>OU026084.1:0-10000000 GCA_907269075.1 Idaea aversata
GTGCATTTCGGTGCTTGTGTACAAAACGTACAAAGGCCAAAATGATGTGACTAAATGCGGAAACAGACTAAATTAAATACATGCATGCATGCGTGTGTGTGTGCGTGTGTGTGTGTACATGCATGCATGCGCACATGAAAGAAGAATAGAGGGAAATTAAAATTATATTCTGAACTAGGCAATACAAACAAAGCAGGCAACTACAAGGTAACAACTCACCAGAGTAACTCATCAGGGCAACAGAGTAATTAAGGTTCAACGATCTTTATTATTATGCTGGTGCCTCACATTGGCTGTGTTGGTTCCAAGTTGTACTGTTGAGTCTGACGCGGCTGATGTGGTGCTTGATCTTGGAACGACTGAATGATATCGAACGTTTCAGGATTATCGCTAGTATTCCCCTTTTAACTCAATCTTCCTTGTTTGCTGCTCGTAGTCCCTTTAACTCAATCTTCTTAGTTTATAGTACTTTTGACTCAATCTTCCCTGTTTGTTGCTAGTAGTCCTTTCAACTCAATCTTCTTTGTTTGTTGCTAGTAGTCCTTTCAACTCAATCCTCTCTGTTTGTTGCTAGTAGCCCTTTTGTGCAGGGCGATCCAATAGTATCTAAACATATGAATATTGTGGTAATAAGGCCACTGTGAGATAATAAATCTTATACGACTCAGCGATAGCCTCGCCATCGGATGAGAACTTACCCTGTTATGACTCTGTATATCTTTGAGAAGACTGTTAAGCAGCTGACCAGGTGGTCTAACATCGTTGCCATATTCTGCAGAGCTATATCTTCATGATATATTGTTCGTTTGCAGCGAATTATCTTGCCCGTCATCATATAGGGTTGCTAGGAAGGTGGCTATTGATCCACCCTCACCCAAATGGCCTCTGGGCACCCCGTCGCGCTGCATCGCAATGTGCAGCCTCTGGCGGCCCGCGTTCGGGTCGGAGGCTGCCTCGGCGAGCGTCGTGCACATGCTTGAGTCACACTATGACTTATATTTCATAATCTTAACATATACCTTGTCAGCGGCTGGCCCTATGGCCCCTCCACTCGCTGCGGTCGCCCTCCCTTGCTCGGACGTGGCTGCTTGATGGACTCGACATAGATTGTGCTCGCCTCTGAGGTCTCACGTCCGGCGTGGTCTGGTATGACGTGTGCCAGGGGCCGGCAGCCCGGTCACATTCGTTGTAGGCCCGTGGTACTGTCTAGGAACTCTGTAATGTTTAAGACACTGTTTCAAACATTAACATAATCGAACATGGTGTGGGTGCCCATCCTAATGCTTTACCAATGCACAAACTAATATCTTAGGTACAAATTTACCTCAACAGCACATTTTTCATGATTAACCAAACACATTGACCACCTCCCACCTCGTTCTGAGGTCCGAAAGAGCGTAGCCTTCTCTTCCTGTTTCGTCTCTACAAAATTCATTCAATTCAATTTATTTATTTCGGATCTAAACCCACAAATTACAATAAAACAACCAAAATTCTAAAACAAACAAATTACAATTTATTTTAAAAATCAAAATCCATTAAAATTGGATGTCAAAGACTACTGCCATAAATATGTTATATTGGAGATACCATACATTAAATGCATATTAAATTAGCGACCTGTCCTGGCTTACCACGGTCACATTATGCAAATATTATACATGTCAACCCTCCTCTTGAATCACTCAGCTTACTATAAATCTTATTGAGATCCGTTGCATAGCTTTAAAGATTTTATTATACATAGTGATACAGGGACCCAAAATGCGACTTCATTCTATACAAAACTCTACTCTGGTCGCTTTCACGCTAGTGGTGGTGCTGACCTACTCCTGGTGTAATCCCCAACTACGGTGGTGTCGACACTCCGGCCCCGGGTCTGCGCCTGAGTGCCTGTCCCGAGGCAGTCGGTGAGGTTCTACACCCTCACAACTCTACATTAGATACTCGTTTCACAGACAGATATAGGCGTGTTTCTGTACACAATTATACTTTAAATACCACGGGTCATCTAACTTATTTACTACAAGTGTTACATCATATGGAAATAAGAAGCCGGTTGAATGTATGGTCCGGTGTGTGATACATGAGTTGATCTTCTCCTCCCATGTGTCTCCGGGCTCGACTGATTGACTTGACTGAGGGCTGTGGCTGCACCGTGCTCCGGACTGGCATGGATGACTCCGCTTAGACCACGATCGACATGCCGGTCGACGCCCTCTGCGCGTGTCGGGAGTCGGCTCCGCCTTGAATTCCTATAACACATACAATCCACAACTGATTTTAAAATGGAATTATTGACTAACGCCTGATGGAGATGACATACTAAGGGATCCACGTTCTTCTCTCGGTCAACTCTAACCGGAGTACCTTATTCTCTTTTGTGACTACAACTTCGAGCAACACCCTTATAAATGGACACAGACCCATATCAAACATTTACTCTGCAAACTAACACACACTCAGACTATACAACTATACACTTAAAGCTAAGGTTCTATTGTCTCCTATCTTCACTCTCGCCTCCCCATAGCCTTTGTATAATGATCGTAACATCCCTTGTGTCGGTACATCGCTAGGATGATCATAATGGTCCTCCTCACTCCCTCTTCTGCTACCACAGTTTGTCTTAGTTGCTAAAACAGGCTGGACTCTGGGGATCAAGGATCTGGACCCCTCAGCCTAGCTATGTGGGACAGACAATAATTAATATTTCCTAAACGGTAGCTACCTACAGCACTATGTTGCATAGAGAACGAGACCTGAACCTGATTCGGCTCTCCTTTGTTTCTTACTATATCTATTCAGATCTATTCTTACCCTACGTCGCAAATTGACCATTACCGGCTTACATCAAAATTGGACTGATTGCTTGACTCTGACAAACATTCCTCCGACTCAATCTCGATTCTCCCTTGCTTGTGGTCGCTGCAACTCAATCTCAATCGAGAATTGTGGTCATAATGACTACAATTTGGTTGCTCTCTCGCTGATGGGCGTTCCTTGCTCATTTATCTGTACTACCATATCACCTGCGCGCGCCACCTGATGTCCTCACCCGCGGCAACTGCCCGCGGCCGCGGCGGGCCCGCGAGGTGTGCAGTGGTGTCTCTGCGCTCGTGCGGGACGCGGCGGCGGCCCTACTGTTGTCGCGGGGGGTCGCGGCGGGAGGTGATCCTGAAACATTACAATTAACACTGATGCGCGTCTCAACCAGGTTGTTGTCTACTGTCCTATCTTGCTTCCATGTGCAGGGCGATCCGATAGTATTTAAACATATGGATATCGTGACAATAAGGCCAATGTGAGATAACAAATCTTATATAACTCAATGATTGCCTCGCTATCGGTTGAGAACTTATCCTGTTATGACTCTGTATCTCTTTGAGAAGACTTTTAAGCAGCTAATCAGGCGGTCTAACGTCGTTGCCGTATTCAGCGGAGCTATATCTTCATGATAGGTTGTTTGTGTGCAGCGAATTGCCTCGCTCGTCACCATATAGGGTGGTTAGGAAGGTGGCTATCGATCCACCCTCATCCAAATGGCCTCTGGGCACCCCGTCGCCCTGCATCGCAATGCGCAGCCTCCGGCGGCCCGCGTTCGGGTCGGAGGCTGTCTCAGCGAGCGTCGTGTACTTGCTCGAGTCACATTATGACTTATATACCATAATCTCAACATGTACCTTGTCAGCGGCTGGCCCTATGGCGCCTCCACTCGCTGAGGTCGCCCTCCCTTGCTCGGATGTGACTGCTTGATGGACTCGACATGGATTGAACTCGCCTCTGGGGTCCCACGTCCGGCGCGGTCTGGCGCGGCGCGTGTGGGGGCCCGGCGGCCTCGTCACGTTCATTGTAGGCCCGTGGTACTGTCTAGGAGCTCTGTAATGTTAAAGACACTTTTTCAAACACAAACACAATCAAACATGGTGCGGGTGCCCATCATGATGCTCCACTTATGCACAAACTAACATTTTGGGTACAAACTTACCTCAACAGCACATTTCTCGAGACTCACCAAACACATAGATCACTTCCCACCTCGTTCTGAGGTCCAAACGAACGTAGCCTTCTCTTCCTGTCTCGTCTCTGCAAAATTCATTCAGTTCATTTATTTATTTCGGATCGGAACCCATAAATTACAATAAAACAACCAAAATACTAAAATAAACAAATTATATATACAGTCCAATGTATCTCTACTTAATAGGGCTTTGATCAAATCTATACACATACGGATACGTCAATAAAGTCTCTGAGTGAAAACAAAACTTTACACGACCCAGCAATCGTCTCACCATGAGGCAATAATCTATCCCGCTTTGATTCTGTGCCTGAACTTAAATTGAAGGCTGTCTCCCCCCATGCAGGTCGGGTGCTGTGGCCTATACTCGGCCTGAACGGTCCTGCGGGTATTCAGCGAGCATTGTGTGCGCAATTGAGCCGTATGATATGCTTATGTAACTTATGTTTCACAGTCTCGACTTGTACCTTGTCAGCGGTTGGCCTCTGGCGCCTTCATCCCCTGAGATCGCTCTCCCCTGTCCCAGATGGGGCTCCCGGACGGCCTTGACACGGCCTAACTCTGGTGGGAGTCTTGGTTTCGATGGTGTCTGTCGTGGCGGTGTGTGGGGAGGGTCGTGTGCCTCGTCGCGTCTGCGGCGTGCCCGCAATGCAATCTAGGTACTCTGAAATGTCAATGGCCTTCTTTCAAAACATAGGCACTTATAATCAAATATGGTCTGGGCACTCTATGACGCGCGCGCCATCCTCGCTGAATACCACACCACTGGCCTTTGTCAATCACAGTATAGCCATAATCCAACATACCATTATCGTAACCCCCGTCTGCGCCTTGTGGCGGGCCGGGGGCGAGCGGCCGTGGAGTTGCGAGCGGCGATCGGTCTCGTCGCGGCGCTCGCGTGTGAGACATGCGGTCAGCGATCACGTCGCGGCGGCACTGTTGTTGCGCCATCGTGGCGCGTTGCAACAAAGGGAAACCTAAAAATATATTATAGACATCATTGATGAGCGTCCCCTCCGCGGTACAGCCACAATCCAACGTATACCGCGAGCATTGCGTGCAAGTTTGAGGCAAACTACGAGTTGTATATTGTAGCCTGAACATATACCTCACCTGTTGCTGGCCACCGGTGTCTTCACTTGCTGAGGCTTCCCTCCTCTGGCTTGGATTGTGCCGCCGGTAGGCCTAGGCGCGAACTATATCCAGCGGGGCGTGTGGTGCGGGCCGGCGGCCTCGCGGCGCCTGCGGCGGGCCCGCGGTGCAGTCCGGGAACTCTGAAATGCCAAAGGCGCTGTTTCAAAACATAGTCACAACCTAACATAGCACGGGCACCTATTACAATCCTTCACCAATGCACAGGCAAGGGATAGCAATTTGGTTGAGTTTCGGATGCAAAGCTGACACCGACTTTCATATCAAATATAGCCCTATCCCTATCTATATTATATTTGCAAAGTGAACGGTAGCCTCGATGAAATTAACAATCCAGGAACCCAGGAACTCTGAAATGTCTTGAACACAATCACATGCAATCAAACACAGTTTGGCCCACATCATAAGGCTTTACCTATTCACTCTTACTAATAATAATCTACTCATCACCTTCGTAATATACTTCATCCCTGACCTCGTCTTAATTATATTTTTATCTAATCACGATATAGTCACAATACAACACGCTACCCCTGCCCCCTTTTTACTTGCGATGACATACACTTGGCAACGGGCCCATAATCTAGCTGAGAGGGTTTAGAGGTGAAACCAGCATCAATTCTTATAATGCTCTATTGTTACAACATACACCAATGTAGACGTTAGATAATGAATCTCCTATCATGCGGGACGCTTTAATAAATTATGTTGCTGTGTACTGGCACCTGCCTCGCTCTGAAACTTGAGTAGGTGTAGCCTCCTTCCTACCTTAATCACTCTTGTGAAATGATCCTATAGCTTCCACGTGGATTGAATGCACTCCTGGGGATGGTAAACCACTCTGCATTCCTATTTCACAGGTCTATTCACGAATTAATTCTAAATTTGTCCATAAAAGCCTCCCGATATTCATCTTTCAAACTTTGTAAGCGTCGCGCTCAGTGTTGCCACATTCAAATTATATAAATCTGTATTGTTCAAATAAATATCTGCATAAACCCGTATAAAACACTATTCCATAATCTAATCAGTCTACTTGTATAATAATAAAATAAACGATTATTACAACTATAACAATGATACACTTAATAGTCTTTACAAATGCTTTCACCACAAAATCTGCAATGAAGGAAATTCCGTATGAATAGACAGAAATTTGTACAGATAAAGATTTGTACGTGTGGTAATACTGGTCACTTTGCTGTCTCTGCACGGTTCGCTGCGGGGCAGGCAAATATAAACTCATGCACTAAACCCAAACAATAATAAAAACTCATCTTGCGGGATGGTTTTTCATTCGGAACACCAAAATTTCATTATTTATCTTTGCACTAGCGATCCGCCCTGACTTTGCACGGCTGTATTATGTATATAGTAAATGTCTATAAACATTTCCCTTTATTCACCCTATCTGTTTGAAGAGCTGCATCAAAACCTGTCATCTCACAACTCACCTGCCAAACATTACAAGTGTCACATTCACTTTTCTTTCTGGCAACGGGGCAGGCTAAAACTAATTTGCGTGTAAAGCCCACTCTAAAATAAATTTAATCGAAGGTTAATTATACTTAATTAAAATAAAATTAATTTTGTATCCTAAAATCATTAGTTACTAAAAATCAAAACTGAAATTTCATTAAGTACTAAAAAATTAGAGAAATTCAAGATGAACACTTAGACACTATCCTTAGATTTTTAGGTGTATAACTATTAAGTTATTAGAATTGCTAGTTAATAACGCGGCAAAAATTTGAAGAAATTTCTAAATTCATAGGGATGTAACTTCTCTCTGAGACAACGCTTCCAGTATTTTCTTTGCAAAAATCATCTTCTTGAGGGGCTCTACACACAGTAAAGTTTTCAGAAATGTGGCATCAAAACTGGGGGAGGTCACTTTTTAAATCTACGTAAACTGTTAAATTATAATAGGGTGTGTCGTTACCTTTTATCCAATTAAGTTGTCTTGATCCCTAGCTGTCTCCCCTTCAATTTTCACCCGAATCGGTCCTGCTGTTCTTGAGTTATTGACGTTCTTCCTTGTTTCAAACTATCATCTCACATAAACTGGTTTAGTCACACTAGGAGCGCTTATATCTCAGGTACTATCGGTCCTACCCCCGCAGTTTCTTCACAGAAGTGATGGCTATTGCCTAGATCTAGGTTTATAGAGGAGTTTAACCACTCTCATGTGTAGTGGAGCACCCCTCTTGAAGGTGTAACTATCTCGATCTGTCTCATACTGTCTGCGACCCGCCCTGGTTTCGCTTGGATACACACTGCATGTCTGTTGTATACAGAAACCTTCCCCCTAAATCACTCTATTTATTAATACTAACATATACAATTTCACTCTTACAAACAATAAATTTCCACTCCAGTGGCACTCGTAGTCATACACATTTCACACGGCCGTCCAAGTAGTTTTTGTGAGTAACTTGTATAACCTCATATACTAATTTAATTTACTCTAGTGTCAATGTTACTGTAATATTTCACTCAAACTATCTATAACCTTCATTTCACAGAGTCTGCTCGACTGATAAACATGAATCTCATTAAATTATCATTGGCTTTGTAGGGCATGCTTTTATGAAGCCTAGTTCTGAAATATTCCGCCCCTGCTTAAACAAATCGTCTAATTTACAGCTACACCTCTTGTCATACATTCAAATACCCCAATAGTAAAATACTTAAAATATACTTATTTTATTTATCATCAAAAAGTTTTTGCCTATCCATAATACATATTCCCTCTCTACCTGTCATGCTGCAGCGTCATCGTTTCTTTACCTACCACAATAACATTTCACTGTCTACTGTGACTTGCGCTTGACAAGATTTCTTGTGAAACTTCTACGATGCCTAATGTATCATCTAATGAATGGGACTCGACGCCTGAGGGTCTTCAGCGGGGGCTCGTGCAACTTAGCGCGGTGGTTGAGGCGCTTGGTGTTCAGGTGGGACTGCTCGCGCGGACACAGGAGAGGACACTCACCGTCCTAACCCACATACAGCAACTACTCGACGATAGATCGGATGGGCGGCGCCTCCATTCTACGTCCTCCCTGTCCTTGGGTCCCTCCTGTGCCCCCATTCCTCTGGACCGGGCCCCCCCTGCTGCTCGGGACCTCTCTGATTCCACCTGTCCCACTGCGATTCGGGCCCTCGACGTTCCGGGCCCTTCGGGCATTGTTTGTAAACGAGAAAGTAGCGGTGCAAAGGCTGCTGGCTCGAAGCTGGTCCCTGCTGATATTCCAAGTGGAAGACACGGTGACACTAACCACCCATCCCCACACGAAATTCTTAACATAATGTATCTTCCCAAACTCCTATCCCCAATTCACTCCCCCCCCAACCGGCCCAAAGCGCAGTGCGCTCTGTGTGGGGCGTTTATGCTGTCTAGTAACATATGTAGACATCATAGACGCCACCACCCACGGTACTGCATGGGCCTCTCCACCAACTCTTGCTCCTATCCGCATCTATTCTACTTCCATACACAAACAAAATTAAATAAATGTCCACTCAAAAATAAACCTCCGCTCAGTTTTCTAATTAATGCTGGAGAGGGAGTGAATTGGGAATTCCTAGGCTATAATCCCCCCTAATTTTATATCTTTACACTTGCTGCATCATTATTATATTACCGCATTCTATTTACTTAGACAACTAACTAACTGGATACCTGACCTTACATGCATAGGACACTTATCCCTATGGGACTGGGATTTATACTGGCGCAGCTGCAGAATATAACTAGTCATACATATATATAAAATCGAGGCTATCTTACCTGCGATATTAATATCATAAGGTTTTAGACTTATATGCCTCTTGAAGTGAGTCTATATTGACTGGACTGCCTATCGGAGCGGCCCCCTTTATGCAATCTTTGTACCCATGGCCTAGCTAGACATGTTCCCTGAATATTGATATAAAGGGTGACTAGCTCTTCGCCGCTGCATTCCCCGCAAACTAAATCAATTTTCAACTTTACCGCATTAGTCCAGACGCTCTTAATTTATGGTCACTCAAAATCTCATATCGTCACCACCTCATCTAAACTGCTTCAGTGTCCAAAGGTTGCCTGGAAGAAATCGCTTTCAGCAGTAAGGCCGCCCATCTGTGCAACCTGTTCTTTCTAGCTTTTACTTTACTTTGTGTTTATCGTGTTCTGTTTCTTTCTGTGTTGTACAAATAAAGTTATCTATCTATCTTTCTTTAGACAGTCTAAAAATATTTACATCTTGGGTGCTAGTGGCCCTATTCTTATGACTTATTTACAATAGCTTTAGGTATTGTCATGAGTCACAACCCTACCTGACTATTTAAAACACTAACCATGGCTACCTGATTATCGTTTCACCTGTTGTTCCTGCACTAAATATAAAGAATTCTTGATACCCCCATTATTTAAAATATATCATGTCGTGTTGTTTCTAATGTGTTCAATTAGTTTAATTAAATAATCTACTTCAGCTGACAATAATTTGCACTCTAGGAAACATCAATGGCATATCAAATATCTGAAGCCCTGCAGCCTAGCTATATGGGGCAGACAATAATTAATATCTCCCAAATGGTAGCCACCTATAACATTATGTAGTCAAGAGAATGAGACCCGTGTCGGATTCGGTTTGGCACTGCCTCTTATTATATGGATCCACTCCTACTCTACGCCGCAAATTGACCATAACTGGCATATATAAAAATTTGATCGATTGTTTCGACCAATATTACTACAACTTAATCTCGATCCTCCCTCACTAGTAGCCGCCCCAACTCCATTTTGATCGAGAATTGTTAATAGCCGTAATAACTCTACCCTGGTCGCTCTCACGCTGGTGGTAGAGCCGACCTACCTTCGGTGTAATCCCCAGTCACGGCGGTGTCGACACTCCGGCCCCGGGCTCGCGCCCGAGTGCCCGTCCCGTAGCAGTCGGCGAGGATCTACATCCTCACAACTCTACTTTAGGTATTCGTCACACAGACAGATATAGGCGTGTTTCTGTACGCAATTATACTTTAAATACCACGGGCTATTTAACTCATTTATTTGGTAGCGTTACATCATATGGAAATTGGAAATCGGTTAACACATGGGCGGGTGTGGGATACATGAGTTGATCTTCTTCTCCTCGTTGTCTCCGGGTTTGACTGATTGACTTGACTGAGGGCCGTGGCCGCACCGCGCTCTGGGCTGGTATGGATGACGCCGCTTCGACCATGATCGACACGCCGGTCGACACCCTCCGCGTGTGTCAGGAATCGGCTCCGCCTTGAATTTCTATAACACATACAATCCACAATTGATTTTAAAATAAAATTATTGACTAACGCCTGATGGAGATGATATACTAAGGGATCCACGTTCTCCTCTCGGTCTACTCTAGCTGGGGTACCTTATTCCCCTTTGTGACTACAACTTTGAGCAACACCCATATAAATGGACACAGTCCCATATCAAACATTTACTCCACAAACTAACACACACTCAGACTATACAACTATACACTTTCACTCTCGCCTCCCTATAGCTTTTGTATAATGATCCCAACATCCCTTATATCGGTACATCGCTAGGATAATCATAATAGTCCTTCTCACTTCCTCTTCTGCTACCATAACTTATCTCAGCTACTAAAATAAGCCAGACTCTGGGGATCAAGGATCTGGACCCCTCAGCCTAGCTATATTGGACAGACAATAGTTAATATTTCCTAAACGGTAGCTACCTACAGCGCTATGATGCAGAGAGAATGAGACCTGTGTCAGTTTTGACTCTGCTTTGTTTCTGATTATTTGAATCTATTCTTCCCCCATGCTGTAAATTGACCACGACTGGCTCACATATTGCTCGATTGATTGTTCGACGACGTCATGCATCCCTCCAGCCCAATCTCGATTCTCCCTTGCTTGTGGTTGCTGCAACTCAATCTCAATCAAGAATTGCAGTCATTATGACTATAATTTGGTCGCTCTTTCGCTGACGTGCGTTCTTGCTCATTTATCCGTACTACCACATTATCTGTACACGCCACCTGATGTTCTCACCCGCGGCAACTGCCCGCGGCCGCGGCGGGCCCGCGAGGTGTGCGGTGGTGTCTCCACACTCATGCGGGACGCGGCGGCGACCCTACTGTTGTCGCGGGAGGTCGCATCGAGAGGCGATCCTGAAACATTATACAATTAACACTGATGCGCGTCTCAGCCAGATTGCTATCTTTTGTCCTGTCTTGGTTTCCTTGTGCAGGGCAATCCAATAGTATCTAAACATATGGATATTGTCTCAATAAGGCTATTGTGAGATAACAATCCTTATATGACTCAGCGATTGCCTCGCCATTGGATGGTAACCTATCCTGTTATGACTCTAAATCTCTATGAGAAGACTGTTATACAGCTGACCAGGCGGTCTAACGTCATTGATTTATTCAACGGAGCTGTGTCTTCGTGATAGATTGTTTGTGTGCTGTGAACTGTCTCACTTGACACCATATAGTGTCGAGCTAGGAGGGTGGCTATCGATCTGCCCCCATTCAATGGCCTCTGGACACCCCGTCGTGCCGCATCACAATGCGCAGCCTCCGGCGGCCCGCGCTCGGGTCGGAGGCCGTCTCAGCGAGAGTCGTGTACTTGCTCGAGTCACATTATGACTTATATATCACAATCTCAACATATACCCTGTCAGCAGCTGGCCTCATGGCACCTCCACTTGCTGAAGACGCACCTTGCTCGGACTCGACATGGATTGTGCTCGCCCCTGGGGTCTCGCATCCGGCGTGGTCTGGCGCGGCGTGTATGGGGGGCCGGCAGCCTCGCCACGTTCGCTGTAGGCCCGCGGTACTGTCTAGGAACTCTGTAATGTTAAAGACACTGTTTCAAACACAAACACAATCGAACATGGCGCGGGTGCTCACCACAATGCAAGTACTATACATGCTACCTCCCTCCTGAATCGCTCTGTATATTAGAAATCTTATTGAGATCCGTTGCATAACTTTAAAGATTCAAAAAATGCAACTTTATTCTATGTAAGGGATATAGGAAGAACCGCTGGCATGCTACCGGATCTACCAATGCAATGTCGGCAAGGAAAGGATAATTGTCAACGATTGTCTCATCACTTAGTTTCCTTGTGTTAGGTGATCCTATAGCATCAAATATACAGTTCACACATGAATACCTAGCTACCTTCATGTCCATAACCACATGCATGAACACAAACCGTGGGAACGGGTCGACTGCTGCGACACTGTGCCCATACATCTCTTTACGCTCAAATTGTATCATGACTTATGTCTTACGGTCTCGACTTACCTTGTCAATGGTTGGCCTCTTGCGCCTTCACTCTCTGAGGTTGCCCTCCCTTGTCTAGGATGAGGCCACTGGACGTTCTTGACACAGCGCAACTCTGGTGGGAGCCTTGTCTTCAACGAGGTCTGTTATGGCGACGCGTAGAGAGGGTTGTCTGCCTCGTCACGTCTGCGGCGTGCCCGCGGTACAATCAAGGTACTCTGAAATGTCAATGGCATTCTTTCAAAAAATTGACACTTACAACCCAATATGGTGGGCACTCTACATAGGAAACACACTTCAATCCTTCATGACACACACACCATCCTCGCTGATTACCTCACCACCAACCTCCGCTCAATCATGGTATAATTTAACTCAGTTCTCCATGGCGCCTTATTTAATCTACCTCTCCCTTGGATAATCTTTATCTCGAAACAAAGTGAATTGTGATGTGCTGGACCTGAACGAGTCTTGGTAGTCCCTGCAAAATATCAACTATCACTATCATTCTCCCACTTTGTCTCTCCTGCAATATATATATATACGAGGCTGAGTATCCTCACACCTTTCGTTAGTAGCCTACACACGACCCTTTTATTATCCCTCTCTATGAAACACTACTGCTCTTGCAATCCCATCTTGGGAATCCAGAGTTGCTCCTCGCCCTCATATGCCTGAAGATGATGAGACCTCTACAAAATTACCTTTGACTTGCAACTAATAAGCTGTATAGTGTTCACCTGTATCCATGCAGTTTTCTGACCATAACTCAGGTAGATATTACTCTGGACTTTCACGGACTTGAAATGTACATTGAATCCGACTGGGTGACGTAATGCCCTGGTAGTCTCTGCAAAATATCAAACGTTATCATTATTCACCGTTATATATCTCTATCCTGTAAGTACCTGCATATATGCGTGAGACTAAGTGTCCTCACATCCTCCTTGCAGTTACTCACATTTGTTATTTTCCTCTGAGGGCTTATCATGATGTAGGATGAGTGATGAATGGGCTAATGTACTGTTGATGAATGAATGATGTGATGCTATCGTGTGCTTGTGGCCGCCATGGTTGTTGGAGATGATGTCGGCGATGATGGTGGAGCTGGTTGAGGTGCAGTGGTTTATGGTGGTGACGTGATTGATGCTTCGGGCGGCGGCAGGTCTGAGAGGGAGCCGTCTCTGTGAAAATATCTCACATAGACGGCCCCCATACACAACCGCATCTTCCTCCCTCTCTCCGTGAGCAGGGGCACCACTCCCTCCGGAATTGTTATTTCCAGGAAGTGGCTCTCCCCCTTGCTAGCAGCTCTCTGGAGTCTCCAGGTGCTGCTAACATTTGCCCACGGATTGAAGAAGTTGAGGGCCCTCCACATTGTTTGAGGATCCCCCATTTGACTGGGAACCCACATACCGGCCCGCAGCCGTTTGGGCATCTCCATTCGTCGCATGACTGTGAGACTAAAATCATCCCTGGGCGATGGAATTCGGGAGATTGCGCCTCTCAGCCATGCGACTGTGTCTTCGTCATTACACCGCACATGGAGTGCCCCATCGACCAGTCGTGGTTTCCCGTCAAACAGGGGCCTGAACCCTGTTGGCGATAGGTGGGGTTGATCCAGGGCCAGTGCCTCGTGAAGGACAGCCGTCTGGATCTTGGGGCTGTCCTCCTCCTTCAGACACCCGTCGGGAACCGACATGATGGCCATCTCCAATGGGCTGGGACTCGCAATGGCCTCGGAGCTGTTGCTCCTCGGTCTCTTGCGGTCCCGAGGCGTTGGCATGGCGCTCGGTCGCTTCCCGACGGGGTTCCTCTGATGATTATGATTGTGGTTATGGCTGTGATTCTGGGAGGAGTCCCCTCGAACGTCGCCCGACGCGGCTTGCGGTTGCGGCCCCTTCCGTTGTTTGTTTTGGCGCCTCCGCCTGCGCCGGTTTGCGCTAACAATTGCGGAGCGCCTGGCACCGTCTGCTGGCGCTGTGTGGTTGGTCTTGTCCTCGTTGGTTCTCTCCATGCCGACTAGTCAATCTTCTTTTTACCTTATCCTTTTGGTACCCTCGTCTCCTCTCTTCGACTCTTGCCTTTGTTATGAATGACTTTTGTTTTTGTGACTTTCCATTCCAATCGGAAAATAAAATTATTTGAACCCTTGACACTTATATGCTCCTTACAACTATAGAGTTTCCACCTCTTATTATAAATACTCTTTCTATGTGTACGGCCTGAAAAATGTCGTGATGAACCCGAAACTTGTGAATAAAATGATACAAGATATACTTATCTCATATTAAAGTAATAAGATCACGGGGATGTAACTTCCTCCTGAGACAACCTTCTCAATATTTCTCTTCGCTAAAATCATTTTCTTGAGGGACTCTATGCGCAGTACAAATTTTAGAATCCATGTATCAATCTGGGGAAGTCACCTTTTTGAATATATTTACGTAAACTGCTAAATTATATCGGATATGCTTATATATAGCCTTGACCACTAGCTGTTCCCCCTTCAATTTTCTGCCAAAATTGATCATACCGTCCCAGATTTGCTGATGTTCTTCCTTGTCTCAAACTATCATTTCACATAATCCGGTTTAGTCATACTAGGTACCTACGCTTATATCCCAGGTACTATCGGTCCTACTCCTGCAGTTTCTTCACAGAAGTGATAGCTATTGCTCAAATCTGGGTATACAGAGGGGTTCTATCACTCTCATGAGTTGTGGAGCACCCCTCTTGAAGATGCAACTATTTCACCCTACTTCATACTGTTTCTTGCGACCCGCCCTAGCTTCGCGTGATTGTACCAAATATATGTTTGTTGTATATGGAAACGCTTCTCTTGAATCACCCTACTTATCAAAAATTATTATTGATTATTCAATTTAACTCAAACAAATAATAAAATTTCCATTCCAGTGGCGCTAGTAGTCATACATATTTCATATAGTCGTCCAAGTAGATTTCATGAGTAACTTGCACAGTCTCATATATTAACTTAATTTACTCCAGTGACGATGTTACTGCAATATTTCACTCAAACTATCTGTAATCTTTATTTCGCAGCGTCGGCTCGACCGATAAACATGAATTTCATTGAATCATCATTGATCCTGTAGGCCATGCTCTTGCAAAGTTTAGTTCCGAAAAATCCCGCCCTCGTTTAAATAAGCCATCTAAATTATAATGACACCACTTAATAGACATTCAAACCCCGACTAGTCTACTACAGAACGGTGTTGGCTTTATGGTGGATACTTATGGGATTAGGATTTACACTGGTGCAGCCGCGAAATGTAACTAGTTATAAAAATGAATCATTTTGAAGCTATTTTATCTTTGATTTTAACATTATGGGTTTCAAAAGTTCTTACACTAAGTATAAAGAATCTCTGATACCCCCATTATTTTAAAATTTAATGCCGTGTCATTCTAATATGTTCAATTCGTTCAATTAAATAACTTACCTCAATTGACACAACAATTTGCACTCTAGGGAACATCAATGGCATATCAAATATCTGGAGCCCTACAACCTAGCTATATGGGACAGAAAATAATTAATATCTCCCAAATGGTAGCCACCTATAGTATTATGTCGTCATGAGAATGAGACCTGTGTCGGATTCGGCTTTGCACTGCTTCTGATTATATGGATCCATTCCTACCCCACGCCGCAAAATTGACCATGCCCAACGTATATTAAAAATTTGATCGATTGTTTCGACCAGTATCACTACAACTTAATCTCGATCCTCCCTCACTAGTAGCCGCCTCAACTCTATTTTGATCAAGAATCGTTAGCAGCCGTAATAACTCTACCCTGGTCGCTTTCACGCTGGTGGTAGAGCCGACCTACCTTCGGTGTAATCCCCAGTCACGGCGGTGTCGACACTCCGGCCCCGGGCTCGCGCCCGAGTGCCCGTCCCGTAGCAGTCGGCGAGGATCTACATCCTTACAACTCTACTTTAGGTATTCGTCACACAGACAGATATAGGTGTGTTTCTGTACGCAATTATACTTTAAATACCACGGGCTATTTAACTCATTTATTTGGTAGCGTTACATCATATGGAAATTGGAAATCGGTTAACACATGGGCGGGTGTGGGATACATGAGTTGATCTTCTTCTCCTCGTTGTCTCCGGGTTTGACTGATTGACTTGACTGAGGGCCGTGGCCGCACCGCGCTCTGGGCTGGTATGGATGATGCCGCTTAGACCACGATCGACACGCCGGTCGACCCCCTCCGCGCGTGTCGGGAGTCGGCTCCGCCTTGAATTCCTATAACACATACAATCCACAATTGATTTCAAGATAAAACTTATTGACTAATGCCTGATGGAGACGATATACTAAGGGATCCACGTTCTCCTCTTGGTTAACTCTAACCGGAGTACCTTATTCTCTTTTGTGACTACAACTTTGAGCAACACCCTTATAAATGGACACAGACCCATATCAAACATTTACTCTGCAAACTAACACACACTCAGACTATACAACTATACACTTAAAGCTAAGGTCCTATTGTCTCCTATCTTCTCTCTCGCCTCCCCATAGCTTTTCTATAATGATCCTAACATCTCTTATATCGGTACATCGCTAGGACAATCATAATAACCCTCCTCACTTCTACTTCTGCTACCATAATTTATCTCAACTACTAAAACATGCTGGACTCTGGGGATCAAGGATCTGGACCCCTCAGCCTAGTTATATGGGACAGACAACAATTAATATTTCCTAAATGGTAGCTACCTACAGCTCTATGTTGCATAGAGAATGAGACCTGAACTAGATTCGGCTCTGCCTTGTTTCCAATTATATCTATTGGATCTATTCTCACCCCATGTCGCAAATTGACCACGACTGGCTCACATCAAAATTAGACTGATTGCTTGACCCTGACAAATATTCCATCGACTCAATCTTGATTCTCCCTTGCTTGTGGTCGCTGCAACTCAATCTCAATCGAGAATTGCAGTCATAATGACTACAATTTGGTTGCTCTCTCGCTGATGGGCGTTTTTGCTCATTTATCTGTACTACCATATCATCTGTACACGCCACTTGATGTCCTCACCCGCGGCAACTGCCTGCGGCCGCGGTGGGCCCGCGAGGTGTGCGGTGGTGTCTCCGCGCTTGTGTGGGACGCGGCGGTGACCCTACTGTTGTCGCGGGAGGTCGCAACGGGAGGTGATCCTGAAACATTACAATTAACACTAATGCGCGTCTCAATCAGATCGTTATATATTGTCCTATCTTGCTTCCATGTGCAGGGCGATCCAATAGTATTTCAACATATGGATATTGTGATAATAAGGCCACTGTGAGATAATTAATCTTATATTACTCAGCAATTGCCTCGCCATCGGATGAGAACCCATCCTGTTATGACTCTGTATCTCTTTGAGAAGACTGTTAAGTAGCTGACCAGGTGAACGTTGTTGCCGTATTCAGTGGAGCTATATCTTCATGATAGGTTGCTTGTGTGCTGCGAATCGCCTTGCCCGCTACCATATAGGGTAGTTAGGAGGGTGGCTATCGACCCCCCCTCATCCAAATGGCCTCTGGGCACCCTGTCGCGCCGCATCGCAATGCGCAGCCTCCGGCGGCCTGCGCTTGGGTCGGAGGCTGTCTCAGTGAGCGTCGTGTACATGCTCGAGTCACATTATGACCTATATATCATAATCCCAACATGTACCTTGTCAGCGGCTGGCCCTATGGCGCCTCCACTCGCTGAGGTCGCCCTCCCTTGCTCGGACGTGGCTGCTTGATGGACTCGACACGGATTGTGCTCAACTCTGGGGTCTCATGTCTGGCGTGGTCTGGTGCGGCGTGTGCGGGGGGCCGGCAGCCTCGTCACGTTTGTTGTAGGCCCGTGGCACTGTTTAGGAACTCTGCAATGTTAAAGACACTCTTTCAAACACAAACACAATCGAACATGATGCGAGTGCCCACCACAATGCTTCACCAATGCACAAACTAATATTTTAGGTACAAATTTACCTCAACAGCACATTTCTCAAGACTCACTAAACACATTGATCACTTCCCACCTTGTTCTGAGGTCTGAAAGAACGTTGCCCTCTCTTCCTGTTTCGTCTCTGCAAATTCATTCAATTCAATCTACTTATTTCGGATCAAAACTCATAAATTACAATAAAACAACCAAAATACTAAAATAAACAAATTATATATACAGTCCAATGTATCTCTACTGAATAGGGCTTTGATCAAGTCTATACACATACAATACGTTACACGACCCAGCAATCGTCTCATCATGAGGCAATAATCTATCCCGCTTTGATTTTGTGCCTGAACTTGCCGCGACACTCGCCCCCATATCTCTTTACGCTCAAATTGTATCATGACTTATGTTTCACAGTCTCAACCTGTACCTTGTCAGCGGTCGGCCTCTTGCGCCTTCATTTTCTGAGATTGCCTTTCCCTGTCTAGGATGGGACCACTGGACGGTCCTGACACGGCATAACTCTAGTGGAAGTCTCGTTTTCAACGGGGTCTGTCGTGGCGGCGCGTGGAGAGGGTCGCCTGCCTCGTCATGTCTGCAGCGAGCCCGCGGTGTAATCTAGGTACTCTGAAATGTCAATGGTATTCTTTCAAAACATAGACACTTACAATCATATATGGTGGGCACTCTTCATAGGAAATACACTTCAATCCCTCACGACACTCACACCATCCTCGCTGAATGCCTCATCTCTGGCCTCTGTTCAATCTTGATATAGCCATAATCCAACATACCATCATCGTAACTAGCCCTCGCCTGCGCCTCGTGGCGGGCCGGGGGCGAGTGGCCGTGGGGCTGCGAGCGACGATCGGTTGCGTCGCGGCGCTTGTGTGTGTGGAACATGCGATCGGCGACCACGTCGCGGCGGCACTGCTGTTGCGTCGTCGTGGCGCGTCGCAACAAAGAGAAACCTAAAAATATATTATAGACATCATTGATGAGCGTCCCCTCCGCGGTACAGCCACAATCCAACGTATACCGCGAGCATTGCGTGCAAGTTTGAGGCAAACTACGAGTTGTATATTGTAGCCTGAACATGTGCCTTACCTGTTGCTGGCCACCGGTGTCTTCACTTGCTGAGGCTTCCCTCCTCTGGCTTGGATTGTGCCGCCGGTAGGCCTAGGCGCGAACTATATCCAGCGGGGCGTGTGGTGCGGGCCGGCGGCCTCGCGGTGCCTGCGGCGGGCCCGCGGTGCAGTCCGGGAACTCTGAAATGCCAAAGGCGTTGTTTCAAAACATAGTCACAACCTAACATAGCACGGGCACCTATTACAATCCTTCACCAATGCACAGGCGGGGGATAGCAATTTGGTTGAGTTTCGGATGCAAAGCTGACACCGACTTTCATATCAAATATAGCCCTATCCCTATCTATATTATATTTGCAAAGTGAACGGTAGCCTCGATGAAATTAACAATCCAGGAACCCAGGAACTCTGAAATGTCTTGAACACAATCACATGCAATCAAACACAGTTTGGCCCACATCATAAGGCTTTACCTATTCACTCTTACTAATAATAATCTACTCATCACCTTCGTAATATACTTCATCCCTGACCTCGTTTAAACTATATTTTTGCCTAATCATGATATAGTCACAATAAAACATGCTACCCCTGCTCTTTTTCCTCGCGATGACATACACTTGATGACGGGCTCATAATCTGGTCGAGAGGGTCTTAAAGTGAAACCAGCATCTATTCTCATAATGCTCTGTTGTTGTTACAACATACACCGGTGTAGACGTTAGATTAGACAATGAATCTCCTATCATGTGGGACGCTCTAATAAATTAACTGCTGTGTACTGGCACCTGCCTTGCTCTGAAGCTTGAGTGGGTGTAGCCTCCTTCCTACTTTAATCACTCTTGTGAAATGATCCTATAGCTTCCACGCGGATTTAATGCACTCCCGGGGATGGTAAATCACTCTGCATCACTATTTCACAGGTTTATTCACGAATTAATCCTAAATTTGTCCATAAAAGCCTCCCGATATTCATCTGTCATACTTTGTAAGCGTCGCGCTCAGTGTTGCCACATTTAAATTATATAAATCTGTATTGATTAATTAAATATCTGCATAAACCCGTATAAAACACTATTCAATAATTTAATCAGTCTACTTGTAATGTCAGATAGGCATCTTCAACATCATTTTATGAAAATTAACTAGCAGCACTACAACTAAATATACTATAATAAATAAACGCTTATTACAACTATAACAATGATATTATTATACTTAATAGTCTTTACAAGTGCTTTCACCACGGGGTCTGCAATGAAGGAAATTCCGTATGAATAGACAGAGATTTGTACAGATAAAGATTTATACGTGTGGTAATACTGGTCACTTTGCTGTCCTTGCACGGTTTGCTGCGGGGCAGGCGGATATAAACTCATGCACTAAACCCAAAACAACTCATCTTGCGGGATGGTTTTTCATTTGGAACACCAAAATTTCATTATTTATTTTTGCACTAGCGATCCGCCCTGACTTTGCACGGCTGTATTATGTATGTAGTAAATGTCCATAAACATTTCCCTTTATTCACCCTATCTATTTGAATAGCCGCCCCAAAACCTGTCATCTCACAACTCACCTGCCAAACATTACAAGTGTCACATTCACTTTTCTTTCTGGCAACGGGGCAGGCTAAAACTAATTTGCGTGAAAAGCCCACTCTAAAATAAATTTTATCAAACAACTAGCTGCGCCCCGCGGTTTCACCCGCGTAAGTCCGATCTTTAAATTCTTTAAACCTTCCCTGGACTACAACAAACACAACAAAAAAAGAATTGGCCAAATCGGTCCAGCCGTTCTCGAGTTTTAGCGAGACTAACGAACAGCAATTGATTTTTATATTATAGATGTAGGCAGATCCACTAATAATATAATGGATACTTATACTTTGATATAATCGTTGAGGATTCTTATCATTGCAATCCCATCACAGGTGCGCGGTCCCGGTCGCCCCCGTGTGGACTGCTGCTCGGTTGCGATCGGGCCTGGGGGTCTCGGTTTTCTCTGGTGGTGGCTGGAATGTTGTCGCCCCTGCCTCGGAGCGTGGATTGCTGACCCCGTCGTTGCTATTTGTCTTGCTTGGCGTCGCTGTGGGGGTTGGGAGCCGGACCTTTGGGTGCAGCTTGTGGTGGCTGGATGATGCTGTTGGGGATGGCGGATGAGGTTTCCTTGCCGCAGCTCCCTTTGTAGGCAAACTTTGTAGGCAAACTCTGTAGGCAAGCATAATAAATAAGTGCTAGAGTGCTTTACAACCTAAATGCCTGTATAAGTGGGTATCGAACCTGCGACCCTGTGTTGGGCGGCCCGGCATGGTTGGCCATTGCGCCAGCCTGGTTGTTACGTACAGCATAAACTTCATAAAGATAGAGTTGAACATATATCATTAATGATTTTACCTACATGGGAATTTCAAGTCAAAAGTTACCCATGACCCTCAGCTACCCCAGAATTATCTCCACTAAAATCTCATCCAAAATCGCTGAAGTGGTTTCGGAGTTTACTCCCTCATTGATACCTACATAATATGAATAATAGATATAGATAGGAATACACTTTGTCTGTGTTATGTATTAATACCAGGCTTTTATGGTTGATGGGGATGAGTGATTGAGGATGGCTGCATGGATTTCTTTGTTATCCCTAACAGCGTCACTTGTAAACCCACACTCGGGAGTCCGGCCTCTGGCCCATCATAGTGGTGTTGGGAGATTGGTGGTCTGCGCCTTGGGGCGGGGTGGTGGCGTCCTGGTCACCTCCGGGGGCGGCTGGAGCTCTTGGTCCCGGTTGTCGCCGGGTGGTGGCCTGCGTTGGGGTGGCTGGGATCGTATGATCACGGGCACCTACCGTGTGAATTAGTGTAAATGTTATTGAATGCAATAATACTACAAATATCAAAATTCCATCACTCATATTTATTTATAATTCCTACACAATAATTTGTAACAGCTATTGTAAAAATGCTAGTAATAGTATATGAATTCATCTTCTTCACCACGTTGAAATCCGCGGCTTGATTGGCTCTGGAAGTATTGATGGTTTCTCTCCCCTTGGCATGGTTGACTAGGCTGAGAGGATAGGATGTGCTGGGCGTGTCAACTCCCCACCTCTCTGCTCACTGAGGTTCGCCCTGTTATCAAATCAATGCCTATATTTCTGCAATACATCGCTATCCCGGGTGCACACCAATTATCCTCCGCCCACACCGCCGGCTGCCGTAGATGCCTTCTTTTAGAGCGCCTCGTCGCAGTCAAAGGGGCACCACATCGGTACGAGTGTTGGAAGAGAACCATGAAGAGCTGGACTCGGTATCCACTCCATCACAATGAGGCTGTGGTGGTGGTTCGCCCTTTGCACCGCGTCCGCCGCAGCTATAAGAACACAAAAAAGACATTAATTCTCTAATTCTTCACTGTGTGTCCACTGTTTGCGCTTAACTGCAAATATTGGACATATTAATGCAACCTTAAACGTTTGGACTATACCTTGTCTGAGTCTAGAGGCTAGTGGTGTCCCTCTAGTTGGGCTTCTCTTGTCTGAGTGATGCTGCGCTCCTCTGTGTCGTGACGACCTGTCATCCTGGAAAATTAAATTCACAACGTTTATTTCGGACAATAATAATTTCTTTACGAACAAACATTTATTGAAGGACTCTCACTATGTCGGTGCTTAGATATATGTGCTCTCATACCCTCTTTTGACAAGCATTAACTTGGACCACTGTCGAAAACAAGTTATTTCGCCCTGGTCCCATGTAACAAAGTTTTTGATCTTGTAGTAGCCGGCCCCCACCACCTGCTTCGGCTGGGGTCTTCTTACTCACCTATCAGAGAAAACGCATTCCAATAATTATAATTGCTAAGGCTCTGTTAGGGGCTGTAACTGTGCGACTGAATGTACCTTGTTAGGAGTTTGTCTCTTGCTCCCTCACTCACTGGCTCCCTCACCTGAGCTGCCGGTGGATCCTAAAATGGAGTGTGCCCAACTCTGGGGTCTTATAATTGACGTGGTCTAGTGCGGCGTTTTGAGAGAGTTGGTGGTCCCGCATTGCTCGAGACATCCTTACCATGCACTCTAGGAACTCTGAAATGTTGGAAACATTATCTATGAACACAAACACATATAATTAAACACAGCACGGGCCCTCATCCTAAGATTCCCCCAATACAGTCTGACCAATAGAGACTTTCACACCACCCTCATAGAATATCTCACCTTTTGATTCTGTTCAATCATGGTGCAGTTATAATCCAATAAGCCATCCTTGCCTTAGTTCCCGGCAATATCACTCTCTTGGAAATGGACCCACAAATTTACCGATAAGTTTCTAAAGAAAGACCAACTTGTCTCTCATATTGTAAATTAGATTATGTTTCTCTCATCCAACAGTGCACCCACCACCAATAACAAATCATATTGATCCATGCACGTCTGGCTTTATAAACCTGAGAGAATGCAACCTAATCTCCTCACCCAAAATGTCCCTGTGGGGAGATATGGTGGCCTTGATGTGGATTGTATCCACTCCTGGGGAAGGAGAAACCATCATTACTTTATACAATAGAAAATTCACAAATAAAATAGATTGGTCTCAAAAATCACACAATTCACCTGTCAAAACTCTATAAGCTTCACATTCACTTCTCTCTCTGGCTGCGGGGCAGGCAAAAGTCAATCCACGTATAAAGCCCAAATTAAAATAAATCAGTCAAACGATGCTTGTACATTCAGAATTATTTACCATGCCTAAATCTGTAAAAATGTAAAATCAATTATAATCTTAGCATCAGGTCATATGCCTGAATATTGTCACCTAACTGGTATGATGCAACTAGAATTTCAAGGAACTTACTTCATTTTGTACTTTAATAGACATCTGCAGTTGGTAGCTGAATATGCGTCCACTAACCAATAACACCAAATCTATTATCACCCTCTCCTCTATTTGGTATATATTTTTGGAATAATTTAGTTCAGTTCTTTATTGCGCCTTATTTACTCTACCTCTCCCTTGGACAATCCTTATCTTGTAACAAATTGACTTGTGATGTGCTGGACCTGACCGAGTCTTGGTTGTCTCTGTAAAATATCAATTATTATTATTAATTCTTCCACTATGTCTCTCCTACAACATATATATGTGAGACTGAGTTAAGTAGCTTACCTCTGACCCTTTACTATCCTTCTTTGAAGGACATTACTGCCTTTTGGAATCCTATCTTGGGAACCTTGAGCTGCTCCTCGCCTTCAGATACTCGAAACCGCTCTCCACAAGATAACCTTGCTTTAACATCTCTCCCTTGGATAACCTTCGCCTCGCAATAAATGGACTCGTGATGCATTGGATCCGACCGGGTGACGCCAATTCTTGGTAGTCTCTGCAAAATATCAAATTCACTGTTATATGTCTCTATCCTATACATATATGTGAGACACTATGTCCTTACGTCTTATTTGAATTCACTCACCTTAGACCCACAATTATCTTCCTCTGAAGGATTATGACGGTTTTGGATGATTCATGAATGTGATGCTGATGTACTATTAATGAATGAATGAAATGGTGATCTGGTTATGTAAGTGCTTCACATTTACTCTGAGTCGGAGAGGAACACGCCGTTGAGCGATGTCAACCATACCTCCTCCTCGGAGAAAATGTTGCTGCCCTCTTGCACCTGACACTCTATGGTAATAGTGCCGGGGCTAGTGGCCGCCATGGTTGTTAATGACGATGACGATGGTTGGACTGGATGAGGTGCGGTTGTTGGTGGTGGTGATGGGTGAGATATTTCGGGCGGTGGCAGGTCTGATAGGGAACCGTCTCTGTGAAAATATTTCACATAAACGGTCCCCATACATAACCGCATCCCCCTTCCTCTCTCCGTGAGCAAGGGCACCACTCCCTCTGGAATCGTCACTTCCAGAAAGTAGCTCTGCCCCTTGCTGATGGCTCTCTGGAGTCTCCAGGTGCCATCAACATTTGCCCAAGGATTGAAGAAGCCTAGCGCCTTCCACATCAGTTGAGGATCCCCCATGTGACTGGGAACCCACATACCGGCCCGCAGCCGTTTGGGCATCTCCATCTGTCGCATGGCTGTGAGGCTAAAATCATCCCTGGGCGATGGAATGCGGGAGATTGCGCCTCTCAGCCATGCGACTGTGCTTTCGTCACTGCACCGCACATGGAGTGCCCCATCGACCAGTCGTGGCTTCCCGTCAAATAAGGGCCTGAAAGCGGTTGGGGAAAGGTCAGGTTTATCCAGGGCCAGTGCCTCGTTAAGGACGGCCGTCTGGATCTTGGCGCTGTCTTCCTCATTCAGGCACCCGTCGGGAACCGACATGATGGCCATCTCCAGCGGGTTGGGACTCGCAATGACCTCGGAGTTGTTGTTCCTCGGCCTCTTGCGGTCCCGAGGCGCTGGCGTGGCGCTCGGTCGCTTCCCGACGGGGTTCCGGAGGTAGACTGATTGGATGCCACCCTGGGCGGTTTGTGGCTGCGGCTGCCCCCGCTGCCTGTTAGAGCGCCTTCGCCTGCGCCGGTTTGTGTTGTCCGTTGCGGAGCGCTCGGCGCTGGCCGCCGGTGCTGCGCGGTCGGTCTGATCTTCGGTCCTCTCCATTGTCGATTAGATTCTTTTTACCTTATGCTCTTAAGACGTCTCCTCTCTTCGGCTCTTGCCTTTGTTATGAATGATTTTTGTTTTTGTGACTCTCCATTCCAATTGGAAAACAAAATTATTTGAACGCTTGACACTTATATGCTCCCTACAACTATAGAGTTTCCACCTTTTATAATTAATACTCTTTCTATGTGTACGGCCTGAAAAATGTCGTGATGAACCCGAAACTCGTGAATA
Source organism: Idaea aversata (assembly GCA_907269075.1). Taxonomy (NCBI): domain Eukaryota; kingdom Metazoa; phylum Arthropoda; class Insecta; order Lepidoptera; family Geometridae; genus Idaea; species Idaea aversata. Next base: position 26,389 of record OU026084.1, read on the forward strand.
AAATAATACAAGATATACTTATCTTATATTAAAGTTACAAGATCACGAGGATGTAACTTCCTCCTGAAACAACTTTCCCAATATTTCTCTTTGCCAAAAGAGGGACTCTATGCACAGCTCAGACTTTAGAATCCATGTATCAATCCGGGGAAGTCACCTTCTTGAATATATTTACGTAAACTGCTAAATTATAATCGGATATGCTTATATATAGCCTTGACCACTAGCTGTTCCCCCTTCAATTTTCTGCTAAAATTGATCATACCGTCTCGGATTTGCTGATGTTCTTCCTTGTCTCAAACTATCATTTCACACAATCTGGTTTAGTCATACTAGGTACGCTTATATCCCAGGTACTATCGGTCCTACTCCTGCAGCTTCTTCACAGAAGTGATAGCTATTACTCAAATCTGGGTATACAGAGGGGTTCTATCACTCTCATGAGTTGTGGAGCACCCCTCTCGAAGATGCAACTACTCATGGTAATTATTTTCCCGGGTCGGGTCGGGGGGGGTTTAATTACTATGAATACAAATCGTGTGAGTTTAAAAAGTTTATGCAACTATTCCTCCCTACTTCATACTGCTTCTTGCGACCCGCCCTGGCTTCGCGTGATTGTACCAAATATATGTTTGTTGAATATGGAAACGCTTCTCTTGAATCACCCTACTTATTAAAATTATTATTAACTATTCAATTTAACTCAAACAAATAATAAAATTTCCATTCCAGTGGCGCTAGTAGTCATACATATCTCATATAGTCGTCCAAATAGATTTCATGAGTAACTTGCACAGTCTCATATATTAACTTAATTTACTCCAGTGACGATGTTACTGCAATATTTCACTCAAACTATCTGTAATCTTTATTTCGCAGCGTCGGCTCGACCGATAAACAAGAATTTCATTTAATCATCATTGATCCTGTAGGCCATGCTCTTGCAAAGTTTAGTTCCGAAAAATCCCGCCCACGTTTAAATAAGCCATCTAAATTATAATGATTCAAACCCCGACTAGTCTACTGCAGAACGGTGTTGGCTTTATGGTGGATACTTATGGGATTAGGATTTACACTGGTGCAGCCGCGAAATGTAACTAGTTATAAAAATGAATCATTTTGAAACTATTTTATCTTTGATTTTAACATTATGGGTTTCAAAGTTCTTACACTAAGTATAAAGAATCTTTGATACCCTCATTAATTTAAAAAATTTAATATCATGCCGTGTCGTTTCTAATATGTTCAATTCGCTCAATTAAATAACTTACCTCAGTTGACACAACAATTTGCACTCTAGGGAACATCAATGGCATATCAAATACCTGGAGCCCTACAACCTAGCTATATGGGACTGAAAATAATTAATATCTCCCAAATGGTAGCCACCTATAGCATTATGTCGTCATGAGAACGAGACCTGTGTTAGATTCGGCTTTGCACTGCCTCTGATTATATGGATCCATTCCTACCCCACGCCGCAAATCGACCATGACCAACGTATATTAAAAATTTGATCGTTTGCTTCGACCAATATCACTACAACTTAATCTCGATCCTCCCTCACTAGTAGCCGCCTCAACTCTATTTTGATCAAGAATCGTTAGCAGCCATAATAACTCTACCCTGGTCGCTTTCACGCTGGTGGTAGAGCCGACCTACCTTCGGTGTAATCCCCAGTCACGGCGGTGTCGACACTCCGGCCCCGGGCTCGCGCCCGAGTGCCCGTCCTGTAGCAGTCGGCGAGGATCTACATCCTCACAACTCTACTTTAGGTATTCGTCACACAGACAGATATAGGCGTGTTTCTGTACGCAATTATACTTTAAATACCACGGGCTATTTAACTCATTTATTTGCAAGCGTTACATCATATGGAAATTGGAAATCGGTTAACACATGGGCGGGTGTGGGATACATGAGTTGATCTTCTTCTCCTCGTTGTCTCCGGGTTTGACTGATTGACTTGACTGAGGGCCGTGGCCGCACCGCGCTCTGGGCTGGTATGGATGATGCCGCTTAGACCACGATCGACACGCCGGTCGTCCCCCTCCGCGCGTGTCGGGAGTCGGCTCCGCCTTGAATTCCTATAACACATACAATCCACAATTGATTTCAAGATAAAACTTATTGACTAATGCCTGATGGAGACGATATACTAAGGGATCCACGTTCCCCTCTCGGTCAACTCTAACCGGAGTACCTTATTCTCTTTTGTGACTACAACTTCGAGCAACACCCATATAAATGGACACAGTCCCATATCAAACATTTACTCTGCAAACTAACACACACTCAGACTATACAACTATACACTTAAAGCTAAGGTCCTATTGTCTCCTATCTTCTCTCTCGCCTCCCCATAGCTTTTCTATAATGATCCTAACATCTCTTATATCGGTACATCGCTAGGACAATCATAATAACCCTCCTCACTTCTACTTCTGCTACCATAATTTATCTCAACTACTAAAACATGCTGGACTCTGGGGATCAAGGATCTGGACCCCTCAGCCTAGCTATATGGGACAGACAACAATTAATATTTCCTAAATGGTAGCTACCTACAGCTCTATGTTGCATAGAGAATGAGACCTGAACTAGATTCGGCTCTGCCTTGTTTCTAATTATATCTATTTGGATCTATTCTTACCCCATGTCGCAAATTGACCACGACTGGCTCACATCAAAATTAGACTGATTGCTTGACCCTGACAAATATTCCATCGACTCAATCTTGATTCTCCCTTGCTTGTGGTCGCTGCAACTCTATCTCAATCGAGAATTGCAGTCATAATGACTACAATTTGGTTGCTCTCTCGCTGATGGGCGTTTTTGCTCATTTATCTATACTACCATATCATCTGTACACGCCACTTGATGTCCTCACCCGCGGCAACTGCCTGCGGCCGCGGTGGGCCCGCGAGGTGTGCGGTGGTGTCTCCGCGCTTGTGTGGGACGCGGCGGTGACCCTACTGTTGTCGCGGGAGGTCGCAACGGGAGGTGATCCTGAAACATTACAATTAACACTAATGCGCGTCTCAACCAGATCGTTATATATTGTCCTATCTTGCTTCCATGTGCAGGGCGATCCAATAGTATTTCAATATATGGATATTGTGATAATAAGGCCACTGTGAGATAATTAATCTTATATTACTCAGCAATTGCCTCGCCATCGGATGAGAACCCATCCTTTATGACTCTGTATCTCTTTGAGAAGACTGTTAAGTAGCTGACCAGGTGAACGTTGTTGCCGTATTCAGTGGAGCTATATCTTCGTGATAGGTTGCTTGTGTGCTGCGAATCGCCTCGCCCGCTACCATATAGGGTAGTTAGGAGGGTGGCTATCGACCCCCCCCTCATCCTAATGGCCTCTGGGCACCCTGTCGCGCCGCATCGCAATGCGCAGCCTCCGGCGGCCCGCGCTTGGGTCGGAGGCTGTCTCAGTGAGCGTCGCGTACATGCTCGAGTCACATTATGACCTATATAATCCCAACATGTACCTTGTCAGCGGCTGGCCCTATGGCGCCTCCACTCGCTGAGGTCGCCCTCCCTTGCTCGGACGTGGCTGCTTGATGGACTCGACATGGATTGTGCTCGACTCTGGGGTCTCACGTCTGGCGTGGTCTGGCGCGGCGTGTATGGGGGGCTGGCAGCCGCGTCACGTTCGCTGTAGGCCCGCGGTACTGTCTAGGAACTCTGTAATGTTAAAGACACTCTTTCAAACACAAACACAATGTAACATGGTGCGGGTGCCCACCACAATGCTTCACCAGTGCACAAACTAATATCTTAGGTACAAATTTACCTCAACAGCACATTTCTCAAGACTCACCAATCACATTGATCGCTTCCCACCTCGTTCTGAGGTCCGAAAGAACGTTGCCCTCTCTTCCTGTTTCGTCTCTGCAAAATTCATTCGATTCAATTTACTTCTTTTGGATTGAAACCCATCAACTACAATAAAACAACCAAAATACTAAAATAAACAAATTATATATACAGTTCAATGTATCCCTACTTAATAGGGCTTTGATCTAGTCTATACACATACGGATACGTCAATAAAGTCACCGAGTGAAAACAAAACTTTACAAGACCCAGCAATCGTCTCACCATGAGGCAATAATCTATCCCGCTTTGATTTTGTGCCTGAACTTAAATTGAAGGCTGTCTCCCCCCATGCAGGTCGGGTGCTGTGGCCTATACTCGGCCTAAACGGTCCTGCGGGTGTTTAGCGAGCATTGTGTGCGCGATTGAGCCGTATGTTATGTTTATGTAACTTATGTTTCACAGTCTCGACTTGTACCTTGTCAGCGGTTGGCCTCTGGCGCCCTCACTCCCTGTGATTGCTCTCCCCTGTCCCAGATGGGGCTTCTGGTCGGCCTTGACACGGCCTAACTCTGGTGGGAGTCTCGGTTTCGACGGCGTCTGTCGTGGCGGTGCATGGGGAGGGTCGTGTGCCTCGTCGCGTCTGTGGCGTGCCCGCGGTGCAATCTAGGTACTCTGAAATGTCAATGGCATTCATTCAAAACATAGGCACTTACAATCAAACATGGTGTGGGCACTCGACGACACACACGCCATCCTTGCTTAATCACCACACCACTGGCCTCTGTTCAGTCACGGCATAGTCATAATCAAACATACTACCATTGTAGCCCCCGCCTGCGCCCTGTGGCGGGCTGGGGGCGAGCGGCCGTGAATCAGCGAGCGGCGATCGGTTGCGTCGCGGCGCTCGCGTGTCCGAGACATGCGGTCAGCAATCACGTCACGGCGGCACTGTTGTTGCGTCATCGTTGCGCGTCGCAACAAAGGGAAACCTAAAAACATATCATAGACATCATTGATGAGCGCCTCTACCACGGTATAGCCACAATCCAACGTATACTGCGAGCACTGCGTGCAAGTTTGAGCCAAACTACGAGTTGTATATTGTATTCTGAACATGTGCCTCACCTGTTGCTGGCCACCTGTGTCTTCACTTGCTGAGGCTCCCCTCCTCTGGCTCGGATTATGCTGCCGGTGGGTCTAGACGTGAACCGTGTCCAGCGGGGCGTGTGGTGCGGGCTGGCGGCCTTGCGACTCCCGTGGCGGGCCCGCGGTGCAACCCGGGAACTCTGAAATGCCAAGGCGCTGTTTCAAAACATAGTCACAACTTAACATAGCACGGGCACCTATTACAATCCTTCACCAATGCACAGGCAAGGGATAGCAATTTGGTTGAGTTTCGGATGCAAAGCTGACACTGACTTTCATATTAATATAGCCCTATCCCTATCTATAATATATTTGCAGGGTGAACGGTAGCCTCGATGAAATTAACAATCCAGGAACCCAGGAACTCTGAAAAGTCTTGAACCCAATCACATGCAGTCAGGCACGGTTTTGTCCACATCATAAGGCCTTACCAATTCACTCTTACCAACAACAATCTACTCATCACCTTCGTAATAAACTTCATCCCTGACCTCGTCTAATTAAATTTTTGCCTAATCACGGTATGGTCACAATACAGCATGCTACCCCTGCCCCCTTTCTACCTGCGATGGCATTCGCTTGGTAATGGGCCCATGGTCTGGCTGAGAGGGTCTTGGAGGTGAAGCCAGCACCAATTCCCATAATGCTCCGTTGTTACAACATACACCATTGTAGACGTTAGATAATGAATCTCCTATCATGTGGTACGCTTTAATAAATTGTCACTGTGTGCCGGCACCTGCCTCGCTCTGAAACTTGAGTAGGTGTAGCCTCCTTCCTACCTTAATCACTCTTGTGAAATGGTCCCATAGCTTCTACGTGGATTGGATGCACTCCTGGGGATGGTAAATCACTCTGCAACACTATCTCACAGGTTTGTTCACGAATTAATTTTGATTCTGTCCATAAAGGCCTCCCGATATTCACCTGTCAAACATTGTAAGCGTCGCGCTCAGTGTTGCCACACTCAAATTATATAAATCTGTATTGATTAATTTAATATCTGCATAAACCCGTATAAAACACTATTCCATAATTCAATCAGTCTACTCGTAATATCAGATAGGTATCTTCAACATCATTTTATGAGATTAACTTGCAGCACTACAACTAAATATACTATAATGAAATAAACGTTTATTACTACTATTACAATGACATACTTAATAGTCTTTACAAATGCTTTCACCACAAAATCTGCAATGAAGGAAACTACGTATGAATAGACAGAAATTTGTACTGATAGAGATTTGTGCGTGTGGTAACACTGGCCACTCTGCTGTCCCTGCATGGTTTGCTGTGGGGCAAGCAAATATAAACTCATGCACTAAACCCAAACAATAATAAAAACTCATCTAACTGGATGGTTTTTCATTTGGAACACCAAAGAACATGGGCAGTTTTCCATACATGGTTTTTCTTCTATATAAAACTTTGGCGTCTTGATGTAAAAATACTAAAACAATCTACACAAGTCTTAGAATACATATTACAACCAAAATTCTCCATAGTAACACAAACAACCTCAGCAAACAACACGCTCGGCGGCGTGGCGCCGGAGTCGCATGTCATTCGTCCGTCACTTGAGTTTAGTGTTGCCATAATTTCAATTTACCTTCTACTGCTAAAATATCTTAGTTCATTATTTTGTTATTTATTTTGTATGTTCATTATCTTTGATTCATTATAATTAGTTATTATAAGTACCTACATAATGCACAATAATTAAAAATATAAATACATATCCATAGAGAAAACTATGTGTCATTTAATATTTATAACTTCCAAAATAGAAGTAATGCTCTAGTACTGGTATTACCAAAATGCAAATTGAGTAGAACGGAAGTACCAAGTTATCGTGTTTATACTAATCAATATGATTTTATAAACGGTGGATAAATAGAATAAACAATTAGCGCCAAAAACATTATATAATTAATTAAACACCATGGTTGTATTCAAAATCTTAAGACGCCAAAACTTGAGACATGAGCAAATGTCTATAAACATTTCCCTTTATTCACCCTATCTATTTGAAAAGCCGCATCAAAACCTGTCTAATCTCACAACTCACCTACCAAATATTACAAGTGTCACACTCACTCTTCTTTCTGGCAACGGGGCAGGCTAAAACCAATTTGCGTGTAAAGCCCTCACTAAAATAAATTTAATCAAATAATGTAGGCATATCCACTAATAATTCAATGGATACTTGTACTCTGATATAATCGTTGAGGATTCCTATCATCCTACCACAGGCGTGCGACCCTGGTCGCCCCAGCGTGGATTACTGCCCGGTTGCGGTCGGGCCTGGAGGTCTCGGCTGCCTCCGGTGGTGACTGGAGTGTTGCCACCCCAGCCTTGGAGCGCGGATTGCCGGCCCTGTCGTAGCTATTTGTCTTGCTTGGTGTCGCGGTGTGGGGTCGGGGGTCGGACCTTTGGGTGCGGTTTGTGGTGGCTGGATGATGTTGTTGGGGATTGTGGATGAGGTTCATTTCCAACATTTTTCTCTGCAAAAATCGAGAGAAAAATCTTGAGGGGCTCTACACACGACTTAATTTTCAGAATCCTAGCATCAAAACTGGGGTAGGCCACTTTTCGAAAATATTTTCATAAACCGTTAATTATAATTGGGCATGCTGTTATTTCCTATTCTATTAGGTTGTCTCGATCCCTGGCTGTCCCCCCCCTTCAATTTTTAGCCAAATCGGTTTTGCCGTTTCAGATTTATTGACGTTCTTCCTTATCTTAAGCTATCATCCCATCTAAAATGGTTAGTCGCACTAGGAACGTTTATGTCTCAGGTACTACTGGTCCTACCCCTGTAGTTTCTTCACAGTAATGATAGGTAATGCTTAGATCTACGCATACAGAGGGGTTCTACCACTCTCAAGTGTTGTAGAACACCCCCTAGAAGATGCAGAGAAGTACGTTTGGGAATAGTGTATGCTGGTATCAATTAAATTGGCTGTTGAATACTTAGTCTTATCTTATGTTTAACCAGCAGCGTTCTCTCTATGACTGGTGCTGATTTTCTTAATCTATGCTTCTGCGTAGTTGACGCGATGCTTACTAGTAATGTAACCTAAAATTGTACGGACTCCTTAGTTGGATTTGGTTTTGTACACTCAACCTTGTGACATAATTATTCAATTTTTAAATTGAATGGCATCTGTCTTGAACAAACAAATTGGTGTCATTACTCATTATAATATTCAGTGAAATATCTTGTCTCCATATATATCTGATTAATACCGGGCTATCACACGCTGCACTGCAGCATTTATTTCTATGAAAGGTAAGATCTTGGCCATTGCATACATCCCTTTGTTGATTTCTATTTACCTACCAAATACCTGAGCAACATACATATTCCCTCACCTATAATATCTCTAAAGTAGACCCATTTATCTGTTTGTATATGTTATCATCTAAACTCCAAGAATGATTCGATGTTTGTTGATAGTTCCTCTCCTTTAGGGACGTGGCGTTGGATATTCCCTTACACAGCTGGACGATGCATTTTATATCTAATGCTGCTATAATTTATTATACGTTGATAAAATGGTCCTTTAACCATGTCGCTCAGGATTCATTCACTCTTTCTCGGTTCTTGAAACCACTTATATATTTGATGGGGGTTCTTACTTCAGCTCTTCTACGTCGACATGTCTAAGCGGAAGCATGCCTCCTCGTGTGTATCAGATCAAGAGGATGATCCACCCAGCCGTCGATGTCAACTGCACCCTCAACCTGGACCATCTGGCACCCACCCTTCGTGTTCTTCCTCCCCTGGGGAACCGACTACTCCTCTACCTACTCCTCAACACACTGGTATACCCTTACTTAATAACTCCAATTTAAACCTATCAATCCTCCAATGTAATCTTTTCAGATGTTACAGGTCAACCCACGAATTCAAGCAATACTTATTTAGTAATGAATTTGAAATTGGTCTGGTTTCAGAACCTTATATTGGCGCCACTACTAGCCTGAAAACTCTTGCAGGTTATCAATTATTTCAATTTCCAGGTAATACTGGCACCAAAGCTGGTATTTTTATTAAAAAAGGACTTGGTGCTACATTAGGCATGGCCCAGTGTAGCACCCCTAACCTGTGTATTGTTCAACTGTCAACCTCTGGCTGCCACATCTATATCATCTCCGTGTATGTGGGGCCTAATGATGATGTGGACTATATACTCAACAAGTTGGAGATTTTTCTAAAATCTCACTACGACGCTTATCATGTCATTGGTGGTGACTTTAATGGCCATCACCAGCTTTGGGGAAGTGAAAAGAATAACTCCAGAGGTGACTTAGTTGCAGAGTTCTTCTTAGCTAACAACCTCTATCTATGCAATACAGGCAATGTATCAACCTTTGAAACTATAACGCACGGACTTCTTCGAACGTCGATTGTCGACCTTACCTTTGTTTCAGATAACCTATCAGATAAAATTCATGATTGGAAGGTAAATATTGCTGCGTGCCAATATTCTGACCATAACGCAATCCAATTTACCGTTAACTTAAACAAAAAACTCATTGTTAAAAATAAATGTAATACTACCTATAGATATTCTACCAAACTTGTCAATTGGTCTTCACTAGAAGAAAAATTCCTTCACTGTAGTAAGCTAAATGAAATCGCTACTACAGATTTTACTTTATTATCTTCTACAGAAATTGACAAACTTGTTGATATTATTACTTCATCTATTCAACTCTGCTGTGACCAATCCCTCCCCAAAAAAATTAATCCAATAGATCTTAGACCTTGGTGGTCTGATGAATTGGAACAACAAAAAAAGGAACTTATCAAATACCATCATACTATTAAAAAACTAAAAAGAAATAATAAACCTCTTGATAATATACTATTAGAAAGGGAGGAACTTAAAAAGAAATATGCTAACAGTATCAGTAAAGCGTCCTCTGATAACTTCCGTGATTTCTGCTCTAATCAAGGAAAAGAAGATGTCTGGTCCATTACCAATCGTCTCATTAAATCGGGACTCCCCCCTCAACCTCCATCTACACTTCGTATCGATGGCAATCGCTCCACCAAATCCACCCAGGATACTGCTGATGAGCTCTTGAAACACTTTTACCCCGATGATATCGGTAATGATAACTCGGAACAGAAGTACATCCGTGAACAATCTCACCTAACTCCTGATACATTACAGGAACCACCATTCACCAAGTATGAAGTCATGAGTTGCCTACAGTCAATGAGTGCCAACCGCGCCCCTGGAACAGACCATCTCACTGCTGATATTTGTACGTCTTTTGCCAAATGTCACCTCGACCTTCTCACTAATCTCATGAACCAATGTCTGAATATCTCCCACTTCCCTCTTACCTGGAAAACAGCGTTTGTAAAAGTTGTTCCAAAACCAGGTAAGGACGATTACTCAGATATTGGCTCATTTCGCCCCATTGGACTCATCAATGTTTTGGGTAAACTGCTAGAGAAACTTATCATGAAGAGACTTATCTATCACCAACAAATCAATGGCCATCACAATGCTCGACAATTTGGCTTCAAAGCACAAATATCCACCCTCGATGCACTTGAGTCGGCCTTGAACACTATTAAAACTGCTAAAGATCGGCATCAGCTGGTCATAGCTATATCTCTTGATATCAAAGCTGCCTTTGATAATGCTTGGTGGCCTGCATTACTTTATAGACTTTCAAAAATTAACTGTCCTAAAAACTTGTTCACTATCATTAAAAACTATCTCAATGATCGAAAGGTGCTACTACACCTCGCCGATGCTGTAAGTAGTAAAACTATGACTAAAGGCTGTGTACAAGGATCAGTTTGCGGTCCAACTTTCTGGAATCTTATCCTTGATGAACTTCTCGAAATATCTCTGCCTGAGGGCTGCTATTTACAAGCATTCGCCGATGATGTTCTCCTGATTGTTGAAGCCTCTTGTGTCCTCAACCTTCAACACTCGGCAAACACTTCTCTTCAAATTATATCAAATTGGGGTACTAAAGTCAAGCTGACTTTTGGACCTTCTAAAACACAACTTATCTCATTCTCACCTTCAGCTCAAAAATCTAGAATCATCATGGATAATAATATTTTATTATTCGTTGACTCTATAAAACTACTTGGAGTAATTATAGACAATAATTTAAAATTTATTAAACATGTAGATCACATTATTATAAAAACTAATAAAATTTATAACAAACTATGTAAATTTATCCGCCCTACTTGGGGTATAAATAGTGATAACATCTCTATTTTATACAACTATGTAATCGAACCCACTGTTACATATGCCGCTAGTATCTGGGGCTCTGCCACCAGATTTCAAGTAGTACGCAATCGGCTCCGTACTCTTCAACGTGGTTTTGCACTAAAAATTTTAAGAGCATTCAGAACAGTCTCTGCCAACGCTGCAATTGCTCTGGCTGGTTTAACCCCCCTGCATCTCAAAGTGCTCGAGGTTGCCACTATTGAGCGCACACGCTTCACTGGCTTTTGCGAATTTCTTCCTTCTGACATTACTGTTGAAAGACCTGCTAGACCACAGGATCTTCTTCACCCATGCTATAGAAAACCGATAGAACATAAATCTGCAATCGACCAGGATGACGTCAATGACATCCTTAATTCATATTCAAACCCCACTCAAATTTACACTGATGGCAGCAAAACTGAAAATGATGATGTTGGCGCAGCCTTCGTAGTAATCTTTCCGAATACTACCAATACTAATATCTCCAGAAAATTTAAATTACACAAATCTTGCACTGTATTCCAGGCTGAACTTTTAGCTATTGAAAAAGCTTGTGCCTGGATTATAGAACATAATACTTCATCAGACTCTATTATCTTCTCTGATAGTCTTTCTAGTCTACAAGAAATTAATCATATGGATTCCACCAACCCCTCTGTGGTTGCAATACATAGAAACATTTATCACCATAACCAAAATATTTATTTTTGTTGGGTTAGAGCTCATGTTGGTATTGCTGGCAATGAACTAGCTGATACATTAGCTAAATCTGCTGCAACTTCCCATAGGGCTCTTGCCTATGACAAATTTCCAATTAGCTTTATCAAAAAGGCAATTAAGAACAAACACCATACTAGCGCTGACTATGACTATAAAAATGGGTCAACTGGTGCACAAACACGTGCATGGTTCCCAGACCTCAACTCTATTCACACACTCAGGAAAAAAGTTAAATTAGGATTTGAGTTGACTCAGGTCTTTACTGGTCATGGCTATCACCTTGAATATCTATATAGGTTTAAAATCACTCAAACAGATAAATGTCCATGCAACACTCTAACTATCCAAACTATCCAACATTTACTCCGCGAATGTCCACGTTTCAGCACTGCAAGACATGACTTCCTACAATCCTGCTCATACCATAAGAGTAATGATCCATTTGATATAGCAATAATAATTAACAAAGAAACATTAATCGATTCATTTACTAAATTTGTATCTTACATCATTAATAATCTCAAGCAATTTAACAACACCTAACCGGCCCTTATAACCTCAGCTTGATTCTCACTACTTAGTATCGACTATTAAATTTTATATATCATATGGATTGCTACCACATCTTGATACTTAATTTTACTTACTGTTATATACTATCGCTGTTTACTATCTCTTTAATATATAATTATAGTGTATAGGGAAGGATGAATTAAGCGGTTGAATACAGTGCTAGTGGTGTTCGGGTGACAGGTGGTGCGGCTTTTTGGGGTGCACTCGCTCCCAGATTAATGTGGTGATGCGCGGCTATGGGTTTGATGGATCACTTGGCAAACTGCCTGCATCCTCCCCATCCCTTGTACCCCTCTTCCATAAGACTGAGCCCCCCCTGTTGCTTGCAATTCCTCACAAGCCTCCCGTTATAAAAATTTATCCCGTTATAAAAACACTTTCCTGTATCTACTTGGTATTTATATTTATTTATAATATATATATACCCATTTTCATTCTACGGTGCTACTTAATTCAATATTACATGGGCGTACTGATGGTCGAGGGTAGCTTTCTGTTAATTCACTCTCTATTGCCTGTCTTATATTGGGTTGGGCGTGGTATGTTATACTCTTGTGCTAAATGGTCTTTTACCCTGTTCGGTGACTCGATGGACGTACAAGGTTGCTGCTCTGCGCTTTACTTGTGGGCGACTGGAAAAGTTGAGCGATTGACCACTGCAATTACATTAGCCTGGCTACTCTCCGGACTGCCTGGCTTTAGGTTTATCGGAGTTTGTATCACCTGCTCTTCACCGCTGAAATTAATATATTTTCGTTTATTTATATTAGTATTGTTTTTGTACGCCTTGCGAATTTTCAATTATTAAAGAATTAAACACAATAAGGTAAGTGATTACTGTATCCTGCTAACATATCGCGCCTGATTAGTAATACTATGAATTATGCAAAAACCTGAGAGTATATGTAGGTATGTCTTTTACAAGTCTTGTCGCGGGGCACAGCTGGATACCTTTATTTATCCACTCTCAATTCATATGCTTGTGTTTACTAGTATCGCTTTTATATGCTTTGTCAATTTACTTTCTCACACTGGGAGTAGTGAGGTAAGTGATTACTGTACCCTGCTAACACTTTTCGCCTGATTAGTAATACTATGAATTATGTACGCCTTGCGAATTTTTCTTTCTTTACTAGGAGTAGCAAGGTAAGTGACCGCTATATCCTGCTGGCGCATTACACATGATTAACATTATTATGAATTATGTGAAAATGCAACTGTCTATACATGTATGTCGCGAGTTAAGCCGTGGATTCAACATTATATGGGCGTACTGATGTCGAAGGTAGCTTTCTGTCAATTCACTCTTTACTGCCTGCCTTATGTGAGTGGGGCGTGGTGTGTCATACTCTCGCGCTGAATGTCCTTTACTCTGTTCGGTGATTTGATGGATGTGCATGGTTACTGCACTACGCTTTACTTGAACGTGACTGGAAAAAATGGAGCGATTAACCACTGCTATACCATTCGCCTGGTCGCTCTCCAGACTGCCTGGCTTTAGGTTAAGCATAGCTTGCATCGCTTACTCATCACCGCCGAAATTAATATATTTGTGTTTTTATCTCACCTCTATTTATTAGTATCGCTTCGTACGCTTTGCAAATCTTCTTTCTGATATTAGATACAGTAAGGTAAGTGATTATTGTACCCCACTAACATACTATGCATTATTAGTAATACTATGAATTATGTAAAACCCTGAGAGTACATGTATATATGTCTGTTGCAAGTAATGTCGCGGGACACAGCTGGATATCTTTATTTACCATATTTTATCGCTTTTGCACGCCTTGCGAATTTCCTCTCTTATATTAGGAGTGGCAAGGTAAGTGACTATAGCATCCTGCCCGTGCATCACATATGATTGATGTTATTATGATTTATGTGAAATCGCGATTATACGTAGCGAGTATGGACACTATTATTTATTTATACCCACTTTCAGTCTACGGTGCTGCTTAAATCAACATCATATGGGCGTACTAATGGTCGAGGGCAACTTACTGCCAATTCACCCCCAATTACCTGCCCTATGCGAATCGAGTGTGGTGCCTTATACTCTAGTGCTGAACGACCTTTCACCTTGGCGGGTGACTCTATGAACGAACATGGTTGCCGCACCACGTCTGACTTGGGGGTGACTGGGAACATCGAGTGTTTGATTACTGCGATGACCTCCGCTTAGTTATTCTCCGGATAGCCCGGCTTTAGGTTGAGCGGAGTTTGCGTCGCCACCTAAATTCATATATTTGTGTCTTAATTTTTACCCATAATTACATTAGTATGTACCTAACGCTTTTGTACGCTTTGCAAATTCTCTCTTTAGGAGCTTACCCATCTAATCTATCTGTTAACTCATTATTAAATCTAGCTATTATCACAATTACCTTTTACACAGACACATTCCACAGCTAACATCTCACACACAAGTCACATTGGGTCGGGTTTTACCACTACACTGCACACTCGTTTCTATACGGGGCTTCCCTACAAAAGCAGTCCTATACACATGTGGCGTACGCACTATCTTGGCGCGGCCATACATTTACTCACTTACATACCTTGCAAAGGGAAGCCACTCACTGACCTTACACATGTACACATAATAGTTAAAATCTCACACACATGTAACTGCGCTTGGCTAAGGGTAACTAGCGAGGAAGATAGCCACTGGCAGTAGTTACCAAACCGGGAACCAAAGGCTTCGTACCCACCTTTTCTCCTATATATTAAATATACGCATATATTGGTTAATTAAGATGCTGTTTATTTCCACATTATTTGGGTGTATTGATGGTCGAGGGCAGTATTCACCCTCTACCGCCCATTTTATGCAAATTGAATGTGGTGCGTCATACTCTCGCCCTGACCAGACATTCACCTTGGTGGGTGGCTTGATGGATGTACATGGTTGCCGCACCACGTTTGATCTAGACCTTTTGCGTTTTATTTTTACCTACACCAAAAAGATAGTTAGACTAAATTATTACAAACAAAATAGATAATTACAATTGTGGCATACTTGCGCACACTTGGATATACTTCAACAAGGTAACAAGGTAATGCTCGTCATCAAGGTAATGTCAAGGTAACATTATAAGGTTCAAGGTTATGGTGGTATAAAATCTAATTGTTCAGATAAAAGTTTAGGCATAGCTACCCATCAATATTATATGTATTTTCAATTGTACGCACGCTTGCATGCATACTTACATTACGTACAATGGTTAAAATGAAGTGACTAAGTACGGAAACAGACCAAACTAAATGCGTGCATGCATGCGTGCGTATCTATGTGTGTGTGCGTGTGCGAGCATATATACACATATGAAAGGAGAAATGAAAGAAATAAAATTATATTCTGAACTAGGTAATACAAACCAAATAGGCAACTATTAGGTAACAAGGTAACACTACATGTGATTTCGATGCTTGCGTACATACAAAACGTACAATGGTCAAAATGATGTGACTAAGTACGTAAACAGATTAAACTAAATACATGCATGCGTGTGTGCGCGCATGCGTTGCATGCACACATACATGAAAGAGGAAAGAAAGTAATACTCTGATCTAGATAAAACAAATAAAATAGGCTACTATAAGGTAACAAGGTAATACTATATGTGTTTTCGATGCTTGCGTACATACAAAACGTACAATGGTCAAAATGATGTGACTAAGTACGTAAACAGATTAAACTAAATACATGCACGCATGTGTGTGTGCGCGCATGCGTTGCATGCACACATACATGAAAGAGGAAAGAAAGTAATACTCTGATCTAGATAAAACAAATAAAATAGGCTACTATAAGGTAACAAGGTAATACTATATGTGTTTTCGATGCTTGCGTACATACAAAACGTACAATGGTCAAAATGATGTGACTAAGTACGTAAACAGATTAAACTAAATACATGCATGCATGCGTGTGTGCGCGCATGCGTTGCATGCACACATACATGAAAGAGGAAAGAAAGTAATACTCTGATCTAGATAAAACAAATAAAATAGGCTACTATAAGGTAACAAGGTAATACTATATGTATTTTCGATGCTTGCGTACATACAAAACGTACAATGGTCAAAATGATGTGACTAAGTACGTAAACAGATTAAACTAAATACATGCATGCATGCGTGTGTGCGCGCATGCGTTGCATGCACACATACATGAAAGAGGAAAGAAAGTAATACTCTGATCTAGATAAAACAAATAAAATAGGCTACTATAAGGTAACAAGGTAATACTATATGTGTTTTCGATGCTTGCGTACATACAAAACGTACAATGGTCAAAATGATGCGACTAAGTACGTAAACAGACTAACTAAATGCATGCACGCATGAGTGTGCGCGCGCATGCGTTACATGCATACATATATGAAAGAGGAAAGAAAGTAATACTCTGATCTAGGTAATACAAACAAAATAGGCAACTATAAGGTAACAAGGTAACACTATATCAATACTGTGTGTTTTTCGGTGCTTGCGTACACAACGTACAATGGTTAAAATGATGTGACTAAGCATGGAAACAGACTAAACTAAATGCGTGCATACATGAGCGTGTGTGTGTGTGTGTGCGCGAGCAATGCATGCATGCACACATGAAAGAGGAAAAGAAAGAAATAAAATCATATTCTAGGCAATACAAACAAAACAGGCAACTATAGGATAACAAGGAAATACCATATCAATATTGCATGTTTTCGGTGCTTGCGTACAAAACGTACAAAGGTCAAAATGATGTGACTAAGTACGTAAACAGATTAAACTAAATACATGCACGCATGTGTGTGTGCGCGCATGCGTTGCATGCACACATACATGAAAGAGGAAAGAAAGTAATACTCTGATCTAGATAAAACAAATAAAATAGGCTACTATAAGGTAACAAGGTAATACTATATGTGTTTTCGATGCTTGCGTACATACAAAACGTACAATGGTCAAAATGATGTGACTAAGTACGTAAACAGATTAAACTAAATACATGCACGCATGTGTGTGTGCGCGCATGCGTTGCATGCACACATACATGAAAGAGGAAAGAAAGTAATACTCTGATCTAGATAAAACAAATAAAATAGGCTACTATAAGGTAACAAGGTAATACTATATGTGTTTTCGATGCTTGCGTACATACAAAACGTACAATGGTCAAAATGATGTGACTAAGTACGTAAACAGATTAAACTAAATACATGCATGCATGCGTGTGTGCGCGCATGCGTTGCATGCACACATACATGAAAGAGGAAAGAAAGTAATACTCTGATCTAGATAAAACAAATAAAATAGGCTACTATAAGGTAACAAGGTAATACTATATGTATTTTCGATGCTTGCGTACATACAAAACGTACAATGGTCAAAATGATGTGACTAAGTACGTAAACAGATTAAACTAAATACATGCATGCATGCGTGTGTGCGCGCATGCGTTGCATGCACACATACATGAAAGAGGAAAGAAAGTAATACTCTGATCTAGATAAAACAAATAAAATAGGCTACTATAAGGTAACAAGGTAATACTATATGTGTTTTCGATGCTTGCGTACATACAAAACGTACAATGGTCAAAATGATGCGACTAAGTACGTAAACAGACTAACTAAATGCATGCACGCATGAGTGTGCGCGCGCATGCGTTACATGCATACATATATGAAAGAGGAAAGAAAGTAATACTCTGATCTAGGTAATACAAACAAAATAGGCAACTATAAGGTAACAAGGTAACACTATATCAATACTGTGTGTTTTTCGGTGCTTGCGTACACAACGTACAATGGTTAAAATGATGTGACTAAGCATGGAAACAGACTAAACTAAATGCGTGCATACATGAGCGTGTGTGTGTGTGTGTGCGCGAGCAATGCATGCATGCACACATGAAAGAGGAAAAGAAAGAAATAAAATCATATTCTAGGCAATACAAACAAAACAGGCAACTATAGGATAACAAGGAAATACCATATCAATATTGCATGTTTTCGGTGCTTGCGTACAAAACGTACAAAGGTCAAAATGATGTGACTAAGTACGGAAACAGACTAAATTAAATACATGCATGCATGCGTATGTGTGTGTGTGTGTGCGTGTGCATGCATGCATGCGCATATGAAAGAAGAAAAGGAAATAAAACTTATATTCTGAACTAGGCAATACAAACAAAACAGGCAATTACAAGATTACAAATACTCATCAGAGTAACTCATCAGGGTAACAAGGTTGTCAAGGTTCAATGATCTTTATTATTATGCCGGTGCCTCACGTTGGCTGTGTTGGCTCCAAGTTGTACTATTGGGCCCGACACAGCCGATGTGGTACTCGATCTTGGAACAATTGAATGACATCGAACGTTCCAGGATTATCGCTAGTATTTCCTTTTGACTCAATCTTCCTTATTTGTTTCTAGTAGTCCTTTTAACTCAATCTTCTTAGTTGGTTGCTAACAATACTTTTGACTCTATCTTCCTTGTTTGTTGCTAGTAGTCCTTTCAACTCAAAACTTCTTTACTTGTTGCAAGTAGTCCTTTTGACTCAATCCCCTTGTTTGTTGCTAGTAGTCACAGCATAGTGACTCAATCTCCGTTGTTTATTGCTAGTAGTTCTTTTAACTCAATCCTCCTTGTTGCTAGTAGTCCTGGTGAATCAATCTACTGCAGCAACTATATTAATATCTCGGAATCTGTTAATCCTAGGCATATGGTTTCTTTGCAGGAGTGATAGGTCTCATCAAGATCCACATTTTGGGTGACAGCTGTCAAACTTGAAACAGCTATATCTTGGAAACTATTGATCCTAGGCACATGGTTTCTTTGCAGAAGTGATAGGTCTCATCGAGGAGTTCATTTCAACTGACAGCTGTCAAACTTAAAACCGCCATATCTTGGAAACTATTGATCCTAGACACATGGTTCTTTGCAGAAGTGATAGGTCTCATCAAGGCCTACATTCTGGGTGACAGCTGTCAATCTTGAAACAGCTATATCTTGGAAACTATTGATCCTAGGCACATGGTTTCTTTGCAGAAGTAATAGGTCTCATTGAGTTCATTTCAACTGACAGCTGTCAAAACTTAAAACAGCTTTATCTTGAAAACTATTGATCCTAGGTACATGGTTTCTTTGTAGAAGTGATAGGTCTCATTGAGGAGTCCATTTCAACTTACAGCTGTCAAACTTAAAACAGCTTTATCTTCAAAATTATTGATCCTAGGTACATGGTTTCTTTGCAGAAGTTTTAGGTCTTGTCAAGATCTACATTTTGGGTGACAGCTGTCAAAACTTTACACAACTATATCTTGAAAACTATTGATCCCAGGCACATGGTTTCTTTGCAGAAGTGATAGGTCTCATTGAGTTCATTTCAACTGACAGCTGTCAAACTTAAAACAGCTTTATCTTGAAAACTATTGATCCTAGGTACATGGTTTCTTTGCAGAAGTGATCGGTCTTGTCAAGATCTACATTTTGGGTGACAGCTGTCAAAACTTTACACAACTATATCTTGAAAACTATTGATCCTAGGTACATGGATTCCTTGCAGAAGTTATAGGCCTTGTTAAGATCTACATGTACGTCTCTTGCCGAATGTCACCTTGACCTCCTTACTAACCTTATGAATCAATGTCTGAGCATTTTCCACTTCCCCTTTGCCTGGAAAACAGCGTTTGTGAAAGATCTTCCAAACCAGGTAAAGATGACTACTCAGATATCGGCACATATCGCCCCATTGAACTCATTAATGTTTTGGGTAAACTTCTAGAGAAACCACGAAGAGACTTACCTATCATCAACTAATTAATGGCCATCACAATGCTCGGTAATTTGGCTTCTAAGCACAAATATCCACCCTCGATGCACTTGAGGTGGCCTTGGACACTACCAAAACTACTAAAGATCAGCATCAGCTGGTCATCACTATATCTCTTGATATCTTATACCAAATCGGGGTACTAAAGTTAAGCTAACTTTTGGACCCTCTAAAACACAACTTACTTCATTCTTACTTTCAGCTCAAAAACCTAAAATCACTATGGATAAAAATATTTTATTAATTGTTTATTCTTCAAAATTACTTGGAGTAACTATAGATAAATCTTAAAATCTATTAAACACGTAGACCTTATTGTAAAAACTAATAAAATTTATAACAAACTATGAAAAATTTATCTGCCCACTTGGGGCATAAACAGTGATGATATCACTATTTTATGCAACTATGTCATTGAATCCGCTGTAACATACGCTGCCAGCAGTACGCGATCGGCTTCGTACTCTCTAACGTGGCTTACACTAAAACTTTAAGAGCATCCAGAACTACCTCTGCCTACGCAACAACTGCTCTGGCTGGTTAACCCTCTTACATCTCTTAGTGTTTGAGGTAGCCATCATTGAGCGCACACACTCTTCACTGGTCTTCGTGTATTTCTACTTCCTAACATTACTGTCAAAAGACCTGCTAGAACACAGGACCTTCTTCACCCACGCTTTAGAAAACTGATAGAACACTAATCTGCAATTAACTAAAACAACGTCAATGACATCCTTAATTCCTACTCAAACCCCACTCAAATTTACACTGATGGCTGCAAAACTGAAAACGATGATGCTGGTGCAGCCTTTGTAGTAATCCTCCCGGATACTACTTAAACTAACATCATCAGGAAATTTATATTATATAGATTCTGCACTGTACTTCAGGCTGAACTCTCAGCTATTGAAAAAGCTAGAGCCTGGAATTTAGAAAATAATACTTCATCTCACTCTTTTATTCCCTCTGACTGCCTATCTAGTCCACAAGAAATAAACCCTACAAATTTGACTAACCCCTTCTTGTGGTTGCAACACTTAAAACATCTAATCACTTTCAAATTAGTACTTGAGCAGACTCAGATCTTACTAGTCATGGTTACCACCTTGAATAACTATTCAAATTTAAATCACTCAAACAGATAGATGTCCATTCAACATTCTCACAACTCAAACTATCCAACATTTACTGCAAATGCCCACGTTCTGGTACTGCAAGACATGATTTTCTGCAATCTTGTTTATACTATAAGAGTAATGACCCATTTGATGTAGCAATCGTAACTAATAAAGAAACACTAATTGACTCATTTACTAAATTTGTGTCTGACATCGTCGACAATCTCAAGTAACTTAACAACACTTAATTTTTCTCCTTTATAACCCTAACTTGATTCTCACCATATGGTATCGGTTATCATATAATAATATGGATCGATCACTACACTTTGACACTTAATTCTATTCATCGTTATAAATACTCTCACTTCTTACCACTTCTTTAAAAACTTCAAGGTGATCAGACTTCGGTTTTTAATTTGGTTGTCAGAGCCCATACATGCATCAGTGGGTACCCACACGCGTATCTATATTTTGGAATCTGGAGCTGAGAGCTAAATGGTTGAGTGCGGTGCTGGCAATATTCAAGCGGTAGGTGGAGTGGCCCACCAGAGTACGATCCGTACATATGCGGGGATGTGGCTGTGGGATTGATAGACTTCTTAACCATCTGTCTTCATCCTCACCATCCCCTGTACACCCCCTGCTGCTTGGAATTCCTCAAACGCCTCCCGTCATGCTACAGCTTGAGATCTCCTTGATATTTCCATCCTACGGTGCTGCTCAATTATAAATTATATGGGCGTACTGATGGTCGAGGGCAGCTTTCTGTCAATTCACTCTCTATTAGCTGTCTCATGCAGGTTGGGCGTAGTGTGTCATACTCTCGTACTGAACGGCCATTCATCTCGGTGGGTGACTTGATGGACGAACATGGTTGCTGCACTGCGTCTGACTTGGGTGTGACTGGGAAAGTTGAGTGATTGATTTACTGCAATAACATTCGCCTGGTTACTCTCCGGGCAGCCCGGCTTTAGGTTAAGCGGAGTTTGCATCGCTCGCCTATCACCGCCGAAATTCATATATTTGTTTTATTTAACCCTTACGTAAAAAGATAGCAAGAAAGAGAGAAATAATATTATACTCTGAATAAATACACAGCTGTGTCCTACAAGCGCATTACGCCTGCGTAATAGTTCTGTAATTATATGAAAACCTGAGTGTATATGTATGTATGTCGCGAGTTAAGCCGCGGGGCACAGCTGGATATCTTTATTTATTTATTTATATATACCCATTTTCAGCCTACGGTCTATGGTGCTGTTTAATTCAACATTAAATGGGCGTGCTGATGGTCGAGGGCAGCTCTCTGTCAATTCACTCTCTATTGTCTGTCTCATGCAGGTCGGGCGTAGTGTGTCATACTCTCGTACTGACCGGCCATTCATCTCGGTGGGTGACTTGATGGACGAACATGGTTGCTGCACTACGTCTGACTTGGGGGTGACTGGGAAAGTTGAGTGATTGATTACTGCAATAACATTCGCCTGGTTACTCTCCGGGCAGCCCGGCTTTAGGTTAAGCGGAGTTTGCATCGCTCGCCCATCACCGCCGAAATTCGTATTTGTGTTTTATTTAACCCTTACGTAAAAAGATAGCAAGAAAGAGAGAAATAATATTATACTCTGAATAAATACACAGCTGTGTCCTACAAGCGCATTACGCCTGCGTAATAGTTCTGTGAATTATATGAAAACCTGAATGTATATGTATGTATGTCGCGAGTTAAGCCGCGGGGCACAGCTGGATATCTTTATTTATTTATTTATATATACCCATTTTCAGCCTACGGTCTACGGTGCTGTTTAATTCAACATTAAATGGGCGTGCTGATGGTCGAGGGCAGCTTACTGTCAATTCACTCTCTATTGTCTGTCTCATGCAGGTCGGGCGTAGTGTGTCATACTCTCGTACTGACCGGCCATTCATCTCGGTGGGTGACTTGATGGACGAACATGGTTGCTGCACTACGTCTGACTTGGGGGTGACTGGGAAAGTTGAGTGATTGATTACTGCAATAACATTCGCCTGGTTACTCTCCGGGCAGCCCGGCTTTAGGTTAAGCGGAGTTTGCATCGCTCGCCCATCACCGCCGAAATTCGTATTTGTGTTTTATTTAACCCTTACGTAAAAAGATAGCAAGAAAGAGAGAAATAATATTATACTCTGAATAAATACACAGCTGTGTCCTACAAGCGCATTACGCCTGCGTAATAGTTCTGTGAATTATATGAAAACCTGAGTGTATATGTATGTATGTCGCGAGTTTAGCCGCGGGGCACAGCTGGATATCTTTATTTATTTATTTATATATACCCATTTTCAGCCTACGGTCTACGGTGCTGCTTAACTCAACATTATATGGGCGTGCTGATGGTCGAGGGCAGCTTTCTGTCAATTCACTCTCTATTGTCTGTCTCATGCAGGTTGGGCGTAGTGTGTCATACTCTCGTTCTGAACGGCCATTCACCTCGGTGGGTGACTTGATGACGAACATGGTTGCTGCACTACGTCTGACTTGGAGGTGACTGGGAAAGTTGAGTGATTGATTACTGCAATAACATTCGCCTGGTTACTCTCCGGGCAGCCCGGCTTTAGGTTAAGCGGAGTTTGCATCGCTTGCCCATCACCGCCGAAATTCATATTTGTGTTTTATTTAACCCTCATGTAGTATGATAGTAAGAAAGTAAGTTAGAGCACAATTAGATTACACCAAGGTAACATTAAGGTAACATCAAAGTAACATGGTAATGTTCAAGGTTCTCGAAAGGTAAATATTAAATATATGTATATATTGGTTGGGTTAAGGTTTAGGAGTGGTTATTTATTTATTTATTTAGTATATTTATATTTATATATTGGTTAGACTGTGGTTGGGTTAGACACACACGACTATTCTGCATAGGGCTGTCACTTATTATTAATAGTTTACTTATTTATTATTACAATTACTCTTAACAAGCACATACAATAGTCAAAATCTCACACACACAGGTACACACCTAAACAGTATAAAATATGTATATTAACACTATTAGTTGGGATAGGTTGGTGTTACCTCAAAATCCTTAAGGGATAAGCTGAGTGATTGATTACTGCGATAGCATTCGCCTGGCTACTCTTCGGACAGCCCGGCTTTAGGCTAAGCGGAATTGCATTGCTTGCCTATCACCTTTGTAAATTTACTTCCACTTTAGTTGGTTTTGGGGGGCTGGGCTCCGGTTGGTTGGGTCAAATTACTACACTGCACACAAGACTCTATACGGGGCTTCCCCGCAAAGGAAGTCTTAATACATAAGTGGCGGACGCACCATAGCGGCCTTGCATTTTACTTACATACTTACCCTGCAAAGGGAAGTCACTTACTAACCTTGCACAGGTACACACCACAAACAGGGGGGTTGGGTTGGATTACTACACTGCACACAAGACACTATACGGGGCTTCCCCGCAAAGGAAGCCTTAATACATATACGGCGTACGCACTATCATGGTGCGGCCTTGCATTTACTTAACATACTTACCCTGCAAAGGGAAGTCACTTACTGAACTTGCACAGGTACACAATAAACAGTATTAAATATATGTATATAGCCCGACTAGCTACAATGCTGTCCGGTAGCGTGTAGACCTTAGCATGGACCGGGCAGGGTACTAGAAGGGCACCCAATCAAAAAAAAAAAAAAACCTAACCTAACCTAACCTAACCTAACCTAACCTAACCTAACCTAACCTAACCTAACCTAACCTAACCTAACCTAACCTAACCTAACCTAACCTAACCTAACCTAACCTAACCTAACCTAACCTAACCTAACCTAACCTAACCTAACCTAACCTAACCTAACCTAACCTAACCTAACCTAACCTAACCTAACCTAACCTAACCTAACCTAACCTAACCTAACCTAACCTAACCTAACCTAACCTAACCTAACCTAACCTAACCTAACCTAACCTAACCTAACCTAACCTAACCTAACCTAACCTAACCTAACCTAACCTAACCTAACCTAACCTAACCTAACCTAACCTAACCTAACCTAACCTAACCTAACCTAACCTAACCTAACCTAACCTAACCTAACCTAACCTAACCTAACCTAACCTAACCTAACCTAACCTAACCTAACCTAACCTAACCTAACCTAACCTAACCTAACCTAACCTAACCTAACCTAACCTAACCTAACCTAACCTAACCTAACCATCAGTCGGTCGCGAGCCGTAGTGGAGAGCGGTCGAGTCCACTAGGAAGCTCCTGCGGCAAAATCTATAAGTCCTTCCTAGGCCTGTTTTTCATAAATATTAAATTAAGAAGTATTTTATTTTAAATCCTCGGTTGGATTTTAAATATTTTTGTGCGGTCTTCAGTGATTTATTTTACTTTAGAGTGCTTTTATTCGTGATTTTGTTATAATTGTGTGCTATAGTTTAATTTTATTTATGCGGTTTTGTGGTTTTATGTGATAGTGATCGATTTAATTTATGTGAGTTTTTATTTAGGCCCCCAATAATTTCTTATCTTATTTAATATCTTTAAATTTATTAATTTCTTTGAATATAGTTTTAAATATTTTAGCTTCATACTCTAGATGATTTATTATTCAAATTCATTTAAATTCTTTTAATATAATAATTGCTCCTATATTTTTAAATTTGATAAAATAGTAAAAATTCTTTTAAATTTAATCAATTTATATAATATTTCTTATTTCATTTTATATATTTCAAATCTCGGGAAAATTTATTTTGATTCCTTTATAATTTGGTAATTCATCTTGACTCTTTTAAATTCTTTAAAGGTTTTATTAAATTAAAAAATAAATATTTTTAAATTATTCTACATTCATTTTATAATTTAAAAAGTTAGATTAATACAGTATTAATTATTTTTTTTTAAATCTAGTTTAAATAATTCTTACTTTTTAATTTCAATCTATTTCTTATATAAAGTATTTTCTATAATATCACCTAAATAATTCTATATTATTTTAATTTCGGAAATTTGATACTAATACTTTTATTGAATTACTTTAATTCCATTAAATTCTTTAAAAACTTTATTAAATTATACTTAAATATTTTAAAATCGTTTATTATTT
This sequence comes from Idaea aversata, assembly GCA_907269075.1. Taxonomy (NCBI): domain Eukaryota; kingdom Metazoa; phylum Arthropoda; class Insecta; order Lepidoptera; family Geometridae; genus Idaea; species Idaea aversata. The sequence goes on from OU026084.1 coordinate 52,984, forward strand.
AAAATTCGATAAAAATAAATCTATTTTATGTAAATTTAAATCTAGGTCAATTAATTTGTATATTTATACCAAATTTATCTAAATTATTTTCTTTTATTGTTCACATACTTACAGATTAATTAAAATCATTATTAGTTTATAATAAAATAAAATCCTTATTTAATTATGTCAATTTCACATTCTTTTAAGTTGTCTCATATTAATTGTTTTTAATTTGTCTAAATATTATCTCAAAATCCTCTTAGATTTATCTAAATAGTTTTCTGAATAACTTTAAATTATTTTAATATTCAGTTTTGTATTAAAATAATTAGGTTTTTGGTGTGTCCCTTTATTGTGCGAGAGTTTGTATTATGGTGCGGTCTAAGTGAATTTTAATTATCAATTTTAGTGTTTCTATAATGTGATTGTGATATATTTTTGAACGACTCTAAACTGAACTTCCTGCTGATAGCCGGGGTGAGGAGCGACTTATGTTGTGAGTTCTCCCCCGGACACCTAAGCGATCCTTCTCCGCCTCCTTGTCCTCTAACGTGGTGACAGGGAGGGACTCCCAGGAGGTAGCGGTTGGTGAGTCGTATCTGAACAGCTCTGCATCGGCAGCGACGATCTTGGAGCCATAATTTATAGATGGAATGGTGCTCTCAGCATTCTACGTATTATGGTTACATCCACCCTATGCTGAGGACCTTTCTGTGCTTATCCAGATGTTTTCTGGATCTCGCAGAATTTGCAGTAATGCCTGTCATTTCCCTTACATTCATAGTTATATTGCTTGTTTTCACGATACTCTTTAAATGTCTTATAGATAGGCGTTGCGTGTGATCGAATTTAATATTATTTTACGTGTCTTATTTTCAGCCATTTACATTCTCTATATTTTAATTTCAATTATTATTATATTCATGATTGGAAATACATTCGGACGAGACTCACTTTATGATTTTATGCGTTTTGTTACCACATCTTAACGAATAATAATTGTGTTGTCATTTTCTGTAACTTGTGTGTGCAATAAAGCGTTCTATCTATCTATCTATCTTAACAAATACCATCTTTACACGTAGATAATTATGTCCTATTTTGTTAATTTTTTCATTACATTTACTCTATTCCCACACCTACTGTCTATTAATTCTTATTCTATCTATCTATTCAATACTTAATTATTAATCAACTTTTCTATCTCTTCAAATAATCTTACCTCAATTAATCTAATATAATACCCATAATAATCTATCTAATAATGCATAAGAGTTACCAATGCATAAGAGTCACCAACTATGAGACTTTTACAGCTTTTGTAGGCAGAGGAATAATTTCTGATATACTGACCTATTGCCGCACCCCAATTTATATTTGCTACATCGACTACCACTACATAACGCATGTATCTGATTAATTATTCCTATCGGAACTGATATTCTTATTTTAGTCTTATTAGATTTTTCAATTTTTATCCTAGTAATCTTCATCATCTCATTTTTACATGCGTAATGTTGTAGGGAGCCCTAAATGAGCAATCTAATCCATTTTAATTCTTTGTCACGGGGGCATATATCGGGATCGCTACTTGTATTCCTTTCTCAGAGCCACGGGTGAATAATCATGTGATCGCACCTGAATTTATCATCATGGCCACCAAGTAAATTAAAGTTCTCACTTTGCTATCCTGTCCAATTTCATCTCTCATTTCAATGTTAGCCCCCATCCTTCTTATTGGCTACACCCACTGTTGGGCCATTATGATATAGTTTAGGAAAGAATAGAAATTGTGCAGCCGCTTGAAAACAGGCAAAGTCATCCAATGGATTCGTTCGCCAAACACTTGCCACCAAATTTTATTATCTCTATAACAGTCGTATGCGAGGCGGCTTTACAGAGCCGCTTCGTATACGATGACATCATGTACGCATGACGTCATAGAGAGGCCACAAATCTCCCTCAATAAATGCCGGCAGGCAAACTACTCCGAAGCTATTTTACAACATCTGAAGGTCGGATGTCGCACTGAGAGCTCACATCCTACCTAAATTACACGTGCATATCGTCAATTGGCTTTTTCAAAGGGACCGCAAATGTCCTTTGAACAATGCCGACAAACAAGCGACTCCGTCTTCATAGGTAGATGTGCGAATGGATGTGGTGGATATGGCCGGCGGCTGCCGCATGATATCGAGTCATGAACTACTCTTATAAACGTCTGAAGATTGGATGTCACGCCGCAAACCACATCATACCTAAATCACACGTGTATGTCGTCATCTGTTTACAATATCGACGCTCTTTGAGAGACAGCGCTTTTCCTTTGATAAATACCGACAAAGGGCCGGCTCCGACTTCATTGACAGATAAATAGATACATACAAAGTAGATGCACGATTCAACTGTTTTACTTTAAATTAGGTAGGTACTCAACCTACACAGGTGACGTTGCAGGTACTTGACTAAATTTAGATTAACATTGCTTAAACTTAAAGTATGCCTACACTACACGTGCGTGGTCTAATAGGTATAAGAATCGGACATTTATTCACAGAGCGGCCTCTTTGAGGTGACCACAATATTTCCTTTGATAAATACCGCCTGATGATCGACACCGCCTTTATAGTTAGCTAGATACATCTTCGTGGGCGGCACTATCGGCGCATAGCAACTGCTATCTGGATTATTTCACTTTATTCTTAATTTATCTTATGAGGAGTGTGGACAGGGGCTGGGGCTTGTTTAATCTAGTACCGCACTGCTCCGCCCACTGCACCGTCTTATCCAACATTTATTTGGGTAAATAGGTATAGGTTTACACCAGTACAATCGGCGTCACTCCTGGGTTGAGAATTGCCTTGACCAGCGAAGGGCTGTAATGCCTTATCCACCAAGGGGTTGATCTTCAATTCTCAACGACCTTTGCGATGCCGGGGGTTGCTGTAAGATGCGGCGTTGTTTACTGCTTCCCACATACCACGACAGGAATTTTCAGGAATAGGGACAGCGGAGCCACAGGATTATTTTCGGCCTCCCCACGTAGTGAGGGAAATCGATCTAACGCCTGGAAAAGTCGAGAGAAGCATAAAGCGGAAAGAGGAATACAGTCAATTATAAGGCTGACTGCGGGCGGGAAAAGTTGAGAACATTCCCAAGTTCACAGGTGTGTGACTAGATACGCCCCGGGGCGACTTTCTCAAAATATTTCTACGAAGAAGTCATTTTGCTAGGGGACACACTCTCTTACCAGCAATACAACTATACCTGCTCCTCGCGCATTCTTCGTTCTCGCCGACTGCTATAACGTTCTGGACCTAGATCAAGGATCCACCCAGGTCCCACCGATGAGCCTTTAGCCATCTAAGCAGCCCTTTCGTACACAACTAAAGACAGACTTCCTTAGACTAACAAAGACTCAAACCACGCCCCCTTCACGCCTACAATGTGGCCTCCACACCACTCACACGCTCACTAAGTTATGCACCCGGAGCCACCTGCCCCGCACTAACCATTCTTTACTTTTAATTTTACACCAGCAATTTCCAAGCCACTACCTTACAGGTATAGTCAATCACAATTCATGTACTTATCCCACCTATTTATTCAATTGTAACAACAATCACATTCCACAAGCAATCTCCCAGTCACCATAACACAAGTCTGGCCACTTATTCTAAATACACTCACCGATCGAATCCTTTCCATCCTCCCTACTTTCCTCACTACAAAAGGAAAGCAACACAGGTATCTCATTTACGGTTAAGTCACCATAACACAAGCCTCAGTACAATCAGTAAATACAAACGAACATACAGACAGACTTACTTATCAATAAACCACACGTATTATATACGCATCCTATGACCACACCCCCTTTTCTTCTTACTGGCAATACAACTATGCCTGCTCGACGCTCAATCTTCATACCCACCGGTTACTTTATTGTTCTAGACCTAGATCAAGGATCTACCCAGGTCCCACCGGGAGCATTTCAGCAATCTGAGCAATCTTTTCGTACACAACTCGAGACAGACTTCCTTAAACTAACAAGAATTCAAACCACGCCCCCTACACGCCCACAAAATGGCTTCCATACCACTCATACTTGCACTAGTTTTGCACACGGACTCACCTGCCCCGCATTTATTTTTATTTTACTCTTAAATTTTTACACCAACATTTTAAAGCTACTACCCTACAGGCATAGCTAAATACAATTTCAAGAACTTTTCACACCTATTCAGACCTTAATAACTCAACGTTACTACAAACAATAAAAAACGAACACACTAACTTTCTTAGCAACTGACACACTCACATCATATACACATCCAGTGGACACTTCCCCTTCTCACTCCCGCAACACCAATCCGCTTGCCCACCGCATTATATATTCATCGTAACTGGTCTTTAGACCTCCCACTGTTAAGATTTTCATTTCGTTTAGACCCCACCGGGCGTGTTGAACAATCTTCAAATCACCATAACACAAGGCTAGCCACATAGGCAGGAATACACACTTGTCGAATCTTTCCACCCTCCCTACCTTTCTCACTATAATAGAGAAACAACACAAGAATCACACGTGCGATCAAGTCGCCATAACACAAGCCCAGCCACATAGACTGGTACATATACTCATCGAATCTTCTTTTGCCCCAACCCCCACCTCCCTTATAATGGAGGGAAGGCAATGCCAGCTTTCCATTCGCGATCGAGTCACCATAACACAAGCCTCAGTATAATCAGTGGACACAGGCGAATATACGGACGGACTTACTTATCTACAAACTATCAGTATTATATACACACTCTGTGGCCACACCCCCTTCTCTTGCCAGCAATACAACTATACCTGCTCCTCGCGCAATCTTCGTTCTCGCCGACTGCTATAATGTTCTGGACCTAGATCAAGGATCCACCCAGGTCCCACCGATGAGCCTTCAGCCATCTAAGCAGCCCTTTCGTACACAGCTGGAGACAGACTTCTTTAAACTAACAAAGACTCAAACCACGCCCCCTTCACGCCTACAACATGGCTTCCACACCACTCACACGCACACTAAGTTATGCACCCGGAGCCACCTGCCCCGCACTAACTATTCTTTACTTTCAATCTTACATTAGCAATTTCCAAGCCACTACCTTACAGGCATCGTCAATCACAATTCATGTACTTATCCCACCTATTTATTCAATTGTAACAACAGGCACATTCCACAAGCAATCCCCCAATCACCATAACACAAGTCTAGCCGCTTATTCTGAGGACACTCACCGATCGAATCCCTTCCATCCTCCCTACTTTCCTCACTACAAAGGGAGTATCTCATATACGGTTAAGTCACCATAACACAAGCCTCAGTATAATCAGTAAATACAAACGAATATACAGACGGACTTACTTATCAATAAACCACCCGTATTGTATACGTATCCTATGGCCACACCCCCTTTTTCTTACCGACAATACAACTATGCCTGCTCGACGCTCAATCTTCATGACCTCCGGCTGCTTTATCGTTCTGGACCCAGACCAGGGACCTACCCAGGTCCCACCGGGAGCACTTCAGCAATCTAAGCAGTCTTTCCGTACACAATTCAAGACAGACTTCTTTAAACTTACAAGAACTCAAACCACGCCCCCTTCACGCCTACAATATGGCTTCCACATAAACTAGTGCTACACGCGGACGGACCCGCACGGCTTACACTATTTAAAATCTCTGAACATGAAAAATACAATAAACAAACTGTGGATGAAGGTGTTATGTACATGCATAACCGGTTTTCTTGGAGCAGGAATGTATCAAGGACACATTACAATCGACTTTACTGGTATATTACACAATCTAACAATTATTCATTTTACTGGAGGTGGGTGTGATGCACAGGCATAGCATCTTCATCCATGTCTTGACTTATTAGAAATAAATTAGTGTTTTTGAGGTGGATAAAGGTGTCATGTTGTGTTTTAATGTAACAGAGGAAAGTGTTATAGGTACAGACATGGCTCATTCATCCGTGATTTAAGATATCGAAATTTCATCAAAATCCTTTTCCCTTTTACGGGTATATCATTATAATCATTAATCATTTCTTTGTCTCTGGGTAAATGGACAGTCCTAGCAACACCACTATGAAATCTAATCATTTCACGGGTTTTCGCGTGTCACATGTGCTTTTTCGATATTTACTTACCTATTTTGTGCCAATTCTCACTAGCCTGATTGTAGGAAAGTAAGATTTTGAAAGATATAACTCTTATAAACATACTTGCAAGACGATGATTGTAGACAATTTAATTACGCAAACACACTAGCTATACAACATCTGAAGGCCAGATGTCGCGCCGCTTGCAGACATATGAATGGATGTGGTCGGCGGACACCACGCGGCACACTATCTCTACAACATCTGAAGGTCAGATGTCACGCCGATTAAAGACATATGAGTGGATGTGGTCGACGGACGCTACGCAAACACACTATCTCTACAACATCTGAAGGCCGGATGTCGCGCCGCTTGCAGACATACGAGTGGATGTGGTCGGAAGACGCTGCGCGGCACACTATCTCTCCAACATCTGAAGGTCGGATGTCGCGCCGATAATAGACATACAAGTGGATGTGGTCGGCGGACGCTACGCAAACACACTATCTCTACAAACATCTGAAGGCCGGATGTCGCGCCGCTTGCAGACATACGAGTGGATGTGGTCGGCGGACGCTGCACGACACACTATCTCTACAACATCTGAAGGTCGGATGTCGCGCCAATAATAGACATACGAGTGGATGTGGTAGGCAGACGCTACGCAAACACACCATCTCTACAACTCCTGAAGGTCGGATGTCGCGCCGATTATAGACATACGAGTGGATATGGCCAGTGGACGCTACACAAACACACTATCTCCACAACATCTGAAGGCCGGATGTCGCGCCGTTTGCAGACATACGAGGGGATGTGGTCGGCGGTTGCTGCGCGGCACACTATCTCTACAACATCTGAAGGTCGGATGTCGCGCCGATTATAGATATACGATTGGATGTGGTCGGCAAATGCCGCATGACTCTACAAACATCTGAAGGTCGGATGTCGCGCCGCTTGCAGACATACGAGTGGATGTGGTCGTCGGTCGCTGCGCGACACACTATCTCTACAACATCTGAAGGTCGGATGCCGCACCGATTATAGACATACGAGTGGATGTGGTCGGCGGACGCTGCACAGCACACTATCTCTACAACATCTGAAGGTCGGATGTCGCGCCGATTATAGACAAACGAGTGGATGTGGTCGGTAGACGCTACGCAAACATACTATCTCTACAACATCTGATGGCCGGATGTCGCGCCGTTTGCAGACATACGAGTGGATGTAGTTGGCGAACGCTGCGCGGCACACTATCTCTACAACATCTAAAGATCGGATGTCGTGCCACTTGTTGACATACGAGTGGATGTAGTCGGCGGACGCTGCGCGGCACACTATCTCTATAACACCTAAAGGCCGGATATCGCGCCCCTTGCAGATATATGAGTGGATGTGGTCGGTCGGTGGACGATGCGCGGCACACTATCTTTACAACATATAGTCCTGTCAACTCTCTATACGTTATAAGTGACTAGTAGTCTTCCCAACACTTTCTACCGCATGTTATCATTAAGTCTCGCCAACTCCCTCCGCATATTGAGCTGCCAACAAACATAGAGGAATCAGGCTACCAACAGGCCTTATCATATACAAAGATACATATTATACCAGCCCAATATACCATCAATTAACTCTAATCCTTTCATTACAGAAGGTGCCGTGGATGTGGTCGGCGGACGCTGCGCGGCATAACATTTAGTCCTGTCAACTCTCTATACGTTATGAGTGACTAGTAGTCTTCCCAACTCTTTCTACCGCATGTTATCATTAAGTCTCGCCAACTCCCTCCGCATATTGAGCTGCCAGCAAACATAGAGGAATCAGGCTACCAACAGGCCTTAACATATTATACCAGCTTAATATACCATCAATTAACTCTAATCCTTTCATTACAGAAGGTGCCTCAATTTGGTGACATCTTGGTTTCTACCTACTCGACTCATCACAACTTATTATTTTTAACCCTCATCAATAAAATATCTCTCCCCAGAAGAAACTCCATTGCAACTACACACCTGAAAGCCTGGACTTCACATGGCTGAATTTGCTGAGGATATCCACTGCAGACCCTGCAAAAGGGAATAATATCAGTTCTCTCCCCAGAAGAAACTCCATTGCAACTACACACCTGAAAGCCTGGACTTCACAGGGCTGAATTTGCTGAGGATATCCACTTATAGTTCTCATCATTACATTTACTCATTTATTATCACAATTTCGTGCTCTGCGTAGTCCCGGTCGTTATGACCCTCTGGTATGGCGGGCAAGGACGGTATGCTTTCATTTCACTTCCTACCGTCCGTCACCTGAGGCTCAGGTGTGGTGAGGTATAGGTGCGTGGATCAGCTGATCGCCCTGCCTCGCCTCATCCCGAGGCAAGCGCCCAGTCAACGCGAATCTAGCCATCGCGCCGCACTTGATCCAAGGGTGACTGGAACTAAGTAGCCTGGTTTCCATAATTCATAATTCGCATCGCTTGCCTGCCTAGCAGAACCCTCACCAACATTATCTTTATTATTCATAATATAATAAGTTTTGCAATTTGCGATGCACTGCGCAGAATTGGCACCCGACCATAAGTGGGCCCACCGACTGACGAGGGTGGCTTACTGTCTACCCGCTGGCTATCACCTACTGTCTGCGGCTTAGGCGCGGTACGGCATGCATCCGGGCAGAAAGATCGCCTGCCCCTATCCCCCGGCAGGCGGTCTGGTGGGGCGGATTTGGCGATCGTACCGCGCTTAATCTAAAGGCGACCGGAATAGCTAAGCGACTGATTACTGCTATGGCATTCGCCTGACTACTCCTCGGACTGTCCGGCCTTATGCTAGGCGGAGTCTGCCTCACTCGCTCGTTTGTCAGCTCATCATTAAATTTATTTATTTATTATTATAATTTTTGATACTTTACACTCTAGAACCGTGCGACCGATTACTGCAGCATCATTCATCTGGATACCTTTATAGGAAGCCCGACCCAATGTCGAATGGAGTTTGTTTCGTTTGCTGGCTAACTCATCTGTCAGCTCATTATTACATCTATTTATTTATTATTACAATTTCGTGCTCTGCGTAGTCCTGGTCGTTATGACCCTCTGGTATGGCGGGCAAGGACGGTTTGCTTTCATTTCACTTCCTACCATCCGTCACCTGAGGCTCGGGTGTGGTGAGGTGTGGGTGCGTGGATCGGCTGATCGCCCTGCCTCGCCTCATCCCGAGGCAAACGCCCAGTCAACGCGAACCTAGCCATCGCGCCGCACTCGATCCAAGGGTGACTGCAAACAGATGGATAATTCATAGTTCGCATCGCTTGCCTGCCTATCAGACCCCTCACTAACTTTAAACAGCACTGCGCATCGTTCTTTTACAGCACTTTATATTACAGAAGATACCTTCCCACAACTACATCCTGCCTACCGGACTAATCTTACCTCGGATTTTACTGCTATCATCATTACATTTACTCATTTATTATCACAATTTTGCGCTCAGCGTAGTCCCGGTCGTCATGACCCTCTGGTATGGCGGGCAAAGACGGTTTGCTTTCATTTCACTTCCTACCATCCGTCACCTGAGGCTCGGGTGTGGTGAGGTGTGGGCGCGTGGATCGGCTGTTCGCCCTGCCTCGCCTCATCCCGAGGCAGGCGCCCAGCCGACGCGAACCTAGCCATCGCGCCGCACTTGATCCAAGGGTGATTGCAACCAGATGGATAATTCATAGTTCGCATCGCTTGCCTGCCTAACAGAACCTTCACTAACATTATAACAGCACTGCGTCATATATATAATAAAAATTATTCTTTTACAGCACTTTATGTTATAGAAGTTACTTTCTCACAACCACATCCTGTCCACCAGAACAATCTTACCCCTGGATATTATAATATTTAATTGCAGCTCATTACATCTTCAGCCATTCGAACCTGGGAAGCAACGGCGGATATGTGGGATCGGCCCACCATGTGCCATGGAATTGTCTCTTTCTACATTATAACTAATCATACACAACTCCAGCATGATGTTATGTACGATAATAATTTCATTCATCTATCATTGCAAATGCTCTGCACAGCGTAAAAATTGGCTAATCCAACATTCAATGGGCCTGCAGACGAACGAGGGTGGCGCTACAGAAGATACCTTCCCACAACCTCGGATTTTACTGCTATCATCATTACATTTACTCATTTATTATCACAATTTTGCGCTCAGCGTAGTCCCGGTCGTTATGACCCTCTGGTATGGCGGGCAAGGACGGTTTGCTTTCATTTCACTTTCTACCATCCGTCACCTGAGGCTCGGGTGTGGTGAGGTGTGGGCGCGTGGATCGGCTGTTCGCCCTGCCTCGCCTCATCCCGAGGCAGGCGCCCAGCCGACGCGAACCTAGCCATCGCGCCGCACTTGATCCAAGGGTGATTGCAACCAGATGGATAATTCATAGTTCGCATCGCTTGCCTGCCTAGCAGAACCTTCACTAACATTATAACAGCACTGCGTCATATATATAATAAAAATTATTCTTTTACAGCACTTTATGTTATAGAAGATACTTTCTCACAACCACATCCTGTCCACCAGAACAATCTTACCCCTGGATATTATAATATTTAATTGCAGCTCATTACATCTTCAGCCATTCGAACCTGGGAAGCAACGGCGGATATGTGGGATCGGCCCACCATGTGCCATGGAATTGTCTCTTTCTACATTATATCTAATCATACACAACTCCAGCATGATGTTATGTACGATAATAATTTCATTCATCTATCATTGCAAATGCTCTGCACAGCGTAAAAATTGGCTAATCCAACATTCAATGGGCCTGCAGACGAACGAGGGTGGCGCATGGTCTATCATTCTCCATCTTTAGACGCCCACGGCACTGGACGGTTTTGTACAGAAGGGCCGTCCATCTCACCTCGCCTCACCCCGATCAACAGGCGGGCGGCCCGGATGGGCGAATTTGGTTTCAGTGCTGAGCTAATTCAAAGAAAGGTGGGGGGAGGGATGCTGAACGATTGACCACTGCAATCACACGCCGATCTGCCCTTGAGCTTGCCCGGCCTCTGTGACGCGCAATTCGCCTCGCTCGATCGTTCTCTAAACCCTCGCCGTTATTAAAATACAATTTTCTATCACGAAACAGCATAGCGCCATATATCTGTTCCATTTCAGCATACAGCATAGAAGAATCCTCGCTGCAGCCATTTCCTGCACTCAAGTATAACCCAGCGTAGTTTTAGACGACCTGACTTAATTAGTGCTGGTTGATGGGTGGAAGTCTCCAGCCCACTGTATTGCATACATCTCTACTCACTCTTAAATTGACTATATTCGATTCACTAGAGGGGCGGATATGCTCGTCAACCAGTGCTTCGATTTTACTTTTGCATTTGCGTTGCACTGCGTAAAATTTTTTTTTTGCATTTGCGTTGCACTGCGTAAAATTGGTTCAATTGACCTTAAGTGGGCCCACCGATGACCGAGGGTTGCTCACTGTCAATCGTTCTGCATCGGCCGTCGTCGGCGGCACCTGAACGGCTCGACGTGCGCTCACACAGCGTGATTGCTTGCCTCGTCTCGCCTAATCCCGACTACCTCGATAGTGATCACGCTTGGTGAATTCGTCCGTCGTGCTGCACTCGTTCCAATGGCGACTGTTTGGTCGGGTGATTGATTACTGCGATAGCATTCGCCTGGATACTCCTTTAGTAGCCCGGCTTTAGGCTAAGCGGAGTGAGCATCGCTCATTCGTTTGTCAGCTCATCATTAAATCTATATATATATTATTGCCAAGGCGTGCCATGCGTATTATCTGGTGTGGCGGTACGAGGTGGGTTTACTTTCAATCTTCTTCCCACCATCCGTCGCCCGCGGTTCGGGTGCATTGCGGTGGACATCTGTGTTGACTTTTCAATTCAATTTAAATTTTCAAACTCAACTTAAGCAGACTGATTGTCCGCCAAAAACTCGCCTCATCCCGAACATTTGGCGGACATTCCGTTTAGGCGGATCAGGTAGCCGCACTGCACCCGAATTAAGGTCGGCTGAGGGGGGTCGAGTGATTGATTACTGTTGTCACCTGCTGGTCTGCTCCTTTAGCGGACTGGTATTGGTGACGCAGAGTATACCTTGCTCGTCCACCTTTAAGCACCTTTGCCAATCTTAAATACACTTATTTATTTACCTATCAAATTTGTTTATATATATCCACTTTGCTACGGTTACTGGTGCCTCAGAATCACCATAGCGACCCCAAGCTATCGTGGAAGTATTAAATATACGTATATATTGGTCAGGTTGAGGTAAAGGTATGGTTGCCCCCCCCACCCCCAAACAGTTGCCCCTCCTACCCAAACAAAAATCTTTTCTACTCTTCTTTCAACCCGCTTTTTTCTAATTCTTCTCTTTCGTAAAGAGGCGATGGTGCACGTGACCCATACTCCGATTCGTTCTCTCTCTTCTTCAAACAAAAAAAAAAAAAAAAAAAAAAAACCTAACCTAACCTAACCTAACCTAACCTAACCTAACCTAACCTAACCTAACCTAACCTAACCTAACCTAACCTAACCTAACCTAACCTAACCTAACCTAACCTAACCTAACCTAACCTAACCTAACCTAACCTAACCTAACCTAACCTAACCTAACCTAACCTAACCTAACCTAACCTAACCTAACCTAACCTAACCTAACCTAACCTAACCTAACCTAACCTAACCTAACCTAACCTAACCTAACCTAACCTAACCTAACCTAACCTAACCTAACCTAACCTAACCTAACCTAACCTAACCTAACCTAACCTAACCTAACCTAACCTAACCTAACCTAACCTAACCTAACCTAACCTAACCTAACCCAGTACCGCACCAACCGCGACACAATACACATCAGCTCCACGAAAAAAATTCACAAAAATAGGTAAAAGTGGAGCTACGCGCGTGAAAGTTTGTACAGTGCAGTGTTAGTGTCCAATACACCCGGAAAAGTGTTTGTGAGAATTTCCAACAAGGGATTGGGGAGTTATTCACCCCTAACTTCGGGCCTTTATAACATCAAAAACACCAAGGTGAGCGAGAATTCAATTATATCACTTTGTGGGGCTTGACAAGAGCTATCCGAGGGTATCTTCAGAGCGGGAATCGGACCAACGGTCGAGAAGCTATAAACATCCCCAGCGTCAAAAAAACACGTGGTTATTAACCTACTTCGACCACGAGGCGACACGAGGCGACGGATCGGCGCCAGACAGTGACGTCAACCACCGACTCAACCGGCCTCCGTCCACGAGCGGGAGCTTCGAAGCCGCCGTATCATACCAGCTCGAGACTTCGCCTTCGGCCACCACCACCTGACGAGGGCTCTCCTTAACCGCCAGTCCTAACCCCATAGTGTTTGGGCTTCCCGGAACCGGGAAGACTAGACCTTTTTGCTCTCACCCCCTAAACACCCCCTCATCCCTTTTCAACCCCCCCCCCCCAACCCCTACTGGTGAAGCACTCTAAACATAGAGTTAGGACCACCCCTACAACCCTGTGGTCACACTAAGTCCCAGTGCCCCCCCTTTGTGAACCCCCCCCCCCTCACCCTTCAACCCCCCCCACCCCTTTACCCCGTTTTTATCCCGTTACTTCACTTAACCCCTCCACGACATCCCCTAACATCCCTCAACATCCCATTTCTCACCACCCCTTGCACCCCCCCCCACCCCCCACCCCCCCCTTACCTTTTCTTTTTTAAACCCTCCCAAACGTCTCCGGACGAAACCTTCCCCCCCCTCCCCCTCCCCCCCCTCAAGGGTAAAATCCCCTCGGGCCGTAACTTTGCCCCCAGAGGAGCTACAGAGGCGCGAGAGGGCTCATTCGAAGCGGAAGACCAAGGCCTACAATCTTGCTCCGGCGGATTTCCGGAAAAAACCACTAGACGCCTGGAAAATCAAAAAAACCTTCGAAAAAACCCCTCTGCCCATATCTCGGGAACCACAGGTCGTAGAACACCAAGAGTGGGCTCAAACGACTCGTAGGAACGAGGAGTACATTTTGGCCCATACGGTTTTAAGGCAGGATCCGAGGCCAATTTGGGCCCCCCCCAAAAATCTACATCCTTTAATTCCACAAACACTGGTGTACGGAAGCACCACTGTACAAACGACAGCAGTCACAACATCGGGCTCTGCACGTGCGAGTGCGGTGCTCGCAGCGGCCCTGACCGCAACATCCAACATCATCGGCAATATCATCGCCAGGACATCGGACGACGGTCATCAGTCGCCAAGTAAGTCCATCCCCAAATAAAAAAAAAAAAAAAAAAAAAAAAAAAAAAAAAAAAAAAAAAAAAATTACTAACCAACTACCTACTTAGTAATAAACACACAAAAATATAATTATGTCGACTAAAACAAAAAGGGTGAAGTCGGCCTCCGAGGTGGAACCTCCCCGGAGGAGACCGGAAAGGCAAACAGCAACCTCTCTTCGGCTCAAGGTGCTCACGAAAGGTGCACAGAGCTCCAGGGAGAGCCGGACAGCGCCTTTTCCGGTGGATACATCGCGTCTCGAGGAACCGTCGACGTGCGAGGACGAGCCGCGGATGGCGGCGTCACCCACAGACACTCAAGCACACACACAAACACACACACAAACACACATACAATCACAAGAGCCAAGCGGGTCAATCACAAAACCCAACTTCAGGGAGGAGACTATGGTATCAACATCAGATATGATACCATCAAGGGCAAACTCATGCAGGACATCGTTGTCGGAGTTTGAAATCCCTGAACATCTCGTGGTAGACAACTTCACGAGATGGGAAAGGGACCTCCCTCCTCGTCAAGACATCCAGGACGAGGAAGAGTCCTTCGGGTCCAGGTCCTTAACAGAGGAGACAGCAGCGGCTCCAAAAGGCAGAGTGAGCATGCTGGTGAGCTCCACGGCCCGGGGGACGGGAATAGTGATGGACCTAGCTTCAAGGGAGGCCAACAACCAACTCCTATTGGGCAAAGAGGCTCTCGAAAAGGCCGGTAGGAGAGTAAAGTTACCGCCCTGGAGTGCCTCAAAAACCTCTACGAGATTACCCTCTCTCTCTCCGACTCCAGATCACGTCACAAGTATAATCTGGAGCATGAGAGAGCAAGGCACGCCAAAGAACTGGTGCACATCGAAAGAGCTCACGCGAAGGCCATAACAAAAATAACGAGCCAAAACGCGGATGAGCTCAAGAGGGTAAAAGAGGACCTAGCCCAAACTAAGGAGGAGGCACAGGCAATAAAAAAATGGCTGCAGTATGAGACTCCTGAACCCTATAGGAAAATCGACTCCATCGAATCGGCAATCACAACGCTTACCCAAGATGTGAAGTCGATCAGGGACCTCCAACAGGCAGTGGAAAGGGATCAAAACCGGCCCACGACCTCATTAAACATTGGTCCAAGCCTGGAGACAGTGTTAGCAAAAATCGAAACACTGTCGTCCCAGCTAGACGGTCTCCGAAGGGAATCGGAGTCTCATAAAAATCTACTAAAAGTGCAACATAAAGAGCTGCTGCATGCAATAGAGACCACGACAACCGGTCTCAGCGCAGGCAGCAGCAACAACCACAAGTTAATAGTGGACGAAATTGCCGAGTTAAAAAAAGCAATTAAAGAAAACCGGCAAATACCCCACACTCCACCTCCCCCTCAAAAAATCGACATAGCAGAGCAGCTCCATCCGCTCTGCGAACAAGTGGAGGCTGTGCGCTCTGAACTCAGAGCAAACAGAGAGTCGATTATGCGTACACCTCCAAACTTAAAAATAACAAACCTCAGGGACGAACTTAGTGAGATTGAGGGCACTATTCGGGAGCCGCAAAGACCATCATATGCGGCAGTCACCAACATCCCGGCACCGAGTAGGCCGTCAACTCAAAAACCACCACCTATACCTCGACCTAGCCCTAACTACACCATAATTGTCTCCTCCAAAAACCCCAAAAACACCGGGGAAAAAGTGGTGGAGGAAATAAGGGTGACGCTGGACACCAAGCGCACCGGGGCCAAGGTCGACCACGTCCGTAAAGCACGAAATCAAAAGGTGGTATTAAAGTGTGGCACCAGAGAGGACCTTCACTTAATAAAACATAACCTTGAAACGAACCAGTCTTTACAGGTCGATGTCCCAAAGGTGGGAAATCCCTTAGTAATAATAAGGGATGTTCTAGCCTACCACACAGACGAGGAGATCATACAAAATCTCCTCGCCCAGAACAAAAAACTTCTGGAGGACGTCGACCTTAAGGAAACACCGGTGAAGATCAGGTACAGGAAAAGAGCAAGGAACCCACTTGAGTGTCACCCCGTCCTTGAGGTACCCCCAATCCTACATAAGAGACTCGTAGAGACCGAAAAGGTCTATATAGGTCTCCAGCGCAGACCAGTACTGGACTGCTCCCCCCTCATACAATGCTCAAAGTGTCTGGGCTTCGGCCACACGGCAGCAGTATGCAAAGCACAACAACAACTGTGCAGCTACTGCGGCGAGGCCCACACATGGGACAAATGCCCGAGCAGAACAGCGGGGGAAGCTCCTAAGTGCAAAAACTGCGCTGAAATAGAAGACAGGGACTTCACACACATTGCCTATAGCGGGCACTGTCTGGAGCGGGCAAAATGGGATGCCATAGCCCGCTCCAGAATAGCGTATTGCTAAGGGCACCACACAACAATACACACACACCCAAGTAACACAACAACCCAATCCAGGTATATATTGCCTAAAATTCATCCAGGCAAACCTACAAAGATCCAAACAAGCCACTGCTGACCTAATCCGTGAAGCTAAAGTTAGGGGAATTTCAGTTGCTCTTGTGCAAGAGCCATATACCAGCAACACGGGAACACTGAAACAACACCCGGGCACGAAAGTCATCCAGTGCACCCTCAACAGAAGCGGACCAGTCAAGGCAGCCATAATCGTCTTCGGAGAGAATCTTGAAATCGTTCACGATCCACAGATTGTAACCGAGACCGAATCGGCAGTCTTACTCAAAAATGGAAGCATGCGGCTGGGGGTTCTTTCTATATACTTGGATGGGAATAACGACATACACCCATATCTCAATCGAATGCAAAGAGCCTGTGATAAACTAAATACATCGGACCTCATTGTGGCTGGAGACACAAATGCGTGGAGCCACTGGTGGGGCAGTGCCTCTGAGGACGATAGAGGCGACCAATACAGCGCTTTTCTGAGCGAAATGAACCTCCATATCCTTAATGTCGGAGACACACCAACTTTCCAAACCTACAGGAGGGGCAAGGAGTACGCGAGTCATGTGGACGTGACAGCGTGCAGCCAAAACCTGTTAGGAAGAGTACGAGACTGGAGAGTGGACGAGTCGGTAACAACATCAGACCACAACGCCATCTGCTTCAACCTACAGTTGTGGAATAGACTGGAACCCGTTCCAGTCAACACTACACGTAGGTACAACACCAAAAAAGCAGATTGGAATACGTTTACTGACACACTTCAGTCAATACTCCAGGAAAATAACATCACAGTGGAAGGCATTAACGGCATAAGGGTAAGAGAGGAACTGGAGCGAGTTGTGGAAGCCTACGTAACTTCTATCCACAAGGCCTGTGAAAACACCATCCCATCAAAAGGCAAAATGAGGGTCAAAACGGACCCCCCATGGTGGACACGGGAATTGCAAAGACAGAAACAACTTGTAACCAGATATAAAAGACGCATCAGAAACGCAGCTCCAACTCGCAGGTGTTTTGTAATCGAAGAGTACACAGAACAAGTGGAGTTGTACAAACAAATGGCAAACAGTGCCCAGACGGACCACTGGAAGGAGTACTGCACGACACAAGAGAGAGAGAGCATGTGGGACAAAATCTACCGAGTTATCAGGAGAACTGGAGGTAGACAAGAAGAAATGCTCCTCAGAGACGTCAATGGCGCCACTCTCACTCCTGAAAAGTCAGCAGAACTCCTAACAAAAACATTCTATCCGGACGATGATCCATCGACGGAAGAACAACATCACATAACCATCAAACAACAACTAGCGAGTGTGGACTTCGGCCTGGAGCTTAAAGAGGATGATCCACCCTTCACAGCCTCGGAACTAGAGGCAGTGTTAAGGGCACAAAATCCCAAAAAGGCACCAGGACCGGACGGGCTAACGGCGGACATCTGCTCAGCCGCAATACATTGCAACATTGGGATCTTCCTAGCTATAGCAAACAAATGTTTGACGCTAGGACATTTCCCGGGGCAATGGAAAGTAGCCCATGTCATTATCCTCCGAAAACCAGCAAAGGAGGACTACACTCACCCCAAATCCTATAGGCCCATAGGTTTACTATCGGTACTAGGGAAAACAGTTGAAAAATTGATGGTCACAAGAATCCAGTGGCACACCTTGCCAAAACTCCACAAAAACCAATATGGGTTCATGCCACAAAAAGGAACCGAAGACGCTCTCTACGACTTAGTCCAGCACATCAAGGAACGGATCAACAACAAACAGATCGTTCTCATGGTGTCACTGGATATAGAGGGCGCTTTCGATAACGCCTGGTGGCCAGCCCTAAAACATCAACTGGCTAATAAACATTGTCCGGCAAACTTATTCAAAATGGTGGAATCTTACCTATCCGACAGGAAAGTGGTGGTGAATTACGCAGGAAGTTCATGCGAAAAGGGAACCACAAAAGGTTGCGTACAAGGCTCCATTGGAGGACCAACTTTTTGGAACATAATCCTTGATTCACTACTGCAATCACTCAACGGGGAGGAAGTTCACTGCCAAGCGTTTGCGGACGATGTGGTCCTGGTATTCTCGGGGACCTCCTCGGCAGTTATAGAGGAGAGGGCAAATGGTATCCTCGACAAGGTAGTACAGTGGGGACGACAAAACAAGCTCAACTTTGCGGCACACAAGACCAATGCCATGATATTCACAAAGAAGCTTAAGTTTAACATACCACAACTGCTAATGTCAGGAGTACCATTGGAGTTCACGAACAGCACAAAACTCCTTGGCCTAATAATAGACAATCATTTGACCTTCAAAGAGCACGTAATTGCAACCTGTAAAAGGGCTGCGGACATTTATAAACAACTAGCGTGCACTGCGAGGGTCTCATGGGGTCTTAATCCCGAGATAACTAGAACCATCTACACGGCGGTAATAGAGCCAATCGTGCTGTATGCAGCAAGTGTATGGGCCCCAGCAGTCGAGCTAGAGATGGTTAAGAAACCTCTCAGCTCGATACAAAGGGCCGTAGCCATTAAAATCTGCAGAGCATACCGCACGGTATCCACAACATCAGCCCTCACCCTAGCGGGACTATTACCAATAGACCTGAAGGTGCAAGAGGTGGCGGCTCTCTACTTAGCCAAAAAACTACAGGACACTACGTACATTCCACCTGGAAGGAAGCTAGAAACCAACATAGGCTTCCTAGACCAGGCACACCCGGCAAACATCAACACTCTACAATATACATTACTGGACACACTGGACTCCGATGCGCTCCAAAAACACAACATCATAGGACCACACATCTATACAGATGGCAGCAAAATCCAGGAGAAAGTGGGAGCTGCTGCTACCATGTGGGAGGAGGGCAAGGAGTCAAAACACAACACTTTTACACTACACCCGGCATGCACCGTCTTTCAGTCTGAACTCTATGCCTTGCACAGAGCAGTGCTCATGGCAAAGGACAGCGATTCTCTTGAAGTCAACATTATGAGTGACTCCAGATCATCATTAGAGTTGCTGTCCAACGCAAAAGCACTGCACCCCCTGGTGCAACAAATAAAAAACAACATCAAAAAGGCGAAACCAAACATTCGGTTGTTCTGGCTGAGGGCTCACATAGGTACCGCGGGAAATGAACGAGCTGATGAGCTTGCGAAGATCGCGGCCCTGAGTGATCAACCCCCCAGCTATGACCAAATCCCCCTATCGTACGTCAGGAAGAAGATCAGGGAAGAGTCTGTCAAAAAGTGGCAAGACAGATACGACACTTCCAGCACCGGAGAGGTCACGAGGATCATGCTACCGGATGTCGCCAAGACATACAGGTTGGTAAGGTCCGAGACTTTGACCCATACTCAGGTGCAAATCCTGACAGGACACGGGGGAATAGCCGAATATTTACACAAGTTTGGACTGAGAAGCGGGCCAGAGTGTGAGTGTGACCCATGCGAAAGGGAAACAGTGTGGCACATTCTACTGGACTGTCCAAGGTTCCAACTTGCGAGGATGGATTTGGAAGCTGCATTGGATAGGAATCTGGTAAAAGAGGAGCTCCATGAGCTACTTTATGACGCGAAAGCGAGGCCAGCATTCCTAGAATTTGCCGAAAAAGCATTCAAAACCGCCGCAGCAAGAAACGGATCTACACTATACACAGACAGTGGGACGCAAACCACCCAAAACCCGGAACAAGAAGGGACCCTATCAAACACCCAAGGCAACGACACCAGCCAAAGGGAAGGGCCCGCATCCATTACACTAAACCTGGTACTTTCATGTGCGGAAACAGGTATTCCGGGAATAAAGACGAGATGCGTTCCACTTTTCATGGACACAAACAGCGAAAGGTTGGGCTTGGCATTCTGCAACGTCTCTGACAAAGGCAGAACCACAATATCACCGGGCCTGGCGGCGCTGTTACACAACAACACAAAAAAGTGTACACTCAAGAGGAGTTTCTTTAAATCCCTTCCCACCCGAGAAGTCATGGGGGTAACTTTCAAACTGGTAAGGACAAAAAATAAGACCATACTGATGTTTGAAAGAAACCAACACCAAGACAGGTCCCCATACACCCAGGCTAACCAATTCCTGGAGATACTCGGAAGGGAAACGGATCTTTTACCCCGCAAAATCAGCCTGGACGCTATGGCAATAGAGTACGACGCGGGAACAGCAGCCGACTACTTTGGCTGCCTAAAGGCCTCTCAACAACACGAGATCATTACATACGAGAACAGAGGACAGGACCTCACCTTCTTGTTACCCTCAAAGTATGCAAAGGATCAGAGGCAAAACCAAAACGTCGACTCTCAGCCGGACCCAGGCTCAAAAAGCGGCACGGAGCGACTCCAGGAGAGTGTAAACCAACAAAAACAACTAAACAAATCCAAGGAAAGTCCATCATCAATACCCAGTAAACTCCTAAAACAAATTAAAAACTTAGTGAGAGGTGGTAGGCAATCACCTCGGGAAGCCGAAGAACACTGGGAAGTAAAGGGAGACACGCAAGCCATTGCGTTAAACCAGGCCCTCCGGTCGACACCAACACCACCGGCACCTCCGCCAAAACCAAGAACCAGGGCGCAAATGGGCCAGGTAAATTCTCCCCAAATAACCCCCGGGTCAACACTTCAGGCCCACTGGACCAACGCCTTCAGGGAGTTCCTGGGTGTCACAAGAGCATCGAAACAGGTGTATCTTGCGACATGCAGGAAAATCATGGAGGCCTTCCAACTACGGAACGAAGGTCTTCTGAAAGTACTCCTACAGGAAGCAGAAGCTGCCATCTACAACAACACCACAAAAGAGGTCCTCATAGGCGACATAAAAGGACCTTATATGGCAGCGTACAGTGGAACTGAAGGTTTTGTACCAGCAGTGGAGGAATCCCGAGACAAAAATCAAAAAACAAACAAAACCACACCATCTCAAGAGGAACCACCCTCCTTCCAAACGTCCGGAGATGATCCCATAGTCGTCGTAGCAAAGTGCACGAAAGTGATGCTTGACGATAAAATCCTACAAACGGCTGATACCATCCAGGGCGAACCGGGCTCGCATAATGCCCTGGAAACCTGGACGGTGCCTAAAATACAGTGGGTAAATGGGGTCCCAGGATGCGGGAAGTCTACGTGGGTGGTGGCCCACTTCGTTCCGGAGGAAGATATAGTAGCCACAACAACAACTGAGGCGGCCAATGACTTAAGAGAGAAGCTCGTTAGTAAATACGGAGACCAAGTTAAACAAAGGGTCCGTACTATAGCTTCGATCTTGGTAAATGGGGCATCAGAAACCTGTAAACGTCTTATGATAGACGAGGCTCTGATGAACCACTTTGGCTCTTTAGTCATGATCACCCGGCTAACCGGATCACAAGAAATCATCCTCTTGGGCGATGTGAACCAACTCCCATACATCGACAGGGACAACCTCTTTGAGATGAGGTACTTCCGACCAACGGCAGTCGCCCACATTACACAGGAGCTTCTGTGTACATACAGGAACCCTCAAGACGTGGCGTATGCCCTGAAGGACGTGTACGACGGAATATACTCCGCCAGGCCCGAACCCAAATCACTAAAGTTGATTAAGTTCACGGGCACCCACATACCTCCTAATGATCCGCGAACATTGTATCTAGTACATACGCAAGCGGAGAAGGAAACCCTGGCCAGCAAGGGATACGGTGGTGGGGAGGAGTCAAAAATACTGACTGTGCACGAAGCTCAGGGACAAACATACGACTACGTCAAAATAATAAGAACCAAGAGGGTCAGAAGTATGTTACACGAAAGTGTCCAACACGGAGTCGTCGCCATCTCACGCCACACGATCGAGTGCGTGTATTACTCGGACGACGACGGTGACGCGATCGCCAATTTCATACGGAAGACGCTGTCTACCTCTCCACATAACATTATGGACTATAACATCAAGATGGCCATCCACCATCGTAACACCTCGGTTGCAGAGACGTTAGTTGAAAAATTAAAGTCCTTACCGACATCGTGGATGCCGCCTTCACCCTAAAAGTTATTGAGAGTTGCGGGGCTGTCATGCTCGCCGTAGGGACGCCGCTTGCGGTGGAGTAGTGGCACGGGTCGTTCACTTCCCTTCAACATGGTTGAGGAGAACGATGGCTGGGTCACTCTTCAGCTCGTGAACGGGCGCCGCTTGGGGCGGCTGGTCAGCCTAGCAACAAACATGTAACACCAAACAAAAAAAAAAAAAAAAATGTAATTAATATTGTACAATTAACTGGTCGACCCACCTACCCAGAGTCTTAAGACACTGGGGTAAGGTGGTAATACCATAAATACAAATGTTAATCAAAAATGTAAAACTAACATAGTAATAAGTCACAGTATATTAAAAAATAAAAAAAAAAAAAAAAAATAAAAAAAAAAAAAAAAAAAAAAAATACATACCTATAATTAAAAAAAAAAAAAAAAAAAAAGAAAAAAAAAAAAAAAAAAAAAACAGTAAGGGGATGGACTATAAGTCCTAGTATAGGTCAAATTTGATTTATAGTAACCTGTGTTAATTTAAATTAAATTAGATTTAATATAATTAAGTCAGGGTTGCAGTGAGCACCCAACAATATAAATTAATAATAAATAAACTAATCAATTAAAAACTTAATCTAAAAAAAGGCACGGACAAATGTCTGTGGTGTTCAATTTATTTAAATAAAAAAAAAAAAAAAAAAAAAAAACCTAACCTAACCTAACCTAACCTAACCTAACCTAACCTAACCTAACCTAACCTAACCTTTTTTTTTTTTTTTTTTTTTTTTTTTTTTTTTTTTTTTTTTTTTTTTTTTTTTTTTTTTACGTCAGGAAAATGCATGAAACTGCACTTCCACCGCCCCGGGGGGAGCGGTGGGGAGTGTGAGGCTCTCCGGCCGTGAAGCGGCCGGCATACTCACTAAAAACCTGACGATGCTGCCTACTCGCTACTTTCGCGCCGGGGGTACCAGTACCGCTTTCGCTCCGCCCGGCTTCCCCCGACAGTGGTTGGTCCTCGCGGACCCAATCTAATTTTTATGACCGCCACGAGAAAGGCGACGTGCAGCACGCCGCCGCCTCCTCAGACCTCTGAACTGACGGTGATCCCCCCCGAGATCACCGCCAAGGTCGTAAATGTGGCGCGTGAATCGCTGCCTACTGTACGCCGTGCGCAGATTGGAGAAGACCACTCCGCTCCGCCACCACCACGGTCAACCCGAGACAACCCTATGGACAGGGCATCTCGATGTCCGGCCCCTCCGAAGTTTGAGGAGGAACCGGGGCGGCCGGAGGACGATAGCCAGGTGGTCTTAGGCCCTTCTTCTTTTTGGGTGTGACGCAAGATTTGCCCCCCACCCGATGCTCAGCCGGCTTGCCAGCTGCAGCGCACACCGAGCATCGCACAGCAGCGCTGCACGAGTCCGCCTTGTGACCCAGCTGACCGCAGCGATAGCACTCACCGCTGCGGTCCACTGGGGACCTGCACCATGTCTGGGTGTGCCCAGGTTCCAAGCACCTGAAGCACCTGAGCCTCTTCGGCTGTAAAAGCTCTACTCGGGCCGCGCTCCAGCCAACAAGTAGACGGCCCTCCGCGCCAAGCGATTTGGCTGCCTCGATTGGGCAGCGCACCCACACCGTCCCGGAACCCCGCGCGTTAGTTTGAATTTTGCCCACTTTGACTGCGTCTAGGGCGCAGTTTGTTTTACCCGCTATCGCGGCAGCAACTTCTTCCACTGTGACTGTGTCGTCGAGGCCTCTGATGCGCATTTCGGCGCACATCACAGGCCTCGAGACAATAACACCCTCAACATCGCGAGCGAGGACTTCACGAATGCTGTCAGCCAGCGCATCCGCTTTGCGGCTCCTGTCTTCCCCTGAGACCTGCAGCAATTTCGCCCCGGTGGCCGTTCCGACCATATCTACGCCAGTTTCAAGACCTAAACTGGCTAGGTCCACCCTCTGCCTGGCTTTGTTTATCACCGAGGCATAAGTTACACCCTTTTCCAGCTCTGACTGTGGCAGCATAATAACGACTGCCGCAGTCTTTGGGGCGGTAAGTCGGGGTGTGCGCTTGGACTTCCCACCGCGTTTACCCCGCTTCCCCTTCTTTTTCGCCTGGGGGGAAGGTTTTCCTCCCTTGCCCACTGTGGTCCAGGCATTATCGGCCGAAGTCGATGGCGTCTGGGCCGGTGCCTCCTTCGGAGGAGCAGCTTTCTTAGCAACTCGACTCACCCTTATCTCCTTCTTCGACGCAGCCTGCGCAGGCGCAGACCGCGAAGGTGCATCTTGCAAAGGCGCAGCCTGCATAGGCGCGGCCTCTACAGATGGAGCCCTCGTCACTTCTCTGGCCCTGTCCGCCGCAAGCGGGGGACGAAGGCGTGCAGCTGGGGGCAGCCGTTCCTCTATGGCAGCGAGTCGCTGCAAAATAATGTCGAATCCCTGTGCAGCCTGGGGCGCTCGCTCGCCCGCAACGTTCTCTCTCCTCTGCGCGTTCTCGCGGCGGACGTTCCGCATCTCCTTTATCATTTGGGCCATCTCCATACGGAGATTAGCCACGCACTGATTTAGCCTGGCGTTATCAGCCTTTAGCTGCGCCATCTCCTCCGTCTGTGTCCGGGTAGTCAATTCCTCAAGTGCCACCTTGATATTGGTGGTGGCAACGTTAAGGAATTTAATGAACTCCCCCTTGAGGTGTCCACTGCGCTGGGCAACCTCCCTTACGGCCAACAAATTGGACGCAGCCTTGTCTCCGATAGTGGTAGCCGTCTGCGCCTTCGGATCGCCGATTGGAACAACCAAATCGGCGATTTTTACCGCCTTGCTGGTCGAAGGCCGTGGCGACCGATCACGAACCAGCCCCTTTTCTGCTTGGAGGCGGATGATGTCGCGCTCCGCCGCCGCTTTGGCTTCGATTTCCTTGTGGAGACCGATGTGTTCACCTGAGGGCTGTCGGTCTCTCTCAGGATGCCCCTTATTCGCCGCTCTTGCGGCCGCCAAGTCTTCCTCAGCCTGTCGGCGTATTAACGCTGTCTCAGCCTCTTCCAAGTCCTGCCTGGCCTTACGCAAGTCAACGTATTGGCCCGTGGTGGGCGGTCTACCTCTTCCTCTCTGCGCTGGAGATACCCCAGCGCTCTCCCTCGCTTCCGGCGGCAAAGGCCGCTTCCCTGCCTTCCGGCTGCTTACCATCGAGACGGACGACTGCGATGACTCGTCGCTTTCGTCCGCCCCGGACAAGTCTGAAACTGAGCCAAACAGACTCTCCATACTTTGCGCAAGTGTTCGCGCAATAATTGGCGATCGGTCGCGGATATTGTGCGCACCGTGCCCCGACTTCTCAGCAGCCATATCTTCAAGCCGCGTTAGCCTTACAATTGGGCTGCGCAGCCGCTGCTCTTTTGCCACTCTTGTGGCTTCAGTCTCCGGCTTCTCCAGCCCTTCAACCTCCGGCTTTCTCAGCCCTTCCGTCTCATCAACTCCTCCTACATCGTCAGATTTTTTGTTTTCAGTCTCCATATAGTTCCCACGAGAACACGGTTTTAAACGTCCACCTAGGCCGGAGCCGGTCGGCACTAGGTAAGCCTTGAGATTGATAACCCAGGGGAGGGGCGGCAGGTACCCCCCTGGGGGTGCGGTAGAGACTGCCTACTGGGCAGCCACACAGGTCTCGCCCCGCACCACCAACTTACCTTTCAGGTTTTTTAAGGTGGTCTCTCCACCAGGCCCGGCCAATGAAGGCAAGGCCCATACCACCCCATCCCTCGCTTTCGCGAGGAGGCCCCTAAACTACGTACGCCGGCCAATTAAGGCAAGCGCACCCCCGAACTGTGTGTAGTGTAAGTGTGTGTGTGGTGTGTGTGTGTGTGTGTGTGATTGGTTCGGCCAAGCCGATGGTAAAGCCCACCGACGAGGACGAACCAATGTGTGTGTTTGTGATGTCGATGATCCCCCAGCAGCGCGGAGACGCTTCCTCGACCTTTCGCAATGACGTCGAAAGGCGAGGAGCCAACCGCAGCCCTAGAGAACCACCGACAACGCGTGTATGTATAGTGTACCTACTATGCCGGACCATTGGCCAGCGCCGATAAATGGAAATGAGAAACCTCTCTTCGATTGATCGACGCTGTTTCCACCCACGCCACGAGGAGGCTGTCCGACTGGTGGGCAACCTAACCTAACCTAACCTAACCTAACCTAACCTAACCTAACCTAACCTAACCTAACCTAACCTAACCTAACCTAACCTAACCTAACCTAACCTAACCTAACCTAACCTAACCTAACCTAACCTTTTTTTTTTTTTTTTTTACGTGAGGAAAATGCATTGAACTGCATCCCCACCGTCCTGGAGGAGGAGCGGTGGGGTATGTGGGGCTCTCCGGCCGTGAAGCGGCCGGCCTACCCACTAAAAACCTCACGAATCCTCGATCGCCTTGTTGTCGAGTGCACGGGAAAGACGTTCGTATTCAACCGTGACCCGACGACGACGGTCTGCCTTGCAGACCCCTCTCTGTTTGGAGGTTGGCCTCCATTCCGCATGAGTAGGCGTACGGGAACCACGTGCGCCCCACTCGGGCCCTTCCACGGCGGTAGACCCCCCCGAGTCTACCGCCTATGGGCCCTTCTACGGAGGCATAAGGTCGTCTCTGTGACGACTCCTGCGTCTCCTAACACGGCCGGATCGTCGCTGTCGGATGGGAAGGGAACTCGAAATTTCCCTCTCCCTCTCTGCGTCCTCTTTTGTTGTCATGACGGCTTCAGAAAACTGGAGCACAGCTGTCCAATTACACTCTTCTGTGACCATCGAGGTCACCACCGCTGGTAGCGATAGGTCATGTCCCACTTCCACCTTCAGCTCTTCGCGTTGCTCGGACCATGCCACACATATTTCGAGGGTGTGGGTGGCGTCGTCTACATCACTCGGGCAATGATGGCACCTCGTATCTGGCTCTCTACGTGCAACCCGACACAGGTACTTTCCGAAGCAGCCATGCCCGGAAAGCACCTGCGTCAGTCTATACGTGAGAGCCCCATACTGCCTGTCGACCCATTCATCCAATACCGGCCGAATGGCTTCGATGGTCTTGTGACCGGCTTGAGGCTGTGCAAGCCTTTCCTTCCACCTGGCCATGGCGATCTGGCGGAGCTCCAACCGGTGTCCCTCTACCTCCCGTAGAGCCGGTCGGTCACCCCGTTCTCGCGCCTCCTCGCGCCAACGGAACATTGACGCGAGGGCCCTCGCGTCCAGATCCCACGGCAGGGTTCCGGCTAACACGCATGCGGCCTCGTACGAGATTGTGCAGTAACCCCGTATCACCCTCACTGCCATCAGCCGCTGCGACCTTCGCAGCAAGGTTTGACTTCGGCGTGTGAGGGTGTCCGCCCACACTGGACTCCCGTACAAAGCCATGGATCGTATGATCCCCGCATAGAGCCGACGGCACGACACTGACGGTCCTCCCACGTTCGGCAGCAGACTGCACAAAGCATTTGCAGACACTTGCAACTTTGGTGCTAGCACCTCAAAATGCGACGTAAATTCCCAAGTCGAATCTAAGATAAGACCTAGGTACTTCATCGTCGGTTTAACCTCGATGGGAAATCCGTTCACGACTATTTGGGGGCTTCGGGGTGGTACGGTGCGAGGACCATGAAACATCACTGCTTCACACTTGTTAAGAGCCACCTCTAACCCCAGTCTGCTAATGCGACCCACAACATCCTCGACACCAACGGCGGCCAGGGCTGCCGCGGTGTAACCTAACCTAACCTAACCTAACCTAACCTAACCTAACCTAACCTAACCTAACCTAACCTAACCTAACCTAACCTAACCTAACCTAACCTAACCTAACCTAACCTAACCTAACCTAACCTAACCTAACCTAACCTAACCATCAGTCGCTCTCCACCCGCCGTGGAGAGTGGTCGCGTCCACTGGCGCTCCCCGTGGAGTTGCCAAGTGGGAGTCGGAAGCGAGCCGACATCCGGATGGCGGCTCGCTTCCAACATCCGGATTACGGCCCGCTTCCAGCGTCCACCTCCGCGTCTGGAGCTCGGAAGCCGCCCGCGTACCGCGCATGCGTCCCGCGTCCGGAAGCGGTTCGACGTCCGCGTACCGCGCATGCGTCCCGCTTCCAGCGTCCACCCCCCGCGTCTGGAGCTCGGAGGCCGTCCGCGTACCGCGCATGCGTCCCGCATCCGGAAGCGGTTGACGTCCGCGTACCGCGCATGCGTCCCGCGTCCAGCATCCGCATCCCTGCATGCGTCCGGAGCTCGGAAGCCATCCGCGTACCGCGCATGCGTCCCGCGTCCGGAAGCGGTTCGACGTCCGCGTACCGCGCATGCGTCGCGCGTCCAGCATCCGTGCTTCTCCATGCGTCCGGAGCTCGGAAGCCATCCGACGTCCGCGTTCCGCGCTTGCGTCCCGCGACTGGAAGCGGTTCGACGTCCGCGTACCGCGCATGCGTCCCGCGTCCAGCATCCATGTTCCGTGCATGCAGTCGGAGCTCGAAAGCCATCCGACGCCTGCGTACTACGCATGCGTCCTGCGTCCGGTAAGTCCTTGATGTTATACTGCGGCTGTGATACCATAGGCTTGTGATATGGTTATTGGTCCTAACTAGGCTCGTGATATGGTGACTGGAAACAGCTGGGCTTGTGCTGCGGTGACTTCACCCTTCTAGGCTTATCTTATGGTGACTGTACTCGGCTGGGCCTGCGCTATGGTGACTGGACGCAACTGGGCTCGTGTCATGGACCCTGCTAGGCTTGCACTATGGTGACTCAACCCATCTAGGCTTGTTTTATGGTGACTGGATGTAATTAGGCTTGTGTCATGGTAACTGAACCTGATTATTAGGCTCATATTATAATGACTGGACGCAGCTAGGCTCGTGTTATAGTGACTGGACACAACTAGGCTTGCGTAATGGCGACTGAGCTTAACCAGGCAGGCTTGTATTATGGTGATTGAACTCAACTAGGCTCGTATTATAGTGACTGAAAGCAGCTAGACTTGTGTTATGGTGACTTCTCCCTACTAGGCTTGCTTTATGGTGACTGGATGTAGCTAGGATTGTGTTATGATGGCTGGACGCAGCTAGGCTTGTGTATTGGCGACTGAGCTCAACCAGGTAGGCTTGTATTATGGTGATTGGACTCAACTAGGCTTGTATCATTGTGGCTGGACCCAGCTAGGCTTGCGTTATGGTGACTGATACCCAACTAGGCTTGTCTTATGGTGACTGGATGTAACTGGGCTTGTGTCATGGTGGCTGAGCCTAACTAGGCTCGTATTATAGTGACTGAAAGCAGCTAGGCTTGTGCTATGGTGACTTCTCCCTACAAGGCTTGCTTTATGGTGTCTGGATGTAACTAGGTTTGTGCTATGGTCATTGGACCCGGCTAAGCTTGCGTTATGGTGACTGGACGCAACTAGGCTTGTGTTACGGTCCCAGCTAGGCTTGCGCTATGGTGACTACACCCAACTTAAAACAGCTATATCTTGGAAGCTATTGATCCTGGACACATGGTTTCTTTGCAGAAGTGATAGGTCTTGTCAAGATCTGCATTTCGGATGACAGCTGTCAAACTTTAAAACGCTATATCCTGGAAGCTATCGATCCTGGACACATGGTTTCTTTGCAGAAGTTATAGGTCTTGTCAAGATCTACATTTCGGATGACAGCTGTCAAACTTTAGAATGCTATATCTTGGAAGCTATCGATCCTGGACACATGGTTTCTTTGCAGAAGTGATAGGTCTCTTCGAGGAGTTCACTTCAACTGACAGCTGTCAAACTTAAAACATCCATATCTTGGAAACTATTGATCTTAGGCACATGGTTTCTTTGCAGAAGTGATAGGTCTCATCAAGGTCTACATTTTGGGTGACAGCTGTCAAACTTGAAACAGCTATATCTTGGAAACTATTGATCCTAGGCACATAGTTTCTTTGCAGAAGTGATAGGTCTCATTGAGGAGCTCATTTCAACTGACAGCTGTCAAACTTAAAACAGCCATATCTTGGAAACTATTGATCCCAGGCACATGGTTTCTTTGCAGAAGTGATAGGTCTCATTGAGGAGCTCACTTCAACTGACAGCTGTCAAACTTAAAACAGCCATATCTTGGAAACTATTGATCCTGGGCACATGGTTTCTTTGCAGAAGTGATAGGTCTCATCGAGGAGTTCATTTCAACTGACAGCTGTCAAACCTAAAACAGCCATATCTTGGAAACTATTGATCCTAGGCACATGGTTTCTTTGCAGAAGTTATAGGTCTTGTCAAGACCTACATTTCGGGTGACAGCTGTCAAACTTTAAACAGCTATATCTTGGAAACTATTGATCCTGGGCACACGGTTTCTTTGCAGAAGTGACAGGTCTCATTGAGGAGTTCATTTCAACTGACAGCTGTCAAACTTAAAACAGCCATATCTTGGAAACTATTGATCCTAGGCACATGGTTTCTTTGCAGAAGTGATAGGTCTCATTGAGTTCATTTCAACTGACAGCTGTCAAACTTAAAACAGCTTTATCTTGAAAACTATTGATCCTAGGTACATGGTTTCTTTGTAGAAGTGATAGGTCTCATTGAGGAGTCCATCTCAACTTACAGCTGTCAAACTTATAACAGCTTTATCTTGAAAACTATTGATCCTAGGTACATGGTTTCTTTGCAGAAGTTATAGGTCTTGTCAAGATTTACATTTTGGGTGACAGCTGTCAAAACTTTACACAACTATATCTTGAAAACTATTGATCCTAGGTACATGGATTCCTTGCAGAAGTTATAGGCCTTGTTAAGATCTACATGTACGTCTCTTGCCGAATGTCACCTTGACCTCCTTACTAACCTTATGAATCAATGTCTGAGCATTTTCCACTTCCCCTTTGCCTAGAAAACAGCGGCGAGGATTTTCATCCTTGCAACTCTACACTAGGGATTTGTCATATAGATATTGGTGCGTTTCTGCACGCAATATACTATAAATACCACGGGTCATCTAACTCATTTATTTGCAAGCATTACATCATATTAAATAGGAAACCGGTTGAATGTATGGACGGGTGTGGGATACATGAGTTGATCTTCCTCTCCTCGTTGTCTCCGGGCTCGACTGATTGACTCGACTGAGGGCCGTGGCCGCACCGCGCTCCGGACTGACATTGACGTCGCCGCTCCGACCATAATCGACACGTCGGTTGACACCCTCCGTGTGCGTTGGGAGTCGGCTCCGCCTTGAATTCCTATAACACAGACAATCCACAATTGATTTCAAAATAAAATTATCGACTAACACCTGATGGAGACGATATACTAAGGGATCCACGTTCTCTCGGTCAACTCTAACCAGGGTACCTTATTCTCTTTCGTGACTTATACTTCGAGCTACACTCATATAAATGGACACAGACCCATATTAAACATCTACTCTACAAACTAACACACACTCAGACTATATAACTATACACTTAAAGCTAAGGTTTTAGGGTCTCCTATCCTCACTCTCGCCTCACCATAGCTTTTGTATAATAATCTTAACATCCCTTATATCGGTATATCGCTAGGATAATCATAATAGTCCTCCTCACTTCCTCTTCTGCTACCATAATTTATCTCAGCTACTAAAACAAGCTAGAATCTGGGGAGCTAGGATCTGGACCCCTCAGCCTAGCTATATGGGACATACAATAATTAATATTTCCTAAATGGTAGCTACCTACAGCACTATGCTGCATAGATAATGAGACCTGAACTAGATTCGGTTCTGCTTTGTTTCTGACTATATCTATTCTGATCTATTCTCACCCCACGTCACAAATTTACCACGACCGGCTCACATCAAAATTAGACTGATTGCTTGACCCTGATAAACATTCCTTCGACTTAATCTCGATTCTCCCTTGCTTGTGGTCGCTGCAACTCAATCTCAATTGAGAATTGCAGCAATAATGACTAAAATTTTGTTGCTCTCTCGCTGATGGGCGTTTTTGCCCACTTATCTGTACCACCATATCATTTATACACACCACCTGATGTCCTCACCTGCGGCAACTGCCTGCGGCCGCGGCGGGCCCGCAAGGTATGCGGTGGTGTTCCTGCGCTCGTGCGGGACGCGGCGGCGACCCTACTGTTGTCGCGGAAGGTCGCAACGGGAGGTGATCCTGAAACATTACAATTAACACTGATGCGCGTCTCAACCAGGTTGTTATCTACTGTCCTATCCTGTCTCCATGTGCATTTCGGTGCTTGTGTACAAAACGTACAAAGGCCAAAATGATGTGACTAAATGCGGAAACAGACTAAATTAAATACATGCATGCATGCGTGTGTGTGTGCGTGTGTGTGTGTACATGCATGCATGCGCACATGAAAGAAGAATAGAGGGAAATTAAAATTATATTCTGAACTAGGCAATACAAACAAAGCAGGCAACTACAAGGTAACAACTCACCAGAGTAACTCATCAGGGCAACAGAGTAATTAAGGTTCAACGATCTTTATTATTATGCTGGTGCCTCACATTGGCTGTGTTGGTTCCAAGTTGTACTGTTGAGTCTGACGCGGCTGATGTGGTGCTTGATCTTGGAACGACTGAATGATATCGAACGTTTCAGGATTATCGCTAGTATTCCCCTTTTAACTCAATCTTCCTTGTTTGCTGCTCGTAGTCCCTTTAACTCAATCTTCTTAGTTTATAGTACTTTTGACTCAATCTTCCCTGTTTGTTGCTAGTAGTCCTTTCAACTCAATCTTCTTTGTTTGTTGCTAGTAGTCCTTTCAACTCAATCCTCTCTGTTTGTTGCTAGTAGCCCTTTTGTGCAGGGCGATCCAATAGTATCTAAACATATGAATATTGTGGTAATAAGGCCACTGTGAGATAATAAATCTTATACGACTCAGCGATAGCCTCGCCATCGGATGAGAACTTACCCTGTTATGACTCTGTATATCTTTGAGAAGACTGTTAAGCAGCTGACCAGGTGGTCTAACATCGTTGCCATATTCTGCAGAGCTATATCTTCATGATATATTGTTCGTTTGCAGCGAATTATCTTGCCCGTCATCATATAGGGTTGCTAGGAAGGTGGCTATTGATCCACCCTCACCCAAATGGCCTCTGGGCACCCCGTCGCGCTGCATCGCAATGTGCAGCCTCTGGCGGCCCGCGTTCGGGTCGGAGGCTGCCTCGGCGAGCGTCGTGCACATGCTTGAGTCACACTATGACTTATATTTCATAATCTTAACATATACCTTGTCAGCGGCTGGCCCTATGGCCCCTCCACTCGCTGCGGTCGCCCTCCCTTGCTCGGACGTGGCTGCTTGATGGACTCGACATAGATTGTGCTCGCCTCTGAGGTCTCACGTCCGGCGTGGTCTGGTATGACGTGTGCCAGGGGCCGGCAGCCCGGTCACATTCGTTGTAGGCCCGTGGTACTGTCTAGGAACTCTGTAATGTTTAAGACACTGTTTCAAACATTAACATAATCGAACATGGTGTGGGTGCCCATCCTAATGCTTTACCAATGCACAAACTAATATCTTAGGTACAAATTTACCTCAACAGCACATTTTTCATGATTAACCAAACACATTGACCACCTCCCACCTCGTTCTGAGGTCCGAAAGAGCGTAGCCTTCTCTTCCTGTTTCGTCTCTACAAAATTCATTCAATTCAATTTATTTATTTCGGATCTAAACCCACAAATTACAATAAAACAACCAAAATTCTAAAACAAACAAATTACAATTTATTTTAAAAATCAAAATCCATTAAAATTGGATGTCAAAGACTACTGCCATAAATATGTTATATTGGAGATACCATACATTAAATGCATATTAAATTAGCGACCTGTCCTGGCTTACCACGGTCACATTATGCAAATATTATACATGTCAACCCTCCTCTTGAATCACTCAGCTTACTATAAATCTTATTGAGATCCGTTGCATAGCTTTAAAGATTTTATTATACATAGTGATACAGGGACCCAAAATGCGACTTCATTCTATACAAAACTCTACTCTGGTCGCTTTCACGCTAGTGGTGGTGCTGACCTACTCCTGGTGTAATCCCCAACTACGGTGGTGTCGACACTCCGGCCCCGGGTCTGCGCCTGAGTGCCTGTCCCGAGGCAGTCGGTGAGGTTCTACACCCTCACAACTCTACATTAGATACTCGTTTCACAGACAGATATAGGCGTGTTTCTGTACACAATTATACTTTAAATACCACGGGTCATCTAACTTATTTACTACAAGTGTTACATCATATGGAAATAAGAAGCCGGTTGAATGTATGGTCCGGTGTGTGATACATGAGTTGATCTTCTCCTCCCATGTGTCTCCGGGCTCGACTGATTGACTTGACTGAGGGCTGTGGCTGCACCGTGCTCCGGACTGGCATGGATGACTCCGCTTAGACCACGATCGACATGCCGGTCGACGCCCTCTGCGCGTGTCGGGAGTCGGCTCCGCCTTGAATTCCTATAACACATACAATCCACAACTGATTTTAAAATGGAATTATTGACTAACGCCTGATGGAGATGACATACTAAGGGATCCACGTTCTTCTCTCGGTCAACTCTAACCGGAGTACCTTATTCTCTTTTGTGACTACAACTTCGAGCAACACCCTTATAAATGGACACAGACCCATATCAAACATTTACTCTGCAAACTAACACACACTCAGACTATACAACTATACACTTAAAGCTAAGGTTCTATTGTCTCCTATCTTCACTCTCGCCTCCCCATAGCCTTTGTATAATGATCGTAACATCCCTTGTGTCGGTACATCGCTAGGATGATCATAATGGTCCTCCTCACTCCCTCTTCTGCTACCACAGTTTGTCTTAGTTGCTAAAACAGGCTGGACTCTGGGGATCAAGGATCTGGACCCCTCAGCCTAGCTATGTGGGACAGACAATAATTAATATTTCCTAAACGGTAGCTACCTACAGCACTATGTTGCATAGAGAACGAGACCTGAACCTGATTCGGCTCTCCTTTGTTTCTTACTATATCTATTCAGATCTATTCTTACCCTACGTCGCAAATTGACCATTACCGGCTTACATCAAAATTGGACTGATTGCTTGACTCTGACAAACATTCCTCCGACTCAATCTCGATTCTCCCTTGCTTGTGGTCGCTGCAACTCAATCTCAATCGAGAATTGTGGTCATAATGACTACAATTTGGTTGCTCTCTCGCTGATGGGCGTTCCTTGCTCATTTATCTGTACTACCATATCACCTGCGCGCGCCACCTGATGTCCTCACCCGCGGCAACTGCCCGCGGCCGCGGCGGGCCCGCGAGGTGTGCAGTGGTGTCTCTGCGCTCGTGCGGGACGCGGCGGCGGCCCTACTGTTGTCGCGGGGGGTCGCGGCGGGAGGTGATCCTGAAACATTACAATTAACACTGATGCGCGTCTCAACCAGGTTGTTGTCTACTGTCCTATCTTGCTTCCATGTGCAGGGCGATCCGATAGTATTTAAACATATGGATATCGTGACAATAAGGCCAATGTGAGATAACAAATCTTATATAACTCAATGATTGCCTCGCTATCGGTTGAGAACTTATCCTGTTATGACTCTGTATCTCTTTGAGAAGACTTTTAAGCAGCTAATCAGGCGGTCTAACGTCGTTGCCGTATTCAGCGGAGCTATATCTTCATGATAGGTTGTTTGTGTGCAGCGAATTGCCTCGCTCGTCACCATATAGGGTGGTTAGGAAGGTGGCTATCGATCCACCCTCATCCAAATGGCCTCTGGGCACCCCGTCGCCCTGCATCGCAATGCGCAGCCTCCGGCGGCCCGCGTTCGGGTCGGAGGCTGTCTCAGCGAGCGTCGTGTACTTGCTCGAGTCACATTATGACTTATATACCATAATCTCAACATGTACCTTGTCAGCGGCTGGCCCTATGGCGCCTCCACTCGCTGAGGTCGCCCTCCCTTGCTCGGATGTGACTGCTTGATGGACTCGACATGGATTGAACTCGCCTCTGGGGTCCCACGTCCGGCGCGGTCTGGCGCGGCGCGTGTGGGGGCCCGGCGGCCTCGTCACGTTCATTGTAGGCCCGTGGTACTGTCTAGGAGCTCTGTAATGTTAAAGACACTTTTTCAAACACAAACACAATCAAACATGGTGCGGGTGCCCATCATGATGCTCCACTTATGCACAAACTAACATTTTGGGTACAAACTTACCTCAACAGCACATTTCTCGAGACTCACCAAACACATAGATCACTTCCCACCTCGTTCTGAGGTCCAAACGAACGTAGCCTTCTCTTCCTGTCTCGTCTCTGCAAAATTCATTCAGTTCATTTATTTATTTCGGATCGGAACCCATAAATTACAATAAAACAACCAAAATACTAAAATAAACAAATTATATATACAGTCCAATGTATCTCTACTTAATAGGGCTTTGATCAAATCTATACACATACGGATACGTCAATAAAGTCTCTGAGTGAAAACAAAACTTTACACGACCCAGCAATCGTCTCACCATGAGGCAATAATCTATCCCGCTTTGATTCTGTGCCTGAACTTAAATTGAAGGCTGTCTCCCCCCATGCAGGTCGGGTGCTGTGGCCTATACTCGGCCTGAACGGTCCTGCGGGTATTCAGCGAGCATTGTGTGCGCAATTGAGCCGTATGATATGCTTATGTAACTTATGTTTCACAGTCTCGACTTGTACCTTGTCAGCGGTTGGCCTCTGGCGCCTTCATCCCCTGAGATCGCTCTCCCCTGTCCCAGATGGGGCTCCCGGACGGCCTTGACACGGCCTAACTCTGGTGGGAGTCTTGGTTTCGATGGTGTCTGTCGTGGCGGTGTGTGGGGAGGGTCGTGTGCCTCGTCGCGTCTGCGGCGTGCCCGCAATGCAATCTAGGTACTCTGAAATGTCAATGGCCTTCTTTCAAAACATAGGCACTTATAATCAAATATGGTCTGGGCACTCTATGACGCGCGCGCCATCCTCGCTGAATACCACACCACTGGCCTTTGTCAATCACAGTATAGCCATAATCCAACATACCATTATCGTAACCCCCGTCTGCGCCTTGTGGCGGGCCGGGGGCGAGCGGCCGTGGAGTTGCGAGCGGCGATCGGTCTCGTCGCGGCGCTCGCGTGTGAGACATGCGGTCAGCGATCACGTCGCGGCGGCACTGTTGTTGCGCCATCGTGGCGCGTTGCAACAAAGGGAAACCTAAAAATATATTATAGACATCATTGATGAGCGTCCCCTCCGCGGTACAGCCACAATCCAACGTATACCGCGAGCATTGCGTGCAAGTTTGAGGCAAACTACGAGTTGTATATTGTAGCCTGAACATATACCTCACCTGTTGCTGGCCACCGGTGTCTTCACTTGCTGAGGCTTCCCTCCTCTGGCTTGGATTGTGCCGCCGGTAGGCCTAGGCGCGAACTATATCCAGCGGGGCGTGTGGTGCGGGCCGGCGGCCTCGCGGCGCCTGCGGCGGGCCCGCGGTGCAGTCCGGGAACTCTGAAATGCCAAAGGCGCTGTTTCAAAACATAGTCACAACCTAACATAGCACGGGCACCTATTACAATCCTTCACCAATGCACAGGCAAGGGATAGCAATTTGGTTGAGTTTCGGATGCAAAGCTGACACCGACTTTCATATCAAATATAGCCCTATCCCTATCTATATTATATTTGCAAAGTGAACGGTAGCCTCGATGAAATTAACAATCCAGGAACCCAGGAACTCTGAAATGTCTTGAACACAATCACATGCAATCAAACACAGTTTGGCCCACATCATAAGGCTTTACCTATTCACTCTTACTAATAATAATCTACTCATCACCTTCGTAATATACTTCATCCCTGACCTCGTCTTAATTATATTTTTATCTAATCACGATATAGTCACAATACAACACGCTACCCCTGCCCCCTTTTTACTTGCGATGACATACACTTGGCAACGGGCCCATAATCTAGCTGAGAGGGTTTAGAGGTGAAACCAGCATCAATTCTTATAATGCTCTATTGTTACAACATACACCAATGTAGACGTTAGATAATGAATCTCCTATCATGCGGGACGCTTTAATAAATTATGTTGCTGTGTACTGGCACCTGCCTCGCTCTGAAACTTGAGTAGGTGTAGCCTCCTTCCTACCTTAATCACTCTTGTGAAATGATCCTATAGCTTCCACGTGGATTGAATGCACTCCTGGGGATGGTAAACCACTCTGCATTCCTATTTCACAGGTCTATTCACGAATTAATTCTAAATTTGTCCATAAAAGCCTCCCGATATTCATCTTTCAAACTTTGTAAGCGTCGCGCTCAGTGTTGCCACATTCAAATTATATAAATCTGTATTGTTCAAATAAATATCTGCATAAACCCGTATAAAACACTATTCCATAATCTAATCAGTCTACTTGTATAATAATAAAATAAACGATTATTACAACTATAACAATGATACACTTAATAGTCTTTACAAATGCTTTCACCACAAAATCTGCAATGAAGGAAATTCCGTATGAATAGACAGAAATTTGTACAGATAAAGATTTGTACGTGTGGTAATACTGGTCACTTTGCTGTCTCTGCACGGTTCGCTGCGGGGCAGGCAAATATAAACTCATGCACTAAACCCAAACAATAATAAAAACTCATCTTGCGGGATGGTTTTTCATTCGGAACACCAAAATTTCATTATTTATCTTTGCACTAGCGATCCGCCCTGACTTTGCACGGCTGTATTATGTATATAGTAAATGTCTATAAACATTTCCCTTTATTCACCCTATCTGTTTGAAGAGCTGCATCAAAACCTGTCATCTCACAACTCACCTGCCAAACATTACAAGTGTCACATTCACTTTTCTTTCTGGCAACGGGGCAGGCTAAAACTAATTTGCGTGTAAAGCCCACTCTAAAATAAATTTAATCGAAGGTTAATTATACTTAATTAAAATAAAATTAATTTTGTATCCTAAAATCATTAGTTACTAAAAATCAAAACTGAAATTTCATTAAGTACTAAAAAATTAGAGAAATTCAAGATGAACACTTAGACACTATCCTTAGATTTTTAGGTGTATAACTATTAAGTTATTAGAATTGCTAGTTAATAACGCGGCAAAAATTTGAAGAAATTTCTAAATTCATAGGGATGTAACTTCTCTCTGAGACAACGCTTCCAGTATTTTCTTTGCAAAAATCATCTTCTTGAGGGGCTCTACACACAGTAAAGTTTTCAGAAATGTGGCATCAAAACTGGGGGAGGTCACTTTTTAAATCTACGTAAACTGTTAAATTATAATAGGGTGTGTCGTTACCTTTTATCCAATTAAGTTGTCTTGATCCCTAGCTGTCTCCCCTTCAATTTTCACCCGAATCGGTCCTGCTGTTCTTGAGTTATTGACGTTCTTCCTTGTTTCAAACTATCATCTCACATAAACTGGTTTAGTCACACTAGGAGCGCTTATATCTCAGGTACTATCGGTCCTACCCCCGCAGTTTCTTCACAGAAGTGATGGCTATTGCCTAGATCTAGGTTTATAGAGGAGTTTAACCACTCTCATGTGTAGTGGAGCACCCCTCTTGAAGGTGTAACTATCTCGATCTGTCTCATACTGTCTGCGACCCGCCCTGGTTTCGCTTGGATACACACTGCATGTCTGTTGTATACAGAAACCTTCCCCCTAAATCACTCTATTTATTAATACTAACATATACAATTTCACTCTTACAAACAATAAATTTCCACTCCAGTGGCACTCGTAGTCATACACATTTCACACGGCCGTCCAAGTAGTTTTTGTGAGTAACTTGTATAACCTCATATACTAATTTAATTTACTCTAGTGTCAATGTTACTGTAATATTTCACTCAAACTATCTATAACCTTCATTTCACAGAGTCTGCTCGACTGATAAACATGAATCTCATTAAATTATCATTGGCTTTGTAGGGCATGCTTTTATGAAGCCTAGTTCTGAAATATTCCGCCCCTGCTTAAACAAATCGTCTAATTTACAGCTACACCTCTTGTCATACATTCAAATACCCCAATAGTAAAATACTTAAAATATACTTATTTTATTTATCATCAAAAAGTTTTTGCCTATCCATAATACATATTCCCTCTCTACCTGTCATGCTGCAGCGTCATCGTTTCTTTACCTACCACAATAACATTTCACTGTCTACTGTGACTTGCGCTTGACAAGATTTCTTGTGAAACTTCTACGATGCCTAATGTATCATCTAATGAATGGGACTCGACGCCTGAGGGTCTTCAGCGGGGGCTCGTGCAACTTAGCGCGGTGGTTGAGGCGCTTGGTGTTCAGGTGGGACTGCTCGCGCGGACACAGGAGAGGACACTCACCGTCCTAACCCACATACAGCAACTACTCGACGATAGATCGGATGGGCGGCGCCTCCATTCTACGTCCTCCCTGTCCTTGGGTCCCTCCTGTGCCCCCATTCCTCTGGACCGGGCCCCCCCTGCTGCTCGGGACCTCTCTGATTCCACCTGTCCCACTGCGATTCGGGCCCTCGACGTTCCGGGCCCTTCGGGCATTGTTTGTAAACGAGAAAGTAGCGGTGCAAAGGCTGCTGGCTCGAAGCTGGTCCCTGCTGATATTCCAAGTGGAAGACACGGTGACACTAACCACCCATCCCCACACGAAATTCTTAACATAATGTATCTTCCCAAACTCCTATCCCCAATTCACTCCCCCCCCAACCGGCCCAAAGCGCAGTGCGCTCTGTGTGGGGCGTTTATGCTGTCTAGTAACATATGTAGACATCATAGACGCCACCACCCACGGTACTGCATGGGCCTCTCCACCAACTCTTGCTCCTATCCGCATCTATTCTACTTCCATACACAAACAAAATTAAATAAATGTCCACTCAAAAATAAACCTCCGCTCAGTTTTCTAATTAATGCTGGAGAGGGAGTGAATTGGGAATTCCTAGGCTATAATCCCCCCTAATTTTATATCTTTACACTTGCTGCATCATTATTATATTACCGCATTCTATTTACTTAGACAACTAACTAACTGGATACCTGACCTTACATGCATAGGACACTTATCCCTATGGGACTGGGATTTATACTGGCGCAGCTGCAGAATATAACTAGTCATACATATATATAAAATCGAGGCTATCTTACCTGCGATATTAATATCATAAGGTTTTAGACTTATATGCCTCTTGAAGTGAGTCTATATTGACTGGACTGCCTATCGGAGCGGCCCCCTTTATGCAATCTTTGTACCCATGGCCTAGCTAGACATGTTCCCTGAATATTGATATAAAGGGTGACTAGCTCTTCGCCGCTGCATTCCCCGCAAACTAAATCAATTTTCAACTTTACCGCATTAGTCCAGACGCTCTTAATTTATGGTCACTCAAAATCTCATATCGTCACCACCTCATCTAAACTGCTTCAGTGTCCAAAGGTTGCCTGGAAGAAATCGCTTTCAGCAGTAAGGCCGCCCATCTGTGCAACCTGTTCTTTCTAGCTTTTACTTTACTTTGTGTTTATCGTGTTCTGTTTCTTTCTGTGTTGTACAAATAAAGTTATCTATCTATCTTTCTTTAGACAGTCTAAAAATATTTACATCTTGGGTGCTAGTGGCCCTATTCTTATGACTTATTTACAATAGCTTTAGGTATTGTCATGAGTCACAACCCTACCTGACTATTTAAAACACTAACCATGGCTACCTGATTATCGTTTCACCTGTTGTTCCTGCACTAAATATAAAGAATTCTTGATACCCCCATTATTTAAAATATATCATGTCGTGTTGTTTCTAATGTGTTCAATTAGTTTAATTAAATAATCTACTTCAGCTGACAATAATTTGCACTCTAGGAAACATCAATGGCATATCAAATATCTGAAGCCCTGCAGCCTAGCTATATGGGGCAGACAATAATTAATATCTCCCAAATGGTAGCCACCTATAACATTATGTAGTCAAGAGAATGAGACCCGTGTCGGATTCGGTTTGGCACTGCCTCTTATTATATGGATCCACTCCTACTCTACGCCGCAAATTGACCATAACTGGCATATATAAAAATTTGATCGATTGTTTCGACCAATATTACTACAACTTAATCTCGATCCTCCCTCACTAGTAGCCGCCCCAACTCCATTTTGATCGAGAATTGTTAATAGCCGTAATAACTCTACCCTGGTCGCTCTCACGCTGGTGGTAGAGCCGACCTACCTTCGGTGTAATCCCCAGTCACGGCGGTGTCGACACTCCGGCCCCGGGCTCGCGCCCGAGTGCCCGTCCCGTAGCAGTCGGCGAGGATCTACATCCTCACAACTCTACTTTAGGTATTCGTCACACAGACAGATATAGGCGTGTTTCTGTACGCAATTATACTTTAAATACCACGGGCTATTTAACTCATTTATTTGGTAGCGTTACATCATATGGAAATTGGAAATCGGTTAACACATGGGCGGGTGTGGGATACATGAGTTGATCTTCTTCTCCTCGTTGTCTCCGGGTTTGACTGATTGACTTGACTGAGGGCCGTGGCCGCACCGCGCTCTGGGCTGGTATGGATGACGCCGCTTCGACCATGATCGACACGCCGGTCGACACCCTCCGCGTGTGTCAGGAATCGGCTCCGCCTTGAATTTCTATAACACATACAATCCACAATTGATTTTAAAATAAAATTATTGACTAACGCCTGATGGAGATGATATACTAAGGGATCCACGTTCTCCTCTCGGTCTACTCTAGCTGGGGTACCTTATTCCCCTTTGTGACTACAACTTTGAGCAACACCCATATAAATGGACACAGTCCCATATCAAACATTTACTCCACAAACTAACACACACTCAGACTATACAACTATACACTTTCACTCTCGCCTCCCTATAGCTTTTGTATAATGATCCCAACATCCCTTATATCGGTACATCGCTAGGATAATCATAATAGTCCTTCTCACTTCCTCTTCTGCTACCATAACTTATCTCAGCTACTAAAATAAGCCAGACTCTGGGGATCAAGGATCTGGACCCCTCAGCCTAGCTATATTGGACAGACAATAGTTAATATTTCCTAAACGGTAGCTACCTACAGCGCTATGATGCAGAGAGAATGAGACCTGTGTCAGTTTTGACTCTGCTTTGTTTCTGATTATTTGAATCTATTCTTCCCCCATGCTGTAAATTGACCACGACTGGCTCACATATTGCTCGATTGATTGTTCGACGACGTCATGCATCCCTCCAGCCCAATCTCGATTCTCCCTTGCTTGTGGTTGCTGCAACTCAATCTCAATCAAGAATTGCAGTCATTATGACTATAATTTGGTCGCTCTTTCGCTGACGTGCGTTCTTGCTCATTTATCCGTACTACCACATTATCTGTACACGCCACCTGATGTTCTCACCCGCGGCAACTGCCCGCGGCCGCGGCGGGCCCGCGAGGTGTGCGGTGGTGTCTCCACACTCATGCGGGACGCGGCGGCGACCCTACTGTTGTCGCGGGAGGTCGCATCGAGAGGCGATCCTGAAACATTATACAATTAACACTGATGCGCGTCTCAGCCAGATTGCTATCTTTTGTCCTGTCTTGGTTTCCTTGTGCAGGGCAATCCAATAGTATCTAAACA
This sequence comes from Idaea aversata, assembly GCA_907269075.1. Taxonomy (NCBI): domain Eukaryota; kingdom Metazoa; phylum Arthropoda; class Insecta; order Lepidoptera; family Geometridae; genus Idaea; species Idaea aversata. The sequence goes on from OU026084.1 coordinate 97,592, forward strand.
TATGGATATTGTCTCAATAAGGCTATTGTGAGATAACAATCCTTATATGACTCAGCGATTGCCTCGCCATTGGATGGTAACCTATCCTGTTATGACTCTAAATCTCTATGAGAAGACTGTTATACAGCTGACCAGGCGGTCTAACGTCATTGATTTATTCAACGGAGCTGTGTCTTCGTGATAGATTGTTTGTGTGCTGTGAACTGTCTCACTTGACACCATATAGTGTCGAGCTAGGAGGGTGGCTATCGATCTGCCCCCATTCAATGGCCTCTGGACACCCCGTCGTGCCGCATCACAATGCGCAGCCTCCGGCGGCCCGCGCTCGGGTCGGAGGCCGTCTCAGCGAGAGTCGTGTACTTGCTCGAGTCACATTATGACTTATATATCACAATCTCAACATATACCCTGTCAGCAGCTGGCCTCATGGCACCTCCACTTGCTGAAGACGCACCTTGCTCGGACTCGACATGGATTGTGCTCGCCCCTGGGGTCTCGCATCCGGCGTGGTCTGGCGCGGCGTGTATGGGGGGCCGGCAGCCTCGCCACGTTCGCTGTAGGCCCGCGGTACTGTCTAGGAACTCTGTAATGTTAAAGACACTGTTTCAAACACAAACACAATCGAACATGGCGCGGGTGCTCACCACAATGCAAGTACTATACATGCTACCTCCCTCCTGAATCGCTCTGTATATTAGAAATCTTATTGAGATCCGTTGCATAACTTTAAAGATTCAAAAAATGCAACTTTATTCTATGTAAGGGATATAGGAAGAACCGCTGGCATGCTACCGGATCTACCAATGCAATGTCGGCAAGGAAAGGATAATTGTCAACGATTGTCTCATCACTTAGTTTCCTTGTGTTAGGTGATCCTATAGCATCAAATATACAGTTCACACATGAATACCTAGCTACCTTCATGTCCATAACCACATGCATGAACACAAACCGTGGGAACGGGTCGACTGCTGCGACACTGTGCCCATACATCTCTTTACGCTCAAATTGTATCATGACTTATGTCTTACGGTCTCGACTTACCTTGTCAATGGTTGGCCTCTTGCGCCTTCACTCTCTGAGGTTGCCCTCCCTTGTCTAGGATGAGGCCACTGGACGTTCTTGACACAGCGCAACTCTGGTGGGAGCCTTGTCTTCAACGAGGTCTGTTATGGCGACGCGTAGAGAGGGTTGTCTGCCTCGTCACGTCTGCGGCGTGCCCGCGGTACAATCAAGGTACTCTGAAATGTCAATGGCATTCTTTCAAAAAATTGACACTTACAACCCAATATGGTGGGCACTCTACATAGGAAACACACTTCAATCCTTCATGACACACACACCATCCTCGCTGATTACCTCACCACCAACCTCCGCTCAATCATGGTATAATTTAACTCAGTTCTCCATGGCGCCTTATTTAATCTACCTCTCCCTTGGATAATCTTTATCTCGAAACAAAGTGAATTGTGATGTGCTGGACCTGAACGAGTCTTGGTAGTCCCTGCAAAATATCAACTATCACTATCATTCTCCCACTTTGTCTCTCCTGCAATATATATATATACGAGGCTGAGTATCCTCACACCTTTCGTTAGTAGCCTACACACGACCCTTTTATTATCCCTCTCTATGAAACACTACTGCTCTTGCAATCCCATCTTGGGAATCCAGAGTTGCTCCTCGCCCTCATATGCCTGAAGATGATGAGACCTCTACAAAATTACCTTTGACTTGCAACTAATAAGCTGTATAGTGTTCACCTGTATCCATGCAGTTTTCTGACCATAACTCAGGTAGATATTACTCTGGACTTTCACGGACTTGAAATGTACATTGAATCCGACTGGGTGACGTAATGCCCTGGTAGTCTCTGCAAAATATCAAACGTTATCATTATTCACCGTTATATATCTCTATCCTGTAAGTACCTGCATATATGCGTGAGACTAAGTGTCCTCACATCCTCCTTGCAGTTACTCACATTTGTTATTTTCCTCTGAGGGCTTATCATGATGTAGGATGAGTGATGAATGGGCTAATGTACTGTTGATGAATGAATGATGTGATGCTATCGTGTGCTTGTGGCCGCCATGGTTGTTGGAGATGATGTCGGCGATGATGGTGGAGCTGGTTGAGGTGCAGTGGTTTATGGTGGTGACGTGATTGATGCTTCGGGCGGCGGCAGGTCTGAGAGGGAGCCGTCTCTGTGAAAATATCTCACATAGACGGCCCCCATACACAACCGCATCTTCCTCCCTCTCTCCGTGAGCAGGGGCACCACTCCCTCCGGAATTGTTATTTCCAGGAAGTGGCTCTCCCCCTTGCTAGCAGCTCTCTGGAGTCTCCAGGTGCTGCTAACATTTGCCCACGGATTGAAGAAGTTGAGGGCCCTCCACATTGTTTGAGGATCCCCCATTTGACTGGGAACCCACATACCGGCCCGCAGCCGTTTGGGCATCTCCATTCGTCGCATGACTGTGAGACTAAAATCATCCCTGGGCGATGGAATTCGGGAGATTGCGCCTCTCAGCCATGCGACTGTGTCTTCGTCATTACACCGCACATGGAGTGCCCCATCGACCAGTCGTGGTTTCCCGTCAAACAGGGGCCTGAACCCTGTTGGCGATAGGTGGGGTTGATCCAGGGCCAGTGCCTCGTGAAGGACAGCCGTCTGGATCTTGGGGCTGTCCTCCTCCTTCAGACACCCGTCGGGAACCGACATGATGGCCATCTCCAATGGGCTGGGACTCGCAATGGCCTCGGAGCTGTTGCTCCTCGGTCTCTTGCGGTCCCGAGGCGTTGGCATGGCGCTCGGTCGCTTCCCGACGGGGTTCCTCTGATGATTATGATTGTGGTTATGGCTGTGATTCTGGGAGGAGTCCCCTCGAACGTCGCCCGACGCGGCTTGCGGTTGCGGCCCCTTCCGTTGTTTGTTTTGGCGCCTCCGCCTGCGCCGGTTTGCGCTAACAATTGCGGAGCGCCTGGCACCGTCTGCTGGCGCTGTGTGGTTGGTCTTGTCCTCGTTGGTTCTCTCCATGCCGACTAGTCAATCTTCTTTTTACCTTATCCTTTTGGTACCCTCGTCTCCTCTCTTCGACTCTTGCCTTTGTTATGAATTACTTTTGTTTTTGTGACTTTCCATTCCAATCGGAAAATAAAATTATTTGAACCCTTGACACTTATATGCTCCTTACAACTATAGAGTTTCCACCTCTTATTATAAATACTCTTTCTATGTGTACGGCCTGAAAAATGTCGTGATGAACCCGAAACTTGTGAATAAAATGATACAAGATATACTTATCTCATATTAAAGTAATAAGATCACGGGGATGTAACTTCCTCCTGAGACAACCTTCTCAATATTTCTCTTCGCTAAAATCATTTTCTTGAGGGACTCTATGCGCAGTACAAATTTTAGAATCCATGTATCAATCTGGGGAAGTCACCTTTTTGAATATATTTACGTAAACTGCTAAATTATATCGGATATGCTTATATATAGCCTTGACCACTAGCTGTTCCCCCTTCAATTTTCTGCCAAAATTGATCATACCGTCCCAGATTTGCTGATGTTCTTCCTTGTCTCAAACTATCATTTCACATAATCCGGTTTAGTCATACTAGGTACCTACGCTTATATCCCAGGTACTATCGGTCCTACTCCTGCAGTTTCTTCACAGAAGTGATAGCTATTGCTCAAATCTGGGTATACAGAGGGGTTCTATCACTCTCATGAGTTGTGGAGCACCCCTCTTGAAGATGCAACTATTTCACCCTACTTCATACTGTTTCTTGCGACCCGCCCTAGCTTCGCGTGATTGTACCAAATATATGTTTGTTGTATATGGAAACGCTTCTCTTGAATCACCCTACTTATCAAAAATTATTATTGATTATTCAATTTAACTCAAACAAATAATAAAATTTCCATTCCAGTGGCGCTAGTAGTCATACATATTTCATATAGTCGTCCAAGTAGATTTCATGAGTAACTTGCACAGTCTCATATATTAACTTAATTTACTCCAGTGACGATGTTACTGCAATATTTCACTCAAACTATCTGTAATCTTTATTTCGCAGCGTCGGCTCGACCGATAAACATGAATTTCATTGAATCATCATTGATCCTGTAGGCCATGCTCTTGCAAAGTTTAGTTCCGAAAAATCCCGCCCTCGTTTAAATAAGCCATCTAAATTATAATGACACCACTTAATAGACATTCAAACCCCGACTAGTCTACTACAGAACGGTGTTGGCTTTATGGTGGATACTTATGGGATTAGGATTTACACTGGTGCAGCCGCGAAATGTAACTAGTTATAAAAATGAATCATTTTGAAGCTATTTTATCTTTGATTTTAACATTATGGGTTTCAAAAGTTCTTACACTAAGTATAAAGAATCTCTGATACCCCCATTATTTTAAAATTTAATGCCGTGTCATTCTAATATGTTCAATTCGTTCAATTAAATAACTTACCTCAATTGACACAACAATTTGCACTCTAGGGAACATCAATGGCATATCAAATATCTGGAGCCCTACAACCTAGCTATATGGGACAGAAAATAATTAATATCTCCCAAATGGTAGCCACCTATAGTATTATGTCGTCATGAGAATGAGACCTGTGTCGGATTCGGCTTTGCACTGCTTCTGATTATATGGATCCATTCCTACCCCACGCCGCAAAATTGACCATGCCCAACGTATATTAAAAATTTGATCGATTGTTTCGACCAGTATCACTACAACTTAATCTCGATCCTCCCTCACTAGTAGCCGCCTCAACTCTATTTTGATCAAGAATCGTTAGCAGCCGTAATAACTCTACCCTGGTCGCTTTCACGCTGGTGGTAGAGCCGACCTACCTTCGGTGTAATCCCCAGTCACGGCGGTGTCGACACTCCGGCCCCGGGCTCGCGCCCGAGTGCCCGTCCCGTAGCAGTCGGCGAGGATCTACATCCTTACAACTCTACTTTAGGTATTCGTCACACAGACAGATATAGGTGTGTTTCTGTACGCAATTATACTTTAAATACCACGGGCTATTTAACTCATTTATTTGGTAGCGTTACATCATATGGAAATTGGAAATCGGTTAACACATGGGCGGGTGTGGGATACATGAGTTGATCTTCTTCTCCTCGTTGTCTCCGGGTTTGACTGATTGACTTGACTGAGGGCCGTGGCCGCACCGCGCTCTGGGCTGGTATGGATGATGCCGCTTAGACCACGATCGACACGCCGGTCGACCCCCTCCGCGCGTGTCGGGAGTCGGCTCCGCCTTGAATTCCTATAACACATACAATCCACAATTGATTTCAAGATAAAACTTATTGACTAATGCCTGATGGAGACGATATACTAAGGGATCCACGTTCTCCTCTTGGTTAACTCTAACCGGAGTACCTTATTCTCTTTTGTGACTACAACTTTGAGCAACACCCTTATAAATGGACACAGACCCATATCAAACATTTACTCTGCAAACTAACACACACTCAGACTATACAACTATACACTTAAAGCTAAGGTCCTATTGTCTCCTATCTTCTCTCTCGCCTCCCCATAGCTTTTCTATAATGATCCTAACATCTCTTATATCGGTACATCGCTAGGACAATCATAATAACCCTCCTCACTTCTACTTCTGCTACCATAATTTATCTCAACTACTAAAACATGCTGGACTCTGGGGATCAAGGATCTGGACCCCTCAGCCTAGTTATATGGGACAGACAACAATTAATATTTCCTAAATGGTAGCTACCTACAGCTCTATGTTGCATAGAGAATGAGACCTGAACTAGATTCGGCTCTGCCTTGTTTCCAATTATATCTATTGGATCTATTCTCACCCCATGTCGCAAATTGACCACGACTGGCTCACATCAAAATTAGACTGATTGCTTGACCCTGACAAATATTCCATCGACTCAATCTTGATTCTCCCTTGCTTGTGGTCGCTGCAACTCAATCTCAATCGAGAATTGCAGTCATAATGACTACAATTTGGTTGCTCTCTCGCTGATGGGCGTTTTTGCTCATTTATCTGTACTACCATATCATCTGTACACGCCACTTGATGTCCTCACCCGCGGCAACTGCCTGCGGCCGCGGTGGGCCCGCGAGGTGTGCGGTGGTGTCTCCGCGCTTGTGTGGGACGCGGCGGTGACCCTACTGTTGTCGCGGGAGGTCGCAACGGGAGGTGATCCTGAAACATTACAATTAACACTAATGCGCGTCTCAATCAGATCGTTATATATTGTCCTATCTTGCTTCCATGTGCAGGGCGATCCAATAGTATTTCAACATATGGATATTGTGATAATAAGGCCACTGTGAGATAATTAATCTTATATTACTCAGCAATTGCCTCGCCATCGGATGAGAACCCATCCTGTTATGACTCTGTATCTCTTTGAGAAGACTGTTAAGTAGCTGACCAGGTGAACGTTGTTGCCGTATTCAGTGGAGCTATATCTTCATGATAGGTTGCTTGTGTGCTGCGAATCGCCTTGCCCGCTACCATATAGGGTAGTTAGGAGGGTGGCTATCGACCCCCCCTCATCCAAATGGCCTCTGGGCACCCTGTCGCGCCGCATCGCAATGCGCAGCCTCCGGCGGCCTGCGCTTGGGTCGGAGGCTGTCTCAGTGAGCGTCGTGTACATGCTCGAGTCACATTATGACCTATATATCATAATCCCAACATGTACCTTGTCAGCGGCTGGCCCTATGGCGCCTCCACTCGCTGAGGTCGCCCTCCCTTGCTCGGACGTGGCTGCTTGATGGACTCGACACGGATTGTGCTCAACTCTGGGGTCTCATGTCTGGCGTGGTCTGGTGCGGCGTGTGCGGGGGGCCGGCAGCCTCGTCACGTTTGTTGTAGGCCCGTGGCACTGTTTAGGAACTCTGCAATGTTAAAGACACTCTTTCAAACACAAACACAATCGAACATGATGCGAGTGCCCACCACAATGCTTCACCAATGCACAAACTAATATTTTAGGTACAAATTTACCTCAACAGCACATTTCTCAAGACTCACTAAACACATTGATCACTTCCCACCTTGTTCTGAGGTCTGAAAGAACGTTGCCCTCTCTTCCTGTTTCGTCTCTGCAAATTCATTCAATTCAATCTACTTATTTCGGATCAAAACTCATAAATTACAATAAAACAACCAAAATACTAAAATAAACAAATTATATATACAGTCCAATGTATCTCTACTGAATAGGGCTTTGATCAAGTCTATACACATACAATACGTTACACGACCCAGCAATCGTCTCATCATGAGGCAATAATCTATCCCGCTTTGATTTTGTGCCTGAACTTGCCGCGACACTCGCCCCCATATCTCTTTACGCTCAAATTGTATCATGACTTATGTTTCACAGTCTCAACCTGTACCTTGTCAGCGGTCGGCCTCTTGCGCCTTCATTTTCTGAGATTGCCTTTCCCTGTCTAGGATGGGACCACTGGACGGTCCTGACACGGCATAACTCTAGTGGAAGTCTCGTTTTCAACGGGGTCTGTCGTGGCGGCGCGTGGAGAGGGTCGCCTGCCTCGTCATGTCTGCAGCGAGCCCGCGGTGTAATCTAGGTACTCTGAAATGTCAATGGTATTCTTTCAAAACATAGACACTTACAATCATATATGGTGGGCACTCTTCATAGGAAATACACTTCAATCCCTCACGACACTCACACCATCCTCGCTGAATGCCTCATCTCTGGCCTCTGTTCAATCTTGATATAGCCATAATCCAACATACCATCATCGTAACTAGCCCTCGCCTGCGCCTCGTGGCGGGCCGGGGGCGAGTGGCCGTGGGGCTGCGAGCGACGATCGGTTGCGTCGCGGCGCTTGTGTGTGTGGAACATGCGATCGGCGACCACGTCGCGGCGGCACTGCTGTTGCGTCGTCGTGGCGCGTCGCAACAAAGAGAAACCTAAAAATATATTATAGACATCATTGATGAGCGTCCCCTCCGCGGTACAGCCACAATCCAACGTATACCGCGAGCATTGCGTGCAAGTTTGAGGCAAACTACGAGTTGTATATTGTAGCCTGAACATGTGCCTTACCTGTTGCTGGCCACCGGTGTCTTCACTTGCTGAGGCTTCCCTCCTCTGGCTTGGATTGTGCCGCCGGTAGGCCTAGGCGCGAACTATATCCAGCGGGGCGTGTGGTGCGGGCCGGCGGCCTCGCGGTGCCTGCGGCGGGCCCGCGGTGCAGTCCGGGAACTCTGAAATGCCAAAGGCGTTGTTTCAAAACATAGTCACAACCTAACATAGCACGGGCACCTATTACAATCCTTCACCAATGCACAGGCGGGGGATAGCAATTTGGTTGAGTTTCGGATGCAAAGCTGACACCGACTTTCATATCAAATATAGCCCTATCCCTATCTATATTATATTTGCAAAGTGAACGGTAGCCTCGATGAAATTAACAATCCAGGAACCCAGGAACTCTGAAATGTCTTGAACACAATCACATGCAATCAAACACAGTTTGGCCCACATCATAAGGCTTTACCTATTCACTCTTACTAATAATAATCTACTCATCACCTTCGTAATATACTTCATCCCTGACCTCGTTTAAACTATATTTTTGCCTAATCATGATATAGTCACAATAAAACATGCTACCCCTGCTCTTTTTCCTCGCGATGACATACACTTGATGACGGGCTCATAATCTGGTCGAGAGGGTCTTAAAGTGAAACCAGCATCTATTCTCATAATGCTCTGTTGTTGTTACAACATACACCGGTGTAGACGTTAGATTAGACAATGAATCTCCTATCATGTGGGACGCTCTAATAAATTAACTGCTGTGTACTGGCACCTGCCTTGCTCTGAAGCTTGAGTGGGTGTAGCCTCCTTCCTACTTTAATCACTCTTGTGAAATGATCCTATAGCTTCCACGCGGATTTAATGCACTCCCGGGGATGGTAAATCACTCTGCATCACTATTTCACAGGTTTATTCACGAATTAATCCTAAATTTGTCCATAAAAGCCTCCCGATATTCATCTGTCATACTTTGTAAGCGTCGCGCTCAGTGTTGCCACATTTAAATTATATAAATCTGTATTGATTAATTAAATATCTGCATAAACCCGTATAAAACACTATTCAATAATTTAATCAGTCTACTTGTAATGTCAGATAGGCATCTTCAACATCATTTTATGAAAATTAACTAGCAGCACTACAACTAAATATACTATAATAAATAAACGCTTATTACAACTATAACAATGATATTATTATACTTAATAGTCTTTACAAGTGCTTTCACCACGGGGTCTGCAATGAAGGAAATTCCGTATGAATAGACAGAGATTTGTACAGATAAAGATTTATACGTGTGGTAATACTGGTCACTTTGCTGTCCTTGCACGGTTTGCTGCGGGGCAGGCGGATATAAACTCATGCACTAAACCCAAAACAACTCATCTTGCGGGATGGTTTTTCATTTGGAACACCAAAATTTCATTATTTATTTTTGCACTAGCGATCCGCCCTGACTTTGCACGGCTGTATTATGTATGTAGTAAATGTCCATAAACATTTCCCTTTATTCACCCTATCTATTTGAATAGCCGCCCCAAAACCTGTCATCTCACAACTCACCTGCCAAACATTACAAGTGTCACATTCACTTTTCTTTCTGGCAACGGGGCAGGCTAAAACTAATTTGCGTGAAAAGCCCACTCTAAAATAAATTTTATCAAACAACTAGCTGCGCCCCGCGGTTTCACCCGCGTAAGTCCGATCTTTAAATTCTTTAAACCTTCCCTGGACTACAACAAACACAACAAAAAAAGAATTGGCCAAATCGGTCCAGCCGTTCTCGAGTTTTAGCGAGACTAACGAACAGCAATTGATTTTTATATTATAGATGTAGGCAGATCCACTAATAATATAATGGATACTTATACTTTGATATAATCGTTGAGGATTCTTATCATTGCAATCCCATCACAGGTGCGCGGTCCCGGTCGCCCCCGTGTGGACTGCTGCTCGGTTGCGATCGGGCCTGGGGGTCTCGGTTTTCTCTGGTGGTGGCTGGAATGTTGTCGCCCCTGCCTCGGAGCGTGGATTGCTGACCCCGTCGTTGCTATTTGTCTTGCTTGGCGTCGCTGTGGGGGTTGGGAGCCGGACCTTTGGGTGCAGCTTGTGGTGGCTGGATGATGCTGTTGGGGATGGCGGATGAGGTTTCCTTGCCGCAGCTCCCTTTGTAGGCAAACTTTGTAGGCAAACTCTGTAGGCAAGCATAATAAATAAGTGCTAGAGTGCTTTACAACCTAAATGCCTGTATAAGTGGGTATCGAACCTGCGACCCTGTGTTGGGCGGCCCGGCATGGTTGGCCATTGCGCCAGCCTGGTTGTTACGTACAGCATAAACTTCATAAAGATAGAGTTGAACATATATCATTAATGATTTTACCTACATGGGAATTTCAAGTCAAAAGTTACCCATGACCCTCAGCTACCCCAGAATTATCTCCACTAAAATCTCATCCAAAATCGCTGAAGTGGTTTCGGAGTTTACTCCCTCATTGATACCTACATAATATGAATAATAGATATAGATAGGAATACACTTTGTCTGTGTTATGTATTAATACCAGGCTTTTATGGTTGATGGGGATGAGTGATTGAGGATGGCTGCATGGATTTCTTTGTTATCCCTAACAGCGTCACTTGTAAACCCACACTCGGGAGTCCGGCCTCTGGCCCATCATAGTGGTGTTGGGAGATTGGTGGTCTGCGCCTTGGGGCGGGGTGGTGGCGTCCTGGTCACCTCCGGGGGCGGCTGGAGCTCTTGGTCCCGGTTGTCGCCGGGTGGTGGCCTGCGTTGGGGTGGCTGGGATCGTATGATCACGGGCACCTACCGTGTGAATTAGTGTAAATGTTATTGAATGCAATAATACTACAAATATCAAAATTCCATCACTCATATTTATTTATAATTCCTACACAATAATTTGTAACAGCTATTGTAAAAATGCTAGTAATAGTATATGAATTCATCTTCTTCACCACGTTGAAATCCGCGGCTTGATTGGCTCTGGAAGTATTGATGGTTTCTCTCCCCTTGGCATGGTTGACTAGGCTGAGAGGATAGGATGTGCTGGGCGTGTCAACTCCCCACCTCTCTGCTCACTGAGGTTCGCCCTGTTATCAAATCAATGCCTATATTTCTGCAATACATCGCTATCCCGGGTGCACACCAATTATCCTCCGCCCACACCGCCGGCTGCCGTAGATGCCTTCTTTTAGAGCGCCTCGTCGCAGTCAAAGGGGCACCACATCGGTACGAGTGTTGGAAGAGAACCATGAAGAGCTGGACTCGGTATCCACTCCATCACAATGAGGCTGTGGTGGTGGTTCGCCCTTTGCACCGCGTCCGCCGCAGCTATAAGAACACAAAAAAGACATTAATTCTCTAATTCTTCACTGTGTGTCCACTGTTTGCGCTTAACTGCAAATATTGGACATATTAATGCAACCTTAAACGTTTGGACTATACCTTGTCTGAGTCTAGAGGCTAGTGGTGTCCCTCTAGTTGGGCTTCTCTTGTCTGAGTGATGCTGCGCTCCTCTGTGTCGTGACGACCTGTCATCCTGGAAAATTAAATTCACAACGTTTATTTCGGACAATAATAATTTCTTTACGAACAAACATTTATTGAAGGACTCTCACTATGTCGGTGCTTAGATATATGTGCTCTCATACCCTCTTTTGACAAGCATTAACTTGGACCACTGTCGAAAACAAGTTATTTCGCCCTGGTCCCATGTAACAAAGTTTTTGATCTTGTAGTAGCCGGCCCCCACCACCTGCTTCGGCTGGGGTCTTCTTACTCACCTATCAGAGAAAACGCATTCCAATAATTATAATTGCTAAGGCTCTGTTAGGGGCTGTAACTGTGCGACTGAATGTACCTTGTTAGGAGTTTGTCTCTTGCTCCCTCACTCACTGGCTCCCTCACCTGAGCTGCCGGTGGATCCTAAAATGGAGTGTGCCCAACTCTGGGGTCTTATAATTGACGTGGTCTAGTGCGGCGTTTTGAGAGAGTTGGTGGTCCCGCATTGCTCGAGACATCCTTACCATGCACTCTAGGAACTCTGAAATGTTGGAAACATTATCTATGAACACAAACACATATAATTAAACACAGCACGGGCCCTCATCCTAAGATTCCCCCAATACAGTCTGACCAATAGAGACTTTCACACCACCCTCATAGAATATCTCACCTTTTGATTCTGTTCAATCATGGTGCAGTTATAATCCAATAAGCCATCCTTGCCTTAGTTCCCGGCAATATCACTCTCTTGGAAATGGACCCACAAATTTACCGATAAGTTTCTAAAGAAAGACCAACTTGTCTCTCATATTGTAAATTAGATTATGTTTCTCTCATCCAACAGTGCACCCACCACCAATAACAAATCATATTGATCCATGCACGTCTGGCTTTATAAACCTGAGAGAATGCAACCTAATCTCCTCACCCAAAATGTCCCTGTGGGGAGATATGGTGGCCTTGATGTGGATTGTATCCACTCCTGGGGAAGGAGAAACCATCATTACTTTATACAATAGAAAATTCACAAATAAAATAGATTGGTCTCAAAAATCACACAATTCACCTGTCAAAACTCTATAAGCTTCACATTCACTTCTCTCTCTGGCTGCGGGGCAGGCAAAAGTCAATCCACGTATAAAGCCCAAATTAAAATAAATCAGTCAAACGATGCTTGTACATTCAGAATTATTTACCATGCCTAAATCTGTAAAAATGTAAAATCAATTATAATCTTAGCATCAGGTCATATGCCTGAATATTGTCACCTAACTGGTATGATGCAACTAGAATTTCAAGGAACTTACTTCATTTTGTACTTTAATAGACATCTGCAGTTGGTAGCTGAATATGCGTCCACTAACCAATAACACCAAATCTATTATCACCCTCTCCTCTATTTGGTATATATTTTTGGAATAATTTAGTTCAGTTCTTTATTGCGCCTTATTTACTCTACCTCTCCCTTGGACAATCCTTATCTTGTAACAAATTGACTTGTGATGTGCTGGACCTGACCGAGTCTTGGTTGTCTCTGTAAAATATCAATTATTATTATTAATTCTTCCACTATGTCTCTCCTACAACATATATATGTGAGACTGAGTTAAGTAGCTTACCTCTGACCCTTTACTATCCTTCTTTGAAGGACATTACTGCCTTTTGGAATCCTATCTTGGGAACCTTGAGCTGCTCCTCGCCTTCAGATACTCGAAACCGCTCTCCACAAGATAACCTTGCTTTAACATCTCTCCCTTGGATAACCTTCGCCTCGCAATAAATGGACTCGTGATGCATTGGATCCGACCGGGTGACGCCAATTCTTGGTAGTCTCTGCAAAATATCAAATTCACTGTTATATGTCTCTATCCTATACATATATGTGAGACACTATGTCCTTACGTCTTATTTGAATTCACTCACCTTAGACCCACAATTATCTTCCTCTGAAGGATTATGACGGTTTTGGATGATTCATGAATGTGATGCTGATGTACTATTAATGAATGAATGAAATGGTGATCTGGTTATGTAAGTGCTTCACATTTACTCTGAGTCGGAGAGGAACACGCCGTTGAGCGATGTCAACCATACCTCCTCCTCGGAGAAAATGTTGCTGCCCTCTTGCACCTGACACTCTATGGTAATAGTGCCGGGGCTAGTGGCCGCCATGGTTGTTAATGACGATGACGATGGTTGGACTGGATGAGGTGCGGTTGTTGGTGGTGGTGATGGGTGAGATATTTCGGGCGGTGGCAGGTCTGATAGGGAACCGTCTCTGTGAAAATATTTCACATAAACGGTCCCCATACATAACCGCATCCCCCTTCCTCTCTCCGTGAGCAAGGGCACCACTCCCTCTGGAATCGTCACTTCCAGAAAGTAGCTCTGCCCCTTGCTGATGGCTCTCTGGAGTCTCCAGGTGCCATCAACATTTGCCCAAGGATTGAAGAAGCCTAGCGCCTTCCACATCAGTTGAGGATCCCCCATGTGACTGGGAACCCACATACCGGCCCGCAGCCGTTTGGGCATCTCCATCTGTCGCATGGCTGTGAGGCTAAAATCATCCCTGGGCGATGGAATGCGGGAGATTGCGCCTCTCAGCCATGCGACTGTGCTTTCGTCACTGCACCGCACATGGAGTGCCCCATCGACCAGTCGTGGCTTCCCGTCAAATAAGGGCCTGAAAGCGGTTGGGGAAAGGTCAGGTTTATCCAGGGCCAGTGCCTCGTTAAGGACGGCCGTCTGGATCTTGGCGCTGTCTTCCTCATTCAGGCACCCGTCGGGAACCGACATGATGGCCATCTCCAGCGGGTTGGGACTCGCAATGACCTCGGAGTTGTTGTTCCTCGGCCTCTTGCGGTCCCGAGGCGCTGGCGTGGCGCTCGGTCGCTTCCCGACGGGGTTCCGGAGGTAGACTGATTGGATGCCACCCTGGGCGGTTTGTGGCTGCGGCTGCCCCCGCTGCCTGTTAGAGCGCCTTCGCCTGCGCCGGTTTGTGTTGTCCGTTGCGGAGCGCTCGGCGCTGGCCGCCGGTGCTGCGCGGTCGGTCTGATCTTCGGTCCTCTCCATTGTCGATTAGATTCTTTTTACCTTATGCTCTTAAGACGTCTCCTCTCTTCGGCTCTTGCCTTTGTTATGAATGATTTTTGTTTTTGTGACTCTCCATTCCAATTGGAAAACAAAATTATTTGAACGCTTGACACTTATATGCTCCCTACAACTATAGAGTTTCCACCTTTTATAATTAATACTCTTTCTATGTGTACGGCCTGAAAAATGTCGTGATGAACCCGAAACTCGTGAATAAAATAATACAAGATATACTTATCTTATATTAAAGTTACAAGATCACGAGGATGTAACTTCCTCCTGAAACAACTTTCCCAATATTTCTCTTTGCCAAAAGAGGGACTCTATGCACAGCTCAGACTTTAGAATCCATGTATCAATCCGGGGAAGTCACCTTCTTGAATATATTTACGTAAACTGCTAAATTATAATCGGATATGCTTATATATAGCCTTGACCACTAGCTGTTCCCCCTTCAATTTTCTGCTAAAATTGATCATACCGTCTCGGATTTGCTGATGTTCTTCCTTGTCTCAAACTATCATTTCACACAATCTGGTTTAGTCATACTAGGTACGCTTATATCCCAGGTACTATCGGTCCTACTCCTGCAGCTTCTTCACAGAAGTGATAGCTATTACTCAAATCTGGGTATACAGAGGGGTTCTATCACTCTCATGAGTTGTGGAGCACCCCTCTCGAAGATGCAACTACTCATGGTAATTATTTTCCCGGGTCGGGTCGGGGGGGGTTTAATTACTATGAATACAAATCGTGTGAGTTTAAAAAGTTTATGCAACTATTCCTCCCTACTTCATACTGCTTCTTGCGACCCGCCCTGGCTTCGCGTGATTGTACCAAATATATGTTTGTTGAATATGGAAACGCTTCTCTTGAATCACCCTACTTATTAAAATTATTATTAACTATTCAATTTAACTCAAACAAATAATAAAATTTCCATTCCAGTGGCGCTAGTAGTCATACATATCTCATATAGTCGTCCAAATAGATTTCATGAGTAACTTGCACAGTCTCATATATTAACTTAATTTACTCCAGTGACGATGTTACTGCAATATTTCACTCAAACTATCTGTAATCTTTATTTCGCAGCGTCGGCTCGACCGATAAACAAGAATTTCATTTAATCATCATTGATCCTGTAGGCCATGCTCTTGCAAAGTTTAGTTCCGAAAAATCCCGCCCACGTTTAAATAAGCCATCTAAATTATAATGATTCAAACCCCGACTAGTCTACTGCAGAACGGTGTTGGCTTTATGGTGGATACTTATGGGATTAGGATTTACACTGGTGCAGCCGCGAAATGTAACTAGTTATAAAAATGAATCATTTTGAAACTATTTTATCTTTGATTTTAACATTATGGGTTTCAAAGTTCTTACACTAAGTATAAAGAATCTTTGATACCCTCATTAATTTAAAAAATTTAATATCATGCCGTGTCGTTTCTAATATGTTCAATTCGCTCAATTAAATAACTTACCTCAGTTGACACAACAATTTGCACTCTAGGGAACATCAATGGCATATCAAATACCTGGAGCCCTACAACCTAGCTATATGGGACTGAAAATAATTAATATCTCCCAAATGGTAGCCACCTATAGCATTATGTCGTCATGAGAACGAGACCTGTGTTAGATTCGGCTTTGCACTGCCTCTGATTATATGGATCCATTCCTACCCCACGCCGCAAATCGACCATGACCAACGTATATTAAAAATTTGATCGTTTGCTTCGACCAATATCACTACAACTTAATCTCGATCCTCCCTCACTAGTAGCCGCCTCAACTCTATTTTGATCAAGAATCGTTAGCAGCCATAATAACTCTACCCTGGTCGCTTTCACGCTGGTGGTAGAGCCGACCTACCTTCGGTGTAATCCCCAGTCACGGCGGTGTCGACACTCCGGCCCCGGGCTCGCGCCCGAGTGCCCGTCCTGTAGCAGTCGGCGAGGATCTACATCCTCACAACTCTACTTTAGGTATTCGTCACACAGACAGATATAGGCGTGTTTCTGTACGCAATTATACTTTAAATACCACGGGCTATTTAACTCATTTATTTGCAAGCGTTACATCATATGGAAATTGGAAATCGGTTAACACATGGGCGGGTGTGGGATACATGAGTTGATCTTCTTCTCCTCGTTGTCTCCGGGTTTGACTGATTGACTTGACTGAGGGCCGTGGCCGCACCGCGCTCTGGGCTGGTATGGATGATGCCGCTTAGACCACGATCGACACGCCGGTCGTCCCCCTCCGCGCGTGTCGGGAGTCGGCTCCGCCTTGAATTCCTATAACACATACAATCCACAATTGATTTCAAGATAAAACTTATTGACTAATGCCTGATGGAGACGATATACTAAGGGATCCACGTTCCCCTCTCGGTCAACTCTAACCGGAGTACCTTATTCTCTTTTGTGACTACAACTTCGAGCAACACCCATATAAATGGACACAGTCCCATATCAAACATTTACTCTGCAAACTAACACACACTCAGACTATACAACTATACACTTAAAGCTAAGGTCCTATTGTCTCCTATCTTCTCTCTCGCCTCCCCATAGCTTTTCTATAATGATCCTAACATCTCTTATATCGGTACATCGCTAGGACAATCATAATAACCCTCCTCACTTCTACTTCTGCTACCATAATTTATCTCAACTACTAAAACATGCTGGACTCTGGGGATCAAGGATCTGGACCCCTCAGCCTAGCTATATGGGACAGACAACAATTAATATTTCCTAAATGGTAGCTACCTACAGCTCTATGTTGCATAGAGAATGAGACCTGAACTAGATTCGGCTCTGCCTTGTTTCTAATTATATCTATTTGGATCTATTCTTACCCCATGTCGCAAATTGACCACGACTGGCTCACATCAAAATTAGACTGATTGCTTGACCCTGACAAATATTCCATCGACTCAATCTTGATTCTCCCTTGCTTGTGGTCGCTGCAACTCTATCTCAATCGAGAATTGCAGTCATAATGACTACAATTTGGTTGCTCTCTCGCTGATGGGCGTTTTTGCTCATTTATCTATACTACCATATCATCTGTACACGCCACTTGATGTCCTCACCCGCGGCAACTGCCTGCGGCCGCGGTGGGCCCGCGAGGTGTGCGGTGGTGTCTCCGCGCTTGTGTGGGACGCGGCGGTGACCCTACTGTTGTCGCGGGAGGTCGCAACGGGAGGTGATCCTGAAACATTACAATTAACACTAATGCGCGTCTCAACCAGATCGTTATATATTGTCCTATCTTGCTTCCATGTGCAGGGCGATCCAATAGTATTTCAATATATGGATATTGTGATAATAAGGCCACTGTGAGATAATTAATCTTATATTACTCAGCAATTGCCTCGCCATCGGATGAGAACCCATCCTTTATGACTCTGTATCTCTTTGAGAAGACTGTTAAGTAGCTGACCAGGTGAACGTTGTTGCCGTATTCAGTGGAGCTATATCTTCGTGATAGGTTGCTTGTGTGCTGCGAATCGCCTCGCCCGCTACCATATAGGGTAGTTAGGAGGGTGGCTATCGACCCCCCCCTCATCCTAATGGCCTCTGGGCACCCTGTCGCGCCGCATCGCAATGCGCAGCCTCCGGCGGCCCGCGCTTGGGTCGGAGGCTGTCTCAGTGAGCGTCGCGTACATGCTCGAGTCACATTATGACCTATATAATCCCAACATGTACCTTGTCAGCGGCTGGCCCTATGGCGCCTCCACTCGCTGAGGTCGCCCTCCCTTGCTCGGACGTGGCTGCTTGATGGACTCGACATGGATTGTGCTCGACTCTGGGGTCTCACGTCTGGCGTGGTCTGGCGCGGCGTGTATGGGGGGCTGGCAGCCGCGTCACGTTCGCTGTAGGCCCGCGGTACTGTCTAGGAACTCTGTAATGTTAAAGACACTCTTTCAAACACAAACACAATGTAACATGGTGCGGGTGCCCACCACAATGCTTCACCAGTGCACAAACTAATATCTTAGGTACAAATTTACCTCAACAGCACATTTCTCAAGACTCACCAATCACATTGATCGCTTCCCACCTCGTTCTGAGGTCCGAAAGAACGTTGCCCTCTCTTCCTGTTTCGTCTCTGCAAAATTCATTCGATTCAATTTACTTCTTTTGGATTGAAACCCATCAACTACAATAAAACAACCAAAATACTAAAATAAACAAATTATATATACAGTTCAATGTATCCCTACTTAATAGGGCTTTGATCTAGTCTATACACATACGGATACGTCAATAAAGTCACCGAGTGAAAACAAAACTTTACAAGACCCAGCAATCGTCTCACCATGAGGCAATAATCTATCCCGCTTTGATTTTGTGCCTGAACTTAAATTGAAGGCTGTCTCCCCCCATGCAGGTCGGGTGCTGTGGCCTATACTCGGCCTAAACGGTCCTGCGGGTGTTTAGCGAGCATTGTGTGCGCGATTGAGCCGTATGTTATGTTTATGTAACTTATGTTTCACAGTCTCGACTTGTACCTTGTCAGCGGTTGGCCTCTGGCGCCCTCACTCCCTGTGATTGCTCTCCCCTGTCCCAGATGGGGCTTCTGGTCGGCCTTGACACGGCCTAACTCTGGTGGGAGTCTCGGTTTCGACGGCGTCTGTCGTGGCGGTGCATGGGGAGGGTCGTGTGCCTCGTCGCGTCTGTGGCGTGCCCGCGGTGCAATCTAGGTACTCTGAAATGTCAATGGCATTCATTCAAAACATAGGCACTTACAATCAAACATGGTGTGGGCACTCGACGACACACACGCCATCCTTGCTTAATCACCACACCACTGGCCTCTGTTCAGTCACGGCATAGTCATAATCAAACATACTACCATTGTAGCCCCCGCCTGCGCCCTGTGGCGGGCTGGGGGCGAGCGGCCGTGAATCAGCGAGCGGCGATCGGTTGCGTCGCGGCGCTCGCGTGTCCGAGACATGCGGTCAGCAATCACGTCACGGCGGCACTGTTGTTGCGTCATCGTTGCGCGTCGCAACAAAGGGAAACCTAAAAACATATCATAGACATCATTGATGAGCGCCTCTACCACGGTATAGCCACAATCCAACGTATACTGCGAGCACTGCGTGCAAGTTTGAGCCAAACTACGAGTTGTATATTGTATTCTGAACATGTGCCTCACCTGTTGCTGGCCACCTGTGTCTTCACTTGCTGAGGCTCCCCTCCTCTGGCTCGGATTATGCTGCCGGTGGGTCTAGACGTGAACCGTGTCCAGCGGGGCGTGTGGTGCGGGCTGGCGGCCTTGCGACTCCCGTGGCGGGCCCGCGGTGCAACCCGGGAACTCTGAAATGCCAAGGCGCTGTTTCAAAACATAGTCACAACTTAACATAGCACGGGCACCTATTACAATCCTTCACCAATGCACAGGCAAGGGATAGCAATTTGGTTGAGTTTCGGATGCAAAGCTGACACTGACTTTCATATTAATATAGCCCTATCCCTATCTATAATATATTTGCAGGGTGAACGGTAGCCTCGATGAAATTAACAATCCAGGAACCCAGGAACTCTGAAAAGTCTTGAACCCAATCACATGCAGTCAGGCACGGTTTTGTCCACATCATAAGGCCTTACCAATTCACTCTTACCAACAACAATCTACTCATCACCTTCGTAATAAACTTCATCCCTGACCTCGTCTAATTAAATTTTTGCCTAATCACGGTATGGTCACAATACAGCATGCTACCCCTGCCCCCTTTCTACCTGCGATGGCATTCGCTTGGTAATGGGCCCATGGTCTGGCTGAGAGGGTCTTGGAGGTGAAGCCAGCACCAATTCCCATAATGCTCCGTTGTTACAACATACACCATTGTAGACGTTAGATAATGAATCTCCTATCATGTGGTACGCTTTAATAAATTGTCACTGTGTGCCGGCACCTGCCTCGCTCTGAAACTTGAGTAGGTGTAGCCTCCTTCCTACCTTAATCACTCTTGTGAAATGGTCCCATAGCTTCTACGTGGATTGGATGCACTCCTGGGGATGGTAAATCACTCTGCAACACTATCTCACAGGTTTGTTCACGAATTAATTTTGATTCTGTCCATAAAGGCCTCCCGATATTCACCTGTCAAACATTGTAAGCGTCGCGCTCAGTGTTGCCACACTCAAATTATATAAATCTGTATTGATTAATTTAATATCTGCATAAACCCGTATAAAACACTATTCCATAATTCAATCAGTCTACTCGTAATATCAGATAGGTATCTTCAACATCATTTTATGAGATTAACTTGCAGCACTACAACTAAATATACTATAATGAAATAAACGTTTATTACTACTATTACAATGACATACTTAATAGTCTTTACAAATGCTTTCACCACAAAATCTGCAATGAAGGAAACTACGTATGAATAGACAGAAATTTGTACTGATAGAGATTTGTGCGTGTGGTAACACTGGCCACTCTGCTGTCCCTGCATGGTTTGCTGTGGGGCAAGCAAATATAAACTCATGCACTAAACCCAAACAATAATAAAAACTCATCTAACTGGATGGTTTTTCATTTGGAACACCAAAGAACATGGGCAGTTTTCCATACATGGTTTTTCTTCTATATAAAACTTTGGCGTCTTGATGTAAAAATACTAAAACAATCTACACAAGTCTTAGAATACATATTACAACCAAAATTCTCCATAGTAACACAAACAACCTCAGCAAACAACACGCTCGGCGGCGTGGCGCCGGAGTCGCATGTCATTCGTCCGTCACTTGAGTTTAGTGTTGCCATAATTTCAATTTACCTTCTACTGCTAAAATATCTTAGTTCATTATTTTGTTATTTATTTTGTATGTTCATTATCTTTGATTCATTATAATTAGTTATTATAAGTACCTACATAATGCACAATAATTAAAAATATAAATACATATCCATAGAGAAAACTATGTGTCATTTAATATTTATAACTTCCAAAATAGAAGTAATGCTCTAGTACTGGTATTACCAAAATGCAAATTGAGTAGAACGGAAGTACCAAGTTATCGTGTTTATACTAATCAATATGATTTTATAAACGGTGGATAAATAGAATAAACAATTAGCGCCAAAAACATTATATAATTAATTAAACACCATGGTTGTATTCAAAATCTTAAGACGCCAAAACTTGAGACATGAGCAAATGTCTATAAACATTTCCCTTTATTCACCCTATCTATTTGAAAAGCCGCATCAAAACCTGTCTAATCTCACAACTCACCTACCAAATATTACAAGTGTCACACTCACTCTTCTTTCTGGCAACGGGGCAGGCTAAAACCAATTTGCGTGTAAAGCCCTCACTAAAATAAATTTAATCAAATAATGTAGGCATATCCACTAATAATTCAATGGATACTTGTACTCTGATATAATCGTTGAGGATTCCTATCATCCTACCACAGGCGTGCGACCCTGGTCGCCCCAGCGTGGATTACTGCCCGGTTGCGGTCGGGCCTGGAGGTCTCGGCTGCCTCCGGTGGTGACTGGAGTGTTGCCACCCCAGCCTTGGAGCGCGGATTGCCGGCCCTGTCGTAGCTATTTGTCTTGCTTGGTGTCGCGGTGTGGGGTCGGGGGTCGGACCTTTGGGTGCGGTTTGTGGTGGCTGGATGATGTTGTTGGGGATTGTGGATGAGGTTCATTTCCAACATTTTTCTCTGCAAAAATCGAGAGAAAAATCTTGAGGGGCTCTACACACGACTTAATTTTCAGAATCCTAGCATCAAAACTGGGGTAGGCCACTTTTCGAAAATATTTTCATAAACCGTTAATTATAATTGGGCATGCTGTTATTTCCTATTCTATTAGGTTGTCTCGATCCCTGGCTGTCCCCCCCCTTCAATTTTTAGCCAAATCGGTTTTGCCGTTTCAGATTTATTGACGTTCTTCCTTATCTTAAGCTATCATCCCATCTAAAATGGTTAGTCGCACTAGGAACGTTTATGTCTCAGGTACTACTGGTCCTACCCCTGTAGTTTCTTCACAGTAATGATAGGTAATGCTTAGATCTACGCATACAGAGGGGTTCTACCACTCTCAAGTGTTGTAGAACACCCCCTAGAAGATGCAGAGAAGTACGTTTGGGAATAGTGTATGCTGGTATCAATTAAATTGGCTGTTGAATACTTAGTCTTATCTTATGTTTAACCAGCAGCGTTCTCTCTATGACTGGTGCTGATTTTCTTAATCTATGCTTCTGCGTAGTTGACGCGATGCTTACTAGTAATGTAACCTAAAATTGTACGGACTCCTTAGTTGGATTTGGTTTTGTACACTCAACCTTGTGACATAATTATTCAATTTTTAAATTGAATGGCATCTGTCTTGAACAAACAAATTGGTGTCATTACTCATTATAATATTCAGTGAAATATCTTGTCTCCATATATATCTGATTAATACCGGGCTATCACACGCTGCACTGCAGCATTTATTTCTATGAAAGGTAAGATCTTGGCCATTGCATACATCCCTTTGTTGATTTCTATTTACCTACCAAATACCTGAGCAACATACATATTCCCTCACCTATAATATCTCTAAAGTAGACCCATTTATCTGTTTGTATATGTTATCATCTAAACTCCAAGAATGATTCGATGTTTGTTGATAGTTCCTCTCCTTTAGGGACGTGGCGTTGGATATTCCCTTACACAGCTGGACGATGCATTTTATATCTAATGCTGCTATAATTTATTATACGTTGATAAAATGGTCCTTTAACCATGTCGCTCAGGATTCATTCACTCTTTCTCGGTTCTTGAAACCACTTATATATTTGATGGGGGTTCTTACTTCAGCTCTTCTACGTCGACATGTCTAAGCGGAAGCATGCCTCCTCGTGTGTATCAGATCAAGAGGATGATCCACCCAGCCGTCGATGTCAACTGCACCCTCAACCTGGACCATCTGGCACCCACCCTTCGTGTTCTTCCTCCCCTGGGGAACCGACTACTCCTCTACCTACTCCTCAACACACTGGTATACCCTTACTTAATAACTCCAATTTAAACCTATCAATCCTCCAATGTAATCTTTTCAGATGTTACAGGTCAACCCACGAATTCAAGCAATACTTATTTAGTAATGAATTTGAAATTGGTCTGGTTTCAGAACCTTATATTGGCGCCACTACTAGCCTGAAAACTCTTGCAGGTTATCAATTATTTCAATTTCCAGGTAATACTGGCACCAAAGCTGGTATTTTTATTAAAAAAGGACTTGGTGCTACATTAGGCATGGCCCAGTGTAGCACCCCTAACCTGTGTATTGTTCAACTGTCAACCTCTGGCTGCCACATCTATATCATCTCCGTGTATGTGGGGCCTAATGATGATGTGGACTATATACTCAACAAGTTGGAGATTTTTCTAAAATCTCACTACGACGCTTATCATGTCATTGGTGGTGACTTTAATGGCCATCACCAGCTTTGGGGAAGTGAAAAGAATAACTCCAGAGGTGACTTAGTTGCAGAGTTCTTCTTAGCTAACAACCTCTATCTATGCAATACAGGCAATGTATCAACCTTTGAAACTATAACGCACGGACTTCTTCGAACGTCGATTGTCGACCTTACCTTTGTTTCAGATAACCTATCAGATAAAATTCATGATTGGAAGGTAAATATTGCTGCGTGCCAATATTCTGACCATAACGCAATCCAATTTACCGTTAACTTAAACAAAAAACTCATTGTTAAAAATAAATGTAATACTACCTATAGATATTCTACCAAACTTGTCAATTGGTCTTCACTAGAAGAAAAATTCCTTCACTGTAGTAAGCTAAATGAAATCGCTACTACAGATTTTACTTTATTATCTTCTACAGAAATTGACAAACTTGTTGATATTATTACTTCATCTATTCAACTCTGCTGTGACCAATCCCTCCCCAAAAAAATTAATCCAATAGATCTTAGACCTTGGTGGTCTGATGAATTGGAACAACAAAAAAAGGAACTTATCAAATACCATCATACTATTAAAAAACTAAAAAGAAATAATAAACCTCTTGATAATATACTATTAGAAAGGGAGGAACTTAAAAAGAAATATGCTAACAGTATCAGTAAAGCGTCCTCTGATAACTTCCGTGATTTCTGCTCTAATCAAGGAAAAGAAGATGTCTGGTCCATTACCAATCGTCTCATTAAATCGGGACTCCCCCCTCAACCTCCATCTACACTTCGTATCGATGGCAATCGCTCCACCAAATCCACCCAGGATACTGCTGATGAGCTCTTGAAACACTTTTACCCCGATGATATCGGTAATGATAACTCGGAACAGAAGTACATCCGTGAACAATCTCACCTAACTCCTGATACATTACAGGAACCACCATTCACCAAGTATGAAGTCATGAGTTGCCTACAGTCAATGAGTGCCAACCGCGCCCCTGGAACAGACCATCTCACTGCTGATATTTGTACGTCTTTTGCCAAATGTCACCTCGACCTTCTCACTAATCTCATGAACCAATGTCTGAATATCTCCCACTTCCCTCTTACCTGGAAAACAGCGTTTGTAAAAGTTGTTCCAAAACCAGGTAAGGACGATTACTCAGATATTGGCTCATTTCGCCCCATTGGACTCATCAATGTTTTGGGTAAACTGCTAGAGAAACTTATCATGAAGAGACTTATCTATCACCAACAAATCAATGGCCATCACAATGCTCGACAATTTGGCTTCAAAGCACAAATATCCACCCTCGATGCACTTGAGTCGGCCTTGAACACTATTAAAACTGCTAAAGATCGGCATCAGCTGGTCATAGCTATATCTCTTGATATCAAAGCTGCCTTTGATAATGCTTGGTGGCCTGCATTACTTTATAGACTTTCAAAAATTAACTGTCCTAAAAACTTGTTCACTATCATTAAAAACTATCTCAATGATCGAAAGGTGCTACTACACCTCGCCGATGCTGTAAGTAGTAAAACTATGACTAAAGGCTGTGTACAAGGATCAGTTTGCGGTCCAACTTTCTGGAATCTTATCCTTGATGAACTTCTCGAAATATCTCTGCCTGAGGGCTGCTATTTACAAGCATTCGCCGATGATGTTCTCCTGATTGTTGAAGCCTCTTGTGTCCTCAACCTTCAACACTCGGCAAACACTTCTCTTCAAATTATATCAAATTGGGGTACTAAAGTCAAGCTGACTTTTGGACCTTCTAAAACACAACTTATCTCATTCTCACCTTCAGCTCAAAAATCTAGAATCATCATGGATAATAATATTTTATTATTCGTTGACTCTATAAAACTACTTGGAGTAATTATAGACAATAATTTAAAATTTATTAAACATGTAGATCACATTATTATAAAAACTAATAAAATTTATAACAAACTATGTAAATTTATCCGCCCTACTTGGGGTATAAATAGTGATAACATCTCTATTTTATACAACTATGTAATCGAACCCACTGTTACATATGCCGCTAGTATCTGGGGCTCTGCCACCAGATTTCAAGTAGTACGCAATCGGCTCCGTACTCTTCAACGTGGTTTTGCACTAAAAATTTTAAGAGCATTCAGAACAGTCTCTGCCAACGCTGCAATTGCTCTGGCTGGTTTAACCCCCCTGCATCTCAAAGTGCTCGAGGTTGCCACTATTGAGCGCACACGCTTCACTGGCTTTTGCGAATTTCTTCCTTCTGACATTACTGTTGAAAGACCTGCTAGACCACAGGATCTTCTTCACCCATGCTATAGAAAACCGATAGAACATAAATCTGCAATCGACCAGGATGACGTCAATGACATCCTTAATTCATATTCAAACCCCACTCAAATTTACACTGATGGCAGCAAAACTGAAAATGATGATGTTGGCGCAGCCTTCGTAGTAATCTTTCCGAATACTACCAATACTAATATCTCCAGAAAATTTAAATTACACAAATCTTGCACTGTATTCCAGGCTGAACTTTTAGCTATTGAAAAAGCTTGTGCCTGGATTATAGAACATAATACTTCATCAGACTCTATTATCTTCTCTGATAGTCTTTCTAGTCTACAAGAAATTAATCATATGGATTCCACCAACCCCTTTGTGGTTGCAATACATAGAAACATTTATCACCATAACCAAAATATTTATTTTTGTTGGGTTAGAGCTCATGTTGGTATTGCTGGCAATGAACTAGCTGATACATTAGCTAAATCTGCTGCAACTTCCCATAGGGCTCTTGCCTATGACAAATTTCCAATTAGCTTTATCAAAAAGGCAATTAAGAACAAACACCATACTAGCGCTGACTATGACTATAAAAATGGGTCAACTGGTGCACAAACACGTGCATGGTTCCCAGACCTCAACTCTATTCACACACTCAGGAAAAAAGTTAAATTAGGATTTGAGTTGACTCAGGTCTTTACTGGTCATGGCTATCACCTTGAATATCTATATAGGTTTAAAATCACTCAAACAGATAAATGTCCATGCAACACTCTAACTATCCAAACTATCCAACATTTACTCCGCGAATGTCCACGTTTCAGCACTGCAAGACATGACTTCCTACAATCCTGCTCATACCATAAGAGTAATGATCCATTTGATATAGCAATAATAATTAACAAAGAAACATTAATCGATTCATTTACTAAATTTGTATCTTACATCATTAATAATCTCAAGCAATTTAACAACACCTAACCGGCCCTTATAACCTCAGCTTGATTCTCACTACTTAGTATCGACTATTAAATTTTATATATCATATGGATTGCTACCACATCTTGATACTTAATTTTACTTACTGTTATATACTATCGCTGTTTACTATCTCTTTAATATATAATTATAGTGTATAGGGAAGGATGAATTAAGCGGTTGAATACAGTGCTAGTGGTGTTCGGGTGACAGGTGGTGCGGCTTTTTGGGGTGCACTCGCTCCCAGATTAATGTGGTGATGCGCGGCTATGGGTTTGATGGATCACTTGGCAAACTGCCTGCATCCTCCCCATCCCTTGTACCCCTCTTCCATAAGACTGAGCCCCCCCTGTTGCTTGCAATTCCTCACAAGCCTCCCGTTATAAAAATTTATCCCGTTATAAAAACACTTTCCTGTATCTACTTGGTATTTATATTTATTTATAATATATATATACCCATTTTCATTCTACGGTGCTACTTAATTCAATATTACATGGGCGTACTGATGGTCGAGGGTAGCTTTCTGTTAATTCACTCTCTATTGCCTGTCTTATATTGGGTTGGGCGTGGTATGTTATACTCTTGTGCTAAATGGTCTTTTACCCTGTTCGGTGACTCGATGGACGTACAAGGTTGCTGCTCTGCGCTTTACTTGTGGGCGACTGGAAAAGTTGAGCGATTGACCACTGCAATTACATTAGCCTGGCTACTCTCCGGACTGCCTGGCTTTAGGTTTATCGGAGTTTGTATCACCTGCTCTTCACCGCTGAAATTAATATATTTTCGTTTATTTATATTAGTATTGTTTTTGTACGCCTTGCGAATTTTCAATTATTAAAGAATTAAACACAATAAGGTAAGTGATTACTGTATCCTGCTAACATATCGCGCCTGATTAGTAATACTATGAATTATGCAAAAACCTGAGAGTATATGTAGGTATGTCTTTTACAAGTCTTGTCGCGGGGCACAGCTGGATACCTTTATTTATCCACTCTCAATTCATATGCTTGTGTTTACTAGTATCGCTTTTATATGCTTTGTCAATTTACTTTCTCACACTGGGAGTAGTGAGGTAAGTGATTACTGTACCCTGCTAACACTTTTCGCCTGATTAGTAATACTATGAATTATGTACGCCTTGCGAATTTTTCTTTCTTTACTAGGAGTAGCAAGGTAAGTGACCGCTATATCCTGCTGGCGCATTACACATGATTAACATTATTATGAATTATGTGAAAATGCAACTGTCTATACATGTATGTCGCGAGTTAAGCCGTGGATTCAACATTATATGGGCGTACTGATGTCGAAGGTAGCTTTCTGTCAATTCACTCTTTACTGCCTGCCTTATGTGAGTGGGGCGTGGTGTGTCATACTCTCGCGCTGAATGTCCTTTACTCTGTTCGGTGATTTGATGGATGTGCATGGTTACTGCACTACGCTTTACTTGAACGTGACTGGAAAAAATGGAGCGATTAACCACTGCTATACCATTCGCCTGGTCGCTCTCCAGACTGCCTGGCTTTAGGTTAAGCATAGCTTGCATCGCTTACTCATCACCGCCGAAATTAATATATTTGTGTTTTTATCTCACCTCTATTTATTAGTATCGCTTCGTACGCTTTGCAAATCTTCTTTCTGATATTAGATACAGTAAGGTAAGTGATTATTGTACCCCACTAACATACTATGCATTATTAGTAATACTATGAATTATGTAAAACCCTGAGAGTACATGTATATATGTCTGTTGCAAGTAATGTCGCGGGACACAGCTGGATATCTTTATTTACCATATTTTATCGCTTTTGCACGCCTTGCGAATTTCCTCTCTTATATTAGGAGTGGCAAGGTAAGTGACTATAGCATCCTGCCCGTGCATCACATATGATTGATGTTATTATGATTTATGTGAAATCGCGATTATACGTAGCGAGTATGGACACTATTATTTATTTATACCCACTTTCAGTCTACGGTGCTGCTTAAATCAACATCATATGGGCGTACTAATGGTCGAGGGCAACTTACTGCCAATTCACCCCCAATTACCTGCCCTATGCGAATCGAGTGTGGTGCCTTATACTCTAGTGCTGAACGACCTTTCACCTTGGCGGGTGACTCTATGAACGAACATGGTTGCCGCACCACGTCTGACTTGGGGGTGACTGGGAACATCGAGTGTTTGATTACTGCGATGACCTCCGCTTAGTTATTCTCCGGATAGCCCGGCTTTAGGTTGAGCGGAGTTTGCGTCGCCACCTAAATTCATATATTTGTGTCTTAATTTTTACCCATAATTACATTAGTATGTACCTAACGCTTTTGTACGCTTTGCAAATTCTCTCTTTAGGAGCTTACCCATCTAATCTATCTGTTAACTCATTATTAAATCTAGCTATTATCACAATTACCTTTTACACAGACACATTCCACAGCTAACATCTCACACACAAGTCACATTGGGTCGGGTTTTACCACTACACTGCACACTCGTTTCTATACGGGGCTTCCCTACAAAAGCAGTCCTATACACATGTGGCGTACGCACTATCTTGGCGCGGCCATACATTTACTCACTTACATACCTTGCAAAGGGAAGCCACTCACTGACCTTACACATGTACACATAATAGTTAAAATCTCACACACATGTAACTGCGCTTGGCTAAGGGTAACTAGCGAGGAAGATAGCCACTGGCAGTAGTTACCAAACCGGGAACCAAAGGCTTCGTACCCACCTTTTCTCCTATATATTAAATATACGCATATATTGGTTAATTAAGATGCTGTTTATTTCCACATTATTTGGGTGTATTGATGGTCGAGGGCAGTATTCACCCTCTACCGCCCATTTTATGCAAATTGAATGTGGTGCGTCATACTCTCGCCCTGACCAGACATTCACCTTGGTGGGTGGCTTGATGGATGTACATGGTTGCCGCACCACGTTTGATCTAGACCTTTTGCGTTTTATTTTTACCTACACCAAAAAGATAGTTAGACTAAATTATTACAAACAAAATAGATAATTACAATTGTGGCATACTTGCGCACACTTGGATATACTTCAACAAGGTAACAAGGTAATGCTCGTCATCAAGGTAATGTCAAGGTAACATTATAAGGTTCAAGGTTATGGTGGTATAAAATCTAATTGTTCAGATAAAAGTTTAGGCATAGCTACCCATCAATATTATATGTATTTTCAATTGTACGCACGCTTGCATGCATACTTACATTACGTACAATGGTTAAAATGAAGTGACTAAGTACGGAAACAGACCAAACTAAATGCGTGCATGCATGCGTGCGTATCTATGTGTGTGTGCGTGTGCGAGCATATATACACATATGAAAGGAGAAATGAAAGAAATAAAATTATATTCTGAACTAGGTAATACAAACCAAATAGGCAACTATTAGGTAACAAGGTAACACTACATGTGATTTCGATGCTTGCGTACATACAAAACGTACAATGGTCAAAATGATGTGACTAAGTACGTAAACAGATTAAACTAAATACATGCATGCGTGTGTGCGCGCATGCGTTGCATGCACACATACATGAAAGAGGAAAGAAAGTAATACTCTGATCTAGATAAAACAAATAAAATAGGCTACTATAAGGTAACAAGGTAATACTATATGTGTTTTCGATGCTTGCGTACATACAAAACGTACAATGGTCAAAATGATGTGACTAAGTACGTAAACAGATTAAACTAAATACATGCACGCATGTGTGTGTGCGCGCATGCGTTGCATGCACACATACATGAAAGAGGAAAGAAAGTAATACTCTGATCTAGATAAAACAAATAAAATAGGCTACTATAAGGTAACAAGGTAATACTATATGTGTTTTCGATGCTTGCGTACATACAAAACGTACAATGGTCAAAATGATGTGACTAAGTACGTAAACAGATTAAACTAAATACATGCATGCATGCGTGTGTGCGCGCATGCGTTGCATGCACACATACATGAAAGAGGAAAGAAAGTAATACTCTGATCTAGATAAAACAAATAAAATAGGCTACTATAAGGTAACAAGGTAATACTATATGTATTTTCGATGCTTGCGTACATACAAAACGTACAATGGTCAAAATGATGTGACTAAGTACGTAAACAGATTAAACTAAATACATGCATGCATGCGTGTGTGCGCGCATGCGTTGCATGCACACATACATGAAAGAGGAAAGAAAGTAATACTCTGATCTAGATAAAACAAATAAAATAGGCTACTATAAGGTAACAAGGTAATACTATATGTGTTTTCGATGCTTGCGTACATACAAAACGTACAATGGTCAAAATGATGCGACTAAGTACGTAAACAGACTAACTAAATGCATGCACGCATGAGTGTGCGCGCGCATGCGTTACATGCATACATATATGAAAGAGGAAAGAAAGTAATACTCTGATCTAGGTAATACAAACAAAATAGGCAACTATAAGGTAACAAGGTAACACTATATCAATACTGTGTGTTTTTCGGTGCTTGCGTACACAACGTACAATGGTTAAAATGATGTGACTAAGCATGGAAACAGACTAAACTAAATGCGTGCATACATGAGCGTGTGTGTGTGTGTGTGCGCGAGCAATGCATGCATGCACACATGAAAGAGGAAAAGAAAGAAATAAAATCATATTCTAGGCAATACAAACAAAACAGGCAACTATAGGATAACAAGGAAATACCATATCAATATTGCATGTTTTCGGTGCTTGCGTACAAAACGTACAAAGGTCAAAATGATGTGACTAAGTACGTAAACAGATTAAACTAAATACATGCACGCATGTGTGTGTGCGCGCATGCGTTGCATGCACACATACATGAAAGAGGAAAGAAAGTAATACTCTGATCTAGATAAAACAAATAAAATAGGCTACTATAAGGTAACAAGGTAATACTATATGTGTTTTCGATGCTTGCGTACATACAAAACGTACAATGGTCAAAATGATGTGACTAAGTACGTAAACAGATTAAACTAAATACATGCATGCATGCGTGTGTGCGCGCATGCGTTGCATGCACACATACATGAAAGAGGAAAGAAAGTAATACTCTGATCTAGATAAAACAAATAAAATAGGCTACTATAAGGTAACAAGGTAATACTATATGTATTTTCGATGCTTGCGTACATACAAAACGTACAATGGTCAAAATGATGTGACTAAGTACGTAAACAGATTAAACTAAATACATGCATGCATGCGTGTGTGCGCGCATGCGTTGCATGCACACATACATGAAAGAGGAAAGAAAGTAATACTCTGATCTAGATAAAACAAATAAAATAGGCTACTATAAGGTAACAAGGTAATACTATATGTGTTTTCGATGCTTGCGTACATACAAAACGTACAATGGTCAAAATGATGCGACTAAGTACGTAAACAGACTAACTAAATGCATGCACGCATGAGTGTGCGCGCGCATGCGTTACATGCATACATATATGAAAGAGGAAAGAAAGTAATACTCTGATCTAGGTAATACAAACAAAATAGGCAACTATAAGGTAACAAGGTAACACTATATCAATACTGTGTGTTTTTCGGTGCTTGCGTACACAACGTACAATGGTTAAAATGATGTGACTAAGCATGGAAACAGACTAAACTAAATGCGTGCATACATGAGCGTGTGTGTGTGTGTGTGCGCGAGCAATGCATGCATGCACACATGAAAGAGGAAAAGAAAGAAATAAAATCATATTCTAGGCAATACAAACAAAACAGGCAACTATAGGATAACAAGGAAATACCATATCAATATTGCATGTTTTCGGTGCTTGCGTACAAAACGTACAAAGGTCAAAATGATGTGACTAAGTACGGAAACAGACTAAATTAAATACATGCATGCATGCGTATGTGTGTGTGTGTGTGCGTGTGCATGCATGCATGCGCATATGAAAGAAGAAAAGGAAATAAAACTTATATTCTGAACTAGGCAATACAAACAAAACAGGCAATTACAAGATTACAAATACTCATCAGAGTAACTCATCAGGGTAACAAGGTTGTCAAGGTTCAATGATCTTTATTATTATGCCGGTGCCTCACGTTGGCTGTGTTGGCTCCAAGTTGTACTATTGGGCCCGACACAGCCGATGTGGTACTCGATCTTGGAACAATTGAATGACATCGAACGTTCCAGGATTATCGCTAGTATTTCCTTTTGACTCAATCTTCCTTATTTGTTTCTAGTAGTCCTTTTAACTCAATCTTCTTAGTTGGTTGCTAACAATACTTTTGACTCTATCTTCCTTGTTTGTTGCTAGTAGTCCTTTCAACTCAAAACTTCTTTACTTGTTGCAAGTAGTCCTTTTGACTCAATCCCCTTGTTTGTTGCTAGTAGTCACAGCATAGTGACTCAATCTCCGTTGTTTATTGCTAGTAGTTCTTTTAACTCAATCCTCCTTGTTGCTAGTAGTCCTGGTGAATCAATCTACTGCAGCAACTATATTAATATCTCGGAATCTGTTAATCCTAGGCATATGGTTTCTTTGCAGGAGTGATAGGTCTCATCAAGATCCACATTTTGGGTGACAGCTGTCAAACTTGAAACAGCTATATCTTGGAAACTATTGATCCTAGGCACATGGTTTCTTTGCAGAAGTGATAGGTCTCATCGAGGAGTTCATTTCAACTGACAGCTGTCAAACTTAAAACCGCCATATCTTGGAAACTATTGATCCTAGACACATGGTTCTTTGCAGAAGTGATAGGTCTCATCAAGGCCTACATTCTGGGTGACAGCTGTCAATCTTGAAACAGCTATATCTTGGAAACTATTGATCCTAGGCACATGGTTTCTTTGCAGAAGTAATAGGTCTCATTGAGTTCATTTCAACTGACAGCTGTCAAAACTTAAAACAGCTTTATCTTGAAAACTATTGATCCTAGGTACATGGTTTCTTTGTAGAAGTGATAGGTCTCATTGAGGAGTCCATTTCAACTTACAGCTGTCAAACTTAAAACAGCTTTATCTTCAAAATTATTGATCCTAGGTACATGGTTTCTTTGCAGAAGTTTTAGGTCTTGTCAAGATCTACATTTTGGGTGACAGCTGTCAAAACTTTACACAACTATATCTTGAAAACTATTGATCCCAGGCACATGGTTTCTTTGCAGAAGTGATAGGTCTCATTGAGTTCATTTCAACTGACAGCTGTCAAACTTAAAACAGCTTTATCTTGAAAACTATTGATCCTAGGTACATGGTTTCTTTGCAGAAGTGATCGGTCTTGTCAAGATCTACATTTTGGGTGACAGCTGTCAAAACTTTACACAACTATATCTTGAAAACTATTGATCCTAGGTACATGGATTCCTTGCAGAAGTTATAGGCCTTGTTAAGATCTACATGTACGTCTCTTGCCGAATGTCACCTTGACCTCCTTACTAACCTTATGAATCAATGTCTGAGCATTTTCCACTTCCCCTTTGCCTGGAAAACAGCGTTTGTGAAAGATCTTCCAAACCAGGTAAAGATGACTACTCAGATATCGGCACATATCGCCCCATTGAACTCATTAATGTTTTGGGTAAACTTCTAGAGAAACCACGAAGAGACTTACCTATCATCAACTAATTAATGGCCATCACAATGCTCGGTAATTTGGCTTCTAAGCACAAATATCCACC
The DNA here is from genome assembly GCA_907269075.1 of Idaea aversata. NCBI lineage: Eukaryota > Metazoa > Arthropoda > Insecta > Lepidoptera > Geometridae > Idaea > Idaea aversata. The sequence continues at coordinate 132,732 of OU026084.1, forward strand.
CTCGATGCACTTGAGGTGGCCTTGGACACTACCAAAACTACTAAAGATCAGCATCAGCTGGTCATCACTATATCTCTTGATATCTTATACCAAATCGGGGTACTAAAGTTAAGCTAACTTTTGGACCCTCTAAAACACAACTTACTTCATTCTTACTTTCAGCTCAAAAACCTAAAATCACTATGGATAAAAATATTTTATTAATTGTTTATTCTTCAAAATTACTTGGAGTAACTATAGATAAATCTTAAAATCTATTAAACACGTAGACCTTATTGTAAAAACTAATAAAATTTATAACAAACTATGAAAAATTTATCTGCCCACTTGGGGCATAAACAGTGATGATATCACTATTTTATGCAACTATGTCATTGAATCCGCTGTAACATACGCTGCCAGCAGTACGCGATCGGCTTCGTACTCTCTAACGTGGCTTACACTAAAACTTTAAGAGCATCCAGAACTACCTCTGCCTACGCAACAACTGCTCTGGCTGGTTAACCCTCTTACATCTCTTAGTGTTTGAGGTAGCCATCATTGAGCGCACACACTCTTCACTGGTCTTCGTGTATTTCTACTTCCTAACATTACTGTCAAAAGACCTGCTAGAACACAGGACCTTCTTCACCCACGCTTTAGAAAACTGATAGAACACTAATCTGCAATTAACTAAAACAACGTCAATGACATCCTTAATTCCTACTCAAACCCCACTCAAATTTACACTGATGGCTGCAAAACTGAAAACGATGATGCTGGTGCAGCCTTTGTAGTAATCCTCCCGGATACTACTTAAACTAACATCATCAGGAAATTTATATTATATAGATTCTGCACTGTACTTCAGGCTGAACTCTCAGCTATTGAAAAAGCTAGAGCCTGGAATTTAGAAAATAATACTTCATCTCACTCTTTTATTCCCTCTGACTGCCTATCTAGTCCACAAGAAATAAACCCTACAAATTTGACTAACCCCTTCTTGTGGTTGCAACACTTAAAACATCTAATCACTTTCAAATTAGTACTTGAGCAGACTCAGATCTTACTAGTCATGGTTACCACCTTGAATAACTATTCAAATTTAAATCACTCAAACAGATAGATGTCCATTCAACATTCTCACAACTCAAACTATCCAACATTTACTGCAAATGCCCACGTTCTGGTACTGCAAGACATGATTTTCTGCAATCTTGTTTATACTATAAGAGTAATGACCCATTTGATGTAGCAATCGTAACTAATAAAGAAACACTAATTGACTCATTTACTAAATTTGTGTCTGACATCGTCGACAATCTCAAGTAACTTAACAACACTTAATTTTTCTCCTTTATAACCCTAACTTGATTCTCACCATATGGTATCGGTTATCATATAATAATATGGATCGATCACTACACTTTGACACTTAATTCTATTCATCGTTATAAATACTCTCACTTCTTACCACTTCTTTAAAAACTTCAAGGTGATCAGACTTCGGTTTTTAATTTGGTTGTCAGAGCCCATACATGCATCAGTGGGTACCCACACGCGTATCTATATTTTGGAATCTGGAGCTGAGAGCTAAATGGTTGAGTGCGGTGCTGGCAATATTCAAGCGGTAGGTGGAGTGGCCCACCAGAGTACGATCCGTACATATGCGGGGATGTGGCTGTGGGATTGATAGACTTCTTAACCATCTGTCTTCATCCTCACCATCCCCTGTACACCCCCTGCTGCTTGGAATTCCTCAAACGCCTCCCGTCATGCTACAGCTTGAGATCTCCTTGATATTTCCATCCTACGGTGCTGCTCAATTATAAATTATATGGGCGTACTGATGGTCGAGGGCAGCTTTCTGTCAATTCACTCTCTATTAGCTGTCTCATGCAGGTTGGGCGTAGTGTGTCATACTCTCGTACTGAACGGCCATTCATCTCGGTGGGTGACTTGATGGACGAACATGGTTGCTGCACTGCGTCTGACTTGGGTGTGACTGGGAAAGTTGAGTGATTGATTTACTGCAATAACATTCGCCTGGTTACTCTCCGGGCAGCCCGGCTTTAGGTTAAGCGGAGTTTGCATCGCTCGCCTATCACCGCCGAAATTCATATATTTGTTTTATTTAACCCTTACGTAAAAAGATAGCAAGAAAGAGAGAAATAATATTATACTCTGAATAAATACACAGCTGTGTCCTACAAGCGCATTACGCCTGCGTAATAGTTCTGTAATTATATGAAAACCTGAGTGTATATGTATGTATGTCGCGAGTTAAGCCGCGGGGCACAGCTGGATATCTTTATTTATTTATTTATATATACCCATTTTCAGCCTACGGTCTATGGTGCTGTTTAATTCAACATTAAATGGGCGTGCTGATGGTCGAGGGCAGCTCTCTGTCAATTCACTCTCTATTGTCTGTCTCATGCAGGTCGGGCGTAGTGTGTCATACTCTCGTACTGACCGGCCATTCATCTCGGTGGGTGACTTGATGGACGAACATGGTTGCTGCACTACGTCTGACTTGGGGGTGACTGGGAAAGTTGAGTGATTGATTACTGCAATAACATTCGCCTGGTTACTCTCCGGGCAGCCCGGCTTTAGGTTAAGCGGAGTTTGCATCGCTCGCCCATCACCGCCGAAATTCGTATTTGTGTTTTATTTAACCCTTACGTAAAAAGATAGCAAGAAAGAGAGAAATAATATTATACTCTGAATAAATACACAGCTGTGTCCTACAAGCGCATTACGCCTGCGTAATAGTTCTGTGAATTATATGAAAACCTGAATGTATATGTATGTATGTCGCGAGTTAAGCCGCGGGGCACAGCTGGATATCTTTATTTATTTATTTATATATACCCATTTTCAGCCTACGGTCTACGGTGCTGTTTAATTCAACATTAAATGGGCGTGCTGATGGTCGAGGGCAGCTTACTGTCAATTCACTCTCTATTGTCTGTCTCATGCAGGTCGGGCGTAGTGTGTCATACTCTCGTACTGACCGGCCATTCATCTCGGTGGGTGACTTGATGGACGAACATGGTTGCTGCACTACGTCTGACTTGGGGGTGACTGGGAAAGTTGAGTGATTGATTACTGCAATAACATTCGCCTGGTTACTCTCCGGGCAGCCCGGCTTTAGGTTAAGCGGAGTTTGCATCGCTCGCCCATCACCGCCGAAATTCGTATTTGTGTTTTATTTAACCCTTACGTAAAAAGATAGCAAGAAAGAGAGAAATAATATTATACTCTGAATAAATACACAGCTGTGTCCTACAAGCGCATTACGCCTGCGTAATAGTTCTGTGAATTATATGAAAACCTGAGTGTATATGTATGTATGTCGCGAGTTTAGCCGCGGGGCACAGCTGGATATCTTTATTTATTTATTTATATATACCCATTTTCAGCCTACGGTCTACGGTGCTGCTTAACTCAACATTATATGGGCGTGCTGATGGTCGAGGGCAGCTTTCTGTCAATTCACTCTCTATTGTCTGTCTCATGCAGGTTGGGCGTAGTGTGTCATACTCTCGTTCTGAACGGCCATTCACCTCGGTGGGTGACTTGATGACGAACATGGTTGCTGCACTACGTCTGACTTGGAGGTGACTGGGAAAGTTGAGTGATTGATTACTGCAATAACATTCGCCTGGTTACTCTCCGGGCAGCCCGGCTTTAGGTTAAGCGGAGTTTGCATCGCTTGCCCATCACCGCCGAAATTCATATTTGTGTTTTATTTAACCCTCATGTAGTATGATAGTAAGAAAGTAAGTTAGAGCACAATTAGATTACACCAAGGTAACATTAAGGTAACATCAAAGTAACATGGTAATGTTCAAGGTTCTCGAAAGGTAAATATTAAATATATGTATATATTGGTTGGGTTAAGGTTTAGGAGTGGTTATTTATTTATTTATTTAGTATATTTATATTTATATATTGGTTAGACTGTGGTTGGGTTAGACACACACGACTATTCTGCATAGGGCTGTCACTTATTATTAATAGTTTACTTATTTATTATTACAATTACTCTTAACAAGCACATACAATAGTCAAAATCTCACACACACAGGTACACACCTAAACAGTATAAAATATGTATATTAACACTATTAGTTGGGATAGGTTGGTGTTACCTCAAAATCCTTAAGGGATAAGCTGAGTGATTGATTACTGCGATAGCATTCGCCTGGCTACTCTTCGGACAGCCCGGCTTTAGGCTAAGCGGAATTGCATTGCTTGCCTATCACCTTTGTAAATTTACTTCCACTTTAGTTGGTTTTGGGGGGCTGGGCTCCGGTTGGTTGGGTCAAATTACTACACTGCACACAAGACTCTATACGGGGCTTCCCCGCAAAGGAAGTCTTAATACATAAGTGGCGGACGCACCATAGCGGCCTTGCATTTTACTTACATACTTACCCTGCAAAGGGAAGTCACTTACTAACCTTGCACAGGTACACACCACAAACAGGGGGGTTGGGTTGGATTACTACACTGCACACAAGACACTATACGGGGCTTCCCCGCAAAGGAAGCCTTAATACATATACGGCGTACGCACTATCATGGTGCGGCCTTGCATTTACTTAACATACTTACCCTGCAAAGGGAAGTCACTTACTGAACTTGCACAGGTACACAATAAACAGTATTAAATATATGTATATAGCCCGACTAGCTACAATGCTGTCCGGTAGCGTGTAGACCTTAGCATGGACCGGGCAGGGTACTAGAAGGGCACCCAATCAAAAAAAAAAAAAAAAAAAACCTAACCTAACCTAACCTAACCTAACCTAACCTAACCTAACCTAACCTAACCTAACCTAACCTAACCTAACCTAACCTAACCTAACCTAACCTAACCTAACCTAACCTAACCTAACCTAACCTAACCTAACCTAACCTAACCTAACCTAACCTAACCTAACCTAACCTAACCTAACCTAACCTAACCTAACCTAACCTAACCTAACCTAACCTAACCTAACCTAACCTAACCTAACCTAACCTAACCTAACCTAACCTAACCTAACCTAACCTAACCTAACCTAACCTAACCTAACCTAACCTAACCTAACCTAACCTAACCTAACCTAACCTAACCTAACCTAACCTAACCTTTTTTTTTTTTTTTTTTTTTAAGGTGGAGAAATGCGCCTTATGCATCATCCCGCCACTCCCCGGGGGGGGGAGTAGCGAGGGTATGTGGGGCTCCCTGCTGGCCTGAAGGTGGTGGGCGGCCAGAGGTTTACCCACTAAAACTCCACCGGTTCCTCTCTCGCCGTGATGTCGGGGCTGCGGGAACGGGTGCGATTCGACCGCGGCACCCGACGGCGATGGTCCGTTTGCAGGCGGACCCCTCTCCAAAACGGTTCGACCTGATCCTCTTGAGCGGCGCACGGGAACCACGTGCGCCCCGCTCGGGCCCTTACACGGTAACAGACCCCCCCGAGTCTGTCACCTATGGGCCCAGTTACGGAGGCATCAGGTCGTCGCGACGCCCTGTGCGTCCCCCCCCAGGGTTGGAGCGGGAGAATCTCTCCCGCTCCCTCTCTGCAGCCTCTTTCGCCGACATGACGCGTTCGGCGAAGCAGAGGACAGCCGCCCACGCAGCCTCGTCCTCCACCATCGCCGCCACAACGACTGGGAGTGACAAGTCACTTCCCACCACCGCTCTCAGGTCGTCCCGCTCGTCACTCCAGGCCACACAGACCTCGAGCGTGTGGTCGGCAGTGTCCACGACGCTGGAGCAGTGGTGGCAGCGAGTGTCCTGCTCCTTCCGGGCTATTTGATGCAGATACTTTCCGAAGCATCCGTGCCCGGAAAGTATCTGCGTCAACCGGTAGGATAGGGCCCCATGGCGCCTGTCCATCCACTCTTCCATCACGGGACGTAGGGCCTCAACGGTCCTGTGACCGGCCTGAGGTCGCGTCATGCGTGCCTCCCATTCTGCCACGGCAGACCGGCGGAGCGCCAGCCGCTGTCCCTCCACTTCTTGCGGAGCCGGCCGGTCGCCCCGGAGTCGCGCCTCCTCACGCCAACGGAACGCCGACGCGAGGGCTCTCGCATCTAGGTTCCATGGCAGAACGCCGGCCAACGCACACCCGGCCTCATACGAGATAGTGCGGTATCCACGTATCGCCCTCACGGCCATCAGCCTCTGCGCCTTGCGCAGTAGCGCTTGGCTTCGGCTCGTGAGGGTGTCCGCCCACACTGGACTCCCGTATAAGGCCATCGACCTCACTACGCCCGCGTAGAGCCTTCGACAGGCAACCGAAGGACCCCCTATGTTTGGCAAAAGGCTGCAGAGAGCCCGCGCTGCAGTCTCCAGTTTTGGTGCCAGCTGCTCGAAACGAGGCGTGAACTTCCAGGACTCGTCGAGGACGAGACCCAGATATCTCATTGTCGAGCAGACTGGCACCTCCATTCCGCACACAGTCACAAATGGCCTCATTGGGGCCACGAAGCGAGGACCGTGGAAGCACACGGCCTCACTCTTTCTCAAGGCCACCTCTAATCCGAGCTGTCGGATGCGGCCGATTACGTCCTCCACGCCAACGGAAGCCAATGCTGCAGCTGTATAGAACGTGCTCCCCCGGGCGGTTACCAGCGTGTCATCTGCATAGCAAATCACGCCCACGCCCGGGAGATTTCGCCCACGGAGGACGTAATCATATCCGATGTTCCACAGGAGCGGTCCGAGGACGGACCCCTGTGGAACACCGCATGTCACTTGTCGGCGACCCGTTTGATCCTCGCGTGCAGGGTAGACCACCCACCGGTCACTAAGGTATGCGCTAATAACGCGGCAGAGGTAGGGAGGCACTCGGTGATACCGCAGCGCCTCCCTGACGACACTCCAGGGGAGGGTGTTGAAGGCGTTGGCGATGTCTAAGGACACCGCCAAGACGACCTCACCCCGGGCTACTGCCTCCTCCGCCAGCGCTTTCACCCTCAATATTGCATGGACCGTTGAGCGGTCCCTGCGAAAGCCGTATTGCGAGTCATCCAGGTCCGGACCGTCTCTCCCCAGGTTTGCGACGAGGCGCGCAGCTACGACTCTCTCGAGGAGCTTGCACGCCTCATCGAGCAAAACTATGGGGCGGTACGCGGACGGAGACTCAGCAGGTCGACCCTCTTTCCGGAGCAGGACCAGTTTGCCCATCCTCCATAGATGGGGAAACTGCCCCCGCTCCAAGCACGCGCTGATCAAACCGAGAAACCTTGGCCCCAGCTCCTTTAACGCAAGTGCCCAAACTTTACCCGGGACTCCGTCCCAGCCGGGTGCAGTATTCTTTGCCGTCATACGTTTGACGGCCAGACGCAGCTCCACTGACGAAACTTCGACCGATTCCGTCTCCTCGTCCGGCTCAACATATTCCTCTGGTAACATGTTAGGTGGGTTGAGCTCACCCCTCGCGGGGAACAGGCTCTCCACAACCCTTTCGACGAGCTGAGGCTGGAGACTCCGAGTCAGAGGTGGGGCATACGGGCGCAGCTTGCCCCGCACCATGCGGTAAGGTCGCCCCCACGGATCATGATTCAGAGTCTCCAGCATCTCCTCCCTGGCCCTATTTTTGGCTTCGAGGATCGCCACTTTTAGCTCTCGCTTAGCTTCGCGGTACGATTGGTGAAGCTCCACCTCGATTTGCGCAAAGTCTACACCTCGACTGCGCCTCCTACGATGCCGGGAGTACTGGCGCCACGCCACCACGCAAGCCCTACGCAGCTGAGCGATCCCGTCGTTCCACCAGTACACCCGGCGTCTCGGTGGTTGGGGTCCAGTTCGGGGCATTGATGAGTCGCAGATGCGAGTCATCGCCCCCCGGAACCATTCTGCCTCAGTGTCGATGTCAATCGGCCGTTCAGGAACTGTTGCCCACGCCTCCACCATCGCTGCTTCTGCGAGTCTGTCCCGATCCAGCCGGCTCAAGGACCAACGCGGACCCTCCTCGCGAGACGGTGCAGGAACCGAAAGGCCCGAGGTCTGGGCTGAGACGCTGAATCGGACATAGCGATGATCCGACAGCGTCGCTACCCCCTCAAGAACCCTCCAGTCCCTAACGCGAGAAGCAACACAAGGACTGGCAAACGTTAGATCGACGATTGATTCACCGTTAGGTCGCACGCACGTCGTTACCGTCCCGCGGTTCAGGCAGAGCATCTCGTGGTCCTCCGCCCAGCGCTCCACGAGTCGACCCATGGCGTCGGTCCGAGGGGACCCCCATGCCGTGGATTTCGCATTGAAGTCCCCCGTGATCACCAATGGGTGTGAGCGGAACTGGCCCATGACTGACTCCAGCTCTCGTAAGAAGGCCTCGTAAGCAGGTCGGCGTGCGTTGGATGATATGTACACCCCGATGTAAGCGACCCCGTCCAGCAGAGCAGCCACACATCCCTTGCCTCTTACCACAGAGGAAAACGGAGGAGAACCGACTGCACCTCTGGAGGTCATGGCAACCACACCGTCTACGTCCGAGATCCAAGACGGATTATTTTGTACCGAATATGGCTCGCACGACACCACCAATGATATCAACCACTGCGTGGCGCTTTGGATCATAAGGTCCTGTGCTACCCCGCAGTGATTGATGTTCGCGTGCAGAACCGATATTGCCATTTATTGACGGCGTGGTGTCTGCGTCCTCCCAGCTACCGGTTTTTTACCGGTCTTCCTCCGTGCCAATTGGCAGGTAGCAGATCCTGCCATGTGAGTGGCGGTTGTCCCAGCCTTAGAGCACGGACCGCAATGCGGCTCCGCGGAACACTGGGCGGCCCTGTGACCCGGCTTACTGCACCGGAAACATAGACCCCCCGTCTCAACTCTTGCGGAACAGCACTTTCCAGAGTGGCCTCGCTCCAAGCATTGGTAGCATAGGAAGGGCCTGGAGTCCAGCACCTTCACTTTAGCTGCCACCCAACCCACTAGAAGCCGTTTGGCCTCCGTCACCTTCTTTGCTGCCTCTATAGGGCAGCGCACCCATATGGAAGCGAGGCCGGAGGGACTACGCCGAATCTCCCCTGTTTTTATGCCCTCTAATGGCACTCCTCCCGCAGCAGCAATAGCAGCCGCCACATCCGAAGCCGTCACCGAGTCATCGAGGCCAACCACACGTAGTTCTGCACTTTTGGTTGGCCTGGTGACCATGACCTCGTCGGGAGGAAACACCTCCTGAAGTTTAGCCGCGAGGAGATCCGCTTTCGCACTGCTATCGGTGCCCGAAATCTCCAGCTTTCGAGCTCCAGTAGCCGTCGGCCAGATCCCCTCCAGCGGTGGAATGCCGAGGGCGGAGATATCTACCCTGGCCTTGGCAACCGCAATAGCGTCTGCGTATGTGCGTCCTTTATCTAACGCAGCCGGGCTTATGGTAAGAACCACGACCGACGACTTTGGTACCTGTAGACGGGGCCCCCTAGACTGGTTCGAGGATTTCACAGGTAGCTTTTTCGCTCGCTCAACAGTGGTCCACTCTGCAGGCGCCTGGGTCTGTGTTCTCGCCTGTGTTGCATCTAGTGGTCTCGTTTTTGCAGCTATAGACTGCATAGGCGTCTCGTTGGCTCGTGCTCGAAGGGCCTCTCGAGCTGCGAGGGACGTTTTGCCTCGAGATCTTCTCCTCTTGCTCTGTCCCTTGACTGCCTCCGCATAAGTCGACGTCGTCGGCTGAGTTGCAACAGGCTGTGGCGCTCGTATTGAAGTCTGCCTCTGACGGTCAGCCGCTAAGGGTGGACGCAGCCGCTCTTCGGGAGGCAGTCTGGCACTGATTGCCTCGAAACGTGCATCCATATATTTAGCAACCTGACTAAATATGGCCCTCGCATACTCGTCCGTTTCCAGGTCGGCTGATGGTTTCGGGGCACCAGCTACAGTTGCATTTGTCCTCCCAGAGCTCCCACCTATCAATACCCTGGGCAGCTCTTCCGACACCTCAGCCTCAGCCTCGGTTATTTCCACAACGTCAGAATTCCCAGTCTGCTGCTCGTTTAGCCTCTGCAGCTGGTATCGCAGGTCGGCCATCTCCCTTTCCAGTGCCGATACCTTGCTTCGGAGAAGCTCGTTGTCCTTCTGGAGCGTCTCCGTTGGCGCATTGCTGCTGGCTACGCCTAGGCTCTCGACTGCCTCGGCCAAGAGTGCAGTAGCTCGACTGAGCTTACCTTTATGTCCCTTGCCAAGGTCACCGCATGATTGGACAAACTCGGTCAGGAGTCTGATGCCCTGCCTGGCCTGCTTTCGGAGCCTTTTGGCCGATTTGGGACCGTCCGCAGCACTTTTGGACCCCTCAGAGCTCTCACCGGAACCAGGGTGATCGGACTCACGCCGGTTCCGCACAGTGCAATCCGCTGAAGTTGACGGCCTGTCCTTGAGGAAGTCCGCTTTCGAGTAGGTTCGCGGTCGACCTCCTCTTCCCGCGGTGTTTATCTTCCTCGGGCCATGCTCCTCATTTGACTCAGCCGTGCGTTTGCGCCGTGGTTTATCTGGTGCCTGGTCCATCGAACTCGATGAGCTAGACATGATGTCAACCTCATCCTCACTTCTACCGCTGGAATGACAGCTTCCAAACAGCGAGTCTGCTGGGCTTCTTACCGCACCATAGGGCCTTTCCGCGTCTGTATCCCAGCTCCTCTCTCTATCCATCATTCTCCTTTCCCTCATCGTTAGAAGGACTGGAGATTTAATAGGACTCCTTTCTTTCTGAAAATCAGGTCCAATCCTATTCCTTCTTCCTTCCACATTGCGTCCCTCTTCATCTTCACCCACTTTCCCCCTGTCTTTCTCACTCGTCTCCCCAAGTTTCCCCAATTCTATCCTTTTATCCCCCCCTTTCAACCCCCTCTTCTCATCCGTCTTCCCCGTTTCCCCCCCAAGAACTTCAGCGATTGTTGGCCCCCCCATAATACGATAGGGCCTACCGAGCTGCCCAGCTCCGGCAGAATCTGTCGGAACAAGACAACTCGGGTGGGATTCCCCGTCCGCGTTGCGAACGGGACCCACCTGGGTAATACTCTTACAATTCGCGTCTGTCATTATTTTGGTTTGGCTGATCCACAGCTTCGTGTGTACCCTACGCTACAACCTGTATAGTGTATGTGTGTGTGTGGTGTATGGTGAGTGTGTGTGTGTGTGTGATTGGCTCGCCCAAGCCGATGGTAAAACCCCATCGACGAGGACGAACCAATGTGTGTGTGTGTGTGTGTGATGCCGATGATCCCCCAGATGCGCAGAGACGCTTCCTCGACCTTTCGCAATGACGTCGAAAGGCGAGGAGCCAACCGCAGCCCTAGAGAACCATCGACAACACGTGTATGTATAGTGTACCTACTATGCCGGACCATTGGCCAGCGCCGATCAATGGATGAGAGGAACTTCTCTTCGATTGATCGACGCTGTTTCCACCCACGCCACGAGGAGGCTGTCCGACTGGTGGGCAACCTAACCTAACCTAACCTAACCTAACCGAGTCGCTCTCCACCCGCCGTGGAGAGCGGTCGCGTCCACTGGTGCTCCCCGTGGAGCTGCCAAGTGGGAGTCGGGAGTGCGGTTAGCCCTTTGGGAGGGCAGTGCGGTTAGCCCTCCCATAGCGAGCTATGCTAGGGCGGGCCCTTGCATAGCGAGCTATGCTAGGGCGGCCCTACCATAGTGAGTTATGGTAGGGCGGCCCTGGCATAGTGAGTTATGCTAGGGCGGGCCCTGGCATAGTGAGCTATGCTAGGGCGGCCCTGCCATAGTGAGTTATGGTAGGGCGGCCCTGGCATAGTGAGCTATGCTGGGGCGGAGCCCTAGGCCGCGCATGCGCCCGGAGCCTCGCGTGCCGCGCATGCGCCCGGAGCCTCGCGTGCCGCGCATGCGCCCGGAGCCTCGCGTGCCGCGCATGCGCCCGGAGCCTCGCGTGCCGCGCATGCGCCCGGAGCCTCGCGTGCCGCGCATGCGCCCGAAGCCTTGGGTAAGTACTACTTTGTCGGACGACTTTTTGTCGGACGAATTTTTGTCGGACGACTTTTTGTCGGACGACTTTTTCTCGGACGACTTTTTGTCGGACTATTTTTCGGATGACAGCTGTTCGACATCCGCGTACTGCGCATGCGTCCTGCGTCTGGTGGGTCTTTGATGTTGTACTGCGGCTGTGATGCCTTAGGCTTGTGATATGGTGACTGAACCTGGCTGGGCTCGTGCTATGGTGACTGGATGCGGCTTGGCTTGTGCTATGGTGACTGCGCCCGGCTGGGCTTGTGTTGTGGTGATTGGATGTAGCTAGGCTTGTGTTGTGGTCTCTGGACCCAGTTAGGCTTGTGTTATGGTGACTGCACGCAACTGGGCTTGTGTTATGGACCCAGCTAGGCTTGCGCTATGGTGGCTGAACCTGGCTGGGCTCGTGTTATGATGACTGGAGGCAGCTGGGCTTGTGCTACGGTGACCACACCCTGCTGGGCTTATGTTGTGGTGATTGGATGTAGCTAGGCTTGTGTTGTGGTCTCTGGACCCAGTTAGGCTTGTGTTATGGTGACTGCACGCAACTGGGCTTGTGTTATGGACCCAGCTAGGCTTGCGCTATGGTGGCTGGACCCGACTAGGCTTGTGTAATGGTGACTGGATGTAGCTGGGCTTGTGTTGTGGTTGCTGGATCCGACTGGGCTTGCGTTATGGTGACTGCACACAACTGGGCTTGTATTATGGTGACTGGATGTAGCTAGGCTCGTGTTGTGGTCTCTGGACCCGGCCAGGCTTGTGTTATGGTGGCTGGACCCGACTAGGCTTGTGTAATGGTGACTGGACCCGGCCAGGCTTGTTTTGTGGCGACTGGATGTAGCTAGGCTTGTGTTGTGGTTGCTGGATCCGACTGGGCTTGCGTTATGGTGACTGGATGTAGCTAGGCTCGTGTTGTGGTCTCTGGACCCGGCCAGGCTTGTGTTATGGTGGCTGGACCCGACTAGGCTTGTGTAATGGTGACTGGACCCGGCCAGGCTTGTTTTGTGGCGACTGGATGTAGCTAGGCTTGTGTTGTGGTTGCTAGATCCGACTGGGCTTGCGTTATGGCGACTGCACACAACTGGGCTTGTGATATGGACCCAGCTAGGCTTGCACTATGGTGGCTGAATCTGGCTGGGCTCGTGCTATGGTGACTGGAGGCAGCTGGGCCTGTGCTACGGTGACCACACCCTGCTGGGCTTATGTTGTGGTGATTGGATGTAGCTAGGCTCGTGTTATGGTGGCTGGACCCGACTAGGCTTGTGTAATGGTGACTGGACCCAGCCGGGCTTGTTTTGTGGTGACTGGATGTAGCTAGACTCGTGCTATGGTGACTGGACGCAGCTAAGCTTGTGTTATGTGCCCAGTTGGGCTAGCACTGTGGTGACTCAACCCAGCTAGGCTTGTTTTATGGTGACTCGATGTAACTAGGCTTGTATAAAACAGCTATATCTTGGAAGCTATCGATCCTGGACACATGGTTTCTTTGCAGAAGTTATAGGTCTTGTCAAGATCTACATTTCGGATGTCAGCTGTCAAACTTTAAAACAGCTATATCTTGGAAGCTATCGATCCTGGACACATGGTTTCTTTGCAGAAGTGATAGGTCTCATTAAGGTCTACATTTTGGGTGACAGCTGTCAAACTTAAAACAGCTTTATCTTGGAAACTATTGATCCTAGGCACATGGTTTCTTTGCAGAAGTGATAGGTCTTGTCAAGATCTACATTTCGGATGTCAGCTGTCAAACTTTAAAACAGCTATATCTTGGAAGCTATCGATCCTGGACACATGGTTTCTTTGCAGAAGTGATAGGTCTCATTAAGGTCTACATTTTGGGTGACAGCTGTCAAACTTAAAACAGCTTTATCTTGGAAACTATTGATCCTGGGCACATGGTTTCTTTGCAGAAGTGATAGGTCTTGTCAAGATCTACATTTCGGATGTCAGCTGTCAAACTTTAAAACAGCTATATCTTGGAAGCTATCGATCCTGGACACATGGTTTCTTTGCAGAAGTGATAGGTCTCATTAAGGTCTACATTTTGGGTGACAGCTGTCAAACTTAAAACAGCCATATCTTGGAAACTATTGATCCTAGGCACATGGTTTCTTTGCAGAAGTGATAGGTCTCATCGAGGAGTTCACTTCAACTGACAGCTGTCAAACTTAAAACAGCCATATCTTGGAAACTATTGATCCTAGGCACATGGTTTCTTTGCAGAAGTGATAGGTCTCATCGAGGAGTTCACTTCAACTGACAGCTGTCAAACTTAAAACTGCCATATCTTGGAAACTATTGATGCTAGGCACATGGTTTCTTTGCAGAAGTGATAGGTCTCATCAAGGTCTACATTTTGGGTGACAGCTGTCAAACTTGAAACAGCTATATCTTGGAAACTATTGATCCTAGGCACATGGTTTCTTTGCAGAAGTGATAGGTCTCATTGAGGAGCTCATTTCAACTGACAGCTGTCAAACTTAAAACAGCCATATCTTGGAAACTATTGATCCCAGGCACATGGTTTCTTTGCAGAAGTGATAGGTCTCATCGAGCAGCTCACTTCAACTGACAGCTGTCAAACTTAAAACAGCCATATCTTGGAAACTATTGATCCTAGGCACATGGTTTCTTTGCAGAAGTGATATTTCTCATCGAGGAGTTCATTTCAACTGACAGCTGTCAAACCTAAAACAGCCATATCTTGGAAACTATTGATCCTAGGCACATGGTTTCTTTGCAGAAGTTATAGGTCTTGTCAAGACCTACATTTTGGGTGACAGCTGTCAAACTTTAAACAGCTATATCTTGGAAACTATTGATCCTAGGCACACGGTTTCTTTACAGAAGTGACAGGTCTCATCGAGGAGTTCATTTCAACTGACAGCTGTCAAACTTAAAACAGCCATATCTTGGAAACTATTGATCCCAGGCACATGGTTTCTTTGCAGAAGTTATAGGTCTTGTCAAGACCTACATTTCGGATGACAGCTGTCAAACTTGAAACAGCTATATCTTGGAAACTATTGATCCTAGGCACATGGTTTCTTTGCAGAAGTGATAGGTCCCATTAAGGTCTACATTTTGGGTGACAGCTGTCAAACTTTAAACAGCTATATCTTGGAAACTATTGACCCTAGGCACACGGTTTCTTTGCAGAAGTGACAGGTCTCATCGAGGAGTTCATTTCAACTGACAGCTGTCAAACTTAAAACAGCTATATCTTAGACTTATAGTCCGGTATTACATGAAAATTTTTCTAAGTCGATGTTGTATAATTTGAAAAATTTTACAATTCCATACGACCAAATTTTTCTGAGTCAATGTAATATAATTCGAAAAATTTTACAAGTCCAAGATTCGACAAAATTTTTCTAAGTCGATGAGGTATGATCACAAAAATTTTACAAGTCCACAATATAGTTGCCAAGTGGGTGTCGGGAGGCGTCTCGCTTCCAACATCCGGATCGCGCCTCGCTTCCAGCATCCGTGTTCCGCGCATGCGTCCGGAGCTCGGAAGCACACCCCGCGTCCGGAGCTCGAAGGCCGTCCGCGTACCGCGCATGCGTCCCGCTTCCGGCATCCGTGTTCCGCGCATGCGTCCAGAGCTCGGAAGCACACCCCGCGTCCGGAGCTCGGAAGCCACCCGCGTATCGCGCATGCGCCCCGCGTCCAGCGTCCGTGTTCCGCGCATGCGCCCAGAGCTCGGAAGCACACCCCGCGTCCGGAGCTCGAAAGCCGTCCGCGTACCGCGCATGCGTCCCGCGTCCAGCGTCCGTGTTCCGCGCATGCGTCCAGAGCTTGGAAGCACACCCCGCGTTCGGGGCTTGGAAGCCATCTAACGTCCGCGTGCCGCGCATGCGTCCCGCGCCCGGTAAGTCTTTGATGTTGCACTGCGGCTGTGATACCTTAGGCTTGTGATATGGTGACTGGACCTAACTAGGCTCGTGCTATGGTGACTAGATGTTGCTTGACTTGTGCTATGGTGACTGTGCCCAGCTAGGCTTGTGTTGTGGTGATTGGTTGTAGCTAGGCTTGTGCTGTGGTCTCTGGACCCAGCCGGGCTTGTGTTATGGTGGCTGGACGCAGCTGGGCTTGCGTAATGGTGACTGGATGTAGCTAGACTCGTATTATGGTGACTGGATGCAGCTAAGCTTGTGTTATTGGCCCAGTTAGGCTGGCACTGTGGTGACTCAACCCAGCTAGGCTTGTTCTATGGTGACTCGATGTAACTAGGCTTGTATAAAACAGCTATATCTTGGAAGCTATCGATCCTGGACACATGGTTTCTTTGCAGAAGTTATGGGTCTTGTCAAGACCTACATTTCGGATGACAGCTGTCAAACTTGAAACAGCTATATCTTGGAAACTATTGATCCTAGGCACATGGTTTCTTTGCAGAAGTGATAGGTCCCTTCGAGGAGTTCATTTCAACTGACAGCTGTCAAACTTAAAACAGCCATATCTTGGAAACTATTGATCCTAGGCACATGGTTTCTTTGCAGAAGTTATAGGTCCTGTCAAGACCTACATTTCAACTGACAGCTGTCAAACTTAAAACAGCCATATCTTGGAAACTATTGATCGTAGGCACATGGTTTCTTTGCAGAAGTGATAGGTCTCATCAAGGTCTACATTTTGGGTGACAGCTGTCAAACTTGAAACAGCTATATCTTGGAAACTATTGATCCTAGGCACATGGTTTCTTTGCAGAAGTGATAGGTCTCATCGAGGAGTTCACTTCAACTGACAGCTGTCAAACTTAAAACAGCCATATCTTGGAAACTATTGATCCTAGGCACATGGTTTCTTTGCAGAAGTGATAGGTCTCATCAAGGTCTACATTTTGGGTGACAGCTGTCAAACTTGAAATAGCTATATCTTGGAAACTATTGATCCTAGGCACATGATTGCTTTGCAGAAGTGATAGGTCTCATCGAGGAGTTCACTTCAACTGACAGCTGTCAAACTTAAAATAGCCATATCTTGGAAACTATTGATCCTAGGCACATGGTTTCTTTGCAGAAGTTATAGGTCTTGTCAAGACCTACATTTCGGGTGACAGCTGTCAAACTTTAAACAGCTATATCTTGGAAACTATTGATCCTAGGCACACGGTTTCTTTGCAGAAGTGACAGGTCTCATCGAGGAGTTCATTTCAACTGACAGCTGTCAAACTTAAAACAGCCATATCTTGGAAACTATTGATCCTAGGCACATGGTTTCTTTGCAGAAGTTATAGGTCTTGTCAAGACCTACATTTCGGATGACAGCTGTCAAACTTGAAACAGCTATATCTTGGAAACTATTGATCCTAGGCACATGGTTTCTTTGCAGAAGTGATAGGTCCCATTAAGGTCTACATTTTGGGTGACAGCTGTCATACTTTAAACAGCTATATCTTGGAAACTATTGACCCTAGGCACACGGTTTCTTTGCAGAAGTGACAGGTCTCATCGAGGAGTTCATTTCAACTGACAGCTGTCAAACTTAAAACAGCTATATCTTAGACTTATAGTCCAGTATTACATGAAAATTTTTCTAAGTCGATGTTGTATAATTTGAAAAATTTTACAAGTCCAAGATTCGACCCAAATTTTTCTAAGTCGATGTAGTATAATTTGAAAAATTTTACAAGTCCAAAATTTGACCAAAATTTTTCTAAGTCGATGTAGTATGATCACGAAAATTTTACAAGTCCACAACATTTTTGACAAAATTTTTATAAGTTCTGCGTTCCACTGAATTTAGTCTATCTTAATATTTCACTCACTGCACTATGTCTATTAACCATCTTAATTACAGCGACACCTCTTGACAAACATACAAACCTCTTCTAGCTATAATAGAATGATGTTGGTTTTTATTTTGGATGTTCTATAGGATATACTCTTACGAAGTTTAGTTCTGAAAAATTCCGCCTTCGCTCTAACAAACCACCTTAATTACAGCGACACCTCTTGACAAACATACAAACCTCTACTAGTCTTTAACAGAACTATTTCTTTTGAGGAGCTCCGACGCAACTAGGCTTGTGCTATGGTGGCTGTACGCGGCTAGGCTTATGTTATGTTGATTGGACTCGGCTAGGCTTGCGTTATGGTGACTGGACGCAACTGGGCTTGTGTTATGGACCCTGCTGGGCTTGCGCTATGGTGACTCAGCCCATATGGGCTTGCTTTGTGGTGACTGGATGTTGTTGGGCTTGTATCATGGTTACTGAACCTAATTATCGGACTCATATTATAGTGACTGGACGCAGCTAGGCTTGTGTTATGGTGGCTGGACCCAGCTAGGCTTGCGTTATGGTGACTGAGCCCAACTAGGCTTGTTTTATGGCGACTGGATGTAGCTAGACTCGTGCTATGGTAACTGGACGCAGCTAAGCTTGTGTTATGGGCCCAGTTTGGCTGGCACTGTGGTGACTCAACCCAGCTAGGCTTGTTCCATGGTGACTTGATGTAACTAGGCTTGTACAAAACAGCTATATCTTGGAAACTATCGATCCTGAGCACATGGTTTCTTTGCAGAAGTGATAGGTCTCATCAAGGTCTACATTTTGAGTGACAGCTGTCAAACTTAAAACAGCTTTATCTTGGAAACTATTGATCTTAGGCACATGGTTTCTTTGCAGAAGTTATAGGTCTCATTAAGGTCTACATTTTGGGTGACAGCTGTCAAACTTGAAACAGCTATATCTTGGAAACTATTGATCCTAGGCACATGGTTTCTTTGCAGAAGTGATAGGTCTTGTCAAGATCTACATTTCGAGTGACAGCTGTCAAACTTTAAAACGCTATATCTTGGAAGCTATCGATCCTGGACACATGGTTTCTTTGCAGAAATGATAGGTCTCATCGAGTAGTTCATTTCAACTGACAGCTGTCAATCTTAAAACAGCCATATCTTGGAAACTATTGATCCTAGGCACATGGTTTCTTTGCAGAAGTGATAGGTCTCATCAAGGTCTACATTTTGAGTGACAGCTGTCAAACTTAAAACAGCTCTTTCTCGGAAACTATTGATCCTAGGCACATGGTTTCTTTGCAGAAGTTATAGGTCTCATTGAGGAGTTCATTTCTACTGACAGCTGTCAAACTTAAAACAGCTGTATCTCGGAAACTATTGATCCTGGGCACATGGCTTCTTTGCAGAAGTGATAGGTCTCATCAAGGTCCACATCTTGGGTGACAGCTGTCAAACTTGAAACAGCTTTATCTCGGAAACTATTGATCCTGGGCACATGGCTTCTTTGCAGAAGTTATAGGTCTCGTCAAGATCTACATTTCGGATGACAGCTGTCAAATTTTAAAACGCTATATCTTGGAAGCTATCGACCCTGGACACATGGTTTCTTTGCAGAAGTTATAGGTCTTGTTTAGATCTACATTTCGGGTGACAGCTGTCAAACTTTAAAACGCTATATCTTGGAAGCTATCGACCCTGGACACATGGTTTCTTTGCAGAAGTTATAGGTCTCATCTAGGTCTACATTTTGGGTGACAGCTGTCAAACTTAAAACAGCTATATCTTGGAAACTATTGATCCTAGGCACATGGTTTCTTTGCAGAAGTGATAGGTCTCATCAAGGTCCACATTTTGGATGACAGCTGTCAAACTTGAAACAGCTTTATCTCGGAAACTATTGATCCTGGGCACATGGTTTCTTTGCAAAAGTTATAGGTCTCACTAAGGTCTACATTTTGAGTGACAGCTGTCAAACTTAAAACAGCCTTATCTCGGAAACTATTGATCCTAGGCACATGGCTTCCTTGCAGAAGTGATAGGTCTCATTAAGGTCTACATTTTGGGTGTTAGCTGTCAAACTTAAAACAGCTATATCTCGGAAACTATTGATCCTGGGCACATGGTTTCTTTGCAGAAGTGATAGGTCTCATTGAGGAGTTCATTTCAACTGACAGCTGTCAAACTTAAAACAGCTTTATCTTGAAAACTATTGATCCTAGGTACATGGTTTCTTTGCAGAAGTTATAGGTCTTGTCAAGATCTACATTTTGGGTGACAGCTGTCAAACTTAAAACAACTATATCTTGGAAACTATTGATCCTAGGCACATGGTTTCTTTGCAGAAGTGATAGGTCTCATTGAGTTCATTTCAACTGACAGCTGTCAAACTTAAAACAGCTTTATCTTGAAAACTATTGATCCTAGGTACATGGTTTCTTTGTAGAAGTGATAGGTCTCATTGAGGAGTCCATCTCAACTTACAGCTGTCAAACTTATAACAGCTTTATCTTGAAAACTATTGATCCTAGGTACATGGTTTCTTTGCAGAAGTTATAGGTCTTGTCAAGATCTACATTTTGGGTGACAGCTGTCAAAACTTTACACAACTATATCTTGAAAACTATTGATCCTAGGTACATGGATTCCTTGCAGAAGTTATAGGCCTTGTTAAGATCTACATGTACGTCTCTTGCCGAATGTCACCTTGACTTCCTTACTAACCTTATGAATCAATGTCTGAGCATTTTCCACTTCCCCTTTGCCTGGAAAACAGCGTCTGTGAAAGATCTTCCAAACCAGGTAAAGATGACTACTCAGATATCGGCACATATCGCCCCATTGAACTCATTAATGTTTTGGGTAAACTTCTAGAGAAACTTACCACGAAGAGACTTACCTATCATCAACTAATTAATGGCCATCACAATGCTCGGCAATTTGGCTTCTAAGCACAAATATCCACCCTCGATGCACTTGAGGTGGCCTTGGACACTACCAAAACTACTAAAGATCAGCATCAGCTGGTCATCACTATATCTCTTGATATCTTATACCAAATCGGGGTACTAAAGTTAAGCTAACTTTTGGACTCTCTAAAACACAACTTACTTCATTCTTACTTTCAGCTCAAAAACCTAAAATCACTATGGATAAAAATATTTTATTAATTGTTTATTCTTCAAAATTACTTGGAGTAACTATAGATAAATCTTAAAATCTATTAAACACGTAGACCTTATTGTAAAAACTAATAAAATTTATAACAAACTATGTAAAAATTTATCTGCCCACTTGGGGCATAAACAGTGATGATATCACTATTTTATGCAACTATGTCATTGAATCCGCTGTAACATACGCTGCCAGCAGTACGCGATCGGCTTCGTACTCTCCAATGTGGCTTACACTAAAACTTTAAGAGCATCCAGAACTACCTCTGCCTACGCAACAACTGCTCTGGCTGGTTAACCCTCTTACATCTCTTAGTGTTTGAGGTAGCTATCATTGAGCGCACACACTCTTCACTGGTCTTCGTGTATTTCTACTTCCTAACATTACTGTCAAAAGACCTGCTAGAACACAGGACCTTCTTCACCCACGCTTTAGAAAACCGATAGAACACTAATCTGCAATTAACTAAAACAACGTCAATGACATCCTTAATTCCTACTCAAACCCCACTCAAATTTACACTGATGGCTGCAAAACTGAAAACGATGATGCTGGTGCAGCCTTTGTAGTAATCCTCCCGGATACTACTTAAACTAACATCATCAGGAAATTTATATTATATAAATTCTGCACTGTACTTCAGGCTGAACTCTCAGCTATTGAAAAAGCTAGAGCCTGGAATTTAGAAAATAATACTTCATCTAACTCTTTTATTCCCTCTGACTGCCTATCTAGTCCACAAGAAATAAACCCTACAAATTTGACTAACCCCTTCTTGTGGTTGCAACACTTAAAACATCTAATCACTTTCAAATTAGTATTTGAGCAGACTCATATCTTACTAGTCATGGTTACCACCTTGAATAACTATTTAAATTTAAATCACTCAAACAGATAGATGTCCATTCAACACTCTCACAACTCAAACTATCCAACATTTACTGCGAATGCCCACGTTCTGGTACTGCAAGACATGATTTTCTGCAATCTTGTTTATACTACAAGAGTAATGACCCATTTGATGTAGCAATCGTAACTAATAAAGAAACACTAATTGACTCATTTACTAAATTTGTGTCTGACATCGTCGACAATCTCAAGTAACTTAACAACACTTAATTTTTCTCCTTTATAACCCTAACTTGATTCTCACCATATGGTATCGGTTATCATATAATAATATGGATCGATCACCACATTTTGACACTTAATTCTATTCATCGTTATAAATACTCTCACTTCTCACCACTTCTTTAAAAACTTCAAGGTGATCAGACTTCGGTTTTTAATTTGGTTGTCAGAGCCCATACATGCATCAGTGGGTACCCACACGCGTATCTATATTTTGGAATCTGGAGCTGAGAGCTAAATGGTTGAGTGCGGTGCTGGCAATATTCAAGCGGTAGGTGGAGTGGCCCACCAGAGTACGATCCGTACATACGCGGGGATGTGGCTGTGGGATTGATAGACTTCTTAACCATCTGTCTTCATCCTCACCATCCCCTGTACACCCCCTGCTGCTTGGAATTCCTCAAACGCCTCCCGTCATGCTACAGCTTGAGATCTCCTTGATATTTCCATCCTACGGTGCTGCTCAATTATAAATTATATGGGCGTACTGATGGTCGAGGGCAGCTTTCTGTCAATTCACTCTCTATTGTCTGTCTCATGCAGGTCGGGCGTAGTGTGTCATACTCTCGTACTGACTGGCCATTCATCTCGGTGGGTGACTTAATGGACGAACATGGTTGCTGCACTACGTCTGACTTAGAGGTGACTGGGAAGGTCGAGTGATTGATTACTGCGATAACATTCGCCTGGTTACTCTCCGGACAGCCCGGCTTTAGGTTAAGCGGAGTTTGCATCGCTCGCCTATCACCGCCGAAATTCATATATTTGTTTTATTTAACCCTTACGTAAAAAGATAGCAAGAAAGAGAGAAATAATATTATACTCTGAATAAATACACAGCTGTGTCCTACAAGCGCATTACGCCTGCGTAATAGTTCTGTGAATTATATGAAAACCTGAGTGTATATGTATGTATGTCGCGAGTTAAGCCGCGGGGCACAGCTGGATATCTTTATTTATTTATTTATATATACCCATTTTCAGCCTACGGTCTACGGTGCTGTTTAATTCAACATTAAATGGGCGTGCTGATGGTCGAGGGCAGCTTTCTGTCAATTCACTCTCTATTGTCTGTCTCATGCAGGTCGGGCGTAGTGTGTCATACTCTCGTACTGACCGGCCATTCATCTCGGTGGGTGACTTGATGGACGAACATGGTTGCTGCACTACGTCTGACTTGGGGGTGACTGGGAAAGTTGAGTGATTGATTACTGCAATAACATTCGCCTGGTTACTCTCCGGGCAGCCCGGCTTTAGGTTAAGCGGAGTTTGCATCGCTCGCCCATCACCGCCGAAATTCGTATTTGTGTTTTATTTAACCCTTACGTAAAAAGATAGCAAGAAAGAGAGAAATAATATTATACTCTGAATAAATACACAGCTGTGTCCTACAAGCGCATTACGCCTGCGTAATAGTTCTGTGAATTATATGAAAACCTGAGTGTATATGTATGTATGTCGCGAGTTAAGCCGCGGGGCACAGCTGGATATCTTTATTTATTTATTTATATATACCCATTTTCAGCCTACGTTCTACGGTGCTGTTTAATTCAACATTAAATGGGCGTGCTGATGGTCGAGGGCAGCTTTCTGTCAATTCACTCTCTATTGTCTGTCTCATGCAGGTCGGGCGTAGTGTGTCATTCTCTCGTACTGACCGGCCATTCATCTCGGTGGGTGACTTGATGGACGAACATGGTTGCTGCACTACGTCTGACTTGGGGGTGACTGGGAAAGTTGAGTGATTGATTACTGCAATAACATTCGCCTGGTTACTCTCCGGGCAGCCCGGCTTTAGGTTAAGCGGAGTTTGCATCGCTCGCCCATCACCGCCGAAATTCGTATTTGTGTTTTATTTAACCCTTACGTAAAAAGATAGCAAGAAAGGGAGAAATAATATTATACTCTGAATTAATATTATACTCTGAATAAATACACAGCTGTGTCCTACAAGCGCATTACGCCTGCGTAATAGTTCTGTGAATTATATGAAAACTTGAGTGTATATGTATGTATGTCGCGAGTTAAGCCGCGGGGCACAGCTGGATATCTTTATTTATTTATTTATATATACCCATTAATATTATACTCTGAATAAATACACAGCTGTGTCCTACAAGCGCATTACGCCTGCGTAATAGTTCTGTAATTATATGAAAACCTGAGTGTATATGTATGTATGTCGCGAGTTAAGCCGCGGGGCACAGCTGGATATCTTTATTTATTTATTTATATATACCCATTTTCAGCCTACGGTCTACGGTGCTGTTTAATTCAACATTAAATGGGCGTGCTGATGGTCGAGGGCAGCTTTCTGTCAATTCACTCTCTATTGTCTGTCTCATGCAGGTCGGGCGTAGTGTGTCATACTCCCGTACTGACCGGCCATTCATCTCGGTGGGTGACTTGATGGACGAACATGGTTGCTGCACTACGTCTGACTTGGGGGTGACTGGGAAAGTTGAGTGATTGATTACTGCAATAACATTCGCCTGGTTACTCTCCGGGCAGCCCGGCTTTAGGTTAAGCGGAGTTTGCATCGCTCGCCCATCACCGCCGAAATTCGTATTTGTGTTTTATTTAACCCTTACGTAAAAAGATAGCAAGAAAGAGAGAAATAATATTATACTCTGAATAAATACACAGCTGTGTCCTACAAGCGCATTACGCCTGCGTAATAGTTCTGTGAATTATATGAAAACCTGAGTGTATATGTATGTATGTCGCGAGTTAAGCCGCGGGGCACAGCTGGATATCTTTATTTATTTATTTATATATACCCATTTTCAGCCTACGGTCTACGGTGCTGTTTAATTCAACATTAAATGGGCGTGCTGATGGTCGAGGGCAGCCTACTGTCAATTCACTCTCTATTGTCTGTCTCATGCAGGTTGGGCGTAGTGTGTCATACTCTCGTTCTGAACGGCCATTCACCTCGGTGGGTGACTTGATGACGAACATGGTTGCTGCACTACGTCTGACTTGGAGGTGACTGGGAAAGTTGAGTGATTGATTACTGCAATAACATTCGCCTGGTTACTCTCCGGGCAGCCCGGCTTTAGGTTAAGCGGAGTTTGCATCGCTTGCCCATCACCGCCGAAATTCATATTTGTGTTTCATTTAACCCTCATGTAGTATGATAGTAAGAAAGTAAGTTAGAGCACAATTAGATTACACTAAGGTAACATTAAGGTAACATCAAAGTAACATGGTAATGTTCAAGGTTCTCGAAAGGTAAATATTAAATATATGTATATATTGGTTGGGTTAAGGTTTAGGAGTGGTTATTTATTTATTTATTTAGTATATTTATATTTATATATTGGTTAGACTGTGGTTGGGTTAGACACACACGACTATTCTGCATAGGGCTGTCACTTATTATTAATAGTTTATTTATTTATTATTACAATTACTCTTAACAAGCACATACAATAGTTAAAATCTCACACACACAGGTACACACCTAAACAGTATAAAATATGTATATTAACACTATTAGTTGGGATAGGTTGGTGTTACCTCAAAATCCTTAAGGGATAAGCTGAGTGATTGATTACTGCGATAGCATTCGCCTGGCTACTCTTCGGACAGCCCGGCTTTAGGCTAAGCGGAATTGCATTGCTTGCCTATCACCTTTGTAAATTTACTTCCACTTTAGTTGGTTTTGGGGGGCTGGGCTCCGGTTGGTTGGGTCAAATTACTACACTGCACACAAGACTCTATACGGGGCTTCCCCGCAAAGGAAGTCTTAATACATAAGTGGCGGACGCACCATAGCGGCCTTGCATTTTACTTACATACTTACCCTGCAAAGGGAAGTCACTTACTAACCTTGCACAGGTACACACCACAAACAGGGGGGTTGGGTTGGATTACTACACTGCACACAAGACACTATACGGGGCTTCCCCGCAAAGGAAGCCTTAATACATATACGGCGTACGCACTATCATGGTGCGGCCTTGCATTTACTTAACATACTTACCCTGCAAAGGGAAGTCACTTACTGAACTTGCACAGGTACACAATAAACAGTATTAAATATATGTATATAGCCCGACTAGCTACAATGCTGTCCGGTAGCGTGTAGACCTTAGCATGGACCGGGCAGGGTACTAGAAGGGCACCCAATCAAAAAAAAAAAAAAAAAAAAAAAAAAAAAAACCTAACCTAACCTAACCTAACCTAACCTAACCTAACCTAACCTTTTTTTTTTTTTTTTTTTTTTTTTTTTTTTTTTTTTTTTTTTTTTTTTTTTTTTTTTACGGGGGGAAATGCAGCCTTATGCACCGTCCCACCGCTCTGGGGCGAGCGGCGGGGATGTGTGGGGCTCCCTGCTGGCCTGAGATGTTGGGCGGCCAGAGGTTTACCCACTAAAACCCCCCGGACTTCCGTCACACCACCATGTGCCGGAGGTAGCAGGACCGCTTGCGCTTAACTGCTACTACCTCCGACGGCAGCTGGCCTCGTCAGGCCCCCTCTCGACGCACCAGAGGCACGTCCCAAGCGCCCCGGGGACCAAGCAGATGGGCACCAGACAGCCCCATGTCTGAGTGCCCGTGGTCCCCTGCGATGGGTCAGATGAGTGGCCCCATCGCCCGCCACTACGGTCGCAGGGGATAGGGAAAGAGGCAACGATACACCAACAGTCCTCTTCCCCTGCGACCCCACCATTGCGGCGCCAAGGATGCTACGTCCCACGTAGCAGCCCCGGCGCCAACCACTCCGGTCGCAGAGGATAGGGAAAGTGGCAACGACACACCAACAGTCCTCTTCCTCTGCGACCCCACCGCTCCGCCATCTAAAGGTGGCGACCCCATCAGTTGCGGTGCAGCATATAATATACTACACCGCAACCCGCCTCGGTCACAGTGCCGCGACCACCAATGCAGCACTGCGACCCACCTTGGTACCGCTCACACCGACTTTGTCGCAAAGTCGGATGGAGCGGTCCCTCTCGGGCAAGCCAGCTCCTCCAGCCTGGCTTGGCCCTGGGTTCCTCTTGGCTTCACCGTGGTTGGCAAGGCCACGGTTACTAAGCCCCCCCGCCACGACAAGGCGGGAACCCACGGGGGGGACAAGGCGGGAACCCACGGGGGGGACAAGGCGGGAACCCACGGGGGGGAACCTAACCTAACCTAACCTAACCTAACCTAACCTTTTTTTTTTTTTTTTTTTTTTTTTTTTTTTTTTTACGTGAGGAAAATGCATTGAACTGCATCCCCACCGTCCCGGGGGGGGAGCGGTGGGGTATGTGGGGCTCTCCGGCCGTGAAGCGGCCGGCCTACCCACTAAAAACCTCACGATGTCCCGTCTCGTCGTCATGTGCCGGGGGTAGCAGGACCGCTCGCGCTTAACTGCTACTACCCCCGACGACGACTGGCCCTGGCAGGCCCCTTCCCGGAGAAAAATCCCTCGCGAGAGGCGGCGTGGACACGCCGCCGCCATCTCGGGCTCTTGTGCTGGCGGCGAACCCCCCCGAGTCCGCCGCCACAAGCCGTTTAAGGTGGCAACAGATCATTTCTGACCCGTCGCCTTTGACGCCTGGGGCGCTGGGTGCCACGAAGGAGCTCGCGCTCTCTCTCTGCGGACTCCTTCGCATCCATTACGACCTCGCAGAAGCGGCGAGTCGCCTGCCAGGCTTCGTCACTGCCGACCATGGCCAAAACTACGGCCGGCAGCAAAAGAAACATTCGTTGAGGTTCGAACGCTCGCCCTACAGATTGCAAGGCGCCATCCCCGACCATCGGGCCAACTACGCTTAACCTTTTTTTTTTTTTTTTTTTTTTTTTTTTTTTTTTTTTTTTTTTTTACGTGAGGAAAATGCATTGAACTGCATCCCCACCGTCCCGGGGGGGAGCGGTGGGGTATGTGGGGCTCTCCGGCCGTGAAGCGGCCGGCCTACCCACTAAAAACCTCACGATGTCCCGTCTCGCCATCATGTGCCGGGGGTAGCAGGACCGCTCGCGCTTTACTGCTACTACCCCCGACGACGACTGGCCTTGGCAGGCCTCGTCTCAGAGAAAATCCCTCGCGAGAGGCGGCGTGGACACGCCGCTGCCATCTCGGGCTCTTTTACTGGCGGCGAACCCCCCCGAGTCCACCGCCACGAGCCGTTTAGGGTGGCAACAGATCATTTCTGACCCGTCGCCTTTGACGCCTGGGGCGCTGGGTGCCACGGAGGAGCTCGCGCTCTCTCTCTGCGGACTCCTTCGCACCCATTAACTACGCTTAACCTAACCTAACCTAACCTAACCTAACCTAACCTAACCTAATCTTTTTTTTTTTTTTTTTTTTTTTTTTTTTTTTTTTTTTTTTTTTTTTTTTTTTTTTTTTTTTTTTTTTTACGTGAGGAAAATGCATTGAACTGCATCCCCACCGTCCTGGGGGAGGAGCGGTGGGGTATGTGGGGCTCTCCGGCCGTGAAGCGGCCGGCCTACCCACTAAAAACCTCACGATTCCGCGCTCGCCTTGTGGTCGGGGGCCCGGGGACACGTTCGTACTCGTCCGCGTCCCGACGGCGATGGTCCTTATTTGGAGCCCCTCTCTTAGAGGTTACGACCTCAATCCTCATGAGCGGCGCACGGGAATCACGTGCGCCTCGCTCGGGCCTTTACACGGCGACAGACCCCCCCGAGTCTGCCGCCTATGAGCCCATTTAGGGTGGCATCAGGTCGTCTGCACGACCTCGACGCCTTCCGCGTCTTGGTCTTCCCCTGCCCCCAGATCGGCGTGACCGTATAGGATCAGAGGTCGTCACTTCTCGGTCACGCTCCGCGTTCTCTTTGGCCGCCATGACAATTTCTGAGAAGCGGAGCATGGCCTCCCACGCTTCCCCGTCAGAAACTATAGCCGACACGACTGCGGGGAGTGACAAATCACGCCCCACCACCTCTCGCAGCTCGTCCCGCTGTTCACGCCAAGCCACGCACATTTCGAGCGTGTAAACAGCGGTGTCCACAGTGCTCGAGCAGTGGTGGCATCTCTCGTCGGGCTCTCTACGTGCTATCTTACACAGGTACTTTCCGAAGCACCCGTGCCCGGAAAGCACCTGTGTCAGCCTAAATGTGAGAACCCCGTGTTGTCGCTCTACCCACTCACCCAGTACTGGGCGTATGGCCTCGATGGTAGCGTGACCAGCAGTCGGCCGATTTAGGCGATCCTCCCATCTTGCCATGGCAACCTGACGGAGCTCCAACCGGCGTCCCTCCACCTCCCGTGGAGCCGGTCGATTGCCCCGCTCAAGCATCTCCTCACGCCACCGGAACATTGATGCGAGGGTTCCTGCGTCCAGGTCCCAAGGCAAGACTCCAGCCATTACACACGCGGCCTCGTATGAGACGGTGCGGTATCCACGTATCACCCTCACGGCCATCAACCTCTGCGACTTGCGAAGCAGAGCTCGATTTCGGTTCGTGAGGGTGTCCGCCCACACCGGACTCCCATACAAGGCCATCGACCTCACTATCCCAGCGTATAATCGCCGGCAAGACACCGACGGTCCACCCACATTCGGCAACAATCCACACAATGCCAATGCTGCCGCGTCCAGCTTCGGAGCAAGGGCCTCGAAGTGGGCCGCAAAGTCCCAGTTCGAGTCCAGAATGAGCCCTAAGTACTTCAACGAAGCATGGACGGTGATTGGTACTCCGCAGACATCCACACTGAGTCCCCGAGGCGGCACCAGACAAGGGTTATAAAAGCCGACAGCTTCGCACTTTTCGGGAGCCACCCTCAAGCCCAACATGCGGATACGGTCAACTATGTCCTCCACCCCGATAGATGCCACAGCCGCGGCCGTGTGGAACGTGCTTCCCCGGGCGGTCACCAGCGTATCGTCTGCGTAACAGAAGACGCCCACTCCCGGGAAGCTACGTCCACGGAGAACCCAGTCATACCCGACGTTCCACAGGAGCGGTCCAAGGACTGACCCTTGTGGAACACCGCGCGACACATCTCGACTGCACACTCCATCCCGTCCAGGATATACCACTCGACGATCACTGAGATAATCGGCTATCACGCGACAGAGGTAGGGTGGCACTCGGTGATACCGAAGTGCCTCCCTTATGACCGCCCAAACCTAACCTTTTTTTTTTTTTTTTTTTTTTTTCGTGAGGAAAATGCATTGAACTGCATCCCCACCGTCCTGGGGGAGGAGCGGTGGGGTATGTGGGGCTCTCCGGCCGTGAAGCGGCCGGCCTACCCACTAAAAACCTCACGAATCCTCGCTCGCCTTGTTGTCGGGTGCACGGGAAAGACGTTCGTATTCAACCGTGACCCGACGGCGACGGTCTGCCCTGCAGACCCCTCTCTGTTTTGAGGTTGGCCTCCATTCCGCATGAGGAGGAACCACGTGCGCCCCACTCGGGCCCGTCCGCGGCGGTAGACCCCCCCGAGTCTACCGCCTATGGGGCCATCTACGGAGGCATAAGGTCGTCTCTGTGACGACTCCTGCGTCTCCTAACACGACCGGATCGTCGCTGTCGGATGGGAAGGGAACTCGAAATTTCCCTCTCCCTCTCTGCGTCCTCTTTTGTTGTCATGACGGCTTCAGAAAACTGGAGCACAGCTATCCAATTACACTCTTCTGTGACCATCGAGGACACCACCGCTGGTAACGATAGGTCATGTCCCATTTCCGCCTTCAGCTCTTCGCGTTGCTCGGACCATGCCACACACATTTCGAGCGTGTGGGTGGCGTCGTCTACATCACTCGGGCAATGATGGCACCTCGTATCTGGCTCTCTACGTGCAACCCGACACAGGTACTTTCCGAAGCAGCCATGCCCGGAAAGCACCTGCGTCAGTCTATACGTGAGAGCCCCATACTGCCTGTCGACCCATTCATCCAATACCGGCCGAATGGCTTCGATGGTCTTGTGACCGGCTTGAGGCTGCGCAAGCCTCTCCTTCCACCTGGCCATGGCGATCTGGCGGAGCTCTAACCGGTGTCCCTCTACCTCCCGTAGAGCCGGTCGGTCACCCCGTTCTCGCGCCTCCTCGCGCCAACGGAACATTGACGCGAGGGCCCTCGCGTCCAGATCCCACGGCAGGGTTCCGGCTAACACGCATGCGGCCTCGTACGAGATTGTGCAGTAACCCCGTATCACCCTTACTGCCATCAGCCGCTGCGACCTTCGCAGCAAGGTTTGACTTCGGCGTGTGAGGGTGTCCGCCCACACTGGACTCCCGTACAAAGCCATGGATCGTATGATCCCCGCATAGAGCCGACGGCACGACACTGACGGTCCTCCCACGTTCGGCAGCAGACTGCACAAAGCATTTGCAGACACTTGCAACTTTGTAGCTAGCACCTCAAAATGCGACGTAAAGTCCCAAGTCGAATCTAAGATAAGACCTAGGTACTTCATCGTCGGTTTAACCTCGATGGTAAATCCGTTCACAACTATGTGGGGGCTTCGGGGTGGTACGGTGCGAGGACCATGAAACATCACAGCTTCACACTTGTTAAGAGCCACCTCTAACCCCAGTCTGCTAATGCGACCCACAACATCCTCGACCCCAACGGCAGCCAGGGCTGCTGCGGTGTAGTACGAACTTCCCCGGGCGGTTACCAGCGTATCGTCTGCATAACAAACAACGCCCACGCCCTGGAGGTTACGACCTCGGAGAACGTAATCGTAGCCGATGTTCCACAGGAGCGGTCCGAGAACCGACCCCTGTGGAACACCGCACGTGACCTCCCTGCTGCTCACTCCACTGTGGTCGGGAAACACAACCCTACGGTCACTAAGGTAGGCGTGGATGACACGGCACAGGTAGAGAGGCACCCGGTGGTACCTGAGCGCCTCTCTTATGACCTCCCAGGGGAGGGTGTTGAAGGCATTGGCGATGTCCAAGGACACCGCCAACACTACCTCACCCTGAGTAATTGCTTCCTCAGACAATGCCTTTACTCGCAAAATTGCATGTACGGTAGAACGGTACCTGCGAAAACCAAATTGGGAGTCGTCTAGGTCCGGACCGTCTCTCCCCAAGTGTGCAACAAGACGTGCAGCTACGACTCGCTCGAGGAGCTTGCACGCCTCGTCAAGCAACACAATGGGGCGGTACGCGGACGGCGACTCCATCGGACGACCCTCTTTCTTTAGCAGCACCAGTTTTCCCGTCCTCCAAAGACGAGGAAACTGGCCCCGTTCCAAACAAGCGCTCATCAGGCGCAAAAATCTAGGCCCTAAAGCTCCCAGAGCGATTTTCCACACACGTCCTGGGATTCCGTCCCATCCAGGGGCAGTGTTTGACCGCATCCTCGCAACGGCCAAACGCAATTCGACGGCAGTGACCTCAACTGGTTCAGTTTCCTCGTCTGGAGCCGTGTACTCCTCGGGCACCATAACGGGAGGTACATGCTCATTCCCTGAGGGAAACAGGCCTTCCACTACCCGTCTAACTAGCTCAGGTTGCAGACTCTGCGTGAGAGGGGGGGCATATGGGCGCAACTGACCACGCACCATGCGGTAAGGTCGCCCCCACGGATCTTCACTCAGAGTCTGCAGCATCTCTTCTCTGGCCCTGTTTTTGGCCTCACCGATTGCGACCTTGAGGGTCAACTTGGCCGTCCTGTACGCCTCTAAGAGAGAGATTTCCCTATCCGTGAAATCGTCGCCGCGGCGGCGCCTTCTACGATGTCGAGTGTATTGGCGCCCCGCCACCACGCAAGCTCTGCGGAGCTGCGCGATGTCTGCGTTCCACCAATACACCCGACGTTTCGGAGGTTGGGGTCCGGTGCGGGGCATCGATACATCGCATATGCGAGTCATCGCCCCCCGGAACCATTCCGCTTCGGCGTCAACATCCACTGGTCTGTCTGGAGCCTCTGGCCAAGACTCAACAAGAGCCGCTTCCATGAGTAGCCCGCGGTCTAGGCGATTGAGGGACCAACGAGGGCCCTCACCGCGAGAGGGTGCTGGAGCTGGAGAGCCCGAAGTCTGGGCTATGACACTGAATCGGATATATTTGTGATCCGACAGCGTCTCTACCTTCTCCAGGACTCTCCAGTCTCGAACACGGTCCGCCACGCATGGGCTAGCAAACGTCAAGTCGACGATTGATGAACCGTTGGGCCGCACACAGGTCTGCACCACTCCACGATTGAGGACCACCACTCCCACTGCCTCCGCCCATTGCTCCACAAGATGCCCCCACAGTTCAGTGGTTGGGGACCCCCACGCCGTGGATTTGGCGTTGAAGTCCCCCAGAACTACCACAGGATAATATGAGCGCTGAAGATTGACGAAGGTCTCCAGCTCACTCAGGAAATCCTCAAACTCTGAAGTTGGGTCATTCGGTGAAAAATAGACGCCAACAAACAACAACCCATCTAGAGTTGCTGCAACCCATCCCCGACTCCTCGCCACCAAGGAGAAGGGGGACGAGTCAACAGCGCCCCGAGAGGTCATCGCAACGACCCCGCTGTTATCGGAGAGCCAACCAGGACTCCTCTGCAATGAGTAGGGTTCAGCCACCACTACTACGGAAATCAACCATTGCGCCGCACTTTGGATCAAAAGATCCTGTGCCCGTAAGCAGTGGTTGATATTCGCTTGGAGTATAGAGAGAGGTCGAGGCATCATTGGGTCCCCGTATTTGGCGTCCTCTCTACAGCCGTCCTACGGCCTGATTTCTTGCCCATGTGGCAGGCACCCGACCCCACTGTATGTACAGCGGTTTTGCCGGCTTTCGCGCAGGGTCTGCAGTGTGGCTCTGCAGAGCATTGGGCCGCCTTATGTCCGGGCTTGCTGCATCGGAAGCAAAGACCTCCGCCCTCCACTCCCGCTGCGCAGCACTTGCCTACATGACCTCGTTCCAAGCACTGGAAGCAGATGAGCGGTCTCGGTTCCAGCACCTTCACGGAAGCCGACACCCAGCCAACTAGCAATCTGCCCGACTCCGCGATCTTTTTGGCCGCGGTCACGGGGCAACGGACGAAGATCGAGGCAAGCCCCGAAGGTGTTCGCCGAATTTCGCCCGCCTTTACCGACTCCATTGGAGTCCCTCCAGTTACTGCTACAGCCGTAACAACTTCAGTCGCCGACACTGAGTCGTCCAGGCCAGAAATGCGTAGATCTGCGCATTTGGTTGGCCTGGATACCAGGACTTCGTTTCGATTGAACAGCTCCGTGAGCCTGGCTGCCAGAGCATCCGCCTTTACTCCGCTATCTGGACCTGGCACCTCAATGAGCCGAGCACCAGTCTGAGACGGGCGAATTTTTACTCCATTGAGTATGCCAAGGGCCTCGAGGCTCACATTGCTTTTTGCGTGAGCAATTACCGCCTCATACGTCTGCCCTTTTTCAACCTCCCCCGGTTGAATAGTCAAAATGACTGCAGCCGTTTTTGGAGCCTGCAGGGCAGTCTTAACAGGCTGCTTCTGCTTTGCGGGCCTCGGTGCTGCCGGTGGCGGAGCCTTTGATTTCCCACCTCTGGCAGCCACTGTACTCCACTGTTGTTGCGTCCCAGTGGAAGTGCCAGGTAGTGGCTGAATAGCATCGCCGTCCCTCGAATGAGAGACTGAGCTGGTGTGCACTTCAGCCTCCCGAGCTGCCAGTGACTGCTTCTTCTTCTTCTTCTTATTTTTACTTCTGCCTGTTTTGGGCTCCACTGTAACAGCCACCTGAGAGGTCTCCATAGGGACCTGTGGAACCTCTTCAGCGGCCTTGGAAGTCTCAGCACTCACTTGAGAGGTCTCCATAGCGACCTCTGAAGCATCGGCCGAGGCTTGAGACACTGCACGGGTCTGAGGGACCCGAGGAACTGGCACTGTTTGGGTCTTCCGCCGGTCAGCAGCTAATGGAGGGCGCACACGCTCCTCAGGCAGCAGCCTCTCCTTGATGCCCTCAAACCTAGCGTCAATAATTCCGCCTACCTGCCTAAGTAAGGACCGCATCCAAACCTCCATATCCATAGGCTGGGGGGGTTTACAAGCAGACGCTCCTACGATGTCCACTGCCGGGAATTCAGTGTCAACACTTGCAATAGCATCAACAGGTGGACCCTCTTTTCGCCAACTAGCTCTGATTTCACCCATCAGTTTCATCTGTGCCTTCACCTGCGTCATCTCTTTCCGAATATCAACGAGTTCTTTTCGGAGACGCTCGTTGTCTTCTTGGAGCTTGACTGTCTCCGTACTTACGCTAGTGGTGCCCAGCTTCTCCATCGCTTCTTGCACCCATGTCGCTGCATTGTAAAGGTCTTGGCGGAACTTGCCCTGTAGACGCCCAGAGTATTTGGCTACCGAGACCACCTTCCTCACTCCCATTAAAGCTCTCTTCCGCAGAACCACAGCTGATTTGTGACCCGTCTCGGAGCGTACTACCTCCAGAGAAGGAGCCGCTGACTCCTCTACCGTAGACCGTACCTCTGAAGAAGACTCCACTGGTTTGGGTCGACTCGAACCAGCAGAACCCTCATCGCACTCATTCTCACTTTGTGGTGGACTCTCATTTTGCTGATCAGTCCTGAGACGACCTTTCCCCCTAATCCGCTGAGGCTGAGGCTGAAGCACTTCCACTGGTTTTCTTAAAAAGTCAGCCCTAGTGTAGCTGAGCTTAATACTTCTGCCTCTTTTTGCGTTAGGTACTTTTACCGTTGGGATCACTTCCTCTTCAGAGTCCGATTCTTTAGCCTGTGGCCGTTTCACTCCAGCGACCAATGGCGTCCATGTGGAAGAACTGAGGAGAAGTTTATCAACTTCTTTATTCGCCCTGAACTCTTCGTCACTCCTACTCCCTATTCTGTCGTCAATTAAAGGACTTCTGTCCCTCACTCCCTTAGGACTCCTCTCTGCACTCTTTCCATTTCTCAGCTTTCGAGACTCATCTCTGTCTTCGCTTCTGTCTGAGCGTCTCTCACTGCCTTCTCCTTCTTCACATCCATGTCCTCTATTCTCCTCCTCAATGATTTGTGTTTTGTTTTTATTAGATTTTACCATAGTTGTTCCCACGAGTACTTCGGAACACAAGTCAACCCGGGCGGAGCCGTGCGCCACGGGTAAGCCTTTATTTTGGTAACCCAGGAGGGGGGCGGCAGGTACCCTCCTGGGAGGCAGTAGCGACCGACACGACAAGCGGGACGGACCATTCAGCGCACAAGCGGCGCTGACTGGACCGTCCCGCCCGACACCCTGGCCGATCTTGAAGGCTTCGCGCTGCCATTCCGCTTGCCACTCAGGGGTTTTTTATTTAAAAGTGGTATGCTCCACTTTGTTTTTTATTGAGGTTGTCTCCTCGCGGCCCGGCCAATTAAGGCAAGGCCTCCGGTCCCGAGCACGCTCAAGGGATAACGGATCCTCACCCCCCTCACTTTCGCGAGGGGGAAAGCCACCACTCGCACGTCCACTTTGCCTTCAGCTACTCAGAAGGAAGGCGGAGCGCCTTCTCCTGGGACCACTTCGCTTCACTACAGGCTGGATTGCCTGCAGCTACTGAGCCCCCCCGCCACGGCAAGGCGTGGTCCCGTTGGGGGGGCCCAAACCTAACCTAACCTAACCTAACCTAACCTAACCTAACCTAACCTAACCTAACCTAACCTAACCTAACCTAACCTAACCTAACCTAACCAGTACTGCCGCGCAAATTAAAAGTGCAGTACGGCATTTTAGACGTTTTGAGAAAAACGCGTTTAAAGTTTTGTATCGAAAATTTGCTGCCATGGCCACCTCGTTTAAGTTTTGCTTATATGATATGACTTTTTATATGAAAAATACATTGTAGTTGATGATGTGCTAACAAAAATACAAAATATATTAAGATTTAGTACATTTTTAGCCAAAAAAGCATTTATACTTACAAATCTCTCAATTGTTGAACATGGTTAACAAGGGAAGAACGCAGTAGGTCGACCAACTGCTTTTTATTGTAGATAAAATAGATCAATAAAATGGTTACGGTACTTAAATTAGCAGTATCTTGTTATAAATAATTGTTGGAAGTGTCAGTTATTAGTAATTTAAATAAAACAATGATTAATATTGATGCAAAATGTTCACCTTTGTACCTAAAACTATTAAAAAATTAGCAAAATGAACTTCCAAAAAGTATCAAAACCAATAATAAAAGAGCTCAGTGGCCCTTCTGGACCCTTCGAACCGCAGAATCCCAAGAATAAGGAAACAAGAAAAAATATATAGGAAAGAAGTTACCGCGGTCCAAAAAAATCGGCTAGGTGGCCACCCAACTTAGGAAAGGTCGACAAAAACGAACACTCATGAAAGAAAACAAGCAAGTCAAGCCAAAATTTATCTCCACTCTCAGGCACTCAAAGCCTTTGTATTATTTCGCACTTTCTGGTCATGCAAATTTCTCCAGGAATAGATCTCGACTCTACCGTTCTACATCCCAATGCAATTCAACACGAAAAACTCCAAAGAAAGCTCAGCTCGATCACCATGATGCACCCTACACTATAACATAAAACTTCTTCCTTCAGCTTTAATATAGACAATGCCCTTCATAAATACACGAGGCCTATGTTTGCGGAGGCAGGCTTGTGAAAACAAGTCGCGAAAACTGCAAAAATCAGCCATTGCTATGACATGCACAGAATGTTTAGTCGAATTCTACAATTTCACTGCATTAACCAAATTATCAAAGTCACAAACTTCACCCATTCTATCCACCCAGTTATTTGATTGCAACAGAAACCATCGAATTTAAATATTTTGAACACGGCCATTCATTTATGTCTGCCGCCCGACAGTTTCCATCATCAGGTGGAACTAACACTGCGATGAAAAGGCAACATTTATGACCTCATTGACCCTGCCGATGCAGTGAAATTGCCTAATTCGACCAAAAACTCCGCACATGTCATGACAATAACTGACTTCTACAAATATCGGGACCTACCTTCACAACCCGCCCCAGCAAACATGAGCCCCACGCACTTACGAAAGACTCTGTCCATATCAAAGCTAAAAGGGGAAATTTCATATCAAAATAGGTATAAGCTGCATCACAATGATCAAACTGAGGCTTCTCTGGATCCTCCCCTGTCAAAGCACATTAAGACGCAAAACCTCTCACGGCAGAAAGGAAGTCCATTCCTAGAGGAATTTGAACAGTGGTGAACAACAAATGGAACAGCCAAAAAGTCTGACCAAATGTCCGATTTACCCTGCTCCAGTCCAGTCACTTAGTAGCGCTGGACTCGAATATACTGGACTGGAGGTATCGTCTACATGATACTAGTCATTTAAAAGCTGTCGAATCGTGTTTCTGTAAAATTGTTCTGTCAGCACTAGAATGGCACTGGATTGGCTGTCTACATTATTCCAATTGCGCTGGAATGGTCGTACTGGAATCAAAAGTAGACCGCCAAATCCAGTTTCTGAACTGGATTGCTCACTGGATCTTATGCATTCCAGTGTGGGTTTATATTTTTCCAGTAGGTAGCAATCCAGCGCTGGATTTGATCGCTGAACTGGAACAACGTAAACCGGACATAACACAAAAACATTTGCCGCTGATGATCGAAAATAAAATAAAAATTGGCTCGACCTGCCTAATTTCATTGATTAGTGCCAGCCCTCACCGACCTCCGACCAAGCAAGGGAACCTCCCAACTGACCCCTTCTAGGCCGCAGAAGCCGCTTTCCTATTTTTTTTCTTGCGTTTCCCCACTCTTAGGATTCCACGATATAGGAGGCCACAAAGCCAATCATTCTAATACTTTTCCAAAGTTCATTTCGCCAATTTTTTAAATGATTTCAAGTATAAAAATAAAGATTCCGCTCCAACATCAATCATTGTTTTATTCATAATATTAACAACTGACACCTCCAACAACCATTCACATCAAGATACTACCAATCCACCACGCCACATATTCCAGTTGCACCTAGTCATAAACGCAGTAGGTCTGCGCGTACTGTATTGAAATTTGGAGATGGTTTATTTTTTTAAATATTATTTATAAGTAAAAACGCAGTAGATAGTTCTGCTGCACTTTTTACTACCATTAATTTGCTAAAATTTTACGGATTCCTAGTAATAAACGCAGTAAACATACTAACTGCGTTTATGTTAAGCCTATGATATGAACAAGCTAATTGTTGGGCAAAATTCTACGCAGTAACTATATTAACTGCGTTTTAGCTTACCAGATATCAATGAAACAATGACGAACTGCGTTTTGACTTTTTGTTTTACACACTTCTAGACCAGATAGAAAAAAACGGGTCTTTGATTTGAAAAGAGCACATTGCAAAACCTTAGAATCAGTATTAATAAAAAATACGATTTTTTTGCGTACTGCATTTTAAATTTGCGCGGCAGAGTACGCGTCCATCCGCGGTCGAAGGAGACACGAAAACGTAGTCGCTCCACGTAAAAAAATTCAAAAAAATAGGAAAAAGTGCTCTGATTTTGAAGTGCGACATACCAAACTGTGCAGGAACACACCGCGCACACGACTGTGAAAGTGCTATCAAAAACCCTGTAAAACTGTGAAAGATAGATGTGAAAAAGTGAAAAATACAAAATTTCGAAAACTTTGGACGCGTGCGCCGCCTTTAAACGATCGGTGACCCCTGGATTTTTTATTGCCGCCTGGAAGGCCTCCCCGAGGCCTACAATTTGAGATCTTAACCAGATTTTTTGGACCAGGGGCCTCCGAGAAAACAGCAAAAAAACAAGTACCACGTGGCCACGAGGTACTTGAAATAGACCGAAAATACGAAAGTGAGTTACAGACTAATAAAGACTATTAACAGTGAGCCCCAAATTAGTTTTCACCAGATTTTTAGGACCCCGGAATCCTGAGATAAAACTGTTACAAAATATAAAACTAAAAGTGTTAGTGTGCAAAAACTATAAGTGACGCGTGGGTTTTGAGACAATAGTAGAATAAAGAACCCGACAGACAACAAGGACAAAATTTTTGTGCATTTTTACCCCCTCCCGAACTCGAGATAAAGTGAAAAACTGTTTTTTTCACTCCCCCTCCACTAAAAAGCAAAGTTTGACATATAGAGGCTAATGGACATATGAGGAACCTGCGCGCCGTCTATCTGCATGCCCCCCCGTTTTCAGTTTGCAAATAGGACCAGCGGTCTCGGAGATATAGCTTCGGGAAGAGTGTCCCGAGGGATCTCAGGGACGTGACTTCGGACGTGGTAACCAACAACGCAATCTGCTAGGACTCGTCGAGCAAAGTGCTCCGAGTCCAAACACGGGGGAAATCGGACCACGGACTCCCGAGAAATTGGGGAAGGAAAATTCACCCGGTTTTTGGCCGCCATCTTGGATTTTTAGTTTCCTCGATTTCTCGAAAACTACAAATCGGAGCGGAACGCGGTTTCTTCTGGGAACCTACTCGGAGGGTCTTCTATCCGTTCCCGGCGTGAAACCCCCGAAAATCGACCTAAAAATTTTTCGCCCAAATTCGCCCAGGGCAATTTTCTTTGGACTCGGACCAACACGGGAAACCTTTTCCCGTTTTTCTGCGACGCCTGGGGACTGAGATATCGAGGAGACAAACAGCGGCGGCCATCTTGGATTTCCCTAGGGCGGCCCGCCCAAAAACTTTGGAGGGCGATATCTCTGAAGCCACTCACCGTAGAGGACTGGGATTTTCGCCAGAGAGCTTCCCTAGCTCCCAGCTACCACCTGTGTCGGGTTCCAACAACATCGGGAACATAAGACTTTTCGGGAATTTTCGGGAACTTTGTCGGCGGAACCTCGTGAGGTCAGTCCTGAAGAGGAGAACAGAGCTTCTCCCGTGGTTCTGCGACGCCTGAGACGGGAGATATAAATTTTTGAAAAATTAAGCGGCCATTTTGTCCGCCATCTTAGAAATCTCTAAACCATCATAACTCCCAGACCAGGCATCGTAGAAGCCTGTGGTTTTCACCATTAGTATTAGCGTGTAGGGGACTACGAGCTGGACTAGACTTTAAGTAGAGTCGCGGCAAAATTGTAGAGAACAGGTAGAGTTGCGAACGGAAGTGTAGCAGAGCGAAGGTAAAGTAGAGACAAAGCAATAAGGTAGAGTCATTGCAGAAATTAAAGTAGAGTTATAAGGTAGAGCAAAAACTACTTACCCTGGTAGAGCAGGAATCTTCTGAGCACCACGCCGCTGCCGTCCGCCGCTCGCCACCCGCACCATCTGAAACAGACAAACAAAAATATTACTAAAAATATTTTATATTGTTATTATTAGAATTAATGAACGTTTGTTTGCATTTATAGCGAATTAATAACTATTATTTTATCATATACTGTACTATTTTATCTATCTTATACTGTATTATTTTATTATGTATTAATCTTGACATCGGCCATATACACCGATCTGTTTGTTGACAAACTGTAAATCAGTAAATAATAAAACTGACAGCCAGGAGCTCTATACACCCCTGACAAAATATATACGATATAACGAATTTAGTAAATAAAAATTTTAATAATAATAATTAATAAATCCAATTCCATTTTATGAATTTTAACGTAAACGACAAAATGCTTGCCCGCACCCCCCCAAACAAGACGACTGGATCCCAGAAAGACCCTGAGGGAGCGACAAAGGCAGGGCCTTCGAGCGAAAAAGTGACAGAGACCGAAACGTCGAACGTTAGAAGTACCGTTGGTGAGTGGGAGGACGTCATCGCGAGTGCGAGAACCTCACTTACACCAAAAACAGACGGGGCAGATAATTCCGAGAAGACGAAAAGGATCCTACTAAAAACACAGGTTATCCAGAAGAAAAAGACGATACCAGTAGGCGAAGTAGTAGACAGAGTGGACGACGCCCGACAGAGCTATATTAGGCTAAAGTTCTGTATAAAGGAGTCACGAAACCTAAGAACAGATCTGAAAACCGAGATCTTAGAAAAGGCGTTGCGCCTTTTTGAACTTGTTAAAGCTGCAGAAAAAGCAAAGTCGAAAAAAGGGGAAGCGGAACAAGGACAGGAAAAGACAAATGAAACGGAAGAGCTTGAAGACAAAACCGAAAGAAGAACTATTAGGGAATATGAAGAAGAAAAGTTAGTAAAGAAAATGCAAGAACACGGCATCCTTCTAAAAGAAAGTAAGGAAGAAATGGCAAAAATGAGACAGGAGATAGAGAGACATAAAGAGGAAATGAACAAAATGAGCTACGCGAGTGTGGCGGCGTCGGTGCCAAAGGTAAAATCTTCGGTGCCGAGGACACTACACTCGGTAATTATAACATCAAAAGACGAAACGGAAACGGGAGAGCAAGTGATAGAGAAAATAAGGAAAGCGGTAAACGCCAGAGAAGGAGGAGTGAGAAGAATTAGAGAAGATAAAGGAAAGGGTCAAAACAGCGGGAGGAGAACTAAACTTGCAAGAAGCAACGAATAAGGACCCACTGATCCTCCTGAAGGACGTCCTCAAAAGCCACACTGACGGGGAGATATTGGGGGCGCTCAAGGCTCAGAACAGAGGATTATTCGAGGGACTTAACCTACAATGCGACCGGGCCGAAGTGAAGTTCAGGAAGAGAGCCAGAAACAACCTGCTAACGCATGTGGCGCTCAAGGTGTCACCAGAGCTGTGGAGGAGATTAATAGACGTCGGCACTGTCCACATTGACCTTCAGCGAATAAGGACCGAAGACCAGTCACCCCTAGTGCAGTGCTCACGATGCCTTGGATACGGTCATGGGAGACGATTATGTCAGGAGACCCAGGACGTATGTAGCCACTGCGGAGGGCCACACATGTGGGCAGAATGTACTGCACGACAGACCGGGGAAGCACCAGAATGCTGTAATTGCAAAAAGGCCAATGTGGAACGAGGAAATCACAACGCCTTCAGCGCTGAATGCACAGTGAGAAGGAGGTGGGACGCACTGGCCAGGGCAGCGACGGCATACTGCTAAGGGCACCTCAACGATCAAAACGATACAAAACCCAACAGCAAAACAGCCCCATAAATACAGAGCTGCACAGGCGAATCTTAAGAAAAAACAGCTGGCCACGGACGAATTTATAATGGAAGTGGCGAGGCGAGGTATCGCCTTCGCCTTGGTCCAAGAACCCTATATAGGCAATATCGGTGCTATGAAAAACTATCCCGGAGTCCGAGTGATACAATGCGATAGGAAAACCGAGAAGGTGAATAAGGCGGCCATCGTATTACTCGACCACAATATCGACGTAACCCAATGCCCCACATTAACGACGGAAAATATCGCAGTGGCTAAACTGAGAACCGGTGCGTGGGAAATAGGAGTCGTATCGGTATACTTGGAGGGAGATAAACCAATAGAGCAAGACCTGACAATAATAAAAAACACAATCAAAAAAATAGGCACCAAAGACATAATACTGGGCGGGGACGTAAACGCTTGGAGTACATGGTGGGGAAGTAGAGACGTCGACAGTAGAGGAGAGGAAGTAGCGGGCTTTCTGGACGAAATAGGATTCCACATCCTAAACCGGGGCTCTGAGCCTACCTTCGATGAGATCAGAGGCGACAGAAGATTTACCAGCTGCGTTGATATCACGACTTGCTCGGGGAGTATGCTGGGGCGATTGGAGAATTGGAGGTTGGACGACGGCATTTCCTCCTCGGACCACAAGGCAATCCTATTTGAAATAAGAGCCGAAAAATCAAAAGGTATAGATATACAAACAACAACCAGAAAATACAACACCAGGAAGGCCAATTGGGCCTCCTTTCGAGATAGACTAGAGGAAATCTGGCAAGAAAGGCAAATAAATCTAGAAAACATAGAAAAAGTAGAAACAGAAGAACAACTAGAGGAAATAGTACAAGAATACACAAAATCAATAGATAAAGTATGCAAGGAGACTATACCGGAGATAAAAAGCGGAAGGAAAATGGGATTGCCTTGGTGGACCGAGAAGCTAACTCAGCTAAAAAAGGAGATGGTACGTAGAAAGAGAAGAATCTCCAACGCCGCATCGATTCGTCGAGCAAGGGTGATAAAAGAGTACCTGGAGGCAAAGGAATCCTATCACAAAGAGGTCGACCAGGCCCACACGTCCAGCTGGAAAGAGTTCTGCGCAAAACAAGACCGAGAG
Organism: Idaea aversata; assembly: GCA_907269075.1. Lineage (NCBI taxonomy): Eukaryota > Metazoa > Arthropoda > Insecta > Lepidoptera > Geometridae > Idaea > Idaea aversata. Next base: position 176,783 of record OU026084.1, read on the forward strand.
AGCATGTGGGACGGGATATATAGAGTGATTAGCCGCACAAAAACCAGAAACTTAGACCAACCGCTAATACACCAAAACAAGGTACTGGATGGAACGGAGTCAGCAGAACTACTAGCAACTACCTTTTACCCGGAAGACAGCGAAGACCAGGACGACGCAAACCACAGAGAAACCCGAAAAATGGCAAAAATTGTGAACGAGGGGAAACATGATGACTCATGCGACCCACCGTTTACACTGGAGGAGCTAAAATGGGCAGCGTCGTCCTTTAACCCAAAAAAGGCGCCGGGAGCCGACGGGTTCACGGCTGACATCTGCATGGCGGCTATCTCGAAGGGACCAAAATTGTTCCTGGCTCTCTTAAATAAATGCCTCCAAATGTCTCGCTTCCCTACAATATGGAAAGAAGCAGTTGTCGTCGTGCTGCGCAAGGCCGGAAAAGAGGACTATGCGAACCCAAAATCCTACAGACCGATTGGGCTTTTGCCTGTATTGGGAAAAACTCTGGAGAAAATGATGGTCAGGCGCATAAGATGGCATATTCTGCCCAGTATGAGTACCCAGCAATATGGCTTCATGCCACAGCGCAGTACCGAGGACTCCCTCTGTGTCATGTTACAGTATATTAAAAACAACCTTAAAGAAAAGAAACTTATAACCGTAGTTTCGCTGGACATAGAGGGAGCCTTCGACAGCGCATGGTGGCCCGCGATTCAGTGCAGGCTGGCAGAAACCAAATGCCCAAAAAACATTAGGCAGTTAGTAAACAACTACCTGACTGATAGGAAGGTTAGGGTTAGATATGCGGGAGCAGAATGGGTCAAAAAGACCACAAAAGGGTGTGTACAGGGTTCTATAGGTGGGCCTACGTTCTGGAACCTGCTTCTGGATCCACTCCTGAAGCAGATTGCAGATCGAGGTGAGTATTGTCAGGCCTTCGCGGATGATATCGTCCTGATTTTTTCCGGAAAAACCGGGACCGAAGTCCAAGATCGAGCAAACAAAATCCTTGCACATGTTGAGAAGTGGGGAATCGCAAATAAATTAAAATTCGCACCTCACAAAACCATGGCGATGGTAATTACCAACAAGTTAAAATACGATTCACCACGGCTCAACATGGGCAAAGTACAAATTAAGTTGTCGCGAGAACTAAAGATATTGGGCTTGACAATCGACGACAAACTAACATTTAATTCGCACGCAGTGAATGTCTGTCGTAAAGCGTTGAACCTATACAAGCAGCTATCAACAGCGGCAAAAATTAGTTAGGGCCTGAAACCGGAGATAGTCAGGACGATATACACGGCGGTGGTAGAGCCGGTTATTATGTATGCTTCAAGCGCATGGGCACCGGCAACAAATAAACTAGGCATACAAAAACAACTTAATGTAGTGCAGCGAGGGTTTGCCCAAAAAATTGTAAAATCGTACAGGACCGTCTCTCTAAACTCGGCCCTAGCACTCGCGGGGCTGCTTCCTCTGGACATCAGAATCAGGGAAGCAGCTTCTTTATATGAACATAAGAAAGGCTACGCCCCGCCGGCGCTAGGGGACCGGGAGATGGAAAGACCAGTCCCTTACGTTGACTCCCCCCATCCAGCAGAGCAAGTAGATATCGAAATAGGGAGCGTGAGAGACGATGCAGAAATGGAAAGCTATGAAGCAGGCCACGTCAGAATATTTACAGACGGAAGTAAAATTGAGGGGAAGGTTGGCGCGGCGCTGTCCATGTGGAATGGCGCCGCGGAAACCCGAACCAAGAAGTTCAAGCTGGAACCTTTCTGTACCGTCTTCCAGGCCGAGTTGGTTGCTCTGCTGGGAGCCACAAAGGTAGCGCTCGAAAATCCGGCTGAAGAGTGCAGCATCTTTTGCGACTCAAAATCTGCACTGGACCTAGTCGCAAACGCCTCGACCCTTCACCCCCTCGCAGTCGAGATAAGAAACAACCTGAAACAAGGAACAATACAGAATAAAAAGATCAGACTATGCTGGATAAAGGCACACGTGGGGTTGGAGGGGAACGAAAGAGCAGACGAACTCGCAAAGGATGCTGCACTACGTTTGAAGACGAGGCCACACTATGACAAGTGCCCCGTCTCGTTCGCCAAACGACAAATTCGCAAGGAATCGATTTTGGAATGGGACAGGAGATACGGCTCAGAATGTGTGGCATCGACTACAAAAGTTTTCTTTCCCAGCGCAGAGACAGCATACAAAATAACCAGGCAGATAGAGTTGGATCCAATTCTGGTTCAGGTGATGACGGGGCATGGCGGGTTCTCTGCGTACCTGAACCGCTTCAAGTGCAAGGAGAATCCGGCATGCATCTGCGACCCTGAAACAGAAGAAAGCATTATACATTTAATAATAGAATGTCCTGTCTATTGTAAATTGAGAATGGAATTGGAAATAACAATAAATGTTAATATAAATAAAACTAATATAGCGAGTATAATGGAAGACAAGGCCATTCGAGATAAATTTTTAAAATTTTGTAAACAAATTGCAACTAGAACAATAGACCGAAATAAAAGCGACTAGCTGTGTTATATATTGTAATATAATAAACTATAGAGGATAATATATATACATAAGCTGTCAAAGAATAAATAAGACTTAAGTGCTGTAATAGATATATTGTAATATTGTAAAAATATGTATAGATATATGTAAAATAGCATTTAAGATAATATCATTATTATAAAATTGTAACAACATAGAATACTTTCATCAAAATCAATGTACTTATATTAAGATTCGAAGTAAATAAAGATAAAAAAGGGCCTTGACGACCATGTCAAGGTAACCTAACCTAACCTAACCTAAATCACAAAAGATTGAATCGATAGGACTACTAGCAACAAAAACTACAGATTGAGAAGATTGAGTCGATGGGACTACTAGCAACTATTACAAAAGATTGAGTCGATAGGACTACTAGCAACAAAAACTACAGATTGAGAAAATTGAGTCGAAAGGAGTACTAGCAACTATCACCAAAGATTGAGTCTATAGGTCGAATAGTCGATTTTTGTTGCTAGTAGTCCTATCGACACAATCTTTTGTGATAGTTGCTAGTAGTCCTATTGACACAATCTTCTCAATCTGTTGTGATTGTTGCTAGTAGTCCTATCGACTCAATCTTATCAATCTGTAGTGATTGTTGCTAGTAGTCCTATCGACTCAATCTTCTCAATCTGTAGTTTCGTTACCTAACCTAACCTAAATCACAAAAGATTGAATCGATAGGACTACTAGCAACAAAAACTACAGATTGAGAAGATTGAGTCGAAAGGAGTACTAGCAACTTTCACCAAAGATTGAGTCTATAGGTCGAATAGTCGATTTTTGTTGCTAGTAGTCCTATCGACTCAATCTTTTGTGATAGTTGCTAGTAGTCCTATCGACTCAATCTTCTCAATCTGTAGTTTTTGTTGCTAGTAGTCTTATCTACTTAATCTTTTGTGATAGTTGCTAGTAGTCCTATCGACTCAATCTTTTTAATCTGTAGTGATTGTGTCTAGTAGTCCTATCGACTCAATCTTCTCAATCTATAGTGATTGTTGCCAGTATCGACTCAATCTTCTCAATCTGTAGTTTTTGTTGCTAGTAGTCTTATCTACTTAATCTTTTGTGATAGTTGCTAGTAGTCCTATCGACTCAATCTTCTCAATCTGTAGTGATTGTTGCCAGTATCGACTTAATCTTCTCAATCTGTAGTTTTTGTTGCTAGTAGTCCTATTGACTCAATCTTTTGTGATAGTTTCTTTTAATAAATGATTTACTTATTTTATTATTTATTTAGACAAATAAACGCAAGCTAGGGTACGGAGAGTCGTAAGATAGCGTACGGTGAGACAAAAGCGCGGGGACTGCAAGACGAGCACGCACCGTACCGCGGTTCGTGAGCTTGTCCCGAGGCGAGGCGATTACGTTACGATTCCGATTAGTGTGCGTTGCAGTAGTGAGTTTCATACAAAGAATACTGAACTGCTTGAATTAATACGTTTACGTTCCGTTTACGAGTTGATATAATATGTGCTACGACCTTACTTCGATTATTTTTGCAAGTAGGTGTATGTCAACTCAATCTGTTATAATGTCGCTAGTAGTTATCCAGCTTTGCATTGTTTTTGTCATTCCTTAAAGTTTAATTAATGGCAAACAACACACCCACAGGGTACAGCTAGTTTCTTAAAAGTATTTCTTGTACTTCTTTATTTAACCTTTTATACAGTAGATACATCGGAGTGGGAATAAACAAACAGTTATTTATTTTACAACCGGTTTTATTTATTAGCGACGTGACGCGCGACGTGACGCGTGACGTGACGCGCGTCACTTCCCATCGCTTGGCTGCAGTAGCTGTACGTGTCGGAACATACATACAGAGACCCGGAACATAATATTTACACAAATACACAACATTACATGCACCTATCTACCAGCTAGCAAGCACATTGCAGTTGCACAGTGCTGTGCCTGCTAGGTGGGTAGGTAAGTACTCATTGGTCTTTCATCACATATCTGGAGTATAAAGTAGGAGTAAACTTAGGTACCTATAGGTGAGGTTCTACCTCAACACTAACATAGAACACAACACGGAACGAGTTACACGCACGACTCAACAGTTCGATCGAGGTGAGAGCGCAGTGTGAGCTCAACGAGGGGGAGGTTGTCACTGAGACGATCACATCACTGGGTACAACAGGTCAATTGAGCTAAAAATGATGCGGCGCATTGCCGTTCCATCGCGCTGCAGCGGGCGGCGCGTCGAGCGCCTGGGGCGTCGTCGTCGTCGTCGTCGAGGTGAGGTCGGCGAGCGGCGCGGGCGCGGGGTAGTAGAGCGAGGAGGCGGAGGGCCTGGCGCGGGCGACGGTAGAGAGGGCGCGCGCTCGCTCCGAGCGACGCAGCGTGCCGTTGTTGCGCGTCGACCGCAGCGAGACGCGCTCCCCGCACGACGCGAACGAGTCGTCGCGCGTGTGCTCGGGCGAGTCGCGCGCGACCACGCCGCGCCACCGCCTCATACCGCCGCCGCAGAACATCTTCAGAAACACACGCTTGAACTTCTCACCGAATATAACGTATATCACGAAATTGACGCTACTGTTGATGGTGACGAGGAGGTTGCTCGACTTGACCAGCGGATCGAGGTTCTCCAGTTGGTCGCCGAGGAACACTTCGAACGAGTTGGTGACGAGCGGCAGCAGATTGCAGAGGAAGAAGACGAGGACGACGACGAGCAGCATCGTGGCGAGGCCGAGCTCGCGACGTTGGACGCGCGAGAGGCGAGCGCGCTCGGCCTGCGCGCGCCGCACCTGCCGCACGATGCACGCGTTGAGCGCCGCGAGCGCAGTGAACGGCACGATGTACATCACGATCATGTACATCGAGTGGATGTACACGACGATGTAGGACTCGGTCCGGAACTCGAGGTCGGCGGTCACGCAGTACACCGCCTCGTCACCCGCCCCCACGCGACGCTCTATCACTTCCGCCTCGAAGAACTTGGGTGCGTTGTAGGCGAGCGCGAACGCGGCCGTGCCGAGCACGTACCACCGTGCCCGCGACGACGTGCACAACGCTTTCGCTCGGAACGGATGGCAGACGGCGACCCACCGCTCGATGGTCACGATGAGCGTCAGGTAGACGGACATGGTTTGCGCGGCGTTCGCTATCGGGTAGGCGTAGGGCGTGATGTGCGGACAGACGTGGTAGTAGTAGTACCGCAGCCGGCCCGTGTACGGATAGATCGCAGTCAGCCCGAACAGTAGCACCGACGTGAGGATGAGCACGGTGTCGCAGGCCGCGAGCCCGACCAGCAGGCAGTTGACCGAGGAACGCATCTGGGGCCGCGACAACACGACCACCGAGAGGGCGTTCCCGAGCAGCCCCCCGGCGCCGATACCGTTCAGCAAGACGCCATGCACCACGAACCGGAACAGCTTGTCGGCGGCGTCGACGCCGACGTCCGAGTCGCAGCCCTCGGTGAGGTTGCTCATGCTGCGCGGCTCCGGCGGCGAGCGGCGCGTGAGGCCGAGCGCCGCCTCACTCCGCTCACCATGTTCACTCCGACACCACCGCCAGCCCTCGCTGCCACTGCCACTACCGCTGCCACTGCCGCTGCCGCTGCTCCTGTCACAAAACATTACTAACTAAGTATAATATCTTCTATACATATAAAATGCTTTGTCCTGACTGACTGATTCACTTTATCGTATTTTTTAACCGACTTCAAAAAAGGAGGAGGTTCTCAATTCGGTTGTATGTATGTTTTTTTTTATTTTTATCAAATTTGATCGTGTGCTTTATTTCTAAATAACATTTTCAATCTTCTTCTTTTCGTGTCGATTCCGTTAAACCTAATATTATTATTATGGTTGTTTAACAAAATTTGTTTCTCCCCGCATTGGAGGGACAAAAAGCACGGGCCGAAGCCAAGTGCAAGTATGATCTATCAGGAATCTAAAGAATTCAAAAATTTTCGAGTTAGACGACATGTATTTAGAATAACCGCTTTTTGTAACAATAGATATATGGATGGTGTGATATGGAGTATATTGAGACCATTATGAAGTGTTTTTGGGATGACGCCTGTGCTTGAAATTACTATCGGAATGGTTCTAACTTGCGTAACTTGCCATTGAGTTTTTATTTCAATAGAGAGTTCAGTGTATTTAGCTATTTTTTCGGAATGTGTGGTGACTAGATTATGGGTGTTGCAGATGGCGATATCTATGAGAAATACCTTTTTGTTAATTTTGTCTAAAAGGGTGATGTCCGGTCTATTGTTATATACTGTTTTATCTGTGATGATTGTCCTGTCCCAATATAATTTAAATGTATTATTTTCTAAAACAGCTTCTGGAATATACTTGTAATAAGGAACTTTTTCTGTGATAAATTTACATTGGTGTGCAAGGTATTGATGGATGATAGCGGCAACCTGATCATGTCGATGTTTGTAGTCGGTCTGTACGATGGCTCTACATGCACCTGTGATGTGTTGAATTGTTTCTGGAGCGCTGTGACAACGTCTGCATGAATCTTGAACATCTGGTCTACGAATGATGAATTTCTGATAATTTTTTGTGTCTATGACTTGGTCCTGTATGGCAAGCATAAAACCCTCAGTCTCAGGAAACAGCTCGCCTCGCTGCAGCCATGCGTTCGACGCCTTCATGTCGACATGTGGTTGCAGCAGGTCGGAGCGATGCCTCCCGTGTAAGGATTTATGCTGCCATGCAGCTATTTTATCGGTGTTGCTAGTGATCTGCTCATTGGGTTGTGTGTCTTTTGATAGTAAATTCAAAGGTGTGAAACGTCTGTCTGTATCGGTAATTATCCTATGTAAAAGGGAACTTTCGGCTCTTTCAAAGAAATATTTCCTAAGTGATGTAATCTGTTTGTTATGTAGGTTTTTTATGTCAATAATGCCTCGACCACCTTCTTCTCTAGGAAGTGTCAATCTTTGCACACAAGATCGTGGATGGTGCTTACGTTGTTTGGTCAGGGTCGTATTGATCATCTGCTGTAATCGATTTAAGTCTGTTTTTGACCAGCTAATTATGCCAAAAGAATATGTAAGTATTGGGATAGCGTAGGTATTAATTGCCTTTACTAAATTACGAGAAGAAAGTTGTGATTTCATTAGAACATTTAATCTGTGCTTAAAGTTTTTAGTGAGTTGTGTTTTAGTTTGCTTCTGATGAACTTGGTTGGATTGGTGAAAGCCTAAGTATTTGTAAGTGCTATTTTCATCTAAAGGTTCAATAGTTTGTTCATTGGTTAGAGTGAATGGTTCATTCTCTATGTACTTGCCCTCTCGGAATGTGTAGGTTTTACATTTGTCGATGCCGAAAGTCATCCTAATATCATTGGAGAACATTTGAGTGACGTCTGCTAGGTTGTGTAGTGATGGTACGGAATTACTATACAGCTTAATGTCATCCATGTACATAAGGTGGGTTATCTGTGTATTCTCGGAATTTTGAGAGACTACTTGTAAACCGGCATCAGTAGAATTGAGCAAATTAGAAAGAGGATTTAAGGCGAGGCAGAACCAAAGAGGGCTCAGGGCGTCTCCTTGGAAAATACCTCGTTTAATCGGGATTTCAGCAGTTTCTAAGAATTTACCTAATCTAAGTTTGGTTACCCAATGCTGCATTACTTCTCGTAGAAACTCTATTAAACTAGGATGAATTTTATAATGTTGTAAGATGTATAATAACCAACTATGTGGGACGGAATCAAACGCTTTCTGATAGTCTACGTACATGGTGCACATATCTGTCTTAGTTTTAGATGTGTATTTCATTGCGATTGAGTCAATTGTAATCTGCTCCTTGCAACCCTGACTGTACTTGCGACATCCTTTCTGTTCTTCTGCTAGTAAGTTATTCTGTGTAAGGTGTTTGTAAACTACTTGTGATATGCATGAAGTTATTATTTTGTAGATGGTCTGCAGACAGGTGATCGGTCTGTATTTTGCCGGGTTCGTTAAGTCAGTGTCTTTAGGAATCAGATAGGTTATGCCTTGCATTACAAAACTGGGTATGGTCTGTGGATATTTAAGGAAATTATTGATGTGATGGTAAAGGGTAGGATGCAAAGAGGTGAATTTCTTATAGTAGAAGTTATGTATGTGATCTGTACCAGGGGTTTTCCAATTGTGAGCACTTTTTAAAACATTATTGAATACGTCTAATGGGATGAATTCAAAATCCATGTCTGGTATGTTTTCTATGTTTTGTCTGTCTGATTCTATCCATGCGGCATCTTGATTGTGGTGTGTTGGTGTAGCCCAGATATTTGACCAAAATTCATGAAGCTCTTCTTTTGGGGGTGCGCTAGGTAATGTTGTGTCTGTAGTTTGTAGGTTAGTGGTATTATTTGCTAAATTTCTATAAAACTGTCTTTCGTTATTAGTGAATTGGGCATTTTGGTTTTTTCGTTCAGTACAATTAAGGTATCTACGCCGGCGGCTACTGAAAGAGTTAAGTTTTTGTTTTAATGTATCTAGAAATTGATTGTCTGTTCTATTAGGTTCTTCATAGCTAGAGTGTGTTTTATATATATTTTTAATCCTTTCTATATTCGCTATTAGTCCCAAACTTCTGTTCCCTTGAATGTATTGAGTAAATCTGCCTATTGCTTTCCTTAATTTTGATATTTTTCTATCTAGTCTCTTTAACCAATTAGGTCTTTTATCGGTTCTGTAGTTGCTTGGTGTTCCAGATGGTGGAGTCTGGACCAGTTCTTTGATTTTAGATCCATTACACAACGCTGCTGTATATGCTGCAGAATATATAATAGTTTGGGTTTTGATAAAATCGTTGTCAGTAGAGTCGTATTTTGGTATTACTTGTGAATTTAAATATGAAATTATATGGGCAAATCTTTTAGAAGTTTTCTGCTTTGGTATGAAAGGGCGCTGAACTGGGTTAGTATGTGAAAGTTTATCATAGGTTTCTTCAAATGTTTTGGATATTTTGTCGTCGAGGTCTTCTGAGTCTGTCAAATGGGTACTGTTGTTTGAATCTATTGTGGCAGTATCGTGTGATGGTTCGACTAAATTGCTGAGTGTGTTTATTGTTGAGTCTATTTCATAGTTAGTAGGTGGCAATGATTGTTCAGTAGTTTCTGAGTTAAGAGACATTCTTACTTCATCTCTTATAGTTAACAATCTTTCGTTAGTAATAAGTTTATTGTTGACAATAACTCTCCTTTGGTCTGCTATGCGTTGCTCGGATACATGCGATATGTGAGGAAATTGTTCTATAATAGCTCTGTGTAGTGGTTGTCTGTATGCTGATCTATTTGATTCTAAATTAGTAATTTTGTAATATTCTCTCATTATTGCTTCGTTAATGTCGTCGGGCCAACTCATTCGAGAACTAGTTGGTTGTTGTGTTCCTATATTGACTGATTGTGATTGAGATAAACTTGTATTGGTATTTTGGAGACTGTTTGCAGCTTCTTCTTTGATTAATTTTAGGCTAGCTGGGGGAATCAATTGGTTTCTGACTATAGCGCGACGTTGATCACCTATTCTCTGTTTTGATACATTAATTTGGGGAAATTTAGCTTTGAACTGAATGTAAAGTGGATCTAAATATCCACGTGGTTTCGTCTCAAGGTTTGTAATAATGAGATAAGTGCGCCAAATGAACTCATTCATTTCTTGCGTCCATTTAAGTCGCGGCGCGCGTACTCGGCCAGTGGTGGGTGCTGGATTATCGGCTATTGCCTCCTGCACAACATTCACGGCTGAATTGGTTGAGTGAATTGATGAGGACGGAGAAGGAAGAGATTTATTCAGGTTATAGTTAAGATATGAAGGTGGAGAAGAAGGAATTGAGGAAAATAAAGATTTAGGGGATGATGATGATGATGATTTTGGTCGGCTGTCACTTTGTTCGGGTGACCCGGTAGGAGCCCGCCGTCTCAACTCTCTACCACCAACGGCTCGTCCACTGCAACACTCAGCGTTGGCTCCAAGTGTGCCCTGACGGTAACCTCCAGGTAGCGGCGTCAAACGTTTTCTCTTTTGCTGTCTTGTCTCCATTTTGTTTGGGTTACCAGTGCCACGTTAGCCATCCAGTAGATATAAATTATGTTGCCCGCCCCCCACGATGATCAGGTGTTCGATCAGGGCGTGTGGTTGGATTTTAGGGGGCTTATTATTATTATTATTTTTTTTATATTTTTGTACTTACTTATTTAATTTTTTGTTTTTGTATTTGATTTTTTATTTTATTTTTTTATTAATATTATTATAATGCTATAAACAGTATCCAGCCCAATAAGTGGCTGCAGCCGCGGCGTCATCAGTTGCCTCATAGAGGTCTTGTGTGCAGCATGAAACCGGACACGAGGGACACTCCAGCAGATGAGGCATAGTCTGCTCTGTTTGACCAGGGTTACAATGGCAGTAGACATTTTCTGGATCGGTGTAACCCCATCTAGACCAGGGTCGATAATTTTTAAAACAAAAAGAAATAATAGTAGGATGAAACCCATTAGAAACGGAGGGGAATATTATAAAAATTAAAGGAAAAATAATTTACGGGCGATCTGAGGTCGGGAAGGGTATGGGGGTGAGCTTTTAAGGGTAAAAAACGGTTTACCTCGATTTCCGGCAAAACTAAAAGTCCTATGGAAAAAACTCAAATGGCAAAGTTGTAGGTAATAAAAAGATCTAAAACTTTTGTATTCACACTTTTGACGTGACAACGTTTTATAAATTGGTTTGCCGGGTGACACTTCAAGAAACTGCGTTACGCTCCGCTGACGTTATGCGCTCACAATGAGAGCGAGTGAGAGGCACGCGTCCCTTCCACTCGGGCCTGGTTAGCCCGCCTAAGAGCGAGAGAGACAGACATAAAAAGTGAAAGGCACGCGTCCCTTCCACTCGAGCACAGTTGTTGTCACGTAAAACTTTCGCCCGTATACCGACTTTACAGGCAACCAGTTTTTTTCACATAACCTCAAAATTTATGTGAATAATTCACAACCAAGTTTTTGGTTTTTTATGTTTATCTTTTACAAAAATGTTTTTTTTTCACGAAATTTGGTGAAAACTTTCCTTTTTATGTCCCAAATACGCTGTAATTTATTTGATTAGAAATATTTATTTTTTCACCTTATTTTGAATTAATATCGAAAAAACACCCTAATTTTCAATCGAAAATTCACCCGTCAAAATATCAGCTTTTTTTTAAAAGTTGGTAGGCTTTCTGTTCGCTGAAATCTCCACTTTTCGATGGTGAAAAAAAAAATATATGTTACTGTAGTAAATCTTCTCAGAAAATGCAAAAAACCGATCAGAAAACCTTTCGTGAAAAAAAAAAAACATTTTTGTAAAAGATAAACATAAAAAACCAAAAACTTGGTTTTTTGAATTTTTTATATAAATTTTGAGGTTATGTAAAAAAAGTGTGAATACAAAAGTTTTAGATCTTTTTATTACCTACAACTTTGCCATTTGAGTTTTTTCCATAGGACTTTTAGTTTTGCCGGAAATCGAGATAAACCGTTTTTTACCCTTAAAAGCTCACCCCCATACCCTTCCCGACCTCAGATCGCCCGTAAATTATTTTTCCTTTAATTTTTATAATACTCCCCTCCGTTTCTAATGGGTTTCATCCTACTATTATTTTTTTTCACTTTTTATTATTTTTAAAGGCTTCTACCCTGGTCTAATCGGCTAAGGTTGGTCTTACAGCGACCCTTGCGTGTTCTACATTTTCAATGCCTTTGATACTTGTGCTTAGTGTAAGATCTGTAGATTTTTACTTTTAATATACCTATATCGTATGTCGTAGATGTATTGTTTGAAGGCAATTAACTTGGCTCGACGTCCTCTACTCTATCGCTGCTCTATCCTCTATGTTTGCAACCCATTATTCAGCCAAAACTACATTGAACCGAACCAAACATGATGTCGATGTTTTACAATATGACGAAGGTCAGACAATCACGATCACGATACCGCGCCCTTCCTCGTCTTAGTTGTGTATTGGTTGTGTACACCGCGCGAGGTCTACGCACAAGGTACGTTCTATGTTCTATTCCCTCCTTGCTTTCTCTTCCATTGTACTGACAGTACACACTGACAGAATATCTGTCATCTTACATTATATTATATTCTTACAGAAATATATTATTTCTAGGTGAAATATCACGTACAATACTGATCGTACATAGTTGTTGTAATATTAAGAAGCCTAGAATATATAATATTCGAGTGTTAATGTGAAGAGCAATGAGAATATGATGATCGGTTTGTGGTTAATGTTCGTGATGTACTCGGCGAGCGTGTGTTGCACGGAGACGGAGAAGGGTGTAGGGGCAGGTAACACGGGAGGGAAGTGTCGGTACGCGTTCTACCGGGAGATGGGTGAGCAGGTGCAGGTGCAAGGGCAGAGGCAGGACACGAGGCGCGTGTTCGGCGGGGAGAAGGCGACCGAGGACGCGTGGCCCGCGGCCAGCGTGCTGCTCGACCGGTACTGGCAGCCGCGGTGCTCGGGCTCCGTGGTGGCCGCGCGGTGGGTCCTCACCGCCGCGCACTGCGTCACGCCGCGCCTCGCCTACGTCAAGTACAACACGAACCACCCCTCGGCTGGGGGGGACGGGAACCTCACGCCCGTCTACTACCTCTACAGGCATCCCGAGTGAGTATATACAGCGTACCTACACCCAGCGAGCGAGCGAGTGTGTACCTACTACATGGCGTCATCACGTGCGCAGGTACAAGGTGGTGCAGGAGGACCTCGGGCGCGGGACGGACGTGACCCTGCTGCACCACGACGTCGGCCTCGTGCGGACAGCGGACGCCATGAGGCTGCGGCTCGAGCCCCCGCTGCCGGCGCTCAGGTCTATCACCGTATACAATATGAACGAAATCACCGGGGAAGTGGTTCAGGTTAGTTGTGATATCGCACGACGCGCTACACCGCGTCACCCCATGCCATGCCATGCCATGTCATGCCACACGAGTGTTATACTACCGTACTATTCAATTATCAGAATGTCTTTTACTTTTTCATTTCATTTCTCGATCTCGAAATGATACCAACTTGGAGTTTTACATTTGTTGGCGAAAATAAATACGTGGCAGTTTCAATGTTCAATTAAACTATTTATCGCGATCGGGAAATGTAATGGAAAAGGTAGAGTGGAGTAGAGTAGAGTGATGTGATGCGATGTGTTGTGCAGATCCTCGGGTTCGGTCGCACGGAGAAGCTGGCCCAGGGCGAGGAGCTGGTGTCGGCGCGGCTGCGGGTGGTGTCGTGCGAGCGGGCCACGTGGGTGCCGTGCGTGTGTGGCGTGGGGGGGGCCGAGGGCAGCGAGCCCAGCCCGGCCGGGGTGTGCTCCGGGGACTCGGGGGGCCCGGTCGTGTACCGCGGGAGCCAGGTGGGCGTCGTGTCCATGGGGCCCGTGGAGTGCGCCGCCTCGGAGACGGGCCCCCGGGCCGAGGACGCCCCGACCAGCGTCTTCACCGGCATACAGCAGTACGGGCCCCTCATCAACGCCACCATCCTGGACACGGATACCGCGCTCCGCATGATGCGCGTCCCGCTCGACTCACACGCCGTCCCCCTCCCCTACCCCCTCTACCTACCTCACCTCTACCTACCTCACCTCATGCTACTGAGATACATACCTTAATTATTCATTATATTATCTATCGTGTTCGTTGTTATGTATTAAACGATGTACGTATTATGTAAAAGCCTTGCCTTTATTATGTACTCGTTGCAATAGGATGCCGGTAGTCGGGAGTCAGTAGGCGGTAGGGAAGGCCAGTGGAAGGGAACATAATGTATACAGGGTGTCCGGTAATGAATGGATAGGCAGGCACCTGCTGTGGATAGAGGACACTGTACCGGTTCAGAAAAATTAAAGTTATGTTCTATGAAAGTCTCTCAGTTTTCCGAGATATCCGCCATTTAAAACAAAAACAAAATTTTCACTTTCTTTCTCTATGTTTTTTGATGCCATAACTGCAAATGAAGGAATTAATCCAATCTATTTTTTGGATAGTATACCAGAATAAATGTGCTATCGAATGCAAACAATTATTTATGACATATCGAAAGTTTTTTTTTAACCTTAATTCACATTTAATTTCAATCTTAAATTAAATGTGATTTTTTTAACCTGAACTTTAACCTTTCCTAGTGTAAAAAAATGTATGTTCACCCTGGTGCCAAATTAAGAAAAAAGTTGCCTAATTCATTGAGATTCTGAAATGGTATAATACGTGGTATTGCCAGCAAAATGAATTCCTATTAAAGTGAGCGAGAGATGGCGGTCATACTTCCTCCTGGAGCACGTGTCGGCCAGTCACCGTCCCACCGTCCCACCAGCAGGGACAGGGACAGGGAGCTCCGTCACGTGATGTAGTAGGTATGTATGTCAGTGAGGTGAGTTACCGCGCGCGCGTCTTCACCTATAGGTACTATATCGAATGAACCGGTTAACTAATGACTCGATCGTATCACTCGGAGAGGAGACTCTAGTGTAGGTACCTACCTACCGCTACACGTACGTCGTACTTACACGTAATGGAGGTAGAGACCGCAACCCGCAACCCGCAACACGTTACACGAACACACTCTCACATTTAATTGGATATCGGTAGGATTATATCGACAAACATTAGTTGCAAGATGTCATATACATACACTACTCTACTCTACTCTACTTACTAGCTGCGTTACACGGTTCTACCCGGGCTAATGTCTCTGTTGATGTTATATACAAACAAACAAACACAGAATACACAATGGTTACTACGGACTATAAAAATAATCTTTCTAACTAGTTGCTCAGTTTCAGGCATTTGTTTATGAGTGTTTCACCTATTTATATTGTTGTGTTGCATGCTCTGAGTGCTATCATCTATATAATATACAATCCTAGAAGGAGTGGCGTCACATGACGTCACGTCGCGTCGTGTGACAATATGCAGCGAGTGCGAGAAGCACGGCTACACACGGGTAGCGCCATATCGGCCGGTGAACTGTGTTGTATTGCAGACCTACCGTCACATGAGTAGAGATGACCAGAGACTAAGGTTGTTCGGAGCTGTCAAAATGAATACGTAATTGTGACGTAATCATGTAGGGTTGGCACAGGTGAATTATATTAAATAAAAAAAACTTGAGAGGTGTCAAGGCACACCCGGATAGAACGAAGTTCCTTTCGATTAATTAGTTAGGAGTTGTAATAAATTAAAGTTTTTCGTTTTTTATATTTTTTTATATCTACTTTTTTTTTGTAAATAATCGTCGCGACACCACACTGTTCAATGCGAAATAGAAAGACGAAACGAAAATAACTAGCTTGCTTTCTATGCAAAACGTGTCGTTACATCTTTTGATCTTAATTTTTTCCGCAACGCGAGATAAGGAACTTCGCTCCAAAAAAAATGTGTAAACAAAGTATCAGTGTCTTTTTATATTATGGGCGTTTATTTTAACGCGGTAACAATGTAATCTAAATTAATGATTAATCTATACTTACTAATATTATAAAGCTGAAGAGTTTATTTGTTTGTTTGAACTCAGGAACTACTGGTTCGAATTGAAAAAATATTTTTGTGTTGGTCAGTCCATTTTTCTAGAAGGCTACTTTTTATTTTGATATTTCCACGGGATCGAGACTTGCGCGAGTAAAACCGCGTGCAGCTAGTAGATAAATAAATGAATGATGAACATAATACCTTAATCAGAAATTTTTATGGATTACCGGGAAACTTTGATGTCACAGAATCGAACGTTAAATAGATAAACGTTGACATACTAGAATTCACAAGTAGTATGTTATACATACATATAACTATGCTTTCCGTCGTGTCTAGTCACTATAACACAAGCCTAGTTGCTTAGACTGGAGCACTCACTCACAAAATCGTTTCCATTCTTCCTCCCTCCCTCTCTATAAAAGAAAATCTTCTATCCGTGGTCTGGTCACGATAGCACAAGCCTAGCCGCTTAGGTTGGGGCACTCACACACTCAATTCCCACCCAGTAAAGGTACATATTTAATATTAATAACTATTATATCTGTCGCGTCTAGTCACTATAACACAAGCCTAGTTGCTTAGACTGGAGCACACGCTCACTCACTCACTCAATCGTTCCCACCCTTCCTTCGAAAGAAAGAAAATTATTTAAGTCTTCTATTTCGTCACTCGTCACCATAACACAAGAATGGTCCACACTCACTCCGTCCCTACTTAAGATCAAATTAATAACACTATATTTTATTAAACAATATGAAACAAACATGCGACGCGTGATGTTTACCGCTCGCATGCGAGTGTGACAGCCCTGAACTTGGGCACTGGCCGAGCCAGTATAGACCGGTTTCTCTCCGTACGTGACGTGCCGCCAGTGCCCACGCACACATGCGCATTAAGCTTGTAGTAGTGGACTTGTCAGAGAGCCTTGTATGACACATTAGTCTCTGGTTGTATTATTTACTCATGTGCTACCGTACCGTACAGCTCCAAAACGACCGTTATAAGAATGTTTTCAACACAAACAAGATTCTAGACACTTTAGTTGAACTCTAAAGTCTTCTAACTCATCAATTTATCAAACAAAAACTATTAGAATGAAAATTCTCCAAATTCCAATAATAATAATTTTAGAAATCTACCGGGGGCTGCAATTATGCAGCCGACTACATTGAATGATGCGATCGGACATTCCGTCCGAGTACGAGTGTAGGCGGACGGGGAGGTGTGTGCTACGTGGCGTTGTTGAGGGCGCTGAGGTCGGTGAGGGCGCTGAGGGCGGTGAGAAAGTGTCATATTACAATAGGATAGGAACGCCTGACATAAACGTCGAGGTCGTCGTCGTCGTCGTCGGGCAAGTAACGGTCTCAGTGAAGTCCGCAACATGCAGCTACTGTAGGTACTCGTTGTTTATACGTAGGTATAGGTACGTAGTTGGCTGCATGCATGGTCCACGATATGCACGGACTTCGTGCTGTTCACATGGTCATGTGGTAGTATGTGTGTGATCGTGTAGCAAGTACCGTGATACAGTCCGTCCGTCCGTCCGTCGCAGTCATAGCTATAGACTGTAGGTAGGTACTGTATGGCAGACACACTGGTGTATACATACAGACAGATGTACCTACTCACAGCTAGTATAATGTCGTCTCCACGTTACGTCTCGGTATCGTCGTTCCGACTACCAGACAGACGGACGGACATCCGGCTCGAGGTCGACACGACGCGGACGACGGCGGCAAGGCTACTCAACTACTGGTTGTGTTATATGTATATACATACATATATATATACAATACAATCAACATACGTAAGTACCTACCGTAGTAGCACAGTAGTAGTAGAGAAGCCAAGTTGATAAATCTAATTTCCGTAGGACTCGAAAGGTTTCTAACGACAACGGGTATCGTTAGAATCAGCGTAGCTTACTGATTATCAAAATGCATGTTGTCGCTTCCTAAAGTGGTGGGGATGCCATCTATGACGTGATAAAAATGGCGCCTTACATTTCGTGGGTTATTGGGATAACGATTTATCCGATTTGAAAAAACTAGGTATCAAATGAGAGGTAGTGTAACCAAACATGCTAAGTCACTTATTTGTAGGTATTATATTTTGACCAATATTAAAAGAAAAGTGAGTTTTTTTTCTAAACATAAATACGTTTGTTAGGCAATATACCTACCCGATTAATATTTAAATTAGATTATCATTTTGGCAATAAATAATTAGCTACAGTTTCGTAGTGTTCTATAAAGGTTCAATTTTCCAAATTGCTGTAAAATTAACGAAGTTTAAACCATTGCGATAGTTATGTGTTAGAACCATTGCGATAGTTATGTGTTAGAACCATTGCGATAGTTATGTGTTAGAACCATTGCGATAGTTATGTGTTAGAACCATTGCGATAGTTATGTGTTAGAACCATTGCGATAGTTATGTGTTAGAACCATTGCGATAGTTATGTGTTAGAACCATTGCGATAGTTATGTGTTAGAACCATTGCGATAGTTATGTGTTAGAACCATTGCGATAGTTATGTGTTAGAACCATTGCGATAGTTATGTGTTAGAACCATTGCGATAGTTATGTGTTAGAACCATTGCGATAGTTATGTGTTAGAACCATTGCGATAGTTATGTGTTAGAACCATTGCGATAGTTATGTGTTAGAACCATTGCGATAGTTATGTGTTAGAACCATTGCGATAGTTATGTGTTAGAACCATTGCGATAGTTATGTGTTAGAACCATTGCGATAGTTATGTGTTAGAACCATTGCGATAGTTATGTGTTAGAACCATTGCGATAGTTATGTGTTAGAACCATTGCGATAGTTATGTGTTAGAACCATTGCGATAGTTATGTGTTAGAACCATTGCGATAGTTATGTGTTAGAACCATTGCGATAGTTATGTGTTAGAACCATTGCGATAGTTATGTGTTAGAACCATTGCGATAGTTATGTGTTAGAACCATTGCGATAGTTATGTGTTAGAACCATTGCGATAGTTATGTGTTAGAACCATTGCGATAGTTATGTGTTAGAACCATTGCGATAGTTATGTGTTAGAACCATTGCGATAGTTATGTGTTAGAACCATTGCGATAGTTATGTGTTAGAACCATTGCGATAGTTATGTGTTAGAACCATTGCGATAGTTATGTGTTAGAACCATTGCGATAGTTATGTGTTAGAACCATTGCGATAGTTATGTGTTAGAACCATTGCGATAGTTATGTGTTAGAACCATTGCGATAGTTATGTGTTAGAACCATTGCGATAGTTATGTGTTAGAACCATTGCGATAGTTATGTGTTAGAACCATTGCGATAGTTATGTGTTAGAACCATTGCGATAGTTATGTGTTAGAACCATTGCGATAGTTATGTGTTAGAACCATTGCGATAGTTATGTGTTAGAACCATTGCGATAGTTATGTGTTAGAACCATTGCGATAGTTATGTGTTAGAACCATTGCGATAGTTATGTGTTAGAACCATTGCGATAGTTATGTGTTAGAACCATTGCGATAGTTATGTGTTAGAACCATTGCGATAGTTATGTGTTAGAACCATTGCGATAGTTATGTGTTAGAACCATTGCGATAGTTATGTGTTAGAACCATTGCGATAGTTATGTGTTAGAACCATTGCGATAGTTATGTGTTAGAACCATTGCGATAGTTATGTGTTAGAACCATTGCGATAGTTATGTGTTAGAACCATTGCGATAGTTATGTGTTAGAACCATTGCGATAGTTATGTGTTAGAACCATTGCGATAGTTATGTGTTAGAACCATTGCGATAGTTATGTGTTAGAACCATTGCGATAGTTATGTGTTAGAACCATTGCGATAGTTATGTGTTAGAACCATTGCGATAGTTATGAATTAGAACCATTGCGATAGTTATGTGTTAGAAAAAAAAACTCTTTTGTTTATGTTGTTTAATATTGTTTGTTTGTTGTTTAATATTGTTTTGTTTTATTTGTTTTGTTTAAGATAATTATATTTTTTTTTTATTTCTTGTATATAATTTAATTAATTGTAATTTGAAATCAGATTAATGTATTAATAAATAAATAAATTCAGATAATACCTACAATAAAAGTGATTTGTCTGTTTCCAAGGATTGATCTCTATCAGCAACACTATCGTTTGGTATAATTATATAGGATGATTATTGTTTTGCAAAATCAACTGGTTCGATTCCTGGCTAGGGTAATAAGTTTTTCGAAAATCTAATGATACCTACAGTTTTAGTTTTTCTCAAAATCGGGCACGCAACTCCTTTCAGCATTTTTAGCTATCTCTTATAGTTTGGGATATTGCCCTGAAGGCCCACATAAAAAATTCACCCTGTATATTGTAGGTACTTATACTGTCTTAAGGTGCAGGAATATAATACAGGGTGAACTTTACACATGGGGCTAATTCTGAGCTATTTATATCCTAAACTATATGAGATAGCGGAAATGTTGAAAGGAGTTGCGTGCCCGATTTTGACAAAAACTAGAACTAAGTCTTTGATTTTTGAAAAAGCAATTACCCTATCCAGGAATCGAACCTGTTAATTTACCAAAAGTTGTACAAAAAAGTATATTGTAAAGGTGCACAGAAATAGCTTTGTACAGTTTTCTAATATAATTCCGAATAAACGTGTAACTATAACATAATATTATCAAAGTCGCGTCGCTTCAGTCGAGCGTGTGACACGTGCCACGTAGCACGACGGACACGACTACCGGTAGTCCAACCACATGAGTAAATAATACAACCAGAGACTAATGTGTCATACAAGGCTCTCTGACAAGTCCACTACTACAAGCTTAATGCGCATGTGTGCGTGGGCACTGGCGGCACGTCACGTACGGAGAGAGACCGGTCTATACTGGCTCGGCCAGTGCCAAAGTTCAGGGCTGTCACACTCGCATGCGAGCGGTAAACATCACGCGTCGCATGTTTGTTTCATATTGTTTAATAAAATATAGTGTTATTAATTTGATCTTAAGTAGGGAGGGAGTGAGTGTGGACCATTCTTGTGTTATGGTGACGAGTGACGAAATAGAAGACTTAAATAATTTTCTTTCTTTCGAAGGAAGGGTGGGAACGATTGAGTGAGTGAGTGAGCGTGTGCTCCAGTCTAAGCAACTAGGCTTGTGTTATAGTGACTAGACCACGGATAGAAGATTTTCTTTTATAGAGAGGGAGAAGGAGGAAGAATGGAAACGATTTAGTGAGTGAGTGCTCCAGTCTAAGAAACTAGGCTTGTGTTATAGTGACTATACATGACGGAAAGCATAGTTATATGTATGTATAACATAGGTACTACTTGTGAATTCTAGTATGTCAACGTACCGTTTATCTATTTAACGTTCGATTCTGTGACATCAAAGTTTCCCGGAAAGCCATAAAATCTGATTTAGGTATTATGTTCATCATTCATTTATTTACCTACTAGCTGCACCCCGCGGTTTTACTCGCGTAAGTCTCGATCTCGTGGAAATATTAAAATAAAAAGTAGCCTTCTAGAAAAATAGACTGACCAACACAAAAATATTTTTTTCAATTCGAACCAGTAGTTCCTGAGTTCAAACAAACAAACAAACTCTTTATAAGCTTTATAATATTAGTATAGATTAATCATCAATTCAGATTACATTGTTACCGCGTTAAAATAAACGCCCATAATAAAAGACACTGATGCATACACATTTTGGAACGAAGTTCCTTATCGCGCGTTGCGAAAAAAGAGACGGAAAAACAAAAACTAAAAAAAACTTGAAAAAAAATCCTGGTAACAAAAACTAAAAGAAACCTGAAAACAAAAACTAGAAAAAGACTGAAAAAAAAAACTAAAAAGTGAAAAATAATCCATTTCGGGTCACTAAAACAGCAGATAACATAAACATACTTGCCTAGCTAGCATGAGCAGCACGATATAGCGATTTATCGACAAAAACTGTCAAAATATGCTATATAAAGCCGCCATGTTGAATTTTTATCGAAACGGCGAGCATGGCCCGTGTGTGTGACGTCACGTGTTACGGTATGATAAGATAGACAAAAGAGCGAGCACGACAGTCTCTTATTTATCGAAAGGTCGAGCATGACCGACTAATTGTCGATAAAAAACGTGAAAAGTATCGATTTTTGACATTATGGCGCGTTATTTTATCGACAACGTTTGGAGTGTGTGATAAATTTATCAAGATTATTTAGCGTAACCAATATTAACTTAAATCCATTATTAAACTAGAATGTAAGAAATATTATAATGATTTTTGTGTAAATGTTCTTAATAAATACAGAAAATGTACCTACCTACTTGTAGGTATAACTAAACTAAAAAGATTCTATTCCATTCGTTTTTTTTTATATTATAATTAATTAAAGCTTCGCAGTGTGCAGTATATCTAGTGTCGAGTTACTATTTTCGCACTGTCACGAAATTAAATTAAATTTAACTCGATTATTACAAAGTTTTGCTAAAATAAAAATCAGCGCGCCATGTTGCTCTCGCGTTCCAAAACGCGATTTACACGAAAACGCCAACACTAAAACACGATGATAGCACGTTTTCAAAATATAAACATTGAAGAAAATCTTGTTTGATCGTTCTGTCAACAAAGATGTGTCAAATTCAGTCACAGATTGCGTTAAAAGTTGCAAAAAAAGAAGAAAAGAATGAATGGTTAACGTTATTAAATTGGCAGCATTGAAATTCATATCAAGTGGATGTGACGTATTTATCATCTCATATTGCGTGATATTATTTTAACATATCATATCGCTCCATTTGTCATACTCGCGAAATCGATAAATCTTAAGGTGTGGATATAATACGTTATCTTTTATCATATCATATCACGAACAGCCATGCTAGCTAGGTTGGAAGTCGGACTGGGTTAGATTGAATGTTGAGAGGTATTATAGGAAACATGGTGTCACCCAGTCCGACTTCCAAGTATGTTTATGTTATCTGCTGTTTTAGTGACCCGAAATGGATTATTTTTCACTTTTTAGTTTTTTTTTTCAGTCTTTTTCTAGTTTTTGTTTTCAGGTTTCTTTTTCAGGTTTTTTTTTAGTTTTTGTTACCAGGATTTTTTTTCAAGTTTTTTTTAGTTTTTGTTTTCAGGTTTTTTGAAGTCGGTTTTTTAAATTTTAATTTATTTTTTTATTTAACCATTTTTAGTGCCGCTGACACTGAAAATTCTACTCCATGAGGCGAAAGCGACTATTTCTTAAAATTGCAACCTGTACCTAATCGTAACTCATTGAAGGGTTTGGTGATGAGAAGGTTCAGATGCTCCATTCGTCGATAGGTAAATATTAGTGTATGGGCCAATTCTACTAGTGGTAATGGAAAATTGAGCAATTTGCTGAACCTCGCTGTGCAGATCTGTTCATCACTCCAAAGATCATCATCATATCTTCATTTAGGATAGGGTTCTCTATTAACATTCATACAAGCCCAGTCCGGCAACTAAATTCGACTAAATTCTTCAAATTGTAACCTGTGATCGTAACCGATTCAAGAGTTGTCTGATGAGAAGGTGGTTTTAGATATTCCATTTATCGGTAACTATTAGTTTATGGACCAAGTCTACTGGTGGAAATCGAAAATAGAGCAATTTGCTGCACTCTCGAGTTGCAATGCTGTTCATCCCTCCGAAGACCCTCATCAGATCTTCATTGAAGATAGGGTTTTCTGTCAACATTCATACAAACCCAGTCCGGCGACTAAATTCGACTAAATTCTTCAAATTGTAACCTGTAATCGTAACCGATTGAAGAGTTTTCTGATGAGAAGGTGGTTTCAGATATTCCATTTATCGGTAACTATTAGTTTATGGCCCAATTTTACTGGTGGAAAACGAAAACTGAGCAATTTGCTGCACTCTCGAGGTGCAATTCTGTTCATCACTCCGAAGATCCTCATCAGATCTTCAGTCAATTTTTATGGGACCACCTCTGAGTTATCCCCTTTCATACAAAAAAGATTTTTCCAAATCGGTCCAGGCGTTTTCGAGTAATCAGCGAACATACATAAAAAAAAATATATATATACGCGACGAATTGAGAACCTCCTCCTTTTTTGAAGTCGGTTAAAAAATTAAGACCAAAAGATGTAACGACACTTTTTGCATAGAAAGCAAGCCAGTTATTTTCGTTTCGTCTTTCTATTTCGCATTGAACAGTGTGGTGTCGCGACGATTATTTACAAAAAAAAAGTAGATATAAAAAAAATTAAAAAACAAAAAACTTTAATATATTACAACTCCTTATTAACTAATTAATCGAAAGGAACTTCGTTCTATCCGGGTGTCCCTTGACACCTCTCAAGTTTTTTTTATTTAATACTAGCTGCGCCCCGCGGTTTCACCTGCGTAGTAATTTTCTACGCAACTTTCTTAATTTTTTCTTCCATAAGAACCTTTTCCATACAATAACAAACCCAACAAAAAAAGAATTGGCCAAATTGGTCCAGGCGTTGTTGAGTTATGCGCTTACCAACACATTTTGCGATTCATTTTTATATTTAAGATAATGTACTCGTGCCAACCCTACATGATTTTGTCACAATTACGTATTCATTTTGACAGCTCCGAACAACCTTAGTCTCTGGTCATCTCTACTCATGTGGTCCAACTACACACACACACACACACACACACCTACTATACTATACGATAATATGGTGGTGTAGCAGGTAGGTATGAAATATATACATAAATCATGTAAACGTCATGTTAAACATAGTCCATATATATTACAATATTACATGACAGGTACACGACGTACATAAATGACAAGTCTGTCAACTGCACGTGGTATATTTTCATAATTGATTTGTTTGAAACTTTGTAAACTACAGCTCTATTAATATTATGAATATTGTAGTAGTGACACATCGTCTTCGCGAGAGTCGGGGCGGGGGCCTGCCGGGGCGGGGGCCTCGCGGAGGTGACACACGGTTTGCAACCGACATAAGCGCCCCGTGATTTCACTTCAATATACAATGAAATTAATTATTTTAACTTACAATAAATAATGTATAAGTACAGGAAGTTTTTTTTCTCGTTGTTCTCTTTATGCAACACTATCCATTTGTTTGATACAATAATATATGATGATTATTTTTTGGCAAATGCCTAGGTTCGATTCCTGGCTAGAGTAACCGGCCAAGTGCGAGTCGGCCTCGCGCACGAAGAGCTCCGTACTATTACAATCGATACATATCACGCAAAAAGCCCTTAAAAATGTTGTATGTCAGTAAAATTATTAACAAAAAAATATTGCCTAAAAATAGTAAACGAAAAAACCCAGAATTGTTGAAAACATGCGCAAATAATATTTACTTTGTTCTGTTTGAATCACAGTCAGCAAAGGACTGAGGGTATATTATATTTTGACAGGTGCATATTTTAAAGTTTTAATTTTTTCAATGACGGTTAAATAATTATTGGTTATTCTTCGAAAGCTTGAATGATATCAAGCTGAATAATTAAAGATTACTGAACCGTTATTTAAAAAAAATAAAACTTTAAAATGATCACCTGTTACCCTCAGTCTTGCACTGACTGACTGCACTTATTTGTTGTTATAACGGCTACTGAAATACATAATCTGTGAGATAATGTCAAGTGTCTAGCTATCATGGTTCGTGAGATAGAGCCTACCTACTACTACGTGTCGTCGCTCGTCCGGAGAGAGTCCGGTCCGCGAGTAGACCGCCCGCGCCCGCGCCCGCGCCGCGCTCTAAGCTCGCCTCGGGACGCGACGCTCTAGAAGCCCGCGCCCGCGCCGCGCTCTAAGCTCGCCTCGGGACGCGACGCTCTAGAAGCCCGCGCCCGCGCCGCGCTCTAAGCTCGCCTCGGGACGCGACGCTCTAGAAGCCCGCGCCCGCGCCGCGCTCTAAGCTCGCCTCGGGACGCGACGCTCTAGTACCGCGTCAAGTTATGATCGGTCAAAGTCTCTCGGTGTAACTCGGCCCGAAATAACCCGCATTTAAAAAAAAAAAAAAATCAACTCTTGCAAACTATTTTTTATGACATGACAAAGTTTTTTTTAAACTAACTTTTTACACAAAGATGTTTTTTTAATTTTTAACCTGATCTTTAACCTTTTGCACTGTAAAAAATAAATGGTCACCCGTGTGCCTTTAAAAGAAAATTGCTTATTTCATTGAGATTGTGAAAAATGGTATAAAACGTGATATAAACCTAACTTTTATCTTTCTGAACCAGCACAGTTCCCGTTGATCCATACATTACGGAACACCCTGTATGTACCACCGCACCGCAACGTACACGTTCACTGATTACCTATATCATTAACTAGTGACCCGTCCCGGCTTCGCACGGCTATATTATGCATGTATTATACATATAAACCTTCCTCTTGAATCACTCTATCTATTAAAAAAAGTAATATGCAGAAAAGAACAGATTGTGATAGAATCTCACAGTCGATTGCGCATGCACACTGTACACACTACTGCATATAGATTGTTTAATATACCATCATATAGCGTGGCGACGCGTGCGTGCCACGGCATGCGTCGCCTCGCCAGAAATCGGTTTTACGTGCGGCTATAGTGAGCTCTAACGATCTGCATCGAAAAACAGCCCTATGTCTATCACTGTGCGTCGCCACGGCATGCGTCGCCACGCCAGAAATCGGTTTTACGTGCGGCTATAGTGAGCTCTAACGATCTGCATCGAAAAACAGCCCTATGTCCATCACTGTGCGTCGCCACGGCATGCGTCGCCACGCCAGAAATCGGTTTTACGTGCGGCTATAGTGAGCTCTAACGATCTGCATCGAAAAACAGCCCTATGTCCATCATTTGCAGTTTCGACCCACTGTGCGTCGCCACGGCAGAAATCGGTTTTACGTGCGGCTATAGATGTTTCACATCAAAAACCGCATGAAATCCGTTGCGTAGTTTTAAAGATTTAAGCATACATAGGGAAATAGGGACAGAGAAAGCGGCTTTGTTTTATACTATGTAGTGAAGTGACAATAGGTAACCTGTTGCCATACATACATACTTACTTACATACAGGGTGAATCCAGGGCCATTTCCTAAACTGTAAGCAAAAAATACTGAAAAACTGCATCTTTATATAATATTTAGAAAAATCATTACCTACTGTAGTGTGTAACGTATACGATGACGAATGTTTACAATAAGAAAATTAATATTGAGTTGAGAGTTGAGAACCAAACTACCATATCCTTTACACTACCTTAGCCAAGAATCTAACTTTTTATTTAAAAAAAAATGTTTATTCCATTATTTGTAGCAATGTTACTATCCCTAAAAATGCAGTTATAGGAGGTAACAAACTGCTGCATTAAAGTATCAACTGTTTTTTTACTATGTAAAATAGATAATTAAAATAATAATATTTTAAAACATTTTGAAAAAAATATCACCTCACACTCAATTGTTTTGCCAGAGACAGGTGGAAAATTGCAGAAATTACAAAAATAAACTATTTTTATGATTTGCCATACTAGTACAGTCATTTGGTATTTTTACCTGGAAAGTTTTCCGGGAGTTTTGAAAATTGGTAATTTTATAGATTTTGACGTGCTCTTACCGAATTTTAACTTTGCCACCTCGTATCTTTGCCGCTCGCGCCGCCATATTGCAAAAATGGCGCCTAAAAGCAGTTTTTTGATAATAACTCCTTTCCGACGCATTTTACAAGAAAAACATATCTATACAAAATAATAGTAGAGAAAATTTCCTACAATTTATGTCATAACCTTTTTTTTCCTAAAACCAATAGTTTCGGCGTACGAGCGCCGTAAAGTGTAGTTCAACACACGTTTCGGCAGAAATACTCATTTCCACACCACCATGAGGTAGAGAAAGCGGCGCGTTTTTTTTATCGTGGTATCCCCAGTAGGCGTAATCCACATCTGACTCACTATTTCAAAATTTAGTTTTGCTTTAATTTGCTTTAATCGTTCAATGTTTTGGTCGGAAGCAATAGCACTTTTAGGTGTTATACAATGAATGCCACCCATAGCATGAAAAGTATTATGCCCATCTAATGTTTACGTGTTGAAATCGGCGTTGTCGAAAACAAACTGTGAAAACGACTGATCAAAGATATTCAATGGTGAGCGCATTATAGCTAAAACTACGAACAGCATTGCTTGACAAATGGAAGAAAAAAAGCATTGCTCTTGCACATTCTATTATTGCCGCAGCAAGGCCGAAATCTTTTATATCATCAGTTCAGGTCGGAGTAGCAGTATTTTTATTTCAAAAATATGGATCTCGACGATTGATAGATACTTTATCATCTCTCGGATTTTGCTCTTCGTACACCGAAGCAATGCTGTCATGGGCGTGCCCAGAGTTTTGTACAGGGTGGGGCAGAAGCAAACAAAAATATTATTATTAATGACTGTATTTATTTGAATAATGTCATGGGGGGTTTAGGCTAATTAATCTCCAGCGAGATGGCAGCGATAGGGCAATGTGATGGTTGAAACGCAACTACACGATGGTCACCTTCAGTTGTAAATTGGAGAAGGACGTGCAAGCAGCCGCTGCGGCAATATAAAGCTAAATCAGTTCTTTTCCATCCAAAGGTTGCCTGGAAGAAATCGCTTTCAGCGATAAGGCCGCCCATTTGTGCAACTTGTACTTTCTAGCTATTACTTTACTTTGCTTTTTGTATTTATATGTTCCTTACTGTACACACTGGTGGTGGGACGACACAGTCCAGAGGGAGACTAAGGCGAAGAAAGCCCTCTTTAAAAAGTGGCAAGCGTCCAGCTCTCCTGAAGATCGCGACTCGTATAAAGCCGCCAAACGTGCCACAAAAAGAGCAGTAGCCAGAGCCAGACAGAACCACTTACAGTCACTATACGATAAGTTGGAAACGTCTGAGGGGCAGAAGCTTATTTATAAGTTGGCACGTTCGAGGGTAAAAGCGGCGCAGGATATATCCAAGTGCCGCTGTGTAAAAGACCCCGATGGTAACCTGCTTTGCGAGGACCTTGCGGTGAAGGAGAGAGGGCGCTCTTATTTCCACGAGCTGCTGAATAAGCAGTACAAAGAGGTGCAGCCGCCGGAACTCCCTCCGAATCAAGGACTTGTGCCACCGATTACGCCTGACGAAGTCCGCAAGGCTCTTCGCCCCATGAAGAATCGGAAAGCTGTCGGAGCCGATGGAGTCCCTATCGAAATGTGGATGGCGATGGGTCCTCGTGGTGTGGGCATCTTGACCAACCTCTTTAACCGCATACTCGAGACCGGTGAGATCCCTGCCCAATGGAGATTGAGTGTTATTACCCCAGTTTTCAAGGGCAAGGGATCGGTGCAGGAGTGTGGCAGTTATCGAGGTATAAAGGTCATGTCCCACACCATGAAGCTCTACGAGCGGATAGTGGATTCTCGGATCTGACAGGAGTGCACTGTCTCTGGGTGTCAATATGGTTTCCGCCCCGGGCATGGCACCATGGACCCTGTTTTCGCCCTAAGGATCGTTATGGAGATATACAGGACGAAGAATACGCCTCTGCATTTTCTATTCCTAGATTTGCAGAAGGCTTTCGACTGTGTTCCTCGCATGATGATCTGGTGGGCGCTGCGGTCCAAAGGGGTTCCGGAAGCTTATGTTGAAATCATCAGAGACATGTACCGAAATTCTGATTCTGTGGTGCGAACTGCTGTTGGCGACACTAAGCCCTTCCCTGTTCCCGTTGGAGTTAACCAGGGTTCCGTCCTAAGCCCGTTCCTGTTCAGCGTAATATTGGATGCACTGTCCGTTGCCATCAGGGATGCACACGAGCAGCCTCCATGGCTGCTCATGTACGCTGTTGATATTGCGCTGGCGGATTCGGATAAGGGGCGGCTGGTCCAACGTGTACACACGTGGAAGGAGTCGCTTGAGAACGGCGGTTTGCAACTGAATGTGGCGAAGACAGAGTACTTGGCTTGCAATACCACAGATCCCACACCTGTCTGCGTAGACGGTCATATGGTCGAGCGGACAGACCAGTTTAAGTACTTGGGATCTGTTCTTCGCGCGTCCGGCGACATCGATTGCGACGTCAAGTCACGCATTTCAGCGGCTTGGGCCAAGTGGCGTGAGGTGACTGGTGTCATTTGCGACCCCAAAATGCCGGTTAAACTAAAGGGACAGGTCTATAAAACCATCATTAGACCTGTCCTTTTGTATGGTAGTGAGGCGTGGCCGGTACATGAGCGACATAAGCAGGAGCTGCGTGTCACGGAGATGAAGATGTTGCGCTGGATGTGTGGAGTGACGCGAAAGGATCGCGTCAGGAACTCCCGCATCCGGGGCAGCCTTCATGTCCGAGACATTGCAGATAAATTGCAAGAATGTCGCCTACGCTGGTACGGTCACGTCTACAAAGAACAATTGTCTTGCCATGGCGCCTCCGCCGGGCCGTGGCAGACTGGGTAGACCCAAGAAGTGCTGGCTTGACGTCGTAAAGGGTGATATGCGTGCAAATGGCCTTACCAACCAGGATGCCGAAGATCGTGCGAAGTGGAGGCGTAAAAGTAGGAAAGCGGACCCCGGGCTCCTGAGAGGGATGCAACCGGGAACATCGCTCGGATGATGATGATGATGATGTTCCTTACTGTACACCACGTACCAATTTTCGAGCACTCACTGATGAATGGGCCACGAGTAGATGCGTACCGCCATCGCTGGCCCACTTCCTTTGATGTGTGACCGAAAAACTGACTCCGTGGCCATCCAGTCTTCACACCACGAACCATAAGCCAGTGGGCCAACATGATGGCCCATTAAATGACATTGGGACTTTTACTAGGCGGAGTGGCAGGTTTTCTTTTTAGCGCGGCCAGTAATCAAACTGAATAAATTAGTTGTAGAATATTGATACAAACAAGAAATGTTCCAGGGTCTCATATCTAGACTCAGTCGGGGCGGAGTTATATCCATTTTAAAAATTGTTATTTTGGTACTTAATCTACCTACAAAAGGAACCATTGGATTTTTTTATAATTAAACCTCATTATAAGGAACTCATTAATGGACAGTTGGAGACTTGGCATAGAGTCTGTGGTCAAGAGTGATACGAAAGAGGTTTTGATTAAAAAAAAATGTTAATTGTTATGTTAATTAAAAAAAAAATGTGACTGGACAAAAAAAAATAATGTTTTCTTGGTACATGTATGAGTGTAGCCGGACGAACTAACAATCGAACTAACAAACAATTATGCTAGTAAATATTATAATATATTATGAGTGAGGTTTAATACTACCTATTAGAAAGTGGTCGAAATATTTTAAACACTGACAGTTTTATTACGTGTGAAATAAGGCAAATTAAATAGAATTTTTAAGTAAATATTTTGTTATAAAAATTAAATTCGTTATTCATTTGGAATCATACAATTTGCATTAAAAATAACCAACCATTCTCGGTTAACCAAACTATTTTTAAATTACTTACTTATTGACCATGCATGCATTGTTAGAAGTACTCATAAAAAGAAAACCAAACTGCCCGTCTCGTTATCTTTCATAATATAGCCACCAAAAACTCAGGTGATCTATAGTTATATACTTATTAAAAACTATTTACAGGATTTACCCACGTAAGTCCCGATCCCTGTGAATATTGTGATGAAAGTAGCGTAGCCTATAATTATGTTAATCCAGTTTATCAGTTGTCTCGTTACAGAGTTTCAACGCTATCGGTTCAGTAGTTTTTGCGTGAAGGAGTAACAAACATACATGTACACACACGAACTTCTACATTTATAATATTAGCAGGATAATTATTTATTGTGAAGTTGAACAAGAAATTCAACTACCTAGGTAGGTAAGTTACTAGGTAGTAAGTACCTGGGGGTATGGTTCTATTAGAGATTGTCACTCGCTTTAGTGAAACCAGAATAATAAGTAAGAAGATGAATGAAGAGAAGAAGAAGTTAAACTTGATACATTAGATTTCCAAAGTAGGTAGGTACCTACTTACTTACCTACTTACATTTTGTTATGGTATGGTATAGGTATTTTTTCATGATAAATAGATATTGGCTATTTGATAAACAGATACCTTTGTAATTGATTCATAAGATCT
The DNA here is from genome assembly GCA_907269075.1 of Idaea aversata. Lineage (NCBI taxonomy): Eukaryota > Metazoa > Arthropoda > Insecta > Lepidoptera > Geometridae > Idaea > Idaea aversata. Next base: position 208,931 of record OU026084.1, read on the forward strand.
ACATTACGTAAAAATCAATCAAATAAATATATATTTATCGACAACACAAATACTACCTATGCTTACTAAAGCAAGAAAAGGACTAATTAAATATAATACTACCTACATCTAGCTTATTTCTGCAATAATCACCGACTAAAAGTATAATATAATCCCTAACATTTATACGGGTGTTCTATCAAAAACTGGACATCACTATCACAGTATAAAACAAAGTCACTTTTCGCCGTCCCTATTTCCCTTTGTACGCTTAGATCTTTAACACTACGCAACGGATTTTGATGCGGTTTTTTTAAATAGATAGAGTGATTCAAGAGGAAGGTTTATATGTATAATACATGCATAATATAGCCGTGCGAAGCCGGAGCGGGTCGCTAGTTTAAAATAAAATGATCGCCTTGTTCTGTTATTACTACGGTTTAAACTACGAATGCAAATTAAAGTGTTTTCCATTTTCACTTTTTGCAATGGCGCCATTTTTTTTTCTTTTAATGGCTTTGGCTTCGCACCTGACTTTGTGCTTTGCATACTGCCCTAATCTTTGAGACCTCACAAATCTTTTCGTTTATGCTCGGTAGGTAGATGAAAATACTAGATGTAAATAAATTAAATTGTAAGCAACTAGGCTTGTGTTATGGTGACCAGACAACGGATAGAATACTTATATTCTTTTGACGTGATAACGTATAAATTGATGAACACCTGCATTCACAAAAAAAAAAACAGACGTCATGCGTCATGTTCCGGGAACGCGTCATGTTATTAACAAGGTAACCATAGCAACGTGTTATAGTTGCTATGGTTGCCATCAATGTTTTCTTATGACATTATCACGTAAAAATATCGACCGTAGATCGACTTTTCAGACAACCATTTGTTTTTTTTTGTGTGTGAACATAAAAAATGGCTTTTTTCTCTTCAAAAAATGGTTTAGCACGGTTAGTGCATATAGATAGGACCAGGTGGCGAAAATCAAGATAAAACTTTAATTATTTTTAAAAAATGGCAGATAAAGATATATTACCTAGTCTTATTTAATTATTATCTTTGAAGTTGTTACAACTCAATGGATGACCTTAAAACAACCACATTCGAGTATTATAACGGGAAAAATATATTCAGTCAGTATTATGGTTTAATTCATAAAAAATAAAATAGTTAGATACGTACCAACTCAAACGAAATAAAAAAACATTAAACAAACTTTTTAAATCATAACCTCTTTTTCAAATATCTTATGACCACAGAGTCTAGATATACCGTCTCCAAGTATCCAGTAATGAGATCCATAAAATGAGGTTTAATTATAAAAAAATCAATGGTTCCCAATCTACCTATTATTACCAAAATAACAATTTTTAAAATGGATATAACTCCGCCCCGACTGAGTCTAGATATAAAACTCTCGAACATTTCTTGTTTGTATTAGTATTCTACAACTAATTTATTAAGTTTGGTTGCTGGCCGCGCAAAAAAAAATATCCTGCCATTTTTTCCCAACGGCATTTGTCAGGAACGTGCGGGCGGATAAACTTTAAAAATAGCGGGCTTTGTGCATGCGCGACCGATCCATGCATATTGCATTGTTTTACGCGCTAATTTTAATTTTGAAAGTAACATAATGGATATTTGTTACTTATATTAAAAACCGAGTCAGGGTGGGGCAAATGCCCCACCTTGCCCCACTGTGGGCACGCCCATGATGCTGTTCGAAGTTTCAGCTATAATGCGCTCACCATTGAATATATTTGACCAGTCGTTTTCACAGTTTGTTTTCGACAACGCCGATTTCAACACGCAAACATTAGATGGGCATACCTAATACTTTTCATGCTATGGGTGGCATTCATTGTATAACACCTAAAAGTGCTATTGCTTCCGACCAAAACATTAAACGATTAAAGCAAATTAAAGCAAAACTAAATTTTGAAATAGTGAGTCAGATGTGGATTAGGCCTACTGGGGATACCACGATAAAAAAACGCGCCGCTTTCTCTACCTCATGGTGGTGTGGAAATGAGTATTTCTGCCGAAACGTGTGTTGAACTACACTTTACGGAGCTCGTACGCCGAAACTATTGGTTTTAGGAAAAAAAAGGTTATGACATAAATGGTAGGAAATTTTCTCTACTATTATTTTGTATAGATATGTTTTTCTTGTAAAATGCGTCGGAATGGAATTATTATCAAAAAACTGCTTTTAGGCGCCATTTTTGCAATATGGCGGCGCGAGCGGCAAAGATACGAGGTGGCAAAGTTAAAATTCGGAAAGAGCACGTCAAAATCTATAAAATTACCAATTTTCAAAACTCCCGGAAAACTTTCCAGGTAACCTCTATTTTTTCGACCAAATGACTGTACTATACTTACTATGTTTGTTTCCAGTATCCAGTTCATCGATTGAACTGGATACCTATTAGCGACACTATCGATTAGTACAAAATATAGGGTACGAATATATTTTTTTCAATGAATAGGTTCGATACATAATGATTTTGTAAAAAATCGAATGATTCAAAGCATTCTTCGCTATATCTTTCTTATACACACATCAACAAAGTCTAGGGAACACGGGTAAAATAGTGTTTTTTGGGAAAAAATAGTATTTTTTGGGTTTTTTGTCTTGAGCGTTGTATGTTAATTGAAGCTGAATTTTATACTCTTTTTAATGCTTTGATTTTATTAAAGGGTTGCCATAGAAAAAAAATGGAAATTGAGTATGAAAACTAAAATAGTACTTATCGAAACTGAGAAACAAAACAAGTTTATTTAATTTAAATAATCTATTGACACGTTAAAATTTAATAAAAAAAATACTCTTAGTAACATTTTAGTCATCTGTTGGTCCACCTACAGCATTAGAAACGGCTCTATATCAACGTGGCATACTAAGTATGGGGATATCAATCGTTGTCTGAGGAATAATTCTCTATAATCTGAAAAAGTGTGAAAAAATTCTTCCTCCGTATTAAAATTTTAAGGAAAATTCCTGAAAGCTCTACTGCCTAGCGAAGCTCACGCATATTCAATGGAATTGAGTTCAGCAGACTGCGCAGGTCACTCTAATACCGTGATATTGTACTCGCTGAACTCGTTCACAACCAGCCTTACGGTGTGAATACGACCATTATCTTAGCTGCTGTTGTTGGGATATAACCAAAGAGTACACAACCTCATCATGGTATTGTTCTGTATTTAAAGTGTCTGGTGCCAAAACGTATTAAATGCTGGCAATACCACATATTATACCTTTTCAGAATCTCAATGAAATAGGCAACTTTATTTGTCACCAGGGTGACCATACATTTTATTACACCGGGAAAGGTTGAAGTTCAGGTTAAAAAATTTAAAAATCGTGAAGTTTGAGTTAAATCTTAGTCTTAAAAAAACTTTCAATGTGTCATAAAAATTATTGTTTGCATTCAATAGCACATTTATTCTGGTATACTATCCAAAAAACAGATTGGAATAATTCCTTTATTTGCAGTTTTGGCATCGAAAAACATGGAGGAGTGAATTTTTTAAATTTATTAAAATGGCAGATAACTCGAAAACCGAGACACTTTCATAGAACATAACTTTCATTTTTTCTGAACCGGCACAGTGTCCTCTATCCGTAGGTGCCTGCTTATCCATTGATTACCGGACAACAATAGGTAACCTGTTGCCATATAGAGGTAGGTATAATATACTTAATGGAGACACGTGGTCCCATTGAAGCCCATTGTTAGCTCTATTGCTCGCTGTAGTCGCTCGCGCTGTCTCGCTGTCGTCGTCGTAGATAGGCGATCTAACTACTTATTGTTCTTTTTACTAAATATGTATGTGTGTAGGTAATGAACAAAATATCATACATTATGGTTCTGTCGTTTCTATTTTATATTTGACTTAATAAAGGCATTTTTTAATTGTTTTTTAACCGACTTAAAAAAAGGAGGTTCTCAATTCGGATGTATGTATTTATGGATGTCTTCTTGGCATCATTGGCGCATATCTTTCTGGTTTATTAACCGATTTTATGAATCTTTTTCTGTTAGAAAGGTCAAAGGGTCTACCTCAAGGGTGGTCCCATAACAATTTGGTGAAGATCTGTCGAGGTTCTTTGGAGTGATTAACATAATTGCACCTCAAAAGCGTTTCAATTTGTATCTGCCGAAACATCTTTTAGACATCTTCAAAAATATGCAATAAAAGGTAAAAATAAAAAATAAAATGAAGTAAAAAGTCAACAAAAATAAATTATGAAGAAAAAAACTAAAAAGTTTAAAAACGTACTTACATAAACAAAAACAAACTAAAAAGTTAAAATAAAAATCCTAAATACTAATGCTGGCTCAGTAATACGCTGAAGTGAAACGACGATTTTTTCATTAAAAAAACTCTATTTATATTTGACTTTGTAGTGTTTTTTTGATAATCCGTAGTATTTAAGATTTTATTTTTAACATTTATTTGTTTACCTTTTTCTTTTTTATGTTATTTATTTTTATTTTTGTACTTATGTATTTTAAACTCTTTAGTTTTTTTCTTCTTAATTTATTTTTATTGACGTTTTACTTCATTTTTGAAGTCAGTTTTAAAAAAAAAATATTTTGTATATGTGTAACTATTAGTATACGGGGTGAATTTTGTACATATTGGGTCTTCAGGGCTTTAACCTAAACTAAGTATAAGAGATCGCGAAAAATGCTGAAAGCTGCGTGCCCGATTTTGACCAAAAGTAAAACTGCATTATTAGATTTTTAGAAAAGCCTAATCAAGAGTTGTGACTGGAAATAATAGTCAACCTAACGTTTGCATATTCTATAGGCTTCATACTTTCTATTGGTATCGAATTTGTCTCATAAACAAACCAGTCTAAGGTTAAAAATCCAAAACAAGAAATTTAATTGTTAATTAATCATAGTCTGGACTTATTTTTTATAGACAACCCATTTGCAATATATTATAATAATAATAATAATAATTCATTTATTTCAGATTAAATTCAATTCAATTATAAATTAATCCATATGCAAGTTTGTCATTATACTAAACTAGATCCATTTAAAATAATAATAATAATAATAAGCCCGCAGGGCACCTTGAGGCGAGGTGACGGGGAGTAGCGACCCCGCGGTCCCGAGTGCTCCAGGGGGAAGCAACCGTTCCTCATCTCCGGCTGGCCTTAGTTGGCTGATCGGAGTGAACAATGACGAGGAAGCGGTCCCCCGCCTCTGGCTTGCCTTCACCGGCCGTCCAGAGTGGAGTCGCAAGAGTATATTCGAAGGATATATGCCGCACGTAAGTGGTGAGTGGGCCAGGTAGGCTGGACCCTCAGGGAGCCCGTGACCTGAGTTTAAAACCCAGTGTGGCGTCACTATCCTTAAGCCACTCTCGTCCCTGTTGTCCCCTTGCTGTAATTTACTCAGCTGATTAGGGTGGCCCAGTTTGAGAGTTGGCGAGTCTCCGCCTGCCACTTTTACATGTTTGTTGAACATTGTTACGGCAGGTGCCATAGTACCCATAGTTCCCCAGTATCCAGTCCACTACCATCCCATCACAATAGCCCAAGTAGTAGTTTTCTCCTGTAGTTTATCAATAGTTCTATTCAAACCGGAGGTTGTCCTTGGCTGCATTTTATAGTGCAGACAGGGATAATCGCCGGTTTGATGTCCACATCATACTTTGCCATTAAACTTGTTATTGTAAAGGGCCTCTACGTGTTGGCTTCGGCCCCACGCATGCCTTCCAAAGGTCCGGGACTCCATAGTCCCGTGATATAGGACATATAACAAACAAATAATAATAATAAACAAAGAATAATTAATAAATAAAAGGAAATAAACAAAGTCAGAAATCTTACAAACTACAAAATTAAATGTCAACAGTGATTAAAATAAAATTAAATTTGTTACATTAATAATAATTCATCCCAAATAAAATAAAATAATCACAACAAAGTACTAATAAATAATCAACATTAAAATACTTAAAAAATAAATTCATTCAAAATCAAAATAAAACTAACTAAAACTAAAAATTGAAAAACGATTAATGAAAGTCCCAGAAAAATTAATGCTAACTACATTCTCAAATAGTTTTATGAGTCCCTATCCAATATCTCCAGATAGGAGACTCCAATTTATTTGCTATAACTCTTAGCATACTATTGGAACTGCCCCGGACTCGTCGCATTAGTGAAGCAATTCTTTGTCGCCTAATTGCCTGAAAAGGAGCCACACTATGCCCGGCATGCATACCCGACGCGCTACAGTACCTAGGCAAACCCAACAACACCCTAAGACCATTATTGTACTGGACACGGAGTGCGTCGGCTGCCAACTTTGTATAGCTGACCCAAAGACTGCACGAGTAAAATGATTGACAATATGCCTTAAATAAAGTAACTTAAACATTACAAGTGCTGCGTGCAAATCTGCGAGCAACCATATTACACCTGACAGCCAACGCCCTCCGCTCCCTATCAATGTCCTCATTATCCCTTAGGTCATCTGTAACCAAGTGACCCAGGTACTTAAATTTAAATACTCTATTTATGGGCTCATCCTTCAGATAAACTTGTGGGATCGTTGAGTAAAGTTTTGAGCGCCCCCTGAAAACTAAAAACTCACTCTTCTTACCATTATACCGGAGTCCATGAGCATCTGCATACCTGGCACATATATTCAAAAGTTTCTGAAGACCACCGACCGAAGGAATATTTATTGGCCAATTTAATTTGACCTTATTAGATCGAGCTGATTAGATGAAGGTCGTTCTTAAAGGGATCTCGGACTATAAGGATCTGTTCACAACGTAAATCAAATAATGATGAAACGGGCGCGGGAGACGCGTGCACGCGCCGCGGTGCGCACGCGCACGCGTTGTTTGTTTGCGCGACTGACAATCACATCATATAATATTATTATGTGTGTAAAAATAAATACATCAGCTGCGAGCGCGGGTCGCGGGGCGCGGGTGATAGCGCGGGACAGACATCGCGGGCGCGTATTATTTTAGAAATGTATGTTGAGACGCAGTTTATTTGTGTCACACAACAGACAGACATGTACCTTCCGATGTAGTCTCAAGTACAATCTGCCAGCCCACGTCGTGCACCGTGCACGCGTGCAGATCTATCACCTACCTACACCTACTTACCTACATCCCAACCACCAAATAGACCTAAATTATAGCTGTATATCGATGATATAAACAGTCGTATATGCGTGTTAGAAACGTGTATACCATGCGAAAATGGCCCCACTTTTAGCACTTTTAAGTAATACAATGTATCTATAGTAGATCCACTTAGGACTAATCGGATATATATTAGTGATATATCTGTGTTTTTTTTTCGTCTTCTTAGTGTTATATCAGTGAGCTTAAATCAGTTGTAACACAATAAAGTAGCAAAAGGGTCGCAGCTACACCGATATCCAGTTATTTGATAATATATTGGGACTATGTGCATTAAAAATCGTGCAAACGTGCAAAAAAAAGTTTTTCGTCAGAAGAATATCAATAATTTTGTGTTTAAACTTAATGTTTATCTAAGTTAAAATCGTTTGTCAATTTTGTTATCCAATTTGTAAGTACATGTGTACTGTGAATAAAAGTCATAAATAGTGTAAAGACACATGCGCTAGCAATTTTATTGATAAATTACTGGTATAATATTATCATTTATCTAGTGGCCCTCTCGAATTCATTATATTTAATAAATAAAATAAGTTTTATAGATGAACTGTTTTTGAAGACACCATTATACAATTTGCTACTAATCAAACGATATACAACATATTTCATCTAGAAACGAACATGCTATTTGATATTTTTTTCTTCTTTTGCGTTTGAAGGTATCACTTCTCTTGTACTTAGTCCAGTCACTGGGCATTGTTTGAAGGTATCACTTCTCTTGTACTTAGTCCAGTCACTGGGCATTGTTTGAAGGTATCACTTCTCTTGTACTTAGTCCAGTCACTGGGCATTGTTTGAAGGTATCACTTCTCTTGTACTTAGTCCAGTCACTGGGCATTGTTTGAAGGTATCACTTCTCTTGTACTTAGTCCAGTCACTGGGCATTGTTTGAAGGTATCACTTCTCTTGTACTTAGTCCAGTCACTGGGCATTGTTTGAAGGTATCACTTCTCTTGTACTTAGTCCAGTCACTGGGCATTGTTTGAAGGTATCACTTCTCTTGTACTTAGTCCAGTCACTGGGCATTGTTTGAAGGTATCACTTCTCTTGTACTTAGTCCAGTCACTGGGCATTGTTTGAAGGTATCACTTCTCTTGTACTTAGTCCAGTCACTGGGCATTGTTTGAAGGTATCACTTCTCTTGTACTTAGTCCAGTCACTGGGCATTGTTTGAAGGTATCACTTCTCTTGTACTTAGTCCAGTCACTGGGCATTGTTTGAAGGTATCACTTCTCTTGTACTTAGTCCAGTCACTGGGCATTGTTTGAAGGTATCACTTCTCTTGTACTTAGTCCAGTCACTGGGCATTGTTTGAAGGTATCACTTCTCTTGTACTTAGTCCAGTCACTGGGCATTGTTTGAAGGTATCACTTCTCTTGTACTTAGTCCAGTCACTGGGCATTGTTTGAAGGTATCACTTCTCTTGTACTTAGTCCAGTCACTGGGCATTGTTTGAAGGTATCACTTCTCTTGTACTTAGTCCAGTCACTGGGCATTGTTTGAAGGTATCACTTCTCTTGTACTTAGTCCAGTCACTGGGCATTGTTTGAAGGTATCACTTCTCTTGTACTTAGTCCAGTCACTGGGCATTGTTTGAAGGTATCACTTCTCTTGTACTTAGTCCAGTCACTGGGCATTGTTTGAAGGTATCACTTCTCTTGTACTTAGTCCAGTCACTGGGCATTGTTTGAAGGTATCACTTCTCTTGTACTTAGTCCAGTCACTGGGCATTGTTTGAAGGTATCACTTCTCTTGTACTTAGTCCAGTCACTGGGCATTGTTTTGCAAATCGAGTTAAAACACTAAACTCAATATTATAATATATAGTCGTCTGATTATTGTTTTGCTATAATTTGGTAACAAAAATTATTAAATGAAGCAGAAAGATCTTATAAATGTGCCCCTGTGAATAGATAATATGTGTCTTTTTAGCTTTAAATTAGAAATAAAAACATTTTTATGTCGCTGAAGATAATATGAGCGCACACGAATCTTCTTTAGAAGCGTATATCAAGCATATTTAAGATGTAAGAGCTACAATGACATATTCTATTATATCATAGGTAAGCTACAGTAGTGATCGATATATAACTACCTCTATATTAGTTATCTTAAAGTCACATTCGTTTCCATTTGCGTTTTAATGCCATCATAAAACCTACTATGCAGCATAATAATTGTTCTATAATAAAGTTAACGTATCAATTTGCAACTGTGTTATACAGGGTGTCCGGTAATGAATGGATAAGCGGGCACCTACGGATATAGGACACTGTGCCGGTTCAGATAAATGAAAGTTATATTCTATGAAAGTGTCTCGGTTTCCGAGATAAAAAAAAATTCACTCCTATATCTATGATTATTGATGCCAACAACTGCAAATGAAGGAATTATAATAATAATAATAAATCTTTATTCAGGTAATTATAAACCCACACAGTACAATAGAATCACAACAATTAAATACATAAACACTATTTATTTAATCGTATGGCATTTAATGCCCTTTTAATTTCGAAGCTCGTTTAGCACCACCCAGGGGACACGTGCACGTGCAGGGCTATGGTTAGGTAACTCCTGCGGACGCGAGCTTTAGATCACTAAATAAATAATAATAATAATGATTAAAAGTTAAGAAATAAAATAGAATAAAATGAATAATGTCAACAAATAAATTAAATGTCAGTCACACACACAAATAAGTCAGCAATGTCAATATATTCGGTCTGGCATTGCAACCGAGACATGCCTCGCACCACAATGACTCAGACAATGACAGTCCAATCTCGACGTAAACATCGTCAGGACGGAGTTGGAGCTGCCCCTCACTCTACGCACCAGGCAGCGACGCGGCACGCTTACGCATGGTCTCATGGAAACAATCGGTTCGCGCCTCGCGCCTCCGCGAACATAGCCGACGCGCTACAAAAACGCGGCAATCCCTGAACGCGTTATTGTACTGGATGCGGAGAGCGCTGTAGCTAGTTTTAGTATAGTCAGCCCACAGGCTGCACGAGTATTGTAGTGTAATGACGACGCCATCATAGTTTTAGTGTAGTCAGCCCACCGTCTACGGAAAATTCGTCTAAAACAATTCGTCTAAAACAATTCGACTAAAACAATTCGTCTAAAAAACAATTCGACTAATAACAATTCGACTAATAACAATTCGTCTAAAACAATTCGTCTAAAACAATTCATCTAAAACAATTCGACTAATAACAATTCGTCTAAAACAATTCGTCTAAAACAATTCATCTAAAACAATTCGACTAATAACAATTCGTCTAAAACAATTCGTCTAACAGTTCGTCTAAAAACATTAAGTTGAGTTTCAAAAATGGAGGTATACTGAGTCTGGTACACTGTCGCGGTGGAGTTAACATTCGATGATGGAGGTAAAATAAAACGTGGGTATGTAGGACGCAGCTGCAGTGGAGTTAAGAAAGAGATATAAAGAAAACCCCCTACCCAGAACCGACATGGATAGGTTAGGTTTATGTTAGAACTGCGACCACAACGCACGAGCCGAGCGAGCGAAGCGAGCGGTGCCGCGGTAGCGGCCGGCGAGTGCTAGAAACGATTTCTACCCATTTTACTTGAATATTAACTCCACTGCAGCTACGTCCTACATATCCGCTACTCAGCTTAACTTCATTTTCGAATCTTAACTCACTTCGAACTTAATGTTTTAGACGAATTGTTTTAGATGAATTGTTTTAGACGAATTGTGTTAGACGAATTGTTATTAGTCGAATTGTTTTTAGACGAATTGTTTTAGACGAATTGTTTTAGACGAATTGTTATTAGTCGAATTGTTTTTTAGACGAATTGTTTTAGACGAATTGTTTTAGACGAATTGTTTTAGACGAATTTTCCGCAAATCCAGCCCACAGGCTGCACGAGTATTGTAGTGTAATGACGACGCCATCATAGTTTTAGTGTAGTCAGCCCACAGGCTGCACGAGTATTGTAGTGTAATGACGACGCCATCATAGTTTTAGTGTAGTCAGCCCACAGGCTGCACGAGTATTGTAGTGTAATGACGACGCCATCATAGTTTTAGTGTAGTCAGCCCACAGGCTGCACGAGTATTGTAGTGTAATGACGACGCCATCATAGTTTTAGTGTAGTCAGCCCACAGGCTGTACGAGTATTGTAGTGTAATGACGACGCCATCATAGTTTTAGTGTAGTCAGCCCACAGGCTGCACGAGTATTGTAGTGTAATGACGACGCCATCATAGTTTTAGTGTAGTCAGCCCACAGGCTGCACGAGTATTGTAGTGTAATGACGACGCCATCATAGTTTTAGTGTAGTCAGCCCACAGGCTGCACGAGTATTGTAGTGTAATGACGACGCCATCATAGTTTTAGTGTAGTCAGCCCACAGGCTGTACGAGTATTGTAGTGTAATGACGACGCCATCATAGTTTTAGTGTAGTCAGCCCACAGGCTGCACGAGTATTGTAGTGTAATGACGACGCCATCATAGTTTTAGTGTAGTCAGCCCACAGGCTGCACGAGTATTGTAGTGTAATGACGACGCCATCATAGTTTTAGTGTAGTCAGCCCACAGGCTGCACGAGTATTGTAGTGTAATGACGACGCCATCATAGTTTAAGCAATAGTTACTATGTACCTACAATACCACCCACGATGATAGAATACTTATATTTAAAGTAAACAGATGAATATTGTATTTCAGTAATATGAACCATTCCTAGATAACCATATTAGTTAATTCTTATCAATTTTGTAAGTTAATAAAATATACCAAATATGGCACCGCAACGAGATAAGTAACATTTATTAATTGTAAACAAAACATCAAACAATAAGGTACAAACTCCGTCATTACCTACTAGCATTAAGTAGTATATAAGGGCATATTAATCCCACATTAAAACAGTTACTACCTGGAAGTCAAGTCAATTTTATAGCAGGTATGATGGAGGGACACTTAGCACTGGACGTCTCAAACACCATACATTGGCTCTTCTTAACGTTATAGACCAGACCATGACCACAGGCATATTCCTCGCAGGTTCTTATCAGCTTCCTTAGACCACATACCGAGGCGCTCAGCAGCACCATATCGTCCGCGTAACTCAGATTGTTGACACAGACACCGTCAATGTGGCAGCCGACATGCCGACTACTGAGAGCCTCGATTAACCCGTTTATATACAAGTTGAACAGGGTTGGAGATGTCAAGCCCCCCTGCCTCACTCCACACTCTAACTGATAAGAATCTGACATTGTCTCCGCCCATCTAACGCTATTAGACTGATGTGCATACCAGTATTGGAACATACCAACAAGTTCCCGCGGCATACTCAATACTCAATACTCATTTATTGGTAAATAATCATTACATGTCAAGGATAATATATAAATTAAATAAAAAGTAAACTCAATTACTTAGAGCAATAAATAACTTAAATAAAATAACTGAAACACAATGTCAAACAATATTCAAATCTACGCTTTGTACTTTAAAAATTCATCAAAGTCATAAAACGACCGTTCGACCAACCAACGTCCAACCAACCAACCAACCAACCAACCAACGTCTTCATTTAATTTTAAAACTTGGAAGGCTGACCGCCGAAACCACGTCATTAGGGAGTTTATTATACACCGTTGGACCTATCACATGCGCCAGCTTAGCAGTCCTAGTCAGACGTCTAGGAATAGTACTGAGCTGGTTAGCCTGACGCGTGTTAATCGAGTGAAAATCCCTTTGTGTTCTAAAAGTGTTCAGATTTATTCTTATGTATACAGCAATTTGCATGATCACAATACAGGGTAGGATGAGGATGCCTAAGGTTACGAAGAATGGCCTCGCCGACGTGTCACGCCTCACTCGGACAATCGCTCGAATAGCGCGCTTCTGCATCCTGAAGACGCGTAACCAGTCTGCCGCGCGCCCCCATAGCTCTGCTCCATACTGCAGTAAGGAGTGGACCGTTGCAAAGTAGCACGCGCGCGCTACGTTCCTGGGAACTACTCGCGCAACGCGATACAAGGCAAAGCAAGCACCGCCCAGTTTGCCACAGAGCTTGTCGATGTGCCCCCCCCACGTAAGACCACGATCGATCTCGAATCCAAGGAACCTGAGACAGGGCACCTCGCCAATCTCCACCCCATCAACCGTCACATGCAGTGGTTTGGCAGTATGACCAGCGAGAGAAAACCTCATGAGGTTAGTTTTAGTAAGGTTCAGGGCTAGACCGTTCGCCCTGAACCAGCCAGCTAGTTGTTCGGCCGCCCGAGTCAAGTTTTCCTCGAGCTGCTGGTGTGTCGTCATATTTACACTTTTCAGCTTGTCCCACAGCAGGTCATATCTTACCAGATCGAAAGCCCTAGACAAGTCGAGGAAACAAGCGTAGACAGGAGTTTTACGATCCGTATAGTATTTGACGGTTTCCTTAAGACACAGTATAGCACTTTCGGTAGACAGTCGAGGGCGAAATCCGAACTGATTATCGTGCAGACGTACGCAATTATTTAACTGTGCATTAAGCAAACCGTCAAAAACCTTTGCAATGAATTATTATTATGAATTATTCCAATCTGGTTTTTAAATAGTAATCCAGGATAAATGTGCTATCGAATGCAAACAATTATTTTTATGACAGTTCGAAAGTTTTTTTGAACTAAGATTTATAACTAAAACTTCATGATTTTTAATTTTTTTTACCTGAACTTTAAACTGTACCCGGTGTAAAAAAAATGTACCCGTATAATGTAAATGTACATAAATGTAATGTAAATGGTCACCCTGGTGCCAAATTTAAAAAAAATTGCATATTTCAATGAAATTCTGAAACGGTATAATACGTGATACTGCCAGCATTCAATACAAAATTAATTCCTATTAAAGTGAGCCAGAGCTGTCTTTTTTCCTTGTTTTCCGTAGTGAATTCAGGGAATTTCAAACAATTTTTTTAAATAATTTTAAGTAAGTACAATAAAGTAAATTTTGGTAAGTAAGTACTACTTTTACTTCACAAAAAGGCATGCTCTGGCTCATTTCAATAAAAAATAATTTGGTATTAAATGCTGGCAATATCGGATTTATTTATACCTTTTAAGAATCTCTATGATTTTTTTTACGTACGTATGTTAAAAGTTCGTAATAATAATAATAAAATGTTTTATATGCAAAATTTATACATTATTTTTAAAACTTGTAAATTCAATTTTATTTGGGTTAGGTTTTAGAGCTTAGATAGAATTATTTTATAAGTTTTTATAGTGATGTATATATTTTGTAATTATTTTGTAATTTATTTATTTATTTTTATTAAGACAGCAAACGGGAGTCGCGTCCGGCGCGGCGCCGCGCTAAATACTACCAATTGATATCAATGAAGGCAATCAACGCACCACACGTAGCGCACGCCGCCCGCGCCGGTCGCGCCATCCACGCCGGTCGGTGTCCACCGATCACATTCCGATGGAGTTTATATATATATAACAATGGCAATTAGCGAGCGACGACGAGAGACGAGCGGACGGGGAGCGCGTCTGCGGTAGGTACGATATACCTAGATGTACAGATAGACATTGTACGCTATATACATACGCGGTACCTATGTATGTATGTAGCGTAGTGATAGATAGATAGATAGGTACCTAACGTACCATTTCTAAAGTGTTCAGTGTTCGGTTTTGAAAGTGTTTTTAAGTATTCAATTGTTGTATGTATAGGTACCTAAGTATAGTATAGATAGATAGATACGCTAAACTGTTGCGGTTATGGATGGATGAGACACCGATAGTATAGAGATAAGTACAACTTTATGAGCTATAACAAGTGTAACCTTAGATACATATTGTGAATGTTTGTGATTCTCATAATGTGTTGGGGGGGAGGCTTCACGTCAGCGAGCGATGTGTCGGGTCAGTCGGAGTCGGAGTCGGATCGCGGATCGCGGAGTGTCGCGGATGCAACGATCCCTACATCGTACATCGACTAGTGAACACCCGCACCCGCACCCGCACCGCAATATCCCATAGTGCACACTTTACACACCTGCTTCTGCACCACTCGTATTACTTTGTCGTTCTATAATTGACTGGCACGCTTCTAATAGGTACCCGGAGATACACGAAGTTTGTATAGCCACTATTGTACATCTATTCTTATATATTCCTAACTGATCACTATACTATGTACTGATATGTACATTATTGTACATATTATAAAACAAAGCCGCTTTCTCTGTCCCTATGTATGCTGAAATCTTTAAAACTACGCAACGGATTTTGATGCGGTTTTTGAAGTTATACTTCTTTAGGCGCGTTATGAAAAAATGATGAGAGTGAAATTTTACAAAAGCGTCACACAAAATTCTCACCATGAAGTTGTCCGCAAACCGCAAGATGACAGCTGTCATAAAACCATGTTGAAGTTGTCCGCAAACCGCAAGATGACAGCTGTCATAAAACCAAATAGTTTAAGTAAGTACAAAGAGGTACTACTACTACATAATTATTTTAATGTAATTAATTGGGTTATTGGTTTCCAATCCAAAACCGTGCAGGGGGTGGTTCTCCGCATCAAAACGAATAACTTTTGTTCTACGACTTTTGTCTATTCTTTCATTTTTTTTTCATACAAAAATAAAAAAATAATATTCTGTTCTGTACGCGCTATAAGATCTGTAGTAAAACATAGGTAGGTAGACGGCACGCGCCCAGCGCCGCGCGGCTTGTCGAAAGGGGTAGCGGTGCGCGGGAGCAGAGAGGGGGGGGTATGTATGACGAACGCGTGACGCAGTGCTTAGCCACTTTAGTCTCTATTTAGCGCACGCGTAGTAATTACATGCCGGACCGCGCGCCGCCCGCGCACCGCGCCGCCGCGACCGCCGAAAATCGCGTTTAGTTAATCTTAACAAGTGCCTACCACCCGCGCTACCATGCCATACCCTGGAGTACACTGAGATGGTCCGACTGTTGGCAAGGTGTAATAGGTGCACGTAGTTATGTAGGTAAAAACCTAACACATAATAGGTAGATAGGTATCGTGTGTAATAAATAATATTTTTGACGTATTTCTTTAAGTAGGTATGTTTCAATTATTTTACCTATTGATATGAGTACAGCGACCAGGGCGTGGGGGCGTGAGGAGTGCGCGGTCGGGGCCGATCGACGTTCGAGTGAGTCGAGCGCGCGCGGTCGCGTCTACGCGCTCGCAACTACCTATTTAGTCCATAGACCTAGCAAATGTTGAGAATTACTCGCAGAACTTCAATACATTTTTCAAAGCTAAGTAGTAGGTTTTGACAAAAGTCGTAGAACAAAAGTTATTCGTTTTAATGCGGAGAATCACCCCCTGTACGGTTTTGGATTGGAAACCAATAACCCTATATTTGTCGGACGAGTATTTTGTCGGACGAGTTTTTTGTCGGACGAGTTTTTTGTCGGACGAGTTTTTTGCCGGACGAGTTTTTTGTCGGACGAGTTTTTTGTCGGACGAGTTTTTTGTCGGACGAGTCTTTTGTCGGACGAGTTTTTTGCCGGACGAGTTTTTTGTCGGATGAGTATTTTGTCGGACGAACTTTTCGTCGGACGAGTTTTTTGTCGGACGAGTTTTTTGCCGGACGAGTTTTTTTTTTTTTTTTGTTTTTTTTTTTTTTTTATAATGCCAAAGAAGTATAACTTCTCACGCGCGTACATAAGTACACGCACCCATTTTTTTTTTAATAGATAGAGTGATTCAAGAGGAAGGTTTATATATATAACACATGCATTATACAGTGGTGGTCATATAATTAAGAACGCTGATATAAAAGGAAGATTTTTTCAAAATAGGACGCAAAACTAATTGCATGTATTTTTTTTTATTTCTCTCGGTATCGTAAAACTTTTCCATAATACCACTGTATTTATTGATACACATGATTAGCTTAAAAATAAATATACACTTTTTACACTACTTCTAAACATAGTATTCCTATTTATTGGCTGGTCACGTAATTAAGAACGCTAAATAGTTTATACCTTTGTTCAAATTTAAATAGAGAACACTCAGTCGATTTGTTACTGTTTGTATAATTTTGGCGCCATGTAGTGCTGGAAAGATTAAAAGTCTTTCTTCTTATGAAAAAACCTTGCTTCTTAGGAAAAAACAATGGGAAAAAATAAAAGTTGTGATAAATCTACAAGGGAAGTAATAATAAAACTTCGCCGGAAGAATTGGTCTTATAAAAAGATAGCCGACCATTTTCAATGTTCAAAAACGATGGTTTTCCATGCTGTAAAGCATTATGCTACGTATCAAACTACTTCGAATGTTCCACGTGTACCTAAACAGAGAAAAACGACTCCTCGAGATGACCGAAACATCGTTCGTATGGCAAAACAAAATCCTTTTAAAGGGTCTAATGAGCTGAGAAAAGAATATTTTGGTGAAAACAACCCTTCAGCAATCTCAGCACGCACTATTCGAAGACGTTTGGTAGAAGAAAAATTGCACGGTAGGATAGCAAGAAAGGTACCCATGTTGAAACTTTGCCACAGGCAAGCCCGGCTTGCATTTGCGAGAAAGTATGAAAACTGGACTGTGCGACAGTGGAAAAATGTACTTTTTTCTGACGAGACGAAAATAAATAGAGTATGTTCTGATGGAAAACGATATGTACGACGTCCCCCGAATACAGCATTTGACCCTAAGTACACGAAAATTACATTAAAGCACGGTGGTGGAAATGTGAAAATTTGGGGGTGCTTTTCTGGACATGGTGTGGGACCTGTAAAGTTGATAGAAGGTAACATGGATCAGTTCCAATACAAAAATATACTGGAAGAAACAATGTTACCTTATGCTGAAGACGTTCTACCGGTTATTTGGACATTACAGCATGACAATGATCCAAAGCGCAATCAGTTTCTGTCTTAGACTGGCCAGCTAACAGCCCAGATCTAAACCCAATAGAGAATCTGTGGTTCGAAGTAAAGAAAAAGGTTTCAAATACAAAGTGTGGAAATTTAAGAGAGCTGTACGACGTTTTTTTAGAAGAATGGAACTCAATTTCTCTTGCGAAATGTCAAAAATTAATAGAGTCAATGCCTCGCCGGTGTAAAGCAGTAATTAAAAGCCGTGGATATGCTATTGACTATTAATTTTAGTTAAAAATGTATTAAATTTCTTTTAAAATTTTCCTCACTACATATTATTGTGATTTTTTAAATGTAAGTGTCATACTAAACAATTTCCGGGCAGTTTAATAAATCGTTCTTAATTATTTGTCCAGCTTCAGTACTATTTGAATGTGTTACTTTAGTCAAATATATAAAATGTGTAAAAAATAGTTAGCGATTTTATTCTTTATTCATAAGCTACGTTGCTCTATTCATGTGGCTATTTTATAACATAACTAGTTGCTTCTCAGAAGGTACAGATTTCTATGTATGAGAAGATTTAAATAAAAAACTTCTAGAACTTCAAATCGTTCTTAATTATATGACCACCACTGTATAACCGTGCGAAGCCGGGACGGGTTCGCACGGTTATATGGGGTAGTTATACGGGTAGTTATGTTATATAGCACAGTATAAGCTAAGATGCCCTATAAAAGCATAAAGGTCTATAAAGGTGTAAACACGCTTGTACACAAGTACTTTACATACAATTTGTTTAAGCAGTTCATATTTTTAGTGCAGCAGTTTGTTACATCATTGGCCATACCTTATCACTGCATTTTTTAGGGATGGTTGTATGAAAATGACAGAAGAATACTAAAAATAAGCAATGTAGGTAGGTGTACCGCAGAGCTACCAGCGCGGACGTAGCTAGTTCGGTACAACAACAACAACAACAACAGACGACGTATTTTACTATAAATAAACGTAGCAGCGCGCGACGACCGCGTGTACAGCAGTACGTCATACGTCATACGTCGTCGGTCGTCGGTCGCACACTTGTCTAGTTGGACGGGTTACAAGTATGTACCTGACGACCGAGCTACTACCACACACAGTACTACCACTGTGTGGTACAACATCTCTTGCAATGCAATACTTCATCACTTACTTGTTTCTACATATATGTAGGTATATTTCATTATGAAAATATTTTAATGTAAAATTCTGGCAGCCAAAAGACTTTTAACCTATACAGCCTCGTCTGACATACAATATTTTTTAGAGTTTTTTCTCAATGTATTTTTAATTATTCGTCGATAAATATAAAAATGAGAACCTTCATTCAGTGCCGTATGACACGGACGTAAAGCGTACAGCTCCGACCACGAAGACGCGGACGTGTAAGGGCAGTAAGGGCAGGTAGAGCCTAGCCTACGTATGTACCTGCACGTGTCATATAAATATAAATAAACCAACAAAAACCAGAAGGGCAACGTATTAATTAATCTTTAACTACTTACTTTTTTGTTAAAACACGTTCCAATAAAAACTATACCTATATTACCTACTTACCTGTATACCTACATATAGGATGTACATACATACGTCAGAAGGATTTATATTATATACAGGATGTCCCTTAATTAATCGATAAACGGGTTGAACACACTGTGCCGCTTTAGAAAAATAAAAGTAATGCTCTATGAAAGTCTCACGTTATCCGAGATATGCGACATGTTCAAGTCAACTCCCTTCTCCATTATTTTTGGTGCCAAGACTGCAAATGAAGGAATTATTACAATATATTTTTGGATAGTATTCCAGAATAAATATGCGATCCAATGGGAAATATTATTTTTAATAATGACACAAGCAAAGTTTTTTAAACTATGATTTAAATCGAAATCATGATTTTTTTTTTAATTTAGCAACATTATCGATTGGTACAAAACAATAAGATGTTTTTTTTAGGTTCGATTTCAGGCTAGAATATATTTTTCTTTTAGGATATTTTTATTATTTTAATCTCTATCTGTGTCATTTGTTTGTGGATGAATGGAGTGATATCTGTCAGTGTGTTTAAGATTCTGTGAGAGATCTGTGTGACTGGTTCCCTTAGATAAGTTCTCTAATTATTGTAAATGTTTTTGTAAAACGTTATAATTCAAGTAAATAAATAAATGTAATCCAAATATGATGATGCACTTGTATAAATCTGTCACGGAACTACTTTCAGCATGTTTCGCAATATCTTATAAGTAGTTTAGTAAGTAGGTACTATCGGCCAGAGCTGTGCGGTCCCAATCCATGAACACTTTCCTTCGGGAGTAGTGCAACCTACGAAATCCCGCCCTTTTATTTGTTTGCCAATTAGGGTCCAGTACCCTTTTTTATTGTCAAAGTCTATTGTTTTGAAACATTAAGTTTCAACAACAAACAACACATTTGGCATAAAAAGCATACAAAAAACGCTTTAAGGAATGTAGACGTTTGAAAAAAAAACAATGCGCCTTTCCCATATTGGTCAACAAAAATTAAGAGGCTGGAGAAACAATAGGGCCCTGCACAGGATAATCAACCTTAAGGTGGGACCGCGCAGCTCTGGCTGATGGTACATTAGCCATGAAGGGCCACGTCACCCTGTTGAATGTTTTGTATGAAAGTAAACTCGTCAAGTCGTCGGTGATGATGATATCGAGTATTTCACCCTGGGGTATGGTAGGTATAATGTAACTCGACCAGCGCGAGCGTCAGTCACTGATAGCGATACCAAGTACCGAACCGAGTTGTAGAGTATTGAACACCAGTAGCGCAGTAGGTACACAATATGACAAATGGCGGGAACGGGCGAGCGGCGAGCGGCAGGCGGTCTCACACAACTCTCACAGACTTGACTCCATTACTTCCATCGACTAACTCCATCGTAAATAAGAAAACTAAGAAACAGCAATAAAACCAACCTGGCGCGGGCGGCGCGGGCGGCTCGTGCCCTACTAGCTATGTAAGTAAGCTGTACATCTGACACCGACCGGGACACACCGGCATCACGGCCCACTTCACCAACTTCAATCATATTTAACTCGTAAACTTATATAATGATCACATTAAGATGACATTATCATGACAGAAGAGCGCGGGTAAGATACGCGAGTCTCAGAGGCATATTGTATACCAACGCGCGGCATGATGCCCGTACCGAGACATGGTACAAGCTGTGCCATACCATGCCGCGAGCCATACCATGTCGGGAGCCATGCCTCGAGATGATCTCTTTGTGTGTGTGTATGAAGGCGCGTAACGACAGACAGATAACTACATAGTATAAAACGATGTCGCTTCCGCTGTATGTCTGTCCCTATGTATTTCTAAATCTTTAAAACTACGCAACGGATAGAGTGATTCAAGATGAAGGTTTATAGATATAATACATACATGCATAAATAGTACATTAGAGAGGAACACTGAAAAGGTCTACAAAAAAGTCCGCGATGGTATGTATCTATATGTATATCTCTTAGGGAAAACCCACAATAACCATTTTTATATTATCCATTAAACATTAACCATAATGGCTTATTCACGTAAAGCGATTTTTAGCAATACAGCATTAATCCTTATCAAGCTATTATGTATGGGCATATGGGGACATCCTTAAATTTTCAACTTTTTTTATATTTTGGAAGTTTTTCCTTTATGTGTGCTGTAAGAGTTGTTCTTCTTGCCAAATTTCGTGATTATGGGTTAACAGGAACTACCATAATATAGGTGTTCGACCCAAAACCTATAGGGTACTTCCGGTTGACCTGAAATTGTACATTTTGGTCAAATGCAAGGTCTTACAGCACAATTAAAGGGACAAATCCGAAATATAAAAAAGTTGAAAATTAAGGTAAATTTTGGAAGTTTTTGCGAAAATGTAAATTTTGCCCATATATTTTTATCGTGTTGACCTCAGACCTCAGACCTCAGTATCTGTTAGCTTGCTAGGTCCACATGTTCTTGAGAAAATCGGTGGTGACACATGGACTGACAGACAGACAGACAAGAAAGTGATCTTATAATTTTTACCTTTTGAGGTAGGGAACCCTAAAAAGCTGTGAACATTGTATATGTGTGTAGTATGAGTATTGCACCCGTGGGGTGGCTGTGCCGTGGGTCGGTCGGTAGGTCGCTACGTTAGTGTTATATATACAGTAGACATCATCGGTGGTGGAGGAGTAGACGTCTGTGCTGGGAGGGAGCACTGCTGCTCACTGCTGCTCACTGGTCAACTGGTCATGTCTCAGGACGTAGCATACCGAGACATACCTACCAACAACTACATAGGTAGGTAAGTACCTACGTATACAACATTAGGATACAATGAAACAATTTTAACGCACTTTATCCTCTCCGTTTTAAGAGTTAATGTGCGAAGGTTTACGACGACTAACGACTCCCCCGCCATGTACCTATACTACACGTACACGTACACGTAGTAGGTACACGGTGACATACATACATACATACATATATAGGTACCTACTCACGACACACATGACATTGACAATGAACTTGTAGCTTAAATAAGGTAACATTCAATTTTAATGATGTCGCCTGACGATCAGTTTAGGCACAACATTTTTAGAGTTCCGTAGTCCTACAAGGAACCCTTATAGTTTCGCCATGTCCGTCCGTCCGTCCGTCTGTCCGTCCTCGGCTTAGCGCTGAGACTTAGACCTATATTAGTTCTACCTAGAAAGTTGTAATTCGACATGAATATACTCGTAGGTCACACCGACAATATGGTCAAATAAAACCGACTTCAAAAAAACCTGAAACAAAAACTAAAAAAACCTGAAAAGAAAAACCAAAAAGTGGACGGACTGGGTTAGATTGAATGTTGAGAGGTATAAAGAAAACATGGTGTCACCCAGTCAGACTTCCAAGTAAGTACTTATGTTTAAGTTATGTGCTGTCTTAGTGACCAGAAATGGATTATTTTTCACTTTTTGGTTTTTCTTTTCAGGTTTTTTTAGTTTTTGTTTCAGGTTTTTTTGAAGTCGGTTTTTTAAATTTTAATTTATTTTTTTATTTAACCATTTTTAGTGCCACTGTCACTGAAAATTCTACTCCATGAGGCGAAAGCGACTGTTTCTTCAAATTGCAACCTGTACCTAATCGTAACCCATTGAAGAGTTTGGTGATAAGAAGGTGTTTTCAGATGCTCCATTCATCGGTACCTATTTTTGTATGGGCCACTTCTATTAGTGGAAATGGAAAACTGAGCAATTTGTTGAATCTCGCTGTGCAGATCTGTTCATCACTCCTAAGATCCTCATCAGATCTTCATTTAGGATAGGGTTTTCTATCAAAATTCATTCAATCCCAGTCCGGCGAGGCAAAAGCGAATATTTTATTCAAATTGTAATCTGTAATCTTAACCGATTGAAGGGTTTTCTGATGAGAAGGTGGTTTCAGATATTCCATTTATCGGTAACTATTCGCTTATGGGCCAATTCTACTGATGGAGGTCGAAAAATGAGCAATTTGCTGCACTCTCGAGGTGCATTTCTGTTCATCACTTCGAAGATCCTCATTAGAACTTCATTTAAGATAGGGTTCTCTATCAACATTCATTCAAACCTTGTCCGGCGACTAAATTCGACTAAATTCTTCAAATTGTAACCTGTAATCGTAACCGATTGAAGAGTTTTCTGATGAGAAGGTGGTTTCAGATATTCCATTTATCGGTAACTATTCGTTTATGGGCCAAATCTACTGGTGGAAATCGAAAACTGAGCAATTTGCTGCACCCTCGAGGTGCAATTCTGTTCATCACTCCGAAGATTCTCATCAGATCCTCACTAAATTTTTATGGGACCACCCCTGAGGTATCACTTTTCGAACATAAAAAGAATCATCTCAATCGGTTGAGCCGTCTTCGAATGATCGCGTAACATACACACAAAAAAAAAACAACATACAGACGAATTGAAAACCTCCTCCTTTTTTTAAGTCGGTTAAAAATCTAAAAGAAATCATTTCATTAGGTTATTTTTTTTTCTCACAAGCCCATGATGTGAAAGTATCGTTGGAGAAATCTTTTCAAAATATTATATTGTAGGTATATGGTATGGGAAAACCATTTTATGATCTTGGGATCTATTACCAAGGTATTAAACTTTGCAGTTTTATTTTGTTAAAAGAGTCAAGTGTGTGTCGCCCCAGCTACTAGCTAGATGGATTAATAGACGATTTGACGACCCAGTTGGCACAATGGTCACCATGCCGGACTGCCAACACAGGGTTGCGGGTTCCATTGTCGCCTCAGACATGTATTTATGCTTAGATATTTGTCTGTGGTCTGGTTGTTTCTATGTATTATATGTATATATTTACAAAAGAAAAGTATATAAGTAGTATTATATCTGTTATCTAGCACCCATAACACAAGTCTAGTTACTTAGCTTGAGGCTAGATGGCGATGTGTGGAATGTCCTGCAATATTTCTTTATTATTTACGACCCGCTCCGGCTTCGCGCGGCTATATTATGCATGTATTATACATATAAACCTTCCTCTTGAATCACTCTATCTATTTAAAAAAACCGCATCAAAATCCGTTGCGTAGTTTTAAAGATTTAAGCATACAAAGGGAAATAGGGACAGAGAAAGCGACTTTGTTTTATACTATGTAGTGATTATACTTATATGAAAGGTATTCACTTTATAAGTTTAATCTCACTTTGAGAAGTCTCGAACATATTCAACTGAAAATAAGATATAATGGAGTCCGTTTATTGAAATCTATTACTATCCCTTAGAAATTTGATTTTGTGTCGGGCAAGTACGGACAGACGGACACGCGCTTCGTCGGTATTTGCAAACATTAAAATCAACCAAAACTTTTACTAATATTACCAAATCCTTTAATGTTTGAAATCGTTTGAAGTAATGTGAAGTCCTATTTTTTTAATTACATTTAAAAAATAACAAAATTATAAAAAATGTAACCCGGCCGAGTATCGGATTAACCTGTAGGATTAACCATAATCAATGATAGGCAGACGAGCACCCCGGGCGCGACGGTCGCCCCGGGCACGTGTGCCCCAGGGGGCCCCGGGTAAATAGGCCGCGTTGGGGAACTAACGAACGAGGTATATTTAAATATTTTAATTTGATGTATTCGTTTTCCTTCGAATGTTGTTTCCTCAATATTTTATGACTAGCTGCGCCCGGCGGTTCCACCCACGTAACTCCCGATCCCGTGGCAATATCAAAATCAAAAGTAGCCTATAGCCTTCCTTGATAAATGGACTATCCAACACAAAAATATTTTTTAAATTCGAACCGATAGTTCCTGAGATTTGCGCGTTTAAACTCTTCAGCTTTATAATATTAAAAAAAGTGAAGATAGAAACACACATAATTTTATGTACATAAAATTATGTGTGTTTCTATCTTCACTGTACATTTTAAAATTAACTAGCTACCCCGCGCGGTATTACCCACGTACCTAAGTACCGTTTTTTTTTCATATTATCAAACCATTTCTTTTCCTGTACTGCCATAAATAAATGTGTTAAATAGTCCATTTATCGAGGAAGGCTATAGGCTACTTCTCATGTTGGTATTCCCACGGGATCGGGACTTACGCGGGTAAAACCGCGGAGCGGAGCTAATAATAGATAATATTGAGATAAAGGAACCTAATTCGTAATAATAGAGGATCGTCGACGACCTCCGCCTCGTGCCTTACGATACGACACTCTCGTGCGAGACCCGGTGTAATGACATCGGCCGCGGCCAGCAGGGAGGATGTACCCTACCAGCGCAGCACCTAGCGCACTTCCTGCTATAGGTACCTACCTATACCTACACTACGTAGTCTAGCACTAATTAAGCAAGAGTAACTCGACAACAACGCGGTAGAGTAACTAATAGGTAATCATTATTAATGTTATTTTATTTCCGACAAATATTTAAGAGATCTGTCTGTCAGATTGTGTTAATGTCATTTTTTGTGTGACTACGTAAGTAAGATACCTGCTCATATGTAACCTCTAACTGGCTCTAACACACCGACCGAGGCAGACGACGCGCGCCGCCTGCGCCCGCGCCGCGCGCCGGCCGGAAGCGCAGCGCGAGCTGCTCGCTTTATGTGACTCACATAATATTATTTAGAGAGACACCCTTGGATGCGTCCCAAACAAATTCGCCGTTTTTTGATGTTGAGACTAAAGTATTATTTTTCATAAACGACTAATTGGAAAAAAGAAGAATACACCTTGAGGAGGCGAATTCCTGTACAGTCTTGTGAACGGTGTTTTCGGTGGGGTGTACCTACATCAGCTTTTTTAATACCCGGAAAAATACGTACTATCAATACAAGTCGCGTGGGGTTAAAAAGTCTTCCGTTCAGATAAGGACAGCTAATATCGTAAACAGAAATGACAGATGTCATTTTGACACCTGTCAAAATGACATCTGTCATTTCTATTTCCGCACTCTGTGACAGCTTTTGAGTTTGACAGCTGCCACCTGAAATAAGAGAATTATTTCAGGTGGCAGGTCTGCCGGAGCGGTTTTTTCTTCAATCGTTCATAATTAATAAATAAATGGCCTACTATTGGACAGCCTGAGTTTATTATTTGCACAAGTAGGCTCTCCAAAGTCACGCGGAAAGTACAAAACCATTGCAAAGCAAAATATTATACCTACTTCACTAGCTGCGCCCGGCGCGGGCGGTTTCACCCGTCTAAGTCCAAAATCAGTGATATTTGACAGTGATGGACTCTGATCCAAAAACGGATCCCGGGTTCGGAAGCAGCACCCCCAAAAACCAAATAAATAAAAATAAAAAATATTCCAGGACATTCCACACATCGCCATCTAGCCCCAAGCTAAGTAACTAGACTTGTGTTATGGGTGCTAAACAATGGATATACTACTTATATACTTTTCTTTTTTGTAAATAAATATACTTACTAGCTTTTGCCCGTGACTTTTTTGACGACCTCTGTGGCGCGTCGGGCGAACACCCGACTGCGACGCAGAAGGTTGCGGGTTCGATTCCCGCCGGGAACAAGTATTTATGCTGACCATAAATTCTTGTTTCTGGTTCTGGGTGTTTCCTATATGTATAATATGTATATATTTACAAAAAAAAAGTATATAAGTAGTTTATCCGTTATCTGGCACCCATAACACAAGCATTAAGTTGCTTAGCTTGGGGCTGGATGGCGATGTGTAATATGTCCTGAAATATTTATTTTATTATTATTATTTATTTACTTAGTCCGCGTAGCAGTCGAAAGAATTTTTATGCAAAATTTGAAGTAGATTGTACCAAGGAATCACGTTGTCCCATACAAACTTTGCCCCTCTTTTCCACCACCTTAGGAGTAGAATTTCGGAAAATCCTTTCTTATCCAATGCCTACGTCATACAAAGAACACACCCTCCAAGTTTCAGGTCTCTACGATCAACGGTTTCGGCTGTGCGTTGATCCGTCAGTCAGTCAGTCATTCAGGACAAATAATTTTATATGTATAGATAATACATAGAAACAACCAGACCACAGACAAATATCTAAGCATAAATACATGTTTGAGGCGGGAATCGAACCCACAACCCTGGCTTGGCAGTCCAGCATGGTGACCATTGTGCCAAACTGGGTCGTAAAATACATCGTGTATTTGGTTTACCCCACTCCAAAATCAAGAGTGACATTTGACAGATGCCAATTTACGATCGTCTTTTATTTCCATTTCAATCGTCTTTTGATTTTTTTCCGATCGTCCGAAAAAAAAGCACGTTTTAATCGCCTTTTGTTTCCGGTTCGATTGTCTTTTTACCGTTTCGATCGCCTTTTGTTAACCATTTAGTTAAGTAGTTTGACTACGAGGATTCCTTTTGGACAAACTAGTTTGACCAGAAAGTTTGATCAGAAGGAACGTACCGAAAATGTTGGGTTTTACAGTACCCATATATTTACAACATTTTATGGTGTGATGGTGTGTTATGGTGTATGGTGTGTGACTGCCATCGCGTCGGGCCCCGGCGGCCACGGAAATCTTTTAAAATAGGTAGGTAAGATACACCTACTTAATAGTACATTGTTATCCTAGGTGTGAAAGTCACTCATTACAAGTCCCGAGACGGAGTTTGGCGCCCGAGCGTAGCGAGGGCGCTAATAGTTCGAGGGACTTAATGAGTCTTTCACCCGAGGTAAACACTGTGCTTTTCATTACGAATAATACATAAAATTCTTCCTAACAACGAGAGTGAATGAGATACTCCATACTACCTGATCCTCTTACAAGGTTGGGACCAAAGAGGTTATATACATGTAGTGTTCTTCTTTGGTGTTATTTAAAGCAAGGAGGTTAGGTTTTTGAAGTTCCTAATGCGTTATGATACGGATACTGGCTACATGCACATTGCACAAGCCGAGCGAAGCCATAATTTGACATGACAGCTGTCAGTGAAAGCGATTTTCCCTAGGGCTGAAAGTTTTATTTTCTACACGCTCTTCAGGCATCATTAGACCTACTTTCGGAGTATGAGTAATGAAAAGCCATTTTCACACCTGCAGCACTTTAATCACGGATTAAAGCCCTATTAACCTCAACTTAAACGACGATAAAACAACGATAAAGCAAGACTTTATTCCCAAGGGAGATAATGTTGTATGAAACTCCCAAGGGAATAAAGTGATTTGAATTTGGAAGGTTGAAATTCGTGTGAAAACACTTGGTTTTAATTTTGAAGGTCTCAGCAAATAGGTTTTATTCATAATAAGTCATTTGATTGGTCTACAAAAATCTAGCAGGCCACGATTATGTTTTTTATTTTGATTGTTACGTTAGGTCTAAGCAAATAGGTTTTGCCTATAAAACCTACCAAATATTTACCATCATGCTACCATCTCATTCATATCATTTTTTTTGAACTGGATTTTTTTCAAATAGGGAACTGGCCACCACAAGAATTAAAAAAAAATGTGTGGTCACCCTGGTGCCAATTTAAAAAAAAAGTTGCCTACTTCACTGAGATTCTGAAAAGGTATAATATGTGGTATTGCTAACATTTAATACTAAATAAATTTCTAATAAAATGAGCAAGAGCATGCTTTTTGTGAAGTAAAAATAGTACCAAAATATACTTTATTGTACTTATAATAATTTAAGAAATTTTAATTCTGAAATTCCCCGAATTCACTATGGAAAAAAAAGGAAAAAAGACAGCTCTGGCTCACTTTAATAGGAATTAATTTTGTATTGAATGCTGGCGATACCATATATTATACCTTTTCAGAATCTCAGTGAAATAGGCAACTTTTTTTAAAATTTGGCACCAGGGTGACCATACATTTTTTACACCAGGAAAGGTTAAAGTTCAGGTTAAAAAATTAGAAAACCATGAAGTTTGAGTTAAACCTTAGTTTAAAAAAAAAACTTTCAATGTGTCATAAAAAATATTGTTTTCATTCGATAGCACATTTATCATGGAATACTATCCAAAAAACAGATTGGGATAATTCCTTCATTTGTAGTTTTGGCATAACAAAACATGGAGAAAGGAGTGAAATTTTTAATTTTTTTAAAATGGCGGATATCTCGGAAACTAAGAGACTTTCATAGAACATAACTTTCGTTTTTCTTATCCGGCACAGTATCCTCTATCCGTAGGGGCCCGCTTGGCCATTCATTACGGGACACCCTGTATATCCCGGTTCGGATGTAGTAACAAGACGCGGTGCACGCGCCATGCACCGGTAGTCGGTCGGTACCGGACCGGAGCTGTCGCAGTAGACCGCCACATGACGGCGCGGACGGTTACACCCGGGTACACCGTGGATAGACCAGAAGGCCAATTCTCGTAAATAACATTGTTTAAATTACATTTCAATATCATTTCGATTGCATTTCGATCTCAAATAATACCCTCAAAGTAGCTAAAAACACCCTCAAAGTTGGCTTTTTGTAAAAAAAAACTGACTTTGAAGGTATCTTTTGCAATCGAAATGCAATCGGGATGATATTGAAATGTAATTTAAACAATATTATTTACGAGAATTGGCCTTCTGATATAGTATACGTTCGCAACGACATCTACCTACATCTTACCGGTAACTATCGAATATCTTTATGTTCTAATATAAGTACTTACTTCCGATATTGACGACCCACATGGCACAATGGTCACCGTGCCATGCCGGACTGACAAACACACGGTTGCGGGTTCGATTCACACTTCTCAGATTATATGTATTTATGCTTAGATATTTGTCCGTGGTCTGCTTGTTTCTATGTATTATTATAATATATATTTAGGGTGTCCGGTAATGAATGGATAATGAATGGACACTGTGCCGGTTCAGAAAAATGAAAGTTATGTTCTATGAAAGTCTCTCGGTTTCCGAGATATTTAAAAAAAATAAAAATTTCACTCCTTACTCCATAGTACCCCCCCCCCCCCCCATATAGCCCCAAGCTACTTATATACTTACTTACTTTTAATACATCTAAACAACCAGACCACAGACAATTATCTAAGTGAGCATAAATACATATCTGAGAAGTGGGAATCGAACCGGCAACCCTGTGTTTGGCAGTCCGGCATGGTGACCATTGTGCCAACTGGGTCGTCAACCCATATCATAACTAACTAATAGATAGAATGTAGTTAACTGAAAACTTCCATTAGGTACAGTTGGCTATGTTTCAATCTATTCATCACATAACTACTATATGATTATGGTTCAATTAATAACGACTAACCTACAATTTAAGAATACATTTTAAACATTTTTACCTTTTAAAAGAATAAAAAAACGAGTTGATGTTTTTTTTTTGCTTTAATTTAAAAGTTGTTTCTAAACGGATCGGACCGGTTTCCGTTCGGTTTAATCGAAAACATTCCGAGAATCGTCCATTAAATTATATATTATTGAAGCGAGCAATAACTCGCAGTTTTAATAAAGTGTTATGTGTAGGGAGAAGACATGAAGTTACCTAGACGTGAGGTTGATGCGATGCGATGCGATGCGATGCGACGTACTGCACTGTATTGCACTGCACTGACACTATCACTGCACTGTAGCGTACGTACGTACACACACACACACACTACACACAGGTAACGTGCAGGCAGTAGACGGGCTCCTGTCGGACACACGACACGATGGCGGCGAGTGTCACGACACTGAGACGTCGGTCGTACGTAGCGAGCGGTGTCGGAGGCGACACGGACGACGCGACGAGACGAGCGAGCGCAACGCGCGGCGGAGCGGCAGTGGCTCTCTGCCCCGTCTCGACTGCGACCGAGACCGCGCCCGCCCCGTGCCGTGCGCCCGCCTCTACTCTACTCTACCGTAACATCATCTCCTCGCGCTCGCTCGCAACAATACAACCAACTTGTTACAATAACACAACGATGCAATGGATGGATAGTATCGCATGCCTCCTCGGACATATAGCCCGCGACCCGACGTGACGCCGCGGTCTACCACCGACGGACGGACGGACACAGTGCTCGACTCCTGTACTATCTACTACCTAAACGAGTCAGTCAGTAAACACATCTCCTACCTATATCCGCTCTCTACCTACGACAATATGTTCTCGATAGACCATCGTTTATTTATGAAATAATTTATATTTGGATTTAATATATTTGGGTGCAGTAATCGAAAAATTGGTATATTTTTCGAAAAAAGTATTATTACATAAATCGAAGTGTTATCGAATGAATAACAAATCAACATTGATTGAAGTATCAAATCAACGTAGAAAGTCCGAAATTCAATAAAATCATCTTCATACATTTAGTAATGTAATGAAGTGATACTATTGTCCTCCTTCCTTAGAGATCCGGAGATTTGATTCCAGTTGTAGTTGTAGGTACTTATTAATTTAAACATCTTACATATAAGTAACAAAGTACCTACTAGTAAACCGAACATAATGAGGATTGTGTCACTCACTACCTAACCTACTCGATCGACACTCTAATATGACGATCAAGTACCTACTAGTAAACCGAACATAATGAGGATTGTGTCACTCACTACCTAACCTACTCGATCGACACTCTAATATGACGATCAAGTACCTACTAGTAAACCGAACATAATGAGGATTGTGTCACTCACTACCTAACCTACTCGATCGACACTCTAATATGACGATCAAGTACCTACTAGTAAACCGAACATAATGAGGATTGTGTCACTCACTACCTAACCTACTCGATCGACACTCTAATATGACGATCAAGTACCTACTAGTAAACCGAACATAATGAGGATTGTGTCACTCACTACCTAACCTACTCGATCGACACTCTAATATGACGATCAAGTACCTACTAGTAAACCGAACATAATGAGGATTGTGTCACTCACTACCTAACCTACTCGATCGACACTCTAATATGACGATCAAGTACCTACTAGTAAACCGAACATAATGAGGATTGTGTCACTCACTACCTAACCTACTCGATCGACACTCTAATATGACGATCAAGTACCTACTAGTAAACCGAACATAATGAGGATTGTGTCACTCACTACCTAACCTACTCGATCGACACTCTAATATGACGATCAAGTACCTACTAGTAAACCGAACATAATGAGGATTGTGTCACTCACTACCTAACCTACTCGATCGACACTCTAATATGACGATCAAGTACCTACTAGTAAACCGAACATAATGAGGATTGTGTCACTCACTACCTAACCTACTCGATCGACACTCTAATATGACGATCAAGTACCTACTAGTAAACCGAACATAATGAGGATTGTGTCACTCACTACCTAACCTACTCGATCGACACTCTAATATGACGATCAAGTACCTACTAGTAAACCGAACATAATGAGGATTGTGTCACTCACTACCTAACCTACTCGATCGACACTCTAATATGACGATCAAGTACCTACTAGTAAACCGAACATAATGAGGATTGTGTCACTCACTACCTAACCTACTCGATCGACACTCTAATATGACGATCAAGTACCTACTAGTAAACCGAACATAATGAGGATTGTGTCACTCACTACCTAACCTACTCGATCGACACTCTAATATGACGATCAAGTACCTACTAGTAAACCGAACATAATGAGGATTGTGTCACTCACTACCTAACCTACTCGATCGACACTCTAATATGACGATCAAGTACCTACTAGTAAACCGAACATAATGAGGATTGTGTCACTCACTACCTAACCTACTCGATCGACACTCTAATATGACGATCAAGTACCTACTAGTAAACCGAACATAATGAGGATTGTGTCACTCACTACCTAACCTACTCGATCGACACTCTAATATGACGATCAAGTACCTACTAGTAAACCGAACATAATGAGGATTGTGTCACTCACTACCTAACCTACTCGATCGACACTCTAATATGACGATCAAGTACCTACTAGTAAACCGAACATAATGAGGATTGTGTCACTCACTACCTAACCTACTCGATCGACACTCTAATATGACGATCAAGTACCTACTAGTAAACCGAACATAATGAGGATTGTGTCACTCACTACCTAACCTACTCGATCGACACTCTAATATGACGATCAAGTACCTACTAGTAAACCGAACATAATGAGGATTGTGTCACTCACTACCTAACCTACTCGATCGACACTCTAATATGACGATCAAGTACCTACTAGTAAACCGAACATAATGAGGATTGTGTCACTCACTACCTAACCTACTCGATCGACACTCTAATATGACGATCAAGTACCTACTAGTAAACCGAACATAATGAGGATTGTGTCACTCACTACCTAACCTACTCGATCGACACTCTAATATGACGATCAAGTACCTACTAGTAAACCGAACATAATGAGGATTGTGTCACTCACTACCTAACCTACTCGATCGACACTCTAATATGACGATCAAGTACCTACTAGTAAACCGAACATAATGAGGATTGTGTCACTCACTACCTAACCTACTCGATCGACACTCTAATATGACGATCAAGTACCTACTAGTAAACCGAACATAATGAGGATTGTGTCACTCACTACCTAACCTACTCGATCGACACTCTAATATGACGATCAAGTACCTACTAGTAAACCGAACATAATGAGGATTGTGTCACTCACTACCTAACCTACTCGATCGACACTCTAATATGACGATCAAGTACCTACTAGTAAACCGAACATAATGAGGATTGTGTCACTCACTACCTAACCTACTCGATCGACACTCTAATATGACGATCAAGTACCTACTAGTAAACCGAACATAATGAGGATTGTGTCACTCACTACCTAACCTACTCGATCGACACTCTAATATGACGATCAAGTACCTACTAGTAAACCGAACATAATGAGGATTGTGTCACTCACTACCTAACCTACTCGATCGACACTCTAATATGACGATCAAGTACCTACTAGTAAACCGAACATAATGAGGATTGTGTCACTCACTACCTAACCTACTCGATCGACACTCTAATATGACGATCAAGTACCTACTAGTAAACCGAACATAATGAGGATTGTGTCACTCACTACCTAACCTACTCGATCGACACTCTAATATGACGATCAAGTACCTACTAGTAAACCGAACATAATGAGGATTGTGTCACTCACTACCTAACCTACTCGATCGACACTCTAATATGACGATCAAGTACCTACTAGTAAACCGAACATAATGAGGATTGTGTCACTCACTACCTAACCTACTCGATCGACACTCTAATATGACGATCAAGGAATAAGAATAAGTATTTTTATTGCATAAATTGTGTACAATGGATGGTAGGTAGTTATAAAATTAAGTAACAACAATTTACCCATTGCAATAAGTAGGTAAGTGCTTATTAAAAGTACTAAAATAAAATAGGTAGGAAGTACCTACACACACCGATCGTAAAGGTTCATACGCGCCGGTAGCAGCAGCAACTGTAGCAATAGCAGTAGTAGAGTTATAGGTCTGTGTGAGGTAGTGTTCCAACACCTGCTCTCTCACCTCACTGACCGCGACTGGACCATCTGACCACCTGACCATCTGACCAGTGTACGTATAGGTACATTTATGTACAATGGGTGTCGACTAACGTTGCAGCGCGCTCTACCTACACGGTACACCAGCTAGCTGCGATCCATGTAGGTAGCGTGTAACACGTATACAATATACACGAGTGACGATGACTGTGTGTCATCGACCCAGCGACCGCGATCACGCGATCACCAACTAACCGACAACAACATCATTAGGTACATTCGACATTGACCGTACATCATTTTCACGATCATTTTCCTTCCCCCTTCCCCCCCTCCCTCAGCTCTTGGAAAAACAACTTATACTAGTTTCAGTAAATACCTACGTAGCTAACTAGCTAGCAATGAATTCGTTTACACGATATATAAAAGCATTGCTCATTGCACTAATGTTGGGGTAGTAGTGTTATAGATATATGTGTGTGTAGGTATGTCAGTACCACATAAAATTCAAATGCTATTAATGCTAACAAATGCTTATAATAGTACATTGCGATACAAGTGTGGAAAGTTGATCATTCCATAGAGGCGGTTTATGACGCGCGAGCGGAACGCGAGCGTGGCAGAAGCCGAGATGGAATTATCAATCCACACGTGTATCGTACGACGTTTTTTATCACAGTTGCGAATAAAAAAAGGACTTGTTAAAATAATTAAAAGTTTTTAAGAATTTTAGGTTATGTTTACTATTTTTTATTAATTACACTCCCGAAAAGCTACGCAAAAGACTTTTAACCTATACAGCCTCGTCTGACATACAATATTTTTTTAGGGTTTTTTTCATTTGTTTTTGCGTCGGCGGTTAAGAACAGAATAATAATGGTAAGGAAAAAATATATTTATGTACCTAAAGAAAAAACAAAATAAAAACAACACTCAATTTTTAATTATTTTCAAAGATGTTATCACGTAAAATTATCGTTCGTTAACAGACTTTAGAGACAACCTTTTGAAAAGAAGTATAAAAGGTACCAACAAAGAGTTTTAAGCCAGCAAGGCTTAAAAACTTTTTGATGGTACCTTTTTTCTATAAGTACATCAAAACAGTATAACCCAGATAAATTAAGAATATTTCATCTACCTATTATGTCATTAGCAGTAAGATACGTATTTGACTTATCGGGATAACGTATTATTTTAGCACTAGTTGGATTTTTTTTATCACACGCGTGTATAATACGTTGCATTATGAGCCTAAAAGCGGTTTAATAAGATCCACTTTATGAGCAATTGTGATAAAAAATGCTATTGTTAAATATGTCGAAGTCGGGATACTCGAGATCGTTATCTCCTCTCGCCGCTCTAATGACAAATGAGTTTCGTCTATAATTTGTGTTACCTTTAGGTACACCTAGGTAAGTCATAGGACATGGTCATGGCAATTATAAGTTTTATGCACCAAAAATATTTGCTCTAGTATCATTATACGTTTGTAATAGTTTGTATGGAAAAAGCCCCCTGTACCTTTCCTCTTAAGGGTTTACTATCGTTCGATGCATTTTGAATGTACTACTGTCGACGAAGCAGTAGACGACGTGACGTCACTGTAGGCTATAGGAGGTGTGTGTTGTGTCATGTGTGTGCGTGTAGCGCCGGCCCGTCGCCGCCCCGGTCGCGGTGGAGTGGTGCTCACTCGGATACTATCACGTATAGATGGAGAGTTTACTTCATACACTTACACGTACGTAACGGTCACCGATCCAACTACGATATGTTTAAGCTAGCTTCCCACGGTCCGTGATATCGCGGACGGACCGCGGACCAGGGCCTATATTCACTAAGGTTCAAGTCGTTGGGCGCGCGTGATTAGGGGCGGAGTGGGGGCAATTTTTGTATGGAAATCTCGTCCTAATCACGCGCGCCCAACGACTTGAACCTTAGCGAATAAAGGCACAGCTCGCACTTCACACCGTGGGAATGGTCTCGTCCGTGGTAGCACTTATTTACTCATGTGGTAGCACAGGACGTCTGTGGCGGTGCGCCGGTATCCGTCGCGAGGCGGTAACTTCAAAGGTGCGTGTCGTAGCACAGACGACAGGTCAGAACTTTTTTGTACGTAAACAAGTCAGAACTTGTTTGAACACGAGTGGTGGTGTTGTGTGTAGTTGGTTGCGGAACTTGCGGAGAAATGGAGTGGACAAACTAACTTATTTTGGAATTTTTCAAAAATTCAAAAATAAGTTCGTTTGTCTTTATTAAAATCTTTATCTGTCAGAATCTTTATCTTTATCAAAACCACAGCCGCAGCTGCAGCGACGATACGTTCTCTTTCACTTTACATTTTGAAATAAAACTATCAAAAGATCGCCACAGACCGACACGCACCGTTGGAAGAGCCCTGTCTGTGTTCGTTGCCGTCCGTGCGGTCGTCGGCTGTGCGTGATGATCCGCAGAATCACGCACCGTGGGAACCCAGCTTTAGACGTATCTGATGTGTGAGATCTCTTCGTTCATTTATCCATCCATTCACCGCGACTAGGCGGCTAGGCGAGCCACATGCGGGGTGCGGCGCGGGCGGCTAAATGGTTCATACATTATGCATATTATCTTACATGGTTTTCATATTCTTAAATATATATGTTAATTTACGGGCACAATTCACTGAGTATTTTCTATTTCCATTTCAATGGTAAATATATTAGAAACGTTATTTTATAAAAGTTGATCAAGTTACATAAATGATTGATGACGATGACTAGGTGATAGTCGATGTAAGTTCAATGAAAGTTGTCCGTGACTTCGTCCGCGTACAAGTCGAAAATGGACCGAGGAATCACGTTGTCCCATATAAACTTTGCCCCCCTTTAACACCCCTTATCGGGTAGAATTTCGGAAAATCCTTTCTTATCGGATGCCTACGTCATACAAAGAACACACCCTCCAAGTTTCAGGTCTCTACGATCAGCGGTTTAGGCTGTGCGTTGCTCTAGTGTCATTATCCAGGGAGGAAACAGTCGACTACGTTTGTATGGAGAGGTACCCTTCCACCTCGACGCGACGTACCGCTGCGGAGCTGAGATACCGCTCGACGCTCGACGCTACACTCTATCAGATACCTCCATGGTGTTCGCTCGCCGCGGTGTAACGTGTCGTCTGTGTCCATACCGTACCGGTGTGTGTCACGACGCCCGCGCCGCGCCGCTGGACGTGTAGCACATGGAGCGTCACTTGAGTCATTGTATGGTGTGTTGTTGGAGGTACCTATGTGTCCCCGGTACTACAGGACGGACCGACCCACCGACCTATTACTAGATAATGTTCCACGTCTGTAGGTACAGCTACTGCAATACATTCTAGCATTTATATGTATATACCTACCTATCAATAATCTATACATATAAATGCTAGAATGTATTGTACTCGGATTCATATCAACTAATGTTTATATTAAATAGATAGTTTCAAATAAGATCGGTGTCTGGTCAAGTGGTAAGTATGATGGTGGCCGTGCACCGCACAGTGCACAGGCACTACAGCACCATGGACGAAAGGTCCTCACGCTCTATATTATCTTTACTAATACTAATCTATAGTAATATTATAAAGCTGAAGAGTTTGTTTGTTTGTTTGTTTGAACGCGCTAATCTCAGGAACTACTGGTTCGAATTGAAAAATTATTTTTGTGTTGGATAGTCCATTTATCGAGGAAGGCTATAGGTTACTTTTTATTCCGATATTCCCCCGGGATCGGGAGTTACGCGGGTGAAACCGCGGGGCACAGCTAGTCATCTATATAGATTAGATGTTATATATACTGAGGCCAATATTTTTTAGTTTCAAAGGTGAATTAAATAAGTAAAATAACTGAAGAAATTGATTGACGAGGATTGAAAGAAAGAGCAGTTATATCCGATCAGTTATCGTCGTCACCGACCGCGCCGCGCCGACCGCGCCGTGTGCGCCGACCGCGCCGTGTGCGCCGACATTATCAAAGTATACAGTGAAGGGTTCTCTTTCAGATCTCATGAATAATTCATTTCGTTAAATGATACAACTCAATAAATAAATCGTCTTTAATAAGAAAATATGGGACAGAAAATGCTATAAAAGATCAAAAGAAATAGCGAGTGACCGTCGTTTGTGGCACGTGTTGTAGCAGCGGCAGTGGCAGTGGCAGTGGCAGTGGCAGTGGCAGCGGCAGCGGCAGCGGCAGCGGGACGAGGTACTCTCGTCGAGTGGTTCCATTTCCGATATGAAATGGAAACATATTCAGTGGTAGGGGGTACTGTACCGTAGTACCGGCGCGGCGGCCGAGGGGGGGCTTACCGCGACGTCACTGGACAGCTGTGGACACTCTCGACACTTGTGTATTCGAGTGTATATGTAAGTATATTATTGAGTGGAATCAATAGATCGAATGACAATCACAGTGTATCGATGTCGTAGTGTAGCCGACGCGGGACAATAACGCAGACATTACGACACGAGCGAGACGCGCGCGGACTCTCTTAGGATGGCTATTAAACGATAAATCTACGAGCTACGGCCAGACGGCCGGTAGGTACTGGCCACCCAATATACCCGGCGAGCGGCGAGCGGCGAACGGCGAACGACAGCGATAAATACTACCAATTTACTAGCCACAATTACGTCCTTACATGGCGACTCTATTCCCTGTCT
The DNA here is from genome assembly GCA_907269075.1 of Idaea aversata. Classification (NCBI taxonomy): domain Eukaryota; kingdom Metazoa; phylum Arthropoda; class Insecta; order Lepidoptera; family Geometridae; genus Idaea; species Idaea aversata. The sequence continues at coordinate 248,684 of OU026084.1, forward strand.
TATTTAATGATTGTATCGATATGTGCGTAGACTGTTGTCTACTATAGTAGGTAGACAGTTGTGTCGCCTTGTGTAGCAGGACGGGACCGAGAGTACAACACGTAGGTTAGATCCGCTCCTCTCGGTCGGACGCGGACGGAGCGGTATGTACGCGACCGCCCGCATCACATCGCATCGCACACTTTCTACTACCGACCCGACAGACACCATTATACTATCTTATCACCTTGTTCATGAAACACCGCTCGTTCATGGACCTTTCACTGGTACCTACTCGTATGTACATATGTACTATATAATATGTATACTTACACACTATATCTTGTTGTAATACATAACATAATATACAAGTATTCCTTATTTCACTACATTACAATAAGGTGATGGTTACCTCAACAAGATACCAAGTCGCACGTCCTTGGCCAATTCCTCGCGCGTTACACTCGATCGTGACCCCTCACCTACAAATTAAACATAATAACCGTCACACACACACACACACACACACACATACACACACACATCATAATATATCTTCCATCAATCTTCCTTTGTAGGTATGTAAGAAATGTATGTAAATAGTGGTCACGAGCCGCGTGAGTAGGGAGCTAGAGGCGAGGCGAGGGCTCCGTGTCTCGATGGAGGTGCACGAGGTAGGTACACCGCCTGCAACCTAGCCGGCTTCGAGGACATGTTCACATTAGATGTAAACAACATCCGTCATCAGATAACTATGCCGCTTTCTCCATATATCTGTAGTCAACTGTTTCTGATTTGAAAAAATACACTAGCCTAAATATTTTTGTTGCATAGAACTTATAACTGCCATGACTATACCCCTATGTTTTGCTTTTTTCATTTTCTAATTATATCATTGAAATTAAAATTTAAAAAAAAACATAGGGGCATGGTCATGACAGTAATGCAACAAAAATATTTGCTCTAGTGTCATTATCCAAGGAAACAGTCTAGGTTTGTATGGAGAGGGCGCTCTCTCCATACAAACCTAGACTGTTTCCTTGGATAATGACACTAGAGCAAATATTTTGGTACCCTTTCCTCTTAACTAGACGAGTTTATTGTTTATCAATGAAGTAAAACCTCGGGCTGTCGCCACACAATTGCAATGCCCGACAGGATTCATTTGTTATTATGCCTCTCTCCTCTCTAACATCTATTTTACAATATGAAAGCAAACAAATGAAATGAAATGATATAAAAAAAATATTGCTGATGCATATTAAGAATGATGCGTTTATGTTTTATTTAATTTTGAGAACCTAATTCTGCGAATGTGGAGAAACAATACCAAAATGACATATTTCATCAGCCAGGAGTGGGAGCCAACCAAGGAAGACTCCCCTTATCAGACAATATGTCAAATTGGTCCACCATATACCGAACACTCTGTCTGTATTATAAATTATCCAAATGAAAAAACAGCTGGAGCTGGCGGACCGTTTCATGTTCGTCCTGATAGGCGTGGAGACTTTGGGACCTTGGGGTCCCGAAGCCTCTACATTTTAGGGACCTCGGCGCGCGTCTTGTCGTTGTGTCTGGTCTGGTGATCGAAGGGCTGGTCGAATGTTGCCTGCCTTCTACACTATATGCCTCGGGGAGACGCGCTTTAGGATGTCTTTGTTTGTAATGAGGTATATTTTAGTTTACCTTCATATGTTTTAATTTACTAGGTTCTTTTATGTTATTTTTGACGAGGCGTCGCGTCGCGTCGTCGCTCGCATGTTGTATGCGGAGGAAGGGAAGGAGGGGTACAACTACGTACCGAGAGTTACAAACATTTCTCGGGCCGAGTTCAATAACGCGTAAAAAACTCTTGTTGGTGACACATGAATTTATGAACATTGTTGTGACGGGGCCGGACTCGGGCCGGGCTCGCCCCGGGCGCGCCCTACCGTACCGATCGACCGACAGGGCGACGACTCGCGAATTGTACTTATTATCTACATAGGAGACATAATAGAGTAAATATAACAGCGTATAATGAAGGACACCGAGTCAGCGCGCGGAGCGCGGCGCTGCGTTCAGTTCGCATCAAGTTCAAAAACAATGTAACTAATTAAAGTTATGTTTGTAAACACAAGTGTATAAACATCAATCAACGAACTAACCAACATGCCTCCACCCCATCTTACGTCTTGTCGTCCTGATGGGCTGGGCTGTATTGGACTGTGCTGGGCTGGGCTGTAGTCGAGTCGAGAACAGAACTACTTTGTGTAACGCGGATATTGGTTTAGTAACAACTTACCTATTTGCAATACGTTAGTTTCCACTTCTAATATTATACAATATTAAACATGTTGGAGATAGTACAAGTACTATATGCAATATTTAATTTGATGTCGATTTCTTTGTTCACAAGAAACACAACGCGGCGGCCATGACTGTAGCATCACGTTTTACATATCTGCAGTACACAAGAAACACAACGCGGCGGCCATGACTGTAGCATCACGTTTTACATATCTGCAGTACACAAGAAACACAACGCGGCGGCCATGACTGTAGCATCACGTTTTACATATCTGCAGTACACAAGAAACACAACGCGGCGGCCATGACTGTAGCATCACGTTTTACATATCTGCAGTACACAAGAAACACAACGCGGCGGCCATGACTGTAGCATCACGTTTTACATATCTGCAGTACACAAGAAACACAACGCGGCGGCCATGACTGTAGCATCACGTTTTACATATCTGCAGTACACAAGAAACACAACGCGGCGGCCATGACTGTAGCATCACGTTTTACATATCTGCAGTACACAAGAAACACAACGCGGCGGCCATGACTGTAGCATCACGTTTTACATATCTGCAGTACACAAGAAACACAACGCGGCGGCCATGACTGTAGCATCACGTTTTACATATCTGCAGTACACAAGAAACACAACGCGGCGGCCATGACTGTAGCATCACGTTTTACATATCTGCAGTACACAAGAAACACAACGCGGCGGCCATGACTGTAGCATCACGTTTTACATATCTGCAGTACACAAGAAACACAACGCGGCGGCCATGACTGTAGCATCACGTTTTACATATCTGCAGTACACAAGAAACACAACGCGGCGGCCATGACTGTAGCATCACGTTTTACATATCTGCAGTACACAAGAAACACAACGCGGCGGCCATGACTGTAGCATCACGTTTTACATATCTGCAGTACACAAGAAACACAACGCGGCGGCCATGACTGTAGCATCACGTTTTACATATCTGCAGTACACAAGAAACACAACGCGGCGGCCATGACTGTAGCATCACGTTTTACATATCTGCAGTACACAAGAAACACAACGCGGCGGCCATGACTGTAGCATCACGTTTTACATATCTGCAGTACACAAGAAACACAACGCGGCGGCCATGACTGTAGCATCACGTTTTACATATCTGCAGTACACAAGAAACACAACGCGGCGGCCATGACTGTAGCATCACGTTTTACATATCTGCAGTACACAAGAAACACAACGCGGCGGCCATGACTGTAGCATCACGTTTTACATATCTGCAGTACACAAGAAACACAACGCGGCGGCCATGACTGTAGCATCACGTTTTACATATCTGCAGTACACAAGAAACACAACGCGGCGGCCATGACTGTAGCATCACGTTTTACATATCTGCAGTACACAAGAAACACAACGCGGCGGCCATGACTGTAGCATCACGTTTTACATATCTGCAGTACACTTTACCGATATAAAAAACAAAACTTTCACAGAGTAAGCCTTCAAAGCAAAAACTTTAGACGCCAACAATCGACTGTATTCGTATAAAATAATAATTTGAAAGTTTAATATAGATACTTACTTCATACGTCTTGTAAAAGTTGTGTGTCGATTACATTCTCACGCAGTGTGGAACGAACACGTCTCTCTAATCAATGTTTCGTAGTTTGAGTTCAAACAGCAGCCTTGTGACTGTGACCGAACTTAATGTTTATTTAATTTATCCTTACCGAGACCGCTTCCAGTGTACGACATAGATAGAGGTATATAGTCCTCGAATAACCTACTTGCTTAATTCGAGTCCACCGAGTCGAGCAAGTCGAGCGTACGACGACATACGTTATAGTAAAAGCGGATAAACAACACTTATTGAATTCGTTCGCGATGTCAATTCCGGAGTTGGAACCCGCGTTTATTAAATAGCAATTCGTAAAGAGGGTTGCCAATAACACAATTTATTGCTTCTCGGGGTTCAATAATACATTAACAACGTCGACACACGTGTCGTGAACTAGGTAATCGAGGTCATCATCTCACATTACTTTACTCACTTTTTGATAAATAAAATGCATGTATATTTTCACTTTGGGAAGTACCTACGTCCATTTATCTGTCGCTGTTCGATAGCTCTATATTTTGAGAAGACTTTGAAGTACCACAATGTCCTGAAATATATGGCGGCTCCCAGTCAGGCCGTCAGTAGTTGCTGCATGCTTCCTTTGACGGGGCAAAACAACGAGGTAGCGGCGGGCGCGCCCGGGCTAATCCTCCTCTACTTATGCATGCAGCCTCATCTTTCCTCTCATGAGTATATTCAAGAGTAGGTAATTAGAATTGTTTTGATAGTAGCGACTAGTAGCGAGTCACCTCGAGTCGAGATAGTGTAAGCCCGCCCGCGCCGTCTGCCCCGCGTCGCGCCGCCTGCCGCTTGCATCGCGCGCTCTTTACAAACTGGGACCTTTCTTGAATCGTTTCTGTTGCCGCAACTTTAAATTAACTCTGTTTCCTCTCAAAACATTGTAATGAAAATGTTAATGGTCCCACAAAGAAATTGAACAGCGACGAGAAAAACAACAGAGTTTTTTCCACGGACATCGATGAAATTGCAAAGCTCGTGAAAGCTCTACCAACGGCGTGTAGTAATATCTGTGTGGAATCTATTAACCGGCGACCGCGCGCGCTCTCGGCCCTGGGCCCTGAGCCCTCAGTCCGCCCCGCAGCCGCGTCGCCATACCATACCCGGCCACGTTAGGTATTTCAAATCCGGATCTAAGATCATTCGCCGTTATGCATATCGAAGCTGGTTTAGAGATACATTTTTAATATTTAAACGTAGTAAATAATAACTTTAGTGTGTTTGTTTTTGTCTCAGGTTGAGTATGCATTGACTGTGGTGATTAAGTATCAATTGTTGTCGCGACGATGGGATGCGACGGGGTGCGATGGGATGCGACGGGGTGCGATGGGGCGCAATGGGGTGCGATGGGGCGCAATGGGGTGCGATGGGGCGGTCTACACCGACCGGACAGTACTCGCGTCGCGGAAACAACAACCGAACCTCGCCCGCTCAACGAATAACATCGTACGTGATCCCGAACTCGAAACTCCCAACCGAACAACCTAATTATATTGTAACGACAATCTATAAAGGTAAGCTTCTAGGTATGTACGAGTATTATAATATAATTGAAGTGACATTGAAGTGACATACATACAGTAGTATGTAAGAACACGGAGTTATCTTGTCTCAGCCTGCCTAGCATGAAGACCAAAACACGATACGATAAAGCGATATAACTACATCAATTCTCAAAATATGATAGATAAAGCCGCCATTCTGAATTTTTATCATAAATTTTGGAGAACAAAAGGTCGCTGCATACGTAACGTGATTTTTCTCGTGCCGGACGGGACGTGATATTTTTATATGAAACGGTGTCAAGAAATCGTCACGTCCCGTCCGGCACCAACATAGCCAAGTATAGCGGTATACACCGGCATAGCCAAGTATAGCAAGATGTAATGTAGTGATGCGCGAGCGGTACGAGCATGCAACCTACTATACACGACCCTCACTTGACGGATGTTAACACATCCCTTACCTTACTTACACAGTCTCCTCTCCTCACATTTAGTAGACAATTGTTACACTTCTACCTATATTTGAAAATCAAACGAACTTACAAGTGAAGTTCGATTACAATTATGTGAGTAATTTTGTTTGACGCGACTTATTTTAACTTATGTACCCGTGTTCGCATTCACCAGCCTTTCACACAGAAATTTTAGAGATAAGTTGAGTATTTTAGTACTATTTATTAATTTTTGTACTGGTATCCCCAATATGTACAAAATAAAATAAAAAGTCACTAAATCACTTCCGTTACGTCATCTCCGCCTCGTGCAGTAGGTGTCAGATCGGTGCGCGTGGTCTCATTACGTTTAAAGTTAATATACCCTCTCCCATTATTTCACATTGTATAGGGAGGGTCACAACCACGTTATTTATAACATATTTTCAAATAAATGATTTGTATTTACATAAGTAAATGTTCGTTTTACTTTCCAGGGTGGGTATGGATCTATAAGTCGCGTCAAACAAAATTACTCACATAATTGTAATCGAACTTCACTTGTAAGTTCGTTTGATTTTCAATTATGTTTCATAATTTTGTTTGACGCGACTTATTTTAACTTATGTACGATGTTTAGAGTGATGTGAAATAATCATAACCACCAAATATTTAAACAACTCATTTGTTTAATCAGGTATGTACATTATCTATTTTTTACTTATTGATAACTAAATATGAGAAACAACTTATTAACAATTTAATTTTGTTGCAGGTTACAATCAGCAGATAGTACAGATGTAGCAAACTGATTGGGATTAATCACAATTTCTTTATTATAAAAACGAGCGAAGACAGAAGAAGATTCTGACCAGCCTGCAGTTTTTCTAATTATGTCAATGTTGACACCGAGTCTGTTGGCCAATGATGTGGACGCGTGACGTGTGCTGTGAGCACTAAATATTGATGTGTCTATGCCACTATTGTGGAGAGTGTCCTTAATCCAGTGACTAAGAGTTTGTGATGATATTTTAGCATGAGGGCGTTTGTAACTTATAAATAAATAATCATCTTTCCGAAGTGATTGTGTTTCATTTATATAGGTCTGTAAACATGTTGCTGGACATATTTCAGGACGATTGTTAAAGTACGGTAATCTTAAAATGGGTTGAGTAGAATTAGGTTTAGAAGTCTTAATCAAATCAGGAATAGTAATAGTAATATCATTAGGTGAGTTAAAAGAGATGTTATTTAGTTTAATTAAGGTTAGGGTTTGTACTCGATGTGCGGTCACCAAGGCTAACAGAGTCGCTGTTTTCTTGGAAAGAGTTTCCAGACTGAGATCAGTATTTGGCCACTTTTGTGCTAAATAATTTAAAACAATGGCTGGGTCCCATGTCATATTATACTTAGGATTAGTTGGCCTCAGTCTAAAAACTCCTTTCATGAATCTTTTGATCCTGTCGTCGTCCATTAGATTCCCTAGTAACAAAGACAGTGCTGATTTGTAGGAATTGATAGTACCATATTTAGCACCCTTATCAAAAATTGTTGTTAAAAAATGAATTACTATAGGAACAGAGACTGCAAAATAATCGTAACAATACGTATTACAATAAATCAACCAAGATTTTATACATCCATCGTATTGCTTATAAGTAGAATCAGATAAAGAAGATAGCATAATTTCTATAGATCTTGACGACAAACACTTTTTGAGTAATATTTGCCTGAAAGCTTCGCGGCAACTAAGGTCAGGCTGCGGTGTAGATTGTGGCAAGTCCTGAAAGGAGAAATTAACAAATGTTCACTCGGTTCAAAATAAATTATCTTCGAGCAAACTATTCTTTGGAATACAGGGAACCAAGGTTGCATGGGCCAATATGGTACTACCACTATTCCTTCAGCCTTTTCATTTATAATTTTTTGCATGACTTTTGTAATAAGACAAAATGGAGGAAATGCGTAGAAAAAATCATTTTTCCATGATATTGTAAAGGCATCTATTGCCCATGAGTCTGGATCGTTCTTCCAAGAAACATACTTAGAGCACTTTGAATTTTGCCTACTCGCGAATAGATCTATAGACGGTTGGCCAAGGCAAATAACAATTTTACTAAACGATTCGTTATTAAGTTCCCATTCAGTGTCTTGAAATTTTTGTCTAGACAAAAGATCAGCTTCGACGTTTGCTTTTGTATTTATATAGGAAGCAAAAATAATTATTTTACGCGTTTCGCACCATTTCCAAATTTCTCTTGAAATTATATTCAAATGTTCAAATTGTACACTACCCATTCTATTTAGGCAAGATATTGCAGTTACATTATCTATGCGCAACAATATTGTAACATTAGTCAGGTTATATGCAAAACATTTGAGAGCGAGAAAAGCCGCTTTGAGTTCTAACTCATTTATATGTAAAGATATTTCACTATCTTTCCAGTAGCCAAAACATCTATCGTTGTTACAGTAACCACCCCAGCCACTTTTCGATGAATCAGTGAATATTTCCAAATCATATTGGTCACTACCTAGGGGTTTTGAACCCTGATCGATATGACTTAACCACCAAAGTAAATCAGGTTTTAGGTTACTAGGTAATTTTACAACTTGATCATAGCTTGGATTATTAAGCAAACAACGATATTTAAATTGTTCAAAATATTTAGTATATAACCATGAATACTGCATAGCAGGGCAAGCTGAGATTAAAAGACCCAAAAAACTAGCAAAATCCCGTAGTTTACATTTTTGTAAATTCAAAAATTTTAATATGTTTTCTTTAATTTTTATTCTTTTAGCTACCGGTAGCTTTAGTAACATATTCTTAGAATCAAATTCAAAACCAAGGAATTTACATTGTGTTTGCGGCTCCAAGGAACTTTTCTCGAAATTTATTAAAAAACCTAAGTTTTCTAATAAATTTATCGTATAGTCAATATTTTGCTTACTTTCGAGAGTAGTTTGTCCAAGGCAAAAGTAATCGTCAAGATAAATTACAGATATTATACCATTGCTTCGAAGTAATTCAATGACAGGTTTTAATAATTTGGTAAAAACGTACGGTGCTGTGCATAAACCAAATGGGAGACAGTTAAATTCATAAAGAACATTATTATAATTGAATCGAAGGTATTTTCTGTGAGATTTATGTACGGGTAGTAAAAAATAAGCGTCTTTTAAATCAATGGATGCCATATAACAGTTTTTTGTTATCAGTTTAGACGCCGTACGATAATCCTCCATCTTAAAATGCCTTGTTTCAACAAACTTATTCAAACATTTTAGATTTAAAATAAAACGTTTGTCCCCATTTGGTTTGGAGACTAAAAACACACTGGACAGAAATTCGCCATCCACTGGATCACAGCGTGATATGGCATTGATATCTAATAAATGATTTATGCACTTTTTAAAATCCTGAGCTTCTGCTGAAGATTTAGAATAAACTTTAGGACTATCAGTACGGTATGGGGTACATTTGAATGGTATCAAGTAACCTTGAACCCATGATAGAACAGTCTGATCAGACGTTATTTTAGTCCATTTATCATAGTAATGACGAAGGCGTCCTGCATAGCGTACCTGACTTATCTCCGAGGATGAGCTGGAGCCCGCTGTGGCGAGGTCCGCGGGGGCGAAGAGCGGCGTTGTCGGTACGACGAGCCGGTGTTCGCTGTCGTGCGCTGTGCTCCCCACTGCAATCTCTTCGCGCCGCTCTGCGGCTTGTTGTCCACTTTGCGGTGCTGGCCGACGAAGTTTAAATTACCCTTCTTCCTGTTGGTATTAGTGTTAGGACGTACTACAGGCGCCTTTGGTTTTTGTTGATTTTTCAACGCGTCACCAGACTGTTGAATTGTCTTCGCAGTTTTGACCTTTTCGGTAATGTTTTCGCCAAATAACATAGAATTCCGCCTTGTTTCTAGGAGGGTATCTTTCAATTTGTTATTTATGGCAGAAATTACGAAACTTCTGCGAGTTTTCGTTTCAGATGCATGACTATCACACAAAATTCGGCAGGCGTCACTGATTGGTTTAAGAATTTTCTGTTTTGATGTTTCATTCGACACAATCAAATCCATGGCAGTAGCAAGTGCAGCCAATGCAGTACCTAACTGCTTTTGTTTGAAAAATAGTGACGTATCATGTTTTATTAGGGGTTCTGGCAATGCCGCCTTCACCTCGAGATTTAACGTCGGTGCAATGAGTAGATCACAGTTGCTTGGAACATTATAACCTTTGATTAGGCTATCTTTTATATCTTTAGGTAGGCCTTTGGCTAGAATCTCCTGCCATCTGTTCGCGACATCTTTGTGGATTGGCGGACCTAGTGGGGTCTCAATTTTGGGAGCATCACCGAGCAATTCCAGGATGTCATCCTCAAGTTCCAGCTCAGTATATTGAGGTTCCGCTTCTGCTGTAGAAGTACCAGCGACTGGAGGCAAGCTTGTTGGAGCTTCTGGAGCCGGAGGTGGTGATGGTGTCGCCGGAGTAGGCGATGGCGGGCCTGGAGGCGGTGATGGTGGCGCCATCGTGTGATGCGACGAATTTGGCGGAGAAGATTCTCCTGTCGGGTGTTGTGGCGTATCATAGTCGGTGTATTCATAATCCAAGTCGACGGTCAACACCTCGTCTCCTTCTTGAGGCGATCTAAGGTAGCCGGATTGTTGCTCTTGCGGCGGATCTGCGGCAAACGATTCATTTTAGAATACGTTTTTTGAAAATACGTGACAGTAACGGCCCATAGCAATTAGCATTGGCAGTACGCATCACATTAACGTGACAGAAGATACCCAAGCATGGTAAATTCGCATCACTAAATATTAAGATCCGATTGCGGTAGTAGTAGCCCTATTTTAGCAGTACGCACCACATTTTAGGATCTATTAGGTGAAATTTTTTAAATAAACTTACCGTTTGAATAGTTTTGTGATGGTTCCACTATCGGACCACGATTTAAATAACCTTGCAGTTTTCTTATTTTACGCCTAATTTCTTCCTCGGTCCGTTCCTTGTTCCTTTTTCCCATCTTTAAAGTCGCCGATGTTATATTATATCTATTATTTTTTTTTTTTTTGAGATGTGCGAAGGCTAGCTCGAGAAAACACAGAATGAGACCACGCGCACCGATCTGACACCTACTGCACGAGGCGGAGATGACGTAACGGAAGTGATTTAGTGACTTTTTATTTTATTTTGTACATATTGGGGATACCAGTACAAAAATTAATAAATAGTACTAAAATACTCAACTTATCTCTAAAATTTCTGTGTGAAAGGCTGGTGAATGCGAACACGGGTACATAAGTTAAAATAAGTCGCGTCAAACAAAATTATGAAACATAATATACTATCCTATTATATTATCCTTTAATCAATGTGAAAGTTTGTGTGTATGTTTGTTACTTCTTCACGCAAAGAACTAGGTAGTGGACCGATTACGTTGAAACACGGTATATGTCTATACATATACCGAGTATAGCTGAACACCTGGATTGATACATAGCCACACAGTGTTTATCCCTTACAGAATATGGATGTGATCGCTTTCAACCACATATCATATTATTCAAATCACGTTTAATTGAAACGTAATGTTTTCGTAGGTAGGTAGCTCGATCGAGAATGATTGATGGAATGGGGGTGTATGGGGGTATGAGGGTATGGGGTTGCTAAGTCAATAAATATTACGAATTAATATTGGAAAAATGATGAACGTTGTTAAAATAAACACGTTCGGAAACAAATTACATACCTAGGTGTATATTATTATATGAATCTTGTATAAATGAGTTAACGATATTTTATTCGTTTAAACCTCTTGCGATAGGAGCGATGCGAGCGAGGAGGGGGAACGGGCGGTCGCTAACTTTCTCTCGACTAAATAGTTCAGGCAGAAGATTATGTTAAACATCTCTTTTGATGAAAGCGAAGAGAAGCGTTCACACAATGTTCCCTCTGAGATAATGGACATTGTTCAGGCGTTCGTTCGTTGAACCAATATATAAATATGTAAGTACATACATCCCAATAGACGATAGTATAGATAGACGGCAACAGCACGGGCCGCGACTCCCGCGACTCTATATGACATCGTACTGTAAACAATATTGTACCTACTTGTTGTCATTTATATTTGTGAACCTGATATTTGAATAGTACATTGCTATACAAGTGTGGAAAATTGATCTTTGCATAGAGGCGGTTTAACACGCGCGAGCGGTACGCGAGGGCGTTTACAAAGCCGAGATACAAAGATTAATCCACACGTGTATCGTACGGCGTTTTTTATCACAGTTGCGAATAAAAAAAAGACTTGTTTGAATAATAAAAAGTTTTTAAGAATTTGAGGTTATGTTTACTATTTTTTTAGGCAATATTTTTTGTTAATTACACCCCCGAACGGCCAGGCAAAAGACTTTTAACCTATACAGCCTTGTCTGACATATAATATATTTTTAGGGTTTTTTCCATTTGTTGCTGCGTCGGGGGTTAAAAACAGAATATAATGGTAAGGAAAAATAGTAGATTATGCATCAAGGGCATAAAGCAATGTCTTATGTTGTGGGTGGCATATTGAACCCCGAGTGTAACGAGGGAAAAAATTAAAACAAAGAGTTTCGAGTCATGGTAATAATTATTTTTTAAATCTAAAAAAAATTACCCTGTACCTATACATATAATATTATATTATGAATATTCATAGAATGCATAACGTTCATCCTCCTCAACACACACACACACATATGCGACACAGATGAGACGACACAAACGTCATGACGATCACTGGTCTTCGGTCGTTGGTCGACGGAGTCAGTCTCACAATCGACGACGGAGTCGAGGGTCGAGGGTTGGAGGGAGGCGGGGAAGGGAGGGGAAGAGGACAATCTCAACTCGGGATTGTAATCTCACATTAATTGTATGTAATAAATCAAGCAACTTGGCAAATATTTACGAGGTATTGTGTATTCAGAGCACGTACCGAGTTATCGAAACAATTAGTCTCCGGCGGTTCACAACCGGTACTACACTACCGGCTCGATACGTCCACTTGGTTGAGGTTAGGTTGTGTACTCTCTCCTAACTATATCGTTACATTTATTGGTTTATATAGCGGCGGCCACTAGTGTTGCTACACGTATAGCTGGGGGAGGGGGAGGGGGAACATCCGGAACACTCCCCGCGTGTCGGCCACCTGAACGCCACGATACAATAGGGGTTATACGTGCATCACGTCGTCCGCGTCGTCGCGTTATACACGGTTATTGGTAATTATACTAGCAAGCCGTTGAGGGCTACTTCTGTGCACCTTAGCAAAAAACTTTTGTTCAAAGACTTTTGGAATTCGAAGAAAAAAAATGAAAATTTTGAGGTTATGTAAATTCGAAAAACAGCAGATTTTTTAAAACAAAGGTCATTCAGACTAAGTGCAGTAAATAAAACTTAAAAAATAAGCAAAATTTTAAGGTTAATGACCTCTCCGTGTAAGGAACAGCTGATTTTCAGGTAAACCTAACCTCAAAATGTTCGAATGTTCAAAAGTCGTAGAACCAAAGTTGTTAGTTAAGGTGCACAGAAGTAACCCTTAACGGCTTGCTAGTATAATTTCCAATAACCCTGTATACTCATTAAGTGTATAATGACGCCTAAGTAAGTAATTATACGACAGTAATAAGCTTTAAACTTTGATTAATAACGTTACGTCTCGTGTCGCCCCGCGCCGCGCGCTGTGTCGTTCGTCTCGTTGCTCTCTGCAGTAAACTCATGTCCCCTAGATGTCACCGATGCAATGACAACATCCAGCCAACGCGAGCGTGTAATATGCAGGCCGCTGCCGCTACAGGTGCTAGAGGGTCCATTATATCCAGTTACGTTTACTAGGTTATTGTAAATGTAACTATATATTGACAACTATTCATATTGCAAACTGAATATTCAAATTCCCAATTATTGTAAAGTTAACGCATTAAGATTTCATCACTCTACAATAATTGCGTTAGATGTGATGTAAAAATCAAATATAGTAATCTCGTAGACAACAACGTCCAGGCGTCTGTACCTGCACTCTACGAGAAATGCAGTACTTAGAGCTATAATAGTCAAGTATATTATAGCTTCAAGCGCAGAGTAGGTACATGTTCCGTATATACGCAATTACGCACCCTCTATACAACCATTAAACCCAGGGAGGATTCGAATTTCGATACAAAACAAAATTGTCGTCTCGAGCAAGGTAACTTCATAAAACACAACGATATCGCGATCTAAAATGAGTACAGGCGCCATTTAGTTGCAACTTGCGACTCATGAAACTAGAAAAATATGATTAAATTTCACCAGTTACCAGATACCAAATGTATCGCTAGAGCAACTGCAAATATAAGTACAACTAGTACACATAACTCTAATTATTTAACTTGAATATTTTTGAATTCACAATAATGTAGTATTTCAGTTTTGACAATAATTGTGTTGTATTGAAAATAAATGTGTTTAGATGCACCAGAATCATCAAGCTACAATACATTCTGGTGATATTATAGAAGATACGTATCTCTGTGTAGGTCGTCACCGTTCATCGCTCGAGGAAGCCCCACAAAGCTCGGTAACTTTCCAATTAATTACCGACTGTGAGGCGGCCGTCTCTCTGCCAGTTTTCGCGGTCTGCTATATGTACATTATTGTACATGCATATATGCATACACCGTAGCTGCGTCGCGGAACAGTGTCGCGTACAACGCTACAAGACGTTTTCACTTCAAAATATTATGTTTTACTTAAATTCCCTCCGTTCTGCAAAGAAATGATCGTAGACATTCGTAGTAGCTTGTAGCACAAGTACGCCCGTAGCCCGTAGCACGTAGAACGCTACGGACGAAAGGGGTCCGAGTGCTTCTCTACGAATGCGTAGAACGGCTACGAGCCCCGTCGCTACGGCATTACTCCGGCATTACTCCTCCGTTTAGTTTAACATAATACATTACGTTTTCCAGCCGTAATACCTAATCTCAGTCCATTACCTAACCTACGTATATAATTTGAGATTGCAGCTGGTCCCTAATGCGAGCATTTACAATTTAAATGAGGCAAATGTAGCGTAAAAATATAATGCGTTAAGTTTACCGAACAACATAATTTATTGATAAACCGCAGCGAGCGGTGTGTTCGAAACGAGCACAACATACATACGTTACGTATGAAACGATGGGACGGCACATAGGGAGGGGTGTCGTCCGGACGTAGGCCGCTTGTAGGTGCATCACTTCCGGTCACAGTGAACACTATAGGGCTCCGTCCAACAGATGGGACAACAGACACGCGACACACCTGGGACATACAGGGGGAACATTTTATATGGCCTATATCCTATACTATATATAGGTGTTACCGAAATATGTTGAAAGGAGTTGCGTGTACACGACAAGAACTAAAAGCGACTCATTTTTGAAAAAGTTGTTACTCTAACCAGGAAGGAAGGAAGGATATCGACTGACGCGAGTGACACCGCGGGCAGCTGATAGTGACATTACAATTGAATAGCTACCTAAATATATAAGGAAAGTCGTTAAATACCTATATATTTTACTCTAACCAGGAAGGAAGGAAGGATATCGACTGACGCGAGTGACACCGCGGGCAGCTGATAGTGACATTACAATTGAATAGCTACCTAAATATATAAGGAAAGTCGTTAAATACCTATATATTTTACTCTAACCAGGAAGGAAGGAAGGATATCGACTGACGCGAGTGACACCGCGGGCCGCTGATAGTGACATTACAATTGAATAGCTACCTAAATATATAAGGAAAGTCGTTAAATACCTATATATTTTACTCTAACCAGGAAGGAAGGAAGGATATCGACTGACGCGAGTGACACCGCGGGCAGCTGATAGTGACATTACAATTGAATAGCTACCTAAATATATAAGGAAAGTCGTTAAATACCTATATATTTTACTCTAACCAGGAAGGAAGGAAGGATATCGACTGACGCGAGTGACACCGCGGGCCGCTGATAGTGACATTACAATTGAATAGCTACCTAAATATATAAGGAAAGTCGTTAAATACCTATATATTTTACTCTAACCAGGAAGGAAGGAAGGATATCGACTGACGCGAGTGACACCGCGGGCCGCTGATAGTGACATTACAATTGAATAGCTACCTAAATATATAAGGAAAGTCGTTAAATACCTATATATTTTACTCTAACCAGGAAGGAAGGAAGGATATCGACTGACGCGAGTGACACCGCGGGCCGCTGATAGTGACATTACAATTGAATAGCTACCTAAATATATAAGGAAAGTCGTTAAATACCTATATATTTTACTCTAACCAGGAAGGAAGGAAGGATATCGACTGACGCGAGTGACACCGCGGGCCGCTGATAGTGACATTACAATTGAATAGCTACCTAAATATATAAGGAAAGTCGTTAAATACCTATATATTTTACTTCGAATTACGAAGGAAAGAACAGCTTACGTTTCATCGGCCGTGAAACGTGAGCATTCTTACAAAAAATATTTCCGCTTAATTAATTTTATCCACAATTTTTGTTTGAGTTTGAGATGAACACGAATAGAATAAAGAATATCGAATTGAAGTACTTACTCGTATATATATAGTCTCTGAGACGGTACGTTCCTATCGAGTCCACGTTACAAGCCGCTCTGTCTTCAGTTGGACACATGGACGGCTGGGACATATCGTAACAGACGGAGGAGGCTTGCCGTGTCCACGTACAGAGCACGGATGGTACTCATCGATACGTGTGGAGACATATTATAGTGGAACAACGTCAGGTTCATCTATCATAATATAATATATCGCGGTTCACATGGGTACAATATATTCCGAGTGTCGGATATTTGTCAAATACTCGTGCCTGTCAATATCAGACAGAGTTGCCGGTAGACGGTAGCGGTGGACGGTAGCGAGCGGGAGGACACTAGCCACGGACTGTACACGTCATAGCTCGCTCGACGACCACCAACACCTCACTTTACATCTCAATGCACTAACAGTTGTTCATTGTTACTAATATTACAATGCATATATGTATCTATTTATTGGTATTATATTTGAATTAGTACCCATTTCATTCATTGGAAATAGTGGCCTCAATTCTGTTCGAATTTATATATTAAATAGTTTCGGTAAACGAGTTGAACATGGGGACATAGAAAGGAGCTCGCTCGATGCTCGACGCTCGTGGTGTAGCTCGCCGCTCGCTAGCAGTCAAGCCGCGCCCTCTCCGTCTCGACCACACACGTATACATATACAGGATGAGATGGGCCTTTTATTTAATAAATCTTAGCTTGCGGGGATAGATGGCGCTCTGTGTAAAATATCTTTAATCGTTATTTGATGTGGGATGACTATTTGCTGTAGTGCGAGTTTAGCACGTCATTTGCACAAGTTGGTAATATTACGCAATCATTTGTCACTGTTGACCGCTCCCGCTCCCGCTCCCGTTCCCGCTCCGCCTCTCGCCATGACGCGCCGCTCGTCCATCACGCCCATGTCGCCCGAGCGGGCGAGCGGGCGAGCGGGCGAGCAGGCGAGGGTGTCCGACGAATCAATTTACTTAGATTCAACTTGAAAGAATCTTACTTATTAACTTTTCACAGACAGTTTGTTCAATGAAATCAACTCGAAGCTAGGTGCCTCGTTTCGTTTCGTTTAAAGTATCTAAGTAAGTACTCTTCCTTGTGTTCTTGAATAAATGTTGAATTAGGTGGTGTATAGTGTAGTGTAGTGTACGTATGCGAATAGATTAATGTATTAGAAGATATTCCGTTATAAATGGTCCGTGAGTGTGTGACGTCACTGTACGAGATATAGCGTCCCTCGTGTGTCCCGTGGGAACGTCATGTACAGGACATGACACGCGCGTGACACACTCTCTCTCTCGTGTGAGACCCAGTAGAGACGTAATGCGGGCCACGACTCGTGTACTTGATGTTACACTTATACAATCTAATTATGTGTTTTACATTATTTTATGTGTGATTTCTTAGTGTAGAGTTAAATTGACAATCGGAGTCGGAATCGTTGGTCGGCCACATTCATTTCGCGACATAGTTGCTAAACAAACTAAACGGCATTACCTCTCTACTAAGTATAGGTAATAGTGTACTCGATGACAAACACTTTATGGTCAGAGGCAACAACTCGTATCCTTAACGATCTGTGTTTTTACAACTCTACCCTACCACTTACATTTTGTTTGGAAAGAAATGATGAATCGTATGGTTGTTGTAATCAATGAAGATATACATGTCTTTTAGAATAGTTTACACCTAATTAATGACAGAATATTGTATAATGTTGAGCAAATAGTACGAGTTGAGTTGAGTAGCGTTTGCTCTAGGAGTCTCTACTCCGAGTAAGGAGCTCGTTTTTTATTTATTTACTAAATAATATATCGGAATACTTCATCATCATCATTTCAGCCACATGACGTCCACTGCTGAACATAGGCCTCCCCCAAAGACTTCCAGAGCGATCGGTCGCATGCTCTCTGCATCCAACGACTTCCCGCGACCTTAATTAAGTCGTCCGTCCATCTAGTCGGAGGCCGTCCCGCGCTGCGCTTTCCGGTACGTGGTCTCCAATCTAAGACTTTTTGGCCCCAACGGCCATCAGTTCTACGAGCCACATGCCCCGCCCATTGCCACTTCAGCTTACTAATTCTTTGGGCTATGTCGGTAACTTTAGTTCGCCTACGAATCTCCTCATTTCTGATTCGATCTCGTAGTGAAACGCCAAGCATAGCCCTCTCCATAGCACGCTGTGCGACCCTGAGCTTTCTTATGAGGCCCATAGTGAAAGACCACGTTTCTGAGCCATAAGTCATCACTGGTAACACACACTGGTTGTAAACTTTCGTCTTGAGGCACTGAGGTATTTTGGACGAGAAGATATCGCGCAGTTTCCCGAACGCTGCCCAGCCGAGCTGGATTCGTCGATTGACCTCCCTCTCGAAGTTGGACCTACCTAATCGGACAGCTTGTCCTAGGTATATGTACTCTTCTACAACTTCAAGAATAGAGCTCCCAACTAGCACAGGGGCAGGCGCGACATGGATATTTGACATAATTTTCGTCTTATCCATGTTCATTTTAGACCTACTTGTTGGGAGACTCTGCTGAGGCCATCGAGCATTGCACCGAGATCTTCCAACGATTTTGCCATGATCACAATATCGTCGGCAAATCGAAGGTGAGTGATGTACTCGCCATTGATATTAATGCCGAGTCCTTGCCACTCCAAGAGCTTAAAGGCATCCTCCAAAGCAGCGGTGAATAGCTTAGGAGATATTACATCTCCTTGCCTGACACCTCTCTGCAATGGAATCGCCCCCGTGCACTGCTCCTGAACTCGGACCGACATTGTGGCGTTTTTGTACAAGCACTTCAACACTTCGATATACCGATGATCAATTCGGCATCGCTGGAGAGATCGCAGCACCGCCCAGGTTTCGACCGAATCAAAGGCCTTCTCATAGTCCACAAACGCTAAGCATAATGGCAGATTATACTCCTCAGTCTTCTGTATAACCTGCCGCAGCGTATGTATGTGGTCTATGGTACTATAGCCTCTTCGGAAACCGGCTTGTTCGGGTGGTTGGAAGTCATCGAGCCTGCGTTCGAGACGATTCGTGATGACCCTTGAGAATAACTTATAAACGTGGCTCAGCAGCGAGATGGGCCTATAATTCTTTAAGAGGGCTTTATCACCCTTCTTGAAGAAAAGTACCACCACGCTCCTGTTCCACGCTTCTGGTGTCACACCTTCGAGCAAGACGGAATTAAACAGCCTCTGAAGGACTTTAAGTATCGGTGTTCCACCCGCTTTCAGAAGCTCTGTAGTAATTCCGTCTTCGCCCGGTGCCTTGTTATTCTTGAGCTGCTTAAGGGCCATTCTTATCTCGTACAAGCTGATGTCCGGGATATCTTCGGTAAAGTGTCGGGTAAGCTTGGCTCTCGGGTCTTTAGCCGGATCAGCAACAGGTTGCGCTACTGAGGTATATAACCGTCCATAGAACCTCTCGACCTCTCTCAACACCTCTGGTTTAGTCGACGCTATACTTCCATCCTCCGTCTTCAGCTTGGTCAACTGGCTTTGCCCAATAGACATGTCTCTTGCAAACACTTTGGAGCCTTTGTTCCGCTCTATCGCCTCTTTAATACCATTGGTGCTAAAGGCACGAATATCATGTCGCAAGGACTTATTGATGTGTCTATTGAGCTGCCGAAATGCGTCTGCATCAACGGATGATTGGAGTGTCATGGAGCGTCGTTTTTCCATGAGGTGCAAAGTTTGGACTGATAATTTTTGAGGTCTATTTTTACGGCGGGTTTTAAAGAATTTTGACCCGACCGCTTGGACGATTTCTACAAACCTGTTATTAGTATCGTCCACGGAAACGCAATCTTCTAGGCAATCGAAGCGATTTTGGAGCTCGAGTTGAAAGCTCTCGGGATTCTGGTAGTGGGCAACTGTAGGTCGGAGCGTCGACTTCATCATACGCGACCTCTCTAGTTTAACGTTTATATTCAACGTGCCTCTTACCATACGGTGGTCACTGCCAGTTTTAACTCTGTGGATCACAGAGACATCATTGAATACATGCCGTCTAGTAGTCATGATGAAGTCGATCTCGTTTTTTGTAGAACCATCGGGACTCATCCAAGTCCACTTTCTATGAGGCGGCTTCTGGAAGAAAGAGTTCATCAAAAAGAGTCCCTCCTTCTCCAGAAAGTCGGCCAGCCTCTGTCCTCGAGGGTTCCGTCGCCCAAAACCAAAATTTCCCACTCTCATCTCGTCATCGCTTCTTTTGCCTATCCTTGCGTTAAAGTCCCCCATAACAACAGTGAAGTGGGTTTTAGACTTATGTATGGCTCTACTAATGTCCTCATACATAGCCTCCACTTCGTCATCTGGGTGTGTCGAGGTCGGCGCATATACCTGTATGACCTTCAGCGAATATCTTTTAGATATTCTGAGTATAAGGTACGCTACCCTATTCGACACACTCTCGATAACCGTTATGTTGTTGACGAGGGACTTGTGGACGATAAACCCAACACCACCTTGGGACTGTTGATCGCCCTCCCGGTAGAAGAA
This sequence comes from Idaea aversata, assembly GCA_907269075.1. Lineage (NCBI taxonomy): Eukaryota > Metazoa > Arthropoda > Insecta > Lepidoptera > Geometridae > Idaea > Idaea aversata. The sequence goes on from OU026084.1 coordinate 269,679, forward strand.
CAAGTTGCCGGACTTCAGGGTTATCGTGTCCTCACCCTCTCTTCGGACTTCAGACAGCCCTACGATGTCCCATTGCAACTTGCCCAGTTCTTCTTCCAACTCGTACAACTTCTCGTCGGTCCTCAAAGTGCGCGTATTGTGTGTTACCAGGGCCAGTCGTCGGTGGTGGTAGCCGGATCTCTGCCGGGAATTCTTCGCACCCCCTGCCCTGCCGTTACCATGGCCGCTACCGGAGCCAGGAATAGCAAGGCTGCCGGGGACTGGGGGCCTGGGATTTTCGTTGTTAACCATTATTGAGGGGTTTTGCCCATACTCGCCACGCTGGGCATGCGGGTTGGCGAGCGCAGTCGATTTGGATGGAATGAGACAGAGACGCTGCTGCCCATCCCTGTTCCTAACGTAATCTCTTAGACGCCTCTTACGTCACCCACGAGAAGATATGGGGAAGTGCTATTCTAGGCCGACACTTCACGGCAGTGACTTATCGGAATACTTGAATCGTTGAAATAAGTTAGTAACGTAACCTTGAGTGCAATTAACTCTAATCCCGCGATCGAGATGTACGACTTACAGTACCTAGGTGTATACATGTATACATATATATATACCGAGCCGAGCGGAGCCGAGCCGCGACTCATTCCTTAACGCTTGTCGATTTAAAGTATATTGTTTGAAAGTGTTATTACCTAGTATATAACGCGGCTCCGGGCGGCGCGGGCGTGGCGCGGGCGTGGCGCGGGCGTGGCGCGGGCGGTACTATAGCCTATAGGTAGAGAGAGAGCGCAACTTGGAGCGACACAATCTCAACGATCAAATGGATTATTCCAGTTAGATTTGTTTTAAACTGAGAGAGGTCGTCCAAGTTTTTGCGTATAATGTGCTTTGATAAGGGTGAGATGAGACGCGACCGTGCTTCCTGTGACCTCGCCTCGCACTGCAGATGTCGAACATTGTAACATTTATTATGACAACTAGTGAGTCCATATTATAATACGGGACCACGTATTACACGACCCGATATTAAATGTACTTGTGATACGTGACTGTTTAATACAGGTCGTGTAATACGTGGTCGTGTAATATTTGTCCACGGTGATATTACGAGTCCATATATTGAATTGAAATTGTTTATTTCAGACATACGTCCATAGTGTTAGTAACAAAGTAACTTAAGACCTAATGTTAGTATGAAATTAAACATAAATTTAAAAAAATTACAAAATCAGTGACTAGTGTGGAGTCTGACCCAATGACGTAGCAGGGGGGAGTCCCACCGGTCCTTGAAGACATTCAGGAGACTGTTGGTAGTGCGTTGTGGTCGCAGTTCTAACATAGACCTAACCTATCCATGTCGGTTCTGGGTAGGGGGTGATTTGTTCGTGGTAATATTACGTGTACATATATTACGAGACCACGTATTACACGACCTGATATTACGAAGACAAAATGTCTTCGTAATACGTGGCGGTGGCGGTGTAATACGGGGTCGTACATTAATGTTTCAAATCAAATAATACGAAGCCTGTACACGTAATATCAAGTCGTATAATCCATGGCAGCGTAATATCATGTACACGTATTATTGGCTCCCCAACTTAGTCAGTTATTTAATTGTTCGTACGACCCCGACCACGTTTAGTACGTGTACTCTACCTCCAGAATATACAGAGTGAATTTTTTACGTGGGGTTTCAGGGCTTTATCCTAAACTATAAGAGATAGCGGAAAACGCTGAAAGGAGTTGCGTGTCCGATTTAGATAAAAACTAAAAAAAAAACGTGTGGCACTCGGGGACTGCCGCGGTAAAGCTATTGCTATATCGAGAATAATTTGTTCTTATAAAATAATAAAAAAATAAATAAATAAATAAATATATAAAAAAAAAACAGCGCGCTCCGGGAGTGCAGGCAGAAGTGAAAACTGTATATCTGTGTAAAATCTCATCTGTCGAAATCTCATCTGTCGCGAGAACGGCTGAAAATGCTCACTCGTGTATCAGTGATGGCGCTAGCGTGCGACGCGAACTGCGTACGGCAGCTCGCTGCGAACCTGCACCATCCACCGAGAGATGTCGCTGTTAACACTGTTGTACAGAAGTGAGTATCGTAGTTCGGCCGTTTGCACAGAGATGGCGCTGTTTTCAATATTGCATAGTAGTAGAAGCACAATAACTGTTAAAATCTCATCTGTCAAAATCTCATCTGTCGCGAGAACGGCTGAAAATGCTCACCCACAAAAGTGCCCAACGCGCCATAAGAAGTTTTCACTTCAAAAAAAAAAAAATAGTTGTCCGACATTTGTCGTCCGTAAATAGTCGTCCGTTAATAATCGTCCGTCATTTGTCGGGGGTCTTAGGTGTTTTCGTTACGGAATTTCTTGATTCTCCCCAAGGCCCGCGATAAAATCTATGCAATAGCTTAAAAAAATATCTTATAGTTTAGAATACGCCGCGTCTTCTTAATAGAAGTTCGAATGAACTCATTCAAAAAGAGCTTTTGGATGATTCGCGCGGTGCGGAACGACTCGGGCTCTGAGTGTTACGTGTGCGCGGGATCGCCCTAGCGACGTGGCGAGGACGTGGCGGCCGAACTACTCGCGTGTTATAGTCGCCGGTAAATACACCCTATCCTAACCAAACACGGTACTCGCCACATATATGAAAGTAATCATCCGCCGGGAATCGAACCCGCTCTATTATTGAATAAGTTGCCCCCCCCCCCTAGGCACCCGTCTCGCGTCGTGACAGGCGTGTTCACCGCCTCTCTCGGTAACTAATCGCTTCCAATAAACCTCGGCTCACAATTTGTTGACTCGAGTATTATTCCTTTGTGGAGAGAATTGATAAGATTTGAGCGGTCGACCCGACGCGGACCGTGCCCGGACCCGGACCGCGCGTCGTTATGTATATTATATACTGAAAGTTACATATTCACTAAAGTAACTTAGAGAATGAATGGCGCATCTCTCTCTGTACGGGCGACGACGCGATGACTCGGTCCATATTACATCAACTATCAGTGGCTACATACGATACACGGCACACGTCGCGTCGCACGTGTGGGGTAACAAAGAGACCTAGCTATACTACCACCTGACACCGCTCCTATGTAAATCATAACAACAACATCACAATAGCCGGCCCGCTTGCTGTAGCCGCGAGGGCGGGGGGGGCCCGGGGGCCGACGAGGGGGCCGGGGGGACCTAGCTAGGTCTGCCTGTGACGCTAATTGCACGCAGCCGGGGTGGACTGATGGATGGTACTCACGCTCTACACACGGAATTTTTCATTATGTTCCTAAATTAATTGGTACTTTACTCTTATTTCACTCACAAAAATAAGGACTTTAATATATGTTTGGTTCATATTATATTTAGGTGTTTGAATAGTTTATTTTATAATTAAAAAACCCTTTTGATGTTAGTGAAAACCTATTTCAAAATTGAGTACAAAATATAAAATGTCGTAGTTTGAAAGAGAGAACTCCTTGAAAGTAGGTATAGTAGGTTGAAATGAATTCGAACGTTTGTTGAGTAACAAGCTGAAGGTAGGTCGGTTGGAGCGAGGTTGGGCCGAGCACGAGTGGTGCTCGAGATCTAATAAAACAATCAACTCGACTACTCTCACTATTGTAACATTTTGCTATAGAGATGATGGATACAGAGCGGGCGCGGGCGGGCCTAGGGCGGACGTGGCGTCCGTTACAAATGAAGTCGCGTGGCGCCCCTGATGGCACATTGAGTGCCGGTTCACTTTCCCCCGACGTAGGTATATGATGTAGGAAAGTTAAGGAACGAGCGCGTGTCGAGGAGGGCCGCGGGGACACCTATACACACCGGCTCTAATAGACGACCATCCTTGTACTACTCAAGTCAAAGCAAGCAGCCATATCGTCCATTAAACGTACGGTACGCGTACGGTACCTATATGTACTCCGCAATATAATCATAATATCATATTGATATTCATAGTTTACGAGGATAACACCCGAATGGACGATCTGTTATGATTTGACACTCCATCGAGACTGTACCCCCCGCGTGCCCCCTTGCCGCTCCCCTCTCACCTAAACGAGAAAAATATTATGTAAAAATATTGTAATGTCCCTTTGTGTGCCGATTTAACCAGTTCCATGTGATTTGTGTGAGTAACCCTCCGTGGTTTGTGTCGTGACACGATGCGGGCGGTCGCGTCGCGTCGTCTGTCACGTCTCGCGAGGAAATATAAACGAGGTACTGCATAGGTACCTACCTACCTACTGGGTCCCGAACCGAGCTACATAATGATGGTGTTATTACGTCAGTGTACCGAGCTATAGGTGTCTGTCGTCTCGCGTCCTACGTATGTACTCACTACACTACTAACTGGTCACTTGGTCAGCTGTACGTACGTGTGTTTATTACTAATTCTGTTTATTTACGGATATATTTATAGTGGAACAGCTGCGGGCTGCGAGCTGCGAGCTGCGAGCCGTGAGATACGAGATATATACGGGCTGCGAGCTGCGCGACCTCGCCCTCGGAGGTACTATGACAACTACTTCACTTCACTCAGATATACTAACCCATAATACCTAGCTAGGCAGTAGGCAGGTGGACGCGGCCGCGGTGGAGGTCAATGTATTTATGGCGTTACATCATTTACTCTACATTTGGTTTTATCAAATGCCCCTTCTTCTGAACGATTTGAAACACGTCCACGACACACGTCAAACAAATGATCGTTAATGTGACGTAAACAAACCGTGAACCGGCTGTATATAGCGAGCGTCCCACGCGACCCATGTGCCTCACGACACAGGGGGGGAGGGGGTCGTATGGTTTTATTAACAGGAGAATCACAAAGTTTTTACAATATACTTTTTATTTCGTTTCATTCGAGGTGCGGGACGCGGGTACAGGGCGGGACCACGTAGTAAACAACGCGGCGACGGAGGTTGCTGGTCACTAAACTCTATTACATGGATTGTGACAAATATCGTTACATATTTATTGTTTATGTGTTGTTTGTTTATGGTGATATGGTGTATTATGTATAAATAAATGGACACGTTTAGTTTAGTCTATATGTATGGTCTATATATAAAAATGTAAAACATCGGAATGACAATGACGTAGGAACAAAGAACCGGCCGAACATAAATATGATGATAACTCGTTACGTTTCGATTCCAAGATTCAAGTAAATAACATCTGCCGGTAACCGGTGCCGCATGCCGCATGCCGGTGGCGCATGCCGGTGGCGCATGCCGGTGCCGCATGCCGGTGCCGCATGCCGCATGCCGCAGGCTCATGCCGCATGCCGGTGGCGCATGGCATGGATGGCGAAGTAATGACGTTACATAATATAATATACAAGAATAGAACCGGAGCGACCGACGACGCGGGCGCACCCTATACAGCGGTTACATATCGTCGCTATACCTCTACCTACTTACAGCCCTTTGTATCTATCTCTATTATATTAAAACTAGCGAACCGCCCCGGCTTCACACGACTGTATAGCCTGGTAATGTCTAAAAACAACACTTTTCTATACTTCCAAGGCAATTTGAAGTTTAAGTGGAGAGGTTCCGGGAAGGCAAAACAATTGAGTAACGTTAGTATCGTATAAATATTGATGTCAATCGTGTCGAGGTGTTAGTTGCCAAACTACACCTAAACGGCTGAACCGATTTGTATTTGTATTTTTGTGTAAGTATATTCAGGTCTAAGAATCGAACAACATCTATTAATATATTTTTTCCTTTATTAATATTTTATTTATTTTTATTTTATATGGCAAAACAACGTTTGCCGGGACAGCTAGTTATACATAATGTATGACAGTGATGTTCCTTCACCGTCCCCTCTAGATAGATAGTCCACCTCTAGACAACGCAGCTAGCGATACATCCATCCATCACAACACACCGCAGTGAGGCGCGGGCGGCGCGGGCGGCCGCGAGTGATCGCTCTTATTAATAAGCATTCACTCGGAATTCATATATATTACTCATCGAGCAACCAATAAAAGAGCTTTTAATTTAGGGTAGATATCGTCATTTTATAAAAGTATTATTAGAGCTGGGTTGAGGTCGGAGGAGAGCCTACGTACACTGTCGTACACGTTCTAAGTTAGTACGTAGCGTCGTAGGTACGTGGTTGTAGACTATACCTACATACATACACCTATACATTGTAAACTCATCGTTCTACGAGAGGAGATATACTCTGTGACAGGTGACGCTTGTTCCTTGGTTCTTGTCTAGCCCTAGGCTGACTGTACTGTACTCTAGCTACTCACTTGCTTGATGCATTCGATATTATATATATCCTCGATGGAGTGTCTTTCGCAATGATGTAGTAATGGACTTTGTATTTGGCAGAGTAGTCAGTATGCTACCTACACATAGTACAATGGAGCGCGGCCACATCACATACCATTTGGCCAACATCCCATCGATATCACAAACCTAAACGGCCGCGGCTCAAACATCAATTAACTAAATGAAACAATTTCTCGGTATTGGGTCGATATTGGATCGTTGTATATAAGTTCACCACTAGCTATCCCGGCAAACGTTGTTTTGACATATAAAATAAAAGTAAAAAATATAAAGGAAAAAAAATAGCTGTTTTTCGATTCTCCGACCTAACGAATATACATATACAAAAACATAAAAATCTGTTCAGGCGTATAGGTGGAGTTTGGCAACTAAAGGTGGACGCAGATTGATCGGAGCCGAACGAATCGAACTTTTGCCGTCCACTGGAAAAAGTACCTTATATTAATAGAGATGCGATGACGATGCGGTCGACTCTGATGACGTCATCGGAAATATAAATGTTCCCGTGGACGACAAAAATTCGATTCGTTCGGCTCCGATCAATCTGCGAGCACCTTTACTCCGCGACACGATTGACATCGATATACTATAGACGATACCAACGTCACTCAATAGTTTTCCCGTGGACGACATCGATATATAGACGATACCAACGTCACTCAATAGTTTTCCCTTCCCGGAACCTCTCCACTAAAACTTGAAAACTTTATTACATGGTATTGAAGTTCAAATTGACTTTTAAGTATTATTACGAATCGCTTGTATGGGAATTAGGGAGTATAGAAAAGTGTTGTTTTTAGACATTTTCAGGCAATTGTTTAAAATGTTTCTCTCCGTAAGAACCATCCTCGTACTTTAAGGATTATCCTAAAAAAAAGAATTAGCGAAATCGGTTCAGTTGTTCTCGAGATTTGCGCTTAGCAACACATTAAGTGATTCATTTTTATATTATAGAGAAGATGGGTTCAGGGCCTTCAGGGTTATTTATGAAATCGAAGGGGATTTCACTTTGATTTTGTTTTGCAAAACAATGTTAGTTTAGCAATGTGGAGTTAGTTGAACCATACAATGGAAGGAATTCCTTGCATCCGAACCCAACCCAACCCAAGCCAAGCCAATGTAGATAGGAGAATAGTTCGTAACGTGAGTAGTTGAGTACACCGAGGTACTGATATTGTGATAGCGATAGGTTACTGAATATGTCGACACAACGACACAACGATAGAGAACGACACTCGATGGGGTGTAGTTATCGAGAGGCGAACACTCCCCGAAGGGTTTCGCGGAAAATGAAAAACATCGATTTCCCAACGCACCACCATTATTATCCTGCGTAGAATCGGTTCAATTATTTTCGGTGTTTGCTCGAGAGAGAAAAATTGGTCAGGAAATAAACGAGCTACCTTCCTACCTGTACCTGAACAAATAATTAAGTTCTCTATTACAGTGTACAGAGTAGCTACATGATAGAGGCAGGGAAACCTCTCGACTTAAACAATATCCATCCAAATATACCTATTATAGAGGACCCTGAAGGTAAAGGTAACAAGCAACTGACGACTGACGACCATCAACTTGCATTACAAGACTTCACTCACAATCAGGTTACCATTTTGTGACAGCTAAACTTCGCAGCTATATTTAAGTTAGCAGTTTTTGGTGAGGCGTGATTAACGAGGTGAGGATCGCGCGACGGACGACGAGCGGGGTCGGGACGCTCCGGCTAGAGGGGGGGAGGAGGGGGGCGAGGTTGAGGGGGGAGGCGGTAGTAAAGTTTTATAATAAATAAATAACATCCAGACATTTAACGGACTTGCTTGATGAACTCAGCAGTTCCTTAATTAGGAAAGCTGATTAATTATTATTGCAAAACGTCGGAGGGCGGGTTGACGCCTCGAGCGACGCGACACGACGCGACACGACGGGGGGCTTCCAGGATCGTTCCATTACACACTGTCAACACTTCATTTAAATACAATACCGCGTTTAGCGTAGACTGGACTAGTTTAAACCGAAACAAAGGGGTATTTCTATGCGAGACATTTCTCTTTCTCCGTTTATTTCTTTACTTGTAAGTTTATAGCTGAAGGTTGGCACCTACTCTAGGTACGTACTATAGTTATTTTATAGATCCCTTAAAATCCCGCGCCGGCGTCAATCGTCGTTATATTCTGACTGAACATAAATATGACGTTATGAGTATACTATAGGTGTAACAGGGAGGGGCCGATGTATCGATAGTTCGGGAATGTATCGCGTCAGTTGGATGACAATAGTGTTGTATAACAGAGAGGTACCTAGAGTACCTAGGTCTCGCAGGTATACACCCCTCGAACGATGCGGTACAAATACAGTATGTTAGGTAGGAGACGCGCGCGCTATACGTCCGGGACTGTGGTGTGTACATCATACCCTCTCACATGTAAGGTATATATTATTAAATAGTTGATCACAATTTGCATGCATACCGCGATGGTCCTACACAGTAAATGAATGCGGGCGCCTGCCGACGACGCGACGCGACGCCCGCCCGTAGTGCGCCCTGCAATCACTTTACAATGCTCCCTCTACTACGAAGATACAATAACCAGAATTGTATTAGTAATTCGGAACTGCATACATTTTACAATTTTCAAAGAAATACATGGTATTTTTTGCAGAGATACTATCTAACAATTAGTAGATAAGGAGCGAAGCGTAAGTAACGAGTAGGTACCCTGAGTAGTAGTGTCCAACGCGAGAACGTTCACAATCCGTAGCGGTTGCGTGCGTGTCTCTGGGGTGGGATGTCACCTCTACGGGCTACGGGCTACGGGCTACGAGTGGCTACGACGTGACTACGAGACGTGACGACACGTCACGGACCTCTGTACCTACTCCAGTGCTGGTCAGTAATTCCACTTCAGCGTGTAGACAACGACCAACCATACCTACATATGTGTATGTATAGTATATACCTATCAAAGTGCACACGCGACGCGACAAAAGATACGTTTTTATTCACAATATATAATCCATTTGTAAAATCGGCATCGTGTCGAGATTTTCCGAACGATTGACTGCCGAATAAATGATAAGGTAGCGACAATATTTCAACACCGAGTGTAAACGTTACATTTTCTGAACGTTGCACGAATTACAAATTGTTCAGTATTTGCATAATTTGCTGAGGTAATGACAGATTCCTTACATTTCTTATTATTTTTCTGTTATTTACAAATTTAATATATTTTTTTTATTTAAGTAGAGAATTTAGAAAAAACTGAAAAAATACTCCCCCTCTAATGCTTCATACGCCATGGTTTTGCTAGAGACGGAAAGATGAAATACTCCCCCTCTAATGCTTCATACGCCATGGTTTTGCTAGAGACGGAAAGATGAAATACTCCCCCTCTAATGCTTCATACGCCATGGTTTTGCTAGAGACGGAAATATGAAATACTCCCCCTCTAATGCTTCATACGCCATGGTTTTGCTAGAGACGGAAAGATGAAAATTGTCGAAAACTATAAAAAGGATTTGATTTGCCATAAGTAACATATTTGTTTCCAAGGATTGACCTATATATCGGCAACTCTATCCATTGGTATAAAAATAAAGGACGATTATTTTTTTGCAAAATCAATAGGTTCGATTCCTGGCTAGGGTAATGATTTAAAAAAAACTAATGACGCAGTTTTTCTTTTTGTCAAAATCGGGCACGCAACCACTTTCAGCATTTTTCGCTGAAAGTGGGCCTTCAGGGCCTTCATATTCTAAAGAATATAGCCAGTAGTAGAGTACACGTATCTATCTATCTATACGTACCTACTCTACACTACAGTAGGTACCTACTAAGTATATGTATTGATGTTTGTGTATCGTTCTATCTACCCTCGCCTCGTCTCTATCTATCTATACGTACCTACTCTACACTACAGTAGGTACCTACTGTTTGTGTATCGTTCTATCTACCCTCGCCTCGTTTCTATCTATCTATACGTACCTACTCTACACTACAGTAGGTACCTACTGTTTGTGTATCGTTCTATCTACCCTCGCCTCGTTTCTATCTATCTATACGTACCTACTCTACACTACAGTAGGTACCTACTGTTTGTGTATCGTTCTATCTACCCTCGCCTCGTTTCTATCTATCTATACGTACCTACTCTACACTACAGTAGGTACCTACTGTTTGTGTATCGTTCTATCTACCCTCGCCTCGTTTCTATCTATCTATACGTACCTACTCTACACTACAGTAGGTACCTACTGTTTGTGTATCGTTCTATCTACCCTCGCCTCGTTTCTATCTATCTATACGTACCTACTCTACACTACAGTAGGTACCTACTGTTTGTGTATCGTTCTATCTACCCTCGCCTCGTCTCTATCTATCTATACGTACCTACTCTACACTACAGTAGGTACCTACTGTTTGTGTATCGTTCTATCTACCCTCGCCTCGTTTCTATCTATCTATACGTACCTACTCTACACTACAGTAGGTACCTACTGTTTGTGTATCGTTCTATCTACCCTCGCCTCGTTTCTATCTATCTATACGTACCTACTCTACACTACAGTAGGTACCTACTGTTTGTGTATCGTTCTATCTACCCTCGCCTCGTTTCTATCTATCTATACGTACCTACTCTACACTACAGTAGGTACCTACTGTTTGTGTATCGTTCTATCTACCCTCGCCTCGTCTCTATCTATCTATACGTACCTACTCTACACTACAGTAGGTACCTACTGTTTGTGTATCGTTCTATCTACCCTCGCCTCGTCTCTATCTATCTATACGTACCTACTCTACACTACAGTAGGTACCTACTGTTTGTGTATCGTTCTATCTACCCTCGCCTCGTTTCTATCTATCTATACGTACCTACTCTACACTACAGTAGGTACCTACTGTTTGTGTATCGTTCTATCTACCCTCGCCTCGTCTCTATCTATCTATACGTACCTACTCTACACTACAGTAGGTACCTACTGTTTGTGTATCGTTCTATCTACCCTCGCCTCGTCTCTATCTATCTATACGTACCTACTCTACACTACAGTAGGTACCTACTGTTTGTGTATCGTTCTATCTACCCTCGCCTCGTCTCTATCTATCTATACGTACCTACTCTACACTACAGTAGGTACCTACTGTTTGTGTATCGTTCTATCTACCCTCGCCTCGTCTCTATCTATCTATACGTACCTACTCTACACTACAGTAGGTACCTACTGTTTGTGTATCGTTCTATCTACCCTCGCCTCGTCTCTATCTATCTATACGTACCTACTCTACACTACAGTAGGTACCTACTGTTTGTGTATCGTTCTATCTACCCTCGCCTCGTTTCTATCTATCTATACGTACCTACTCTACACTACAGTAGGTACCTACTGTTTGTGTATCGTTCTATCTACCCTCGCCTCGTCTCTATCTATCTATACGTACCTACTCTACACTACAGTAGGTACCTACTGTTTGTGTATCGTTCTATCTACCCTCGCCTCGTCTCTATCTATCTATACGTACCTACTCTACACTACAGTAGGTACCTACTGTTTGTGTATCGTTCTATCTACCCTCGCCTCGTTTCTATCTATCTATACGTACCTACTCTACACTACAGTAGGTACCTACTGTTTGTGTATCGTTCTATCTACCCTCGCCTCGTCTCTATCTATCTATACGTACCTACTCTACACTACAGTAGGTACCTACTGTTTGTGTATCGTTCTATCTACCCTCGCCTCGTCTCTATCTATCTATACGTACCTACTCTACACTACAGTAGGTACCTACTGTTTGTGTATCGTTCTATCTACCCTCGCCTCGTCTCTATCTATCTATACGTACCTACTCTACACTACAGTAGGTACCTACTGTTTGTGTATCGTTCTATCTACCCTCGCCTCGTTTCTATCTATCTATACGTACCTACTCTACACTACAGTAGGTACCTACTGTTTGTGTATCGTTCTATCTACCCTCGCCTCGTCTCTATCTATCTATACGTACCTACTCTACACTACAGTAGGTACCTACTGTTTGTGTATCGTTCTATCTACCCTCGCCTCGTCTCTATCTATCTATACGTACCTACTCTACACTACAGTAGGTACCTACTGTTTGTGTATCGTTCTATCTACCCTCGCCTCGTCTCTATCTATCTATACGTACCTACTCTACACTACAGTAGGTACCTACTGTTTGTGTATCGTTCTATCTACCCTCGCCTCGTTTCTATCTATCTATACGTACCTACTCTACACTACAGTAGGTACCTACTGTTTGTGTATCGTTCTATCTACCCTCGCCTCGTCTCTATCTATCTATACGTACCTACTCTACACTACAGTAGGTACCTACTGTTTGTGTATCGTTCTATCTACCCTCGCCTCGTCTCTATCTATCTATACGTACCTACTCTACACTACAGTAGGTACCTACTGTTTGTGTATCGTTCTATCTACCCTCGCCTCGTCTCTATCTATCTATACGTACCTACTCTACACTACAGTAGGTACCTACTGTTTGTGTATCGTTCTATCTACCCTCGCCTCGTCTCTATCTATCTATACGTACCTACTCTACACTACAGTAGGTACCTACTGTTTGTGTATCGTTCTATCTACCCTCGCCTCGTCTCTATCTATCTATACGTACCTACTCTACACTACAGTAGGTATCTACCCTCGCCTCGTCTCGACAATATAATAAAAAGACGATAATAACTTTTATGCAGATGATCGTGAAGATAATGTGAGAGAAGCACGAGTCACCCCCCGCGACCACCCCTTCCCCCTCGGATATCCCGCCAAATACAATATAAAACGAGAGGCATGACGTAGATAGACGTCAATAAACAAAACAAACTTGAAACAAAGTACACGAAATAAAAGAATTAAGAAAAACGTTTTGTTGAAAGCGAAGTGGGTCCCCTGCGGCGCGGGCGGCCCGAACACAACAAACCACACGTTGCAAGAGTACCCGAGTGTGCCCGAGTTCACAACTTACTATAAACTTTTTTAATTTAAGTGATGTTGAAAAACAACTGTATGTTGAAACAACTAAATAATAGAATTTGTTTCATAGTTGGTCTTGGTAAGTTACATATACAGGGTGTCCGGTAATGAATGGATTAGCGGGCACCTGCGGATAGAGGACACTGTGCCGGTTCAGATAAATGAAAGTTATGTTCTATGAAAGTGTCTCGTCTCGGTGTCCGAGATATCAGACATTTATTCCAATTTTAAAAATTTCACTTCTTTTTTTATTTTTTTTGATGCCAAAACTGCAAATGAGGGAATTATTCCAATTTATTTTTTGGATACTATTCCAGGATAAATGTACTATTGAATGCAAATAATAAAAAGATTTATCACAGTTGCTCATAAAGTGGATGTTATTAAACTGCTTTTAGGCTCATATAATCCAACGTATTATGCACGCGTGCGTTATAAATTACCAACTAGTGTATAGCACTAGTTGATCATTTATAACGCACATTCGATAGCACATTTATCCTGGTATACTATCCAAAAATTTGGAATAATTCCTTCATTTGCAGTTTTTGCATCAAAAAACACAGAGAGAGGAGTGAAATTTTTAAATTTTAATAAATGTATGATATCTCGTAAACCGAGAGACTTTCATAGAACATAACTTTCATTTATCTGAACCGGCACAGTGTCCTCAATCCGCAGGTGTCCGCTAATCCATTCATGACCGGACACCCTCCACCCGCACGGCTTCTTTCTCCTTACAATCCGTACAATGAAACCGACCGACCGATCGGTTGTGCCGAGTGAAACTAATTCATTCAATCATTTATTTCAGAATATAATGCCATGGGCCTTTTATTATAACATTATTAAAAAATTAAAAATAAATAATCTAAGTACCTACTTAAGTACAAAAATAATTTTAATCATAATAATGTGTGTTGTACACAGAAAGCATCGATGGACACCGAATAACGCCATGAAGGGATTCTTTGCTTTGTCCGGAATGACTGACTGACTGACTGACGGATCAACGCACAGCCTAAACCGCTGATCGCAGAGACCTGAAACTTGGAGGGGGTGTTCTTTGTATGACGTAGGCATTGGATAAGGATTTTTCGAAATTCTACCTCTTAGGGGGTGAAAAAGGGGGGCAAAGTTTGTATGGGACAACGTGATTCCTTGGTCGAATCTACTTCAAATTTTGCATAAACATTCGTTAACAGAATTGATGGAACACGTGTTTCGCATTTTATTCAAATTCATCCCCTAACGGGGTTAAAAAGGGGTAGGAAGTTATTTTGGGGGTGATTTCCTCCGATGTTGATATCAATACTCCTTTTAACTTACCTACATTGTATTTTGACACATGTTTGAAAACTCAATTCGATTTTATTCAAAAGAGGTTGCACTTTTAAGACACGGCTTCATAGCATAGCATAGTGTCGTTACGGGCGGGCGGCCTAAGTTTCTCGAGCGACTGCAGTTTTTCGTTGATTACTCAGGTTCTACTAATTTGATTTCGATGTAAGGTATACTAGACCTTTCTCGATACAATCTTATAGAGAGAAAACCAGTTTTTATTGGTTTAGGTGTTTTAAATTGTACTTATAACAAACAAACTGAAAGACAGAAATTACATTTAAAAACTAAGTACCTATGTACCTACTTATATATTTTTGTTTTGTTTTGGTCCTCTCTACCTTTATTATAAGTATCAATGAAAAAAGTATAAAAAAACTTTATAAACACAAATATATAAGAATATTTAACTAAACCATTGGTTATATTAAAACCCATAGAAATATATTAGATTAACCAATTCAAAATTCTATTAGAAATATTTTCTACAGTAGTATATACATATAATACATAGAAACAAACAGACCACAGACAAATATCTAAGCATAAATACATGTCTGAGGTGGGAATTGAACCCGCAACCCTGTGTTTGTCAGTCCGGCATGGTGACCATTGTGCCAAAGACGAACGGAAATACGGAAGTGGTGTGTTGGAATTGGAACAGAAGCAGGACAGAAGTTGTTTCACTACCACTATCTGATTAATTCACATTAAAAGCACAAAACACCGAGCATCTCATATATCTATAGTAAGTACGCAGTGAACGCGATGCAATGTTCGGACCTTCATTATTGCCCTATCGATAAATCGAACCAATCGACTACTATTAGGTACGCCATCCTTTGCAATAAAACTCCTTACAAAATGAACACTCAAATACTATATAAGGAAGGCGTCGCCACACCCTTTTGAGGGAAAGGGAGGGTTACCTTTGAACCGCGAACCGGATAAATCTGCTCTTGACCGGATTTACAGGGTCTAGACCGGACTCCGTTGGTTTCAGTCAAGACCGGGTTATTGGTTTGGTTATTTTATTATTTATTTTGGAAAATGCTGTAAAAACTTAAAATATTAACGGTCATCTGGAGTCACAAGCTTCGCACGCTCGCATTTTTATATACAGGGTGAATTTTTTATGTGGGCCTTCAGGGCTATATCCTAAACCATAAGAGATAGCGAAAAATGCTGAAAGGAGTTGCGTGCCCGATTTTGACAAAAACTAAAACTGCATCATTAGATTTTTGAAAAGTCATTACCCTAGCCGAGCTTCTAATTAAGAAATCTTGACATATACAGGATATGTCAAGATTTCTTAATTAGAAGCTCATTCATAATATTAACTTACAAATTATTGCAATATTTATTGTATTCAATTGCCATTTCATTAATTTCCCTAGGAACCGTTGTAAATAGTTCGGTAGCTCGCTTTGCCTGCTCGCTCCTATTTCATAAAGATGTTCCAAAGCAGCTATTCACCCAGGAACTGGTTTCCCCTCGATTGATGAAATAACCTTTTGAACTGAATACCGGACTTCTTTACAAAGATCCGAGTATTGACTGGTTGTGTTCGGCGCGGGCGTTCAGCGGCTATACCCCTATAATATAAGCGATACGATACGGCTACGTCAGTCTGAGGGAGCGGGGCTCGGTGAGGGCTCGGTGAAGGCGCGGTGCTACAATCGGCATCAATCATAATTATTACAGTCAGAAACACTTTGCTCTCGGCCCGTCATCGCTCGCCGCTTTCTCTTCACATTGCTCTCTCCATTCATAACTGTCGTCGAATTTCGCAACTCACCGCTACGACGAAGCGAAATTCCTAACGACATTTTATACCGCGTTGAAGTATAGAAATCTGTCTTAACTCAGACAGCATCACTCGCGCCGCACCGGTCGCGTCGTTTGCCCCGCTGCTGATGATGTGTCTATAATCTTGGGGTATTTACGCCTTTGCCGTCCACCGAGAGTGTTTAGCTAAAATTGGCTCAGCTTTATCGGAATCCGGATAATTTTGAAACAGAAAATACTGACATACCAATAATTTCAGTTATTTATACAACATAAAAAGAAGCAGGATTAGCGACATAGATTCCAAAAACTGTTAGTAGCTGATTTTTGGTTAGGTATTTAAAATCAATTGTACATCCAGCATAACATACTTACTAGATAACAAATCTGTATATTAGGTAACCCACATGTAATAACACAATTTATTTTTGCTTGAATTTAGAATGAGAGAATGAATGAGCTTTAATTTAAGCTAATAAAAAATCTACAGATTTTACACTAAGCGCAAGTATCGAAGGCATTGAAAATGTAATTTAGAAATAATAAAGCACACGATAAAATTTGACAATCATACGATAATATACGATACAGTTTTTATCCGCCAGCCTCCTAAGATTGCTCAAACTGTAGCTTAAGTTAACACCGAAAACTATTTATTTCATAATAAAACAAAAGTTACGGGTAAATTCCTGTTATTGGGTCATCTGGTAATGATAATCTCGATGAGATCTATCACTGCTGCAAAGACACCATCAATCTAGGATCAATAGTATCTGAGATGCAATGTTTCTAAGTTTGACGGCTCCGATCTTAAACGTCTTATCCGAACGGAAGACTAGAACGATTTGTATTGATAGTACTGTAGGTAGGTACACCCTACACACGGAACACACCGCTCGAGCGAGACGCTCACCCGACTAGCGACTAGCGACTGGGGACCGAGGGTACTCAAACTGTACACGAATTCAGGAATTCTCTGGGTGTAATTTTCTTTTTTCAAATTAGTCGTTTAAGAAAAAAGTTATTTCCATCTCAACGTCAAAAAACGGCGAAAAAATTACAAATTCAAATTCAAATCATTTATTGTAGCAACAAGGCCATAATCTATACATATAAAATGCTTTCTCCTGAATGACTGACTGACTGACGGATTAACGCACAGCCTAAACCGCTGATCGTAGAGAACTGAAACTTGGAGGGTGTGTTCTTTGTATGACGTAGGCATCCGATAAGATAGGATCTACCCCTTAGGGGGTAAAAAGGGGTGCAAAGTTAGTATGGGTCAACGTGATTCCTTGGTCCAATCCTATTAGAACCAGTTTCGACTTCTACGCGGACGAAGTCGCGGGCAAAAGCTAGTGTTAGTATACAATACAAGGATCTTATAAACAATTGTTAGTAAAATAGGTTGTTTAAACGAAAATTTCGTAATATTTTGAAGTTTTCGTAAATTAATCCACTACAACACACAAAAATAGAAAAAATAATAATAATGACCCAACCCTTATGAAATAGACCCCTCCCCAACGTTCCCGGTGCAAAGCTGGACAATATGCAGGCAGCGCGAGCGTTACCCCGCTGAACCGCTATCGACACCAGGAACGCCTCGGAACGCGGATCAAACCCCCTGTCCCGGAGGTGACCGCCAATCTCCTTCACAAACGCCAAACCCTCGGCCCCCCAACTCCCAGACGTTTCGACCGCCACCGGCACAAAAATATAGTAAAGTTTCGTAAATTTATAAATTCTACAAAAAGTTTTAGTCCGATTTTAGATATTTTAAAACCAAACGATACTTTAAGCCGAAATGATAACATGTATCATTTCGACACCCTCGTCTCGCCCTGGTCTCGTGACCTCGTATCTTTAAGATTTTAGAAAATATGGGCCTTTTGTACTTTTCACGATGTAGGTACCCTTAACCTTGATTTGAAAAACATATACAATGATAAAAAAAGTTTTAAAAACTGTAAAAGATTTGATAGATATCAAAATAGAAAAGCTTTGATTAACTTACAGACCTAGAAAAACATTAGTTCGTTTTTAGATTAATTGTACTAGTAGGTACACGAATATCTTCATTTATTATTTCTTTTATAGTCCAAATTCATAAACAACGGCAATGATGAAAACTAATAATGACAAACGTGTCATCATCAGTTTTCATGATTGCCCGAGGCGGAGTCACGCCCGCGCCGGAGTATTCAAGGCAGATCACGGCACTGGTGAAGTCATTTATTGGTCGTGGTCCGACCACGGGCAAATCAAACTGTCCGCAGCTCTAATAAGGCCCGTATTCTAGAACATGACTTAAAACTAGATTTACGTAAATCGAGTTTTAAGTTCAGATTGTGAACTAAGTCGTCGTCTTATTCCAAAACGCGTCTTGAGTCGAACTATGGTCGAATTCATCCTAGACGTGTCTTAAGTACGTTTATGGTTCAAGTCTGTTTAATTTAAGGTTTTTTTGTGTTTTATAAAACTATTCCAGTTTACGTAGAAAATAAAAAAATATATAAATATGTATTAGACACAAAACAAGTCTGAAAAGTTAAAAAAAATGACGAATTTAAATAAAAATGCATAAATTATTTAAAATTAGACATAATTTTGGTGTAAGCTTTAAAAAATAATTAATATTGTATTACTATTTCCGATTGTTATTATAAACCTATTTCGTAAATTGGAACGAAATGTTTGGCATCAATGTCATTTTATGTCATGTCATTCTATCAGTCAATCAAACCAGCTATAGTACGGGGCGTTAGCTCGCCAAGTCGACGATTTTTGTTCCATCTGGCGGAAAGCTTGAAACTTGGCATGCAGGTAGCTTTTACGTAAGATAATAAGATGTCGAAATAGAAACAAATCGTATGTGAAAATTGAACAAGCGCTTTTTTTATTTTTTATAATATTATGTTATTAGACTCTTCGACAGTAGTTTATACCTGAGTTTGTATCCTTGAAAACCCTGGGCTACTCTCCTGGTACTACGAAATTATTGGTGGGATCATTTTCCAAGGCATGTACCGGCAGAAGTAATGGTCCTAAAGGAAAAGTCATAGAAAATATATGTATTTGTGGATAATACTTTAAAAAATTACCTTTAATTTGATTCCAAAGAGGTGCTGCTAGGATTGACAGTTTTCTTAGAAACAAAGAAATAGTTTACTGTTTCTTGTTGTTTCTAAGTTGTTAAGTTAAGTTGTTAAGTTGTTTAATGATGAAAACATTATTCTGAATAATTATTTTTTAAATTTCTTTATAAAAAACATGCTAGAGTATAACTTGACTAGCAATATACAAACATACAAAACAAAGATTTCCGAAAAACGCTTCCAAGGTGTAGTTTTTCCCAAGAAACTAAAACACGTGTCAGAAGTTCGTAGCACCATGGGAGTGGCCCAGGTTTGCAAAGAAGCAAACTCAGGTATAAACTACCCTCCAAGAGTAGTTTATACCTAAGTTTGCTAATAACATTTTAAAAAATATTACATGCACTTTAACGATATTTTTTGTACCAATTTTCACTGGCCTAATTGGAAGAAAGGTAAGCATATTTAAAAACTGATAAGTCTTATCAACATACTCCTTAGACAATTATTGTAGTGAATTTGATGAAGATCATATTCCTCATTGACAGTTTGGTTATAGCTTTAACCATTTTCATTAAAAAATGCAAAAAATCTCGGCACACAAAACGGGGGGAAACAATCGCCAAACGACTTTTTCTACATACCTATATTATCTTATTATCTGTGTAAAAGCTACAACTATGCCAAGTTTCATGCTTTCCACCATCTCGCGGAAAGAAACATGAACTGTAAAAAGAGCTAAGAAAACGGACTATCAACGGAGAAAAAAATACGGAATATACACATTTACGGATATTACATTTAATGTGTAATTTTCTACAAATTGATAAAGAAAGAAATCCTATTTTGGTTCAAAAATTTCTGCAAGCCTTCAATGAGCACCAGTGTACAGAATGTAGAGCAGAAGAGCGACATGCCAATGCTTCTATGTGCTTATGATTTTGTTGTGTTGTGTTTTTAAGGTTTAATTTGTTTGGAGCTTGGACCCTAAAGATATGTTTTATAATAAAAATAAATATAATGTTGAATAAAAGTTTACTTTCATTTCATTTTTCATACATTGTTCACAATTATTATTGTTTCTATCTTCTATCTTGAGAGTGGCCCCGTAAAGGTGGTCCAATGTACAGCAGCCTATGTGGGCCCGGACTGACTGCCATGCAGACCACTGCAGATAAGGTATACCTATCCAGGTGGGAGCTTCTGCTTCAGGTTCACAAAATTCGGTGGGTTAGGATATTTGACCGAACGAGCGAAGCGAGAGAGGTCTAGTGGCGAGACGGTCGGTCGGCTGTACCTATGTATCTATGTATGTTTGTTCGACGATAACTTGAGTACCGTTGCTCTGATCTTCATGATTTTTGGTATAAGAGTAGTTGAGGCCCATAGAATTTTTAAGTTCGAACATGAGAGGGATCGGTTAGGGGGCTACGGAGATAGGGGGTGCAAAAGGGGATCTACCTTTATAAAAGGCAAATAATTAAAAACTTCTTTTGAATTTTAACTTCAAAAATGACAACAAAGAGAATATAAAACATAGATAAAACTCTCTGATAAAACCACATGAGTGTGATAAAACTACGTAAGAAATGACAATGTCAGGTTTTGATTCTGTCATTATTGAAAAGAATATGATTCTCAGAACCATAGAAACCTTCTCAAAAAATCTTCAATATCTTCGTGATATTTTAATTGAAATAGATCGCGAATATTTGAGTTTATTTGGTCATCCCAAATAAATTCAAATATTCGCGTAAAAGTTGATAGTGTAAAGTTATGCACGGAAGGTGTAATTTTACTTCTATAATCCATAAACCAATTCTACTGCCATGTTTGTTCCCGATGGCCTATAAAGAAGCTAATGCTGGAACCAGCTATTGATCAGCTGAAAGGAAACCAAGGCGATAACTGGGCAACCCTACTATGGTTGACGTCGTCTGGGTCACTCAAGTTGTAGGTATCAACGATCATCCAACGATCGTAATGGACTACGGGATGTACCTTGTGTGAAGACATGCTGAAGACTGTGGTTTTTATAAAGTTTCTATTCTACTTTCTCCTAAGTTCGACCTCTGTTTGCTTCAGTGCTAGCCGACACAAAGACTTTAAATAATAAGCTTGTCTTTTTATTATTTTTATTTACTTATAACAGGACATAAGTCTCAAACTTCTCTAATATATTTGTATTGAAGCGTGTCTCCTTTTTTTCTGTTTCGTTTTAAGATCACGATGAGTACCTAGGTATTAAATAATTGAGTGTTTAGTCTGATGATAAAAACCCTGATGAGAAAGGTAACCAATAACCATATTATTATTATGAACTTATCTACCGAGCAAGATATTAAAATCATGTTGAACTCGTTTAAATCAAATTAAAAAGTAGATACTCTTGTATCTTGTGATAGAATACAGAACCGGAGTAAGGGCCTTTCCTCACCGGGACGCCGCGTGGCGACTGTTGAAAGGGCAATGTCCCATCACTAGTTATTAGAAAAATTAAGTTTAGTAGTCTATGGTTCCTGGAAAATTAATGTACCTACTGTGTGTAATAATGAAGAAGGTTTAAATAAAAGAGTTAAGTGGATTATAAGGATATTTCATTGAATAGATAAACACTAATAGTGGTAGCAGAGCGTGGTTGATGTGATCTACGTGTTTTACGTCGTGTCAGTGAATGTTATGCCGTAGCAATTGTGAACATTTCGTGGCGTGGTCTACAAGGAAAAATGGCGTCGTCATCAGCGTACTATGACAAACAAATTAAACAATTCGACGGAGAAAACTTCAGCACGTGGATTTATAGATTGAAAACAATACTAAATGAACACGAATGTCTCGACGCGATATTGAAACCATGTTATGCGAGTATAGAAGCCAACAAAAAGTTAGAGGTTAAGGCGCAAAGCATCATAGTAGCAACAGTGGCTGATAGCCACTTAGAATATATTAGAGAGGAAAATACGGCGTATAATATGGTTCAGAAATTAGAAGAAAGTTTTATGAAGAAAAATACCCGTGGCAGGTTGTTCCTAAGACGTCAATTATCTCAAATTAAATACAATGAGAACGAGAGATTGCAGGTTCATTTTACTCAAATTGAGGAGATTTTTACCCAACTTAAGAATGCGGGAACTATTATATCCGATGAAGAAAAGGTAAACCATATATTGTTATCCATGCCTAAATCATACGAGGTGGTGGTTACAACATTGGAGACTATGCCGAGCCTGAGTGTGAGTTTTGTGAAAGAAAGACTACTAGGCGAAGAAGAAAAACGATTGATAGATAGGCAACCTCGTAGTGAGACCGGAAACGCTGTTTTTTTATGCTATAATTGTAAAAAGCCCGGACATAAAAAATATGAGTGTCGACAACTACCTAAATATGGATATGATATGAGAGGGAGAAATACCGGACGTGGATCAGGATTTTACCGAGGAAGACCGCCTACGCAGGAGTGGAATCAGAGACGAGGACATACACAGGGATGGATTCAAGGATCAGGACGAGGGTGGAACGCAAATGCACATGCGCGTGGACGTGGACAGCAACGGCAACCACATCGAGAACAACATACATTTTCAGCATCCGAAGATAACGACGATATGGCATTCGCTTCATACTCAAATAGGTCGACGGACAATACGAAGGATGGAAGAATTGTATGGTGCATAGATTCAGGGTCATCAGATCATCTTACAAATAGAAAAGACATGTTTTCGGAATATTTAGATTTAAAAATACCTAAAATTATTGCAGCAGCTAAAAATGGTGTAAACTTAAAAGCAGTAGGGATAGGAAATATTAAAGTTAAGTCTTATGTAGGTAAAAATTGTACTTACTCTACCATAAAGAATGTGTATTATGTACCAGAACTAAGAAAGAACTTGTTGTCAGTTTCAAAATTAGAAAATGCAAAGATGCGAGTAGAATTTTCTTCCGGAAAAGTTAGGGTGTATTACCATGATAAGTTATATATGATTGGAAATAGAGAAGGGTCTTTGTATACTATTGAAATGGAGTCGAACTTAGATAGTAATTGTAACTATGTGCCTAATAGCAATGATGAGATAGTACAGAAGTGGCATAAGCGATTTGGTCATTTGGGTTTGAGAAATTTAAGTATTTTGAGAAATAAAAATTTAGTTTATGGTTTAAATGATTTAAAAGATGTGTCAATCAATGAACATGCACTATGTGAGCCATGCGTGGTAGGAAAAATGACTAGGCAACCATTTAATAGAATTGGCTATAGGGCAAAACAACCACTAGAGTTGGTACATACAGATGTTTGTGGACCAATCACACCTGCAAGTAGAGAGGGTTATAGATATTTTTTAACATTCACAGATGATTTCACTCATTTTACTATGATATATTTATTAAGAGAAAAGTCTGAAGTATTCGAAAAGTTTAAAATATATTATAACTATGTTACAAACTATTTCAATAAAAATTTGATTAGTCTCAGAGCAGATAACGGAGGTGAGTATACATCAGGCGAACTGCAAAGATTCTGTAATGAGAAAGGTATAGTTATTAAATATACAGTAGCATATAATCCAGAAATGAATGGAGTGGCTGAAAGGATGAATAGGACGTTAATGGATAGGGCTAGAACAGTTTTACATGATTCAGGACTAGGAAAAGAATTTTGGGGTGACGCAGTATTATACACAGCTTATGTAACAAATAGGAGTCCAACGGTAGGAAAGGATAAGACACCAACTGAGTTATGGACAGGGAGAAAGCCAGATGTGTCAAATATGAGAATATTTGGAAGTATTGCTTATAATCATGTTCCTAAACAGCTAAGACAGAAACTTGATAATCCAGGTAGGAAAATGATAATGGTAGGTTATAGTACATCAGGATATAGGTTATATGATGAAGAAAATAATAAGATTGTTATTGGAAGAAATGTGATATTTAATGAAACCGAGAACAAGAATGAAAATTATGTATACATACCAGAACCTAAAAGTAAAGAATCCGCTTATGACTTTGAAGAACGTGATGAACCTGAAAATGAAGATGCAGAAGAAGACGAATATAGATCTGAAGAAAGAAAAGATACAACAAGAAAGACAGAACGAGAATCGAGCAATAGAGAAAAGACGAATACCGCAGCAAAGAAAAATAAAATTATCCATGAAGAGAGTAAAGAAACAGGGAGAGAGAAAAGGAAGATAAAGAAACCCAAGTGGCAAGAAGATTATGAATTAAATTTAAATGATGATAGTGATGAAGCATTGTATGCATTGTTAACGAATAATGAAGATGTTCCCACTAGTTACCAGGACATAGAAGGAAGAGAAGATGAAAAATTATGGAAAAACGCAGTTAAAGAAGAACTACAAGTAATAGAGGAAAGTGAAACCTGGAAAATAGTACCAAAACCAGAAAGTGAAAAACTAATAGATTGCAAATGGATATTCACTAAGAAAGAAGTAGCAGACAAACAAATATATAAAGCAAGGCTAGTGGCAAGAGGTTTTAAGCAAAAAGATCAGTTAGAAGACATATATTCACCCGTGTTAAAGTTACAAACGTTAAGAATTTTGTTATCAATTGCTGCATACCAAGATTTCCATATAAGCCAAATGGATGTAAAAGGAGCTTTCCTTTATGGAGATATTAAAGAAAATGTTTATATTTTACCACCGGAAGGATTACAAATACCACAAGGCTATGTATTGAAGTTGACAAAATCACTTTACGGATTAAAAAAATCACCAAAGTACTGGTATGAAAAATTACATGAAACTTTAACAAAATATGGGTTCAAAAGGTCTCAGAATGATTATTGTTTGTATTATAAGGCAGGTATTTACCTTTTAATCTATGTAGATGACTTATTGATTCTAGGGAGAGAATTATGTGAAATAGATAACCTAAAACAGTTTTTAAACACTAAATTCAGAATGAAAGATATGGGATATAACAACTTAGAATATTTAGGAATATGTATAAATAAGTTACCAGGAGAGATTCGTATAAATCAAATTAAATACTTGAAAAGAATTTTATCTAAGTATGGAATGCAAGAGTGTAAGGGTTGTGACATACCCATGGATGTTAATTTTGTCTTAAATATTGAAAGCAGTGAAATAGATTTTAAATGGGAACATAAGTGTAGGTCTTTGATTGGCTCTCTAATGTATGCAATGATAGGATCTCGACCAGATATTGCCGCTTCTGTGTGTTACCTCAGTAGATTTCAATCTCAACCATGTGAGAAATTGTACAAATCATTAAAGCGTGTACTAAGATATGTAAAACAAACTATTGAGTATTCTTTAGTATTTCATAAGTATGAATGTGATGCAGACAATGTATTAGTAGGCTATGCAGATGCTGATTTTGCCAGAGATACAGTAGACAGAAAATCAACATCTGGATATTTATTTAAAGTGTTTAATAATACTGTAATATGGAGATCAAAGAAACAGTCAACTGTTGCTTTAAGTACAACTGAGTCAGAACTTATTTCTCTTTGTGAAGCTTCTATGGATGCTTGTTGGATTGTAAAATTGTTATCAGAGTTGAACATTGATATAAACCAAGTTGTAATGTTTGAAGATAATTCTAGTACTATAAAGACAGTCAATAACCCTGATCAAAAGCGTTTGAAACATCTTGATGTAAAGTATAATTTCATTAAACAGAAGGTGGAGGAAGGAATAATTAATGTAAGATATATTTCAACGAAAGAGCAAATAGCTGATATACTAACTAAGCCGTTAAGTAAACTGCAGATGTATAAGTTTGTAAAATTGTTAAGTTTAAGTGATGGAACATTGAGGGAGAGTGTTGAAAGGGCAATGTCCCATCACTAGTTATTAGAAAAATTAAGTTTAGTAGTCTATGGTTCCTGGAAAATTAATGTACCTACTGTGTGTAATAATGAAGAAGGTTTAAATAAAAGAGTTAAGTGGATTATAAGGATATTTCATTGAATAGATAAACACTAATAGCGACGTGTCGTTGGCTACGTATTCATGGCTACCTCTATTAACCCTAGGTCGGTAAAATATACATTTTACGCCATCGCCAGGACGCCATCGCGCTAGAGTTCCGAGTAAGTGAGTACTCTTGTATCTAGAGTACCTAGAGTAGGTACTCTAGGTACTGAAAAATAAGCTGATATCTTTGGTCTGGTGATAGAGTCGGAAGAAGGCTATAGTAACTTATGTCCTAGACAAGATAGGCCTATTGCGTTTGGACTCATTAAAGTCGTCTTGAGGATTAGGTAGGCTGATATTTGGTTTCTGGTGATAGAGCTATAGGAACTCGTATTCTACGCAAGATGTGGGTTATTTCCGTTTCGACAGATTTTCGTTCCGTCAGTTATTTGTGTCGACAGCATAAATTCCGACGAAACGGCATGCGACAGTTCCTAGATGTGATAAGTCTATAAGCAAGATAGGCCTATCGCGTATGGACTCGTTAAAATCGTCTTGATGAGTAGGTAATATAGGTACTGATAATCTGGCGATATAGCCAGAAAGAGGCATAGGAGCTTTTTAAACTCACACAATTTGTATTTCAAGTTGTTATTATCCCGTTAAAAACGTGAAATAAAAAAATACGCGATTGAGATGATATATGAGATGATTTAAATTAGATAGACCTATCGTATTTTGAATCTTTCGACGTTATATCATTTAAGTAGTGATCGAAAAAAAAAACTCGTGAGGTCTCAGTTCGGGGCGAACTACTAGTTAATTTATGTTACCTCCTTGTTTGTCTCGCCTCCACTGGACTTTTTGTTGGAGCCTGTGTACTTTTGCTAAAAGCTTTTCCGACTAAAATTGAATAAATCGACTTATTTAAATAAAAATAGTTATAAAATGCACTAAGAAAATAAACACGAATGAATCTTGACTTATGTCAGGTAATGACAGTTTATACGTAAGTCAAAATCTCTACTTGAGCGTAGATTGATAACCAAGTTACGTTCTAGAATACAAAAATACCTACGTAAGTTAAGATTTATGTGACGTTTCTCAAATGACGTCATTTAGGTTTAAATCTAGTCTAGTCAGAGATTAGTGACTGAGTCACGACCCAGAATACGGGCCTAAGTCACTAACAACGCGGAGTACGTCGCGTCGTCGTGGTAAAAATAAATATAATATCGAAGGCAACATCAGGTACGCGGAGTTTTGTTGATTATACCTATTCCTTTACGCTTTGGTATTGCATGAAGTGCACTCAGTTGCACAGACTGTGTTTATCTATTAGAAATTAGTTATTTCACCAGTATGTTTATGTTGAACGGCAATGTGAAAGTACGTACTTTAGTCATTAGGATCGAGGCACAGCTGCATGCTTGATTATCTAGTCAATACAAAAAAGGAAGTATATATTATGGTATCCACCAGGCTGCGCTATCTCACAACCTGCGGAGTATAGCGTTCCACACACACACACACACACACAACCCAAGCAACACCCTCTATCTACGAGTACATGTTCACATTATAATCTAATACTAGGTACGTACCCGAGTACACACAATACGACGCGCGCGCGGCCATCACGCCGCCCGCTGAGTTTCCACCGAGGAGACGGCTGCAACATCTGGAAATGTCATGTATTTTAGCCCAATGGGTTTGGCTGTAAATACGTGTTGCCGTTGACTGTAAGGGTAATAGATATTTTTAAAATGTTAAGATCAAAACTCCAGTGGGGAAAAATGCGAATAGAAATTAATTACATCTACGCATCTTCTCTGTCCAAATTCACCCATTCAATTAAATGATAGTAAGAAGTTTAGAAGTTAGGTGGGAACAGATGAACATACATACATATATACGGGTCAAAAACATAACCCTCCCTTTTGCCTTCGCCGTAGTCGGGTAAAAAGAGACCTCACTCCCCCCGAGAGACCCCATTACAAAAAGTTCTCGGGCGATTCACACCGCGTTCGAACCGCTCGCGGTGCGAATCGACTAATGACCTAGGAATTTTGGTACGCGGAATTAGTGGTTACCGACATTCATAATTTTAAGTGAGTACAAAAAGTTTTCTAATAAACTTTCACCCCATAAGGGACTCATTTAAAAAAAAAAGTTTAATCTAGATTCATCACCAGAAGCCGCTTCTTATGTTTCACAAACCCAAAAAAATCCGAAGTTTCCATTAAAACTTTTGTCCTTCGTTACACTCCCTACACTAAGCGATCCCGAACAGAGATGTTGTGTGTCGATGTAAACGTGCCTAAGGTTCGACTCTGTGTGTAGTGTAATGTGCTCGTGCTCGGTCGGTTCTCACGTCGCGTCCGTGAGGTGAGGTGATGTGAAACAACGTCAATAGAACAGCATTAACCCCCCAGTTGTTTGTTCAGTGTTGATACAATGTCAGTCAGTCAACTATTGCTGTACGTACATGCAACGGAACGGAAACGATGCGATGGATGCGCGCACCGGTTAGCTACACTTGTGATAACAGTCACCGGTTGTTATGGAACCACATCGTTGCTATTTCCAATTAAACCGGTACTTGTACCGTGTTGTGTGGGTAGGTAGGTAGGTGGTTAGGTGGTAGGGGGGACTGTAACAGGCAGGAGGCAATCATCGGAAAATATGAAACGATCGCGATGATCCATCGGAGCCGTCAGCCGTGGCCGTCCATACCCGCGCCAGCCGCGCCGCGCCGCGCCCCGTGCCACTTGTGTCCGATAATTATTTATATTGTCTACTGTCTTAATGTCAATGTTAAATAGATAGATTATATATTATTTTAAGCAAACACTTAATTTATTTTTTAAAAATAAATTAAGTGCATTAAATAAAATAAAAACACGTTACAAAGTTATCATAAAGAATACCTATAACTAATCGCTCAAAGCGAACTTTTCGAGGCAACTCTGGATAGACAAGAAGTTGAGGAATGTGAAGGGTAGGGTGTCCCATCTTAGGTAATTAGGTTATTTAAATATAATAAAAAAAGTCACACAATAAACAAAATTTGAACATTAAACACCACAGGCATCCCACTCTGTTTAATGTTGTAATTAGGGTAAATAATAAAAACAAAAGCTTGCAATGACGACTCAATTGGTCTGTTTAAAATGGTGGGAGTGTGTGTGCGTGTAGTTCCAATATCCGAGACGACCAGTGGCGAATATAGCAGCCCCTATATCCCACTGTACAGCCAGTTGTATGCAAATACCTTGAAAAGTTAAGACCTAAGATGTCGGTAAGGCCATGGGAGGAAGGTGGGATTGGCCTTTCTTTTCTTTGAGTAATTTAAATTAAATTAGGGAACCGTTCCCATGATGCAGGAAGACAGTCATCTATAAATTAGGGAACCGTTCCCATGATGCAGGCAGACAGTCATCTATAAATTAGGGAACCGTTCCCATGATGCAGGCAGACATTCATCTATAAATTAGGGAACCGTTCCCATGATGCAGGCAGACAGTCATCTATAAATTAGGGAACCGTTCCCATGATGCAGGCAGACAGTCATCTATAAATTAGGGAACCGTTCCCATGATGCAGGCAGACAGTCATCTATAAATTAGGGAACCGTTCCCATGATGCAGGCAGACAGTCATCTATAAATTAGGGAACCGTTCCCATGATGCAGGCAGACAGTCATCTATAAATTAGGGAACCGTTCCCATGATGCAGGCAGACAGTCATCTATAGATTAGGGAACCGTTCCCATGATGCAGGCAGACAGTCATCTATAAATTAGGGAACCGTTCCCATGATGCAGGCAGACAGTCATCTATAAATTAGGGAACCGTTCCCATGATGCAGGCAAACAGTCATCTATAAATCAATTAAATACAGTCGCTTTAAATAAGTCCTTTAATTACGTATATGAGTGAGTATCGTCAAGTTCCTATACAGGAAGAGAAGCAATATAAATACATTATATAGGTAAGTAAGTATGTATTATGGATGAATGTGCCTGCTGTAATCCCTATTCAGGTTACCGTATCAGTGGAGCAACTCGAGTCATATCTCTCCATCCAACAATATTATATTTTGTCTCTATATTCCGTATCTAATTCTGTAATTGCAACTAGGTAGGTAAATCAAAGGCAACACAACTGACTGTGTTATTCTACTAATATTATAAACGTGTAAGTTTGTATGTGTGGACTGTGGATGTATGGATGGATGTTTGTTACTCTTAAACGCAAAAAATACTAAATGAATTTTAATTAAACTTTACAATAATATTATAGCTTATACATCAGAATAGCAATAGGCTATAATTTATACAGGGTCATTGGTAATTATACTAGCAAGCCGTTGAGAGCTACTTCTGTGCACCTAAACAAACAACTTTTGTTCAACGACTTTTGGAAATTCGATCATTTTTTTGAAAATTTTGAGGTTAGGTTTACATGAAAATCAGCTGATACTGACATGGAGAGGTCATGTATTGATATTTTGTGATGTAACGAACATATTATAACGAAAAGTGTCAAATAAACAGGGAAAAATTGACAATTTGACATCTGTCAAATGTCACGTTGACATCTGTCAAATGTCACGTTGACATCTGTAAAATGTCACTATGATTTTTTGACATCTGTCAAATTGGTTAGAGTTCTGTTTTTACATTTATGCTGATTAAAATTATGATAAAGAAAATTATAGTAAGTTATAATTATGCCAAAGATACCATATGCGTTGCCAAACGGCATAATGCTAAAAAGATTATGTGAGCAATAGAGCTCCCTGTATGTATTAGTAGATATTTGGAGTCCTCAGACCTGGATTAACGCAAAAGCTACCTAATTTTCGTCATATATTTTCACGGGATTAACGCGGGTAAAACAGTGGGGCGCAGCTAGTTTATTACATATTTCGACGGAGGAAAGAAACACCGGTTACAATAATAATATGAAGATATACCTAATTGTCGGTTGGCTAAACAAAAAGTAATGAAACAGTGTATAGCGAGCGAGCGTAGAGTCGAGCGGCTGGCTAGTGGCTATTACGTGACTCGCTCTGAGAGTGGACATTAAGTTAGTTCTGTAACTCGGTTAAAGTAGTCGGAACTGTGGCACTCGGCACTCGGCACAGAGCTAGCTCGGCTAATAGAGCTGAGTCGTCAAGGTTGCCGGTTGAGAACAGAGTGCGCACACCACCACCTCGGGCCCGTATCGCGGCGTCGTCGGGGAGGGGGGGCGGCCACTATTCATAAATCTCAGCACACACCACACCGACCGGCGACCGACCGGGAGAATTGCTGACAAAGAGACGTTATTATTGCCGGCCGTTTGTCCCGTAGGTATACGTAGTACGTACCTACGTAGGTACGCACTAGATGTATACGCATACCGACGACATGTAACGCTATCGCCCGCTGCTGATTTATAGTCAAATCTCAAGTAGAACTCAGCTGATATCGCTCTTGATATTTGAGACTGATCTTGAGAGCGACATTAAATAACAGTTACGTTTTGTTCTTGTACTATGGTAGGTAGTTTCGTCATACTCATATAGAACCAACTTTGCTTTCACACATTAATTCTATATGTTCCTAGGGCCGTTTCTATATAATAAACTAAATGCTATAGCAAATATATTTCCACTTAACTACATAAATTGTAAAAAAAAAGCCATTCAAAATATGTCCTACAAAGATACAAAGGAATTACTAATAGTTTGTAAAGTAAGTAAATAGGTGTAAGTAATAAATGTAATCTATTTAAATAAACATGATTGTACTTAGATTCGATAATTACTGTAACTCTAACTCAAATTAATACAATTTTCGTATGTAATTAAAAATAAGTGGTAATTTTTAGTTTTAATTAAATTATCAGCATATGTCGCCTGAAACACAGAATCACCTAGTTCAGGCACACGTGGACATAGATTTCCTCCTCTTCCTCCGTCGTTCCCTCAATGCTGAGGATTGTGACTCTGCTGGTGCAGTCGATTTACCGTCTTCCTCCAATGGACTCTGTCCGACGGCTGGTGTAGAGCTGTGCTGAGCGGTATATCCAACTGTTCGGATACTTGGTCGGTCTACCGTGTAATAGAACTTGCGTGGGATATGAGGCTTATGGTTCTATAATTCGCACTGTCTCCAACCGAACCCTTTTTGTGTAACGGTATTATAGTCGAGTGAACCCAATCAGTAGGCCATTTACAAAACTTTATTGCAGATGTTATGGAGGGCTGTTATTCCGTTGGGGCCTAGGGCTCTAAGAGCTTCCGCCGTGATTCGATCGGACACCGAAGCTTTCATCCTTTTAAGTTTTCGGACAGCGTCTTCAATTCAACAAGTACGCCTGGTTTCAGTTCTATTGTTGCCTCTAGTGTGGTGCCCTGTGGTATAGTTTGGTCACTGCACTGTAAAGCTCTGCACAGTACTCTCTCCACCGCTCCGCAGCCCCTCATTGTCATCTATTACCCAGGAGGATGGTTTAAAGCTTCATGTGATATGCTTTATTTTCCGGAATAAATAAGAAGATTGGGTACTTTCTTGATTGAGTCTCGATTTCAGTACATATCTCTTCCATGTGGTTGTTCTTATCACTCCTGCAGAGATTTTGTACAAAGACCAAAGGTTCATCCATCTGTTTGTTCCCCGCTGTTTAGAAGTTTCTTCTTTTTAATGAGTGCCCAAGTTTCGTCTAATATCCCATGCTTACGATTGCTTGGTGTTTTGGGTAACGAATCTAAAGCCTCTGAGACCTGATTACGGAAATAAGTCCATTGCTCTTCCAGATCTGTCAACGCCATGGCATCCTGTTGGACTAATCCAGCTTCAACCTGTTTTGTAAACACGTGGTTGTTCTAGTCTTGTCACTGGCTTGATGCGTCTTTTGATTGACTTAAAACCATAAATCACGCAAAAATCAACATCCAAAAGTTGATGGTCTCTACCACATACCGCACCCGGGAAGGTCCTAACGTTTGTTATTGGTCCAGCGGTGTCCAACTGTGGTCATCTATTTGGTTACGCTACCTCCTGGGGATATCCAGGTATACAGCCTGACCTTGTCATTTAGAAAACACAAGTTGGTTATTGTTAGGTCGTTACAAACACAGGTCTATAAACTTTTCACATTTACTTACGGACATAGATTTAAGCAAACATTTTGTACCTATATTTTTACGAAAGAAGAACGGAGTGGCGAGGCTTAGTTTTTTTACAAGTATCATGGGATTTTATTGTATTAGGTATCGACACTATCGACTTAATATGACTTTGTCATCTAAATGTGATTAGACACCGATGAAATGATTCCCTCAGTGTCTCCCCTAATGAGAGTTTCTCTCACCTTTGACTTTACACTTAGTTACCGTGAAAGTGTAGGTACGTGTAGGTACCAACACGGGACGCTGTAATTGGGTAAGTCAATCACTCAGTCACCCGCGCCGTGCTTCGGTACGTAGGTGGGTACATATAATAACGTATTAATTAAATTCGATCACCTAATCGAGTTACATCTACCCTTGAGTGGCGATAACTCTGTTAGCGTCCCGCGCCCGCGCCCGCGGCAGACTTAGTTGTGCCGCTTAAATCGCGAAAATTCGCGAATACACGGACATTGAGACTGCTCGCCTAGCCTATTTCGGCTACTTCCACAGTGTCATGTCGTATGGCATCCTGCTGTGGGGGTGTGCTGCAGATATTGATGCTATTTTCATAATATTGCAAAAGAGAGCTGTCCGAGCTGTCTACAAAATAGTCCCCAGGGAATCACTTAGAAAAAAAATTAAAGAGATAAATATATTAACGCTCTATTCACAATATATCTACGAAAACTTGCTCTACGATCACAAAAATCCTGATATTTTTCTTAAAAATAGCGATATTCATAAATTCAACTTAAGAAATAAGGATGAGCTGACCGTGCCCGGTAGTAGGCTCCGAAAAATAAACAGGTGGTTTATAGTACATGTTTGCTCTATTATAATCCTACTAATATTATAAACGTGAAAGTTTCTATGTATGGATGTCTGGATGTATGGATGTTTGTTACTCTTTATCGCAAAAACTACTGAGTGGATTTTAATGAAACTTTACAATAATATAGCTTATACATCAGAATAGAACATAGGCTATTAAAGATATTGTGTGAATTGTCCAGAATATAACGAAAACTGTCGAAAAATTGACACTTTGGCTTCTTTCACTTTGACATCTGTCAAATGTCACTTTGATATGTGTCAAATGTCACTTTGGCATCTGTCAAATGTAGCTTTGACATCTGGCAAATGTCGCTTTGACATCTGGCAAATGTCACGGGATCAGGACCAACGCGGGTGAAACCGTGGGGCGCAGCTAGTAAATTACATAAAGATGTACCTATATGACATGTCCATTAACAGGTTCAAAACTTTTATAAAGCATAAATTGTGCAGTAAGGCGTATTATGATACTTCGTCTTACCTTAATGATAAGAACCAATGGACGTAACTTTAGTTGCTCCATTTCAAATAATACTTTCAAATACACACATCAACAAAGTCTAGGGAACACGGGTAAAATAGTGTTTTTTGGGTTTTTTTTTTTTGTTTTTTGTCTTGAGTGTTGTACCTATGTCAATAGAAGCAGAATTTTATACTGTTTTTAATGCTGTGATTTTATTAAAGGATTTTAATATAAAAAAAATATTAGTATGAAAACTCAAATAGTGCCGAAACTGAGAAACAAAACAAGTTTATTTTAATAAAAAAATCTATTGACATGTTAAAATTAAAAAAAAAAAAACTCTTAGTTACTTTTTATAGCCATCTGTTGGTCCACCTACAGCATTAAACACGGCTCTATATCAACGTGGCATACTAAGTATGATGGGGATATCAATCGTTGTCTGAGGAATAATTCTCTATACTCTGAAAAGGTGTGAAAATTGTTCCTTCGTATTAAAATTTTGAGGAAAATTCCTGAAAGCTCTACTGCCTAGCGAAGCTCACGCATATTCAATGTAATTGAGATCGGCAGACTGCGCAGGTCACTCTAATACCGTGATCGTATTGTTCTCGCTGTACTTGTTCACAACTAGCCTTACGGTGTAAATTATCTTGCATGAACATGAAATATTGGTCGAGCTGCTGTTGGTGGGGTATCACCATAGAGTACACAACCTCATCATGGTTTTGTTCTGCATTTAATGTGTCTTGTGCCAAAAATACCTACCTATGTATTACGTAGCCTAGGTATGTAAGTATATTAAGTAACAAGTAGTTATACGTGTCGGTAGTAGGTATAGTATTCCTATAGTCTAGACTAGACCTACTGCATTAGGTACTAAGGTACAAGGAACAAACGTTACGTTACGTACGATGCGATGCGATGGGAACATCGCTTCCTTTGTTTCTTCTTCTTAGGAATAACATGAAAGCTTTCTTTGTAATGGCACGGTAAAGGAAAGTTCGGTCCGCCGCGCCGCGCCGCACGAGACGCGACGCGCGACGCGACGCGACTACGAGGCGGGGCGCGGCGCAAGACGGTCACCGTTCACTTTCAGTAAACAATACGTACGTACTCTTTTATATTTTAGTATTAAAACAAATAAACAGGAGTTGATTTATCGTTAAAGTTTGGTTATCTCAGTTCGAGTTTGTTCATCGAGTAGGCAAATAAAGTTAGGTGCAGGTACTAGATAATTGCTTTACTTAAAATGTTTACGAAAAATTTAAATTGCTGCCTTAAATTATTTAGAAATTGCAAGTTTCCTGCTGTCATTAAAACTTTTCAACGTTCAAAAAGTTATAATTGAATTAGGTAAGTGAGAACCTACCTACCTACTGTAGTGTAGTCGACTGAGGTAAGGACGGACGAGTCAGCTTACATTTGTTTATAATAGCGACCCGCCCCGGCTTCGCACGGGTATATTATACATATAAACCTTCCTCTTGAATCACTCTATCTATTAAAAAAAACCCATCAAATTCCGTTGCGTAGTTTTAAAGATTTACGCATACATAGGGATGTAGGGACATAGGGACAGAGAAAGCGACTTTGTTTTATACTATTTATAATATAAATAGATCATCATTCACACATTGTAGTAGGTAATACGTACGATAGTGATCTCCCTCAACCAACATGCCTCACAACACAACACACGAGACACGACAAATCCATGGATATACCCACACAACACAACACAATATACAACACCTAGATCACACGTTATTCTAAAAAGATTACATTATCTTACGCCGAGTTCACACACCGTGTATCTAACGTAGGGCGCTATCGCCAGGGTGGGCGCCAGGGCGGGCGACAGGGTGGGCGCCAGGGCGGACGCGAGCGAGCTTAGGGGGCGGCCGAGATCTGTTTATCTGACTGAACAACATAGGGCACAGGAGTGAAACGCGACGACACGCCTCTATGTGTTTACTTACTTTAAACATGTATAAATAATAAATGTAACGTGTCTTCCCGCGTCTGACAAATACCTAAATCAAAGCATATACATCCATGACAAGTCGCGACTCCAAGATATTCCTAAATTGCCAATTTCTGAGACACACATTTCGATAGGAATTTATCGTATTTTTTATGTTTAGTTTGCTTCGCCCCACATCGACACGACATACGACAACATCTGCCCGTACACACCTTCTACTATCAAAATGAAGCCTACTTAATCAGGAATCATATTATACTTGTAGGGTCATGTGTTGTAGGTACAGCACAGATACTCAATGTTATATGTACTTATTGTAATTAAGGTTTGGTAGTTGTCAAAAGGCCGCCTACAGGCCGCGCCACTCCACGCCACGCCGCGCCGACCGCGCCGAGGATTGTACAAATATCAAAGGAGAGATGAGGAAACGATTCGACCAACAACGAAGACTAATTTGTAATGTAAATACGTAGTCGATTGTAATCTGGTGAACCGAGACTCGGCTGCGATGTGCCTACGTAAACATTTGCCAGCAAACGTTATCAACTCGTCAGCAGTAGTCACTAGTTAAATGTTCATAAAACTTTTTCTGAAGATATTCACCGTGGCTATGGCGGCGCGCGGTGAGACCGTGGTGGGTGGCGTGGTTCAGTACGAAAATACTCGTATTACCATAATTACAAATTAAGAAAACGGAGCTCGGAATGACTTTCATCTCTGTCGAAGAACGCGGCGGCCGGTGCGCCCGCCCCGAGCGTCATTGTGCCCTCGCCTCGCCCCGGGGCCCCGAGGCGCGCTACCATTCGAGCCTCACTAACTACTAACATA
The DNA here is from genome assembly GCA_907269075.1 of Idaea aversata. Taxonomy (NCBI): domain Eukaryota; kingdom Metazoa; phylum Arthropoda; class Insecta; order Lepidoptera; family Geometridae; genus Idaea; species Idaea aversata. Next base: position 307,426 of record OU026084.1, read on the forward strand.
GACAAAAAATGAGAATCTGTTGTTGGTGTGCGTCGTTCACTCTACTACAGTAAGTAATGATAGAGAGAGAACAGCCCGAGCGACAAATCACTGAGATTACGATGGACGACTTGTGTTGTTTAGTGTTGCACGCCGTGAACCACGTCGCTCGGTCGCGTCGCGCGAGTGAACCGCCGCGACCGTCGCGACCCCACAGGAAACCGTAAAACGTAATCCTTCAGTTTCGTCCACTTTCCGTTCATAAATCTACGTGGCCGGCTCGTAAATTGGGAATTTAGTGGCGATTCTAACGCCACGCCGCCGCGCGCCGCCATGCCTGAACACTACCTATACATTCCCGTGATTTTAGTTATACCAAATAATATCTAAGTATTATGTATAAAGCTACGCGTCGATACATAATGTCTCATAAAGTTCGTCCTTTTATATTTATGTTCGAGGTAAACAGAACGTTAATGGTTTTGTGTATAATCTATCGCCGGCAAACAGCATCGCGTCGTCCGCGTCAGATCGGGTCTTATCTTACCTACCTACAGACAGATCGTGCTCTCAAATTGATCCAAGTGTATATTTTTATACAGTTTAATTAATTCGTTAGATTAATCGGCGATGTCGTCTCGTCGTGCAGCTTTTCTCATCTCGAACGAAACGAAATTCTAAATCGACCCAATTAGTAATGTAAAGCTATGATACTCGCCCGCGCCCGTGCCCGTGCCCGCGCCCGCCTAGCGCTCGCCCAGCGAGCGTCGAGCGCCTATCTCCTGCTACCACACTGCTACGTTGCTTGTTGATAAATACAGCTGCAGTGCACAATGCCTGTGGGTGTCCTACGAACGCATAAAGTAGACTTATCCCAGTGATATATCAACCGGAGTCCGGAGGTATACGTCTATGCGAAATATATAATGAACACACTAACATGTCAAAGCAATTGACTCTTAATACCTACCTCGGGTGCTTTCGGATATGCACGAAGACACCCATTTCATTATTCGGAGATAACTACAATACTTATAACGTTACATCTCACTGCCTAGGTGACGACGGGTGACGATGGGTGACGATGGGTGACGACGGGTGACGCCGGGTGACGCTGCAGCTCGAGACCGAATTACTTCAGTTCAATAATCGCAAATCAGGATTGATGGTGTTACCGTTCCCATTATTTATCCACACTTAAGTGACTGGCTTTTATGCGTAATTTTATTTGGGAAGAGGGCGGTATGCGAGTCCATGGCGGGGCTGGTAATTGCCCTGGCGTTACTCGAGGCCGACCTTTGAGACAAATAAATCAAATTCGCATAAAATTAGAGTACGCGCGCGATCCTCACCGCTGTACATACAACGCCCGCCGTCCCGCGCCGCGCCGCGTCTCGCGCCGGATCCATATATTTTATTTGTGTTTTCCTTAGTTTACGTTTCGGTAAAAGGGTACGCGTTTTGGAAGTGCGGTCACGTACCGCTCACATTTGCCGGGACGTCACTCAAATCCCACAAATTATATTAAAAGCCTAGTACGGTACCGGGACGCGACGGGGTTCAAACAAACCGTTCCTCTGACAGATTATAACTCCGACTTCATTCCAGCGGAACCAAACTTAATTGTATTACTAGGTACCACTAGGCATTAGTAGGTACAAGCGGAGGTCCCGGTCGGTAGCTCGGTGGTGTTTGTTCTAACCTCCGCTCCGCCACGCACGTCCGTCCGGTTTATGTCGACCTTCACTTTGATCAAACATGTGAAAGAAACGCCAAGGGATTTGTATGTTTGTAAATAAATAATACAACAAACAAAGGTACGTACGCGTACGTTACCTAGCTATGGGATGGTTCAAGTAGAGTAGGTACACCTATATGTATACGAGACGTGTAGACAGTCAGTCAGTCTGGATGTAGGATGCAGGCGGTGCCTCATTGCAGAGGACATGTTCAAACAAACAATACCTACATTAACCAAATGGAAAAACTCTACATAAGTAATACGTCGGTCGTGTACATAACTACATAGCATAGGCTCATGTTAGGTACAACAAATAATGTGAACGTTTCTTTACGAAATATCTGTCTCCGTAACTTATCTGAAATGTAATCGTAGCGCGTCGAAGGAAGGAACTCGTCATTACGAAGAGTGGATCAAGTTTCACCTCGCAACCCGCAACCCGCAACCAAACAACCAACCAAATCCATGCTCAATGAATATTTACATCTCATTGTGGAGAGTTTTCGAGTTTCTTTGTGTTTGGCCTTTATAATGAAAATGTATTGAGATATTTAAGTAAGTACCTACTTATCAGATGAAGATTACAAACGACGCGACGTTTGGACACCGGCCAGTAACTACTTATTAGCCCAGTGGCATTAGCCGAGCCGACCGACGACGGACCGACCGACAGACGTTGATCCATCGATCACAGATCAGTTGACCGATGGCCGACTATACCTACACACTATACATATAGACAACACACCAAACAACACAACGTTGACACTGTAAGCTACTAATCAATTAACTGCTCCAACTCCAACAAAATACCTACCGTTTACTTTGGTCCATCCATACCATAGGTACTTACTCCGGTACTTACTCCATACGTATTCAATAAAAACGTTACACAGAGGTAAGGTAGGTAGGTAAGGTACCTACTTGTTACCACAACTTGGTATAATCACAACAAAGACTATGATCGCGTCAATTTCCCCGGAACAAATAACCAAGTTACTGAACCACATAAATACCTTACTACATTTCGTCTCTCATTTGGAATGTTTGGAATGAATGGAACCGACTACCTACCGTTCTATATACTTATACCTACCTACTGTACCTCTACCTATACATACCTACCTACCTACAAACATTCTTAATATAAAAAATAATGTTGCTTAGATTAGTATTAATTTAATTAAGAAAAGCATAAAACTAAGAAACATAAAATATGGTCTCGGGGTTATCCGGTCGCCTAGCCGAAGTGCGCGGCGCGGCGGGCGGTGACGCGGTGTGGAGAAAAGGAAAAGTGCGATGTGAAAGAGGGTTGCTTTTTATCCGAGTGGATTATGTGGTCAGATATATTTATTAAAAAGGCTGCGAGTCGTCGTCGGTCGTCGGGTGCGGGGTGAGGGGTAAGGGCGCAGGGACGGAGGCTCCATCCAAGGTTGTATTCCATCGAGGGCGGAGGCCTGCGAGGGATGGACGGACGATGGACGACATACGACCGCGACCCGACCCGACTACCATTCTATTGTGTAGATAACTACCCACCACACACACACATATTTATATATTACTACTTAATAATAAAGGAAGAAAGGACAAACAGCTTGTACTACCTACCAACCCACACTTTTTGCGGCTACTATTATTTATCCCTATATTCCGAGTAATGCCCACGGGATCGAGATTCGGGATGTAAGTGCACATATGAAACTGAAACCGTACCTAACGTACGTATAACACAAGTTATTCCCGTGAGTATATAATATAAACTATCACTTTGAAAAATTGAAATGCGGCCCCATAGCGGACGTAATGCGGAGCTTCAACCATTAAACAATGTTCGCAGTTTATAGTAGTATAGTGGCATCATGGACGTAATAAGTACTACGTAGTAATTAGGTATTTATGACGTCACATATAAGAACCAAATTACTTGAGTTACGCCATGGAACAATATATTATGACGTTAAAAGCTCAAAACGGGACCCTTTTTTTCGCTGTCCGCCTGTATGTCACCAGGCTGTATCTCATGAACCGTGATAGCTAGTGTCGTTACCTTCACAGTCTCCTCGTATTCGCCTCATGAAGTATGCGGCGCGGCGAGGGCGGCGCGGCGTCTCGGTCAAGTCATATATCACATCTGTCATTGCTCACGTCCACCACCTGTAGAGAGAGATACGGAAACCATTAACACCTCAGTGTCACTAACTATCCGTACCTGCCTGCCTACAAACCAAACGAGACTGTTCTATAACTTCTTTACTATCTCGCATCATACTCTCTTATTCCTCTCCTCTCTATAATAAATTATGCTCATGATATAACTTAGTACCTACTTTATTCAGTTTGTATCTTTAGATTTATTTCACTTTATTACCTTCTACCGTTTCAGAGAATGTATCCACGTAGGCCAGGTTTTATTTTCATTAGGTATTTATGTTAAACAATACATTAATTGATCCTAACTCTCTTTTACGCACGATTATTGTTTCTGTTACCTTTTTTGGCGAGTTCGGTCTCTTATTGGTATCAAGGTAATTGATACCAATAAGAGACCGAACTCAATAGACTTTAAGGTCCGTATTAATAAACCGAACTCAACATCGATTTCAATCTTGAGTTTGCTCTTGAGTTGTTGCGCTGATTAATAAACCTATCTTAAGACGCGATTAAAGAGCGACGTATCACTTGAGTCATACCGTATTAATAAATCAAACTCAGCTCTCAAGATATGTCTCAAGATGTAGTTTCGTGAACTCAAGTCTGTTTGCGGGCCATACAAATCTTACATTTTTTTAAATATTTTCACATTAAAAACAAGTTGACAGCAAAATATGACGACTCTACCTACCATAGGGTAAGAACATATCATTCAAAGTAAGAACAAAGCGATATATTCAAAGTCGCTCTCAAGATCAGTCTCAAATCTCAAGAGCGATATCAGCCTGGTTAAAACTTGAGTTTTATCTATTAATTAACGCCTAACTTAAGATAGTGACCAAATCTCAAGACTCACTCGATTGATACGCACTCAAGATCGATATTGAGAGCGATAAGTGTGATTCTTGATGTCACGTCACTTCACCATTAATGCTGCAAAAACTATACCTAATTGTATATATAATACTTAGCTTAATTCCTCCAAGTTTATGTTTCCCGAAAAACACTTTAACTTATATTGCACTACAAAATCAAAATACGTTAACAAAACAGATGTTTTACCGCCATACTAGTTTCACTCACCATAGACATCATCATCTCTTCTTGTCTCACTTCCTCTGTAATGTTGCCATTGTTTTTTATTTCCACATTATTTTTAATTATTTTTTTGGGTTTCGCGCCATCATCGTCACGACACAGCTAGACTTTTCTTTACAAATGATGCATTTCTGTTGCCGCTCTATAACCACAAATATAATGGTACGAAACACTTCGTGCGCGAGTCGGACTCGCACTTGGCCGGCTTTTTTTCTTTTACTGCAACCCGCGCCGCACGCACGTTCAAATGTACTAAGAAACAAACAAGAAACTTGAAACAAGTCCTGCCCTCTTGTAGGTGTGACCTAAACAAACGAAACGAAAATATTTACAAAATTCGCTAATAGATGGCGCTGACCGGCAGATTTTCTTTAAAAAAAGAACTAATGTCTATGTCCAAAACTTGACAAAACGCTTACCTACCTCTTGTCATTGTCAGTTGTAGAACCGTCATTGTCAATGTCATCGACGTGCGACGGACAGACGTCGTCGGTCGTCGTTCGTCGGTCAGTCAACTTCAGTCAAGTGAATCGAATATTTGGTTTCGGTTGTGTCGCTTGTGTGGTTTTTCAATGAATTTTGTTTGATTATATATAAATATTTGTGACTTTATCTTATCGGTTCCACGTCTAGATATACATTCTAGTATTCGTATTGAATGGAGTACATTAGTTGTGTTATAGTTGAAACAGCCTCGCGTCCGTCGTCGTCTCGTCGCGCGGGTGATCCAGCCAGAACCAATCTTGAGTGCGTGTCTCGCCACCGCTAGCGACAGTGGCGATCGCGTTCCGACTGTGATGTCGATCACATATCTCTAAACGGAACCCAACCTGATCTTGTTAGAGCGTTCACATTGAGGATTAGGGAACCTCGATGGATTTGTAACAGGTGGGTAACTAAGTTGTAAGTGAAGAGGAAAGTGTTTGCTTTGCCGGTCCTGTAGCGGGGCTGTGTTGGGGCCGATACCTACTGACTAGTAGTGTCCAGTGAGAGCAGTGGACACAGCGCCGCGCCGGTGCGGTGCACGCTCGACCTTCTCTATCTACGCTTTTATAAAGCTTTTATTTGATCTATTTATAAAGATAGTTAACGCATATAGTATTCAATAATATGATAAACTATGTATGTAGGTATATACTACATATTATAAACAAATGGAAGGTTGTGAATGTAAATGAGCATGTCAATGACCTGCCTGCCTGACACTGCACCCTACAGACTGCCTGCAGGTAGCTGTATGTTATGTTATTACACTGACACTATATTGAACCTACCTACATTCTCTCAACAGTGTCACACTCTCCTTTACCTAAGATTTGGTAAAAGATAAGTCAATGTTATACATAACAAAGTATGATATAAAATATAACTTGTTACTTATGTAAACATCAACATATTTCTCTCTTTTTATATCAGAAATGTACTTAGATAGATTTTACTCCATATATCCTATATATTTTTGTTCTACTACATTTTCTAAGACCCCTAGATTAATTTCTTTAATTTGCTTCCAAGTACAGACTGTTTGTCTTCTCTTCCTTTATTATAAGTACAGATTGTTTGAAATGTGTTAACTTTTCTAAGTAGAGAATGTGATAAAACCAGCTATCTGTACATATAGTGTGTAGGTGGTGTAATATATGACTTGTATCCCAATATTGTCACGGGATCAGAACTAATGTGAGTAAAACTACCATCTTACCTATTTACTTTCATCTCATTTCAAAATGAAAACCTAGTGCTTTACTCAAGATATATGTAAATACAACTAGCAACAAGTAAACTCACAATTCCATAAGAATATACTCCAATTTCCATCATTTATAGTATCTCCATAGAATGTCTCATCAAGATAATATATGGAGCCTGCATATCTGTCCCGAGCTGCATGAAACCGCTCAATACTGGTTTTAGACTAAAACCACTAGTAACCATTAAATGTTCAAATATGAGTTTGTAAAGACTAAAGCTAAAACAAATGTGTTTTATGTACTTTCCTTCCTTTCCATTCCTTATTTTGGTTTGTAATTTCGATCCATGTTTGAATAGTTTACCCATTAGGTACAGACATCCATCAGTATAGCTTGTTACCTATACATGTCCACTTCAGCTCAAAAACCAATAAAACGTCATAGAAGTTAGAACTTCATAGATGTGAACTTTAATGAACTCTAAATATATGTGTATTCTATTCACGTTGGTTTCTTCCTTCAATCCTTATAATCAGTGACAAATATACATATATAAAATGCAACAGTTTATGTGTTTGTGTTCACTACATAGTGTAAAACAAAGTCACTTCCTGCTGTCCATCTGTCCCTATGTATGCTTAGATCTTTAAAACTATGCAGTGGCTAGTTTGTTACATATGAATGCAATGAGTAGGTACTGAAACATGGCACTAATATATTTAGTAGATGTTCCATAATGGAACCCCCCCCCTCCCCTCCCCAAAGTACAGTAAGTAAAGATAATTACAATAGGTGTAATATTATTAGCAAAGCAGACACAATGACTACATTTTATTTGATTATTAATATGTAATGTATATTGTATTGTATATCTGTTATTATGCTTGTAACAGGTTGGAAGGCTGGCAGGCTGGCTGCAAACAACTTGAGCTTAATATTTTTATTTTGCATTTGTTGATTCAGTGGTTTGGATCACCACCACCTACCAAGATGATGGTGGAAACCATTTTGGAGACCTCACAGGACTTCGGTGAGTCTAACTATAATGTAGGTAGTTCATTGAGCCTAAACTAGGACACAGCCAACTTGACATCAAATATTATCTGTACTTACCTGTTTATAAATAGGTAAGTATACTTCACCACTAATAATTTATTTTGTATTGCAAATGGAATTCAAAGCTTAATATAAATATATGCTAACAGTTATCTGACTTGCATACATACACGCCGCATTAAATGGAACTGATATATACCGCTCAAGGTAGAGGTAATCGTTGAAAAAGACTTAACCCATTTATTACCGAAACAAATGGGTTTGTACGTTTGTGTGTTGAATCCCTACCCCGCAGGATAAGTGCACCGTGCACCGGGGCGAGAGACATTACAATAGATATACGCTTGGGTCGACAGGCATGTCACTGCCGCAATGGAAGCGCGAGCTGCTGCAGCGGCGTGCGGCGCGCGGCCGGCCGGCGCCCGCGCCCACGTCCGCCCCGCCCCCGGCCCCGCCGCCGGCGCCGCCGGCCCCGCCGCGTGCCGGCGAGGACGACGAGGAGCTGCGCTACGGGCCCGGTATCGTGAAGCGGCTCAAGTCGCGGTACCTGAGCCTAGCGCTGCGCGACGCACCGCGCCGCCGTCCCTCAGTGCTGCGCCGCGCCGCCTCGCTCGAACACTTGATAGACGAGCGTCCGCCGCCCGCGCCTCGGCCCGCCCGCGCGCCGCGGCCCGCCTCCGTCGCCGCTCCGCCGTCGTACCCTCGCCGCGACTCGGTGAAGCGAGCGCGCTCCGTGGACGCGCTCAGCCGGCTCGAGGAGGCACCGTCGCCGCCGCCGCCGCCGGCCCGGGTACCCCCGGCGGCCGGTGCCCGCGCGCCGCGCCCTCCCCGCCGGCCGGCGCCGCTGCTGCGCGACGCGGAGCGGCCCCCGCCCGACGTAGTCCGCTCGACGTTGCGCAAGTTCGAGGCGGCCCCGACGCGCCGGCCGGCGGCGGCGGCGCGTGTCTCTGCCGTGCTGCGCGGGCTCGAGGCGCCGCCCCGCAGCCTGACACCGGACCGCGAGCCGAGCCCGCCCCCCACGCCGCCGCCCGCCGCTCCGACACCTAAGACCGAGAGGTCTCCATCCCCGGTGCTAGAAGGGTCCCCGACGCCCGGGGCCGCGAGCTGCCCCTCGCCGACCCCGACCACGGTGACCACCCCTAGACCGACGAGCCCCCCCGCGCGCCCCGTCTCCCCGGTACCACCGTCTCCGCCCCGCTCCGCCCCCGCCCCCGCCCCGTCCGTTGCCGGCGACGCTCGACCGGACCTCACTCCGAAGGAAGACGAGTTCGGCTCTACTGTCATCTCGGACGAGGTTAGAATCAGACAATATTTATTTAATGTATGTAATGGTTCCGTATTTTGATAATATTTGAATTGGGTGTATGTTAAAATGTATAAACTCAAAATACATAACGTTGTAATTCATAAAGTTAAAATACCGAAAATCAAAATACATAATGATTCAAAATACATAAAATTAAATGACATAAGTTTTAAATTCATAAACTGTAAATTCATAAAGTTCTAAATATATAATAATTAAAAACTATAATGCTTAAACCACATAATAATCAACAAGCCTAACTTTAAAATGTATAACTATCAAAATATATAAGTTGTAGGTTCAGGTATACAAAAACCAGAAATTGGTACATAATTTGTTTATTAAAATTGTGATGTGTATGTATGTTTTTATTTTATTTGTGTAATTGAAGTTAAGTTTAATGATTCATAAATGAATAAATGATTATTAAAAAAAACACAAAAAAAAAATTAAAATTAGAAAGTTCCAAATATCGAAGTACAAAGTAAATATCGAGTATTTATTATGTAGATAAGTACCAGTCATTCTTTTTTTTTTTTTCAATAAAATGACAGCTTGCTGCGCTCGCACGGATAGGTTATAACTGCGACCGTAACGCACGAGCCGAGCAAGCGAAACGGCCGGCCGGTGCGTGCCGCGGTAGCGGCCGGCATGAAAATTTTGAGGTTATGTAAATTCGAAAAACAGCTGATTTTTTAAAACAAAGGTCAATTAGACTAAGCACAGTAGATAAAACTTAAAAAAAAAAGTAAAATTTTTAATGACCTCTCCGCTGATTTTCAGGTAAACCTAACCTCAAAATTTTCGAAAAAAAATTCGATTTTCTAAAAGTCGTAGAACAAAAGTTGTTTGTTAAGGTGCACAGAAGTAGCCCTCAACGGCTTCACTACATAGTATAAAACAAAGTCGCTTTCTCTGTCCCTAAATCCCTATGTATGCTTATATCTGATGCGGTTTTTTTAATAGATAGAGTGATTCAAGAGGAAGGTTTATAATAATATGTATAATACATGCATAATATAGCCGTGCGAAGCCGGGACGGGTCGCTAGTGCTAGTATAATTTCCAATAACCCTGTATTGAACATAGTATGTGTAATCAATGTTATTATGACTATCGATATTTTGAACATTTTGCTGTACCTAATAGTTCGATTCGCTCGTAGGGTTTTATTATTTATTTCAATTATTATTCATTTAAATCTTTATTTGTTTTGGATATATGTTATTTGAACTAATGTATTTTAAATTTATACGTTATGTCATTATGTATTTCGTATATTATTTGAAACAAATTTTATTTATTTTAATTTTATGTATTTTGATCATTATGTATTTTGATTTTCGGTATTTTAACTTTATGAATTACAACGTTATGTATTTTGAGTTTATACATTTTAACATACACCCATTTGAATTGTTCCGGTATATATGAGTCGATTGCTACCGGTGTAGGTGGAGAGTGGTGGTGCGATGACGTCGACGCCGTCGCGGCGGGTGTCGCGCGCGGCGCTCGAGGGCATCGCGCGCGCCGGCAGCTCGGTGCGGTACGCGTTCGAGGCGGCGCGCGGCGGGTCGCACCTGCCGCCGCTCGGCGCCGCCAACCCGGTGCTGGTCGCGCGCCGTGTCGGCGTCATCCGCCCGATGCCGGCCGCCCCGCTGCCCAACGGGCACCACCAGCCGGCCCCGTGGGCCCGCACGCGGCCCCGCCCCGCGCAACCCCAGCAACAAGCCACATCGATCGTGTTCAACTTCTCCACACGCAAGGAGGTGCCCGACTACATTGAGAACGACGGCATCGTGCTCCGCGGCTCGCGACGACACAAGTTCAAGGTGAGTCTCCTCTCCTACCTACAGGTGTACAGGTACTGTCTGTCTGTCTCTACACATTCACACACCGCGCCGACCGACCGATGACGTGACGTGACGTCATCGAATGTCACGAACAATGCGTCCAACATATCGACAAGACGACGACGACGATGTCTCCGTCTGTCCGTCCGTCCATCCGTCACTACACTCATATAGGATAGTATAATTGGAATGTGGTCGTTTCCTTCCCGTGGCCGGCTGCGCCCGCGCCGCGCGCGCGGCCGGACGCTGCCCACTTTGTTTATTTACAAATATTTCTTACTCTTAATATACCTACTTGTGCAATGGTGTGGTAGATGTTGTGTCGTACAATATGACTACGACACGTTGTTCTGTAATGTAAGCTACGTCATGATGTAAGTACCTACCTACCTATATGGGTACACCGTGACCGTGACCGCACTATGTATGTGATGACGTCACGGTGCAATCAACGACCGGTTCCGTCCGGACGTCGTCGTCGTGTTGCCACTTCATCGAACACCGGACTATTGTTTGTGATAACAAAGGAGCAATCAGGGCGCAGACGAGACGGGTACACTTGCACAGCTCGCAGTAGTCTCGCTCCCTTTATACATAAAGTTGTTGAGGTTTAGGATGGTCGCAACAATACTGTGATCTGTGAACTGATACTAGTGAACGTGCTGAGTGAAACAAGCACCCGAACCACTAGCCAACGACCCGCGGGTTGCATATACTTACCGCCTGCATTCCACTCAGTTCATTGGAAGAAACCGTATGAAAATTCGTTCAGTAGTTTTTGAGTTTATCAGATAGCAGGTTAAGAGAGACAGGACTCGACCGACGGCCATTACTTCCATTGTTTTATAATGTTATGTAGTATATGATAGTGATTACACAAGGTGTGGTTAGTGGATCGTCGCAACTAGGGCGCGTTTAGATGAGAAGCATTCAGTAGGTATGTTAGGTAGTGAACGTCGCTCGTCGTCGCAGCGTACGGCCGCGGGCGGACGGCGAGCGACGACAACCACGGCACGGACACACAACACACCCATCATTACATTACATTACCTATCAATATTGCCACTTTCACATCACATGCCGTCTACTGTCTGTACCTACTACAATAGACACGACACTTATACCAATGTTCCCATCGCATCGCAGTGAGAGCTTCTCGCACTTTACATGTTACGAGATGAGTACCTACGCAGTACGCAGTAAGTACTTACATCATTGCGAGACGTCTCAATAGGTACTACTCCTCTCGATACATATTCCTCAAGGATGTGTACCGGACTACCGATACATTATATATACAGATTTACACAGCTATATTATCTTGGAGAACAAACAAAATTCAAATCTGAATAAACACCTATATTAACCTGTAAGTGCATCCCCCGCCCCGCGCGCCCCGCCCCGCCCCGCCCCACGCAGCGTGAAATGGAACGGATTTATACTGCTCAATAAAGTTCCAAACAAGGAATAACATCGAACGATAGAACCGAACGGAACGGTATCCTTTTTTTTTTTTTTGACCGGTGGAATTCCCCTAGGAATGCCCGCCCCCCCGGGGGGAGGCGGCAGACAGTGTCGGGTTGGCACAACCCCTGAGATGTAAGGCGGGGCGGCCGACCGACTAAACCACCGGGGTGCTCCGCACGCGCATGATGCCGGGGTGAAGGCGACACGTTAGCATTCTTCTTCGACCCCGGCGCGCAAGTCTGGGAAAAAAACCGGGCTTGGCCCGGAGGAAGCCCAGACTGTCCTCTCGTTTTAAGGCTATTGAACCCTTTGCCTCAGAGCGGTGCGCACCCGAGCACTGGGTGCGCCCGCCACCCGGGTTCTTTTTAAAACCCGGTCGCAGAGGACAGGGACAGCGGCAATGATACACCGACAGTCCTCTTCCTCTGCGACCCCACCGCGTCCGCCATCTAACGGTGGCGGCCCCGTCAGGGCCACGGAAGGTAGGGGAAACGGCTCACCGCAATACCGGCAACCCTCTCCCGCCGTGGCCCTTAGTCCTCAGTTGCGGTGCAGCCCATACTACACCGCAACCCGCCTCAGTCGCAGTACCGCCTATACAGCACTGCGACCTACCTCTCGTACCGCTCACACCGGACTTTACGGGGAAGTCGGTGGAGCGGTCCCTCTCGGGTCAGCCAGCTCCTCCAGCCTGGCCCGGCCCTGGGTTCCTCTTGGCTTCACCGTGGTTGGCTAGACCACGGTTACTAAGCCCCCCCGCCACGACAAGGCGGGAACCCACGGGGGGGAACGGAACGGTATCCTGAACTAAGTCGTAGCAACAGCTGAGGTAACTTGAAACTAATCCACCCAAATGTCGTGTGGAAGTGGTGTGTGGCAGTGTGGACCGTCCGTATCGTGCGATGCATCGCTTGTAGACGTATTATAATGAATTAACTTACGCAATACCTTTAGATAGGTAATGTTCGATGCGAAGTGTTCGTCACATTCCGTCGCCGCCGCGCCGTCACTATATGGCAGCAGGATCGGTTCGCTGACCATAAACATACATATTACGGAATAGAGGAAACGTTAGGTTCAATAGCGCGTTATGCAGCAGAGGGGTACAGTTCAGCCTTGAACTGTACCCCTCTGCTGCATAACGCCCTACCACGAGTTGTTCGGTCATGCACTCTATCAAACGTACCGTATACAGGTTACCATAAACAACGTCACATAGTTCAAACAAAACTAGAATCGGCCAAACAATACGCGTGCCGTGAGATATATATGTAGCGTAACAGTTTATCTGTCTATCATGCCATTTTTTTTTGTTATCTACACAAAATAATATTTAAAGTTCGTTACTTACATATCAGAAGGATCTTAAATCAGACTGTCCTTCATATCAAAAAATGGGCAAGTAGCAAAGCGTCCTATTCACCTATCTCTCATCTCAAGTTATCGGGCTATTCGAGTACATACTACGTAGTGCCGCATGCCGGTACCTACCTACTGTTGCATGTACCTACAACTCGTGATAAGTTCCTGGACGTGGCCGCTGTCGTCTATTGCTATACTTACTATTTATTTCGACAACTTCTAATAACATTCATTAATACTGTCGAATACCTTAAAAAGAAAACGTAATCGATTTCGTAATACTTTCACTCGATTAAATTCTAGTTCCGAAGCACCGTTAAACGCGTTGCGATGCCGCATGACGCCCGCGCCGCCCTGTTCACAGTGATGCGCGGTGCTCGGTGCTCGGTGATGAGATGACACAAACAAACATACCTATATTTAAATATACTTACCTTTCGTATTAATGGAAGGCCATAGATGGACGTTAACAGAACCCTGGTTAGATAAGTAGCTAGCTAGGTAGATAGTTAGGTAGTTTACGCTTTTTACTTGTAATTGTAGAGTCAAGGGTCAAGCTCTGACCGCTCGACGCTCGACGGTCGATGCTTGCTGAGTTTAAAGCATTAGTAGAAAAGGTTAGAAATTATGTACTTTACAGATACTCCGCAAGGAAACTGTATATTTCGATCACTTATAGTTTTTTTTTCTTTTTGCAAAATTCGAGCCGATTCGAATTCGAATTTAAAGTAGCTCAGCGAGCTATGGAGAGAGCTATGCTCCGTGTTTCTCTGCGGGATCGAATCCGGAACGAAGTAATTCGCCAGAGATCTAAAGTGATCGACATAGCTCAACTGCTGGTCATATCTGCCGCAGGACTGATAATCGTTGGGGTAAACTTGTCCTGGAGTGGAGACCGCGAATTGGCAAACGTAGTGTAGGACGCCCTGTGACCAGGTGGAGCGACGACATACGCAAAGCGGTGGCCAGTGAATGGAGATGAAGAGCCGAAGATCGGGCTCAGTGACGTATCTTGGGAGAGGCCTACGTCCAGCAGTGGACTGACACCGGCTGATGATGATGATGATGATTATGATGATGAAAATTCGAGCATTTGTTTCTTTTCCGCTAAATTATGCTTCGCCCGGTTTTAAAGATGCTTTTTAATGTATGTTCGGTTAAAATGTGCATGTATTCAGCAAATAAGTAAATGTATTGGTTCACAAGGCGTTGCGTCACCTATACCCATATACCTACTAATAACTAAAGCTAGTGACCTTTTCACATATTCACCAAATACGTAATACATATTTTGATTAAATTTTTATGTAAATAATTATGGAAATGTGCCATTTAGATGAGAAGGGACCTTGTGGGGTGATGATCGCAACTAGTCGCCGGCCATTGAGCGCCGCCCGCGCCGGTACCCTTTCCTCTTATATCAGACAGGCTAAGACGGTGATCGGTACGTACGTAGGGTAGGCTATGTAATATGTACCTACGTAGTAGAAACGACGAGCCCCTGTGCACAGGTGCTGGCCTGGCAGGACGTTGCATCATACATACATACCACACTATCGTATTATGCCGATAAAGTTGCCAGATCTGGGACAGAGATTGCGTTGAGGTCGTCGGAATATAATTGAAACGTATGCGGACTTTTACTGTGAGACACTGTCAATGCCCTGGGAAAGGTCACCGAGACAGCCTCTGGAGCTTCATTGTTTTGTTGTAAACACATTCCACGTCCGCGCCGCCTCGCCCGCGCCGCCCGCGCCTCTAGCCTCTAGTAGGTCGGTCGGTCTATTGGCTTGATAACGCTATCGAACATACATTTACTACATCGACGATAACTATTTTGGCAATGAATAATATGTATAGATATCGTAACCACAATTAAAATGACAATGAATCCAATGCCGTATAGATAGATAGGTACAGTTTGTATTTAGTTAGGGAATTAATTGTCCGAGCACGGCACACGCACCTACCTAGAACCACCTGAAGCAACGATCACATGCCAACACTGAGGTTCGCATGTGATCGTACTTGATGTGTTGTGTTAGGTTCGGGATCAGGAATCCGAACGCATTCTATCGAGCGCGTGCGATATGTCTGCGCGCGATCAGTATATCGGAAGTAATCGATGATGTTCCGATTGTAATCGTACTCCGAGACGTGCGCGCCGCGTGTCGCGCTGGTACTCGTACGGCGTACGCGTTCTGATTGACGAAGCCTTCAATGGCCACAACAACAACAACAGCGTAGTGCGGTCATGACGCGTTCCACTCTGATTGCGAGTGTCAGCGGGCTCCGCGCCCCGGCCCGCCCGATATCTATACACTTACATATTATTATTACATCCAAAAGTATCTACATTTCGTATCGGATGCTCACCACAAATATAATGCAGTTTTTCGTATACTTATATGAATGCCCTAGTTAGAAATACAAATTGAACAGTTTGTAATCTAGAACTTCATCTTATGTCTTATAGGTACTATGATTGAATATACTCGTAGTTTGCGTTGAATTGGAACTGGTTCGTTGACATTCGAATTATACTTACATATTTCATACGTTGACGACAAATACTACATTGACCCAAGCCGAGCAGAAGGTACTACCTACCTACGGTATTATCGATAATTTGTACATCATTTCGATCGAGAGAGTCGAGTCGCGACGCATCGTCCGGTGCGCTCGCGCTGCTCTGGTGTCCGGTCGCGGTAACATGGAAATGTTGTCAAATTATACTTACCTACTAGAGAACTCAACTAGATAACACGGTTATTATTCATTTCATCCTAATTTCGCTTCCGACGACGTTAGTTGACCGCGTGCGTGCGTAGTGGTTATCGCAACCACACGGTAAACTCGCCGCCCGCGTCCGCGTCGCAACTATTTATGGAGATGCATTTTGCTTGAAAATTCCAGTAATGTCTAGTGCAGGCATAGATAGAGCACATAACACTGGTGTATGGTGTAATGAATGTACGTCGACCCGAGAGAGAAAGAACCGCTAACCGTTACCTACCGACCTGTTACGCCAACAATCCAAGTTCCATCATAGCACCGAGACCGAGTACCTACCTACTGCTAATTAGCGTCCATCTACCTACACACTCATCTCTCTCTGTACAGTGTACACATCGGATGTTGTATAAACAAATAACCTCGCCAATATAACCCACAAGAGTCATCATCATTGGTCCACTGCCGCTGGAGGAGGTGTCCTCTACCCGTAGATATGTTGGTAGACGGTTAGACGAGAGGACGGCTGGTGTGTCGTGTCGTGTCGTGTTGTAGGTCCATTGGTACCGTGGTGCGTGCGTACTATCCGGTCAGTTGTCACTTGTTCGATACATCCTCAGCAATTTGGTTCAAGTAGGTCGCACGCGCCGGCGAATGACGTCGCCCGGGCGACTCGCTTGAGTCAGTGCACCTTTAGCCAGCAAGCCCATCGCACTCATTCAAATCATCCTAAGTTAATTAATTATCGTGACAATATATACCCTTAAAGCTATCTGATCTTCTATCATTTTACATCATAAGCAGCAGCACTCGATACGATCCCGTACATGATAGTCCTTCGAGCCGGATCTAAACCAGCGACCTATGGATTTACAGTCCACAACGGCGGCGGTCATAGTGTCATAGGGTCCCGCTAGTGTACATACACTAGCATGTATACCAACCAACCAACCATGTCCATTGGCCGTGATATAACGCTGAACTGGCTGATGGCTGACACGAGACGTATTCTCTCACACAACAACTGTACATATTGCGCTTGCGATACGATACGTAACGTAATGGACTTAGGAATTTTAATAGTTTCGTTAATTGACTGTTTCGTATTGTTGTATAAAACTGACAAAGTAAGTACATATAATATGAACAGTTACATTAAGTACCTACCTAACTACCTATACAGACCGGTACAGTAACAATGTTTCATCCAGTGAGTATAGAGACGCGACACGTGTCGTCGAAGACGTCACTGTACGTACGTACACATCTACCAGTAGGTAGGCACAATGTCAACAACACAATGTTTATAGTAACTCTACCGGTCCAATCCACTCCGCGCTCCGTTACATTCGACTCAATACGACAATTATTACTTGCATTTGTACTTCCACTTATTTTAGCTAACTACAGTTATCTAGCATAGTCTTTGACCAAAATAAATGTACGCAACGAATGGATTACCTCCCGGATACCGTTCGATCGGCAGATGAAGCGGAAACCGCGACATCGGCATCGACCGACGCGACCGTTCGACCGGCTGGTCATGGTCACCCTACAGACACCCGCGCCCAGCCTAGCTTGCTTTCACTTCGTTTAAAGCGTAAGCTATTTTAACTGGATTTAATGGTAGGCGAGTCATTAATTGTTTCACAGTATGGTTGTGCCATTCAGTCGTCGTCACTCGAAATTAGAAAATCATTATACATTATTTTAGCAAAGTTATTTAAATGATTGTTCGAGTCGTTGAATTTATTGACTGAAATGTATCAAGTTCTCAGTAAGTAATTTAGCAATATGGTCACTTCACTGTACTTACCTTCTAGGTGTCTGATGAACGACACTGAAAGATGTTTAGGGACAGTAAAAGACGACGAAGTTCTTTATAAAAAATAAAATATTAAAAAATTAAATTCAACAGATTCAGATTGAACAAAAAAAGCTAATCTTAGTGAAGCTCTCGGTACTTAATTGTATAGTGCAGTCTGTACTGTAAGTAGTACTTAGTTAGTAGTGTATACCTCAGACATAATGTTGTGTTGGTTGGGGTAAGTAAGTACTCTTTGAACCGTATCGTAATGAGAGTGAGTAGATGGTGCATTGAACCGATGCAGTATGACGGGCGGGCGCTGCGCTGGACGTGCGGGTTGCGTGCGTGGTGCGTGCGTGTCGGTAGTAGTCGGTAGTCGGGGTGACGCGGACGGTCCGCGACCTACACGTGGAGTGGAGGTATCCACACACGTGTCTAACTACCGACGACGCGACGCGACGCATACTCAACAACGAATGGAATACACAAACACACGTGCTAATGTATAGTGCACACAGACATATCGCGAGTACTTACTTATACGGAGACCTCCCCACTGTCGTTCGTTTACACACTCCATCTACTTAGAGAGTAGGTAGAGGATACTCATCTAGTACCTACGTCGTCGCGGTCGCCGTCGCGTCGCCCTATACTTGTAATATTATAAAGCTGAAGAGTTTGTTTATTTGTTTGTTTGAACTAACCTCAGGAACAACTGCTTCCAATTGAACAATTATTTTTGTGTTAGATAAGTAGTTAATTTGTCGAGGAAGGCTATAGGCTACTTTTCATTTCGATATTCCCACGGGATCGGGAGTTACGCGGGTGAAACCGCGGAGCGCTGCTAGTACACGATATAATTAGATCACCCAAATGAGAGAGACAGAAAGGCAGGCATAGGTTTACGTTACCTACACGTAGGTACGCGTATTGTCCGATTACAGTGTTAAAGTTGTAAGTACGTTTGATCGAGATGAGTAGGTCGTCGTGGTAAGTGGTAAGGCCTCCCGAGAAGGGCTACCTATATGTATCGTTCGGGCGCGTTGGACGACGCGAGGACGCGGCCGGAAGCCGGTCGATAGCAGACGACGGACCAACACCACCGGTCGGTCGTCGTGAATCATATGCCTCTATCTACTACATAACTCCTACCTATCTACTATCTGTGAGTCACAACACAACACCACACGCTATACCTACCGCAGCCGTTGCCGTAGCTCGATGCATTCACACAACTTAAGTTCATTTAGTTCTAGGTAGATATAGCCCGGCCAGCGAATGATGGCCCCCCACGGATATTGCTGGGGGTGGTTTGCGCATGTACAATCGCGCACATAATGATTACTGCCAAACCGTCATACTATGTTTACATACCGTTTATTATTTAACCCAACCAGAAAAACATTCCTTTAAATATTATTACTATTATCCATACAGTCACGCGTCATATTCGTACCTACTTAATGTAGCCCTAATCTAGATACTGTATCAGATATTGTTACATATTTGTTATTATATGTACCTATAGATGTGTATTGGTGAAGGTACATCGTGATTCTAATCTATAATATATACATGTCAATTTAAAATATAGCTACAATAAATACGTAATATCTATACTTATAATACTTAATATAATAAGATAATCGAGGAATGAGTGTAAGTAGGTAGCGACTAGCGACTAGAGCGAGCTTTAATATACCATACATTTAGAAACTAACACAATTACAAATATTCAGAGTCCTTGGAATAAAAAGAAAATAACATTATTTATGACATAAAAAACTTAAAATGATTTAGTTTTTACTTAGTTTACGTTTATACTTAAACTTAAATACTATTTATTTTGAAATGAAACGTCTTTGAAAGGAATGAGTTGCAATAACCTAATGTAGGTTTATTTAGGTAGATATAACGGATCCGAACGTGACGAGATGCTGTTCGTTTAGTTCCTTGCTAGGTACCGATCTGTCGCGTCGCGCGTCGCGTCGTCCGCGTCGGTCGCATCCACCCGTGAGACTAGTGTCGTCAATCAACTGGACTGCGGCTACATTGCCTACTTCTTGTACCTACTTAGTATAGGTGAGTTCTACTTGTTACGGTTTCACACGATACAACGTAGGTACAAGTATCTATACGATATAAAGCAGGTAGTAGCTATGTATTGTATGTATTGCTTCTAGGTAAGGTAACAGATACATACAAACATGACGTATCCTTGTTGTGATATACTATATATATACCTATATACTATCTACCTACCACGGTAGTTGTGTAGCACAAGTCCTTTCTTCCAGTACAGTCGGTAGCTCGGTGTAGGTAGTACATACATACGATACGATACGAGTACATGATGCGTGGTCACGTGGTCGACTCGACCGACGACGACGACGACCGACCGCTCTCGACACACGTGCTGCACTCTCCTCCTGCACACGTACCTACCGCTACCGAGTACCGGTCTACCTACAGTTGGTACCTACTGCTCCTGCTCCACTATAACACGCGACGCGACGCGACGCGACGCCAACATCGATATTATATCCACTGTCAATGTCTCGTCGTGTTATTACTGACATCACCACCTCGCACAGTGGTTCGACCCCATACATTGGGTTGGACATAGAGACCGAAATGACAATTTGAAAAAAAGAAGTATGCCCTTCGATACCTCTACTCAATAACAACGATTATTTCTATGAACGTTTTTCGATAAGACTTATATCTTGGCTGTAAATACGGAAAAACTGTTTTTAATGTATGGGAAGCCACCTTTAAATGCTCATAGCAGGTTATTTTCGTTCGTTTTCGTGTTGCCGCTTCTATAGCTGTTTCGTATCGTCAATTCACACATTTTCTCCAAAGAAGCATTTTGCTCTTTCGTGCACTTTTTGAGTTGGGGGGGGGGGGGGGGAGAGGTAAACTTCAAAATTGGCTTAAACTTAACTTTTTCACGGTCCTAAGCTAAAATATATACATTTATAGTTAGTTTCTTATAAATACTGCAAAAAAATACAGGTTGAAGTAGTCATTCAAAAAAGTACAGGGAGATATCTCGATTTGTCTCCCTTGAGGGGAAGTCTTAAGCTATGAGAAATATGTACAAATATTTAAGGAAACCATGATCTCGATTTTGATAAAAACAAAGGCGGCATCATTACACTTTTGAAAAACTCAATACCTCAGCCGGGAATCGAACCAGTTGATTTTAATTAAAAAAAATGTTAATTGTTTTATTGCATATACCGAAAGTGTTGCTAATAAGGATCAAATGCTGGAAATAAACATAATATGGCGAATTAAAGGAAGTAGCTTGTTTGTCGAGTTTTTGAAATTTTAAATATTTTCGCGGCAAACAAATATCAAAATCCAGTAAGAAAACATTCCATTTGACATTAATACTGCAGATTATGTCAACAAATTAGCACATTTTCGCCGAATAAAGTTATTGTCTTTTTGTTTAATTTCGTATAGAATAAAATATTTAAAAAAAACTTTACACAAATTTAAATTTATTACACCAAGAAATTAACAAAAAATAATAAAATTGAATTAAGCAGTACGAGATCTACATATTTGCCTAGGTAATTGATTTTGACAAAACAATACAATTTACAATAATAAATAAGTGATAAAATACAAAAAAAAACTAATAAAAAAATAAATGTACAATCTAATTGTAAATCCACTCACACAATTCGTTAGACTATTTGTAAATCAAGATACTACCCGAAAATTAATAAATCTACATTGACGAATTACTAATTTCTGATTTTGGTTTGTTGATGTCTATCAGATAGATGATGACAATAACGACATAAATTTAAAATAACATGATTTTGAATTTGAATTAACAATGTTGTGACACTACGTATTTACGTAGTGTCGCAATCTTGTTGTAGTAAAACCACAACTAAAAAAAATTGTCCTCCATGTCGTCATCATCTGATTCATCAACACTGCAGTCCGAATCTTCTTGAGGTACTGCAGAGACATCAACAAATTCAAATTCAGGTTGCTCAGAAATTAGTAACTCTTCAACCTCTTTAAATGAGGATTTATTTGATTTCTTAATCATTTTCGGTCGAATCCTGGTTAACAGAGGATCTGAAGACAAAAGCAAATTGTTAAGAATGTCTTCATTTGTCGCGATTGGATTGTGCTTACGGGTGTGGTCTGATCTATATTTTCTAAAATCCTTATTCCTGGCTTCTGTAGCTTCGGATATTCTTTTTTTAACTTATTACTATATTCTTCTACACGCATCTCGCTCTTAATCTTTCGCAGAATCCTCTCCATCCTAAGGTGGCCTGGAAGAAATCGCTTTCAGCGGTAAGGCCGTCTATTGTGCCACTCTATGTTTAAGTTTGTTTCTTTTTTTTTCATTATGAATCTTTGTGTGTACCAAAAAGTGTTTTATCTATCTAATGTTGAAAAATCAGTTATAATTACAATCTCGTTGAGTGTAGTCATAATGTCTTTCTCTGGTGTTGTCGCGAATATAGATATCTATGTTGTCTTAGCTCAGCATAACGATCTCAAAGATTATAAGTATTTATAACGCGAAAATATGAAAATTTCAAAAACTCAACAAACAAGCTACTTCCTTTAATTCGCCATATTATGTTTATTTCCAGCATTTGATCCTTATTAGCAACACTTTCGGTATATGCAATAAAACAATTAACATTTTTTTTAATTAAAATCAACTGGTTCGATTCCCGGCTGGGGTATTGAGTTTTTCAAAATTGTAATGATGCCGCCTTTGTTTTTATCAAAATCGAGATCATGATTTCTTTAAATATTTGTACATATTTCCCATAGCTTAAGACTTCCCCTCAAGGGAGACAAATCGAGATATCTCCCTGTACTTTTTTGAATGACTACTTCAACCTGTATTTTATTGCAGTATTTATAAGAAACTAACTATAAATGTATATATTTTAGCTTAGGACCGTGAAAAAGTTAAGTTTAAGCCAATTTTGAAGTTTTACTCTCACCCCCCCCCCCCCCCCCCCCAAACTCAAAAAGTGCACGAAAGAGCAAAATGCTTCTTTGGAGAAAATGTGTAAATTGACGATACAAAACAGCTATAGAAGCGGCAACACGAAAATGAACGAAAATAACCTGCTATGAGCATTTAAAGGTGGCTTCCCATACATTAAAAACAGTTTTTCCGTATTTACAGACAAGATATAAGTCTTATCGAAAAACGTTCATAGAAATAATCGTTGCTATTGAGTAGAGGTATCGAAGGGCATACTTATTTTTTTCAAATTGTCATTTCGGTCTCTATGTCCAACCCAATGTATGGGATCGAACCACTGTGCCTCGTGGCCCTTGCCTGGCAAAAGGTTGCCGACCGCTGCACTGCTTTAGTAGATTGTACTTGGTGATTGTTATGTAGAAGTTGTTGAACATTATCGCGGATTGGTTGCATTGTCTCGAGCGAGAGTAGGGAAGGGAAGCAGTCAGTACTTACTGCAGCAGGTACTGGGTAGAGGTAGCGGGTGTAACATCGAGGAAGTTTAATATATCATAACATTAATATGTAAATAGATAGATAGTTTGTTCAATGAACACATTATAGTATACAAATGGCTTCATGATATATAGGTAGGTATACACATTACAACAATACATTAACATACGAATCTAATTCACCTTTACCTTGTGTTTTATACTTACACAATTATTCGGTTCTTTTTATTTACAATTTAATGAAGTAGCAATTTAGCAGTCGATTCGTCATATCGTTGTAATAAAAATATATATACCTACCTACTACCGAAATGTAATAATTATTGTGAGATATCGACGCGGACGGACGACTAACGGGTAGGATTAAGATAACTAGATATACGATGTAAATAGGTAGGTAGGTATAGGTCGGGCAATGGATCATGGCCCCCGACTCACATTGGTGGGGAAGGGGATGGTTTGCGCATGTACTATTGCGGACATAATTATTACAGCCGAATCGTCATACTTTACCGACGTTTAATATTTTTCCCAACCCGAAAAACATTCCTATATATTAGAAAATTAGGCAATGCACCGGAACTCAAATGACATTGAATTTTAATACATTAGGTTATCCAATTTCTCAATTTAGACTTAGGTAAAGTTAGGTGCGCGACGGTACGCAGTGCGAGAGCGGGACAGAGTGCGGCTAGAGACGTGTGTGTGGAACGTCTGACCCTTCACTGGTGTCCCCTCGCCATACTGAGTTCTGCGCATACCTCTTCCACTTTCCGCCGGGGGCCATGATTCATGGCCCGACCTATACGTACTAGGTACAGTCACATTACCAATTAGCTGATCCCCACGTGACCCAGAGCTCACCAGCAAAACTGTAAAAAATATAGTATTTACCTATTTTGTTATTTTTTGAAGTGAAAACTTCTTATGGCGCGTTGGGCACTTTTGTGGGTGAGCATTTTCAGCCGTTCTCGCGACAGATGAGATTTTGACAGATGAGATTTTAACAGTTATTGTGCTTCTACTACTAAGCAATATTGAAAACAGCGCTATCTCTGTGCAAACGGCCGAACTACGATACTCACTTCTGTACAACAGTGTTAACAGCGACATCTCTCGGTGGATGGTGCAGGTTCGCAGCGAGCTATGAGATTTTACACAGATATACAGTTTTCACTTCTGCCTGCACTCCCGGAGTGCGTTTTATATTGTATTTTGTATTGTATAGTACATTGTTTACAAAAAACCGAATCAGGTAACATTACTTTACAACCTTACGGATTTGCGAGTGAGCTCTAGGTCACGTGGGGTTCAGCTAATTGGTAATGTGACTGTACCTACGCACTAACGAGTATTTGAGTGAAAAAATCGGACAAAAATATTTAATTTATTTATATCATTTTATGTGCAATTAAATTAAATAAAACACAAAGTTTGACCAATATAATAATTATATATTTAAAATTTTACATCTTTTTACATTTTTAGGATTCTTCAACTTCTTCTTCGTCGGAACTTTCGTCTTCGCTTTGTCTATTTTTAAATACCGTGCTGGCAGACATCATTTCTATTGCCTCCTTTGAGAAAGGCTGTCTTTTTTTATTTTGCGTCTTTCTGCTGCAGCTGATAAATGGATCTGAACTTAAAAGAAGTCTGTTTATTATATGTATGTTGCAGTCTCTGCGCGAAAATTTGCGGGAAAAATGTAATCTGTATTGCCTAAAATGTTTGTTTCGGGCTTCAGCTGCCTCTTCCGATAACTGGCCAATAGGTAGGAGTGCATGAGCTATTACTTCACCTCCATGTATCAAAATTTTGTGTATGGTTGGTGACATGGAATGCCAACCATACAGATCGACATATATTATTGCAGTTTCATTTGCGTATGCTTCAAATTTTTCTACATCAATGTTATTGCCACTTGATATTACTTCTAATATAACTTTAAACCTTTTTATTAAATCGACATTGATGCCAGTTATTCTTGAGGAGCATTCCGGATCTGCAAAAAATCTCCTTGACGTGTTCCCGTCATTAGTGTTCCCAAACCCTGCTTTGGGAACATCTACGAGTAATCCCATTTCCTCTTTAAAGGCTTTTTGTAGTTTTTCTTTAGTCTCTTTTACAATTCTTTTTTCTTCTGTAGACCGTGCTTGCCATTTTTGTAAAGGCAATTTATAGGCTAAATGTAAAATAGATTCGAAAAATCGAATTCTTGCGTGAAGAATTGATAATCCAAACTTCAACGTTTCTACTTTACTTTCTTTTTTAATTAATTTATTAAAATCCTTCGAAGTCTGTCCGCAAATGTAGCATCTCATTGTAGATGAGGTGTCTGTAGCAGCATTACATACCTTGCCATCAATCATGGTAAGTAACAGTTTATGTTTTATTTTGCTGCCATCAATTTCTGTCTCCTGGAGCTGTTCGGCTTAGTTTTCAATGTATTGTATTTCTTGTTTTGTGATATCTTTTGTTTCATTTATAAATCTTATACGTATGGGTCTGCAGAATCTGACTGAAGACGGAACCGGATTTTGCCAAATGATTTTTTTCTCCTCTTCTTCAATGATAACAGATAGTCTTAGAGGCACTAGTGAGCTTTGAAAAATATTTGCATCACTATCTCCGTGATTTTCGAATTTTGCTTGTATTGTGTCTGCTGAGATCCGTCACATCCCCTTTTCGAAATTAACACCATATTTTGTTTTTCTTCTTCAGTGCATGACGTATTGACAACCTCCGCTATATATTTGTACAAGCGCAATGCAGTGTGATTTAGTAATGCTTGAAGTTTAACTTCTGCGCTTGTCTCGGTGACATGTATTGATTCTTCCTCGGGATAACATTCAATCTTAGCCATTTGTATGACAGAATAGCATGGGTAAATAGCTTTACCAGATCTGTGGATTATTTCCCATTGTCTTCTAGTGAAATCACCTTCAACAAAGATAGCCAGTGCTTCTGCTGGCGTATATTTTTTTACAGTTGTTTGCTTCTTGGTACTAGAAATAACTTTTCTAAGTTTAGTAGCTCTGGTGGGTGAAGCCATTAATTCTTTAATTATTTTTGATGCATCTTTATTTCCTGAAGTGCTCTGACTCACGCCAGCAGCATAAGTCAACTCCTCGACAGATACTTGTTCACGCAGATCTTTTGTTTTTCTCCGTTTGCTACGGTCACACACATCTTCAAATGATTTTTTTGGACGTCCAGGTTTTGGTAAGGTCATTTCAGGCCAGTTAGGTAATTCTATCGAAGATGTAAGCCACACTTCATTACTTTTAAAAACCGTTCTTCTTTGTATGAAGCTCCTCTCCACTTCTTTTTGAATTCACTTTTAAAGTGCTTCAAACCATTTACCATTTTATGTTTCTCATGTTCCGGACAATTTGTCAATTGGACAAGTCTATCTTCAAACAATGAAAACTTTTCTTCTATTTTGTGGCCCTTGAATTCATTCAAGATCTCCCACAATGCTCTTCTAGTAAATATCTTGATAGTTCTCGAATTATCTGTACGACAAATAAATAAATATATTAACTTAAAATAATTGTGTAATTTTTACGTACAATTTAAAAGTCATATAAAACAAAATGGCGGACGTAGGCGGATGGTTTTATTATGATTTACAATAGCCAACAAATCAATTATTATATTGTTATAAAAGTTGTAGCCCGACAAGACACGACATATACAGAAAAACACGATTGTTTGAAAAAGTAAAGCAAAAAAATGTACCTAAATTGTAACTGTTTTAATATCACATAAAAATATAAATTTTATACGACAAAGTAATCATGTAATATTTTAAAATGTAGTACATACCTTCTTCTGCCATATCCAATAAAAGTTTTTTCTAAATTGAACCACACAAACACACAACTGTGAAGCGAAGTTATAGTGCGAACAAAAGTGCCGAAAACAAAGACATGCGACTCCACGAACGGCTGAGTTTCGACTGATTTGTTAAAACAGGTCTAGAGTGGGGGGATTTTTAATGGCCGCCGTCTAAAAGGTCGGTTACCTGGCTATAGGAACAATAGCTTACATGACACTTTTGAATAAGTTGCACATTTTTACTTATGTCCGATTTTATTGATCTAATAATCGTTAGTGCTACGGCTAAATAATATACATAGTTGTGCATGTTACAATTAGGTGACGATGCCATCGGTGACCGGTGACTGGATCGATAGCATATCGATAACTTCGATAATCCGGAATTATTTCAACTAATATATTTGACTAGCTGCTGCTCACGGTGTCACCCGCACCCCGCGCCGCTCACCTTCCGATCCCATAGGTATTTATAAAGCTCATATTCAACGTTTGAACCGTGACTTTATTGACTTGTACACGTTTTAAATACAAAAGTCCTAGTATTTCCCATAAAAAAACACTTATTTCCGTAAAAACCTGAATCTTACGAACTTTACTTATTAGTATCCAACCAAATAGGTGGCCGTAACGTAGTCGGCGTGATCGGCGTGACCGGCGCGGCGCGGGCGATGCTGCGGCCTATAATACTAGTTACTGCTATTATTTAATGACCTGCCCTTAGAGAAATAATCCTATTTTTGAAGGTGTAGAGTTCTAATGTCACTCGTCATCCATTTTGTTAACAATTTATTATAATTATACACTCATTCATTTATTTTTCTTATATTTAGGTTTTTATAAAAACAAACTGAATACAAAATATATACATGACTAAAGAAACTTATAAGAAAATTCCATCTAAGCACTTACATACTAGGTACCTAAATAAAATACGATACGTGCCGCATCCAGCACTTCTGGATCTGACACTTGACCCAACCATCCAGCGAGAGCCTCTTGAGGTGTCACAACTATCGGAACAATCCTATTATTATTGTTATAATGCCTCTATGTATAACTACGTCTGACTGAACGTCTCGTATACATACAGACGTTCATACTCAGTTGTGTTGCGAACTCTATATATATTGACCGAACACTAAGCTTGCCCTACTACTATCCATACGTATAATAGCTATTGACACGAAAAGTAGTAATGTAGTGGTCCCACAGGGCCAGCCAGGGGGGGGGTATATGATGTGTGATAGAGTCGCAACACGAGCCGCGATGTGATGGTAACGCTATCTATCATTGATTGAACACAACAACAACAACGTCAACAACAATGGCTGCGGTCAACTTGCGGTCTCCGCTCGACACTCGACCAGATTATTATATTCTATAACGGTACAATATAGGTATGTATATCGTTTTCCTTCTTCGTTTGCTTCATCATACGTAATTACTTCGTCTCGTCTCTAACTACATTATACTTACCTAACTAGCTACGCCATGCGGTTTTATCCTCGTTAGTGTCTCTTTATAAGTTACTAGCTGTCCCGGTAAACGTAGTTTTGATATTGATGTTGGCCGATTCTCAGACCTACTGAATATGCTCACAAAATTTCATGAGAATCGGTCAAGCCGTTTCGGAGGAGTTCAACTTCGAACCCCGTGACACGAGAATTTTATATATATATAGGGATATACATTCCTTACAAACAGAATCATCACTACATAGTATAAAATAAAGTCACTTTTCGGGTTTTTTTAATAGATAGATCGATTCAAGAGGAAGGTTTATAATATGTATAATACATGCATAATATAGCCGTGCGAAGCCGGAGCGGGTCGCTAGTACATAATAGTTCCTACGAACTACTAACTTTAATTGCCCTTTTAACTCTTTTGAGATCGAATTTCCGAAAATTCTATCCTTAGAGTTTTAGAGATCTCTTGATGACTCTTTTTCTGTTTAAATATATAGATTACCTAGTAACTTGACGTGGTCTCAATAACAATTGTTCAACAACACTTCATATAGAGTTATATTATAGATAGTTGAATGGTAGTGTCATACTGTACCTACCTACCTAGTAGGAAGCTGTATCGGATGTGTCAGAGCACGCGCGACGCCCGACTACTGCTTGTAATCAAACAGACAGACAGGACATAACGCTGCTCTGCTAGCTATACTATATATACATACATACATACATACAACACTAATGTACCTACACTTATACCTAACACTAAACAATGAAATATTGCTTACGATTGCTAATGTACGGTGCGCGGAAGACATCGTATCAACCCGCGCCCGCGCCCGCGCCGTGGCTTGCTTGACTCCAGCCAGACGTATTGTCTCTGGTAACGGTCGACTAAGCTGAGAGGGTGGTATAGGTAGGTGTTGGCCAATACATGTCCCAGCCACTTGCTATAGCGTGCTGTATAAATGATCTAAATTACATGTAAACTTTATAATCAATAACTTTGGTATTAGCCTAGGTAGAGGTATAATCGAGTCCAATCATCATCCAATCCAGTCCAATAGATAGAACTAGCTGTGCCCCGCGGTTTCACCCGCGTAATTTTCGATCCCGTGAGAATATCTAAATAAAATGTAACCTTCCTCGAAAAATGGACTATCCAACACAAAAATATTTTTTCAAATCGACCTTCGAACCAGTAGTTCCTGTGATTAGCGCGTTCAAACAAACAAACAAACTCTTCAGCTTTATAATATTACTAGCTGCGCCTCACCAACGTAAGTCCCGATCCCGAGGGAATATCGGGATAAAAAGTATCCTATGTGTTAATCCAGGTCTCCAGATTTTAAATATCGACTATCATCGCAATCGGTCCAGTAGTTTTTGCGTGAAGGAGTAACACAAACACATACACACACACATACACACAAACTTTCACATTTATAATATTAGTAGGCAGTATATAGATGAAGGAGCTTTGCGTACAGTATGTATCGCACACACACACACTCACACACTCGCTCCCCTTGACAGAGAGGAGTCGGTGGACCGGATTCCGTCCAGAGCCGGTCTCTCAGCTCACACGCTCGTTTACCGAACACGTAGTACGTAGGTACTTATATCTACTCTACTTGTTAGATAAAATATGATTACATCTAAAGAGTGTAATGTAATGACTAGGTGTCATATCATCGAAATATTGGTTGACACAGAATCGGGAAGTGACCGAACTGTGTGAGGCGATGACGATCCCGATCGAGACGTGACGTCCACTGTCCAGGGTGTGGCC
This sequence comes from Idaea aversata, assembly GCA_907269075.1. NCBI lineage: Eukaryota > Metazoa > Arthropoda > Insecta > Lepidoptera > Geometridae > Idaea > Idaea aversata. The sequence continues at coordinate 338,254 of OU026084.1, forward strand.
GCTGGACCCACTGGAGGGGCTTATCCCCTCTAGGGCAGGTCAGAGAATCGTGTTGAATGTTGATATAAATGGTAACTTGTTATCCACGCAACAAAACAATTATTTATTTGCAAAAATTGTGAGACTTTTAACTTGTAAACATTTAAAATTCAATTTTATTGTTTACGTAAGTACACAATAACATAATAACAGGATTCTTCGAAATATAATAGATATAATACGTATATTGCATTCCATCGGTTAGTGTTAATGTTGCTAGTAACGTTGTGCCTTATGGACGATGAGTGACACTCGCCCTCTATACCTAGCTACTGTAGGTACAACTCTCCCGGTCCCACAGTGTTGCTGACACGAACCTACGGATCTAGCTAGGTATGTTATAAACTGGTACTAAGACTTGAACACATCAACATTTCGACATCATTACAATAATTGACGGTAAGTAAGTAGGTATACCTATTGACGGTAAGTAAGTAGGTATACCTATTGACGGTAAGTAAGTAGGTATACCTATTGACGGTAAGTAAGTAGGTATACCTATTGACGGTAAGTAAGTAGGTATACCTATTGACGGTAAGTAAGTAGGTATACCTATTGACGGTAAGTAAGTAGGTATACCTATTGACGGTAAGTAAGTAGGTATACCTATTGACGGTAAGTAAGTAGGTATACCTATTGACGGTAAGTAAGTAGGTATACCTATTGACGGTAAGTAAGTAGGTATACCTATTGACGGTAAGTAAGTAGGTATACCTATTGACGGTAAGTAAGTAGGTATACCTATTGACGGTAAGTAAGTAGGTATACCTATTGACGGTAAGTAAGTAGGTATACCTATTGACGGTAAGTAAGTAGGTATACCTATTGACGGTAAGTAAGTAGGTATACCTATTGACGGTAAGTAAGTAGGTATACCTATTCCCTTTTTAAAATATTTTTTTAAACCGATGGGCATTTGTTGACTTTTTGTACACAAATCCCCATTATGCTCGGAATCAGCAAGTAAGTAATGGGGATAAGTGAACAAAACGCACACAAATCCCCATCGATGGGGATTTTCAATGAGGAAAAGTGAACTAACCCGTATATTCGTAAACTTACGATACACTTTATTTGAGTTTGGGGTAGGTACAATAATACTATATCAGCGATCACTCGCTTGATTTCCCTCTAACTCTGCAGAAACATTGAAGGCTGAATTAAATACCTAGAATGCCTCATCTCGAATACGCGTCCTTTTACTATCGTTTTGTATTTATATAACGTTACAAACGGCACGAGTACGTCAGTCGGCTACACTTACACGCTACAGACATGTCCTAATGCAACTGAATCACTAACTAAGTAGGTACACGATGTTTACAAAGCATACCTCGAGGATCACAATATCTTATATAAACCGAGGTAGGTATATCAGACACTCGGCTGCAGAGGAGTACGTAAAACTTGATGTGTTTTTTTTTTAAACAAAATAGGCTTGCATTTGATCTCAGCTCACCTGATGGGAAGCGAAGATGAGGTCGAAGATGTAGCTCAATCAAATGTTCTATCAATAATATGTGAAGAAACAAAGAGCTACGCCGAGTAACAAGTGACTGTGTACGATATACTGGCTGCCTGCGCCTACCAACCGTGCGGTGCCTAACTCAAGTGTAACCTACGTGTACCTATACATATATAGTATATAATGTATGTGTTGCAGGCTGGCGAGCCGGGTGTGGTGCGTGTGCACGGGGCCGGGACCGGGACGGGCGACACGGACGGCTCGGACGACGAGGGCACCTGCGCGACGGACGGGCCGCCCTCGCCGCTCCGCGTCCGCTTCGTCAACGACAACGTTCTCATCAACGGACGGTCCTCGATGCCCGTCAGGCCGGACAGGCAGCGGCAAGCCAAGGTAGCGTCGCGTCGTGTCCGTCTCATCGTACGTACGTACGTACGTAGTAACACCAACAAGTGATGTATGTGTGTTGTGTTGTGTATTACAGTTGAAGCTGCAGTTCGACGACACGTTGACGCGCACCCACGAGTACCCCTCGGAGACGTCGCTCGTCGCCGACGCCTCGCCCCCCGCCCCCGCCCCGGGCGTCCCCGCCCCCGCCCCGGGCGTCCCCCCCCTCGCCCCCGCAGCGCCCGCGCCCGACGCCGCCTCGTCCCTCGCCGACAACACGCACATAGGTAAACCGACCAACTTAACCATTCCCGCCAATTATATTTGTAGTTTTTAATACTAGTACGTCCACGAGTACATGTTTGAGGCGGGAATCGAACCCGCAACCTGCCGCTCCACAAAGGCCGAAAGTTAGAGGTGGACGAGTGTCGCTGCTCGCCGCTCGCCGCTCGCCCACGTACCGTATCGGGTAGGTACGAGTGTAGGGCTCGTACCCTCACAGACACCTACCTACCGCTACTAGTGCCACGGCCCACGGCCCACCTCCCACGGCCCACGGCCCACGGAGAGGGGGGGGGAGACCATAATATTACATTATACAATATACAATATCTTTTCAATTTCGATTTGACAAAACACAAACATTTAATACTGTTACTGAGAGAGAGTTACTTATATGTAGTTGGGACAGCGCCCTCTGTGGAGATATTTGAAACTAGTTTAGTATAAATATTGTTTTCACAAATAGGCAAGGTTACATAAGTTAATCCTCTTTCGTAACGCTTTCTCATACCGCTTCATTTTACTACCTATAAATTATATAGAAATATAGCAATACATTTTTAGCACGATCATTTTATGCAGTGTCGTCGAGGTGTCTGGTGATCGGAGGGCTGGTGGCTTTTTCGCTCAAAGGGTCAGTCTGGCCATCCAGAGGGGAAATGTTGCCAGCCTTCTCGGAACGATGCCTCGGGGAGACGCGCTTGAGGATGTATTTTATTTATAGTTCTTATTTTAAATTGATATGTGTTTATTGAGTAGATTTGATTTGTTTAGTTATACATATTTAGTATCGGATTATGTAGGTATTATGTAGGTATCTGCTAGTTTTCTTCTTTTTTTTTAATATTCATATTTTGTATTGATTGTTTATATTGTATTTAAGTTTTATGCAGTTGACTAAAGGCTTTTACACACGTTACGATTTGGTCGTCACGACCAAATTGACACAACCAAATTGGGTATCGATACACACGCTACGATTTGGTCGGATACTATTCAGAGAGTACATTGATACACATCGTGGTCATTAAGTAGTTTCTGGCGTTCCATTCCTGAGGGGGAAAAACGGGACCCTATTACTAAGACTTCACTGTCAGTTCATCAGTCCGTCCGTCTATCAGTTCCATCCGTCCGTAAATCCGTCCGTCCGTCTGTCTGTCTGCCTTTCTGTCCGTCTGTCATCCGGTTGTATCTCATGAATCGTGATGGATAGAGAGTTAACATTTTCACAGATTATGTATTTCATTAGTGTCGCTTTACAAACAACAACTAAAAAAAGAGAAAAATGAAGTGGGGCTCAAATACAACATGATACGGAACCCTTCGTGCGGGAGTCCGACTCACACTTGTTTGTTTCGAACACGAAGTTGGGTCCGATGCGTACACACGTCCCGATTTGGTCGGATACAACCAAATTGGGTGGGCGTATCCAATTTGATCAATTAATAATAATTAAGTCTGCCCGACCACGATACACACGTCCCAATTTGGTTGTACACCCGACCAAATTGTATGTCGGACCCGACCAAATTGGGACGTGTGTAAAAGCCTTTAGTTGTTTTTGTTGTAAATGTTATTTAAACGTGCATTGGTTGTTCAAAGTAGGTTAACACTAATTGTAATGTATACACGGTGAGTAGAGAAGGCGTCGTCTCTAGTGTACCTATGGTGTATAACGTTGGTTGTTTGGTTCCAGCGTCTGCGGCGTTGAGCCGGTACTTGCCGAGCAAGACGTGCGCCGCCGCCGCGCCGCTCGGCCTCGCGCCGCAACACGTACACACGCGTGAGTTGATGCCTTCCTTCTACATCTATACATGTAGGTAGGTACGTGTATGTATGTACGACATGTTACAGAGACGGTAGCGGACAGCATCGAGCCGGAGACGGAGCCGGACGAGGGCGAGGAGCAGTGGGAGGCGGCGGCGGCGCCCTGGTCGGCGGCGCGCGCCCTCGCCACCGACCTGCTCTTCTAGTCACCGCTCGAACCCGCGCCTTACGGATTATTATGACATTTACTTACACCTAGTGCCGATATCGACTATTTTGTATTTAACGTTTTGTATGTATTTAGATGTAACAGTGTGATCGCGAGACGTGTCTCCATCGACACACTAGCTAAAATAAAACGTGTTTCAACGTCTCGACTCGTTTTATTGTATCCAGGAGTTCTATGAGATGTGTGCGGGGGGTGCGAGGGGTGCGGGGCACTCGTCCATGTAGGGGTAGGTGACGTCGGTGCAGGGGTCGCGCACCTCGCGCAACGACCGCTCGCTGCAGTACTGGAGCAGGCTCGATATCGACCCCATCTGCGGACACACTACACTCACTGATGGCTCACCGAAACCGTAGAGGTAGGTAGGTAGGTATGACGTACCTTGGCCCCGTTGCCAGACTTCTTGCCGCCGCCGAGCGCCTGCTGGCCGGGCTGCAGCTCCGAGCAGCGGTCGTTGAGCACGAGCGCGGTGGCGGCGTGGCGCAGCGCGTGCACCGCCCGGCGCGCCCAGCCCGCGTCGCGCGCGTACACCGCGCCGCTGGTGGCGAGCGAGGCGCGACCCGTCGCCCACTCGAGGTACGCCAGGTCGTCCTCGCGGTACGAGTGCAACGCCAGCACGGGCGCCCTGCTCGCGCGCGTCAGCAGCTCGTGGCCGGCGTCGCGCACCACGTACACGGTCGGCTCCGCGTACCAGCCGACGGTCGCGTCGGAGCGGCCGCCGCACACGAGCTGCACGCCCTCGTCGCGGCCGGCCCGCTCCGCCCCCGCCCTCGCGCTCCGCCACGCCTCCTCCGAGACGAGCGCGGACATGAAGCACCTGTAGTCGAGCGGGTGTGTGACGACGAGGGCGCGCGCCACGCGGCCGACGCCCTCCGCGAACCGATCGAACACGGTGTCGGCGACGTAGGCGCGCGAGCACGAGCTCGGCTTCTGGCCGGCCATCTCGTAGGCGGCGCGGACCGTGCCCGCCACGGCGGCGCACAGGTCGGCGGACGAGTGTACCACGTGGAAGCCGGCGCCGCTGCCGAGCCCGGTGACCCGCGGGAACCTGCCGTAACACTCGACGTTCTCTCCGACCCGTCGCCACACCTCCTCCAGTCCCTCCGTACACCCGCCGTAACACACGCCGGCCAGCGACCACTTGCTCACCACCTGGGACCGGGAGACACACACACACATCTATATCTATACCTAGGTACGTCGGTTACGTACTTGTTCGAATCGTAAATAGCTCGAGAACACGACACGCATCAAACAAAAAGCTATCCGAAGCTCAGAAATGAGTAGTAGGTAGGTAGGTATTCTTGGAAATAAATAAAATAAGCCGAGACATGCCGATGGGTGGGCGTCTGAAGCTAAACACAAAGTTCTCATAGCTAAGTGATATGAATGAGTAGGATAGGATATAACCGTATCGAGGAAGACGTCCTCGTCGGCGGGCACGAAGTTGACGACACCCGGAGGCAGGCCGGCACACTCGAGCGTCTCCAGGACGCGGTACGCGGCGAGGGCGCCTCGGTCGCTCGGCTTCCAGACGACGCCGTTACCCATGAGGGCGGGCGCGAGCGGCGGGTACGAGCCGGTCGCGACGCCGTCACTGGGGGATATCGCCGCCCAGAACCCCTCGAGCCCGTGGTACTGGTTGCAGTTGCGCGCCCTCGGTCCGCCCTCGAGCACGCACCGGCTCCGCGTCAGGTCGCGCGCGAACCGGCAGTCGTACCGGATCTGATCGACTAGCTGGCGCACGTCGAGCTCGGCTCGGATCGCGGTCGCCGCCTGGCCCACGATGGCCGCGGCCACGATCCGGGCGCGGTGCTCGCCCGCCATCAGCGCGGCGGCTCGCTCGAACACGCGGCACCGCTCGTCGACGGGCGTCGCCTCCCAGCCGCGAGCGGCGCACACCGCCGCCTCGATGGCGCGCTCTATGGTCGCCGGCCGGGCGTGCACAAAGTACGCGGCGGCGCGCCCGTGGTCGAACGGCATCGGCTGCACGCGTCCCTCGCCCTCCTCGGCGCGCTCCCACCCGACCACGGTGGGCAGGGACGCGGGTGCGCGGCACAGCTCGCGGAGCTCGTGCGCGAGCGCGGCGCGCGCCCCGCTCCCGGCGCGCGGCTCCCGGACCGGCTCGGGCGAGGGCGTCCTGGCCGGCTCCACGGTGCACTGCGCCTCGAGCGCCGTGGCCATGGCCATCCTGCACAGCCGTCGCCGGACGAACCGAGAACCGCCCGCGCACAATTTCATGCTACTACAATACATCTATCCGTCTCGCTGTTTTCTCAATACGGTTAATAATGTATCAGACAAGCTGTCACATTGCTAGTAAAATTGTATAAGCACCTACTTACTTAATATGTAAAAAATACTTTATCAATGTAAGTAAATGAAGACCATGTATTAGTTACTGGCCTAGACAATGACGTCAAAATGACGTGATTTATGATGTTAATGGTCAAAGAGAATTTAAATACTAATGGTGAGTGAAAGAAGAATATACTTACGTCTCGCAGATATAGCTCGCAGACGTCTCGTCTCAGCAGAATAGATACCTACCGATATCATGGACGCATAGAATTTGAGTTCGTAGGTACCTCAGAAAAATGACGACCTCTGTGGCGCGTCGGGCGAACACCCGACTGCGACGCAGAAGGTTGCGGGTTCGATTCCCGCCGGGAACAAGTATTTATGCTGACCATAAATTCTTGTTTCTGGTTCTGGGTGTTTCCTATATGTATAATATGTATATATTTACAAAAAAAAAGTATATAAGTAGTTTATCCGTTATCTGGCACCCATAACACAAGCATTAAGTTGCTTAGCTTGGGGCTGGATGGCGATGTGTAATATGTCCTGAAATATTTATTTATATTTATTTTAAAAAGAAATAAAATAACCGCATCAAAATCCATTGCGTAATTTTAAAGATTTAAGCATACATATAGGGATATAGTGAGTGACAGAGGAAGCGACTTTGTTTTACTATGTGATGATAGTGATAATAAATATTGCAGGACATTCCACACATCGCCATCCTAGCCCCAAACTAAGTACTTATGTGTATCTGTAAGACGTGTGTTATGGATGCTAGCATAGCAACGGATATACTACTTATCGGGAATCGAACTTGCAACCCTGAGTTTGGCAGTCCGGCATGGTGACCATTGTGCCAACTGGGTCGTCAACATGAGTATCCTAAGCATGGAGAATTATTCTGTTAGTCTATGATCCTAAGTACCTACTGAAGTATTAAATAAAAAATATATATACGCGACGAATTGAGAACCTCCTCCTTTTTTGAAGTCGGATAAAAAACGTAGTCTTTCTTCGTTCGTGACGGATGCAAATTGACACTGGCTTTATGCGACAGAAAAAGTTAAATCCGTTGTGATGCCAGGTGGGAAGAGCTCCCTGCAAATACAGGTAATTTTGGGAAGCATAAAATGAGTCTGATAAAACCTTACCAACCAATATTAAATAAAGCGGGACTTGGGAATCTCTGAAATTGTTTAACTCTTTCAATTAATTGTTCTAGTTATTTGAGATATGGAAGGTTTTGTAAAGCGCACTTAGTCTTGCGGTCATGGCATGCACACAGACGTGTATTTACCATTATTTGTTACGCCTGGAGCCCTGGATGTGCGTGTAACCAAAGACAAATACTTTTATAAAATTCACTAAATATTTTGTTTGGTAGTTAGCTATAGGTAACCCTTGTGAGGTACGAACTTAGATTCTATGGGTAGGTATATTATTACAAAACTGAAATTTGGGGAAGGAGAAAACATAGACATCTGGTAACACTGCACTCCATCGATCGATCGAGGAAAAGAAGCTAGGTACTGATAAAAATACAAATGGAAAGCAAAAATAAAAATTCAAGAATTCGATAATAGTGACGAAAATTAGCACAAAGTATTTATAATTTAGTTATAGACTCTTGTGTCCAGTATTCCAAGAAAGTAGTGGGGCTACCTGACATTTTTCAAACAAATTATTTTGAAAAGTGTCTCGATTTGCTAAATCGTCTCGTGCCTAAAATGTAAAACGGTGAAGGTCACCGCATTGTTCGACAAACAACGTTACGTCGAATTGGATTGGTTGGAAGATTCCATCGTCGCAGACAGATCACATCCGACAGCAGTGCGCCTCCGAGATTTACGTAACATAGTATCGTATAGGCTCTCTCGTCTACGGCGACACCGTCACAGACACCGACCGTTCAGGAGCGAGATACTACGACGTTTCCGTCCCCATCGATACGCTAGGACCGGTGAAAAACAAAATGTTGAGTGCGTTGACGAAGAACGTGCGCTCGTTCGAGCGTTCCATGTCGAGCATAGTGGAGCTCCCGAAGATCAAGGACTTCGGCGTGCAGAACGAGCCGGTGCTGGCGTACCGCGCCGGGAGCGCCGAGCGCGCCGAACTCGCCGCGGAGCTGAAGCGCACCGCCGCCGTCACCGAGGAGGTCCCGATCGTTGTAGGAGGCGAGTTGATCCGCGACGGCGAGCCCCGCTACCAGCCGATGCCGCACGATCACTCCAAGAAAATCGCCAAGTTCTACTACGCCAGTGAGAAAACTATTGAGAAAGCTATAAAGGTGTCAGTCGAAGCTCAAAAGCGGTGGGACCGGACGCCACTCGAGGAGCGCGTGCGCATATGGCAGAAGGCGGCGGACATGATGGCGGGCGCGCACCGGCAGCGCCTCAACGCGGCCACAATGCTGGGACAATCGAAGAGCGTCGTTCAGGCCGAAATCGATGCCGCCGCCGAACTCATCGACTTCTTCAGGTTCAACTTGTTCTTTTTGAAAGAGAATGCCAAGTATCAACCAATATCTGAGAACCCATCGGTCACTCTCAACTCGATGAGGTTCCGTGGTATCGACGGCTTCATTGCAGCCATCAGCCCGTTCAACTTCACCGCTATAGGAGGAAACTTAGCGTACACTCCAGCCCTTATGGGCAACTCTGTCTTATGGAAACCCTCTGACACGGCTCTACTTTCAAATTGGCGCATTTTCAATATCCTCAAAGAAGCTGGCTTGCCCGATGGTGTAGTCAACTTTGTCCCTGCTGATGGACCTACATTCGGTCGTACTATTACTAAGTCACCATCTTTGGCCGGCATTAACTTCACTGGCTCCGTTCCCACCTTTAATTGGCTATGGAATGAGGTTGGTAAAAATCTAAATGTATATCGCAACTATCCTCGTCTGATCGGGGAGTGTGGAGGCAAAAATTACCACTTCATTCACCCATCTGCAGATGTTCAGTCCGTCGTCACCTCCACTATTCGATCGGCATTTGAGTACTGCGGTCAAAAATGTTCAGCATGTTCCAGAATGTATGTGCCTAAATCACTCTACGAGCCGATCAAACAAGGCCTGCTTTCGGAGAGAGCCAAACTGAAGATAGGCGATCCTAGCGACTTCTCCGTATTCTCTGCCGCCGTTATTGACGACAAAGCTTTCGCAAGAATCACTGGGTACATAGATTACGCGAAGAAGGGGGGAAAGACGCGCGTGCTAGGCGGAGGCGAGTACGACGGCAGCAAGGGGTACTTCGTGCAGCCGACGATCATAGAGGTGAGCGATCCACACGACAAGCTCATGACGGAGGAGATATTCGGGCCGGTGTTGACGCTGTACGTGTACGAAGACCGCGCCGCGCTCGAGACGCTCGCCCTCGTCGGGTCGTCGACGCGGTTCGCGCTCACCGGCGCCGTGTTCGCGCAGGACCGTGCCTTCCTGCAGACTGCGCTCGAGGAGCTCAAGATGACGGCTGGCAACTTCTACATCAATGACAAGTCGACGGGCTCGGTGGTTGGGCAGCAGCCGTTTGGCGGCGGGCGCATGTCGGGCACCAACGACAAGGCGGGCGGGCCTACGTACGTGATGCGCTGGACGACGCCGCAAGCCATCAAGGAGACGTTCGTCCCGCTGCGCGACATCGACTATCCGTACATGCGCGACTGAGCGACAACCGACCCCGCCCCCGCCCCCGCCCGACCTCGATATAATCACAACATTATTATCAGTACAATAATATAATATTAGGTTTGTTCTAAATATACTTAGGTGGCTAAGATCTGAATGTTAGAGCTACGACAGTAGTCATTAAATTATTATCACTTGAATTACCAATGTTATTGTATTAAATAATATTATAATGTAATTCAATAAATTAGTATACTTAGTATAAAATACCTGTTGTATTGTAGAAATGATGAGATTCACTGTACCGATCTGTTGATGATGTGATGTGTATATTTGTTAATGTGTACAATTGTAGACAGCCGCTCGAAGAGGAGTGTTATCGACGCTAGGCGCCCGCGCCCGCGCCGCCCGGCCCCGGCTTTGCTTATCTTTTAATGTTATCTGTTTATTTATCTCTGCTCTCTCACATTATATTATCATTCTGCATTTACGCTTTACAATTTGTTTGTGTACAATAATACTTAGATGCTTTACCATTGTTATATAACTTTAAATTGTTTTGTTTAATTATTTATTTATTTTAATGTTACCTATATTATCAGGTGCTAGTTCCTGTATTCATTTTGTTTTTTTGCGTTTGAACTTTGGATAAATTCCATTAATTAAATGACTGTAATGATAATGATGGTTTAATTCATTATTGACGTGATAACGCTAATAAATTGATTTGATGACACACCTGCATTCACAAAAAGAGTCATGGTAATATTGTGTGACGTCATGCGTCCCGTTCCCGTTAGGAAAAAGAGTGTTTAATAATAATATCATCTGAGTTTGTGTTATGGTGACGAATAGAAAATAGAAGACTTGTGTTAGGGAAAAAAAATGGATGTCTGTAAAGTCTGTTTCCGGACGATAATTTTACGTGATAACGTCATAAGAAAACATTGATGGTAACCATGGCAACGATAAAACGTTGCTATAGTTACCTTGTCAATGACATGAGGCGTTCCAGTAACGACGCGTGACGTCACACTTTTTTGAGATTGCAGGTGTTCACCAATTTATAAAACGTTATCACGTCAAAAAATATTTCTTCGTTTTACGTCGTTATCACGTAAAATTATCGTCTGTTAACCGACTTTACAGACAACCATTTGTTGATTTTTTTTAGTAAATAATAATTAGGTAATGTACATACCTATCTAGTTACATAAGTACCTACCTACCTTAAAATTACTTAATTATTTGTGAGTAAAGAAAACGCTCATTGCATTGTACCAACATAAAGTAGCTACCCACTCATAAAAAATACTGAGGAATTACTGACCTTCATAGTAGGTACGGTCGGAATCAGAATTACAGACCTATAACTGTAGAGCTCCAAAACTGCTATTAGAATGCGGCGTAGGACGGCAGCGTACAACCTATGTAATGGAGATCTCTACATCTCTGAGACGTTGCGTGTTGCAACGACCGACCCACTGTGCTCACTTCGTGACTCTACATAATGAGAAAGCTCCTTAACTTTTAGTGCCCCATATCACTAAGTCAGGACTTTCTGTTCTGTGAGTGCCTCACCGACACACCCACTGGTTGGTATATGGGTTTGTCTCAAAATAATTGTATCGTTACGCACATGTAAAATTACGTTACGCACATATACAAAACGTTACGTTCATGTTAGCGTAAAGGCTATGTTCACAATAAAACAATAATCCATAGTGAATTTATTTATTTTTTATGTAAGTAAAGTAAAGTAAGTATCTAAGTAAGCAAATATTAAACATTGAATTTGTCACTTTTGGAACTTTTTCTTAAATTTTGTAGCACTTTTTAGATTGTTAACTGTTAACAACACTGCTTTTTGTCTTCGTTACTTGTAAACCTTCTAATTTTTTTTTGGAAGTCGGTTAAAAATATTAACTACACATACATTTTGAGTCTGTCCGATAGTTACATGCACAAACCAACATGCACGTAACGCACTTTGTGAACTGACCTTTAGTCACTCGGTACGTGCATGTTTGTTACGTGCATATAAAATCACCTTAAATTTTACCACGGTGTCCAAACAAGTTAATTGATTTAGAAGGTAATTGCGTTATTTCGTAGATATTTCTGTTATTATTGCAACTATTAATTCAAAAAACAGAAACTACTTACTTTTATCCAGCAAATCGATCCGTTACGTGCATGTAAAATATAAACAACACCGACGACGACTTGCTTATTGACCATTTTTTATTAAACGGTTTTATTAAACGGTTTTATTTAGCTCACCCCGTTTGTTTTATTTATTCTTGGGTCAAATTTAGTAATTCAAATTTCACCCTCTTTCTGTCAACCGATTAATCTGAAATTTTGTATACACTTTGGATTTTGGTGACAATACAATTATGTTTATTCATTATCATTATAAATTCAAGATGGCCGCCGCTACAAAATGGCGGATAATTTAGGTTTTATTAATCCCATCAATATGGGTATCAAATGAAAGGGCTCAACAAGCAGAATACAATATACTATAAAAAATTGAAATCCAAGATGGCGGCCGCTACAAAATGGCGGATAATGTAGGTTTTATCAATCCCATCAATATGGGTATCAAATGAAAGTGCTCAACCAGTAGAATACAATGTACTATATAAAATTAAAATCCAAGATGGCGGCCTCTACAAAATGGCGGATAACTTAGGTTTTATCAATCCCATCAACATGGGTATCAAATGAAAGGTCTCAACAAGTAGAATACAATTTACTATGCAAAATTGAAATCTAAGATGGCCGCCGCTACCAAATGGCTGATAACAATTTTTTATCAATCCCACCAATATGGGTATCAAATAAAAGGGCTTGACAAGAAAAATACAGTGCACTATACAACCTCAATATTTAAGATGGGCGCAGCCACTAAATGGCGTATAATAATAAGATTTAAATTTAGAAATTGAATCTGTAATTTAGGTATCTGATTAATCCAGCCTGAATCCACCACCCAAGTCAAGATTTTGTATCGTGTTGAGGACTGTGTGGCGTTAGGGTGGCTAAAAATGATACGTCGTTAGCGGTACACCACCCAAGTTAAGGTGAAAGGTTAAAACGCGCCGAGAACTGTATGGCATTAGGGAGGATAAAAATGATATGTCGTTAGCGTTTTCCCCTCAAGACTCAGGCGCATCTTGTTGTACATAGCCTTGCCCCTTTATTGGACCTCTGGGGGGGTCGACCGTTTAAATGTCCATTACTCGTGGGAACAAAATGGTAAAAAAATATATAAATAAAAATACAAACACAAATAAAACAGAAACTGCAACACAACGTAAACGAAGGCTTCAAAAAGCGAAAGAAAAGTATAAAGCAAAACGAGCTAAAGAAAGTGAAGGTGATAGAAATAGTCGATTACAGAAACGACGGGAACAATTAGCGTCAAAAACACCTGAGCAATATGAGGCCAGGTTAAAAAAGCAACGTCAGCGATATACACAAATGACGGCGTCAGAAACGCCTGAAGAATATGAAGCCAGGTTAACAAAGCAACGTGAGCGATACACACAGATGATAGCGTCAGAAACGCCTGAAGAATATGTACCTTCCATCCGAATTGATTTCGCAAGAGACGGAGTACATCTTATACACCCGAAAGCCATACAGTTTCCAGCTAAGTACAATTACGGGACGGCTGAAAGAAGAATGTTGCCTTTAATACTATCATGGGCTTCTACAATACATAAAATGCAGGGCAGCACTGTGGATCACGCAGTCGTATACTTAGGTGCGAAACTGTTTGAAGAAGGTCAAGCCTACGTGGCTCTTAGTAGAGTAAGATCTTTGCAGGGACTACGTATAGAGGAGTTGGACTGCAATAAACTAACGGGCAAGAAACCTTGCAATAACGAAGCACTAAATGAATTAAACAGAATGCGAAATAAAAACTAAAAACTAGAAAATAAAAATAGGTAAAAAAACTTTTTAAGTTAAACGGTTTTATGATAAACATACATTGCAATGTTTAAGATAAATGTACTAAAAACCAAAAAATAATAAAATAGATACAGTCGTGGGAATTATAAACATATGCATAGACTAGACTAAAATAAAACCGTGGGGCACGTCAATTGTCTACAAATTATCGACTTAATGTGCGATAGAAGAATCGTTTAATTCGTCGTTAGGCAGTTGGCCCGCAGACGGTGAGGAAATTACTTACTATTTTCTTGCTCATGGAAATTCCAATAGTTATACACTCCATGTAAATAAAAGAGATGTTTCAACTAGTTTATCGTTGGACATTCACACTGCTGGCTGGCGAGAAATGGTTTCACTGCTCGTAGTTTGTCTTTAATCGACAAAACATATGATAAAAGTACTACTCGCTCAACACTATGAAACCCTAAAACTCGCTTATAATCGAGCTTGCTAGCTTGTTTCCACATTCTAGCCCTACTTATCACACGTCCATCGTTGTCGGTTGACGACCTAACGACGAATTAAACGATTCTTCTATCGCACATTAAGTCGATAATTTGTAGACAATTGACGTGCCCCACGGTTTTATTTTAGTCTAGTCTATGCATATGTTTATAATTCCCACGACTGTATCTATTTTATTATTTTTTGGTTTTTAGTACATTTATCTTAAACATTGCAATGTATGTTTATCATAAAACCGTTTAACTTAAAAAGTTTTTTTTACCTATTTTTATTTTACACTGCTTTCAATATGACGAACTTCACGACATGCAATGCGTTATAGAATGTTGTCAGAGCAAATTAATCAATAGAGTTGGTAGTGTAATGATTTTGATATTTTACCTAGATTTTTGTGTTATTATTGGTTAAATTATGTTAATTTACATTGAATCACGTTGCTTTTACATTTTTATAGCTTTAAATAATTATTGTTCTAAGCAAATTTAAAAGGATGCTATTTGATCGCTAATATTTGATTTGAATAAATGTTTTTGCGGGTAATTAAAAAAATAATATAAAATGATAACGGTCAAACGTATAGGGGTGGGCACTTCGTTTTGGAGACTCGATCGAGTAGCATCTCTTAAAAGTATACCGTTATTGATCACAATATACGTAGATTTAGGTATTTTGATGTAAGATAGTGATTATTAAGCGTGGATAAGAGTGATATATTGTCTGATTACTGCAATAAATGTGAGAAGTTTATCCAAGGATATTATTTCATCAAATCTCAGAAGTACGGACACAACTTACACCCACAAATAAGGTACGTACGTTTTGTTTGTATTATATTTCGATATCAGTAAATTAAGGTTAACTAAATGTGCATATTTGCGGCTAGGCATGCCGACTGGTTAAGCTATGTAAGCTTCCGTAAACGACTTGACTCTTGACGGCTATATATGCCGAGTAGATAAGCTCCTATTCTTAGGTAGTTGACTCAACGGCTATGTATGCCGCCCAGACAAGCCATGTGTGCTTACGTACCTAAGTGACATGACGGCTATGTATGCCGCCCAGACAAGCCATGTGTGCTTACGTAGATTGACCTAATGGCTATGTATGCCGACTAGACAAGCCATGTGTGCTTACGTAGGAGACTTGACGGCTATGTATGCCGCCCAGACAAGCCATGTGTGCTTACGTAGATTGACCTAACGGCTATGTATGCCGACTAGACAAGCCATGTGTGCTTACGTAGGAGACTTGACGGACATGTGTGCCGCCCATACAAGCCATGTGTGCTTGCTTACATAGGAGACTTGACGGCTATGTATGCCGCCCAGACAAGCCATGTGGGCTTACGTGGATTGACTTAACGGCTATGTATGCCGACTAACAAGCCACTGTGTGCTTACGTAGGAAACTTGACGGTTATGTATGCCGGCTAAACAAGCCATGTGTGCATTGTACGTATTGGATGACTGTTTTATGCTGAAAGGGTATTGATTGGTAAATCTGAAAGTTCGCTATAATGAAATAAAGCTTTGATCACAATTGATACTGGAAACTTGAGACTCGAGACTTGACACTTAAGACTTGACAAAAAGAAAAGGGGATTTTAAATAAATTACTTGTACTTACTAATACGATGGAATAGAACAAATGAAATTATCTACATTTTTGCTGATATTTATTTTTATTTAATATTTTTTTTAATTGAATTATTCTGATGTTTTGAGGTGATGGCATCTGATGGAACGATGACGCCTGATGGAGATCCTCCGATTAACTCTAAGGCAAAGCAAAGAAAACGCAAGAGTGTTTATAGATCGAAAGCTACAACATCCAAGTCTAAACATGCAAAGAAGAGTTCGAAAAAGAGACGAAGGCGATCATCGACTTCGTCGACCACTAGTAGCACGACTTCTGAGTCTTCGGATACAACCTCTAAGCGTGCGAAGCGAAAGGATAAAAGTTGGTCTACTAGAAAGGTAATGAAATTATTTAATACTTTTAATGAACACAAAAGTAAAACTCATGGTCTAAATAACAATCATTTTAATAATGTTATACCAGAGTTTGATCCATCCAGTAAAACTCAAAGCATTGATAGTTGGGTTAGGAAAGTGAACGAGTGCGCGACTATTTACGAATGGGACGAGAAGCAGACCATTCATTTTGCTCTTCAAAAACTATCAGGCCTTGCGAAGAGATGGTTTGAAGCCCTTCCAAGTGTCATATTCACTTGGAACGATTGGCAAGTAAAACTAAAAAAAGCATTTCCGAATGAGCAAAATTATGGTCGGCTTCTCGAAGAGATGTTGGCTCGCACTACTAGAAATAATGAAAATTTAAGAGAATATTTTTACGACAAGTTGACGCTTTTGAACCGTTGCGAAATCAAGGGGAAAAAGGCCGTAGACTGTATAATACATGGTATTCTTGACAAGTCTATTCGAAACGGCGCACAAGCGTTAACTTGCGATGAACCAGAGGATTTACTGAATTTTCTAAGCTCCCAACGTTCTGTAACTGTATCCGAAAACCCCAGCATAACTAGAAGACGTAATGATCAATTTGTACAAACACGATCTGGTAATGTAGGGTCCACTTCGACTGATAACTCTATTGTCTGTTTCAACTGTCGTTTGAAGGGGCATCCATATCACAAATGTCCTAAACCTCTTATTAAGTGCCAAAAATGTCAAAGAGTAGGCCATAATAATGACAACTGTAAGCTTGATCCGATGATTCCACGAACTGATTTGAAACCTAGGGAAAATCAAGAATTAAAGACATTAACAATTTCAACTTTAAATAACAATAATGACAAGTTTTTCAAAAGCGTTAAAATTAATGGTATAGATTTTACATCATTCATTGATTTTGGTAGTGAATGTACGCTGATGCGTGAATCTGACGCTCGACGATTAAATATAATAAGGGACTTTTCCAGTTTGCCTGTAATAAAGGGTTTTGGGAATTCTAAGGTTATCCCTATTTACAGGAGCTTTGTTAGTTTAAAATTAGACGAAATTGAAGCTAGTATTGAGGTACTCGTTATTAATGACGAATTCATGCAATCAGCTTTACTTATAGGACAAAATGTTACAGAGTTACCGACAGTTACCGTTTATAAAGATCATAACAAACTAATATTCTATCAAGGCCCAATTGTAGACGAGAATTCCATTAGTTGCTTAGGATTATCGGTTTTTGGGGATACAAATATTTCAACATCCGGTTCTATTGAGGTTGTAGCTTCGGATCC
The DNA here is from genome assembly GCA_907269075.1 of Idaea aversata. Lineage (NCBI taxonomy): Eukaryota > Metazoa > Arthropoda > Insecta > Lepidoptera > Geometridae > Idaea > Idaea aversata. The sequence goes on from OU026084.1 coordinate 356,042, forward strand.
TGATTACACCGGTGATATTTACATTGAAGGGTATAGCAACGGTAGACCTAACAATGAGTATTGTTTACATCAAGGTGCCTATCACGTGGACAGCGGTAAATGTTACTTATTCCTGACTAATTTATCAAGCAAACCTCTAAACTTTATAGCGAATACACCGATTGCAAGGGGATTCCCGTTTGTTGAAAGAAACGTTTTAAATATAAATAAAATAGTACGAGATGTGTCTACCTTAGAACCGTTAGAATTAGAGAGTATCGTAGTAGGGCCCGATGTTGACGATAAAACGTTACAAAGACTTCATCAGTTGCTGCTAACTTATCGGGAATGTTTCGCATTAAATTTAAGTGAGATAGGTTGCATAAATTCTGATGAAATGAAAATAGAGCTGATAGACGATAAGCCTGTGGTATATAGACCATATCGTTTGTCTCACTTTGAGAGGGGGCAGGTACGGGAGATAATAGACGATTTGCTAGCAAATGACATTATTCAGGAGTCAAATTCAAATTATGCAAGTCCCATTCTAATGGTGAGGAAGAAAACAGGAGAGCAACGGCTATGCGTTGATTACAGGGCCCTGAACAATAAAACAAGAAAAGATTGTTTCCCGCTACCTCTCATCGATGACCAAATTACCAATCTTAGTGGGAATAGTTTCTTTAGCTCATTAGACCTAGCCTCAGGCTATTACCAGGTACCCATGGCAGCAGAAAGTCGTCCGTTAACCGCATTTGTGACTCCTGACGGGCATTTTGAATTTAAAAGAATGCCTTTTGGCCTAGCAAACGCGCCCGCTACTTTCCAAAGGATAATTAATAAAATGCTTGGATCTAGGCGTCACGAATCGGCCTTAGCATATTTGGATGACATTCTGGTGCCATCGGTGGATTTGGAACAGGGTTTTATAAGATTAGAAGGGATCCTAAAGCTATTACGCGAATATGGTCTTACCCTTAAACTTTCGAAGTGTCGTTTCTTTGATACATCAATTATCTACCTCGGTTACGAGATTTCATCTCAAGGTATACGTCCCAATCAGGAAAAGATTTTAGCCGTGAAAGAGTTCCCTACTCCCCAAAACGTCCATGAGACTCGCCAATTCCTCGGTTTAGCGGGGTATTTTAGGAAATTTATTAAAAACTTTGGAGAAATTGCGAGGCCCTTGACTAATTTATTAAAAAAGGGAAATTGTTTTAAGTGGACGGATGACGAAACACATGCTTTTGTGTTACTTAAAGAAAAGTTAGTAGATAGACCGATACTAGCGTTGTACAATCCCAAATTGGACACGGAGTTGCACACAGATGCTAGTTCTTTAGGCGTTGGCGGAATATTAATGCAGTGGCAAGATAGCCCTAGAGTTCTTAAACCAGTCGCTTACTTTAGTAGGCAAACTACGCCTGAAGAACGTCATCTGCACTCCTATGAGTTAGAAACTCTAGCCATAGTATGTTCGCTAAAAAAATTCCGAGTATATTTGTTAGGGCTAGAATTCAAAATCGTCACAGATTGCCATGCTTTACGGACTACTTTAACAAAACGTGATTTAATACCTAGGATTGCTCGGTGGTGGCTCCAAATTAGCGAATTTACTTTTAATATAGAATACCGTCCAGGGACTCGATTAGCACACGTAGATGCCCTAAGCCGAAATTCCAATCTATCTGTCGATACTAATGATGAATCTACTGTAACAGTCTATAATATAGGAACAGATAACTGGCTGTTAACTATGCAAATATCAGATCCAGATGTTTCACGAATAGTTAAAATCCTTAAACCTGAATCTGATGATGAAGTTAAAAATATTAAGAAAAATTATGTCTATAAAGACAACAGACTGTATAGGAAAATTGACGATAAACTGTGCTTAGTTATCCCGCGTGGGGCTCGTTGGCAAATATGTAGGTCTAATCATGACGATGTTGGACACCCAGGTATTTCTAAAACAATAGAGAGGATTCAGTCAATGTTCTGGTTTCCTAAATTACGTAAATTCGTGAAAAAGTACGTCAAATCGTGTATTGAGTGCGCTTATAATAAGGATAATGTCAGTAAAAGTAAGTGTGGGCAATTGTACCCGATAGAGAAGGTAAGCATCCCGTTTCACACCGTACACATTGACCATCTCGGTCCTTTTGTGAAAAGTAAAAACGGCAATGCTTATATTTTAACTATAGTCGACGGCTTTACGAAATATTTGTTTGTGAGGGCTGTTAAGGATACGAAGACTAAAACGACGGTTAAAGTGTTAGAAAATATTTTTTATGATTTTGGATTACCTTCGAGAATAGTATCCGATCGCGGAACGTCATTCACCTCAGCAGCCTTTAAAAGCTTTTGTGATAATCACGGCATCAAGCATGTGCTTAATGCAGTAGCATGTCCCAGGGCCAACGGCCAGGCCGAAAGGTATAACCAAACTATTTTAAATGCACTTGCTAAATATAATGATGGCAGTGACGAGCGGAACTGGGACATGTATATTGGCAAAATCCAGTGGGGTATTAATAATACCACTAATGCCACCACCCAAAAGGCAGCCACTGAAGCATTATTTGGTATCAGATTGAGGGATAGCTTAAGCAACAAGTTAGATATTAATACTGATGTAACAGCAGAAGTTGTGGAGGACATAAGAAATGAAGTAGCTACTAATATTGAAGTTAGCCAATCAAAACAAAAACAACGTTACGACGATGGTAGAGTTTCAGCCCCTGTATACAAGGAAGGTGACTTAATTAAAATAACTAGAACTAACTTTAACAACAAAGGGAATAGTACAAAGTTGTTATCAAAATTTATAGGTCCTTTTAAAATTGTAGAAGTGTTGGGCAACGATAGATATAAAATAGCTGAAATTCCGGGATTTAGTAAACGGAAAAATAAGTTCGAAAGCGTTGTTGCTTTTGATCGGTTAAGGCCATGGATAAACATTGGCAATGACAATGAGGACAATGTTAGTAGTACTTCTTCTGACAGTGATGATAACGAGAAAAGGGGCCCAATGTCACAAAATGATGACAAAACTCAATCTGATATCAATTAAGGACCGAATGTAATGATTTTGATAATTAATTTAAGCATAATAATTAACCATAATTATTATTTACCTATATAATCAGTATTATACCAGTATTTATGATCTTCCATAAATCAATGTAATCATTTTGTATTTGATTTGATGTTGATAATTATTTACATTTTAATATTTTCTTTTTATTTATTTTTATTTTTTATTCGTGCGTCAGGAGATCGCACTCCGTAGGATGGCCGAATGTAATGATTTTGATATTTTACCTAGATTTTTGTGTTATTATTGGTTAAATTATGTTAATTTACATTGAATCACGTTGCTTTTACATTTTTATAGCTTTAAATAATTATTGTTCTAAGCAAATTTAAAAGGATGCTATTTGATCGCTAATATTTGATTTGAATAAATGTTTTTGCGGGTAATTAAAAAAATAATATAAAATGATAACGGTCAAACGTATAGGGGTGGGCACTTCGTTTTGGAGACTCGATCGAGTAGCATCTCTTAAAAGTATACCGTTATTGATCACAATATACGTAGATTTAGGTATTTTGATGTAAGATAGTGATTATTAAGCGTGGATAAGAGTGATATATTGTCTGATTACTGCAATAAATGTGAGAAGTTTATCCAAGGATATTATTTCATCAAAGTAGTATTTTTTAACCGACTTCAAAAAGGAGGAGGTTCTCAATTCGGTTGTAAGTATGTTTTTTTTTTATGGATGTTCCCAAATATCTTCTTTGTTTATCAACCGATTTTGATGAATCTTTTTTTGTTGGAAGGAGTCTACCTCAAGGGTGGTCCCATAAAAATTTGGTGAAGACCTCACGAGGATCTTTGGAGTGATTAACAGAATTGCACCTCAAAAGCGTTTCAATTTGTATCTGCCGAAACATCTTTTAGACGCGTTCCAAAAAAATTTGCACTAAAAGGCTAAAACATGATGACGATCTTCGAAAACATGAAGAGATCGTTCCACATAATCATAATACGGTAGATTGTTCAGTTTTTAACCGACTTCAAAAAAGGAGGAGGTTCTCAATTCGACTATAAGTTGTTTTTTTTTGTGTAAGTATATGTTACGCGATCATTCGAAGACGCCTCAACCGATTGAGATGATTCTTTTTGTGTTCGAAAAGTGATATCTCAGGGGTCGTCCCATAAAAATTTGGTGAGGATCTGATGAGAATCTTCGGAGTGATGAGCAGAATAGCACCTCGAGAGTGCAGCAAATTGCTCAGTTTTCGATTTCCACCAATACAATTGGCCCATAAACGAATAGTTACCGATAAATGGAATATCTGAAACCACCTTCTCATCAGAAATTTCTTCAATCGGTTTCGATTACAGGTTACAATGTGAAGAATTTAGTCGAATTTAGTCGCCGGACTGGGTTTGAATGAATGTTGATAGAGAACCTTATCCTAAATGAAGTTCTGATGAGGATCTTCGAAGTGATGAACAGAATTGCACCTCGAGAGTGCAGTAAATTGCTCATTTTTCGATTTCCACCAGTAGAATTTTATTGGCCCATAAACTAATAGTTACCAAATCGAATATCTGAAACCACCTTCTCATCAGAAAACTCTTCAATCGGTTACGATTACAGGTTACAATTTGAATAAAATATTCGCTTTTGCCTCGCCGGACTAGGTTTGAATGAATTTTGATAGAACCCTATCCTAAATGAAGATCTGATGAGGATTTTCGGAGTGATGAACAGATCTGCACAGGTGACACCATTTTTTTCTTTATACCGCTCAACATTCAATCTAACCCAGTCCGACTTCCAAGTAAGTACTTATGTTTAAGTTATCTGCTGTCTTAGTGACCCGAAATGGATTATTTTCACTTTTTGGTTTTTCTTTTCAGGTTTTTTTAATTTTTGTTTTCAGGTTTTTTGAAGCTGGTTTTTTAAATTTTAATTATTTTTTTTATTATTTTAAATGTACGAATTGAGTGGATTATTCAAGACCGTTACGTGCATGTAAAAATCGAAGACAAAGTTAAATCGTAAAATATCAAGATAAATAAATAAGCTAAATGCAATTCGAAAACAAGAAATAATAGTACATTGCGATACAAGTGTGGAAAGTTGATCATTCCATAGAGGCGGTTTATGACGCGCGAGCGGAACGCGAGCGTGGCAAAAGCCGAGATGGAATGATCAATTCACACGTGTATCGTACGACGTTTTTTATCACAGTTGCGAATAAAAAAAAAGACTTGTTAAAATTTTAATAATAAAAAGTTTTTAAGAATTTTAGGTTATGTTTACTATTTTTTGTTAATTACACTCCCGAAAGGCTAGGCAAAAGACTTTTAACCTATACAGCGTCTGACATACAATATTTTTTTAGGGTTTTTTTCATTTGTTTTTGCGTCGGCGGTTAAAAACAGAATATATTAGTTCCGGGTTTCATTAAAAACAGAATATATAAAAAAAATATATTTATGTACCTAAAGAAAAAACAAAACTCAATTTTTAATTATTTTCAAAGACGTCATCACGTAATATTATCGTTCGCAGACTTTAGAGACAACCTTTTGAAAAGAAGAAAAAAGGTACCAACAAAGAGTTTTAAGCCAGCAAGGCTTAGAAACTCTTTGGATGGTACCTTTTTCTATACATCAAAACAGTATAACCCAGATAAAGGAGATCATTCATGTTTCTAACAAAAAATACCCACAAAAAAAAATGCCGGCCAGTAATAAAAATTATTTGTATCTTGTAGAGAATAACATTTTAAACAATGTTTACTAAGGCAACAAAGAGCTACGATCAAAAATCGTTGAGTTATTTTACATTGAAAACCCAAAAAATGCATTTTATAGGGATCCGTTTGACCACTTTTAAGATCCCACTATAACTTCTGAAAGGGTTATTGGATATACCTATGTATATAAATATAATAAAAACAGACAAAACTTATCCATTTACTACTTATTTTTATATTTTTTCTGTAGTAATATCTTAGAAGTGGTCAAATGGATCTCTACAAAATGCATTTTTTTGGGTTTTCAATGTAAAATAACTCAACGATGGTTCATCGTAGCTCTTTGTTGCCTTATTAAACATTATTTAAAATGTTATTCTCTACAAGATAGAAACATTTTTTTTTTGTTGCCGGCACGTTAATTTTTGGGTACGATTTGAACGATGTCCCATCTACTATACTATATGTCATTAGCAGTAAGATACGTATTTGACATATCGGGATGACGTATTATTTTCCAACACTAGTTGGATTTTTTTTTATCGCACGCGTGTATTACGTTGCATTATGAGCCTAAAAGCGGTTTAATAAGATCCACTATATGAGCAACTGTGATAAAAAAGATAATTATCTGTATGACAGCTGTTTTGTATAAACTGTCTCAAGATAAATATATTATAGGTTTAATTTAATTTTTTTGTCGCACGAGTCTTACGGAGGACATGTTTTTTTTGTAAGGAAACTAAAAAGTGTTCTACATTTCACTGTTACAGAACCTAATTTATACGCTTTTCCGCACAATTTTAATGCCCATCGGATAGGAAATACTCTAAACTGTTCAGTTGTTCACTGTATTTTTTTATTCAAATGAACTATATTTTTGCGGTATTTAACGATTTAATGCTTAGGACAAGTTTTTTTTTAAATATACAATTATTTTGAGAAGAAAAAAATATAAGTATGTGGTCTTCTAACCCTCCACACTGATATTTTAGGTAGAGTCTATAAACACCTATAGAAATCGTAAGTTCTGTCCTAGTCACACTAGTGTCGTAGGAAAGCTAAATGTAACGTTTTTAACGACTTCAAAAAAAGGAGGAGGTTCTCAATTCGGTTGTTCCCTCATATCTTCTTTGTTTATCAACCGATTTTGATGAATCTTTTTTTGTTGGAAGGAGTGTCACAGGCTGGCCGTGCGCTGCAGATGCACTACGGTGCCGTGTGAGCTTGTCAATATGTCACTGTCAAAATGATACGACCGTTCCCGTTGATGTCATTTATTGCACTAAACTTAATGTAACATGAAATGCTATGGTAAGCAAAATGTATGCTCATACAAGGAGTCTACCTCAAGGGTGGTCCCATAAAAATTTGGTGAAGATCTGACGAGGATCTTTGGAGTGATTAACAGAATTGCACCTCAAAAGCGTTTCAATTTGTATCTGCCGAAACATCTTTTAGACGCGTTCCAAAAAAATTTGCACTAAAAGGCTAAAACATGATGAGGATCTTCGAAAACATGAAGAGATCGTTCCACATCTGGGGGCACGGCATGGCAGTGCCCCCGCCAAGTCGAGCAAAAAAGCGACACGGCCGTACCATCCTTTTCTCGAAACAGTTCAGGCCATTTTCGACCCCCTATAACTTCGTTGTGGATAAAACTAAAAGCCTGAATTTTCAGATACCAAGCAACTCCAAGCAAGCATTGTATGAACTCGGTATATTTCAAATTTCATCCAATTTGAACAAGTAGTTTAAGAATTATAACTAGTCAAAGTTTCTTAATTTTGTCACCACTCACTCACTCACTGACCGATCGTCAAAAGTCTAAGGCACTTCTAGCAGACATAGAAACTTCTTTTAAATACACTTAATGTTTAGTGTATAAATCAAGCAAAAACTAAAATATTATGCAATTTCGGTTCAGTTTTCCAGATACACCAACTGCATAAATAACTTTGTAATTCTATATAAATATATAGGATTACAAAGTTACATTTGCAGTCAATGAATCTGTGTACCTGTATAAGAAAATCCGTTGTAGATATTCAAGAAGTAGAAGGTACCGGAAAGGAAAAAAAAGTAGGACTATCTACGAATACAAAAAAGAAATGAGATCCCATCAAAAACATAACTTGTAAAAAAAACGAGTAGGTGGTCGTTTCCAAGTCTCGCAACCCAGTTCTTCTACCGTAAAAAGTTGTGAGATCCATGTAATACCAAGTCGGTTAATTTATTCAGTCCATTTATGTCTAAGTTATTTAGTAATAGATTGACTTGGCAATCGCACAAAAAAATCTAATTTATTATAATATGTATTGCTAGCGAGATACATTGTGTTTTTATGCGATTGTCAAGTCAATCTATAACGAAATAACTTTTCAAGTTATATATAAAAACCAGTTTCACTTCGTCGTATTACTGAGCCAGCGTATTATAAAACGTAGGTAAGTATTTGGAAGTCGGACTGGATGATACCAGCCCCCGAACCGAAGAAAAATTTTGCTGCTCTTTCACTCCCTTAACTTTTGACGTGTTGCCATCCTTTTCTTTTCCGTTTTATTCCTTTCGGTAGCCTTCCGATGGTTTGTGAATTAGACTGGATGTAAGGTTTTCTCCCAGTCCGACTTCCAAGTACCTACTTACCTACGTTTTATAATACGCTGGCTCAGTAATACGACGAAGTGAAACTTTGCTTTACCTCCGAAACGACGATATTTTCATTAATTAAACTATTTATTTATGACTTTGAAGTGTTTTTTTTTTCATTCATTTATTTATTTGCTTAGAAAATGGTACAATAGGGTGTTACAATATTATTATGTTCAACAATTTCTACCAATATGGTGTGCAAATATTAAAAATATAAGACTTGAAATTCACAAAATTAAGATGTTAAAATAGGTAGGAAAGTAATAAAATATTTTAAAATTAATCAAACTCAATGTCAGTAAAATAATGTAGAATTAATACATTTCATGTCAAAAAAAAATTATCAATCAATTATCCTGATATACATAAAACCTGGAAGATGTCTTGTCCAAAAATTCCTTAACACTATAGAAACTGTGATCCACTAACCAATCCTTCAATTCAATACAAAATTTGTTGTAAGGAAGAACAACAATTTTATTAGGCAGAGAATTATAAATGAACGGGGCCATATACACGCAATTGGCTCTAAACAACTTCAGGCGTGGGCGGGGCATTTCTAGTTGGGTTTGAGTTACCAGTCTTTTACCAATATTGCAGCTCTTTTCAAACATAGAGGGATTATTTCTAACAAATTTAGCTATCTCCAGTATATAGATACTCGGCACTGTTAAGAGTTTTCCACTCCTAAACACTGATCTACAAGAATCGGTCCATTTCATACTGAAAATCGCACGTATACACTTTTTTTGAGCCTTAAAAACTTGTATTGCTTCGGATGAATTCCCCCACAGAACTATGCCGTAACGAATAATTGAACAAACATATGCGTAGTAGACAGTTAAGGCAGTTTGTCGAGATGAACAATCTTTAAGTTTTCTTAGGGCATAGACAAATCTGTTAATGCGATTACATAAACTGCTAGTATGTTGTTTCCACGTTAAGTGTTCGTCAATAGTTATACCTAGAAATGAGTGATAGCTAGTTTGCTCAACAGTTTGATTATTTAGAGAAATTGATAACTTTAATTGCCTCCCTTGAAATGTCTTAAAATGTAATATTTTTGTTTTAGATAAATTTATTTTTAATTTGTTTTTATTTAACCACTGAATTATATTATTTAACGATTTTTCTATCACTGATTTATGAGATTCATCATCGTCACATTTTATAATGACTGTAGTGTCATCAGCAAACAATACACACTGGTGATCTACTGCTTGAGGTAAATCGTTGATGTAAACGAGAAATAACAATGGCCCCAATATACTTCCTTGAGGCACACCGCAAGGATTAATTCTTACCTCAGAATCATAATTCTCTATGGTCTTCGTTTTTTTGTCTAGTTTGGTTATTCTAGTGATTTGTTCTCTATTTGTAAGGTATGATTTAAACCAATTTTCCGCTTGTCCTCGAATACCATAAGCATATAATTTTTTTAGTAGTATTTGGTGATCTACAAAATCAAAAGCCTTACTTAAATCTAAGAATAGAGCAGATGTTGTCGTTTTATTATTAAGATTCACTAAAACTTGTTTTATTAATTTAAAAGTAGCCAATGCTGTAGAATGTCCTTTCCTAAAACCGTGTTGCTCCTTTGCTAGAATCTCAAATTTATCTAAATAGTTAAGCAATCTTTTGTAAACTATCTTTTCGTAAATTTTTGATAAGACCGGTATCAGCGAAATAGGTCTGTAGTTGTCTTTACTAGATTTACAGCCCTTTTTGTGTAGTGGTTTTATTATTGATAGCTTGAGCTTATCAGGAAAGTGACCTTGTTCCATTGAGAGATTAATTATGAAAGCTAATGGTTTACAGATCTCGAGACTAATAGATTTCAGAAGCGCTGTATTGATTGAATCATAACCTGCCGATTTCTTGTTCTTTAACCCCATAATGATTTTATAGATCTCGAAAGAATTGGTTGGTTCAAAAAACAAACTTTGACCGGCAGATTTGATAGCTCCACTATTAAAATTAAACCGGTTACTAGTTGCATTAGGATTTTCATTCGTCAACTCAATGAAGTAATTGTTAAATCTGTCAGCTATTTCACGCCCATTTTCCAGTAAGATATCACCATCTTTTATTATGTCAATATATTCTTTTTGTGTCATATTACCCATTTCATTTTTTATTATGTCCCAAGTTGCTTTACCACTATTCCTAGATTGCAAAATATGCTTTTTATTATTTAGTGATTGAAGATTATTTATACAACTTTTTAATATTTTAGAATATATTCGATAAGTTTTTTTTTTTTGCCTCTGCGTTTTTGTTAATGTAATAGTCGTACCTCAATGTTCGCTTCCTTTTACAACTTATTTTTACACCCTTTGACATCCACTTTAACCTGTGTGTTTTAAACGTTTTTTTTATTTTTATTCGTGGGAAACAAAGCTTGTAAAACAAGTCAAGATGGTTATGAAAAACATTAAAGCCTTCATCAGCATCATTACAATCATAGACGTCTGAAAAACTTAAGGACTTTATGGAATCAACAAATTTAGCAACATTTTCATCGCATTCATCATTGACAAACTGATACCACTGCTCCACACTATGAGCACCTTGACCCGACTGAAATTCAAGAATTTGCGCAGTATTGTGATCAGATAAACAAAATTTGTATGTGCTACCTCTAGCTTTATTTATATTACTGGCAATATTATCAAGACAGTTACCTTTACGTGTTGGTTCTTTAATATGACATTGTAAGTTATGATTAGATAGTATTTGAAGGAATCTTGTGGTATGTGGTATTTCTTCGTTTTTTGTACTCAGTATGTTTATATTAAAGTCACCGCATATAACCATACTATAATCCCTGAATCTACGCGAGAGTCTATCCAGGGTAGCTTCAAGTTTGCTAAAGAATATATGTAAATATTTCCGTCTAGGTATTCTATAAACGCAAATCACTAAGATTTTTAGGTGTTTAATGTCGACCCCACATATCTCGAAAAATTTCTCTTGTGCTAAGTCTCTGATATCTAGCAGTTCCACGCAGTCTAAATTTTTTTTTGTTAAAATACAAGTACCCCCACGTCGTTCACGTGCTCTACAAAACGAAGCCTTTAGTTTATAGTTATTTAATAATAGATATTGCTCTTCACCCTTGATAATGTTAGTTTCACAAAAGCACAATATATTTGGTTCAATATTACATTCCGCCATTTCACCTAAAACAACTTCTATATCAGTAGATTTATTTATAACACCAGCAATATTTTGATGAAACAGTATCATTCTATTTCGTTTGCTTTTTGTCTCGAAAAAATGTTTTAGGTTTATTGGTCTCTGGTTGTACAGGCAAAGTGCTACTCGCTTCAGATTTTGCAACATGGAGATACGAGGTAATAAGTGTTTGTTGACTTTTTATTACATTTGAGGGCTCAAGTCTTGTCTTTTTATTTTTCAGAAAATAGTAAGGTATTGTACCTCGCTTCGGATTCAAAGTTAGTTTAGAGCCACCCCCCCATTTTTTTTTTGCATATGAGGGCTCAGGTGTTGTCTTTTGTTTTTTCTGAAAATAGTAGGGTATTGTACCTCGCCTCGGATTTGAATTACGTTTAGAGCCAGGCGCGCCAACGGCGGTGTGGGCACCGCGTGCTACTCTCCCGTTAAATGTTAGAAATTTATTTTTGTATTGAATTGAATTGATCTTGTGTATTATTTGATGTCCTAACTCTGTATAGTCGTTAGTTTCTAAAAAGTAACAGTTTCGGAATAAGTTAGTTATACATTTAATTTCTTTGTTAAGTTTAGTTTCATTTAGATACAAACTATTTAAAACATTGACAACCAATACATTACATAGTTTGAAGTGTTTTATAGCATGACTAAGTTCAGATAACAGTTTGTAAGGATTTTTGTCATTTTCACCCGTCAAAATGACTATAAAATCGTTGATCAACATATTTTTAGCAATATTTTTACAGTCTGACAGAACATCTTCCGTGGAAGCGTTAGGTTTCCTAAAAGCAGTAATTTTGTAGTCATTTAATATTAACTTATCTCTGTTTTCAATTAGCCTTTGAATTAAACCATCTCCCTGATTGTCAGCCAGTAACAAAATTGAGGACTTTTCTTTGCATATTTTACTCTTGGTCCTCATGGCATTGTCTTCTTCATTCGAGGTATGTCTGTTGTTATATATTTTGTCCGTTTTTCCATCTATTATTTTTATTGATTTAGCGTTTTGGTTGCTGTCACACAGTTCGTCATTTGCTGTCTGGGGTATCTCCGGTTCTACATTTTGAAGGTCCTTTGAGTCAAGTGTATCCTCAGTCTTATCAGACGGCTTTTCTAAATCGTTTTTTATAAAGTTTTCCGATATGCGGCGTCTTAAACTCTTCCTGCCACTTAGACACAGGTTTCTTCCATATGAAGTAACAGGAGTTGCACATAAATGCTTAAGGACGACGATTTCCTGGTGTAGCTGTGAGATTTGTTTTTTTAGTTGCATATTATCTAGTATTACATTGTCTAATTCATGTTGAGTCGAGTTAAGTTGCGTTTTTAAATCATTAATTTCCTCTGTCATATTGCTGGAAAAAATGTTTGTCGATAAATCCAGACTTTGTCCATGCAAGTCTTCTGACAAGGAACTATTAAAAGAATTTTGTCTTATAGATTCCATTGAGTTAGATTTAATTTTTCGTTGTTTCCGAAGTGTAACGTATTCCATGGTAATGACTCCTTTCTGTTGGTACAATCGGTAAGAACTAGTAGCGACCTCTAACGTCCACTAGAAGAAATTAATATCCAAACAAAGTACCAGTAGCGAAACACAGCGAGTAAACAGCGAGTTTTGATAATTCGTAGTTTTTAAGTTTTTTATTTACTTACATAAAACTTTTTAGTTTACCTTTTTATTTTTTTTATGTAAGGTATTTTGTAGGTAAGTACCTACCTACAAAATTAAAATAAAAGTTAAAAAATACATAAGTATGTATTTTTAAACTTTTTAGTTTTTTTCTTTGTAATTTATTTTTGAAGTCGGTTTTTTAATTTTTGAATTTATTTTTTATAGTCAGTCCTTCGACCATTTACTAAGTCACTATCACGGAACAAGGCTGTTCTGTGGTCACTACCACTATCACCTTAACTATCACGGACTAAAGTGTAAACGTGAATTTCATATACATGGACTCAAGTTATTTCGATGCTCCAACACGAGGTTTCGTTAAAGTTTATCACTGTATGAGGAGAGGAAAGGTATTAAGACAATGACAGAGTTATTAAGAACTGAAAAGGCTATATGAACCAAAAGCTCTTTGCCTTCCTCTTCTAGGTAAAAAGGAATTGACATTGACGTATTCAATATGTCAAACACATCCTACTGCATTCATTTTAGTGTGGCCGCTTTAGCGACTTTGTCACTAGATCTAATGGTTTTTGAAGTGTTAGGGGTAATTTTTTTATAATAAACTAGCTGCACCCCACCACGGTTTAACCCGCGGTAGTCCCGATCCCGTGAAAATATTATAATTGAGAAAAATTAAGTAGCTTTTGCGCTAATCCAGGTCTGAGGACGCCAGCTATCTACAAATACAGGGGAGCCCGGGAGCCCTATCGCTCGCATAAACTTTTTTAACATTATGCCGTTTAATATAACTATTTATTTAGCCTAAAGTTTTTTCGCATTCTGATAAATGGATACGTATTGGTTTCTTTGGCATACCTAATTATAACTTACTATAATTTTCTTTAACATAAATTTTAATCTTATTCTAATAAGTTTTTGGGGGATTTCTTTTTTCCAAGCGGTAACACTGTTTATCCTTTTGTTTCTAGAAGAAAGTGGAAGTTGATCAACAATAAATTTTATTACGAATAGTGCTCTTTTTTATAAACTGTAACTCAAATTATAAATTAAAATAATGTCGAACGTTTTCGGACTGATAGTATCTGGACGTTTGGTGAGTATGCAGCGTCGGTGTCGTGCTTGCCGCGGCGCGCTAGATGTAGTACGTTTACTTATTCGATATCGGCAGGCAAGTGGTAAATGTTGTGTGTGGTGCAGGTGCAGACCGACTTCACGCCGCTGTCGGAGGCGCGGTTCGTGGTGACGATCGCGGAGGCGGACACCATCAACCACTGCGTTGTGTTCCTGACTGGCGCGGTGCCGCTGCCCCCCGGCACTGCCGGCATGGTCTACTGGAGCTGGCCGGACCCCGCCGCGCCGCCCAACTGGCAGCTCCTCGGACACATCTCTAACACTAAACCCTCTGCAATATTCAAGATATCCAACTTGAAGAAGCTACATGAACTCACTAGTACTGTATCCTCCTACTCTCCCCAGGGTGTCCCTCTCTGACAACACTTTGATTAAACAAGTACATTTATTTTGTTTCAGGTGAAACTAAGTTTATGAGTGCTTTTGGGCAACAGCAGATTTGTCACAATGCACAAATAGGCATCTCCATAGAACCAGAAACCAACATACAGCTCCTGTCTTCCTCCATTGTAAGTATGAAGATATCAATGTATATAATATAGTGATAATTTAATGATGAGATCACTGATGATTCTCATTGTTGTATGTAATTGCAGGCACAACAAACAAACTCATATGTAACATTCGCTCAGAAGATGCTGGAGCACCTGGTGAACTTCGTGGCATCATTCTCGGTGACACAGGAACAGATGACACCGACCCCGGGCGTCTCCTACATCCCCCTCACCACGCTCCACACGTGGTACCAGAACTTTGAGCGGAGATTGCAACAAAACCCTAACTTTTGGAAAAACCTATAACCCTAGTTTAACTAAGACATACCTAATAAATTATAAGTATTAGCAGATACATATTGTGCGCTGGTCAACCAGCTAGCCTACATTGAGACACCTTTACATTTGCTTCTTCAATTTGTGTATGGGATCATTTCACCCTGGGATGATTTCACCTTTAGTTACAGGATACTCTAGAATCCCACTCAATTGTCATTCCTGCCTGTCTGTCCCTGAACCCATTATCAATTCAAATTAAAAAGGTATTTTTATTTCCTAAAGAAAAAATAGTCTAGTAAAAATGACCCAGTTAGAAAATGATGTTTCAGAGTTGTAAATAGCTCGACTTGGTACTCGCGTCTCCCTACCGTCTCCCTACTCGCCACTCATGTTTACTAAAAAATAAATGATGTAATGCTGCAAAATGTTGTCGAATTTTGCAATTCTGTCCGGTAGAAATTTAGCAAGCTAGCTTCTGTAAATGTTTCTGAATTTTCGTAATTTGTTTCACTTCTAATTCTCAAAGTAAGCTATATTTATAATTTAATTTAAATTAATATGAATGGAAAGATTAAATAATAACTTAACCTACATTAACCATAAGTAAGTACATAATAGCCATTATGTTAAGTCAACTGCATGATGGAGGGTCTGATCTTCTCTAAAATGTATGTGATGTTACAGGATACCTACCAATACCAATGTATCTATGTCCTCATGGTCATATTTGCTACATTGATATGACAAAATAAGTATGACCACAAGGAAACACTCAGTAGGTATATGTTTGGAATATCCAGTCTGATGGTTAAATTAAATAAAAGTACTTACAAAGTATAATGTTAAATACCTACCTACATTCATTATTATAACAAATGAAGACTGCTTAATTAATCAGAATAAATCATAATTTCTGTTGTGTATCAATTATTGATAGATAGATAGTGAGCTAGTCAAAGTTATTATACCTTCTGTACCTAACCTAGTTGTTGAGGGTACTTAAACATCAAGTTATTAATGTCTATATAATGTTTAATTTGCTCCCCAGCTCAATAAAAAGTATCTGTCATACATACAATAAGATTTTATTATTATTACAATTTGTTAACAAAGTTAATAATACTAACTTTAACAT
This sequence comes from Idaea aversata, assembly GCA_907269075.1. Taxonomy (NCBI): domain Eukaryota; kingdom Metazoa; phylum Arthropoda; class Insecta; order Lepidoptera; family Geometridae; genus Idaea; species Idaea aversata. The sequence continues at coordinate 372,324 of OU026084.1, forward strand.
CAAGGCAAGGCACTGCTGGCTGGTTGTTTCGTTAATTCATATATTCTCATCCATCTATGAACAAACACTGGTAGGTAACACCAAAATTAAATTACAATTATTAACTCCACATTCTTTTTGGGATTCAATATGGAATCCAATATTCTAGGTATAAACAATGTAAAGTATAAACCACACAAATAATGGCCCAAAACCAAATAAGGCACTTGACAACAGTCTTTTCCATTTATGATGTCTCTTCTTGAGTTCCAAAATAAATTAGTGAAAATAAAGGCTAAGTTTACGTAGGCGTCGTCGGTGAGGACAGGAAAGGATCGTGCAGGGCTTCCGCCGCCGTCGGGCGCCGCCGCGGGTCAGGCGCCAGCAGCCGCGCCGCCAGCGAGAACGCCTCGTTCGGGAACCCCGCCGCCGAGCCCTCGGCGGTCGCGTCTCCTTCGTCCGGACACAGGCACGCCGCACCCATGCCGATGCGAAAACATGCCGCGCATGGCGACAACGGCGCGCCCCGCAGCCGCGCCGCAAGCCGGCGCAAGCTGAGCCCGCGCCGCGGCGACGATGACACTAGCCGGCGTCCGAGAGCGCGCGCCGCCGCTCCCAAAGCGCGCGTGCCCAGCAGATCGGCCAGCTCAGCTAGCGCCGTCACGTCGTCGCCAGCGCGGAAGAACGGGTATCGCGCAGTGAGCGCACTCGCGAGCACGACACCACTCGCCCACACGTCGACGGCGGGCCCCTGCGCTCCCACCTTGAGCAGCACCTCGGGCGGCCGGTAGCCCTGCGTGCCGGCGCGCGGCGCTCGTGCTCCGGGCCGTGCCCAACACGCACCGCACACGCCAGCGCGTCCTGAACAAGCACAAGGCGACGGTCGAGTAGCGAGCGTAGAACAAGGCGCGGGCGGCGGCGATTCAGACGACTCAGCGGGGGCAGAGGACGAGAGACGCTGCGCGAGCCCGAAGTCGACGAGCAAGTAGCGACGCGGGTGCGAGTCACGGTCGTAGAGGAAGTTGCTCGGCTTCACGTCGCGGTGGATGACGCTGAACGAATGCACGTGACGTAATGCCGTCAGCAGCGCGCGCATGTAGCACCTCACCTCCTCGGCATCCATCTCGTGCACATACTCCTGCCGAGTGACACAACCATTATTTTATAATTCTTTTATTTCTGCAATATCAACCAGAACTACAACAACTTATAATAATTATTGTATAGTCCTGAAATGGAAAATAAGTTGCCGACATAATATAGGTAGTTGACTTACAGAAAACTTTCTATGAGGTATGTAAGGCATCAAGAACACTACAGTATCCAAGTTCCGAAGACAGAGATCTACTCCAATCACATTCTCTTTGCCCCTGCAACAATTACATGTGAGAACTATACTCGAGTTATGCCAACTCAAGTTGGCGCACACTGGTCCGGATTCCGAAAATCAGGGACTTAGGGGTCGAAGTCCGAATTAGGGTCTCAAATTTTAAAATCAAGGTCTTTAAATGATTCTAAACCACTTTTATAGAATAGCTTTTTCTTATATCGTGGCCCGTTTCCAAGAAAAATAATGTTGTGAAAATTTTTGTATGGAAAAATTTAGTTTTTAGTACTTATTTTGTAAGCGGGCGGAGATGTTAAAACCAAACTTACTAGGGATCATAGAGGGTATATTACTGCACATTATTGTCTGAGACACTTGCTTCATATCTCTGCCCGTTCAAAAACGGCAGGCGTTCGAAACTCATATTTTTATTACGCGATTTATAAGGTACCTAATGTAATTTTTGACCCTGCAATTATAATATTTAAATGAAATTACCTAATTGTATTAAAAAAATGGAAAAATACGCTTTAATTCCATTTAAATGTACCTTATAAATAGCGAAATAAAAAAATGAGTTTAGAACGCCTGCCGTTTTTGAACGGGCAGAGATATGAAGCAAGTGTTTTAGACAATAATGTGCAGTAATATACCCTCTATAATCCCTAGTAAGTTTGGTTTTAACATCTCTGCCCGCTTACAAAATAATTAGGAAAAACTAAATTTTTCCATACAAAAAAATTTAATAACATTATTTTCTTGGAGACGGACCCCGATATAAGTATCTTTTGTAATTAATTAAGAAAAGACATATTGAAAGCACAAAACGTAACAATCGAATGATGATTTTAACGAATGATGCTTAAACAGTGACTTGGTATATTGGTATGGAAGGAAGGGATATTACAGATAAGAGTTAAAAACAAGTGTCAAACGCTTACTACCCGCCAAGGTATGTAATGAGTGCCATTGTCTAAGAACAATAGCAGGTATAAGGTGAAATGATCAATATGTATGCATCACGTACTTAGGTAGTATGACACCTAACGTGCGACTTGTTGCATACATATTGATTATTTTACCATAGACCTGCTATTGTTCTTAGACAATGGCACTCATTACATACCTTGGCGGGTAGTAAGCGTTTGACACTTGTTTTTAACCCTTATCTGTAATATCCCTTCCTTCCATACCAATATACCAAGTCACTGTTTAAGCAGCATTCGTTAAAATCATCATTCGATTGTTACGTTTTGTGCTTTCAATACGTCTTATCTTAATTCATTACAAAGGATACTTATATCGGGGTCCATTTCCAAGAAAATAATGTTATTAAATTTTTTTGTATGGAAAATTTAGTTTTTTTACTAATTATTTTGTAAGCGGGCAGAGATGTTAAAACTAAACTTACTAGGGATTATAGAAGGTATAATGCTGCACATTATTTTCTAAGACACTTGCTTCATATCTTTGCCCGTTCAAAAACGGCAAGCGTTCGAAACAATTTTTTTTATTTCGCGATTTATAGGGTACCTTATGTCTTTTTTGACAATACAATTATAATATTTAAATGGAATTACCTAATTCTATTTAAAAAAAATGGAAAAAAGTCGCACGTTAGGTGTCATACTACCTAAGTACGTGATGCATACATATTGATCATTTCACCTTATACCTGCTATTGTTCTTAGACAATGGCACTCATTACATACCTTGGCGGGTAGTAAGCGTTTGACACTTGTTTTTAACTCTTATGTGTAATATCCCTTCCTTCCATACCAATATACCAAGTCACTGTTTAAGCATCATTCGTTAAAATCATCATTCGATTGTTACGTTTTGTGCTTTCAATATGTCTTTTCTTAATTAATTACAAAAGATACTTATACTTATAAATATGTCTTTTCTTAATTAATTACAAAAGATATCGGAGTCCGTCTCCAAGAAAATAATGTTATTAAATTTTTTTGTATGGAAAAATTTAGTTTTTCCTAATTATTTTGTAAGCGGGCAGAGATGTTAAAACCAAACTTACTAGGGATTATAGAGGGTATATTACTGCACATTATTGTCTAAAACACTTGCTTCATATCTCTGCCCGTTCAAAAACGGCAGGCGTTCTAAACTCATTTTTTTATTTCGCTATTTATAAGGTACATTTAAATGGAATTAAAGCGTATTTTTCCATTTTTTTAATACAATTAGGTAATTTCATTTAAATATTATAATTGCAGGGTCAAAAATTACATTAGGTACCTTATAAATCGCGTAATAAAAATATGAGTTTCGAACGCCTGCCGTTTTTGAACGGGCAGAGATATGAAGCAAGTGTCTCAGACAATAATGTGCAGTAAATACCCTCTATAATCCCTAGTAAGTTTGGTTTTAACATCTCCGCCCGCTTACAAAATAAGTACTAAAAACTAAATTTTTCCATACAAAAAAATTAACAACATTATTTTTCTTGGAAACGGGCCCCGCTATAAGAAAAAGCTATTCTATAAAAGTGGTTTAGAATCATCTAAAGACCTTGAAATTAGACCCTGATTCTGGCTTCAACCCCTAAGTTCCTGATTTTCGGAATCCGGACCAGTGTGTGGCGGCAGACGCGGCATGCACGCCAAAACTACTTGACCGATTAGGATGAAACTTGATTCGTAGGCAGCTGCAGACATAAATTAACAAGAAAATACTTTTTATTCCATTATTCCCACGGATTCGAACTTACGCGGGTGAAACCACGGGGCACAACTAATTATATAGTTATCGTCATAGGCACGCTGATAAGGCAATGGCATGTAGTATCTACATCCTTAATTATAAACACCTTAATACCATGTTCCAGTGAAAATTCAAGTTGGCAATGTCAGCAATGGCAACTCGATATAAAGTTGAGCATCACTACCTATTACCTATAGTAAAATTTTTTGTGTAAAGGTGACATCCCATGGCCCCAAAGATCAACCTGCACTGACACACCATAGGAAGAGTATCTCCGCAGATCCACCATTAGTTATATACTTCAACTAGCGACCCGCCCCGGCTTCGTACAGCTATATTATGCATGTATTATACATATAAACCTTCCTCTTGAATCACTCTATCTATTAAAAAACCGCATCAAAATCCATTGCGTAGTTTTAAAGATTTCAGCATACATAGGGATTTAGGGACAGAGAAAGCGACTTTGTTTTATACTATGTAGTGAAGATCTGAGCTGTTCACTTACATTTGTATTTTGGAATGTCCCAGACAGACTGACATGCACCGTTGGGCGTTGGAAGAGTAGTGAGAGGCTGGTTGTCATCTGACGTCAACCATGCATGTGATAATTTCATGCACTGTGGGAAGCTACCTTTACACTGACCCAATGTCTCGCAGGCAGCGCAGCTCGTGCTCGACGCGCGCGGGGTGCGCGGTCGGCACTAGGTGTTTGATGGCGAACCAGGGTTTATCGGCGGGACGGAGCGCCGCGTGCCTCCGCAGCGAGCCCAGGTATACCGAGCTGAATGTACCCTCACCGATCTTACGGTGGACCTCCACTATCTTGTCCAGTTGAGGTAACTTCGCCAGGAGCTCGCTGATTTCATCTTCTATAATAAATCACATCCATTACTACTCTACAAATAGGTACTTAGTTATTACCTACTAAGTAGGTACCTATTATAAATTCAAAAAATTTGTAAAAAGGTGCAATACTCACGTTCGTCATCTTTCGACTCCAATGATTGATCGTCTTCACGTTTCCTTTTGAGTAATTGATTAAGTCCATAGTTCCGAGTTTTTAGAACTTCTTTTTTTACTTTAACTTCAATTCCCCTTATTCTAGACATAATGATTATATTCAGGATAGTATTAATATTAACATGCTTCGTGTTGGTTTGTAAGTACTTATATTATATTAAAACTCAACGAACTATGAAATAATACACAACCAAATCTTAAATTCTACAAATAAAAGTTTTTGGCCAACCATCCACCAGACAACCATGCATGAGCGGACGTATCTGCCATTTCTGCCAAGTGCCATGCTTCAAAACAAGACTGTCATTCATGTCAAATATCTATGAAAATAAAATAAATGTTTTTTTTTTTTTCATTCGGTCTGTTTGTTTTAAGGCTTTTACACACGTCCCAATTTGGTCGGGTCCGACATACAATTTGGTCGGGTGTACAACCAAATTGGGACGTGTGTATCGTGGTCGGGCAGACTTAATTATTATTAATTGATCAAATTGGATACGCCCACCCAATTTGGTTGTATCCGACCAAATCGGGACGTGTGTACGCATCGGACCCAACTTCGTGTTCGAAACAAACAAGTGTGAGTCGGACTCCCGCACGAAGGGTTCCGTATCATGTTGTATTTTAGCTCCACTTCATTTTTTTTGAAGTTATACTTCTTTAGGCGCGTTATGAAAAAATGATGAGAGTGAAATTTTACAAAAGCGTCACACAAAATTCTCACGTCGGACGAGTTTTTTGTCGGACGAGTTTTTTGTCGGACGAGTATTTTGTCGGACGAACTTTTCGTCGGACGAGTTTTTTGCCGGACGAGTTTTTTGTCGGACGTGTTATTTTTTTTTTTTTTTTTTTTTTTTTTTTTTTTTTTTTTTTTTTTTTTTTTTTTTTTTTTTATAATGACGGACGGACGGACGGATGGAACTGATAGACGGACGGACTGATGAGCTGACAGTGAAGTATTAGTAATAGGGTCCCGTTTTTCCCCCTGAGGAATGGAACCCCAGAAACTACTTAATGACCACGATGTGTATCAATGTACTCTCTGAATAGTATCCTTTACTTATAATAACCACAGAACAAATAAATATAATAACAAAGCTGTGGCCTTATGCAGAATCGAGCGAAGCTATTTACCAAAATAATAGAAAAAAACTATAAATTTTGATCAATGATTGTGAATTGAAAGTTTTTTGGTTTGGTATTATAAATTTTATGAGTTTTGGTCTCCAGTAGGTCTTGTGTTTATTGCATGTTTTGTTATAATCGATTTCACGATGATAGCCAAAAGATTCTTGGTCCCTTTGCTGTTTAAGCAGCTCAGAACGGTACAAAATCAATTTTTTAGGTTAATTGGAGAAAATAAATAGATTCTGATTTCATGATAATTACGTAGGTATCTACGAACATTTCAGGCAAGCTACGTTACAAAGAACACTAAACCGGAGGTACCAAAGAACTTGCTGGAGAAGGTATATTCAGCTGCCGAACAAAAGGAGAATGGAATCGTTTACGATCGGAAACCATTCAAGCTGCACCTGGAGGCTGGCAAGACGTACCACTGGTGTCTCTGTGGACGCTCTAAGTCACAACCACTTTGTGATGGAACCCATAAAGACATTTATCTTAAAATTACCCAGAGGTAAGAGGTTATACATTTTATAATGTACCTAAATTTATAGTAGAGGTGTTATCTAACACTTGTATATTTCTTTAATTTCAGGCCTGTAAGATTTACAGTAGAAAAGACTAAAGATTACTGGTTGTGCAACTGTAAACAGACAAAATTAAGGCCATTCTGTGATGGTGCTCACAAACATAAAGAAGTTCAAGAAGCAACCAACGTCAGGGTCTAGTGCACAGCTTCCTTTACTATCCTTTGTTATTTATAATATTATTTAGTAAGATATATAAGTAGTTTTAAATAAAAATAATAATTAGATTGTTGGATTTTGTCAATATTGTGGATTGTTGTGCCCACAGAACAATAGTTGGTTGTTCCCAGTAAATTGGACTGAAATCCTTACCCTACATACTACAACGATAATGTAACTGTTGTGGCCATCCATCAATGTCAATGAAAACGGATGCGTTCGGAAGATGCGAAAATAGAATTCGTTGACAGTTTGTGTGATCGCGATAGCCAGGCATTTATTTAGTGATTTTAGGATGGAGGGCGCCGCTCTCTTGACGAACGACGAGGGATAATATGCAAGAGAAGGTATGTGATGTCGTGGACATAGCATGTGTAGTGTTTTCTTCTAAAGTTTCACTTGCTGCTACTTGATAAGAGCATACATCCAGATCCTATTACTATTAGCACTGGTGCTCCAGCCCATGGACGTAATATATAATATACTAGCAGTCCCGGCAAACGTTGTTTTGCCATTTAAAAAAAAACTAAAGGAAACAAAATAAAAAATAGATTTTGGCCGATTCTCAGACCTACTGAATATGCTCACAAAATTTCATGAGAATCGGTCAAGCCGTTTCGGAGGAGTTCAAGTTCGAACCCCGTGACACGAGAATTTTATATATATATAGAGATTACGTCCAATGGTCCAAGCCTACACCTTGCTCCATCTGTCATGTCATCTGCCACTTTATGTCAGGTGTAAAATATTACATTCATTTCTTGTGGAATTTTAATGAATATAGGCATATTAATTCTGAAATGGTCTAATACATCGATCATCTAAACCAGCGGTCGGCAACCTTTTGGCAGGCATGGGCCACAAGGCGGTAAAATAAACTAAAGGTGGGCCGCACTTGTAATATTATGGCTTCTACACACGTTACGCTTTGGTCGTCCCGACCAAATTAACACAATCGGGTGTCGCTACACACGCTACGATTTGGTCGGATACGATTTAGAGAGTACATTGATACACAACGTGGTCATTAAGTTTCTTTAGTTCATTAGTTTCTAGGGTTTCGTTCCTCAGGGGGAAAAACGGAACCCTATTATTACTAAGACTTCACTGTCAGTTCATCAGTCCGTCCGTCTTTCAGTTCCATCCGTCCGTAAATCAGTCCGTCCGTCTGTCTGTCTGCCTTTCTGTCCGTCTGTCATCCGGTTGTATCTCATGAATCGTGATGGATACAGAGTTAAAATTTTCACAGATTATGTATTTCATTAGTGTCGCTTTACCAACAACAACTAAAAAAAGAAAAAAAATGAAGTGGAGCTCAAATACAACATGATACGGAACCCTTCGTGCGGGAGTCCGACTCACACTTGTTTGTTTCGAACACGAAGTTGGGTCCGATGCGTACACACGTCCCGATTTGGTCGGATACAACCAAATTGGGTGGGCGTATCCAATTTGATCAATTAATAATAGTTAAGTCGGCCCGACTACGATGCACACGTCCCGATTTGGTTGTACACCTGCCCCCTGATTCACAAACTGTCGGTAGGCAACCGAACCGAAGAAAAATTTTGCTGCTTTTTCACTCCCTCAACTTTTGACGTGTTGCCATCCTTGTCTTTTCAGTTTCATTCGTTTCGGTAGCTTTCCGATGGTTTGTGAATAAGCCTGCTGATCAAATTGGATGTCGGACCCGACCAAATTGGGTGTCGCAACACACGCTACGATTTGGTCAGACCCGATTCAGAGAGTACATTGATGCGCATCGTTGTCATCGAGTAGTTTCTAGGTTTCCGCTCCTCAGGGGGAAATAATTTATTCTCAAAGTGGGCAGTAGACAAAATAAGTTTGGGAACCCTTGTCCTAGGGTCTATTTTCTGTTTCCCAATACTGCCTAATCAGCATCAAATAATAGAGCATAAACATTTCAACTACGTTTCAAGTCAGAATCATATGGAATCAATCAATACACATTCGGTTAGTCCATTGAAATGTTACATTTTTTTGGGCTTAGCGTGCATTTGTCAGAGGACGCAATTTTATTTTACAGATATCAAGAGGGGGTTAGTCTAAGCTTAAATCCAAGTTTGAGAGATTTTAGCTCTTGTCCCACGGCCGCCATCTTGGAAAAAGGGATTTAAATGATTTTTATGGTTTATCTGACAAACTATAGGTCTCACTAAAAATATTACTTAACATTTTTTGTTGCAAATAAGATTGTCTACAACTTTTACACAACAACTTTTAGTCGTAAACCAAAAATAAAAAAGTTATAAGTGAAAATCCATTTCTCAGATTCCTTAGCTCTTTTTATGGTCCCATATGGCTGAAAGCTTGAAACTTGGCATACAGGTAGCTTTTACATAGATAATAAGATATAGATGTAGAAACAAGTCGTATGGCGACTGGTTCCCCTCTTTCCCCCCCTTTTGTGTGCCAATTTAGAGGTTTTTGCATTTTTTATGAAAACTGTTAAAGCTATAACCAAACTGTCAATGAGCAATATGATCTTCATCAAATTCACTACAATATTTACCTCAGAAGTATGAAGATCGGACTTATAGTTTAAAAGCTGTAAAGTGATTTTTACGCCCCGTTGACCCTGTTTTGTATCAGCCTTACAGTTTTATTATTTTTTTATAAACACAGTTAAAGCTATAACAAAACTGTTAATGACCGATAAGTTCTTCATTAAATTGTCTACAATAATTGTCTTAAAAGTATGTTGATATGACTTATAATTTTCAAAATATTCTTACTTTTCTACTTCTGAAAATTAACTCAACAAGGAAAACATTGAAAAAGCGCATGTAATCATTTTATACGTTTTTAGGCCCTCCGAGAGTAGTCTATACTTGAGTTTACATCCTTAAAAAACCCTGGGCTACTCCCATGGTGCTACGAAATCAGTATTCTTAGTAAAAATAAAAACTCAAATTTTCATAGATTTTCGCTTATAACTTTTTGTTTTTTGTTCTACGACTAAAAGTTACTTAACAAAAGTTGTAGGTTATCATATTTGCAACAACAAATGTTAAGTAATATTTTTTGTGAGACCTATAGTTTGTCAGATAAACCATAAAAACCTTTTTCCATTTTTCCCTACCCTTTTTCCAAGATGGCGGCCGTGGGACAAGGGCTACAATCCCTCAAACTTGGATTTAAGCTTAGACTAACCCCCTCTTGATATCTGTAAAATAAAATTGCGTCCTCTGACAAATGCACGCAAAGCCCAAAAAAATGTAACATTTCAATGGACTAAGGGCCCGTATTAATAAATCGCTCTCAATATCGATCTTGAGTGCGTATCAATAAAGTGAGTCTTGAGATGTGGTCACTATCTTAAGTTAGGCGTTAATTAATAGATAAAACTCAAGTTTTATTGCCCTTATTTTATTTTTATTTTATTTTATTTTAATTTATTATATTTTAATTTTAATTCACATTATGGATCGGTGTTATCTGAAATAAACGCATTTTATTTTTTATTTATTTTAACCAGGCTGATATCGCTCTTGAGATTTGAGACTGATCTTGAGAGCGACCTTGAATGACAGTAACGCTTTGTTCTTACCTTGAATGATATGTTCTTACCCTATAGTAGGTAGTGTCGTCATATTTTGCCGTCAACTTGTTTTAATGTGAAAATATTTTACAAAATATAACATTTGTATGACCCGCAATCAGACTTGAGTTCACGAAACTACATCTTGAGACATATCTTGAGAGCTGAGTTTGATTTATTAATACAGTATAACTCAAGTGATACGTCGCTCTTTAATCGCGTCTTAAGATAGGTTTATTAATCAGCGCAACAACTCAAGAGCAAACTCAAGATTGAAATCGATATTGAGTTCGGTTTATTAATACGGACCTAGGTGTCCAACCTAACTATTGACTATGCATTGAATGATGCTGATTTACCATATAGAGGATGGAAACTACCTTATCATAAATACCATATCGTACTTGCTATTGTTAGTGTTTGGAAATCAGTCTTAAAAAGTGGAAAGTAGAGTTACATTTTATGGGTGGCAGAAGGTCCTAGTTAAATATGGATAAAATTACTGGTCTCGACAGCGGTTTTACCAGCGTAAGTCCCGATCCCGGAATTTCGGGATCAAAAGTATCCTATCTTCTTCTCCATTCTCTAAACTTACACTATCACCCAAATCAGTACAGTCCTTTGCCAGAAAAAACAATAAAGAAACTAACTTTCGTTACAAATTTATAATACTTATTAGATATGATTAAGATGTTCTAAAAAAAATTTGGCTTTTTAATCAAGGAGTGTTTCTTTAATTACTACGTTAAACGTTTTTTCATTAGACTGTATTATTTTTGACTTGAACAACAGTTTTTTACTGTTCATTTGTGAGTGGTCCCAGTCGACGGAAGAAAAATATTAGAATAAATGAATCCGGTAACCGGGACCGCGGTTCCTGTTGATTGCGGTCCCAGTCGCCGGAACCCTCATATAATCACTATATACCTAATTAGCTACTTAATAAACATTAAAAAGAAACAAAAATGGATACTTTTTTAAAATATTTTATGATCATCGCAGAGTGTCTAACTTTTAATTCGTCTACGAAGCTAAATGACTAAAATAAATGTAGCAAATACATAGCAAATTACCTAAACTGTAAATCGCCTAGCGATCAAAATGCAAAGCAAAATGCTTAGTTGTTTCTCCAGTGGCACATCAAAATAAAATTTTATTTCAGTTCTTTGAGTTGGTTGCAGTAAAAATGTGTTGCACTTGACTCAAACTGAAAATAACCTTGCAAATATAGATTTATTTTTATGAGACAAATTCTGAATTCCGAGAGAGGAATATCTACTCCAAGATCCTTTATGGAAGAAATATATGTAGGGGAATGAATACGATGATATTTTAATGCTTAGAGAGTGAAACTGTCAATATTTATTTTAATTAAAAAACGTGTGGCACTCGAGGACTGCCGCGGTAAAGCTATTGCATAGTGAACGCTCGGCCGAGCTACATGGTAGGCGGAGTGGGGGGTGTAAACCAAAAAAACAACCATACCACAGACGAATATCTAAGCATATACTTGTTTGAGACTGGACTCGAACCCTGCTACCATGTGTTTGGCAGTCCGGCATGGTGACCATTGTGCCAACTGGGTCGTCATACGTAGAAAAAAAAAGGTTTCTTGAAGCAAGAAGTAATCCCTCTTCTCGTAATAATTTCTTGTCTTAGTAAATGTTCTTATAATTATAGATTAAACGAACTTACCTGTATGTGAAGTTCTATCTTAATTATATGAATATTTTGTCCGAAGGAATTAGCAATATTACACTTGTAGTATGCTCTAGCGACTACATCACGTTCACTAATTTGAGGGTACACTGGAAAAAAAAACACTGTTCCATCCCAGGCACCTCTCTCGCGTCATAGTTTAAAGAAAAATAAAATATTTCACAAAATACTTAGGGTGTATTGTTGTATTTAGTTAGATTATGCACACACATACAAACAGGGAGGGAGGGTTGCTAATTCCTTCGGACAAAATATTCATATAATTAAGATAGAACTTCACATACAGGTAAGTTCGTTTAATCTATAATTATATTTCATATTTTGTCCTCGGAATTAGCAATATTACACTTGTAGACTTTTAGAGAGTGAAATATTTTACTGAAATTATTATACTTAGGAGTATATGTATTTATCATGTACCCATATACTAAGTTTTCAACTTAACAAACATTAACTATTGTCGTTGACAATGACTCTTGTAAATGATTTTAAATTAAGCATAGTAAAATTTTTGAATTGACAGAATATATAGATTTTTAGATATATTCAACAAACTGATTCACCGAGCGAGCGGTCTTTTTATTTATATTGTAGGTTAATATAAATCCAGTAGACTAACATCTAATTTACGAATAAGTTGGGGAAGGGACAGCATGTCTTTAGTAAGTACATAACATGCGCTGAGAATAGAATGATGTTGATTCTATTTATAGGACCTCTAATTCATCGACTTAAACTCTGATCAGTATTACTAGAAATAGTAAAAGTTATATTTTAAAAAGGCTAGATTTTCCCTGTATAGGTAATTGTAAAGCCCTGCTTCATACAAAAATGGCCACAGTGATATTGGTAAGATATTACAATTGTTTTATTGATCTCTAATCAATGAAGCATCTCGAGGTCTATATACAAAAATATCTTTCTGCATTTATTATTTATCTTTGACAAGGTTCTTACTCTGTGTATGAGAGTAACCAAAGTTTTAAAACTCCTATCTTGGGTCGTCTCGTACAGACGATTAAAAACCTGTTATTTCATAGCGATAAAGTCTATATTTGTATACGCGCGCGCGCGGAGTGGGCGAGGCGCGGGTACTGCTCGCGCACCGCTTCCACGCCCGCGCCGCGCCACTGTTGAAACCGGCGTGGAAGCGGCGCACTGCACAGTGAGGTGCAATTTGGTAGCCAGCTCGCGCCTCCGACACACTGGGTTGTGCACCGTAACGGCGGCGGCTCCGCGCCCGAACCTCGCCTCTTCTATTTATCCCGTGCCTAAAGATAGTAAGTATCAATATCTGCAGCATACCCACCTTGTCGCTGACTTAGATTCATAGAAATCCACGTTCGTGCCTTACATCATCTGACATCTGTTAAATACAGTAATTTCAAAGGAAATTAATAAGATCTAAAACTTCACAATTCACATTATAGCCTACTAGCTGCGCCCCACGGTTTCACCCGCGTTGGTCCCGATCCAGTGAAAATATATGACGAAAAACGCTGAGCAATTTTACAGATGTCAAATTGACACACATCTGTTTCTTTGACATCTGTCACTTTTACGTCTGTCACTTTGACATCTGTCACTTTGACATTTGTCACTATGACATCTGTCACTTTGACATCTGTCACTTTTACATCTGTGGGTAGTTGGTCAACGGTCAGTGTTATTTGATAAGGTTTCGATAGTGAAACACCGATGTAACACCTTATATTGTTTATTATTAACACCACTTAAATATAGAAGGATACCGGCACAAACATACGAGTATTAGCATACATCGATCTAAAAATCATTACAATGAGCGAGCGGGTGTCGCGTAGGAGCGTGCGTACGTGACTGGAGAACGAACCGTGGCGGTGGACGTCTTTGCCCGAGCGAGCCCGAGTCCTTCCGAGTCGCAAGCGCAACCGGCTGGCGGTAGGTAGGTATGACGTAGCTCGCTCGCTCGGTGCAGTGCCCGGGTGCATTGTTCCCCGATCGACCGGTAGGTATTCCGATGTATGAAATCGGATGACTTTATAATATTACTATTAAAATGTACTATATTAAATATGTTGTAAATAGATAGATATCTTATAAATAAATAATATTAAGTTAATAATGTAAATATTTATGATATTGTATATAAATAAATATAATTATTATATATAATATTAAATTTAGTATATTATAAGTGTGTATAATGTTTTATGTATGTATGTATGTATATAGTAGGTTGCCTACATCACTCCCCTCCAGAGACCGGGTTACGGGCGATAATAATCTGGGAATCTTACGTGACGCCCGGAACGGGTTGTGACCACTGGTTTGTCGCTGGTTGGACGTGGTGGTAGTGAGGGTGATGAAGATGCAGGTGGTGATGGGGGTGATGAGGGAGGTGGTAGTGGGGATGGATTAGATTTAGTGGGTAGGTCATTAGGTGCGCGTGACAGTATGTAAGCCGGTTTTAGTCGGTCTACTGATACCGTCACTACTTTACCTTTGACTTTTATTTTAAAAACCTTGTCCCCTCTCTCTGCCACCTCGTGGGGACCAGTGTATGCTGGCTGTAGTGCCCCTCTAAGTGCGTCCTCGCGAAGGAAAACGTGAGTACACTTGGCTAGGTCTTTATAGACGAAGACTTTATACCTCGCGTGATGAGAAGTTGGTACCGGCTGGAGAGTGTTGGCGAATGCTCTGATACGTGCTGAGTATTCAGCATAGTCAGGCATGCCTTCGTCAACGTTCTTATCGAAGAATTCTCCTGGCAGGCGCAAAGGTTCTCCATAAACAAGCTCGGCAGGAGATGACTGAAGGTCGTCCTTGAAGGAGCTGCGAATACCGAGTAGGACAAACGGGAGCGCCTCAGACCAACTACAATCAGGGTGGCACATAATAGCAGCTTTGAGCTGTCGATGAAACCGCTCGATGAGCCCATTGCATTGAGGGTGGTAAGCTGTGGTCTTGCGGTGCCTAAAACCTAATGCTTTCGAGAGCTGTGCGAATAGCGCTGACTCAAATTGCCTACCACGATCGGTGACTACGTTAGTTGGGCAACCGAATCGCGCGACCCAGCCCAGCAGGAAAGCCTTGGCCACAGATTCCGCTGTGATATCGGTGATAGGGACAGCTTCAGTCCATCGCGTGAAGCGATCGATGGCTGTCAGACAGTACCGATATCCACAAGACGGAGGTAATGGTCCGATCAGGTCTAAGTGCACATGTTTGAAACGCGCTGAAGGCAAACCGAGGGTGCCAAGAGGCGTCGATACGTGTCGGTTTACCTTCGTACGCTGGCAGCTCAAACATGCCCTAGACCATTCGCGACAGTCTTTCCTCATCTGTGGCCAGACGTAGCGTTCCGCTACTAGCTTCGCAGTTGTATTCGCACCGGGGTGGCTGAGCGAGTGCAAGCTGTTGAAAACTTTCCTGCGAAAAGGTTCTGGTACAAGTGGCCTGGCAGCCGTTGTGCTGACGTCGCAGTACAACTGTGAGCGACTGCCAGGTATACTTAGCTTTTTTAAATGCAGGGAAGTCTCGGTCTTGAGTAATTGCTCTAGCTCGGGATCAGTTTTCTGTGCCTCTGCCAGCACTTCGAGGTCTACTGGGGTCTGTATTTCGTCGACTCTAGAGAGTGTATCGGCTACGACGTTATCTCGCCCGGCGATGTGTTGTATATCGGTTGAGAATTGGGCGATGAAGTCTAAGTGTCGATATTGGCGTGGAGAACACTTACTTTTGCGCTCGTGAAACGCGTAGCACAGGGGTTTGTGGTCCGTGTAAATAGTGAAGATGGTTGCTTCCAGCCAATGTCGAAAATATTTGATACTCTCGTATATAGCAAGGAGCTCCCTGTCATACGGAGAGTACTTCTGCTGCGTGGGGCTCAACTTGCGAGAGAAAAAGGCTAGCGGTTGCCAGTGACCATCTTGCAACTGTTGAAGGACACCACCAATCGCTAAATCAGACGCATCCGTGACTAAGCCCAACTTCGTGTTTGAGTCAGGGTGCGCCAACATGGCAGCGTTGCATAGGCTCTGTTTACACTCTTCGAAGGCTCTGAGTGAGTTTCCATTTATGTCAACTGGGTGTGATGCTTTGATGGAACCGGTCAATAAGGCGTTCAAAGGGGCCTGTATTTGAGCTGCGTTTGGAATGAATCTACGGTAAAAGTTAATCATGCCCAAAAATCTGCGGAGTTGTTTGGCAGTTTTGGGTACCTACCGGGAACTCTTTAATAGCGTTCACCTTTGTTTCCAGAGGTTTGGTGCCGTGTTTATTGATGCGATAGCCTAGAAACGTCACCTCCGGTGCTCCAAAAACGCATTTGTTTGTGTTAATTAAAATACCGTAATCTCTCATCCTGCTGAAAATTTGACGGAGATGCTGTTCATGCTCGGTTTCTGTAGCTGAAAATACCAGAAAATCGTCTAGATAGCAGTAACAGAAGTCTAGGCCACGCGTCATCTCGTCAACAAACCTCTGGAAAGTTTGACCGGCATTTCGAAGACCAAATGTCATATATGGAAACTCGAAGAGTCCGAAGGGGGTAGTGATCGCTGTTTTAGGTATATCCTGCTCAAACACGGGGATCTGGTTGTAAGCTTTAACCAGATCGATAGTTGAAAAGACAGTACAACCAGACAGGCTATGAGCAAAGTCATGGATGTGCCTGATTGAATACTTATCTGGGATGGTCCTTGCGTTTAAAAGTCGGTAATCTCCGCAGGGACGCCAACCATTGTCTTTTTTCGGGGCCAGGTGCAGTGGAGATGACCAGCAGCTTTTAGATGGACGCGCAGTACCGTTCGCTAACATTGCCTCAAACTCAGATCGGGCAATCTTGAGTTTATCAGGTGCAAGACGCCTAAAGGAACAAGAAACGGGGGGGCCTGATGTGGTGCGTATGTGGTGTAGTGTGTTGTGTTTGGGTGTGTGTTGAATACCTGCCGGTCGAGTTAAATCGGGAAATTCAGCGAGTAATTTATGATATTTCGAATCTCCAATCACGGCCACCTTAACACTTTGTACACATACCATATTGTCTATACTAGCTGTGATGTGGATGTTTGTAGTGCCGTCTATTAGGCGTTTATTACGAACATCCACACTTAAATTAAAAAATGACAAAAAATCTACGCCTATGATGGCCTTGGTTACGTCGGCTACAATGAAACGCCACACAAAATCACGACGTAACCCTAAGTTTAGGTTTAACTGTACGTATCCATAGGTAGTAATCGGAGTCCCGTTGGCCGCACACAGTTGATAGTTGGTCTTCTCTCTTCGATCCCTGATTGCAGATCTAGGGAAGACGCAGAGGTCACTTCCTGTGTCGACGAGAAACTGGCATTTTGATCTACGGTCTGTAACGTACAGGCGACCGTTTGTGGCGGTAGTGGGGCAGTCTTCAGTCGCCATTATCGACTGCCCTGGTCGTTTCCCGGGTGGTAGTCGCATGGCTTGACGCAGTGGTTTGCTTGGTTGCCGAACTTGAAATGGTACCAGCACGTAGGGAACTTCCTGTAGTTCGATTGCGACCGACTTCTGTTTCCAGGAGTTTGGGAGCGGCTACGCTGACGCTGGTTTTGTCGGTCACGTGGTCTTGACCGGGACGGGTTGGATACAGCGGCCGTGAGGGCGCTAACTTGTTTTGTCAGCTCAGTGATCTGACGTGCCATGCTGTCTAGTTCCGATCGCGACGCCGATGCGGTACTCGAAGTAGCTGCTACTTGTGGTGAGTGTGGCACAATATCGTGTACCTTGTCTGCGAGGTCTGCCAGTACGTCCAGGGTGAGGCTTGGTTGCGATGCGACGATCGTCTGCAGGTTGGGTGGCAGACGGCTGGTCCATACAGTCCGAAGAAATCCGTCAGACAGATCCGACCGGAGACTGCGTAGGTGACGCAAGAACTGTGATGGCTTCCGGTCGCCGAGCTGTTCCCGCTCTAGGAACTGCTTAGTTTTAGCCTCCTCTGAGACGGACAGGCGTTTAATTAGCTCCGATTTTAATTTTTCATATTTACCAGAACTCGGTGGGTCGGTAATGATGTCCTCTACTTCGACCGAGTACTCCCGTTCCAAGTGGTTTAAGACATAGTAAAACTTGGTTGTATCGTCGGTGATGCGTGACGTGATGAATTGGCCCTCAATCTGAGCAATCTGAGTCACTTTGACATCTGTCACTTTGACATCTGTCAATTTTTCGACACTTTTCGTTATATTTTAGATAATTCACACAATATCTTTATAAATTATAGCCTATGTTCTATTCTGATGTATAAGCTATATTATTGTAAAGTTTCATTAAAATCCATTCAGTAGTTTTTGCGTTAAAGAGGAACAAACATCCATACATCCAGACATCCATACAAACAAACTTTCACGTTTATAATATTAGTAGGAAGGATATTAGTAGTATAGGATGTAGATAAGTAGTGTAGCTGTGCGTGTATTTCATCTGCAGAAAATTTGAACTTTTGGTCACCCTAATGACAGAGACAAAGATACCATCTCAAATCTATATTTCTCGGCTCGCTTTTACGCCTCTTGTGAGCGTTCTAGTTAGGGTAGCATTTCTCTGGCACAGTCGCATCCAACAGAAGATAAAAAAACAAAGGTTATTTTCGTTCTTGCAGGTTCCGAACGCAGCCCAGTCTCAGTTTTTTTTTTCAATTGAAAATCGGGGAGAAATTATTCGAGTGATTGTGTTGAATTAGATTGTGTTGTGCCGTTTAGCGTAGCAAAGCTGTGCGAGCAATTTGCTTTTTTGTACTTAATTTATATACCTACTTTAGATATTTAATTAATATCGTTTTAATTCAATTTTGTGTAACACAAATACGATAGGTACGCAGGCGAGCGTGTTAGTTTCGAGTCAGTGGCAAGTAATTAGGTGTAGTAGGTATATATTTTGACGTGAAGATGGAACAGCAGCAACAGCCGCAGCAGAACGAGTCGGTAAAGCTGTTCACCCGTGAGGAGCTGAAGACGCGGAGCTCGCGAGACGACGCCGTGTTCGTCATACACAACTCTGTGTACGATGTCACCTCGTTCCTCCTGGAGGTCAGTACCTAGGTATAAGTACACAGCGAGCTTCTTTATTTATCTCATCAAATTGACCCGTCTCCGTCAAATGAATTGAATGACGTGTAGGGTCTGGGTAGGTCGCGGTATCTTAGACCAATGACGTTTCTCATTACATGGCATTACCTACTCAAACCGCTAGCTGGGCTACCTGTCACCGCCGTGTGTGTGTGTGTGTGAGAATTGTGTGCGCACAACACAAAGGTTCTTCAAACAGAATTATACCTAAATCATAAAAGTTAGTGTCTACATTGGATAATTGTCTAGGAAGTAGGTTATGTACATACACTTACACCTACATAACACCACAACTCAGCAGATTTGATGTGATGCAATGTTTATTCTTTTATATTTATACGTACAGAACCAAAGTATATCCTCAAAAATATGTTTTTAATATAAAATATAATAAATAAATATAAAAATAAATAAGAAATCACCATAAAGACATAAAATGAGTCACCTGTCCTGTGTATCTACATATAGGTATGTCTGTTCTAGGTTCAACCAGTGGCGTAGTGTGGGTCACTGTCGCTCGGGACCAAGTCATCGTTTGCCGCCCTTTTGACGTCATGACAATAATATGTTGACAATTTGCTACCCTTTGACACCGTAAAAATAATATTGGCAATTGTTTTCAAATCACAAGACGCCCCCCCTTTTGCGGGGCGTCTTGTGATTTGCAACAACTGTATTGGGTGGGAGGGCCTTTAATATGTGCAAGAGGCACATACCCATATTACCCATGCCTATATTTCTTAGAAAAATTAATTGTCTCTCTGACTGACTGCCAGTGACCGCACAAAATATTGTTTTACCCAATTTTGCCACCCTCCTAATGTTGCCACTCAGGGCAGTCCGCCCCTCTCGCTACTGTAAATTATGAAGTTATAGGCAGGTAGAATAAATTCATTAAAAATAAAGTGTTTTTATTATTAGGATTCCGTACCTCAAAAGGTAAATAAAGGAACCCTTATATAAGATCACTTTCTTGTCCGTCTGTCTGTCTGGGGATACCTACGTCACTGCAAAAAACTTTTCATCAAATTTTGTTTCTTCGAATACTTTTCATCGATATATCTATACCTTATTAAATCGATGTATTTTTGCTGCGATGTAACGTTACATCGAAAAACTATTCTTCGAAGGATTTTACTGCGAAAATACCATACGGCGAAGACTTGTTTAATCGACAACTTGTTCATCCCTAAAAGATTCGCGGTTTTATTCGATTTCGCGTTATTTTTTTTAAATATTCATCATCATCTGAGCGATGTTCCCGGTTGCATCCCTCTCGGGAGCCTGGGGTCCGTTTTCCTACTTTTACGCCTCCACTTCGCACGATCTTCGAATTATTGAAGTGAAAACTTCTTATGGCGCGTTGGGCACTTTTGTGGGTGAGCATTTTCAGCCGTTCTCGCGACAGATTTTGACGCGACAGATGAGATTTGACGCGACAGATGAGATTTTATTTGTGTAAGTCTTTTTGTTTAATTTTTTTTAAATATTACTTAAATATTATTTATTTTTGCATAAACGACATTTTTTTAGGTTTTTTTGTTTCTAAACCTTTATTAATTTAAAAGAATAAGACGTCACTTCTCCGACTATCCTGTATAATAACAAAAATGGGATCATCCTACAGCACGACGAGGATGATCAATACGTGTCGAATAATTTTTGAAGTGAAAACTTCTTATGGCGCGTTGGGCACTTTTGTGGGTGAGCATTTTCAACCGATCTCGCGACAGATTTTGACGCGACAGATTTCGACGCGACAGATGAGATTTTATTTGTGTTAGTCTTTTTGTTTAACTTATACTGCCATCTATTACACAAATTGAGAAACTTAGTTTCTAGAAAGACCGCTATTCGAATGTAGATGGCGCTGATTTAAATTTTTTACTGCCATCTAGCGAATAAAAAATAAACTATATTTGTTTAAGTGAGTGCTAATAGATGGCAGTAGCAGATCGTTTCAAGAAGTATTCTATGAGAAATAACAAGTTTATTGTTTTCACTTCTGCCTGCACTCCCGGAGTGCGCTGTTTTTTTTTTTTAATTAATGTAGGTACAATTACTGTTGCAAACCAAAAAAAAACAATAAAAAATCTAAAACGCAAAAATATTTTTTTTAATTAAAATAATAACGCAAAATCGAAAAAAAACCGCGATACTTTTGGGCATGAATGAGATACCCCTCGGTGTGAGGTACTTTACTTACCTAATTCTTACGTCACTTCTCCGACCACCCTGTATTTTTCATGACATATTTTTAATTTAATTAAGTTGTAAAGGTCGCAGTAGCAAGATATCGATTAAACAAGTCTTCGCAGTATGGTATTTTCGCAGTAAAATCCTTCGCAGAATAGTTTTTCGATGTAACGTTACATCGCAGTAACAATACATCGATTTAATAAGGCGTCGCAGTATAGAGATATCGATGAAAAGTATTCGAAGAAACAAAATTCGATGAAAAGTTTTTCGCAGTGACGTAGGTATCCCGTCTGTCTGTCCGTGTGTCACCACCGTTTTTTTTATAAAAATTAATATATTTTTATCAGTTTTCCCTTCATTAATTTATATAGGTACTAAATCAATAGGTATTTATATCGTCGTTTTATTCCATACCATACTCGGCAAGTATTTTAGTATTCAGCAGGCATTAGGGGGAGAGAAGTTAGGAATTTCTCATGAAGTGTGCAGAATGAGCGTCAGGAATGCCTCCCGCCGGCGCCGCCGCGCGCCGCCCGCGGCCCGCACGCGCGTCATACTACCGACCTATATCATTAATATTATACCTTGGTACTACGACATTATCATTGACTAGCTACACACCGCGGTTTCACTCGCATCCTCCACTCTACTCCGGTATAATTTCACTTATTTGTCGATCTGATTAATTTGAAATCAGAAAAGATGAAGTCATATAAATAACACAATCTATTTAATTAAATTAGTTAGTTTCTCCATCCATCATATTAAACGGGGGGGCCCGCTTCCTTGCTGGGGAAACTAGGAATTAAAACTCTAAAGCGTTAAAAAGTTTTAAGTTGTTCCCTCGTCACTAGTAATATGGTGACAGGTGCAACTTTTTTAATAGGGGGACAGAAAATAATTTATATCTATCTGTCCCCTTAGAGCCTAGGGTGACAGAGCATGGGGGCAGATGGGCAAACAGTGTGGTAGGGTAGAGTGCACGTTCCGCACGCGCGCGGTACTTAGTGCGGTACGGACTTACGACACGTGTGCCGATGACGACGAAGGGGCAGTTCAAAGTTCACTCACTGAGCGTATTCGTTCATACATGACGTACCTACTTACCTATTTACATACGCGTCTATCGACATCATTCCTCAATCAATACACAAAGCATTCTATTTGAGACGTTCATATTTATATCTATGTAAGTTATTCTTGTATTGTCCTATCTGTGGTCTGTGGTGTCCTGCGCACCTACTTGGCTATTTGCGACTTTAGCTCTACTTACCTACTGTACTAGTAGTACAGTACTACTATCGTAGGTTGTAGATAGATGGTTAGTTGTTGCCATTGTCATGTAGACGTATAATATCTAAAGTTTTCCAACAAAGTGGTGTCGTCGAGTCACTAGTTGCCCCCCCCTAGTTGCGACCGCGACCAACGACGAAGGTCAGATCAGGTCATCTGTTGCTATTCACAGAGCATATAATTTAAAGGCAATTTGTAAATCAATGTGAATAGATACTCGCTGCGTTTGGTTGACGTCAGTAGGTACCTACGTGTGATAGGTATAGGTAGGTAAGGTAAGGTACTATAATAGCGTGTATGTGATTGTACCTACCTACAATGTGAGTTGTTGTCGACAGCATCCTGGTGGCGAGGAGGTGCTGCTGGAGAAGGCGGGCCAGGACGCGACCGAGTCCTTTGAAGATGTCAGCCACAGTTCCGATGCCAGGTAACACATTATATACCTAATGTTTAACGATATGTCACCAATTGTCCCGGAGTGAGGTGGCGTTATATGGCTCGCCGCCGCCGCGCTGCAATGTCGCATTTCAGAAAAATGGTAAAGTTTCATTTTACTGTTTTATTGTTGGACACTCGACCCTAAACAAATTCTAATGACTTTAATTGGGACAATCCAGTCTGTCCCAAATCATTTGTGGACAGACAGGCATGACCCTGTATTGTTACTAACCGTTGTTGTATAAATTAATTTACATCAAAATCTTAGGAACAATGAAACGTAACGTACGCAAAACGTATAGGGATTTAAAACGTAAGCTCGTTAATCTATGTAGGTAAGTTAGGTAGGTATATGGTGCAATATTTATAGGTAGGTACGGATAAAGGGAAGTAGATGATCGTCAGCGCTGCGATGAGCACTCGCGTTCATTATCGACCGAATACGTTGGCTTATCGATCGGCGAGGACGACGACGACGGTACAAGTAACGACGAGCTGGCCGTGTTATCTCACCTTCTCTCCACGTGGTACCTACTTACCCGCCCCGCCACGTCGTATGCCATCACTATCACTAATTACAGCTCTAACGACGCGACGGCTAGACTCGGACATAGGTATATATTCTGTGGCTCGGTCACCTTTATTTCCGATCATTTACAACTATTGTGTCAGAAAGATAAACTTACACTTAAATAGGTCAATGGCCGATTTAATAGGCTGAACAAATCGTCTACCACTCTACATTTAGCTATGTATACCTATTGTATGTATACAGAGTTAGGTAGGTACAAAAGCAATAAAAGTAGGTCTAAGACCATTGCTTGGTGGTCGATCAGTAAAAGAACAGACCATCAGTAGTCAGATGGGAAACTTCGTCACTGCTGGCCACTGGTCAGGTCAGGTGAGCGCCGCCAGTGTTTGATCACTAACACACCTACCTGATCGTAGGTGACGATGCAGTCTAAGATGTAGCACACGCCCCTAGAAGATACCTTTTCACTCTAAATTGTACCTACGTACACGTCTCAGGAAACTAGACAGACGCAGGCAACTGACTCCATTCCCTTGCTGTACGACAACTTTTATTCTATCTGTTACTAGATATAACCTACTATAACTTCTAAAATAATATCGAACTGAATACAGAGTTGTATGTGTGTACGTATGTACCTACTTATACGTAATGAATGACGTAGTAATGCAGGCGACATTATTCCAGGTCCCTAATGAAGAAGTACAAGATCGGCGAGCTGGTGGAGGCGGACCGCGTCGCCACGAAGAGCGCGTTCGCGCCGCAGTGGAGCAACGACACCCCCCAGGAGCAGGGCAAGTGCGTCATCGCCTAGTTAACCAACACCCCATCACACACTCGCTCGTATCACCCATCACACCACACACCGGAGCAACGCGGCTTGCTTGTTTCCCAAACAAACAACACCTCTGTTTACTATTAGGTACACTACGACCGATCGATGCCCATCGAGCACATACACAGTACCATTGGTAATGTCATGTGTTTTTAATCGAGTTAAAAAATGGGAGGTTTACAATTCGACTGTGTTTATGTTTTTTTATTGGTGTTATAGCAAAAATTCCGTCAATTGAATACGGCGATCCCTATTTCGATTGACTGATCAAGAATTCCGATTGTCTACCTACGTAATCTTACTAGAATCCGTGCTCACAAATAATTAGTACGTATCTATAGTCGATACTTATGTTTAGTTAAAACACGAGAAAGTTTGAAGATAAAATTAACTTAAGAAATCAATATAATGAGATAATGGTTACTTTTCTATCTTACTGGTTTTTTAAATAAAACTAAATCGAATATTTTATTTGGTTTTTTGCGAGTAACCCTAGCACATCAGTTGAAATGAAAACCACTGATTCGTTTCGCAGTTTTTGGCCCGCATTACACCTCTAATGTGTGGGTATGTGCTCGATCCCTACCCTAGTTACGTTAAGACCAAACAAAACAATAATCAAAACCTACGTAATGCAAAGTGATGTTACCACTTGCAAGCAAGTAGATAGGTAAGGTACTTACCATTTATCATCCGCGTGGCGCGTCGCATGTTACCTATCATTAGTTCATCATCGGGTCAACTGGAGGACGCGGGACGAATAATAATTCAAATGACTCGCAATCACATTTTTTATGTCGGCTTTGTTTTTCATTCTTTTACACAACTCGTTTACGGACATTTTGCTAGTAATTTACATACGTAGTTGTTGTAAACGTTGTTAGGTAAATCTATTTTAAAATGTTTTAGTAACATAAAAACGTATTTATTTGCAAGTATTGCAGGCACTTAGTATTAACATAGTCACCTTTTGGTCTTGAACTGCGATTGTTTGTATACTTACCATCTATCTAGTTGTAATAAGTACAGCCTTCTAAGAATCGTAGTTGATACCTAGTATCTACCGTCAACTCGAGTAACTTTGAATTAAGTACTTTGTTTAACTACCTTTTGATTTTTTATCATTCACTTGATTAACATGTGAAAAATGTCATCAAACAATAGGAAAGTTTTGTAAAGTTAATATCATTTGAACAATGTATTTTTCTTAAAAAATATACTTACGTTTTATTAGATAGCTAGCTCTAGTATGTAAGACACATAAATCGCAACGGACCAAGGATTTTAAATTTTTATAAGGTAAAGCAAAACATCTCAATTTGATGTTTAACTTTATGATAAACGTGTTCAGAGTTACTCCTCGCAATGACTAACTTTATTTATCTATAATTTGAAACACGTGTCTGCACTTATATAATAATTATTATCTTTGGTAAGTATTTTAACTAATCTATTGATTGAGTATAAAACCATAGAACATCAGATAAAATGTTTTCGGTTACCAGGCTTATTTCGGCTAATTTATTTCTGTGATATTTTAAGGCTATTATGTATACGAAAATTCGAATCGATAACGAGGTCTGGTGGCCGAGACGGTAGACTATAGTAAGCCCAAGTAGGGTACCTCGCAGGACGCTAGTCTCGGAGTACACTAGTGTAGACACTGACTGACACGACACTGCTGGCACATGGTTCTGTGACGCGTTTCGTTCTTAGCTCGTACTTAACGTTATACTATTGTAATTGATTGTGATTTTATTTAGATCTGTAGCTGTGTGTGTAGTGCTCGGTACATATATTGTGATAGCTTACGTTGAGATCTCCTTATATAACTTATACATATTATATTCCAGTAGTCGTAAGGCTTGTAAACTGTCCTGCCTGTACACTAAGTAGGTATTGGTGCTCTGTATTCACAAATATCTATGTATTGTTTATGTAATAAACGTGGATGTATCACGGTATACAGTCATTTGATTCTATCACCTCTCGTTTTGTCCTTGCCTTCATGTCTTCACAGACACATGTGTGCTTTTGTTTTGTTTGGTGAAATCATGGAGAAAACCGGAACGGGACTCTTGATTTTTTTCTGTTTTTTGTTACACACAGACCCAAACCCTAAATTACTAATTAAAAACAGTCCTATACATAGGTACTTAGAACCGGTAAGTATATAATAGCACAAGATACAAGGGTAGAGTAACGGTACTAGATATTTTAGACTAAAGGGTACGTACTTACTTACTCAAGTACGGTATAAATAGGTAGAATCTACTATAGTCCATTGAAAGTTACATTTGGGGTTGCATTTGTCAGAGGACACAATTTTATTTTTCGGTATCAAAGGGGGGGGGGAGGTTGAGTTTAAAGTTAAATCCAAGTTTGAGGGATTGTATTTATAACTTATAAAATACTAGCGACCCGCCCCGGCTTCGCACGGTTATGTTATGCATGTATAAACCTTCCTCTGGAATCACTCTATCTATTAAAAAAAACCGCATCAAAATCCGTTGCGTAGTTTTAAAGATTTAAGCATACATAGGGACAGAGAAAGCGACTTTGTTTTATACTATGTAGTGAAGCGAAAATTCATTACTCAGTTTCCTTAGCTCTTTTTACGGTCCCATTTGGCTCAAAGCATGAAACTTGACATGCATGTAGCTTTTACTTATTATCTTGATATCTAAAAATAAAATTGCGTCCTCTGACAAATGCACGCTAAGCCCAAAACAATTAACATTTCAATAGAATATTGGCCTTGGCTTCATTTTCATTCCAACTACAGCTAGAAAATAATTTAGGATTTTAAATTAACAGTTTCTTCACTAGTATAGTTATTTAAAAAAGGATATATATTGTGTTTGTTGTCCACGAGACATTCTCGTAACTATGACGCTCGTAACAGTATCGGAAATAAAACCACATCAGTATCCCAATAGCATGTTAAATGTCTCGTTTTAATTAACTTGAATAGTTAGAAACAATGCTTACACTAAGCTGAGGTAAACTAATCTAGACAACTATAGAGGGTGGTTAACTGAAATTGATACGCATTCTTAGTTTACCGAGTAGCTAGCTGCGGCCCGCAAGCTGCGGCCCGCAGTTCATTCCGTGTTGTTCCGGGATCGGGATCGAGATATAAATGCCCTTCAAGGCTCCATCTAAAAACGGCTGCCGTTACTCTAGCAGAGCCACCATACAAATTCGTATTTCATATTTGTATCTCGATAATGGGACGGTAGACGAACATCTGATTACCATTGGACATACCTACCTACCTCCACGTTACAATCATAGAAGGATGCGTGCGATGCGATGCAATGCGGTATAGTGTATCGGTGTGTTTGTTGTGTGTAGCGCGTGGAGCTCGTGGCTGACGCCGCTGGTGCTGGGCATCGCGGCCACCCTGCTCTACCGGTACCTGTTCGCGTAGCGCCCGCCTCGTGTTCGTCGCCGCCACTCCAGGATATACCTACATAAATCGCTAGCTAACCATAGCAAAGAACAATTATTGATATTCTGTAAGAATTTATATTGTGTAAACAGCATGAGTCCAAAGTTCAGGAGCGGGTCGATGCTACTCAAGATATAGTATTTATTTTAGCATATATTTATGTAGACATTATGTTATCATCGTGTCACCGTATACCTAGTATGGTGGAGGGTATTGTCACCGAGCAAGGATCCAGCGTTTTGCCTCAACTACCTAGATGCTATGTATGTAGTAGGTAGGTAGGTACTATAATAATAAATAAGTGAACAGTTGCTATTTGTTTAAGAGTCAAAGGTATAAAAAGACTTTATTATAATAAGTGGATGTGTTTTTCTACAGTACGGGGGTGTATATTAAGTTCCACATATGACTAAGATATTTTATACAGTGTTATTGGTTCACTTGTACATAAGAGACTTATATGGTCTAATACATAGGTCCCTCTACAGTCCCCTAGCGCTAGCGGAACCAATCACGCTGTATATTCTTTTTAATAATTGGATGAGGGTATTTTAGGTGCTGACTTTTTCTACAAAATGTCTATTTATCGCTCAGCTTAAGAAATTGTATGTTTTTTTGATGTCAATTATTATAACTGTGTCCATATTTACATAACATTTAATGCACAAATAATTACAATAAATAGATTATAATGTTGGATTATATTTGATGCCACCTTTTTTATTATCAGACCTCAGTTTCATCAATTGTAACCATCACACTTCCATATTTATAACTTACAAGCCGCGGTTTCAAGCGGTTTTGCCCGGGTTATCTGAATAAAAGTGTGTTAATGTGTTAATTAAAACCTCCATCTATCTGAATGTAGATTAATTGCAATATGTACAGTAGTTGTTGTTGCATGAAGTAGTAACAAACATCATTTATAATATTAGTAGGCGTGCATTACTCCAGAAGGGCCACCAACACACAAATGCAATGATGATAAAGTCCACATGCTGGACAGGTCACGAAGATAAATTCGAGTTTTAAATTGCCAGGATAAATACTGTTTGTGTTTAAATTGCCAGGATAAATACTGTTTGTGTTTAAATTGCCAGGATAAATACTGTTTCCCTCTTATTACAAAAAAACTGCAAAACCATAGTTTAAACCTGTACTAAAAGATCTAGGTTTTTGTGTTAGTTTTGGTTTAAAATTGATTCTTATTACAAAAAGTAAATAGACCAAGGACCAGAAAATCCCTGGTTTTAGTCGCAACCATAGACAATAGATAGCAAACTCGAAACAAACCATTCTTTTGTTCGTTCAGCGTTCGAAACACCGTTCCTTTTCACAAAATGGTGGTAAGTGAGTAAATATTAAAAACTTATATAAGAAATCGAATACTAAAGTGATAAAAATATAAATTGTGTGTTCAATTATTGTGAAATAGTGTGACTTGTATTTGTTATTCTATGTTCGCGATTACGTTGTTGTATTTAAATTCATCAATTTATGTAGCGTATATCGGAACGCGGCTCGAGTTAAGCCTTTAAGCCTTTTGCCTGCCCCTTTAGAAGTATAAAAAAAAAAATTAAGTAAACATGAAAATAACCTAAATTTCTCAAAAACATAAGAAAACGTAGTGATTATATCCTCTTTGAACATAAGTACGTACTAAAAATATTTACTTATTTATGTTTTTAGTAGGTTTACGTAATATGTTGTTAAAATCTGTGAAAATTTCAACTCTCTAGTTATCACGGTTCTTGAGATAGAGCTTGGTGACGGACAGAAGACGGACGGATAGCGAAGTCTTAGTAAGAGGGCCCCGTTTTTACCCTTTGGGTATGGTACCCTAAAAAGGAGCGAGAATTGGAGTAACGAGGAAAAGGTGAACGTCAGAATTTAATTTTTTGAGGTTAGAAACTTCGTACTAAGTTAGTTAAACTAGGGTGCTCGGCAGTTTATCTTTGACAGGACAGACAAACCTGGTTTTAGCGGTAAACTTCTTTTTGTAATAACGTTTATCTAAGTCCATGGTTTTAATCTCACTAAAACGTAGTTTAATTTTTAGACTTCGTTTTGGAATAAGGGGGTTTGTGTTTAAATTGCCAGGATAAATACTGTTTTTGTTTAAAAACTACATTGGTTTGTTTGGGGCCCTGCTGGAGTAATGGAAAGTATACCGTACTTTCAGAAATAATGTGACAAATAATTTATTAATTTTGTAATGTATGTAGCTTAGCTATATGTGTTATCTGTTCATTTCTTAAGTTGTAGTTGGTGGGTATTTAATAGTTTAATATATTAAAACAAATCAATAATATAAATGTTGTATTTTATTTCTTTTATTCAAATGGCTTTATTATCTTATATTATAATATACTTAATCAAAATTTAATACTTACACATAACAGTCTATTGCTTTATAATAATTTGCAGCTACCTATGCACCATGACCCCAAGAATCTTGGGTGCATCGCTTATAATTATCTTAGTTAATTATGCATTTTTATTTAGTTGCAAAAATAACTTTTTATCACAGTTGCTCATAAAGTGGATCTTATTAAACCGCTTTTAGGCTCATAATGCAACGTATTATACACGCGTGCAATAAAAAAAAATCCAACTAGTGCTAAAATAATACGTCATCCCGATATGTCAAACTGCTAATGACATATAGTAGATGAAACATTCTTAAGGACATCATTCAAATCGTACCCAAAACTTAAGGTGCCGGCCAGAAAAAAAAATGTTTCTATCTTGAAGAGAATAACATTTTAAACAATGTTTACTAAGGCAACAAAGAGCTACGATCAACCATCGTTGAGTTATTTTACATTGAAAACCCAAAAATATGGATTTTGTAGAGATCCGTTTGACCACTTTTAAAATATTACTACAGAAAAAATATAAAAATAAGTAGTAAATGGATAAGCTTTGTCTGTTTTTATTATATTTATATAAATAGCTATATCCAATAACCCTTTCAGAAGTTTTAGTGGGATCTTAAAAGTGGTCAAACGGATCTCTATAAAATGCATTTTTTGGGTTTTCAATGTAAAATAATTCAACGATTTTTGATCGTAGCTCTTTGTTGTCTTAGTAAACATTGTTTAAAATGTTATTCTCTACAAGATAGAAACATTTTTTTTTACTGGCCGGCATTTTTTTTTGTTGGTATTTTTTGTTAGAAACATGAATGATCTCCTTTATCTGGGTTATATGTTTTGATGTATAGAAAAAGGTTCCATCCAAAGAGTTTTTAGGCCTTGCTGGCTTAAAACTCTTTGTTGGTACCTTTTTTCTTCTTTTCAAAAGGTTGTCTCTAAAGTCTGATAACGAACGATAATATTACGAGATGACGTCTTTGAAAATAATTAAAAATTGAGTTTTGTTTTTATTTTGTTTTTTCTTTAGGTAAGTACATAAATATATTTTTTCCTTACCATTATATTCTGTT
The DNA here is from genome assembly GCA_907269075.1 of Idaea aversata. Taxonomy (NCBI): domain Eukaryota; kingdom Metazoa; phylum Arthropoda; class Insecta; order Lepidoptera; family Geometridae; genus Idaea; species Idaea aversata. The sequence continues at coordinate 403,810 of OU026084.1, forward strand.
TTTAATCGCCGACGCAAAAACAAATGAAAAAATCCTAAAAAAATATTGTATGTCAGACGCATAGGTATAGGTTAAAAGTCTTTTGCCTAGCCTTTCGGGAGTGTAATTAACAAAAAATAGCAAACATAACATAAACTCTTAAAAACTTTTTATTATTAAAATTTTAACAAGTCTTTTTTTTATTCGCAACTGTGATAAAAAACGTCGTACGATACACTTGTGGAAAGTTGATCATTCCATCTCGGCTTTTGCCACGCTCGCGTTCCGCTCGCGCGTCATAAACCGCCTCTATGGAATGATCAACTTTCCACACTTGTATCGCAATGTACTATTTTAGTACACATTTTCAATGCTATAATATTAAATTTATAAGTATAGGCAACGTGCCCAATAATGCCCATGGTTGTAAGCAGCTGCCCTAGCTAATTTTTTTAAACTTTTTAAATTATATTTAATGTGAGCACTACAAGTAAAACTTACTTAACCATAGCAAGATACACAAACTTCTGAACCCTCTGACCTGAAAGAGAAACAAGTTTTTTCCCCATTGGTTATTTAATCTATGGGTCCTGACCTGAAGCTGGGTACTGTACATACAGGGACAGATATAGGGCATCATCGAATGAAACATCCCTTTGTTTATTCAGGGGTTAAATAAAGAATGGTTTGTATTTAACTTATATTATATCTACCTAGGTATATATCTATTGGGAAAGTGTACTAGCTGCACCTGCTCATTTAACTTTTATAAGTCCAAATTCTGTGGGAATATTGTGATTCAGGTCTATCTTTATACCAAGTTTCATCGCAATCGGTGTAGTCATTTTTGTATAAAGAAATACATTTTTTCACATTTAATAAAAGGTTATAGAATAATAGTATGATATTACATACCCGATAAGTATGCAGTGAGCGCAGTAGGTGCTGACACACTTGTTGCACCCGTGCTGGCACTTAGAACACAGGATAGTATCGCAGTACGCGCATTGAGACTCCAGCGGCCCACTGCATTTACATACCTTCAACTTAACCTCACTGGACACCTGCAACAACACAAAAAACAACTAAATAACTATAGTCTATTTATCTATTCTACTACTACAGCCAGATAAACCAAATCTTACCAAATGTCCTGAATGCAAAAGGGACCCATCTGCCCCGATAAAAAGTTGCTTCATTTTATCTTTTCTAACAGGACACGAATCACAAGAGACGTGTAAGCCCGACTCGATATTTTTCTTAGCACCTTTAAAAAGCAGATCTAGGGTCTTTTCTACAAAAAGAAATTTTCTTTTTTTTAGAACATAAGTAGGTAGATAGCTAGAAAACAAGAAGTTATTTTCCCACCATAAACTTTCTTCAGACGGTCATCGTTATTGTTGAATTGTTTCATGCCCACGTGAACTTTACTTTGAGGAATAAAATCCTCGATAAAAGGATTGCTTCGTTTAGCCATTTAATTTAACTACAGCACTGTAAAAACAATTCAGCAATAGTAAAAAAAGCACAAAACAAATATTTTTCGTTTAAGTGTCATTGATTGTGTAAACGTCATTGTCAATATTTTTTTCTTTCAAATAATGGCTTCGTAAGACTTGTGCATATAGCCAGTGTCACAGAATACTTTGGGCATTTAAAACTTGTATCTAATCTCTGAGTTGAAAGCACTAAAAGTTTAGAATGTGATTGTCTGTTTTCTCATTGTCCCTTAGATGGTCAGAGGCAAAAAAATTGGCCAAAGAAATCCGTGAAAGAAATGACGTCAAGAATGTTGCTGTCATGACGTTAAATTAGATGACACTGACAAGTACCTAACAGCAAATCAGAATTAATGGCAAATGGCCGATTTACGTGCGACACCTGCCAACAGGGCACCTTCGATCGATGGGCTGCTGCTGTCAAAAAATTCTAATAGGATACACCTATATTCAGCTATTACCGCAGAAAAGCTTTTGAAACAAAAGGTCCTTTCGAAAGACAATAGTAATTTTGTCAATCAAATTGCTTAGGTGTATTTATGTGAAAGTGAAAGTTAAAGTGATTGTGTGTCGATGATAGTGACTGGGCGATTCGTTCGGTCCCGGTGGTAGCATATGTAAGCCCCTCGCTAATGTTACGTAAGCGGTAGTAGCGCAGATGTCTTGGACGAAGCCGGGGCAAGGCGGCGCGAGCCCCGGGCCGCCGCAGTACGGCGCGCCCCAGCCGCAGCCGCAGGTGAGCTCCCCGCACTCGGACGTAAACAATGACGTGGACCAACCGCGGCGTCTGCCGTCTGCTACCCTCCTCATATGATTGATAACATCGTAAACATGATCCCACACTTGGCACCATCTCCTAGCTTGGGTTGGAATACTTACTAGCAATCAGATTGTACACAATATATCCATAACACATTACTGTCTAACATATGGAATGAGACGTTTTGTCTTTGTTTCATTAAACATACATACCCATACATGTGATGGTTCTTGGAAGCTATTCAAAATGATATTCAATAATATAGTCTTGACCTTGGATTACTTATATTATTCCATAATATTATGTAGGTAGGTACCTAATGAGATTTATATATGGTTTGATTCCAATAGGTCTAAGCCCAATTGCCCATCAAGTAATGGTTGACTATAGCAGTGCTATTCGAAATATTATTTTAAATAAAATTCAGCATGGGAAAGCTGTCTTGATTTCTATAAAGATAAATAAATAATAAATAAATTAAGTAGGTTATAATAAGTAATATATATAAGTAAGTATAAAATGAGTGCTAAATATTTGCTAGAATCTTCCAAACAAACAAAAGATTGAAGACTTCTATGCATTGTATATATTTTCTTGTTTCAGTATGGAAATCAACAAAATGTATATACAAACTATGGGAGTGGAGTAGGTAATGTACCTCAGCAGCAGTACTGGCAGATGGGTCCCCCTCAGCAGCCTCCGCAGGTCCAATACGACCAGCATGTGCAGTACGGGCAGGTATTGCAGGAGTTACCGCCCAACACCAACCAGTTCTACCAGCAGCCTGCCGCACCAGCCTCCGCCGCGCCCCTCTTTAACCAGAATTATTCCAACCAGGGATATATGAATCCTCAGCAAAATGCCCAACACAATTATTATCAAAATCAAACACATCAGGACTTTGCCCAGAATGCTCCACGCAAAGACGTGTGGGAGGACAACTGGGACTGGGGTTGGGAAGACACGGCCAAGCAAGCCCAGAAGGCTCATCAGAACATGAATAGACAAGCCGTGCAGCCGGAGCAAGCTTTTAACAATGCTAATGTTATAGATGAAAGCTTCGCCACCAAGGAGAGCTGGAATTGGTCAATGGACGATAAAAAAGACAACAAGCCCGCTCCTTCCCAACTGGAGAACTCACAAACGGGAGTGACCGCGCCGCAGCCCACAGCGACTGCCGTTCAAACCGCTCCGAGCGAGGTGGTTGCGGACACGATACCTCCTCCTAACCTAAACGGCACCAGGCATCACGTGGATGAAGTGAGAACTTTGAGCGATAGAGACGTGATCAAGGAGCGGATGCCGAACCTCGCCGCCGGCCGAAGGCTTCAGCTGGAGAATCTGACGCCCCAGTGGTCTATAGAATCACAGATGTCGCAAGAATCGAGCGACGGACCCCACACGCATTCCGAGGGCACTTACCGAAGCGAAAATCAATCTCGAAACTCGAACAGTCCCGCGCCCGCCGGCGACTACTCGCAGGCGAGCCTCGACGACGGCTACCCGCCTAACGACGAGTGGTCGCGTCACTCTGACGAGCCGACGCTCGCCGAGAGCGACCGCGGCAGTCGGCGCGAGAGCCGCGACGACCTCACCAACTCCTTGCACGATATGTCTCTCGGCAACTACGACAACTTCACGACATCGGGCCCCGCACCCGCACCCGCCTTCGCTCCTGCGCCCGCGTCTGCTCGGAGAGACTCTCGGACCCTACCAGACAATATCCCGGTAATTTGTTATTTATTTAAGCCTTATGACTATGTTTGACACATACAAACGTAATACTTGTAATTATTAGCTTTTTATAAACCATAATGTAAACATATTGTTCTGTATTGTCCAGCCGTCGCCGGCGGCGTCTCCAGCCGCGGCCGCCGTCACGCCGCCGCTGCGTCCCCCGGCGGCCGCCCCCGTCGCGGGCCCCCCGCCAACCTTCCCGCCGCCGACCAACTCCCACAATCCATTTAAGAACGCCGGATCTTTCTCGCACAAGTCGAGGACGGCGCCCGGGGCCGCGCTCACCTCGCCCGCCGTCGTCGGGCTGGCTGCGGCGAGCCGTGCGCCCGTCGGCTTCGAGGCTAACCTCGAGACGACACCCGACAACTCGGAACGTCCAGACCGGCCGCTGGCGTCACCGTACCGTGCCGTGCCCGCGACTCCGGCTCCTGTAGCGCCGGTCGCGCCGCCCGACAACCTCGAGGTAGCGCCTCGCAGCGACCGCAACGAGTACATGCAGACGGCTCACCTGTCCTCCGGGCCCGGTGACTACGGCGAGAACGCGGAGTACGCCCCGCCGCCGCCCGGCCTGCGGCGACTCGTCCTCGGTGTCGGCGACGAGCCGTCCGTGCCGCCGCCCGGACTCGCGCGCATGGTGCCCGGACGTAACACCGAACCCGGCGAACGACGATATAGACAGGTATACAATACCGCGATGGTACATTATATTTATATGGAATTAGTTGTTTCAACCTGCTGTTTGAAACACATATCACTATCACTTCACTTCACTTCACTACATAGTATAAAGTAAAGTCACTTTTCGCCATCCCTATGTCCCTATTTCCCTTTGTATGCTGTACGGGAGTTACGGTTTTGTACCAGTGACCTTTGCTCTCGAGGGTGTTCTGGTCGGTGGAGACGTGTCCGTGGACGATCCGTGAGCATCTAGTCCATAGGGTGCTGGCTATTCGATTTCCACCTCAGAAGATGTGTCGTAGGTAGGAAAGGGGAGAAGAAACGAATCAAAGGTCCACACTTGATGCGCGGCGCGGACCGGTAGGTACTCCAAAAGATCGAGATGTGCTCACTCGAAGGTAGTGGTCGAAGACGAAGACTGGTGGTCGTGGTACGTTCGTAATTCAAACAGGAAAAAACGAATGAAATCTACCCACAAGTTGTGTTTTCTTTCGAGACCTACCCTCAATCATAGATTATAAAATAAGCTAACAATAAAATCTGTTCCTCTACGGAACAGCTTAGATCTTTAAAACTACGCAACGGATTTTGATGCGGTTTTTAAATAAATAAATATTGCAGGACATTCCACACATCGCCATCTAGCCCCAAGCTAAGTAACTAGACTTGTGTTATGGGTTCTAGAAAACGGATATACTACTTATATATACTTTTCTTTTGTAAATATATACTTAATATACATACAGACCAGACACCCAGACCACAGACAAATATCTAAGCATAAATACTTGTCTGTGGCGGGAATCGAACCCGCAACCCTATGTTTGGCAGTCCGGCATGGTGACCATTGTGCCAACTGGGTCGTCAAAAACTGCGTCGTTTTTTTAAATAGATAGAGTGATTCAAGAGGAAGGTTTATATGTATAATACATGCACAATATAGCCGTGTGAAGCCGGAGCGGGTCGCTAGTTCTTTAAATAATGAATATTATTTAGCTGCCAAAAAACTCTAATTTACATACCTATCTGTATCGTGTGAATTTTAGTTAGCTTACCTAATATTATAAATTGACTTTACCACTTTAAAATGTAATGGTGAAACAGGCGGAGGGTAGACCGCGTCCGCCGGGCGAGGCGGGTCCCGAGCCGCGTCTCCCGCCGCCCACCGTGGAGCGCGGCTCGCCGGGGGACGGCGCCGCGCCGCCGCCGGCGCACGCCGAGCGCGAGCGGCGCGACAACGTCACCGAGGGGGAGAACCTCCAGGACCCGGAGCCGGCCGCCGCCGAGCCAGTCCCGCCGGCGGCGCAGCCCGCCCGCACCGCCACGCCCGACCCGCCGGGCCGGGACTCCACGCCCCAGGACTCGGACCGCGACCGGTCGTACGACGAGCGGCCGGAGCCGCGGCGCGACCGGGACCGCGACCGCGAGCGACCGCGGCGCGGCTCTCGCGACCGCGACGACGAGGGCCGGTACTCGCGCACCGACCGCAAGTACGAGCGCGACGAGAGACGCGGCGCGACCCGAGCCTCCGACGGGCCGGACTCGCGCCGGACGCGCCGCTCCGCGCGCCACCGGTACGAGACGGAGGACACGGACTACTACAGCGACAGGGACCGGGATCGGCGCGGCCACCGCGAGGGGTCGTACGCGGGCAAGCCGCCGCGCGGAGACTCCCGCCGGCACCACGCGGCGCCGGAGCGTCGCTACGAGGAGGAGCGACCGCGCGGGGACCGCTACGAGCGCCGCTACCGCGACATCGACCCCTCGCGCAAGTACGGCAACCTGCGCCGCGACCGCGACCGCGACCAACACGACCGCACCAGGCGAGGTACGTACACCCCGCCCGCGCCCGCGCCCGCGCCCGAGTCATCACCTCTGACTAACCGACTGACGTTATTTATTATTTCCAGTGACCTTCTCGAGAGATGCAAAATGTAATGATAGTTGTAGAAGTGCGAGCGAAGGTACAAACCGTGTTATAACACGAATGTTGCATGTGACACTCGCGCCATGCTGCCCATGCTGAGCTACTTTACATACACTATAACAGGCTATACCTTTGTGTGCTGTGGTTTAACTGTCTTGTTTGTTCGATTCGTTCATTGCATTATTGACGACTAGGTGCGCCCCGTGGTTCCACCCGCTCAAGTCTCACCTCAAGTTACTGTCGTCTTTTTGAAACAATTCAAGTGTCGAATCGAATAATGAAATCGATAAACAATTGTGTAATTAATTACACAAATCGATTCCGATTATAATACTTAGTTTCGTTAATTAGATAAATACCGATAAGTCATCATAATGATGATAGTAGAATTATTCTGTTATAGACATGTTTTATATTGGAACATTCCTTTGGTATAAGGGCCAGATTTAAAAAAAACAAGCTTATTTAGCTAGTTTTTATATCAATCTAAATCAATGAAAACATCAATATGTTACGTAAGTTGTTTTATCTCCATCGAGCCAGGCTGGTATCTAGGGCTGTCAATCGTGTTTATCTGATGTTTGATGAGAGATAATATAAGGTAGATGTCAACTATTTCTCATACTTCTATCCTTTTAGAATCTTGTAATGGTTACATCCGGTCATGTCGAGGTGGACCACGGGGAGACATTGCTCTCGGTACATCCAGACGAACTCCGTTAATGAAAGGCGAAACATATTTGTATATCGAACAATATGAGATTAGCATCATACACGTATTATGTAAATAGCTCCTAATTGAATGTACATTGCATAAGGTTTCCATGTTTGATTGGTTCACATCGACCGTATGTACGTACTAATGGTTCACAAATATAGAGATGTTGGAGTTGATAGTTGATCTGTCGCAGGCGGGGAGTCGCCGTCGCGGGAAGCGACCGCTACGGACGAGGAGACGGCGTCGTGGGAGCGGCGCCACCGGGACCGGGACCGGCGGCGTCGGGACCGGGACCGGGAGCGCGCCCGCGTCGAGCCCTACTACGACGCGGTCTCGCAGCGACAGTACGAGTACTACGAGCGGCTGCGCGCCGCCGACCCCGCCGCCTACATGGCGCTCTACAAGCAGCTGATGGGCGCCGCGGCGGTGTCCTCGCCGTACGCCGCCGTCGGCACCGTCAGCCTCGCGCAGTACGACGACCGCGGCAGCGTGCACTCGGGCCGCTCCAGCACCACCGGACTCAAGGGGAACGACACGTTTGTACATTATATATATATTACATGGTTCTATCGCAACCCATCACCTGTACATACCTATACATATATTATCTAACTTCCATTATTATATCATTGACAACCATCATTTTCTCTCTCTCTCTCACTCTCTCTCAGAGACAATATTTGGGACTTAGATAATAGAGACCTCACAATGGGCAATCAATATTCATCGCGAGCACTCTCCCTCCTGACATGTGGGACCATTTAATTAAATACTTACACCATTTAGAAATTATAGAACATCTGGGTTTGTAAGTTTGTTTAGTGACTGGAATTTAAATAATATGGTTATGTAGGACGTCGTCAATATTGGAGTGTGTTAGTTAGCAAAGCTTCATTATCTGAGTATCACTCTCTACTCTAGTAACGCCTCGTCATCAAATGCTTTCGCAGTGAATAGCTTCAATCAAACGAATCACTCTAGTGTTCAGTCGGAGGAAAGTACTACGAACACAGGCACACTTTGCTCACATAACTAACACCCTGTACATACACGATGGCGCGGGCGGTTCGAGGCGTTTTCGCAAAATGAACCAATCAGTAATCAGCTTTACACTGCCACATGCGTAAACTCGCACCTAGCTGATCGTTGATTGGTCAATATCGAATCACCATGGTGTGTAATGTGTAAGGTGGGTGAAGTACATGTGTATGTAACATGTAGGTACTACGGTTCGGGCGGCGCGGGCGAGACGGCCGGCTCGCTGCGGGACGCGCCCTCGCTTAGAACGGACCTATCCGACAGGTACATGTCATTTACCTTACAAGTACATGTAATCCCTCGTGCTAACCACCATCGTAACGTCTTCATCTCACATCTAACATGGCTGCATGCCGCTTCGATATACGCTTCTGTACTTTATAGTAACAATCGGGTCAGTCCGCCCTAACTTCACTCGATTCCTATTTGATGCAATAAACCAACCTGAAGTTAGATTTATTGTTGGCTTGTAACAAGATGGCGCTTGACGAGTCCTATTGTTACTTTAATCGTCTATTTTATATTTTGTTTTTTTTCTTAATCCATTTTATGTGCTCTGTTTCAATGTAGAAATTCCACGTTTATTTAACACATCATGGGAACGTGTAAAAGGGTATGAATTGTAAACTTCTGTATGGGATGTCAAATATAGTTTGTGATTCCTTCTGTAAAGGCTCCATCGAGCACAGTGTAGCGATTTATGTCGAGTTTGTGCAGTACAGTGAAGTATAACAGGCTCGTAGTGCACAAGCATGTTATGGCGATATCGCTACAGTGTGTGGGATCAAGCCACGTAATACTATATGTATATTAATATAATGAGATGTAGTTGCTGTAGTAATATATCGTATCGTATCGTACGTAGGGAGCTGAACACGGACGCGTCCCTCAACCTGCAGCTGGACGAGTCGACGGTACGCTCCGAGCGCATGACGCCCTTCAGATACTCCACCGCACATGTCAAGGTACTGCTGCATGTCCCGTTCGAAGGAGGACCGTGTCGCCTCGTTGCGTTGTTATATCTATATGTATTATATTCCAACAGGGCAGTATATCGTCCCGCGACGTGGTAGTGGTGGTACCGTCGTACCCGGTGGACGGGGCGGCGGCGAGGGTGCGCGTGGTGCGCGTGGGCGGCGGGGCGCGCCTGCCCGCCCTGGGCCCGCTGCGCGCGCCCCGGGCGCACAAGCGGAGCGCGCTCGAGTACTGCGCGGCGCGGGCGGCGGCGGCGCGCGCCACCGAGGGCGCCCCCGACCCGCCCGGGTACGCCCTCGTGTGGGACCTGCTTGCCACCATGCTGCGCCAGAACGGGGTAACTACTATATCTCGTTGTCGCCTTCCTTTCGAACCCCAATACATCCAAATATTGAGCCCTCGACAGTGTAACCGAGTGGGTGTGTACGTTTTTGGTGCAGGTGGTGGTCGGGACGGATCTGGCCGAGCTTCTCATGAAGAACGTTAAGGAGTTCGAGTGGAGGCACTCCTCGGGGAAATCATCGCACAACGGTACATTTTATATATCATTTTAATTAATATGCTACAGAATAGAAATAAGAAATCGCGGCTCGATTATATTACGCTCACGTGTGTAGCCCCAGCTAGCCTATAGCTTACAGCAGTCTACTGGTGTGTAGCCCCAGCTAGCCTATAGCTTCCAGCTAGCCTATAGCTTACAGCAGTCTACTGGTGAAGTTCACTTCAATATAATTATATTACGCTCACGTGTGTAGCCCCAGCTAGCCTATAGCTTACAGCTAGCCTATAGCTTACAGCAGTCTACTGGTGAAGTTCACTTCAATATAATTATATTACGCTCACGTGTGTAGCCCCAGCTAGCCTATAGCTTACAGCTAGCCTATAGCTTACAGCAGTCTACTGGTGAAGTTCACTTCAATATAATTATATTACGCTCACGAGTGTAGCCCCAGCTAGCCTATAGCTTACAGCTAGCCTATAGCTTACAGCAGTCTACTGGTGAAGTTCACTTCAATATAATTATATTACGCTCACGTGTGTAGCCCCAGCTAGCCTATAGCTTACAGCTAGCCTATAGCTTACAGCAGTCTACTGGTGAAGTTCACTTCAATATAATTATATTACGCTCACGTGTGTAGCCCCAGCTAGCCTATAGCTTACAGCTAGCCTATAGCTTACAGCAGTCTACTGGTGAAGTTCACTTCAATATAATTATATTACGCTCACGTGTGTAGCCCCAGCTAGCCTATAGCTTACAGCAGTCTACTGGTGAAGTTCACTTCAATATAATTATATTACGCTCACGTGTGTAGCCCCAGCTAGCCTATAGCTTACAGCTAGCCTATAGCTTACAGCAGTCTACTGGTGAAGTTCACTTCAATATAATTATATTACGCTCACGTGTGTAGCCCCAGCTAGCCTATAGCTTACAGCTAGCCTATAGCTTACAGCAGTCTACTGGTGAAGTTCACTTCAATATAATTATATTACGCTCACGTGTGTAGCCCCAGCTAGCCTATAGCTTACAGCTAGCCTATAGCTTACAGCAGTCTACTGGTGAAGTTCACTTCAATATAATTATATTACGCTCACGTGTGTAGCCCCAGCTAGCCTATAGCTTACAGCTAGCCTATAGCTTACAGCAGTCTACTGGTGAAGTTCACTTCAATATAATTATATTACGCTCACGTGTGTAGCCCCAGCTAGCCTATAGCTTACAGCTAGCCTATAGCTTACACCAGTCTACTGGTGAAGTTCACTTCAATATAATTATATTACGCTCACGTGTGTAGCCCCAGCTAGCCTATAGCTTACAGCTAGCCTATAGCTTACAGCAGTCTACTGGTGAAGTTCACTTCAATATAATTATATTACGCTCACGTGTGTAGCCCCAGCTAGCCTATAGCTTACAGCTAGCCTATAGCTTACAGCAGTCTACTGGTGAAGTTCACTTCAATATAATTATATTACGCTCACGTGTGTAGCCCCAGCTAGCCTATAGCTTACAGCTAGCCTATAGCTTACAGCAGTCTACTGGTGAAGTTCACTTCAATATAATTATATTACGCTCACGTGTGTAGCCCCAGCTAGCCTATAGCTTACAGCTAGCCTATAGCTTACAGCAGTCTACTGGTGAAGTTCACTTCAATATAATTATATTACGCTCACGTGTGTAGCCCCAGCTAGCCTATAGCTTACAGCTAGCCTATAGCTTACAGCAGTCTACTGGTGAAGTTCACTTCAATATAATTATATTACGCTCACGTGTGTAGCCCCAGCTAGCCTATAGCTTACAGCTAGCCTATAGCTTACAGCAGTCTACTGGTGAAGTTCACTTCAATATAATTATATTACGCTCACGTGTGTAGCCCCAGCTAGCCTATAGCTTACAGCTAGCCTATAGCTTACAGCAGTCTACTGGTGAAGTTCACTTCAATATAATTATATTACGCTCACGTGTGTAGCCCCAGCTAGCCTATAGCTTACAGCTAGCCTATAGCTTACAGCAGTCTACTGGTGAAGTTCACTTCAATATAATTATATTACGCTCACGTGTGTAGCCCCAGCTAGCCTATAGCTTACAGCTAGCCTATAGCTTACAGCAGTCTACTGGTGAAGTTCACTTCAATATAATTATATTACGCTCACGTGTGTAGCCCCAGCTAGCCTATAGCTTACAGCTAGCCTATAGCTTACAGCAGTCTACTGGTGAAGTTCACTTCAATATAATTATATTACGCTCACGTGTGTAGCCCCAGCTAGCCTATAGCTTACAGCTAGCCTATAGCTTACAGCAGTCTACTGGTGAAGTTCACTTCAATATAATTATATTACGCTCACGTGTGTAGCCCCAGCTAGCCTATAGCTTACAGCTAGCCTATAGCTTACACCAGTCTACTGGTGAAGTTCACTTCAATATAATAAAATCGAGCTATCCTTTTAGTGTAGCTTGAGATAATGATAGTGTAATAATATGATTGTAGAGTCACGGCGCGAGTCGTCCGTGTCCGGGTCGGCAGACGACACGACGCACGACGCGGAGAACGACGTGCCCGTGCCGCGGCCCACGTCGGCACGACGCGACCACACTACACGTTTGTATTATATACTATACACACACATTATATAGTACGTGCAATATGTATACTAATACGTGTACGTACCGACAGGGACGGAGAGCAGGATCGAGGAGGCGAGTGCGATAGAGAAGTACAAGGAGTACTTGATATACGGGAACCGGCAGGAGGCGTTAGGTATGTGTATGACGTTGTCGTTCTACCGTTCTACTACTGTAACCTCACCTATGTATGTATGTGTACAGAGTGGGCTATGACGGCGGGGCTGTGGGGGCACGCGTGGGCGCTGGCCGCGTCCGGCTCGGGCCGGGACCGCGCCGCCGCCGCCGCCAGGTTCCTGGCCTCGCTGCCGCCCGCCGACACGCTGCACACGCTCTACACCGCGCTCGCCGGCGCTCCGCCCCCGGCACTCGCTGTAACTATACCTTGTACCTCTCTCTCTCTACAAGTAGTCGTGAAGGACATACATCACGCCCGCTTTAGCTGCCAATAGCGATATTATCACGGGGTGCCATTACTTACATTTAGTTATTGTGTCGTAGATGATGGAGGAGAGATGCGACTGGCGTCCGCACGCGGCCGTCCTCCTCGCCAACAGGACCAGTCGACCGGAGAACGACGTCAAGACACTGATACAGTTAGGTAAGGTAACACATACATACGTGTCGGGTCTCGGACCATGGCGTCACGTGTACGTCGTGTAATGTCTCCCTTCCTACTTGCCAGGTGACGTGTTGAACAGTCGCGGGCAGGTGTACGGCGCGCAGTTCGTGTGGGTGTGCGCGGGGGCGGGCTGGGCGCCGCACCCCCTCGCCCCGCACCCGCCGCGCCCCGCCCCCGGCCCCGGCCCCGCCCCTGCGCGCCTCTCCCTGTTGCTGGCCGACCCGCGCGCCGCCACCTTCGCCGCGCTCCTCACGCCGCACGCCGTGCTCGCCACCGAGGTAACCGACCGTCTCATGTCCATGTGCCCTGATAGTACATACGATGTAACAGTGTAATATGATGTACGTACGGCTACGGCAGGTGTACGAGTACGCGCGGTCGCTGGCCGGTTCGGAGTACACGCTGCCCGAGCTGCAAGTGTACCGGCTGGGCACGGCGCTGGCGCTGGCCGACGCGGGCCAGTACGAGCGCGCGCTGGCCTACACCGAGGCGGCGTCCCGCGCCGTGCTCGCCGACCCCCAGCGGTATCCGCCCGCCTTCCTGCGAGCGTTAGCCGAACTCGCCGACAGGTATCTCACATTATTTCTATTTATCTCCGACCTAAACATAAATTGCGCCCACGATCGTGTCACCCGTAAATCTCGTATTTGTGGAAATATCAATCCAAGATCCGGCTATCAGAATACCAAATTGAACCTGCAATATGTTGTGATGCGATTTGAGCTTGTGTGTGTGTTGTGTTATAGACTGAAGTACCACGAGCCGGCGCTGGCGTCGGGGCTGGCGTCCGACCTGGACCAGGACGGGGACTCGGCGCACGCCTGGATACACGAGATACAGGCGCTCGCGCACAACGCACAGGTAACCTTACTCTACCCACATTCTACATACATACTCACTAGCCCTTACATAAGGTTTGTCACCAACTTGACTATCAAGCCACTCTGTATATTGTTCGATAATTGTTAATTGCTTCTCCTGGAGCTATGAACTAAATACTTAGTGTGATGCTAACGGTTCCTAGCATGACGTAGGTACTTGTGCCCCATACATACATAGTACAAGTAACAGCATGTATGTATGTGTGTAGATGCCGAGTGCGCCGGCGCAGGTGTTGCCGCACTACGTGGAGCACTCGACGCCGGTCCATCAGCAGCTCCAGCACCAGGACCAGTACTCCTGGGATCAGGTAACTATGCCGACCCGATACGAGAATAGAAGGACCACCTTACATGTAACTTGATGTTTTTACATTGCGTAACATTATTATATCGTGCAAATATCGGATAAGTATATCTATTGCCTTTCTCCGTACTTGGGACTACAGTACTCTGTACGAATTCCAATTTGATATCCCGTGAATTCGGTGATCCTTTTTTTAATAGCAAGGTTGTCTCATGGTACGTCGGTCTCATGGTACGTCGGTCTCATGGTACGTCGGTCTCATGGTACGTCGGTCTCATGGTACGGCGGTCTCATGGTACGTCGGTCTCATGGTACGTCGGTCTCATGGTACGTCGGTCTCATGGTACGTCGGTCTCATGGTACGGCGGTCTCATGGTACGTCGGTCTCATGGTACGTCGGTCTCATGGTACGTCGGTCTCATGGTACGTCGGTCTTATACAAATGGGCGATGATCTGATGAGGATCTTCGGAGTAATGAGTGGAATAACTCCATAAAAGTTTGTAGTCACGGGGTTACCGTTCGTAGAACTACTAGTATGCATGGCATTGGTAGCGTTAATCTAACACCAAACGTTATAAAATTCCAGTCGCAACACCACCACCACTACCACCAACAACAACAACAACAACAACAACAGCAGGACCAACAGCAACAACAACAAGCTGACATAAACCAGAGCTACGCGGAGCCGACGCCCCCGCCCCAGCCGGCTGAGTACGCCAACTACGCGCCGCCCCCGGAGGAACAGCAGCAGTACTACAACAACCCGTGGGCCCCCGCCCCCGGCCCCGCGCCCCCCGAGCCCCCAGCCCCCGCCCCCGCCTCCGGCCCCGAGCCCCCCGGGTACGACTACAGCTGGCATCAGGAACAGTACACATACGGAGAGGTCAGTCTATACCATCTTGTACAACTTTTATATCAATATTGATACATTATGAGATCCTCTTCATATCCTTGGCCCGGTACATTATGATAATACAATTCGTATTCTGTCCACATTTATTTCAAATCTTGAGTTTAAGTTTGTACAAAACCAATTGTTTAGTATTATTTTCCAATGCATAGTATCGAAGTAAATTACAGTTCAAGTTTTAAGATCTTTAGAGAAGCGTTTTATTTCGCGTTTGTTTGAGGGTTTAGTTATTGTTGTTGGGAAGGAATGTCGCGTTGTTTTACCAAGTTATCGAATACTCCATACCTAATGTGTCCATATCCGATGGATATTGGTTCCGTAACGAGCGATATATGCGCGTGTCAGTGTAGTGGTTATCCCGTGTGTATATACCTACCTTGTCGTGTAGTGGTGTCGCTAACTGTGTGTGTGTGTGCGGCGCGCAGGGGGCGTGCGCGCGGGCGGCGCCCCCCGAGCTGCGCCGGCGGCGGGCGCCCGTGCAGCTCGCCCGGGGCGGGTCGCCGCGCTCGGAGCCCGCCGCCGCCCGCGGCCCGCGGCTCATATCGTCGACGGTGGACCGGTGGGCGGCCCGGCCCCACCGCCCGCGCCGGCCGACGTTCAAGCCGCTCGTGTTCGGTGGCACGTACCCCATAGACGAGCCGACGCCCGTGTCTCCGCCCCGCCCGGGCCCCCGGCCGCTGCGCTCGGCGCGCGAGGAACTCAAGCGCAACGTGGAGGCGAGCCTGCGCCGGTACGAGGCGGCGCTGTCGGCCCGCCGCCCCGTCCGCCTCCCGCTCGACGAGCCGCCCACCTTCGACATCGACGAACCTATCATATAACAAACGTTCATACACCGTGTCCCCCGGCCCCCTGGCCCCCCCGCTACCGGGTAGACCGCGCCCACCGATGTAGTTCGGTTCAGCGCCATCTATCGGGGGCCCCCTACATACATGTTTGTTGATACACAAGTCACACACACTCGCATTTCCTAATCGGTATTAATTTGAATAATCTCCAAATATTCGTTTCCCTGTGATATTTTATTGATCTAAATTATTTATTACCGTAATTAAAATTGAATATATTGTTTGTGTTTATGAAATATAGTTACCGTTTATAGTTTTATATCGAGTGATACCGTGTGATACACTACACGTAGTATGTAGTAGCTTAGTCTTGTATCCGTGATTGTAGACTCTAATATGGTGCAAATAAAGGTTACGAATAACTAAAACGCTGTCAATTATTTCTTTAAACTAAATTCTGTATACATATAGAGATGTGGTAATGGGTCTGTCTCTGTCTGACTGCATGGAAATGGAACGTGAGATGTGAGATGGTACTACAATAGTTTATTTGCGGTTCTTACCCACCGTTCACCATATGATGAGACCAACCTCAGTGAACTGTGGAAAGTTTCTTTTACAATGGCTTATAATCTACACACAGGTAGAATGAGTAGTTCTATAACACAAGTTCCCACGGTTACTCCCGTATGTAAAGTGACCTCAATATGCCATCTCTCAAGGCCTTATCAAACACAATTGACTGTTCAGGGCAAAACATAAATATAAGTTAGTATAACTGAGAGTGAGAGATTGTGTACAACAGGGCGGTGGTGCCCCCACGATCACGATGCCGGGCGCCGTTAGCGCCGTTAGCGCGGGTAACGGCGGTAACGGCGGCGCCGATACACGCAACGCCTACGGAGACTACGACGACGACAGACCGTACGGCAACAATGATGAGGTACGTACGTCTTATATTTAGGTAGCCTACCTACTTTGCTATTACTACTAAGCATTACCTTTACTTTGAAACTAAACGTGTGCTTGTGTCTTAACTTTGTGTCTGTTCGCGTTTTTGTAAAGCTTTATACCAAACTAAATATCACATCGAGAACATAGACCCCCTTATTCCAAAACGAGGTTTAAGGATAGTCCGAGATGTAGATTTAAACCTTAGATTTAGACACAGATTTACTCGTGACCTATAGTCTAAACACTACCTCTATAGATAATATATGGAACTTTAGTCTATACACTATCCATAAAGATTATATAGGGATAGTGTTTAGACTATAGTTAACGAGTAAATCTGTGTCTAAATCTAAGGTTTAAATCCACATCTCGGACTATCCTTAAACCTCGTTTTGGAATAAGGGGGAGAATGTTTGTCCTCGATGTGAAATGCCATGAATCATTGTGATGATGATTGCGTCGAGCGACATGATGTGTGTTATACGGAGGACAACTCGGTACTTATCTCTAGCTTAGCTTGTAGGGTTCACTGAATTTCAGTCTTTATTTACCTACTTGAATTTAAACTAGGTACTTTCACCTTTGCAGAAAACGCCAAAAAAATTATTAAATTTATCCGTTTTTGTCACAATTTGAAACTCGATTTTAGTTTACTGTCAATAATTATAATGGGTAAGCTAATCTAAGTTTAGTACAATTGAGAGTTTGCTGCAAGTGGCCCTACATCTGATGAAATTGAGAGTTTGCTGCAAGTGGCCCTACATCTGATGAAATTGAGAGTTTGCTGCAAGTGGCCCTACATCTGATGAAATTGAGAGTTTGCTGCAAGTGGCCCTACATCTGATGAAATTGAGAGTTTGCTGCAAGTGGCCCTACATCTGATGAAATTGAGAGTTTGCTGCAAGTGGCCCTACATCTGATGAAATTGAGAGTTTGCTGCAAGTGGCCCTACATCTGATGAAATTGAGAGTTTGCTGCAAGTGGCCCTACATCTGATGAAATTGAGAGTTTGCTGCAAGTGGCCCTACATCTGATGAAATTGAGAGTTTGCTGCAAGTGGCCCTACATCTGATGAAATTGAGAGTTTGCTGCAAGTGGCCCTACATCTGATGAAATTGAGAGTTTGCTGCAAGTGGCCCTACATCTGATGAAATTGAGAGTTTGCTGCAAGTGGCCCTACATCTGATGAAATTGAGAGTTTGCTGCAAGTGGCCCTACATCTGATGAAATTGAGAGTTTGCTGCAAGTGGCCCTACATCTGATGAAATTGAGAGTTTGCTGCAAGTGGCCCTACATCTGATGAAATTGAGAGTTTGCTGCAAGTGGCCCTACATCTGATGAAATTGAGAGTTTGCTGCAAGTGGCCCTACATCTGATGAAATTGAGAGTTTGCTGCAAGTGGCCCTACATCTGATGAAATTGAGAGTTTGCTGCAAGTGGCCCTACATCTGATGAAATTGAGAGTTTGCTGCAAGTGGCCCTACATCTGATGAAATTGAGAGTTTGCTGCAAGTGGCCCTACATCTGATGAAATTTTCATCGAGTTTTTATCCTATGATAGGTACATCTAAATCTATGATACAAATAATGTTTTGAAAAGTTAAGAAATAATTCTAATTATAAATTATTGTTTACTAAATATAATTGAATGATCTATCTATGCTTGCTTATGGAACCAGCCGTAGCCGCCTTTAAGAGAAAAGGGTACCGGGGGATCTTTCCATACAAACTATTACAAACGTAGTCGACTGTTTTCTCCCTGGAATATGACACTCGAGCAAATATGTTTGTTGCATAAAACTTATAACTGCCATGCCCCTATTTTTTGTTTTTATTTTTGATTTATTAAATCTTAATTTCTATGATAATTATAAAATGAAAAAAAAACAAGACATAGGGGCATAGCCATGGCAGATAGAGGTTTTATGGCACAAAAATATTTGTGCTAGTGTCATTATCCAGGGAGGAAACAGTCGACTACGTTTGTATGGAGAGATGTACCTTTTCACCTTAATTCGAATTATTTTATATGAATGTTGTACAGAATGAAGAAAACGTGAGCAACGAGAGTAGTAAGGCCGGTAGAGCATCGTCGAAGAAACGAGCAGAGAAGGGAGAGGGCGCGGGCAAGGCTGGGAGCGGCTGGCTGGGGGGGCTGTTCACCAAGCTGTCGCTGCGACCTCCCAACCAGATGATCCTGCCTGACGACAAGAACCCCACAGTGAGTGACACCCCACGTGACCCACGTGCCCCACGCGCTACTCCGACCGTACGCAATGTACCCACACTCTTGTGATACCATGGGACCTTACAAACTTATACCATATTCTGTATTTCCCACGTTTTAAACTGGAATTTTTGAACTAGGCTTTCGAAGCGAATTTCTAAACTATAAGAGAAAGCGAAAAAGAAACACGAGACAGATAACTGACCCTCTATTATATGATTGATAACATAATCCCTTACAATTTCTCCAATGATTTGCTCCCAAGTGTATACTTTAAAAGGTTATCGCTAGTCTATTAGGATTGTTACGTTAAGTTTCATATAATACGTAGGTACCACGCTGTACCCTGCTGTACAGAGGGTTCTCTACTCAACCTTTATCTTTTACAATTATTTGTATATCTAAATAATTCTCCAAAGATACCCACAGATTATAAACATTCAGTAATTGAGGCGACAAATTGCCGACTCACCGTAGAGCTTCAAACCTGCTACTATTAGAATATTTTCAACTCAAGCAAGATATAAAGGTCCTGCTCGAGTTGAAGATTAAATATTAACACGTGAAAGTGTTAAAAGACAAACATTATAAAAATGAAAAAATTACAATAATTGTCGTTTTAGGTGGGTCTGCAATTCTGTACTTACTTACTTATTATTTGTAAACTGATCATTTATTTCTATTTGTTTTGTTCCCCAGTGTACTTATCTACTATACTATGTACCTACTGTCATGTTATATATAGTTAGAAATAAATGAGTTATGTTTGAATACTGTTTTATTGGAAGCTGGCTGAATGTGTCGTTACTCCCGTGTGCCGGTACCTACCTAACTGTTTACAACGCATAATTCATTCATTTCTAACTGATATTCATTCATTCACTTATATGACAAAAGTGGAGGCTCACACTCACCGTACAATATTTAAATTGTTGTTATTTACGTTCGAGCCCTGCTCGAGTTGTAAACATTCTAATGAAACCAATTTGAGAACTCTTTAGTGCGCCTCTATTTTATTGTCGACTGTAAGTACACTTTTGACAAAATTTCGAAATATACACTTACTAGCAGCGCTCCGCGGTTCCGATCCCTTAATAATATCAAGATAAAACGTATTCTATGTTTTAATTCATATTTTAGACTATCCTTGTAAATATTACGGTTTTAAAAAAACATAACGTAGAAGCCGTTACTCGTGGAGGGAGAGGGTACAAATAAATAAACTTTCTCATTCAAATATTAAGTTGGGGTTCAAATAAAATTATGTACAAATATTGTGTTGTTGTATATTTATGTGTTTTATTTCATAATTTTGTCAAATGATCACCTAACATATTGATATCGACATCTCATAATGTGCGACATGTGTCGAGATGGCACAGATGACGTCACCTACATAACAGACGGTGGACCCATCCCCACCACCTCTCGCTTGTCGCTTCCACTCCGCTCTATCTGCTACCAGAGAGGTGACGCGATACTTTACTAAAACGTTCAGGTTCAGAATGATTTCACCGCGATGAGACTTGGACTCGCAACTTTGAAAACAGAGTTAAAAAGCTGAGTGCAGGCTCATGCCCTTCGATTGAAAATATATATACAAGATAATATCTGGTAGCAAATAGACGTAGTTGTCATAGACCGACCCGCTACCTCTGTCGGTGGTGTGGGTGTGGTGTGTGTGTATGTGTGTGTGTACATAGATCGTGTGGGACGAGCAACACAAGCGGTGGCGCAACACGGACGGCGAGGTGGAGCCGGACCAGCCCCCGCCGCCGCCGCCCACCAACAAGGACCTCGCGCCCATCATCCATAGGCAGTACGTTTATATTGTTATTATATGTACCGCGTGCGCTCGCCGTGCCTAGCCACGTGAAGTGGAACGGATGTATTACGATCGATACTCGTTGACCACCTTCAGTCGGTAGGCTGTATAGCGATCCACATAACCTCTTGCAGTGGAAACCGCTCCGTTCCTGTGGACCTTTCCGGTCCTATATCTGTGCATATACTACACTTACCTACAATATATGAACGTGTGTGTGTGTTGATCACGTTACGTTACCAGGACGGGGTCCCCGCCGCTGCAGGCGACGCCGGGCGCGCCTCCCTCCGCGCCGCCCGTCTCCAACATATTCAAGATGCAGAAGGGAAGACGTACGTATATTTTATTAGATTATGACGAGTTTACCTTCCACTATAATATGTTTGCTAACGTAGTGTTGTGTATATTACCCAGATATAAAGAAGTCGTACGTGGACGTGTTCAACCCCCCCGGCGCGGGCGGCACGGCCCCGCGGCCTCCCGCCGCCGACGTGCTCGGCCCCGCGCCGCCCGCTGCGCCCGCGCCTCACAACTACCTGGTGCCCGCGCCCGCGCAGGTCTACATTCACACAATGTTCTAAACAATACTTGTACTAACTTTTGCCCGAATTGTATGCTAAATTGTAGCCCGATCCGTCGATTGGTTTGAGCCGTGCGTTGATATATCAGTCAGCAGGACTTGATATGAGAATACATTGAATCGTTAAATAAATAATAAATGTTTAATAAAAGTTGTAAGTAAACATGTATGAAGCCGTGTGAGGTTGCTAGTGTATGATCTACCTACCTATACATCAGCAGCAGCAACAGCAGCAACAACACGTGCAAGTGGAAGAGTCGCTACAGCTGGAGGTGCGCATGGCGACCCCCTCTCCCCGACCCACTCCCTCGTCCACTCCCGTTCCCGACCCGGTACATTCTCCTCCTTTACATTCTTACAGGGCATTTACACCGATATCTCCAACTTTTTTTATCTATTTAGTCATAGTTTACCTAGAGTTGCCAATAATATGCCCATGAACCAATAATATCATGGAAATTACCTGAATTTTTATTCGTCAACGTCATTGTATGTTTGTAATGTTACACGCTGCCAGGACACCGATAACATACCTAATGGACACTAACATAAGGTACAAAATACTTCCATGGCTTAGTTGGTATTGTAGTCAGCTCAAACACTAGTTGAAACATTATGTACAGAGACATGTTGACGCGCAGTTCTATGTGTGTGTGTCTTGGTATATATCTATAATTGTTATTGTAATATTCCAGGGGGGTATCTACGATCCGAACCAGATAGAAGATGACCTCGACCAGTACCGCTCCGGGATATAACCCAGCAAGCGTCCGCCATCTTCCGACCGACCGGGGCGACTCAAATACAACCTGTTGCATAATCGGATCACTAGGTATTAGGTTGCTAGAAAGTCACAACACTAGTATTCCAATGGTTCCAATACACGACGCAACGCAACGAATCACTATAGTCTTACAATTAGTTGTAGACTAGTTGCGTTACTGGTTGCATGCGATGCGATGCGACTAAACGCGCTGGTCATACAATTCTAACCGATAAACATTTGAAAAGCATCCATGTTTGTATACTTAATTACATTTGCAAGCGTTTCTTCGGGTAGATTTGTCTGATTTTTTTTTTTTTTAATCTCCTTTTGTCTTGCGATCTGTCTTGTTTTCAGACATTTAGCAAGACAGATCGCAAGACAATAGGAGATTAAATCTCTGATTTTAAGAACATTTTAATTGCACTTTGGTTGCATCGCGTACGAATCAATGTTATGTTGTATTGTGTTGGGACATTTACCATTTAATATTCCGTTTTAAATAGAGTAATGAATATAACGATGTAAATGTAAACCAACTCCTATATTGTTTGTAGTTGGGTTGCAATTGTGTCGCTCCGTGGACGATCAGCCTCGTCACAGTACCATCTCACATAGAGTCACACATATACTAACAATAGGATTCGACTGGCGCCATCTTGTGACAATGTGTGACGTCACAAAATGGCGGTAGACCGGCCCTATTGTCATTTTAATTTTCATTAACATGTGGAAATTGCTCCGTTGCGAGCGAAGTATGGTAATTTTAAGAAAGACATTTTGAAACGCTGTTCTCGCGCCGTTCTGAAGTTGTCGAGTTTTATCTTGCATCTCATTTTCAATCAAAAATGACTCGTTTTTGAAATTAATTTCTATATAACCAAGGATTGTTAAATTATTATCATTTATATTGGTTGTTGAGTATTGGTCCCTCTCGCGCTACATGCCCGGCCCGCGCCCTTCCGGCATGCCGGTGGCAGTCTGTGGCAGTTGCTTACTTTTGTTCTCAAATAATACATGGCAATACAAAGGTTTATAAACTATGGTCGCTATTAGGGTAACACATTGATATTAAATACGCCGCGCCGTTAGTATAGTAGCTCTTATTACAATTGCATTAAAGCTGCGGGTTATAAGGGCAACCTACCACCTTAATTAAAAACTAAACATTTCGTAAAACTAAGGAAAAATACTTAAAACAAGTAATTAGATTGCTTTATTGTCAATCTGAACAATTGTTTTTTTCCTTGTTATTGTGTCACTAACTATTAGCAAGGGCATAAAAACCTTTAGTGGCCTTTATTGCCCGCAGGTTGTACGATATAATGTATTTAAAAAGAAACCGGGTTCTCAACATGTAAATGAAATAGCGATACATTATTATTACAAATTAATCTCAATTTATATGCGAAAGTTTGTTCGTTTGTTCCAAGTTTATGAGTCAAACTGCTTGACCGATTTAAATTAAAAAAATGTTTGTTTCCATTGTAATTTTCTACTTCAATTCTATTTAATGTTTTTTTGTAAGTATATTTTAATTTTTCAAATGTTTCTTTACGTATTATAGATAGGGTATTGATATTTGTGACGGTATTAGAAAAATATAGGTATATAACATAACGGGAACCATTACTTTGATGAAATCATTTAATTGTGTTTCTAAATTCTAATGGAATGTTTAATTATTGTATTTGAACAATAGGACCGGTTTAGCGCCATGTTGTGACGTCACAGCTACAATACTAACTTCACTCAAGGCGGATTTGTTGCAATACGACCCGAATGAAGTTAGTTGTTTCGTTGCAGCGCCTTACAAGTGGCGTTTGACCAGTCCTATTGTATATTAAATGACATGATTTTGTAGAGCGCGATGTACAGAATGTTTTGTAATAAAGATAAGACGGACCCCGCTGTGTATTGTATAGAGTTATCGCCTTATAGTAAATTTATTTAGTGGGTGTAGAGGTAGTCGGTATATATCTGTATATTGAGGACGCGCCGAACACTAATTTAATGAATTTCCAAATGTATTATAATTATTTCGATTTGTGGAATATATTTAAATAAAATGTTTACGTTACATATGCTTACTCGATAGTCTTTTATTTCTTCAAATTTCCGACATTAGTAAGGTGGAACTCGGACACGTGGTACAGCTATAGATATACCTACTTACAATCGAGGTAACTCTATAGGGACGCGAGAAGATACTTTGGTCGTATTCAAGATAATGCGAGTCTTAATGTCTTTGATAGCATATGGTGTGAGTACAGTAGGTTTTAACACATTTATAGACGATACGGGCGTGTTTGGAGCGGGGGCGGTGACATTAGAAGCTGTCTGGTCGGCTTCATCTAGCGTATCGTCTCCATCGTCGTCGGTGATGGCAATGCCGTCGTCGGTGATGGCAATGCCGCCGCCGGCTGCCGACACCAGCTGCAGCACGGCCATCGTCATAGAGACCGCCACGAAAACCGCCATCGCGAGAGACAGCAACAGTAGAGCTACCTTCGACATCCACACCCTACCACCAGACTCACGACCGCGGAACCCTTGTACCTACTCCTAGTAGCTCACGACACAACTTTGATAAACAATACTTATAGCTTTGGAGATACAGACTTCTCTTCCTGAATTTGACGTGTCTAGTTCATCGCGACAAATGACGTTCCACTGTGATACGAATAGAGGTATCGAAGGATTTTCCCAAACACAGTCCACAAAGTACTTACCTACTTTTCTAGATCTTTGATCCCGCCAAGCATATATTTTATCTATGCCGTTAATGTTATATTAGTAGTAATCTATGGTTGGTTGAATTTATTGATGCCGCCATTGTATCACAGATGACTAACAGCCTCACTAACAGCACATTGAAATTCGGACCAAATTCTACATTTTTGTGGACTCAAATCACCCGCTGGCAAATCACCTGGGTGATCAAATTCCACAACATTTTAATTAAACAAATTTGTATCCTCAAATCACCCACTAGCAAATCACCTGGGTCATCAAATTCCACAACATTTTAATATTTTTTTTTTGTGTCCTAAAATCACCTGGGTCATCAAATTCCACAAGACTCCAAATCACCTGGGTTATAAAATTCCATGTTCACTTAAAGAGGGTTGGAACTACATAGAAACGGAGTTTAAACAGTATCCAGCAGTACAAGACTTCTTGAAGTATTTCCGCAACTTCTGGATGAAAGAATCTATGATTCCAATTTGGTGTATGTGGCGTGAGCGACATCGGACTACCAATTACGTAGAAGGATGGCATCACAAACTTAACAATGTGATGCGTCGCAAAAACAATAACATTGTGCATCTTTTGAGTGCTTTAAAAAAGGACGCTGCACTTTATGCAATGCGATGTCGCCAACTCGCCGTCTCAGAAAAATATATCAATTGTACAAAAACAGTTAAAAGACTTCATAGAGAGCGATATATAGTAGACTGCCAGTTGGCTTTAATTGATAAAAAAATTTGCGTAGATGCCCTACGCAAATTTTTTTATCAATTAAAGCTATTCTTAGAGAAAATGCGTTAATGAGCAAGGAGCTGCACGGAAGGTTTTATATCGGGCTCTTACAGATCCCGATGTAGACTTCCTCGCTTCGGTGAACTGGCTACGTTTCGGTGACCTCTTTGGGGAAACCGAAGGTTTTGCTTGTGCAATTGCCGACGAGGTAATGATGACAAACAACAAATCGGAAATATATCCTGAAGGACTGTACGGTCGACATTTGTCGGGCATGCCACCGTCCCGGGGAGTCACTCAGGCATATTATTTCCGGTTGTTCTCATCTTGCCAATGGTGAGTATTTGCACAGACATAACCTAGTAGCTAGGATCATCCACCAGCAACTTGCTCTTAAATATGGACTCGTGGACCAAGAGGTGCCATACTATCAATATGCACCCGCGCCAGTTCTAGAAAACGGCCGTGCCATGCTCTACTGGGACCGGTCTATCATCACGGACAGGACTATTGTCGCCAATAAGCCTGATATCGTGATAGTAGACCGGTCGGAGCGAAGGGCAATACTCGTCGATATAACCGTTCCACATGACATTAATCTCGTAAAGGCCGAAAAGGACAAAGAAACTAAGTACTTGGACTTGGCCCACGAGATTACCGCCATGTGGGAGTCCCACATGGCGGAACAATACCTACTCGTCGAATCAACGTCCCACAGTGGGACGTTGATTCGACGAGTATTGTTCCGATAGTTGTATCGGCAAACGGACTGATAGCGAAGAGCCTTGATCAACACCTGAAGAGGCTCTCGCTGGATGGTTGGGTCAAGGGTCAGATTCAAAAGGCAGTCGTTCTGGATACGGCACGTATCGTAAGAAGGTTTCTGTCTTTGCAGCCCTAACCATCGGTAGCCTGGGCCTTGCTTCGCTGCCGACGGTCTTCTAGGTTTAGGTTTTTATAATAATTTACTGTTTTATATACAAAATTTATATGACGGAGGAGGTGTTCCATGGACTTAAAGAATATCGGTGACATCAGCAAAGCTGACGTCACCAATCTCATCGTCCACTTGACGACTCTTCGGTTAGTAGTTTTTGTAAGTGGTTTTTGGTTAGAAATATTAGTGACGTCAGTGAAGCCGACGTCATCAGGTAGACCAATCTTCGATTAGGAGCTTCGTCTTCAAATAGTAGCTTCGATGGTGCTGAGTAGAAACCGCAGGTTGTAGGGAGGTCCGCTCGGTCTGGACGGTCGGCTGGAATGGCTTTCCTACTGTTTTGCGGCTGTATTTATAGTGATTTTGTGTTTAAGTCAATTGAATGTTTTTCAAACACTAGAATCTTGTTTTTAATGGTTAAATTCAAGGTAAATCGATCTATCAATTAAATTCTTAACTGTTTATTATTGTAGTTTAAATTAACCGTTAGTTTCAAGAATTATTACAACGAAATGACAACATGTTATTGCAAAACAACAATATTGTTTTGAATAATCAATAATTTCATGAATTCTAGATGAAAGTTAGTTTTACCAATCAAAGTTTAGGTCAATAGTCATAATTGCGCCGATATATACGTTATTGTTAAGACTTGTAAATTTAATTTTATTTAGGTAGGTACTTACCTAGTATGTAAGTGCTTAGATGGAATTTTTTTATAAGTTTATATAGTGATGTATATATTTTGTATTCAGTTTGTTTTTGTAAAAACCTAAATTTAAGTAAAATAAATGAGTGAGTGTATATAATAATAATAATTAATAATTAGCCCGCAGGGCACCTTGAGGCGAGGTAAAGGGGAGTAACGACCCCGCGGTCCCGAGTTCTCCAGGGGGAAGTCACCGTTCCTCATCTCCGGCTTGCCTTGGTTGGCTGGTCGGAGTGAATATTGACAAGGAAGCGGTTCCCAGCCTCTGGCTTGCCTTCACCGGCCGTCCAGAGTGGAGTCGCATGAGTAGAAATACTCGAAGGATGGATGCTGAACGTCAGTGATGAGTT
Organism: Idaea aversata; assembly: GCA_907269075.1. Taxonomy (NCBI): domain Eukaryota; kingdom Metazoa; phylum Arthropoda; class Insecta; order Lepidoptera; family Geometridae; genus Idaea; species Idaea aversata. The sequence continues at coordinate 431,574 of OU026084.1, forward strand.
GGCCCGCTCGCTCGGACTACCAGCGATGACTTAAAATCCAGTAAGGCCTGTTCCTGTTCCTGTTGCCCCCTTGCTGTAATTTACTCGGCTAATTAGGGTGGCCCAGACTGAGAGTTGGCGAGTCTCCGCCTGCCATTTTTACGTGTTTATTGGACATTGTTACGGCAGGTGCCATAGTATCCATAGTTCCCCAGTATCTAGTCCACTACCATCCCATCACAATAGCTTAAGTAGTTTTGTCCTGTAGATTATCAATAGTTTCATCCAAACCGGAGGTTGTCCTTGGTTGCACTTAATAGTGTAGACAGGGATAATCGCCGGTTTAGAATTCACCCCATTGTTTGCTATCATACTTGTTATTGTAAAGGGCCTCTACGTGTTGGCTTCGGCTCCACGCACGCCTTCCAAAGGTCCGGGGCTCAATAGCCCCGTGATACAGGACGTATAACAGACAAATAATTAATAATTATTAATAATTAATATTATAAAGAAGTAAAGTTTGTGTGTTTGTATATTTGTTAAATTGTAAGGTGTAATCTCGGGATCTACTGAACCGATTTTAAAAATTCTTTCACCAATAGAAAGCCACATTATTGCTGAGTGTCATAGGTTATATAAAAAACCGAAAAACGAAAAGGCTTTTACGTGGTAGTCCGTTTTGCAAAGTGAATCGGAGAAAAAACGGTCGAATGAAAGCGTTTCTTACGAACGCTGCCTTAACTATGAAAGATATATTTTTGAGTTCTAGAGAAAAGATGTGGAGCTTGAAAATGCCTACAAAAAAGTCAACGACAGCATATGTCTAACTTTTGTATTTAAGTTACAAAAAGTTTTTTTTTTTTAATATTAGTATAGATAATTTAATTTATTAACATTAAGCCCAACGAAGTGGGCACGGGTCAGCTAGTTGTTAATATTTCCCATAATCAAAATTAATCTGAGAGTAAATAATTAAATTTTAGTTTCAGCAGCTGATCTTGTCTTGTGTTTGATTTCAACTAAAAAATCTAGGTCAGTTCATCGAAGTCCGTCACACGGGGCATCCCCGTATACTTTGTAATTTTTGCGCTTATTTGTTCACCATATTCATGCATTAAAGCGCTAGCTTTAAGGTAAAAAAATGTGTACCTTATTTCTATTGTTTTAAAGCGCTAAATTTCAATATAGACAGGGATGCTCCGTGTGATGGACTTCGACGAACTGACATCACTAGAAACATTTTATAAAGTGAACATGGAATTTTATAACCCAGGTGATTTGGAGTCTTGTGGAATTTGATGACCCAGGTGATTTTAGGACACAAAAAAATATATTAAAATGTTGTGGAATTTGATGACCCAGGTGATTTGCTAGTGGGTGATTTGAGGATACAAATTTGTTTAATTAAAATGTTGTGGAATTTGATCACCCAGGTGATTTGCTAGTGGGTGATTTGAGGATACAAATTTGTTTAATTAAAATGTTGTGGAATTTGATCACCCAGGTGATTTGCCAGCAGATTTGAGTCCACAAAAATGTAGAATTTGGTCACCCAGGTGATATCACCCAGGTGATCAAAGTGGAATAAACCTGAAATTCCTACTCTTAAAAAAATGTTACTAAGTAAGCATTGTTTCAAAATAAATAATTTTACATACTTAAGTGTAACAAAAAATCATTTATTGGGAAAGTACACGTTCTATCCAATCTTGTACGAGTATAACGGGCAGATAGAGGTTCGGCTCGCAGGCGATGCCGCATTGCAGCGAGTCCATCATGAGGGCGAGGAGGCGGTCACCGGCGGCGGCGTCGGGCAGCAAGAGCGGCGCACCGGCACAGTAGTTGCAGGGCAGGCCGCGCGCCGACAGCACGCCGGCGCAGAGGCGGCGCCGGGACGCAGGCGGGGGCTCGTCGCCGTCGCGCCGCCCGCCCGACAGGTGCCGCAGCGAGCCCGCGCCCGCGCCGCCCGCGTCGCGCGTCGCCTCGCACAGCCGCGCCGCCACGCTGTACACGTACGCCACGCGCGGCCGTCGCCCGCTTTTACCATACTCTATGCTCCTGGAAAATATACAATTCACAATTCACTTTGCCTTCATGTTGCTGCCATCAAAATGAGACGATTGACAGTGATTTCGTAAATAGCTTGTCATAGTCATTGTCACACCTGAAAGCCCCATATCCTACTAAGTGAAGTCTCTCCCCGATGGCCAATAGGGCATCATCAATGGAGGAGACCACCTGGACAGGTCGCTTGTCTCTGAGCAGCAGGCTGTCCTCGCTCCGGAGCGCCGCGATGTCGTAGCTCTTGTTGGTCTCCCGGTAGAAGGGGTGCACCTGCAGGTCCGCTATCTGGTGGATCTGTCCACTCTTGTCGCTCCCGTATTCCTCCATCATCACGAAGGAGTCGAGTGAGTCCAGCTCCTCGATAGCCTCGATGCAGCTCGCCGCCGTCAACACCCAGTATTCACTGATGATAGTCAAGATGCAACCAAAAGTTATGTCAGCAGGAGGCTTCACCTTGACCAGAGCTATCACAAAACATTTCCTCTCATCGTCCACTTCCTCCCCATCTGATACATCAGATTGTACAAATTCATCTGGATTTAATATTTCATTGTTTGTTATATCTGTTTCCAAATCATATTGATCTGGAGATGTAGTTGTGGTGTGTAGAGGTGTTGTTGTGGTCATTTCATCATTTCCAGTGGTATAATAATAATGTGTCACTGGCTTAGTTTTAGCTGATGGCTTCCAAGTACATTTTATTTTAAGAGTCTTTGTAGTTGTATGAGCTGCAGTATGAATCGTAGAATCCTCTATAGAATCTATAGAATGATAAATATCAGATTTAGTTATTGAGGTGATGAAAGTATTGCTAGCGTTGTATGTTATTGGAGTGGAACAAACAATCATGTGTAGAGTGACAAAGACGAGTAGAGCCAACAGCAGCACGAGTAGGACAGCCTCTAGAAGGACGAGGGCGCGCTCGACGCGGGTGAACGCCCGGCACCATCCACTCAACTCCTTACAACACTCATTACTCATTATACTTCATTCTCACTGTATGTATATGTCATATCTGCACCCTCTTGGCCAACTTGATTATACTGATAGGTTCTACCTTTGAGTATCAATAGCTGAAATGTGAAATAACAAGTTTTGTCAGATAAATTAAAAATCATCAAAACCCTCAAATGGCTTTGAAACATAGCATTATAAAAGACTTTATAAACATTTAGCTTTAATATAAAAAGCATCAAAAAATTGTTTTAAATGTCGTATGTAGAATAGGTTTCCATTTGAACCCATCTCAACTGATGACAATGAGGTTGAAAATGTAGCAAGCTCATCTAGACTAGAAGGTATTCACTCAAGACTTTAACCCTCCAGGTTTTGGGCCAATGATGTCACTAAGGTACTATTATGCATGTACCTATTATACATATAAACCTTCCTCTTGAATCACACTTTCTATTAAAAAAAACTGCATCAAAATCCGTTGCAGTTTTAAAGATTTAAGCATACATAGAAATTATGGGGACAGAGAAAGCGACTTTGTTTTATACTATGTAGTGATAGTGATGAAGTGTTAACTTAGTTTATCATTCAGAGGTTTATAATTTTTAACCATTTGTACATTTATATGACTGTCTTATTCATTTAGAATATTGAGTAAAGTATACCTGTTAGGAGATGACGGGCCTTCCTGTTTCTTAATAAGATCAATAGGTTTCCTGAAAGGTCGGTCTCTGCACCCGAAGCGCAACTGTCCCGACTCCTTGCGACCGCCGAAGCCCCCGCCCAGACGGCGCGGTCTCCAGCCACGCAGCTGGCGCTCCGCCTCGCGCTCGACTACGATCTCCGCGCGGTTCACGTTCTCCTCGTCCATGGCGTGAATCGCGCGCTCCACACTGCTCGCACCACGGTACTCGACGAACGCGTACCGCTTCGACTTGCCTGTCACGATGTCCTTCACGAGCCGACAACCTACTACCTCACCGAACTTTGAAAACTCTTCCTTTATCATCTCCTGGAAAAGGCATACAATTTAAAAAAACGTACTAGGGACTTAGTTACCTACTTGAAGTCACCAGTTCTTGAGCTACCTGTGTAGTTCTAGGATTAAGCCTGCCAACAAAGAGAGTCAGGTAGGAATCCCCCTTCACTTGCTTGTTAGGAACATACTCGGAGTTGATGGCGCGGACTATGCCGCGATCGTGAGGCACTGTATCCGTTGCTGAACATGGAAATCACAATCACAGAACAAATAAATAGAAGATCACAATAGAAAAGGTTAGGTTCAGTAGTTGATTAGTAGTTCCACCACTTTTAAACTATTGTGCTTAGCTCACCATCAATCGATCCAACTTTGATAGGATCGTATTCGGTAGCGTATTGCCTAAAAACGTTTTTCTTGTTAGACATTTTAAATTAAAATCCTGCTCAAGTCACAAAATTACAAACACAATCGCAAAAAAACGTTTTTTTTTCTCATGTTTAACGCCACCTACGGAACTAGGAAGGGACTTATTTTTCTGTTCTGTGGCGCCACCCATAAAATTTGAGTTCGTACCTCACAACTAGAATGCGCAAAGGACATTTAACATCATTACAAAATGAACTTTACCATCTAAGAAATATGGTTTATTTTAGAGAATCACAAACTCAGAAAGAATTTCGGTCAGAGAGGGATGGAGATAAGAGGTAAGTGTATCCCTTTTCAACTGTATTGCCAGTCCGAAGACATTTAATTATAATAGAAATGGTAGAAAATTGATATGCCTAGAGCTGAATAAAATGAGCAGTTTTCAAAAAAATTCTGAATTCTGATTTTGATGTGTCCCATAAATTGACTTTTGTTTTTTACGTAATATAAACATATTTTGTTCAAGATAACAATTACATAAATAAAAGCACTGAATTATTGTTTATATTCCTGCTCTAATTCTTGTAAAAGTAAGATCATTTATGAAAAAAATATTAAAAATTAGAACTTTGAGTGTGCAAATGTATGGAGAGTGATGTGTCCCATTAAGCAGTGTTGACTTTTTTTAAGAATATTTAAGAAAACATTGAGTTTGCATTTAACTTTTTGGTACTATCTTACACTGATTATAATCATTTATCACTTGAATAAACAATTCTGCGAAAACAATGCATCATTTTAAAATAATTAATGTTTTTTAACATTCATAAAAAAGGTCATTTTGCGGTTTCCTAGTTAGTTACGTGATTAATCGAAAATATTTAAATAAAGTTAAGTAGATTATGGTTTTCTGTGCACTGGAAACATTTAAGAAGAACGTAGCACAAAGTTATTTTGCTGTAATCTATCAAATTAATCTAAAAACATTGTTGGATTGTGTGGTGCTCCCCGGATTCAAAAATTGTTTCCTGGTTAGTTACGGAAAAACAAGTGTAAGTTAATGCTCTTTTACGTTTATAGTAACATGGATTGATAATTGTATATTAAGTTTTCGATATCTTATCACAAAACAGTCGATATTATCAGATTTTTTGTAGAAAAGATGAAATTAAACTTTCGTTCTCATGTTAGTTACTTCCTGTTAGTAACTTTTGTAATTGGAAATCGTAAGGCAGAATCCACATCTTAAACAATAATTCAGTGCTTTTATTTATGTAATTGTTATCTTGAACAAAATATGTTTATATTACGCATGGATCGAAGATATTTCGTAAAAAACAAAAGTCAATTTATGGGACACATCAAAATCAGAATTCAGAATTTTTTTGAAAACTGCTAAAATATCACTTTTTTAGTAGGAATCACATAGGTCGAAGAGAAATTACAATTTTTTTAAATTTTGGAATTTTTTTAGGAATTGGTTTTACTTTTTTGTACGGAACGATAAGATAATAAAATTGTTAAATTATAAAAAAGTTCGATTGTCATAGTAGGATTTATTTACACGCAACGGCAGCCCATCGGCCATGTTGATTTGATATCCGCGGTAATTTCGAAGCGATATTTATTGCCATTTTCATTTTCAATATTTTTCCTAATGAACAGTATTATTTACTATAATATGGGTAAAATTTGTTCTAATAATCGGCGAAGGTGGCGAAAGCCAGTCATTCCTTAATGGAGTTTTTTTTCTACTAGGTACATACTTATGTAACTTTCTGACAAATAGCTAAAATAGTTATCGTAGGTTTTTTTATTAAAGGCTTCGCACGATTTGTGCATTTAGCCAGTATAGATTATGAGAGTATTAAAAAAACACGAAAAATTCTACACTGAGATGGCTTATTATGCTACTCTCCTACTCATAATCCCACACATATTAAGAGAGTTGCCCATGACCTTAATTTGTCAGATTCCGGTCTCGGAAACACGGGAAGATTGTTATTTCGAAAGAAGCAGATGAAAAAAATGTGGGTATGCTCGTAGGCTCAATTGGCTCAAAGAGTTTTGCTTGACCGATAGGCCTCACAGATGATTATTAAACCTAGCATGACAATTGACATCAAATTGACATTGACACTTAATTGGTTAAGGTCGTCACAGACGTAGCTATATTTTATATTAATATACTAAAATATATCGACGGTGGAAATTTTAAATGTAGTAAGGGACATTTCGTTAAATTTCAAAGTTTATGTCGTATGATTTTAAAATGTTTCGGGTGTAAGTACTTAAACCATTCGATTAATATAGTAAATATTACAAAGAATTTTAAACTGTGAACCACTGTGACGTCATTTCCATGAAATTATATTTCAATAAAACATATTAATTTTGTTAACTAACTACATAGTAACTACATAGTATAAAACAAAGTATCTTAGATCTTTAAAACTACGCAACATTTTTTAGGGTTCCGTAGCCAAATGGCAAAAAATGGAACCCTTATAGATTCGTCATGTCTGTCTATCTGCCGTATGTCACAGCCACTTGTTTCCGAAACTATAAGAACTATACTGTTGAAACTTGGTAAGTAGATGTATTCTGTAAACCGCATTAAGATTTTTACACAAAAATAGAAAAAAAAAACAGTAAATTTTAGGGTTCCATACTTAGAACTGAAACTCATTTTTTTTTATCAAACCCATACGTAAGTGTTATCTATGGATAGGTCTTCAAAAATGATATGAAGGTTTCTCATTTCAAAATATATTTTTTCTAAACTGGATAGTTTACGCGAGAGACACTTTCAAAGTGGTAAAAAGTGTGTCTGTAACTTCTAAAATAAGAGAATGATGAAACTTAAATATATGATATGCATTATTACCATGCAAACTTCCACCCAAAATTGGTTTGAACGAGATTTGGTAAGTAGTTTTTTAATACGTCATAAACCGTAAACCACCATTTACCCTTCATTCATGTATTTTTATCACTAGCGCCATCTATTTTTTGCATTTGTTTTTGCGTTGAGGTTAAAAAATAAAAACAGAATACAGTGGTACGGAACCCAATACTACTTACGCCAATTCTTATTCAATATGAAAAAAAATATATATTTTATGTCAAATTGAACTTTTTTATTTTTGTAAGGGCCTTACAACACATAAATATACCAGATAGAAAGACTTACGACGTCTCAGAATTAAAAATGAAAAAAAAAAAACCAGTCAAAATAATAACCCATAATATTATTATGGGTTATTATTTTGACTGGTTTTTTTTATCGTCGCTAGTGATATAATATATCCCATATTATGGGATGTATTATATCACTAGCGACGTTATATTATACTTATTATACATATAAACCTTCTTCATGAATCATTCTATCTAATAAAAAAAAATGGTTGTCTGTAAAGTCTGTTTCCGGACGATAATTTTACGTGATAACGTCATAAGAAAACATTGATGGTAACCATGGCAACGATAAAACGTTGCTATAGTTACCTTGTCAATAACATGAGACGTTCCAGTAACGACGCGTGACGTCACACTTTTTTGAGATTGCAGGTGTTCACCAATTTATAAAACGTTATCACGTCAAAACTGCATCAAAATCCGTTGCGTAGTTTTAAAGATCTAAGCATACATAAGGAGAGACAGCGAAAAGTGACTTTGTTTTATACTATACTAGTGACCCGCCCCGGTATCGCACGGCTATATTATGCATGTATTATACATATAAACCTTCCTCTTGAATCACTCTATCTATTAAAAAAAACCCCATCAAAATCCGTTGCGTAGTTTTAAAGATTTAAGCAGTCAAAGGGAAATAGGGACAGAAAAAGCGACTTTGTTTTATACTATGTAGTGATAATGATAAAGTTTTTTATGTCATAATCAGATTTTTAAAACTACGCAACGGATTTTATTGCTGTTTTTTATTAAATAGAATGATCCTAGAGGAAGGTTTATATGTACAAAACATCCTTAATATAGCCGTGCGAAGCCGGGGCGGGTCGCTAGTATCCATATATTTGAAGAGATATCAAAATTTTAATAACACAGATCGATAGGGCATGAAATGTGCTATACTACGCAATATGAAGTGTACTTTCGAGAAAATGTCCCTTACGACATTTTAAAGTTCCACCGTCGATATAAAATATGTCGAGCTATATCGGTCGACATATTTTAGTGACGTCATCAAATACCTAAAATATATCAAAATATATCTTTTGATACCGTAAAATGGGGTGATTACAGTTAGAACAATGGCTACCATGCCGGACTGCCAAACACAGGGTTCGATTCCCGCCTCAGACAAGTATTTCTAAATAAATAAATAAATAAATATTGCAGGACATTCCACACATCGCCATCTAGCCCCAAGCTAAGTAACTAGACTTGTGTTATGGGTGCTAGACAACGGATATACTACTTATATACTTTTCTTTTGTAAATATATACTTAATATACATACAGACACCCAGACCACAGACAAATATCTAAGCATAAATAATTGTCTGAGGCGGGAATCGAACCCGCGACCCTGTGTTTGGCAGTCCGGCATGGTGACCATTGTGCCAACTGGGTCGTCAAATGCTTAGATATTTGTCTATGGTCTGGTTGTTTCTATGTATTATACGTATATATTTACAAAAAGAAAAGTATATTAGTAGTATTATCCGTTGTCTAGCACCCATAATACAAGTTGCTTCTTTTGCTGCTTAGCTTGGGGCTAGATGACGATGTGTGGAATGTTCGCAATATTTATTTATTTATTGGATACAAAACTAAAAATGTTTTTATACAGACCATTTTGCATTTTTAACAGACTTAAAAAAAGGAGGAGGTTCTCAGAACAGAATTACACCTCGAGAGTGCAGGAAATTGCTCAGTTTTTGCTTTCCACCAGTAGAATTGGGCTATAAAGTCCATAAACTAATAGTTACCGATAAATGGAATATCTGAAACCACCTTCTCTTTAGAAAACTCTTCCAGCGGTTACGATTACAGGTTACAATTTAAATAAAATAGTCGCTTTCGTCTCGTCGGACTGGGTTTGAATGAATGTTGATAGGAAACCCTATCCTAAATGAAGATCTGATGAGGATCTTCGGAGTGATGAACAGATCTGTACAGCGAGATTAAGCAAATTGCTTAGTTTTCCATTTTCACTAGTAGAATGGGCACATACACTAATAGGTATCGATGAATGAAGCATCTGAAAGCACCTTCTCATCACCTAACTCCTTAATGGGTTACGATTATGTACACGTTGCAATTTGAAGAAATAGTCGCTTTCGCCTCATGGAGTAGAATTTTCGGTGACAGCGGCACTAAAAATGGTTAAACCTGAACGACAGTGGCAGTAAAAATGGTTAAACCTGATCCAAAAACTAAAAAAACCTGAAAACAAAAACTAAAAAAAACCGAAAACAAAAACAAAAAAGTGAAAGTGAAGTTTTTAGGTTTTTTTAATGTATTTAAAATTTACTGTTATCATTGTGAAAGGAAGTGTTTTGTGCCATAACTACTTGTTAAATATTCGTTGGTTCCTTGTGACCCTGATTAATTAATAAAAATAGTAGTTTTAGTTTTTTTTTTACTTTTGGTTTTATTTGTATTTAATTGTGTAATAATGGATCTATGTGTAATCTGAATGTTATAAAAAATAGTAAATTCAGTTAATTTTTTATTTTATTGACAATAACTCCTATCTCTCTCGTCTTATAAAAATTAATAGTGATAAAACAAGAAAAATTTTTGTTCCGGAAATATCTCGTAACTAATAATAGTCGAAACTTGTAACGAAGATTTTAACACTTACATTTAAATTTAACAACCAATACTAATAATAATAAGAAAATAATTATTAATTTATTACATTTACATTGAACTTAACACATTTAATGCAGAAACTTACTTTTAGCCAAGACGAACAGGTCCCAGCACGTTCTCAGTTCAAACTGCGCGTCAAAATTTGAGAAAGGAGATATTTCTGAAAAAATTATTTTCTAAATAAGATAGGTCGAATTTCTATAAGCGTATTTTTAATACTTTTAAACGTCAGATAGTTACGAATTTTCGTCACAGGAAAGTTGCTTACATTTTTATAACAGATGGCATTAAAATCACCTTTGAGTAAAACTGGCAGTTAGGAGTTGTTGCTCGGAAGCGGTCGATATATAATCTGTGGTCAAAGTCCAAAATTACTGGTCAATTCACCCCGTTTTACGGTATTTTTATATTAATATAAAATATAGCTACGTCTGTGACGACCTTAATTTGCACGTGTGTTTATTTACGTTTTGTGTTACACAAGTATTTTTCCAAAGATGGTCCGTAAATTAAAGTTTCACGAGAAGAAACTTCTTAAAAAAGTAGATTTCATATCATGGAAACTGGACAATAACATACATGAAGTAAAAGTTATGAAAAAATATTATATTCAGAAACGCGAAGATTACACAAAGTGCGTACGATTTATGGGCTATTTTATTGATTTATCCTTGATATATCAGTATTAAAACTGTATTTTTATGTTCATAGATATAACAAATTATCGAGAGAGATCAGAGAATTAGCTAATAAGATAAAAGATCTGGATGCGAACAGCGACTTCCGTACGGAGTCTAGCGGGCAGCTGCTGGAGAAGCTGTACCAGATGGGGCTGATCCCGACGCGATGGGACCTCGCCAACGCCGGCAACGTCTCCGCCAGCTCTTTTTGCAGGCGGCGGCTGCCCTCTGTCATGGTCAGAAGTAAGTGGGATACAACTAGATAACCTATTCATCTATGTTAGTACTACCTTTGTCTACACCTATACTAGTTAGGTTTATTGTATTACACAATTTCCAAGAATCACTTTTAGGTATTCAATCATAAAAAACATCAAGTTTATCATTTGGCTCCATCTCCTACTCCATCCTAATAAACAATTTTATATTGTTTTCAGATAGAATGTCAGAAAACATGAAGGAAGCCACAAAGTACATAGAACAGGGGCATGTGCGAGTAGGCCCTGAGGTGGTGAAAGACCCTGCCTTTCTGGTGAACAGGGCACTCGAGGACTTTGTCACATGGGTAGATGGATCTGCTATTAGAAAACATGTCATGGAGTATAATGATATGGTATGTAAATGCTTTAAGTCAATATTTAGCTTAAAACCATTTATTGGAAAAGCTGTTTGTTTTCTATTCCTTATATTATACATTTATAATATTAGTAGTATTATAACTTATGCCTTGCAGTATATAAGAGAACTACAGCTACAAAAAACCTGCAAGGGCAAAAATTATTTTTGAAAATTCCTATGTATTCAAGATGCAGGTGAACTGCTGGGCAATCACCACTTATTATAAATTTTCAAGTCTGATCGAATGAAATCTATTTTGTTTCAGAGGGATGATTACGATATGCTGTAATAATAGAAGTTAAATAGGTATAAGTTATTTAATAGTTTTAATATAAATAAATACTTTATTGCATAAGTTTATCTCCTGATAATTTCTTTTAAATCTAAGTTACTCTAATATGCTAATCATATTATTGCAATTAAAATATACAATTTACACGCTACAATACAACAGTTAAAGTTTCTTTCAATCCTTTGAGTTGAACCGTTTGCAAATTATTTCTATTTTTCTTTATACACATTGTCAGATGTGTTGATAGTATCTTTACAAAAAATATTTATTTTGGTGGTAGTTCCAACTTGCTAACATGGTTCTCAACACCATAACATCAAGATTTACGATAATTACATTTTTTATGGGCGAGTGCCCATACCATAATATAGTAGGCAGTATAGTTATAGAGTTATCTGCCTACTGGTAGATGCAACCTCTTTGAGAAAGTCTTTAAAAGTGTACAAACTTTATATCAAATTCAATCACTTTATGTTCACTGATATCCAGGCAAGTCCCTTGAGCCTATGTGTAAGATATCATTAGACCTTCCACTTTCCATTACTACGGCTATCCTCATCATAGCCTCGGCCTGTCTCTCGACTGCCTCTGCTAGTTTCTTGAATGCATCAGCTTGGACCAGGGATGCTTGTGCATTTTTTACAGCAGCCTCTGCAGAGTGCTCCTCTGCTTTGGCTCGCCTTAATTCAGCTTCTGCTCTTTTCTTTTCTACATCTACTAACCATTTTGGGTAGATTCCTAAAAGTAACAATAACAATATAATTACTGTAAGTTACAAGGGAAATTCTCTTATGGTCATGCTCATAAACATTCCCAATGTCCCATTTTCACAGATTTTTATGTGAGAGAATGATAAAGTATTGCTCCTTAACGCCCACAGAGATTGAATTATAAAATTACAGACTATTGTAAAGAACATGACTTTCTACCTCTTAAACTGATTTAGCCAAATCTACCAAATCTGTTATGTTAATAGGGTAGTATCAAAGCCTAGACAGTTGGAAACAATGTTATGTAAAGTTTGACTCAGGAATCGTTCGGAGCACAGCTTTAGTCTATATAGGGACTTTTTTATCTGACATATTTAATTGCAAAGAATGTATCTTACGATTGAGAAGTGGTTCATCTCCACTTTCTTGTCCATCATCACATTCTGCATCAGACTGATCACTGTGGTTGCTCTCACAATCTAAAATAACAGGTAAAATTGTTAAAAATGTATAATATCACTTTTAATATATCCTATCCTGATAATATTATCTCTGTCATGCACAGCTCAAATGGATAAATCGGGCATACAGGAAGTTATTATAATGTAGGGATTTGCTAAAAAGATTTCGAAAATTGTACCCCTATGCATATTTAGTTGCGGGTAAAGCTAGTGTTGTAACTATAAATGTGAAAACTTGTGTATGTTTTCACACAAAAACTACAGAACAAATTGCAATAAAACTTGGTATGTACCTAGATCCCGTTATTCCCAACATTACACGACTTACAGGCAGGCAGGTAAACTGATATAACTATACGTACCAGGTAGGATGTCATTTTCATGCATTACTTTAATGAATCCATTATTTAATGTGATGATGTCCTGATATGATTCCTGCTTTATTTCTGGAGGTAATGGGTCCTAGAATATAATAATATAATTTGTTTGTGCATACTTATTAGTAGGGAGGCCAATTGACAAAAAGTCGCTTATTTACGAAGTTCGTAGGACTGGATAGTTTTATAACGACAACAGGTGTCGTTGGAATCAGCGTTACTTACGAAAATGTATGTTGTCGCTTTCTAAAGTTGTGGGGGCTCCATCTATGACGTCACAAAGATGGCGCCGGACAGGTTTAGATTTTGTCGATTATTGCGATAACCATTTATCCGATTTAAACAAACTAGGTAGCAAATGATAGGCAGTATAAAAAAATAAATTAAAATTTAAAAAACCGACTTCAAAAAAACCTGAAACAAAAACTAAAAAAACCTGAAAAGAAAAACCAAAAAGTGAAAAATAATCCATTTCGGGTCACTAAGACAGCACATAACTTAAACATAAGTACTTACTTGGAAGTCGGACTGGGTTAGATTGAATGTTGAGAGGTATAAAGAAAACATGGTGTCACCCAGTCCGACTTCCAAGTAAGTACTTATGTTTAAGTTATGTGCTGTCTTAGTGACCCGAAATGGATTATTTTTCACTTTTTGGTTTTTCTTTTCAGGTTTTTTTAGTTTTTGTTTCAGGTTTTTTTGAAGTCGGTTTTTTAAATTTTAATTTATTTTTTTATTTAACCATTTTTAGTGCCACTGTCACTGAAAATTCTACTCCATGAGGCGAAAGCGACTGTTTCTTCAAATTGCAACCTGTACCTAATCGTAACCCATTGAAGAGTTTGGTGATAAGAAGGTGTTTTCAGATGCTCCATTCATCGGTACCTATTTGTGTATGGGCCACTTCTAGTAGTGGAAATGGAAAACTGAGCAATTTGTTGAATCCCGCTGTGCAGATCTGTTCATCACTCCGAAGATCCTCATCAGATCTTCATTTAGGATAGGGTTTTCTATCAAAATTCATTCAAACCTAGTCCGGCGACTAAATTCGACTAAATTCTTCAAATTGTAACCTGTAATCGTAACCGATTGAAGAGTTTTCTGATGAGAAGGTGGTTTCAGATATTCCATTTATCGGTAACAATTCGTTTATGGGCCAATTCTACTGGCGGAAATCAAAAACTGAGCAATTTGCTGTACTCTCGAGGTGCAATTCTGTTCATCACTTCGAAGATCCTCATCAGAACTTCATTTAAGATAGGGTTCTTTATCAACATTCATTCAATCCCAGTCCGGCGACTAAATTCTTCCAATTGTAACCTGTAATCGTAACCGATTGAAGAGTTTTCTGATGAGAAGGTGGTTTCAGATATTCCATTTATCAGTAACTATTCGTTTATGGGCCAAATCTACTGGTGGAAATCGAAAACTGAGCAATTTGCTGCACTCTCGAGGTGCAATTCTGTTCATCACTACGAAGATTCTCATCAGATCCTCACCAAATTTGTTACGGGACCACCCCTGAGGTATCACTTTTCGAACATAAAAAGAATCATCTCAATCGGTTGAGCCGTCTTCGAATGATCGCGTAACATACACACAAAAAAAAACAACATACAGACGAATTGAGAACCTCCTCCTTTTTTGAAGTCGGTTATAATTTGTAACAAAACATGCGAAGTCACATTTATTGTAGGTATTATATTTGAATAAATATTTAAAAAAAAGTAAGTTTTTATGGGATTATTTTTTTAACGCAATGCGTTTGGTATGCATTAAACCCTATTAATATTGAAATTAGATTAATACTTGAGCAGTAAATAATTAGGTACATTATCGTAGTATTTCCCAACTTTAAATTTTTCGAATTGCTGTAAAAATAAAGAAGTTTGATGCACTACGATAGTAGTTGTGTTTTGAAAAAAAAACTCTTAAAAATGACTTTTTTTAAATATTGTTTAAAATATAATACTTATAATAAAAGTGACTTCACATGTTTTGTTGGAAATTCTATCACCTCTCATTTGATACCCACTTTACTCAAATCGGATAATTGGTTATCGCAGTAACCAACAAAATCTAAACCATCTTTGTGACGTCATAGAGGGCATCCCCACCACTTTAGATAGCAATAGCATGCATTTTAATAATCAGTAAGCCACGCTGATTCCAACGATACCTGTTGTTACTATCTAAAGCGGTGGGGGTGCCATCTATGACGTCACAAAGATGACGCTTAAACCAACAACCGCCAAATCTAAACCTAACTTTTGTGACGTCATGTATGGCACCCTCACCACTTTGGATAGCAGCAACAGGTATCGTTGTAATCAGCATGGCTTACTAATTATCAAAATGTATGTTGTCACTTTCTAAAGTAGAGGGGGTGCCATCTATGACGTCACAAAAATGGTGCCTCACAGGTTTAGGTTTTGTAGGTTATGCGTTAACCATTTATCTGATTTAAGCAAATTAGGTATCAAATGAGAGGTAGTGAAATTTCTAACAATCTAAGCGAAATCATTTTCAATTTAGGTATTGTATTTTAAACAATATTTAAAAAAGTAATTTTTCAAGAGTTTTTTTTCTAAACACATTACGTTTAGTAGGCAATATACCCAATTAATATTCCAATTAGATTAAGACTTGGACAGTAAATGTAAATATTAGCGACAATATTAAAGAATTTGCTACATTTTGAATTGTTCAAATTGGTGTAAAAATAACGAACTTATGATGAAAATACAAACCTGCGCACGCTCATTTTCGCCCGAGTTTGATGCACTGCGCTAGTTACCTACTACATACCGCTCTGCCCAACCCACCCCCACTACTTTAGCAAGCGACAATATGTATCGTTGGAATCAGCATGGATTACTGAATTTATAAATGCATTTTGTCGCTTTCTGAAGTGGTTGGGGCACCATCTATGACGTCACAAAGTTGGTGCCTCATGGGTTTAGATTTTGTCACTTATTGCAACAACCGATCCGATCCATTTATCCGATTTATGTAAGCAAACTAGATATCAAATAATAGGTAATAAAATTTCAAACAAAATATTCTAAGTCACTTTTATTATAGGTACTAGCTGCGCCCCGCGGTTTCACCTGCGTAGTAATTTTCTAAGCAACTTTCTTAATTTTTTCTTCCATAAGAACTTTCTCCATACAATAACAAACCCAACAAAAAAAGAATTAGCGAAATTGGTCCAGGCGTTGTTGAGTTATGCGCTTACCAACACATTTTGCGATTCATTTTTATATATAAGATACATATAAAAAAATATTTGATAAAAAGTAACTTTTTAGGAGATTTTTTTCTAAACTCAATTAAGTTTGGTATCCAATATACACTGTTATTATATCAATTAGACCAGAATTTGGGTAGTAAAAAATTAAGCACAATTTCGTTGTGTATCCCAAAGTTTAATTTTATTTAATTACTTTTAAAATACCGAAATTGTAATGAAAAAACCCGCGGGTACACTCTTTTCCGCCCAAGGCCGATGCAATACGCTAGTTAACTGTGGCGCTAGATACGGTCGGCTGCATAATTGCAGACCCACCGTAGAGCTCCAAAACGGCTGGTATAAGAATGTTTTCAACACAAGCAAGATTCTAGACACCTGCTTTAGTTGAAGTTTAAAGTCTTCTAACTCATCAATTTATCAAACAAAAATTATTACAATGAAAACATTCCAATAATAATAATTTTCGAACTCTACCGAGGGCTGCATTTATGCAACCGACTGTACCTACACTACAGGATAGAAACATGGGCTGATGATGATGATGGAAAGATGGGCAACTGCTTCCAATTACATCTTTGCAAGAACCTATCAGTCTTAATTTGGAATGAATTTCTTGCAATTGCAAGACAGGGTGCAGAACATCCCGTTGTGGATGTGCTGACCGGAAGCAAAAATGAATGGCAGATATTTGCCATAACGGTGTCCAATGTTTCAATCAATTCAATTATACTGTAGATGATGTAGATTTGCTGTAACAGCTTCACTTGTTTATTAAATACGAATGTTTAAGCTTTTTTTTCTATAAAATCAGTGTCATGACTCATAAGTGTCAGAAATAAGAAGTATTACTTAAATTAAAAAATCTTACCATTTTCACCTTTGATATAAATTATTATTATCATTATTATTTATGCTCGAAAAATAAAGTAATTTTATATATAGGGTATAAATTGTAGAAATAGCGGTAGCGTAATGGTAGTGGTCATATCCTTTTTTATTTTAGAATGTCGGTTCATGTGCCATCTTTGTGACGTCATAGATGGTACCCCCACTGCTTTAGATAGTAACAACAGGTATCGTTGGAATCAGCGTGGCTTACTGATTATTAAAATGCATGCTGTTGCTATCTAAAGTGGTGGGGATGCCCTCTATGACGTCACAAAGATGGTTTAGATTTTGTTGGTGACTGCGGTAACCAATTATCCGATTTGAGTAAAGTGGGTATCAAATGAGAGGTGCTAAAATTTCCAACAAAACATGTGAAGTCACTTTTATTATAAGTATTATATTTTAAACAATATTTTAAAAAAGTAATTTTTAAGATTTTTTTTTCAAAACACAACTACTATCGTAGTGCATCAAACTTCTTTATTTTTACAGCAATTCGAAAAATTTAAAGTTTGGGAAATACTACGATAATGTACCTTTTCAATATTGATTGGGTATAATGCATACCAAACGCATTGCGTTAAAAAAATAATCCCATGAAAACTTACTTTTTTTTAAATATTTATTCAAATATAATACCTACAATAAATGTGACTTCGCATGTTTTGTTACAAATTTTATTACCTATCATTTGCTACATAGTTTGTTTAAATCGGATAAATGGTTATCGCAATAATCGACAAAATCTAAACCTGTCCGGCGCCATCTTTGTGACGTCATAGATGGAGCCCCCACAACTTTAGAAAGCGACAACATACATTTTCGTAATCAGTAAGCCACGCTGATTCCAACGACACCTGTTGTCGTTATAAAACTATCCAGTCCTACGGAAATCACGATTTTTCAACTTGGCTTCTCTACTATATAGCCAGATTTGTTATTCTCCTATTTTACATTAATCAACTTTTGTACTTCTTGTGTCGCTAAAGCCCAATGCACAATGTTTAGAAAACACCACCATGGAGTTTTTTTTACATAATTAAGGAAATGTTACATAATCTTATCACTTGAGTAGGTAGGTACTGTGTTTATTTCACTAGTATCCTTTATTGAGATATATTATAAAATGACATCAATTATTACCCAGTAAAAACACAATGCCAATTCTTAATCTAGATTCTAGTTAGTAAATGTAAAATTCTTACACAACTGTCATCTCCATTCTCGCCAATGTATTTCTTCTCGAAGCTTGGTCCTAATATGGTGAGAGATTTCCTCTCCAGTTTGGTAAAAGGCCTTACTTCCTTATTGGTTGTTCCAAGCTTTTTTCTCCTTGTGTCTATCAACTTGTTCTTTAATTTGTTTTTAAAATCACTCCAGTACTGGAAATAGGAAATAGATTTTTTATAACTTGTTTACACAAATATTACTAAATCGATTGAATTAAAACTACAGCTAGCTGGAGTCCAGCTACATACTAGCTGGAGCCCTTTAGTAACTTAAACCCTAGTTAGGCTATTTTGATTGTTAAAGTACGGATAAAGATCAAGATCAAACAAATGAATGTAAAGTACCTTGGGTGCAGGTGGGTATATTACCTTACTCCAGCCGTCGGCAGTCTTCCTAGCGCCCGCATGCGAGTTGAGTATCTTGGCGAGGTCGGCCCACAGCCGCTTGGACTGGTGTCGTGCCTCCATCGTCCGCAGCGCGCCCGATGCCAGCTCCGGGTGCTGCCCCATGAACTCCACCATCGTCTTCAGCTGCTCCAGCACCACGTGCCGGGAACTGCTGCGGTTCTCCGACATTACAGTGGAAGAGCCAACCCATTCGAATTTTATAGCCTATCAAAGATTCACTCGTTCTAAAAATACAATTAGGGATTAGGGAAGGCCAGTTGCATAATATCTTAGAATTATTTTAGATGTAGAGCGTCGAATTATTGTATATTTGTTGTTCTTTTCTTTTATTTAAATAAAAAACTAATACAAGTACTTTTCTTGTCGTAAAGCAAAAATAAACCGTAGTATTTAAATTCTCTTTGAAATAAACAAATCGATCGATTGTGACATTTGGCTGACAGGAATGGAACGAGAAAATTGACAGTTTTGACAGCAAGTAAACAACCCGGAAGTAGACAACCTAGGAATTAGCATTCTTTAACCCAGAACATAAAAGCAACCCGGAAGTAGGTACATCATAATGTGCCAGGTTGTCGAAGCAAGCATTTTTTTTTAAAGTGATTGAATTATGGCAACAATTGAAATGTCTTGCGCGGCGAGTGTGTGCAGAAAATAAAAAAAATATGGAAAGAAATGGCAGTTACTAATGAGAAAGAAAATTGTTCAAGAAAAATTAATGGAAATATACCTGCATTATCCCTCAACAGTGATAATATGTCTACATCCACCGATAGCGACGACGTAGCGGACCCTACTTATGAAATTAGGAACATTCAAAGTATTATAAACGTAACTCGTGAAAACATCGACGCGCTGAATGCGAAATTCGCTGGCTTTCAGCAGCCACCTTCGCTTTATTTATCGGAATATCACGAACTTACGTCTAAGTTGCATAATTTAGAGCTTAGGGAACGGACTTTACGTGAACTTTTGCAAGAAGAATCGCCGGATAGAAGTGAAGAGTGTTCGTTGCAAGATGACTCTAAAAAATTCGATACTCTTACGCGGCAACCGAAGGTATTCCTTCGTGCTCACTTGCCGAACCAGCAGCGCACGAGCGTGCAGGTGAAGGAGGGCGTGACGCTGCGAGACGCGCTCTCAAAGGCGCTCAAGCTGCGGAACCTGACTTGTGAGATGTGCGAAGTGGTGCGGACTGGGTATAACCAAGTGATCCCATGGGACATCGACATAACACTCATAGAAACGGAGGAGGTCAGTCAACACGTTCCTTGATCAATGATCATACTCTTGCTAGGTACCTATCTGTTGCAATTATTGTAGGTCAATTCTGTGTTCGATACTTATTTTAAGTGTCATGATCATTTTATTTGAAACCTTGGTAGTTACCCATATTCGTATAGAAGAGAAGATGAGTTTATTGAAATGTTACATTGAATGCTAAAAGACAATTAAAATATACATACCTAATACTGATGTGATCTCTATAGCTCTTAGACAGTTCTAGATATCGAAATAAGACCATCTGCATCAAACACCCCACTTCACTCAATCCCCGATATATAATTTTTTAAATATAACAACTGTTTGGAATAATATCTAGACTATTTTTGAACAATTACAGTAAAGGCAAAAAGAAGAAGAAGAATTACTAAAGGACTAGCAACATAATAAGTATGGAGCCTGGCATAGTAGTCGCTTCAATCTTTTTTTGTGTGGCCTCCTTTCAATCCTGTGGGAATGTATAGAGGACATTAATATAAACAACAATTGCTGTGTAACAAAAACTTGTTAGGTAAACATGCATAACAAATATGGTGGATTGTTTACTATGCCAAAATGGCACTTCAGTATGCTGGCTTAATGTCCAGTAATTTGGCACCCTTCATTACAGTGTTTCACAGACATAGGGGTCAACTTCAAACACCCTTCTTTGTTCACTCAGGGGTTTTAAAAAACAGTTCAGTAGTATTTGCATTTATGGTATTAGTTGGATTCTTAGTTGTTAATGAGATTGGTATGTAGGCTACATTATATTAGGTATGGCTAGTGTGGAGATAGCGCCCCGCCGCCGCCGCCGCACAATGGAGAAAAAGTCGAAATTCGTGAGCAAAATTATTTTATGCCTCCAAATGCTTAAAAACTAATAGACTTGATTATAAAATAATAACAAAGATTTATGCGTTCCATTTATTCGGAGTCACTATTTTCTAAACCAATTTCTTGGTCTTGCTCTAGAAGTTCAATTGTCTTAGGATCTAGTGTTGGATTTTTATTGGCATAAGCTATAGTTTTTTTAATAAGGGATATTAAAGGATCCGAAGACAATAACATTCTTTGAAATATGTCTTTTAGGGTTGCTTGTCTGGACATTTTTCTCGAGCGGTGCTCGTGATAAAATTTGAAATCTTTGTTTCTAGCTTCTTGGGCCTCTTCGGATAGCTGTCCTATGGGTAGAATCGCCTCTTGGATTATAAGATGCCCATGAATTAAAATTTTGTGTACAGTTGGTGACATATTATAATACCAATTATACAGAGAAATATATAATTCCGCTGTTTGGTAACAAAATATTCTAAATTTTTCAATGTTTATTTTGAATCCACTTGAAATTGCTTGCAAAATTACATGAAACCGCACCATTTCGTTTCTTTTTTTAAAAACTTATCTTTATGGCGTCCATGAGCCTGCCATCGTTTCATAAAATACTTCTTAAAATTGGTAATTAACCGTTTAAAATCATTTAAATTTTCATATGTACAGTGTGCCTCACGCACGAGTAAGTCCTCCATATCTATGAATTTGCTATCGATATTTTTTTTCGGACATTTAAATAAAATATCACATAATTCTCGTTTTGTATAAGACCTGAACTCTCCATCTAGAAACAAAAACAATAAAGTTATTATAAACGGGATATTTACGATGCTACATTGGTACTAGGTATATGTATAAAAATTTATAATCATATTTAGGAACAAACATTGATTTATTTATAATCAATACTAATAATAATTTAAAATAATATCACTAAGTCTTGCAAATAAGAAAATTAAATTTGTTACTCACCAGATTCATTAAAAGTTACAGACATATTAGTAATTGAAAACAATACAACGTCTTTAATTCTATATGTAAGTACCTAAAACGGCTAAGCACTTTATCTAGAATTTGTAAAACAAATAAGTAATTGCACTGCACAATCAAATTAACACTTACGTAGATCAATTACAATATTGGTTCAAAAGTGACATAAAAATAAAAATAAATATGTACTTACCCTCAATTCCCGATCTAGTATAAACATAACAACACTTCTTATAGGAAAGTCAATTGAAGTTGTAAATAAATCAATAATTGTAATAGTTAATATATTTTGTAGAAATACCTACTTTACTTAATTGCATATAACTCATATAAGGCGTGTAGTGCCCGGACTTTTGGCCTCGGTTTATTAGTGACTAGAGCCTAACCTACTATACTAGTATAAATAAAAGACGGGCTCTTTGCGCCAGCAAAAGTAACAGGCATTTATATCTTGTATCAAATTTGGCCCTATAACTTGAAAACTAAGCAACAGTAATGAATTCCAAAATATATATTGATCATTTGATGTGTAGGTAATAATAAGCATATAACTTAAGGAAGACAATAGAACTACTATTAAAGATTTTTATTTTTTTATGATTGGAAAAATATTTCTAAAATCATAAACTTGTATTTGTAGGCTCCATAATTTTAATATTACTCAAAAGTTACCTAAATTAAATTTAAATCCTGATAGCAATAACACTTAAGTTTAAAACGATATATAAATCTTATTGTAAAAATCAAAATTTAACATTTCCCTTTAAATATGCGCACGTTTTTCGAGTTTTTCCCCAGTGTGCGTCGCCCGCGCCTTATGCAGCTATACAATGATGAATGTTTCAGGTGACAGTGAGGACGCTGGATAAGCTGCCTATAATGTCTCACATATCACACCAGTTCACTCGCAAGACGTTCTTCACACTCGCCTTCTGTGAGTGCTGCCGACGGCTGCTCTTCAATGGGTTCTACTGCACGCAGTGCAATTTTAAGTTTCATCAGAGATGCGCCGATAAAGTACCTAGTATCTGTCATCAGGTAAATTATACATACCTGTATAATTGGATTAGTATCCACGATTAGATTAGGTTAAATCATTATAACAATGGTTTGCGATACCTGCGGTAGTCTCTGCGTGGAAATATCGAGATAAATTGTAGCCCATGTTACTGTCAAGAATTCAACCCAGGATACATACCAATTTTCATCAAAATTTGTCCATTTCAGATTGTATTTAATTGAAATAAAAAAACTTTATCTCTTCATAAAATTAGTACCTATAGATGACGTAAAGGTCCTGTGGGAATGTCAGGAAAGTTCTGGATGTAGTTAGTTTCATTGCAATTGGTTTAGTTTCTTAAAGAGGTGAGACTGAGAGGTAACAAACATACATAAACTATTGCAATTATAATATTAGTGTGTTTTAACAATAGAGAACACCACTCGCATGCAGATAAATCTAAGCAAAGTTACTTAAAGCACTTGACAAAGGAGGCTTGAGTGGATTAAGTTATTCATAAGATTTAGTAGTAGGAAACTGATGCGTCGCCATAAATAGTGCGCGAGTATTAGCATGTATGTATGTATAGGTGCGTATGACGGACACATACTACGCGGCGCTGCTCGCACAGAACCCCGAGACGCAGGCCGGCATCCTGCACTTCCCGCCGCACTTCGGCTACCACCACATGATCAACCGAGGCGAACAACACAAGCAGCCCCACCCGCGCACTCTCAACCAGGCGGACCGCTCCAACTCTGCGCCGAACGTCTGCATCAACATGGTGCAGCGGCACATCACGCTCGCTGAACATCAGCGGAGGCATAATCAGGTACCACTAACTACTACACTAACCAGAAAGCATTGGATCAATATATCTATAACTATATTAACAGAGATTAATATTTGTTAAACTATATTATAATGACAGCAATGTACGAACTCTCCTGCGACATCGAACCACCTGACGATGTCGCGTCGTCAGGGCGAGGAGGAGGGCGCGGCGGGTGACGGAGCGGACGGCGGCACTTCGCCCGGGTACAGCCAGAGCACGCAGGCCTCGCCGTGCGGCACGTTGCGCGTCCGTCGAGCGCGGGCCAAGTCCGCCGACGAGTCCTGGAAGAACGCGCTTTCGCCGCGGGAGAGCCTCGACGACTGGCTCATACACGCGGATGAGATCCTGATCGGACCGAGGATAGGCAGCGGCAGCTTCGGGACCGTGTACAAGGCGCACTGGCACGGCCCGGTCGCCGTAAAGACGCTCAACGTGAAGACGCCGACGCCGGCGCAGCTGCAGGCGTTCAAGAACGAGGTGGCCGTGCTGCGCAAGACGCGACACTGCAACATTCTGTTGTTCATGGGATGCGTGTCGTCTCCGGCGCTCGCCATCGTCACGCAGTGGTGCAGCGGCTCCTCGCTCTACCGGCACCTGCACGTGCTCGAGACTCCCTTCCCCGTGCTCTACCTCATCGACGTCGCGAGGCAGACCGCGCAGGGCATGGACTATCTGCACGCCAAGAATATTATACACAGGTACAGTTCTAATTGTGACGAGGTCGCGTCGTACGTTAATTATTAAAACGATAATACGGTCAGAAATAACAATATTACAATGTGTCGTTACAGGGACTTAAAATCGAATAATATATTCCTACGAGACGACTGGTCAGTAAAGATAGGCGACTTCGGTCTAGCGACGGCGAAGGTGCGGTGGTCGGACAGCGGCAGCTCGGGCGGCATCCAATGGCAACAGCCGACCGGGTCTATCCTGTGGATGGCGCCGGAGGTGATCCGCATGGAGGAGCCCTGCCCGTACTCGTATAGATCGGACGTGTACGCGTACGGGATAGTATTGTACGAGCTGACGGCTGGCGAGCTGCCGTACGCACACCTCAACAACAAGGACCAGATCCTGTGGTTGGTCGGTCGCGGTCTGCTCCGGCCGGATGCACGGCGGCTGCGCGCCGACTGTCCGCCGGCGCTGCGCCGCCTGCTCGAGGCATGCGTGCGGTTCGAGCGCGACCAGCGCCTGCTCTTCCGCGCGATCCTCGCCGCTCTCGAGGCGATGCTGCGCGCGCTCCCCAAGATCACGCGTTCCGCCTCCGAGCCCGGCCTGCGCCAGCTGCGCGCCGACGACTGCTTCTCCTACACCTGCGCCTCACCCAAGACGCCCGTCAATTTCCACTTCGACACTGACACTAGTTTCCCGGCTTTCTACGGGTCAGTATACCATCATCGCGTCACCACATCGATAGATGACTCCTATCACATGTTACAACATCAATAGTTATCAATGTTTCAGTATTCCTGTACCGAACCAGCGACACCCGTAGAGCCGCGACACCCGCAACGAACGTTGCACCTCGACTGACACGCTGCCACGTTGCTGCAACACGCTGCCCGCTTCACACTTCGTTAAACAAATACTTAGGATGAGCAATCTCTCTTACCATTCGGCCAAAATTTATAAAATTATGGTTAAGGTAATTGACTAAAATAATCTATTTCGAAACATTATATGTTAAACACTATCTCTTTTTTTTAGTAAAAGATACATGTATTTATTTCACGAAAACCAGCGAAAATGTTGATCTACTGTTCTTTGAATTATATTCATTAGAAAAATTCAATTGATAAATCAGTTCTGGAAATTAGTGTTAGATAACAAATTGCAAGTGATGTATGTATTGTAACAAGAAAAGGCATTATTTGTTTAAAGTAAACATTAGAGATTTACATTGTTATGTAAGTATGAAGTAGCGGAGTAGCGGGCAGTATTTGGACGGGGCGACGACGAACGACAGTCGCCTTATAAACAAATATGTTCCTGTTTGAGATGATCGAATCAGCTTCGATCTTTTTGATTCGGATCGCGTATAACCAAACTGCGTTCGACCAACACGAGATGTGTTAAATCGCAACATATTACTTCGTACTTGGCATTGAATTGTTTATTACCATTTGATGATGCTGCACTATTAGTAACGTGATTGTTGCCGGTCAACGCGTTCCATATATCTAGAGTGGTGGGGACACGATTATGTATATTTGGCATAGAAGTAAAGGCACAGGTTCACACTTTTCATTGGTCGATTTGACAGACACGCGTTTAGAGCATCATCTGAGACGAACCAATGGCTCAAAGTGTACAGGGTCTGAGGTAATTGTGAGTACTCGCGGTGTTGACACAAACGTAGATTGGTTATGCAAGTGCACCTTGCAATATACGAGTATAGGGCTTGACACGATGTATTTCGAATGATATGATTCCAAGGGCTCGAAGTCTTATCATTCTGGAATACATTAGTTAGACTCTCGCGTTACGACCTTTTGCTTACTCAAAGGTCGGCCGCGTGGACACTTGCCTGCCTTACGAGCAATGAGCAACTGATATCAGAATGTGATACCGAATGAATCGATTGAATGGAATCTTGGAACAATTTTAACAATGCTTTTGAATAACGAAGTAAATTATTCTCTATATCTTTTCATATAAATACGAAAAAATATTCTTTTTCAGTATTTTGCAATTACGTTCATAGCTTACAAATTAATATGTATTTTTGTTTAACAATACAGGGTTATTGGAAATTAATTGACACGGCGTTAAGGGCTTCTTCTGTGCACCTTAACGATCAACTTTTGTTCTACGACTTTTGGAAATCTATAATATAAAAATCAATTGCTGTTCGTTAGTCTGGCTAAAACTCGAGAACGGCTGGACCGATTTGGCCAATTCTTTTTTTGTTGTGTTTGTTGTAGTCCAGGGAAGGTTTAAACGGTGAGTACTTACGCGGGTGAAACCGCGGGGCGCAGCTAGTCTATTATATAAAAATCAATTGCTGTTCGTTAGTCTCGCTAAAACTCGAGAATGGCTGAACCGATTTGGCTAATTTTGGTCTTAAACTATTTGTAGAAGTCCAGGGAAGGTTTAAAAGATCGGACTTACGCGGGTGAAACCGCGGGGCGCAGCTAGTTCATTATAAAAATATTCCATATAAAAATAAAAAATTTAATCCAACAGTTCAAATAATACTCAACTCTACGTCTACGTCACAGAATCAATCATAGTAGGTACAACCCGATCGGGTCGCACGCAGTGCGCCCCGTGCCGATCGCGCGCGTGCTCTTGCCGCATAGACATAGAAAATTACCAGACAGTACGAGAAACACTTAAATATTTTTTTTGGGATATGTATTAAGTTTCGACAAAAGTCGTAGAACAAAAGTTGTTTGTTAAGGTGCACAAAAGAAGCCCTTAAAGCCGTGTCAATTAATTTCCAATAACCCTGTATATGGCAAGGATAAATGGGACAAAATAGACAGATCCTTGCCGGGCTGTATTTATTAGGATTGTTCCAACATTGCATATAGTTTATATGGAATCAGCCTTCCCCCCCCCCCTCCTCACCGCCTCAAATGTTCAGTCAATTGAAAAACGTTATTAGCCAGAATCGCCTTATCACAGACATTATTTTTCTGATCAAAATATTTTTGTATTATATGGATACTGAATATAATAACACAAGTAGATATGTATGTATGTTGGAAAGTATTATTTATCTGAAGATATCGCGGACGAAGGAGTTAATGTAAATAAATTATAATTAATACGATGGTAGGTTGAAAAGTTCGCGGGTTCATACAAATGTAATTAGAATTTAGCAGTCGTAAACTATATATTCATTACATTCGCAAATCCTATATTCGTCATTGTGTAAAAAACTAACTTAAACGCTTATTCATAACTGATACCTAACTGAAAAGTGGTAGCTGATGGAAATCAACACTCATTTGAGCGATATAGTCCTCTTTAATTAAACCACTCTTGCCCCACTGCTTGGGGATATCCTTCTTTTGTGTAAAGCACACAAATTAAATGAAAAATCCATTGAATGAATGAATTTTAGACTACTAAATTCCAATGACATCATAATGACGCTTGGAACTTTTGAATCGTCCCTTGTATTTAGGTTTATGTTGAACGACAAATCGAGACGGTTTATGTATACAGTATAATTTTATGCATTAAGGAAATAATAAATTATTGTTTAATTTACTTTGTCACTTTCATTTTCAAAATTAACCCTTACCCGTGGTATTTTGTAGGAGTCAAAAGCAAAATGCCTGTCTGGCGTAACGTTATCCCAGCCGAACCTGTTTTTTTGTAAATTACGAAAAAACTACGGTCAAACGAAATTACGAAAATTCACTGCTCAGCTGGCTCACAGATTTTTTATCGGGACAGAATTGCAAAGTTCGACAACATTTTGCCGGAGAAACGCACTCGCCTTCCGCCTATAATTAAAATTGATTATTTATGGAAAGTTTTTGTTGTATGTCTATACATAAAATCTTTACCTATATTTTGATAAAGACGAAAATTTTCTTGTCTAAATTATCCAAACATTTAAACAAAAAGATTTCTAGTGTTTTTTGACTTCAATTTGGACAGGCTCAAGAACGACAACGAATTTTTAAACGGTTTTATTTAGCTCACCCCGTTTGTTTTATTCTTGGGTCAAATTTAGTAATTCAAATTTCACCCTCTTCCTGTCAACCGATTAATCTGAAATTTTGTATACACTTTGGATTTTGGTGACAATACAATTATGTTTATTCATTATCATTATAAATTCAAGATGGCCGCCGCTACAAAATGGCGGATAATTTAGGTTTTATTAATCCCATCAATATGGGTATCAAATGAAAGGGCTCAACAAGCAGAACACAATATACTATAAAAAATTGAAATCCAAGATGGCGGCCGCTACAAAATGGCGGATAACGTAGGTTTTATCAATCCCATCAATATGGGTATCAAATGAAAGTGCTCAACTAGTAGAATACAATGTACTAGATAAAATTAAAATCCAAGATGGCGGCCTCTACAAAATGGCTGTAAACGCACCTGGTAACCGACACCTTACCCTACGCGAGGCGTGTACGCGGGCGTGCAGTCACCAGATACATTCACCGAGAGGGGAATAAACCTACCCCTAACACCTACCCCTACAATAACCTATCCCTAGTTTCCTAATCGTATGTATCTATATCTGGACCCCTTGTGCGTGTATCCTAGTTAGTGCATGTGTGTATGTGTGTGTACCTAGCTTTATGTGTACCTACTGGCCCTACCCTACCTGACGTGTCCCTACTGCCCTAGCCCTAACCATAGGGTTCGAACAATATATAAATATATAGATAAGTACGGGATTGTCTGTCACCAGGCGACCTGGGGTGACGGACGGACGGTGGGTAGGAAGGGTGGTGTGTGTACGTCGTGCAATGTACACGGGATGGATTTTCTCACTGCTGGTCAAGCGGACTCACAAGACCAATCGACTGACGGCTAAGGGTTTCCTGGCCGCAGTGAGAGGATGCTAAAGAGCATGGAGTAGCTGCAATAGCTCTTCTAGCGGTTGCTAGGGACTGCTCGTATCTTGCAGCTGCAATAGCTCTTCTAGCGGTTGCTAGGTACTGCTCGTTTCTTCCAGCTGCAATAGCTCTTCTAGCGGTTGCTAGGCACAGCTCGATCTTCTTGGGAGGAGGAGTGATACTCGACTCAGTTCTTGATTCCAATTAATTTATTCACAAATTTCTTAGATTATATACATTTTAGTTTTGATGACTTATCAATAATTATTATAATAGTGTGCTGTCGATGTGCAGCCGTGTGTTACCTACCTATTGCCAAAATAATATTAATCATCAAAAATTGTGTTTACTTTGTGACCTAGATTTAATTTAAAACATACAGTTTGTCATGCGACTTGGCTTGTTTACATTTATTATTTTAATATAAGTATTTAGTTAAGAAATTATTATTTTTACATATTACAAATTATTATTAATCTTTAAATTTATCCTAGTGTATATATTGTATAGTTTATATTAAAGTAAAATTATTGTTCAATGAGTTGAACATTCTGGCGTCTCTCCAGGGCAGAACTCCAGTTGGTACAGTTCTATTCCGTCAGTGTTCGAGGGATCTTGTTGTCTTCTGGCTGGTTTTCTGGGTGCTACCTGGCTGTAGACTGGGTCGTGATGTTGGCTGGCTGGCTCGTCAGCTGCAGGTCTGTTGTCGTGGTGCTGTAGCTGTACCAGTGACCTTATGCCCCTCGTGATCTGAGGAACACAAAATAATATTAATAAAATTATAGTAACTACTACTATACCTCCTACTGTAGTAGTTATGTAAGTGTGAGAAGTAACTTGGGTCCAGATTGTATTGTCTAGTTTAGTTTGTAAGTTATTTTCGGATTTGACTACATTGTCGAGAATATCTTGTGAACTCTCTATAACTTCGTCTTTGGTTACATTAAATATGGTGCCAGTGCTATTATAGGTGGATATAGAGAAGTCGATTGGTTTTGAAAATGACGCTACGGTTTGAACTGAGATTGTTCTTTTTGCAGCTAATATGTTATTAGTTGTCTTTATAATACAGTTGTCGGCAATCCGTATTACTCCAACATCCCGCAGTTCAATTTCCTCTCTTTGTCCGTCACATATGATCGATGTCAAACTACGGTCTTTAGCTATGAATAACCATGTATTTTGCATATGCAGTTGTTTCCATAACAGTTTGTTAGTTATGTCGAACGTTTTTGATTGACACCTCGTTTGTGTTTGGTTTTTGAAGAGCTGGTTAACAATGCAATTATCATTTGATTGCATGTTCTTCACGGCACTAGGAAAGCAGACGTATGTACTCATACTTTGTAGGCAACTTGTAAATTCTTCATGATCTAAGTCAAAATACTGTTCGTTGTTATAGTCTACGCCAATGTATGATTTTTGTATTTCGACGGTTTGGAATAGCTGGTCCCGTGTTTTTTCAGGAACCGCTGTGACATAGATCATTGTGTATTTTGTTGTGTCCTGTATCGGAAAGTAGGCGTACACTTGGATGTGTGTTTCGTTTTCCGCCATTTTTGTTTCTAGCAGTTGTCGTTGTACTATCTTTAAGTTACTAGGAAGTTTGTTATTTGCCGTATAAATTAGGTTACTGACGTTCTTTGGAGTCAAAATGCTGTATACACTTGATTTCGATAGGTATACATCTAATAATCCAGCGTAATGTTCTGTTATTTCAGTTATGTAATCATTTGCTAACTGATACGTTTCTATTATATGTATATTTACACTGTTTCTGATGACTGCTTGGTACCAATAATCTGTTTCATGTATAAATTGTATGACCTGGTTTAGTTTTGTTTGAAATTTTTGTAGTTTTTTCGTGATTCTATTTTCTGTCTCATTAACTTGTGATACCGTTGATATCATAAACTTCGTTTGTTGATTTGCAGCTTCGATTAGTTGTTGTTGGTTTTTGTTCAGGCTATCTATGTCCCTGTAGACCTCGTCATTTACGCCAAAAACTGATGTTAATATCTGTCCTAATATACCTCTCTTCTTTCTTTTGGTTTGGTTTGCTTCCATTAGGTATTCTTTTGTTCTTTCGTACTTTGACTCGGATTCTTTTAAGTAGTGGTGGAATTGTTCACAATGTGTCGCATTTTTGGTTGTATTTTTTGCTATTTCACAAAGGTCGTCGAACTGTGTCACTGCTTTCTTTATTTGTCTAAGGTTTTGTTCAATCTGTTCTTTTTCGAAGTTTGTCTCTATTCTAAAGACTCCTCTGTCAATGCATGCAGTCCCGATCTGTTCTACATAAAATCCTGGTTTTATTTTAATCATTGTATAGGTTGATGTTACGTTGGCAAATAGTTGTAGGCATATAATCAGGAACGTGAACCATTGCCATTCCTTTTTATATGTATGACTCCTGGTTTGTCGTTTATTCTGTTTTACGATAACATTTGATTGTACTGTTGTACTCGTATTACTTGGTTTAGTGCCGCTGTCGTTTTCATTGATTGGTAGAGGAACAAGTTTATGTATTGCACGTTTTTGAGTTGAACCAGAGGACTTCTGTAGGGTTACAACTCTTGTGAGGTCATCATTGCCCGGATGTATTTCTTTTACTTTTGCCAGTGGCCATTTGCTGGGACTTATGTTTTCATCTTTCACTAGTACTAATGTTCCGATCGTTAAGTTTTCGTTGTTTGTTTTCCACTTGTATCTCTGTTGTAATTGATGTAAATAATCGTGTGTCCAGCTTTTCCAAAAGTCTCTCTTCATCTTTTGAATCTGTTTCCACCTGAGTAGTAGATCAGTGCTAATATTTGCCAGGGGATCTGGTATTCCTACTGCCTCTCGTCCTATTAGGAAATGACTTGGTGTGATCACTACGTTGTCATTTATATCTTCGCTTTGTGCGCATAACGGCCTCGAGTTAAGGCATGCTTCGATCTGGTACAGGAATGTTATCAATTCTTCGTAGGTTAATGTTTGTTCTCCTATCACTCTGCGTAAGTGGTGCTTCATGGATTTTACTCCCGCTTCCCAAATTCCGCCAAAGTGAGGAGACGAAGGTGGTATGAAATGCCATTGTGTTCCTATCGTAGTTATTGTCTGTTGGAATTCATTTGACTGAGTTATTTCCAGTATTTCTTTGTAAAGGTGGTTGGCAGCTCCCACAAAATTAGTTGCATTATCGCTGTACATGTGTGAAACTGGACCTCTTCTTGATGTGAACCTTTGCATTGCGGCTATGTAGGACTCGGTTGATAAATCACCTACTAGTTCCAAGTGTATTGCTTTCGTTGCTAGGCAAACAAATACTGCAATGTATCCTTTGTACGACTTGTGTCCTCTTCCTTTCATTGCTCTTACTTGTACAGGACCAGCAAAATCAACACCTGTGTGACTAAATGGGTATGATTCGGTTACTCTAGCTTTTGGTAATGTGCCCATTTTTTGATGTAGGGTTGTTGCTTTGTATCTTATGCATTTTACACATTTGGATATATAACTCTTTATTCTTTTCTTTCCTCCTAATATCCAATATCTTTGTCGTATGTAGGCTAAAGTTAACATGTTTCCTCCATGTAAGGTTTTCATGTGAGCATCGTGAATTATTATCCATGTGACGTGGTGATCGCTTGGTAGTAGTATAGGATGTTTTTGGTTATATGGAAGGTTTGAATTATGAAGTCTTCCTCCGACTCTCATTATCTTGTCTTCTTGATTTATAAATGGATCTAAGCTTGTTAGTCTATTATTTTTTTCTAGTGATATCCCTTTTGTTAATGTTTTGTACTCTTTTTGAAAAACTTGTTGTTGTACTAGTGCTATTATTTTGTTTGTTGTAATAGCTAATTCATCACAACGTAAGGGTTCTGTGCTTTTTTCCATATTCTTAAATCTGAAGCAGTATGACAGTATTCGTACCATTCTTTGGAAACTTGAAAATCTCTCCCATATTTCATTCTGTGGTTCGGTAGTTGTTGCTAAGTTACTGTGAACGGTTTTTTTTATCTCTTCACATATTTCAGGGATAGTTTTAGTTATTGGCAGATTTTTGGATTTTAACCATGTTGGGCCATTCCACCATAGTGTAAAGTTGTGAAATTTATTTGGTTCTATTCCTCTCGAAATTACGTCCGCCGGGTTATTTGACGTTATGACGTGATTCCATTTTGCTTGTGGTAATAATTTTTGTATCTCAGCTACCCTGTTGGCTACAAACGTTTTCCATCTTGTAGCTTCACCTTTGACCCAGCCTAATGTAATCATTGAGTCCGTCCAACAATAAACTTCTGTGTTTGTAAATTTCATTGTTGTTATGACCTTCTCCATAAGTTGGGCGAGTAACAGTGCAGCACATAGTTCTAGTTTTGGTAGTGTTGTCTTTTGTTTCAGCGGTGCCACTTTTGATTTTGCTTGTAATAGTGTAACTTCGTACGAGTTTTCATTGATTTGCACTCGACAGTATACCACGGCCCCGTATGCTTTTTCCGATGCATCACAAAAGCCGTGTAACTCAACTTTAGTTTCATCTGTGGTATGACACCATCTTGGTATTGAAATTGCTTCTAACATTTTCATCTGGTCTTGTAATCCAATCCATCTGTCTTTGGTTACGTTATCTACAATCTGATCCCAGTCTAGGCCTTTAGTCCATAGTTCTTGCATTATCAGTTTCATGGTTATTATAACTGGTGCAAGCCAGCCCAGTGGATCAAAAAGCTTTGCGATTTCTGACAGGATGAATCTTTTTGTTGGATTCTCTTTTTTGTTTATCGTAATTTGGAATTGGAAACTGTCTTCTTTTGGTGACCATAGAACTCCTAACGACTTTCTTGTTTCGTCCAGTGGAATTTTTAACATCTTATCCTCTTGTTTTTCTTTTGGTATGTTATTTAATAATTCTTCACTGTTTGATGACCATTTCCTTAGGTTAAATCCACCTCTTCTTAACAACTGTATCAATTCGTTTTGTAACTTCTTTGTTGCTTCTACAGACCTGGCCCCCGAGAGAACATCGTCGACGTAGAAATCTTGTAACGTTATTTCGCTTGCATTAGGATACTTCTGTTGTTCATCTATAGCCAGTTGTTGCAAAGTTTTGACTGCTAAGTATGGTGCCGATGCAGTTCCGTATGTAACGGTGGTTAGTTCATATTCATCGATTTGATGTTTTGGAGACTCTCTCCATAGGATTCGTTGATATGGCAGGTCTTCTTCATTTACGTTTATAAAACGATACATTTTCTCAATGTCTGCCATAAAAACAATTTTATGTCTTCTCCATCGTAGTAGTATTGTAGTTAAGTCTGATTGTAGTCTTGGTCCTGTCAACATATTCTCATTTAAGCTAATATTTGTGCTTGATTTACTCGAAGCATCAAATACCACTCTTAGTTTTGTAGTTAATGACTCTTCTTTAATCACTGGTTGATGAGGAATGTAGTACTTTCCTTGGTAATAGTCTACTTTAGGTACTTTCCTCATGTGACCCATTTCTAAGTATTCGTTTAGAAACTCTTGGTATCTTTCTTGTAGTGTTTTGTCTTTGGCAAACCTTCTTTCTAATTGTAGTAATCTAGCCGCCGCTTTCTTTCGTGAGTCTCCATAATCTACGTCTGGATTTTTGAATGGAAGTCTCACAGTGTAGGACCCATCTATATTTCTGGTAGTTGTTGTCTTGTAAAAGTCTTCACATTGTTGGTCATCGCTAGATAGTTCGTGATTGGCTGGAATTTCTTCTAATTCCCAGAATTTGGTTAATTGTTCTATTTCGTTCGTTCTTGATGTCATAGTAGTAACTTTCATTCTATCTGTAGTGTGGCTACTGACGAACCCGGATAGAACCCATCCAAAATGTGTGTCTTGGGCTATTATGTCGTCATTAATCTTGTATAGCCCTTGTAGTAGTAGTTTGCTATAGTCTTGAGCTCCCAATATTACGTCGATTGGGCCTCTTTTATTGTAAGTTGGATCGGCTATCATTTTGTTTTCTAACTGCCTTTCCTCTAATTGTGGTATATTGGTACTCGGTATGGCACCAGTTAGTTTTGGAAGTATTATTAGTGTAGTTATTAGCTTGAATTCACTCGGAAATCTTGGTTGTAATTTCACTTCAATGGAGTAATTCGCTATTTTGGGTTTTTCGTCAGCTATCCCCGTTACTTCAACGTGTGTTCTGTTCCTCGGGTAAGCTAGTAGTTGAGCTACTGTTTCCGTGCAAAAGGACGCTTCTGAGCCTTGATCACACAGTACTCTTAGTAATTGGGTTGTACCATCGATTGACTTGACATTTACTAGCGCTGTAGCTAGTAGCGTAGTTTTTGGTAGTGTCGTTGTCGTATTTGTATGCATATTGTTTGTTCTAGTTGTAGTTGTATTCTTAGATGTATTGGTTTTTTCGTTCTTCGTATATCTAGTTGGCTTATGGTTTTCTTGGTGTAGGTAGGAATGGTGTCCTAACCTTCCACAGTGTTGGCAAGTCTTTGTACTCATACATTCTTCTGATTGGCTGTGCGCCAAGCAATTCCTGCATATTCCTTTCTCTTTAACTGCCTTGTATCGTTCTTCTACTGATAGTTGTTTAAATTGTATGCATTGGTATATGGTATGGTATGGTTTTTTGTTACAATACCAACAATGATTGTTGTCTGACCTCTTGTATGGGCCTGGTGTGTCGTATCTTGTCTTGTAATTTGTTTTTGTTTGTTTGCTTATCGTAGTTGTTGTCTGTAAGCATTGGAATCGTTTCTCTAGGAATTCCATCATCTCATCAAACTTTTGTGGCTTGTTAGGTTCGGTTAATTGTTGTTCATACTTTTCGTTTGTTTCAGAGTCCCACACTCTACTGAGAATTCTCCCCAGGATGGGGTCCCATGTAGTTGTGTCTATGTTTTGACGTCGAAGTGCTTCTATGTTTTGGTTTATCGTATCATGTACACTTTTTAAGTTGGCTGCAGTGGCGTGATTTATCTTTGCTATATTGAGAATGTTATCTACGTGCTTCGCTATTATAATTCTTTCGTTTCTATATCTTCTGTTAAGTAGCGTCCAGGCTGCATCGTAGTTCGCGTCACAAACTGTCAAGTGCTTAATGAGCATTAAAGCCTCGCCTCGTACGTGTGTCTTAAGGTACTGCATTTTTTCTGTCGCTGATAATGACGTATCTTCATGTATGATTTTTAGAAACAAGTCGTAGAATGAATCCCATGACTCATAGTTGCCGTCGAAAACTGGAATAATTATTCTTGGCAGGTTACTTTTGTGCTCACTGTTCCCCACTCTTTTTGTGTTACTTGCTTTAGCCGTAATACGCTCAATGATTACATCGTAGTCTGTTTGCGTTTTTTCAAACAAGTTATCTCGAAAGTAGCTATGGTCTAAGGTGCTGTCTTCCATTAGAATGAGTAGGTGAGTTTCCTCTATGTCTTGCCATTGCTTCTCTATATTTTTCGCCAGTGATTCCCAGTACCATACGGGTTTATCTTCTGTTAACGCTTGTGTAGCTGTTTGTAGTTTCTTCTGCATTTGTGTGATACGATAGAGTTGAATGAAGATTTTAGGTGAGTTCGCATCTTCACATTCATTTTCTTCGATGTCTTGTGGTTCGTATAGTTTGCCTAGCAACTGTAGTCGCTTCTCGCATTTTGCTAAGTTTTCCATAGTTTGATTGACGAGTGACTTGATGGATTCGTAGTAACTTGTAGTAATGTACTTATGATCAACTAGTACTTGTTGATTTCTAAGTAACTCGTGATTGGTAGTAGTTCTGTTGAGTATTTCTGTGAGTCGAGCCCTCCGTTCGTTAATGTACTTGTCGGTTTTTCTTGTATTTGGGTCTTTTTTAAGATTTGTAAGTATTCGTTTGATTTCGTTGTAGTCCGCCTCTTGGCTTCTGATAATACGATTGATTTCTTCAATGTCCATATTTTCCATAGTGTTTTGTTTCGTTGCTTCCTTTTCCTGTAGGTATATTCAATCTGTTGAACGTTCCGTAGCTGCTTGGTTGAGAAAATCGCAGCGCGGTAGTTGGTGGTAATACGTCTTTGTATGTCAGTCAACCTACGGGGACAAGAGGAGCGCGATTTTTACTGGTTCGATTTCCCAACGGGGCGCGATTGATGTCCCGTCGCGAAACCAAAAAAAACTCGAAGGACCAAATGTAAACGCACCTGGTAACCGACACCTTACCCTACGCGAGGCGTGTACGCGGGCGTGCAGTCACCAGATACATTCACCGAGAGGGGAATAAACCTACCCCTAACACCTACCCCTACAATAACCTATCCCTAGTTTCCTAATCGTATGTATCTATATCTGGACCCCTTGTGCGTGTATCCTAGTTAGTGCATGTGTGTATGTGTGTGTACCTAGCTTTATGTGTACCTACTGGCCCTACCCTACCTGACGTGTCCCTACTGCCCTAGCCCTAACCATAGGGTTCGAACAATATATAAATATATAGATAAGTACGGGATTGTCTGTCACCAGGCGACCTGGGGTGACGGACGGACGGTGGGTAGGAAGGGTGGTGTGTGTACGTCGTGCAATGTACACGGGATGGATTTTCTCACTGCTGGTCAAGCGGACTCACAAGACCAATCGACTGACGGCTAAGGGTTTCCTGGCCGCAGTGAGAGGATGCTAAAGAGCATGGAGTAGCTGCAATAGCTCTTCTAGCGGTTGCTAGGGACTGCTCGTATCTTGCAGCTGCAATAGCTCTTCTAGCGGTTGCTAGGTACTGCTCGTTTCTTCCAGCTGCAATAGCTCTTCTAGCGGTTGCTAGGCACAGCTCGATCTTCTTGGGAGGAGGAGTGATACTCGACTCAGTTCTTGATTCCAATTAATTTATTCACAAATTTCTTAGATTATATACATTTTAGTTTTGATGACTTATCAATAATTATTATAATAGTGTGCTGTCGATGTGCAGCCGTGTGTTACCTACCTATTGCCAAAATAATATTAATCATCAAAAATTGTGTTTACTTTGTGACCTAGATTTAATTTAAAACATACAGTTTGTCATGCGACTTGGCTTGTTTACATTTATTATTTTAATATAAGTATTTAGTTAAGAAATTATTATTTTTACATATTACAAATTATTATTAATCTTTAAATTTATCCTAGTGTATATATTGTATAGTTTATATTAAAGTAAAATTATTGTTCAATGAGTTGAACAATGGCGGATAACTTAGGTTTTATCAATCCCATCAACATGGGTATCAAATGAAAGGTCTCAACAAGTAGAATACAATTTATTATGCAAAATTGAAATCTAAGATGGTTATGCATGATGGACGCTCGATTAAGGCAAATTAAGAACTGTGAAAATGAGTTTTTTGGAGGAGTAATACGTTTGTATTACTTTTCGGTGATCTTTTACAACTGCCTCCTATAAAACGATCAGGAACACCTGTTTTCAAACAGTCAGAACATCTCCAACCAGCTACACATCTCTGGCGTTTATTCACGCTGTGTGAATTAACTGAAAATATGCGTCAGCAAGGTGACCAGACTTTTATTGATATTTTGAATGCTTTGAGAGTCGGTGAGCTAACAACCCAACATTTTAGTATTTTAATGGGAAGACTTCTTCAAGACACGAGTGATGAGTTTGCAATAGACAAAGCGTTAAGGGTATACCCCACAAATCAACAAGTTAACGACCACAACTCTGCTGTATTGAATTTGTACAGAAATAATGGTGCTTGCATTTACAAAATAAAAGCGCAGGATCAGCTAGTACACGCCACACGAAATGCAGACAATGTGGATATAGCTACTATAATACCAGCTGATATCAACAAAACTGGGGGTTTACCAACGGAACTGGAAATATTTGTGGGGGCAAAAGTCATGCTACGGTCCAATATTGACGTTTCAAAAGGACTAGTAAATGGCGCTATAGGCTACATCAACGAAATCGTTTGGCCTCAATTTCGTCGAACACAGATGTATGCAACAGATGTACCTTCCATCCGAATTGATTTCGCAAGAGACGGAGTACATCTTATACACCCGAAAGCCATACAGTTTCCAGCTAAGTACAATTACGGGACGGCTGAAAGAAGAATGTTGCCTTTAATACTATCATGGGCTTCTACAATACATAAAATGCAGGGCAGCACTGTGGATCACGCAGTCGTATACTTAGGTGCGAAACTGTTTGAAGAAGGTCAAGCCTACGTGGCTCTTAGTAGAGTAAGATCTTTGCAGGGACTACGTATAGAGGAGTTGGACTGCAATAAACTAACGGGCAAGAAACCTTGCAATAATGAAGCACTAAATGAATTAAACAGAATGCGAAATAAAAACTAAAAACTAGAAAATAAAAATAGGTAAAAAACTTTTTAAGTTAAACGGTTTTATGATAAACATACATTGCAATGTTTAAGATAAATGTACTAAAAACCAAAAAATAATAAAATAGATACAGTCGTGGGAATTATAAACATATGCATAGACTAGACTAAAATAAAACCGTGGGGCACGTCAATTGTCTACAAATTATCGACTTAATGTGAGATAGTACAAAGGGTCCACTCTTACAAGTACCTGGGCTGCATCGTGAATGACCAAAGTGATCACAGCGTAGAGATAAAGTGTCGGATAGAGCAAGCGCGTAACGCATTTATAAAACTCAGCCATCTACTCTGCAATCGGTCACTGAAAATATCTACCAGGGTGCGTCTGGCACGTTGTTACGTGTTCTCGGTTCTTCTGTACGGGGTTGAATCATGGACCTTGACTCAGAATATGAGCAAACGCTTAGAAGCATTTGAAATGTGGGTATACAGAAGAATCTTGAGGATTTCTTGGACAGATAAAGTTTCTAATGAAAGAGTTTTACAGTTGGTGAATAAGAAAGTGGAGGTTCTAAGTACTGTAAAGAAACGTAAGCTACAGTATTTTGGTCATATCATGCGCAATGATAAATACGAACTGCTCCAACTACTGATGCAAGGAAAAATCCAAGGGAAGAGACCACCCGGAAGGAGGCGCACTTCATGGCTTAAGAACCTCCGGACATGGTTTAAGCAAAGCACTAGATCCCTTTTCCGTGCAGCAGCGTCAAAAGTAAAAATAGCCTTAATGATAGCCGACCTCCGGTAGGAGATGGCACCTCAAGAAGAAGAAGAAGAAGAGAAGAATGTGCGATAGAAGAATCGTTTAATTCGTCGTTAGGCAGTTGGCCCGCAGACGATGAGGAAATTACTTACTATTTTCTTGCTCATGGAAATTCCAATAGTTATACACTCCATGTAAATAAAAGAGATGTTTCAACTAGTTTATCGTTGGACATTCACACTGCTGGCTGGCGAGAAATCGTTTCACTGCTCGTAGTTTGTCTTTAATCGACAAAACATATGATAAAAGTACTACTCGCTCAACACTATGAAACCCTAAAACTCGCTTATAATCGAGCTTGCTAGCTTGTTTCCACATTCTAGCCCTACTTATCACACGTCCATCGTTGTCGGTTGACGACCTAACGACGAATTAAACGATTCTTCTATCGCACATTAAGTCGATAATTTGTAGACAATTGACGTGCCCCACGGTTTTATTTTAGTCTAGTCTATGCATATGTTTATAATTCCCACGACTGTATCTATTTTATTATTTTTTGGTTTTTAGTACATTTATCTTAAACATTGCAATGTATGTTTATCATAAAACCGTTTAACTTAAAAAGTTTTTTACCTATTTTTATTATGTGTTAAATTATACTAAAAAGATGTAAACTAAAACGGTCAAATATAACAACAATTTTCCATCAAATGGTAGGAAAATAATAATTTCAGTTATAGCGACAGACATTTTACATTTGGCCCCTATAAGCAGTTCAACTTTCACATAAATAAGTGATCTGTGTTCCTTTTTTACCTTTTGAGGTAAGAAACTCTAAAACATTAAATTCG
This sequence comes from Idaea aversata, assembly GCA_907269075.1. Lineage (NCBI taxonomy): Eukaryota > Metazoa > Arthropoda > Insecta > Lepidoptera > Geometridae > Idaea > Idaea aversata. The sequence goes on from OU026084.1 coordinate 473,074, forward strand.
TTTTGGATTTGAGATGGCAGAACACCACAGGAAAGAAACGTTGAACACGATATAGGTAGGTACAACAAAATAAATTAGTAAGTATCTAGAAAGTATAAGTTGCATAAATGGGCGTCCTTATCTCTGAAAACGATTTCATCCAGGCAACCTTTGTATGGAGAGATCTAATTAAACAGACACACAGGTGTCAAACTAATAAATATCCTTCATATTAGATTTATTTATGGATTATAATATTAATAAATATACAATCGTACATAAATCAACAAATACTAATTTTATTCGTTTACTACAAACGTTAAACTAGTGTAGGTACACTACGCGTACTGTGAGTTTACTACAAACGTTAAACTAGTGTAGGTACACTACGCATACTGTGAGTTTACTACAAACGTTAAACTAGTGTAGGTACACTACGCGTACTGTGAGTTTACTACAAACGTTAAACTAGTGTAGGTACACTACGCGTACTGTGAGTTTACTACAAACGTTAAACTAGTGTAGGTACACTACGCGTACTGTGAGTCTACTACAAACGTTAAACTAGTGTAGGTACACTACGCGTACTGTGAGTTTACTACAAACGTTAAACTAGTGTAGGTACACTACGCGTACTGTGAGTTTTTCGAGCACGATAACTAGGTACTTACTGTCGCGCCTACAAAAAACTCGCATTCACGTTCTGTATCACATTTAGAGATTATCACAAATACATGTAACAAACTAGATGCGTCCTACGCTTTCGCCGGTGTAAAAAGTAGTCTTCCATACTATGAGCTACTCCTTTAGAAAATTTCATTAAAATCGATGGAGCCGTTTCGGAGAGTACGTATTCCCCTATTTCCTTACCGAATAATGCCTCGTAGAGTTAGTTTTTTTAGACTGTTATATTTCCTTTAGTAATTAGTTAGTAAAAAGGACATTAAAGGGGCATATGTTTAGCCAACCTTGCTTTTATGAAAAAAAATAATGATTGCTCTCGACTCTTAAGAGGCATTGTCCAGGAAGTAAATATAATACATTTTTCTTTAAATCGTCTTAACCGTGAAGAAGGAACAAACACATTTCATCATTAAATAATATTACTAAAAATATACACAAGACTCGTTCATACAAAGTATGTATGTAAGCACCTAGCTAGTTATTATAATATATTAACAGATTTATAGGGGTATAGATAGACCCGTGCTGCACTTAGGTTCTTGACCTGGGGGCTAGCACTAGTACATACTTATATTAGTTTGCATACATTATAAAACTTGAAATTTGGCAAAAAGGTTCCTATTATGCTCTAAGAAAAGATTTTCGTAAATTCTCATAGATTCGGGATATATGCTATTCATCCCGCGGTGCATAACTAGTACAGTATTGTAGCGAAACTAACAACATTACATTTCATACATTTTATAGCTAAGATAACATCTATTATTATAAATGTGAAAGTTTGTTTAACTCCGTCACTTAAAAACTATTGAAGTGATTGTGATAAAACTCCCTATGTCGATGTTATGTATAACCCGATAATCCCACCGGATCGGGACTAACTCAGGTAAAATCGCAGGGCGCAGCTAGTATTACAAACACAATACAGTTTATTGTCGCTAGATACAAAAATTACATATACTTTTACACCATGATTACTTATATTTATAAAGCTATGGCAGATATAATTAGGATTATTTCGAATATCTGGCCCGCTAAATTACATTCTTTTTGGTTTTATAAACAATAATTGATATTTGATTTTCCTAACTCAGTTTGAAATCGAAATTTTACATTTTATTGGATAATTTAGGGATTTTCCTTTTAAATAAAAAAGTCACAGGCAGGTTAATTCAGTGTATCATTATTATCGCTATGGTCCGCATCACTGGCCATGTTATCTCCCGACTTATCAGCCGTCCTTTTGGTCCTAAGTTCGAACCTCGCCACGTGTATTTTTTTCCCTCCAATTTTGATCTCAGATTCCATCTTGAGAGCTCGCTCCACTGCCTCCGGACCGTCAAACTCAAGGAACGCTGTAGCTGTAATGATTAAATAAATATAATGAAAAAATAGAAACGGATCTAATCCCTAAAATAATTATTTAAGCGAAAGATTATCGTATGCTTAATACCTACGTTTGTTGCTTTATCACACAAAAAATACTGATTTAAACAAAAGTGTGTTTTCTTTTTGTAAATAGGTCTAATACATTATCTTTAAATATAAAATAAACGGCTGACTGATCAGATGAAGCAAATACAACTTACACATAGTTTTCTTTCCTTTAACGGCGATCCGTATGGACCGTATCCGTCCTGCGGCGGCGCTCGTGAAGGCGGTGCTGAGCGCCTGCTCGGTGAGCGCGCCGTACGTCCGCACCACGGCCGTCGTCTGCGTGGCCGGCAGCGGCCGGGAGACCGAGATGCGGCTACCTTCTACTGTACTGCCGCTCTCTGCTAACGCCTATGTATATACAGATACAAGATATACGATATATGTATTATGGTAACCTTATCGCGATCTCTTCTAGGCAACCTTACAAACAACAGTTTCAATGAGGTCAGAATGTCAATTGCATCAACTATTTCCTTTATTTAGCAGATTCCCTACTATTTACTAGACCCTACTATTCCCAGGATGCAGTATAATGACAATTTTCATAGCACCTTCCAACAAATTCATAATGGAGGGAATTTAGGGGATAATAATAATTGTGCACTGCACTCATTGACTAAAATTACACAGAAATCTATTTTAATTTAATAATTGATTATAAGTTTTTACCTTTGAAGCAGCATCCTCAGTGTCGAAATATACAGTGGTTGTGAAAACAGGCTTCGAAACCTCTGTTGGGTATACTTCTGCTATTCTGAAAATTTAAGTTAAAACATTTTGATAAAAAGCAGTAAGAATAAAGATTGATTGCTTCATGGTTCCACCAATTGCTTTTCACAATATAACTTGTGGTCACACTATGGAGTTGTAAACAACAGAGCTCATAGTTCCACTACTTGGTAAGACCACCAGTCATAACTTGGTAAAACATACCCAACATTCCTCAGAAGTCCATATTTAGCGAAGAGTTCAGCTAATGTTTTCTTATAACTAAACAACATTGAGATTGGTAAATTATCAACAATCACTGCAGCAGCGAGGCCTTCGACCGTCTCCTTTGCTTTCCTATCCTTATTCCATCTCTTTTTCTTCCATTTCTTCTCTTTAGCTACATCTGCAGTGTTCTGTGCCTCTGGTACATCTTTACTCTTTGCCTTCTTGCTTTTGCTAGCTTTCTTCCTCAGTTTTTTACGTTTCTCATTGTCAGTGACTGTCATTTCATCGAGTAAACTGGACAAGGTGTGTGCGTTGTCTCCTATACTAAGATTCTCAAGATCTTCAGCAATGAGCTCCGGTTTTATTTCTTTTTTTCGTGATTTAGATGCCGGTTCTTCCTCTGTGTCAGTCTGTGATTTCGGTTCATGCTTCTTCTTTTTAGCTTTTTTCTTCTCCGTGTTTTGGTTTGTCTGTGTCTTTGTTACGGACTCACTTTCATCTGTTTTTTTTATTTTTTTAGTTTTGTTCCTTTTCTTTTTGATCAGTTCTTGTGGTATGGTCTCCGTTCTAGTGCTGGATGTGTCGATTGTGCCTTCTACTGGCTGCTCAGCTAGTAATTTCTTATTATTTTTTTCCTTATGTCTCTTGTCTCTTTTATCTTGAACATGATCGATAGCCACCTTGTTGTCGCTGTTTCCTTTATTTTCTTTTTCAGCTTGTCCATCTTTCCTGATTTTTTTCTTCTTGTTTACTTTTATTTTAGTAGAAGTTGGTTGTTGTTGAATGTCATCAGACTTTGTTTTCTTAATGGCGAGTTCGTCGTTGTCTTCGAGCATGAAGCTGACGGACTTGTTGCGTTTCTTGGGTTTGGAGACGGAGATTACCTCTTGGCGGGAGTCGTCCATCGAGTCGTCTCTCGCGGTGGTGCCAGTCTTCATGATGGACTTTACCTTCTCCCTATGGGCCAATGGAGTGGACGTCGTCGTCATCTTGGACTCATTGACGGGAGTGTTGCAGCCGGCGCCGCTCGCTTCCGTCAGTGGACATTCGATGTTAATTAGAGACATCTCAACAGCTGTTTTGTTTTTTTTCGGCTTGTTTAGCGACCGTTCTAGCTTGGGGGTTGACGTATTCACATCATCATTTTTGTCTTTATCCGCATTATTCTTGAATTTTTGCAAAGAAGCCTTTGTTTCTTCAGCTGTTTTGTAAAGACGTATAAAATCAAACGAATTGTTGTGGTCTTTTCTAACTGCCGAAGAGCTGGCCGAATCAAAAGATTTTGACTTCATGTTTAATTCTATAATATTTTCAACACTATTGAATAACGCTAGAATGAAAATTATTTGAAACAATCTCAAAACCTCATTTTGAGAGGTTATGATTTTATTAAACTGCCAACCTAAAACATATAATTGTCAATGTCAATATGTGGACCAAAGTTGCTATTATTAAAAAACCGCATACGGAAAACGCACGTATGCAGCCAGGCTTAGAAGGTCCATGATGACATATTATGATTGAGCTGAACATTGTAAAATACTTCAGTTATTCAGGCGTCAAAGCTAGTGAAAGGTACTAAACAAAGAGTATATTAGCTTATTGTATATAGCTTATTGTTGCCCCTTCCTAGCTACCTCCATGAGCTTTATCGATTGACGTCATACTTTATTTTAAGGTCTTGCAACATTTGTAACCTCACTTTGTAAATGGCGGATGCGCTTGCGTGATGCCGGTTTCATGTTATTATTGCTTTTAGTTGGCGTCATTTTGTGAAAAATTGTGCGAACATTGATTTTATCCAACAACCTGTGATCAGTGAGTATTTAGATGCCTAAATTTTATAACAACTAGTGATATTGATTAAGAAATATGTGTCGTAGATTTTGTATGGGCTCTGAGTTTGTGAATTTTCCATTTACATTAGCCAAACTCCATGGCGTGTGTAATTCGTTACGATGTAGTACCGTTATTCGCGATAATACATCACGAAAGTGATTATCTAATGTTGCAAATAACCGAATTGGAATCTTCTCAATAAACTAATATAATTTCGCGCGTAGTAAACTTCGTCCTTGAAGGGCGGAGATCGGCGCCAAGCGCCGCCGCCGCGCCGTGTAGGTTTTCGAGATTATAGTTCTAATGGCGGGAAACGAAGCCTAGCCGAACCCTAAAACTACGAAATTTTTTGCAAGTTGGGTGTAATTTTCAGGTATTAGATCCGAATAACAATGGTTGCAAAGCGTGGTCGAGGTGCGAGGAACCAAGCGGCAAAGGGGAAGGCGGCTGAGGAGCCCGTGCAGGAGCCTGCCGTGGCGGGTGAGGAGGCGGCCGAGGCCGAGCCCGCCGCTGCAGCGCCAGCTGATGAGAACAACGGCGACGCTGAGCTCATGGAGAGTGAGGAGGCGGCCGAGCCCGCCGCGGAGGGAGCTCAGCCAGCGGCGGATGGTACGCCCGACGCGGGCGCTGCGGCCCAACCTGAGGGCCAACCGGAGTCCGAGAACAAGACAGAGGAGAAGGTGGAGTCCGGTAAACTGTTGGTGGAGAACCTGCCCTCCAGCTATCTCTTTGACTATCAGGACAAACTCAAAGAAATGTTCTCCAAGTACGGCGAAGTGGTCAGCATCAAGTGAGTATAAGCTCGGTGTGCCGTTGTATTTGTTTTAATGTATTCTTATATTTATCAACATTCAAATATCAGTCTATTATGATGCTCTATAATTATACCTATAATAATTTAAATTGTAAAGATTGTTTGTTTAATGTGCGAGTGAGTCCTGTTCTAGAAGCGCCTCGGGCGCCGGAACGCGGACCACGCGAGTACGCACCTACTAACAAGAGACATTTTTTCTTTCTTTTTAGACGTGGTCCAATCATTGTAACAGAACTGACCACAACTCCGACATTATCGGCAATTGTCGAATTCAAAAACAAAGAGTCTCTGGATAAGGTAAACAAAAGTTTGATTAACATTTTTTATTATAATTTAATTAAAAGCCGTTATGTAGTATTTAGCACCCTGATGGGTTAATACTTAAGGCTAAGACTATTTTTTCCAAATTGTGATGCACTATTACCTACCCAAGTAATGTGCAGAATGAGTGACTATTTGAATGTTTGAATAAGCAGATCTGCTACTGTACACTAGTGTGCACTATTACCGGCTTGGATTCATTCTCTATTCATCTAAATTGTGAAAGACTTGTTATATGTTACGTAGTAGATCAGCTGATGAACAGATTCCCAAAGTGATGTTTACGGTAAGTATACTAACACTTGGACTGAATGTATCCACTTGTATCAAGTCAATACATTCAACCCACTACGTTGCAGATTAGATGCCTATATCTTTCTTTTGTTTCTTGATTTTTTAAACTAACATTAATTTAAACTAGTGAATAAGAATTTTACTGACTGACTGAAACTAATGACAACTGCTGAAACTAGAAACTTAAAATGTTAACCAGAGTTCCTTACGAGTTGTAAATGAGCACTAAAAAGGCATTTTTGAAAGGATGAAGATGGTTTTATGGAAAAACGTGATTGTTGTAAGAGGAATTAGGGCTAAAATAGGGGAATACATTTGTATGGAGAAAGCAATATCATCCCTCTTAAAGTAAATGTGAACACTAACCTTGGGGCACGCACGTAGCTAGTCTAGTATAAACAGAATAGCATCTGTTTAATTTCAACTTGTTGAATATAGCATGTATGAAATATGAATATGCTGGTCTAAATGAAGTGTTACTGAGTGTTACCTTTTCTGTGATGACTTCATCTCACACCTGTGTGACCCGCGTCTATTGTTTAGCGTCTGCTGAATGATGATTGTGTCACATACTACTTGTACTCGTATTGTATTAAATAAAGGAAATTGATTCAGGGTAAAATGAACTCGCGAACTGAAACTTCCACTACATGTTGTGGACTTGTGGTCAAAACGCGATATTTTTGTTGTTTTCTCTCATACAAATGTTCAAAAGGTGCAAGTTTTTTTTACAAAGATTTTTTGTTAGGTTTTCGTGATTAGAACTCTTAATAAAACTATTTTAACGGGATTAAATGCTTTTATTTTGTTTCTTGTAAAAGTGATGATGTTTCAGAAGCTTTACAGTTTCCAGGCAAACTGAGGTGACTTTAGCTTACAAATTATTTAAATTGGTAGTCTTATTGTCCAGAAAAAACGCCCTATGTAATGAAAAAAAAAAAACCAATTAAACGCAATTAGTCCGATAAATAATAGTTTAATGATATTGTAAGCATTTGAATTGTAAGTAAGTAATATCATTTGCTTGCATAATGTCAAAATTTTGGATTAAAACATAGTTTTCTTCTCTTGTGTGCCCTTTATCGTGTTTCGTGGTAAACAATTATTTTGCAATACACCTTTAAAATATTTATTTTTCGTCTCTGACGGCTTGGCTATGGATGTTGTCAGCCGTGTACTATGCTTATTGTTTTTGTACTTTTAATACTTACTATAAAAAAAGAGTGAACTATCAGTATGTGATACCTAGCAAATAAAAAAAAACTAAGTATTTTCGGAAAGAGAACCGTCGCGGATAAAAACCTAGAAAGTCAAGATGATCTGAAGAAAAAGTGGTTTTAGTGCTGAGATAATTGAAATTGACTGTTGAAACAATCACTATAGTGTGTCTCGCTGTAGTAGTTATGGTTAATAAATACCCATCTGCTATAGTGTTACCCTGACAAAACGCAGCCGCAATGGTGTTCGTAATACATACGTTTAAGGTCAAGTGGTGATGGCACGCAGATGCCTACCTTCTAACAATGATATAAGATTTACCGTTACATGGTATGATGCGTGTATGACGTTACATGCACACCCCCAATGAAACCCCACGACGGCGACGACGACGACGAGGGGACGGTTCTCTCTCCGATGAGATGTAGGAATGTATGGTACGGTATGATAGTATGTTGGTTGCGGTTGGTTGACGCAGGCGCTGAGCGAGGACGGTCGCGTGGTGGAGGGTAGCGCGATCAGCGTGGCGTGCGACTCGCGCGGGGAGACCGCCGTGCTGGTCGGCGTGCCCTACGAGGCTTCCACCGACTACGTGCGGCTGCTGTTCGCGCAGTGCGGCCTCGTCGCGCACATACACGAGTTCAGCAAGATCAAGTACAAGATATGTAAGTATAACATACATCACAACACAACGCAACCAAACGGACGGACGGACGGAGTGAAGTCTCCGCCCGCACACGGTCAATATATCGTTACGTTTCTAGTCACCAGTTAACTGCCGTATTGTGACGCGTTCCTCTTATTTTATGTATTTCTATTGGCCTTGCCAATGCCTTTTCCAAGGTCCCATCCACCTCTATACCAAACTCCATAAATACTTTTGCATTTATAGTATTGGTTTCGAACCAACTCTTAACACTAAGTGGTCAGTTGAGACGAATTATTTTCCATTTAACTATCGTTAGTAGGGATAGTGATAAAACGCACCTTTTCAAACCTCAACAAGTTTCAGTTATATTTTGTATATTTTCGTGATATCTACACATTCAATCATACTTATCACATTTTAGTAGAAATTAATATTGTGAATTAATAACTTATTCAATCAAAATCAGCAATTTCATTTACAAATAAAAATTGAATTGCAAAAAATACGATACACAATGTAAATGTATCTTTATATTATGTAGGAGTAGGTATGACACGAACGAAGTACATACACCTAGCGTGGGTGTGTGTCTATGTGTGAATAATTGCGTAATGTACCATCTTAGAAGAGGTCATCGACACTCTAGTAGGTATCTCGCGAGTTGGTAGGTACCTACGATCTTTACGCGGAATTATCTCCGAACATTGGAGTTATTATAGTAGAGTGAGTGTCACATTCACATAGTATGAACAGTTTGCTTGTTCATACGTCGCATTGTCAAACGTGTCTGTAACAATTTATTGATATCTTTCCGAAAATACGTTTCAAATTGCAAACACGATTCTCGGTAGCATTATTAAAAGAAAGTAGATATTACCTACTTAAAAAAATACAATCTGTGTTAAGCATTTGTTACAGATAGTATTTTGTCTGTGTCTCTGAAACAAGTTATATTTACGAGCGACTGTAACGTTACGTTAATATGTCGGTAATGTAATGTTTGCAGTGCGAGTAACGTTCCAAGATAAGGAGTCTGTGGAGAAGGCGCTGAAGTTGGACCGCGAGCTGCGCATCAACGGGTTCCTTGTCACCGTCTCCAAGTACCGCGACGACGACGAACAGAAGGCGCACAACGCTAACGTTAACAAGGTAAGGTAAGGTACAAGGTACCTACCCATACCCACCTACCTCTATAGGCAAGCAGAGAGACACCTGGAACTGTCAGGTTGACGGATAGCTGTGAGAGCGCGACACAGCCTCGTGCTTAACTTCCTACTTTACGATATGTATAGCGAGGCGTTCCGGTTACTTTTTACCGGTTTATACAACTAGTGGCTTTGAATATCGTTAAAGGTGCAAATGATGTTTAAACTTAAATAAATACCTATATGTACCGGTATGTAGTGTAGGTACACCCGCTCGTATCGCTAATACATATACAGAGAGGTAGAATGTTGGTATATCGTTACAGAACAAGAGACAACACTCGGGCCCACAGAACCGCAACAGCAACGTGAACAACGCGGGCAACGCGGCCGTCGTCTCGCCCAACGCCAACCGGAACAACTCGTTCCGTCCGCGCGGCGGCGCTTTCAACGCTCGCGGTAACTTCAGAGGTAACGAACAACGCTTCACTTGACACATCTCACTGTAATAAGCAGCAGGAGGTATTACAATTATCGCCATATGAGTAGAACGAAATCATCTGACTGACCGATTGACTTATCAACACACAGCTCAATCAAACCAATGGATTGATTAGGCTATTAACTAAATTACTAAAACTCAACATTAGGCATACAGTTAACTATTATGACATAACTTTAATTTACTAAAACCCTTGAACTGTACATTGAATCGTTTTACTGTGGTGTCGAATAACTTGTAGTGTAGATGGAATTGCGTGGTATGTTGCAGGCGGTCGCGGTCGCGGCGGGTTCGGAGCGGGCGGACGCGGGGGCGCCTTCCCTCGCGGCGGCTTCGCGCCGGTCAACGCCTACATGCCGCCGCAAGGGTTCATGGGCCGTCCGGTACGTCCATACATACATACACACACTTGTAGCTCTCATTGACATCGAGCACATACCCAGTAGAGAGGAAATATCCACCAAATCGATGCGGCGATCGCTACGCTACGTTCCGACTATACAACCGACGACGGTTGTCATTCTGATTGTCGACCTAACACTGGAGTCGACCTCACAAATAATTATTATGGATGATATATTTCATGGTATAACATGGTATTCTATAGAAATAGGACATTCAGTAATTCACTTTGAATCTATCAATTTACGGGAAATAGATCGTACAGAGCACATGAGAATAATAGAAAAAAAAAACACTCAATAAATCAATATAATGATTGTATATGTGTACATCGAGTTGTTTTTTGGTTGTTTGAATAAAATAATATATAATACTGCATTAGATTGTATAAGTGCAAGTACATCAGTTGAAAACCATTGATCAGTTTCGGAATTTGATGGCCTGCATGCCCCTCTACTGGGTATGTACTTCTTATCACGCCTTTTGAATATGTATTTCACCATATTGATGAGTATTTTGTTTTATTTATATCATATTCTTGTCTTTCAAACATAATTCCTATAAAACGTAAAATCCACATGAAGGCATGTAAACTGTTTACCTAAATAGGTGTAGCTTGTCAAACTATATTTATATGTATTGAATGAATATTATGTTTTATTTAGTTTCACAGTATGTGCGTTATTGTGCATTGACAAGTATCACTTTCACTATGCTATGATAATTGTCACACATTTGGGCTTCATTATAACTGTATTTTTTTGCATTTACAAAAGTTGTTTATTTGCTTAGTCTGCATGTTGAGGGCATCATTTAGAAACGAGTGCATAGAAACATATGTGCAAAGAAATGCAGAAATGAGGTGCAGTGTGTGCTACACATACACACCTACGGCCCTACTGGCTTATTCATTGTTACTTTCCATTCAAAGACATGAAAATATATACAATAATATTTGCTTAGTCGCTTTGCTTCGTAATGATAACCTTGATAAGGATTGTGATTGAAATGGAAAGTAACTGGATGTCAGTGGATGGTGCCTCTGCTATCTTTGCCTATAACGATGTTCTGTGCATTCTTTTCAGAGCTATCTGTAGCCTGGTGTGGACCAGGCAGGATCAGGTAATGCATCTAGTTCATATTGTGCACACACACTTGTGACTGCTTTACTTTGCTTTACTTATATTTATTTCTAAATCCTTAAGGAAACAATCGATCAAACTAATATAAAATTGAGCCTTCCTGGGACCTTACAACAGGACGTTAACATATTCAACCAAATGTACCATATTCAGTATTTCCAATGTCTGAGTCAAAATTATTTGAGAGGAAATTGATATCAGTCCCGATTGTTGCTAAAACATAGTTGTTGAACGAATTTATTCTAGTTTGACGATTGGTTTTCGGTGATAATTTCGAGCAATGTTGTCGCGCTGTTCTATGTATGTGTGAGTCTGTAAATATGCAGTGACGTCGTCCGAGGCAACACAAATATAATGAGCGCATAGAACCGCGCGCGTTGAAGTATCGCGCACCTGTTTGTCTCTGTCTTGTAAATAATATAGCGACATGTATGCCGGCAAAGTAAAGCAGACACGGCTAGCAGCACTCCTCTTGATATTCCGAGCGGATGTATTAAACTATTGTCTGTGTTTCCAGGGTGGCTTCATGGATGGTCAACGACCGAACAAGCGGCTGCGACAGATGTAATGTGTACCATGTAACGTGTAGCACGTACCATATAACGTGGACCGTGTGACTTGTAGCGTGTACCCGACGTGCACCATGTAACGTGGTACACGTCGGTACACGTCGCGTGTCACATGTACCGTCTAGCTAGCATGTCGCGTGTAACATGACGTATAATGTGACGTGTAACACGTAACATGTATCATGTAACCAGTGCGAGTGAGAGATCCGAGTGTCGTCCGTGTAGTGGGTGTGTGTGTGTGTGTGTGTGCGTGTGTGTGAGCGAGACCTACAACAGACAGAGAACTAAGTGACAAACAAACACAGTATCAGATTACAAATAAATCTAGCTAATTGTATTTACTAAGTACATGAAATAATTGTAAGCTACGTCTTTTTTGACACGTAATAAATATATAATTACTAACATTATTATAGTTTTATTTCTAACGAACCCGTCACACACTACAAACAGGACACATAGCATTTAAATAGGATTATCATATTATCTATTACAGGAGGAATATCGCGATAAAAAGTTTAAAAAAACTTAATTCTCAGGAATAAAATCAGAGTTCCCACTTGTGTTATTTTTATCATCAATCATTTTCTGAATAAACTATTTTCTATTTTTTTTTTAAATCAGTAAGGTATATCCAGACAAAACCCACTACAATCAAACTTTATTTGATTTTCCTAATTTAAGATTTTGCTGTATCTTTTATCTTCATATCACTTTCAGTCGATATAGGTACTTATCGTACAATGTGAATTGCAAAGACACTTAACTAGAAGCATACAGTAATATAATGAACACGCAGGTAGCTGTAGTAAAAACAAACTCACCATAAAAACGCAACGTTTGCCTAATTGATTACTTGATTACACTGAGTTTACTATTGCATTGGAGATGAACATAGAATACGAAGAAAAAGTAGTTACCTAACCAAACCGCGAGGTGCGCTAGTATGTGATGTAGGACATTGCACTCAGCGCTATCTAGCCCTAATCTAAGCAACTAGGTGGCTTGTAATATGGGTGCAATATGCTTTAAAGATGATGATTTTGCTGATTATGAACTGCGAAAAAGTTCGTGTGGATTGAGAAGTCAAAGCTCTACCCTAAGCTATTTCGTTGAGGAAAAAGGAAAATAGATGGTTTTGTATGAAAAGTAGTGAAATATAAAGGTAACGTCGAAGTAAGTGAAATACAATAAAAATAGATACCGGGAAAATAATTACTATGAGTAGTAGAATATATCATAAGTTTAATCAATAAAAAAGTGGCTTGAATTTATTGTGGAATAACCAGGAACTCGAGTACTAATACAAATCTCATTATGTTTGGTTCACTAGTACTTTTTAGTTACTTAAAAGATGTTTTGTTAATATTTATTTAAGTAATAAATAAATAATCAGAAAAGCTGCAAACTTTTTCTTCAGTTTGTCATCTCTACTGAAATAGTAAGTCAGTGGTTGATTACCGATTTTCTATACGTTTTTACGCAAAGTACAGCAACGTAGAGCTGGATCGCGTAGTGTAGAGATACCCGCGAGCCGCGAGCACGCATCGAAAATTTATATAGGTAGAAAATAATGTAATATAATGTCACAAGAACTTTGTGTCGTGTTATTGTTCGTTACTATAACTGTTGGCGGTCAAGCTGCGGGTAGTTTTAGAAAAGATAGCGTGCAGTTTTGGCGTCGGCACGGTCACGGTGCTGGTGGCGACTTTGAGAACCTGTTCAATGTATACGACCCGTCGTATCTGAGTGTTGTGTGGCCGAAGTTGAGGAATGGAGTGCATCTGTTGGTGGATCTGTCCTGCTGGGACGATCTTACCATCTTCTTCAAGGATCTAGCTGTGGGGAAGGCTTGGGCTTTTGATGGTTAGTGCTTTCATTTTTTTTAAACTAGTGCGCGCGTTACTCCTGATCCGGTGAGAATATCGGGATATAAACATAACCCTCCCTTTTGGCTTCGCCGTAGATGGGTAAACAGCAGCCTATATTATTCCCAATGAATCAATGTGTTCCCATACTAAGTTTCATCAAAATCGGTCCATTAGTTTCGGAGCCTATTAGTTACAAACAAACAAAAATAGCTACTATATTATTGTAGAAAGGCTTTTGTAAGGTCGTCATAACGTTTCACGTGTGTAAGGAAAGAGGATGTAGGTAATCTCGAAATAGTTGAACCTTCTGACAAATATATTGGATTAGTTACATACGTGAGTAATGTGTCAACGATACGTTTCACGAACTCTACAGCAGCTGCGTCCCAGATAGGTAATACAGCCTCTACTCGACTTTTTCTAAAACGATATCGCTACTAACGTACACCTTTACCGCGTAATCAGTTTCCACAATCCACCTACAATTTTTTTTGACAGGAATTTATGTTAGAACGAAGGTTTAAGATGGAGATCGAGGATTCTTCGAAAGATTAAGGGTGAGGTGCATGTAGGAGACGATATTAACGAGAAGTTACTGTCAACTGACAAAGAGTAGGTTAGGTGTGTATTAAATATAGGTAGGTACCTATCCAACCGCTCGCTGGCGATATAGCGCGATCGATTCCATCCGTAGATGATAGATACATTCTGTATTGTAGCATATTAAGGTTGCCAGAAAGAGGTCGCATTCAGTGGTAAGGCCGCCTATTGTGCCACTCTATATTTAAAGATTGATTATTTATTCATCCTGTGTGCAACAAAGCGTCTTACGTAAGAATTAATTTAAATAATATTCAAATTAGTGAGAGTTAACATAGTAACTGAATCGGTTAAAGTACCGATATATCAAGTCAACTAACTACCTAAGTAGGTATATAAAACAATAGGTACGGTGTAGTTAGGTAAATATAGTGTAATTATCATACGAAGATGGACATTTACTTTCGTTTCGTTTGCTGAAATGTGATCGTGTATTGTGTAACTTTCTAGTTTCGAGACGCGATCATGTGAACGCACTTTCAAGTTCAGTGGGTTCGCGTGATACCGCGCTACAAGTGCTACATACAACCAACTAGCTCCACAAGGCACGACGCGACAGGCAGTAGGTACCTACCTACTGCGTGTGTGCCTCGATCGCGCGTGTTGTGCCGCTTCAGTGGTCGCATCTTGCTCACTGATCAGATGGTAGTGCATAGTGGTACCTTAACACGACTCGTTCAATAAATAAATATATATTGCAGGACATTTGACAGAGCGCCATTAATTTAGCCCGAAGCTAAGCAACTAGGCTTGGGTTTTGGTGGCCATCAGACAACTGATATGTATATACTTTTCTTTTCTAAATTAGTATACCTACATAAATATTTGTTTGGGGCAGGAATCGAACCCGCAACCTTGTGCGTCGCAAGCGGGTGCATGGTCGGTTCGTATTGAGTAGATATTTCACAACAAACAAAGATCAATAGAAGACCTATTGTACTTATATTTACTACTTACCTACGCAGTGCCATCTAGCCTCAAGCTAAGCAACTAGGCTTATGAGTCGACAGACAGCCGCGACTATTAATTTGTAACATCACGTAGGTAAGGGTTCACCGCTGCTAAAGGTCATCAAATACGGTGGTAACAACTATTTGCATACCGGCCAATGTGCGACTCGAGACAGATAGCTTGAAACAGTAGGTGCATGTCTGTTACGCTGTCTATTTCAGCTATCTATCTACACAAATAATGTTTGGATAAATTGATATGGGTACTGTTTTCAGCTTATCGGCTCTCGTAATGGCCGCGTGTAAACATTCCAATATTTCTTTAAACACGTGAATACGTTACGTTCGATAGAAACGTCGAATCAACAACTCGTGGTAAGACCTCGACTTGGTGCTTACTGTACCTACCTACTAGCTGGGCACATTTCATTCGTTCAATTGCTAGTTTGTTATATGTCTTAATTTAATTAATTAGATCTTAGATAATATTTACGAAGCAGCAGAGCGTAGCGTTCGTTACGTCACATTTAAGATAAATTAAATCTCCATTTTATTTGTTTATCTACAGACACAGTAAATATTAATGAAAAAAATTAATAGTTTAAAAAAACTAAAAAAAACACGCTTTAAAAAAAATCCAACTAAAAAAATAGAAAATAAAATTTAATAAATTTGGATTATGAATATTGTAAATAGTAAGCGTGTTACATTGTGATGCTACACCTTCAGTATTTTTCTTTTAATATTTGTAATCACAATGTAACACGCTTACTATTTACAATATTCATAATCCAAATTTATTAAATTTTATTTTCAATTTTTTTAGTTGGATTTTTTTTAAAGCGTGTTTTTTTTAGTTTTTTTAAACTATTAATTTATTTTATACTTTTTGGTCTTTATTACCGAAATATGTTAGATCAGACCCTGGTTACCATTGAAAGACAAACTACTCGTCAAGACGATTCTAACGAGCCCAAACTCGATGGGGTTGTGTCGTTTCATTGCGAAGTTCCTATGACCACCTTCCAGTTCCATCATCAGACCACTGGTTACCATTGAAAGACAAAGTACTCGTCAAGACGCTTCTAACGAGCCCAAACTCGATGGGGTTTCGTCGTTTCATTACAGAGTTCCTATGACCACCTTCCAGCTCCATCATCAGATCAGCACCATGTTATCATAATATTGCATTGTCATCGGTATTTGACAAGTGTTTGAATTAAATCTGATCATTCTAAGTAGGGCAAAATCGTGCCCAAAGGAGTCGGTTACATACAAACAAGCAAACATACAGGTGAAACTAATAAAAGCGTGTTAAAAAGACCATATGTTTCAACGGTAGGTAGGTAATTTACCCACTAAAACTTTACCTAAACAGTTAGGTATATTTATCTAATTATTATAATTATTTTCTTCTCTGATAATGGTAGTAGGTAGTAAATATATAGGCTAAGTTTTTGCTTATAATATAACGCACCATGAATCGTGCAACTTGAGTGACCAGCGTCATCCGTTATTCTACAATATAACAGCTAGTTATCACTCAATCTCTTGTCATAATGAGCAATGTCGTCTGAATGTATTGAACACATATACCTAGGTAGGTTAATTTGGTGTTGCAGTGGTAGACGCATCAGGACGATATCCTTCGGCCGCGTTCGCCGGGACCCGGTACTGGCTCGGCTCCAAGGAACGATGTCTGGCGATGGTAAGCTCTATTCTACTACTAGTCTCATATAGTCTACCTCTTATACCTACTCGTCTCTACCACTCTCTTAGCCTCATTATTCTTACCTACACAAGTTTAAAGTGAGTATGTTTCCTTCCAGTCAGATGATTTCATATTGAACGGTCACAACGAGACTTTGACAGCGCTTCGGAGCAACGACTACGTGAACGCTATACTGCGTAGGGAGAAGTACGAATCCGGTAAGCTTCATAAAGATCCTACAAGCCTAAATACTTCAATCAAAATAATGAAGTATTCGTTGAAAAAAACGCACTTAACTGAAAGTATCTTAGTTTGAAGGTAGGAAATTCGCCATTTTGACTCAATAAAAAGTTAGTAGTAGGTATAGTAATGTTCGAATATTGTTTAGATGAAGAGTGGCGTTGGATGATCCAGGACGAGACGATGTTGGCGCTACTGGCGGCGGAGCATCGTCCGCCCTTCCCTCTCGCCTACACCGCGTTACAGATACAGCTCAATGTCACCAAGTTTGTTATGTATAAGGTGAGTAAATATCCTTATACCTTACTTTTTATACACGAAATAGTTATCATATTGTTTGAGTTTTTATATAATGTTCCAGTCTTACTTGCTAACGGTAGGCGCGTGCCTCCCGCGCAGCTGCTCGACGGAGGACGTGGAGGCAGTGACTCGGTTCTCCCTGGCACTGACGGCGTCCACTCGCACCAACACATCCGTGCCGCGCGTCACCAGGGTAGTCGCAGCACGACAGGTCGACGGGCACTACGACCTCACCAACGATACTGGAACCGTCATACTGATCGCCTTCACTCTGATTCTACTCGTGTTGGCGATCGTTGCGACTATTGTCGATCTGAATCTGATAAAATGCTTCCCATACAGTAAGAAATCAATGAGCTTCGACCTCCCCCAGTACCGGAATCCCGAAACGAAACTAGTCGATGAATTGAAACGGAAGCACACTCGTGTTATGAACGTGGACGCTCTGGTCGAGCACGCGACTTTGAACTCTATTGCTATGAAGAAGCCTTGTGGGGCTGTAGAAGCAGGCAGTTGTCTCCGATGTGGGAAGTACAGGCGACAGTGTGCAGGCGTCAACCGACCACCCCCGACTCCTCGAGCGACGTACTCCTCCTTCGCCAGCCTCAGCACCGAAGACCGTCGCAACAAGTTCTTATGGAAGCTGCTCCTCTGCTTCTCCATAAGGAACGGTCTCAGCCGGATCTTCAACGATCAGACGGCGAACAAAGACCTCGCACTCATACATGGCATCAAGATATTCGCGACCTTTTGGGTGGTGTTCGTGCATGTCGCCGTCATTGCGAGCTATGCTTCGAGTAAGTTACAGTTCGTGCATGTCGCCGTCATTGCGAGCTATGCTTCGAGTAAGTTACAGTTCGTGCATGTCGCCGTCATTGCGAGCTATGCTTCGAGTAAGTTACAGTTCGTGCATGTCGCCGTCATTGCGAGCTATGCTTCGAGTAAGTTACAGTTCGTGCATGTCGCCGTCATTGCGAGCTATGCTTCGAGTAAGTTACAGTTCGTGCATGTCGCCGTCATTGCGAGCTATGCTTCGAGTAAGTTACAGTTCGTGCATGTCGCCGTCATTGCGAGCTATGCTTCGAGTAAGTTACAGTTCGTGCATGTCGCCGTCATTGCGAGCTATGCTTCGAGTAAGTTACAGTTCGTGCATGTCGCCGTCATTGCGAGCTATGCTTCGAGTAAGTTACAGTTCGTGCATGTCGCCGTCATTGCGAGCTATGCTTCGAGTAAGTTACAGTTCGTGCATGTCGCCGTCATTGCGAGCTATGCTTCGAGTAAGTTACAATTTAACTGATTACAAATAAAAAACCAGAAACAAAAAACCTGAGTCACCTGAAGGAAATGTTTAGCCCTATTCTATGCCAGGTATTTTATTGTCTTAATTTACTGGTGATTCATCGAAGTTTAATCTTCCAGATAACGCCGGCGACTTGAACAAACAAGAGGATGTGTATTACATCCTTACGACGGGAACTCTCGCATTCGACACTTTATTTTTCGTAAGGTAGGTACAAAAATAGATATTGAAACTTTCCATTATTTCCGCGATGAGCTTTAAAGTGCTTTACCATAGTAGTGCTCTTATCAACCCAGCTATGGGGACTACATCTAATCCATAGTCAAAATTCAGAGAAGCTTTCTTTTTATTATTTACTAGCGACCCGCCCTGGCTTCGCACGGCTATATTATACATGTATTATACATATAAACCTTCCTCTTGAATCACTCTATCTATTAAAAAAAACCGCATCAAAATCCGTTGCGTAGTTTTAAAGATTTAAGCATACAAAGGGATATAGGGACAGAGAAAGCGACTTTGTTTTATACTATGTAGTGATAGTGATAACTGAGGACTCGTAGAACTTCTATTGCCTAAGTATGAGTTTAAAAAGCCTTTAATATTTCCATCTGTATTTATAATCTATTTTATCTCTGCGTGCAGGTTGAGGGCACCAAAATCTTATTATTTTGTTAATTTGTATGGTTTTAGTGGTTTGATCAGCTCGCACCACTTCTTCTACCTGAAGAGTCGGTACAGCGTGAAGGAGCTGGTTAACTTTAGCGGGAGATGTGGTCAGATTATGCAGTTCGTCTGCTTCGTCACTAACAGGGTCATCAGGTAACACACAACGTTATGATCCTTTACCAAAGAGATGTAGTCACGAAGGGTATAAATAGGTACGGCATTCGTTGCACATGAAGAATAGGACAAGGGTTACCATATTCCTTAATTCCGAGATGACGTCCGTCCGCGTGTAGTTGCGGGTGGTTTACCGCAGTCGGCACGCGGGAGACATAATATATTGGTGCGATAGTCAGCACAATGTCCACAAATTTTTTTGTCGCCTTCTAGAGCACACACGGGAGGAGAGGGTTCATGATGAATATTCTATGCCGGGGCCGGGATAGGAACCCTGTTCATTTAGCGTATAGCTTGTTAAGATGGCAGGCTTTCTATTATATAACGTACCGTGGTATTGTGACAGGTTGTTACCCTCGTATGCGTACATGGTAGCAACGACCGCGGCGCTGGCGCGGGTGTCGCGCGCCTTCACCGTGCTGCCCGCTCCGGACACGGACCGGGACCTCGTCGCCTGCGACCTGCACTGGTGGAGGAACCTGCTCTACATCACTACTGCATATCCAACGCAAGAACAGGTCACACAAATATACCTATCTCTTGACTGCAAGGAACATTGGCTTTCCTTTCCTCGTTTAGATAACGCTATCTATTAGCGATAACAAGGTTTTAACTTTGTCTGTATGCAGTGTATGCAAGTATCTTGGTTCCTGTCAACGGAGACGCAGCTGCACGCGCTGGGCGCGCTGGCGTGCGCGGCGAGTGCATCGCGCGACGTGTCGGCGGACGTGTCGCGCGACGCGTCGGTCGCGGGGTCGCGGTCTGGCGGCACCCTGCGCGCGAGGCTGGCGCTCGCCGTGGGCGCGGCGTTCGTTCTCGCGGCCATTGCGGCCGACCTCAGCGAGGCTTACGTCGCTAACGAGATATCGTAAGTACCCAGTAGTATCTAGCCGGTAGTCCGCCTCGAAGTGACATCTCACTGTACACACGATTTGTATTGTACCAGTTACAGCAGCGCGTACGCCATGTACGAGGCGGTGATCGCACGGTCGTGGGCGCGCGTCGCGCCTTACGCCGCCGGTGTCTTCACCGGGTGGCTCGTGCACGCGCTCGGGGGACACCTCACACTTAATAAGGTACAAGCGGCGCGGATTTGCTCATATTGCTGTTGCGCAGCTCATATTGATTGATGATGTTTCTCCCTGGTGCAGACTGGTGGATGGCTCGCATGGGCAGCGTCCCTGGTGCTCGGCGGTGGCGCGCTGGCACTGAGCGCGGCGGGCGCGTGGCGCGGCGTGGCGTGGGTATCCTGCTGGCAGCACGCCGCCTGGCCCGCCGCGCTGCTCTGGCCTGCGCTACTCGCCACCACTACATACTCAGGTATGTAGATATACCTAGTACTAGTCAGCGTCGTGAGATAGATGAGATAGTCTGTCAAGCTGAGGTCGTGACGCGTGCGCGGGGTGTGCAGGTGTGTTCGGGTGTACGCTGGGCGGTCGCGGAGGCGCGGCGCTGGCGCGGCTCAGCTACGGCGTGCTCGTGTGTCACGGTGTGGCGGCGCGGCTCTTGCTGCCTGACCGGCCACTCTACTCGGACCTGCTTACTCTCGTGAGTAAATATTCATTATCTAGCTAGATAGGTAACCTTGAGAATAGCTTACTTATTAGATATATAGAAAAAACTCTCCTAACATACGCATTGTGTTCCAGTGGTCGTATTTCTTGGTGACCCTCACTGGCAGCGTGACGGGCGCGCTGGTGCTAGCCGTGCTGGTGGAGATGCCGGTCTGCAAGCTGCTGAGGACTCTGTCAGACTCCGCTGTGTAATTACTTACCAAAATAGATAAGTGAATATTCGATCTAGTCTTAGATATTATTCTACGTCTAACGTATTCTAGAACTTTTATACTTGGAATATGACGACCTCTGTGGCGCGTCGGGCGAACACCCGACTGCGACGCAGAAGGTTGCGGGTTCGATTCCCGCCGGGAACAAGTATTTATGCTGACCATAAATTCTTGTTTCTGGTTCTGGGTGTTTCCTATATGTATAATATGTATATATTTACAAAAAAAAAAGTATATAAGTAGTTTATCCGTTATCTGGCACCCATAACACAAGCATTAAGTTGCTTAGCTTGGGGCTGGATGGCGATGTGTAATATGTCCTGAAATATTTATTTATTTATTTATTTAATATACATACTCACAGACATCTTCATAAAAAAATAATAGTTAATCTATAAGAATCAACGTAGGTAGGTACTTGTAATAGCTATATTTTTGCCAGAAATACTGACCATAAACTGTTACAATGAACTCTGTTTTTATCATTTAAAAAAAATATGGAAATTAATAATAAATCGAAATAGGAAATCGTAAAAATACATTTTAATATTGTATAAAACTTAATATTAAGAACAATAGTATTTACATCCTATTTACAAACTTACAAATATGTACAGTTAACCATTATTTATTAATTAAAAATGTATTGTTTTTTAATATCGATATTTCGAGAAATGGTAATGTGAATTAAATATTTTTGACACAATTAAATTGTAATTTTTGCATAGATAGCCGGTCGGATCACCCCTGTATGTACGGGTACGCCTACCACGATACGTCCACGTAGGTATGTAGTAGGTATATTATCACAACACGTGGTAGTAGGTAGTATTCATTATTTCTTCTACTATAATTTCAAAAAAACCTTTTCATAGGTTTTTGACAAAAAATGACGAAAAAAAATATGGAAATCAGTCGAATAATATATCTTAAAACGAATCTTTGTACAAATAACTAGTGCTTACAATATAAATAGCTTTACTTGAGAGATTAAAATTTTTATAAAACCCCGTAGGAAGCGGTTTGATATAGATATATTCACACATATACATACTTACATATCTACATCTAAAACATACACACTTGTGTCTAATCACAGACAAACAAATTAATATCATATTAGAAAATAAGTACAGTTCAATTGCAGAGCAAGATTATAAGCCTGGAGCGATCATACTCCGCGCCCTGTACGCGGCCGCCTCAATAAACTAATTATTATAATTTTTGAGAAATAGGGAGAGACCCTGGCTCCACCGAGTATACAATACAAGTTACACTGACTTGAGGCGACATGTCAAACAAAAAATAGCACCGACCAACAGCGCGGGTTGTTTTCTATGGTTTCACGGATCATGCACCGCAATAGTTACTGAGATTTCACCTCCAGTGAAACACAGGAACTCAGTGCCTGGCTTCAACAAATCTAATCTATAGAGCGTCCATAGAGCGCGGAGTTTTTCAGGCTTGCACCTACTCCAGGTGAAGCTTATAAAAAAATAATTGCGCTATCAGCTGTCAAACAGTTGAATCCTACTTATCGCTTCGTTAACTAAGATATGCTTTTTTTTTCTAAACTAATTCGGAACCGCTCGATAGACGGCGGCGCTGGGATCTAATTCCGGGCTAATCCAGGATAATCTCTGATCGCAAAGGATGCTGAGCCCATAAAGCCTCGTCTTTACAAACCTCGTGTATTTCTACTGGTCATAGACATTGAACAGTTTATTTTATCGGGTATCTACCTAGATGGTGCTGCCATCTGTCGAGACATAATAGAACTAGACCTATTTGGTAAGTCGGGTACGTAATCTATGGTAAGTGATCCGGTGGTCAGACTCTATGTGGCTTGCGTTGCGGCGCGAGGATCTTGAGCATGGAGACCATGGGCGCTTCGAAGGAGACCGAGATTACGAGCGCCAGGAAGAACGATATCACAGTCAGGCCCAGGAACAGGACGAACTAAACAAACGTACAACGTTTACGTTAATATATTTAGTCAAATTCACGTGAATAGAGTGTCAATTGAACAGGGTTCGGACGTAGTATACTCACGACAAGCAATTCTCCGAGATGTATGGGATGCGTGAGATGCATCGCGACGTATCGCAGCACGACCGGGTGTACTAGGTATGTGCAGTACGTCAGTCGCGAGAACGGGTACAAGATCGGCGCAGCCAGGATCTCGCGGACCCAACCTGGGGGGACATTATAATATGTTTTACCAAAATATACTTTAGCGCCATCATCCATCCGTGATTCAACTTCTAATAACTGAGTTCCAAGGTTTCATAGACTTACTTAGTCCCGTTGTTGCTCTTGGGTAGGAAGGAAACTTTCTATAGGTTAATCAACAGCCCAAAAGCCTTAGAAAGGCTGCGCATACCTCTACAGGAATAAATATCGGTTCCCCTTGCGTCGAAGAAGACCTGAAGGCCATTATATGCTGGTTGTAGCGCCGCAGACTGAACGAACGAAGTCTGTTATTCCACAGGTTCAGGTGTGTGTGCTTTTGCCTTATGCAACTTTTAACGATCCCTCATGGACTCTAAATAAAGCATTGAATAAATGAGACTGAATAGTGGTAATATTGACCTCCATGTCCTGTAGAACAGGCTATGATGATCCATCCAATAGCTGCGGCCCATAGCGAGTGCGAGAGCGCGGAGTAGACTGCGGCCGCACCGACAGGCAGCTCCGTATCGTACAGACCGAAGATTAGGAACAGTAGCACACCGGCACACACCGTCCAGCCTACGATTGCCCACATCTGCAATTAGGCAAGTCATTAAAAATAGCGTAGGTACATAATATATATGGCGTAGTTAGTTATATCTTAGCATTGGACCTCATTTCTTCTAATGGAACGCGTTGTGATTGTATGAGGTCGAGGATGTTGCATGGTTGTTTAGAATAAATCTTTCACTCTACATATGATATTTGGACTATTCCGGGAGCAGCAATGATGTGCTGGTAGACAGTTCCTTACCCTATTCATTTTAATCTTCAAGTCGGTCTTGAAGAGTATCCACCCAGTGAACATGCCAACGAGGTACGGTCCCAGCCTCGTCCAAGGCTTGTCGTAGATCTTGTCGAACTGTGTAAACGGATCCTCGCTGTTCGGCACGTGGTCGTTGCTCCATGACACGTAGCCGGTCGTGAGAAGAGACGAGATGAAGAACAGCACAGACAAGATGGCGGACAGTTTGAAGTGACTGGAATCATATTAGTCTTGATTTAACATAAGACCACAGTTGTTCAGTGAGTGATATTTAGTGTTGAGATGTTTAGATAAAGTGTTTAATTAGAAGATGTTTGTGATATCTACCTGGTGGAAAGGATGAGCAGGATCGCACTGACTGCGTAGAACTGGGTGTCGTCTGAGAGGTACCAACTCCATAACATGCACTGAAAAAATATCATATCGACTGTTAATCTGATTATATTCGTCTTCATTATTGATTATCACTAGCGAACTACATAAGGCAGATTCTGTTGTAAGTTTAAATAAAAAAAAGGATAATTGTGTATCGCTTACCATTTGTTCGACGGGGAACAGCGTGTTGATATAGAGAAGGTTCCTCCACCAGTACTGCGGGCACGTCTCGTCGTCGTTTGCTGGCGGTTCGAAGACCGCGTTGTGTGCGAACCACTTCATCGTGACCTCTACCACGCCCAGCATGAAGAGGTACGGGACTGTTAGTCTGTAGACAACACCAGAATTTAGTGAATAACGACTTGAATTTTCTTAAATATCATAGATTAATGTTCCCGACACTGCCTGTAGTCTAGTTTGGATGTAGTCTTGAACGAATGGAGCCAGCAGCGTGCACTCATAAGATTTTTGCAATACTAACCAAGATGAAAACATAATCCTGTAATTATGTATTACCTTGCAAACCGGTATCCCATTAGTCCAAGAAACTGCAGCACTCCGGCCGTAATTTTCTTGCGACCCTTCGTCAGGAGGTCCAGTTTCCCCTTCGCATTCGTACGGAAATACAGGAACGCCACTAACATACCCCTGGGGACAAACATTACAAGAATTTTAAACCTTTTCTTCACCGTATTAATGTGTCTTATTCTGTAACCTGAAGTTTTAGAAACTTAACTGTTTAGCTTCCATGGTCACAGGCAGGTGTAGGTGATATTAGTCATCATTGGTTATCGAAAACCTAAGCAATTATTATAAGACATTAAGTACATTTGAGACATTTTGTTAAAAACAACAAGGTATAGGCAAGTTCTTTACCCAAGACAGAAGAATGTGTCGACGCTGTACACGGCGCTGATGATGAGCTGGAACCAGAAGCTTTTCTCCAAGATCGCTCGCAGTGCCGTGTTGTCTGCATACTAGAAAAAGAGAAACTTATTTTGGGCATGTGTTGTTGATTGGCAGGTCAACCAACGATTGAACGACTTTATGGTACAATAGTCATCGCAGCTTTAAAAAAGTACGTGATTCAGGTTCTATGCTTTCTAATTGGCTATTTAAGCATTGCGTCTATTTGTAAGAGCGTCTTTTATTGGTTTACCTTGAAGAAGACGATGAAGGTGTGTCCGAAGATGACAGACACTATGATGAGAAGTCATATTATTTGTTCTCAAGATTGTTGATTCAGTTTCTACCTTCTGATAAGTTGTTGAATCACCAGCGTCAATAAGTACCTTAAAGACGACGATGCAGGTGTGGCCGAATATGACCCAGACCATAGACAAGGATCGCAGACCGTGCACGACGGGCACGGTGTCCGCTCCCACCGACTGCTCGAAGATCTGCACCACATTCGCCTTCATAGAGAACGACAGCAGCAGCTCAGACCATACACCTGGAACATTACTATCAGTTACATACGGTCACATTTCTCGATAATAGAATAGTGATAGGTAAAGTAAGGTATACTGACTGAGTTTAAGTTCATCTTCCCCAACAGTCGAGGACGAGGTGGAGGTGGTGGTCGAGGACGTCTCTCCCGTGAGTCTCTCCGCGGAGTTGTTCGTGTTCAGTTGTTGTATGTTGTTGTTCACGTTGTACATCGCTGCTTTGCCTGCGAGTTGCCAAATAACAACAAATAGATAAGTAATTCAAAGTATTCCGTTAGTGACTCTTGTGTCCTTGCATGGCTTGCTTTGTGTGGTTTCCATAGATATTTTCTTAAATATTCGCTATTTCTGTAGTCGTATTTCTGCACTCGAAATCATCAAATTACAGTATTCAAATTATTTCCTCAACAGTACTTTACTAATCAACATTAACCCCGGAATTTCTAGCTCCAGGCACTACAGAATAGCCCATTGCAGAGAGCCAAGATATATAGCGAGAAGAATCAATTCTAGTTACCGTTAGCTGTGGCGATGTCGATGTCATCCAGTGTGTTCATCTGTAGCTTGAGATCGCGGTGTACTCGCGTCGGCGCAGCGGCGGCCATGTTGGCGGCGCGACGCCTGCGCCGGCGCACTGCGCGCGACAGTCGCACGTCGTAAACTGTCGCGGAGACCAGCAGGCACGCAACTACTAGCGACATGCCGCTGAAAAGAGAATTACAATTTACTGTAGGTGGACTAAGCTAAGCTAGCATACTGGCACTGGTGAATTATTGAACTCAATCAAATACTTGGTGTTTTAAAAACCTGCTAAACCCAAAAAGACTAAAATGCATGTGGGTTAATTTATTGAGCTCAATATGTTCTAAATGAAACACATAAACAAGCATCCAGGTCAACATAACAGCGTTAATCTGATTTAACTCTGCGACTGCGTTACGTCACGCATTACGAAACTAAACATACCTACAACTTATGTGGAGCTATAACACAACTAAGATACGTATCAGATTCTAACGTAGAGGTTTTGTTTGAGTTGGTTACTAAAGGCAATTCGATGCTAAATGTATAAGTATTTTAGTATCTTACCACAAGTCGTTAACTCTTTGACGATACATTCGATAAACGAACCGTATTGAGTATTTCACATTATTTCACATAAAACTTACAGATAATACCGGATTTGTCCAATACGTAAGCCGAGATAGATAGTTTAGAACAGTATCTCTGTGTCTATCGCGCCGTTCTATTTCAGCTATCTGCTACACAGAACAATACTTATTTTGTCAGTCTAAGCCAATATTATTTCGATGCCCTAAGCAGAGAGCTATCTCGGCTGACGTATTAACCCATTCCAGTATTATCTTTTAGATTCATAGGAAACACTCAGTACAGTACCTATATTTGATCGAATACGTTAACGACTCGTAGTGAATGTTTACTTCAGAATCTATTCTTGAGAAAAAAGAAACAATTTGCATGTAGGTACTTACAGTAGTACTTGAAACGTGGTATCCTGTATGTACGTGTACCCGCCGTGCTGTGGCGATCGCACAGCGAGCACGGCGTGGTGCAGCAGTGGCGCGCGCGCAGCACCCACCACAGCTCCCACTGCGCGCCGGCCGCACGACCACGGGAGGCACAGCCCCAGGTATAAAGTGCGACGCTTTGGAAGATAATACATTTAAATTAGTCTTAAAACAGATACACTAAAATGGTTCTTCGAAAAGGTAAACCTACATAATAGTAGTACAGAAGTACCTACATAATAGTTGCACAATTTACATAAATGTCCTTACATCAGGTGAATTGTTGTGAATTATAGGCAAACGTGAAACCTTTCCGTTTAGTTGTTTGATCGACCGCGTAAAGGCCTCTGTAGGCATCTGTACTGACGAAAGCCTCTGTAGGCGTTTCATACTTTTATCTATAGGAATGACTTACAGTTCTGACAATTTCCGGTACGTCAGTAGTGACGGAGACGCGGACGGTGTAGAAGGCGGTGTCGAAGGGCGGGTTCGACCCCGACATCGATACGTCCGCGCGCCATTCGCTGAAGATCTGAGACCCGCTGCTCTCTGAGAACAATCGAACACATTTTACATATTTATTATTACGTATTAGACTAGGTAGGTGGTAGTAAAACTTGGCACAAGCGCGCGAAACAACATGCAATAGATAAACCGAGATATTAGTGAGTACCTGTCTACAAAAGACATCAACGCGTGCACTGGAATTATTGTTCCTTTCGTATAATATTGTACAACATCATTTCTGACCCCGTGGGAATGTCGGAAGTTAGCTTATGTTCCTATCAAGGGTTTGTTGTATCAAGTTTCATCAAAATCGGTCCAGTAGTTTCGTAGCTAATTCATTACAAATAATAAAAAACAAAAAATCTCCCTCGATCAAAATTTTTAACATGCAAAATGCAAACTGCCTAAGAAGCGCCAAACCAAATGGCAAAATGTTTTAAAATAATAAAATGACTAAAATAATGTATCGCTTTCCTCCTTCTAATATGAGTGTAGAAGTAGATATAAATTACTAGAATATCAAAGTAAAGAACCTTAAATCAATAAGTAAACAAGGTTGAAGTAAGGCCGTTGTAGAAAGCATAAAAATACATATTTATTTCGTCGGTCCCTTGACCTAAACGTGAGAACACCGTTATGTGCCGTAATTTAGAATTCAGTTAAATTATAATGGATAATTGAATACATTTTAATGAATAATTTATCATTGAATTTTCGAAGCCACCTTCGCGACGCAGAAAGTTGCAGGTTCGATTTCCCTCTCAAACAAATATTTACGACCAGTACATTTGCGAAGAAAAGTATTTAAGTATTCTATCTGTTGTCTGGTTACCACAACACAAACCTAGTTGCGAAGCTTGGGATTAGACGGCACTATGTGCGGTGTCCTGCAATACTTATTTACTTTATTTTTAAAGTATCGACATATTTGTTAGGTATCCAGGCACATTTATTCTTGCTAAGTAACCAACTATTACTGAACCGCCCTGAACCGTTATTGATTAAAAAACCGTAAAAAGAAAGGCAGATTGGTTTTAAAAAATGTGAAATTATTCAGACACCTTTCACCCTTATTTCAGTTTTTAGTTTATCAAGCTAGGTTTGCCGTATTTTCTAACTGTAATATTAGTTTACAATCTTAACAAGTCTGTGCCAAAACTTAATTAAAAATAGAGCAACCTATAATTTATAATTTAGCAAGCGTATTAGCCATTATTTATCAATCTGACGTTACGTATCTTAGCATATAATAAGCTCCTTGCATTCACTCTTCAAGGTTTGATGTTAACATTCTTTCCATTTCATTTTGTTTTTTGAAAGCTCTGCTCTAATACAAATTGTTATCGAGGTTATAAAGGTCTGCGCCCACCATACTAGGGCTACGAGGAACGTAGGTAATGCAGGGGTGGATTGTGAATTTATAGGACACTAGGTTAATACTACTGAGTGCCTACCTGATTACCTCTTCCCCTTTTTACGTTAATAAGCTTTCCTGTCCTTTTTGTTATTTTCAATATTTTGGTAGTTGTACAAATGTGTTTATCTATCTTACGTTTGGAATCATCGATATTCCAACATCAATGTTTTTAATAACGGTTTTGATCCCTAACCTTATGATCGGATTTTTATTCTTTACAATATCGTCTATGTTGTTGATGGGGCTGGGGGGCATTTGTACCCCCACGGGGCTCTGGTCTGTAGTCCAAAAATCCCCTAAGTAGATTCGTCCCTGATAATGGAATTAGCATCATTAAGTTTGTCGATGATTGATGAAGTAGTATTGCGCTGAGGACCGGTACCAAAGCGGTTGTATGGGTGGTATGTTCTCACTAGTTCCGTTGAGTTTTGCAATGAAACCAGTCCAACTATTTTTCCATATTTTGTAGTTTTGTTCAAAAGAATATATATATTATGTGGGGCACCTTTCAAACTAAAATCAGTCTGAAGACTCACTTACAAAAATCAAATGTAACGGACTTAAGTCACAAATTCGTCATGACGTATAACGGATGTAAGGAAAGAGGATGTCACTAATCAGAAGTTAATGAAAAGTTAAAAGGTTGCCTTAACCTTCGAACAAAGAAATTGTATTGACTACATCCATCACAATCGTGTCAAGTTGACGTAAGATGAGATGTTCCATGAAGTCTGCTAATGATCCTAGAATGATATCAAATGACTATGGGCGCAGATCGTTTATTTACAAAATTCCTTACACATTAAATGTATTACATATATGATTTCATGATGAGTCATACATTTCTAGGATAGCTAGATCGACGTGACTGTACCCAGCGCTAACACAAAATTACGTGTTTTATACGTATAATGATTATGCAATGTCCCGTTGTTGCAGTTGTTCTGCACGCTTGTTAGTATTTAAATTCTCTTTGACATCAACGCGCTGTCTTGCGCTCGTCATTTCAACCAGTTGATTTCATGAAAGTCGGTCCAGTTCGTTGGTATCCTCCACCATGACAAGGTATGTATGTACTCACTGTTCCTCGCCTTGGCTGGGCCGTGGTTCTCGTTGAGAGCATCGCAGAGCTCCGCCGACCCGGTCCAGTAGTTGTTGCCCCAATAGAACATCGACGTGTACCGACCGCTCGCGTCTTCCACTGTAATAAAAGGTATACAATTATAGCTAAACTTGCGGGCTCTAGTCGGCTACATTTTGACATAACTTCAGCTATTTTCTGACTAATGCAGCTTTACAAGGGTCATATCATAAATAAGCAACTAAATCTGTTACAGTGTATAAGGTTCATATATGATTGGATTGTTGTTTATAATTATCGAAGAAGCTGGTGATGACGCCCCCCACAGCCCCCTCCCCCCCACTGTCCATTCTCAAAAGTTGACATTTATATAGTAAAAAAGAAAACAGCAATAAACTTCACGGATATTTGTTTATTTTAGTAGTAATTTTACTTTCTATGGATCGGTCTCGCAAGCTGTATATTTTTATAAAACAATCATCTTTAAAGGAAGGTCATTGGCTCAGGTTTAAGGCCTAAAAGAAACCGGAAGTCTGTGTTTTTCTGCAAAACTGCATTAAAGATGGGTTACCAACGTTTCCCCCCCCGAGGGGTAAGAATGGATTTTTTTCCACCTATCTCTACTGGGAGGATACTTGGAAATCGACCTCCGCTTAATATCGGCGTTTCCTTGTGGTCATTATTATTTTGTTATATTAGTATGACTACGAAGATAATTATGTCTTCGTAGCATCAAAGTAGAGAAGAGGTTTCTTCATCCTGTATTAGGGGCTGTATTACCGAGTATAGTTTTTGTTATAAAATAGGACGAATACAAGGTTAGTTTCTTTTTATATCAACTGTGGACTTGTTTGTCCCACGTGGGCCCTTGGACGAGGTAAAGGTCTACTCATATTACCGTTTAGCCGGCTTAGAGGACTGCTCGGACTGCTGCTGCTGCTGAGCTGGAGCCAAGTTTACTTAGATAATAAACTGGTCACAATAGGGGTGAGCACCATAGAGAAACATGTTCCTCCGAGGTGAGCACAGACCACAAACCTATCTGTCGGACGAAAGCTCGCCGAATGTCACATTTAAAGGCAATCAACGACGACAGATACCTTGTTCTTTCTTATTTATTTGACCTTTGAACTGCTTGTAAAAGTTACTATATATACCTACGGATTTAAAATTTATAGGTACGGATATGTCGAAACAATAAAGTAAGTTAACCTCGGAGGAGAGTTTCCATGAATAATTTTGCCTCAATGCCATGGCTTTTACTTGTTTCCAACCAACTTTATGATAGGAGGGTCTTAATTACTGTCACATGATGAAAATAGGCAAGTTTTACTCATTTGACATAGGTACTAAGTTATCTATTGTAATAATTGTTATAGGAATTAATCTATGTTCTGGTTCTGTCTGGTTTCCTTTGTGTGACGTCACACAGACACAGTTCATATAACATGTTTATTTTACTCGCGTGGTTCAGATAATGCCTATTCTTGTTTCACTCTAAATGACAAGACGAAGAAAGACAGATTCAGATCTGACATACCCCTCGCTGCCGATTCGGTACAAACTGTTTCTTTATCCTATAATCTCCAGTGGAGGGAGAATAGTAACTTAGTAGCATCTTTCATACAATGGCGTAAAGCTAAACTATTTTTCAAATTGCTTCAATAGGTAGGTACTTATAAGACTTAAGTGCAGTCATCATTTCGAAACTCTGTATTAAATAAGTTAATATACTTAATTAAGTTTCGAGTGTCGATAGTTATTGGCCTAGAGATTGTTCCAGAAATGTGTATAATAACTTCCATAATCATGTAAACAGTAAACAGAACCATAACAGCGACACCTCGATGTGTGTCAAGGCTGGCGAGAACATTGAACTCATATATCTAATTTATTGTCATTGTAGTATTCTACTGTTTTTATTTTAGGATTCCGTACCTCAAAACGTAGAAAAAGAAACCTTTATAAGATCACTTTCTTGTCCGTTTGTTTGTATGTCTGTCATCACCGATTTTCTCACCTAGCAAGTTGAAATTCATACCAGACACTGGGGTCATAGTCCCTATTAGGTGTATATAAATTAAGGTCCTGAGTCAACACGATCAAAAGATATAGGCAAATTTTCATTTATTTTTTAGTAAGTATTTGTTGTTAAAGCGGCATCAGAAATACATAATCTGTTAAAATTTCAATTAGGTATCTAGCTATCACGGATCATGAGATACAGCCTAGTGACAGACAGACAGAAAGACGGACTGACAGTGAAGTCTTAGTAATTAGGTCCTGTTTTTACCCTTTATGTTAGCAACCCTAAAAAGCAATTACCTAAGCAAACATATTTAAGCTTAGGTACTTTTAAACCTGACTGAGTTTTTTTAAGGTTATGATTCGATATAATTATTCTCTTAGAAATAATTATATGTCTAATCTACCAAGTTTAAATCTAAAAGGAAGATAGTATCTTGAATAAGTAGAATAAGTACACAATCTAATGTTAATGAATATGATTAAAACAAAACAGTAGCTTTACGAGCTAAAGGCTGTACATTCTCCGTCGAAGGTCTGTGAACATTTGATCAGGTGCACCTTTGACCTTGTGATGCAGGACTTGCTCCAATTATGTGGCCGCATTGAACTTCGTCGAGCTTTGCGTGGTCACACACAATACACCCTTCTAAATATGGTGTATTACGATTACAATAGCTTGGCAGTAATGACGCTAATCAGTTATAACTAAAATTGGTGATAAATTGTTGTTTTTCCATACCTCATTTTAAGAACACCTATGTACACAGGTATTATTTAAGCAAATAAATGTTTTTGTATTTGGTTCTTAATTTTTTATAAGTACAATTTGTAGATGAGCTCTTTAATAAGCTCTTTAATGAGCTCTTTGATAAGCTCAGAGAGCTCACTAACCAATCTAACGACGTAAATACCTTGTATGTTTAGGGTTCCGTACCTCAAGAGGAAAATGCGGCCCGGTCAAAACTCGAGTGGGGAAAAATGCGAATAGAAATTTTGCTACGCGGAATTTATTAAGTTTGGGGAACAGTTACTAATTACTCAAAATGGGACCCTTAAAGGGTCACTGTGCAGACCCTTTTTTACTTAACGATTCGAAACGACAAATAACAATTTTACCAAAATAAGGAAAAAGAACTCATCTACAGTACCTACATACAACATTTTCCATGCAATCATTAATAATTTTAGTTATAAGCGAAGAACATCTCGATTTTCTCCTAATTGCACCTTTATGACTTGTATAATGTACAAAAGCTTGTCGAGCCGCCTTATCGTCCCGGTTTGTTAAGATTTAGTCTGAAACGATTTTATTTATGTAAGTTAATTACAGCGTTTAAGTAATTAACTATACCCCGAAGTACATACTATGTTGTAACCGGGCCATCATCGCATCATCGCGGTCTCTCACTTGATATGCCAGCAGCGTGCTGGCTGCGTCCCTTGCCCAACCGACACACACCGAACGACGCCATTGGACCTAGTTGCTGTTTCAACACTAGAACGACATTAGCCTACACTCTACTATATTTTACCATTGGGAAATTGTTTAAGATTAATGGGATTTTGATGGAAACAACTGAGATTTAAGGTCTTGCTCGTGTGAAGAAACGTAAATAATCGACAATCAAATTAATATCCTAACTAAAAAATGATGTGTGCTACCTAGTTGAGACTTGAGATATTATAATTATGCTCTTTCAAAAGGCTTGATATACCTACCTTATGAAAATTAGTCATTTTATGAAATGATTGCTAGCACCTGAAGATAATGCTTTAGTTACCAAGCATCAAGCAGACGACCACGTGTCGTGTCTTGTGCGAGGGTTATTAATAAATATGCCCAACTTAGTTCGCGTATTATACAAGCGAACCACAACCTCGTGGTTCGATTAATCGAACAAATCCAGATCAGAAGGGTGATAGAATCTCACGACGAGAAGGATTCTCTACATAATATTTTGAACGTTTGCATCTAGAGTAAAGTTGCCTTACTGCTTTTTATCATAAACAATATTTAACCGTAAAAATCACAGAGAAAACATTAATTAGGTACAATGAAACACTACAAAAGACGGTCGAAACAGAAAAGTAGCAGGCGTTATCAGTCAGTCGATTTTAAGCAAGGGCGACTATTCATTATAATTCTCCTAAAAATGCGATAATTATATGATTGATCTCTTTTGGTACGGAAAATATGGTACCTATATAGTTTGCATTTGCAACATGACCCAGTGGCCCAGTGGTCTCAGCACGGATATAATGACGCCACCTGGCCGCCGCCCGCGCCGCCCGCCCCGGCCGCGTGGTATGCCGGCCGATGTCGACAGATGTAATTTAACTACAGTGGTACCTACCTACTACAGAGATTCATCCACGGTTATTCTATATCTATCCTCACTTCTGAACATCATAGATTTGGGAAGGAAGTTTTTCCAATTTTCCAATTTTTAAGCTATTGCATAGCTTTTATTGCGGGCTTTGAGCGCGGCGACCGAATCAAGAAATTCCGTAACGAAAATAAAACCTAACACCCCCACTCCGCCTACCATGTAGCTCGGCCGAGCGTTCCCTTAACGTATATTATAATCCCAATTTTTGGAGGTCTTCAAGTGATGAATTATTTCCAGACCTGCGTACTCCATCTTAGACCGCGTCGTCAATTGTCATCAGGTGAGATAGTAGTCAAACAATGATAATCAAAAGTTAGTAAAAGTTTGGGAAGAAATTTTGACTTTTGTTTGGGGAGAGATATTACCTTAATTCAGTGTCGACAGAAATTTTCGTAAGATCGGTCACTGAACCGTTGAATTTAAAGGCGAACAAGAAAAACCAGTGAACGTCTGCCTTCGGTCACACTTCCGCTGTGTTAGTACTCTGGTACAAAGTATACTGAAGCGAAAGTAATGGCGTCCATCTACACTCTACACCTAATGATCATCCAATAAAACAAGTCACCATTAAGGATATAGAGTCGACAATCAGCGGACGGAAGTGGCTTGCAGGAAGTGCATCATGGATGCATATCTTCCTTCCCAGAGGTAGTTATATACGTAATCTTTTTGAAGTAAAAACTTCTTATGGCGCGTTGGGCACTTTTGTGGGTGAGCATTTTCAGCCGTTCTCGCGACAGATGAGATTTTAACAGTTATTGTGCTTCTACTACTATGCAATATTTAAAACAGCGCCATCTCTGTGCAAACGGCCGAACTACGATACTCACTTCTGTACAACAGTGTTAACAGCGACATCTCTCGGTGGATGGTGCAGGTTCGCAGCGAGCTGCCGTACGCAGTTCGCGTCGCACGCTAGCGCCATCACTGATACACGAGTGAGCATTTTCAGCCGTTCTCGCGACAGATGAGATTTCGACAGATGAGATTTTACACAGATATACAGTTTTCACTTCTGCCTGCACTCCCGGAGTGCGCTGTTTTTTTTTCTAAACTTAAATTACGTATATACAAGCCTTGTAGTTAGCGATTTATACAGCCTCAAGGAAGACGAGTTAAGTCGGAGATCATCCTAGATGTAGATTGGAGTACCGGGGTCTCATGCGGACATCGCTGCACGTTCGTCCCAGGGGAGTTTATCTAGTTTTCTTTCTAGTGTGACTTATGGAAAGCCCACCCACCCATTTGCCATAATAGTAACAAACGCAGAAACAACATTTTCAGCATTTTTTTTGTTAAACAGCCAAACATATCGCACGTTGTTTGAGCGGACACAGCACTGTCATACTACCATGTGGTTGTGGTACGATTCATAAGATTATGTACGTACTTACGTAAAAATTCAACATTATTATCCACAATATTGCCAAAAAAATGTCTTTGAGTGTGTGCCCAATAAAATTATGCAAATGGCAGTCTAAAATAACGCATTATGAATTAATGTTTATTCAGGTTTACGATGACATAAGTGAATTAATGGTTACATAGGCTGAAGGCTGTGGGCTGTGGGTCAGGCTGTGTTCTATTTACATAGTTACGTCATGAGGAAGACAAGTTCAAACAATATCTAGCGAACTTGACCGAGTGCGCTCGTGACTTGAGCCCGCGCGCCATCCGCGCCCGCGCCGCCGCCTGCCGCCTGCACCTTGCGCAAGCGCACGCTGCGGGACGCACTTTCTCTCTCACTTGCCCCTTAACGTGGTATTCGTATCCTAAGGTAATTAATTAGGCATTTATGTGATGCCTTACTGTTCATAAGTTATGAATTCATTTATATTTATTATAATATTTTATTTAAATGTAGTTTAGATAGTAGGTACAGGTATGTTATTTTTTTATCTCTAAATTGGCTTTGTAGATCTCCCACTAATAACTAACTAACACTGGTGGATATTCTGAAATATATCATTATTTATACATGATCCATGCCCCAGGTTCTTCATGTTCACAGTCTGGTAACCCTGGGCCTGGGGTAACAGTAACAGCTGTCATTTCCTGCTGAAAATTACACACCTCCAGTGAAAGCGAAGGACAGGGTCTCTGCCCTCGTTATGTCTCACTAATATCACCACTATTTCAACACTCAATAGAGGTGTTAATGCCGTGTCGTATTGTTATTGTTTGAACAAACTATTAGCTATGATTTAGCATTGTTACCTTATGGTGCTTTCTTTATTTTCGATTTAGTTATTCTATTAACTGTAAATGTGTGAAAAACACGCGTTAAATTAATTGGTGAAGTGTGAATTAATGTTTGAGCTCTGCACAAACCGGAAATTATGGCAGACTCTGTAGTAGAAAAAAAGCCATCTGAGTCATATCTGAGTATCCTTCAGATCGAATTTTGATTTCTTTGCGGTCTATTTGGAAATAACATCTTTTCCAACCTCCTAAGATTACCTATAAAAGCTATAAAACCTTATCTAGTACCTACCTACTCTACTACAACAAAACCTAAAGTTAAATTAACACTTTTTTAATTAATAAATTCGAGCTAATAATAATAATAAACACAGGATGAATCCAGATTATTTTATAATAGAGATAAGTAATAATTAAAATTTCCTCGATCAGTTTACACCTGCCTCTCCCCACTAACCTACCGGCTACCGAGACGACGACAAGCAGGAATACCATACATCAGGGTGCGCGGGGGGGGGGGGGGGGTGGTTCAACGACCTACCATCACTAATATTATTTGTAAACTACCTGTTCCTGTTTGTCTGACCCACATTCCGATACCTTTTATAATCAGTTCGAAAAAGTAGAGCAGGAAATTCTAAGCGCTCTTCTTATTTTGTATAAAGCCCGGAGGATCCCGATCCCAGAGGTACCCTCATCGCGACTCCTAATTGTAATAAATTAGTATTTTATTTTTTCCAACTTTTAACGTTAACAAATGAAGAACTTCACGATGCGCTGATATATATTTGTTTGTCTTCCCTACCTGTTGAAAGGTAAGTAAATAAATTCTAAACTTTATGTATTTACATAGGTATTTATGAGACAGGTAATTAATAACTACCCACGTTTAATTAACAGTAAATAAATAGTAGTGTTATTTACTTATCTATTGTGTAACCCCAACCATAACCACAGCAATACAATATGTATAAAAAGCCACATTTTTACCAAGACGGAATAAATGGCATTTCAAATATTCCTACTCATGTGATTTCAAACGCGCTGTATAAATCTAAAGGAGAACATTATCTATCTTAACTCTCTCTTGTTGTTTCTCTCTCTTTTTCTCATTTCAAACCTTTCCAAACAGATTAACGAGGCAGATAATAAACAAAATAAGTGTAATAAAGTTATCTAATAAATATAATTGTTGTAAACACGGTCATAAATATGGCAATAGTTGTGTTAGTTAGTGATGAAAGACATGCGAAACGGCCGCATGCGCGTGCGCATCGCAATCACTATCGCACCATACAACAAATGGTAGGTAGGTAGGTATATTGGGTACAGATGAGGAGATTTCTGGAGTTTACTCCTTTCATTCCTAGTCCATTTAAAATGGATACCTAATCTTATCCCTTTGTTGAATTTGCCTTTACCTTCTAACAAACAGGTTGGATTAGCTATATAGAGCTCCTTGCCTTAATTTCTAACAAAGAAGCTAAGTCAGTATTGTGTGGACCTGACGTAAGATGAGACATTTCACGAACTTACTGGGTCTGCCTGCCTGATTTTTTCGTTAACTTCCCGTGGCTCTTCCAGGTCATGTCATTACCAACCGATTTGGTAGCGAGCGACACAGAAAGTTTTTCACTTATTTGGAAATAAAAACGAATTCTGAATATTATGTGCGTCCGTTCTCACGTTTTACACTCTGTATATGAATTGTTCAAAATCCCTCACGAACATCCTATACTTCAACGGCTCCCCACACACATACGAGTAACATTTGCAGTTGATAGATTGATAAATTCTTTATTGCAAAAACAATTTCAGGGTTTAGCGTTCATTCAGTACAGCAACTCAATTTCCTGACCAACGACAACGTCTACGGCTGATGAATAACAACGTATCACCTGTGTAACATCACCGCGATTACGTATACCTACGACTACATTGCGATGACGAGGACGTCATAAAATCAATTCAATACATGCATCCAATGCATAGAGATACAGTCAGAGATACAGAGAATAGCAACAGTCATCTTGTGTTAAGACTAAACGATTACGGGGTCTATCATTTCCTAGGCATTTAAGAACGGTTTATGGACAAAAGTAACAGAAATTAGGTACATGTACCAGATAAAAAACTAGACAAATTTTTTTTGAAGAAATTTTAACACTTTGTACTTTGAAAGTCCAAAACCTCTAAACTCTAAATAACCCTAGAATTAACTAGATAAGCAAGGACCTGCACCGACGGGCGCCTCGGCCACGACGCATGCAGGTCCTTGCCAGCAGAATGCGACTTTCGTAGCTGTCGTAATCGTCCGGTTACATGCGTGACACGTAAGTTACTGTACGGTTATGGTAAGCTGCTGAGGTATGTGGATCTAAGTTACTACAGACAGAGTAAGGCGGAAGTTTATCTTAGTCGTGAAATTTTCTATCGAAACAAAATGAGCATCGAAATGGAAATAAAAAGACGATCAAAACAATATCTAGATTGTGGTTAAATCGATTTCGCAGAAAAATATTAGTTTAAATTGAAATTATTAGGGTTCTCTACTTGAGCCGCGCGCGCGAGTTTAAAAGAAGGTTTGTTTCATTCGCCTCGACCCTTCATAAATGAGTGATGGGGGCAGCATTGACCCCGTGTCACAAATTGTAGAAGCTACTTGAAGAATGAGTGTCCCCTGGTCCCGGGTCGTGGTCTCGGCCCTACAAGTCGCGGGTGACCGCCCAGCCGCCGCCCGCGCCGCCGCCGCCCGTGCCGCACCGCCCACCGCGTGGGAATCACATTGTGTGCACGCATCACACCTGCTCATTACCTTTAATTTGTTTATTTAACGTATAACTACCTAGACCTACCTACCTACCTACCTATGTAGCTGCCAAATGCAAAATACCCGTTGTACTTTTGTTAATTATTGCATGGAAAATTGTTGTCATGCATTGTTTTTTGTACTGTTTGTTGGTGAGATCTTTTCCTACATTTTGTTTTCAAATAAAGGCGAAAAGTCCTAGTCGTTTCTGAGCTTACATTAACATTTAAGTCATCAACTAAGAAAGGACAAGAATTTAAGTCTTTAGATAATACCGAAATCTAGGAAAATATTTTACCTACAACAACCGTCTACCGTCATAAACAACTAAAGTTTATCTTTCTATTTAATTTATTTTATTTTACTTTACAAAATGTTTTTCCTTTTTTTTTGTATTTTTCTACCATAGGTAGGTACCTACATTCATTATCATAATTTATAATATACTTACCTATCCTATCAATTGTTTTTCGGAACATATACCTACCTACCTCTTGGGAAGAGCGTTAAAGGCAGCGACACAGTTTATAACTAAGGCTGATCTTTAACGATTATGTACACTTGTATTTCAATTTACGTTCTGAATAAATATTTTTGTATTTGTATTTTAATACCAAACAACAATTTTCGATGCTATAAGTTTTCAATCAACAATTTTATTTATATACGACAGGAATTTTGCTTTTGACTGTTAATAAACTGCGTTCAAATATAATTAAAGGCTGGTTAAAGGTTACTTTGTTTCTTGTTACCTACTGAATACTCTTTGGTTATTTAGTTCAGCCACACAGCCACACAGCCACACAGCCTTACAGTGACGCTGTCAACAATTACTTACCCGTTTTAAATAAGTTTCAGTAGATAAATAAAAATGTTAAGCACATACCTACCTCGCACTTAGCTCATCTTTGCTTCAAATGATATAAATAATATTATGTCAAATAAATTTTATATTTTTGCAAAATAATAACTATACTTCCTCCTAAGTTTTAATTTTAAGTACCTGCTTGATGTGTTTCGATATGAAGCTTTCAAAAGTCGTTTCTTTTTCGAATTGCGTTTTTTAAGTCAAGGTTGAAGCATAATGTTTTTTTAATTTATTCAAATAATTACGTTTTACAATATTTATCTCGTTTGTACGTGAGTCAATAATGCAAAAGCAATATTGTAAAATTCTATTATAGATATTTGTTCTTTTCAACGAAATATTTTTAGATTTATACAAACAAATTACAAGGTATTGTCACCTATTTTATTTATTTTTATTTAAGCCTTTATTGCTGACACACATATTATTATATTTTAACATTGTATATTTATAATTTTAACACATCGGATTGTCCGTTTAAGTGATCAGCGTGTCCTGTGACCCGTAGGCC
The DNA here is from genome assembly GCA_907269075.1 of Idaea aversata. Taxonomy (NCBI): domain Eukaryota; kingdom Metazoa; phylum Arthropoda; class Insecta; order Lepidoptera; family Geometridae; genus Idaea; species Idaea aversata. Next base: position 514,769 of record OU026084.1, read on the forward strand.
TCTTCCAGCTGCTTCCATTCTATTCTATAAATAGTTAAATAGTTAATTAAACTTAAATATATAAAATAGAAACTTAAAAGTGAGAAAATATTTGTTTTGCCACGTGTCCGGGTCGCAACCTGGAGGGTTCTGGAGTGCAATCAATTAATTAGGGGTAATATAAGTTTCTTACTCTGAATTTTAGGTGTGAAATAAACATTTATTTTGAAATTACTTACTAAAATAAATTAACTAAGTATAAGTACGAAATAGAGGAAAATTTTGACGGAACAACAAGCCGGATTTGACCAACACTAAAACATCACTAATTCATCAATTTTTGAAAAAATCTATTTATCCTAGCCAAGAATAGGACCTGATGCGTTTTCATAAAAAACGTTCCGAACAAAAAGTGCGACAATAAGGAAGTTCTGAAAGGTAATGTTCGTGGCAAGATCATTGTCTCCGCAGTTAGTACAGCACGATGAAAGCAACGATAGATAATACAGCCAGTGGCAGCGGAGGCTGCGCGGGCGCACCGCCAGCAAGCGGTTGCGCAACTCTGACGTCGAATTTAACTCCTATCACCGGAATTAAACGATCAACACTGATACTTAAAGCGTTACTTAAGCCGTTGAGACGTCATTTCAAAACTGAATAACATGTTATTTAGTTAGTAAAGACATATAAATGACCGAGACAGCTGTAGTATCAAGCTATGATCACTATCATGGCATACTTGGACGACCTTCCGTTGTCGGTTTGTTAGTTTGTTTAGTGGCCGAAATATAAGAACAATAAAAGCGATCGAAGACTCTTCATTTGTTTGATTTGATAGTATAGTATTATGAATTGTTTGCTTGTTTATGTTCAAAGTCATTCTAGCTGTGGTACCCGACGTAGTCCTAGGCCATGTATTTGACGCTATTATATGCTAACGTGATTTGACCGAATATAAATGTTACCTAAAGATTGATTGTTATTGCTACAACCTTGTTGAAAATTAGCTTTGTGCCGATCGCGATGGTGGCAATGCAATGGCTTGACTTCTCGTTTGAGACGAGACCTCATCTGTTATGAGTTATAGGACCGCCTTAATGTAGAAGATTAAGTACTTATACTGAGCTTGTTAAAGTCTGTAATTACAGTGTAGCGATAACAATGATGGCTAGGCCGCGCCGGCGTCGGCGCAGCGCCGTCGCCATATTTCCCCGAAATGATCGTTAAATGTCACGGTCCCCGAGGTAAATCTCTCTTCGAATATGGAGATATATATTGTAGCATTCGGGTCGAGTGTCCTCAACTTTAATTGCGTACATTGGCCTCATTTATCATTGTACTAGCAGCTCCCTCTACACAGATATACGTAAAAGAGGGATAAGTATTTCAATTATATCCCTCAGACGGAATCAGTTAGGTAGGAGTAACTGTACCTTAAATGGAAATTTACGTGGCATTTTACTTCAAAATTATTAAGGGGTATTTAAGGGTTAATAGGAGATAAATTTGCATTTGACCCTCAAAATATTTTGGGTCGGTCGGTAGGCTTTGTGGCCCGGGACCGCGGTCCCCAAAGCCTCCTTTATTAAAATTATGAATTTGGGGTAGGCTTTGTGGCCCGCAAAGAAATAGTACTACTTTTTCCTTAAAAGTACAGTTAACAGAAAAAGATGTTAGCAAATTAAAATTAAACTGTTTCTAAGTAAGAGGTGACATCATGTGGATTAAAGTCCAACACAACGCATTATCTATACAGTAAACGAAGAATTGGTATGTGAAGAATTAATAATTCAGTTTAACGGGTAAGTTCATTTTATTATACATATTATTAAAATAATTAAACTGTTACAAATAAATGTGACAATTCTAGTCATTAAATCACACTCAAGAGTGTATACTGTATATACCTATACCTACTTACAAAAAAAGTTACTATAGGGATGATAATACCACATTTTAGAGCCCGGAATCGGTAAGTAATTCGAAAAAATAAGGAAAATTACTTAAAATTATTTCTTTATGAAAACATTTGCTTTATTGAAAATTAGGAAAACCATACATTTGTTTATTTTCTTATTATTTTGTCACTTATATCAAGGTTTTAAAAAACCTTCTAGTGGCTCTTATTACATTACGGTGATTTAATAAGGGTTATCTTAAAAAAAATCTAAGAGAATAATTAACATAAAATACATACAACCGAATTGAGAACCTCCTCCTTTTTTTGAAGTCGGTTAAAAATAAACATTTTCCAGGTCGTTTTAGCTTGAAAAATTATTAAGCCAAAAATGACGTTTTACTGTAAACATTTAGAGATAAAAATAGGGGGTGGCCCTCATGAAATATATGGAATAAAAATAGTAAAAAAATAAGGTTTTATGACTTAAGACCAACCAAACAATTATATTTATTTAAAAGCATTGATATCGAATAAAACTTGATAATATCCAAAATAGAAACAACGTATTAAACAACAATAAATAAGTTTCTCTTGTTAGACTTACGAAATCTTATGTGACCCTTATTACACTCCCACGTTATTTATTTATTTATACGGATTTCCATATTATTTAATTGTCAGTTTTTAATGAAAGTACTAACTTTATCTTATTATGGCAACACTAATGTCCACGTTTAACGTTAGTGTTGCAAGAAGTTCAAAAAGTAATCCATTTAAGGCAGAATTTAATAGTTTTGTAGCTTAATGAGCGACGCAGTTCAAGTCGCTAATCTGAATCTCCCTACTGACAAGATGGCGGATCTTTATTTATTTAATTTTATTTATGTTGGCTTTTCTAATGGTTCTTTTTCTAGAAAAAGTTAGATTTTGAAGTAATATTATGTACCTACTAAGTAATTTTTATGATATAAGTAAAGTCGCAATTTTTTTGACTGATTTATGTAATTATGTTTATGTTTATTTCTAATTGTTTAGTTTTTATTTTTATATGTATGTTGATTTTACAATTATTTCTACAAAAATAGCGCACAATTTTTAAACAAGTACATTACGTAAGACTGATTTATAAATTATTATGTATGAAGGTAAATTGATTGATAATGATTATGCACGTTTTTAAAAAGTAAGTGTCAAATAAGTACTTCTACCATATTTTTTAATTTTAATTTTTCATTTATTGATTAATATAAATGTTTTTAATGAAAATTATCTTAGTTTTATTTCACTCTGTACTTTCTTATAAATTATAAAATACCTACTTACTTGTGGGCCCCAAAGCCTACCCCAAAATTCATAATTAAATAAAAGGAGGCTTTGGGGACCGCGGTCCCGGGCCACAAAGCCAACCGACCCAATATTTTTAAGTTGAATGCTTTTTTTGAATTAAGACATTCAAGAAGAAATTTAAAAGATAGACAGGTAGCGGTCGTTTAGAATGTTCTTCTTTTTGGAAAGTCATATAATTTTTAAAAGCGCGTGAAAGCTAGACTCTACCTCAAACCACAAATACTGCGGCACCCTTCGCTCTCTCGTATGTATGTACAGTCGGAAACTAAAAGAGGCTCATCGCAGATGTCTTAAAATTGCTATTATTAGAATATTCGTAACGTAGGTAGGGTTTTAAAGTCGTATTTGATTCAAAGGACTGCCTGAATAATAGCCTAAAAACAACTAAGTACCTACTAACAAAATTAATTGTAATTTATTAACCCTACGGTTTATCATAAGATCTTATATTTAAAAACGAGATGCCTTAAAGGGTGTTAAATAAACTTACCATAATGTGAGTTAAATATATAATATATTTTTTTAATATTCGTAGATACCCCTAAAGAAGGTTGAAAGACAATCTCAACAACGCCGTTAATCAAAGAGGTAACGAAGTATATTACACAACTAATACTGAGTGCATCATACATAACATCTAACGATCGAACACTTAAAACAAATTATTTAATTTACATGACTCTAAACATAAAAATATGATTATTGAAATGAGGCAAGCACAAAGCGAGCAGGCAGGGTAGGTTACATAAGCGGTGAACCAACCGAGATGGCGAGCGATGCAGTTGGGCAACGTTTGTAGAAATTGTTCGAAGGTCGTGTCGCGTGGTGTAACTCCAGCGGCCACCTAACCCACTGTTCACCTGACATTGTTGACCAAAACAAACAAGAGATAAAACCACAAACCACTATCATATAATGACCATTACGCTGAAAGACAGTTTACCTAGCCCTACTAGAGAATACCCATAGAGAATACCCGGTCAGCAGAAAGTCAACTCAGTTAGACGAAATAATAGCAGAATGAGCAACTAACAAATCGTCTGGAACTACAAAAAGTCCCGATGATTAATCACAGTAAATGTCCATGTAGTTCAGTTTGGAAACAGACCCATAGATAATGCATTCGTACAATCAAGTGCCCTTATACTGTAATAATAAATGATTTATGAACATTAATTAACATTTTTGAAACCTTTCGACCCTGAATAATCAATGAAGAACCTGCAATCAAGCAGGTTGAGAACCGGTCACCTTTCAATGTCATCGAGCTGATAGTCGTTCATTTGGGGAACCACACGTAACGTGCCAGGGTTCAAGTGGAAAGGTGGAGAGTGATGACCGAGAGAGGACAGAGAATAAATTGTTTCATAAGCCATTTCTTTAAAAGAACTACTGAGACTCTTTCGTATCTGCTGTATGTCAAAAATACATTTTGCTCCTTACAAATTATCAAACGTGTTGAAATGATCTCAGAAAAAAATACATTTATTTCACAGTTGCTCATAAAGTGGATCTTATTAAACCGTTTCTAAGCTCATAATGCAACGAATTATACACGCGTGCGATAAAAAAAAACCAACTAGTGCCAAAATAATACGTTATCCCGATAAGTCAAATGCGTATCTTACGCTAATGACATATTAGTCAGATGAAACATTCTTAATTTATTTGGGTTAAACTGTTTTGATGTAGGTATAGAAAAAAGGTACCATCAAAGAGTTTTTAAGCCTTGCTGGCTTACAACTCTTTGTTGGTACCTTTTTTCTTCTTTTCAAAAGGTTGTCTCTAAAGTCTGATAACGAACGATAATTTTACGTGATAACGTCTTTGAAAATAATTAAAAATTGAGTTTTGTTTTTATTTTGTTTTTTCTTTATGTACATAAATATATTTTTTCCTTACCATTATGTTACTGTTTTTAACCGCCGCCGACGCAAAAACAAATGAAAAAAACCCTAAAAAATATTGTATGTCAGACGAGGCTGTATAGGATAGAAGTCTTTTGCCTAGTCTTTCGGGAGTGTAATTAACAAAAAATAGTAAACATAACCTTAAAATTCTTAAAAACTTTTTATTATTTTAACAAGTCTTTTTTTTTTATACGCAACTGTGATAAAAAAACGTCGTACGATACACGTGTGGATTGATCATTCCATTTCGCCGCCTCTATGGAATGATCAACTTTCCACACTTGTATCGCAATGTACTTACTATTATTTCTTTGCGAAAATGGTGAAATATGCAGTTCCAATTTGGAAACACCATTCTCCGAAGTACAATAAAAATAATAATTATACTTATTACACTAAATCGGTAAGTGTTTTTTTATAACATACTATGTTGCAACTACTGCTTACGATCGTCCTCATTTACAACGACTCACAATAATTAGCTCTCTGTCTACCCAGTAGAAATGTTTACTCTAAGGGGAAAACTATTATTTTTATCAAATAAAAGACATCAACCGACCGATTTTAGGACTGAACACAAACGCAGTCATTTTAGATATTGGCTCGCTTTCAATAGTTTAGTCGATTTCTTCGAATAAAATAGACATAAACGTTGAAAAACAACATATAAGTGGGATTGATTCCTATAACCTGGTTACATATTATTATACTAGCTGCCCTACGCGGAATATCGGGATGTAAGCTATCCTATCTCTCAAGTTGGATCGAACTGCACATGGTGTGCGAATTTTATTATAATCGGTTAAGTGGTTTAGGAGTCCATTGAGGACAAACATTGTGACACGAGATTTATATATATTAAGATAGAACGATGTTTATTGTATTGTGTCTACGTTGAATGCATTCTAAATAACACGGCATTTCTTTTCTTCAGAAAATTACCAGCTTTATGACCTTACTAGCTGCGCCCCACGGTTTCACCCGCGTTAGTCCCTATCCAGTGAAAATATATGACAAAAAACGCTGAGCCATTTCACAGATGTCAAAGTGACATTTAACAGATGTAATCTGTCACTTTGACATCCGTCACTTTGACATCTGTCACTTTGACATCTGTCACTTTGACATCTGTCACTTTGACATCTGTCACTTTGACATCTGGCACTTTGACATCTGTCACTTTGACATCTGTCACTTTGACATCTGTCACTTTGACATCTGTCACTTTGACATCTGTCACTTTGACATCTGTCACTTTGACATCTGTCACTTTGACATCGGTCACTTTGACATCTGTCACTTTGACATCGGTCACTTTTTCGACACTTTTCGTTATATTTTAGACAATTCACACAATATCTTTATAAATTATAGCCTATGTTCTATTCTGATGTATAAGCTATATTATTGTAAAGTTTCATTAAAATCCATTCAGTAGTTTTTGCGTTAAAGAGTAACAAACATCCATACATCCAGACATCCATACATACAAACTTTCACGTTTATAATATTAGTAGGATAGTAGGATGTTTAGAATAATTTGAGTTAAAAAAGGAAACTGTAAACTATGTATATCGAAGAAAGTTTAGGAAAATAATTAAGCAAGAAATGTAACGAAATAGTTGCAAAACTTTGCTTGCTGGTTATATACGTAAGGTAATGAAGTTATTATAGGTTGGACTTAATATTACACAAGTTGTGTATAACAACTTCGTTTAATTGACATGGCGAATATGGCGATCTCTTTATCAATTTTACCACGTCTAAAATCTATATGGATTTAAATATCTAAAATCAAGGAATCTCGTACTTATGTACTTAAATATCTATAGCTGAAATCGATAAATTCGATTTATTAACCAACAGGGTTTTAACCGGTTTTTTTCTAAGTTCTCTATTATTTTGAATTGTCATTTCTACATAGAAGATAAAAAAATAAATTAAAATTTTAAAAACCGACTTCAAAAAAACCTGAAAACAAAAATTTAAAAAACCTGAAAAGAAAAACCAAAAAGTGAAAAATAATTCATTTCGGGTCAATAAGACAGCAGATCTCTTAAACATAAGTACTTACTTGGAAGTCGGACTGGGTTAGATTGAATGTTGAGAGGTATAAAGAAAACATGGTGTCACCCAGTCCGACTTCCAAGTAAATACTTATGTTTAAGTGATCTGCTGTCTTATTGACCCGAAATGGATTATTTTTCACTTTTTGGTTTTTCTTTTCAGGTTAATTTATTTTTTTATTTAACCTTTTTTAGTGCCACTGTCACTGAAAATTCTACTCCATGAGGCGTAAGCGACTGTTTCTTCAAATTGCAACCTGTACCTAATCGTAACCCATTGAAGAGTTTTTTGATAAGAAGGTGTTTTCAGATGCTCCATTCATCGGTACCTATTTGTGTATGGGCCACTTCTATGAGTGGAAATGGAAAACTGAGGAATTTGTTGAATCTCGCTGTGCAGATCTGTTCATCACTCCGAAGATCCTCATCAGATCTTCATTTAGGATAGGGTTCTCTATCAAAATTCATTCAAACCCAGGCCGGCGAGGCAAAAGCGAATATTTTATTCAAATTGTAACCTTTAATCGTATCCGATTGAAGAGTTTTCTGATGAGAAGGTGGTTTCAGATATTCCATTTATCGGTAAATATTAGTTTATGGGCCAATTCTCCTGGTGGAAATCGAAAAATTAGCAATTTGCTGCACTCTCGAGGTGCAATTCTGTTCATCACTTCGAAGATCCTCATCAGAACTTCATTTAAGATAGGGTTCTCTATCAACATTCATTCAAACCCAGTCCGGTGACTAAATTCGACTAAATTCTTCAAATTGTAACCTGTAATCGTAACTAATTGAAGAGTTTTCTGATGAGAAGGTTGTTTCAGATATTCCATTTATCGGTAACTATTCGTTTAGGGGCCAATTGTACTGGTGGAAATCGAAAACTGAGCAATTTGCTGCACTCTCGGGTGCAATTCTGTTCATCACTCCGAAGATTCTCATCAGATCCTCACCAAATTTTTATGGGACCACCCCTGAGGTATCACCTTTCGAACACAAAAAGAATCATCTCAATCGGTTGAGCCGTCTTCGAATGATCGCGTAACATACACACAAAAAAAACAACAACATACAGACGAATTGAGAACCTCCTCCTTTTTTGAAGTCGGTTAAAAATGGAATGGATCCAGCCTTTTGGGCACCCTACACCCCTTTATTTTTTTATTAGCTGCGCCCCGCGGTTTCACCGGCGTAAGTCCCGATCCCGTGGGAATATCAAAATAAAAAGTAGCCTATTATATATAATAGGTCCATTTATCGAGGAAGGCTATAGCCTTCCTCGATAAATGGACTATACAACACAAAAATATTTTTTCAATTCGATCAAGTAGTTCCTGAGATTAGCGCTTTAAAACAAACAAATTCTTCAGCTTTATAATATTAATTATAGATTCTCTTCGTTTTAACTGAGGGAGCAATTATATGAAATAGGCACTAAACAGGGGAATATTTGGTGAAAATATATTTAGTGGTCTGGCCATCTCGGCTGTCACCTATGACCTAGGGAAACTTATTTAGATATTTAATACGATTTTTTTATTATTATTGAAGTTGGTAAATTGGTCGTAATGTTTAACGTTCATTTTCTAGGTAGTTTTATCGTTATCTTTAGTTCCTAATGGAGTAGTCACATTTCATTGTAGGAAATAGGTTATGCGCAGTGCCAATCGACGAGACGTGAACAAACGCTGTGCTAAGTGCTCGTTGTTTACGTAGTCGAGCAAACATCATTAATGTATGGAGGAATTTTATGTGATTTAAAGGGTAAAAAATAATGTTTGGATAAAGGTGCTGGTTGCCAAGGACTTGAGGACTTTATGAGTAAACTAGTTGGGCCCCGTGGTTTTACCTGAGTTAGTTTTGATCCCGTAAAAAAATCAATATAGATAGTAAGTAGCCGCAGTAAGAACACGAAAGATCCCACTGGGTTGAAGTGTTGCTGGCTCTGTCAGCAACCGATGTAAGATACCAAGTAGCAAGAAAAACCTGTGGGCCGCAGCTGCGGGCTGCGGGGCTGCGGGGAAAAAGCCGCAGTTTTTCGTTGATAATTAAGTTTGAACTGTTGGAAGGAAGGCCAAAAATGTTTGGCCTCAGAGCTGACCGGACAAAGAATAATAAAAAAAAAGTTTGTACGTGGTCGGTTTTGCCCAAAGTAGGTAAGTAGGTATATCACAATATTCCCAGAAAATAGAGCTATCTAATGGAGAAGAACCATATTTCAATAGGTTTGTAGCAGAGGGAAAGATAGGCGAACATGAATTTCTAAAACTACAACTTCTTGTTCTTTTGCTTTGTAGAACACCCCTAAACTTGTATTTTTTTTAATTTGCTTACAATCACAATAATTTTGTCCTTTAATTTATAGAAAATACCAGCTTTATTTTATAAGTTACGTAATGATTTGTTAGGAAATTCATTTCTTATGCTTTCTGTATGTGACAAGGTGATCAAGGTACAGTCATTATTACGACAGATCATTGCCTCGCTCTTTTAGTTAAAGTTTCTGCTGTAGTCATTAATTTTGCACATGCAAATCACAGTTACCTAACACTAATTCAAAGTAGTTAAGACTCCAAAATAAACAAATCTGTCCTAATTTATCTAAATTGGCCGCTGACCACAATTTGGCAAAAACAACTGTTATTTAAGAGCATAAAAACCCGAGTATTGTGCAAGAAGTTTTGGTCTTTTTGGGCACTCGGCGTCTCTGGCCTAGATTTTGATTTTCGGTGGCAGGTTGCGCAACATCTCGCCGTAAGAAAAAGTATAAATAATCAGAATATGACCCACATTCGGACAAAACAATGGTAATACCTGAAAAATAGGAAGCGCTTGTTGTGATAATCATTTTTTTGTTGTATTGTCTTGTTAGAGGACAATTTAATTTGTCACACACGACAGTGGTAGGTAGTAAACTGAGTGTTCTAGATTAGAGTCAATTAAGGCCATAACAAAACGTAAAGTAACGTCCTTTAGAAGTTGGGCCTGCGTCTGCTACGAATGATTAAATACGAGTTACATTTAAAATGCGTTTTCTAATTTTACATAACGCTCGTGAAGTCATTTAATGCAGTTTGACATAAATTAATATGAAGTACAATCGAATATTAAGTCTGTAACTTATGCAATTTCGATATAAGTAAAATTTATGTAACGGTAAATAATACGAGTGACTTACTTTTGAGAGCCCAGAGTTTCCTCTCGAGCAGCGCATTGACGTACTCCTGCATGTGGTCGCGGCACTCGCCAGTGAGGTTGCGCTGGATCTCGTTCCACTGCGTCACCAGGATATCGGCGTCAAAGATCCTCATCATGTTCTCTATCCCCATGATGTCGGTGACGTTCACCGACTCTCTCTTCAATACGCCTCTGCTCTCGTTAACCGTGTTCCTAATGGAATCACTTAGCTTACTCAGAATATTATTGTCTTTCGGTTTCGAAGTCGGTTTCTCAGTTTTAGCTGTCTTCACAATGTGCTGGACGTTGTGCGCCGTCTCTGTGGTGGAGCGGGCGACGTCTGCGTCGGAGTGGCCGAAGTCGGCGAAGGAGAGGCCGTCGTCGTCGGCGAACAGGTCGAACTTATCATCCTGGGCGGGTCTCGGGTGCGACAACAGCGACCCGACGAGGTCGTCGTTGAGCGTGCCCTCCTCGTCGTACCGGCCCTTCGCCGACGCCTGCTTGATGTTCTGAAAGGCGTTGATCAGTCCGGTCCGCAGCTTCTCCTCCCTCGCGCTTCCGTTGTTCTGGCTGGAAGGAAGCTCAGCACTCCACACCACCGACGCACACAACAGAACGATCACTAAACGAGACATTATCGAAAATTAAATTATGTTTTTTAATTCCACTGGCACATACTGACGACACTGTGGTTCGTTATAATAAATCGAATGTTTAATTATTTCGTATTTTTTTCGGTGCGGAGTCAAAAGTGCGCGCGCGGTGTCATAGTCGTAGCGCGACTGGCTGTGGATGGAGGCTGTGACATAACGCGCCGTTACCGCGTTATGGTGGCACTTTCACTGCGGCCTACCAGCGCAGCGTGCGCCCGCGCACCCGAACACCACCGCATCCTTGTAGGGCAAGTGACGCGTGCGATACTTAGGATGCTCTACTTTTTATACTTTGGGCACAATTTAAGAATATTGTTGGAAGCGTTACAAGTGGACCTTTTTATTTGTGAAAAGTTTTTAAAAAGGTTTAAAAGATGCAAGTAATCATGATTTGCTCGCGCATTGCAAATGAGTAAACAACTTAGCAACGTTTAGATAATATATGCTAGATACTCTGACATGTTAGACGCGGTTTAGTTCAAGTACTTATTTTTTTATAAACCGAGTTTAAAAGTTATATTAATAATACTTAACTGAACTAACAGAATCTGAAGTCGGTTTTCAATTTCCAAAGGCTCTCCTCTTACAAAATATATGAATTGTAACTGGAATTGCGGATATGCAGTGTTGTTATGCAAATGCGAGGAAAGGTAGCGGAGTCGTCATAATGACATAATAATGCGAATGTAACGAACTTTAACCCAAAGCGGCTCGTAGCGGAACTGTACTGGAGCGGAACGGAACAGGTAGCTGTTGTAGGCTTGATTAAACCAACTATTTACGCCTCACTGTTTCTTTGTGAGTTAATCTATAATCTTTAGCTATTTTGTCTATTTTGTTTGATCCTGCATGACTAACATACTGTTTTTTTTACAAATGATAGGTAAGCGTTTAACCACTATGTCACTTGATGGTTTAACCACTATCTCACCTGAAGTGACGATGCTGTCCAAGATGTAGCACGCATGTCTAGACTGGTACTGTACGTACACGTCAGAAAATGACGCAATCCCTTGCTGTTTAACAGTAAGCGCACACCTAGCCGCACCGCACGCGCCGCAGTCTCCGTGTGTATGCGCGCAGCGCCTGATTGGTGACGTCATCAGCATCGGCCTTGGGAATTTCTTTCGCTGCGGCGCGGTCGGTGCGGCTAAGTGTGCGCTCACCTTTAATAAGGAACATCGAAGCAAAATGATAAGTACGGGTGACCAAAAGGGACGTACGTTACGTTACGTCTGGTTCCATAATGTATACTAACTAAAACGTATACAAAGGTCAATTTTCTAAAATGTCTAGTCCTACATTGTCCAGTGTACCCTGTCTTAGTGTTCTTGGGTCTCCGAAGCAAAAAAAAAAAGAAACACTTTAATCGCAGCGATATAATGGTTTCAAGTTTTGTGAAATGCCGTTCGACCAGCCTTACATCAGGAAGGTGTCTACACGTCTGCAGGATGTAGTGGTCAGTTCCATCGTTATGTGATGACGCGCGACTGACGACCGACGACGTACGCATTGCAATCGTCAGAGTATCGAATAGAGGCTGGGGCTGCATGCTAGCCGGTTGTTGCGTTATCAATTGTCATTTATAGCTAACTATTAAATATGGGATACCTACGTCATTGCGAAAAACTTTTAATCGAATTTTGTTTCTTCGAACACTTTTCATCGATATCTCTATACTGCGACGCCTTATTAGATCGACGTTACTAATAAACCTTCCTCTTGAATCACCTATCTATATTAAAAAAAAACCGCTTCAATATCCGTTACGTAGTTTTATAGATCTAAGCATACATAGGCACAGACAGCGGGAAGTGACTTTGTTTTTAACCGACTTCAAAAAAGGAGGAGGTTCTCAATTCGTCTGTATGTTTTTTTTTTTTTTTTTTTGTGTGTATGTTACGCGATCATTCGAAGACGGCTCAACCGATTGAGATGATTCTTTTTGTGTTCGAAAAGTGATACCTCAGGGGTGGTCCCATAAAAAGTTGGTGAGGATCTGATGAGAATCTTCGGAGTGATGAACAGAATTGCACCTCGAGAGTGCAGCAAATTGCTCAGTTTTCGATTTCCACCAGTAGATTTGGCCCATAAACGAATAGTTACCGATAAATGGAATATCTGAAACCACCTTCTCATCAGAAAACTCTTCAATCAGTTACGATTACAGGTTACAATTTGAAGATTTTAGTCGAATTTAGTCGCCGGACTGGGTTTGAATGAATGTTGATAGAGAACCCTATCTTAAATGAAGTTCTGATGAGGATCTTCGAAGTGATGAACAGAAATGCACCTCGAGAGTGCAGCAAATTGCTCATTTTTCGACTTCCATCAGTAGAATTGGCCTATAAACGAATAGTTACCGATAAATGGAATATCTGAAACCACCTTCTCATCAGAAAACTCTTCAATCGGTTACGATTACAGGTTACAATTTGAAGAATTTAGTCGAATTTAGTCGCCGGACTGGGTTTGAATTAATGTTGATAGAGAACCCTATCTTAAATGAAGTTCTGATGAGGATCTTCGAAGTGATGAACAGAATTGCACCTCGAGAGTGCAGCAAATTGCTCATTTTTCGATTTCAACCAGTAGAATTGGCCCATAAACTAATAGTTACCGATAAATGGAATATCTGAAACCACCTTCTCATCAGAAAACTCTTCAATCGGTTACGATTACAGGTTACAATTTGAATAAAATATTCGCTTTTGCCTCGCCGGACTGGGTTTGAATGAATTTTGATAGAAAACCCTATCCTAAATGAAGATCTGATGAGGATCTTCGGAGTGATGAACAGATCTGCACAGCGAGATTCAAAAAATTGCTCAGGTTTCCATTTCCACTAATAGAAGTGGCCCATACACAAAAAGGATGAATGGGGCATCCGAAAACACCTTATTACCAAACTCTTCAATGGGTTACGATTAGGTACAGGTTGCAATTTGAAGAAACAGTCGCTTTCGCCTCATGGAGTAGAATTTTCAGTGACAGTGGCACTAAAAATGGTTAAATAAAAAATAAATAAAAATTTAAAAAACCGACTTCAAAAAAACCTGAAAAGAAAAACTAACAAAACCTGAAAAAAAAACCAAAAAGTGAAAAATAATATATTTCGGGTCACTAAGACAGCAGATAACTTAAACATAAGTACTTACTTGGAAGTCGGACTGGGTGACACCATGTTTTCTTTATACCTCTCAACATTCAATCTAACCCAGTCAGACTTCCAAGTAAGTACTTATGTTTAAGTTATCTGCTGTCTTAGTGACCCGAAATATATTATTTTTCACTTTTTGGTTTTTTTTTTCAGGTTTTGTTAGTTTTTCTTTTCAGGTTTTTTTGAAGTCGGTTTTTTAAATTTTTATTTATTTTTTATATACTATGTAGTTGTTTATAATTATTTAATTACATGTTATTATTATCTATATATTATGAATTTAATTATATTAATTTTAAATTTAATTAATATATCATACACGAATTGCTAAAATTAAATTCACCCCATAAATGAGACGAAATGCTATTATAAATGTGTGAAGTACGTTTGACGAAATTAATTTTATATAATAAAGAAATTTGCTATAGCAAGAAATCTTGTCAAAATTAATTCGTTGTCAAAGAAAAATGCAGATGGAATGGAATTAATGTTCGTAAACAGTGTGTAATGAAACCTTGTTGGTAAATTGTAATCCTTCATTTTCTAGGTCCATGTCCTTCATAGATGCATATTGCATGTAGATATCACAAGTTTGTCCGGAACGAACTTGGGATTTCTATGAGATACCCTCAGGTCATTGTTTTTCGTTGTTTGAAATAAAGAACTGTAGTGCACTTAAAATAAATTTCTTGATTTAAAGTAAATAATGGTGTTGTCAGATTTCGAAAATTTTTTTAACTGCCTGTATTTTTCACAAAAAATCTTTAAGTAAAAACGAAATCGGGCCACAATCTCATCACTTTCTATGAGAATCTTTGAAGCCACCATAAAGATAATCAGCTCCCAGGTTCTTCTTAAGTTGTGTAACAATGGTGAGATGTCTCACACGGTCGCGCTCTGTACCTACACCTACTACAGCTGCCCCCCTTTCTCATGTTTTTATTAAGTTAGGTATTAGGTAGAATGATGCAAACATATGGCATTGTGTCTTCCTTCAACAATGGCTCTACCTATACCACTCTTAGGCTGAACATTCTGCGGATAAATAGCGATCAAATCGATTGTTATGAACATTCTAATACACACAAACTTTTGTATTAAAATAAGCGGGATTTAGCCTATTTGGTATTTCAGAGCTCAGCTATCTATTAAGTTTTCATCAGATTCGGTTTATCTACTGGTTATTATGGCGTGCGTGACTAAGAAACAAACATCAAAAGAAAAGTTCATAATTTTACATATTGATAACTAACTGCATTACATTACATAGAATTACATATAAATAAATATAAAATGTAAAGTTCTGACAGTTGAAACCAATGTACAATTGACGGATCGGGCTAAAATTTTGCATATACCTGTTATAACGTAGGTTTCTGCTAAAAAACGATTTTCTAAAATTCAACTCCTACGCAGACGAAGGGGCGGATAAAAGCTGGTGAAATATAGTAGGATACCTAGTTCGAATTGAATACTCATGTAAGAAAGATAATTAATATTAACAAAATAATAGCCGCGGCAAAACTTGTGGCAGTGTTACACTCAGTTTGCAGGTACATTTTCGAAAGTGAACTGCAATACAAGACATTGTTGTGGGCGTTGCCCGTTGCTTGTCGAGACTTAGGATTTATTTTGCAACAACAATCCATAGTTTCGTTTCCGTATTGGACGTGTCCTTATGTGAGACACGTGACTGATAGGAATCAGATTTACTTTTATTTATTTTAGTTTTGGTACGAATGCCCAATAGGTACATACGACATTAGGCATTACTTTAAACCAATACAATTTCAAGGGCGTCCCCTATGGGTGGCTAAACGGACACTATGAGTGAAAAAGCTACCAATCCTCCGATTATCAGATGCCTTGTTCTAAGACATGTCCCTAAACAAAAAATGAGACTTCTGGACTCCAAGATCAGAAACATGACAAATAAGACAAATGAAATAAATAACCTGTACTACAATAATAAGGATAGACAGCAGTGAGTGCCTCAACCATAAGGCATCAACAATGTTTGATTTGAGTCATGATTCGTTTACGTAAAGTATTGTGATTTCTTGTCCTCAAAAAATAAAATTTTAGGTATAATGTATTGATGTCAGGTCATATATTTTAACCTCAACAGATGACTATAGGTATAGGTTGGTGATGAGGAAATATGTCCTAGTAGGTAGATAATAATATGTAGGTACGTACCTACTACCTACCTTACACTGAACTTGTTTACCTACCTACTTATGTAATAATTCCGGTCTAAGTGCGAGCTTTTGGCGTTTTGGGAATTCCATCTTGTGCAACCCTTACTGCAGGCTGCCTGCCTAGCATGAACACCAAAACAAGATACGATAAAGCGATATCACGCGATATAACTACATCAACTCTCAAAATATGATACATAAAGCCGCCATGTTGAATTTTAATTATAAATTGCGATAAAAATTATGATAAAAATTCAACAAGGCGGCTTTATCTATCATATTTTGAGAGTTGATGTAGTTATATCGCTTTATCGTATCGTGTTTTGGCCTTCATGCTAGGCTAGCAGGTTTTAATATACTAGCTGCTCCTCGCGGTTTTAACCACGTAATAAATGGTGTTTATACTTAGCACAATGTATAACAACGTACGGGGCCTAATGGTGTATAGGATCCGTCACGGATTGTGGTTAAACAAGTAAATAACCGAGGAAGTATTATGTTAGGTTAAAATCTGGCATGGTTACGGACTCGCCTATGCATCAGGCACTAGCGCTGTGACGTGTGAACGGCCGGTACGGGTAGTGTATATCACTGTCTATTTCGACACTCTTACTTAAGCGTAGTTGGCCCGATGGTCGGGGATGGCGCCTTGCAATCTGTAGGGCGCGCGTTCGAACCTCAACGGATATGTTTCTTTTTGACGTGTGGAATTTGTTATTTGAGCAATTAAATATAAGGGAACAGCGAGTGGAAGGACACTCGAGGTCGTGCAGTCATTACGATTGAACGAAGTACCGACATTCTTGAGCATAAAAATTGAGAATTATCGATATAATCTTTTTATTGTTTTTATTAACTTAGAACTGTGTATTGTGATTGATTGAGAAGGGGTAAGTTGCACAATATTGTTTGGTCGCGATGTTTGCTACAGATAGAACAACTTACTCATCAAATACATATAATTGTTGTAGCCTACTGACACGCCCTTAAATCTACCCCGCTGCTGCGTGATCAGCCGTGGCAAGGTTTCGGCAGGATTCCGATAAATATCCTCCTGGCGCCCTCAGCATTTAATTATAATTAGTTTAAGTTGTATATATTTCTTTAAATTCGTAGTAATAGGTTTCTTAGATTAGTTAGTTCGTAAGTAAATTTATATCTTAGGGTAGATCGTACAACTTGGCCGACAGACTTAGTAGTATAATGTGTGATACAAATCCCGTGTTTCATTTAGGAAGAATAACCCGTAACAAATGACGCCCAACGTTAAAACTTACGGGATTATTATTGAAAACCGGGAATTGTACAAAGTTGTTACCTACCCACACCAAAATTAGTAAAATAATCGTTACATTTTTTGTTCTGTTCTAGTTTTGTATAAATTTAGAAGACGCAGTATATTATTTATAGGTTTTGGTTTTTTTAATAATGCGGTTCGGTAATGACCCGTATCTATAGGGTATTCGCAAATTTCGCAAACAATGTCCCATATCTATAGTATATTTGCAAATTTCGCAGATTTGTATTGAATATAGTACTTTTACATCTTAAGTGCCGTATGTATAGTGTAATTTTTTATTTTGTTATATAATTTAATACTTAGTGTTTTCTTAACTTGTACCAATATGGATCCCCAATTTTTGCTCAAGGATGAGGTCGAATTCGAACTCGCGTCTCGTGGGTACATCCAACCGGGGGGTCAGGTTTCTGCATTGAAATTGATATTAAAGAAAATGATGCACGTAGAAAATACGGAAACAATTTCTTATAAAATAAAACAACCACGCGTCAGTAAGGAACATCCAGGGGATGAGTTGGAAGTTTGCTCTAATAAACTAGATGCAATATTGCGGTACGTGTCTGAACTGCAGGAAAAACCAGATAGACAGTTGTATAGACGTCTCGTCTCGCGCCTTTTTCACGTCATCAACAGATTAGGGTTTATAGATGCAGTGGAGGAGATAGATAAAGAACGACATAAGGTTCTTTCTGACAAGGCAGTAATATTATTACATGACTTGGAAAAGAAAGATGATTTGGAGGATGACGACGAAATCACTCCGGAAATGAAAGATGCTTTACATAAATCATTTGGTGAGGACAGTAAGAAGATTTTAGGTCAGTTAGGTAATAACATTGTTCTGAATGCTGTCACAGCGTCGATTTCCAAATCAAATGCCAATGATAATTTAAATAAAGAAGATAAGCCAAGCCGAGAGCATAGGAGAGTTAGTTTTGCACATGACGACATTAACGCAAACACATTTCACGAAGGGCTGTCTCACCATAACCTTTTTTAACTCAACAGCGGTACAGGGAAGTCACGTGACTCGTAAAAATAAGCTAGTTCCAATAAGTCAATGGGGTGTTCAGTTCATGGGTGACAATACGTTTAGCGTAAACGCGTTCATTGAACGGGTAAACGAACTCAAAGATGCGAGGAATGCGACCGATGACGACTTATTTAGGCATGCCATAGACTTTTTTAGGGGCGATGCGTTGATTTGGTTTCGCGCAAATAGAGGTTATGTGAGGGATTGGAACGAACTAATTTTGATGTTGAAGCGAACGTTTCAATCACCGTTTTATCAAGAAGAGCTGTTAGCAGAGGCAAAATCTAGGACGCAGGGTAAAACGGAATCTGTAGTCATTTTCGTCTCAATAATGCAAAATCTGTTCAACAGACTTCCAAGTCCAATAAGCGAACTAGAGAAAATCATGATTATAGTAAGAAACCTCCAACCGTATTATCAAAGAGCCGTGTGTAGGGATGTATTTACCTCTATAGGAGATTTAGTGAACGTACTCAGAATTATAGAAAGAACAAAAATCAACTGTGACAACTTTCAGGAACCTAAGATTTTAGTTAATTCTATAGAACCAGATCTAGCCTATAAATCAAATCAAACCATAGATAGACAAGACATAGGCGAAATTCAGGAAATAAAACAGACGAACCAAACTAGCGTTGTAAAGATGAGGTGTTGGAATTGCCGCGAGTCCGGACACCTGTTTCGAGCATGCACGATGCCCAAGCAGCGACTGTTTTGCTACAAATGTGGAAGGTTTGGAGTCACGTCTAAAGACTGTATCTGTAAGGGAAACTTAGTAGGGGAGAGCCAAAACTCTGCCAGTTAAACTCTCCCCGTCATAGATCGAGTAAGGAATGGCAGGATTGGTTGAAGTTCGTGCAAGGCGTCATGACTAATAACGTAATTGCTTCCTTGACGTTTCAGAAACAACGTGATAATAGGTCCTATGTGAATATCGAAATTTTAGGTAAAAAATTTGGCGGACTCTTAGATTCAGGTGCAACTCGGTCAGTAATTAATTCGAATTTAGCAAATATTTTGAAAAATATGGGCGTGAAATCACAGAGACAGAAACCAATGCACCTAACCACTGCGGACGGCACCGGTCATGTGATATCTGTTGTGGTTGATGCGCCGGTTCAATTTAATAATAAATTTCACATAATACCGTTTCTTGTTATGAAAGACTTATCTCATGAATTAATTTTAGGCAAAGATTTCTTTGATACATTTGAAATAGGGTTTAATTTTGATTATAAGGGGAGCATTCAAGTTTCCGCAATGGAGGAAGGAGAGTCAGCAATTGTAGGCCAAGAAAATATCAGTGACGTGGAGCGGGAAAGGTTGATGGATCTGATAAAGGAAATAAAAGCTGAAGTTGGAGATGGATTAGGTAGAACTAAGCTCATAAAACATTGTATAGACACAGGCGATAGTAAACCTATATATGTCAAACATCATAACTTTTCACCAGCAATAAAAAAAGAAATAGAACGGGAATTAGATGACATGTTATCGAAAGATGTAGTAGAACCATCTTATAGCCCGTGGTGCGCCCCAGTAGTATTGGTCAAAAAGCCGAATGGTTCAAATAGGCTATGTCTAGATAGTAGGCAAGTAAATAAGATAACAAAAAGAGACACATATCCGTTACCTAGGGTATCCACTAGCCGCCTACGCAACGCAACATTTCTCACCACTCTAGACTTAAAATCTGCTTTTTGGCAGATTGAACTTGAAAAACAAAGTAAAGAAAAAACAGCATTCGCCGTATCGGGTCGAGGCCTGTTTCACTTTAAAGTGATGCCATTTGGTCTCGTGAATGCCTCTCAAACTCAGCAGAGACTGATGGACATGTTGTTCCACGCGTTGGATGGAAATGTCTGGGCATACCAAGATGACATAGTGGTTTGCTCTGACACTTTTGATAAACATTTAGACATTTTAAAGAAAGTGTCAGGTATTCTCAAAGAAGCTGGACTGACCATAAACGTAGACAAATGCAAGTTCGCAAGACCCAGTATGCGTTTTTTAGGGTATATAGTAGATAAGGATGGATTGCGTACGGATCCCGAGAAGGTGTCCGCTATCTTAAATTTTCCGAGACCAAGAAATATTACAGAATTAAAGCGTTTTATAGGTGTTGCAAGCTGGTATCGAAGATTTGTTAAAGATTTTTCAGTCATTGCGGCCCCACTACACGATTTGACAAAAGGGAAACGAAATAAAAAGTTCACATGGACAGATGAAGCGGAAAAGGCGTTCATTGATTTAAAAACGTTACTGACAACAACGCCAGTCATGTCATGCCCTGACTTTTCTAAACCATTCATAGTCCAATGTGATGCTTCCAGTAGGGGAATAGGTTCGGTTCTATGCCAGAAGATCGATGATGTAGAACAACCAGTAGCTTATCTTAGTAGAAAACTAAATGACCGAGAGCAATTGTACTCAACATCGGAAAGAGAATTATTGAGTATTGTGTACGCTGTGGAAAAATTTCGACCATATATAGACGGCACACACTTTACTATAATTACAGATCATAGTGCACTTAAAATGCTTCATAAGATGAAAGACCCTCATGGTAGGTTAGGTAGATGGGCAATGAAGTTACAACAATTTAGCTTCGACATAGTTCACAGACCTGGTAAGTGCAATGTGGTGCCTGACGCGTTGTCAAGATCTGTTGATATACTTACGGACATATCTAGTTTAAAAATATTGGACACGCATAAAGATGACTGGTACAGAAATCAGGTTGCGAAGGTCAGCAAAGGGGAAGTAGATGCTGAGTGGCAAGCTAGGGACGGTATACTATATAAGAAAATTCATCTAAAACAATATCCAGATAGAACAAACGACTGGAAACTATTTGTTCCGGAAGCACTAAGATCTGAGGTATTCAAGCAATGTCATGATGATATAAACTCAGGTCACATGGGCGTACGAAAAACTCTCTTTAGGATTAAGCAATATTATTACTGGCCCAATTTAGTTAAAGATGTAAAAGATTATGTAGGAAAATGTAATATTTGTGCAAAAGTTAAAGTATCACAAAATTTGCCTTTAGGGCAAATGGGTCAACATAGGGAGGTTACTAGACCATGGCAAGTCATATCCTTGGATCTAATGGGACCATTTCCTAAGAGCAAAAGCTGTAACACCATGCTATTAGTGATAACGTGCCTATTCAGTAAGTTTGTTCTGTTATTCCCACTAAGATCAGGGAAAGCTGAGAAAATTTGCGAAGTTCTAGAAAAACAATTTCTGTTATTTGGCATTCCACAGGCAATCATTTCTGACAACGGCAAACAATTCGACTCTCATCTGTTTAGGGACCTGGTGTCTAAGTATAATAGTAGTATTTGGTACACTCCCCACTACCATCCTCAGAGTAATCCAACAGAAAGAGTGAATAGGGTTATCGGAACCATGATATCAACATACATAAGTGGCAAAAAGCATAACGAGTGGGACGTTAACTTAAATCATTTCGCGCACGCCATTAGAACAGCTGTACACGAGACTACAGGGTATACTCCATCTTACTTATTTTTTGGTAGGGAAACCACTATTCCCCCAATATCTAATAATAATACGGTTGATATGCAGCTAATGGACAATAATTTAGTTACAGACATAAAAGAATATTTAGCTCAGATTGAAAGTAGGAACCAGCTTTACAAGCAGGTCGCACTCAAGCTTAAAGCTTCACATGAGAAAAGCAAAATTTTTTACAATGTCAAGCGTAGAATAGCGATATTTAACGTTGGGGATGTAGTATGGAAGCGAACAAAATATCAATCAAAGGCTAGTACAAAATTTATGGCAAAATTGGCACCAAAATTTGAAAAAGCTGTAATTACTGAAAAGCTGTCAGAAAACGTCTTTCGGCTTAATAACTCTCGTGGTAAACCAATAGGCGTGTGGCACTCTAAGGATTTGAAACCGCTATGGAATAGGGCCCACGATGGTTAGAAAATAAAATGTTACTGTCGTGAACATTTTATTTTCCGTTCGTCAGGGGAATATTATGTTAGGTTAAAATCTGGCATGGTTACGGACTCGCCTATGCATCAGGCACTAGCGCTGTGACGTGTGAACGGCCGGTACGGGTAGTGTATATCACTGTCTATTTCGACACTCTTACTTAAGCGTAGTTGGCCCGATGGTCGGGGATGGCGCCTTGCAATCTGTAGGGCGCGCGTTCGAACCTCAACGGATATGTTTCTTTTTGACGTGTGGAATTTGTTATTTGAGCAATTAAATATAAGGGAACAGCGAGTGGAAGGACACTCGAGGTCGTGCAGTCATTACGATTGAACGAAGTACCGACATTCTTGAGCATAAAAATTGAGAATTATCGATATAATCTTTTTATTGTTTTTATTAACTTAGAACTGTGTATTGTGATTGATTGAGAAGGGGTAAGTTGCACAATATTGTTTGGTCGCGATGTTTGCTACAGATAGAACAACTTACTCATCAAATACATATAATTGTTGTAGCCTACTGACACGCCCTTAAATCTACCCCGCTGCTGCGTGATCAGCCGTGGCAAGGTTTCGGCAGGATTCCGATAAATATCCTCCTGGCGCCCTCAGCATTTAATTATAATTAGTTTAAGTTGTATATATTTCTTTAAATTCGTAGTAATAGGTTTCTTAGATTAGTTAGTTCGTAAGTAAATTTATATCTTAGGGTAGATCGTACAACTTGGCCAACAGACTTAGTAGTATAATGTGTGATACAAATCCCGTGTTTCATTTAG
Organism: Idaea aversata; assembly: GCA_907269075.1. NCBI lineage: Eukaryota > Metazoa > Arthropoda > Insecta > Lepidoptera > Geometridae > Idaea > Idaea aversata. Next base: position 538,248 of record OU026084.1, read on the forward strand.
GAAGAATAACCCGTAACAGAAGTTAGCGAGGACTATACTTACCCGGTCGATTGACTCCGATAACTACGGCTGGTTGTTACAGAGGTAGGTACCCGGACACCTTTACAAAAAATATACTATCCGTTATTTGGCTACCATAACACAAGCCTAGTTGCTTAGCTTTAGATGGCTCGCTCTGTGTGCAATGTCTTGATAATATATTGTATTTATTTACTTACTAGCTTTTGCCCGCGACTTCGTCCGCGCAGGAGTCGAAAATAGTTAAAATAGGATTATTTTTTGTTGATTTCAAATTAGATTGAGTTTGAAACATGGGTGTCAAAATAAAATGTACTTACTTAATTTAATCAAAAGTACTAAGGAGTTCGAGTCGAAGCAAATCGCCTAAAATAACTTTCTACTCTTTTTTAAACCCGGTAGGTAATTAATTTCGTAAAATCCTTTCTTATCGGATGCCTACGTCATACGAAGAACACACCCTACAAGTTTCAGGTTTCTACGATTTAGGCTGTGCGTTGATCCGTCAGTCAGTCAGGACAAAGAATTTTATATGTATAGAGAAGATAGATTTTGAATGAGATGTATTTTAACTTGGAACACGAAAACCTCGGGTGCACCCAATTCTCTTGGGATGGGATCCAAAATGGGCTATACGTCTAAGTACCTAAAGTTCTAAACCAAAAAAATGAATTCTTCTATTTCTGTCTTTCTAACACAGAGCCAATAATGCACAAAACTCTACGATTACCACATGAGTAAATCTTTAATCATATCGTGCTAATTAGTAATTACCTATCTATCATAGTCATCTTTTGTGTTTTTAGGGTTCCGTACCTTAAAAGGTAAAAAAGGAACCCTCATAAGATCACTTTCCTGTCCATTTTGAAAATGAAAAAGGTGTAAAAGTCCTATTCATTTGTTTAGGTATTTTCGTATTCATAACAAAAGATATTTCTTTTAAATTACTTAATAATTAGTATCTACTAACTTTGGGAACTGTGACTTTTGGCAAATTGTTCAAAATTTTATTATTAGGTAGGGCTGAACAGTTGCGCAGAGAGTAATTTTGGCGTATCCTAATAAAAATATGTGGTTAACCTATAACAGTTCTATGTTTTAACAAATATCCCGTCTCCGAGATGGTTTAGAAGTTTGGTTAGAAAGCATTATTTGTGCACAGCGCACTTTTGATAAAATCTTAGTCATAACGTTTGGTCAAATACCCCATTTCCGAGACACCTATGAGATTTGGTGTAAAGGCATATTTCATTTGCCGTAATGTCCTCTATCGACAGGTATTAGCAAACGTATCGCGCAAAAAAAAAAATACTATGTCAAGTTCCCAGTACTAAATGGCAAGACACCTTTTTTCAGTTCAATGTTCGAAGTTTTCAACCTCTTAGGTTTTACGTTAACGCTGTCAGCTTGAAGTGACGTCTTACCAATCATAGATTATGAGTATGTTACCAATCTAATCAAAAGCACTAAAGAGTATTGATATCAACTTCGAAGCAAATCACTCCCAAAATAACTTTCTTACCCTTTTTAACCCGTTAGGGGATGAATTTCAATAAAATACGAAACACGTGTTCCATTAATTCTGTTAAAGAATGTTTATGCAAAATTTGAAATAGATTGGACTAAGGAATCACGTTGTCCAATACAAACTTTGCCCCCCTTTTTCACCCCTTTAGGGGTAGAATTTCGGAAAATTCTTTCTTATCGGATGCCTACGTCATACAAAGAACACACCCTCCAAGTTTCAAGTCTCTACGATCAGCGGTTTAGGCTGTGCGATGATCCGTCAGTCAGTCAGGACAAAGGATTTTATATGTATAGAAGAAGATATAGATAAGAAGATAATACATACTTATATAATATAGCCGTGCAAAGCCGGGGCGGGTCGCTAGTACTTTGATAAAAGAGATCCAATCAAAGAGTATTTAAGTCACATGAGTAGATAATAGAACCAGAGACTAATGTGTCATACAAGGCTCTTTGACAAGTCTACTACTACAAGCTTGACGCGCGTGTGTGCCTGAGCACTGGCGGCACGTCACGTACGGAGAGAAACCGGTCTATACTGGCTCGGCCAGTGCCCAAGTTCAGGGCTGTCACACTCGCATGCGAGCGGTAAACATCACGCGTCGCATGTTTGTTTCATATTGTTTAATAAAATATAGTGTTATTAATTTGATCTTAAGTAGGGAGGGAGTGAGTGTGGACCATTCTTGTGTTATGGTGACGAGTGACGAAATAGAAGACTTAAATAATTTTCTTTCTTTCGAAGGAAGGGTGGGAACGATTGAGTGAGTGAGTGAGCGTGTGCTCCAGTCTAAGCAACTAGGCTTGTGTTATAGTGACTAGACGCGACGGATATAATAGTTATAAATATGTACCTTTACTGGGTGGGAATTGAGTGTGTGAGTACCCCAACCTAAGCAGCTAGGCTTGTGCTATCGTGACCAGACCACGGATAGAAGATTTTCTTTTATAGAGAGGGAGGGAGTACAAATGGAAACGATTTAGTGAGTGAGTGCTCCAGTCTAAGCAACTAGGCTTGTGATATAGTGACTAGACACGACGGAAAGCATAGTTATATGTATGTATAACATACTACTTGTGAATTCTAGTATGTCAACGTTTATGTATCTATTTAACGTTCGATTCTGTGACATCCAAGTTTCCCGGAAAGCCATTAAAATTTCTGATTTAGGTATTATGTTCATCATTCATTTATTTACCTACTAGCTGCACCCCGCGGTTTTACTCGCGTAAGTCTCGATCCCGTGGAAATATCAAAATAAAAAGTAGCCTTCTAGAAAAATGGACTGACCAACACAAAAATATTTTTTCAATTCAAACCAGTAGTTCCTGAGTTCAAACAAACAAACAAACTCTTCAGCTTTATAATATTAGTATAAATAAATCATCAATTCAGATTACATTGTTACGGCGTTAAATTAAACGCCCATAATAAAAGACACTAATACTTACACATTTTTTTTTGGAACGAAGTTCCTTATTGCGCGTTGCGAAAAAAGAGACGGAAAAAATGAAGACCAAAGGATGTAACGACACTTTTTGCATAGAAAGCAAGCCAGTTATTTTCGTTTCGCCTTTCTATTTCGCATTGAACAGTGTGGTGTCGCGACGATTATTTACAAAAAAAAAAGTAGACATAAAAAAAAATTAAAAACAAAAAACTTTAATTTATTACAACTCCTTAACTAATTAAATAAATAAATAATAAATATTTCAGGACATATTACACATCGCCATCCAGCCCCAAGCTAAGCAACTTAATGCTTGTGTTATGGGTGCCAGATAACAGATAAACTACTTATATACTTTTTTTTTTGTAAATATATACATATTATACATATAGGAAACACCCAGAACCAGAAACAAGAATTTATGGTCAGCATAAATACTTGTTCCCGGCGGGAATCGAACCCGCAACCTTCTGCGTCGCAGTCGGGTGTTCGCCCGACGCGCCACAGAGGTCGTCAAAATCAATTAATCGAAAGGAACTTCGTTCTATCCGGGTGTCCCTTGACACCTCTCAAGTTTTTTTTATTTAATATACTTAATCCACCAGTGCCAACCCTACATGATTATGTCACAATTACGTATTCATTTTGACAGCTCCGAACAACCTTACTCTCTGGTAATCTCTACTCATGTGTTTAAGTTTTTAATAAGCCCAGCACGCCGCTTCATACACATGTTCATACAATATTGCTGGAGCATTGTAATGTTCCAAATTCAAAAAACGCTCCTGCATTGGATTTAATTTTCTTTGACCGCGACACTGGCTATATGCACGATAGTAATAATGCGAAGCCATAATAAAATCTCTACATATAATAAATTCGAAGTTTTGGAAGTAAGCGTTCTACGTCCATAATGATCTTAGCACTATAGAATTCGCTAACCTTATATAGCTCCGGTAGAAAAAAATCTTGCATGCGCGATTCAGGTTTTCTTAAATTTAGAAAATCACAAATTAGTTGATTATTCTTTTTGTTCTGCTTAAAAATTTTGTACACTTATGTATTTTAAGAATACATGGCAATATACACATTTTTTAACTAGAAAATAAAGTAATTAATTTAATAAGATATTTTTTTTAATTTCAAGTAACTAGCGCCATCTCTTCGTTTTCGCGAAACTACCATTCATCTCAGAAAATGTTGATTTTATTTGTTTACCTTTGTTTGTGCAGTCTAATTTCGGGAACTAGGAAACAGATTTTAACATAATCTTCACGAATGTGTTCAGAAAATATCAGAAGAGGTAGAGTAGATTTATGTTACTAATTAAAATTTGATATTTCTTGGCGTAAAAAATAAACCATAATATTTTTGCATGAAAACGTACAGAACGTAGGGATGATGTCAAAATTGTCAGTTTGACATACGGAAAGAAGCATCTAGCGCCATCTCTTTTTTATTTATAATTTTATTATGGCTTCGCATTATTATTATCGTGCATAAAGCCAGTGTCGCGGTAAAAGAAAATTAAATCCAATGCAGGAGCGTTTTTTGAATTTGGAACATTACAACGCTCCAGCAATTTTGTATAAACATGTGTATGAAGCGGCGTGCTGGGGTTATTAAAAACTTAAATACTCTTTGATTGGATCTCTTTTATCAAAGTACTAGCGACCCGCCCCGGCTTTGCACGGCTATATTATGCATGTATTATCTTCTTATCTATATCTTCTTCTATACATATAAAATCCTTTGTCCTGACTGACTGACGGATCATCGCACAGCCTAAACCGCTGATCGTAGAGACTTGAAACTTGGAGGGTGTGTTCTTTGTATGACGTAGGCATCCGATAAGAAAGAATTTTCCGAAATTCTACCCCTAAAGGGGTGAAAAAGGGGGGCAAAGTTTGTAATGGACAACGTGATTCCTTAGTCCAATCTATTTCAAATTTTGCGTAAACATTCTTTAACAGAATTAATGGAACACGTGTTTCGTATTTTATTGAAATTCATCCCCTAACGGGGTTAAAAAGGGGAAGAAAGTTATTTTGGGAGTGATTTGCTTCGAAGTTGATATCAATACTCTTTAGTGCTTTTGATTAGATTGGTAACATACTCATTAATCTATGATTGGTAAGACGTCACTTCAAGCTGACAGCGTTAACGTAAAACCTAAGAGGTTGAAAACTTCGAACATTGAACTGAAAAAAGGTGTCTTGCCATTTAGTACTGGGAACTTGACATAGTATTTTTTTTTGTTGCGCGATACGTTTGCTAATACCTGTCGATAGAGGACATTACGGCAAATGAAATATGCCTTTACACCAAATCTCATAGGCGTCTCGGAAATGGGGTATTTGACCAAACGTTATGACTAAGATTTTATCAAAAGTGCGCTGTGCACAAATAATGCTTTCTAACCAAACTTCTAAACCATCTCGGAGACGGGATATTTGTTAAAACATAGAACTGTTATAGGATAGCCACTGAATCACTTAAAACTCTATATTTTTATTAGGATACGCCAAAATTACTCTCTGCGCAACTGTTCAGCCCTACCTAATAATAAAATTTTGAACAATTTGCCAAAAGTCACAGTTCCCAAAGTTAGTAGATACTAATTATTAAGTAATTTAAAAGAAATATCTTTTGTTATGAATACGAAAATACCTAAACAAATGAATAGGACTTTTACACCTTTTTCATTTTTAAAATGGACAGGAAAGTGATCTTATAAGGGTTCCTTTTTTACCTTTTAAGGTACGGAACCCTAAAAACACAAAAGATGACTATGATAGATAGGTAATTACTAATTAGCACGATATGATTAAAGATTTACTCATGTGGTAATCGTAGAGTTTTGTGCATTATTGGCTCTGTGTTAGAAAGACAGAAATAGAAGAATTCATTTTTTTGGTTTAGAACTTTAGGTACTTAGACGTATACCCATTTTGGATCCCATCCCAAGAGAATTGGGTCCACCCGAGGTTTTCGTGTTCCAAGTTAAAATACATCTCATTCAAAAATCTATCTTCTCTATACATATAAAATTCTTTGTCCTGACTGACTGACGGATCAACGCACAGCCTAAATCGTAGAAACCTGAAACTTGTAGGGTGTGTTCTTCGTATGACGTAGGCATCCGATAAGAAAGGATTTTACGAAATTAATTACCTACCGGGTTTAAAAAAGAGTAGAAAGTTATTTTAGGCGATTTACTTCGACTCGAACTCCTTAGTGCTTTTGATTAAATTAAGCAAGTACATTTTATTTTGACACACATGTTTCAAACTCAATCTAATTTGAAATCAACAAAAAATAATAATAATAATAATATCGGCGTAGTAAATTGGACCAAAGGCGAACTAAAAACGTTGCAACGTACCATCAACGTAACTATGACTAAGAATAGAAAACATCATCCTAGAGCCTGCGTACAGAGACAGGTTCTCCCGCGAGCTATTGGTGGCAGAGGAATAATAGACGTTACGAATCTACACAATAGACAAATAACAACACTCAGAACATACTTCCACAACAAAGCTGAAACATCCATTCTCCATAAAAAAGTAGCTGACAGCGACCGTAGATATACTCCTTTAAATATGGCTGATAGAAGAAAACAAACTAACGAGGAACAAGTCGATAATCAAGCTCTTATTAACCAATGGGCCCAGAAGTCTCTACATGGAAGACATCACCATGACTTATGCCAACCAAATGTCGACAAACAGGCGTCGAACGAATGGCTTAGTCGAGGTGAACTCTTCCCAGAGACAGAAGGGTTCATGATCGCCATACAGGATCAAGTAATCGAAACCCGGAACTATAAGAAATATATAATTAAAGTTAATAACCTCCCGACAGATATGTGCCGTAAATGTAATAGTAACTCAGAAACGATCCAACATATTACAGGTGCCTGCAAGTCAATAGCCCAGACTGATTATAAATTTAGACATGATCAAGTAGCTAATATTATCCATCAAAAACTTGCTTATAAATACAAATTACTACCAGATACCCCAAAACCTATACCATATTACAAATATAACCCGGAAATAGTTCTAGAGAACTCTTCATACAAAATGTATTTTGATAGAGCAATCCTCACAGACAAAACGACGCATTTCAATAGACCGGATATTACTGTTGTTAACAAATTAAATAAAACTGCAATTATTATAGACATCGCGATACCTAACACCCACAACCTACAGAGTACGATATCTGAGAAGCTCACAAAATACATAGACTTAAAGGAAGAGATCACTCGCATGTGGCGCTTGCAAAAAGTATCCATTGTCCCTATAGTTTTGTCTTCCACAGGTGTAATACCAAAACAGCTTTTCCAGTCTCTTGCTCTGCTTGATCTACCAAAACACACATTCATTCAACTGCAAAAATCTGTAATCTTGAATACATGTAGAATAGTAAGAAAGTTTTTACAAACAGAAAGCCCAACTTCATCGTCAACAACACAAAATTTGCCTACAGACGTTACTGGCAATCACTTGGCTTAGGCCCGTGATTGTTGGTTAATACCGGATTCAATGCCGAGAAGCAAAAGCTTAAAAACAACATAATAATAATAATAATAAAATAGTTTATTTTCAAAAGAATTAAAATGATACAGTACATAAATCTTTGATCCCCAAACTAGGTCAACCTGTATCTTGGGGATCACCTTCCTAATTGTTACACTTGAGTATCTTACAATTCTAAAAATCACAACTTTACAATAACTAAATACATATGAAGTATATTATATAAAATTAAGTATATTAGAATGAAGTTATTAAACTATACTAATACATACTACATTGCCAGTTAAATACCTACACTAAAAAAATAAATAAAAATTCAGTTCCAGTATTTACTACGAGTAGGTAAAACTGAACAAGAACAATCTTAAAGTTTTTGTTTCTATGTTAATTGTTACTGTACATAATGTGTCGTGTACTTATTTATGTGAAGAACAGTGATATACTATTGGAGGAAGATAAGCATATTTTCAGTGGCATCATAATTCAACTGAAGAAGATGTTTCGTTAGTTTACGTCTACATTCAATACTATTCACTGTATATATTTTTAAGGTATTATTTAATGCGATATAAATATAACTAGACATAAATGCAAATTGGTGTTTGACATAGCTGGAGTTTGGTATGAACTCTGAGCAAACTCTAAAATTTCTTCTTTTTCTGGCTTGATTATTGAGATCCAGAGGTGTTAGTCTATGTCGCTTAAGTGTAGCTTGTAGAATAAACAGCTTTCTTACGGTAAGTAATTGGCATTCCTCATATAGGGTATCTGTAGAAAATCTCAGGGGTTTAAAGAACATAATTTTTATTACAAACCTTTGGGCTCTCTCCAATTTGAGAAAAAGAGTTTTATAGGCACTACCCCAAACAGGGATGCAGTACCGAATGACAGATTCACATATAGCTTTATAAACTAAAACCAATATAATCCTATTTCAACTATTTTCGACTCCTGCGCGGACGAAGTCGCGGGCAAAAGCTATTATAAATAAAAAAGAGATGGCACTAGATGCTTCTTTCCGTATGTCAAACTGACAATTTTGACATCATCCCTACGTTCTGTACGTTTTCATGCAAAAATATTATGGTTTATTTTTTACGCCAAGAAATATCAAATTTTAATTAGTAACATAAATCTACTCTACCTCTTCTGATATTTTCTGAACACATTCGTGAAGATTATGTTAAAATCTGTTTCCTAGTTCCCGAAATTAGACTGCACAAACAAAGGTAAACAAATAAAATCAACATTTTCTGAGATGAATGGTAGTTTCGCGAAAACGAAGAGATGGCGCTAGTAACTTGAAATTAAAAAAAATATCTTATTATATTAATTACTTTATTTTCTAGTTAAAAAATGTGTATATTGCTATGTATTCTTAAAATGCATAAGTGTACAAAATTTTTAAGCAGAACAAAAAGAATAATCAACTAATTTGTGATTTTCTTTTAAGAAAACCTGAATCGCGCATTCAAGATTTTTTTCTACCGGAGCTATATAAGGTTAGCGAATTCTATAGTGCTAAGATCATTATGGACGTAGAACGCTTACTTCCAAAACTTCGAATTTATTATATGTAGAGAAGAGATTAAAAACTAGCTGCGCCCCGCGGTTTCAGAAGTTAATGAGATTAGCGCGTTCAAACAAACAAATTCTTCAGCTTTATAATATTAGTAAGTACTTATAGATTATGTTCTTAAAAAAATAGCGCAGGACAGGGAGCAATGGAAGACTCTCGTTTCGGAGGTCAAGATCCACAGTGGGTCGCCGAGCCAGCCGAGAAGTACATAGTTGTAGTTAGTATGTTCTTCACAAATAGACAAATTGACTATTATAATCCCAAATGCGTTCCCTAACTTTCTCGGATGAAACAGCAAAACGCAACAATCTAAAGTACTACAAAAGAAACATAAACCGAATACTTCCCTATCGAGAGATTGCTTCAAGTTACAAATTCCACATGCCTGTATTACATTTCACCATTTTCAGGTTCAGACCATGGATCTACGTATTTCCCTATATTGCGAAGGTATTGGTTAACAATACAATTTCAACCTTCCCGGCTTATTATAAGATGTAATATAGTGTGAGAAAAGGTGTCGGTCAGCGCGTGCGCGTGCGCCTTGAAAGTAGGTAGGTAGGTATATGTGACGTAACGTTAGTTGTTGTTCCCAATTTGCCGCGATTAAGAAAGATAGAAGGCTCGTGTTTGTCTGAAGTGTGACCTTAATGCTACATGCGGTGTGCGGTGTGCAAACTGCGGTAGTTGGTAATTAAGTGTTGATCTTACGATAGAGTTAAAAATCTAATTATAACACTCCAAAAGTAAGTAGGTACGGTCGGCTGCATAATTGCAGACCCACCGTAGAGCTCCAAAACGGCAGAATGTTTTCAACACAAGCAATATTCTAGGCACATGCTTTAGTTGAAGTATAAAGTCTTCTAACTCATGAATGTATCAAACAAAAATATTAGAATGAAAACATGCCAATAATAGTAATTTTTGAACTCTACCGGGGGCTGCAATTATGCAGCCGACTGTACCTATGTAAGTAGTAGACTTGAGTTTTTGGACCTCGAGTGAAAAAAATGCGTTATCCTTGCGTATTTTTAACCGACTTAAAAAAGGGATGAGGTTAAAATAAAATGAAAATATATTATTAATAACAACTAGCAGAGCTCCATAGTTTCACCCGCGTAAGTTTCGTTCCCGTGGGAATATAGGGACAAAAAGTAGCTATGTTACTCCCAAGAATTCAATGTACCTATCTTCGTAACTGGTTTCATCAAAATCGGTCCAGGAATTTTGGAACCTAATCGTTACAAAAAAATATCCTCTTTAGAATGTTAGTGTAGAGATGGTCTACAATAGAGATGGTCTATTTTGACTTAAATTGGATTCTATGATATTTTAGTCAACAATGGTGTTAAAGTGGAGTAAGTAATTATTTCTCTTTTTGGCGTAAAAAATACTCCTAAAGATAGTTATTAGACAGGGTGAAGTTCCGTCCTGGTCTTGGAAAGATAAGATCCTCCTTATTTTTTTATTCTCGTCTTCCGTAAGAGCAGATCTATCGAAAATGCACTTTGGACTAAGTATTACATTTTCAAGCGACTGACGATGGTTACTCTAACTAACTATAATCTAACTAACTTCGGGTTACGTGTGTTCAAAGTCCATCAGACCTTGGACTTCAGTATCTATACGCAACGAAACTGACTCAAAATGAATGACGAAATAAAAAAAGAAAGCCTCGATTTGGGGGACGTTGCGCCTAGATTACATGATATGTGTTACCAAAGCGCCGAAACGGTCTAAAGTCCGATAAAGTAAAATAATATTTTGGACGAGCCTGATAAGTGTACCTATAAGTATATAGGTACCTTCTTATAATTTTGGGCCCAGACATAGATTTCTAGTAGAGTGCGCGCCACACAAGTTTGAACGTACTTAGTGAAAAACGAAACTGATCGACATGTTCCGATTTTTTGTTAACATTAGATATTGTGTTTGAGGCGTTATGTTTTCATTCATTCATTTAATGATAATATTAATATTTATGTATTTACTAATGTGGCGACGCTTCACATCGCCACCAACAGATGGCGCCACTGATACGATCATTGATCCTAGATCGCGCAAGCGAAGTTATTCTGAAGATAAGCTCATATACAAGTTCCAACGAAACATCGTTGGGCCATAACACATGCCCGGTGGAAGATCTTCCCTTTGGAGGTACATACCACCTCGCCCCTCCAAACTGGTGACCCCTCATATGAACGACGAGCGCAACCTTCGCCGACATGAGCTACTTCACCTCCGCACCACTCCTCACCTACCCCCGCAGCCAGCCAGCAGCCAACCACTGGCAGCCACATCGGTTGGACCATGACGCCTGTATACTACGCAAGCACTGGTTCACCCTCCAACGGCAACACCGCAACTGGGCACCTGCAGCACGCTGAGTACGTCCGGCATCTCATCGACTGGTCATCGATACAACGGATCTTCACGTGCTACGCCCCTTCACACGTCCCGACTCACCGTGGACTTTACTGTTCCGACTCACTGGAACAGCATCAAGCAACACGTCTCGACTCACCGAGACGCAACTCAACTGGCACACTGGCAAGACAACAAGACTTCTGCATCGACCTCCGGTCTTCGGGGGGAGTGATGTGGCGACGCTTCACATCGCCACCAACAGATGGCGCCACTGATACGATCATTGATCCTAGATCGCGCAAGCGAAGTTATTCTGAAGATAAGCTCATATACAAGTTCCAACGAAACATCGTTGGGCCGCGGCCTACCGGGTATAACACCTGCCCGGTGGAAGATCTTCCCTTTGGAGGTACATACCACCAACTACCTCCAAACTAACTTCATGCCAAAAGTAATGCAGGCCAGGGATGAAAAGAAGGAAAAGCAACGTAGGTAAGCGCCATCATTTGCGCAGTCTTACCTGACATGGATCTAGTCTGGATCGGGTCTATTCATCAGTAAGTACCTACCTAGCCTAAAAGAATACGTTGTTATTGAATGTGGTTGAAATTAGCTTTGAATGCTTGACTAATGACCACGCTACCGTTCCCCCCATTCAGTGTTATCACCCATGTAGTTACATTTACCGTGATGGCCAGGCTGTGATAAATTTAATCTACTAGTCAATTTTCGCGAATGGCCGAACCATGACCGATAGATCGCAAATCTACAGCTTGCGCAAGCGCATAACTGTTTAGTCATTGCGGTTATACAATAGTCATATTGATGATACGTGTAATGATATGCAAATGCATAGAAAGTAAAACGTTTGTTTGGTTAAAGATTGATTCGCTTCTAATACATTTTTCTCGGTCAAACTGAAAAAATACACTCACTAATGATTGCACAATGTACAGTAGTTAGTAACAGCACAGTAACAGTAGTCATGCTTTGAAATAAGTTTTACGGATACTTAGTTCTATCACATGAGTAGAGAAGGACTTTACTCATGTGGTTCTATGTTCTATGTCTTGGCATGGCCCTAGAACTTTAAAATTCCCGCCATGGATTCCCGCTATAGAGTTATTTATGTCATAAAAAACTTGAAGCTTTTACCTATTTTTTTTTTTTAAAGATGCTTTTAAAATCAAAGTTTTGACAGTGACAGTTGAATGACACTCAGCTTCGCGTGTCAGTTCGCTCAAGAGATAGTGCGCGCGAAATGGGAATTTTCCAAGGAATAAAGAATTTTCATATGGAATTTCATAATTAATTGCGTGTAAATTCAATTCTCTAAAATTGTGAACACAAGTTTATAGACATAAATGCAAGGATAAACAATCAGAAAAAGAGGCTGTCATCAATAGACAGGTTATTGATTTTTCCAGATATTTGTTTACGCATGCTTGTAAACTAACATTCAACCCGATGAAAGAAAACAATTATTCTCAGGTTATTCCTTCCAAGTAAATCCTGTTATAATTTGAAAGGAAAGTGCGGAAATGGCGAAACAGGTGGCCGATGTTGTGATTCACGCTACGGACTCAAAGAACACTGTGGAAGAAGACATCAGTGTCGATTGTATTGACGAGGGACTGTTTCTAGGTAAGATTATAACACAAAATATCGACACACTACTGACAAGAAAATGATTGTTATCAATAATACATATAATTACTTAATAATTTTAATTTTACTAATAGAAGCGCTCGAGTAAGTTCCGATCCTTTTGAATATCGGGATAAAAAGTTCCCCATCTTACTCCCTCTGTTTCACTATATCTTCATATCAACTGTCACCTATATTAGTCCAGTAGTTTCATAGCAAAAAACATATTTTTTCTATAAAATATTTACTGAATATTATATCAAAAGTTAAGTACTTTTTTACATTAGTTTGGTTCGGGCTTAGACAGTAAATCATCTTACATGTATTAACCAATACAATGCAGTTCTTAAACCGGTCTAGCTAGTAGCCAGTTTAAGCAATATAGTTTGGCTTTAACATGTGCAAAACTACATACTTTGCACTACAGTCTGATAGTCTTAGATTAGGAAATCATTAACAACACTATGAAGAAAAACATAAATCAATTTCAGAGTTATTATAACTTCTCAGGTAACCTCGCCTGCGCCCGTGACTACAACACCTTGAAGCGGTTACAGATCACACACGTCCTCACCATCGATGTAGTGCCGCTGCCTCGAACTGTACTCGCCCACACAGAGTTCACATTTAAATTCATCAAATGTAAGAACCTGTAAAGGTCATAACAGACATAGCTATTGGCAAGAAATGTTACACAAAGAGTATCCTTATATCCTTCTCCAAGGTCTCATTTATTACTATGCCAATATTCATCAAAATAAGTAAAAAAACTTAGCAGGATATACACAGCATCATCCAGACCTAAGCTAAGCTACTAGGTTTGCATTATGGTGACCAGATCATAGAGAAAATATTTATATACTTTTTAATTTCTAAATGTATTACTAACAATACATACAAAAACAGTTAGACCAGAAACCATATCTGTAGATCACAAAAATAATTATTCCACAGCAGGAATAGAGTTCGCAAGCTTCTAAATTGCAGATGGGTATAAAATCGCTTTCACATACCAGAGGAAACAACAAATGTTAGATTATCATAATTAATGAAATGAATAAAACTCACAATTTCAGTGGCAGATGTAACAAAAGAAGATCTGATAAGCCACCTTCCTGAGACCAATGAGTTCATCAAGCAAGCCATCTCCAGTGGTGGGACCGTCCTGGTCCATTGGTAAGTCTGAGCTGATACTTCTACTTAAATAGCACATATACCCACTACTGAAGGAATGTTGTTGATTTTCTTTAGTAAAATTGCGCTAAATTAATGCGTTGACCGTTAGGATCCAATTGTTATCGTTTCCAATTCTACTTGTCACAGTAGAGTTGGGCTTGAAAAGAATTATTAGCTTTATATATGCTCTAGAGATCATATAAAAGAGGCTGAAAAGTTATTTTTCTCATATAGGAGCCATTTAGAGTTTTTTGCTCCTATCGGATCCTCCCCCAGAGGAGCCGCTTAGCTTATAGATGGACTAGGGTCCAGGAAAAAAAACACAAAATGTAATCAATATGAAAACAAAAGACCATCGAAAAATAATTCTTTTATTTTCATGCAAAAATATATATATTTTTTTGTAACACTGATACCTACCCATACCTAAGAGCATTTTTCTGATGAACGTTTTAGCTACTTCGGTGTATCTCGCTCCGCTGCCGTAGTGATAGCGTATATAATGGAGAAATACGGTCTATGTTACGACGAGGCGTTCTCCCTGGTCAAGTCTAAACGGCGGTTCATCGGGCCCAATCTGGGCTTCGTGGCGCAGCTGAAGCTCTTCGGACATATGGAGTACAAGATCAATAAGGACGACCCGAGGTTTAAGCAGTTCCGGTTGAGGGTCGCTGGACAGATGTTGAAACAAGGTGAACGAATAATAAAATAAAAATAATAAATATTTCAGGACATATTACACATCGCCATCCAGCCCCAAGCTAAGCAACTTAATGCTTGTGTTATGGGTGCTAGATAACGGATAAACTACTTATATACTTTTTTTTTTTTGTAAATATATACATATTATACATATAGGAAACACCCAGAACCAGAAACAAGAATTTATGGTCAGCATAAATATTCCCGGCGGGAATCGAACCCGCAACCTTCTGCGTCGCAGTCGGGTGTTCGCCCGACACGCCACAGAGGCCGAGACAGAGGAAGCGCGAGGCGGAGGCAGAGGAATATTACCTTACTAGCGGTTCCCGACGGAATATCGGGATAAAATGTCTATTTTTGATTAAATATGAATGAATGTATCCCTCTACCTATACTAACCAAGTTTTATCGAAATTGGTTCAGTAGTTTCGGAGTTTTTTGTTACAAACAATAAAGTCTTTCTTCTTCATAATATTATTGTAGATAGGAGTCAAATGCAAAATGCCTGTCGCTGATAACTTAAAATGGTAAATGATTGTATGGAAAAGTGGCGCGGTTGGCGAACACCTGCCTGCGACGCGGAAGGTTTCGATTCACGCCGTCGAACAAGTATTTGTGTACTCTGTAACTGTTTGTTATTTGAGATGAGGAATAACATGTAAATATTCTGCAGTGAAGATCCTCCCCCAGTCGTTCGCGGACCTGATAAAGCCGGACCCGGCGCTGGTGAGGGAACGTCCCGACCCCATTGTGTACCGCTGTAAGAAGTGTCGGAGGGTGCTCGCCAGCCAGGCCAATATCATACCGCATCTTCCTAGGGACCTTAGGATACAGCTCGCTAAGAAAGGTAACGTATAAACACTTCAGGATATGTCCCAAAGATTGCCTGGAAGAGAACGCTTTGAGCGATAAGGCCGCCCTTTGTCATCCCTAACACTTACACTTAGGGATGATTTACATAAGACCGGGCCGTGTCGGAGCCCGTTCCGTGCTGTACGTTTATATTACACCGAGTTATCAGCCGCCGCCCGAGGGGACGGACGGATCTCGTGCGGGCCACGTACCGTACACGGCCCGGTCTAATGTAAATCATCCCATAAGCTTTGTTTTTTATAACTCATGTCATTTAAAAATTGTATTTACAATAAAGAATTTATCTATCTACCAATCTCACTGATAGTTATATTATTCCGAGTTTTAAAAAATAGCCCCGTGATTGCTATTGGGATAAAAAGTCTATACGTCTAGTAAGTAAAATAGGCAGTCGACGTCGAGTTGCGGAAAACTGCCCGACAACAAATACAATACCTAGTAAGTGTCACAAACCTTCAGTATATTTCCCTGATAACACAGAACATCTTAAAAACTAAGTTATGTGTGGTTTACTTTTCGCCTTTATGTTACATCTCCATGAAAATCATCCAGCGGTCATATTACAGGCATTCGACCGCCTCCTAGCAAGTTAACAGGATTAACTTGTGCTGAGAATGGTGAGATCCTCATAGAGAAGCTGAAGTCTCTCGCCTGTCAGATCCTCGACGAGCCAAGCCATAGCCAGGATGATGGACCTTCTGAGGTATGGAGTACAGATATACACCAGGCACAATATACAGATATACAGTATCTACATTATTCATTTATCAAACATGTTATGTTGTCACAGGATAACTGAATTCCGACGAAATGGTTCCCACAACATACCTACGGGAGAACTTAATCGATTTCACCATTTTAAACTTAATATTTCATCTCTACAGACAAAATACGGATGACTTCTTGTGTCTTAATTTAGATTCAGTAGAAGTAAATACTACGTCGTCGTTGCAAAGTCTTGGTTAATGCAACCAATATGTTGAGTTCATCTCAAATATCTACCATTTTTATAGTGCGTTAATTTTAACTTAAATTTTATCTATGAATTTGGTCTATTAAATAGTTGTTGTAGCTACAAGACTGGCTATATTTCAGGTAGTAGACGGATACAGCGAACTGAACCTGGTGGACGCCAGCACCTGCCACCCGGAGTCGTCCTCGTCCGCGGACATATGTCGCGCGATGTGGTTCGTGGAGCCGCTCGGCTGGATGCCGCGCGTCGGACAGCGGCACAGCGGCAAGCTGCACTGTCCCAAGTGTACCAACAAGGTCGGCAGCTTTAACTGGATCATGGGTACGTAACCTTGGTTATATGCATGTAGAGAAACATCCGTCCGACAACCTGGCAATGATTTGCGACACTAGTTCCTGGCACAAATCCATTACATCCACATCCGCACTAAACACTTCGCTTCTTCATTCCTTAGTCGCACCGTGAGGGAATGGAATCAGATGCCTGATTCTGTCTTTAGCGAATTAAAGTGCTTAGTCTAACAGTTAGCGAGTCTCCGGCTGCCATTTATAAACTTCTATCTATACCGAGTTTTATAACAATTGGTTTAGTAGTTTTACCTTGAAGAAGTTACATACACGATGACTCACAAAGTGTATTATCATAATTCATAATACGTTTTCTAGGTTGCAAATGTCCGTGCGGTCAGAAAGTGGCTCCAGCGTTCTACCTGGTGCCTTCCAAGGTGGAGTGGTCGAACATTGTGCAGAACGTACAGGTCACTGTCTAACTATAGATTACTATACCTTTAAAGGGTGTTACTAACTAGCACCGCCTTGCGGTTTCACTACGCGTTACTCTCGATCCCGTTGAAATTATGGAATGAAAAGTTTCAACAAAATCAGTAATAACAAAATAAATGTGTAACCTATGTGTTATTTTCGGTCTCCAGCTATGTACATACTAAGTTTCATCACAGTCGGTTCAGTAGTTATTGTGTAAAGAAACAAATATACAAATAAATGAAGAAATTGAAAACACTTCTTAATAATCCAATGCCCCCGGCGGGATTTGAACCCACGACCCTTTCTTAGCCACTGAACCACTGGGCTGTAGTAGCTCAGTGCTGTGAGGACACACACACATATTCACATTTATAATATTAGATATTCACAACACCCAAACTTAAAACTAATGTTACAATTTATTTATTGTATAAATAAAACTATTGCTATTTTTTGACTATTTTATCTTCTTGTCTTTGAAATGCCTTTGAAATTGTCTTACTTATTATAAATCTATTATAATGTCTTCCCGTAATTTACTTCCACAACTTTGTATTTACATCTAGCCTTTCGTGTCTTTATAGCTTGTCCAGCCCAGTTAAAAAAAAAACATAAAATTTAAAAAAAAATTTATAGAGACTTAATAGATATGATACAAAAAAGACAGAATACCAGAATCGTTTTAATGATCCATCTTTGACTTTCAATCATTAATCAAATATACTAGGAAAATATATTATTTCGTTAATGTATATGGACACTTTCAATGAAAAATAAAAACTTGTTATTGTTGTCAAATTGCTCATTTTAATTCCATATACTTGCTCCTTACATAATTATGACCATTATTTATGTAATTCAAAACTTAAAATCTGTTGAGATCAGGAAATAATTAATGAATAATGACCCTTGTTATATTAAAGTTGGTGCTTGCATGGGCGTGCCCACAGTGGGGCAAGGTGGGGCATTTGCCCCACCCTGACTCGGAGCTTATAATAAAAAAAATGGGTTTTTAATATAAGTAACAAATTTAAATATCCATTATGTTACTTTCAAAATTAAAATTACCGCGTAAAACAATGCAATATGCATGGATCGGTCGCGCATGCACAAAGCCCGCTATTTTTAAAGTTTATCCGCCTGCACGTTCCTGACAAATTTAATGGGCCATCATGCTGGCCCACTGGCTTATGGTTCGTGGTGTGAAGACTGGATGGCCACGGAGTCAGTTTTTCGGTCACACATCAAAGGAAGTGGGCCAGCGATGGCGGTACGCATCTACTCGTGGCCCATTCATCAGTGAGTGCTCGAAAATTGGTACGTGGTGTACAGTAAGGAACATCATCATCATCATCATCCGAGCGATGTTCCCGGTTGCATCCCTCTCAGGAGCCCGGGGTCCGCTTTCCTACTTTTACGCCTCCACTTCGCACGATCTTCGGCATCCTGGTTGGTAAGGCCATTTGCACGCATATCACCCTTTACGACGTCAAGCCAGCACTTCTTGGGTCTACCCAGTCTGCCACGGCCCGGCGGAGGCGCCATGGCAAGACATTTGTTCCCCACGTAACTAGCCGGTTTTCGCAAGACGTGACCGTACCAGCGTAGGCGACATTCTTGCAATTTATCTGCAATGTCTCGGACATGAAGGCTGCCCCGGATGCGGGAGTTCCTGACGCGATCCTTTCGCGTCACTCCACACATCCAGCGCAACATCTTCGTCTCCGTGACACGCAGCTCCTGCTTATGTCGCTCATGTACCGGCCACGCCTCACTACCATACAAAAGGACAGGTCTAATGATGGTTTTATAGACCTGTCCCTTTAGTTTAACCGGCATTTTGGGGTCGCAAATGACACCAGTCACCTCACGCCACTTGGCCCAAGCCGCTGAAATGCGTGACTTGACGTCGCAATCGATGTCGCCGGACGCGCGAAGAACACATCCCAAGTACTTAAACTGGTCTGTCCGCTCGACCATATGACCGTCTACGCAGACAGGTGTGGGATCTGTGGTATTGCAAGCCGAGTACTCTGTCTTCGCCACATTCAGTTGCAAACCGCCGTTCTCAAGCGACTCCTTCCACGTGTGTACACGTTGGACCAGCCGCCCCTTATCCGAATCCGCCAGCGCAATATCATCAGCGTACATGAGCAGCCATGGAGGCTGCTCGTGTGCATCCCTGATGGCAACGGACAGTGCATCCAATATTACGCTGAACAGGAACGGGCTTAGGACGGAACCCTGGTGAACTCCAACGGGAACAGGGAAGGGCTTAGTGTCGCCAACAGCAGTTCGCACCACAGAATCAGAATTTCGGTACATGTCTCTGATGATTTCAACATAAGCTTCCGGAACCCCTTTGGACCGCAGCGCCCACCAGATCATCATGCGAGGAACACAGTCGAAGGCCTTCTGAAAATCGGAATAGAAAATGCAGAGGCGTATTCTTCGTCCTGTATATCTCCATAACGATCCTTAGGGCGAAAACAGGGTCCATGGTGCCATGCCCGGGGCGGAAACCATATTGACACCCAGAGACAGTGCACTCCTGTCAGATCCGAGAATCCACTATCCGCTCGTAGAGCTTCATGGTGTGGGACATGACCTTTATACCTCGATAACTGCCACACTCCTGCACCAATCCCTTGCCCTTGAAAACTGGGGTAATAACACTCAATCTCCATTGGGCAGGGATCTCACCGGTCTCGAGTATGCGGTTAAAGAGGTTGGTCAAGATGCCCACACCACGAGGACCCATCGCCTTCCACATTTCGATCGGCTCCGACAGCTTTCCGATTCTTCATGGGGCGAAGAGCCTTGCGGACTTCGTCAGGCGTAATCGGTGGCACAAGTCCTTGATTCGGAGGGAGTTCCGGCAGCTGCACCTCTTTGTACTGCTTATTCAGCAGCTCGTGGAAATAAGAGCGCCCTCTCTCCTTCACCGCAAGGTCCTCGCAAAGCAGGTTACCATCGGGGTCTTTTACACAGCGGAACTTGGATATATCCTGCGCCGCTTTTACCCTCGAACGTGCCAACTTATAAATAAGCTTCTGCCCCTCAGACGTTTCCAACTTATCGTATAGTGACTGTAAGTGGTTCTGTCTGGCTCTGGCTACTGCTCTTTTTGTGGCACGTTTGGCGGCTTTATACGAGTCGCGATCTTCAGGAGAGCTGGACGCTTGCCACTTTTTAAAGAGGGCTTTCTTCGCCTTAGTCTCCCTCTGGACTGTGTCGTCCCACCACCAGTGTGTACAGTAAGGAACATATAAATACAAAAAGCAAAGTAAAGTAATAGCTAGAAAGTACAAGTTGCACAAATGGGCGGCCTTATCGCTGAAAGCGATTTCTTCCAGGCAACCTTTGGATGGAAAAGAACTGATTTAGCTTTATATTGCCGCAGCGGCTGCTTGCACGTCCTTCTCCAATTTACAACTGAAGGTGACCAACCATCGTGTAGTTGCGTTTCAACCATCACATTGCCCTATCGCTGCCATCTCGCTGGAGATTAATTAGCCTAAACCCCCCATGACATTATTCAAATAAATACAGTCATTAATAATAACATTTTAAATTTTCTACTACTTATCGAGTTTTATACTTTTGTTTGCTTCTGCCCCACCCTGTACAAAACTCTGGGCACGCCCATGGGTGCTTGTATAATAATTACTAACGCGGTTACACTCGTGTAGGTCCCGATCCCGTGGGAATATCGGGATATAAAGCCCATGTTACTTCAAAAGATTCAATTTACCCTCATACCATACACACATAGTTTCATCAAAATCAATCCAGTCGTTTCAGAGCCAACAAACATACAAAAATCTCTTTATAATATTTTAAGGATTGACTAACAATTACCAGATATAGACAAATACCGGCCATAAAACAGGACGTACGTTTATTCAGTAACGAAGTCTGTTGAAACCGTAGACAGAATAAGTATAGACAAGCTACCAGCGTATACAGTGTGAGGTGTGAGACAGCGAATTCAACATACCTATAACACTTCTATAACATAACCTATAAGTATATAGTTCTCAAATTGCCAATAAACAGTAATTAACCATCACTGCACAAGTGCACACCAATTAGTATTCCTTTTTTAATATCTTATAAGTCACAAGTAACACAAATTACAGTCTACGGGATAAGAAAACGAAACTTTAAACGTTTGTTTGCCACCGACGACATTGGTGGCAAACAAAAAAAACCTATACGCAAATAGAGACAAAAAATTTATACGTCGTCTTGCTCCCACTTACTCATTAGACGTTCAATCCTTCTCACTCTAATTATTATTATTTTAGTAGCGAGTCCATATTTATTCTCTGTCTACGGTTAAAGCTTTTGAAATTGAGTCACACAGACGAAAGATAGATAGATAGACAGATATTATACAGGAACATAGAACACGATATACACAAAGTAACAGCTAGAAAGTATAGGTTGCACAAATGTGCGACCTTATCGCTGAAACCGATGGCGTTGTAATAAAGAATTATAAATAGAATTTACTTCTAAATTGATATTCATTTAATATTTTTTTTAACGGGAGCTGAACATTATTTATGCTCAAAAAATAGATTGAAAGGTAAAGGAATAGTGATGGCGCTATCTAGACATATAGGGTATGAATGAACTGTATAATAAATAGCGGTAGCGCAATCTAGAAACAAGGGGTATTTTTGTGCCTGAGTAGGAGCACTCTATATAATTGTTAGTCAACGATTTTAGTATAGATTGTGTAAATACTGATTTTATTCCCGTTTCTTTATGTAAATATGTTTAGTTATGAATTAGAATAGATGAATATGCTGTATTCGCTGTTTTATTTAACCTTAATAATTTTATAATAATTTACTGTTTTATATGCAAAATTTATACGTTATTGTTAAGACTTGTAAATTTAATTTTATTTAGGTACCTAGTATGTAAGTGCTTAGATGGAATTTTTTTATAAGTTTATATAGTGATGTATATATTTTGTATTCAGTTTGTTTTAGTAAAAACCTAAATTTAAGAAAAATAAATGAATGAGAATAATAATATTGCAAAACTTAAAAATTATATAAATTGTTAATGACTAGCATAATTCTTGAGAATCTTTTCAGGACATTGCACATAGCGCCCTCAAGCCTCAAACTAACTAAGCAACTAGGCTTGTGTTTTAGGTGCCAGTTAATGGACATAATCCTCATATATAATTATTTTATAAAGACATACTAATGAAACATACAAAAACACCTAGACCAGAAACCAATGTCACATCAGTATTTGTTTGAGACGGGCATCGAACCCGCAACCTTCTGCGCCACAGGTTGTCAAATTACATTACCTACTACTTATAGCTTGCACTCGGCATTTGGTTTTTACAAGTTTTTTCTAAGATTTTAAACTAACATGATTATTTTTACTACTAAAGATATTAAAGTCGAGATATTTCTCATGTTTTTGATTGTTTACCATGTTTTTTTGTAACGTTTTTAATAACTATAGTATTTTCTCTAAGGAATCCAAAAATTACCACCACTATGAGATTTAAAGTTCTTGTGACCTTCTGCTGACCGCATTGCTCAAAAGTCTCGATTTTTTTAAAAATGCATTTTTCTTACAATATTTTTCCATGTTTTTTTTTTCATCTTCTCTACCTGTTTTTTCTAAGCCTGGGCAGGTCGTGTAGCGTGTGGTTATGGACGCGCATGAGATGGGTGTTGCGCTTCCAGGAGTCGGCGAAGCGTGCGCCGCACCGTGTGCACGAGTAGGGCAGCACGCCGGTGTGCACACGCGCGTGACGGGTCTGCGGGATATTTATATTAACTTTAGAACACACACTGAGGCGGTATAATGGCCGATAAGTGACATGAGCTCTCTATAACTACTTAGAAGGCATACTCTTTGATATCAAGTTACAGATGGCTCTGAAGGCGGAGCAGTGTTGTACTCACCAGGTTACTAGCATCGTTGAATCCCTTCCCGCAGTGGTTGCAGACATGGCTCTTGCCGGCGACGTGTCTCCGCTGGTGTCGTCGCAGGTTCGACGCGACCGCGGCACGGAACCCGCACTCGGAACATGCGAACGGCTTCTCGCCGGTGTGCAGCCGCATATGCACCGCCAGATTACCTGCTAAAAACGAAAAAAAGTTTTTTAAAGCTATATTTTATAGCAGCATAAAACAAAAATGTCAGCAAAGACACCATAGTACTTGTAGTGCATGGTAAAAGCTCAATCTTTCGAAATACTTATCCATCTACATTTTAACTCGAGCTGACTGATTTTTCGTTTGTTTGAGCGAATGGATGGATGGGTTAAATTCACAATTAGACCTGGTAGGTGTCGGTACATGTCTTTCAGACAAAATAGCACGCCCCACCAATGTCATAACAAATATACGTGTTTTTCAAGTGTAAGCATGTTTTAGACGGAAACACTTGTCTGCAATATATTTTCCGTAACTAGACCTTTTTAGTTGAGCCCTTTTTGTACGAGGTTCTACTTGTCAGGGGAAGAACCAGTGCCAACTCTTCCATGTCACAAGATGTGTTTTCTAGTAACTTGTAGACAACTGTTGTTGGCGTCACCAATAAATAGTACTAATAATTTCCAGCACTACATCCTACTAATATTATAAATGTGAAAGTTTGTGTGTATGTGTGTATGTATGTTTGTTACTCCTTCACGCAAAAACTATTGGACCGATTGCGATGAAACTCGGTATCTAGATAGCTGGAGACCTGGATTAACACATAGCCTACTTTTTATCCCGATATTCCCACGGGATCGGGACTTACGCGGGTGAAACCGCGGGGCGCAGCTAGTAATCTATAAAAACTGCTTAAGCTAGGTACTCTTTGAAAGTCCCAATAGGTACCTTGAGCAAAACTCCATCCACAGTAGTAACAAAGGAATTTCTTGTCTGTTTCATGGACACTCATGTGGCTTTTAAGAATACTCTTCTTTTTGAACCTGGAAATTATAAATTATGTATTCAGCTTTATTTTCTACCTGGCTATGGATAAATTCAAAACCTTTTTAATCTGTATCTGGTGGAGAAGGTTGCGGCTATAATATGTTGGTATATACACAAGAAAATTTTAAAAGTAAGTATTGTATCAGTTGTCTGACACCCATTATTACAAGCCTAGCAGCAACAAGAATTAGGGCTGTATCAGGCACGCAGCTGAAATGTCCTGCAATATTTATTTATTATGTGAAAAGACTCATCTTATGTCAAGTCGACACAATTCTGATGGATGTAGCTAATTCAACCTCTTAGATTAACTACATCTTCTGACCAATTTTAAAGATGTTCACATGTCAAAACATGGTTATGATTTTCTTTAAATATCAATAGTAATATGTACCTGGCAGTACACTTATCGCAGCTAAATGGCCTGTCGTCGTTGTGCGCTCGAGCGTGTGCTGTGAGGTGCGCTCGGTGCTTGTAACGCTTGCCACAAATAAGGCATGAGAACTGACGCTCGTCTGAGTGGCTGCTTGCGTGGGATAATAACTGGGAGGGGCGGGCGAAACCTGGAGGATATTTTATTTATTAAAGCTTTATGCTAATTAACCAGGACACCAAAGAAAAGCATTCACTTAGATTGACTCGAGAGAAACATTCACTTAGTTCAGAGTGCCATCTATCTTGACAGTAAATAAATATGTAAGTACAGATATTTGTTTCTAGTCTGGGTATGTATAATGTATTAAAAAAAGAAAACTAAATATAAGTATTTAATTTCTTGTCTGCAACACAAGTCTAGTTGCTTAACTTGGGACTAGATGCCGCTATGTGGAAAGTCTTGCAATATTTATTCATTTAACAATACTGGTTTTTTCTCTTCTTCCCCCTAGCCTTATATTCTATTAATTGGACTATAGTTCCCGAGGCTTTGAAAATAATACTCACTCTTAGTGCAATGTGCACATGTATACTTGTTGCTAGCATGATCCTTTTGGACATGTTTTTGGTACCAAGTTTTAGATTTGAATTGTTTACAGCAGTGCACACACTTTATTACATCATTGTCATTTTCTACCTTAGGACTCAAAACTTTGTCTTCACTTACTATGCTCTTTGTACATTTATCAATAGTAATATCTTCTAAGTTAGGTATGACTTTATGTTTCTGTTGTGTTGAACTTTCAATAACACTGCAGATCTTATAATCTGGTAAAGTAAGCCGTATGTCACAGTTATTTTGATTCTTGTGCACCGTTTCAGGTTCGACAATAACGCTTGTCTTTCTAGATATCACGTTTTTAAGTGTTACATTTACTTTTTGAGCCTCTGTGATAAAAGTATAAGACGATTCGATTTTTATGATGCAATCGTAGCAAAACTGTTTTGGAAGATTATCATCTTCTGTAATCTGAAAAAAAAGGTTATTATACGACTTTATTTGGGTAGTAATACGACTTTTTGCCATTCAAAAGAAGATAGAAACACGTACTCTAATGTTGGTGCAAAAACTAAACATTTCTACGGCTCTTGTATAGAAATTCTCCTTTTCCCAAGACGCTACTTCTTTCATACAACCGCGACAAAGTTTTGTGACGTCCATGGTTCATTATACCACCAAAAATTCTCTAGATTTAGGTTTAATATTTAGAAAACGGTGTTGTTTTGCGTACTTAACCGATCAAAACAACAACAAAATAAATATATGTCAAAATCTTCGACCTTGTCAAAGTCCATTGACATTTCAATTACGTTTCATTTTCCTTCATCACATATTTTAAGCATAAGACCTAAAAAGAGGACAAAAACTGATTTACGACTGTAAAGAAAGAGACAGCTGAATTTGAAAAATACGTTCCTTTTCACGTAGTAACAGTATAATTTATTTATTTTTAAGATAAAACAGATTTAACCAGTTTAGTTTTCATGCCCGATTTAGATTCAGCTAGGAAAGTCTTGAGCTCGTCAATGCCTTCACCAGTGAGGGGTGATGCTTCCAGCAGCCGCGGCGTGTTTGTCAACTCGGTGCTGAGTCGAGCAAACTGCAGCATTAGCAGTGCTTCGTTGCGCATCTGTCTGTAGGCTGCATCCATTTTAGTGAGCACTAACATAAACTGAAAGATAATTACAATAACTTCACTAATCACGTTTCTTGTTAATGTTAATATAATTCTCTGTCAAGTCCAGAATGGAAACATAAAAAAATTTAAATAAAAAACAGTGGCTACATTACACCGGAAGTGAGACAAGAGGGAGATGATGATGTCTATGGTGAGTGAAACTAGTATGGCGGTAAAATATCTATCTTGATAAAGTATTTTGAGTTTGTAGTGCAATTTAGTTATAGTGTTCTTCGGGAAAGATAAACTTGGAGGAATTAAGTTAAGTATTCACAATTAGGTAACGCCAACAATATTCGTGAGTAAAGTAGAGTTAGGATCAAATGTATTGTTTAATGCAAATATAATAGATTCAAGTTAGAGAGAGAGAGAAGACCTGAAAGTAAGTAAGGGAGTATGATGAGAGATAGTAAAGAAGATATAAGAACAGTCTCGTTTGGTTTGTAGGCAGGCAGGTAGGGATAGTTAGTGACACTGAGGTGTTAATGGTTTCCGTATCTCTCTCTACAAGTGGTGGACGTGAGCAATGACAGATGTGATATATGACTTGACCGAGACGCGTCGCTCCGCGTCGTCGCCAGGACGCCGCGTACTTCATGAGGTGAATGCGAGGAGACTGAAGGTAATCTAACTCTTACTTAAAATATCGCTACACTTAACGACAGAGATTGGGGGCATAATATGCCATCTTGGCTATCAAAAATAGAGGTAGGTAAGGCAGATAGGTATTACCTTAGCACTTTTAAGTGTAGGTTCTGCGAGTAATGTGTAAAGCAGGACTGCAGCTGCTGATATCTGGCATAAATTCGACGTGTCGACGACATAAATTACCTGAAATCAATTAAAGGTTGTAAGTAAATGTTCGGCGCTTTCATCGTGGATTTTCGGTTACTTTCAACACCGAAAACAAGTGAAAACACCTTCACACGTAGGCTACACTTGACTTTTGATGGTGACCAATAAATAGGCAGGATTAATTTACAAGGGTTATATTAACTTTTTCTACTCCATCCAAATAGTTCCTCCATAGAGTTTCCATTTCCCCTCCAACCTCCCTCACAGTCAACATATGTTTCTTCCCGTGCTTGTTCAGATAGTAAACATCGTAAATGTTAGTCCCCATGGTCGGTACGGGGCTGTATGTGTTGTCTATGCCTTCAGAATCTTGTAACTTTTTCAGTAAGGTCGTTTTTCCCGACCCTTTTGGCCCTACGCAGATCACGCTGATCTTTTTATCTGGATCCTCCATTTTATTGTATAAAAAGACGATTCTGCACACAATTCACAAAATAAAGTAGTCTAGTTTGGTCAATAACGTTCACCAGGTGAAGTTTAGTTCCGCTACTCAATTATAGATGGCGTTAATATACTAAAACACAAAACAAGTCAATTTTAACTTAGTAAATAATAAAGTTACTGCGCAGTTGTAAAATAAAATAAAATAACCCGTATTCTTATTAAAACCACTTAGTAATGCGTTAAATGAATCATGCGAGTATCTCTGAGAAATTAATTTCGAGATATCACTGTCAAATATACCTACCTATGCAAGTATGAAGTTATAATCAAGCGTTATTTCGGATTTTTACCACAATTAAAAACGTTCAAGGGTAGTAAAAGCGCAGTTAATGATAATATAAAACAGCACGTAGGTGTGAGGTGGATATGGACATCTGCACATGACATTTTGAGAGTGAAATATACAACCTACTTACATGCAAGCAGTAGGTAGGTAGAGGGCCGCAGGCTGAGCCACTTTGTCTCTGCATTCCGTGACAAGAGACGAGGAGATTCGGCGGTGGCTCTAAGGTCGTTTAAGTACAAACTAAATACAATTATAGTAGGTACCTAGGTATAGTACGATTGTTTCGACGTGACAACGTCTTTAAAATTGGTAGCCGTAGTGCGTGTTGTTTCGTATAACAAACGCTACCCTATAACAAAGGTCCCGAATTAGGCCTGACGTTTCTTGCACAAATGAGAAAATTGTATGAAAAGTGGAAAAGCGCCCCTAGCGGATGTAATGCGAAGCTTTGACTTTACATATAATTTTCACATTTACTCAAAGATGGTGGCGAATACAAAATAATTCGCATTACGCGTTTAGAAGAGTAGGTCACATACAAAAACCAAATGTAACGGATGTTACAGCTTATAGATGCATCTTATCGTGTAACGGATTTAAGAAAAGGGGATGTTACTGAGCTATCCTCTTTATCAGAAGGTTGCCTTAACCTTTTAACAAGGAATATGTATTAGCTACATCAGTCAGTCAGTAGGTATATTGTGTCGACTTGAGGTATTATGAGACGTTTCACGAACTCTACTGCGGCTATTACAGCCTACCTAAATTTTGCTGTGGTAGAAGATTCTAAAATTGTAACTATTGATATTTAAGTTAAAAGTGTTTTAAAAATATTTTGAAAGCAATTTGAGTCTCTCTACGGTAGGTTTTGTTGCGTACCGTACCTAAACGTCCAGCAGTTCAACTCCTAATCCTAATCTGTGATTTCTATCAGTAGTACATCGACAAAGTAGTACGTAGGTAGGTACCAACATATAGTCGCTTGTCGCTAAGCATAAGACGGAATCGAGCCAGTTTTGAAAGCTCAAGGTCGGCCGAATAATGAACGATATGTAGGTAACCTACCTACCTATCTCTAGAAGCTCTACTTATTGTAGGTACTCTGACCTAACTCGGGCACACACAGCATCCTACGCACATTTTAAATAGGTAGGTACCTAAGTCCTACCTCGCTATTAGCTTTAGAAACTGAAACCTAACAAAAAGTAGAGATGTGAACGTTCTTCGATCGAAAATTCTAAGGCCTTGACCATTTATCTTATTTATAACTTATTATACGTAAATCTACTTAGTCAATAACTTGGGTAAGATTTTTTAAAGTACTTTTGAGTAAGTTAGTGTAAGTTTTCTGTAGATGGCCTTGGGGAATTTAGAAATTAAAATTTTCTTCTAAAATCTTTGTTTGTGGTCTCAAATCTCACCCAATTACAAAGATTTTAAAGATATTTTATGGAAATCTGCGTCTGTCTTTCCTGACATGTACATGGTATGTTCTCACTTGTTCCATTGGACAGTGCTATGATGGAAATATATCACAATAATTTCAACTTTGGAACTCTAGAATGGAACTAGCAGGCGCGTGACAATGGTCAAACACTGACCTATACTATATATTTTTTAAATTTAAATTTGCAATACGAAATATATTACCTACCTTGCAGTGAAAACAATTGTATGTAAAGTGGCTAATTAAAATTTAATGTGTTACGTTATATTTCAGGCTTACTGAAGTGAATAGAGTGCCCTTCATGCGTTTAACAACGTTATTTGAATAAAAAACCTTGATTAAGTAAAAAGGCTCATAACTTTAAAACTGCTCAATTGATTTTTATGAAACATAGCCAAGAAACAAGCCACATTTATGGAAAATTCAGCTTTTAATCGGTTTATTCTAAATCGGTTTATTCTTTTCTAAGATATGTTGGCGCGTACACACAGACAGATATAAATAGTGGTCCAATTAAGATACACCCCTGTCTTTCTTTATTCGGGGATGATAGCTCATGAAACTGTAGGTACCTATCGGTCGTTTTTATTGTACCTAATTACTTAATATGTAGTCGCAAGATAAGGTTGTAAAGACCTCGCAGCGTGGCCTATATTTAGTGGGGGTCATATTTGGAGGATAACTATGCGCTGACCTACAAAATTTACATTCAGTTTCATATAAATACACTTTCTTACCGATATTTGACATATATTTTAGGTCACTTATTCCCGTTATATAGGATCTTTATTTAGATAAATACCTACTGTAGATAATTATACACAAAATCAGACAACAACAATAAAGTATGATAATAACTTTAATAACTCATTATTAGAATAAAAAAGTAATTTATAACCCGTGTTTAGAACAAAGAAAAAGACAGTACTTTTATCATTACATCGTAAGTAGGTAGATCTCTGAATTATAATGAGTCAATGTCAAGTAGCGATTAAAGGATGCAAAAGTCGCGAGCAATGTGATGTGTGTATGTGTGTGTGTATGTGTAGCGAGCGGAGTACGGTGGCAGAGGCTAGCGAGTCGCAGTGCCGCGAATTTCGGCGCAAGGCGGCCGGTAACTAGGCCAGCGCGCACCCTTGACCCACTGACTCACTGCCAGCGAGCGCCCGCCATTGTTTTCCAACAATCAATAAATAATACACCGAGCAAAACGTTACGTTTGCAATTTTGCGCAACACCGGCTCATCGTCATTTTGTGCTTAGATGCTTTTTCGCGCGCTGTCAAACTTTTGACGTATGCAACTTTTTTTAGGTCGCTTCAAAATGAGCGCAATGCTCGTTACATACATGTGGCCGCTCGCGGTTCGCGCTCCTCTAGTTACCTAATAAATAAATATTGATGTGTGTCGACCTTCGTTCGTTAATGCTAAATTAGTTGGAGGTTTTATCAATTATAGTTTAGGAAGATAGATTACATTTTTGTTTTAGAATTATTAAACGCGAATACTGAGAGATTTGCAAATAGTGATTACTAACTTGATTTTAGTGATTAATATTGAATAATCTTACTTAATTTATATTCTTGAAGGTATTTTATATTCTAGAAAGATCTCCGTGCATTTAACAATACTACTACATATTAGGAACGTAACAGTACCGGCATTTCCCGCTCTACTCAGTCGGCCTTCCCTTGTCGTCGACAGGAGACGTTTTCATATCATAAATGCACGTGCTAGGCCGGTGTTGCGACAGTGATATAGACGGAGAACTTAAGGTGCTCAGAAGAGTTAACAGTCGGTCTCTGTCGAACAGCATAGAAATGAGAGAGATGCGAGATTAGGTGCGCAATTAATTAATGAAAAAAAGAAACATTTTTTGATAATATACACACACATTAATCTTAAATTATGAAATGGTAGGTACTTTGACAGTCTAAAAACCAGAATTATTGCGTGTATTTTAATGCGGTTTTTACTTGTTTTACGATTTTTTCAGAGGGTATTCTCGTGATTTTTTTATGGAATAAAAATAGATAGACTTAGGTATATTATATTTTGAGCAAAGTATTTCGTATTTCGTTAAGTTTCGGTTTACTTTTAATCTGTTTTTAGTAGAGTCATTGAAGTAAAATCATAATAAACTTTCACGCGTTCAGATCCACTGTAGACCTTAAGGGGTTTAAGGGTCATCGTCACCAAACAATATTAAGGCGGGCCGGGCGGATAGAGTAGAGTAGAGAGTCGTCATCGGCCTTACATGTTCCGTATCATGATGTAGCCGGAGCCGGAGCTGGCCTTGTGAGGCTCTTTTTCACACAACCAGAACCAACC
Organism: Idaea aversata; assembly: GCA_907269075.1. Classification (NCBI taxonomy): domain Eukaryota; kingdom Metazoa; phylum Arthropoda; class Insecta; order Lepidoptera; family Geometridae; genus Idaea; species Idaea aversata. Next base: position 570,319 of record OU026084.1, read on the forward strand.
AATGTTATTCACAACATCTATCCGACGAATATCTATGTATTTGTGGTTTGAAACAATGAATATACCGACCTTCTGTACGTATTTAATTAGATATTTAACTTTAACAATTATACTCACACTTGTTTAGAGGTAAAATAATACAAACAAGAATTACTGTAGGTATTTTATAACTTGAGTACCTACCTATCTATAGTTAGGTACCTACCGACCTATACTTACCTACTTAGGGATTTAATAAAATATAAAGCAGTCGCCTAATATATTAAAATGTATTGATATAACAGGCCGTGTGGGTAGAGCATATAGTAGAAGGAATAAATTAAATAAATATATACATAAAAGTATTACGTCGTGGCCGCCAAGTGAGGTCGACACGTACCTGGCTGAGCTGCGCCGGAGCATAGTACCTACTACCATTTTTGAACCAATTCAATTTAATTCGGTTAATGTCTGTACAACATGCCCAAAGCGATCGATCAACGGCAACGTTGGGGGCCAAGGGACGCAGCCATGAACAGGGAGTGTCAAAATACCTTGACTTATTTTATGACCTAAGAATGATAAAAGGATAATTTGATGAATTATGATGAGACCTTGTTTTCTAATGCAGGAAACTGACTCTACGAATCTTGATATTTTACTGATAAAGTTTTAAGTCATAAGTGTTTGTTTGTGTGGGTCAGGCAACCACGTATGTCGTATCACGTTGAAGTTGCATTTAGACCGGGCGATAGCTCGTCACCATCCCATCTGAAGGTATATGGATCTTTATTTTATTTGCCTTTGAATTGGAGTCAAACAAAGCCATCAGATACGATGAAAGTTGACATAAAGCAAAAGAAAGAAAGCCTTCATAGACTTAATTTATAGATTGATATTTATCTCCTAAATAACCCACATTATTTTTGCGCCTACGAACCTTATAGACCCTGAAAAGGTTTGCTTAATATAGAAACTTAAAAGGTAAGTTTTAATCAAACAAATATTTATGTATTTTTATCAAGATAAGCATAAATTTCGAAAATTTAAAAAATTATGGAAGAAACGATTGTTTAAAAGTCAAGTGTTCGAAGGCTGAGCAGGCGCCGCCGGTCGGAGGGATATGTTCTAACGTTACGTTAGTTAATTGAAGCTACTTACATTATGTTTTATTATTAGACTAGCTGTGTCCCGAGGCTCTACCTGCGTAAATCTCCGTCATGTGGGAATATCAGACTAAAAAACCTTTTATTACAGGAATGCAGCTATATATATATACCTACTACATATACCCTCTTATTACAAAAAAACTGCAAAACCATAGTTTAAACCTGTACTAAAAGATCTAGGTTTTTGTGTTAGTTTTGGTTTAAAATTGATTCTTATTACAAAAAGTAAATAGACCAAGGACCAGAAGATCCCTGGTTTTAGTCGCAACCATAGACAATAGATAGCAAACTCGAAACACACCATTCTTTTGTTCGTTCAGCGTTCGAAACACTGTTCCTTTTCACAAAATGGTTGTTAAGTGAGTAAATATTAAAAACTTATTTAAGAAATCGAATACTAAAGTGATAAAAATATAAATTGTGTGTTCAATTATTGTGAAATAGTGTGACTTGTATTTGTTATTCTATGTTCGCGATTACGTTGTTGTATTTAAATACATCAATTTATGTAGCGTATATCGGAACGCGGCTCGAGTTAAGCCTTTAAGCCTTTTGCCTGCCCCATTAGAAGTATAAAAAAAAAATATTACCTAAAAAATAGTAAACATGAAAATAACCTAAATTTCTCAAAAACATAAGAAAACGTAGTGATTATATCCTCTTTGAACATAAGTACGTACTAAAAATATTTACTTATTTATGTTTTTAGTAGGTTTAGGTAATATGTTGTTAAAATCTGTGAAAATTTCAACTCTCTAGCTATCACGGTTCTTGAGATAGAGCTTGGTGACGGACAGAAGACGGACGGATAGCGAAGTCTTAGTAAGAGGGCCCCGTTTTTACCCTTTGGGTATGGTACCCTAAATAGGAGCGAGAATTGGAGTAACGAGGAAAAGGTGAACGTCAGAATTTAATTTTTTGAGGTTATAAACTTCGGTCTAAGTATACTTAAACTAGGGTGCTCGCTAGTTTAACTTTGACAGGACAGACAAACCTGGTTTTAGCGGTAAACTTCTTTTTGTAATAACGTTTATCTAAGTCCATGGTTTTAATCTCACTAAAACGTAGTTTAATTTTTAGACTTCGTTTTGGAATAAGGGGGACAAAGTTTGATTGTAATAGGTCCAGTACTTTTTGCGTAAAACTTTCACATGAGAGACATCCTCCTAACTTCAGACCACTGCTGAAAAACACTTTTTTTTTTTCAGGATAAGTATATCTAATGTTGTTATAGTCTGAAGCCAACTTATCTGGCACATATCTACCATATATTTATTCAGTGCTCTATTTTTTTTAAATTCATTTACTATGAGCCTGTAGTGTGCCACTGCAGAACAAAGGTTTCTGTAGGTACTCCCTGCCATAGTTCGTAAGCTTCTGCGATGAATTGCAAATATATCGCAAAATTTTCTAGGTCGTTAATTTTATTTTCTTCAAAGATATCACGCGCTTCAAAATGTTGCAACAGTCGCAACAGTCAAAATGTTGCAACAGTCGCAACAGTCAAAATGTTGCAACAGTCGCAACAGTCAAAATGTTCAATAAACCGAAAGCACCGAAAAGGTTCCATTGTAAGCCGATGGCGCGGTAGATAAAATAAAAAAGTGAGACAGAGAGAAACCCTCCGAGCTCTGTTCTCACAAGATCTCAACCTAAGTTATACTGTGACCTAGATTCGGACTAAACCTAAATTATTTTTGTTTCACTTTACACTCGCTCTTTGGAGATATTTTCTTTCTTCGAGTGCACAATGTCGATATTCTCTTTTGTATTTTGTAGTGATTAGCGAGATTTGAAAGGAAAGTGTTTGAATTGAATAATATCCGTAACAACTCAACCGATTTTGATAAAACTTAGTACGAGATATAACATTGATAATTAACATCTACTACTTAATCTCGATATTCCCACGGGATCGAGACTTACGTGGCTGAAACTACAGGGTGTTGCAAGCACTAGTATAAATTCGTTTATTTTTAATAGAATTTATCTTAAATTTGCATTTTTTAGTTAGTAAGTAAAGAAAAGAATATTGAGTCCCACAGTATATCATCACATCAATAAAAGGGTCTTGACAGACAGACGGACGGACAACAAAGTAATCCCATAAGGGTTCTGTTTTTTCCTTTCAAGGTACCCTAAAATCTCAAAAAGTGTCTCATTTCAGCCTGAGGTTATTGTTAATTGAAGTTATGCAAAGGTAACATTCAAGCAATTTTACTCATAGATTACCTTAATCACTATCACTATCACTACATAGTATAAAACAAAGTCGCTTTCTCTGTCCCCATGTCCCTATGTATGCTTTAATCTTTAAAACTACGCAACGGATTTTGATGCGGTTTTTTTAAATGGATAGAGTGATTCAAAAGGAAGGTTTATATGTATAATACATGCATAATATAGCCGTGCGAAGCCGAGGTGGGTCGCTAGTACCTAATAAAATGCACTCATATGCAAGTTAATAACATAAAATCGCATAAAAGCAGTCATCAAGCATAATGACGATGACGTGACAATTTCCTGGTGATGACGTCACGTGACGTCACGTCTCACTGTCACTTTCCACTGAGTTGTGGTAGCGAGGAGAGAAAGGCGCACGCAACTATGTGGTGGTTGGCCGCGCGGTGTCGATGTCGTCGGTCGGTTCACATAAAGAAGGTACTGTGTTTTGTACTTGCCATTTAGTTAGCAAGGTTTTAGGGAAAGTGTCTTTTTAACAATCTAGATAACTTCTACTAATAACTTCGAGATGACTTAGGTAACTATTGCATCTACATATAGATGATACAGCGCTAGCAATTGTATCCCGTGATACTAAGGGCGCTCGCTGTAGTGCCTAGGACGTGTAGGTGGAGTAGGCTTGCCCAGCACCTACGTCGCCCTTGCAGCATAGTCGACCATGTCGCTGTCAACTTAGCCGCGGTGTTCATAACTCAATGTTTTCCTTCACCTCAGTACCTATGCTATAAGCCTTTGACCGTTTATAAGTTCGATTCCCGCCAGTTTAGGGTAAGATGGAGCTATATGCAGTGTTGAATGGATTTAACAGTAGATACCTGGCTGGGTGGGTAGCGAGTGCTTGTCACTCCACCTAATTTGCGCTTCAGCGTTTCGTGAAAAAAATCTAATTGATTAAATAATACTTCTATGATTAAATATCTTTAAATATCGGCTGGATAAAAACATATATAATAGAGTTCTTGGACTCTATTTGACTCTACTCTATCATTGGTTCATTTGTCCGCCGCGCCGCGCTAGGCGGCTGCGATGTTTGCATATATGTTGACACTGTATATGAATTGAGTTCAAATGATGTGAGAATTCTTCCAGGTCTTTGGTCTACATATTGTTGTGTCATGTGTGCCAGAGTAGTCTATTTTGGTTCACGATTGACCGTCCCTCTAACGCTCCTCCTGCAGTAAACGGTCCCCCTTTCAAGATTTATTTCACGATTGACGGTCCCCCTATGCTAACACAGGGGGACCGTCAATCGTTGAACAGTGTTAGATTTTTTCAAGCTTATCCATCCCCCTAGTCCAAGCTTCAAGTCTTGACTGACCGACTGAATGATTGATATATTATCAACGTGCACAACTGCATATCTCAAAACCACAGGTAGCTATTATGATGCAACCGATAAGAAAAGTTTGGAAAATTCAACCCCTATGTGAAGGAAGTGGCGGGTTAAAGCTAGTTTTAAGATGCATATTGTGTCGTTCTGAATGATAGCGCTGGGTCCGGTTTGACAGACATCAGACATAGCAAAGTGCCAAATAAACGTTAAGTAATACCATGGTAATACCACAGTTATAGTCTAATCATTATAAATAATCAAATGAAGTGAACGGACAGGAAAAACTGTGAATCCCCCAAATAATTAAAAAAAATCATTCAATTTATTTGGTAATTTACACTGGTAATTTAATTTAATTTTACACACTTTCTTATGGATTATATATATAACAAACTTACTCTCTAATAAAGATCTTGTTGAGGTAATTTTTGAAATAATTATTCAAAACGATTTTGCGATTCATTTTAATAAAAATTAAAAACATTAATCGTGTTAGTTTAAATAGTGGATTGAAGCATAGATTACCAATGCTATCAAATAAAATTAATGTATTGAATTTTCATCGCTATATCGGCTGCGGACTTCGATAGCTCAGTGTCCGCGGGAAAGTCGGTGACGTGCGCGCGCGGGTACACGTAGCGTGCGCGCGCGCCGGTGAAAGAGTCGTTGACCGGCGCGGGAGCAACGAACGTCTTTGCGCATTGTGCCTGCCGTCGGCGCGGGCGCAGCCCCTCCCGCGGGACTCGCACGCATCAACACATCGAGATGTTAATACCTACCTCACCACGTCATTCGGGAAATTTACACCAATTGAACATCATTGGTAGTACCTAACGTACGAGAGCTTCATTTATACCGGCGGTCAAAAAAAAGACCGACCACCTATTCAATTTGTTTTCAAATTCGATTTCTTAAGTTCCACAACATTATCTTCGTCATTTCTTATTCGTAAATCAAGGAAAAATAATCATTAGACAGGGTCTGTCTTTCCTGATGTGTACATTTTTGGACTCTTCTTTCAAGAAGACGCGTGCTTGATCTGACCAGACCAGACCGCGTCGCGTGACGACGACACGGACTAACTAAGGGCTAAGGTCTAAGAACATCAGGCAGATATCATTTGTAAAAAACATCATTTATAGGTGTGCTTGTTTATTACTATACCTAAACAAAAATTGAGGAGGCCTTTGGTGTTGTCTTGGAGACAGGAGAGTATCGCCGAAATCGGAGGTCTGGAAGAGGATAGGTTAGGTAGGATACGCAATTACGCATGTGTATTGCGTTTGACTGCTTAGTTTAAGAGGTTTAATTTCAGCATGTAGGTAGGCAGATAACTAATACCTTTATCCTTGTCCGCAGGTAAGCGGAAGTTGATCGATGGAATTTCTTTACCTTATCAAACGATTCTGAAGATAGTCACAGGTAAGTAACTTTTGATTGATTAAAAGTATTTACTTACATTTTTATTTGATTAGATCTCCTTTGACTATTATTTGATTAAATAGGTCCACCTATGTCTCAATTCAGTGAATGAGAGATGAGAAAAAATACATGATTGATTACGTAAAGTTGATATAGGTAAACTTGAGTCAACTATGTAGTGTCAATGAACGAACTAAATGTTTTTATATGCATGTTTATTCTTGACTGCCAGGTGGTTCTAAGAGGAAGTTGGTAGAAAAACTGGTAAAAATATTCTAGGCTGATATATTACGTTATTTATAAACAAACATTATATTATTTTTATCATTTGAGCTTAATAAAAAAAAAAAAAAAAAACCGACTTAAAAAAAACCTGAAAACAAAAATTAAAAAAAACCAAAAAGTGAAAAATAATTAATTTTGGATCACTAAGACAGCAGATAACTTAAACATAAGTACTTACTTGGAAGTCGGACTGGGTTAGATTGAATGTTGAGAGGTATAAAGAAAACATGGTGTCACCCAGTCCGACTTCCAAGTAAGTACTTATGTTTAAGTTATCTGCTGTCTTAGTGATCCGAAATTGATTATTTTTCACTATTTGGTTTTTCTTTTTAGGTTTTTTTAATTTTTGTTTTCAGGTTTTTTTGAAGTCGGTTTATTTTAATTTTAATTTATTTTTTATTTAACCATTTTTAGTGCCACTGTCACTGAAAATTCTACTCCATGAGGCGAAAGCGACTGTTTCTTCAAATTGCAACCTGTACCTAATCGTATCGTAACCCATTGAAGAGTTTTTTGATGAGAAGGTGGTTTCAGATATTCCATTTATCGGTAAATATTAGTTTATGGGCCAATTGTACTGGTGGAAATCGAAAACTGAGCAATTTGCTGCACTCTCTGGTGCAATTCTGTTCATCACTCCGAAGATTCTCATCAGATCCTCACCAAATTTTTATGGGACCACCCCTGAGGTATCACCTTTCGAACACAAAAAGAATCATCTCAATCGGTTGAGCCGTCTTCGAATGATCGCGTAACATACACACAAAAAAAACAACAACATACAGACGAATTGAGAACCTCCTTCTTTTTTGAAGTCGGTTAAAATAGACTAATTAAATTAGGTAAATGCGCCATTTTGGTTTCTCTTATTTCTGAGTTATACTTTGATAGTTTCCTTCGGAAAATTGCGGAAAATGATAGACAGGTTATCGTGTTCGGATGTGAAAAATGAAAATTCAGAGTTCACTTTGGCATAACTGGCGTCTTTCAGTTACCTTACTGGTCATTTAAGATTTCGGTCTGAAAATATTTAATTTTCTTTATAAAAGGCTCCCTTTTATCCATCTACTCCGGGCTTTGAAACCACGACTCTGGCTTATCGTAGCAGCGCTCTTTGCCACTAACCTAGAAGACCACATCCACCTTTATTTTTAAAGTGCACTTAGTGATCATCTCTATGATATATAAAATTTAAAGCAGTGGTGCATTAGACGCACACATTCACGAAATGCAATCCCGGCGCGGGCGCACACTAGCGCGGTTTCGATAGACCAGCAAGCGCAGTTTCATAATGGACACTTGTCTAAGTACATTTTATATTATTTATTTATTTTATTTATTATTGCTTGTGATTAAAGGACTGGCTGCTACTTTAGCGAACATATCGGCATTGCCATCAAAGAGGCAATGCAGCTAGCCTTTTGAGAAAATGTTTGAAAGAGAAAATTGAGTTTTTAATATTTTTTTGCTTTAAGGAGTTAAATGGGTTTTATAATTTTATTTGTTTTTAGAAAAATACATATCTATAGTGACATTTTAAGCAGATAATATTCGTACCAAATACTTGATTAAAGAAAACATTTTCCTCTATTCTAGGCATCAGACTCTTTCTCTAAGTGTTTATTTCTTTAATATGCAGGAGGCATTTTTGAATGATTAATAAGCACGATTTTGATGAAAATCAATAGGAAAATCATAGTAATTTTGATAAGATTCATAGAGAAAGCGTAAATCGGGTAGACTGTATCCGGTAAGTTCGATAACGTCTCGTCATAAGTTAAGTTGACACTATTCTACCTGATGTAGCTGATCCAACCTCTGTGTTAGAAAGCTGAAGCTACATCCTCTTTCCTGATATCCGTTGCAAATTATGACGTTACTTCCGTTACGGTATTTACAAGTTATCTCCGTTTTTTCTGACCAGTAAAAGCCACTGTTAATGATGTGGAGTTACATTATGGTAATTTGATTTTGTACTTACTTACCAAGTCTTAAGGTTGAATGTTTCGTATCGCTAAGCAAAGTATTCCGCTAGATGGCGCTTGTTTTCCCCGAAAGTATTGTTTTATTTTATTTTGCTATAATTGACGTGGAATTAAAGTATTTGTATATATATTGCCTGTTTTCTAGTTTGCTCTGAACATATTTCAAACATAATTTAATTTTTTGGAAGTCACATTTTAATGTATTTCCAAAGTACAATTTTTAACTCTTGTCACGATATAAATGACACGCACACATACAAAACAATAAACTGTAGCAACTATAGACTATATTTGACGTAGTCCTACAGATACCGATTGGTGTAATCATTTAGAGCGGCGGGGTAGTGTTCTGAAGAGCCCCAGTTCAAATCTCGATACAAATAGAATTTTTTTTTGAAAATATATTTTTGAATAAATTTTCTAAAACAGGATCAATTTTATGGTAGGTACTGTTAGTAATCTTTTTTTTTAAACTAGGACGAATTCTGAACGATGCAAATTGTACTAGGTCTGAATGGAAAGAGAAAAATAAAGACAAAGTAATGTACAAAAAGGTTTATTTATTTAAAATTAGTTCTATCTTATCATCTTATATCGGGGACTGACATAGCCAGCAACACTTCGACCCCTTGGGATCGATTAACGCAGTGATCCCACTAAGAGGAAAAATCCTATGTTTTTCGGTTTGGGATATAGTTTCTCTGACATCACCGCAGGTTCTGCAGTCAATATTAGAAGTTATCTTGTAAAGCCATGTCAAGGCACCAATCACAGCTCGTGCTTTGCTTTTTCCGTTATTCAATATAAATTTAGAAGCCCCTCTGGGCCTGCTACCTATGAATTTCTTCGAATGTAGTAGCCCTTCACTGATTTCCCACTCTTGCGTGTGTTTCTTATCAACGTAATCCTTTACGGCCTTTGTGATTGTGCATGCTGGCAGGCCCGTACATGGTTCTGGTCCAAGCATAGCACTTGCCGATCCTGTTCTTGCAGCTCATCAGTCTTCTCATTTCCTGCTATTCCTTCATGGCCTGGGACCCAGAGTAGTCGTAGTTTGTTCCTACGGTCCAACTTGTGTGGATAGGTTAGGTACCCACCTTGAGGGGTATACTTGTGAAATAATTCAATCACTTACAAGACACTAAAATTCCCTCAAGGTTTATTTTCAGTAGGTGCTCAGATGGATGATACTTTAAACACAATAGTAGGAATATAATAAATTATTATAATATTTTATTTTTGGTTTTTCTATTTACTGACTACTTGACATCTCTGTTGACTTTCCGTTGCCTAGGTAACAAGCGCGCATCTAGTGCGAGGCAAAGTATCGACTGGGTGTATGTTGCCAGTGTGTACAACAAACAGTATCAAAAAAACAACAAGACTGCTTGGTTTGTTTCTCGCGAATTACTATACTTCATTTATATTTTATTATATTTTTATACTATTAATTAAATGCAAACAAGTACAAATGTTTATTTATTTATTATATACGTAAAGTGATAATTTGATAAGTCTATCAAAATAATGTATAATTCAAGTATCAAAAGTGACGCGACAGTGCCAAAAGTTACATAAAATCTTGCAGGTGTAGGTCTGGCAGCACTGAGTTGAATATCATGCAATTGAAATTATTTTGATTTTTTATTAGACAGATTAGACGGAGAGGCAACGTCGCCCTTATCCAGCAAACTGTATTGCGGCTCTGCTCTAGCGTAATTGCGTGTTCCTGCTTCCACACACAACGCGACAACGTCGCGTGTTTCCACACATCTATGCGTCACCTCACACTATGACCATACGTCAATATAACCATGCACTACCACATACGTAAAATTGGTCTCTTTTTTCACGCTGAAACAGAGTACTTCCTGGATGTTAAACAGTGATATTTTTGGTCTGCCCCTACAATAGCTTAAATTAGGCCTACTTTAAGTCATAATAAGTTAAATATCTCAGTATAAAACGTAGGAATCTCTAAAACATTTAGTAGGGAAAACGTACCACCTTAACTTTACCCGCTTTTGCGAGATATTATAGACTAGCAACGCTTCGAGGTTTAACCCGCGTAACTCCCGATCCCGTGGGAATATCGGGATAAAAAGCCTATGAATCAATGTATCCACATACCAAGTTTCATAAAAATCGGTCCAGTAATTTCGGAGCCTATTCGCAACAAACAAAAAAAATCCTCATTATAATATTAGTATAGATTTAGATATTATTATACTACCTACGTAAAAAAAAGTGCTGAAAGTGGTACCCAAACAATAATTTGATTGTGTCGAGTGTGGCCACGGCCTACGAATAGTTTGCCAAGTGAAAGTGAGCGTGTGTAGGTGTGTTAGAATCAGTGTAGCTATTGACACGCACACATCTACAACGAATGGGCTTTCAGTATCTAAAGGGTGATCTTTTCTGAGAATTATATTTATCAAAAGTTGATTAGATCAATCTGTACTTGTAATAAAGGAAGAAATGATAAATCTAGAAAATTTAGAAATAACTGTAGGACATGAATTTATAATTGTACCTAATTATAAACACATGCACATACATATACATACATACATTCGAGTCAAAAACCCTCCCTTCTGGCTTCATCAAAGTCGGGTATAAATATACTTTTTTTAAAAAATACCAGGGCTGAGCTGCGAGCTACTACCGGGGTCCATAGGTGGCGGATAATGGATCGGCGGTAAGATATTACTGCTAGCTGTTTCGACAGTCCCCGACCATGCAGCGGCAGATATTGAAGGGTGTAGTGGATATCACTCGGGAGAGGATATTCTATAAAATGCTACAAAAGACCCAATGAAGATTCTGTGACATGGCGAGTCAGTGCCGCCAGTAAATAAGCATTCCCTGTGCCTGAGCAGCTGCGGGTAACAGTAGGCTGTCAAGTGGAGATCGAGTGCATTGGTACAGTTGGCGGTCATCATTGTCGCCATTGGTGACAAACAGCGATGTGGAAGGCAAAGGGAAAACCACCACATTATATTTCTCGGGAAAATCATTATGGCAATTACAACACAAACAACGGCCCTCAGTCCCCGGCAGACCTTAAATGGTCAGAGGGTGCGAAGAATCCCCGGGTATGCCGTAAAGATGGCAACGTGGAACGTGAGGAGTATGTACAAAAAAGAGAAATACATAAATATTGTACAAGAAATGAAGAGATTGGAAATTGACATCCTAGGGATTAGTGATTCAAGATTAAAGGGTACTGGAATACAACAATCGGATGACACCTTCACTTACTACAGTAGTAATAACGACAAGGATCATCGAAATGGAGTTGCTGTTATGATCAAGAAACACCTTAAGACCTCTGTGATAAACTTTCATCCTGTATCAGATCGTGTTATGCTGCTGCAACTAAGAGCGAAGCCTGTCAATATTAATATAATTCAGGTTTGCCCCCACAGGTTCCAAATCTCAAGATCCCTTGATTGACCCCTTTTATGATGACATTCAGCAAGTTCTACAAAAGCTGAAAGACCACGAATGTAATATTGTCATGGGTGATTTTAATGCTAAAATCGGCGAGGGTGTCGTCAGTGGGACAGTAGGAAGTTTTGGGTTGGGGGATAGAAATGAGCGCGGTGATCGCTTAGTCCAATTTTGCCAAGAAGAAAAGCTGGTAGTCACAAACACTTTTTTCAAATTACCGCCTCGACGTCTGTACACATGGACATCTCCAGCTCATACCCCAGAACACATAATAAGAAATCAGATTGATTTTATACTGGTAAACAAGCGTTTTAGGAACAGTTTTAAGTCTGCCAAAACTTATCCAGGTGCAGATATATACTCGGATCATAACCCAGTAGTTGCGACAGTCTCTATAAAAATGAAGAAGCTCCAAGCTCCGAAAAAGAGACCGAAAATAGATATTACAAAACTACGGCAAGAGGATATTAGACTAAAACTTCACGCTAACCTCAATCATCGGGTTAATGAGTTACAACAGCGGGAGATGATTTTATCAATGGACCCAACTCGAACTTGGGATAGTCTCAAGGCGGTCATAGTCAACACTTCAACGGACATATTAACTGCGACACAAACAGTTGGGAAAAAGAAGTGGATGACAGATGATATTCTCAAACTGATGACTGAGAGACGAGATATGAAAAATGTGGATATAAATAAATACAAAGCTTTGCATAAGGAAATTGGACAGCGATGCAAAGAGGCCAAACATAAAGAGATCAATGATGAATGTCGATTAATAGAGCAATTGCAAGAGAAACATGACTACTTTAATATGTTTAAAAGAATCAAAGATTTTATGGGTATAAAGAAGCCGAATGTGTCACAGACTCTTTTGGACGAAAATGGCCAAATGGCAATGTCAATGGAAGAGAAGTTGCGGACATGGGAGAATTATGTGGAGCAGTTGTTTAGCGATAATAGAAGTCATCAACGGTTGAATAGCTCGGACCTTTACGGCCCAGACATAACAAAGGAAGAGGTGATGCATGCAATAAAATCGGCAAAATCGGGTAAGGCTGTTGGATCTGACGACATTCCAAGTGAAGTTTTGAAACTGTTGATGGATGATAATATACCAATCGTTGTTCGTTTATTTAACGGGATTTACAAAAATGGTTTAATTCCTAACGACTGGCTGCATTCTACCTTCGTAACTATTCCAAAAACTAGTAACGCCAAACGATGCAGCGAATACAGAACAATATCATTGATGAGTCATGTTTTGAAAATTTTGCTGAAAATAATCCATAACCGAATCTATAAAAAGGTGGAAGAAAATATTTCAAATACTCAATTTGGCTTTAGAAGTGGTTTTGGAACTCGTGATGCTCTATTTGGGTATCAGGTATTATTGCAACGTTGCTGGGATATGAGTCGATCGGTATACATATGTTTCATCGACTATGAGAAAGCTTTCGACAGAGTACAGCATGACAAGCTTATGAAAATTCTCGGTGACATCGGCCTCGATCCTGCAGACCTGAGAATCATTAGGAACTTATATTGGCAGCAAAAGGCGCGAGTGAGAGTTGATCAAACATTAACACAGGAAGTGGACATTAAGCGAGGTGTACGACAAGGGTGTATACTGTCTCCTTTGCTATTTAATATATATGCTGAAGCAATTTTCACAGAAGCCTTAGAAAATGCAGAAGAAGGTATCATAGTCAATGGCCACGCAATCAATAATATCAGATATGCGGATGATACCATTTTACTGGCGGCTACTTTTGAGGGTTTACAAAGTTTGCTTCAGCGGGTGGATAGCATAAGCTCAAGTTACGGTCTTAACATAAACTTAAAGAAGACGAAGGTCATGATTGTCGGAAGATCGAAACCGTCTACTACAGCAAACCTGGTTGTAAGAAACCAGATAGTACAAAGGGTCCACTCTTACAAGTACCTGGGCTGCATCGTGAATGACCAAAGTGATCACAGCGTAGAGATAAAGTGTCGGATAGAGCAAGCGCGTAACGCATTTATAAAACTCAGCCATCTACTCTGCAATCGGTCACTGAAAATATCTACCAGGGTGCGTCTGGCACGTTGTTACGTGTTCTCGGTTCTTCTGTACGGGGTTGAATCATGGACCTTGACTCAGAATATGAGCAAACGCTTAGAAGCATTTGAAATGTGGGTATACAGAAGAATCTTGAGGATTTCTTGGATAGATAAAGTTTCTAATGAAAGAGTTTTACAGTTGGTGAATAAGAAAGTGGAGGTTCTAAGTACTGTAAAGAAACGTAAGCTACAGTATTTTGGTCATATCATGCGCAATGATAAATACGAACTGCTCCAACTACTGATGCAAGGAAAAATCCAAGGGAAGAGACCACCCGGAAGGAGGCGCACTTCATGGCTTAAGAACCTCCGGACATGGTTTAAGCAAAGCACTAGATCCCTTTTTCGTGCAGCAGCGTCAAAAGTAAAAATAGCCTTAATGATAGCCGACCTCCGGTAGGAGATGGCACCTCAAGAAGAAGAAGAAGAAGAAAAAAATACCCACTCGCGATTTCGCCCGCGTATAGGTTTAATTTTCCAAAATACTTTTTTGGTGTATGCCTACGTCATAAAAGATATCTGTCCATTGATTTCCCTGTGAACACGTGGTCCGACTGCTCAGTCCGACCGATCGGACGACGTGAACTTTTGGTTCGATTTATTTGAGCTCTGCGTTGATATGTCAATCAGTGAGGCAGTCAGGAATTAGAGTTTTGTATTTGTAGTATTTTCAAAGCATGCTGTATATCGCGGAAGCAGCAGCGTCGGCGCAGGCGGCCGGTGGCCGGCGCGCGGCTTTCCTATGGAAAACTGAGACAAGGGCTGCCTCTACTAGTGTTACAGTAACAGAGCCTATTGGGTATACCAACTCGTTCAAGCGCCATTTGCTAATTATTTTATTATGCTTAATTACTATGTCAAATTGTGAACATTAGAAAGTTTTTAAAAACATTTTACGCGTCGTGATGGTAAAAATAAATAGTGTTAGCGTATAAACTTGCAGTTATTTATCAGAATAAATAATTATTTAATTGTAATTTGCGATTTGTTATAATACTTATAAATAAATTTACCTATTGTTTTTCGCAAACGCATAGTTTGTGACAATTTATCATTATTCCAAAAATAGTTTACCTACTTTACCCTTTCGGTTCGGACGAGACGAGACGACAACGACGCTGAAACTCTAGCGATTTTTTTTAAAGAAATAAAAATAAGAAAATTGGATTAGAACTCAAATTATTTACTGTATATATTTGAAATTTTTCTGCATTTTACGACGATGCCGGAAAATTGCACATCAATAATTGCATTTTCCGTGGGCTTTTTATAAGTTTTCCGCATTTTTATTTTTTACATTGATTTTATGGTTGGAGTAAATGATAGATAAACATTATTGCACCATAAATAATTTAAAAATAAAAAGTGAAGAGGTTACACACGAAATACAAAACATAAAACAGTAAAAATCTTTAATATCTATACTAATATTATAAAGAGTTTGGAACTACTGTTTCGAATTGAAAAAACATTTTTGTGTTAGATAGTTCATTTGTCGAGGAAGGCTACTTTTCATTTTGATATTCCCACGGGATCGGGACTTATGCGGGTGAAACCGCGGAGCACAGCTAGTAATATTATATAGCTGAAGAGTTTGTTTGTTTGTTTGAACGCGCTAATCTCAGGAAATACTGGTTCCAATTGAAAAATTCTTTTTGTGTTGGATAGTCCATTTATCGAAGAAGACTATAGGCTACTTTCATTTTGATATTCCCACGGGATCGGGACTTACGCGGGTGAAACCGCGGAGGGCAGCTAGTATGGTAATATAATAAGAGTGGCACAAAGGACGACCTTGTCGCCTAAGAGTGATTTCTTCCAGGCCACCATAAAGATGGAAAAAGTTGCCTGAATCTGTCTTTTCATGTCACTATTCTAGTAAACAGGCATCTACTAGACGGGTGTGTTACATCTTAAACAGCATCTCGTCACTTACTACGGTGAGGTGTTCCAACGCTGATCTGTCACTTAAATACAAACGACTAATTATTTGCATTGTGAAATCATACCTCAATTAACTTAATCGAACACAAAATAACAAATTGCTACAATGAAATTGCGATTTAATACGAACATAATCTTATTAATCTCGGATTACAAATCTCTACATAATTATGGTCTTAATCTGTCACAGACGTCGTTGTGTGCGAGTGCATGCATGCGTGTGTGCAAGCAATGTGCATTTCTCCCGTGTGGGGGTGCGCTCGCGCAGCACCAAGCGTCCGCGAAGTGAATGCACTCTCGCTAGAGTTACATAACGAGCGCACACACTGACACCTGCCCGTGCCCATGCGCCTTCGCGCGCCTGTGTGCAACCAAACTGCATATAGATCACTATCGAAATAATGCCTCTGCGTAATAGAGCTTTTTATGCGATGTTAGATAATGTTCGTTTTTATTCTGGTATGGTTTTATGAATGAGATCCATAAGGTTTGTGCTCATTATGTAAATAGTATGCACACGTGCGCCGTGTGCTAAAATTGTAGCTACTGCATTGTCCTAAATATGTGACCGTCTAAGATCTTCATAATATTTAGGAAAACTTTGGTTAATCTTAATTTATGTCCAGCCAGCGGAATCCTCTGCCGCTATAACTATAAGGCCAAAACTTTTAAAATGTATATCGTTAGATAGATGGTCGTTTCAATGTACCTTTTCGATAATAATATTTGGTCGCTTGCAGAAAGTTTTGTAGATAGAGATTGGCCTTTACATATAATCTAGATGATTTATACACCGTTAGCTTATATATGCTATTTAGGTAGGTAGGACGCTGTTTGTAATGCCTAAAACATGTATTAGATGTATTAGGATTGCTTAGCAATTATACCACTCTGCTTAGTCGACCATGTCTAGAGGAAAGAACTTGTCATACGTATGGAGTCGATTAGGCCGATTAAAATTTAGATTTCATCACGATGTTTTCCTTCCCCGTAAGAGCAATGTTAGTAATAGCGCTCAAGCCCTTATGTTTCGTATGAAAAATCCATTGGTGCACATCCTGGCGGGATTTGAACCGATGAAAGCCGAGGTATCGACCACTTGACCAGCATTGCTCACAAAGGTTTGTATCCGATCCTTTAGTCATATTTCACCCGATCAGGAGAGGGTAAATTTTTTTACAGTCTACTCTGAACATCTAGTAAAGTAACTATTTCATTACTCTAAGTGTTACCTTTCATCATATAAATGAAACGATAAAGATCAGTAAAAGCACAGTAAGAGTAGCAAATTATCATGCGATGTACAAACCTACGCGTTAACTTGACAGAATAATGACATTATCATTTTCTCTCTCCACTTTTTCTTCAAGTATTCGCTTAGAGTTTATATATTTAATTGGTTGTTTAGTTTAACAACGGAAATATAAATTGTCCGTTAACATCCAGTATAAGTTTTTATTTTACGATATTGCTAAATGAGAGGATGATAATTATTTTGAGTGTGATTAGAAATATTCATTATAGCTATGTTAAAATGTTACTATTGTATTTATTGCTATACTAATTGGCCCTGTTCAGAAATACGGATCAAAATATCTTAAGGGTTAAACGCAAAATGCCAGTGATAGCTAAAATTCACAGCCGATAGCTAAAATTGTTCATCATTGCATATAAATTTGTATAAGTAAACGAGTTATTTTTCTACACTTTGTTATAATTTAATGACGAAAATTGAATTTAAGCTTAGATACCAGCTTGAGGCTCTTGATTCCATTGACAGGCGTGCCAAGAGGCTGATAGGCGATGACGCGCTCGTCGAGTCACGCCTTTTAAGTCTGGGACACCGTCGTGAGGTCGCCAGCTTGTCGGTCTTCTATCGGATTCACTTCGGTGAGTGCTCTCAGGAACTCCATGAGCTCGTTCCATCCTGCCTTTCTTCCACAAGACAACGAGGTGCACGAAGGCTCGCCATCCACGCATGGTGAAAGTTCAAATTTCGCGCACAAAGCGTCATGCATCCACCTTTCTCGTACGCACTGCTAAGAAATGGAACTCTCTACCCGCGTCGCTGTTCCCACAAAACGACAACCTTGGAGTCTTCAACTCTTCACCTTCTAGGCGAGCATGCTACATCTTCGACCTCATTTTCGCTTTCCATCAGTAGGATGAGGTCAAATGCAAACCTATTTTGTTAAAAAAAAGGATAAGCATAGAAACAACGCGGAATAATACCTATCCTTAAATTATATCAATATGTAGGAAAATAACTGATTTACAAATGATACAAAAGGTACCTAAGAACAATTTTAATTATAAGCGAAAGTAATTTTGCTTATTTCTATACGCGCCACAATGTATTTAAAAAACGTAACGTCACAAACACATCAATATTTCCTCGCAGATTAAGAAGGAAAAAGTTTGCTAAAATGGCATGTTTCAACCGAGGTAAGTTCAAATTATTCGAGGCGCAGGATATATTTTTTAGACTTGTTCAAGAACCGGCTGTCTCCGAAGGGTATTAGGTATTCTAATCCTATCGTTCTATGTATAGAAATGTCTGCAAACTCTAAAGTGTACACTTAATTTACCCAACTTACATTCTAACCTGATTTTACGAAATAAACATAAGTTAAAATAAAACAAACGGCTCTATAAAATTACATAAGCCGGGACAAAGCGACCGACGGGAGGGGAGTGAAAGTCTAGCTCAGAGCTAAGCTATCTAGCCTAGGGTATATAGGTACCAGTATTATATGCAAATAGTGTAGGTACCTCCTAGCTAGGTCTTAGATTAGCGTTAGGGCTTAGGAGAGAGTATCGAATGACGTGGAGCGAGTGAGTGATACAGCTCCGGCTCTGCTTTGTTCACTTTACCTAATTATAATTTAAGGTAATGTCGAAGTACCTAACCGCACGGCACATTTTTAATAATTAATTTATTAGAAATTGAACGTAACATTCTAGAACAATTGTTTTTTTTAATGACCAAGTATAAATACAAATGTCACGTTATTTTTTAATCTGGGCGGAACTATTCAAATATAAATAAATTAGACTTTGCAATTAACCCAAAAATGCAGTTCGTAATTTATGAATTAGCCGATAATTAATTTATATTGTCGTAGTTATTTATAATGAATAGTCAAGCTTTTAGTACAAACTAACTTGATTGATTTTCAATTGGGGCATTTTTACAAAAAAACCCCCATGTATATTCTCGAAGTTGTCCGAACGTTTCCGAAGTCAGCCGACGACGTTGGTGGCCGCCAACCCGCCAACGAGGACGCACTGAACGTCACAAGGTGAATTTATTTACTAGTTTATCGAACGGATTCACTCTACTTATACCTACTCCTACTCTACGTCATTTGATATTGAAATATTTAGTGAAAATCCTTGAAAATAACTTCCTATTTTTTTAATATTTCAATATTTTCACCTTTTTACCTGTACCAAATTTTTTCAGATGCACATAGGTAGGTACAGATGTAAATGTAGAATTCAGCGGTGTAAATTCCGACGAAATTGTACCATTTCAGGTTATGTACCACGAGTTTTGCTATAAATTTTAAATAAATCATATAATTTCTATAATTTGTGTAAAAATCATGTGATTTTCTATGAATAAATATTTTATCTATCTATAAATTAAAAAATATCGGTTTTTTTTAACAGTTTTATTAACATAGGAGACTTGACTTCCCACAACATTGTTTAAAACACTAATCCTTCACATATTTTTAGAATTCAATAAGTTTTACCTACACTAGTGCTCTTTGACACTGAATTAAA
This sequence comes from Idaea aversata, assembly GCA_907269075.1. Taxonomy (NCBI): domain Eukaryota; kingdom Metazoa; phylum Arthropoda; class Insecta; order Lepidoptera; family Geometridae; genus Idaea; species Idaea aversata. The sequence continues at coordinate 590,031 of OU026084.1, forward strand.
ACTAACATTCTACAACTAATTAAACAATAATTAATTACGTCGAGTGAATAGTTAGTGTTCACAGCGCGAACAGTTAAAATTACGAAAGTTTATCGCACTGAGAGCCTTCATAAAGGTCGTGGCGGAAGGTTGCCAATTTGAGGACAGGCTGGCACTGCGCTTCAGGCAATACTGAGGTCGTGCGTCTCAAAATTTGCTTTACTAATTACTTCTGGTTTGTAAAAGTGAAATAGATATCATGTTGTTAGTTTTATAACTTTTGCTATATATGCCTTTATAAAGGTTCGATGCAGTAATGGATTCCCTTCAGTTTTTTCTTACGTACAATTTAAGTACGCTAATTAAATCTTGGCTCTTACCGACAAGGAAAACATCGTGATGAAACCGCTGCTTAGTTGGCTCCACACATATTGGTGAGTTCTTTCCTCTGGAAGTGACGACTAAACGAGAGGGTGGTATGGATTCTGGGCAAGTCTATTACTCCATCTGATACATGTCTCAGCAAGTATTTAAGTTACAATCGCTATGGATTAGATGCCTTTACGCTTATTATTTTTTCACTTTTCATACATTAGTTAACTAGCTATAGGGCAGAAAGTAAAACAACATTCAGTGATATTCAAACAAAAATAAAATACAATTTCTGTTAGATTAGATTTTAGTAAAACTATTACAATATTAATTTACCTAGTACAACAAGACTTATGTTTGTAGTTTGCAAGACGTATCAGCGACACAGAGCGACCGCAGAGACCGCAGTGCGCTGGCGCTGCTCTTACAGGGCTTATGTAACCTCACTAACGGTTTTCTGTGGCAGAGCTTTGGAGTATATACACCTTGGATTTATTATACCTACGTAGTATATCTAAGCGGTGAAATTAGAAATAAGATGACCTAAAAAAACAAGAAAAAACAAAAAAGGTAATAAATGAGAAGAGTTGTTTGTCGCTCAACAAGTCATAAAATGGCGTCGGCTCTATATTTTGTTTCAATATAAAAAAAACAAACACGCTGGCTCAGCGACCCGAAGTGGATCTTGGCCTCCGACACCAAAAGCCGCCATTGCACCCTATTTGCGCCACTTGTTGTTAATCGGCTGCATGAAGGGCTTGCAGGTCTTGTTGGACTTGGTCTATCCAGCGATACCTAGGTCTGCCAACGGGCCGTCTCCCCTGAGGTCGTCCTAGATAATATGCTCTTTTGACCGCTCGATCCTCCTCCATTCTCTCGATGTGGCCAAGCCAGCGAAGTCGGGCCGATTTGGTCTCGCCGATGATGTTAGGCTCAGCCACAAGTTCTTCTAACTCCACATTTTTCTTTACTCTCCATGAGCCGTCCTCTCTCTTGGTTGGTACCAAAATTCTCCTCAATATCTTCCTCTCCGCTACCAAGAGTTTGTTCTCCTCCTTTAGTGTAAAAAAAGAAATTATTATTTTCTTTTCTCCTTTCTCGGTGTAATTATTTTTGAAAGAACGCGTTGATGTCTTTTGTTTGGCTACATCGATCGGGATCACTGATCATTGATTAATTACTTTATTGATAAGTCTTAAGTCTGATAAGTTCTAATCAAATTTCAAGGAAAATCAGCTTATTAAAAATATAATTTAAGTAAGGCTTAATAATTATAAAAAGTAATATTATAACAAAAATACAAGTTTTTAAAGAATATACCTATCAAAGATATAAAATGTCTACACTGCGAAAGAGAACACTTTGAAAATTTCAAGGCAAAGATTATATGGACTTTTTAAAATCAGTTTTTTTACAAGGCTCGACTAAAGTGTCCAATTATCAAAACATCCAGTTACTACTCTTCTTCTGCCATTTTTTTGCATTTGTAAACTTATAGGCTTATGATGCCCCACTGGTGGGCAAAGGTGTCCCCAATCTTCCACATCTTCCTTCCACCTGTCAAGGCACGGACCTGTGCTGTGACGACCACTCTTCCATGAAGGAGTCTAACTCATCTCGCCATCGTCTTTTACGCCCACCTGATGGGGCGTCTGCCATGCCGCAGGCTATTTCACCTTAAAATCGTTGTGTAAAAATTGTAATTGTCTTTATTGAAAGGCAACTTTATTTCAGACCGACAAAATAGATAACAAAAGAGATTATGTAAAAAGATTCTGATGTTATCTCTATTTTTATAAGCGTATTTTATATTATCTTGATTCGAATTATTAAAGATTTATTTAACCTCGCTGCAGGTAGGTAGGTACATCGTACGGAATCTTTTACCTACTTAATTTCCTTGTTCATCATATTCATCATCACATAAAGGAAAATTATACTTGATTAGACGACCTTCGTGGCCCGCAGGCCGCATACTGTGTAGTAGAAGGTTGCAGGTTCGATTCTAGCTGCGGGACAAATAATGGAAATAAGGGACAAACAATAATAAAACGTAGCCATTAGGCGAGATAATCCTAATGAAAAAAAATGCATACAGACAGAGCCACCTGGCCCCAAGCTAAGCAACTAAGCTGGTGTTATGGTGTAGTCACCATAACACCAGCTTACGTTATCTAGTGACAACGGATAGAATACTTATAAGTACTTTTCTTTTGTAAAAACATACTGAAAAAACAAGGGTGAAATCTTAATGATGTAAGTAAGTTTAAGAGAAAATAACAGAATTGGAAAGTAAGCAATTTTTTATCTCGAGAATAGTCGAAAATAACAAATGGGTAGATCCTCCGGGCACCGGGCATCGTCCTAGCCTAGCAATAGCAAGCTGACCTAATTTCTGAATTCTACCAATTTTGAAATGATAACATAGCAATAGAAATATACGGTGTGGAGTGCGGGCGGGGGCACGGGGGCGCTCTGCGTGTCAGTGACTCGTGCACCACGGCGGAGAGCGGTAGTCTCGCCGCATACGGTTCCTGTACAGCGCTGTTCTATTGCGCTCGCGCTCGACGCTCGAGTGACACATGTGTTTATACACGTACTACTCAATAATAGTGCAATACACATTTACTACTAATACATTTATTATTGTGACATTGAACAACTAATACTATTTAGTGCAAGTGGACGGATTTTTGGATTTGGATTGCGTTTTGGACTTGGTAAGTTATCATTTTTATTTAAAATTTCTTTTTATTTTAAAATTGTGTGTAGGTATCTAATAGTGGAATTGTATGTTATGATTGTACACACGTGAGTGGAATTACATGTTATTAAAAGTGTGCGTGTAAATAATAAAAGAAATTAATTTTCACAATAATTAGTTTCTAAATTAAAATTTATTTAGTGACAACCTTTGTCGTAGCAATTTTTTTTACAATATTTCACTAGATTTAGATACCTACTACTAAAATTATTTTTAAACAGATATGAAGTATTTGTTACTATTGTTTTTTGTTTGATATCGGTATTTGGGATTCGTATTTTTTAATAACTTTAGGGAGATTTGAATGAATCGCAAATATGAATAATCGTAGTACTACAACGTAAGTAAACAGATAAACATTTGAAATAGATAGGTGTAGGTAAGTATTTATCGAAAACACTGTTTTTAACCTTGAGTTAGGTAAAATAAATACGGTGCGTGTGAGATAACAAGATATTAATTTTATATTATACTTTATTATTAAAATAATTATAGGTATATGTAATGACAAAAACAATAAAATTAAAACTATTCAAGATCTTTATTTTGTGAAAATTTACTATGTATTTCTTTATAATTATTTAATTTACATTTTATACAAAAACACGTAAAAGACTTTCATCTCAACATCAACTCAAAAATATATTTTCTGCTTTTTTTTAAATACCATTCATACATTATTTACATAAATAAATAATTTCAAAGCACACTTAAAACAGAATTACAAATCTACAAGTTTTAATTATTATGTACTTACTTATTAAATATTGTTGTTCTGACTATTTATTTAACAAATTGAAATTTCCATTTAAAAAGTGCCTAGTAGGTACATATATCTAGTTTATTTCTTTAGTTTAACATTATCGGAGTATTCTCGTAGCACTTTTTCTGTGCTACGACGAATCACGAAGTAGACCGATTCGTTGCATATTGAAAACGAAAATTATTCAATAATAATAAAATAATTAATGATTGTGGTGTAATATGATAAAGGAATTTGTCATTATAACAACAATCTTTGTTTTCTCTAAAAAAGCTGCTTTCATAGCTGTCGATCTAATGTAGGTACTACGTGAAAGTCAACTGTCACATAAATATCCTGTATAAATATAGGAACTTTCCGGTTCTTGAGAGACTTAGAAAGGCTAATTGTTACGATGGCTTCTTTATCATACTAAATTAAAAGCTTTAGGATTTCTGGCCCTTTGTTGTTTTTAAAAGTGACACACGCCATGCTTAAATAAAAAAACAGAGACGTGATCTTGGCGGTAGCGACTCGACCTTGTCACTTTATGAACTACGCATTACTTTCAATGTAGGCATTTCAATTATCTACCTACTTATGATGTAGGTTAGGTTTTTTTTTTAAATTTACAAAAAAAAATGGTAGAGTTTTAAAAATATTGCTTTCATTTAACTTGCAATGTTATTGCAGAATGAAAAGGTAATTGTGGGGCCCAAATTGTGATTCATCCAAATCCACCTCACTAAATATATGTATACATACGTAAATTATAGCTCTTTGACTATAACATACTTTGACGACCTCTGTGACGCGGTGGACGAGCGACCTGCGACGCAGAAGGCTGCAGGTTTAATTCCCGCCATTCAATAAGTATTTATGTACCTATACATATATTAGTTTCAGTTAACAAATATTTGTTGTTGAAATTTTTGTATGTATATTAAAGTATGACATGCACATTGCGCAATGCACAAATTTGCAAAAAAAAAAGTATTGTAGGTAAAGTATACCAGTTGTTGTCTAGTCACCATAACACAAGCCTAGTGGCTTTGCTTGGGGCTAAATGACGCTATGTCCGATGTCTTGCAATATTTATCATTATTAGATAACATAGTTGCCACAAAAACAAATTGTCCTCGATGCAAACGAACACTTCCGCAATGTCCCCACTCAATCAGAACAATCATCTGTAAAGCATAGTGTTAGTGTACCGCTGTAGTGCATTGATAACTTGCAAGGCCACCTCCAACTGATATCGTATCAATGTTTAATTGGATAACTATTCGATATTACAACAACAAATATTCAAAGAGATTTAATCATTTAGATAAGATGCGCCCCGCGTAAGTACCTACCTACCGACTTCGCAGCTCCGTGGGAATATCGGGGTAAAAGTACTCTATTATGTTACTTGTTTACGGGGTGATTTCCCGCAACTACGCCTCTTTGGTTGGGTTCTTTTTGCACGGAGGTCTTAAGCTGTCTATGTCCTAAACTAAAATATTTATATCTAAAAACCAAGTTTCATCGTAATCGATCCAGTAGTTTTTGCGTGAAGGGCTAACAAACTTACACACACACTTTTTCATTTATGATGATAGTATTAGGATAATATTGGCCCAGCTGCAGGTATATCTGAGTACCCAAGGGTTTGCTAACTGGAGTTTATATTTAACATCCAGAATTGTTGTCGTTGCAAGTATAGACACTAGCACTGGATTATTTAACTCGCAGATATTTCGAACTAGCTATAACAGCTAGCTATTATGACGTAATGATATTGACCATTACATCAAATCTATATGATTTATATAGCGCGAGCGCATTCAGGGCGCTGTAATGCCTGGGGCATGTATTAAATGAAATAAGCTTGCCCAATACCTATACTACCCTCTCAGCTTATTCGACCGTGTCCAGAAGAAAGACCTGTTCAATAAATAGACGTACCAAACCAGAAGTATTGTGACGTAGGTCATCCTTTAAAAATAGGATTGTGGGAATTTCAACCCCTATTACAAAGTCGCGTGAGAAAGCTTGTTTTCTTAAAATTGATAACTGACCCTAGATTAAATAAATAAACTTTGAACTGCGCAAGTGGCTCTTACGGGGAGAGCATCATAACCTTTTCTTAGGGAAACTTTGATCCCGATTGGAGTATCAGAAACGTCTGAGTAGTGTCACACTTTGAAGTACCTATTTCTCGAAGCGACTGGCATTGATGAAACTATCTCATAAACGTAGAGCATACATTTCCACTAGGTTCATAATAAGATATAGAGAGCTCATGTCACTCATCGTTTATTATACCTATTGTAAGCAGTTGTTACAACACTGTATTTTTATCCGACGATCAAAAAAAGAAGGAGATTATCAATTCGTAGCGCATAGGTTTTTTATAAAAGTAACACTTACCGTTAAAGTATATCATCATTCCTTTTATTTATACTTTCGAGAATCGTGTTTGCAAGCTGGGAATGCATATATTTTCGCAGTTTATTTTCACTTATTGGACTATGAATTACATTTTTCAATATGATGCCCTAGCTCTAGCTGAATAAAACTTTCAGGGCTTATTCTTCATGAAAGCCAGTAGTTTTTAAGATAGGTTATAGAAAAAATTATGTGTGAAGATCCATACATAGATAATGTAAAAATAAGATTAAAAAAAAATTACTTCAATGGTTTTATTTTGAGTTTTATAAATCTAGACTCGGATTGGTATAGGGGTACAAAAAATATTTAACTTATTTTACAAAAAAAAAGGCAGAATCGCAGACCTGATAGTTTGGCTGTAATTGCGAAGTTCAGGGTGAAATCTGATTTTGACTAAAATTTCACTAAAGTCCAAATAACTTTTGTACCATTAATTATTGCAGAACATACAGGGGGGTTAAATCGATAGGTACAGAGGTTTGAAGTTGAATTTGTCGTAATTTGAACGGATATGACGAAAGATGATGTAGCTAATCTAACAAAAAGTATGCTACGTTACTGACACTTTTTGACAGATTTGCTACAGGGAAAAGGACAAAAATGTCAGTTTAACTCTTGGTAATTGATAGATAGATTTTGATTTTGACCAATAGTCCACTGTCCACTGGATGAAGGTTTGACGCAATTTTGTCCAACTTAAAATATTGTAAAAAAAATAATACTTTTTGAGTTTTCAGTCTTGCTATGAGACAGGTAAAAACTGGCACATCTCGAAAACGATCATTTTAAACCTGAAAATTGATAACGTGTAAAGTTACAGTTAATTAAAGTGGCAAAAATAGGTACGAGTAGATAAACACATTTACTGTTTTCAATTCAGATATTTAATTATCAATGTTTTGAATTTATCATAGAACTTCTTGACTCAAAGTAATTATAATCGGACGTACTTTATTGAAAAGTTATAACAATATTAAAATAATTAATAATTATAATTTTAGTAATTAATTTTGTAATTAAATAATTTTATATATCTTTTTATAATATAACTCTAGTAGTATTTATTTTTTTACCTGTTAATCCTTGGGAGCAGCATAATATTTAGTACTTCTTACCCCTATATTCTGACGAGATCGGAACTTATGCGGCATAAATCACGCATTCGTGTGTTTGTTTGAATGCAAAAATGTTACGCAAGAATATGTTACCAAAACAAAATCATGACAGCATGAATATCATAATTTTATACAAAAACAAATTAAAATTTATACTATTAACAAGTGAAAGCAATTTCTCTATAAATTCTAACATGATATTTGACTGGTCGAAACGAAAGTCATAAACTTGCCGGTACATTTTGACACCTACCCGCATTAGAATACGGTTCGTTTATGAATGCCGTGCAATATTGTCAAATTGTGTAAGTACCGATGACATGCGAAGTTTTTGGATTTATATTTTTTTAATAATAATTATAGATGCTGACATTTATTTTTAAAGAATATCGGCGGTCGAGATGCGACGGCAAAAACCGCATAACTATTAATTTTCATCTACAGTAAAGATAGATTGAAAATTATGCGTAATCAATAGATACATTCAATTATGACCATATTTTGTTGATTTTTTATTAACCTATTAAAGTTTCAAACCGTAACAAAACTAGTTACAATTGATAACAACTGTGTTGATGACTAATGCCAAAATATAACCTCTAAATATAACCTTCTAGAAGTGAATAGAAATACGTGGTAAAGTTAGGCGTTATGTCTTCCGCGTGCGCAGCGGCTGGCAACAGCATGCAAGCGAAGAGGTGCGCGGGCGCATTCACCGCGCGCCGCGCCACCAAGAAAGTGAAAGTTTACGTGGACGTTGCACCGATATTTATCTAATGTTTACTTACGTTGTTTTATAACATTTTGCCAACATATTTTTTTACCTTTTTTTACCTACGTCCCGGTCATTCAGCCGGAAAAATGATATTTTTCCAGATTAGCTGTTTTTTTCTAAACTAGATCCGAATCGCTCGCTGAATGGCGCCTGCTTGAGATCTACCTACCTACTATGTATTAACAACTTACAATTTCAATAAACTTGCGAATTTAAAAAAAGATGGTTGGACGGGGGGATACGCTGTTAGGGATTAGGACACTAGGCCCGATCTTCATGGGTTATTGACCTTTAAAAACCAAGTCCAAATTGGGGAAACTGTCATTTTAGTATCGACACTTGAACTAACGACCTTGGCTAATTGGCTTACTAATTTTTTGTGCGCATGACAATATTTTGTGTACTGTAGGTAAGAAGAGTCGCTTTCAACCTGGCGATTATGTGTTCGTAGCTCAATATATTATTATTTTGCTCAGTATTTCATAAAGATTGAAGAAAATATTTCCGCAATTAACATTATTAAAAGAAATAATAAAGCATTAAACTTATTAATCCGTAAATTAAAACTTTGATAGTGAAAGTAACCAGGTTAGTTTAAAATCTTATATCAAAGGAATCCCAAAAATACATCGTGATGAAATGTTTATACTTGACTAACAGCATCCCGTAGTTTCACCAGCATAAGTTTCGATACTATAGGAATCCGGAATAAAAAATCAACCTGTGTTGTCCCCCGAATTACAATGTTTCATATCTTCATACAAAGTTCATTAAAATCAGTACAGTAGTTAACTTAAGAGCCATTTATCACAAAATAATTAATTTTTCAATACTATTATAGATTATGGCCTATGTTACTCTCTGATAATGTAGCTTTTTAAGGGTAAAATATTTTTCAGTAATTTCGGGGCCTATTTTTTACAAACAAAAACAAAACAAATCAAATCTTTCCTATTTTTAATATAAATGTAGATGTAAATTAAACAAGACTGTATCAAATCGGTCTACAAATCGAATTGATTGAGTAGCTTGTTGCTATTTCAAATATTTCACTTATTCGATAAGAGCGATTCAAAAGCGATTTCCAAGTTCTCGGAAAGGCACTCAACGAAAACATGTAAATAAATAAATACCAATAAAAACCAAATTATCAAATTCACCGTTATCATATTCTAAGAATTACAATCCACGTTAAAAAAAATGTTAAAAGTTTTTCCACGTTTCTTTTACAGTAATAACAACTCTCGCTGAATTACAGAATACGGTATATTATTGTGAGTTTTACTCGTAGATATTTTCACAAGACATTATTTAAAAATTAAACGCAGTATTTTGTCTTTATCTTGTCGGATTTTTATAGCATCAGGCAGGGGAATACTTTAAGGTTTAAAGCTTTGGTCTAAATTGTAGGAGAGATATTGAGATATTGTTTCCTCTAAGTTTTTATTAATTCTACTCTTCTAATATAATTTTATCTAAAAACTAGCTGTCCCGGCAAACGTTGTTTTGCCATTTACAAAAAAAACTAAAGGAAACAAAATAAAAAATAGATAGTAGCCGATTCTCAGACATACTGAATATGCATATAAAATTTCATAAAAATCGGTCAAGCCGCTTCAGAGGAGTATGGTAACTAACATTGTGACACGAGAATTTTATATATTAGATATAAAATTCGAAACATGATGACTGACTTAACGCACAACTCAAACCAATGGACGAATCAGGTTAACGCCATACAGATAACTGTTGTGATGTAAGTACCTAGGCATCAAAATATTTTGAAAAAACCAACCTCTACACGGACGAGGTCGCGGGCAATAGTTAGTTTTTCGATAAAAAAAAACCAAGCCCTTGGTTATATTTCTGACTCGTAACAAAATAAATAAGTATCGTCTACCGGCCAGTCCTAGTTCTAATCTCATACGTCAAGGTTCGCGAATTTTTCTCCAATAAACGGAGCTCCCCTTGACACAGATCGCGATGCGCAGGCGCCCGACAAAAAACATACAGATAAACGCACGAATCGTTCACTGATAAATCACGGGTTTGCGAGCCACTAGCCGACCGACCAATCATTGTTTTTAGATGTTTCTAGTTGATCACATTTGTACCTGACCTATTCTTTTGAAGATAGCGAAGGAATTTCAAGATTTTAGCCTGCAGACAATGTTCAAGCCTCTTCAGAACACTTTGGTGTCTCATAAACAACTTTTAGTTTTGTTTGTTACGTATGTACGTAAAAACTTGTTCATCTCTTCCATAAAACTAAATTGAACAAATGACTTCGACTTTGAATTATATCTTGACATCGCCGCCATATTGAACTGACCTAGGATTGTTTCGGTGCCAGATTTAAACAAATGAATCGTTCCGGTGTCATAAGACGAGACATGCGTATTGGACACTTACATACCTACGTACTTTTTACTAACGCAGAAAATAATAAAATGTAAAAAATGTGTAGAAAACGAATATAATTCAATGTAAATTGTCCGAAATTAACCCACTTATCGAAATAAGTGCTGGTAAATGGGACAACATCAAGGTCTCAATCCGTAACCATAGTAACGTAAGAAAGTAGGAAAATTTTGCACCTGTTAGCTGTTAGGGTGTTTGAATTGTTGGCAGATTTATTGGTGTTTACAATTTTAATACTAATTTACTCTTTTGCTCCTAAGATTTCATTACGTCGTCGATATTTTTTACCTTGGTCACTTTGCTTAATTCAATATCAGATATCAAGATCCATCTTTGAAGTGTATGACACTATTTCACATTTCGTTGCGTGGGGGTTGAAGAACGGATCCGTTGATGATGTTAGGAAGGTCATGTCTCTCGTTCAATAATCATACACGTTGGTAATATAAAAACAACTGTGCTCGAGTGGAAGGGACGCGTGCCTTTCACTTTTTATGTCTGTCTCTCTCGCTCTTAGGCGGGCTAACCATGCCCGCGTGCCTCTCACTCGCTCTCATTGTGAGCGCATAACGTGAGCGGAGCGTAATGCAGTTTCTTGAAGTGTCACCCGGCAAACCAATTTATAAGACGTTGTCACGTCAAAACTGAAATTCTAAAGATTGACTGTTACAATATTAAAAGACGTAACCGGTAATTTATCAAGGTATATGGACAATATGAACATGTATTATACTAGGCTATGATAAAAAGAGATATAATTGTCGTGATAACGTTATCTTAGCTATTTTGTATAATATCTATAGACAAAGAGCACCGCCCGCTGGTGTTTCCCGGGTTAATACTTGTTGTAAAGTGTAGTTGGTGATAGGAGGCATACAACTTTAAATCTTGCTGAAACGAGAAATTAAAACTAGTACCTACCTATGCCATTTAGAATTGCTTTAACAATATGATGGTTGTTTTTGGAGTGCAAGCGTTAAATCGTAGCATGAGGATAAATATTTTTAATTTTCAAAAATATACTTAATGTCAGAAATATTTTATCAATTCATCTAGATTGCGAGTACCTAAATTCATCATAATACTGACTGACCTATTCCACGAAACCAGGGTGTTGGTCTCATATTTGGTAGTTATGCTACTTCCTATCTGTCATTAAAAAAAATAGTGCTGTCGTTTTCATAATTTAAGGAACCATACATATTACATATAATTTTAAATAAAACAGTTGAATACAATTTCTATTTTTGACAATAAATAAATAAAAAGCTTTATTTAATGTCGCCGTTCGGAGAAAGTTCATTTTTTATACTTTTTTAAGCGTTGTTTTTAACAAAATTCTTTATATTGGGTAAAGGGTTTATTTGTAGATTTTTTACGAGGGCTGTAAACCCATAAATCACCCTCCGCTCACGGCGTGTTGTAAAAAGCCCAAATGTGTAGTACCGTAATAAAACACAAAACGCAATGTTTTAAAAACAAGTAAAAATTGTTTAGGATGTTCATTATAACGAAATTCTGTTGATATAACAAAATATCACTCTACGGTTAATACGCGTCTACTTTACTTATTGGTCATAAATTCAGGAAAATAACTTTGTTAACGAAATAACCACATCTTAAACGATAACAGCCACTGACAGCAGGCTAAGAACGTTCCAGATTTTGTTGCTTGTTGTGTTGGTACATCATCACTTTTGGCGCCAAAATATGACTAAATGAATGACGTCACCAACCTTAGACCATAGTTGAATGGTTTAAGTAGGTCTTATAGTTTCACAAACTTTGTCTAAGTTATTTTGACAGTCTGACGTATTCGACAGACGCTGTCAGGTTTCGGCAACAAATGTGGGGGGAATATTGTCGCCACATGTGACCAACTAACCAAGATCCCTACAGTTCCGCATTGTTCAGTATTACAGGGGCCAGGACTCGCTGGACGGCCTTGGCCCACTTTGATACTAGAGCAACCCAGCTGGTGCCGTAGATAATTCATTTCCTAAATTACTTTAGACAAATAGTTGTGGATTTTTATAACTAATTGGAACTGATTAGTCGCGTAAATAAAAACTTGGCCACAACTTTGTTAATAAATTACGTAGTGCCAATTATAGTTGTAAATGAAAACATTTAATGATCAATGTTAAGCTGACAAAATGGTGTTATATTGTTGACAACTATGTGAGGAAAGGGTTTTTGGCGGGATCGTGCTTAAACAATAAACATGGACTGTTTTGTTTTGTCTTGGTTTTAATTTGAGTTAATTGGAGTAAAATTGTTCTAAAATTGTGATTATGGTGAATAAATGAATTGCTATATAGGAGTTTTTTAACCGACTTCAAAAAAGGAGGAGGTTCTCAATTCGTCTGTATGTTGTTGTTTTTTTTTTTTTTTTTTTTTTTTTTTTTTGTGTATGTTACGCGATCATTCGAAGACGGCTTAACCGATTGAGATGATTCTTTTTGTGTTCGAAAAGTGATACCTCAGGGGTGGTCCCATAAAAATTTGGTGAGGATCTGATGAGAATCTTCGGAGTGATGAACAGAATTGCACCTCGAGAGTGTAGCAAATTGCTCAGTTTTCGATTTCCACCCGTAGATTTGGCCCATAAACGAATAGTTACCGATAAATGGAATATCTGCAACCACCTTCTCATCAGAAAACTCTTCAATCAGTTACGATTACAGGTTACAATTTGAAGATTTTAGTCGAATTTAGTCGCCAGACTGGGTTTGAATGAATGTTGATAGAGAACCCTATCTTAAATGAAGTTCTGATGAGGATCTTCGAAGTGATGAACAGAAATGTACCTCGAGAGTGCAGCAAATTGCTCATTTTTCGACTTCCATCAGTAGAATTGGCCCATAAACGAATAGTTACCGATAAATGGAATATCTGAAACCACCTTCTCATCAGAAAACTCTTCAATTGGTTACGATTACAGGTAACAATTTGAAGAATTTAGTCGAATTTAGTCGCGGGACTGGGTTTGAATTAATGTATATAGAGAACCCTATCTTAAATGAAGTTCTGATGAGGATCTTCGAAGTGATGAACAGAATTGCACCTCGAGAGTGCAGCAAATTGCTCATTTTTCGATTTCGAATGGGTTACGATTAGGTACAGGTTGCAATTTGAAGAAACAGTCGCTTTCGCCTCATGGAGTAGAATTTTCAGTGACAGTGGCACTAAAAATGGTTAAATAAAAAATAAATTAAAATTTGAAAAACCGACTTCAAAAAAACCTGAAAAGAAAAACTAACAAAACCTGAAAAAAAAAAACAAAAAGTGAAAAATAATCCATTTCGGGTCACTAAGACAGCAGATAACTTAAACATAAGTACTTACTTGGAAGTCGGACTGGGTGACACCATGTTTTCTTTATACCTCTCAAGATTCAATCTAACCCAGTCAGACTTCCAAGTAAGTACTTATGTTTAAGTTATCTGCTGTCTTAGTGACCCGAAATGGATTATTTTTCACTTTTTGTTTTTTTTTTTCAGGTTTTGTTAGTTTTTCTTTTCAGGTTTTTTTGTCTATTGATTAAGATTCACTGAACGTGTACAAGTGTGGCTTGAAATGATCTTTTTCGACTTAATTTGAACTATAACTTGATGTTTTTACTATTTACTGGTTATATGCACTAGTCGTTTAAAACCATTAACTTAAAAAAAGTAATAAGATTCATTAAAAATCCATAAGTGACTGAGTACTCGGGCAAGTAAGTAATACATACATAAGAAGGCAGCCGGCAGCCTTACCGTGTTGATTGTTCGCGCCTAGACCTTGATCTCAACCTATTACTGAAAATGTTGTATTAAACCACCCAATTCATTGTCTTGCAGCGGCAAACCGCACTCGAACGTCAACTCTATTTAACTAGTAATAGAGACGATTATTAATATGACCGCTATCGTGCGGCAGACCTTGGCGTTGGCCTCGCTAGTATCTGGCCGGCCGTTCTTTCCGCCTTCGCCGTATCAATTTGAACATTATTATTTTTGGTTATTTTTTTTTAGAGTAATTAAATCCTTATTTAATTTGCCATTGAAAATTTGTTATTTTTAGAGTAATTGGACTGAGTTTGTAAGTAAACGTAACGCAGTCGGGGTAGAGTCAAATATAACAGTCGATTAAATGACGCCATTTGCAATTTTGCATCCTTCATATTTTCAGAATATGTTTGTTATTAATGATAGTTATTAATAAGATCTGAGAGAACGATTTATAGTTGTCTCCGAGTTATAGACGTTACGTATTCGACCTATAAATATTGACCTGGATTCGCTAAACTTTACCGGATTTTAGCGCATCACCGAAAAAATATGACGAAAAAGTGGTATCGCGCGTGTGTGCGCGCGTCCGTCCGTGCGTAATCGCTAAAAGTGTGTCAAGATCAGTAGGTGAAGTTTAAATAAATTGATTTGAGGGCCGCCCGCGCCGGTTGTACCTCTTTGAAGGTCTAAGCCGGCGGCGTGGCAGCGCGGGCTCACTGGGAAGTTACTCCAATACCTACCTACCCACTTTAGAACTACTTCGCTGATCAGGATTCGCTGAACAGCTGGCGTATTTTATTATAATAAATTTAAGAATCCTTACAAGTTAACACCTCATTGGTCATGGAACTCCGTGGTGACTCGCCTAGACCACGGCCACACCCGCGCCGACTTCACCATGGCCTTGCCAGCGCCGCAAGGTTGCTTGCAAAACTGACGAGTGTGTGCGAAGTGGTAACCTCAGAGTGCAACCTCTTAGGCAACCTTATCAATAGAGAAGAGGCAATAAATGGCCATTGCCAATGTCGCAGTACTCAGGGTCGATTATGTTATTGATTTGCCATTGATAAATTAGCACTTAAGTCGTGTTATCAGTCGATTTTTGCAAAAGCAACGATTGTTTCTTTACAAACGGGCTGAGTTTTTTAGCGATATTACTGCGATTGTTTTTTTTTCAAATATGGTTGGCTACATATTTGTGATTTTCTAAAGATAAAAAACATAATTATTAAAAAAAAGACCAGGTAAATTGCCCTCGTTAAATGAAAACCCACATATCGAATAACAATGCAATTCGAATACAAAGCCTTATGATCGGTTCAATTTGTTTGCATTATTACAGAACTGATACACTAAAATTAGAGCGTTATTGTAATTACACACATTATTTTTGAGGTCGACTTTAATGTACCTATTATATGGATTACGTCATGAAATTTAAACGCAGCCTGCGCACGCGCACCTATACATAATGTATTAGCCCCGCCCTGTGGCTTTGTCGCTTTAATAAAATCTCACTCCTAAAAATCCACAAAAATTTAGATACCTATGCGATTCCATACCTCCAGCGTCCCTTTCTACAGACGTGCGATAATACATTTCTAATAGATTATTTAACAGTATTTTAAACACATACAGACATAAACTTTTTAAACTCACACGATTTGTATTCGTAGTAATTATTTTCCCGGGTCAGTCTCCTCGCGACCATGACTATTGTAACATAGTCGAAACGTCGAAGTAAGAGAAATAAAAATGAAAAATACGCGATCAAGACCCGGAAAAATAATTACTATACATACAGACATATTTACTTACATTTATTAGGTATATGCTCATATACTCAAACTTATTAAAATATGTTGTAAGAATTTATTTATTACTTTATTTGCGTGGACAGTAGCAATATTCTGGATTATTTTTATGACCTATTGAATATGTGTATGTTATTACAATGTCTGTTGTGTAAGTTTAATATCTTACTAATGTAATAGTAGGTAAGTTTATTATAGCTTTTACAAGTATTTCAGTAAGCCGGTAGGTGTTTCTGGTATCGACAACTTTACCTAATTGTGTCATAATGGAAAAAAGTATTCAAATATGTAGATCATCACAAGCTTCATAAAGTCTTAGGGCTCTTTTTGTAGCGATGCTGCTAACGTGTGTTAGTCGCATTTGCAACGCGATACAGAAGCGATGCCAACGCGCTACTTACGCTGTGCTGTTACTGAGTCGCGTTTGCATCGCGATAGGAGCGCGACAGTATCGCGTTTGCATCGAGCTCGTGTGGGCGAGGGCAAAAAGCTAGCGACCGCATTGCAATTGTATCGATGCGAACGCGCGACAGCATCGCTACAAAAACTCGCCGTGGGCGAGGGCCCTTAAAGTTAGGTAACCTAAGTACTTTTGGAACGAAGTTCCTTGTCGCGGGTCCCCACCTAGCCGAGGAAAAATGTAACGCGTTACGAAAATGGGGAACGAAAAACCGTAAGAGAACGAGAGAATTAAGGAGACCGATAATTTTTTTTATTTACTAAAAATTTTAAGATTCAAACTTTTTAATGATTTATATTTTAGGAATTTATCTTCCTCCACAACTTGACATCAAAAATTAGTCAAGTCAAACCCTTTTCTACGGGGCGCTAGTTGCCGGTGAATTGAGGATTTTGGTCGGCATTTTGCAGGCTAATGTTTTTTTATAAATCAATTTTAGAATTTTACTATCAACTATATTTAATCATTTTCACATTTTTTTGACTTACTAAAATTTCTATTGTTTAAAAAAAAATCAACACGAAATCGTATAAAAAATAGCCAGTGGAAAAATAGTAAAATCTATTTGTAACATTGTCACAGAAATTGTAATAAATAGTGCTCATACAATACAGATCGAGTCAAGGCTGATCTTTTTTATATCTTTGTTTATATTTATCGTTAACTTCGTCTGGGATTTGCAGTCGCCCATTGCCAATGTCCAAGGATACAGGCGAAACTTGATACGGTACACTTGGATTCATTTGCTAAAACATTGATAAGGCATTTTGAGAATTTTCAGACGATATGGACAAAAAAAGATAATGGCAATCTAGGTAAAGGTAATAGGAAAAAAGGTAATAGGTTATTTTCAGAATGACGCAGACCGTGAATAGATCCAAAATCGACTAGAAGTCATTTGTGAATAGTCATTTGTCTAATAAGGTAATCCATGGATCTAGTATAATATAAGTTATACTAGATCCATGTATAAGTGGGTGAGCAGGGCTAGGTTTAGTAAGAAATACATCGATTTGCAATCCTAACGATGTGGGTTCCAATCCTGTAAGGGCCGTGCACCAATTGACTTTTCCGTACAAAAATGATATGAATATATTTAAGAAATCGGCATGCCCTAGAAGTCACCACAGGTCGATTACATGGGGTTCACCACGCCATACCGAAAAACGTTTCCACTTGTTACATTTTAACTATTACGACTAATTATATTACACCGATGATTCATTTCACCTAATGACATTTTATCAATGGTTTATTTTGCCTTTGGTTCATTCATTCAAATGATGTTTCACCTACGTGCCATTCGGTCCAGGCTCGTTTGACAATCGTAATATTTCATCTCACTCAAAGGATAGGCAGGTATTGGTTTAGCTAAAATACCTTAGGTTATGGAGACACTCAACAACTTGAAGTTGGCACCTATGGCTTATTATAATAACCAATAATCTGGAAGGAATTTTACTTTTTAAATGACTATGGACTTATTTCTACTAGTCTCTAGACGAATTACAGAGAATCGTGGAAAAAAACCGTTTTATCTAGACCATATCTCGTTTTGCTGAAACAGCGTTACAGTTTTAGGGTCGATCGGTTGCGAAACTGGTCGAAAGCGCTGCGTGTGCGCAGTTTTCAGTGCACAATGCGTTTCACAATGTGACCCACATTAGTTAGGTACAATCACATTTTTGTTTCATACACGGTTATTGTATTATCTTGAGTAATTATTGAATTTGAAATAATATAAAAATTATTTAATGTATTATAGTATTAAGGTAAGAGTCAGAATTTGCGTCTCGGTAGGCAATAAAACCCATCTAGGGTAATAAAGCCTAGAGACCACTGTGCGCCCGTAAGATCTAATATCGGTATCATTAACCGTAAAAAGTATATTATCATTTATGTGATTTTTTTGGGTCACTAATGTAAAACATACACTTTTACGAGTTATAATGTCACGTTAAGAACCTTTCTGCTCTTAAAAAGCACCCAAGAAAAATTTACAGAGTAAGTCCCAAATTGAGGGCATCTAGTAAAATGTCTCAATTTTTTTTGTCTCAAATAGCGGATATATTCATGGTGTGGTGGGATGAATTTTTTGAGGTGGGATAAATTGGTAATAAATCAAAATACAAAAAAATATTTTTATAACATGATTTTTTGCCATAAGTAAGTCACTACATAGTATAAAAAAAGTCGCTTTTTCTGTCCCTATTTCCCTTTGATGTTTAAATCTGAAAAACTATGCAACGGATTTGGATGCGGTTTTTTTTAAAAGATAGAGTGATTCAAGAGAAAGGTTTTTAAGCATAATATAGCCGTGCGAAGCCGGGGCGGGTCGCTAGTATATAATATTATATTCTAAAAACAAAACATAAAAACCCAATAATTTTAAACTTATTTTTTAAATATGAAAACACGACGCACGGTCGTGGAATCCGGTAGTGTTGCCGTAGCCGGTTGGAGTGAGACGTACGCACGTGACCGGCACGAGTGCGAGGGAGACAGGTAGCAAGGTTAGCTTCATGGCCAGCGCTACTATTGTCGACATCTTGATTTGTTTATGTAATAGGTTTGTGTATTTATTTAATGGGTATTTTTTAATTTTGGGCAAGTAGGCGAATGACAAGAACTGACCCGAAGTTAGATAGATAGATAGATAAACACTTTATTCCACTTTATTTCGAAGTTCCATTTTTCGTGTTGCAAAACTGACCTTATCTTAGTATTTTGAATGAAAATATTTAGTGAGTTTTGGTTTCGCCCAAAAAGGTTGCATTTTTCGGCTCTAAGACCCAGGAAAATAATTACGCTTACGGCGTTTTAACAGCGTTTTACAAAATAAATTATAAAAATAATATTCTTGTTTTAACTCAGTGAGTAATCGCATAAAGGTCTGGTAAATTCCAACTTGTTATTTTCTGGTAAAAATAATTTATAATTAAAATGAATATTAAACTTTAAAAAAAGGGGCAATGTCAGCTTTCTGGAAACGATGCCTTGAAAGGATATTGGAACAAAGTTCCATATTTTTATCTGAATTTAGAAAGTAATACTTATGTGTTTATTAATGGGGAATATTAGGTTTGCTTTTTTTTTCTTTAACTAGGTCCAAATAGCTCGAACGATGGCTCTAAGATCTAATTACATGGTCTTTATTCTATATTACCTTTCTTAAATGGTAAATGATTAGCCCATGTATCCTCGTTACACTTCGTCAATTTTTACTGGCCACTTCCAGTTTTTTAGATCCTGTAGCAAATTGGGTCTGTTACCCTCAGAGGCATCAGGAGCTAGTTCTTTTTTTAATAAGCCCTTCCGTACTTTTTATAAAAATAATTACTGTGTAATATCTACGTATTATGTTCCATTTGATGACTTAACAATGACATCAACAAATGAAACCCTTCAACACTTTGCAATGATTTAATGTCGCCTAGATTCTACCAACTAAGTCACTAAGTAGGTACCTAGTTAGTCACGTGCGTGCATATCTAGACTTAGGTCTGTGACCTAGGAACCAGTTCTGTTGACCTATACCTTCAAACAATATAGTCTAGAATGTCATATCGATAATTAAGCATCTAGTAGCCAGCCATAGTTGGTATCACAACACTACGCGAAGTTTTATAAATTAATTATTATCTGTCCCCTACGCTCTCACCCTAGGGGGACAGATGGTCATAAATTGGCTTAACGATGGGAGACAAATGAAACTTTTAAACATTTTCAATAGTTTCGTCTACTCCTCTCGGCACTAGTAAATAGAAAACGATTCGTTTAGATAAAAAAAATAGCTTTATTCAAGCGATTTTAATGAATCGAAGTTTTAAGTAGAGCAAAAGAAGCTTGTAAAAAGCAGAATATAGAGTCGGTATTTTTTTAAATAAAAGTAGGAATAAAGTAAGTACAGATAAGTACTTGTTGAAGAAATATAGGTTCAGACTTAAAATAATCCTAAAGTTCTTTAAAATGTAATTATCGCTAAGGTTATTGACAAATAAAGTTATCTAAGTATGTATAATGATTTCCGGGTTTACATAAAAAGTAACTCAAGGTAAAACAAACGAAAACATCGCCTTACAAGAATGACCTTAAAGACTTAATGCAATTAAAATAAACAGTTTTCTAACATATCCTTCTATGTTACATAACAATTCGCATATCCGAAAAGCTGTGACCCCAACACTAGTTCCAAATAAGGTCACAAAATGCGGCAGCGTGTTGCGTTGCGGTGCGGCCGAGGCGGGCGCGGCGCGGGTGCTATCCGCCCGCTCGCGTTGAGGCCGGCCGCCTGACATAGACCTACTTACGGCTGGCATTGGCACTACATTCATAAACTGAGGTCATTTGGTACCACTTTAAAAATAAACTACAACACTACGTTCCTATTTCGAAAATTTACATTCACTTGAATATTTTATGAATGAATCGATTTTTTCGGATCGTAAAACGAAAGAAAGTGATGGATTCGTTTTGACTTTCGTTTACGGTAATTCAATTTTTGCATGAAGATTGTCGTGTTGTAAGCTGTTAACACGGAAGGAATCTCTTCACACCTCAGACCAATCATTGTTGGATTTTAAAACTAATATTATTATTTTTACTATCAGAAAGGTTTTTTCATATAGTTCAAATTCGAAAAATACCCAATTAGGAATCGAAATGTAAAAATATTTTGTAAACCGGTGGATGTAGAATATAATTTTCAACTACTAAATACTTAATTCAGTTTTAAAACTATCCTAAAAATAACATTGTAATAAACAATAATTGACTTTGACTGTTAATAAAAGTTGGATTTAACAGGCCGTAATTTCGACATCATCCTAATCTACATCTATAACCGGCGGAACGTTTACCATGATTTTGTTTATATTCTGGTATCCTACTGTCATTGTGGCTGTTTAGGGTCACCATTTTAGCGTAGTGTTAAAAATGATATACTGCATATTTTCCTTTATCTCTTATAATTTAGGTATCTCTTATAGTTTAAGATAGGACCTGAAGGCTCATGATAAAAATTAACCCTGTATTAGAGCACCTAGAACACTTATAACACAAGATCGACTCTACTGTGGTGCTTTAAATAAAAACAATAAACTTTAAGAGGAAAGGGCACCGGGCGCTCTCTCCATACAAACGTAGTCGACTGTTTGCTCCCTGGATAATGACATTAGAGCAAATATTTTTGTTGCATAAAACTTATAACTGCCATGACCATGCTCCTATGTTTTCTTTTTTTTTAATCTTAATTTCTATGATAATTAGAAAATGAAAAAAAAAACAATATAAAGGGGGATAGTCATGGCAGTTATAGGTTTTATGCAACAAAAATATTTGTGCTAGTCTTATTATTCAGGGAGGAAACAGTCGACTACGTTTATATGGAGAGAGCGTCGCTACCCTTTCACCTTAAGTAGAATAAAGTGACTAAATGTTAGTGTTAAAAAACCGATGAAAAAAAAGCTCGTAGCATGATAACTCAGCGAAAAGTCATCGTTGTGATACGATTCTAGTGCGACAGTGGACGTAGACCTTAGTGAAAAAAGGTTGCTCAAGTGCCAAAATGTTAGTTGAAAAAATAAATTGTTTTTAAAACTGAAGAAAATGGATAAAAATCTCGTAGCGGGATAATTCAATGAAAAGTCGGTGTGGATACGACTCTAGTAAGACATTGGCCGGATACCTTTAGCCATCGCAATACATGCCTCCATTAAATTGCGATAAATTGCAGATAAAATTCCGCATGTTAGAATATACATGTTACGTTTTATGACACCAGTCGCTTTTACCATTTTACTGGTTCGTTTAAAGCGGAATTAATTTTACTTTCTACGCATTTTAATTGGTTTAATTGGTCATGATTTACCTACAACATGACAACTTGCGCTTTCATTATACGTTTTATTTATTTAATTTAAATGTAGTGTTGAAAATATACTTTCGGAAAAGAGATAATAAGTTTATTCATATTTTATGGGTTAGTACTGGAGGATCCCGAACCTCGAGATCTCTTTATTGTCACCGAGACTCCCAATTTCTAAATTTTAATAGTCGCTACACAGTATAAAACAAACAAGTCGCTTTCTCTGTCCCTATATCCCTATGTATGCTTAGATCTTTAAAACTACGCAACGGATTTTGATGCGGTTTTTTTTAAATAGATAGAGTGATTAACGAGGAAGGTTTTTATATATAATACATGCATAATACAGCCGTGCGAAGCCGGGGCGGGTCGCTAGTTAATTTGACGACCTCTGTAGCGCGTCGGGCGAACACCCGACTGCGACGCAGAAGGTTGCGGGTTCGATTCCCGCCGGGAACAAGTATTTATGCTGACCATAAATTCTTGTTTCTGGTTCTGGGTGTTTCCTATATGTATAATATATGTATATATTTACAAAAAAAAAAAGTTATCTGGCACCCATAACACAAGCATTAAGTTGCTTAGCTTGGGGCTGGATGGCGATGTGTAATATGTAAAAAAAAAAAAAAAAGATATAAAACAATAAATATTTTAATTAATTTAATTGTGGTATTCATTAATTCGCCCTTTCGATTACCTCGGTCGAATCACTGAACTAACCGAATATTTATTACCCGATGGTCAAATATGGATTATCCACATAAATACATATGAATAGCCAAATAAGCTTTCTACAACACTGTTACATAACCTTTATACGACAGTTAGCTGCATACTGGCCTATTATAAGATTTATATGTAATTTATTGGTGATTAAAGTGAAGTTAGGTAATTAAGTGGCAACTTCACTCGTGTTGCAGCATCGTTGGTAAATCTAATGTATTATTATCGCTATAATGGACAGTTTCCATGGTTACGGAATGTTTTTGTTTATTGTTTAATGGGATAATTGAATTGTAAACTTACAGTCGAAATATAGCTCTTTATTTGCTCCCGTCTCAGTTACAAATAAGGTATCTGTCATAATCACCTAATACCCGTATTCACAATCAACCCTATATGAGATTGCATAGTGCGCGCGAATGCATAGAGCCGCAACTAAGACGCTGATTCGCTAGAGTGAAGAGAGCAGCACATAATTGACCAATCATAGGGCCGCATTTAGCGCAGTACATTCACTTATGCAAGAGCATCTTAAGTACTGTTTTTTGAATACGGGCGTAAGTCTATATGTTAATTATCAGGGTAAAAAGTAACCTATATTCATTCCATTTCAATGTATCCTACACTACGTGGGTCCATCTAATTGCAAAAATAAAAAAAACTTAATTTTTCTTCTCGGAACAAGTCCAAAATTACTCAACAATAAAAAAAAATAAAAAATAAACTATATAAAGAAAAACTACGTTATACCTACTTACTTTTTATACCCTTCATATCATGTCATTTATTTGCCTTTATATGGTAGGTACAATAATTGATGTTACAATAGGCAAACAAGTTTACATATTATGAGCCTTGCCGGGTATTGCAATTGCCCTTCCAGTGCCGAGCTGTAGATTAGAATTCAATGTTTTCGGCAGACTACTTTTTACTATCATCTAAAGTCACGTTTTCGATTCATCATAAAAAAAACATCGAACCATCATTAAAACATCGAATCGTTTAAAAAAAAGGAAAATTGTAGACCCTGCCTTTATTCGGCTTCCGTCCGGGATGGGACGCGCTACGAGGGACTCGACCCGCTCGTAGCGGTCACGTAGCAGATGCTACGACGTAGCCCTCTACAACACCTATTAAACGTCTATGATCGCACTTTACCGCTTTCCTTTTATCAGACTTCAGTATAACCGTCCAAGTGTGAGTCGGACTCGCGCACGGTGGGTTCCGTACCATTATATTCAGTTTTTAGGGCTCCGTACCCAAAGGGTAAAATGGGACCCTAAGACTTCGTCCGTCTGTCCTGTCTCATGAACCATGATAGCTAGAGAGTTGAAACTGTCACAGATGATGCACCTATTTCTTTATTACTTTTTTTATGTTTTTAGTATTTGTTGTTAAAGCGGCAACATAAATACATTATAAGTAAAATTTTAAACTGTCTAGCTAAGTATCACGGTTTATGCGATACAGCTTAGTGATAGACAGACAGAGGAACAGTGGAGTCTTAGTAAAAGGGTCCCGTTTTCACTCTTTGGGTACCGAACCCTAAAAAGGAATTGCTATGCCACGAATCAGATGGCACCGGATGAAAAACTAAAAATTGTTTAAGGCTAGTAAAAATTGATGATGAAGTTGGTATTTAAAGATGTATGAGTCAGATTTCTTGCCTTCCCTAATAAAATAAAAAAAATGAATCAGAAATAATCTGGAATTCCTCAGGAAGCCGACTATCCTGGGGAACTAGTTTAGAAAAAAATAGTGAATTATTATAAACCGAAAGTTAAGTCATTTCGTTTTACGTAAAGTTGATGAATACAGCTTATCCAACCTCTTTGGGTTGTTAAGTTACAATATGAACTCTTTGTTTCCATAAGACATTTTTACGTTTCTACTGTTGCTGGGTCCCACAATACAGCCTACCCGATGTTTGTTTGTGTAGAATTATCTCTATTATGTAAAGAATCGTAGTGGCACGTGATGTATGTCCTTCATTGGAATTCAAAAGGTGATTTCGGTTGGGGTTGTAGTAAAGTTGTTGCTAGGCAACTGAAGGCCCCTTCATCGGAGGTTGTAGTTCGAGAGGTCGCTTACGTTTTGACGTGATTACTTTGTTTTATATGGAGCTTACTGTGTCGGTCGTACTCAGACGTACGACCTTAAGGAATGGGAAACTTAAGGAATGCTATGTATCGTTCTTGTGAGTGACATTCAAGCATTCCTCAAACCTTAGGAACATCTTTGAGTACGGGTTTTCTATTTCTTCTCCAGGGTAAATTTTATTAAGCTCCTGGTACGAAAATTTCTTTGGTAGAAAGTTAAGGCAAGAAGTGTAGCCTTTTTTTAAACTTGTTTCTAAATTTTTTTTAATTTTGACTCTGCTTTTTTTTTAAAACCCCATTTTTTGTTATATTCTAACTAATTTTAAAGCAAAATATCCCTATTTATTTATTTATTAGAAAAATGAAAAAAGATGGGGTATAATAACTCTTAACGGACGACTTAAGTTATTATTAAGTGTGCTATTTGTGTTAATTAATGTTTTGATACGTTCTGTTTTTGTGCCTGTAAATAAAATAAAATGTGTATACCAAACTGAGGTTTTATGAAAAAAAAAAAGAAAATTGATTGCTCCATGGGCACTATTGTGGAAGAAAATAGGGGAGTACATATGTGTAGAGATAGCAAAACTCGCGTATACTCTCTAGGATTGTATGTGTAATATATCCGCAGTGTCCTCTCGGTGCTGAAAGTTGATTGATTTTTGTTGAGTTTTTGAAGTTGAACGAGATTCACTTTCCGGAATACAGATTGATTGCTTTCAGAATAACTACGTAAAGTTTGGCCAACAATTATTGAAATGCGTATCTATATACTCGTTAAATATGTACTTTACTGAGTTTATATTTGATTTACTTTTATGGTTTCATTTATAAATAAAAAATCGAAAACCTGATTGACTGATATATCGACGCACAGGCTCTGGTATAACAGAGCTAGTGACAGGATTTTTGGAGTGTGTGTGTGTGTTCATTGTAAAGGCGACCTCTGTGGCGCGTCGGGCGAACACCCGACTGCGGCGCAGAAGGTTGCGGGTTCGATTCCCGCCGGGAACAAGTATTTATGCTGACCATAAATTCTTGTTTCTGGTTCTGGGTGTTTCCTATATGTATAATATGTATATATTTACAAAAAAAAAGTATATAAGTAGTTTATCCGTTATCTGGCACCCATAACACAAGCATTAAGTTGCTTAGCTTGGGGCTGGATGGCGATGTGTAATATGTCCTTAAATATTTATTTTATTTATTTATTATTTTATTAAAGGAAAGAGTTTTCCGAAATTCTGCTAACTCCTGGTGGTTTCTGCTAGCTTCTGCTTGTTTATTAGAACAATAACGAACGGGGTAAATAAAATATCAAGTCACATTTTACGTTGAACTTTGTCGATTTTCGTTCAATCCTACTAATATTATAATGTGAAAGTTTGTGTGTGTATGTTTGTTACTCCTTCACGCAAAAACTACTGGACCGATTTCGATGAAACTCGGTATCTAGATAGCTGGATTAACATATATAGGCTACTTTTTTATCCTAATATTCTCAAAGGATCGGGACTTACGTAGGTGAAACCGCGGGGCGCAGCTAGTACCTAATAAGGTAGATATATAAAAAGAAAATTGGATAGACTATATCAGGGACGCATCAGCAGAGTACACGAACCATCCGTTACATTTGATTTTTAACCGACTTCAAAAAAGGAGGAGGTTCTCAATTCGTCTGTATGTTTTTTTTTTTTTTTTGTGTGTATGTTACGCGATCATTCGAAGACGGCTCAACCGATTGAGATGATTCTTTTTGTGTTCGAAAAGTGATACCTCAGGGGTGGTCCCATAAAAATTTGGTGAGGATCTGATGAGAATCTTCGGAGTGATGAACAGAATTGCACCTCGAGAGTGCAGCAAATTGCTCAGTTTTCGATTTCCACCAGTAGATTTGGCCCATAAACGAATAGTTACCGATAAATGGAATATCTGAAACCACCTTCTCATCAGAAAACTCTTCAATCAGTTACGATTACAGGGTACAATTTGAAGATTTTAGTCGAATTTAGTCGCCGGACTGGGTTTGAATGAATGTTGATAGAGAACCCTATCTTAAATGAAGTTCTGATGAGGATCTTCGAAGTGATGAACAGAAATGCACCTCAAGAGTATAGCAAATTGCTCATTTTTCGACTTCCATCAGTAGAATTGGCCCATACACGAATAGTTACCGATAAATGGAATATCTGAAACCACCTTCTCATCAGAAAACTCTTCAATCGGTTACGATTACAGGTTACAATTTGAAGAATTTAGTCGAATTTAGTCGCGGGACTGGGTTTGAATTAATGTTGATAGAGAACCCTATCTTAAATGAAGTTCTGATGAGGATCTTCGAAGTGATGAACAGAAATGCACCTCGAGAGTGCAGCAAATTGCTCATTTTTCGATTTCCACCAGTAGAATTGGCCCATAAACTAATAGTTACCGATAAATGGAATATCTGAAACCACCTTCTCATCAGAAAACTCTTCAATCGGTTACGATTACAGGTTACAATTTGAATAAAATATTCGCTTTTGCTTCGCCGGACTGGGTTTGAATGAATTTTGATAGAAAACCCTATCCTAAATGAAGATCTGATGAGGATCTTCGGAGTGATGAACAGATCTGCACAGCGAGATTCAACAAATTGCTCAGGTTTCCATTTCCACTAATAGAAGTGGCCCATACACAAAAAGGATGAATGGGGCATCCGAAAACACCTTCTTATCACCAAACTCTTCAATGGGTTACGATTAGGTACAGGTTGCAATTTGAAGAAACAGTCGCTTTCGCCTCATGGAGTAGAATTTTCAGTGACAGTGGCACTAAAAATGGTTAAATAAAAAATAAATAAAAATTTAAAAAACCGACTTCAAAAAACCTGAAAAGAAAAACTAACAAAACCTGAAAAAAAAACCAAAAAGTGAAAAATAATCCATTTCGGGTCACTAAGACAGCAGATAACTTAAACATAAGTACTTACTTGGAAGTCGGACTGTTTTCTTTATACCTCTCAACATTCAATCTAACCCAGTCCGACTTCCAAGGAAGTACTTATGTTACAAGTAACTTTCTACTATACTGACAGATATTTAAAGACGTTCTCAGGTCAAAATCATTCATAATGATATTAAAGAATTAAAATTAGGTACCTCACCGAGGACCAAGCCTTCATACAATTTGAAACAACAATTCGTGAGTGAGTTTACAAAAGCACAGTTTAACGAACAGTGACCACGTAAATTGTGCGTAGTACGAGCCGAGTGTTTGCGCAGTGTAGGCGGACGGGGGCGAGGGGCTGCGAGGGGTGCCCGGGGGGCGAAGAGTGCGGGGGCACGGCCGTTTCAATGGAAAACTCCAGGGCGGGAAATGAAAGAGATTCTCGCGTACATCCGGAGCTTGTTTTCAACACCTACGTTGTATTTTTTCCTCATCTATTTTTAACTTAATATTTCCTAATCTGCTTATGTAATTTATTATGCTTAGATTGTTTTGTTGACGCGAGATTTTGTTAACTAAATAGAAGCGATTTTTTCCGCCTTGTTAGCTGGAATACAAAGTCTTGTATCATGGATCAAAGTTGTTTTTGGTTGGGTTGCTTGGTGCCATCCGTTCCGGGAACTACAACGTTGAGAGTAGCATAAGTTAACACAGTTGCATTATAGACTACAATTCCCTTTGATGACAAATAAATAAAAAATATAAGCAATTAAAATATTTTCCTTTCCGTTGATTAATTTTTTTATCTAAAAAGATATTTTTGTTCATAAAATAAACAAAATTAGTACTTATTCTATTTTAAGTAGACGACGACGACGAGTTGATGTTTGTTATATTAAGTTAATTACGATCAGGGAGCAAAAGTGCAGACGCGTAGAGTTCCAAAATTGCTATTATAAGAATGTTTGTTAGTTACTACTTTGTTAAGTTACTTAAGTTGAAGTTCAAAGTCTTTCAAATCTAAAAGTAACATAAATATTATTTATGTAATGACATTCTTGCAGTTTTAAAATTCTACGATGGGTCTACATTTTTATTGCAGACTGTACCTAAAATTACAGTATCATATAATGTACAATGAATACTAACTGACATGACATGCAACCATAGAGTTATTGTATTGCATAACACAAGCCTAGTTCTCGAGTTTCGGGCTAGATGACACAATATCATTACATCCCCGAAACAGCCCCAACAGGCTGTGTAGTAAATAAAACCTACGACAGACAATAAGTCGTCAAGTACGGGCGAGCTTTGACGTAGTTTACAACTCATACATTATTCAACGTTCAGTTACCTATATTTGTAGTGCGCGCTGCGGCTTGTGAGGTTCGAGCACTTCCACTGAGTATTGACCAAACTACCGCCGGTGAACATTACTTATTCTATTGTTACTACTTAATTGACTGATGTTACAACACGAGCCTACTATAGGTACTGGAGTATGTTACGAATGTAGACGAGTGATTTTTCGCCATATTTTGTCTTTTTATATAACTAAGTTTTGCCCATGGCTTTACCCTCCATTTAACCCTGTCAGGGGTGGAATTTTGGAAAACCCTACCTATGCTCCACAAAGAAGAGATCCTTCAAATCTCATATCTCTAAGACCAGCAGCTTTAAAGCCGCGCGGTGATTTATTAGTCAGTCAGAGCTTTGAATTTTATATTTTGGTATAGATAATATTTTCTGAGATTTCGCTAACCATGTACCAAATGGCTATTATTGCTGAGTAAAACGGAATTTTTACTATGATTTTTCAAAACCCTAAATAGAAATTGTTAATATTGCATACAATTTATCTGCGCAAAAAAATAATATTAAAAATCCCATAAATGGGGTGCCCAAAAGCCTGACTTTGCCTCTTAATGTGGCAATGCCGATCTTTTGGCTAAAAGTAGCAACCATCGCTTTGGAGCCTATCATGCATAAATAATTATGGTTTATATATATCTATAAATTTACTTTAATATTGCTAGGAGAACTTTACCAACGTTTTGGTACAATTCCAAGAAGAAAATTCACTGTCGTTTCTAAGCTTATACTTGAGTGATAATTTTGGTTTTTTAAATTTTAACGGTTTAGACCAGACTTTTGTTATCGCTATCAGTATAAATTATATGTTGGTTTTTTGTATCTTATTGTTTATGTATGCCTACACTATCAAAAATGATAAGCGAGATAAAATAATGCAAAAAATCTTATAGTTTCCGAAACTGATTAATCTATCGTTGTCCAAAATCCTGGGTAGTTATGGTTCGGTCGGAGTCAGAATTGCAGACCCATCGTAGAGTTCTAGAATTACTTTTATTGGAATGATTTTATTTTAACAATATTTATCTTTTAAATTAACGAGTTGAAATATTTTAAACTTGAACTCGAGCAAGACCTTAGAATCTTGCTTGAGTTGAAAACATGTGTGTAATTCTGACTATGACCGTACAATCAACGGTCAAAAGTCTCTGCCCACCGTAACGTATACAATCCTGTGCAGCACTATTTGAACATTATAACAACCTAACCTGTCGATCGAACGGTTGGTGTAGCGAGTGGCGGCTTATACCACTCACACAACTAAACACATAGATAATATGTTAAAAATAATAATCACACTGAGTACTTTTAATTCAAGTATTTATATTTGTGTGTAACGTCTATTAGAAGAAGGTCGTAAGTCCAATACTTGTTGATAGTATTATTGTAGCAAACTGATCATAAACTCATGACCCATACTGTACAATAATTTAGGGATGTTACCATATAAATAAGTGTCTTCCCAGCCCCACCCCATCAACGGTGTTTGATAATACAAGCCAACAACAGCAACAGCAAACCACTTTCTAGGAATCTGGCTGACGATCGCAAATGACTACAAATGATCATCACCTTATGAACTCAGAGCAGGAAGCACATGTAATCCTGTCATTACGCATTATTTCTTACTTAGGTAGGTGTGGGTAGGTGATTTGAGGATTATGTTTGTCTTATTCCTTTAAATCGTTTTTAAGTAACAGAACATCAACTTTCTTTACAATTTATTATGGTTTTTTGCGTAATAAGTCAGTGTTTGAATATCAGTATAAGATGTTACACGCGTGATAGCAGCGGCTTACGCCACACTCCTTAGAATGTAAACAAATAGGCTACACAGAGTTCATTGAGAACAAAACAGTTCTGATTTTACCGCATTTAAGGTAAAAGGGTACTTGCGCTCTCTCCATACAAACGTAGTCGACTGTTTCCTCCCTGGATAATGACACTAGCACAATTTTTTTTGTGCCATAAAACCTATAACTGCCATAACTATGCCCCTATGTTTTGAGTTTTTTGATTTCATAGAAATTAAGATATAATTATTATAGAAATTAAGATATTATAAGTTTTATGCACCAAAAATATTTGCTCTAGTGTCATTATCCAGAAAGAAAACAGTCGACTACGTAGCCCCCGGTACGCTTTCCTCTTAAGCTTAAATGTTTCATTTCTACTAAACTAAATATTTAATTATCTTATCATTTTAAATGAGTTAGTATCAAATCATCGCAAACTCAGTCTAAGGTAGCAGTGGATAGTCACGCGCGTTTGGAAAATAACTCCACCCCTGACTTAATGACCCACAAACAAACGTCAGGAAACAGACTCAGGCAACTCACTTCATTCGTGACTTTCGTTCGCGGTCTTTCCTCTGGACACAGTCGACTAAGCTGAAAAGTTAGTATAGGTGCTGGGTAAGCCTTCTCCATCATCACGCAAAAAGGATACAATTAACTAGGTCTTATTATTTATTAAGAGCCTACACTTTCCCATTGCAGGGCAAAGGCCTTCTCTACCTTTCTTCCATTGATCGCGATCTGTAGCGAAATTATTGCACAAAAGTAATTAGTAGGAGGTAAAGCCGTCTAGTTGTGAACAAAAGCCCTGAACATCCACTATTTATCAATAAGTAGGCATACACACATGAAACAGCCGCCTGACTAGTGAATGACCCGTCAACGACCTTTCTCTACAGCAAATTTCGACCCTTGCCTAACAATTTAACCCATTACCACGGTCATTAGGTATCCAAAACGTGTACACTCATGGTCAGAAGTGCAGAAGCAATCTCTCGAATAATTAGTATAAGTAGAGTCGAGGAGTTACTACCTATACCTTTTTCCGTAGACGCACGCAAAGTGCACGGTGCCTACGAGTGAAACCGCGGGGCGAACCTAGTGTTCAATGAATTAGACATAATGAGAGGTGGTACTAGGCTTATAGCCCTCGATTGTACATTGTTTAAACTTACAAACATACAAAATGAAAAGTAAGAACAAAGTAGGTGTGGCTATTTGAAAGACTTATTTATTTTAAGATTAAAAACAAACAACAAACCCTGTATTGAATTAATCGTTTTTAATAACAATTGAATAGGATTCATTCCGGCTACACGACACCGGATCGATAGAGCAAGGGGGGGTGGGGGGCGGAGGCTTCAAGGCTACTACGAGTACCATTGCGTATCATCCCTGCCGGGCCGCCGCCGCCCGCCCGCCCGCGTTAGGGGGTGAGCCTACGCTAGTTTTACGAATTTTTTACGCGCAATTTTATGTAAAATTTGTGGGTCTAAAAAGGGTATTATTTATTTCAAAGTAAAACATTTTTTAAACATACATTTTCGTTTAAGTCACGAAACCCATAGAAAATACTAAAACATTTGAGTTTTATGATTAGCTTTTGATACTCAAATAGAAAACATAAAAGTTATGCATAAGGGCCCAATTGAAAAAGTTTAGTGGGTTTCATTCCCCCTTATTCCAAAACGAGGTTTAAGGATAGTCCGAGATGTGGATTTAAACCTTAGATTTAGACACAGATTTACTCGTGATCTATAGTCTAAACTCTATCCCTATATAATCTACAGGGATAGTGTTTAGAGTATAGTTCCCTATATAATCTATAAGGATAGTGTTTGGACTATAGTTCACGAGTAATTCTGTGTCTAAATCTAAGGTTTCAATCCACATCTCGCACTATCCTTAATTATCTTTAAATTTAATTCGCGAACTCGGGTAAGTTACTGAGAAGTTCCTGGAGAGAACAACAACCTTGTAACTAGAGTAAATAGTCAAAAATTGTAACTTGTACTTATGTGAACTTGGAGTAATTGAGTAGTTAGAACGTAATCTATCTTACTTGTTAGATCTAACAAGTAATCAACGTAAATTAGAAATTCTTTATTTAAAATTTTATTATTTTTTTTATTATTAATTTAATTTACTAAGACGTAGTTCGAAAATTGGGTAGGTAAAATCTGGCTATATTAGAGCCATTTTCTGTCCCGGCTCACCAGTTCGTTGGTATTTTGTCTTTCATTACTGAGGCTCTTCTTGATGTATTTTAGTGTAAAGTATAAATAAATAAATAAATAAATATTTCAGGACATATTACACATCGCCATCCAGCCCCAAGCTAAGCAACTTAATGCTTGTGTTATGGGTGCCAGATAACGGATAAACTACTTATATACTTTTTTTTTTGTAAATATATACATATTATACATATAGGAAACACCCAGAACCAGAAACAAGAATTTATGGTCAGCATAAATACTTGTTCCCGGCGGGAATCGAACCCGCAACCTTCTGCGTCGCAGTCGGGTGTTCGCCCGACGCGCCACAGAGGTCGTCACGACCTTCCCAGAAAATAGGGCTACACAAATAAGAAAACTTGACAGGTTCTTTAGTTTTTGAAAAACGGAAAGACAATGATTAAAAAAATATAGTTTCGTAAGAATTCTATAACAATTTCTTTTTAATTTGGTAAAAACCTTTTTTACTTCATTAACAGACTAATAGCAACGGACGCTTCTCAATTCGACATATTTTTTTTTAAATGTATGATTTGATTACCGATTACTCGGAGACAGCTCAACCGATTGAGTTGATTATTATAAGCATAAATAGATTTATAATTCAAACCTTCCATAGAAAACTTTAAAGATATATAGGGGGACGATCACACCTCGTGTGCGCAGGAGCTACCTACTACAACCCTGCACTGCACAGTGCACGCGTGCCCTGGGTGGTGCTACTGCTTACCGACAACAATACTTACCGATAGAAATATCATACGATTAAATAAATAAGATAAACCTTGTAGAGCGAGAGAATGCATCTAAAAATAGCACTCGAGAATTTTTCACAAAATATGAAAAGAAACAATGTTCTCAAGCGATTTTCTTAGCCGAAATGTATAAACGATCTCTCCCAGTGATTGTCCTTCATTAAACATCGAGGTGCGGAAGACATTAGGCCGCGGCTGCGCGGGCGCAACAATCTCGCGTAGATTTACTTTCACTAGAGAACAATTAAAGCAGGTTGCTACTAATGACTTGCAATATACAATGGGTGCTAGTTGTCGCACCTGGCGCTGCACGGATTGTTAATTAAATCTGATGTAAAGCTCTATAAACAAATAAAACCTAAAGATCAATGACCTGTAACTCCAAGAAGTAGGTGATTTTCGAGTAAATATAACCTCTTTTTTTAAAAAGGTCTAAATTCTTAAACCTCGTAAAACAAAAGTTGGTCGTCTAGACGTTTGGAACCAATTCCTTTCATATTATCATTTAAAAAACCTATAAAATATTGGGATTAATTTTTAAAATTGCCAACTTTAAGTTGTTGTTTGTTATAACAGTGTATTATACATATAAACATTCCTCTTGAATCACTCTATCCTTTAAAAAAACCGCATCAAAATCCGTTGCGTAGTTTTAAAGATCTAAGCATACAAAGGGACATAGGGACATATAGGGACGGCGAAAAGTGACTTTAACACTATCACTACATAGTATAAAACAAAGTCGCTTTCTCTGTCCCTATAAATAAATAAATAAATAAAATTTCGTTTATTTTTCTCCCATGCATGCATCACACTATCAACTTATTTTGGATCAATTTACAACTTATAATTACAATAGTGTTCTTAAGTCTCAAAATAAAATAAAGTATAATGATAACACATGAGAGACAGGAGCCCAAACTAGGTAAAACCTGTGCTATGGGTCTCCTGGTCTTCCCTTTGTACTTGCAACAGTACGGATTCCTGTATGAGATACCTAACAATAATATATATACCTAAGACAAAAAAAAATTATAATGAGAACAAACGTTTTGCTTAAACTATTTTCATAAGTAATGCCTCAGTCTCGTCGTAGTTGAGTTTCAATAGCCAACTAGCAACACACTGCTTGCATCCGTACCTGGGTTTGTCAATTATCCTGTTCAGCCTGTTTGCCATGTCATAAAGTAGCGGACCCTGACCACACAAAAATCGATTTGCAAAGGCAGTATTAAAATGCGGCCGATGACAAAGCTTGTCCCTCCTACGTTTCTTTGAGGACACACTATCTCTGTCATATTTTATGTAGCTATGTTGTCTCAATAAAGTATATAAGATATATAGTTGTCTCACGGTTAAAACGTTAGCTTCCTTGTACAGTTCGGTTGTTGAATATAGTCTAGGCTTGAAAAAACAAATTTTTAATATGAGTCTTTGTGCTCGTTCCAGCTTCATTAAGTGTGACTTGGCAGCACCTCCCCATGACGTTATGCAATATGTCAGAACAGATTGAACAAGAGCTGTGTAAACCATTTTCAAAACTCTATTATCAGCTACGTGTCTTAAATTTTTGTAAATGTATGTAAGCTTCCGAACTTTTTTGCTTAAATTGGTAATGTGCTCTGCGAAGTTAAGATTTTTATCCAATATCACTCCCAAATATTTGATAGTATCAACTCTAGCTATTTCAGGACAATTGCAAGTTGAATTATTAGTATTACAGTTATGTACTTTAATGTTTTTGTCAGAACATAAGTTGTCGGAATAATTTCTAATACTAAACAACATAAGTTTAGTCTTATCGGCGTTTAAGGTAAGTGAATTGCTGGCAAGCCAATTGCACACAATATCAAATCCCCGTTGAGCACATTCAAATACATTGTCCCATGTATCCCCATAAAAAGTTAAAGTTGTATCATCGGCATACGAAATGATTTAAACACTTCTGAAATTGAAATAACACTTCTGACCTTGATCTAATCTATTCACAATATAGTCCGTGTATAAGTATATAACCCTATGTATGCTTAAATCTTTAAATCAACGCAACGGATTTTGATGCGGTTTTTTTAATAGATAGAGTGATTCAAGAGGAAGGTTTATATGTATAATACATGCATAATGTGGCCGTGCGAAGCCGGGGCGGGTCGCTAGTTTTATACTATGTAGTGATTTCTTCGTCATTGCTTATGTTAGATTTTAACTGTTGACGGCTGAAGACTAATTTATTTAGCTTTGGTAACTTACTATGAGTACGTCTGTGGTAAATAAATTAAGTAGAAACTCTGTAAACGATATCTTGTATAAAATTTTCCCTTGAAGTCTAAAAGAAGTGGAAAAATCCTATTTATTGTACAATCAGTTAAGTATAATATTTACGAAAATATATAAGTACATGGATGATCTACGCCCGGCGTACGATACGATCGCTTATCTATACTTTATATCAGATAGCCCGATACAATTGCGGTGATATTATTATATATTTTGATATTTATGTATTTTCCTTCTAATCTTGATTTCTTGACCTTTATTTAGGTATTTATCGCTGGCTTAATTTAGATTGATACGAGTTTTAATCGATAGGTGAAAAGGTCTCCCAAGGAAACTATCGTCTTATGGTGAACTAGTCCAAAAGCAATGTTAACTTTTACGCGATGTAGTCATATCGTCTCATAGCGATCTAGTCGTACCTGCCATCTAGTCATATCAAGATGTAGTCATAAAGCTTCTAACCCCTTTTGAGCATATTTTTTCAGAAGCTATATTTGGTGTTAATCACCAACACCATACAAGGTGCGTGGTGTTATACTCGATCATGGCGGAAAAATAATAGTAAAACATAATAAACTCTTCATAGAGATCGTAAATGCGAACACATAAAAATGGTTTAACATCGAGTTTACGATCCGGCCGATTTCCTGGTGGGTTCACTTTCGCGCACCCTGCGCGGTGCGCGGTGCGCCTGCGCCGACGACGCTTTTCGCGGCTTTCTTCATAGAAGTAAGTGCGTCCCGCTCGCAGCCATCTCGTTCGCACGCCAAGTTCGACGACCGGGGCAACGAGCGCGCGAAAGTACTTTCACTGCGCGAGCGCATGCGATTCTCTAACGTCTATTCGAGCAGAGCGTAACCGTGGAGTTTTGCAGATAGATATGCGATAACCGCGGTGACGCGGAGAAATGGCCGCGAGCGCGTCTACACCACGATCCCCAACACTTAGATGTTAACTACGTAGTTGTACCTAATTCATCTAGGAATGCGACTGTCTGTCGGTGTGCCGACGAGAACTAACTAGCTTTTGTTTAAGGACAATGGTCGCTTCAGCTCTTATAGGTAGTGCAAAGCTCGGCTCGCTGAATGTAGATACAGTAGGTACGCCAAGCTGTGCTCACTTGAAACAACCAAACGCATAAACTCACCTAACATTTTAAATAAAAACTGATACTTACCAAGTTATGTATTAGACACCATAAATCTATATAATAATAAATAACTATTGATTTTAGCATTCATCTTATTTTAATCATTCATTTAATATCATCATTTCAATTTTAACATCATTATTGTATTCATTCGGGTTCATTAAACTGGAAATTTCTCGATATTGCACTGTACACTATTATTGTACAA
The DNA here is from genome assembly GCA_907269075.1 of Idaea aversata. NCBI lineage: Eukaryota > Metazoa > Arthropoda > Insecta > Lepidoptera > Geometridae > Idaea > Idaea aversata. The sequence continues at coordinate 628,095 of OU026084.1, forward strand.
TTTTGATAAAAAAATGTACAATAATGGAAAGAAAATAGTGCATAATGACAATGTCGTGTGTTAGGAAGCGCGGGTGAAAGCAGCCCCTCTGTCACGAGCCGCACGCGCACCGCGGACTCAGGCATACTGCACAGTGGTGCAGTTTCATCGATAAATTAGACAAAAAATTAAACTTACGATTTGTACCTACCATAGAATTATTTCCCGGGTCTTAATCGGGTTTTTTTATATACCTAGTATGATATTTGATGTTTATTTCTGCACTGCAACATAGTCGCTGTGAGTCGAAACGTCTAGGCTAGAGTAAAAAAATACTCGATTAATATCCGAGACCATACAAAGTTCTTTCCTGCGTACGTAAGTGGTTTTAAAACGAGTGAACTGATTTGAATACGATTTTTCTTTTTTGTCTTATCTGAAAGCTGAATTTTTGGTGTCGTGGGTATTTTTAGTAAGCTAACATTTATGGAAATCGAGCTGTTTAAAAGTTCTGAGCTTATTAATTGTTTTTTGACGTGATTTCGTCTTATAAATTGATGAACACCGGCATTCACAATAAAGTGTGACATCATCGCTCACGTTCCGTTACTTATACAAGGTAACCATAGCAACGTGTTATCGTTGCAATGATAACCATTGCATTAATGTTTTCTTATGACGTTATCACGTAAAATTGTATTATCGTCCGCAAACCGACTTTACAGACAACCAGTATTTTTTATAAATTTGGTTTGACAAACGACATAATTTCATTTAGTTGTTTTTAAAAATGAACACGAAAAACAAAAGGAAGACGCTAGGGAAAGTTAATATTTAAATAAATAATTTTTCTAAGTTCGTAAAATGTTTTATGTTTCATAAAATTTATAGCGTTCTGGGTAATAAATAAAATATTCAAATTTAGATCACACTGCAGACAGGTTTGTACAAATTTAAATATCTGCTTAGAACTAAGAAACAGATTTAAGAAATCCATAATTTTCCTGAATATTTTTAAATCTGCACTAAATCGGGTTTTGCAAATTGCAATTCGAGTTTTAATAAGATAAAAAATATATATTTCGCGAAATTTTGAGACACTTCAAAATCCATCCATTTGTGTGTCAACCATTTTTTTGCAATATACCGGGATCTGTTTGGGCCATCCCGTGGGAAACCCCGCGACATCGAGGGGGGTCAGTAAAATAGCGATAACAGCGAAGTTATAAATGGGAGCTAGATAAACCTTAGGACATAAAGAATGGGCATGAATTATACTACCTATGTATATAAATACTTATTGCAGTTTATCTTGTGATGTATTGTTAATTCTAATTGGAAAGTACTTTCTCCGAACTTTCTCCTGTTTTTTGTACAAAGGTCGTGAATAATTTATAAATGGAAGAATTATTTCCACAACAAAATGTTTTATTTACTTGTAATATCCCTAACTTAGAAGAATAGTACAAAATAACTTACCAACTTTATCACACGCCAAGCAATTAATTATAGCTAAACACCCCACTTGAGCTGACACTTGACACCATGACACAACAAAAAACACAGCAAAAAATTGTTATGTTTACGTTTCGATTTCCAAGAACTCAGTCGTATCAATTGGTATACATTCGGCACTTTAATTATAGTTTGGTTCAGTTACGAATAGCCGGACACAGTTTTAGATGTTACAAGTGCTTAGTTTACGAGCATTGAACAAAAACAAAATCAAACGAAACAAAAAACCCGTGTCTGTCGAACCGCCTTATTAAGGTGGATACGCTAGGAACCCGGGCGACCTACAAGAATCTAATTTGAATGTTTACGCTAAACTAATCAAAATTGCCTTATTTCAATGATTAGTACTTATCAAGATATGTATCTAAATGATGTTAATAACGAGATTATCTACCACTAGTGTATTTTTTGGAAAAAAAACTTGTAAATATCAACAAGAAAATACAACTGCCGGTTGACAACTGACATTTGGCCATAGACTCTCACTAGAAACGAAAAAATAATGTTTCCGTGTGTTTTGTTATGTTATCTCCTTCACACTGTATAAATTCGAACAGGCTAGATATAGTGTACGATGCAAGTCATTCGATTGAAGTACGCGCGAACCGATCCGCCTTATTAAGGTGGCGCGACAGATGCGCCATATTTAAAAACCGCCTTTCTATGGTGGTGCGACAGCCGAGGAGGCAATTTACGGTTAGTTCTTACTACTGTTATTCATATTTTATTTATTGAGAAAACTATCTACCTACAACTACATAGAAATATTGGTGAATAGTACCCACGTGCCGTTCGTGTTGTTATCAGTAAAAAACTACTAATGTAAAATACGCATTTTTATTGTGCAAATAAACACTATTTATTTAATTATATTAATTAAAGTATAAACAATTTAAAAATTTTTTGCAAAAAAGTGGAGTTTTTAAATTCCTATATTTTAGTTTAGAAGCCCTGCAACCTGTTGAAAACAATATAATAATAGCAATTATAACTCTATGATAGGCCGGGTACAGGGCAATGTAGGGTAGGTTAGGGGTAGGTGCTTGAGGTCAACTTTGTAGGAGGTATCTCCAGGCTCGTATCTATCGATATATTAAAGCGGTACATTTTTTAAAAGTTTTCTTCTAAAATAAGTATAATAATCTAATGAAGTTTTAGCAAATTAAATTATTTAAATACTTAATAATACACTAAGAAAACGTTGTTACAATAAAAACAATCATCGTTTATAACTCTACCGAAGTTTGTCAAAATAAACAAGTAAAACAGCACAGTGCGCAGTGTCTCAAACAAACACACCTCAAGCAAACATTACTCAACATCGCAAGATGTAAGTCTAAACACGCTGAGCCTTCAGCAATCGTCGGGCACGTGGCGGGTTCGACTCCCAGCAGCGGCTATTTGCGGTAAATAGGTCAAACTGAGCTCAACTTGGTGCAAGAACGAATACAAAAAAAGTAAAGCAAAAGGCGCCGCGCGTTTCCGACGCGACGCCCGACTTCACCGAGTTAACCAACCGTTCAACTATTAAAGGATTACTAAAAATAACTAAGTTTTAAAAAGAATACAAAATACGACTATATTATTTTTCTAGCCGTTAAAAATGTGTTTTGACGAGGGTAACGTAATGAGTTAGGAGGTTGTTATTTTTTTAACTAAACATAAATACCTTAATAATATCGCTACTGTCGCTGATGTAATGCTTAAGCCTATTTTCAAATAATGTAATAATATAGGGACGTTGATAAAGTAGCAAAAACCTATTGTAGTGTTACTGAAAGTTGTTAGTGTTAGTGAAAGACATTAGGTAATTATGAAAATAATAGTCAAAATTAAATCTTCAAATAAAATCTTAACGTGAATGACCTCTTATTTCAAGAAACAGCTGATTATCGTGTAAACCTAACCGTTAAGCAAAAATAGTTTGCTTAAACATTTCGAACGATTCCCTTTACCCGTTGTCTTGCCAAATTCATCGAGCAAGTTAAAAAATAAATAAATATCGAATATGGTTTATAAAATGGTTGTTATTATAGCGCTGTTTTTATCCGGAAATTAACGGAAAATAACGTGAGCCTATTGAATACTTAAGTAAATCTCCATAGAATAGTTATTGTATAGAGAAACTGTTTACAAAATATTATAAATAAGTGATTATAATATGTGCAAATGTTGTCACGGAGTTCAGACGATCAAGGTTGATAAAAAGAATAGTGGACGGCATTGAAAACACAAACACACAACATACACAATTGTTTGTATGTGTGCATTGCGGAAGTGCCTTGTTAACCAGTTAGCCTTATAAGCTACTCGATTCTATTATTATGACTTTAAATGTACATTTTATACTTTTGTACAGGTTTTTGATCTTGAATACTGTAGCTTATTCTAGAGTTGCATATTTTAATATTAAAGTTCAAAGTATTTGGTGACACTTAGCGCCTTGCAGTAAGGTTTAAGCCGTCTTTGGGTGGTTGTTAATGACGCTCACTGCGCTCAACGCTCGTAGTTACGCGTTATGAAGCAACATCTAACTGATTATGCTTAGGATTAAAAAACTTTTCTGGAGTATACCTAATAGTAATATGATTTAAATTGCTATTTTGCACCCATATGAACTTGTTTATCTAACGATTTAACGGCTGGTTAAAAACGTTGGTGAAAACGGGCCAAGTCGGCCGGTGCATCGTCCCGGGTTACGTAACTTGGGCTATTAATATATGCGCTAGCGCATCGCTCCGGATCTACACTAGAACTAGAATAGCGATGCATGTTTCGACTATTTTTACATTCTTTACACATTTTTTGTCAATCGCAATTTTTTTATAGATGAGAAATCTCATAATCTGTTTCGACGAGTCTAACGTAATACGAAAGGGGGCTGTTCTTGACTTGTAGGCGAATAACTATTATTTTATGACTCTTAGAAATTCAAACGGTTTATGTGAAAATTACGAGGTTATGTTTAACAGGAAAAGCATCTTATTATAAAAAAAAAACAATTAATGTTTAATATAGTAGTAAAAATTCAATTAATCGATTAAATACTAAGGTCAATGACCCCCAACTCCAAGGAACAGCTGATTTTCTAGTAAACGTAATCTCGAATTTGTCTAAAAACATGTTCGAAGTTTTAAGAGTCGTAGAAAAAAAGTTCGCCTAGACGTCAGAACACCCACCTTTCATATAAATTGATCCTCGTTGAAACACATTGTACTTATTTATTATTATTAGTTTAACTCTAAAATATCGAGCTAGGTAGTTTATTGTACAGAATGAAACGAAGTAGATGCCTATTACCTACTTGCCTACCTGCGCACTACGCACCTGAGGCGCAAATATTTTTAGACAATCTCGGTGCAGCACGTCTAGGTGGTCCCTATCATTTATTTTTGAAAAGTAAAAGAAAGTCCAAGATGGACTTTATTTAGTCCATTAACTTATTGTAATAATTGTCTAGCTGGCTAGAGTTGGAGCTGGATCAGTGTCGGATCGAGTCAGTGACTTTATCATTTGCTATAACACGACCATAACAAGGTCAGCGTTTACTTACTATGGATATGACACAGGTCATCCATTATCTGATTGTTGTTTATGTAAATAACGTTGCAATGGACAGACATTCATTGTTTAAAGCTAACTTATAGCTACATTTACCCAGCAAGATAAAAAACCTGAATCTGAAACATTAACGTACGCTCGGAGTCAGAATTCCAGACCCGTAGTAGAGCTGCAAAACTGCAATTATTAGAATGGTTTTAACTCAGGCAAGATTCTAAGGTCTTGCTCGAGTTCAAGTCTTTCAACTCATGAATTCATTAGATAAATATTATTAGAATAGTAACTGACATGTTTCGGAAAGTGTGCAAAAGAACTACAAGACTCAAAATTACTCGACTTGTATGTTTAATTAGGTGTACTTGCATTAGTTTAAGAACTTAGTTATTACGGTTAATTAAAAAAGGTTAATTATATTTTGCTTATCAGTTCTTTCGGTGGTTTAATTTAATGTCAAAAAGTTTGTTTTAAATTTCCATTCTTTGGTCAGACAACCAGGCAAACTGTTATGAGACACCCATTCATGGTGGAAATCCCAGACACCCGGCAATATACTTTGTCATTCCTTATTCTTACAGCAAGGGCTGCGTCTGTCTTTCCCGACATTTAAAATGAACGTAATTTTATTGCTGTTACGGCAAAACTTTTTTGTTTATAAACCGATTCGTTTGTTGTTAAACCGTTAGAAAGGGGATCACTTACTTACTTACTTACGCTGGCTCAGCGACCCGAAGTGGATCTTGGCCTCCGACACCAAAAGCCGCCATTGCACCCTATTCTGCGCCACTTGTTGCCAATCGGCTGCATGAAGGGCTTGCAGGTCTTGAGAAAATATGTGGAGTTGGAAGAGCTTGTGGCTGAGCCTAATATCATCGGCGAGACCAAATCGGCCCGACTTCGCTGGCTTGGCCACATCGAGAGAATGGAGGAGGATCGAGCGGTCAAAAGAGCATATCTAGGACGACCTCAGGGGAGACGGCCAGTTGGCAGACCTAGGTATCGCTGGATAGAAAGGGGATCAAGGGTTCTATAATTTGGTAAGGATTTGACGAGAATCTTCAGAGTGATGAACAACATAGCACCACAAGAGTGCAATAATTAGCTGATATTTAAAAAAAATACTAGTAGAATCGGCCCCTAAAATGTACTTAAAATTACTAAATTAAAATAGAAAAACCGACTTCAAATAAAAGGCAACAAATAACTGCATCTATAACTCATTACCTACATAATCTGTAGTAGGGTAGCCAAAATATAAATTGAATCTGTTACCTACTTAAACTATGTATTTATTTATTGCAGTTATATTATGCAACCATTTTTTTGAAGTGGTTTTTGCGATTACTGATTGCCGGTTCGGTGCTAACTTTATCTTCGCATTTTCATCTCCAGTGGAACATTTCGGACATCTGGAAGAACAATGGCACATCTACCAAAAATGCATTATCTATCGTGTGACAAAACGGCACAACGGTAGTTCGTATAGTTTTCGACAGAAGTCGCTAGTGTCGTTGTAATATTATTGGATTTACCCCCACTTCCCCGTGCAACAACAGCTCATTGGTCAGTTGTGTCGGGACGCCTAACTAATTTGTTCAGACGGGTAAAAATTTGATCGAAGGGTTAAAAGAACAACGGCATATTTGCTATACCACACAGTGCTACAATGACACATTTAGTGTCAAATGTGCCGTTGTTCTCGTATAATTTTCCTGTCACAGTTCTTTTAAGTCATTTTTAAGTCATAATTACAATAAAACAATGGCATAATAAAAAAACAATGGCACAACTGTAGGACTCTTCTTAGTTTATGCACATTTTTAGATAATTACACAAAACCAAAACAAATAAAATGTATCGTAATATTTTGAAATAAAAATAAACCAAAAGAACTTAAAATAAACCAATTTCTATATTTAAGGACTCCTTAAACCTTTAAACCTTGCTCCTGTAAAATTCACTAAATGTAAGTTGTGCCATTGTTCTTCCAGATGTGCGATTTACTTACCTCTTACATATTCGAGAATTTCTCAAAATAATCTAAGTTAATTACGTACTTGCGTTAATGGCAAAAACTTTTAAAATTAATCGTTCACTAACCCCACTTGAACATCTTGATAAAATTCTTAAAATATTAAAACTACGTACTTATCAGAATATTTTGTGGTATAACTAAAACGTATTTTGGCTAAAATCGCGCTTTTTGGACTGCCTGACTCCACACTAACCAACTTAGGTAAAATAATTAGTCCAAAATTTGTCTGAACATTTTAACACCCTAGACATTCTGACTCTTTCACTGAATACCCTACGAGGGCAATAAAACTCTCAAAAATAAAAAGTGCTTTCGTGGCATTTCGTTTAGGTACTTCCCTGCACTTTTAATTACTTTTGCCGGGATAACGGCAAATACATATTAACACAGAATACGATTAAATATATGAAACACCTTACACACCTAACGTAAACTACAAAATCAATAATTTATTTTAATTAAGAGATTAGCAGATCTTTTGCAGAGATGTGTATGACCACAATGTTGTTCTTTAGGACTCTTTTTCTTTGCTTCTTCCCACTTCAGGCGGGGAGGACTCTCCAAAGACCTGTCCTGGGTTATCGGGTCTGATACGCCTTCCTTCAATAGACGGGTCATGCTTATCACAAATAATTTCTATACGTACCTAATCCTAACGATGCAATCCCAATTGCGCAAAGTTGGTTCTAGCCTCTTCCGATAGAGGATAAGTTGGTTCCGATTTTGGCAAGGGACGAACTGTCAGAATGCTCGTGGCATTCGTACCAACAAGTATGATTTCCTATAACTCCTAAAGTATCCAGTTAGTCACTGCGGCCCAGTGAACCGGGATGGCCCCACGCGTGGGAGGCTGGCAGCATGCCAGGGCACATCGCTCGGGCCATTGTCTCCCGGTGCACCACAAACGCGGGTCTTGTGGCCATATAATCGCCGTACCAAACGACTTCAGCGATCATAATCTAAACATTTTCGACGGAAAATGGTGAGAAGAAATTCTTCTCTTGGGTTTCAATGCCTTTTAAATTGTTAAAATAATATTTCATCTCAGAAAAGTGTATAAATTAATACAAGCTTTTGACAAAACTATTTTCTTAAAAAAAAAGATTCTTCTGCAATAAAACTACTAAAATCTCCCTTATTTTTCCGAACGAAAAAATTTACTCATGCAGTTTTTGGCCAGAAATAAGTTGACCATTTAAATAACGACATCTAACTATTTGGAACTAATAGGCAATACCATTTCAAAATGCAATTATCGGTTGGAAGCTTTTTCAGAAATTGTTACATACTAGTTGCGCCCCGCGGTTTCACCAGCGTAATAATTTTCTGCGCAAAATTCTTAATTTCATAAGAACCTTCTCCTGACAATAACAAACACAACAAACAAGAATTAGCGAAATCGGTTTAGCTGTCCTCGAGATTTGAGCTTAGCAACACATTCAGCGATTTCAAAAATTTGAATGTTTTTTTTTTTCAAATCTTATGTCTGAATGCAATACTACAATTTTGATTGACCAATCCAAAGTCCCTAAAACACTGAAATATTATCGCCAAAACTTTAGTATAAAGACATAAGAAAAAAGCTTTCCAATATAAAACCGATGCTTGCAAGCGAGCACGCCTCGTCGTCGCCACAAATCATCTAAACAACATCTAGTCTAGGTTCGGATTCAAAGACACTACAATGTTAGCTAAACCAGTACCTAGATCCTGAGAGACATGTTGCTATTCCAAACGAGAAAGTATTCACGACGTAACAGCTGCTTAGCTTTTATACAGCTTGATCGGTGGGCTTGTCATTCTAGGGTGTTATTCTTTCGTTTTTAGATTAATTAGATCATGTGCTAATAAGTGCATATTCTTAGTTTAGCTCGTGTTAAAAAGTGCACATATATTTTTAGATTTACAACTTAAGGCACATGAGTAGAGATGACTAAGGTACCTATGAGTTTTCAGACTTACATTTTCCTATGAGGTGAAACAACGGTTAAATATTCCAATTTTGAATTCTCAACTGTCGAAGTGTTTGCTGTCTAGATTTAGCGTTCTGTCGTAAAGTCTAGATCAAATAGTCCTAAAATAAATCCCAGCGTACACTTTCACCCTGAACTTGGGAGGCCAAAGCCCTTAAAGCTCGTCGATGAACTTTCTAATGTACTGAAATATCGAGAAAAAACGTTCGCAACACCGACCGGTGTCATCTAAATTGTAAAGCGTCGGGGTCGATGCTCGGTCACGTAGGCCGATGGCCGGGGAAAATCGCGGGAAAACGTAACAATGAGTGTGCCCCCGCGCTGCGGCTTCCGGGAGCACTGGGTTTTTATTCCTGCGGGATCGGTCATGGTTTATATTAATATTTACTTTTATAGAATCGATTTGTAACGTACAAGGGGTTAACGAAACATGTAGGTGAGATAACGAGGTACTTTATTAGTAATTACTCTATCTGTTTATAATGACAAAGCTTAACTAAAACAAACGTACATTGATTTAACAATACTATAACAACGTATGTAAGTAGATACATATTTTCAAGCGAAAACTTCCCACCGCTTTAACTTTAATCTGAACTGTCAAACATCCATTGTGTCGAATTTTGTTTTTATAATTTTTTTACAGTCACAATTATGAGAAACGAATTATAAAATGAGAAATTTCATCTGCTTACAGTTGAATAAACGAAAACAAAAAGAAATCTCAATATTGCGAGTCTCCCGAGTACTAGGATAATATAAATTGCCTTATCTCTAAACTTGACATTAACGTTACTCAAGCAAACAGAACAAGATCAATCTCAGAGCTTACGTCACAGATGTACCAGGCTCACATAATTCAATAACAAGCTAGATCGACATTATAAATCTTGTTATTAACCAGGCTCTCATTTTAGGCAAAGTTTATATCTCACATGTAACAGGCGAACATAAAACATGTAGAGGTTATTCAGTTGCTAAAATGTCACAGTAGTTTGGCGCGAGTACTAGGAGCACGCACATAGACGAATAAGAGATCATCGTTCGAGGATGTTGACTAGGACCACGTGTTCGCCTCGCACCATCAGTTGCGGCAGGTGTCTGGTACATTCCCATATACCATTCCCAAGGGGAGTTTCCGTCACGACCGGGACCGGTGATATCTTGGCCGCCGTCCCCTTTTCTACCGGTGTACCTGATTGACACGGTAATATTTAATTAATAATTTACAGCCCGACTTTGTAGCAAAGACAAAAACAAATATTTATTGTGTTGGGATGGGAAGAGGGATCCCTTTCCATATTATTTGGGGTTTTACAAAATTATTCAGAGCAAAACCTAGTATTGTTAAGAAGTGAAAGTACTGCATCGCTTGCGATAAAACTCCGTATGTAGATGGATACCTAGATTGACATATGGGCTTATGGAGTAGTTACAAGTAAAAATGTGACATTTCCAAATGTCAAGAGTAAATTGACCGGAACCCAAACATAATAGAATTGCATTATTTATACAATGACATGGTTTTTCGATTAGTACTTATAAACATTTTAGCGAACGTATTGTCAGCAGAAAAATTGCTGACTTTAAATCGGTTAAAATATTTATTTTCCATACACAAACACATACATAAAAGGATTTAGGATTAAAATAAACGCCAAATACTATTAATGCGAAAGGAACTCTGTCTGTAAGCTACGTTTTATATGTCTAAACCGCTGAACAAATTTTGACTAATTTAAGTGTAGAACTAGACGGGACCCGGGGACATAAGTTTCTTATTATAGTTATCTATCGATCTATATAGTTTCTTTGAATTTACCAATAGCAGGTGGTATCTTCCTCTTTTTAATCCCTTTCCGCTTCCAGACCTCGAGGACGTCCCTTAAAGCGAGGTTCCACTGACGATCGAAGGCGACTACACTCGCGTGTAGAACTCCCCTTATACCGGTGTCATTGCGAGTTATTACCTGGGAAAATTTACATCTTTACTTAAACTCAAGAAATAGGAACATCTATAAATATAAAATTCAAAGTCCTGACTGACTGATTGACTATAGCAACGCACAACTCAGATAAATGGACGGATCAGGTTCAAAAGCAGAGTTATTATGGCGTTCGCTAAGCATTTTGGAAAATTGAACTATTACACGCGGGCAAAGCTAGTCTATACATATAAAAAATATATGATTTTGAGAGAGTACGCGGGTATTGCTTTCATCAAACAAAATATGTTGTACCATTTTCTAAGCAAATAAATGAATGAATGAATTTTCTTCAATTTCCTTCATGAAAAATGTCTCGATCAGCAGGAACGTACCGTCTCAAGCTAGAGCAATCGTTATTTTTTCATAAAATTAAGGTTTGCTATAATCTTAAGGGAGCGTAGTAAAGGTTGTGTCAGTTGATAAAGTGATATAGAGTTTTAAACTACACAATTTCGTTTTAATTTACAAATGAGTAATTTTTACTTAAAACTGAAATTCCTTGTATCGTCCGGGTCACAGTCCCCTTAAAGGAAAGTAATTAATCTTAACAAAGTCATTAAATCCTCTTCTTAATTAGAACAGACTTTAACAGTTACATTCACCTCTTGAACATTTTCTAATTCGCTTTGCTATCCTAAATAATATAATATTATGTATTATTTTTAAACCCGAAAAAGCAAAAAAGGTTTGTTATTTTGACCCGTTCGCCCGTTTTTGGTTGTATTGGCGTAGTGGTAGATACCTCAACTTTAATTCCGAATGTCTCGGCCGTGCGTGTAACAATAGATTCGTATTACGAAATAGTACATATAAGTGTGATAAATTAATCTTTGCATAGAGGCAGTTTAACACGTTTAACAAAGCCGAGATACAAAGATCAATCCACTCATGTATCGTACGACGTTTTTTTATCACAGTTGCGAATAAAAACGGTACGCGAGTGCGTTTAACAAAGCCGAGATACAAAGATCAATCCACACATGTATCGTACGACGTTTTTTATCACAGTTGCGAATAAAAAAAGACTTGTTAAAATAACATATTTTTTATAGAATTTTAGGTTATGTTTACTATTTTTTTAGGCAATATATTTTTGTTTATTATACTCCCGAAAGGCCAGGCAAAAGACTTTTAACCTATATAGCCTCGTCTGACATACAATATTTTTTAGGAATTTTCCCGTTTGTTTTTCCGTCGGGGTTTAAAAACAGAATACAATGGCACGGAAAAAAATATATTAAGGTAAAGAAAAAACAACAAAAACAATTTTTAATCGTTTCCTAAGACGTATCACGTACAATTTTCGTTCATTGACCGATTTAGATACAACCATTTTTGCTGGATTAAAAACTCTTTGTTGGTACCTACCTTTTTTTCTGTACATCAAAACAGTATAACCCAGCTAAATTAAGAATGTTTCATATAAATAACATGTAATTAGCAGTAAGATACGTATTTAACTTATCAGGATAACTTATTACCGCACTAGTATTTTGGTAGATTTTATCGTTTATGATCCTAAAAGCGGTAGAGGCACTAGAGTCTAGAGCGTCTTGAATAGCATGGATTAAAGTTTCTGGCGCTGTTTAATTTATGTACATTCGAAAAGGTTAATACTATATCCGTTTTGTTTACTTTTCTGGGCGCTATTGTAACTGTAAATTGACTATTTGGAACCAAAGTAGGCATACAATAGATGTCTGGCTTTTAAACATTTTGGTTTATTTGTTGTAAAATCGGAGGAATACGTGCAAAAACCAACGTCCCTGATACAGCCCTTATTTTTTAACCGACTTCAAAAATGGAGGAGGTTCTCAATTCGGTTGTATGTATGTTTTTCATTTAATTAACCGATTGTTGATTGTTTCAGGTGTAGTGCAGTGGCAGTGAATGACACGTACGGTCAGCTATCCACCCGATGTGTTCAAGCGATACTCCTGCTTCCACAGTAGCTATAAGCTATCTTTCCTGATGGTGAGTTCTGTTAATTCTTTTACTTAATATAAACACATAGATATTGCAGAACAATAAACCTTGGTACACTTTGTACACTGGCTCCCTCTTTTTCCGTTTTAATGGAAATATGGAAGTTATGGAAATATTTCTTTAAGTGGTAAATTGTTAGATAAAAGGAAAACATTGGCATGTGTACAACAAATCTGGGTTTTATAAAAAAAGTGATTACACTAGGGACATTATTCGGGAAGATAATAGGAGGAATATATTATTCGGTTTAAACTTACCTACCTAATGTATTAATTAACGTCAATGAGAAACACATGTAAAAAATACCGTTGTTATCGTAAATGATGAATTATTGATTACAGTTGAAGACTGAGAAAACAGGTTACTTTTTAGACATTAATTCACTAAAAGCCAAACTCATTCAAGGCCAGAATTGACATCACAATAAAACTATTATTTTACCGGATTTAGAACAAACCTACATAAAAACTACATTCATATCGCAAATAACAAAATGGCTATACTATAATCTTAAATATCTCTTAATGCATCCGAAATAACCTTTCGGAAAAATTGTAACAGGATTTGTGATCGATTTTCCCCAAGACCCTAATGTTGATCAAGGCCGTATGTTCGAAAAGCCGGGCTGCGCGCGCGCAGGCAATGACGGAAGGCGGCGCGCGACCTCCACCGAGGCCGATTCAATTCGTAAGTGTCTCGCCAAGGTCTCGCTGCTTTTAAACACGACGATGAACGTGTTTGTATGGAAATGTTTACAGTAAAAACAAATTATTCTTGTTATCGTTATGAAAATTTGCCTAGGTACATTAATCATTAGGATAAAATCTAAAAGGTACTCTGACTATACTCTACTAAAAGGTACGGAAGTGATACTTAAAATAATTATAAGTAAATGGTAAAGGTAACCGAACCGAACAATGAGCTCGAAGCGAATATGAAGGTCTTATCTTAAGTTTTAACACATCATTATTCATTTTATAAAAGCTCAGGGTCAAAAAATGACATGAATAATACCATTAAAACTGTACACTCGTTAATATCATACACGACCCATTTGTTTAAAGCTCGCTCCATATTAGGGCAATGTGAGATGGAGCTGACGTTTCCGGGTTGAAAGTTGCTTCGGCAAGGTCGGTTGTACGAGGGCACTGCTCCGCTGACGACAATCACGTCATCAACATATTTACAGACTCACAGACCAGGTGCACATGACACGCAAACCTCGGTGGACAACTACATTCTCCCCAAATTATATACCGTCTACGAATACTTTTTATGTCTTAGGCCAGCGTTTGACCACTATCGCTCTTTGGTGTAACACTCTTGCTTGGCTAGAATATACTTATTCACTAACGATTTGCAAACCCTTCAATTCAGGTTAGAAAATACAGACTGGCCAATAATTTACTCGTAATTCCATATCTTCTCAAAAATGAAATATTGAGGAGAAACGACGCTCTAAATATTTTATTTTACCACAAAACCTTAACCAACCATAATTGATTTTAATTGAATTAATTTAGAAGTCTTGTGGGTTTACACGAGCGACATAAATCGACTTTGATTCTTTGATTTGATTATGTCATTATTGGTTTAATACTAAAACCGAATAAGGTTAAAGCTGACATACGCCGTATTTGGTCTTCTACTAAACATTTACAGCTACAAATAGGTACACAAAAATAAAGAGATAATTGAAACAACTTTCAATAATTCTTTAACTAAACAATAATTGCGTCTATTCATTCATACACATAAAACAAGAAAACCAGCCATTACTGTGTGTGTAAATGACAGTCAACGAGTAATGACGGTACCAGGATAGCATCACACCGTAGGAGATTACCGACTTAAATGTGGGAATACATTGTAGGAAGAGCATTGAGGCAATTTAACAATCACGGCCCCGGCGCGGTGTGTGTAGGGAAGCGTTCAATTGCGCCAAGTGCAACGGACAGGTAGGTACAAGGGATAGGTTACACTACACCCACGTCTCCTGATCATCGTACACTTATAACTGCTTCAGGTGAACTTGAAACACTCACAAAAAATAACATTCTAATTTTATAAAAGAGGTATACAAATAAACTGGCAAGAATAATTTAAATGAAGACATTTATAAATTACTAGGTCAAGCAAATATTTGTCTCAAGCCTTCTTATCCTTGGCTGAAGCGATCAGGTGCTCAAATCTGCATGACGTCATAACGCTTGCTAATCCAATAACGAGAACCTTCGTGGAACACACTCCAGCTAAGTGGATACGATGGCAATCCCATTAGTATTCGGAAGTGGTCTACTAAGATAGCCGTGCCAATGGATTCCTTGCATTTCGCCAACAATATCAGAGATAGTCCCGAAATAGTCAGACGTTGCGTAATAAGAACATTATAGGTGGCCAGTCCCAGCGCCCTTCGCCTTGGCATCTCCGAGCCAAATGTCTTCAACCATGACAGTTTGTTTTCGATATCTGCCGTTCTGGTACTTCCTGTTGATAACGCGAGAGCCGCGCACGAACCTGACGCATTATTATGGGAGATCGGCGCAGAATCATCGACGTTATTGCTCTTTGTTACGGTTATTGTTTCCTTTATTTACATTGCAGCTGCTAAGCGGGTTGTCAGCGCGTTAACGCCTCTCCTCGAGACGATGGCAATACTGACATTTCATCACCAACATTAAAACGCTGATTTCGAAATCCGGAAACATATTAACGTTATTAATGTGACACAGACGATCGAATTAAAATATAACCTTCGCTATTATAAATAGAATATTTGTTTATTCGTTAAAATATTCCAGAATTAAGGTCATCAATGCGCCAATGTAAGTGTACCTAATCGTAATATCAAAGTAGTCGATGATGTAGGTAATCGCATCGTGCGTGAAATAGAAACAGGTAGGTACAGCGTGTGTGTACGTGTGTGTGTGGGTGTTTATAGATTACATTAGTTACAATGGGTGCGAGCATCGAGCATAACAATTACCGCAGTAGCATCATACTTGCACCGAGACGGAAGGAAAATCCTGTCGTTTCGTAACGCTGAAGGCTGCAGCCGTGAAGTTTACTAGGTAAAGGCTAGCCTCGTGAAATGTACACTCAGTTCCGAAATTCGGCAATGAATTACCCAATGCTTGCTAACCGTAACATCCTTTTCATTTGTTATAACATTATTAGTACGCTACTCGAAACAAATAAAACTTCAACTGCAACGAATTTGAGAAAATAACGACGCTATTACTAGCTTTTATTGATTTTCAAATTACTTTTCCCTTACTTTTACTACAAAAATTACATCAGCTGAAAATTGTTGAAAGTAATATTTTAAAAGAACATTTACAAAAGTTTTGATGATCCATAACTCATAATTAAACATGAAATTACGTTGGATAAATTCCAGGTTTATTCTTAATAACTTAAAAAAGATCACTCGTTGGCCTTGTGTTAGCAAAAATATTATAACTTCTTGTAATAACATTTCATATGAAGTAGTTAAGCGTCATGTCTCTACTCGTATTTGGCTATCTTTGAACATATTCCTTACCAAGGTGAAGTAAATATTTTATCCTCATGCTAAAAATAAATCTTTAATGCATTTCACCACATCCTCTTTAGAATATTAGTCTGTTTAATTTTAAAATCTTCGGTAGCACACATTATATTTTTGACAATTTATTGGAAAATAATGGATTACTCTCGAGGCATCAATCAGGAAAAAAAATAGGGCAATGCATTTGTATACACTCTTTGAAGTTGTATCCTATACTTGTACACTGACTGTATAGTTGTATAGGCCTTAGTTTTCTTGATTCTTGCTCGTGCTTAGCCGATTCCACAACTGCCACACCAAGGTCTTAAAGTAAATGAATCATGGCGAATCAATTTGGCTGATTCATTTGTTTCACGTTCTTAAATTAATTAATGGGTTAACTAAATGGCTTTGGAAACAAATTAAGTAGATAGTTTTTTTGGTTAATGTTTAATTTATTTTTCGGATAATTATTTTAAGAAATGAAAGAAGGTGGTCTTACAATCTCCAATAGATGAATCTATTGGAAAAGACATTATTTCAGCAACGGCTGATATTTCAATGAATTCGAACCGAAAGCAACAGTGTAGGTACTCAGTGTTAAAGATCACTAACATCAAAAAGTAATACGAACTGCACAGGATATGGAGTTAGACAGAGCAGCAGAATCGGTTCATTAAGTGTACTCGTAACATCCTAATAGGGTTTAGATGCAAAGGAAAATGCTCAGATGTTACCTTTATTAAAGAATTATACCTAATTGATCTCTTTGTCCTACAACAACAGTCTACCGAGTAGGTACTTACCTAATTACAACGCTTCTGGTCGCCCGAGACCGAGCCACGAGCAGAGTGAAAGTAAACAAATGCTTAATGCAAACTTTATGTCGCATTCGTTGGTTTCTCTTCACGATTCAGATTTTACTGATTTGTGGAAAAGACAACACGATGAATACTGAATATAGCGCGACATTAAGGCTTCCAGTCTCGGTATATTTTCGAGTCCCGGGACAAAAATATCGAGACTCGGTTTGGTCCCGGGATTCCCGGGAAAAACGAGACTTTCGAGACTTTTTAAAAATTGATTTCTGTGCCCTTATGTAGGTAGTCTAGGTAGGGATTAGGTATTTCGTTAGTGAATACAAGATATTTTAATAAGGTTATTTATTTTTCAAAATGTTACAGTGAACTGAAAATAATCAAAATGAAAGGAATATAAAAAAATTATCAGATTTTCTCATTTTTGAAGTGAGCTCGTAAAAAAACAAGAGCATTCAATGTATTTTCTGATAGAGAGGACCTTATTTTGTTACAAAAATAATACAGAAATTTAGAAATTTACGAGACCCGTGTAACAAAACATCTGACAATATTAGGTTATGAGGTAATGTATTTAGCAATTACCACAGACTAAGGTAATTTTTATATTAGAGAGTTGCCAGTTGCCATGCCAGTTGCCACTTGCCACATAAGCAGGGTGAAAAATAATTATTTCATTGGAATCTCGAAAGTCTCGTTTTTCCCGGGACTGGAAGTTGCAGTCTCGAGTCTCGAAAATACGAAAAAATCGTCGAGACTCTCGATATTTTCGAGACCGAGAGTCCCGGGATTGAAGCCTTACGCGACATTAATCGTGTAAGTAGATTCTTATAAAAGAGCACTTCCATGTCGCGTGGATGTTGTGGAAGACATTCGCGGACTTAGTTCTAATTAACGTAACTTTAATGACTTGGCGAGCCTATCCGCAACAATAGCCTTCCCATCCCAAGGCGGTTTGATGTCATTTTGCGGTATAGAGGAGGAGAATTGAAGAAAACGACAAATTCAAATAAATTAGAATTAGAGCAGGAGGAACTAAAATCTTACTCATGATTTAAAGAGCTGACGTCTTTACTTATTCAACAATTCAACCCAATTTGAACCTTATCCAACATGGCAGCACCTTTTTCGCCACTTTAATTAAACCTTGCTTAGAACCCAGAAGGAATCGTAAAACTCCCATTAATGTTTAGTTTCTGAGAATTTCTCAAAGAAAATGATGGCTTTCTAGTTTCTAGGAAATGTTATCTAATTAAACGAGAATATTTGAGACATCCATCGCCCTGACCAATGTGATTTTATAAATTATGGTGATTGCATTTTGATGAAAGTGGAAAAAGAAGATATTTTAAACTCTTAGACCTAAATCTGACTGATTGATATATCAACGCACAGTTCAAACCAATCAACGGATCGGGCTAATATTTGGCACAAAGATATATTATATTATGACGTTGGCATCCACTAGGAATTTTAATTTTAGAAATTTTTACTCTTAGTACCAAATCGCGGGTAAAATCACAGAAAACCGTATTCTTTTTTTTAGGTCTAAATATCAATAGATATTTTAAGTTGTAAGTAGTACCTATTAAACATCAAATCACGATAAAACCATTTAATTGGAACATTAGAATAATCCTTGTACCTACTGTGACCTATTTTGAGGCTTTCGGGCTGATAAAGGTCAATGGCGAAGGTATTTAGCATTTATATAGGTCACAACGGAAGGCTAAACTAACCGAACAAAGGTCATTACCAGATACTGTTACTGACGTTGTCACGAGCGAACACTTATGTACCTAGGTACCTACATAATGTATGACTCACATTTTGTTATTTATAAGGACGATATAACCAAAGTACCTACGAGTAGAAAGGTAATATTAGAATTGCTCACAAGAACAATTCAATGCATTTCCTAGATATGAAATTGGAACATTATATGGCGCAGACGGTTTGTGCACAAAGCAGAGTTGGAGCTTTCATTGTTTTTAAAGCAAAGAATATTTAAATTCTCAAAGATACCTAGTAATTATTTTGAAATTTAAGACTAAAAAAGGATTTGTGTCCAGGTCCCTACAATACCCTAAGCATAGGCACTGCAGGTAGTGGCCAAAAGGTTGACTGCGGGAGCTAGTTGTATAGCCAATCTGATACGTCGGCAGTTGTTCGAGGTAAGCGCCAGCCTTTTGGTCACCAGAGACAGGAATTACCATTTTAGAAAGGTCTTTAAAATTCAGATAAACAAGCTTACGAATGAGTAATGTGACCCCGAGTGACATCTTCGAACAGCCAGTGCCCTGCTCGTTTTGCTACCGATAACCTGTCACTCATTGACCGACGACGACGCGACGCGAACGACCGACCTTGAACACTCTCCAAAACACTCTCGAACGCAGCGCACCCAACACCCGAACCTGTGACCATTGACCGCTAGAGAAAGTAAACACTTGCGACGTACGTGCGGCCTTGACGAGGCCGTCTCTAACACCGACAACTAACTAAACACAACTCTATCACCGAGCGTTTCATTCCAAATTCGATCGTCACATAACTATCATTTGTAAAAATGCGAGTATTATATCAGGTTGTAACGTAAATAGTGCCTTATTACCGGCACCATAGAGCACGTATTGTGGGTAAGGTACCCCCCATCAGCAGCGGGAGCAGTGAAAGTGAACGGTGACGCAGTGCACGCGGAAGCGTAGTGCAGTAGCTACGGTGAGGGTATGATAATGTGATTAGTATTTACTCGCGTGTTACCTGTTACTAGTATTACTGGATAATAAAATCGAGTGTTTGTAGTAACTAGACGTGTAGTCACACCGCCCTGCCCGCACTCGCCTCGGATTCTACATTTGACAGCACTACAAATGAAAGTAGTTTGCTTACGCTGAGCTGTTAGTTAAATAAATGTCGATGTAATGTATAATATTGATTGGTAATAGTTTAATATGAATATTTATTGCGAGATCTTTGGATTATATAACGATTACGATTATTATAAATGAGAATGTAAATGTCTATTTCTATTGGAATCAACAAGAATGTAAAGTTTCATTTCAAAACTGTATAAATGTAATTAAATTATATTAGAGATTAGCTAATTTTCTAAAGAGATGTTAACTCATATAGTTACATCACGCGGTTTGTCGAACAATACTGACTGCATGCCACGCTGCAGTGTGACCGTGTTCGCTCCTCATTGCTTCAGCAGAACCACTCCATACTCCGTTTTCGCGTTAACAATGTTAAAACACTTTTTGTCAAATAACTTTTCATCATCACTACATAGTATAAAACAAAGTCGCTTTCTCTGTCCCTATATCCCTTTGTATGCTTAAATCTTTAAAACTACGCAGCTGATTTTAATGCGGTTTTTTTAATAGATAGAGTGATTCAAGAGGAAGGAAGGTTTATATGTATAATATAGCCGTGCGAAGCCGGGGCGGGTCGCTAGTGTATAATGGATTCGGTATTCACAAATTTGAGATTTATACTTTTTATTAGCAGAGCCCCGCGGTTCCACCCGCGTATGTCCCGTTCCCGTGGAAATATCAAGATAAAAAGTAGCATAATATGTTACTCCCAATATCTAATGTGTTCATATCATACCAAGTTTCATCAAAATTACTCCAGGCGTTGCAAGGCGTCCGGATAAAGCCGGACATAGGTAGGCTTTTTGATTGCGTGTTCGGCCAAAATAAACGGTGTCCGGCTTTTGTTAAGCTTTTAACATTTCGCAAACGAGCGGGCGCTGAGCGTGGCCGAGCGCAGGCGAGCGGGCGCTGAGCGTGGCCGAGCGCAGGCGAGAATTTAAAAATGTTGATTAATGTCTAAGTAACTCTCTAGAATTTAATTTTGGCTGATGACAATTTATTGATTAATAATAAAGTACCTACTTTAGACTGATTTCGCATTTGATTTTATTTATTACTAGCGATCCGCTCCGGCTTCGCACGGCTATATATATATATATAAACCTTTCTCTTGAATCACTCTATCTATTTAAAAAAAAAACCCATCAAAATCCGATGCGTAGTTTTAAAGATCTAAGCATACATAGGGACAGACAGCGGAAAGTGACTTTGTGTTATACTATGTATTGATTTCATTAGAATTTAACAAGATTTATGACAATAATCAAAATAGCTTGATTTTACATACAATGTTTTTGTAGTATTTATTAATACTGAGGCACAATAATTTAGGGAGTCCGGTCTTTCTACTACTGGACATTTCCAGCCAAACTGACTGGTCTGTCGACCGCCTATCCGGGTTTGGCGACCTGGCAACGCTATTCGGAGCCTATTCGTGCTAAAAAAATATATTCTCTTTAAAGATTCTTTTATCAAGTAGCGTTAAATAAAAATGAAACCAATATCTTACGATATAAAACTAACAAAACGCATCTGAAGACAATAATTTAATAAAAAAAACTTAAAGTAAAATATTTATACATAGTTAAGTATTTAATTGTTAGTTGAGGAGTGAACGAGGTCGTAACTTCCGCGCTTTTTACGCGCGACCTTCGATTAAAACAACAAACACTTTGTGCATCCAATGATTCAACGATCATCGGATGATACGCTCGAGATGGCAGCGATTAAATAATGATTATCTCATCATATCATTTACTTAACTAATTTCTCAGATTATACTCATCACTACATAGTTTAAAACAAAGTCGCTCTTTCTGTCCCTATTTCCCTTCGACTGCTTAAATCTTAAAAACTACCCAACGGATTTTGATGGGGTTTTTTTTAATAGATCGAGTGATTCAAGAGGAAGTTATCCGAATCAAGGACTTGTGCCACCGATTACGCCTGATGAAGTCCGCAAGGCTCTTCGCCGCATGAAGAATCGGAAAGCTGTCGGAGCCGATGGAGTCCCTATCGAAGTGTGGAAGGTGATGGGTCCTCGTGGTGTGGGCATCTTGACCAACCTCTTTAACCGCATACTCGAGACCGGCGAGATCCCTGCCCAATGGAGATTGAGTGTTATTACCCCAGTTTTCAAGGGCAAGGGATCGGTGCAGGAGTGTGGCAGTTATCGAGGTATAAAAGTCATGTCCCACACCATGAAGCTCTACGAGCGGATAGTCGACTCTCGGATCCGACAGGAGTGCACTGTCTCTGGGTGTCAATATGGTTTCCGCCCCGGGCATGGCACCATGGACCCTGTTTTCGCCCTAAGGATCGTTATGGAGAAATACAGGACGAAGAATACGCCTCTGCATTTTCTATTCCTAGATTTGCAGAAGGCCTTCGACTGTGTTCCTCGCATGATGATCTGGTGGGCGCTGCGGTCCAAAGGGGTTCCGGAAGCTTATGTTGAAATCATCAGAGACATGTACCGAAATTCTGATTCCGTGGTGCGAACTGCTGTTGGTGACACTAAGCCCTTCCCTGTTACCGTTGGAGTTCACCAGGGTTCCGTCCTAAGCCCGTTCCTGTTCAGCGTAATATTGGATGCACTGTCCGTTGCCATCAGGGATGCACACGAGCAGCCTCCATGGCTGCTCATGTACGCTGATGATATTGCGCTGGCGGACTCGGATAAGGGGCGGCTGGTCCAACGTGTACACACGTGGAAGGAGTCGCTTGAGAACGGCGGTTTGCAACTGAATGTGGCGAAGACAGAGTACTTGGCTTGCAATACCACAGATCCCACACCTGTCTGCGTAGACGGTCATATGGTCGAGCGGACAGACCAGTTTAAGTACTTGGGATCTGTGCTTCACGCGTCCGGCGACATCGATTGCGACGTCAAATCACGCATTTCAGCGGCTTGGGCCAAGTGGCGTGAGGTGACTGGTGTCATTTGCGACCCCAAAATGCCGGTTAAACTAAAAGGACAGGTCTATAAAACCATCATTAGACCTGTCCTTTTGTATGGTAGTGAGGCGTGGCCGGTGCTTGAGCGACATAAGCAGGAGCTGCGTGTCACGGAGATGAAGATGTTGCGCTGGATGTGTGGAGTGACGCGAAAGGATCGCGTCAGGAACTCCCGCATCCGGGGCAGCCTTCATGTCCGAGACATTGCAGATAAATTGCAAGAGTGTCGCTTACGCTGGTACGGCCACGTCTTGCGAAAACCGGCTAGTTACGTGGGGAACAAATGTCTTGCCATGGCGCCTCCGCCGGGTCGTGGCAGACTGGGTAGACCCAAGAAGTGCTGGCTTGACGTCGTAAAGGGTGATATGCGTGCAAATGGACTTACAACCCAGGATGCCGAAGATCGTGCGAAGTGGAGGCGTAAAAGTAGGAAAGCGGACCCCGGGCTCCCGAGAGGGATGCAACCGGGAACATCGCTCGGATGATGGATGATGGATGGATTCAAGAGGAAGTTTATGTGTATAATACATGCATAATATAGCCGTGCGAAGCCGGGGCGGGTCGCTAGTCACCTCAGTCAGTTACAAAAAAAAAGACATTAACGTTATGAATCCGGTAAAATAGTCATAAAACAAGTTTAAATCGCGAAAATCTAGAAAATTCACGAATTAAGCATTTAAAAAAACAGGACCTCTTCTGTTTTTTCAAATAGATTAAAAGAAGATTCCACTTTTAAAGATAAAAAGAGATATAAAATCTCTAACTTCAAACAATCTGCATCTAATTCCAACTCAACATGTCTACCGTATTTACGGTTTATTTACGGTAATTACTTGAATGATAAATATGTAGTATATTTTATCTTTCTTAAAATGTAATGGAGCTAAAGCTTTAAAGTTTTTAAAAACTTTAGCTCAATTAAGTTTGATTTCAGTTTTAGATTTTAAACGAAAAATAAGAACTTTAGTGCTGGGGGATCTACTCCATTTTCCAAAGAGGTCCATAGTTGCGGACAAACAGTGCCCGTATACAAGTACCTATTCTTTAACTTCAAAAACATAAATGTACCTATTAAAAATAATAAGTGTTTCCGTAAAACAAAAATGCGATTTAGCTATCATTGAACGTTTTATGCGATTTTTATCTTAACTTCCTCCGTAGCCGAAATATTGTGAATCTGTGAAAATGCGCCGGCGCAGCTCGCAGTGCAGCGCGTGCTTTCGACAAGGACATCCGGATGTAGCCTTTGAATACAATCTCAGTTTTTCAACAATTACTGTGTAGGTCAATTTAAATTTTAACATTTCCTTATGCGGCGCAATGTTTAAAAATTGCGGAAACCGTTTTTGTTATTGTTTTTTTTTCATACTTATATAAATTGGCAAGATTTGTGAGCACATGGTCACTTTCGCAATTCGTCACATGAGATGTTTGCTACATTATACTTAGGTCACTTTCATAATTTGACACATTATCTCCTAGCCGCATAATACATAGCAACCACTCAATGCTTAATAAATATGGACAATACAGACAGTGCGCTGTTTTTTTGTTTTCTTTTTGTAGGGCTTCACGTTTATACCTTTTTTGTTCCATTTGTGGCTTTTTCTTTTCATAGTTTTTTTTTCCTTTTTGTAGGCTTTTTACGTTCTTACTATTTTTATTATTTTGTGTCGGGGGTTTTTTTAATTTTTAATTTAATTTTTTATTTCATCCCTTTTGTAGGGAAGGACTTTTTAATTTTCTTATTTCATTTCTTTTTTTCTTGCGATTTATGATTCAGGTAATTTGGTGTAAATAAAAAGTGGCTGTGACATACGGCAGACAGACAGACATGACGAATCTATAAGTGTTCCGTTTTTTACCATTTGGCTACGGAACCCTAAAAATGGGACTAGGGAGAAAAAGACACAAAGACACAAACGAAACTAAAAGACGCAAATTAACTTGATACACCACTCGGGCATATTATCTGCTTACATTCGGTTGTTAATCTTGACTTTGTTAACTCATAACTTTGAGACAGCTGAACCGATTTTGATTAAACATAGCTAGGAACACTCCCGACTAATTCACCTTTCAAACAAAAAAAACTAAACCAAAATCGGTTCATCCGTTCGGGAGCTACGATGCCACAGACAGACACACACACACACACACACACGTCAAACTAATAACACCCCGTCGTTTTTGCGTCGGGGGTTAAAAATAAACTATCACTATTTAGTATAGATGAAAGCGTCATGTTGTGTTTAATTGTATTAGAAGAAAGTGTTATGTGCCAAACATAGCTCATACATCCGTGATATAAGTCATCGAAATTGAAAATTAGTATTTTTGAAGTGGATAAAAGTGTCATGTTGTGTTTTAATGTAATAGAAGAAAGTGTTACGAGTATATGTACAAACATAGCTCATTCATCCGTGATTTACGTCATCGAAATTAAAAAATCGTATTTTGAAGTGAATAAAAGTGTCATGATGTGTTTTATTGTAATAGAAGAAAGTGTTATGTGCTCATTCATCCGTAATTTAAGTTATCGAAATTTCATCGAAATCCTTAGCCCTTTTACGGTTATATCATAAATTATTTCTTTGTTTCTGGGAAAATGGTCAATCCTGCTAGGACCACTTTGAAATCTAATCATTTCACGGGTTTTTACGTATTACATGTGCTTTTTCGATGTTTACTTACCTATTTTGTGTCAATTTTCACTGGCCTGATTGTAAGAAAAGTAAGCATATTTTGAAAAAATTATAACTCCTATAAACATACTTGCAAGACAATGATTTTATGTTGCTCATTGATAGTTTTGTTGTAGCTTTAACCGTTTTTATGATAAAAACAAAAAACTGTGAGTGTTGATACAAAACAGGGTCGAGGAAGATTAAAATCACTTTACAGCTTCTAAACTGTAAGCCCGATCTACATACTTCTAAGGACAATGTTGTACAGAATTTAATGAAGATTATATTGCTCATTGACAGTTTTGTTGTAGCTTTAACCGTTTTTATGATAAAAACAAAAAACTGTGAGTGTTGATACAAAACAGGGTCGAGGAAGATTAAAATCACTTTACAGCTTCTAAACTGTAAGTCCGATCTACATACTTCTAAGGACAATGTTGTACAGAATTTAATGAAGATTATATTGCTCATTGACAGTTTTGTTGTAGCTTTAACTGTTTTCATTCAAAAAACTCTAATTTGTCCCCCCTCTTATTCCTGTTTATTTACATACAAATCAATGAATGAAGGTGTTATGTACAGTTTTTTCATTAAAAAGGCCCCTTAAATATAATATTTTTTCAAAATACCGCATGTGCTGAAATAAACACATATTTATCTATAATTTGTGAAAGTTTTAGCCCCATAACTCTTAAACTGCCAATTCTACAACAAAAAAAACAGTTGAAAACTTTAACACTAATTATCTCGAGATTTTGTTTATGTATCATAACAGGTTCATCTATCCGACCCTTCAATTCTTTTCTAGCGCGAAACGCTAAAAGGCTTCAAGTCATTTAAAAAAAATGTATTTATCATATTAACAAACATAGGTCAACGTATCATACAAAAACCACGGAGGTTTGACTTGATGCTAAGTAAGAATATAATTATAATCGAGTCCCAACTAATATAAGCATCTCCATGGCCCCAATACATCCGAAACATTTATAGCCGCGTCGGGCGCCAATAAATAACTGAAATGAACACAACAGTGTCCAAAATACCGCTAACCAATAAAACAATTGGAAGAACAAACCTAATCAAAATCATCCTCCACATAAATCAAACTAAACCAGCCTTAACTAAATAGATCAACAATTTAATCGGCCTTCATCGCTACTCTACTATACTCGTACTATCTGACCGCTACACAGCTAACCAATGTCACAACACAGAGTACACAACAAAAAATATTCCACTCGACGGTCCACCTCGACCTTTACCCAGTAGCTTAGCCATGGCCTTGCCAGTTATCACGTTATCAATGGGCCGATAAAGGGCCTGCCCTTGTCCCGAGGCCGAGACGCTTTATTCCGGAGTTTTTCTCCCAATTTTCTGCTTGAGCAACTGTTCCGGATGGTCACAAGATTTCCTAGTCGTAGGCTGCATTGTTAACAACAGAAAACGTGACCTTGCCATTTAGGCAGGTTCATGTGTCATCAGATTTCAATGCTAACGTAACTGTTTGACAACGCTGAAAAAGGAAGTAACAGTGGCCTGATTTTTCCGAACAAGAATCCAAGAGCCAGATCCTCTTGAAGCAATTCCCGTTGAATTATTTTGCGAAGTTTTAACTTATCTAACTTACCTATTCAATAATATTGACAAGATTTTAAGTCGTGAGTACACATAAGGTTTCTTATTCATCTAAGTGAGGGTGCAATCCCAATTAGGTTGGCAGTGACTCTATCTCTTGCTAGATCAAAAATTTGTGCGGCATTCGCATCCTTGTCCACTCTTTTATGTACCGTAACCAGAACTTTTTCCTACAACGCGACTTTTTATACAGCAACTTTGCCCATCATACCTAGCTGGAGGAGCAAATATAACAAATATGGCTAAAACACTTAAAACCTGCCTCCCGACTATTACTTATTTATTGTAAAAGAGGCGGGTGGCAGGTTTTAAGTACACAAATAGCAATAACAGATAACAGTGCACCTCTAATAACCCGCATGATCACGCGACTCGCGACACGACGACGGCGGGCGACGCGACGCGACGCGGACGGCAAGCAGGAAGCAGGCGCAGGCGCAGCGCGACCATGACAGCGCGAGGTCGTTCCACAACGAAGAGCGACTCGCGTAATTTGTGACGCGATTTGCGTAACACTGTCATTGATCTCCATTAATTGTATCAACGATAATGATAACGCAATTTTACACTTGTATTGGTTCCGTTGCATCGTGCCGTATTTATAGAATATAATTGACATATTATTTCTGATCAGCGATCATAAATAGTTAACAATACACTCTGTAAATTGCTTGAGTTTTTACATTGTTTTCCGATGACCTCTTTCTTACACAAGTTTTTTAGACAAAATTTACTTGTTATTTTTATGATTTATTTTTCTATGCCATTTAAAGTTATCAATAACGCTAGAGAGATGTGATTAAATGATGAAATCTCAACTTATGTTTCAACGAATTCACCTGCAGCATATTATGTGCCTGCAGTTGAAAGTGAGACGACAGTTTCTTACATTTATTGGTGTTCATTCACATGACAGAGTAAATTCCCTTCTCCGAAAAGCCATAGCAAATGTTAGTAAAACGATGGTAAAACGTAATGTATGGACCAAACGTGATTTCGACGTTGATTCATAATTCGAAACTGAAAGACTGACAAGATCCGCAGGTCATTCGCCTGATGAGAACCTGTTACGTCATCGAGGCATTAAACGAGAAGATCACAGAGCTTTGAAATATTGTGAAACTCGTCTTAGACCCTACAATCACTATAAACATCAGAGAAATTACTGCTAACCAAACTCCACCCCCAAAAAGAAAGTTGGACTTTCCAAGCAAAGCTTCCCCGCTAAATTCTCAAAGTTGCAGTCGTCATGCTGCCTGCGTCATCGCAAGGCCAACTCGAGACGTCAAGTGGCTGACATTTCACGATATCAACACTTGACAGACCCTGAGCTTCCTGCTTGAACGGCCTTTTTCATGTTACCAAAATGTTTGTTGGCATATATTCTGCGGATAATATGTAGGTAAATGAAATATGTAGGTGTAAATGAAAGCAACTGTTACGTTGGTAGTAAACAAAACCGAGAGTAAATCCCACGACAGTGGTTACGTTTTCATTTCGGCCAACGATGATCGGTATTCAAGTCACGGTTACTAATCTATTGGCTAAGCGGCGACGGCGCGGGCACAAGTGACCAAGTGAAACTTGCATGCATTAACAGTACACACTTGGTGGTTAATGAATCCTTTGCGTAGGTTGATCGAACAATGATTACGTATGAGTAATCATCAGCTTTTTATTTGTGAGAAAGCCAAGTGTACTTTTCCTCCAATTCTGTCTCGTTTCATGATTATTACGTTGGTATCTTTATTACGATATTAACCTTAACAGTGGCTTGCGGTTATCAATCATTAAAGACTAGAACAAAGCCTTATTCTTTATGGCTGTTCGTAAAAAAATGATTATTTTATGAATATGTAGTGATTGCTTTATTAGGTATAATAGTAGTTAAATAAGTAGATAGAGAAGCGTATGCGATGCTCGCGCATATGTAACACGTTCGGTGGTCGAGAGTCGAATGGTAGGTCGCGTGCGTCGCCGTCGACAGGCGGAAGCGTGCGCGCGCGCACCCGCGCAAGGCTACGCTCATGACCTCGCACCGTCTTTGTCTAGCGCTATCTAGCGTCTGTTTACTCGCGAGGCCGAATGCATCATACCTTTGCTTGCTGCGTACTTAAAAAAACTAAATAATTATTATTGAAATCATAAATTTATCGTTACGCTATACGTTTCTTTTGATGAGAGACCTTGTAGATAATTTGCGATAAATGAATTGTTTGGCCGTTTCGGTAACCATTGTTAGGATTCTGTTATTGCTTTTGTTTAACGAGATTTTAACGAGGAATGTGTTGTGTTACAGGTATGGCGCGACAAGGATGATCGTGCCCACCGTGCGAGAGAACTGGTGCCGCTGGTAGCGAGATGTAAGTCATCATATCTTACTCATCGTATTTTTTTTTATTATTGAACGCCTACACAACGGCAATCATGCGGGCGACAAAAGGGCACCAGTGAAGTTGATGGCTATCGTACAACTACATCTTTAGTCACACGTCAATACAGTCATAAGTCATCGGGACTTTAGATAAACCAATAATTTAAAAACTATTAAGAAACAAAACAACCCTGAGGATTTACCTCCAAGCCACTCGCGGAAGTAGAATGATGAAAGAAAATATGTCTACACAATTAACCTCAATATAAATTCATTATTTATACAGTACTAGCTGCACCCCACGGTTTCACCCGCGTTAGTCCCGATGCAGTGAAAATATAGGACGAAAAACGCTGAGCAATTTCACAGATGTCAAATTGACACAGTTTGACATTTGTTATATGTAACTTTGACATCTGTTAAATGTAACTTTGACATCTGTCACTTTGACATCTGTCACTTTGACATCTGTCACTTTGACATCTGTCACTTTGACATCTGTCACTTTGACATCTGTCACTTTGACATCTGTCACTTTGACATCTGTCACTTTGACATCTGTCACTTTGACATCTGTCAATTTTTCGACGCTTTTCGTTATATTTTAGATAATTCACACAATATCTTTATAAATTATAGCCTATGTTCTATTCTGATGTATAAGCTATATTATTGTCAAGTTTCATTAAAATCCATTCAGTAGTTTTTGCGTTAAAGAGGAACAAACATCCATACATCCATACATACATCTATACATCCAGACATCCATACATACAAACTTTCACGTTTATAATATTAGTAGGATAGTACAATAGAAGACCTAGAAATTATTTTTAAATTGATTTTAATTACAAGACAATACCTCCCATATACTCGTATATATACAGACCGCAACGTCAGGTGTCGGTTGCAATGTATCAAAGTTATTTTTTAACTCCGATAGTTGGCGACCTTGTGGTTGCCCACATTTCGGGGTAAACCGCTCGGCGGTACGGTCAGCAAAACAAACCAAAAAATAAGTTGTATCTATTATACAGTGCCATTATGCTTCGATAGATGGCACGACCAGAACAGTATAAAAAACCGAACGATATCTAATATGTACCAATAAAAATCAAAGGGCTTGCAACATTTTAGCATAGAAAACGGTTTTTTTTAGATGCGCGGTCACCTTACAAACCTGATACAGTTGATTGCATGTGTCTAATAATGTCTTCTAAAGGTGGCCGCGAAACTAAAAAATAATGGTACTATGCCAAAATGTTGGAGACCCTTTGATTTTTATTATGGCCATAAAAATATCATAGTTGCAAAAAAAAAGGGATTGCGGCGGCTACTATGCTCTACTGTCTCCTTAGATCGTAAATATAAATGAGTTAAATAGATAATGATGACAATTTTGACATTGTGTTAGTACCTATCACAATCTTATTAGTCCGCATTAATCTTGACCAGAAATAATCCGGGACTTAGATCCCAACTGATTGTTTTCAATCTGATTTTGAACTAGTTTAAAGAGAAAAAAGCAGACCTTGTATAATATTGTTATACACTTTGTTTGTAGAGGAAAACCTTGTTATGGTACCAATTTTGAGCAACGGCCTTTTAAATTGTATTTGTTCGAAACTTGTTAATAAAATAAAGTTACTTGAAGTATCTTCTAACGGCCTTGTAAATGAAGTTAAATAAGTTATTAAGTCACAATAGCATTCCAGGGATCCTGAGAAGTAATTTATTTGTAAACATCTTTTGCTGGCAACCAAGTTCGTAAAAGTAAAAAAAAAACTAAATCAAAATCGGTTCATCCGTTCGGGAGCTACGATGCCACAGACAGACACACACACACACAGACACGTCAAACTTATAACACCCCGTCGTTTTTGCGTCGGGGGTTAAAAAGAAAAGCCTTCAATTTACTTATGACGACAGATGCCGCGTAGCACAGTTGTCAGAGCATCTACGTTCAATTTGGAGGTTGCGATTTCAATACTAGTCTGGGTAATTTTTTTTAAATTCATTATTCTTCTACACTAATCCTAAAAAGAAAAAATATTTTTTCTTTGTAAATTATGAAACTTGGTATGGATACATTGGAGTAACATTAGCTTCTTTTTATTCTGGCACTCTCACGGGATCGGGACTGACGTGGCTTAAACCGAAGGGCGCTGCTTTTTAATAATATTTACAGAAATCTTTTGGAAACACGTATTTTTAAAATCGACTAATATAAATATAAGTTCCGCGTTTTTTTTTTCTAACAAATAGGTGGGTATTTTTCAGTGTTGTAAAAATATTTTGAACGCAAAATTCGCCTGTTGCGGCAACCTTCAGTTTTTTCAGGAAATAACGTAAAAGAGTGTTCGTTACAGTAATTCCGTTAAAAGCTTTTCGCCATTACAAAAGTGAGTTAGTAAAACTCCTCGACAAAAACAAAAAGTTTTTTTTTCGTTCAGCATTTGGATAATTGATTAACTAAGGAGTTACTTTTTACAACTTTACAGCAAATATCTGAGCAAAAAATAGATTTTAACCCGAGACACGGTAAATACTTGTCATGAAGGTTTTCTATTTTGGGGTCTACTACGCATGACTCGAAATCGCTTTAAGAAGAGGGGATGCGGCATCAGTCTTGTTCCAGCACTAGGCGAGTCAACATCTCGAGGTGCCACGTCGTGTCTAATATTTGGCGCCCATTTAGTGCGGTCAGGATAACTTTCTGATAATGCGTCGTGTAAACGAGAAATACGTATTGGAAAGTTTATGAATGGTCCTACTAATATTAATTGCATTCTGTAGTGCACAATGTAGAGAAGGATTTTCATCTTACCCGAGTAAAACTGTGTGGTGATTAGTAGATATTATTATACGCGCAGTACTGAATAATCGATCAATAATTATAAAGTTTGGGCGTCAAGGAGAACCTCTGAGTGGCTAGTATTGTAACTTGCTAGGTACGAGTACGAGGAAGTGTTGTCAAGCCCTTGTAGCACACATGCGCGCGCGAACGCTGTGCGCACACGCCCCTCGGCGTGCGTGTGTGCGTGCACACGCCGCGCCGCGCTATACTCGAGCGACCATGAGATAGCTGACATCACAGCAAGGTCCCATGTACGGATAACAAAAAAAGAATAAAAACAAACAAAAAAAAACCACTAAAAATATCTGTAAAATATTAGGTACATCATGTAGACGTAGTTGTAAATACATATTTCGTTTAAACAATATTCACGTCAAAACTAGACAATTACATCATAATAAATTTATACTAAATATCTACAGAATAATCCTTGACATTTTGTTAGCATGTACAGAAAATTAAGCAGTTTTTTATTTTTAAATGATTTGGCTAAGTGGCATAGTTTTTCGCGTAGTAGGTAAGTAAGTATGTATGCCTATTTATGCTAATTGTCAATAAAGTATTAAGACCAATGTGATCTGAGAAACTTACAGTGGCACCACGTGACGTCATCGTATACCAAACGAGGAAAATATAACCTAATGCTATCTATGTAATGTGTTACTTATGTTATGTAATTTTAAGATTTATGGCAACAATAATGAAGATACTACGAAAATACACGTTTAATGTTAACAAAAAATGTAAACACTGTAGTTTTTCATCTGCGAATTGTTGTTTTTTTACGTCAAAGATTTATACAAAGTATTCTTTGTTTCCATTTTAGAAACACAATGTTAACTAAGTAGGTATACTTACTTAAAGTTTAGAGCAATTAATAAAAACATTATGTATATTCATTTATTTAATTATTGTGAGTTTTATAGAATTTAAAGATTTTGTGCTCGTAAAAAAACTATTTCTAACGGATTTATCATGTTCTTTCTTTGTTTCTTTTAACCTGACGTGTCGGATACTTCAGTTTCCATGGTCACTGGCTGACTGAGATGCCATTAGTCAAATTATTTATGATTGATGTTGTTGTTAGTTATTTTTTGTTTTTATTTGTAAACAATTATTTTTCTATCTGTATTCACGTGTATCACGCATGCTGACGGTGCGTGTCGTCGCGACAATCGACCTTCGTGTTTCGTGATAAAGTCCAATATCCTACGCCCATCGCTTGGACATTAGACAAATAAACATCTAAACAAATTTTTACGTCCTAAAGCTTGTAGAAAAGATACTATACTTATAGAAATTTTAGTGACAAGGAACTAAACAACAATAAGTCTTGACATTTAGGGCCTATGTCTATGGAGCATCTTCTCCAATGTGCCCTAAAAGCCCTAACACCTGCATATTGTATTTTGTTTATGGGTAGGCAAAAAATAGTGAGTCAAAATAGAAAAGATAGATTATGAGAATTTATAAAACAGTAAAACCTGATAGTATATAACAAAATAATATATATCTGTGTGAAACAACGAATATACAGTACAATCAAGTATATTTTTGTCAGTAACTAAACCGAACAACGTTGAAGAAAAAGGAAAGTGTTTGGAATCTCTAAACTTAGAACAGAATTGAAAGGAAACAATAAACTTGCTGTTCACACTCATAGAGATAAAATAAATTATATACCTCCTACGATAGAACCAGCAGAATTGCAGACTTTGCTACTGATTGCCACTATGGCCAGTCAATATCGGCAAAGTGTCTAACTAGGCTGTATGAGCTAATAATTAACCACTTCCTTAAAAAGGCATAATAAAGAAAAAAAAATGGTTGTAGAATGGAATTAGATATCAGCGCTGTACATCGAACGATTCAGAACTAGTTTAGGAAAAAAAAGGCATTCTGAGTGAAAGGAATTGTATAGATAATTAAAAAGCGCCCATAATGTGAAGTTTTAAAATTCCATAAAATGTTCGTGTTTACAGTTATTAATATGTACACTCAATGCCTACTTATAATATTTTATCTCTACCTATGTTATAACTACAAAGCGCCGTGTTATTACTAACGAATGACGTCACCAACTATTATTATACAATTAATGACAACTTTAATTAAATAACATTAAATTGATAAGTACCCAAAAAGGATATCGATTTTCAGAAATTGGTAAATAAAGCTAAGAGTCAATATGCAATCTAAAACTCGTTGATAATTTAAGGCAGCGTATATTTATCACTCTCCAATCCTTAAACTACCCAAAATAAAACAGAAGATTATTTTGAAGAAGAATATCGAAGTCATGTCCAAATATATTTTACAATTGAATTGAGAACCTCCTCCTTTTTTGAAGTCGGTAAAAAAAATTAAAAACAATAACATTTGCACATGCTAGTTCAGAGCAAGCTTTGATTTCCTTACCGGTTGTTTTATAAAGAGAGAAATTATAATACCACTGCAGTTGATCGCAGTAGATTTGTGTCTGTTGCCAATAATGTTGCATCGTAGAGGGCCGTCCGGCCGGCGACTGTACAAGGCTCTTCCTATCGTGACTCACTACTGACACACTCACTGTTGCTATGACAAAAACATCGCCATAATAAACTGAGAAGTTGTCTGGATCGTAGAACCGAGAACGTCACCAAACATGGATTTAAATACAACAAAATGCAACGAGCAATAGGTTAGAATGCTAGTACAAGACGAAATAATATTTCACTCACAAGAAATGAAACCGAACCAAACGATCTAAGCTAGAAATGTAGTAATTGCGTCTGTAGGCCGGAGCCATAGCTCACGTCTGTTCCTGGTTGGAATTCTGCCAGCGCCGCACAAAGGATGCATTATAGGGCCAGTTATGACACCCCAATCTAAACACGTTAACATCTCCGATTTGGGAGTAGCTCGCTTTTATAGCCACAAGTAACCATCAATCATGTTAAACTAGCTGAGGCTGGAATTGTTCCTGATTTACAACCTCGCGGGGATTCAACAGGTTTCAGACGCTGAAATATTGTCTGTAAACAGCGAAAGCCTTTGAAAAATAAGTCGGCAGAGACACAAAGGATTTATGTTTTTGAAGCCGGCGGCATTTTGTCTTATCTCTGAAGTGGTAATAGCCATTTACTATTATTTTAGTGTAACTCACCTTTATTCTAAGCCTTTTGTCGACGCATTCTTTGAGGATCTGTAGAGGACCATCCATTGCATCCATTCTTGTTAACACATTACGCGATCGTCGCTCTCTTCTCACTGGCTGCGGTACTGGAAAAAATAATACACATCAATTTATATTATATTCCTGGTAGAAATAAAGATGTTAAAAGTTATATTTTCGGTAGTCTCTTGATGTGATCATGCTCACGCAACTATGACGAAACAGACGTGCCTTTATCACTCTCTCCCGGTCATAAACAATTATATTTTTAATTTTGACGCTTCACGATAACAATGTGACGATGTCAACGCACTGCGTCTGCGGTTATCAGCTCGACATAGATATTACACCTGTTAAAATATAAGTATAAATGTTTTTATAGCGAGTTGCGAATCGTGGTCGTACAGTCGTCGAATCAATGGCCGCACCTGAACGTTTTAACGCAGAGTCAATAACATGCAGAGTTCGGTTGGTGACTGTCAAACGCGTGAATGAACCGAGATATCAGCGACTACTCTAGGTACGACGCCCTGAGGAAACAATGACATTGTTCAACCTCATCAGACACTGCATTCATCATTTCGGAGAGATGGCCTCTAACAACTATTATTCAACTTCGAAGCCATTGCTCTTGCAGTCAACATTATTACAATACACATGCCCGAACCAGTAACACAGGCGTATTTAAAGATGCGAAACTAAATGA
Source organism: Idaea aversata (assembly GCA_907269075.1). Taxonomy (NCBI): domain Eukaryota; kingdom Metazoa; phylum Arthropoda; class Insecta; order Lepidoptera; family Geometridae; genus Idaea; species Idaea aversata. Next base: position 664,729 of record OU026084.1, read on the forward strand.
AATCAAGAGGAGATCCACACAGAACTGGTTCTTCATTAGATACATGTGATTAATAAATTCAATGCGTAATATCTTTGACAAGGAGGATACGGAATCTGAATAATCGTGATCCAAACTGTTATTTTAAATTGCTATTGCCGCCACAGAAGATCAGCAAGGTTATGGATAGCAAGATATTCGAATAGGTCACGCTTTCCCAGAGGGTGTTCTAACAATCGTGAAGTTTTCCTCTGCATTCCACAAAGCGCATAAATCATGTATTTTATTTGTTTTATAGAGTAACATGACAAACCGATGAGTTGTGGCAGTGATATCATAAACATAATCAATATTTGGTCAATGTATCACCAATGACTACATTTGAAACATCTTAAAATAAATCAAATGCGATATCGTGAACATATAATTGAAAAGTCAAAATAGTCAGACGACAGACTAAAAGCATCTTTTAAGACAATTTAGAAACTTTGCGAATAAATGTTATGATTGTTAGATGGGCCGCAAGCGCTAGGCGAGACGAGCGAGCGAGGTAAGGAGGCTCGGCTCGGCATCGCATGCGACCGATCGCGAATTACTTTCACTCGAGTGTCCCCAGGCGGTGTGAGTCGGTGACCGCGAGAGGCGCGCGGCGCGGGGTCGTCGCCCGCAGTCCACGCCGAGGCGCGGGAAACGCATCGCCATCGCTCGCTCGCTCGCTCGCCCGCCATTCAGAAAAGCGCGCCATGTTTACACAGATGCGCGCCGAAACGCGCTCTATTACATCACTTCCGTTTGCGTTCCGTTCCGCGCATCTTGCTTGCTTCACATTTACTGCCTCCAATATAGTTTTACGTTAAACACATAAACGGTACACAGTTTTGGACTGCAACCTATATTTTTTAATATTAGAGAAAAATATTTGACATTCCTTGTCAATTATTTAAAACTAAGAACAGAATTAAAATCAAAATACTTATACAATGCACCTACTCACGAACCATCACAGAGCTAGTAAAAATAATTAATAGCAACAAACAATAACAAAAAGCTATAACAAAAATAAACAATAGTAAATTGGTACATATTTGAAGGTATTAAATGTAGTGCGCGCGCGCATGCTTTGTGTGTGGCTCGCGACGATGAATACGAAACACGCAACTATTTTATAAGTACCTAAAAATTACTGAATGCAGCTTGTGTTAAAATATCGAGGACAAAAACAAGTGAGAAGCAAAGGTAGGTGATCAGATTTTCTGAACCATAAAACATTCCTTAACGTCACTTTAGGGGGAGAAAGAGACACTATTCAGTCATAAAAAATATTTAATCTGTATTTTATCTATGGCGAAGCGTGCCGATACGGGGAGGGCGGCACGGCGCGGTGCGCGCAGCAAATCGCTTATCAACGCTGACATAATTACCCATCATGAAAACATTAAGGCTGGAACTGCAAATCAACTTTTTGCAGATAACACTTCTTAGGCCGCGAATCTGTGGATGTCGTTGACCGGAGCTGGGTGTGTGCGAGCGGGAAGGCACGATACCCACTCGTGTGGAAAGCGGTTATGCAACAACCGAGCACGCGAAAGTCTATCCAACAGACGGTGTTATGTTTGAGATTGCATCGCGTTTGCCTATCTCGACGATGCGATGCGATGACGTGATAATTTATGCGCCACATTCATTCAATCTAAAAATTTAACAATAAACCTCAATATTCAAAGCTTTCGATAAAATTGTAAGCTTTTAAGGAACTTTCTTAGATAAACTAATGTTAATTAGCCGCAAATGTGCACGATTGGATTTCATTATTGCAAAACAATGCGCCGTAATTAAGCTAAGCTAAGAGAGAATCGAACTGTTCGATTTAGGTCTAACTATTGCACAAAAGATGCCAATAATAGAATCAGACAAGGAGTGCAACCACCAGCTGCGTATTTAGTCTACGACTAGTACCGACCACTTTCCAGCGCCAATTTTGTCGAATCGACGGGAATATAATTGGCGATTCTGTCATGCGATTGTGTGCCTCCGACGCGGTATCGATATTGAAAAACGTTTCGAATATACGATAGGTAGATTTGTAAACAATGGGGTTAAATACGTGCTATCAGATACAGCAGAACTCATCGGCGATATAATAGATAACCTCGTTTTAAGTTACACTTTAAACAATTAGCTGTTACGTTTTTTTTACATCAAATTAAAGTTACCTGCTACTTCATCCGCGTAGGGTTTGAATTTTCCAAAATTATTTCTCAGTGCCTACGTTATAACAGCTATGCACCTATGCTTTTTAGCTCGATTCGTCCATTATTGGTTTGAACCGTGCGTAGATTAATATGTGATAAACCGGAAAAGGTTCTAAAATAAAATAAATAAACAACTAAAAAGACAGTTTTATCACCATGTTTTCTGGAAATGAAGAAAACAAGTGCCGGAGCAGAATGTAACATTTGCTGAAGATGAGTGTTATATTGCTAGATAAATCATTGCGTAACTACGAAAGTTGGTTTTAAGTTTGTTTTTTTTTGTTATAAGGTACTATTAGGTAGGTATATAAGATACAGCAACGAGTTAACATTTTTTATTACGTGAGAAGGCTTTATGGCATATTGCAATTTTGCTGAAAGTAGCCCTTCCAGCAAAATAGCAAAGTGTCGCTTATTAAATCTAGTCTAATCCATACATTTTTGACACAATTTGATACCTACTCGATTTTTGCTCTCTGTGGACTAAATCTTGATAATTTGAAAGGTTGCTGCAAGAAGTCCTTAGGCTGAACCTTTTACCACATAATGGCAAATTTTTGACATCATCATAAGAGCCGAAATAGGGTATGGAAAAGATGAATGCGTAACCTTCGCCATAATATGTTCCGGTGGCCATAACGATTCAAATATAGGATCAAATGCTCACGATGACGTAACCAACCAGCCAAACTAGGTGTTCTATTAGTAAACAAATAGAAAAAACCAGGCAGTAAGTGAGCAAGGTTGTCGGGCCATTAGGTCACGGGCGCTCTATGCAAATTGTCCACAGTACCTATGTAGCTAGCGATTTTATTTGATACTGCGCTCCGCGGTTTCACCCGCGTAACTCCCGATCCCGTGGGAATATCGGGATAAAAAGTAGCCTATAACTCGAGAATATCGAAATATAAAATAGCATTTAGCCTTCCTCGACAAATGGACTATCCAACACAAAAATAATTTTTCAATTCGAACCAGCAGTTCCTGAGATCTATTTAGTACCTACCTGCAGTCATACCTTCTTTAAAAAGGGTTAAAAAATAATAATAGTATTAGCAGGCCTTTTATGGTAATCATTGAAGGCTTTCTGGGGCCCGCTGCTGTGGGCAACGTGGTTCTCAATAATAATAGAATTATAGAAGAAATAGGGCCAAAAAATTCGCAACTGTTATGCTCCTAAGAAAGTACATATGATGATTGTAACTGTTATTAGTTATCTTCTACAATCCAATTACAGTTTAAACTGAATATTTTTTTAGGAAATTGATCTTTTGTATACATATAGAAAGTTGTTCTTGTCCAAAAATGTTTTTAAGATGAAATTGTAAAACAGCGCCAGAACACGAAGGTAAATTGAGGCAACCGTGAGCTCGAGAGCCTACAAGTGCAGCTTGGGTGGGCACGGGCGTAGATTATCCCGCGGGGGAGGCGAGGGCCGGGTCGACGTCCGCCGTTGACACAGAGCCGTACGTTCAACGCTCGGCCTAGACTGACCTCATGTGCGTGACCTAACAACTACCACATGGGGTGTGTGTGTGTGTGTGTGCGAAAACTATTCGATTGTTCTCCTCCAATGGTTGGAGATTAAATTGATTTTTCTTTCAGAAAAACTATTGTTTTACTTCTTGTTACTGGTTTATATTGACTTCATCATACCAAGTCGTTATTTCAAACTAAAAGCTCTTAGAAAGATGCGATAAAATAAGGCAGCTTTTTAAAATAAGTTATCATTGTATTATTAACACAGATATACCTACCTAAACGTCATGCATTCATTTATCAAAAAAATACAAGATGGCAGCTGAAGATAATCCCAGTAACTTTGCTGCCCCTTTACAATTTCACAGTATTGTTGATGTATTAAAATGTAAATAAATATTATTTTCTTACCAAAAATTACAATTAATATAAAAAACTGATCCACCACATTACACCATATTTTCCAACGAATACAAATGCAACTTAAAAACATTGAACCCAGTGGTATTAAAAAAGAAATAAAACAATTATTGTTATTAATTTAAGTAAATTTAAGCAAGATGTTGTATTCCTAGATATTACGAATTTCCTCAAATTCATTCTTTATACCTAAATAATAAAAAAATAAGGTGGCCCCTGTGCAAAGATTCTCATTTTGAAACCTATTCCCTAAAAGAAATATTCAAGGTAGTTTTACTGCATTTAAAATAAGTTTATATTCATAACACACCACAAGAATACTTACCAAGCTCTTTTCCAAAAAGCTTTGCAATGTTTCATAGAGGAATAATATTTTTATATCTTAGGTAAAACACAATAAATTGTTGTAACAACTTATATTTATGCTGACGAGCAAATCAGACATGACTATTAATTATTGGAACGATAGTTCCTTATCGCGCGTTGCGAAAGACGGAAAAAATAAAGACCAAAAGTTGTAACGACACTTTTTGCTATAGTTGTAAGCCGTGCGGCGTGCGCGTGTTTCTCTGTCTGTCTCTCTCTCTCTCTCACTGATAGAAAGCAAGCCAGTTATTTTCGTTTCGTCTTTCTATTTCGCATTGAACAGTGTGGTATCGCGACGAATATTAACAAAAAAATAATATTATAATTCCTTCACTAATTAATCGAAAGAAACTTCCTTCCATCCGGGTGTCCCTTGACATGTGTCAAGTTTTTATAAAAAGACCCCTAAATAAATAAATAAGTATTAAAAAATAACCCTTAACAAGTCGCAGAACCAAGTTAGAAAATAAGATTAGGTACCTACACTAAAGTCTTTGTAATCTTATTTTGTAACTTGCTTCTGCATGCTGCTTTGTATGTTACCTACAGGTAACATATACAAGCCATTTCAAACTCTTAGGGGTGAAATTTCGAAAAACCCTTTCATAGTGGACAATTAACAGACTTTACACACCAAATTGCATGTCTCTAGGACCAGCGGTTTAAGATGTGCATTGATAAATATGGTGTTTTTTTTTACATGGGCCTTCGGGACTATTTCTTAAACTATTTATGATAGCGAAACATACTAAAAGGAATTGTGTGCCATATTAAGACAAAAATTTAATTGGCATCATTTAATTTTTGAAAAAGGCATTAACCCTAGCCATGAATCGAACCTGTTAAGTTTGCACAAAATAATCATTCTATATTTTTGTATCACTCGATAGTGTTGCTGATATAGATCTATTCCTAGAAACAAACAGTAAGGCAAATCAAAGAAAATCAATTTTCATAGTCTTCTGTAATTTATTTATGCGAGCGAAATTGTGGCACACAGCTGGTACACAAATAACCATGAAGTTTAGAGTGACGACAACTTACTCAAGTAATTACTCGTAGAATAAACATACTATTTTTCTCCCCTAGCCCCAAGCTAAGTAACTAGACTTGTGTTATGGGTGCTAGATAACGGATATACTACTTAACTTTTCTTTTGTAAATATATACTTATAATATAAAGGAACAACCAGACCACAGACAAATATCTAAGCATAAATACTTGTCTATGGCGGGAATCGAACCCGCAACCCTGTGTTTGGCAGTCCGGCATGGTGACCATTGTGCCAACCGGGTCGTCAATAAGACTAAAATCTATAAATAAAAATTTTAAGTCCTGATTGACTGATATTATATCAACACACAGTTCAAACTAATGGACAGATCAAGCTAAAATTTGGCATACAGCTAGCTATTATGATAATAGGCATCCACTAAGATATATTTTGGAAAATTCAACTCCCACGCGGAAGAAGTCGCGGCTGAAAGTAAGTTCTAGTAATCCTTGCAAGAATAACAATATAAACATAACCTCAAATAACTCACGTTGAAACTTTGCGAATCTCCGCTTGTTTTTCTCTTCTAAAGCCTTCTCCAGCTCAAGTTTCTTCCTCTGCTTCTCCTCTTCCCTCTTTTTAACCTCCTCTTTACGTCCAAAAGGGATAATTTCAGGTGTTTTTTGAGCCGCTTCATATTGTTGGACATTTTCGTACAATGGAGCGGTTTTAACAGGAACTTGAACTTTACTCGAGTACAATGCCTTTATTGGATTGAAACTGCTGCTGCAAGCACTCACTTCGGACTCTGAAGTCGAAGAATCTGAATTATTTCCTTCAGCCATTATCAAAAATAATAAATATTATCATTGAGATTGAGGTTAGGTAACAGCAGGCAGACAGCCGAATATAAAGTGACGCTGTCAATGTCACTGTCAGGTTGAAAACGTTCCGTATCACGTACCATTGTTTGTTATATTAAAAATATTATATCTAGATTTTGTAAATACTTCTTAAACCTATTTTTATTACCTACCTACCTTAATAATGAGTAGGTACCTACTTTAATGTCCTGCAATATTTATTTTATTTTAGTGTGTGTGCGGCGCCATCTATGAAACTCAAAAGTTTTATTCATTTTATTATTGTGGAAAATATAACTCCATATACAAATAAGTAGACAGGTAGGTTGGTAACTGGTCTAATATTCTAATTTAAAAGGCATTAGAATACTTTGCTAATCGTGATAAAATAGTAGTAGTACCTACTTAATTATTTCGCAGTATCATTGACATTGCAATCATATTTACCTACCTACCGACATGATCGCAACGCAACAAGCCAATCTGAAGGTTCTTCCTTGAATAACAATTATAGCTAATGAATACCTACTTACTTATATAAAATAGATAGTTTCAGTTTTAAACACAAACATTATTAGGCTAATTGTGTACGCAATGTACTCGACAAAGACCTTTTCAAATAAGAAGGATTCCTCATCAATCCAAAATCTAACTGAATTTTATTCTTGAAATTAAATTAGGTATTTTTTGTTCAATTTTTGCATCTCCATCTAAGAAAAAATCATTGCGTGAATCGGTACGGTGGCTACCTACCGCCTTCAACGCAAGGTCTGCTGCAAATGCACCAGGAAGTAGCCACAAGGTTAACTTCATCAACTAACGATAAATCTCTCGATATAATGTTTTGTAAAGGAAAATTACATTATTTAAAAAAAAATGCTATTAAAAAACGAAACAAAGGGAACAAAGGGGAATACGGGACGCACGCGAAATTCAGATAACCCAGCTAGAAATCGAAATGTGCCCATCGTTATTTTGTTAATATCTAAAATTAATAAGACCGTTATTTTCCAACTACTGAAAATATGAAAATAACTAAAACCAGAAAAACAAAGAACTTAGTACCTTTTTAACCAAACTCGTTTCGCTACTCAAATATAGATGGCGTTAGTAGTTAGTTGCAAACTTTACAAAATTTATTAAGTGTCAAATCGGAATGAAAAACAAAATAGTTTTGTTGCGTGAAATGTGATAAATGACGTGATAAATTACTTACTTATTTACTACAAAAGAAAATAGCGTGATGTTTCATTAATTAGTCGTTACAAAATGTAACATTGTTGCAATTTGTGTGTAAGTAAGTAGTTGTTTGTTCTGTCACATTTATTGTTAAGCAATAACATTGATCTCATTGGAAAGTATTTGAAGCTTAGTCTATAATAATCTGCCGACGTAAGGAACTAGTCCTAGTAATTGGTGTGTTAGACCAATTACTAGGACAGATAGCTGGAACCCTGGAATTATACATAGGCTATCGTCTTTGTATTTTTATCTTTTATTGTTTTGTTTTCGATCGTCGTTTGTTTTATATGTATTGAAAAAATCTTTACCTGGGTAAGTACATGCATCCGCAAGGCGCTTTGATCAAATTTTAAATTAGCGCCCGTCGTCGTCGTCTCCTTTAGTTCACGACGGGCGTGAAAAAGTTCTCGACAGGGATCGTTGGGAGTAGGGAACCCTATTTTTTATTCCGATATTCCCTATAGCTAGTTTAGGTAATATGTTTGTTGTTGAATCGCGCACAAATAAGGATAAGGTATGTCGCTGCACCCCTGAACCACAGTAAAGTAACACATAGAATGTTATTCTTGATATTCTCATGGCATTGGAACTTACGCGGGAGAAACCGTAAGGTACGGAGGTCTTACCACACGACGCTTACGCACTCAATCTACCTTACTGTATTGAGTATTTCTAGTGACACTTCAAGACTGAGATAGGCCATTAGTACTTAGGTACCCAAGCAGCGATACTCAAACTTAATAGCTTAAACAATATCTCTATCTCTATCGCGTCATCTATTTCAACTACAAAATCTATACTTCCATAATGACATAGGCAGAGATAATGATTATACAAAACTAACTTTGCATCTCGCATCTCGTATTGACCAATTTCTGTCTTGAAATATACTCAAAACAGTACATTTGATAGAGTGCGCTAAACAACTCGTGGTAAGGCCTCTTATGTTTCTATAGTGACTACAATAGTAAAAATAAACACCGATGAAAGTGCAGGAAGCATTTGGAAAACAAAAGTATTCGTTTTTGCAACTGCAATTATAGAGAAAGAGCGTTTTTTTGCGCACACGCTGCGCGCGCGTACTCTTCCGTACATTGTCATACGAACAAAGCGTATTACGTTATAAATAGACATATTATGATGTTTATTGATGTTTTTTTTTCTTCATAATCAACATGAAATTACGGAGTTTTGAGCGGTTGACTCCAAGACCGCTTATTAGCTAGAATACTCAAGTATGAATGAATAATTAGTACTTACATATAGTACCTACCCACTCTTAAACTCTTAATGGCTAAGCAGACGAAATACTTTTTGATCAACACAAGCACGTCAAACATATTTTTGGCTTACGTATTTAAGTGCCTTAAAAATTTAATGGAAACAAATTAAACCTAAGTTTGCATACCTACAGATACCCAATTACAGATATAAAATGTAAAATTCTTTGAGGAAAGAACATAATATTCTGTTTGAAGTTTAAAAAATAGCGCGTTAAAAACAACAAAATTATGCTCTAGCTTATAGTAGTTATACTCGGCGTAGCCTAAACGAAATGCGAACACCCACAGCCAGGTGGACCTGTGTGTAATGTCGTATTAATTGGTCGTTAGAAGAGTCTGTTGATTGTTGTCGTCTAATTAGATAGTAACCAGGTATTTAGCAAGTCGTTTCGTCTACATTAGGTACAATTAGATGGATGATTATACCCGATCTGTGGCGGAATATAGTGGCGCCACTCATTCCATAATTAAACTTGGTCGAAGAAATATAATTGCAGAGTCTATTTATTAAGCTAATACTTCGGATTCATGGTCGTTTATCTATTTAATTAGACTAGATAATTACTAAATTACGAAGAATTCTTCGACATTTTTGGAAGGTTTAGTTTTTAGGCCTAGGATTTTCCCACTGCACCTCAGGATCTTAAGACCCCGTTCATGATCATATGGCAAGTCTACACAACTCACTGGTGCCCTTTGATTTTTTTATTAACCTTCTCCGGATGAACAAAGAGGTGACGCATCACACATTACGAATAAACTGTATATTTTATTTGACAAACAATACACAAGTTTTTTTGTATCTCTAAATTTTGCGATATATTTTTAAAGTTTACCTCGCTAATTCCAACGTATTTTAAGTGTCAGTAAGTAAGTAAAGTAAGATGAGACGTTCGTAGATAATCGAAGCTGACACGCGCAGTTTGAATATTGCAATTACAATAAGTTGTTATTTTGTATTTCAGAGCGCGGTGTGGCGTTTTGTGGGTGTGCGTGCGCTGCACCTATGGTGTGTCGACGCAGGTTCGACATCCATCGGGACGTTGCCAGGTGAATCCGGCTGGGACGCCGATCTTTATATTACATTACACTACTTTCCATAGCGGTTAACTTTATGTACCTCTAACTATAAAGGTATTAGCTTTACTCAGATTCTCTTCTTTATCTAAACTAGTTCCAAATCGATCGATATTGATGATGGGATCTGATTGCTGGATATCTCTGGTCAAGAAAATACCATTATTTGTTTTACTCTGTGAGGGGAGGCAAAGGGTGCCTCGTTTTACAAACTTCATCGACTTTTACTAGTAATAGACATTTTCCAATTTCATAATCCAGTATCAAGATGATGCTGCTATAGCTAACGATATAGATCGTTGCATAATAGAACTAGTCCTTTTGTGAGTGAAGGCCAATATGGAAATAAAATTAATTGCCTAAGGATCGATTGTAATCAATAATTATTAACTTAAGATTACAGGTTCGTAGTCCTGTTGAGATGTATTTTTACGCGTAAGGCAAACATCTTTTCATATCTGGATTATGGTGACTGATTTATGGCTACGCCTATATCTACTTACCTACGTCATTTTCTGTTATTTATTCAATTCGACTAATAAGCCCATTTTGCTTTCCTTTTGTAAATAATACTGTATCTATTCTGTTGCTTTATGCAAAGCAATTATGGTCACATATCTAACATACTAACATTATTATAATTTAGTATTTATTGGATCTTTTGAAAGACGTGAAAGCCTACCCTTTGAAATGTTCCAGGTCGCTGCTGAAGAGGATCGGAGTGCTGGGAGTGAGATAGCGAAGCTGGATCCCACAAACTATACCGATAATGTGTTCTATCTAAACTTAGTACCTAAACAAAAAGAAACAACGAATAATGTATGCTCCGTCCAAAACGCTGCCAAACATTTCGAACGAATTTATTAAAGTAGATACATTTTACGAGTGTTTTAACTGTGTGTGAGCTCGTGCTCGTTTGTAGTGTGTGAGTGGCGCCACCTTGTGTCGGTTGGTAGTGGCGCGAGTAACGGTGCCCCCTGGCGAGTAGTGGCGGCACCGTGGCGGGGACGCACGCGTCGGCGACGCCGGCGCTGGCGATGCCCTTTATTGAAGATGAATGGTGGCCTGCGGAGAACGCGGACGGCAGAATGGTCGATCTCTCCAACTGCTTACAGGTAAATGTTTTATTTTATAACAAATAAGCTTAACATTCCTGTCTAACAGAGACCTTACAATGAGTTGTTATTTGTTATTTTCCATGAAGCTTGCGAGTGCGTAAACGACTCTCGATATTTACGAGGTAAGGTCTCTCTCTATATAATTATGCGAGACTGCTGCGAAATTCAAATACTTCACTATCACTACATAGTATAAAACAAAGTCACTTTCTCTGTCCCTATATCCCTATGTATGCTTAAATCTTTAAAACTACGCAACGGATTTTGATGCGGTTTTTTTTAATAGATAGAGTGATTCAAGAGGAAGGTTTATATGTATAATACATGCATAATATAGCCGTGCGAAGCCGGGGCGGGTCGCTAGTAATGTAATATTTATATCGTGTACCTTTCCATAGATATCGTTTCGGTACACAGTCGAATACTGTTTTTTAGACATAAAAGTCTTTTGACGTATGGTCGTAGAACTCGTAGAGCGAGAGGTCAAAGAACAGATGAAGGGATTTCGTTAGGGAGGGTACGGGGAAAGGGTAGTGAACGTTAACTTGGACAAGATTGGAGTGGGGAAGGATGACATTTTGTGTCGACCCCACATAGTTGAAAAGAAGAAAATTCTTTTTACCACATATTAGGACCAAAACTTATTTTGTAACAGTTTAAATCTAATTTGCGTTAGTTCCAGGACGCGGTAGCGGCAGCGGGCGGGCAAGCGGCCGCACAACTGCAGCAAATGGCAACATCTCTCGGCGAGTTGTCGCAGGCGGAGCTCTCCAACATCGTGGGTGGGCTCACCCTTGACAACGAGGAGGCTGCAGATCCAGACGACATACTCAAGCAGCTCGGGGAGACTGCCTTCGATAACTTCGACACGTTCTTCACTGATCTGACTAATGCTACCGCATCGGCAGTGCCACCTATTGAGATAAAGGTATATCGTCTATTACATTTGTTAATATATACGAGTAACATCGAGCTCCGTAATATAATTCGATTTTAAATGTTTTAAAGCTATTTTTGCGGGAAAAAACAAGTGAATTCGTTGCAAAACCAATTATATTATCAATTACAAGTATAATCCAGTGTATAACAGTTTAAAAACATCAACAAACATGTCGAGGTGTTATGCCTGCCCGGAACCGTTACGCGCTAAAGACAAAGTTAAATGTTCGAACGCTGCGTGTCTTCGACCATACCACTATCAATGTGTTGGACTCCCAAGCGTCAAAGCAGCAAGTCCGTCCTGGACCTGTGACCGTGACCAGTGCAAGTTGAAAACACCTATACTCAAGAAAAGTACCACCAAAAGTGTCTCAGATGTCACCTCCGAGGTCAGTGACGCGACTGCACGTTCCCCGAGACCAGTAGCATCGGAAACGAATGCTCCCAGTGATGAAATTCTGTCGAGTCTACGCGATAAAATACTGTCAGCGGTAACGGAGCAACTTCCTAAAATCATAAGTGGCATCATCGATAGAAAACTCGAAATTCTCGCCAATAAATTGCAATCTATGGAAGACTCCGTGAACATGGTTAGTGATCAGTATGATAAAATTCTCAAGTCGCTAGGAGATCAAACTAGTACCGTCAACAAGTTACAAACAGAGAATAAAAATCTGAAACAATGCATAAAAGACATGGAAACCAGACTGAGTACCGCGGAGGAACTGGCTGCGAAGCAGGAACAGTGGTCGAAACTACAAAATCTCGAGATAGTAGGCGTCCCCGAAACGAGTGACGAGTCCTTAACTGACATAATACACAAGCTAGCCAACTATGCTTCTGTAAACCTGCAGCCTGCTGATCTGGAATTCGTCCATCGGGTTCGTGCTAAGCGTCCTGTTCAAGGAAAACCTCGCCCTATTATTGTTCGTTTCCGGGAACGCATGATTAAAGATACCTTTTTCTCCGCTATCAAAAGAAGGCGCAATTTAATTTCTAAAGATATCAGTATGGACGGTGACACTAAAATGTATGTAAATGAGCATTTAACTATTAAGAATAAACAACTGCTAAGTAAGTGCAAAAGCACAGCTAAAGAACTAAATTATCAATATGTTTGGACAAAAAACTGTCGTATATACCTAAGAAAAAACGACACCTCGCCGTATATACTGATATCTACAGAAAAAGACCTCAAAAACCTTCAATCTTAATTATTATTTGTACGTACCCTTCATACTTTTATTTTGTTACTTTAAGTCAATGTTTCGCTATGTTTGCTTTCGCATTGCCTCAATATCGCAGACCACACAAACAATTAATACTCACCTACACATACACATACCAACGAAATCTAACATTTATTATTATATACTATTCAGAAAACCACAATCTAGTTCAGTTTCTAATAAAATTACCGTTAGCGCGTCGAAATTATATTATAGCTTGTCTTTTAATAACAAATACAATGATAACCTATAAGATTAAGTTAGCACTTTATTTTTCTCACAATGACTCACAATAAGTTAAGCTTTTTCTATCAGAACGTTCGCGGTCTGAATTCTAAAACGAATATTTTTAGTCGCAATATGCTGTCTATGAACTACGATGTTATTTTAATTACCGAATCATGGTTAAAAGATGATGTTTTAGACGCAGAATTGGTAAACAACGGGTGTAGGTATCAAGTTTTCAGACACGATCGCGGTTCCCGGTCCGGCGGCGGCGGGGTCATGATTCTATGTTCCGATAGATTAAATGCTCGCGTACGCTGTGACTGGCATCGGCCGCATCTTGATGTTGAATGCATGTGGATCACGATCGAAGCTCGTGCTTTTAACTCAGTTAAAGACTTGCACATCGGGCTGGTTTACATACCGCCCGATCCAATGCATTCACAAAGGCTTCGTACTGCTATGGAATGGATCAGCGACGTTGTCTCTATGGTTCATAATGATTATGTCTTGGTGGCCGGTGACTTTAATTTGTTTTTCGTGAGATGGAATGAGTGTGAACCGACATACCTGAAGAAAGGTGCCGTCGAACTTCAGGAAGCGGGAATAGATTTAATACACACTGCAAATGTTCTGGGTTTAACTCAATATAACCATTTCACTAATGTATCAGGCAACACTCTTGACCTAGTTTTTTCGAATTTTCATGTTGAAATAACCGAGATCGTTTCTCCACTGGTGAAAGAAGATGTTTACCACGTTACATTGAGCGTGAATGCCACCGATATTACCGTTAAGCCCTTACCGAAGGTTTCATACATCAAATATCTTTTTAGGAAAGCTAATTACCTCGATATTAATAACGAATTTAATAATACAGATTGGAACGTATTGTGTGAGGGATCAGTGGAAGAAGCAGTCTCAATTTTTTATCAAATTTTACATAACACTATTAAAAAATTTGTCCCAGAAGTTAGGGTAGATGGGTCTATGAACTATCCCGTGTGGTACACTAAAGCATTGATAAATATAAATAAAGAGAAAAACAAGGTACACAAACGTTGGAAATTATATAAGAACCCCCGTGACTACGACGAATTTTCTATCTTAAGAGCTCGCTTCAAAACTATCGAGACGCAATGCTATAATAGCTATATATCTAAAATGCAAGAGACAATTAAGTCTAATCCTAAGTTAATATGGAGCTACGTAAAGGCCAATCGTAAAAATAATACGAGCTACCCCAGTTCTATGACCTATAAAAATCAAACCGTATCGACCAATACTGACATTGCGAGTTCATTTAATTCATTTTTTCAATGCATGTTCATGCAACCAGCCACTGAGTATCTACAGACTCCTAATTCAGGAATGACAATGCAATGCATAGACACAATTAGTATTTTGACTATTTCTGCGGAACGTGTTCTAAAATTGTTATTAGGTCTAGATTGTAATAAAGGAGCTGGAAGCGATAGGATACCTCCGTTCTTTCTTGTTAAATGTGCTTCTTCGTTATTTAAACCTATCACAACTATTTTCAATCGATCGCTTAAAGAAGCCACATTTCCGGCAATCTGGAAGGAGGCGCATATCGTACCACTCCATAAAAAAGGGTCCAAATCTATGATCGAAAATTACAGACCCATTTCAATCTTGAATGTCCTAAGTAAGTGTTTTGAAAAGCTTATTTATGAAAGCATTTACCCTGTTATACGTCATGGTATACCGGAACAGCAGCACGGCTTTGTCAAAGGTCGCTCCACAACAACGAATTTAGCAGTGTTCACGAGTGACATATTAAATGATATGGAATCTGGCGCGCAGGCTGATGTGATTTATACAGACTTCGAAAAGGCCTTCGATCGTGTCGACCATGTCATATTGTTACGCAAGCTAAGTGAGTTAGGTATACAAGGCGATCTATTGCGTTGGATAGAGTCATATATCAATAACAGAAGACAAGCAGTGGTTATTGGTGGAGCCCGAGCTAATTTCATTTCTATCCCGTCTGGAGTTCCCCAAGGATCCTTACTAGGACCCCTTTTTTATCTGGCCTATCTTTATGACATAGGAACTTGTTTTGAAAATTCTAAATTTCTGCTGTTCGCTGACGATAAAAAGGTTTACTGTAGGATTCAGACAGTTGAAGACTGTATACTCCTACAAGAAGATCTGAATAGACTGTCTTATTACTATAACATCAATCGGATAGGAGTCAACACATCAAAGTGTATGCATGTTACCTTTACTCGTCGCAGGAAACCAATTAAGTTCACTTATACTTTGAATGACCTCCCGATCAGTACGTCAAGTGAAGTTCGTGATTTGGGAGTTCATCTAGACACCAAATTAGACTTTATTACACATATAGAGCGGACCGTAGATAAAGCATACAAAAATTTAGGATTTATACTACGTGTCACTAAACCGTTTTCGGATCCAACCTGTCTTAAGCTCCTATATTATGCGTATGTGCGTAGCGTACTTGAATATTGTTGCTCGATTTGGAATCCACATTACGTTATACATGAACAGTCTATTGAGAGGATTCAAAGTAAGTTTGTTAAGCATCTTAACTACCGCAGTAAAATAAGAAACAACGACTACACTTCCTCCTGTCGAAGACATCTCATGTTATCTTTGCGTGATAGGCGGATCTTTATAGATATGTCACTGTTGCATGACATTTGTTCTGGTAAACTTGATTGCATACCTTTTAACAGCAGACTTCTGAGATTCAGAACCCCTTTGACGCGCACAAGAAACACAACATTACTGTGTGTACCCATACATCGTACAAAGTACTCAGCTAATAGTATTACCAGTAGGCTCCCCAGGGGATATAATAATTTATTTGGAGATGTCGATATTTTCCATTTATCAAAATTTTCTTTTAGAAAACAAATTTATAACACCCTGTCAATGTCCCACTCTGATCAGAAATGATCAGGTTGTCGACCGACCGGCGACCGTCATGTAAACCGATCTTGCTAAAACTAGTTTTTACTTATTATCACGGCAAGGAACATTTACCTACCGATCTGACGCGCTAACTCCTTTGTTTAGGTACATTCAAATCATTTAATTCTGAACAGTTATTATCTTCTCACTTCCATAAAGACACAAACACACAATCATTTACACATAAGCATTTTTTTTTTGAGGCGGGAATGGATCCGCGTACCCAGGATCTCAAGATCCTGCGGTGATGTGGAAATTCCTTAGCTCCAAAACGTCATTCACATTTCACACACACGCACTCACATTCACGCGATAAGACACTAACACACAAACAAACATTCATTTATGCGATGTTTAGGCAGTCAAGGTTTGTTTATTTTTCGAGAAATAGTAGTGTTTTTAACGGTCTTTAAACTTTTCGAAATGTTTTATCAATCTGAACTTATAATGAATTTTCTTCTTTTTATTTTTATGATAAGTAGGTCCTACCTACTTGTAATTTCTATTCACAACCATTCACCTATCTAATCAATTCTGGCTTTTATGAGGTAATTTATAAGAAACAGCATACAAAATGTAGATTCAATTTGGTCTAAGTTCTGTGTACAATAGGTTAGAATATAAGGTATAATAATGACTGTAGAATCTTTGTTAATAAATAAATAAATAAATAAATAAATAAATAAATAAATAAATAAATAAATACAAATCTTACCTAGGAATAAAAGAAAACTTGCGAACATGCAAGATCAAGGTCTAGCAATCTTACAAGAATGATTAAAATGAACACTACGATTTTTAACGTATAATAATACTGCTTGGCAAAATCGAAACAAAATGAATTAAGAATGGGAACATTAAGAAAGTTGATGAATGTCGATTAATTAGGACTTCCTTCACGTTTCTTTCTGTGAACCAGTTATTCACTGTGTCATTATTTGTTTAGTAGTATAATTATGTTAAAATGTTGAGTATTGTAAGAACCAATATTATTGAACATAATTCTGTTTACGGTTCCAGCAAGAAGAGAACAACAACATAAGTTCACCGTCATCAAGCGGACAACTACAAGGGTACTATCCTCCCCCAGGGCAGATGCCTTTACCTAACAATGGACAGCAGCGGCTCCAGCAGCTGCTGCGGTCGGGGACGACGGCCATCAGCAACGCCGTCACGAACACGATCAACAGCGGCCGGTACAACATCGCGTCCGCCAACCCGCTGCTCGCGGAGAAGCTAGCGTCATCTAGCGGCATCAAGCAGGAACCTATGAGCACGGATTACAGTGGAACGGGTATGAACTACGGGAGCGCATCGCCGATGCAGCGGGTCTCCAGTGGCAAGCCGCAGGTGCATGACGCCGGTGGAGGTAAAGGTACGTGCTTATCTATACTAATATTATAAAGCTGAAGAGTTTGTTTGTTTGTTTGAACGCGCTCATCTCAAGAACTGCTGGTTCGAATTGAAAAATTATTTTTGTGTTGGATAGTCCATTTATCGAGGAAGGTTATAGGCTACTTTTTATCCCGATAATCTCACGGGATCGAGAGTGACGCGGGTTAAACCGCGGAGCGCTGCTCGTAATGTTTATAATAATTTTTTATACACGTTACAAACCTACACTCAATTAAATTATAAATAAGCTAAACTCTTCGTGAATTTCAAACAGTGACATCTAGCTCCAAATAGCCGTACTACTTGGCCAGCCAAGCGAGTCACGTTTCGTTCCGTTCGAGTTAGTACGCTACATTTTCATAGATGGCGTTATTCTCAATTTTTAAATTGTTTATCATTTCACACGAGATGGCGGTAGTTGTTCCAAAATAAGATGAAACGATACTTATGCACCACGATTGCAGTTTCCTCAGTTCGCGCTCTATTCATACAATTTTACTTTCGTTTTCCACTTGAGGAAGTGCCGGATGGTTTTCCTTTCGCGAATTGCTAGCTTTTACCGGCGATCCGACTGGCGGCGTCGGGCGTCGAGAAAGTTCTTTTGCAACAGGTTCTTTGGTACTAGATAGACTAGCACGAGTAGAGTAATGCATTTTCTAAGGAACGCCCGATCAGCCTCATTAACTCTAATAGTGATATTAATAAGAGAGAATACGTTTTAACCGTACCTATCTATAGATCGCCATCTTTGCAAATTAGATGCAATTCAGATCATTTAGATTAGATAGAAAATACTTACTTACTCTAGGTTTATACTTAGGAACTTTTAAGTCGAAGCTATCACTTTGATTATTTTATATAGAAAATACTTATATACCTATAGCCACACAAAAAAATAATTCTACACCTATACCAGCAGCAATTTTTTTTAAAGTGCATTCAGAGCTGGACAAACGCAATAAGCCTAATAAGTACATGAAACTAAAATCAAATCAATAAATTATTGTATGGAAAATTATTCTCAGGTGTTATTAAGTATTATGTTTACCGTTGAGTTCGAAAATTCCTGACCGTGCATTATTAGCCTGTCCATAAAGTAAAAAAATAGGTACACCCCGCTTAGAAACGACAAAGAATTTTCGTCCATAAATTATGCCAAAATGTAGGAAGAGGTTTTAACTACAAACAGTACACCTCTAATAAGTAACAATATAGCAATAATTAACAACAATTTAGGTTGGTATAGCACCGAAATGTTCCTTGTAGCTGTTTGAAGTTCCCTTAAAATAATATAATGTTTAGTAAGACACCATAAGCCATAGAGTGGCCTACTTTTGGGAATTCTGCTATAGGTAAATAGTTAAGATACCTAGGTAAGTTTAACAAAGTTTTCTACTAGATATTATAGTAATATAGTGGCGGGCGCGGCGCGGCCGGACGGAAGCGAAAGCTGAGCGAAGCCGCTTTCGCTCGTCTGTTATGTTATTTAGCTGATGTATCTACCTTACCTAGTGTTTTAGTTGCTAGGTAATATTATCATAGTTTAGCAAAAAATACGAAACAAACATACATACATTATCAAGACGACCCAGTTGGCACAATGGTCACCATGCTGGACTGCCAAACACAGGGTTGCGGGTTCGATTCCCGCCTCAGACATGTATTTATGCTTAGATATTTGTCTGTGGTCTTGTTGTTTCTATGTATTATTATGTATTACTAGCGACCCGCCCCGGCTTCGCACGGCTATATTATGCATCTATATCTAAAAAATTTCCTCTTTAATCACTCTATCTATTAAAAAAACCGCATCAAAATCCGTTGCGTAGTTTTAAAGATCTAACCATACATAGGGACATAGGGACGGCGAAAAGTGACTTTATTTTATACTATGTAGTGATATATTATATATTTAGAAAAGAAAAGTATGCAAGTAGTATATGAGTTGTCTAGCACCCATAACACAAGTCTAATTACTTAGCTTGGTTAACATCGCCATCTAGCCAGATGGCGATGTCTGGAATGACCTGCAATATTTATTTACATATTATTTATTATTTAAACATTAAAAGAGAAAAATACTCAGAAACTTTAAGAGCCATGGTTTGAAACCATGCAGTTCGGATTTTGGAAAAGTATAAAAAGAGGTGATACAGTTTGTAAGTTGATAAACACATTATTCTCCTTTGCGTTGTGCAGGGGTAAAAACATAAACCAAGTTCGCAGACGGGTGGAAAAACACGATATTTTTGAACTTAAATTTCTTTTAAAATGAGTCATGACAACTAGGGGTCAATTACAAAAATAAAATGACGAATAATTTGTAACGAATTTTGTTACTAACTAATCATCTAGAATATAAGAATCGCTGAATGTTACTAAGCGCAAATCTCGAGAACGGCTGAACCGATTTCGCTAATTCTTTTTTTAGAATATTTCTTTAAGTTGAAGAACTTTAATACCATAACATACAGTTCAAGTTTTAGGGCAAAACAATTAAGTAACGTTAGTATCGTATAAACATTGATACCAATCGTGTCGCGATGTTAGTTGCCAAACTACACCTAAACGGCTGAGCTGAACCCTATTTGTATGAATTTTTTTGTGTATTTTCGTTACCTCTAAAATCGAACATCTATTTTTTCCTTTATGTATTTTTTTTGCCGGGACAGCTAGTATAAATAATAAATAATCTCTTTGGTTATTAAGTTGTGAGAACTCCTTGATTTTAACAAGACGTTTGACGATCTACCGACGCTGCGTCCTTGATACGGTTAGTATAAAACAAAGTTGCTTTCTCTGTCCCTATTTCCCTTTGTATGCTTAAATCTTTAAAACTACGCAACGGATTTTGATGCGGTTTTTTTTAATAGATAGAGTGATTCAAGAAGAAGGTTTATATGTATACATGCATAATATAGCCGTGCGAAGCCGGGGTGGGTCGCTACTTACTTCTAAAAAAAACTGATCTCTATAACGTCTGCCAGCTAACATCATCGGTCGTCACTAAGTTCAAAAAAAGCCACTAAACACTTCCTTCTGCTAAAACGCCCATTACAATAGTCATCTGCAGTCATAAGCGATAAGTATCTTAACACTATACAACACAAGTACCAAGTGCAAAAAGCTTAAAGTTGCCGACAAGTGGTGCACTTTGCACTCCGAAAGCCCCGCGGGGACACCGACCGGCCCCAGCCGGAAACACTTTGCTACTAAAAAGCTACTTTTTACAGAATGCAGATTTCGAAAAGCTTTTTTACTGCATTTTTTATTTAAAGAGCAACTAAGCAAAGGAAAAAATATATACAAAAATAGAAATCGCGTACAATTAATTTTCCTTCTCAGTTCTCACCATAGTTTCTCTCCGAATTAGAATTTCAGACAATTATATTATTTTTCCTGTGCTGATTTCCGAGAGCACTATGTAGGGCTCCATGTCAAGGTGGCCGCGTCATACGACCTAATAAATATTCTCGATATTCGCATTAGATGACAGAAAACTCATCAACTTGTTCCTCTGTTTGTAAATATAATAATTAGACGAATTTGTGTTACTAATAAAATGTACAATATAGATTGTGTCACATAAACTTGAGTATGTTAGGTACTTTGTTTTCGTCTAGACGTTTGAACATATTAATTTTTAAATAATAGAAAAACATCAGTGATGAAAAATATGGAATTTTAGGTAATAGGTTGGATATTAAGTTACTAAGTTAGGGCGCGTTCCGAAGGCACACATCCTAACTTAGTTTTTAAGACGTTTTTATGTGGTCCTGTATACTTTTAAGTATTAAGTATCCAAAGAAATAAAGATATTTGATTTGATTTGATATGCAAAATAACTAATATGTAACTATTAAACAAGTCCTAACTTATATCAATGCTCAGTTTAAACCGCTGGTCCTGAAATAAGAAGTTTGGAGGGTGTGTTCTCCGGAAGTGTATAGGTATTCAGTAGAGGGTTTTTTTTAGTTTTTTTTTAAATCTGCCTTGATGGTGAAATGGCGGGACAGAAGCTAATATTTACATATAGTAATTTGTGTCGTTAAGAAGTAGGTATTACCATATCAGGAAATTAGGGCACGTTATTTGCAGATGGTTAATGAAATACAGGTCACTTAGTGAACCAAACTATTTAACTCTAGTGATGACCAATGACCAGCAGTGAGTCGTAATTTGTTAATTTCTCACATGGGAGTATATAACGGCGAAAACAATGCAGATAATTTAGTGCATGTTTAAGCAGAGTCATCGGTCACGACAAAGTCAACACAAAACATAATATGGAAGAGTATTTCAATGGTTTTCGAAAAATTATGATTAAAATACCCCCAAAACTTTTCTAAAAGATATTATTTTTTCATAAAAGGTTATTTTTTTTAATACCATCCCTCGTTGTTATGTTTTAGAGTAGTTAATTATAATAAGATGTGCATTATCTTAAGTGTTCCACATGATCACAGGAAACTCGAACCTAACAATCTGCACTCCGTTCGTTGTTATAACTTCCATAACCAATTATCGATTCCAAGTAGGTACTCAAATCAAAACGCAATTGGAAAGAAATCGATTCGTAGCAGTAAATACTAGTAGAACCCAATGGTTGATGGAAGTTTATATTATGGTGTTATGATTCTTGTTGTACTTGTTATTTAATCTAAATGATAATTACGTTAATAAAAAAAATGTTCGAGTGTACAAAAGCTACATCTTCTGTGGAAATGGACATTGTGCTTTACCAACTCGTGTATCACGTCTAGGTACCTACAGTATATGTAATAGGAACACAGAAATATCGTGAATTATTCAGGTCATGATTTATAAATATTCGTACGGGATACCGAGCTGCCAGATTTCGGTGGGTTATTTTCCTATATCAGCCTAAAATTCTAATCGCAAGAGGCCTGTAGCTTATAAACTACAAGCTGCGTAGAGTTTGAATTTACAAATTCCTTTCTTAGCGGACATTATAACAGCAATTTGTATGTCGTATTTATCCTGAAAACGGTTTTACAATAGTTGGTGATTCTGTAAATTTCATAATAGTTTAGGAACTGTCAGTGATTTTTCACAAATAACCAACCATCCATAACAAAACCATAATCGAAAATAAATTAAAACCTGAAAAAATATACTTGAATACATCAGTAATGTGATTGTACTTTTAAATTACAATGTTACCCTTAAATTAATACACATTAATAATCTGTCGCATAATTCATTCATTAATAGACAATCTAAAAAGCTAATTAAGAAAACAGAGTTTGAGAGATATTAAAATAAATCTAAATAATTTTAATTTACTTATTAATTGATAGAAATCAAATGAAATTGGGTAGGTAGATAATAAGATGAGTAACACTAGTATAGGTAGAGAGTGTCGTGTTTACGTCAATGCAATAGACTTCAATTTCTGGTACTATTCATTATTATAAGATTTTGAGAGATTATAAGATTATAAGATTTGACGACCTCTGTGGCGCGTCGGGCGAACACCCGACTGCGACGCAGAAGGTTGCGGGTTCGATTCCCGCCGGGAACAAGTATTTATGCTGACCATAAATTCTTGTTTCTGGTTCTGGGTGTTTCCTATATGTATAATATGTATATATTTACAAAAAAAAAAGTATATAAGTAGTTTATCCGTTATCTGGCACCCATAACACAAGCATTAAGTTGCTTAGCTTGGGGCTGGATGGCGATGTGTAATATGTCCTGAAATATTTATTATTATTTATTCTATGATGTTAAACAACAGACCGAAAGAGGTATTTGTATGGGGGTAGTAGAACAATTTGACAGATCACTATCACTCATAGTATAAAACAAAGTCGCTTTTGCTGTCCCTATATCCCTATATATGCTTAAATCTTTAAAACTACGCAACGAATTTCGATGCGGTTTTTTTAATAGATATAGTGATTCAAGAATGGATTCAAGAGGAAGGTTTATATGTATAATACATGCATAATATAGCCGTGCGAAGCCGGGGTGGGTCGCTAGTTATGAATAAAAATAGGATTACTTTTATACCTACCTACTTATTTACCTTTGGCGCATGTTTCCAATTTCTATCCATTCGATATAGATTTATATCCATTTTTTACAAATGAAAGGTCAGCATTTGACGTTTAGAGCCTCTGTATACGAAGACCCAGCATGGCGCATGCATGCCGCGACTCGATACCCTACTATAAATAAAATAAAATAAACAGCCCTTTCAGTGCTCACTGACGTGAGCATGTTAAAAATTCTTACCGCGCATGCGCAGCGCAGCTTTAATCCTAAACAATATTATAAATCCGGAATCCTAATCCTAACTAATATATTATAAATCTGAAAGTTTGTTTATTTTTTTTTTTTTTGTATTGGTACTTGTTTGCTTGTTTCCTCTTGAGACGGTCAACGACTGAATCGATTTGGATAAAACTTAGCATGCATAGTGGTAGATTAGGAGATGGAGATGAACACAGGATACTTTTGATCCATAAATTCCCGCGGCATCGGGACTTACGGAATATTCACGCGGCTATCGGCTATATGTCCATTTCGGATCTTATCTACGACTAACTGGAGCAAGTATTTAGGGTTATCGAGTCGCATTGATCAAATCAGAAGTAGACGTATCACGTAGATAAGCTGTAGGTACTCTAGATACCTGGTACTTGCCCTAAACGTAGGTTGACAAGTTCGACAACGTGCGAAATGCATCCGCAATCCGTAGAGTGCGTGCATCGCGTCACTGCCGGCCGTCCCGTGCGCCCACGCAGCACGCAGCCCTGACCCCGTTTTCACTGCGCGAGCGCACCGGGCCCGCGTATGTGTGAGTAGCGTGCACCAGTGTGTGTACCACACGTGTGTACTTACATCTTATTATGTCACATGGTTGCTATGAGATCAATGTTAGGGAAGTTTTTATCATATTTCGCAGAATATTTGTGAGAAATAGCTGATTTCGCAGATAATTTTTAAATAATTTAGTTTATCCTGGACTGGTCTAAATAGTTTGTGAACCATCGCTAGTTTCAGAGATAATTTTATAATATACGCTAACAGTGTTGTTTAATTCATAAAGGACACTTTCATTTTTGACACTTTCAGATTAAGTGAATGATATATCAATGCACAGCTATATACCGTCTTTAGAACCAGATACTTACATGAAATTTGAAGGGGGTGTTCCTTGTGAAGTGTAGGTATCCATATTCACTAAAAAAGGGTTCTTTAGCAATTGCGTTTCCTGTCGGCCACGCGGACCAAGCCACAGGCAGAAGCTAGCTATTATATAGTGCATACATATGTAAACCTCAGTGAACGACAAAGCGACGCAACGCACAAACATTACGCAAGAGTACTGCACTCGGAGTACATCCGTAGGTCTCACCTTGGGACCAGTTAGCGAACGTTCACTCGACTTATATCGAGATCTATTATGTGTCTTATGCTTTAGATAGATACTCTATTCTGGAGAACATTATCTAGCAACTGTATTAGCTCATGTGTTAGTTAATATGAGTTTTATGTCCAGGGCATAGGGCGGCTAGACTTTGTGCCACTTATGGGGTTTTTCTTTTTCTGTTGACGATCTTGGGAATTGTAAGGTCGTGTTTTTTATATGTTGTTAATTTTTCGTGCTCGCGAATTTGTCCGCGTTGGGTTTGAATTTTCCAAAATCATTTCATAGCGGATGCCTACGTTATAATAGCTATCTATATGTGAAATATTAGCCCGATCCGTCCATTGGTTTGAGGTGTGAGTTGAAATCTCAGTCAGTGAGTCAGGACTTTGAATTTTATGTTTTTATACGAGTATATGTCAGCGTTTGACCACTATCTCACCCCATGATAAGTGAAGCGATGCTGTCTAAGATGTAGCTCGCTTATTTATTCATTTATTTTAATAGAACCACTTAAAAATTAAAAATTAACAGAAATGGTAGAAGCAAAGAGTCAATTAAAGGTTCCCACGCGTAAAATGCACGCGGGATGTTCACTCGTGAATTAAAAAACCTCCAAAATGCTTGATTAATAAACAACTTTTCTTTTGTCTTTTCTTAAAATAAAAACAAAACAAAACCAAGGCGTAAAGATACATTTCAATAAATTCAATAGACAGATAGTCAATAGACAATGTCCAATAGCTAATGGAGATTATATTGATAAATCTAAATATCTTATGACCAATTTGATTTTCCCACGTCCTACAACTGAGCAGGTGAATGAAGTCTATGATACAATGGATGCAGCCGGAAGTCCGCGGAGAAACTACGCGCACTAAGCATGCAATCTAGGTACTTACTTTGATGTAAGTAGGTCGTATAGTAACGACTATTATGTAGGCTATAAAGGATCTTATATCTATGGACATAAAGTAAATAAAGACTAGCGAATAAGTACCGTATGTATTGGCATTTATATCCAATCTAGATAATATATACAGCGTCTTAAATCTACGCTATTCAGGATGCTGTAGTGCCTGGGACGTCTATAAAAAGGTATATGCTTGCTTGGAACTTACTGTATGATATCGATCTTGTCTTTCGTTTTCACACAAAATAATTATGTTTTCGTGATTGTTATTTAGAATTAATCATCCCCACGGAAAGTAGTACTTTTCTGTCCACGGACAGAAGGTAGTAACTTTCAGCTCGCTGAGAGACGTGTATTTACCTAATAATTGGTCTTCCAATTTACAAAATTTTCGATTGGTTTCGGCAAAATTCGGTTACCTTTCATATCTTTCTATATCTTTTACCTTCTTAGGCGTTGATGATTCAGAATAGCTCCTGTTACCATATAGATAAAAACAATGGCTTTTTAATTGGCACGGAAACCCTTACGCAGTAATTTTTATTTTTATTTGTTATGTACGAGTATGTAATGTATGACTCAGTAGAAAAACCTCTGTTCTGTGGTTTCGCCTTCGCCTTCATTTCAGGCCATTAATGTCCA
This sequence comes from Idaea aversata, assembly GCA_907269075.1. Lineage (NCBI taxonomy): Eukaryota > Metazoa > Arthropoda > Insecta > Lepidoptera > Geometridae > Idaea > Idaea aversata. The sequence goes on from OU026084.1 coordinate 691,509, forward strand.
CTGGGGAATCATATATTTTACTCCTTAGTGACACAATATAATACTATCTCAAACCCGCTAGTAGGTTCAAATACAAATAAATCGAAACTTAAATCTTTTGGAAGTTATTTGAACGCAATTTAACGATTATTAGGTCATAATCAATATAAATCAATAACTAAAGTGGTTACGTACATGTCAAGATACAGGATGTGTGCCAGTTACTGGCATGTACTCGTATGTAGGTACCTATATTTAATTATACTTATGTCAGCGTGTTGTCATTGACATGCTCTAAGGTTCTCGCACTGTGGCTTAGATATACCTACCTATCTACCTCGAGGCTCAAGTAGTGTTGGAAAAACAGCTCAAAACAATTATATAAACCTAAAAATATTATACTTTATGTATTTAAAAAACAACCAGTTGCCATTTTTCGAATGCTGCAAAGTCTTTAGTGTAACGATACTATCAAAGGCGAGCTCTTCCTGTCAATAGAAAAGTTTAGTAATGTTTTTTTTACGCTAAGAGAAAATGGCATGTCGTCCTTGTGTGTAATTTGCATGGACGTAATATTATTTAAAGTCCATGGTAATTTGCAATTGACGTATCATTAAAATTTGTTTTTGCGTGTTTGCCACGCGTTTGCCACAAAGGAACAAACATTCATACATAATCTCCTTTGCGGGTAACCTTACAAACACCATTAAATGTTTTAGATTTATTAGAAATCTGTACAGAAACAATAACTACTAGGCTAATGTATAAGTAATGTTTTATGCGAGCCATTTCCGGCGAGCTGCGCCAGCGCACCTCTATGGCTTGTCTTATTTAATTAATGTGGATAAGATGCGTGTGCTATGGATATGTTACATTTATTACAAGCTTTTGCCCGCGACTTAGTCCGCATATAGGGTTTGAATTTTCTACATTTCTGTTTTAGCCGATGCCAACGTTATTATTAGCTTTGACAAACATTTGCTACTTTTGAAATATTTCGTCAAAAACTTGCGTGTGTATCAGAATGGCGGGGTAAACTATCACTACATAGTATAAAATAAAGTCACTTTTCGCCGTCCCTATGTCCCTTTGTATGCTTAGATCTTTAAAACTACGCAACGGATTTTGATGCGGTTTTTTTAAATAGATAGAGTGATTAACGAGGAAGGTTTTTAGACATAATACATGCATAATACAGCCGTGCGAAGCCGGGGCGGGTCGCTATCTAATATAAAAAAAATTGAATTCAAATTCTTCTTCTCGTATAGTGGTGTGGCTTACTTATTGTTAGAGTTTTCAGTTCGCCTTAAGGCGACCAGAGGCGGCGAGGCGAGGTTAGAGGCCTTAAGGCCTCTAACTTGAGATAACGACTGCTACTAGAGGGACCAATGGCTTAATTCCGATAAAGAGTCCCAAAGTAAGGTACGCAAAGGCTGGCTGCATTTAAAGCTAATACAATTTCGAAATTCAACTAAGAACCGCATAAAGTCTAAAGATGGCCTATTTCGTAAAATCGTTTACGTTTTTCTACCTACCTACCTACGTACCTATTCGAGTGAATGCCGTTACTTTTTCATAACGAATGTGCATCTTAACTCGTTTGTTTGACAGTAGGTATAAGGAAAATAACCAGAGTTTCGTAACACAAAGTCTTAGGGAGGTACCTACTTATACTGTGACCAACTTTAGTATCTTTACAATCATTCAAGAGAGGAGCACTTGCGAAAATCAGAAAACGAATGTCGTCATAAACACGTCATGATATTTGTAACGGATATTGCTAACCTCTTTGGGTCTTTGGTTACCAAGTAGGTGCTTACTTGCTTCAGGTGACTAAAGGGCTGACTGCTAATTTTGCCAACGGATCGGCATTGCCATCCAAAGAGCCAATATTGCCAGCCTTTCGTGCACCCTACCTAGGGAAACTTCATTAGGTTTTTAATATTTAATTTTGAGTTAAAGCTTACCTATATTTTATTTACAGAAAAATGTTCAATGTCCCTTGTGGTGACACTGTTTTTTGTCTATCTCTATATTAGAGGGTACCTATACCTATAGGTACCTACTGTAGATTACCTACAAACATTAGCACGAACTAAACGTTTTTAAATTAGAGCTGTCAATTGTGTGGGAGTTTCTGAACGCCTAATTTGATTATATATGGATGTATTATGATGCTGATTAGAGACGAAAAAGCAGTATGTATATAGATTTGTTAAAGTTCATTAAGCTTGCCAAGGTCGATAATAACAACAAAAATGTTACAAATATACTATGAAAATATCAATAAATTGATGCACATAAGTATGACGCACAAATACGAAGTTTTTGTAATCATAAAGAAGTGTTTTAGCTCGAGAGAAACTTTGGCCGGCCCTCGGCCAGAGATAATTTCACGCTTACATAGAGGTTTTGTTTAAATAATTTATAGGTCAGCGTTTGATTACTATCTCATCCGATGGTAAGTGACAATGCGGTCTAAGATGTATAGCATGCTTATCTTGACTTGAAGATCCCAATAAGCGGCCTGGTGGGCGGTGAGACGCAAGTGAACGTAGGGAGACGGCTGGAGGGAATTTTTTGTTGGAAGTTTCAATTCAAGGAACGTGATTATCTATTTCTTATTTTTACACTGTTTAACCCCACGGCAGGACAAAGGCCTCCCCCCTTTTTCCATCCCCTTCAGGATCTTCCACAGGGTCACCTGTTCCCAGGAAAGCGTTACTATCGAAATATTTTCGTACGATACAGCTCTCTGATTTTGGAATAGCCAATGTTTTTCAATGAAAATGTATGACCACCCACCGGGCTACATTATCGGTTACAACATCTGATCCTGTTAAATCAATACCTTCCCGATTTACAATCAGGTGAACTGTTTTCTATTCAACATTTTAAGGACGAGTTCTGAAGTTCTCCATTGCATCGATCCAGTTAGAACTAGACCGACCTGAAATATGACGAACTCAGCGACCCAAAGTGGAACTTGGCATCTGAAACGAGAGTACTCCATCGCTCCTTGTCCTGCGCTATTTCTTGCCAATAAATAATATCGTCGAAAAGGTATCATTTAAAAATTACCTAAGACTAAGATCTACCTGTTTCTCTGAAATCTGAATGTTTAAAATTAGAGTTTTATGGGCTACCTTGGAAAGATAAGCATGTAAACAAATATATACTTACCAACAAAGAAAAGGCAAAAGGAGCCATAACGAAAAGGAGCTGCGGCCTCCTTCGCCTGTGCCACGATTCATAGATACGAAATGACGGTTAAAATATTTTGTATTGTGTGTTTTGTTAGTATGAATATTTGTCGTAGGTACCTGCCTAATTCTCATCCGGGCCGGTGCCAAAATAGCCATATATAGGCAGAAATCCATAAATTAAGCAAAATCAATTGAGCTCAATCTAAACATTGGGAATTCCTAATTTCTTCGCAATTCAAGGGAATCTACACTAGCGCTGGTTTGTCAGTAATTTCCCGGAATCGGAATAGTTACATTAACGCGCGGGCGCAGACTCCCATGACCTACAATTGTTACTACCACAGATTCAACTGACAGTTGTTTTTATAGAGTTTGTTTGTAAATCACGTGTCTCGGAAACATATATTTGAGATGAATCGTCGCTCATTTCGGTCACTGGAGTAGGGGATTATTTTCAAAAACCAAATGTAACGGATGTAACGTGTAACAAGTTAGTGTAGCTAATCCAACCTCTTTAGGGTTGAGTCACTCACTAAGTTTTTTTTTGCAATAAAATTAGAACTATTATTTTATTCATTTTAGAAGTTAGATTAGATAGCTCACATCCGTAAACAAGATATCACGACAAGTGAAAAATATTTTCAACCCTCATTTAAATTTTGATATATTATCGTTTTTTCCCTGCGGAATTTCTGGCGCCATGACAATTAACGGTGACACGATGCGCGGGCGCAACACGAGGTTGCAACCGATGAACCGAGCACAAACATACTAATATTAATGGCTGCTCCTTTAGGGTTCCTTGGGAGAGAGATGGAAAAAACTTTATAAATAAAAAAACATAAAATAAACAGTCCCACTTCACACACCTCGGTCAATAGCGATATTTGACTATCAAAGATAATTGTGGCTGTGTTATTATTAGAATTGATTTGAAGATATTCTTTTAACCAAATAAGGGGGTGTTTTACCAAATATTATGTTGTTACAAATAAACATTAACATTTATTGTATATAATAAATGTTAATGTTTATTTGTATTTGAATAATTATTTATTTATTTTATTTATTTTTAGCCTATTCCGTCCCACTGCAGGGCAAAGGCCTCCCTCCCCTCCTTCCACTGTTCCCTGTCTAGTGCCAGCTGGGTCCAGTCCCTACGATATTCCCTCTTTGAATAAATGCACCCATATTTAGGAATAGATAAGACGCAGGTTATCGTTCCGCTGTCAAGATAGACAATACCGTAAAAGTAACTTTATTACCCGGCAATCAATGGAAGGTCCAAGACTTTAGGTAGGGGTTGGGTGAGGTTTTTAGGCAACACAATATTTTCTACACATAAAGTATAAATAGGATTTTGTTTGTTTGTGATCATTTGGTCATTTGGTATTCTCCAAATCCTCATGGCAACGGAAGTTACGCGGGTGAAACCGCGGACCGCTGCTAGTACAAAAGTAGTATGGAAATATATAGTAACATGAGTGGAGTCATTAAAACTACAGTGAAAGGAATTGTACAACTTCCACTATTTGCCAATGAACAAATATTCGCAACGCAGCCATTTCGACAGTTTTCAATTATATTATACGGTTTTTGACTTATTAATTCACTAGTACTGCACTACGGTACCTCCCACTTAAGCCCCGAAACCATGGGAATATCTGGATTAAAGGTTATATCTTTTTCCACATTTTTTTACAACCCCTGTTTTGATATCTAAATCCGTCGGGCTGTTGACCAAATAAAAAAAATGCCTAATGATCTAGGTACTTACTTACAATTATACAATATTACAATATTCTACGGAACCCTCTTCTAAGCATTAATTTCTGTCCTTTAACTTTGACAACACGTGTCCACCTATACTATGATATAGTTTTTACACCCCGCCCCGCCCATGGGTGTCAGAACATAGCACGTGAATTTCACGCAAATTAATTATTGGAATTTTGAATACTTAGCTCTGTTTTTACATCGATATTTGATTTACTGGCAATATTGACAGAACAGGATTTTTAATGGAATTTTACGCTATTAGTGTCAATTTTTGTAAAAAAAAGGCGATAAAAAAAAACGATTAAGGCGCGGGAATATAATTACTATGAATACAAATCGTGTGAGTTTAATTTAATTTTTGTTATGTTTTTTTAAATAGTAGAGCAAAATAATAAAGATGCAAAAAATAAAAATCGAAAGCTATTTTGAATTTATGTTTGTAGGTAATTAATATGTTCTGAAACTACTAGACCGATTTGATAGAACTTAACATAAAGATACATGTGAGTAATCCTTACGAATAAGTAAAGCTACATTTTATCTTGATATTCCCACGGGATCGGGACTTACGTGACCAAATCCGCGGAGCGCTGCTAGTTCTTATACAAACCTATCTATTACCTCGGTATTTCATCAGTCAGAAATTAAATTCTAGATTTCTATACCCTAAATTTCCCACATATCGCACTGAATAACTAATTTAATACCTTTTCCTCTATTTCAGGTAAGTCTACAAATATTAGAAATGATTTGGTAAGTCATTAAAATACTTAAGGCTAAGAATATTGCATAACTTTTTGATGGATGACAAAAATGCACGCTATTCTTTGATAAATATTGTTATAATGTTTATATAGGGAAAATTAATGAGAACCTAGACTGAGCTAGGTGGTTCCTTTTTCTGATATGTTTTTCTTTCTTAGTTCACCATTTATTAAGACTTTGTAATTGTATCATTGTACCATATAAAGAATCGTCACCGCGACCGGCGCGACGGACCAAGGAACCGTGTTTGGTGTCGTTTTGAGGTGTATTCGCTTTATTGCAAAGTGTTAAGTGTGTTATCACTCTCAGCAGTATTCTACAGATAAACAGTTAGAAGCAAACCGATAAGTAGATTGGTTAATTAGTTGACATTGTTCTCGATTGATTAGCCACAATTTGATACAAACTATATACCTACATGACACTGGAAATAAGCGCAAGACTCGCCAAGCCATAATTAATAGGAAAAAGTAAAAAAAATGTATGTCCACAAATCGTGCGAACAATTCTAGCCAGAGTAACATGCGTAAAGTATAAACAACACACACCACTCACAAATACTACCGCGCGGTAGGGTAATGTGAAAATGTTATCGTCGCTGACGTCGACTCGCATCTAGGTCAGGGCTGACTCGAGAGGAAAATCAACGGACACTTTACTCGCTCCTCCGTCTCGTTTCTTACTATACTAAGTTTTTTTTACTTTGATCGGTGACGTTTCGGACATTATGTCTTAAATATTTATTTAAAACATCGTATTTAGAATGACGTCATTTAATTTCGACATTTTCGCGGAACTTTGTTGAACTTTATTCTTAGCTTATATGAAGTTACACGAAAGGAGGGGAAAGTGAAATTAAAACAATCATGAATTTTTTGGTCGGCTTAAATTCCTCGACAATTCCACAAAATTACCTAAATCCAGACAATGGATCCCTATTTTTCCCCATTTTAAACTTCAAGCAAATATAACTGAGAAATGTTATTATGCATATACTCTCTTTTTGACTTCTTTAAAATTTGCAATCATAACTTGTAAGGGATGCTGGTAATCCAACCACTTTGGGTTTCTATTGAAACTTTTTTGTTTTTAAACAAGACGTTTTTGCACTGCGTTTGCGCCCGCGACACACAGCCTACCCGATTGTATCTCTACTTGTATATCTTTCAAAATATGAATATGTGACCAGTACCTTACATTCACCAGCGGCAGCGGGTTAATTGTCAGAAGTCGTCACACACACACAAGCACATGTGGACAACATAACTCGGTACCTACATGTTGATTACATAACGCACACAGCCTACGTCCTGTCCCACATAGTGGAGGTGAACCAGTAGTACGCAGTTTAGACTTTAGGCATATTAGTTGAAACCTAGATAGGTGTACTGCTACCACGTTCATGTGGCGATATCTTCGCACAGTTTCATTAAGAAAATTGTTCCATTTTTCTTGCTAGTTCTATGGAGCTCTGGTATGAAACTCGGGCAACTATATTTTCTCATAGTTCCTTTGTAGTTTTATTTATTTTTATTTTCTCATAGGTATAACCATAGCTGTAACTGCTAGACAGACTAGAAATGAAAATATAAATCGGATGGCCAATAACGGGTATCCACAACTAGTTCAAAAGACGATCAATTAGCTTTTCGCCTGTGAATTAGCCCCCGTTAATTTTTTCAAAAACTTTGTGGCTGCTTACGTCATAATAGCTATCTGTATGTCAAAATTGAGCCCGATCCGTCCATTTGTTTGAGCCATACGTCGATCACAGTCAGTTAGCCACGTTTTCCTAGTTTCATTTAGGATGCTACTGCGCGCCACCCAATAGGAACTGAAACAGATTACAACCTTTAGTCAGATACTGCAAGTGACTTTTCTCAAGAATTTAGAAAGACAAATCATCGTGGTGTTTCTATACGTAAAGCTATGTGTTAATTGAGTTCTTTAACATTTGCATACGTGGTGTGGTAGGTATTTCGACTGAAATGGTTACCCATGGTCGACAGTCGACGGTCGGCGGTCGTGGGGTTACTGAATTATTTAGCAGATCCTTATTCGAAGGCTATATATATTATTCTAGAACAATAAATACTGCATGTAGCTGGCTAAAACCATAAAGTTTACCTATTAATAAAAAAAGTACTGACACATGATCCATAGATTCTAATGCACTTGAATTAATGATCCTTATCCGACTCGAAGGACCAAAATATGAAGTAGCTTTTTTTGTTTCTGCTTTTGTTCCCAATAACCAATTTCTCAAACATTTTTTCTTTTCGAAATCTTAGAATCCGTCATCCAGCTTTACATGGAGACAAGACGTCAGGATATTGTTATGAATTTGAAATTACCAATAACTATGTAGATTTTTCTGAGATTCTAAGCTGATATACCTAATGCTCGAAATCTACCCGCTTACCTGAGGCCTTACCACGAGTCGTTTGGTGACTACAACGAGGTGTAAGTACCTCGAACCAAGAAACTTTAAACTGGAATTAACCAATAGGTACGCGAATTGAGATAGACATTAGACAGCTTTATGCAGTATCTCCATTAGGGTGACCAAATATTATTTTGTGTTTTGTTTGTCTGAGACGGATATACTTACTAATTTTAAACTTATTTCAAATCTTATCCCTAAAGTTCCTGTATAAACCCAGCCATATTTTAGGGCTAATAGGTAATATTTTAGTCTAAAAAAATCTATTGTTTTCTTTTAAAACTTTTTCGTTCATACAAATTGTTAAGCATGCCAAAATAATTATGACCCAAAATAAAATGTAATAGAAATACAAGGCCTAAAGGCGATCTAAAAACTCTAACAATAGGTGAGCCACACCACTATACGAGAAGAAGAAGAAGATAAAAATACATTCTTACAATTCATTTTTTTTTTCAGTTTATAGTTATTTTGGGACAATTCATAAAAAAGTATCCAAAACCAGTGTTTTATAGCGATAATTTTACATACCTTACAATTAATGCAAAACATATAGTAAACTCTCATACATACCTACCTACCTATACGCAATCTGTATATCATAGATAGACAACTTTTTGCTCTAACTAATTTAACAACAATATAGTAGATTTGAGTTAATAATTATAAGTAAATACTTTTTCACAAATAAACATACAGCTGTAGCTTTAACTAGCTTTGGCAAAACCAAGGGATTTTGCCAAAGTCCATGTACCATGGAAATTTTCGGATAAAAATTACTCTATTTGTATCATTTTAATAATCCTGTACTATCTCTAAAATTTATTAAAAATTGTTCAGTAGCTTAATAACACTTACAAACTGTTTAAACTCCTCAAAAAATTTCATAATGCTATTACAAACATTTAATATATTGTCACAAACTCACAGACTACCACAACGTTGTCACAAACTTTTGCAAATTATTATAACGCTGTCAAAACTCGTATTAAGTACAAAGTTGTCATAAACTCTTGCAATTTTTCATAACTCAGTCACAAACTCTTACATACTTTCACAACGCTGTCACAAAATCTTAAATTTATTTATTTAATTTCACATAAAACGCCGTATAAGAGACACACACCTATTTGAGAGCCAAGCCATAATGATTTTAGAAATTACCTAGAAAACATGTCTAAAGTAATCGTAAAATGTAGTAATAACTTACATTTATTAAGTAAACCGAATAAATCGAGTGAGTATAATAGGTAGGTATAGTGTAGCTCACATCACAAGGTCTGTGTTGCAATAACAGTGTCGCAACCAACATAACCCTGAGTTTACCGAAACCGCTGCCCAGGAAGCTGTTTAGACGGTTCGTCTTATATCTCTACAAATACTAGTTGCGGCACGCTCTTTCACTTGCTTCTAACAAGGGTAAACATATACTATTTAAACATGTATAATCGCGTTTATTACTTTACAAACAAATTGTAACACTAATGTCACCTCAATCTACCTGTGACCATGAAAGCTGTAAAGTTCTCGAATCGTCAAGTTTTAATAATAAACAAGGTTTTTTTCCAGCCCTAATAATTTAAGGGCTACTTGTAGCAAAATTGAAAGAATTTTGTTTTTATGAGACTTAGATTTAATTCATACATTTTGAACGGGATTAAGCTTTAATCGAGTAATTAACTCTACAAAATATTTACCCTTATATTAGTTTACGTAATTCAGCTCCTTCTTACAGTAGGTATTAATATCCATAAAGTTTTCCATATAGATCACAGTAAACACGGTTGTAGTGACGTTGTCCAATTGTGCATGTAGGCCATGACGTCAGCAGGTCAGCGAGCTGCACTATCCTGACCTAATTGTGGGATGTTCTGGAAAATATACAGCTATAAACAGATCTAAGGTATCCCGTCCATATAACAGTTCAAATACCCAAAATAATTGAAATATAAGAAGTAATCATATTTTATTAATTTGTGAAAATTACTCCTTATTTACCTTAAGGTCAAAAATTTACAAAAATGGTGTGGCCACAACTAGATTTTTTTTTAATTTCATTTTTTTAATTATAATAATTCTTAGTTTCCATCCTAAAATTACGACCATTACAGTGTTTTTGTTTTACACTGTAAATCGAATATGCTGTATGAAAACCGTCACCTGTCAACCAAAAGCAGCTTAACAAACTAGTTGAATTACGGTCCTAGGCTCTGGAGTGGTGGGCGGAGACCTTAAAATACGTTACAAAATATAAAATATTACGGTATAAAAAAGGAAATATAGATAATAGCGAGGAAGGAAACCCGATGTTTGCGTCGAGCAATGTTAGCCGTAAGGCCAGCGGAGCACCGACCGCGCGAGGCCGAACCATGTAAATGCGACTCTCAAGGCGCTCGCCCTACTTACGACTTCTAACACACCTAGGCAACCACTCACACAACCTTAATCCTCACTGCGTAAAGACCATTTTCAGCTAACACAATCGCAAATTCACCTTGGCAAAATAATCCCAGACGCGCATCTAATATCAACTCTATTTTTAGATGGATAGAGCAGCGTTTACAACACTCGGTTGCAATTAAGATGGTGCAGTTCTGAGCGAATGCTACACGAACGATCCTTTTTAGTAAAATAGTTTGCAGAAAAAAACGATTCGTTAACGTGGACTTCATTAGAATTTAATTAGACGTTAATTTAGTTTTTTGATCTGGTTTTGTGTTTGTGATTATTTAATTTGTTAGTACACGATCTGTTGAGAAATTCTGAATTTTTACTTTTAGATAAACAAGAAAAATTGATATTATTTGAGTTTGATGAAATAAATTCGTTGTTTAATAAAAAAAAGGAATAGCTTTTAACTGAATTATTGAAAAATTCTGGACAAAAAATCCAGAAATCCCTTTATATAGTTATTATTTATTTAAATACTTGAATATAAAGAAAAACAGTTGAGGACTTCCTTTACCAACTATGTAGGTAGCTACTAACATTAATATTATATGTAAGCACCTGATTTAAAAATCAGGGAATAAATATTGCGAACCGTGTCGAGGCTATGCCTAGACGGCTAGAGCTAGAACAGCCTGGTCACGAGGCATATTGAATGGTAGAGCGACGCAGGACGATCACAACACTCACGTGGCTTGTCATTTGACTATTTATAACAACAAGGTTTGACAAAAACCGAGCTAGTTAAATAATTGAAAAAAAAAAACTAGTATTTTAAAACAAATAATGTCCTTCCTCAAGTCAAGTGATATAGTCGTGTTGTCGGAAATAACCGTCGGGAAACTGTTAAACACCGAGATAGCAACACGTAGCTGTTGCTATACGCCGCGCCGTCCGTCCGGGCGACCGCCACATACCGCCCTACGCTGAAACGGGGTGGCCCCCAGGTGGAATAGACCTTCAAAACCTACCAAAGAAAATTTATTTATAAGATGTTTTTTTTTAAGTTTCATTTAGTCGCAGAAAACAACCCTTTTATAAGTACATTTTCCGTAAGCACAAGCTGCCTTAATCCCTTAATCGTCTTCTACGACACCCATTGAAGATGTGAGGTGGGTCCATTATTTAAAGTGCATGGCTTACTGCATAATGACCGGTCATTATGCACAACGTCCGTAAACACAAACATGGCCTACATAGCCCATAAAGCTCCATCCTCCATCCTTGATATCAACATTGTATAGATCATTTCGACTCCTTAAACAGCTCCTGACCATAACCAAACATTTGTGAATGGGTTGAGACACCCGGCTCTTCCGAAAAGCGAAGACACTTGGCACCGATGCCTGTTGATAGATTTGCCAACTGATCTGTGCATTCATCTTTGAGAACACAATGAGTTAGATAATAATTATTAAACGGTATGTAAAGTTCATGTAAAGTTATTGATAGGTTTACATAAAGTGCCAGCAGAAGATATAGATACCGTTAATATGATTCATTTAAGTGACCCGAGCAAAAACACATATTATATGTTCTTTACGATTTATGTGAGGTACCGAAAAACTGTGCTTTATCTTGAAACAATGAAAATACCTGTAAAAAAAACTATTTAACGAGTAAAATTTAACTAAGCTACTATTTAACTAAGTAAAAAATATACAAGCAATCGTTCTAGTTTTCGAAAAGATATACAAACAATATATACTAACGAAATACTGTAACACAATTTTAAATCAATGTTCAATATACACATTAATCTCTGTTGTAAAAGCGACAACTTTGTTTTAGATTAAAATATTTTCGATTCATCCATTTGCAGTAACTATATAAATTCAACCACTACAATAAATCTATATTTAGTTTTCGTGATGTGAGAAATAAAGTACAAAAACAAATTGCATGTTAAAATGTTTGAACCCCCATTGACCCCAGTACCACTACCTACCCATACTTTAGCAACTGTTGTGTAATCTGTACGATATGGCTGGCGGTGAGATGCACCGCGTGGTACATGATGTTAAAGCCTGATTACTACGGGATGTGTATTCTCTACTAAGGAAGGTATATCTGTAATTTCACGTCAAAGCACGGTAAGACAACATCGTCGTTCCGTGCTATGACTTGAAACTACAGTAGTAAAGTACCATAGTAGTTGGAAGTATTGACAAGGTCTTTCCTCTGGATAAGATAGAATAAGTTGAGAAATAAGGGATAACATGTCCCATAGGCACTACAGACGCCTGAAAATATTGGATTAAACTGGCTGAAACTGTAATAAATCATCACAATATTAGACGTAAATGCCAATAATATTACATCAAGTAGTACCTACGTCTGTATTCAGTCATGAAAAACGAAATTATGGGTGAGAAATTATGAACAAAATAGTAAGCCATCTCATCGAATTTTGTTGTCATTGTCATATTTTAGCTACGATATTGGGATGAAATCACTACATTTTCTTGTTAGAGAATAGGTGTCCGAGAGTGCAGGGTGCATTTACCCTGGCCAACAAGAGGGCATTTACCCTGTACAGTTTGAATTATAGTAACAACAGTAACCCTATTGTGTCAACTTGTGGCATACTCTAACCTCATTTTAAATATTCAATCGTAGGTATTTTCATACAAATGTGTATTTTTATAGAACAACCCTTTATTATACCTAGATGTTTGGTTTTTTTGTTCTGTCTTTAATGTATTCTTGGCTTCACTTTAGCAATTCAGAATTTAATATATAGTACGAATATATGCCGATATATTCGTACTATGAATTATCACTATTAATTATCTACGCCCGCGCCGGTAGAACCTGATTTGACACTTTTAATAATAATAACCCGCGACTCCCCATCCGCGTAGGGGATGAATTTTCCAAAATACTTTCTTAGCGGTTGCCTAATTGTCTATGTCATATAACGGCTTTAATTATGTCAGCCGGGACAAAGCATTTGATATGTATAGATAGATTCAGAGTAAACATGTTATATAAGATATCATTAACTACTTCCCTCCACTGTTTTCCTCCGTCTGATAAAGGCAAATCACCGAGCTACGAAGATAATTACCTGGTTATTTAATCATTTGAATGAAAGCTGCACTAATTATACGCTAAACATAACTACACAAAATTAAATCTAAATGTAACTAAAACAAAACCAATTCCTCCACACCCCAACCCAAAAACGTTGACAGCACAGCATTGCAACGTTGAATGACAATGCTAATTTTATGATCGAAATAGAGGCTAGCGTCTTTATCTTTTAATATAAATTAAGACTGACAAAGCAAAGCCGAAACCGTACGACATAAAATATGAAATTAATAACTATTTCGACATATCTTATTTAAATCCCGGTTGAATCAGAATATACGTCTTTCAGTAGACTGTTGAAAAAGTTTTCTTTTCGGAATATTAAAGTTTCGTTAAAATAACTGAATGTTTAACTATTTACTTAAAAATAAGAACATGAACATTACAGTTAATACAAAACTGACAAACAGATAATCAGATATACATATAGTGGAAACTTCCTCTTTTTTCAAAGTTGGTTAAAACAGTCTCTACCTCATTTAAAATGTTTGTATATTATCAGTTAAAATCTCCAAAACTTTGACCTATTGAGGTTAACCTTGACTCAGTTGTCCCATGCGCTCGCGCAGCTCGCATCAATCAACCGACATGTCGTCGAACTTCCGGGAACTATCGTATCTTATCCCATGTAGTATTATTAACATAACTTAGACCGAAACTTGGAAATCTAACTGCATTTTTTTCCAATCCTTTTTTCGTATCTTATGACACATCTTAGCAATTATCGTAAATTATTCTAGAGCGTTATGTTATCGTCTAATTTTTCTACAACACAATAAAAATACTTTTATGTACTATATTTTAATAAAAAGTACACATTTCACGCCAAACTGACTCAAGTGCACTATCTTACTAGCCCATGATGGCCAACTGCTGGGCGAAAGCCGGCGAAAGAAACTTCTTCTATAATGGTTCTCTATGCTATGGATGACCACTCTTCTATGAAGAAGTCCAGCTCATTCTGCCGTCGCCTTCTAGGCATGCCCCGAGGGCGTCTAGCCTTTTGTAGGAAATTCAACATATTTTTTTTAATTCCCTCAGGAGCGGCTGTGGATAAGATTCGAGACGGCCTTGTTTCAAAATTAAATAGAAATTTGGTACTCAAGGGCTTAGTTTTTTGTCATAAATTCTGATTTACCTAATTTTATTTTACGTTAGCAATAGACGTTTTTAATTTTTGATTGGGTTCTGAGTTTTTCCTATTAAAAAAATATTAGAAGCAGCGGACCGCCCACGTAAGTCCTATCCCGTTGTGATATTTTTGGATTAAAAGTAGCCTAGTTACTCCCAAGGATATACCTACTGAGTTTCATCAACAATGATCTAGTGGGAGCCTATTCGTTACAGTAAAAAAACAAAAGGTTTATCTCCATTTGAGGTTTGGATTCGGGGATAGAAACGAATGACCTCATTTTTCCTTGGAAATATTTCCAGATATTTAATATTACAAAATATCAATAGTGATTAGTATTATCAAGTAGTCAATGCCACGTCCGCTTCGTCGTGGGTCCGCGTCGTTCGGCGTAGCGAGTCGCGTGCCGCATTGACCTAGTTGCACCGAGTTCGATACCCGACTGAGGTCGCGTAGATAATCACAGCGCTGTGAGTCTTCACTCCATCTCTGATACTCTACTACTCACGTGGACGAGAATGTTCTAGTACATTCATACATCTCTCAATTATAGTGATAAACACCGTTTATTTCCTTTGTAGTAACTTTTTTTTTCCGGTAGTAACCGGAAAAAAAATGTTCCTGTGTTACTACCAACTGAACCGGAAATTTATTTTTTACTTAATATATAAATTATCATTAAAAACCAATGAAAAACATCGGGAAAACAACTTATACCATAGGATTAAAAAACTAATACATAAAATTTTAATTCGACTGCCTAAAATTCTAAATCGTCATTTGTCGAGAATTTAGAAAGTGTGATTTTTAGGGACGGGTTGTTCGGGGTTCGGGTCGCTCCGGCACCAACCCTATGTTGTTATGGGACCAGTAAGATCATAAGTAAATGTAAAAAAATAGCAATCAGACCATTTATCTAATGTTTCCATCTCTTTCTCCCTTTAATCTAATGAGACCAATGCTAATTGGACCATTTACATAATTTCCTTCACCTATTCGTCCAATTAGTCCTGCTGGTGACTGGTGGATAATGCCTTATGTCATTAAGTCCGCCTTTGTCCTTGGACAATAATCTCCTACTTACAATAAAAATTAAAATATACGAAAAGACTCTGAAACTAGACCGACTTTGATGAAACTTAGTCTAAGGATAAACTACCATGGTTATTTTCACAACTAAAGTTATAACGGAATATTTCCCATGTTAATATGCTTCACAAAATAAAAACTTTAAAAATTAAAAAGTATTTCTATCCTTCAAACTCAGAATCCATAATAATATCTATCAACTTTTACATTCCATTTTACCCCCGTAGAAGTTGAACTTCCAAAAATCTTAGTGCTCACCTCCGTCCCTAATGAACACCTATGCGAAGTTAACTCGTAGCTCTGTAGTTTCAGAGATTTCGGTATAAGTCTTTCTCTTTTATACATACCTAGATGAATCCACTAGAGTCTATAGCAAAGCAAGCAACGTTGGCTACATTTTATTTCAATACTCCCCCGATACCGCTGTTGAAAACCACGATATTATGTATGTTATTCATTGCGCAAGATCGGCTGTTGCGAAAAGGTTATTCTAATTAAGTTCAAAAACTTTTCAACAAGTTATAAAAATAATAATCAACTCTCGAAGCCGCAATTACATTAGCTAACCATTACTCAACAACCACAAATATCCAAAAATAAAACAACCCTTAAATAGTTACCAATCATTACGTTACGAGAAACCAATTAAACTTTTTCCACGACAACATTTGAAATCTACATACAATTTTAAAAAGTTTTACTTAAACTCACACAATCATGTAACTGTATTTGTGTGACACAGTAGTACGCACACAGTGACACTCCACCCTCACTGAGACGTTAGTTGTTTGTGTGTGTGTGGGGTTGCATCCGACTAGGTATCGTAGCCTACCCTATAGGCGCAGGTTTAGACTGTAGGTGGTGTAGGACGTCCTAGGGCGATGGCCTGCCGTTCTGTCTGGAGGGCGAAAGTTTGTTAGGCCTTCAACCCTGCCCAGGGTTGGGTAACGTTACCCGAATTAGATTGGAAACGAAGAATTACGTTGACTGTCTGCTGCAATATTAATAATGTACCTCTAGGTTATACACGGAGTGTTTGTGTATACGATTCGGATTGTTATAAAAGTTGATTCTAAGCATTATTTTACTAATCACTACATATTATATATAAAACAAAGTCGCTTTCTCTGTCCCTATATCCCTATGTATGCTAAAATCTGTAAAACTACGCAACGGATTTTGATGCGGTTTTTTTAAATAGATAGGGTGATTCAAGAGGAAGCTTTTTATGTATAATAAATGCATAATATAGCCGTGCGAAGCCGGGGCGGGCGCTAGTGAAATATATACCCATCCCCTTGGTTGCACATTTTTATAAAGTGGCAGCATTTTTGTAAATTTTCGGAAACCCTATAGTTAAAATATGTTAAAATTCATTTGTATGGATTGGATATCTTATCTTTTACCTGCGAATTCGTCAGCGCAGAGTTTCAATTTACCAAAATCTTTTCTTACCAAATGGCTACGTTGAAACAACTATCTGTATGCCAAATTTTAGCCCGATCCTTTCATTATCTGTCAGTCAGGACAAAGTATTTTATATGTAAAGATATTCAATTCATTCAAAAGCATTCAGGATTAGAAATCAAACATCCTGTGTCTCTATTCTTATGCCAAGTGTTTCTAGAATGTGTTTGTAACTTTTTTCGTCGCCAACTTTTTGGCCGTGAAATATATTATCATTACATAACAAGGAGTTATAAATGGTGTTCGGTTGTGAGGGTCATGGTTGAAATAAAGTGTCTTGTTTGTTCTCGTGTCGTGTACCTACCTACGGTGGAGAGATCTACATAATTTAGCTATTATCACGTCCTACTGCCTATTGAAATATTACTTCTTAATGTTGATAATCTTCACAGATTATTGTTCTCTATCGCCACTCGGAAACATGATTATCGAAAACATAAGAGAAATAAATATTAAAAAGTGTTATTTAAAAAAATACGATTTGTAAAAACTGCTTAATAATAATATTATTAATATAATAGTTAATTTATAAAGCATGCTATTCAGAGCACTGGTAGTGCCTAGGACATATTGTAGTAATCCATACTATAAAGGTGAAGAGTTTGTTTGTTTGTTTGAATGCGTTAATCTCAGGAACTACTGGTTCGAATTGAAACATCATTTTTGTGTTGGATAGTCAATTTGTCGAGGAAGGCTAAATGCTATTTTATATTTCGATATTCCCACGGGATCGGGAGTTACACTGGTGAAACCACGGAGCGCTGCTAGTATATTAGATTTCTTAGCTTATTCGTCCATGTCCAAAGGGAAAGAACTCGTCAATACGTTTAATAATTATGCCACGCGTCTTATCACGATGTTTTCCTTCACCGTATTATGAGTAATGTTAATTAACGTACACACATTTTTCGTAAAATATTAACTGGCTACGACCAGAAGGCCAATTCTCGTAAATATTTTTTTTTTAAATTACAATTTAATATCATTTCGATTACATTAAGATCACAAATAATACCCTCAAAGTTAGTTTTTTGTAAAAAAAAAACTGACTTTGATGGTATCTTTTGCAATCGAAATGCAATCGGAATGATATTGCAATGTAATTTTAACAATGTTATTTACGAGAATTGGTCTTCTGAGCGATGATATTTGCACTATTCTATACACTGTGGCGATGATGAAATGCATTACTGAATCATACCGCCATATTGAAATTGAAAGGTTCCGGTAGAGTCGGCGAAGACTTTAGCTCTAAAGCTAGGCAAATAAGATAATTATAGCAGTTATATATCAGCGGTTTGGTCGTAATGTCGAACTGTGTCCCGGTCGGCAGTCTGCCGAACTTATAACCTCTAGACGCGTGTCGTTGCTCGCGGTAGGCTACCACGCTACCAGTTACTCTGAGCTCTGACACCGGGCTAAGGGTGGAACTTTACACGAGGCAAACAGTGTTGTCTAATACCTACCTAGCTATTAGACAACGCTATTTGCTTTGTGTATTATATCGGAAAGCTCCATTACAAACTATCTAATTTTACTACCTTTATTTCATAACTAGGTAAATTGATATGCTACATCAATTCATGGTGGAAATCTCGGAAGCCTTTTATTCGTCATTCCTTACTTGTACAGCAAGAGGATGTATGGAATCAGTTGCTTTTGTCTGTATTTTCTAAGGTGTACAATTTGGGAGTCCTCAAATCACGAGTGAGAGGATATCTTCTAGACGCGTGTGCTATATCTTAAAAAGCATCGTCACTTGCTGGTAAAAATAAATAGGCAAATATTTTTCAGTAGAGAAGAGAAATGATCTAAACATACTCTATTAAGAGGAAAGGGTACCGGGGGCTTTTTCCATACAAACTTTAACAAGCGTAGTCGACTGTTTTCTCCCTGGATAATGACACTAGAGCAAATATTTTTGGTCCATAAAACTTATAACTGCCATGACCATGCCCCTGTTTTTTTTTTTTAATCTTTATTTCTATGATATTAGAAACTGAAAAAAAACAAAACATAACGGCATAGTCATGGCAGTTATAGGTTTTATGGCACAAAAATATTTGTGCTAGTGTCATTATCCAGGGAGGAAACAGTCGACTACGTTTGATGGAGAGAGCGCAGAGATACCCTTTCACCTTAACCCTAAATAATTTTGATCTTTGGGTTTCTACTTTGATCGTCTTTTGTTTTAATTTCGGTCGTCTTTTGTTTCCTTTTGACTTAGGAACTTAATAATTTCGGGTCAGGTTAAAAAGTGGGTTGGGAATAAATATAACCATTTTTTGCTTTTTGTAACATAACTCGCTAGCAGGTCACGTTTTCAGGAATAATCCAAATACATTGAAATAAGTAGGATAAAGAAAAATAATCATTATAATAAGTCAAAAAGGTCGGTTTATTTAGTTAGAGGTTATAATATCCATCGAGTTTTTGATAGCTAGGTAGAGTCTCCTTTCAGATAGGGATCAAAGACAAGTTTAAATTATATGTTAAAACATTCATATTATCTTAGATGTTTTTCGTGAAATATCTTTGTTTTCTGCTTTATAACAAAGTCTAGTCTACCTGCTCCCACATACGTGACCTTTTGTCTATGTTACCTATATTATTATAGCAACATATGAATAATGCGTCTTTAATAAATTATTTGTCTGGAAGGTTTATTCATTGGAGTCGGGTTCGGGAAAAATGTGACATTGGACATAAAATTATTTTTAAAACGGGTTGCTATGTGACCACGGCTGGTGTAACTCGGTCGAATCGTCGGAAATTTACGAAACTAGAGATACACTACATTCCTTTCCGAAACTCTCGGAATAATCGAAGTACCTATACAAAAGTAATTTGTAACTTTTGTATAGTTATTTCCGAGAGTTTCAAAAAGTTTCGAGTATTGCATACAGTAGTATTCGAGAATCTATTTCTAATTCGCCATTTTTTTGGAATCAACTTTTTTGAAGTTTTGTCACATGAGTAAATGTTTTGTGTTATTAATAGCTGTCAAACGACGTTGAATATATAATATTAAGTAGGAGCGACACAATCAAAAGCCGCCATTTTTAAAGGGCAAAGTTTTGAAAAGTTTGCTCTCTTTTCTGTAGGCATAACAAGTACTCTTTCCGCAAAGATTTATTTCCTATGTCAGTGCTTGTAACTTAAATTACCCAACCCTAAAACTACAGATATAATAAAACAATATCAGTACGTAAGACAACGTAATGTGTCCGATTCTCCTCCGTAACACGAAGGACGAAGGACGTAACCGCTAGGGCAGAGTCCCCGACCGTGGTCAACAGCCGCCCGCCCTTGTTCCTGTGATAAACTCGGGACCTCTGACAGACCTTCGCGAAATACCGTCCGCCTAACGTACAGTATGGGTCATAAGTAAATTATCAGTTTGCTACAATAATACTGTAAACAAGTATTGGACTTACGACCTTCTTCTCATAGACGTTACACACATACTTAAATACTCAGTGTGATTATTATTTTCAACATGTTAGCTATGTCTTTTGTTGGCCGAGTGGTATAAGCCGCCACCCGCTATACCATCCGACGTAGGATCGATTCACAGGTTACGTTGTTATAATGTTCAAATAATGCTGCACAGGATTGTAAACGTTACGGTGGGCAGATACTTTTGTACAATTAATTTTATCAATTATTTTTTTACAAACGCTAGGTAAAATCACTATCACACCTAATGATAAGCGCGGTCTAAGATGTAGCACGTGCATCTAGAAAATACATAGAAAAACCTATACACTCGTGAGTTGAAGTTGTACAAATTGTACGGTCGGCTGCATAATTGCAGACCTACCGTGCAGCTCCAAAACGGCTGATATAAGAATGTTTTCAACACAAGCAGGAATCTAGACACCTGCTTTTGTTGAAGTTTAAAAGTCTTTTAAATTATGAATTTATCAAACAAAAATCAGTAGAATGAAAACATTCCAATAATAGTAATTTTCGAACTCTACCGGGGGCTGCAATTATGCAGCCGACTGTACATACGCATACAACTGATTCCATTTCCAGTACAAATAAGAAATAACGAAGACTACTAAGCCTTAAAATACAAATGCACACAAAAAATTAAGTTAGAACACCCATAGCCCATAGTAACGGTTTACTAAACAATTTAATATAATGATTCTAAACTCGCGCCTCTCAGAAAATCAAATTTTGTAGACCGAAGAATATTCCTGAATATTTAGATAAATTCAATCTACCTACAGTATTTCATTATCATGCCATGTCCTGATAACTAAGAACAAAATATCTGGATCAGTGCATACATACATTGAATTTGTAACAACAGAAAAATCGCAGCATCACTGGCTCTTTAAGTCTGGTTTTCATTATTTATAATGTTAGTATTTTAGTGAAATAAAATAAATATTAACACGAATGAAGAACTCGCTGTTTTGTAAGTCGGCACAACTCCAGCTCCAGACATAACAGTACACAAGCCCGCCTTATATAAGTGGCTGAACCGCCCTGGGCCTGGTCAACGGCCGCCCTCGCCCTAGGACGCGACGCCCGCCCTTGTCTTCCTTTCGGTAAACATTTTGTACATGGGTTGTTTACAACGTCTATGTTACATGGAAATTTTTGTGACTTCAAATGAACATTTTTGCAAAATACCTATCTGAAAATGAAAAAATACTAATTTTTATGCAAAGTCATCAACAAAAATAAGTATTTCAAATATTTAATGTTTACCCATACATCTATATCGTCCACCTCCGGGAGGTGTCAGTCCAAAGGTCAGAATGTGCAGGTGTCAAAATGTCCAGTATACCATGTCCGTTCCAATCAACGCTCAGACAAGACCACTAAGTCTAGGAACTTGGAACATAGGTTTCTTTTATAACGTACTAGCGACCCGCTCCGGCTTCGCACGGCTATATTATGCATGTATTATACATATAAACCTTATTAAAAAAAACCGCATCAAAATCGGTTGCGTAGTTTTAAAGATCTAAGCATACAAAGGGAAATAGGGACAGAAAAAGCGACTTTGTTTTATACTATGTAGTGATGTAGTGAAGTGCGTGCTAAGAAAGCAATTGTAGAAAAACATACATACAACCAAATTGAGAACATCCTCCTTTTTTTGAAGATGGGTAAAAATTTTAACTTAAAAGGGAAAACACTGAAATACTTTCCTTTATTTATGTTAATCCCAAAAATTACTACCTACTTTTTTTGTCAAAAGTCTCAAAGTAAAACCCGTCATTTTAATTTAAATTAAAATTATAAAAATGAACTAAATTATTATTAGTCAATAAAATTGAATACCTATTTACTTATACAATTTTTTTTTAATTCACCATACTTTGTCGGTCGTCAAAAGTCACATAAATTCCTAGTAATAGTATGATCGTGTTTTATAACATCCCATAATTGGTGAAAGCTTGCACTCGTATCATAGATGGTAACGGTAGGTAGTAGGTACCAAAGTGACTCGATATAGCCTTAAATCTGGTGTGAAGAGCCGGGCCGACATTCCGCAAGGGCGGGCGGGCGACACGTCCTTCCTAGGGCGGCCGACAACCTGCCCAGGACGTCGGCGACGGCAGGCGGCAGGCGGCGCCGCAGCCTCTATCTATAACGTTTGATGTTGTTTCACTTTCCGAGAACATTTCGATTACCTATCAGATAAATATTCAGTTTCAATTAGTTTACATTTACACTAATATTATAAAAAGAAAAGTTTTTTTTTGTTTGTGACAAATAGGCTCCGAGACTACTGAACCTGTTTTAATAAAACTATGCTACTTTTTATCCCTATATGTATTCCTATAAAATCGGGAATTATGCGGATGGAACCGCGGAGTTGTTAACGAAGTAAGGTTTACACTATACGAGTACACTCAGTAATATAGACAACGGGATACAACAAGCTTTGGTTATCGGAATTATTTCATGGACAGTGCACGTTCTGGTCCATTACGAATCAATCCACTTGCTACTGAGCTTTATTTATTTAAATTCCGTTCCAATTATCTGGCAAATATACCTACCACCTTGAAGCCTACCACACACATCGATTCAAACCCAATTATTTTATTTCCTAACAAAATATTTGAAATATCTTATTATTTTAAACAATTTTGACCCTTGCACAAATAAATGTATTGGCTTTTTTTATTGACTGAATAAAATATAGGTATCTTATGTCGAAATTCTTCTAAATATTAAATGTACCCCAAAGCTAACATAATATAATACATAACAAGCATGTAACTTGAGGTTATAACACGGTCTCCATCACCTGAACTCCGTGAACCTCTCACCCTCGTAGCGCCCTCTACGAGGTCTACGGCCGCGTGTCCGGGCGCTACGACACCGGTGTGCTACGACGCCGCCGCCGGCTACGACGACGAACGAGGGTACAATTAGCTTTATACCTTATTCACTAATCAAATAACATAAAATAACGCATTTCAATTGTAAAAAAAAAATACTTACATACTACTTATATACTTACAAAGCGCGGTATAATTTAAACTAAAGAAACGTTATCATGTTTCTTTACACTTATATCATTTGACTCTATTTGTGTTAAAAATCGACTTTACGGTTGTATTCATAGATATATTTTAATTAAATAGATCGTATTTTGGTTATTATCATTTAACTTATTATTTTTGTTAGAAATTAAATACGTACTTAAGACCACGTACTACATAATTAAAATATTTTTTAACTTCACCCAAATATTAATTGTAAAGATTTAGATTGTAAATAAAATGATATTCATCAAACCTTGAAAAAAACTATATTTGGTACTGAAGTAAAGCAAAAAATGATGAATATGAATGTTAGTTTGTTACTTTGTGTAACTTTGGATGAAGTCGCATTATGCAACTAGTGTTCCGGCTGCTCTCTGAATTCGGTGGTAGTTAGCGTTAGGAAGGGAGGTCGCAGCCGAGGACGGACCCGGCGACCTTTGAGGACGTGCATCGACCCCGCCTGCACTCCCCTACCGCCCCCTAGCGCCCCCTACCCTGTAGGGGTTACATCGGTTACCTGTAGGCGGTATACGTTGTACTGACAGGTATAGGGATCATGTTACATATTACGACTACATACAAAATAAAAATCAGCTACGAAAGTTATGTAAAACGTTAGATATTTTTTTAATTTTTAAAAGTTTCGCTAAATAGTAATTTTTTTATATTAATTTTGTGAATTGTAACTTCAATCCTGTTACGCGCATCATTTTTACAAGACTGGAGTTTGCGAGTGGATGTTGATAGCTAGGGGCTAGAGCTAAAGACTACGTCCTTTCGCGTGGGCTTGCTGCGTCACTTGAATATCGGTCCCCTACTCCCGTCTCTGATCTCACTCGTAACTCGATACTGTTCTCGACACGCGAATCTCAGCGTATCGGTTCCCGAACTTTTTTTACACTCTTCGGTAAGCTGTAAGTTGCAGCCGCAATGAAGTGCATGCATGCTACCGCGATTGTATCTAAAACTGCAGTCTAGCGCGATTCTATCTAAATGGCTTGGAAACACAGAAGG
Source organism: Idaea aversata (assembly GCA_907269075.1). Taxonomy (NCBI): domain Eukaryota; kingdom Metazoa; phylum Arthropoda; class Insecta; order Lepidoptera; family Geometridae; genus Idaea; species Idaea aversata. The sequence continues at coordinate 716,451 of OU026084.1, forward strand.
AAGACATTTGCACTGCAGGGGCACAGCAATAGGAGTCTTGCGGTTTTTACCGCGTTAACCCGTGATAATATAGCGTATGGCCTTTTCCATGCTAAACACTTTTTATATTAAATTTTTATGTGTGATGACGTTAGCCCATCGGTCAGGTGTACTATAGATACTTGTATTCAAAATCGTTGAAGCTGTTTAATAGTCGTTCACATCCCAATATGCGAAACTTTATGTGATATTTCCTCTTTCACAAAGAATATAGTACCTATTTAATCCTTTGAAAACCACTGAAAGGTCTCACAAAGAGCACAAGACGTCCCGTAATCGTGGGTGCTGGGAAATTAGACCTTTTGTTAACGGAATAAATGTTAAATTGCTTTGTGTGTACACAAGGCTGGCTTTTTTGTTGCTCTGGTTAGATGTTCCGGTAAATTAACTCCCGTTTAGATGTTTTTTGTTGTCATTACGTACCTATTGAGAAGGGTTTCTTTTTAGTTTTGGCTTTGCGCTGTTTGTACATACTGCCAGTGCTATTAGCAATATTTGCAAAGTGTTGTTCTTCTTCTATCTCTCTTTTTCGTCTAATTTCGCTAAAGTGACAGGCTTTAACGAAACTTCGTCGTAAAATTTATTATTTCGAGATTATCATAACTTTTATATATCTTAATCGATTTTTATAAACCAAATAAATAGGTCTCAAGACAAAAATATATCAAACTACTAAATATTTCACTTCATCATTCCGTATTGACATCGCGAGAGAATGGAATCAGTTGCCTGCGTCTGTCTTTCTAGATGTGTAATTAATTGTACACATCAGGAAAGACCAATTGTGTGAGCTTGTGAGATATCACAAGCTCACACAATTGGTCTTCTAGTGCTACGTCTTAAGAGGAAAGGGTACCGGAGGCTCTTTCCATACAAACTATTACAAACGTAGTCGACTGTTTTCTACCTGGATAATGACACTAGAGCAAATATTTTTTGTTCCTTAAATTTATAACTGCCATGACCATGCCCCTATTTTTTGTTTTTTAAACTTAATTTCTATGATAATTAGAAAATGAAAAAACCAAAACATAGAGGCATAGTCATGGCAGTTATAGGTTTTATGGCACAAAAATATTTGTGCTAGTGTCATTATTCAGGGAGGAAACAGTCGACCGTTTGTATGGAGAGAGCGCAGGTACCCTAGAATTTGACGTTCGTACCTCACCTCTAAGTTTCTTGATCGGCACTTACTATAAGGGAACGATAGTCAACCTCTATACATTTAATAAATTCTCTTTGATCATTCGTGAAGTCAAAACGAAGTTTCTTTAGATCTAGAAAGTAGGTACCTAACTTATCGAAAAAATAAAAAATGTTTTGCTTTAAGTAAATCCAACTTTAAACTAATCATCAAAACCTTTGAAGTCCAAACTAGACTTATCATAATTTTATTGGTTAAAATACATACCACTGGTGATCGGAAAACCTTTTTACTGTCGCTAAGCTTTTTCCCATTGGTTCGATTGCAGAACTATTTAACTTTGGGACCACATAGTTCAACTATTCTATTACAGATTTTTAATTCCTGGTCCAGCAAAAGACGATCGAAATAAAGACTATCGAAAAAAATAACAAAAGACGAGTGATTTTGACCCTTTGCTTCAGTTCGAAAATGTAATGTGAAAAAGTATGTTATTTCTGAGCTTTATTCACGATATAAGTACTTATATCGTGGTTTCTTGCATTCAACAACCTCGCATAAAATTATAAACGTACCTAGGTACTCTCTATTTTTATTAGGTATAGATATTTGAAAATGTACAAAGTTATCACAAAGGCATAACTTACGACATAAAACCTTCTTGCCTTCAACCTAAACTTTTTACAGAACCCACACACCGAGGCAAAGTTAGCACAAACACGGACACTAGTACAGATACGTGCTTGTGTGTGTGTAAGGCAGTGTATCGTACTGGGGATAATACACACTAGTGCAACTAACCCACACTATAGCATCCTCGTCTAGACAAGTTGTTAAAATGCGATGTTCCGGGCCCGACATTCGTCAGTAGGATAGGTCACGGACCACCAGGACTCCCTCCCTCCTACTCTAACACTCCCCGTCTCTCTCTAAAATCCTATCACGGGAATACCGACTCAACCTTCATTAAAATAAGGGCGTTTATCCCCGTTACGCGAATCCAGGTATAAATTTCGCTTTCAAAGTTAAGTTCATCGTGTAACATAAGGACGTAAGAGTTACGGAGTTGCGTTTGAAAATTAACTTTAGTTAGTAAAATTAGAGTTGGTTTTGGTATGTCTGTCGTCTAGGTTCTCTTAGGTTTGCTAGAGTATTCGTCCTTGGTGGGTCAGGACGAATTAGTCTTGGGAATAATAATTTATGTAAATGTACATGTACATGTATGTGTACATATGTTAGCGATGAACATACGGTCCTAAAATAATGAACATTGTTTGCTTACAACTAATAAATGAGAATTATTATTGTTGATATTTGAAGGGAGCTGATTTGAATTAAATTTTGAAGGTTATTTTTTCAATAGCCTTCGGAAATTAGGTGTCTGAATGTAGATTGTATAAAATGTGAACTCTCTGGCCAATTATATTTGCTAAATTGTTAGGATTTGGTCTTGATTTTCTTCAAAAATTTAGATTTCACGAGAAATTTTAGAGTAAATATTTGAATATAAATTGTAAACCAACAAACATACTTACATACTCATGGAATATACAATACGTTTCGATGAGGGTATCTTAAGACGCGAGGGGGTTTTTCAATTTTGGTTCTACGACTATTGAAAATCCGAACTTAATTGAACGAAATTCAAAAATTTTGAAGGAATGTTCTAATATCAGCTGTTAATTTTTAATAGAGATTCTTTACCTAAATATAGTATCTAAAGTATATGTTATGGACCAAGTGATTAATTGGACATTATACATAATGCCCAGGCATTTTAATAATGACCAATATGAGAGTGCAATGTGATTAAGAAAGGTAGGTTAGATACTGTGACAAAGCAGCCGCGAGCGAAGCGAGCTTTTAGGTTCTCATTGTTCAAAATAGCGTTTAAAAGCGAGCTCTTTACCCCATAGAATCTATCTCTATTATCACATTGCCCAACAACCAGGTAGCAATATTCATAATGACCAGACAGTGTTAAAATTTAGATGATAATTAATTACTTTGCCAAAAGTAGCGTGTCATTATACATAATGCCCGGGCATTATGTATAATGCCCAAATTAATCACTTTGTCCATAACATATACACCAATATTTTATGGAGTTAAGATTTTTTTTTTTTTTAACGAATATGCTCCAAAACTACTGGACCGATTTTGATGAGACTTGGTATGATGATACATTGATTCATTTGCAGTAACATAAGCTACTTTTTATCCCGACCATCCCACGGAATCAAGAGCTACGCGGGTGAAGCCCCGAAGCGCAGCTAGTTACTCATTCAAAGAAAGCAGATTTTCCTGTAAACGTAAACTATCGATTCTTCAAAAGTCGTAGAACAAAAGTTATTCGCCTAGCCGTCTAGAACAACCCCTTCTCATCTTAATATACCTTCGACGAAACACATTATATAACTATTAGGTAGGTATTAGTTAGGTAGGTAGGTATTAGTTAGGTAGGTATGTACATACAGCCTGAAGATGCCTGAAGCGAGGTCTAGGTTAAAGCAAAGCCTTCGTCTAGGGAAAGGGGTAGCTCGGGGCGGAATCTCAATGCTAGAGTAACTACTTCTTAGATAAATAATATTAAATTCTAACCCTAAAGCCATCAAAACTAAATAACAAGTTATGTTAGTATAAACTCAACTAACTGTCTATTTTAGTTAAGGTAATACTCGTAATCAAATATCCGGACCACCGAATTCGAAAAAAAAAATATCTAGTCTACCTTGATTTTTATTCTAATTTGGGATCGTTTTTTTTTAGTCCATTCATAGAGGAGAAAATAAGTTTTTAGTTTAAAAAAATTACCACTTGTGATGAAAAGCAATATATGCAATTCGTTTACTTGAATGACATAATTAATTTCAGTTCCAGTTAACTTCTTATTGAAGTAGGCTAAAATGAATCGTTTTTATACGAAAGAAAGTCAATGAAATAGCAATACCCCAGAATACCCCAGAAGCAATAAAGAAGCGCAAAATTTCGTACAGTGTGCGATAACCTTAACAGACCTATTTAGGCGCGCGTGTCTGTTGTTAGGGGTGTTCTGACCTTCAGACAGAAGAATCCGCTTTATATAAGAAGTTCCGCAGCAATTGCGGGAAAGGAAAAAAAACTTCTATTTGTGACGAAGTTTTGACGGAAATCTCGACTGTAATTTTGTCTTCTGTGACACTTTTTCAAACATGTGGAACCAACTTCAGAGAGTTATTTCCTCTGGACACTATTGTCTAAGTTTAATTTTGATTTTATAATAAACTACGTTTTCGAGCAATGATTCTCTAAATAATAGGTTAGCCATTATTTAGAGAATCATTGCTCGAAGTTTAGTTCATTCAGTTTAATTTTACCAGATTAACTTTTATGTTCAAGTTTCATTTAGGCATAACCATAGACTAAAGGGCAATATGGTTTGTTACCAGTATCAAAAATGTATCGGTTAATATTATTATAGGTACAATGTAACAGAATAATATGCCAGTGAAATGTTTGGTAGTGTCACGCTCGCCCCGCGCCGCGTCACGCCCTTTGCTGCCCCGGAGCGACTACAGCGCAGCGCTGCGTCTGCGGAACTTCTATTAAAAGACTGACTCTACATCGTGGGTGTCTCGGAAACACCCTAGCTACTGTTGCTAACGATTAATTGGGAAATTTGAAATTAATTGGACTTTCATAGTAGGGCGGTCGTTTTGTGCCGTATCAGATGGTATCAGTCATCGGCTGTTTGTCTTTTGATTGTGTTAAAATCTAAAAACAAATTTTAATGGTTTTTCTAAACGTAGTCCCGATTCTAATCGGAATATAACGTTATTTTCTAGTCTGTGAATTTTACACATAATTTAAAGTAAATACTAAAAGTTTTTAGGCTTTCAAACTAAGTACCTAATAAAATTACGACATTGGACACAGCCCCATTAGATCCCAAATCAAACAACTATGCTTGTAATATTGCTTCCAGACAACAAATGTAATACCTACTTATAGTTTGTTTCTTTCTGTAATCTCATCTATATTGTTTCTACGGCGAGAATCGAACCCACATACACGGGGTGTGGCACTACATAATCCCACCGCGCCACAGAGGTCTTTCAATTAATTATAACCGGCATTCTAAGTCTTCTTAACAACAAGGAAAATTTAGCTAGTTACGGAAACTTCCAGAACATTTACTTACTGTTAATTACACGAGTCCTAATAAATGAAACACAAACAACGTTTCCGGTGCTCAAAGATAATAAATACGCAATAAATAAGGCTCTATTTTTCTCTGAGAGAGTATTATTTTCCGAGAAAATGCTTCTTATCACCCACTGTTCGTATCGCCAAGAAGACTTGTCCGTGTTTCGATACCTACATAAGGCCAGTGCAAGTTCTCCTTAACTCCCGTATTCCTACTTTACTCGTGTCCCTTGAACGACTCTCCACTTATTTAAGGGTCTTCAAGTGACGAGTGAACAGGTATCTTCTAGACGCGCTACCTCTTAGACCGCATTGTCACTTACCATCAGGTGAGATAATGGTCAAACGGTGACCTATCTTTCTTCTTAATATATATAAATCTCGTGTCACAATGTTTGTCCTCAATGGACTCCTAAACCACTTAACCGATTATAATAAAATTCGCACACCATGTGCAATTCGATCCAACTTGAGAGATAGGATAGCTTACATCCCGATATTCCCACGGGATCGGGAGTTACGCGGGTGAAACCGCGGAGGGCAGCTAGTTTACTATAGAAAGATAAAGTTAAAGTATTAATTATTATGAACTAGCGACCCGCCCCGGCTTCGCATGGCTATATTATGCATGTATTATACATATATATAAAATGGTAATACTTTACTAACCCTTCAAACATTTAAAATAACAAAAAATGTAATGAAGAAGAATCTTATACCGACCCTGAGAGAAGAAATAACAGAAAATCTCTGAAATTCCGCAAACCATGTGTGTAGAATTGTCAAAACAGATTGACATTTCTCTGACAGCTCGTCTCTGGAGGCTGTCAAAGTGTGTTCAAAACGTGAGCTGGAGACATTTTGTTGATGAATAGGACGGGTCGGAAATGTAGAAAAAATCTTAGTGTTTGCGTTAATGTTTGATGGTGTGAGGCAGTATTTTTACCTCCTCTTTCACCCGGTAGACCGTGACTAGACGATGTGTTATCATGAACTTCGATTATTTAGAAACTTTACATTGTCTTTTATTTTCCTAATTTCACAAAAATTTTAACGTTTTTTAAGCAGAAAAATAGTAGAATTTTGTGGCTCGAATCAAATACATTATTTAGATAATAACAAAAACTCTGTTCAAAACGTCACATTTAATTAAAACAAAAGTTGAGCTTTATCCTTGATAAAACTTTGTACCATTTGTTGATGGCGGGAGTTGCCACATGTAGAACCCTCCCTATAAAGTTTAATATACTTAGTTATTTCTATATTCTTCTTATTCTATCTTCTATCTATACTTAAATATGATTTTGAACTAAAATGGTTATTTTCTACTAATTTAAATATTCGTTTTCACACATCCATAAATAGGTAAATATAATAGGTAAGAGTCTGTACTTGGAAGCAAATTCCATTGTATCTAGAGATCATTTATTGTTAACATTTTCTAAGGTTTTCGCGACTTAATCTCAGAATTATATTTATTTTAACAGATAGGTATAATCGCGTTTTTTAATTAAATTAATTCGTTGAAACCTGACGTTATGGGAATTTTGTAGATCCCATGGTCACAGGCAGACTGAGATGATGAAAAATATGTGGAATGCTGTCAAATTACCGTCTACTTTTAAAATAAAAATCACCATCTACATGAATGTTAACAAATTATCAATAATCATATGAATGTCTTCACACATGTTTTAAATGTTACTCTTGTGACAAACTCTCTTGGTTTTTATCTGCGTTTCGTATAATTTCAGTTTTCACAAAGTTTCACGCGACGTATATACCTACATCCGTATTAATTATAGTACTATTAAAACTGGCTAACAATTAATGGTTTATTACGAAGTTAATAAATACGCTAGAAAAGTGTTGATTACTAGGTAACGTTGTACGTAGAGATTTAGTATAAAAGTGCATTCCCCACCCATCTCTTACTCATGTCTGTATGTTTGTATTTTTAGTAGTACATTTTGAGACTGAAAGCGTTTACTTGCTTTTCTTTACTTTTTATTGGGTACATTTAAAACAAAATGAAAATGAATTATTACTTTTATACTATAATATATATTCATTCTATAAAAATGGGTCCAAGTCAGGTAAATATCAAAGAACAAAGCAAAATATCTAGTAGGGTTACAACGCGATCACGATCCGTGTTTATATAAATATATAATGAATAATTATTTTTTATTGAAAATAGTACTTTATTTCATTTAATAAAAGTAATTTTTTAAACATTTTATTTTTTATTTACAGGTAAGTGTCAAACACATCCCTGGAACTGTAATCAGCGAAGTTTTGCTGTATGTAAGTAACTTTAGTATTTATCTTCAAGTGACCAAAGGAGTGACTAGACTTTGGTCATCCTATTGGCATGTGCTATTAGCATTGCCATCCAAAACCAACCAGCCAACCTTTTGGACTCTCTACCTAGTGAATCTTTTTTGGTTTTTCAATATTATCTAAGTAGGTAAATTGTATTAAATAGTTTTTTTATTTACCTAAATCTAAAATGTAGGGGTGAAATCTAAACCTTCATACTTACGAAAGTTTTACAAAATATAAAATGAAACGTCCCAAAACAATGTTCGTATTTAAGAAGAATTTAGTAGTCTTAGGATCCGGCCTGGATACGATCTTAGAAATCCCGTTATTTAGTACGATGCGAGTAGAGTGGACGCTTAACTTAATTCACAATTCCACACATACATAGAATATTAGATTCTCTAGGGTCGCCCGCGCCGGTCGGATACAGTCTAAGATGATCTCAAACTGAATAGTTAGAAGGCACGAGTCGCGTGGGAATCTCAGAGCAAGGACACATACAAATAGGACACTTTCAAATTTTAAACCGCAGAGTACCTACGCACTGTGGACTAATCTAGACATCTGAACTTTGCGATTAGAACGTATCAGACGGAATCCGCTGTTTTATTCCATAAAGTCCCGGGGGAAAAGGCAGCTGTATATTCATATAACTATGTGAAATGTCACCGAAATCGTTTGAACCTTTATGTGATTAAACAACAAAAATAATTATAGACATAACAAATGTATTAAAATGCAATGTAATAGGTCTAACCCATTTCCTTCCGCACATGGGGGTCGTAGAAGCGGGCGAATACAAGATTTAGGGACCATTTGAGTCCTCCGCCTAGTGGCAACCTTAAACAAAACATAATACGGTTAGCGTAAGCCAAGAAGCCACCCGTAAAATATTGCAATATAAAAGAGAAACAGACGTTCCGCGCCATCCTCGAATAAGTTGAACTTAAGGCAGGAAGAATCAGCCGCCGTCTGAGCTTATTTCACTTGAAGTAGCACGTGCTTCTAATACAAATATTTTTATTAAAAAAAAAACAAATTAATATACAAAAGACATACGTGTGGTCCCAATACTAGACCAAACCTGTCTCATGCGGTCCAAAGTGGATTACCTAGATACTTTTTCCTTCACTATAAATAAAGTCTATTTTTCCCACAGCAAATGTGCCCTTTTCATAGAATAGCCCACCTTCAGTGTACGCATTACGTTACGCCTGTGTGCGTGAAGGAAAGTGCATTCTGCGCGGGCGCACCGCACGCTCCGCTACCCAGGGAAACTTGACATTGCTGCAGTTTTATAACAGTAACTGTGTTCATCTAGTTTACAATTCATTTCCTTGACTTAATTTGAAAATATTTTTTGGTTCCTTTTTTATTTAAATCCAAATATGTGTCATTTGGTTAGCATTTCACGCAAAAACTACTGAACATATTGCGATGAAACTTCGTATGTAGACAGCTAAAGTCTTTTAATAACATATAGGCTACTTTTTATCCCGATATATATACCCACGAGATCGGGATAAAACTGTGAACTAAAATAAGTTTACAATTGCAAAAATAGTCCCTAAATCAATATGTGAATAAATCAAAAGCTAAAAGTATTAATCACAAATAATATATTGCCTATACAACTATGAATAAAAATTAACAAATTGATAGTAAAATAAGCAATTAATACTTAGAAGATAACCAACAGACAGAAAACTTTCTAACAAACACAAACACTAATATATAACTACATACATAAAGTAGGTATATATAAACAGCTATGTATCGAAGTGTAGTTGCGCACGCGCAGCTCGCACTTGCACTCGTAAACTTGTAACAGTTTTAGCGTTTCCCTTTCGCGTCGCGTCCCACTGCACTGCTGGGTTTGTTCCGTATAACTAGCTGCTGTTTCATCTGCGTAAGTCTGGGATTGAGATCGGGATATACTTGTACTTGTATACGACATTATTTTCTGCCTTTTTCCATCTTTTTAGTTGGGTTCTTTTTGCGTGAGGATGGAGTAGGCTTGCCCAATGCCCAGTACCTTTAGTACCCTCTCAGCCTATAGTGGACCATATCCAGAGGAGAGAACATGTAGGTAGGTAGATGACCTGTAGAACCTGAGAAGTATTACGTATTATCATATTTTTTAGTTCAAAAATCCAACCAACTGAGCTGAAATACCTACCAATTAGCGAAATTTTTTATCCCTCAAAATGTAGTTCGAATCTCTAAATATGTATTTACTAATAAAAATGATGTTAATAAAAACATTTTGGAAGAATTTTATGAAATACACGTACCAATTAAAAATATTCATAAGTAAAGATTTTTATTATCTCTCAAAAATATTCACAAGTCCATACTTAAATAATTTCGTCAATATTAATAGTATTGATTTCATTTTCATAGCAACCGAATAAGCTTCCTTGAAAGCTTTATAAAATATGGATTATGTAATATCATAGATTCCTTGGAAATGTATCTGCGTAGTACTGCCTCTTGGAACTAATTTAATACGAATATATTAAATGAATGTCTAATTTTCAGTGTGGTAACACTAGGATCCCTGGATACAGAAGCTTCCTACTAATAGAATGAACCTACATACCTATTTAGATTACGTAGAATAAGGGTTTTTTTTTAATCTAAAATAGCGTTAGTTACTGCGTTACTTATTCATACAAAAATAATTATCACTTTTCTACCCTTTTTGTTTTTTATATTGAGCTTGTATTTCTTACTTTTTTCAATTTTTGAAATCATCATCATAAGTTCACATGTGAGCCTAGAACGTAATTTATTCAAGCGTTGACATCAATAACATAACATTTGGTTCCCATTTAAGGCTGCTTATGCTGCCAAACGCAACCCGCCAGAAATACCAGTCGCTTACAACTAACATTGTTGATTGTAACGAATGTGTTTCGTTTTTCTCAAAAGTGTTGAGATAGAATTGTAGGTGTAATTTTTACCGATATTTGGAGTAATTTTGAGGCAAAAATTCCTTGTCATTTCAAAGCTAGACTAGTTTTAATTCTTAATTTTAGGATAGCTTTAAAACTAATTTTTGGCTCAAAATCACACTAAAATGTCGATAAAAATTTCACCTACAATTCCATCTCAGCACTTTATAGAAAAACAAAACACATTCGTAACAATCAACAATTTTCACCAACGAAGGCGACGCGGTGCCAGTAGTAACTATTTAGTAGGCTGTGTACCAAGGTCGTTGGCGTATGAACCCCCCCTTAAGGGATCAAAACAAAAACAGGAACAGAATTTCCATAAAATGTCATTCCACCCGTTGTAAAATAAGTAACAACCCCGACCCCTTAGTTCTATAGAAGCGCGCTCGCTGGGTTAATTGTGACCTGTTCCAATAAGTCTAACCAGTTGAACTAATTGGAAAAAAAATACTAACTGTTTCTAATTTGATATTATTTGTAAAAATTAAACTTGCTGAACAAGATTTAATCTAAAAATTCAACTTTCATAGTTCGGTGGACTTTAACTAAAGCAATCTTTAACTGTTAATCGTCCGGTTGGAACAAAATCAAAAAAATATTTGAAAAAAAAAGGCAATCGAGAAAAAGAAGGTGCTTCGATTAAGTCGACGTAGACCTTGCTACTCCAAATACATCTGACCTAGTATTAGGTATGATTAACTTACATAAACTTCGACAAAGACAATTCAAATTATACTAATTTTATTATTTTTACAGTGAAAACCGTCTATCAACACTATAAACATCTGTTATCATAGAGACAAGGTTATTGGTTGTTACGTGCCTATACCTAAGGCTAATACAGACTACCTACCCACTTTACGAAATAGTCGACCGAGAGCACCATACATTATGTGTAGGTATATACAAAAACCCCAAGATCACTACTACTCCGCAGGCTCAGCGACACAAAGTAGAACTTGGCCTCCGAAACGAGAGTCTTCCATCGCTTCCTGTCCTGCGCTATTACTTGTCTATTGTACATCTGAACTTCGCGCAGGTCAGCTTCCACTATATCCTTCCAGCGAGGACCTGGCTCGTCTCACCGACCTTCGGCCGGTTGGGCTACACACGAACGCTTTCTTTGAGCTTCGATGCATTCGCTCAAGCTACCGAAGACGCTGTCCCTTGACCTCGCTCGTTCCATGTTACATGATTCCTAACCTTCCAGGACCCATCGTCTCTCCTAAGATCTTCCCAGATCAAAAACTGTATAATATTTACAACAGAAATAACCTTGTATAAGTATTATATTAGTTGTCTTGTGATATTAATTTAGATCAACTATTTCTGATTTCAGTCAGACTGCAGTTTGTTATTATAACGTTACGACATTGTTAAATTCTTACTTACCCTCCAGCTATTTTCTGATTAGAATTAACATAACTAACCAGCATATCTCATCGGACTATGTTGCTATCGATACTATGTTAAGTTTTCCTACTAGCTATATTAATGACTAAAACTAACATCAGGCGAAGCATACATAAAATACGACAAATATAAAATACACCAGGATAAGTCCCGATTCCTAATAATTAAAAAATTGTTATACAGTCCTTTATGGTAAAAAAATAATCACAAAAATTGGTTTATATATGATAAACAAACAAGTTATGTCCAAACAGTCATAAAAAACATATACAGTCGAATTAAGACCTCGTCCTTTTCAGATTTCAGTAAAAAAATATAAATAGATAGTTCTTCTACGGAATAACATACAATAACAGAAACAAATATCTGTACCATCATAAATATTTACGCCTACCGCGTCACATTGATTAGATGGATCCGTGTAGGTTTCACTGTATGAAACCATAGCCTGAAACATCACAAATTGTACAAAATCAGAATTAGAACGAATAGCGATGCTATCCAACAAACAACAGACAAAGTCAATGTTTGTAGACGAGAGCTTATGCAGTCACTGTTGTCCATATGACAAACACGAGGCTCGTTCCTATCGCGCAATATCCTTGTTTCTATTTGCTTCACTCGAGTACATCACCTGACTCGACTTCGACTTATTATCGATATATTTATCTAATTGTAAACGATAAATAAAATTATAAGTTTTATAATTATTTACTTTCAATTGCTACGATGAATTCACTTGAAACTTATACCTGTCGGTAGAGGGCATTACAACGAACAAATAATGCCTGTACACTATTTCTCTAAAACGTCTCGGAAACGGGGTATTCTAAGAAACGTCAAGTTCTATGATTTTTCTAAAGCGCGCGGTGCACTTCGAGACATCGATAGAGAGCATCGAGATAGACAAATACCATCACACCGCTGTTATGTCCAAGATACTTGAATGAGACTTGCCGTTGGAATCTACATCTACACTAATATAATAAAGAGGAGAGATTTAGTATTTCTTAAACTTGTAATTTCATCGACAAACCGGAAAACAGCACTAAATAGGCTTAACTGAATAGAACTAGTCATAAAATTAATTTTAGTGCTTAGTTCTGCTATACTAGTTGCAAACAATAAGTTTCCTTTAATAAAACGCGGCGGAACGTAATTCCAACATATTAAATTTCACAATTTATATATCTTGGATTATCGTGATGTGTTTTATTGAGATGGTAGCGTGTCGTGCGCGGCTGTGGTGTGCGGTAAAAACTTGTAGGTATCTCACACGCCTGCGCTTGCGCCGCTTCGCGTTCAGCGGTAACGTTAGCGGAATTTTCTCCTAGAAAAATATAGACAGTGAAAACTGTAAACAAACATGATACTGTACCGTTTGAATAACAATACTATTCTTAATTTTAAATTATGGGAAGCGAAAAACCGCCCTTTGACCGATCTTAATCATATTCGAACTTAAAAATTACATTGGCCTCTTAATGGCTTTTAAAACTTGAAGATCAGAGCAAAGATATTCAAGCTATATTTGAACAAACATCCGAACGTTTAAGGACTGACCACAGGACCATCTCGTCATAAGTTCTGACTGACTGATTGATATATCAACGTACAACCCAAACCGGTGTCATAACGTAGGCATCCGCTAAGAAATGACTTCGGAAAATTTAAACCCTACGCGGATTTGAATTGTATAAATGTCGCGGTTGTTGCAAACCGTACGTAGAGTAGTTTTTGCGCAGTATGATCACATCGTCGTCCAGTGAAATTGAAAGTGGAAACTAGAGTCAATTATGACATTGTTCTGTAGAGAAAAACGTTTCATGCGAACACTAGGGAAACTGTATTGTACCGCGCTGCGCTAATTGTGATCAGAACTCGATCGAACCACACTGAGATGCGTATGCGCATCGTATGCTGCGCCGCACGCCATGCGCTGTCGCATTCAGAAACACAACTATACATTAAAATACACTTAAAATTGCCTTTAAGGCTAATGCAAAATTTCTGTCTTCAAATAACTATAATTGTTAATTGTTGCATAAAAAATTGTTCGTAATTATTATTGTTCGTAATTATCATTTGCAGTTCCTAAATCTTGGTTTATTTTATTGACGAAAATTCCTTGTTGTTTCTAAGCCTGCTAATATCTTACAAACACGTCTGCTTTTTTATTTTAAGTTGGTATAAGCTTAGAAACTTGTTGATACTAAAATTAAGTATTAACTAATTAACGGTATAGGTAGGTACACAACAACACTTAACAACAATTTCCCATACAATAACTAACAATTTTAGGTGTAAGCGATATACATTTTGCGATTGACTGCTTAATGCGCCATAATTATCTGGCCATCGAAGTAGGAAGAAATAATCTGCATAGTGTAACACAGTTTATAACAACGATAACTTTAAATTAATCTTCAGTTTAAATAAACAATTTACAAATACTTTATAAGTAAGTAATAAAAAGAAATAACTCGAATAAAACAAAACCATGATAATGCATAAAACAAACAATACTGTAATAAATAAACAAATTAAATGAAATAATAAATCTTCAACTCGATACGTTTCATACCACGTTGTATTCAACTTTTAGGTACTTTTCCTTGAGTATTAGTACCTAACTTTCAGTTCCTTTATACGTAACTCGAAGACTTAATTAATCATTTATAACGGCTTTTTACTTAATGTGTTATATTTATGTACTAGGTTTTGCCCGCGACTTCGTAACCGTAGGAGTTAAATATTCAAAAATCCTTTCTTACCTGACTCCTACATCATATATTAACTATACTGAGCTCCGCGGTTTCACCCGCGTAACTCCCGATCCCGTGGGAATATCGGAATAAATTAAGATGTAAGCTATCCTATCTTTCAAGTTGGATCAAACTGCACACGTGTGCAAATTTGATTAAAATCGGTTAAGTAGTTTAGGAGTCCAACGCCCACAAATAACGTGACATTTAATTTATTTAAATTAGATAGATGTGTTTGTATTATTTACCCGATCGGTTCATTGGTTTGGGCTGTGCAATTGATATGTCAGTAAGTCAGGACTTTGCATTTTCTTTATTTAACGCCTCACGGTTTCCCTCACGTAAGTCCCGATCGCGATGTAATATCGTAAAAAGTAGAGCAAGGATTCAATATAGGTGTATCAAGTTTCATCAAAATCGGTCTGTAATTAGCCTATGATGTCCAACTGCTGAGCAATTGTGAGTGGTTGTCCATAGGAGGCCTTGCCGACCTCCTATGGACAACCACTCTTCCATGAAGGAGTTTAATATCGATCAAAATCGGTCTAGTAGTTTTTAAATCTATTCGTAACAAACTAACATTTTCTCCTTATATAATATTGTACAGATGTATTAGAGAAAATATATCCTGTTTGACATCCGGATCCGGTAACCGGATAGAAGAAGAAAAAACTATATGAGCATGATAAGATCTCCTTAGAACATATGATCGCCTGGTACATTCACTTCTTAAGGCCCCAGTCGTCTCTAGTACCAATAATTGGGAATATTTCGTGCTATTCGTACTAGGTACAACTGAGATTTGTTTCCCTTTTGATCTCAGTGGGAATAGCTTGAGGGATAAGCGGGGAATCACACGTCCACAGCTCGTAGACTATTCAATTTGAAGGCACATAAAATGTGAGGTCATGAGCAGTGTTCATAGGATGTTACCATGTCTTTTTTTCTGCCGTGTAACTATCATCAGCCTAGAAAATAAAAAAAATGATAAAAACCAATAAACATGACTTCAATTGCTCCTTTTAAAATAAACCTTCAAAATTAATATAATCTAGACCTCTTTGTGCTTGTTAAGTTGCTTGTTTCTTATTCTTATTTTTGGGCAATCATCCTATCTTAGTTCTTAAGATGATTCAATGTGATCTAATACGAATGATTCCGATTATCAAATCCGGCAACCGGATGTAACTCTCCGCTGTACAGTTCCCTTCTTATTTATTGCTATTTATAACCATGTGAAGTAATAAATTGGAAAACTCGGGGATTTTCTTCGGTTTTACTGAGTTTACATTTAATATATTTTACCTATAGGTTTAAAGAAAGATATGTTTGAAATTTACTCTGATGTTGCTGATACTCTAACCTATGTTGGTATCTAAGATTGATTGTTCCTTATTCAATATTAAATGCAAATGTCAATTATCTCAAAAATAAGGGAAGGTCTACTGAGAGCTTTTTTCGTAGCCTTTACTGACCTACTCTCAAATTACCCATTTATAGTGCAAATTTTAGTGCAAGTTTATAATCTTGAGTAGGCAGGCACTAGAACCCTTTTTAAAAAACCAAAATCGGCCAAAAAATAATTAATAGGTAATTAACATCCTCGAAAGTTATTCTAGTTTGTTACCTCTTCAGAAAAACCTACCTAACCGATGGCTATGAAGCTTGGTACATAGATATCTGGCGCTCTGGAATAACACATAGGCTACTTTTATTCCGAAATTACCATGGGATCGGAACTTACGTGAGTAAAACTGCCACGCGCAGCTATAAAACAAGTAAAAAGTGCGTACTTAGCAACGAGTAGAAACAACCAATCATACGCATCCTGTGCAACGCCAGTTAGCAAACTCTTGCACATCTTAACTCTAAAAATATAAACAAAAATAGAAAAACACATCGGGAACCAGTCTTCCTGTGATAATCGATGCCAATTACACATAATCCATACGATCTTTAGCATTACGTTCACCCTCTCGCTCGCACTTGCATATTCCAATACGAGTGAAAGAGACTGCTGTTCAAGTTTCTGCAAAGAGTTACTGTTATTGCTTGGTCCTTCATTTTCTTCGTTGAATTTATGGGCTTTTAATTGTATTTTGTAATTTGTTGCTACTTTTATTTAGAGTTTTTAATTTAGTTTCATCGCCCCGGGTGTTATAGTGTTATGGGATGATGTTTTAAAGACATAGCCAGCTATTGATCCATATTATATTCTGAGCATCCGTTTAATAATAAAATAAAATGTACTTTTATCTAGTAAGTAAAAATAGATTTTTGAGTTTAGTTTTGTTTCTCTTCTATAAATATAAAAATGTTGACTGAGTTACCTAAATCAATTTTATTATCAACGCACACCTAGGAATAGACGAGTCAGGGTAAAACTTATCAAAATAGCTGTTATAACGTAGGCATCAGCTAAGACAGGATTTTGGGAAATTCAAGCCCTAAGTGGTATTTTAATAAACATGTTTCAAACATTTTTCTCATTTTTCTATAAAAAAAAATTAAAAATATATTATAACTAGCTGCGCCCCGCGGTTTAACCCGCGTAAGTCCCGATCCCGTGGGAATATCGGGATAAAAAGTAGCCTATGTGTTAATCCAGGTCTTCAGCTATATAGATACCGAGTTTCATTGCAATCGGTACAGTAGTTTTTACGTGAAGGAGTAACAAACATACATACACACACACACACATACTCACACACAAACTTTCACATTTATAATATTAGTAGGATAGGGTAAAACAACCACCTATTAATTTTTATTTTAAAGATTTTCCCTTAAGTTTTTCCTTATAAGTCAGTAACTATGTCAATTTATATATCAACTCTCGCGTCTATCGTTTGTGTGTGTGTATGCGCTGCCGTAGTGTGCGTGCGGTCGGCGCAGGCGCAACTCTACTACATACTATTTGTTCTGTGGCGTGTAGCCTTGAAATCGAACGTCGACTGCACTTGTGTTGCGTTCCGATATTGCAATGCTGATTTATACTTGTTTATATTTGCGTTTAGTTATCTAATTCGATAGTGGTTGATTAAATGGCTCTTTTCATTTCTTTGGAAGTGGTTTCATTGTTTGTTAGAGAATGGAATTTGTTTGATTATAATTGGCGCAGAGAATGATAATACTTATAAGAGCTGTTTTTTTTGTATGCTAGTCAGTGCTCAGTCTAAGTGGTGTGCGTATGTATATCTTTCTTATCTTCATTGTAGCTGCACCCCATGGTTTTACTCCTGTAATTTATGATCTCCTGATAATTTCTGGATAAAGAGTGCTTATGTGATATTTCAGGACTACAGCTATCTAATTATCATCGAAATTGGTCAGGAGTTTTTGTAATGTAAAGTGTGTGTATGCTTATTACTCGTTGACGCAAAAACGACTAAACAATTTGTAATTAAACTTAGTAGAGAGCTAGAATCCTGAAATTACACAAAGTAGGCTACTTTTTATCCCGATATTCCCAGGACAGCGAGTAAAACCGCTGCTAGTTTATGATATTTCCAATATGTATTGCCATTTTGCAATATCCTTAAATAAGAATCGCTCCTATCTCCCATCCCACTCACTCTCGTCACCGTACCTAATATTTCTATCTCTGTCGCACTTGCTGATAATTGGCACGGCAGGAAGCGCGGGCGCAGATAGATTGATGATCTAAGCGCGACGCGCTTGTGCTTTTATTTTACATCTCCTGCGCAATGTCAAGTTCTTTAAATACCACTAAGATACCTCAAACAAAAAAATAAGAAAAAAACACAAACTTATACTTTTCTAAAACTGAATTGATTATGTCTGGACAGGTAATATATTCTAGGTATATATTCTAATATGCTACTTAGGCCGCATCGTCAGTTACCATCAGGCAAATAGTGGTCAAACGCTGACAAAGGTAATAAAATAAAATCCGTTTTAAGACCACTATTTTGTACGGTATGTATACCTACAAATATTTTGACCCTCTCAATTTCTTCATAGTTAAACGGATATATCACAACCTTTCCAGCCCCGTTTAGAGGTTAAATAATACCAAGACTTAGTACCTACTTCCCTACCTAGGGTACCTAGTTTTTGTAAATTTTCCTCACGTACGTTATATGTCTGTCTTTTGACGTCCTCCAAGCGACCTTGTGTTTACCAAAAAGATGTATATTTGAACGGATGTGTGCTTGAAATATTTAGGAAATATATTACAAGTTGTTCTCACATTTGTGGCGTCTTTTTCCGATCTCGTAGGAACTGATAAATCCTTTGTTGGAGGAATCACGTAATTCCTGTGATTTTGTTGTTCACTACATTGCTGTACTAAGTGTGACCTGTGGTTTTGCCGATAAAGAGTAGTCTAAGTGTTTCCTGGAAATCCATGCTATCTACATACCAAGTTTCATCGTAATCAGTTTAGTATTGCGCCAATGGTTTTTTCTTGCAGGACGTTTATGTGCGCTTATTAGCGTAGACAAAACCTAGAACATTTAGTTAGATCTTTAGTACCAAGTTTAATATCATTATAACGACTTTTGTAAATGAACGACAAATTTTTCAATGGTCAATTCATTTATAAAGATAAATAGAGTAAAAGTTTTTCTACAAAGTTTGAAAATGCGTAGAATGGCAAATATTTAGTTGGTCTTTATTAATTTTAGAAAAATCGTGAAGTACTGACAAATCTATATGTAGAATTCAAACCATTATTTAATTTTATCGTTCTCAAGCTTTACGAGTTTTATGAACAAAAATTAGATTTCAAAGTACTATAAGCTTTACAAAGCTGTTCATATTCTATCCAATATGGACTACCTTAAAGAAGCTAGGATTATTATTTCATAAGGAAAGAAGTGTCAGTAATTCGTTGTTATAAGTGACCATATTACGTACAATAAAGTAAATTCAGCGCGGTTCGATGTCCGATTCATCAGCGATATAGCTCGACCCTAACCTCAGCTCTGATAACACAATCTTAGATTCGCATTAGACCTCTGTAACATGAAAATTTATCTATATTACAAATGAGAAGTTTGTCTCTCTGTTTGTCGTCTAATCAACCCAATTTTTTATGGAAATCAGCTCCACGGCATCAGGAGTTATGGCAGAAGTCTATATACTAAAATTGATAAAAATACCATAAAAATAATTTAAAATTTATGCCTATCAAAAATTCCTTTTACTTTTAAAGCATAAGCAGCCTTTTTTTCGACCATCTAACTACTTTTTGGGCTAAAATTTGGCTTTTTTAACTTGCAACTTCGTCGCAATTAATCTCGCGTGACAACAAAACGCTATAATTCGAGCGAGGTAGAGAGCGTCTAATAAAAAGGCACGCCTCACTATTGCCTTTATCCCTACATGTGTTAGTGTTCTAGTGGTGGACCATGCATTTAAGGCTAAAAGATCTTAACTATAATTACGCAATCACGCATTACGTTTAATTGTTTGTGGACGCAATTTAATTTATAGCCGGGATTTCTGTACCGCAGATTTAAGCAAGTAAACCCACGAGTTTCAGCTAGTTATTTACGTAGGAAAACATGTTGATTATTATAATATACTTGATTTGTTATCTTTCTGTTAGTTTAGTAGAAAAAATGGAATAATTTTGAGGCCCAATAGGTTTTTTATAGAAGTATCGACGTAAAATGACTTGACAAAGTCGAGATTCGAATTAGGTATTCCTTCCACCTCGCTTCTCAGAATATCTATTTTATTACTTTACAAAATTACATTCCTTCATCGATTTGTCGAGGCTAGCAGTGCCCTACGATTTTACCCGACTAAGTCCTGATTCCGTAGACATATAGGGATAAAAGTAGCCTATATTACTCCTATGGATTCAGTTGTATCCTCATACCAAATTATCAAAATCGGTTCAGTTGTTTTCGCCTTTTCAATACTAATGAAATTCCAAAAATATAAACAGTTTTTTCTATGTTTAACAGTATATAAGCTTAGGCACGTGTATCGAAATGAGAGCCTGCCTGCCTAGCATGACGACCAAAACACGATACGATAAAGCTATATCACGCGATATAACTACATCAACTCTCAAAATATGATACATAAAGCCGCCATGTTGAATTTTTATTATAAATTGCGACAAAAATTATGATAAAAATTCAACATGGCGGCTTTATCTATCATATTTTGAGAGTTGATGTAGTTATATCGCGTGATATAGCTTTATCGTATCGTGTTTTGGTCGTCATGCTAGGCTAGCTGGGATGGAATCCTTTAAGTAGGTATGTACCGCTAGAATATGTGAGTAACATCGCCACTGGGTATAAATCATGTCACAGCGGTTAAGGATATGTTTGTTCACATCTAGATCACATAGAGTCTTTTACATAAGCGACAAATACCTTCAAATCTAGGCTTTTAAAGGTCACGTTTATTTGACAGTGATAAACTCAAAGAACCTAATTTTAAACATGTAGTATGAACCAACACATTTTCCTAATTTTATTTGCAAGAATAATTTTCTTGAAACTTTTTCGAGAAAAACAGTTATGGAAGTTGATTGGTAGTTTGTAACTTTTAAAGTATTCGTAATAGAAACTTTGACGTGCAATTCCTATAATTTATTCTGTAATGGAATATAGTAAGAACTGCCCTGCGGTTTCACCCACGGTAGTACCGATTTCGTTAGAATATCGGGATAAATGTAGTAGAAGAAAGCATTCTTGTAGCGCATACTCGCGCGCGCGAATTTAGCGGGTAGCCGCAGTAAAACACGACTATCCCAGGAAATTTGACCTATTTAATAGCTAAAAACCAGATGTCAATATGTTCATTAGTTTTTAATTAGCAAGCAAGATAACGGAAAGACAGAAAGACAAATAAATAGATAGATGGATGCCTGAGTTTAACAAAAAACTGTCGCCGCACAATGCACTATTTATCCAGAGTTTCCCACAGGATCGGGAGTAACCCGGGTAAAACCGCGGGGCGAGGCTAATCTGTTAATTTAAAAGTATATGAATTTATATAAGGGTACTTAATAAATAATATAACAAAGTTATGTCACATGTTATCGCGCACGTTACATTCTACGCACGAATTACTTAAAACGTGAGTACATTCAAATTAGCTCCTCTTTTGTTTCTTAATCTATAAATATATAATTCAAAGTTCCGTATAATAATTCATCACACAGCTCAAACCAAGGGACGGATCGAACATTTAGCATAAGTATAGATAGTACGAGTACATAATATGCGTAGATATCCGCTAAGGAAGGAGTTAGACGCCATGAAAGCAGGATACCTAGAAAGACAATTCAGCCAGATAACACACACGCAGAATACTCGGTCAGAGAGAACTTAGCTAGACGACATAATTTCCTTTATCTACAACACTGACCTCTATAATACATAATAAACAGTAGGTATGAAGGTATTATACAATAAGTGAAAGTAATGTAAAACCATGTGTGTTATCAGCATCAGCGCGAACGTCTGATAAGGGGCCCACCGCGCTTCCTGTCAACAATCAACTGTAATTATCATTCGCGAACAGGCACACATGCGCGCGCGCAGTTCGCGACGCTACGCACACACGCGCACGGCCACGTGTAACATTACCGAATATCTGTTTAGGACACATGGAGTGACATTGGCTCCCAACCGACCGTAGCGCGCCCTATCTCCGCCGACCAGCTCCCGCTAAGCCCCGAACTACGTGCGCCCGCGCACCGCGGCGCGGCTCTACGCACACCGGTCTCGCTCACTGTGTCACGTGGTCAGCGCGCGCGCAACTTTATTTGTAAAGTCGGTCAATGCCCCGAGCGTTAGATAAAAAATACATTTGTTTACGTGAAGTTACGCAAACTTATTGTCCCCGCAAATTCCGCTAGCGGATGAATCGGTACATTAATCTAATGTTTCCAGTTTTATAAAGTAGTACTTATCATAACCCCATTTACACTATTAACCTATTTCACAACAATTTCCCACTAAAAATATTAAAGGGATCATTTTACAGAGTCCATCTTCGTGATTTGCAGTTTTAATATATTTTTTCTTCCGATATTGACCCTAATAATTAATTATTAAACAATATAATTATCCATATGAAATAATAATTAGTCGAAGACAATTATCAAACTAGCGAAACCATCCGCACCGGTAATTAACCGATACGTCTTTAGAAAACCTGTTAGATAACTCGGGAAATGGAGAAAAGCTCCCAGACGAAAGTGGAAAAAGCTCGACGGCACTCACACACGCGCACCCCACACTCACACAACGAAGACGGAACGAGACGTGTATGTGTGTGTGCGCGCCTGTGTGCGTGCCGCACGAAAACGAAAGTGTCCGAGAGTGTGCGAGCGGCGCCGAGTGCCGAGCGCTTGCTTACCGACTCACCGAGTCAGTGGAACTCATCGGCGAACGAAACTGGGACATCAGTCGGCAACTGGAGGCGAACGCCGGCGGACGCGGTGCGCGCTACACTCGATATACTCAATAGATACGCGTCGCTCGTTCGTCCTGCTGCCGTATGACATAACCGCTCTGTGTGTGATTATGGTGTTCGGTGCGAATATATAAGTAGAGGATGACGGGCGCGGAAGGTTGCGAGGGCGGTGGCGAGCCGGGGGAACCGCGCACGCTGGCCGCCCGCAAGGCGTACCCTGCCACCGAGGATCTAGAGACGTCCTCGCCGGCCGCTGCCGCTCCCTCTGAGACCGGCGACCTCAAGCCGGACCCGGTCCCTTCGTACACCGTGAAGCCCGAGCTGAGCTCGCCAACCGTCCATCACGACGACGCGGAACCCTTGGACTTGTCCGTTCGTAAGGTGTCAGTGTGCGATTTCGCGAGGCATCCCTTCACCGAAGCAGCGGACTTTGTGCGAACGCAACTAATCCTATCGCAGTCCCAGAGCTACCTGGCCACACGCGACTCCGGCACCGAGTCCGACGACTCCGCCGGACGGTTCTCGCCTGGAGATGAACTCAATCCAGGGAAACCGTACAAGAAATCACTTATCAAGAGATACAGTAAGTTTGCTTTCATTACACAATCGACTATTTAGTTCTCGTACCGTTCTGTTTGGATTCAATGCAATGCAACTGTTTACTGCTCCGCGCATTTCAACTTTCATACGGAGCTGAAACTGCAACCGAAAGAAAAGAAAGTGAACGCTACGAGCGCTACGTAGTGCTACGAACCGCTACGACATAATACATACTACGAACTCTACGCTTACTTTTGATAGAGAACTGACAAAAATATCAAACTACAATCTTACATTATAATTTTGATTGAAATCATCAAATATGAACTTTCCTATTTAATTGATGAACAACTATTTACAGAGATAAGTATGAGATAACATGAATAAAAAACTCAACTTTTCCTCTTTATAAACTTGTTACTACATAGTATCTTTTGAAACATACCTACTGATAAGGAAATAGGTAATAATTAATTATTTTCTCTGAATATTTAAATGAGTATACTTTGCTATTTTTGATGAATTTTAAGTAGTCTTTTAAATTATGTTTTTGTCCTTAATTTATGTCTTTAACTTAACAGTTATTAAAGGATTATACCATTTATTATTTTATAACTTATTTACATGAAGATTAAACAACAAAATTAATGTAAAACGACAGACTTATAATCACCAGATATACTAAACAGATTTTGAGTAAAATTGGGGATATTTTTATAACAAATTTTACTCAAAATCCCATTAGTATTTTCATTTGATTTTGATATCTTTTACAAGCTGTAAAATCTGGATCTTCCTAAATCTAAATACCTACCGGAGAGCAAATTCTTGTGAAACAATACATCTATTGTCCGTCTGTATGTCTCCACAGATTTCCACTAATATTATTAGTAATTTGTTGTTTACTTCGTGTACCTGTTTCTGCCGAATACAGGCAATTGTTCTAATTTTAAGGTTTTCGTATGTTTATGCTATTAAATGATGATTGTTCACATTTGTTTGGTTATTTAACGAAATATATACGGTGGACTAGTTGACCCCGCCGGTTTTGCATGGGAACAACGTCAGTAATTTTTACCTGACTGGAAGGAAAGGATTATTTAGTAGACTAGTAGCAAATAGTCTTAGTTTGACATAGATGTCGAACTAAGACAATTTGCTACTAGAGTATTGGGTAGAGATAAGGCTTCGAGGCTCAAGGGCAAACTATGCTGCACCTCTTGCCCTGTCCCTTCAGCTCAAATACCTGTTCATTGTCTGACCTAATGTCAGCTAATAACAACGCCAAAGATCTGGCAACATGCTGGATGGGACAGATCTGACCCCATCTACTCAACTTCCCTTTAATTGTGCATATTAATTAAGTATAAAATTTGTTCATTTAAAAATTGAAATTAAAATTTGTCAAATTGTTCATTTAGTTAATTAGGCGTTTGTATATCACTATCGACTTATTTTGATAAACCTTTGTCCGAATATTGAATCTTTGGGAGCATAGGCTACTTTTTATCTCTTTTTTATTAGTTTCACCTGTATGTTTGCTTGTATGTATGTAACCGACTCCTTTGGGCACGATTTTGCCCTACTTAGAATCATCAGATTTAATTCAAACTTTGCACACTTGTTTTTCATAAAATTAACAATCACTAACACTAGTAACTAGGTACCTTTGTAGTTAATTGACATTTTTGATAAACTGATATCTGTAATAATAAAAAATCCCATGAAAAATGCTTGTTGAATATATCTACAAATTTTCTAGTTCATCCAAAGGTTCTTTGGAAGAGATTGCTTGGAGCGACAAAGCCGTTTGTAACACTTGAACTAAAACTTTGTTTTCTTTTTTTTTTCAAAATTTATGTCATTTAAAATGGTGTTTACAATTAATAATTCATCTATCTAAACTTCATAAATATGATGTTAAACCATCTCAAAATTCAAAGTACCTTTTGCTAATCCAGTCGTTGTTCTTGTTAGGCATCGTTATAAAACAGTGGTAATATTTTAATTTGAGGCGTTAATCTCCTGTAAGCTTAATGTCTTTATCGTGATTTGCATGTTTTATCTGATTTAGTGGAGAAACCGGTCTTACACAGATCAATAATGTAGTTGATTAGTTCGGGAGTTTAGTGATTGGCGATTAGGTATTTAGTATTTTAAACTTCTTCTTTTGCTTCTTCATGTTCTTCATGTTCGGCGCAGAACGTCTACTTCTTCCATTCATCTCTATTAGTCGTCATCTCGTCGTTCGCATCCATCTTTTCTTAGATTGTCCTCTTCCTCTGTATCCCTCTACGATCATACTCATCACTCTTCTAGTCATATGCGCCTCCTCTCTCCTCATCACATGTCCATACCAACTCAAACGGTTCCCTTGTACTTTTTCAGTAACTGGATACTACTTGCAGGCTTCCTCTAATATACTCGTTCCTTATTTTATCCATCCTCGTTACTCCACACATCCATCTAAACATTCACATCTCCACTGCATGCAATCTTCTTTCATATTCGTACTAAAGTTTTATTAAAAATGTTTAAAATTGTTTTAGTAAATACAAACTTATTTCGGCACTGTTCAAGTGCCATGTTCACGAGACACCAAAAACATGCTAAATCCGTTCAAACCCCCTTTTAGATTTTAGGGTATGATGTAATTATTTTTAATAGTCTCTCCCTATTTTAATGAAAAACATGACTAATTAACAATGTCTAATGCAATGGTCATTGACATGTTATGCTTATGGAATACATATCGAATTCAACTCTGTTTCAAACAAACTCAGCATATTTATGCAGTACTGTAGAGATAAAATATGTATATGCTACAATAAACAGTACATCAAATTTTTAGTGTTCAAAAAGTTACTTAGCCTGAAAAATTAGTTTTTCTTAAAACAAAAATAAGTAGAGTTACATGTGTCTCTATAACTTTAGGTTTTGATTTTAAAAGAACAAAATCTCACTATTTGTACTTATTTTGACAAAAAAAACTGGTTGCCTGTAAAGTCGGTATACGGGCGAAAGTTTTACGTGACAACAACTGTGCTCGAGTGGAAGGGACGCGTGCCTTTCACTTTTTATGTCTGTCTCTCTCGCTCTTAGGCGGGCTAACCATGCCCGCGTGCCTCTCACTCGCTCTCATTGTGAGCGCATAACGTCAGCGGAGCGTAACGCAGTTTCTTGAAGTGTCACCCGGCAAACCAATTTATAAAACGTTGTCACGTCAAAAAAAATCGCGATCTTAACTACAAGGAAGGTCGGCCATTGGTCTAGGACTATTTATATTCTTCCCTTTTTTCGTTTAAAACCTTTTTCGCTATTACGCTACAATTTCAATTGAAATTGCTAATAGAAATTGCATTACGGATAATGCTGTGATGTACGTTTTATTATAGTTTATGTATTTAATCTCTATTTAAAGTACAATAATAAACATAAAGGTAGGTACATATATATAACGATGCAAGTAGGAAGGTACATAATATTGCAGTGTATGTAGTGTAGGTATTGTTTCCGGATGTGAATGACCTCTATGTGTGTCATTGCAGAATGCAAAGCAAATGTAGTATAATCTCATTTATTTTTATTGTGATTATTTTTGTGCATGTTGTAGCGAGCTCTAACTCTTACCGAGCTATTTTTTGTATTGTTTTGAATATTTACACGTAATTAAAGTATTATGAATAATGATTTCGTCACAAATACTCAAATGGAACAAGTTTGAAGGATCAAAGAATAGTAAAACTGGACAAGATGGGGAGTGCATGAACAATGTGAGCTATGCTGATGATATGGCGCGGCTGAGTCCATCGATCGGTGGTTTTAGGAGGCTCTGGTGGCCATCTGTGAGGCCCATGCTGTGTCACATGGTCTCAAGTACAATAAGAACACAAGCGAGCTACGAATGTTTAAATGACCTCAGTGATAATAGCGATGTATAGAGGGGGTGTAAGTAAGGGGTGTTCGGTATAACATGCGGGTAGTTTAGTGGGTGGAGATGGACATAGAATACTTTTGATCCCGAAATTCCAGCGTGATCGGGATTTACGCGGATGAATCCGCGGGACGCAGCTAGTAGATACACAAGTAAACCACAAAAACCCCATAATATATTAAAACATAAACATGACGTAAAGGAAATAAAACAAAATTTATTTTCGTGTTGACAATATTCAATATTTTAGACGGTAGAAAGTTCCGAGATTTTGTCAGTAAGTGATTAAGTTCCTAGCCTTTCTAGACTTTTGCCTGAAATATTGATACTTAAATCAGAAAGCGAAAATACTTCGTCTTCAAAGTTATAAGTAAAGATTTTGAGGAAAATATTTGATGCGTTAATCTCTTACGAACCGGTAAAAAGCTATTTTTACCGGATTAATCGCGTAATCGATTTTTGTTATGGGTTAATATTGCGAAAAGCTAAGGAAAGGCTCTTATGGGTTGTTACTGTTTATTGATGTCGGTATATAAAGAAAAGCATGTAAGTATTCTATCTTAGTTGCTTAATTCGAGAGTAGAGGCCACTGTTTGCAATATTATAAAAATGTTTAGATCATCGTTTGATCACCATCTAACCTATAATGGCAATTGACAAGGCGGTCCAGACGCTTCTAGAGTAGGATACCCGTTCACTCGTGACTTAAAGACCCCTAAATTGTAGATGTCAGGAAAGACAGACTAATTAATAATTTGCGAAAAAATTCAAAAATACAGACTGGTACAGATACAGGTTGATACTGATACAGTTGGTAAAACTTAAAAAGCTTAATTTTATAAAAATCAAAAATGCTAATTAAAAAAAGACTCGTAAACCACTTATATAATTAACTTATTGAACTTCTCATATACGAGCAAACTACTGTGTAGGTATGTAGGTAGGTATCTACGTAACGAGTGAAGGATAACTCGTTACGAGACAGGTTGTTACAAAATTAGGGTTACTTTTAAAAATAACCAGAATGATTGAAAGGAATTTCCGTCGCCGCATAAGTAGGTATGTACCTATATTGTGAAATTTTCAAAGGAATTACATACCTATTTGTAATGTTAAGGTCGAATGCAGACTAGACACTTATCGATCGGTCGATTTGAACAGAATAAATGAAATACAAAAAATGGTAATAAAAAATGCCGGTAATTGGGTTAACACTATAGTTTCAAAGTATTAAACAACCTTGTCAAAATATAATTCGTTTCAAATGATTTTTGCAACAGACGTGAAGTATCAAGTTAACAATTGATTAGTTCAGACCCTTTATATAGGTACTAACTATCAACTATCGGACGATTCCAAATCTCCGGTCTAGATCCGCCGTAAATGAGAAATTTCTTAATGGAAGGTTTTAGAGGGCATTATGTGGAGTATTTAATGATTTAATCAGAACTTTACTAAAATCTAGGTCATTTTAATGTTGAATTCTAGGAATTGTTTGTGAGCTAGAACTTTGCTAGAACAGACCACAATGATTTTAATCTAAAATAATTGTTTTCACTGTTTATTAGTGTCTCGTGAACATGCCGCTTGTAACAGTGCCAATATATCGAAATACATATATAAAATAAAAACATGGCAAATGTCCGATAAATAACTTTAGCTAAGTACAAAGTCATTATGACTGTGATTTTTAAGCTTTACTGGCCAAAACTAATAGATCTCTTACTCTTACGAAAAATGTCAGTTAAACCTCTGGTAGTAGGGGACATCAAGTTATCGATTACAGCCAATAAGAAAGTTCTTAAGTCTAGCTTTACTAGGAAAATAATCACTTGGAAATATCACAGTACCCTGTTAGATATACTAGACATAAAATTACTAGATGTGCTATACACTTTTGGTCGATGGAATATTTCGTTTTGTGTTTGTTTGTGATTTTATAATTTTGTGCTGAAGTTATGATGTTTCCTCTTTAATAGTAGATGTAAGTATTTTATCTCTATACGTTGTTATTGTTTACCGTAGAAATCCTTACGCAGCACGTAGATACGCGGATGAATTACCTAAGTTTTTTTACGTGCCTTTCACTTCCGACCTGCGCGGGCGCAGGTAACATTTCACCTCGAAGGGTTCGATCAAATTGGCAGATGTATTCCGATATTATTTCTATAATATTCATGGGAAAAGAGGTGGGTGTCACGAGGTCGTAATGCGGAAGAACGATGTTTAATAATCATGGTTGTAACTGTCAGGTGAGACAGCTCGTGGGATACATTTAAATGTCATAAATAGGGAGGAAATGTAATAACAAAACTTCATACAAAGATTGACTATAATACTGGCTATATGCACAAATCGTACCTACAAAGGCAAAACTTGAAAAAATGTATGCTTCCTGAATGTTGTATTTCGAATAGTAGAGTTCAAGACTAGCGTCCCATGAGGTAATAGAATGTTTCTGAATAGTTATGCAAGCAATATTACAATTAGAGGTAATAATATTTAGTAGAATCAGTAAATTAAATATCATTCAATTTTAATAAACATGAAATCGAAATCGTATCCTCTAGCTAAGGAACGTACCAAAATTAAATAGTCTTGAACTGAAGTAGTCCGTAGTCTGTGCCAATACAGCGTCGCTAATAGATAACATACCTGTAGGTAGAGTATGAGACATCATCGCTTAATGCTTACTAATATTATGATAAATACCTACCGATAACTCGCCTATAGACACGGTCATCGACCCTACGTCACGTTGAACAAGCCTATCATAGTCAAAACCAACTCCTTATTAGACAAATCTATAGAAATACTTGTAAGTACCCGAGTAATTTGATACAACGCCAAATTAGTAACGAATCCCTAAGATGGATGGGGGAATGAACTTGTTAATATAACACTAATGATTATTCACGGTGTAGCCAGCCCTAAAGTTTTAACTGTAGATTTACAGTTTTTTTATTGCGATAACAATCTTTTTGACATTGTCCCGTTTATAATTTAGGCCTATAACTACTGTTATTTTGTCAGATACTTGGAAATTCCTTTACT
Source organism: Idaea aversata (assembly GCA_907269075.1). Taxonomy (NCBI): domain Eukaryota; kingdom Metazoa; phylum Arthropoda; class Insecta; order Lepidoptera; family Geometridae; genus Idaea; species Idaea aversata. Next base: position 747,222 of record OU026084.1, read on the forward strand.
TTGACCATGCTGTCTGTTATTAGTTTGTTTAGATTTTGAGTAAGTTCATATTGGATAAAACACTGCCAAAAAGTTAAAAGAAAGAACTATATTTGTAACACAAAATAAGAAAATGTTGTAAGTTTACGGTTCTTAACATCGAATAACAAATAAAACATTTTTAATTCAATATTATTTTAAAATGAATTCATAGTAAGTAGTTTTTTTAATAATGTATGCAGTGTTTTAAAGTAAGTGTACAGTTTTACTATATGATGGAGTTGGCAACACTGGTAACTCACACCAAATTGATTTAATTATTAACACGTATTATTTTACCATTCAAGCGTTTTAGATTAGACGGTAGCTTAGTTACAATGTAAGATTAATGTTACTGCAGACTTCATGACTGTAACCATGGAAACAGTAACACTTCCGAAACATCAGGTTTTTACTATGAAAATATTTTTTTCATTATGAGTCAGACTACATTTGACCGTTCAATAGCTCGCCGAAGACCGTTTAGTTTAAAAGCATAGGAAAAAAACAAGTGAACGTTTGCGTTTATTTATGTGTCGGTGAACTATATCCAAGTCTGCAATCGACTTAAATAGTAGATTTAAAATTTTAATTATATTGTTTCTAAAAGTAAAAATTCGATTTCCGCTGTTATTTTAAATTAAACATTTATTATTCGGGTCATTGATACTTATGTAATTAAATTCGAATCGGTAGTGATAATTGCTATTTTTCGGTAACAGAATTAGTTAATGTAACATAAAACGTAGATGTAGCAAAAAGATTGTCGTTCAATAGTTCCTCACAAGAAACTTTTCAATGAGAGCGCTAGAGTTCTCGCAAATCTAACAATCCAATCTATTTGAACTTTAATAAATTTATTTTACCGTTTATCGCATTTCTATTCGCGATTAAGTAATCCGATAAATTGTTTTTTATTAAAAGTTCAAATCGCGAAAACCTAATAATCCAATATGGCAGAGCCCAAAGCACTCTAGTTCCCCATCAATATGTTATAGATATGTAAATTCGCTTACTTCGAACAAATATTTGTTTACTTATTGACTTACAATATAATCATAGAGATTATAGTCTAGAATTTACATAGACAAATGACTTAGAAACAAATCTGATGGAAAATTCCAGACACATAGCCATCCTTAAAGATTTCAGTACAACCGTATAAGAAATGACATCGTAAAACCTGTCTTATAGGTATATACCAGTCTCAGGGACCCGGAGACGGTGGAAAGGTCGACAAACTTCGACATTTGCATATATTACACCAAAATAATAATTATTTATAGAGATTATTAGAAGAAATGTCGCGAACTGGCCGCTACTCTTTTACCTAAATGTTTCGTCTACTCGGCTCTACCTGTCCCGACAATAACAAATAGAGAACAAAAAATAAAACGATTTTGAATTTATTTAATTCTTTGTCCATCAACATTCAAATCATGTAATGTGTTACGAAGGATATTGATATCTATAATGTTATTCTTTTAAGGTTTAAAGTACGTTGACGTAGAGTTAAAGATACGACGTTTCAGCCGCGTATAAACAATAGAATGCAGTCAAAGGGTGAGGAAGGGTTGTTCTTTTTTTGAATAGCTTCCTGCACACCGTCCTTGTTTCTCTCAAAATTAATGGATATAGTAGAAAGGGACGGACAAAGCTACTGATTTGTGACTAGATTTTTTTTAAGTTTAGTATTCAAATGACGCGAACGCATCCGTTTTTAGAATTTTCAAAATAAATAAACGAATACCCGAACCTACGCGCAGTATTGATAAACTATAAACAGTTTTACAACTTCCTTACGGGAACAAAAATGTATTTACATATTTTTTACACCGTCCCTTATTAACACTTTAACTGATGCTTTGTTCGTATGAATGGGGCGAGTCGGTCGGTCGCCAATTACTGATTGTAAAAGTAACAACTATAACAAGTCGCCCCCGAATGTTGTTGCTATATATTTATTCTAATCTAAAATGTATTTATGCGATCAATGCTCTTTAATTCGGACAGAGGGGGGCGGGGTGTGCGCGTGCGCAGTTTTGGCCGGCCTTCAACCGCGGCGCAAGGCTATTAAGTTTCACAACACATAAGACAAACAATTGACCTGTCAGGCTACTGTCACTCGAGGTCCCACTACTGATAAAAACACGATAGGTATTCAAATACTACTGCCACAAATACTGCCTTCGATATTTAAAATTACAATAGAAGTACCTAAGGAAAAATTATAGTTTAACCTTTAATGGGAATGGATCGCTAAACGCGTGCAACACTATAAAAAGCAATTTTTTTTATTGTATCCAAAAACATGTGAACTGATTTATCAAACAAAAAATCCAGTTAATAGGGTCATACGGTAGGTAAAAACCACGGGTTTCCGTAACCATACACCGCTCACCTTGCCGGTTTCATCTGTCATAGAAAAAAATACTTAACCCAATTTTTAAAGTGCATCGAAAAAGCTACCTGCCTCCGGTAGCGGGAATTACACCCCCATAAAAAAGGAACTAACTGTAAAAACCTTTTTTAAGGCACCGTAATGAATTGGCGGCACATTTTCGCGGTTTTTTGTGCAACTACAAGTTTTTATTTGCGAATTTATGGGCGTCAAGTTTCGCAACGGTACAGCACTTTGTTTACTTGTGCAGATGTTTTATTGCGAACTGAACAATGATGTCCTTCTTCCTCAAACGTTGTTTACTGCAGTTAGAAACAATCACTTATTGTGTTATTGCCAAAAATCCTTCTATAGGTGCCTACCTACTGAGATCTCCAAATTGACCGTGAGTTAAAAAAACGTTTTACGGTTTGCGAAACAGCAACCCATTTGACATAATACCGGTTAACAATTAGTATATGCGTCAGCGCAGCTTATGTACTAGATTGCATGACGTCACTTCCGGTCACCCACACACGTGCAATTACTGTCCATACAACAGTCGAACATATATTAGTGTGTAGTTGAGTAGGAAACGAGCGGTTTTCCTGTTTTTATGTCTAGACTTAGTTGATACGATATGGCTACATACATATTGGTAGAGCTTTTTCCTAAAACGAATCACACAATTAGCAGGTATTTAATACTAATGAGACAGTGGCCGTTAGGTTATTGATGCTTATGTAACTCTATTGGTAAACATTTCGTGAATAATTCCGGTTTTACCGACAATTCCGACTATTACCACCGCACGAGGAAAATGTCTTTTTACCTATTGTACTAAATACCTCAAAATTATAGGTACCTAACCATATTTGAACGTGGAATTAAGTTGAAATATTAGTTAGGTATCACTTAGGTATCTATTTTACCTTCTTAGAGGATCCCGCAGGTTAACTTCAAGCCCTCCGCTTTCAGACATAGACAATAATTTAGAAATAATAAATCGAACACTATCCAAATTGTTACGGTGCGCAGTAATGGTTGGCTATTTTGCAAGAAATCACTAACACTTCGAAAACTTTATTGAAGTTTTTAAAAGGACTAACTATTGTAAAAAAATAGGTCTATAATAAAGACTATTATAGACATCTGCCTACATATCTACAATGTGACCGTCGTCGTAGGCACGTTTATACATAGGCATAAAATGAACAAACAGACACATCATTAACTTATTATAGATAATTACATTTAATAAACCACCTCTCTTTTCCTGCCTGCCTAGCATGACGACCAAAACACGATACGATAAAGCTATATCACGCGATATAACTACATCAACTCTCAAAATATGATACATAAAGCCGCCATGTTGAATTTTTATTATAAATTGCGACAAAAATTATGATAAAAATTCAACATGGCGGCTTTATCTATCATATTTTGAGAGTTGATGTAGTTATATCGCGTGATATAGCTTTATCGTATCGTGTTTTGGTCGTCATGCTAGGCTAGCTGGAGCTTTCAAACTGAAACAACAACTTTTCAACAATAAAAATAAATAAATTGAATGAAACTACGAATGAATCATATATTTAATAGCACAATAAATCAATGTACTTATACTAAGTTAGTTAATATATTTCTTAAATGTCGACGGATATAGCAATAGGTGAGGTGACAGGAAATTGAGTGTTGCTACTTGTAAAATTATCTAGAGTTTGTTCTGACAACACAGAGGCAAACAGTACCTACTTTTAGGTAAGCTGTAGCAAGGTTTAGTCACAATAAACGATGATAATAACAAATGAACTACACTGTAAAAACTTTACGTTAGAAAAATCTAGAAAGGAAGCGTAAACCGCGCGAACTAAATACTTGAGTTTTTTTGACTTATTGAATGAAAGAATTGAAAAAGATTAATTACCTACGAACACATCTCGTCATCTAGGATCCTAACTTCTGTAACCCTAAACACTGGAAAATCGAGGTCAGTATGGACTAAAAAACTTGCGTAAGCCAAGGAGGTACATAAAGGTTCCTTGTGATATATATTTTTGAAAATAATTAACTAACAGTGTTCTGTGATGTTCAAAAGATGTAAGTTGTAAGAAAAATTGATCCTCCAATAAAAAGCATAGTTTTCCAGTATTTACGAAGCCGGTATATTTACAACATGCCAATATTGCACAACGCGATGTTCGTGACGCAATACATTGAAGTGCGCGAGTTGCGGTGTGTACTGTACACCCTTGGCCGCCCACAGCAACCTCTTTCAAAACTTTCGGCTTGTTCCGTACTCGTTTATAACCTACATCGATTGTCGTAGCCTTTACAAAAAAAGTGGAACAACAAAAAAAATAATAATAAGGAAAGCAATGTAGTGGTCAGAATGTCTGGGCAAGGTTGAATGTAAGTACACTTTGACACTAAATGTAATTCTTAATGTGTTAAATTCGAAATGTAATTTCCTTGAAATTGTTAATTAGAATAGAAGCGCACTTGATTCACAAAAAAATCCGCGCGTAACTAAAACTACAATTTCTGACAGCTGTCAAGAGCATTTCTCATAATTATAGGCGTGACGCGATGAACGCTGATATATTCGTAGAAAAAAATAAATAAAACAACACAATCACTACAAACATTCGTGCGGTTACGAAACTGATAAGTGTGTCAATGTCGCGGGCCGTGCGCGCGCGGCTGTCGGAGCTGCGCGGCCGCCGCGCCGCACCGCGCGGGCAGCGACGACGACGACGACGTTCCGGACTCCGGTCAACACTTCGGTTTTTTTTGGCATTGCCACCTAGACACTTCTTAATAGAAAAAAAATGTATCATCTTAAGGGGATGTCATATCGGATGCTCTCTTAATACACAGTTTTTTTTTTTCGTAAAGATGGTAGATAGCTATTCAGAGGTACTCAATAATAACATTTACGTTAAAAATTTCGTGAATACATCAAATTTTATTTTATCAGGACAAATTATTATACAAGTAGAAATTACTTACTAAACTAGTTTATACGTATGTATATATAAGTATTTATTATTTTATAAATATCAACAACAATCAATTCTCCAGAACATTGTTTACGCACATGGCATCGTAGTATGTCACAATGAAAACAGGCAGAGGATGCGTTCGGAGACAATAACTCGCATGTTTGCTTTACGTTATGTTTGTTTGTTTGTGCCGGCGCAGGCGCGTGCGCAATGCCGGTATTTTACCGTTTCCGGACAATGCTCGCAAATTTTTCCAATAGTGTTTACGGATTTCCTATGTGTCTTATACTTTAAATTATTTTTTTGCTGTAGTTCAGTTCTGGGATACCGAATTGTATGTTGTTCTTGGGCAAGGATACTGAAACCGGTTGGTATCGTAACATCGTCGCGGGCGCAGATTGCGCAACCAGCGCTCGCGCCTGTGCGCAGTAAACAGGAAAACGGTTCGAATCGCAACGATTTTCGGGCTTTTACATTGACTCTTGCTTGACTCACGCGACATTCATATTCGATTCGTTTCGGAATACTAATAGGTTTTTTGACACAACACGACTTTGTATTAAAAGTTGAGTTTTAAATTGTAATAAAAATGTTACATATCATTAACACGTAGGTAAGTTTTTTAGTCACGATCTCGTTCCAAACAGACATCATTATAAATCTAAATCACTAACATTTTATATGTTTAATTTCGTAACACCAATATCCTTTATTGCACCGCAATAAAATTAATGTTATTTTAGTAAAAGCAATTCCGCTAAGCACGAAAAAAGGCTACTTAGTGTTAGGTACATCGTTAGTGTTGCAAGAGTGTTGCGTCCAGTCTCGCGGACGGTTTCGGAAGCGCCCGCGCCGCGCCGCCCACCTGCGAGAGTTGCCAAACGTTTCCGGTACGCTTTACCGGTTTTCTTGCCGAAGTTTCGCGGAATTATGTCACCGGTCAACCGTGGCCAGCAATGATCGTTATCTAAACTTATGCATCGTAAAGTTACCTACTGGTAATTGCCAAATCTAGTTCTACAACAAAAAATATTGTGATTGTCGATAAAATGCGTTTTTGTGTTGCCATTATCACTTTAAAATTGTTGTTGTAAATCAGGTTAAGGTAATATGAAAAAAAATTAGATAAAACCTTTTCGTTGTCGGTCTTATGATTCCGGTTCTAAAACAATTTCCTGCGACTTATAACGATCTGGGAACAAAATGATATTAAAATTTTATTTATAGTTATTAGCAATAATAATATATTTACCTCAATAATTACAGTAAACGTTTCGTAATACGATAAGTTGTACCTAATCGTATCCATGAAAAATATTTCCATACTATTAACGAGTCGTTGTGATATAGAGGTACTCGTAGTATAGGCGTTTGAGTGCGTTGCGTTTCATGCAGCCGTGGCGTGTGTGTGTGTTCGATATAATGCAATTGAAACGTCTAGGTTAGACAAAATACGTGCTCGTCTATGCTAGGTTTACGATAGTAGTGTTGTGTGCGGAGAGCGCGCGCGGGGGGCGCACCAACCGGGTCAAGGGAGTCGCGATGCACCGTTCACGCTAAATCTCACTTTCACGCGCTGCAAAAACCAACATGGCGGCCGTAGTGACGCGCTGTTTCCATCTCGATGACACCATTACCGATCATTCCGTTTTTCACTTTTACACGCGCAATCGGGACTTTGTAGTCGCTCGTAAGTATTAACTACGGGGTGTTGCAACACCTTACACGTGTATAGTAATTCAAGAAACAAACAAAATAAACTGTTACAGTCCGATATCCTTGTCCCTATTTCTTATTTCCTATGTCGAGTACCGACGAAGACGGGCGGCGGGCGGCGCGTAATCGAGATAGCGTTTCTTATCGAGCAGTAGATACAGCCGGGCATCTTATCAAAGCCTCGTATAATGCAATACACGCTGCGATAAACAAAACAGATTTTATTATTTACTTGTAATTTGACACGATTTTGATAAAACCATGATTCAAATAGGTAGTTTACAAATTGTTTACACCGGAAAACTGTAACATTATTCGAAACATTTAGTAAGTAGCGGTATAGATAGATACGAATTGGAACAGAAGGACGAGGTACGGCCCTAATTTTCCGGTAGACAACTCGGTACGCAGCACAAACCGCTCCGTAGACACGAAAAAAACAAATCGTAAAGGTTTGTTTACACGTAACGCGCGCAGCGCGACCGTGGATCGAATTAACGTGGTATCGAGGCTGCACGTAGACCTGTTGTTTCCCTCGACAAGGTCGATCAAAAAACTAACGCAACACTCAAGCCGGCTTTTAGGACATGACTAATGGACAATGGATTTGCGAAATTGAATCGTCTCGTTTGTATTGTACCGCCTAACGCCTAGCGTTTAACGCCTCGACATCGAATTGAGACGGCTAGACAAATGTGTTCGCTGCGATTGTTCCATCTATCGTAAATACTTTAAAGAGTTGTTTAAAGCGATTCATTCTCGTGGGTGGCGGAGGAATGTTTCAATTTCGTGTTTTATTTTTCTTTTAAAACATGTTTTCATTCAGGTATCTCTGTGCGTCTGAATATCGATATTGTTGTAGGTATTATGATGCAATTGGACGTCACTTCACTACCGGATCGTGTAGGCAGGCGTGCAGCGCTGCTCGGGCGGTGCGGCGTAGGAAGCGCACGCGCATCTCGCCCTTCGCGCCGCATGACCTACTTTCCGTGCAAACACAAATAAATATAAACTATCCTTGTTGTGATCGTCTGACGCCAACTGGAATGTCACAGTTTAGTATAAAATAAATACGAAGCAAAGTTGAAAATCTTCGAAACAATTAATTTGTTCAATAATTGAATAAAACGCGACTTTAGGAACTCATTATATCATTTTTAATATAAATAAAGATGACCTCAGAGCCCCGTGAAGTCCAAAATTAAACGTTAATAAAGCGAACAACAAAAGAAACTTATTCAGCGTATGAACCAATCGGCACACGTCGTAATGTTCACTTATTCAATGCAGAACCCTTACCACGAGTCGTTTACATTTAGATCAAACGTAACGTATACACTACGTCACAAAACAACTAGAATGTGCACAAGCGGCCAATGTACAAACAGACACAGGCCCCATAAAAAATCTGTCTCGGTAACCATAGCAACTATAATACGTTGCTATGGTTACTGGTCAATAACGTTGCTATGGATACTTAACAATAACGCATGACGAAACACTTTTTTGTGAGTGCTGGTGTTAATCGATTTATAAGACGTTATAACGTCAAAAGTATTTGTTCACATACAGAGATTCTTTCTTTCATATTGGCCGCTTGTGCACATTTCAGTTGTATCTCTAAGTGTCTTAAGATAAATACTCACTACGTTACGCTTACGTTTCATCGAAACATTAACGACTCGTAGTAAGGTCTCAGTAATCCGCGTTGAAGCTTTGACATCAGCCTTTCCTCAGTGAGTCAGCCGGAACGTAACTAGCTTTTGCGTAACGCTCCATAATACCGACACCGACATTAGCATACAACGTTACCGCTTATCATTCATGTAAAATAATTACTTAACTCGTTTTTTGCAAAAAGTCAGTTATCTACGTCCATTCTTCTTGTGACGGAAGACATTTAAAATTACGGATCAAGATTCCGTAACATTTTTGAACACCACTAATTTGCTATAAAATAATTATTATCTAAAATAAGTATATTAAAATAAAATAAAAAAATATTTTCCCTTTACACGTATTCATATATTGTTTTCATTCTTTATAAAATATTTATTTAGAATACAATAAGACAAACATACAATATACAAAGGTGGGTTTGAGAAGGAAAATACAAAAATAGAAAGATATCGTCAACCCTTGCAAAAGAGAAAGATATCGTGAGATTTTAAATGACCATAACAGATTAAAGACAAATTACATAAGTTAAGTACGATTCTATTAAGTTGAGATTACCTTTCATTTGAACTTTTATTGAGGATAGTTAACTGAACACGGAAATACGTTAGCTATTATCGTTAACACGTTCGCGTAGGTTTGCCTTCACACCGACTAGAAGAGATTCAATATGCAGTTCAATGAGAGGGCTATATTTCATCGATGTTACAACTCATGTGAGTTTTAAATACAATAAGTGCACTGCACCCACCGTAGAACTCCAAAATTGATATTATTAGAATGTTTTTAACTCGACCAGGATCTTAATTTATTGAAGTTACTTTTATTTTTTATATTTAAAATTGTAATTGACCTAGTTCCACAGACAATACATTAATTTCATTAGACAAACGTAGTTATAATACAAACATTATTAAAGACTTTACGGTGGATCTCCACTTTTGTTGCAGCTTTGAAATTAAGTTCCACTAAGAACTTAATTCGTAAAAAAATAATATCATGAGGTCCTAACGTCGTCGGTTTTAAAGTCATGTTTAATCGATTGTTGAACGTATTAATTGTTTCGAAGAATTTGCACAAATTCAGGGAAAGTGAAATAAAAGGGGCAATCATGATTTGAAAATAATTAAAAGCTAAGGAAAACGTTCAATCAGATTTCCTTTCTATTCTTGTCATTTGAATGTCTTTACTTCACTCGTTCTAAATGTCGATGTCGGCTAAACATAATTTGTTAGATGGGCCCTTTGTTATACGAAACCTATTATCGATTCTGCCTTTGTGACTGTATGTGGAAACATAATGTGGCGAAATAACAGGTCCGTCTTAAACGGTTCAAACTTTGCTCTCTCAGTCTTATGATTAGCTGTTCTCTGCTGATTTGCTCGCTTCGATATCATGCAAGATCTTACGTCCTGCTATTGTTAGGTCCCTTTCTGCCTCTGGAATATAAGCTTTCTACATTAAAGTGATTTAATGGAATGGACACATTTTCGTGTTTATCAGTAGATTTTTCTTCATTCTGATAGGTATTACCTAGTGGTAAGGCCTCAAACCAGAAATAGCACGGAGGAGCGAGAATTACACACTTACTAAGTTACCCATCGAAATGATAACCGTGCCAGGTGTTGCTTTACCAACTCGACTAAATACCTAGTGCTCAGCTACGAGTACTATTTAAAGTGAATTGTTTAACATTGAAATTTGAAATGCAGAGTTTTCCGACATAGCAACTTGTAAGCAGTTATTAAAATCCACAAGATAAACGTGTTATCAACGCAATCGCGGTGTGATCGCGGTTTCCATTTCGCGTGGCAATGGCGGCCACTTTCTTACGTTTCCCGCGCGCGGGAAAGTGTTCGCGCTTTTCCGCCGCCATGTTGGATTGACGCTGAGCTCAGCCAGAGTCGGGCTGCATTCATCCGTTACGTTTACTTATCCAGTTTCAATTATTGTTGTTGTTATTTTTATACCTTGAAATTTTTCATTGTTGTTATTTCAAACAATTGGCATTAAGTGCAGTGCAAAAAAAAATTATGAGTAACCAAACTCATTTTATTTTATGTTTTAACACCATTCCTTGGTATACACTAAATTTTGATATCCCTCACGTGGGTTAAGGTATTAACTGGTTTTAGGGTTGTGTGTAGGGTTCGTATGTATAACGCTTGTTCACGTTTTCGAGTTAACAAAAATCATAATGAGTGATAATATCGATAGATATTTGCACAACTGAGGCATTGAAAATAACCTATTTATGAATAAAACAGTAGGGCTGGTTATGTTTGTGTAAATAAAATTACACTAAGTGACGTCAAAAGTATAGGTACACAATAAAATACACTGCATTCTCTAAGATTTAGTTATTAGACCAAATATGTAGATACATATTTGGTCTAATAACTAAATCTTATTTACTTTCCTAAACAGTCAAATTAAGAACCTCCTGATCTTAAAAGTCCTCCTCTTCTAAAAGACTTGGGTTTCAAGTCATTTTTGTCATAAATATAAAATTCAAAGTCCTGACTGACTGACTAACTGATATATCAACGCACAGCTTATAAACCGCTGACCCCAGGGTTAATCTTGCCAGACTTCTGGGAACAATGCCTTCGAGACTTGAGGATGTTTCTATTTGATATTTCAAATTTTATTTTAGTTTTTAGAATTTATTTTTATTTATATTTTTTATTTTAAAAAAAAAATTTTAAACTATATCGCCATAATGTACTTAAATGAGAATTATCGAAATCACATTGTTATTCGAAATATAAAATAAGAATAGGTGCCTACTTAGTCTACAAAAATCCGTTGAAATATGCGTGCGCGTGCGCATCGTGACTCGAACCTGTAAGCAGCCCTCAAGGATCTAGTACTTGTATTTACCGGATGACGAATTAAAAAACAATTACATACTATAAAGATGAATGTAACTTAGGAAGAGTACTTAAAAAACATAGACTAAACTAAAATATAGATTTTCTTTAACGAGCTACTTTGTCCGCGTAGGGGTTGAATTTTTCAAAATCCTTTCTTAGCGGATTCATACGCTATATATCTCTGTGTACCAATTTTTAGACCGATCCGTTTATTGGTTTGTGCTGTGTGTTGTGATATATGTATCAATCAGTCCTAAATTTATAAATAATCATAGTCATTTACATATTTTTCGTAAAAGGACTAGGCAAATGGGCTATTCGAACTGACCAACCGTATCGAGTCTTTATAGAAGTCAGTATTAACGTACAACGTCCTTGGTGTGTACATTGTACATACAAAAAACGTTAAGTTCTTGACCGCAAGTCTGACAGCAAAAGTTTACATAGGCGGATATTGATTTCTAAATCAATGCTTATATTTTTAAGTACCATCATTAAGTACCTGCCTACTTTTAAATGTAGTACACCGTTAATCTATAAGATTATAAAAATATTGACAAATAATTAAACTAGTACAGTGGATATTTCCAACAGTGTGGTGAATTGAATGAACTACTTATCATTATTTTTTTATTAAAATGACTCACTTTATTATCTTTTATTGAATGGAACCAAAGTTATCGAAACGATCGATCTTAACTAAGTATTTGATAAATCATTACTTTGTAGTTTCAGACTTTTATCACAAAATCACGGTGGTACCGCGCGAATCTAGATCATAGTTTTCTTACAATTAAAACCATAATTAAAAGTATACAAGTAAGTTCTAACCATTGTCTGGTCACCATAACACAAGCCTAGTTGCGTAGCTTGGTGCTAGATGGTGCTGTGTATCCTACATTATTTTATTAAGCTATTGCATAGCTTTTATCGCGGGCTTTGAGCGCGGCGACCGAATAGAGAAATTTCGTATTATTTTATTTAGCCAATCAAATACTAAAAATTATTTGAATTTGAGATAGTTTCAAAGCCTTAATAATGTTTGAATACTTGGAAAATTACGTTCTATTGGCGCTGATGACCCAGTTTTAAATAAGAAAAAAATCTGGTATATTGATCACAGAAGCAGTAGGGTACGTAAACGTCTTGTGTTTCTGTAAATAAAGTGTAGTAGGATATTAGCGACAAGTATCTCTCGACAGGTGCCACGGCCATTGAATAAAACAATCTGTCTCTCAGACTTCCGTAAACTACAACTAAAGTTCTCTGAAATCTTGTGTAATATCAACACAAACAACTTTGAAGTTTTCAGATGAAAATATTTCTAAAGAACTATTTTGTACACGAAATGTGGAAAGTAAATTAATTTGTTTTCCTGCCACTTTTCTATAGAATTGATTTCAAACAGTTTTTAAGTACTTAATCGATTGGCATTAGAAGTGATTCAATCTGTCATCATAAAAATATCTAATTATAAATTCTCGTAGATATAAAATATACAATAGAGAGTTTAGGAGAGCATCAACTCGTTGAATTTAAAATATTGTTGTATCAGTAGTACCGCGTGGTTTCACCCTCGTTAGTCCCAATCCAATAGAAATTTTAGGATAAAAATTACGTCACGTCTCCAAAAAGATCTGAAAAATAATTTAAAAAATCGGTTTTGCAGTTTAGATGATTACTTCTTTCATACATTAAAATTTAACCTCTTTATATTTTTTTTGTAAGTATAGATTCATACGCAAAATCTTTGTGATCTTTCTCTGTAAGTAATTGTATCTCTATGTGTATCCATATTGTCTTCATAATTATTTCACAAGTCTACAATCTGGTTATAACATACATAATATCAGTGACCGTCCATTGTAACTTGACCTCTACATCTTTACTGAAACTTATCCCGAAAAGGTCAGTCAAATCTGGCTTTGAAGTGTTCGAAATAGCATGGCTTCCCGGATGTGATGCTTACGTCACGCATCTCGCTACAGAGACGAGACCTGTCAATCTGGAATTGATCTTATGATTGGGACGATAGGGTTCAAATTTGAATGAAGTAATTTAACTAAGTAGGTAGGTATTATAGTACCAACGTTATTGATCAGTTTAATTGTTAGGTAGCGTTTCCGCTTATCGCTTAGTCGTGAAATAGGTGACATAAAACATGACTAGGTATTTCATTTAAAGCATTAGAAGCACTTTATAATATTAGAGTAGAAAAATTATATTGTATTAATTTCTTGTGTTCCGAAAATTCAATAGTTACCTACTTAGTTTTTAGGAGATCTGGAAAACCCTTTTAGCTGTTTCAAATAGTCTAGGCCAGGGAACTAAGAAAAATGACTGACCGATGAAAACATTGGATAGGCTGTCGGTTAAGAAGAAAAAAAAGTGTGACGCAATCCAACACGTGCTCAGCTAAGACTTCCGTAATATTTGTTGTATTTACATACTGGTTTACTTCATTTTACTTTATTAAGTAGATATATTAACTATTAACCTTACTACAATAAAGGTGGTTCTTAAGTTCGAGTTGTAATGTTTAAATTTTTAAACTTTAATTTAATTTAAGTTGCAATAATAATATAATAATAAATAGTAAGTAACATTTTAAACAAAAAAAACCTATCGTATCTGAAGAATGTGAATTTGCAAACCTGCCCAAAACACTGCCCTCGTTGCCCAGCTGAATATCAATCAATCTTTGCTCCAGGAACGACAGAGCGACAGAAAATATTGTATCATCACTACATAGTATAAAACAAAGTCGCTTTTTCTGTCCCTATATCCCTTTGACTGCTTAAATCTTTAAAACTACGCAACGGATTTTGATGCGGTTTTTTTAATAGATAAAGTGATTCAAGAGGAAGGTTTATATGTATAATACATGCATAATATAGCCGTGCGAAGCCGGGGCGGGTCGCTAGTACTTTTATATAACATACCATAATAACAGGTATTTACCTAAACAATAACATTTACCTTCGCAATACATACACGAAAAATAAAAATATGTAAATGACAATCAAGTAGGTACTTAGAACAATACATTCTAACTGTTCGTACCTACATATAAAATATAATAAATTAAAAAACGAATGTCCGGCAGGTTACAAATATAATTTATATTTTTGTTACCATTGTGTTATAATAAACCGTATAATTTGCTTAATATTAGGTACCTACCTACCTACCTACTGATTTTACGATTATGATCATTAATTAGTTCTTTAAATAATATAAAATACTTACAACAAAGGTTTGATCTCTTTTTTTTTTGAGGACAAAGCCAGGATTAAGTTTTTCGTAAAAAAGTTAGGTAGGTAAATCATATAACAATGATTTAAGGTTAGGGTGATCAGCGCTTTGTCCATGTTATGACGTGGATACGTCTTTAAAGTTGCATTCATAGGCATACAATTAAAAAAATCAATGGTAATAAAATCGGTGTATATCTACAGTTTAGTAATGCAGCTCCATATCTATCATCCCCATCCAAATTTCAATTACACCACTGGATAACTAAAGAATCAAAGAATTATTACAACACTGTTTTGCACTTATCTGTAATTGGATATAAAAATCCTATTATATATAATATTTTTTAAATGTTTTCATACACCGACAAAGTAAAAAACAAGGAACAAGTGAAAACAATTCTAAATAACAGAATTGTCACAATACCAAAAAGATATAAAAAAATAAAACGTCAAAACATTGGATTCTTAATTATTTCCTGTCTTCGTATACCTAAATATCAAACTTATAATACCGTATCTGTTCGTGCAAGTGCCTCTTTGTTTTGTACAAAAATAATTATTATTTTAAATTGAACAGAGTTGTGAGCCAAATCAGCATGTTTTTTATTTAAAAAATACGAAAAATTTCACAACGATCCGTGTTCGTCGGGTTTGTCGAGTGCTGACAATGTTTCGTTTCGGAATAATGCTAATTTTATTTTCAAAATATATTTGTATTATAGTTGTATTTTTCATAGGAAAGTGGAAAATAGACGACGACACTTTAATTGTGGTACTATCAAGTTGGACAACACCAGTCACTCTCAAAAGACTCGATGAGACGTGATGATGTCTTATATAGCATCATGTGTCTCGATCATGTTTCTTTTTAAATTTTAGTGTCAAAAAAAGGCTTAGATTCAGTAGTTCGGTCGCTAGTCCGGTTACCAATCTACTGCAATTCAGTTAATCTAATCTTTACAATTCTCAATATAATCATAACAACTTGCTCAGCAAGCCGTATTTACGATAGAAAGCTACACCCATGCCAACGTTAAACAATATATTTAATTATTAAATCCTCGCCTCCACTTTGCTTAACACGTACCTTGTACCTATGTAAGTCTAGGGTCTGCGCCCATAGTATTTCAATTTATCTTAACACCTATGAAAAATCATGTTTCTTCTAACCAGAGTTCGGCACAAATAACCAGTATACCAGATGTTTAGTGGGCGTAGAACTTTAGCCTGTAAAACTAACAATTTAAAAACCGTAGTGTAGGTACAGATATTCTAGCGAATATGTTAGCAATTTAATCAGAGTAACATAGCGTAGTTATAGTCGTACCTCCGAGCAACGCTTCCTACAAAGGGAAAGAATGTAAACCGTCCGATGCACTTTGAAAAGCAGCCGCCATTGCCCGCCATATTCCACCAGCTTGTATTTTCTCGAACGAAATAATAGTGCAGAACAGGGCGTGTTCCCCCCTTTCTCGAGTGCATTCACCTCCCCCCTTTAGGAGGTGAAACAGGCGAACCAAACCCCCCTCTCCCCCGCATAACTTATGCAAGTTTGTTAATATTTCAGTGCACAGGAAAGTAAAAGTTTCAGCTAAATTAGAAGTTCACTCTCTTTGCGCGGCGTCCTCTGTGGCTTCCACTCAATTATCTCTTGTTTGTCTGTATTAATCTCGGTTTTTAGTTAGAAGTTAGCTGGTTGAGGACCTATGTATATAGTACCTACGTACCTAGATATGTCACAACTTATTAACATTTAACTAGATTATATTTACGTAGGTATTTCATACAATGCTGCAGTTATGGAGTTCGCTTACAGCATTTATCATTGTAACAAAACTGTATCCAGGACGATTTTAGACGTTATTTTGTCGATCTTTCTTTATTTAGCTTTTTGATGCGCTTATGCTTGACAATCGTCTCTTTAGATGTGGAAGAAGCCACTTTTAATATTCTGCTGAAAGCGGTCTCTATCTTAAGAATCTATATAACCTAGGGTGACTCCAAATTAATATAAATCGAGCTTCCAGCTCCGTTCTTCGCTACTCAATATTTAAGTTTGATTGTGAAAATAGGGAAAAATAAACATTAAATACCTCGTATTTAATGTTTATTTAACTAAAATAAGTATTTATTGATGTTATTTATCAATCAATTTTGTATAGATTCAGATATTAATTTACTGTGAAAGATTGTCACTTGTTTAACCACCATGTACCTATATCTTCATTTGTCAACCTTTTTCCCAATTTACCTTCAAGTTTCACCGCATACCATACGTATATTAGTAGGTATCTATAGTACAATGTTTTTGGTACGTACGGTACGTTTTGTTCCAACAACAAAATGTTATTCGAAACGTAAATTCCGACAAACATTTTGCAATTCCACTTCATCCGGTTTCATTTCCGAATGGGATCGTAACGAAATGGAGTTGCAAATTAAAGTGGTTCCGCACAAGTGCAGGAAAACCGATAGGGTTCGACGAACCCTAAAATACCAACTATCTGCATCCATAGCCTTCCTAGGTATACTCCGGACACTATTTGGTGACGCGCCGCGTCTCCTCGGTCGCCTCAAACGTATCGTACAAAATATCGCTTCTATTTTCAGTAATTTTAATTAAAATCTGCAAATAACCTAACATTTCTTTCCAAACTAAAACCTTACAAGCGCCTATTTCTACTGATTTCAACTTATTTGTTTATAAATATTACTTATGGGGACGAAAAATTTAAATACTACAGTTCAGGAAAGTTTTTGTTCCACTGCCGTCTTCGTACTTTTACTCGCGTCCTGCGAAAGCCCCCATTTATTTGGGGGTCTTTGCGAGCGTATAGGTATCTTCTAATAAAGCGTACTACATCTTAGAGCGCATCGTCACTTACCATCGTGTGAGATAGTGGTAAAACGCTGACATATTTATTATTTAATATGTCAATGTCATTCAAAAATGGCTCCAACCGATTCAGCTCACATTCGAACTCAAAAAACTATCGTATACTAAAAATTACGAAGATCAGAGCAACGGTACTCAAATTATCGTCGAACAAACAAACAAATAGACGAACACCTGTTTATCGCGCCGTAAATTGAGTTGATTTACAGAGATCGGTGATCGACTGTGGCCAACGCGGCGACTCGCAATATAGTGTGCAGAGTATAGTAGGTAAGGTATTGAATAATGCAGACCGCGCTCGTGCTGCGACTCTCGGGGCAACATCCGCTATTCCTCCACTATACAAAAATAAAAAGCAATACCTAATACCTACCCTATGAAAATTAAAGTATCCTGCTATTATAGGTATCTGCTACTAAGATAGGAAACCAGACGGGCATATACCACGGGCCGACCGCCTTTGTCTATTTTTTTAGTGGTTGATCAATAATATTATCTAGTCATATAGAGATGTAGTCGTAAAGCTCCTAACCCTTTAAAATATGAGGTACCTATCCCTTTTCAACTAAATATAAATCATCACAATCGATTAAGCCATCTTCGAGTAACCACTTAAACATACATACAAAATGAAAAATATACGTGTCGAATTGAGAGCCCTTTTTATTTATTTTGAAGGTAGTTAAAACATACTAAATATCCCGTTTTATGTGACTTTAGTATTTTCATACAATGGTGCAAATGATGATATCGACGGAGACCCTTAGACTTCAACAATTGGACTTAGCTATGCGACTAATTCACCGCATCGATTCAACTTTTAATTACACCCGAGTTATTTCCATAAAGAATTATTATTGTTGTTTCTGACATTAATAATAGCTATTAGGTGCGGACGTAGAGGTAAAATACATTATAGGAAATACAATAGAGGGTACATCGAAACGTTTAAAATAGCCTTTGATCCTGATTCAGATGTCAGACACTCGAAATATTGTCAAATACGTAACCACAAAGCGAAAGCACTGTAAACACATTTGTTGTGCAGCGCTAGAAAATGTCATACTTAAATATCAAGTGATATTTAAATCATTTTCTAGTTCTACGTAAAAAAAAACATGTGAGCCGTCACGGGACGCCTGGCAGATGTGAAACATGGACATTATTTTGTAAAAGTGATATGCAGAAAAGAACAGATTGTGATAGGAACGCATGCCGTGGCGACGCGTCGCCACGGCATGCGTCGCCACGCCAGAAATCGGTTTTACGTGCGGCTATAGATGTTTCACATCAAAAACTCTACGGTGAGGTTTTGTTAAGGATTTTCATTGGCCGAAGCAAGACAAGGAAATGAAAGATAGAAGATAAGATGCAATTATTCAATGACACCGTCTATACGCACAACACCTTAAAACTTGTCAAAATTATTATAGGAGTTAATTGTTTAGGTATAAGTATGACTTTATTTTTACCACAAAATGCATTGCTATCGCGTAAATTCGTTCGTTTCGATAAAAAAATAAATATACACTTAGATAAATCATCCGAATTTGAAAAGTGTATTCATTTTATTATTTTGATATAAGTTATTATATGTCTAAGGTTGGTTGGGTTGGGAGTAAGTTAGGTATGCCACGTTCCGTGCTGCACACCGACCGCGCAGCGCAGCGACACGCGAAACCCCTTAAATTAGCATAATTCCCGCGACGACGAACACCATTATCAGATATTTCCACATGTGTTCAAACCCGTAAAGAGTTCAAATTCCGTCTAGACAGTTCGACCTGGCGATAGAGAGACCGTCGCTGTCTCGTTCTATGCGACAAACATGCGCAATGAATACCATCGAAGGGGGGAAGGAGACTTGCGGCCCACCTGTTGTCTCCTTTTGGGGGGTGCTGTCCCAAGGTCGACGCGCGGAAACGTCTACGATGTATCGAGATTATATAGGTATCGATTTGGGGTAATTTCGAAGAGCACGAGCCTGGTGCCGGTATAGAGATAAAATATTACACTACAAGAGGGACCATCAAAATTTAGACGTTGCGTAATATAAGGCAAACATCCACCTGATGGACTTTCTAGCTAGTGCATTATATTATATCGCTATGGCCGGCAGTTCACCGCTGAGCTTTCTTGCTCTTCCGCCGCGAAAGTAACAGGCTACGGTCGTACCTACTCGTAGCGTAGCCTTTGACCATTTTCAAATAGTGGCTACGAAACGTTTCAGTGGTACGCATTGTGCTGCTACGAGATTGCTACGGAATATCACAAGTTTTTTTTGTAGTCAAACTTTTTAAACTTACATTATTTGTAATCGTATAATCTATAACAGATTCTAATGCCTTTAATTCCGCAAAAACTACTGAAGCGATTGCGATGGGACATGATACATAGATAGCTAAAGTCCTGGAATAACTTTATGCTACTTTTATCCCGATAAATAATAAAAAATTTAAAAAAAATTTCGTCTTAATAGCGTCTATAGCGTAAAAGTTTGGCAAATTGGATTTTTATTTGGTGTATAATAACTAAATTTAGACGTCTTTAGACCAAATAAAAATTTTGCCCAACTTTTACGCTTGTAAATTAGAGAAGAGCATTCCAATACAGCAAACACGAAATCCTTATAAATCCGTATAAAGTTTATTTCAATTTATAAAACTTTATACAATGAAAATATTATAATACAGTTAAAGTTGAATGGCAAGAGAAACTTTCTATATTTGAACGTTAGTAACACGTAGGTGGCAGACATATAATTACATATACATACCTACCTACGTATATACAATTCAATTATACATACATCAGTAACATGAGTATTACAAATAAGACCTCTGAAACAGATAGAAAACAGAGCATTCAGGGAATTCAACATAACGGGTAACTCAGACTAGAGATTTGATTCCGATTGGACAACTACAGATAATTTTTCTAAAGCTCTGAAACATGATTAACTAACTGCAAAGTGTCTAACATAACCGCCTGTGGTAAAATAAGCTTTTGGTTATTGAAATAAAATTTAATTTTAGATTACCCGTAAATTGTATTTAGCAAATTATGTTTAAGTACGACTACTGTAGAACTTCGCCTGTGATGTAGACTTATGCAGATTCAATACTGGCCGTGAAACAAAAGTTTCTCTAATCTACTAAGTCTAGTTACTTAGTTTGGAGCTAGATAGTACTATAAGCAATGTTATAAATAACCACCCGACTACGGCGATGCCAGGAGTTTTTTTTAGGTCGAATATATTTATTTAACTATCTATCGTCGATTTAGATTCTGCGGTCTGTGTAAGCCTTAAACGGTATCCTAGAGTTTGATAGATAAGTAATAAGCGTTGAACAACAAAGGAGCAAGTCATTCGGAACAGACTCGCGAAGGTCTAGTACTGGAATAAATTACCATTCGAATAGAATACCGCCCGCCCTACCATACCGTCCCGCCCGCGCCCGCGCGCCCTGGGGAACTCAACACAAATACCTGAAAATCTTGAAATACAATTACCTTTTTGAAATTGTCTATTCTGTTTTACTTTTTCTAGCATTCAGAATTACTTGTTTAATTTGAACTAATTCGTCGCTCTTTGTGTCTCTGACAAAATAAAAAGCTTTTTTGGTAAGTATAGTTATTAATAAAAATTTATTTATGAAAGTAAAAACCTGAATGATAGTGCTTAGTAAGGAAAAAATATACCTACGCGCCGAATCTAGAACCTCCTTTTTCTTTAAAGTCGGTTAAATAGTAGGTACTATTTCCTAAGTCTGATTCTAAAGCAGTAAAAATACCGATTATAATATAAGCTCCGATGTTTTTTTTTTTTTTTCAAAACATTTGTTGTGTGAAATTAAAATTTAAAAATAAAGTCAAAGCCCGTTCAAATCGTTTTTTTTTGTCGTATAAATAATTGAGCTAAAACTTAAGTAACACTTTATAAACCCTAGCTTTTAGTACCTACCTACCTATATCATTTTTCAACTAAGTACAAAATTCTTTATTATGTTTTCAAATTATCCCTTTAAGTCGAAAGGTTGCCAATCACGTGCTTGCCTCTAGTGAATGTGATGAGATGTAAAATGCAAATCTTTTTATTGTTGCAGTGGATGGTGAGCCGGCGCGGTTGCCGCTTGGAGCGAGGGGCTCGCTGGCGTTGTTGCACGGTTTGCTGACCCCTACGCCATCGTCCAGGCATCATTTGTATACGCAACCCAATTCAGGTAAGATACCAAACATATCTTGGGTTGTGGGCCCAAATTGTCGCAAGGCGTACGAGCCTTGCAGAGCCGTTACATCCACGCGCTATTTCAGATAAATCAAAAGTAAAACGAATCTTAAAAGCTAATAATCGGAATCCAGGACATTCAGAAGTTTTTAAAATCGCGATTAACTTTTAGTACTCGATGTTACTAACTTATAAATTATTAACGTTTATCAATGCTCTTCTTAAATGCTGCGATTTATCTGCAATGGAAAAAGCTTCCAAGAAATACATTGTGTGTTTTCAATTTAGACATCTTTAACTCAGAATTTAAAGGAGTAGTAGATACAAATATGGAAGATAATAGTTATGTTATATACCGACTTGTAGAAATATACGTAGCAATATGCTTTATACCACCGGAATACATAACGGCTAACAATAGAAAATAAATCAAGCGCGCTATCTGCGGCTTCCCGAAACGCGATGAATCATGCCGAACCTTCATATACACGCGAATATATACTTACAGATATATGCTTGAGTATTGTATTATGTTTATATACCTTTGCAACGTAAAACCGGAAACCACGTCCACAGGGTTGAAATGATGAAAGTCGCTACTAAAGTGGGAGTCCTGGGTTCAAGCCCCACATATACTAAAAAATTAGGAAAGCATTTCAATACTTCTTTATACTCAAAAGGTTTGAATTGATTAGTCTACTCGCGACCACGGTTAGTGTAACTCAGCCGAAACGACAAGGTAATTTTTAAAAGACTCAAAACCATCTTGATCGTTGGAGCCGTCTTCAATTAATCGGTAAATATACATAATCACATCTTTCTTTTATGTAGTCGGTTAAAAATCAAGTAATTATATCAATTCTATTGATAGATAGTAGATAACTTTATTTGTACAACATAGGAAGGAAATATAATACGATATACGAAAGTATGAGTTGCACAAATGTGCGAATTTCTTCCAGGCAACCTTTGAATGGAAAAGAATTGCTTTATTATTAACAATTCATCAATTTAGTCATTTTAAAACACAATTATAAAACATCTTCTAATTCTTGAAAAAAATTAAGAATTTATAAAAATTTTGAAATACTTTTTAAAGTGTAAGATGAAATACAAGTTTGTGTGAATTATTAAATAGGTGCCCGAAAGCTGATACTGTTGATTCTACCATTCTACCCTTATCCCGTTGTTACGTCGTCGGTCGGCGTTTGTGTTAGTATTCTAGCTCACACTCGTGACCTATATATAACAAACTCGGTACATATATATATATGTACGTGTGGGTTGTTATATAAACGTATACGTAGGGGTATACTAGTTGTGTCTTACTGTGTTACCCGTTACCCGGGGGATATTCGTCAAATTCAAAGTAATCGTCGCCTGATAGTAAACATTGTTAATGATTGCGTAAATAATGTTGTTTTTATTCAATTTTTTTATACAATTTGTAGGTGAGATCTTTGCCGATATATTAGTAGTTATATTATTGGGGGAAAGCACACATCCTATCTAATCTTAGCTTTGGACCAAATTTCCATGTCGTTTCGAAACTTTAATCAACAATATAAAATTTAATTCCAATTTTAGTCAAGAACATATTTTTCAATAAAAACAACAAAATTTCCTGCATTCGTTTGGCAATTGGAGTGACCTACAGCCATTAAAAGTTGCCTCTAGGTGTTATTCTAGAAATCCTGTTATCTAATACATATATCAGCATCAAAATCGGTTGAGTAGTTTCAAGTGAAAAAATAATATGTATGTGAATAACCTACTACATACATTAGGTTACTAATATACAGACTTATAAACTTTCGCATTCATAATATTACTTGATAAAGCTGTAGCGAAATAATTGTATGATAATTGCGCGCGTGAAATATAATATAACGTAAGGTAAACTTAGTAAAACACTTTATCAGACGTCTTTACAATATACCTAGTTCAAAATTAAAGGTTACCAAGTAAATTAGAGTAATTTATAAGATACTTTTTAAGAGCTAAATAGTTACTGGTTTCTATAGCAACCCACAGCTAACTTAATTTCACAATGTAAGTGCCGTCACAACAAAATTAATGGCGACCGTCGGACGCACGGCTATGAAATATTCATAAAGAACAAAGAGGAAGTGCCGGCAAGGAATCGATAGCGCCGTCAGCTGATCCGCCCGCCCAATGTCAAGAGCGCGCCACCCGCCCTCACTCACGCACACACGCACGCCACGTCCTCGTCGTCGGCCGAGCTACCCTGCCTGCACGCACACACTCATCCCTCACCCCCCGGACACCGGTTCCGCATCATTTAGACTGACCTATATTCCATTCCATGCCATATTCTAGGCTACTAACCCAAAAACAATAATGTCAAAAGGACAAGAATTTCATATAAATTCTGTTGAATAGGAGTTTGTAGCGAGCGAGGGTCGTAACGGCCTCGACTATGTTTTAAACAAAGTAGGTACTAACCCCTTTATTGTTATAATAGTCAGTCCCATGTTTAAATTAAATGATTTGCCACATTTACCAGATGCGATTTTTCTAATGGCTTTTGATTTTTGGATCGACTTAAATTGCACATTTCAATTTCAATATAATTTTTTGCACCGAAAGCTTTCACTTAACCCTACGAGTGCGGTGCGCAATCGATGCAGATGTTGCATCGTGTCGCTCGGGTCAATCTGACCCGCGTCTCACTATGCGTACTAATTCACCCCTTCTGTCGCTTGCGGGGGTGGAACTTGCACAATAAATAATATATATATGGAGGGTAAAATAAAGGGGTCTAATTTCGCATTGTCCCTTGACACGATTGATGGAGTGCGTTATCGTTCAATGTTTCATTTGTCTTATTTTTAGTTGCATTTGCTTATTCACAGCGGTCGCGATGCGGGGAGTAATCGATGTAAACATGTATATTGTAGGTACACTGAAAAAAATAATCAGTGAATACTACTGAAAAATCAGTAAGCCTAACTGAAAAAATCAGTTAAAATGGAGCCAACTGTAAAAATCAGTTATTTTAACTGTAATAAAACAGTAAGGGTAAAACAGTTGATTTTACTGAATAGTCAGTTAAGAGAAACAGTAAAAAATAAAACAGTTGAAGCAATTGCTTGAATTTAACTGAATAAATCAGTAAAGGAAAACAGTAAAAGAAAACAGTTAATAAAAACAGTTAATGGAAACAGTAACTAAAGACAGTGAGTTTAACTGAATAAATCAGTAAAGGAAAACAGTAAAAGAAAACAGTTAAAGAAAACAGTTAATGGAAACAGTAACTAAATACAGTGAATTTAACTGAATAAATCAGTAAAGGGAAACAGTTAAAGAAAACAGTTAAAGAAAACAGTAAAAGAAAACAGTTAAGGATAACAGTTAAGAGAAACATTAATTGCTACTGTTCCACAACAGTAGACCTTACTGATGTCTACAGTTGCTACTACTGTTTGGGAACAGTAGCAGTTACTGTTCGGTACGTAGTTGCTACTGTTCCACAACAGTAGACATTACTGATGTCTACAGTTGCTACTACTGTTTGGGAAGAGTAGCAGCTACTGTTCGGTACGTAGTTGCTACTGTTCCACAACAGTAGACCTTACTGATGTCTACAGTTGCTACTACTGTTTAAGAACAGTAGCAGCTACTGTTCGGTACGTAGTTGCTACTGTTCCACAACAGTAGACCTTACTGATGTCTACAGTTGCTACTACTGTTTGGGAACAGTAGCAGCTACTGTTCGGTACGTAGTTGCTACTGTTCCACAACAGTAGACCTTACTGATGTCTACAGTTGCTACTACTGTTTGGGAACAGTAGCAGCTACTGTTCGGTACGTAGTTGCTACTGTTCCACAACAGTAGACCTTACTGATGTCTACAGTTGCTACTACTGTTTTGGAACAGTAGCAGCTACTGTTCGGTACGTAGTTGCTACTGTTCCACAACAGTAGACCTTACTGATGTCTACAGTTGCTACTACTGTTTGGGAACAGTAGCAGCTACTGTTCGGTACGTAGTTGCTACTGTTCCACAACAGTAGACCTTACTGATGTGTACAGTTGCTACTACTGTTTGGGAACAGTAGCAGCTACTGTTCGGTACGTAGTTGCTACTGTTCCACAACAGTAGACCTTACTGATGTCTACAGTTGCTACTACTGTTTGGGAACAGTAGCAGCTACTGTTCGGTACGTATTTGCTACTGTTCCACTACAGTAAGAGCTACTGTTGTGGAACAGTAGCAAGTACATACCGAACAGTAGCTGCTACTGTTCGCAAACAGTAGTAGCAACTGTCGCCAATCAGAAAGACACTACATTAACTCTTACTGTAGTGGAACAGATGCAACTACATACCGAACAGTAGCTGTTACTGTTGCCCAACAGTAGCAGCAACTGCAGCTGGACTGCAGGTGTTGTTATTGTTGAGGAACTGTTAAGAAACATACACAAGTATGGTGTTACAAATTAAACATTATTTATTGATGAAACTTAATCATTATTTACATACTTTTCGTAAAAATTTGACACGTATGACATGATGTCATGACATGAAATGAAAAAAAACGGATATTAACGATATATTTTAAAGATTATTTTACATTTCTTTTTTTTTTCTTCATTTCTAACATTTATTTGTAATATCAATAATTTAGTCGGTAGTGTTTATATAACACTCATACATTTTTCATCATGTAACATTATTTTTTTGTTGAAACGTTTATCAACTCAATTCAGGGGGTCCGAGCGAGATGCATAATCTATCGTGAGATTGTATGGAATGGTAGAGTCATTTTATGAATCTCGAATAGAGATCATCTCGATGGTTACATATTATAATAACTAAGTTCATTATAACTATGTTCGAAATAACGACAGTCATAATACCTACTGTTTAAAATACCTAATGGACGAAACACCTACGGTTAATTTAACTACAATCAATTCACCTACGGTTTATTTAACTACAATTAATTATTCATCTATGATTTTTCACCTACGGTTTAAAAAAAATCAAACTTATAAAATACACGCTCCCTAACCAAGTAAAATGGGTCCAATTCGTTTCTAGCACTCGCCGGCCGCTGCCGCGGCACCGCTCGCTTCGCTCGCTCGGTTCGTGCGTTTTTGGTCGCAGTTCTAACATAAACCTAACCTATCCATGTCGGTTCTGGATAGGGGGTGTTCCGGATGGGTCTTTATAATAATATGCTGCACGAGCCGAGCGAGCGGTGCCGCGGTAGCGGCCGCCGAGTGCTAGAAACGAATTCTACTTATTTCACTTGGTTAGGAAATACAAATCCTATTTTATAAAATACACCCTGTATTTTATAAAATTGGATTTGTTTTTATTAACCGTAGCTATTTCGTACATTAGATCAATCGTTCGGGGTGTCCCAAGGTACAAACATGTAACGTACCTTTGGACAAAACCACAAATCTTACATTTTTTTCTTAAAAAATAATCTGGCAACACTAAAGCTTTGGTAACAAACCCAGACAAGTCGTTACAGATTGCTATGCGCTACAAAATAAAATAACTCCCAGCTAAATACCTTAATTACATACAGAGATAGGTTTGTTCAAAGTTGAAGTTGTAGAAAACGTCCCTAGGTACGTTACATGACCCTACTTCGGCCGTAGAACATTTCGTCTTCCTGATTTGATCCTAGAAGATGCGGAATCATAAGAAGTGCAGCTAGATTGCTTGTTTCTTGTTCAGGATCTATAACAAAATAAATGTACATTATAAGACATGCATCCCACAGACTGCAGTAAGTGTATGGTAGCTATCCGGTTCCCATAAGTCGTGGAGTATTAATAGAGGGATCCATCACGAAGAAGGCGATAAGCTAGTCATAGTTTGAGGTAAAAACACTTACTTTTTGCAAGCTCCTTAAGTTCCTTCACAAATGTACTTATGTTTAAAACTTTTTCAAATAATGTTAGGTATTAACTTCTTTTTCAATAATGGAAATTTGTTTTCGAAGGCATGTTCATTGCCATTATACCATTTGTGAAAGTCTGCCACAAGCTGGAAAAAAAATTAAAATAAGTTCTCAGTGTTTTCACATCTTCAAACAGTAGATATGTTTGTATTAAGCAAGTTTTACATGTCATTTCCCTATTTTGTATAAATATATGAAACACTAAAAAATACTGGGTGGAACAGAACGAAGGACTTTCCTGCAAACAGAGGATTGGTTAGCCTAAATACTATTTATACTTTTGTCAAATAAACTATGTTATAGCCTAAAGACATCAATTTAAAAGCATCATGTAACATGTTTCAACATTATTTTATAATAAGTGTGTGCACTCTAAAATGTAAATAAATAATTAAACAACAATGTTGAAGCTGTAGGGGTGTGACACTTCTGACTATTATAAATAAGTATTAAAATAAATGATGGTAATATTTTTTTTACACAATATTCTAATGATTTACAATATAATTTAACTTTATTTAACTTTAATAGTTACAAAAGTATTTTTTATTTATCCCTCGTTCTGTTCCATCCTGTATAAAATAAAGGACTAGCTACCAGCCGACCAGCCGACAGGGGGACACTGCCCAAACTGTCAACAATCGGGGTTCCGGTCTTTTACCCTACTATCTAGAGTGAGGCTCATAAGATATTTTCTGAAACATGCTTGGAAATGGTTGTGTTACTTTTACAAACGTTTTTATATTATTTTGTAGACTGCCATACCTACGATAAATAAATAAATTATTTTGGTAAACTTACCAAAGATATCCCCAAGATCGTTTTAAGCAGGGAAATTCCTGGAGGTATGAATATGAGTCTTCTGACAAGACAGACTTCTGGCGCCGTTTCCTTGTTATGGCCCACTTTTCATCACAAAGAGTATAATTGTCTGCAGACGAATGGAGCCTGTCGAAGCATTCTTCTATTTCAGTGTTCTTTGAATCTGGCTCCGCTTCGCTCGCAGAGGTATAGTGTAAGGGTCGTCACTAACTAGCACCTTCCTTTTGTTAGTTGTAGCGTGCACTGATGCTGTTGTTGGAGTAAACTTTATTTCTAAGGAACGACGCGCCCTTGGCTGGTATACTTTATTTCGGCGATACTTGGCCTTCAAATTCGTGACAGCGTCAAACAGCCGGTCATGGGCTCGCCCGAACCCCGCAGGTCCTTTAGTGTAATAAATAGAGCTATTTTCTGCCGGGAATACTCGTTCTGTAACAGTACAAGAGAACAAAGATATGGTATAAAAATGTCTTCAAATTACAATATGTTGTTATATAAAAGAAAAAGATAAAACTTTACCAATTTCTGACAAAATTTCATGCGAGAGGAAATGTTCAAGCGACTGGCAGACGGTCATTACACCGCTCTACAACCGGCAGACGAATTTTATTCGCTAACTAGCTGTGCCCTGCGGTTTCACCTGCATAAGCCTCGATACCGTGGTCGCAGCGTGATGTTATATAGCTTAAAGCCTTCCTCGATAAATGGACTATCCAACACAAAAATATTTTTTTAATTCGAACCAGTAGTGTCTGAGTTTAGCGCGTTCAAACAAACAAACAAACTATTCAGCTTTATGATATTAGTATAGCTTTAGTATAGTATAGCTTTATAATATTAGTACACCGAGACCTGTTGCTGGCCCACGGTCTAATACCAGACAATAATGACTTTTATGGCTGCACTACACAATCGGCGATTACAGACGATTGTGTAGTGGAGCCGTTAGATTACCTGGGAACTGTGCGGATTTTCAAGTATTTGCAGCTGAGTAGATTTCCAATGAAAAATAATATTTATAAATTTCGCCTGGTTGCCAATATTATGTGGAATCAACTGTTTGATTTGGTCATTATCCAAGAAAGGCAATGCAGTTATGTCCACTTCGTTTTCTAGAAAAATCGAAAAAATAATGCAATTAAGGCTAGCTAAGGGCTCCATCCAGAAATGACGTGATCATTTAGGGCAGGGGGACACTTTATTTACTTTTTTAGTCAAAATTTGAAGGCCGCGGACTTAAAAATAACTTACTTACCAAGAAATGTCTCTACATAGTATTGGTCGAGTGCCCATGTTTTTAACAGTTCACTTGCATCGTTACATGAACTGCAAAAAATACAAATCAATTACAGTGGACCCCCGGTAATCCGGCAAACATTATGCAGGGCAGTGTCGGACTATCGAATTTGTCGGATTATAGAGCACTGCCTAAGACCTGCTTTCGCTTCTGGGTTTGTGACGACATTACTAGGTACTATACCTAATACACAATGAATAAATAGTAAACAATGAACGCACGCTAGGCCGTACCGCTATCACTAGTAGTCAAATTCAAACTAAGTAAAACAATGCATACGCGTCGAGCACAATAGCGGTGGCGCGTACGAGTTGTGACCTGTTCAAACCTGCGTGATCTATATGTATTAGCAAAGATTGTCAAACATACATGTAATTCTAAGTCATGTCGGATTACAGGGGGCGCCGGATTAGACAGGGGCCGGATTACCGGGGGTCCACTGTACTATACATTTCGTCCTTCGCTTTTGTTAATCTAATATATATCAATAATATCTAATTAATGGTGAAAAAACTACTTCAATCTCATAAAAACTCTACGAGATACAACAATACGACACGTACATATAAATAAGGGGAAATTGAGAACTCTGTAGTGCAGCTATGTTAAAACTTTCGTTTATCGAAACGGTTTCATAACAAAAAGTTAACATTCATTAGTATTTTGACTATAATAGTTGATAAATATTTTCATAGGTTCCTTAAAAATTGACTTTCCCACACAACTAGACGCTTTCATGAAAGATAATGGAACTCAATTTTTAACTAAGATAAAAACACTATTTACTTACCTCATTTTCTGTAACTTCCGTAAGGAAAGCTTTAATTTCACTGCACTTCAAAGATATTATCTGCACTTGACTGAAATTAAAATATAATTCAATTCAACCGAGCGACGACGCACGCTTTGCGCCGCTTGCGCGATAAATGCGGGGCGGGCGGGCAGTGTTGCCTACCTCACGAAAGCAAAAAGCAGCAAATGGAACTTAAAAAAACAGCAGAAAACTGTAAAATAGTAATTTCAAAACAGCAAATCTACTGTCCGACATATCATTTATACACTGATAGAAGAATTTCTTTCATAGACCAGGGTCGATAATTTTTAAAACCAAAAAAATTAATAGTAGGATGAAACCCATTAGAAAAGGGGGAATATTATAAAAATGAAAGGAAAAATAATTTACGGGCGATCTGAGGTCGGGAAGGGGATGGGGGTGAGTTTTTAAGGGCAAAAAACGGTTTATTTCGATTTCCGGCAAAACTAAAAGTCCTATGGAAAAAAGTCAAATGGCAAAGTTGTAGGTAATAAAAAGATCTAAAACTTTTGTATCCACACTTTATTCACATATGAAAAATTCAAAAAACCAAGTTTTTGGTTTTTTATTTTTATCTTTTACTAAATGTTTATTTTTTCACGAAATTTGGTGAAAACTTACCTTTCTATGTCCCAAATACCCTGTAATTTATTTGATTAGAAATATTTATTTTTTCACCTTATTTTGAATTAATATCGAAAAATCATCCTAATTTTCAATCGAAAATTTACCCGTCAAAATATCAGCTTTTTCAAAAAGTTGGTATGCTTTCTTTCTGTTTGCTAAAATCTCTACTTTCCGATGGTGAAAAAAAAATATGTTACTGTAGTAAATCTTCTCAGAAAATGCAAAAAACCGATCGAGAAAATCGAATTTTTTGTACGATGTTGTATAGTATACTGTCTGTGTACGTAATTATAGTAGTATATTTTGATTTGCAATTTTGATTTCCTTTTCTAATGGGTTTCATCCTACTATTTTTTTTTTCGCTTTTTATTATTTTTAAAGGCTTATAGTCTATCAATTAAATAAGATTTCTTGATATTAAAGAAATATTTTACTATCGAGCATGCTCAAATAGATATTTATTAATAGTTAACTAATCATTTATTACAGATTATTTTTAAGAAAAAAAAAATATATTTCTTAATATTTAAAAAATCGTTTATTTGATATAATATTTAGATATAATTTATGATGATCTAGTGACAACGTCACTAAGGTGGCAACACTGTTTTGTACACGGTAAACAGTTAGCGTTACTATTTCAATACGTAAGAACTACTGTTTCGGTGAGTGAAAACAACTATAGTAGGTAATCATTAGCTTCTACTGTTTTGCTATTGACTACGCTAAACCGTTAGAGTTACTGTTTCAATACGTAAGAACTACTGTTTCGGTGAGTGAAAACAACTGTTCTATTCATTAAATTCTACTGTTTTGCTATTGACTACGCTAAACCGTTAGAGTTACTGTTTAAATATGTAAGAACTACTGTTTCGGTGAGTGAAAACAACTATGTTAATCATTACATTCTACTGTTTTGCTATTGATTACCGTGAACTGTTAGAGTTACTGTTTCAATACGTAAGAACTACTGTTTCGGTGAGTGAAAACAACTATGTTAATCATTACATTCTACTGTTTTGCTATTGATTACCGTGAACCGTTAGAGTTACTGTTTCAATACGTAAGAACTACTGTTTCGGTGAGTGAAAACAACTATTATAATCATTAACTTCTACTGTCTTGCTATTGACTACGGTAAGCCTTTAGAGTTACTGTTTCAAAACGTAAGAACTACTGTTTCGGTGAGTAAAAATAACTATTCTAATCATTAAATTCTACTGTTTTGATATTGATTACGGTAAACCGTTAGAGTTACTGTTTCAAAACGTAAGAACTACTGTTTCGGTGAGTGAAAACAACTATTGTAATCATTAAAACTTCTACTGTCTTGCTATTGACTACGGTAAACCGTTAGAGTTACTGTTTCAATACGTAAGAACTACTGTTTCGGTGAGTGAAAACAACTATTGTAATCATTAAAACTTCTACTGTCTTGCTATTGACTACGGTAAACCGTTAGAGTTACTGTTTCAATACGTAAGAACTACTGTTTCGGTGAGTGAAAACAACTATTGTAATCATTAACTTCTACTGTCTTGCTATTGACTACGGTAAACCGTTAGAGTTACTGTTTCAATACGTAAGAACTACTGTTTCAGTGAGTGAAAACAACTATGTTAATCATGACATTCTACTGTTTTGCTATTGATTACCGTGAACCGTTAGAGTTACTGTTTCAATACGTAAGAACTACTGTTTCGGTGAGTGAAAACAACTATTGTAATCATTAACTTCTACTGTCTTGCTATTGACTACGGTAAACCGTTAGAGTAACAGTTTCAATACGTAAGAACTACTGTTTCGGTGAGTAAAAATAACTATTCTAATCATTAAATTCTACTGTTTTGATATTGATTACGGTAAACCGTTAGAGTTACTGTTTCAATACGTAAGAACTACTGTTTCAGTGAGTGAAAACAACTATTTTAATCATTACATTCTACTGTTTTGCTATTGATTACGATAAACCATTAGAGTTACTGTTTCAATACGTAAGAACTACTGTTTCGATGAGTGAAAACAACTATTTTAATCATTACATTCTACTGTTTTGGTATTGATTACGGTAAACCGTTAGAGTTACTGTTTCAATACGTAAGAACTACTGTTTCGATGAGTGAAAACAACTATTTTAATCATTACATTCTACTGTTTTGCTATTGATTACGGTAAACCGTTAGAGTTACTGTTTCAATACGTAAAAACTAATGTTGAATGAGTTAAAACTACCGTTTGACTTGTAACTGTTTTAAAACAGTAGTACGTACTGACTGAAATAGGTAATTCTAACTGAAATATAAGTTAATTCAACTGTAAAATTTCTTACTGTTTTAAACCGTAAAATATTTTTTTCCGTGTACCTACAGAGTAATATCATTACATTAGTTTTCTCTCTGCCGTAATGTATTCATGATAAACATGTTGTGTTCCACTGAGCTATAAAAACACGTCACCCTCTACGATGTGCCGTCCGAACTATTTAAATCGAGAACACAATATCGTTCTCAAATATCTAACGCACCTTGCGAAAATGCATCAAAAAAAAAAATATTGGCGGCATTTCAAAGCTTAACCCTTATAATAACCGGGTCACCGGGGCCCGACTAACCAAACGCAACATCCTAACCAAACAACAGAGCAGATGGTTGCACACATTGCACCATCTGAAACGCAAAAATTGAATATTCTATGTAAAAATGGGTTATAAATGCACCTTGCATTGCGAAATAGGCTCGTCATCCATCACAATAGATGCTAATCCGATCAACCGTCTCTCTCCCACTCGTTATTGCATCTCTGTTCGATTCATCCGGGCTTTCCGGAGCTATTGACACTTTGAAATTAGAATGTCACGCGTGGGTGGACAAACGCAAGCTATTGTGTACGTTTGTATGGATTCGCAATGCATGTTGTAAGGGTTAACACGATTGATTGCGCGCTTCATGCAAACCAACAAGAAAATATATGAGTCCCACAATTTTAAACGATATATTATAAACTAACTGCGCCCCGCGGTTTCACTTGCGTAAGTCCCGATCCCGTGGGAATATCAAAATAAAAGTCTTCCTCGATAAATGGACTATCCAACACAAAAAGAATTTCTCAAATCGAACCTATTCCTGAGATTAGTGCGTTTAAACAAACAAACAAACTCTTCAGCTTTATAATATTAGTATAAATATACCATGCATTAAATCGGTATCAGTAATATAAACATGAAATATTTCTTATTAGCTGTACCTACTGTACATGGCTGTGCCCAGCGATTTCGCTCGCGTTAAAAGTGACCAATATATTGTAATTATTAGCGTCTAGCTAGAGGCAACAAACTAAACATTCACAAATATAATATTAGCTAAAAAATTAATGATGAAATAATAATAGTGATATCAGGATTTCCGTCACAGCAAGCTCCACGAGGCAACTCCAAAATTTCAATCAACAACACATAATACGTTGATAAATTTACACTGCTATAATTACATTTCTCAGTTTACTATCTGTTTATCACAATTTTTTTTATTCTTACACGTGTTCAAAAACATGTGTATAGAATCCGTTATGTAAAATGTATCATTGATATGCTAAAAATGGCGAATTCTAATATCGTTCGCGGGATTATGGTGTAACGTCAGCACTTCACAATGGACGAATGAAGAGCGGTCAGTATATAAAGATGGTCCGATTAAGGAAGGGTCCCAAATCATCTTTGTAGTATATTGTGATATTTTACTAATGGGACCGCATTCCTCGCCGGCCAGTATACCGGCCTGTGATCCCCTGTGTCACACCCCAGCGGTCATTATTTATACTTAATTTATTATTATTTTGATACGTAAGATGAAAGGGTTGCGACAATGGTTCCGTATAGTAGCCGTTGGTCAGCGACTGCGTTGGACTCTCGCCTGGGGTGAGACTTCTCTTTGTTTAACTATGGGAACCGTGCAAAAATAACATCGGTGAAACGTTTGAGCGAACCCATCATACACTGGGATGCGAATTTATCTCTATTCAACACGTGACTGACATTTCTTCCATTTTCTTTGTAAGATAAACAACTTTGTTTTATGTTTTACGATCAATCTCTCGTCGAAAATACATTTCTTATTCAGGAACGAAATTGGCGATATTGATACCTTCAATTACAATATAATTAATTTCCTTAATACAAAAATAAGAAATTAGAAGTGCTAACCACTTTTCTAGGAAACTACAAAATTGTATTTAGATAAAAAACACACAAAAATATCTCACGAAAGACTACTTTAATCGATCAAGTAGACAAACGGGTAGCCTTACTCTAAACGCACGTACATATATTATTCAGAATCATTCAATAGCGACACACAAAGAACCTATCATTGTCTTACCCTAAAAATGCTTTCAATAGAAATGGTCAAAAATGACCCGCACTTCCCTGTTCGACTGTTCCCAAGGGTTAACCCTTACATGCTTACAATGGAGTGTCGACAGTGACCACCGCGCACCGGTCAAATGGTCATACGGTCATTTTAATATCCCGCTCTAAGAAGGAAATGTATGAATGCTTTCTAGTTGTTGTTGATTATATTATTTAAATTCAGTGTAAACCGTTACTCGTCAACTAGGGATAGACATGAGAAAGTTTGAAGTAAAATGAGTGGGTTATTATAGTGTTACACGAGATAAGCTGGCCGATGTCCGGTTTGTGAGCGCTATATGGTATTACTTGTACTTTATGTGGGGTTATTGTAAGCTTTCTTTAAGAAATAAACACACAAAGCTTGGAGTGAAAACACTAGCGTCTATATTATAGTTAGAAAAAAATTATTGTTCATCTACTAATCCCTTAGTAGAATATTATATTAACTCTTAAGAATCTAGTAAAAAGTTATTTATACAAAGTGATAAACTTTAAGTTACTTTCGGACCAGCTTATAAATACGATAACAAATAAAATAATTAAACAAATCTACATTTCTTGAATAATTTAGCAACATTCTCAAGAACGGTCAGTGTCATTTAAAAACCAAAACATGGTGCATTTGTTATGCAAAACAACCCCTAGACACGCATAAATATGCATAATGATAAATTATCTTGAGATGGTGCATTTTTTTGCATGACAATTGCATATGCAATTGGTTTCTAAAGTTCCCATGAAGAACAGGTTAACAAGTGTAGCGTTAGATGGGTCCAATCTGAGCGTTCGTTGCTCGAGAATGGTCCGGGATGCAACTTCGCAAGGGTTATTTTTGACCGTTAGACTGGACAATGAATGCAATTTATACAAGTTTTTGTGCATCTAATGTTTGCATAATCTCATCTTGTGGTTTAACGGTTAATTCTGAGGTGCACTGTTGCATTTTTATTAAATTCAATGTACTTATACTAACTGCCCATAATAAATGAAAACAGATATAACAATATAAAAATCACTTTTATGTTCCTGTAATCATATGTATGAAATTTTAAAGATAAAGATATTTATTTGCATAAAGTATGGTAAGTACAGATCTTAGGATTAAAAAAATACATAATAATAATAATAATAAGAGAATTTCAATATAAGTTACATTTGTTTTTCTTAATTGGAATTTAATTAAAATAAAATTTTCAAATGCTGGGTTATAGGTAGATAGGTACCAAAGGTTAACGAATGTATGTAATTTATTTTAATTGAGTCATTTTGAGCTATGTTAAATAGTGCAAATAGGTATATCTACGTTTATAAATACTACATTCTTTTTTGTAATACATAATTAATGAATATTCCTTTCGTTTGTGTTCAGGGTCGTTACCCCCATCACCAGCAGACAGCGGTGTATCAGACGTGGAGTCGTCCTCGTCAGGCGCTGGCTCCGCCGAGGAGCTGAAGGCGCGGCTGCAGCCCCCGCCGCCCGCGCCCTTCCACGCGCCATTCCTGCCCTTCTACCAGCACCACTCCATCACCACAACGTTGCAGCACCATGTCACCGCGCATCCTAGGCCACCTGGTATGTACCTACTACCTATACATTATTTTGTATCAATTTTTAATGTGCCTTAGGATTATGGAAGGGGGGACATTCAAAGTTGCTAACATAATGGACAAGTTCAGAGAAAACAGATTAAGAAGGAAAGAAGACAAAAATCTAGCAGGTTTTTACGATCTCAAATAGACATCGGTTATTTAAATAACGATACCTATACTATATTAAACAAATAATAAAAAGAGGTTACTAATTCAATTCCATTAATACATATTTAATAATTCTACACCAATAGGTCACATCCATTTAAAAATATGAGTACCTACAATTAAAAGCAAAACTTATAAAATAAACAAATTACTTAAAATACACAAACTGCATCAAAGCGCGCGGGCAACAGACAAAATAACGAACAAATCCTGATTCTACTAATTAGTTATGCATGTAGATTTACCAGAGTTATGCAAAAATAAATCTATATATATAAAAATCAATTGCTGTTCGTTAGTCTCGCTAAAACTCGAGAACGGCTGAACGGATTTATCTTATCTTGGTCTTGAATTATTCGTGGAGGTCTAGGGAAGGTTTAAACGGTGAGAAAGATCGGACTTACGCGGGTGAAACCGCGGGGCGCAGCTAGTATAATAATAAAAAATACTTAGAGAGAATAGTCGAGTATTGTGTGTAGAGGTGACTCGGTGAACGAACGTACCCGGAAGGTGACCTTAGAGCGCGCGCGCTGGCGCTGAGTGGAGCGACGACGACGCGCTGCGCGGGCGCAGGGATATTTGGGAGCGCGCATCTCAACGACCGACATCTATACTAACTAAATCATTTGTTACATTTGTTCTTCGTATTAATTACGTTATGCTTTGTTTTTTTCTCTTTATTTAATAATAAGCGTTTTATATTCGATGTCTTTTATAGTTTAACTTTTTATTATCTTGTTCTTCCATTCGAATATGTTTAGCTATCTAATTGAGTTATACTATTTTTTTGCGGACCTCTTTTTACGACTTATTAAACTTTTATTACCACACTAGCGACCCATCCCGGCTTCGCACGGCTATATTATGCATGTATTATGTCTAAAAACCTTCACCCATTGCGTAGTTTTAAAGATTTAAGCATACATAGGGATATAGGGACAGAGAAAGCGACTTTGTTTTATACTATGTAGTGATGAAGTTAGTACCTACGTATGAATCATCATTTCGAATTATTATTTTTTTATATAAATATAATGTTTTAATATACAAATAAATTTCAATTTCCGCCTTAAAATTAAGAAACATAAATGTGTCATAGAAATCCGCCATTCAGTATTTGCCAACGTTGTATATAATATATCTAACAATTTCCCGTCCCACTTAATGTGATAAATGTGGTATTACGTTTACATATAGTAGGTATATGTAGTAGTGTAGGTATATAGATATTATGTATGTGTGCAATGTCGCCGAATGTGCGCAGGCGCATCGTTGTCTAAATATACTCGAGTTATCAGCCGCTTCCGGGGGCGTGATGCACTGGACCGCAGCCAACTGGCCTGCTTTCAGGACCTCAATACAAAGGACCTACTTATTATGCATTAAAATAAGCTGTTATACGAGTTACGGAAACATTTAAATACATAATTAGTGCTTTTGACAAAAATGTCGGAATTAATTCATTGACGTAGGTTGTATTTTTGAAGATTTACATTTTGAAACGAAAGATAGAACCCTTATTGGAATTATTAATGTCATCATAATTAACAAATACGAATGTGAAATCGGTTAAAATAAGTTTAAACAGAATATAAAGTAGAGTTAAATTGTACACTTATCTAAAAACTCTACCAATAAATAGTTAAGCAGAAGCCTCAAACAAGATAATAGTAAAATATAAACGCGATACCCATACACTTGCGCCGGTTTCCGTGACACAAAAACAAAAGAAACGTTCGCTCACAGTGACGCGGGCGGAACCAGTTGGCTGGCATGGACCTGCATCGGCCATTTATCGCCACTTGGCGCTTCATGCCCGTCCTCAACTATTTGACATTGTGCAAGGTCAGTGCTCCTAATATAAAGATGCAAAAAACTATAGTTGACCAGCGCTGTGCATGCGCATGCGACTCGCGTCCCGCCTTCGGCGCATGTCCCAGCATAATAACCGATACTTTCGATTACCGCTCGATAATCGCCTTTATTTTTTATTTTTAAAGATTCTTCGTTTTCAAAGGAGAATATAAATACAACGTGAGCCTTAAGACATCCTCATTCTTCGATAAGAGTCATTAAAGATATCATGCCGGAAAAGCGCGCCATTATACCTAACGTTACAAAGACACGTTTTGGTGCCTTTGTCGCAATGTAGGTACGAGTACGCCGGCAATAAAATAGAATTTTACGACGATCGAGGTGCACCACACCACCGGTGTCTTGTCAAATGCCTCAGAACTTCGTTGTCGCTAAGAAATTGCATCTATTTGCGATTTTTACGATAACATGTTATAAAAATATATGAGGAAATTGCGTTTTGTCGGACCAGGAAGAACAGTCATAACTCTGGGAACGAGCAGGTGGCCGGAGACCGCTGGAGTATCGAGATTAGTTAGATTAGTTGGCAACGGTTTAGCCAAAGCCACCCACAGAACGTTTTTTAACACGTGCCTGACTACTAGTATCTACACAACAACACAATTTAATATGAATAAAGAAAATGTAGGTACAAAACACAAAGAACCCATTTGAACATTTACGCAATATGAGGTGACCGCTTACGTCAACCTCCGAAGGAACTGCACAAGGATAAAGTCATAGAAAAATAACGAACGACCGTAAACCGCAGGAGAATTTTGATAAACAGACATAAATAGACGAGTTCATTCTGTAATTAAACCATCCTATGAATGAAAATGCGTGTTGAGTTATATGTTCCTTATTGTTAGTCACTAGAAGTAAGAAATCATCGTGGAAAAACAATTAAGGAAACCCTTATTGTATAATATACCATCTTGCTCGAGAATGGCGCTCGCGCAGGGTCTTCGAGGCGTAAATCGGCCATTGCTGTAACGAGGCACACACGAAATTTTGGTGTTGCAAACGTGAATATTGGGCAAGAGCGGCGGTGCCGGCGCCATTGTCAGACTCTGGCGAAACGTAAACGACCTTCCTACTCTGATTGGGCAGTCAGAACCTGATTGTGTGAGTATGTGCCGTGTATGTTTCAATACATTATTACAATCCAATTACAATTTTGACAAACGTTTGACGGTTCCTTTTAGGAAATATTAAATATTTCCCAATAGAACCCAATAGGCAAACTTGTCGTTAACCTGATACTTAATAGTATCGCTGGTAAACACATATTCTTTCTTATTTTTAACACCAGACAGAAATTAAATAAAGAGACACGACACCAAAGTAAAGGAAAACAGGAGTAGAGTTATTGGATCCAAATTGATGATAGAACTACAGTAAAACGTACAGAAACCTTGAAGCCGTCACAAGTTGCCAAATAGTGGGCAGTAAGTGCATAATAAGGTGTGCGTGAGAGCATACCGCATTGATTCAGATGGTTTTATATACGTTCCGGTGGTGCTGGATATTGCGTCAGGTCAAGTTGCCGTAACTTTACCATTAAAGCTATACTAAATGCCTCAAACTAGTCCCGCTTTGAACCTTTGATGGAGCTGTGTGTCGTGTCGAGTTGTGACGCACAAATAGCCAAGCATATCCGTCTCCGATCTACCACATCACGAATATCCGACAGGATATCATGATAAATAAGCATATTTACTTACAATAAAAAGTAATACCTACTTACCTGTTTATGTGTTTGAATTATCTATGTAATTGACTTGCCAATATTGCGAAATGTGATGACATGGTGAATAAATGATTTATGATTTAATACTATAAAGGAACAGCTATTTTAGGCAAATCTGAGTGTAGGTTACGTAAATATAAAGGCACTTATCGTCAGAACATATTTTAATCATATAAATTACATACCCATCGGCATTATTTTACCACAACGCTTAATCCACTCACTAAAAGGTATTAAACTAATTAACTCAAATAAATGGTACGAACATAAAAAGGTTCGGACATCATGAAGCTACTCCGACAGAATGAACCACGTTCCGTCATTTTATTCCTATTTATAGACACAAAACAGTAGTCAAGATGGCGGCGCCCTGACGTATCCATCAAATGAAGCACTGTGTTGTTGACTTCCTTCAGTCGTTTTCGTTTTGTTACTGACACGGCCGTCCTGCGGTTGTGTTCGCCCTCGAACACCCTTGTAGTCGAATTTGGAAGCTGAGAACAACACAAAAAAGGTCAGATTCTGCAACGTTTGATCATTTTGATATTGAAGAGCAAACAGAGTTTTGGAGGAGTTGGCTATTCCATCGCCGGCCAACCAACCCAACCAAAAGACATCAAATGATTGCAATACTTCTACATTCATACACCAGAGCAAAAAGAACAGAATCTTGGAAGAGCTAGCTATCCCATCGCCGGCCAACTAACTCGACCAAAAGACATCTACAGTTCGCAATACTTCCACATCCACACACCAGAGCAAAAGGGACAGAATCTTGGAAGAGCTAGCTATCCCATCGCCGGCCAACCAACTCAACCAAATGGCTTAAACCAAGTGATGTTCAATATCAGCTTAGTTGTGTATCGCCATGTATTTAAAGTACCAGTGTTCACCATGGATATCTGTTACTATACACAATTCTGTCACTCTACTTCTGTTGGAAAAATGTTTGAAGTGACTGCAACTGCATGGGAATTTCTAATTTGAGTTTTATTTCTTTTTCCTGCCATTAGAACCCATATTGCAACGCCATTTCTTTATTTACAGATCTCTTCATTCTAGATTTCTCGCTACACATCTCACAAAGAACATTTCGCTTCACTTGTGAGAGAGACACCCATATCTGAATGATTTATATTATCGGTTTAAGAATAACTTGCGTTCACAGCGTATCGAGTTTATTTCACAACATCTTATAGCATGTACACCTTTACTAAAATAAATGCATCTGTAAATTCACACTCTCGACTAATTGGTCAAAAATATGAATCTACCCATGAATCCACTTTTTGCGGCAATTATCTACTCTGACCAAAACTGTTCAAAAACTAAAATATTTCTATGCAACATCTAAAATATCTGAATTTAATCCATTTCCATCGCTAATTATAATATGGCATATTTCCTTGGTATATCCATACTAGCGACCATTACTAATTAAAAACTTTCATAAAAAACAACATTTCAGACAACCATGTAAAAGTCTAGATTTAATCTACTTGCATCACCAATTTTGATAAAATATTTCAGAACTTAATTGACTTCATAGGCCTCTCCTGGCTCTTAACTTTTTTTAATCTAGCCTTAATTGTAATTATACTTTACAACAGAAATATTCAGCTCATTATACAAATTATAAACGATACAGCTTTAAAAAATCTGAATTTAATCCATTTGCATCGCTAATTATATGGCATATTTCTTTGTTATATCCATACTAGCGACCATTACTAATTCAAAACTTTTCAGAAACAATATTTCAGACAACCATGTAAAAGTCTAGATTTAATCTACTTGCATCACCAATTTTGATAAAAATATATTTCAGAACTTAATTGACTTCATAGGCCTCTCCTGGCTCTTAACTTTTTTTAATCTAGCCTTAATTGTAATTATACTTTACAACAGAAATATTCAGCTCATACAAATTATAAACGATACAGCTTTAAAAAATCTGAATTTAATCCATTTGCATCGCTAATTATATGGCATATTTCTTTGTTATATCCATACTAGCGACTATTACTAATTCAAAACTTTTCATAAGAAACAATATTTCAGACAGCCATGTAAAAATCTGGATTTAATCTACTTGCATCACCAATTTTGATAAGATATTTCAGAACTTTATTGACTGCCTCGGCCACTCCTGGCTCTAAATTTCTCAAACCTAGCGATATTTTTGTAATTATACTTTTTTACGAAAGTATTCAGCTCATTATACAAATTATAAACGATACAGCTCACCATTTTCCACCATGGTCATTTTACTACATCCTCGTGCTGTTTTCACGGTTTTTTACCTGTGTCACCATCTACAAGTCATCTACATTCACTCGCTATTCAATCTGCAAAATTACTAAAAGCATCTTCAAATAAACAGATGAAGAAGGAGTAATATGACCCCCTCTTCGGTAATTCAATTCAAAATAATATTTTATGGAACCTCTGTATTTATCACTGTTTTACACTGTAATTTTTTATCACAATAAAATATTTAGGCTATTTACCCGTTATTTTTATTATTGTCTTACCCACAAATTTCAATAGATTTGCGTTTTTATATTTATTTAAACAATATTTCATATTTAACACAATATTTCATATCACAATATTTTACACGCTCCTTTTTTTTTTAAAGATTTAGATTAAAACCATAAAACACTTGTCAGCAAGACCGAAAACGTGTCACGTGAAAGTTCGATTTTCACTATTTCATCGCACTTCTGATATAAAGGAACAGCTATTTTAGGCAAATCTGAGTGTAGGTTACGTAAATATAAAGGCACTTATCGTCAGAACATATTTTAATCATATAAATTACATACCCATCGGCATTATTTTACCACAACGCTTAATCCACTCACTAAAAGGTATTAAACTAATTAACTCAAATAAATGGTACGAACATAAAAAGGTTCGGACATCATGAAGCTACTCCGACAGAATGAACCACGTTCCGTCATTTTATTCCTATTTATAGACACAAAACAGTAGTCAAGATGGCGGCGCCCTGACGTATCCATCAAATGAAGCACTGTGTTGTTGACTTCCTTCAGTCGTTTTCGTTTTGTTACTGACAATACATAGTATTTTAATAATACGCCATCTGAGATTTTATACCAAGTCAATTCCAACTACACCGTTCCAATTCCGTCTAATAAGACAGTATTAATAAAACGCGATAAATTGGGTTTC
Source organism: Idaea aversata (assembly GCA_907269075.1). Classification (NCBI taxonomy): domain Eukaryota; kingdom Metazoa; phylum Arthropoda; class Insecta; order Lepidoptera; family Geometridae; genus Idaea; species Idaea aversata. The sequence goes on from OU026084.1 coordinate 791,750, forward strand.
TTGGTATCAACAGAAAGAATCTATTTAAAAATAATTGAGTCGCTTCGAACATTCAGAGCACGGAGTAAACAGTCGTCAATGTGACATTCGCAAACGAAATGGAAATTAAAATTATCAACGTGTCTATTCTGCAGCGCTGCATCGCGAAGTTGCGCGTGCGCCTGTGTGTGTGTATGTGTGAGGGAGGGCGCGCGCGGGGGTGTGCGCGGTGCGCGGGAGTGCGGCGCGAGGTGATCGGCCCAATTCAAGGGCAATGCAGCGCTAGCGCTCGCCTCGTATTAATAGTTGGCGACTATTTTCGCCTCGCCGACCGCTGGGGGACCGGTGTGTAGGCACGTTATTATTGACATTCGCAAACTTCCAAATAAGAATGACTCCGCTTACATCATGTCGCGTTCGACTAAAAACTTTAAAACATCCGATTCATTACTTACATTGTAACTTCACAAAGCACAATTTCATACAATAAATAATATTCAGAATCAAATCAAATCAAATCAGAAAAATCAAATCAGAAAAATCAAATCAGAAACTCGTCCGGCAAAAAACTCGTCCGACAAAAAACTCGTCCGACAAAAAACTCGTCCGACAAAAAAAAAAAAATCAATAAAGTTCAATTTAGATTTAAACAACTTCTCCCGTGAGAATTTTGTGTGACGTGAGAATTTTGTGTCTCGCTTTTGTAAAATTTCACTCTCATCATTTTTTCATAACGCGCCTAAAGAAGTATAACTTCAAAAATTCAGCTCAATCGGTAACCGGGAAGTGGGTCTAATTTTATTTGCAAATTTTGACGGACAACTTACTTACATACGAACAGTGCAAGTTAAATAAAAGCTTGTAATAAGTCGTCACATATTTATATTTATTACTAAATTGAACTTGAAACAACACAAAAATATATGTGTATACTTTAGTTTGGTATTAACTAGTGATGGGCAATCAATCACCGACTCACCCAGAAATATCGATAAACGTCCTAGATTCCAGTCGGTAGCTAATTTAATGGTTACCCGGTAACTGATATGAATACAGTTCTGTTTACAAATTAATATACAGCGCCTGTGTTGAAGTTCAACAAATTAATTTGTTTTCGGCATTATAATAAAGAAATATCAAGTTATTTCGAAAAGGGTTAGCAGTTCAACAGCCCATTGCTAATTAGATTCCAATGAGTCGCAATTTCCTTACATTTGAATCGTTGACGTCAGCGTCTAATAAATCTTATGTAGGTTAGCAAGTGAGGTTGTTTCTGAGTAGGTAAGTACCTATGCGATAGCAATTATAGGCTTGTTCACACTTCGCAGAAAGAAACAGCAACAGTATGCGATCATAGCCAAATCTGTGACAACTGCGGTTTAGTGTGATATCAGACGCAACGAGCGACGGTTTGCAATTCTCAAAAGAAGCCTTTATTTGAAACGTGAATTGATGATCGGGCCCGTATAAGGAAGAACATCGCGCGCCATCTGTCGTACAAAACGTAGTTGCGCAACGCGAGCGACCTAGTTCGCGCGGTGGTCGCTGCCAAACGCGCTTCGACTCCTCTACAATTACATATTTCGGTGTCGCAACATCGCGGTCGCATCCGAGTTGAACGGCCCACGACCTTGAGTTGTTGCGCAGACCATACCGCGTCGCACGCGCCGCTGAAAGCGAAAGGACTCGCGATCCCGAATTCACCATAAATCCCCGTTAGTACCCGTTGTGTCGCACTACGTACGTACGTACGTGACCCACAACTCGTTTGTTTGTGACAATCATTCAAACCACAATCGTGTGTTGTAAACTGAATCATGGTAAATTCTGTAATGGCTGAAAGCTAACAAACACCGTGCGTCACCTTCACGAGATTCGATTCACACGCCGCTGCCGCGCCGCCGCGGCCGTGCCGCTTCCTGCGCACCGTAGCGTGGTTTCGCAACACATCTCCGCTCAGCGTGTTGCCACTGCCACCATGCCAATGTGGCGCAATCGTTTCCGAAATACACAAAATACGCGGAATAGCCGACTCGTATCGAATCGTGAACTCTGAAAATTGCCGCGACCCAATTTTGTATAGGAATCTCAGGCGCTCCATTTGTCCGGAAACTCTGTACGCTCGTTTTATGATAGGCGTAAAAAACGAGGGAGCGTCCATGCGGCTTATATACTCGCTCCGATGGTTTCCTGGCCGTTTTAAAATTATCCGCTGGTTCCCGACGGAGCGGCAAAACGATCGCCCTTCACGGACCACGGCCGCCCCTACCGCCCGTCACTCTAAATAGCATAATTCCATAACCGGGTCGATGAGAGTGTCGTCGTCGATCGCGATCGTGCGGCGACTCGCTATCCTTGTGTTTATGCGTCGCAGTAGTAACCGGGTCAGTGTTAGGTCGCATAGCACTGCATAAATAGACGCCTGTTCCCGCGACAACGCCGCCCGCGCCGATTCTCGCGGTCGGTCGCGCTGCGCTGCATCGCTGATCCTCGGTTCACTCTTTTGTCGCAATATATTTGCTCCCTTACCGACCGTTTGCTGGCAAATTATCAGATTCCATAGCATACTAGACCTGGATACACTGGAGCGTTGCAAAACTAGCACATTTTCAATGTTTTCGAAAATATAAAGCATATTGGACGATATTATCATACATACGTACCTACCTATTAAAACTCTTAATTAGCCAATTAACGCGCCCCATTAGCGAGAGTTGCGTAATCAATATTGAATATACAATGTAAACCGATATTTAGCTAACAGTGTACGGCATCTACCATGCTACGAGCAGTACCAACCCACCCGTACTCAACCGAATAGTTAGGTAAATAGAGTAAATATGGTAAGGAACGGAGATAGTTTATTTGTATGAAATAATAAGCGATACTTTAGTATCCTTTAAGACCTGAGAATATTAGCACCTAATAATACAAACTATAAAATGGTTCTACTTGAACACCAAATAGAAACCAACTGCGGCTTACAAGAATAAGAACCCCGTTGAAATATTCCATATAACACCAGCCTGCCTAGCATGAAGACCAAAACACGATATGATAAAGCGATATAACTACATCAACTCTCAAAATATGATAGATAAAGCCGCTATTTTGAATTTTTATTATAAATTGCGATAAAAATTATGATAAAAATTCGACATGGCGGCTTTATTTATCATATTTTAAGAGTTGATGTAGTTATATCGCTTTATCGTATCGTGTTTTGGTCTTCATGCTAGGCAGGCAGGAGGGCAAGTTCACAAGAAGATATTTATACAACATGATAAAACATTAACATTTGGGCATCGACTGAATAATCGATAATTGAGTGAAAAAGCTTGTTCCGATCTGATTGCTCGGAATCAGGGTCGTGTTAGGCAACAGATGAAAATCACCATCAGCCTTGACCAGATGATCGCCCCTCAACTCGCTTTTTATTACCCACTTATTAATGACAAAAATGTTAAAATAACGATTTGGAGGTAAGTAATTATTTATTCATAACAAGTCGGTTTTGTAAACGGAAATAAAGTTTATTTTGATCGTACGTTTTTCTTTCGAAATATCTGGCTAGAGTGTTGTAGAGACGAGGACACGCCGCGTGAGATTTGTTGCTTCAATCGTTCTTGAATATAATTCTTTATATCTATTCGTACTTGAGACGTTCATTTACCGTTATTTCTTGTTACTAACTACCTAGTGTAGGTACCTACTTGTTATAACGCTCTGAAAGGAATCTCATTTACTTCATATTCATTTCAATATTAAGTAGGTATTTCGTTGATTATTTAAGGTTGGAGATAAAGGTAAATACAAAGAGAAGTTTATACATAACAGTAGATCGAAACAAACTGTAAATGATCGTGTTAATTGGGTTATAGTATCATCTCTACATATACCACTCCTTGCAGCTATGAGTATAGGTGTTAACAAACTAAAGCACATATTATAGGCTTATTTATTATTCTATGTAATACTTTTAACAAAAATATTTTCGTGATTGGTGGATTCAGGCCACAACGGCGGATATAATATAAACGGAAAACAGAATTAGAGATAAACGGAAGCCGAAAATTTGCACGAAACACGCGACCTGTGCGATCTGCGATGCGTAAGCGCAACCTATTGTACCTCTGTACGATAAATTAATCAATTCTTTGTATTGAAAAGGGTGAGCATTATGAAACTATTATTGTTTAAACAAAAAGCAATGACATAATTACCTAATTTTCAGTAAGTTAAAACTTAAAATACTGCACTTCGCTCGTAATTCTGCACGAAAAAGGATGTCGCTTCACGTGTCTTGTCATTTATTTATTTCTAAATGTCATTTATTACCCTAATCGACCTCTTTGAATCGCAAAGATAACCAGGTCAAAGTCATCAAAGTGACTCGTAGAAAAGGCTCAAGCACCTTCTTAAATAATATGAATAAAAAGACATACCTACCATACCTGACCAAAACAAATTATTGTTAACTAAAATGATAATTACTAATTAGAATAAGTCAAATGTGGCACCTCTGTGGTCAACTAAAGTGAAAATTTAAATATTTGGTTGGTATAAAATATTTAATATTTATTTTAAAGAAAAAAAAATTGTAATGATCAACAACTAGCAAATGGAGAAGATGGTTTTATTAATTGAGTCTTGACGCGGCAACGGCCTGTTTATCTGGATAGACAACTTCGCTATACTTTTATTTTACTTACTTCCCTTTATTTCTTAGAAGGAATATTAATGCTTCGCAACGAACACACGCAAAGTATAGGTACCTATGATGACTTTAAAGGAAATTCATATAACAATGACTGGTAAATATGTATATACTCGAGTAATACTTACCACTGAAATCGGGATTTGCCATCCTTTTCGATAAGAGCATTACACAAATAATACGTTAGTTTTTTCATAACTAACGTCAAAGAATGATCAGCAATAAAAAAAGAACCCCAAAAACATAACAAGCAAAAAAAGGTAAAAAGTTTCCTTGTCTGGAAATGACTTCATCGTTAAACATGCGGATTTCAAATTCAAAAGAGAGAATTATCGTAAAACCGGCAAATGTTTAGTGCGATGTGCAGGGAGGCGGGCGATAGACTTGGGCAGGGGGGTGTCGGGGCGGGCGGGGTGAGTGCGCGGGGGTCGGGACGCGGGTGGCTGCAACTGTTTGCGCGGCGCAGCACTGGTCAATGACACGGCGACATTGCATCAACGCGCGAAGGTCACCCCACCCCGCGCCCCGCGTCCCGCACACCGCTCGCCCTCTAACGCCTCTCGCAAATTCCTGCACTTCCTTACACAGGACGCTATCCATCGCCATGTTGGATCAATCACTCTTTTACTTCGATACACAATCTGTAAACTTCAAATAATTAAAATTTAAATCATTGAGTATACGGTTCTAACTTCCTATATTTATAAAAACATCACCGAATCTATACATATAATAAATTTAATTATAAAAAGCTATATTAAAAGAGTGAACGTTAAAATTGCCTAGTGCGTGGCAACGTGATCAGGAAATGGCTACTCAGATAAGTAGCCATTTCCTCAAAGTGACACCACTGTACTCTCACTAATAATACATTGACATTTTAAACATAACAAAACAACGTAGGTAATAATAACATAATGAGCGATTAATTATTTACTATACTTAATAAATAAAAATACAATCTTATGTACCTACAATGTTACATTATTTTTTCTAAAATTCAATGTAGGTAACATTGTAGGTTAGGTTAGCAATTACGCATCTTTCAATTGTTTTAATAGGTAGGTAGGTAGGTAGGTAGGTACTCACAATATACCGTTAAAAACAGCTACTAAATAACCAAAAGTAAGTTTAAAGTTACCTAAATTATTCCTAACAATGTATAATAAATAATGTACCTACACAAAATATTCTGCTCTCCTACCTAAACATTAAAATTTCACACTTTATCACACTTTCAACGCATCATTGGTGACACTGAAAACGCTTATATCAATAAATAATAAAAAAATGTTTTTACAGTTGGTTTACGTAAGCCGTCGCGAGGTGCACGAACTCTGTCACAGATCACCTTCGGTGCGTCCCAAACTATAAGTTGAGGTCGTATCGACAATAATAGTTATCGATAAACAACAGGATGACTCGCGCGACCCAGCACTACGCGCGACTCGGGAAAGACGATCTAATGTCACATTATGGCCAACCACTGGCCAACCAACAAACATGACAATATGCCTGTGTCGATGCCAACTGGGAAATTGTTCATTAGATCGACATCTATTGTTAGAACTTGTACACTGTCGCACTATTTAACTACTTTTAAAATTAGTTACGTAATAATTTATTAATTTTAGGGGTATTTTAACTTAGTGGGCCTATTAATAAGTTGAATGTGCCTGAAATTAATTTAATTTAATTTTCATTTTTATAAAGCATGCAGTAGATTTCATGTTGATTATGCCTGTATAGTGGTATCCTAAGTGAGTTTGTAGGTACATGACATATCTGCGATATCTTCTGTGTCCTGACCTACCCAATATCATTGCAATGCCTACAGATGATACCAAGCCTAAACAAACAGCCCGTGGTACTGCACCGATAACCGCGTCCGGCACAATGTTTGCGTTAAATTACTTATTCGATAAGTAACTTATCGGTAAGGTTATCGATAAATTCGGTGCACCTCACTATATTTCTGGTGTTGAATATTGTTAATAACACGTTTTATAAGTAAGTGCTAAGTACTTACCTAATTACTTATTAATAAAAATTTGACTATAGGTACATTACTTAGAAATTGCTCCATACAAACGAAATGCTTTTATTTTTATTAGAAACATGCAACTTCTAGCAAATAAAACAAAGCCAGACGGACTGTCTATCACCATGGTAGCAGAAATTATTCCGAAACTTTTTATTAAGTTATCACTATCACTACATAGTATAAAACAAAGTCGCTTTTTCTGTCCCTATTTCCCTTTGTATGCTTAAATCTATAAAACTACGCGACGGATTTTGATGCGGATTTTTTTAATAGATAGAGTGATTCAAGAGGAAGGTTTATATGTATAATACATGCATAATATAGCCGTGCGAAGCCGGGGCGGGTCGCTAGTAAAAAATAAAACACGAAAATAAACGTCGATTTCATTCTAAGCCAAGTTGGTAAAGATAGGTACAATACTAGGTAGGTAAATACAGCAAACACAACAGCCAAAAATAATCAACAAAAACATTAAAATGACATTTGGTAACGTTCCTAAACCGGCAGTCGAGTTGCGTAGGAGACTAAATGTTACTTAGATAAGTAGGAACTTCCCATTTAGATAATGAGAGCCGTCTGGCAACTGTAGCTAACTAATCATAGAAACGTCGAAAAATACTGTTCAAACCGAGAATTTTTAATCATACCTATGATTTTTATTAATTTACCTATTCCTAAATAAAGCGAGCACCACTCCTAAATAAATTAACTTAAGGACAGGAAAAAAAGAAGAATTCGTATTAGCTCTAGACTGAAGGCACATAACGTCAGGAAATATTTTGAAAGTAGGTATGTCTTTCCAAAAATGCACTGCAGCTTATCATTTTATATTGTTTTTATGTGGAATACGGTCTGACCTGATGAAAGTCGTGGCATTTCATGTCGAAAATGTAAGCATATTGCGTAGACTCTCGACTTTAAGACTCCAAAGCTCCAAGCTCTAATGTTGTATTTTTTGAAAGAAAAGCGAAGTTCATGACGGTAGAGAATACCTGTTCACTTTTATTTTAATTGATTATACCTTTACTAAACTTACACTGTCATTATTAGTAACCTAGAATTACTAACTTTAAAGATTTACTTAATTCGGAGCATTTTGGTCTGTAAATATGTATTCAAAGAATTTGGTTTTTCCACAGGTGTGTGAAAACAATTGAGATTTTTTTGCAATACTACCTATGTAACAACGTATCTAAAAGTTGTGTTAGTCAGACTTTGTTTGCAGATTGCTTCCGCATATGATGAAAATTAAATATTTACTCAAAGAACTAGTCGCAGCGGTTTTACTTACGTAACTCCCGATCCCGTGGAATTATTTCAATAATAGTTATTTGTTCCTCGACTCTATCTAAACCTCCAATAATAATGTTTGATGTCTAATAAAAATCTACATCTAGGAAAATCACAAACGTCTTAAAAGCTAAGTTAGGATGTGTCTTCGAAACGCTCTCCAATGAGAAGAATGTTCTAACAATTATATAAAATGTACCAATCTAAACTCAGGCTCCAACTGGGTAGGTACCTACATATATTTACTGGAAAGTTACCAACTATCACAACTATCACTTAATAATAAAACAACAAAGCTATATTATCTTGTATTTCGGTGCTGACCTTAATGTAACCGCAGATCTTTAATCCAATACAAGGTAACAGTAGGTATTAAGAGTGTTTTTCGGATTTTCTTATTGACAGTCCAGAACTTGGTGATGAATTAACCCTGGTATATTTTTACTATTAAAATTCTAGGTGGGACTATCTGTCGGCTTAAAAAGTAAAGTAAGTAATCATTATTTTGTCGCAATTCTCCTAGATGTCCGGCAGGAATCGTTCATTCGAATCCACTTCAAAATGCTTACAATATAAAAACGTATTATTTCTCGTTATGTAGGTATCTTATCTTATCTTATATAATGGGGGCTGACAAGTTGCCAGCAACACTTCGACCCAATGGGATCTTTTGTGTTTACCCCTACCTTGATGTTTCTTACTCTTTGAAGAAGTGGTCGATTAACGCGGTGATCCCACTGAGAGGAAGAAACCTATATTCCTCCGGTTTGGGATACGCATTCCCAAGGAGGCTCATACGCTTCGCTGCTAAGACGTCGCATTCACACAGTACGTGCTCCATAGTTTCCCTGACATCACCGCAGGCTCTGCAGTCATTATTTGAAGTTAACTTCATTTTTAAAAGCATGTCATTGGTTCCGTAATGTCCTGTCAAGGCACCAACCACAGCTCGTGCTTTGCTTCTACTGTTGTTCAATATAAATTTAGAAGCCCCTCTGGTGCTGCTACCTATGAATTTCCTCGAATGTAGCAGCCCTCGACTGATTTCCCACTCTTGCGTGTGTTTCTTATCAGCGTAATCCTTTACGGCCTTTATGATTGTGCATGCTGGCAGGCCCATACATGGTTCTGGTCCAAGCATAGCACTTGCCGATCCTGTCCTTGCTAGTTCATCAGCTTTCTCATTTCCTGTTATTCCTACATGGCCTGGGACCCATAGTAGTCGCAGCTTGTTCCTGCGGCCCAACTTGTTTAGGGTTTTCACCGCATTCAGGACCAATTTCGAGTTGACCTTGCAGGAATTTAAGGCCTTTAGTGACGCTTGACTGTCACTAAGAATGTAGATAGTCTTGTTCTCTACACTCATTTTCAGATTTTCCTCTGCGCATGCTATGATTGCATACATCTCTGCCTGAAAGACCGTAGTGTATTGACCCAAACTACTCCACAGTTGTAAAGATTCTGAGTAAATACCTGCTCCAGTACCAGACTCAATTTTCGAACCGTCTGTGTACCAAATGAGGCAGTCTGCGTCTGGTGAGCGCAGTTGCTGTGTCCAGTCTTCCCTTGTGGGAACATGTATTTTAAAGTTTCTTTTGAAGATTTTGACACACGGCATAACGTCGCTAATCATATTCATCTTCCTTTGAAGCTCATCATTAAGCTCTATTTTTGTATGCCTCGTTGTGGGCCTATTGCAGTTAAAAGCGCCTGCCGTTTTTAGTCTGTATAAGGTTTTAATTGCCTCCTGTTGTATGAAGATGTGAAGAGGGGTTAAGTTTAGAATTATATCTAACGCTTTCGTAGGCGTAGACTTAAACGCTCCTGTGATAGCCATAGTGGCCATCCTTTGTAGTTTGCCTAATTCCTTTACGCATGATGTTAGTTTGGTTCTGGTCCACCATACAACACTGCCGTAGGTTAAAATTGGGCGAACCATAGTAGTGTAGATGAAGTACAGTACCCTAGGCTTCAGACCCCAGGTTTTGCCATACGCCGATCTACACATGTTGAAGGCCCTTATAGCTTTTTCTGTCACCTTCTTGGCATGCAGATTCCATGTGAGCTCCTTGTCTAAGGTCATGCCAAGGTATTTCACGTTGGTCGACCATTCTAACTCTGTGTCAAATAAAAGCAATTTCTTCAAACTGCTCAACCTCTTCTTTCTTGTGAAAGGAAGAATCGTAGTTTTGTTGGGATTTATGGTGAGATGGTTTTCAGCACACCATTCCTCCACGTCCTTCAAAGCCTGTTGCAGGAGATCCGAGACAATTTCCGGAAATCTACCATTGATCATGACAACTATGTCATCTGCATATCCCACAGCGTAGCATGCCCCTCTGTTTAGTTTGGTTAGGAGGGAGTCTACTACCAGACACCACAGTGTAGGTGACAATACCCCTCCTTGAGGGCATCCTTTTGTTGTTGTGGCGTGAATTTCATCTCCTAATAGAAATGACCTTATTCTCCTACCTCTCAGCATGAAGTCAATCCATTTACAGAGGGTAGGGTCAATGCCGTGTTCTTTGGCGGCTTTCATGATCGATTCGAATGTTGTGCGGTCAAATGCCCCCTCAATATCCAGGAACGCAGCCGCACAAATCTCTTGACCATCAATAGCATTCTCTGCTCTCGTGACTACATGGTGCAACGCGGTTTCGGTTGATTTCCCGGTTTGGTAGGCACATTGTAGCTTGTGAAATGGTTTCTTTGTCAGAGGCCCATCCCTTATGTATTGATCTACCAATTTCTCCAGGGTTTTTAGTAGGAAAGACGAGAGACTTATCGGACGAAATGATTTGGCCTCTTCATAGCTGTCCTTCCCTGGTTTCGGAATGTATGTTACCTTAACCTCCCTCCATATCTTTGGAATGTATCCAAAGGCTATGCAGGCCTTAAAAAGCCGCATCAGGTGCGGGCCTAGTGTGAGAAGACCTTTTTGTAGTAGTATCGGGTATATGCCGTCCGGACCTGGTGATTTAAATGGTTGAAAGTTTTGCAATACCCAACTCAGTTTTCTTTCTTCTACTACCTTTTTTGCAACATCCCAGTCTGCTTTTGTAGTTCGCAGATTTTGCTCCTCTACGGGCATGGGATCATCAGTGCCAGAATTATCATGAATATTACAGTCGGGAAAATGTGTTTCCATCATGATCCTTAGGGTTTCTTTACCAGATTCTGTTAGTCTCCCGTCATTGGTTCTAACAGCATTTAGAGTGTTACTTCTACTCACAGTCATTGCCTTTATCAATCTTGAACTTTCAGGAACAGAATTAATGTCCTTACAGTGAGATTGCCATGATTTCCTTCGTTCCTTGCGAACTGCCAGATTGTATTCGGTAAGCGCTCGCGAGTAATCTTTGAAACATCTCTTGGACTTGGCGTCGTTAAAGATGCGGCGAGTCGCCTGTCTTTTCTTTTCTAATTCTGGCGTCCACCACGGAACCTTAGTTCCTTTTATTGCTTTCTCTGGGCAGTTTGTGTACCATGCCGTTTTAATGGCCCGGTCAACCCGCTCAGCCTCAAGTTCAATGTCAACCGTAGAGTTCAATTTACCTTTAACTGATCCTAACTCATTTTTTAATTCCTTAGTGTACGCATCCCAGTTAGTGTGTCTGGGATTTCTTCGCCGTACACTTGGAGTGGAGTCCTCTGTATCGTATCTAAAGCAGATATACCTGTGATCAGAACCACTAACTTCGTCAGACACACGCCAGTTAGTAATTCTCCTATAAATACCATTAGTGGCCATAGTTACATCAATTACTTCCGATCGCCTAGCCTCCACAAAGGTGGGAGCATTGCCCTTATTTAGTAAATGAAGTGAAGAGCTTACCAGATATTCGAAAAGTTCCTCCCCTCTACCATTAGTGTCCGAGCTCCCCCAGGTGATGTGGTGGGCATTCGCATCGCACCCCATCACTAGCTCCAGGTTCTCCCGGCCGCAGAACTCGACTAGTTCCTTCATCCCCCTCATGCTTGTGGGCCGTTCTTCATTCGGGTAGGCTAGGTAAACAGAGGCCAGTACAACCGCCCTCCGACTTCGCCCTCCCCCCGTATAGACCTTGACCGCTGTAAGGTCCCTAGAACAAAGATCGTGTAAGGGCATAGCGTCTATGCCATTTCTGACATATACGCATGTCTTTACACCTTTATTAGTACAGTGGAAAATAGATCCCTCTCTACCCAAGCCTGAGACAACACCCTTGGTACTCATGTAAGGGTCCTGTATCAAGGCAATATCAAAATTATGTCCTTTAAGGTGACGCCCCAAGAGGGCCATCGCCGCTTTACAGTGATGTAAGTTAATTTGTACACACCTTAGTCCCGCCATTTTTGGTTCTTCGAAAATGGGGGGTATCGGCAGTCTATTGACTACCGCCTGCGTCCTCGGTCTCCTCCATCGTCTCCGTCTGCGAGAGCGGAGACGACAGGTTGAGGTCATCTAAGTCGCCCAACACATCATCGGTACGCTGGGAAGTGGCCGGAGAAGGGACTGGGCAGTCCCCGATGATGTCCTGGGGCGGCTCGTCTCGTAGCCTCGCGTCGCTCAGCAGCACCTGTGGAGCAAGTGGCGGAACCACTGCCCCTACGCTGGCGTCGCCCTTGTCCTCGTCCTTGTCATCACTATCTTCAAGGAGCTTGAAGTAGCCTTTGTCGACGCCAGCGTAGAGGCAGTAGTCCTTTGATTTAATGTAGTCGGCCGAAGTCTTGTCCATTAGGACAATCCTTCTGACACTGGTCGCCTCCACTATTGTGTCCACCACCTTCCAGTCGCCAGTCCTCAGCTCGGGGTTAAGGCGCTGAAGCATCGACAGAACGCTGGGCAGATCTGTGATCCAGACGTTCTTCGACTTCCACGCCATCTTCACCGGTTTGGGCAGATCTTTGGCGCTTACCACTTTAAGGGTAAGGCCACCGACCGTCCTCCCAGTGATCCCCGCGAGCCAGTCTGCCGACCTCTGATCCTCGCAGAAGACGTGGAGTGCTCCCGCGTTGACTGCCCCGACGTTAAATCGAGGCAGAGGATCTGGGTAACCGACCATCATCTGCCAGAGAGCGTTGACAATCGGTCCGACGTCTTCATTGGTGACCTGTGTGGCCGGGAAATTGTCAGTGATGACCGCCATCCTGCATCCGTTGAGGGCGTCCCTGAATGATTTGTTGAGGTTCGGTCTCTTGGATGAGTCACCGGCCTTTTCATCACTGACCTCCCTGGCCCTTTTGGTGGCAGTTTGTTTATCCCCCCCTGCCCCCCCGGAAGTTGCCCCGACTGGTGCACTCTGGTTAGAAAAGGTTCGGGTCCGCCTTTCAAGGAGCATCTTGCGCCTGGCTGCCCCACTCAACCTTTTCTTAGGATTGGCTCCTCGAAGTTCGCCTCCCGAAGCATTCGTCCCAACGGGTGTGCTTGGCAGATTGCCAGGCTGCCCAATGGTCCCCTGCCCGGTATGACTCGCTTGAGTAAGCCCTTTATTTTTGCGGTCGGTAAACCTCCCGCCGGATGACATAAAGTCCTTTTTGACGCCCTTGCGGTCATCTGTAGATTTTTTTGTGGTTTTTGAAAGATCCATAATCATAATTAGTTGAATTCACCGAACGTAGCTCCCCACCCTCCACGGAGCCCACAACATTGGGGATGTCTATGAAGTAGACACCAGGGATACTACGTCGGTATAGCATTCCAGAAGAGAGTGCCCACGAGACCGCACGACACGAGATCAATGACGCCCAATCAAGACGACAAGAATCGCGCGCCGCCGCCTGCGGACCCCTCCCTTCCAGAACACTCGCCTGGCGGCCGTCTGACCGGACGCCTCAGCCGATTGATCGTGGGTGGCTAGTCCACAACCTCCCGTTTTCGAAAGAAATCAGGGCCAAAGTGGAGTGTTGCGGAGTCCAACGACTACCGCCGCGTTGGAAACCGCTCAGCCACCAGGATCCCGTCATCCCCTCTTACGGGTCTCCACGCACGGCACAAACACGCGGGTGACCTCCCCCCCTCCGCATCCCATCCCCCCACCCTGGTCTGACCCTCACATATCTTAGTGTGAGTCTCGCCACAAAGTACAGTCACTTATACCCCGTGGACAGACCAGGTTTTATTGCGGGTGGCCTCCCCTTTACCCCCCCTCCCGTTTCCCCCCCATAGAAAAAGCCCCCCCCAATTTTGCCCACTGCCCCCCTATACCGACCCTCACATATTCTAGTGTGAGTCGTGCCACCGAGTACAGCCACTGGTACCCTGTGGTCTTACCGCCAGGAGATTTCTGTTACGTCTATTTCTGAGGGAATTAGACCAATAACAGGTGGCACCACGTGAAGGATAATCTCTCTGACTTGTCTTAGGGATCAACATGACCGTCGCACTCTCCCCTAAGACCATTTGCTTCCTGGGAGATCAGAAGGATCTCCAAGGAAGGCTCAAACTACAAGCTACACCTACAGCTAAGCAGTGAAAGGGTGCACAGCGTGTAAGCGGGGGGATCAGCACAACCCTAAAAGCATTAGTTTAAGCCCCACCCACAGTTATGTAGGTAACTAAATAAGGGTATAACTTCCAGATTGCAGGTAGGTAATATTACAGAAATTATATAAGAAAATATAATAAATATCAGTCCTATCAGAAACCGGTCTTTAGTAAGAATGTGACCAATGACATTAAACCTGCGGACTGAATACGATTGCAAAAATGCTAATTTGCATTTTGATAGTGTCGGATTACAAAAGTTTATGATCCGATTATTTTGGATGTTATAAAAAAGGAACTAAATGATCTAATACTTCTTAAATAATATGAATAAGGTGAACAAGTAAAAGCAATAAAGATGAAACATATTTAAATCTTTATAATTTTGGTAGAGGCAACGAGCTAAAAAGGATAACTCGTTCAGTTGCTATAAAAAAAAATACCAGCAGAAAATCAAGACGCTTCCGTATGATGATGATGATGACGTACGGTCAATACGTAGTTTGTTAAATAATGATAAGTAGTATAAAATAAAATATTAAAGTTATGCGGGAACAAATGAAGATACATACAAACATAACCCTCCTTTTGGTTTTACCGTTGTTGGATACAAAAGTCTGTGAATATAAACAGAACATTGTCCCATGCCCATGACATAGAAAGTTAGAACTACATAGTGTAACTGTGTATATACCTATCCTATTAGTTGTGTAGTATTACTGTGCCGGCGCGGCGCGGGTGCGCGGTGCGCCGTTACGTCAAGTGCAGTAGAACTGTGGCTGCGCGAGCGCAGCGCTGACCTTACCTAACGCTGCGCTAGTTCACCACAAAGTCTTGCGTACACCCGCGCCATCTTTGTTTTCAGTTTCATTTCATTATTCGCTGTAACTAATAATAATTACAAAGCATTATTTAAAATGGCATTATTGTTTTAAAATGTTTTATCTTTTGGATGCTGCGCAGTAGGTATCACTGCAAAAGTCACCTTCATTAATGATAGCCGAAACAAAAAATACTTTATCTTGAATGCACGTTTTTAGCCTGTTGCCTACTACGTGTGGATTCATATTTAGGTAGGTAATATTTTTATGATAAAAGCTTAATAGGGGCATGCTTGGACCAAATGAACCTACGTAATAATTAAATACCTACTTAAACTAGGAATAAACATTTTATTTTATTATACCATTGCACAAACAGATATGCTTCTATTAAAGTAAATTGTCGTATAATCACGCTAGGTAACAAGCAAGCTAATGTAAAACTAACAAGTTAGGTGGGTTTGTGCGAAATCCCGTAGTTGCGGAGCGGGAACGCAGGGATGAGCGTCGCAGGCGCAGCGGGAGCGGCTATGTGTGCGTGTATGTGAAGGTCAACCGGCGGCGTCATTTCCTGGTCATTGCCTGCGCCCGCGCCGCCGCCGCCCGCCCCGCACCGCGCCCCGCCCTGCCGCCGCTACACCAACTTGCAATCTTAGAAACACACCGCTTTCCGGTCGCACAGGAAAACGTACATACCATTGTCGACTCCCTTCTTTAAAGGATATGAATCTAAAAAAAACAACGAGCAGTTGCATAAAATCATCGACCTATGCAATCCTGCGAGACGAGCGACTGATTACGTTATCTTTTCCGCCTGAATAAATAACAACCGATAATAACAGTTTTCGTTCGTTCACGTAACTTTGCACAATTTAGTTAGTTGCTTTGAGGAAATGTTTCTCGATATCTTATCTATCACTCTAATTCCTTTATCACATGCAAAAATAGATGATTAAATTTTTATACAGCGATAACGACGTAAATGTTTTCATTGTGTGCGTCGATTGACGTAAAACAATAATAAAGTAACATAAAACCTATTGTTCCTCGAAAATTTATTGTCGTATTGAATAATTTGCAATTTATTGTGTTACATTCCCGAGCGAATCGATGGAAACGAAGGATGGTCGGTCGTGCGTGGCGGAGCCTGACCGGGCGCCGTAAAACATACATTTGTATCCCAAGAGGTTTGTGGGGTAACCCATTTACCGGAGTGCGAGATGTGCGACTTGCGCGAGCGGCCGACTAGCGACTTCTCCCCGCACACCCTGCGCGGGCGCTGTCAGCACACTCGCATTCGGGACTCGCTCATCACTCAATCGAACGAAAGACGTGACTCTCTAGGAATACAGTCGCGTTTAGAATTAGCTCCCGGTTATTGCAGACGAGGAAGAGTGGGGAACACAAGCCGCGATCCCGAAAGGCTGCGCACTCGAACGAGAACCGCGTAACCTTGATCTTGCTACACAACCAGTAGAAAAGTCCATCGCATTCGCTATAAATAGACTCAACCACATTTTAAATGCAAGTTTTTTACCCCGTTTCGCTTCCCAGGATCGCTAGGGATTTTTTACTTGAACATTGTCAGCAGAACTGTGTATTTTATTGTAAATACTGCTCGAACGATTTACTCCCGTTATCTAATCGAATTTCAAAGCATCCTGTTGTCTTCTGTACGCTTGGTACATTATCGCTAATGCTCTTCATTTCATACCTAAATTGACCTGATACAGCATAGTCACTTTTCCTGCTGATAACATCTCTAAAGTAAATGTTATTTCTTTACTCTTACCTACGAAGATCAAACAAGTTGGATTACGGCCTCTTATAAAAATAAATTGCCAGCAATCTTTGTGCCTTCCTTATTACATTGTGACTTAATAAATCCTGGCATCTACTGCAGTAGGTAGAATCTTGATTAAAGTATGTTATTGTCTTGATATCACCAGAGCTTATTTGCATTTATAGTTTGGGCTTGTAGTTCTATTTGTAATCAAAACTGGTTCTTTGAAAAGCTATATAACATTTTATAAGTTCATTATTTGGTGTAACAGAGCAAGTCTATTAAATAATTTGTTTGAGTTATTTCTAAAGTGACAACTGAATATCTACTTCCACCTTAGTAACGTTTATATCGATGATTTATTCGTTACACCACAGACAAACTGGAAACAGAGCAGATTTAGTTATCACGTTACTTTACTTTAAATGTATCTTTCATACAAGGGTATATTTCCTTAGACAAAATAGAGGAAGGGACCAATTTGCGTAGTCCCAGTAGTCAGAAAAATGTAGTGGGTGGTTTGCACGTGCCATCTCTAGAGTTGAACGACCGACGCTGGCGATAACAGCCGCGAAAATACGCAAGTTAGATAATAATAGAAAAAATATTATGGCGGAAATACGCATCGGCCTCGCGCGCTTGTTTTGTATGTCTCGGGATATCTATAGGCGACACATCATTGAAAGAACATTCTAATGTGCAAGTCGGTTCATATTTATTTTACCTCTGTGTTCTTTGAAACGACTATTTCGATTATAAAACATAATATATCCCTGATTGTTTTAGGTGCGGAAACGAATTGATAGATTCGTAGACAAGCCCTTAGCGCATCGAAGCCCTGTGTTGCTCAGGGGTTGAAAAATGGTATATTTATTAATCCTTGCTCACATGAATTGTTCTGTGTAGCTTCTTTTTTATTACATATAAAATTATTGCTTCTTCAGCCTGAACTTCAGACTTCAGTGTTATATTTCTCTGTTACTGTACATGTATACACACATACACGTGTCATAACTATAAAAATATACAGTTACATATTTTAACAATAATATAGTATATACTTATGTCAATTTCCTCAAACGATAACATACACTTACGAAATAGCGAATGAATAAAGATTACACCTATTATAATAAGTCAACAATATTATATCTTTTATTACAGTCTCTAAATTATTATTAAATGCAATTAGTCTTTCTGTCACTGTTATTAAGAGAAATCCCCGTAAAGTAACAAAACAAAATGAATCACAATATAGTGTAATAAACTTCCTGGAACAATACGAAATAGATTGTATTTATAAATATACATTTATGTTGAAATTGCGGACGTACCTATACACGCCTCAAAACTTATAATTAATATCGACTTCCTTGTTATTTGTGTCATTTATATTAGATATGTTGATCTATTTTAGACAGAAAGTTAATTCATTAAGCTCATTAACATAATATACCTATATTCAAAATTTACGCAGTTATGTTATAAGTAAATGCAAAAACTGAACAACATAAATCACAGATGATCAATACAAAAAATAAACAAAAACTGTTAAATAAATCAAACAAACACCTAGTTCTAAGTGAATCGTAGGAAAATATGGTTATACGGTGTTGTGCTCAAACAACGGGGTCAAGGCGGGCACCGCGCCGCCGCCCGCGCCGCCGGCCTGCGCTGACGCAATCTCTATATCGCTGTTATCTATCGTGTTGCTATTGTTAGATACACTTGATCCATATAACCTGAACAGAATTTAATTGAACAATTTTAAACTGTTATCAAACGTGGGTTCAATTTTCGTAATTAGTCGTTTATTATAACAGGAAAGACGTGATGTTCTAATCAATAAATAATATACACGTGTAACTATACCTACCTAACTCCTTTACCTATCTTCTCTTATTCACAGTACAAAAGTTAGTACATTGGAATCTATAATATCACCTACCTAGTATATTAATCTCACAATTGAATACAGGCAAAGGCAATATTTAATCAGAGATCAGAGAAGGCCCCTCAAACTAGACAACACACAAAAGCATCTAGAAATTAATAAATATAAATTCTTGTATTATTTAGACGTAATATGGTGTCTTGAAACCTGTCTTTATATGCCAAGTATTTTTATTTTATTTTTACCTTTCTTATTAGAATTTTAATCAGTCTGTCTAATATTAGTAAATAAATATGTTATGTATTTAATACCTCAGTCATATTCTCGTGTTCCTACATATCTATTACATAATAATACAACAATTACTTCTAAAAATAAATATGTATATAACATTTTTGTTTAATTGCGAAGTAGCTATATTTTTTTCTTATTGCGTTACAATTTCTATTATGTTATGCTATTGCCAAATATTATTATTAAAATAGTAGAGGCAGTTATGACAACAGAGATTGTCCTAATCTCGTGGGAGGCCTTGACTCCCACAATTGTTTAGCGTCGTTAATTAGTTTAATACACAAACGTTATTGTTACAAATTCTTCGGATAGTCTAAACTTTATCGCAAGTAGCTGCGTCAACTAATCTCTATATTATCTATATGTATACATATATCTATGAGAGTAAATGTAACGTAATGTGTGTCTTGTATTGTTTCAGTGGGTGGTGTTGGTGAGCGCGAGCCGTACGGTGCGTACGGGTACGGCGGCGGAGGGCACCACTTCGCTGCGCCCGCGCCGCCGCCTCTGCAGCACGACGACCTGCCCTACTCAGTCTTCGATTTCGGCGACTACTCGCGGCAACCCTACCACAACAAGCTCAAGCCGAAGAAACGACCGCGCGCCGACCATCCGCCTACACCTGGCGTCAAGCGCAAGAGCCGCGAAGGCTCGACTACCTACCTCTGGGAATTCCTGCTAAAGCTTCTGCAGGATAGGGAATACTGCCCGCGCTTCATCAAGTGGACGAACCGCGAGAAGGGCGTGTTCAAGTTGGTCGACTCGAAGGCGGTATCGCGGCTGTGGGGCCTGCACAAGAACAAGCCGGACATGAACTACGAGACGATGGGCCGCGCGCTCCGTTACTACTACCAGCGTGGTATCCTCGCGAAGGTCGACGGCCAGAGGCTGGTCTATCAGTTCGTCGACGTGCCCAAGGACATAGTCGAGATCGACTGCTCGCTCGCGTAGACAGCCGCAAGTAGCCGGCCCGGGCTATGGCCGCACCCACAATGTGAACCCAGTTATCGTGGACATTATACGTAACATATTGTGACTTGTAGAGTCGCGTATTCGTTTCGCTCTTGCATACGTGTTTTCACTAATAGTAAAAACTCTATTTTTCAAATCATGCATTACGTTTTCGGATCGCTTCTAAATATTGTTATTAAGATTTAAATGATTATATTCTCAAATCGAAATAATTAATAACTTATCATTGAATTTAATATTTATACAAATAGGAGAGACGAAATTGATTGCTCAAATGTTTTATATAAGTACCTATGTTTAGGGGTATTTCAGAAAGAGTAACACTAAATTTGCTAGATGTTATACCTACGAGGGTACGGAGTGGTTTTGTATGATGTTGAATCGAATTTTTAAATGTTTGTAATAAATTAATAAATTTTCTATGTATTGCATGTTAACGTGGAGAATCCTAGCCAAACCTAGGACCTCGACGGACTGTACGAATCAGAACTTCCTACCTCAAAACTACGCAAACAAAACAAATAAACAAATTCATATGAATATACAATTATTGTCGAACATTTTACATAAAACAATTTGCAATAAGTAAGTATATTAAACTATACATAGTCTTAATTAAGATTTATATACAGAAATATTTACGTAAAGTGTTTATAAAAATACTATCCTCAGATGTTATATTAACTTTTTTGGTGCTTTAAATGGCCATTTGCATATTTACACCTTGTTAAAAACTGAAAAACCTCACAGCTGTTGTTTCTATATTGATTATATCTACATTATATTTACTTATTATATATTTTAATAAGCACTTCATGAAATACGTAATACGTAAAATTGTCGTTTGTGTGTTGGCGTACTACCTGTCTATGTATGTTCTACTTTATGATTGTGCATATAGTAATACTATTTTATGTTATCTGTCATAGTTTCCAAACCGAATTTTCACGATGATATTATGATATTTGGAAAGTGAACAATTAGTGAAAATGTAGCATAATTCTACGTACTGAAAACCTACTGCCAACTTTCTGTTAATGAAACTTACATAATTTTAATAATTAAGGATATTTTGTGAGTTAAATTGTGTTAATTATAATAATAGACGTTTACTAGTAAGTGAAAATGTTTCTAGTTTATTTGATTTATTTAAATTTATCGTAGGAAAGTTCGGCGGGGGTCGCGCGCGTATACACACCGCCACATATCACGATAAACATACATAAATATATACTTACCTATATTTATAATAATATTATATATAAATCGTTTATTTTTAATATATCACCAGCATATCAGGAGCTGTCTATTATATTATTATATTCATCGAAGAGGCGCGCGATCTCTATTTTTTGTTACCTGAATAAATAATAATTAATTCTACAATGTGGTCCAATGTTAATGAATCATAATACTTTATCTAGATAGTTTTATCGAATGATCGTTTAAGTGTAGCCTAGAGTTCACTTCGACAGTCTATCCTTCCAGACAGACAGCGCATACCGCGAACGATCGCGAGCGAGCGCAGAATGTAACGCGGAGTAGACTTGTGAGGCGAGAATTACGAGGGCGCGCTGTTGCTCCTGTACGCATTGCCTCCGCGCACACAAGCCAATTACAGTTTTACGCAATATTTTTATATTCTACGTAAATTATTATATCAAATATTAGCGCGTAAGTGATGGTGTGAGAGTGTGGGCGGGAGCAGTGCGCGCGCGTGCGCAGGCGCGGCTGTAACGGAACGGGGTCAGTGAAGCCTTAGGAGTAGGTCGTGTATATGGGTGCTAGATAGATGGGACCGAGATGCGAGATGCGAGGGATGCGCACACGATTATAGTATGTATACTAACTACAGTGTATCTACTGTACCTACCTATAGTATACCCAGTGTCTAATGTTATATACTTCTTGTAAATAAAAGATCTCAGTGTCCAAGCAAACTTGAACGAACAATACCAGTGCCCGTTTCATGTGATTAAAGTTATATATTACTAAAAAAAAAGTGGATTTTATCGTATTTTTATATATAGCTAGTTGGAATTCTCTGTAACTTTCGTTTCGGCTCTGTTTCAAGCTTTTGTAAATATAATTATTAGGTTAACTTATTTATTTTGTGTAAGCGAGGCGCGCAGCCCCTACGACCGCGACGATGCGCAGGCGCATGCAGCCCTCCCGCACGCGTCCGAAGGAATGCGCGCTTCGTCACTTTCCTTTCTAGGAAAATTTCGTTCTATAGGTTACAAATTTTATTGTAATATATCTTTATTAATTATAATATTAATTAGTAGTAAATGAATGGACCACGAGATGGATTGCGATACGCTCTCAGAATTTATAATTCGGCTAGTGTGAATCGATAGCTCTACTGTGAGATGATAAGTTACCGCGGTTTGTAGGCAAAATGTTTGAGCAAGCATTTAAAATAATGCTCGGAAAAAATGTTTTAAAACTAATTTTAGTCAAATTGATGTTGTTGAAAATAAATCAAAGTTTCTAATTATAATAATGTACTTAAATCTTCAATGTAAATCTTAAAGGCACCTCGAAAAATTATTGTTAAAATTATTTTAAATTGAGCCTAGTCTTAGTATCTTAATTTGATTAAATTAATAAAAAATTCGGGAGAGTTTATACATGTGAGGGTAGTTTGAGAGCGTGTACGTACATTGAACACAATACGCACAGCGCGCGTGAGTCTGGCATGCCATAGATAATAGAGTGCGTACCAGATTATGTATCCACTTAACTAATCGATGATGTTCCGATTACGTATACATAGGTGTTTTCAGTGTTAATATTAGCCACCGTCAAGTTTAACGCGTGCATACATATCTGGCACGCAGTCTACCCGCAACGCAGGCGCTTCGGGCTTTAGCATTCGACTCCCGCGTCCTCGGTAGATAGGTAAAACGAATACTTGCATGGAAGCAATGAGAAGGTTAGTGAATTCGGTATTTAGAGGGGAGGCAGCAGCGGTATAGAACGATTTATATAAATTACTTACTATATTTCAATGTAAAACTATCTTATTCGTCGGTATTCGTATATGTCCGATCGTTATATACGTAATAATTATTGATTCATGCCGTGTGATTGTTGTGGATTATGAATCTACTTAATTCGGTTTACTTTATATCATACTTAGTCGTGCTTTCGTTTTGCTTTCAAAATTATCAACATTGTTCTGAGAGTGCTGTGGAATGAGCTATTTGCTTTTAGTTTTAAGTACGCAGTTTAAAGTCCGATATTTTTTAATTATAATTTAGTTGTTTAATATTACAAAATAATGTATTTTCTCCCCTATGGTTTAAGTTATTTTTCTATGTATAGTTAGTTGTAAGTGTAAATGATTTAGCACATAATTTGATGCATGATGGTAATGTTAATAAAATATCCACAATAAAATACACATCTATTCGTTTTTCTTCAAATAAATTATCCAAAGATTAAAGGTATATGCTAGGTTTGTAGGTAACTCTTGTAAGTACTTATTGTTTAGAGACACTTTCGCTTACATTCGAACCAATGACGAATTCTGAAACTTCCTAAAGTAGGTTTATTAGAGAACTAATTGAAGGTACTTAGATTAAACAGTTTACCACTTGCCCTAGAGGACTTCATTTCAAAAATCCCGCCCGCGCCATTTTGATTAGATCAAATGTCAACTTGAAGCGCTTACCCTTCCACAAACTTTGGCATAGTCAAAGTGGCTAATTTCTTACAAAATATTTTTTTTGAACGCAACCAAAAAACCAGAGACAATTATATTGACGTGTTATTTTGCTGTCAAAATTGACATTTATTGACGTGTATTTTCACAGCTGCGCTACGATTTCACAAATATTTCTCTTAATTTCGCAATTTTGCTAATAATGTGAAGGAAAAAGTAATGTGTGATACCTGATTTCATCGGCATAACTGCAATATATTCGAGTAGACCTAGAAAAAGACATTATAAATCGTTAAAAATGGTGTTAATGACGATGATAGCGAGAGTCGTCGACGGCTTACCTTTGGCCGCTACTATGCAAGAAGATGACCAGGTAATTATGTATTTACTGAATATTTCTATGATTAGAGATGCTATTTCCACTATCAGCATGAGTTTCACGTCCTCGCACATCCAGATATCACTCCAACACGTTCTTAAAATTGTGCTTACGTTACCATGGAATGTATTGAAAACTACATGTTTTTGTTAGATTTTATTTTCATTTTTACTTATAATTTGCTGTGGTGGTTCGCAGAGCGGGTGCAATGTACTCGAGTACCAGAATCAAGCCAAAATCCTGTTTAGGAAGTTAGGCCCTCAATCGCCAACACGGTGCTCTATTGAGACAGGACCTTATTTATTCCAGTGAGTCTATGCTTTTTATATATTTATTTTTTACACGCTTTAATTATTTTTTGTTAAAAAGTTATATGTATTGCATGAAAAGACTTTAAACTTTACAACCAGAAGCAGTAGATCACAATAGCAACAAACGCTTGGTGCCAAAAACTTACAAAATTGCTTAATCTAGAGTGAAAGTGTTCAGCGACGAAGTAAATAAAAACAAGAAAAAAAGATAGATAACTTTATTTGTACAACACAGGAAGAAACAGAACACGATAAACACATAGTAAAGTAATAGCTAGAAAGTATAAGTTGCATAAATGGGTGGCCTTATCGCTGAAAGCGATTTCTTCCAGGCAACCTTTGGGTGGAAAAAAACTGATTCAGCTTTTATGATAGGTTTGATAAACCTAACTTATATAAAATATATAATTATTAGGGATGGGCCGAATGTGATTTGAACCAAATACGAACTTCGGCCGAATGTTCGGTGAAAATAAAAAGTTCGGCCGAACTTCGGCCGAATTTCGGTTATTTTTACTGCACTTTCTTGAAAAGGACAAGTCGAATCTTGGTTACGCGTTCATTCTGTGCGACTTTTCTCAGAGACAGGAAATATGTAGAAAAACGCAACAGACTCCTGCCTAATAAAGCCGAATCCTTGGTGTTTGTGCACCATATCCTTCCCTTGGTAAATTTTAAATACCAAAAGGTATAATACGGTTTCAATCAACAAACCGCTTTCAGAAAAATTAAAAGTTCCTATATAGTGATTTATTGCGATAATTATTTAAATGTTTCGATATCAAAATTAAGATATTTTATTTAGAAATTAGAATTTAGATTTATTTGTTAAATAAGTTTAATTATTTCACCCGCGTAAGTCCCGATCCCGCAAGAAAATCGGGATAAAAAGTAGCCTATGTGTTATTCGAGGTCTCCAGTTATCTACATACCAAGGTTCATGATAATCGGTTTAGCAATTTTTACATGATTGAGTAACAAACATACATATATACTCACAAACTTTTAGCTTTATAATATTAGTAGGATACTAGGATTTAAAACAGCTAAGTTGTTTATTTTTTTCTGGATATGATCAAATACCGAATGTTCGGCATTTTAACAGAATTTCGGCCGAATGCCGAAGTTCTGTTTTAACTGCCGAAGTTCGGTTAAACCGAATTTGAAACTAATTTCGGCCCATCCCTAATAATTATGGTTATTAAATATTAAATTTAATGTAGGTATATACCGTACCAAATAATTATAAAAATAATAATATGAAAATCATCAAATGCCTACTCTAATGAATAGGTTTAATCTCTTTGATGCATGCAAGAATGATTATCTAGTACAACATTTATAACCATTTCTTTATAGACAGTTAAACTTTACTGTTGTAATTAAGTAAGCTCATTAGATAGTTGTTATTTTTCATTTGATTTATATAAAATTACGAACACCTCATTCATTGATTATATCTTATAAAACACTATTTTTAAAACCCAAATCATATAGAAATATTTTTGAAAATTCACCTCTAGTATTTAAACTCCACACCAAAGCAAAAATAATAAAAAATCTGAATAAGTAACCCAACATTATTGTTTATTCACACTGACTGGTTGAGAATAATATTCGCACCATGTGATTCATACAATAATTATTTAATAAAAAATTTAAACCTACAACTTCCAGCTATCTAATTGAGCAAGACATCTGCTACCTAGTGCTCTGTGAGAAGAACTACAGCAAACGTCTAGCGTTCAGCTATCTTGAAGAAATTGCACAAGAGTTCTATCAACAGTACGGTAAAAGGGTGAGTCATATTGAAGTATATTTTTTTATACTCGATGATAGTTCAGATCTCGTGGAAAATAGTATATAAGTAACTCCGGGACTCCAGCTTTCTACATACTCAGTTTCATTGCTTTCGGTTCAGTATTTTTAGCGTGAAGGAGGGACAAACATACACACAAACTTTGACATTTATATTTAGTCAAAAGTAGGATATCTGTTGTCCGGCCACCACAACACAAGCCTAGTTGCTTAGGTTGGGGCTAGCTGGTCCCTTCAATATTTATTTATTTAGTACCCCATTTTGTTACCTAGGTGAACACAGTAACTCGTCCCTACACGTTCATAGAGTTCGACACCTGGATGCAGAGAACACGGCGGCAGTACAGCGAGGGCGGAGCCCGGGCGCGGCGCGGGGCGACGGCTCAGCTCGGGGCTCAGCTCGGAGATGTCCAGCGGGTCATGATGCAGAACATTGACGATGTATTGAGGAGAGGGGCTGTATTATCAGGTAAATTATATGTACCTATAAGATTTTTACCTAAAAACATTGTAACATTTTGGAATAGTAAACGTTCAGCCATTTTAATATTTTTTAATTGTGCAGCCACCTATCAATACTATGGCAATGTATAAAGAACATAAATACAAACAACAAATGCCATGTAGCAAAATCTCGTAAAGTGCCAGGTTCTGTTGTGGCAAACAAAATCTACTTTATTTTTTTAGCGCCATCTAGCCCCAAACTAAGCAACTAAGCTTGGTATTAGGTGCCAGATGGATATAAAACTTTAGTAATTCAGTTGTGTATCGAAACAAACAAAAGATGGCCTATTGCCTCCAACCAACATGTCAACAAGAATATTCGGTTCCACAACAAAAGATTTAAACACTCTAATGATTATTCTTTCAGAACTGGACACGAAAACTCAGAATCTATCGATGATGTCTCAGACATACAGAAAAGACGCCGCGTACCTCAACACTAAATCCATGCTAGTGAAGGCTACGGCCGCTGCTGTTATAGTTCTAGTATTTGTATTGTACTTCTGGGTGTTTTAGGCTACAAAACATAGTGACAAATATCGAGTATATACCTAGTAGAGAGGAAATGTTATTTACTCTATTTAAAATTCCGCCAAATCAATGCGGGGCAAATGGGGCGATCGCTGTGTTTCGATTGACTGATCCTCAATTCCGATTGTCAATGTATAGCACTAGAGTTGGATTCGCAATTTTTTATCGATATGTTTGGTGGTAACTTGTTATATGATGGAAATGAAACATTTAATATTTCATTTTAAATCAATCAATTCACGGGATAAAGAACACATGTATGGGAAATGAAATAACTCTTCAGCTTTAATAATGGCCTCTCTAGAGGCTTATATTAACGCCGGGGATTTGTCAATATCGCGTGTGAAAAAATAACACCAAAAAACTAAAAAAAAATACAATATAATGATTGTTTTTTTTTTATTAGCAGATGTTTACATAGTAAAATACTTAAATGCAACCCCACAAAAGTTTCGGAATGTTTTAGCCCGCATTACGCCTCTACTGGGTATGTGCTCGATATTTAGAGAATACTTTGTGATTGGAATGAAGCTAGAACTTTACTAGATCCACGCTCGACTGCCTTTTACAATAAAACTATAAGTCTACACAAGTTAAACTCTAGTATTCTGTTGCTTTGAGTTTCTTAAACCCTAGTTGTACTGTTTAAAAGGATAATAACAGAGGTATCTTCTAGACGCGTGCTACATCTTATGCCGCACCTACCATCAGGTAGGTGTGATAGTTGTCAAACGCTGACCTATCCTATGCAAAAAGAAATTTGGCGTACTTAGCACAAACTAAAATTTGTAAAAACCATTTCTAATCACAAAGTCACTGTAGACATTATTTAAATTGAAATCTACTCTTGTGGGTGATGTATAGCTTTAGAAGTGTATTTATTTATTTTATATCCAAAACCAGAGACAATATGATTTTTTTTAAATTTCTTGCCTTGAGAATAAATATAACCATTCCAATTGTTTCTGTAAATGGCAACGCAAAATGTAATTTGAAATTAAAACACACAATGTGAGTATAGACTAGCTAGAGGATTACCTCGAACATCTCAATGTACTGTAACGTTCTTATGAATGGTATAATACAGGCAAATGCAAGACAAATGAAAAAGTTGATGTTCTGTTTCTAGGAAATTATCTAGGCATTCTAGGCTATACCCACCTTTAGGGGTTTATTGTGGGAATTCGAACTTTTTTAATAATCTTAGATGTTGCTTGGAATAAAAAGTTAATAGTCATTTAGTTGCGATGGTTTACTGGAAATGACAAAATGAAGAAAAATCAATATCAATACAGCAAGTTTGTAGGTTCCATTAGATTTGTAACAGGTGGCGTTAGTAAATTCACTAATGGTCATTAAAAATCAATGGTGTTAAGTACTAATTATATATTTTTATTCCAAATAATAGTTAAATATATATTACATTTCAGAATATCTAAAAAAGTTCGAATTTTTTATCTAAATAAGTAAAAGTTGTTTGGGGTGTTATTTAATCCTAATATATACCGCGCCCGGCGGTTTCACCCGCGTAAGGCTATATTGAGACAGTGCTACCTTTGTTCACTTGCGTGTGTGTGTATACGTGTGTGTACCATAGACAAATAATGTATACGTATAGTTTACGTCGACGTACGGTCCAGGACGCATGGTGTAAACAGCGATTTAATTCGGAGATCACTAAAAAGCCTGTCTTTCAAGGTCTCTATGCTTCCAAAATTCTGCAGTTACTTTCGCATTTATAATTTTTAGGGATATTTGTTAGACACGCTTAGAATACCCTTTTTCTACAAAATAGTGAAACCTATGGTGAGGGAATGTTGTAAAGGATGATGCCAGTAAATGTATGAACTCTGGTACCCGCTCCAATAAGATTAAATGATATGTCATAAGAAAGGTAATATAATGTAGATTAATATTTGACTATTGGCTTGTCTTGATATTTAGTCCGATCGAAATAATATAACTGCCAAGTTTCAAAAATCAATAGTAAATCGTCAACATACATCTCGTGCGTTAATGGTTTGACTATTTATCGATTTTTGTCAAAGTAGACGACTATTTAAAAAAAATGAAATAAAACTTAATGACGTCATAAAATCATTAAAAAAAAACATTTTTCAAAAGAACTTAGTGGCTATGAATACCACATCCCGCCCTCAAAAGATAGGCATCAATGTCAATTAGTTACCTCTGACCAGGCCAATAAATGCATTGTTTGATGGGTGAAATCGATTTTAAGTGGTCATTCCTGCTTGACTCCGATTTGATTTAAGATTTCTAAAAACAAAAGGCGATCGAAATAAAAACAAACGATGATCGAAGCACGCAAAAAAAACAATCGAAACAGAAACAAAAGACAATCGAAATGAAATCGAAATGGAATCAAAAGATAATCGAAATGAAATCAAAAGACGATCACAACACAAAGGAAGGATGATCGAAAATCAAAAAGGAAAACAAAAAGCGATCGAAATAGAAACAAAAGATCATCTTTTATTTCTATTTCGATCATCATGAACATCATCATGACATGAAATCGCAACGGAAAGGAATGATGATCGAAATGAAAACAAAAGACAATCGAAATAAAATCAAAAGACGATCGAAATGAAATCAAAACACGATCACAACGATAAATAAGAATGATCGAAAAAAACGATCTAAATGAAAACAAAAGACGATCGAAATCGAAACAAATGGCAATAGAAAAAAAACTAAAAGAAGATCGAAACGGAAAGAAAAGAAGATCGAAACAAAATCAAAACACGATCGAAATGAAATCAAAGAGACGATCACAACGGAAAGGAAGGGTGATCAAAATAAAAACAAAAGACGGTCGAAAAGAAATCAAAGAAACGATCAGAACGGAAAGGAAGGGTGATCGAATTGAAAACAAAAGACGATCGAAATGGAAATAAAAGACGATCGAAAGGAAATCAAAAGGGAAAGAAAAGACGATCGAAATAAAATCAAAAGACGATCGAAATTAAATGAAAAGACGATCGAAATTAAATCAAAGAGACGATCACAATGAAAGGGAAGGGTGATCGAAATAAAAACAAAAGACGATCGAAATCGAATCAATGAGACGATCACAACGGAAAGGAAGGGTGATCGAATTGAAAACAAAAGACGATCGAAATGAAAATAAAAGACGATCGAAATTGAAACAAAAGACGATCGAAATTAAATCAAAGAGACGATGACAACGGAGAGGAAGGGTGATCGAATTGAAAACAAAAGACGATCGAAATGAAAATAAGAGACGATCGAAATTGAAACAAAAGACAATCGACGAGACAGACGAGACAGACGAGACAGACGAGACAGACGAGACAGACGAGACGTTGTTTCTGTTTCGGTTGCATAATATAAAGATTTTCATGAAGTTTTTCAAAAGAAAAGTATAAACTTAACTATTCTACCTGTTATCTGGCCACCATAGCACAAGCCTAGTTGCTTAACTTGGGGCGAGAAGTTGTTGTATGCAATCTCTTGAAATATTTTTTTGTTATTATTTTTTTATTTGTTTATAATATTATCATCACTATCACTTTATCATCACTTCACTACATAGTACAAAATAAAGTCGCTTTCTCTGTCCCTATTTCCCTTTTTATGCTTAAATCTTTAAAACTACGCAACGGATTTTGATGCGGTTTTTTTAATAGATAGAGTAATTCAAGAAGAAGGTTTATATGTATAATGCATGCATAATACAGTAGTGCGAAGCCGGGACGGGTCGCTAGTAGTAAGTATAAAACAAAGTCGTTTATCGCTGTTCGTCTGTTTCTATGTATGCTGAGATCTTTAAAACTATTTGACAGATTTTGATGCGGTTTTTTTAAATAGATAGAGTGATTCAAAATGAAGCTTTTAGTGTATAAAACAAAACTACCACGCGTACAAAGCCGCGGGCAACAGCTAGTATATGAATAAAATGGTAATTAGACATCGTCTCACCATTGTTAATATGGCTTAATAAAAGTTAGTATTACTCTGAACGGACTAACATTTCAAAATAGTCGCCATAATAACTTCTATTCTAATTGAAAAGAGCTATCCAATGACGTATTACACATCGTTATTGGAGGTGGGTACCACTATTGGCATCATCCTTTATCAAATAATAATGTTATTATCGAAATGTAATTTATTTTAAGATGGAATTAAAAATGCATTCTTTTCCTAATTGTTTTTAACTCTTTTTTATATTTCTCTTTCGGCTAAATGCTGTTTCGATATTGTACTCAAGATATCTTTGTATCTTATTGCAGTTGGTATTGTTAAAACCTGGAAAAAAAACATAAATTAATTAGGTTTTTGTCGTTATTTATAGGCTAATTTTTTAAGTACAGACTTTTTGTCTCTCTTTCTTTATTATATGTATAGATATAGATAGATACAGAAACACTTAGACCAGAAAAAAAACAGTTCTACATATTTTTTTTAAAGGCAAAAATCGAACCCGTAACCTCCAGAGCAACACAAGAAAGTAACCAGTTTGAAAAAAAAAATAGAAAATTACCTGTAATATCTTTATAAAAAGTACAGATTTATCATCGACCCATCGTAGTGTGCCAAATATTTGTACTGGATATGGGAGTACCGTAGACTTGAGAGGGGTCTTTAGGTACACCACAGAAACTTGGATTGAAGACTCTGTTTGCACGCCTGATGAGTCTAACTGTATTGCAATAAGGAATATTACTAGCTGAGCCGCGTGGTTTCACCCGTATCAGTCCAGATCTTGCGTCTGTCTGTCTGTCGAAACGAACTTCGTTACAAAAGCGTGTCCTGCGACACGTTTTGTTTGTTTCTGTAAGTCTTAAGCACCAAACTACCAAATAAAAAAAATTAATGTAATTTTTAATTAAATATTATAGGTCTCTATAAGAATGATTTATTTAGAATTATTTTACTACAGTAGCGGCTGTAGGACCTACCCTTACTGATCCACTCAAAATAATCACCCTGTTTAAGTTATGTATAACTTACATCATAATAATTATTTTCCCTGGTTCCTATCGCGTATCTTTACTATTTATTTCTCTTACCTCGACGTTTCGACTGTATTACAATAGTCATAGTCGCGAGCAGTGGCGAGTGTTGTCATCTAGTTGAGGGTAGTAATCGAAGGTAGGTCGACCCGGGAAAATAATTACTATGAATACAAATTGTGTGAGTTTAAAAACTTACATCATACAAGTGAAATTGTCCGTACTGACTCTGCAGAATTCCAACAGTTCTACATTTTGTTATGTCATGTTTTTGCGCTTCGCATTTCGTGCTTAGGTCTTTTACATCGGCGTAAGTGTAGAAATCTGCCTAAAAAAAAATAGAGAACTACAGTTGTTGTCACGAGTCGTGAGCAGTAGGTATTTTAAGGCAACAAAGAAGGAGGGTTTCATACTCATGATTCTTGAAAAGAACTACTTACCTATCTTTATGTACTTATAAAGAATTAACTAAAATAGGAAGGTAGATGTTGTGACGATGATGTCACGAAACACTAAAAAATAATATATTATAAATAAAC
Source organism: Idaea aversata (assembly GCA_907269075.1). NCBI lineage: Eukaryota > Metazoa > Arthropoda > Insecta > Lepidoptera > Geometridae > Idaea > Idaea aversata. The sequence goes on from OU026084.1 coordinate 824,762, forward strand.
TACATGGTAGGCGGAGTGGGGGGTGTTAGGTTTTATTTTCGTTACGGAATTTCTTAATTCGGTCGCCGCGCTCAAAGCCCGCGGTAAAGCAATAGCTTAAAAACAATGGCAACATTACACCGGAAGTGAGTCAAGGAGGAAATAATGTCTATGGTGGTGAGTGAAAATAATATGGCGGTGAAATATCTAACTTGAAAAAGTATTTTGTGTTTGTTAGTGCAATTTAAGCTAAAGTGTAACCTACTTCGGTAAACATACATTTTGACGAAATAAGCTAGTAGTAGTGGCAAACAAATAGTGAAGTGACATCTAGAATCACATATAAAGTTTATGGGTTCGGGTTACCTATCCCATTACTTATGGGTATCAAAGTAAAGCCAACAAAGGTGACAGAAACAATATTCGTGGGTATGTGGCTAGTCACTTTCCTTTTTAATCTTAATAAGCATAATAGGTAGGTACATAATGCAAAACAAAACCTGGCCTACGTGGTTACCTAATACCTTCTCCAAATACAATAGATTAAAAATAAAGATAGAATGAGAGAGAGTGGACCTGAAATATAATAAGTAAGACATTATGGGAGATAGAAAAGAAAAGAGAACAGTCTCGTTTGGTTTGTAGGTATACTTAGTGACATAGGGTGTTAATCGTTTTCATATCTCTGCAGGTGGTGGACGTGAGCAATGACAGATGAGATTTTAACTTTACCGAGATGCCGCGTCGCGACGAATGCGAGGAGATTAAAAAGGTAATCAAACTCTACTAAAGAACATCGTTATACTTAGCGACAGTAGGTACCTACATGTGGTGTTTCAGCGGAAAACTGCATTTTCCGGTAAGATTTAACGATAATAGACATTATGGCTGAAAAAATATTCTGGAACAAAAAAATGTATGATTAAGTATGTACCTACATACCTACATTTTCTATTCCTAGGTCATATTACCGAATCTTTATAAAACTTACCTACCTTACTAGGTTAAAATATTAGATCCCATTAACAACGACCTTACTCTCTATCTATTAAAAAAATCGCATCAAAATCCGTTGCGTAGTTTTAAAGATCTAAGCATACAAAGAGACATAGGGACGGCGAAAAGTGACTTTATTTTATCGCTACACTAGCGACCCGCCCCGGCTTCGCACGGCTATATTATGCATGTATTATACATATAAACCTTCCTCTTGAATCACTCTATCTATTTAGAAAAACGCATCAAAATCCGTTGCGTAGTTTTAAAGATCTAAGCATACATAGGGATATAGGGACAGAGAAAGCGACTTTGTTTTATACTATGTAGTGATAGTGATTGATCAAATTGGATACGCCCTAAATACAGATTTATTGGCATAAGTATTTCATTTGATATAAAATTCTTTTCATCGATTAAACAGCTCGATGAAGATCGTTCTTAAAGGGATCTCGTACTATATGTGTAGTAGGTAGCACAGTAGGTAGTACTTACCGATTTTGAAACATTCACACAAATTGACTTGTCGATTTTGTTGTTACAAGTACTTAGGTTACAAATAGATCATAGATGAAAAACAAGTGCGTTCCACAATCATAATTGGTATGTAATTGGTTATTGATGATTTATTTACAACCACGAAATCTAGGTCGTTGTTTATTTTGATTTTTTGAATATTTTTTGTACCCCTTTCTTCTGTCACAGACAAGCAAATAAAAATGAGAGAAAAATGTAATTTAACTTGTCAATGTCACCTTCGTCGATCTGTCAATGCGTTGGTCAGTTTTGTTGTTGATTTCCGGTTTTCCAGTGAATTTGTGAAAATCAATGAAAATATCCAATTTAACCACAAATAAAACTATTTCAAACAGTACTTACAAAAATGCCTTCAACGTTAGTGGAGCTTCGGCTGAACCGCGATCTTTTGGATCACGAATTCGAAGGATACAAGCTGAACTTGCAAACATTACCACATTACGCATTAGATCTCGAAGCTCCCGTCGACAAAGTGTACCCAGACGAGGTACAATACTCCTTCGTGCACGCTAAGCTGTTCGCTCTGCACAATCACCTGGTACTAGACCACTGGGGCTACTCATTTAACTATTATTACTTCGATGAAAGTCAGCAAGTCAGACACGTAACGTTCGAAAACACGAACTGTTCTTTCCAAAATAAGATTGTTTACGATGTCCCGGCCCACGTAGAGAGGGCTCCGGGCCACTTTAACCTCTGTCTGGGGTTCCCTTCCGACGATCTGGCAGTTGTAAGTGATGGTACTGGTTTCCTACACATCGTAGACACGGGACCGCGGCATAGATCACCGAGACAAACTTGGGAAACGCTAAACTCCAGTCTGATCCTCGGAGAAGGTAAATACTTCATCATTGTAGACTCTAGAGTACTAGAAAAGGACAATAACAGAGTTTTACATTGTCTCCTGCAGTCTATTGAACAAAACGATAAGCACTTCAATTCTGTGCTCACTTGGGTTACATTCGGCTATGACGGACAGTCTTGGAACCAAACAACCTTCAGACAGCTGCAAGGTAAAGGTATTGTACACTATGCCGCCATTGAAACCAGCTGCAAAGCTTTGTTTATAGCTTCGGACAACCCTTTTAAGTTTACCATGGATTCTGAGCAGGAAATCAAGAAGCCAGTAAAAGAGGAAGAAAAGACAATCATTTATACATGGCTGCAGTCGACAGAAGATGTGAACATCACACTTAAATTACAACAAAATTTTGATAAGAAACTATTACATGTAAATGTCACTCCGTTAGCTATCAAAGTGAGTTACGCAGGCAAGACCTTTGTCGATGGAGCCTTGAAGGAGCGAGTTGACAGTGAATTAACTACATGGAATGTCCAGGATGATGGGCAAGTCGACATCCTAATCACAAAATCAGAAAGCTTGATATGGGATGAGTTGATTTCCGGCGGAGATAGGAACGGTGAGCAAATTATGGATGCGAGTCTAGTTGAAGAAGCTCATAATAGGTTGGCACATCTATGTTCGGAAACTGAGGTGACACCAGATCAGTCTGTACCCGGTTTCTCTACTCAGGAGTTGGAAGAATGTGATGCTGCTTCAGAAGAAGACACTGTTTTAGGTAAGATGTTTTCTTTATAAATACTGTAGTAAGAAAGATTGGGTTAAAAGCTGAACCGATTTGGATTATTATCTTGAATCCTGAAGAAATGCACAAGTTGTTAGAGAGATGTCCTAAATAAATTAATATTTTAAATAGATTTTTTAAGCACAACAAAATAGGAGGTTTTCAATTCAACTGATATTTTTCATAACTTAACTTCTTTATATTTTAGTCAATTTAGATGATTTTTTATTGTAGGATAGCTCTGCTTAGTCCTATTTAAATTTACTAGCAACGGACCTTGTCGGACTTGTTGACGTTTATTTAAAAAAAATATTGTTTCTTTCTATTCCAGTGCGTATAGATTCAACAGGTCATCAAATAACTCACAGAATACCTCTGAGTGTAAACCAATACCTATTCAGCACCAGGATAGAGATGCAAGAAGCTCCAACGTTAGCCCTGCGACACGATGTCGATGCTTGCATCTGGCAACCTTACGCTCAGCTAGTCAACTCAGAAACATGGCCTGTCAAACACCAAGGAACGTTGCTAGCATTCGGCTACGTGCAATCTTCGAAACAAAACAGAAAATTTGTTACATGCCCACCAAATTTCTCATACAGTGTTGTTTGTGAAGCTTCGAGACATATTTTTATTTATCAAAGTTCAGGTAACCCTGATTCTCAACTCCGTAAAAGGAGTGAGGGAGTTATGAGAACAGTTAAAGTGGGACAGCAACATGTCTTTAATTTTGATAAGTATGGAGAAGTGTTAGGCATAAATGCTACTAATGAATTTCTATTTATATTGACGGAAACTAAATTATTAGCTATACAGATTTAATAAATAAGTAAAGATGATATTTAAATATACACAGGTCACCAAAAAAATCGATACACCCACTGTTTTGGTGAAGAAACACCTAGTTTTGGAACTACTTGTCCTTTTCCCAGATCCATGTCTAAGGCAATACTCTCCCGTCTCAAAGACAATGTCTTAGGCCTACCCAAATTCTTGGTTACAATAATAAACAAATGTAATCAAAAATTATGATATACAATTAGAAAACAAATAGAAAAAGATAAGTTGATTTTTTTGGTGGCCAGTATATTTCTTTTATTTGCTTAAGTTTAGATTTATATAACGTTTTTACAAATGATGTATTATTCTTAATGTCTATGCATATTAACAAAATAAATTATGTTTTATCCTTATTCTCATCTTCACTATCACTTAAACTCTCTTCAGAAGAGTATCCTGTAGTGAAGAGGAGGTTTTTAGGCCTCTTCTTCCTCTCCTCTTTAATTTCCTTCTCTATTTGCAACTTCTTCTGTTCGGCTATCTTCTGGGTGAGGAGTTGTCGGGGTCTCTTTCTATGGTTATGGCTTTCACTGTTACCATTCTGTACTTGGCAATTAGCCTCTGAGGTTTTGGATTCTTTTTCTTCTTTTTCCGTTTCAAATTCGTCTTCTGGAATAACAGTAAAAAAACCTGTATGCTTAAAGTTACACAACCAACATCAATAGTGAACATACACTGCAGGAGACATATTAAAAGTGTGGTACTAGACTTAAAAAAAACATCTTAGGTTTGTGATAAATAGGGATGTATTTTTTCTATATCAACAGCGACTTACGAATGGAGATATTTCTTGTTTTGAAAGTAGATTTTGGGGCCAGCACTAAAGAAAATTCTCATTGGAGAATTTTAATCTGAAAACACTAAAGCTAGCTGTTAGTAAAGCAGCTTTTTACTAACCTGGTGTAATAACTTCGAAATTATAAGCATGATCTTTGAGCACCACAAATATGATTGGAAACTCGACAATGCACTTTCCTGAGAAATTTTCAGCTAATGATTCAGATGGATCAAGTTCAAAGAACTTCTTTGATGATCCTTTCACTTTTTCAGCTGAAATAAATTTGTTTTGTGTTATAATATAAATAGGTAGGTAATTATTAAATTGCACACAACACCATCTAGCCAATCCAAGCAACTAAGCTTGTTATACTGGCTAAATTTCTGCCTCATGTATTTTCCTCTTATAAATACATACTTATAATATATACAGAAACACCCAAAAACAAATATCTGAATTGAATTGAACTGAATTCCAGTGTGAGACCCTGGATTCTTCAATTGTAGGCAAGTGTTTACCGGTTGCATGCGCCAGAGGCTAACTATAGAAAATCCCCTAGCACAATTTTTTTTTCAAAAATCAATATCAAATTGTGTCAATTCCTAACTAGCCCTTTGAGTATTTTATTTACCTCTGAGTAAAATCTTGACTCCACTAAATCCAGCTGCCCTATAAAATGTCAAAGCTTTAGACCCATCAAACGGATCCACCTCTGGATTCAAGTATTTCTCCAAGAAAACGGACAGCTTTTTATTATCTTGACATTTTGGGTCTGTGAATTTTAACGGCTGGCTATTCACACTGGGGAATATCCACTCGATCCGCCAGTGAATAGTGTTTGTCTTGGGGTTATAGCGAGTGCTGTTTATTGAGTTCCTTGTGAAGTTTTGAGATAAGAATTGTATGACTGTTCCTCTTTGTCTTGCTGCCATTTTTAGTTTGTACAGGTGCTGGAAATTGGATAGGTTATTAAAATAGGCAATATATAACAATATTAGGTTTTTCATATTATCTAGATAATAAATGCTAGCACCAGCAAGCAGGATGAACACACCTACAGTTTCACCCGCATATGTCCCAGTGTCATGGGAATATCAGGACCAAATGTATTCTATGTGTTAATCCAGGTCTCCAGCTATCTACACAAATATTGCAATGTATGAAGGAGTAACAAACACATACAAACTCTGCATTTCTAGAATGAAATATCTATAATATTTAGAGTAAAGATTTTTGTGTTTTGTTTCAAAAGGCTCCGAAAATACGGCACTGGACCGATTTTGATGAAACTTAGTATGAAGATACGCTACTTTTTATCCTAATATTCCCAGGTTAGTGGTCAGGTGGATATAAAACTTACAATAGGAAGATCCCTATCTATTCTAGTAAACTTCTTCTTTTCATCTCGTTTAACAGCGTACACGAACCGTGAGCACTCTTCCAGCATCCTATAGTCGCTAAGGAGGTCTGTATCCGTGAAGTCTTTCATGCGAACAAACTTTGTCCTATCTCGTATGCCGTTACAATCGAGCTCTTGCTTGTGTATCCTAACGCAGGCGAGGCAACAGGTCTTTACTTCGCATTTAGGACAGGTGTATATGGCTTTGTTAGCTCCACATACCTCGCAATCACCAAGTCTGCAAAGATTTTTAATTAAAACTAGCTGCGCCCCGCGGTTTCACCCGCGTAAGTCCGATTTTTCTCACCGTTTAAACCTTCCCTGGACTTCCACAAATAATTAAAGACCAAAATTAGCCAAATCGGTTCAGCCATTCTCGAGTTTTAGCGAGACTAACGAACAGCAATTGATTTTTATTTATATAGATTTGGTGAAAATATATAAATTGTCACTTTTCTATAGTTTTATCTAGGTACGAACCTGGATACTTCATAATTCTGTTGATCGTTATTAGATTCACTATCCGAGGAAGACATTTCTCCGAAATAACTGGTTTAAATTTAATTTCAAGCCAAAAACAGCGGACACAACAGAAATAAACAAACAATTTTTGAGGTTATCGATCTGTCAAAACCACGTGTGTGACGTGTGTCAAAAAAATAGTGACATAAAAAATTAGCTTCGTTAGAAAAAGGCTTTTCAGCTGGCTGTTTTTTTTTTCATACTACGGTCACACTACGGTGTAGGTTTTTTTCTCTGTGACATGAAAAGTATAGCTCTGTGGTAATAGGAAAAAAAAAGTTTTGTTTGTAAACATTTTCGGTGCACACTATTTTTTGTTAAATTCTACAAAAACGAATGAAAAATTAAGCATGGGATCTTCAGAACTAATAGGCGACGATTGGGATCTACCCTGCTCAGACGATGAGCTATCAAAAACCGGCGCCATGATAGGAAAATCGTGGATGCCCGACCCCGCCGAGCTCGAGGATTTATACAAGAATATCGACAAAAGTGGTACTATACAGCTGGAATGGAAGTGTCCGGGGAGACGGCCACCTTCTCCAGTGCCAGTAAGTAAAGAGAACCAGCCAGAAATACCTAGTTCTCCTGTGAGAGAGGAGAAATCTGATTTCGATTTCATGGACGAAGTGTCATCGCTCAGGCTTCGCGTGAGAAGAGAAGGTGAGGACACGTTGCGAGGGTCCGCGAAGAAGAAGACGACTTCCTTCGACGGGATCCTCTCCAATATGATAAGGCATAAGAGAATAGAACAAATGGAGAAGCAAGCGAATACATCTCCATCTACACCTTCCAGTGGTACTTGACTTTTATACTAGGCATAATTATTTATATTATGTCTATAGTTTAATAAATCACCCAGTTTTAAACGTATTTATCGTTTCAGACCTTTAATTTTATTTATGTACAAAGATTCTATAGTTCTTAAAGTACATTATGTTTTATCTTACCTATTGTTCACTGAAATAGACCATTATTACAGGTAACCTTAATTTGCCTAGACCAAGTGAGTGGCTTTCATCAGGTCTTTTCTTCTCTTGTGCAAATGGTTATGCAAGAAACCAGATTTTATCTTGTATGGCTAATTATGGAAAGATCCATCTCAGTAAAGCTATTTAAAATAAATTTGAAAACTCTTGTCACAAATACAAACAAAAATATCTTACATCAAATCTATATATTTACAACAGCCCTATCTTAAAAAACTAATCTACATTTTTAACCTAGCTGTTTCTGGTCTAATTAACGCTACATTATCTTCAATAATCTGTCCACATTGGTCCATGTTATGAACTATATGCCCGAGCTGCCAATGTTTCCGTAGTAATGCAAGTTGGACATCGAACTTGCCATGTCTGATGCATTGTACTCCGACGCAGTGTGCCGAGGACTTTAGTTGGTAGCCTAGGTCGTGCACTAGGGTCCAGAGGTACTTGTCGTATTCATTAATGGCTTGGACTTCTGAAACACAAAACACACTTCACTTCTTCTACTCTTCTTCGGCACTTCTTCCTCTTGGCTTGGACATGACAATTGCAGAAATATTTGAACCTACATTTCGTAAAATAAAATCGTGATTTGTGTAATTGTGCTACAAGTGACCCAAGTCTTTTGAGTAGATGTACCCTATTTTGTTACCTGCATTCCAATGCCATCATTGGCTATTTTGACGTATTGGCAACTTTTAGACTATATAGAAATAGCCAATACTTTAGTCCAAGGACTAGCTTATTACGGCCGTGTAAGTAACAATTCCATAGGAATCTATGTGCTAATTGGGGTCTCAGTGGTAATCAGTGGTTCAGTTGATTCACAAACTTATAATATTAAGAACCCATATTTGATGCATATAAATGAAATGGTAAAAATTTACCTAGAGTAAAATGTGGTGGTTGAAAATAAACACATCGCAGCCCATATATGACAGGTAGTTTGGAGTTGGTTGGCCTGATGGGACCCTGGCTTGCTACGTCATACATAGCTTGGGAATCCATGTGAACACCTGCTAGACTGTAAAAAGACAATAGGCTGAAATTTCATTTAAAAGCGTAGATTTAATAAAAATATGTGCCTTCAGAACGCACCCTCCAATAAGAAGAAACTCAAGGGCTTTTTTGTGAAACTTACTCGAACATAGTCTTCTGGTGCGCCGCCTGCATATGCGCCACAACATTATCAATTTTCTCTCTAGTTACGTGATTGTATGTACTTTTCTCTACGAGCTTGCCGTTCCAGAAGTATGTATCAGTTGCACGGCCAAGGACCCCATGTATTTTGTATGCTCGAGTTAAACGGGCTTGGTTTATATTGTATGTTAGTCTTGTTCCACCATTTATACCTATCACTGTGGAAAATAATTATATATATGTTTGTCGGCGTATAGTCAGACATCAGAAGTAAAAGCCGAGTTTGATCAAATATTATTCATAACACAATTTGAGAATCAGAAGCCAAACCTACAAAATGAAGGAAGCGGGTAACGGGTAACAAATAACGGGTAGCCAGATAAAACGGTTCCCACATGAACCACAGACGTGGACGGTGAAGCGAACCACATTTCACCTTTTATTATTAACAAATAAATAATTTAGAAATCAATTAATAATTAATCAGAATAACACTTGAATAAAGGAAGTGACGAGAGCAGCGACAGTCAGTCACAACAGGCAACGATCCGTAAAGGTCCGTTCGCCAGGACGCAATCATGAGAAATGCGTGCCGGTCCAACGTTGCAGCTCGTTTTATAGCAATTCCGAAGTGGGGAGACTCGCCACGCCCTTGCCCCTCCTTTAGGCGTTAACGCTTGAAAAACGTACTAGTAACGCCATCTGTTGGTTGCCTGTCGTAACTGTCTACCGCAAACTCATATTGGTGCTGCCGCCGTCACGGCCATTCTGACAAGTCGCTCGTCCTCGAGCGTCTAATTTCTCTTATCTGAAATAAGCAAACACAATTGAATTACTTGATCTAGACTAGATCGTAGTTCATAAAAGCTAGATCTCTATAGCTTATGACAACACAAAATGATTATCATTATTACTGAGTTCTGGTCTCAAACACATCCTTTCTAATAGGAAGTATCCCTTCAGTTAGACTATTGATAGTCTAGCTCATTACTAAACGGTGATCCCTTCATCCTAACTACTGCTGGTCTAGATCATCGCTGAACAATGACCCCTACAGCCTAACTACTGCTGGTCTAGATCGTCTCCCACTTTAAGGGAAAGATCCCTACAGCACAACCACTGCTGGTCTAGATCGTCTCCCACTTTAAGGGAAAGATCCTTACAGCACAACCACTGCTTCTTTTTTTTTTCATTAAATAATTCGCTGGTCCGGTAGTAAAAACCCTTCAGCTGACTACTACTTCATCCCTTCAGTCTGAACACTGGACCGGATTGTGCTAGACCGGAATGACATCCCTTTAGCTGACTGTGCTAGACCGGATTGACATCCCTTTAGCTGACTGTGCTAGACCGGATTGACATCCCTTTAGCTGACTGCTAGACCGGATTGACATCCCTTTAGCTGACTAGACCGGACATTAATGTCCCTGTAGCCAAACATGCTAGACCGGATAATAATCCCTTTAGCTGAGTCATTGGACCGGATTTTCCCTTCAATGACTCTCTCATTTTACTTTTTTTTTTCCTCTTTTTTTTTACACTCTTTTTTTTTACCTTTTTTTTTTTACTTATTCTTTTTCCTTTTTTTTTTTCTTTACTTTTTTTTTACTTATTCTCTTTTTTTTTACTCTTAATTTTTTTTTTCTTTACACTTTTTTTTACACTTTTTTTTTACTGTTTTTTTTTATTAATTTGGTCAGCTTGGTGTACAACAACACCGGTTACGACATTAAAGGAAAGTTCAGCTTCAGTATCACCGACCCTGTCTGCACTAACATTATTACGACCAGTATGTTACTGAGGTTTGCATCCGCCGTCACGGTCCCATCGTCCTCGTCACCTTCATCGCTACAATTTTTTTTTGGGAAATCTTAAGATAAGTCTCACCAGATACTTTTCGCAGATTTTCGTGCTCGTATTTACAGATTCCATAGCGCTACTTGTTTGTTCCATTCATACCAATGACTATCCAAAACGGTGACATTTCCAAAATGTCCTTTTATTCCAAACACCCGTAGACCCCGCAGCTCTAATTTGTAGCCATGATGAGGCACCCGTGGGCCCCACAACGACAGTCCGTAGCGGTAAACACCCGCAGCACGCGTGCACCATAGCAAAACTGAGAACAGAATTGAAAAGCATTAGTAATATCACTGGCTGTTACGCATTTAGAGAACATGTAAACCGGGGAAATGGCCACCACGCGTACAGAGTACACGTGATATCCGCCGCTATACGTACTGTATACGCTAAGCGTACCCCCTCAAGGTAATGGCTTAAATACTGAAGGGCTCTGACGACAGCAAGAATCGAACCTGCTTGACAAAACTCAATTTTTCACGACTCGGCCTAACCTGATTTTCACTAGTCCCCTATTCAATCTCAGTCACTAAGAATGAACACTTTTTCAAGTTGAGTTAAGTAGTATAAGGCCCTGATACCTTCAACATTCTTATATCTGGTTTGTACGTACAGCTACAATGTGCTAAAGATAACGAGATGAGGGATATAGTTGAACCGCTATCGATCAAAGTAGTTATATCCTGAACAATGGCTACTCACTATTGGTGGAAGTTACTAAAACGTAATAAAAATTAACAGTTTTTTTTTGTTCACCGCTTCATATCTTTCCTCGGCAAAAGAAGTTTCGTCTTTATGGCCCAGCCTGTCACAGAACGAACAAGGTTCAGACCTAGTCGGCACAAAAACAAGCTTGGAAGTCGTGGCACTCCACGTATCCATGAACTACTCGATCCCTGATCGATTCGAGGTCCCTTAGTCCACGAAGTCTGCCCATGTCCCAACTTACCACACGAAAAACTCTTGACGCCACTATCACACGAAAAACACTTGACATCACTGACCATACGAAAAACATTTGACGTCACTACCACCACGCTTTCGCGATACATCCGCAACTTGTTCACCCGATGCAATATTCCTCAAAGCACTAACCGGTTTAACATAGATCGAGATACATTTGACCAAACTGATTGGCAAAAGTCCCTACACTCTACGTAGACAAAGAAATGAACGACGCGCGCAATCCGCATACGTAGGGCATCTATCGGAATTCGCACTAATAACAACAGCGAAAACACACACGATATCTTACTCCAGGTACGATCACTCGATACCTACTCATTAAACCTTTTAGCGATCACCGATACGCGAAAAACACTCTTAATTGCTCCAACTATTGAACACCTTTGCACGATCTACCTCCGCACACCAATCGTTAATATTGTGTAGATCGGGATTGAAATTCAAAATATAAAAGTGTTGGTTCGACCTACCCGCATAATTTAATCGAACGAATATCGTCAACAATACAGTCGGTGACCGGGGAATATTCCAGCGTCGATGGGGCGTTTCCCTACGCGTTCTGAATCTCGTGGTAGACAATTTCTATCAATCTAGCAATCTAGACGAAGACCGCAACTGCTGACTACAATCACAAGTCGACGACCGGTTTCACGACCGCGACGCTGTACGCTTACCGGGACACTAACCCATACATTCGCTTCGACGGCGATTAACGATGCACGCTACGCGATTCGTTGATCGCAACGCACTGCGGCTTAGCTACGACGTTGTTCGCTGATGTTTCGATGACGACTTATTACAACTGACATCTTCCGGCAATAATACTGCATGATAACTTAAACACACTGAAACGGATGAAGCCTTAGATTCTTCCTCCAACGTCCTCTTGCGAACCATCGCTGCCTTTATCTCAAGCTTGTAATTTAATTAGTTTCGATTTTTCACGATATCCACTGTCAGGCCGGTCGCGGCTATTCACCACAACACAATTTACCAAAATCAACGTAAGTATTGCTATACACACTCCTGAACACAAATTCACCACACCACACGGAACAATCACTAAAACTTACTGAAAACAGAATCACTAGCCAAATTTAAGGAGTAGTAGTAGGCTAGAGCTGTTGTATAAAGAACTAGCAAGTTCGCATGATCCTTTCCACTTGTTCATCAGTTCTGCCAGCACCTGCATTTATTAGGTGAAGCTGAATGCTATCTCTACTAAAATCCTCTATTTCACTTCAACACGTTTAGGTTTACGTATCTCCTGCAGACCATAAAACTACACTTCCTAATATTGAAAGAAAATCCATGGCAGATAAAATTCTCGACAATTTGTCCAAACGCTCGAGTCTCTCCTCCACGGTACCTGACTACGAAATCGAAAGCACGTCGGCTAAAAAAGGAAGTAACCGATCCTTATTGATTCCTTCGAAACGTTATTTCGACCCAGTAAGACACTGTATTCAAGGCAATCATCCGGAAGGACGTAAAAAGTCATTAAAAGCGGGATCTTCTAGACTCTGGTATCACAAGTTATCTGCTCCGCGCCATTAACTGTTCCTGTCATATTCGCCAGGTCAAACGATCCTTCACTACTAAACAGATTGGAAATACCTTTTCCAATTAGGCAACATTCAGGACCTGGGTCAAAAGCAAAAGAAAAGGTCCATCATCACACAGACATTGACAGCCCTGCAGCACACGTTGACCCCTCTCTTAACCAACGCTGCTGACTCACGACAACAATTCCCGCCGAGCTCACCGCAGATTCAGCAGGCAACTTGAACCGGTGCCTCTCCAGTATCAACCTGAAACTGGAGAATCTGATTGAAAATGATCCTGCACCAGCATCGGTCGAGAAAACCACGCCTTCAAAAGTTCTCCCATTTGTAGGCCATCCAACCTGCTCCGAGTGAACCTGCAAGTAAAGTAACTGCACGTCCCTTAAGACTGTGGGTCAAGGTCACGACCAAATCAATTTATTTCAGCTGCTGCCTCGCTACAACTGTTCCAGACAGGTGACACCAGCCTTCTATGCCCGAATCCGGGTTATCAGGGTCAAAAGAAACCAAGAACACGGAACTTGGCGTACCAAGTCAGGCCACCAATCTTTCGACCAATTTAGAGAACACAAACCCTTAACATTGAAATTTTAATTTACATGATCACTGCAGCTGAATCTCCAGAAGTGGGCTGATGATCAGATCCCACTTCTGATGTCGGCGTATAGTCAGACATCAGAAGTAAAAGCCGAGTTTGATCAAATATTATTCATAACACAATTTGAGAATCAGAAGCCAAACCTACAAAATGAAGGAAGCGGGTAACGGGTAACAAATAACGGGTAGCCAGATAAAACGGTTCCCACATGAACCACAGACGTGGACGGTGAAGCGAACCACATTTCACCTTTTATTATTAACAAATAAATAATTTAGAAATCAATTAATAATTAATCAGAATAACACTTGAATAAAGGAAGTGACGAGAGCAGCGACAGTCAGTCACAACAGGCAACGATCCGTAAAGGTCCGTTCGCCAGGACGCAATCATGAGAAATGCGTGCCGGTCCAACGTTGCAGCTCGTTTTATAGCAATTCCGAAGTGGGGAGACTCGCCACGCCCTTGCCCCTCCTTTAGGCGTTAACGCTTGAAAAACGTACTAGTAACGCCATCTGTTGGTTGCCTGTCGTAACTGTCTACCGCAAACTCATATTGGTGCTGCCGCCGTCATGTTCATGTGTTACCTACTTTACTGTGAAGACATAATAATAATAAATATTGCAGGACAATCCACACATCGCCATCTAGCCCCAAGCTAAGTAACTAGACACATTACATTACTAGACATATTTGAAATGTTTTTTATTTGCAAGCAGCATCACTTGGCCCCTAGACCAAGTTTCATAATAGTCCAGTAACTCATGAGATTACCCATTACAAACAGACTCAGTGCCATTGAAAAGAAATAGAAATGCCAACTAGTATTGGGTGTTATGAAAAGATTTAGTAGCAACAAACATGTAACACGATTAAACCTTCGTAAGTTTCGTATTTATACTAACTATGCCCTGCGGTTTCACATGAATAAACTTATCCCAGGGATCTCTTTTCATATAATAGGAAGAGAAATACTTACGCAGTACTCCACTACTGAATAAACCTAAATGTAAGGCCGAACTGCTTCGGAAATCTTCATTCATAAACCTCGGCCCAGAAACTAATGGATCGTCGGCATAATTAGGTGCTAATCTCACAGTCATAGGCTTGTTTGTAGGACCTACTATCTCAACTCGCCTCTCTTGCTCATGTGGTAACTCGTTTAATTCTGAAATGGTAGGTAAGAACGTCATACAAGACAATGCTAGTCTTAGTTTAATAGTTATATGATCGAAGATAATATGTGATGCTGCTTGATTGATTAATAGCAGCACAGCTGTAATCACTGGGTTCAGAAGCATGATATCATGCAGAGGAGTCCTTTATCTGCCCCTAGTCAGCCTTAAAGAATGCAATTTACGGTTTATTTACCTTTACACAAATTAGTAATAATCGTATGTTTCACTTGTTGTACTGGCACACAAGACGGTTTATAAACACAAATAACACCGTTTAGCGCTTTGAATGCAGACACAGCATTGCGGAATTTAACCATTTTGTCTGATTATCTACATAATTTCACATAAAATTGAGAAAATTCTCGTTTTGTGCAATTTTTGAGGTTAAAACCAAAGGGTTAAAATAGTAACCAAAACAAATAACATGTGTTTGACATTGACAGAATCATAAATCCCAATCGTGCCAACCAAATAAACCAAATCTTTTTGACAGGTTAAAGCAGCACTAAACTGGCAAATGGCAGTTTTTCTTTGTCCAAATTGGCAGTTTACTGGCAACTGAATATCCGCTATCAGTCAACACATCCATCCATCAAACAAACGTCATCAATTCATCGTGTTGACTTGTCGTTTGCTTCGCCGCAGTCTGTGGCCTGTCTTGCGTGTCGGTCGGTCGGCAAAAAGAAAGAAGATTCGCTCGTCTCGTCGTCTGAGCAATGGCCGTGGAATAATGAGACGTTCCAGTCGTTTACGGGAAGCTCCTAGTTTTCGGTTATTCCTTTGGGAATCGATAGTCTATCTCTCCGCCAGATAGAGCTCGACGACAGTGTTTTTGAACAGTGAATTTGAAGACTTGTGTGGAATTAACGTGTGGGTGTGCGAGAGTAAAATTCCAAGATTCCCAAGTGAAGGTTCGGGTTATTTGACGTGAAACTTGTTTACTGGTGAGTTGTAGTGTTGTATAGAGATGTAGGGATGCACAGCTTAGTGACAAAACCTGAGAATCAGGTTCAACGGGTGTCGATTCTTTGGACTATACGTGTGACGATGACTGCCTCATCAATGGGAAGGTTCTAACGCTCATTGGCAATCGTTGCTTGTTCTGTATTATGTTTACTTCCTTTACTTTATAGCATTTATCATTTTATACCAACACACACTTTAAAAACTTTTCATTTAGGTACTTTGATAACTCCTTCAAAAACTTTTTATATGAGACACTTCTTAATTTGTATGAAACAAAACAAAGATCATAAAAATTGAACCCTTTACCTAAAACCAATAACAAGTCAATGACCCAATGTTATACAATTAGAAACTAATTAGGATACATTACAAACATCAATTTCTAATCACCTGCTATAAATTCATAACATCATTAGTCTAATCACATTTTAAGGCAAATAATACTAATTAATAACTATAAAAGACACAGTTCAGGTAATGTAAAGGCACCACATTACTGGAACTATTGAAGAAAAGAAAGAAAGAAAAGATTGCATGATAACAGGTCCACTTGTTTGCACTAGAACATACCTACCTATACTTGTTTTATATAAGACTTTTGGTTTATTATAATTTATTAAGTAAATACAAAAACAATTACTAACACAGGTTGTAAAATGATATACCTACTAAAAATATACAAGTTATTGTACCTCGCAAGAAAGATTCTCACATACCTACTATTTCTCTATTGTTCTACCAGTTTGTGTCAAAAAATTATATAATTTGTTTCTAAACCAAAAAAAAAACAGAAAATGGTTTTCCAAATATCTGTATCCAACCTCTAACTTTGAGAAGTAAATAGATTCAATATCTGAAACTACAAGAGCTACCCGTCTGAAACTTTACAGGGGGTTTCTTTTAGGATGTTTGGAGCACTATGACTGAATTTTTGGAAATTCAATCTCTAAAAAAAGGGCTATTAAAGTTTATGGTTCGTGGTAACATTACATATATTGTGTCAGTAGAAAATTAAAAGAGACAAATATGTGTGTAAAACCACAAGACACAAGGCAAGAGCTAGTAATCTTTATTTCAGACCATGCAATCTATTGATAGATTCTTGTAGATGACTTTATTACAAAAAAACCACTACTACCAAATATAAAAAAATATTATGCAAATATTTAAGTAAAGTTAAATATGAATTATAAAATATTCCATTATTTTATATTGTTATTATTTTATAAAAAAAAAGTACTTTAATAGTATGAATAAGGTCAAATAAAATGTAAACGGATGTGTAGGAATATCCTCATTGAACCCAAGTTTGTGGCAACACATCAACTTACCTGTATCATTTGACGTCACTCATATCCGTCCCTTATCATCTAAATAAGCCTCACTCAAACATATTACTTTACATAGTTTAACTCAATAACATTATTTATATTACCTGTCTAGATAATTTGTTAGGTATTGTGCTAAATTATAGGTATTTCTGTGTTGACTAGCTGCATCTTGCTGCTTCACTCTTGTAGATATCACTAGCTGGGCCTGGGTTGGAAGTAGCCTATATTGTTAATTCCAGCTGTCTTCATACAAAACATTATGCATAAAAGAGTACCAAACATACATTTTTATTTGCAATCAGTTATATTGTTTTATGGGTTGTCTGTAATCTGGAATTATGTTATGCAAAGAAAAAAAGGGGAAACTAAAGTAATTAAATGCAAAAAGTTTCTGATCTAGAAACTTCAGTTGTCAAAGTCTATATTTGACTAAGTTTATGATTGTGTGGAAGAGATTGTCCTTAGGCGATAAGACCGCCTTTTGTGCCGCTCTTGGATGTTTCCAACTATTGAAGTTTCTTGTATGTTTGAGTATGTTTTTTAAATTTTTTTTTGTTAATTTTTTATCTTTAAAGGAGCAAATTAAAGTATTTGTCTATCTACTAAGTTCTCATAATAGTTAATATTTACTTATGAAAGAAAGGAAATGAAAAACAATTGTCTCTTTATTTTTCTTACACATACCTTTAAGTAATCATTAATAATTTATTTTATTTTTATTATTAGATTATAACATTTTAACGATCTTCGGTTAAGGGGAGATATTAAATCATATTATATGCAAGCCATAAAATAATACAATTAGCAAACAATGAGATTTGCAGAAATAATAACAGTTTAATAGTTTATTTTATTTATTTACTAGCGACCCGCCCCGGCTTCGCACGGCTATATTATGCATGTATTATACATATAAACCTTCCTCTTGAATCACTCTATCTTTTAAAAAAAAACCGCATCAAAATCCAAAAAAATAAAGATTTAAAGCATACAAAGGGAAATAGGGACAGAAAAAGCGACTTTGTTTTATACTATGTAGTGATTATTTATTAAACCTACCTAGTATTACGTAGTAGCTATAAACATAAACCAACTTAGGTTTATGTGCCTAAATATAGTTGATCTAAGATTTTAAAATATTGCAAAAATCAACAGCTGTTATACATATACATAGAGCACACATTTGAATGGAAGCATTTTAGTTGCTTACAAAAAACACATCATTTATTGATATAAACTGCCGAAATAGTTACTGTGCGCAAAACTAATAGGTACAAGTATTTTTAATTTAATAGCAAAAATCACGATAATATCTCTGAAAAAGTAAACGAGTAAAAACCGTATTTACGTGCAAACATTCTTGTTTTTAAAGGAGTTTTTATCAAAACATACTATCGCAGTATTATTTGAAATTAAATATTACCCAAAATTGCTACCTATTTGCGCACAATCTTGCATCTCGCTTATTTCTATGCAGTTCGATAGAGACCGACACTCTACTCACTCACTTACCGACTCTCGACTTTAGCTCTACTCAGAACAAGCTATGAGCATTGAGCCCAGACGAAAAGTCAGACGCGGGTTCATCAATTGGAGTGTCCTCTATAGAGTTCGGTGCTTATTTTCTCAGGTGTTCAAGGGGTAGTAATCACCCAGGTGCTTAAAGTGGACTTGACCAATCGATGATCGTCTATTAGCTCAATAGATGACGATCATCAACTGACAAACCAATCCTTTGAAGCCTCCGTCAAACCAACCAATGACGAGTGTGGCTCACTTCTCCTGACAATAGAGACTTGTATCAAAATCATACTTTACAATTTATGTTACTACTCAAACATTACGCAAAATTATTTCCGGAATTTGGCGATAGGACCCTCAGTGGGCCTCAGCAACGGTCATCGCCAAGGTCGCAGCTGTATAGGAAAACGGTTCAAGGCCTCGGTTTCATCATGAAACTGCGCGAGCGCCAAGACCCTACGAAATACGAATCAATATGAACCGTGATTCGGTTTTTAAATGACCGATTTAGTGCGCCTCGTGTGTAACTGTTATTATAATTCTTATTTATAAGTTCTGGCAGAGTTAGAACAAAAGCATGACAATGCAACCATTGTTTAATCACTTGATTTGCTTAGGTATATTAGATGAATTCTTTATAATTCATAAACATACACACCATAGCAAATATTTAAATATATAAAATAAACATAAATTTAAATCTATGTGGCACAAAGGGCGGTCTTATCGTTTAAGAACGATCTCTTTTGCAGCGTTTATAAGGAAGAAAAGAAAGAAAAAGCGTTTATCAGTTTTCCCCTAAAGAGCTTCTCATTCGAAGCTCAGTCAAACACACGACACTACAACTTAAAAAGAAAGATTGAGACAATAAACAGAAGGAAAATCAGCCACAGCCTTACAATATTGTCCATTTTGCAGGCCAAAATCATGAATCTGAATGAGCATCAAAGTTAGTCAACAGGCCTACACAACACACGTAATGTAGAGCACCGGACAATAAATCGAGGCGAAGCTGACACATCGATAATATAAACTAAAACGGTACAGATATTTCAATTCATATTGGCGCGTGGACCTATGTGTGCGTGAGCCTAGAAACATATACAGCTGCAGCTGACTGCGGAGACTATTGTCATCGCTACTACTCTCACTTTACTGTAAACTGTATGAAGCCATGTTCATACCTCAAAATCCTATAAGAAAATATCGGTCTATCTGAACGGCTAAGTGAGATTCCCTAACTCCTTAATCGAGAGGCAGCAACCGCGTTACTGCCACGCGCGCGTTTCTACACAATATAATATCATTCACACATAGAACTATGCGCCAATATGCGTTGCAATATCTATACGTAAAACTTTTATGTTGTTTTGATTACAACGAAGTTGTTCACATTCGCACCGAACTGACCGACCTCCAATTAACTAGGAAGTTAAACTTTAACGAGAGAAGGTAGAAGCACAAGCAACGAATGGTGTTACCGCGGTCGCGGTGCCGCGAGCGACCTCGTCTTCATTTTCTAAACAATTTACTTCGAAACAATATGAAGTTTTAAACAATTTTGAACTAATATTTTCAAAGGAGTTGTTTACCTTTAACAAGAAAAAGTTTTAGTAAACAATTTTGTTTTAAAGATTCCATAAAAGTCTAATAATTTACACAAAGAAAACTCTGAATTTGGTTGTGTAAGGCACCACTAAAATACGTTGTTATCAGTAAAAACGTCACAGTCTGTGTTTGGTGACACGTGTAGGACTTAAAACGAAGTTACCGAGTCAAATTGTATATGTTAGGTTGCGTTATTTATTCTACGAATAGCCTAGAATATTGTGAAAGTCTATATCAAAATACGATAGCTTACTAGGTTAATTTATTGTACCTAAGGTACCTGCGGGTGATAAAGGCCACATGCACCTTAATTAAAACTAAATAGTTCGTAAAAATAGGGAAAACTACTTAAAACGAAGTCTTAGTAAGAACCCTAAAAAGGTCATTATATAAATAGGAATTTCCTTTATTGTCAATCTGAAAAACGATTTAGTCCATTGAAAAGTTACATTTGGGGTTGCATTTGTCAGAGGACACGATTTTATTTTTTAGATATCAAGGGGGGTTCAGTTTAAAGTTAAATCCAAGTTTGATGGATTGTAGCCCTTGTCCCCATGAGCAAAGGAAACTTAGTAATGGATATTCGCTTATAAAGTATTTTTTTTTTAGTCGTAAACCAAAAACTTTTTTTTTTGGTTTACGACTAAAAATACTTAACAAAAGTTGTAGACAATCTTATTTGCAACAAAAAATGTTAAGTAATGTTTTTTGCGAGACCTAAAGTTTGTCAGATAAACCATAAAAACCGTTTAAATCCCTTTTTCCAAGAGCGCGACCGTGGGACAAGAGCTACAATCCCTCAAATTTGGATTTAACTTTAAACTGACCCCACCCTTGATATCTAAAAAATAAAATGGCGTCCTCTGACAAATGCACGCTAAGCCCAAAAAAATGTAACATCATGGACTAATTCATTTGTTTATTTTCTTGTTATTTTCTCACTAATAAGGTTTTAAAAAACCTTTTAGTGGCCCTTATTACCCGCAGGTACCTTAGTTATTTTCCACTGTTAAGAATGTGCTCACTTATATACGTAATGCGTAAGTACGTTTGTTTCGTCTCCACGGTCCACAACTGTACCGAATGAAGTGAATTCTTTATTAATGCTTTAATTCTTTAAAAAGATTTATTTTTGTATGTAATGCCTGAAACTACTGGACCGATGGTGAACCATTGAGTCTTTGGGAATAAGGTAGGCTACATCTTATCCCGATATTCCCACGAGATATTACGCAAGTGATCGACATTAAAATACATTTTACCCCCGTTAAGGGTATTTTATCGTGAAATGAGTTTGAAATGTAATGTTAGATTATTTTGTACTACATTAGCACTCCGCGGTTTCACCCTCGTATCTCCCGATCCCGCAGGATAAAGAGGAGCCTATGTGACTCCCAATTAATCAATGTATCCTGATACCAAGTTTCATCAAAATCGGCCTAGTAGTTTTGGAGCTATTCGTTACAAAAAACAAATAATCCTCTTTATTATATTAGTATAGAAAACTCGCATCTAGAACATAATTTTCCAACTATGTAAGTATATACTAAATTATTTATTAGCCTTTGAAACTTCAAATAGCAATGCAAAAATATTGTCAGTTATTTCATAATCGACACTTGGAATAGTTTCAAAGTATGTACTACATAGTTTCAAAGTAACATAATTTTGGAATAGTTTCAAAGTACTACATAAAGTTTTAGTAGTTGAAAAATTCCATAAAAGCGCGTTTCACATAATATTGTTTGATTTCGATTTCTAACTGGGTAATTTTTACGAAAACTGAAAAAAAAATATACCGGCCATTACTTCAAAAATTCTTTAAAAGCTGTTATTCATAAAAGTTTAGTGATCCTATTAAATTTTCAACGCAAATTCTCCTAATTGGTTGTTCAGTAAATTGTTTAAAGTGGTTGTTCTCGGACTTGTGTATTAATTGACGTTTTGTTCGCGAAAACTAGTCGAGTTCTCCCATCTTTGTTCGAACGTACTACTTCAGCTTTCCTTGAGAAGTTGTTGTTGATTGTTACATTAATGTGTTACTGAGTTTCGAATTATATTGGTTTATTATCTAACCTAAGAATCAGATAATAACTAGGATTTTTTAAATATTATAACGCTAACTTTTTCCTGGGACTTCGTCCACATACGGTTAGAATTTTTTGAAACTTTTCATAACGGATGCCTACGTTATAACAGCTATTAGTCAATTAGGACTTTGAATTTTATATTTACCTATATTTGTATAGAATCTATTCATCCGCGACTAAAAACCCCAAGTTCATCCATCGTTTTTCAAATAATTGATTTTCCATTTATCATTTACCTGTGTGGGGTTTCCCTTTATCAAAGATACCCAGATGAGCAATCTGAGACGTCACGGCTGCGCCCGCGCAACTTGTGAGGTCATTGCAGGCCAGAGCCACAGATGAACTATAGTTCATACGTAGCTTTATAGCTAGTAGAGCCCTCAAAGTGCGCGTGATCGCAGCGTATAGGGTTACCAAATGTCAGAATTTCAGCATTTTTGAATAATTTTTTAGGACCGATTCCGACCGAAGTTGGAAAATGTTAGTTTTTTTTTTGGTAACCGGCTCACATATTTAAGGTTACCGTGCATTTTAGGGTCAGATCAGAACAAAGAAAATTTTCTTATACTCACAAATATTAATGTTACCTACCTACAATGTGTGAACTATCTTAGCATAATGGCAGCATTTTTATTACTTCATCTGGTAACCCTAAGCATATACGGATCGTGACCAATGATGAAGCACTGACCTAATACCTTGGACGTTAATGTTTTTAGTTTGTTACGGATGTAAATTAATAACAGTTCTAACCTACACTTCAGCATAAAATCGCATTAAATTAAATCCTTGGTTACTCTGTATTATTAAATAAAGCTTTTGTATCTTTAAATATATATTTGCTATAAAGTTATTAACAATGGACCCAATTGCACCCAGATGATGATTTTTGGATTTTTGTTCCAGCATATCCTCTCACATAATTTCACCTTAACTTAAATGATATCACAAACTATCGCAGAACAGAATAGACCCATAGTTTTGAGTAATGGCGGAGTTGCTCACAAAAATCCACACAGTTCACCATAATTTCCCCACAAAATCCATCCAAATACCTTTAAACACAGCATTGGCGACCTTCACAAAAGGGTCTCCTTATCGCCTTACGACATATCCCTTATCAACTCGACGTAAGACATGCCTCTCGACATTTTTCCGCTACATCTTCATTAAGTGGTACACTTGTAATGCTTCTGTGGCGAATGATTTGACCTAAATATGATGGGGAAATCGGTATTTTATAGTATTACATTTTGGGAAGCTATAGAGATGGTTTAAAATAGATAGAGTGAACTTAAACGCAGTAAGTTTTGCCACAAAAAAGTTAGGCACAATTTTAAACAACCACCAAACGCGTTTTCGTCAAAAGTGTTAACACAAAATAATATTTCAATCAAGGGATAAACATTGCCTAAACTTATAACAATCGAACAGGGTAGTACTTATCTAGTAAGTAATCGAATTCAGATTTCGTCCATTCACCCCGCGATAAATCAAATTCGTGATGTAATTCAAATTTATTGGGGTGTACCAATGAGTTTGAATTAGGCATTCAAACCCACCAGCTTCGGGATGAAAGTCGGGGTATCAACCACTAGGCCAAAACCGCATGGTGTGTATCAAATTGGATAGCATAACCACATTGATCAGAACTAATTTCCACCAAGATTCCAATGTAATAAAGATAAACTTGCCGTCCTAAGGTGGTATAAGGAATGTGTTAGACACGGAGGTGTAACAAGATCGACCGGGCTGCGGTCAGCGAGGGAAAGTGAGGAAGTACGTGAACCGAGTGCCATCTCGTTGAGGAAATCATTTGGAAAACGATACGTCATACGAGTAGACGAGATACGAGCAAGAATATGAGGTGTCGTCGTAAAGTGCGGTCACCGCGAGGATCGTCGACTGAGGCGAGGCTATTTTGAGGTTCATAGTGTCGTTTACTAGTTTGCAACCGCGGCTTTGTCCATATGTTGATACATAAATCATCTCACACAAACGCACAAAAATTCTCTATGGAATGCAATTTTAACCAATATAAACTTAGTCTTCAATTCGAAGTAAGATTTCGTAAGTAGTCCGGCCCCAAAACTTCCACTGAACAATGATCTAACCCCATTACTAACATGTGTAATCAAACAATTAACAAATCAACGCAATACTTAACATAATTAGCTAGTAGCAGTAACAACAGAATTAGCAAATGTAAAGGAAACCGGCAAGTTTCCTACCTACCTAGCCTACCATTAATGAGCGAGCTTCCTCCGCGATAATCATTGGTAAAAGAGGAACGCACGTGACTAATTTCAATGCTAAATATGAGTTATGAGTAGGTAATACCGACGTATTTTACATACAGGATAAAATATCCTTAGAACCTATACCTAACTTAAAACGATTACCAAATAGTCCATTCCATATTTGGTAAAGGTTGTAACAATATAGTTAATCAACCAATGGTTTATCAATAAAAATATAGGGAAGTTGTTTCAATTTCAGTGCATGCATACCTTTATCTTACAATGATTTAGTCCCAAACAAGTACCTACTGAAAGTCGCTCAAAAACGGTTTTACCGTTAGGAAAAAACCCATCGGAAAAGCATATTTTAATATGCATTGCTGATGGGTTTTTAGAAGTTCATACCAGGCTAAAAGAGGAGGTCCTGATAATTGGAACGTAAATTAATGATTTCTTCTGCCTGCTGTTTTCCGTATTTGGGGTCGGCGTAATTTGTCTTCTTCTTCCATTTACCTCTTTCAGCCGTCATCTCATCGTTGACATCCATCTCTCTCATGTCTTGTCTCACACACTTCATCCATCTTTTCTTAGGTGATCCTCTTACTCTCCGACACTCTCCGTCCTTCTACGTTCATTAGCACTCTTCTAGTCACATGCCTCTCCTTGAATTAAAAAATGTTTTATTAGAACCTTGAAAATTCTAAAAATATTCCTTAAATTACAATGCATTTTTTTATTATGTATAATCTGATAATATTATGAATGTGTGCTCGCACAGTTATCGACTATCATAATTTGATAAGGACATAGGTGAAATACACACTTGAGATTGTAAATAAATGTGTATGTGTTTAGTTTAATCTCATTAATCGATATGCTTATTTCCTTTGATGTTTAACATACTTATCGTAAGTTGTCTCTATCTAACTAACGTTGTTAATATTACATGGAAAATTGAGCATTGTTGGGTATGCTATTTGCAGGTGAGTTCTTTTCCTGCATTTTGGTATAATTTTAGAACGAAAATTCTTTGTCGATTCTAAACCTATCCAACTTTAAAATCAAACACTTATGCCGTCTTTTTTCGACTTATGTTTGAATAAGGTGAGGAAAAGACAGGGAATTTTCATCTTTAAATTAGACTAAAATTTAGGAAAAGAATTCACCTACAAACGGTACATACTACAACACTTAACAACAATTGTTTTTCCTATCCAATAATTGACAATTTCATATATCGGCTAAAGGTCTACGTTGTTGTTAGGCATCATATTTTATAACCCAATAGATAAACGAAACGTTATTAGTAGGCATAATTACGTTTACTATCTATCAAAATTGACTCATATTTGCATATCTTTAAGCGTCATTGTTTAAACTAATATTTTACGTCACGATTTAAAAAACATATTCATCGTAGACAAAAAACTATAAACCCTAAAATTATTTAACACTAGCTTTTACTCGCGACTGAGTCCGCTTTGGAATTAAGTTTTTCAATTTTCTTAGCGGATGCCTTTGCCTAAACGTTATTACAGCCTTTTTGACCCGCATAGAAAAAAAATTACCAAAAAAATATTTTGTGCGTGCCTACACCCCAAAAGGGGTACCTCTACCCTTGGGTGAAGTTTCAGACTTCTAGCTCTTGTAGTTTCAGATATTTCGTGATGTGTCTTTTTATGTTATACATATTGCACCATTTAAAATTATAACGCAACAAATCAAATTGTTTTGTATTACAAAATGTATTTTAAAACGTAGCAAGTTACAGATAAAATCTATGAGGTACAATTAGATGACTGACAGTTTCATGAACAAATACTGGTTGAATTGTCGAATCATTTTATTATGATAGCCGGCTCGTAGCAAGCATAAATACACTTTATTCTAATATCGAAAAGGTTGGTTATGGACATACCAGTTACTAAATAGCTATAGTTGCGAGTTAGGCTGCGCAAGCGCAGGTACAAGTTCATTGACACTAGACTAGCTTGCGAGCTATCATAGCGAGGTGCCTACTGCCTAGGAACTTGAATAGTATTGTGATCGCATTTTTGTAATTTACTTTATCTAGAACTCTCTTCTTTTATTATAAGTGTAGATTCTTTGTGCTTGGGACATATTTTCTACTTAGTGATACACTGCACTGTCCGTTGCTAGTTGCTAATATGACTTTACCATCATCTTTCTGGTTTGATTATCTTTTACAATCACTTCGTTTCGCGGAGCAGATAACTTGATTGGAATGAAAACGACTACTCAGTTACAAGCGAAAAATTCAGTCTCCAATGTCATACGATCTACCTACATCTACTCGAATGAACGAACAGTGATTGATATCATGTTCTAAAATTGTAGACGATGGCTGCCCGTGATCATGTGGTATGTACGTCCAGATTGGGGTCAACCGCTCAGGGTCACAACGGCCGGTGACACGTAACGGTCAACATCTTCAGATTGGCAACAGAATCTAGAAGGCAACCGGTTCAATAAGAACCACATGTACATCACTGTCACACAGTAAAGAAATAAGCTAAAACTTTTCCACACGATAAAGAAGTAGTAGAAAAATAATCAATCTCTCCCAAATCCCGCAAGAAACGAATACCTGGCAAAAAACTTAGCAAGCAGCATGTGGCAAAAGATCTTAAGGACTCTAGGCTCTATCGCAAGCTAGAGACGCTTTTACAAGAAAAATATAACTTCTAGAGCAAACATTTTCGTGCCTTTGGATATTTTAAAGTAAACATTTCCCAATAAAGTCTCAATAAGTATAAATACTTAGAAGATTAAGGTTAAATGCTATTTAGAAAGAATTACGGAGGACGTAAGAAGCTAACGCTGGGAGACTGCTATAAATCAAGCGGAGGACGGCTTAAGTTGGTAGCGAATAACGGAGATCCCGAGACGGAGACTCAAGGAAGTCGTCGTCCGCAGCCGACCGGAGCCCTAGTGTCAAGTGCAATCAGAACGGGAGGTGAGATACACATTACACAAACCTGCTGACTTAAGGCGCATGATGTCTTTGGCGCCTTAAGAGCCAACAGCAAAATGTCTTTAGCCTATAATTAAAATTGTTAAATATTGCATGAAAAAT
Organism: Idaea aversata; assembly: GCA_907269075.1. Classification (NCBI taxonomy): domain Eukaryota; kingdom Metazoa; phylum Arthropoda; class Insecta; order Lepidoptera; family Geometridae; genus Idaea; species Idaea aversata. The sequence goes on from OU026084.1 coordinate 852,545, forward strand.
TGTTGTTATGTGTTGTGTACCGTTTGCAGGTGAGTTTTTTCCTACATTTTGTTATAATTTAGAGACAATAAAAATCCTTGTCGTGTCTAACCTATTCAAAGTCGAAAAAAAATGACGTAACTGTTTTCTTACTTTTTGGGTAGGCTTCAAACAATAAGAAATTGGTCTTCTTTACATTATACCAAAATTTCGGATGTAGGAAAAGAACTCACCTACAAATGGCACACACAACAAAACTTTACAATATTTTAATTACTTACAGGTAATAAGCCATTATGCACCGACTTGATATGCGCCTTTATACGTAACTAGAGTTAATATTGTTCTCACTTTGTTTACATCTGCCAACCGAACACTAAACGTATGCTACATTTTAGCGATGTTATATCTTGGATTTTATGGAATTCAGAATGAAATATTTCATCGGCCTTTGTGCAGTAAAGGCCAGGAGCGAGAGAATTCCTTTGTGGAACGAAATATTCAATCCGTTGGCAGGCTTGAATGAACACGAATTTCTAAATCTCATGCAAAATATTGTGCATATTTTAACACCTTAGGGAGGCAAGAGAGACTGAAAAACAGCATTGTGCACAATAGTGCACAGGATCACAAATGGATCTGCACCACAATAAAGCTGTCGCCTCTCCTATTATCAAATAACTCTTGTGTGCTATGAGAAGTAGGGAATTACTGTCATTACATTTAATTATTAAAAAAAATATTTAATTATTTAAACAACAAACAGGCATTTCAACAAAGATTAAACAAACAACATAAACACATCTAACAGTGCTAGCAATTACCGGTTGCTTGTAATATTATTATGTTTGTGTCATTCTGCCAGTGACTTTGACCGGGCTGCGTCCGTCCGCGTCCTCTGCTCGCACGACAATATCAAGGCCTTATTCATCTTATAGATAGATAGATAAACACTTTATTGCACCATAAAAACAAAAACGAAAAATACTTACATAAAAAAAAATAACACAAAATAAATTCAATTAAATAATTGAATTCTTATGTCTAAGTATATGTATATCTAATCTATACATATAAAATGGTTTGTCCTGAATCATCAGCCTATGATGCCTATCAGTCAGATAGGCATCCGATAATAAAGGTCTTCCCGAAATTCTGCCCCATAAGGGGTGAAAAGGGGGGGGGGCAAAGTTTGTATGGGACAATGTGATTCTTGTAATAATTCTTTTCAGATTTCCGCTGTTATTTCTAAACAATCTTTACAGAAACAAGGAAACGGCACACATCGATTCGAAACGCATTGTACTGTGAATAATTGTTAGGTGTAATTTAAAAATAACTTCGCGTTCGAAACCTGCGATTGTTGACAAAAAACCGTACCGAAGTACCGAGTGTGTATTATATGATCTGTGCCACAATGGGTTGTTTGCGAGTTTGCTCGAATGTTGGATGAACAATCGATTACCATCGGGTGGAGTGACTGACGCCTGAATCGATATTATATCTGATTTGAGAACCGGAACTGAGTCTTATTGCCAAGAACATTTTGAACAGACTTCCAAACACTTCTCAATTCAACGCGTACGTTTTTTTTCTTTCTTGAGGACTTGAGAGTGGATAGGAATTTGGAATTCCTAAATTATGGAACTAACAAATGTTTTTTTTTTAATTTCGAGAAATCACAGAAATATATTTTATTGGGCAGTCTACATCCAAACTTACAAAATAGACAAAGAAATAGAAACATAAAGCCAATTACAGACAAATAAAAAGAGACTAACGCCCCTAGTATAAAATTCTTTAGTTAAAATGTGTTTTGTCACTTTCGCACACCTCTCATCTGTACAAGTGCCAAAGCGAAAGAAAACACATTTATAAAACGATGGCTTATAACAGCGTAAAATGTGTATAACAAGAAACATAAAGTCTAGTTAAAATTAAATGTAGTTCGATAACTATGATCACGTGTTATAGGTATATCGCAAAACGTGTTTTCTTGTAAAACTTTTATTACTTCTATAATAGTACTTTTATCCACGAACCACCATTAACTGCAAAATTATTCATATGCATGCATGTAGCTGATAACGATTCTAAAACTGTATTTATGATGTACTAGCTACACTCCGCGGTTTCACCCGCGTTAGTCCAGATCCCGTGGGAATATCAAAATGAAAAGTAGCCTATTGCCTTCCTCAATAAATGGACTATCCAACACAAAAATATTTTTTCAATTCGAACAAATTTCAAATTTCTTTATTTCTTTCAATGCTTATGTATTTACATACACATGATCACTTGAAATAGTCTTAAAAACTAAGTTAGGTTGTGTGCCTTCGGAACGCGCCCACCAATGAGAAGAAGGCACAAGAAACTCATGGGGTTTTTTTTTTATGTGATCACGCTCACAAAGGTCAATATTACAAATATTTGAAGGTATTATTTGAAATGGAGCAATTAAAGTCACATCCATGGATTCTTATCATTAAGGTACGAAGAGGTATCATAGTATGCCTTACCGCACAATTTATGCTTTATAAAAGTTTTGAATTTGTTAATGGACATGTCATATACATCTTTAGGTAATTTATTATAATAGAGCACACATGTACTATTAAACGACCTGCTTATTTTCCGGAGCCTACTACCGGGCAAGGTCAGCTCATCCCTGTTTCTTAAGTTGAAATTATGAATATCGCTATTTTTGCGAAAAATATCAGGATTTTTGTGAACGTAGAGCAAGTTTTCGTAAATATATTGTGAATAGAGCGTTAATATATTTATCTCTTTAAATTTTTCTCTAAGTGATTCCCTGGGGCCCATCTTATAGATAGCTCGGACAGCTCTTTTTTGTAATATAAAAATAGCATCAATATCTGCAGCACACCCCCACAGCAGGATGCCATACGACATGACACTGTGGAAGTAGCTGAAATAGACTAGACGAGCAGTCTCAATGTCCGTGTATTCGCGAATTTTCTTAACGGCGTAAGCGGCAGAACTAAGTCTATTGGACAATGCTTCCACATGCGGGCCCCACTGAAGCTTAGCATCTAAAGTTATACCTAGAAAGACAGCCTTACTGACTAATTCAACTTCCTCATCATTAATCTTTACAACAGTTTTTACTTGTTTTACATTTGGAAGTGTGAATCGAATTAATTTAGTTTTGGATCCATTCAGTAATAAATTATTGGAGTTGAACCAATCAACTATTCTAGAGAGAGCATTGTTCACATCGTCAACGTTGGACTGACGCCTTTTAACCTTGAACACCAAGGAGGTGTCATCTGCAAACAACACTATCCCATGGTTGTCCCTTACAAGGTAAGGTAAGTCATTTATATAAACTAAGAACAAGAAAGGTCCTAATATGGATCCTTGAGGAACCCCCATTACTATCGCAGATCCGGGAGATCGTTTTCCGTTAACATCGACACACTGGACCCTACCACTCAGATAAGAAGAGATAAGATCCAGGGCGCCGTTCCTAATACCGTAGTGGTGTAGTTTCATGATCAATGTTTTATGTTGAACGCAATCAAATGCCTTGGATAAGTCACAGAATATGCCATACGCATCATGCGACTCCTCCCAAGCATCAAATATATTTTTAATTAACGCTATCCCCGCATCAGTGGTCGAGCGCCCCTTACTAAAACCGAACTGTTTACTATGTAAAATATTATTATCATGAAAATGTTTAAGTAGTTGATTTAAAATAAGTTTTTCAAAAATCAGTGTAGTTCCTGAGATTAGTGCGTTCAAACAAACAAACAAACTTTTCAGCTTTATAATATTAAGTATAGATCCTGTATTATTTCTCTACTTGATTAGGTATATTTATTTACTGATTTTTGTAAAATAGACAACAGAAAAAATATCAATGAGTATCTTGTGACTTCTTCTCATTGGAGGGCGTTCCGATAAATCCTAACTTAGTTTTTAAGACGTTTGCAAGTGGTCGATTATTTGTAAGACATTATGACTTGCAATGAATGTATTTAGAACTTTTTTGTTTTATTTTTTCTGCGAAAACTTTTCGAAACACCGATAATACCTAAGAAGCAAATATAAAAATAGAAATTGGAAAAAGTACTCGAGCAATTCTCTTCTATATTCTTCCACGAATATTTAGCCAAAATACGTTTTCTACGTGACGTATTCCTTAGGGAATGTAGACGAAAAGAAAATGTTACTGGCGCACGAAAATGATTTGATAAAAAGCATTTTCCTTGTCGATGTAGTCTTTCGCTATGTCAATACATAATTTTACCTTTAGCTACTATGTGTACTGTTTAGTCTGAAAACATCAGAAAATATTGCATAAAATAAAATTAATAAAGATCAGTGACTTTTTGAAGTTATACTTCTTTAGGCGCGTTATGAAAAAATGATGAGAGTGAAATTTTACAAAAGCGTCACACAAAATTCTCACGTCACACAAAATTCTCACGGGAGAAGTTGTTTAAATCTAAATTGAACTTTATTGATTGTGTTGACAATCCTTTTCCAGTCCAGAGTTTTTTGTCGGACGAGTTTTTTGTCGGACGAGTATTTTGTCGGACGAGTTTTTTGTCGGACGAGTTTTTCGTCGGACGAGTTTTTTGTCGGACGAGTTTTTTGTCGGACGAGTTTTTTGCCGGACGAGTTTTTTGTCGGACGAGTTTTTTGTCGGACGAGTTTTTTGTCGGACGAGTTTTTTGTCGGACGAGTTTTTTGTCGGACGAGTCTTTTGTCGGACGAGTTTTTTGTCGGACGAGTCTTTTGTCGGACGAGTCTTTTGTCGGACGAGTTTTTTGTCGGACGAGTCGAGTTTTTTGTCGGACGAGTCTTTTGTCGGACGAGTTTTTTGTCGGACGAGTTTTTTGTCGGACGAGTTTTTTGTCGGACGAGTCTTTTGTCGGACGAGTTTTTTGTCGGACGAGTCGAGTTTTTTGTCGGACGAGTCTTTTGTCGGACGAGTTTTTTGTCGGACGAGTTTTTTGTCGGACGAGTTTTTTGTCGGACGAGTTTTTTGCCGGACGAGTTTTTTGTCGGACGAGTATTTTGTCGGACGAGTTTTTTGTCGGACGAGTATTTTGTCGGACGAACTTTTCGTCGAACGAGTTTTTTGTCGGACGAGTTTTATGCCGGACGAGTTTTTTTTTTTTTTTTTTTTTAATAATGCCAAAGAAGTATAACTTCTCACGCGCGTACATAAGTACACGCACCCATTTTTTTTTTTTACCACAAGCTCATAGCTGGCTGACTGTTTACTACAAAAGGATACAACCTTTTTATTAAATGGGTTTATTTATTTATTTTTATTATTATTTTAAAATATTGCAACAGATCTAGTTACCTAGATACCGTGACTTTGACTCATTAAGTTTTCTGACTGATAAGATAATGCTAATGGCAGTTATTTTTATCAACCTGTCGCCTGACTCTGTGCAGTATTTTATTTAAACAAATTCATGACATTGTTTACCGGAATAAATCATTATGTGGATAAAATGACGAATATATTGGGCTTATGTTGTCACATAATCTTTGCGAACGTCCCTGCTGTGCCGAAGATGCATCACACGTCATCGATTTCACCTTTTCCATGGTTAACAAATGTATGGAAATAGAGATGACTCATTGCGATACATCAATGCAGGTTCATCGATGTGCTCTAGCTCGTGATTGACTCTCTTGGTGATTTACTACTTAAATTTTTTTGCATTTTAGGCATTTTGCTTGTTAAACATTTTGATATCTAGGCCATTTTACAGTTTAGGTAATTTTCTGTGTAGACTATTTAGGCATTTTGCTTCGTAGCCGAATAGAAAGTTAGACAGTCTGAAAGAGTTGCGTCTCGCTCGCGCCGCACTACTTCGTATCTACTTGTGCGATGTCGATGTGCAATACATCTTTGGCATAGCCGTGCAAAGCTCCATGTGCTCGTAATTTCAAACGTAACCACAGAAATTATAGGAAACTACTACAAAAATAAAAATCTATGGCACAACCTCCAAACCGGAACAACAGCGAAAATAGATATTCCACCCACTCTTCAACGTTGCGATCACATTATCTTAATTTTGTAAAAAATACGAACCGCGACTGAATTGGTTGTGTACTAAAATATAGTCAACACACGAATATCAACAAAAACATGGTATAATTGTCTCGTGTTGTATTGTTTCTTGGGGTCCGTTTCATTTTGCTCCCATCGTTACCTGCTCTCCTAAAATATCTACGTAGTTACTTTTATAGTAACTTCAATATAAAACCCTATGTAAAGAGGCAGGCTCAACTTGTTACCACAATTGAATCACACAGTAAACAGCTTATATCGTATTGAACCAGTCATCCGTGAAGTAACACCACACACAGCGTGACGTAAACAGTCGTACAGGGGCCACACCGACCACCCTCCATTCCACCCCTGTCCGTAACACCTTGTGATATCACGTCACCTGGACATTAAAATATACTGACACCAGTTATGCCCCGCAAGATACTCCTGTCTGTGAATCTTAATTTTATGTTTTCAGGGTTCCATACCCGAAGCCCGAGCTGTTGCGACTGTAAGATGTCTACGTCTATAGCAGTCAGTCAGTGAACCAAAAATTTCATTCAGTAGGTAGATTTTACGACACACCATTCTGTTTTAGTAACGTCAGGACGTGACTGTCAAGTTAAATTACTACACGAGATCCCTTAGAGCTTTGCTTTTAATATGTTTCGGAGTCTGGTCATTTAAAACACAAGTACTTAAGTACATGAATCCACAATCCATTCCACTATTACAGTCACTTCTATCCACTGTCTGATCACCATATTATAAGCCTAGTTGCTTAGTTTATGTAAAATTAAATGGCGCTATGTGCAATGTGGTTAAAATATTTAATTTACTTGGCAAAGCCATCCATCCAAATGCATCTTGAATGTTCTATCCGTAACCCGCTGTTCATCCGAATCGGCCTAGCTTTGCAGTCTTCAAGTCTTTTTGCCACATTTCGTTCGGCACGACGACGACGATGTAGTAGATCGATTGGCCTCGGTCTACACGCTCCGGTGACGATTGCGTCATCACCACTGATGCTGGCAGGTTAGGCAGACGATGATAATGACCGTGTCGTTCGCTTTATTGCCTTTTTTGCCAAGTCAAAATCGCAACGAACTCATACTTTGTCCTTGATGTCTGTTTACAACTTCACAATTTCTGAAATTAGTTAGGGTTGCACATTTCGAAGGGTTCACAGAGTGACACCTGTCCTATTATTAGAGACTCAACGGTTAACCGTTGCTGTTACCACAATCCTTTTATAATTTCCCTTAGCAACCACTTCGGAGTCCCTTGTTAATTGGAAAGTGATTACTTGGTTGAAGTGTAAGCGCGATAAATTGGGATAACCGTTGCACGTTAACTGTTGTAAAACTAGGCATAGCATATCGCTATCGAAATTGACAGGCGTTGGTAACAGCGTCGAAAAGATTGATTGTTCACCCTAAACCGTGGAAGTCGGGCATGACCGATCCGTCGAGTGGAACGGAGTAATTACCCGAACGCGAGGAACGTGGCCCACCGGTCATATATTGTTAGTTACGTACGAATTGTGACTAGGATTCTCGAACATACCCAAGGCAATGCCGAAAATATCCTTGCGAAACGGAAACTTATTGAGGCCGATGATCATTCTTATTGCTATAGTTAACCATGTACTCAGATGTCCTCATTGATTCGAGTTTTATGACGGCGCGACGGGAAATTAAACTTGATATCCGAATAACGACTGCACCTAAGCTACTAGTTACTTTGTTACTGATGTTACTACACATAAGGTAGTGTTTGTTGCACGTGTTTGTGCTCATTAGACAGCAATTTGGCGCGAACGATATTACCATGATAACTGTTGGCGTCGCCATGGCGCCTGCGCCGTACTACAGATAACGACACTTGACTCGCACGCCACATATGGAATTTGCATTAATTAAAAGCATCAGGGATCTTTGCTGGTATAACATTTTGATGATACTGTAAATTCTTAACTTCAATCTTGTAAAGTGTTTAAGGAGCTCTTCAAAAAGATGAGGCCCTAAGGCGGTTCCCTAAACAATTTCCGTACTGAATCTCAAGGTGAACGTGCCGAATCTGCTTTCTGGTTGGCACTTGTCCAACGCAACCACCAACAAAGTACATCTCCAAAACATATTACTCTTCCATATACTAAACGCTAATATCACTAGTTTTTATTTGTTTTTTTTTTTCAAGGCAAACGTTAATGGTTAATTTCTGTGTACTTTGATTCCACGCTTCGTTACATTTGCTATGGAAACAATTACCTCCAAATATTTTATTTGCCTTTTCTAATGTTAAGTTAGTTTTGCTGACTTAAACTAGATCAAACAGTTGTGAATTCAGGCAAGTCTTAATAGAAACTGTCGGCTGCAATCACGATCTCTAGCATCTTCAATGGGCATCTTCAGATCACGCGAAGGCCAAACATAATTGCGCAATATCTAATGAATTATTTCAATTACAGCATATTTTACTCTTCTGATAATTCATGCATTTTAATCATGATAATCATTATTAACCACATCCTTAGTAAGATTCTTAATGAATATAAGATTAGTTGTGTTTATTTTCTCGAACTGTCGACACCGCGTTCACTGTTATATTTTTTTTAATAAATATAATTGTCGTTCGTACTAATTTGATGATTAAAACTGATGTGGTTTGAATTGTCTTCGTTGGCGTGACAAAGACAGATCGGTGCGATCACGTTTGTTTCCGGTTCGTTAGGTTTTCATAAAGATGGTGTGCTTAGATAGAAACGTCGTTCTCTAGATAAATGTGAGTGTTTTTGTTTGTTACAGATAATGTGATAGTCCCGGTAGATGCGAGGTCGATATGTTCCACGCTGCGGATCTACTTACTTTTGACAACCATGTAAGTTACTTTAAAATTATATTAATAAGCATCCCAAAAACCTATTGAATATTAACAAGGGTTTAGCATAAACAAACATAACATTTTAACACGACAAAACGTTGTTTTCATTTTTGCTTACCGGCTGAGCTTTCAAATAACGCAAATAATACTCAGAGGGTAATAAAATAAACATGTGGATATTATATTCGGAGTATTTTAGCCAATTTACGACATTGGGGTAAATAATTCGAACAAATATTGGGACATTGTTGTCCTTGAGGACAACGGTTCGTTCGCTTTGTCTATAAAGTAAGAACATTTTCTGCTGATTCGTACAATTAAACTTTTATCACTGTAATCTGGCTTTATTAGATATTTTGTTAGAGTTATTCACGTGTTATCTCTGTATGAACACGCGTTTCTTTCATATACGTCGACATCTCGTCGGTTTCATTAGATGTAACCTGTTTATCACAGAACCCAAATGGCTCTTTTATTACTTCGTTGATTATTATTTTATTGAACACTGTAAAGACTTGCGATGAGAGCTTAAATGATGACATGTGACTGAATAAAGTAGATTGGGAACTGAAACATCAGGACGAGCTAATATTAAAACGTATGCCCCAGATGTCGTTTATAATTATAGTAGTTCTGTTGAACGCATTGTTCCCATTCCAGCAGTTTATCCGCGGTTGATATTCAAACCAAACAATACTGTTGTAACATGTTGTGCAACGGCTGCTCCTTTTCTAACCACGATTTTTTCATATCTGTATCATAATGTAGTAAGTGATCAACTTGTTGCAGACTAACGACATCGGCAGCTATGCGACTGATCGGCGACACTTCCACGCTACACAGAGGACACTGCAACGTTGATGCCAAAATAATAGCTCCAACAATTTACTTATCCACTTAGTTTTGATAATTTTACAAAGAATATAGTGTTAGTCATTTTATAGATCGGTTTTACACGCGCGTTGTGAACACATGTGAAGTGTATACAGTGTATTGTATAGTGTGTTGTGTACGAGGTTCCGTACTTGAGTGCGTGTCGAGGGTATAGCGCGCGCGGTGTGGACGCTCGGAGCCCCATGTTGGCGTCATGGCCTTCATGACGAAAAAGAAGCGATACAAGTTTGAGGTGCAGTGCTGCTTGGAGGAGCTCACGGAGGTGCCCTTCGTGTCCGCGGTGCTTTTCGCCAAGATCCGCCTCCTCGACGGCGGCAACTTCCAGGAACATTCTAGCAGGTTAGTCTCTATAATCACTCCATATATTTGCAACTTAGGATTAACAGCACTATGACGTTCTCAGCTTAGCATACAAAGGAATTCTGCCAGATAAACATCTACGGTACAATTGAATAAATTTACATTATAAATTAAATTGCGAGCGTAATGTTCCATTTAAATTAAATAACATATATTTGTTCAGCAATAACGTGAACCGTTATTGTATATTCTGTCTTTAATCGCCTGCAATTATGGTTCCAATACGTTTTTACGTAACTTTCTTGAAAGTCGTATGGTTTACGTCATAATTGTAGTGTACAAAACGGTGAAGCACGATAAATCTACATTAGGACACATTATTAGTGTCCAATTGGGCGCAGCAGAATTTACCGGCTCTACGAACTGAGCTATAACTATAAATCAAGCGTGATTGCTCTACCCGCTGCCTTCCATACCTACCTCTATCCATTGGACTACATTAGAAATTGATCCGACCTAACCCCGATCTGGTCGTCCAAAAATGCTAACGTGTCGCAAATAAAAATAAATTATAGGTTGGACGGATCGGGTTTATTAAAGTACATATTTTCATGATATTGCTACGTCACCGTCCTTTATAAAAAGACGTGGCTTCCGAGTGGAAAGCTGCTAAAAACTGACAGTTAAAAGATTAATGAGCCATCAAATTGAATTATAGATATTTGCGATTGTGATTTCCTCGCAAAGCTTCGTTCAGCTACTGGCTTTCATCGACCATGAAATTACCGTCAGTTAAGATGTTCGCAGTCAAGTATTTTATTAGGTAAAGGAGCGATTTGTCGTAACAATGTTTATTATCCTTCATTCCTGATGACAAGGAACCTGGAAATAATGGAGCACTAAGTTCTCTTTTATGGTTTTCTTACAAAACATGTACATAAACCCCAGAATTTTTATCGAAAAGTTATTAGCCAATGAACACTCATATTGATTCACGCGGCTTCGGCTGTGTTTAACTTATTCAATATCTAAAAGATAGATAAATAGATATAAAATTCTTTAATATTCCTGTACCAAAATTTCATCATAATTGGTCGAACTGTTTAACTGTGAGTATAGTGGAAACAAATTACTTTTAAATTAGGTAGGTATTATATAGTGGTTATGTATGATCCAGTGACAATACTCCTTAATCATCAACCAGACTTGCTCGTCTATTATCTTCTATACCCATCCTTCTCGTTGATTCTCTTCAGGTGCGAAAGAGATACCCCATAACAGAGCAATGTTCCCACGCTCCAACCGTGTCTAATGAATCTGCTTTGTCTCATTTCCATTGGTGTCAATCAATCTGACTTGATTAGATTTAGGATTTCCTTTGAGACGATTATTTTTAATGCAAATTCCGTTTCATTGTTGTGGTTTAGTGTAATTAGTTCCTTTTTTGGTAAGAAATGTTTCTTAGCGGCTTTATCGACCTCAGATGTATAGACGAGTTTTGAAAACAAGGCAAGCGCCTTTGATACAAATTCGTTTACACTAGATGTAATAAGTAGTAATATTTCTCAGTGTATGAAATATTACATAACAGTTTGTCAGTTCTGGAGATAGTACGGCTTAATGCTCAATCAGAAAGTAATTTTGTTCGAAAACTGTCTAAATCAATTTCGTAATCGATCATTTTCGCCCACTCTCGTCTCGTTTGCCAAGGTTCGTGTAGCCTACCTACGCTATGCCTTTATGACATAACAGGGTACTATTTGCTGAAACTGCGAGTAGGCCTCCAGTGGCCCATTCGCATCATAGTTGTTATCCAGTTTGTTATTGCCAATTTTGTTGAACATCAACTCCAGGAATTGTCTATTTATTCTTAGGATATTATCGATTAATTTTGACTACAATAGTCATTTAAGGATTTGAGATTGGATTTGCACAAATTATTTTATCAAATAGAAGTTTTTTCTGAAACTCTGCGTGGAATTTATGTACGGTCGGCTGCATAATTGCAGACCCACCGTAGAGCTCCAAAACGGCTGTTATAAGAATGTTTTCAACACAAGCAAGATTCTAGGCGCCTGCTTTAGTTGAAGTTTAAAGTCTTCTAACTCATGAATATATCAAACTAAAATATTAGAATGAAAACATGCCAATAATAGTGATTTTCGAACTCTGCAATTATGCAGCCGACTGTACCTACCAAATGAAATGTCAACTAAATCAATATTTAACTGCAAAGAAACAATACTCATCCGTTATCATTAAATCTGCAACTTCCTGGCAAGTTTTGGTTGTTTTCTTCATTTGGCATTACTCCCAGAAATTCAGATGTACGATGCTGTTAAAACCTCTTCTGCTTTGATGTCATTTAAAACTTTAAAGTTATCTGTGGTTTAAGATTCAACTACCAGGAAAGTCTTGGCAGCTATTTCCAAAATGGGTTAGCTCTACATCAAAAACTTAATAAAACTGTCCGATCAGCCGATCTATCTTAATTGATTGCGTCGAGAATTGAACTGGTTGCAGAACATTTCCATTAGTTGTGGATTGCGCAGTGGGAAGTAACCAGTTAAAGGGGGGAGTGGTGGAATGCGGAGGTCCATCTCCGCTCCGCAATTGACGCGTGAGCGTTGACGGCAGCGTGGAGCAACTTGCATTACATGCACCGACCATTATCATCATACTGCTCATATTCTTGAGTGCCTCAACAGTATTCAATGAAAGAGCATTATATTATCGGAACGTATAACCATTATCTATTGTCAGACAATTCAAACAGACTAAACACATCAACATGTTTATAGAAACTTGTCATTAATCGATTTAAACATGTATCGATGATGTAAAAAGTGGTAATCGATTGTTAATTGAGTTAGTTTATTCGAATCGAACGGTTCATTAACATAGACGTGAGGAATTTGTTTACGGCACGCGCTGTGTCGGGCCGCAACGGTCAACCTTCGTCAGAGGCGAGTGACATGGAATGAAAGCCTAGGTGGGTTCTAACTGGGAATTTAGAACTGGAACTCAAAAGGCGTCCCTTATTTACACGTGTTTCTCTTTAGAATAGAAAAGACACTCCAGGAATAAAAGTTCATATCGAATTAGACCAACCAATTCACTGTTTGTAAAGACTCTGTTTTGTAAAATTGTATGGTCCCTTTGCACGCGACAATAAAGACTCCTTTCGCACACAGCGATGCCATTGTTTACAGCGAATACGTCACGATTCTTGCCTCTTATTGTTGCTGAAGCTCTTTTGTTCACGGCGCAAATTAATCATTTCGTAGTTGAATTAATTCGTTTTACTTCTTATTGTAATAGTGCTATTGTATTATTTTTTTTTTCATCTTTTTCTGTTCGATTTTATTGAAGTGTTCTCTGAAAAAGTGTTCAACGTGACCGGGTACCTTGTTATGATTAAAGTTGTCGCAAATATTGTCCAAGGTTCGCCCGCATTGCACCAGGGTACAAGGTCAGAAGCGTGGTGTCATGGCGACATGCCCAACACCAAGCATCACCCTTGTTTACATAAATTACTTACTGTGTTTTAAAAATTCCTAAATGCGGGTAAGGAAAAAAACAAAGAAGTCGCTCACGTTTAACTTTATGTTGTTTTTATTAAAATTAATTATAAGAAACGTTTTGAAGATAAATTTCCTTTACCCAAAAGATGATATCTGTGGTCGTGTTAACCCTTTTCTGGCAGCAGTGACAGGCTTAATCTGATCACCCTTAATTTAAAAGAACACCATTTTGAGAAATGTCAGCCTCCTGTAAATTATGTATAAGATTAAAACATAATCTCGTTTATTGTTCACGACTAGAAACTAAATGAAGCTTAATTGAAGCAAGGTACAGTATAAATGATAAATGATACTTCAGACGATGGAATAGGTTCACAATCGTTCGATATTTAATTTTATCTGGCACTCATCAGAGGCGAGTGACATGGAATAAAAGCCTAGGTGGGTTCTAACTGGGAATTTAGAACTGGAACTCAAAAGGCATCCCTTATTTACACGTGTTTCTCTTTAGAATAGAAAAGACACTCCAGGAATAAAAGTTCATATCGAATTAGACCAACCAATTCACTGTTTTTAAAGACTCTGTTTTGTAAAATTGTATGGTACCTTTGCACGCGACAAAAAAAAACTTGGATCACATGATGGAATTGGTTCACAATCGTTCGATATTCAATTTTATCTGGCAAAGGAATTCAATGGGAGTGTAGACACAATGTAGAGCTAGAGCTTGCCATTAGTATTTGATCAACGCTTACGTCTTTGGCGTCCAAAACGTGTGGAAAGTTGCGTCAAACGTCGTCGTTCCGCTTAATGACTCTATGGAAACCAACTTCTCCAGATCCATACGTGGCATTTGTGAATCAAATATAGTTCCAGCTCAAATAGTTGACGTATTGGGTCGCCGAACCAGAGTGCAAAACGTAATTATAGTTTTATTACTCCTAAGTATTTTTGTTCCTCTACATTACACTCTTAGCGACCAGTTCACCGTCTCGTAATTATTATTATGCGAATAATGACTGAGTCTCGTATTAATTAGTAATTAAATGTTAAGTAATAGTCGCTCGTGGTCTCAGTGGTCTGCGTTCATGTGAAAAGTGAAATTTGTGACGTACCAGCACCACTTTGTTGGAGTTTATTGCATCGTTTTCATTCACCTGCTCAAAACGTCTAATTATTTGCCAATATTTCTGTTAATTTGACAGTTAAATTTGTTAATTTGGCAGTTATATTTGTTAGTTATTTCTTGTTTCATCTCTCTGTTGACTACGTCATCGTTGGTCGTGTTGTGAGTTATTCCAATGTTATTGTCAATGCTAAATATAAACTCGGAGCCATGTGGAAAATGAATGACTATATCCGCACTTCCTGCTTCCTTTTGTATCTATTATTATCTAGATATACAAAGCCGCGGGTAATAGATATCGTATAAAACGGTAATTAGTGTTGATAAATAGCTTGATCAACTATTAAACCGATAAAAAACTAATTAATGAGATTGTCAGTACCAGGCTAACATAAATTGAAAGAGTAAAGTGAAGCAATTGTAATGCCTCGATAATATGGACTCAATTATAGAAAAATCATCAGTTTCTTAAGAATAGACGTTTTTAGACTTTTTCAATAGACTCAATAAACTTTTAATATAAAAACTAGTATATGAGATTGCCAGCACCAGGGTAACATAAATTTAAAGAGTAGAGATGATCTTAAAGCTCGATATTATAGATACAATGATTGAAAGCCAGTCTATTGTTTTTAAAAAACGCTTTACCTACCTATTACTAGAATATCAAAATGTCTTGTTAATGAGGTTTTCAATACCAGGCTATCATTCATTCAAAGAGTAAAGCGAAGCAATCGTTAGATAATCTGGACACTATGAAAGAAAAATCGAACCAATGTTAATGTTTGAGAATAAACATGCTACTGGAATTTCAAATTAGCGCAAACTATACAAATATAATCATCAATCTTAGTAATTTATCAGTACTTTACAAGTTTGTTTTAAAAGAATCGATATCCAGATCGCGGAACAGATGTTCACCGAATTCTTACAAGATTTCAAACAACAAGTATTTTATGTTTTCTTAAAATACATTTTTCCATTCACGTGACGGCATCACTAGCTTTATAAGAGGCATGTGGAACAGTAAGTAACGTAAAGGATGACTTGTGTATTGCAAAGTTCAAAGCGTTACGTTGATGTGCGATGCGCAGGCGCAGTCGCCTTGTTGCGCGATGCGACCCAACTTGCTAAACAAACAAAAAGTAAACACCTTTTACAACAGCTTGCAGCTGTTGAACGATAACGACTAATACAAACGTAACTGCGTAAGGGAATATTCCTTATAAATGCAAAAGTTTTTGTATCAGTGCTCGTAGTATGTTTATTAGAGTTGCTGGAGTTCTGGAATAAAACATCGCTACTTTTTATCCAGACATTCCAATAATAACGCGGGTGTGTGGACCCTCGCTCCTAGTTAGTAATTTATAAACTAGTTTCGACTTAATAGATAAATGCCTTGGCCGCAGAATGACTTATTCTTGAAAGACTTGCCACATCCTCGACCTCATCGTCACTTTCCATCAGATGAGATGAGGCCGAGTAAGGGCCTATCGCAAAATGCCTTGTTCTTATAACGACATAGCGTTAATTACTTATTCTTAAAATTACTAATTTCACAAATCATTTTAACCGTAGCACATTAGGATGAAAGGTATCCTATTCTCAATTATATAGTTAGGTACTACATTAGAATTTACAAACTATTTTTCGCTAGAAGCAATTCTTTTTAATAGTTGCTGCAGTCGATGTCTTCAGAATTAGTCAGCGTAACGAGTGCATCGATTTGATGTCGCAATTCGCAATCGTGGCTGCAATCTACAAATTGTACGCCATTCGGAAGATTAACTACGCGATCGACTGGTGTGGCAACTGGCAGAGATGTCGTGACGGCTAATTGCATTGAGATTTCAACTGTTATGTTATAAAAAACGGTGGTTTCAAGCTTTTACCGGCGACTTTGGTCGCGTATGAGTTGATTTTTTCAAAATTCATTCTTAGTCCATGCCGACATATTTGTATGCCAAATTTTAGCCCAGTCCCTCTATTGGTTTGAATTACTGTGCGTTTATGTCAGTCTGTCAATCAAGACTTTGAATTTTATATTTAAGTAAGTATACAGATTTTGGAAAAATCTGTTACGTTTAATCATCGAAAAATTTAATATTGTAATCAATTCCTTGGAAGCCTTCATAAAACATATTAAATTGATGTATTGGTCCATCAATCAGTCCGTTAAAAACCAATCGGTCGTGTTATTAATTACCAATTCGTTCATTAATTAACTTTGTTGGTTTTATGCTTTTAATATTCGTTATTATTACTATTGGGTGATAGTTAGAGCGTACGTGGGCGTATGGTCTTTCATTTGATATTCGCTCACTCGGAGTCTTCTCACTATGCTTTCTGCATTATTTAACATGTCATACAGGTGATACTTAAAGTATCCTGCCATTATTACCACCAATTAATGGAGACAGTTTTATCCACATCCGATCAGTAACACCAGTACCTACCCCTCCAGCCATCGAACATTGTCATCCGGGCGATTAACGACAATCACAGCTGATGCTAAGTGATCCGGTCTAAGATGTTACACGCAGAATATACCTATTCGCTCGTCACTCGAAGATCCCCAAATTGTACACGTGAGGAAAGACAAACGCAGGCAACTGTTGTCGGTATCAGTACTTGCTACCAGTATACGTCAGCATCTACCGGTGTCAACACAACAGTTTCCCAACCGGTCCCGGCGCGGCCTACAACCGGTTCACGAGTTCCACGCACCACACATCGGTCACGTCACTATGCGTGTACGTTGGAAAATACTGTTGTTACCTACTTCTTACCATTTATGTTTATATATCCGTTGTATGGGCTTTGAACACAGTTTTCAGCGTGGTTGGCTGTCGATTCTGGATACTTAGATATAATAATAAAATTATCAAAATCGGCCCACGGGTTTGATCTCTAGATCGCCACGAAAGAACAAGTATATCATACGAAGGCTGATAAACAGCTTACCCTCCTTTGCGTTGCCCAGTCGGGTAAAACATTGCCATTCTGGCAATTGATGTCTCAAACAATCGTGGGTTTATAGGCTGATGTTCAACTTTTGGATATTTTTCCATTTCATTTCTACGTCATCCATTTGATGTTTGCGAATATTTCAAACCCACGCACAATCCTTGAAATATATGAATTGTTACCCTAACCCCGCACCTTAATTTACCGCTCCAATTAGCTATAGGTTCACAATTGTCGGCTAGTTTTAGAAATCTTCACAATTGTTTTATTGCAAAAAGTCACGTTGTCATTATCCTAAAAAATAACCACTTGCATCTTAAAACTAAGTTAGGATATGTATTTTCAAAACGCCCTCCAATGAGAAGATTCTACAAGAAACTCTCATGAGTTCCTTGTGACTTTTTTTCATTGGATTAAAAACCTCCATGTATTTGTTAGTTTTTCGTATGGTTAATTTTACAAAGGTCAAGATTACAATGTTTGTGAAGGTAACCATAACAATTAATATTAGTTTACATTACTACATTCGTTTGAAATCTATTCAAATCCAAAGATACATCGTTAACATTTAGTTTGACTATAAATTATCATTCAGTAGGTCACCGGTCAATCTCCGACTTCTGGAAAAAAACTCATCAATGCAAATATAATATAACATGCTATTCATATTATTTAATTAACACCCGATTAATAGATTCGAATCACTGATTTATACATGTACTGTGTTTTTATAAACTGATTAGTTTCTGGTCAAGCCTACACCATTTAATACGTGTCCCAGGCACTACGCCCTGAATAGCATAGATTGCTGGCGCTATATAAATCATCTAGATTATATTTATAAAGTCATTATTAAAACAATTATAGTTTATAGACTTCTAATCAAGTAAATGATGTCTACGTTCATCACGCGAACATCTAAAGCGTAGTAACGGCTCGCTAAATTATATATTATTTCTGTTTTTCAAGTTTGAAGTTGAATTCTAAAATTATACTGTCGGTCCAATAGTTTCAGAGATTATACAATCATCCAAACATCCATTCCTGAACTTTAGAATAGATAGATTAAAACTATAAACTAACTTTTTAATGTATATCTCCTCCTCTAACAAATTTTAGATCGACTTCCGCGGCTATAAATTGTTGGAAAGCATTACCATTAAATCGTTTATAATTTACTTATTCCAACTGCAGTTTGCTCAGTTATCTCAATCTGAGGACGATCGCGCAGACTACAGATTTGAAGTCACTTTTGGCAGCAAGCAAAAACAGAAAATAATCGTTTTAGCTATTTCATAGTATCAACTATCGACCTTCTTTTCTATCTTCTAAGAAGAGTCAGGTCTGTGGCCACCATTAAGTCATTCCTTATGCAGGTGGTAAGGCGTGATAAGTAGGAAATTGGGGCATATCTTGTTTCGGAGCACCACAATCACTTTGAGGAGTCACGCCACCGACTGTCGGCCGATTTCTATCCTGCACTCTATTTTCACCCTGAGATCAAGAGTGATCTTAGTCTAAATAAATCCATAAAAACTGTCAAAACATCCAATTATCCACAATTCCACATAAACACAACGAAAATACTCACTAAGACGCAATCAAATAATAAAAAATGGTGGATTTAAGTAATCTATAACGACGTGGATTAGGAAACAGAAACGTCCAATAAATTTTTATAAAGCAACTTATTTTGAAATACTTTATTTTAATTTATGAAATAAAAGATTTCATTATACATCGATGATTTAATTTCGTACAGACTACCTACCGGTCTCTTTGAAAAAGTAATTTTGTGACATCAAAGCGAGCTTAATTCAGAACATTTCGAGGTACCTACTCGGATGAATGAGACGCGCCTTCGCATTCATTATACATCTTATTTTCTTTAACTTCCGTTTTCTTTCAATATTTCGTGTCTGTTTATTAATTTATCTTAAAGTTCTTTCTAAGTTTGTTTAGAGATGTCTAAAGATAAGTTTTGAAATTGTTGCACCTGAACGGAAATATGATGTAGAAATACTTACTGTTATGAATTGCTATAGTCCTTTGATTTGGTCTGGAAGACTAATCATAGCTTTAGGATTACTATCGCTGGCTGTCAATTGGCAGTATTCGTCTTTTTCACTAATATAAATGGAACCACGTTTTGTAGCTCTCTCACTCATCATCAAATCAACATTAATAACAAAACTAAGAATAAATAGATATAGCTATTAAAAAATTAATGGGACAAATGAAAACATCACGTACACAATAGACGCAGAGCCATTCACCAGCTCTACAACGATTCAAGTAGATATACGGTAGCAAGTTGCCATGCGCCCGCGCCGGTGCACGTACAGCGCACGTGCCGTCTCAAGGGCTTACCACTTTACCTGCTATTATTGTTAATGTTATTACTATTATGATGACTAACGCTCATGTTACTTCTACTATCACGGTTTAGATGTGATCAGCTCAAGTTTATGGGCTATTTGAAATATAGCTTTAATTTGCATCATAAATTCATGATGTGGGCGAGCACAGCAGGCTTTGTGGCTTCATTTACAATTGTAAGTTCTGCCAATCAAGCAAGTAACATGTATAATATAAGTTCATATGTTAAGGCGCATATAGGAGTCAAAAACAAAATGACTTTCGTCTATAACTAAAAATCTAAAATAGTTAATTATTGCCTGGAAAATTGATTTTGTGTTGTTTGTAGATGAAATCTTTTCCTCCATCTTCTTTCCTAAACTTATCCTAAATTAAGTCGCAAAACCAAAAGTAGAAAAATAACTTGCTTACCAACTAAACACAAAATTTTCCATGGAATAATTATCAATTAAATTTATCGGTGACAAGCATTTTAGCGTTTGGCCTCTATGTGCACCTTAATAAAAGCAATTCTAAGAAGCAAAGCAACCCACCTCTATGTAAAGTGTAGTTTTTGTGCAAATAACGGTAAATGACAGCCACTGACGAAAGCCGAACAGCTTGTCTGTTTATCTGTTCCATTTATTATCTGGGCTTCTGCTAAACTTTATCAACATGATCGGTCTACACGCAGTGCTACGAGTAGGTATGTTGTAACGATACCGGACTAAGAGATCAAAGTTTCGCCAATCTTTCCGAGAAATATAAACTTTTTCGTATCAGTTCTATTCTTGTTGTTGCCATCTGTCTAACATCAACGTTTGTGTGTTATGTGTTGCTCAATTTCATACTGCCCTTTGCTGCCTTGTGCAGTCCTTGATGAACCTTTATACCTTAGCATTCAAATGATGTCATTAACATATTGTTTTTTTATAGTTTCATTATCCTTTTATTGTTGTAAGTTTCTAGGCTTTGTGTTAGTTCCATTAGTATAATCAAATCATAAGAAGTGTAACTGCGAGGTCAGTGTTCGAAAGATTTCGAGAAGGCGATGTAAATGGCCAGTCAACAAGACAAGTGGTGCGATGCCGATGCGATGTCTGCCACCACAATAAGTGGTCTCATTTACTTTACTTTAGGGACGTTTAAGGACAATTCTCTGGGAATTGGTAATTTTAATCTTTTACCCTAATCTTTTTAAAACTCCACTTGGTGCTTGAACTCTGGGACGATTTTATCGATGTTATTTTAACCACTTTAATGGCACTCTCCAATTACTTACGACCGTGCGGGTTAAGCAAAGTCTGGCCGTTGTTTTGTTGGAACGCGTTCCTGGCTCCCTGGGTTCATATTTTTCAAGCGATTGAGTTTTATGCATCCTATTCCCTTTTCAATGTTGAAATCTTTTTATCTTTATCACCTCCGGTTAATGTTTACCCGTCAGTTTTTATGTAAATGCTCGTTCGTTCCTCTCGATGAGTTCATAAAATATGATATAATGTATTATCATATTACAATGTATTCAGGTTTACGATAATATGTTATTAAATTAATAAGATAGATAAACACTTTATTGTTATACCAAAACTAAATGGCAAGTAATTAAATTTGGATGAAAACAAAAGGTTGAAAACGTCGAATTTAAGTGTCATAATCATCGAAATATATTTAAAAAAATACTGGACTGAATTGATTATACTTTTTGGTAGGTATGTATTGAACTTGTATTGAGATTTGAGAATACTGAATACAGATTTTTTTGATGTGGAATGTATTAGGATTAAATTCAATTATCATGTTCACAAAGCTTTTATCAGCGATTTTGCCAGCATAATAAACACTTGACTCGATCCGGGTTAAAAAGTATCCTATTTTAGAAAACTGTAAAATCCAGTTTTGTCGAACTAGTTTACTGTGAAAAGCAAGCAAACAGACAGACTTTCGCATTTACAATAGTAAGTAATAGGGTTGAGTGATTAAAAAGATATTGCGTGCGGATGTCTGGGGAGGCCGTAGGGTGTATGATGTCGGCCGGGGCGGGGGTGGCTGATTTCATTAACCCTTAAATTGTCACCCATTGATTCCTTAGGTTCAATTACTATTGAGGTTTGGTTTTGGGTACTAATAGGGGTAGAAAAGAAAAATATTTCAAAAATTAAAAAAATATATTTATTTTTATACGAGTTTTCAGATGTCACATTAAACGGACATTGCCAAAAATCCGTTAGATAATGGATGTCACAAAAAAAGGACAGTGCCAATTAATGTTATAAAAACCTTTTTCCAATAGTACCAAAATACTAAATGAAAAGCTATAAAATTTAAATTGTAAACACAATAACAAACATTGAGATCATCAGATCAGACATTAAACATTCAGTTTTCAGGGTTTACAAACATAATAAGCAACTTTCTAGTATACAGTTTATGACAAACTTATTTTTTAACTACAAAATAATAAAAAATAATCATTTAAAACTTAAACAATTGAGATCAAATTACAATTAGGAACTTTGCACAATAATTAGACTTATTATTGGTAGATATAATAAATATTTATCTTCCAAAAATAACAACATAATAGCCAACCTGATATTGGTATCGACGGTACCAGTGTACTTTCTTTTCTTAAATTTAAGTGTAACGGTTTCATTTTACGCTTTCTAGGTGGATTTGGTTTTGGTAAGGGCATAGGTGATGTTTCTGCAACTGCTGCTCGTCTTGTTCGACGTATTACTTTCCGTATCAAAAAAGATGTGGCAGAACTTGTAGACGGTGTCGGAACAGACATGGGAGGTGATGTTTCCGGTATATAACACTATGTCTGATCAGTTGATTTAGATGTAGATGGTGCAGATTCAACTAACACAACTGGTGGTGGTCGCTCCGATACAATTGTAATCATCAAAATAATCTTCATGATCACTAAGGTCTTGTAATAAGTCGTACTATCCTGGAGACTATTTTCTAATCGGAGATAAGGTGATACTGTCAAAAAACGCACGTGCTGCAATTTTTCCTTGAATGTCATCATCCGACTCAACATAAGACTCTTCCGAATCATCTGGCGTTAGTAGCGCAAGGATTTTCTTTGATCTCCAGAACATTTTACTGCAAGAAAAAAAAAAGTTGTATATTTTTTGTTATAAATATTATGTATGGTATTTGGCAATGTCCTTTACATGTGACATCCATAAGTACGTGTCACAGCTAGTACTTATTGGCAACGTCCGTTATATGGGACAAACAAATCTAACACTACATTTCATTCTAATTGGCAAAGTCCGTTTTATAGGACATTATGAATTTTATTCAATTTAAGTACATAAAACAATGAAATTGTTGAAATAAATTACGTTTGTTTACTCATGCAATAATAATTTAACGAATTATATAAGTAAAATGATAAAAATACGAGAAATACTCACTTTTTCAATATTCCAAATCTGATGCGTCAAAAATCCGCCCGTTGCACTTTTTGAAATTGTAATACTGAATGACCAAGGTCACTTATGCGAATTAAATGCGCAAAATAGACAGAGATAATATCTTATTCAACACATTAACGCACACGCACGCTATCTTACATCTTCATTCCTTTACCTGTGTGCGGGTTTTTACTTTGTCACATAAAACGGACAGAAACAATTTAAGGGTTAAAGATGTCGTCGTCCGGTCGTTCACCGTCACTCCTCGTGTCGAAGACGACCCCTCCCCTGTCGCCGATGTTGTGTGTTAACTAACGACTCTAAATCGAAAATTGATGTGCTTAACCCTGCCGAAACTCAATATCTTACACCCGATGTTGCATCGAATAATTTGCATAATTTCAAACTCTGCAGTTAATTAGTGCTGTACACAGGTGCAATACATCAAAGCTGTCTTTTCTATTATGTGTTACGTATGAATGAACCAAACTGACAAAATATTGCCCGCTATTTTGCAAACATCACGTAACAGAATTGCATGCATGCATGACCCGTGTTCGTTTTATATAGTAAAAGTGACGGCACACTTGAGTGGGTTTAGTGTTTTATAATTTCTATTTTTATTATTGCTTTTTCACGAGGAGATCGTAGAATAATGTTCGTTTGTTCTGGTTTAACTACAAGGAGGGAAACCTCTATCAAAAGCTCAAGTTCCAGCTAAAATGTTGCTTATGTCGAGTTTTAATATGAGATGACCTTACTGCGACCGCAATCGTGGACAGGTAGGCAGGCACAACATGCCCTTTCGCAGAATCGGAAGATATTTCCGTACATTTTCCTCCTAATAATTTGGAAGCATCAATGGCATAACTAAGTACTCGGTGACTATGCGTCACAGAATCCCACGCTCTCATAACACAAAATATCAATTATTCCTCTTTGATTTGTCATTTTCTATTTATAGTTGAGTTGATGACGTGACACGATCTCGACTACTTAAAAGATTCGTCCTTCAGACCCCAGTGCTAATTGCCATCAAAGGCGCCTACAGCATCCTCGTGATCACGTAATGAACAATTACGAGGCTCAGTATCAGTAATTGATGTTAATATTAGATTTTTAGAGCTTCTTATAATTTGAAAGTCTTGACTTTGAAAATTGATGCGAAACAAAACATCCTTGAGAAATATTACATCTTCTATTAACTATTGGTGGGGGGTATTCCCGTTTTCCTTCGAATGCTTGCTCCGGAATGGCTGAAAATTGATGTTTTTGTGGCATATTCATAATCGAGGAAAATGGGAAGTACCTAACTGTTTGTTAGGTAACAGGGACATTTGCATAAATTCTAATCCCGTGAAAATTTCTGGAATAAATCTTCTAAGTGGTCATCTAGTTTGCGAATGCCACTCTTTTGGAGATTTCTAGGTTCAAGTCGTGCGTTGTTTATCAGTCGATTCCAAGTTTTTTTTTGTAAAGGGAGTTTTTTTTTGTTGATAACAATCGAACCAAATGATATTCAACTTTTTTGTAGGTATATACCAATTCAAAGTGTGTCACGAGTGTATAGTCCGTCCGTGACATAAATGGTAGACCCTTAAATCCAATTATGTTCAGCACTTCCGTCAACCGGTCCACAATAAATATTATCTAGTTCATTCCGGATACTAGTATTGTATGTAGCTAAAAGTCGTTGCTTACTTTTTGATTCCTGAAATACCTTTTTATCAAATGTTAAGGGCTGCTTATTCCAAACTGAAATCTATATTTCAGAAGTGGGTGCATAAAAGTAAAATTATTAAGCAATATAAATAACTTTTAAATTAATTTGCCCGAAGCGTTCTCCGGTGGAAAATCCAATTTATATGTGAAGCATGTTGTGAGTTTTCTGGGCGAAAATTACTTACCATTTCGTGTAGCAATAAAAATGTTAGCAACAGTTTTTAGGTTTATTTTAATAAACTTTTTAAAATTCGAGAAAAAATAACTACAGTCCAGGGGTTTACTTGCATAATATATTCCGATCCCTTGGTCCTTTTAGTATTTCTAAATACTTTCTTAGCTAATCTACTATAAGCCTAAGGAAGCCCTATGTAAAAATTTCACGTTTCTTGAATAAGTCTTAATTTTTATATGGTACATTATTAGGTCAGCGTTTGACTCCTATTTCATTCACCTGATGGTAACTGACTATGCGGTCTAAAGTTCTGACTTAGCCGCACAGCATAGATTTAAAGTTGATCCTAATGAATATTTTCCTAAAGTTTTGTTATAGTTTGGCAACTACGTCATCGGTTAAAGGTTAACGCACCTCGAAATAAAGTGGGTGGATGCTAAATATAATCTGGGCCGTTTGATTAGGTCAACTTGTCTGACCTCAGCAGTTAATATTTAATTGTCACATTTGCAGGATGAGTTTTCCTTAAAGGATTTGTTAGGACCTAAAGTTTCCATGTAATATTTTCTACCAAAATAGATACTCGAAGATGGACGTCTGAATCGAGCCAGGTCCGAAAGCGTGGTGATGTTAAATGTATTTAAGGGAAAATTGGCAAATCTAGCTAGACAGGACCCTTTTGACCTGCAGTGAAACTGTAAATGATTAGATATACCTAAATAAAATGGACACCTTTTTAGTTTACAGCTAAATTAAATCCAGTTTCGCATATTTCATAAGTTTATTAATACCTTAACATACCATCGTCAATAAAAATAAACTCACAGAACAATCTTTTTTTGAAGTTATACTTCTTTAGGCGCGTTATGAAAAAATGATGAGAGTGAAATTTTACAAAAGCGTCACACAAAATTCTCACGGGAGAAGTTGTTTAAATCTAAATTGAACTTTATTGATTGTGTTGACAATCCTTTTCCAGTCCAGAGTTTTTTGTCGGACGAGTTTTTTGTCGGACGAGTATTTTGTCGGACGAGTTTTTTGTCGGACGAGTTTTTCGTCGGACGAGTTTTTTGCCGGACGAGTTTTTTGTCGGACGAGTTTTTTGTCGGACGAGTTTTTTGTCGGACGAGTTTTTTGTCGGACGAGTTTTTTGCCGGACGAGTTTTTTGTCGGACGAGTTTTTTGTCGGACGAGTTTTTTGTCGGACGAGTTTTTTGTCGGACGAGTATTTTGTCGGACGAGTTTTTTGTCGGACGAGTATTTTGTCGGACGAACTTTTCGTCGGACGAGTTTTTTGTCGGACGAGTTTTTTGCCGGACGAGTTTTTTGTCGGACGAGTTTTTTTTTTTTTTTTTAATAATGCCAAAGAAGTATAACTTCTCACGCGCGTACATAAGTACACGCAACCATTTTTTTTTATTAGATCATCGTTAATGAAATTAACTTTATATTGTTGCCTCCTAGCAGTCGTATAATTAATCCACAGCACAAACCTAGTTAAAATATTAAACATTTTCCTCAGCGACAAGATTATTGGTTTCCACGAACGACTGTTAATAGTTACCGAGGAATTCCAATCTGAAAACGATCCAATTATCCATAATCTGGAACATTATTATCGAGCTCTTGCTTTCGTAATTATAACAGTATTTTCCTTTGACGTCATTGACGGTGTAAACCATATCGCCCAATATGAATTAAAATTGACATAAGAATAGCCTGTTGTGTAGAATAGAATATAGGAGTCGAGTTGGAACCATATTTTATATGAAATCTTTACTTATTTACTGTTTACTTACTTAATTCAATGTTATTCTAAAATGATACCATAGATGTTTTTGCTAGAATAAATACCTAGTTCTTACTAAATTCATAAATTAAGATGGTTGTCTGGAGGTCACGTCTGATATAAATGCTGTCAGGTTTTAAATACATACATTAGTTAATATTACCGTCTACGACTGCTAAGTTGCTATGGTAGAATTAAGGTCTTTTGTAAGTATATATATTTACTAATATTATAAATGGTAAAGTTTATTTGTTCCGGCTACCAATTCGCATGTTGGTATGGAGTCAGGGTCCAATACACAGGCGAAGTCGTGTCTTTAAGCTTATTCGAAATCCATCGGTTTTTATTAGTATTCTTAACAAGCTTTGACCTTGCCAAGCAGTAGCAAGTAACTTCACGTTACTCATTCTTAAGATCTTAATTCTCATTTGGGTCATTGAATGTCGATTAAGTAATGTTACTGTGATTTACACTGCTATGGACGTGAGGCAAGATCAGATAGTCGCAACTCTGGTCTCCTTGTGTAAATCATAAGACAGATAATGGTTTAATGAACTAATAACGGCTGTGTTAATCGTAATCAGATCATTTTTTGTTGAAAATAAATGGTTGGTTGTTACGTTCAACCTTGAAGCCTCCAAAACAAGTTTTAAAACGTAATAAGTGACGCTTGCGTTTTCATCTCGGAAACGTGGTATAATGAAATTAAATGTAAAATAATTTAAAATAGAAGTACCTGCCGAAATGAGTTTTGCTGTAGGTACCGTAAAATTCATTTCACACTGTGGCACGGGTAGGTCGTTTAATGAGAAGCTTTTTAATGAGCGTTTCCCTGTCTGCGAACACAAACATTTTAGACTGATATTATAATAATGAAAGTGGTACGTCTGTTTGTATGTTTGATTGTGATGCATCATTAAAATAATACGTAGTCTATTTTATCGCGACTATTCTACTCGAATAGTTTGTAAAAATAGCAGAAGACCTCGATCTGTCTCACATTAAAACTCGGTTAAGGAAAGCGCAAACGTACTACAATTATACGTCTGCATTGCGATGCCAAGGGAAACTTGATACCGCTCAAGTTCTACGCAATTACTGTCCTCTGTACTTGACTGCTCCGTAAAATGATATTGCTATATGCACTGTGACAAGAGCTGCTAGTACCCACAATAATACAACAATGTAACCCAATTTTGAGGCGACACGCGACGTCAATTCCTTTTTTTGACCACATTCAGATCCGTGTCGTTCTGTACGGTCTCATGGTAAATCTGTAAGTTTTGTATCATATCGTGAGGCTATTTGAACTGAAATGATTCCAGGAAAAAATGAATGGCTATTAACGCACGACAGTATTCCAAAAATAAAGCGTGATTATACGTCATTTATTTATGTAAATGACAACTTTTACTTCACTATTAACCGTCTTAAAAATAGGGCCAATCCTATAACCTAAACTTTTATATCCACTATCAAAAACATCCTATAGCTATATTGAACAAAACAATCGTATAAAAGTTACGTAAGAAATATATCTGAGCCTTTACCCGCCCCGACTTATATGAGCTTTGTTTGTTTCAGGTAAGGATTCCTACGATCACAACTTTCCTGTTCCCTAGCAATTCCTGTTTCTCTCAGTAAGTTATAGCTATAGACTGTTAGCTAACTACTGGATCCGACGGTTAAGTCTCATTCTGTGGGTATATTAGGATGAAAGGTATATATTTATTCAGGGGTTAAGCTATGCAAAAATAATTTACTCGTAATCTAGTACGAAACGATCTACACACACGCATAATAAAACGAACTGTATTTTAATGATTAAGAAATACATAATATTGTTATAGTGCCGAGAATAGATACTATAAGACGAATGGCCTCATATAAATCCAGAAACATAGAAGCTTCAGGATTCCTGGGAATCACCTCGACGTAATCACTTGGCACGCTCGACGCCGACGCGCGACGCGGACGCTCGCTGATCTCCCACAAGACCACGATCCGATTCTGAACTCATCTATGTAAATAAACGTCGTCATCTGTAAACATGCTGTCATTGCATCTGTGCGGCATCGCTATTTGTGTAGATTATTGAGTTTTTAGTTTGCCAAATGATTCATTTCTGACGGTGCGTTGTGGTAAACATTACTGCAATGCACAATAAAAATGTGCACACTTGTCCTTTACAATGAAGTTTGTAAATTGATGCTAGTCTTTTCATAGTTCATTTGGGCTTTTTGTATCCGTTTTGTCGAAGGTTTATTGCGCAATTCTCCGCTCGCTCAATTCTCGTAAACTTTGTGAATCAGCACACACCCTCGTAGGAACCTACTGCTTCTACCATAGTTGTCATGTTCAAGGCACTCCTCGCCATTGTCTTACCACCAACACAATGCACTCTTCATGCAATCGGAGATTAAGGGAAGTGGGCGAGAAAACGTGATACCATCGATTACGCCGCGCTGGTTTGTTACATAGATAACTGCGGTTTTTTATCAATAGTCCATTATTATTTATGACCTTAGTTTCATTAGAATATTTATCTAAATGATAGTTTCACTTCACACCATAATTACTTTGTAGTTGAATCATCAAATACAAAAGGTAAATGGTCGGTAAACCTCCAAGGACGATAACAAAGAAATCAAGTCACGAGGTGGCATTGGCACCTCTATTGAATAGTTGCGTCACATCGCTATGTCAGGAATCGAATCGCCAATCAATTCATTGTGAATTAGAAGAATTACATGTGTTCTGATCTGAACGACCAGGGATGGTAGCTGGCACTGGCACCGCGCCACGCCTCGGACATCGCCACTTCGCCAATGACACTGAAATCACATCGTAAGCTCGCTACAACCCTACCTATAGAAAACTTTCTATTTATAGTCACAACAACATAATTAGACTGTCATATCTAAATCTCGGTCGAATGAGGTGTTTCGAATCGGGAATAGAACACGTCCGTTATGTTAATTTTGTCACAATTTGTGGAAACGTGTTGCGTAGGTACGTGACGCAATAGTTTACTCTACAAGCTATAAACAAACTTTATTGATATCTGAAATTCTAACGCACACAAAGAACGTACTGTGCCGGCAATGAGGTAATTAGGAAGTGTTGTATGGATCTCGATACGCGAGCATATCGCTTCTATTCGAGGCAGATAATGAGGAAAGCTGCAACTGGTTGCATCAAATAAATACCCGTGAATTGGAGCACGTTTAAGAGCGCGGTGAAACGGTCCATATAACAATTTATTCAGAGCATCCTGCGGTTGCGTCGGTTCCTCGTTCTTCGACCCCGTGTTTACTGCAAACCTACTCTATTGTGGAGTTGCAGATTTACGTATAATAGGAGCATTTAAGGGAGCTATGACCTGCCGTCAATTATCTCGCGTAATTCACTTCTTGTTTGTTTTACCCGGTTCAGACACGAGCTTAGGGTGAAACTCTGTGCATCGCGGTCGGATGTTTGCTCTCGTAATTAATCAAACGCTGACGGATTAATGTTCACAAGTTTATTTTATGTCAGATTTGATTGAAAACACATTAGTTAATGCAATAACGTAATGTTTGTATTGAAATGAAATGTTTTGTCTGGTGCGAACAATAGCGATCGCCTAACCGCCCGATTTGTTATCGATTTTTATTAAATGACTGATCGTTTATGAGTCAGCACGTCTGGGGTTGATGCTTTCTACCATTCATTTTACTAACATCGTTATTTTTCATTTCTCTTGATACGTTTGTAACTACCAAATGTCTACGCCCAATACCGAAGTATCATGGATTTGTACTAACTTATTGGAACTTTGACAATGCATTTCTTCCAAAAACAGTAATTTCATTAGAGACCCTACATAAGCTAGTTAGTTACTATCAAGACCACGACCTATTTTGTGCCTTGTGGAGGTGGACAGTCCTTCATCGCTCATTACTCGGTATTAGTCGAGTATACACGCTAATCCCCGAGTACCATCGGACCAACTTGCGTCATTTACAACTTTATTTAATAAAGCGAAGTGATAGCACTCTCCACTAACGAATACACAATAGCCAACGTAGGCTACACACTTTTTAATTTGAAGACAGACATAATATTAAGTTTATGTGACTTGAACTCATAATATACGGATACATTAACGTTTATTTTGTCTTTTTGATTAAAACTTGACGTTTCGCTATACAGTTCCTTAGAAGTTCAACTTTCTGAACCTAAAGGCGCTTCACTGCCACAGCTTCACTAAGACACTAAGGTGACATTAGTCTTACAAAATTACTCGGTTTATATCCGTTAAAATGGCTCTCAATTTGGAACCGTTTGAAAAATTGTATAATTATTATTTTTTCCTTTTGTATAAATATAGGAAAAAGTAGAGTCTGTTGATGTAATATTTATGTCATCCGTTGTAAGCTCGAACGGATGTTTAAATTCCTTATTCCATTTTGATCCACTTATGGAAGTTGCTATATTTGGTTATCTGATCTAACCAAGTTTTACAATAACTTACATAACTAGTAGAGGTATTTTAACAAAAATATTAAATTCTGCTTTGTTTTTACGAAGTCTTAGTATAATCTGCTTGGTGATAGCTATCTTTATGAGATATTGTTTCTTTTAAACGGTTACGTAAAAAATCTTCACACGCACATTAGATCACCCTTTCATATTCACATTTGTAAAAAACTGGGTGGCCAATATGCATATTACGTGGCCGAATACACCGAATAGCCATCTGTTAGGTTACCCGACACTGTGCATCTGCCGTCCTTGCCCTCCTTCCTACATAACTGAATTAATTTAGGGACTAACATACACACATACCACGATACAGAAGTTCATAATGATAATCGTAAATATTTATCAATTGGACTCAAAGGTCAACTCTGAGTGAACAGACATAGCGGCGCGGCCGTCTCGAGAGACCATTTATCTATATCTGTAAACAAACAACTTCAGCACAAATTGTTGTATTTGTGATATTGGAAATATGAACAGTTTATAAAAGAAAGGAGAATGAGGTCACGCGCTTTACTACATTCTCAATAGATAATGTTTTATATGTATTGTATTGAATCACATGTGCTTATTATATCGTAGACGGTATTGTAATGATTATTGCCCACATCATGTATAGTTCGGGAGCTGCCTATATGATTTGAGTAATAGTGTTAGTTCCGTCAGCAGACTACTTGCGTGGTTCAAACTTAGCTCATATCTACCGATATACATAAACGGTAGACCGATTTTCGGATCAGTCAAAAAATACCCGTTTTTAAACGCTCCCCTTCGGAACTTTGACTTGTAGAAATTCAAAAACTATAACTAGGTGACCTGGGGCTTTACTGACAATTATACTTTGTGCCAGGCAGACGGCGTTAACACGATCACTCATATCAAATGGGCAGCTCCCTAACTAACAGCATAGCTAGTAGCATGATCGTACCCACGTTCCTCATTGCGAAGCTCGAAGGTCTGTGAAGAACGTCCGTGTCGCGGCTATTGTGTGTTACTACAAAATGCTTTTGTTAAGATTTAGGGCACGAGTTCATTATTTTGGGCCGTATATTCATACAATTTATTCATATAAATATAATATCCCTCTGCTCCATTTTCAAGATCCCCAGGGTTTCATATAGAATTTATGTTATATCGTTCTTACAAACTATTTAGCTTTATTACGAATCGTTTTCGCTCCACATACGTTTATTTCATATTAAATTACTCAAAGAATTACGTTAAGATTCTATAGTTTCCAACTAACGATAGTTTCAGTATATGGGAACGGTCATAAACTTCAAGAATGGGGTCACAACATGGAATGAACACTATGTAGCAATGGGCTAGTATAGTGTTGCAATGCAACTCTTATTGTATACATAATATGTACATAGTACGTCCATGTATACATGTTAATAAATTGTACCATATAAATGAATAAAACTGCTTTAACATCATTACTTTAGGTACATATAGGGGCAAAACGCAAAATTTGTGTCGCCGATAACTTAAATTGTTAATTAATGCATGAATAATTGATCTGTTGTGTTTACCGTTTATATGGGAATTCTTTTCTTACATTTTTGTATATTTTAAAGACGAAAATTCCTTAATAGTTTATCTACGCCTATCCAAATTTAAGTCAAAAAACTCCTATGCCGTCTAACTTTTATAAGATAAGCTAAAGAAAGGCATATTATTGAGTTAAGGTTCATATAGCCCCTGAAGATATCTGAAATGTCCATTTTATTTCAACTTTTATGCATTTTAAAGACTCTACATAAAGTATCATCTTTAACATCATCAAAATTAATTTATTCTTTTAGGCATTTCGTAGTCAATAGAGACATAAAAAATGTTTAAACATCGCATAAAAATGTATCGTTTCGATACATATTTGATGTCATCACAATCTATCAGAAATGTGCATTTATTCAACAGTTTTAAGTAATCAATTTAGTGTTATAAAATATTAATATGATGAAATTGTTTTTGGGTCCGTCCATATTTGGTAAATATAAAGAAATCAAATGAATTGTCATTTGTTGATGATCTAACCGTACAATAATGTGTTTACGAAAACCTTTATATCAGGAATTGATCATGAATTGCAGTATTTTTATTTGGTGAAAGGCTTTTCTACCTGAAAAAAGGCTTTCGGATATTTACCTATTTCATTTGTTCTGCTAAATCTTCCCTAACCGATATCACGTATTTCATCAGATCCCTTATTTTAAAATCGGGAACCTTTCCCTGCTTTTGTTTGAATATAAAAAAGGTATTTGTTAGAAATGTTGGTTGGTCTTTAGCTAGAATATTTGCATTAAATCCTTTTTATACGAGTTTCATTTTGTATAGTTACAACGGTATTGTTTAATTTGATATGTCTGTTTGTTTATGTATAAGTACATATATTTACTTAGTATTTTATTTACTTTCATCTTTGTTCACTCGTGTTTTTCTCTCTCCCTTTCTTTTGCATTATGTTGTTATTTTGTTACTTGGTGTGAATGTCTCGTACCTACCTGAATATATAAATATAATTTTTCTTTCTTTTCTTATATTATTTTCTTATGAAATTCCTTCAACAAGGGATTACTTATATTTCTTAGCAGTCAAAGATTGCTTAGTTTTACAAAAAGTAAGTAGAAATTATACTTAGTTTGGAACACTGAAAAAGTATTAAGATTTTGCAAAAAATCCGCACTTAGGAACATTACGTTCCTTAGTAAAACTTAAAAACAATGTCACATTTTCGCAGACGTTCAATGATTACAAGGAGGAAACCTTAGACGCGTCGACTATCTATACAAATAATTATAAAGAGAAAAGATTTGATTGTTTGTTTGCATTAAAATATAAAAAAGAATTATTGCAGGACATTCCACACATCGCCATCTTGCCCCATAGTTAAGTACTGTATTTGCTCCAAAACTACAAGACCGATTTTGATAAAACTTGGTACTTATGAGAATACATTGAGTCATTGGGAGTTATATATACTTTTTATCCCGATATTCCCACGGGATCAGGAATTACGCGGGTGATTTTAGTATAATTTTGAGACAAAAATCTGTTAGACTAATATTTGTAGGTATTCTTCTTCGTATAATTGGATTTTCTGACTGAGGCTTCGAAACTACATGTAATCTGTTAACTACAGGAACAATAATATTATTCTGTAGTGTATTCGACTGATCAGATCCACCTGTTATCATAAAGTACAAGCGACTTGAAATAACAAAGTAAATGCCAGTCACTAGTCACCACGGTATCCATAAAATCTTAATATATATAAATCTCGTGTCACAATGTTTGTCCTCAATGGACTCCTAAACCACTTAACCGATTATAATAAAATTCGCACACCATGTGCAGTTCGATCCAACTTGAGAGATAGGATAGCTTACATCTTAATTTATCCCGATATTCCCACGGGATCGGGAGTTACGCGGGTGAAACCGCGTAGGGCAGCTAGTAGTTATATAAGTTCACTTGACTTTGACTACTTATAGTATTTGTCCTTTGACCTTAAGGGTTACAGTCGGTCGGTAAACTTATTGATCTCCCTTGTGTTGGTTTTAGAAACCAGTTGAGTGCAGAGTTAAACAGACAGATTATGCGTTGTTACAAACGGATTATCATGTATCTACCTTGTATAAATCTCAGCAGTTTTCAGTAGAAAAACCTGAACTTTTAGAGACATTTCTCAAGTCGTCAAGTCCCTAAAAGTTCAGTAATAGAAGTAATGACTGCGCCAAAAGTTGCTTAACCTGCACAATCGAAAGAGCGCAGGCTAGCTAATAAATGTAATAGCAGCCCATGGTAGCTAGTAAATAATATAATGTAATAGTGAGCATAAATAGACCCTCATAGTCGTTGTAAATAATTGGATATCTGGTTGCCGAAGCGTGTTAGAATTAATTAGACTGAGCTGAACTGAAGGGGATAGGCTAGCTTAATTGCTAAGCTTAGATAGGGATAAAGATTTACACTGACAATGGAAATTTGTTTAGATTCTGAGAAGATTTTCGTGTACCGAAATGGATTATTTTATAGGGTCTAGTTAGTTACAAATTGGAATATTCTGATCTTGGTTTTTGTAAATCTTTTCTTCGACACTTGGGACAAATATGACAGAATAAATTGTTTGGCCGCAAAATATAGGCTTATTCCTACCTTGCCAATCCCATGCTTAGGTATTTTAAGCTATTGCATAGCTTTTATCGCGGGCTTTGAGCGAATCAAGAAATTCCGTAACGAAAATAAAACCTAACACCCCCCACTCCGCCTACCATGTAGCTAGGCCAAGCGTTCACTTAACGTGTATGTATATGGTACGGGCGACTGTACGAAGCTCGCACGATATTTTTGAATTTAATGGGTATATTTACATAAACCAAGATCGGACAAAGTATAATAACACTCATTCATAAGACGACCTCTGTGGCGCGTTAAGATAACTTCTTCCGATGCAGAAGGTTGCGGGATCAATACCCGCCGTCAAACAAATATTTGTCCAAATATATTTTTATCTGTTATCAAATATTTGTTGTTGTTTGGGTGTTTCTATATGTTAAGACAAGCCTATTTGCTTATCGGGCTAGATGGCACTGTGTAGTAGTGTGTAGATCTTGCAATATTAATTTCACTTTCAGTGGAGTGAAACTAATGGTTATTAAAATCTAAAAATAATTAAAACAGGGTGCTTAATTAGTTTTCTTATCGTTAATGTTATATATAAGGGCAGAGTCAGCGACGTGTGGAGATGGTATCGCACGCACAAAGGCTGCGCTCGCGCACCGTGAACTAAGCCTGTTTACCCGTCCGTCTAGAGAATTTTGATTGTACGATAATTATGGTGTTTCATTGCGATAAACAATCGCTTTTCATTTCAAGGTTTCTGTTGTCAGGTACAGATTTAAACGATAAAATACACACTCAACACGGCTCGTGATATCGTAATTTTTTAATGATAAAATTATATGTTTTTGTAACTTTTCTAATTCAGACATTGTTGAGAAGTGTTCAAATATTAGAAGTGTGAACTAAATTATTTCCTAACAGTCGCACTTATCAATATTCGAAGACTCGAAATACAGTCTAGAAATTCAACGTTAATTAACTTAAAATATTAAATTGTAGGTTTGTTTTTTTTCTATTCGTATTTATTTAAATTATTGTCGGTAATCACAGAAATTATTCACAGAACGAAATAAATTAACAATTAAAAAATCCTGAAAGTAAAATAACAGAGAACTCATAATTAGGATAGGAAGTTGTATGGAGAATATTAATGTGTCGCCGACAACTAGCCGTGAATTCTCTTTGGTAACGGGTCGCGTGTACTGAGCACGACAATGATCTTAATGAACGTGGCCAATTAGGGAACTAATACTGGCATATTAATAAGTTACACATCATTCTAAAACTTTGTATCATAGCCCGCGCGATTTTGCAGGCACCTACAACATTCTTTGGAGCCCATTGGAACTAATGTTTGGAAAAAATATCTTTTGATAACAATTGATGGGGAACAAGCCAATAATAAAAGCGAGTGTGACAAAGTATGAATCATAATTTTGTTCATAATCATACTTTTGTTCAGTTTGCACCTGTTCATAATTTATTCCATTAAAATGTCAGACGTGTTAATAGTTTTTCTAGAAAAACTATCATCGCAAAGTTAGCGAAATGTGTTGTTCCGACTAATACGTTCGTTTCGTATCTGCTTGTGCGATGTCAATATGCAATGCATCTTCGGCATAGCTGTACCTTAATGGGCAATGACAGATAACTACCCAGTAGATGTAACTTCTTTGTGTTGAATTATTAGATTAGTGAAGACGCTAGCGCCCTGTCTCATCTTCAACCTTCATGAAGGTCCTTATCGCAGTCTACTGTGTATATCCTTATAGCAGTGTTTGGGACACGTTATCAAAGGGCCCGAGTAGCCGGCAGCCGGAAGTGTGACCGTTGCTCGTTGCTCTATCTAACTAACAAAACGTAAAGGTGTAATTTAAATACTACATTGGACTCACTGAGCTAGTCAAATAGTTTGTATTTCTTCTTTCTTCTATGCAATGTCAGCTATTTCGACCACATTATCAGAGACGCCAGAATTTGGAGAAACTGATCATCTATGCAAACGTAGAGGGCATTATAGTTCACGTCAAAACAGTTCCAACAGAACAACTCGTCCAGGTTTGAGGAACTTGCTGGAATGGCTACAGACCGGTATTTAAGTGAGGACCCTTACAAACCGCTGGACGACACATACTATAGTAATAGCTGGCTAAAGAATATTTTATTAGAAGGACAGCAGTTGATATAACGAAGACACAAGGAAGCATATAAGATGACCTGAAGTTACCGCAATTGTCAAATCCATTCCTCCAATGTATGGTCAACGAGTTCAACCTATTCAAATGTCATCGGCTTGCGGAAATTCAAGCGAACATTGATGCTATTGCGTATTGAACTGACGCAGCGATTTGCTGTCCGACTTACTGAGCGACGTAACAAGACTTGAATTCAAAAGGATAGACAAACAATCAAGGATGATGATGTAAAAAATATTTATCAAAGATCGTCCTTGAAGGATTTGAACATGCATCCTTCGCTATACCGTTCCAATATGAAACCGTTTCTAATTTACTGAGATCCATCTTGCCAAGTTGATTTTTTAGAATTATGTTTGCTAAATATTGAAGCCTGTTCATCCAGAATAACATAAAATAAAGTTGATGACGGCGCGGTGTATAAATCGTGTCGAATAATTAGATTGCAAATATTATTATTGCTCTGAAACACTTAAAAATATCAACCAAATTAAAAATACCCGTCGCATTTGTAGTTAACGATTCTCACAAAGACCTCTTCAACCAAATATCGTTAAGTAAAGGGAACCATTTACTTAACGACTTAACGATTAAGTCTATCTCCCTAAATCCAGATGTACGGCATTGTACGGGGCTCGATCGTTACGTAAAGTGGCTCCCGATGGTATTATGTATGTCGAGATAAATGGAGTGCAGTTGGCAGAGATAATGCACGTAGTGCACGCCTCGAGATGTATGCGCTGCCGTGGGAACCGGCTCTGTGGAGACACTACGTCTATATAGGTACCTACCTACTCATTGAATAGGTATCTACAGATATTGTGCAGATGTTCCGATTAGAAATGAGAGAGATCGTCTCGTTACGTTAATCTTTCTCAACTGTTGTGTTGTTAAGTATTTAAACATCCAAATAGTGGAGGCCAGCGAGAACGTTCTGTTATCCTCATTATCATATTAAGTGTAATCCGAGATTAGAGAACTCGCTGTAAAGATTAATGGACCGCAAAATTCGACTAGGTTTTTTCCTTTCGAATACTACCCCCAAAGCCAGTGGCAGGGTTTATTGAAGCCAGCCTAAATTTGTTCGAATCCAACAAGATAAGAAAACGTAGATTTCAAACCTCAGACCGACCACGGGACATAAAGGGGATTTGAAGCTCCTTGGTCGTTCTCTGAAACTTTCGGATCTATCTTTGTTAATTCCCACGTACCATCATTTGAAGCAAGTAGTCTGAAGTTGTAACTTGTGACGTGATCCGCTTACCAGATGGCAGTTAAGTAAGTAAGTACAAGCTCGTCGAGTCGAATGCAACTGTTTCCGACCACACCTCTCTCAGTAATGCACTGTCATGACTTGCCACTAATGCTTGTATTACAATGTTTCTTACCAAACGGACATAACCGTTAAGTGCTACAACTTGTGTCGATGGTCTTGGACTCGAATTTTTTAATTTCATGTTAAAAAGTTTTGTTTGAGTTGTAATTGTAACCCAAAATAGGCTGATTTCCAAAAAAGTTTTAGCCCAGACTAGGAAGGCTTGGAGGTTTGGGGCATAGCGAAAAATCATGGTGCTTTTATCGTCCTTACACTGACTTGTGCATGATGAATCAACTTGGAAATCACATAAATTAATGCTGTTTCATTACAATGATTATTTATTAATTACATATATTAAGGACAAAACACAACACGCCATGTTTTTTTTTACGATTTCCTGCCAAAACTCCGACTCTTGGATTAACTGTTGAATTTGAATTGCTTACCTAGCCTATTCTACTACTGTACTGAGTAGAATAGGCTGCTGGGGTTCTTCTAAACATCCCATGCGTCTCCAATCTTTGGTGGCTTTAGTGTTTCGAATGCATCTAGGGCAATTTGCATCGTTTTTGGGTCTTCTACCACAAACTTTATTTATCGTCGAAAGAAACATATTTTACCGATCTTTCTTGACTTTTGTAATGTAAAATAATGTAGAATTAACTTCTGCGTTTACTATATACAGATAATTTCTATTAAGCGTGTTAAAAAGACATCTACAGTGCGTTTAAAAGCCAGCCTGTATTTTATTTCGTTATTTATTCTTCACTGTCCCGTTTATTAGTAAGAGACGGTACGACCACTGGAATTGATGGGACGCATTCCGATTTATGGTTACTGTTTATACGAGTAGTTGCGTAGGAGGCTGTTTCACGTTTATTTGATATATTAAACGAGTTTTAGACATCTTTTTACTTAAACGTGGGATCGATAAAAAGGCTTTTTTAATAAACTAAATAATTCACATTTCAAAAAGAAAACAAAATCAAAATCGGTTCATCCGTTCGGGAGCTACGATGCCACAGATAGACACACGCAGCACAGACACGTTAAACTTATAACACCCGGTCGTTTTTGCGTCGGGGGTTAAAAACAAGTTTTCTATGCCTCGATAGACAATTAAATATTGTCAAATATTACACACAAGGCCAGTCTAGCCCCAAACTAAGAAACTAGACTTGTAATATGGATGCCAGACAACGGACAACAGACATAGAATGCTTACATACTTTTCTTTTACTTACATCACCCAGACCAGGAACTATTTATTCGACAGCGGGAACCAAACCCGCAGCCGTCTGCGTCTTAGGCGGTTGTTGGCCCACCTCGCTACATAACAGAGGTATTCGACATATCTAGACCGCAGGGAAATTTGGCCGGCCCGTGGACAGGGTCAATTTCACATTTAGATATCGGTACTATTCATCGAACGATTCAGTACTACTCAGTATTTAGCACTCAGTTTTTTTAGGACTGCCGAATTTTATATTTGTTGTTTGTTCCTCACTAATTCTAGATCATGTTTTGTCCTCAGAGAGGAGGTGCGTAACCACGCGGTGCGGTGGAACGCGCAGTTCTCCTTTATGTGCAAGATGTGCGCTAACGCAAGCACGGGCGTGTTAGAGCCTGCGCTGATGAGGGTCTCCGTCAGGAAGGAGTTGAAAGGTAACAACTATTTGCAACATGATCGTACAACGGCACCACTATCCTTCATCTTCGCTCTAAACTCCATCGAGGTTCAGTATTCAACAAGCAACCCTCACCTTGCTCCATGTGCTACCTCAATATCATTGAGAATCAAAATTCACTTACAAATAAAGTAGTCTCGTAGCAATTTATATGATCTTATTAAAAAACGTTTTAAACGAGGTGCGGTTTCTGAACGCTATTTTCAATAACTCTTCATGAGTTTCTTGTGGTTAGATAAAATCCCAACCACAAGAAACTTATGAAGGTAGTTACATTTTATTTCCGCCATTTTAAGTAGTAGGTACTTCTACGGAAAACATCATCATAATATCCTCATTCACGCTACTCATACGACCCTGAACGAACGTTCAACAGAAACCAGAAAACCTTCACCACTTAAAGTGGAACTCAGATCGTTATAAAGTTGTTGGAAGTGTCAAGCTAACTGTTCACATGTTAAACCGTCGTCGCTCGGCTTTTATAACTAGTTGCCACGAAGTTAGTTGGGAAGTTTCAGGGACGAGCGCTTCCTTATTTCTTAGTTCTGTGTCTAATTAGTACATTTTGCTGTATGAGAGGAAAGATTGAACAACTTTAGTTATTTAAGGGGATTAAGCTTCCGGCATAGAATATGGCTAACCTAACCAAGGGATTTGTAAACCTTGAGCTGATCATTGTGGTCCTCCACGCGGTTGTGGTAACAGCATTTCCAAATTGGGTTGGTGTCAGACAGTCATCCAGACGTAAAATATTGGCAAATCAATTTGAAGTATAGAGAATGGAAGAAGACGCACTGCACCGACCCTGAATAAAGAATAGGAAGAAGTCATTCAAGGGGGTTCCAAGTGAATTTTGGGGAAATTTTCATAGCCGAACAATAAGGATTATTTGTGCAAAGAAGTAACCCTTTATCCATCGACAACGTTCCAGGTGGTCGTTCATACCAGAAGCTGGGCTTCTGTGATGTGAACCTGGCTGAGCTGGCGGGCGCTGGCGAGTGCACGCGTCGCTGTCTCCTCGAGGGGTATGACCCTCGCCGGCGGCAGGACAACTCTGTTCTTAGGATGCGGATCAGAATGAACATGATCGCTGGTGATCCACTGTTTAAAGTGTAAGTTGCTGAAGCTGTGGTTATAATTGTATCATTTGTGTGGCTATGGAATCTATTCCACTTTACTGTCCTTTAAAAACCAGAGAATATAAGCAGTCAGGTCAGGCAAAGGCGACTTCACTCCATTTAAATTATCATTTTGGTATCCTTTATCACCTGTAAATGAATTTACATGAGCACCCCAAAGGCGACTCGTCAATAATAAAGAGGTAAAGTTTGAATTAATGTTTGAAATTACTAATCTTTGAAACTTCTGAACAGATTTTGATACTTCTTTTATAGATAGAAAGCTACAATATCGTGACATGATTAACTATATATCCCAACTTGCCCACGGGATCAGAAATTTCCACGAGGCATAGTTAGTGATAGATAATATAATTAAAACCTAAAAAGGAAACTAGAAAAAAGGTTATTGTATGTTAACGATGTCTATTATGATAAGCAATTGTAATTAAATTTTAATATGCTGTATTCGAAACGAGTTCCTAATTGGTGTACAGTTTAACGACCTTAGCGCTTCGCTTCAATATATTGGTGTAGTTTAATGAACAAGTTAATTAATTAGAACATCAAAGAGTTAAATAATTGTCATACGTTGTTTTCTAAGTGCTTGGACACATACAGCGAAATATTCGCAAAGTATCGGCATTGCGTCTTCCCATGAATAGGTACTTCGCGAAGAACTGTTTGACCAGATATGTAACGACAACGCGAATAATTGCCGAAACCCATCTGGCCGCAGGGTATCAAATAAATTCTCATCACAAACGAGATACCTTGCTTCCATCTAGGCGTCTTAGCCAGCTCCTTGATAGCATTGTAATTGTCTTCCAGTCCTGAACGTAAGCAAGAGGTAGCTGATAGTAAAGCCGGTGGTGACAGCGGGTCGGAAGGCGCGGCGACGGCCACGCAGGACGACGACTGCGGATCCTCAACAGCCAGCTCTGGATTCGGTTCCTTAACCAAGAAGAAGAACTGTGGTAAGGGAGATAAAAAAGATAAACTACATTTGGAACTCAAGTTTCTTTCTTTCTGCTCTTATCTCGACTTGAGGTCGGCGCAGAAATCCTTGTCACACACTCACACATCTTTTGTTCGTCGTTATTATCGTTATTATTAGATCGCGAAATACACTACTAATCGCAGATGCCCATTTTCCAGAGGGTACGTTACCCCAACCTTTATCACTAGTCCCGTCGTGCGAGTTGGCGACCCCTGACGATGAGGAATCACCTCCCGGCGGTGGTGTCGTCTCCACTGAACTACCTCCCACCTCCTGCGCCTCCTGCCACCATCATCACACGCATTCGAGGAACTCTTCCAACACTTCCGGAGACATGAGCAGCAAGGTATGCCAGATTACTATAACTAGATCTGTAGTTTCTGCAATCTGATCTAAAGCTACTATAACCTGATCAAAAGTTACTATGACCTGATCATAAGCTACTATAACCTGATACCTGATCTTGAGCTACTATAACCTAGTCAAAAGTTACTACGACCTGATCTTTAGCTACCATAGCCTAATCAAAACTTACTACGACCTGGGCCTATATTCACTAAGGTTCAAGTCGTTGGGCGCGCGTGATTAGGGGCGGAGGGGGGGCGGTTTTGTATGGAAATCTTGTCCTAATCACGCGCGCCCGACGACTTGAACCTTAATGAATAAAGGCACTGATCATTAGCTACCATAATATGATCAAAACTTACTACGACCTGATCATTAGCTACCATAATCTGATCAAAACTTACTACGACCTGATCATTAGCTACCATAATCTGATTAAAACTTACTACGACCTGATCATTAGCTACCATAATCTGATCAAAAGGTACTACGACCTGATCATAAGCTACTATAACCTGATGTAGACTGTAACGGCAGCCTAATGAAGGGTGTGTTTTGTGTACGTGTTCCAGGCGTCAGGATACGGATCGTCGTCGGCTGCGTCAGCTCACTCCCGGCAGAGCTCCGAGGGAGACTCCGCGGGGGACTCGTCGCGACCACATCACAACAGGTACACACACACACATACACAACTACACACATACTATCGTACATAACTCCCACCATGTATACGCACGGATGCTTGCCACAGAGCAACATATATCAAGCTACAGGGCAGAGTTTTACTTGTTTGCGAATGAAAGTATGATGTCGAATGATCGAGTGAGATTTTGCTTTGTTTTTTATTATTTTAATGTTTTAGTTTTTCCTTTTATTATTTTTTTGTTCGCTTCTTTCGCTCGTACGTACCGAGAGCGTATACATCGACGTCGGGAATGGACGACGTGTGCGGCGACGAGACCGGTCGCGGTGGGGTTATTGTTGATAACGAGTTGTTTGTGATGGGACGACAGTGAGAGGGGACGCGTGCGGCTCAGCGTGACGCTCGTCGCGGACGTCACGGACGTCACGGACGGGCCGGGCTCGACGACGACCGACGAACAGTTCGGCACGCCGGACGGTACGCTCTGCGCGGAGACGGACGGCCGCAGCGTGCCGGACGTCGTGCCCCGGCTGCTCTCGCCTCTGTCGCCGATGTCGCCCGAGTACCGCACGCCGGACTCGACGCTCCACGACGCGTTCCTGCCCTCGTACTTCGACAAGAAGCGCGGGTCCCCGGCGCCGGCCGCCGCCGCCGTCGCTCCGCCCCTCACCAACTTCCACGTGTTCAAGCAGAAGTCG
Organism: Idaea aversata; assembly: GCA_907269075.1. NCBI lineage: Eukaryota > Metazoa > Arthropoda > Insecta > Lepidoptera > Geometridae > Idaea > Idaea aversata. Next base: position 897,396 of record OU026084.1, read on the forward strand.
TTGAACACGATCCCGGCTGTGCTCAACGAACGGGCGGGCGGCGGTAAAGCCGAGGAGCTGTTCCATAACTTTCCGTTCCTGACCCCGCTCGCGCACCGCAAGTCCTCCCTAGTGCTGGCGGCGGCTCGGCTGTCCGGCTGCCTCGAGGACGAGTTCTACGCGCTACACCCGGAGCCCGAGCCGACCCCGGCCCCAGGTCTCGTGCTGGCCTCGTCGACGCCGCGCGACCTCTGCCGGCACAGCTACTCCGGCCACAAGAGGTGAGTGCTGCACACCGACCGACGACCGCCCGCCATCACTAACACACCGCGTGGTGCGGTCTCGGTGCGGGTGCTGTGCTGGGTGACAGATTGCGGGACGCTCTTCTCCTCTCGCCGACTCTATCTCTCTGCTATCTCTTACGTTGCTCTATCCTTTTGTTTATGTTGCATTTTTTTGTTTTTGTTGATTTTGGTTTCATTCCCTGTGAGCGTATGTGACGTATCATTTGTGAGATCTATTATTGAAATACTTAGATTTAATGATGTAATATACTTATACTTATATAGATATAAGTGAGACATATAGATGTGTAAGATGGTATCGTATGGAGGCTAACGTGGCGTGTGATGTAGACGGCTAGCGGTGGAAGGTGCGGGTGCGGGTGCGGGCGGCGGTGCGGGTGCGGAGTGCGGGTGGTGCGGCGCCAGCGCAGGCTCCTTGCCGCGCCGGCCCAGCTCCGCCTTGTCAGTAGTTTGTACTATACACACTACGCTCGTACTAGAACCACTAGAGTGCGCGCCCGATATGTCTTCACTGTGTCCAAATCAACAGTTCATGTTAGTTGTTAAATGTATGCGAGGTGTACCCAGGTGTTTTCATGCCATCGTTATACCCACAGTAATGAAATACGATAAAAGCACGTATCGACGTACCTGGCGCGCACTCTACACCACACTAAAGCCCGACACAAGTCACTCAATGTACAATCACGAGAGTGCATTACCATCTCTGTTTGAAGAATACTTTGCACGACTAAATACTTCCAAATATGAAAAACAAATAGTCTAAAAAATCTCAAGTTAAAAAACATTAAAATAATAGAAAATAGAAAATAGTGTAATTTTGTGATAATGTACATTTAGACGATGTGTCAGGCTGTGTTCACTTATCTACATTAGATGTTTGTCTCGTATTGTTGTTGTATGTTGCGAGCTTGTTTTGCAACGTCGTTGTATCGTTGTATAGTACCTACGTACTACTTTTATGTAGAATTATAAATAAGTTCGTATTTTTTATATTAAATGAACCGATCATAAATTCCTAATGAAACTATTTTCATATTTAACTCATTCTTAACTCATAACTAATATTGAATACGACAATCATTATTTACCTAATTGAACATAACAAGTACTTTAAGGTTATCTAGTATCTACCTACAGTAAAAGAAAGCCTCAGTATGTCATCACGCAATTGCAATGCCGCCGGCAAGCTGACGGCTCATAGATAGATAAACTCTTTATTGAACCAGAGTAACCTTAATTCTAACATAATGACGACCCGGTTGGCACAATGGTCCAGTCACCATGCCGAACTGCCAAACACAGGGTTGTGACTTCGATTCCCGCGTCAGACAAGTATTTATGCTTAGATATTTGTCTGTGGTCTGGTTGTTTCTGTGTATTATAAGTATATATTTACAAAAGAAAAGTATATAAGTAGTAGTCTAGTTACTTAGCTTAGGGCTAGATGGCGATGTGTGGAATGTTCTGCAATATTTATTTTTATTAATTCTTGCTAAGAAAACTCATACGTATGTACGCAGAATTAAATAGATGCTTTATTATACAATGGAAACTTAATTCAAACATAAATACTTAAGAAAACAGACAAACAATAAAGTGATTTTATATAGGGTACCTGTTTTACCTTTTGAGGTATGGAACCCTTAAAATAATGGAAATAAAAATGACAGTGTGGCCACAATGGGTGGCTAAAAGTGATTATAGTTGAGCTGGCGTCTTGAAGTTTTATTACTTATTTACTTTTTCATGATAATATAATTTAAGAAATTTTTGTTTGACCAGAAGGCCAATTCTCCTAAATAACATTGTTTAAATTACATTTCAATATCATTTCCATCACAAATAATACTCTCAAAGTAGCTGCTAAAAACACCCTCAAAGTTAGCTTTTTGTAAAAAGAAACTGACTTTGAAAGTATCTTTTGCAATCGAAATGCAATCGGGATGATATTGAAATGTAATTTAAACAATGTTATTTACGAGAATTGGCCTTCAGTTTGCAGGAATATTCGAATTAATACTAATTTTAGGGTAGCTTGCGAGCTTAAACATAATTATTTTTTGTTATGCAAGCGAACCTTAATTCTAAATCTAAATTGAATTCCTGCAAGGAGCCCATTTATGCACTTTTGTATAGTGTATTAAATACATATCAATTCAATACAATATACATGTATTCAATGCATTATACAAAAGTTTAGTTAAATTTAACGTAATTGTAATAAGTTTATATATGTGACGTAAGCATGTATTCCATTTCTCGCCATAATATAATACATATTGGTATAATTCATTTATTTCTACATTTAATAATTATGTAATGTGCTATCTACCGAGTAAGGGTACTTGCTATGCCGGAGATACATCGCATATAGCACGGTACGTCGCACAACGATGTAAAACAAAAGTATCGAAATAAAGGCACATGTCGAAAATATTTCATCGTGCCGGAGATTAGTTCCTAATTCCTAATTTTTCAAAGGTCAAATTTTGCATATTACTATCTGGACTAATATTTATTTATGAAAATTCTTAATTTTCCGAATGCCTCATTCTCCTAATCATAGATAGCATGAATTCACGATAAAAAGTACAGTCAGTCACTAAACAAAACAAAATATACTTAACCAAATATAAATGAGTATTGACTACAATCACTGCAATACATCAATGAAGTTCAGCGATGTGATCTGCCTACCTAGCATGAAGATCAAAACACGATACGATAAAGCGATATAACTACATCAACTCTCAAAATATGATAGATAAAGCCGCCATTTTGAATTTTTATCATACATTTTATCGCAATTTTCGATAAAAATTCAACATGGCGGCTTTATCGATCATATTTTGAGAGTTGATATCGCTTTATCGAATCGTGTTTTGGTCTTCATGCTTGGCAGGCTGCCTCGTGATTGGCGTCGCGCTGCTGTGCGATGTCGATGTGCGATGCATCGTCGTCATAGCCGTACCCTAACGCTTCCCGCTGCATGTGAGTTACTAAGCATGGTGGGTCGATGCTGCCCGTGCGCTAGACTATGCCTTTATGCCGCGCTGGTTTAATCATTGGTCAAGCTTTATGTGCTTTTAAATGATAAATGACATTAATTGTACCGGTTAATACCTCTGTGGCGTCAAGGTTGCGGGTTCGATTCCCGCCTCAAACAAATATAACAAACAGATATTCGTTTTGGTCTGGGGGTTTCTGTAAGCATAATATGTATGTATTTACAAAAGAAAATTTAATAAGTATACCACTTTAACCTAAGCCTAGTTGCTTAGCTTGGGGCTAGATGGCGCTGTGTGAAATATCCTGCGTTATTGATTTATTCAAATCTTTCCCAATTCTACATTAGAAGGAAGCTTTCTAAAATTAGTTTAAGGTACAAATTAATGTGTCTTGTGTAAAATGAGTCGTCGTCATGGGGTGTTGTAATTGTGACTCCTTCTGTCTGTCTGTCTGTCTCCGAAATTAAGAAACTGATCTTAATGTAGTATTTTTTTTGTGAAATCAATGGAGCTGATTAGAATATATAAGCATGGATGTTGTTGATTTGTTTGACAAATTTTTGTCTTACTTGCCTAATAATTTGTCTGATACATTTTTGACAGACTTTCTAATTTGTCCGACAAAAATATTGACAGACTTTATTAAATTTTGTACAGAATTAAATGTAATAAAGAAAAGAGAGTCGTCGTTTTATACGAGACTTGGTGTTACAGCTTGTCTAAACCAAGATGTCGTGTGTTGTAGGAACCCGTCGTCGGGGTCCGGGTCGGTGACTGCGAGCGCGAGCGAGGGGGGCTCGCTGGAGAGGGGGGCGAGGGGCGCGGCGGGGGCGGGGGCTGCCGGCGGGGCGGGTGAGTCTTTATCTTACTCGATATCCAGATAAGTTTAGAAAAAAATCTTGTAAAATGTCTGCCGCAGTCTTAGGAACTTACGCAGATTACGGGTCCGTGCGCGCGTCCGTGTTCTGATATATAGATGAAAAAGTAACCTATGTTACTCCCAATGAATCAGTGTATTCTCATACCAAGTTTCATCTTAATCTGTTCAGTGGTTTCGGAGCCAAAAAACAACAAAAAAATATTTCATCTATAGACAGATAATTATGAGCAGCGCTAAATGTCTTTCGGACCTATTTCTCCAAATCAGTTAAGCGCCACTCCTACCATGAAGGTTCAGCACCTGAATCTAAAGAGCGGTGTTATATGTGCAGGTGTAGAGAACACCCGCGTGAACCCCGACTCCCTGATCGACGAGCTGCTGGCGGCGACGGACCTGCAGCCGGCGGCGGACGCCTCCGGGTTGCAGCTGTTCATTGCTCGCGACGGTACCGCCGAGCTCGGCAGCAGGCGACGCACGCAACCTGACTACCGCCGCGTTGTGCTGCATCCACACACTGACAGGTAGATACATGCTAGCCATTAGCCTCAGGGGAGCTCATAAGTAAGGCTTGAGGTTTGTCCTCTAACAAGAAGGATCTGCTGAACGGATCTTCGCCGTTGTTGGGGTTAATGCTCACGCCCATCCACATTGCCAACTTCGTGGCGCATGTCAAACCAATGGAAGTCTTAGTGAGCTATAATTAAAGGTCGGAAATAACAATAAAACTTCACGGCCACGCCCACAAAAAAACGTCCATGAAATAATCAGTGCAGTCAAAATACGCTTACACCTATATTTTTGACATTGGACCCATAGTGGAAAACACCCGGGGCGACTTTGGGGAAATTCTGCTGAGGAAGAGTGAAGTTTTTTCCTTATTTTATTTAGAATTAGGTGTCGCTACCAAAACAAAGTAAATGTGATCCTTAAATTTCACTTCTAACTCGTACTTGACAGTGTGGCAATAGTAGCACACCTGTACGGTGTACTGGGGGTTGCGGGTCCAAGTCTCGTCGCGGTAAAAAATTTAGTGATGCATTTTTCATTGATAACATTTCCGGGATTCACTAATTTTGTAAAAATCTAAAGGGTTTTTGTGTAGTTTGTGCTAATGATTATGTCTCGTCGTTTCAGGTAGCGGGTCCGGCCTCGGACGGCGCGACGCATACAGCCGCCAGCGCCGCCTCTGCGACCTGAACTCTAAACAATGCATATTTATTGTTTATATTATGTGTAAATTATGCCATAACGATTCGTTGTTTTACAATTTGTAACGTTAAATAATGTTGATTATTATTATTATCATCCGTTAGAGGTTATATTCTATAGGGATGGTTGTGTTCGTGCAATCTACGTGTTTTGTATCATTTACAATATTTTTATTTCGTTTTTATAATGTTTAATTTAATTATGCCTCCATATTTGCTCGATCTTTAATAATCAACATTTGCGATTTAATAAAATCAAAATGTTATTTAGTGTTTTGGGACAAATAAATATTTAATTTCATTTCACACGTGTAGGGAACAGACAATGGAGATTATATATTTTTTCATCGGTCAGAAGAGTATCGTCACTTATAACGGATTTAAGAAAAGAGGTTGTAGTTAATCAAATCTATTTGTCTAACAAAGAGATTAGCTTAGCTACATTCTCTAGGATGTAGGGTAGGCACAGAATGATGAGAAGTGGAACTTCTCGCCATGACCTTGTAACAAAGAGGTTGAATTAGCTACATCCATGAGAATTGTCTCGACTTAACGTAAGATGAGGCGTTTAATGAACTCTATTGCGGCTGATACAGCCATAATATAATAGTAAAAAACCTTTATTCGTTAAACAAACCAGTGCAATGCACATCCTAATTTCGCTTGCGATGTTATCGTGCCAATACGCGAGTTTGAGTCTCGCTGGAGATGCATGTTTCTTGAAACTATTTACAATAACTATGATGTCCATAATCTGTTGCCATCACGTTTAGATCGTCAAAGATCGAGCACATGTGTAGAGGCACTATTATAGTTAGGGTAGCTGCCTATGTTTTGATTAACCATGTTCGTATCTTCTGCTTGAAATAGTATTGTTGGAAGTGACCCAAGTCGGTCCGGGTCAAATTCCGGGATTTGGATTTATGTTTTTGGGCATATTTTTGGATGAGGTAACTCCAGGATCGTATCTACTAATATAATAAAGAGGCAGATCGTTTCCGGATCAGTCAATGACTGACTGTTTATAAACTTAATTTTTCAGGTCAAATTCCGTTGTCAAGCGACTCGGGTCACTACCAACAATGATATTTCATGACAAACAGACGAAATACAGTTACTCAAATCATATGGACAGCTCGCCTAAGTATTAGCGCAGTATAACAATACAACAGTATTGTAACTAAGCCTTGAATTACATAACTTACCCCGCTCAGTAGATAAACACTCGCTAGAACTGCCCACTGACTGTTTCTCCTGGGTTACAATGATAATTCAATTTTTCTCATAATTAATCAAACTATTTAGTGCAATCAAAATTTTGCACTCTGTTTTCTCCGAGATTACAAAGAAACGAATCCGATTAGAATGGTTTGTATGAAGTTATGATACTGTTTTATGAATATACTGTGGTATTAGGTAGGTACAATATCTTGACGACCTACAATAACGACGACGAGACGACTGAATGTTCCTATATGTTTGCTATACGTCTGTACTTCCTCGAACGGTCGACAGTAGACGCTCGACGCTCGCTTCCTTCAACCTTCGGCTAACGATCTCCCTCGACTCTTGTCTCGTACATGATGTAACAATCAAGTGCTCACAAGCGGTGCTATGTGCCCGACGCGGCGGCGCGGGCGTCCAGCGATCTGGGGACTTACAACGAATTGTTAACGTTTCGAACAAAACGTTACGTATTCACTGTTTCACATTTAACTTATTGATATTGGGTTTTAAACTTTACATGGTAAATGTCTAAATTAAATTACTTATTAGCTGATATGTGCACAAGTGACCAATATGCGAGCCATTATAAATAGCGTCAAATTTTCGCACTGTCTATTTCAGCTATCTACATAAATAAAACGTACCCGATTACGTTGTTAAAAAGAATTGTAGAGCTGATGTGTCACTCACGTCATGACTGAAAATCAGTAACAGTGAGGTGGCCAGCATATTACTGAGCCAGGACCCTTCATGCATGCACATACTAATATTTTATTTTTGTATACCTACTAGATTTATGTCTTTCTGTATGAAAAAGATTTTAACAGAGACAGATATTGTTTAAAGCTTTTTATCTCGGCTCGCGTATTGCCCGCTTGTGAACGAACATCTCAAAGCAACCGAAACGTTAACAACTCGTGATAAGCCCTCTGAGAATCACTTCAGAATCCCTCCATATATAGTCGCGAGGTGCCAAACTAGACGTGTTTGTGTGTCGGGAACCTAACGGTTCATTATCTAAGTCATTCCTTTGCGATAGTAGCTTGCGGCGAGGCGCGGGACTAGTGGAGACACTCGGCCTGGCTCGGGGTATACGCGGAGCAGCTAGGCCATACTCGGCCACATACGCCCCGGGCTCGGTACACTCAGCCACTCTGAGATATAGCCTTAATTATTGCATGAAATATTCTCTTTTTTTATGCAAAAGTTATTGTACAATTTCAAGACGAAAATTCCTTGTCGTTTCCGTATTGAAATTATATAACTATGTAGGAAAAGATCTACACACAACAAGACTTAATTAACCACAATTTTCATAGCATAACTCTGCCTTCTATATTATGTACCTTAAGGTACATAATGTACCTTATGTACCTTAATACTAAGTATTGGTATGTATCGGTAGATGTTCAGGATCCGGTTTCCTCGGTCCTAACATTCTTCCGCCTCAAATAGGAACCGCGATTGTAACTTAATACAAACATTGATGCGGACTATATGCAGATGTCGTGCGAAGCCATCTCTTAGCCCTAGTATGTTACAGTAGGATCGCCGTAGTGAGTCCCGCGCCCGCCGCCACGGGACGCTCTCGTCTCCCACACTCGGTTCCAACTACCATGTAATGGTGCTTCCCTTTACTTATGACTATTTTACTTATGAATAATTTATTTGATGATTTATGATTAGAATTAATGACATTGGGACTTTTACTGGGAGGAGTGGCTGCCTTTTTTTTGCACGGCCATGGATCAAACTTAATTAATTATTTACTAGATAGGTACTAATACAAACAAAAAATGTTCTAAAGTGTCATATTTAAACTCAATCGACGGCGGCGCTATATCGATTTAAAAAATTGAATATGTTACTCATGTATCAAAATATTATTTTAGAAATCGACTTATTCCGCTCTGGCTGAGTTTGGATAAGATGCCCTCGAACATATTTAGTTTCTGCAGCGAATTTATTAAGTTTGGTTGATGATCGTTTAAAAAAAATGATGCCAATATTTCCCAACGGCTTTTAGGGTTACATTTACAAAATTTTCTAGTAATAAGTAAGGATTATTATTGTTTACTTGAAATATCGAGCCGATATATCAGATAGGTAGAACACTTTATTTGTACAAAACACAAGATGCATCAAAAATGAAACAAAATACGAGAAGCTTGTAAAAATAGGCGATCTTATCGCTTAACGTTGTCTTCCAGCCAACCTTAGGATGGAGATGCTCTCTATTCTATAAAATAAATCAATCTATCCAATTCAGTTCCTGGATTTTTTTCAGTCGTTAGACCTAAAAAGAAATATTTTCAATGATCTAATGTTTCTAGTATGTAGTTTTATTTAGAAAATTTTGTAAAAGGGCTCTTGTTAGAAAAAATAAGTGACGCTACATTATAAAAAAATAGCCTAATTACATCGATAATAATTGAGGAATCTCAATTTTGTATTTTGTTTATAATTTCCTATAATATTTGCGTCATTAATTTTTATCTAATTTCCCCTCGTGTTAGACCCGAGTGTGAGTTGCGAGGGGCGTCCCGCGCCAGAGGGCGCTTCAAGTATTATTTATATTACCGATAAATGATTGCGCATTGCATTGCGTTGCGTGCTGTGTTTGTGTGTTGCCGCCCCCCGAGCAGTGAGTGCAGGGCGGTAACACTTGTTATTGTATATTGTCTTTAATAGAGCCTGTACAGTATTTAAATAAAGGACGTGTTTAGAAACTATAAATTTGTTTTTATTATTTTGGCCACTCTGCGTTGAATGCATCGTCGTCGAGCTATCGTTTCGAGGCAAAGCAAAACATCTAGGACCTAAGCTAATGTTGGATTCAAACGCGCAATGAATCTGTTTATTTTGGAATGTTTGTTGTTCTTATTTCTTCATTACTGCAGCAGCAAAGTTTGGCAAATTTACACCGAATAAAACAAACCTAAATCAAGGTATGATGAGATCTCCTTATAACTTATGTGCGCCTGGTACCTCACTTCCACGATCAACATTTTTTAGTAAGCATTTAAGCACAAATCGAAATTTACACTGAATAAAAAAAACCTAAATCAAGGTATCATGAGATCTCCTTATAACTTATGTGCGCCTGGTACCTCACTTCCACGATCAACATTTTTTAGAAAGCATTTAAGCACAAATCGAAATTTACACTGAATAAAACAAACCTAAATCAAGGTATGATGAGATCTCCTTATAACTTATGTGCGCCTGGTACCTCACTTCCACGATCAACATTTTTTAGAAAGCATTTAAGCACAAATCGAAATTTACACTGAATAAAACAAACCTAAATCAAGGTATGGTGAGATCTCCTTATAACTTATGTGCGCCTGGTACCTCAGTTCCACGATCAACATTTTTATAAAACAAACTTAGATCAAAGTATGATGAGAGCTCCTTATAACTTATGGACGCCTGGTACATCACGTCCACAACTGGGAATAAGCGACCATTGTAAGTTTTAGGTAAGTATTTTAGGCACTACTAAGACTTAATTGACTTTTACACTGAATAAAACATACCTAGGTCAAGGTATGATGAGATCTCCTTATAACTTATGGACGCCTGGTACATCACGTCCACAAGTGGGAATAAGCGACCATTGTTAGTTTTAGGTAAGTATTTTAGGCACTACTAAGACTTAATTGACTAGGTCAAGGTATGATGAGATCTCCTTGTAACTTATGTGCGCCTGGTACCTCACTTCCACAATCAACATTTTTACTTAGCATTTAGGTACAAATTGAAATGTACCTACACTGAATAAAACAAACCTAGATTAAGGTATTATGAGATCTCCTTATAACTTATGAACGCCTGGTACCTTACTTCCACGATCAACGTTTTTAGTAAGCATTTTAGGCACAAATTGAAATTTACACTAAATAAAACAAACCTAGATTAAGTTATGATGAGATCTCCTAATAACTTATGGACGCCTGATCCATCACGTCCACAACTGGGAATAAGCGACCATTGTAAGTTTTAGGTTAGTAAGTATTTTAAGCACTCTACCAAGACTTAATTGACTTTTACACTGAATAAAACATACCTAGGTCAAGGTATGATGAGAGCTCCTTTTATCTTATGTGCGCCTGGTACCTTACTTCCACGATCAACATTATCCTTTCCTGACGCCTGCCGTCTTGAGAAGGACTGGGTGACTTTTAAATAGGTTATTAATTTGAACCATTCGGACAGGACAATTTTTCAATATTGTTATGTAGTTATAGTTAAAATGAAAGGCAAGTTGTTTCACAAAGTATGTTTATTGAGTAAATGCCAATAGGCCGGTGCTGTACAATGTTAGGCATCCCTTATACGATGGACTTATTGTCCAACATATACAACAAAGCGGACAAAAAGTCCCTCTAAGTCGGAATATTATAGACTATTACGCCGCAGCGATCCACATCGTCAACTTAATACTATTTGAGATAAATAATACGTTTTACTTCAAGCTACACGAGACGGTGTGAATCGCTGTGGACACTCCGACGTTTCACAAAAAAGTAAGTATTAAAAAAAAAAAAAACAAGGAATGTTTTTATACAAGAAATTCATTCATTCATTCGGAAAAATACAAAAGGTAAAGACGAATCGTAGACTAAAAACTTTTGTCTGCCATCCCCTGCCAAAATCGGCAGTGTAGATTCCAAAAAAAAGTCTTCCGCCTACGCTCACTTAAAATTACAAATTCTTTGAAAATTGAGCCAGAAGTAGCTAAATAAGTAGTTATATATATGAAACGTCGGGCAAAGATAAAAGACGGTAACATAAAACTAGTACATAATCGCATACTGTGCCTTTACACTCTCATATTTACAGGTACCTACCTATTTAATATAACCTACTTATAGTGAAAATAGACAACAGAAGTCTCCATCTCAAACTCTATTTTTTTAACTTAGATTAGACCGTTAATATTAGTAACAAACTTTTGTCTCAAAAATACTACATACTACAAAATCGCTCAGGCTAGTGTGGGGTCTGTGTTCTGCGAAGAAAATAAATAAAGAACAAAGTTTTAGTATGGAAATTGTTATAATGCCCACTTTATGAATAGGTTTATTATGTCTACCAAACTTTGCTTAGTTTGTGGCTTAAATTGTGTTAAAGTGTACAATGCGATTGTGGCTCAAACAAAATGTGTTTTGATGGTTATGATGTCAGTAGTCTATTTTCACTATTTATTGGGAACAATTATGTATACATTACTACAGTAAAATATACCGGAATATAAGGGACGGACGTAATATTGCAAACTATTTCCTACATATCACAAAAAAAAAACAATTTGTAACTAAAATAAAACGTAATGGAATGAAATTGTTCGACAAAATATGAGTTAACTACATGAAAATGAGCAAAGTTTATTTTAAGTACATTCCAGATAGATAATACTGGTTAACTTATAACTAATTTACCAACATTTCGGTCTAAGAATGCACGCCACGTTAATATCTTTAGGCCCACTCGCAGTAAAATTGCATAATCACGATTTCATTAAACATATAGTCAACATTTATAACATTCCTTCCTCCAGTCGGTCGCTGATATCTTTTCTGTCATTTTCACATCTATTTGGAGCGGTCCGAATTGAATGAACAGCATTTACAGTGCTAAAGATCAAATCTCCCGGTCCAAGCGTAATAAAAATGATTACAGCGCTATGCGCGCGGATGGAGCGAGTTATATATTATGTCCATTTTGGACCGCAGCTTAAGTGATATCCGCGACCGACTGGAGCAAGTAAATATAGGTTATTGATTTTGCGCATTAGTCCATAGATTTTAGAGAGAAAGCTAAAATCGAGTTGTGTATATTGTCAAAAATGTATAGACTTGTATCGATGTCATGAGATTTTGCAATTTTGTTGCATGTTGCCTTTTAGTGGTAGGACATGTATTTATAGACCGAAAGATGTTTACGGCAGTGTTTAGACTGCACGTGGCAAAAGAATATCGTCTGCAATTGGCTGTTTTATTTATATTTACATCTTCTTTTTCAGCCAATCAGCGTAAGCTAAACATTGATTGGTTGTTTACGATTTTTATTATTAAATACCAACATAATAATATATAAATAGGTATAGGTACAAAACCAACCTCAATCAACGAATTATGCAACGTTATTTTACAAGTCTGGTTGAGTACGTACCAAGTGTCGAAATCAATCAACCTGTCTATATTTTCTGTAATTTTTACGTCTGTATGAAAGCTTGTGGTCCGAACTGGGTGCACAGCGCTTACAGTGCTAACTAGTGTAAACGTATTAAAAGTGCTTACAGCGCATGCTCGCTGCTATATGTCCATTTCGGACCGTATCAGGGACTGACAGGAGCAAGTAAGATAGGGTTATTGATTTCGACTATATCATTGTAGTTATCAAGTAACTAAGTTATTGATTATAAAAGAGCTACCAAATATACAGACTTGTTGATATAAGGCACTGGCGATACGCCGCGGCTTGCGTCGCTTCACTCCCAACTAATTATTATATAGGGTAAACTTACACAGTTTTGGCAACTAAAAGACCAATTAAGTAAATGACAAAATAATTTTCCAGTTATCTACTTATATCATTAAAATATAATGAACTCTAAAATTGAAAAATAATTTAGCTGCACTTTATTTCTTCATTTCATGGAGAGCATTGTTCTAACGAATTGTGCCAGTGTTAAGTTTTTTTTTTCATGTACACAATTTATAAAACAATATAGAAAATAACACCCCTCTTTTTGAGTCAGGGGTCAAAAAGTAGAAATGCCTAATAATAAAATGAGAAATTACACTTTTGAACTTTTTTTAAAATAATTCGCGCATTTTAATCCATAGTAGCTAGTGCGAATTTTGTAAGCATAATAATGTAAAATTTAGATTTACGACTAACATATTATAAATAAAAAAATAAATATTTCAGGACATATTACACATCGCCATCCAGCCCCAAGCTAAGCAACTTAATGCTTATTTAGCAGGTGGCATTTCTTTACATATACATTTTACTTATTTTAAATGACCAATAGGGGCCAAAATCAAGTAAGTCTACCCTATCATTATCATTATATCTTGGGAGAGCGAGTGCAAGCATACCTGCGGACGTAATAACCTTCACTATGTATATAATTTAGAATCTCCACGCTTTACCGGCAGCGACGGTGACGTCACGACACTACCCAACTATAAGGGATAATATAATCACATATTTATATACTGAATATGTTATATGTGTGGACACCATGTCTTGGCTATACTTGATAGAGTGCGCGCCAGATTGGAATTCATGGGTGATGTTTATATCTTTGTCGTTTACGTCGGGTTTTTAATGTGTGAGCTGTTCAAAGGAGTTTTTATTCATTTTCTATGTTAATTTTTGCCATAAAAACACCAGATCTAATATTAAGTTGCTCTAAAAAAGTCAGTGAATGCCTTTAAAAGTAATTAAAAAACAAATTAAACCCGACAAAAGCCCCCATCGCGTGCACAAACGTATCTGGCACTCACTCTAGTTGAAATTGCAGGCATCTACGTAGACGAGGAACAAGTCCGAAAAAGTACAAGCTGTACAAAAAAAATAAAGTAAAAAAGTATTAAATCAATGCATTTTTTTAAGTCTGATCTGAAGTTACAGCTACTGTCTTTATTCTAAAACATTTCATAAGCGTTCTATAGTTAAAAGTATATTTATAACTTTTGCATTACTGAAGGCTTATTATTTTATAGAGGGTGTGAGTTTGTTAAGGTAAAAACTTGTAAACGCATTTATTTTTCCCTTCAGTGACGCATTTCGCTCCAATTTCGGATCAGTCATTTTAAAAAGCACAATTGTCGCTCGTCTGCGTAAACCCCTGTAGTACAATATTATCTTATTACTAGTTATATTCTAGGTGAATTAAATATAACTTTAATGTTGAAATGATTTATGGGTACTATTTAATTCGTTGCGACATGGTGCCTTTAAAACTATCTATATTTCTTATGTACATTTCATTGCTGTGTTAATTATTTATAAAATATTAATACAATCATTTATACTGAAGAGGGTACGCAGGTAAAGCAATACCTAACTATGATTCATGCAAAACTTTAATTAAGCTCTTCTCAAAAGTCGTAAAAATGGATATCAGACTTTTGGCTTCGATGTCGAGAAATGTGTCTTCCTATTCCATCTAAAGAAAACCTAGGTATGCTGTACAGTACACAAGCCCCTCTGTTTTTCTTTTTTCTTTCAAGAAATTACTAAAGGATTTTTTTGTGACTAATCCCTTTTCAAAAAAACAATAATCATCTCAATTGTCTTCGAGTAATCAGTACATAATAATATATACTATACGCGACGAATTGAGAACCTCCTTCCATTTTAAAAGTCGGTTAAAAAAGAAAAACAGAGGGCATAGTAGGTATATAGCAAACCCAGGTTTTATATAAAAAAAATGATACATAGAGAAAGCAATTCCTGAGTGCCCTCTGTAATATATATAAATATATATTTATTTTATTTCAGTGTTTAAATTATTTAAGTACATACTTTCGGTCGAATACATGTTAATAAAACTTATTTGAAACACGACTAATATTATTATTACACATTAAACAGTAAAAATTGAGGCACAAACAGTCAAATCTTTTATCAAAATATCATCTCTTTATCCAACTATAAAATACTTAAATATCATTTTATTGTAAATTTTCTTTAACACGTTTCACTTTAAATTCATTTTCGTTAAAAATATTTGAACTAAAACAAAACAAACAAATCACACATAATAATTTCATGGGAATGTTTAAAAGTCTATTCGTATAAAAATGTTCTTATAAATGTAAATATATTTCGTCTAGGGAGGTATTACCACGCATACAGTTCAAATAAGTACAAAATAATTAAGTACATACCTAACTTCACTTACTTTAAGTTATTTAGCAAACATAGAGAAAATTCAATTTTATAAGGTTGAAATATGTTTTATTTTTATTTTTTCAGACTTTAACTGATGATAGATAGCGAATTTCTCCAAGGGGGAGTTAAAAGTTTGCTTTTCTCTGATCCCTCAAAAAAGAGCAAAATGATGGCCTTATGAGATCTTTACAGGCTTTTTTGGTGTTTTTTTTTCTTCAATTTAGTCTTATAATATTTGTGAAGATCCCATGAGTAAAGAAAGTGATGAGTAGAACAGCTCCTCAAAATGCAGTAAATTGCTGTGCAAAAAAGTTGGTGGTCGCGAGGTGTATCGTTCGCAGAACTAGTTTATTTGTTAGTTAACTTGAAGTAAGTGAAGTATAATAATAAAGTCTTATAACCTATGTATATATTAACACTCACACATAGATTGCAGGTACGGTCGAGTACTGAGGGCGCGCGCTCGCACGCAGACATGCGCGCGCGCACGCACACTTACACACACACACATACACATATACACATACACTCACACACGCACGTATAACATTACATTTGGTTGATGTTGACCGACGCGTATCGGTCTATCGTTCATTCATTACGCAGTTCATTTCGGGACCTTTCTGTAAAAAAAAAACAATTTTTATTAAATAAATATTGCAGAATATTGATCACAGCGACATCTAGCGCTCCAAACAACTAAGCTTGTATTATGGTGGCCAGATAATGGATAGAATACGTATATACATTTCTAAATATATGTTTGAGTCGGGAATCGAACCCGCAATCTTCAGAGGTCGTCATATAATAGTACATTGTTATCCTAGGTGTGAAAGTCACTCATTACAAGTCCCGAGACGGAGTTTGGCTAATAGTTCGAGGGACTTAATGAGTCTTTCACCCGAGGTAAACACTGTGCTTTTCATTACCAATAATACATAAAATTCTTCCTAACAACGAGAGTGAATGAGAGACTCCATACTACCTGATCCTCTTACAAGGTTGGGACCAAAGAGGTTATATACATGTAGTGTTATTCTTTGGTGTTACTTAAAGCAAGGAGGTTAGGTTTTTAAAGTTCCTTATGCGTAATGTTACTGATACTGGCTACATGCACATTGCACAAGTCGTGCGAAGCCATAATTTGACATGACAGCTGTCAGTGAAAGAGAAAAGCCCTAGGGCTGGAAATTTTATTTTCTACACGCTCTTCATGCATCTTTAGACCTACTTTCGGAGTATGAGTAATGAAATAGTACATTGTTATTCTAGGTGTGAAAGTCACTCATTACAAGTCCCGAGACGGAGTTTGGCGCCCGAGCGTAGCGAGGGCGCTAATAGTTCGAGGGACTTAATGAGTCTTTCACCCGAGGTAAACACTGTGCTTTTCATTACGAATAATACATAAAATTCTTCCTAACAACGAGAGTGAATGAGAGACTTCATTCATACTACCTGATCCTCTTACAAGGTTGGGATCAAAGAGGTTGTATACATGTAGTGTTATTCTTTGGTGTTACTTAAAGCAAGGAGATTAGGTTATGAAGTTCCTAATGTATAATGATACTGATACTGGCTATATGCACATTGCACGAGTCGTGCGAAGCCATAATTTGACATTACAGCTGTCAGTAAAAGCGATTTTCCCTAGGGTTGGAAAATTTATTTTCTACACGCTCTTCACGCATCTTTAGACCTACTTTCGGAGTATGAGTAATGAAAAGTATATTACGCGTTAAATTATCAAATGAACGTATCGAACGTATCAAATAGCTCATAAACTCATAAATAACAAAGATAGCGCAAATTCAGATTAAAATCGGTACAATAAATTCGATTTTTAAGTTACGATAATACGTAAAGAAATAATTAGTCTAAAAAAGCAAAATATAAGCAAAGTCTTGACTGACTGACTGTATATCAACGCCCAGCTTAAATCAATGCACAATGTTTGATGGGAATCATTAAACTTCCCTGTGCTGTTTACAGTGGGTATGGATCAAGGAATGCATTTGTAATGCAAGAGTAGCACAATTTCAAATACTTTCTAATTTTTTTTTATATATATGTAACTGTCCAAGATATTTTTAGGTAAATATAGTTCGATAGAAGATGCATATTTTCCAGTTTTTATTTTTGGAAAACCACTTCTGAATACCGAATAATTATTGTAAGGGTTCCGTACACAATGGATAAAAACGGGAGTCCGTCTGTCTGTCACCAGACTGTATCTCATGAACCTTGATAGCTAGACAGTTTTTTATACAAATGATGTACTTATTTCCGTTGCCGCTAAAACAACAAATACTAAAATCAGAACAAAATGGTACGGAACCGAGTCCGACTCGCACTTGGCCGGTTTTTTAAACATTTTCGTTATTTTCGTCTTCGTGTCAAAAGTCAAAAAAATTTATTTCTTTGGATGCATAATACCTTATAAGTATATAGACCACATAAAATCGTCTTAAAAACTAAGTTAGGATGTGTGCCTTCGGAACGCGCCCACCAATGAGAAGAAGGCACAAGAAACTCATGAGGTTTTTTTTTTCATGTGATCACGCTCACAATGTTACAAATATTTGAAAGTATTATTTGAAATGGAGCAACTAAAGTCACGTCCATGGGTTCTTATCATTAAGGTAAGACGAAGTATCATAGTACGCCTTACTGCACAATCTATGCTTTATAAAAGTTTTGAACCTGTTAATGGACATGTCATATACCTCTTTAGGTAATTTATTATAATAGAGCACACATGTACTATTAAAGTGCTGTGTGAAATAATAAATATTAATAGAATTAGATAGTTATGTGCTGAGTAGTGAGTACTGACCCTATATGAGTCGTTCCTCTGGCGGCGGTTTGAGTGCGTGATGCATCATCTCCGCTCTCGGGTTGCAGTACTCCTGGCCCGAGGGCGAGTAGGTCCCCCGCGTGGCACGCTTGCGACGCGCCTGCGCAGCCAGCGCCGCCAGCACGCCGCCCAGCGCCGCTAGCGCGAGGAGAGCTACGCCGACACCCACCAGCACACCTAGGAATAGTGAGGACATTATGAGACTGTGTCGTATGGAAACTATGAGACAGAATAGTGAGGGCACTATAAGGTAGGGTTAAGTGGATAATATATAATATATTTATGAAACTTATGAGTTAGGGTGGTATGGAAACTATGACACAGGGTTGTATGGAAACTAATGAGCCAGGGAGGTATGGTTTAAAATCATTATAAAACTGTTATATGAGGAAAGTGTACCGGGCGCTATGTTCATACAAACGTAGTCGACTCTTTCCTCCCTGGATAATGACACTAAAACAAATATTTTTGTTGCATAAAACTTATAACTGCCATGACCATGCCCTTATTATTTGTTTTTTGTTTTTTAAATCTTAAATTCTATGATAATAAGAAAATGAAAAAACCAAGACATAGGGGCATAGTCATGGCAGTTATAGGTTTTATGTAACAAAAATATTTGTGCCAGTCGCATTATCCAGGAAGGAAACAGTCGACTACGTTTGTATGGAGAGAGCGTCGGTACCCTTTCACTATAATGTCTCCATTGATAATAACCCAATCACAAAATGAATTTTAAAAAGCGGCCTTTTATGATACTCATCTCAATATTTCACAAGTGAAAATGTACTGAACTCAGATTTAAGCGTACCTTTAGTACTGCTATCGACAGCGCCTAAAGCGGCGGACTCGGTGCAGTTCCGTCCAGTCCAGCCGTCGGCGCAGGCGCACAGCCAGTCGACTGCGTCCGCGCAGCGCTGCTCGCAGGCGCCGCCGTTACGGCAGGGCCCGGTCGAGTTGTCCCCTCCCTCCGCCGGCTGCAGGCACGGGTCTAGCAGCGCACACTCCACGCCGCAGAACCCGGCTGCGCACACGCAACTGGAACAACGAGGGAAATTGTGTAAGACATCTTGGAGAAGGGATGCCAGAGATATAGCAAAATTGAAGAATATTCAAAGTCAAACTCAAAATTCTTCATTTGGAATCATACAATTGCATGATATCACATTGAAACGTCTTAAAAACTAAGTTAGAATGTGTGCCTTTGGAATGTGCTCATCAATGAGAAGAAGACACAAGAAACTCATTGGGTTGTTTCCTAGGAGGCCACCACGTCCCACCGTAGTAGGTTCGATTTGTAGCTAAGGTAGTAGTTTAATCAAGAATCGAATGATAATGTTCTGTTATTGTTAAAAACATACAAAAGCATAACCCTTCCTTGCAATTGGGTAAAAAGACTTCGTGACTCTCTTGATCTTATGACTTTTCACACAGATTCGTTCACTTATTTCGACCGGACAGAACGCTTCCAGTCTGATAAGTCCCATATAGCTTATAATTTCGGTCTGTAAGTTCATATAAAAACCGTGTAATACTAACGTGTAGCTCCCTTCGAGGTTGAGACAGTCCCCGGGCCCGCAGGAGACGAGGCCGAGCGCACACTCATCTACGTCGAGCTCACATCGCGCGCCCTTCCAACCTGATGGGGGAAATTATCATATTAGCCTTTACAATATAATCTATATGATTTATGCAGCGCCTGCAACTTGTATCCATACTATTCAAGACGCTGTTGTGCCGGGAACGTGTATCAGATGGAGTAGGACCTATACCACCCTCTAAGGTTAAAAGAAAGAACTCGTCAATACGTCTGGGACCAACTATAAGCCGCGGATAATAATAATAACTTTATAATAATAACTTTATTTAACAAAAAAATGATTACAAAGTAATACTTACTACCAATCTAATCTTAGGAATAAAAGTAAAATAATAAAATAATATGCTTAGGGTATAAGTATAACAGCGGCCCCTGCACTAAGATAAACTTGTATCGCAGAGACCAAAAACCGGTTGACAGACAAAGATCATATTATGGTCTCGGGAAATACTAATATTAATAGTGCTGTAATATACAATAGTACTGGAACGTTTAAAGTTAGTGTCCATAACTATTTTATTTAACTTAGGTATTTATTAAAAACTTATTTAACTAAAAAATTTAATCTTAACTTACTTATTTAACTAAAAATCTTAATTAGGAGTGACGTGACGACATTAAAAAATAATTTGTTGTCTGCCTGGCGGGAGCCGTCCGCATCATATCGGAGTTTAAGTGCTCCGAGTGCGGGGACTTACTCCCCCCAAGCACAGAATCAGTGCTAAATATGTGTGTAATGAGTGTGCAATGGAAGTTCTGTCTTGATGATAATGATGAAGAGATGCATGTGTGACAAAGCAGGTGTAAGTGTAGGGAATATGTGGAATTAGTGATGTAGGTAATGGAAAAAAAAAAAAAAAAAAAAAGGAAATAAAGGAATGTGGGGTGTACCGCAAGTTTTGGTGTGGTATATCAAGACTGAAGAGTAAAAATATTTTCCGTTTGGACATAATCAAGCTTAAGAAGCCATTTCTCCAGAGCTATTTTAAGATTTCTAGGGGAACAATTTATATTTATGTTTAGTTCTTTTCGAGCAAGATTATATAAATAAGGTGACAAAAAGTGTGTAAAGCGCTTAGCAAAAACTGTGCGAGTACGCGGCACGTCAATGTTAGCCACTCTTCTCTTCAGAAGCATCTCATAATGAGGCCAGGCTTGCACCGTTTTGTGCATTGCAGTTATAGTTCTGTGTATGAAAAGCTGTCGAACACGCAATACTCCGCATTCAGCATATAAGCTGTCAGTGGAAAATCTGAAGGGTTTCTTGAGCATCACCTTTAGCACTGCCCTTTGGGCACGTTCAAGTTCAATCACTAAGGTTTTTGCAGCTCCTCCCCATACTCTGATACAATATAAGAGTAGAGACTGGCATAAACTCTTGTATACTAAAAAGAGTGTAGTTCTATCAGCAGAATGCCGCAACGATTTCATTATAAAAATAATACCTCTTATTCGCCCGGATAAAGCCGTAATATGTTTGCTAAATGTAAGCTTTTGATCAATCAGCACGCCCAAATATTTAACTTTATCAGTGCGATCAATAGCTTGACAGTTACATTGGGTTGTCGAGCCGGTACCGTCCAGCAACACCGGTATACAACCGCTAGAGTGGAGCTTGAGCTTGTAATTTTTGCGGGGTGCAGATGCCTGCGTTTTGTAAAACGTAAGATATTTCGTTTTTGTTACATTTAATGATAAAAGATTATTATCTAGCCAGTCCGCAAGCCAACTAAGACCAATCTCTGCCGCCTTGAAGACACTATCCCAGTTTTCATCCTCAAACAGCAGAACAGTGTCATCAGCATAGCATATAACCTCGGCGCTCTTAAGAGCAGGACCTGATACATCACTCAAATACAGAAGAAACAGCGTGGGTCCCAGGACACTGCCCTGTGGAACCCCAAAGTCGATAGGTTGTAGCTCGCTTAAGTATTCAGCGGCTCTGATACACTGCGTTCTACCCGTTAGGTAGCCGTGGAACCAGTCGTACGCGAGTCCTCTAATACCCGACTCGTACATTTTCCTAAGTAAGATTGGAATTGAGACGGTGTCGAACGCTTTGGCCAAATCAACGAATACACCAATACAACAACGATTTCGGTCCAAGGCTGATGAAACAATAGTCGAAAGGTGAACCATTGCATCCTCAGTCGATTTACCGTGACGAAATCCAAATTGGTTTTTAGGTATAATGTGGTGTTTGTCGAGGAAGGATATCAATCTTTTGTTAACAATTTTCTCAAGAATTTTGGAGAAAATTGGTAACAACGAAATAGGGCGATAATTCCTTGGTTCTTTTTTGTCACCATCTTTGTAGATAAGCGTAACCACCGCAGATTTCCAGCATTTGGGAAAAACACCCTCCGACAGACTAAGATTGTAAATATGAGTAAGGGGTAGGATTATATATTCTTTTATTGATTTTATAACAGCTGACGAGCATCCATCAAGTCCAGGAGCGCTGTTGGGTTTTAAATTACCTATTAGCCTACTAACTTCTGAAGGGTCAGTAGGATTTAGAAATAAGGAGTCTCCCACAGAACAAGGCGATTTAAATTGTGCGGCCAAGGAATCTTGGCTAGAGGAAAGTTTAGCAAGAATTTTCGAAGATAACTCATTTCCAACTCCCGTAAAATACTTGTTGCATTTATTCAATGAAGTTACAGGGTCCTGGTCAATTTTTAATAATTCATTAGGAGCATTATGTTTGCGGTTCAAATGGCAAATTTCCTTAATTTTCCGCCAGAGCATCTTCGGGTCACCTTCGCTATTCATTAACTCACGTTTTTCGTACTCTGTTTTCAGTTTATGTTGAAGGTTATTCAAAAAGTTGCGGTATCTCTTGTATGTCGTGTTTATTATTTTGTTGGATGGATTACGTCTGGCTTCCAAGTGCAGTCGATCCCGGTGCTTCTGGCATCTTATCAAGCCAGGCGTAATCCAAGGCTGAATAGTAAATTGTGCTCGGCTTAAACGCATGGTTTTGGTGTTTTGCTTTATAATAGTATCAAGAGTACTTACGAAATAATCACACGACTCATCGATATTTGAAGAAGATAAGACCGGAGACCAGTCAGTGGATTTAAGATCGGAAATAATCGCCTCTACATTTGCTCTAGTTCGGAGTCTTTTCCTAGGTGGTAGTAGAACTTTAGTGGTCATGCCCAAAATGCAGATGTTGTGGTCGGTTATACTCGATTTACAAACAACACCAATGACTGGTTGTGAGATGGCCACAAAGAAATGGTCGAGGCATGTCCCCGACTCGTCTCGTGTCGATAACGTAATAGCGGGCAGTAGTCCGTGACTAGCCAAAATACTCTGGTAATTTAGACAATCTTCAGACTGCGGTTCACATAATAGATTAATGTTTATGCCGCCTGTAATAATCAATTTCTTATTATTAAGTTCATGTAAGAGACTATCAAGCGACAGTAGGAACGGCTGTAAATTGTCAAAGGAAGGTGACCGATATATACCAAGCACAGTTAAGTCATCACTCAGCCTAATCTCCAGACAGTTGCAGTCCGCACAGTCCGGCTCACATACCATGGCATCCCACTTTTCATTTATATAAGCTACAACTCCGCCGTTTTTATTTATGTATTTATAGGTGCGGAACGAATTGTATCCGGGAATTTGTTTGATTATGGTATTCTCTGAAAGGTGGCACTCACTGAAAATAATTACATCAATGTCTAGTTTTAGACGATAAAATGTGACAAGAAATGCATCAAAGTTCTTGGACACACTTCTAATGTTAAATGAAAGGCACTTTAGATTATAAGTAGAAGTAACTACCTCGGCACAAAAATCCAAATTTTCGAGCGAAACACAATTTATAGAAATTGTATTATCTATGTCTTCCGCTAAATCAACCATTGTAATACTTAGATTTTAATTTTAGAGGTAATATAGCGTAGAAAGTGGGTGATCGCTCAAAAATCATGTCGGAAGTAGATAAACATGTTATAATATGAGTGCCTATTATAGGTTTAGGATAAGTTGTTTCAGGCTGTGGATTGTGTGTTTTGTCTAGTAAGTGAGAAATTTGTGCTGTGTGTAGATGAGAATTAAAGTTAACAAAAACAAAACAATAAGTACTAGCAAAAGAAAGGTAAAAATTATATACATTCAAACAGTTACATCTTAGAGGCTTCATCAGTGCGACAACTTCCAGCTCCCCCATCCCGCGATGCGTCAAAAGGGATCTTAAGGTCCAGGTCATTGGCAGAAGATATGCGAATTGCTGGCTTGCCATCAGAGCGACGAATAAAAATAGATCCGTTCCGAGTCCAACAGTAACGGTAGCCTCCGTTCTTCGCTCGATCTCTGGCTGTACGAAACAACTGCCTATTTTGTTTCGTTAGTCTTTCATTAAAGTAGACATTACAGGGAGCTGCGTCGACAATGCCTTCCGACGTCATGTTCTTTCTTGATCTGGCGGCGCTAACAATTTCATCGCGCTTTCGGCGTCGCACCAACCTGACAACGATAGGGCGCGGCATCTTATTCGTCTCGGGTGAATTTTTCTGAACTCTGGGTCCAGCTCTTCTCACCTCATCTATGTCCTCCTCAGCCAGGTTTACACCAAGTTTCTTGACCGCCACCATGGCTAAGTGGGCCGAGTTCTCATAGCTGCTCTCCGGAAGCCCAACGATTTCCACCTCGTTCCCTATAAGTTCCTGCTCTCGCAAAGCGAGGGTTTGGCATAGGCCGTTGACTGTTGCACGCAGGTCTGTTATCTCCTTTTCAGCTGATTCAAGTTGTTTAGAGTGCTCCAATAAAGAGTTTTTCAGAACCTGTTGGTAAGATGTTATTTCCTCCTTCAGATCAAGATTGTTTTCTTTAAGTTCGATAATCTCCTGTCTCAACGAGCGGATCTCAACAAATAGCAAGGAAACGTCGCTTGTACTGAGCGGGTCCCCTCCAGGAGGCGCACTTGTTTTAGAAGAATTCCCCTGGGTACCCCTTTTCGTATTGACATTGTTTTTGTTCTTAGTGTATGTGTCGTTGAGAGTGCCAGAGAGTGCTGATGACCGTACCGGAGTACCCGAATTATCACCCTTTGGTCGGGAACAGGAGCAAGAAGGGCAGAGCCACGATGTCTTGCACTCTTCACTTAGTTTGTCATGGCTTTCCTTTGTCATATTAAGACATAATAAATCATAAAACTCACTACATTTATGACATTCCATGTAGAATAAGTCTTTAATTGTGTTCCCACAACCGCTGCAAGTAGTAGGCATGATAGAGAGTTCTTCGAAGCCAAGTACTGTATCAGATATTCAAGCTGTTACGCACAGTCCCGTTGGTTGCGTGGTTCAAGTGTTCGCCTTGCAAGCCGCAGCCTCGGGTTCAAATCACAACACAAACATGTGTTTTTGACAGCTAAAAATTTCCGCCAACACCTCTTCTGGTAAGGTCCAACCCTCAAAGTGTCTGCCTCTCACTCACGCCGCCCACTGGGTGGTCACCTTCCGTCCAAACTCAACACGAGTAAACGAGAATTGAAATTCACTGAACCGACCAATGAGAATTAAGTAAAAATAATATCCAGCCCGGATCGGAAACACGACTGACTCGGCCAACGTCCCGAGAGAGAATCTTATAAGTAATGTTTGTCCTTCGCCGTCAGAAATGTTACAAGGTACATATATCTATACTAATATGTTTATTGTTTTTTATTTGTTGTTTATAACGAACTAGCGACCCGTCCCGGCTTCGCACGGCTATATTATGCATGTATTATACATATAAACCTTCCTCTTGAATCACTCTATGTAATAAAAAAAACCGCATCAAAATCCGTTGTAAAGTTTTAAGATTTAAACATACATAGGGACAGAGAAAGCGACTTTGTTTTATACTATGTAGTGATAGGCTACGAAATTACTGGACCGATTTTGATGAAACTTGGTATGAGGATACATTGATTAATTGGGAATAACATAGGCTACTTTTTATACAGATATTTTCACGGGATCGGGAGTTACGCGGGTAAAACCGCAGAGCCTTGTTAGTTTTTCAATATAAAGCTAACCGAAAATGAATGTATGCTTGTTTGTTTTGACTGTACCTACTAAAGTTCAACTAGCCGCAGTTCGCGTCATCACTACATTAACGTAGGTGCTAACAAATCTATAAATATAATAGAGAAAACGACTCATCACGAAATTTCTAAGACTACAAGAGCTATGAATCTGAAACATCGCATGTAGGGTCCTTTTAATATGTAGGCAAGCACTAAAAAAGGATTTATGTAACTTCAACCTCCAAAAGTGTAAAAATGGGTGATAAAGTTTACTGTAATTATCATGTACTAGCGACCCGCCCCGGCTTCGCACGGCTGTATTATGCATGCATCATTATCACTACTTAGTTTAAAACAAAATCGCTTTCTCTGTCCGTATATCCCTAGGTATGCTTAAATCTTTAAAACTATGCAACGGATTTTGATGCGATTTTTTTCTAATAGATAGAGTGATTCAAGAGGAAGGTTTATATGTATAATACATGCATAATATAGCCGTGCGAAGCCGGGGCGGGTCGCTAGTTATACATATAAAACTCCCTCTTGAATCACTCTATCTATTAAAAAGAACTGCATCAAAATCCTTTGCGTAGTTTTTAAGATCGAAACACACATAGGAACAGACAGAAAAAGCGACTTTTTTATACTATGTAAAGATTCTGTATCTATATGATATCACTTTTAGAGAGACACTAACGCAGCTAGTTGTCTATAATATTGTCTCCACAAACTACCTACTCGTACCTACCTAAACCTACAAGTTAGTTACTCACAACAGTATGTGTAATACATGTTGACAGACAAAATGTTGGCATTGTTTAATTGATTTGATTATCTTAACAGATTAATTCGAAGCCGCGGTTAACGAATGATAACGTTTCATGGAAACTTACCTACCTAAAGAATGTTCATAAATTTTTGTCAAAAAATAACCTATTATAATCATTAAATACGTTAATATTGAAATAAAAATTGACCTATGTCATTCTACTAATATTATAAAACTAGCAACGCCCCGCGGTTTTGCCCACGTATGTTCCGAACCGGTCGGAATATCAGGTTAAAAAGTAGCCTATGTTACTCCCAATAAATCAATATATCCTCATGACAGAAGAAGTTTAATCAAAATAAGTCAAGCCAGAAGTCTTGGAGCTAATTCGTTTTTAACAAAAAAAATCCTTCTTCTTTATAAATAAGTGTTTTTCCAAAAAAAACTACTGCACCGATTGCGATGAAACTCGATTATCTAGATTCTATAGATAGATAGCTGGATATCTTATGTAGAAGGCTACTTTTTATCCCGATATTCCCACGGGATCGGGACTTATGCGATTGGCGTATCCATTTTCCCATATTTTGAACTACCCCAGTTAAAAAAATCTTTAAAATCGGTTAAGCTGTTTAAATGTTAATACACCAATATTTTCGCATTTTACAATACCAGTTGACAACTAGAGAACTTAACCAATGTCCATAGATAAGATCTTAAAAACGTACCTATAAAGAAAATTAACCACAATTTCACTATCATTGTCTCCTAAAAATCACTATTTTACACTAAACTACACTATTTTTTACGTTTACACATGATATTCGCGACATTTTGGCGCACGAGCGACGCGGACGCAGCCACTACGGTCTGCCTACGGTGCACGGTGACGAAGGAACGCGACACTGAATCACAAACTTGTGTCTTGTATTTTCCTCGTATTGTTTTGTTTAGGATTAATCAATAATAATTGTTTATTTAAATAACGTCATACAGAATTATTGAATGAAGGTTGTGGTAAGGGGAAATTGTAGGAATACAAACTAGGTACTGAAAGATTGTGTGTATGTGCACGCGAAAATACTAAACCGATTTTTTTTTTATATATAACATGACATTCCACACATCGCCATCTATCCCCAAGCTAAGTAACTAGACTTGTGTTATGGGTGCTAGACAACGGATATACTTAATACTTATATAAGTACTTTGTTTTGTACATATATACTTATAATACATAGAAACAACCAGACCCCAGACAAATATCTAAGCATAAATACATGTCTGAGAACAGGGAATCGAACCCGCAACCCTGTGTTTGGCAGTCTAGCAAGGTGACCATTGTGCCAACTGGGTCGTCATTGCGATGCAACTTGGCATGAGGATACACTAAATCTTTTGGCTTATTAAAGGATCATTATCCGGACATTCCCAAGGATCGGGTTACCTTCAAAGTGGGATGCCAATGAAGGCATCATATACCTAAATAAAAGATTTACCTTGAAAGCTGTTCGTCTTATTATTCTCCTAAAGTGGTGTACCTTACTTAGTTATAGAATTACTTAGGATAGCTGTACTGCTGTTGTTAGGCCGCCTAATGTGCCACTGTTTTTATAATTTAAATTAATTGTCTTGTTGTCATTTTCTGTAACTTGTGTGTGCAATAAAGCGTTCTATCTATCAATCTGTATTTAATCGATAATTACAGTCCACGATATTGTTAAGACGTCCTAGTTCCTGTAGCTCTCAATCCCTATCCTAAAACATATTCCAAATACTAATGTACGATATTCAAGGTATAATATCATGTCTTAATAACCGACTGATTGGACTAAATTCAGAAGAATTCTCATGTCCCTACCAACAACTACTTATCATTACTCATCGCTACTACAATTTCCGGTAAACTGAAATCTCATTGTATCTATACGGAAGTGCCTCTTTGTAAGGGAAATCACAATATCCCCGAATACGTATGGCGTCTAGGCTGTAATATCTAGACGAGACGCAATGCATTCGATTCAAGAATATGTCAAAAATAAACCGGAGAGCGTAGGGAATTAGGGATACCCGTCAATAAACAATACATAGAAACAACCAGACTACAGACAAATATCTAAGCATAAATACTTGTCTGAGGCGGAAATCGAACCCGCAACCCTGTGTTTGGCAGTCCGGCATGGTGACCATTGTGCCAATTGGGTCGTCAAATTAATATTAATATGTAGGATTTTTCTTATGTCCGCTACTAAGACACTTGCCCCTTTGTTCAATGACATAGCGGCGGCGCGGGCGCAATGACTAACAAGTAAACTAACTATAAACCGAAGATGATACATCTACCTACCCGATGACCTACACTAAGCGGGACATTTATGAATTACAATTCATATTTAATGTGAATAATTAACCTAAACCTTGGTTGGTTACATTATGTATGTAACCTCTATAGTTAATTAATGGAAGAGCACTTATCGCTTACTTCACTAGCAATGCTTTGAGTTTAAGTAGGTATATCTTCATACCAAGTTTTATAAAAATCGGAAATGTAGTTTTAGAGAAAAAATATAAAAGTTTTTTTGCGTTAGAGTAATTCTGATACGTCACAAGGGGTTGCCTAAAAAAAATATTAAATTAAAAAGTTTATAGAGTGCTGTCGAATCGATAAGCTACTAAAGATGTAAGCAATATTATTTACGTACTTTTTTATATTATCTATCTATGTTAAGCTGTTCTTTGTAAAAATTAAAAATTACCTAAACCTAAAAATTATTTCCAAAATAAACTATAAGAACGTCAAAGTTTGAGCACCAGTGTCCCCCCCCTTATCAGTATCATGTTGTTATCGCATAATATTAGATTGTATTCGGTCGATGTGATAGCGCGGTGCGATAGCAGACGACATCACAGCGCTCGCTGTACAAACACTCTACCTACCGTTGTGGGTAGGTATGTCATTGGGTCACGCTAGCTGAGCGTCTGAGATGTTATAGATTTTATGATGTAGGTATCTTTATGTGGTGTGATTTTATTTTGTAGTTGTTGTTTGTCCTGGCTTCGGCCGCGGCTTGTACCGTATGGGTCATAACAAAAGTAAATGATCAGTTTGCTACAATAATACTATCAACAAGTATTGGAGTTACGACCTTCTTCTAATAGACGTTACACACAAAATACTTGAATTAGAAGTACTCAGGGTGATTATTATTTTCAACATGTTAGCTATGTCTCTTGTTGTGTGAGTGGTATAAGCCGCCACCCGCTACACCAACCGACGTGGGTTCGATCCACAGGTTACGTTGTTATAATGTTCAAATAGTGCTGCACAGGATTGTAAAAGCTTTTGACCATGGATTGTACCATCTACCAGTCGTACCGCCAAGCGGACTTGTCCGTTTCAAGGCATGAGTGGAATTTGACAACTTTGTTATGATCATAGCACCTTATGTTTTCTTCGCGGTGGCTAATAGTCCAAGAGGATTGGTGTCAAGATGGACACACAAAGATAAAAATCGATAGATAAAGATGGTGTAACTTACCCGTGTTACACTCGCAGATGTAATGCCCCGGTCCGTCGATACACGTCCCTCGGTACATGCAGGCGTCCGGGCCCCCCTCCTCGCACTCATCCCTCTCCCGCTCGCACAGTCGACCGTAGTACCCCATAGTACACGCACACACGGGCGGCTGACAACCAACACAACACACAATTATATGGTTATACAGGGTGTATTTTATCAAGGAAAAAAAAACATTTAATTAAAAAAACTTTAAACTAAAAAAATAAATTCCTAAACAACTACAAAATATATGCACGCACTGTAGCTGCGTCTCGTAACGGTGTCGCGAGTTCAGAGATTTTATCTCATCTAAAAATATGCGTACCGCGCTCAAAGAAGTTTGCACTTCAAAAAAAGTTTTAATGATAATTCAGAGAACAAATCAAATAGCTAATTTCATTAGTTGTATGGTGTCCTAGGCCTCTGTACATATAATATGTGTAGGTTAAAGGCAGATAAATAAATACTTTATTTGTGTAAAAACAACTCATAGACATAGAATGCTTGTAAAACAAGCTTTAAAGCCCGTGTGTGTGAGATCATGTGATGTGAAATCAAACGAAACAGCCATTAGTCAAGTCCCACTAAGATCATAGTTGGTTACACGGTTCCGTACATTCGTGTATTTTAAGGTAGTAAGGGTGACAAATCAAAATCAAGCTATGCTGCGCTGTGCTGTGTTTCTTAAGCTACGTTTTTTTAACAATCAACATCAAGCTGTGCTGCGCTTTGCTTAGCTCAGTATAAAAGTAATCAGCAGCTCGTGTAGTCGTTTATCTCGTCAAAATTACTTTATTTAAAAAAAAAAGACAACATTACGACATAGTTGAATCCGATGAAGATGAAAGTGAAAAAGAAGCATGGCGCAGCATGGCAGAGCTCCATAAAAAAACAGCACAGTTCGGCACAGCGCGGCTTAGCACGGCGGGTAGCGCGCCTCGCTCGAGACTGCTGCGTTTTTAAAGAGAGCGTAGCCTCACACAGCGCAGCACAGCATGGTTTGTTTGTATCCTTATTAAAATATTAGACGAGCGAGTTGACCAAACATAGCACAGCGCAGCATAGCTCGATGTTGATTTGTCCCCTAAGTCTAAAATCAAGTTTATTATATAATACTAGCTGCCCTCCGCGGTTTCACCCGCGTAACTCCCGATCCCGTGGGAATATCGGGATGTAAGCTATCCTATCTCTCAAGTTGGATCGAACTGCACATGGTGTGCGAATTTTATTATAATCGGTTAAGTGGTTTAGGAGTCCATTGAGGACAAACATTGTGACACGAGATTTATATATATTAAGATGTAGTGAGATGGTTGCAGTACCTCAGTATCGTTAGCGCAGTGTCCGTGTACACACGTCTCCACTTCACAGAAGGCCTGCTCGCAGTACGTACCGACGAAGCCCTCGCTGCATTCGCACGTGAAGTTGTTGCCGTTCGATACTTCTACAATTTGTTCATAAATGAGATTAAATTTGATTTAACCCGTTGCCTGTACGTGCGCTCCAGAAGCCTGGACGCGACGCGCTACGAGTTTTTCAAAAGAAAAAAGATCTAGGGGGACCTTGTCGAAAAATCTTATTTTCAGCTCTGTTTTACGTATAGTGATATATTATTGCACACCTTTGGGTTCGGTTTGAAATTTCTAATACAGTCATGATCCTCAATTATTTATATCACTTACCTGTTGCTGTATTATTGATGACAAAATCAAGATTTGATTTTTTTCCAAGTGCTGCGACGCTTCTACTCCGTCATATTTCCATAATATACGATCAACCACTCAAATCACACATTTATTTCACTTACATCATTCACCTTTAATCATATTACGAGCTATTTTTCACTAAAAACACAATAAATCACTTAGATATCAATTGAAAACAAAACACAAACGCAAAAAACCAAACCGCCATATTGCCGGCGCAAACGCAAAGAAAAGTTGTCGGCTTTTATCACCAATTATTTCACAATTATTCTACAAAATAGCACTATACACATAAACTTCAGTATTTTTCTAGTATTTTTGAAAAAATCAACCCGGCTCTTACTCTTTCGAAACATTTATTTTAATTTTTTTAACCTAGAGCTCTGGCGCAGAGCATCGCGTTTTTTCTAAAGATGGCCGCCACTAGAATAAATTTGACAACTCTTGTTTTATTTTTTTATTTTCTCTGCTTGTGGTTCCGGTTGACGTAAAATATCTATGGAACTAATAAACTGATAATTTGGCCAACATAATAAACCGAAGTCACTAGCCTGTGGCCAAAAGAATGAACGACACCAAAGACAAAAAGTAGACCACTTTAATTTTACACACACGTCGGTGTCGCAATCATTTCAAGGTATTTTAATTCTACACCACCGTGTGTGTAACAATCGCGTCGCGGGTTAAAGCATTATCACTACATAGTATAAAATAAAGTCACTTTTTGCCGTCCCTATGTATGGTTAGATCTTTAAAACTACGCAACGGATTTTGATGTGGTTTTTTTAATAGATAGAGTGATTAAAGAGGAAGGTTTTTAGACTTATAATACATGCATAATACAGCCGTGCGAAGCCGGGGCGGGTCGCTAGTATATAATGTAGCATAATACAGCCGTGCGAAGCCGGGGCGGGTCGCTAGTATATAATGTATAATACAGCCGTGCGAAGCCGGGGCGGGTCGCTAGTATATAATGTAGCATTTCCACACCATGTTAGATAAAAAAATGGTATAAACATGTAATCACGAAGTTGTACAACTATATAAACACAATTTAGTTTATTAGACAAAATTTAATTTAATACTTGAAATTGTTAAAAAGTGTAACTTTCTGCCCGTTGCGCTCTGTCTCCCAAAACTACAACCTTGGAGTCTACGAGTACAAGTCTAGAGTGAATAGGTAACTTCTAGGCAAGCATGCTACATCCTCGACCTCATCTTCGCTCCGATATTAAAAGCAAGCTTACCTTGTGTTAAAAAAAAAACTCATTTTCCCAGCACGAAATAGTGTGCATTGAAAATTCAAGACGGTATAGCTCAGCACTTATTAAAATGGGATTAAGTGAAGGTAGTTGCAAGTTGATTTGCAACGACTTCAGACACCTATTGTAATATAGGTTTAAATAGAACACTGAAGTGCCTGATGCATGTAATAGATGGCATGGCGTTGGCTTGGTGTTATCTATGTATTGTACTTACTGGGCGGTACATCCGTGCAAACAGCTCCGTTCTGGCAGGGATGGTGTTGGCAGGTGCGAGCGTGCGGCACGGAGCACGTCGGGCCGCGCCACTCCGTCGCGCACGTGCACGTGAACGTGCCGCGCAAGTCCGTGCACGTGCCGCCGTGCAGGCACGGCGTCGACGCACACTCGTCGATATCGTGCTCGCAGCTACACATACAATTAATACGTCACTACAGTATACTACGCGGTTTACTCGTATTTACACTTTAAATTATATCAAAAGTCAGTATTTTTAGGAACCCTATTGCTAAGACTTCACTGTCCGTCTGTTAGACAGTTGAAATGTTCACAGATGTATTTCTGTTGCCGCTATAACAACATTTTTTGTAATTTTGTCAGCCTGTCTGATCCCTGTTGATAATATGTAGTTTGTATCAGGAATTAGTCGGGTGAAACAGTGGGTCGATACAGGTATTGATTAAAGTTTAATATACATAATAGTAAGTAAGTACTTACAACTGTCCGTCGAAGCCCGGCGGACAGATGCAGCTGTATGCAGCCACCTCGTCGCGGCAGGTCGCGCCGTTCTCACATTCATTCTCTAAACATTCGTTTATATCAATCTGCGAACAATATTAATGATGTATTAATTCTTCAGGATTCTTAATTGGAATGAAATTAATGGCTGTCGTTGTGGTCCTTCGAGTCGGATCTATTAATTCTATTTCCAGCTATAATTACCACAATCTATACAAAATATGAGGTGGGTTTTTGTCAGATGACAACTGTGGCATGGCGGATGAATACTCGTCTGTGAGACAGACGGTTGTAGGTTCAATTCTCGCCGCAAAATAAATTTTTATATACAGGTATTTGTTTTTTAGGTCTGGGTGTTTCTATATGTATTTACAAAAGAAAAGTATACAAGTATTCTATCCGTTGTCTAGCCACGATAACTCAAGTTTAGTTGCTTAGCTTGGTGCTAGATGGCGCTGTGTGTTTATATATCTAAGTAAATACCTCGCAGTAGTCTCCGGTGTATCCCGGCGGACAGGCGCAGGTGTAGTCCGTCCTGACGTCGGTGCAGCGCGCGCCGTGGCGACAGTCCCGCTCGAGACACAGCACGCAGCCGACGCCGCGCGCCCAGCCCCACGCGCGTCCCGCCGTCAGCGCGTAGTGCGGCTGCGCGGCGAGCAGCGCCGCCGCCGCGCCCACGAACAGCTCCGCCTCCGTGAAGTACGGCAGCAGCAACCCGCCCACGTGCACCGCGCCTATACAACCCTGTCACCACATACGATACAAGTTACTTAATATACTGAGAGACCAGAGCACCCATCGCTCGCCGGCAGGATATAGCTGAACAAAATGTAAATACCATGTTATTTATGTATTAAATTATTGTACAATTTATTGGCAAGTTATTGGAATGGATGAAATAAAAAATTAGTAAAACAATTTTAAAAAAAACATAAAATACTTAACCAAAAAATGTATTAATATTTTTTTTTACTCGTAATCCACTAAAATAAAGAATGAAAAAGAAGATTGTACACAATCCTATGTATACAGGACTTATCATACTGAATGACTGAATGTTTTTTGATCAGTCTCACCTTGAAAAACTGCCCATCCAAGTTGTTATCAGTGAAGTTATCACCCTCGACTTCATCCAACTCACCGATGTCCGTCGTACTTTCCGTCTGCAACATATGTCACACTTTACATTCCATTCGAATAACCATTTTTACTTGTTAACTTTAGAAAGAGAAAATATTGGAGCTTTTTGAATCTACTGGACCGATTTTAAATAAAATTTGGTAAAAGAGGATACTTTGAAGCGTTGGGAGAAATAAAGGTTTTGGATATTTCCAAGGAATCGGAACTTTAACGGGTGAAATCGCGGTAACGATAATAGATAGTAATATTAAGAAAATATGAATGTTACCGATGGCATAACGGGTGGGGCTCCTCCAAGGTACAAGGTTCCAGTCAACATGAGTTGCTGCCACGCGTGGACGTCAATGGCTGCCGACAATCCCACTTCTGATCTACCCTCGCTGTCTATGAACGCTCCTGTCAATAAAACACAAACTTGTTATAAAAGCATTCAAAAGACTCGAATTGGCGACATTTCTTCTTGTAGCTTAGTGGTTAGAGCACCGTAACAAAAGCTGTGGTTGCAGATTCTAATCCATGAAGCGCAAATTTCCAGTGTTACCTGTAATATGATCCCTGGCCAAGGTAAGCCGCAACGTGGTCCAGTGTAGATGCGACCTGGGCGCGATGGCATGTCGCGGGCGAGGCAGGGCGCCGCCCAGGGCCCAGCCCACGGACACCTGCTCCTTGAACACGCCCACTGTGAACCACGCGCCGTCCTCGCCCACTGCGTGGAACAATGTACCGCCCACTTTGCTCCTGTATTAAAAATAACACCATTTTTGTTTTCTTATACAATAAACAAGTCTTCTATTTTTCATTTTTTTATTATTAAGAGCCTGTAGTGTCCCACTGCAGGGTAAGGCCTCTCTACTCCCGTGGGGGAGTAGAGAGGCCTTACCCTGCAGTGGATCGCGATCAGTGGTGGCACTGATCGCGATCTTGTGCGACTGATTGCCAATCTGTTATAAATTTATCCATATCGACAAGTCTTCTAATAAAAAGCAAAATACTAATATACCAAGATTACTAGATGATTATTGCAGAATTTTTTGACGTGTTATTTTGTGAATTTGACATTGTTCGCCTAATCCATGTAAAGTTGCAGCTACCGTATATTTGTTCAGGTCAGTGAAACCGTGCTCATGAAGCACGCCCCATTGGCTGCATCATCCGAGTGTCCAGCTGTAAAAACGTACCTGTATGTGATGGTGAGAGTCTCCGGCGGCGCAGGTTGCTCCTCGACGGCAAGGGGCGAAGCCCGAGGTACGCGCAGCTTGTACGCCATGGTAGTGTTCACACCGTCGAACGTTGCGTTCGATACACATTCGTAACTAGAACAACAACAAAAGTGGTTTGTTAGCGTCAAGACATCACTGGATCATAAAGAATGTACAGTTATACTGGCTGCCAAAAAAATTTACCCATCCCTTCGCAGTTTGTAAAAAATGACCCTTCCTATTAAAATCGCACTTACGACGACGGAAAATATCAAGATGAAACCCGTGGCTTATTTGACACCTGGTGAATTGACGAGTTTGTTCCTCTGGACATGTGATTGGCCAGCACCTCGTGGCCAATCCTACTCCAGTTTCAGGACATACATGGATTAAAGTTGCTGGCGCTGTATAAATAATTTATTTAAATGAACTTACCCATTATCCAAGTTCCGACAGTGTGAATTGAGCGGACATCCTTGTAGTTGACAGAACTCAACCTCAGCGCACTGCTTGCCTTTGTAGCCGCGAGGACATTGGCAACTGTCAAACGATAATGTATATTCAATAAAATATCAAAGGAAAAAGTCCAATAAAAGCTTGAAGGACCACATAAACGCATTCTCTAGAAAAATTTACGATGTGTCAAAGGTTTTCATTCCTTCTAGTCAGCAATTGAATTATGATGAATTTATTATTGTCGAATTACTTTGCACTTTAAGTTCTATGCTAGTTTGTCCAACCCCAAATATATTGTGATAAGGGCAGGAAAATCAAAAGATTCAAGCTCAGTTCACTCCGCAGCGATGACACAGAGACCAGAAGTGGATATTGGCTCCCGAAAAAACCCTTTACGCGCTATTTCTTTTCAATTATTGGCTGGAAGTTAGAACTCCTAGTGAAATTAGTGGTTCTTTCA
Source organism: Idaea aversata (assembly GCA_907269075.1). NCBI lineage: Eukaryota > Metazoa > Arthropoda > Insecta > Lepidoptera > Geometridae > Idaea > Idaea aversata. Next base: position 934,700 of record OU026084.1, read on the forward strand.
ATATCTGTGGTCCTTCGGGTCAGGTCGGATCATCATAAAAGTAATACATACACAAAGTCGTTCCATGTATTCTCGCAGGTGGCGTTGTGGAGACAGGGTCTTGATGCGCACGCGTCGTCGCTCACCACGCCGGACATCACGGTGCCAGGGTCGAAGGAGACGGTCCCGAAGGGAGGCGGCAGGCGAACGTCCGGCACCAGGAGCGGGAAGAATTCCACTATTGATACGTTTAGCCCGTTCGATATCTGGTGATAACAAATAAATACTTAAGTGTATGGAAGTGTGAAAGTTGCGGCCATTACAGTGAAATTGAAGAGTAGAAGGCTAGCGAGATTCCCTTACGTTATGCAGAGAGAAAGATACTCGTGTCACCAGAAGACTTGGAAGTGGAATGTCGGAGATTGAAAGGAAGGCCAAAACGGGGCGGGGCCAAAATTGCGTTTGGAAAGATATATGGAAAGGGGAATGAACGTGAACTTGACGGTGAATATAGTGGAACAAGGAGGAGGATAACATGTTATGTGCAGACCACACACAGGGGGGAAAGAACATTAAGCAAATATGTTTAGGTAAAGGAGCAGTTATTAACTACCAATGAACAATGGTGTCCACAACGAAAGAAAGTATTTACTTTTAGAAATTGAAAAAGTGTTTAATCTTTTTTTAATATTGCGAGGATTTCGAAGGTGTACAATGAAGAGTAAATAGGGCAATAAGTAGACCCTTTCAAGAAGTTATATAATATTATACTTATGTACAATACCCAGGGGTAGTTTAACCTAAAGTACGTACCTGTACATCCTGTATAACACCCTTGAAGTAGGCCGCCTCGTCCTGGTACAGCACTGGGGGCGGAGTGGGAGGTGGCGCTGACGTCACTGGGGCGGCTTCAGGCGCACCCCCGCCCGGGGCACTACCCAGGGCCTCCGCGGCGGGGAGGGGTTCCGCTTCGATAGGGGGCTGGGGGATGGGCGGGGGACCGCCTAGGTATAATACCTGAGGGAACATTACAAAAATATATTGGAAGATGTTTCTTCAAAGCGCTATCTACCATCAAACCAAGCAAAGGTACAAATCTGTAGTCATAGCAACAAACCACGTAAGGAACTGGGGAACTTTTTAAGTAACATAAGGAATTTTATAAGAAACATAAGGAATTTTGTTAGAAACATCAGAAATTTGATAAAAACTATAAAGAATTTTATAATAAACTTAAGGATTTTTATTAGGAAACATAAGGTATTTTATAAGGAACTTGATCTAACATACCTGCGCATCGATGTACTTGGCAGCCGACACCGATTTCCTGAAGTATTCAGTTCCGTTTAGTTTGACTTGTACTAGAGTCGCGTTACGGACCACCTACAAAAATAAAATACATAATCCGCGTTAAATTTAATAATTTTGGTACAACTTCATTCAATTTAGGTCAATCAAGGTGCACAAATAAAAACTACAGTAAACACAAGGTGTAATTATGATTTTTCTTGATCTTCATCAGCATTCTACAAAAACAACATTTTCAACTCATTTGGATTTCTATTCTATTATTATAAAGAGGAAAGAGTTTATTGTTTGTTTGAATTGAATACGCTCCGAAACTACTGGACCGATTTTGATGAAATTCGGTATGAGGATACATTGATTCATTGAGAATAACACAGGCTACTTTTTATCCCGATATTCCTACGGGATCGGGAGTTACGCGGGTGAAACAGCGGAACGCTGCTAGTTTGTAGTAAAATCCTACCTGTATCAGATGCATATGTCCATTATCTAGCCTCGTCCCGCCGACCGTATAGTTCTCAGGCGTCTGGTTGAACCGCAGATGTACGACCAATTCTCCCGCGTCTAGCGAGGCAGCCACTTGACTCTCGTCTGTCTGCTTGTAGCGAGGTAATGTACCTGATAACAATATTAACGTTAGGTAGACATATGGTTGTAGCGACAACATTTTTGAAAATGGCAAAAGTTTTCGAGGTAGATCCAAAAAACGATAGTGTGACGTTCTGGATTCAGTGGCCAGGAGTAGCTGGAGATTGGGAGGCTTTTACCCAGCAGTAGGATACAAGTCTCAAAAATTTAACCTAGGATGTTGGGAATCTGTGACCTTTAATAAATAATTCGATGGCATGCAGTCACGGTACGAAAGTCTAAGATTAAAATTAAATCAGGAATTTCGAAAAAAAAGAGCTCATAAGTTATGTAAGAAAAAATTATGATAAAAATTCAACATAGCGGCTTTATCTATCATATTTTGAGAGTTGATGTAGTTATATCGCGTGATATAGCTTTATCGTATCGTGTTTTGGTCTTCAAGGAAAACCTTTGAGAACTCGTTCATAACCAGAAATAAAACCACTTACCTAAATAGAAGATCATCCCGGTAGGTTTCCTGGTCATGATGAACATGGATATGTCTAGAGCAGCTCGCACCGAGCGCCTCGCGCGCTCGTCCACTGCTACTGTCACTATCGACCTGGGAACATACAATAACGTTGATGATTGCTGCTTACCAGGCGGTGGGAAAATTTACCAATCTCTAAGAACAGAAGGCTTATTTACGTTAATAACATTTAAATATCATTCCAATTGCATTTCGATTACAAATAACCGGGAAGTGGATTCAAGTTGCAAGATTCCACCCGAACAAACTTATATAAATTGCAAGTTAAATAAAAGCTTTTAAAAATACCCTCAATTATTTACGAACATTGGCCTTCTGGTTCTTTAATCCCATAAGGAATACCGATATCCAAGCGCCTGGATTTATGAGTGATGAATGAAGACTGAGGAAACATCATGAAACCCCACGCCGCTAAGGAGACTTCCTTACCTGGCCGTAGACTCGTGGCTGAACGTGGCCGCAGTATAGTTGTACTGGCACGTGGCACCGAGATGTGGTCGCGCGCACGCGCATGTGAACGAAGACCACGCGTCCTCGCACACGCCGCCCGCGCCGCACGGGTTCGGCTTGCACTGCTCCTTGCGCTGACACTCTGCCCCCACGCCGCTCAGCGATATACCGGGGGACTCTTCCTCCGCCACTACTGCCTGACCGTTCACCATCACATCCTGGGGAACACATTGTAAAAAAAACATCTTACATTTACGCAATTTTATTGGACTGTTTTATGTATTATTCCACTATATTAATATATTAAAACACCGATTTTTATAATTACTTTTTGTTTATTTCGCCATCTTTAATGCAGTGCCCAAAGCGACGTCATAGACGAAAGACGCGGCCACAGATAAAAAATAATATTGAAAGGTGCGTTCAAAATCGCAACACTCGTTCGCTTTTTGAAAGTTAGAATATCAATGAATACTAAAGACTAAAAATATCTAAAAATCTAAAAATATGAATTTTAAAACCGAATACTAAGTAGATAGGAACTTATAGTAAGTATTTTAAGTAAGGTTAGTAGTAAAGGTTCAGGAGATTTTATTTCTCATGCTCGATTACCTTCTCAAGGCACAGTCAGTTAGTGTCTCGGGTACCTCTCCACCAGTATCATTAAAATTCTCTATTTCTCTACTCTGTAATGTTTCTTTACCTAAATCGGTACTAAAGTTATTATTTTCTACAACGTCATTAATTTATTTATCTTTGTCGTGTGCTTGTCCAAATAAATGTTTTTCTATTCTATTCTAAATGTGGAAATATTTCTGAATTCCATTTACATTTACAATATATTTTGAAGAACTTAAACTTTTTAAAATTTCCGCTTTGGTCCATCCTTTTCCTTCTTTTAAATGTTTGCACCAAACTATATCTCCCACTTTAAATCCTGGAATTTCTTTATCATTATTTAATTTTACTTTTTTAGTAAAACTGTTAAAAAAATTCTGAAAACGGAGGTTTATTCTTAAATAACTTATCATTAGTAAAAAGAAAATTTTGTAACAAAACTTCTTTGGATAAGATATTTCTTCCTGCAACCTACCCATGGCCAGTTTCATTGTTTAAAAGCTACGTTCGGCCAAACCATTCGACTCGGAGTGATAGAATGGACTTTTTAAATGTGTACACCCATTTGCTATCAAAAATTTATTAAATTCTACCCAGGAAATGGGTGGGTCATTGTCACTAACTAACTCTGAAGATTTATCAATTATAGCAAAAGTTTTACACAGTTTTTCAATGACCTGTAAAGCAGATGTACCTTTTATTATATGAATATCGAGCCACTTATATCTCGAATCAATTATTAACAAATAAGTTAATGTTTTATTTTAAAACCAACATGTACTCTTAAAAAAATCTCATAAAAAGGGGACGAGTGTTGCATATTTGAACGCACCCTTCAATATTATTTTTTCATCCGGTTGTTATTCTCCTTATTCTGAAAGGAATTTGTTCCAGTCTGTTCTGTGACCTCTACGTTCTTGATTGCCTTTCTTGGTGTTTTTGGTAAATGCCTCTTCTTCTTGCAAATATAACATGCCCAGTCCTAGTCCAGTATTACCTTCACAATAATAACACGATTGATTATTGCCTCGTACTGGTACCACACTGCTTTGTCTTTCGATAAATTGGCAAACCCCCTCGGGTTGTATGTCCTTGGTCTCCTTATCAGCGCTCTCCATACTGATAGCGATCTGGACCGCCCTCTCGAATGCGTTAAAAAATATAAGGGTGCGTTTAAATACGCAACAGACTGCAACTTACCTGACAAAGCTAAAGTGCCCATTATTACAAAGATGTCCAAAGATTCGTCATTGTTTGCTTACCTGGAAGCATCCTACAAAGAAGTTAGGTCCGTGTGTGAGTGTGGCGTACGACGAGCCGGCGGTGCCGAGCTGTGTCGATGGGAATGACGTCACCGACGAGTTGAACGCTTCCAATTGGCTGATCGGGTAGATGGTCTGCTCCTCGTTGGCCGCCAGGACGAGGTGAGATGAGTTTATCGTTACGAATACCTGAAAATATATATATGATTAGTAGATCAACTTGATCTAAGACCTCCACTTCCATCCGTAAAAGTAAGTAGTCAAAACCTACCTTCTGCCAATTACTGTCGTTCAAATTAGACCCTATAAACACCCCCTCCCATTTGTTCAACAGACTGGAATGCAGATTGAGTCGTCCATTGGACAGCTCGAGGAAGAAATACGTCAGTCCCCTGCCCATAGCGAGCAGGCCGTTTCCGAGGGTAGTCTTGAAACGGAAGGAGATGTCGTAGCCTTCTTCTCGGGACGTGTTCACTTCGACGTAGCTGCTCTTCTCTAGGGACATTGTTGTTATCTGTGGGAACGAGTTATTTATCAGACACATTTCAATTACTTTCAAAATGCGCAAGCAAAAGCATAAAATATTCGCTGCAAAAATGGGGCAAATGAACATAACGTTAGATTTTAAGATGTCTGTTGTCTGAACGGTCAGTTTGCACCATCAGCATACCATCCATTTTAAACAACCGTATGAATGTCTGCGTTTCGTTATGGCGTCTTCTCGCAGCACGGACCAGTTGCATCCCCTAAAGTCTCCCTTTAAACCCTAATTTCGCAATGTGGTCTTTTCTACAGTGACCACAACGCGTTGTGAGCATTTTCAGTGAGTGTTACCTTCTCACACGTAGTCCCTCTATGTCCTGGTGCGCAGCTACAGTTGAACAGATGGTCGGTCTCGCCGCGCAGCCAGGGCCGGCACGTGCCGCGGTTCCGGCACGGCGAGGAGCGACACCCCTGCAGCACGACGCTGCAGTTCTGTCCACCCCATCCCTCGTCGCAGACGCACGTGTACATCGCACGGCCGTCGATGCAGCGTCCGTGCGCGCACGGTTGGTACCTATAACGACAGGCTAGATATAGACCGTTCACATTTCATTTTACCTAAGAGCAAGGAATAATACTACTATTCTTAAATACTATTCAAATTTTAATAAATAAAAGTAAAAATAGTCGACTACAAATGGGGTGATAGCCAGCGACTAGTCGGCAGAAACTTAGTACATACCTGAGACACTCGTCGATCTCAGTCTCGCAATGTTCGCCCTCGTACCCCAGTATACATGCGCAGGAGTACTCGCCGATACCGTCGATACACTTCCCGTGTCCGCAGGGAGACGACGCGCACTCGTCAATGTTTACTTCGCAACGAGGACCCGTCGTGCCAGACACGCAGACACATTCGTAACTGAAATACGATTTAAGGGTTGTTATGAAATCTCGATATCGATAAAACATAACCCATTAGAGGATTAGAGTGTACTCAAAAGCGGAATCTATTTATCGATTTGACCAATGGATGAGAGTGGAACTGACGTTTTTTACATTTTGGAGTTGGGACAATGTCAACAGACTTATGTTTGCACCACTTGCTGAAACCGTAGAACCGGTAGACGTAGCCCCCGAGGCACGCCCATAAGGTGATACCAAGATGGAGTGGTCATCCATAGCACCAAGGTTAGGTACCCAATAGTGGGATATCACAGGCGAGTTTATTCTTGTCTCCTTACCCATCAGCGTCCTCCGGATGGAAGGGTTGGTAGAAGACCTGCGGGAGCAGCATCCCGGGCTGCGGGCCGACGGCCACGGGCGGCGCGTCGCTCGCCAGGTACAGGCTAGTGTTGCTCCGCTCGAGGCACACGCCGCCGAACTTGCACGGACCACTTTCACATTCGTTTATATCGATCTCGCAGTCCTTGCCTACAATGAGGTGCATATATGCATCAATTTTCAGAAAACACTAAAATCTCTTTTTAAAACACATAAATTTAGGGAAATAGAGGCCTTCCGGAACTGGTCCTAGGAAGACATTTATACAGCATCAGGACGTTTTATCGCTCGAATTTTGTCGACAAAATAAATGCGGCTTTCTAGAGGGCGGTAAGGTTTTATAAATAATCGTACCAATATTAGATTGTAGAGGCTGTTGTAATGTTACCTGTATAAGCGGGATGACACTCGCACCTGTAGTCGTTGACCTCGTCGACGCACGTGCCCCCGTGCCGGCACGGCGCCGGCGCACACTCGTCGATGTTGACGGAGCAGTCCGTGCCGGCGTACCCCGTGCCGGCACACTCGCACGTGAAACTGTTCAAGCCGTCTAGACAGCGACCGCCGTGCTGGCATGGCATCGACTACGGAACGTAAAGAAGTATTTTAGACTGAATGTAATTTTATATCAAAGGATTCTCTCTCTTACCCATCTAAAATACACATGAGCTTGTCAAATGATATTTCTTTCCTGCTTGTTTTTAAAATGGAAAATCCGAACCAAACACTACACTTATCTTGAAATAACTAGATAAGTATCCATAATTATTGTAAAATAAAAAAACGATACAAACAAGGTAAAGTTCTATGAAATGATCATTAACTTTCAGTTCGTGACAACCAAACAGATCAGACAAGTACCTGACCAATTAATTTGGTATTTTTATATTACGTGTAGGTATGTACTACGGTGGAGGAAAATATGAATAATGCAATAAATATGAACTTATTGACAATATTGCTGCAACTTGCATTTTCAACACTAATATAGTAAAGATTTTTTTGTTTTTATATTTGTAACGGAATAGGCTCCGAAGCTACTGGACCGATTTTGATGAAACTTGGTATGAGGATACATTGATTCATTGAGAATAACATAGGCCACTTTTTAACCCCCGACGCAAAAACGACAGGGTGTTATAAGTTTGACGTGTCTGTGGCATCGTAGCTCCCGAACGGCTGTACCGATTTTGATTTAGTTTTTTTTTGTTTAAAAGGTGAATTAGTCGGGAGTGTTCTTAGCTATGTTTTCATCCCGATATTCCCGCAGCTAGTTTTACTGTATTGATATTGAAAACTATAATGGCGAATCATCCACGTAGATTATCACGCGACCGCACAGCGCACCAATCACCGACAAGACGCTGCTCGTTGATTGGTTACCTTCGTGATGACGTGGCCAGGGGTGACATACCTCGCAATCATCGATATCAATCTCGCAGTTGGCCCCGGTCAGCCCGTCGATACAGACGCACGAGTAGCTGTTGATGCCGTCTACACACGTCGATCCCACGGCGCAAGGGCTCGACTCACACTCGTTTATGTTTATAGAACAATCTTTACCTGTACAAATATATAAGAGAATAAACATATTATCCTACTAATATTATAAATGTGAAAGTTTGTGTGTGTGTGTATGTATGTTTGTTACTCCTTCACGCAAAAACTACTGGACCGATTGCAATGAAACTCGGTATCTAGATAGCTGGAGACCTGGATTAACACATAGGCTACTTTTTATCCCGATATTCCCACGGGATCGGGACTAACGCGGGTGAAACCGCGAGGTGCAGCTAGTAATCAATATAGGTACATAGCATACCTTTAAGTAAGAGTTTGAAGCACATTAAATCTGTCTTATACCTTGCAATTTTAAACTCGATTTTAGCTTTCGGACCAAAATGTATGAACTCAAACAAGTTTTAGTAAAAACGACCTACCTAACCATAGCTCTGCACGTGTCCCCTGCCTGGTAGTAAATGAGGTTCAAAAAGAATAAAGGCAAATATTGGCTTACGATTAAATATGAAAAAACTCGCACTACGGGCTCAGATCAGAGAGAGTCCCCATACATCTATCCAAAGGTTGACGGGATGATGCAGTAGTGCTTTTTTCCATCTACATTAATATTATAAAGAAGTAAGATTTTGTTTATTTATAATAGGTTCTGAAGCTGGGAGTCACATAGGCCACTTGGTATCCCGATATTCCCACAGGATCGCGACTAAGGCGGGGGAAACCGCGGAGCGCTACTAGTCTATCTAGAAACATATATTTATCCACAAGGGATCCTTATTATCGGTGTTTGATAATATAATTACAAGGTTGTTTACACCTAAACAAGATGTACCCAAACAAAGACTTATGTTTTAAACGATGCTGTCATAATGCGTAACAATAGAAAATAACATTTTTCCCTTACTACCAACCTATCTACCTATATTCACCCTCTTAGTAATGTATCCAAAAACCCCTTTCTTATTGGATACTTAAAGATCACACCCTCCTTTCAAGTTTCTAGGAGTAGCGAAGCTGTGCGTAGGAGTAGATATAATAATCAGTCAGGACTTGGAATTTTATCATAGGCTACTTTTTATCGTGATATTCCCACTTTTAGTAGAAAATATACATAAGTAATGAATCTAAAACTAATACATATTATGAAGAGGAAAGATTTATTGTTTAGCTTTCTAGCTAGATGGGTCTGGCTGGAAGACCAGCGCTGCAGCTAAGCATGTTTGGCTGCAGTTTTTAGCTGAGGTCGACCCATTTGGCTCAGCACACGACTCCTCATTTATGTTGTTCTTCTTTATCATTTTTTTTTGTTTTTTATTTAATTAATTTTCATTGTCATGTTTATTTCTTCATTCCTGTGTTTGTCGTGTGTTTGTACTCAATAAATGTTTTTTCTTTCTTTCTTTGCTTTGTTTGTAACGTATAGGCTCCGAAACTACTGGATCGATTTTGATTGGTATGAGGATACATTGATTCGTTGGGAGTAACACAGGCTACTTTTTATTTCGATATTCCCACGGGATCAGGAGTTACGCAGGTGAAACCGCGGAGCGCTGCTAGTTGTTTTTATGAATCAAGAACAAAATATATAGTACTTTTAGTCTAACTAACTAATTATACGATGACGTATGTACAATATTGTATTGGAGATAACATACAATATTGTATTGGATTACAATATATTTATAGGTACATTTAAACTGAAGCAATTAAAATGAGTATCCCTATATACGTCCCCTATAACTACGGCCTAAACAGGACTAATTTGAGGGATTAATATTTTTTTAATAACATACTTAACCAATTTTTTAAAATTTGCTTTCAAGTACAGACTTTTTGGCCTCACTTCCTTTATTATAAGTATAGAGGTCAGCGTTTAATCACTGTTGTAAGTGACGATAGACATTTGTGACTTGAATACCCCTAAATAAGTGGGGACCTTTGAGGGGCGGTAGTGAAGGAAGATGGCAAGTATTCTTTCCATCCTTGGACTCGACAATTTTCATGTGTTCAACCTTATAACTACAGTACCTACTGACCTTCGAATCCATCCATACAGTCGCATTCGTAGTTATTCTCTAAGTTCTGACAAGTGCCACCGTTTTTACACGGCGACGAGAGGCATTCGTCGATGTCCTGCTCGCAATTATCGCCCGTATAACCTGGAACATTTACATACATTATAGTAAACTAGCGTTTTTATCGAAACTTGACCTCTTTACTACCCTCTCAGCGTAGTCGACCGTCTCCAGACTACAGAGGAATACTTGTCAATATCTCTGGAGCGAAATAAGCCGTGGATTTCATCACGATGTTTTCCTTCACCGTAAGAGCAATGTCAATTATAGCATTTAATTTTTTTAATAAGAAAAATCCATGGGTGTTCGGTCAGCCGGGATTTGAACCCACGACCTTCGGTATGAAAGTCGGGGTACCTATCTACAACTAGAACAACACCGCTCCTGCGCGCCCCACGGTTTCACCCGCGTTAGCGTTAACTTCGTGGCAAAATAGGTATAAATATAAGCCACAGAACCTCTACTCATCCGACGTCTGTCTTCTGATTCACGACAAAAATCGGCACATCATTTTGACAACGCGCAATCATATCCGGCGCACACTCTACTTACTAATGAAATAGGTATTTATACAAAACACATTACCTGGGCGACAGTAGCACTGATAAGAGCCGGGAGCGTTCATACAGACACCGTTGTTGCATATCTTCGGATTCTGAGCGCATTCATCTATGTCAGTTTCACAATATCTACCTGTAACAATAACATAATGACTAATTAACACTTTAAAACTACCTTTAAATTATCCGATTAACACTTTTGATTGTCACTTTTTAGTTGAATTACCTGTGAGAAACGAAACAAGTAATATAAAAATCGCCTTGATCATAATGTATTCCGGCAATGACTTATTTTGAAGTCACATAATTAGCATTTAAAACAATAACAGAACGGTAAATATTACAATAGGTGTGCACAGCTGTCGCGGTGGAAAGACTACTATACAATGGACTCTGTTAACTATTATTGCACTAGCATAATTATTATTCAATGTTTTTCATTTTAAGATTCAAGATTAATTATTTTTAGTATTTTTTTCACAGTTAGTAACTAGTTCACCTATTATTTAATTCAAGTGATTATAATCATCGCGGAAATAAAATTAGAAATTCCCGCTCAGAGCTGGCTCTATGAAAAAGTCGTGTGATGCCACGATTCAAAAAATAAACATCAACAACTTTTGCTGTCACTGTCAATAGTCAACAGAAACGTCAATGTCAATCGATCGATTGATTGAATGAACTGTCAAAAACCTCGCAAATTCTGAAGATGGGTTTTCGGTTTTTTATTGCAAAAAACTAGTCAAAATATTATTTTAAAACCAGCACAATGCACAATAAAACGTGAAAAAAGCAATTGCTCGCCGAGACAAACACATGACTCATCACAATGCAAATACAAAAGATTTTTAGGTTATGTCGGCGGCGTATTTACCAAAACAAGCGTTTTAGTCACGTACGAGCTACCGAAGGGGCAAGCAACAATGAAAACATCGACAAAAGTGATAAAAGACAAGACTTTAAGTCATTACTCAGTGAAAACCAGCATAAGATCACGTTTAACTCGTATCTAGAACACGAGAAGTTAGAACTGGGTCACTTTAGGTAAGTACTAAGTACGCCCCGTTTCACTCGCGTCAGACTTGGTGTCGTGAAATCTGTATAGCATTATAATGTTGTCTCTGTTAATTTCAATCTCCCTGGTATAAATAAGTTTTTCTAAGCTCCGCCACTTTGTCTGCGTAAGAAGTAGCCTAACGTGTCCTTGGACTTCGTTACACTACTGCCACTGTAGGAATTTTTATCTTAATTAGTCATGCATTTGACCACGCAGACAAACATACTTCTCCTTTATTTCTAATATTAATGTTAGTATTTATAATTGGTATGTATTGTGTAGAATTAAAAGATGAACTCTATCTGTTCAAAGGTATTATGTAAAAACAGTGAATAGAACTAAGAGAGAACAGCAGAAAGAGTTTGAGTTGAAGAAGCTATCACCGCTGCCAGTGTCTCTGAAGTATATTGTATCAAATGATAGACTGTTGAAGGATGAAATTGAAGATGTTGCTCCGAGGCCGGATGGAGCATTCCAATTGCCGTTTGCAAACACTACACAGGTAAAATTCTATCCTATCTTACTAGTTATAAATGGGAAGTTTGTTTGATTATATTGTATGTTTGTTACTCCTTCAGGCAAAAAATACTGAAGTGATTGCACTAAAACTTAGGTAGGTATACAACATACTAATATTATCCCACGATGGCTTCGAAACTACTGGACCGATTTTGATAGTCAATTCATTGAGAATAACATAGGCTACTTTTTATTCCGATATTCCCACGGGATCGGAAATTATGCAGGTGAAACCGCGCAGTGCTGCTAGTAGCTAGTAAAAGGAGTAACATCCCTTTATCCTGGCTTTTTATCAAGACTTACTCGGAACATACTTAATTATAATAAAAAAATAGACGAAGTAAGAATGTAACCAACTAAAAGGCTATTTAAATTATGTTGTGATACTATTTTTAGAAGTAATTTACAAGATTATAATGAAATCAGAGACTGCTTCAGTTACCTATGGAAAGAGTTTTCGATATGGTTTTCATACCGCTTTATTGAAAAATCATTTCACTATGGGTTACATTCACAATCAGTTTCACTAATCCTTGAATTAAACCCTTGTGTAGTTCCAGCAAATGTTTATTTGCCATTAACAAAAAAAAAGTGATAAACTATTCCTGGACCTACATATCCATATATACATGGTGTAACAAGGGGGGTGGATCATCGGTTGTTGGGGGGTAGGGGACCTCAGTACCTATCGATTTAACCCCCATGTATGTTCAGCAATATTCACTGGTTCAAAAGTTATTTGGACTTTAGTGAAATTTTAGTCAAAATCAGATTTCACCCTGAACTTCGCAATTACAGCCAAACTGTCAGATCTGCGATTCTGCTTTTTTTGTGAAACAAGTTTAATAGTGGACCTTTTTAACCCATAAATCAATCAGAGTCTAAGATTTAATAACCATTAAAGTAATATTTTTTTTCAAAATCTAATGTTTACATTATCTTTGTATGGTTCTAAAAAAAATATTTCACAGAATATTTTTTTCAGTAACCTATCTTAAAAACTACTGGCTTTCATGAAGAATAAACCCTGAAAGTTTCATTTGGCTAGAGCTAAGGCATCATGTTGAAAAATCTACTTGATAGTCCAAAAAGTGAAAATAATAGATATTATTTTCATTCAGCAGAATCGCAGACCTGATAATTTGGCTGTAATTGCGATGGTCAGGGTGAAATCTCATTTTGACTAAAATTTCACTAAAGTCCAAACAACTTTTGAACCAGTGAATATTGCTGAACATACATGGGGGTTAAATCGATAGGTACTGAGGTCCCCTACCCCCCAACAACCGATGATCTACCCCCCTTGTTACACCGTGTATATATGTATCTATGGGCCTTCGTAGCCTGAAATAAATGTTTATTTTTATTTTTTTATATACATATTCATTAAAATCGGTCAAGCCGTTTGGAAGGAGTATAACCACTAAATCTGTGACACCAGATTTTTATATTAGATTTTTTATTAAACTCAGGTACAATTCAACCAACAAGACAGCAAACCATCATCACCCATCAAACCAGTCACAAAAGAAGAAACTAATGAATTTGACCGTTCCGATTTAGACAAATGGATGACAAGCTATGAATATTACGATGATACTAAACATTCGGAAATAGATAATGATTGGGTAAAACAGTATGGTACTCCAGACCCAGCGGCAGGTTAGTATTTAAGTCACGAGTGAACGAGCAGCTTATTGCTTCTACCAAGAGGCAAAAAGATGCACCACAGTAATAGTGAGCTAATTCAGAAACTTCCTCAGGGGTTAGCAACATTCCCTGCGGAGGCTGTGGAGCTCTCCTACACTGCAGCGACCCCGCCATCCCCGGTTACCTCCCCAGTGAGATCTACAAGTTCAGGGATCGGGAACAGCTCAAGACTATGGAATGCCAGCGATGCCACTTCTTAAAGGAGTACAACATAGCGCTGGATGTTACTGTGCAGCCCGAAGAGTTTGAGAAACTGCTACAGTCTATTAGGTAGGTTGTTTTCTAGTTTTTTTATAAACCCAGTTTTACTCGTGTTTCTATCTTGTCAGAATATCGCGAGATCAAAAGTATCTAGCTAGGACTCCAGCTATCTGCATTCTGCATCTAATCAACGTAACCTGTAGGTATTTTTTGCTTGAAGAAGTACAAACACAAATTTTCGCATTTTAATAATCTGGTCTTAGCGTTTTCTTTGTAGTTCTGGTTCAGTCTATATTATTGGTGATTTAATTGTTTGTATTCGGATCAGGTAGGATACTGCGAATTCTTTTTTTCTTGCTTAGCCTTACCTTTAATTCATGGCATTATTTTTTCAGACATGTGAAATCTCTAGTACTTCTAATGGTGGATTTGCTTGACTTCCCCTGCTCTATCTGGCCGGGGATTGTAGACATTATTGGCACTGACAGGCCTATGTTTATTGTAGCTAACAAGGTTGGTATATAAGAGCAAAATGTTATATCTTAAGTACCTACTGATTTACATATAATTTTTGATGCATGCCTTTCTGTGCCTCACTTAGTTTTAACTGCGCCCCGCGATTTCACCGCGTAAGTCCCGATCCCGTGGGAATATCAAAATAAAAAGAAGCCTATGGACTATCCAAAACAAAAATAATTTTATATTCGAATCAGTAATTCCTGAGATTCGCGCGTTCAAACAAACTCTTCAGCTTTATAATTAGTAAAGATATATTTCATTTTAATATATTTCAGGTGGATCTGTTACCAGGAGACAGTTTCGGCTATTTGAAACGAGTCAAAGAATCTCTTAAAACGGAAATACAGAGAACGAAACTCTCTGAAGCTAATATTAAATACATAGCGCTAATTTCCGCTAAAACCGGCTACGGAGTAGAAGACTTAATATCAGCTATGTTTAAATACTGGTTGTACAAAGGTGACGTGTTCCTCGTTGGGTGTACAAATGTCGGTAAAAGCTCGTTATTTAATGCTCTACTCCAATCAGATTACTGTAAAGTACATGCAGTGGACCTCGTCCAGAGAGCTACAGTTAGCCGATGGCCGGGTACTACACTCAATTTGCTAAAATTTCCTATAAACAGACCTTCAGGTTGGAAGATTTACCAACGAACAAGGCGACTCAAAGCTGAGACAAAGCTAATGAAAGTTGAAAGGGAACTTCGTAAAGCGCAAGTCAGCGGTTTACCGACAACAGAGACACCAGCGTTGATAGGTCACATCGGTCGTTCCTTCTCGGTACCCATTGATGAAGAAGGCAAAACTGATGTCGATGGCTTGAGTGCGTTAGATGAGAGACACAAGCTATTCTCTCAGAGTAAATGGTTATACGACACACCTGGAGTCATCCATCCGGACCAAGTATTATCCCTGCTAAGCACAAAGGAATTGCTACTGACCATTCCAAAGTACGTAATTAGACCTCAGACTTACTACTTAAAACCTGGTTATACAATGTTTGTAGGAGGTTTAGCGCGGATCGACTTGGTAGAGAGCGAGTTGCCAGTTCGTTTCACTGTATTCTGTGCTGAGACTTTACCGATCACAGTGACCGTTACCGACGATGCTCAAGACATTTACGAGAAGTTTGTAGGTACCGAGCTATTTGCTGTACCGAGTAGTGGAGAGGAAAGACTGAGGAACTGGCCGGGGTTGACAAAACATGATAAAGTATTGAAGTTCAAAGGTGAAGGACCGAAGATTTGCTGTGGCGATGTTGTCTTGTCTTCTATCGCGTGGGTGGGAGTGACAGCGAAGGGGGGTGAGAGTTGCGGGGTGGTTGCGTGGACGCCGAAAGGGCGCGGGGTATACAGGCGGTATCCATCGGTGTTGCCATACGCGATCAATTTGAAAGGGAAGAGATTGAGAGATACGCCTGCGTATATGGTAGGAAAAGTGTTTTCTGAAAACGATTGAGTTATACAATGGACGATGAATTGTTGATGTCACTTTGGTGTTTTAAGTAATATTAAACATTAGATGTTATTTGCTGTCTTTTTGTTGAAATAATACCTATTTATCTAATTCTATCATTTCGAGGGTTAGTTTCACTCCTGCCTGGTTGAAATCAGAAACGAACCAAATGTTTTGCATTATTATTCCTCAGAGTGGAATCAGTTGCCTGCGTCTGTCTATCCTGGCGTGTAACATTTAGGGTCTTTAAATCACGAGTGAATCAAGGTATTTTCTAGACGCGCGTGCTACATCTTAGACTGCATTGTCACTATAGTGGTTGAATGCTTGTAAAAAAAACGAAATATAGTAATATCTTACCAGTAGTTCCAGCAGTACACTGACATTGGAACAAGCCAGCAGCGAGCGCTAAACACGTCCCGTTGTGACAGGGCGAAGAGGCGCACGCCGACTCCGCGCCGGCGGCGGCGCAACGCCACCCACTGCTACCTTCGACACACTCCTGAAGGGACAAACACGATTTAAGCACACAAAAGTAAAGGTGGTCTTCAGTTTTGTCAGAAAAATGTCCCAAAGCCACCAAAATTTTCATAGGATCTAGATCATCACGTCATCTTTTTAGGGGTCGGTCTTGATTTCAACGTTAAAAGCGTAAAAATGGTCAAATCCGCGGATTTATTTTATTACTAAGTAGGTATAACAGACGATGATTCATTTGATAGCCTCTGAAGTCTAGCTTAATAAATAGATATTTTTTACCCTATCGAAAAAGTCGATTTTTCTTTGGAAAGGTCTGTTGAGTTCTTGAACTAACCTAGCCCACAGTATCAAGCCTTGTATGCACTTGGTTATGTACCTGGTATTGCGGACAGGAAGTGATCCGACAGTCCTGCGGCATGTCGCAGTAGTCGCCCGCCCAGCCGACGCGACACAGGCACTCGCCGCCCTCGCAGCTGCCCCCGTTGAGACAGGGTCGCGCCGCGCCGCACATTGCGCTCGACTCCTCGACCGCGCTACTGTCTGGTACGTCACACCGGATCCCCGCCCATCCGGCCTCGCACTCGCATTGGAACCCACCGCCCTACAGACCAAACAATACAGGCTCCTTCAACACACGAGTCTGCAATTTTAACTCAGCTATCAACGATCAGTATAAAGCACTTTTTTATCATCAAGACCGCTGCTACTCATGAACAAAGAAACGTTTCACGTCTGTGCTTCATTTTTTCATATAAGATTTTTATCAGATGGCTACTAAGATGCACGTTGGCGATGTTTGTCTATATCTGGTAATTATTATTATCCCGAATACCCTTCGTTGACAGCCGAGGAAGAATATTGTGCATATAGTGTCATTACAAAGTATCTAATGTATTGTTGCAGATCAAGTAGTGATAGAAAGATATGATAATGAAACAAAACTTTCACTGAAGCAAATAAACACATAACATGCAACGAAAAAGACAAAACTACCATTAATTTATTATGCTGTCTTTTTTCAACATTATACTAAAATGTAAGAAAAGAACTCACCTAGGCGGTACACACAACAACAAATTATTCATGCAATAATTAACAACTTAACTATAGACAATAGGCATTTTGCGATTGGTTGGAGTGCGATATTGAACATCTAAAATATATTCTCCATCAAAAGAAAACCAATTCACAAAATCTTCATAAAATCTATAAATATAAAATTCAAAGTCCTGATTGAGTGACTGATATCTTCACGCACAACTTTAACCGTTAGTCCAAGAGACATGTTTGGAAGGTGTGTTGTTTGTCAAGTGTAGATATCCATTTAGAAAAGTTTTTGCGAAATTCCACACCTAAGAGGGTGAAATGGGGGGTTTGCATTTGTTTCCAGTAGGCCACGCGGGCAGAAACTTGTTGTCTATATTAATATTATAAAGAGGAAAAATTTGAATGTTTCTTGGTATTAAATAGGCACCGAGATTGTCTATAAAGCGATACTTACATTAACATCAATACAGTTGGCGGCATGCAGACAGGGCTGCGCCGCGCAGCGCTCCGCTTTGAGGTCCGAGAGCGCCTTGCCCGTGCCTTGCGGCGACGAGGCCCCGCCCCCTCCCGGCGCGGGCGTCGAACCCGCTACTTGCTCGCAGTACACCCCTATACCACGCACACGACATTCAAAGCACACCGCTTACGACACAACATAACATACACAAAAAATGGAATGAACAGGCGAAACATTTTAGTCATAGGTATTCCGCGTTAACAGAACGTAAAATGAATAATGAATACTTTAAAAATTAAATTTATTTTTTATAAATAATTATTTTTAAAATTAATTCTACGGCTTAAATTCAGTTTAAAATGATTAGGAATTTCATGCATAAACTCACACAAACGCATTCCTAAATAATAAGTTTACTAGATTACTCTGACTAAAGATGGCTTGCAGGAATATCGGAATACATAAAGATTAAGTAGAATTAAAACTCAATTTTAGCTTAAATCAGATGATTTTTTTGCTAAAATAAGGTTAATGACGAGCTAAAAAAGAATCTTATAGAAAAAAGAAACTAGATTTGACTAAGGAAAAGCTAGAGCGCGCGTCAGATAAGTCAGCGTGCGGTCAAAATTTGAACTAAACGATGTGCCGCAATAATATACAGGGTTATTGGAAATTATACTAGCAAGCCGTTGAGGGCTACTTCTGTGCACCTAAACAAACAACTTTTGTTCTACGACTTTTGGAAATTGACCAAAGTGACATTTTATTTGTATGAAAAAACTCTGTCACTGCGTTGGTCTTAACGCAATGATTACACCTTTGAGTTGTTTGATCCATTTGATTAAAGCAAGCTTTTCTAGCAACATAACAACGCCACTAGTCGCGCGGACTTTTTTGGCGCGCACTCTACAATAACACAGAGAATGAAACAGACTGGTACACCTAGCTACAGTAACAGTCAGTACATACCTTTGTACCCCGGGACACAAGTACAGTTGAAATGTTCACCAGTTGGAGTACAAGTGGCTCCGTTGAGACACACACCAGCCTCGCAAGCCGTTTCCGGTGTACTGCAGTTCGGAGACAACCCTGGGGCTCCTGTCAGAAACAATAACAATCATTCAATAAAGCTAAGCTAACTAGGGTTTTTTTTTAATGTTTCTTGTGTGTTGTACTAATAAAGTGTTTCTATCCAAAGATATTTTAAGACATGTTGACGTGCAGTTCTGTATGCGTGAGTCTGCAAACATACAGCTTTGCTTCGTATAGCCCGGACGACACACATAGAACCGCGCGCCAACATTATTTGAGCTAACTATACGTATGTAGTGCTTTCTGGGATGAACCAATAAGTGGGATAAGTTCTTGCATTTCAAGCGACGCGACTTTGTGCTTTTTTTACAATTAAAAAAATATCTTAAAGTTTTCTAATTCTTTATTGCAACGCCATCTCTGACTTATTTTCAATTTTTTTATTAAATTCGTAACAGATTGTGTCAGTAAAATACACTTACACTAATGTTGTATGGGCAGTCTTTGTCTATACGTCCGAATACTACTTATCTTAAGTGGCGATTAAATTGACATTTAAGTGTCAATTTCAATGGGATAGGAGCGTCTTAAATATTTAGGGAACCACTTGAGTATTCGGGCATATATCTGGTAATAATGAGTCAATGTCAGTACATACCGTAGTATCCAGCGTCACAGACACAAGTGGGCTGTTTAGCAGCGACACAGTGCGAGTGTTCCGGGCAGACAGCGTCCGCGCAGCTCGGGGCAGCGGGCGCGGGTGCGGGTGCGGGCGGGGGCGGGGCCGTGCACAGCGGGGGCTCGAGGCCGCGCGCGCACACGCACCTGAACTTGTCGCCTTCCTCCACGCAGACGCCGCCGACGCCGCACGGACCCGCCGCGCACAGCGACATCTGTACGACACGGACACTGTCAGCAACTACACACAATATCGGTAATGTTCACGGGTTATTATCATCTGTCGATGAAACGTGAATTCTCGATTATACCCAAAAAAAGAAGGCTATATCAGGGACGCATTCACACTATAAACTTAAAACCCAAAGAGCCAACCTCTTTGGAACTCTTTGGTTTAGCAAAAGCATTAGCATTGTGGTCCGGAAAATTACCGATCTAAAGGTACAAAACAGTTTTGAAACGATTTAAAAACCACTGTCTTTAAAATCACTTGCAACTGTAACATCTGTTAAATTACGATGTATCTATGACGTCACATCCCGCATTGGGTTTAAGTGACCTCCCAGTAGGGCTTCTCCTCTGACAGAGTTGAAAGATACATCAAAACCAGGTGTGTCGGAGCGTGTATATTTACCCTATCACACCTATCGCCCGTGTACTGTGCGTCACACACACATACGAAGCTACCGTATATGTCGTAACACAGGCCGTGGCCGCAGATGTTGGGATCCTCGAGGCACTCGTTTATGTTCGTCTCACATCTCGGACCTGAATATCCTGGAGAATAGAAATAACATATTTATTACTCAATATTTCATAGAATCATTGATTGAATATTACATATTTTTATATTACATGCGTGAAAATTAAAAAAAAATATCTAAATTAACAAATAAACAGTTTTGCTTAAGGATAAAAAAATTGTCTATGGCCGGTAAAAGTGTGTATTGAGGCTGTACCGGCAAACATTTAATCTTTTGCTTTCTCTGAAAAAGCAATACATAAAGAAGATAAGTGAACCTATTTGCAATGAGTAGAATATTGTCTATTACCTGTCCCAGTACAGTTGCAAGTATAATTATTGACAGCGTCGATACACCGGCCTCCGTTGAGACAGGCGCCCGTGCCGCCTGCGCCCGCGCACTCGTCCACATCCACTTCGCAATTATGGCCGCTATAACCTGGAGAATTGAAAATACTTTTATGACTAAAACTAAGGCACTTTAACTAAGGCTTTTATGACTAATACTTTTTGCATGCACAGAAGCTACTGGACAGATTTTGATAAAACTTGGTACGACAACATTTAATGAGAGTACCCTCGATAGCCTAACGTCACCGAACCGCTGCTGGGCTATGAAGTTTTAATTAGTTTTTAGATGTTACCAGATGGACACGTGCAGACGTAAGTATCAGCCCCCGAAGGCACGTTACAGCTTCCATTATTGAGGCAGGGTCCGGCCACGCACAGCGGGTCCAGTGACACTTCCAGCTCACAGTGTGTACCTGTAACATATTCGATAATATTGATCAGTCTCTCATATATAGCTACAATAAATTTATGAGGGGTTAGACCAAGACCTTGTGGGACACTAGTGCTATCTAGCCACAAGGTAAGCAGCTAGGCTTATGTTATGTAAGCCATATTACTGACAGAATACTTTTCTTTTGTAAATATAAAAAATGAACCTTCTGCGTCGCAGGTGGGTGTTCGCTCACCGCGCTGAAGTCGTATATTTGGATATTGATATAGTACATTGTTATCCTAGGTGTGAAAGTCACTCATTACAAGTCCCGAGACGGAGATTGGCGCCCGAGCGTAGCGAGGGCGCTAATAGTTCGAGGGACTTAATGAGTCTTTCACCCGAGGTAAACACTGTGCTTTTCATTAAGAATAATACATAAAATTCTTCCTAACAACGAGAGTGAATGAGAGACTTCATACTACCTGATCCTCTTACAAGGTGGGATCAAAGAGGTTGTATACATGTAGTGTTATTCTTTGGTGTTACTTAAAGCAAGGAGGTTAGGTTATGAAGTTCCTAATGTATAATGATACTAATACTGGCTATATGCACATTGCACGAGTCGTGCGAAGCCATAATTTGACATGATAGCTGTCAGTGAAAGCGATTTTCCCTAGGGCTGGAAATTTTATTTTCTACACGCTCTTCACGCATCTTTAGACCTACTTTCGGAGTATGAGTAATGAAAAATCATTTATACATACTATAAATAGTAGGGGGTCAAAGACAGAGTCTTGTGAGACACCAGTATATTGAAGAAAATCGTGTGACACGTTATCAAAAGCACAACCCGAAACCTTTCTAATTTTTAAATTAAGACTTATACACGGTAATTAGCAATATTATTGCCTAATTAATTGGCAATCTCTTAGTAGGAGGTTTTCCTACACGTTTAGATAAAGTTTAACGACTTTTAACTCTCCATAATTTCGACTTAAATTGAAGTAAACCTTACCGTGATAGTTATGCGTGCATTCACACGTGTAATCTCCTCTAACGTCTTCAACACATCGTCCGCCGTGTTGACAAGGCGCGGACACGCAAGGGTCGCCCGCATCCACTTCACAATTATTGCCCGTATACCGAGCTGAACAATGGCACTCGTATCTAAAACACAAATAGATTTAGGTTTTAATTCAGACTCCAGGATTAAAATATTAGGCGATTCAAAGTTTCGAAAAAGCTATACAGTTTCAATGGTCACAGGCAGACCAGGGATCAGATAGGATTCGGGAGCGATTCTTTAAACCTGTCTGTACTATTAAATATTTTATAATTATAATACATATTACGTATCAATATAACTTACTTGTCGTGCCTTGAAATGCAAGTTCCGTGACGCATACAAGGCTCGTTGTAACAGAAGTCTTTAGGCTGTATCCTTAACACATCTTTTCTATCTTTACCTGCGAATTGAAACAAGATTTGAGATAAAAGAGTTATACCAAAAAAACACGTCTAACACAAGATGACACAAGATGTTTTTTCAGCTGTTCATTTTGTTTTACAATGTCGTATATTTGTCTAACACCTTCACAATAGGAGCAATATTTAAAGGCGCATATCCATTTTTCATGTCGATTTTCGGAAAATTCGGTGCACGGTCAGGAGGGATTTGAACCCACGACTCTCACTGGACGGTGA
Organism: Idaea aversata; assembly: GCA_907269075.1. Lineage (NCBI taxonomy): Eukaryota > Metazoa > Arthropoda > Insecta > Lepidoptera > Geometridae > Idaea > Idaea aversata. The sequence continues at coordinate 957,681 of OU026084.1, forward strand.
GAACACTTACACATAATATCGCCTACGTCTCCTTCGTTCTTCAGAAATCAAGTTGAGCTATTTGGCCGTCAAGAGCAAACAAAATTATTCTATATTATAAAGATAATATAAGTAGTGATCATCAACGTACATTCGTCAGTAGTAAGGGGGCAGTGTCCGAAGACGACGTGCCTGAGCTGCGTGTGCGCCGCGTGGAACTCGAGCTGCGGCCCTTCGTGTATACACCCGCTGAATACGTTGCCGACCAGCAGGACCGCGCCTCCTGCTTCCAGCGCACCGGGGGACAGTAGCTCGGGGTTCCATGTTACGTTTGATATCACCTAAACACATTTATATGTTAATATGGTACTGTCAGGGGACAAAATTCCTTCTCGCATTTTGACTTAGTTATACAATTTGAAACGACTCTTAAATATTTACCCTTAAATATTCAAGGCGCTCCTATCCTATTTAAGCATTCGCTTAAAATATGTCAATTTAATCGCCACTTAAGGTAAATATTCTTTTAGTATTCGGGCGTTATTCCCCTAGTGCAAAAAATCTGTAGCGTGTCAGCTAGCGGGGAACACCCACAAGAGAATTTTATTTCTGAGTGTTTCTATATGTATGTATACATATAAATAAACTAGCGACCCGCCCCGGCTTCACACGGCTATATTATGCATGTATTATACGTATAAACCTTCCTCTTGAATCACTCTATCTATTAAAAAAACCGCATCAAAATCCGTTGCGTAGTTTTAAAGATTTAAGCATACAAAGGGATATAGGGACAGAGAAAGCGACTTTGTTTTATACTATGTAGTGATAGTGATATTGCAGGACATTCCACACATCGCCATCTAGCCCCAAGCAAAGTAACTGGACTTGTATTATGTTATGGTAATCTAGCAACTACAAGCCTAGTTGCGTAGCGAGATGGCGCTACGTGCCTGCTAATCACTACATAGTATAAACAAAGTCGCTTCCCGCTGTCTGTCCCTTTGTATGCTTAGATCTTTAAAACTACGGAATGGATTTTGATGCAGTTTTTTTATAAGATAGAGTGATTCAAGAGGAAGGTTTTAGTACATGAAACAAAACTACCACGCGTACGAAGTCGCGGGCAACAGCTAGTTAGACAAATTAAAGATTAGTATTTGCTGGCAAATAATTCATAATACATGACGCCTTTGTGTTGTGACCTTGTCGTATAAAGAACAATAACTGTCTAAGATTAATACAATGCTTGTTTCAGCAACGTGCATAGAATTAAATTTATTTCATCATTTATTTCAGGCAACAAAATAATTTACAGTAAGTATACAGTGATGAATAAAAAATCGGTGGTGACACACACACAAAGACAGACGGACAAGAAAGTGATCTTATAAGGGTTCCTTTTTTTACCTTTTAAGATACGGAACCATAAAAAATAAATATTATACGACACTTTACACAGCGCCATCTAGCCCTCAGCTAAGCAACTACGCTTGTGTTTTGGTAGCCATGCAACGGATAGAATACATAAGAATAAAAATAAGGTAGTATTCAAGCACTTTACTTATTTCCTCAAATAACTAGTTTCATTATGCCCCGATGGCAGCACCATCTCGGTACTGAATAGAAAACAGACAGACGGACAAGAAAGTGCTCTTATAAGGGTGCCTTTTTTGACGTGACAACGTTTTATAAATTGGTTTGCCGGGTGACACTTCAAGAAACTGCGTTACGCTCCGCTGACGTTATGCGCTCACAATGAGAGCGAGTGAGAGGCACGCGTCCCTTCCACTCGGGCATGGTTAGCCCGCCTAAGAGCGAGAGAGACAGACATAAAAAGTGAAAGGCACGCGTCCCTTCCACTCGAGCACAGTTGTTGTCACGTAAAACTTTCGCCCGTATACCGACTTTACAGGCAACCAGTTTTTCCTTTTGAGTACCCTTTAAAACAGTTACAACGCACCTGTGAATCTCGATCAACTTCTAACAGCAACGAGGGCGGGTTAGGTTTATACCGCAGCGCGACCCAATGCCACTGGTTGTCGAGGGTCTTCTTAGCGAGGTCGACCTCCTGGTGCGGCTGCATCGGCCTCGCCCATGATACTACGATCTTCTCGAACAGAGCCGTCACGTGGAGTGTGTAACCCTCGTATCTTTGGGAGAATAGTTCTCCACCTGGAAACATATTAGGATTATTATAAACAAGCGACCCGCCCCGGCTTCGCACGGCTATATTATGCATGTATTATACATATAAACCTTCCTCTTGAATCACTCTATCTATTAAAAAAAACCGCATCAAAATCCGTTGCGTAGTTTTAAAGATTTAAGCAGTCAAAGGGAAATAAGGACAGAAAAAGCAACTTTGTTTTATACTATGTAGTGATTATACATATTATAGAACAATGATTAACAGAGCGCCATCTAGCCCTAGGCTAAGCAACTATAGGCTTGTTACGGTGGCTAGATTACGTAGGTATACATTTTGTTTTAAATATAAGGTTTCCGTTTTTTGCTTTCGAGGTATGGAACCCTAAAAATACACTTAAGAGGAAAGGGTACCGGGGGCTTTCTCCATACAAACTATTACAAACGTAGTCGACTGTTTTCTCCCTGGATAATGACACTAGAGCAAATGTTTTTGTTGCATAAAACTTATAACTGCCATAACCATGCCCCTATTTTTTTATTTATTTTTATTTATTTAATCTTAATTTCTATGATAATTAGATAACTAAAAAAAAATAGGGGCATAGTCAGTCATGGCAGTTATAGGTTTTATGGCACAAAAATATTTCATCCAGACTAGTAACAAATATCTGTTCATAAATATTTGTTTGAGGCGGGAATCGAATCCGCAACCTTCTGCGTCACATAGGTGGTCAATTAGGTAGGGGATCACCTTTTACCAAAGAATTAACAGCTGGACCTAACAAGAATCGGGTAGGCTGTATCAGGGACGCAGCTGCAGTGGAGTTCGTGACACGTCTTATCTTACGTCAATTCAACACAATGCTATGGAAACCGAAGAACTCCTCCCTTCTAACAAAGAAGTTGGATTAGCTCAATTCGTCACACCCGTTACATTTTATGATGTTAAATTCATTACATTTTGGTTTTTGTAAGTGACCACCTAGTCTCTTATTATTTGGTATGTATTATATATAATTTAATATTTAAAAACCATAATTATGTAAATATATTATACAGGGTTATTGGAAATTAATTGACACGGCGTTAAGGTGGTACGTTTTCCCTACTAAATGTTTTAGAGATTCCTACGTTTTATACTGAGATATTTAACTTATTATGACTTAAAGTAGGCCTAATTTAAGCTATTGTAGGGGCAGACCAAAAATATCACTGTTTAACATCCAGGAAGTACTCTGTTTCAGCGTGAAAAAAGAGACCAATTTTACGTATGTGGTAGTGCACGGTTATATTGACGTATGGTCATAGTGTGAGTGACGCATAGATGTGTGGAAACACGCGACGTTGTCGCGTTGTGTGTGGAAGCAGGAACACGCAATTACGCTAGAGCAGAGCCGCAATACAGTTTGCTGGATAAGGGCGACGTTGCCTCTCCGTCTAATCTGTCTAATAAAAAATCAAAATAATTTCAATTGCATGATATTCAACTCAGTGCTGCCAGACCTACACCTGCAAGATTTTATGTAACTTTTGGCACTGTCGCGTCACTTTTGATACTTGAATTATACATTATTTTGATAGACTAATCAAATTATCACTTTACGTATATAATAAATAAATAAACATTTGTACTTGTTTGCATTTAATTAATAGTATAAAAATATAATAAAATATAAATGAAGTATAGTAATTCGCGAGAAACAAACCAAGCAGTCTTGTTGTTTTTTTTGATACTGTTTGTTGTACACACTGGCAACATACACCCAGTCGATACTTTGCCTCGCACTAGATGCGCGCTTGTTACCTAGGCAACGGAGAGTCAACAGAGATGTCAAGTAGTCAGTAAATAGAAAAACCAAAAATAAAATATTATAATCATTTAATATATTCCTACTATTGTGTTTAAAGTATCATCCATCTGAGCACCTACTGAAAATAAACCTTGAGGGAATTTTAGTGTCTTGTAAGTGATTGAATTATTTCACAAGTATACCCCTCAAGGTGGGTAACCTATCCACACAAGTTGGGCCGTAGGAACAAACTACGACTACTCTGGGTCCCAGGCCATGAAGGAATAGCAGGAAATGAGAAGACTGATGAGCTGCAAGAACAGGATCGGCAAGTGCTATGCTTGGACCAGAACCATGTACGGACCTGCCAGCATGCACAATCACAAAGGCCGTAAAGGATTACGTTGATAAGAAACACACGCAAGAGTGGGAAATCAGTAAAGAGCTACTACATTCGAAGAAATTCATAGGTAGCAGGCCCAGAGGGGCTTCTAAATTTATATTGAACAACGGAAAAAGCAAAGCACGAGCTGTGATTGGTGCCTTGACATGGCTTTACAAAACCAATGACATGCTTTTAAAAATGAAGATAACTTCTAATATTGACTGCAGAACCTGCGGTGATGTCAGAGAAACTATGGAGCACATCCTGTGTGAATGCGCCGTCTTAGTGGCGAAGTGAAGGAGACCCATGGGCCTCCTTGGGAATGCATATCCCAAACCGGAGAAACATAGGATTTTTCCTCTTAGTGGGATCACTGCGTTAATCGATCCCAAGGGGTCGAAGTGTTGCTGGCTATGTCAGTCCCCGATATAAGATGATAAGATAGAACTAATTTTAAATAAATAAACCTTTTTGTACATTACTTTGTCTTTATTTTTCTCTTTCCATTCAGACCTAGTACAATTTGCATCGTTCAGAATTCGTCCTAGTTTAAAAAAAAATGATTACTAACAGTACCTACCATAAAATTGATCCTGTTTTAGAAAATTTATTCAAAAATATATTTTCAAAAAAAAATTCTATTTGTATCGAGATTTGAACTGGGGCTCTTCAGAACACTACCCCGCCGCTATAAATGACTACACCAATCGGTATCTGTAGGACTACGTCAAATATAGTCTATAGTTGCTACAGTTTATTGTTTTGTATGTGTGCGTGTCATTTATATCGTGACAAGAGTTAAAAATTGTACTTTGGAAATACATTAAAATGTGACTTCCAAAAAATTAAATTATGTTTGAAATATGTTCAGAGCAAACTAGAAAACAGGCAACATATATACAAATACTTTAATTCCACGTCAATTATAGCAAAATAAAATAAAAATATACTTTCGGGGAAAACAAGCGCCATCTAGCGGAATACTTTGCTTAGCGATACGAAACATTCAACCTTAAGGGCTTCTTCTGTGCACCTTAACGATCAACTTTTGTTCTACGACTTTTGGAAATTCGAAAAAAAAAATGAAAATTTTGAGGTTATGTAAATTCGAAAAATAGCTGATTTTTTAAAACAAAGGTCATTCACACCAAGAACAGTAGATGAAACTTAAAAAATAAGTAAAATTTTAAGGTTACTGACCTCTCCGTGTAAGGAACAGCTGATTTTCAGGTAAACCTAACCTCAAAATTTTCAAAAAAATGTTCGAATTTCCAAAAGTCGTAGAACAAAAGTTGTTTGTTAAGGTGCACAGAAGAAGCCCTTAACGCCGTGTCAATTAATTTCCAATAACCCTGTATAATCACCTATTACAAGTTAAGTTATTCACAACCTACCATAAAAGCTAAATCAGTTCCTTTTCCATCCAAAGGTTGCCTGGAAGAAATCGCTTTCAGCGATAAGGCCGCCCATTTGTGCAACTTGTACTTTCTAGCTTTTACTTTGTGTTTATCGTGTTCTGTTTCTTTCTGTGTTGTACAAATAAAGTTATCTATCTATCTTTTGACCGATTGCTAAAACTTACACATTTGTATTAGGTACATGTATTCATTCTTGAAGAAATCGTGGTGTATAATTAGTCAGTAATGGAAAGGTAATTTATTTATATCTATCTAATACATCAAACATTTCATACAAAACTCTAGCAAACAACAAGATTTATCCAGGGAATTAGCATACAAACACACTGCGTAACAAACATAATTGCGAAGTGCCTAATTCTCAGGACCGGTTACGTCATTCCATTCTTTAAAATATCATGCAATGGTTTCTTAGGTATCGAAGAGGTCATAGGTAGAAGTGATGACTCTTGAAGCAGTCTGAGGTCATTGGTCTATCAAAGACAAAAGATTAACGTAGTTACTTCCGTACTAAGAAATAACGGCACTCCGGAAGGTAGTGTCGGAATTCCCACAAAATACATTCACTTAAAATTACTTGGAATCAAAATAAAGCAAATGGTCATTTCACACGCGCGTGCAGAAAAATGTAAATGCTCAAATCACTACATAGTATAAAACAAAGTCGCTTTTTCTGTCCCTATTTCCCTTTGACTGCTTAAATCTTTAAAACTACGCAACGGATTTTGATGGGTTTTTTTTTAATAGATAGAGTGATTCAAGAGGAAGGTTTATATGTATAATACATGCATAATATAGCCGTGCGAAGCCGGGGCGGGTCGCTAGTAAAATAATATAACAGTCGGCTGCATAATTGATGCCCCCGGTAGAGTTCTAAATTTACTATTATTGGAATGTTTTCATTCTAATAATTTTTGTTTGATAAATTGATGAGTTAGACTTTAAACTTCAACTAAAGCAGGTGTCTAGAATCTCGTTTGTGTCGATAACATTCTTTTAGGAGTCATTTTGGAGCTCTACGGTGGGTGTGCAATTATGCAGCCGACCGTACCTACCATGTACTGACTTATCGATATTTCGGAGAACACAAAAATAAAATTTATACGTTGGGTTTTGCCCGCGTTAGTATATCTTTAAAAGATATATTTGATTTCCTACAAACTCAGAATAGATAATATTTACTATGAACTACAAACTTTAACAGTCCTTTTCATCATTTTATAGGTCCTTTAAAAACCTTTCTTAGTGTTTACCTATATCCTAAAAGGAACCTGCAAAGTTCCAGACTCGTAGCTTTTGTAGTTTCAGGGATTTCGTGATAAGGCTTTTTCTCTCTTATCTGTACTAGATTTAATTAAGTCAACTTTCAAACAAAAAACACCAAATCAAAATCGGTTTATCCGTTCGGGAGCTACGATGCCGCAGACAGATACACACGTCAAACTTATAACTATAACAACCCTTCTTTTTGCGTCGGGCGTTAAATAAATAAATGAACACAAAAATTAAAAATAAGTAAAAAAAATTTAGCATCTAACTAAACTACATAATTACAAAAAAATCACGGAAACAATGTACCTAAAATATTACAGGAATTCCAAGTGTCTGCGATGAATGAAAATGCAAATGATAACAATAAAAAAATGATGTTTATACGAATGTAACAGAGCGTGGAAATGAGCCGATAATGTACCAGAACGAATAACACAATCATTAACGAAACAATCATATAAATCTACCATACAATAACATTATAAGGCTAATTAATGACGCTACATTTATCCATATACCAAATATTATGCAAATAAAATTAACACAAAAAACCGGCTAAGTGAGAGTCGGACTCGGGCATGAAGGGTTCCGTAACATGTTGCATGGGAGCCCTCATTATTTAATTTCTGTTTTAGTATTTCTTGTTATACCGGCAGCAGAAATACATAAGCTGTGCAATTTTCAACTGTCAAGCTATTATGGTTCATGAGATACAGTCTGGTGACAGACATACCGACAGAGGGACAGATGGACGGACAGTGAAGTCTTAGTAATAGGGTCCCGTTTATACCCTTTGGGTACGGAACCCTAAAAAATGTAAAACTATTGAGCAAAACTTAGGTAACGATTGAAGGTCGACAGAAATATATTAAAAAGAAACGTCATAATAACATCCAGTCAAATATCGTCGAAAAATTGTAAACAAGTCGAAAAGTATAAAAAATACAAAAGTACTTTTTATACAAATGTCATTCTGTAAGTATAAAAACGTGATTATGACATAACAACAGATACAGTTACAGTAGATTGCAACTCTAAGCAAAGCACACTCATGCGCAATGCACGGCACGCCTTTCTCTACCAGATTCCCAGAGCAAAACATGGTGATCGTGACGTAACGGAGATAACGAAGTGGGTGGACAAGAGCTCGCTGCGAGGTCACCAATATTTAGATGACATGACAGTTATAATCGTATATTGATGCTGGGGAATGTGTGGCATCTTATTACGGTGTCGTGTTTAGGCGCTTGCGCCGGCGCATCGCAGTATTTTGATTTGAATACAGAAGTTCAAATAGCTAAGCTGTAAGAATCTTCATTGGAGGCTTCAGTGAAAAGATACCTTCTAGATAAGCTACATTATACCGTTGAAATACGAACATACAAAATAATCAGAAATTGTAATTTATAATTTCGATTACATCTTGCAAATATGAATTCAGAAACAAGTTGTGTTAATGTGGCGTGCGTTTATCTTACAAAAAAGCAGTCGTGTCGCATCAAAGAGGCTTGTATGTATACGTCCCATAATGAGTTGTAAGACACGAGACGTTTGATTGATGGCCACCAGTCACCACCGGTAGCCACAAGCCACATCGCGGACAGATGAACAAAATTGCGTTTTTATAGTTTCGACGAAGATACGAACATTGACGCCAGCATTTTTAATTACTTACCTACTCGATTGATGACGATGAATTTATTCACGTTGATTATAAAACGAAATCGATTGATGGCTAACCTTTGGCTGCGGCTTTACCAATCAAGGTGTTTATTAAGAGAGAATTATCGGATTTCCCGATCCTATGTAGACTACATTATAGGTTACACATATGCAAATGTTCCTCTAAATCGATTATACAGACTTGGAACTTACCAACGCATGTTCTAAAGCTTAAACCAACAAGCTGCTTCAGCGACAAGGGCCTGTTAAGGCGGATGTAGGCACTGCCGTTAAAATATGCCTCGGGCCGATCCGATGGACCGAGAGGCGCGGCTGCTAAGCTTGACGTAGTCAGTAGAGACCACGCTGTCACGAAGGCGATGCATGCTGTAACAAAAAGATGGAACTTGTAAATTTATGAACATTTATCATCTAACGAAAATGGGAGTGATATACATTTGTCGATGCCGGCGCGGGCGCAGTAACTAATCATAGAGGAGTATATCATTCTTGTATACTTATTGTAAAACAATTAAAGTTTTCCCGCTACCTCTGTCTGTTTCAAAAACGATTGAACGGATTTTAATAAAGTTTTCACCAATGGACGTATTGATTAATGAGGAAGGTTTAGGTGTATAATTCATTAAGGTGTTATGTAAATTGGCACTAGAGAAAAAAAGTGGGTACTTATGTAGTAAAAAGTAGGTCGTATAAGAAAACTTAAGAGGAAAGGGTACCTGGGGCTTTCTCCATACAAACTATTACAAACGTAGTCGACTGTTTTCTCCCTGGATAATGACACTAGAGCAAATATTTTTGGTGCATAAAACTTATAACAGCCATGACCATGCCCCTATTTTTTGTTTTTTTTTTTAATTTTTAATTTTTTAAATTTTAATTTCCTTGATAATTAGAAAATGAAAAAAACCAAAACATAGGGGCATAGTCATAGCAGTTATAGGAATTATGGCACAAAAATATTTGTGCTAGTGTCATTATTCAGGAAGGAAACAGTCGACTACGTTTGTATGGAGAGCGCGCAGGTACCCTTTCACCTTAAGTTGAATCATAAACGTGTTAACCTACAAGGAAATGTTGTGGTTTTACAATCGATTAACTTGGAGATTTACAGAATGAATGTGCAGCGTCATAAGAGTTTGGTCACATGACATGTGGCACAGTGACCGCGCCACAAGTTGCTCAACTCAGACCGTAATCGATCACCACTATTCCACTATAGTCCCAAGCTCTAATAAAGGCATAGTTATACCAAACTAAATAAAAATCGGTTCATCCATTCGGCAGCTACGATGCCACAGACAGAAAAACTTAATAGCACCCCTCTTTTTGGGATGGAGTTTAAAGAAATTCATAACGACACATAATTAATGATAACTTGAAAATTGTACAGCAAGTAAAGAAAGTCTTTAATTATCCTCCTAGTAAGTAAAACTAGGGTAATAGCTTTATCCTAATTCGGACTAATTCAACATTACAGGGAGTGTGCTTCGGCAACTGATCGATACAAAACAAACACTATAGGTACCTACCTACATTACCTACCTATACCTACATAATGCAATACATAACCTGAATAACCGGGTCATTTGCAATCAGCTTAACACACAGGCTGATGAGAAATACTAGTTAATTTCATTAAACTAAGGCTTGTTGAATACCGATCCTGTGGGAATCTCGGGATAGATAGTGGTCGTACTTATTTAGTCTCTCCTTTTTCGTTGACAATTCTGTTCCTATTTGGTGCACTTTGATTTAAACTATACGAACTTTACTTAAAAAAGACCTATCCAATAGTGAAAACTAGATTTATATCGGTTCAGTACTTTTAATACAGACATGAATTTTAAAAACTATGAAATCTTGTTCTACTTTTTTGTTATAAATGAGACTTTTCTTTTTTTTACCAAACTACGGTGAAACTTACTTCGTGATAACACAGCTAACATTTGATTGGTGTTCTTTTGCTATCGTCTAGTCATAATAAATTAAGTAACAGCCAGTCCAAGTCTCAAATCTCTTGAGCACAGATTAAAACTAGTCCAACCTCTGATGTAATTTTTTTAATTTGTATGATTGTTGATTGCATCGTGTATCTTATCGCTTGGACAGTGACATGACAATAAAGTGCATTTCCCAGGACTCTCCGATAGTTGCAAAGTGGTCGGACGCTAGACTCCAATATATTGCACGTCCTACTTTACCGGCAACGTTCGCTTGCTCTAACATAAAACAACGACAGCGACACCTAACGACCGTCCTGGTAGTTTTGGGAACAAGTATAGCAAGCACGGATGTTCTTTCTAGTCAGAGAGTGATGAGTTTTCACTAATGGTGACTATTCCAGGGTAGTAAATCGTAATGAATTTTAAGGTATATCAGAGAAAGTTTCTCGTCGTACTTCTTCAGAAGAGTCTGTTTGAACCTAAATTATACCCACGGAAAGTAGTAGGTACTTTTTCGCCCACACGGCTGAAAATTCAGCCCGCTGAAAAATAGAATAGGCTTTGATAATACAAAATGATCACATTTGAAAGAATCTGGTCAGTTAGATGGAAAACCAGAAACGGCTTTATTTTTGATGGCGTGGCTTTTTCATGCAATTCTAATGCAGCCAGATTGCTAAATCAAAACATACGTTTTACCCTTTATTCCTCTAGCTAGTGACACACACAATGTATTATGAGCTTCATATAAATTCTGTCTGTCCATCCATTATTGAACAGCTTTCTGGACACAACTGCACAGTTCTCAAATCGATAAAGCACATTATAAATAAGCAAGTACGATTACGTTTGCTAATGGAATTTAGCGATTACATTGACCTGGATACACTCGAACAATTAGGACAACAATATTCGAAAACATTCACCGAAATACGTGCAAATCGCGGATAATATACATTCTTTAGTTACCTTGCCGACCGTTATCTCTTGAATATATTTTGATGCGATCAACTTTGTAATCCAACTGTGACCGTAAAATGACCATAACGATCATTTTATTAATTTAATCATTATTACAACACAATTTTTGATCGAAATTTCACAGTTAAACAGCGTTTGTTGTGCATTCTCTTTGACCTTATCCGGATTTCTCTTTGAGAACCAGAATCGACGGACTAACGGTCTTCCAGCTATTGTTCGCTGACGGAGCCAGGGTTTTTGTTGCTTACGTATGTCATCGCAAATAAGATGAAGTTATTGTTTTTGCAAATAAAGCGTGCAATGTTTATTCAATGAGTGTCTGCAGTCGATGTACCCGAATACGAAATACCCAATGTCACGTACGTGCAGTTCTTTGACACATTACTCGTCCATATATCGAATAATGAATGAGCATCGATAAGAGCGTAGAGCACGCGACGAGAGTGAGAGCCGAGTTAATCGAGTTAGAATCGATTCGTCACGATATCGAGTAATACCCTGGTGGCATGTAAAGGCTAATGAAAGTGATTTCATAGCCATGCAGAGATCATTTTACTAAGTGAAGGGACTACTCGTATTTACGGGTTTCACAAGCTATTTTACGAAAACAATAGTAACACACAAAACAATAGCACAGTCTGGTGCTTGAAATGCTTTGATTCAACTGTTATTTCGGTAACACTGACTTCTGATACTTAAATGAACCTATATTCTTATAAGAAGGTGCTTACAGGTGCAGTCGCTAAAAGTTTTGATTCAAGGGTGATATTTTTCAGCTGTTTCCAGTGACAGCAAACGTTTTGTTTTTAATACAAACAAGCGAAGTGTGACAAGTAAAGCAGAAATAGTTGATGCATGAGTGTCCTCATGTTTACAATAAGTATGCGTGGTTCGCGTTGTAGATATGCATCGCTATGGCATAAATAGTGTAGGTAAAATACATTAGTAGGTACATACTTTGACATTATCACTAGGTATTTTAGTGCAGGTAAAGGAGCCAGTAGCACAGTTTGATGTCCAGTAGAGACTAGTCGAGGTTGAGGTTGTAGTTAAATAACCTGATCCTATAGACTACGTCAACACATAAGTAATCCGATTACGACCACACCGGTCTACAGGGATTTAAAACTGAGATGCTTTAGATAATTACGTTGTATTTATTATACAGGATTTTTTCATAAATGATAAGCCAGCGTTTGACCACTATCTCACCAGATGGTGAATGTGAGTTTGATGTAGCACGCGCGTCTAAAGGACACATTTTACAGATCTCCAAATTGTAAACGTCAGGAAAGACAGACGCCGGTAACTGATTCAATTTCTTAGCAGTACGAATATGGATTGACGAAGTAAAACGCTTTGTGTGGGTGGACCACCATGAATCTGTGTCGCATATAAGTCTGCCTGGTTGTATGACGTTGAAATGGAGATGGTAAAATTGGCTTTATCCCACCAGTAGTTCGGTTGGGGGCGACAACCGTACTGTTGAGACTATTTTGTCCCAGCAATGCCAAACTAACGCATTTTTTAATTAATTAGGTTCTTCAGTTCAATTTTGCTATTACGATTTAAAAGTGTTAATTCAACGTATACATTATAACGTAAGTTATATTACTTTAATACAAATTAAAGTAATTTACAACAATCCGTCGAACGGAGGCACAAAACAATGCGTAGGCGCATAGAGGTTGTCTCGCGAGCCTTGCGACACTATATCGCTCTATCACGAACCATAGTTAAACAAATATCTATCCTAAATAAAGACTTAGAGAGACCAATTTAGATCTAAATACAGAAACAATGGGCAGTAGCAATGAAGCTTCTTTGAATTGAGGTAGCTTATGGGTGTAAGATTGGTTCAAAATGTTATATAGCTATATTTAATTTGATATATTAATTGATTATGTGGTAGGTTCAATAACACTATTATTGGTGTTTTATTGGCTTTATTTATCTATGGCTAATTGAATAGTGTTTTTCTGCAGACTTTTATTTTAAGTTCATTTAAAACACATCACATGTTGTGCCATCTGACGATGACAAATCAGGACTATCCTTGTAGCTTATTTTTATTGGTTTTGGGATTTATTTCTTGTTTCCAAGACATTAACATGACGATAAAGTGAAAACTGTGTAGTCCCCGGCATAAAATAGCACTACCCCCACCTCCGTCCGTGAGTGTCGTAGAAAGTGACTAAGGGAATTGAGGACCTTGTGGTGATTATAGCACCTTGTGTCTACCAGAAACCATCCGCAACTCCAGCATCAGCATCGTCAAAAAAGGTTGATGTCAGTCAGGTAGGCCGTCAGTTAAATCTTATTGCCAATTCACAATCACTTACTGTGCTCCAACCCCAAATATATTAGGATAAGGGCAAGTAAAAACCACGATTCCAGAAATACCCAGTTCTTTACAAACGGCAAACTGGGTGTGAGTGCACTTGGTGTAAGCACAGATTGTAAATCATAGAGCGTGTGCGTGCATTGATTTGTATTGACGTCACCCGCTCCATACGTTCGCGCCGCACCGCCTCGTGCGGGTTGAACCGCTCAGGTAACGGCTATGAGTCACCGAGGTTCCGGAATCCTTCGTGGAAGGAGCTCCGTCGCGCGGGCGAACGTGAGTCAAAGTATACTGCGACAACGACAACGATCTTAGTGAATGTCACTTCACTGAAGTCGCTAGTGTTTTCATTAAAAATGAATACCGCCCAAATGCAAGCAGTGTAGGAAAAAAAACAATTTCATATGCCCCAAAAATCAATCATGCAGTTTATTGAGCTCGGCCAAATCTACTAGCTAAATTTGCCAATTTAGGGTAATTTTAAACCATTTTTTAGTTTAAGGATCTTGGAAATTATGTTCTTTACAAAAAGTCCGAAGTGTCATTTTTTCCAAAAATATCTGGGTAATTTGAACATGCCAGAAGACACATTCGTTTGTATTTTATCTCGTTCATAAGCTTCCTTGTCTCCCTATAGTAAAGAACTTTCATTCATGGCCCGTTTACCTGAAACGCTTCAGTTCTTACAGTTATTTACAGTTCTAATGTTACTGACAAACACAGTAACATCAAAATGGTGGATCTCAAAAACTTTTGCTCCATTCCGCTCAAAAGTGGTTCTTAAACGACTTTATACTTATTGCCTTTCTTATTGCTTGAGTTTCTAATTAATAACTTTAATTAATTTAGCATTTCACTTTACTTTTTTTAACTTTCATCATATTATTTAGTTATACGAGAGAAATTAAATAGCATTATTTTCACAGGATTTGCTTTCTGATTTCACTTGAATTTGCTTCTGTTACTATCAACCAAGATGCAAATAAAAACATGAATAGCATATAACGGTGTCGGAATTGCAGTTTTGTTTAGAAAAAGTCTGCTGTAAGTAAAACGACCGATCAGTGTGACCAATTCATTTCGGTCTCGCTTTGATTATGGTATAAAGTAAAAAAATAAAAATAAGAAATCAACAATAAATAAAATATGAATTTAAACAACAAAGATATGATAAACTTGTGTATGATAAGTCGGGTTATTCTTTTCCACCCACACTTATTTCCTTTTTCCTCCATTTTTTCGATATTCCTTTCCACTTAATAACAAACCAGAAGCAAAAGACAATCAAAACGTCAAAACAAAAAACGATTCAGTAGTCACTTTACAAAAGAAAATACGATGACTCAAAGCTATGTTTATTCAAATATACATAATTTTACACCTTAAACTCAAGTTTGAGGTGTTATTTTGATGACAAATAACAGATTTCCTTCCAGGTATTTTCAGGTCAAACTTTCACAGATGTTGCCTTTAAGTAGGTATGAGTAAGTTGTAACCCTAAGAAGTTTTCAAATTACTCATTCTAAGCAAAGCCTGCCTTAGATGGCATTGCCGCCGTTGTTGTGGAAACCGATGTGGAGGACTATTTAAGGTATATAAACAGTTACATGAAACATATCTAAAAGAGACACAGAATATGCAAATTTCAGATAGAAAAGGCTACATTTAAAGCAATTCATTCGTTTTGGAGCTACGACGACGACGACGACGACGGTGGTAACATACAAACAAACGAATCAAACTTTTTGTAACACTTCTCTTTGTTCAGTCGGAGGTTAAAAATAGCTCTGCATGCCATGAATACCGCATAATAATGACCAGCTAGGTTTGGCTATAATGCCATTAAAATGATCCATATACCCCTTAATGGACGGTATGTAAGTGTATAACGGTAGTACGTAAACTACCGCCTGCGCTCGCGCCGCCCGCGCCGGTCGGTCTGCACTCTCCACCAATTTGTCATGCTGAAGCCGAGAGCGCATGTTGTCACGTACCTTACTTTCGGGCGAACTGTAGATTTATGGAAACATTGACAATAGGTTTTGGAATTATGCTAAAACTAGCTTTCACCCATGATTTTGTCAGCGCGAAGTGAGAGCTGGTCCTATCCGCCAGGGTTCTTCAGGCTTAGGCAGTATATGGGTGCGATGCCCCGTAACGGCAGCGCGGAAGATAGCCGATAGCGGTCGACTCGTAGTGGGATGGGTTTCCGCGCGTGTGAAGCTTCTAGAACCAAGACCTATGAGGTGCTTCAGATGTATGGAAAAGGGCCATTTAGCAAAACAGTGCACTGCTGAAGATCGAAGCGACTTATGTTTCCGTTGCGGAAAATCTGGTCATAAGGCTGCACTGTGCCCAAACGACCCATGCTGTATTTTATGTACGACATCGAAAAGAGCTGCGAATCATCTGCTCGGTAGCAAAGCCTGTTCGGAGCCAGCTCCGGAACCGAGGCGCAAGAAAGTGGGAAAGACAGTTATGACTGAGGCCAAGGCCAAGTCACAACCTTCTCAATCACAGACTCAGTCACAGACTGTGCCGATGGATGAGGAACTCGTAGATATTCCATGTCCGTAATGGCCCATATGAAGTTTCTACAGACGAACCTGAATCACTGTTCCACAGCTCAAGACTTACTTGTCCAGACTATGGCACAGTGGTCCATACACATAACGGTGGTGGCGGAACCTTACTATGTTCCCCCAAAAGAGAACTGGCTCAGCGATTTGAAAGGGTTGATAGCTATAGTCTACTCGCCTGAGTGCTTCCCACCCCGAAAACTGCTCGCTCGAGGTAGTGGGTATGTAGCGGCTCAGTGGGAAAATCTCATTATCGTGGGGGTCTACATCTCTCCTAACTGCATGGATCCTGAATATCAGCAGTCTCTCGATGAGCTTGAGACCCTGATTGGCCAAATCCAGCCTGCTCCCATCCTAGTACTGGGAGACTTCAACGCAAAATCTGTGGCTTGGGGTTCTCCCAGAACAGAGAGTCGAGGAAGAATGGTAGAACAGTGGCTAACTCGCACTGGACTGACAATCGTTAACCGTGGGTCAGTGAACACGTGCAAGAGGTACAATGGAGGCTCGATCGTAGATCTGACTTTCTCTAGTCCCTCGGTTGCCCGTGGTATCCAGGGATGGCGAGTCGTTGAGGGGGTGGAGACACACTCCGACCATCGGTATATCCGGTTCGATGTGTCCGCGCAAACTTCCGACTTGCCGACCCAAACCTCGATGGGAGACAGCCCACGATGGGCGTTGAAACGCATGGATCGAGAGATTCTTGAAGAAGCGGTGCTGTTCCAATCTTGGGTATCGCCTACAGAACTTTCGACCGACGTTGAAGCAGAAGCACAGCGGTTCCGAGATACTCTCACAGCCGTCTGCGATGCATCCATGCCAAGACAGGGTGTGCGCACTCCTAGGAGGCAGGTTTACTGGTGGTCAGACGAAATTGCTCGGTTACGCGCTGCGTGTATCGTGGCACAACGCCATTTTACCCGATTTAGAGGGAGACGACGAAGGCATGTGAGCGATGAGGCCAGAGGAGAGGAGTTACATGAAGCTTATAGAGCAGCTAAGAAACTACTGAAGACAGAAATCATCAAAGCAAAAGCACATGCTAGAGAGGAACTCCTGGAGACACTCGTGAATGATCCGTGGGGGCGACCGTATCGCATGGTACGGGGCAAGATGCGCCCGTATGCCCCCCCGCTGACACAGAGTCTCCAGCCGCAATTTCTCAGGAGCGTCATTGGCACCCTCTTCCCACAGCAAGAGGAGTTCACGCCACCACAAATCGCGCCTCCAACCGAAGATGTTGCCATTGATGAGGAACACTCGACTGAAGTAACGTCGGTTGAGCTTCGATTGGCTGTAAATAGGCTCAAAAAAAATAGAGCACCCGGGCCTGACGGAGTTCCCGGTCGTGTTTTGGTCCTTGCATTGAAAGGTGGTCTGGCGTCCCGCCTTACGGAGTTGTTCAGCGCCTGTCTTGAGAGAGGTCGATTTCCAAATATATGGAAAACGGGTAAACTCGTTCTTCTAAAGAAAGAGGGACGTCCGACAGATTCAGCCTCGGCTTATCGTCCGATTGTCCTACTAGATGAAGTAGGCAAGTTGTTCGAGCGCGTAATAGCTGCCCGCCTCACTCACCATCTTGAGACAACAGGGCCAAATCTGTCCAACCATCAGTTCGGTTTTCGTCGAGCTCGATCAACCTTGCATGCGATCGAACGTGTCAGGATGGAAGCGGAAGCGGCGTCTGAGAACGGTGAAGCAGTGCTGGCGGTATCCTTAGATATCGCCAATGCTTTTAATACGCTTCCTTGGAGTATTATTTTATCGGCGCTTACTTATCATCGTGTGCCTATATACCTTCGTCGTGTATTGGAGGACTACCTATCGCATAGGCAGATTATCTACCTCAGCAGAGACGGGTGGTGTCAGCATCCCATGTCGCGCGGTGTTCCACAGGGGTCGGTTCTTGGACCACTCCTGTGGAATATCGGGTATGATTGGGTGCTCCGCGGCACTGCTCTCCCGGGTATCGGTATCGTTTGCTATGCCGACGATACTCTAGTCACAGCCCGGGGGCGTGATTACCGAGAAGCAGCGCGTCTCGGCACTCTTGGCGTCGTCCAGACAGTGTCCAGAATCAGAGGACTAGGCCTCAAGGTAGCCTTAGAGAAATCCGAGGCTATTTTCTTCAATGGGCCGAGAAGACCCCCTCCCGCAGGGTCTACTATCACAGTGAGCGGAATTCAAATTGCTGTCGACCGCAAGTTGAAGTACCTCGGCCTTGTGCTGGACAGTAGGTGGACTTTTGGCGCGCATTTTGTACAACTAGCTCCAAAACTCACAAAAGCTGCTAGGGCCCTTGGCAGTCTCCTTCCAAACTTAGGTGGACCGGCTGCTTCCTGCAGGAGGCTGTACGCTGGAGTGGTTCGCTCCATAGCGTTATATGGTTGCCCTGTATGGGCTCAGGCCCTTAACCGCGATAACGTTTCCCAATTGCGCAAAGCGCAGAGGGTAATGGCGATAAGGGCTATCCGGGGATACCGTACTGTCTCCGCCGAGGCAGCCTGTTTGCTCGCTGGGTTCCCACCATGGGATATAGAGGCAAAAGCTCTCGCGTCTATGCACACGTGGCGTGAGGAACTGCGAGAGCGAGGGGACCGTGCGGCCCCACGAGAGGTGGAGGGACGCCGGGCGGAACTCAACATCTCTGTTTTCGAGGAGTGGGAAGAGCGGCTAGCCCGCCCTGATGCCGGCCTATGGACCATTGCCATCCGACCCGTTTTACACGAATGGGTCGGTAGGCAACATGGACCGCTGACCTTTAGACTCACACAGATACTTTCCGGGCACGGGTGCTTCGGTAAGTATCTGTGTGAGATAGCCAGAAAGGAGAGAGACACGAGGTGCCACCACTGTGGTGCCAGTGTCGATACTGCAGCACACACCCTCCAGGAGTGCCCTGCCTGGATTGACGAACGCGAGGCTCTTGCCCGCGTTATTGGACAAGACTTGTCGCTGTCGTCCCTGGTCAATGCCATGGTCGACAGTGACGACAAATGGCGCGCCGCACAGGTATTTTGTGAGGCCGTCATGGCGAGGAAGGAGGCGGACGAAAGGGAAAGGGAGGCTAACGCCACTGATCCCCTTCGCAGACGTCGTACGACCCGCAGGGTAAGAGACGATCGGCTGCCTCCGTAAACGGCCTATGGACGGTGGACTCGGGGGGGTTTGCCGTCCGTGTAAGGGCCCGAGCGGAAGCGCGGGCGTGGGTTCCCACGCGCGCCGCTCTAGGAGAGGCAGCATTGCTTAAGTTATGCGCGATCATGCGCGAGATTGGGGCCTTATCAAGCCGACGCCGTCGGGGTGTCATTTAGAAGAAATGCTCACGCATCCCAGCACCCCGACGATGCGTTGAGATAGAAAACCTGGTGGGGTTTTTAGTGGTAAATTCCACATACTCCCCTGTTCCCCCCGGGACAGCGGAGATGCTGCAAAGCATTTTCCCCACCATAAAAAAAAAAAAAAAAAAAAAAGGTATTGAATTTACCTAAATCCTTTCATAGCGTTATAACAGCTATCAGTATGCCTAAATTTTAGCCCGGGCTGTGTGTTGATATAATAATTTTAGTCAGAAATCACTCAGGACTTTGAATTTTACATTAATAGGTATATACTTTACAGTGGTGATGTGGGTGACGAATAAGTATTTATTTAAAGTTTTTTTTATGAATTTAATGCTTGAAGCATGTTACAACATTTCCTCTTAGTAAAAAGTTACTGTTCACAAGCATTCAACCATGTTCCGAAACATATTGTCATTTCCTTCCAAGTTTAACATAGAATACTGAAAACCGTATTATTGACAGTTGTAGCTAATCATAAATAGCTAATTAAACAAAATAAAGGTTTAAATAACATAATAAACAATAAGTAAGTAAATCGAAGCGACAAAGAAATGCAACTAAGGCTTTCAAAGAACATCGAGGTTGGGAATTTTTCTTATCTTATGTAGAAAACGTGATGCGATCTCGCCTCCATATGATTCAACTTGAGATCACTCGAGATTCCACAAGAGTCGTCTCAAGACACGGTAAAAAAAACAACTCCAAGAGTCATCATAATCGCAATTTTAAATGGTTTTAAAATGGCGTTCGTATATCAAGCGTTCGTTCACGAATTAGTGAAATCGTGTAAAAAGTGAGAGCAAAAAACAGAGGTTGATACAGTTTATTTTTGTTTCACGTACAAACGTTGGAAAGATATTTAACAGCTAGGAACGCCATCAAAATAGAAATTTACAATCAGTATCTCGGATCTCCAATATAATTATGTAAGACGAGTGCGACAATCAAGTGTTTATAGACTTTTTATGCGAAATCCAGTAATAAGTGCATAGCATTTATTATTGTTTTATATTATTTTTTTATTCCACTATTGGCTTTCCGAAGATAATAAAATAGTAAAAAAACATAACCCTTTTATTGCAGTCGGGTAAAAACTAACATTGCTATGATTATTCCGTACCTACCTGACGATTACTGACACTTGAGATATTTTGCTGAAGAACAGGCTCAAATATTCTCCTCTATTCCGCTGTTATTCTAAATATCTTTTCGTTTCTAATTGATAAAGAATGCAAGAAAATGTCTTTATGAGGTAAAGCAATAAAAATTGAACCGGCTAGGCGGCTATTTTATTAGTCACCCATTAAATTCTTGATTATTTCGAAATGTCTCGATGATGCAGTCGTGTTGGGGCTTAACTACAGCTGAATTAATGATGTCATTATAACTGAGAGCATAGTCTTGCGGTTGTTCTCGGCATAGGATTGGGCTACCGCATTTACTCCGTGGGTGTCGTAGAAGGCGGTTAAGGGATTCTGGGACCTTTTGCAGATATTTACACCTGTCTCCTGCGCAGTGGCAGCTGCAGTATTCCGCAACAACAGCAATGTCAAGTAAGGTTTTGGTGTCAATTATGGACAGTTAATTATGGCAAAAAATAAATTAGGATAAGGGTGGTGAGACGAGTTAAAAAGAACAATTAGATACCTACCTATTTATCACCAAATGACAATTGTGTTTGTAGCATGACTCACAAAGTACCTACCTAAACAATTCAATTTTGGGATAATGTTATCTTGTTGTGAACTTGTTGTTTGAAAACAATGTTTGACTCTACAAACGCGAATTAGGTACAGAAAAAACTTCAGCAAAAAAACTTGCGAATAGATTTTTGACAACTTTCCATACAAAATCTTTAATAAATGTACACACAAACAATTAGACAGTAATCTCACTTTCGCACTTTACAGATGTCAGATGTGCGACTGGCGCAAAAAAGGACGTTAGAAATGCGTTAGAAAGACAACCAGTATAATCCTATTTGTATGCAAAGCATTTTAACTTATCGAAGGACTAGCATCAACTCGCGTAACTCCCGATCCCGTGGAATATCGGGATAAAAAGTACCCTATAAAGTGTCTTAAGAGTGCCTAATGAATCAATGAATCAATGTATCCTCATACCAAGATTCATCAAAATCGCCAGTACTTTTGGAGCCTATTCAATGCAAACAAACAAACTTGATTAGAATATTATTGAACCCCGTGCGTCTCAGTAAGGTTCGTCCTGAAAATCAGCGCTAGGGCTTCATGCTCTAGCATCGTGATGAGGACGAATCTTTTATATGGGTGCTGTACTACTTTTTCTTGATTTCATTTTTTTTTTATGAGTATTGTACAGAAATTATATTTGTTTTTTTTTTCATACAATCAAATCTTTCCTCTTTATAATATAGCAAGATTAGGGGAGGTAAAACCTACGATCCTTCACTCAAGATTCATTGAACAGGCTAGTCTGGTTGAGGCACTTGAGGCATAAAGAGGCAACAGGTTACTCAATATCCGTTCGAGAACCATTGTCTTTACTTTGGCTCCGTCTCGTCCGCTTATATTGAAGCAGTTTGATAATGATACTTTAATTATAAAACCTAGTCTTTTGAACCAATGTAGCAAAAAAACACAATGGAATGGAATTCATACTGGCCGCCAAAAAACGTTTCGCCCTTTCGTAGTCGTTTTGAATTCGACATAACTACTTACCTACAAATACAAATATTTTTACAAACACAATACAATAGACAGGTTGCTTGTGGTCCCCACTCTCCAAGCCCGTCTTGTGGAGTCTTTAATCCTATGTACTCCTGGTACTTCATTGTTTTTAAACTTGTTTATTTTTACAAACAAGAATTTGAAGAAGCCCTTGACGTTGTCTTCGAGACAGGGGAGAGTATTGCCAGAGACCTGAATCTAGAAGAGGATGGTTAATTTCGGAGTGAGGCTCCTTTATATTAAAACTGTAGGTGGGTCGTTTTAGTGGCGACCAGATAAATAGCTAGAAGATGATCACTATAGGAAGTTTATTATAGTAGTAAAGAGTCACCATTTCAGGCTTAAATTTTTATATTCAGTCAAAAAATGGACTGAAACGTTCAGTTTTGGAAATGTAAAAAAATAAAATTAGAAGTCCGTGGAAATATGTATCGGTGAACAGTGACAATGTCAGGGTACTGGGTTCATTGCTCGGCTCCGACGACGCACGCCGTATCAGGTTCAATTATAACAGGACTGTCGCTCGCTATTCCACGGGAATATGAAATAGACACTTTACACATCGGTCGACTCATCGCAAAACTATAAATATTATGTTGGCGATATCACTCTCTTCTACTTGGTTTCCCTTCCCGACTTTGTCAGCATGGTGTTATCTTTAAAGGTAACGTACCTTAAGTAATTAGGAATAATGGTTTAATGACAGCTCTGAAGTTAGCCACAAACCGGCGAGTAAAAGCCAAATTGTAGTGCCTTTCTGCACTTACCTACGACACTATTTATGGAAAGTTTCAATAATACTGAGCCGAGCTTTTTAGGGTCAGCGTTGTCAATAGGGTCTGAATCAATAATAATTAACATAATACTCATCTAATCGAATGATGAATCTTAGTTTTCAGGTCGCACTCACCCCAAAATGAACAGAACTTCTAGCAAAACCTTACTCTATAAGTTTACGAGCACGTTTCATTCGTAGACGGGCAGTTTCATTGTTTACATACCGTTTCTACGAGACAAGTGTCCCTTATTGATCACTTGTTCATGTAGGTACTTTTTATACGTCATTACATATGTGTGGTGTGTTAGCGGGGCGTCACGGGCCAGAGCACGCCGCAACACCTGTCGAGACCCCAATACGAGTTCACGGTTCACAATGTCTGTCCATGAGTCGATTATCTGGTACTTACAGACCTACATTCTTTTTAGTTTCGCCAAAGGAATTCTTCTTTGTTTGTCCGCGGAAAGACTTGGCCTTACTCTCATATCGTAAATGTTTATCTATTTAAAGTTCTGACTGACTGACCTATCAACGCACAGCTCAAGCCAATGGACGGATTGGGCTAAGATGTGGTCACAGATAGCTATTATCGGCTAAGAATGGATTTTAGAAAATTCAACCCCTAAACGGACGCAGGTGAAAGGTAGTACATAACTGTAACGAATGCCATCTTCGATACGTTAGTTCTATTCTATGCCGGGGGCTACACCATTCTAACCTCCTTGCTACACGACAATAGTAGGTATATCTACGAACAGTTAATTACCATTTACCACCGACATGAACGTCATAGAATCTAACACCTTGAGAACAATACCATTTTATAACAGAGCGAAATGAAAGCAAATTGGTAACACCGTTACTACAGCTACGAACGAGAGATCCCATCTTGCGGTATTGTTTTCATCAGCTATTATTGTCTTAGAAAAAGTTGATTCAATTCATAAATATAACATTGATAGATGAACCATTTGTTCGTTCGGCGTCGTCGTTTACCGGAGTAAGTCGGGATAAGAAGTAGCCTATGTCGTTTTCCATATTATGGATTATTCCTAAATACAGTCTAATCCAAATCTTGGATTGTAAAATATGTAGCGAGCACCCGTCGACCACGGACATTGAAAATTATATCGGGCAATAACTGTCTACACGGCAGACATGTTCAAAGCGACCAGCAAATCTGCGGAGGTGTCTATAGATTTGTTTGTCGCCGACCGTCTGTCACTAGCTTAATAACTACACAGACAAAAGCTTAAGCTACGTGTAGCACTGGATAAGATTAGAATTCCCCATAAACAGGGTGAAAGCTTAGGACAGTCGATGCCTCGAGCTCGAGGCACCATTGATTTACGATAGTATTGAAGAACTTAAGGCTACGTTAACATTTTGTTGCTCAAACGTAAAATGTAGAGAATATTCTGTAGAGAAAATTATTCTACAAATGCCTAAAAAGAAAGTAAAAGAAACAAAGGAAACTTTCATAGATGTTCACTACCTCTACCTACCTACCGTTGAGGTTTTGCGAGACAATGCGCGCGTGCGAGCTTAGCTTTCGCAGTGAGAGCCGCCCGAAATGCGCCCGCGCAGTTTCACCTCGTATGCATATTGCGCTGATCCACAACCTGCGGTAACTGGAGTATCGCGGCGGCTAACCGTGCCGTAGAAAGTAACACAAATGCGAAACAATTGGTTAACCGATTGATGACGACGTGAACTAGAAATTTTCATAACGCCGCTTAAAATTAGGGTTTTATGACATCGCCGCCGTACCACTTGCTCAAGGAAAGACTTGTTGGAAATGTGACTTGTTTAAATTAAAATAGATATCTCTCTCGTTACAATACTTTTTGAAAATATTAAGTAAACCTAGCCTGATTGAACTGGTCGGAAAGATGTTATGAAGGCATGGGGCAATTATATAAAATTTATTGGAATAAACTACAAAAAAGCTTTTATTAATTCTTAGTCATATTCTAGAGAAGAATTGAGGTTTTTTAGGCAAAACTCAATACCAATGGCAGCGATTTTCAGGAGATTTTTTTAAAGATTTTAATTTAACATGTATATTTTTAGTACTATGGATGTTCTTTATTTTTAAAGTAATGGCTTCTGCAATGTGAATGTGAGTATAACAAGTTAATAATCTCAACAGATGTAGGTGGCAGTTTGAGCTATTAACTTCACAATGAATAAAGATGACAAACTCCTTTTAATATGAAGATTGTGTGTATGTTAGGGGAGTACCTATTTGTTACTTCTACAAACTTAGATGGTTGGACAGATTTGGCTGAAGGGTATGATAAATACATTCCAAACTAGAGACGATTGTTTCTTCTTCGAGTTTTGTTTGCTGATAGGCTCTGAAACTGTTTGACCAATTTTGATGAAACTTAGTATGAGAATACATTGAATTATTAGGAACAACTACTTTTCATCAAATCAAGGGGGATCAAGCCGTATCAAATAAAAAATACTAATACAAGTTTTAATTTTGGACAAACGAAACTAAATCTTAGCAAGTAAAAGTGTAGGCATAAAGTTAAGTTAAGTCCTACCTGTGCCTATAGCTCTTGCCCAAGGCTCAAGATTTATGATTTAAGTAATACTTACCTACATACAGAAAGTTTTTATGGGAATTTTTTATTAGATAGTCAGAAGTATAGTACTTATTGAAACTATCAGTTTATACTTTTGTGGTATTTTTGGTGTGATTTTATACGCATCTTGGTAATGTAACGGTATGTCAATTTGTGAGCAGTGAGCACAAACCTGCAAGGTCCGCAGCGCCGCGACTGCCTCGCCTCCAAACGTCTACCTTCATTGTGTCGAAACTAAACAAACACTACAACTTATAACACATAACACACTCTTTACACTGATTTAAAACATTGTTCATTACTTCGAACAAAATCACAAAAATAAAACTTAAAAAATCACACGAAAAATAAAAATACGAAAACAAACTCCGTGCTAACACCCCCCACGTCTCATGATTGACTGACAAATATGAGTTGAATGACTGAAATGAAAAAAAAATTTAAAATTTGACACTGACTGCAATGGATGGCCGTCAAATTCAAGAATTTTTCGTCTGTTTGTGCATGGTTTGTGCACCACAGATGCACTTGCTTCAAGAATTGCCAGTTACCAAAATATAATAAAAACAATTTTTAAGTTATATCTTTGTATATACTTTTTTTTCCAACGTTATACAACATTTTAACTTTTGTCCTTTTTTGTGAAATAATAGGTAATTCATGATGAAATCCAGGAAAATTATTACTACAAAAGTTCACAGAGTAATTTTTTTTTAAATAAAATGTTGCCATAAATCAAACAAAAAATGGCAGCCGTCATGTCGTAAGCTTTTCTTTTCTTTTCCTCGATGAAAAGTTTTTTATTAATTTACGAATGATAACTATTGTGAATTAGAAAAGTATACAGATGGTTAGATTAATTTTTATTTGAACTGTTTTTAAATCGTACGTGGAAAGTCATGTACTTTATTTCACAGTGAGTACTACGTGGTTAAGATTTCTTATTGCAATTTTGTTGATTTCTAAAATCCTTGACTATCATTCTATTGTTGAAGTCTGGATTCCACTGTATCAAATGAATGTATTCTTATAATGGTATCCGTTTTAGGAAGTACGAAAAGGCGACGTAACGTAAACAAATGTTGAACGGCTCCGTCGAGACGGAGGGAAAGAACGAATCAAGCGATAGTGGTAATAAAGGCAGCATGAGTGCGGGCAGTACGAGCACGAATCTGGAACGAGAGCTGGCGCGGACGCGGCGCCTGCTATGGGGCGATCAGGTGAAGGACGACGTGTTCCGGCGGTGGGCCCAAGGTTTCCAATTCAGCGGCGAAGAGCCGAGCGCGCTCATTCAACAGGAGGGCGGGCCCTGCGCAGCCATCGCGCCCGTGCAGGGTTTCCTCCTCCAGATATTGCTCTCCGAAACGCCCGGGCATAGCTTTCAAGACTTAACCCCGGAAAAATGCAACTCTCTTCTAGTTAGGGCTGTGTGTGCAATTATAAGCCAGTGTCTAGCTCCTAAGTACAATGTGGCTGTGTACCGAAAGGGTGATGCCGATGCGGCGGCCAGCGGGAGCAACAGTCTCAGTCCCGAGGAACAGTCGTGCGATACCATTGAACATTTTCACCAACAAATTGAAGTTCATTCATTTCAGAACTTATCTGAAGTAGAATCTTTTTACACAAGGAATATTCGAATTTTGAAGGACAAGTATGGTGTGTTACTCCTGTTGTATAGCATCATCCTGAGTAAAGGAGTATCTACTGTGGAGACAGAACTGGCTGAGCTGTCAGATCCTCTGATACACTCCATATACGGCTATGGCTCACAAGGCCTCATTAATATGATGTTGACCGGTCGAGCTGTAGCCCATGTCTGGGACCATGACCAGGTAGTCGGAGGATTAAGATTGAGAGGTATTGAAAGGCAAAACAATATTGGATTTCTTACAATAATGGAACACATGCAATACTGTACTGTAGGATCCTTTTATAAAAATCCAAAACATCCCGTATGGGTGTTGGCATCGGAGACGCATCTTACTGTTCTATTTTCATCAGAGCGAAGATTGGCAGCTCCGGAGACCATCGGTGAATCTGCCGAAAGGATATTCCGTTCATTCGATCCGGAGGGAAATAATTTTATTCCATCAGCAGCATTACAGGATGTGTTGTGTGCTGCAGATCTTGTTAGTGAACCTGAATATGTAGAACTTATGAGAAGAAAATTAGATTCTGAGAATTTAGGCATAATTCTGCTGAGTGCATTCATGGACGAGTTCTTCCCGGGGTGCGAGCGTGGCGCGCCCGACACGTTTACACTGCACCATTACAACGGTCTAGCGCGCAGCAACCCGGGCGGGCGCGTCGTGTACCGCACGGGGCGAGCCGCGCTCCTTGAGTGTCCGATGCGCGCCGCCACCACTGACCCCATGCTCACCTGCCTGCAGACCAAGTGGCCCAGCATCGACGTCGTCTGGGACGACGGACACTCGCCATCGCTCAACTAGCGAACGAGCGACGCGTCAACGTCCGCGTCCTGTGACTCTCACTACACATGAACTAAATGTTTCAATAATATGTACCTATGTTGCTAAAATTCCATTACTTAATTGTATTAACTTATGTGTAAAAATTGTATTGGATGGATAACATTGAGGACTGGAAAGATTCTCCTCTCGGTTAATAGGTACCATAATCAGCTATTTTGCATAAATTTGACTTTGTAAATTAATTTACTATCTAGTACCTACTGTTAGATATTGAAAGACTATACTAGCTCAAAGCTAAATATGTATGTCTGTCTGTGAGTGATCTGATAAATTGAGCAATAAGCAATTTTATGTAGGCACTAGATGTGTTCCTAGTGAATACAGACTCCACTTTATATAGCATAATTGTAATGTGTGTCTATTTTAGTTGTAGCCTTCTAAAATGGCATCAAGACTGCACTAAATCCTGTTATAATCGCCTAGTAATGAGTGCAAGTGCCAAGACTTTGCTACATAACTAAACCCTGCACTGCATAATGCAAATAAAATTATATAATTTAATTTTTTTATTAACACTGCTATAGTGATTTACTGCATATTTTGATCATTAATTTTCTGTTTAATAAAATATAATGTCCTGTGTGGATATGTCACAGTTTTAGCCGCAAATATGGGTGAACCTAGGTGTAACCTTCAGGCTTGTATTAAATAATATAGTTGATTAATCTAAGTATTTCTGATAGTGCATCCTGCATATTATTTTAGTGATGTGTTTGTCAGATTAATGTAAAATAGCTGTGCACTTTAGTTGCATTATAAAGAAATATATTCAAAAATATTTTCATTTAGTCGTAAATAGTGTAAACATGCTTTTTTTAATTATAAAAGCTAGTTTTATTTTCAATTGTTGCATTTTCCTTTGTGGTTCTTCATAGATCTATCAAAAAAATTTAGAAATATACACCTAATACACATTTTTATATAAATTTATTTAGAAAAAACCTAAGAAAGAGAAACATAATGAGTCACTTGAATATGTTCAGGTTTTGATAGGTATCTTGTTCCTAAATACCTAGTACCTACCTACATAATTACCTATTTTTATAATAAGAAATAGAAAGCAAGTCTAATTATTATAAATATTCTTTACTAATACTGGCTGTCCCGGCACTTCCTAGTTCCGTGGTCCCTTTACAAAAAAAAAGAAAACTAAGGAAAATAAAAAAACAGCGCACTCCGGGAGTGCAGGCAGAAGTGAAAACAATAAACTTGTTATTTCTCATAGAATATTTCTTGAAACGATCTGCTACTGCCATCTATTAGCACTTACTTAAACAAATATAGGTTATTTTTTATTCGCTAGATGGCAGTAAAAAATTTAAATCAGCGCCATCTACATTCGAATAGCGGTCTTTCTAGAAACTAAGTTTCTCAATTTATGTAATAGATGGCAGTATAAGTTAAACAAAAAGACTAACACAAATAAAATCTCATCTGTCGCGTCAAAATCTGTAGCGAGAACGGCTGAAAATGCTCACCCACAAAAGTGCCCAAAGCCCCATAAGAAGTTTTCACTTCAAAAAGAAAATAGAATGTTGTTCGATTCTCAGCCCAAACGAATAAAGGTACAGCTTCGACCAATGCTCGAAGAGGTACAGGAAAAATTTCGTACAAATCGGTTCATCAAACACCGCGACATCACGAGAATCATAGTAGGTATTATAATACTCTTTGACGAGAATATTAGAAAAATAGCGATTCCTAAGGGTGTACGCACACCTAGCCGCACCGCAGTCATCGCTTTTGTTAATAGCCACGCACACCAGTCACCGCAGCGTACGCTGCGGGCAGGGCGCCGCGCGCCGCCCGCCGCCGCGCCAGGGTTGGTGACGTCATCAGCAACGCTGTGTTCAGTCATGTGACAGGTAGATGCCCGCGCCGCAAGCAGCGGCTGCTTGCGGAGCGTGCGACGTCATCAGCAGCGGCTAGGGAATTCCGTCGATACGGGTACCTACTGCGGCGCGTGCAGTGCGGCTAGGTGTGCGCTCACCTTAAGGAGGAATGATAATAATGTTTGTTTGCATTGATTAAGCTCCGTAACTACTAAACCGACTTTAATGAAACTTGGTATGATATCCTATAAACCTCCAACAAGTAGTATACATCTAGGGAGCCTTTCGTCTTCAACGTGTCTCTACTCGAAGTTAATTTTTGAATAGGTAGAGCGGAAGTGCAGCGTTGGATGTGAAAGTCGGTTAAACAAGGTCGAAGAACAAATATTGGGTGATCATCAGTCGACTTCAGTAGGTCAACTCTACTGCCGCCGCCCGTGAAAAGCCTTTTACCAAGGAAAAAATAATAAATTATTATGGAATTTTAAACTTATTCATGGGCTTTGCTTACCACTAAAAACACTTTGAAATTGGCGGCATTTTAGAATTGTCAACAGTAGATTCTTTTACTGGCAGAACTACGTACTTGCAAAAAAAAAAGAACAGAGTTTTGGCGGGAACGAGTCAAAATGTGTTGCTGTAAATTCATTGTAAATTACTTGAAACTTAGTTGTAAATCGAGTTAAATTTTATGATTCGGCTAGAATATTATTCAATTTAGTTCCGTGAAGGCGCACAAATATAGTAAAAGTAAAAAAAGAGTGTCAAACATGAACTATTCTTGTTGTCTCGAATAAGTTTAAGTCTCACGGAGTTAATATCGAATCGCAAACTCCCAGTCATGGTCTAAGCATATTGTGGTCTAAGGTAAATATGTAGCTATATGGTCGAATGTATAAAGCCGATGTCCTCTTATTTAAGGTCGAGGGCTGTATTGAGCACGATTTCTGACTGGCGATATGCACAAGTCGTGCAAAGCCTAATATGAAAAAAAAAAGAAAAAAATTTGAAAAAATTGATTTCTTGTTTTGGAGGGCGGCGCAAATTATCTTTGTTTTTCGGAATTTTCAATACATTTTCGTTAGCATATTGTTTAAAAACTCTTGAAAATAAAATTTTAGTCAGATAACACAATTCAGTAGTGATTAGTGCTCCGTAACTCCGTATCACCGAATAATGAGTTACAACAGCAAAATGAATGCAGAGTTCGTACGTTACCTCGAATCGGTGGTAAGTTTAGACGCCCTGGACAGGATGACAAAGGATTTAGATGACGAGCTTAAAGATTCTCAAAAGGTAATGAACGATATCAAAACTATGATAGATTTCCTGCCAAAACGATGCCAGGAGCCTGCGCCAACCGGCGACAATGTAGAGAAAAAAGAGAGTATTTCGAGCATCTTAACCGGTAGTCCCCCAAACCTGCTGCTGCCAGACATGCACGAATACACAGATAACTTCGACATTGATAGCGTCATCGCAACAATGAAGAGCTACACTGAAGACATGAAGAAAAACTTGGTTGTCCCCGACATTCAAGTGCCAGTACCAAAAGAGAATGGAAAACTCGAAGATCTGAACTTAGAACAGTATGCAGTCAGCTTGGATATGCTGTGCAAACGACTGGGCAACTTGAAACTCAATAAGAAAGTTGAGACAAATCAAAATATCGAACTTGAGGAAAAATTGGCAACACTTTGTGATAATGTCAACATGTTTACACAGGTAAGACTTTCAGTTATATCCACAATAGTTCAATACAGGGTGTATTGGGGTGGTCTATTTCAATGGGGGAACGTAGGCACCTGGGGTCCTAAAACCACTACAACTAAGAGATGTTGTCTCGTAACATAATATTATCTGTGGACAACAAACTTCTCCTATACAATGCAGTTCTCAAATCTATCTGGCTATATGGTTTCCAGTTGTGGGGGGTAGCCAGTAAGAGCAACATAATTTGTATCCAACATGTGCAAAACTCCATACTTTGCAATATAGTCAACGCTCCATGCTGCACTGGAAACTATGAAATTCATGAGTACCTTGAGGTGTCACCAGTCCCTGAGGAAATTGCCAAACAACAAAGGAGACACATTGAACGCCTCACTGCCCATCCAAATCCACTTGCTTGCCAGCTAAGTGACTTCACAAACAAGACACGTAGACTGAAAGGTTGGATGTTGTATGAATAGAGGAAGCATTGGCGATAGCCACTGTGCCATAAATCTCACCCTACTCGCAACAATACTGATTAAAGTTTGTCATAGACTGATAGCAGTATCTCCAAGAAAGAAGAAAAAACTACGAGATGTTATTTAGGTATTATGCATATTGATAAACTAGGTCTAGAAAAAAAACATGAAATTGAAATATTTCTAAAGAACTTCAGTGTAAAATTCCATGCTATGTAGGCAGTTTAAATCTCTAGAGGACCACTAGCAAGGAATTTCTAAAAACTACCATAAAAAACCAGGATTATGCATGCATGGTGTAGCTAGTTTATAATAAATGTTTTAATATATTCCAGATGGTTCAGGCTAGATCAAAGTTGGGTGAAGTGAACAAGAACTGGACACCATCACAACATAGCACAGAGGCTCTCAACTATGATAACCTAATCAACAAACTGCTTTCCAGTATCAATGAAGTTATATATTTACTTCAACATAAACAGTAATTCATCAAGATAATTTTCTAATAAGGATGATAGCCTGGTTTATGAAGGAAGGATAGTGGAGAATGTATGGTATGAAGCGTGATATAACTAAGAAACAGTCTGGGAATAGGCATGGATGTGTATATTACGGAATCAGAGTCTCGTATCACCAACTTGATTGTCGTTACCAAGTCGGTTGTTTAAGAGGTTGTCAAGCCAGTGTGATTTTATGTAGTTGTTTGCTGTTACAATTTGTCTCATTTTAGATTACTATTTGACTTTTAGTTTTAAGAAAAAAATGTTTACTCAATGCATAAATATTTAACCATTGTTCATAGTGAAGTCAGTCCTCAAAACACAATGTCAAAAAATCAAGTTTATTCAATAAAAAAGTACAATCTATTAAAATATGTCTAATTATGTAAAGTCCACATTGAACATGTGTCAAACATAATAGAACATGTGCAAAAAAATAATTAGTCTAGTGATTTTCAAAGTTCATTGTAATATCTGTTTATGTCAAAATAAAAAAGCTAATAATTCATTTTAGGTCTTTTTGATTCCATGTCAACATCATTATCTGTGTTCTCCTTTTCAGTTGCCTCTAAGACCTTTAGTTTAACGTCACATACAAAAGCACCGTGTAGAGTAGATATAGCCTCCTGGGCTGCTCTTTGTGATGCATATCTGGCAAATCCATATGTTTTTCCTCGGTATGTTGCGACATCAATGAGGTCCCCAAATCGACAAAAGACATCTTCTAATGCAGACAATGGAGGGGGGTTAGGTTTAAACACCAGGAAGCATCTTTGGGCCACTTTACTGTTTCTATCAGCTAAAGGCTGAGGTGGAGGAAGGCGAACACTGCAGAAACTGTTGTGAGTTTGTAACTTCACATCCTTGCCGGTTGCAGCCTTTAGTAAAGATGATGCTTGTTCTATAGCATCAGCCAGTTGCATTAGGTTAGGAGACTCCGTAGAGTTTTTGAAACTGTTTACTAAGTGAGATATATTGCTGGCAACTGCATTGATCGGGTCATTGGGTTTTACTGTTATTATCTCTCCCGATGGGAATTCAAAATTATCAAATGATTCAACGGCATGCGCTGCTGCTGCAGTGGTCTCGTATGTGATCAAACCTTTGCAGATGCCATTATAAGGGTCAGGAGAGAACTTGCAGTTCTTTATGCCAGGTATTACACCAAATAGTCTCTCGATAAATCTCGGTGGCATACAAGGACTGCAAGTGACATCAACTGTGTC
This sequence comes from Idaea aversata, assembly GCA_907269075.1. Classification (NCBI taxonomy): domain Eukaryota; kingdom Metazoa; phylum Arthropoda; class Insecta; order Lepidoptera; family Geometridae; genus Idaea; species Idaea aversata. Next base: position 991,878 of record OU026084.1, read on the forward strand.
ATAAGTAGCAGTTTTATTTTTCAGTAATGGCATAATATTACTGCCAAACTCTTTCTTGTAATAATCAAAAGGGGCATGAGGAGGTTCAGGAATAAAATTATCTTTCCAGTTGTTGCTATATGAACTGTGAGAGTATGAACCTTCAGTGGTATCGTAGCTGATTCTAGCCCTCTTCAGTTCATCTTTTGGTGTTGCAAATATAGCTTTATATCTTTTGTCACACTCTTCATGTGCTATAGCAGCATCTTTGAATGATTTGAAGAGTACATAAGCAAAGCCCCTACTTTCACCTGAGGATCTTTCCTTCTGCAAGTATACAGTGCACACCTGACCAAACTGGGAGAAGTTGTTAGATATTTCAGATTCAGCTTCTTCCTTGTCTACTTTGATGAATAGTCTTCTGAATTTTTCATCATTGATATTATTATCTTCGTTTTTGTTGGACGAGAGCATTACTTTCATGGGTTTATCACATTTATCTAAGGTGACCATGTGTAATGCTTCTATAGCGGCGGCCGCTGATGATGTTTTAGCGTATTTGACGTACGCAACACCTTTGGACTCTCCGGTCTGTCTGTCTTTAGGCATATGAATTCTTTCGACATTGCCGAACTTTTGGAACACTGGGTTTAAGTCGTCTGTAGTAAGTTGTTTGCTACAAACCACGAAAAGCCTCGAGTAAGGAGGGATTTCATCATTGCGGTCGTCACGCATCATCATGTCCACATAAATGAGTCGGGAAACAGTCAATCGTCAATGTTAATGTAAAGTGTCGTCGTTTAGTAATTTCTGCTTGTCGCGTCGGAATTTCCAAGTCGTCCTGTAATTCAGAAGAAATTTTCAAATTCAGCTTCAGCTATTGCAAAATCGTCAACCAACGCAAGCAAAACCAAGAACGTACGAGAGCGGCAAAGCGACAACAAAGCGACAATTGACAAATGACAAACATTCAATGTCAAATTTAGTTTTTTTTTTTGGAAAATTTATAGACTTTATAGACTTTATATTAGAATTTTATAGACTTTATATTAGAATTTATTATACTAGAATTTATAGACTTAAATTATTAGTTCAGAGGTTCAGACCATCACAATGAAGCTTCGTACAGTTAAATGCTCGAAGCAATGTACAAAATCTCGTGTGAGTCTAACTTTAATTCGTTCAGAAACCAATAAATCTTCTGTCAAATTAAAGTAAAAACTGTGCAAGTGCACAGCCTTATCTTCGGTCTGCGACAGAAGAAAGAAAAAAAAAAGTAAAAACTAAAATGTGCTTTTGTTGTTGTGTGAATTTTTACGAGTGATTTTGGTTTTTGAAGAGATTTTCTTCAATGAATATTAATTTCTTCCTCATAACCCTACAAAAACTACAAGTTTAAACTTTAGACAAATTAAAAAGGTATTGAATCTATATAGAATGTGAAATGGCCAACGAAAATGTTACATTATTTGCATGACTAAATCTTTCTCAATTTTTTTAACAATGTTTCACAAATCGGACAATTTCTTCTTCCAATCGCGACACCAGTTCTACAGGAATGAGGACTTTCACGAAGAACTTAATGATTTATTCAATAAAAAGTTTCAATTTAGATTTAGCAGCGACTGGAAATTGCCAGAGTTAGAGTCTTGGTTTTCGGCGCCGCCTTGGAAAGTTAAGGATTTAGACGTGTTAAAAAGCCGATTGAATTTCCATAAGAGTCAACTAAATGACTTTAACATTGAAGAATGGAGCAGCCACACTCGGAGACGGAATCCTGCAGGTGAAGTCGGATGGAAGATCAGATGTTTGGTGAATCCTGAGTTTCTAACCCAAGCGTGGACTAAATTCTATGAATGTGCGTCTACATATAAAATAGTGCCGAAACAGGCTCTGCATGAGAAGAAGATGGTGTCACTACATCTCTGTGAGGCTCCGGGAGCTTTTATTACATCACTGAATCATTATTTGAAACAAAACTATGAGGATATTGATGTAAGTTGAGTTTGATAAATTTCTCTTCTCTTCTCTGTACACTCCTTAATAAAATCAGAGATCGCAGAATGCGGATTTCAGAGGCCGGCATGTGCCAAAACTGAATTCTACCTAATTTACTTGGCTTGTGGGTCTTTATTATGCTGCCCTCTAAAGACCCACAAAATTCAATGTCACATAAAGTACAGTCCTTTCTATAGGGTTTTTGAAAATTCATAGAATTTGCTAATTTCTTAAACAGTGTATAGTTCAATATATATAATCTGTTTGTTCATACCAATTACTATCTTAATTCTGATTCAGTTACCATTTATAAAACAGCTGCACTATGCAGTTTCATCTGAATACATTCCTATGAATAGAAAAAGATAGTTTGTCATAAATCTAATTTTCCAGGGAATTTTCCAATTTTACTTCTGTAAATAGGTATCTGATAAAATTTTTAATGAATCTCTGAAAAAGTAATAGCGAATCTAAGTTATGAACATTTATGAACAAAATAAATAGTCAAATCCATTATCCATTTCATTATAATTCTTCTATGTGGCTTATATTATGATCTAATATTCTAGTGGAAATGGGTAGCAAACACATTAAACCCATACTACGAGGGCAACTCTCCATCTAACATGATCAGCGATGATCGATTCATGTTCCACACGCTTGACAACTGGGACTTTGGTGTTGACAACACTGGTAACCTGATGAACTGGGATAACTCACAGGCTATTATACAAAAGGCCAAGTCTTTGGGAAAGGTAGAAACTGCCTACTTAATTATAATTTTATTTTATACAATTTTGTAACCTGCCTGTAACACAGATGGTTGCGGGTTTGATTCCCACCTCAAACAGATATTTATTTCTGGTCTTGGTGTCTGTATGTATATTAAATATTTAAAAAAGAAAAATATATCAGTATTCTATCCGCTGTCTGGCCTCCATAACACAATCCTAGTTGCTTAGTTTGGGGTTAGATTGCACTGCATGTAATGTGCTACAATGATTATTTTTTATTTAAAGAAATCAATTTAAACTTGCTGTCTATCTGTTCTTTGTTCTTGAGAAAAAGGGTATTAAGACAAACCTGATCCTGGGTAGTGTGTTGAATTGGTGGTGTTGTGTTTAATCCTAATTTGAAATGGTTACAGGTAATGCTAGTAACAGCAGATGGTTCAATAGATTGCCTACAGAAGCCAGATGCTCAGGAAGAAGTCACTTCTCCCTTGCACTACTGTGAAATTATAACTGCATTACAGGCTTTGAGTCCTGGTAAGTCATCTTAGTCCAATACTTAAAGTTTATACATAATTGTTTTTATTATTTAACTTTTTATATTGTCAGTGATTTTTGGTAAGAAAGTTTTTTTCTTGGTGTTTTACTGGCAGTCAGTTTAAGAAAAACTATAATCAGTATCACCACTACATAGTGACCATAACCAATCATTTAAACATTTAAATCACGTTTTTAAATCATCAGTTAAATCTAAATTGCCTGTGTATACTTACATGTTGATTTTAAAAAATAACAAAGCTGTCTCCTAATTTTGATTTGAAACTGAAGCGGGCAGTAATTGGCGTTCAAGTGCAAAATACCGCCCGCCTCAAAGAACTTGTATGCCCACCATAACAATGCACAGATTTACTCTGTTGTTTTTCTATTTGTATTGAGATAAAGGTAGCCCCTTAATTTGTCCCACTGTGAGGCCATTTCCAAGAGTGAAGGTAATAAGAGAGTTTACAGGAGTCTACTCCAAATGATAAAATCTTATGCCTAACACACAGTATAAATATTAAATTACTATTTCAGGTGGAACACTGATCTTCAAGCTGTTCACCATATTTGAGCATTCAACTGTGAACCTGCTGTACCTGATAAACCAAGTGTTCTCCGAAGTCAATATTTACAAACCGGTGACTTCCCGACAAGGCAACTCAGAAGTATATGCCATTTGCATCAACTACAAAGGCCCGCAGACCCTTGAAAAATATTTTCCGGTACTAAAAACGGCCTATGGAACTGAGCTATATGGGAACCTTACGATGTTTCCTCTTGAAGTAATTCCAGAAAGTTTTGTAAAACAAATCCACGAGTGCGCCTACTATTTTAGCTCAATACAATGCCAAGTTATTAATAATAATTTACAAGCGTATCTTATGCAGAAAAATATTGCCTTGCATAGAGATATTAAGAAAATTCGAGGTGTTGTTGCCAGTGAATTTATTTGGCAATATGACTTGAGACCTTTAGAAAGTGAGCAAGAGATATTGAAAGGTATTTTACATGAAGAAAATAAGGTGAATATGAATCCGAGATATCACAGAGGTTCTTACACGGAGAGGCAATTGTATACCAAAATGTCGCTTCGTGAGAAATTAAATAATCTGAATTCATTTTTGCAAGCAGACACATTGTCGAGTCCCTTGATACTTTTAAATGAGAGGGTTAAATGGCTTGCCTTTTACGACGACACCAATACATTGAAATTGCAGTTTACTTATGGTAGACCATTACAAAAAATAAACAGTTCGAAGTTTATATTTGTTCCCATTTTTAAACTTTTCCAACAGATTTTAGCCGAAGATGAGTTCAGAGAGATTATATTTTGTAAAGATAAACAAGCCAAGAGAGATTTAAACGATGTCGACTTTGGTATTGAAGTGAATAAAATGGTGTGTCTTCCAGAGTTTGATTATACAGAAAACTATAATGCCAACGAAAAGGAATGCTACAAAATACTTCTGAATTCTCTAAAAGAGTTAAATGTGGGACAATCTCTACAGGTTTTCAATTTAAATTGTCTTACACATTTCAATGTTAGCATAGTGTATATCATTGCAAGAATGTGTTTTGAAAAGATAGGTTTTACGTCGAAGAACAGTATTATTCTGTGTAATTTGAAAAATAAAGGTTCTGTGAGTTATTTGGATTCAGTCGATGCTGAATGTGATAGTACAAGGAGCGATGGTGTGAAAGATGTTTTAAATTCATTGCCGGTCCAGACTACGTATTTAGGAGATTTCTACAATAACGTGGTATTGTACAATAACACGTTTTATAGGAACAAATGTACAGAGTATCTCAGCAAAATTGAGAGAACTCTTTAAGTAGATTTAAATAATATTTTAACAGATGAGGCATTTATAAATTTATTGACGACATTATTTTAATATTGGTTTATTGTTGTTGACTCATATTGTAGTTGCATCTTAACTATTTACAGTAAGTACTCATAAATAAATAAAAGTTCTCAGTGTTGTGAATGGTTTTGTTTCAGTTTATTTACGAGATTTCAACTTGCTCCGTTTAACCATGACTGATGATTATAACATAAGTAGGAGACTTTGGCACAGAGTCTTATTGGCTGCGCGTACGCATCACAGAACACTATTACTCCTAACGGAGGTACGCATACATCATTATTCATAATAAATGCGCAGGACGTTATTAACGTTTTTAAAAGAAACAACGTACTATATGGAAGGGTTAAGAATTTAAACTAAAGCGGTAGCTTGGCGGTAGCTAGCATTTGATGCAAAATACCCTCAGTACCGCCCGCCATAGATATAGAAGTCTATGCCGCCCGCACGTTCCCTCCAAAGACGAAGGCAAAGAGCTTTTAGCCCATACAGCTTCGACGGTTAGACTTAAGTTCTATGCAATAGTTCTAGAAAATAGAGGACTTTATTTCTATGCTTAAAAAAAACCATAAAAATACTATTTTAAATCCATGTAAATGGTGTTTGCTTGAAATATACATAAATAAAAATACGTCAGACGTGGCTATATGGGTTAACAAAATTTTGCCTGTCCTTCCCAGTTCCGGGTAGAGAGTTTAAAAAAGTTAATTGTCAAACAACAAAAACTGAGCGGCACAAAGTTATTGTATCTTTCCAGCTAATTATACCATTATTTCTTAGTTTAGTGAATAAATTGAGATCTAGAAGTGATTACTAAAACTTAATTTCATGTGCTAGTTAAAAGATCACCGGCAGAATGGATATAAATGAAGGTAAATTGTAATCTAACCTAGGTTACAGCGGTTTTGTCCTTATTTTTGCTTCTATCCTTGTAATTTGCTAAGTAATTGATTTATTTTCAAGAACACCACCAAATAAGTCCTTTGCTAGAAGCCGGTTGACGGAAAAGCGACAATACTAACGTTTTGCTTAATATTTCGTATTAAAAAATCTAGGTTAGAAAAATGCCCCAGCCAAACAAATAACGTATCATCTAAGGTCAATTTTAATAGACACTATAAATATTACACCGTTTAAGCATCTCCAGAATCTTTAAACAAGAAATCGAAACAAAGAAATTATGATTTTTTAAAACTCCAAACAATTTTTTTGTACAAATTGTTTGAAAACCGTTGATGTAGCATATTTTTTATCTTTGAAGGGACAACTACTGATGACCTATGGACTCCATACAAAGAGCTTGTGTCAGTGGTGGAAAGCTATCTGGCTTCGGACAGCGATGGAGCCCCATATGCTGTTCATACCTTCGAGTCGGTACTCCGGAGACACAAGCAAACCTTCTTAGCTTTGTTTAAAAATCCAGTGAGATATATTTACTATTTTTATAGCTGTTATTTTTTAAGTTTTGTTATTGTTGTTTTAATATCTATTAGAAATTGTGTAAATACTAATAAAAAAATAGGGTTTGGTTTTATAGATAAGGTAGTTTCCTAACACTTATTATAATTACATGTTCTTCTGGTATTGAGTATTCAATCAAATATTTTATTATTCAGTAGTTTGTCAGAGAGACAGTCATTTTATTTCATTATACTTGCCTATTTTATTTTCATTACTTTACTTTACACACAAACCTTCAGGTAAAAAAGAATTAAAAAAAAAAGAAAAAATTAAAAAGATAGGATATAAAAAAAAAGAAAAGATGAAAAATGGTAGAAAAGATTTTATAATATCTATATTTATATTATAAAGCTGAAGAGTTTGTTTGTTTTTTTGAATGCGCTAATCTCAGGAACTACTGGTTCAAATTGAAAAAATATTTTTGTGTTGGATAGTCCATTTGTTGACGAAGGCTATAGGCTATTTTATATCTCGAAATTTCCACGAGATCGGGAGTTACGCGAGTGAAACCGCGAAGCGCTGCTAGTGTATAATATTTATATAACCATGTATTTAATTGACGTCTCTGTCTGATGAAGCCAACATCTACATACTTCTTCAAAACACTCTGATTATCCTAAATCCTCATTTATCTTATTGTGTTTCAGCCAAAGAATCCAGCAAGTAGAGATGAAATAAAAAGGGGTATAACAGAAGGAGTGACATTACCAAGTATCGGCAGGACTATACTGTCTAAAGAATTGGTCGATGAAGCTATTATAATATCAGGTTTGTTGTTTTTCACTATATTAGTCATACAAGGATGAGTACTGGTTAATTTTTTTACAACCTCAGATTTAAATATTGTTTGGAGCATGATCAAAATTTAATCCTGAATAAAATAGTACATTATGCAACTAGTGAATAAACAACGGATTTAAAGCGAGGGCCATAGATGAATCACGAGCAGGCAAAGGATTCTAACAACTGAATCACGACTGTAGGGAGTGATTCAAGTGTTAGAATCCTGAGCCACGTGAGTAAACATTGAGATGGAGGTCAAATATATAAACACCAAAACAGGGATTAAAAGGCCTTTTAGAATAGGCTTTTTAGATTGGGCATGGAATAAACCAATATATTAACCGGTACCCATACTGCATTAAATGTATCGAGTCTATTCCGCTCAATAGTGATTATTCTGCCCATACTTTGGTTTCGGTTTTTAGCCCTGCCTGCAGTGAATGTTTTGGTCAAATCGTCTTTTTCAATTTCTTTAGTTTTTTCTTTCACTTCCTTAGCCTATAGAGGACATCCTTAAAGTTAGCACATGTTTTAATTTTTGCATCAAGTGTATGTAAACTTTCAGCCCTTGCTCAAAGTGAATTACGAGCAAGGAAACAGAGTTTTTAAAACCAAGCCGAGTTTGACTACATCCTCAATAGTAGTACTACAGTATTAACCTCTTCCAGACATGTACAATGTAAGTGAGTACCTGTCCCTGGAGCTCCTGCACACGGCGCAGCGCCAGATGCCGCGACACCCGGGGCTGCCGCGCGGGCTGGTCGCTATCATACTGTACTACGACGGACGGCGCGCTATCGTGCACGCGCTCAAGGAGATCATGATGGCACAGGAGGGTGTCTGTTGGTAAGTCCTACTCATCATCATATGCCTTATAACATTTATCATCATTTTAAACAGTGTCAGTAGAGGTGCAGCGTTTACGTACGTGCTTACAAGGCCGATTTGGAAGCGACAGCGTCACAGATATCACAAACAAATTAGGTGATGCAATTCGCGTTTTTGAGACAGTGCTTCTACTGTAGGTTCATATAACATGAAATAATGTTACATATTATGGGGATATCTCTAGATCTTCGGAAGGCCTGGGTGGAGCCAAAGCCAAACTCATATGACATCATCACCTTTTACTTTAACAAGATTAATAGCAAAGTAGGATATGGATACCAAACATCCTTCTAACCTTATTATACCTCTCGGCACTATGAAATGCAGCCAAGGATAACTTCTATAGAACTATTGATTAACTATACGATAAAACTACTTGGACTATTGTGAGAGGACGGTAGTAGAGCGGATACTGGGGAACTATGGATACTATAGTGCCTGCTGAAACAATCAGTGCTAAACAAAGAACAATATTCATCTCATTCATGTTGTCCAACAGGAGTATATCAGGCCGTGAAGAGATAGTGTCGTACGTATCGCGGTACGCCGCAGCATTGGTGTCAGACGGAGCCGCGAGCGGAGCCCTAGATGCCTTGCGTCGGTTCACGGTGGAAGGCGAGCTAGCGCTGCTGCAACACAACCGAGCCCTACCACCGCATCCGCACGCGGCTGCACTTAGAGCTGCCATACATGATACTAGGTAATGTACCCCTAGCCTGAAAACGCTCATTAAAATAGTATATATTTTTTTAATATTATGTAATTAAAGACATCAATGTATTAATTTGTTTACAGGAAACTATTGGCTGGAGTAGTATTCGCTGCGTCCGCGCAGCGCGGTCTCAGCAGAGATATCATTATGAGAATATTGTCAGAAGTATGTACAATATTATAAATATACATTCAATTTATTTAAGGTTACAAGCGCCTTGCGGTTTCACCCTCGTCAGAACTGAGATCCCGTGGGAGTATCAAGATTATTTTTTACTGATTTACTTTATCTTATATCAAGTTTTAACAAAATCCGTAATAGTAAATTTTGGGATTCATACAAAAACTATTTTTTTTGTCCAATTCAATTCCTTAAATAGCCCGTCCTTGTGCGGGATTCACTAACTATTTTTTATTTACTTTTCTTTTATTTGTTTTTTTGGTAAATAATAATAATTACTCAGATCACGGACTTCCATTAGTTGCGAATAACACCGAAACCATTAAATTAACGCACCTTATGTACATGGACGATATTAAACTGTTTAGTGACTCTACAGCATCGCTACACCACCTTGCCGATTTAACACAGGAATTCTCTTGTGACATCAATATGACCTTTGGCATAGATAAGTGCAAAACTTTTACATACCGCAAAGGCAAATTTATTGACAATGAGGAATATCCTCTTAGTTCAGGGCAAACAATTGAATCTTTGATACAGAATGACACTTATAAATACTTAGGTTTTCAGCAATCACTACAAATTAGCCAAAAGCACACTAAAGAACAATTAATTAAGAAGTTTAAACATAGAATAACAATCCTCTTAAAATCTGAGCTATTGTCACGAAATTTAGTTAAAGCCATAAACACCTTTGCAGTTTCTATTCTCACCTACTCTTTTGGTATTATAAATTGGTCGAAATCAGATCTCTTACGACTACAACGAATTATTAATACTTCCATGACAGCCCATCGTAAACACCATCCAAGATCCTGTGTCCAAAGAATGACCCTTCCAAGAGAAGAGGGTGGCCGGGGTTTTATTGATGTCACAAATCTTCATAGTAAGCAAATTAATAATTTAAGAAAATACTTTTCAGAAAAATCACAGAACGCAATTTTGCATAGAATAATAATACAAATAGAATATTACACCTCTTAAATTACACACATTGAATTCTCAAACTGACCAATATAATGACAAATTAATAAGTGATAAGGATAAAATAGCTATATGGACTAACAAATCATGACACGGGAGGCATCGTCTCGATTTACAACAACCCCACGTGGATTTAAAAGCTTCCAATGCATGGTTAGAGCGTGGCGAACTATTTCCGGAAACCGAAGGGTTTATGATCGGAATCCAAGATCAAGTGATAGACACCGCCAACTATCAAAAGTTTATAATTCGTAGACCCAACACCACTGATACATGCAGACGATGTCATTCCGCTTCAGAGACCATCCAACATATAACCGGTGCATGTAGATCAATAGCCTAAACTGACTATAAACATCGTCACGATCAAGTTGCATCCATAATCCATCAACACCTCGCTTTCCAATGCAAATTAATATCACAAAAAGTAGCCTACTATAAATATAATCCGGACGTTGTTTTAGAAAATGGAAATTATAAACTGTACTGGGATAGGACCATCATAACTGATAACACTTCTTGATAAGCAAAATAAATCCGTTTATCTCATAGACATCGCTGTATGTAATACTCATAATTTGGCCACCACTCACTCAGAAAAAATTGCCAAGTATACAGAACTCTCAGTCGAAATAAGAACACAATGGCGAGTAAACCAAACACGTACTGTACCGATTGTTATCTCTACCACTGGGGTTGTACCTAAAACTCTCCACACTAGCCTAAGCATATTAAATATTAACCCATTAGTATATATTCAACTACAAAAAGCAGCCATCCTTAACACCTGCCGCCTCACCCGCAAATTTCTAAATAATAATAATTCCACATTAAGTTAATTTACAACACCAACGCACTTGGCTTTGGCCCGTGCTTTCTTAAAACCCCCTAAAAAGGATTTACACTTTACGTAAAACGAAATAATAATAATAATTATAAAGAGCCTACACTGTCCCACTGCAGGGCAAAGGCCTCTCTACCTTTCTTCCATTGATCACGATCTGTCATTTCTATTATATAAATATTTGTAATATTTGTAGTACTTATTTGATCTTTTTTTTTTAAAGTAATTTAGTAAATAGACGTCCATTTCTTGTCTAGCAATCGACATCGCCGAGTCTCGAAGCAACGGGCGCTTTAGACGAGGTATCGCTCGGCCTTCAGATGGCGCTTCTGTACGCGTTAGATCTCTCAGTATTACATAGGTAAGCGTGTTTAGTTTATTTACTTGTATACCCCGCGGGCATACTAGATGGTCGGACGACTTAATTAAGGTCGAGGCGCGGGAAGTCGTTGGACGCAGCGCAGAGAGCATGCGATCGATCGCTCTGGAAGCCTTTGTGGGATACCTTTGTTCAGGAGTGGACGTGTTTTGGCGCATAAATCCCTATACTGTTGTAATATTTAAATTTTTATGGCAATATTATGTTTGTTTCTAGGACTTGATTTGTGTCAGGAACACTATCGATTGATATAAAACTAACTATTTGTTATCCAGACGTGAAGACGGCGAAGAACTAGCAAAGAAACTCCCTCTAATCCACGACCCAGACCTAATATCCCTTCTCCTGGACGAACTATCACTACCAACCAACTCCCAAGGCACAGACAAGCCGGCGGGTGGGGTTCGAGCGCTCGCGCAGTTAGCGCTCGGGCTTGCGCTGGCCGCGTTGAAGAGGGCGCCACAGTCGCTGAGGATCGGAGACTCGGAGGTTAAGTGTGAGCTGTTGGACCAGGATGAGGTGTTAGTTGATGCTGCTATTGATGGAAAGGTATGAACTTTAAAAATATTGTAATTATCATGTCTTGAAGTGTTTCTTTGTATTTTTTATACCTTCAAATATTGGGCTTGTGTATCCTAGTGATACAATGTACTATTCTAGTATTTGTTTTAGGTATTTGAATACCTAGATGAAGGTATATTATCGACAGAGTATGTTATCAAAGAAGAGTACTACCAACGAAGGATACACACACTGATCACAGACTTCATTGTGTTGATGCATTCTAAACTCATGGAGATGAGAGTCAAGTAAGTTTATATTCTTTATGGACGGTTCTTCTCAAGTCGTGAGTACGATTATTATTGTCTATGCGCTCAATAAGACGACAATAATTGATCCAATTCTTGTAAATGCTTCTTAAAACATCTGCTCATGGTTCATGATAAAACTGTACCTGTTATTTATTTATGTAAATTATTGTAGATGATGAATAGTAAATAATAAGTGAACCTAACCTTTGTTTTACATAGGTCATAATGCATTTAAATTATCAACAAGCATGTCGAAGGTCTTTGGGACATATATTTCTTTTGTCTCTTTGTCGACTTAAGGATAGTCACGCAGGCGTAGTCGCATGTTAATGTTAATCAAATCTATGAATTTACCCAGAGCGGAGGAATCAGCCCGAGCAGCGGCGATGTTCGCCCGCGAAGGTCTCCGTGCGCCCGCGCCGCCCGGGGCGACGCGTCTCGACGCGCTGTTGCGATGTATAGAGAAGCTGTACGCCAAGGACCCTTTACGGTTGAGAGATGACTATTGGGCTGCGGCTTCGCAGGGAGGAGGTAACGATACACTTTATCTGTATTTTGATATGAGTTCGTTAAGGGTATTTCGACGTACTTGTCCGCCACATTCGAGAAAAAAACTTTTTTTTTAATTGTTTACTTAGAAATCGAAATGTTCCACACTTCTAAAACGTAATTTTCCGGCCTACTAAACTAAATTTTAAACTTGTTTTTTTTAAATATTTTTTTACGAAAAACAAAAATTGATCGGCCGTCACTTTAATTTTTAGAAATCTTTGTAAAATGATTGTTTTACATGTCATTTTTAGGTGGTCGCGGTGCAGGAGGCGCGCGCGCAGCGACACTGTACAAGTTCGTGGTGGTGTCTGGAGGCACGGCGTGCGGAGGCGGCGCGCGCGCACTCTCCGCGCTCGCTGTCAACACACACACGTGGGCGCTGCTCGCGCGACGTGACGTCATGTCCGCCCATCACGCGCTCACTGCGCTCGCTAGATACTACTGGTAACTTGTATTACATATAGAAATAAAAGTTCACATCGGAGGTGCGGAGGGAGAACTATACCTAGACATCTTTAGGCTCGTCTGTCGTCGTCAACATTTACAATAATATCCCTTAAACAGTGGACTAAAACTGCTATCTATTGATAATGTAACTATTAAATGTGTAGGTGATAGGATGTAATAGGTTATAACTAAAAAAAACTCAAGCCAAATTACTGAACCAAGTTTTAGTGCCATCAATGGCTGTCTAACGTTAAAAATATATACCCATGCGCAATATTATCAAAAGTCGCCATTTTATTCAGTTTCTGTAGGTATAACCGGTTCTTTACGTAAGGTCTTGGAAAATTGACAGTTATTCATGTCAATTACGTAGAGATCACTTTGTGTTCCGTTAGTAATCTGCGCGTGGACACGGCGCCATTCTCCGAGCACGCGCACGCGGCCTCCATGGGCGGGACCGCGGTGATCACGCCCGGAGCGAGGCAAGGCAAGCTGCTAGTGAGGCAGGAGGAGGTGGAGGCGATGATAGCCGCGTTGAGGCTGATAGCGGCCGTCGCGAAGGAGGACCAAGCTGCCTGCGCTTCTATATGCGAGAACTTACAGTGGGACGCTGTCAATGTCATGTTTGGTGAGTTCTTGTACACATTGAGTCAAGCCAAAGTCAACGTTCTTTATTAATAGGAATCATACAATGACATCACTTAGGAGCGTTTTAAAAATTAAGTTTGTGGATGCGCCTACCAAGGAGAAGAAGGCACAAAAAACTCAATGTGGTAATATAGGGAATATATTGCGTTTAAGACGAGTTGCTACTTCAGACTACCTGGGATTTAGACGAAATCGTCAAAATCGCAAACGGTCAATTTCATGTAAATCGCAAACTAACTCACAAGAACTGTGTAAGCCTAGTTGTAGATACTTCGACTTTAATTCCGAAGGTAGGTTCGAAACCCAGCTAGCCGTGGATTGGATTGGATGGATTGGGATTTTACTTACGAAAAATGTATGTGCGCTAATCGACATTGGTCTTACGGGAAAGGAAAACATCGTTAATGAAACCTGTATGAAGCCTCTGTATATTTTTGGGTTACTGTTTATATTTTTATCTTTTATTTTATTTATTTATTTATATACAAATAATATTGACATCACTACATAGTATAAAATAAAGTCACTTTTCGCCGTCCCTATGTCCCTATTTCCCTATGTATGCTTAGATCTTTAAAACTACGCAACGGATTTAGATGCGGTTTTTTTTAATAGATAGAGTGATTCAAGAGGAAGGTTTATATGTATAATACATGTATGCATGTATTATACCGCTCCGGCTTCGCACGGCTATATTATGATATAGCCGTGCGAAGCCGGAGCGGGTCGCTAGTACCTACTAATACCGCGCCTTGGCTCCAGACAGAGTAGTAAAGGTTCTGGACAAACCTACTCCATCCTCACGCAAAAAAAACCCAACTAAAGAGGTGTAGTTGCGGCAAAACGGGCCCGTTTCATTACGGTAAGAAGATTTATGTTTCTCAAATAATTCTGTATATTTTGTATCGTACAGGTTTAGTAAGCTGTCACATACCGCTCCAACTGAAGGCACAGCTGCTGTTAACCCTCGGCGCCCTGGGCAGCTGGCCCGGGACCGCGCCCAGGGTGTGGGCGGCGCTAGAACACTCTGCTTTGGTTGCTGGCGACTTGGACAAGTGCCCTCTCAGTCAGGAGTTAAACGAGGTATGAGTTAAAATAAACAATAAATAAATATTTCAAGACATTGGACACATTGCCATCTAGCCCCAAGCTAAGCAACTAGGCTTGTGTTATGGGTGCCATATAACTAAAATAATACTTATAAACTTTTCTTTGGTAAATACATACAGAAACACCCACACCATAAACAAATATTAGTAAATATATATGCGTTTTAGGCGGGAATTAATTGCGTCGCAGGTGGTTGTTCACCCGCTGCGCCATAAGAATAAATAAATAAATATAAATATTGTAAGACATTCCACACATAACCATCTAACCCCAAGCTAAGTAACTAGACTTGTGTTATGGGTGCTAGACAACGGATATACTACTTATATACTTTTCTTTTGTAAATATATACTTATAAGTGCTAACTGGGTCGTCGTCATAAAGGTCGTAAATTGCTCTAAAGTTTTGATAGATGTCAAGTTTTGAATCTTTATTTACAGGTGGAATGTCGCGTGGAAGAATACCCAGTATCGATAGCGTTCTTATCCCTGCTGACGTCCCTGTGCGAGGCGGGTCCGCCCCCGGCCGCACTGGGCGCGGGGGCACGCGCCCCGGGCCTGCTGCCCTACAGCAGGCATGTACTGCAGAGGCTGGCGTTACCCGCGCCACATAGGCAGTATGTACGCCCGCACGATAAATGGCAGGTGAGAACTATTCATTGATTCTGGTTTCGACGTTCAACGATTTTAAAAGCTGCTAGAATGTAAACTTTTACACTGATGTGACGTCAGAAATGCATGATAAAGTGTAACGGATGTGACCAAAGAGAATGTAGCTAACCTAACCTAATATTTGTTCGTAGGTTGTTAGAACTTATCAGTTTCTTGATTCTCTATAATCTTTTTCAGATTCTATCCCAATGTTTCGGTCTATTTGCACTGTGGCTCGACCAATACGAGCCATCTGGCAGCGACTTCTTGCCCGAGGCGAGTCCCGCGCCGGGCTTCGAACTGGCTATCAAGTTGCACTCAGAGTCTGAGCTGTTACGGTTGGTGATGGGGACCTTGGATGAGGCATATGCTACCATCTATAGACAGCTTTATTCGCCATTCCCGGGCAAGGTTAGTGTCGAATTACTTTGCTACGTTTTGCGTTTAAACCAATACACATATGTAATTTAACCTGTATTACCTTTATAACATTTGAATTGTGTGATGTTCGTTTGCAGGCGTTCGTAGAGCAATGTTTAGAGAGTTCGCTGCAGATTTTAGAACGTGGTCTGGCGCTGGAGCGACCTCTGCAGGCGTCCGCGGCCGAGGCGAACAGATCCTTGCTCATCATAGGCCTGTCCAAGCTTATATTGAGTAAGTTATAGATGGACCGACGTGTGGGAGGGTTGAGGCGATGTAATGGTCTCTAACGACGTGCGTCTGTCTGTTCGTAGCGCCCGCGGGTCCGGACAACCAGTGCCGGCTGGTGACGTGGTGCCGGTGTGTCGCTCTCTGCGAGAGCTGCGCGCGCGTCGCCGCCGCCGGCGTGGCACTGCTGGCGCGAGCGCTGCACGCGCCCGGCACGGCGCGCGCGCTGCTCGCCGCCGCCACGCACCGCGCCCCCACCGCCGCCGACATCCGGCACGGGTTCGTGCTCGCGCTCGAGGCGGACGACCGTGTCGAGCGCGAGGCCGTGCGCCGCGCCAAGGAGGGCGTGCTCGCGCTGCTCCTCCACCTGCTGCCCGCTGCGGTGCCCAACCTCGCCCACTTCCTGCTCGGGTACCGCGTCGACGAGGTGCAACGTTCGCAGCTGCACGAGGCGGGCGTCGGCGGCGCCCCCCGCACCGCCCTCCACGCCGTGCTAGATGCGCTCGACGACTACCTGCCGGCGGCGGCGCGACGCGCGCCCGACGCGCTCCTCGAGGCGCAGTACCGGCTGGTGGCGGGCGTGTGCGCTTCACCGGCGACCGCGCCGCCTGCGCTCCGCCTGCTGCGTGCCCGGGACTACTTCCTCGCGCGGCACCTGCGCCGGCTCGGCCGCTGCCCCGCCGCCGGCGAGGAGCGCGACCTTACCGCGCTGATGGCCGCCAGCTGGGTGATGCGCGCGGCGGCCTGTGAAGCGGCGGCGGCTGGTGCGGCGCGCGCTGTGTCTGCTAGTGCTGCGCTACTAGACGCGCTCACCCGACCCGCGCCCGCCGTGCTCTTCCGCGCGCTTCGAGCGATCCCGAGCGACGTGCCGCCCCCGCCTGAGCCGCGGTGGGAGCTGTTCGATGCGGCGCAGTTGCGGCACGCGATCGAGACTTGCGAGGCCCTCGGGGCGGGGGGCGTGCGGCGCATCGACGTGCCGCGGCTCCGAGCCCTGCTAGCGCGCGAGCTGGCGACGCTGCGCGGGGAACGAGCGCGGGCGCCGCCGGTAGCGCGCGAGGTTCGTCGCGTCCTCGATTACGCGGTGTCGGTGAACGCACGGCGCGACCTCGCCGCCGCTGCGACGCATTGCTTCGACTCGTGGCGTCAGCTAGTCGAGATGGTGTTCTGCGCAACGCCGAGTGAGCTGCTCGAGGCGGAGGCGCGCCGCGCGCTCGCCCTAGGCGTCGTACGCGAGCTACTCGCAGTCGCCGGGCCGCGACCCGAGCGCGGGGAGACGGCCCCGCGCCGCGCCGCGCTCGCCTCTGGGACGGTACTGCTGCTACTGGTCGACCTGCGTCGGTGCTACGTCGTCCGACGACGCGAGTCGGAGCTGCGCGCACAAGACTTCGACGCGTCCTTCTTCGGTCCGACTGCGCCCGCGCTGCAGACGAACGCGCTCGCGCTGAAACACATCCTGCGCGAGATTCTCGAGTGGATCGCCGTCTCGAGCGGGAGCGAGCAGCGCACGCGGGTCAACCTGTACGGCGCGCTGCTCACGCTGCTGCGGCTGACGAACGGGGGCAGTACGGCGGTCGAGGAGGAGGACGAGGGCCAGGAGATGACGTACGTGTCGCGGCTGGACGCGTCCCGCGCGCGCGCCGCGCCCGAGGAGAGCGCGTTGCGTGCAGCTACGGCGGAGGTAGTGCGGGCGGGGGGCGCGGGGGCGCTGGCGGCCGCGTGCGGGGACGCCGCGGGCTCCGACGGCGGCGTGTGTCGTGCCGCCGCGCTGGCCGTGCTGCACGCGCTGCTGGACGTGCCGCGCGCGCCCGCCCTCGCCGTGCTCGCGGACCACGGCTACCTGCGCGCCATCGTCGACAGCCTCACACACGACGACAGACAACTTAGAGAGGTAACTACTGGCTTTCGATTGTTAATTCGGTTTGATTCGTCTCAGCTGAGCATGGATATTATACCATATAGGTAGCTCTTATCAGATCGAACGTTCACCTGATAGTCGTATATATCGTTATCCTAGACGTTAGAACCGAATCCGAAGTCCCTCCGAGCGCTGTACATCTACGAGTCGAAGATGTCCCTCCTGATGAAGATATGCAGCACCCGTACGGGCGCGGAGACAGCGCTCGCGCAGGGCGTGCTCGCCGCCATCGCCGAGATGAGGACGCTGGACGCACATCCCGACGTGCATGCGCCGGTACAACACTGCAACGATTTCTTACCACCGCCTATTACCAGGTACTTTGATTTTACTCACCTCAACCTGCACTGTATAACATTTCTAAAGCCACGATCTACGTACTTAAAGCTTATCAACAATAAATCATTTACATTATCTATCGCAAGATACTTAGGACAATAAACAGCCGTCTACTTAAATTCTTATCTTGAGCTTTATTACTTAGCATGCTCCAAACTGCTTAAACTGGTCCTATGAGTCAATTTTTTCAAAATAAAGCGATTACACAACAATTTATAACTACTAACATTCGTCATAAAAACTAAGTTGTGATTTGAGCATGAAATGTTTTTTTTTAACTGTCTAGATTCCGTCAGATCCTAGTACCTGCCCTGGGCGTGTGCTCGGCCCTAGTGACGTCACTGGGCGGACACAACCACAGCGGCGCCGTGCACGTGACGCACGCGCTGCTCGCCCACCTCGACACGCTCGACCTAGTGCTGCGCGCCGCGCATCCTACTTCACATGAAGATCTATTATGTGAGGTAATATACCGCCTTACATTTACGCATAAGAGACTGAATTAATTTCTTAAGAGACTGAATGAGTTTCTTGGAGGTCACCACTTTATGTTTAAGCACAACTAGTAGTATTGAACTCCTTAGAGAGAGACAAATCTCTTAAGAGGTGACTTATATACTAAGGCAATTCATAAGTTCATAAGAGACTGAATACATCTCTTTGGAGACGGACAGGCAAGTCTCTTAGATCAAATCAGTCTCAGTCAGTAGACCTGACCGATCACTCAATAAACTAATATCTGACATGTGTTCATGTGTACCTAGGTGGAGGCCATAACGGGTGTGATAGCGCGCGTAGCCGACGCGGAACTGTTCGGTGCGTGGCGCGGCGACACGGCGCTGCAGCGCGCGGCGCCCGCGCTGTCCCGCGTGCGAGCGCTGCTCCTCGCTCTGTTGCCGCGCTTCACGAGGCGACAACAGGACCCACATCCCTTGCACTATAAGGTATAACCACTGTATATTGACGACCTCAATCAAACGTAACGTATTGAGTATTTATCATTAACCTTTATCGAGCCACGCCGTCTATATTACGTATATGAGCGCTGATCGACTGTATAAACTACTTGTAAGTAAAGCCTCAGATATTTGATGTGGTCTTTTTATTGTTTTACAAATTGATAGGTCAGCGTTTGACCACTATCACACCTGCCCGATGGTAGGTGACAATACGCTCTAAGATGTAGCACGCTTTCTTAGAAAATACCTGGTGTATGAAAATATATCCGGTATGTGGTCACTGGTCACATAGCGCTGTGTTCAATATTTATTCATATTTGTGTCGCGTGGCGCAGTGAAAAGTAGTACATATTGTCCGAGCAAGTATAACCAAATCTAATAACGTTATATAACCAGATCGTGTTCAACCTGCTGCTGTTCGCCCGCAACATGTTCCCGGTGCTCGAGGCCGCAGCGGGCTCTGAGAGCGAGACGACGTCGACGGCTGAGCGCGGCGCGGGCGGCGCGGGGCCCGCGTGCGCAGCCCTCGTCGCTACCCTCACCCGCGCCATACACCTCGAGGACAAGCTGCTCGCCAACGACACGCATCGGCTACACGCCCTACCCACCATGCCGCTCGATGGTAAACTAATCTTGTCGAAACGTTTACATAATGAATAAAATAAACAGCTGACTAGTCGGTGCTTTTTACGAACGAATCGATGACTACCAATATTGCAAGATATAGATACTTAGATAAATTCTTTATTGTAAACACCAATTTCAAATAGCATTAATAATTAAAAACAAAGCTTAAGTCTAAGTGTTACAAAGGGTGGCCTTATCGCTCAAAGCGATCTCTTTCAGCCAAAATTTTATTACAAGAAATTTGGTATTTCCAACTACTCTTGCGACTAATGTACTGCCAAAGTTAGCCATGTTTTTGTTTTAATTTTGTGTAGTTCAATTAATTTGTAATGAAAATAATCATGTTAATTTAAAATCTTATAGGAAATATCCTGTAAATCTTATAGGAAATATCCTGTAAATCAGAGTTACGTAGTTTGGGGCTAGATGGCGCTGTATGCAGTCTCAAATTATTTTGATATTGTCTTGTAAATAAAATAAAAATATTTTATAAGGAATAATTCCCGATCTCTTAGGAATATTTGGATTAATAAAAAGTAGCCTATGTTACTGTCAATGAATCAATGTATCCTCATACCAAGTTTCATCAAAATCGCTAGTTTCGGAACCTATTTGTTACAAGCCAAAAAAAAAACAAATATTTTTTCCTCTTTATAATATTAGTATAGATTAACATTCAGTTGTGTATGTTTTTGTACGTTAGATATAAAGAAGTTAGTGCCGGAATGTAGCCAGAACTGGACCGAGGCTAGAGCGGCGGGCGCGGCCGCCCTGGGCGCGACGGTGAGCGGACGGCGCGCCCAGCTGCAGCGTGTGGGCGCGGCGTTAGAGCTCGCCCTCTGGCTCGTGTGGGCACATCTCAGGCGACCACATTCACAACATTACGCACAAGGTACACCAGGATATTCAATACAAAGTCAAAGTAAAATTGCAGAAAGTAACTATATTAAAATCAATTGACCATTTGCAATCGTATTGAAAGCTAAGTTTGGATGTGTGGCTTCGGAACGAGAAGAAATCACAAGAAACTCGTGGGTTTTTTTCCTATAGTCAAATTTACAAAGGTCAGGAAATACAAATTTGGAAATATAAAATTCGAAGTCTGATTTATCAACGCACAACACAAACCAGTGAATGGATCTGCCTTAAATTTAGTATAA
The DNA here is from genome assembly GCA_907269075.1 of Idaea aversata. Classification (NCBI taxonomy): domain Eukaryota; kingdom Metazoa; phylum Arthropoda; class Insecta; order Lepidoptera; family Geometridae; genus Idaea; species Idaea aversata. The sequence goes on from OU026084.1 coordinate 1,013,092, forward strand.
GTACCTACATATAGCTATTATAAAGTTGGCATCCGCTAAGAAAGGATTTAGGAAAATCAACTTCTACGCGGACGAAATCGCGGATAAAAGCTAGTTTAAATTAAAAGCCTACGAACTTGCCTCTGTATATTTTTGGGTTACTGTTTACATACAAATCATAATTCACCATACCTACTAATTTCGCGGCTTAGTTAGACACGGTAAGCTGAAAGGGTGCTGGGCAAGCCTGATCTATCCTCACGCACCCAACTATAGGGTCTAATTAAGGAGAAACACCCCGCATTTAAGTACCTATTAATAATCGTAACGTATGTATGTTTGTATACAGCACAAAGTTCGGGGCTGACTCCTCACTCCAGCTCAGCGACCGAGGAACTGCTGATGCTTCGCAAGGAACTGATCGCGCTTTTCAACGATAGATTCACTGAGGAACTACTTGAGACTGCCAAGGTATGTCGTTTAGAGGGTATTAGTTTCTCTTTACAATGTGTTCCCCTATTTCCTATCTGAATAATGTCTCTAGAGCAGGGATGGGAAAACTTTTGACCTGTGAGGTGTATATGTAAGGAAAAAGAGTAAGTATTTATTAATAACATTTAATTAATAAATACTTAACAAAATTGATCAAATACAAAAATCGAATTTTACTGCCCACTTAACGGTTTTCGGGTGTCAAAGATCCACCCAAAAATGTTGTATTTGGTTGGATATTTGACACTGCATATTCTCCACAAGCATATTATATTAGGGGGTGTACTAAACCGATTTAGTTGAAATTTGGTATGAGGATACATTGATTCATTGGGAGTATCATAGGCTACTTTTTCGGAATCGGGAGTTACGCGGGTGAAACTGCGTATCGCTGCTGATTTTCATTAAACCTATCCTAAAACTCCTAAAAAGATCCCCCCATGCGAAGAGATTTCTTAAGTATTTTTGGCTTGTTTAGAAATGGTTTGTGTATTGTTACAGAACCAGCCTCCAGCGCAACGCGGCTTCCTCGAGGTCCTAGTGAAGGATATTAAATCAATGATACAGTTCTCACCGGCGTGATCTATATTATCTTACATAACTCGTATATCTCTAGTTTCTATACCTATTCTATGTTAAATTAAATATTTTTTCAAAGAACTTTTGTTTTATTTATACCTCTACTAGCAGCGCTACGCGGCGTTACCCGCGTACGTCACGATCCTGTTGAAATATCGAGACAAAAGCCTTAAGAGGAAAGGGTACCGGGGGCTCTTTCCATACAAACTATTACAAACCAAAACATAGGGGCATAGTCATGGCAGTTATAGGTTTTATGGCACAAAAATATTTGTGCTAGTGTCATTATCCAGGAAGGAAACAGTCGACTACGTTTGTATGGAGAGAGCGCAGGTACCCTTTCACCTTAATTCCAAAGATTTAATGTATCTTCATACAATGTTTCATTAACATCGGTCTAGTAGTTTAATTAACGATCTCTGTGGAGCAGCGGCCGAACACCCGCCTGCGAAACAGAAGGTTGCGGGTTCTATCCCCGCCTCAAACAAGTATTTATGTATTGATATTTGTTTATGGTCGGGGTATTTCTGTATGTAGAATATCTTTACAATAAGTATTCTATTCGTTATCTGGTCACCATAACACAAGCCTAGTTGTTTAGCTTGGCACTAGATGGCACTGTAAAAAATGTACGGTCGGAGTCAAATTGCAGACCCACCGTAGAGTTCTAAAAGTACTATTAGGTATTGGATTGTTTTTATTCTAATAATATTTATCTAATACATCCACGTGTTGAAAGACTTTAAAACTTGAACTCGAGCAAGACCTTAGAATCTGGCTTGAGTAGAAAACATTCTCTAAAAACAGCAGTTTTGGAGCTGTACACCGTAGAGCTCCAAAACTGTAACGTTGCAGACTCACGTCTGCAATTCTGATTCCGACCCTACAACATAAAATATTCTATCACATGGTCCAATAGACGAGGAGCATGGACTGACGAAACTAACTAAACATGCTCAGTTCACGTTTCGTGACAAGAACATTAATCTACTTCTAGGTACAAGGTGGGCCAAAAGAAGTCATCCGATGTTGTTTGGCTCTCTTTTTTTTTCTAAATGAAAAACTTCGATTCTGTTTTTGGATTATGTTTATTTGAACCTTTAGAATTTTATTGGTCAAGTCGAGAAGATTATATCGGCCAAATGGAAGCCGTCACAATTGATTGCCACACGGGCTCGTTTTAGGGCATTTTTCATCACTTCGGCGAGAACTTCGGGCGACAGATTCTCGCACTCGTGTCAAATGTTGTCCTTGAGGGCTTCCAGAGTCTTGGGCTTGTTCACGTAAACAAGGGACTTCAAAAAACCCCACAAAAGTCTGGAACGCTTAAATCGGGCGATCTTGCGGGCCAGTGCAAATCGCCAAAACGAGAGATGAGGCGACCCGGAAACGCTGCCTTCAGAATATCGGTTGTGGCTCGCGCAGTGTGTGCCGTTGCTCCGTCCTGTTGGAACCACATGTCCGTCAGTCCTTATTTGTCCAATTGCGGCAGAAAAAACTCTGTCAACATGGCCCTATAGCGCGCACCGTCCACTGTTATCGTCTGGTCGATGTTTCCGGCGACAGCTCGACATCCTCGGCAACAGCGGCGATATTCTCGGCAGAACGGGCTCTCCGGGGCCGGCCACTCTTGGCAACGTCTCGTGTGGTCCTATCCTCTTCAAGGTTGGTGACCAAACGGCGCAATGTTTGCGCAGTCGGTGTCGGACGCCCGGGGAATCGGCGACGGAATTCGCGCTTCGCCGCCAACACCACAGATGAATTGTTACGCAACAAAATAGACACGATTATTACGCGTTCTTGGGGAGTGTATCGCTCCATGGCTTGTTCACTTGTATTCTGCATCTGTCTAGTCCACAAATGTCAAAACAGATTTGACATTGGCGGCCATTTGCAAAAATGAGAGCATCTTCCAATAGGGTGATTTCTTTTGGCCCACCTTGTATATCTGTTTTGGTGTCCGTAATATTAGCGGACACTTATGGAATTTCGTTGTGTGAGCTGCAAAAGGTTTTTAAGCGTCGCACCGGGTCTGTAATCATCTAAAATGTGAAAATCAAAGAATATTCAACGCTGAAGAGTGTAAGTAACCAACTCTTTGATTTGGTGGTATAATCGGTTATAATAGAAAGATGGAGTTTATTTCCTTATGTTGTCATATTAATGGTAAATGTAACTGGAATATATATTTTTGAAATGTGCTAATGAAACCCTTTCATTTGATACCCCACACGGTACATTTTAATTATTTTTAAGTCATGACTCTATGTCCTCTAGAGGGCGCCATACTACATTTATTGTGACGTCACATAGCCTATAACCAGCGGACGATTGAGACGCTTCTAACGATACCTCATTTGTTGAATTATAGTAAGTAGTTTAGAAGTTACGTGGGAACAGATGAACATACATACATACAGGTCAAAGACAAAGACCTTCCCTTTTGGCTTCGCCGTAGTCGGGTTAAAACTGGCTAGGTGCGAGTCGGACTCGCGCACTAAGGGTTCAGTACCATTATTAGTCTGTCTTGTACTTGTACCTACTTGTATACGGGCTGTTTTCCGCGATTAGACCCTTTTTAATTGGGTCCTTTTCGCGTGAAGATGGAGTAGGCTTGCCCAGCACCTACTACCCTCTCAGCTTAGTCGACCATGTCCAGAGGAGAGAACTTGTCAATACTTCTGGAGCCAACTAAGCCGCGGGTTTCATAACGATGTTTTCCTTCACCGTAAGAGCAATGTCCATTATCGCACATAAATTCTTCTTAAGAAAAATACATGGCCTTCAGAATAAAAGTCGAGGTATCTATCTACCACTAAGCCAACACCGCTCTCCGGTCTCTGTCAGTTATCACGGTTCATGAGATATAGCCTGGTGACAGACAGACAGACAGTGGAGTCTTAGTTAAAGGGTTCCGTTTATACCCTTTGGGTACGGAATCCTAAAAATGAATCGCCGAGATGTAGGTACATATGTAGGTACGCGCATAACTTCCGAACGGCTGCACCAAATTGGATAATTCTATTCTCGTTATTGTCAGGACAAGGTTTGTATTAAAGAGACTAAAAAATCAAACGCCAGTTAACATTCGAATAGCGGTCTTTCTAGAAACTAAGTTTCTCAATTTGTGTAATAGATGGCAGTATAAGTTAAACAAAAAGACTAACACAAATAAAATCTCATCTGTGGCGTCAAAATCTGTCGCGACAAAATCTGTCGCGAGAACGGCTGAAAATGCTTACCCACAAAAGTGTCCAACGCGCCATAAGAAGTTTTCACTTCAAAAAATTAACTAAATATCACTACATAGTACAAAACAAAGTCTTTTCTTGCTGTCAAGGTCTGTCCTTATATGTATGTTTGGATCTTTAAAACTACGCAACGGATTATACTGCAGTTTTTTTTAAATGAGTGATTCAATAGGACGGTTTTAGTAAGTATATAAAACAACAATTACCACATACGAAGTCGCGGGCAACAGCTAGTACAAATATAAAACGTAGTGTTTAAGGATAATAAAATATATATAAAACCTAATGTTTAAGGATCATTTGTAAAAAAAGTCCTACGTGCAGTTAATTAAACTTGTTAATAGGTACGGTACGTTCCTGCGGATAAAACTTTCTAGAAAACTAGTTTGTCCAAAGAAAAAAAATCCTCGTAGTCAAACTGTGTAATTAGTTTGTCTAACAGGAGTAAATATTTCTTAATATTCCGTTACCTACTACTACTAATACTCTAGCTATAGTTGGATCTTTGTTACATGTCGTATTAAACAATGATAAATAAAGAAGAAGTCGTATTAAACAATAATAAATAATATTTATGTGACATTACCCTGTCTTTTGTAGTACCTATGTGTTTGTTAAAGCATCGGTTGAAAGCTAGCGCCGTATATCACTTAAACATAGATTTGAAGGCTTAAATTGTACTATCCACAACCACTGTCTGTACCACGTCGCGGTTTTTGGGATCATCTAACTTGCACACCCCATTTCTCCCCCTTAAAATATAAAAATACTAAAACCCTGAATCACGCCTCTATGTTAATATTTATGATAAGTATTTCAATAAAATCCCATTTTTTAAGTTCCTACTTTTAAGAAATAAACCAATAAGATGGGGGAGGACTATGCCCAGCAGTGGGACAATCCAGGCTTATTTAAAACTGGCCAAGTGAGAGTCGAACTCGCGCACGAAGGGTTCCGTACCATGTTGTATGGGAGCCCCAATATTTTTACTGTTTTTGGTATTTGTTGTTATAGCTGAAACAGCAATGCATTAATCTGTGAAAATATAAACTGTCTAGCTTTCACAAGATACAGCATGACGGACGGACAGTGAAGTCTTATATAATAGGATCCCTTTTTTACTCTTTGTACGGAACTCTTAAAAAAAAAATAACACACTTCCACCCCTCATTTCCCTTAAAGTTGGAATTTACACACACTATAAGGTACGTTATAAAATGTTTTTTTTTCCGTTAAGCCTAGACTAAGCAGTTAAGGCTGTGCGTTGAATTAGGACAAACGATATTTGAACGATGAAACGAAGCGTAGGGTTTGAATTTTCCGAAATTCTTACTTATCAGATGCCTACGTTTTAAAACAGCTATCGTAAATAGCCCGATCTCTTTATTGGTTTGAGAGAGGTTTGAGTTGTGCACTGATATATCAGTCACTCACTTTGAATTTTATATTATAAGTACCTAGTTAAAACTAGTACATAATCTGATCAACACACAATAGATGTTATCGCTTGCTAAAATTACGCTGAAATACCTAGCTACCGAAAAATAAAGAAGTTAAAAAAGTTTATGAATAAAGCCCGACTGCAGCTTAAAGTTATTAATTAATGAACCTATTTTCAACAAAAAGTTCGGTTAATCATCTACGTTGCAACAAAAAACACACAGCTACACATGACAACGACTTCCATAGTCCACAGCAACATAAGGCAATCAAATAAATTAAAATCTTATTTTTGTGTAGTACCTAAACAAATCGTAGCAAATAAACGTTACCCTCCCGCTGCTACAACTGCTGTCTTACAAATCAGAGTTAATAAAGATAATCGGTACAAATTACCTCACAATAATCATAATAACGCAGACAGTAAAATAACACACGAGCGCACCGCCCGCCGCCCGTCAGCGATGCCGCCGGGTCGTAGCCGCCGGCTTTGGCTTCCACTCAACACAACTATCAATTTAATTGGACTTCCAACCAGCCCTTTACCCCGCTTAACTTTTCGATTTACATTCAAAACGGCCTTTTAAAAAACCCAACTCAATAACTACACAGTCTAAACCCACTACAAACGATACTTTTCAGATCATTCTCGCGGAAAACTTTGTTCGTAACCCGCTATTGGTGTAGCGAAGTCTGGGCGGGTCGAATATGACCCCGCCTTAGTCTCTGCGCATGCTAAACGCGATTTAAACCCCGTTTAAGCGGTATTTTGGGGCAAAACCGCAAGAAAATGTATGTAACCTCGGTTAGGGGTAGGGCGTAGCTAAATGAAAAGATTTTCGCGATTGAGCGACGATTTTTGCTAACATGGCGGGCAGTCACATCGGATGCGTGGGAACGTGCACTTTATTATCACAAGATCTGTATCAAATAATCACAAATATAAGGAACAATACATAAAAGATAACATTTACGTAACAATTAAGTATTTGCAATTAAAAAACACAACCAAACTTTTTCCAAAAAAATAAACCGACAAAAGTTAAGAACAAATAAAAGTTTAGAAGCATTTTAACATTGGAGTTTAAACTATTTCAAACTTTGTGTGCCGTATTAAATCAGACGAATCAAAAAGAAAATGTGAATAAATATTTTAGTTTTAATTTAACTGAGTTTTGGCACAGTACCTACTATGATGCATATAACCATAGTTTAGGTACTTTTAATAACGTAGGGATATATTTTGGTGATGAATTCAAGGATGCAGGACAGTCACAAGTCTTTCCTGATAAAGGACTTGCTTGGAGACGTGCTGAGGCCAGGCGCTAGCGCTGTACCGTTTGGTATGTACCTACATATATTACTAAGTAAAACGCCTAGAGACCCTAGCTCACTAGAAATTAGGCCGTTTCCGTAGTCCGAAGCGATTTTTACTGCCATTAGTCTGTCATTTATTCTTTCTACATTTATCAATCTACTAGTTAGGTTCTCAGATAACACTATTCCTACGCCGTTTTTGCCATTTGTGGTACCGTGGTATATAAGTTTGTAGCCATTTCCTATTTGTCTGGATTTGGACCCCCGCCACTTGGTTTCTTGCACACAGCATGCATCTATGCGACGTCTGTGTAGGACTTCGCTAAGTTCGGCACTTCGCCCGGTCATGGACCCAAGGTTCCAGGTCGCCAATCGCATTGTATCACATGTGTCGCCTCGACCGTCGCTTGAGGGGTACGCCCTAGCATTCACATTCATTTTCTTTGTTGTAACTTTCATAATGGATAGGGAAGAAGAAAAGTTGGCTTTCACGTTTTACAGCCGGCTGCCGCCTGACGCCAAGACAGTACTCCTCCTGGAGGCATGTGGGCGCTACCGTTGGGCCTTTTGGGCCTCATCCGCCACCATCCCTGATACACTGCCCTGCCTAGCAGTGTATTTCCCAGAACAGCCTGGGACCTCAATATGTGAGGGCAGCCTGTGGCTGGGGTTCTTTGAGATTTAAAGAACGTCAGTTATTTTTTTGCAAAAAAATTGAAAATAAATTGACCTCCATTAATCCGGTAAAAATATAAAAAAGAAACATTTAAAAAATGTGTTTGTTGTGAAAAACCTAGCACAGAATTAGCATGTATATGTATAGGTACTAACGAAAAAAGAGCTAGAACATTCGGTCTGGACGCGCGGGAAGAAATACATTTATTAACAAAAAACATTTATTAATCAATAAAATATTTTTGAACTTTTAATAATACTTATATGTAGGTAATATCATGGTAAATATTAAAAGAAACGAGAAAAGTATATCGAAATTAAATTTTCTACTGCCTAAGCATTTTACCATTTTTAATTATCTTCAAAAAACAAATAGGGAGGGGTTAATTTGGACGCCAGCAATAGGCCAAATAAGTGGATAGGAATTTACTTAATATCCGGGCGGCCGGCGGGAATCGAACCCACAATCTTCCCGTGTCACCAGGCGGTCGGCCAACGGGCCTAAGGTTCGATAAAATAATTAAACAAAAAAATAATGTCGGTCAACATCCAAAGAATTTCAATAGGTATATAAAAACGAGGACATCTTTCGAGATTGTAAAAAAAACTTAAAAAGTATAAGTAGATCTAAATTAGATTTACAAAAGTTAGGGGTTCGTATTGCTCGTGTCCGTGGGACTTAGCCCTAGATGTCCCACAAGTGACCTCTAGGCACATGAGTAAAAAATAGAACCAGAGAGTGCCAGCGACTAAGGTCACCACCCACCGGCTTAAGTCGTATCACCAAGCGTAGGTACTTGTCCGTATTCCGATACGTATGCCGGTGCAGCCACTAAAGACTGCCCCACTGTTCCACTGCCGTCACTCGCGTCCCTCGTAGGCTCCAGTTTATTTTGGGAGTTTTTGAATCACGTATTTTCTAGGAAAGCGTGCTACATCTTACAGCATCATCACATACCATCGTGTGAGATACTGGTGAAACGCTGACATGCTTTATTTAAATCACAGCGTTACCAGAAAATGGAAAGGGCTAACATCGGAAACATGTCCATGTGTGGAGCTAAAGAGCAAGTCACCCTCAATTTAAGAGGCTCACCCTACAGGTACAAGAAGTATACTTATCTAAAAGTTATAAAATAATAACGAGTGATGTGTGAAGTGGTCAAGCCACGTTGAGTGCCTTGTTACCAGTTGTTACTCTTGTTACGACTTCGCAGACATTTTTCTTTCAAACTTTAGTTCGTAAAGGAGCTCTACGGTGGGTCTGCAATTATATTACCCACTGTACAATAGTCATTGATAATATTTTATAGTAGGTAGCCTACCCATGATTGAGAAATAAATGAATATGCAGGATATAACACAACAGATGAACAAAGAAAGTAACAGAATGGATACCACGAATTTGAATGAAAAGAAAGTCAGGCAAATCTTAATGAGTTTAAGGCACAGAAAAAAGGTTTCTTGTTGCATAAAATAATCCTCTCCATAAAGACGCTAGAGACTAATTTCTTGGTTTTAGTAAAAGGCCAGTCGACGGGAAAAGATCGGGCGGTCGCTCACACACCCGTTGGTTAGATCTAGTCAAAAAGCTCACTGGCCTAGCAAACGCTGAAGCTTTTAAGACCGCCGAGGACAGGAAAACTTGGAAGGGCATAGTGCACCGAGTGATAGACAACAATTCGTCCTAGACATGACCTGACAGCAATGAAGATGATGACTAAGAAGAGAGTATGATAAACTGGGCCTATATTCACTAAGGTTCAAGTCGTTGGGCGCGCGTGATTAGGGGCGGAGTGGGGGCAGTTTTTGTATGGGAATCTCGTCCTAATCACGCGCACCCGACGACTTGAACCTTAGCGAATAAAGGCACTGATCACGTTATCAGTGGATACAGCTTGGCATGATCAGTGGCTAATTCCATCTGAACACGATCATACGTGGATACAAACTCAATTATTCTCTAGCTTATTCTTAATCACTAGCGTTTATAAGGAGAGGATTTCTTGCTTCAAAAAACCTTTTTTTCTGTGTGTATCAAATATTTGTTTTCGAATGGCTTTAATATTAATTTCAATAAACGAAAAAAGTAGACGTAGACCAAAGATGGAAGGAGACATTATTACAGAAGATAGGTAGTACGAATGTTTGAATCACTGATTAAAGCTGGTAGCACTGTTTATAGTGTCTAGATTAGATGTAAAGGCAATATTATATCCTTATTATTTATATTCTTTGTCTATGTTTTTTGATGCCGATGTTTTTGGATAATATTCCAGAATAAATTTGCTATCGAATAGAAGCAATTATTTTTATGACACATCGAAAGTTTTTTTTAGATTTGACTTAAACTTAGTGATTTTTTATTTTTTTAACCTGAACTTTATTCCCGGAGTAAAAAAAATGTATGGTCATCCTGGTGCCAATTTTTTAAAAAGTTGCCAATTTCATTGAGATTCTGAAATGGTATAATACGTGGTATTGCCAGCATTCAATACAAAATTATTTCTATAAAGTGAGCCAGAGCTGTCGAGCCAAAGCCTAGCTGTTGTAAATTAAGATATTAATAACCCTTCGTCTAGTTGCTTCAAAATAAATTCACCGCAATGATGAATATAAAGTTTTTGTCCTCCCAAGGTAAGTACATAGAATACGTGATCAAGTGTGCGGCTCGTCTAATAAGGTGCTAATTTGCAAGTGTGCGCGCACTCTTACCATGCAGGTGCATACAATTAGGACCTAATCTCGTGTGTAGACGGCGTAATTGGCCTGTTTTATATGCATTTTTCATGAAGCGTGCTATTTTTGTTAGTTTATTAGGTGTACTCGTTGGGTGAGATTGTTTTGAAAGTATAATAAGGAAGGAAGTACCTTTGTAGGATAGGCATCTATCTACCTAGCCACCTGAGGAGGGGTAACCTTAGGGTCGCAACAAAAGTGAAAGCTCACCGTAGAATAGTATTTTTTATGAGGTATTGAACTCATTGGAAAACAAATTAACGGAATTATATACGTTTTTGTTTTACTAACGTAGAATTTTTATATGACTACTAGCTGTCCCCGCAAACGTTGTTTTTCCATTTAAAATTAAAAAAAAAAGCAGTTCAGTGAAATACACTCGTACAGTAGAATTATATATTTAACTAGCGACCCGCCCCGGCGTCGCACGGCTATATTATGCATGTATTATACATATAAACCTTCCTCTTGAATCACTCTATCTATTAAAAAAAACCGCAACAAAATCGGTTGCGTAGTTTTAAAGATTTAAGCATACATAGGGATATAGGCACATAGGGACATAGAGACAGAGAAAGCGACCTTGTTTTATACTATGTAGTGATAGTGATAGTGAAGATATATTTAAGTAATTTATAACTTTACTAGCGACCCGCCCCGGCTTCGCACGGCTATATTGTGCATGTATTATACATATAAACCTTCCTCTTGAATCACTCTATCTATTAAAAAAAAACCGCATCAAAATCCGTTGCGTAGTTTTAAAGATTTAAGCATACATAGGGATATAGGGACATAGGGACAGAGAAAGCGACCTTGTTTTATACTATGTAGTGATAGTGATAGTGAAGATATATTTAAGTAATTTATAAGTTTATTTTAGTAACTATTAGTTTAAGTTAAAAGTCCTTTAACTAAAGCAGTACTTTTAATAGCTATGTTTTAGTTAAAAACATTCTTTTAATAGCAGTTTTAAAACTCGATGGTGGGCCTCCCCTTTTATTTCTGACTGTACATTCCTATAGTAGTTTATAGAAAGCTCATAATGTTTCTCGTCGTCCATCAGACCGATAGTATTGGTTGTGACGAATCAAACTTTCTTAAAAAAAAATGAAGCAGCTATGGTCGAAGTCACAGAACCGCAGTCCCATCTTAGAGTTCTAAAATTACTATTATTGGAAAATATTATTCCAATAATATTTATCTAATAAATTCATGAGTTGAAAGACTTCAACTTGAGACCTTAGTATCTTGCATGTGTTGAAAAAATTCTCATAATAGCAGTTTTGGAGCTCCACGGTAGATACCTAGATAGAGAACTTTATTTGTACAACACAGTAAGGAACATAACATAGAACACGATATACACAAAGCAAAGTAAAGTAATAGCTATAAAGTACAAGTTGCAAGTTGCGGTAGGTCTACCTATCAGAATTTAAACGAGAACAGTAGATTGTACCACAGGGAATCAAAGTAAGTAATATTTTACGACAAAGGCGTTAAATGAATGCAAAGCGGAGTAAAGGATATATTATACTTACGATTATATATTTATACTTACGATTAAAATGTCGAAGATTGATTGAAGTACAAATTATCTTGCTTAGGAATCTTACTTACGTTTGACACACGGTAGAAGGTCTTCGTGAATATTTTAGAAAATGTTGCAATATAGAACGTACTAGCTGCACCTATCACTGAGGAGTCATGCTTAATCGAACCAAAAGTAAAAAACAAGTTCACATTGTCCGATCGGTCGGGCCATGTGTTTATAACGATAAACCTCATAGTCCGATTCCTAAATAGAACCACAAGTAAAAAAGTTCACGTCGTCCGATCGGTCGGACTGAGCAGTCTGACCACGTGTTTACAGGAGCAGTTTTTAACCCGTTAATACAGAATCGAGATTGGTTTAAAAAGTTGCCTTTGGGTTATAATCAAAGACTGAAGCTCATCCAAGTTTCATCGTTAAGTTAAGTTTCAAGTTACTTTTTTGCGAACAAGCAACAAACATACCTACATACTACTACCACAAAACTCATAATATTAAGTTCACTAGCTTACACCCGTGACTTCGTCCGCGTAGGGGTGATATTTCCAAAATCCTTTTTTAGCGGTTGCCTACGTCATAATAGATATCTGTATGCTCCGTCAATTGGTTTGAGCTGTGCGTTGATATACAGTCAGTCAGGATGTTGAGTTATATTTTTATAGTTAAGCTGACTTATCTATCTGACGATCACTAGTTGACCGTTCAATTTGATCAACACCTATGTCAGTTAGTCAGTACTTTTTGTACTTGTAGATGGCTATTTCAGTAATCATTTCAGCTAACTCTAACTCTTACATTGGTTCGTTACATCCTTTGGGGCACCAAAAGATGTAACGATCTTTTGGTGCCCCAAACGTGAAAAACTATTCATTGATGAGGCAAGAAAGAATATAATAAACATCAAACTGTACATCCGTAAAGTATAAAATGCTAGGCACTGTATCATGTAAAAACCCTAACACCATTTTGTACCCAGTTCTTCTGATTTTATGATTCTCTGAATATTTTCTGATTCTGATTCTGAAACCATCCACAATTTTATTTCAAAAACAGACTACGTAGGGCTATGGCTTTTACGGAGTCCCGTGGTCCAACTAGTTGGATCACCACCCTGCACTTAACTACCTATGTATAACGTAGATCAAAATAAAATCGACACAATGGCATCAAACAAGTTTGTTCACATTTGTGCTGGCTTACTCTCCCATCACTGATTTCAAAAACAAACTAACAAACAATCATCGCTAACAACTTCACTCATTCACTCAATACAATCATTAATGCATCCTCATATTCATAAGTCCACAGTCGATCCATATGCCCTCGAAAACAGCGTGGCACCACTTGTCTGCGCACGCGGCCGGCACGCGGCGAGTTCCAAATTCAAATTAAAAAATAAGAACCTATAGATTATAAATAACGAGTTGATTGTGTGGTTAATAAGTTAATAGCAGTTATTTCGGAGGTCAGGGGGTTGTTCAGTTTTGTTTAGTTTGAATTTAGTTGTATTTCTAGAGATTTGGGGGTCATTGAAGTTTAATTGTGTAGAAACTACTTTGTAACTGTCTTTATTTGTTTTTTCTTTTATACTATACCCCCGGAAAGGTAGGCTTTTAGTTCATAGTCTGATTTCATTCATTTATCAAAAAGCAACACAATTATTTTAGATACAGCTGAGTACAATAATCAATTATTTTTTCTCCTACATTGTCCCCCAAACAATAATAATTAATTTTAGTAAAATAAATTAGAAGTACTGACTACAAACTTACAAATTCTTTATCATACGACTGAAAATATTCGATGTTTCTTAAAGCTCTCAATAATTAAAGTATCCTGTCCGGAATTTCGGTAGAACACAAAGAGATATACAAGTTTAAAGTATTAAATTTATTAAAATGAATGCGTGAGCCTGTTTTTACTTACGAGAAATAAAGTTGAAAGATACGTCTCCAAAACTGCTTGGCCATGAGATTTGAAATCAGTAGAAGCGCTGAAGGCATGCACATTAACATCTTTAACTTTTTTTTTGCCTCATTTTTAAATTATAAAATTATAGGTACTTAGTACTTATGTCGATATAACCTAAAAAGCTCTTTTTACAAATAAAAATAATAATTTAAAAAAAATCACGAGATATTTACTACGGGAGATAGCATTAAAAAAATTGGTTAACTCCGGCAATCAATGGAACAAATGTTTACAAATCGCAAGGGTTAACTGGCTCGACCGCCCTTGCATAATGTTTGAATCTCTACTGCAATTATTAATGTATCTATAAGTTTTGATACTTTCGAATAAAACGCGAGAGCTAATTTATAATTATCAATTACTTTTTACGTGAACAATCCACAAAATAAAAAATAAATAAAAATTTAAAAAACCGACTTCAAAAAAACCTGAAAAGAAAAACTAACAAAACCTGAAAAAAAAAAAACCAAAAAGTGAAAAATAATCCATTTCGGGTCACTAAGACAGCAGATAACTTAAACATAAGTACTTACTTGGAAGTCTGACTGGGTTAGATTGAATGTTGAGAGGTATAAAGAAAACATGGTGTCACCCAGTCCGACTTCCAAGTAAGTACTTATGTTTAAGTTATCTGCTGTCTTAGTGACCCGAAATGGATTATTTTTCACTTTTTGGTTTTTTTTTTTTCAGGTTTTGTTAGTTTTTCTTTTCAGGTTTTTTTGAAGTCGGTTTTTTAAATTTTTATTTATTTTTTATTTAACCATTTTTAGTGCCACTGTCACTGAAAATTCTACTCCATGAGGCGAAAGCGACTGTTTCTTCAAATTGCAACCTGTACCTAATCGTAACCCATTGAAGAGTTTGGTAATAAGGTGTTTTCGGATGCCCCATTCATCCTTTTTGTGTATGGGCCACTTCTATTAGTGGAAATGGAAACCTGAGCAATTTGTTGAATCTCGCTGTGCAGATCTGTTCATCACTCCGAAGATCCTCATCAGATCTTCATTTAGGATAGGGTTTTCTATCAAAATTCATTCAAACCCAGTCCGGCGAGGCAAAAGCGAATATTTTATTCAAATTGTAACCTATAATCGTAACCGATTGAAGAGTTTTCTGATGAGAAGGTGGTTTCAGATATTCCATTTATCGGTAACTATTAGTTTATGGGCCAATTCTACTGGTGGAAATCGAAAAATGAGCAATTTGCTGCACTCTCGTGGTGCAATTCTGTTCATCACTTCGAAGATCCTCATCAGAACTTCATTTAAGATAGGGTTCTCTATCAACATTAATTCAAACCTAGTCCCGCGACTAAATTCGACTAAATTCTTCAAATTGTAACCTGTAATCGTAACCGATTGAAGAGTTTTCTGATGAGAAGGTGGTTTCAGATATTCCATTTATCGGTAACTATTCGTTTATGGGCCAATTCTACTGATGGAAGTCGAAAAATGAGCAATTTGCTGCACTCTCGAGGTGCATTTCTGTTCATCACTTCGAAGATCCTCATCAGAACTTCATTTAAGATAGGGTTCTCTATTAACATTCATTCAAACCCAGTCCGGCGACTAAATTCGACTAAAATCTTCAAATTGTAACCTGTAATCGTAACTGATTGAAGAGTTTTCTGATGAGAAGGTGGTTTCAGATATTCCATTTATCGGTAACTATTCGTTTATGGGCCAAATCTACTGGTGGAAATCGAAAACTGAGCAATTTGCTGCACTCTCGAGGTGCAATTCTGTTCATCACTCCGAAGATTCTCATCAGATCCTCACCAAATTTTTATGGGACCACCCCTGAGGTATCACTTTTCGAACACAAAAAGAATCATCTCAATCGGTTGAGCCGTCTTCGAATGATCGCGTAACATACACACAAAAAAAAAAAAAAACATACAGACGAATTGAGAACCTCCTCCTTTTTTGAAGTCGGTTAAAAATATAAATTTGTCATGTCATCGCTATCGCTCAAAGCGATGTGTTTGTAACTAGCCAAAGTCTAGTTCAAAACACTCCTTATACGAAGACTTTGTTGATAATTGAAACAAGTATCAAAACTTGATATCTGATGCTCTACCGTGACGTTGCCGTCGGCAGCGCTGGTGTAGTAGTTAAAGAGCTCAGCGGGACATCGCTAATTTGTCACGCGCCCTGTCTACCGATACCGAGGGTGATTGCTGCTGATCTTAGGTACCCTTGATTGTAATAATAACAACGATTTGAATAATCTGTTGAAACACGTAAGTAAAAGTGAATGAGAATGATGAATACATCAATTGGCAGAAATATTTTACCAGACTAGCGACTGCTTAAACGAAGACCTCAAACGCAACCGTTTGTATAGATACATTCAAAATAGTATTGTACATGAAAGTGTAGGTATACATACGTATGTTGTAACGAAAGGGAAGGTTACCAGTTTAATAGAAATTTAGAAAGAACTAAGGAAGAAATTGAAGAAGAAGTCTTAAGATGAGGGTTGAAAAGGGTCAGTCAGTCCGTCAGTCCACTCCTACCTGATAAACATAATAGCTCAAGACCCTCAACAATCAAATTACAAAAAAAGATTAACAACTATAATTATTGTCAAAGATAAAAAAAATTAAAAAAAGACCATAATTACGTGTTAAGTCAGTGACAGTGGTAACCGATAGCTGCATACTTCGTTCTCTCTTATTATCATCTCCTTAAGTATTATATTATAACCCAGTTATGACGAACTCCATCCTTCTTTCTTACTCCTTGATCTTCAAGTTTATATACGCCAACCTTGTTAGCTGGGTGAATCAACGCGTTGTTGTATTGTATTGGTCGTAATAACGTAGGAATAGATAAATTGTTAGCAAGAAAGTGTGTTAATCTCGTCGTCGTCAGTGTATGAACACACACTCTGTAATCGCATCCAATGCACTCAGCTAATATTCTGCCATATAATGTTCACAGCCAGAACCGACTACTCAGCACAAACTTTGCTCCTTCATCCAAGGAACCAATAGATTATTTTATTATTTTGTGATTATTTTTTTTAAAGTAATGTCTTAGTTTTTCACCCAATTTTCCATGAATCAATGACAGCCTTCAAAACACAAAATTTAAAAATTTCTTTGGGGTCAGTAAAAAATTTTTTTAAACAATATAAATAAAAATTTAAAAAAACCCCCGACACAAAATAATAAAAATAGTATGAACGTAAAAAGCCTAAAACAAGCAAAAAAAATCTATAAAAAAAGCCACAAAAAGAATAAAAAAGGTATAAACGAGAAACCCTACAAAAAGAAAAAAATAACCTCGAAATTATGATTCTACTACGTAAGTACATGTGAATTTTTTTGATTAAATATTGTCGCGTCGGGGGACCGCTCTTTTTCGAGTCAATTTAATATAATGTTAACATTTTTATTTTAGCATTTTATCACTAGTACTTTAACATTTTCGTTGAAATTTTAATATCATTTTACTTAGGAAGGTGTTTCTATAGGTAAAGAGCGGTCCCCCGACGCGACAATATTTAATCAAAAAAATTCACATGTACTTACGTAGTAGAATCATAATTTCGAGGTTATTTTTTTCTTTTTGTAGGGTTTCACGTTTATACTTTTTTGTTCTTTTTGTGGTTTTTTTTTATAGATTTTTTTGCTTGTTTTTGGTTTTTTTAATTTTTAATTTAATTTTTTATTTCATCCTTTTTGTAGGGAGGGACTTTTTATTTTTTTTTATTTTATTTCTTTATTTTCTTGCGATTTATGATTCAGATAATTTGGTGTAAACAATAACTATTATTAATTTATAGTTAACTAGCGACCCGCTCCGGCTTCGTACGGCTATATTATGCATGTATTATACATATAAACCTTCCTCTTGAATCACTCTATCTATTTAAAAAAACCGCATCAAAATCCGTTGCGTAGTTTTAAAGATTAAAGCATACAAATGGATATAGGGACAGAGAAAGCGACTTTGTTTTATACTATGTAGTGAAGATTATTTTTACACCCTAAACAGTTTTTTTTATTAAAGGTATTCTTTTTCAATTTTTTCCTTTAGATATTCAACTTTTACAACTACAAGTAGGTATTTCATATTAGAACTACCTAAGTATACATAGAAGAAGACGTCTAGATCTAGGTTATCTATACATCTTCTCTAATATATATAAATTACGTGTCACGTTGTTTGTGCGCGATGGACTCCTAAACTAGGTACTTAACCGATTTTAATCAAATTTGCACACCGTGTGCAGTTTGATCTAACTTGAAAGATAGGATAGCTTACATCTTAATTTATTTCGATATTCCAACGGGATCGGGAGTTACGCGGGTGAAACCGCGGAGCACAGCTACTAATATAATAAAAAAATGGAAAGAAAAGTAAAAAAGATCCAAACGAAGCCAAAAAACTCAAATTAACTTGATACTCGGGCATATCTACTAACATTCGGTTGTTAATCCTGAGTATTATCCCCCATAACTTTTAGACGGCTGGACCGATTTTGATCAAACATAGATATTTGTAATGTACGAGTCATGCCCTTTCATTTGATACCCCACTCGAGTATATCTACTTACATTCGGTTTTTGATCCTGACTTTCATCCCCCATAACTTTAAGACGGCTAAACCGATTTTGATCAAACATAGCTAAGAACACTCCCGACTAACTTATCTTTCAAACAAAAAAAACTAAATCAAAATCGGTTCATCCGTTTGGGAGCTACGATGCCACAGACAGACACACACACACACACATACACACACACACACACACACACACACAGACACGTCAAACTTATAACACCCCGTCGTTTTTGCGTCGGGGGTTAAAAACTTATAACACCCCGTCGTTTTTGCGTCGGGGGTTAAAAAGGAGGACAAGGATATGTAAAAAATAATAAGTTGATGAGATGACGGAATTAGGGGGTGGCATTATAGATGCCACAATGTACGTACCCAACCTAGACATCATTTTATAAGTTTTACACCCAGGTGCATAATATCTACAAGTATTATATTAAAAAACAAAAAAAGAATTTTCCAAATCGGTCCAGGCGTTTTCGAGTAATCCGCGAACATACATAAAAAATATATATACGCGACGAATTGAGAACCTCCTCCTTTTTTGAAGTCGGTTAAAGAAGCGCAAACCATCCAACAGTTAGGTACAAAAAACACCGTTAACGACGTTCGGTGGTGATAATTCGTGCGTAAACATTAAGATCCGACCTCTCATCGCCTCTCCACCGAAAACTGTATCTACGCTAAAACATATTTATGCGAAATTATAACGAGACCCTCGAGCCTCCATAACTCCGCGATATAACAAGTAATCGTGATCCCCCGCCTGCTACCGACCGCGACCCACCATACAAGTGATACCATGAAAAGCGGGCCCGAGTCTCGTTCCTGAATGCCCACTCTCCACCATTTTCACGCAAATTAAAAGACACAAACGTATCGTATAGAAGAAATGTTGCCGCGCTCGCTAAAACACACCATTCACAGACGTCGTATTCAATCGCTTGAGAGCGTAACGGAACGCCCGGAGGCATTAATTAGAGCAGAAAACTCGGCTCTATAGCTCAGTTCCTCTTTTAAAACTCACTCTTTATACGCGAGCGACCTGCCGGCTTTGTGAAGTGTCGGCCTTAGTGTTGAGATGCTTTAAACTTCTTTGTTGACTGTAATTCAGGTGATTGTTAACCGTTCTAACAATAGATTTGTTTTCAGAAGCGGTTCGGGACGAGGAAGAACGAGAGGCAAGGGGGCAATCTCCAGACAACCCCTCCGACCTCGACGACGATATTTCCGTTGGAGACAACCTCAGTGACACTTCCACTAAAAAAAGACACTACTATGATGCTGAGAACTACCTAAAGAAATCAGAAGACGATCGTTCGTCTCCGATCGAGTACTCGAGTCGAATTTCGAGTTTTAACTCTCCCTTCAAAGAAGATGAAGGCGACTTCGAAGGTCGACAAGAAGATCGGATGAAGCTATATGAAGGTAGCTTATTTCAGTTGTACCGTGGCGAGAGAGATACACACAAAGATGAGGGTGGTGGGGACTATCCACACATAAACAGCCCCCTCTCTGAAAGCATTTACGGTCGTTCTATGGATCTCTCGAAGACAACATTCCAGTCGCAATTGCTGGCTGGCTTCGCTGCATCCGTCATGGCAGGGAATCCGCAAAGGGAAACTCAAGACGCACCAGGTAAGCTCACATTTTGAACTTAAATAAATTATAGAGTTCAGTGGATTTTTTGCAATTCGCTTAGTCTTTTTTTCTCTGCAGATCGCCAGCCATCACGTCCCATTACCAGCCAGAGCGGCAGTCGGAAGCCGCGCCGACGGCGCACAGCATTTACTCATGCTCAGCTCGCCTACCTGGAGCGCAAGTTCCGCTGCCAGAAGTACCTGAGCGTCGCCGACCGCGGGGACGTTGCTGATGCACTCAGCCTCAGCGAGACACAGGTCAAGACTTGGTATCAAAACAGAAGGTTTGTAATAACATAGGTTTTATGCAACACGTTGGGCGCCAATAAATTGTAAGTGGCGCCCTACGTGGGACACTGTTTTTTTTCCTTTTACTTTACAAACACGTTTTTTTGACCGTTGTGTTTGTGCTAGGACAAAATGGAAGCGTCAGAACCAGCTCCGTTTGGAACAGCTACGCGCGCAAGCTGCCAACGGCGAGCGCGAGATGTCGCACGCGCTGCCGCTCGCCTGCGCTCTGCTTCCACCGTACCCTACATATATGCACTGCCATATGTAAACAGAGGGTGTACTTTTAGTTGATTAGTAAACGTTAAGTAGTTAATTAATCGTGCAATCTAGTAGTTAGGTCTTCTTCTATTATACCGGAGCATAATATAAGAAACGTACTCAGTCGTCATTTTTCGATCTTCTTTTGTCGTAGGCAGGTTAAGTTTTCATACTAGAGTGCGCGCCAGTTAAGTCTGCACGTAGTCGAAATAGGAACTAATCGATTTTTGTTTGTTGTTTACATCAGGTGTTAAATATGTGGAAGGTGTTTTTATTTGTTTTCTCTGTCTTAATATTTGCCATCGTTATACCAAGAGTATTAAAAAGGACACGAAAGGCGACGAAAGCGCCTTCAATTCATGTACAAGTTTGATTACTTACTTGATTTTAAACATTTATTTCGACCAACTCAAATGTCATATAGGATTTCTTAGTACAACTTTACCTAGTGAAAGTTAAAATAAATTCAATATATTATACAATTACAATCAAAGAAAAAAAAACATTATATTACGTTTTTAATTTGCTCCGGGTATAATGAACTTAAGATCTCTTAAAATTAATGATCTCATTAAGTTATTCTATCTACAATAGCTAGCAAGTGTAATTAGAATAGAATTCTATTGTTTATATCTACTGTGGATCTCGATATTCAGCGTTGTTGTAAGCGCCATGTTCACGAGACATTGTTTCTGTTTCCGAAGTAGTTTTTGATGTAAATAGTCAATACATAATTAAATGCCAAAGCGGATCAACGCACAGTCAAAACTACTCATTCTATAGCAGCTTAAAGAGGGTGTTAGGTAGATGGTGGCCCAATTCTGACAACCGTCTTTTGTTTCTTTAAATTTTATTGTGTAAAATGTGAGTGTAAATATTTTTTTATTTAATATTTTAATATATTTTTACTATATATATATATTTTTATTTTTTTTACTTTGAGTAAATAATTCTGTAAATTAAAAAAAATCACAACATGACATTACTCTGCAACCATGATTCAGATCCCAAACAAACAATGGCTAGCAGGCAGGTAGCAGAAGGAAGACTTCTCTGTCACACATGTCGAATTGGGTCACCATCTACCAAACATCCTGTATAATAACTAAAATTATAGCAATTTTAACTCTACGTTGAATCTCCACTTTTATTGACTTAATGTACAGTAGAATTCAATAAATAAATAGATTAAAAATACTATTGTCTTTCAATGATACGCCATTTTTATTGCAAATTGAGCGGGAAGATTCCATTTTGAAGTGATTATGCAAATGTTTGGCGCCATTTCGAATCAGTGAGTGGTGGCAACCGTTGACAATTTGCATCTGTTAGGAGTTGTTAACATTGCCCGGTAGTGGAGAGAAGCGGCTTCAGCGCTCGATTGTTCGCAAATTCGAGTTAAGGAACTAATGTTGCTTTGAATATTATACCAGCAAATATTTAAATGAAAAATTAACCAAACTAAGTTTTTTAATATATTTAATTTTCTATTATGTCCGAACAGTCATAAAAGTGCAATCGAATTGAGAACCCTTCCTTTTTTTGAAGTCGGTTAAAAATAGAAACAAGGATATCATGACGTGTCTACAGAATGATTTTTTTTATATGGACCTTCAGGGCTATATCCTAAACTATATCTAAGAGATAACGAAAAGTTCCTAAACCTAAAACAACATCATTCGATTTTTGGAAAATTTATTACCCTAGCCAAGAATCGAACCTGTTAATTTTCAAAAATAATAATCATCCTATATCATCCTATTTTGTACTAAGCGATAGTGTTGCTAATATACAGATCAATTCCTAGAAACAATCAAATAGTATGGAAAGTCAAAAGAAGAAGCTCCTTTTTTATTGTATTTAATTCTGCAATTAATAATATAATAAAGACTTTTTTAAATTTCACCCCTAATACGTTAAAATGGTAGGTGAAACCGTAGGCAGAAGCTAGACAAGTATATTGGATGATACACGTTTTCGATCGTTTGTTGTCTCCGTTCGCCCTTAACTGTCAAATATTTAAAACAACAATATAATGAATACGTCCATAAAAGCAACAGTCAACTGCTACTGAAATGACCATCTGAAAGGCAGCGCTCACTCCGCTGTTTTATCAACGTAACAACAATTCTGGTTCTGGACATAGAGATAAAATACATAAATATATAGCAAAAAGCAAAAAAAGATAAAATTAATTAAGTCACACTTTTTTTAATTCGCCACTAAGAATACAGTGCATGCAGCCTATAGTGAAAGTGCAATAATTTTGATATTTCGTAATATGGATCATTTTTAGAGCGCCCCCTTCTTTCTCTACAAAGTTTTTCATAAAACAATCTAATAACAATAAACATTTAAGTCTCTAAAAGTTTGTTTTTCAATAAAAATTGTAGTATAATTTCATGATCGAATTTCAAGTAACTGACATCTGATTTTGGTATTCGGTGTAAACGGATCCGGACATTTAGTGGTTCATTTCATTTCATTTATTTGCATATAATATATGGTAGGTACAATAGATGTTACAATAGGCGTACAAGTTCACATATGAGCCCTGCCGGACATTGCAATTGCGTGCGATGACAGACCGAGGCTTTCCTATAACTAGTAACTTATCGAACAAGTTTATTTGTATACCGTTTTCGCAACAACGGTGAATTCGGTACCGGTTTTGTCAATTTGATCTTAAAAACGAATACCTAAATAATAAAGTATGGGAACTTGGTATAGTGTTTTTTATTGGCCGGTGCCGGTGCCGAGACGGTTTAGTTTGGTTTGGTGCGAAGGCATTATTTGTTAGGTATGGGTCTCAAAGTGCACCGTAGACTTTTTTTGTTACTATAACTGACCTAAGGCTTTTTGTTGAGAAAAATGTTTTGTTGAGTACTTTATTTTGTTGTGTTTTATCTCTATAATTCTAGCATTATTTTGTCAATTTATTCAAACAAGATGGTAATTGTGGGTTGGTTTCTCGTCGGTGTCATTATTTATATATTTATTTGTCAAACGATGGTTCATTAAAGGGTGATCTCTTGCTGGGCGGTAATTGGGCTGTTTTGATCTAGCGGTTAGGGGTGTGGGCGGCCGGGATTACACTTAGGGTTGGACACACAGCGGCAAACTAAGCAAGTGTGGTAAGTATGGATTACTGTAAGCAATGACTGACTTTACTTATAGTCGAAATCAATACCCTATCTTCGGCATATTATTATAATATTTTCTACCATCTTTTTTCTAGCAATTGTCAAAAATTACAGTGTAACACTTAGTTGTTGATAGATAGATTAAAATTTTCGAACATTATTAAATTTAAATAAATAAATATTGCAGGACATTGTACATACGAAGTAAGTATAATTAAATGACCATCAAAAAATAAAAATTACTAAATAATACATCTCTCCAATACTTTTTCCAATAAACCCTGGAATATAATAAAACTAGCGACCCGCTCCGGCTTCGCACGGCTATATTATGCATGTATTATACATATAAACCTTCCTCTTGAATCACTCTATCTATTAAAAAAAGCCGCATCAAAATCCGATGCGTAGTTTTAAAGATCTAAGCATATATAGGGATATAGGGACAGAGAAAGCGACTTTGTTTTATACAATGTAGTGAAGTGATAAATTAAAATCTTTTTTTAAAATCAAATATCAAACCATGTACCTAGTGGCAGCCCTGAGTAGCTCGGGGTAATTGAAGTATTTCCCTATCGTTTGTAGGGTAGTTACCAGTTGAATGGACTAGTTAGCGGATAACCATCCATCCATATAGCTCAGTCACGCTGTGATCCTGTGATCACTATGAATGTAGATTGTACATCATTTGTACCTAGCTAATATTTATAGAGGTATACATAGGTTAGATAATTGGTTTCTTAATTACGTTAATTGGTAGAATGAATATAATTCATTTTATAAACACGGAGTTTGCAACCATGATCGGTACAACTCTTTCGAAACGTCTGGTAAGTTAATATAAAAATTATTAGTAGTATATATTATGATTACATCAAAAATGCTGTGTTTATTTTACTGAGACAGTATGGGGAAATTCAAAACCATCGAAGATACAGGAAAACCGTATTTGCAACCATTAATGGTCGAAATGTTAATCAGTACTGACATTTTTTCTATACTTAGCAAAACAATATACGATCGCTTGGTAAGTGATACCTAAATAGGTTATTGATTTCGAACAAAGGTCTTTTTAGGGTTCCGTACCTCGAAAGGAAAAAACGGAACCCTTATAGTTTTTATGTTTTTCTGCGTAAACAATTGTTACATAGTATTTTTTTTTGGTCAAGCGCGACTTGTCTACTTAAATAAGTTATTTTAATAAAATAG
Source organism: Idaea aversata (assembly GCA_907269075.1). Lineage (NCBI taxonomy): Eukaryota > Metazoa > Arthropoda > Insecta > Lepidoptera > Geometridae > Idaea > Idaea aversata. The sequence continues at coordinate 1,038,200 of OU026084.1, forward strand.
TTAATACTAAGTTACTTTATTAGGAAATATTTCATTGTATGGGAAGAAATAACTCGAAGCAGCAGAAGTTAGTTAAAAATAAAATGTTTGAAAAATAGTAGGTTGAAATTAAATTTACTCTACCATAACAAAACAATCGAATAAAATTCAACCGAATAAAATAACATTTCATATTCGATCACAAACAAAATGCTAGCCCTCATTCTAATCCTAGCTCTGAGTGAAACAGTTACAACCGATGACGTCATCGGTGCAACACCACAGATGGGACCGGAGAACACTGAAAACAGGGCAGAAGTCGAAGATTATGAAGATACAGAATTCCACATAGCGCATGTCAAAGATTTGTTCGCAAGAAGAGCTAACTGTGAAGGTGAGACTTTCGAAGAAAGAATTGCAAAATACAAAAGAACACTTCAAAATGATGCTGCCTTGGTAAAATACGTTTCGGCAAACGCTATCGAAGTCAGTGCTTCTGACGTTTTAAGTAATGACACTTGTAAAGTAAGGAATATTACTGAATTCTATATAAAACCTAAAAGTTTTAATAAGACTGAAGATAAAGCAAGTTCAAACGGTACGGATAAATTGCAAGGTCGTCGAGCAAGCGAGTACCAGTTCAGTCATGAAGAATATTATGATGAAGAAGCAGTATTTGATGAAACTGTATGCCCTGATGCAATGTATGTTATTGAATTAGAACTAGATCATTTAAGGCCGTACGATGTTGAATGTGGTTTGACACTGGAATGGAGAAGTTTAGATTAAAATATTTTCGACTGTTGATGCCATCTTTTATTTTCAAATCCTAATACTGAAAGGTACACAATAAAACACACCTTTTAAAAGTCTGTAGAATTTATTCCAGTTCTTTGTAATAGATGGCGTTGATTTAAATTTTACAGGGTTTTGGGAAAATGGTTGCTACAGTGAAATTTCCGTTCACTGGGTTGCTACGAGTTCTACGTTTAGTTCTGCAAAATTCCAACAGGTGGCGGTAGGTGTAGGTTAGATGACCTTAGCCTTTGTTACGCAACAATACAAGGGGTTACAAATTTGAACCCAACTAGCGTTAATAAAAAAAACTTATAGAGATTCTGTATACCTACCTACATATTATAATAAATGATGTCCAATGTCCATGTAACTTATTGGTCGGAAAAATGTCGTAAATCTTGTAAGTCTGTGTTATAATACCGTGGTAGTGTAGAGTGTTGTAATCGCGGTATAAGAGAAGGAATTATGAAGCCCTAGTACCGCCGGATCCAATACATGCCGTTTTGCGGCAACTAGGTCAACATAATTATTTCAATTTGGTGACTAAAGTCATTCAGCAACAGCAAAAAAACTAAATTTTTCAAAAAAAAAAAAGAATTACCAACTTTACGGCTTTACGGATGATTCGGTCTTAACGTGAAAGGGTACCGGCGCTCTCCCCATACAAACGTGAAAAAAACCAAGACATAGGGGCATGGTCATTGGTCATGGCAGTTATAAGTTTTATGCAACAAAAATATTTGCTCTAGTGTCATTATCCAGGGAGGAAACAGTCGACTACGTTTGTATGGAGAGAGCGCCCGGTACCCTTTACTCTTAAGAAAACGATGAAAAATCGCCTTTGTGTCAGAAGTACCATTGATTTGTACCATTGATTGTACAAGTGACACAACTTTGTATCCTTAGTACCTTTAATGGTACTAGTGACAACTATTTAGGATCAGTAGTACCATCAGAATTGAGTTGATTTTTTTTGTTTTTCCTTTAAACACGGTGGTCCAACTAGTGACGTCAATATTTTTTTTTAATTCCTCACTTCTGGTGGTGTCCGAAAATACCTACCCCACCCCATGTAGGTTTGTTTTTTTGTTGTTTTCGAGTTATAATTTTTGTGTTTTTTTAATGATTTCTGCCGGCGAGGTTGCAAAAACCAATAAAACCAATTTTTTGTAGTAGGTATTTTGCAGGTTTATTTTTTGTGAAATAAATGTTTTGAATGTTGTTTTAATAAAAAAAATACCTCAGTCTCCTAAAACTGCTTAAAGTTACTCAAAAAAGGCTTGAAAGTTAGAACTTTTGATTTTAGTAAACTCGTTCAAACACTCAACCCCAATTTACAAATACAAAAAGGAGTCCTCCATAGCTTCTGGCTAAGTTTAAAAACTTTGCAGGCTGCCAACTTCATAAAAAAATAGTAATTAATTGGCCTTTTTTTGTTGTAATCGGCCTTCGGATAGGCGGATAGGCCAACAATCGTCGAAACATGATTAAAGCATAAAAACATATTTTATCTGTTTTTTATCATTCCTATGGTAAATTAAACAAAAAATGTAATTTTCACACCTGCAGCACTTTAATCACGGATTAAAGCCCTATTTACCTCAACTTAAAGTGAGACTTTATTCCCAAGGGAGATAATGTTGTATGAAACTCCCAAGGGAATAAAGTTATTTGATTTTGGAACGTTGAAATTCGTGTGAAAACCTTTGGTTTTAATTTTGAGGGTCTCAGCAAATAGTTTTTATTTATAATAAGTCATTTGATTGGTCTACAAAAATCTAGCAGGCCACGATTAATGTTTTTTATTTTGATTGTTACGTTAGGTCTAAGCAAATAGGTTTTGCCTATAATACCTACCAAATATTTACCATCATGCCCCATTTTTTTTAACTTGATTTTTTTCAAGTATGGAACTGGCCACCACAAGAATTAAAAAAAATATTGGATTGACGGTATGAAAAGTAGAGTATGCACCTTTGGGATAAAGCATGTCTTTGTCTTGGGCGGCTTGAACCCCTCGCTTCACTCAGAAGTTAACTTTAAGTTAACCAGACAGTCCCTCGATACTCTCGGGGTTCAATATGCCACCCACAACATAAGACATTGCTTTATGCCCTTGATGCATAATCTACTATTTTAAATTAATTTTAATTGAAATTCCTGTAGCTCGTGTATTTTTACACGTTCAAGTTGGAGGAAGGAATTTTAATGAATAATTTTTCAGTAATTTGTGACTTTTATTTGTTATCCAAAAACAAGTAATTTCACAAAAAGCAATTTTTATAAAAGTTTACATTTTGAATCATAGTACCTACTGAGACCGAAATTATTGCCTCTAGAGAAAGAAAGCCTTACTGACTAGTTCATTTGATTAGATATCTAAATAAATTATTTGAGGCTGCTTATGCTGCCAAACGCAACGCGCCAGAAATACCCGTCGTTTACAACTAATATTATTGGTTGTAACGAATGTGTTTTGTTTTTCTCAAAAGTGCTGAGATGGAATAGTAGGTGAAACTTTTACCGATATTTTGGGGTGATTTCGAGGCGAAAATTCTTTGTGTTTTCAAAGCTAGACTAGTTTTAATTCTTAATTTTAGGATAGCTTCAAAACTATAGAAAATGTTTGGCTCAAAATCATAGCAAAATGTCGGTAAAAATCTCACCTACAATTCCATCTCAGCACTTTTGAGAAAAACAAAACACACTCGTAACAATCAACAATTTTCACCAACGAAGGCGACCGGTGCCAGTAGTAACTATTTAGTTGGCTGTGTACCAAGGTCGTTGGTATGGACCCCCCTTAAAGTTATCAGCAATAGGTAATCAGTATATACACATACTACTATTAATTGCTCCAGTTCTACACAAGATATTTCCGTTACACATTCAACAGACATAGACACGACATCTTTTCTTTCTTTATATTTTAATTTCTTGTTCAGTATTATAAGAGAACCCCCTTTTGCCGTGTTTACCCTGCAGAATGCGCTGCCAACCCGATGGTTGCTGAAATTGAACATACGCTGGTGAGCCCGGAGATGATGTTCGGTTAAGCGTCATCATCATCATCATCAGCCGGTGTCAGTCCACTGCTGGACGTACGCCTCTCCCAAGATACGCCACTGAGCCCGATCTTCGGCTCTTCTTCTCCATTCACTGCCCACCGCTTTGCGTATGTCGTCGCTCCACCTGGTCACAGGGCGGTTAAGCGTACAACGTCAATATCCTCAGCGTTCATGTACAATTCCAGTGTTAGTATTTTTCCTTTGTCAGAGTATAAATATTTCGATTTCGAGGGCATTTATTCCACCAAACGTCATTATTATAATATTAGAACATATTGTTTTTATTTACACTTCTCACCTTTTGCAAAATCAAATAAAACTTAAAGATATTTACTTCTAAACAATGCTACCGTGATCGGCTTCTGTAACTACATTATTTTATTTCTTGCAGCCACAGATAACGTGATCAGTGCGTAATTGTACATTACGATACAAGTGTGGTAAATTGATCATTGCATAGAGGTGGTTTACGCGAGCGCGGGAAAAAGCCATGATGCAATCATCAATAATCCACACGCGTATCGTACGACGTTTTTTTATCACAGTTGCGAGTAAAAGAAAAGACATGTTAAAATAATAAAAGTTAACAAAATATTTGTGTTTAAGGCGGCAATTTTTTTTTTTGGTCTAGGTCCAGATGGTCGAAGGTCCAGTTTATAAATAAGGCCCTTTACTACAAGTTTTTGAAGTGAAAACTTCTTATGGCGCGTTGGGCACTTTTGTGGGTGAGCATTTTCAGCCGTTCTCGCGACAGATTTTGACGCGACAGATGAGATTTGACGCGACAGATGAGATTTTATTTGTGTTAGTCTTTTTGTTTAACTTATACTGCCATCTATTACACAAATTGAGAAACTTAGTTTCTAGAAAGACCGCTATTCGAATGTAGATGGCGCTGATTTAAATTTTTTACTGCCATCTAGCGAATAAAAAATAAACTATATTTGTTTAAGTGAGTGCTAATAGATGGCAGTAGCAGATCGTTTCAAGAAATATTCTATGAGAAATAACAAGTTTATTGTTTTCACTTCTGCCTGCACTCCCGGAGTGCGCTGTTTTTTTTAATTAAATTTTTTTTTGCTGGCTTCATAACGTTTTTGTTGGTGCCTACCTTTTTTAGCAATAAGATACGAATTTAACTTAACATGATAACTTTACAGCACTTGTGCGTTATGGTAAGGTAAAACGCACGCGTGATGTTACGTTGGATTATGAGCCTAAAAGCGGTTTAATAAGATCCACTTTCTGAGCAACTGTGATAAAAAAATATTTGCTCTTCATTGAAAACTGATCACGTTATCTACCTACTCGTATCAGTGAATACAACTTGGCATGATCCATTATAATATTAGGTATATGGTATATACCATTCATGTGGCGAATGATGACCTCTATAGTGAAAAGTAGAAATGGTATTGCGCAAAGCTCAATTTTCATATAGAGCTCCGTGCATAGCCCTTCCATTTACAGCAAAGGTCATCATTCGCCGCGCAGCCGGTACAGTCAGCACAGAACTGGGGGTAGCAGGTGCATATTTTAAAGTATTAATTTTTTTAATAATAATAATATATGTTTATTTATCAGACATCAAAATCCATACAATATTAAAAAACTTAAAACTAACACAGAAATTAAAGATAAAAGATAAAATAAAAACATAAAATAGAACTACCAATATAAACAAAAATTAGCTTTTGAATTGTGCATATTATTCCAATGCCAATGTTTAATGACCGTTCAATCATTTTTGGTTATTCGACACGAAATTCTGAACCGTTATTTAAAAAGTTAAAACTTAAAGATATGCACTTGATACTGTACCCTCAGTCCTTTGCTGACTGTACCTAGATACTACAATAATCTATCCAAAAGGATAGAAATCGTCCCGAATTTGCCAATTCGGTATATAAGGTTGGTTACTATTACTATCCCAAAACCAGCCCAGTACAATACTCCACTGAGGGTAGGCGTACTCGTAATACGCTCCAGGCCATAAGTAAGCATAGTGATGGATTACATGAAAGTAGTACCTCAAATCTGTGAATACGTTTAATCTAACATCATTATATCTTATTTCAAAACAGCCTAAGGCATATAGAGTACGGGCTCCAAAGAATCCTCCACCATTTTGTAAGCCCGGAAAGCACATATGGTTTTTTATACATATAAATTTGCCCCACCATTTAGGCAAGTATAATGAACAATCTACAATCCATTCCTTTTTTAACGGTTGATGGAATATCTTGTAGTTTTCTTTTATATGTTCAAGATATTCGAAACCTGAACCAGCGTACCATAAATCTTCAGGTAGTAAATCATATTTAGTAGTAATAAACCAAGCTCTAAACGGATAATGATAACGAGCAGGTTCGGATGTCACCTGATATATCTGATCAAGGCTCCAAATAATTGCAACATCGTGTCTTGGTGTATGCATACACCGTGGCCCGTGACAATGCTCAGGATTCATTGATCTGGGAATTGGTCTCATTATTCTATAAACACGATATCTGAAATTAATTAAATAAAATAAAATAAATAAATATTGCAGGACATTCCACACATCGCCATCTAGCCCCAAGCTAAGTAACTAGACTTGTGTTATGGGTGCTACACAACGGATATACTACTTATATACAAAGTTAATAGATTATCAATTATCTTCCTTTTTTGGCATTTGGCTATCGAGATGGAATTCTTAAATCAGAAATATATTTATTACCGTAGAGCTCTCAAAATTTACTATAATTGGAATGGTTTCATTCTTTTAATATTTGTCTAATAAATTCGTGAATTTTAACTTCATTTAGACAAAAAATCATGAAAATCGATTTAGTGGTTTAGGCCTGACAAAGTAACAGTCAGACCAAGTCCAAACAAACGGGCCAGTTCCATTCAAGGCCGATACCCCTAGTGCCCAAACTTTTTACGTCAAACCTGAACGGAGTAGGTACTCATCCTGCCCATATATTTCTACCCAATCGGCCCAAATGCGCCCATCTTGCACATACGATTAATGTAATAATAGCTATGGTCGGCAGCATAATTGCAGACTCAGTGTAGAGTTCTAAAATTACTATTATGGGACATTTTTGTTTGATAAATTCATGAGTTAAAAGACTTTAATTTAAAATTCAACTAAAGCTGATGCCTAGAATCTTGTTTGTGTTAAAAACATTGTTATAACAGCCGTTTTGGAGTTGTACATACCGTACCTACTAACATATTATATTATTATGTATTCAAAATAGAACAAACCTGTAGGGAGTAAAATGTTCGCCGGCTCTACCCAAGGCCCATATGCGCACTTCTTGCATACGATTCATGTATGGATCCAAGAAGTTATAAGCTGTTAGAACTACTCTTCTGTTCATTAACGTGCCAGTGCTCAGACATGTAAAATCTTTAACAAAATGTATTAAATAACATAAATAAATAAATATTGCAGGACATTCCACACATCGTCATCTAGCCCCAAACTAAGTAACTAGACTTGTGTTATGGGTGCTAGACAACGGATTTACTACTTATATACTTTTCTTTTGTAAATATATACCTACTTATTATACATAGAAACAACCAGACCACAGACATAAATATCTAAGCATTAAATACATGTCTGAGAACTGGGAATCGAACCCGCAACCCTGTGTTTAGCAGTCCGGCATGGTGACCATTGTGCCAACTGGGTCGTATAAAGTAGATTAGAATTATATTGTACATATTATTCATTGTAAGTAGGTAGGTACTGATAGTTTGTGTAAACTGAGAATTGTTCGAATAGCGATATTGTACCTATGTCGATGCTCCCATATATACCAAACTATCTGCGCCCCGCGGTTTCACCCGCGTAAGTCCCAATCCCGTGGTAATATCAAAATTAACAAACTCTTCAGCTTTATAATCTATTTAATTTACTAATATTATAAAGCCGAAAAGTTCAGGAACTACTGGTTCGAATTGAAAAATTATTTTTGTGTTGGATAGTTCATTTATCGAGGAATGCTTTAGGCTAATTTTCATTTTTATATTCGGACGGGACCGGGACTTATATTAAATATTAGTATATAGATTTAAAGGAATTTGTAATAACCTTTTGTTTTTTTTAAAGTGACTTCAAAAACAGGAGAAGATTCTCAATTGGTCGCGTACTTATAATGTACTTTTTTTTTATCCGTATAAGTAGGTACTTAAGTAATTTAAAACTTATCTTAAGTTGGTGATATGAACTCTTATAATATTACTAGCGACCCGCCCCGGCTTCGCACGGCTATTTTATGCATGTATTATACATATAAACCTTCCTCTTGAATCACTCTATCTATTAAAAAAAACCGCATCAAAATCCGTTGCGTTTATACTATGTACCTAGTGATATTAATATTATAATATTATAACTAATATTCGTAATCTTGTAAAATTAACGATAACTTTAATAATAGTCACCTTCTATAATAATTTTAATAAAATTTCGTATGCCTGTAAGGTAGAATATAAAGATGCAATACGTGTAATTATGTCAACTGTACCACCTATATTCACGAATAAATAATTATGATTATGATTGTAGAAAGGAAATACTTTTTTGTTTGTTTGTAACGAATCGGTTTCGAAACTACTGGACCGATTTTGATTAAACTTGGTATGAGGATACATTGATTCATTGTAAATAACATAGAATATTTACCAATAGAAAGGCCAACGATGCAATTCAATCTCCTTCTCCTAGCAATTTCGTCCCAGTCGAACCACCAGAACCACCAGGCCCACCCAGGGAACGCGATCCACTGCCACCTGAAGAAGCTCTGCCTCGGTGTATCGTCCGTCCGAACGCCCCTCGTTGTCGTCGACGCTATGTCCCAATATCCGAACACACTCGGTGCCATCGATACTAATAATATCAATACTCTGAAAGTTCATTGATTTACTCTACCTTTGGTCCCCAAACGCCATTCTATAAAATTCGTGTTATTTACTATGTCAGGCTTTTGTTAGTCGGTTAATAGAAGAAATTAGTCGCAAAAACAAAAAAAAATGTCGATTAGTTATAGATAAAGATGAGTAGAGACTAGAACATTTTCTCGAGCATTTCAATATAAAAAAGTGAAAATTATAAAAGTGCGTAAAAATGAAAATTAAATAAAAAGAAAAATTACGAATATTAAAAAATGAAAAATAAATAAAAACTAAAAAGAAATAAGTAAATTAAGTAAATAAAACTAAAAAGAAAAAAACTAGGCAATTAAACTATGACTACTACCAATCCGACTCCGACTATTAAAGTAGCTATGTTATATTCTGGAGTAACGATAACGTTTATTCAGACAGACGTTGTTACTCCAAAAAATATAAAAATTAAGAAAATACCTTGGGAAAGAAGGAAAAACTTTTTTATATTACTAAAATAATATATATTATCTTAATTTATCCAAATTTTGGAGAATTGTGATAATCTGACAACAATACCATTATTTAACCAGTGTTGCCTTGGAGTTGCCACATCTTGGAAATTCACAGTAATTATCCTTAATTATTTTATATAAAATGCAAAAATCTTTACTATTGAAAATAGGTACTTACAGAGCAAACATATTTAATCCGTTCATCCAATGACACAACACAGACTGATTCTAAAGTGAATTGTACACTCAACATTCTTTTTATCCATTGATTATTTACAAACAAATCAGTTACTTACTTATTTAATAATAAATAATATTACTACCTACTTATAATGTTTCATTAAATATTGATTCAATAACGTTTGTTATAAGTTTCATGTTTGGATTCCGCATCTTTGTGGTCAAATCAGTCATTAATCATAGACCGAACTGTAAGCAGGTAGGTGGTAGGTTGAGTTCTAACTTAGAATTGCAGGTTAGAACTCAATTCAAACTATTCAAAGCCATTAAAAGTCTAATTCTGCTTTGAATCTACCCTTACGTAGGATTTTAAACTACCATAGTTTTTATTTCATTTTTAAAAGCTTTTATTAAACTTGCAATGTATGTATTTTAGAAATATTCCGCTTCAAAATGATACATTTTAATCCTCAATTAGGTATTTTTATTGCAAAAATTTGTAAAAAAAATTATATAAAATGAATTAACAAAAAAAAACAACATACAGACGAATTGAGAACCTCCTCCTTTTTTGAAGTCGGTTAAAAATTAGGACATCGGGGCTTTCGCGAGTAAAACCGCAGGGCGCAGCTCAACACAGCAAAGCAAAATATTTACTTCTTGCATTCTCATGTTCGCCTGGTATTCTGACGTTCTAAACGGAGTGATGACGTCACCAAACGTCGCTCATAGGATGACGTCATGAACAATAGGGATGATAAAGGGAAAATATTTGTTGTACATATTTAATTTTGCAGATCTAAAACCACCTAAAACTACTAGACCGATTTTGAAAGATTGATAAAAGTGTATCATAAATTGAGCTAGAGTTCTTTTTATTCCGATATTTTAAGGGATCGGGGATTTCGTGGCAAAAATAACAATTTTGCATCTGAAAGGAATTTCTTAAATTTGCTTCCGGTAGATGGCGCTACTGACAGGCTACTACTAGAGCGTCGAGCGGGCCAAATCGTGTTGAGCTTGCGTATTGCTAGACAATGTACCAGGAGAGCATGATAAGGGAGAGGTTTAGGGGTGGATCTTAGGGGTCCCCTCAGGGCAGCGAACGAGAATGCATTCAATTCAACTACAATATTTATATAAACTTGTTGCTTGTAGGGTTGTAGGGTTGCCAAAACCAAATCCTTCTTGAACTCATACGTCATAATTTGTAACGGATGTTTGTAAAATGTGACGAATATACGAATAGTTTGTTTTGATGCCGCGGACTCGTCCCACGTGGACCGTAGGTATGTACTAAAGGTTTACTTAATCCAATGTAATTGAGTACTCGAAGAGTTATTAATGTTTCTTTTTGTCTATTTGTTTTTACGTCTCTACTGCAACTGCGTCCCTGATGCAGCATGCATTTCTAACTGAATGAATTGTTCATTCATAATGATAAATGCAAGAAATATGCTATTAACTATTATGAAGCATAACCGATTTTTATGAAAAATATAAATCTTCACGAAACATAAAACTGCAACTGCATTAGGCTTTGCACGTAAACCAAACAAACAGGGCTCAAACTTCGTAAGTTAGTTTGACCTTTGTCTCTTCTCTATGTGCATTTTTACCGTCTACCTCTACCTTCATTTTATATGTCCCAGGCACTACAAAACACCATGAATAGTATAAAAAAAAGTTGCTGGCGATGTATAAATCATCCAGATTAAAAAAGTTGAAATGTAACTGCAGTCGATTTTGAATTTCTTCTTTTTTAATGGTGGTGGCGGTGCTTGGCAAAAGCTTCGGAAACCGAAACACAATACCAGGATAATATAAACTGCAGTAAGTAATTTGTCCAAACTTGTTTAAATGCATACAGCCCTTGAGGTCTGAACTAGTGAACACCTGAATCAGGTAGGTGTGCTAGTACTTTGATAAATTCATAGATGGCACTAGTTAACATTGAGAAAATATCCTTGTCGTGGTGGAAGCATTGGTGGAGCCTACAAAAGCTCCGAAAACGAAAGCACGATACAAGGAGAACATAAACTGTAGATAGTAATTTGTACAGTACAACCCCTGGGTGTGCTCTGGGCACTCTGAATCAGTAGGAAGAAGTACTTTGATACACTAGTAACAACTAGTGTAACTAAGGAGGGTTTTTGCTATGGTTATTTGGTCATAGGTTATGGCGGTAGTTTCTATGTAATAAATAAAAACAATAACAATAACAATTAGTTAAACAACATTTTTGTTCAATTTGGTCCTTTATTAAATTTCGAATTTCAAATATGATGAAAATTTAGTCTTTTGTTTATTATTCCTAGATATTTCACAACGGCAGCGCTACGAAAGTGCTACGGGCACATCTACGGGGGCGGGTGCTACGACGCGGCGCACTCCCAAAACCTCTGTAAGCCGAAACAATACACCAGGCGAACATAACAACAGGGATCTCAGTTTTGCACTACTGCGAATTATAAACGTGTAGAGAGCGCTTTGAATTGGGAGAATGGCAGGATTATATTAAATTGGGAAAAGTCTGCGAATTTCTCAGAAAACTATTGATTTAATTATTTCTTTTGAAATCAAAATTAGTTATTTCACGCCTGTTGTGCTACGAAAGTGCTACGGTGGTAGACGCTAGTACTACGAAATGCGGCGCACTACTCCCAAAGCTTGCCAATTGTAAACGTATAGGGGGCGCTTTTATCGACCCCAATTAATCTAGGAGAAGTTTGATAACTGCGTAGAAAATTCATATTTCATGTTAGTTAGTAATTTTTTAGATTTTCAATATAGAACCAATTTATCAAAAGCCCTAGAATTAATAGGCAGTATAAGGTCTTGTGATTTATATTATCTACTAGCTGCGCCCCGTGGTTTCAGCCGCGTAATAATTTTCTACGCAATTTTCTTCATTTTTCTTTCATAAGAACCTTCTCCTGACAATAACAAAACACAACAAAAAATAATTAGCGAAATCGGTTCAGTTGTTCTCGAGATTTGCGCTTAGCAACACATTCAGCGATATTTTTTTATTTTATACTAGCTGCGCCCCGCGGTTTCACTCGCGTAATAATTTTCTACGCAATTTTCTTAATATTTTCTTTCATAAGAACCTTCTCCTGACAATAACAAACACAACAAAAAAATAATTGGCCAAATTGGTCCAGGTGTTGTTGAGTTATGTGCTTACCAACACATTTTGCGATTCATTTTTATATATAAGACTAGCTGCCCTCCGCGGTTTCACCCGCGTAACTCCCGATCCCGTGGGAATATCGGGATGTAAGCTATCCTATCTCTCAAGTTGGATCGAACTGCACATGGTGTGCGAATTTTATTATAATCGGTTAAGTGGTTTAGGAGTCCATTGAGGACAAACATTGTGACACGAGATTTATATTTATTAAGAAGATAAGTAAAAACTTAAATCAAATATCGAAGTGTACTTAAAAAGCAAAATTATAAAAAAAGGGTGCGTGCGTATACTATACATATGTACGCACGTGAGAAGTTATACGTCCGTCCGTTCTCAGACATGTATTTATGCTTAGATATTTGTCTGTGGTCTGGTTGTCTATGTATTATAAGTATATATTTACAAAAGAAAATTATATAAGTAGTATATCCGTTGTCTAGCACCTATAACACAAGTCTAGTTACCTAGCTTGGGGTTAGATGGCGATGTGGGGAATATCCTGCAATATATATATTTTATTTATTTACCATTACAAAACAATATGTTAAGGCAAGGTCCTCAATAACTTTAGTACTTAGTATGCAGTTTTTTGTACAAATGGGACATTTGTTATCGTAACATAATTTAACAACAACTCAATTCTTTATTAAGTACTGAAATTAAATCATGAAAATCATGAACGTCACTTTCATGTGGGATATAATAATATAGTTTTAAAGTGTAATAAGATTTTTTATTAGGGTTATATTTTATTATAAATATTAGGGTTATATTTTATTATAAATATTAGGGTTATATTTAATTATAAATATTAGGGTTATATTTAATTATAAATATTAGGGTTATATTTAATTATAAATATTATGGTTATATTTAATTATAAATATTAGGGTTATATTTAATTATAAATATTAGGGTTATATTTAATTATAAATATTAGGGTTATATTTAATTATAAATATTAGGGTTATATTTAATTATAAATATTAGGGTTATATTTAATTATAAATATTAGGGTTATATTTAATTATAAATATTAGGGTTATATTTCAAATTGACGACCCGATATCAGTCTCAAATTCAATTTGTTTTAAATTTTCAAAAGAATTTAAAATCGTCAAAATGAAATGGCTGAACCAATTTTCTTTAAACATAGGTAACATACTACTGAATATTCAGCTTTGAAGAGTGGGATAAAGGGGTCGACACTCGTTAAATGTTTGACCTTGACCTACTTTTTTTTGGGCATTTTTTTTCACCTCCTTTTTATTGTCATTTGATCTTTAGGCATTGGATGGGTTAAAATCTTAAAATCGTAGCACAGATGAAGGATAATGAATTCTCCTTCATCTGTGCTACTAAAACCTTTGGCTTCGTCTGCTATTTTCATATATGGCGAAATTTGGCAAAAGCTCCGAAAGCTAAAACACAACACCAGGTTTACAATAATTTTGTTTACTTGTTTTAATTTACAACCCCTATAATAACCATTACATCTCACTGCCCCTAGCTAGGGTCTGAATCAGTAGATGTAAAAGTACTTTGAAAAATTCATAAGTGCCATCTATGAATTTTTCAAAGTACTTTTACATCTACTTTTAGTAACATAATTGAGAACAAATATCCTTTTTTGATGGTGGAGCTTACAAAAGCTCTGAAAGCCAATACACAATACCAGCCTGCCTAGCATGAAAAGCAAAACACGAAACGATAAAGCGATATAACTACATCAACTCTCAAAATATGATAGATAAAGCCGCCATGTTGAATTTTTATCATATTTTTTTTCGCAATTTATAATAAAAATTCAACATGGCGGCTTTATCTATCATATTTTGAGAGTTGATGTAGTTATAATTATCACTTTATCGTATCGTGTTTTGCTCTTCATGCTAGGCAGGCAGGATATCATAAATTGTAGGAAGTGATATGCCAACTTTAAAACAACGAATCAGAGGTGTAAAAGTGCTTTGAAAAACGAATAGGTGGCACTAGTAGTAACATTATTGAGAAAATATCGTTGTCATGGTGGAGAGCAAAAGCTCCGAAAGCCAAAATACAATACCAGGATATCATAAATTGTAGAAAGTGATTTGCATCAACTTAAAAACAACCCCTGGCACATGAGTAACCTGGCGCCTGAAACAGTAGGTATACTAGTACTTTGTAAAACTGATAGGTGGCACTAGCTGTGGTATCATAAAAACATCGCTGTCTAAAAATTGAGAAAATATCGTTGATTGTGGAGAGCAAAAGCTCCGGAAGCCAAAACACGATACCAGGACATCATAAATTCGAGAAAGTATTTTGTATCAAATTTGAATTTACTTGGTTTGAATTTATAACCCCTGGCCACATGAGTAAAATGTGCCCTGGCTAGGGTCTGAATCAGTTGATGTAAAAGTACTTTGAAATGTTCATAGGTGTCACTAGTTGTGGTATCATAAAAATACGGTTGTCTTGGTGAAGCTTACAAAAGCTCCAGAAGCCAAAACACGATACCAGGACATCATAACTTGTAGAAAGTATTTCGTATTACGTCTGAATTTACTTGGTTTTAATTTACAACCCCTAGCCACAAAGGGTGTGGCTAGGGTCTGAATCAGTTGATGTAAAAGTACTTTGAAATGTTCATAGGTGTCACTAGTTGTGGTATCATTAAAATATCGTTGTCTTGGTGAAGCTTACAAAAGCTCCGAAAACCAAAACCCAATACCAGGATATCAAAAACTGTAGAAATTAATTTTTAGGGCTTTTTTATTTTTATGTCTGCACTAGTTCTTTTAGTCTGAGGTCTGCACGTAGTAGAACTTAAAACTGTGACTAAAACCATAGTAAAAAACATTGATGGTAACCATGGCAACGATAAAACGTTGCTATAGTTACCTTGTCAATAACATGAGGCGTTCCAGTAACGACGCGTGACGTCACACTTTTTTGAGATTGCAGGTGTTCACCAATTTATAAAACGTTATCACGTCAATCGATGTTGTTTTGATTTTTGTAGTTTACGTTAGGTGTTTCGATGTGTCCGTGTGCACTCACAAAAAAGTGTAACGTTCTGTTGACATGGTAGGTAAACATACCGACGTATTTTCAACAATGTTTTCTTATAGTTACTTCCAACACATTCATATTTTATCGTTACCACTGGAAACATCGAATGCAATTTTTATTAAATTAAACATACAAAAATACAGATTGAAGAGGTCAAACATTGTATAAGTTTGACCTTGACCCCCTATGTGCCCTTTCAACTTCATCATCTGGAGTGTAAAAAATTCAAGAATTTTTCGTTGTTCAGAAGACTGTCTGGTTGAGCTTGCCAAAAGCTTCGAAAACCAAAAGAAAGTACCAGGATGACATACATTGGAGAAAGTAATTAGTTACTTAGGGTATGGTCATCGGTTGTGGGGTGCTGAATGTACTCAGTAACGAGTACTTTGGTAAACCCATAGGTGGCATTAGTAAATTCTGTGTTAAATAGTTAGCGTTAATGTTATAATAATAAAAAATAGCATATTATTTTGTAGGGTTCTAGTTAAATTCAATTTTTTAAATGAATGAAAATTGTTAAATTGAAAATGAAAATAGTGAATGACTCTGTAATAAATAGTTATATTTGACCATCCGTAATGGCGTTAGCGTCAACGTAATTATTAAATTGTGTAGGGTTCTAAATTCAATTTTATATTTAGAATATGAACAATATTTTTAAAATAAATTAAGAAAAAATATTTATAATTCCAATTTTAAATTAAATTCATGTTTCACAATGTTTTACAAATATGTAGTAACTAGCGCTACGAAAGTGCTACGGACACACGAGTATCTACTCATGTGCTACGGATATGCTACGAGATGCGGCGCGCTCACAAAACTCTGTAACCATTCTGTAACTCAAAACAAATGTCGCAAATTTGCAAATAATATGAAAAAAATACATACAACCGAATTGAGAACCTCCTCCTTTTTTTGAAGTCAAGTAAAAAATAGCGAATTTTATGAAAACAGTAATAGTTTATAACTTTATACCGACCCCAAATAAGAGGAGATTTACGTAGGTGGCGAATTAGCGATCGCAAAAGATAGCGAGAGACATCTTTTTAATATTTTGCAAACCTTGAAAAAATTAATGATCAAACGAACTTACCAAGTGAAGTTCGATCCTAAATTATTCGCGGGACGCAAGTACTAGAAAAGTTATTAAAATTTTGCAATTGCCAATTCGCCATCTACAACGGTCGCGCAGCTGACTCAACGGAAACCAAACGATACTACCAGGAGAATATAACTTGAGGGATGTTGACTTGTAGACAGGGGTAGGTAAGGGTGCACGCATACACCAACTTTTCATAAACAATGATTAACTTAACCAAGTTTCTAAAGAGGAGGGTTCATTATTATCTATTCGTTTGGTATTTCTGTTATGTAAGTAGGTTAGGTCCATACATACTATTTTCAATTTATATTTTATTTGAAAATGAATCCCACCGAGGCGAGGCAGTTCATAATTAATATAGCCAGTATGTAATATTTTGCATCAAATTATGACCTGATTTTCAGAAATCGGGCTCAAAGTGTTTCCAGATAGTCAAAGTCGTCACAGTTTGTCAAGTCAAGGGTTTTAGTAAAGGGTGGCTACTTTATAGGAGATTTTTGAGGCAACGAAAAAAGTCCATGTCACTGATTTTTACTTTCACTACACTTGTGCGTGCACTGTCACGGAACTAATGGATAATATTTCACCACAATTTTACAATTTACCTCGGTTTTTATCTAAGTTTTATGTAAATAAAATTAAGCTTTTAAAATTACCATTCATGATTTGAATTGTCATTGTTAAAAGTCGTCAAAAGATGGCGCTAGCAAAGACTACGAGCCTACGAGCCGTTACTCATGTGCCGTTAGGAGCGACTGTGAAGGCGAAAAACGAAACATTGTACTAGGCGACCATGATTCGATGGAGTTTATTTGTACAGAAGGGTGAGTTAGGCCTGTTGTTCACAAACGGGTTTTTGCCGTAAAAACCTACGGTTAATTCGCTGTGTGTAAGCACGATTGTAAGTGTTGTATGGATCATTGTGGGAGCTTGTTGACACAGTGGCGCTTCGGCACAGTGTCGATGTCGTAGTTATCATGTTGTGCCATGTAAAAGCTTTACGGTTTACGGCTTTACGGAACGGTTGATACGCCCCGTACCGTTGTGAAACCGTGCCGTGTACAGTAGTCCTTCTGCCACGGCATTTGTAGAGAGAGTTTGAAAGTTCCACTAGTACTAGGATAACATAATTGGTAGAAGCTGAAGAGTACTCATTTGACAGCTCACTTTTTTCATTTTTGGTCTCCGACCGAAACCTATGGCTCTGGCCACTTCTCTTGAAAGAAATAAAAAATAAGATAACATTGATGGTACAATAGCAACGATAATACGATGCTGTGGTTACCTTGTCAATAACTCTCACGTTCCCGTTACGTGAGCGTGACGTCACACTTTTTTGTGAGTGCAGTACGGCGTTCATCGATTTATGACTTTATCACGTTAAAAATAGTAAGTATAGATACAGATTTTTTTAGATAATATCAGGTAGTCTCATTCTTACGTCAAATCGACAGAATTATGAAGGATGTAAGTAAATTTTCTTAAAAATAATACTTAATCTAGACTTTTAAATTAAGAATTCATACTTATTTTTAGTAACCAAGAAATTGTTCTCTAGAGTCTACCTCTATTATAGGGAGAGGATTATTTCTTACTTTTTTAAAGAAATAAATTTTTCTTTGTACGATTTCCATCATCATCATCATTTATCAATAAATCCTAATAGGGATTAATATTCTTTAATATCTTAATTTGATGATTGTGTTGAATCTTTTGTAGGATGTATTAAGTTAAATCGTAACAGATTTACACATTTATGATAACCATATTGGCACACCTACTACCAATTATTATTATTGTTTATTGATGCATATCTTGCACATTAAAAATAGTTATAATAGATTTAACCTCCTTCGTTCATGTCCACTCACTGGCATCCTTCGTGTTACCGTCAATGTCAAAAACTAAAAACGTCAATGTCACTGTCATGGAACCTTCTTGATAGTAATTCCATCTCGTGGCAAATAGATGTCGCTACGGCTCATGTGGCTACGGTTAGGTTCTCTTACGGCGGAAATCTCTGACACTGCGGTAAGTTGAAACAAAATACTAGGATATCATAAACAGCAGGAGAATTTTGCACACTTCCAGACACTAGACGGGAGAAGTTGGAAGCGGAACTTTTAGGTACTTACCTATAAATTGTCTAAACACTAAAATAGATGTAAAAAAATTAAATTTTAATTCTAAAATCAACAAAAACACAACAATAACAATAATACAGATAATAATACAGAGATTTTTATTTAGGAATCTTTTGGAAACCTGTATTTGAAAATTTTACGTTTTAAAATAAGTATGGTAGTGACATCTAGTACGCAATAATTAAACTAGAATTAATGAATTATGACCGTTACCCCCATGGTGCGGAATTCCACAGGGACGGCGAAAACCACACCGAAATACCAGGCGCACATGACGTAGTAGGAGGTGAGGGGTTTGTATACAACTCTCTGGTTGAGAGGGTGCGACCAAAAGGGAGTGGTTTAGCGAGCGCAGTCAATGGAAACTACTGAATGAAATTGCACTTAATAGTAACCGACTACAAAAAAGGAGGCGATTCTCAATTCATCTCATCAGTAAGGATTTTTTCATACCTTTATATGAAAAAGTCCTGACTGACTGATATATCAACGCAAGTCTCAAACAAATTATATATATAGATCGCGCTAAAAGGCATACATATGACATATAGCAGTTATAACGTAGGCATATTCCAAAGTATTTTGAAAAAGTCAAAAACTACCCGGACGAAATCTTGGGAAAAAACTAGTTTAAAAATATTAAAAGTAAAAAATACTTTTTTAGAAGTAATATTAAAATAACTTTTTTTCTGATGTAAGAAAATCACAGTGTCCTATTATCAACCTTAATTTGCAAAACATAGATACTATTTCAGAAATAACCGAAGAAACATGACTGGGGTTGAACCACAATTTCCCCTAAATGTCAAAGCTGCATTGAAATCCAAGATATATGTACTACAGAATTAAGCTGAACATCATACACCGGTCTTATAGTAAACTGTTGAGGGTGCAATGTGTGATGCGACGTAGATCCTTCATTGCAACTTGTAACGTAAAACTAACATCATAAGGTTGTAATTAGTTCTAGGGAATTCGAGGGTGAAAATGTTTGACGTTTTTTAATAATGAGGTCGATATCTCCTCATTGTTGATGTTGCCCTGGTAGTTCGTGTCGTATGACACGTGGCATCACGCTCCCATCCCACACTTGTCTCGTCGTGACGTGGCCGTGACGACCTTGGACGGGACCACGCATGCGCAGTACAGTAATTAGACACAAACCTAATGCGTTAAAAAAATTGCAGGAAAATGAAAAGGGATAAATGACCAAGAAGTCTGACAGTTTTATGTTCCAATATTTATTTTGGCTGTCCGACAATGGTCCCACATTAGAATATGTTGGTGCGGTTATTTTATTCCTCTTATTGAAGTCGGTTTAAAAATCGACTTTAGACATTGATTTAATTAATGATTTCAAACGTTGGCTCCCGACGTATTGACGAGTTTACTTTCCTCTGGACTCGGTCCCTCGTAATGCTCTTTGGCTGATTCTCGCTAAACTGGGATGTCCTGACAAATTTGTAAGGCTTCTTAGACTTCTTCACGACGATATGACCTGTTGTGTTACAGCAAATGGCGAACAATCGGATTGTTTCCCTGTCACTTGTGGCGTTAAGCAAGGGTGCGTCTTGGCACCGACCTTATTCGCCCTATATTTTGCTACTGCTGTTCGTGAAGCCTTGCAAAATTTACCTGAAGGTGTTCGGATTCGATTTCGCATGGACGGTGGGTTGTTTAACCTAGCTAGGCTCAGGGCAAATACTAAAATCTCTACTGCCACTATAACAGAGATTATGTATGCCGACGACTTATGCTTTGTATCGGATTCTGCGTCCGGCTTGCAAAATCTGATGACTGCACTTGACGATGCATGTATAAAATTTGGACTTAGAATAAACATCAAAAAGACTGAAGTGATGGAGGCTGGTGCATGTGAGAATGCGCGATTTGGTGTATGCCTTGGAGAAAATACCCTTAATCAAGTGGATAAGTTTAAATATCTCGGCAGTAATATAACATCAAAGTGTGATCTCGAAACGGAAATAAATAGCAGGATTGGTGCTGCCGCTGCTGCTTTCGGCAAGTTACGCTCTAAAGTGTTTCGGTCACATGATATTAAACTTGCTACAAAAGTTAAGGTTTACATGTCTATAGTCCTGCCAAATCTTCTTTATGCGTCTGAGACATGGGTTCTGTACCGAAAACATATTAAGGCGCTCGACAGGTTTCATTTAAAGTGCTTACGAGACATAATGAACATTCGTTGGTCGGACCGGGTTCGGAACACGAATGTTCTGCGACGAGCAAATGTCGCAGGTATCGAGGCCTACCTCATGAGGCGCCAGTTACGTTGGAGTGGGCATGTGTCACGGATGTCAGACGAGAGGATAGCGAAGCGCATCTTCTTTTCGGAACTCCTAAATGGTAAGCGCAAACCAGGAGGGCAATACTTGAGATACAAGGATGTTCTGAAAAGACACATGAAAAGATGTAAAATCGAGCCCTCTCGTTGGGAAGAGAAAGCAGCCAAAAGACCAGAATGGAGGCGTCTTATAAATCAATATGTGTCTGATTTTGAGTCAGAACGTCGTGTTGATTTGGATCTCAAACGTGACGCTTTAAAGGCCAGACCACCATCGGCCATACCTTACAATTTTGTGAACGGTGTGCTGACGTGCCCGATATGCGGCAAAACATTTTGTGCCAAGGTCGGGTACGCCAGTCATGAACGAGCGCATCGTCGACGGGCTGATCAGCAAAGTCCGGCATTGTCATGATCGGATGTTCTCACATGGATATAGTCTTTGAACAGTCGCTGTGGCCGAAATCGGCTAAGAGAGACATCATAGTGCTGGGCGAGCTTACTCCATTCTCACGCAAAACGGACCCAACTAAAAAGGTGTAATTGCGGAAACAGCCCGTTTACTAACTGACTGACTGACCTGTTTACAGTTAGTTAACGGACTGAGTTACCTACTTGCTCTCAAAATATTTACCAAATCATGGTAGCCAAATTAGAGAAAAGTGCTACATTGCTATATTTTCTATAATTAATAATTACATGGGTACGTAGGTGTCAAATTATTGTAAAGGTCTTATGTAAGTGTCGTATAGGTATTGAATTTTGAAAATCGGAATAAATCTCGGTGTTGAATTCAATTTGAGCTATCAAGTACCACGGTCGGACTGTCTATTGTAAGCTGTCGTAGTGTCCTTGCGTCGTCTTTGTCGTCGTTTATTTACATTTTCAATGCCCTTCGATAGTTGCGCGTAGGGTGAGACCTGTAGATTTTTAAACCAAATGTTCTGTTGTAAACTCGCTGAAATCAAATTGTTGGTCTAAAAGTACCTGCCTACAACACGATATTATTGACGCATATCAATATATTTATAGGTGTGTCGATCTGTCTGTAATGTACAATCCACGGTCAAAAGTCTCTGCCCACCGTAACGTTTACAATCCTGGGGGCCTACCGCGGTAAGTGCATCGGCTTCAAACCAACGCGTCGGTTTACGCCGACCCGCGCCCCACACTGGGCGAAATTTTGAGCCTGTCTTTCATAGGAGTTTTGAAAAATTAAGTGGTTTTTGTCATGTGTTTTAAGTATGCAGGATTGTTGAGGACATCAAAACATTTAAAAATAAGTAATTCTGGTTTTGTTATTTCTAAAAAAACACTACAAAATATGACTTTGTTTTTTTTTTAAATAATAAAACCATAATCACGTATTTTTTAATGTTTTGATGTCCCCGGCAATCCTGCATACTTAAAACACACGAAAACACTACTTAATTATTTAAAATTTCTATGAAAAGCAAGCTCAAAAATTTGCCCATTGTAAGACGCGGTTTGGGATATCGACGTCGGCTTGAAGCCGACGCACTTACCGCGGTAGGGCCTCTGTGCAGCACTATTTGAACAGTATAACAACATAATCTGTGGATCGAACCCACATCGGTTGGTGTAGCGGGTGGCGGTATGTACCTCTCGGCCAACTAAAGACATAGCCAACATGTTGAAAATAATAATCACACTGAGTACTATTAATTCAAGTATTTAAGTTTGTGTGTAACGTCTATTAGAAGAAGGTCGTAACTCCAATACTTGTTGATAGTATTATTGTAACAAACTGATCATTTACTTACGACCCATACTGTACGTACGTACGTAAGTAGCTACGTTACTATTATTATACGAATTATTATAGTTTACTAGTACCCACGTTCTACTAGTAAATCGTAAGCGTCAAAATATAAATAGATGTACAGGCGCCGGGTAAAATGGATATTTAGTATATAAATCATATTGGTTTTTACATCGAATCTATAGTTGATTTATATAGGGCTAACAAGTCAGGGCTCTGTAGTGCCTGGGACATGTATTGAATGGAAAGAGACTTAGCACCTATACCACCCTCTCAGCTAGTCAATCGCGTTTAGAGAAATCAACTCCTCAATGCGTATGTAGGCAACTAAGCCTCAAAACCAAGCGTCCAGCCTAAATTAAAGTTATAATTTAGTTATCGAATTATTGTTACTTTATTTATACGCTATACCGATTACAGTGAAACTTGGTATGTAGATAGGTGGAGTCCTGGAATACCTCTAAAGTAAGTCAGAATTAAAAAAAAATGTTAGAAGGTATGCAAGGAACAAAGCGAAGAGACCTTAACCACATGAGTAAAGAATACAACTCATGTGCCTTAACCTTCAACGGCGGTAAAGTAGGTCAGCGCGAGATGCCACGTGTTCCGCAACACGAAGTACCAGGCCATCATAAACATTAAAGAGACATCGACAACAATATAAAAGAATATCAAACAATCCCTCAAATATCCATATGAACACAAGCTGCTAGAACCAATTACAGCTTTGTTTTGTAGGCTGTACGTTACAAATTGCAATGCAGCACCTGCCACGTATCACACATTGCACCCTAAAACGTTTCCTGTAAGACCGGTGTATCCGTCCATTTTCAACTTAATTTCATAAAGCATAGAGCGTGAATTTCAATGCAGATTTGACATTCGTTGATCAACTCTAGTCATATGTTCGAATATTAACTAAGTACGGAAAAAGTACGTTTAACAAAGTAGTAAAGTTGGTAAATATTATTGTGGGGTTTTTTGTAGATCGATAGGTCGTTGGATTTTTAAGATATTAAGAAGGACCACTGGCTTCTGCCGGAATAAGATTTTTAAGTAACTGAAGTACGCACTGAAGGAACCTTTACACACTTTATGAGGGAGAAACAAAACGATGGCCACTTACCTAGGTCAGTCGGCACCGCCTTTCCTGTGGATGGTAGTTTCAGGATCCTCTGCACGTATTATTTAAGATGAACGGTGATATGAATTGTCACTAGCTGTATGCACACACTATAAGTCCTAATGCGTCACACGCTTCCGGGTAAGTAGTCCGGTGGAAACACAGCACATACGATGCGCTGCCCTCCGAAGTAAACAATCAACACTCCTTGAGATGACACAGATTCTACGACGTATATCGCGATAATATTCACGTATATCCCGGTGAGACTCCCGGCGACAAAACACGTAAGCGTATGTCTCATCTGACGTCGATGAAGCGAGTGCTCGACCAATTCTATGCAATTGACCAAGCGTAATATTTCTACCCTCAAGTAAAAAAAGTGTATAAGGTTCGAACAATTATAGATCTAATTCTTAGTTCTGCACTGTGGCGCTGCCAAGTCAACTACTTCAAAGTCTTTATTCATTTGGAATCATACAATTTGCATGAAATCACATTGAAACGTTTTAAAAACCAAGTTAGGATGTGCGCCTTTGGTACGCGCTACGCGCCCAGCAATGATAACAAGGCTCAATAACTCATGGTTTTTTTGTGATGATTCTCACAAAGGTCAAGTTTACATATATCTGAAGGAATATTTGAAATCGAATTATTAAATAGTCACCTAGGTTCTTCGAAGATTGTATAGCCGTGATGTACCTAAGTAAGTACGGTCGGAGTCAAAATTGCAAACTCACTATAGAGTTCTAAAACTACAAATATTGGAATGTTTTTAGTATAATAAATGATTGAGTTGAAAGACTTTTTATTTTCGTACTTTCCAGAGCTCGATTTTTCTGTTTCTTTTTTATATATTAAATTGCATATTATGATATAGTATAAAACAAAGTCACTTTCCGCTGTCTGTCCCTATGTATGCTTAGATCTTTAACTTAGGTTGTTTGTAATAGATAGAGTTATTCAAGAGGAAGGTTTATATGCATAAACATGCATATAGCCTTGCGAAACCGGGGCGGGTCGCTAGTGTTGTATATTTCTTTTTGAGATCCTTAGTTTATTTTAAATGGATGTTCATTTTTATAGTCGATGACTGAAAAAAAAAAGTAAAAATAATAAATAGTGTAACACGGTCCAGTTCACGTAGCGGCTGTACACACAGCACATAGGCCGCTCCAACAGCGAGCGGTCGGCATTACCTACGTTTAATACGTTCATATCTCGTAAACCGAAGATACTCTACTGTAACGTTGTTATCTAACATTTATCTTAGAAGCGAGCTCACTCGATATTTTATTACTTTAATGCATGTACAAAGACTATCAATGTTATTAGAAATATATCGGACAACTGCAACAATTTTTAATTACTATAGTTATTTAAAACGTAATATTTACATATCATGTTTTTAATTTGTGGTGCTCGAAATTTCCATGCTAATACAAGTGCAATTTTCACGAGACCGGATAACGAATGACATTTATGTTTGTTCAAAATCGCAGAGTTGTAAATAAAAATTCAAAATAACAATAAGTTTTACAGAAAAATGCACACAACGCCATCTAGCCCCAAGCTAAGCAACTACCATAATACAAGCCATTATGGTAACCAGAAAACGGATACAAAACTAGACGGAACTATTTTTTTTTGTAAATAAATACTTATTTACATTACATTACAACAAACATTTGTTTACAGAAACAAGTATGTATTTGTTTAAGCGCCAGCAAGTCAGGGCGCCGATGCCACCCTCTCAGCATGGTCGATCACGTTCAGAGGAAGGAACTCCTCAATGCGTATGGAGCTAACTAATCCTTAAAACAAAGCGTCCAGCCCGAATTAAAGTAAATCATTTTCTTCTTCTATACATATAAAATGCTTTGTCCTGAAGACTGACTGACGGACGGCTCAACGCACAGCCTAAACAGCTGAAACTTGGAGAGAGTGTTCTTTGTATGACGTAGTCGTAGGCATCCGATGAAAACGATTTTCCAAAATTCTACCTCTTAGGAGGAAAAAGAGGGGCAAAGTTTGTATGAAACGGTGATTCCTTGGTCCAATCTACAATCCACGGTGGTAAAGTAGGTCGCGCGAGATGCCACGTGTTCCGCCACACGAAGTACCAGGCCATCATAAACAATAAAGAGATATCGACAACAAAAGAACATCATACATTTCCACCCTCAAATATCCATAAGAACACAAGCTGCCAGAACCAATTGCAGCTTTGTTTTGTAGGCTCTACGTTACAAGTTGCAATGCAACACCTGCCACGTATCACACATTGCACCCTATAAAACCGGTGTATAACTCCATTTTCAATTTAATTTCGTACAGCATAGAGCGTGTATTTCAATGCAGTTTTGACAATCGTTGATCAAGCCCAGTCATATTATGTTGTACGGAATTAGTACATTACGATATAAGTGTGGTAAATTGATCATTACAAACGCGAGCGCGTCAAAAGCCGAGATGCTATGATCAATATCCACACGTGTATCGTACGACGTTTTTTATCACAATTGCGAATAAAAGAAAAGACTTGAAAAGAAAAGAAAATTAAAATTAACAAAATATTTGTGATAAGTCTATGTTTACTATTTTTTAAGGCAATATTTTTTTAATTATACTCCCGAAGGGCCAGGCAAAAGACTTTTAACCTATACAGCCTCGTCTGACATACAATAATTTCAGGGTTTTTTCCATTTGTTTTTGCGTCGGGGGTTAAAAACAGAATATAATGGTAATGAAAAAAAAATTATGGATAGAAAAAACACAACTTAAAATTTTTAATTGTTTTCAAAGACGTTATGACGTAAAATTATCGTTCGTAAACCGACTTTAGAGACAACCTTTTTTGCTGGCTTAAAAACTCTTTGTCGGTACATACGTTTTATATATATCAAAACAGTATAACCCAGATAAATTAAGAATGTTTCATCTACCTAACATTTGTAATTAGCAGTAAGATACGTATTTAACTTATCGGGATAACTTTATAGCACAGTTGGTAATGTATAACGCAGGCGTGCATAATACGTTGAATTATGAGCCTAAAGGCCGTTTAATAAGATCCACTTTATAAGCAACTGTGATAAAAAGTATTTAAGTACAAATAGCAAACTTGGTAAATATTGGGTATCTTAGTTTTGCATTGTAGCCCTGCAAATTTAACTACTTCAAAGTCAAGTCTTGTACTTGTACTTGTATACAGGCTGTTTTCCGCGATTAGACCCTTTTTAATTGGGTCCTTTTTGCGTGAAGATGGAGTAGGCTCGCCCAGCACCTACTACCCTCACAGCTTAGTCGACCATGTCCAGAGGAGAGAACTTGTCAATACTTCTGGAGCCAACTAAGCCGCGGGTTTCATCACGATGTTTTCCTTCACCGTAAGAGCAATGTCAATTAGCGCACATAAATTTTTCTTAAGAAAAATACATTGGTGCACGGCCGGCCTGGATTCGAACCCACGACCTTCAGAATGAAAGTCGAGGTATCTACCACTAAGCCAACACCGCTCTCTCAAGTCAAGTCTTAATTCATTTGGAAACATACAATTACCATGAAATCACCTTGAAACGTCTTAAAAACGAAGTGAGGATGTGTGCCTTGAACATCCTAACTTGAGAAACAAATGAGAAAAAGGGACTCGTGGGTTTTTTTGTGATGATTCCCACAAAGATCAAGATTACAAATATTTGAAAATATTATTTGAAATGGAGCGATTAAAGTCACGCCCATGAGTTCTTCGAGATTATTACAGAACGAGGCACACATGGCATGCTTTGTCCTGAAGAACTGACTGATTGACGGATCAACGCACAGCCTAAACAGCTGATCGTAGACAACTGAAACTTGGAGTGTGTGTTCCTTGTATGACGGAGGCATCCGATAGGAAACGATTTTCCGATATTCTTCATCTTAGGGGGTGAAAAAGGGGGCAAAATTTGAAAAAAATAGGAGGCAATCTAATCTACGATCTATCTTCGACGGTGTTAAGTCAGCGGTAGTTCAGCGCGAGATGCCACGTGTTCTGCCACACACCAGGCCATCATCTCTACATATAATAAATTCGAAGTTTTGGAAGTAAGCGTTCTACGTCCATAATGATCTTAGCACTATAGAATTCGCTAACCTTATATAGCTCCGGTAGAAAAAAATCTTGCATGCGCGATTCAGGTTTTCTTAAATTTAGAAAATCACAAATTAGTTGATTATTCTTTTTGTTCTGCTTAAAAATTTTGTACACTTATGTATTTTAAGAATACATAGCAATATACACATTTTTTAACTAAAAAATAAAGTAATTAATTTAATAAGATATTTTTTTTAATTTCAAGTAACTAGCGCCATCTCTTCGTTTTCGCGAAACTACCATTCATCTCAGAAAATGTTGATTTGGTTTGTTTACCTTTGTTTGTGCAGTCTAATTTCGGGAACTAGGAAACAGATTTTAACATAATCTTCACGAATGTGTTCAGAAAATATCAGAAGAGGTTTAGGTATTTCAAGTAGATTTATGTTACTAATTAAAATTTGATATTTCTTGGCGTAAAAAATAAACCATAATATTTTTGCATGAAAACGTACAGAACGTAGGGATGATGTCAAAATTGTCATTTTGACATACGGAAAGAAGCATCTAGCGCCATCTCTTTTTTAATTATAATTTTATTATGGCTTCGCATTACCACTATCGTGCATATAGCCAGTGTCGCGGTCAAAGAAAATTAAATCTAATGCAGGAGCGTTTTTTGAATTTGGAACATTACAACGCTCCAGCAATTTTGTATGAACATGTGTATGAAGCGGCGTGCTGGGGTTATTAAAAACTTAAATACTCTTTGATTGGAACTCTTTTATCAAAGTACTAGCGACCCGCCCCGGCTTTGCACGGCTATTATGCAGTATCTCTTCTCTTATACATATAAAATGCTTTGTCCTGAATGACTGACTGACGGATCAACGCACAGCCTAAACCGCTGATCGTAGAGATCTGAAACTTGGAGGGTGTGTTCTTTGTATGACGTAGGCAGCCGATAAGAAAGGATTTTCCGAAATTCTACCCCTAAGGGGGTGAAAAAGGGGGACGAAGTTTGTATGGGACAACGTGATTCCTTGGTCCAATCTACTTCAAATTTTGCATAAACATTCTTTAACAGAATAGATGAAACACGTGTTTCGTATTTTATTAAAATTCATCCTCTAACGGGATTAAAAAGGGGTAGGAAGTTATTTTGGGGGTGATTTCCTCCGAAGTTGATATCAATACTCCTTTTAACTTACCTACATTGTATTTTGACACATGTTTGAAAACACAATCCGATTTTATTCAAAAGAGGTTGCACTTTTAGAACACGGCCTCATAGGAACGTAGTATTCGAAATTTAAAATGGTGAGGACTAGAACTGTACTAGAACATTTTGGTTATGTTTACGAATTATTCCCTAAACAAACCCGCGTAAGTCCCGTTACCGTGGGAATATCGGGATAAAATGTATGCTACACTATTAAGTATTCTGTGACGTTCGTTGTTTGCTGTTGCTGGAACGCGTTCGGCCGAGTGGCTGCAGTTTTTTGTTGTTTACTCAGGACCTACTAATTGGATTTTGATTTTCCTAAAATGTGCCTATACCACGACCTTCCTCAAAATAGAGCTATCTAATATTGTAAACCAGATTTCAATTGATTTAGGCGTTTTTAATTGTATATGTAACATGAAATTTAAATACTATATATTTTCGTTCTACTACTTTTTCCCACAACCCATTTTTTTAATTTGCTTCCAAGTACACACTTTTGTCCTTTCTTTCTTTATTATGCGTATAGAGAAAACATGTAAAATACGACATACGAAAATACATGATAATACAAAAGAATGTTTAAAATAACCTACCGATTTTGGTAATATTAAAACCCACAGAAATAATGTTTAAAATAACCTACTGATTTTGGTAATATTAAAACCCACAGAAATATATTAGTGATAAAACCAATTAAAAATCCTGTTAAAGCCATTTTCGACTTCTATGCGGACGAAGTCGCGGGCAAAAGCTATAAACAATAAAGAGATATCGACAACAAAAGTATATCAAATAATATCCATATCAACACAAGCTGCTACAACCAATTGCAGCTTTTTATTGTAGGATTTATGTTACAAGTTGCAATGCAGCACCTGCCACGTATCGCACATTACAAATATTTGAAAGTATTATTGAAATGGATCAATTAAAGTCACGTCAATGAGTTCTTCGAAGGCTGTAGAGCCGGTGATGTACCTTCAAATTCCAAGAGTATAACTAGAAGGAAGGATGTACAAGATTATACAGGAAAAGTTTTTTCAATTAAATAACTTACTTAGAAACAACTAGGTAGTTGTAAACAGAGTTGTAGATACTAAATCGCACTGAAGAGTTTCGGAAAAAGAACCCAACAAAAGAGGTTTAGTTTCGGAAAACAGAGATCGTTTTACAATTACAAGCTCAAAAATTACTAAATTTTCAATTTTATATGTGTGAATCATTTACCAATTTGTGCATTTTAAAAACTTTTAAAATAATAGTAGGTATTTGTTAAGCGAGTTACCGTAGCCTGGTATTATTACATAACAAACATCTAATATTATTTATGTTTGTTTTTGAGATTGTTTATTTTAAATAGATGTTCTTTTTATACATTTGTTTTGTTTATAAATGATCTTATCTTATCTTATCTTAAGGCGGGAATTGAACCCGCATTCTTCTGAGTCGCAGGCTCGAGTTCTCCCACTGCGCCACAGAGGTCTAGTATGACGTTCGTGTATAAAATAATAACAACGACAAAGTTCTTAAACAAAAAATCTCTAATGTTATCTCTATTGAAATTTCAATATCTTTGTACGTGGATGTATGTATAGACGGTTCAAGGAACGGTGTTGGCCTAGTGGTAGATAACTCGACTCTCATTCCGAAGGTCGTGGGTTCGAATCCCGGCCGGCCGTGACTATAGATTTTTCTTTATAAAAATGTATGTGCACTAACTGATATCGCTCTTACAGTAAAGGAAACATCGTGATGAAACCCGCGGGTTAAATGACTCCAGACGTATTGACGAGTTCTTTCAGACATGGTCGACTAAGCTGAGAGGGTAGTAGGTGCTGGGCAAGCATACTCCATCCTCATCACGTAAGGACCCAGCTAAAGAGGACTAGTTGCGGGAAAAAGTCGTTTACAGGTGCAATAATAAGTACTGGGGTTAAATACGATTCTAAACAGCTAAAACTAATAATATTCTATGACGCGTGGCGCGTCGGGCGAAAATCCGCTTGCGACGCAGAAGATTGTGGGTTCGATTCCCGTCTTATATTCAAATATTTAACAATATCTTCTTCTATACATATGAAATGCTTTGTCCTGAACGACTGACTGACTGACGGATCAACCCATAGCCTAAACAGCTGATCGTAGACACCTGAAACTTGGAGGGTATGTTCTTTGTTGACGTAGGCATCCGATAGGAAACGATTTCCCGAAATTGAGCAAAGTTTGTATGGGACAGCGTGATTCGTTCCTACTTCGAACATGAACTAAAACGCAATAGGTCTAAATATCAATATGCCGATCTCTCGTTACGTCTAGGCAAAACAAGAAGTTGGCATACTGCGTTTTAGGTACTCAGCGACTAAATGGTGCAATCCACTGTGGTAAAGTAGGTCGCGCGAGATGCCACGTGTTCCGCCACACGGAGTACCAGGCCATCATAAACAATAAAGAGATCTCAACAGCAAAAGAATATCAAACATTTCCACCCTCAAATATCCATAAGAACACAAACTGCCAGAACCAATTGCAGCTTTGTTTTGTAGGCTCTACGTTACAAGTTGCAATGCAACACCTGCCACGTATCACACATTGCACCCTATAAGACCGGTGTATCACTCCATTTTCAATTTAATTTTGTACAGCATAGAGCGTGAATTTCAATGCAGTTTTGACATTCGTAGATCAACCCCAGTCATATGTTGTACGGAGTACTAGGGGTTACAGGCAGTTAAAAAGCGCAAGGGAAGAATGATTCGCAGACAACAACTCTTAGAAGCTGATGCAGAGGGTTCATCTTATGGCCCTGGCATAGATGACTCCAAGTATGTGTAAATGTCTTTTGAAACACAATTTTCGTAGCTGGTTATGAACCATGGTTACGAAAACGACAAGTATATTCCGTTTTCGTAACTGGTTATCCAACAAGAAAAAAACTCCATGTTCGTATCTGGTTATCAAAAATCAGTTACGAACGTGGAGTAAAGTGAAGAAGACGTGGAAGTTTTAACACAACCCTCTCAGATATACATATTCTTCAGGGATTGATCAACATAATGCAATGGATGGTGGAATAAGATATGTGATAAATAGTGGAATAAGATATGTGATAATTATTTCAATTTTTAAAACAATTTAACTAAAAAAGTTGGTCGTAAATCGGACTTTTTTTTCCGATTTTGGCAAAAGTAAACATTTTGTTCATAAGATCAATACCTAGATTTATTGGTACATTCCCGTTGATCAAACTTTCTGGTCAAACTAGTTTGTCCAAAAGGAATAAATTTCCACGTAATTTAAACTACTCAACCAAGTGGATAGCAAATGGTGATTGAAATGGAAACAAAAGGCAATCAAAATTATTCAAATTCAAATTACAAATGATACATTATTGTCGCACTGGATCAGTAGTCCTACTGAGTAGTTCAACTGGTATTGCAAATGGTAATCTATTGGTCCCACAGGATCGAATTTGCGCGGGTGAAATTGATCTAAAACAAAGCCTGAATTTTACAATCCTTATTATAGGACGATTTAAGTTTGAATGCAAACCTACTAAATACAAATCTAACTAACCTAAGCTACCTTCCCTCGTCTCTGTAAAAATTGTAGACATCATCCGATCACGATGGAGTAACTTGGAGTCGTACATTTGATCAGGAGTTGCTTCGAATTTGTTTTTATTTATGTTTTGCCTCACTTTCCTACTTACATCGTATTTCTTTTGTAGTTACCGCCCTTTAGGGTGAAAACAGACTTTTTTGATGAAAAGTTTTAGGTTTTTTATTTTTTTTCGATCGTCTTTTGTTACTGTTTAAATTGTTTTTTGTTGTATTTTATTTCGATTGTCTGTTGTTACTGTTCTTATCGACTTTAATTTTTGAAGTGAAAACTTCTTATGGCGCGTTGGGCACTTTTGTGGGTGAGCATTTTCAGCCGTTCTCGCGACAGATTTTGACGCGACAGATGAGATTTTATTTGTGTTAGTCTTTTTGTGTAACTTATACTGCCATCTATTACACAAATTGAGAAACTTAGTTTCTAGAAAGACCGCTATTCGTAGATGGCGCTAATTTTAATTTTTTACTGCCATCTAGCGAATAAAAAATAAACTATATTTGTTTAAGTGAGTGCTAATAGATGGCAGTAGCAGATCGTTTCAAGAAATATTCTATGAGAAATAACAAGTTTATTGTTTTCATTTTTCGATCGTTTTTTTTTAGAGTATCAACAGTAACTAAGTATAAACAGTAGTGGAATCTAATACATCGCTGTTTAATGGGATGAGAATGGAAGAAAGTGTACAAACAAATCCTTTAATGGATTTGTTTACTAGTGGAATAGTTTTTTATTTCGGTCAATAGAGGGCACCTGCACAAACCAAGTGTAACGAACTATGTTATGATTAGATCGTAACTTTGGAATATAGCTCCTTCAAATTAACTGATATATATGGCAGGAAAAATATACGCGTATTTTCTCTGTTAACTCTGCGAAGCCGGGGCAGATCGCTAGCAAGCAGTATTATTTTATTTACCATTATTTTAGCCATTATTCGGCAATACACGCACAAGACGTGTCAAGTTCACTGCGGCTGCGTCTCTCATATAAACAACACATTTTTTTTCTTTATGGGACCGCATTGCGCAGTATCCAGTGTCAAGATCGCTGAAATGGGCTGAAAAAGTATCATCTTAGTCTATTGTCTGTGGTATTATATTCCTAACCTAAATGGAGTCGAGGAGTTTAGGGGCAACAAGAAAAGTCATAATTGTTCCTTTTAACTTAAATTGAATAAAGTTCCACCAAAATTATGCAATTTACGCAAAATATATTATTATGATGGCTTGATGATGGCCGTGGTTTCGCCCGCGTATGGGAAACAATTACTGACATATTTTTTATTCGAAAAACCATGTTTTGGATAACAGTAACATGAACTTCACAAGAACACACTCTACTTGCATGTCTCTAGAACCATCGGTTTAAGCTGTGCGTTGATATATCAGGACTTTGAATTTTATATTTAACTAGCGACCCGCACCGGCTTCGCACGGCTATATTATGCATGTATTATACATATACACCTTCCTCTTGAATTACTCTATCTATTAAAAAAACTGCATCAAAATCCGTTGCGTAGTTTTAAAGATTTAAGCGTACAAAGGGATATAGGGACAGAGAAAGCGACTTTGTTTTATACTATGTAGTGATAGTGAAGTGATGATAGTGATAGTGATGATAGTGATGTAGTGAAGTGATATAGATGTTGGAAAATTTTAAGACAGTAAAATGTACCTAAGACATTTAAATTTTAATAAAGTTAATGGATAGTTTGTTTTCCTCTTAGTCTAGTTCCCCAAGGAAAAATATTAGACATATAGTACATATATCTACGAACATAAACAAAAAATATCTATATAATTACTCGACGAATCCTAACTAAGTTTCTTAAACGTTTCAATGTGATTTCTTGCAAATTGTGTGATTCCAAATGAATAAAGAATTTTGTCTTTGATTTTAAATTGAGTACGTCCTCTTTTTTTTTTTGAAGTCGGTTTAAAACAGTCCCGTCGTCGCCACGTCCGCGCCTCTTGCCATTTCCTTGTATATCTCCATTTATTGATGGCATCTGTGATTGATTTGGACTGAAGTTTTATAGATTAGATTTATCTGTTTCGACCCTTTCTTTGCATTGTTAATGTAGTTTTTTTTCTACTTATACCTAAGTTTATCGCCATATTATATATTTTGTGTCTTCGCCCAAAATATCAGAGCATACTATTAAAGGATTATGTTCCTTTAATAGTATGCTTTGATGTTGTCAGTCAGGTAGGTATTTTCCACCGAACTTTGTATACCTAGCTGAAGTACAAAGATGAATTTAAAAAAAAGTAATATAGATGTTTTATTTTCATTATGTTTGTTACTTCATCGTATTGGCTGTAATGTAATTTTAAAAGTAAATAAATACATTTTCTAAACTATACCTACCTAATACCATAGTGAAAAAGGGTGATTTTTTTTTGCAAAATTAACAGGTTTGTTTCTTGATTATTGACTTTTTCAAAAATAAAATAATGCAGTTTAAGTTTTTATCAAAACCGGGCATGCAACTCCTTTCCTCTTTATACGGTACTAGCTGCGCTCCGCGGTTTCACCCGCGTAACTCCCGATCCCGTGGGAATATCGGGATAAAAAGTAGCCTATAACCTTCCTCGATAAATGGACTATACAACACAAAAATATTTTTTCAATTCGAACCAGCAGTTCCTGAGATTAGCGCGTACAAACAAACAAACTCTTCAGCTTTATAATATTAGTATAGATACGGTCGACAATGCTGAGAGGGTGGTATAGGTGACATTAGGTGCTGGGTAAGCCTATTACATCTAAAACATGTCCCAGGCACTATACAAGGTTCTGAATAGCATGGATTAGAGTCAAAGTCAAATTTCTTTATTCATTTCGATGCTTGTATATACATAGATCACAAGTTAGGATGTCTGCCTTCGGAATGAGCCCACCAATGAGAAGAAGGCACAAGAAACTCATGGGGTTTTTTTTTGTTTCATGTGATCATGCTCACAAAGGTCATTATTACAAATATTTGTAGGTATTATTTTAAATGGAGCAATTAAAGTCACATCCATGGATTCTTATCATTAAGGTACGAGGAGGTATCATAGTATGCCTTACCGCACAGTTTATGCTTTATAAAAGTTTTGAATTTATTAATAGACAGACATGTCAATATACATCTTTAGGCAATTTATTATAATAGAGTTTCTGAGATTAGATGTAAAGGCTACAATGAATATGACATGTAACAAAGAGGTATGTATCCAAGTATAGCTAGTAGTTTGATTACACGGAATCCTACTTCCTACTAATATTATAAATGTGAAAGTTTGTGTGTGTGTGTGTGTGTGTGCGTGTGTATGTTTGTTACTCCTTCACGCAAAAACTACTGGACCGATTGCGTTAAAACTCGGTATGTAGATAGCCAGAGACCTGGATTAACATATAGGCTACTTTTTATCCTGGTATTCCTACGGGATCGGGACTTACGGGATCAGAACTCAAGATATATTTTAAAAGGTTGTAGTTGGGCGGAGGCGGAGAGAGTGATGAAGGGAAGAAGGGTAAGAAAAATAAAATGGGGAGCACAGGAAAGGGGGAGGAATGGAAAGGGGAGGATAGGAAACAGGAGGATAGGAAAGAGGAAGGGCATGTAAGAGTGAAGAAAGGAAATGGGGAGAAGAGGAAAGGGGGAGGAGAGGAAAGGGGAGGACAGGAAAGGGGGAGGCCAGGAAAGAGAAAGGGGATGAAAGAGGGAGGGAATGAAATGGGGAGAAGAGGAAAGGAGGAGGAGAGGAAAGGGGGAGGATAGGAAAGACGGGGGAGAGGAAGGGGGAGGGGAGGAAAGGCGAGGGTAGGAAATAGGGAAGGGAGGAAGGGGGAGGAGAGAAAAGAGGGAGAGGAGGAAAAGGGGAGGGGACCTAACCTAACCTTCTCCATCCGAGACGGTAATGTGTCAAAAAAACATTCCGGGCCTATCTAGACTCCTTTAAACGAAACCGCTCGCTTCGCTCGCACGTGTTTGCTGCTCCATCCGCGACGGTTCCGTGGCAGAAAAGCATTCTGGGTCTGTCTGGACTTCTAAAAATATAACCGCTCGCTTCGCTCGCACGTGTTTGCTGCTCCATCCGCGACGGTAATGTGTCAAAAGAACATTCCGGGCATATCTAGACTCCTATAAACGAAAGCGCTCGCTTCGCTCGCACGTGTTTGCTATTCCATCAGCGACGATTCCATGGCAGAAAAGCATTCTGGGTCTATCTGGACTTCTAAAAATATAACCGCTCGCTTCGCTCACACGTGTTTGCTACTCATTCCGCGACGGTTCCGTGACAGAAAAGCATTCTAGGTCTGTCTGGACTCATAAAATCTAACCGCTCGCTTTGCTCACACGTGTTTGCTACTCATTCCGCGACGGTTCCGTGTCAGAAAAGCATTCTGGGTCGGTCTGGACTCATAAAATCTAACCGCTCGCTTCGCTCACACGTGTTTGGTCACAATAACTAACGTTACCTACTCCATACGCGACGGTTCCGTGTCAGAAAAGCATTCTGGGTCTGTCTGGACTCCTAAAAATATAACAGCTCGCTTCGCTCGCACGTGTTTAGTCACAATAACTAACCTCACCTGCTCTTCATACTCCGAACTATTTATCAACCCTCTTCTCAACTTATACGTGTCGGTGACCAAAAAAACCACTGAACTTCGCTTTTTCAAACTTTAGTTTCCTTAACTTTGCTCTCCCAAACTTCACTTTCCACGACTTTAATTTCCTACGAAATCGCTTTCCCAAGACACCGTTCTCCCAAGACACAGTTTTCCCACAATGTTTCTTTTTGCTTTTCCATAACGTCGGTTTCCCACGTCTTCGCTTTCCCAAGACTTCGCTCTCCCACGAGGCCTCACGTTACCTTGACGTGACGTCCCTTCCCTTAACGTCTCGCTTTCCTATAACACTGCTTTCCCTTAATACTGGCATTGCTAAACACAATAACTACTATACGAATTGTGATAAAAGTAGGTAGCAGGTAGCTAGAGACCCTAACAAATAAGCTACTCCTACGAGACTCGGACTTGCGCGGGTGAAACCGCGGGGCGCAGCTAGTATTAAAATATATTTACCTCTGTTAGACAAACTAATTAGACAGTTTGACTACATGAGGTTTGACTACAAGGTAAATTATTCCTTTTGGACAAACTAGATTGACATTAATAAATAGTACCACATTAATCATATACGTACTTACATTGCAAAATTAAACCGCACGTGTTTAAAAATAAATCCACAAAACGCAACCCTTCACATCATTAATGTGCTTTTTAAATTTAACAAATAAGGTCGGGACGTAACGCGTAACGGTAATGTGTTGGGCTGACACATCAGGACACTGGGTAATGGGCCCCCGAGGCGCCCAGGACGACATCGACTGGGCAAATATTGTTGCAACTTTTGTTTTATACCTTATTGACTGAATTAGGGATTCTGAAAACTGGTTGTTTTTAACCCCCGACGCAATAACGACGGGGTGTTATAAGTTTGACGTGTTTGTGTGTGGCATCGTAGCTCCCAAACTGATGAACCGATTTTGATTTTGTTACTTTTGTTAGAAAGGTGAATTAGTCGGAAGTGTTCTTATTCTCTTTCAGTTAGTTCCGACTGGTAAATGGCGTTGTCTAAAGTAGGAATTCTCGTAATAGACATATGCTGTTTCTTTCTGCTAAGCAATATATTATGTCAAATTAAAAAAAACATTTTTTCAGTCTAAAACTGAATTTTGGTCGTTCACTTTTTGACATCTTTAAAATAGGCTAGAAGAATACGGGGTCACATCAAAAAATCAAACGTAACGGATGTCATAAATACGTCATAATTTGTAACGGATATTTAAGTAAGGCTTAGTAGTTTCATTCATACTGACTATTGACCAGTAGTTCTGCGAACTGTACCTACACCTCGTAAGCACAATCTTACTGCTCATCACTCCGAAGATCCTCATCAGATCTTCACCAACATTTTACGAGACTAACTTGAACTAATTACCATTTAAATAAAAAAAGAATCATCAAAATCGGATAACATAAGACATATATATCCATTAACCCTCTTTTTTTTTTGCAGCTTTTCAGAGAATTTTACTCCTCCTATCGAAAATTCCTGAAACCAAAAAATCTATGACATTGTTAAAGATGTATACCTACGAAGTCTCGTCTAGAGGTTGTAAAATATGACCTGTAGTTAAATAAATATACATACTGATATAGAAAAGCACATTTTCCACAA
Organism: Idaea aversata; assembly: GCA_907269075.1. NCBI lineage: Eukaryota > Metazoa > Arthropoda > Insecta > Lepidoptera > Geometridae > Idaea > Idaea aversata. The sequence continues at coordinate 1,077,502 of OU026084.1, forward strand.
CTGAAGCAGACCCTTCGCTCGCTCGGCCGTCTGTCTGTTTAGACAAAATGAATACACTGCAATTGAAACTAGAATCTAGTAAAATATATAAGTTTGTATAGCAGTGTGTTGCTATTGTATGAATACATATGTTAATTTCCACTATTGTATACGGAGTGTCTAAATGCTTTACTGCGGTTTACAGACAAAACCGCTGCGAACGAATTCATTTGTAGCTGCATTTTCTATGAATTTGATAATACCTAGACTTAAGGTTTTTAATTTTTAAATTAAATAGCTACCTAATTAGGTTTAATTTAACTATTGAAGGTATGGTGCAGACATGGCTGTTGTTACTCTATTTTTTTTACAATATTACCTAAAATCTTCAAATACACAGTAACTCAATAAATATTCTTGATTAGCTGCGCCCCGCAGTTTCACCCGCTTAATAATTTTCTGCGCAACTTTCTTATTTTTTATTTCATAAGTACCTTCTCATGACAATAACAAAAACAACAAAAAAAGAATTAGCGAACTCGATCCAGCCGTTCACGCGTGATGCCAAAGAACCAAGAAAATAGGGATTAAGTTTTATATACTTACTTAAATAGATTTCATAATAATATGGAATAAATAAGAAATAATAAATAAATATTGCAGGACAATCCACACATCGCCATCTAGCCCCAAGCTAAGTAACTACACTTGTGTTATGCGTGCTAGACAACGGATATACTACTTATATACTTTTCTTTTGTAAATATATACATATAATACATAGAAACAACCAGACCACAGACAAATATCTAAGCATAAATACATGTCTGAGGCGGGAATCGAACCCGCGACCCTGTGTTTGGCAGTCCGGCATGGTAACCATTGTGCCAACTGGGTCGTCGTGAATATTTGTAGTTTTTACATTATTTTATTGCTTAATTAAAGTTATATTATTTTTTTTAAATATTTGACCACTTGGGAACGTCTTAAAAACTTAGTTAGGATGTGTGGCTTCGGAACGTCCTCCAATGGGAAGAAGACATAAGAAACGGGTTTATTATTTCTTCTCGGGTCTAATTTCACAAATGTCAGTATAACAATATTTTGAAAGATATGTTTGATAAGGAGCAATTATAATCACGTCCGTGGGTAATTGGTGATTTAGTAAATGAATATTTATAGAAATAAAAAATTGTGGTAAGAAGAGATATTATTACGATAGTTCGGTCTAAAACGTGTTTAGTGTTTTAGTGATGGTACGTGTAAATTTAGTCTAAAGAAATTCGGTGCCTGCATTTGACCTAAAGTTTATCATTCCTATTTTTAAATAAACACAATTTAAAAAAAGTTTCTTACTGGTAGAGTAAGTATTATGTGTAACAAGTATTTTTATTTTATGGTGCAATAAAGTATTTACCTACATATCTATATAAATAGTACAGTTATTAATTTTTATTAAAATTATTCTTCCGTCTCGAATCGAATCCGTCAGCTGCACTGCATCAGCTAAAAATAAAACCGATTACCTAGTTTACAACGAAATTAGTTTAGGGCCAATTAAAAATAGCAAGCCCTGTCTCCGTACATAACATATGACACGGTTCCCGAACCGATATAATAGAAAAATACGTGACACGGCGAGACGCTGGCTTCCAGTCCGCCATACAACATACGACGGGCTGGTTGGCTCATAGAGCACCCACGCTGCTCGCTGCCGTCGCGTCCGCGTCCCGGTGCCGGTCGCTTCTCTACCCACAATAACAGAGTGATTCAAACAATTCCGTGTCTAAAAACCAAACGAGTGAATAAAACAATGACATTGATGAGTGAACGAATGAATGAGCCGCTACGGGAGAGTGAAGTTTGACGGATGACATTCCCGCGCTTTCAGGTGCGTTCATTCACTTACATTGATAGATGATAACGTAAGTAAGTTGGTTATGTAGGTGTCATTTTTTAAAATCTATTTATACACGATTTAGATAAACTTTATTAAAAAAAAGTGATTTAGCCAGTAAAAGTAAAACTTTTGAATATAGAAATATTACCAAATAATCACTTAATGCCTTATGTATACGTCTTCTTATTTGTTTTGTTTACGAACAATATTTAATTTGGCCTTACTAGAGAATCCCTCCTGCGACACAGAAGGTTGCGGGTTCAATTCCCACCTCACACAAATGTTTATGACATATTTGTTTCTGTTTTGGGTGTTTTGTATGTAGGTATAGGTTTTATATTTACAAAAGAAAAGTACAATTACCTATAAGTATTATATCCATTATCACCATAACACAAGCCTAGTTGCTTAGTTTAGGGCTAGATGGCGCTGTGTAAAGTATCCTATTTTATTTTTGTACCCTAAATCAAGTTAAAGTTACTAGTTTGTGTCGTTTCATGAAATAAAACACAGCGGCCTAGTCAAAATGTCGCCGCGACATCAAAGACGGTCGTGATTTTTTCAGTTCACAGTTTTAAGACGAATTAATTGTCTGTTAAGAATTGATATCTCTGTTTTGGCGGGAGTTTCCCAGATATGATCGGTGTTCCGACTGGAGCACACGTGTGTATGCTATTTTAACTCAAGTGTCGTAATATTCGGTTTGATAGAGATAAATCGTTGAGATAAAGTTCCGGCTATGGTGTCCGAGGAGTTTTGTGCTCCCGAACTATTTCCCCGGACATTTTTTATGATAAATATGTTGGTAAGTTTGTAGTTGTATTGTCCTTGGTTAGAGTGCTTTGAACAATATGTTTATTTTCGTTGAAATATGTTTGAAAGATATTCGATGTGTGTTACGTTTTTGTTACGCTCATTGTTTCATGCTCTACATTTGAAATTAAGATTCGGAAAAATTATAAAAACCGTGTGTCAATTCTGCGTACTTATAAGAGGAACGTTTTGAATCATTATAATTAGACGGTAGTTTAACAACATTCCATATATTTTTGTAAGAGTAATTGTCATCTCAGTCTGCTTGTGACCATGGGGTCTGCAAAGTTCTCGAAACGTCAGGTACTAATAAAAAATTGAATAAACGCGATTATATCCGTTATATTAGTTTCATTATGAGTTACTAGCACCCCTCTGGTTATACCCGCGTAACTCCCGATCCCATGGGAATATCGGAATAAGAAGTAGCCTATGTTATTTCCAGTGAATTAATGTATCCTCATACCAAGTTTCATCAAAATCAGCCCAGTAGTTTGGGAGCCTATTCGATACCAAAAAAACATAAAATCTTTCATCTTTATAATATTAGTACTTATGTATAGATAGTATATGCATATATCCCACCCCATTTCGAAGCAGTTTCCTTCCATCATGGGTCCCAATCTTTAGCTGTTGCTGATGACCACTCTTGAGTCGGATGGATGTAGCCATAGCATTTTAGAATAAGAATATGTGAAATCACTACATCACTATCACTTCACTACATAGTATAAAACAAAATCGCTTTCTCTGTCCCTATGTCCCTATATCCCTTTGTATGCTTAAATCTTTAAAACTACGCAACGGATTTTGATGCGGTTTTTTTTAATAGATAGAGTGGTTCAAGAGGAAGGTTTATATGTATAATACATGCATAATATAGCCGTGCGAAGCCGGGACGGGTCGCTAGTACTAGATAAGATCCAATAGGATTTATTAAGGTATCTTTAACTAGCTTTTTACAGCGATTTCGTCCGAATGGGGATTTAATTTCATAAAATCCTCTTTTGGCAGATGCCTACGTTATAATAACTATATGTTTGCCAAATTTTAGGCCGATCTATCCATTAGCTTAAACTGCGTGTTGATATATCATTCAGTCAGTTGAGTTTTATATCTATACTAATAGTATTAAAGAGGAAAGATTTGATTGTTTGTTTGTTTGAATTAAATCTGAAACTACTTGACCGATTTAGATTTAGTATGAGGATACATTATTTTTTATTTTATTTAATAACTTCAGTACACAAGAAACAAACAAAAAAAGATATACATATTAAAGTTATTACTAAGGTGAGTATAACCCTGTAAAGAGTTTTCTGCTGACAGACCTCTAGAGAAACGAAATAATAGCGGTAATTAAAAAAAGTGTACAAGAAGTTTCAAAGAGAAAAATAGTCATTGAATTCTAAATATATACAGAAGAAATAACGCAACTTACAAACATACATATCTATACACATACATTGATTCATTGAGAGTCACATAGGCAATAATATTTTAAACATTCATCTATACTAATATTAATAAGGCTGAAGAGTTTGTTTGTTTTTTTGAACGCGCTAATCTTAGGAACTACAGGTTCGAATTGAAAAAATCTTCTTGTGTTGGATAGTTCATTTGTCGAGGAAGGCTATTAGGCTATTTTATCTATTAGGCTATTATTCCCACGGGATCGTGAGTTACGTAGTAGTATTATAAACAAGAAAGATTTGATTGTTTGTTTGTTTGAATTGAATAGGCTCTGAAACTACTCGACCGGTTTTGATGAAAATGAGTATGAGGATACATTGATTCTTTTAGAGTGACACAGGCAAAAATATATTAAAAATTAATTTATAGATAAAATGAATGTTTAGTGCGATTCGTTTAGTACATAATCACTACATTAGTATAAAACAAAGTCGCTTTCTCCGTCCCTATGTCCCTATATCCCTTTGTATGCTTAAATACGTAACGGATTTTAATGCGGTTTTGTTAAATAGATAGAGTGATTCAAGAGGAAGGTTTATATGTATAATACATGCATAATATAGCCGTGCGAAGCCGGGCGGGTCGCTAGTAATATAATAAAGTAATATTTATTAAATCATAATTCTTCAAATTCTTTCAGATAACTACATAACATACTAATAACACAATTTGTCGGGAAAAATAAAACTAAAATGACAAAAATTTAAATTTAGAACTGCCCAAAACCAATTTATTTTATATCGTTCATTCATTTTTTCGACGCTATCATTCATTTTTAGAACACGCTGTAGACAGAAAGCCATTTCATTAATTTTATTATACCTAGTTTCATATTTTATATTTATTCGTGACAACATTCTTCAAAAAGAAAAATGTACAAAGTTCTTAAAATGTTGTCATAATTTAAAGGTTCAGTCAAACAGTGCAACTGTAGTGTGAAATTACAATGTTTAAAGTGTGAAAATTTAATGAAAAGCAAACGGAGCAGTATAATTAGTTGACATTGTTGTAAAACTGAGGACAATGTTGGTACCTGCTAAAGCTCTTCGCCTACTTTACTGTACAGTCGGCTGCATAATTGCAGCCCCCAGTAGAGTTTTAAAATTACTATTATTGGAATGTTTTAATTCTGATAATTTTTGTTTAATAAATTCAGTAGTTAGAAGACTTTAAACTTCAACTAAAACAGGTGTCTTGAATCTTGCTCGTGTTGAAAACATTCTTATAACAGCCGATTTGGAGCTCTACGGTGGGTCTGCAATTATGCAGCCGACCGTACATCGAGTACAAATCCAGTAGAGCCGTAATGCTTGCCATAATATTTTGTTATACACTGATGCATTTAAACTAACCAAATGAAGTATCTTATATAATTTTATTTTAACAACCGGGAAGAAATAAAAAAGAACTAATAACTATACATATCTACTAAAATATTGATTCCTTATTAGTTATTTTATTTCCAATTTACCCGTATGCTCTGTATTTCATAAACAACTGATAAATAATATATTAAGAATCTTTTTCATTTGGAAAAGCCCCGCTCGGACCTGTTTGCCTACATCAGGTAGATCATCCCGACTTTCACTCTATTAACACTATAACTTTCAAACGGCTGAACCGATTTTGATCAAACTTAGCTTAAAACACTCTCGACTAAATTGCCTATAAAAAACACTAAAATTAAATCTATCGAACTACGTTGCAAATACACATTTGGGCCTGGTGTAAAAAATGAAATAGATAATTAGATAGACAGATAAAATATTTATTCTGAGTAAACAAATATCGAATGTTTTATTTTCATAAATTCATTAAGACATGCCTTATAACATATCAATATATCGCCAGCCAGTGTAACGTTGACCTTGAGCTGGTCAATCGAAACACAGTGATCGTCCGCCGCGCCGTATGTATTGATTTGACGGATTATTATCTGCCTAACAAAATAATCGATATTTCCTCTCTATATGGTATATGCTCGATGATCACACTAGGAACGTAACTGGAAATGCAGTTAATTGCTAGAATGGTTAAGATTATGTCAGCGCCGACCCTTAGAACGAATACATAGTCTCTATGTCTATCAATATATACAAAAAGTTGTCCTGTCTGTATTGTAATAAGTACAAGTAGAACATAATGTATGGAATCAATGCAAGTAAGCATCGTTAGTTTTTACGACTCTTGTCCAGTCGCCCTCGGGCGTAATGGCCGATAGTTGCCAGGACAGGGACGTACTCAGCTTCTTGTCGTCCTGATGTTAGGAGAGTGATGGGCAGATTGGCAGGCTTAGAAGGGATATTTTGGAAAACTTTTGGCGTGGCTCATTGTAAGATTCTATCCGACTACGACGAAGCCAAAACAGAGAGTTTAGTTATCTGAAATGTTATTCTTATTAGAAAACAGTCTTATAAAATTATAAGTTAAACAGATTGAAAATTCTAGATTGACATTAAAACAATGATAACAATTAAACAGCGAACCGATTTTCATGAAACAGCTAAGATGCTGAACAGGGCAATTATTTTTGAGCTACGATATCTCACACCTACCAAATTACACAGTCAAACTTATAGTGCTTACCATTTTACAATTCGGGGGTCAAACACACATTGTGGAAATAGTTCCAACCGCGTCGCATTGTGATTTTCACACTTTAAGCGGTCGCGAGTTCGAGTCTCACTACGGTGTTTTTTTTTAAATACACTATTCCTGATAGGCACTGTTGGCACTAGACAGGGAACCATGGGGAGGGAGGCCTTTGCAATGTAGTGGGAAAAATAATTTTAGAGTAAAGTAATTGTTAATAATAATTTAATTTTTGATTTTATTATTAAAGAAACGTCTAGTGCTGACCTACGTACCTAAAATAATGAAATCATTATTGTTATTGTGGACCTTTTCCAGTAATGAAAGCCCATCATCCCCTTCGCCCCTGTCCTTAATGCGTACCCTCACAGGGTGGGCCTGCTCATTACAGGCTAGCTTTATCAGAGGCGCTGAGCACATCGTTTTATACATGTTTGAATTTGTTTTAATCAACACTTCGCCGGCTCGTTAAGCGGCCATTTTACCAAATAAGAACCTAAGAATTGATTTTCGAGTTGACATAACCTAACATTTATTTTTTTACCTCTGAGGCAAAAAATAGAAGGCGGCATCACAGAATGAATGATCCGATTTTTTATGGTTTTTATCTGACAGTTAAATGTTTAGCGAGTGATCATGAAAATCAGCTTTGTCTCATTTCTCAAACAAATAATTAAATAAAAATCAGATAGGTTGTATTAAGAACGCAGCAGCAGTGAGTTCGTGAAATATCCATATTTGCTTTAAAGATTTTGTAAGAAGATATTAAACCGAGTAGACAGAGCTTCAACTACGCCAAGAGAATTGTCTTGCTCAGATTATATTTTAGCAAAGTACATGTAAGCACTTGAAAATTTATGTAAATTATATTATTTTAGTGTACATTCACCCTATAAAGTGACCTCTGTGGTCCGTCAGAAGGTTGCGGGTTCGATTCCCGCCTCAAATAAGTATTTATGTAAAGTATTTGTTTCTAGTCTGGGTATCACTATAAATATGAAATCACTACATAGTGTAAAACAAAGTCACTTTTTCGGTCCCTATTTCCCTTTGACTGCTTAAATCTTTAAAACTACGCAACGGATTTTGATGGGGTTTTTTTAAATAGATAGAGTGATTCAAGAGGAAGGTTTATATGTATAATACATGCATAATATAGCCGTGCGAAGCCGGGGCGGGTCGCTAGTAAGTTATATTTACAAAAGAAAAGTATAAATTCGTTATCTAGCTACCATAACACAAGCCTAGTTACTTAGCTTGAGGCTTGGAGCTGTGTAGTGTTAAATGACCTGCAATATTATTTTATTTCTATTCACGCCATGTCAGCCAGCGTGACGTTCGACCCGAAGCACGACGTGACACGTGACGTCACGTGTTAAAGGGCAAAAAGTACCAGGCGAACAGAACACTACAAGAGATCAACCCATCACCCTACAAAGTACGAAATGGCCTTTATTTCGCTTACAATAGAACACATTTTGAAACTTATACGAAAGCTTTTATTCAGACTGCAAGCGAAATGCAACTTTAAAAATGGAGAGCTAAGATTTAAAATTTGATGATTTCTTTTCGAAAAGCTTTTTGTTCTTCTCTATCTAATTTGATGTGATAGAGACGGAGTATTCATTCAAGTTGATGATACTACAGGACAAAATACAAGGGGTCGTAAACACCGCGTAGCTATACTTATTCCGCATAATTGCAGCCATAGCGTAGAGTTCTAAAATTGAATTTATTAGAATAGTTATAAACTCAAGCAAGGCTTTAAGTCTCCTTTAAAGGACTTTAAACGTAAACTAAAGTAAAGTCCTACTTGATTTCAAAATATTTTAATAATAACAATTTCAGAACTCTACAGTGGGTCTGCACTTTTGTTGCGTGATTGTACGAGCGTGGGGTTGTGGTCCAACTATGCTTTTCAAATAGTTGGACCAAATTGAACTATAAAAAAAAACATAAGTTTTTTTTTTTTGTAATAATTTACTTATCAATATTATGTGTTTCTTTTCAATTTCTGTTGGCCAATCAAAGGGATATAACACCCTGGCGTGGGTCGGCGGTAAAGTAATGTTTTCCGTGGTTATGGGTCCGAAGCGACCGCTTCCGAGATAACGATAATAAACTTTTTAATTACAAAACCTACATTTTTGGCGTTTTGAAACTTCGTAAAAATTCTAATAATAAACTTTGAAAATTGAAAAACTAAATGCAGTGTCTATATAAATAAAATCTAAAGTCCTGCCTGACTGATATAACAACACACATCTTAAACCAACAACGGACGGATCGGATTAAAAAGGCAACCCGATGTTACTGTGTTGAATTTTTGAAATATTATTTTAATTAAACCAAAGTTACAAAGGTAGTAAGGTAAAGTTAGTTAATTGAAAATAGTTGTTAGCACAACTATTAGGATGTATGCAATGTAGGCATCCGCTAAAAAGTTATTATATTTTTAATTCAACCCTTTATAAACCTTTCATTTTATTAGTCGTACAGTTACGGTCAAAGTCAGAATTGCAGACCCACCGTAGAGCTCCAAAACTGGTAGGTATTATTAGAATGTTTTTATCTCAAGTAAGATTCTAATGTTTTTCTCGAGTTCAAGTTTAAAAAAGTCTTTCCACTCATTACATAAATATTATTAAAATACTCATTGTCCCGGCAAACGTTGTTTTGCCGGATAAAAATAAAATACGTTGACAAACAGTTTTATGAATAATTTTATTGTTTAAATTGATACAGTGCTGTGAGTTCTAAATAATAAAAATATAGTATTTTTTTATCTTAAATATTTATTAGTTTTCAAAAAAACCGCTGAAGGCAACACTTATTCATGAGTGGGATAAAATATCTGCAGAGAAGGTCCGGAAAAATAAATGAAAATTTCAGAAAACGTTTAACCCTGTTTATCAAAGCCAAAGTCGGTTTTATTTTAAACTAATAAATATTTAAGATAAAAAAAATACTATATTTTTATTATTTAGAAGTCACAGCACTGTATCAATTTAAATAATAAAATTATTCATAAAACTGTTTGTCAACGTATTTAAGAGCCACCCTGTATTTAGAAAATATTCCAATAATAGTAATTTTAGAACTTGACGGTGGGTCTGCAATTCTGACCGTAACTGTAAGTATGATTACGTCTAAGATTCAAACATTACTTTACAAACATTTAAAATCGTGAAAAAAAATCAGTATAGAAAGAACCTTACATATGTATTAAAATAACGTTCACAAAGTAAACGAAGCCAGTGTCATAATAGTGCAAACGATGCGAACTCAGTTCAATAAAGACATATGGGTGATCTAGATAAATTCTAACGGGATATGATCCTGGTATGCTGACAAACTGGCTATTTCCGCGTGGATTTACTATGTTACCACCCGAAAACGGGGGTAAATCGGGTTATTTAACCTCGATTTTACCCTGTTTTAGGATCACAGGCAGACTACAAACTTTAAAACAACTTGTGGGTGTACTTACAAGGCAGTTTTTTACCCGTAGAGCGCATAGTAGAGTAGCTAAATACTAGGCACAAAATGTCCCTTAACGCACTTTAATTCAGGCCGTGTTTATTAGACATATTTGTATACTAACCCCCGAATACTGAAAGGCTACTTAATCTTAAGTGGCATTTAAATTGAAATTTAAGTATAGGCTTCAATAGAAAGCATACACTTAACATCAATTTAAACGCCACTAAAGATTAAGTAGCCTTTCAGTATTCGGGGGTAAGAATACTAGCTTTCGCCCGCAACTTCGTCCGCATAGGGGTTGAATTTTCCAGAATCATTCGTTGCGGATGTCTACGTCATAGTAGCTATATGTACGTATGTCAAATTTTAGCCCGATCCGTGAATTGGCTTGAAAAATCAGTTAGTCAATCGGGACATTGAAGTTTTACTCATGTTTTCTCCACTTGAAAACGTCTTAAAAGCTAAGTTAGGAACGCTTCGGAACGCGCCTTCCAATGAGAAGACAAAAGAAATTCATTGGTTTTTTTATCAGTGGTCAATTTAAACAAAGGGTAAGAGTGAGTATGATTTCCTTCGAATGTAATGTAACGTTCTTATGAATGGTACAATCCAGAAAAATACAAATTAAATGTTAGAAGTGTGGTTTGAGTAAAAATTAACAGCGAATGTTCGATGTTCTGCTATTAGTAAATACTCTAGTCTATATCCACCTTATGGGCGCTTTGTTTTCTTGTTTGCCCTTTAATCGGCTGACTTTTCAGTCCACAGTTTGCCATAATCCCTGCCTACTATACATCCGTTGTTAAAACCTTTTATGCATCTGTTTACGGGCTGTAAAACCTTGTTGATAAAACTCGTCAAAATGAACTTAGCAAATTATTTTAGCTTTTGAATTTTGGTGTTAATTGCCTATATTTTTGGTGCGATTCAGTTCGCTCGTGGGCGTTTTAGAGGATACTTAATTAAATGCCAAGGAAATTAATTTTGTTATTCTTTAACTAGCTGCATACTGTGGATCCACCCGCCTACCTAAGTAATATGAAGATACAAGTAGCGTGCTACTTAACAGTTACCTACTCTTAAAAATTCAATGTATCTTCATTTCAAATTTTGGTCAAAATTGATTGAGTTGTTTCAGAGCCTTGTGTTTCGATCACATAAAACATATTTTCTCTTTACAATATTAGTCGTAGATTAATATATAAGTAGTATTAGTATAGACATAGATTAACAATGTTATATAGATTGTTACTCGTGAACAAAAAACCGTCACACTAACTAAAGATGGCCTAACTCTATTTATACAGTTTAATCGGCTTATATCTTGGTGCTACTGTATTTTTTTTACATTATACGAGTTTCATTTTATTTTTAAGACGCTTCAAAGTGATGTACCTAATGCACTGCATGACTCCTATTGTATAAAAAAAATGAAAAAATTGAGAAAAAATACTTTTATTTGGTAAAAAAGCTTAAAGTTCTTTGATTATTTATTACAAAGCCATACTTAAATGTGACTTATTTAATAAATCTGGTTTTTTTTCAAGAAAACTGCATCTATTTCTATTCAACCCCGGTGCTAGTTGATAATTTTTAAAAGTTTGTAGGATTTATTAGGTCTCATCAGATTCGTAACAGATGCCGTTACTAAAATGCATGTAGGTACGCCATTTTGTATAAGGCGTGTTTATCAATATACCATTAATAAATCTACGAGATAGATTAAATTAAAGTAATAGATTATTTTAATAAACGATTTAAGGATTTATGGAACTTAAATGGAGCGTATGAAAACCAGACGACGACGACGACCAAACCAATTTACTCGATGATTTTAACAAAAAACTTTGGAAAAGTTCTTTAAGATTTTAGTACAAAAAGAGGGGACGCGAGAAGTTAATAGAGAGGGTGAGATTAAAGCTCTTCTACACTAATATTATAAAGAGGAAATATTTTTTGTTTGTATATTATATGTACATGTGTTTGAGTTAGTTCTTCTGAATCTCAGTCACAAAACAATTATTAACTAGAATTTTAGGTAAAATATTTGAATTTCTAAACAAATTCGAGCACACTGAACCTCTAACAGTGTCCCCTAATTAGGAGAGTAAACAAACAATTAGTATGGCTTTAATACGCACCCCAATACCCATAAGCTTATTAGATTAAGAGAATTTAGGTCAACAGGTGACTTAAAAAAAACAATCTGATAAGGTTGTTTCAAACCGCAGTAGGGATGTAAAAATGTCTGTTTAAAGTTCTCATTTTTCACCAACTTTACGTTTACTACATTTTTTACCGGATTACAGAAGGTTACGAAAATGAGCTATTTTCTGTTGCCTAATGATCCAGTTTTAAATTTTTGTCAAAATCGGGCACGCTCGTACTTACTCCTCTTAGCATTTTTCAATATAGCTTACAGTTTATGACATAGCCCTGAAGGGCTATATAAAAAAAATTACTGTGGTTGTATCCGACGAATTTTAAAACTATAAAAATCGAAAAAGATAAAAATCAACTAATATTATCCACCCTGCTTTGCACGTATAAAATACATATACATACTAAAGTTTAGACTTTTAAGTAAAGTTTAAACTGTATATCTAGTTTGCAAAGCAGGGTGGATAGTATTAGTTGATTTTTTATTATTTTAGGAAACGGTTTATTAAAAACAAGTGGGTGTATTTGTGGCAGAGGAAAGGGTCCCTAGCCGCCATCTGCGGGTGAATATTGGTAACACCAAGCCGTGTGTTGTGTGTTGTGGATGCGGTACGCTATTCTGAATACATGAATTTATTATTAAAAACACTGTATATCTACCTATACAGACTAGGTAGGTAGAAGAGGCAGTTCTACCCATACATACCTAGTCTTTGCTATTTGCGTGCCTAGGACATGTATGCGTATGAGGAGTATGCTTGCCTAGAACCTGTGCCATCATCTGAATAGCAAGGATTAAAGTTGCTATATAGGCACTGTATAAATCACAGATTCGATGATGAGAAAATTATTTACTTCCAGAAGAAATAAATAGGTACAATCCACGGTCAAAAGTCTCTGCCCACCGTAACGTTTACAATCCTGTGCAGCACTATTTGAACATCATAACAACGTAACCTGTGGATCGATCCCACGTTGGTTGCTGTAGCGGGTGGCGGCTTATACCACTCACACAACTGAAGACCAGTAAACATGTTTAAAATAAAAATCACACTGAGTACTTTTAATTCAATTAAGTTTGTGTGTAACGTCTATTAGAAGAAGGTCGTAACTCCATTATTTGTTGATAGTATTATTGTAGCAAACTGATCATTTACTTATGACCCATACTGTATGTCAAAATGATTTAGAATTATTTAATTAGTGTTAACGAAAAACATAAACGAATATAAAATGCGTATGTTGGTACTACATATTCCTATATGTTAAAACTACACAATAGGTATTATAGTATACCTAAAGTAGTTATCTACGACCCACACTGATTTGAATTTATTAGCATTTAAATATTTTAAATAACCAAATATCTTATTTAATAAATTAAGCTTTCTAATTGTTATAAACAAAAGTCAATAAATCAATAAAGAACCAATATTGATTAGATTTAAAATAATATAAAATATTTCTGAATTTCCATATTTTAAAGCCTCCTTAAAATATAAATTTCCCCATGGTAAAGTGTAGTATCGGTTTTTAAAGGCAGAAATTGATAATTAATTACCAGGATAGCATAAACTACAAGCAGCCACCGAATGTTAATACGATCCCCAGTCAATTGATCGTGAATTAGAGATGTTGTGACCTCAAGTTTACAACATACGTTTATCTAAGGCGGCCCATAAACCCGCAGTACCCGCTGTAACGTACCTACTAAGTGCGCACTGATAAATAATTCAAATAGTTTATGTCTAAGGACATGGAATGAATTTGCAGTTACAAACGATAAATATCGGTTTGTTTATTGACTTTTCTTTTCAAAGGATACTCTGATCTGTGTATTTTGCAGTGAAAAAGAAAATAACGCAGTTATTTTTTTCGGTTATACGCCCGAAGTTGCAGGCAAAAGGCTTTTGGTTTATAAACAGCCTTGTCTGACACTTATTATTCTTCTTAATGAATATTAAAATTGCATAAAACCCCAAAAGAGCGCCAATTATTCTCATTGTCATAATATGCAACAAAGAATACAAAAGGAAATAAAATTAATTTCCTTCAAAAAGATAAAGGACGGACAAAGGCTTTAATCAGAGTGCAGTTCGCGGTCCATTTGCAACATTCACAGGTCGTATATCAGCGAGGTTTGACTGGACAATGGGGGCTTTCGGGGACTTTCGCGGCCTTTTGCGGACATCTGCGGCGGAGTCGGCAGTCCCGCACGGTCGCCGGTCGTGTGTCTCCACCTTATCTAAGGTACAACAGAGACACTTTGTGAAGGCCCATTGTTACCGTGTCTAGGTGTTACTTGGACTAGACATGTTTGTGGGTACTACGTAATTCTCTTTCTGTCAGTGTGCTTTAAATTAACAATACATGATTGTCAAGCCGGTTGATAAAGGATGTTTATCCTTGTAACCGACATAAAATAGCTTTAGTTCGGTCATGATTCTTCGAAGACAATTATCACAGTAGGCGTATTCCCGAGCGGCGCGGAATGGGCGCCAAACGATACCATCTCTAACTAATAGACTTGGACTTTACTATCCCCCAGTGATTTACGTACTTCAAGCCCTACAAAACAATAGCTACGCGGAGTCACAGACGTCTACGCACGCTAACCCCTACCATTATTTCTCACTAAACCCCGCGTCGACTTTTAACGGGCCCGACAAACTAAGCTCCTAATTCCTTGATATAAGGCCGGTGAATTTTATCTGGGCTATTTTGCTGGCGATCCGGGATAGCCTAATCGCCTCCCTCGAGGATGCAGTCAGCAGACATAAATCTTTACTGCTTATTTGGTGAAAAAATGGGAGCTTAGAATGCGTAAAGTGAAAAGGTCGTTCGAATTTCGACTTTGTTCGTGTTTCGTGAGATTTATTGATTTATTGCAAATAGTAGGGGCGGTTATGGCTCCGCTGAATTTTTTGGCATGAATTTGTAATTTACTGCGTGAAATGAATGGGTTTGCAGTTTTAGTGTTGAATTGGTTATTTTATTGTTGCAGTTTTTGGAATGCGAATTTAAGAGGAAAGGGTACTGGGGGGCTTTTTCCATACCAACTATTACAAACGTATTCGACTGTTTTCTCCCTCGATAATGACACTAGAGCAAATATTTTTGGTGCATAAAACGTAGAACTGCCATGACCATGCCCATATTTTTTGTTTTTTTTTTAATTTAATAAATTTTAATTTTTATGATAATTAGAAAATTCAAAAAAACCAAAACATAGGGGCATAGTCATCGCAGTTATAGGTTTTATGGCACAAAAATATTTGTGCTAGTGTCATTATCCAGGGAGGAAACAGTCGACTACGTTTGTATGGAGAGCGCGCAGGTACCCTTTCACCTTAATACGGCGTTTAAAGAGTTATTAATGTTAAATCAAAACGCTATAGATTGTATCTTTTGTCTATGATGAAATCACAAATGTTATGCTTTCTCAAAAGGTTTGCTCTCTCTCAAAACTGAAGTTATTTTTGTGTATTTATGTCTTCAACAAAAAATGTGTTGAAAAAAATTGCTGACATAGACACAAATACGAATAACTTTTTCCAGCATACATTATACAAAAGTTGATACATACACATTAAAAAAGGAGCGATGTTGGCCTAGTGGTAGATACCTCGGCCTTTGTTCCAAAGATCGTAGGTTTAAATGGCTGGCCGTGCACAAGGTTTAAGTTTATGTGCGCGAATTGACATTGCTCTTACAGTGAAGGATAAGATCGTGATGAAACCCGCAGCTTAGTTGCTTCGTAGACGTATTGACCATTGCTTTCCTCTGGACACGGTCGACTAAGCTAAGAGAGTGGTAGGTGCTGGGCAAGCCTACTCCAACCTCACGCAAAAAGTACCCGACTAAAGAGGACTAGTTGCGGAAAAAGCAGTCTTATATTTTCCGGCTTTGACGTGATAATAAATAAATAGATGGAATAAATAGATGGGACACCTACATTTACAAAAACGTGTCATGTTCCGGTACCATGATGCGTACGTCACGTTCCGTGTGACGTCATGATTGCGTCCCGTTCCCGTTGGGTGACGTCAAGCGTTTTGGTAATATGACCATGACGCGTCCGTTCCTGTTAGGAAATAGAGTATTTAATAATATTATCGCGCATCTGGGCTTGTGTTATGGTGACGAGTGAATAGAACACTTATATAAAGGGAAAAATATATAAAGAAAAAATATATATAAATAAGTATAAAAAGGAAAAACAAAAAAAAACTCTATTTTCATCGTTTTCTTATGACGTTATCACGTAAAATTATCGTCCGTAAACAGACTTTACAGAAAACCATTTTTTTCATAGGAAATCATAACCTACCACAGCTACAGCATTTCTCGTCAGTCAATATATCATCAAACTAGATAGGTATCGTTCGATAGGCGTGTTAAGTACAAACCTCATTATTTACATCTCCATATGTAGGTATACCTATGTTTGGAATAAGCCTGTAGCTTAGCTTAGGTATACTTAGCGAGATAAGAAGACATAATGTGTTTCGTGATCCACGACGGGAGAGGATTAAATATGGATTAATATTGATAAAACCACATTGTTTAAGTGTTAAAAAATGTTGGAAGTTGCGACATGGTGAGCGCGCTAGTGAATGTTTGAATGTCCTAGTCACTATACATCAGTTCCGTATACAACAACTCAGCAATGTGTTTATTAATTTCAGAAATGTGTATCATTTCTGAAATTAATGATTAATCATATCAAACCATAGGTCAAGTTAAACCTAAGGTCGCAGCATACGTGACAGGAAATAAATTGTCACGTCCCGTCCGGCACGACAAAGATCACGTTAGGTATGTTTATGGTGCCAGCACATTGATACGCGCCGAGCGCGCTGAATTTTTGCCGTCCACGGAAAAAGGTACCTTATAATAATAGAGATAAGGTACATTTATTCATTTATTTATTTCAGAGTCGGCCGCCTCTGACGATGCGGATGACTCTGATGACGTCATCGGAAATATAAATGTAGATACCTTATCTCTATTATTATAAGGTACCTTTTTCCGTGGACGGCAAAAATTCGACGCGTTCGGCGCGTATCAATCTGCGTCCACCTTTAAAGTCCACGAACACTTTATGAACAATGCACTTCACGTCCCCGTCCCGTACGAGGTTTTATCCCGTTACGTATGCAACGACCTTAAAGCTGCTACAAGTGACAGTGAACGTGTTCATTGGAAAAATCAATTAAAGATCAATTATGTGATGATTTAAAATGTATTGTTGATTAATATAAAACTCAATATTAAAACATATTGTTTTTCTTTAAACTGCTTTCCTTTTGCAGAATCAAATAAAACTCAATGGTACTCCCCTACATAACAAAAATATTTGTGCTAGTGTCATTATCCAGGGAGGAAACAGTCGACTACGTTTGTATGGAGAGAGCGCCGGTACCCTTTCACCTTAAGGCGTCAAAATTTTATTGCATTTTTGTATTTTTTTTAATGAAATAGACATGCCTACAAGTAAAGCACACTGCAGCAGTCAATTATTTTTCACTTGGGGGTTGCGGAAAACCCTTGTTGTTGACATCCGACCCAGGCTATACATTCCAAATACTTTCAAAGCATTAAATTTGACAGAAATAGACAGGACAACCTGTCAACTGACAATTTTTTGTACTTGCTAATACAAAGCGCTCAGTTTATAATGTGACGTTAAGGCAAAGTTTTCTAATGAAAAAAAAAACCATAAAAGTGGTAAATCTTTAAAACCGAGGAATTTTCT
The DNA here is from genome assembly GCA_907269075.1 of Idaea aversata. NCBI lineage: Eukaryota > Metazoa > Arthropoda > Insecta > Lepidoptera > Geometridae > Idaea > Idaea aversata. Next base: position 1,095,660 of record OU026084.1, read on the forward strand.
GCACGCACGAGGTGCAATCTTTTCATCACTTCGAAGATTCTTATCACCTGACTATGTACACACACACTTTTATGGCTAAACCGTCTTTAAAACAACAAAAACAAAAAAGTAACAAAGGATACAGTCGATTTGAGATCCTCCTTTTTTAAATCAGTTGAAAATATCCCAAAGTAATCTCTAATAACCATAATTTCAATTTCTGCGATGCTTACCTTCCTACATCAGTGACTCCAACCCGCATACATCACCTTTTCTATGATTATGCCCTTTGTGACAGTACCCACTATTTTTGCTAGTAAACTATAGTAAGCAGGTCGTATATTTTTGCGTGTAAAATTACGGGCCGATCACGTAGGCTACGTGACGCAGGCTTCAAGTCCTTAAGGGGGTATGGTAAATTAACGTAAATAACAAAAAAAATAACTAAGCGTAAAAATAACCCAGATAGAAACCGAAACGTAACTTATTTTGTGATTACCGAATTTAGAACGTAATTTTAACAAATCAAAAAAACGGTAGAAGTACATTTAGTAAATACATAGTTATTGATTATTTTAAAATGCACAATTATTTGAATAAAGAATAGTTTAAAAACCTAATTATGGTTTTAGTGGTCTGTTTATGTAATAGATTTTAAAAATTACGTCGTCACGGCAAAATCGGTCGAAAAAGGGTATACAAAGCACCACAACGCAGTCTATGATGCACCTTCTCTAATGTGCAATCTACCCTAAAACCTGCACATTGGAAGACTTTTACAAGGCCAATGGTGTTTTGCCATCACTGTTGCAAGCTATTGATCACACAAAAATTTAGCTGACCCTCTGACACTAATATAAGAAAAAAAAGAAAACAATTGTATGACAAATAAAATGACATCACAATATCACAAGGCATGACGTGTGAACAGCGCACCTCAACAGCTAATAAATCGCATGCGCACCCACGGGATTTGGGACATAGCCACGGAAATTAGACAATGATGAATAAATCACACGTATAAATTGGTACTTTTTTAACGAAAACTTTATTTATTAGAGTGCTTTTTATTTTATTACTCTACCTCTCTTTAAAGTTTACTGCGCGTGCGCACGGTTGGGTAGAGTTCAATAAAAACGTTGTAGTAAACAGATTCTCTTGAAAAGCACTCACTGGTTGGTTGATCAACCGTTGCGGACTATAAAAATCAGTTAGTTGTTCGGTTGCGCAATTATTTTCTCAATCGGTATAAAACATTAAAAAGACTGATATATCAATCCATAGCTCAAAAAAATGGAAGGATCGGACTAAAATTTGGCTTAAAGACAGTTGTAATCTAAGAAAGGATTTTGGAAATTTAAACCACAGGATTTGACCAATTAAGTTGCGAGTAAAAGCTAGTTAGTTAATAAAATGAAGACGAAAATGATAAGTCGTCAAATATTATAGCATGTAGACGTAGACATGTATGTATTGTGCAAGGTGCAAGTGTAAACACTGTCTCGTTACGAAGTTTCAGTCAGCAATACTGAACGAATATCGATATTTTCTTGAGCATAAAATGCTTGACGAAGCTTGTAGGGTTACAGTCTATAGACTACAAACGATATAAAATAATTTTGATGGTTGGCTTTTTCATTAGGTACTTTTTTCTACATCTTTCCTATAAAGCAAAACTGATAAAAATATCGTAACGACACCATAACGATACATACATAAAATCAAAATCCCTAACTGATAAGTAGGTTAGGTTAGATAAGATGCAAAACTTGTGTTATTCCCAAAAAAGTTAATGATATTGGTTTATCTCACTAACCTTTAATACTTAGCTTACTTAGGTTATAGAAGTTCCTTGTTTCCAAGTACCTATTCAGGTGGTGTACCTAACCAAGTTATAAAACCTACATGGTCTAGAGCTGACAGGTTTTATATGAACAATGGATTTATCGGCAATAAACGACGATGCACAGAGAGATGTTAGTACAGGTACCGTACGTATATCGAGGGATATAGTCCATAAATATTATATGGTATCACGTTTTAGATGTAAATAGGACGACATGGATATTTTGATGGTATACAAGCACCTCTCTTAAATTAAGGTGAAAGGGTACCTGCGTTCTCTCCATACAAACGTAGTCGACTGTTTCCTCCCTGGATAATGACACAAGAGCAAATATTTTTGGTGCATTAAATTTATTACTGCCATGACCATTATTGACCATGCCCCTATTTTTTGTTACGTTACGTTTGTATAGTTTGTATGGAGAGAGCCCCCGGTACCCTTTCCTCTTAACTATTACATTCTAGACGTATTCTATTCACCATTCAGTCAGTCTTTTCATCAATCATTTCATTCTGATTAACCTACTATCAAAGTGTCAACCTAATTAATATCAACTTTGTGGTTGTTAAAATATAATTAAATTTTGGATTACCTGTTAAATGCATTTGGCTAGAATTTAAATTATTTAGTTTAAGCACAATCTCATGCAAGCCCTTAGTTGTGAGTAAAACAATGTTAGTTAAAAAATTCGATATCGTAGACATTGTTTAAACTAACTTTAAACTGGTCAGCGAGTGTAGCAATGTCTAGGATTCCTTAAAAGCATGTAACGTCGAGGTTAAAAACCCTTTAACACAGCTCCTAGGTAGCAGTCGTTAGGCCGGATTGAGGCCTTAAACTTTACAAAAGATGGGTCACACCTTATTAAGAAAAGGTTTCGGAAAAAAAACACCATTCAATTGGCTGAATGGTCTTTGTTGAACGTACTGTACAATGTCCTCTGTCCGTAATTTCCACCCACTAACGATCTGCTCATAGTTGAAAGATTTATCCAAGATATACAAAGGAAAAAAACACCATTACCTAAGTTCACAAGAAGATTATTACACCCACTTTTTGTGTCACTATTATTTGTGTTATCACTTGCATAAAAGGTCGTGGGTCCTAATATGGCTGACCGTGCACCAAAGGATTTTCCCACATGACATTGCTTTTGCGGTGAATCTAAGCTTAGTTAATTCTGGACGTACCATGACGAGTTATTACCTCTGGGCATGATCGACTAAGCTAAGAGGGTAGTAAAGGTGCTCGGAAGTCTACTCCATGCTCACGCAAAAGGACCCAACTAAAGAGGACTAGTTGCGGAAGAGAAAAAATTCACAAACACTCACGTCCAATTTGTAGTAGAATCTATTTTTACCGTCATCTTATAGAAGAAATCTACCATAGTACTATGAAAATGGTTTCATTTCCTTCATTACTTGCTTGCTTACGTATTAGATTATTAAATCATTCATTAAAGCGGTGTGGTTATACTAATTGCTCTGTTTGATTCATTCGCGGAGTCTAAGTAATGAAAGTGTAAAGTGTTAGCACACAGCCTTCGAATTAAAGAGCTAGCGTTAATTACTTCTCGAATTTAGGTTATTTGGTTAGTTGGGGGACGATGAACGTTTTACTTTTATAATGAGGATTTAAACATTCCAAATTTCAGAAAAAATCTGATTTAGTAAATAAAATATGGAGAACATCTGCCATCAGTTACCAAAATTCAAAGACTTTTAAATATTTATTTACCAGAAGCACAAGGTACAAAAATAAACACTTTATTGTCGCAAAATTTCGTAAGTACTAGTACAAAATCGTTCAGTCTAAAGTGATGTTTGTGTTCTGCGCTGATTTTCGAAAATAAAAACAAAAATATGTTATAATCTAATATCTGCCAAAAATCTTACTTATTTTTTACGTACGCAAATGACGAAGCATTTGTAATTTTTCATTAAATTTAATATTTTACGTCTTTTATCCATAAGAAACTTTGACTGGTCCTTGGTCAAGCCTGTTTATCGAACAAATATATTTATTTATCTTCTCTGATAAAACGTCGTAAATCTACCTATTTGCTTTGGAAATGTCCAGAAATACCTAGAGCCAACCTGCGCCGTAAAACCGCAGTTATTTACTCAGTATTTCATTCGATTTCAGGTTACTTATCGTGTTTATTATTATAAGTATTTGTGTACTGACGTTTATGAAACCTATAGGTAGCAGAAGTAGCTTTTGCCTGTGACTTCGTCAGCGTAGGAGTTGAATGTTACAAAATCCACAAGCGTGCTATATCTTAGTCCGCATCATCACATTTCATCAGGCAGGTGTCATAGTGGTCAAACGCTAACCTATCACATTAAAAAAAACCTATTTTAGCGAATGCCTATGTCATTATGACTCTTAATTGCCATCAATTGGTTTGATGCGTCGATATCAATTAGTCACTCAGGATTATGAGTTTTATATTCAGTCAGCAAGCTAACTTATCTATCGAACGATTTGATGTCGAATTGAACGGCTATATAGTTGACTATTCAATTTGACATCAAATAAAAAAATATAACTATCGTTTTCCGGAAAATGGTCGTTCATATTTCTACTCGCCTAATGAACTCCTGATGTACCTAGTCGTCAAAACATCAGTTTTCGTGAAGTAATCAATATTTTACTACAATGTTAAAGATATGAACGAAGTCTTTCTGACCCTAATGTTTCTTTCCTGAAGTTGAGAAATGACCCAATAATGTTTTTCAAATGAGGTCAACGTTTTATCACTATCGTCACCTGATGGTAAGTGACGATTCGGTCTAAGATGTAGCACGTGGATCTAAAATCATACACTCGTAACAGTCGTAACTTTGGGAGAAGCGCACATTTTTAAACTTTCGCAAATAGGACCGAAATAGAAATCGAAATGTAACAATATTTTGGTAACCGCGACTTCTGTAAAACACACAGTTATTCAACGAATACTTCAAATTCAATTTGTTAATCAGATCAGATAGCACAATCCATATGTTAGTAAAGTCTTACAGCTATCTTAGTTATCATAAAAATAATGTCAAAAAGTCAAATTTTCAAATTCTGATTTATATTTAAAACATAAATTGGTAAATTTAGGAAAACGTATAAGTTTAGAAAATATTAATTTGGGGTACCGTTATTTTGACCTCAACTTAATGCTTTTTATTATTAAAATACGACAGTCTATACGTTTTCTCTGTACAGTGGCATGACTCGACTGATTTGGATGAAAAATTTAAAAGTTATCAGTAGTTTTGTGCGGGATGTTATATAATATAACCACTGTGTGGAAGAGTTTTCTTCTTACTATTTGTCAAGGTCATGTAATTGACAAAATCCAAAAACAAATTCATCAAGGTTGTTTATTATTAACAATACCTAACCAAGAATTAGGACAAGTGTCCTTAAACGCTGGACTGAAGTGTGCCAAGTGGATGTCCAGCAGTTCGGAGACAGGCAGCAGCCTAGTAGCCAGAGCTTTGAGCGTCTCCACCACTTTGGGGCCGACTTCCTGAGGCTTCGTGGTCAGGACGTCGATGATATTGGTCTTAATGGCGAAGTTCACTGTGTTTCTAAGGTGGAACTGGAAGAAGGAACCGCTGGTATCAAGATATTTTTTTTATTTTTATTATGTGTATCAAGCAGCCAGTAACAGCAGCTGATTCACGCATTCAGAATTCTAGCGCTGGCTAGGTTTATTCGAAGGGCTTTTGATGATTCTAACGAACACGTTCCTTTATTATTTACCTGGATTAGCAGTGCCGTGCCCAGGTGTACAGGTTTCACTTCCATCGCCTTTAATTTCTTTACGAGAAGTCTCGGAGTCAGATCATCTAGGTTGCCCAACTGTGCTAGAATTCTTGGCGCCTATTTAAAACGAGTCACATTGATACAGAGTTCAACTGAATATAATTATTTGTTATATTTGATTTAAGGGATAATCTAAGAGTATCGCGATAGACTCTGCTGCATAATAGGTACTAGAGTACCTATTATGCAGTTTTTTCCACAGTTAAAGAAATGAATGCTAGAGAGAATCTGGCGCATGCATTGAACACCTGCGTATCAGCCACCTGGTCTTGCATGTTTCTATTGAAGACCAACTCACTGTGAACATGATATCGTAGAGCCTAGCGCATGCATGGAACACCTGCGTGTCGGCCATCTGATCGTGCATATCACTGCTCTCCACCGACATGTAATACTTGTGTGCTGTTTCTATTCGACTTGCGCCGCTGTTGATCTTCGATAGGTCCTGTCGGAAAATTTATAAAACTCTAAGGACGTGGTCAGATCTCCGAGCTTCGGCAAATATTCGCGTTGTCGCGACAGTTGGTTACATCTCTAGTACCGTACCCGTACCGACTAGCACCTTTTCGTTAGTATTCTGATACTTCGCTCATCCTTCGGGGTATAGGCACATCCCCGAAGTATGGCCATAGGCACATCACCGATTACCGAAGACAAAGTCCTTGGATCTGAGCGGCCTAAGACTTCATGAATAGCGAAATAACCGTTGTTTAAGCCTTATTTTTGCATTAAACCATGTAATATTTTGATGAATATACCTTTGCAATATCGATTAGTTTCATGATCAATGACGAGTATATTCTTCGACTGATAGCATCTGTTCTTCGGGACCTGTAGTTGTCCACTTCTCTGGAACCAACATGACACAAACAGTAAAAAACCGATCATTAGTTCCATCGCTGACGGTATCAGTCCAGCACGCTAGAGTCAACTAAAAACATTGGTAAAGAAACGGATAAAATGTATGTGTAAACCTTACCGTTTAACAATATACTTGATAACGAGCGACATAGTGCGGTTCAGGTAGACCTGGTTTTCTTTTTTGAGATCAAATAGTAGTTCTTCATCAAATTTAGAGTCTTGTAGAGCCTCTACTATGGCCTTCGCTATCCGGCGATTTTCTTGAAAATACCTCTAAAGATACAATATAAAAAATATTTACCAGTATAGATAGAAGGCCTATATTTGTGCTAAATAGGAAATATTCCTACACCCTGGCCCGCATTTTCATTTAAATCATAAACATTTGTGAAATAAAGTGTTTAAATACGAACTAAAATACTTAGGTATGGAAACTGGTAGTCAGTGTGATCAGAAAAACAAAACGGATATATTCAATCATATCATCAAAAAGCAATTTAAACGTGATTGCTATTGAAAAATATGATGATAAAATCCATGACCAGTGATTGATTAAAATTGCTACAGTTTGGACATAACTAACACACTAAAATGATCATTCTGGTAAAATATAAACCATTAAAAGAATAGCACTGAGAGACAGAAGCCTTAATGGTCAGATCAGCTGGAGATGCCAGTGAATGTCGCACTGCGCAAGCCGAGGACCGCTGCAGATGAAAACAACTAGTACGAGACATAGAGTCACAATACGCAACTTTGAGAGGATGACTGTGGATTTGGAGGAAGTAACAGACAGCGTGCAGCCGAAACCGAAGGGTCTAGTACCCACAACGATAATAAGACACTTAAAACGAACTTGTAGTTTCTAAAGCATATAAAAAGCACATAAATGTAGACGATTACGATGTAGGTAACTAAGTATGACACGTTTCAATGCGGCTGCTTGCACCAAACACCTTGCGAAACTGCGCTCCAAAACTTACATACCGCTATTCCCTCGCTTTTAAACATTCATGCACACGTACTTTCATAAATAGACCTTTCACAGGAATACGTAACTCTTTTTAAAAAACCATTTCAATACTCAAACCACATCATATACCGAAAACAAACAATGAAAAACATTTCTAAAAACTACGAACCATTTCCGAGCGATACGCAGTGTTATAAATTCAAAAAAATATCTATTGTTTTAAACCCAAATAACAATGCTATCGGTGTATTTCATTGTCGCTGCATTTTGGATGTTAAAATTCACTAAACAATAGCCTGGAAATAGTGGTAAATGAATCTGGAATCACCTCTTGAATGTTCCCAAACGCTAAACCGAAAAATAGTAAAAGAAGCGAAGCCTTTCCCGTCATGGCTACTGTTGCCGAACTCACTTAACTGCCTACACTCATTTTATTTAACTTGGACGTGTAACAAGTTGCAGAATTTTAAAATGTAATTTTAAATGGAGACGCGGCCGCTGGGAATGGCGGTATTATTATATTTATTTTAGCCAGTTGCCGCGTTGTTCGAATGTTTTAACATGTCTCGCTTGAATTTTGTTGTTACAAGTTTTGTGTTTTATGTTTTATGCAGAGTTAGAATATCGTTTTTATCGTGTTTAAAGTTACCTATTTGCGACATACTCACAAGAAGTGTTCCATTTACTTATTGTTTTCTATTAAATTCAAAGCTTTGTCAATAAAGACAACTTAGCGAAGGATAAAAGAGATTTAAACATCTCAGTTCATTATTGAAGACGAATAATTAATATTTACGAACAAGATGCAAGCTGTAGAACTTTAAAAGACAATTAAACTTTACTAAAGACAGAGATTAAAATATTTCTCAGCTCAATTTTACTATCATGGAGCTAAGACGCTTCGAGCATTTGGAAGGCCTATGTGGAGACGAAGTCAACACGTAGAGGAACTTTAATAGTAAAGTATGATGTGGATACCAAACCGGTGATTATCCATGTCTGCACTTTATAATAGACAAGGACAACCTCCGGTTTGGATGAAACAATAATCTTAAATAGAAAATGAACGTTATAATTGAAGGCGTCTCTAAGCAAAGGGTCCTAATTCGAACCAATCTCTCCTTTACAGATTTTCTGCCAATAAATTCAATTTTCTCCATAAATGCTCACTAAAAACCGGAGCAAAGAAAAAAAGGAAATATTGAAAAACCGTTGTTCAAACCGTAACACAATAGTGCATTCTGAGTGGACACTAAACCCTCCTTTATCGCTGGAAGCCGTTTTATTTTTATTTGTGCATTCAAAATGGACATTTGTGAGGTGTTACATCGAATTGAACTGTTGAACAGAATTTAAAATATTGCACGTAAACTATAAACTGGATGTTGAATTTACCTTTTTATTGTCCGTGTGGACAAATTGAATTTTCTCTTTGTGATATTACAGTCCTTTGTAGGATTAAATAAAAATATATTTTTTTAATTAAGTTAAGTATGTACATGAAGTTTTTGCAAGAGAACAAATGCAACTGTTATTTTTATTGATTCCTCTCTAGTTTTGTGCAAAGGACCATCGAAACCAAAAAAAAGGCAATCGAAACTGAAACAAGAGACGGTCAAAACTGAAATAAAAGACGGTCGAAATGGAAACAAAATATGATCGAAACTATAACAAAACTCGGCAGAATAGTGGGTGCCTTTGCAACCGATTAGTCGGCCAAAGTCATAGTCGGCTCTACCAAAGATATTTCAGATTTCAGTATTTAGGAAAAGTCCCAGTAAATAAGGGTATACAATAAACAAGCCGATGTTTCCTCCATGACAAATCCGGTTCTCTCCGAGGGTCTGTTAGCGATTCAGCGCGCGTACGGTGCGAGGACAACTCGGCATCCAAGCGGAAATCTCAGGAGCAATACGGTTTAGAAGATTTTTGTTTCCTTTACCGGCTATTAAATTGATAGCGAGCTTAATTTTATCAAGTCGAGTTATTTTTAAAACTAGTTTTGATCCGCAACTTCGTCCACGTAGGATTTGAGTTTTCCTAAATCCTTTTTTAGCGGATTAGGTGGATCCGTCCTTTGACTTTAGCTCTGCGTTGATATGTTAGTCAGTCAGGACTTCGAATTTTATAATTAAATAGATTGTAACTTTAATTTTTAGACGCGTCGCGAGTCTTGGCGAATTCATTTTTGTAATTTTGACATATTAAAATATTGGAAGTTTTTGACGGACAATCAATTAAATAAACTTTCTTGACAACTATATGTGCTAACTTGAAGCAAATATTACTTTTCGCTGGTTATATGTACAAGTCGCGTAAAGCCATTTCTTGCAAAAAATACTTAAATATTATTTATAGCGACCCGCCCCGGCTTCGCACGGCTATATTATGCATGTATTATACATAAAAACCTTCCTCTTGAATCACTCTATCTATTTAAAAAAAACCGCATCAAAATCCGTTGCGTAGTTTTAAATATTTAAGCGGTCAAAGGGAAATAGGGACAGAGAAAGCAACTTTGTTTTATACTATGTAGTGAAGAGTTGGAAGAAGGAAGTTTAGGATATAGGGATGTACGATTGTACGTACGTAAGATGTACCCGCTGGCGTAGTGCTAGTATAACATATTAGAATACCAGGAAATAGCATTAGTCTAGTTTCCCACCGCACGCAGTAGTAACAGGATTGACTGCTTACAATTATTGTTACTGACTTACATTGTAAGACAAGACGCTGATGTTCTACCCATATTATACTTATAGGTACAGTGTGTAAATAAAACCCTGTAATTTCTCTTAGACACATGTAGATCAATTGAAAAATAAAGATACTAAGGATCTTTTAAAAGCTTTTTTAGTTTGGGAAAATCACCCTTATTTGTCTAAAGTAAAAATGTGTACAACAAAGGGTCCGATGCGGCTGAAAATTAGACATACTGCATCGGCGGGAATTCAACCCGCGATATTGTGCATCACAGGCGTGTTCTTCGCCCGCGCCACAGATATATCTTCAAATAATTTAAAACTAAGGAAAATCTAAAAAGTTAAAACTCGAATCCCTCACCCTACCTGCACTGCATCGTCAGTTTAAAAATGTATCTATCGGTAACGGCCAGTACGCTGCGGTGCAATGCAGCCCCAAAAACTCCAATAAAAAATAAAGCCGCGTTCGGAACCCGTGAACAAGAGTGCTACGATTTATTGCATTTCCAAAGGTACTTCGCTATTCTGCCCGCAGTTTATGTAAATTTTTGATGCTACCTTTATTTATTTAATCAGAACACGCCTTCCAAGTTTTCCTGGCTACTTTGTTGAGGGGCTGTTTCAAATTCGAACATGTTTTGTTGCGTGTTCGTTTTGTTAGCTTGTCGATTGAGTACAGTGCATTGCATTGTTAGAGTTATTTATTGTAGTGTTTAGGATAGTTTTGACGTGAATTATCTTTAACGTCGGTCAGGAATATAAATAAATAAATAAATATCGCAGGATAGCATATACAATTCTGTAATGTACGTGGAAAACCGTCAAATATTTTCATGAACATCTAATTAATTATTTAAAAATTACACAATCAATCAACAGAAATAATTAGTAATTTTTTATAATTTGTTTCTGTTTCGACGGTTATTTAACTCTATTTCGAAAGTATTTTCTTTCTATTTCAATAGACTTTTTTTCTGTTTCGTCTTTTGAAGAAATCTACAAAGGATCTAGTTCCATTGCAAAACTCGATTATCTAGTAGAAAAAAACATCACTAATTCACGTAATGTTTATCAACATCACTAGATAAGTAGCTACTAGATATTTGGTAAAAACATATCAAATAGATAATTTATAAACTGATCAATCGCCACATGAAACATTGATCAAACACATCAATACAACTATCATTTATGATTCGGAATCATAAAAACACGAAAATAAACTCCACAACACTCGACGACAGCTACAGCTCACAAAACTGACGTGTCGAAATTAAACAAATAAAAGTGTAATAAATATGTCAGTGGATTTAAATTGAATAATAAATAAAGACTAAGTCAACAATTCTTTATTAATTTGGAAACATTCGCAGAGATCACATTTAATCGTCTTAAAGACAAAGTTAAGATGCGTGTCTTCGGAACGCACACAAAACAAAATTTTTTTGAACTTGTGAATAAAATAGAATTAAAAAAGAATAAGATTCGAACTCGCAACCTTCTGCTTACCGATGCACAACGGTGCTACGCGACCAACTATACCGCAGGTGAAACAATGCATTTGACTTTGCTTATTTGACAATTTTTTGGTGCAATTTTTGAATAATGTTTTAGGAAATATTTTTAAGAATCAAATGCTGATGCAGGCTTAGTAGTTTTTTTATAACTTTGAAAAGTGTTTTGTGGAAGTGTTTGGTGAATGGTTAATTTTAATAGTATTTTTTAACAATAAATCAATTAAAAAATATATTAACTAATTGGCCAACATTAATAACATATTAAGACCAATATCTAGATAAAACACATTGGTAATGGAAGTCTGTTTCCGAACATGAAGCTATCCGAACCAGGAATCTTGTGGAATGAAATTTCATTCAATTTCCGCAACAGTTTTCTCTGAAAATATATGGTAGAGACGTTAGAGTTAGCGGAGCGATTCGCTGATAAATATTACAATTGAAATATTCCACCTTTGAAATATCACCTTCTTATAATTCCATCGATGGATTACAGTAGAACTCAATGTTGTATAAAATCCATCAGTGGATTAAGTGAAACAAAAAGTAGTCATAAATGCATCGATGGATTTGTTTACTGGATTAGATCTATATAAAAACAAAGGCAATAGACAGCTGGTCCATCTGAAGTTATTTAAAACGGGTACCATGTTTTTTTGTTTTTATTTTGTAGAGTTTAATATTTTGATTCTGTTACAAGTACATTTTCAAGAGACTTGAGTTATTGTCAGGTTCAATGTTCTTCGCTATATTCTTCATGTATAGTAATTACTCACTCAATTATTATGTACTTTTTTATCTCGAACTTAATGACTTAAGTTTTTGTAAGAGAAAACAATTTTATATTGATTGATTGATATTACATAAATTACCACTATGCTGATTTTCATCTAAATCGTTGCAATTGTTTGACCGTAAAGAACTAAAAAACTACAAAATATTCCTTTTTAAAATTGTCCAAATTAACCAGTTCTTTAATTTCCAAATTGTTTTGTATTGATTTTAGTTTAGCTAGCGTTTCCGCTGTCGCTTTTGCTTGTACTCCGTGCAGTCTTACATCATATTTGTCAAAGATATAAAGAATATCCAGCCGGCAGTATTATCCGTAACAGATATATTCGGTTCATCAACTTTTAGCTCTTCCTTCTGCTTTATGACCTACGATCTTAAAACGTTTTACCCCTCGGTGACCTTTCTCGTACACTTTTCTTTTAGATTTCCATTATGGTTGGTTTAAAAATCTTTTCTATTGGTTAGATGTGGTTGTTAGATTATTGGCTCGACCGATTTTGATGAAAAAGTAGTCTATAGTATATGGAAGTACACCTCAAACATAGTTTTTAGACGATACAAATTCTGATGTCAAAAATTTTAAGGTTTTTGAGAAGCTGTAAAGGTTTTGAAGCATCAGGTTTGAACAAAAATGAAAATAAACTCGATTAACTCCGTCATACAAGGTTTAAAAAGGTGTGATTATTTTCTCGGATCAGGTTTTTTACACTCGCCATTACTCCCGTCTCCTCGCGACCATGGCTATTGCAACATAGAAGAAACATCCGAGGTAAGAAAAAACGCGATTTAGACAGGGGAAAATAATTACTGCGAATAAAATCGTGTAAGTTTATTACTATTTATCGAATCAGATCGGAATGAGATCGCTTTGAGCGATAATCCGGCCGGGATAAGCGGCCGTCCTTTGTAATGCTTAAGACTAAAGCTTTGTTTTTTATATATTTTATGCAATTTAAAAATATTTATCGTGAGTAATTAAGTCTGAAGCCACAAAAATACCGCTAAAATCTAAGAAAACCCATAAACCGATTTGTAACCCGTAGTAATTTGCGACATCCCGTCAAACCCATAACGACAATGTTCCGGCAGATGATCGGCAGATGTTCGCCACTAGGTTGACGATAGAGTGACAGATTCTATGAACCGTTTTACTGATGCTATTTACATGTAGTGTTCCATGTGTCACTTTCTATGGAAATGATTGAGATGCTCTAAATATGTCTGTTCTTGGAAAGTGCAATTTCTTTGTATGCACTTTTCTATGTAGCAATTGTTTTTATTACCAAGTATAATTATCGTCATACTTCAGTCTAATGAAAAGTCTAATGAAAATACACATAAATCTTCCTAGTGTATCACTCTTTCAATTATTGGAAACTCTATGAAAATCTGTTCAGCGGTTTTGGAGAATATCGCGTTCAGACGGGGAAGGACTTTATTTTTAGTAATAGGTATAAATTATTTACAGATTGACTATAGATAAAAAAATAGATAGATGTAGCTACGTGTTTATGGCTTTCCCATGGAGGCGTCTTAGTACCTAATGTAATTTAATCAAATGACATCTTAATGCTTATTTTACAACACCTTTTTTGTTCATTTTCATTGAACTATGTGCAATTTTTTTTTAAATCTAATGAATATAATTCTAGATTTTAGTCTCAAAGATCCACTAATCTAATAACCCCGTTTTATTATTACTACGAATGTCCGGATCGGACCGATCCATTTGAAGGCAAATAAAAAACTAAGTGAACGTTTGCCTTCGAATTCAAGTCGGGGAACTATCCGAAAAGTTTGAAAAAAAAAACTTTTGTTTGTCTTAATAAAAGTTTGTAGCCTACATCTGCCCCAATATTAATTTTTAACCGATTCCAATAAAAAAGGGAGAGGTTCTCAATACGAATGTATATTTTTTTATGATTATTTTTTGTTGGACGACTTTAAAGATGGTCTCATTTCAATTTAATTGGTATTGGACCTAAGGACCCAAAACAAAGTTCCGATCTTTTAATTTATTATTATTTTATGAAGGTAAAAAAATACTATTTTAAACCGTCTTGAAGTCGGATTTCAAGTTGTTCCTTTTATTGTCAGTAGTGGGCGTCAGCATGGCGTGGTTGCAGCGGCGGTAGCTGCCCACAGCTGGGACCCGATGGGCAAGACATCCGGAGGACGGCCCGAACCTGACGGTCGTGTGCGCAGCCAGCGAATCTCTCATAGAAGGTAACATTCATATGAAATTATTTTAAACGAATAAATTAATAATTAACATTCAATCTGAGAAGGAAAACATAATACAAAACAGATTTAACTTGGTTTGACGACCTCTGTGGCGCGTCGGGCGAATACCCGACTGCGACGCAGAAGGTTGCGGGTTCGATTCCCGCCGGGAACAAGTATTTATGCTGACCATAAATTCTTGTTTCTGGTTCTGGGTGTTTCCTATATGTATAATATGTATAAATTTACAAAAAAAAAAGTATATAAGTAGTTTATCCGTTATCTGGCACCCATAACACAAGCATTAAGTTGCTTAGCTTGGGGCTGGATGGCGATGTGTAATATGTCCTGAAATATTTATTTATTTTATTTATTTATTTATTTTATTTAACTAACCGTTTACACACGTCCCATTTTACAACATCCGTTACAAATTATGATATTTATGACGAAAGTAGGTATTCAAGACGTCATTTACTCCCTACCCTACTAACCAATTTAATACGTCAAAAATTAAAGTTTAGTTGTTGTAATAGTTGAAAGGATTTTCGTTCTCTGCCCTCTCCGTGCTGAATCCACCCCTAAACCTCTGTCTTATCATGCTCTCCTGGTACATTGTCTAGCAAAACGCAAGCTCAACACAATTTCGCCCGCTCAGTAGCGCTTTCTACCGCCCATAATTGTATCCGTTGCAAATATTTTGTTATAGTAAATTTTTGCGATTATATTGTCTGTTGATTACAAGAAACGAAACGCTGCGGCCATGACTGTTACTGTATTGATGCTGTATTGATATAAATTGCATATTTACTGCGAAAAATAAAAGAGGTCATAATAATTTTAGCTGTCATTTCGAGACCAAACCAACTACCAGAAGGTAGCGATTTTATTAATATAGCGCTTAAGTGTGCTTTCGAAGTTTACTTCAACATAATTATATAAAGGATATAAATATGCGTTTCGTAGGTGCTTTACTATAATTTGTTTGTAAAAGCTCTATAAATATTTATTTATTCACGACATTTATTCATCTCCAATCTGTTGGACCTCAACCAAACGTCAGTCAATTAGATTATCATTTCAGAAATAGTTTCACCGGTACAGTAACAAAAGAATAATAAACAATGTCTATCAGAGACCAGACGTAAGACAGAGTTCCAAATAGAACGTTGATTCATGTCATAGAAGAGACCAAAGCGATTTCTTCTAACTATCTGATCCCAGATGTTCCCTCGTCAATTCTTGGGAAGCGTTTGACAAGGTTTACCATCTGTATTTATTTAACAAAATCACCCTTTTAACTCGATAGTACATTGAATTGTAATCCCGTTTCATTTGTTTGTACTAAAACAATGAAAATACACGATTTTGTCTTTCATGTTCCTTAAATAGAATGCTCAAACAGTGCTTTACAGTTTGGAGTGCCTCAAGGTTGAATACTCGGCCCTATTCTTTACACAATCGTCATTGGTGATGTCATTCTATTTTTTTCGTGTTAAAATAGTGTGATAATAAAAAAAGACAATTTATTTAATTAGCTGCTAGACATCGGTTCGGATTAGTTGGCCGTTATAATGTTCAATGGTACATTTATCAGGGAGCGTGAACAATTTGGAACGTTTCCAATGTTCTTTCATATGGAGTTGATGAAGCCGATACCGCTGAAAAAGATCTTGCTGAATTTTATATTTTAACTCTAGAATAATGGGATGATAAGTTGATAACTATACGTTAAACGAATCACATAACATTTGTGATATAAATGTGATACATTGAGATTTGAAAAATTTGACGTTGTGTAATTTGTTTATATCGTTGGAAATGTGTTGATGATTTGTAATAAAATGTTAAACATTTTTTTAAAAGAGCATATTGATATTATAACGTAATTTTTTAACATTTTTTTAAAATGCCAATAATATAATTTTTTTTGTATTTTATTATTCATATGATATAGGAGTATAAATAGGTTGTGGCTAGGGAATTTATTGGTACGGTGTAATAGGGAATTCTATAGATCAAATATCCCCTGGTGTTACCATTACCCACAGGAACGAATCATTGGCTTTAGACGTCACCGTAACTCAGTTTTTAGGGCTCATTTGAGTGATCTTTGATCCAATAAAAATTGTGTTTGACTTTTTGTCTTCAGTATATGTTATTTATTGTTGTTGTACCAGGGAATCAGGAGTATCTTGGGGTAGGCGCGGGCGCGGCGCGGGCGCGCGAGCGGGCGTGGCCGGCGGCGCAGGCGCGTGGCGGCGGCGTGAGCGGGCCCCGCAGCCGCGCAGGCCCATGGAGATCCTAACCAGTATCTACGCGCTGCTCTCCGGAGGGGTAACTAACTACATAATATAATGTTAACGATAGAGTGGAGGAAGTCAAGGCACACTACGACCAGATTTGGTTTACCTCCCTGGCCGATAGTAGAGTAAAAAGACACGCTGTTGCCAATATTGAAGACTCCTGTGGAGCGTCGAGCAAACACCCGAGTGACGCAGAAAGTTGCGGGTTTGATTCCCGCCTCAAACAAGTATTTGTTTCTAGTCTGGGTATTCCTATACGTATCCGTTGCTTAGCTTGGGGCTAGATGGCGCACTGTGCATTGTTATGTTATATCTATGTACTATCCCTCGCACATATCAACAATTCTCAAATCTGTGTAATATTTATTCAGATATTTAACTATAAACAGTTGCCGAAGTGGGCACTACAGCTTTCCTTTATATAGGCACCAACCCTACCAGAATGGATAGAACAGGCCAATGATTTTTTATCGTTCAAAAGTTTTGTATCAATATATGCGGCGTAAATAAATATAAAACTTATACTCACAACTCCGTCCGAGTCAGAAGTGAGATAAATCTGTAACTTTCTACACAACCGTAACCTACAAAAGGACGAAATGGCAAAATTTCAATTTTACTAAACCTTTATTATGCAATACATTTTTGACAGAAAACAAAATGTACTTGTTTAAGGTAAACAGTATAAAAAGTGCTTAAAATACCAAAAGAACGAAATTGACTTCACTGTAAAAAAATGTTATGCAATAGAAAATATAATAAAATAAAATGTAATCAAACTTCGGAAACGGGTCGCTCGGAGAACGGGAGTTTAGAATTATTAAAATCTAGATTATGCAATTTTGCTGTAAGTGGTCCTTACAATTAATTTGACTTCTTCAGTGCTATTTATTGTTCTAGATCAATAGCTCAATACTATCATTTATGCTATTAAATTTAAGAAAAAAGTAGGTCACAATTTTCCTAAAAAAATCCATCCTAAAATATTAAACCGCTAAAATTGTCCGCGAAATTCTCGCTCCTAATTCTAACGCTCGGCAAATGAAGGCTCAGTCCTCGAGGGGGCTATATATTATTTATATGTCTCCACAGATATACTGTGGTGTAAAAGTCTGCAAATGTACCGGACACTGCCGCGTTTAGATTTACTAGCATTGAGAGAGGACTCTCGTAAAATTGCCTTAATTCACAAGTTTTTCGTGGATTTTAATGTACATTATTTTTATTTTATTACTAGTTAAGCCCCGCGGTCCCGATCCCGTGGGAACAGCGTAAAGCCTAAAGCAGTATTCTAGGACTTCACATATCTACATTTAATACTATGTTTCATCGCTATCGATCCATTCGCTCTCGAGTTATTAATGGGGTAACTAACACGACTAGGGATTTCTGGAAAAAAAAAGTCATGGAAAAATGCATCTCCAAAATTTAGAAGTGTGAGGACATTTTTGTATAGCATTTAATGGGCCAGCAAAAATAATTGCATTTAAGTAAACACTTTTGTGGTAAAGGAAAATATCGTAAGAAAATGGAGATCATACTGTAGAACTTATTTATTACGGTTGGAAAGTTCGCGGATATTTCTCAATCCGTAGCTCTAGGCTATGTTTTATAAAAAATATTCACTCGTTTGAAAATTATAGACATTTTTCCTTGAATAGGCAATTTTTACTTTTGCCTTACAAATCAAGAGGATCAATTTACTTTTTTGATGGAGTTTTCGTTTCGGAGCATACCCGTTTACATCCCTTAAATTGCAACAAAATGTTATGCTATTGATAATATATAATATCGTTTGAATAGTTGGTATTCTAGGCTTACATTACAAGTTTAATTATTTCAAAAAAGTAGAGATCTACTTATAACTTTCAAATAATTAAAAAAAAGGTGAAATACAAGCCTCGTTTATACTGAATTAATGTATGCGTATGTATGTATGATAAGTATGCGGTATGTAACTCTCTTAACTTGTTTCTGTATAGCAAGGTGTGAATCCGAAGATCGACTCGGTGGCATTCCGGCTGCACTGTGGCGCCACCACGGCAGCGCTCCTGGCAGCAAGCGCCGCGCTCACCACCCGCCATCTCGTGGGCAACCCTATAGACTGCATACACACTAGGTGAGAAACAAGAACCTTATATTCATCACGTAGTTTGCAGCGTAAGACACAGATGGCGCTCTTAGTTATATAAGACAAGGGCATTGTTTTTATAAGTTTCAGGAGATATAGTTGATGATGTAGATATATAAAAAATGCATACTACAATAAAAAGTTACAACTTTTCCATAATTAACTCACACGAAATATGACTGTGACTAAGGGCTAGTTTTGGTATTAAAAATTCTCAAGCATATTAGGATTTTAAACAAACTTTATTTTACCTACTAAAGCTATTCAAAAAGGGATACCAAAGGCACACCCAAAGGGTAAAAAACGGGACCCTTTTGCCAAGACTTCACTGTTTCTCTGTCACCAGGCTGTATCACAAGAACCGTGATAGCTAGACAGTTGAAATTTTCACAGATGTATTTCTTTTGCCGCTATAACAATAAATACTAAAAAGAGATTATAATAGTGCGGAATACTTTATGCGCGTGTCCGACTCGCACTTGGCCGGTTTTTATTTTGTATTCACCATGTTTTTGTTTATTATTTGTAAATTCAACAACTTCAGCAGCCAAGCATAATTGTGTTGTCCTCCACCAGGGACATACCGGAAGACGTGTTGAACACGTACTGCTGGATCCACTCGACGTTCACGGTCGCAGGTGAAGGTGGGGCATATCCAGGTGTCCGCGGCGCTGGAGAGTCTCCAAGACGGTACGGGAAGTACTATCAGTGGGTTGCATTCACGCTCTTCTTTCAGGTAAGTAACAAGTTTGTATTTGGACCAGAAACTGGAACCCTAAACCTAGTACAAAAGTTGTGTATATCTATTATTGGTAAACACACTTGAATATAATTTCAGTAATATTACTATTGGTGTAGGTACTTATTAAATAAATCGGTAGTTTATTTTTGAATATAAATTATAAATGCCTGACAATTGGGGAAAAAAATGAAATGAAATTATGTATATTGATGAATGAAATGTTTTAAATTAATAAAAGTATTAGCTGAGCATGCTTGACAGTTAGTTAAGTAGGTACTTATCTGCATTTTTTAAATTTTAATCGACTTATCTATGTTTGATTTCATACGCCTTTACAGGCAGGTGGCGGCTGAACTATACTGTATTATGCAATATAATTATTAATTGTAATAACACCTTGATGTACCCAAAATCTATGAAATAAATTTTCTTATTCTTATTCTTCTGAATATCTTTCGAAGCGCGAAGGAAATTCAAAACTAAGTAAATTACAGACGTTATGATACTTGTTCATTCTGCTTTAATGTTAACTCTTTGCCGATGAGGTACTTATTCTGCTGTTGTGTCATCTAGCTGGTTTGTTTTTCGGCTATCATGGTACCCCGAAAAATTCCGTTCTTACCCACCAGAGGCACATGAGTAAGTTACTCATGTGCCAGAGGTAGGGACTAGTGCACTAGCCCGCTTTCATGGGATCCATCTAAAACTGTCTTTGAGCGAAATGGTCATTCTGATAGTGACCTAATATAGGTTTTATGGGTCTCTAATGTAGGTTTTATTTAGTTATGGATTAATAAGTATAGATTTTTATGGATTTTTAAACCAATACAATAAAACATTCCAGACTTTTAGCTACCTGCTCATTCTGCTTTTATGTTCAAAGAGAATCATCTTTTTTTTTTTAAATAAATATTAGAATCATAAAAAAACATTTAAAACACTAAAATTGTTTGATGTTTGACACACAGACACTGTTGTACATATACAACTGAGTAAATATTTTTTGGTTCCCAATATAATAAAATAAAGATAAAACCAGGGAGCACAACTAACACAGTATTATAATCGAATTTTCGTAAGTCTACGAAATTACCTCGGGAACCGATAAGTACAATAATATAAAAATGGTCGAATCATGCACTATAGTTGTGATTGCAAGCGCGTGATGTGGCCGGCAATAAACCGGTCGTTAGGTTGTTGAGGGCCTTTACTTGATTGGCCTCCGGATTATCTATCACGCTACACATTATTACACTAGGGAAAATGTTAATTGACAGCTCTTGAAATATTTCTCGTCTCAGAACCGCGTATTAATTAATTAATACGCTTAATTCGTAGAAAGCAAGTAGAATGTATATTTAAATTTGGACCATGGCGTTAGTCGATCGCGGATTCGAGCGTAGTTGTTATTGCACCCACAGGCCACATGGTAAGCAGGAGGTCGCAAGTTCGAATCTCGTCGTAGTTTTAAACTTTGGAGAAGCATTTTCGGTGTTTTTAAGATATTGCATAGTTTTTATCGGGTTTTGAGAGCGGCGACCGAATCAAGAAATTCCGTAACGAAAATAAAACCTAACACCCCCCCCGCTCCGCCTACCATGTAGCTCGGTGGAGCGTTCGCTTAACGCCGCAAGCAGCTGTTTGTGAGAAAGTATATAGGTACTTGAACTAGTACTTGAATTAATATAAAAAAATACTGCACAAAATTAAAAGAAAAAATTATAAATGCATAAGTTGATAAAAAATGCTATACAATAGCTTTACCGCGGCAGTCCCCGAGTGCCAAACGTTTTTTTTTTTAGAGAAATGCCTATTTACGGCTAACCTAAACTATAAAATAACAAATTCATTGACTGGTCTTGTATTAACTTTTGTCACATTTTTGTTACTGAATAAAAAAGTAATAATGTCTATGGGATGTAAAATACAACTTTCTAACATAGTACATAATCAAAAGATATTCTCTTGTGTCGCATTTCTCGGAGACCTCGGCTACGAAATGTGCTACAACGTAGACCGTCTACGAATGACTAGCTTCTTTTAGTTTAGACCGTTTACGTCGTAGCACGTTTCGTAGCGAAGGCCTCCGAGAAGCGCGACAAAATAAGAATCTCTTTTTAACCGACTTTAAAAAAAGGAGGAAGTTCTCAAGTCGTTGCGTAACTATACACAGGGTTATTGGGTAATTATATAAGAAAGGGGTAAAGCTATTTCTGTGCACACCGTAACAATCAACTTTTTTCTAAGACTTTTAGAAAAAAGTTGATTGTAACTAACTACTACTAGAAAAAAAGACAATAAAACTTGAAAAATAAACATAATCTTAAGGTCGATATCCGCTCCGTATAAGTTACAGCTGATTTTCGGGTAAACCTAATCTCAACATTTTCGAAAAAATGTTCGAATTTCCTAAAGTCGTAGGACAAAAGATGATTGTTAAGGTGTGCACAGAAATAGCCCTCAACCGCTTTTTATATAATTACCAAAAGAACTTTTTATACCTATATTTTCGTTTTTCCCGTCTAAAAGGCCAATCGTAATCATCCAGAGTATAATATCTAAGTCAATAAACAAGAGATAAAGGATTGCTTGGCTTCCGGTTTGATTGATATACTTAAACTCGCGACTCACTAGTTATAAGTGTTATATGGAGAAAAGATTTACGTTACGCCTACGTTTTAACTGTTATCTCTACGCGGGCGAAACCGTGGGGCGCAACTAGTTTTTGTATAAAATAGCAAAATCTATTCTGATTGCAAAATATTCATCTAAAATTTTTGATGGATATTGGAAATACGAGCGCAAAATAAACAACATTATTTATTTGAAATGGTTTTTAAATTGAGCTTTTAAAACTAAAGCTTGTTTAATATTTTTGAAGCTTTTATCTTTTTACCACCGAATGAACGACCCCTTTTAGTTATGAAATAAAAAAATAAAATTAATTTATTTCGGATCATAGAAATCTGTGGCTAAAAATATATTTGATGCAAAATATTAAATGATAATCATTCAAAAACTCATTAAAAATTAAACACATAAAAAAAAAAAATCCTACCTAATGTATAAAATACATTAGGTAGGATTTGTCCCCGCGATGCAAGTAGAGCGTTTGACCGATTGCGCGGCTAAAACGGTATGTGTGTTTATGACGGTACCTATACCTGCGCCTGCGACGATGTGTCTCTGCTTGATTATGATTTATGTAGGCGAACATATGGCGAAATTACTCAGAATTTTGCTCTAAGGGAAAGGAAACTGCTAGTTTAGAGAAAAATGCAGTTTTTAATAAGGGATATTGTACAAATTATTATTATTTAACTAGTTATATTCAAGATACAGGGAAATGGAATCAGTTGCGTCAGTCTCTCCTACGTATACAATTTCTTAACGCGAGTGGACCGGTAAGTATATTCTAGGAAAGCGTGCCTACATCTTAGACAGCACCTACCGTCTCAGGCAGATGTGTACAAACGCTGATCTATTCTTGCAAAAAAAACAAATGGTTGTCTGTAAAGTCGGTTTACGGACGATAATTTTACGGACGTCATAAGAAAACGACGAAAAATTGAGGTGTTTTTTGTTCCTTTATATTTTTTTCCTTTTTTTTCTCTTTTTCCCTTTATATTTTTTTCCTTTATATAAATCTTCTATTTATCACTCGTCACACCATAACACAAGCCCAGATGAGCGATAATATTACTAAATACTCTGTTTCCTAAGTGTCTGGTCATATTACCATGACGCATAACGTCACACAATATTACCGTGACACTTTTTTGTGAATACAGGTGTTACATAAATTTATTATTTACTAGCTGTCCCGGCAAACGTTGTTTTGCCATATAAAAAAAAAACTAAATCAAAATCGGTTAAGCCGTTCGGGATCTACGATGCCACAGACAGACACACACACACACACACACACACACACAGACACGTCAAACTTATAACACCCCGTCGTTTTTGCGTCGGGGGTTAAAAATCATACAAATCGGTTCAGCCGTTTTAGCAACTAACACCGCGACACGATTGACATCAATATTTATACGTCACTCAATTGTTTTGCCTTCCCGGCACCTCTCCATTAAAACTTGAACTTTATGTTATGGTATTAAAGTTCTTATTGACTTGTATTATTACGAATCGTTTGTATGGTATGGAGTATAGAAAAGTGTTGTTTTTAGACATTTTCAGGCAATTTTTTAAATTTTTCTCTCCGTAAGAACCATCCTCGTACCTTATGGAATATTCTAAAAAAAGAATTGGCCAAATCGGTCCAGGCGTTGTTGAGTTATGCGCTTACCAACACATTTTGCGATTCATTTTTATATAAAACATTTATCACATAAAAAAAGAAACAACTATTTCACTATACTTTGATACTTGAAATGTAGACGCACAAAACCATTCTAAAGAGAATTTTAACTACGCTAAAACTTGTAAATTGTTTCTGATAACCAAAACCTCACATAAGAATTACGGAGTCTACTGCATACCTACTTCGGATTAGTAAATCCTTCTAATCGCGGTGACTTCAAATATATACGTATATTTCACTTTTTTCAAAGTAAGTTAAAAACGGGACCCTATTACTAAGACTTCACTGTACGTCCGTTCGTCTGTCTGTCACCAGGCTGTATCTAATCAACCTTGTTAACTAAATAGTTGAAATTTTTACAGATTATATATTTCTGTTGCTGCTATAACGCAGAAAAAAGCAAATTTAAGTGGGTGGTAATACAACACGGTACTTGGCCTTCTTTCCTTTTTTTCTTTCACAGTGAAAACGTTGTTCATGGGTAGTTATTAGTTAAACCTCGCAAGTTTCCTTTAACTTGTACGTACAAGTCCACTAAATGCATCTGGGTCGTCTCGGCATCTCTCTGTGACAATAATGAACTACTATTTAGAAGAGGTGATGGATGCATTTACTGCATTGGAGTATTTAAAGATCAACTGATTGTTTTAATAAAGATTGTTATGATATTACGTAGGTGTTTTTCAAACAAATCTATAACCCTATTTACCCTGAATAATACCTCTAGAGCTGTTTTATAAAACCCACGCCCTTCTGTTTCATTTTTAGGGTTCCGTACCCACAGGGTAAAAACGGGACTCTATTACTAAGACTCCACTGTCTGTCTGTCTGTCACCAGGCTGTATGAACCGTGATAGCTCCACGGTTAAAATTTTCCGCCTTCGAACATCACATACAACTACGTGGATGGTACCCTTACCTGCGGTCAATGTGGCCGTACTTTCACGCATAAAATTGGGTATATTAGTCACATTAGAGCGAAGCATCCAATTTAAACCTATAGTCGCTGTAACCGAAATCGGTTAGGAGATGATGATGAGATGACTAGCTAGACTTTTCATAGATCTAGTTTTTAAAAAAGGTGGCAGGTGGCCCTTATTACCGGAAGGTACCTTATTCTCATATAGTATGTGTATTTGGTTTGTAGTAGGTACGCCTCTCTGTAACCCCGCACCGGAAGGAGAGTTTCCCGCCCGTGTAAACCGGAAGTCGCCAGTTAAACCTGGCACAGTGTCGCCATCTGTCACTCAGAACGCGAACTACCGTGAAATTACGACGGGGATATTTCGAGAACTTCATTTTGTGTATCTACGCCTTTAATAATGGGATGTCGCTTTTTGATTATTTGGCGGGGCGATATAAAAAGGTACTAACAATATTTTTTTTCAATTATCTGGAATATTCTACGATACTCTAATTAAATATTGTCACGCTCTTTTTAAAGAAAACTTGGCTTTAAGAAAAAGGAAAAATAACCGCACGAACTTAATCTGAAATCTCGCAGTTTCATTTTCAATCAGAGCCGTTTTGGCATTAGTCTTTTATTTTAATTTCCATATTTAATCTGAACATGTCTACTTTACGATTCAATAAAAATATCACAACACTCTCAAAAACGACGTGTTTTTATTTTGTAATAAAAAGTGCACTCAAAAAAAGTGCAGTGAATTGTTAATGATATTGGGACATACGCAGCGAATTGAAAATCTTCTTTTTTTGGGTTCGGTTAAGAAATAAAAGTGATATAAATAGATATATTTTCCACATAAAATGTAGCAAGTGTTAAGGTTTTTTAAATCATTTATTTATTCACTTTCAATCTGCAATAAAGATGCATTCAATTTTCGAAAGCTTTGCAAACCGTATTAGTACTCTTCACCCTCTCACCCCTCAAGCACTAATAGAAAAATCCAAACATCCCCTCCGGCGGAGACGAAGTTAGATACCATTTTCCGTTTAACATGCAAAAATACTATATAGGTACCTACTTTATAGATATTTGTGTACATTTATTGGAGAAAACAGCGGGGTGTTTCTGAATATCACTTTTTATTGAGTGCGAACATGTTTGTGATTTACCTATTTGTATATTCTTACTAACTTATAAGGAAAATATTCAGATTATGATCTCGAAGCAAATCATTTATCAAAAAAAAACATAGGTAATTACAGTGAGATGTAACAGTTATTGACATACACACCTACAATCATTTAAAAAATGAAGTCAGTTTACGGACGAATAACGACACGACGTCGTGTCGTTACGTGATAACGATAATACGTTGCTATGGTTACCTTGTCTATAACTTGCGTTCCCGTAACATGACACTTTTTTGTGAGTGCAGTAGGTACGGTGTTCATTGATATACGAAGACGTTATCACGTCAATACGAGACAATCACTACATAGTATTAAACAAAGTCGCTTTCTCTGTCCCTATATCCCTATGTATTTTGATGCGGTTTTTTTTAATAGATAGAGTGATTCAAGAGGAAGGTTTATATGTATAATACATGCATAATATAGCCGTGCGAAGCCGGAGCGGGTCGCTAGTAAAATATAAATTGAAAAAATACCGATACATAAAATGTCACCGAACATATTCAATTTAACTCAAGAGTAAGCTCAAGACTACTTGCATTTCCACTCGGCGGTAAATAAAACCAATGAACATATTTATAAACTGAACATAATTTTTGTTGGTACGTTGACCACTGTCAAGACAGGCACACAATGCAGGCAACGAGACCGTTTCTCATTATTGTCCTGTCCTGTTCACTGTCAAATGTCATTTCAAAACAACGCAATCCATTTTGTGTTGTGTCAATTTTTTTAACGGCAGTTTCATGTTAATTTTATAACAATAGTTTAAAATGAACCAATCAAAGGATTGAATAGAGGCCGGTAGATTTATTCGGGTTCTCAAATCCATAGCAAAAGTATTTATTACATTTAGTTTATAAGATTTTCTACTTGTGCCTATTATTAAGGTGAATGTTACCCGGATGTCTCGTGAAAAATGAAAACTATTTTTTATCCTTTGTAAAAATGTTTCCGTTAGATATCTAAATAAAAAAATTAAAACATAAATAAACAGGAAAATGTTTAAGACTAGCAAAAATCGATAAAGTTTGTAAAGACGCGGCTGTAAAGGCGCACACAGCAGTGCCTTTCCAGACCGGGCTAATAAAAAAAAAACATTCTTCTGATCAGAGACAACGGTGTCAATAAAGCATCTATAGAGCGATTCTTAACCAGCTTAGAAAAAAAAAAGCTTTTTTTCGACTTTAATACGACTGTTCGTACCATAAACATACACGTTAAGCGAACGCTCGGCCGAGCTACACGGTAGGCTGAGTGGGGGGGTGTTAGGTTTTATTTTCGTTACGGTATTTCTTGATTCGGTCGCCGCGCTCAAAGCCCGCGATAAAAGCTATGCAATAGCTTAAAACAATTATCGAAATCGGACTTCATAATATAATGTAGTTCGGAGTAAACATCGCTACGATAATTTTATGTGATAACGTCATAAGAAAACATTGATGGTAACCATAGCAACAATAATACGTTGCTACGTTTACCTTGTAAATAACTCACGTTCCCGTAACATGACAACGTCGCTATGGTTACTTACCAAGTCAATAACATGACACTTTTTTGTGAGTGGCAGTACGGCGGTACATATGTAAGAAAACTGAAAACTTCCTCCTTTTTTTGAAGTAGGTTATAAATAAGTAAATTACAAATTCTTTATTGTTACGTAAATCTTTCTCCATCGTATGTTATATTTTCTGCAACATTAGAAAAGTAAATTTAACATTCTCACGGTAAAATTTAACTGATAATTATACATAACAAGCGAAGTGAAGAGAACAGAATGAAGTTATATTAGTGAGATAATGGTAATTGTATAATGAGATCTCGCTCAGCCGTAAATACAGGCCGCTCCATTTCATCACGACGCGGCCGATTCATGCCCCATCTACTCGTCATATACAATACAATATATTCGCGAAATATCAAACTCATTCATAGAGGCAGTAAAACTCTAATAACATATAGTTTATGTTTAAATAACTTTCACAAAAACTACCCAATAACATTTTAAAATATGAATAATATCACCCATAATCCTGTTATTACTGGAGTGGACGTGTGGACTTCTTTATGTTCATAAAGTTTTGAAAAGATTTATCTTAGTTTTATGTCTTGGCTTTATTTTAATGTCATGAATACGTTTCACGGTCGAGACAGTAACGCAATAAGTAGCCCTGTCAGTGGAGACAACAATGTAAATCATTTTCGTCAACGAGGCGTCATCTTCTGTCAGCAAGCGTACGACATGGCCTGGCTTGCTCGATGGCAGCTGTCCGCCGCTGAATACTTGCGACATCGATTGACGGCTACGCAAACACAATCGGCTTTCAACGATTCTTTTCCTCAGACTTCATTCTCCATCCCGAAAATATGAACGAACCTTACGAACACATTATATTTTACGATAATTTAAACATGTCCGATTCGATATTTATCGCCGTTTTATGGTTTATACTGTAACTGAAGATGTTATTTTAGTAAATAAAATAAAATGTAAAGCGCATCGGGCGTTCAGAGAGCAAGTCAAATGTGATTCGCGCTATTATCGTAAAACGTAACGTATCTATTATTGTTGGAGCCCTTCCAATGTTGTAACCATTATGGCTACTTATAAGTTCAATATTCGATCGAGGATGACTTCCTGACGAGGACGGGTGACTAGCAAGCGGCGAGGGTCTCGGTAGCGATAGTTAATTACGATCGAGAGTAAACAAGTATAATGGTGCAACATGTTTCATCAGTCGACCTAATAATTTCAAATATTATGATGTTAATGTTGGTGTGCGCGTCCGCTGCACGCGCGTGCTACACGCCCAACTTAACATTATAAATAGAATGCACATCGCCCTGTATGTATTTAACGTAAGGAGCTTTTTCAGTGGGAGCTTGGTCAGTCGACGCGACCGAGCCGGCGAGCCGCTCGCGCTGCCGTCACCCGCGCCGCCTGCCGCCGCTTCCCGCCTAAACGAACTCTTCTCGATACGATACCAACACTTTCCGAATTCAACTTTTTGTTGTGTCGTGAGTGTAGTGCGGGGACCCGATGTGACTGTGACCGATACATATGTCACACTAGATAGTCGAGTCAGTGAGTGAGTGAGTTACGCGGGCGAGTGACCGATCCCGCGCTAATCACCGTACCTAACCGTGTTTCAAAAATAAAACGTTGCCGATTCGAAACCGGAGCACCACGAAGGTTAATGACAAAATAAAAAAGCATGCATTTAATTGTGTGCCCGAATAATTCGAACGGTTCAACCTGGATTCTTTGCATTCGTTCTACATAAAAACCGTGAGTCTGTCACGAAATATATTTAGATATTTTCTCATCAATGAACATCGGTTTTCGATGGGCTAACAGGGCTAAGTTTAGCTGTAACCTGGCGAATGCGAGCTAAGTGGCTCGATGGCATTGTACTTTGATCGTGGAAACAAAACATCGGCCCGATCGACCGACACAATACATTGCCACGTACATTTAGCACACGCCGCCCGCGCCGGAATTAGGATACACCTATATAATTAACAAGCTATACCTACTACCAGACAATGTTCTCAATCTTAGATAAGTGAAAAGATTGCCTTGCGCTACGCAGGTTATAACACTCCAAAGTTAGTTGTTACAATTATGTTTATTCATCTTGATCTAATCGCTTCATTGCCACTCAGTTTGATTTATTAAAAAAGATACTACAATAAACTAAGCATATTAAAATTAAAAAGGGCTGTCAAGGAATCCAATTTAACAAAAACCTAAACTAAGTTTCGATAGAGGTAGTTTCAGTGATTTAGCTATGTTAAGTAGGACTGTTAGTTTGTTTTTCAAACTGTAGCAAGACTGCAGCATTCGGGAATTAAAAAGTTTTTAAGGCTTAAAAATAATTGTCGAATATTAAAGCGAAAAATATGCCTAACTATTTATTTATTCATCGTACTGGTACAACAAAAAAACTAAAATAAAATAAATTAATAAAACAAGGTATTTTCTAAAGTTAATTTGTTTGTACTAATCTCTTAAAATATTTTAATGAAGTATTGCTTGAAATAAAATAAAAAATAAACTAGGTAAATAGTCTCTAAAAAAACTCTGTAAAAAAAACTCTGTCTTAATATAAGAAAAGTGTGTTTCAAAGTATATTTACGTGTTACATCTTCACATTAAAACTATTTCACCGATTGCGATGAAACTTAGTATGCTAATAGCTGGAGAACTGAAATAACAAATAAGCTACATTTCATCCCAATATTCTTACGTCCTAAAAGGTATCCTTTTCCGAAGTTTCACACGTTTAGCTCTTGCAGTTTAGTTTCAGTTAATTCTTAATGAGTATTTTCTCTTTTACTCTAATCCTAACTTTCTAACTAATATTATAAATCCGAAAGTGTGTGTCTTTATTTATTCGTTTTTATATTTGTTTATTCGTTCCCTTTTCACATTCAAATGACTGGACCGATGTATATGGCGTAGTGGTCGAGGATGAAAAAGGACGCGGGATCGGGACTTACACGGGTGAAACCGCGGGGCGCAGCTTGTATATATAATATTTAGATTTACAGATCGTTGTACTTACGCATGGGATGCGTATTCCGTAATGTTGAGTTGATTTACTGATTGTTGCGGAACATACGATAATGCGTGCTGTACGGTGCGGCTGTACGGCAGCGGATGTACGGCGGGCTGTACGTTAGGTGTACGCACTGTATCGAGCCACGTTTGGACAATGTTGACCCACTAACTCGAGGTTAGATGTTACTTCGTTATTTTTTCATATGTAAACGTCTTTAAAGTCGATCAAAAGAGTAGGGGTTAATTTGCAAACACTTTTAATTTAGGTTGACAATAAACATTTCCATTAAGGGGCAGCACAATTTGAAAATTGTAAATGATCAGCCATTTATTATACCAAAATATAACAATCCCTTTTTATTATTTAGGATTCACTTCAAAGTTCTGCCTGCGGTATCACCCGCGTTGCTTCCGATCCTGTAGTCATACGAGGATGAAAAGTATTCTAAGATTCAATGTATTTTAATTTCAAGTTTCATCAAAATCGGTCCAATTCAAAACCTATAAAACATTACAAACAAGAATTAATTAAATCTTTAAAATGAGAAAATATTTTACTTATTTCGTTTGTAATAGGCTCCAAAAGTACTCTACCAATTTTGATGAAACTTGGAATGAAAATAAATTGAACTCTTAGGAGTAACATAGGTTACTTTTTCTCCATATTCCCATGGGAACGAGACTTACGCGGGTAAAACTGCGGACTGCTGCTAGTATAACAAAATTCGCTCTCTTCGCTGTTAATTTGTGATTTTGATTCATAAGCTTTGTAACAAGACCTTTGATATTTATTTATTCACAATCTCATTAGGAAGAAACTCAGATTTAATACTTTAAGATCGGGCGATAGAAAAACCAAGGAGTTAAGCGGGAAAATAGAAAACAGTGTTACTAATACAAGAAAAAGAAAGAAACAAAACGTTTATTAGACAAGCACAACACATTATAAAAGAGAAACACAATGAACAACAAAAAAACATCAAATATAATGGGGTAGGTACCTCCAAACCTCATTGACTATATGAAAGACTAGCTGCGCCCCGCGGTTTCACCCGCGTAAGTCCGATCTTTAAATTCTCACCGTTTAAACCTTCCCTGGACTACAACAAACATTTCAAAACCGAAATCATCTAAATCGGTTCGTGTGTTCTGGAGTTATAGCGGTACAGGAAGGAAAACCCGACTTATTTTTATATAATAGACTAGCTGCACTCCGCTGTTTCCCCGCGTATCTAGCTGACTAGCTATCGAGCGATCGCAAGTCGCATCGCAAGTCTACGGTTTTTGTTAAGGTTTAATTGATACCACCATCGTTGCTCGTCTAGTTAGGAAGGAAACAGACAAGGAACTCATAAAAAATGATTGCAATCTGTCGCCCGCGACGACGGCTCAAAGACATTTAATGAAAGTGGAAAAGACTGGACATCTGTGTTGTAAATTGTGCGTGTTAGCTCGGCACCACTTTATCTGCGCCTCATCCAACTTCAAATTGACACAACTCTAGTTAAACCCTTTTTGTTCAATTTAATTCATTTATAGGTACAATACCTATATAGTTACATCAAACATACAAGTTCACATAAGAGCAGGGTATAAGAGCAAGGTACAGCGAAATCGTCTATTAAACGCTTTTTGTTGACTACTACCACATGAGTAGAGATGACCAGAGGCTAAGGTTGTTCGGAGCTGTCAAAATGAATACGTAATTGTGACGTAATCATGTAGGGTTGGCACAGGTGGATTTATTAAATAAAAAAAAAACTTGAGAGGTGTCAAGGGACACCCGGATAGAACGAAGTTCCTTTCGATTAATTAGTTAAGGAGTTGTAATAAATTAAAGTTTTTTGTTTTTGAACTTTTTTAATATCTACTTTTTTTTTGTAAATAATCGTCGTGACACCACACTGTTCAATGCGAAATAGAAAGACGAAACGAAAATAACTGGCTTGCTTTCTATGCAAAAAGTGTCGTTACATCTTTTGGTCGTAATTTTTTCCGTCTCTTTTTTCGCAACGCGCGATAAGGAACTTCGTTCCAAAAAAAAACTTACGCGAGTAAAACCGCGGGGTGCAGCTAGTAGGTAAATAAATGAAATAAATGATGAACATAATACCTAAATCAGAAATTTTTATGGCTTTCCGGGAAACTTTGATGTCACAGAATCGAACGTTAAATAGATAAACGTTGACATATTAGAATTCACAAGTAGTATGTTATACATACATATAACTATGCTTTCCGTCGTGTCTAGTCACTATAACACAAGTCTAGTTGCTTAGACTGGAGCACTCACTTACTAAATCGTTTCCATTCTTCCCCTTTCCCTTTCTATAAAAGAAAGTCACGATAGCACAAGCCTAGCTGCTTAGGTTGGGGCACTCACACACTATTATAACTATTATATCCGTCGCGTCTAGTCACTATAACACAAGCCTAGTTACTTAGGTCCGTATTAATAAACCGAACTCAATATCGATTTCAATCTTAAGTTTGCTCTTGAGTTGTTGCGCTGATTAATAAACCTATCTTAAGACGCGATTAAAGAGCGACCTATCACTTGAGTAATACCGTATTAATAAATCAAACTCAGCTCTCAAGATATGTCTCAAGAAGTTTCGTGAATTCAAGTCTGATTGCGGGTCATACATGACTAAAGTTAGAGGGCATTACAGTGAACAAATAAAGTTATCACACCAAACCTTTAAAACGTCTCGGAATAATTATCTAATAGTAAAATCTTACATTTTATAAAATATTTTCACATTAAAAACAAGTTGACAGTAAAATATGACGAAACTACCTACCATAGGGTAAAAACAGACCATTTAAGGTAAGAACATAGCGCTACTGTCATTCAAGGTCGCTCTCAAGATCAGTCTCAAATCTCAGGAGCGATATCAGCTTGGTTAAAACTTGAGTTTTATCTATTAATTAACGTCTAACTTAAGATAGTGACCACATCTCAAGACTCACTCGATTGATACGCACTCAAGTTCGATATTGAGAGCGATTTATTAATACGGGCCTTAGACTGGAGCACACGCTCACTCACTCAATCGTTCCTTCGAAAGAAAGAAAATTATTTAAGTCTTCTATTTCGTCACTCGTCACCATAACACAAGAATGGTCCACACTCACTCCCTCCCTACTTAAGATCAAATTAATAACACTATATTTTATTAAACAATGTGAAACAAACATGCGACGCGTGATGTTTACCGCTCGCATGCGAGTGTGACAGCCCTGAACTTGGGCACTGGCCGAGCCAGTATAGACCGGTTTCTCTCCGTACGTGACGTGCCGCCAGTGCTCAGGCACACACGCGCGTCAAGCTTGTAGTAGTGGACTTGTCAGAGAGCCTTGTATGACACATTAGTCTCTGGTTGTATTATTTACTCATGTGCTACTACCTATTAAATTTTTATACCGTTAGTTTTAAATGAAATTGATTACAAAGGAGTAAACTTCAAAAATACAAAATGTGACAGATAACGTTGCCAATCACCGGGTTCAATAACAACTCAAACACACACAATCGTTTTTTTATTTCTGTGTCCATTTTCTTTTTATTCAGATCGTCTTTTGTTTGATCGCGAGTGATGAATATCTTTTCTTATTAAGTAAAATTATATATGGACTACGGGCCTCTACCTACATAATATGGGTTGTGGTATAACTATTTCTTTATTTGGACCACGGGACTCTGAAAAGGCCAGACTTTGAACCGAGTTGTTGGACCATCACCAAAATATTGAGCCAAAAAATATTGAGTGCGAAGAGGGGCTTCGCACTCAATATTTTTTTTTTAAGAAACTTAAGTTTTATTAAGAGAAAGGTTCAAAATGTTCTCTCTAATTCTTCTAAATTGAATATCTTTTCAACTGCCGATATCAAACTGTGGTTTTATGACGTAACAACACTGCAATTGATTATTTTATTATCACAATGTTTTTGTAAGTCGTAAATATTTGGGAAAAGCATTTTATTGTAGTTCGATGTATTTATGATAGATATTGATTCTATTTCTGAACATTTTCAGTACATTGGTGACTTGTAGAGCGATGTGAGCGAATAACCGCAAGCGTTGCTGAAGGTATCGTATTCGATACTCAAAATAAAAAAGCAGTATGATAATGTACTTAAATGAAATTCTGGTAATATCAGCGTTTTGGCTACTATAACACAAGCCCAGTTGCTTAGCTTTGGGATAGATGGCGTTATGTAAATTGGCCTATGATATTTATTTTTATAAACATCGGATAACTATTTTTTCCAAGGCAGGGATCAAATTCGCAACCTTCCGCATCACATTAGACTTCCCGAAATTCTACTCATTAGGGGTTGAAAATGGGCGACATATAGTTTATATGAGAAAGCTAGTCTCTATATATAAAAGAGAGAAATACTCATCACGAATTCTCTGAAACTATATAAGCTACGAGTTTGAAAGGGGAGCACTGTGAAAGGATTTTTGGAAATTCGACCTCTAAAGGGGGAAAAGGGCTGTTAAGACCAGTGTAAGGCTGTAAATTTCCATACAAAAAGCCGTAACGATTTCCCCCCCATAAACGAAGTCCGATTTTGATACATTTTGAAAATGTTCTAGATCCAATGAAAAACTAGGTTTAACCGTTTTTATTTTAAAGAAATATTGCCTAAGATAAAAGTTATTAGTATCTGAATATCTATATTTTTGACTTAAAAAATTCATCGAGCGTTTCAATTGTTTTTTAATAGACTAAACTGAATTACCAAAAAAGAAAAACGTATAAACCTAGACTGGTCCAAATTTATTTAATTTTGTGAAGGATAAAGGGGGTAAAAACGTTACGGCCCGCAACATTATTTGAAAGCAAAATGAAGGTAATTACTTCCGAACTTAAACTCTCTCTATCGCAAGATACGGTTCATTTTTGAAAATACCTACTCGCGTCTCGTATCGAAAACTCATGATTTTCTAAAAGTTTGTAGTTTATAGTAATTACTAGCTGTCCCGGCAAACGTTGTTTTGCCATATAAAAAAAACTTACAAATCGAGTCAGCCGTTTAGGTGGAGTTTGGTAACTAATAACACCGCGACACGATTTACATCATGACAGCAAAATCCCCATTCAATTCATTTGTTACAAAAAATGTGATAAATGAATAAACGTTCGACCGATTTTGTGCAAACTTCACATAAACCATCTACTAAATAGTCCGAACAAAGCTTAAACATTTGGCTTGGATAGGTGAGCCCGTTCTTGGGTTATAAAATTACAACGAAAAGTGGCATCGATTTTTATAAATATAGATTATTCCTCTTTAGTCACTCTATCTATTAAAAAAAACCGCATCGAAATCCGTTGCGGAGTTTCAAAGATCTAAGCATACAAAGGGAAATAGGGACGGCGAAAAGTGACTTTATTTTATACCATGTAGTGAAGATTATGTATTCTGTTTGTATGAAATCAAAATCACTTTTAGAGAGATACTAATGCGGGTAAAACCACAGGGCACAGCTATTACAGAATATAATCGTAACAAAAAACTAGCAAAAAGTCAAGTGGAAACTACAAGATGTTTGATTTATATCAACGGGTAATATTTATAGTAGAAGGAATGAGTGATCGTTGTGTGTTCGCTATCTCTCTTCCTCACGCAGGAACTGACCGTGTCTGCTGTTTCCTACACATTTGTCTTTGATAGTCTTAAAGCCATAAAGGTTTGTACCCATTGTACCGTATCGTGAGGTGGTACCCACCTTGCCTATAGTCACTGTTGAATGAATTGTATGGTCGCTAATTGACATTGCTCTAACATAAAGAAAACCATCATGATTAATCCGGCGGCTTAGTTTTCTCCAGACGTATTGACAAGTTATTTACTCCGGACACGGTCGACTGAGCTGAAAGGGTAGTTTAGGTTCTGGGCAAGCTTACGCCATCCTCACGCATAAAGAACCCAATTAAAGAGGTTACTTAAACAATTAAAAAGTGCAAAACCGATTGAAATCTGGTTATCACGGATGGATATCTCTATTTTCATTTTGTATTTTTTTGTTTGTAAACTTTAAAAATTATTCATGAAAACCACAAGATATTGAAACAGTAGCTACTTATATAACGGAGGAGAACGATTGGAGGTCAAATAGGCTTTCAATGTGGTAATGAGAGATATAACGAAGGGTCGTCGCGATAACGTCGTTATTTTCGTTATTGTCGTTACGTTACGCGAACTGATCGCGATTCGCTACCAATGAATCGATATAATATTTCGAGTTGATTCCTTATTTAATGTAATACGATGTTCGTTTAATACTGAAAGAAAAAGAAAAAAAAACAACGAAAGAAAGAAGTATTGCTGGACACTTCACGTATCGCCATCTAGCCATAAGCTAAGTAACTACGTAGCCAGACAAACAACGGATAGAGTACTTATATAGTTACGTCCAGAAATACCCAGAACTAAAAGGAAAACATACAATACTTAGATACCAGGAAACTAGAAGGAGGAGGAGGTAGTATTAAGAGGATGACATATAAATGTCATTTTTTGGTAAAAAATTTGCTTCCAAGGCGTAGCTGTTTTCGTATCTTAAATTGTAACGAAATGCTATGCTATTGATGTTAATTGCTTGAACAGTTTGTATTGTAGGCTTACATGTTTAATTTTATTTCAAAAAGTATATCTTTAACTTATAAATTTTAGGTGATTTATAATAATAAACGATAAAATACAATCCTGATTTATAATGAATTAATTACAGACAAAATTAAACACCGTATCGGAAATTATTAAGGGAAGAAAACTATTGAGACTACTGAGTAATTTCTTTTTGTATGGATACTTATCCATCTATACAATAAGCGGTTTATGGAAAAGATAGAGTAAAAAAAGTAGGTAGTGGTAGAATAGACCTAAGAATTTATGGATGGACTGCTTGAGACAAGATATGAGAGAGATGGATGTCTGTGACTAATACTCGTAGAAGTGAATAGAAGAAGAAAACATACTGCGCCGACGCCAAATAAATTGGGTTAAGGGCAGGCAGAAGAATAAGAAATGCGCGGTAGGTAACCCTCTTAATACTCGGAAAACTCAAGCAATACAAAAACTGGTTTCAAGTTAGATTAAAAACTTAATGACTTCATTAACCCAACAAGATAATATCTTATTTAAAGTTGTCGAAGGTCGCGCGTGCTAATTCAGGGGTCCCTACGGGTGTGCGGGGCCCTCGAAGGGGTCCTCGAGTGAGCAGTCTCCTGGAGGGCCCTCGGAGTGACGTCATACGCACTTCATCCGATACCCGTAATAGCCAGATTTTATGAAATTGCGTTAGAAAGTTTCTATAAATATAAATTTCAAAGTCCTGTACCACAATACCTACTTAGGTTCTTAACTAAAATAATCGTCTAAACTAAAAATAAAATTCAAAGAAGTAAAAACGATCTGTTGTGTTGTATGTAAACACACGGAAACTACTAAACAGATTTAGTGAAACACTTCCATGTTGATAGATGTGATAAATGAACGGGTTTTCTAACGTAGTTTAGTCTGATATTGCCCATTACGAACCATTTATAAAACCACTATATAGCTGCGCCCCGCGGTTACACCCGAGTGAGTCTTGCGGGAATATCAGAATGAAATAATATGTATCTTATGTCCTTCTCTATCCAAATCGGTCGAGTCGTTTGACCATGAACAAACAAACAAATATACCTACGAGTTATTACTTCAAATACAAATATTCATATAAAAATTACTAGTTTGCAAGGAGGTTCATAAAGTTCCTATATGTGTAACAGCGTCAGATGTTGAAGAAGAATATTAAAAAACACGTAACTTTAAATGTTTATATCTTTTTCCACGTCTAGTTTACGAAATACTATGAATTTCATTGTAGTTTACAAAAACGGAGAATTTGATCGTATTTTTCTATGTGTAAATGCTGAAATATTGTCTTGCCATCATTATTTCGGATTTATAATTAAGTTGGCATCAGGATTTTATCGTTACAACTGTTTAATACCGAATTGTGCCCTTAAAATTTCATGAATCTGACAGTTTCAAGAGCGTTTTAAAACAAATTGAAGGTATAGCTTACATGAACATAACCCTGTCATCTGTACCTGGTCAACATCACCATCACGAACATTAAACGACTAAAAGCAGTTATTTACAATCGAACGATTATATTTTCTAACAGCAAGGTCGCCGGTTACACAATATCATTTTATTATTGGCTACATAATTATATACAGTTTAATTTTGGTTATGTTAGACTAGTCCGCAAATATGGGGAAATGGTCATTTGGACACCCCTGGGTTTTGGACCTTTTGCTAGGTCCATTATGAGGGAGTTGGTGATCCTAGAGCTGGCGGGTTCTTGTTCCAGAGAGTCAGTATCGCGATGAAAATGATATAGATTAATTTTAAAATTCTTATATTTGTGTTTTTAATTTAATAGGTAATACAAATTTGTATTTATAATGTTAAATATGTATGTCTTTAAAAACATTTTTAACAAAATATAAAAGGATTTGAAGTTAAATATTGTACCTCTCTGCAGACTACGGTTAGGAAAAGTAACTCTATTCTGAAGAATAGATTGATTTTATAACCGTATTGAGAGTGAGGCCGACTCGACCGATTTATAAGACAACTTTTACAGACTTGAAGTCTTATGTTATTTATAAGATTAGATAAATCAGATTTAACTCTGTTTATAGGAGTTTTGGGGAACGAGCTAACAACATGTCTCGTGCTGCAATTTTATTTACATGTGTCATTTAAGTCTTCCAACGTGTCCCAACATCTGCAGGTATAGGAACTCAGTGGACATTGGAGGACTAATTACTACCTACCATAAATAAAAGCAAGTGGAATACGACTACGGCTATTCACGGAATATTATTATCTTGTTTGTCGGGATTTAGTTTTTAAACGGGCTGGCCGCTACTTTAGCTAAAACATCGGAATTGCAATCCAAAGAGGAAATGCAGTCGCCTTACTAGGGTTATTTCGATTTTGAATATTATTATATTTTTCATTAATGTCGGTAAATGCTTTTGCAAGGCTTTTGCAAATAAAGTAGATATGTATTTATGTTTTTTAACTTTTTGTTTTACGTCATATTTAGTCAAAGACCAGATTAGTGACGTAACTACCAATGACGTAGAAAAGTTTGCACGTCTATAGAATGATTAATTTAAACAGCACTGAATAAATGATAGTAACAGATAGTAACAAGTCAGCCTTGACACGAATAACGTAGGTATACCTGTTACATTCGATTACAATTATTTACAATCGTAAATCGTATTACCAAATGAAATGTTTATTTTTTATACGTTTAAATCTCTAAAGGTTACCGCTGACCAGGGTTTGCCGATTGGTAGAGATTTTACGTAATATAGCATTGCATTGCCTTCCATACAGATTATGAATTTGCGGAAAAATGTTATTAAAATTCCGATTTTTTCCTATTTGTGGGATAACATTTTACCTTTACATTTTGAAGGAAAATGAAACAAGTAGGTAAATAGAAAAATCCGAAAAACAAATAAGTCGTTTAGGCACAGAATATAATATGTTCAGGAACTCGTCCATTTTCGCGAAAATCTAGATATTATGGTCAATAAAGACAAAGATATTTAAGTATTCTATCTGGTGCTTGTGTGATCACCAAAACACAAGCCTACATGCTTATCTGGGGGCTAGATGGCGCTGTATGCGGGCATTGTCCTGCATTTTTTTATATTTTTTTTTATTTAGTGATAACTACTTATGCACAGATAAAATAAGTTTTTGAAATATTATAATTGGTAATCAACTTTAGTTTTTCTAAATGCAGTCTTTGAA
The DNA here is from genome assembly GCA_907269075.1 of Idaea aversata. Lineage (NCBI taxonomy): Eukaryota > Metazoa > Arthropoda > Insecta > Lepidoptera > Geometridae > Idaea > Idaea aversata. Next base: position 1,136,385 of record OU026084.1, read on the forward strand.
TGAATGCAATCCCATGTTTATATTACTTTGACCAAACTTCTCAAGAAATAATATTAAATCTGACTTTGTTATAGTTTGTTGATCAAATACTGACAACAAATATGTTGGAATTCTGTATCAACACAAACAACAAAACGTAAGTATATATTTCTATATTATTTTGTTAGAAGTTAGAATGTCTTAAAAAATGCAAGAAGATCGATTTTCTGGACTGACTATATACTTTAAAGAATACGACTTGTTTGGGACATTCTTTACTTTTTAAATATATTTATTAAACGCGTTTGATTTAAATTAATTGACGACTACAGTGGCGCAGTCGCAGAACTTTCACATACATAATCATTTGTTTGTTTCACAGATATTTATGTTTTATAAATGCCTTATCTTATAAAAAAAACTCATCACTAGATCTCTGAAACTGTAAGGGCTACGAGTCTGGAACCTTTTAGGACGTAGGCACCCGTTGAGAAATGATTTTAGAAAAGTATTTACTGATAAAGTTAATAACCTATATCTATACTTCTATACTATAATATTATAAAGAGGAAAACTTTGATTGTTTGTCTACGAAACTATACTGGACCGATTTTGATGAAACTTGGTATGAGGATAAGTATATTGATTCTGTGGAGTGACATATGCTATTTTTTATCTCGATATTCCCACGGGATCGGGAGTAGCGCTGCTAGTAATTTATAAAAACCTTTTCACTGCAATATTTTTCAAATAATGTCCGATTTCATACAATTTCAAAGATATTGAAATCGTAATATCGTCGTGTAGAACTATTTCGTAGTCCATGTTACGTTGTTCAATTCAAAATAGTTGTTTCACAACTCTACACTTGGTACATTTTAGCAAGTTCAGAAGACAATGCGAGTATAGAATAAAGTAACTATACCGAAAATACCTTCCTTTTTTGCAAAACAAACTTTATACAATGAAAACTAAATTTTATTTTATAATTATTGTTAGCCTATTGTCCCACGGTTGGTAAAAATAAATTCTAAAAATTACAATGATATATTATAACAGGTAAGGACGTATAGTTTAATTTAAATAGATAAAGTAGTTATATTAATGTTTATATCTAGATAGCTATCTATGTTCTTGTTTAGCACCCACTCGAATTCCCTAGTCCAAGGGGGCTGATGAAGAGCTTATTTTAAATTAGATCAGAGGGTCTCGCGGATCCCCTATGCTCCCCCAGGGAAACCGCCTAGGCGTTAAGACTTGTTCTTATCGTATCGGATCCCCATTTATTAGTCCAGACACTAATAGTACCTATAACCCTAGACCATAATATACTATTATACGCCTATAGTATATGACACGTCTAAAATCACAAGTGCTTCATTGGAGTGAATTCCATTTGAGCCAGACAGTCTATTTCGGAGTTTGCAAGTATTTGTACGATTGCAATTCAGAATAACTTAGTATTTTAGGTACTCGTAAATACCTAAATCCAATAAATATTAGATAGATGTGTTTAATTCATGATCAAATACTATTTGCAAATATGAAAATCTTTGTTATTGTATCAAAATAGATTTTACCCGCGATTTCGTTCGCGTACGAGTTGATTTTTCCAAAATCCTTTATTAGTTGATGCCTTCGCTTTGTCAAAATAACCCGCTCTTTCCATATAACAGTCAGTCAGTCAGACCTTTGAATTTTATATTTATAAAAGATGGTCAAAAGTGTCGGGAGTTTTTTGCCCAAATATTATTAGAGGCAGAATTTATTGGTGCTTAATAAAATTAGCTATTTTCCCGCTTCTAGTAACATAGACCCTATAACAAAAAATGTTTTTACATTAAACACTGGTTGACATATCACTGACTTTACCCTTGTTCCCTAGACTTTGTATGAGCTGCAGTGTATAAATATTGGAAGTGTTTCGTCTAAAGTGATACAAAAGCAGCCCTTGTGTTGAATTAGAGAGAGCAATATCTAAATATTGAATGGATTGAGAGCAAATATTTAGTAGGTATATCGTTTGCATTTCGCAGATACGAAACAGACATTTATTGAGTACGGGTTAAATGAGAATATCAATATTGTAGGTATTTGTGTTCTGATACCTATTTTATATGTACGTAATTTTGGAGCGATGTTGTGGTAGATACCTTTCATTTCGAAGGTCGTGGGTTCGAATCCCGGGGCCGTGCACTAATGGATTTTTCTGAAGAAAATTTTGCGCTAATTAACATTGCTCACGGTAAAGAAAAGCATCAAGATAAAACCCGCGGCTTAGTTGGCTGTAGAAGTGTAGACAAGTTCTATCCTCCGCACGCGGTCGTCTAAGCTGCAAGTGTACGAGTAGGTACTTAGTATAGGTTCTGGACATAGGACAAGCTTTCTCCATTCTCACGCAAAAAAAACGCAACTAAAGAAGTCTACTTGTCACCTCTGTGACTTAGGGAAATTATCTAGTTACTGACCAGAATAATCGTTTTACCCCCCGCGAGGGTTTAGCTCTAGATTAGGAACCGTGGCTTATCAATTATGGTTTGTTATAGAATGGTTATAGACATGCCTCATGACATGTTGTTTTAAAAAAAACAGTCAGCAATAGGGGCTGACGGCAAACCTGGGTTTTATGATACAAAATATTGCTCAGGAAGGAAATAGAGGAATTTATTCTATAGAGTAAACAATATTCGCTTAACTTTTTGGGATGAATTGATGAGTTAGTACCAAATTAATGCAATATTAAAGAAATTAAAATTTTACATTTATCGTTTGAACTTTTCTGTTTCAATCGTCTTTTATTTTTTTTATTCAATTTGGTTTTGTCTTTTGTCAACAGTCTTTTGTTTCCGTTTCGATCGTCTTTTGTTTTGTTTTCGGATCGTCTTTTGTTTTCACTTTGAGTTAAGAATACAATTTAGGGTCAGGTTAAAAAAGAGTTACGATACGAATTAAAATAATCATTTTGTTACTATATTCAAAGTCAAACTAACCTGTTCATTTGGAATAATCCAAATGAATAGCAATTTAGTCATTAATCCACATGGTAGGTAATTTGTTGGTTATCTAGAAACGTATTGATATTATATAAATATAACTGATTATTTTCCTTGGTATATGACGCAGAGCGGCCTTTATGTGCTAATATTATACTGCAATATAATGTGTTTGTGTTTTGCTTTATATCTTCACTAGCGACCCGCTCCGGCTTCGTACGGCTATATTATGCATGTATTATACATATAACTCCTTTTGAATCACTCTATCTATTAAAAAAAACCGCATCAAAATCCGTTGCTTAGTTTTAAAGATTTAAGCATACAAAGGGAAACAGGAACAGAAAAAGCGACTTTGTTTTATACTATGTAGTGATAGTGATTTAGATATTTAAAAATTGATTGATTGTGTGATGCAGGGGCTGATCGTGAATTTGTAGTGCCATGGGCTCTATACAACTTAGGGTTTACCTGATTCTCCTTTTCACTGTTGAAACCATCGAAATTCAATCAATGTTTTCATGAACGACTAGCAGCGCTACGCGGTTTCACCCGCGTAACTCCTGATCCCGTGGGAGTATCTGGATAAAAAGTAGCCTTCCCAATAAATCAATGCATTCGCATACTAAGTTTCATCAAAATCAGTCCAGTAGTTTCGGAGCCTATTCAATTCAAACAAACAATCAAATCTTTCCTCATTATAATATTAGCACCTATAGATTTCAACCTTATGATCAGATATTTTCGAACGCGGGTGAAACGGCGGGGCGCAGCTAGTTTTAAATAACTTTAGTTATATATTTTGACTGTAAACCAACACTACAAGAAGAATTATGAAAGATAGTCGGTAGATATAGATTATGTTATGACGTATCGCTTGGGATCGCCCGCGTACCATGCGATGCGTACGCGCATGTATGTAGGTACAACAGAAATAGCACGCAACTGGGTTAATATCCGTTTGTGTTACACGTTTTTTTAACAACAGACGATGGACATGGCTATCGGACTATATCTACTAATACTCAACACTAGCCGTGCCCATGGTTTCACCAGTTTACGTATTGTGAAATAAGGATAGCGAAGTTTTATTTCTTAGACACGGAAATTGGCTTAAAAATTTAATTCTAAGGTACTCGTATTACTATATAAGTATTTACTCATGTGCCTATACCTAGTAGAATTTAAGGACAAGTCATATTGGATGTCTGCCAAATAAAATAATATATATAAGTTTACCCAAATATTACCTATTCAAATATGTTAGTGGCTATTTAAAAGTGATGTCCTACAACATACATAGAACTACGAACTACAATCTTTAAATGCCATTTTTACCCCTATAAAGGTTTAATTTTAAAAATTCCTTCCTTCCATTCCTTCAGAGATTTCTTGATGAGTCTTTTTTCTTTTATATATAGGTCTTATAGGTATACGGGGCTGTTACAGCATTTAGCCTCTTCATTTGGGCCATTGTGCATGTGAGAAGATCCTCTGTGTCACTCCAACCATTCCGGATCCTCCCCAGAAGGCCAGCAGCCTTTTTAGGACTAAAGAATATAATTTCCCAAGTAATAAATAGTTCATCATTTGACGACCCTGTTGGCACAATGGTCACCATGCCGGACTGCCAAACACAGGGTTGCGGGTTCGATTCTCAGTTCTCAGACATGTATTTATGCTTAGATATTTGTCTGTGGTCTGGTTGTTTCTATGTATTATAAGTATATATTTACAAAAGAAAAGTTTATCATTAGTACATCCGTTGTTTAGCACCCATAACACAAGTCTAATTACTTATCTTGGGGCTAGATGGCGATGTGTGGAATATCCTGCAATATTTATTTATTTATCTATCGTACTCACCTTTTTCAGGAAATATTCGCCTTCAATTCGGGTACTATTTCGATTCCAAATTTGATTCTCTTTAACTTTCTTTTTCCAAGTATACGAGTAAATACTTAAAGGAAAGTAAACCGAGTGTTACATTTCCACCTGTCTGCAGCGGTCCATTGTCAGATGTTCACTTTGGTCATGCTTTGGTCAATCGCTTAAGTTTCGATGTCAAAGAGATTTTCAGATAGAGCTATTGTCGAGTACTGTAGGAACTGTAGGTTACTTAGTGAGGCCTATATCCTGTTACAGGATTCCGATTAGGGTTTCTCTCTAAGCTTTTTCAGTTTTCAATGGTTTAATATAAGCTTTATAACTGTTTTTTTTTTCTAAGATTTAAATATCCGCAATTTAGTTAAATTAAAAACCGATTACAATTTATCAATAAAAGAGAAAATACTTTTCTTTAATTTAAATTATCTCATCATGGTTCTTGTTTTAAAGGCGAATTTGTATTTTTTCCGGTCAAATCGATGTACGAACTAATTTTGATTTTACCAAGAGAGCCTCATTAAAATGCTACAGTTTAAGTTAACAGCTAAAGCTGGCATCGTGCTGGACTCAAAAGCTTGCAATCTTGAAAAAACGTGATTATGTTTCTTTATCTGTATTTATTGTAGCTGAAAACCTTGAAAATTACAAATAAGATTGGTAGACAAAGTTATAGTAGTAGCGAGGATATTAAAATAATTATTTAAGCAAGGAAGCAGGAAGATCTAGGTAACTGGAATATGGATAACAGGTTGCTGGATAACAGGAAAACTGAAAGACGTCAATGATCAGCAAAAGTCGATAAAGTTTGTAAAGTAGAGGCTGTATGGGACTCAGCAGTATTTGCCTTCCCTTACAGGGTAAAATTAATGAAAAATGGCATAAAGCCTAAAATGCCTAAGTTTATTTTTTAAAAACCTAATTAATCTCGATCGCCTTTTGTTAAATTTATTCCTTTTGGACAAACTATTTTGGACCAGAAAGTTTGATCAACAGGAACGTACCAAATAATCGAACTCAAAATACCAATAGTCACAACTAAGACAAACACAAAGCGTTATGTTTTTTTTACAATCTAGACAAAATCTCTTCTGAACTTCTACTCTCGTCCTACCTTCAATCGCGTCCCCCGAAGACCCCTTCTCGAAGACCCCCTTCTCGAAGGGGTCTTTAAGTCACAATCTAGGAAAGCGTGCTACATTTTAGACCGCATCGTCGCCTACCATCGGGTGCTAGTAAGTGAACGTAGGCATTTTGACACCTGGACATTCTGACCTTTGAACTTATACCCCCTGGAGGCAAGGACGAGGTCTGATCATATATTTAAAAAAAAACATTGACATTTACGCAAAGCTCTAACTTACTCCGTACAAGTTTAGACACTAATCACCCACAAAAAAACCTTTTAACAAACATGAAAGCTTTTTAATGACATATTTAATGCGTTTGTGTTTTCCGGTGATCATAGAGTTCAGAGCCGACCGCGCAAGTAGGCGTTTCATAGATTTATTGCACCAACATCTAGGGAACGGTAAAAAAAACAACGTAAACATGAAAATTGAATTGCATGTCTTTGTGACTAATCGGTATTTAGATATTTAGGTAGCTATGATATACGGCGTATGGCTCAAAGGATGTTAATATTTAGAATAGTTTTGTACGTTTTTTTTCTCTTGTGGATTTCTTGTGATGTTATTTGTTTTGTAAAACAGAAGGAGCTTGTAACTTCTGTTGACTTATTTGTTGCTTCAGTTTAGAATTGTACGCAGACGATATGTGTGTACGATTTGTCTTTATTCGGTTGGCAGTCCAGTTACCGAACACTGCAATTTTTCACAAAAAAACTGCAGATGATAGAAAAAAAGACGATCTAAAAAAATTAATCAAATAAAAAAAAGGACGATCGAAACGGAAACAAAAGACTTGAAATCAGCAGCTATCGTGATCGGTCAGAAGAGTGAGGGTCATGTAACAGATGCACTTTGTAACCTCTTTATAGAAAGTGCAGCTCCTTGTTACGTTTACTTCTTCACGTGTAAGGAAAGAAGGTAGCTAATCTAACCAACCTCTTTGTTACAAGTTTGATTAGCTACACCCGTCAGATTGTCTTGAGTAGACATAGGATGAGGATTTTCACCAATTCACTGCATCTGCATCCATGATAAAACCTTTTCTATACTTATAAAAGTTAAAGGAAGTAAGGCCAAAACTCCAGTCTTAGAAGTTATAAAAAAATATTCTAGAGGACTTAGAAAAAGTAGTTTTAAATAATTTCCCCATATTTCCTTATAAACAATGTAGGTAGGTATATAAACACAAGAACATAGTTCTGTCTGTCTGTAGCCATTATACATACATATAGTCGGCCAGAGCGCCGCCCGTGGGAGCGGTCCGTGAAAAAGGGGTTTGAATAATGAAAACCTATCTTTCCTACCTAGGTATATTATGGTGTTACTCTATTGTAACATCTCCATAAGTCCAATGGCAACTTTACCATAGAGTTTTACCATAGATTACATCTACCTCTAAACTTTTTTTATTAACTATGACTTTGTACGGCTTGTGCATAATAGCCATTATCGAGTTATATTTTGCAACAAATCAATCGAGCTCAAGTCGTTTAAAAAACCGCATTTTTTTTAACAATTTAAATTGCCGTATAAACGAAAACAGTCGATGACGTCACAGGCAATATTTGGGGCTCTTTTGTGGTGGTTAATATTTTTATCCGGTAAAATATGTCTTGTAATCAACAGACAAATAACAGTACCTATATTTATTATGCAAAAATAAAAGTCATTTGCAACATATTTTAATGCAAATAAAATATTGTAGGACGGTTTATTTATTGTTAACTTATTAGCTACCATTTCGAAGTCTTTAAGAAATGCGATAGGTTATGTAATTAAATTATGCCTCATGCATACCTACCTACATAAGAAACGAATAGATCCGATATACCTGTTTTCCTCCCCTTACCCACTAAATGTTACCAAATGACTCCATCTCCCGCATTCAGCTTGATTTGTGACATCTAATCTAATCCACTACAACCAGGCTACAAGGAAGATACATTCTGTTGCGTTTCTATACCAAAAACACTCGAAAACAAAAAATAAATTAATCAAAACAAAATACTAACGGCCACATTTCAAATTAAGAACCATAAACTATTAAACACATGACTATGTTTTGGTTTATTAAAAAGAAACATCAAACTTTTTCTACAAATATTTTCTTTTAATTGAATGAGAAATCTAGTGGTGTCTCCACGCATGTCAAACAAACTCGATATTTTTTTCACAGCTCCATTCATCTAACCATTAAATGACGTTCCATTTTCGAAATCACTGGTGTTGCCAGCGGTCGGAAACTATAATCCCCGTTGGATTAATGTGTGAAAGTATTTATAACTATCTTGGCTGCTACTGTAATGTATGGAGACAAATTTAACTTTTGAACACACGTTGCATTTGTCTTGATGCTAGTTTAATTTATAAAATATGTTGATATTGTTTGTTAAATATTAATCATTTATTTTTCGTTGAATGTTATTAGAAAGTTGGTTTAGAGCTTATTATTAAGCTTATTATTAAGAGCCTACACCGTCCCACTGAAGGGAAAAGCGTCTCCACCTTTCTTCTACTGATTTGATTGTATGATTTAAAATGTTATTCTATTTATTTAAATAAATTTGAAAACTACCAATTCGATCGGACACAAAGTGCATCACGGACACAGCGAAACATCTCATCTTACGTCAAGTCGACACAATTATAAAAGATGTAGCTAATCTAACCTCTTTGCTAGAAGGTAATTTGCTAGTATTGCTACCGTTTTCTTTTTCCGTACATCCGTTACACGCTTGTTACACGTTGTCACGAATCAATGACTTAAAGTAACATCTTGTTACCTTTTATTTAGCTAGGCTAACAAGTCATATTTTTCAGAAAAATTTGTAAATAGAGATTATCAGTTGAACAAGAGATGATGTAAATACAATTATTCTAGAATTTTGGTTCTCAAAACGGAATTTCGTTTAGAAACAATACGTCGAAACAACAATGCATATGCATATTGCAAGTTAACATATTAACCAAACACAATGTTACCATTATGCCAATATTCAGACGAGAACCGACCATCTTCCGCAATATCAGCCGCGATTTTAGACGTTCGAATTCCGTATTTTTACCGCGAAACATATCGAACTTGACGTGTTTATTTCTGTAAATGGAACGATTGCATTCTCTTTAAGAACTGCAAATAAGATTGTAATGAGGTTGCTACTAAAAGTTTGTGTTCGAGATTTTTTTTAAAGGAATTTGTTATGTTCTTATTCAATTGTTTATTAAACATCAGTTAAATTGCCTGTATTTCTACACAGAGTGATGTTATTTTCCTTTGTAAAAAAAGAACAGGATTTAAACCTACATTAATAAAAATAAATGCGAACGAAATGCTGAGCCCATGTAAAATAAAATTACAAAAATCATGATTTTTTACAGTGTGAACTTCTCTTAAATCAGAAAAGTAGAAAAACCAAAATGTGATGTCACATTTGGTAATGGAAGTTGCCCATGGAAGTGCACATTTGGTAATGGAATCCAACCTTTGTTTGTTATTAAGTTCATTGCATTTAAATTATTACTTTATACAAGCATATACCTAATTTTCAATTTCACAATCGAATCATGATCGATGCGGTTCATCGATTTGGCAACAGATCATACGAGTATCGATACATCGGCCGTACATCACTGACGTATCTTGACGGCGCATTGCCCGCTTTTCGATCTTTGTGCGGTGCATTGAACTCCTATTCGAATGGATATCTGGCTGGAAAGAATATGGAAACATTTGATAAAGAGGTTTTAAAAATATTCGAACTTATTTGAGACGTTCTTATTTATTATTCACTTTAAAGAAGGAAAAATGAGCAACAAAACTTGCTAGCATCGAATGCCGAAATCTTTGGCGTTTACCTCTTCCTCTAGCATAGCTTGAGATCAGCAGCTACCAAAAAAAAAATATAAAAAAAAATTCAATTCACCGAATTATTTGAAGATATGTTTTTACATAACTTAGTTATTTTAGCCTGCGTGCGCATTTGCATTTACTTCATAATTGGGTACAGGGCTAACAATTTGATGAATACAAAGCGTTAAGACCAAGAAACAATGTAAGTATATCTTGAAATTAGACATTGTTTTTCTTGAAAATACAACAGATTTCATTATGTACCCATTTGAAAATAGAAATAAAACCGGACATGCCGTTTTTTACGTTCCAACAAAAATACGTCAAATTAACTCTACATTTTTGTTGAATACCGCAAAGACAATATCGTTAAGTGGTTCCGTATAGTTTATTTTTAGGGTTCAATGGTGAAGGACGAATCGAAATAGCGGACTTTTGTAAGCTTTTCTCGAAACACGTGCTGTCCATATATTATTCTAACCTTTATTTATTAAATTTTAGTAGAAAACAACTCTATGGCTGTAAAATACATTTTATTTTTGCTTGTGCTGTGTTTTTTTAAAGTAGGTCGATTGGCCATGTCAGATTTCTTTTCGATTGACGTCATTTTGTTTTGTTTAAATAGACTACGCTGGTACAGTCACATATCTAGACGCGAAGTAGATCATACCGTTAACAAGGCACTGGGCAATCACTGGGCATCTCACTGAAACCTTGGGGCAGAGTAAGACCAACCGATAGATAGATATAGATAGATAACTATAAGTTAATTAGATAAGAAGACGGTTTGAGTTTAAAGTGAGGTTTTTTCACGATCCCTCCTAAAACACAGTCATTAACTTTAAAGAAAAATACTTTTATTAGGTACTAGCTGCGCCCCGCGGTTTCACCCGCGTAATAATTTTTTGGGTGACTTTCTTATTTTTTTCTTTCGTAAGATCCTTCTCCTGACAATAACAAACACAACAAAAAAAGAATTGGCCAAATTGGTCCAGGCGTTGTTGAGTTATGCGCTTACCAACACATTTTGCGATTCATTTTTATATATAAGATTATGTGCAAATAAAATCACAGTCAAACAAGCCTATTATATTACAAAACATTAAAACAATGTTGTTTGTACAATAAATCACAACAATTATTCACCAGTGTGCACAGCACACATTACTTACTGCAATATTTTAATGTTGGCAGTATATTGCTCCATAAACGCTACCAACATCCGCAACTGGGATCCGGTGTCGTCGACTTTACACAAAGAAAGTTCGAATTACGAACACTTCAGAGCGCAGAATCAACCTCCACCAAAAATAAATTGTTACTCGCTTGATTAAGTTATGTTATGGGGCTTAAGGTTGAACGTTTCGTATCGCTAAGCAAAGTATTCCGCTAGATGGCGCTGTTTTCCCCGAAAGTATATTTTTATTTTATTTTGCTATAATTGACGTGGAATTAAAGTATTTGTATTTATGTTGCCTGTTTTCTAGTTTGCTCTGAACATATTTCAAACATAATTTAATTTTTTGGAAGTCACATTTTAATGTATTTCCAGAGTACAATTTTTAACTCTTGTCACGATATAAATGACACGCACACATACAAAACAATAAACTGTAGCAACTATAGACTATATTTGACGTAGTCCTACAGATACCGATTGGTGTAGTCATTTAGAGCGGCGGGGTAGTGTTCTGAAGAGCCCCGGATCAAATCTCGATACAAATATAATTTTTTTGAAAATATATTTTTGAATAAATTTTCTAAAACAGGATCAATTTTATGGTAGGTACTGTTAGTAATCATTTTTTTTTAAACTAGGACGAATTCTGAACGATGCAAATTGTACTAGGTCTGAATGGAAAGAGAAAAATAAAGACAAAGTAATATACAAAAAGGTTTATTTATTTAAAATTAGTTCTATCTTATCATCTTATATCGGGGACTGACATAGCCAGCAACACTTCGACCCCTTGGGATCGATTAACGCAGTGATCCCACTAAGAGGAAAAATCCTATGTTTCTCCGGTTTAGGATATGCATTCCCAAGGAGGCCCATGGGTTTCCTTCGCTTCGGTCCTTCGCTTCGCCACTAAGACTGCGCATTCACACAGGATGTGCTCCATAGTTTCTCTGACATCACCGCAGGTTCTGCAGTCAATATTAGAAGTTATCTTCATTTTTAAAAGCATGTCATTGGTTTTGTAAAGCCATGTCAAGGCACCAATCACAGCTCGTGCTTTGCTTTTTCCGTTGTTCAATATAAATTTAGAAGCCCCTCTGGGCCTGCTACCTATGAATTTCTTCGAATGTAGTAGCCCTTCACTGATTTCCCACTCTTTCGTGTGTTTCTTATCAACGTAATCCTTTACGGCCTTTGTGATTGTGCATGCTGGCAGGCCCGTACATGGTTCTGGTCCAAGCATAGCACTTGCCGATCCTGTTCTTGCAGCTCATCAGCCTTCTCATTTCCTGCTATTCCTTCATGGCCTGAGACCCAGAGTAGTCGTAGTTTGTTCCTACGGCCCAACTTGTGTGGATAGGTTACCCACCTTGAGGGGTATACTTGTGAAATAATTCAATCACTTACAAGACACTAAAATTCCCTCAAGGTTTATTTTCAGTAGGTGCTCAGATGGATGATACTTTAAACACAATAGTAGGAATATATTAAATGATTATAATATTTTATTTTTGGTTTTTCTATTTACTGACTACTTGACATCTCTGTTGACTCTCCGTTGCCTAGGTAACAAGCGCGCATCTAGTGCGAGGCAAAGTATCGACTGGGTGTATGTTGCCAGTGTGTACAACAAACAGTATCAAAAAAACAACAAGACTGCTTGGTTTTTTTCTGGCGAATTACTATACTTCATTTATATTTTATTATATTTTTATACTATTAATTAAATGCAAACAAGTATAAATGTTTATTTATTTATTATATACGTAAAGTGATAATTTGATAAGTCTATCAAAATAATGTATAATTCAAGTATCAAAAGTGACGCGACAGTGCCAAAAGTTACATAAAATCTTGCAGGTGTAGGTCTGGCAGCACTGAGTTGAATATCATGCAATTGAAAATATTTTGATTTTTTATTAGACAGATTAGACGGAGAGGCAACGTCGCCCTTATCCAGCAAACTGTATTGCGGCTCTGCTCTAGCGTAATGGCGTGTTCCTGCTTCCACACACAACGCGACAACGTCGCGTGTTTCCACACATCTATGCGTCACTCACACTATGACCATACGTCAATATAACCGTGCACCACCACATACGTAAAATTGGTCTCTTTTTTCACGCTGAAACAGAGTACTTCCTGGATGTTAAACAGTGATATTTTTGGTCTGCGGATACAATAGCTTAAATTAGACCTACTTTAAGTCATAATAAGTTAAATATCTCAGTATAAAACGTAGGAATCTCTAAAACATTTAGTAGGGAAAACGTATCACCTTAACAATTTACTTACAATTTTTTGAGTTAGTTAAAATAACAGAACAGGATTTTGAAATCCGAGGCGTGTTGAAAAAATTATGAGAGTGACATTTTATGATGCGCGCGCATCTGGACACAAAAGTCACATGTTGAAGATGCGTAACCCAAAAGTAAAACAGGTTGAAGCTGCAAGAGTGAAATTTTAAGATGCGCGCGCATCACTGTAACACTAAAGTAACAGGTTGAAGCTGCCCGCAAAATAAATATCAGACGGACGCATAACTTCTAGAAGTATATAACTTGTCACGCACATAGGTACATAAGTACACGCACCTATTTATTTTTCTTATTTAAGTACACCCACGAAAGGGTGTACTTAAATAACATAATAAACATTGAAATAATCAATGTTATTTTTTAATAAACTCATTCGGCTTCGAACGACGACGTGTTCTTACTGCATCCTGTTTTATTACCTAGCGCATTTCCAACACTTCATTAATTGATTCCCGATTTACCTGGTCGTAAATACTTCGTCGATTGGAAGCCAAACTTTTCTAAGAACTACTATAAAGCCGCTTTAGTAAAAGCAACTATATTTCCATCCACAAATGGCAAGAGTATAACCATTTTCAGAATAGAATATGGACCGTAATATACTTCTTGTGTAGCGTTGAATAAAATATGTTGAAGGGCTCACCTACTTCTGGCCATATTTCAATCTTTTTATGGGCGATACCTAGCAGTCGCTAGGTAATGCCAACTGTGAGAAAATGCAATGGCGGAAGAGACGTCGTCGTTAAATTTTATTCGACAGTTTGAATTAAGAACGAATTCACGTGTTTTAGATCTAGATTTTTTAATATTTAAAGTTAAGTTTTTCTTTTAATTTAAAACAGATTCGTAACTTTCACTGTCGGTTACTATTTTTGAAACCCTAAAAGCAGATTATCAAAGAACTTAAAACACTTAATCCGAAGACTAAAAGGTTAACAGAGTAAACTAGCGTGAGAGTACTCAAAATGCTTATATCAGCGACTGACTGAACAAAGTAATATTATAAGGTCTCTTTTATCACTTGTCCTATCTACAGGAAACCATTAAAAACGGATATCAATAAATAATAATAATTGCTACAGTAAGGACTTTAGCATCAAACACCCATCAACTCTGAACTCTACAAGTAACATAACCGTAATATGAAGACATTCAAATAAAAATCCACCTTTAAATAATATTTATTAACATTTTTACTCACCGACATTACAATAAAACAAATATTTATTCGCGGATAAAGTTCCGACACATTACGACCGGTCCCTCGTTAAAATCTTACGATATAATATCTACCCTGAAGGGCCTAGGGCATTCGTTTTGCAGGTAAGGATTAGTAGCAACGGAAGTAGAGTCAAAGTAGTCAAAGTGTTGAAAAGGACCTAGGCTACTTTTTATGAAGATGTTCTAATGCTTTCAGATTCATTCTCGTAATTAAAGCAAAATGTAACCCTAAATGGTTTGAAGTGATATGATATTGTAATTTAACTTAGTATTCTGCAAAGCCTAAAATTTGACTTGACATTTGACTTTAAAGAATAACGTTTCGCGTACTTCTCAGTCAATGAAGTTACGATTGCATTTCAATTAAATTAATATGTCATGTTGACATTTTAGTTTATGATAATAACAAAAGCTGACGTTTAGTGTTTTTTTGTAATCGAAATGTAATCAGAATGATTTGCATGTATTTTGAACAATTTTATTTACGAGAGTGGCCTTCTGGATATACGTGGGAGAAACCGCGGCGCCTAGCTAGTTATTATAAATATTTATAATATTATCGAAGGTATTGCTAAACAGTAATCTAGTTTTATGCTGTAAGATTATTGACACGAGTTGTGTTCAAAGGCAGGCAATCGTAAAATATTTATATATATCACTTCATTTATGTTTGGTTGGTTGTGGGGAGTTCTTCATGTGTTCACGCTTCAAAGTTGTTTTACATTGATGGATTGTTTTTGATATTAATTATTTATTTTAAAAGTTGGTAATTATCGGCTGTTTTAATTACAGAATACATTTTATTATAATTTTTTATTATAAATAATAAATAAAAGCAGTCCTAATATACTGCCTTGAGGCACTCCACCGGTCCTCCTTATTACAGAAATATAAGTTGTTGCCGTTTTTGTTTCGGCAATCGATTTAATTTGTCACAAGATTCAAGCAGTTTAGAACATTTGCTCTAATAATATTGTAAGCAAAAGGTGTGATTCACATAGTCGAAAGCTTTTGTGAGATCAATAAGTGATGAGCTATTCATGTTAGTAATTATCTGTAAAATTAAACCATGAATAGACCCAATATTTTTTCTACTCCTGAATCAAGATGTTGCTTGGGAGTTTCAGAATCAAAATATAATTATTATTAAGTGCCTACTCTTTCTGAAAAGGCCTCTCTACCTTTTTTCCACTGATATTGAACTGTAGCTATAGCACACCAGTCATTCCTATAGGAGTCCAAATATCGCCATCGTGCATCGGCATCGTCGTTTTGGTCTACCGCGGATCGTATCCCATTCAAGATATAATTTTGGTATATTTTTATAGTTAGGTTGCCTTGCGAATATATTAGTGCTTGTTTTAATTTAAAAGTCTATAACTTACAAATTAAAAAAAGGAACAGAAAACGTATGTTATTGTCGGTCATTTTAGTTGTAAAACTGATTTCTCCGGTTTATTTGTGATGATAAATTGTCGATGATTTAGTGGGCTGCCATTGGGTCTGGCGAGGCTGCGTGGGCGCGTCCTTGTGGAACACCAAATAATTTGACGTTTCTTAGTAAATTATTAACCTATTTATAGTTTAATTTACACACATAATATACTAGCTGCGACCCGGTGTTTCACTACATAAAATATCGCACACCTAGATCGAAACTGTTGTAACTCAAAAAACATCATTTTTGGGAAATGGCAAAAAACTGATATTATGAAAACTATGCACGATAGCAACATTTTGTAAAAAGATTTTGAAATGTAATAGAAAATAAACCATTATGATATTAATCAGGTAATAAATTAAGCCTTAGAGAATGAGAAAACGACTAATTTAAAAAAATGCTCATTGAAACTGTAGTAAAATGAAATAAAAATTCAAATCAGTTAAGCAATAAGTAAGAAAACTGACTTAACTCAAAATACTTTGTAAGATTTTCAATAGTTTACTCACCAAAGTTGTCGCAACTCAAAATACAACACCCTAGTTGCACGAGTGGGTGTAGACAAAACTGATTCGTCTCGCCATCTCTTGGACACTAAAGTAAACTGAATTACTTCGGTTTTATTGCCGTGTAGGTAAGCGTATCAGGAATCCGAATATGCTGTTAACTCAAAATGCGACATTTTTGAGTTACAACAGTTTTGATCTAGCTGTGCGATATATAGGTAAAAGTAAAAATTCGTGACTGACTGACGCACAGGTCTAACCAATGGACAGATCGGCTTTTGGCACGCTATTATGATGGATAATGAGTAGAAAGGATGATCGAAATTTGTATAAAAGATAGTTTTTATCACAGTTGCTCATTAAGTGGATCTTATTAAACCGCTTTTTGGCTCATAATGCAACGTATTATACACGCGTGCGATAAAAAAAACCAACTAGTACTAAAATAATATGTTATCCCGATAAATTAAATACGTATCTTACTGCTAAATACATGTTATAAGATGAAACATTCTTAATTTATCTGGGTTATACTGTTTTGATGGATAGAAAAAAGGTACCAACAAAGAGTTTTTAAGCCTTGCTGGCTGATAAGTCTGATAACGAACGATAATTTTACGTGATAACGTCTTTAAAAACAACTAAAAATTGAGTTTTGTTTTTATTTTGTTTTTATTTAGGTAAATAAATATATTTTTTCCTTACCATTGTATTCTGTTTTTAACCCCCGACGCATAAACAAATGGGAAAATATTGTATGTCAGACGAGGCTGTATAGGTTAAAAGTCTTTTGCCTAGCTTTTCGGGAGTGTAATTAACAAAAAGTAGTAAACGTAACCTAAAATTCTTAAAAATGTTTTATTATTTTAACAAGTTCTTTTTCTTATTCGCAACTGTGATAACAACGACGTACGATACACGTGTGGATTGATCGTTGTATCTCGGCTTTTTTAAACGCATTCGCGTACCGCTCGCGCGTGTTAAACCGCCTCTAAGCAAAGATCAATTTTCCACACTTGTATGCCAATGTACTATTATAATTACTATTTCCGACTAGTGGTAGTGGTAACTATCATGTAGATTTAGAATCAGTAGAAATAATCGTGTGGAATCGAGATCTAAAATCCTTAAATAAACATTTATATTTGTTTCCGATGTTTTTTCGTTCAAATCAAACATACAATGCCAATCTTTCAACACTCGATATGTGTTTCTCAATAATCAAAGATCAGAGCAACTTTACAGCTTCACCTCGATCTATCAATAGAATATTTTTGTCTTAGGGGGGCCGTCAAACGATGGGTATGAATTTAAAAGGAATAGTTTTTTTACAATATAGAACACTATTTTTAGGTTTTAAAAAACCACAATTAAAAGCCATCCCAAAATGTACCTTTTAGCAAAATATACAGATAGCTCATAACAAAAAATAACAAAATACTCGTAATAATTAAAATCTAAATAAGTTTCCATAGGTAGGGTGCTCAAAACGCTGGCTGCATAGAAATAATTGAAGGTGCACAAATATTCGGTGAAAATTCCTGACATCCTTACTAAGCGTTAAACAATACTGCCTGAGTCTGTCTTCCTGACGTGTTTAATTCTAGGATCTTCAAAATCTTTTTCGCAGCTGACAAAACTAGTTCATTTCATAATGCGTTTAGTTTCTAATAACTTTTTGAGTCATCTTCCCGTTCGCCGGAAGTGCTGGATTTTCATGTAAAATTAGAAAATATAAGTATACGAGTAATGATTCAGAACTGTCTCTGAATCATGAAGTAGTTTTATCCTGAACATCAATTATCGAGTTATGCTTCAATAATGCCCTTTACTTTCCTTTAAAAAAAACTTTACGTTTCTAAACTAATCCCTAATCGCTCGCCAGTTTCAGTTTCAAGATGTTTAATAGTGTTGCTATCTTTCGAAGTATAAGTACCTAGTCCCTTGTTTCAGTAAGCCTTATTATAATTGATACGTACTCGAAAAGAGTAGTGATAATCCACGTGTCTGCCAAGACAAGGCTTATTGCTACGGCTTCACAGTCAGTTGGTATTACAAGCAAAACATGGAAACATATTATTTTTTCTTTCTTTCCTTCATGGTTTGGCTTCTCGCGATTTGTGTGTATTATTAAATATTTAATTAATAAGAAAGAAAATACTTATTTCATTTTCATAATGTTATGTGCTTTCTTCTGTGTTTCATTTATCTTATTGTTTCGTTATTACAGCCTGTGACAATCCTTAACGCTACCTCGCCGTAAAGTTTTTTACGTCAACGAAAAAAAATTACAACTAGGTATACAATCGAATTAAGAACCTCCTTGTTTTTGAAGTCGGTTGAAAATATAAGCAAGCGAAAAATACGTTATCACATAATATCTTGAAGTGTCACGTTTCGAAGCTCTGACAGAGTTGAATGATATTTTTAATCTTTTCCATCGAAATCAGTCTGAATTCGTTGTCTACAATAATAATAAAAATACGACTTAGGTTAACTTAAAATGTTGGAAGATTTTTTTCTGAATGTCAAATTGTTATTGTATTAAAAGGTCAGGTTATTTTCGTAATTTTAAGGAAGACTGGTCCTTCGAGTCGGATTTTTCACTTCGAAAAACGCTTCAAGTTCCCCTTTTACGGCTTAAACATTGACAAGGGTATTTATACAATAAATGTAACGGTGTGGCAATAAGTGATATAGATAAACTACTTATAACGGTTTTTATACCGGCCAGGGTTGCCAGATGCGTTGAAGAAAAATACATGTTTTTTCCTCCCTTCGATATTTCGATTCTGTTACAAGCATCATTTTATTATAATTTAATTAATCACGCGCTGATGAACTCGATGAATATTTTTATTTTTAACTTTTTTGTGCATTTTATCTGATGCAGTCATAATTGTCCAATTTTTAAGGTTCCGTACCAAAAGGGTAAAAATGTGACCTTATTACTAAGATTCCTGTTTTGACTGTCTGTTTTGTAAGTCGTCTGTATTTTGTCCGGTTCACCAAGATTTTCTCGAACGTAAAGAAAACCGTTTATCTGGCAACCCTGACTTACAAACCATAATTTATTGTAATTATAATAACACATCCCCAATAAAAAAATCGTGTCAATCGGTTGAGCCGTTTCTCCGAGTAATCGGTAAACATACATAAAAAAAATCAAAGAACCTATTCTCCCTTTTTTGAAGTCGGTTAAAAACAAAACTATTTTAGTTTAGTTTTGTCATATGCGTTTTGTTAAAACTAATTATAAAGATTTCTGTAATATTCTGACTTGTTTTGTTATTTTAGTAACTCTGTCATAATTATGCTATTTAGTTCAATGTCGTACACGAAATTATTGGACAAAATTAAACAACGACGCGTCTGTTAAGTATTTAAACTGTCCCATAAATATCTGGACTAACATTTTCACATAATCGTTACTTCTTTACATTACAACTGTCAACAATATATTTCTTAGAAAGAAACAGACAGACACACAGACTATATATAGGCCGATATGGTTTATTCATCTAGTTCTACGATAGAGCAAAATGGACAGAAAAAATCCAGACTGTTCTACCGCTTGCTGTTTATAACACGAGTACCCAATCGATGAAAATACATCGATTTCTCTCCATTTGTCTTGAACTCCAGTCAGGTATTTTGGCTACTCTTCGTCAAATGCAAGTACTAATAAAATAAATTAAATTATAATTATTATTATTTAGCACTAGCTGCGCCCCGCGGTTTCACCCGCGTATGTCCCGATCCCGTGGGATTATCGGGATAAAAAGCCTATGTGTTAATCCAGGTCTCCACCTATCTACATACAGAGTTTCATCGCAATCGGTCCAGTGGTTTTAGCGTGAAGGAGTAACAAACATACATACACACACACACACACACAAACTTTCACATTTATAATATTAGTAGGATAAAAAATTACGTCAGCTATTTCGTCGCGTTAATGCTGTTCCATCGGTCGTTTGTATTCACGTTTTTATGAAAAACTGTATTTTGTGAATGAATGAAGTGTAATTAACACTTTTCTGCTGCCAAGTTTTTCAAATACAATTTGAGAGTGGAATTAGTCGACTAAATAAATCTATTATCTCGATTCTTTTTGGTCTAGTGTTATCGTAATTATGTGTGTTAAGTTTTGACATTTGTTTTAAAATTCTTAGTGACGATAATTATTATTAGTGCTTGAAATTAGTTGAAGTCCTTTTTTGTTTTGTTTTCTTGAAAACTTTAGAAGACTTGTGCATTTAATTACCTACCGAATGCTAATTTTAAAGCATTCTATTTCATTTATTATTTTTTTCTTTTTCTGTTTTGGCATAACACGGCTTCAGTTTAACTGTGGTATAACTACAGAAAATCTAGAACGTGAGAATGGATTAGACTTGCCCATTACCAATACCACTCAGCTTAGTCGACCGTGTCCAAAGGAAAGAACTTGAGGAAACTTGGGGAAAGGAAAAACCTCTGGAGATAACTAAGCCGCAGGTTTCATTACAATGTTTTCATTTTCACCGTAGAACCATAGTTAGCGAACATAAAGTTTTCGTCAGAAAATTCAATTGCAATTCGTGCACGTCCGGCCGGGTAATTTTGATAAAACTTAGTATTAGAATAGGTAGGTAAGTACATGGAAATCTGGGAAGTAATATAGGCTACTTTTATCCCTGTATTTTCACGGATTCGTAACTTAAAGTCAACCAACTTCAGACCAATCAATCAATGACTTGAACGTTGTCACTTTATTGTTGTCGATACCAAAAGGAAATAACTTAAGGAAATAGCCATTTCCTACCGCCCCTGAGGCATCCGTTTGATTTCTTCCCGAAAATATTTACCTTACTAGGGTGAAATCCTCAAAATACGGGTTATTTTCACTAAACATACTTTTTTTAAAGTAGTATTCCACAACGACTCCAGCCTCGTGAATATGACGCTTGTAAAAGTGTCGAAATATCGATAGATACCTACACGCTTTATTTGCACAACATGCAAAAAAATCAATGTTAAAATCTCGTTTTAAGTAACTTATGTACTTACTTAATAAGTAGGTCTCAAGTAGGTATAAACAGCATAGAATTTTCACAAAATTTTCGTTCTGCTGGCATCAAAGTCCTATCAAAGTCCATGGTCCTTTTATTTTTACTTTCATATTATCTATCCAAAATAATTGATACCGAAAACTAAAGAAGATCTACTAATATTGGCGAAAAATCCTTGTTATGCATTCCTAGTATCCTAGCTCTGGTATAGTGGACTAAGACCTTAAGCTGGGTTTATTACGAAGACTTAAAAACCTCGCGCGTAAACCAACCTCTTTCGAGATATCTTTTAAAAACTCCTTTTCCGTTCAAATATTGAACGATCTAACTCTCAATTCAAACTTGGAACGTTTGTTACGGATCAACTGAGTTTCGTATTTGTGAGAATCAATATTTTGAGGTCAACTTTTCCAATGAATTAGGTCTTTGAGGTTGGTATTTCAGTAAAAAAAATCCAAAAAATGTTAAGGGATTACGGGTCATTTGTTGTTAGTATTTACTTTATACATTGCCAAAGAAAGGTTTCAAAGATGGCAGTGCAAAAAAGAAAACAAAAATTAAGGCGACTTAAAAAAGAACATTGGTAAAATCTGCCCCACGTTTTTTTTAATCGTCCTGCTAAATATTCTGCAGTGCGCATTGGGACACCGGTTACTAATTATGTACCCCGTTAGGTATAAGATGTCCTCTCTGGATAGTTGACTAACGAAACTCGTACCGCATTGTTAATTAAACACTAACTAACTGGCTAGCCTAGTCAGGAACACAGATTTCGAAAGAAAGATAAGTGTTAGTTTGGCTAGGTTGGCTTTACACCAACAAACTTCACAAAGTTTTACACTCTTTAAACTCACGCGATTTATTTCGATATTTTTAATAAATAGGGTTTTGATCGCGTTTTTATTTAAGAGAGCGACAAAATAACAAGAAAATTTACAAATAAATTGTTTTTCAGATTTACAAATATTTATTGAACGTAGGTAAATTCACAATATTTATGAAATAGTTTTTAATTAAAGTGGTTTTAATAAAAACTTTAATAAAAAAAACCTTATTATTATTATTATTATTTTTGTATCCAAAACGCGATCGCGACCTGTTTTATCCTCAAACTTTTGTTGTGAAAATATTATTTATCTATTTTTTTTATCTAAGCAATGTTAATATTATTGTGTAGGTCCACAACGCTGGCAATATTACCATTCCACGTAACAATCCTGATAAAAAATACATTTATTGAAACCATGTTATAGTTTAACATTTTGCGATATGATATCAGTTCTATATTGTTCAAGGAATTAATTGTTTATTTTTTAATTATACTTACCTACAAAATTAAAATATGTTTTAATGATACTATTATTAAAACTCTAATATGATTTTTATGCTCAAATTAAAAAAACAACCTTGGAGATACTTACAATTTAAACGCATTGGTTTAAATATGAACATTTTGGCTCTGTTTAAAATAAATTAAATCTCCGCATCAATCAACTAATTCAAACATAACTTTGTACCAAAGTAAACACAAGTCGAACCCCTCAAGCAGGGGAAAAGCAAAGTGCATTTGCATTAAAAAACATAACATCAACATTAGACAGTGATTAAAAAAGTTAGGTAGAACTTATAAGGAATAATTAAAAGCATTAAACTAATAAAAAACTTGCTTCTCCTCGCTGCTGGTCCACCCGTATACGTGTGTCTGTATACGTCTGGATAAAAAGTAACCTATGCACCACCCAATTAATCTATGTAGCCAGATACCTAGTCTTGTCAACACCGGTTATTTGATAGAAACAAACAAAAAAAATATTTCCTCTATAAAATATTAGTGTAGATACTAATTAATTAGTATTAGGTAGTAGATACTTAGGCATGATAAATAATTGTAATTTTTTAAACATTAATTGCTTGCACAGTCAGATAGCAACCGTAGGCCGAAAGTTAATTATAAATGGCCATTCTCCTTTATACTTATTTACTGTAGATATATCTATTTAGTTAGTGTCTCATGCCGGCGCCTCACATGGGCTTATGACTTGGTTCCAACGTTGGCCAATAATTTACACGCCTGGTTTAGGCATAACGTAAACTGAAAGCCACAAATAAAGTTAATTATACCTAATAATTAGCATGAAGCGCCCTACATTGTGTCACCAAACATATGGGAAGATAATCATCAGATTACTGACGATTTACAATGACAATTTACTTTTATATATGCCTATCAAGTGAGTCATAGGTCTCTATAATATACTATGCCTACCCAACATGATATTGACGAAGCAAAAGAAAAAAAAAATCACAGTAAAAATCAATATTTCTATAAATATAGGTACATAAAATACAAAGTCTTGACTGAGTGATATATCAACGCACAGCTCAAGCCAGTAGAAGAATCAGGCTATAGGCTAGGCACACTGATAGCAGCTATGACGGAAAATAATTTCAGTAAATTCAACCCGTATTGACTGAGGGGCGTAGGGGCTGTGGTCTCCAGTCTAAGATTTCTCCGGTAGGAAATCGCCGCGCGGAACGGCCTCCAACTAGATGGATGAACGATTAATTAAGGTTGCGGGAAATCGTTGGACGCAGAGAGCATGCGACCGATCGCTCTGGAAGTGTTTGGGCCTATGTTAAGCAGTGGTTGTCCTGTGGCTGATATGATACTGATGATGAACCCTACGCAGACAAAGTCGCGAGTAAAAGCTAGTACTGTTTTTTCTCTCTAATTATCTTTAGAAATCGAATGTAACATTTTTATGACAGCTTCAGATTTCACATCTGGTGCAATATGACCGGCCTGCAATAAAAAGGTGTAATAAAACGTACCTAAATGAATAATTAGGATTGTCTCATGGCCGCCCGCCACCCGATGGAGCCAGCGCGGGCGCGGGGCTTCGTGCCACACCGCCCCGGACACGTCAAACTGTTTATTACACCATCATTTTATTTTCATTTTCATTTTCAATGACACAGATTTTCAATTGTAGCGCAATTATTGTAATAACTCCGTACCTACCTACTTGTTTATACTGGTATATATTGCTTTTTGCGACGATTTTAACTAAACTGGTCAATTGAACTAGTAGGGTAGGTATAAAAGTACTACAATGTTTTTTCAGTATGTAGACAATGTTTTAAATAATTGACAATTTAGTGTAGATAAAGTTTGTGATTTTTTAACTAACCGACTTTAAAAAGGAGGATATTCTGAATTCGACGCGTTTGTTTCTATTTAAGTCAATTCTTCTCCACGTGATACTTGCTGAAATTCTACATCGTATCAGCAGAAGGTCTTAAAGAAGATTTTTAATTGAAAATTAATTAATTTTAAATAAAATTAGGTACTTTTTCTGTTTTGCAATTTTTAGACAATACAAGTACTATCTGGCCTTAACTTTTCTTTTTGTTTTTCTCTATGTAGCTTTCAAATCAACCTGGAAATGTCAAGTGATTCATCACTTTTTTCAGGTCAATTGGCCAGAGTTTATAAGATTTTGAAGGCTTTCAGTTTAATTGCTAGCATTAGTCAATTGAGTCATATTTATTTTAACTTAAAAGTGGACATATAAAAAAAGCAAATAAATTCGCCCAAGAATTTTACCTCAATAAACTTTTTCTTCACATAAATGATCCTCCGATCCTCATTTTTGCATACAAGCGAAAACCCATTGCCCTATTATGAAATACCGGAACCTTTTCATCAAAATACCACCATTGGCCTTAAGACCCTGAAAATATGAAAGCCTTAAAAATTACAAATTCTATGGAAACCTTTCTTTTGAGGATAATAAATTGTGCAACTATTTTGTGAATGCATTTTACTTTGATAAACGACGATCGGTTGTTAAAAAGCCTTACAAGAGCAAGCAGAGAGCTTGAACCTCATGGAATTGTACAAACGTTAAGAGCTGTTGACATTTCACACACATGCAAGCCTCAATAAAGGTTTGCGACAAGCCTCAACCTCATCTCAACCCTTAGAATTTGAGTTCGTACCTCTCAACCTCACAATCATTGATGACAGCCTATTGCCTAGCACATGAGTAGGAATTGCCTAGTATCAAACGGCTATCCATATTAAATAGTGTGCAAGTATTCATGCACACTGTATTAAATTTAGGTTAAGGATAATTTTGACCGTGATAAAAGGACCTTTGCTATATTATTTAATGTATTAATCTAGGTAAAATCCGGTTATAATATTGTGGTTAATAATTATATAGAGTTATATATTTTATGAGTTGATAGATTAGTTTATTTAAATCAACAGCTGTTCAAAGATTTGATTAAGCAGTTAAATAAATATGATATTACTCGTTAATATAATGATTTTTATTATAAAGATCTTAGGTTTTCTTTATTTATGTTTTTGTATTAAAAATATCAATTTTTATTTCAATATTCTTTGATGTTAATGGAGCTTTTAGTTGGCTTTTAGCCTGTCGACGGTCATTGACGTCTGTATGAATCTGTATCGTGGCTAAATTGGCAGATATCTATCTGTCAGTCAACGTCATTGATTTAGACTTCTTTGCTAAGTGTACAGTTTATTAGTTTGTGTCATTGACACTGATTTTAGATGTAATTAGTCTATTAGTCCGAATGAAAGAAAAAAATCACTTACTTTCTAAATAAAATAAGTTTTTACAAACTAAATACAAATATAAAATGAATCATTTTTAAAATTTGATATTTTAAGGTGCTAAAATGGCAAAATAGTTTCTCAGAACTCTCCGGCACGGGGCGGCGCGGCGTTGCGTTTTTATTAGGCACAAAATAGATTTGACGTTTTGTACGGACTAATAAATCTAAGGAATTTTGAATGAATTATGACATTTTAATAACTATTCATTTTTATTCTACTACTTTCTAAGTTTCTAAGTCCCCTAGACTCTTGTTTTATTTGCTTCCAAGTAGGTATAGATTTTTTGTACCCTCTTCCTTTTTAGGGTTCCGTAGCCGAATGGCAAAAAACGGAACCCTTATAGATTCGTCATGTCTGTCTGTCTGCCATATGTCACAGCCACTTTTTATAAGTAGAGATAATTTCATGAAATTCACCTCTTATGCTATTTTTCACGAACTTTCTAAATTTTTTCTGAAGTGATACATCCGTACTTTCACTTAACTAGCGCATCTAAGCGCAAACTGACTTAAGATACCAAAATCACATCATATATGACGTTTTTGTGAATGGACCAGTCACGTAAAGATTCTGTCTACCAATTTCTATTTATTCAAAATATTGTTCTTCGAAGCTCGTATGTTTTCATTAGCGAATAACATTTGCTAAAACTAATATTCAGTTGCGGGTAATTGAATGGGAAATTATATTCATTAATTTGCATTTTAATTTTTGCATTCGCAATATTTTTTTCAATTTAAGTTGTTTTTTTATTGTGACAAATTGTAAAGATTCAATGTAAAATCTGGTGGGTAGTGATTCATGGTAGTTCGAGGTTGCAATAAATTAGTGGTAATAAGTGCTGAGTGACGTCGATTTGGCTCCGATTTACTAGCTAGTCTAGCTAGACGTCTTTTTTATAAGATAGTATTAGTCAGAATACCTAATCTAATAATACTGAATTACTCATTGAATGTTTTTAAGCTCATTTTTTGACGACAAAATGAACTCAGATGAACTCTAGATAATGCGTTCGAACTCTTTAAATAAAAACGCCATTACTATCATTGCTTACAGAATTAAATCATGTTTGTTTAAAAAATTAAATTTCAAAACGTTTTTCGTAAGAATCCTTGTCTACTGATTTTATTATCTTGAGTTATAAACATCATATAATAACGTGGTGCTCCGTTCGACCAGGCATAACCGAGACAGTGTTCTTTAAAGCCGTGTTTCAGGCGATACACGTTACCTCATAAATCGTTCCTCAACATCTGACCCCGTTATCTAGTTTACATTACTCGTTGAAGATTAATTCTAAACTGTTTACGCTGATTAGTTGGGAACAGTACCTAGCCTCGATGACTGCGCACGCGACCACCGCCGGCGTCATGCCCACGGGCATCACGAATCGATGAACCGACCCAAACAATGAAACGGAGGAAACATGACTCGAACTCCATTCCTGCTAAACTACATAAAAATACCAAAGAAACTACACAATCTTAACATGTGAACGATGCAACACTGCCGGAATACAAGTGCCTTACGCGAACTGTTTACTGAATAACGGTTAACGAAATTGGTGCTTAATGAAACAATAATAAATAATGTTAGTGAAAAAAACTTTACTGAAGGACTGTAAACGTTTAAGATGTTAGACGTTTTTCGCGGTTTAAAGAATCTTATAAAAGTAAACTATGTTCATATTGATTCGCCGGTGTTCCGCCTGCATTACTCGATTACAGTGATATTGTTGATATCGTTCAGTTTGATAGTGACGACGAGGCAGTACGTCGGGAACCCTATCGACTGCATACACACGAAGGACATTCCTGAAGACGTACTCAATACGTACTGCTGGATCCATTCGACGTACACGCTCAAGAGCTTCTTCCGGAAGAAGGTCGGCATCGAGGTACCCTACCCGGGCATCGGGAACAGCCGCGAGAAGGGCAAGGAAGATATAAACGATATGAAGATTTACAAATACTATCAATGGGTCTGCTTCTGCCTATTTTTTCAGGTAAGTCTTCCTTGTTGTGTTTTTACACTAAGTTATTTTTTTATTCGGTTTTCACAAGTCAATAAAAATCGATACAGAATCGTTTTGTTCCAACAAAAACATAGTAAAACATAAAACAATGTCGCAACGGGAAGGTGCGCGCGCGCAACTCGCGCAGAAATAGCTCAGGTGATGCCTGCGACCCGTTTCACTAAACTCTTTATTATTATAACAGCTTTAACGACCGTTACACTAACGTTACAACGGTCGTTAATCAACAATACTGAATTTACGACTTTCAAATATTTTGTAAATGTCGACTTTACTGGACTCGTTTAAGTCCAATGGTTTCACTAAAATAACAAGAATTACTAAGATTTTAAACTACCATTTTTTTTTCACTTTCACTATTTAAATTATTTACCATTTTTCTTTTTTTACCATGTTTTTTTTAAGTTTTGTGGAGCTCGATCAAAAAAGATGGTAAATTATTTGTTTTAAAAACATTAATAGTAAGAAGTACTAATGATTTTGGTTTGGTTTGGGATAATTATGCTTCCTCAAAAAATACTAGTTCTAGATGCCTTGAAAGATAGCAGCAACTGCATCAATGATGGTACAAAAAACTGAAAATGTCTATGAAGTGAAATGCCTATCCAGTAAAAATGTACGAGGTTTATAACCATGTGGCTATATGGCACGTGGCACTCAGCAGATTTTGTCTTCTCAGACCGTGTTTAAACTAAAAAAAAACCATCAAAAAAATATGCCATCGTAATCTCGGTTCCATCATTCTTCACCAAAGACAATGACGGCTATATAAAGTCCGCCATCTATCGAGCGATACAGAACTAATTTAGAATATAAATAATCCCTCATTTGATCTGCTTTGTGTGGATTTTCTAAATGCTTTACTTTATTACTTTTTAATTCCTCTTGTGGAAGATCTTTATTTTTGGTACTATTTCCTCGTGCCTACAAAAGTTAAAATCCCACTGAGAATTGTTTTATTTAGTTGCCATTAGTATGTTTGTATGCGTTATTTCAGTTTCTTACATCCAAAAATGTAACACATACTAAAATAGCTCAAATTTTACATAAAAAAACGTTTTTTTTACAGGTCAGATCAGAAATAATTCCATAAAAAACAAAACTAAACATAAACGATGTAAGAATAAATAAATCAAATAAAAATAAATAAATAAACTAGGTATACATTTAAGTCTTCACCGAGCGCTCTGAGAATATTTTAAAAAGTTGAGACAGCAGGTAAATATTAATTTAGATTAATTACTAATTAAAAAATCATTTTTTGTCAATTTCTCAATATGGTGAAAAAATAAAAGCTTGTAAAAATGTATTCAACTACCTTTTTGCGAAGAGTACTTATATTATACTATGCCAAATTATTGGTTGTGAGCTTTGCGTAGATACATCAGTCAGTCAAGACTTGAAATTGTATATTTAAAGATTTGCACGGAAGAAGGTAAATAAAACAACAGTAGGTAGGTAAAGATCGGATCAAAAGCTTTAATCACGGGCACACCTATTTTATCAGTGACGAAAAGGAGTATGACGAAAAGAGGTCATGTTTGTTTACCAAATTGTCTAGTCTAGGAAGTGTTAGAATATGATTCACAACGTTACAGCTATACCATCGATTGTGATAGTATTCGATAAATGTAAAATGATCGCTTATATTTTACTGAAATTGCATTAAAAATACAAATGTAGCACTCAAGCCAGTAGACAGATCGAACTAATAGGTACATAGATAGCAATTAAGACGTATACATCCGCTAAGAAAGGATTTTGGAAAAAATTACTTTCCTCAAATAGGCATATCTTGATATTTATTATTTAAAAAATGTATAATGCAAAATGCAGAACCATTAATTAAAAGAAAAACCTAAGTAGTCTATGTCAAATAACTCTGCTTGTAAAATAAGAAAGCTCTGTTTAAAATTCTTATGTGCAATTGTGGGTTCTATCTGGCAGTAAGTATTGTTTTTATGTCTAGTAGCGTCGCGAACCAAGTTTAATCTATGTAAATAAACAAGTGGTATAATGTCACTCTGACGACTTGCGATCGACTTAAGCCCCGGTCTCACTATTGCGACAGAAGTCTGAAATCCGCGAAGTAAAGTTGTAGGTTCGGATTTTGACTGCAATCATATATTTTTTTTGGAACGAAGACGCTTATCGCGGATTCGGTAAGAGACCTAGCCGAGAAAACATGTTACAAAAAATTAAACAAAAAAGTATATATGCTACTTCAAGGATGCAATTAATCCTCATACCAAGTTTCATCAATACCGGTTCAGTAGTTTCGGAGTCAATTCATTACGAAGTCTGAATATTTTTCAAAAAAAAAACTAACCGAGTCACATATTTAAAAAACTTTTTTTTCGTTGCGACAGTCGAACAAGAAAGTCGCAGCACCAAAGCCTCACTTTAAAACGATAATCGGAATAAAAATGTACACAAACGAAACTGGAGATCGTTTTTATTACGTCTAATAAGGAGTGATTAGCATCCCGAGGCTGTTTTACATCGTCTGGCTGCAGGGTGACCCCATTTACACTTCATTACACTACGTTACGTAGTTTGTAAGCAACCCGATTTTTGCATTTAGCTGTTTTGAGGCGAATTTCAAATCGATTTGTGTTTTAGGATTTGAAATGGTTTTGAATAGGGCAAATGATTAGAAGTTATCTGTATTTTGTAAGAACCTAGTGTTTAGCCACAGACATAAATATTCTACTTCATAAAACACTGGGCGAATAGGCCAATGAAATCCGAATTTTTCATCATGTCCCGATCATATTTTAAATTAATGTGGTCAGAGTCAGAACTATGACTGACTGACTGACTGATATATGAACGCACAGCTCGAACCAATAGACATATAGGAAACAGGACCTATATATTATTATGCATCCGCTAAGGAATAATTTTAGAAAATTCAAATTCCATGGCTAATTTTTATGATAAATGCCATTCTATATACCTACGCCTGAGATGTTTTGTGAAGAAAACGCTGAAAGTGTAGCTCGAAAATAAGATAGGTAGATAGATTTTAAAATATTGGAACTTATTGTCATACTTTTAATCAGTTACCCATCGAAGTAATAACCATGCCATACGTAGCTTCACTCTCACTACCGTGGTCTTTAAACTTAGATAGTTGCATCCAACAAGGTACAACATGCTGCTGTATGTTGGCAACCATTGCTCCCACAGCCAAGGAATTTGAGCTGGTTTGCAAACATACGTGAGAATGTCTGTCCAATTAATGTATTTAACAGGTCCGTGGAAACTGTTCCTTTTACTTACTCGTTACCTACGTCTTGTTACGTCACTTCGGTAGGTAATACTATAACAGTACCCCGCGGTTTCAACACCATAAGTACTGATTCCGAGGAAATTAAAGGATAAATAATAGCCTAAGTATAAGTTATTTAGAGGTAGTTACAGAGTCCCAACTATCTTTAAGCCGCAGTTTTCACTACGATATGTTCTTTACCGCGTAAGAGTATGTTTATATCCATTGGTCCACGGCAGCTAGCCAGCTAGATGCGAATATACGACCTTCGGAATGAAAGTCGAGAGATCTATATCTACCACTAGACCAATACCTCTACAAATTAAGTTGCATCGAACTCGATTCTAAAGTTTTTGAGTGAAAGGTTAACAAACACACAGGCAGTTTAGTCAAATGCAGTATTTTTAGAAACGACAAGGAATTTTTATTCCATGGCGATAATTGACAATTTTAGGCAGAATGCATTTTGCTCTTGGCTCCTATTTCCGCCTTAAATATTTCCAAGTCTTCTTTTAAAAATAATCCAAGTATTTATCTTTCGGAAACGTTGAAATGCTCACAGGTTCGGAAGTTCCGACGCCCGCAAATGACGTGTTAAAGCATTCAAAGAAAAATTGTGAAAGATTCATAGTTTAAGTTTTAGTTTTACTGCGCTATAAATCATAATTTATAGCCTGCTTTGCTTTGCTTTAGCGATTACCATAAAGAGCGAAATAAGATGCAGTTTTTTTGGGAAGTTTAGATTTGGAAATAAGCCTAGGTACTTAGGTTTCGTTTTGTCACCTACCTATCTCGGGACCCTTGAATATTATCAGGCACCTTCAGGTCTTGATAGTTAGAAGCGACCGTATCGGTTACTTCCTCTACTCTTGTCACTTTTCTCACTCGTAACTCGATTTCTTTTCGACAGGCTAAACTCACCATATCGCGGTTCGCGAACTTTTTTCTACACTATTCTTGAGTTTGCATAACTTTACCACTGGATTCCAGGCTCACTCAGGGATTGAAACTCATCTTCCCTGTTTATTTATTTAAATAATTATTTAAGTGATAACCGGACCGGTTGGAACAAAAACTAAACACGCCTTCATTAATAAAATTATCGAATAATTTCCGTTTAGTATGTTTTCGCGTAGAGATTCAGTGTTACCTTTGAGACTACCTTCTAATCACAAATAGTGCTCATGTAATATTAGCGAAAGTATAACAACAGATAAGAGACCAAAGGTAATAAGGATTATTATCTACAATGCGTAGCTTTATAACCAAACCTTTTGGGACTAGAAACATAAAATTGAGGGCTCCTTACGTTGAACACTGAGAATGAAAGAGAAATTCCTATAGGATCGCGATTTTTGCGGGCATGACCAGAAGTAGTTGGATCGGACACAGCTGCTGTGGAGTGTGTAGAACGTCTTGTGCGTGCAGTACTGAGTAATGGCTTCTATCCTCTAACTATAAATAAAGTATAATTAGTTAGAAGATAGAATAGATAGATAACTTTATTTGTACAACACAAGAGTGAACAGAACACGATATACACAAAGTAGAGTAATAGCTAGAAAGTATAAGTTGCACAAATGGGCGGTCTTATCGCTAAAAGCGAATAATGCCTGTGGATGCTGCACTTCCAAAGTAAAATATTATTAAAACTAGCGACCCGCTCCGGCTTCGCACGGCTATATGATGCATGTATTATACATATAAACCTTCCTCTTGAATCACTCTATCTATTAAAAAAAACCGCATCAAAATCCGTAACGTAGTTTTAAAGATCTAAGCGTACAAAGGGAAATAGGGATGGCGAAAAGTGACTTTATTTTATACTATGTAGTGATTAACCACTACACGCATAGGTACTAATGGTATGTTCATTTTATTGAAATATCATTAGATACATCTTGATCTTAAACTTGATATGATATGAAAGAGTTTTCAAGTTAAAATAACAATAACACTAACTTATTTGTAAATAAACCAGACAGACTATTTTCGTGGGGCCTGAAAAAGCTCCGCGCGGCTGAAACGTGTCTCAACATAGAATGTACTTAAATAAACTTGACAGGTCACAAGAGGCCTACTTTACTTCCTCCTGCCTACTACGCTGGAGAAGTTTTACATTTTTAAAAGAAAATGGCAGACATACGTCACAGTTTCCACTATATTTTCAAGATAGATAGATACCGCATTTATTTTGTAACCAGAACACACTTATTTTTATTACAAAAGGAAAGAAAAGGAAAAGGAACCGACGACAACATAATAATATAATCAATCAGAATCAGAATCAATTTGACTTTACATCCAATCTAGATGTTTTATGCAACGCCAGCAATGCTTTTCTGGCCGTCGTAGTACTTGGGTTGGAACATGTATTAGATGAAGTGGGCTTGCCCAGCATCGATACCACCCAGGAAGGAGGGACCGCCATAATCCGCGTAATATTTTACCTGTCATTGAACACTCAACAACGTAAACTAAGCTTCACGAAAGAAACAAACACTCTACATATAAATTAGGTATCAATATATGCTTATTCTCATCCAAGTAAAATAAAAAAATGAAAAATCTATAGTCAGAAACTTAAAAATGGAGTGTTTTAAAAGAAATTCGTTTCTTTTAAAACACTCCATTTTTAAGTTATTGACTATAGATTTTTTCATTTTTTTATTTAATTAAATTAGAAAAAACATAAGTAAAAAATATAAACCATACGAGGTTTATCTTAGGAGATATTTCTGGGTGTGGAGTAAAGAGTTAACTTTTGTAGACCGTCACTAGCCACATTCACGGCGCCGACGTCAGAGGTCTCTATAAGATCTTTCCTTGTGGAAGTGGTAGAGCACGATGGACAGAAAATAAGGTGCAAATCTTCCGTAAATGCATCACAGTCGCACTCTAGTCTCGTAGAGTACGATCTGCCGCGGCTCAAATTTGCGGTGTTTTCACGCTAATAAATTGAGTATAGTTAGTAAATGCAATGTCATTTCATACGAGTACTCTATTCGTAATTGCAACGTGGAATGCGTTGTGATTTATTGATGCAATAGCAGTTTTATTGGGCTATGTTTAGTTAGAATTGGATTGGCAGGCGTTACTCAATTAATATTAGCCTGCATAGCATATTAACTTTAAGTTATTTATGGTTTTAGGTGTTTGCGAAGTAATGGCGCGCAAAATTCCATTTTATTGAGTTTACTGAAAAAAAAAACACTGAGTTAGAAATCGAAATATTACATTATTATGCTTTTAGAACATAATTTCCTACTTCTCAATTTGTTATTAGGCTTTGAAACTATCTCAAGATTTAACAAAAGTGACGTTCATTTGTTAACCGTTAAATATTGTTCATTCCACTTTAAATTTGGAATAATTTCAAAGCCCAATAAAGAAATAAGTAGTTGGAAAATTATGTTGTGGAAGCGCGTGTAACAAAATTATGCAACACTAGCTGCGCCCCGCGGTTTCACCCGCGTAAGTCTCGATCCCGTGGGAATATCTGGATAAAAAGTAGCCTATGTGTTAATCCAGGTCTCCAGCTATCTGGATACCGAGTTTCATCGCAATCGGTCCAGAAGTTTATGTGTGAAGGAGTAACAAACACACATACACACACAAACTTTCACATTTATAATATTAAGTAGGATTTTTGTTTCAACTTGGAGTTTTTTTTTAAACTTACTTTTTTCGAGTTGGCGGGCAGGTCGAAATACCCTTAACCAGAGAGCTTAGAAATCGCATCGCGAATAGAAAAAAATAGAATATAGGTCTCCAAAGAGTTTTATCAAGAAAAAACGATCTAATTGTGCGATAGATCACGACTGAAGTGACTGTAGACTTCAGACTTAAAAATGAGCCGATACTAAACTTAATAGTTTAATCATTAAGGGATGATAGATGCCGTGTTTTTTTGTCTCTGGTCAAGATTTTTTTTTATATTACCCGATCAGGGAAGCCAAATATTTCTGAATGAGCCCATACAGCCTCGTTTTTACAAACTTTGTCGCTTTTTTCTGATGCTGCCATCTATCTAAGCATTTGGGACTTGTTTCTTTTTAGGGTTTCGTTGCTCAAAAGGTAAAAAAGGAACCCTTATAAGATCACTTGCTTGTCCGTCTGTCTGTCTGTTTTCCAAGTACTTAAACCTAATTACCCTTTTCATCTTCGAAAATAATTTTTAACAGCGTAGTCGTGAGAGGATGCATTTGTGAGACAGATTATGAGAGAGATTATGCCTGCACAGTTGTCAAATAAAATATCCAGGAGGTAGAGGGTTCTCGGTGCGCTCGCTGTTGTCTTAAAACGTGATTGCTTGCCAGATGCCCATGGGCGGTATTGTGAGCAACGACACCATATTATAAATTGTTAATATTTTTTTTGCCGGTAATCTGTCGACCAACCGCGACCGTCTTATCTGTAATCTGCCTTCGTTGCGTCAAGTGATATTTTATAGAATCACGCAACAGTGCCAACTCCTAAAGAAATAATGAAATGATTTATCAGTATGATCTACACGGACGGGGGAAACCTCATCAACTTTGCAAACTTTAAAGCTATTTTACTCGATTAAAGCCGTGCTTTTTAAACCCATTTATACTTCAAGCGAAATCCTTGTTCTTTGTCACCGAAATCATCAGAAAACTCAAGACCATTTTTAATTACTGCGTTAATGAACGGTATTCTAACACAGCAACAATTTATTAGTGGTTTCTGTTGCATATATTTAAATGATAAAAGAAATAAAATATAGTAAATATTTACACGATAGTCACGAAATGTTGGTTAACTTTTGAGATTTCATAAGTTTTTGGTGGCATAAGGCTTGGCTTCTTAGTAGATTTATGTTTGTGATAGGATCATCTTTACTAAAAATCTACAACTTTAGGGTTCCGTATAATTTTATTGTCCGTCCGTCTATTTAACTCCCTAACTCACCGCATAAGCGCAAGTGTTCTGAAGCGAAGGTATAATAAATCTATAAACCTAATTTACCTAGTACCTATTGGAAAGGACATCAATCTTTCTATTGTAATGAGCGGGCACTTTATTAGTATGATCGTGCCAACTCACAGCCACTGCAGGCCGTTATTCTGGACATACTGTAGTATGTATTATGGTGGTAGACCGGAAGTCTATGACAGGTATACTCACGTTAACTGACGGCCCACATTGAAAAGGATTCTTTTCACTTTTCACTTCACATCACATCACATCACTTTTCTAAGATGTCTCATGCTTTTCTAGGAGATACTTATACGCTCGTGACTCAAAAATCCCCAAATAAATGATCCTTCGAAGGACACGAATGAAGGTAGGAAGATGGCAGTGGAACGAAAACTTTCCGACTCGTCCTCCTTTTGTGGCTGCACCGGCCTAAGTATCGGTACACGGATAAGTGGGTACGACGCGTCGTATCCACTTATCCGTGTATGACAATTTTTGGTTACCATCCACCCGTCGCGACGGGTGGATGGTAACCAGAAATCGTGTGGCTATTTAACGTAAATAAGTTGGTCATGAGTTCACGTAGTAAAGGTATTAAACGTAAAGGTTGCATAGAACAATTGCAGCTAATTTATTAACAGTGCTAATGTGAAAACTGCAGTAGAATAGCCTCCAAGTTTAAGAGAGCTTTGCAAGTTAGAGACAAGCGGTTCCAGTGCTCGTATTCTTTGTGAGATAATTGTATTGAGGTTGTGTTGAGAAAATTGTAAGTTGAGCACAGACAGACAGTCAGCCTCGTTCCACAATCACTTTAATTGTCTGACAAACCAACCAATAAAGGATATGCTCACAATTTCTGATTATAGTACTACACTTCTCCAGCTTCAGTGGCAGCCTAGAGAAGGTTGGTACTAGTTATTTTATCTGGAAGCTGCGAATGAGTTTACAACTTCTGATTTTTCGTAGTAGGCACTTGCCTAGCTTTATAATCAGTGCCAATAATTCGCCTACCTATACGAAATGCAATGTTTAGATGTTTAATAAGCTTTGGATAAGCTATAAACGGATATGTTATTTCAACGTTATGTCCTACTTAGGTAAGTAGGTATTCGTTTGTATAAAATGACCAACACTATCTAAACATAGCATCAAATATTTTATTGATTTCACACCGATACATTCATGTGAATAAAATTTTATGATTTCAATGACTTTAAACTCACAAATATAATTCTATAATTAGCTCAATTATTTCACAAATATTGAACAATGTAGCCCAAACAGTAAAGGAACGTATTTTAGCAAATTAATGAAGCAGTTAACACAATTTATGTCGACCGGAAGTTGGAATATAATGCAATAGGATTTGTTGTTACATGCAATGTAATTTTGGTAAATAACGTCCACAGAAATCATACTGTGGTTAATACTGGACAATGGTTTAGCGACAAATGAGAGACGGCTATTGTTGAAGCATATAAGTTGGTCCATGAATAAGTACCTACCACTTCAAATTTCAGCAAACATTTCTACAACTTGGGTATAAACGGACGGCCTCTTATGCAGGCTGTATGGAAGCGGAAGAGCCGTACTTCCGGATTGTATAGTACCGGACTTGGTGACGTCAATAGCCTTCCACTAATTGTAATAAAAGGCGAACTTTATGTGGAAGAAGTTGGAGATCGTCGTAACAAGTAGAACCTTACGCAAAAGGAACCCAACTGAAATGGTCTTGTTGCGGAAATAGCAGAGCAGTATAAGGTCCCGCTATGAACAATGTTATCTCCTAGGCTACCATCAGAAGGGTTAGGCATTTAGAAGCCACGGCGCCTATTTAGCTCAGCCTGCCTAGCATGAAGACCAAAACACGATACGATAAAGCGATATAACTACATCAACTCACAAAATATAATAGATAAAGCCGCCATTTTGAATTTTAATCATAAATTTTATCGCAATTTTCGATAAAAATTCAACATGGCGGCTTCATCGATCATATTTTGAGAGTTGATGTAGTTATATCGCTTTATCGTATCGTGTTTTGGTCTACATGCTAGGCAGGCTGGGCGAAACTTTAAAAAATCTCATCCTTGCCGGGAAATTCATAATTTACTTTAGCAGCTCATTAGAAAAATTCAAGATGCATAATTACAATCCTTCATTGCGCATCTTGGCAGCCAGAAAACTCTCGGTTTATATTAAAATTATTTTTTACACTTTTTGGCATCCGCGCAGCTTACGATCTATTATCATTGTCAACTTCGAATGGTTTCATTAGGATTTTTTCTCATTAAGGCTGGACTAGGGATTTACATTGCGATAAAAAAATTTACTAGCGTTCTTCTTTTCTTGCTGAAAATTTTGCTATTTGTTTTTCAAATAGTTTCGAAACATTCGATAGATGTTATGTACTCGTACCTAAGTAAAAAAATAATATTTTACCTTAGGACGATGACGCGTGCATAATTTATTTGCTTTAGTACCTACTCATATAAAGCAGATCCTTGGTTTTCCTCCAGGATTTCAGAGTTTTACTTATACTTAGTTAAAACTATTTGATCCTAGTAACCTCAATTAGACCTTTTAGTTTGTTTTTTTTCGTCACCCTTCAAAGCAGCGTCAAAGTCAAAGTCAATTTTTTTATTCATTTGGATGCTTATTACATTTGTATACACAGATCCTCACACAGATCACATAAAAACGTTTTAAAAACATCATTATCAACATCTGTCATCTACCATCCATAATGAAACTATTTATTTTTTATTATATACTAGCGACCCGCCCCGGCTTCGCACGGCTATATTATGCATGTATAAACCTTCCTCTTGTATCACTCTAGTAGTTTTAAAGATTTAAGCATATATACAAATGGAAATAGGGACATAGGGACAGAGAAAGCGACTTTGTTTTATACTATGTAGTGATACCCGCACTTTCACCCGCGAGTTCGTTTGCGTAGGATTTCAATTTTCTAAAACTCTTTGTTAACTGATGCCTCCGTCCATTGATTTAAGCTATGCGTTGATATATCAGTCAGTCAGGACTTTGAATTTTATATTTTTAGAATTTAAAGAAAGCCTTATAAAAATTTACTGTAATTGAAACAAAGACAAACACAGCACATAGAGATGCAACGTTGCATAAATCACACAATGTCGATAGTGAGTGGAACGGAACGACATCGCGCATCGTACCCATGATGGATGCTTTCCAAATCTGTTTAAACTGCCTACAATTGTTTGTTTTAGTGCTTTCGCGTGCGACCGTTACTTATACCGGTTTTATAATCATACGAGTCTCATTTGTAATTTACCACGCAATGAAAAAGAAAATCCGCGCAGTATTAATTTCGTTAAATTGTGCGAGCCACTGGGGTTTGAAAAAAAGGAAATTCCACGACTTCTGTGA
Source organism: Idaea aversata (assembly GCA_907269075.1). Taxonomy (NCBI): domain Eukaryota; kingdom Metazoa; phylum Arthropoda; class Insecta; order Lepidoptera; family Geometridae; genus Idaea; species Idaea aversata. The sequence goes on from OU026084.1 coordinate 1,176,256, forward strand.
TTTAAGCAATAGAAATGGATATTTGAATATGTTTACAGATGAACACGTTGGGTAATTAAATACAAAAATCGATTATCCTTGTTATAAATTACTTTAATTTTTAACCTTTAAGGAAACTTATTTGGATTTTTAATATTATTTTTGCTTTAGGTTGTAAAGAACCCCCCCCCCTGCCTATTTTAAATCTAAAATCAACTATCTAACTTAAATCAATTTACTATTAATTAAATATATAATTTAGTATTTATTTATTATTTTTATAGAAAAGCATTTATTATTTTAATATAGAAATTTAGTATTTGGTATTTTAATTTATGGAAATTTAGTATTTATTTATTTAATATGGGGAGTTGTAGTTTAATATGGCACGTGACGTCTAGTGGAAATAAACCCTAGATATGAAGTGTAGTAACCAGGTCCTAGTGACTCGAGATTCCTAACAAAATATTTTTAAATAATCTAAAACCAAAACAATTCGTAAGCGGAGATGGGTAAATATCGTGTATGTAGGTACCCTATGAATTTAAGAAAATAATTAGAAAATTGAAAATTCGTAAGTGAAGACGGGTATGGACGGACGGACGGACGGAAGGTTAATATTATGTATGTAGATTGTCGCGAAGGGGGGAAAATAGGAAAGAGCTGATTATAGGGGATATAACTGCGTCTACTATATGTAAAATCACTAGCGACTCGCTCCGGCTTCTCACGGTTATATTATGCATGTATTATGCATACAAACCTTCCTCTTGAATCACTCTATCTATTAAAAGAAACCGCATCGAAATCCGTTGCGAAGCTTTAAAGATTTAAGCATACATAGGAACATAGGGTACAGAAACAGAGAAAGCGACCCCGTTTTATACTATGTAAAGATAATGATAGTGGCAAGTCAAGATATAGACAATTTAATATAAGTCACATAATAATTTTATAATAAAATAATATTATGATTGGTAGACACTGGTTAACATTTATCCCTCTCATCGCGGCGTTGGAAACCTGACGTTTCCCAAGTTTTACAATATACAAGCCTGGTTCATAAGTGTTGGTTCACTAGCCTGGTTCACCTGCACATGTCTGTATAATTAGGATCTGCTTATACCTGACGTTCCCAAGTTTTACAATTTACAAGCCTGGTTCATAGGTGTTGGTTCACAAGCTTGGTTCACTTGTACATGTATATATAATTAGGATCTGCTTATACCTGGCGTTCCCCAAGTTTTACAATATACAAGCCTGGTTCATAAGTGTTGGTTCACAAGCTTGGTTCACTTGCACATGTGTATATATTTAGAATCTGCTTCGCATTTAAAGATAGATCATCATTGCCGTTTGGTCTGTAAAGAAAGACAGTGTGAGCATTTCATCATAACATCCCTAACACAGGGCAAATAGATAAACTAATTATGGAACTAATACACATTCCATATTGTATATTATAACATTATATCCAGACGATACTAGACATGTCTCCTGTAAGGTTATATTGTCTAATGTAATGTAGGGTAAGTAAACTAAAACACACCCGCGCTCCGTTCCGCTCGTGTGCACACAGCACAGATGCTACTGTTCTACCTTTGATCTCACATCCTCTAGTTCTAATCTAAAAAAGCAAGCCACTACAATAGCAATCCACTACATAATGGTCATACAGAACAATTAACTGAACAGGAATACGATTTTATAACAGAACTATAAACAGACTTATATATAATTTATTAATCTGTGAAAAGAGAATGAAATGTAAAATGCTCAGTAGGAAAGTACTAAAGTACCACCTACCTCAAACTATCCATAAGTCGAATGATGCATTATCCTAGCACATGTAAATCCATGTTAAGTGCTCATTCAACCATACATATCTTGAACATTTCTAGTTTATAACATTTCTCTGGTTCTTTTCTAATTTTTTATCACCTGACTTTTCTCTGACAATGTTCCAATGCTGTCAAGAATACCTTTTTATTTTAAAATACTAATTGTTTTCTAAAAAGATCAGAATCTTCAAAAAGGTTTTATAATATTTTTGAGAATTTTAATTTTATAACCCAACGGAAGAAGGTTGTTCCGTTACAAGGTATATTATTACTGTAAGTATGTATCTATCTATTTTAATTATGTTTTTATTATTGAATTCTTGTATGTCTCGATGCATTTGACACAGACTCTCTTAACCTAGCCTAGGCCTAAGTTTGGAAGATAATTAGGTGCCATTGCCCAATAAAGGGCCAATAATGGCAAACAAAAGAAATGTCTTGCAGTTATTTGACAGTTCGCCCACCAATTCCTATATGTAAACGGTAATCTAGTTGAGAATTCAATGAGAATAACGATTGCTTCGAGTAACACAAACTAAAACATTCACCAACGAAGCCACTACTCGTACAATAACGTACCTACATAGAGTACACACTCCACTCCTAAATTAGTGAAACGGCGCGCATGAACAACAATAACATTGTAATAATATCAAACATTCATTGCAAGTTGTTGTAATTCAACGTGGAAAGGAATCGTAAATGTAAACGCTAAAAAGTCAAGTCTGAGTCTTAGGTATAGACTTGTACAGCAAATATTAAAAGCGTTTATGATCATAAACATGATTAACCAACTGTCAAGTGTTAAACTGATTAAATAATATCAGCTGTGTGTTTATTGAAATAGATTTTAATTTTAAATCACCCGTTAAATACATTTAGTTAAATTTGTTTATAGACAAAATCATGCAAGCATGCATGCATGCTCTCTGCGTCCAACGACTTCCCCCCAATAATATCATTTAATATTAAAAAAGTTCAAATTAATTTATTAATATTTAAATTAATTACATGGTTAAATTTTATTACGTGGTTTATGTCTGAAATTATAAGTGTCCACCTTTTAATTGTACCTATATTATACCTATAATTTGAATAAAGACATAAAATTTTTCATTAAGATGTATAATTTAAATTTAATTTAAATCTAAGTAATGTTAGAGACATGGCATGGGCGCTCCTTTCCTAAGATAGAGGAGTCCTATAAATATTTATCTAAAGTCCAATGGTACGTTTTGTATCCATTTTAAAGTTTATAAGAAAATCAGATGCACAATTACAAATAATAATCAAAACAAATACTATAATTTGATTTGTTTTACCATTTTTCTTTTGTTTTATTTTAACCGAAAACCTACAAAGTGAATCGAATAGTGTTTTTCAACATTTTCTTTTTGTGTGATACTCTAAAAGATGCGCGTAATATTAAAAAAATATTGTGTCCTATCACTTTTTGGGATGGTCTGGCTCCGTTTCACCATACAACCAGACATCTCATAACTTGCACCATACGATGTTTTCGTAGTTTCGTAGCCAAGAATGAAGTATCTAGTCATCTTCTCATATATGTATGCCACTTGCAACAGTGCACTTTGGTTTAGTGTCGGTATTTGTGAAACGAGATGGTGACGTTTCATGGACCACTTTTATTTTATTTCTATGAACTTTCTTAGGGATCAAGAATCTATTTTCGGATAAAATAAGGTAGATTTTGGTAGACCTTGGATAGATGTTAGACACTCTTAGAATTGGTACGTTAAAATTATCTATTTATGGACATTGACACTCTCTAAGCAAAATCATCTAACGAGGCACATTAAACCAGTTTTTTTTAGTATTAAATAACAAACATGTATACTTAGATTAACTTTTCAAAAGAAAACTAAATCTTCGCGCGATCTCTAAACTTACATTTTTGGTAAAATAACTACCGCTTCACCAATTGTTCTATTCTACTCTGTGGTATTATACTTAGTTAATAAGTTGAAATAGCACTTACTTACATAGATTATGGATCCTCAAACTAATTTCATTGTTTACAAACGATGTCAATCAGAGATAAGGGAGGTAGGTACCTATAGTATGTAAATGTCGATGCTACTTCACGGGTCATTTGAGATTCCTGTACACGGTTGACTGAGAGTCGGGCGCGTCTGTCTGTACGGTAGCTTTACTGTTAACTAACAGCGCAATCCCGTGGGAATATCGGTATAGAAGTTAGCCTATATCACTCCAAAGGTTTAACGTTCTTCATACCAAGTTACGTCACTGTGACACACATAAAAGAAAAACAAACGACTATTTATAATTTAAGAAAAAGACAAAAATCGAATTAAAAAATTCGCGCACATCCGGTATATATTAATACTCTATCTACGACTTTCTAGTAGCTAAACTAACAGGTAGATTTCTAAACAGTCCATGATTTTACGTTTTATTATTTTGTGAAACCGTCTTTTTTATGATTCCTTTTATTTTATCAATATTGGCATGTCTTTGATCATCTAACCGTGTAAATTGACATAGGTTGGTGTTTACTGAAATATCACTCATTTATAAAGACACAAAAAGAATGGGCATTTCAACTACCTGTAAAATAAGTAGGCAATTGTTTTATAATAAAAATGCTCACACTCGAGTGAACTTTGAATGTGATCGAGTCTTACTTGTTGCGTCTTCAAACGGAAACTATAGAATATGAAAAATATTCCTTCAAACTTAGCATATAACATTGTATAATTTTAGTTCAATGGCCTACAAAAGATTTTTTCTCGATGATTGGTCCCCACGAACTTAAAAAACTATTTAAATATTTGAAAAAAAAAGAAATTTTCCTGTCCGTTTTATTTTTCTTAAAAAGTTTTAGTGTTTCGACCGAAACCAGCCAGTGACTTTGTCCACATATTAACTTGGCCTGGATATTAATTGGAAATCATTTTTTTAATTGAAAATGTTTAGCCGAAACCAGCCAGTGACTTTTCCCTCAGTAACTAGATCTCTTTCGATAACTATTATAATATTATAACGGTTTCAATGTTTTTTTATTTTTCTTTCACTTCTAGGTTCAGTTCGAAACCAGCCAGTGACTTTTCCTTCAGGAAATAAAAAAATGTTTCAGTCGCTTTTTTGTTGCAGTTTTTGTGACTGAAACAGCCAGTCATTCTTCCGAAATTAATTCGATCTCTTTGGATAAATATTTTTTTAAACTTGTTTAACGTGAACTTAGAGTATTTTTACCTAAATTGATTATCGTAGTTACGTGCATTGAAAAGTTTTCCTTCATATCGTGTTTACTAGGTAAATAATAAATAAATAATAATAAATAAATCCATCTAACCCCAAGCTAAGTAACTAGACTTGTGTTATGGGTGCTAGACAACGGATTTACTACTTATATACTTTTCTTTTGTAAATATATACTTATAATACATAGAAACAACCAGACCAAAGACAAATATCTAAGCATAAATACTTGTCTGTGGCGGGAATCGAACCCGCAACCCTGTGTTTGGCAGTCCGGCATGGTAACCATTGTGCCAACTGGGTCGTCTAATATTTTATGCTTACCTATAGTAATACCTACCAAATACCTAACTGCATCATATCTATCGAATAGATACGTTGAAAGCTGCACTAATAACATATTGCCAATAAAAACTTTACTACCGTCTACTGACTCCGATAGGTAGTCTACGATGTTTTTACAACATTTAACTTTCTTGTTAGGTACTTTGATTTTTAACAGACTTCAAAAAAGGGGTTCGGGCATAACTTCATTGTTTATGAACTGATTTTAATGATTATATTTTTGTTGTAAAGAGGATATCTCAAGAGTGGTCTTATAATGAGGATCTTTGGAGTGATAGACAGATCTGTGTCTCGAGAGATGCAGCAAATTTTATTTTTAATTTCTATAGTAGATTCGGCCTAGGTTTAGCTTGATAATGCACTAAAAAAATAATTCTGAACATTCTGGCATAGTAAACAGTCAGCCATTTATATTTTTTTTTAGGTTGCGCGTCTTGGCATGTTTGAAAGGTGGTCCTTTGAAACATAAGCCATTTTGTTTGAAGGTCTCTTTACCCCAAATGTTACCACGAATTTAAAAATTGTACCTTGTAGGTACATCGGTAAAAACCGAATTCAAATTCAGGAAAAAATAACTGCCCCTTCATAATCTGAAGCCGGACAGTCAAATGACAAACTAGATAAGTACAAACATCGTGATGAAACCCACGCCTTAGTTGGCTCCAGAAATATTGACAAGTTTTCTCCTCTGGATATGGTCGACTAAGCTGAGAGGGTAGTAGGTGGTTTCGTTTTATCTATAGATCTATCTACGTAATTTTTTATAGATAAGGATATACACAGAATTGGATGAATTCATAGACTTCTGATAGATTTAGATCTCTTTAGATTCTTGAAAATGTTTATTGACATAACTTACGAGTACTTACCTATTCATAATAAAAATATTTCTAACGCATTAAAATCGAGTTTATAGCGTATAGTATAGTTTTATTACGAGTTAAAATTGTGAAAATCTATGAAAGCACTATTTACATATTTTTTACCGACTTCAAAAAGGACAACTGACCCCTGTGGCGTGGCGGTCGAACGCTTGTCTGCAAGATAGAAATTAGTTCGATTCCTATCTCAAATAATAAGTTGGTGTTTACGTAGTAGGTAAGTACATATTTATTTCTGGAACGGGTGTTTCTTTGGTACAAAAGAGAAAAGTATAAAAGTATTCTATCCGTTATCCGAACACCATAATACAAGACTAGTTACTTGGCTTTGGGCTAGATGTGTCGTCTAAGGGAGTTGTAACATTCTGGCGTAGTCAACGGGCAGCCATTTTTATTTTATTTTAATCACGTGTGGCAACCTTTCAAACCTAGCTATGTGTAGATGACATCAATACAAACAACGAGAAAGGATTTTAAGGTGACCACTATAGCAGTCTCCATACTCATATTATGTTACAACCCCACTTTCCCCTTTTAGCGATGCAAAAATTAGAATTTTACAACCATCTTAGCATCCATAATTTTTATGATCAAAAATTAAACGATTTTGCCGATATCCGTTTATTTTTTTAATAAGAGACACCTGTATGTTAAAACTTATCCGGACGAATCTACCCATGCGCACATTTTAAAAAGTGGACGTTTGGCCCGCAGACCAGCTGCGTGGGCGAGATGTACCCTAACCCTTTTCATCTACGCTTTTATAAAATGTTTAAAAGTAGGTATATCCATATTTATTGTTAGTTACTCCCAAATGGACGTACAATGAAGTATGTTCAGATTTATTTGACAGATAATGTGAATTTGTATTTATAAACCGCGGTTGCATTCTCTGTTTAATGCCAGACGTCTAATCTTTTTATAAGCTTGCATTTCAAACAGAATTTTATCTTTAGAGTCTTTGGCATTTGATCCTATTAACCGGGATATCAAAATACTTAAAGTTTTCAGAGTAATGCATTAAGGATTAATAAAACCTTTGAAGCATAACTCTGAAGTATGGACAGTGGAATAAATCTACCTTCAGTCAATACTGCTTATGCTTACGACTTTTCTAACTCTAGTTATTTTTATTTTTTTTATTTTTTTTTATTTTTTTTTTTATTTCAGGACATATTACACATCGCCATCTAGCCCCAAGCTAAGCAACTTAATGCTTGTGTTATGGGTGCCAGATAACGGATAAACTACTTATATACTTTTTTTTTTTGTAAATATATACATATTATACATATAGGAAACACCCAGAACCAGAAACAAGAATTTATGGTCAGCATAAATCCTTGTTCCCGGCGGGAATCGAACCTGCAACCTTCTGCGTCGCAGTCGGGTGTTCGCCCGACGCGCCACAGAGGTCGTCACAGTTATATAAACTGCCGAACGCGGCGAATACGATTATATGCGGAATCAGTTCCGAAACTTCGGTTCTTTAGACAGCCGAAGCGGTTTTGTTTAAAGTGCGCACTCACAGGTGCAGAGGTCACCTCATCTGACCATTAACACAACTACCTGGTGGTAGGTGATGATGCGGTCTAAGATGTAGCACGCGCCCCCAGAAAATACCTATATCATTTGCAACTTTGAAGACCCCCAAGTTGTACACGTCAGGAAAGGCAGACGCAGGCAACTGATCATTCTTTTTTTATGGTTCTGTATTCCTAAAAAGAAACCCTTATAATTTCGTAATGTCCGTCCCTCTGCGACTTTGCTCAGAGACTATTAGTACTAGAAAGCTTTAATAGTTAGTGACAACTACTAATCTAAAAAGAGTCCCTTCGAAATTTTAAATATTGTGACGGACAACTACGGAACCCAACATGCCGCGTGGCACGACACGTTCTTGTTTTTGTTAAATACGGGATACTCTTTAAATTCGTCTTTAAAAAAACTTTTTATTAACATTGTGTTTATTTTCTTCTCCACAGGCAATGTTGTTCTACGCCCCTCGCTGGCTATGGAAGTCCTGGGAGGGCGGCAAGATCCGCGCCCTGATGATGGACCTGGACGTAGGAGTGTGCACAGAAATAGAAAAGAAGACGAAGAAAAAGCTGATCCTGGACTACCTCTGGGAGAACCTACGGTATCACAACTGGTGGGCGTACCGGTACTATCTCTGCGAGGGTCTTGCTCTTGTCAATGTTATAGGTAAGTTTTAATACTGTTGGCTTTTAGTGTTCCGTACCGTACAAAGGGTAAAACGGGACTCCATTATTTCATTATCTATGTTATCTACCATAAAATTGTAAGCTCTTTTAATTATTTAAACACGGTAATTGTAGACTAGGAAGTATGTTTTTTTTTATAAAATGATATAGACTGGAAGTTATCGTCCTATTCCAGAGTAGACAAAGGAAAATAAAACAGTAGTCAAATCGAATAGGGCTAACTAGAATTTAAAAAAAAATTGGTAGCTAAGTACGGAAAAAGTAGTAATAAGTAAAGTGTTATAAAAATAGCTTAAAAATTTATTTATTCATTTTATTTTATTCGCTAACAGTCTACCGCAAAAACTACAAAATGGACAAAGAAATAGAAACGAAAATATCTTTTTATTAATAACTAGCGACCCGCTCCGGCTTCGCACGGCTCTATTATGCATGTATCTAAAAACCTTCCTCGTTAATCACTTTATCTATTAAAAAACCGCGTCAAAATCCGTTGCGTAGTTTTAAAGATCTAAGCATACAAAGGGAAATAGGGACACGAAAAGTGACTTTATTTTATACTATGTAGTGAAGTGATTATTGATTTGTTTGATGTAAGGGCGTTATTGTTCGCCGTGATGTCTTCTATCGTTAGGTATGGGTCTCAAAGTGCACCGTGGCATTTTGAGTTACTGCATCTGTTGTGTCTATAGGTCTTTCATTTAGAATCAACTTTTCCCGCGCTGAAGTCGTGGAAAAATGAAATCTTGAAAAGGAAATCATGAGATCTTTGTTAATCTACTATCAGCTTATTACCTCCAGAATAGCAGTTTTACCCCCGCGGGGGTAGTTATCCCCAAGTTAGGAACCGCGTCGTCAAGCTAAAGGTTTAGTCACCACAATAAGGAACCCTAGTTATGAACGTAAATGTTTTTACTGTCAATATAGTTTAACGTCCTGAAGGCGGGTCGGTTGTTTGACCTCTGACGTTTGTAGGTACCACTGTAGGTACCTAGACCTATGTTATGTAGGTACAGAGTTACTCCATTGGGGGTACTTTTATGAAATACTTCTGATTGATATTGTAAGAGGAAAGTGGACATTCTCATCGAGCGATGTTCCCGGTTGCATTCCTCTCGGAAGCCCGCGGGTCCGCTTTTCTACTTTTATGCCTCCACATCGCACGATGTTCGGCATGTAAGGCCATTTTCATTGCCATTTGTCTACCTGTGCCACGACCTGGTGGAGGGGCATGGCAAGAGATTTGTTCCCCACATAACTAGCCGTTTTTCGCAAGACGTGACAGCACAAGCGTAGACGACTTCTTGCTATTTATCTGCAATAACGCGACGAAGAAAGTGAACACTCTCACTGGACAATTTCTTTCAGCATTAGATATGAAACATTTGACGTGAACTTAGATACTTCGACTTGTACCTACCATAAGACCTAGATCTTTTTAGATGAGTCCTATTTGCGTGAGGATGGAGTATAGGTTTGCCTACCACCTCTCAGCTTAGCCGACCATGTTTAGAGGAAAGCACTCGTCAATTATGTCGCGGGTTTCATCACGATGTTTTCCTTCACCGCATTATGATTTAATTATGATTTTAATGAATTAGTAGCAAAACTCTAATGAAACGGATGTTACGTCATAAATGTGTCTCTAACGTGTAACGAATAAAATCAAGTCATATTCATTTTATTCAGTTGGAATCATTCGCATCAGATCACATTGACACATCTATGTGTCTTCGGAACACACCCACTAACACAGAACATAATAATAGATAATACTACAAACCACTAATAAAAAGAAGACACAAGAAACTCATGGAGTTAGGTTTTTTTTATGAATTCGATTTTTAACACAATTTTTTTTAGGCCTTTTTAGTGCACAGTTCTACTGAAAATTATCTTTTTTGGGATCATGCTCACAAAGAATATATTCTATAGCCTCTTTTCCTATAGCTTCTTTCTATTATTAAATTTCATGCAACAATTAGCTATATGCTAATTCTTGCGCGAGAAATTGTTGTTAAGTGTTATTGTGTGTAGCGTTTGTGAGTTCTTCTCTTACATTTTGGTATATTTTGAAGACATAAATTCCATTTTGAATGACTTTATTATTTACGTTATTCGAATATATCAATTAAAATTTCCCTTCGGCTATTAATATAGTAATAAACTCGAACAAAGCTGCCATGAACGTTTACCCGTAAATCAGAGACATCAGAGAATTGAATGTGATCTGCTGATGAAAACTACAAATTAATATATTTATTTATCTCCTATTGTTTTAAAAATAATAGTTTTATTAAGTTTTATAGGTATCTACCTATATATTTTTTATAGGTAGGTACCTACCTATTATTATTAAGTTGTTGCCAATATGGGAATAAAATGTAGCCTATGTACCTAGCTGTGTGTTGTGTGCCCAAGGATTTAATATATCCTCGTACTAAGTTTTATTAAAATCGGTTCAGTAGGTTCAGTAAAAACAAAATTTACTCTTTAAGAGGAAAGGGTACCGACACTCTGTCCATACAAACGTAGTCGACTGTTTCCTCCCTGGATAATGACACTATAGCAAATATTTTTTTGCACAAAATGAAAAAAATCAAGACATAGGGGCATAGTCATGGCAGTTATAGGTTCTATGCAACAAAAATATTTGCTATAATGTCATTATCCAAGGAGGAAACAGTCGACTACGTTTGTATGGAGAGAGCGCAGGTACCCTTTCACCTTGATAGCAACTGCCCCGCGGTTTCACGCACGTAACTCCCGAATTCGTGAGAAATCAAGATAAAAGTAACCTATGTTACTCCCTATGATTCAATGTATCATTTTACTAAGTTTAGAAAAAAAGTCCAGTAGTTTCTGAGCTTATTCGTGTAGAAAAATCCAGTTCAGACTATTCGTGCAGATTATAAGGATAGATAAGGTACAAAGTTCAAGAAAGTAAGTATAAAAAGCACACTGTCTAAATATGTGAGTTTTAATTCAATACAGACAGTTATATTGTAAGTACTTGTAAGCAAGTCCCTGGAGTTGTGTGTAGTTTACATTCAGGGCGGGCGGCGCCCAGATGCTTCACTGATATATCAGTTTAGGACGCGCCGGTTGATCGGGCCACGAAACCGGAGTAAGGGCGGGAGCGATTTACAGTGAATCGTAAAAAAAATTTGAGGAAATGCCAGCAGTTTTTATTTACAACGTCCTTGATTCTAACATTATCAAAATTTGCCTCATTTTATACCAACCAAAAAATGGCAGTTTTCAGTATTGAACGTAGGAAGTGCGGTAGAGACCAGACCATCTGCCACCATAACACAAGCCCAGTTGTTTAGTATGGGGCTAGATGGCACCTAGTGCAATTTTCTGCTGTATACTAAAAACGGGGTATAATGCAGATCTTAAATAATTCAATCTATAAATTCCTCTGCCCACTTAATAAATATTGGGTAAGTTTTTTAAAATAAAATTGCAGGAAATTTGACATTGCGTCTTTTAGGCCCAATCTATACAACTAGGCTTGTGTTATGCTGACCAGACAACAGCTATAACACTTAAACATTCCTTCTTTGTATTTAGTTTTCGACACATGCAGTCAACCAAACTGAAAGGATGGTATAGGGGCCTAGTGTCCAGCGTATCCCCCCTGGTAGGGATAAGTTTTCCACCTATCCCTACCGTTGAGCTACTAGTGGAGATAGGTGGAAAAAAGTTCCACCTATCCCTACCAAGTACTACTAAGTACTGTCAGTTACAAAAAATAATAATTATTGAATTATATAATGAAATATTAAATTGGTGTTTTAACCACGTAACTACTATTAAGTAAAATTACTGGTTGATGCACTATTATACAGCGCACCATGGATTATAGTTGCTGGTGCTTTATAAATTATCTACATTAGATGAAAAGGCTAATAGTACCACTTCACAAATATTTAATATTATAAAACAACTAGCGACCCGCCCCGGCTTCGCATGGCTATATTATGCATGTATTATACATATAAACCTTCCTCTTGAATCACTCTATCTATTTAAAAAAACCGCATCAAAATCCGTTGCAGGGACAAGGGACCAATAGGGACAGACAGCTGAAAGTTACTTTGTTTTATACTATGTAAGGAAGTCGCTTAACGCTGTGTGTCCCTATGTCTTAGTTCTTTAAAACTACGCAACGGATTTTGATGCGGGTTTTTTTAATAGAGAGAGTAATTCAAGAGGAAGGTTTTGGTACATAAAACAAAACTGCCACGCGTACGAAGTCGTGGGCTAGTTATTATATTTTTTTTATTTTTACATCGTATTCTACAGAACATAATTTTTTTAATGAATAAAATCCGCTGTATCAATAGCCGTACAAGTACAAGATGCGTGGACAACAAATTTCGGTCTCCGTTTTGTTTTTCTTATATTGGAAAATGGTTGCGGAAACATCCTCGACAGCAACAATGGTTGGAATAATAATTCCACCATGATACCTACTCTACCCGGGACCCATGGTATTTAATCACAACTGCGGCATATAATAATATTAACCTTTAATTAAACCTAATCCAGATTATATACAGCGCCAGCAACTTACTAGTAATACTAATACTAGCTGCGCTCCGCGGTTTCACCCGCGTAACTCCCGATCCCGTGGAAATATCGGGATAAATTAAGATGTAGGCTATCCTAGCTTTCAAGTTGGATCAAACTGCACACGGTGGGCAAATTTGATTAAAATCGGTTAAGTAGTTTAGGAGTCCATCGCGCACAAACAACGTGACACGTAATTTATAAATATTTTAGTGTTTGTTTGTTTGAACGCGCTAATCTTAGGAACTACTGGTTCGAATTGAAAAATACTTTTTGTGTTGGATAGTCAATTTATCGAGGAAGGCTATAGGTTACTTTTCATTTTGATATTCCCACGAGATCGGGACTTACGCGGGGGAAACCGCGGAGCGCAGCTAGTTCATGCTATTCATAGCGCTGTAGTGCCCGGGACATGTACCTATTAGATGGAGTAGGTGTGCCCAGGACCTTTGGACATAATAATATACTAGATGGAGTTCGCCCAGGACCTTTACCACCCTCTCAGCTTAGTCTAAGACTTGTTAACTCGTCAATACTAAGCCGCTGGTTTCATCGCGATTATTTTCCTTCACCGTAAGGACATTGTAAATTAGCACACATACATTTACGTCATCTATTTTTACAAAAAAGAAAGTTTATAAGTATTCTATACGTTCTCTGGCTATCATAACAAAAGCCTAGTTGCTTAGATTAGGGCTAGATGGCGCTGTGTGGAATGTCTTTCAATATTATTTATGTAGGTATTAAGTATTTATTTTAATATTCATAGACATACAAATATTACAAGGCAAATTTTAATGAGGGTAGGTCTATGCAGTAGGGGAGAACGTCCTTATAATTTTCTCACATAATCTGATAAAAATGAACTTTTTGACTAAAAATGCCTATAGAGATATTTCGCTGATTACTCTGAGCAAATCACAGATCTGCGTAGTGTTACTAAAGGCAATGAGAAGGAAAGATGTTCTTAAGAATTCCTTACCTTACCCTAAAATACCTTATCTGAAAGAGATCGCCTTTAGACTATAAGGCTATTTATGCCACTCTAGTATCCCCCTAATTTTACCTGTCTTAGTTTGTACTTTATAATATAAATCATTTTCTTTTGTTTTATTTTATGGTGCATGTTGGATACTGTCCAACTGCAAAGGCCTCTCTACCTTCCTTCTATTTTCCGCAGTCTAGGGTTTTATAGACTAGTAATTTCTATAAGATTCATCTTCCCTTCGCCATCTTGGTCTTCTGCGGTTTTAATTTAACCCATTGATCGTTCACCTGACTTCATGCAGTAGTCATATTATTATTTCAGTTTTGTACCTCAAACCGACACATCGCACAATTTTGTCCCACTAAGTTTTCATTAAACCATAATCATATTAGCAAGCGATTGAGCTGATTTTCAGGTAAACGTAACCTCAAAATGTTCAAAAACAGGTTCGAATTTTTAAAAGTCGTAGAACAAAAAATGTTTCTTAAGGTGCCCAGAAGTGGCCCTCAATCGCTTGCTAATATGATTACCAATAACCCTGTGTATGAAATCGCATACAAAATAGAAATCTCCGAATAAGTACAACAATGTAGAATATACAGAATTTATAGCGGTCGTCCACAGAGCGAGTAGATTTACGAACCGAGCCAATACAGCGGAGAAATACTCAAATGAAATATTATATCGAATTGTCTATTCCATCATCAGAATATTGGTGAATAAAAATTTAGTACAGGTTTATTTTGGTACTGTTTAGACATTGAATATAATATTAAATATACTAGAATTTTCTCCTGGAGCTTTTTCTGTATTTTAGGTACAATTAAGCAACAAAACCCACCGTACATCACCAAAAGTGTTAATATAAGAATGTTTTCAAAAACAAGATTCTGAGGTCCTGCACGAGTTAAAGTCTTTCAAATCATGAAATCATCAGACAAACATTATTAGAAAGAAATCGTTCCATTCATAGTAATTTTAGAATTCTAAATGGGTATGCAATTCTGTTGCCGACATACCTACCTACTCCTTAGCTCTAACTCGAATGAATTGAAAAGTGAATAAGATGAAGGACCATGCAGATGACAATTACTAATTATGTCTCATATATTTTAATTACGTACCTAAGTCCCGAACCCGCGGGAACTTCGGGATAAAAGTATCCTATATTTCCTTTCCCTTCCCTAAACTACTACAATGCCGATTTCATCCAAATAGTGAAGGGGACAAACAAACCAATATACAAACAAATAAATAAACAAAATCCTTTCTTCGATTAGGATTATTCATAAAAAATGTGAAGTAATGAGACGACCTGCCTACCATAGACCATTTTTGCAAATCATTAACTTGGTCGAACAAATTATAAATTAGAAACAAATAAATAAAATTAAATAGAGTTAAAAATTTAAGGAAACAATATTTTTGACGTGTATATGAATTAGTATGTGTCGTGTTTTCCAGGGCAAATGTTCCTGATGAACCGTTTCTTCGACGGAGAGTTCCTCACCTTCGGCCTGAAGGTGATCTCGTACATGGAGTCCGACCAGGAGGACAGGATCGACCCCATGATTTACATATTCCCAAGGTGAGATACTTACGACATTCAATAAATTAACGAGTCAACAACTTACAGAAAAAAGAGTTTTTTGAAGCAGATGCTAAAAAATAATTTGTTGGTTTTTAGTAAAAAGTCTTAAAATAATTTGGGTTAGAAGCTTTAAAGCTGTATTTTTAAAAGCTTTTATTTAACTTGTAATGTATGTAATTATGTTTGTTTAGGTAAAATCTTGCAAGCTTTAATTAATTTAAAACAATATTCTTAAGTTAAGAATATTGATTTTAATTTTCAGGAACATTTACTAAAAATTAGAAATTATTTTGTAGCGTTTATAGGGAGAGCAATTTCACATTTCAAGAAACCTTTTTTTTTTCTGTGCACAAGTCGTGTATTGAAAAGTGTATTGAGTACAGTTTCACCCATGTAAGATACGATTCGGGATAAATAGTATGTTTGTTAGTTCTTTATGCAAAAACTATTTAAAGTAACTGAGTATTTAAATA
This sequence comes from Idaea aversata, assembly GCA_907269075.1. Classification (NCBI taxonomy): domain Eukaryota; kingdom Metazoa; phylum Arthropoda; class Insecta; order Lepidoptera; family Geometridae; genus Idaea; species Idaea aversata. The sequence goes on from OU026084.1 coordinate 1,192,400, forward strand.
GCTAAAGACCAAGGTTAGTCTTTTCTGACTTTTCTGTTTCGGATGCATCCCAAAATATATGAAACCAGCTTAGTAAAACAATGAATAACAAGTTTATTTTCGACCGTGACAACATTTTTTCCATAAAATTATCCTTTATTTATTTTAGCTACTTCTAAACTGGAGTACGCAAACAATGATTCACTTGACGTCGATATGTAATCATTTGCAGTGAATAATATACAATAAATAATACTAGATGTTCAAGTTTCTTATTTCTATTACCTAGTTTGTTTAAAATTGTTCAGTTTTATTATTATTTTCCATTATTTATGGTGATATTAAATTTTATCGATTGGCTAATCAATGTATTTTTCTCTCTATTCTAGGATGGTAAAGTGCACGCTGTTCAACAAGTTCGGTTCGTCAGGCGAGGTAGAGCGTCACGACGCACTCTGCATCCTTCCACTGAACGTTGTCAACGAGAAGATATACGTGTTCCTCTGGTTCTGGTTCGTGATCCTCGGCTCTCTCACGTTCATCACGCTCGTGTACCGCGTCGTGATCATCTTCTCTCCTCGCATGAGGGTCTACATGATGCGCATGCGCTTCCGGCTCGTCAGACGCGACAACGTCGATACGATAGTCAGACGAAGCAAGATGGGCGACTGGTATCTACTGTACATTCTTGGAGAGAACCTCGACTCGGTGATCTTTCGGGACATAATGCAGGAGTTCGCAAACAAGCTGAACCACAACTACCAGCACCATATTCACGGGATGCCGGACGCGTGACCTCCGATCCCTGGGTGGGTGTTCCACACGTGACTAACGTCTCTGCAGCGCGATATGGACCCGCCCGTCTGAACACGACATAGACTACCGTTTACGAACGTCTTGTACGTAGACGTAGTAAGAAGCGGGCCCCAGTCGGCTGCCCTGCGGGACCCCTCGCGCGTCCCGCGCCTAGGACAATACTACGAAGTGTATCAAAGACTTCTTTAAACGATACCATTTAGTAATCGTAACAGTGCAATTTAAATCTGCAATAAATAGTAGGTACTTAATCTTTAAGAACGTGATCTCAGGATGAACCCTATCGAAGGCCTTTGACGAGTCGACGGACGGCGATCGTTTTACTAGTCTTCTACTTTTAGACCTATTTTTAATCATAGTTTCGCTGCTAGTAGAGATCTGTATTCGCTTTATTTTCTGTCGTATAGATACATAATTTACCTACGATAAGCAAGCACACGGAGAGCACACAACTTTTATCTTTTTTACACAAATTCTCACTCGCCAAGGATTCGAGAGACCAAAACTAATAAAAAGCAATAAATTTTAATAAGTATTATGATTAGGAGTAGTGTTTGAGGATATAATCTAGTTAAATTGATATCCTATAGATAAATCGAGGTTAACTTTGAATTTTGACGTTTGATTTGATGATGCTTTTGCGAGTCAAAAGACAATCCTGTTTGGAATAAGACGAGAGATACTGTCGTCGGAGTCACTGCCAATACAACATGAAAAGTATTAATGTAAATAAGGTATACGTTGAGTTCATCGTTTATTAAACAATCAATGTTACTATTAAAGTTAAGCGTAATGGAGGAAGTTTCTTGTGCCTAATTTGTTGCGTTATGGATTTTCTAAGATTCTTCGCCTGTATATGACCATTGACATGGGCCAGCACAGCACCGGCAAACTATAATATGAAAAAAATCGATCCGGTCACGTTCCTAATATGGGCGTAGAATCTAAATTGTTGTTTTTTAGAATGATTAAATATTATAAATTATTTGGTAATCTGTTGGAAAAATACTATAAAAATAATGTTCATATTAATGAGATGGGTAACGTTGGAATCATCAGATTTATCAATGCTTTATTAATACGGATCTAAATTCCATTCCTTAGTTATAATTTATACGATAGTATTATTATGTTCTAATCCTAGTTTTTAAAAGACAACATGATGTTTCTTTCTATTAATACATGATCAAAACACTATTTTTAGTTGTATTTATAAGTCTTTAATAAAAATATTTAAACTTTAATATGTATTGATAAGTTTTCAGTTCAATGTTTAGAGTCATGATAATCTATGATAATTTTTTACGAACATATAAATGTATTAATTTACTATTATATAATATTTATTACTTTTCAACGCCTACCTATCTCATTTCAGAATTATAGAAATACATAGCTAACTATTGTCATTTCGTTTCGCACCATAAAGATAAAATACTTAAGATTTTTCCTTATTTTGTCAACTTTATCCTCTATATTCACGAATAAATGATTATTTTCAAAATTCTATTTCGGTTGTTAATGACTACAAGGCGACGCAGAAGGTACAGGGCCGATTCTTAGATTTTGAAGCTAGGTGGCGCTGTGTGAAATGTCCTGCGACATTTTATATTATACTTATATGTACTTAATTGTTTAGAGATCATTTAATCGATTCCGATGTACTTTATCAAAGTATTTTATCTTTATGTTTCCCACGCTATATCTTTAATAATAGAAGATTTACAAAAACTAACTTTTTAGCAAACTTTTGCCAAATACTGTGCCAAAGTAATAAAGCCTAGTGAAAATGGAAGTGGTGGTTGCAATGAGAGATATCGAATAAATTCATTGAAGTATTTACGTATTTTCATTTGTAAAAACCCTAACCCTGAGTAAGTAGATAGATACTGTTCAAAATCACTTTAAAAATCATCTTTCAAACAAAAAAAACTAAATCTAAACCGTTCGATGACATCGAACGTGTGGCTTCGGTCACAGACAGTCAAAGTTCTGACTTTTACTGTATGTGTCTGTCTCTATTCCTTGACAACACCTCATTGTTTGCCACATCTTAAAAATTCCCTAAATTATCTGTAAAACAGGATAATTTTCCCGAACTTTAAATTAAAATAGGTACTTAATTCTTATATAAGCAGAATGTCAAATCCATAAGAAGAATGTTCTGTTAACTTGATAATAATATACATTTATATTTATTTAAAAACATTTACATATTTCATAAAATCTATATTATCTAAGTATTTTAGTATGTATTAGTAATAATTAAAATACCTTTAATAAAAACTAACTCAGGACTCGCGACTTGTCCGCGTAGGATTAGAATTATGCAAAACCCTTTCCTAGCGAATGCCTACTTTATTAATAGCTATATATTTGTATGGCATAGCTTGAACAGTTTGTTTGAGCCATAGCTGATATATCAATCAGTTAGTCAGTCAGGACTTCAAATTTTATATTTATGAATTTATTAAAAACAGATTCAGCAGTTTTTAAGATAACAGACAAAAAATACTAGTTTAACCACTTTTTGTATCCGTACTTAAATAAAACTAGACAATTCTTAAATAATTAACAACTACTTCTCATATATACCTTTGATCTTTGAATTATTTGCATAAACACGTTCATAAACAGCTAAAATCACAATAAAATACAAGTAAATTGGTAATATATTCAAGAAGTGGCGCTTAAAGGTAAATAAATTAGTATATGGCGCCGTATCTGGGTGGTATATGTCACATTCATGCCATAATTTCACATTATTTAAAATTGTAGAATATTTATTTTAATGTGTCGTAGTCCAAACCGGGTTGTAGCTAGATATTGTTAGAACTCTACGACGGATTTTAAGTAAAGCCTAGTACACATTATAATATTGACCTTTACATCTTATATAGATGACATATACACTGCTAGCAACTTTAATTCAGGCCACTGTACATCGGACATGTATCAGATGCAGGCTCGTGGGCCATCCTCTGAACTTAGTCGAACGTATTCAGAGGAAATAACTCGTGAATACGTCTAGAGCCAACTAAGTTGCAGGTTACATCACGATGTTTTCCCTTACTTTATGTACGAACGTACATAAAGTGTGTGCACATAATGGACCGACAACATAGTAATTTGTCCCAAGAAGTGTTAACTGCGCCCCACTATTTCACAGACATAAAAGTATTTTCCTCACTATTATGTAGGCTCTGCGCAAAACATGACGTCCTTTTCAGAAATCAGAAATCAGAAATCATTTATTGATTGACTGTGTTCTTATGATGTTAGGTTTACAGATGTTATGTAATATAGTAAAAATAGGTATCAACAGACATGTCTGCACCAGACGTTCAATAATTAAGTAATAGTTATTTTAAAAAATTAACATAACTTAGTCTAATTAATATAATATTGCACAATAGCATACAGAGAGTAGCTTAGATATTATTATATCATCATCCACGATATAATCTAAAAGGTACATCAAGTATATATTCAATTATAAAAATATATCTACCTATATCTATATGTTCATTACATACACTTAGTCGACATCTAAATATTGTACTACTATTCATTAAAATATTCAGCAACAGTATAGAAAGAAACCACATAATACGTGACTCAGGTATTACAGCACCCAAAATAGCATGTGTTAAAGTTGCTTTCGCTTGGTGTAGGTAAATTAAGAAGAAAAAATCCCCACCTAATGAAAAACGATGATAAGGTCGGAGTTTAAGCTCGCGTTGTCACTCGGAACTTGAAAAGTAATCCATCTACAAGCATGGACCCAGAAAAAACTCCACTCTATTCCCGGTCAAGTCAGCGTTTACTATACTTTCCCCATATCCTTCCTAACGCAATCCCTGCACCCATTTGGTCTATCCATGTAAACATTTTAATGATAATCTCAAGAGGTTCAAAAAATCAAAATCTAACTACGCCAACGCCCATACATTAACGTTGTCCTTAAAAACTTCCGCCACATAAGGAACCGATTAAAATTTCATCTAAATATGCGCATTCCAACCAATTCATACCAGACTACTTTGCAATCCAAACACATTATGAACACTATTTAAGCCGCACGTTTCACAAATATTTTGGCTACAGCTCCTCAGATGTAGAATTTAAACCGCAAGCGTGATACACAGCCTTAATGTTTATTAACGTTATAAACTGTAGGTATTTGGCTACGGAAAAACCTGAAAATGTGCACAATTTACTTTGAGATAGCAACGTTTTGGTCAGAAACGTACATTGTTTAGTTTCTTTATTTCGTATTTTAGAAAAACTTAATGGGCTATGTTATTTGTGGGTACAGTCCAAGGGTACAGGTCACGGAATAATGAGCAGCATTTTAGAGCAACTTGAATCGGATCATCTTTTTTGCACCTTTCAAATTTGTGGTTTTTTTTCTGGGTCCATGCTTGTAGATGGATTACTTTTCAAGTTCCGAGTGACAACGCGAGCTTAAACTCCGACCTTATCATCGTTTTTCATTAGGTGGGGATTTTTTCTTCTTAATTTACCTACACCAAGCGAAAGCAACTTTAACACATGCTATTTTGGGTGCTGTAATACCTGAGTCACGTATTATGTGGTTGACTAAACTGAGACATAGGTAATTGGGAGAGTCTACTTTACCTAATTTTCTTCTTATACTTTAATCTACAGTCGCCATAGTAAATCTGCATCTCCTTTATACTGCAAAATTGATTTGGAAATATTTTACCCGCCTGCCCGGCACAAATCCTCCTTCATAGATGGTTGGTGCGAATTTTTAAGTCGTTTTACACAACACCCGCGGGAGCAAATTGTCAGCCTCAATCTACGCCGTAGTCTTGTCGAGGGCTACACAGTTGAAACTACTAGTTCATATTTCATACAGCATCTTATAAAAAGGCAAACTCACTTTGAAACAGGTCATGTGATATAACGATAAATAAAGATATTTGATTTGATTTGATAACATTATTTTGAAATGTTTAAAATTATTTGCAGTTATAATAACTAGGCACACTGATATGGGTCACCGATTCATGGTGGAAATACCAAATACCCGCACTAAGCGTTTTGCTTCGTCCTTCCTTATTCATATTGTCAGGAATTTAAGTTTCCTGCGACTCTGAGGTATCGTCTAGGTATATAAGCGTGCTATATTAAGACCGCATCGTCACTTACCATCAGGTGAGATAGTGGTCAAACGCTCACCCATCTCTAACAAAAAAGAATATTTAACTTTAAAAAAAATATATATCAGTGTATCGTTTGCCTTAAATTCCACAGCTCGATAACAAGTTTAATCGCCTATTGTCTGGTCTAAGAACAACACATTTTCAATGATTTGATCTAGATCAGTGTTAAGCCAGTGATCGTAAAGAACACACCTAATAGTTACCTGCCTATGATGTTGCGAGGTTTTTTACTGTTGTGCTTATTAGGTGTGGTGTCAGCAAGCTTGAGCATCAGTAAATTGAACGCGAAACCTGAAAAGTTCAGTAAGTTGTTTGTTTTCTATTGCAATTTTATTAGATTTTACTCGCGACCTAGTCCGCGTAGGGGTTGAATTTTCCAAAACCCTTTCTTGGCGAATGCCTACGTCATGCGTTATAATTGCTATCTCTGTGCAAAATTTTAGTCCGGCCTATCAGCTTGAGCTGTGCGTTGATATATCAGTCAGTCGGACAGTACTTTAAATTTTATATTTAAAGATTGTTAGGCGTGTAAGTAATGATCCTGTGGAAATATCGGGATATATACATTGCTTTCAAGAAAAGTAAAAATTGGTTCAGTTGTTCCGGGAATTATCTACCTTCCACTGACTCCCACGATTTTACACCTTCATCTTTACTAATAATGCTAAAAAGAAAAAAGATTTATATATTTTTGGAGTTTTTTTATAATGAACTAGCGACCCGCTCCGGCTTCGCACAGCTATATTATGCATGTATTATACATATAATAATAATAAATCATTTATTTCAGGCTATAAAGGCCCATAGATACATACCTTATAGACTAACATACATATTTTATAACAATAATTGAATGTGTTAATAGATAGCTTAGAACTATGTTAGTAGCACTTCCATGACACTACACTTTAGTCCTAGTGTGTTCTTGTGGAATTTGTCCGCGGAAGCGACGGCACACCACGTCCTTCGGCCAGAAGCTTTCATCCATAACGCGAGGCAGATAGCAGTTCGGTACTCGCACCACAAACGCCTTGAAATTGACGTTTCGATGCGATGCGATTATACATATAAACGTTCCTCTTGAATCACTCTATCTATTAAAAAACCGCATCAAAATCCGTTGCGTAGTTTTAAAGATCTAAGCATACAAAGGGAAATAGGGACATAGGGACGGCGAAAAATGACTTTATTTTATACTATGTAGTGATAGGTTCTAAAGGTACTTGACCGATTTTGATGAAACTTGGTATGAGGACAATGAAACCTGGGTAGCCTGGGTAGTCTACTTTTTGTCCCGGAATTCCGACGGAATCGCGACTTACGCGGGTGTGATAAGAATACAGTGTAGATAGTGTTATCTCTAACTCTCTTTCCGGCTCTCAGAGGACGTGGAAGGATGCTACATTGAAGACCTGGATGAAGTGATACCCTTCGCAACGTCCAAACCCTCGCCTACGGAGTGTATAGAGTTCAGATGTGAGAAGGAATGGGTTACGATTGCTGGGTAAGTCTAGTAGCAGAGCAATTTTTCAACCTACAATGATATGGGCACAGACTCTTAGCATTAAAAATTTGACGAAGGGTGCCCCTTGGACTAGTCCCATATACCTACGGCAAAAATGGGACGGTATTTAGGAAATAAATACCTATTATTTTAAATATAATATTCAGCGTATTATTTATTTTAATATGGAGTTAAGAAGGCTCAGTACAAACTGGACAAAGTACAGTCGTGAAAAAACACACGGACAGACAGACAAGAAAGTGATCTTAAAAGGGTTACTTATTATTTGAGGTATGGGAAAAGCAAAAGACGATCAAAAATTGACAGCTGATAAATCCATGATAATGCAGCTTAATTATTTCAAAATTATGGGAAGTTCTTGTAAGTTTTCTTGTAGCTACAGCAGCAGTTCTAGGACATACCCTTACTAACTTACTCAAATTAACCCCTCAATATCTTAATAACAACAAACACGAACTGCTCGACACTTTTCATTGTCAACAAACTAATGGATTTAAAATCTTATTTCCTTAACTTTCAGATGTGGTGTAGCAGTGTCGAATCCACCGTTCGAGCTGGTGGAAGACAAGGATAAACCTTACCCTGACTGCTGTCCACGGCTCGAGAGATCACTCGCTCCTTTGAAAGACAATTTTGTTGAATGAATAAACTTTACTGACTTTTACCTTAGTTTTATTTGTGACTAGCGCCTGGTGGTTTGGCTCTCGGTAAGTATAATAAAATCGTACCTAAATCGGTCCAGCCGTTTTGGAGATACATGGTAGCATTTGAGTGCACAAACACTCTCCTACCCTAAATGCATATACTCCTCCGTTCCATTGCGGGTAAAAATAGCGTTAACTTAAACAACCTAATTATTATTCTAAGTTTTTAGGCGGCTCAAAAGATTGAGATGCTTCTTTTTAGGGTTCCGTATCACAAAAGAAACCCTTATAATATCACTCGCTTGTCCGTCTGTCCGAGTATCATCACTGATTTTCTCAGAAACGGGTGAACCTAGAAAGTTGAAATATATACCAGATACTGAGGTCTATAATCCCTATTCAAAAATCAAGGTCCTGAGTCAACACGATAAAAAGATGTGGACAAATAGATTTTAGCGAAAACTTGAAAGCACCTTTTATATCTAAATACTTAGATATGTCAATTATAATAGTAAATTAGGTACTTACTCGAAAATTGAAATCAAAATAAGAAAAACTTTGCTGCATGCGCAGCGGCATTTAAATGTCACTTGTTCCGAGGTTTCCTTCAACTCGGTTTTAATAAAATAATAATAAAACCTATTGACAAAGATCCTTAAATAATATTCTAGTAATAAATAAAAGGCTGATTCCAGTTGTTCTAGCCATAGTAACTGTCATCATGATGAAGGAAGTGGTTGTGTTTTGTGGCCTGATTGCGATCGTCGCTGCATCAGTAGGGCAGGCGTATTTGGAACCGAAGCCGGACAAATTCAGTGAGTGTTTAAAGACTGTATAAAGCTAAAAATGTTTTTTATAATATATAGTATAGGTCAGCGTTTGACCGCTATCTCATGCGATGCTAAGTGACGATGCTGTCTAAGGTGTAACAATATAGATATGTCAGAATGTCATTATAAATTGCATTGAATACATTACAGTACCTAAATACAAAAACCATAATAATTTTTGTACTGAAATCGAAGGCTTTTTGCATTTTTTAAAGCGAGAAGAGTCCTAAAGATTCTCAAATATTGCATACACATAGCAGTCTATGTATAATAGTTCACTAAATATCAGTTTTAGCAGGCTTCAAATCTAGATGATTAAGCAAGCAAGCGCCTTTAACCTATACTATTCTGGGTGCTTTAGGACCTAGGACATATTAGTCGGAGCAGGCTTGTCAAAAACTCGGAATTAACAGGCATAGATCTCATAAACTGTGTAATCGTTCTTTGCAGAGGATGAGCCCGGCTGTTACTTGTCCGAGCTGGACCGTGTGGTACCAGTTGGTGAGAAAGTGAATGGCAAGTCGGACTGTGTCGAATACACCTGCACCGAAGATTTGGTCCACATTGTTGGGTAAGAGATCAAACGAACAAGTCTCAAGCTCTAACAATGTCATTGGGGCATAAATGTCAAGCACACTGCGCAGCATCATGCTTGGGACTTGATCGTGGCTTATGATTTTCTTAAAAACTGCTGTATCATTTTAGCACTCTTGGTTCCATTTTCTTCTACAATTGTTTTAAATTAGCAACTTATCAACTTTTTTAAATTAACCGGATCAAAATCCTGGATCATCCACTGACAATGGTTATGATGTAACACGCGGATCTTTTACTTTTCGGGCGATAGTTGGTTGTCAACCAATATGTCTGTCTACATAATATCTGCAATCATCTTTTATCCAAACGGTAATTATTAATTAGTTACCATTGCATTGGCATAATTCATTACTTAAATATTTTCGTTTTATTTTTCAGATGTGTTTCAATAGGAGTTTCGGAGGATTGCAAACTTGTCCAAAACGCAACCTTACCGTTCCCGGACTGCTGTCCACATCCAGATTGTACAACTACTAGTTCCTAAAACGATGTTGTATACTCAACTAAAAGTATTTAGTGAATACTTATAGACAAAACTTAATAAAAAGTTTCTGATGGCCAAAACATTGATGTTTGTTTTTTTCATTTTATCTAATGACCTTCCATTTATTTTCATTTCTAAGATATAGATTTTTATAATAAACTAGCTGCCCTACGCGGTTTCACCCGCGTAACTCCCGATCCCGTGGGAATATCGGGATGTAAGCTATCCTATCTCTCAAGTTGGATCGAACTGCACATGGTGTGCGAATTTTATTATAATCGGTTAAGTGGTTTAGGAGTCCATTGAGGACAAACATTGTGACACGAGATTTATATATATTAAGATAAATACCTACTTAGGAACTTACATTACTAAAAAAACTTATAAATAATGTGAATTTTGTGTAGGTAATGAGACCAAAGCTCGTTAAGTTAAGATATTATTTAGCCTATCTTGATACTAGCCCATATCGAAGTATGTATAGGTCTAACTATCTTTATGTCTACTTTTAATTCTGAATAGACATAACGCGAAATAGGTGATTTGCATATTAGGTATACCGAACGTTAATGGTATAATTATAACACCCCGTCGTTTTTGCGTGTCGGGGGTAAAAACAGTAGAAGACCGTCAGCGACGGAGCAGGGCCTAGACTACCGATCAATGGTTAGAGCTGTAAAGAAAGAACCTTCTTACCATACACTGCCTTCTGAATCTGACTCTTGATTTAAACATCTATCGAGAATCTCTGGCTGTGGTTGGTCGAGGCTCTACGTTATCAGTCCCTTGGCCGATATGACTATAGAACAATAATTATTACATACTCGTCTAATCAACGCCCCACAAATGGCGGTTATCTTGTGGGTTAAGTTCTTTATCTATAGGTAGGTATAGATTTTGAGTAGAAACAACAATAATAAGAAACATTAACACCTAATTAATAAATAATAACCTTTGTAACTAGAAAATCTTGCAGTTCTCTCTAAAAAAGAAAGAAATTAAGTCAATTTCTCAATGAGTTCTTTACCTCAAGAGGATAAAAACACGATTTTTTTTTTTTAAATTTCTAGAAGTTATATATTTTGTTGGAGCTATATAATTCTTGAATGTTCCGTATTTCTTGCACCCTTAATTAAAATTTAATACACACGATCATTAATTGAAAACGGCTGTCCGGTCGAACGCGCACCGGAGCGTGGCGGCCGCGGCGATCCGACGAAGATCAAACTAAGACCGCGCTACAGTCGTCAAGACACCTACCTAGAGACGAAAAGTTACCGTGTAGGAACCGGACAAAATTAAATATACCAACTTAATGTATACTTATTTGTTTAGGTAAGAAGACTGTGTTTATAAATTAGAATAGATTTACTACGGCAATAATAAACAAGATGTTGAGAGAAGCGGTCGTGTTTTGTGTGCTCCTCGCGGTAGCTTCCGCCTTCATAGAGAGACATCAACTAGAACCTAAACCGGATAAATTCAGTGAGTACTAGATTCTTGAAGAGATTTATATCCAACTTAATTCACAGCAAAATAAAATAGACCGTCGTGAAAATGTTACCTAGGTACTTACCTTACTCCGCTGACACCCGAAGTAGATCTTGGCCTCCGAAACGAGAGTCTTCCATCGCTCCCTGTTCTTGCACTTGCACTTAAAAATGACAAAACATAAAACGTGAAAATTTTAATAAGATATAAAATCCAAACGTAACTTTTCTAGATCATAATTTTCAAATTACTTTGCATCGTTGTCGTTTATAAAATTAACCTTCAATTTATTCATAGTGGAATTGTTATTTTAATTTGGATTTGTAGGTAAGTTTTAAAAGATAATTAAGGTTTTAGTATAGTTGATAAATTATGTTCTAGATACGCGGATTACAAAACATTTTAATTTCTTGGTACTATTTTTAGGAAAAATAGGAACCAATTTTTTTCGAATTGAGCGTGCGTCGAATGCCTTTTTTGCAAATAATCTTTTAATTTTATCTATAATAACTAGCTGCCCCGGCAAACGTTGTTTATAAAATAGATGTTGTTCGATTCTGAGACCTAACGTAAAAAAAATCATACAAATCGTTTCAGCCGTTTAGGTTTACATAAGTAACTAACACCGCGACACGAGAATTTTATTTATCTAAGGAAGTTCTCAGTGGATCCACCAATTGAAATCTAAATCCAATGAGAAATTAGATCCATAATGGATATGGGAAGATCACCAACTAAGTAACTAAAAATCTCAGTAGATCCACAATTTGAAATCTGGATCCAATAAGGACAAAAAAACTCACTAGATCCATCCTGGATCTAGCCAAAAGATCGATCATTACGAGCTTATATTAGTAGGTAACTGTTTGGAAGATAACGAATAACAAAAATCTGTCGTGTGTATTATCATCCACAGAAGATCAAACAGGCTGTTACATAAAAGAATATGACACTGTTCTGGAATTTGGGAAGAAAGTGCATTCGAAGGAGCGCTGCGTTGAGTACGTCTGCTCCGAAGATGAACTTACAGTATTTGGGTGAGTGTGTGTTAACGGTATAGATATTGAGTGCCCGCAACCCTAGCTCAGGGAACAACTCACAGGTCAAGTCTTATACCAGGCCTAGGATTCCTTGTCAGTCGAGCGCAAAATACGACTGCATAAAATATGGATACCATACAAAGTGTTAAAGATACAAAAGTCCACACCCTGTTTGTTGATAATAATTTGTTGATAAAAATTACAGTCCAAGGTAAAAAAAATCATGAATATGCTTAGATTACTTATTTACCTACAAAAAAAATGTTTTTAATAAGTACAAACTATCGACAAACATAGTTCGTGAGTGGCTTTTGTTTCTTTAGTTAAATAATTTTGTGTGGTTCCATTTATATTTTACGCTATAATCATTATTATATTTATCAAATAACTAATTTATAAAAACGAATTGAATAAGTACATATAGCGGGCGGCCTTTGCTTCGACATCACTAAATCCAAAATATTGCACGAGCAATAATTATTACCGCGCTATGTAGGTAGGTACCTACGAGCCAAGTCACCACCTATTTTTATTTTGTTCGTATAAACAAAAAACTTGCCTGACTAGATCGGAATAATAATTTAGTTATATTTGCTGCATTCTAAGTGCTAAACGAAGGTCAAATCTTTTAACATATTTCCTCAAAACTGAATAAAAAGTAATCCTTACTTATCGCACATTAGTGCATGCTTGCAAATGACATGTACTTACATTTTAATTTATTTAGTGTGGCTTCTTGAAACGGGTTGTGCATGCATATATAGCCAGTAAAGTTATTTGATTTTGACTAAAATTATGGCCCAAAGTGTCTCAAAAAGTTGTCATAGTTCGTCAAGTCAGGGGCTTTAAGCAATGGCTACTTACATATCTTTGTGGGAGATTTTGGAGGCGACGAGAAAAGTTCATAATCTACACTTATAACACCACACACACAACACTTCTGCACTTACACGGAACTAAATTGGATAATATTCCACCAGAACTCTGTTAACAACTAAGTTAAAAGTAAATAAAACTGCAACACGTTGTTGACTCGTTCCCGCGAAAAACTCCAACATGAAATTTTTTGGCAAATTTGTTTTTTTTTTCAGTTGCGGCGTTATTGGAGTTGGTCCGAAATGCAAAATAGTGGAGGACACCGCTTTACCGTACCCCGATTGCTGTCCGAAATCAAAATGTTAAAATTAATATTGAAGTTTTTACTAATTAGTAGATTATGCACCAAGGGAATAAATGTCTTAAGTTGCTGTTGGCATATTATCCCAAGGGGATCCAGGGAATTTGAAGTCACACGCTTTATCCCGAGGTCTACTTTTCACACCGTCACACTAATAACACTGTTTTCAATCCCGCCATTTCTTTTTAAATCTTGTGGTGGCCAGCACGGTATTTGAAAAAAAAACCACTTTAAAAAAAATGGAGCTGAGATAGTAGCAAGATGGTAAATATTTGGTAGGTGTTATAGGCAAAACCTATTTGCTTAGACCTAACATAACAATTAAAATGAAAAACATAAATCGTAGCCTGCTCGATTTTTGTTAAATAAATTGACACGAATTTCAACGTTCCAAATTTAAATCACTTTATTCCCTTGGAAGTTTCATACAACAGTTGTGCTTTTAAGTTGAGATTAATAGAGCTTTAATCCATGTTAAGGTGCTGCAGGTGTAAAATTTTTTTTTTTTACCAGAGCCTTATCGCTCAAAAACGTTCCTTTAGTCGAGTGTATTAGTTGCCACCTCATCGTTGCTTTGTTTTATAGGTTGTTCATCTTGCAATATACCACTCACTTGTAAACTGTACTTGAACAAAGTGCGAACGGTTTTTGGGCAGTAGCGAGTATTTTAGCTACTAAATTACTCGCTACTCGGCTAAAATACTAGCATAATGCGAACTAGGCTTTAGTAAAAGAGGTTGTAACATTCTGGCATAGTAAACGGTCAGCCATCTTCTTCTTTTTTAGCTGCTCGGCCACCAACCTACGGTCAATGTTTATAGAATAATTTAATACGAACAACAAATGTTATGTTACAAAATCTCGTAGTGTCCTCGTTTTCCTGTTATGTGACAAATAAAAAATATACTTTAATTATTTTTTTAACATGAACTTGGTATGAGAGCACCCGCTTTTTATCCCGATATTCCTACAGGATAGGGACTTACGTGGGTAAAACCGTGGACTAGTCCTGCTTTAAAGTAGAAAATAAAGTAGGTTAGCTTCGGTAGGTTAGGCTGGATTAGCCATTATTAGCTTACTGGTAAGCTATTAATGGAAAGTAAACACAGTATTTACAAAAATCAAAATCGTATATTCAATCATAATAATAATAGTTAAAATACGAATTCACTGCCAACTCATTTATTGGCTTAAAAATAAATAAACTTAAAACTATGCCATTATATTTAAAAACTGATCATAAAACAGAAAATGGCGTCAACTTGATCTACGTAACTTATAATAACTTTACTTATAAATTAAACTAAAATAAATGCAGTACATTATATCTAAAATAAATGATTTAACTTATTTGATAACATAAAACTTGAGTTTCGACATTTTCGTCACACTTGTAAGGAAAATATCATTTTCCACCACGTGTAAAAGTGATCTACACTATTTTTGTTCTTTTTTTTTAACGAATAGGCTCCGAAACTACTGGACCGATTCGGATTTCAAGAAAAAAAACTATTTTATTAAGTAAGTACCTATCCGTCTTATTCGTGATTAAGAATACTCAGGGTTCGTGTATTTTCATTATAATCTAAATGTCGTAAACTACTCGGGTAAAACATTAAAGAATACCAATTTCTTTGCTAGTTTCCCAATTGGAGGTTTTGTGCATATCTATGATTCTGTATTTGAAACATACACTGCAGTAAATACATTGATATTTTCCTTACAAGTATGACGAAAAAGTTACAAAGGCAAAGTACAGAATATTGTTTACCTCGTGCGGCAAACAAAAGCTTTCCACCCGTGTAACACAATCTAATTTTGTACGTTAAATTAGCTGCAAATATAACGTGTGCTGCAATCACGGGGAGAACTCGCCCTCTAGTGGGCTATAGTGGGATATACAGGGAAATATTTTTTAGACGGCACATTCTTTTTTCCGGTGAACATAAGTATGTTTAAAGTGGATTTATGGATACATTTTCGCAAAAAAAAAAAAAAAAAAACTATACGTATTCTATGGTATCTGCGCAGGTCAAAGAACTCGCGGCGACAATCGACCACGATTCCCATTCAATATCGTTGCGCACCGCGTATGAGGAACATTTAACTGGCTATAGCCCTGAGTTTCTGAGTTTGTGCGCTCTAAAAAAAACTTCCTGTATAAACAGAACAAATGGCTTAACTATTCGATAATTAGGAACAATCCGTCATACAATATCTACACCTAAGCGTTCACTACCAAACTGTTCAATTAAGGTCGTTTCCTATAAACAATCTCTCGATTACTGTCAGAATCTTTAACGCACTTTTTCCTGCTACCATCTGCTATCTGTAATATTTTTCTTATTTTTACATCTCAATAAAGGTAATGACATAATTGATACTCGGTTAAGATGTTAACAGATGGTAGCAAGTAAATGTACGTTATAGATTTTAGGATAGTGAAGTTCTATAAGCTATGAACAGAGTCTGAAGTGCAGCCAGACCTTGGTCTTTTAGGCCAAAGCAAGGTTTTACCGAGGAAAAAAGGTCAAACCTAGTCTTTTTTTAATGATTTTAATATTGGGCCTTTTCATTTCTGGAATATTTTTGGGGACAGATTTTTTCCTTACATTTCCAGAGATCTGCCTACGCTTCGGGCTATGCCCGTAATACAAATAAAAATGGCATTGTTTTTGCCATTAATCTTCCATACAACAAATAATTCTTGTTTACTAAATATACATATTAATTACATTACAACCATATCATTCACTATTTTTTTTCTAATTAATCAAATATGTATATTTTTGTATGGATTTTATTTCGCTTTTTGTGACTTCATAGTACTATATTCGTTGATTTACTACATAAAATCATGTATATTTGCTTCGGCAGGAATACGCTACCTTGTCAGTTAATATAAAAGTTACAGAGGCTGTATTTATAAGACTGAACTAATTAGTCGTACCCCAAAAAAAACGGGGTAAGCTTAAAAATAGCTACAAAATGTGCCCATAAACAAGGCTAAAGAAAAAGTTGAACTATACAAAAACAGTAATTTTACGTACTATTCCGTATAAAATCGGAATTATAATTTCATAAATGAACACTTAACTCACAACTCCTTGTCACAGTGTGGCAACTCCGAGATAGGTAGAAATCACTCATTCTTAGGGTGGGACCATAAAGTTAACCAAAAACTGAAATTTGCAGTTCATAAGTCGAAATTAACAACCTATCTTTCAACTACCAAGGGTAAAACTGATTTTTTTCGATACTTTTTCTCTATGAATGATAACTTTTAAACTCACACACTCTGGCAACTAAAAGCGGGAAGTTCGAATTGACAGTTAACATGAATGTTGCCCGAATAAAAAAAAACCTACCAATTGGTAGAAATCAATCATTATTGGCGTTCAGAATTACTTACATACATTATATCAAATATTCACATGCACATATTATTTAAACCACGCAAACATACAAAGTAAGGCGATTCAGTCCTTTACGTTCAACTTAAATACTAATTTTTTTACTTAAATTTTCGCTTTATGTAGACTTACTATATTATCAAATAGAAGTCGATAATTCGATAATGAGCACTATACCACGACGCATAACGTTCAAAATTGTAAAACAATACACATACAAAACACATACAAGTAGATATAATAAAATAAGGTACATAAAACTAATTTGATATGCAATAAAAATAATGTCTTTTTAAATTTTGCGTTTCGTTTGCTCACTTTGATGGCAGTGTTTAAATCTTAAAACTAAACGCATAACATATTTTAAACTCTAATAATTTTATGTTCTCGGTCTTTTATTTTTATACACCAGCGTACTCTCTATAAGACCTGGGAAAATAATATTTCAAACGCCCAACTTTTCATACAGTGTTGCAAGATTATTCAGATGCTAATGGCACTGTTTTTATAGCCAGCAGAAAAATGTGTAAGTTTTTTTATTAGAAAATTGAATTGCTTATTCAAAATGTCTATAAAACAGATCTTTATACAGTCTAATCGTGTTTAAGATTAATTTTTATCACTAAGTATAATTGTTCCTTAGACTTTGACTAATTATTACTAGATATAGACTTCTCGTAACAATAAAACGTCACGCAAAAACCCCTATTTTTAAAGCACTACTTACGCAGTTTATACCCCATAACATCGAGATGGCCCCACCGCTTTTTTTACCTTAAACTTGATGAGTTTCATCAAACTTTTATAAAACATAAATCATTTACAACTAGTGTAAAAAAAAAATTAAAGGTTCATTTAAAAAAACTTCTAAAATCAAATCTTTAAGTTCTCTAATTCTTTAGTAGAACGCCATCTATGTGTCTGTCAAAAAGTTAAGGGTTAGATGTTTCTTATTAGATTTGTAAGAGATGGCGTCACTAAAATGCACGTCCGCGTTTTTGCAAGGTCAGCGTTTGTCTATATCTGGTAATTATTATACTAATGCCTTAGGTTTTCGGTATTTGAGCTGATAGAAAACGATTTATTCGTTTTGTTTTACCTTACGTTTCGGAAGCTTTACAGTTGGGTAAACGGAATTAATCCGGTTAAAATAATATAATTAATCCGTTTGATTGGGTTAATTGACAGACTCTACTAAACATCGGATGAGTCTGCCACTAACTGGCATATATTCTTTCATTAGAATAATAGCTGCCTATATTGAGATAACTAAAATATTTTTATCTTTTCGTTTTCCATCATTTTTAACTATAAAAATGTGACATTTAAACAGATCTGTCTTTCCTAAAACCTTAGTAGAAACATAGGCGATAGACTTTTAAGCCTTCATTCATTAAAATCATTTAATTATTTTCCTCGTAGGGCCACTTTTCAAAGTAAAGTAATTTGTTTTTAACCAGATCACATTGGATCGTCTTGAAAAATAATAACAGAATTGCAAATGGCATTAACTCGATTTCAAATAAATCAAATATAGATATCTAGATTGCAATTATAGCAATCTTTAAAGATACATTTTAAAAGGTTTTCAATCTAGATTAAGTCCATACATACATTTTTGACACAAACAAAATTAATAAAATCGAGATTTTTCTGCAACAGCCTTTTATTCCATACGGATTTGAGCTATCCATTATTTACGACTAAGGCCAGTAGCGCCATCTACCGGAGAAACTGGATATCTGGAAAGCGTTTTCAATTCATAATACCATCTAGTAAGATTTAAAATACTGTAATTTAAAATAAAATCTTATTTACTCATACTAAATCCAGGTTCTACGATTTGGATGCATTTGACACAGAGTGGCCAATAACAGCTGGAGATCGGAACATAATATGGCGGGAAATCGAGGAAACCTTTGCCCAGCAGTAGGAAAGAATTGGCTAGGTAAAAAAATGAAGGTTCTAATATTCCTGCAAGTCGGCCTAACATTGTGGCGAAGAAAAGTCTATCGTCTACGTGTTACGTCTTGTGTTTAAGGCTTGTTTCAATATGCCATATAATACATGTGGCACTGCCCTAATGCTGTACCTAAGTATAATGTGACGTCATCCGAGTACTGCTATCTCTGGTACTTGGTCGCGACGCTGGACAGCCGGCTGTCACGCGCGTGCTCCAGGCTTCTCGCCCATACGCTTCGCTAGCTCCAGTATCAACTCTCTGTAATAGAAAAAAGTTTAAGATTTAGACAATAGTTACGCCAACAAGTTTAACTGGCTGCACCGTTACTGCTAGGAGTTTTACACCACTAGTTACACCACACACGCCAAAAGTTTAGCCTTCTTCTTCTTTTCGAGTCAGTGACGTCCGACCAGTCAAATTTTTCCTGCCCAGTAGCTAGCAGCATAGCTAGCATACTTTAGCCTTACCCCAAGGGCTTTAAGTAGTAACGCAAACAGGTTTAGCTTAGCTAGCGGCGGCACCGCTACTGCTGGGATGTTCGACTACTTGCGACGCCAGGAAGATGAGCTAGTTAAGCCAGGAGCTTTAACTAGTTGCGCCAACAGGTTTCACTAACTGCACCAAGGCTTGGCAGTAACGAACTTACTGCCAAGCCTTGGTGCAGTTAGTGAGTTAGCTAGTTACGCCACCGGGAAGTCGAGCTAGTTACGCCAAGAGTTTTAACTACTTACGCCAGCAGATTCAAGTAATATGTAATATTTATACCTGTATATGAGAGGGTCCATGTTCCTGGCGAGCATGTAGAGGAGCCACCAGTCGCCGAGGTCCGTCCGCCGGGAGACCAACACCGCCGTCTCCATGGCGAGCGTGCGGGACCGGGCGTGCAGCAACCGAGGTCGCACGCTCGGCATGAAGATTATTACTAGCCTGGAATACGGGAACAAACGTGTGTTAGCAATAAATATAAGAGAAATAATGTTTGTTAGTTAAACCACCACGGAATTTTGGATAATAGTCACAAGGTTAGCTTATCTTTCTATAAATATAAAATCCAAAATCCTGACTGACTGACTTTATTTGTCTGTTGTCACGACTGTGATGTCACAGGCAACACCTGCAGTACATTTTACCGGACAAAATACAAAATTTTCATGGAGCGGGCCTAAAAAGATAAGCTACTGACGTTATAGGAAAAAAAATATCTTTTACAAAAAAAGGATAGTTGTAAGAGGTTTTTAATAAACATTTACGACTTTTTAAGTACTACTTGAAAGCTGTCAAGGAGACATTTGTTTACCAAGTGTTATCTACAAGTTAAAGTACCGCCTCGCAAAGACACTACATACAAATAAATGTTATCTCTGGTGTATTGCAATTATTGCCAATAATTTGTCAATAACAAGTATAATTAGAGATAGAGTCGACTACAATTTGCTATTGAATGTTTATTTAGTAATTACAAATCTGTTTGATTTATTATCCTTTACGATTCATTGTTATACAAATAACTTGAATACCTAGTTACGTGTTATATAAATTGACAAATTCGTTAAAAAGGTACATTAGAATATCCATACGTTTATAGGCCTTGTCCCAGTGCAGTAGTTCAGTTGAGCAAACTGTTGCAACTTTTTCGGCCTACCCAACTACTGAAATTTTTCTGCATTTTTAATGCCCTTTTTTAAAAATGGAGGGCGACAATAGATCCAAATCATTGTTTGTTTTTTTTTATGTCTCCACTAGATCTAGCATGGATTAATTATGCTATAACTACCTAGGTTTACACTGCAGCGCTTAGTCGTGACTTCTACACTAGCCATAGGAAGGGTCTTTACAAGTTCCTGGAGAAATAGATCATAAGAATCTAGTTTACTCCATCGAATACAAGTCCCAGGTACTACAACGCCCTGAACAACAAGTTGCTGGCGCTGTAGAATCATCTAGATTATATGTAAAGTTAAATATAACTCACCTATACATAACAAGCAGCGACAACACCACTGCCAGGATAATGTACCAGAACCAGATAAATATGTAAGTCTTTTCGTTGACAATATTCAACGGTAGTATGCAGAGACTGTCGTGGGTCTGGATACCGCCCGACGCGCCGAACTTGTGGAACGTGCACTTCGTTATCCGGGGGAAGATGTAGATCATTGGATCGTATCTGTAACAGGGAAGTACATTGGTTAGTTGCATCCGGGGGGTATTTGTCTAAACATCAGAATATCCAGATGCGACAGAGACAACTAAATAATAAGTACAATTGCCGATATAATGTTTAAACAATTGATTGTAGGTTTGGTGAAAATGTAACGTAGGATGACATGATGTCAGCCAATAATAATGCCCAAAGACATGGTAACACCCTGAAGCGAGCGCACCTTGACTTGAATTTGTGCCATCTACAAGAAGATTAATTGCCCTTACCTTTCTTCTTGTGGAACCTCACTGTACCCCAGAACCCTCGTTCCGTACGAGAAGAACTCTCCATTGAAGAAGCTGTCCATCATCCACAGTTGCAACACAATGTTCACTAAACACAGGAGTTCGCAGCCCCAGTACCGAAGCGCGTACAGTTTATGCCTCTGAAATTGAAAACGAAAATGTTTTAAGCTTCTGACATCCTAATATTATACATCTGAAAGTTTGTTTATTTGTTTGTTCTTTACGGTCAAACGACTGGACTGATTTGGGTGAATATCGGCATAGTGATAGTATACGGGATGGAGAAGGACATAGAATACTTTTGATCCCAAACGAGGGATCGGGATAAACGATCTCGTTAGTCAAAGAATGTAGATTTTATTGATGTGAAACATCTATAGCCGCACGTAAAACCGATTTCTGCCGTGGCGACGCACAGTGGGTCGAAACTGCAAATGATGGACATAGGGCTGTTTTTCGATGCAGACCGTTAGAGCTCACTACAGCCGCACGTAAAACCGATTTCTGTCGTGGCGACGCATGCCGTGGCGTCGCACAGTGGGTCGAAACTGCAAATGATGGACATAGGGCTGTTTTTCGATGCAGATCGTTAGAGCTCACTATAGCCGCACGTAAAACCGATTTCTGGCGTGGCGACGCATGCCGTGGCGACGCACAGTGGGTCGAAACTGCAAATGATGAACATAGGGCTGTTTTTCGATGCAGATCGTTAGAGCTCACTATAGCCGCACGTAAAACCGATTTCTGGCGTGGCGACGCATGCCGTGGCGCCGCACAGTGGGTCGAAACTGCAAATGATGGACATAGCGTTGTTTTTCGATGCAGATCGTTAGAGCTCACTATAGCCGCACGTAAAACCGATTTCTGGCGTGGCGACGCATGCCGTGGCACGCACGCGTCGCCACGCTATATGATGGTATATATATACAGTCTTTATGCAGTAGTGTGTACTGTGTGCATGCGTAATCGACTGTGCGATTCTATCACAATCTGTTCTTTTCTGCATATTACTTTTACAAAATAATGTCGATGTTTCACATCTGCCAGGCGTCCCGTGACGGCTCACATTTTTTTTGTCTCTTGTTTAAATCTAAACAATCGTTAAACACTTTGTAGTAACACTTTTGGCTAAAGGCGTTGATCGATTGTTTAAGCTTTACCATGGGTAAACCTGGGGTAAAGAGGGATCACAACTCGCGTCCGCAGGAGTTACCAACCATTACCCTGCACGTGTCACCTGGGTGATGAAAAATATTACCGATACTCATAAGATTAAACTAAACCACTAACGATACTATAGATAATATTTTTTGGTAATGCAAATGTTGAAAATAATGTTCCGTATATTTTGAAGTACCTACGACATTATTTCAGTCTTTATTTTCATTATTATCATATTGCTAGATAGTTTGGATTAGGAGATAACAAACTAACAAGCTGTCTCTTATAACAAGAGTCTAATGTCACAATTCAAGACACAAGATACCTACTGCTATAATCGTCTGATAACAACGGACCTCTTGACCACCCTGATCATGAACGAGCTCTTTCACTGAACGATGTTGAATACTTTAGATAAATAATAAGAGGTCATTCTGTTATGGAATTTAGAGGTTATGCAGACAGAGCAACTTTGATCTCCGTATCAATAGGCAACACTTAAAGAAACTAAAACCGTAAACTGGGTCTTTTTGTTGCTACAGCTGGCAACCCTTAATGAAAACCTTCATTGCCACTAGTACCATTAACAGTTCCATGATGGAAATACTGATGTTTTTTTACAAATTTTTCGGATTCTTGTAAAATAGAACTAGTGATCAAAGTAGTGATAGTCCTTGTGGCAACGAAGGAACGTAAATTATTAAAAAGTTGATAGTTTCTTCAACTAAAGTTGCTCTGTCTGTATAGTCTCGTTAGAGTGTTTATGAACAGTTTTCACTTATAAAACAACAATCCATTGATAGGTAATCAACGAGCGTCCCTTACCACAAGATGGTCTCAGGAATGTGACCTCAATTAGAACACATTAAGCCGAGATGTGACCAATGGACCAATGACCCGCTGTAATGGATGTCTTGCCGTAGAATTTTAATATTATCACGGACGTTAAAAATAACTTGGATTCTTTCAGTCTAGACAACTTGGGATGTTATAAACTTTAATTTTATATTCTCATCCTATATCACAACTTTCTAACTAATATTAATAAATCCGAAAGTTTTTTTTATATATTGACGAGTAGGACTGGCATCGTAGGTGGCACTAGACAGGGAACAGTGGAAAGAGGGGAAGGAAGGCCCTACAGTGGGACGGAAAAGGTTAAAATAAATAATACCAAGAACCGTACATGTCTGTATCCCTGTCTATTTACATTCACCATCGTTATTTATAAAACAAACCGCGTAAGACAAAGGCTGCCCGCTTTTTATCTACGTAGATCGGCTATGTTTTATGTTGCAACTATATTTAGATTATAGTTAATAAGTTATGTCTTACGTTGTCATAAATGGAAGTCTGATTTCATATTCCGAAGGTACAGAACGTTGATGTCACCAATGTTTCAGGTGGATAATTAATTCCTATCCGTAACCGACGAAACTATAGTTTTATGTCGGCACTAAATATTTTAGAGCCAATTAAAATTTATCACAGTGTTTTTCCGTACCTACAATTATAAAAAAAGTTAAGCGAAGTAAAACATAACAAAGACGATTTATTCAGAATTAAATATAAATAACCTAATTTAAATAGATTAGCTTATTACAAATATTAATAATATTCAAAATCTAAATAAGTCTCACTAGCTAGGGTGCCCAAAAGGCGCTGCATTGCCTCTTTGGATGGCAATGCCGATCCGTTGGCCAAAGTAACAACCAGAAGGCCAATTCTCGTAAATAACATTGTTCAAATTACATCTCAATATCATTTCGATTGCAATTCGATCACAAATAATACCCTCAAAGTAGCTCAAAATACCGTCAAAGTTAGCTTTTTGTAAAAAAAAAACGGACTTTAAGATTATCTTTTGTAATCGAAATGCAATCGGAATGATATTGAAATGTAATGTTATTTACGAGAATTGGCCTTCTGAAGGTCAATTCTCGTAATTATAGCAAAATGCAATCTTAAATTGATCGAAGTGAAATGATATTGAAATTTAACTGTCAATTGGTATTCTACTAACCATAATCATAATAACATTTCAGTTACATTTCAATTACATTTCAATTGCATTTCACTAACATTGCGATATAAAATCATTCAGTCATTCATTCATTTTGCTTTGTTAGGTTGGCTATGTCACAAAATTTAAAAGAATTTCATTTGGCGCCTGTTTTATTTTGGAGTGTGTTTGAAGAAACTTTGTGATATGAAGGTCCATGAGATAAATCGCGCTAACGCTCTAGATAGCAATTATAAAAGCGATCGCGATAACGATAGCAATTGATGTCGATAGCAATCAATAGCAATAGCAATAGATAGCGATTTTTTTCAAATAAAGTAAATAATGTGGGTCATTTCACATAACGCCATCTAGCCCTAAGCTAAACAACTAGGCTTGTATACTTAAATACTTGTTTGGGGCGAGAATCGAACCTGTAACCTTCTATATCGAAATACAAGTAAAGTAAACTCCAGTCGCGCTTCGGAGATGACACGCATTATTTTTTTTATTAGATTTACACACCAACCCAACTAAGTTAACCTTAAAAATTCACTAAATTCGTTGTTTCATGTCGATTACATTTCAATCAATTCTCGATCTCAAATTTGACGTTTCTTATGCGACGAGAATACGGTCTAGATAAGTTCGATTACATTTCGATATCATTTGTATTTGGAGAATACCGTTTTACGTACATTTTAGTTTCGATTGCATTTCGATTAAATACATTTAATTCGGATATCATGTTGAAATCTTAGTTTATGAGAATACCAAAAGATGACGTTTAGTATATTTTTTGCAATCGAAATGATATTGAGATGTAATTTTAACAATTTTATTTATGGGAATTGGCCTTCTGGTCTTTGGTCACCTGAAGCTAATACTAATCATTTCGAAATCTTAATATATATAAATCTCGTGTCACAATGTTTGTCCTCAATGGACTTCTAAACCACTTAACCGATTATAATAAAATTCGCACACCATGTGCAGTTCGATCCAACTTGAGAGATAGGATAGCTTAGATCTTAATTTATCCCGATATTCCCACGGGATCGGGAGTTACGCGGGTGAAACCGCGGAGGGCAGCTAGTATTTGTATAAAAATCTAAGACCTCTGGTCCCAACGTAACTATATTTCGTCCATTTTTCCCTGTTTTCAAAAAAGTACTACTTTGATTTACTTTATAAAATTAACGAAATATATAAGAAGTTTCGTTTTATTTCGTTTAAGGTGAATATTTTGGATTGATGTAATATTAACGCACAAATTACAAGGGATAAAATCGAAAAGGGATCACACAATGCTAATAATTATTATTAGCAAATCCGGCTAGGTGGCAGATGCGAGTTGCGCATACGCACCTGGTCATCCGCTTGTCAACTTGATAAGATGTGCGATTTTAACACAAGTTGATAGATTTATAGATAAAACATGTGAATAGAAAGATGTTTAGTATTCCTATTGACTACTGGCAGTAGAAGCTTTAATTTCTTGCAAATCAAACATAATAATAATTAGCTTTAGTACCACAAATCAAACAGCTCAACCGATTTCTATCAAACATAGCTAGAAACACTTGATTATAAGAAAAAATTCCAAATAGTAAAAAAAAGTTAAATTTAAAGGGTGTCCCCGTATGTATGGGGCCAATTAAACTTGACCCTTATATTGTATAGGCGCCCAAACTAAATAGGGGTTAAGTTAAATGGGTAGCTACCATACGACTACAAGGGTAGAGAAAAAGAGTTGAAACTAATGTACAGAACCCTTGGCGCGCGAGTACGACTCGCACTTTTCATAATTTCAACTTAGGAAATAGGGATGAGCTGACCTTGCCCGGTAGTAGGCTCCGGAAAATAAGCAGATCGTTTAATAGTACATGTGTGCTCTATTATAATAAATTACCTAAAGATGTATATGACATGTCCATTAACAAATTCAAAACTTTTATAAAGCATAAATTGTGCGGTAAGGCATACTATGATACCTCTTCGTACCTTAATGATAAGAATCCATGGATGTGACTTTAATTGCTCCATTTCAAATAATACTTTCAAATATTTGTAATATTGACCTTTGTGAGCGTGATCACATAAAAAAAAACCCCAGAGTTTCTTGTGCCTTCTTCTCATTGGTGGGCGCGTTCCGAAGGCACACATCCTAACTTAGTTTTTAAGACTATTCCAAGTGATCATGTGTAGTGTATATACATAAGCATCGAAAGGAATAAATAAATTTGACTTGACTTGACTTGACTTGACCGGTTTTTCTAGCGTTTTCTAGCGTAGCGGGTAAAAAGAGAGTTTGTAAAAGTATTGAGTTTATTCAAAATAAATCTCTCTATCCCGATATTCCCACGGGACTTACGCGAGTAAAACCGCAAGGCGCAGCTAGTATACTTATGGTTTTCAAGCTATGATGTCAGTGTAGCAGAAAATATACATATAAGTATGTAAGACACAGTAACATACAATCAAACACATAATTGCGCTACCATCCTGCACATTGTCTTCGGTTCCCATTGCATTGGACGCCGCCGATAATACATGCAATACTGCAATACTATGATTAGATGCACGCATATGGATGCAACTGTACCTATTTACTATGCACGTATTAGCATGCATGGATTTGTGTATGGAATTGTGAAGAATTATAGATAAGTACAAGTAACAAATGTTAAGAGGTTACGTGGTTATTGCTTTCTCAACACTTAATCACATAATATCTTGTAGGGGCGTGTGCCACATCTTAGACCGCATCATCACCTACCATCAGGCAGGTGTGATCTGACCTATCATTTGTAATAAAAAAGACACCATTAGCCAATCATTTTGACCAACCGGGCAACCCTGCTAAATTGACTTTTCGTCAGTGTTCAGACGTGGAAGCTACGATGCATAAATGCCACTTGCTGGACAAGTTCGGGACTCACAAGTTACCGACATCGATAAAAACTTTTTCTAATTATAGTTCAATGTACTCAAGTCTATACATAGTACATTATAACAACGTTACCTAGCTATTACATAAGTAAAATATTAAATCATTTTCGTCTAGCAATCTGGACCTATCGATCTTAATAATAAGCTGTAGTATCTACTTATGAACATGTTTATAATCGCAACATACGAAACGTAAAATTGTATTCACGGGTTCCGTACGAAATTACGATTTAATTTAAAAACAAAACTATAGAGAAAGTTTGATGTGCTGTACCTACAAAAAAAGGTTATGAAATCGGTTCAGTTTTGTGAAACTTCTTTCGATGTCGTTAGTTCGGCCATTAATCACGATATTTCCATGCACGAGTGCAGTACAAAATACAAGTACCTAGCGAACGAGCACGCTTTCGAATCCCTTCGTAACATTATCACGATTTTCATACTTTCCTGTTGGTTTTGAATGGTCAGCCAATTTTTACAGACTTAAAACTCAAATGATATCTAAGTACTTTAATTTATCACTTGTTAAAAAAAATAAGTTTTGCAATTCCGCTGCAAGTCATTAACCGCCTTCCAGAGATGGGTGAATTTATGGTAACTTTGGATTGTAATTGTATTTGTGATTTAGTAATTACAAACACTAACATTACTAGCCGTTTTACCAACGACCCGAAGGATCTCTAAAAACGTATGCTAGCCAAACTGGCCTCAATTACTTTTGGCATAATGGAGTGTGGTGTCCACATGTCTGTCTACGTGCCCTCCAGCTGAGTTTTTATTTGATACTTTAGGTCTATAACTTAAAACTAAATATTATCAAACAACCAATGTTATGATAAACGATTCTGTGGGAACAATTTGCAGGTTTCTATTGTATGCACTGATGATGCTGTCGGCAGCTGTGTGAATGAAATATGTGTGTTATGAATGGATAACGGATAATTAAAATGATTGTTTGATAAGAAATCGTATGAAAACAAAAACGTTGCTGTTTGTATTTTTGTTAGGTTCAAAATATAGATATTATGACTGACAGATACTGGGTACTCTGGCAATGAACCGCTTTTGACTGAGTACGCACAAAGAACATGTTTTGTAGGAAACCATCACAGAGACAAGTCTACGATTTTAGTCTAAGGCTAAGGTCTATAGTTATATTTTTCTAGTCGCAGTGTCGCGGTTTAAAAAATCCGTGTGGTCCCAGCATAGAATATGACTATTTGACTAACCTATCACCTAAACTCGCAGCTTAGTTGGCTCCAAATGTATATTATTGACGAGTTCTTTCCCCTAGATACGGTCGAATATGTTGAGAGGGTTGTAAAAGTTCAAAAAAGTTCGTAAAGGACAAGGTAAATACCCCCTAATACATGGCACAACAGAGCGCCCTAAATAGCATGGGTTAAAGTTACTACAGCTGTTTTCTCGTGGTCCCAGGATTTTGTCCTATTAATGGGACCACAAGGGAGAACTGTTTCTCGTAGTCCCATTTCTATGTTTAGTAACGTATTTATCCTCCTGTATTCTTCCTGCAAAGATAAACTTCACCTACCGGTAAGTACAGTCGTGTGCAACTCTATTAAAACCTTTTTGTCCACGAGAAATATATGATGACGTTGTATAAATTATCTAGATTAGATGTTTTAAGTCCGATAATATTATTATTTCTGATATGGTACTAACAGTACTGTAAGTACAGTTATTCAAAGCACCAGTAGAATATCTCAAAGCCCTCGGCCTTCGTGTTTTAATCGTTTAGTCGTGATTGTCAAGTCAGTAGTTTGCTATTTTTTTGTTATAAATAACGGTTGTCTACGACGCAAAGCTGCGCGCGCGACGAATCTCATTAGATGGTATTTGATGGATCATTTCGGAGGTGAGAGAGAGGTGGTTCTAAGACGGTTGATACTACAAAAACTTAGAATAATGCCATGGAATAATGGAAGCTCTTTTAAAAGGCCTACAAAACAAAAAGGTATGGTTAATAATCTCATTAAACTTACTTTGAATAATCCAACTTTAAGTTAAAGTTGAACGGATCATAACTATTATCCGGATAAGACGAAAACAATATCCTTTGAACTAAATATGGCTATAAGAAGGAGCTCAATGACCCTACTCCCACTAACGATAGTGTTAGGACAATAAGCTGTAGAGTAAGAGACAGATATGAGTAGGCAGACATACTACACAAGTAACATTGTTCTTACGGTAAAGGAGAAAATCGTGATGAAACTCGCCGCTTAGTTGACAGTTGCACAGTTCTTTTCTAAGCTGATAGAGTGGTATAGGTGCTAGCTAGGGTACTCCATCTGACACAATGTCCAAGCACTACAGCAACGCCCTGAATATCATCGATTCAAGTCGCTGGCGCAGCACTGGTATAAATCATCTATATTAGGTACTCGGAAAGTAATTTTGAGTTTGGGTGGATGTTTGAAATCGGTCTCCGGAAATACTGAAACGATATTGATGGAATTTTGAATGAGGATACATTGAATCATGGGTAGTTACATAGACTTTTATATCCCGATATATTCCCACGGAATCGGGATTTAAGCGGGTGAAACCGTGAGGCGCCAGTTAAAGAGTCAAGATTAATATAACACATTACTGTAATAGTCCTCTAATTTATTCAAAGATTACTCATTTTACTCAAACTTTTACATGAATCATACATTCATAATGCATTTAATTTAACTTTTTTAAATCACAGATCTTATCAACAAATCCGATCAACAATGCTTGCTAAAAACAGTAATAAAAGGCAGAATAATGTGAGTTTACCATGTGAATTTCCTGTAAATTAATTAAAACAATGCAGGCACATAATTGACGATATTTTCGAGAATATTTCACACAAAATGATTCAGAAACCAGTGTTCCGGGAGCGCAGTGCGACGACGAGTGATTCATGTTTATTACTTTAATGAGGGTCCTTAACGGAATACAATTTAATAAACTGATTGCGCCCCATGTATTTACCCACGTTAGACCCGATCTTGTAGGATAAATATTAACAGCCGCAGATTTCCATACAGCAATTTTCGTTGATTATTTAGTTTCAATTGATGTAAAGTATAATACACCCTTTCTAGACAAAAAAACTCTATGTTTTCGTGTTCTGCTGCTATTTTGTTGTTTGTTATACTACCCCTTTTTAAAGACTGTTTGCCCTTTATTTTTTTATTACAAGTTATAGAACAGAAACCACCTGCCTGTCCGTGAAAGAGTAGCTGAATCTGACCTATAACTTCTTCGTCTTGTCGATATGGTGCAATTTAACTAAATAAAATCACATCTGTATCTATGCTGCCAGGTCTTTGGCATTGTGATTGGCTGACATTAGATCAGCCAACGTACAACTACTAAGACTATAGGGGCAGTTGGTAGCAACAGCTTAGTTATGTTCGGGAGCCCCGCAGTCGCACTGGATCTGGCTTGTTCTTCTTCTGCCTGCCCTTATCCCAATTTATTTGGTATGTCTTCCATTCATCCCATCGTTCACATCCATCTCCCTCATGTCTGGTCTCACACAATTTATACATATTTTCTGAGGTAATCCTCTTCCTCTCCATCCCTCTACGTTCATACTCATCACTCGTCATCTGGCATGGCATCAATCAAAGCAGTAACTAAAAGTTTAATATATTATATTCAGTCAGCGGCGATTCGATACGAGGAAAAACAATGATACAAAATCATGATTGATATTTTACTATAGATAGTTTTCTTCAGCCAGTCTAGCAACAAAAAAAGGTTGGCAGTACTTGATGAGATCTTTGTCAAGCCAACTTTTTATCCAAGTTCGTTGACCGTCATTCCTGGCCATTACGCAATCGTTACTAATATATTTAAAAGAACATTGCTCTCGTTGTACAAACGACTGTTCGTAGATTGTAAGTGAAACCAACGATGGTTGAGTAGCTTAAAGTTACCGGTTTGGTAAGTATTTCTTTGAGTAATGGTGCGTTGAAATAATGATGAAACTTATTGTGGACGTTTTGAAATGTTGTCTCTTACATTATAATCCGTCAAAGTTAGCTTGAAGACTTCGCTTCTTAGAGAAAGGATGTCTAGAGAGCTTGTCAAGGAATATAACCATTTCTACCAGCTTGATTGGTGGCGCTTCGCTCCTTACAAATTGTCAGACGTAGTGATAGTATTTCCGCTAAAATATTTGTTTCATTGCGAAAATGTATAATGGCTTTAAAAAGAATAATTAAAGTGCGGCTTTTTGGCACGCCAAAAAGTTCTTTAATTATTATTTCAGGTCAGGTTTTTAGTTAACTTTGCCCAATTCTACTTAACTTCAAGCAAGTTAAAAATGTACGTAAGTATACTTAAAAATGCAATGTCCTTTAATTTGTTCCACATAAAATAATTTCGTGGAAATCCAAGTAGTTTGTCAGTCACATGGCTTCCGGGTCAAGTTCCCAGTACAAGTTACAAGAGCCACAGAAAATTGATATTGTTTCCAGAAATCGTACTATTTAATGTGGGTACTTATAGGAAGTAGGGTAAAGTAAAGTGCTTTAGACGGAGATAAAGTTCTTAGCAAATATATTCACCATGTTCTAAGTTTTATTGTTTATTGAACATGGAATCGGAAAGATCTTGTATTTTTTTAATTTAGAGATTGAATTTCTGGACACTATTTTACATTTGTAAGTGTAACTTTAATATATAGCCTCTTTTTACAGTGGGGTAATAGGTTAGGAGTGAACGAGCGAAGTAAGCGTTAAACATTTTTTTCTGGTTTCTCACAACCAGTCGTCAGGACCCAAAGGGCAAGTTACCGAGAGAATCACAGAAGACTTGCGTAAGCATATACATCGGACCCCGACTGTTTATGGAACACTGATGAGTTTAGTGGATAAACCTCCGCTTGACATC
The DNA here is from genome assembly GCA_907269075.1 of Idaea aversata. Taxonomy (NCBI): domain Eukaryota; kingdom Metazoa; phylum Arthropoda; class Insecta; order Lepidoptera; family Geometridae; genus Idaea; species Idaea aversata. The sequence goes on from OU026084.1 coordinate 1,225,010, forward strand.
CACCCGTTCCTGAGAAAATCGGTGGCGACACACGGACAGACAGACGGACAAGAGATTGAGACATCTTATAAGGGATTTTGTTTACCTTTTGAACATAAAAAGATATGTTCAACACGATGTAAATTGTGATTCGTTTAATCTCTAACTTATTAAAACTATCGAACCGTAAAATAAAATTGATCATGCTTAAACCTACAATGTTTCACCATAAGGGTGTAAGTTACATCGGTGTGGATCCCACTTCCCGACATCTGGCGGATGTGGCACAGGTGTGTACATAACTGTGGTCAAGAAGGATCAAATACATCTTTGTACTTGGATGCTGGTCGTTTTAAATATATAAAACAGCGGGACAATTACAAAAGATACTAAGATCCGCTTTGGGCTTTTTAGGAACCAAAATTCAAGACCAGTTCAGAAAATATATTCAGAATAAATATATATTTAATATCTATTTATATAAATATATTCAGTTCATATTTTGTGTATAATATTTTTATGTAATATAGGTAGCTGTATGTTTTCATGAATAAATAAAATAAAAAGGAATAGTATTTATTTTTTCGTAAACAGAAGGGTACGAGAATTGGTCTCGTAAAAGATAATTGTTCAAATTACATCGCATATCATTCAGATTGCATTACGATTACAAAAATACGCTCAAAATCAGCATTTTTTTTTAACTGACTTTGGTGGTATTTTGAGCTACTATGAGGGATGCGATCGGAATGATATTGAAATGTTATTTGAACAATATAATTTACGAAATTGACCTTTAGTTACAAAAAGGAAAATAGAGCACGTACCAAATAGACTGAAAAATAAATTATGTAAGTATAACACTAGGATTGTTAACTAATGAAGGGCTAAGTAACGTTTTTATGTAAATAAAAAAATAAAAAGTTTCATCTTCAGAAGAGACTTACATACGGTACATTTACTAAGGGATTTTGAAAAATTTGTTCCATTATGCCTCGATAGAAGGGACTGCTTGGACTGAATAATCAAATTAACCTTTTGAGCGTAGCACACTCGGGTAAAAATGGCTATGATCAGATAATTTTACCTTTTCGATTTTAAGAGCATTCAAGAGCATCCATGTTGTAAAAACAGTTTTAAGCCTACCAGAGAACAAGAGAGGCAGAGGGCGTCCTCCTTCGACATGGTGGACCAGTATGACAAAACTCCTTAAGAAAGAGCAATTACCCGACCCGACAACCCTTGACAGAATGTCTTGGCGCCGTGAGATAAGGAGAGCCGACCCTACTTAAAGTGGGATAAGGCACGGAAGAAGAAGATTTTAAGAGCATTCTTAGAATTATAAAATATATAGGAAATCTGAACATCACCGAAATTTCACTTACCTTTGTTAACAGAAATATAACACAATTCTTCAACGAGCTCAGTAATTGACACTGACATGTTTTTTTTTTTTTTCAATGTAAAATGTAATTTCTATGTAAATATCAATTTTCAATAACATAGGGGCTAATATAAGCACGTATAATTATACCTACTCGTGTATGAGAAAAGCCTTATTACGTGTTTCAAAAAGCAATCTGCACTAAAATTATAAACAAAACATTTTTTTGTTTATAACGAAATGCTCTGAAACTACAAGGCCGATTTGGATAAATCATTAGGTGTAACATAGGCTACTTTTTTTATCCTGATATTCCCACAGAAATGGCACTTAAGCAGGTGACACCGCGGACTACTGCAAGTATGTACTTCATAAAAGCAATTGTAAACAGACCTTAATAATTGGAATGCAAACATGGAACGTCGAACCCGGCACCTTTATTACGAAACCTTATCACGCGACCGGTGAAGCCGTGATTCCCAGAGGAAGGCACGATTCGAATATAAATGCTCGTATGAATTTCTATGCTTGGGTAAAGCCAGGTTCATTGTTAAAATCTTGGACAATTATTGTGATGATGTTTTGTTCTTAAAGCCCGTCTACTTCAAGGCTACTTTGTTTATTATTTTAAATGCTTAAGATTACTATTTCAGGCACGTATTTTAGACGCATCGCGCAACGCAAAACCCTATTAGTTTATGTTGATTATCTGCCCTTAACGATAGCAATATGAATTTAATTTGGCGCCCATCACTCACTTCTAAGTTAGAATCATTTAGTCGCTGAGTACCTAAAACGCAGTATGCCAATTTCGCGTTATGCCAAACAGTCATTTAAAATAAGCGTTTCGTCAAAGTGTTTTTCTATGACGCAATAGATCCACTTCTAATTACCAAACATCGCATAGTTCTCAACTGAACTATATTCTGTTTGGAGGCGGAATTGGCAAAACGAAGATAATTTAATTCATCGAAACATCAGCAACAAAGTTCAACTTTAGATAAATGAACATTTTTTCTACACTCGCTGTAGAAAAAATCTTTATTCATTTGATACCATGTGGGAGATGCTCCAATTTCGCGCACTAAAATGTGAAACTCTCTCTGCCTACAACGCAGTTCCCCTAAACTACAGTCGTTGAAGTCTTTCAGTTTAGAGTAAATAGGTACTTTCTAGGCAAGCCTACATCCTTGACCTCATCGTCGTTTCCCATCAGATGAGATAAAGTAAAATACGAGTCTACTAAACGTAAATATACAAGTATTCTAAGGTAATGATATTAGTACAAAATATTGACTTACCCTCTCATACCTGATGAGGTACCCGATGATGGCATCCTTCTTCTTCTCCTTTTCTTCGTTTTTACAGATCCCGATGTTCAGCCCCATAACTATGGTCTTTAGGAGGTCACCCTCGCACGCGTCCCATAGCATTTTGGGGGTATAACACATCATGGCCTGGTGACAAAGGGAAAAATATGGTGAAAAACGTTGCCTTTGAAGGAAATCGAGATTTGTTTTAAATTCCAGAATAGACCCGTTACAAGTAGTCGGAGGGCCCTAAGAAATCGAATTTATTCCTCTAAGAAAGTTACACAAACCGTGTCTCAAGCGTGGACTCAAGCGAATGAAAGGAATCTTTTGATTAGATAGAAGTGGGTAATGTTGACGAGTCCAGATCCAAAAAGCTACTTTGCGACTATTATCTATTGAAAATACTGCTAAAAAGTATTCTTACATCATCTAACGGACCAGTACATACGTAGAGATGACGACATACCGTCCCGTATCACCTTCAGAGGTATACCTTTAGACTTTCTCTAATTTACTTAACGTTCAATTAGACATTAAGGTTCATTAACACAAGGAGTCATACCTTAAAGACTAGGACACGATCAAGCAGAGTTGACCAAACAGTAAACGCATGAGAGCTGTTGACGCTTCAGGCTTCAAGCAAATATATCAACACCGATATAAGATACAATTGATCAACAATAAAAATAGTGTCAAAAGATCAAGTGTTCTTTACTGCTTATTAATTCTTCGAGTAATAAAATAGTGTCAATTCGACAAGTAGTTTAAATGGTCAAGTATTTTTGGGTTAAATTGTCAAGTACTCAAAAATAGTTAATGCTGCGTTGATACAAGATTTTTTCGGCATCAAGAGGCTGTATAGGATAACGTAGTTGATTCAAGTGTTTGCAGCATTCATGACCGCGCATTTTTAGCTTGAATTTGATTTTTACTTAGGAAGGTATGCTCCACCCCCGCATTTCCAAGACCCTGCAGAGACACCCGCTGGTCATAACTTAGCTTGCACAGTATGGAAATCATTTAACAGACTCGACTTAAGTTAGTCGCTGCAGGGTGAACCTGGGAAGATAGGGAATGATCGATCCATGTCAAATTCAGTGCGGCTGCGGTGATTCCGAGTAAACTATGCTGCACCTCTTGACCAGTCTCTTCAGCCCTAATAGCTATAAGTTGGCTTACCTAATGTCAGTAAATAACAATGCTAAGGACCTGACAGCACACTGAAATGGGTTGATTTGACCCTACCTGATCAACTTTCATTTAATTTGACCTATCGATATGAAGAAGAAGAAGGTGCCTTGTTGTCGTTTCCACAGCATTTCATGTAATATGTTTTTGGCCGCGACAACGAGGCGTCCGTGTTTCATTCATTAACACCTTTATTTTCACCGTTCGATATAACATAAACAAAGGACAATGACTTTACTGTTATGGAAATTGTGCAACTGGATCTAGAACGAAGATGGTATGGAATCACTAATTGGTTTACTTCTAGGTATGTTCAAAAAAAGATTTTTGTTAGTCATATGTTGGACCATTTATGGTAATGGTATCTTAAGCTCGCTGAAAGAACGATAGAACTTTTATCTAATTAAAAACTTGGAATAAAACTTCGTAATTCCAGATACTTATTATACTTATTACTTTTTATGTCGATGTTCCCAAAGGAACATAGCTAGTTATTCTAAAGTTCCTTTAAACCCCAAGGCTAAAACATCTGTGATTTCGTTCAGTAGTGCATTGGCCCATGGTGACACAACCAAACAATGATAATAATCAAGTCACGAGCGATCCGTGACGTCGGAACCGGGCCGTCTACTAACGGTGCCGTGTTAAACTAACTAGCACTAATATGTAAGGAAGTTGACCTAGTGAACAGACATACAGACTAAGGTGGTGTGACCTTAGGTATTGATCTTGGACTTTGCCGTATAGGGCGGGAGATATGCGGCTGTCTAGAAAAAGGTGTTGGATTCTTTGATGAACTTTTTATATACTTTGCATAGTCTTAGGAGTGAGAATAACTTGATAAGATTCTTTGGGTATATTGACTACAGGCAATCGCTTGATCTAATTTGACAATTTCTAGGGTTTTCGCGACTTGAACTCATAATGAAACGATACTAACAGATTAAATAAGGATTTTATGCGTTGAAATAGTTTCATTTTGATGACATTTTATCAAGTTTATTTATTTTCCACGGGATGAAGGTATATGCCTATTCATTTTATCTTACTAGTTTGACCTCTGGATAATCATCCAAAGGAATTTGACTATCAATCGGTGTATCTAAGCAGACATTAACTACACACTAATTACGGTAAATCAAGGTCAACGTTAAAGTTACGATGATTTCACTGTCATTACAACATATAAGTAACTAGCGACCCGCCCCGGCTTCACTCGGCTATATTATGCATGTATTATACATATAAATCTTCCTCTTGAATCACTCTATCCGCATTAAATTCCGTTGCGTAGTTTTAAAGATTTAAGCATACATAGGGATTTAAGGACAGAAAAAGCCACTTTGTTTTATACTATGTAGTGATGTTATGAAATAATCCGACAACATTTAGGGATCGCCCTTTGAATTCCTTTGAGAAAGTTACTTTAATTTGACTTCCCCCATTTAAAAGTGTGTACGGAAAATGATGCAATATGACACAATTTAGAAGTGTTGTGAAATCCATTCAATTTTGAACATAATTCTTTAGTCCAAGCGTTTTTTAAACGGTTTTATTTAGCTTGCCTAGTTTGGGTCAAATTTAGTCATTTTAATAACTGGATGAAATATAATACAATCTATTTATAAATCTCATATGTATTAAAATTTTAAAAGGGCATCATTAAGTACACAACGTAGATACACAATAGCGTGACGGACGAGTCGACTGTTTTGAAATTATACGTACACACATGAGTATTAAAATGTACCCTATCATCAATTTGTTTTATTTTTATTTCTATCGTTTTATCTATTTAACGTCAGTCGCGGCTAACGTGTTTTGTAAATTATTTGTAAGGTATGCATTAGACACTGTAGTCCAAGAGTCTCTAAGCATAAGTCACTACGGAAGAACTACCCCGAATTTTTTGGGTAAGAGAATTTTCGGGAAAGAGATTTTTTTTGGGAAAAGGACATTTTGAACCCAAACGATTGAATACTGTCCCATATCTTCAGACTTAGTTCATGTATTCTCACCTGAAAAAACAGCACGAAGCAGACCCACTGGTAGTATGTGTAATATTTCTTCTCCTGTGAGCTGTCGTACTCGTTCATAACTCCTGGGTGTGCTACCTCTCTGCCTACCTGCAAATAATAAAGATATTGTAGCATGCTGGCTTAGATAAACCATCAGCACGTAAAAGCAATTTGGGGCTGTTCAAGTAGCGAGTGAACTTATCTTATAAGTTAACGTAAACTATCTATCATTAAATCTTCTAGGAAAGCGTGCTACATCTTCGACCGCCTATCTACTGCCTATCAGGCAGAGTGATAGTACAGGATCAGTACTGATGATTTCTATTACTTAGTATTTCAGACACTACTTTTTATTAAAAAAAACATATGGAACAAGCATAGATAGATAGATATAAGTATAGACTGTTTATTGTACAATCAGGCAACATAAATGCAGACCCACCGTAGGAGCTCTACGGTGGGTCTGCATTTATGTTGCCAAACTGCTATTATTATAATGTTTTTATCTTAAGCAAGATTGTAAGATGCTGCTTGAATTGAAGTTTAAAGTCTTAGTTTTAGACAAACATTATTAGAATCAAAATAATAGTCATTTTAGAACTCTTGGCGGGTCTGCAATTCTGTTGCCGACTTTATCATATTATAATCTCATTTTGAACTTATATTCCTGCTAAAAAATAAATAAATAGGTAAACCAATATGGTATCCTAAATTGTCTCTAGTAGGTAAATTTGATGTCATCATACCTTAATAACTCATGGACATTAAGGTATTATCTTTAATGGCTATGGGTTCCGTGCAGGATCCCATAATATGATGATAGTTTAATATCAATAAATATTTGTATTACCTAGTTCAAAACAAATTCAAAATACTTCAATAACAATAAGCATTGATTCGAGTATTATTCCAGAATATACAATATCTCTAGATTTGATATTTGGTAATCTAATTCCGAGAAACTATGAAACTATAATACTTTGACTCGTAAACAAGCCAACACACCAGATAGATACATTATTTATCAAGAAGAACACCTAATCTTACTTGTAAGTAAGACGGTGAAACTGAAATCCTATAAATAGATAAGTTAGCTGTGAGTCGAACGCTAAACATTCCAAAACGGATCGTACAGAGTTCCAACATCTAATAGCTACTTTAAATAAACGCCTTCGTACTTTTGAGAATTTGAAAATGAATAAAGATATTTCATGTGAAAAGGTTACGGAACTAGTAGATGGTCTAACAAATAAAACAGTAATGCTATACTATACGCCACTTGAGATAACGCCACCTAGCCCCAAGCTAAGCAAATGTGTTATGGCGGCTAGACAACGGATAGAGTACTTAGGTAGGCATATACTTTTCTTTTGTAAATACTTAGCTACATAATATAAATACAGAAACACCCAGACTAGAAACAAAATATCTGTACATACTTGGTTATGGCGGGAATTAAACCTATAAACTTCTGTGTCGCAGACGGGTGTTCGCCTGCCGCGCTACAGAGTTCGTGTGTCGTGATGATGTATGACTTGACAAACATATTTTCAAGAAAAAGCCTAAAGTATTTTGATGACAGAACGATATGATCTAGAAAATGAAATTCATACACGATTTCGCATAACGGTAGATTTTGCGTAAGCATTACTCATGGAAAGACAACAAAATGATAGAAACATATGTAGACACAGACAGATATACATACAGTTGTGTACTAAATGACTTATCATGCAATCTCGTCGCAAGGAAATGGTCACTTAAATCAGCGACTCTTGCGCACAATCGTACGCACCTATTGCTGTAATAGTATAATTTGATTCTACTGGCACCTACGGATTTAGTTTGTGTTAAGAGCTCGGCAAATCTAAATTCAAGAGTTTAGATCGTTCTACTAAACTACTTGTATTTGGTTTCTCCATTTATTACCTAATTCGTGTTAAACTCTCGGTTAACGTGAACAATCAAATTAGCAAACGATCAAACATCGATATTTACTGCCTCGTAAAATAAATCGATTACTTTTATGTGCTTCGATTCATGTTTTACAGGTTGACCTATATCGATAACAAATAGTTACTTGTTATTTAAATCGAATTAAACAGTATTCGTCTGCATATTAACATGCCCTACTAGAAGACAATTGCCTCCTCCGTCCTCGTCTTCTCCATGTCTTCTCCGGATTGGTGAATGTTCCATGCCTTCTAGTTCTAGGGCATGTTTGGTTTCGTCGAAAGTTTAAAAGATCAACTACTTATTAGTAAAATTTTACTACAGCGCACCTAATTCTCAACCACTAAGAAAAACTAAGTAAAATTTTTATTTGTTGCTTGACCTAAATCTAAACATAATACATTAATATTAATAAAGTTAAACAAATACTTAACTTGAATGCTTATTATCACGGCAAGTAATTAATCACCAATTCACCAATTTGTGCCAATTTTCATCCGAACCGGTCAAGCGGGGATACAATTCATTGATAACAAAGCATTAATTCGTCAATATTATATTGCAACTATTCTAGAACAATACTCTGTCTTAAAGCAACAAACATCACGCAGAACAAATAGATTATTGAATGGACAGTATTTGTTTGTCTTTTGATAAGCTTGTTTATAATAACGGTCCAAGTATGTCACCTTGTGCGACCCCGAGAATACAACTCCCAATTTTATATGAGGAAGCGGTACTGAGGTAGGCACTGTGTAATTTACTCTATAGCCACTCTGTCTAATGCCTGTTATCAATCCAAATTATTGACTAGAATTTGTAAAGTCATTGTAAATTGTAAACAAAGAAATTGAAAGTTTTGTCAATATGCAACTCACTGGCCGTTTGCCAAAATTATATGTTGAATGGAGTAGACGGTAGAACAGGAACATTGCTGTTTGTAGGACAGCTTAATTATTACGTATAATTTGTTAGAATTTCAGGTTCCGCCATTTGTTTGTGAATTTTGTTAAATTAACAATTAATGCCAAAGCTTGATGATTCTAAATTACAACAAACACAATGAAAAAATTATCGCAACTTTTCAAAAAGTTGTTTTCCTAAATATATAAAAACAATCTTTAAAATGAATTAAATCTGCTCACCTCTCTAGCAAATGCATCTGGCATAGTAAAAGTCGAAGTGATCCAACAGAAGGTATTAACCACATGCGTTGGGATCCCATTGACGATGCACTGGATTGGAGTCCCGACCAGCTGCGTGGCCGTTATGATCATAGAACATGTCAGCAACAACACTGTCGTGAATATATTGTGCAGTCTGAACACAGCATTGTCTGTCCTGATCGGCTGGTACTTGAAGTATACACTTAAACCTCCTAACAACTTAAACATCTTGGCCTCTCGAAGCTGCTTTTTCTATAGCATCATTTAATTATGTTTTATCAGAAGCATTGTTTCCTTGTTTCTGCTATAGTAGAGTCGTGTTGATTATTAGATGCATTTGGAATGTACTACTAAAATCAGTCTTGTTTTAATTGTCTGGATGATGCCAGAAGATTATTGTCGAGATTACTGTTCAGTTCTGCTTCTGAAACAAGGGAAAAAATTAAATTTAGTAACTTTATAGATTGAGAAGCCACTTCAGATTTAAATGACTCAACCCCTCAATTTGGTAAGGAAGTAGTACAACATTGTTTGAGTGTTAATGTCAAACCATACAATTTGAATGAGGATGAGATAAGTGCTCAATTAATTAATGTTTATTGGTATAATGTCTTTCAACCTTTAATCATAATATATCCTCAGTTAAAACTCTTGACATTTACAGTTTGTAATATTTATAGGGTGGCCCATACGAGTTGTCATTGTAAACACCGTAAAGATCGAACGCTAGGGGGTGCAGCGCGAGCGGTGCGCGTGCGCCGAGTATTTGTAGCTCTAAGTCGTAAGTTGGTAGGTAGAACAACACTTTATTATATTCAGACGAAGCAGACTTTGAATCCGTCAATTTTACCATTAAAGAGATAGTGTCGGCAATATTCCTGCAATGACTACATGAATTGCAAGTCATAAATAAATCAGATTAGTTTCAGTTAAAGTACCGTTATTCACAGGAAATAGGTAATTCATGTCATGAATACCAATTTCTATTTACACCACCAAGTAACCCATCTTGTTGATAGGTACTCGTATAAATTGAACAATTTCTTATTGATTGCTTTCTAGAGAACTGGAGATAGTCCGATATTATGGGAAATATAAATAACCTATTAATAATGGGCACGTCTCGCCTACATGGACGCGTCTAGGGTTGAAGTATGTAGTGGTTCCCTTGCCATCGAGTGTGATAGTGGTCAAACCACATCAAACGCTGTCCTAAAGTAATAATAAGTAATTAGTGCCATATATTCCCTCTAAAAGATAGCGCATTTAGAACAACAGATGCGTGCACCACATACTTGCTGTACTTCAAAATTGTGTTAACCACGTTTATTAGTATAGACTTCGTCGACACTTTATGTTGTGATTGCTAGCGCACTTAAATTTGCTAGCCTTAAATAAAAGGAAGAGTGTAACACTACGGCTTAATAGGGGCGAAGTTATCCGTTCTCACCGCTAGATGGCAGCACACATCAAATTAGATCGCGCAAACGTTGTGTTTCCGCATCATATAGACATCTGGATCCGAACACTGTCCGATGGAGATGATCCGACCAATCCTCTCTAGGCTAACTCGGGTGTGCATCGGAACTCTGCGTCCTTCCTGGAACAGTGCTTCTGGACTACCTGAAACTTCAGCCTGAAACCCCCCCCGCTCACTCTCGCACCTCTGTTCACGGAGCATCCGCCTGTGCATCCTAATTGGAACGCAGTGTGGGACCCGTCCGCGTTAAGGCTGTTGTCCTGAAAGCCTGAAACCGACCCTGTAACCTCCTGAAACACGGAAAATAAACTCTTTGGCTGAAAAACTCCTCCGTTTCATTCACCTCCTCTACAAGTGGCGCACCAACGCGGGTCCTGAATCTTCGGAACCCTGAAAATTTAAGGCTGAAACTGAAGTCGAAGTAGAGTCGACTCGGAGAGTCACGTCAGAGAGTCACGTCGGAGTTAGTCAGAGAGACACACTAAAGAGTCAAGTCAGAGTTACCTTCATAGAGTCATTCCATAGATCCTTGTTGCAGCAGAGTCACTTAGTAGAGTCGGTCCGTAGAGTCACATCTATCAAGCTGGCTTCCAAAACAAGACGTACGAGCGAACCCAAATTCATCGTCACTAAGTCCGGACGACAGACTACAATAAGAACTAAAGCCAAATCTAAAGCCATGATTTCAGAAGAACAACTCGGAAAATTGGTTGATGCGTTGACTAAAAATGGTACACCTGCATCATTTGCACAATGCACAACACGTTTTAATGACAGACCCAGATAGAGTTGATGCATACAAAGAGATCAAACGTCAGTTGACTAGTGCACCCATCCTCCGTCAAGCAGATGAGTCACGGCCGTACATAATTAAAACAGATGCAAGTAGCAACGCCATTGGAGCAGTTCTCGTCCAGGGGGAGGGAGAAGACGAACACCCAGTGGATGATGCACAACCCAACCAGAAATGCATGACTCACTCGCGCTGTGGCCGCGGTCGACCAAGAAAAACTTCAAATCCTGTCCTACTCGCCGGGACGACTTCGTGGACAGAGGGGGAGTATGTAACACTACGGCTTAATAGGGGCGAAGTTATCCGTTCTCACCGCTAGATGGCAGCACACATCAAATTAGATCGCGCAAACGTTGTGTTTCCGCATCATATAGACATCTGGATCCGAACACTGTCCGATGGAGATGATCCGACCAATCCTCCCTAGGCTAACTCGGGTGTGCATCGGAACTCTGCGTCCTTCCTGGAACAGTGCTTCTGGACTACCTGAAACTTCAGCCTGAAACCCCCCCCGCTCACTCTCGCACCTCTGTTCACGGAGCATCCGCCTGTGCATCCTAATTGGAACGCAGTGTGGGACCCGTCCGCGTTAAGGCTGTTGTCCTGAAAGCCTGAAACCGACCCTGTAACCTCCTGAAACACGGAAAATAAACTCTTTGGCTGAAAAACTCCTCCGTTTCATTCACCTCCTCTACAAGAGTTAAATATTGGTTCAATACGATTTTAAACTTTTTTTCGTTTGGGAGCATCTACAAACAGTCGCAGGACTATGAGCAGATGTGTTTGTGTGTTGATCTGTCACGAGAGCAAGACTTCCATCGAGGTTCTTTCCTAATAGGACATGCATTGCATTTCGGTGAGTGCGCTGCGGAATTATACGAACTTGTTCCGCCTGCCCCATTTTACCACCGGACGAGCAGGGAGACAGCAAGACGACACCGTTTTTTGATCCAAGTTCCTAAGACTCGAACTAAGCGGTTTGCATCCACTTTTATAGTGCGCACCGCTAAGTTATGGAACTCTTTGCCTGACTCCCTGTTCCCCACGAACTACAATCTAGCGATCTTCAAAGCGAGAGTGAATCGGTTCCTACTGGGTAAACACGCTCCATCAGCTCCAGCTCGCATCCAGCTCGTCAAGTGCAAACCCATTATTAATAAAAAAATAAAAAAAAATAAAAAAACTTTGGGTCCGAACGCATCTGCTGCCGGGTTAGGCTATTCGGATGATAGCCGGTCTTGGTATCTCTTTACAGAAACTCTTATTTCTTCCATCACCATGTTCATGGCTAAGTGTTCGTGCATTTCTGTGTCTTTTTACGAACCATGAAGCGTGGGAGATGCGATTTTTAACTAAAGCAAGTACGTATTGTGCGCTTCTATTGTTCCATATTCGGCATCTATTTAGGGGGTGTCTAAGACTAGTGCGCATGGACCTACTCTCTATAAAACTAAATATTTGTGCCATCAATCTAACAACTCCGAAACAAGATAGTGTCAAACGTGAAATCGCTTCCTACATCCAATTACGACTGAAACAGTATAAAGATCTGCTAATTAACCCCAAATTTAAGACTCGTAACTTGAGAAACGCTATGAGATCAAATGGCTTGTTAGCGGTGGAAAATTTTATAATCATATCAAAAGTGTTATCATAGGTGTTAAAATTCACACTTATTTAATTAAATCGTATGACATTTCAACAAAGTGATAGGCAGAATAGGTACTAATATCAGCTTCATTATCAACGAACAAATATAGAATTATAACGCCAAGTCTAGATTTTTAGGCCAGTTCTATTTGTTCTCTTCTTAGTCAAATGTCTTAACGGGTTTGGATGATAAATTGCACAAGAGTATAGTCTAGCTAGAGTGTGATTGTGAGCGGTGTTGGCTTATTGGTAGATACCTCGACTTTAATTCTAAAGGGCTCCGAATCTCGGCCGGACACGGAGTGCAACAATGGATTTTCATTACCAAAAATGTAAGAGCAATGTTAATTAGCGTAAAATTAACATTGCTCTTACGGTAAAAGAAAACATGATGAAATCTGCACTTTAATCGGCCCCAAACGTATTGTAGAGTTCCTTTCTCTGGATACAGTCGACTAAGCTGAGAAGGAGAATAGGTTCTGGGCAAGCCTACACTATCCAATACATATCCCAAACACTACAGCAGCGCCCCGAATAGCATAGTATAAAGTTGGTCGTGCTGTATAATCTAGCTAGATTATCTTAATGCCAATATTAGAACATAGAACACCACATAGGATATGTTATCGACGAAACAGCGAGTATATGCCGGAAAGTGATAGAAATAAGAACTAATTGACATTGATCTTATTAGTCAAGCAATGACGCATAACTACCTAGTTTGTAAGAAACCGGTAATGGAATTAAACGGGGTAATGCTTATTACGCTCTAGTATAATTGAACGAATAAATAAGATATTTAAAATTGAATGACTCATTATGTGAAATAGTTACTTAGTTTACTTAGTATAGGTATTTAAAAGGAATGAGTTTGCTAAAAAAATGTAAGTGAAGTGCTAAGATTTCATTGATAATTCATTAATAGAAATACTATTAAGGAAAATACAAAAAAAATGGTTGTCTGTAAATAAATAAATAAATATTTCAGGACATATTACACATCGCCATCCAGCCCCAAGCTAAGCAAGTTAATGCTTGTGTTATGGGTGCCAGATAACGGATAAACTACTTATATACTTTTTTTTTTTGTAAATATATACATATTATACATATAGGAAACACCCAGAACCAGAAACAAGAATTTATGGTCAGCATAAATACTTGTTCCCGGCGGGAATCGAACCCGCAACCTTCTGCGTCGCAGTCGGGTGTTCGCCCGACGCGCCACAGAGGTCGTCACAGAGGCTGTAAAGTCGGTTTACGGACGATAATTTTACTTGATAACGTCATAAGAAAACATTGATGGTAACCATGGCAACGATAAAACGTTGCTTTAGTTACCTTGTCAATAACATGAGGCGTTCCAGTAACGACGCGTGACGTCACACTTTTTTGAGATTGCAGGTGTTCACCAATTTATAAAACGTTATCACGTCAAAAAATTACCTCTGAGATGGATAGATTAACACTTTATTGCACCAAAGAAAATAAACTAAACAAAAAAAACACGAAACCTTAATATAGGGCAAGATGAGTAGAGTAGCACAAAGGGCAGCCTTATCGCTTTAAGGGCACGATAAAACGCATCGATATCTTTAGAGGGGGTATTATAAAGTGTGAGGTATTAGGAGTAAAGGATACGGTATCGAGTCAGGTCCAATGTATAATATGGGTCTAATAGACCAACATTATCGATTGGTGCTAAACGCGTTTTTTTTTTTGCAAAATTAACAAGTTCTATTCTTGGCTTTGCTTGGCTCATAATTCTACATCATTCACAACTGTGTTGGAGGCATGCGCTGAACAATTATCAGTTTTATAAAATCACGAGGGTCTGGCGGTAGGCGCGATCTTACTCTATAAAGAACGGTAAAGACGCTGGTAAAAGCTAGTAAGTATATAAATAGATAATAAACAAGGAAGTAATAGAAGCATTTCACGGGCGGGCGGACAGGTCTATAATAAAGGCGACACGAGACTCGGCGGCAAATGTAGACTTTGTTAGGTATAGATTATGTAATTAGCCGATAAGAGGACGACGAACTGTATCTACCAACGTGCAACAGGTGTTCGCTGTTACGAGGTAAGCAATAAGCATCTCGAACAGAAGAATCAATCTGGGCTTTATAGAATTCCTTATAAACTATTTGATGATGTCGATCGTGAAATACGAACTCAGAAATAGGAAAATATAAATAGAAAATACTAAATAGATATTTACTGCACCAGCGTAAGTCCTGATCGATGAATTTCGAGATCTAAAGTACAAATACATATTATACAAACAAACAAAAGGCGCGAAAACATAACCGTTTCCTTCCAGTCGGGCAATAATCATACTTTCGGATTTATAATATGTAGATAGGATTAAGATAAAACCACTAACGGACTATTATGTTTATCGATAGTTTGTGTAATATTTTTAGTTATTTCAAAAATATTCATGTTTTTTTTACGTAAGAAATTTTATGTCAATTTAGTTGACAAAATTATGGCCTTGTGTATTGACTGCAGTGCTCTCTCTGCAAGCATAAAGATATACATATAAGCAAGTCCCTATTTCTTTTCCTTAGCAATGCTTTCCTTTTTAGTAAGTACTATGTTTCCGTGGGCTAAGCCACGAAACCTTAATTTTCTCTTATTCAAAACACGGCCTACTTCGTCTAGCCTAAAGTCTAGACACCGTTGACGAAGTAAAAAGGCACTTCCTTAGCTCTCTATGTCACCGCAAAGGGCCACTTTGGAACCGTGTGACCGTATAGCGTTACAAAACCTTCTTTAGTGTTATAGGTATACTCGTAGCTAACTGGACACCGGATTGTGATTGTGAACCAGCAGTCTCAATGGGTGATTGTTTTACCGGACATGTTTTGAGTAATATCACCGTGCAACTAGAGATACCGTAGGAAAATTTACACTCTAATGACGTTATTCTGTATTAATAAAAAAAGTATAGACCAAACATTCATTCGATACGAGAAAATATAAACAAAATTATACATAATACGGGATCTTTAAGCCGCGAATCACCCATGGAAACATTTTCAGATGCTGATGCTGTAGATGCTGGCGCATCTCTGCTTAATTTAAAGTAGTAGAATACAGATGTACTATATAAAGCTAAATTTGCCAAACACGAAACTTTTACTTCACAAACAATATAACCAAACACAAACAGCGACACTTGAAATTGTCATATGCCCATCATTTAGAGCAGAAGCGATAATGATTCAAGAATTAGCAGTGATGAGTACAATATTAGACACAATGCAGTTGTCGCAGACGCTAAATATATAGAAAACGATCGTGATCGACCGTTTTGAACCGCTTTCTAGTCACAAATAAACAAAATAAATGGAAAAGATATAGTTTCAACTAAGTCTCACAATTTCTCGTTGATAGAAAAAACGCGGCGAGGTTTCTTAAAGATCTTCGCTGGCTTTTTATGAAACAAGAAGACGGAACTCATTTTTTACGCGATAATAATTATTATTCATTTTATTTAACCGAGTCGTAATCGCGTTAAAACTACTACCACTTGTTATTTTATTATATTTACCCGACGCGACATTAAAATTATAAAATATTTTTTTTAAATATAAAAAATAGACGTGTCGCAGGGCACGCGTTTGGAACGAAGTCCCTTTAGGGTCAATTCACACGTACCACAACCACACCACGTCGCAGCGACAAAATGTGGTCGAGCTGTGGTTACGTGTGAATAGTGTCGCAGCTGCTTTTTGCAGTTGCGTTGTGGCAACCACATCGACAAAATGTCGATGTGGCCACGGTGCCGCCGCCGGTGGTGTTGGCGTTGCCGTCGCGATGTGGTTGCGATGTGGTCGCGATGTGGTCGTATTACACAGGTGGTCGATAACAACGGCAAAATGTGGTACGTGTGAATTGCAATATTCATTTTCAATACAAAATATACGCCCGACCACATCGCGTCGTTGTGGTGTGGTTGTGGCTGTGGTGTGGTTGTGGTACGTGTGAATTGACCCTTACCCTTTCTTTTTATTAATGTTTTTCGTTTCACATTTTCGTAACGCGTTAAATTTTTTCTCGGCTTGGTCACTCGCCAAACCGCGAAAAGGAACTTCGTCAAAAAAAAGAAAGGAAGTACTTACTTAGTTTTAACGCAAGATGAATAAAAAGAAAAAAAACTGATTTAGGAATCATCGGACACCATAACTTGAAAACAAAACTAAGTAGGTGTTGCCAATCGACAGACTTTAAACTCATTGTATGCCCATATTGCCCAAGATGATAAAGATTTATTTCATTTTGCTACTCCATTGAACGAAACAAAAACCTAAAATAAAATTCGTCTTGCAAAACTAAATTCCTCACAGCACCAGCAGAATTCTCGTCACGTCTGAAGTTAAATTTAGATCCTTAACTTTTAGGTTTAAAGTTAAGGATAACTGGTTGGTTATCTTAAATTTAATGAGGCATTACATAGAGGGGCAGTTAAACAAAGATTTGTTTGAAGTTACTTAGGACAGATACGTTAATGCTGCTTGAAGTCATTAACTTGAGTAACTAGGGAGTCCATGCTATTTTTGTATATGGCGAAGCTTCTGCTTGAGTATTGTTTTTAGAAATCAACTGTTAAAACTTTCAAAACGTTTAGCTACTAACTGCGCCCCGCGGTATTACTCGCAGTAGTGTGTGTTTAAAAGTGATGTTGATTTCCTACAACCACAGAAGAAACTACAAACTTTAACGGCCGTTTTCAACCCTTGAGAGGTCAAATAGAATAGGTACCTTCTAGGCGAGCATGCTACATCCTCGACCTCATCTTGGCGTCCCATTAGGTGAGATGAGTACTAGCTACTATAGATTACTAGCCGCGCCCCGCGGTTTCACCCGCGTAAGTCCCGATTCCGTGGGAATATCAAAATAAAAAGTAGCCAATAGCTTTCCTTGATAAATGGACTATCCAACACAAAAAGATTTTTTCAAATCGAACCAGTAGTTCCTGAGATTAGCGCGATCAAACAAACAAACAAACTCTTCAGCTTTATAATATTAGTACCTACTTCAGTATTTCAAGACCAGTATGGTTAATAGTCTAGGTTTTAGAAAGGCGATAAATAATATTAATTGAATGAGCTAAGAGCTTTAAGATTGCTAAGGAAATGTCTTACATTTCCTTATTGCTGTACATAATATATGCAGAAAATGTACATAAAATGGCTAAGACTTTCAAGGGAAATCAAGAACAATTTCATTTGATAGTGCGCCGCGCCGTTCAATTGCAACTTGACTCTGCTATAATTTGATTCTAAAAATAATGAAGTCTCTGAAACTACAAAGGCTACGAATCTGAAACTTTGCATCCTTTTTGGAAGAAGCGAGCACTAACAAAGGGTTTTTGATTCGACCTCTAACGGGGTAAAAATGGCTGTTAAAGTTTGACTAACTATGTTGTATTCTGCGTTTGTAGGACATTGGTATCACTTTTAAAGATATCTTATTGGGGTACAACCGCGGGGTACAACGAGAATGAAGTCAAGTTAAAATTAGCCGCAGGCGGGTAGCCCGTTCAATCATTTTCAAAGGTTCAAACACTTTGAGTTACTAATTTTTAATTTCATACAGATGGGTAATTTTATTGGTAATACAATAGGTATAGCCTCACACATTCATAATGATAATACCTATCAGTCGACACGTCATTCATTAAAATAGGTTCTGTTGAGTTATGTTATGATTAAACCTACATCCATACATAGACATTTTTTTTAATAAATAGGTCAGCGTTTGACTACTATCTTACACGATGGTAAGTGACGATGCGGTCTGAGATGTGTCCTAAATCTTAGAAGATACGAGTACCTTACGCTACTAAATAAACGGGAGCCTTCGAGAGACACGAGTGAAGGTAGGAATACGGCAGTGGAAGAAACATTTTTTCATACTGTTAAAATCTTTATTCCAAAATTGACCTTAGATACGTTTAGTAAGCGTAGAGCGGTGTTGGCTTAGTGGTAGATACCTCGAATTTCATTCTGAAGGTCGTGGGTTCGAATCCAGGCCGGCCGTGCACCAATGTATTTTTCTTAAGAAAAAATTATGTGCGCTAATTGACATTGCTCTTACGGTGAAGGAAAACATCGTGATGAAACCCGCGGCTTAGTTGGCTCCAGAAGTATTGACAAGTTCTCTCCTCTGGACATGGTCGACTAAGCTGAGAGGGTAGTAGGTGCTGGGCAAGCCTACTCCATCTTCACGCAAAAAGGACCCAATTAAAAAGGGTCTAATCGCGGAAAAACAGCCTGTATACAAGTACAAGTACGTTTAGTAACACCCATTATAGCTCAAATAATGGCCCTGAAATATTTTAAATTACTTAAATTCCTTGCGGAAACCCAAAACTACAGTTGCATTACAACCAATATCACTTTCTAATATCGTTATCAATAAAGCTTATGCAAGTTGTGACGCTACACAAGCGTATTGTTAAATGGACCAATCAAACGAGGCCCGACCCAATTGATCAATTGCCAGTGTCAGATTAAATTGAAACGACCAATAGATGAATGCAAAGGAAATAATGTATCTTTAGATACTTGAATGAAAAAGAACATGTTGAATAGCTTGGTATGGTATTCAAGGCTACATATGAAAACTTAAGGTCAGAAGATCAACACAAAAGGTGCAAAGTACTAAAATACTGGAAAAATATCTACAGATTCATCACAAAATTAGTATTTAATACATACAAGGGAAAGTTATAGCATAAATTGTGCGGTAAGGCGTACTATGTTACGTCGTCTAGTCTTCCATTTCAAATATGCCTTCAAAAATATTTGTAATCCTGACCTTTGTGAACATGATTAAAAAAAAACATCTCAATCGATAAAATAGTCGAATTGAGGACCGTTTTTTTTGAAGTTGGTTAAAAACAAGAATAAGAGAACCCCAATGGGTTTCTTGGGTCTTCTTCTTATTGGTAGGCGAGTTCAAACACACATCCTAACTTAGTTTTTAAAACGATTCAATGTGATCTCATGAAAATAATTTCAACTGTATAAATAAATTTTAACTAATTAAAACTAGGAAACAATTCGCGATTTTATTGAATGAACAAGATACAATAGAAAAATTAAACAATGTCACACTGAGTATTTGAAAATTAATCAAAGAAGACAACGAAAGCAAAATCATATGTTTTATTTGATTGTGCCTAGTTGGACAATGGCTATTAACTAGTCAGTATTTTTTACTATACAAATTGATTCATTATAAAATAGTTATTTACATGAATAAGGCCATCCTCGTTTGTTCTTCAAAAATACCTTTGTCTATTAAGTCGCGAGTTAATAAGTATTTTGTAAGAAAGCCTGCTGGATCTTAGACCGCATAGTCAGCTACCATCGGGCAGGTGTTATAGTGCTCAAACGCTGGTCTGACATATTATCTTAAGTAAAAAAAAATCAAAAAGACCCAGAAATCTTTAACTGTTACTTTCTATGATAATTAGAAATTTTAAAAAATCAAGACATAGGGGCATAGTCATGACAGTTATAGGTTTTATGCAACAAAAATATTTTCTCTAGTGTCATTATCCAGGGTGTAAACAGTCGACTACGTTTGTATGGAAAGAGCGCCCGCCCGCCGGTACCCTTTCCTCTTATGGACGAGTATTAAGAAATTATGTTGCTGTTAAAGTTTGTAGTTCGTCGATCGTAGTAACTATTATATCGATGGTTTCCGCAACAAAAGGCGTAAAAGCCATTTTGGCCATATTGAGTTTTTTATGCAGTTTTACTCAGTTTGTAACGCTCTATCGATCCCTATTTTTAAAATGGCGCTACGATGAAAAAAAAAGATGTTACGACCTACATTTTTCTATTGGCTAAACATTGAAAAGGGGTCATAAAACAATATTATTTTTATATTGGGAAATCAATTTGATGTAACTACACTGTGTTTTTACTTTTTGAACGACAAACGGGGTAAATACACATAATTAAATCAATATGTGTTTTACGCCCTGCAAAAAAAATAAAATACAATTTAATAATCTGTTTTGCGCCGTAATGTATTAGTCTACTTCGAAAAAAAATAGTATTTTTTCCCACAGGTGGTGCTAAATTTCTAAACTTACAAGTGATCCTAGCTGTCTTGTTCTTGCATAACTAAAGTATATTAAAAGAACAGAGACTTAACTATACCTTTATGTGATTGGATAATGCTTGTAATCTTACCGCAAGTATAGCACATGTCCTCGCTTGTTTGTTTACAGTGTAAACGAAATCAGTACGCGGTCAACGCCGTGCCGGTCAAGATAAAATAACTTTGTCATATTAATCTGCACACATATCACCACTACGATGCCAAGCCAGCACTTCTTGGCTCTTCCCAATCTCTTTGTTCTCCACGGAACTAGCTGGTTTTCGCAAGACGTGATCGTACCAGCGAGCGTAGGCAACATTCTTGCAATGTATCTGCAATGTCTCGGACATGTAAGCTGCCTCGGATGCGAGAGTTCCTGACGTGATCCTGTCGCGTCACTCCACAAATCCAGCGCAACATCTTCATCTACGTGACACGCAGCTTCTGCTTATGCCGCTCAAACACTGGTCACGTCTTACTACCGTACAAAACCGTTTAGTTTATCCGGCATAAACCTGTCTCTTTAGTTTAAGCGGAATTTTGGGGTCGCAAATGACACCAGTCCTCACGACACTTGGCCCAAGCCTCTGAAATGCGTGACTTGACGTCGTAATCGATGTCGTCGGACGATCGATGACGAAGGAACACAGACAAAGGCTTTCTGCAAATCTTTATAAGAATAGAAAACGGCGGAACGGGGTCCGTGACCGGGGTGTTAACTATATGGACACCTAGACACAGTGCACTTTTGTCGAATCCAAGAATCGACTATCCGACTATCTATCGTAGAGCTTCATGGTGTGGGACATGACCCATATACCTCGATGACTCCCACACTCCTGCACGGATCCCTTGCCTTTGAAAACTGGGGTAAAACATAGGGAACTCACCAGTTTAGAGTATGCGGTTACATAGGTTGGTTAAGATACCCACACTACGAGAACCCATCGCATTTCATACTTCGATAGGGCTTCAACTCTTCGTGCTCCTTATTCAGCAGCTCGTGGAAATAAGAGAGCCATCTCTTCTTCACCGCGATGTCCTCGCAAAGCAGATTACCATCGGGACGGGCTTTTACCCTCGAATGTGCCAACTTATAAATAAGCTTCTGTCCCTCAGACGTTTCCAACTTATCGTACAATGACTGTAAGTAGTCCTGTCTGGCTCTGGCTACTTTACTACTACGCTTGCAACTTTTTGAAGAGGGCTTTCTTCAATTTAGTCTCCCTCTGGACTATGTCCAAGGCAATCAATATGACAGGAAAATCAAGTTTCCTTGTCATATTTGCATCCATCTTAAGACATCCCAAATACTGCCTTCGCCGCACCGGTGATCGATGCCTAAATTAATCTTATCGTAGTGGTCCAGGACTGGTTCGTCGATATCGATCGTCCGACGACATCGATTATTTGTCGACACCAGCGAACTTGTCCACCATCTGATTTGGCGACAACACCGCACAGGTTGTTTTTGTTTGGGTTTCACACAGAGATCCATGACAAGAAGACGGTGTTGATCAGTGTCTCACTGATCAACACCGTCTTCTTGGAATGACTTGCAGGTCTTGACTTGACTTGACACCAGGAATGACTTTGCAGTTAGCCACGTTGCCGATATGATGTTTCCTAGTGATAGAAATCGATTTGGGTAGCGTGCCTCTCACTCCTATAGGTGATCAAGTGGTCGGGCTTCTTTTTGAAGTAAGTGTTCACGAGGGCCAGGTCGGCAGGGGCACACGTACATAGGATTTCTTCCCCTTCCGCATTTCAACTGCTGTAGCTTCCATGAACACGCTCATCTCGCCCACATGACCGTTCAGATCACCACCCAAAACGATCCCCTGTGACAACAAGATGGCCCCAAGGACCTCGCCGAGTTTGTTCCAAAACAATACTTTATCAGCATCGCTTACCAAGTAGGTTACAACCCCCTCAATAAGCACCTTCACGGCCATATGTCGGATGCTAGAGCGTTTTATCTCCAAGATACAGTCATGCAACCCCTCAGCGAGCACCATAGCCACCCTGTTCTCTCCACCAGGACCCATGTAGATCAGCTTTTAGCCGCTCCTAATGTGCCGGGATCTGCTGCCTTTCCATCGAGTCTCCTACAGAAACGTAACGGCCACTTTTCGCCTGGAAAGTACGTCAGCCAGCTCCCTCGCGCGTCCGGCTAGCGTGCCCATGTTCCACGTTGCGAAGCGGAGTTAATTTTTGTGAGTTGGGGCTCGCATCTAAGTAAAATATACTCCTATCAGGTTAATATTTTGCTAGTTTAGTCATTTATTAGTATAAATAATACGGCGTATTTACAAATTCTGAAACAAAAAAGGTTTATACTACAAATGGTTTAGGCTTATATGGCTTTTACTGTAGGTACTTTTTGCCAGACTGTATATTTGTGGGGTGTAACTACCAATTTTTTTCATTTTCAGGGATTTACGCCCTAGCTAACTTCTAAACTAAGACTCGTACAGTTCCCTAATTAAGCGAGGCTAAAGCCCGCAAAAAACTAAGAAATTTCTTCCTAGCACTTTTTTTTATAAGTATAAAAACGTAAAAGATATTTAAGAAATATTTTTTTTTATTTTGTTTTTTGCTCATTGCCAAAAGTATGCAAAATGGAGATACGCCCTTTGTTGCGGAAACCATCGATATGTTACTAGCTGCGCCCCCAGTTTCACCCGCGTAACTCCAAGTCCCGTCGGAATATCGGGATAAAATGTAGCCTCTATGTTAATCCTGGTTTCCAACTATCTACATACCGAGTTTCATCGCAATCGGTCCAATAGTTTTTGCGTGAAGGATAAGGTAAAATAAATATCACTTTCAAAGAGCCACTAACGCGGATAAAACTGCATGGCGCAAGTAGTAGTATATATTTGACTAACGCTTAAGCTTTTTCGGATAACGTTAATTATTCGATTAGAAAGAGACCCATTAACTTAAATATGCATGTATGATAAAAGCAAAACTCATATCTTATCAATATCGTTGTTAAATTCAACGTGGTTAGGTCATTCTACGAGTTATATTGTAACTAACTAACCCCGCGACTTTATTCGAATAAATTCTTCCTCGGGAAAGTTTCAAAAAATCTCTTCTAGTAGAAATATCTGCTTGTCTAAAATATCTTAAAGGAAGAGCGGTGTTGGTCTTTTGGTAGATACCTCGCTTTTCATCTCGAAGGTTGTGGGTTCGAATACCGGCCACCAGTGGATTTTTCTTAGAGATAAATTTATGGGCGCTAATTAACTCTGACGGTGTCGCAAAAGATCATGATACGAGTAAAACCCGCGGCTTTGTTGGCTTCAGTCGTATTTACAAGTTCTTTTCTCCTGGACACAGTCGACTAAGCTGACAGGGTAGTGCCGGGCAATCCTACTCCATCCTAACGCAAAAAAACCCAACTACAGAGGTCTTGTTTACCGAAAAAAACCAATGTATATACAACTATATTGTATATAGTGCTGTAATTGCGGGTTTCCTTGGTGAAGTTGTGATTTATCCGCTAGAGTAGCGGGACCACTGACCTCAAGCCTTCCCACACAGATTCGATCACCTAACTATACTTGTTGGATTATAGATAACTATGAATACTTCGGACATTGGAATAGTCACGAACTAACTCTTTGCTTTGTTTCATCCTAAGCCTAACTATACTTAAGCTAACAATTATTTTATTCTATTGTTTTTGACGTGATAACGTCTAATAAATTGATGGAACACCTGCATTCACAAAAAAAAATGATGCCATCGTGTTCCATAGCAACGTCATGTTATTGACAAGGTAACCATATCAACGTATGAAGTATGAAAAATGGTAAAGACAACGAAACAAAAGAGTTCTTAGGAAGTTATCACGCAAAAATTATCGTCCGTAAACCAACTTTACAGGCAACCATTGTTTTTTTCCTAGCTTTTACTTCCGCGTCAGCGTAGGGATTGAATTTTCCAAAAGTACTTTCAAAGCAGTTGCCTACGTCATAATAGCTGTTACCTATAATCTAGTTATTCATACCTACACGGATTGTACTAAATCTACATGACTTATAAGTCCACACATTTTATTTTATTAAGTATATTATATTATTACTGTGTTATCTAATAACTGATTGACATTTTTTTATTAATTGAATTATTCTATTTTTGAACAAGTACCTACTTAATTGTAGTGAAATATGTAAAACTAGCTGCGCCCCGCGGTTTCACCCGCGTAATAATTTTCTGCGCAACTTTCTAATTTTTTTCTTTCATAAGATCCTTCTCCTGACAAAAACAAACCAACAAAAAAAGAATTAGCGAAATTGCTCCAGCCATACACGCGTGATGCCGTGACCAAGTTAAATTGGGATTTTTATATAAAAAAAAATAAAAAAAAATTTAGTTAATTTCATGTAGTTTTGTTTTGACTTCGCTGGAAGCAGGTTTTCTATTGCCAATTTGTGATTGTGGTGAATCTCCATTTCACTCACTGAACCGAAATAATTTTAATTATTAAACATCTATATGTACTAATATTATAAAGCTGAAGAGTTTGTTTGTTTGTTTGAGCGCGCTAGTCTCAGAAAGTACTGGTTCGAATTTAAACATTATTTTGGTGATGGATTTATCGATGAAGGCTTTAGTTTGGCTATTTAACATAACATACTGCGACCAATAGGAGCGAAGAATCAGTGGGAAATGTGGAAAATACAGGGAAAATTATTCATCTTTGGGCTTAAATTGTTTGTTTGAACGCTCTGATCTCAGGAACTGCTAGATCGAATTGAAAATATAGGCTACCTTTTATCCCGATATTCCCACGGGATCGGGACTTACGCGGGTGAAACCGCGGGGCGCAGCTAGTTTCATAAATCAGTTAATAACAAATCAAGGCGAATTATTTTTAGCTTTGCCGTAATTTTTTTATTTATATTATCTGTGCCGAAAGGCAAACGCATTTATGGCTATATAGCCACGAGAACGCATTTCGTACTAAGCAAAGAGACTTTGGTACCTATACTTCGATAAAAGAGATCCAATCAAAGAGTATTTAAGTATTTAATAACCCCAGCACGCCGCTTCATACACATGTTCATACAATATTGCTGGAGCGTTGTAATGTTCCAAATTCAAAAAACGCTCCTGATTTAAATTTCTTTGACCATAAATAAAATAGTAACTCGACACTGGCTATATCACGGAACACTTTTACTCCTGGCGGAGGGCTAATATGCACGATAACTCGAAGCCTTAATCTTAAGAGAAAAAAAAAGATGGCGCCAGATACGTCTTTCCGTTTGTCAAAATGACAATTTTGACATCATCTCTACGTTTTGTACATTTGCAAAAATATTATAGTTTATTTTTTACGCCAATAAATATCATATATTTATAAGTAACATAAATCTACCACAAATACCTAAACCTCTTCTGATATTTTCTGAACACATTCGTGAAGATTGTGTTAAAATCTGTTTCCTAGTTCCCGAGAATAGAGCGCACAAAAAAGGTAAACAACGAAAATTAACAAATTTGTCCATAAATGGTAGTTCTGCGAAAACCAAAGAGATGGCGGTAGTTACTTGAAATTTAAAAAAATATCTTATTAAATTCATTATTTTATTTTTTAGTTAATAAATGTGTATATTGCTATGTATTCTTAAAATACATAAGTCTACAAAATTTTTAAGCAGAACAAAATGAATAATAAATTAATTTGTGACTTTATAAATTTAAGAAAACCTGAATCGCGCTATCAAGATTTTTTTCTACCGGAGTTATATAAGGTGAGCGAATTCTATATTGTTAAGATCATTATGGACGTAGAACGCTCACTTCCAAAACTTCGAATTTATTATAATTGTTGTCGTCGATGGAGGTGCGATCCTCTTTGAAGTAGAGCACGCGTCCACCGGCAGTTCAGCGACGTTGATGTTAAAGATAATACCGGGTCGTCGCCGATGTGTCGAACGGGGGATGACAAGTGTATTTTCTCTTACACTCGTGCGCTGGCTACTAACCGTCCGACCCGTGCGCCTTCGCGGTGCGCAATACCACACTGTCGTTGAAGTAGATGTTATGTACCTCTTACTCAAGGATGGTCGAAATGAGACTCCTGATTCGCAGTGATTTCTTTATTTCCAATAAGACACTTTGTCCGTTTGGCTTCTTGTTTACAACTACTTGTTGACTGTTTCACTATCCAGTCAGAACTAACTGCTCTGCTCCCGAACCCCGGCCCTTTTATACTAATCCAACTAGATTCTAGAAAGATCGAGGGTCGAGAGCTTACAAAAAAGGTCATAAAACCCAACTATCCTATTGTGTTTCTACTAAGAATGACCCACACAAATCACTTATTGTTTTGATGACAAAACAGATTCTCGAATATTCTAATTAGGGTCAAAACACAAAAAATTACTTATAAAATCTAACAAACAAAAACATAAAACAATTGAAAGATCAATAAAACTGCATGCAAAAAAGGGTCTGTCTTTCGCGAACATTCCAACAGGGTCTATCGACCGAAACGCAGGTATCTAAGACCGTTCCCCTTTTCCATCTTCGTCGCCAACATCCTCCCCCTCGTGCGTAGCACCGACTCCTGTCTTGGCGACTCTGAATCCATCAGCTTCTTTTGGAACCAGCAGCACCACTTTGGAACACGGACGTTTCAAAACTCCTCCAGGTGTTCGTACATCTAATACTCGGGTTCGACCATCAGGTCCAGGATACGTGCCGACCACTTGTCCTCGAGGCCAAGTGCATCGTGGTAGAGTAGAATCCACGATCATAACAACATCTCCACTCTGTATGTTTCGAGCCTCCTTTCTACCGTTGATTTTCCTTGGTAACAACGTTGGAAGGTATTCTTTTACCCATCGACTCCAGAAGTGGTCAGCCAATCGTTGCGCCACTCTCCATGTCCTTTTTCCACTAAGTTCTGAATCGGTGAACGAGCCGATTCTAGGAGCGCCGCATGATCGTCCGATTAGAAAGTGATTGGGAGTGAGACTCTCTTCTTCGGTGTTTTCTTCTACGTTGACGAGCGGTCTCGAATTCACTATGTGCTCTGCTTCCAATAACAACGTTTGGAGCACTTCTTCCTTAGGATACCTCTCCTTCAAGGTCACTGCCAGAGCTTTCTTTATTGATCTGACAAGACGCTCCCATGCACCTCCCATATTCGGCGCCCCTGGTGGAATGAATTTCCACTGGATCCCGAGCTCCTCCGCCCTTGTGATGATTTCTTCTTGCTTCAGGTCTTCGAAAGCTGCCTTCAATTCTTTATTCGCTCTGATAAAATTCGTTCCATTATCGCTAAATATAGACTTCGGTGTGCCTCGTCTAGAAACCATTCTTCGCTGCCCTGGTTGTGAGGCAGGTGAACAAAACTCCCCACCTCTTCTCATGGCGCCTCCCAACTGTTACCAACATAGGTCCAAAGTAGTCGACGGCCGTACTTGTGAAGGGTGGTTCTCCAAATCGAAGTCTCTCGCGTGGTAGATCTCCAGGAGGCAGCGGCGATGGTATACTCCTGTAGACCCGACACCATTGACAACTGTGGATGATTGTTCGTACCGCTGATCTTAATCCCAACATCCAGTAGCGCTGTCTTATCTCGTTCATCACTGTGGCGTGGTTTCCATGGTTAAACTTCTTGTGATAATGGTGGATGAGAAGTTTGGCTATGTGATGTTTACTGTCTAGGACGATAGGTCTCTTATAGCCCTTTTCCAATCCCAAAGCTGCGTCGATTCTCCCGTGTACTCGTAGAAGGCTGTCTTCTTCCACAATATCTAACTTCCTCAACTTACTTGCCGAGCTGAGAGGTTTCTTCTGGTTGATGAAAGAAATTTCTTCTCTAAAACTCTCGTCTTGACTTCTCTTAAGCAAAAATCTCTCCGCTCGTTCTAAATGTACCGGGTCTAAAGGTATAAAGTGCTTCTCTTCATGTTTCTTTAAAGTGTACTTTGATCTCGCTTTCGATGTCTTGGGATTTTTCTTCCAGGTAGGATCTTGACTTTCTTGTTGCCTGGACACATTTACAACTTCCTTCTTCCTCCGGCATAGGTCGACGAATTGGAGAACTCTAGCAGTCGCTCTCCACAGTCGAGTCCAACTCGAGAACTTCAGCGGGTTAGGAGTTGGATGATGGTCGACCGTTTTCAACGACGCAGTAGTCAGAGTTGAAGTCTGCTTCTCTTCTCCGGTCGTCTCGGTCTTAAACATTCGAGGTTCTGGCCAGAAAGCTTCATCTTTTCGTAAGAAGTCTGGTCCTGCATACCATCGATGATTCCCATCAAAATTTCTTGGTATGCCTCTTGTCGCATCATCAGCTGGATTATCTTTCGTTGGGACCCACCGCCATTCTTGTGGCCTTGACATGTCTTCTATTTCCGCTAGGCGGTGAGCAACGAACGGCTTAAAGGTTCTTGGATCTGTTTTAATCCAGCTGAGCACCGTGCTTGAATCCGTCCAATAAGTTTTGTCTTTTACTTTTAGATCTAGTTCTTCTTCGACAGAGCGGGCCATCCGAGTGCCCAGTAGCGCCGCTTGAAGCTCTAAACGAGGAATGGAAATCGGCTTTAGAGGAGCCACTCGCGCTTTGCCCGCTATGAGAGCTACTGTACACCTTCCTTCTTCTTTCTGTCTCCAATAAACCGCGCACGCGTAGACAGTTTCGCTGGCATCTGTGAAGATGTGCAGCTCCCCCTCGGTGTTGGAGTGTGTTACGCATCTTGGTATGCGTAGGTCGCTCAGCAGCTGTAGATTCTCGACGTAGGCCTTCCAAGACTCCATTTCTTCAGGTTTGATATTCTCGTCCCAGCCAATTCCGCTCCTCCAAATGTCTTGAAGGAGTCGTTTCCCTTGGATGAGCACCGGCGACGCCAACCCCATTGGATCGAAAGTTGACATGACTGCACTAGTAACTTCTCGCTTCGTCGGAGTCCTGCGTAAAGAGATCACTTCTTGTTCGATGTTACGCAGACTCGTTCTAAATCCCATTTCATCTTGTTCTGTAAACCATCTTAGTCCCAAGGTCTTCTCTTCTTTAGAACCGAGCTCAACTTCGTCGTACGTCTTTTCTTCTTGAGCGAGCTTCTTTAGCACTTCTTTTACATTGGAAGCCCAACCCCTAAGCACAAATCCAGCCCGCTTGTGTATGGTATCCACTTCTTTGGAAATCCTGATTGCTTCTTCTTCGTTTTCAAAACTGTGGAGGTAGTCATCCATGTAATGGTTGCGTTCTATTGCCAAAACCGCTTCCGGGTGTCGCTCACGAAATTCTTCAGCATTCTTGTTCTTTACGTAGATCGCCGTACTCGGTGAACAGGCGGCACCGAAAATAACCGAAGTCATCCGGTATTCTTTCGGTTTACTTATCTGCTGATCTCCTCTCCACAGGAACCTTAGGCTGTCCCGATCTTCTTCCTTAATTCGGATCTGTAGAAACATCTCCTTGATGTCGGCCACCACGGCGATAGGCTTTTGCCGGAACCGAAGTAGCACTCCAAACAATGATTGCAGCAGGTCGGGCCCCGGTAGCAAGACATCGTTCAGGCTCTTTCCGCCGTACTTGGCAGCGGCGTCGAAGACGAGTCGTTTCTTTTCCTTGGTCGGGTGCGTGACCGCAAAATGTGGTAGATACCACTTTCTCTCTGACTCGGATTCGTGGGTTGCTTCTTCCGCATAACCGTTGTCTAGTAGATTCTTGATTTGTCTCTCGTAATCCTCTTTTAGTTCGGCATTCTTGTTCAATTTCTTCTCAGTGTTGTTAAGACGTGTTCTCGCATACTCGTAATTATCCGGCATCTTTTCGTTGTCGTTTCTCCATAGAAGGCCGACTTCGAATCGTCCGTCTTGCAACCTTTGACTGGTTTTCTCCAAGATTGACAAGGCCCTTCCCTCCGCGTCTGTGCTTGGTCGACGAGGCTGTACTCCCATGCTCTCAATCGCGAAGTGTTCTTTCATCATCCTATCTAAATCTTGTTCGCGGTTGCTTACGTGTGCACAAGTTACAAAGTTTACCACTCTCGCAGCCTTGCCGTCTGACCCGTGAAGAACCCAACCCAGGTATGTGTACGACGCAACTGGTTGGTTCTTCTTTCCCTTCTTCATAGATCTTGAGACGATCAATTGCCAATTGTCTTGACCAATCAGCAACCGTGGCTTTTCTTCTTCGTAGCTCAGTTCTTCGACCAACGGCCGCAGATGAGCACATTCTTCAATTTTTTTTCTTGTCCACTCCCTGGGGCGTCAGGTTTATTCCGTCTATAGTTCTAACCCCAAGTTGATCTCTCTTTCTCTTTTGATGAAGACCTTTTATTTTCAGATTCGCGATTATGGAATCCTTCATTGTTATTGTTTTCCCTCCCACTGCTTCCAAAGTGAGAGGGTCTTTAGTGCCTTGCACTCCAATCTCTTTGGCCACGGCTGAATCCAGCAATGTGACAGTGGAGCCTTCGTCCAGCAACGCCAACACCTTGACCGATCCCTCGGGCCCAAACACTTCCACTGGGACCATCTTTAAATACGCTCTTGATGATTTCACTGAGTTCACCGGTAGAGTGATGTTGTTTATAACTTCCTTTTTGCGTTCATCAGTCTTTCTCTCGGGTGGCCAATTGTCTCCATGAAGTAGAAAGTGGTGCCGCCCATTGCACGTTTTGCACCCTAACTTTCTGCAGTCCTCCCTCCGGTGTGTGCTTTGAAGACATTTGAAACATGTTCTTGTGCTTCTTGCGATATCCCATCTCTCGTCTACCGAGGCTTGTTGAAACTTGCGACAGTCCCTCAGATGATGATCGCCTTCACAATGTGGGCAGCTTAAGTTCCTTTTCTGGTCTCGTTCTACTTGAGACATCGTGTGAGTGGCTTGTTTTTGGTGGATGACCTTCTTTGCCACTGATTCACAAGGTGCGTGTTGTGCCCATCTATCTGCTTCCCTGTTCAGAAATGTGTTCATCAGTGTTAGATCCGGGGATTCGTCGCTTCCATTGTCAGCTAAGAAGTCGAACCATTTACTCTTCAGTACTGTTGGTATTTTTTCCACGATGATCTTGACCGTTTCTGGCGAATGCAAGTACTGTACTTTTTTCAACCCGCGAATCGCAGCGACAACGTTGTTCACGCAACTAGCGAACACGCAGACGTCACGCATATTGTCACTCATCTTTGGTATGTTCCTTAACTTTTCTAACTCTTCGAGCACGATAGCATCTGGTCTTCCAAATCGTCGCCGAAGAGCCTCAACAACTTCTATTGGCGCACACATAGAGAACAAGAGGCTTTTCACAGCTTCTCGTGCTGTACCCTTCAAAGCTTTCCTTAGCCTTGTCAAATTCACAATGTCCGAAAAGAGAGGCGCGGTTTGTTCGTATACCGTCTCAAAGGCCAACCATTCACCGGAGTTCCCGTCGAAATAAGGCAATTCCAACATGTAACTCGGAAGCGGTGGTGGCAGTGGCTGCGCTGGCGGCGCAGGTGACGTCGTTGGATGAGTGCATTGGGGCGTTGATTTTATCTCGATGGCCTTCATAATGGCTTCAGCCAGTTTGTCAGTTGCTGAATTTGATTCTTCTCTGGCACCAAGGAGTCTGTTACTTGTAGGGGACTCTTCCGCCATAAGTGGGTGCACCGTTGTTGTCTTTCCAGCTGTTGTCTCAACCCATTCCCTGGTGCACTTCTCTCGATCGTCTGGTGCTTCAACTTCAGACATTACTTCGTCGTCTTCTTCGTCCAACTGCGCAAGTTCTACGTGGAGTTTCGCAACTTGAAGCTCCTTCTGTGCTATCTCACGCGCAGCTGCAAGCTCTCGTTCCTTTTCCTTCAGAGCCAACTGTTGTTCCTTTTGGGCCAACTGTTGTTCCTTTTGGGCCAACTGTTGTGTGATTTCGAGCTCTTTTCGTGCCAGCTCAATTCGCGCTTGACATTCTCGTCGTTTCCTGATCGATGATGTCGTCGATCGTATCGATGCAGGACGAGAATGCTCTCTTACGACCACGGTTGGTGATGTGTCCCCTTCACCGCCGACAGGATTGTCCGATGCTTCGGCAGTTTCTTGACGTTGGGTACCTGACACGGATGCTGCCACTTCTGTTGTCCCAGTTGCCGTAGTAGTGGATCCAGTTTCCATTTCGCCTATGATTCTGGAACCTTCAGTCTCTCTTGACGTGCTTGCCACCGCCTCTTCCCCAGAAGCGGCCGCAGTCTCAGACTGTTCACGACGTTTGGACCTTTCCCGACTCCTCGTGACTCGCATCTTCTAGAATCTTCCTCTTCTTCAATGTGGTGGCGAAGATCCGGCTCGAAGGACCAGCTGTTGTCGTCGATGGAGGTGCGATCCTCTTTGAAGTAGAGCACGCGTCCACCGGCAGTTCAGCGACGTTGATGTTAAAGATAATACCGGGTCGTCGCCGATGTGTCGAACGGGGGATGACAAGTGTATTTTCTCTTACACTCGTGCGCTGGCTACTAACCGTCCGACCCGTGCGCCTTCGCGGTGCGCAATACCACACTGTCGTTGAAGTAGATGTTATGTACCTCTTACTCAAGGATGGTCGAAATGAGACTCCTGATTCGCAGTGATTTCTTTATTTCCAATAAGACACTTTGTCCGTTTGGCTTCTTGTTTACAACTACTTGTTGACTGTTTCACTATCCAGTCAGAACTAACTGCTCTGCTCCCGAACCCCGGCCCTTTTATACTAATCCAACTAGATTCTAGAAAGATCGAGGGTCGAGAGCTTACAAAAAAGGTCATAAAACCCAACTATCCTATTGTGTTTCTACTAAGAATGACCCACACAAATCACTTATTGTTTTGATGACAAAACAGATTCTCGAATATTCTAATTAGGGTCAAAACACAAAAAATTACTTATAAAATCTAACAAACAAAAACATAAAACAATTGAAAGATCAATAAAACTGCATGCAAAAAAGGGTCTGTCTTTCGCGAACATTCCAACAGGGTCTATCGACCGAAACGCAGGTATCTAAGACCGTTCCCCTTTTCCATCTTCGTCGCCAACAATAATACTAGCTTTTGCCCGCGACTTCGTCCGCATAGAAGTCGAAAATGGCTTTAACAGGATTTTTAATTGGTTTTATCACTAATATATTTCTGTGGGTTTTAATATTACCAAAATCGGTAGGTTATTTTAAACATTCTTTTGTATTATCATGTATTTTCGTATGTCGTATTTTACATGTTTTCTCTATACGCATAATAAAGAAAGAAAGGACAAAAGTGTGTATACTTGGAAGCAAATAAAAAAAATGGGTTGTGGGACAAAGTAGTAGAACGAAAATACCTATATAGTATTTAAATTTCATGTTACATATACAATTAAAAACGCCTAAATCAATTGAAATCTGGTTTTCAATATTAGATAGCTCTATTTTGAGGAAGATCGTGGTATAGGCACATTTTAGGAACATCAAAATCCTGAATAGGTCCTGAGTAAACAACAAAAAACTGCAGCCGCTCGGCCGAACGCGTTCCAGCAAACACGAACGTCACAGAATACTTAATAGTGTAGCATACATTTTATCCCGATATTCCCACGGTAACGGGACTTACGCGGGTTTGAATTCGTAAACATAACCAAAATGTTCTAGCACAGTTCTAGTCCTCACCATTTTAAATTTCGAATACTACGTTCTTATGAGGCCGTGTTCTAAAAGTGCAACCTCTTTTGAATAAAATCGGATTGTGTTTTCAAACATGTGTCAAAATACAATGTAGGTAAGTTAAAAGGAGTATTGATATCAACTTCGGAGGAAATCACCCCCAAAATAACTTCCTACCCCTTTTTAATCCCGTTAGAGGATGAATTTTAATAAAATACGAAACACGTGTTTCATCAATTCTGTTAAAAATGTTTATGCAAAATTTGAAGAAGATTGGACCAAGGAATCACGTTGTCCCATACAAACTTCGTCCCCCTTTTTCACCCCCTTAGGGGTAGAATTTCGGAAAATCGTTTCTTATCGGCTGCCTACGTCATACAAAGAACACACCCTCCAAGTTTCAGATCTCTACGATCAGCGGTTTAGGCTGTGCGTTGATCCGTCAGTCAGTCATTCAGGACAAAGCATTTTATATGTTTATGAGAAGAGATACTGCATAATAGCCGTGCAAAGCCGGGGCGGGTCGCTAGTACTTTGATAAAAGAGATCCAATCAAAGAGTATTTAAGTTTTTAATAACCCCAGCACGCCGCTTCATACACATGTTCATACAAAATTGCTGGAGCGTTGTAATGTTCCAAATTCAAAAAACGCTCCTGCATTGGATTTAATTTTCTTTGACCGCGACACTGGCTATATGCACGATAGTGGTAATGCGAAGCCATAATAAAATTATAAATAAAAAAGAGATGGCGCTAGATGCTTCTTTCCGTATGTCAAAATGACAATTTTGACATCATCCCTACGTTCTGTACGTTTTCATGCAAAAATATTATGGTTTATTTTTTACGCCAAGAAATATCAAATTTTAATTAGTAACATAAATCTACTTGAAATACCTAAACCTCTTCTGATATTTTCTGAACACATTCGTGAAGATGATGTTAAAATCTGTTTCCTAGTTCCCGAAATTAGACTGCACAAACAAAGGTAAACAAACCAAATCAACATTTTCTGAGATGAATGGTAGTTTCGCGAAAACGAAGAGATGGCGCTAGTTACTTGAAATTAAAAAAAATATCTTATTAAATTAATTACTTTACTTTTTAGTTAAAAAATGTGTATATTGCTATGTATTCTTAAAATACATAAGTGTACAAAATTTTTAAGCAGAACAAAAAGAATAATCAACTAATTTGTGATTTTCTAAATTTAAGAAAACCTGAATCGCGCATGCAAGATTTTTTTCTACCGGAGCTATATAAGGTTAGCGAATTCTATAGTGCTAAGATCATTATGGACGTAGAACGCTTACTTCCAAAATTTCGAATTTATTATATGTAGAGATTAATTGATACCGAAATGACATGTAACTTTGTTATAAATAAATTATTTGTATTTATATTTATATGTGTGCAAAATTTTAGGCCGGTCCGTCAATTGGCTTGAACTATGCGTCGATATAATTATCAGTCAGTGAGGGAGGACTTAGAATTTTATGTATTTATAAATACCTACTAAGACCTATTAAATAACATTCAAAGAGAATAATACGATGCGGGAAATTACAAATCTAATTAACAAATTAAAATAATTCACGAGCATCCGAAAACAAGTATCATAGAAATCGGAAGTGGGTCATCAAACCTTAAAACGGATGAATGGCTATATAACAATTTGACACCAATTAACATAACCAGCCAGACTAGACATTTACATTAAAAATTATACATTTGACACCGATTCTGATACTACCAGAAATAAATTAGAAACACAAGACGACCTTAATTAAGCAGGCAGTGTATGATTTACACGTCGTCGTCGTCGCTAGAGTAACTCTGATGTCACTGATGCAAAATCACTGATAGCAATGTGAACACTAATTAACATAACCAGTCACAAACAAACAATTGTTTCGATGGTAAGTTAACCAGGGACCGAAAGGGTATCTCAATAAGCGGTTTTGATCGGTATTTTTAAGTGATACTCGAACGCTTACTTTGCATTTTAAGTACCACAAATAATGATATCTATAAATTGCGGTACCACTAGTTTCGGGTACCCAAAATCGTAAGCGGATACCCGAATATTAAACCCTAAAAGTGTCTTCTTGCGCGTTGCCAATTCTACGCGAAAGTCCTTTCTCTCTTTTACATATGTCATTAGAAAGGGTTAAACGTAATCTCTGCCGTGCACGTGTATGTTTGTTTATTAATTGTCAATTTCATAGTCTAGGTCGTTTTTAATACAGAAATTTTAAAAATAACTATTCAGAATAATGTTTTCATCATTAAAAATTCAACTTTAAGAAACGGTAAACTATTTCTTTGTTTCTGAGAAAACTGTCAATCCTAGCAGCACCACTTTGGAATCAAATTGAAGGTGATTTTAGTATCTACAAATGTATTTCTAATAGTTTTTCCTATAGGACTATTACTTCTCCTATAGGACTAGTTTTCTCAGAAACAAAGAAATAGTTTACGGTTTCTTAAAGTTGAATTTTGTTTAATGATGAAAACATTATTCTGAATAGTTATTTTTAAAATTTCTGTATTAAAAACGACCTAGACTATGAAATTGACAATTAACTTCTCAACTGGCCTACAAACCCCCGAGCGATTTTCTTTTCGGAGCAGAAAGTAGCCGTTGACTGGCCAAGTCGAAAAAAAAATGGCCGCTTGAAGGGGGCAGACCCGTTTATGCATATAAATTAATTTTGGTTTGACTAATTCATAACATTGATACCTTTCTGCATTCAGAATGAAATTTCCTATTTAGATGACATAGTTTAAATATTAGTACTTGAACAAATAATGTGAGTAATTGCAGAGTGAAGTGCAAATTTGCAAAATGCACTTGCAAAAAAATTGCAAAAAAAATTCCTAAAGAAACTAATATCTCCTGCGAAATTTATGAGTTAATAATACAAAGTGAGGTGATCTAGTTACCCAGGCGTTGTTTTATCACAAAACACAACACATAAAACAAATGAAAACAATATTAAATTAAGTCGAAACGCGCACTGTCCAAAACAAAAACAAACAAACATGGCCGTCAGAGGCAATTGATCGAAGTGACATTGACATTGAACGATTATAACCTTACCAAATTAAGTAGTATGGTTTTATATGCAACTCATGTACATTGTACATCCCAGAATAGGTTGGCTATACTTGACCTTGACATACATTCATTCATTAGACGTAAACATCAAAATACGCCCGAAACCCCCGAGCGGTTTTGGCCAGTGTAGCGTTTCGGCCGAAAAACCGCTCGGGGGTTTGTAGGCCAGTTGAGAAGTTAATAAACAAACATATAAAACAAACATACCTGGAAAACGCTTTCAAGGGGTAGTTTTTCCTAAAAAACTAAAACACGTGCCAGAATAACGTAGCACCATAGGAGAAGCCCAGGGTTTTCAAGGATGACAACTCAGGAATAGACTACTCTCGGAGGGTCTAATAACATATTAAAAATATTATATATATTTTTTTCGATGTATAGCGTTTTTGTGTCCATTTCTACTGACCGAATTGAAAGAAAAGTAAGCATATTTCGAAAATTATAAGTCCTATCAACATACTTCCAAGACAATTATTATAGAAAATTTAATGAAGAACAAATTGGTCATTGACAGTTTTGATGTGGCTTTAATCGTTTTTATAATAAAATCAAAAAACTCATTAGGGTTGATACAAAACAGGGTCGAGGGGGCGTTAAAATCACTTACAGCTTCTAAACTATAAGTCCGATCTACATACTTCCAAGGAGATTGTTGTAGTGAGTTTAATGAGGATCATATTGCTCATTGACAGTTTGGTTGTAGTTTGAACCGTTTTCATACAAAATGCAAAAAACTCTAATTTGGCACAAAAAGGGGGGGAAAAGGGGGGAAACAATAATTTCTCGACGTGCTTCCATATCGAAATTGAAGCACATATATGACAGCTACGTTCATGCCAAGTTTCATGCTTTCTTTACGATGGGACCATAAAACTGATTTTTGTTAGGACTGGGAGCTGCACTAGATGTAAATTGCTAGATTCAGTCGAACGAAAAAGCGACGTTGCCATTTTTACAAACATCTCAAAAATACTGTTCATGAGCGGTTCATAAACCATTTATTTTTAGATACCAAAATTTTGCGATATCATTATTTTTAGGTACCGTAATTCTATTTTAAATTAAGATATCTTTGCATAAGGGTATCTGAATTTCAAGTATCCTAAAATATCGGTTTTTCGGTCCCTGAAGTTAACCCACTTTTGGGAAATAGGGCAACTGATTGACAAAACATCTGTGAAAACTGATAAACTATGAATAATATTGTATTTTACAGTCATGAATAAATATGAACAAGCTGACATACAAGCACAACCTAATAAACCCAACTGCCTACGTTTTAATTAACCCATGCGATCATAGTCCGGCAAACATAATTTGCAATTTATCAACGAAGCAAATCAAAGTTCAAAGTTTCACAACAATAAAGAACGGACAGATTGTATGTATATGGATGATTGAAAACGTCATCATTCGAAGTCGGTACTCATGATTTATGAGTGGTTTTTTTGTATACAAATACGCCGCTACAGTTGCTATGCTCAAAGATAGATTAAAATAATATGTATTGATTTATATTAAGCCTTTGATTTATCACCTATAGATAGTGGTTAGTGGGAAGAATCGTCAGCAACAAAGTGGTGTGTCGCCAGCCAGCCAGCAGGTTCCATTGGCGGTCAAGGCGAGTGAGTCTCACAAGGTGTGCAGCAAGGCACGCTCCTGTCGCCACTATATCATATTGCAGTTGCATACCGGTAATTGGAACACCTTGCGTTAACTACTAGTTTACGTAAACTACTCGTAAGCTGGTTACGTGAGTTTAGAGGACAAGTGATTATCAGAGTTTAGCCAACCAAAGGATAAAACGGACTAGGTACTTCAATGATAATTTTACAGATCATTGAAGTGATGGAAGAATGATGGCGTTAGAATTATAATCCTCATTAAAAACCTATTGTTAAAACATCTTCAAACAAGAGACCAATCGATCCTCTTAATTATAAAACAATTATTGCTTCTCCGAAAGCAGTTCGAGGTTCGTGAATCGCGAAAGCAAAGTCATTCGTCGCGTGCAACAAATTGTAGGCTTACAGCTGATTACTGAATGTGCAAGCAAGGTGAATGATGAAATGGTTAAATGGCAGACTTTAAAATCGTGTATGTGCATAGAGCGAAAATTCTGCTGTTGACTTTTCTGTATTTTCCGGTTCGAAGGCCTGACAACAAAGGAACACCAGAGCATTTTAAAGACACTACCAGCTTCGTAGAAGATTAAATCAAGTGATTTTGAATCCTCGTCAAACATGCCACTTCTAAGAACAATCGAACGTAATCGTCGCGTCGGTTTAAATTGTGATGACCTTTTTACGCATTAGTTTACTCAGTATACAAAACACACGTTAGAATTACGAAATGTTAGAATTACTTATTTTAATATGAATAACATCTGATGGAATCTGTATATGTACACACTACGTGAATTCTTGTAATGTCACGTAAGCACCACGTTTTTCCTTAATAAACATAGTTTATTGAAATAATTATCAAGCGCAGATTCTTCAAATCAAAATAAAACCGCAAATCTATTACCATTTTTTTCTCCTTTCTAATAATCACCCAAAGTATATGGTTTACAGGTTTACAGGCTAAACCATTTACGATAGACCTCTCTTAAACCGCGCTTAATATTTAGAAAGAGTAGACGGTGAGATATCTGTTAAAAATGGACGGTATTTAGACTAGTTCGATGATAAATCTTCCTGGACCGCCTCGGGCGTGGCAGAGGATTCTCAACTAAACCTTAATACTCCAACATACGGTAGAAATGTATGATTGCTTTCCACAGCTACCATTAATGGTGATTAAAGTGGTACGAGAGAGCAGGATGGGCCAAATTACACGGTCTGGTCGTGGGGCACGAAAATTGTGGTGCGGTCATTATCCCGGATGGAAGCTGTGCACGTGCGCGAGTGGCCTAGCCGCGCTGCGCTTGCGATGGACACGTGGCTGATTTCAAATAATAATTTGGTAGTTTCAGTTTTTTTGGGTTACCGAATCGCGAGACGTAGGTACGACTGGCTTAATAATATCTTAGATCCTATGCTTCTTACTTATGTCTGTGAAACTTTATAAAATTGTTTACTTCTATCTGCGAAATCTACTGAACCGATTGCGATGAACTTTTGTATCTATACAGCTGGAATCCTGGAATATAAAATAGGCTAATTTTTATTGATAGAATCGAGACTTACGCGGGTAAAACCGGGGGACGCACCTAGTTGGTATTACATTTGCAAAATCGAACTTACAAGGAACTTGTGATCCTCCCAAGACCGTCATATTGCTCTAACTGACTAAGCCACAAAGTACATCTCACCAATCACCAAGCGGAAACATCCGAAATTTTAGAATACATTATTTTATTTTATCGGAATAAGAGCAAAGTGCCGCCAATGTAAACCATGTAAATAGTGTTATTGCAATTTCTCCTTGAATTGCATATCTATGTCATGAGATTGTCTGTAAACACAATAATTTGTGCACAAAAGCTGTAGTTTAGTCACTGCCCACTTTCACCGGGCTATAGTCTCCGACAAAACTGGTCTAGAAAGTCTTTTCAATCTAGTAACATTATAAACTTTTTATGTAATAGTTACAAAATTTTTAATAAAAATAGAGGTTTATTTGAGTCATATTTTTTCAGATGCAATAAAATTATAATTGTCATCAATACTATGGGTATTTGAATTTTTTGTTAGTATGTGCTTTATGTACAATTATTCCAATGACCAAATAAGCGACAGGTCACATTACTAGTGATTTATACTGGAGCGTTTTCAGGTGACCTACTTAACATCACCGAGTTCTTTGTAATGTCAAATATGGGGGGGACATTCTTCCCTATAATATCTGAGGGAGTTGAGAATATTTAGATAAGTTTTAGTACTGATTGGGACTTTATTTCTACACATGAAAAACAAAGCTACTATTTTATTCAAGTCAACATAGTTCCGTCCAGAAGCTGAGATGTTTCATGGGTGATTGTGGGTTCCCCGGAGAGTTTGGATAGCTACAACTAAAAACTATCAATCTATCTAATAATGTTATTAGTTTTACTTACGTACTTAAATGTGGTAAGTATGGAGACAGTCGTTAAGATATCTAATGAAACAAATCCTTCTCTGCTACTATAAATTATTAAGTTATCAATATG
This sequence comes from Idaea aversata, assembly GCA_907269075.1. Taxonomy (NCBI): domain Eukaryota; kingdom Metazoa; phylum Arthropoda; class Insecta; order Lepidoptera; family Geometridae; genus Idaea; species Idaea aversata. Next base: position 1,266,959 of record OU026084.1, read on the forward strand.
TAAGTTAATTACCTAATAAAATATGATTAAATTTTAGCAAAACCTGACCAGATCGAGCACTAATAGAAAATATTCCAAAACATTTCTTCAGAACTAAATGCAATCAAAACAAAAATAATAAAGATAGGTAGGTAAGATATAGAGCTACCCCTCGGGTCACTGAACTATAGGGGTTGGGATGACGTAAATCGCGTCATCGCCAGACGCGGGAACCGGCCAGCATCCCTTGTTTACGGAAGATACATTTTACGTAATTAGTTCCTTTTATGTAGCACATAAAGGTCATAAATAAGCCTCGTTTCATCGAATACATCATAGGTAAAACGCTAATTGGTGTAATTATTATCGATACCTATTCAACTGAGTTGGGGGACGCGTCAAATATTCTCAATATTTCGATAGAATGATGAAACCCAAACTTATTTAGCATTTCCACTTACCAAATTAATATTTTCTTCAGCAAAATAAAGCCGGAACGTTTGTGTTTATGTTAGAAAAATGTTTTAGCGATACAATTGCGTTTACTTCTTGTTTTAATAAATTCTAAATTTAAATTCAGCTGCTCAAAGTCCAAATAAATAGCAAATATTGTCCCACAATAACCACCACACGTTACTGTATTTATTGTAATTGTGTTGCTAATTAAATAACATGAAATAAAACACGAAAATAAACGCAAAATATAAAAGTACGCAACCACGCAACGTCAGAAAAATACATTCGCTCGGGAAGTCGGAATCTCACTGACTGACAGTTGGCATGCAGTGTTGCCGCTCGGTTAAAACTCGATTTCCAACAAACCTGCACTATAATGGTAGCTTTTTATCAACATGGAGTGATTATGTAGGATGATTCTGATTCGATTGAATTAATGGATTTCTCTTTAAGGAAACAAAGCTTTGTAAATTCCTATTTTATTAATTAACGTAACAATAGAAAATACTTAACAAAATAATGTCTTAAATTCTTCTTAGACTTAATAATACCACATACATAATACACAGCGGGACTAGATCACAAAACAAATTGGGCCTTATGTGCAGTCAAAAAGGCACTTGGCTAACTTTGAGGGCGTCGTATTTATTGCAAAATTAATCTAAATGCTCGGACTTATATTCCATCGTTTCATTTTATACTAAAAAACAACAATGATAGGATTTTTTTCACGGAGTATCATAGATTGGCAACATTTTTTCTTTAGGTCATTTTCTTATTCAAACCGCGAATCGGTTTTACGAAGATTTTTTCTCGTCAGTGGTTAACGGTAAAGTTTCGTCAGTGAAATCTACTTTGCTAATAAGCACTGGCTCAGCACCCTTCTCCTCGTGGCCCTGATCGTCGCCAGGCACCTCTCGCTTCTCCAACTCTTCTGCTAGCCGGATGAACAGCTCCCTGGAGGTAAGAAAAAACTAATTTAGAGGACCTACAGTTAAACCATGTATTTTACGACCTCAGTGGTACCTCCCTATTCTTTTTATGTAGGTTTTGAAGTTTTAAAGTTTTAGCTTTGCACGATTTGTGCATTGCTTGTAAGTTACTATTGTGAAGTTTTTGCATAAACTGCGGTAAGTATTTCTTCTATTATTATTATCTTCTTTCTTCAATCTTCTTGTTTTGCTAAAGCCAGTGAAAATCTTTTCTTGAATTAGGATTTTAGGTACTTTACTTCTTGCATAGGTAGAGAAACAGCCCGCCGAATGTAATTAACAGTTAGTGACGATGATGAAAGAATAAGGTTATTATGTCAGATCATAGCTGAAGTTACTCACTGGAAAATCATCCCGTTCATGTTCTTGGCAAGGTAGTAGAGGAACAGCCAGTCTCCGAACTGGCAGCCGTTGACTACCCTGATCACGTTATACGGGTTGAACTTGGCGTTGTTGGCCCGCTTGAACATCATCTCGTTGAAACGGAGAGAGCGGCGGTATAGGAAGAAGGACGCTATGCGCCATATCACAGCTGCAAAAAACCAGACAATCATACTTTCCTGCTAGATCTGCAAGTGCTAACTATCACTACATAGTATGTATAAAACAAAGTCGCTTTCTCTGTCCCTATGCCCCTATATCCCTATGTATGCTTAAATCTTTAAAACAACGCAACGGATTTTGATGCGGTTTTTTTTAATAGATAGAGTGATTCATGAGGAAGGTTTATTATGTATAATACATGCATAATATAGCCGTGCAAAGCCGGGGCGGGTCGCTAGTTCATTAATATAACGGACTAGCAGTGCCCCGCGGTTTCACCCGCGTAAGTCTCGATCCCGTGGAAATATCAAAATAAAAAGTAGCCCATAGCCTTCCTTGAAAAATGGACTATCCAACATAAAAATATTTTTTTATTCGAACCAGTAGTTCCTAAGATAAGCGTGTTCAAACAAACAAACTATTTATAACTTTAGTATAAATTTCATGAAATTTTCGGGATCGTCCGGTATAACTCCGAAAATCTGGGGGTATTGCCAAGTCAATCTGTTACGAAATAACTTAGACAGAAAGTCCCTTTAGCGGGACTGAATAAATTAACCGACTTGGTAATCTCACAACTTTTTACGGTAGAAGAACTGGGTTGCGAGACTTGGTTTTTTTTACAAGTTATGTTTTTGATGGGATAGATAATTCTGAAAGAGACCTTCAAAATTTTAGGCCCAGTATTTTAGACAGAATTTCTTCTTAATGACAGACTTACCAAGAACAGAAGCAATAAATAGGAACAGTAGCCAGAACCAGAGCACTATGTAAATCTTCTCGTGTATTATATTAAGGGCCATAACACAGAGCGCGTCGTGCTGCTGGATCGAACCGCTGGGACCGTACTTGTGGAAGATGCACTTTGTCACCTAAACATAAAACATAATAATATGGTTTAAAACTGTCCAAGATTTTCGTGCTTACTTTTCCGAAAATATTATTTCGAATTTTGGTTTCTTGGTTATTAAGACACAAATAATTTAGACTCAAACAACTGTCAAAAAGTTGTATAGGATCTTAGAAATAGCTAAGTTACTAAGGACGACGTCACCAGACGTATTAAATAAGAGTAAAGATGTCTCACCTTCGGAAACACAAGCTCCAAGGGATCAGCTATGTTATTCCACTCGTCAGAATTAAATACGCTGGACCCCAAGCCAATGAACTGTCCATTGAGGAACTTGTTAATTATCCATATCTGGAACATGACGTGGAGAAGGTTGGTCACCTCCATCGCAATCAACCAAGTTGACCACGTTCTGGTGATTCGTAACCTGTAAATAACTTAACTTTCAACTTTCTTCTAAGCAAAGGGTGTTTAAAATGACACTACCGTGCAATACATGAAAATTAGCGCAAACATTGCTTGTCATACCTTAAAATAATATCTTTTCTAATAGTGTTCAGTCTGCTCTCCAAAGAGTGCCTCGACGGCACTGTACCAGTCGCGAATTTTACGTCTTCATTGCTCAGTGACATTGTCGCGTACTGCAGTCCATCTACCAGCGCTTTTATCCTGCCACCTAGAAAAATATTTCAAGTATTACCTAAAGCACTCCACGAACTCGGGCCTCGAGAGTAAAATGAAAGATACAAGATAGCCGCTTCAAGAAGACTTACCTTCTTTCTTCTTCCAAATATAATGCGGCATGTAGAAGCATATTGACTGTATGAAGAGGACGAATGGGACCCACTGGTAGTAGGTGTGATGGAGAGTCTCATCGGAATCACTCATGGGACCCACACCGGGATGGGGTAGGAATCCGGATTGCAACATACTTTCATTGTAATGTCTTACCTGGGCAAAATAGAAAAAGAAGTTAGCCTATGAATATGTGCCAGCTACTACAATTGAGTTCATCTAATCAGAGGAATGTTGCCAGTAAAACGCATCCACTGCGAATTGAGATATCCAACGCCTTTGAACCGTGATAAGTTCTAGTGCATATTGACGTTACAAAGTAAAATTATTATGGATTAGACATAGACTAACTGATTGGTGCTGTTCTGGGACCAGCTGTAGACGACGAAATACACTTACAATGGTAAAAGTAGCCATAAAGAAACAATACGTTTGTATAACATGATCTGGCACACCCTGATCCGATATACATCTAATATTGTCTCCAAAATATTCTCTCGAGCAGACGAGGATCACGCAAGCAATGAGTATCGTGACTGTGAGCTGGTAGTGAAGCTTGAACGCGAAGTTTTCGATGCTGGGCTTGTTAAAGTTGAAACGCAGGCGTGGAGTGAGCGTGTTCAGTGTCGATACTACCATAGGTGCCTGAAAAATTACGAAGAATTAATAAATAATTTGCTGGAGATATTTTTATCAGCCCGTTATTGCTGAGCAAAGCGTCCCCCGTTTCCCTCCCTTCATCTTCAGCTAATTCTGGCCATTCTGATTCGAATGATAGTCGCGCCGCTATATTTCGGTGGTGATGATGTGCTACTTAAAATAGGTAACTATGAAAGGATGGTTTCCAACCACTGGTATTATTAACAGTTTATACAACTATCCATTCAGTATATTATGCAAAGGCGTGTTTGTTTGTTAATTTTAAGAAGCGGCTAGCCAAATGTGTTAGCTTAACATTTAGCTGGCTGTTTCTAAAACTAACAAACATCTTATAAATGCAAATGTTAGGCTGATAAGTTTTTTAGTAAAAAAAATACTGTCGGTAATTATCTCGAAGTAAATAATGATATATATAATTTACCGATAACCCTGACCTGTATTTTATAAAACCAAAGTAAATAAGAAAAATATATTGTGATGATTTATAAAAATAAATACGTTACAGTAACCTATAAAATATTTTATCAGAAAACTAATATTTTAACAAGTGTTTGTCACTTCATCCATCTTATTTGTAATCCTTTGTTTCGCTAAGATAGTAGCTAGACTTCTAATCGCTAGGTGATGCCTCTGACTTCACACGAGGTTTTAGACAAATGTTTTCATAAATTAACGTATTTATAAGCATCGAGACAAAATTAGTTCAGTAATTTCTGAGATAACCGCGTGCAGACAAACTGACTTGCGACGGTGCAGTGGTAGACTTAATTAAGAACATCTTCCGGTCTGATTTCTCCCTTTCTCTCTTTCCCGTGCAGTTTAATGCCCATCTGATGATAACTTCTGCCTTTCTGGTTCTTCCTTCTACTTAGCTCTATCCGACGCATCGTCTTGAGATACTTCTCAGCCTAAAGGTATTTTTGACCACATATCTGTCCACTTCAACTTGGTCCACCTACCCTTGCACTTTTATGTTAGTTTTTAATCAAAACCCATTTGATTATTTTATCAAAGGGATCTGAATCGAGGAATCGTTCTGATTCTATATTCTTGTCTACGTTGTCGTAAACGTTATCAAAATCATGCACTTTTCCAAACTTTATCAACTCCCTGTTAGAATCAAAGTGACTTACCGCCATTGCAGTTTATAATTAAAAACACTAGAGTATCACGTAAAAATGTAGCCTAGGTCGTAGGCTGAGACGTGTGGACACCATTTGCGTTGCCCGATGAATACACCCATATCTCACTGATAACGATAACAGGTGATAACGGCTTCGACGATTTTCGTGAAACGAAAGACGGTGATACGGTACTAAGAATAATTCGTAAGAACTATTCGAAAACAATGAGTAACTTCATTATTTGGAATAATGAGTTATTTTATTGTGGGATTCGTTTAATTCCTATCTTTTGTTGATGATTTAGTCATCCGTGTGCATTTGCACTCCGTTTTCCTCATTCGTCTTTGGATTTTTGTGCTATTTTGGTTTCGTCTTGCCGATCGTCACTGCTCTTCTCCTTTCATAGTGAGACAGACAGGCTTTTTCAATTTTATATTTGCTGTTTTGACCACAATCGTATCACTGATGGTAAGTGACGATGCGGTCTAAGATGTAGCACACGCGCGTTTAGAAGTTTCCTGTTCACTCGTGCGTGACTTAAAGACATACAAATCAATTCAAATCATACACGTCAGGAAAGGCGACAGGTTTTAATTTAATTTACTGGTGTCTCCACTATATTTTGTCATCTTGAAAAAAAAATATGATAGTAATAATAATATGATAACTTCCTGAAACCTTTTGAATGACGTATAGTAACTCAGGTTATTTCCACAAAAACTGATTGATACAACTAAATACAACATTAATCAGTTGTACAAATATTAGACTACATTATCTATGACTGTCTAATTTATGGTAGGATTAAATCCGACCAGTAATTAACTCCAGAAAGGATTAAAATCACATCAATTCACGCGTTATCTATTTGCACAGATTCGGAATCAAACAACAAAAAAACAAAGTAGAAATATCTTTTTGTGTATTAAATGGATTTTCTTCCTTTACATAAATATTTTAAGCTTTATCCTGTTTTAACCGACTGCAAAAAAGGAGGAGGTTCACAATTAGGTGTGTGCTGTTCGGGCACTTGTATGTTTATGAAACGATTTAGACGATTTTTTTAGAGAAAGAATGATCAAGGGCAGTCCCATCGTAATTTCATTAGCACTGGATCTTGTCGACTTCGGTTTACAAATTAAATTTTACAGCCCTTGACATAAATATTTCTAGTTTTATCGTGATCTAATATACCTACAGAATGATCTACTTAAAGTAATATAAATAGTCTATCATCATCATCTGGCATCTGGTTAAAGGCTGGCCAAAGTGGTTTTGATAGTCTGAAGTTCGGATATCCTTGTCTTTTTGAATTCAGGAATTTCAAGTTTGTTTCAGTTTGTTTCATTTTTCATTCACTCTTCCAAGGAGCGCATATCGAAGCATAAATCCCGGACTTTTCCCTTTAAGTGCCTGTTCATTTTATTGATTATTGTTTTCTAATTCTGTCTATTTTATTTATTTTCATTTTTAGGGTTCCAAAGGGTAAAAACGGGACCCTATTACTAATACTCCACTGTCCGTCTGTCTGTCTGACACCAGGCTGTATGTCTACTGTCAAGCTATCACGGTTCATAAACCGTGATAGCTAGACAGTTGAAATTTTCACAGATGATGTATTTCTGTTGCCGCTATAACAGCAAATACTAAAAACAGAATACTTAATGTACAGAACCCCTCGTTCGCGAGTCCAATTCGCACTTGGCCAGTTTTATTTTTAGATAAAGGCCAGCCAAAGGCCCTTGAAACCATCATAAAAAATAAGGGAGGTTTTGATGGCCTGAAGACTGATGTTCGGAATATATCTTCTAGTTTTTTTCGTATATTCAGGAATTTTTAAGTTGACATCTTTCAGTTTGTTTCATTTTTTCTTCACTTTTCCAAGCACCGCCATCTATCGAATTATAACGAAACTAATCGTTTATAATCTCTAGGCACTTAAATGATTTTTAAATAATAATAAATTACTATCAGTATTACTTAGTACTGTAAAGTGAGTTACCTACCACTCCTGCTAGGTATTTGGGTTATCATTATGATATGGAAGAAGCTGATACCACAATAATATACGTTATTATATACTTTGCACACTGTAATACAATCACCTACTAGATTCGCCTCGTGGTTTCACCCGCGTAGGTCCGGGATCGCGATAAAATGGCTGTATACTAAAGTACACTATAAACATCCATTGATGGATCTAGTCCTGATCCCGTGGGAATATCGGGATGAAAAGTGTTAATCCAGGTCTACACGGGTCGGTAGGCTTTGTGGCCCGGGACCGCGGTCCCCAAAGCCTCCTTTATTAAAATTATGAATTTGGAGTAGGCTTTGTGGCCCGCAAAGAAATAGTACTACTTTTTCCTTAAAAGTACAGTTAACAGAAAAAGATGTTAGCAAATTAAAATTAAACTGTTCCTAAGTAAGAGGTGACATCATGTGGATTAAAGTCCAACACAACGCATTATCTATACAAAAAACGAAGAATTGGTATGTGAAGAATTAATAATTCAGTTTAACGGGTATATTAGTAAAATAATTAAACTGTTAGAAATAAATGTGACAATTCCAGTCATTAAATCACACTCAATAGTGTATACTGTATATACCTATACCTACTTACAAAAAAAGTTACTATAGGGATGATAATACCACATTTTAGAGCCCGGAATCGATAAGTAATTCAAAAAAATATTGAAAATTACTTAAAATTATTTCTTTATGTAAATATTTGCTTTATTGAAAATTTGGAAAACCATACATTTGTTTATTTTCTTATTATTTTGTCACTTATATCAAGGTTTTAAAAAACCTTCTAGTGGCTCTTATTACATTACGGTGATTTAATAAGGGTCACCTTAAAAAAAATCTAAGAGAATAATTAAAATAAAATACATACAACCGAATTGAGAACCTCCTCCTTTTTTTGAAGTCGGTTAAAAATAAACATTATCCAGATCGTTTTAGCTTGAAAAATTATTAAGCCAAAAATGACGTTTTACTGTAAACATTTAGAGATAAAAATAGGGGGTGGCTCTCATGAAATATATGGAATCTAAAAATAGTAAAAAAATAAGGTTTTATGACTTAAGACCAACCAAACAATTATATTTATTTAAAAGCATTGATATCGAATAAAACTTGATAATATCCAAAATAGAAACAACGTATTAAACAACAATAAATAAGTTTCTCTTGTTAGACTTACGAAATCTTATGTGACCCTAATTACACTCCCACGTTATTTATTACGGATTTCCATATTATTTAATTGTCAGTTTTTAATTAAAGTACTAACTTTATCTCAATATGGCAACACTAATGTCCACGTTTAACGTTAGTGTTGCAAGAAGTTCAAAAAGTAATCCATTTAAGGCAGAATTTAATAGTATTGTAGCTTAATGAGCGACGCAGTTCAAGTCGCTAATCTGAATCTCCCTACTGACAAGATGGCGGATCTTTATTTATTTATTTTTATTTATTTATGTTAGCTTTTCTAATGGTTCTTTTTCTAGAAAAAGTTAGATTTTGAAGTAATATTATGTACTAAGTAATTTTTATGATATAAGTAAAGTCGCAATTTTTTTGACTGATTTATGTAATTATGTTTATTTATTTCTAATTGTCCACTTTTTATTTGTATATGTATGTTGATTTTATAATTATTTCTACAAAAATAGCGCACAATTTAAACAAGTACATTACGTAAGACTGATTTATAAATTATTATGTATGAAGGTAAAATGATTGATAATGATTATGCACGTTTTTTAAAAGTAAGTGTCAAATACTACTACCAAGTACTACTACCATATTTTTTAATTTTAATTTTTCATTTATTAATATAAATGTTTTTAATGAAAATTATCATAGTTTTATTTCACTTCTTTCTCTGACTGTACTATCTTATAAATTATAAAATACCTACTTACTTGTGGGCCCCAAAGCCTACTCCAAATTCATAATTAAATAAAAGGAGGCTTTGGGGACCGCGGTCCCGGGCCACAAAGCCTACCGACCCGTTTTATCGCAATCGGTCTAGAAACATACATACACACACAGAAACTTTCACATAATATTAGAAGGATAGGATTCAGATGATGATGACCTGATGATAAAAACCACAGATGGTGATGCGATGATGTGGAGGCGAACACCCACCTGCGACGCAGAAGGTTGGGGGTTCGATTCCCACCTCTGGTCTGCGTGTTTCTGTATCTTTATTATGTATTAAAATAATCCAGAGATTTTCCTTACCTATAGTAAGACATTTTCTGGCCATGAACATGAATTAGTTGGTTGTATTTTTCGTCACATAAAGACTAAAGTTTATATTTATTAAGAAAGCCAATTCTCGTTGAGGTGATGCAAAATTGGTTTCATCATCTTTGCAGGACCTCCATGGTCCCTTTACAAAGTTACTGTTTTAACTTACCAATAAGTGCATAAAATACTTACTTTACTAGATAATAGTCTTCTAAATATATAATATTTTTTAATTTTCTTCCAAATATGACTTTTTGTCCTCTCTTCCTTTATTATAAGTATAGATTATTTAAAACATTGCATATCTATGAAATGAGAAAATTAAAAAGCAACAGCATTTTATTACGTAATTAATAGAATGGGCACACGTATAATGCTACGTTGAGACGTTCCATAACAGGTTCATTGAGGTCGTATGGACAGACGCTGTCTGTGTTCTGTGTCTTCACGCACACCAGCGCACCAGTTTCCACTACTATTCGTTACGAAGTCATTTATTTTTCACTCTCGCTTCGATTTATAAGTCACATTTAGAAACATTTTTTATTTAAAATTACTTAATTAGTCTTCGCCAATCCGAAGAGCAAGTAGGTGTGTAGCTTATGAGATGAATGGATGTTGGCGAATTTACTGGCCATTTTTAGGTATTACATCTTTCTATATTGTGTCTGTCTGTTCTGTAGTGATATTTATATTGTTTGTTTATTTTATTATTTATGTTTGATTAGAATTCAAAACTAATAGGTATTCGAAATATGGTAGGTAATAAATTTTTCTTCTAGATGGTTTCAAAATAATCCTTTGTGTACAGAGGCAACTCCCGTTACTGGAGTTAAATGAATTTATAAGTATTCATAGGTACTTATTAAATCTATTTAATTAATCTAGCGAATCCAATCCATGTAATGCCACGTTCAGTGTCGCTTTTATAATCATCCTTTGTTTTTGACTACCATGACTCCGTTTAAGTTCCTGGCTCCCGTTACTGGAGTTAAATGAATTTATAAGTATTCATAGGTACTTATTAAATCTATTTAATTAATCTAGCGAATCCAATCCATGTAATGCCACGTTCAGTGTCGCTTTTATAATCATCCTTTGTTTTTGACTACCATGACTCCGTTTAAGTTCCTGGCTCCCGTTACTGGAGTTAAATGAATTTATAAGTATTCATAGGTACTTATTAAATCTATTTAATTAATCTAGCGAATCCAATCCATGTAATGCCACGTTCAGTGTCGCTTTTATGATCATCCTTTGTTTTTGACTACCATGACTCCGTTTAAGTTCCTGGCTCCCGTTACTGGAGTTAAATGAATTTATAAGTATTCATAGGTACTTATTAAATCTATTTAATTAATCTAGCGAATCCAATCCATGTAATGCCACGTTCAGTGTCGCTTTTATGATCATCCTTTGTTTTTGACTACCATGACTCCGTTTAAGTTCCTGGCTCCCGTTACTGGAGTTAAATGAATTTATAAGTATTCATAGGTACTTATTAAATCTATTTAATTAATCTAGCGAATCCAATCCATGTAATGCCACGTTCAGTGTCGCTTTTATAATCATCCTTTGTTTTTGACTACCATGACTCCGTTTAAGTTCCTGGCTCCCGTTACTGGAGTTAAATGAATTTATAAGTATTCATAGGTACTTATTAAATCTATTTAATTAATCTAGCGAATCCAATCCATGTAATGCCACGTTCAGTGTCGCTTTTATGATCATCCTTTGTTTTTGACTACCATGACTCCGTTTAAGTTCCTGGCTCCCGTTACTGGAGTTAAATGAATTTATAAGTATTCATAGGTACTTATTAAATCTATTTAATTAATCTAGCGAATCCAATCCATGTAATGCCACGTTCAGTGTCGCTTTTATAATCATCCTTTGTTTTTGACTACCATGACTCCGTTTAAGTTCCTGGCTCCCGTTACTGGAGTTAAATGAATTTATAAGTATTCATAGGTACTTATTAAATCTATTTAATTAATCTAGCGAATCCAATCCATGTAATGCCACGTTCAGTGTCGCTTTTATGATCATCCTTTGTTTTTGACTACCATGACTCCGTTTAAGTTCCTGGCTCCCGTTACTGGAGTTAAATGAATTTATAAGTATTCATAGGTACTTATTAAATCTATTTAATTAATCTAGCGAATCCAATCCATGTAATGCCACGTTCAGTGTCGCTTTTATGATCATCCTTTGTTTTTGACTACCATGACTCCGTTTAAGTTCCTGGCTGCCGTTACTGGAGTTAAATGAATTTATAAGTATTCATAGGTACTTATTAAATCTATTTAATTAATCTAGCGAATCCAATCCATGTAATGCCACGTTCAGTGTCGCTTTTATAATCATCCTTTGTTTTTGACTACCATGACTCCGTTTAAGTTCCTGGCTCCCGTTACTGGAGTTAAATGAATTTATAAGTATTCATAGGTACTTATTAAATCTATTTAATTAATCTAGCGAATCCAATCCATGTAATGCCACGTTCAGTGTCGCTTTTATGATCATCCTTTGTTTTTGACTACCATGACTCCGTTTAAGTTCCTGGCTCCCGTTACTGGAGTTAAATGAATTTATAAGTATTCATAGGTACTTATTAAATCTATTTAATTAATCTAGCGAATCCAATCCATGTAATGCCACGTTCAGTGTCGCTTTTATGATCATCCTTTGTTTTTGACTACCATGACTCCGTTTAAGTTCCTGGCTGTAAGTGGTGGAGGTGGTGGCCTGGTGGCTATATGCTTATGACAAAAATATGCTTTCGTTTAAACATTGTACCAGTAGTATTTAAAATCAACACTTCCGACCTCTAATATATTTCTTTGCTTCCAACAATAAAAACATTTTCACCCTTTACATTCCGGTCAACATTAATATTAAATTTTAAAAATATCTGGGACTTCATTATGTGACTACTTATTCCGATGTTATTTTTTACCATTTTGACAATATTCTCCAGCTTTGAATAAATGAGTGAAGTCTCTCAACGCTATAAGCTCGGCTAGATTTAATTTAAAGGTGACGTGAATTCAAATTTTGTTCTAAAGTCTCTGTCTCCAACTTTACTAAGTTGAAGTTCACTCGCTGTTTAGAAACGTGACTTTGATGTGACTTCGTAAACAATGGTAGTATCCAACGAGTTGCTGGCGACATGAGATCCTGTGACTTAATCCTCACACAGATACGAGGTCTGTGTGTATCATGAACACATGTTAGAGTATAAGCATGTGTGCTGGAGACCCAGTAAGACTGCATTCCTCCAAACGAACGAGACGAAAATCTGTAGATAAGTGAAGAAATGCCTACATGTATTTAAAAAACTTGGAAGTCTACCTTATGTAGGCTAACTTAGATAAACTAGAATGAAAATCACACCAATTTCTCAACATTTAATAATGACATCTAAGACTGCCACTGAGAATTTTGAAAGCTAAATTTCCCAAACTTGGTTGAGGATTAACAAAATCACATATTTGTAATCTTGACGTTTGTAAGCATGATATAATAGGTCAAAAAAAAACCCCATGAGTTTCTTGTGTCTTCTCATTAATGGGCGCGTTCCGAAGACAAACACCCTAACTTAGTTTTTAAGACGATTCCTATGATTCCATCTAAATACAGACATTCTATTCGAACATCTAAATTGACTGGTGCCGGAAAACGGACATCGGAATTGAAGCCGACCCCGAAAGCAGATGGTGCGACAATCTCAATGCATTTAAGTAGCTAGCCTTGCCTAGGACTGTTTGTTGTTTGGATGTTAGAAGGCCTTTGCTTATCAGGCAGCAGTGATACAATAAGGCTAACAGAACTTACCTCGTTTTGAACCATGCTCAGCTTAGTTGACTTTAGTTGACTAAGCTGAGAGAGTGGCATAGGTGCTAGTGCCCTGACCGGTCATGGATTAAAGTTACTGGCTCTGTTTAAATCATCTAGATTAAATATAAAGGCCAATATTATAATGATTACCTAACTCTTGTACGTCGACGGAAAACATTAAAAATCCACATTTGACCTGCAATATGGCTCACACTGGCACAAACTTTCTTATCCACACAATCGTGTGTATATATCATGATGTAGATACTTACAATGGGGTCTGCCTGTGTGTGTCTCTTTACAAGTGTTTCACCATAACTTTATGTTCTTGCGAGTCACTCGCAAACCGGTCCAAAGTCCGAGAGACGTAAACCGCGCCGGAGAAAAACTCACTGTACCAGGATGTACCATTACAACAATATACATTTACAAGAAACTTTATTTTCTGATCTTTTAAAACCTATGTTTTATTATTCCTAGAAAACTTCGCCTTTAGGCAGTTTAGAATCAATGACAACATCTACAAATAATCACAGAAATTTGTAAATGAGCATTTGTATTTTTCAAAAAATTTACCCTTTGACTCGCGCTGTTATGACGAATCTAAAGACGTGTCATTAATCAAAATCGGCTCAGCCGTTTAGTCTCTACATGGTCACAAAGATGAGGATTAAATACCTACTACCCATATACCTAAATTGGTAAAAACATAACCCTCCCACAGTCAAATAAAAATAGAAAGAAAAATAACATTTTAAATGCACAACTTGATAAATGAGGATAAATAAGTATTCTATCAAAATATTTTGACCTCTACAAATTAATAAAGAGGCCAATAACATTTGCCAGAGCTTAATATTCAGAGGTTTTTATTCAAATAGAAACTTGTAGGTTTTAGATATCGTGATGTATGGAGTCTGTCTTTATAATTAATGCTAGATAAATATTGAATACTTACCTGTTTTGCAAGTTTTAGTAATTAATTGATGATGGTTGGAAGGACTATAACAAAGCCAGAGCTTGTATCATTCTAATAATTTCATTAGTATTCTATTATATTTCACCCACTCCGCCCCTTTGCAGTTCAGTTAAAATGCATCCCTCCCCTCTTGCCACTGTTCCCTGTCTAATGCCAGTTAGGTCTTAGGGGATTGGTTTTCAGGACTTAAATTAGTACCTATTTTGAAAATTAAAATACTTAATAGTGTTCGATAGAGAACATGGTTTGAAAGTGCCATCCAGTTTGGGACCCAGTACACATTCATTAAAGTTCAGAGCCTGGCAAACAATGCAACGGTTGCAAAACCTCAGGACACAGTCAGCCAATTCTTCTTCTTCTTTTCGTATCAGTGACGCTCGACCACTCAAATTTTTCCTGCCCAGTAGCTAGCCAATTCTGAATACTTAATAGGTAAACCTATAAAAAAGTTTTACCCCTTGACATTGGAAAGTTACAATTCTTAGTTTTTTTTTCGTTAACTTTCACAAGTAACACCATCATGGAACTGCTTGTTCAGAATTCAATATTTCATTAAGTAGTAATGAAATACACATGGAATATAATAAGTGTCTTCTTTAAAAGGCATCTTTCTCAACCAATGAACATTAAACTGACGTTCTCATCAAGTTCATTAAAAGCTCTTTTATTTAAGGCGCACATACCCAACTAACAAATTGACCTAAATTATAGCTGTATATCGATGATACAAACAGTCGTATATGCGTGTTAGAAACGTGTATACCATGCGAAAATGGCCCCACTTTTAGCACTTTTAAGTAATATAATTTATCTATAGTAGCTCCACTTAGGACTAATTGGATACATATTAGTGATATATCTGTGTGTTTTTCGTCTTCTTAGTGTTATATCCGTAACCTTAAATCAGTTGTAACACAATAAAGTTGCATAAGGGTCGCGGCTACACCGATATCCAGTTATTTGATGATATATCGGTGATTGTGATTCTATTATAAACTAAATCACTGTTTGACTGTGCCTCGTCAGAAAAATATTGGTAATTCTGGTAAGTAGTGTTTATAATGTTTATCTAAGTTACAATCATTTGTCCATTTTGTTTTCCATTTTGTAAGTGCAATATGTGAATTGTGTTTAAAAGTCATAAATAGTGTAAAATCACATGCGCTTGCAATTTTATTGATAAATTAGTGGTATATTATTATCATTTTTTTAGTGGCCCACTCGAATTTATAATACTTAATAAATAAAAATAATTTTATTTATAAACTGTTTTTGAAGGCGCCATTATTTCATTAATTAGTGTTATTGTTGCTACTAATCAAACGATATACAACATATTGCAGCCATTACAATTTTAGGGTTCTCCAGAAGCCATAAAATAAACCTTAACTATGTCCGTCTTAATAAAACTTATATTTTTCAGTCATCTCAATCTTCACGGAAAAATGGTAGTCGTCATGGATGTACATTGCTTTATAAATAAAGAATTTCGTTTTTATTGACTATTTTATTTCATTTAAAAGGTCATATAAATATGTCCCTGGAAATAGTTATGTGTCTTTTTAGCTTTAGGTATATTAGAAATGAAAACATTTTTATGTCACTGAAGATATATGAGCGCACACAAATCTTCTTTACGTCTTATGAATGTTAATACAGATCCCCTTATCATTAATTTAGCACAAGTGTTAATAGAAGCTTATATCAAGCATATTTGAGATGTAAGAGCTACAATAACATCTATTATATCATAGGTTAGCTACAGTGGTGATCAATATATAACTAGCTCTATATTAGTGATCTTAAAGTCACATTAGTTTCCATTTGCGTTTTAGTGGCATCATAAAACCTTCTGTGCAGCATAATTGCTCTTTATTAAAGTTAAAAGTATCAATTTACAGCTATGTTATATATGTTGTATAAAGCAGCTGACTAAACGTTTATGTGATAAGTTAATAGCGTAATTTAGCTGTATATCCTTATACAGCTAATAAGTGTTTCAAAACACAGATATACAAATAGCAGTTATAGAGTTACTAATATATGACTTAAATATCACTACTTAGTGATAAAAGTTTGCCTGTTATCACAATTTTGTTAGCTGGGTAGAAGTCAAGTTGTTGTTGTGTTTACCGTTTGTAAGCCAAATTAATCATAATATAAAGACGAAAGTTCGTTGTCGTTTCTAAGCTTTTCAAAACTTAAGTAGAAAATAGGCGACGTTTTGGAAAGGCTTAGAAACGGCTAGGATTTTTTGTCTTAGAATTATACTGAAATGTAGGAAAAGAACTCACCTACAAAACCATTACAAAATTTACCATTTTTGGTGATGAACGACAGGTATTTTTTTTACGTTTGGGTCCCTATACGCGCCTTAAATAACCTAATGATATACAATTAGAGCCCTTTGCCTTCTAAGCTGCTGTTATTTATGCTATACACGTACGCCACGCTAGACAGAGATACCACCGGCCCTTAGTGTGAGCTCTATGGTCTGTGGTGTGAGCAATAGAGAAACAGAAAAACGCCGTTAGGAAAGCTGTTCAACTACTACATTTACGCGATTAGTGATGTAAATATGTCGATATTTGAGTTGGCCTAGTGGTAGGATACCTCGTCTTTTATTTCGAAGGTCCTCTAAGTTCGAATACTCACCGGTCATGCACCAATGGATTATGTGCGCTAATTGACATTGCTCTTACGGTGGAGGAAAACATCGTGATGAAATCCGCAGCTTAGTTGACTCCAAACGTATTGTTGACAAGTTCTCTCCTCTAGACACGGTCGACTAAGCTAAGAGGGTAGTGTAGGTGCTGGGCAAACCTTATCCTATAAAGAACTGAAAACACAATTTTGAGAATTGCAATTTCAATTTGTTACAGTCAGTTAAGTATCTCTTGTCTATCAATCTATTCATGTTCAACTGCTGCTGGGCAAGAACCTCTCCGAAATCATCCTATGCTTCATCCCCATTAATTCCCTTAATCTTTTATAAGATTCTCTCCAACCTAAGGTTGCCTGGAAGAGACAGTTTTCAGCAGTAAGGTCCAATCATTTTTGACCATTCAGTCAAATGTATTCGTCATCCTTAGACCATAAGAGTAGGTAAGTATTAAGCCCTGGCCTAATCGATTTAAAACCGTACACCATCTTGAAAATCGGCAACATATTATAACTAAACAATCAATAGAAAAAAGCTATTTAAAGAGCAAATCGTTAAATGTAGAAACTATCGATAGTTTGTCTACATCCCTATCTCGGCGTGGGCAAGAAAGATCCTTACCTGGGCCCGATGACTCACCCGTATCCATCATACTAGGTACCTGCGCGAGCACCACTTTATCATCTGCTGACAAAAACCACCGGCAGCCATAACTGGTTACCGTAGTTTTATTATAAAAATGCTCCTTCCGTCCAACCTTCAGGTTCGGTTGAATTGTTAGATTCATGAGGACGCTTTGTCACTCTTCCGCAAATTCAAAAAGATTCTTGTCAAGCTATGTTGTAAATACTTATTTTTCAAGTTTCAGGAAATGTGAACAAGTAAAACAACATAGATTTTCAGGAAACGGTGTTTAACAAAACTGACAAATTATTAAACGGTTTTTTTTCTTCTATTTTGAATCATTTAATATTTTACTAGTGGATTTGTAGAAATTTTACAATCTTCAATGACATGTAATGCAACTGCGTTGTATTCTAACCACAGGAGCTTGTCGTCACATTATCTATGTTATTGGATAACTACAGTGGCAAGGCCGAAGTAATTGCCCGGTACCGCTTCCCGCGGGGTCTTCAATTAGTTACCTACGTGACCACTGTTATATTACTAGTTGTACACGGGTTTCCTTGTATATCTGCTGGTTTCAGTCGCTAGCAAGTGATTTTCGGTAAGACAAGTAGCAGTATCTAATCTACCTTTCTAAGAAAATGCATTAGGTGCTGCATCATCCCATTGCCCCTCCACTTCCAGGGTGGCGGGATGCGAGTGTATCTCCAGCCTGAGGATGACAGCAGGTGACCCGTCAATAGTCGTAGTCGGAGCAATAAGTACGCTGTCTTTTTGTGACTCCTTATGTACCTATTAGATAAATTTTACCACTATTCATAAGCTCATCTTCGAAGCCATGATTAGTCTTTTCTATTCATCCGAATTGTTTTCGAACAGTCTATACCTTAAAATAAACCGCATAATATGTGGGATATTATTATAAAATGGCTGTAAACACATCTATAAATTAACCTAGTTGTAACTCCATACGTAGGACGTTGTTGACAACTCAGATCCTTGAGATTGATTTGACCTGATTATCAACTAGTTTTAATTGTATCATTTGTTCGACTATTCAGTAGTGATCAATGACAAGCACTTAGTATAATTGCGTTTCGGAATCTCAATGTCGTTTGAAGATTATATCCAATAGGTTCTTTTGGCAGTCTTAAGGCATGGAAGATGTTGAGATTTTCTCCGAAAATTCAGGGAAGGTTTTATCTTGGCATTGCTCTTACATCCTGCATTCTTCATCTTCTAAGCATCACATCATCATCAAAGCAGAGTGCATCATTTTCAGTCTAAAAGGCATGTACTTAATTGACAAATCTAAAATGGTCCTCCATCACGGCTGAAATAATCATTTGAAATGTCAAACTCGAGTCCATCGTATCGAAAGTTGCGCAAGACATTCCTCCGCCTTATTGGTCCCATTATTTACTGGAACCAGTCACTTCGTCGATAACTGTACAGTACCTACACACGATATGATATTTAACAACGTGGTAATATAGAGGGAACATAACCATAACTTTGTAATGACATTAAACTTATTGAGGTTTTACTGACGGCCGAATCCACGCCGCCGACAAACTTTCCAATCTCACCAACCAGTTGTGAGTTATGGCATACGAATTTTCAATTAAAAACCAGTGATCAAATAACACAATCGTACTCAAATCTCACCCACTAGTATTATTTTACAAAAATTGTCTCATTTAACTACTGGTAATGAAATGAACCAGGCACTTGTCCTGGTTCATAACAGAAACAACAGACGATCGAAACGGAAATACGAAATCAAAGTATTGGTAAGGATAAGTTTCAAATGCTCTCTACTATAAATGAATGAATGAATATACTGCTCAAGAAATGGACAACAAAAACTGAAAAATGTCTATGACAGGTAATTTAAATTACGATCTCAAGGGAAATTAAATTTCTCGAATCTGACAAATGGCAACTCCATTGGGATTTTGGCCGGCCGGGCGGCCCTTCGAGTGTTACTCATTAGCGTTATCTATCGTTCGTTCTGAACTACTTCAGAAAAAAACCATTAAATCTCTTTGTACACACGTCATTGATATTCAAGACGTTTTAAACAGCGTGTGGGAAAGTAGGGATTCCAGTTTGTGATTGCTACGGGTATAAATTACTGTTATATTCTGAAATCCAGTTTCAAATCATGCATCTTTTAAAACATCATCATTTCGCTTGGACTTTGATCCAACAACATCCGAGGGGTCTTGTTACTAATTAATTACCGTAGTCCAAACATGCGTATTTCTTGTAAATCTATGTCGCAGAATGAGAACTGTAAATGTTTTTATCAGCTTTAACCTGGAATATTTCGGAACAACCCTCCCGGTCATGACTTTTGGCCTATTATATTTGGGGCATCATCATTTATGATGATGATATTATGTAGGTACGCAAATTCTTTTTATTTATGCACATTTTCTGTAAAAAAAAACCCCTAAAGTTCTTGTGCTTTAGACATACATATATAAAAATATTCTATCACATGATGCGGATGGTATGCGGATGGATGGATGGCTGAGCAAGTCTACTGTATCTAATACGTGTCCCAGGCACTACAGCGCCCTGAATATCATGAAATTAAGTAGCTGGCGGTATATAAATCATCTAGATTAGATAAAAAGGACAATATTAAGAAGTTCTAGAGAAAATAAATCGTATGGGCAGACATATTGTCATGACATGGCGCGAATATTCGCCGAAGATCATAAATGGTCACAGCCAAAAGCCAAAAGAAATGAATCGAATGCGTTGGATCTTAGTCGTGAATTCTCTCAAATTCCTATCGTATATTTTATTGTTCTCTTTGTTGTAAAGTATCCCTGATCTAATCCATGTAAAGGTATCCAAGGCCATTACAATATCACTACATAGTATAAAACAAAGTCGCTTTTTCTGTCCCTATTTCCCTTTGTATGCTTAGATCTTTAAAACTACGCAACGGATTTTGATGCGGTTTTTTTTTAATAGATAGAGTGATTCAAGAGGAAGGTTTATATGTATAATACATGCTTAATATAGCCGTGCGAAGCCGGAGCGGGTCGCTAGTAAGTAATAAATAACTAAATACAATACCTACCGTGCTATACCAAAGATAGCAAAAATATCTAGAGGTAAGTACAACACTAAAGAACACGTCTGAACATTTTTTTCTCAGCAAAATTGCACATCTGATAAATATTCCACAACGAAATATGTCACGCTAGCTGCACCATGCCACTTAACCCGCGAATGATTCGATACTGTGGAATTTCAGGATACGAAGCCTATGAGTTAAGATCTACATACTACCATCGTCGCAATTTGCGAAGTTTTAGGGTAAAAACGTAACAAACACTTAAACTTTTGTGTTACTAATGAGGAATTGACATATTGAAAGATAAAGTTAGTTGTTCACCTCCAGTTGTTTACGAAGATTCCAATGTCGTCTCTATTAAATAAATAAAATAAAATAAGCCTTTATTGCTGTTAACAGTTTCACTTAATAATGTTGTTAAACCTAACCCTATGGTCTTAATTGTATATTAATCTATTGCTTAATTTATATTATAATATCGGCATCCGGTTGGTCTACAGCTTGTCTTTCGACAAAGGCCTCCTCTAAAGATTTACACTCTGTTCCTACCCTTTTCGTCTCTATTATTCTAGTATAATTTATATACCTCTACAAGCAAGACATTCCAGCAAATGAGACACGCCTAGCTCCGACCGTGTCTTCACGATCATTGGGTCAACGAGGTCAATCGAAGAATATCGCGTGAACACCAGTTGCCATTTGCCCCTACACTTATCGCGTTACTTTACTTATCTATACCTACCTATCAATTTTGTCTTACACGGTAAAAACAATAGGTAATTGTAAGAAGATATCTTAGGTGTCTATTCTTTCGCATAAACATTGGTATTTACTGCTCGGCCATTTGTACGAAGGTAACAATTACAAGTCGTATTTTGTGGTTTAGTGTCAAGTAATTTTAAAGGAAACAGTAAATTATTTAATAAAAAAGTGTTTTCTTTTAGCTCCCATCCATATTTTCTCCAAAACAGATAGCATAAATAAACGAATGAATCCTACTTATACTTATAACTAGCATCGGTCTGTTGTTTCACCCCCGTAAGTCCCGATCCCGTGAGAATATCGGGATGAAAATAAAGCATAAAACTATTTTTTTTTTGTGACGTCCATGCAAAGCTTTTAAATTAGTTTTTAAAAAGACTTCCTCATTAAATTCACTCAAGTCTAGAGTAACGTTTTTTTGTTTAAAATAATCTTCAAGAAAAGCTTTTATCAAACTAACTTCATAAACAAATGAAATAGTATCTACGTAGTTTCATATTGTTCTTGAATAACACGACACTTAAACTTATCTCGTAAAGAATGAAGTGGTCCTTGGCATCAAAGATTATACTTTTCGTCATGATAATACATAGATAGATATGGAATGAAACATGTCAATTGTACTAATCTAGGTCAGGCAATATACACGTAGAATCGTATACATCAAACGAAGGATGGACAATATGGACATTCTAGCTTGAATTGTTTTTACCTTCTTTGATGTAAAGATGCTGCTGCCATCAGCTACTGAGGCATCTAGAACTAGTTCCTTTATTGATAAGTCTTGTTACAATGCTTAGTAAGTCAGTGTCATTAACTATATGAAGTGAATGAAGTTCTCCATGGTGTATATGCCAAAGACAAAGAGCTTGGCTTAAGGGAATTGCTCGCGAATCCAAAGATCTTTGGACACAACCGGTATAGTAACTTAAAATGCCTTTTATCCAAACCGAGAGGCTTGGGTTTCCGAAACGGGATATTCAAAGAAGAATATTCCTGTTTCCGAGACGTTTTAGAGGTTTGATTGAAGGCATTACTTGTTCGTCGGCGGAATGTCTTCAATCGATAGGCGAAATAAAACACTATGCCAAGCTCAAATAGTAAAAGTCATGACCTCTTTATTTTAGGCTCTGTTGTAGAATGACAATGCAACTAGCCTAATCTGAAATAACAACATCAAACGCAGTAACAGCAACGCCGAGCGGCGTCGCCGAAAACAGAAAAGATCGCATTCCACTGCCTATCTGTACTTTCTGTGACTCTGGATTAGATGCCCAAGCGCAGCTGACATAACAAATTACTCAATAGATTACAAGCAACAGTTCTCAGTTCGTGACATGTTATACTTGACTGTATAAGCAACTAGCTTACTGGCTTAGAAACAACGAATGTTTACAGAACAATCTGAGATAAGTTACATGCAGGTGTGCGCTAACACAAGTCTTTATCGCGCTCGCTGTTCAACTGGTTAACTAACTGGATTAATTGAGTTTTACAACTGTTTTTCATATTGTAAATTGAAACATGGGTTAAGGAATAATTGCAATGTCCTAAAAGTAGACCGTTCCCCGTTGAACTACTAGGAGTTCCCATCCCACACCAGTAGATGTAAGAGTACGAACTGGAACAACAAATATTCGAACGGGAAACAAAAGACCCTAGAAAAAACAATAGACGAAAAAAAGGATTTTCAAAACGAACAACAAAAGTCAAACGAAAAAAACAAAAGATGATAATATCTACCTTTTGGAGCATTGCAAATATCTTTTGTTTTTTTCGTTTGACTTTTGTTGTTCGTTTTGAAAATCCTTGAACCATTCCCGCCGTTCACAAATATTTGTGTTTATGTATTTATTTCTAGTGTTTCTATATGTAGATAGATAGATGGAAAGTTGTATGTATTGTCAAAAGAAAAGTATTTATGTATTATATCCGTTGTTTGGCCATATAATAAGCGTAGTTGCTTAGCTTGGTTCAAGATGCGTCCCGCAACAGGTTTTTTTCCTAGAATCGGCGCTCTTTTGAATTTTCCATTGGTGGTACCTATGATTTCTGCAAGAGACAACCTGTTCCTGGATCCATTTTTAAGTCAATGAACCGTCCCTGTCCGATTGGCGAATGGCAAATAAATATAGCCTCAGTGTGATTGTAACGACATTCTCAGACAAAAAAAAGATAGAAATATTAGCGAAGCGGAACGGCTTTTAGATACATTTTATATCTAAACGATAAACAATGTGTTACAAAACCCTGTAATCAAAACACACGGACATTACCAAAAAAATGTAAAAACTCCTATCTCCTTCTCCATTCCCTTAACTACATCTGTGCCGATTTTCATCCAAATCATGAAGAAACAAACAAATAAATAAACAAACTTTCGGATTTATAATATGAGTTAGTGTAAGATGGGATTAAAAAGTGAAAAATAGGGTTGTTTTTGTTTGGAAATTTTCCAAATGTGACAACACCTCATCGTCATTTTAATAGTGTTGATTGCTACATCAAATTCCTAGAATTATTAAGTAAATCAAGCTAATTTTATTCTTTTATTTTCTTGCTATTTACGTTTTTTTATGTCCTTGGGGTACCTACTAATACCTTTACAGGGTTTTTGTTGTAATTTTAATGAAACTTCCAAACAGCTATGCGCTAAAAAAAACATCCTTTTATTTCAAGCGATTCAGAACTAGTGCGTTTCAAAACCCTCATTTTCTATACTCTTTACTAGTTAGTAAAGGAAAACGAGGGAAATTTCTTGAGTTATTATCCAGATACCTAATCACTCGATGTTTTAAGATAAAGAAACTCCAAGAAGTGTCTATCATCAGTAGCAATCTCATGTTATCAATAGGCAATAGGCAGGTCTTAGATAATCACTACTTAGGTAGGTACCTACTTACCGCAGACATGTATTAAAAGTCACAATGATAATTCAGTTTTTTTGGCCAAAACCTTGAAAGAATCATATTTAGAGACGGTTTACATCTTCCGGGATAGATAAACAAGGACCAGAGGTGTAATGC
This sequence comes from Idaea aversata, assembly GCA_907269075.1. NCBI lineage: Eukaryota > Metazoa > Arthropoda > Insecta > Lepidoptera > Geometridae > Idaea > Idaea aversata. The sequence continues at coordinate 1,291,617 of OU026084.1, forward strand.
AGCTGAATCAGAACTTGTACTTGTATATGTCATGAATAAAAGTGCTTGATCACCGTCACTAAGTTATAGTGTTTATAATTTCTCTGTTGAAGGAGGTCAAAAGTCCAGAACTACTTCAATGTATAGTAAAAACACTTAAGTTTATTTATTTATAGTCTATCTTTCTTCAAATTAATTTTTCACACTTTAATTTATTGACGGTGGTCAAGCACTTTTGTCCCCTGACCGTACGGGCTGTTTTCCGCGAATAGGCCTCCTCGTTATTTGAGTATTTGCGTGAGGACGGAGTAGGCTTGCCAAGCACCTACACTACCCTCTAAGCTTAGTCGACCGTGTCCATAGGAGAGATCTCGTCAATAAAGCCAACTAAAAAGTGGGTTTTAAAACGATACCGTAAGTTGCGGAGCGTATACACTCTGGGTAATTTGGCTTAATTATTACAATTTTTTTGGGTAAGGTCCATGGCAGTCCTAGGTAACCCACCTAGATACACGGACATACCATAGTCCACAGCTACAGGATTTTTATTACACACTGTATTTCGAATCGTAAACCGTAAATGTAAAAAGGCAATGGCCACCACAGCCATGGCAAAATAAATTACTCTGAACAATGCTTTGAACTTCGATCCGACAACGGTCATTCTTCATAATACCTAAGTACGTAGTAGGCATGTGGTCTCCATTTTACGACTTTCCAATATCCATATACCCTGTCTCTCTGGACCTAGAGTACCTATAGCTGCGAAGTGAATATATATACATATTGCTATGCCTATTCATGGATAATGCCATGAACAGAATTGCACCTTGAGCGTGCACGAAATGCTTAGTTTTCAGGGTCTACCAGTACGTATACCTTAACAGTAATCAAGGGTCCACCCTTGATCAATTCATTTTAACTAGGCATCTATTTATTCGGTATTTTAATCCGATTGACATCAGTAACATAACATTTTATTACAATTTAAGGAATGAAAACAGCGAAAATCCCATCAAAAATGACATTGGTATGTGATACTGTCAGCAGCATGGCACAATGTGTGAGGTTTAGACCAGGGACCGAAATGGTATCTCAATAAGCGGTTTTGATCGGTATTTTTAAGTGATACTCGAACGCTTACTTTGCATTTAAGTACCACAAATAATGATATCTATAAATTGCGGTACCACTAGTTTCGGGTACCCAAAATCGTAAGCGGATACCCGAATATTAAACCCTAAAAGTGTCTTCTTGCGCGTTGCCAATTCTACGCGAAAATCCTTTCTCTCTTTTTCATATGTCATTAGAAAGGGTTAAACGTAATCTCTGCCGTGCACGTGTATGTTTGTTTATTAATTGTCAATTTCATAGTCTAGGTCGTTTTTAATTCAACTTTAAGAAACGGTAAACTATTTCTTTGTTTCTGAGAAAACTGTCAATCCTAGCAGCACCACTTTGGAATCAAATTGAAGGTGATTTTAGTATCTACAAATGTATTTCTAATAGTTTTTCCTATAGGACTATTACTTCTCCTATAGGACTAGTTTTCTCAGAAACAAAGAAATAGTTTACGGTTTCTTAAAGTTGAATTTTGTTTAATGATGAAAACATTATTCTGAATAGTTATTTTTAAAATTTCTGTATTAAAAACGACCTAGACTATGAAATTGACAATTAACTTCTCAACTGGCCTACAAACCCCCGAGCGATTTTCTTTTCGGAGCAGAAAGTAGCCGTTGACTGGCCAAGTCGAAAAAAAATGGCCGCTTGAAGGGGGCAGACCCGTTTATGCATATAAATTAATTTTGGTTTGACTAATTCATAACATTGATACCTTTCTGCATTCAGAATGAAATTTCCTATTTAGATGACATAGTTTAAATATTAGTACTTGAACAAATAATGTGAGTAATTGCAGAGTGAAGTGCAAATTTGCAAAATGCACTTGCAAAAAAATTGCAAAAAAAATTCCTAAAGAAACTAATATCTCCTGCGAAATTTATGAGTTAATAATACAAAGTGAGGTGATCTAGTTACCCAGGCGTTGTTTTATCACAAAACACAACACATAAAACAAATGAAAACAATATTAATTAAGTCGAAACGCGCACTGTCCAAAACAAAAACAAACAAACATGGCCGTCAGAGGCAATTGATCGAAGTGACATTGACATTGAACGATTATAACCTTACCAAATTAAGTAGTATGGTTTTATATGCAACTCATGTACATCCCAGAATAGGTTGGCTATACTTGACCTTGACATACATTCATTCATTAGACGTAAACATCAAAATACGCCCGAAACCCCCGAGCGGTTTTGGCCAGTGTAGCGTTTCGGCCGAAAAACCGCTCGGGGGTTTGTAGGCCAGTTGAGAAGTTAATAAACAAACATATAAAACAATCATACCTGGAAAACGCTTTCAAGGGGTAGTTTTTCCTAAAAAACTAAAACACGTGCCAGAATAACGTAGCACCATAGGAGAAGCCCAGGGTTTTCAAGGATGACAACTCAGGAATAGACTACTCTCGGAGGGTCTAATAACATATTAAAAATATATATTTTTTTTCGATGTATAGCGTTTTTGTGTCCATTTTTACTGACCGAATTGAAAGAAAAGTAAGCATATTTCGAAAATTATAAGTCCTATCAACATACTTCCAAGACAATTATTATAGAGAATTTAATGAAGAACAAATTGGTCATTGACAGTTTTGATGTGGCTTTAATCGTTTTTATAATAAAATCAAAAAACTCATTAGGGTTGATACAAAACAGGGTCGAGGGGGCGTTAAAATCACTTACAGCTTCTAAACTATAAGTCCGATCTACATACTTCCAAGGAGATTGTTGTAGTGAGTTTAATGAGGATCATATTGCTCATTGACAGTTTGGTTGTAGTTTGAACCGTTTTCATACAAAATGCAAAAAACTCTAATTTGGCACAAAAAGGGGGGGAAAAGGGGGGAAACAATAATTTCTCGACGTGCTTCCATATCGAAATTGAAGCACATATATGACAGCTACGTTCATGCCAAGTTTCATGCTTTCTTTACGATGGGACCATAAAACTGATTTTTGTTAGGACTGGGAGCTGCACTAGATGTAAATTGCTAGATTCAGTCGAACGAAAAAGCGACGTTGCCATTTTTACAAACATCTCAAAAATACTGTTCATGAACGGTTCATAAACCATTTATTTTTAGATACCAAAATTTTGCGATATCATTATTTTTGGGTACCGTAATTCTATTTTAAATTAAGATATCTTTGCATAAGGGTATCTGAATTTCAAGTATCCTAAAATATCGGTTTTTCGGTCCCTGGTTTAGACGCAGATCATACTCATATTATAACGAAGTACGAAGTATTTACTTACAAAAATATAATTAGGTACTTACCTACTGAAAACTTTGAAAACATGGTTTATTGCTTGTCTCAAGACATGCCTATATCCATGGAATTTTATAGCATTTTTGTAAAGACGGAGCTGTATAGGCTTTGCCGAGAAAATTTCTCTATTCTCTATTTCTCTACCTATATTATTATATAATTTTTATTTTACCCGGGTAGGGAAGGCAAAGCAGAGAATAGAGAAATTTTCTCTTAACCAGAGACAACGGATGAATTTAGAACATAGAAAAAAATGCCAATTAAAAATCCCTCTTTGTAAAGACAGAGATTCTATCTATGTACGTATGCCTCTTAATAATAATAATCAGCCGTTTTTGTCCCACTGCTGGGTAGTGGTCTCCCTTTCATCAATTTCGGTATCTGACCAGTCTTTTGAATAGGCATCTAGTTCCCTATACATAAAGGGCTTTTGCCTTGAAAAAGCTCACTGAATGTTATCAACTTAACACGCCTAAAACTTATAATCAGACACATATAAATGGTCGGTCCAGTTTTTTTAACCGATCGGTTTTTTGTGACCATTTATAAAACGGAGCGTGGGACCGGGCAATAAATGCAGTGCGCGTACGCAGACACAAAGACACCAAAACGATTACAAATAATAGGTTAGGTAGTACTTAAAGTTATTTTATTTATGGGAGGTCAATAACTTTTGTAACGAATATTTAAAATACCCACAGCTCAATGGCGCACACAAACAAGATTTTGTTAGAATAATCGCTAACTTTGTTAGAATAATTGCTAACTCAATGATGTGGTTTACTTTTAGAATAGAAATCACGGCATAAGTTTAACATTATAATCATTTAATATCGCGTCTTCAATTGCGCGTAATATGGTAATAAATAACAAATTAAGATACGTTCAAGTTCATACGACATTCGTTCACAGTTCGTTCGGTAGGATGAAACTTCGACCAATTCAACAAGAATTCCTGTAAAGGGGGGAAATCAAGTTACATATCTTTGTTGCATCTGGACATTTTGTTTGACACCTGGAACATTCTGATCTTTAGGTATTACTAATTCCCCCCGGAAGCCTCGTTTATATAGGTACTAATACTTATTACAAAAAAGGAGATTTTTAGTTTGTTTGTAACGAATTGAATCCGAAACTGCTGGACCGATTTTGATAGTATGAGGATACATAAATTACGATGTCATTTCATCAGACATCACACAACATTGTAGTTTTAGATTTATTAGTTAACCAGTTCTGCCATTTGCATTTTATTTATTTTTAACCAATCAATTTCATTCAATTTAGAAGTTAATCAACCTCGCATATTTAAATGGGTAATACCTATTTACCTATTTTTATAAAGTTTTTTAAACACTATACCAACACTTCAAGATCACGACAACTTTATTTTCTTACAAAAAACAAGTTTTGACTAACGACAGCATTTTTAAATTTCCCAGAATCTTCGGACATGAACATGTCTTGTGCATTAATAGCATTCTAGACAATAGAGTGACTGTAGTAACACTATTATCTCGATCGAATATACCCTTAAAGGTGTTGAACGTAAGGTTTGGTTTGCTAAAGCAATTTTTATGAGATAAAAGATAAATCACAGCCTAATAGAACCCTTCTGTCAAACTCAGTGATATTTTAAAGCAGTCGGTTGAAAAGAGGCTGTAAAGAAAAAGAAATGTTTAAAAAGTGCTAAACTGTGCCTTATTCTGAAGGTAGTAAGGTGGGATTTGATTTATTGTGAGATGCATTTTGCGGGAGGGATCTCGGTTGCAGGTTTGACGGGTTCCGTGTTACTCCCTCCCCTCCCGCGGCGCCCGCGCTGTTGCCACCCCCCGCCAGCCGTCTGCGCCGGCGCACCTCGTCGCGCTACCTTCGTGCGCCGCGCGGGTCTTAGTAATTACCTTAAAAGCATGCACCGACTTTCAGATTACGTTTAGTTTTTTGCCATTTTCTTATCAGCGCAGTAGTTGTTATCTAGGCGGTAGATTTCAAAGAATTTTGGCCAAGGATGTCCTTTGCAATTGCGCCGATGCGCTGTAGAACATGTTATTTAACTTTACGAAGTAGATTTGCTAAAACATAGAGACTGCTATTAGAGAATCGTCAGAAATAGCACAGAACCTTGGCGCCCCGATATCGGGTCCTATCAAGCACATATCAGAATATTCAGAAGTATCAAAGATACCGCCAGATTACATCTACACCTAGCCTGACATTCAGACTATGACGTTAAGCACTTATAACGTTGTGAAATATATTTTAAGAATATCAAACAATAAAACACTAGAAAAGCATAATGATCAGTATAATTAATGAAATCAAATACAAACAATACACCTACCTACTTCAATATTTTTACGCAAAGACTGCCCGGTGACGATCTTACTTATTATAAGCAAGTATAATTCTAATAATTGTTTTGACTTTCAACTGCACAACTATACAGAAAGATGACACTAATAACAAGAATGAAGAAATAAATAGATATCAAAATGAAGTTGGTAGCTACGTATAGATTAAAGTGCCTACAGTGTGCTACAGTACAGAATACAGACGTAATATAGACCCGTATATTGGCCTTTGCATATAATCTAGCTAGATGATTAATAAAGTGCCCTATTCAGGACGCTGCGCTGTACTTAATGCATTGAGACACGTGTTAGACGGAGTAGGCTTGAACAGAACCTCTCAGCTTGGTCAAGGAAAGAAATCCTCAACACGTCTGGCTGGAGTCAACTGGCCGCTTTGTCATCACGATGTTTTCCTTCACCGTAACAGCAATGTAAATCAGTGCACATACATTTTCGGTAAGAAAAATTAATTGGTGCCATTCGGTATGCCAGCCGACCGGGATGCGCTAAGCCACAACATTCGGAATGAAAGTCAACCAGTAGATCAACACCGCTCCATAAACCATAAACCAGAGCTATAATGGGTAGCGATGAATAGGTAGGTACAATTACTTAGGTACCAAAGCCTCACCCATACGAGAGGTCATCCATACTAATCATTAATTGTAAATTGAAGCAGGTATAGTTACCTACATTATCAATGTACTTACAATCAGAAGGGGTGCGGCTAAAGCCGATACAATCGTTCTTATCAACAGTTAATGCGTTTTATTTATCAGTAAATGGTAGGACAAAGAAATTAATAAATGAAGTGCCTATCTAAAGACCAACCCAAAGATATAATGCTATATGGTAGGGCTTCTTTATATACCTATTGAATGTAAAAATTATGAAACAAAACCGAACTTATTACAAACTGGAACAAATGCAAAAAAAACTAATCCATTTTAGTAGATTCCAACACTTCTCAAAGAACATACCCTTTTGCATTTTTCTAGGACCAGCGGTTTAAGGTCTTCCATAATATTGTTAAATCTGTCAGCCAGTCAATCAATGAATCAGTCCATTTTTATTTATAGATTTAACCAAAAATGAAGGTTTCTTTTAATTCTTTAAAAAGTACAATAGTAAAGTTTTTAGTTTGGATGTTTGGGAGGCGTTGTCTCCAGTATTAGATAGAAATAATTAAATCAACAATCAAACAACTTAAACACACAAGGAAATATACAAAAGTAAGAATAAAGTACTTCACAAACACAGATACAAGAAATAAACTGTTAACAGATTCAAGAACCAAATGAACAAAGACGCAAAATAAAATCACCATAAACTTTTTAATTAAACACATGAAAATATATATATTAAACATAAAGAAAATAATATACTTACGTATGAATAACTGGAATACATATTTTGAAAAAAAAACTAGCTTAGTCCATAGTACGTCATAATGTGCTATGTTACGCAACAATGTTTTAACCCGCATTACATTTATTTTGAGAATTTTAATACAACACATATTTTATTGTCTCAAAAAATAAGTACCTACTCACTTTGTATTTGGGTTCTGTGGCAACTACAAATTAGACTGTCACATTAGAAGCGATTTAATTAAGTTTTACCGTTTCTCATTCTAGTTGTCGATAGCATCGATTTTGAATTTTTGTTGGTTAAATCATTATTTCATAACATGGCTAATAATTATTTTCCCGGGTTTCATAGCTCATAATAATCCTGAGTGATACAATTTAAAAGTAAAAAACCACAGCAAATTGAGATCAAGGAAAACGTCCGAACCAAGCAGCATACAACTATAACTATACAGCCATAAAAGACAACCAGATAACATATAAGACAAGTTAATGCCATTTTATTCCTATTGAGAGCAATAAATGACACTATTTTTGATAAATTCAGTAAACCTTTGATATATTGCCATAGATTTTAATAGATAAGCTTAAACGATTCGGTGAAACAAGTAAAATAGCAATGTATGATTGACAGAAAAGGAATTAAATAGGGTAACAAAGGAAGAACTTGATCCGGTGGCCAAAATCCTAATCCGAACTTAATCTCAAAGTTTAATTTGGATCAATTCGGATGAAAATCGTCATGGTGGTATAGGGGATTGGAAAAGGATATAATAATATATGATACTTTTCATCCCCATATACCCACGGGAACAGGACTTACGCGTATAAAACCGCGGAGCTCTGCTAGTATGTAATATTAGATATTTAACCAAATAAAAAATGACCATGAACAGAATGCAAGTTCAAAACTGCTAACCACCTAATTAGTATGCGCACCGTTAGACGCCCACCTCTTAGAAATGAAAACCATACTGTCAGAGGCTTTTGAATACAAAATACTGTATAAATATAGGTACTTACCTATTTATTTAGTATTGTATTTTCTACTAGCAGCGCCCCGCGATTGCACCCGCGTTAGTCCCGTTCCCGCGGAAATATGGGTATAAAAAGTAGCCTCCGTTACTTACAATGAATCAATGTATCCTCACCAAGTTTCATGAAAATCGATCCAGTAGTTTCGGAGTCTTTTACAAACAAAAAAAAACCTTTTCTCTCTATTAATATTATTGGAAATGGTAGAAGGAAAATAAGAAGCTTCGTAGGCGGCGAAAATAAGGGAAATGGTATGAAGAGGACACTCAGGGGAATAGCTTTCTACATAGAAAAAAAGATTTCTTAAAGCAAGAAATACTCCTCCACGTATAGACGCTAGAGAATAAATTCTTGATTTTAGTAAAAAAAATTAAAAATAATAAGTAGTAGGTATTCTAATTATTCTCCAGCGTATTTAGCAAGATGATTTTTTCTCTTGCTTCAAGAAACCTTCTGTGTACTATACGTAAAACACTGAAACAAAAAAAACACGCTTTTTCGCTTTGTGCTTTTTGCTTGCTTGTTTTGTATCATTATTCTACTTTCTATTCATGAAACCTATATTTGGATCTTTGTTCCTAATAGGTAGGTATTTATTTAAGGATGTTGATTTTTAATAAAATAAAATATTAGGCAATGGTTGGTAAATCACGAAATCATAAAAATGGAAATAATATATATTGTATTTTTTTCCTTCTACTTTTCTTAAGAAATAAATCACGTTTGCTTGCAAGAGTTGCAAGCTTATTTTCGTAGTAAATTGCAAATATAACCGCTTGATTCGTAAAATAGTGACTAAACAAGATATCAATCTGTATATAGTTAGTAGGTACCTACACGATTTGCGGAAAATTCGTCTAAAACAATTCGTCTAAAACAATTCGTCTAAAAAATAATTCGACTAATAACAATTCGTCTAACACAATTCGTCTAAAACAATTCATCTAAAACAATTCGTCTAAAAACAATTCGACTAATAACAATTCGTCTAAAACATTAAGTTCGAAGTGAGTTAAGATTCGGAAATGAAGTTATGCTGAGTAGCGGATATGTAGGACGACGCTGCAGTGGAGTTAATATTCAAGTAAAATGGGTAGAAATCGTTTCTAGCACTCGCCGGCCGCTGCCGCGGCACCGCTCGCTTCGCTCGCTCGGCTCGTGCGTTGTTATCGCAGTTCTAACATAAACCTAACATATCCATGTCGGTTCTGGGTAGGGGGTTATCTTTATATCTCTCTCTTAACTCCACTGCAGCTGCGTCCTACATACCCACGTTTTATTTTACCTCCATCATCGAATGTTAACTCCACCGCGGCAGTGTACCAGACCCGCGACTCAGTATACCTCCATTTTTGAAACCCAAGGTAATGTTTTTAGACGAACTGTTAGACGAATTGTTTTAGACGAATTGTTATTAGTCGAATTGTTTTAGATGAATTGTTTTAGACGAATTGTTTGAGACGAATTGTTATTAGTCGAATTGTTTTAGATGAATTGTTTTAGACGAATTGTTTTAGACGAATTGTTATTAGTCGAATTGTTTTAGATGAATTGTTTTAGACGAATTGTTTTAGACGAATTGTTATTAGTCGAATTGTTATTAGCCGAATTGTTTTTTAGACGAATTGTTTTAGTCGAATTGTTTTAGACGAATGGTTTTAGACGAATTTTCCGTAGACGACCTACACACTAAGTGAACAATTCACTTAGAAGTTGGTAATTCCATCAGATATTTAGGAAAAGTGTATCTACCTACCAAGGATTTTTATAATATATTGTCTCTAATTCCATCAAATATTTAGGAAAACCCACATTATAACTCAATCGAGGAGAACTCTTTTTGTGAATTTTGGAAATGATTTCTAGATATCTCAGAATAAATGTTTTTCCGTGAAATGAGGATAAACATCGCTTAATGAAAAACCTTTTAACCTTTCAAAATTGACAGTTATGCGTAACCAGTAATAATGAATCACTGTGCAAGCATTTATACTACCATCCGGCTGACTTGTTAAAGCCTTATGCTTTACTTATAGCATAAACTAGCTTTTAACTGCGTCTTCATCCACGTAGGGGTTGAATTTTCCAAAGTACTTTCTTAACGGATGCCTACGTCATTATCTGTAGGCCAAATTGCTTTCCATTGGTTCGAACTGTGTGTCGATATATCAGTCAGTCAGTTAGAACTTTGAATGTTATATTAACAAGCTAAACTAGTTCAATATCAACTCTCTATTGTAGAGTCTGATGGATATTATTCCGAAAAGTAGGATGTTCAGCTAATCTATAGGTGTACCTACCTACCTACTATTTTTTTTTAAGTGAAATAGGTTAGGTATCTCATCAAAAAGAAAAACATGTTTTTTGGTAGGATAGGTTTTTGTTTATCCTATTGGACTGATTTTAAACGTGGTACATTTCCTTATATTCCTATACTAGCTGCGCCCCGCGGTTTAACCCGATCATGTGGGAATATCGGGATAAAAAGTAGCCTATATCCAGGCCTCTAGCTATCTTCATACCGAACTTCATTACAATCGGTTCAGTAGTTTCAGCGTGAAGGAGTAACAAACATACATACACACACACACAAACTTTCAGGATTCTTACGCGATCGAGACTTGCGCTAAGTGACTGCTAGTTATTATCAATAATCATGAACGAATCACGCAAAGGAATTGTACTTAGAACTTTTACGTTTGTATTGTGACAATATCTAATACCTACAACAGCTACAGATAAGGCTCTTTAAAACTTATCAGTGGAAACGGAAAAATAATGTTATATTTACTTATACTTACTTACGCGAAGTTACAAATGTAGAAATCATGTACCTATATCACCTTGAAATAATAATGCTTTTATGAAGAAAAATATGATTCAAATTCTACTTCTACGATGCGAGTTGATTAATGATTTCCAACCTCATTTTACTATGGCTTTGATTGAAATTTGTCAAAAAAATAGGACAAATTTGGTTAGTTTGCACCATTGATTTTGAATCTAGATCTGTTTAAATTATTGAAGAAATAATATTTTTTGTGCTATTAATGCATTTTTTTTAATGAAATATATTATTAATTATGCGATTTCAGAATTTGAACGAATAGCGATGCACTCTAGAGATTGTACAAATTATAAATTGTACCAATATGATAGATGAAGCATCTTATCTCACATTTGTTACGAATTGATAATTTATAAAATTAATTGATAATTCAGAATTTGAACGTACGGCGATGCTCCCGATCTAGGTAGGTAGGTACTCAAATAAAATATAAAGTTTCCACATGAAACTCAGTATCAAATCAAGCCCTTTTTGTGATTAACAGAATCATGAATAGACAGATCGATATATGGGACAACAGAGTATGAGAGACCCGTTTTTTTCTTACAGAATTTCTTACAGTTACAACACATTAATGATGTGGTTACAGAATCCTAGATAATATAGGAAACAAAAAAGACAGTGAAATCATTTCGTGGCCAAACTCACGTCCGCCACGCTGGAGTTTCTTATAATATTTGTGTATTTATTGAATCAATTGGCTCATAAAATTGAATTGAATTTAATCTGAAATAAATGAATTATTATTATAAAAGGTAGCAGATAAATGTATTGTGACATTCGACTTGACTTCGAAAATTATTGTGCACATTTATCAAGTTCCTGTGCAAATAAATTATGTTATTATTTAAATAGGCCAACAAGCTATCTTTAATTGCCTACTTACGTCAAAATAGCCGATTCCTCAAGTTTGTGAACATTGAAACGTTCTGCGAAAATATCGAATGACACATTCCATTAATTATTATGACTGTCTGAAACAAGCCAGGTAATCATTACCAACAAAGAAAAGATATCCTTTGTTATAAAAACCTTGAACACATGTGTTCCTTGTCAGCATAGAATCCTTATTTACGTTACGAACGGCAGCACTCTGCTAAATTGGTGAAATAACTGGCACTTAATCATTGTACTTAATTAATTCGTAAGTTCCATCATAATCGACCAAAAGTATCATCTCTGCGTGGAAGAACAAGATGCAGTGCATAGCCGTCGGGTACGTCGCCGTGGCTACCAGAAGACGCCACGAATAGGTTTGTAAATAGGGTCAGTGCTGTGTCGTTGATCCGAGGCGAAGAGTGTGCAGCCGCTGCGGGGGCCCGCTCTCCCCGCACCGCAGCCCGTCTACCGCGCCGGCCTGCGCCCTCCGTCGAGCTCCGCGCCCCGCTGATCAACATTCCATACCCGACGCGAGGGCGAAGCGCACGCCCGACTCTCTCGACAGCGACAGACGCGCCGCGCGCCCGCGGCTAGTGACACCGCCATGTTTGACGTATTCGGCTCCGTCAAGGGGCTCCTCAAGCTCGACTCTGTGTGCATCGACAACAATGTGTTCCGGCTACACTACAAAGCCACCGTGATTATTCTGATCGCGTTCTCGCTGCTCGTCACCTCGAGACAGTATATCGGTGACCCGATAGATTGCATCGTTGACGAGATACCGCTCGCTGTGATGGACACTTACTGCTGGATTTACTCTACTTTCACCATACCCAACAGGCTCGTGGGCCGTGTGGGCAAGGACGTGGTGCAAGCTGGAGTAGCATCTCACGTGGACGGCCAGGATGAAGTTAAGTACCACAAATACTACCAGTGGGTGTGTTTCGTGCTCTTTTTCCAAGCGATCCTGTTTTATGTGCCACGATATCTATGGAAAACATGGGAAGGAGGACGCATCAAGATGCTGGTACTGGATTTAAACTGCCCCGTGGTGGGGGACGACTGCAAAAAAGATCGCAAAAAATTGCTCGTCGACTACTTTTATACCAACCTTCACACCCAGAATTTCTATGCGTTCCGTTTCTTCATATGCGAGGTTCTGAATTTCATCAACGTCGTGGGGCAAATCTTTTTCATGGATTTTTTTTTGGATGGAGAGTTTTCAACCTACGGGAGTGACGTAGTCAGCTTTACTGAAATGGAGCCTGAAGAACGTGTGGACCCGATGGCACGTGTGTTCCCAAAAGTGACAAAATGTACCTTCCACAAATATGGTCCTTCGGGAACTGTTCAGAAGTTTGATGGACTTTGCGTATTACCCCTGAACATCGTCAACGAGAAAATCTACGTGTTCCTGTGGTTTTGGTTCATGATCCTGTCTATTTTAAGTGGAATCTCTCTGTTGTACCGCATGGCGGTCGTGGCTGGACCCCAAGTACGTCTCTATCTACTTCGCGCCCGCAGCCGTCTCGCCCCTCAGGAGCAAGTCGAAACTGTGGCCCGTAAGCTGCAAATCGGAGATTGGTTCGTGCTCTACCAGCTCGGCAAGAACATCGACCCGTTAATCTATAAGGAACTGATGGGTGACCTAGCGGAGAAATTTGAAGGGAAGGACACTGTGTAGTCGTTCTTGTTGTGCGTGGGGACTGTAGACATTGGGTTATAATTGTGACAAGTTAACAGTGAAAGAAGGCTGGTTCGCGGCGCGGGTGCGGTACCTGGCCGCGCGTTGCGCCGCAGACCTGCCAGGGCGTCCGGCGCACACAAAGAGCGCCGGGAGCGGCTGCACGCCGACATTCCATTAGCCAGCCGGCACGGGGAACGACCGCAACCCCGTCTGGCTGCACTCATTGTATTCCAGACCGCTTTAACATTCGACCACCGATACGATAACTCACGATGGGTGGTTGGAAACTCTTCCAAACGCAACACTTTGACTGAGTCGTGCCTCACAAGGCGCGCGTGCATTTAGCGTTACGTTTTTGGCGCATGTTTACATAGCCGTAGTCGTAGGTAGATCTCGTGCCTTCATTTTGTATTCTATTATTGTTTGTGTGCGAGTGAATGATGTTGAAGAGACGTCTCATTGTGATATGTAATTATTATAGTAATCTAAATTAAGTGTTTATCGTGTACTATGAGTTGGTCGAGCGCTCGACAGACGCGTCGCGCGTCGGGCTTATTGCGAAGTATGATAGTTATCTCTAATGACTTTGTTATCGAATGTTTTACTCGATATACCTACTGCGGATATTGTATAAAGCAATAAACTATTAATTATAAGAAATCAATTATTTCGTGTTTACTACGACAATACTGTATTTGAACGAATGTATAAACTTTTTTATATTGACGAATTCGAGTCGGCACATCGTTGATATTTTCTGAATATATTTACTGCCACTTAATAAACCTTTGTTTTAATTATATCCGATATAATCGAATTCCGCTAGATATGATTGTACTCCAAGATGATTCAGCTATCATGTAGAGAGCAAAAAAATGCGTGCATAGCACAATGTTAGGTAGATCAGTTGGCTTTGTTGCACGCTCTAGCACTACTTACGCCATCTGTTGGTAGCTTCAAGAAACAATCTCACAAGTCATCTTTGTTGTTCTTATCATCATACTATTTAATTATAATCCAAGTTATTATCTCGAATAAGCACATAAAAAATTGATGAACTTACTAGAGATAAACCTACCTTATCCAAAGAAATTAAGATATTAGGTACCCAACTGAATAACCTACTGTAGGTAAGTACTGTACTTCTGAATATTTTTCAAAGTATTTTTTATGACAGACAGTCATATAGACTTAAATATTCAAAGTAAATTGCTTAAATAAGTTAACAAAACATCGTTTTAACTAAAATCCCTTCACTTAAGGAATGCACAAGGTGAGTCAACAATGTAATTCCAGGAATCGCCCTGCCTGTACGACCGGTCTGTCTACGCTCTACCTGAATGAGACAAGCGACCCTCTGTACGAGCGTCCCTCACCCCGAGCGTCACCCTAATGTACGAATGAGCGGGTACATTCTGTCCCTATCTACCCTATCCTAATTAAATCATTGTTACGATAGGTTAGGAAACTACGAAATAAAGTCAGTAAAATTACTAGCAGCGCCCCACGATTGAACCCGCGTAACTCCCAATTCCGTGGGAATATCGGGATAAAAAGTGCCTATGTTACTTCCATTGAATTGATGTATCCTCATACCAAGTTTCATCACAAATTATTCAGTAGTGCGGAGCCTATTAGTTACAAACAAACAAAAATATCCTCTTTAATTAAAATATTAGTGTACCTAGATTAAAAAAAACTAATTTTTCGCGGTTAAGTATAGGTACTAATAATACCTCAGAGTAAGTAGGTAATATATTTAATTATAATATTTTCCCACAGATATGGGAACAATAAGAAACGAGGATAAATTAATAAAATTCATTCATTCTATTATGGGAGGTAAATAGGGAAATTCAATAATGCTATGGCACATGTTAGTTTAGTTTAGTTTTACGGGGCTGTTTCCGCACTTAGCCTCATTATTTGGGCCATTGGGATATGGCACATGTTATAAGTATAAGTAGCCTGCACATTTTTTTATCTACACGTTTCCAAATAAGCACCGATACTATTTGACCAATTTTGATGAAACTTGATAAGAGTATTCATTGCTAGTAAACATAGGCTACTTTTATTTAGTAACTAGCGACCCGCCACGGCTTCGCACGGCTATATTATGCATGTAGTATACATACATATAAACCTTCCTTTTGAATCACTCTATCTAAGTATTAAAAACCCCATCAAAATCCGTTGCGTATAGTTTTAAAGATTTAAGCATACATAGGGATATAGGGACAGAGAAAGCGACTTTGTTTTATACTATGTAGTGATGACTAGCTGCCCCTGTGGTTTCACCCGTGTCGAATTTCAGGATCAAAATTACCTATGTCCTTCTCCATCCCCTAAACTACCTAAAGCTGAATCAGTTCTTTTCCATCCATAGGTTGCCTAGAAGAAATCGCTCTCAGCGATAAGGCCGCTTTCTAGCTATTACTTTACTATGTGTTTATCATGTTCTGTTTCTTTCTGTGGTGTACAAATAAAGTTATCTACCTATCTATCTACACTGCCGATTTTCATCCAAAGCGGTCGGTCTATTGACCGTGAATCCCTCTTTACAGTCAATAGACGAACTTTCGGATTTATCGGAATATTACACGAGCTAGGATTAAGAGAACTCGCATGCTAAATTAAGTAGACCCCTGTAATGTACCTACGCACCTACGACCGTACAGTTCAAGTTATTCACGTGACTTATCTATCTAGGTAGGTTAGGTACTCATATGTGATCATAGTTCACAGTAATTACGTAATATCAGATGTACTGAAGGCTGGTCAATTATAACGACCTTCATTTATTCGTCTATAGATTCGTATAAGTACCTACGTACTTCCTACTAAAATACAGAAGCGTCGGAACCCAACACGCAGACATGCCCCCTGATTCACAAACCGTTGGAAGGCAACCGAAACGAAAAAAAGTTTTGCTGCTCTTTCACCCCCGCGACTTTTCACGTGTTGCCATCCTTGTCTTTTCAGTTTTATTCGTTTCGGTAGCCCCCGATGGTTTGTGAATTAGCCCGCAGAAGCGTCAACTTGTGAACATGGCGTCTCCGACAGATTTCGTTTTATCCGTCCGTACCTACCCAAAGGGTAAAAACGAGACCCTTTTACTACGACTCCACTGTTTGTCACCAGCCAGGCTGTACCTATCTCATGAACCGTGATAGCTAGACAGTTAAAATTTTCACAGATGACGTAAGTATTTCTGTTGCAGCTATAACAACAATAAGTAGGTATAATACCTACTTAAAAAAGATTATACGGAACCCTTCGTGCTCGAGGCCGACTCGCACTTGGCCGGGTTTTTTTGTTAGCCCATATTGTCTAACATCTTTACAAGCAGTTCGGTCCTACGCTAGGTTTAGCCAGTCTGTGTCAAATCCATCGAGATCGTCACGCCATCGTTTACGAGGTCTGCCTTGATTCTAAACATGCCATGTTTGATATAAGTAAATCGGTTCAGCCGTTTAAACATGCCATGTTTGATATAAGTAAATCGGTTCAGCCGTTTAAACATGCCATGTTTGATATAAGTAAATCGGTTCAGCCGTTTAAACATGCCATGTTTGATATAAGTAAATCGGTTCAGCCGTTTAAACATGCCATGTTTGATATAAGTAAATCGGTTCAGCCGTTTAAACATGCCATGTTTGATATAAGTAAATCGGTTCAGCCGTTTAAACATGCCATGTTTGATATAAGTAAATCGGTTCAGCCGTTTAAACATGCCATGTTTGATATAAGTAAATCGGTTCAGCCGTTTAAACATGCCATGTTTGATATAAGTAAATCGGATCAGCCGTTTAAACATGCCATGTTTGATATAAGTAAATCGGTTCAGCCGTTTAAACATGCCATGTTTGATATAAGTAAATCGGTTCAGCCGTTTAAACATGCCATGTTTGATATAAGTAAATCGGTTCAGCCGTTTAAACATGCCATGTTTGATATAAGTAAATCGGTTCAGCCGTTTAAACATGCCATGTTTGATATAAGTAAATCGGTTCAGCCGTTTAAACATGCCATGTTTGATATAAGTAAATCGGTTCAGCCGTTTAAACATGCCATGTTTGATATAAGTAAATCGGTTCAGAAGTTTAAACATGCCATGTTTGATATAAGTAAATCGGTTCAGCCGTTTAAACATGCCATGTTTGATATAAGTAAATCGGTTCAGCCGTTTAAACATGCCATGTTTGATATAAGTAAATCGGTTCAGCCGTTTAAACATGCCATGTTTGATATAAGTAAATCGGTTCAGCCGTTTAAACATGCCATGTTTGATATAAGTAAATCGGTTCAGCCGTTTAAACATGCCATGTTTGATATAAGTAAATCGGTTCAGCCGTTTAAACATGCCATGTTTGATATAAGTAAATCGGTTCAGCCGTTTAAACATGCCATGTTTGATATAAGTAAATCGGTTCAGCCGTTTAAACATGCCATGTTTGATATAAGTAAATCGGTTCAGCCGTTTAAACATGCCATGTTTGATATAAGTAAATCGGTTCAGCCGTTTAAACATGCCATGTTTGATATAAGTAAATCGGTTCAGCCGTTTAAACATGCCATGTTTGATATAAGTAAATCGGTTCAGCCGTTTAAACATGCCATGTTTGATATAAGTAAATCGGTTCAGCCGTTTAAACATGCCATGTTTGATATAAGTAAATCGGTTCAGCCGTTTAAAAGTTATGAGCTTTCTAGTAGTTTAAAACCGATGTTTTTTTAGTCTGTAATTTATAGAACGGTAACGAAAACACGGCCCTTCCTATAGCTTTTGCATTGAGGGCCTGTTTTTTCTTGCGAAGTTTCTTTCTAGTTTTATAGAAAGATCGAATATTATTTTAAACAATGCAGTGTAGATTCCATGTGTTGTTGTTTGAACTACGATGTTTATGCAACAGTCACGACTGTGTTTAATGCAAGCTTGCTGGATATTGTAGCCATCTTGGTCACCATAGTTAGTCATAGATATATAGAAATTAGTTAAACACAGATTGATATACAGTTCGTTCGGGTATTTTAATTTAATTTTAAGTTTCAATAATACTCAAAAATAAGAACTAGTTCCTTAAGCCCAACTTTAACATCACTAGCTAAGTACTGAATAAAAATAGACTGATGTCCATTACTAGCAAAAAATCATTTTGTAATAATAATTATAGGTAGGTAAGTATAAAACTAAAAGTAGGTAAGCATTCTAGTTCTATATTTATTAACCGACTTAAAAAGAGGAGTTTTTTCAATTTGTCACGGACCTAAAACCTGAAATCATACTTACCTAAGTACTATACTTATTTTTTTTAATGTTCACCTATTACTCGAAAACGGCTCAACCGATTGATATGATTCTTTTTTGTTGTCATTTCAATATTTGGTTGTTGTCTTATATCTTGCCGGCAATCACGTTAAGTACCTATTTCGGTGGTTGACAGCGGTGGCATTTGGGCATCATTTGGGGGAATTACAGGGAATGGCTTTAATTAATAGGTCTTGTAAAGTCTTGTTTGTTTGAAGAGTATTTGTGCGTACGCGCAGCATTTGCATGACACATTGTATTACTCAGTTCCCGCTGATGATTATTATCAGCTGTTTGAGGAAGTATGTGCGATTACGGTACGCGTTGCGACGAATGCAATGTGTCTTAAAATCCTTTGTCGTCAAAGACTTTCAAGTTTCAACCTAGAGGTAGGTAAGTATATAATATAAGTATTAAAACAATCTAATGGTCTAAGTCTCAAAAATAAATTGGAAATAGAAATGAAGTACCTACCTACCTATGAACAATTTTCTAGAATGTTTCTAGATAAGTATAATAAAAAATCTTTCTTTGAGTTATTTATTACCTACATAGCCTACATAGCACCGCATGTTGCAGGGCGGTAATTCTGGACTGAAAAGACTGCGAAGAAATGACAATGGTAAATTATAGTTAGGTCAGTCGTTTAGTGATTAATTAGATCACAGATCGGAGCACAAAGTTCATAATATTTTACTCAGTTACCTATCTAGCTAGGTAGATTGATACCTAGTATCAGGCACACACACGAACTAAATGTGGTATAGTTATGTAGGTAGGTAGCTAATAAATGGGTATTTAATTATGTAAGTAGATCACACGACTCTGTGACCAGGGGGCCTACCGCGGTAAGTGCGTCGGCTTCAAACCAACGCTTCGGTTTACGCCGAACCGCGCCCCACACCGGGCGAAATTGTGAGCCTGTCTTTCATAGGAGTTTTGAAAAAGTAAGTGGTTTTTGTCATGTGTTTTAAGTACGCAGGATTGTTGAGGACATCAAAACATTCAAAAATAAGTTATTCTGGTTTTGTTATTTCCAAAAAACACTACAAAATATGACTTTTCTTTTTTTTTAATAATAACACCATAATTACTTATTTTTGAATGTTTTGATGTCCCCGACAATCCTGCATACTTAAAACACACGAAAACACTACTTAATTATTCAAAATTTCTAAGAAAAGCAAGCTCAAATTTCTGCCCATTGTGAGACGCGGTTTGGGATATCGACGTCGGCTTGAAGCCGACGCACTTACCGCGGTAGGGCCCCTGTGCCTTTATTCACTAAGGTTCAAGTCGTCGGGCGCGCGTGATTAGGACAAGATTTCCATACAAAAACCACCCCCCCTCCGCCCCTAATCACGCGCGCCCAACGACTTGAACCTTAGTGAATTTAGGCCCTGGTGAATTGACCTTATATCTTTCTAATAATCTAGGTAGCGTCAATCTAGCTTACATCTAGTTGCGGACTAGTGGGACTCAGAACCGAATAAATAGTCGTTCAGTAAATTACCAACAAGAAACTTGAATAAAGGTCGTCACAGACGTAGCTATATTTTATATTAATATAAAAATACCGTAAAACGGGGTGAATTGACCAGTAATTTTGGACTTTGACCACAGATTATATATCGACCGCTTCCGAGCAACAACTCCTAACTGCCAGTTTTACTCAAAGGTGATTTTAATGCCATCTGTTATAAAAATGTAAGCAACTTTCCTGTGACGAAAATTCGTAACTATCTGACGTTTAAAAGTATTAAAAATACGCTTATAGAAATTCGACCTATCTTATTTAGAAAATAATTTTTTCAGAAATATCTCCTTTCTCAAATTTTGACGCGCAGTTTGAACTGAGAACGTGCTGGGACCTGTTCGTCTTGGCTAAAAGTAAGTTTCTGCATTAAATGTGTTAAGTTCAATGTAAATGTAATAAATTAATAATTATTTTCTTATTATTATTAGTATTGGTTGTTAAATTTAAATGTAAGTGTTAAAATCTTCGTTACAAGTTTCGACTATTATTAGTTACGAGATATTTCCGGAACAAAAATTTTTCTTGTTTTATCACTATTAATTTTTATAAGACGAGAGAGATAGGAGTTATTGTCAATAAAATAAAAAATTAACTGAATTTACTATTTTTTATAACATTCAGATTACACATAGATCCATTATTACACAATTAAATACAAATAAAACCAAAAGTATAAAAAAAAACTAAAACTACTATTTTTATTAATTAATCAGGGTCACAAGGAACCAACGAATATTTAACAAGTAGTTATGGCACAAAACACTTCCTTTCACAATGATAACAGTAAATTTTAAATACATTAAAAAAACCTAAAAACTTCACTTTCACTTTTTTGTTTTTGTTTTCGGTTTTTTTTAGTTTTTGTTTTCAGGTTTTTTTAGTTTTTGGATCAGGTTTAACCATTTTTACTGCCACTGTCGTTCAGGTTTAACCATTTTTAGTGCCGCTGTCACCGAAAATTCTACTCCATGAGGCGAAAGCGACTATTTCTTCAAATTGCAACGTGTACATAATCGTAACCCATTAAGGAGTTAGGTGATGAGAAGGTGCTTTCAGATGCTTCATTCATCGATACCTATTAGTGTATGTGCCCATTCTACTAGTGAAAATGGAAAACTAAGCAATTTGCTTAATCTCGCTGTACAGATCTGTTCATCACTCCGAAGATCCTCATCAGATCTTCATTTAGGATAGGGTTTCCTATCAACATTCATTCAAACCCAGTCCGACGAGACGAAAGCGACTATTTTATTTAAATTGTAACCTGTAATCGTAACCGCTGGAAGAGTTTTCTAAAGAGAAGGTGGTTTCAGATATTCCATTTATCGGTAACTATTAGTTTATGGACTTTATAGCCCAATTCTACTGGTGGAAAGCAAAAACTGAGCAATTTCCTGCACTCTCGAGGTGTAATTCTGTTCTGAGAACCTCCTCCTTTTTTTAAGTCTGTTAAAAATGCAAAATGGTCTGTATAAAAACATTTTTAGTTTTGTATCCAATAAATAAATAAATATTGCGAACATTCCACACATCGTCATCTAGCCCCAAGCTAAGCAGCAAAAGAAGCAACTTGTATTATGGGTGCTAGACAACGGATAATACTACTAATATACTTTTCTTTTTGTAAATATATACGTATAATACATAGAAACAACCAGACCATAGACAAATATCTAAGCATTTGACGACCCAGTTGGCACAATGGTCACCATGCCGGACTGCCAAACACAGGGTCGCGGGTTCGATTCCCGCCTCAGACAATTATTTATGCTTAGATATTTGTCTGTGGTCTGGGTGTCTGTATGTATATTAAGTATATATTTACAAAAGAAAAGTATATAAGTAGTATATCCGTTGTCTAGCACCCATAACACAAGTCTAGTTACTTAGCTTGGGGCTAGATGGCGATGTGTGGAATGTCCTGCAATATTTATTTATTTATTTAGAAATACTTGTCTGAGGCGGGAATCGAACCCTGTGTTTGGCAGTCCGGCATGGTAGCCATTGTTCTAACTGTAATCACCCCATTTTACGGTATCAAAAGATATATTTTGATATATTTTGATATATTTTAGGTATTTGATGACGTCACTAAAATATGTCGACCGATATAGCTCGACATATTTTATATCGACGGTGGAACTTTAAAATGTCGTAAGGGACATTTTCTCGAAAGTACACTTCATATTGCGTAGTATAGCACATTTCATGCCCTATCGATCTGTGTTATTAAAATTTTGATATCTCTTCAAATATATGGATACTAGCGACCCGCCCCGGCTTCGCACGGCTATATTAAGGATGTTTTGTACATATAAACCTTCCTCTAGGATCATTCTATTTAATAAAAAACAGCAATAAAATCCGTTGCGTAGTTTTAAAAATCTGATTATGACATAAAAAACTTTATCATTATCACTACATAGTATAAAACAAAGTCGCTTTTTCTGTCCCTATTTCCCTTTGACTGCTTAAATCTTTAAAACTACGCAACGGATTTTGATGGGGTTTTTTTAATAGATAGAGTGATTCAAGAGGAAGGTTTATATGTATAATACATGCATAATATAGCCGTGCGATACCGGGGCGGGTCACTAGTATAGTATAAAACAAAGTCACTTTTCGCTGTCTGTCCTTATGTATGCTTAGATCTTTAAAACTACGCAACGGATCACGTTATCACGTAAAATTATCGTCCGGAAACAGACTTTACAGACAACCATTTTTTTTTATTAGATAGAATGATTCATGAAGAAGGTTTATATGTATAATAAGTATAATATAGCGTCGCTAGTGATATAATACATCCCATAATATGGGATATATTATATCACTAGCGACGATAAAAAAAAACCAGTCAAAATAATAACCCATAATAATATTATGGGTTATTATTTTGACTGGTTTTTTTTTTTTTCATTTTTAATTCTGAGACGTCGTAAGTCTTTCTATCTGGTATATTTATGTGTTGTAAGGCCCTTACAAAAATAAAAAAGTTCAATTTGACATAAAATATATATTTTTTTTCATATTGAATAAGAATTGGCGTAAGTAGTATTGGGTTCCGTACCACTGTATTCTGTTTTTATTTTTTAACCTCGACGCAAAAACAAATGCAAAAAATAGATGGCGCTAGTGATAAAAATACATGAATGAAGGGTAAATGGTGGTTTACGGTTTATGACGTATTAAAAAACTACTTACCAAATCTCGTTCAAACCAATTTTGGGTGGAAGTTTGCATGGTAATAATGCATATCATATATTTAAGTTTCATCATTTTCTTATTTTAGAAGTTACAGACACACTTTTTACCACTTTGAAAGTGTCTCTCGCGTAAACTATCCAGTTTAGAAAAAATATATTTTGAAATGAGAAACCTTCATATCATTTTTGAAGACCTATCCATAGATAACACTTACGTATGGGTTTGATAAAAAAAATTGAGTTTCAGTTCTAAGTATGGAACCCTAAAATTTACTGTTTTTTTTTTCTATTTTTGTGTAAAAATCTTAATGCGGTTTACAGAATACATCTACTTACCAAGTTTCAACAGTATAGTTCTTATAGTTTCGGAAACAAGTGGCTGTGACATACGGCAGATAGACAGACATGACGAATCTATAAGGGTTCCATTTTTTGCCATTTGGCTACGGAACCCTAAAAAATGTTGCGTAGTTTTAAAGATCTAAGATACTTTGTTTTATACTATGTAGTTACTATGTAGTTAGTTAACAAAATTAATATGTTTTATTGAAATATAATTTCATGGAAATGACGTCACAGTGGTTCACAGTTTAAAATTCTTTGTAATATTTACTATATTAATCGAATGGTTTAAGTACTTACACCCGAAACATTTTAAAATCATACGACATAAACTTTGAAATTTAACGAAATGTCCCTTACTACATTTAAAATTTCCACCGTCGATATATTTTAGTATATTAATATAAAATATAGCTACGTCTGTGACGACCTTAATCGAACTCAAATTCTATGATTACCAATGATAAAAATTCTGAGAAGCGATTTTGGTTTATTTCCTTGGGTTTGTATAATTCGAATATTTCTAAAATTGTAGTTTTTATTTATCGGGCAACTTTATTTACGTCCCGTTTCACGCAAAGTGTATAGAAAATGCGACAATACAGCTGTCTCCACAGGCTGTCTCGATGTCAAGGGCAACATTCACAGAGTATGTACTTTATTATTGGCAACACTGGCGAGCGCCGCCCCGCGCCATTTCATCAATCGCTGTGCTGCCAGACGTCAGAGAAATCCGTACGTATACGAGATTTTGCAGGCTAGGACAAGAATCATTAAGAATAATAAAAATCTCGTTCACTACGAGATTTTAACAATGTTGAATGCCTGACCGCCATGATACAACCAAATCGGGTGGGCCAAATCCAATTTGATCAATTAATAATAATTAAGTCTGCCCGACCACGATACACACGTCCCGATTTGGTTGTACACCTGATCAAATTAGATGTCGGACCCGACCAAATCGGGACGTGTGTAGAAGCTTTAAGGGTTTTTTTTATTACTAAGTAAACAAACGAGATTTTGTACTGTAATGAACTGAAAGTATACCTCGCGCAGCGAATTACCCCTTACATACCCCTTCCACTTACCTCTGCGGTAAGTGGAAGGGGTATGCGCAGAACTCGATATTTATATGAAAATTGAGTTCTGCGCATACCCCTTCTACTTTCCATCAGGGGTCAACATTTAGATCTTCTTAGTAGTCTGTGGTCAACATTCGCTGCGCTACGCAACATTTCTCGTACTTAGTACGTACGAGAAAAAAAGTCTGACATCTGGCAACACTGATCGATCAATCAAAAATTATTTTCTAGCGAGCGAGCGCGATGGGTGCAAAGAATACTATACTCACGGGGAGAAGAAGCCTCACTACATAGAAAAAAAATTACCCTCACATCAATTTTTAGTTCCTGCTAAGTAGGGGCAGAGGGCGCTCTTGTCGAATGTATCAACTGTCATCAAATGGCGCGAAATTTGTAAATCTACCATCATTAGTGGCGGGAAGTTTGAAATTTGTGCATTTGGCTATATTAGGTTCCTCTTACAAACATTTATTTTTTAATTATAGATTTTGCCTTGAGCAATAAACTAATATATTTTTTTAAACTAATCAAGTTTTGCAACATACGCCATGAAACCAAAATATACGCAAAAAAAAATTGAATTGCTCAAAACAAAATATGTATTGCCATGTCCCTAACTTTATAATAAAACAACAATGTCTTAAGAATTTCTTAGAATTTTTATTTTTTTTGCAAGGCGTCTTTTAGCGGATTCGTCGGCGAATCTTCTGTTTTCCAAGACACAAAATCTTTTAATTAAAATTATAGTACTTGATTGCTCGATCATATTTATATTTGCTGACAAATGCTCTGGACACGCCTTTAAAAAATTAAAATCGACCTCTTTTCTAATTAATTTAATACAATTAGCTTTTATGTGTTCTGAGTGAGGATTATCTTTTAAATATTTATTAATAACCTCGACACATGATCCTCCTTGTAGCTATTGATTGAATATTGTTTTTTTTGTTTAGGTTATCCCACAGTCTCTCATATCCGTTTAACAATTTGAGCCAGCCGGTTTGCGATGGTGGCTTTCTTTTACTTCCTATAAACTCCATTTCATTTAGTAATTGTTTTGATTTTTGTATAAAATCTTTGTGTGGACTTTTGGAGGTCCAATTGGTTTTAAAAGGTTTTCCCTGCTCCTTATCAGGCGAATTCGCATTCAACAAATCGAATAAATTATTAAAATGCTCCAAAAAAGTTGCTGTAGCAATTGCTCCTGCTGGCAGCTCATCTAAAACAATATTATTTATTTTATTTATGAAAGATGTCACATTTAACTATGGCCACTTTTGCTTCTGGTAAAGATAGGAGCAGATATTAATTTAATTTATTAATATTCACTTGTTTAGGTTTACTTGTTAAGATCAGAAAAGTTTATGCTTTTACTTACTAGTACATGCTTTTGAATATATCCCCATTGCCACAGAGTGGCTAAATATTTGCGTAGCCAGCTTGACCCGCATTTTTTCTTTTCCGTTCGGTTGAATATGTCTTTTTGACAACTTTGGAGCAAACACAAAGTGAGGATTTGAGTTGTCTATTTGATAAAACTGCTCGATGTGCTTCCAAGATGCGACACCTGAAAAATTAAATTAGTTAAATATCAAAGATCTCATTGGGTTTAAAAACGGTAATCGAACGCGCAACTATTGTAATCAAACCCGCATGCTTTTTTTAAACATTTTCTGCTGCTATTACTTTCTGAATAGAGCCTGGTTATTTAAATTTTTATTAAATAATTTCTCATCATCAGAGTCATCTTTTAAATAAGACAACTAAAACTAAAGCACGGTATTTACATGGAATTTCACTTACCTTCGATACATATGAGTCATTATGCACAATTAAACACAAGAACGCACAGAAATTATAAGTTAATAAGAGTCTATTTCTCTACAAGTGTCTCAGGTTAAAACTGGCACAAAACACACTATTTTAGCATTTACGGAGGACGGGACAGTAGTCAACTCAACGTAATGCTGCTTCCAACACAGATTTGGCTAGAAAATTGTGAGGAATGAGAAAAGAAACAGAAAGAAAACCGCACGCAAAACTCACAACCGTTAGAAAAACAAAATTTCTCGGCGATGACAATTATAAGCTGTTGTAAAAATGTTGCCATACGTAAACATTTTGAAAATTTACCAATTTCTTGTGAACAAAATTTTTTTGTGCTTTAAAAGCAAGATATGTTTGTCAAAATATGTACAACTTTAAATTTGGTACTATTTGTAAACAGTAAATCGTAAGAATGCTTATTCAATTTTGATATCTTTCAAGAAATCATTTACTTACAAAACTACCACTCTGTAATTTTGGTTAGGTATAGCCACACCACAACCAGAGCAACTAGTACAGTTAATCTATGTGTGCGTGTGCTCGTCACGGACACAAAAGTGAACAGCCCCTGGATGGGTGTGTCGTTCGTTTTGTCAAAAAAAATATTTCACATCGACTAATGGCTAAACACGTGAAATAATGCAAGTTTTACATTATATGCCATTTTGTGATTGGTAAAAGTAACATGTGATTCGAGATTGTTATTCCAATTCAAGGATGGAAACCGATGAAAAGGAAATCGTTGGTGAGAATGGCGACGTTTTTGTACACCGGCTGAAGGAACTGACAGACGTAGAAATACAGCAACTGGAGTCACAAAACTCGCGACTCATTCCTGAAGCGAAGGCAGCGAAGCTGGAACGCGAAGCTAAACGCCACTGGGACATCTTTTACAAACGAAATGAGACTAAATTTTTCCGAGATCGACATTGGACCACTCGGGAGTTTCAAGAGCTTATCAATTTCGATCCTGAACAGCAAATTAAGTTCCTCGAACTCGGGTGCGGAGTCGGAAACATGGTGTTTCCTTTAGTACAAGAAGGGTTCTCCAATTTCTATTACTACGCGTGTGATTTTTCACCACGTGCAGTGGAGTTTGTGAAGAGTAACAAATTATACGATGAGAATCGTATGAAGGCTTTCTGTGCTGATTTGACTACAGAGGACTTATTCGAGAACGTAAGTGAAGGTAGCGTGGATCTGGCTAGCCTAATATTCGTGCTGTCAGCAATAAATCCGGAGAAATGGCCCCACGTGGCACGGGTCGCGTACCGAGCGCTTCGACCAGGAGGCGTGCTTCTGTTCAGGGACTACGGGCGATATGACATGGCGCAGCTACGATTCAAGCCGGGACATAAGATTGCTGATAATTTTTATATGCGTCAAGATGGCACAAGGTAAGAAACCACGAAAAATCCTAACATAGGTATTTTCGGCTTTCCGCTGAGTTGCTCGAGTAACTTAACTCTCAATGAAAACTATTCTGATAAAATTTATACAATGAATAGGTAAACTTTAATTGTTATTTAAACTTACAGAAGCTACTACTTCACAGAAGAGGAACTATTGAAGTTGTTCTCTGAGACTGGCTTCGAGATCCTCATGAACACCTACGTCCAACGTCGGACCGTCAACTTTAAAGAAGGAATCGATGTACCTCGCATATTTGTACAAGGAAAATATAGGAAACCTGCTATTGGTAAGAAAAAACATCTTTTAAATCAACCTGCAGCTTAGTTGGTTTCATATGGACATGGTCAACTAAGCTGATAGGATTGTATAGGTTCAGAAGGCCAATTCTCGTTAATAACATAGTTCATAATACAAGATTGCATTTCAATTACAAAAAATATTCTTGGTAATACCAAAAGTTGACTTTATCCCCCTTATTCCAAAACGAAGTCTAAAAATTAAACTACGTTTAAATGACATTTAAACCATGGACTTAGAAAAACGTTATTAGAAAACAAAGTTTACCGCTAAAACCAGGTTTTTCTGTCCTGTCAAAGTTAAACTGCCGAGCACCCTAGTTTAACTAACTTAGTACGAAGTTTCTAACCTCAAAAAATTAATTTCTGACGTTCACCTTTTCCTTGTTACTCCAATTCTCGCTCCTTTTTAGGGTACCATACCCAAAGGGTAAAAACGGGGCCCTCTTACTAAGACTTCGCTATCCGTCCGTCTTCTGTCCGTCACCAAGCTCTATCTCAAGAACCGTGATAGCTAGAGAGTTGAAATTTTCACAGATTTTAACAACATATTACCTAAACCTACTAAAAACATAAATAAGTAAATATTTTTAGTACGTACTTATGTTCAAAGAGGATATAATCACTACGTTTTCTTATGTTTTTGAGAAATTTAGGTTATTTTCTTGTTTACTATTTTTTAGGTAGTATTTTTTTTTTATACTTCTAAAGGGGCAGGCAAAAGGCTTAAAGGCTTAACTCGAGCCGCGTTCCGATATACGCTACATAAATTGATGTATTTAAATACAACAACGTAATCGCAAACATAGAATAACAAATACAAGTCACACTATTTCACAATAATTGAACACACAATTTGTATTTTTATCACTTTAGTATTCGATTTCTTAAATAAGTTTTTAATATTTACTCACTTACCACCATTTTGTGAAAAGGAACGGTGTTTCGAACGCTGAACGAACAAAAGAATGGTTTGTTTCGAGTTTGCTATCTATTGTCTATGGTTGCGACTAAAACCATGGATCTTCTGGTCCTTGGTCTATTTACTTTTTGTAATAAGAATCAATTTTAAACCAAAACTAACACAAAAACCTAGATCTTTTAGTACAGGTTTAAACTATGGTTTTGCAGTTTTTTTGTAATAAGAGGGTATGGGTATTTTAAGCTACTTTGAGGGTGTTTTTTGTGATTGAAATGCAATAGGAATGATATTGGCCTTATATATTTAGGCCTGATATTATTACCTTCTGGACAAGCCTACTTGTATCACACTAAAAGGACACAACTTAAGATGAAAGGGTACCTGTGCACTCTCCATACAAACGTAGTCGACTGTTTCCTCCCTGGAAAATAACACTAGCACTAAAAAATCTAAAAATAGGGGCATGTGGTCATGGCAGTTATAAGTTTTATACACCAAAAATTTTTACTCTAGTGTCATTTTCCAGGGAGAAAACAGTCAAGTACAATGGTAATAGTTTGTATGGAAAGAGCCCCCGGTACCTTTTCCTCATAAGAGGTCTAGTTTATACAAGTAAACAGAGTTGTGACTATTATTCAATGACTACCTACATGATGATAAATGCTAACCATTGAAATACCATGATTTGCATGTATATTAGCTCTAGCTGACTATACACACAACAAATAAACATTAATAAAAATTCTAGACAAAATTATTTACCAACATTCTTCTATTTCAGATTGAAGCCATTAGTTAGAAGGAACTGGAATTTCACACTTTACCGTCTAGGTATGTATGTTTTATTATTTTTTTGTTTTATTTTTAGGGATGATTTTCAATCATGATCAGTATTTAATTCAAAGATTTGTTCTTTGTGGTTCACATGTTGAAAAATCAGCCCTACACTTTTTTACTTTTTGTTTTTTTTTTTCGATGATGAAAGTGCAGTGCAGCTTAAAACCTTCCGTTGCCCACAACTGGTGAATTCAGAGTAGGGAACCAAATTGGCCATTTAATTTTTACTGTTGTAATTTTTCATTGTAGATTTTTTCAAAATTTTAGCATAGGGACACCGTTGTGCGGGCTGATGACAAAAAGTCGCTCTTTTGAGCTTTCTGAATCATTGTTTCAATAAAAGAATGTATTTTCATGAAGAAACTTGCTAATTTTTTCATTTTATTTCTGTTAAAGGTACTTAAATCCTGCTTCTAGTTGTGGAAATGTTTTACAATTGGTAAGTGTTATTCAGAAATTCCCCTTGCATCAAGACCTCTGTAGTGCGGTGAGCGACGCAGAAGGGTTCCATTCCCGCCTCACACTTGTATTTATTTACAGATATTTATTCCTGATCTTGATGTCTGTATAATATATTTACAAAACAAAAACTATATAAGTATTTTATCCATTGTCTAGCCATTATAACACAAGCCTTTGCACAATTTGGGGCTAGATGGCACAAATATCCTAAAATATTGGTCCGTTATGTGTCCCATATTCCGGGGCTATGGCGTTACCTATGTCTAAAAATATTTGTGGATATTAAATAAAGCTAATTTGATGATGAGACCATAGTTCAGCTGAAATCTTTGATGTACAACCATTTTTATGTCTTTCGCTCCTATCTGATAATAATTTTAATTCAATGAAATTAACTAACAATTACAACAAATACTAACATCAAATATTTGTTATCTTATAGGTACTGAAAACTTATGATGAAAACATTGTAAAACCTGGTAAGTGTTATCAATAAGTTTTAAATTATGTTAGTTTAAGAACAAAATAGATTTAAAAAAGAGAAAAAGATTCATCACAAAATCTCTGAAACTACAAAAGCTATGAGTCTGTATTTTGCATGGAGGTTCCTTTTTTAATGCATGCAAGAAAGTATTTTTGAAAATTCAACCAGTAAAGGGTTAAAAAAAGCTGATAAAGTTACAAAAAATGCGCTAGGTAGCTACTATTTTTCCATGAAATGCAGTGTCTGTATATTTATTTGATGATGATACCATAGTTCAGCTGAAATCTTTGATGTACAACCATTTATATGTCTTTCGCTCCTATCTGATAACTTTTTAAAACAAAATATATGATAAAGCACAATTATAATAGATTCTTACAAATTTTTCTGTGTGTGTTTTCAGTGAATATGCAGAGTTTTTATGAAGTCAGAAGCTTTTAACTTAGTCTAGGTAAGATTTTTAATATGTACTTGACAGTGCCTTGCAGTTTGAACCGCGTAAGTTCTGATTCTAGGACATGTATTAGAAGGAGATAGCCTATACCACCCTCTTAGCTTAATCTGGAGCCAACAAAGCTTATTATTAGTATTATAAATAGCATTTTGTTTGTTTGTAACAAATAGGCTCCAAAACTACTGGAACGATTTTTATTGACACTTGATAAGAGGATTAATCCTTGGGAGTAACATAGGCTTTTTATCCCCATATCCCCACGGGATCGAAACTTACGCGGGTGAACCCAAGGACCGTAGCTAGTTATTTGTATAGTTTTAACAAAATGATGATTTTAAGATAGGGACATCTGATTATAATGCTGTTAGCTTAACTATCTCAACTGATTTGAAAAAACAATATATTTTTTTAATATCTACCTATCTTTTTACTCAATAAATTCTATATTTTCAGGTAGATACTTTACCAAACGAGAGAATACATACGCGACGAACCTCAGTCGTTTCTTTTGGATTTTTCAAAAGGTATGAATTTAACTTTTTTTTTTTTTAAGTTTCTTTTGGTGAAAACGGGACCCTATTACTCAAACTTCATTACTTTCTGTCACCATACTGTATCTCATGAACTGTAATAGCTAGACAGTTAAAATATTCACAGATGCAGTATTTCTAAA
This sequence comes from Idaea aversata, assembly GCA_907269075.1. Taxonomy (NCBI): domain Eukaryota; kingdom Metazoa; phylum Arthropoda; class Insecta; order Lepidoptera; family Geometridae; genus Idaea; species Idaea aversata. Next base: position 1,324,013 of record OU026084.1, read on the forward strand.
CTTCACGATTTGTCTTAATCGCGTATTTTTATTTCTCTTACCTCGACGTTTCAACTATGTTACAATAGTCATGGTCGCGAGGAGACACATGGTGGTTGATGTATTTCTGTTTAATTTAAAATGATGATCACAGATAGGGACATCTGATTATAATGCTGTTAGCATAACTATCTCAACTGATTAACTAACATCAATCGTAGTTGTAAAAAAGAATCAATATAACAACTTAACAGAATCTTTTCTTTGCTTTAGGTAGCAAGGGCTGTTGGAAGGAAGTTAGCCTGTCAACTGGCTGAATTTCGAGGTCGATTCATACATTTTCATTATGACGCCATCTGTCTGCCAGTCGATGAATGAAAGTAAGGACCTACTTTTACCTCTTTTTAGGGTTCCGTAGCCAAATTGTAAAAAACTGAACCCTTATAGATTCGTCATGTCTGTCTGTCTGCCGTATGTCACAGCCACTTTTATCCGAAACTACAAGAACTATACTGTTGAAACTTGGGAAGTAGATGTATTATGTGAACCGCATTAAGATTTTCACACAAAAATAGAAAAATAAACAATAAATTTTAGGGTTACCCAAATTACCCATACTTAGAACTGAAACTCAAAAAAAATAAAATTCATCAAACCCATACGTGTGGGGTATCTATGGATAGGTCTTTAAAAATGAAATTAAAGTTTCTAATATCATTTTTTTCCAAACTGAATAGTTTACGCGAGAGACACTTCCAAAGTGGTAAAAAGTGTCCCCCCACCTGTAACTTCTAAAATAAGAGAATGATGAAACTAAAAAAATATATGATATACATTACCATGCAAACTTCCACCCAAAATTGGTTTGAAGGACATCTGGTAAGTAGTTTTTTTTGCACCTGAAGAGAATTAAGTTGGACAACTATATTGTTTAAAAAAAAATTTTTTTAGACTTCTCACATCTGTTTTTCAAAATGATGACCTTCAAGACTTCAGGTCTCCCTCGTCAGAGCGAACCCACTCAACCGTGTTGACCAACAAACATGTCTGATTTATTTCAAAATTTCTATTATTTAGAATAAGATTTTAGGTTACTTTCTGCTTATTTATGCTGTTTTTCCATTCACAGACTGGAGAAGGTTCGGTTTTGTACGTACAAAGGCTCAAGGAAGAAATAAACAGGTAAAATTATAATTTTACTAGCGACCCGCCCCGGCTTCGCACGGCTATATTATGCATGTATTATACATATAAACCTTGCTCTTGAATCACTCTATCTATTTAAAAAAAACCGCATCAAAATCCGTTGCATAGTTTTAAAGATTTAAGCATACAAAGGGATATAGGGACAGAGAAAGCGACTTTGTTTTATACTATGTGTGATATAATATTTAAGTGGTACAAAGTCTTTTATACAGGGTTTATTGGTAATCATATTGTTATTAGCAATTGCTTGAGGACCACTTCTGTGCACCTAAACAAACAATTTTTGTTCTACAACCTGATAATCAGCTGTTCTAGATACTGATCTCTTTTTTAGTTTTTTGTTCAAAATGATGACCTTCAAGACTTCAGGTCTCCCTCGTCAGAGCGAACCCACTCAACCGTGTTGACCAACAAACATGTCTGATTTATTTACATACTAACATTTTAATTAAATGTCTAATTGTTTTACTCAATATACTTATTGTTTTATTCTTTCACAGATTGCAAAGGGTTGAGACTTGAGTTGGTACCTTGAAAAGTTAAAGAAAATAATGAACAGGTAAAATTACTATCTTTTGTATACTATATTTATTTGTAATGATATTTTTTTTTTTAAACCCATCAATGAGGAATCTAGAAATTCCTGTCCAAAAATCTTGTCTTCGGTAGAGTTTAAATAGATTATGTACTACTGTTGCTATAACAACAAATACGAAACACGAAAAAAAAATCGTGCACGAGTCCAACTTGGCCGGATTTTTGTTTAAATGATGACCTTTAAGACTTCAGGTCTCCCTCGTCAGAGCGAACCCACTCAACCGTGTTGACTAACAAACATGTCTGATTTATTTACAAACTTAGATTTGTATCCAAAAACTTACGCTTTTTGGTTATTCATGCTATTTTCTATTTACAGACTGCAGAGGGTTCTTCTAAAGACTTCTTCTAAAATCGAGAGAATAAACAGGTAAAATAATAATACATCTGCTAAATTTATTGCATAGGATCATGTAAAGTACGACATCAGAAAAGAAAGATTTGCTCAATCTATAAATATTTAAAATTTAAAGTCATGATCGACTGATATATCAACCTCGCACCTCAAACTTATGGATGGAACCACACATTCTGGCGTTGCATCTATTAATATTAGGGGATAATGGGATTAAAGACAGCTATTGTGACATAGGCAGCCACTAAGAAATGTTTTTGGAACATTTAACCTCTGGACGAAGTTTTATACGAAAGCTAGTTTGATATGTATTTTTATCCCTAATGCAGCCTACCAGATTGTTAAATGATGACCTTCAAGACTTCAGGTCTCCCTCGTCAGAGCGAACCCACTCAACCGTGTTGACTAACAAACATGTCTGATTTATTTTTAACAAATATGAGTATTTCTTTTAAATAAAATAATTACTATATATAGCTTAATATTTCTATTTGTTACAGTACAGCTTCCTATTGATTTACCTACTAAGAGGATGGAAGAATTAAAGATGGGTATGTTTACCTTACTATTTTCTTTTATTCGGTCTAGAACTACTGTCGATAATTACGTTCCTTCCACTCGACACCACCAAAACGACACCACCGGTGGTGTCGTATGGAATCTCTAGTCCATACGACACCACCGACTATTAGTGAGGTTACCTACATACAAAGTTGTTGAAATGAAAACTCCAATTAAGTTCAAGCAGTTTCATTAATGAGGTACCTATGTCATTTGATAAAGTTTATATTTATCTGTCACTCAAATGGTCATCTTGACATTGTTCATTGCAATTTGCATATTATTGTCTAATTGTGGACACGCTGAAAGACTAGTTTTCCGGTCCGTTCTTTACAACCTACATAACTACTTACTTCACTTAAATAAAAAAATAATATTTCATAAACTCTGTTTTATTAATTATCGTTTAACTATAGATAACTTGAAATAATAACTTTGGGGTCGGATCAATGTATGTGATGTTGTCTGATATATTTATTTATTTATTTTAATGAACTGGGAGCTGTTTGTCAAAAACACGCGTTTCTGGACATCACTAGGGTGGTGTTGATACAGATGTTCTTACCTTCCTTTCATCATCTTTCAACGTTACTAATATTATTAAGTAACAAAAGATTTTTTTTGTATATTTTGCCTCTGAAACTAAAGGACTGTTTTTGATCAACTTTGTACTTATAAGTATCTGGATGAAACCTACACTTACAAATCCAATAATATGTTTAAAGAGAAACAATATAATTACCATTTTGGACTTTGTTTGTTGAGTAGACTGTAAAAGTTTTTGTGTTTAGTTCTTTTGCAGTCTCACGTCTATTTTGGAATGCATGTCATTCAATTGTATTTCCTATAACTGAGACGAGAGTAGAGTGGTCCTAAAACTGCCGAGTTGCATTGAATTTATACTTCTTGGTTATGACGATGCACTACATTTTTAAAAGCTTTTTACATTAAAATAAAATCAAAGTTGTACTTAAGTCATTGAACAAAAATAATAAAGCCTTATTTTCTTTGTTTTCAGTTCCAACAGCAGTGAAGAAATGAAGAGATAAATTAACATTGAAATAAAAGATTTATGTTCAAATAAATGCTATGTTACCAAACTGTATTTTTTTATTAAGCTAATCAATAGGTATTCATCAACTGAAATTATACCAGGAGATAGATTATTTCATTCGTTACCCACCGCACTACCAATCGGCACTACCGGTAGTGTCGTAGGATTTTTGACTCTTCTACACTACTCGCCAGTAGTGTTAACATTATACCAGCTTTGTCAACTATTTGCTCTATAAAATAGTCGTTGGTCTGTAAAAAGTACTAGGAAATCAGAAGTAGTAGAATTTATACACGATAAAGCAAAGTCACAAATCACACTTATTATGTCATCTCTCTCTTCAATTTTTCTCTTTCCTTTATCGTGTAAATTGTTTTAGTATAATTAGTGGGGGCGGCGGGGGGTTGGTACAAATTCGCATTTCGTACAAAGTATTCTGATTTAGAAGTTACTGTAAGTACTAGGCAATCGGAAGTCTGTAGAAGGTATAAATCACATTGATAACGCTATCTCTCTTTCGTCAACTGCTCTCTTTCCGTTACCGTGTAAATGTTTGATAGTTGATAGAGCAGGTGTAAGAAATAGACGGCAGAGATGTTACTTGTTCGTTTAATCAGTAAAGAAAGAGCCTCAATAATGGCTTGCTTAGGCTTAAATACACTCATCCCCTAATGGCTTGGCAAAATGGCGGCTGTCGGATGAGTGGGCGTGGCAACACGGCTGTGTTTGGCGGCATAGGCAGCTGGCTGACGTCACATCCGCAACATTCGGCCATCCTGCAACAATTGCTCCCGCAATGGGAAAAACACATACTTTAAATATCTTATTACAACAATAACTTACTCTTAATAAAATCAATTATTTAGCTCTCTAATAAATCTATCAAATCCTCAGTCTCTAATTGTTCGTCTGAACTACTTTCGCTGTCAGACATAGGAGTTATGCTTTTGTATGGCCTCAATGAATCAGCGGATACTAAACCTGTAAAACTTTTATAGCCTCGTAAACCCTTAATACTTCTTATTCTATACCTATCATTGCCTATTACTTTAACAACTATATAAGGACCAGAATATAAATCATCAAGTTTTGTGTTTACCCTAGCTGCACTACTAGTAGGAGCTTGCCTCCATAGTACAAAGTCACCTTTCCTATACACATGAGCAATTTTCCGCCTCCTATCAAAATTACGTTTCATTTTCTCGCTTGCTTTTTGTATTCTCGTAGTTGCCTTTTTCCTACGTAATTCGACGGATTCTGAAACCTGTCCCGGAATGGAAACATCGCATATAGGCCTTCCAGACCGTGCAAACATTAAATCAAACGGTTTATAGCCCGTAGTAGCATTTTGTGTATTATTTATACCCCACAGAATATCTGGTAGAGAATTAGCCGAGTTACTAGAAGCCTCACTAGGGTCGCTAGCCCGCAAAGCATCAAGTATTGTACGGTTTGTACGCTCGACTTGGCCATTAGCCCTTGGACAAGCAATAGCATTTAATGTATGTCTGAATTGTTTTTCATTGGAAAATTTCTTAAAATACCTACTAGTAAAAGCCTTGCCGTGATCAGAAACTATGTGATTAGGATAACCAAACAAGCTAAATATCTTTTTTAACATCCTAATTGTTTCGATTGAATTTACTGTCCGCGTTGGTTCGGCTACTACAAATTTAGTAAATGCATCGGTCATCACTAGCATATACTGATACCCTTTTTTTGTTCTACAGAACGGTCCTATATGATCAATGTGTACCATACGCATGGGTTCAGATGGTTTAGGTATTGGGTGTAACATGCCTTCTATCCTACCATAAGTACCTTTACCATAAGCACAATGAAGACATGCGGTCACGTATTTTTTTATAAAACGCGTCATTTTTGGAAACCAGTATTCTGTTTTTATTAACTCTAAACAGCGATTAAATCCTACGTGACCTATGTCATCATGGTGCATCTGAACAATTTTCCATTTTGCTGAATTGGGAACAACTAAACGGTTCCCATTTAATGTTTTACGATATAGCCTACCCTCGACCAACTTATAATTATTTTTAATTTGTGACTCGACATTGCTAGATTGGAGTTGATTAATAATAGTTTTAAGTTTATCATCCTGATTCTGGACAGTAAAGAACCAATCTGTAATTTCTAAGCGATTTATATCCACTGTAACAACAGGATGTCTACTGAGCGCGTCCACATGTTTCATGCGTTCACCGGGTCTATATTCAACACTTATATCGTAATCTTGTATTGAAAGCCACCACCTAGCAATACGCGGTATGATATCACGTTTGGTAAGCGTATCTCGAACGGCCGTACAATCGGTCACTACTTTGATATGTTTCCCTACTACATACACGCGAAACCTACGTAATGACTCGACTACAGCTAACGTTTCTAATTCGTAGCTATGATATATACTTTCTTGCCTGGATGTGACGCGACTAAAGTATAGAACAGGACGTAATGAACCATCACTTTGTTTTTGTAACAATATACCTGCAATACCTAACTTGCATGCGTCTGTATGTATTTCCGTAGGAAGCGAATGATCGTATAAAGCTAGCACTGGTTTAGAACAAAGACTGTTTTTTAGTTGTTCGAAACTATCACTTTGTGCCCTATCCCATGTCCACGGTGCATTCTTTTTCGTAAGGTCAGTTAAAGGACGCGCAATGATGGCAAACTTCGGAATAAATTTTCTAAAATAACTACATAAGCCTATAAAGCGCCTAACATCATGTACATTATTCGGAATCGGAAATTGTGACACCGCTGACAACTTTGACTCACCGGGTTTAATGCCCTGACTAGATATTTCGTGTCCTAAATATGTGATGTCAGTTTGTAAGAACTGTTGGAACGTGTATATGCCCCTTTTATTCATTATATTGGCAACACCGGTTGCATGTCACTTTTGTTACTTCCTTTCCTTTTAATGTGTGGCAACACTCTCTCTCTGCTCGAACTGCCCGGTCTAATGTGTGTGTATCATATTGTTTGCCATTTTATATTATTTCATCGTAATTCATCTTACATTTGACTATAGATAAACGCCCTTATATTTTGATAAATATACTGCAGAGTGTTTATGCGACATTACATGGTTTCATTTGCCGACATCGTGACCTACCTAACCTCAATCAACGCTGCGTACTTACTATCTGCGGTGGAAGGCTCAAGGAGCAACTTCTACAGGTTATGGGCCCAGATTGGCGCGAGTAAAGTACCATGCCAATCGAACCGAGTCGTGAGGGAGGTAATGTCGGCGGCATGCAGATGTTTCAAGTGGAAAAACTCGAAGGAGTGACTAATTATCTTCAATGGAAATTCTGCATGAAAAACTTGTTGACGCTGGAAGGACTTTGGTCATGTGTTATCACCACCCCTGCAGAAGGTGCAGACACAGGTAAAGATGAAAAAGCTCTTGCACGGATATGCCTATCTATTAAACCGTGCTGTTACCAATACGTGCATAATATCGCTACGGCTAAAGAGGCTTGGAATAAACTTGCATCGGTATTTGAAGACAGAGGCTTCTACCGACGTGTTCTTCTTCTGCGAAAGTTGCACAGCACTACATTTAACCAGTTCTCGAACATGTCAGAATACATTGAGTCCATCATGACTGTCTCACAACAGTTAGTTGATATCGGACGGAACGTTGAGGACAACGAAATTGCTGAACTGTTACTTAGTGGATTACCCGAGGAGTACGATAATGTTGTATCTACTCTAGAGACAGCCAACATTACATCAACGCTCACAAGCGAGCTTGTGCGTACAAGATTATTGCAGGAGGAGTTTCGAAGAAATTCTAATAGGACTGAAAATCTTAACCAGGCTTTCATTTCTAAGGAAAGAAAAACGATAGTATGTCATCACTGCAAGAAACCTGGTCATGTGAAGTCTAAATGTTATAAATTGAAGAGGGAGAAAAAGAGGCAGGACGCCACCACGTTCTCCGCTTCGGCCTATCTCGCAACACAGGAATTCAAGTTCATCGTAGACTCCGGTTGTACGGCACATATGTGTAATGATAAGAGAATGTTTGTCAAATTAAAAGAATGCTCAAATAAAAGCAGTGTAACAGTTGCAAATAGTCAAAAACTAGATTGCTTAGGATATGGTGACATAAGTTTAGAAACAAATAATAATTTGGTAAGAATAATTAAAAATGTACTATATGTTCCTCAATTATCCTGTAATCTTTTGTCTGTAAGTTGTTTGGTTGAGAAAGGTTTCATTGTGTGTTTTTGTAAGGACGGATGCAAGATTTATGATTCAGACTGTAGAATTTCTGGCAAACCAATATGTGAGGCTTCTATGTATAAAGGTATGTATAGGTTATGTGTAAAGTGTACGTCTGTCGAGTCTTTGCCATCTGAGGACTCTTTGCTTCTGTGTGATAGACAGAAGACACCGAGTGCTCTGGTTGCTGCCTCATCTGTGCCAGTAGATATTTGGCATAAAAGGTTAGGTCACCTGAATTTCAGAAGTATGTGTGCTCTTAGGGGTGGTAGTGCTTATGGTGTTCTGTTTCAGGCTGATAATGCAGCTGTTGGTGAATGTATTCCCTGCCTGGAAGGAAAGATGCCAGCTAAGCCGTATCCAGTAGGCCAGGCATTACGCGCATCACAACCATTGGAGCTCATACATTCGGATGTTTGTGGACCTATGCAAGAGTGCAGCTTTGCAGGGGCAAAGTACTTTGTTTTGTTTACTGATGATTACACTAGGAGGACCTTTGGATATTTAATTAGAAGCAAGTCCGAGGTAATGTCTAAATTTATTTTATTTAAAAATTTAGTTGAAAAGCAATTGGGTATGCCTATAAAGAAGTTTCGGTCTGATAATGGCGGTGAGTATTGTAATACGAAGTTCTCTGCATATTTAAAGAGGGAGGGGATTATTCATCAAACCAGTGTAGCATACTGTCCACAACAAAATGGTGTTTCAGAGCGGTTAAATAGGACTATTGTTGAGAAAGCTAGGTGCATGATGCGGGGTGCAGGACTCTGTGAGCGGTATTGGGGAGAGGCTGTCATGGCTGCTATATACCTAAAGAATAGGTGCCCCTCATCGGCTCTTTCAGGCCAAACCCCGGAGACATTGTGGACTGGGTCCCGGCCAGACCTCAGTCACCTTCGTGTCTATGGATGCATTGCCTATGCTTTGGTACCAGAACAAAAACGTCAAAAACTTGATGCTAAATCTAAACCTTATGTGTTTGTGGGGTACAGTGAAACTACTAAGGGCTATAGGTTGATGGATCCCTTGAATCCCCGTAATGTGCTTATTGCTAGAAATGTGGCATTTCTGGAGAATCGTTTTTATTTTAAAGAGAGAGAAACTGACTGTGATAATAATTGTAATAATGAATTTATTTCTTATAATTTTGATAATAATAAAAATATGAATAATTTGAATGAAAGTAAAATTAATTCTAATGTTGAAATAAATTCTAGTAATGAAATGATTTTAAATGAAACTGACATTTTACTGAATTCTAGTCCTAGTAGTAGTTTACTGAATTCTAGTAATGATTTAAGTCTTAATGAAAATCAAGATGTCTCTGATAGAAGTAAATCTTCTGTTTTTACAGATGCGGCTGATGAGTTGGGCGACGACGGCAAGGGTGAGCTCGAGGCAACCTCTGCGACTTCGCCAACGATCGACGCGCACCATGAGTGTGTGACGTCACCGTGTGACGACGTGTCAGCTGGAGGGGAAGGTATTTTCGTGCCTCCTGTTACCGCTCCCCAGCGGCCGGTTCGTAATACTCGCTCAAAGCTACCATCGAGGTATAATGATTATGATCTTGATTATTCTATGTTGGTGGATGCGACATCCCCATTTGAAGAACCTCAAACGTATGAGGAAGCTACCACATGCTCTGAGAGTCATGAATGGCAGGCTGCTATGAAGGAAGAGTTCGATTCTCTCCTAACAAATAAAGTATGGCGATTGGTGGATCGTCCAAAGGATAAACATATTGTAAAATGTAAGTGGGTCTATAAAAAGAAACATGATTCATCTGGTCATTTTGATAGATTTAAGGCTAGGTTGGTTGCCAGAGGTTTTACACAAACAAAAGGCGTAAATTACAATGAAACTTTTTCGCCAGTGGTTAGGCACTCTACTTTGCGAATATTGTTTTCCCTAGCTAATGAATTGAATTTAAACATTGATCACATTGATGTTAATACAGCTTTCTTAAATGGAGACTTAGAGGAAACAATATTAATGGAGCAGCCTCCAGGTTTTTGTAACGATAAGAACAAAGTTTGTTTATTGTTAAAAGGTATTTATGGCCTTAAACAGGCTAGTAGAATATGGAATCATAGAGTCCATACTTTGTTGTCAGAAAATTCTTATATTCAAAGCAAATGTGAGCCCTGTGTCTACATAAAGAAGGGTAAAGATAATATAGTATTGGTAGCACTCTATGTTGATGATTTTTATGTATTCTATTCTAATAATAATGAATTATTGCCTTTGTTAGAATGTAATTTTAGTGTTAAGAATTTAGGTGAACTAAAAAGTTGTCTGGGCATGAGAGTTACTCGTGATAATGTAAAAGGAATTTTAAAATTGGATCAATCAGAATATATTAAAAGGTTACTTATCCGTTTTGGCATGGAGAATTGTAAACCTGTCTCTACTCCCATGCCAGTAAATTGTAAATTAGTAAAGTCTGAATTGGATTCATTGTGTGATGAAAAATATCACTACAGGCAATTGTTAGGATGTCTTATGTATTTATCAGTATGCACCAGGCCTGACATTTCATTTGCCTGTAGTCAGCTTAGTCAATTTAATAACAGTTTTGAAGGCAGCTAAAAGAATATTGCGTTATTTGGCAGGAACAATTGACTATTCTTTATGTTTCTATAAAGGTGGTAAATTGGATTTATTTGCATTTACTGACGCAGATTGGGCCAATGATCCCGTTGATAGAAAGTCATATACTGGGTTTGTTATTAAACTAGGGCATAATACTATAAACTGGGAATCTCGCAAGCAACGTTGTGTTGCTTTATCTAGCACTGAATCCGAATATGTAGCGATAAGTGACGTATGTAAAGATATATGCTTCATAAGAAATTTCGTGACTGAAATTTTATGTAAGGATTTGCATGTGATAGTATTCAATGATAATCAGAGCGCTCATAAGTTGTTACAAGTTAAAGAGTACTGTCACAGGCGAACCAAACACATAGACATAAGGTATCACTATGTCAAAGAATTAGTACAAAATAACATTGTGTCTATTAAATACTTAAGTACAGATAAAATGATAGCAGATGTACTCACAAAGCCACTAGGTAGCTGTAAGCATGTTGAATTCACAAAGAGTATGAATGTAAAGATGTTGAATTTTTAACTACTTTTGTTTTTTGTATGTTAATATAAAGTCAATGTAGAGTTAATGTATACTTGGAATAGAGATTATGTACATTGTAAGGAGCATATAAGGGGAAGTGTTGGAACGTGTATATGCCCCTTTTATTCATTATATTGGCAACACCGGTTGCATGTCACTTTTGTTACTTCCTTTCCTTTTAATGTGTGGCAACACTCTCTCTCTGCTCGAACTGCCCGGTCTAATGTGTGTGTATCATATTGTTTGCCATTTTATATTATTTCATCGTAATTCATCTTACATTTGACTATAGATAAACGCCCTTATATTTTGATAAATATACTGCAGAGTGTTTATGCGACATTACATGGTTTCATTTGCCGACATCGTGACCTACCTAACCTCAATCAACGCTGCGTACTTACTATCTGCGGTGGAAGGTTCAAGGAGCAACTTCTACAAGAACGAACACTTATTCATATTCAACTTTAAGTTTTCACTTTCGAATTTACGAAGAACTTTTTCTAATATCAACAAACCAGATTGCACATCAAATGAGGGTAGGAGCAAATCATCAAGGAATGCTAGTACTTCGTAACTATTTTGACTGCCTGTGATCGACTGGGAAGCAGTGACAGTTTTACTGTTATCTGTGGTATTCGAGGATAACGATTCAACTATTTTATTTATTAAACGCATGAAAACTGACGGTGCATTAGCTAAACCGAATGGAACCCTTCTATATTCGTAATGGCCCTGCGTTGTTATGAAAGCAGTTTTGTGTGTGTCTTGTGGTTTAATCAAAAGTTGATGGTAACCTTGGGCCATGTCTAAGCTAGTGAAATATTTTTTACCTGCTAGCTTCGAAATCTGATCATCTATATTAGGTAATGGGTACCTGTCTTTGACAGTAATGGCGTTTAAAGCGCGATAATCAACACATAACCTACAATCACCGTTCTTTTTCTTAACTAGGATGATCGGCGACGCATAACTAGATTCGGACTCTGCTATAATACCCGCATCTAATAATTCACTTATTTTGGACCTAACTATTGCTTGTTCGCTATGCGAAAGTCTGTATGGTTGGCGATAAATAGGCTGATCACTGGTAAGTTTGATTGGCATTTGGACTAAACTTGTACAACCTAGATCATGCGTCCCGGTGGCAAAACAATCACAATATTTACATAATAAACTTATTAAATTTGAATGTTGTTTATCACTTATTGGCCCTATGTTAATATTACCTACTCCTACACCCCCTATGCTTAAATTATTGGCAATGGCTTGGCTTGTATTTGGCAAACAATTAACATACTGGCAATGAAGGTTACTAACCTGGCTGATTGGCTGTGGTTGGGGCTGTAACTGTGGTTGTGGCTCCGACTGCAACTCCTGGCAGCTTTCAGCTCTCGTCAGGACCTCTCCTTGAGGCCATGTAACCGTATTTTTGCCCATATTAATAACCTGAAAGCAATTGCAATGCATAAATAAGGCTACTCAATCTAAATTCTATATTATACTAGCGACCCGCCCCGGCTTCGCACGGCTATATTATGCATGTATTATACATATAAACCTTCCTCTTGAATCGCTCTATCTATTAAAGAAAACCAAATCAAAATCCGTTGCGTAGTTTTAAAGATTTAAGCATACATAGGGACAGAGAAAGCGACTTTGTTTTATACTATGTAGTGATATGGAATTCTAATATAAAAAGAAAATATAATAAATAATTGACCTTAATATAGCCTTCTTCTCCTCGAAGTAGCGTCGCAGGTAGCGAATAGGAAACCCCGTGTAGCTCGTAGTGGCGAGGTGGTGTCACAACATCATTATGCTTCATGTTTCCTAGTACTCGAACTTGAATGATGGACGATCCGGGGGGTAGACGTTCCTCATTGGCAGTAACAACTTCAAAACGGTCCGGTTCCTCGACTGCTTGAATATCGCAGATGTTTGCTTCACAATCACGATGAAATTGAGCAATACCTTTACTGATTGTCAAATTCATACCTTCACTATTAATCACTGGCTGACCGATCAATAGATTAATATCTTTCATCTTGATATTTGACAAATAAGCTTGACATTGCATTGTGATGCCATCTACCTCCAAAATAAAGCTAACTTCTCCTTGGCTCAAAATTAGGTCACCGGAGAATCCTTTTAGGGTCATTTTAGTTGGTTTGACCTCTAAATCTAAAGCTCTCGAAACGTGTTCGTTAACTTGACGTTAACTTGGCTTCCGCTATCGATATAAGCTTTAACATGAACTCCGTTGACCCTTGCTATCTTTTTGTAGATGTCGTTATAAGAGCTCAACACGTTGACTTCTTTGATGTTTTCAGCAGACGTTACTTTGTGGATGTTTGTACAACGTAAAGCTATGTGCCCTTGAGCTCCACACTTGAAACACTTACGCGTGTCAGGCTGAGTACAATCGCGCAGTAGATGTCCTGTTTTCCTGCACCGAGGGCAAGGATCGGTTTCAGGGTTGGCAGCGATGAATTTCTTGTCCAACGTTAGGCGAATCGATGCGTTGCGGTTTACTTTAGGGTCTTGAGCTGCGGCAGTGCGGTAATCATCGAGTGCACACAAAAATCCTTCGTACAGCTCACCTGGCGTTTGACATTGAAATGCACGAGCGTTTGGTTGTAGAAACTGTGGCAACCCACGAATGATGCAGGAGACACTGGCGCTATCAGATAATTTGCACCGGAAGCACATGGCCACTTTCTCCTGGTAGTATTTAGTCATCGTCTCTGTGGGTAGTTTTCTTCTTTGTAGTAGCTCTTCAAGCATGCTACCATAGTCACGATGCTTTGGAAATGCATGAAGAAGCATTTCTTTCCATTGGGCCCACGAGTAGTTGTAGTCTTCCAGCCGATTATACCATTTTTTTGCTTGGCCTCGTAGTTTATCTTGCAGGTAGAAAGATTTGGTAGTATCGTCCCATCTGTGAATTTCTCCCAATTGGTCGATTTTCTTAATCCATGCTTGAACAGTGCAGTCATCACTTTCTGGGTCGAATTCCGGGATCAATGAGGCAGCACGATGTTCCTTTGGTCTAAGCAGAGTTTGGTTTTCCGCACGAAGGTCGAGAAGTGCTTTGGTAACCTCATTTTGGAGCAGGTTCTTCAATATTTTTCTGGCTGGTGGAGTTTGTGGCTCATCTTCGTTATCTTCATGCTCGCTGTTGCTCGCAGAGTTCTCTAACTGCACGTAATTACGCTTCATGCTGTCCGATCCCACTTCTGATTGATAGAGCAGGTGTAAGAAATAGACGGCAGAGATGTTACTTGTTCGTTTAATCAGTAAAGAAAGAGCCTCAATAATGGCTTGCTTAGGCTTAAATACACTCATCCCCTAATGGCTTGGCAAAATGGCGGCTGTCGGATGAGTGGGCGTGGCAACACGGCTGTGTTTGGCGGCATAGGCAGCTGGCTGACGTCACATCCGCAACATTGTACATAATTTGGTCTGTAAGTACCAGGCAATCAGAACTCCGTAGTAGAGGGTATAAAATCACATTTTTATCGCTATCTCTCTCTTTCCGTTACCGTGTAAATGTTTGATAGTAATTTGGTCTGTAAGTACCAGGCAATCAGAACTCAGTAGAGGCATACAACCCTACTCATGGTGGTAGAGGGTATACAATCACATTTATAACGCTATCTCTCTCTTTCTTCAACTGCTCTCTGTCCGTTACCGTGTAAATTTTTCGATAGTAATTTGGTCTGTAAGTACCAGGCATTCAGAACTCAGTAGAGGGTATCCTACAAAAAAACTGTCAGATATCTAATGTGAAATCATGCTCGAGGTAATTTGTTTTGGATTGTCACGTGGGTCTGGCTGGATTAATTATCTTTGACAGTACATAAAAATTAAAATAATGAAACGCACAACTAATCTTACAACATATTTATTAAATCTACCATCACTACAAAAAGAACCTCCTCCTCGAAGTCTCCAACTGGTGCCTCCTGCCGGCTATAATCCACTCGTAATCTCCACGCTTTGAGTCAAACGTGCCTTGCTGGAGAGAGATCAGTTTCAGAGTAAATCGAGGACCAAGCTCGCGCAGTTTCGCGCGTTTACCGTCCTTTGTGAATTCGTATCTGGAAATATCAAGAGTTGTTATCCAACTTTACAAAAAGAAAAGTCATGCCTATGTATACCAATATAAAGCTGAAGAGTTGGTTTGAACGCGCTAATCTCAGGAACTACTGGTTCGAATTGAAAAATTATTTTTGTGTTGGTCCTAGTCCATTTATCGAGGAAGGCTATAGGCTACTTTTCATCCCGATGTTCCCACGGGATCGGGAGTTACGCGGGTGAAACCGCGGAGCGCTGCTAGTTTATAAATAAACAATCCTCACCGATGATGCCTAAAGAAGATGTAATCCCTCTGGTTGTGGAAGGTGACGGCGCGCCGGCCGCGGAACTGCGGCTCGTAGTGGAACAGGGCTCCCAACATGCGGCCCACTGTCAGGCCAAGTCGCGTGCTGAAGTTGTTTAGTATCACCTATAACAAATATCAATTTTAACCAACTTGGAAAATAAAGAGGAGGTTCTCAATGTGACTTATATACTTAGTATTTTTCACTCATGTAAGTCCCCATTCTGTGGAATTTCAGAAAAAATATTGTAAGTAGCAGAGTTTTGAGTACCACAAACTCACTAGATAAGCAAGTAGCCTCACTTTTTCTTTAATAATGCGGGTTGTACTTTTTGGATTTTGATGCAAAGTATGCCACAACCTTTCCAGGAAATAGACCCAGTTTTACCAAGTACATACTTTTTATCCTCAAACTTACCTCTGGTCTATGTGTGGTCATCTCCTTGTAATCCCTGCTCATTTCCGGCGTGATCTTACAGCTGGACAGCCTGAAGTGTGCAGTCGGCCCGTTAGGCAGGTGGATGAGCAGGAACCCATTTGGCTGCTTTTGGTTCTCATTGATTATTATTACGTCAGTGACTGATTCACGTATCGCTGATTGGACTATACGTTTTACTGATGATCTGAAGAGTTAAATTAATTAGTACACAACACTATCTCAGCTGGTCTCATGTGGCGCGGCGGACGAACACCTGATTCCCGCCACAAATAAAAAAGTATAGATATTTGTTTTTGCTCTGGATGTGTCTGTATGTATTTACATAAGAAAATATACATATAATAAAGTATTTTATCTGTCATCGGGATATCATATCACAAGCCTTTATCTTTAGCTTGAAACTACTGACGCTAGAAGCAATGTCCCGCATTATTTATTTAATTTTAAGGGAAATCGCAAATTATTTATAAATTCAGTTTTAAGCCCTGGCCCAAAAAGAGGGGTGTTAAAAGTTTGAAAGGTGTGGCATCATAGCTCCTGAAAGGATGTACCGATTTTCATTTACTTTTTGTTTGAAAGGTGACTTGTAAACTAAGTAAGACTTACCTCTGTCTATACCTAGATATAGAATTAGGTATAATCCTAGTCATCTCCTTGCCGAATATCCTAGTTTTAGTGTGTGGATTGTCCGAGTATGTGATCAAGACTTTAGGCTCGTATGAGTTCTCATAATACGTTGATAACTCATCCAATTCCAAGTCTTTTTGTGCCTAGAAACATTAAGCAAAAGCAAATAGAATCAAGTTTGCAAGTTTACACTGCGTATTCCACCATTTTCACTGGTGGAATACGCACATTTTATATTTGTCGGACAATATGTAATAACTCCCGATCCCGTGAGAATATTGGACTAAAAGCTTGGGCTCCAGCTATTTACAAAAATTTCAAAAAAATTATTCCTTTGAATGCTTTTATAACATTTGTACACAGATCACATAGAAACGTCCTAAAACCTAAGTTAGGATGTGTCCATTACCACAAACAAACTTTCACCTTGTAGCATGTTTCCAACAAGCAAGATATATTATTTTAAAGGTAGGTACCTATTCTATCTACATAATTTTAAAGGTACCTATTCTATCTACATAAATACAACTTTTTACGTCCTAGAAACAGTTTTATACAAATAATTGTAATGTTTTTACATTCTAACCTCATCTTGTTCTTCTGTGTCAGCATTCGTCAGTATTGTCTCATCTTTCTCCCGCAGGGACTCCAACGTGCGTTGCACCTTCTTCGGGACATCATCTCCCTCTTGCTTCTTCTCTAACTTACGTCTAGAACACCACCAAAATGGTAAAATACTTGCAAAATCTTTATCGAAAGTTTTCATTATGTAAACATGTTTCAAACTTACTTTTTCTTGTCTTTACCGCGTGCCATTGTAGTTTATTGTATTCTTCTGATTGCAATTCACTTGAATTATGTATAATTTTACTTAATTAACGCTGAATTAATAAATTAAATGAATTAAAATTATTTTACACAAAATCGACACATGGGATTTGTTTTGACATAAAACTGACATGATTAAATTCCAAAGAGATTTCACTACTATACTTCACTGTCAGTAGTATTTTTTTTCTTTTGTCCGGTCTCTGGAGTTTTGGCGGGAACGAGCCAACAACATGTCGTGCTGCAGTTTTATTTACACGAAACTTATTTGTAAACCGAGTTAAATTGTATAATTCCGGTGGAAAGTTATCTAATTTAGTTCTGTGAAAGTGCACAAGTGTAGTGAAAGTAAAAATCAGTGTCAAACATGGACTTTTCTCGTTGCCTCCAAAATCTCCTACAAGGTTATAGTAAAGTAGCCACCGCTTTACTATGACCCCTGACTTGACAAACTGTGACTTGACGACTTGACCATCTTGAAACACTTTGAGCTCGATTTCTGTAAATCGGGCCATAACTTGATACTGGCTATATGCACAAACCGTGCGAAGCCATAACTGAAGAAAAAAAAAAAAAAGTCCGGTCTCTGTGACCTTATTTATTTGTTCTGTGTCTGTGACCATACATTTTTGATTATTGGTCTTTTGAGCTTTTACGTTTCATTCCACGCCATTTCCTTTTTTATTTTCTTCAATGTAAACAATAGCTTATCTTTGTGTTCCACTTCAAAGAGAATTTAAATACTACGTAAGATTCCACTTGAGTCTTCTTCTTCTTTGTCCATCCCTTATCCCTTTGTTTTCCACTTGTGTAAAAATCACTATCACTACCATGGACCTAGAAAAAAGGGTGATCACTACATAGTATAAAATAAAGTCACTTTTCGCCGTCCCTATATCCCTTTGTATGCTCTAATCTTTAAAACTACGCAACGGATTTTGATGCGGTTTCTTTTTAATAGACAGAGTGATTCAAGAGGAAGGTTTATATGTAAAGCCGTGCGAAGCCGGGGCGGGTCGTAAAAAATAAAACAGCTTTCAAAGTAAAATAATTGTATATTTACTAAAATAATCCACATCCATCACACAATCACACAGCCCAAACATCCATCTTCACTAATTCAACTGTACATCCTGCCTCGCGAGCTCCAACAACATGGGGTCGTCGAAGAACTTGTTGATGGAGACGTCCTCACTGAGTCCCTTCCTTCGTCGCGTCTTGATCATAAACTCGCGGGCCAAGTGCGTCGCCGGTTGCGGTTCTAGGGGCCTGGGAAATATATGATACTAATGAATATTATAGGATGGAAATGGAAGAATTTGAAGATGTGACATGCGACATCCCAACATTTAAAACAAAAGTCCGCGTCATTCTGTTTACATAAACGCGATAAATTCAAGACCTACTGAACTGATTTCCATACGGATTTCTCGAATGGATGGAGTGATTCATGAGGAAGGTTTCAGTGTTTAATTAATTATGGTTTTCTGTAAATTGGCTGAAATATGACAATGATTGTCGCTTTACGGGCGTGCGCCGTGCCGTGTATACTCAAAAGTTTTACGGATTTCACTCTGCTACCCGTTTAAAGTCGGAGCCAGTAGTTTTTAAATCCAACTTACCTAATGACAATAGTCTTGTCGAGCGGGTCTCCGGGCACAATCTGCCAATGGTGGAAGACCTGGAGACAGAAGGCCTGGCCCTGCGTGTGCGTCCGCAGATCAGTCTCGAACCCGAATGAGTCGATCGCGGGGACGAACGCCTTGATCGTGTACAGCGGGGAGCCGGGGACCGGGGCGTCTTGGGTCACGTGACCTGGTTTATAATACAAATATTGTAGAACATTACACACACCGCCATTTGGCTCCAAGCTAAGCAAGGCTTGTGTTATGGATGCCTGATAACAAAAAGAATACATAAAATACTTTTTTATAATAATAACATTGTTACGGCAGGCAGCAACTTTAGTAACGGCCTCTCGTTAAGGCTAATAATAACACCGCCAATGTCGCGTTTAGCAGAATCCCCAAATATTCGGTCTAATACCATCCCATCACAATAGTCCAAGTAGTTTTCACCTATAGCTTTCTTAATAGTCCTATTCAAAGGGAGGGTTGTCCCTGACTTTTTTGAAATTGATAACAGGAAAAACCAGTCTTCTTCTCATTGGAAGGCCCTAACCTAACTTAGCTTTTTAAGATACTATTTGTAAGTCGTTGCTTTTAAGATATGCGACTTTTTTATATTGGAATAAAATGGCGCGCAGGAAATACACAATACCTCTTCGTTTAGCCAGTACAGTGTAAACAGCGGAGACACAATCAGCGGGCGCCTGAACCTCGACGAACAAGTAGGGCTCCATTAGTCGAGGGGTCGCCATCAGGAATGCTGAATATGCCACCTATGGAGTAGAATTGGACAATAATATACAGGCTGGTTAGGCATAATAAAGGTTTTAGTAGTTCCAAAATAATTCATAAAGCAATCAATATAAAGTTTATTTATTATGTTCGTTAAAGCGCGTTTTACAAAATAGTGTTACTTTTCGATTTCTAACTCGGGTCATTTTTACGAAAATCTAAATAATATAATTTGGTAGGCCGTTACTTACCCTCCTAGCAGTAGGTATGATCTGTCCACCACCTCTGTGCAGAGG
Source organism: Idaea aversata (assembly GCA_907269075.1). Classification (NCBI taxonomy): domain Eukaryota; kingdom Metazoa; phylum Arthropoda; class Insecta; order Lepidoptera; family Geometridae; genus Idaea; species Idaea aversata. The sequence continues at coordinate 1,344,092 of OU026084.1, forward strand.
TTCCTGCGCTATGACTGCGTCCAATATCTTAAACTTGACGTTACGTATCGGCTCTTCGCATAATGGACCTTCTCTCGTGCCCCATTGAAATCCTGACAACATTCAAATATAACGATTAAATTCCGGCTAATCTTTCTTATTTTTTTTCTTCTAATGGCGAAGCTAAACTGTAAACGATTCCACACTTGTTTCATCTCTGCGAATGGTGTCACTAACAATCATTATAATGGTGAGTAAAGTGACTAAAGGTGGTAACTAACTAACTTCCTCGAGCATTCCAATGTAATGTAACATTCTTACAAATGGTGGTACAATTCAAACAAATGGAAGGCAAATGTTAGAAGTGTAGTTTGAGTAAATTTAACTTAATGTTTTTTGTTGTTGGCTTAAAAATCATAGCTGCATAAGAATCGCGCACCAACATACCTTGTACAATACTATCTTTAACTGAGGCTAGGAGATGCTTGTCTACCTCCGATGGTAGCGTGTCGTCGACAAGTATGTTGGGTCCCGTCGTGTCGGGACCGAACGCCCAGATAGAACGGGCAGCTAGCAGATCCCAATCGTATCTATAATTTAAGATATATATCAGTTAATGTCAAACTTAATTTGAATAATATACGGCCAAACCTCAAACAAATACTTACATGTAGTTTATTCAAATTTTATTTTATATACTACTATCTTTGCAGAAACTTATACGTACATAATAAACTCCCCATGTCGCGTCTGTCTGAACCCATAAACTTAAAAATATTGAATGGATTTTCATATTGTTCTCACCAATGGCAATGGATGAAGTGATTTAAAAGGATGCATTAAGATATTGTAAATTGATGTGTTACAACAATATATATTCCTCCAAGAACTCAAAGCAAATCAATAATTTATTTGTGAAAATGATAGTTTTATGTTCTTACAAATTAAATTATAGTTCTGTTTACTCTGCCTGTGGGGAGTGTAGTACTAATTAGTGTGTGATCGTATTTACTTGGTCTGGAAGAACTCCCCGAGCCGTTTCCTGTCCCAGGTGACGCAGACAGCGCCCGCCTCGATGTCCTCAGCGAGGCCACGCTCCAACGGCTCCGCTATCATGGTCAGCTTGTTGCGTTTGTTCGGTGTCTCAGCGAAACATTTCAACGACGACGTCTCTACTACAGTCTCGCAGAATGATACCACCGGGTCTGCCACTGGATATTCAAGGAAAATTGGTAAGTAAGTATATCTTCTAGGCAAGCGTATTAGATGGGTTATAGCGAGTGGTTAAATAGAGTGGTATTCCCCTAGTGGTAGATACCTCAACTTTCATTCCGAAGGTCCCACCAATGGATTTTTCTAATGAAACATTTATGTGCGCTAATTGATATTGCTGTAACAGTGAAGAAAAGCATCGTGATGAAACCCGCGGCCCTTTGGATATGGTCGACTAAGTTCAGAGGGTGCTATAGGCCCTGGCCAAGCCAAGCCTATTACCTACATCCCTCAGCTCATCCTAAAGGCAGTCGATCCATCTCATCTTCAGGCTCCTACGTGGTGGCTTCTACAACGGCTTCCACTGCATTATTACCCTATGCCCAATCCACCTGAGATTTCGACTACACTTACCTATCGTCTCCCGGATGAAGTGAACCTCTTTAGAACATTAAGTATGAAACAAGTATAAAAGCTTACCTTTGATATCAATTTCAGAGTACATATTCCTGAGATCGTGCATGACACAGTCGAGGTACAATTCGCCCGTTCCAAGCACCACATGTTCTCCAGACTCTTCCACTCGCGTCGAGACCAGAGGGTACGATTTGTTTACCTATAGATAAATTATATTATATAAAATTTAAACACAGCGACATCAGCAACAGTACAGATATTTGAAATTTACGCGCAAAATCGTCCGCGTAGGAGTTACATTTTCCAAAAACCTTAGCGGATGTATACACGATAATAGCTTTCTGTATGCAAAATTTAGCCCATTGGATTGAGCTGTGTTAATATATCAGTCAGTCATTCAGATCAGGACTTATAAATTTATAGATGACTAGTAGCGCTCCGCGCGGTTTCACCCGCGTAACTTCCGATCCCGTGGGAATATCGGGATAAAAAGTAGCCTATGTTATTCCTGATGAATCAATGTATTCTCATACCAAGTTTCATCAAAATCTATCCAGTAGTTTCGGAGCCTATTCGTTACAAACATAAAAACCAACAAAAAAACAAAAATAACTTTCCACTTTATAATATCAGTGTAGAAGACTTCAGTCGCGCGTCGCGTCACTCTACGACAGAGGCTCGTAGTTTAGTGTACTTTACCTTCCTAAGTCCGTCTAACATCTTGGGCAGCTCGGAAGGGTTGACAGGTTCGACAGCTATCTTGACGACGGCCTGCGTGTTGAACCGCAGCGGGGAGAACGTGTGGAGGAGCTCGTCTTCATCAGCCGACACCAGGGTACACGTCTTGACGATGGGCTGGTCTATGCCTTCGACTAGTGCCCAGCACCCGGCCGGTACGCGGTTCAATTCCACCTATAACACAATAATCTTAGGATAAAAAGACTTCTAACTATTATGCAGGGTCAAAATTCTGATGAAAATAACTGTCATTCAGATCTATCGCATAAGATAGCCCTATTCTTAAGATAGCCCTATTCATAAGATAGCCCTATTCAAAAGATAGCCCTATTCATAAGATAGCCCTATTCATAAGATAGCCCTATTCATAAGATAGCCCTATTCATAAGATAGCCCTATTCATAAGATAGCCCTATTCATAAGGACGGTAATAGGCTATTTTTTACCATATCGTGAACTTGGATAAAACCGAAGGGATCAAGTAGTATTAGTGCAGATCTGTAAAAAGTATCTTACCTTATACCTAGCCTCGTATATCCACAACCTTCCAACGTTCATGATCCTCGAATCCTCTTCATCCTGTGAACTGTAGTTCTCTCCCAAGACTCGCACAGTTTGTCCCGCGTACAGCGTACCGGACATTATTCGGGCTAATACCTGTACAAATTATTGTTGTCTTATTGGGAAAGCAGGAAAATGAGATCATTTCTTCAATGATGTAGCAGATCCTGGTGACTGGTGAGCGGCACATAGCTCTTTAGACTATTGAACTATAGATTTTGTGTTTTGATATATTTTTGGAACGAAGTTCATTATCGCGGGTTTGCGAGGAGACCTTGCAGAGAAAAATGTTACGCGTTACGAAAAGTGAAACAACAAACCTATTAAACTTTTTTTAATAACATACAGGTGAAACTTATAAACGCGTGTTAAAAAAATAGGTTCCAAATGCGTGTCCCGCAACCCGTTCATTAATTCTATAAAGTACAACTTGTCTAAATATCTGATTTTAATACGATCACATCTCGTTCTAGTTGAAAAAATAGTCGAAAACATTAGCACACATTAGAGAGTGCTATTCGCTAGCTATTAACTAATGGCATTCGCTAACTTCACACCACAAAATTCTTGTCCTTCGGAGAAAGCTTTACGTAATAAATGAACAACTGGCAGACAGATGGCGCAATAATGAAAATGTATGACGACCTTTTCGAGGTCGCGCTGCCAGTTGAGAGGCAGCTTGAGTTGATATTTACCAAGAAGAAGGTGCAGTCATCAGTGGGATACATCTTGGTTGTGTGAGCGACGAGCCGGCCCGACTGGTCGCAGCCGAGCATGTCGTCCCGCAAGACGCCCGACGTCCCGCGGTACGTGTGGCCCACTTTACGTGGAGCTCCGTCCAGCGGGGACGGAATGTGACGTACTACCATCTCGACGAAACCACTAAAAACAAGACAAATTGTAAAAAAAAGTCGAAAACTAACTTCAACAAGATCCAGAAATGATCACTTGGGATATCTAATTGAAAGGTTTCAGCAAAAGTGACAGGAAAACAAAATACGCAATTTGGTTTCATTGAACGACAATTTTTTTAACCAGTTATTTTGATTTAAAAAGTTACTTCGACAAAATAAAAAGATATTTTCTAATCAGTTGGTAAATGATGGAATTCTGAGGAAACAAACATTTAAAAAAACCAAATTGATTAAAATATGCGTAATTGCCTATTCAGTTATTTCATTTACTTTTTATTTTCATTTGGTTAATATCAGCAGCAGTTCAAGCTTATAATAATTAAGAATGATAGTTCATTTGTACCTAAAATCGCCAAAGAATCTGCTGCAGACAAGCCTGAGCAGCGGTCGCACGTTCAGCTTGGCTTCCTGCTTCGTCAATTTGATGCCGAGCTCTTGTAGAACTGCTGGCAGTGTGTCGTCCACGTCACCTACCACCTACAGACATAAACATAGCAGTGTTAGTGCCAGTCCCATAGGAATATCAAGGAAAACTAATCTAGTAAACAAAAACAAAAAAAAATACTTTTTAAAAATACATTTTTAAAAAGTATTTTTTTTTGTTTTTGTTTTTGTCTCAAATTCCGTCAGAGGCATTACAATGCCTCTGACGGAATTTGAACCCACAATCCCTCCGTTTAACTGCTGCGGTGCACTAAACTACTAAACTCCATTAAACCACAAACCACCAGGTTGAATGAATAATAAAAGCTTTCTTTTTATTTACGTCGTAGAGCCATTTAGAAGAGAAACTTTACAGCTTCTACACCCAGGTTGACTTGACCGTTAATCTAAGTTTGAGTCAGTTGGCATGATTAAAGCGCGATAACTCCAGGTTTTGCATGGCAATCGCGCCCTAATCACAGTGAATCGAAGCACATTACGGTTGAACTAGTGAGATTTATTTTCTCGTTTGTGACTAGACTATAAGATCAGTGGTTACTATACATCACTTACCTGAGCGAAAATCTTATACAAAGGCTCCAAAATGAACTCGACGAAGCTCCTCTGAGCGGAGGCGTGCGGCTGCTTCTTGCTGAACCGCCTCGTCTTCGCGTTGAAGTAGACATCGCCCCAGAGCCAATTGGCCATGTCGCCAGGCATGATACCGGCGGTGGGGTGTGCTGCTGCGTACATCGCAGCGAAAGATTCCAGCGTGAAGCATACGTCGTAGAGAGAGGATGCGAAGCAGACGTTACCTGGTGGAAGAGGAGAATCCAGGTCAAACCATTAGGTGTAGCCGTGAGGTGTATAATATGTTATTGAGCAGCATATTCCTTGCTTAAACCATCAAAGACTTGCTACAATTAAATCAACTTAGAAGTCTTTAACATTAAAAGTTTCGCGCAAAAATAAACGCGCGCAATACTCAAATTTTAATATAAGTTAAAGGCGATTCAATGTTTTATAAAATTGGTTTGACTATGACTACCGCCATACCTAACATAGGTGACAGAACAGTAGCTGGTTCATCGGGGTTATCCTGTGGCTGGTGTGTCTCCAGCATTGTATTCATCTCGTCTACAATGTGTCTCAGTTTGTAGTACGCGTCCGCGGGCGGCAGCTTCAGTTCTAATACGAGCCGGTCTATCTTGTTGATGCATAGTGTTAGGGGCACGCGTTCTTGGACCGCGTGCCGGAGGAGCCTCTCCGTGTTCAGCATTATACCTTCGGCGGCGTCTACGAATAGTACTGCACCTGTAGAAGAGATATTGAAGGGTATTAACAATCATGTCAATGGTCATGTCTTGTACTTTTACATAGGCTGATCTTTCGTAATTAGACCTTTTTAGTTGAGTCCTTTTTGTGTGAGGATGGAGTGCGTTTGTCCAGCACCTATAGATACTACCCTCTCAGCTTAGTCGACCGTGTCCAGAGGAAAGAACTTGTCAATACATCTGGAGTCAACCAAGCCAAGGCTTAAAACAAGATGTTTTTCTTTCCATGTAAGTACAATGTCAATTAGTGCACAAATTTTTCATAAGAATGGCCGGCCGGGATTCAATGTCGAGGTTTTACTCAGGGCAAACACCCACAGTTGGGTGTTCGGTTCGCCGATGCGACCACGGAAGTTGTGGAGTAATTATTGTTTGTGAATTTTATTTATCTATCTATCTAACACTACGCCAACGCCAACGCCGCTTCTCAGGCGGGTATTCACCCAATGTGACCCCAGACCACAGAGTTGTATATTTTATTTTACTTACCATCAGATATTCTCAAAGCAGCCGTAACCTCATCACTAAAGTTGACATGGCCAGGTGTATCCATGATATTCAACAGATGTGACTTTCCCTTGATATTCTTCAGCAGTAGAGTGACAGGCATAGACTTTATGGACACTCCTCGCTCTTGCTCCACAAAGAGAGTATCGGTGTACCTCATAGGGATGGTGGTGTCGTGGTTTATGGTGCTGGGGTGGGTTTGTCTCATCAGACAGTCTACGAAGGAGGTCTTACCTGGTAAGAGGAACATTGTTAAATTACAAATTGGAATCCAAATATCAAGTGTGTTAGCCGTAGGCATATATAGAAATATTTTTTAATGCATCACAGCCAGATTTGAACTTGTGACCTCCTGCTTACCATGTTGTGTGCATAATATTGTTCTATAATATGTGAATGCTTGTAAATAATTTGCTTCCCTAATTTTTTTATTATAATAAGTAAACAAATACCTACACAAAGTGGCTCAAAAATATTCACAAAAATAATAATAATTTAACATCTGAAGATCAGAAGAACTAGCAAATCTGCAAGTCTGATGTACCCAGCTAAAAATATAAATAAACATCGCAGCACATTCTACACAGCGCCATCTAACCTCAAGCTAAGCAACTAAGTTAGTGTTAAGGTAGCTAAACAATGGATAGACTTGCACTTTATTATGTTGCAGCAATAATTTGAAATTATTACAACTAGGTTTCACTTTTCCTTACCATTATGTAAATGCCCCATAAGTGTAACATTCCTCATCAAGTTAGTATTATCCAGCATATCAGCCAAGTACTCCATATCATACTTTGTCTCCGGCAGCTGTTGTTCCTGTACTTGGAACTTCTTGTTTTTGATGGGCTCTATGAGAGGCTTGTCCAGGGCTTGCGTGTCTTCTTCCTGGACCACCGTCTCTACTTCCGGACCATATACTTCTATTGCTTGAGGGTAGTATCTGGAAACACATGGATACTGTAGGAATCACACATCGAGGTCTATAGGTCTTTATGATGATAATGGATAGAATATCTTTACTTTACTGTCTAAATTTTAATTGACGTACATTTTCCTATTACTATTAGGGTTTCATTAGGCTTCCTCCCTCTCGTGGGATCCTATTCCTAAGACTTCAGGCTGTATCTCATGACCCGTGACAGCAAGACAGTTGAAATTTTCACAGATCATGTATTTCTGTTGCCAATATAACAACAAATACTTAAAACAGAATAAAAACATAAGTGGGGGCTACCACACAACATGGTATGGAACCCTTCGTGGGCAAGTCTGACCTGTACTTGTTTTTGTTAACACCTTATGCAGGGGGTAGCGGTGTTGGCCCAGCGGTAGAAACTTAAACTTTCATTCCGAAGTCTTGATATTTGTTGCTCGATAACATAAAAACTGGTGAACCCATTTCAATGGTATCTGGTACGTAAGTACATAACGCAGGCTACATTTATACTGATGTTCCTACGGGATGGAGACACCAGTAAAATAGCAGGGTACAGCTACCTACTTAATTAGAAAATGTTAAACATAACCTCTAATTACTGAACATTTTATATTATTTTAGAGTGAATGTAATATGGAATTTACCGTTTATCCTCATGGAGCACGACGGACATTGGAGCCACCTCGGGCTCAGCGTCTGCGTCTTCGTCCTCATCCATGCCATCTTCGTCGGCGTCCCGGTTGTCTCCACCGTAAACGCTATGTTCGTCTTCCGAATCCGACTCCAAGTCCGGCCCGATGTAGTTACCGAACTCGTCATATAAATCACCGTCCATTATTAATTTTAATCAAAATCTTTCAATAACACGGAAAACTAATGTCCAAAACAAATGCCGACCGAGCTGCGTTCGGAACTTTGTAAGTTTTTTTTCAATGTAGCCAGCCATAAACGTAAAAAAACTGGTTGCCTGTAAAGTCGGTATACGGGCGAAAGTTTTACGTGACAACAACTGTGCTCGAGTGGAAGGGACGCGTGCCTTTCACTTTTTATGTCTGTCTCTCTCGCTCTTAGGCGGGCTAACCATGCCCGCGTGCCTCTCACTCGCTCTCATTGTGAGCGCATAACGTCAGCGGAGCGTAACGCAGTTTCTTGAAGTGTCACCCGGCAAACCAATTTATAAAACGTTGTCACGTCAAAAACATGGAACAGAACTAATAGGATGTTCCGCGGTGCGTGTATAAAAATTTAAACGTAGTGATTTTCAACCTCATTGATAAAAATCTATAGCTTCTACACTCTGACTCTATACACGCACGTCCCGATTTGGTCGGGGGTCCGACATCCAATTTGGTGTACAACCAAAACGGGACGTGTGTATGGTAGTCGGGCCGACTTAATAATTAAGCTATTGCATAGCTTTCAGACCGTATCAAGAAATTCCGTAACAAAAATAAAACCTAACACCCCCCAGTCCGTAGCTCGGCCAAGCGTTCGCTATGCAATAGCTTTACCGCGGCAGTCCCCGAGTGCCACACATTTTAATTAATTGAATCGTGTCCGACCAAATTATATATCACACCCGATTTGGTTGTACCCGACCACGACTCGACTGTACGTGTCGCACCCAATTTCGTGTTCGAAACAAACAAGTGCGAGTCGGACTCCCGCACGAAGGGTTCCGTATTATGTTGTATTTGAATTTTGAACCCCACTTCATTTTTTTCTGTTTTTAGTTGTTGTTGTTGTTAAAGCGACAATACTAGAAATACATAATCTGTGAAAATTTTAACTCTATCTATCACGTTTCATGAGATACAACCGGATGACAGACGGACAGACAGACAGCCGATGGAACTAATAGACCGACTGACAGTGAAGTCTTAGTAATAGGGTGCCGTTTTTCCCCTGAGGAACGGAACCCTAGAAACTACTTGATGACAACGATGTGCATCAATGTACTCTCTGAATCGGGTCCGACCAAATCGTAGCGTGTGTAGCGACACCCGATTTGGTTGTGTCAATTTGGTCGGGCTGACCAAATCGGGACGTGTGGAGAAGCCCTAGTGTAGCACAATGATAGATGGATAATAGTATTCTCCCAAATCAAGGCGCGTGCCGCGTATTCATCTTCAAGCATAAAATAGAAGTTTCAGTACCTACCACCATGCATTCGGAACTTGGTACCTATCTATTTTCCTTTGACCATTTTTCAAATAATTAGTCAGTAAGACATGGCAACATTGGCAACCTCGCCACGGTTCAGAGTAAAGGTTCCGAACGCAGCCACTAGCAGAACACGAAAACTCGAACAACCATTTTTTCAGAACTGACAGCACTGACAGCAACGTGACGTTCTTCAGCTTTCAGGATTCTCCTTTTTTTTTTTTCTTTTTTTTTTTTCCTTCAGTTATGGCTTCGCACGGTTTGTGCATATAGCCAGTATCAAGTAATATTTTGCATCAAGTTATGGCCCGATTTACAGAAATCGGGCTCAAAGTGTTTCAAGATGGTCAAGTCGTCAAGTCACAGTTTGTCAAGTCAGGGGTCATAGTAAAGCGGTGGCTACTTTACTATAACCTTGTAGGAGATTTTGGAGGCAACGAGAAAAGTCCATGTTTGACACTGATTTTTACTTTCACTACACTTATGCACTTTCACAGAACTAAATTAGATAACTTTCCACCGGAATTATACAATTTAACTCGGTTTACAACTAAGTTTCGTGTAAATAAAACTGCAGCACGACATGTTGTTGGCTCGTTCCCGCCAAAACTCCAGGATTCTCCTCTGGCGGGTTAACGTAGAAAATAATGACATCTCCAATACCGATGGAATTTTTATTGCTTTAGTTATTGTTCTGAGAATTTTTATGATAATGCCATTTTCTAGGTCCATGTGCCATGCACTTACTCTGTGACTTACATTAGTGCAAGATTAGTGCATTCCTAACTAACATCATGATCTAAAGTTTTGATGTCAAGCTTCAATGTGGCTGTATGCGCTGAAATCCCGTTGCCATTTTCAAATGTTAGAAGAAACAAAAAAAACAAAAAAAGTTCTTTTTCAATACAAAAATGGCTGCTGCGCCACAGACTTTTCCAAAAATGCTCTCCGCACAGCTTCGTAATAAAGCAAACGAGTTTTTAAACTCCAAAAAACATGCTAATAATCTTGCTGATATCCTAAAGATGTTCGAGGTAAGCAAAAATCCTGTAATTCCTTAACAAATGACCCTAGAGAAACTGCGTCATAGGTTACGTTTTAAATTATTGACTATTTTATCATTTTACAGGCTAAAACGGACAATCATACGCCGCTGCTCTTGACAATCGAGGTGATATTTGTTGAACTTTTAAAAAGAGGCGATATGGTACAAGAAATCCAGCCACTGAAACCTGCAGGTGAGTTTTTAATTCTCGCCGTGAAACTTACAATTCGTATTCTCTGCCTATCGATTTTCTGCTAAATCATGATGAAATACTATCTCAGCGACTTTGTAATACAGTGCCAACACTTTATCTCAATTATTCATTTAGTATTTATACAGTAAATTGAAATTCTAGTGGCTACCTCCATCACATTTTGCGACATGTGACGGTCTAAAGCTTATATAAACTCATGAATCGGGTACAGAGTCGCATGTCTTGTTAATAGCTTATAAAATAAAACTCTCACAGTGTAACGGAATAGCTTTGAAACATTCATGTGCCTTCATAAATTAGGTACCCAATAGGGGCCCCCTTTTGTGCTCTTCATTTTGTATGAAGTGTATTATACTAAGCCCCACTTGCTCAAGGACATGGCTTATATTAAATTAGTGGATTTTCATACTCATACATATTATCTATACCAACCAATCTTCATAATACAAAGAGTTGTCAATGTATTCTCGGTGTTGAAATTAATTTCTAAAATGATATGATTTATGTAGTTCGTTCAGGGGCCACCTTAGGTATTTTGCCAACTTTGCTACCTACAGGTTTGAGACTATAATGAATTGCATGATGTTTTAGACAAAAGCCCCAAAGCGGAGTACAAGAAATGGCTAGTAAAATGCTACGAAGCAGCCACCTTCCATGTGTTGGAGTGCATGAAATACGGAAGTACCGGCTCACGGCTCCAAGCCTTGGTGACGGCATGCAAGCTGCTACAGGCCGAAGGGCAGTACCCACTGGAGTCCCCATCTGGCTATTACTTTCCATCAGCTAGACTGAAGGTGAGCTTTGTTTGGTTTTCATTGCTAAGTTGCTTTCACTTAATGGATTTTTATGTAAAGTTTACCACAATGACTTTTCCAGAAAATAAATATAGCGCGAAGCGAAACCCAAACACATAGATTCAGTAGTTTTGAATTGCTTACGAAACCACTTTTCAATCATAAAACTCTTCAATGTTTGTGCTACTGTTATCAAAAGCACTAGTTAAATTAAAAAACTCCTTTGGGTTCCGTATCTGAAAAGGTAAAAAAAGGAACTTATAAGATCACTTTTTTGAAGTAAGTAAAAACTACAAATAGCCTGTTTTTATGTATTTGTATATTTTCAGAATATATTCATAGCGCTCCTTCAATCTGAATTGACAATGTCAGCTTCTATTGTCCGCTTCCAAGAGTTCACAGAGTACAGAGACGTACAGCAGTTTGGATTGAAAGTGCTTTCAACTATCCCTCATCGAAAGTAAGTCTAGGACATTGATAACTAGGTTTTTTTTTTTTTTTAATCGTATGGCATTTGATGCCTTTTAAACTTCGAAGCTCGTTTAGCACCACCCAGGGGACACGTGCAGGGCTATGGTTAGGTAACTCCTGCGGACGCGAGCTTTAGATCGTCCCCTGATAACTAGGTTATCTAGGTGTAAACCCAGGACTCCAGCTGTCATAAAGACCAAGCTTCATCACAATCACTTCAGTTTTTCCATTAAAATGTAACAAACCACAAACATTATTTTATTATTATAATGTTAAATACAAGACATAACAAACACACAAACATAGTATTTAATTTGATTGTAGGCTGTTATAGTAAATAAAATATTACCTACTTCATCTATTTGAGTCACCAGATTGAGCAAATTAAGCTGAAATCCTTATGTTTACAGGTCGCCAACGGCAGTATATATGCAGAACTACCTAGAACTCCTGGACAAGCTGCTAGCCTGTGACTTAACTACGGAGACCAAAACCAAGTACAACAGGGACAATGAGGTGAAGGAGGAAAAAGTCCTGTGCGCAGCTTTAGGTGAATACAGATCTACACAAATATTATAAATAGGAAAGATTTTTTTGTTTTTATGTTTGTAACGAATAGGCTCCGAGCCTACTGGACCGATTTTGATGAAACTTGGTATGAGCCATCCATTGATTCATTGGGAGTAACATAAGCTAATTTTTATCCTGATATTAGCAAATATTTATCCTGATATTCCCGCCGTAACCGCGGCGTGCTTCTAGTTAAGAATATAATTAGGAAAAAATCATTTTTGCCCTATCACAATTCAATCAAAAATTTCCCGACGTCATAAATTCTATTAAATAGTCAAACCCAGTTTCGTATTGTAAAATACGCCCTGTAAAGACAAATTTTGCCAGACTTGAAGCAGAGATGCTTGGTCATATGAGTACAAAATGACAAAAACCAAATGGCGGATAGTTATAATATTAGCCTTTAATTACAAATATGATATAAACCTGTTTAAATAACTTTTGACAGAAGTGTTTATATTTGTCTGACCAGGTCAGCCCGATTTCCCATTGAACGTGGGCTTGTGCCGTCGATACGCGAACAAGTGTTGGACCATCGCGTGCCAGTGGCCCATGTGCAGCGAGGCTCGCACGCATCGCCGCGCACTGCTGCTACTCGTCGAACGTATGCTGCCGCTACTCTCCAAGCCGAGGCTCGCTACTGACATGCTGTGTGACAGTCTCGATGCAGGTAACTACGTCTATTTCACCCGCGTAAATCCAGCTTTTTACATCAAGTTTTTATAGCAATCGATTCAGTAGTTTTTGCTTTTGGGGGTATGTCTTAAAAACACATGATAAACATCCCGTTTCAAATAACTCTAGTTGTGAAGATATAAGTAGGTTGAAATATGATATTCTTGTATAACAGGTGGTCCAATCAGCATGCTAGCACTACAAGGTGTGCTGGAACTGATCCGCTGCCACAACGTGGACTACCCAGATGTGTACGACCGGTTGTATGCCATGTTCGAGCCGGAGATGTTCGCGACGCGGTACAAACGGCGACTTATACATATTGCAGACATCTTTCTTTCTTCCACGTGAGTATATTTTACCAAATTAATAGAAAACCCGTCTTGGACTTTAAAAAGATATTCAAAACATGTTATTTCTTGAGCACACATAATATGTACGTACACATACACATTTACAGTGCCTTAGTCCATTTTTATGTTCTTTTATTAGTATAAGTCTACCTAAACGTTAATAACCAAATCTGTATGGTTGTTTGATAAAATACTACTAACTTAACTTAAAACAAATCTTAAACCTTAAAAATAAATATATAACTTTAAATAGAAACTAACCTTGAGGGCATCCCCACAAAAAGGCTGGCAACATTCACCCTCTGGATGGCCAAACTGATCCTCTGAGCGAAAAAGCCACCAGCCTCCAGCCCATTATTTATATCTGTACTTATATCTGTCCATGCATATTAGCTGAATGTGTATTTGTTATCAGTTACCTAACGGAAAGCCTGGTGGCTGCGTTCGCGAAGCGGCTTGCCCGGCTGGCGTTGGTGGCGTCCCCCGAGGATGCGGCCGCGCTGCTCCAGCTCGTCGCCAACCTTATACACCGGCATCCCGACCTCAAGCGCATGATCTGCATGGACGACTCACTTCATATCAGTCAGTATACTAGTACATACAATACTGTTACGAATCAGGCTATTATTACAGGACTATGAGAAGGGAAAGTTTCTTTTCCTCTCCTTTTATCTGCCATTGGCCCTCTTAGCCACAATCACCAATTTTATTTTCATGAATTCAGCATCAATGATGATATTGACCTATACATTTGATCCGTATGATGTGTTCAGGGCCAGCAACTTTAATCCATACTAACCAATGCGCTGGACATAATATATTAGATGGAGTAGGCTTCCCCGTAACTCGACAATACTTTTGATGCTAACTAAGCTGGTTTTATACCGATGTTTTTCTTCACCCTAAGAGCAACATAAATATAGTCAGAAGAATTAATTGGTGCTCAGCCGGCCATGATTTGGAACCCACAACCTTCAGAATAAAAGTCGGAAGTAACTACAAGTAGAACAATACCGTTATATCTGTTCAATAACATGATGTATGTATGTACAGTGTCGAACGATCCGTACGTAATGGAGGAGACATGCTGCGACCGGTCCCGAGCTGTGGGCTCGTCCCTGTGGGAGGTAGCGGCCCTGAAACGGCACTACTGCCCGGCGCTGGCCACCGCGGCCGCTGCCGTGCTGGCCGCGCCGCAAGCCGCACACCCACAGAACGTGGTCGACCTACAGGAGACACAGGTGAGCCTACCGTTCATTTAACACACATTTATTATTATATTTTATCCAAAAGTCGTAGGGTGGATTCGATTCTGAGCATTCATGAAACTCTAGACCCATAATGTGTTGTGGTTTTGTACATACACCTATGTTACCTCTAGTAGCAGTCTTTAGTTCAAGTTAGAGGCTTAGGGCGATCTGTAAACTAACAATAGGTAGCCCACACCACTATACGAGAAGAAGAAAATACCTAATTTTAGTTGTTGCCAATTAAACTTGGTCCCTGAATCGTATGGCACCTACATGATTTGATTTTGTACTTATTGTACAGAGAATTGGATGCGCCCTCGTTTTCATTCGCGGGATAAAAATATGCCTATTTTTCTCATCTACACACCTATACATCAAAAAATTGTTTCAGTGATTGAGAAGTGTAAACATAACAGACAGTAACTAAGCAGATATATTAAATGAATATCTTAATATTTATGTATATTATTCCACAGGCTTTCGACTTGGAAGTCAAAAAGAAATTCAAGACCATAGAAATGCACTTCACCCGACCACTAGGCATGATTGCGGCCTCTAGGGAGGTGATGATGCGATGCTGGGATTATACGGTCTGAACTACAACCAAACTTCAAGGTATTAACACTTTACCATATAAATTATGACAAATCTAAGCATATTCCATCTAATACATGTCTTAGCCACAGTTAGGACCTGGCTCCTTAGGCCACAATGGCGGCGCCACTCACCGTGGTGTCTTATGCTACCAAGCGGGAAACACTGTCAGTTTCAAAATGAACGACATGCGACGTAAAAGAAAATTAAATAAAATTCAAAAAGGTAGTGGTGGTGGAGTGGACAAGACGTCAAATAGACTCTATATACATCTGTTAATTAATGGTTGCGCCACCAATTCATTTATTCATTCATTTAGCTGTATACATTTTGTTATTAGCATGACTCGTTCCGCCACTACTGGTGTCCCAGTGGGATTTTTTTATGCTCACAATGTTAACAAATATTTTCGAAAGTCTTGAGCTACGGCTCTTATAGCGTCTCACTGCTAACTGTGGTTAAGACATGTTCACATTATCCTCTAAGAAGTTATCGGTGTGAAGCTCATACCCATCGTTGACAGCTTAGCGAGTGGTGTAGCGGTCGCGAGGTTATGTTTAGTGTATAGATACATGGATTCAACTTGTTGACATTGATAGGTATATAGATTTAAAAAATCTGTAAGTGTTGAGTTAGTCCAAAAAACTATACAATTAATTATTTTATTTTTAAGTGTGAAAATTTCATTTCCACCTTGCAAACAAGTCATTATTGTTTAAATTTTTGCCATTATTCTTTCACCTATGACGTACTTTGATCGTGTGGTGCCATTGATAGCGCATCTGTACGGTATAGAGCGGGTAGAGAGTTCAAATCTCGCCGAGGTGACATTTTTGGAGACGCATTTTTCCTATGTATGAAAATTTGGACAATAATAATTGTCTAACAGTTTTGTATGAGTTTTTGACTCGCAATTTGATAAAAATCGACAAATCTTTAACAAAAAAATAAAAAACAATCTATGATTTTGAAATAGTACACTATAAATATACTAGTATTTAGTTGTAAGTAGCCTTCAAAACGCCTTGGATTACCGCCGCACTCAGAAACCTTACAAAGCGGATCATTAGTTAGTCAATGCTTTATCACAAAATCAAGACATAGCATTGCGTGCTAATTATTCGCTCAGTAACAATTCTGAATATGAAAGTTAAATATTGACTATTTCTCTTACTTATAAGCACTGCTTAGTTTAATTAACAATCTGCTAAGCAGCGTTTATAAGTGTAAGGGTTAAATTATATTTGTCAGGTATGAAATATTTGATTTCGCTTTGTTCGCTAATTATAATAATCACTAGCTGCGCCCCGCTGTTTAACCTACGTAGGTATAGTGTATCGGGATAAAACTAGCCTATGTTACTTCCCAAGATTCAATGTAGCCTCATACGAAGTTTCATCAAAATCAATTCAGTATTTCCTGAGCCAGTTCAGTTTTCTATACTTGGTATTTATTTACAAAACCACTCCTTTGCGTCGTCGCTGCAGCCGGGTAAAAACTATACTCGTAGTAGTTTTCTGTTTGTAATGAATACGCTCTGAAATTTACTAGACCGTTTTTGATGCAACATATAAAGATTATACATTGATTCCTAAGGATAAACATGAGCTACGCTTTATCCCGATATTCCCACGGGATCGGGACTGAGGGATGAAACCGCGGGACGCTGTCGCCATTCCGCCATCAAATATCACCAAAAAATAACTTTATACTATTAATTAAATATTTTAATTAAACAAGTATTTTATAATTAGCATTAAATTAACGCTTTTCTTCTTCTTTCGACATCGTATTTGAATAAGAAAAAAATCGATGTGTCGTTTAAAATTATAATTATTAAATAATATAATTTTAGTATGCACTTACACTGACGATGAATATGTTTTCTGTGTATTAGAAATAGTAAAATAAGTTAAATTATAATAAAGTAACTTATGCACTCGAAATCGCTTCTTAGCGGATGGTTAGTTAATTCTTAATTCACGTCAAGTTTTCTCTTATGTAAAATATTTAAAAACAAGACAAAAGTCATAATGGTTTATTTGTCATTGATTGCTTTAAACTATAAATTCATTACGTCGCACTCAGATACGTTCCTAGGTGAAACTTTAATTATGGAATGCCCTCTTGTGAATGACATTTAATGTCGACAAAAATGTGAATAAGCATTGTTCAACTAAAGATTCACTTAGTTACTTTTCTAAAATATGCGAACATTTGTCTTTTCTTCCTTTATTATATATTGAAGATCTCTCAACTCTATAATTAGCTAATGATCCGCTAAGCAGCCCTCCTTAGTGCGAAGGTGTTAGTTATAAGATTTTGCACAGTAATGTTTAATATTGGATATGAAAAGTCGATGTTACAGTTTTAGTTTATATTTTTTTACGAAACGAAATGTTAACAAAATAATGTCTGTGATGTTTAGGGCCTAAAATTACTGAGTTAATATAGCCGACGATCATTTGATCTGCTTCTCTATTCTTTGAAAATCAAGTCTTCTATTTTATTTTGTAGGAAGACAAAAAGTTGCTTTAGGTGACCAAAGAATTGGCTGCTACTTTGGCCAGCGATGCAGCCAGCCTTTGGGCACCCTAGAGAAAATTATTTAATTTTTTTAAATAAAAAAAACTGCATTAAGCTAATATGTGTATTTGAACAAATAGTTACTATACAAAACTATAAATTTAAAACTAAATACCATTTAAATGTCTCCGCAAAAAAAAAAAAATTTCAACCTGTAAAGAAACCTGTGTTAATTATAGCCCCTATTTGATAAGATTTTGAATTTATTTTGTGATTATTTATGTTTCATTTATTACCAGTGTTATGTTTTTGATATTGAAAAATTATTGTTTCTAAGTACTTTTATAAATTCGAAAAAGAATTGTTTTTGTTTTGTTTTTTGTTGTAACATTCTGACAAAGTAAAACGGTCAGCTATTGTTTTTTTAGTTGCGTGGTCAGTTAGCCATTTTTTAAACCTTTGGCAATGGCGAAAAAAGTAGTCTTCCTTTGTGCTTTTTAGTTGATTACTTATCCTAATAATATAAATATAAGATTTTGTGTGTACTGGATCGATTGCGATGAAACTCGGTATGTTGATAGCCTGACCTGGATTAACACATGAGCTGTTTTATATTCCGATATTCTCACGCAATCGGGACTTACGCGGGCCTCAGTTAACATGATGATTTCCTTAAAAGTAGTATCCTATTTCATTCCACTACTTCCTATTTATAATTTTGTTATACGAACAATCAGGTTTATTGAAATTGCCATATTTATTTATATATTATTTGTTGATTGATTTTTTTTAAGAAAGTCTCGCAGCTCGGGCGCGGCGCTCTTACATAACCCACCTTTGAAATATTGTAATGCCTCTAACCTTTAAACCAAATATTAAAGTCATTTTGTAACCGTTACACCGAGAGTGTGTGCTTGAAGTCCATAGGAAGTGTACGCTAGGAAGGGACGAAAACTGATAAGCGACGTAAAGGCCACTAATCGCGCACACAATTCCTGGCGCGTACTGAATGAATTATAAAAGATCCGCCTAAAATTCAACACAAATTATTTGCTTTTAAACAGACTTCATTTCTATAAAAAATCTATTTTTACACATACTGTTTTGGGTGAACATTTTTGATATATTTTTTTAATTTCTTAAATGTATGTTAAATGTATGAAAATGTAACACTTTGAAGGCTTAAGTTTTTATACCGTTTCAGCAGATAAAAGTAGCTTCTCTGTGTTGGAAAACATTTTATTTCTTAGATTTTTTTAATTACCGCGCCCGTTGTATTGTATTGTGATTATTTTGAAACAAAACCTTAGGTTACGTTAGATTAAGCATTACTTGTATCTTTAATTTTAACTTTATAATTATTGTCGACCTAAATAAAGAAGTATTACGATTTGATATGTTGTTTTTCATTTATACTTACCAGTTCATTTATACTTACCAGTAGCGAGGGGTCAACAAACAAATAAATAATGTCAAATAATTTGATTTTTCAGTAAGTATAGACCTATCTATTCAATAAAAAAAAAGATCGCAATGCTAAATTAACTATAGTTTTTTAGGCTTATATCTAGATGTTATAAATAATACCACCTTTTAAAAAATTACGTCATTTACTAGAATTATAACAATCTAAAAACTATACAGAAAACATATTTGGCACTTTGTAAATTAATTAATTAATTATATGAACAATTCGTATAAAACATTATAAAAATATAACCAAAGATCTACATAACATTCCGTTATTCAATAATTATTTGGAAGAACACATTGAAAACATATTTGTGGATTGAAGCCACATTTGACACCACATCGCACTTTTTAAATATATTTTGACTAAAATAATGGCTTTTTCATATCAAAATTGTAACTAAGTTAAATGTTGGTATGAATATTTATTTCTTGAAAAAGCACATTTTATTAAAGATCAGGCAAAAAAGTGGAAGCTCACCGTAGAGATTTGTGATTGCTATTATTTTAGTCATATGTTTATTTTAGTTTAAAGTGAACAGGACCTTTGATTAGAATTAATAACAGTATTGGAGCTCTACGGTGGGTCTGCAATTTTGTTGCCTGATTGTACATAAGTAACTTACATAATATTATTATGTTAATAAATATATATTCATTATTATTTCATAGCAGTTCATTAAAAAATGTGATTTGTAAATAATAAAGGTTAAAATAAAATGAACACAACTATATTACATACAGGGTTTTTAGTAATCATATTATCAGAAAGCGGGGCTACTTCTGTATACCTCCAACTTTTGCTCTATGACTTTGATGTTTACTCCGAAAATCAGCTGTTACTTACACAGAGAGGTCAATAAATTTAAGTTTTATTGACTGGTTTTTTAATCTCCTATGTTTAAAATAAGGTGATTTTCAAATTATTAGAACAAAAGTTGATTGTTAAGGCGCACAGAAGTAACCCTCAACCACTTTCTTATAAAATTACTAATAACCCATTTTAACAAAATAAAAATAAATTCGTTTTCTAAAACTAAAAATATTTAATAACTAAAGGTACGTAAATATAATTCTAATTTTATTGCTTTTCGAAGCCAATATTGCTGTGAAATATAATACTTTATCACAGTTTTTAGGTTCATTTAAAAAATACATACGCGAAGAATTGAGAACCTCATTTTTTTAAGTCGGTAAAAGAGGTCTAGTTCCAGATAGCTTAGATAGATAGCAGCAGCATCTTTTCATCAAAGAAGGTAAAATAAACTGAAAGATGTCTATGACCGACCAGTAAAAATCGACGAAGTTTGTAAGACAGGCTGCATGGACTCACCCAGCAGCAGTCTTTGCCTTCCCTGACCGTGTAATAAAAAAAATATAAGTCATTATCTTGACCAGGGACAACAGTGGCTAAGAGTGGTACCAATGGCAACTAAAAATGACGCTAGTATAATTTGACTTTTCCGCAGGCGGGTGTTTGCCCTCTGCGCCACAGAAGTCGTTATACTGGCTGATTTTTTTATATGTCCCTTGATATCAACTGGCCGACAGATGCCGTTGCTTGAAAAAATATCGAAAAATGCTGAAGAGTTGCATATCCCGACTTTGACATAAATGAAAACTGCATAATTAGATGCATAATTAGCCAGGAATCGAACCTGTCCAATCATATATATTTTTATACCAATCGGTAGTGTTAATGATAGAGATCAATTCCTGGTAACAAACATACCAACTATATTGTAATCTATTTAACGATATGCTCCTGACTCTCGGACTTGGTGTTACAGCACGTGATCTGGGGAGTCTGTTCCCTGACATCCTCCCTGTCCTCCATGCAGCAGTCGTGCCCGTCACCTCGGTCCGGGGGTGGCTCCGGCTTCTTCTTGCAGCAACCTAACCAAACAAATAGATAAATAAAGTTTAGTCTTTGTATACCTAAAATGTAGTGAACCTAAACCATAAGAGAGTTAGGCGTATTGACTTAGGTGTAATAAGTTTTAGGTCAAAAGCGGAACTTTCTTTCGATTTAAATTTTCCGCAATTAACCTCTTTAGTTATTTGTGAGGTTCCCTTTTGCGTGAGGTTCCACTTGTCAGGGGGAGAACCAGCCCAGCTCCTCCATAAATTGTGTTACTAGAAGTTGATCCTCAATTAATTTTAGAAGGCTATTGTCTCGAGTCTTATTTCCGCTAGTACTATGCAATCCAGCAGCACATGCGGAGTCGTCTCCTTAGCCCCCATGCACGGTCTGCATAGGGGGCTGTCCGTTATATCCAAGTTGTGGAATTGCTTGTTGAAAGAGCGATTGAAACCAAGCACATTCGATTTAGTTTTTTTGTTTATTTCAAGTAAAATAAAATTAAAAACTAACCTTGCCTCTCCGTACGTAGAAGCTGTGCATCCTCAACACTAGGTATATCTTCCTTCTCACTCTCCTGATCAATTTTCTTCGCCCTAGCCACCTTCGAGGGGCACTTTTTGGCGCCGTAGTAACAAGTGGCGTCCGGCGCACCGTCCTGTGAACTCGATGCTCTGAAGTAGTGCGACGGTTGGACGCAGGTTCGGGTCTGGCAGATGAAGAAGTCGGATTCCGAGCTGCCAGGCGAGTCGAGGAGCGGCGGGGTTGTTGTTTCAGCTGTATTCAATTTAAAAATGTTTTATTACGACTTATTCTAATTGGAAATTGTTGCACTTTCCAAAAATTCAATGCTCTCAGCGGGATTTGAACCCGCTTAACCGTAGCGGTGGTGCTCTGAACCACTGAGCTGCGTGGGCCACAGTGGCGGGGCAACTTGTACAGTGGTTTAGGCACCACTATGGTGTAGACGTCTTATTGAAAATTTGGTGCACTTTGTATAGAGCACTATCAAATCGCCCGTGTAAGAAATTACGGATGTTTTTATTTAAATACATATTTATATAGGATGATTTTTTAAATAGGCCTTGAGGTGCCTGCACTGTAAGAGATAAATATTAATTCTTTTGTAAATTTTGTAAATGGCTGTCAAGGCCCATTTATAAAATTAGCCTTGTATACTGAAAAATTTGGCTTTCTACAACTACAAAACAACTGGGTACACAAAAAACGCTACACAACTGAATATTTAAAGCGGGGTTTACACTATACGAGTGCACTCGTATGAGTCAACTTGGATCCTAGTCATACAAACAAAAACCAACCAAAAATCGGCCTTTAACCAAACAAAACCTCAAAGAAAACTGCCTGCTGAAAAATAATATTCTAGAAAATGGGAACACGGATCTGATCGGATGACAACAACCGAGTAAGCTCGCTCGGATAACGAGACTAGTTTAGTGTAAACCCTGCTTTAACTAAGTAAATAAAATTCAGACAATATTTGAACTAACTCTAAAGCGAAATTATAATCAAGTGTAAATTATTTATCATCTCTATATACAATTATGATTTTACCAAAAGTTAATATTTACACACTAGTTACTATTTCCATGGAATTGGAGGTGATCAAACGAAGAAAAAGTTTGTACCGGTGGTCTCGAACCTAACGATTTTTCGGTATTTCTAACGATTTTGGGTCTCAACCCAACCGATTGAATATTGTGTTAATTTGTCATCTACCGATGTCGTGTCAAAACCCCCAATGTTTGAGGGCAACTCTACGGATTTTGACGTTCGAGGCCACTTTTGGCCGAACCGTGTCAAATATTGTTGGCTTTACTTTATTACTTTGCTTGACGACCCAGTTGGCACAATAGTCACCATGCCGGACTGCCAAACACAGGGTTGCGGGTTCGATTCCCGCCTCAGACAAGTATTTATGCTTAAATATTTGACTGTGGTCTGGTTGTTCCTATGTATTATAAGTATATATTTACAAAAGAAAAGTATATAAGTAGTTTATCCGTTGTCTAGCACCCATAACACAAGTCTAGTTACTGAGCTTGTGGCTAGATGGCGATGTGTGGAATGTCCTGCAATATTTACTGTCTATGGAACGAAAAATAGCAGCAAACTTTTTCTTCGTTTTGTCATCTCTAATGGGACATAGTAACTCAGTATACCTTTGTACGTTTATACGCTATGCAACATTAAATGAAATAAAACAAACAATAATAATTATTAATAAATAAACAATTATCCATGCAAGCATACTAAATAATGGTACCTAATATAATATGGCAAGGGTAAGACAATCAATAAATATCGCGATATTTACTTATGTTAGCAAAGCCCCGCGGTTTCACCCACGTAAGTACCGATACCGTGGGAATATCGGAATACGAAGTACTCTATGTTACTCCCAATGAATCAATGTACTATGCCAAATTTTATCAAAATAAGTTCAGTAGTTTCGCAGTCTATTCGTTACAAAAAAATACATAAAAATATTTTCTCTTTAATATTAGTGTAGATTGTCTTTCATTCCGAAGGTCGTAGGTTCGAATCCCGGCAGGCCGTGCCAATGATTTTTTCTTAAGGTAAGGGTACCTGCGCTCTCTCCATACAAACGTAGTCGACTGTTTCCTCCCTGGAGCTCTATTTATGAATCGCTCGTGTGACATATTTTTAATTCGTTTTACACAGAAAATTGAAAAGCGGTAATTACCGACGAACATCCGCAATAATCCCAAAATATATAAATGTTTTTCAAAGATCGTTTCCGCATGTTTATTCTACCACTCGCCTGGCGGTGACGAGTGGTGGAAACTATTCGTTACGATAGAGCGATTTAAAAATAGCGAATTTCCGATGTCGAACGAATGTTAGTAGAAATCGAGCGCTCGACGCGGGACTAACGATTCAAAAATAGAGCCCCTGGATAATGACACTAGCACAAATATTTTTGTGCCATAAAACCTATAACTGCCGTGACTATGCCTCTATGTTTTGGTTTTTTTCATTTTCTAATTATTATCATAGAAATTAATATAAAAAAAATAATAATAGGGGTATGGTCATGGCAGTTCTAAGTTTTATGCACCAAAAATATTTGCTCTAGCTCATCCAGGGAGAAAACAGTCGACTACGTTTGTAATAGTTTGTATGAAGAAAGCCCCCGGTACCCTTTTCTCTTAAGTATAAATAATGTGCTCTATTTAACATTGCTCTTACGGTGAAGGAAAACATCGTGATCAAACCCGCGGCTTAGTTGGCTCCAGATGTACTGATGAGTTGTTTCCTCTGGACGGTCGAATAAGCTGGGAGGGATTTGGACACCAAATAGGTGCTTCTGGGCATAGTATATTCTATGGATCGTGAGTGAGTATTCGTGAGACTCGATATAAATAGTTTGTGTAACCCTTGCCTAGACTAGTATCTGTCAGTGTTAGGCCTCAAGTCGGGCGCCTGCCTCGGCTGGTAGGGCTCCGGCGTGAGGTTCGTGTCGTTCTGCTGGAGCTCCAGGGCGTCCATCTCCTTGCACAGCTTGCCCTCGCATTGTTCCCAGCTACACTTCTCAGTGTTGCACCGGTCTTTCATTGACGAATCGACGTTAAAACGGTTAGTAAAGACGGTTGACCAGCTAACTAGCCTCTTTAAGAGGATTGCATATTGCGTACCATACGAAAAAAAAGAACTATTTTCTCCCCTTAATATTCGCTTATTGTCTGGTTTCGGTTTTTCTTTGTGTATAATTACCTAATTCATTGTTAACTAGGCTTGTTTCTTTTTGTTTAAAAAACTTAAAAGTTTTACTGTTTTTATAATTATATTCCAGATAAGCTTAAAATACAAACAAATCAAGCGATTGACAATTTGAGAGATGAATGAAGATAAGATGATGTTATTAGTATGTGATCCTCTTAAGACTAACCAAATTTATTCAATTGTTAAGACTTAAGAGGGAACGCGGTTGCTTGCTCCGGGTATTAAATGAAATATGACTTTAATAATTAGTTGTTAGAAAGAAGGAATTCAGAAGGGTGTTAGAGGTATTATTCAGGATAGAAATAGGGGAATAGGCATGAAGAAAGCAATACCCGCATACCCTCTAAACTGCATGGCATATTGTTGTTTTTATTCAACATGTTTATACAATTTATAGGTATTTTTGGACATTTAGATTTAATTTCAAGACCTTTACTTGTAGTTTATAAAATATTATCCATAGTTAAAGAAGATTAGGGTTGGCTTGCGTGACATTACTTAACGGGTAATTTTTATTTAAACAAACCACAAGGCTGATATTATTTAAAAAGTTTGACAGTTGGTTAGTAATGTTTAAGGTTTTTTAAACGTTATAATTTATGTTGTGCAAGTCAACCTTAATGAAAAATATAATCTCACCTATAAATTGTATTAAAGAATTTGGATAAAAAAACAAGGAATAGGTACATTTTTAAAGCAATACCGCGGCGCTAAGTTTTTTAAGTGCTTATTAACTTAAAAAATTTTTTTAATAAAATTACCTATCGCGGGACACGCGTTTGGAAGGAAGTCCCTTTACCCTGTGTTTTTAAAATTTTTTTTTCATACACACACGAGACACACACACATATAATGGGGGAGATTAGTATCTCCTTGCGACATATATTTTCTCGGCCAACCGCAATAAGAAACTTAATTCCAAATGCCTAGTTCTGCCTGACTGAGGCACTACAAACAATAAAACCATTACCATATACTTAGTGTGTATAATGTTGATCAATAACTCACCAGTGTCATCACATTCAGGCGTGCAGATGACAACTCGCCTCGTGCTGAAGCACTGCATCTGGAGACGTGTCAACTTCGTACCGAACAGGAAATACCCTGGAAATTATATATATATAGTAGACCAGCCAGTTCTCCGGCAAGTTAGCGCATCGTCGTGCGAAACAAGAGCAACAAGCTTCGCTGATAGCCCTCGGTAGGGCAGATTTACGGGCACGGTAGGGCAGATAAGGGCTTTTTGGGCTGCAGCCCAGGGCTAATAAGTAACATCAATTTCGGCAATTAAATTGGTTATATGGTTTCCACAAATATCACAATATTATTACAAAAACATTTGTTCCAAAATCTATTGTTTTAACAAAAATTTTCAATGTTCACAAGTAGGTTATGTACCTCAAGGTTCGCTGTTAGCCCTCGTCGTCGGTTAGATCGATAGAACTCACCCAGCATAGTACCGAAGACGACAGCGAGCAGTAGATGTACGTTGTAGACCATCACAGCCAACATCAGCAAATAGCCCACGGTGCTGTGTAACACGAAGATTGTTGACTGATGCGCGTTCACCAACATTCTGTTGACAAGCGTTACGAACTTACGGGTGATTCACATTAGACCGGGCGGAGTCCGTACGTGCTGCACGTTTATATTACACCGGGTTATCGCCCGCCGAGGGGCCGCGGGACGGGACACGGATCATGCACGGTGTAATATAACACGTCCGGGCCACGGTCACGGCCCGGTCTAATGAGAATCATCCCTTAAGGTCGAAGCACACATATCAACTCGTAAACGTATCAATTCGAGCAGTTCAGTATTCTTTGTATGAAACTCCCTACTGCAACGCACACTAAACGGAATCGTAACGTAATCGCCTCGCCTCGGGACAAGCTCACGAACCGCGGTACGGTGCGTGCTCGACTTGCCGTTCCCGTTGATTCGGAGCTGCTAAACGCTTGTAGGTATACGTTTATGGCAAGGCGATACGGTGACGATCTTTTTCAGAGTTGATTGTGTGCTACGACCTTTAGTGTCTCTTTTTAAGTGATATTCATTTCCTACAAACACAGAATACATCATAGTTATTATAAATTACGAAATCAGCCCTTTTTATCCCTTCAGAGTTGGAATGTTTAAAAATCCTTTCTTAGTGCTCGATTAGTTCTAAAAGGAACCCCTATTCAAGTTTCTCATAGGTTTTGTAGTTTCAGAGATTACATGATGAATAGTTTTCTCTTGTATTTATATAAATTAAATACAAAACGAAATATTTTCGGTTGGAAAGGATCCATTCATTTGTTTAGCTATGTTAATATGTCAGGATAGCATAGATTATATATAATATCTCACCTTACTTTGACAGAAGCCCACCGGCTGACCTGCCCCGAGCTAGCGTTGCGGCTCGTCGTGGGCTCCATTATGTTGCCTTGTTCTCTGAAACATTAAGATATTTTTAATGAGCTTTCAGAGCAATTTACTAGACTATAAGAGATAGCTAAAAACGTCGGAAGGAGTTGCGTGCTAGATTTTGAAAAAAACTAGAACGGCATCATTCGATCATTCAAATTTGTAAATCCAAAAAATAATCACCCTAACTTTAAAAATTAAAAATTGAAAAAATATTTTTAAAGATTTTTTAAAACCTATATACCTATAAGTGACAAAATAACAAGAAAATAAACAAAAGAATTGTTTTTCAGATTCAGTTCCCTATTTTTACAAAAATTTTAATTAAGGTGGTCCTTACTACCCGCACGTACCTTAATGTATATCTAAATAAAAATAACTTCACGAATCCTAATCACTAGTTACGCTTCATTGACAATATTACAGATATCAAATGAAATATAAAAACTTTCAATAATATTTGAGCTCTGTTTTGATGACGATAAAGTGTATTTTAGACAGACGAAGTGTAAGTGAAAATTCTTTGCGGAATTCATGTTTTACGCTCAATTTAAACTGATTCGAATTTAATCATCGATAATTACGTGAAGAGATAATCAATAAAAAAATGTTATTTACTGAGTTACAATATTATCTTAGCTAAACAGTAAGTTTTATTTGTATAGATGCTCAAACTATAAATATTGTATGCCTGTAATGGGTAAGTGATTGTTACCTAACTATTATTTTTAATGATTAAGATCTCAATGTACATCACTTGGACAGTAAAAATTCTTGATTCTTGATAATAAATGTAGAAAAATAACTAAAACTACATCCCTAATGATATAATAATTTACAAGACTTTTGATAGTTTTCAAAGAAAGTTTATAGAAAGTTCAACTCCAAAAACCCCCCACTATTCAGGGCTAATGCACTAGTCCCTACTAACGTATCCCCCCGGTAGGTAAGAATGGAATTTTTCTCCCAGTAATACCTGAAAATTACTTAGAAATTGACTTCCGCATATCCCCACCGAGTGTTTAAGTGTGGTTTTTGTTACAAAGTAAAATTTAGTTCATCAATAGTTTTTTATAAGCCCATCGCATTAACTGTGCGTTCTCTGTTAATCAACAAAGAAAATCTAATTCAATTGTTGCAAAACTATTTGTATAAAAGACAATATGAATAAACATTGAATACAATATACTAGGTATACATACGCTAATAGATAATGGTTATTATATTATTTAAATAAACAATACTATCCAGCAGTAATGCAGTCTTTCTCAAAGTGGGCGCTGGGTGGTAAACGGCCCAGAAATTTGGGGTGTATTAAAATTAAGTATGTTTATTTAAATAAAAGATACTCTTAATATAATAAAGTTGCGTTTTAATTGCTCTTACTGCTAAAAACGTCTTGTTTAGAATGTATGTTTAAACTCCAGATCAGACTTATATAGCACGCTATTATTTAATTAAGTATTTACCTAAGTTTATAAGTTTTTTATGATATAAATTAATTTAATAAATATTGTAGAACATTTTACATAGTGTCATCTAGCCTCAAGCTTAGCAACGTAAAGTAAAAAAAAATGTTAGTGGGCGCTGAAAAAAATGATTTTCAAAGGGGGCGGTGGGCGAAATAATTTTGAGAACCTCTAGTTTAACATATAATCCACGCGTTATCTGTTGTGCCACAAGTTAATGGATTAATTAATTGCTTTCCGAACACAATTTTATCACCTTTTAGATTTAATGAAGCGTTGAATACATTTATTTAATTGGTTTTCCTAAACATTAAATGTTGTTTCATATGTAGGTACTTAAACTTCATTATTACGTTGACGTTTATTTTAAGTGATAGCAGTATAAGGTAAACCATAAAATATAGCTAAGGTGGATGTCTAAAAACACCATAAGCAGGACAAGGAATTTTCGACTTTAAAGGAGATCCTTCACAGACCGTGCATTTTTTGCCCTGGTAATCGCAGATACTTAGTGTTTGCTTTTTGAATTACATTTAATCGATTTACATCGATTTTAAACAACGGACAGTTATTTTAAGGTGTTAAAAATTCATAACAATTTAGATTTTTGAGGTTTATATTTTTTAATTGTTGGTCCTTCAGTGCTATATACCTTCTTGCTATTAAACAACTCCAAAGGTACCTAGATGGTACCTAGTCGCCTAGAAATGGTACTTACACAACAACGCTTAACCTTATCTTTCATGCTTTAATAATTAAAATAGTAAGTCAGTAAAATTTAAAATCGTGACTGACTGACATATAACTATTAATGTTATTTATAACGGGTTATTTATTATTGTTTTTATTAACCATGGTAGTATATCTAATGGGTAAACTAGAACTAGACTGACATACCTATCGCATAAGAGGTTCCTTCTCTCGTCCGATCTGTGTGGATTCAGTTTCTTTAAGGCCTCACGTTGTACTCTTGCCAAATATACCTGAAATTCAATAAATTTATAAACACACGAGAAAAACAGAGATTTAGAGAGATATTCTCTACTGAAACTAGCTCAACCCCGAGGTTCACCCGTGTTTCAGGATAACAATTTTCACGTTCGTAATAGAAGTAGAACTAGCTGAACCAGGCAATTTTACCTACTTTAGCGTCTGATAATAATTTATTACAAATACAGAATACATAATAGTAACTACGAATTTCAAACTTTAACATCCACTTTGGAGGTCGCATTTTCAAATATCCTTTCTTGTTGCTCGCCTACGTCTTAAAAGGAACACAACTGCGAAGTTCCATACTCGTAGCTCATACCTTTGAACCTTCATAGAGCAATGCAATGAAGAACAGCGCTATCCAAGTGAGCGCGAAGGACCAGCGACTGGTGATGGTGAGCCCGGGGAACAGGAAGTCGCCGAGGTCGTAACCGAACCACATCCACATGTGCATCATCTTGCCTGGAGAGGAACAGAACTAGATATAAACTTATACTAACATGGTTATTTTCACTACTAAAGTTATTTACGAACGTTTTATTTTATTTATCTGCATATGGCATTGCAATAGCGTGCGGTGAAAGACCGAGGCTTTTCTTACTAGTATATTCTGTGCTATAGATAGGTGAGTAATAGATTTACTAATAAACTTGTCCGGTTAGTTAAACTTAAAAGAACTACTCGCCAAATTTTTATTTTTTTAAATATTCATAATAATGAAGAAGTTACAAATCGAAATGTAACATTATATTAAAATCAACGCATGTAAATACATAATTTTCCAACTAGAATATCTTTATTAGGCTGTGAAACTTTTAGTTTAATATTCTGATGCAGTTCCAAGCACCATGTTCACGAGACTGGCTCATGTCAGACTCAAGTGCAGAAATCAGTAAGATTTACTTTTGGCACATAATAGTCAATTAAAGAATGATCGTCTGTCTGTGTCTTTCTTGGCGTGTACATGTCTTCAAGTCGTTTTTTAGTGAACAAGTATCTTCTAGGTCTAGGTAAGCGTGTTACATCTCAGACCGCATCCTCACAGGCAGGTGTGATCATACGGTAACCTACCATCTTTATATTTATGTATATTGCTGTTCGTTCGTCTCGTTAAAACTGAAACTAAAACTCCAGAACGGCAGAACCGATTTGGCTAATTTGGTCTTGAAATATTTGTAGAGTCTAGGGAAAGTTTTAATGGAGAGAAAATATGAAAAATAAAATAAGATCGGGACTTACGCACGTAAAACCGCAAGGCGCAGCTAATTTGTAATAAATACTTATATTTAATGTACCTTTTTTTACGTTTTTCGAATTTCTTGGTAACTGAAACTTGCTACCGAGTTGTATTAGTAGTGAAATGATAAAAAGTGATAATTTTGGAGGCGTATTTGGCAATAGTTGTTTGAACAAATGTTTTAAGTCAAGGTAATTGTATTGTTAAGCTGGTTTTTGGATGAACTACCCGCGAGACTCAACCTTGACTAATAAATGATAAAATTAAAACTAGCTAAGAAAGTATACTTGAAGATGTCTGCCTACTTGCTAAGTCACGTTTAAACTATTAGGGAGCCGTTTTAAATAAATAAATTAAATTAATATTGTAGGACTTTTAACACAGCGCCATCTTGCCCCAAGCTAAACACACACTACAAATAACGCAAGCCTAGTGCGTTATTTGTAGCCAAACAAAGGATTGAATACTACTCATTTACTTTATCTACTATATAAAAATAAGTCGGGTTTTCCTTCCTGACGCTATAACTCCAGAACGCACGAACCGATTTAGATGATTTCGGTTTTGAAATGTTTGTCGTAGTCCAGGGAAGGTTTAAACGGTGAGAAAGATCGGACTTACGCGAGTGAAACCGCGGGGCGCAGCTAGTTTTTTATAAATAGGTAAATATATACATAAATATTTGTTTGAGGCGGGAATCGAACCCGCTATCTTCTGCGTCGCGGACGAGGTCTTCAAATAGGTTGTACATACAATATATAGTATAGGATTACGTACTTCTTTTCTATGATTAAAGTTCTATGTTGCTTTCTTCTCTCCTAACTTGGTCCCCCGCGACAAGATTATATCAAATCCACTTTTAAAATTAGGGCAGAGTAACGTAGTAGTGCGGTCCGATCAGCTACCAGCGCCGCGCACCGGCCCAACACACGCGCGCCTGCGCTGCGCCTGCGACTCTAGCAATGTTATTGTAAACATTACGAACAATGGTTATTAAAACAATTATTATTGTAATTATTTTTTAACCAGCCCAATTGTGATTAGGCTTGACTCATGTTCGAAATAGTTAGTAGACTAATAGTTATAGATATGTTATCATAATATTATATGTTATTTAACTATTGGGATTATAAACTATTGTGAGATCATTGCAGGATAATTTGGATAGCGTATCTTTATAGTCGTGTACCTACACTGGGACTATTTGAAATATTATCAACTTAGTTAATTACTGTTTAAACACGAATGTTACAACTCGATAACATAATATCTTGCTCCAGTTAGTCGCGGATAGTCGCGCTTTTTCTGTAATTTCCACGTCAATATGACGGCTGAGGTTTTAATTGAATGAACAGTGCTAACTAGCGTGAACATACTAAAAATGCTTATGGAGCATGCATGCATGCGACTTTAATATTTTTTCCATAAAATGCTTCTGCCCATCAGAAGCATTTTAAGGAAAAAATATTAAAGTTGACTGATTTGACTGGAAGACTGGAAGACTGGAAGACTGGCTTGACTGATTTGGGCTACAGTGACTGTTTCTGGCTACCTATGTAGTAGACAATGACGAGCTTCGATGTTCAGCAACTCTACTATAATGTGCTCTTTGGTGAAATACCTAATATTTAGCAGTTATTATGTTAGTATGTAACGGAACATTTGGTCTCAGTTTTGGCTGAAACCCAAACTTTTTAGGCATTCATTAGGCCTGCGGTTCTGACAATGGCCACGAGCATTGAATCACCTGATAATTCATGACCACAGAATTTCGCCACGGCCATAATGTTTTGCTGATTTTTGGCTAACTTTCAATCGGACACTAGTTAGTAGGTATGTATGTATATTTGTTACTCCACCAACTACAGAACTGATTGGAAAATCTTGATATGCATATAAACAATTTATTCTACTCTAGAATTATCAAGTTGTGTTGTGGTCACCAGAATACCACAATTTCCCACCACATTGCTATGTTCAGAGATAAGTGTTTACTTACTTATTATTTTTTATTTAATATTTAATAAATTACATAGGTTAGCAACATCTTCACCTCCAAAATGCAACAAAAACTCGATAAAGTATTGCTGACTATGCAAGTCAGTTGGCTAAGGGACTTGGATGTAAAGATTTGATCAACGCAGGATGATTATCATACCCAATCATGACTAAGTGGATATTTTTTTACATACAATATTGTCTGTAAATATAATTCCTTCAAAACACCTTGAACATTTATTCAATAAGTATTGCCAAGTGCTATTGGCAGTTATGCATAAGTATGTGAGTACATACAATGTCTTTATTAAATTAATAATTTTTCACAAGGTAACCACAATAATGAGAGAAACAGAGATATTTCGAGCTGTAGAGCTGTAGGTAGATACACCTAGAGCTACAACTGAACTTTATCTGGTTTGTACCTACCCAATGATTGTCCTTGTTAGCCTTGGTCCTCTTTAATTTACCTACTTTTACTCAAAGTTTTTATATCACAGAAAACACTTACCAGGAGTATTTGTTGTCAGGAATAAATACTTGAGACTGGCTGCCCTACTAACTACTTTCAGATAAGCTACATTTTCATCATTATCTAACAAATTGATAAATTAGAAAGTAAATAATGAACCATTTATTGCCCTCTTTTGATAACGGTTTTATTTGTATGAAATGCACGTCGGTTTTAACGTTTCTTGTCTGTATAAAAATTCGGAAGCATAATAACTAGAAAGTTTAAAATTCTAAACTCGAGCACACGAAATTATGAGTTGAATTTCCAACCAAAAATTAATAAATTATGCGAAGAACAGCCGTGAACTACTAGTCTGTTTCGAAAACAGAAAACACTTTGAAAATAAAATGACAGATATGACAGCAGACTGACAGCTATCTGACTTTAAAAAACGTGATAATGGCATCGCGCGGCTTCGGCTTCTCGAACTCTTCGTAAGTACGTCTTCGAGCATTTATTTAAGGTCGTCACAGACGTAGCTATATTTTATATTAATATACTAAAATATATCGACGGTGGAAATTTTAAATGTCGTAAGGGACATTTCGTTAAATTTCAAAGTTTATGTCGTATGATTTTAAAATGTTTGGGGTGTAAGTACTTAAACCATTCGATTAATATAGTAAATATTACAAAGAATTAAAAAGTGTGAACCACTGTGACGTCATTTCCATGAAATTATATTTCAATAAAACATATTAATTTTGTTGTTGTTGCCGAAGATCGGGCTCAGTGGCGTATCTTGGGAGAGGCCTACGTCCAGCAGTGGACTGATACCGGCTGATGATGATGATGATGATGAATTTTGTTAACAAGTCGCTTCCTGCTGTCTGTCTGTCCCTATGTATGCTTAGATCTTTAAAACTACGCAACGTTTTTTAGGGTTCCGTAGCCAAATGGCAAAAAATGGAACCCTTATAGATTCGTCATGTCTGTCTATCTGCCGTATGTCACAGCCACTTGTTTCCGAAACTATAAGAACTATACTGTTGAAACTTGGTAAGTAGATGTATTCTGTAAACCGCATTAAGATTTTTACACAAAAATAGAAAAAAAAAAACAATAAATTTTAGGGTTCCATACTTAGAACTGAATTTCAATTTTTTTTATATTAAACCCATATGTGTGGGTTATCTATGAATAGGTCTTCAAAAATGATATTAAGGTTTCTCATTTCAAAATCATTTTTTTCTAAACTGAATAGTTTACGCGAGAGACACTTCCAAAGTGGTAAAAAGTGTGTGTCCTAACTTGTGTAACTTCTAAAATAAGAGAATGATGAAACTAAAATATATGATATACATTATTACCATGCAAACTTCCACCCAAAATTGGTTTAAACGAGATTTGGTAAGTAGTTTTTTAATACGTCATAAACCGTGAACCACCATTTACCCTTCATTCATGTATTTTACCACTAGCGCCATCTATTTTTTGCATTTGTTTTTGCGTCGAGGTTAAAAAATAAAAACAGAATACAGTGGTACGGAACCCAATACTACTTACGCCAATTCTTATTCAATATGAAAAAATATATACAGGGTGAATTTTTACCTAAACTATGATAGATAGCGAAAAATGCTGAAAGGAGTTGCGTGCCCGATTTTGACAAAAACTAAAACTGCATCATTAGATTTTTGAAAAAGTCATTACCCTAGCCGGGAATCGAACCTGTTCATTTTCCAAAATAATAATCATCCTATATTTTTGTACCAATCGACAGTGTCGCTAATAGAGATCAATTCCTGGAAACAAACATAGTTTGGTAAATTAAAGGAAATAGCTCATATTAGTAATCTTTTGTAATTTTCATACAACCATCCCTGAAAAAAATGCAGTGAGGAGGTATGGCCAAATAAGGTAACAAACTGTTGCACTAAAAATATGAACTGTTTTTACAAATGTTATGTAAAGAACTTCATTTAGAACTTATTTTATAATATTTAGAATAATATCACTTGTCCTCTGTCTCACTTTATTGTTAATTTGGCCAGAGACAGAAAGATGAAAATTACAGAAAACTACAAAATTCAGCCATTTCCTTTGTTTTGCCATACTATGTTTGTTCCCAGGAATTGATTTCTATCAGCAACACTATCGATTGGTATAAAAATATAGGATGATTAATTTTTTGCAAAATCAACAGGTTCGATTCCCGGCTAGGGTAATAAGTTTTTCAAAAATCTAATGATGCAGTTTTAGTTTTTGACAAAATCGGGCACGCAACTCCTTTCAGCATTTTTCGCTATCTATCATAGTTTAGGATATAGCCCTGAAGGCCCACATAAAAAATTCACCCTGTATATTTTATGTCAAATTGAACTTTTTTATTTTTGTAAGGGCCTTACAACACATAAATATACCAGATAGAAAGACTTATGACGTCTCAGAATTAAAAATGAAAAAAAAAACAGTCAAAATAATAACCCATAATATAGGGATATATTATATCTCTAGCGACGCTATATTATGCATGTACTTATTATACATATAAACCTTCTTCATGAATCATTCTATCTAATAAAAAACCCCATCAAAATCTGTTGCGTAGTTTTAAAGATTTAAGCAGTCAAAGGGAAATAGGGACAGAAAAAGCGACTTTGTTTTATACTATGTAGTGATAATGATAAAGTTTTTTATGTCATAATTAGATTTTTAAAACTACGCAACGGATTTTTATGCTGTTTTTTATTAAATAGAATGATCCTAGAGGAAGGTTTATATGTACAAAACATCCATAATATAGCCGTGCGAAGCCGGGGCGGGTCGCTAGTATCCATATATTTGAAGAGATATCAAAATTTTAATAATACAGAGTATAGCATTTTTCATGCTCGATAGAGCATGAAAAATGCTATACTACGCAATATGAAGTGTACTTTCGAGAAAATGTCCCTTACGACATTTTAAAGTTCCACCGTCGATATAAAATATGTCGAGCTATATCGGTCGACATATTTTAGTGACGTCATAAAATACCTAAACTATATCAAAATATATCAAAATATATTTTTGATACCGTCAAATGGGGTGATTACAGTTAGAACAATGGCTACCATGCCGGACTGCCAAACACAGGGTTCGATTCCCGCCTCAGACAAGTATTTATAAATTAATAAATAAATATTGCAGGACATTCCACACATCGTCATCTAGCCCCAAGCTAAGTAACTAGACTTGTGTTATGGGTGCTAGACAACGGATATACTACTTATATACTTTTCTTTTGTAAATATATACTTAATATACATACAGACACCCAGACCACAGACAAATATCTAAGCATAAATAATTGTCTGAGGCGGGAACATGAGCGTGCCCAGAGTTTTGTAAAGGGTGGGGCAGAAGCAAATAAAAGTAAATAACTCATTAAGTAATAGAAAATTAAAAAAAAAAATGATTAAAATGGGAGCATATAATTTATCATGTCCCATAGTCACAGACGACATTTTGGGCACAATTTTCAAAAAAGTTTTTTAAGTAAAGTAACCAAATGAATATTTAAATTTGTTATGTACAATTAAAAACCAATTTTTGAAGTGAAAACTTCTTATGGCGCGTTGGGCACTTTTGTGGGTGAGCATTTTCAGCCGCTCTCGCGACAGATTAGCTACGAATCTGTCGCGACAGATTCGTAGCAATGAGATTTCGTAGCAAGGTCTACGGGCTGTAGTACCTCTACGAAATTGTTATTGAAGTGAAAACTTCTTATGGCGCGTTGGGCACTTTTGTGGGTGAGCATTTTCAGCCGTTCTCGCGACAGATGAGATTTTCTCGCGACAGATAAGATTTTCTCGCGACAGATGAGATTTTACACAGATATACAGTTTTTTAATTTGGCTGTGAGTGTATTAAGACGTACATATGGTATTTTTTAACGGACGACTATTGACGGACGACAAATGTCGGACGACAATTTTTTTTTTTTTTTCGGATATACAGTTTTTTTATTTCTTATAAGCTCCGAGTCAGGGTGGGGCAAATGCCCCACCTTGCCCCACTGTGGGTACGCCCATGGGCGGGAATCGAACCCGCGACCCTGTGTTTGGCAGTCCAGCATGGTGACCATTGTGCCAACTGGGTCGTCAAATGCTTAGATATTTGTCTATGGTCTGGTTGTTTCCATGTATTATACGTATATATTTACAAAAAGAAAAGTATATTAGTAGTATTATCTGTTGTCTAGCACCCATAATACAAGTTGCTTCTTTTGCTGCTTAGCTTGGGGCTAGATGACGATGTGTGGAATGTTCGCAATATTTATTTATTTATTGGATACAACACTAAAAATGTTTTTATACAGACCATTTTGCATTTTTAACAGACTTAAAAAAAAGAGGAGGTTCTCAGAACAGAATTACACCTACCTTCTCATTAGAAAACTCTTCCAGCGGTTAAGATTACAGGTTACAATTTAAATAAAATAGTCGCTTTCGTCTCGTCGGACTGGGTTTGAATGAATGTTGATAGGAAACCCTATCCTAAATGAAGATCTGATGAGGATCTTCGGAGTGATGAACAGATCTGTACAGCGAGATTAAGCAAATTGCTTAGTTTTCCATTTCCACTAGTAGAATTGGCCCATACACTAATAGGTATCGATGAATGAAGCATCTGAAAGCACCTTCTCATCACCTAACTCCTTAATGGGTTACGATTATGTACACGTTGCAATTTGAAGAAATAGTCGCTTTCGCCTCATGGAGTAGAATTTTCGGTGACAGCGGCAATAAAAATGGTTAAACCTGAACGACAGCGGCAGTAAAAATGGTTAAACCTGATCCAAAAACTAAAAAAAAATTGAAAACAAAAACTAAAAAAAAAATCGAAAACAAAAACAAAAAAGTGAAAGTGAAGTTTTCAGGTTTTTTTTTTAGTTTTTGGGTTAGGTTTTTTTAATGTAGGTATTTAAAATTTACTGTTATCATTGTGAAAGGAAGTGTTTTGTGCCATAACTACTTGTTAAATATTCGTTGGTTCCTTGTGACCCTGATTAATTAATAAAAAATAGTAGTTTTAGTTTTTTTTTACTTTTGGTTTTATTTGTATTTAATTGTGTAATAATGGATCTATCTGTAATCTGAATGTTATAAAAAATAGTAAATTCAGTATATTTTTTATTTTAATGACAATAACTCCTGTCTCTCTCTTCTTATAAAATAATAGTGATAAAACAAGAAAAAGTTTTGTTCCAGAAATACCTCGTAACTAATAATAGTAGAAACTTGTAACGAAGATTTTAACACTTACATTTAAAGGATAATGCCGCTTAGCGTCCCAAACAAATCGCTACGATGTGTCGTACCTCATTTGAAAGGGCATAATGTGTACTCAATTTTATATTATGGCAGCAAAAAAATCCCACCCAGTGGAACCGAGATATTTCGTCATCAATACAACGTCTTCTACTATGAAAGTTATAGAACTCGCATAGCCATTACTATTTAATTAGACGTGTAACCCCTTCATGTGGTAGCTCAAATGAAAGGCCTTAACTAGGACTACATTTTTGTTCTACATTACAAAAAAATCCCATCAGGAGGAACAGATATATTTCTTCTTCAATACAACGTCTCGTATTATGAAAGTTATAGAACACGCATAGCCATTACTGTTTAATAAAATGTGTAAGTAACACCTTCATGTGGGGTAGCTCAAATGAAAGAGCTTAACTAGGACTACATTTTTGTTGTACATCACAAAAAAATCCCACCCAGTGGAAACGAGATATTTCGTCATCAATACAACGCCTCGTACTATGAAAGTTATAGAAGTCGCATAGCCATTACTATTTAATTAGACGTGTAACACCTTCATGTGGTAGCTCAAATGAAAGGCCTTAACTAGGACTACATTTTTGTTCTACATTACAAAAAAATCCCATCAGGAGGAACAGATTCAACTCAAATTCAGATTCTTCTTCAATACAACGTCTCGTATTATGAAAGTTATAGAACACGCATAGCCATTACTGTTTAATAAAATGTGTAAGTAACACCTTCATGTGGTAGCTCAAATGAAAGGCCTTAACTAGGACTACATTTTTGTTCTACATTACAAAAAAATCCCATCAGGAGGAACAGATTCAACTCAGATTCAGATTCTTCTTCAATACAACGTCTCGTATTATGAAAGTTATAGAACACGCATAGCCATTACTGTTTAATAAAATGTGTAAGTAACACCTTCATGTGGGGTAGCTCAAATGAAAGAGCTTAACTAGGACTACATTTTTGTTGTACATCACAAAAAAATCCCACCAGGAGGAACCAAGATATTTCGTCTTCAATACTACGTCTCGTAGTAAGAAAGTAATAAATCTCGCATAGCCATTACTATTTAAACGTTTAACACCTTCATGTGGTACCTCAAATGACGACGGATGTAGCTAATCCAACCTCTCTGTTAAAACTGTCTGCATAATTCTAACAGGTTGGATTAGCTACATCTGTCAGAATGGTGTGAAAGGTTCTATTCTAACAGATAGGTTGAATTAGCCACATAAACCAGAATTGTGTAGAAGGTTCTAACAGAGAGGTAGGATTAGCTACATCTGATCTAAATAACATGAATTTAGCAATAAGATACTAATTTAACTTATCGGGATAACTTTACAGCACTTATGCGTTAAAGTAAAACGCACGCGTGCGTAATACCTTGTATTATGAGCCTAATATCGGTTTAATAAGATTTACTATAAGAGCAACTGTGATAAAAATAATTTAAAAACATATGAGTATGTCGTCTTCTCGCAAAAGACGCGCGATGTTATAAATAAAGCCTTGGCCTAATCGATTTCATATTAAATAATCTGAAATAATAGAAAAAAAAGAAAACGCTTATTATATAAGCACACGACGTTATAACGAGAAAAACAATGAACAACATAAAACAAAAAAATAATAATAATCAGAAACACAAAAACCTATTAAGGTAGGTAGTCTCAGGAGTCGTGTGCCGCTAACCAGGATCTGCCTCACCATTAGCTACCACTGCATGACGCAGTTACAGCGCTGGTCAACCTGCACCTGCACCTGTGTGGCATCCATTTGTTGGGATTTTGAACACTTAAAATATAGTTATAATTATGAGATAGCTATTTTCCGCAACTAGACCAGTAAGATAACAAAAATTGTCGTCCGACATTTGTCGTCCGTCAATAGTCGTCCGTTAAAAAATACCATATGTACGTCTTAATACACTCACAGCCAAATTAAAAACAGTAGGCCCAGGCATACAGTTTCGCCGCGCCGTAGAGAGGGGATAGCTGTCTACTCTCCATCCGTCTTACGCTTTTTCGATCAGGTCACGTGTCCTGACGCGAGTTTAAGATTTTATACCCATTACAGAAAAAAGTTTTCACTTCAATAAGGCTCCACAAGATGGAATTGTTGGAAGTCGATTATTATAGTACATTGCGATACAAGTGTGGAAAATTGATCTTTGCATAGAGGCGGTTTAACACGCGCGAGCGCGGTATGCGAGGGCGTTTAAAAAGCCGAGATACAAAGATCAATCCACACGTGTATCGTACGACGTTTTTATCACAGTTGCGAATAAAAAAAAACTTGTTAAAATAATAAAAAGTTTTTAAGAAGTTTAGATAAGGTTTACTATTTTTTGTTAATTACACTCCAGAAAGGCTAGGCAAAAGACTTTTAACCTATACAGCCTCGTCTGACATACTTACTTACTTACTTACTTACGCTGGCTCAGCGACCCGAAGTGGATCTTGGCCTCCGACACCAAAAGCCGCCATTGCACCCTATTCTGCGCAATTTGTTGCCAATCGGCTGCATGAAGGGCTTGCAGGTCTTGTTGGACTTGTTGGTCTATCCAGCGATACCTAGGTCTGCCAGCTGGCCGTCTCCCCTGAGGTCGTCCTAGATATGCTCTTTTGACCGCTGGATCCTCCTCCATTCTCTCGATGTGGCCAAGCCAGCGAAGTCGGGCCGATTTGATCTCGCCGATGATATTAGGCTCAGCCACAAGCTCTTCCAACTCCACATTTTTTCTTACTCTCCATGAGCCGTCCTCTCTCTTGGTTGGTTCCAAAATTCTCCTCAATATCTTCCTCTCCGCTACCAAGAGTTTGTTCTCCTCCTTTAGCGTTAGTGTCCAGGCTTCGCAACCATACATTAAGATCGGTCTTATTACATCGTCGTCTGACATACAATATTTTTTTAGGGTTTTTTCCATTCTATCAAACAACAACAAATCTCTTAAAACAGAATATAATGGCAAGGAAAAAATATATTTATGTACCTAAAAAAAACAAAACAAAAACAACTCAATTTTTAATTGTTTTCAAAGACGTTATCACGTAAAATTATCGTTCGCTATCAGACTTTGAGGCATCCTTTTAAAAAGAAGAAAAAAGGTACCAACAAAGAGTTTTGAGGCCAGCAAGGCTTAAAAACTCTTTGTTGGTACCTTTTTTCTATACATTAAAACAGTATAACCCAGATAAATTAAGAATGTTTCATCTACTTAATGCCCCTCGGCCACGGTGACTTTTTTGTAGCGATGCAGTAGCGATGCTGTCGCGCGTTCGCATCGATACAGTCGCGATGCGATCGCTAGCAGTGTGCCCTCGCCCACATAACCACGATTCAGTCGCGATGTCAACGCGATACCGTCGCGCTTCTGTCGCGATGCAAACGCGATTCAGTAACGGCACAAAAATGCCTGTGGTGATCGCTACAGTTGCAAGATGGACTCCGTTGAGGCAACATTAGTCACGTTGTCTTTGGTGCTGCTTTGTAAGCAGCCGAAGCGTGGGCAACGAAAGCGGCGTCAAAATTGGATGCACCCATTTAACAAAGAGAGATTACTTGGTAGACATTACGTAACAACGTTTAAAATACTAAAAAACTATGAGCATACATTCAGAAGTTGTTATAGAATGATTAATTCGACGTTTTGTCGACACGGTCGCGCGTTTGCGTCGATACAGTCGCGATGCTGTAGCGCGTTGGCATTGCGTATGTAGCGCGTTGCAAATGCGACTAACGTGCGTTAGTAGTGATGCTGTCGCGCGTTTATGAAACGCGCGACTGCATCGCGACAAAAAGTCGCCGTGGGCAAGGGCCCTAACATGTAATTAGCAGTAAGATACGTATTTAACTTATCGCGTTAACATTAATTTTAGCACTAGTTGGATATTTTTATATAGCACGCGTGTATAATACGTTGCATTATGAGCTTAAAAGCGGTTTAATAAGATCCACTTTATGAGCAACAGTGATAAACAAAAACAATTACCTTTTTAAAGCTAAATACTATTATTTATCTCGGTTCCACCTGGTGGTTTTTTTTAATGTAGAACAAAAATGTACCTAGTCCTACTTAAGACCTTTCATTTGAGGTATCTAATAAAGGTGTTTAATGTTTAAATAGTAATGGCTATGCGAGATTTATTACTTTCTTACTACCAGACGTAGTATTGAAGACGAAATATCTTGGTTCTTCCTGAT
The DNA here is from genome assembly GCA_907269075.1 of Idaea aversata. Classification (NCBI taxonomy): domain Eukaryota; kingdom Metazoa; phylum Arthropoda; class Insecta; order Lepidoptera; family Geometridae; genus Idaea; species Idaea aversata. The sequence continues at coordinate 1,386,970 of OU026084.1, forward strand.
GGGATTTTTTTGTGATGTAGAACAAAAATGTATTCCTAGTTAACCTCTTTCATTCGAGCTACCCCACATGAAGGTGTTACTTACACATTTTATTAAACAGTAATGGCTATGCGTGTTCTATAACTTTCATAGTACGAGACGTAGTATTGAAGACGAAATATCTTGGTTCTTCCTGATGGGATTTTTTTGTGATGTAGAACAAAAATGTATTCCTAGTTAACCTCTTTCATTCGAGCTACCCCACATGAAGGTGTTACTTACACATTTTATTAAACAGTAATGGCTATGCGAGTTCTATAACTTCCATAGTACGAGACGTTGTATTGATGACGAAATATCTCGGTTCCACTGGGTGGGATTTTTTTGCTGCCATAATATAAAATGGAGTACACATTAAGGCCTTTCAAATGAGGCATGACACATCGCAGCGATTTGTTTGGGACAGCGTCCATACTAAATGAGGCAATATCCTTTAACAACCAATACTAATAATAATAAGAAAATAATGATTAATTTACTACATTTACATTGAACTTAACACATTTAATGCAGAAAACTTACTATTAGCCAAGACGAACAGGTTCCAGCACGTTCTCAGTTCAAACTACGCGTCAAAATTTGAGGTAGGAGATATTTCTATTAAATTTATTATCTAAATATGATAGGTCGAATTACTATAAGCGTATTTTTAATACTTTTAAACGTCAGATAGTTACGAATTTTCGTCACAGAAAAGTTGCTTACATTTTTATAACAGATGGCATTAAAATCACCTTTGAGTAAAACTGACAGTTAGGAGTTGTTGCTCGGAAGCGGTCGATATATAATCTGTGGTCAAAGTCCAAAATTGTGGTCAATTCACCCCGTTTTACGGTATTTTTATATTAATATAAAATATAGCTACGTCTGTGACGACCTTTAGTGCTGGCTAATATTTAACTTATTTCTAAAAGTTATTTCAATGCATTTGTATAGGAGGGATTATCAAACATTTTCAAATATTTTTTGAAAATAATATTTTCTGGTTTTCCTTCGTTCGTGGTGTTCAGAGTTCACAAGTCTGTCTGCCGTTCGTGGGGCCAAAAAGGCCCGCGATAAAATCTATGCAATAGCAACAAGAGAGAAAATAGAAGTCTGTCAACGACAGTGACAATGACAGCAGTGTCATTGTCACATCAATCACTGCCTGCCTGTTTGCGTTGCGTCGTTGGCGTTCTGTTGTTGTTTTTTTGTAAAAAAAAAAGCTTTTAGTGCAACAAAAGTTTGTAACTAAAACCCATTCTCTATTTAGTGTAAAATCATTGTAAACAGCTAGTGTTTGCTTACCTTATCCACGGTAGCAGTAATCAGTGTGTAATTGGACAATACTAACCAAGTAGTAGTTGCCTGAGATGGCGCACGACGTGCAGGATTCAGGGCGCGGCCCCGGGCTCCACGAGATCAAGATTGAAAAGCTGGATATTGATATAGAACCAGGTGAGCCTCAGATGCTGCAACCGCGGTGGAAAGTTATCGGTTTCATTCAAAATTTGATAGATGAAATCGTGATGTATTGCCATGAAACTTAGCTTGCTCCATTTTTTATTTATGCCATGCCATGCCATGCCGGAGTCCCGAAATTTGAAAAATATGACGTGGTGTAGAACTAGGCATTTTTGAGTGTTGGGTCTCATTATCAAATCAGGCAAAAAAAATGATATTGGCACCACAATGTCAGTAGTGGTAGTGAGTATGAGAGGTGAATATCACATAAATCATTGTTATTTTATTTCAGTCAACATTAAACTTGAAAGGTTGGATCCTGAAGAGGACAATCCTACCAACGAAGAGGGAGCTATGGAGTTCAAGTCGGAGCCTGGTGTCTTTTGGATAAAGAAAGAGGCTGACTGTCAGAACACATTTCTCACATCACTGGATAATCCTACCAATCAAGAGGGAAATGTGGTGTTGAAGTTGGAGCCTGGTGTCTCTAGGGTTAAGACGGAGGCTGACTGTAAAAACGCATTTCTCACATCACTGAAGATTGAACCTGTAGGCACCCTTCATGGACCAGGTCAGTCACAAAATGTTGTATATTGTTCAAATACATAACTACAACAATCACATTTCATTTTGATAAACAAAGCTAACAAGTTTCAATTTATAAATGTGGATTCATAACAAATATTTATAAAGAATATTCAGAAAAATGTTTTCAACTGTACCTATTAGGTAGGTATACAAAGATAATCTTTATATGGAGCACACTCCTCCTTAAATTACTATATTTATCATTATTTTTTAGTTTGTGGAGGGCTTTATTTTAATTTAATGATTATTACAAGGACCATTTTCACAAAACTGGAGTTGTCCTGTAAATCTTAAATAAGGGAAACATTGAATGAAACTGCATGACTTTGTTTGTATCACAGGTGACTACACTTCAGAGATGCGTAGAACAAACGAGGGACGACTGACCCAAGCTGTAAGAACTGTAACAAGCAGTAAACCCGTTCGAGAATTAGTTAAGCATACTCATTATGATAATCAATTTAAGAATCATCAAAGTAGACTTAAAGAAAAAATATTTATATGTGACATTTGTGGTTATAAAGTTACGCAAAAAAATATTATGATATCACATCTCAAGCTTCATGAAAATCAAAGCCTGTTATCTCACAAGGAAAGTGAATTCAAAGGTGAAAATAATTCCAATCTTAATTCACAGGACCAGGATTGTCTTAAACAACTTTTCTCCTGTGACGTTTGCAATTTTAAAAGCAAATGGAAGAGTGCAATAAAAAGACATAAAATGTCTCATCACAACAATCAAAAGCCTTTCTCTTGTGAGATTTGCAGTTATAAGTGTTCAAGAAAAAGTAGTATGACATATCATTTAATGACTCATAGAGGTGAAAAGCCTTTTGCTTGTGATCTTTGTGATTTTAAATTTACTCTGAAATGTCACCTAGTTGTTCACAAAAGGACTCATACAGGTGAAAAGCCGTTCTCTTGTGATGTTTGCGATAGTAGATTTGCACAGAAAAATAGCCTAATTGTTCATAAAAGAACTCATACAGGTGAAAAGCCTTTCTCTTGTGATGTTTGCAGTTTTAGATGTACTAATAAAAGTCAACTGGTTGTTCATAAAAGAACTCATACAGGTGAAAAGCCTTTCTCATGTGAATTTTGCAGTTTTAAAAGTACATATAGAAGTAACCTCGTTGTTCATAAAAGAACTCACACATTTGAAATACAATTATCTGGTAATAAATTTTTGTGCAGTTCAGATGAAGGAGTTTTTGCTTGTAACGTTTGCGATTTTAAATTTACTAGCAAAAGTAACCTAGATGTTCACAAAAGAACTCACACAGGTGAAAAACCTTTTGCTTGTGATATTTGCGAAAGTAAATTTGCCCAGAAAATTCACTTAGTTGTTCATAAAAGAACTCATACAGGTGAAAAGCCTTTTGCTTGTGATCTTTGCGATAGTAAATTTGCACAGAAAATTAACCTAACTGTTCATAAAAGAACTCATACAGGTGAAAAACCTTTTGTTTGTGATATTTGCGATAGTAAATTCGCACAGAAAATTAACCTAGTTGTTCATAAAAGGACTCATACGGGTTAAAAGTTCTAAGGTTAGATACCTACTTAGAAATTTGAGGACTAAATCCTGCAATTGTACATGATGATCAAATTATTTGTTAAGTAAAGATAATAGCAACTTATATGGAATGAACGCACGCTGATTTTAACCCATTTACTTGTGATTTTAAATGTTCCTATAAAAGTAGCTTAGTTATTCATATCAAGACTCATACAGATGAAAAGCTTTCCCCTTGTCATATTTGCGATTACAAAAGCAGCAACAAAAGTTAAAAAAAAAACAGCGCACTCCGGGAGTGCAGGCAGAAGTGAAAACTGTATATCTGTGTAAAATCTCATCTGTCGAAAACTCATCTGTCGCGAGAACGGCTGAAAATGCTCACTCGTGTATCAGTGATGGCGCTAGCGTGCGACGCGAACTGCGTACGGCAGCTCGCTGCGAACCTGCACCATCCACCGAGAGATGTCGCTGTTAACACTATTGTACAGAAGTGAGTATCGTAGTTCGGCAGTTTGCACAGAGATGGCACTGTTTTCAATATTGCATAGTAGTAGAAGCACAATAACTGTTAAAATCTCATCTGTCAAAATCTCATCTGTCGCGAGAACGGCTGAAAATGCTCACCCACAAAAGTGCCCAACGCGCCATAAGAAGTTTTCACTTCAAAAACATTTACAGACCAGTTACAGACTCATAAAGCTGAAAATTTATCTTGTAATATTTGTAATATAAAGTTTAAAGACAAAAGTAAACAACTGGTTCATTAATGAACTCATTAAGTAAGTACCAAGTTTTCGCTTGTGATAACTCGCTCCGGAGACTGCTCGAGATCTCCGCGCTTCGGCTCACGATCCGGAGCGCGGAGGCGAAGCGAAGCGAACGATGCCGGATTTTTGGAAATATCAATAAAATCGAAAGTTTAAGAGCTATGCAATTTAAACCATAACCCCCTTATTCCAAAACGAGGTTTAAGGATCGTTTTGGAATAAGGGGGTAAATGTTTAATAAGGACACTGTTCACGAATTTCGTTTATCTGGCTGGTATAGTCCAAACTCAAGTTATGAGCAATAAAAAAACGACGAAGCTCATCGAGAAAAGGTTGCGATTTGCTACCAAGGTGTAAAGTGTTTTTAAAGCAAAGTAGTAAGCAAATATACTATAATGTCTGTTAAAAAATAACGAAATTATGTGTGTATATAAAGTACTTAAGTTTATTAATCTTAGGCTTTATTAAAGGTAAGTAGGTATAGTAAGTAAGTAAGATAGGGCTGAGAGTAATCAGGTGCATATTTTAAAGTTTTATTTACTTATTTCTATAACGGTTCAGTACGTAATTGTTAATTATTCTGCTTGATATCACTAAAGTTTCCGAAGTGTTAGTTATTTTACGCAGAATAATGAAAAAATATTAAACCGATAAATAAAAAAATAAAACTTTAAAAATGCACTTTGTACCCCCAGTCCTTTGCTTACTGTACCTACCCTAACATACTTAGGTACTCAAATCTTACCAGTAATAGTTACATAGACGGGTAGTTTTATTTTTGTTCATTGATTATTTATTTTTATGACGTCAAAAGGGCGGCAAATTATGACTCCGCCCCGGGCGACAGTGACCCATGGTACGCCACTGGTCGAAATCGTAACCCTATTATACTTGCTCCAGTCAGTCGTAGATAAGGTCCGAAATGGATACGTATTTAACAAGCCTGCTTCATAAGCATTTTTATGGACATATTATACATAAAGCCCTTCGAGTAATAGCCGCATTTTAGTACGCTAGTTAGCAAGCGCTTTTTATCAAATTAGGACCGCAGCAGCCTTATGAAAATGACAGTAGGTAAATGATATCTGCAACTAACTTCTGCCCCTCTAGCATGAGCAGCACGAGTTGCGGCATTTATCGTTAATCAACACAAACTTTTTAATTAATAAGTATTATATCTAATAATAAAAATAAAGATTTTTCTAGATATTCTGGTTCTTTCATTTGGAACAGCGGCGAACCACACACGGTGGCTCGCTTCTTTTGGAGAGGACAGCTAGCCTAGCATGACGACCAAAACACGATACGATAAAGCTATATCACGCGATATAACTACATCAACTCTCAAAATATGATAGATAAAGCCGCCATGTTGAATTTTTATCATAATTTTTGTCGCAATTTATAATAAAAATTCAACATGGCGGCTTTATGTATCATATTTTGAGAGATGATGTAGTTATATCGCGTGATATAGCTTTATCGTATCGTGTTTTGGTCGTCATGCTAGGCAGGCAGGTCATACTATTCTAATACTCTTTGCTTTGGGACAGGTTATCATTTAATTAACTCATAACGACGTTGACTTTTTAAAACCAGTTAAATAAAAATCGGGTTAAAATGCAGCTAAAATGATACAAAATCAAAATATAACGTATATTAGCACGGAAATTACATTACTGGCTATATGCACAAGCCGTGCGTAGCCATAATTGATAAAAGAAGGAAAAACAGTTCATAATTTTGGCGGGAACGAGCCAACAGCATGTAGGAATTTAGGTCCGTAAAGTGCACAAAATATAGTAAAGTAAAAAAGTGTCGAAAATGGACTTATCTCGTTGCTTCCAAAATTAAATCTTTTACAAGCACGTCACAAGAAACTAAAGTTGCAACCGCTTATTAAAAATAATAGCCCTTTGACCATGGAGACCATTGAGGTAGCCCTGACTTGCGGGATAGGACGATTGTATTGCCCCTTATTTTGCCCTTAGTTTCTCATGGTCATCTTGCTTGACACTGGCATGTGATTGCACAGCCAAAACTTTAAAAAAGAAAAAAAACTCAGTATGTCACGTAAATGTCACATTGACAGATGTTCAGCTGATTTAAAAATCAGACTCAAGAATCCTCGAAACTCGAAAATAAAGTAAATTGAATTATCAATCAATGGAACCTAATCATGCTAAGCTGAAAAAAAGACCTACAAAGGTGGAAGAAATGACAAAAGAGCAAATACGGCAAGCCATAACCAAGAAACGCGAGTGCAACGCTAAAGCTCAACAAATAGTGGAAAGCCTGTTGGAAGACTCTGTCAGCGATGCTTATCTACTGCAGTGCCTTCCACACATCAACCAGAGTCATTTCGAGGATATTATAGAAGAAAGATCCATCACACAGACGTGTGGATATCCTATATGTAGACAAAAGCTAAAATCCAACGACATTCCTAAGCAAAAGTACCGAATATCTTTGAAAACGAACAAAGTGTACGATATAACTATTAGAAAGAACTTTTGTAGCAATGAATGTTACAAGGCAGCCATGCACGTGAAGATACAGATGTTGACCAGCCCTCTATGGTTCAGGGAGTATGAGAAGATACCAATATTCCACTTGTTGCCTTTAGATTCACCTGGCAGTATAGGACAGGAGGTCGACGTCGCTATTTACAAAAATAGAGTTAAGGTACAGCCTGAAAGGTTTGCTTCTATCAATGATTTCGCTAATGCTACACTCAGTGAGATGACTACAGAATCTAATGCTCACAATAAAGAATCTCACATAACAACAGACCAAAATACTGATGATAAACCTCTGACAACAAAGAAAGATCATAACAATGAGAAAGAAAACTTACCTAAGGTACCCAGCAATAATAAAATAGAACAAGTACAAAATAACGTAACTGAAAATAATATTAAATCAAAAGTTAATGACATCAAAAAACCAATACCAAACCCTTTGAACATAGTTGGAGAAGTTATAGAAAAGCCTGAGAAAAAAGTCGACCCAATTCTGTTATCTAAACCAGAAATTGACAGTAACAAACCAAGGAAAGTATTGCAAAAGAAGCAACCTTTAGTCACAGCATTGACTATTGAAGTAGAGAAATGCCTCGCTGAATGGTTCACACTTGATACAATGCTGTTCATATTTGGAGATGAAAAAGTTAGAGAAATGGTCACTGACAAAGGTGAATGCATAAAGGAATACTTAAACAATTATGCTAAAGGCATATTTTACAGCTCAAATACCTACGACCAATACCAACAGTTATGCAAAAAACTAAACATGTTAGAATTAAAGGATCAACAATACGATGCTGAAACATTACAAAGAGCGATGAAACCATTACCCGACTACTCGATCCTTCAAGAAGAAAGTAAGAAATTGCAATTAAAAGTCAAAGCATTCTTTTCTGGAGAGACTGAGATACCTGAATCAGAGCCAACGAAAAAAAGCAACGAAGAAGAACCAGAAAACACTACACATTTACCTTTAGTAGATAAAAATGCACAGAATGCTTTGCGTCGACGAATAGTCTGCCAACATTTAGACAAAGTTCTCCCCGATTTGTTACGATCGTTGGGCCTTCTTACTTTGACAATAAGCTCCGAGGTTCGCCTATTAGTGAACACATTTAAACTCAAAGCAAACAACATAATGTTCAAGCCTATACAGTGGACACTAATAGCTATAGTTTTTATTAAATTGCTGTCTATAAGAGATGGGAGACTGGAGCATTTGTTAAAACAACAGATGGCACATCAACATATGCAGTTGTTGTTATTAAGTTATAAGCAGGATGGGGGGTACTTGGACAGGCTGATTAGTTGGCTCACTGATATTGATAGACTATTAGATACTGATAATAAGCAGCTAACTTTATAGTCAGGATCTAATAAATGTATTCTAGTTGTCAAAAAATTCACCACCCCTTCATAGTTGTACCTTGTTTTGAGAGACAGGAGAGTATTGCCAGACAGCTGGATGGTAGAAGATGGTTTGTTTCGTAGTGTTTTTTAAACAAAAAGGGTCGATTTTTTGATGGCCAGAGTAGGTAGGTACATACTTTTGTAATAAAATACTTTTTATTTAATAGACAGTTGAAGTTTTTATTTCATACTGTCCAGCTATACTGCAAAATTTGCGATGGGAGACTTGATCTAATTTGTGCATGCAGACAGGTGACTATAAGTTTGGGAAATAAATGACAGAAGCATGAACAGGACATATAACTTTATTTAAATACATAATTAACCATTATCACATTGCTTTATTAAAAGTAACGGACCGCATTTACCTTATTTCTATTTTTTATAAAAAATAAGCAAGTTAGAAATCAACATAATCGGCGACTCTTTTTTTATTTTCCAACTACTGAAAACTTTACTAGGCTTTAAAACTTCGATCTCCTTCAAAATGATTTGTAAAAAAATATTTAGGCATAAAGAAAGTCTTATAGCCTAGTATAACCCTGGATATCCTAATACATAAAAAAAAAAAAAAATCTATACAAACAATTTTTGATAACAGTTTTGCCATTATGCTTTAAATTTAAATGAGTCTTGGATAGTAAAGTTTAAAACAATAAATGAATAATAAATATGCCTAATGAAGGTTTTAATATTTTGGAAATTATATTCCAAATATAATAAAGTTGTTTTCGATTTCTGACTGCTACTTCGAAAAATTTCATATTTTTTTTATTAAATTTGGCTTTGCGTTACAAAAATACCCTTAATTACTTAAATTAGGATCTAATATCGACAATGCAGCTCCTACTAAATGCAATGACCCTGTTACAAGAACCGATGGCTGCTTACAGCTCTTCTTTACAGCTATAAGGGCTTCAGAAACACTATCTAATACTGTTATATCGCTAGAGTTGATGTTACTCCACGTATTGGCGTGGTTTCTACATCTCTGTATAAGTTGTTCTTGTTCGACGAGCGAATAGTTGTCGTTGTTTTGTGATGTGGCTTGGTATGCTGTCGGTACGACGAAGTAGGCGTGGTCGAATTTTATACTGCTAAGTGGTCTTAGAAGGGTGTCGGAGTTACGGTCGCCTGTTGCGCTGAATATTAGGACTTTTTCTTGTAATCTGAAAATAAAGATAAGAATATTAGGTTCGCTTGCACAACAATTAAATAAAATCAACTGTCAAAGTTTCAAACACTATCGCCTGTGATTAAATAATTTTGTTTGAGGCGGAAGTCGAAGCCGCAACCATCTGCGTCACAGAGGTCGTTAACGATTTTAATCTTACCTAGTGTTACTATCACTGAACCACTGCGCGCAAATCTCCATCGATTCCTTTGTATGAGCACCATCCAAATAAAACATAGCATAATCAGTGAGAACAATTTGATATCGCCCCGGCCATTTACAGTTCTTCAAACCTTCCATTGTCTCATAAGGAACTTCATACAACAGTCTTCCCTCCTCGTTATCCTTCAAACGATTCCGTTCACTAACCACGTAGTTCTTGAAGCCGTTAAGGTCGGTTTTCGGTTGCGTTATTCTCATCCAAGCGTGTGACAGTTGTATGGCTAGAGAGGCGTTTGTCCTGTATGCTTCCAGTTCTACTTGTAAGTGAGGTTTCGGCGTGTCGGGGAACTCGTATTGTTTGTAATGTGGTACTGTTGTAAGGGGACACTGGAAAAGATGAAATAGTAAAAATTAATAATTAATTAACGCTCCGCGGCGCCGCGGCGCCCGCCGGGTCGTTCTTGTCAACTACTGGTTGTCTGTTAACAGACGATAATTTTACGCGATAATCTTAAGAAAACATTGATGGTATGTTGTCAATATTTTTTTGTTGTTGTCAAATTTTAATTTATGTTTAATTTCATACTAACATTAGGTCCTAAGTTATATAACGTATGTCTGAAATAATTAATTTCAATAAAGGAACGTGAGCGATGACGTCACACTTTTTTGTGAATGCTGGTGTTCAACGATTTATAAGACACTACCCTGCAGTATTCCCTTACCTGAACATTCCTAGCGACCTGTACCAAAACGTCCAAAGCGTCGTGAGGTTGCCTCACAGTGAACGCCTGACAGCCTCGCTTCATGATGCCGGCCTTCGCGGCCGCGATCTCAGCCAGGCTGTTCCCCAGGATCGACGTGTGATCTAGCCCTAGGGACGTTATCCCCACCACTGGAACTTTACTGGAAGGTAAAACTACAATGAGGCTTACTAAAACAAAGACGAGTTTTATACGCCTTGATAGATGGCAGCACTAGTTAAATAAATTAAATAAATAAATAAAATTTATTTCACAAACGAAACACTTACAATTAAGACAAATTATTGGATACTCCTTTTAAGCAATCGAGATGCCTGTGCCAGGAGTCTCCGCTAGTTATCCACACAGCTAGCTACTGAAGCTAAATAATGTAAAATTGAAAGAAAAAACCGCCCAAGTGCGAGTCGGATTCGCGCACAAAGAGGTCCCCATACCACTATAATCTGTATTTAGTATTTTTTGTTATAGCGCTACAAAAATTAACCACGCTGTATATTTTCTTCGGTAAAAAACACCCAAATATATGTACACAAATATTAATTTGACACGGGAATCGAACCATGCGCCAAAAATGTCGTTATCACTATCACTACATCACTACATAGTATAAAACAAAGTCGCTTTCTCTGCCCCTATATTCCTTTGTATGCTTAAATCTTTAAAAAACTACTACTACATGTAAATTTGTGCGTATGTTTACCGTAATACATTAGTGTAGTCAACGACGCCTCCGATGCCGACCTCGACGACCGCGACGTCCACCTTCTCAGCGAGGAACACGTTGTACGCCATCACTGTCAGGAACGCGAAGTACTTCGGCATATCGCCATCATACTCCTGCATAATATTGAGACGATACTTTAGCAGGGATAGACAGTCAGAGAGACGCGAGCAAAGTAAACAATGCCCTTTACGATTAATTATTTAAATTGTATGGCATTCAAAATACAGAAATAGGCACCTAAATCTAAAACTAATTTCTTTGTTGATTTTGGTGTCCGATTGCCCCATATTTGTCGTTTCGCGCCACCCAGGGGTCATGTGCAGGGTTATAGTTTGGTGACTCCTGCGGATGCGAGCTTTCGATCGCTCTTTACGATGAGGAACAAGGACATTAGCTTATTATTTAAATTAATTTATCAATGCATTGCACCTGCGTATCCTTCAATAGATCGTAGACAGTGTGAAAGTGTTGGGCGAACGCTTGTTCCGACAGAGGTCTGCCGTCGATACGGATCCGTTCCCGCGCCGCGACGAGGTGCGGTGACGAGTAGAACCCGGTACGGAACCCATGTGAGCGCAGGATACACTCGCACATCGCGCTCGTTGATCCCTAATATTACATGAAGAACATGCTTTATATACAAATACATTTATTTACTAAAAATATTGCTTATACACTGGATGCTGCACTAGAATTGCCACTGTTGTGAATCCTTGGATAAATTGAACAAATATTATTATTTAGTCCCCATTAAGTTAAGATTTCGTTTTAAATTCTTAACTTAATGCTAAAAGGGGCCTATGCCAAGAGGCACTCAGAATTACTTGATATTCTTTAGAAAAACTTCAACATTGTCATACATTATATTTGTAATAAAAATGATTCAGAATAAAGGGCTTATTATTATAATTTAAGGTTTGGGAGACAAATGACCAAGCAACACAAGCCTTTTTTTAAATATACCTTTCCCTTAGTACCAGCTACATGTATCACAGATAGTTCATCCAGCTTGGAGAGTGGAACACCACTCCTCATCAGGTAGTTCTCCATGTCTTCTAAGTTTGTGCATTTCTGGAATATTAAAAACAAAACTAAGACTAATGAGCTATCTATCAATCGCCATACTTTAGTCTCGTAAATACAGCTCTCACAAATCTAGTATTCAGTTAAACTTGTATAACATTATTGACGACTTAATTCTGATATTCCCGCTGGATTTACATGGGTAAAACCGCATGATGCAGCTTACAAATAATTTGTGAATTAAAGGTCTTACTTGGCCTGTCTTAAGGTTCTTCTTAATCTGTTCTATAGTTGACTTGTTTGACTGGAGAGAGTTTAGTTTCCGGATTGCATCCTGCAATAAAACCAAACTGGTTAGTGGAATATATTATACTAACTTTTCAGACTGACTTTGTCACAGTAGGTCAATTTTCTATAAAATCGTGTCTTATTGTATGCTTATGTCATAATAGCTATCTGTATGTTAATGTTTAGCTCGAACCATTCAATCATTTGAGCTGTACATTGATAAGATATTCAGTCCCATTCTCCTTTTAAAGGGTGGTTAACTTGAATGGAATCAAGTCTTTCAACTACTCAGTAACTTTCACTTACTCACTAACTGTTGACAATGCACAGTCCAAACAGCTGGGTCTTTCTGGGATCTGTCCAGGTTAGCCAGCTTGGCTTGGTATGTCAAAATTTAATAAAAAAAAGGCATTAACTACAGTTTTGTTTCATTGTATTAACTATAATTCAATACATGATAGTAGATGTTAGATTATAAGTAATTGGGGTCGCAAAACAATGATAACAAATATATCTTACCTAATATTTATTTACATACGGACAGCCTTATTTTTAAAATTTGAAATATTATAACTAACAGACTACATATGGTACATTTACATGGGATCTGTAATTGACAATTCGTGTTTAAAACACGGTGGCTAATTAAGTTATATCAGACATTTTTCATTATTCATGTGAACACGGTCATTAAAAGCCATATCCGCCATCAAAAAAATACGAATGGTCCTCGTAGAATGAGCTCTTAGCTGTTATTTACGGTTCAATAGTTTCACCCGCCAAGTCCCGATCCCGCGGGAATTTCAGGATCAAAAGTATCGTAGGTATGTCCTTCTCCATACCCCTACCACTACGCCGATTTTTATCCAAATCGCTCCAGTCATAACAAACAAACAAATAAATAAACAAACTTTCATATTTTTAATTTAAAATAATCAATTAACCTTGGAAATATAAGCACAAATATTGTTAAAATTCTCATGAGGTTGGGTACTATCGATGTTTCGAAGGATACATAGCCTCAGATATTCTAACTTTCACATATTATGTAAAACTCAGTAGGTTATGTTGTCAGCTGGTGTGAGCGAGTGGATCTAACTTTCAATAAATAGTGTAGGTACAGGTAAACCAAAATATCTAAGTACCTATCTAGCTATATCAAGTTTATTATATACATAAAAAACCATAATAAAAATAATAAAGCAATAAAATGTTTAGAAAACATACCTCGTAACTTAAATTCTTCGAAGTCATCTTTGCGACTATTCTACTCACTAAACTACGACGCCAGCCGATGCTAGTCATCAGCCCACTACTCGCCGACTGTTCGGACGGCGCAATTTATTAGAATAGGTAATAACAGGAAAAAACCGTGACCAGTGACCTCGTCGCTCGCGGTATTCGATCAAATCACATGGTATTCTCAACCGCGAGCCTCTTATCGATGGAGCGCTCGACATCTGACCCGCGTGTCGGATATCGTCATATCTGAGAACTGCATAAAACTGGTAAATATTGGACGTTATCCGAGAATTCCGATCAATTTTTGTGAAACAATTTATCAACATAACCTCAAAAGCACCGTGTGTTTGACATTTAAGTTTTTTTAAACCCCGACAGGGCAGGTTAAATTGTTTTTAGTTCATACAGCCTTTGCCCATTGAGATTGATGTAGGGAAATTAGGAAAATTCTCGAGTAGAGACCTCGAGAAACAGAAAAAATATTTTTAGTTTTTCTACTCGACGCTAGGTGGCAGCTACTCTGAAAAGAGTTTTATGGTACCCGCGAACATTAAAAAAAAGCGCCAAAGTTATATTATGTCAAATGTATCAAGAGCAAAACAAAAACAAACAACCAGTCATCATTTTTTGTCAAGCAGTCGAACAAGTTACGATTAAATATTTATTAAAATATAATTTCTGTGCTTTTCGAACCAATACGAAACTAAAACCTAACAATATGACCGAAGTAGACGCTACAAATACTCCATTAGAAATGCCAGAAAGATTCGTCCCATATCTTGAAAAATACAGGATTTACAAAATATTTAAGGTTAGCACCAGCAGTATTTCTTGAACTAATTTAATTTGTAAGCATCTAACTTCAATTGATATCGTTCAGGACGTGGTGCGAGATCTAGTGATCCATCTCCCAAGGGATCACTTGAAGCACATGAAGATGTACTTAAACCGGCATCTCCACTGCTCGAGGGATGCAGACCGCGTTATACTCCTCGTCTCGCCGAAATTGAACATTGGTTACATCTCCTTAGATGATAATTTCAGCGCTCTGCGGTCTCACCCGCGTAACTCCCGATCCCGTGGGAATATCGGGATTAAAATTAGCCTATAATCCTTCTTCGATAAATAGACTAAGTATCCAAAAAAAATGTGAGCCGTCACGGGACGCCTGGCAGATGTGAAACATCGACATTATTTTGTAAAAGTAATATGCAGAAAAGAACAGATTGTGATAGAATCGCACAGTCGCCACACCGTACACACTACTGCCTATAGACTGTATATATAGGTATATACCATCATATCGCGTGGCGACGCGTCGCCACGCCAGAAATCGGCTTTACGTGCGGTTATGAGCGTTTCTTATTTTTTTTTGCCACAAGAGATTTTTGTGACGTCCGGAAATCTTAATATGAATAACTTTTTTTGACGAAATTATTTGTTAAAATTCAAGTAATGTTTTCTTCTAAATCTAAAAAGCGATTTTAAAGACTTTTTTAACAAATAAGCAGTAACCAAAGAGGAACGCATTTCCTACATCTATTTAGTTTTTATTGAATTTATCATGAAAAATCGGAATTAAATAGAGAACCTTTTGGAAAATCAGAAAGATATTGAAATAACCTTTCTGATTTGGTAGCAAAAATAGCTATTTATTCATATTTTTAAACATTTTTTTCAAGTGTGTCAAAAAATATAAGAAACGCTCTTATAGATATTTCACATTTTTTATTATTATTATTATTTTTTTGCAAATAATCGTCGCGACATCACACTGTTCAATGCGAAATAGAAAGACGAAACGAAAATAACTGGCTTGCTTTCTATGCAAAAAGTGTCATTAGCTTAGTTGCGTCTAGTCACCATAACACAAGCCTAGTTGCGCCTAGTCACCATAACACAAGCCTAGTTGCGTCTAGTCACCATAACACAAGCCTAGTTGCGTCTAGTAACCATAACACAAGCCTAGTTGCGCCTAGTCACAATAACACAAGGCCTAGTCACCATAACACAAGCCTAGTTTGGTCTAGTCACCATAACACAAGCCTAGTTGCGCCTAGTCACCATAACACAAGCCTAGTTGCGCCTAGTCACCATAACACAAGCCTAGTTGCGCCTAGTCACCATAACACAAGCCTAGTTGCGTCTAGTCACCATAACACAAGCCTAGTTGGGTCTAGTCACCATAACACAAGCCTAGTTGGGTCTATTCACCATAACACAAGCGTAGTTGCGCCTAGGCACCATAACACATGCACAGTTGCGCCTAGTCACCATAACACAAGCCTAGTTGGGTCTAGTCACCATAACACAAGCCTAGTTGCGCCTAGACACCATAACACAAGCCTAGTTGCACCTTGTCACCATAACGCAAGCCTAGTTGGGTCTAGTCACCATAACACAAGCCTAGTTGCGTCTAGTCACCATAACACAAGGATAGTTGCGCCTAGTCACCATAACACAAGCCTAGTTGTGTGTAGTCACCATAACACAAGCCTAATCGTGTCTAGTCACCATAACACAAGCCTATTTGAATTAAATTATAATCAAGCCTATTAGTTTTTAACGCATTTGGAGGCATAAAATAATTTTGCTCACGAATTTCGACTTTTTCCCCACTGTGCGTCGCCACGCCAGAAATCGGTTTTACGTGCGGCTATAGATGTTTCACATAAAAAAAAAAGCATTTTTCAATTCGAACCATAGTTCCTGAGATTAGCGCGTTCAAACAAACAAACTCTTCAGCTTTTAGTTAGATTTCATTAGTATTACCCGCATAACTCCCGATCCCGAGAGAATATCGGCTAAAAAAGAACCTATGTTACTCCCAATGAATTAATGTATCCTCATACCAAGTTTCATCAAAATCGGTACAATAGTTTCAGAGCCTATTTCGTTTCGTCTCGTTTCAAACATAATAACAAACAAAATTTCCTCTTTATAATATTAATGTACACTAGCTCCACCCTGCTGCTTCACTAGCGTAAATCCAGATGGAATTAATGCAATATTCGTCTCCAACGAGTTTCATCGCAAACGGTCTATTCAGTGCAGCAAGTTAATATCTTGACCTAAGTGACACTCTAATCTAAATCTATTATGATGTAGATGTAAAGGGGCTGGTAAAGCAAATGATAAAAGATCTTGGTTTCATCGTGATCACGCGTCGATACATCATGGATCGTTATGAAAAGGTACCTACTGCTATACTACTAGTTCAAGAACATTTACAAAAATAATAGTAAAAATGATATATTTGAAAAGTTTGATCACTATCGTCACCGGAGACGGTAAGTGACGATGGCCTATTTTCTCTTCATTATTCTTCTTCCATACTTCTCCAGTTAGTCGCGGATAACTTTTTTGCTAATATCAAACTACTAGCTGCGGTCCGCGGTTTCATGTGGGAATATCGGAATAAAAAGTAGCCCATGTGTTAATCCAGGGTCTCCAGCTATTTATATTCCGAGTTTCATCGGAATCAATCCAGTAGTTTTTATACATATGACCACTATCAAACCCGCCTGCACAGATTACCAAGATCTAAAGACCCGCATGTTAGGTGACGATGCAGCCAAAGCACGCAAAAGTACGCTTTCCTAGAAGATACCTATTCACTCGCTACTTGAAGAGAGGATAAGGAGCGGACGAAAGACACACACTGACACAAAACGTTCATATTTATAATATTAGTAGGATCGCTTGAAAAAATAAGCTTCCAAATTTTCAAATGTTCCACGTAGCATGATGACTACGAACCGGATTGCATTTCACCAGTTCTCATGTCCGAGGTGGTGAACACTATAACACAAAAGGATCCAGTCCCGCAAGCTGGCTGGCTCATGTTTGGTAACTTTTCACAACTTTTTATATAATATTTTACGTAAAAAAAGTTATTTTTGCTGTTAAAACGTGTTTTGTTACTTTTCCGCCTTTCCTTAAAATAGGTAGGTACATAAGCGAAAGTGACAAAACGTATTTTTTTATACTAACGATTGCTTATATTTATAAATAAGGGGGTTTGTTTTTATTTTGGAAGATCGATATTTCGATGTAGATAACAAAAAATATGGTATAATAGATATTTATTTTTTAACGACATCTGACGCAGAAGGTTGCAGGTTCAATTCCTGCCTCAATCAAGTAGGTACCTACTTATAGTATACAGATACTTAAAATTGTTTCTAAAAATTAAGTAGGTAAATAAGTATGATATCCGTTGTCTGGCCACAAGCCTAGTTGCATAGTTTGGGTGTTAGATGGCACTGTGTATGCAATGTCCTGTAACACAAAATATTCTATTCATAATAACACAAGCCTAGTTGCATAGCCAGACTTGTGTTAGATGTTAGATACCTACACGTGTTAGGGCTAGATGGCGCTTTATGAAGTGTCCTGAAACATTGATACCCCCAGACCACCCGTGCACAGTCCGCGAGGCTCGCTGCCTCCAACAAGACGGAGTGCTACCGACAGTGACCCTCGTCCTGATGCCGACACCTCCAGTCGCTCCTCCGGCCGAGAGCGCGTTCACACCGGCGAGGAACTTCTTCCAACAGGACTTCGAGGGATTGAAATATGCTTATCAAGCTACTTTGAAGGTAATAATACTAAACTATAGGTACTGTTAATATAATTATTCTACTACAGAAGACAAGATGAAGAAAAAGTTATAATCGGAGCCCTTAGTGTAACTTTTTTCGTATAGCAAATGTTACAAGTAAGTTAGGCAGTAGGTAACCGAAAAAAATGTATGGAAAGTTGACAAGCGCCCCTAGCGGACGTAATACGAAGCTTTAACTTCTTTATGCAAATGTGTTAATAACATTTGATATACCAAAAAATTACAGAAGACTACAAAAGCCGGCCAAGTTAGAGTCGGAATCGCACACGAAGGGTTCTGTACCATGTTGTGTGGGAACCCTACTTATTTTTTTAGTATTTGTTGTTATAGCGCCAACAGAAATACAGAATCTGTGAAAATGTCATTCTCTAGCTATCAAGGTTCATGAGATAGGTTTAGGTACAGCCTGGTGATAGACAGTAAAGTCTTTGTAATAGGGTCCTGCTTGTTTCCCTTTGAGTAGAAAAATTTAGAAAAATAAAAAAATTGTGCGTGTCAGCAATTCGTGGCTCAGCGCACAACTTTATTTATTTGTTTTACATAAATGTAACTTTATTCACAAGGAGGTGCACATAAACCCAGAAGATGACATCGACAGTATATCGACGAAGTGTTTCAACGCGGTGCGGGCGTGCGCCTCCGGTGCCCAGGGCCCGAGGCAGGGGTACCACGTGGTGGGCGCCCCGGGCATATACCGCGTGCTGCTCATCGGGCCCAGGGGGTCGGGCCGCCGCAGCCAGGCGCAGATGTTGGCTAAACATTTTGGATTTGTTTATTGTAAAAAAACACACTCTATAATATAACGTACCTACCTGCGGGTAATAAGGGCAACTAAAAGGTTTTTTAAAACCTTGTTATTGGAGAAAAATACAAGAAAATCCTTCCTATCCTATTCCTACTAATATTATAAACTAACGACCCGCCCCGGCTTCGCACGGCTATATTATGCATGTATTAATACATATAAACATTCCTTTTGAATAACTCTATCTATTTAAAAAAACCGCATCAAAATCCGTTGCGTAGTTTTAAAGATTTAAGCATACATAGGGATATAGGAACAGAGAAAGCGACTTTGTTTTATACAATGTTATGTAGTGATAGTGATGATGTAAAAGTTAGTGTGTGTGTGATGTATGTTTGTTACTCCTTCACGAAACTACTGGACCGATTGCAATAACAACTCAGTATGTAGATAACTGAACACATGGATTAACACATAGGCTACTTTACTAACACATAGGTTACTTATCCCGATATTCCCACGGGATCGGGACTTACGCGGTTGAAACCGCGGGTCGCAGCTAGTAAACAAATAGGTAAATTCTTCTTCAGATTGACAATAAAGCGAATGTTTATCTCATGACCTGTTTTTAAATAGTGTTTCCTATTTTTACGAAATATTTAGTTTTTAGTTAAGGTAGCAATGTGACCCATTATCCACAGATACCTTCGGTATAATACTGAAAGGCAACCAACCAAGTTACACTTACAAAATATGGCTGTGTTTGATTTTCAGTATTCTTTGATGACCTGCTGAATGAAGCGAAGCAAAAGAACGACGATATTGGCGAGAAGCTGCGCAACTTTGGACCGAGCGTGCAGATGAAGGCAGAGATCGTCAAGCGGAGACTTTTGAAAAAGGTCTACTTAAATCATAAGCATACTCTAATGTACAGTCGGAGTCAGAATTGTAGAACTACCATAGAGTTCCAAAACTGCATAGAAACTGCTATAATGTTTTCAACTTAAGCAATATTCTAAGTTCTTGCTTGAGTTCAAGTTAGAAGTCTTTCAACTCATGAATTTATTTGATAAATATTTTGTGAATAAAAACATTCCAATAATAGTCATTTTAACTCTGCAGAGTCTCTACTAGCAGAGAGCTACTCTGCTGCTCTCTCTTGCAGAGATAGAGTTAACTAAGATAGTAAACTCTATCTCTGCAATTCTGATATACAAGATAATATTATAAATGGGCTTTCCATTAGGGCCATTTCCTAAACTATAGACTAGCTGCACCCCGCGGTTTTACTCGCGTAAGTTCCGATCTTAATATATTCTCGCCATTTAAAACTTTCCCCGGGCTCCCCAATATTTCAAAATCAAAATTAGTTTTATGTAAAGGCCCAAGTAAAAGGTTGTGTTTTATCTAGGACTGCGTCGACCTAGGATGGGTGTTGACTGGATACCCCACTAGTGGAGCCGATTTTGAAAATTTGGACAACATGACCACTCCTCCAAACCGGTACTAGTATCTCAGTTCTAATTCCACTAGAGATGACATGGCGAAGGAAAAGTGCATGCGCGTTTAAAATTTCAGTTCTGAGCAAGCTCGCTAGAAGAAATAATAAGGCCAAGTCAACCAAGGCAACGCAGGCCTGTAAACATTTACCAGCCATTCTCCTTACAAATCTAACAATAGCGCTGAAACAACTTTCATTTAGAAAGCAATTTAAATTGAAGCGCTAAGTTTATAAAGCTGTTTGTGGGTGTACCTACCTACTTTTATCGCTTGAAGGCTGTTTTTTTTGTTATAAAATAATTTTATAATATCGAAAATGAAAGTAAGAGAGATGGAATTGAAACGTTTTAAGAAGATTTGATGCCTAACTTATATCGTACTATTTTGGTATGAACATTTTTTTTGCATCGCTTTGCTAGTTTTCTGAACAATCGTTCTTTACCCGATTGCGCAACGCAAAAGAGGGTTAATGTGTTAATCGGTTGGTAGGTACTTATATGTATTTTCTTTGATTTTACGCTAAGTTCTCACACACAAAAGCTACGTCATTTTTGGGTTCCGACACACAGTATTATAATAAGAAGTATTATAAAATATTTGTATTTATTTACCATTTATTTATAGACTGCCATATTATATAATCACTACATGGTATAAAACAAAGTCGCTTTTTCTGTCCCTATTTTCCCTTTGACTGCTTAAATCTTTAAAACTACGCAACGGATTTTGATGGGGTTTTTTTAATAGATAGAGTGATTCAAGAGGAAGATTTATATGTATAATACACGCAAGCCGGGGCGGGTCGCTAGTATAAAATAAAGTCACTTTTCGCCGTCCCTATGTCCCTTTGTATGCTTAGATCTTTAAAACTGCGCAACGGATTTTGATGCGGTTTTTTTAATAGATAGAGTGATTAACGAGGAAGGTTTTTAGATATAATACATGCATAATACATTAATAATAGCTCATTACGTAAGCGTTATGAGCTATTGTTTTGTGTGGAATGGGAACCCAAAACTGTACGCTTACTGCCACACTTAACAGCATGGTATTGTACACAGCGCCATCTCGCCCCAAGCTAAGCAACTAGGCTTGTGTTATGGTGAACAGGCAACGGATATGCTTATAACTTTGTAAATAAATAAGGGGATTTTTACGGCTTTTCCACCTCTAAACTTCTTGTTTTTTAGGTTCTGAAACTTCTGGACCGATTTTGATAAAAGGTATGAGGATACATTGAGAATAACAGCAGAGGCTACTTTTATCCCGATATTTCCACGAGATCGGGAGTTACGCGGGTGAAACCGCGGAGCGCTGCTAGTTTTTTGTATACAGTCGTAGAAAATTCCCCTTTAACCCAGCAGTTGCCCTAATCCTTAATCCACCCCTGTATCCGTAGTATAATAATCCTGAACGTGGACTACGCGACGTGCAAGGCACGGACTATGGCCAACGGGATCGACTGGTGCACGGGGAAGATCGTGCCGGCCGGCTCCGGGCCCAGGGTCAAGGCGCATCCTAGGAATGAGGAGCAGCAGCTCGATGCTGATGTTAGTATTATACTCCTAAAAAAGCAGTAGGTATGTCTCAGTTGTCACCGCTCGCGCTGGCGACCTCCCCAGTCTTGGCAACTGGGACATTTGAAAACATATCCCAGTTGTTCCCACTAGTGATATTGCAAATTGCAATTATTATTTTATATCTACCTAGGGGCACTGTAGATCTTTTACACTGTAGGTACAGCTAGCTAAGGCTGCTAAAAAACAATTTATTTATTTTCTTGTTATTCTTTCTGATCAGGAGGGCTAATATCAATGTTTATAAAAAACCTTTTAATGGCCCTTAATAGGTACCGTGTGACGTGGTATTCGCGCACTTTCGCTCGCCAACGCAAAACCCTACCTTATTATGATAAAACCCGTTAAAATGATGCAGACGTAGACGTTAACATCGCGATTTGACTAGTAGGTCAACAACCTCGGCCGCACCTTGTCATCATTTATTATGGTAGGTATCTCTACCTATCCGTTATACATACGCACCTAACTGCTACCAAACCTATGATATGACGCTACTTTCCTACATTTGAATAGGTAACTTCTTACTCTCGCACTCCGGTAAAATATTAGTTACATATACCTACCTACCTACCATAATATAAATTCTACTTTATTTTGTTCCCGAATTCCGATTCCTGTTTGACCCATTTGGGGGACAGGCCAGAATGACCTTACCTAATGTGTCTATCTAACTTTATGAAAAAAGTAGCTACTTCTTGTTTTTAGCCCTCCATATTATTGTAACCAACTTCTGCCCGCGGCTTCATCTGCCATTTCACCCTCTTAGGAGCGAAATTACAGGGCGATAAAAACGCCCCATTTATTGTCGATGAAACCAGGCAAATTTAGTAAAAAAGATCCTTATTCACTTATCAATTTTAAGTAGGTATAGGTACCTAGAATCTAAATGTATTGTGTAAGTGTTAAGGTTGATAAGTGTTACTAACTGCATTAATTCCCAATAATTATGTAAGTACATAAGGTGATTTATGTGTAGGTACCTAAGACTTCGCTGTCCGTCCGTCTGTCTTCCGTCACCAGCCTGTATCTCATGAACCATGATAGCTGAAGTTGAAATTTAAATTTTTGTTCCTTAATATTAAATATTATTCCAGTTGGACTTTTATTTTACGGAGGCGTTGGCGGAGCTGAGAGCAGCAGCCGGTATTACGGCTGTGGAGATCGACGCACACCTACCATACGGTAAAATTAAATATTTGAAAACTGTCTTGAATTTGTTGATTCTTTGAGGTTTGAAGTTACTCCAGCCAAATGTAGTCGAACTTTGTAATGCTGCGACACAATTTACAGTAAACTACAGGTACTACCTACGTTAACTTTTAAATTATATACCTAGATCACATAATAAATATTCCTAGGTTAAAAAATTACTCTTCGCTCTGTCTGCTATTACTAATCTCTTCTCCCTTGACCTGTGGTTTGTATATTATTGTACACGTATATTATCATGAAATCTTATGTTTCCTTGTGTAGACCAAGTGCAAGTGAAGATTCAAGCTGCTGTCATGTCAGCACCAACCTTCGATATTGAGTTCTCTTCTCAAATACAAAATGCTTGCGGTGATTAGCCTGATTACATGTTTATTAGATTTTAGTTATCTTTTATCTACCTAATATGTTCTTGATTAATTTTTATCTGGGTTGAATGAAGAATTTGAAATAAAAATGTTGTTCTCATTAGAAAATTTGTTTTATTATGTACTCCTTCCATACTTCATTGAAATTCATTAAATTACTACAATTACACTGCTAATTATAAACTAACAATTCTGCAGTCTCAAAATAATTACATACATACAGTTAAGAACACTGAGGTTTATCTGGTCTCACAGAGTCGGTTGAGACTAACGGTTAATCTCCTCGTAAAATTGGGAAGACGAACCGAAAATATGGGTCATGGGACCGGGCCCTCCAATCATACGACACTATTGTATTTATTATAAAGTAAAAATGCAACGATTTACACAGTAAAACACGCGAGGCATCCACGCAGGCGAGCGCAGCGGAAGCGCGATCAGATCGACTCCTGGCGGTCATTGGCCATTGCCCGCCGCACACGCCACACCTACACGCAACATTCACAAAATAAATATACACACGAACTAAAACGCATCCTATCCGTGTTTCGTAACAGGGTATGCGCCAAGCGAAACCTGCCACCTGGTGTATACACTGTACGATCCATGCGGAGATCACATTTGGCTACGATCACACGAGTGACAGTCTGTTCGTTTACAACTCATCCTTGAAGTCTTCGTCGTCCCCTCCCGCGCCCGGGGGCGGTACACCACCCTGGCCTTGGTACAGTTTAGCGATGATGGGCTGTACGACATCTTCGAGCGATTTCTTCTGTTTTTTGTAATCCTCTGAGTCTGCGTCCTGGTTGTCCTCGAGCCACTTGATCGCGGCGTCGATCGCTTCCTCCATCTTTGTTTTCTCCTCGTCACTTAGTTTGGCGCCGAGCTTCTCCTTGTCCTGCAACTGGTTCTTGATCGAGTACGCGTAGCTCTCGAGTTCGTTCCTCGACTCGACGCGCTCCTTTAGTTTTTTGTCGTCGTCCGCGAATTTCTCCGCGTCCTTGATCATTCTCTCGATATCTTCGGGCGTTAGCCTATTTTGGTCGTTTGTAATCACGATCTTTTCCCTGTTTCCTGTGCCCTTGTCTTCCGCAGATACTTGCAAGATTCCGTTAGCGTCGATTTCAAATGTGACCTCAATTTGAGGGATACCGCGAGGTGCGGGCGGGATACCAGTCAAGTCGAATTTACCGAGTAAGTGGTTGTCTTTGGTCATCGGACGCTCTCCCTCGTACACCTGGATGGTGACGGTATGCTGGTTATCGCTGGCGGTAGAAAAGATCTGAGACTTCTTGGTGGGGATGACGGTGTTGCGGGGAATGAGTTTAGTCATCACGCCTCCGACAGTTTCAATACCCATGGTAAGAGGGTTGACGTCGAGCAGGACAATGGCGTCCGTGTCCTGTTCTCCGCTGAGGACTCCGGCCTGGACGGCAGCACCGTATGCGACGGCCTCGTCGGGGTTGATGCCTCGGGACGGTTCCTTGCCGTTGAAGAATTCCTTGACCAACTGTTGCACCTTCGGGATACGAGTCGAACCACCGACGAGTACAATCTCGTCGACGTCCTTCTTGTTCATGTCGGCGTCTTCCAATACTTTCTGGACGGGTTTGAGGGTAGATCTGAAAAGGTCCATGTTCAACTCTTCGAATTTAGCTCTGGTCAGAGTTTCGGAGAAGTCTTCACCCTCGAAGAAGGATTCGATTTCGATCTTGACTTGATGGCTGGAAGACAGCGCTCTCTTGGCTTTCTCGACTTCACGACGGAGCTTCTGAACGGCGCGGTTATCCTTTCTGATGTCCTTGCCCTTCTTCTTCTTGTACAGTTTGATGAAGTGCTCCATGACGCGCTGGTCAAAGTCCTCACCTCCCAAGTGGGTGTCACCGTTGGTTGCGACCACTTCGAAGACACCGTTGTCGATGGTGAGTAGAGACACATCGAAGGTACCACCGCCCAAGTCGAATACGAGCACGTTTTTCTCGCCGTCCTTTTTGTCGAGACCGTAAGCAATAGCGGCGGCGGTCGGCTCGTTGATGATTCTCATGACAATAAGTCCGGCGATCGCTCCGGCGTCCTTGGTGGCCTGACGCTGGGCGTCGTTGAAGTACGCGGGTACGGTGACGACGGCGTGAGTTACCTTCTTACCGAGGTAAGCTTCGGCAGTTTCCTTCATCTTGGTTAGAACCATAGCGGAGATTTCTTCGGGAGCGAACACCTTCTGGCCCTGAGCGGTCTGTACTTGAACATGAGGTTTGCTGGTCTTCTCGACTACTTTGAACGGGAAGAACTTGACATCATGTTGGACGGTGGCGTCCGTCCACTCGCGACCGATAAGACGCTTGGCGTCGAACACAGTGTTCTCAGGGTTGGTTGTGAGCTGGTTCTTGGCGGCGTCTCCGATGAGTCGTTCACCGTCAGCTGTGAATGCTACGTATGAGGGAGTGATACGGTTACCTTGGTCGTTGGCGATTATTTCAACTCTGCCATTCTTGTACACGCCCACACTGTGGACAAAGAGAAATCATGGTCACATGGCATTCAAGGTGTTTCTACTAATTTCTAAGTCTAATTTATGACTAAGTTTTTAATGTGATAACATTATTCATTCATAGGTAAAGTTTAACCATTAGTTTGAAGATTCTAACAATACTCGTAGCATACTAAAAAAAGATTATGAATAAAACTGATACTTTAGACTTGACACTTCAATCAAAGTAGTATGACCACAAATAACACACCGAAAATTTCAGCTCTCTACTAACAACTTTTAAGATACAATTTCTTTACTAATATTATGAAGGAGTTAGGTCTGTATGTTTAAAATAGGTAATCTTCGGAACTACTGGATTGATTTCATTATCAAGACGGTTGGGATCAGGACATACAAGGGGTAAAATCATGGGACACTAGTCTTTAAATAATAAAGAAATAAAATCAAATAAGAAAAAAATATGAAATAGGTAAATTTCCTATCTCCATTAGGATAAAATTGACTGAGCAAACATTTAGGTAGGTAGGTAACAACTAGCATGTCTAACTGAATGAAAACTATAAAACTATGAATGGAATGAATTTAATATTCAACAAAGCAAAAATAGGTACGTACCAAACAGTATGTTTTACATATCTGACCTTGAAACTTACAGAAGATTATTAAACTATAGGTACATGTGGCAGTTGTTACTTGGATAAGATTATTCTAGAAAACATTTCTGCCTCTGAATAAAACCTATTTTTATAATAATTAATCTAAGAGATAAACATAGCAAAGAGGGTGGTACAGGTGTTGCTGGGCACGCCTTACTCCACATGTCCCGTGTATAAGTCATCTAAGACCTGCCTAAGTCAAATATGATAGGTCAACGTTTGACCATTATCACACTCCCCTATTGCCAGGCGAGGATGCGGCGTAAGATGCACGCTTACCTAGAAGATACCTATTCACTCGCGACTTGGAGACCCTAAATTGTACACGTCAGGACAGAAGAAACAGAAGCAGGCAACTGATTCTATACCCTTGAGGTACGAATAAGGAAATTTATGAAATCCAAGTAATTTGTGAAACTTACCATGAGTATGTGGTTCCCAAGTCGATACCAATGACTGTGCCGATGTCTTTGTCCTTCTCCTTCTTGTCTTCGGCGACTACCGCCACGGCTAATGCCAATGCTAATAAGCACCACCGCATTTTGATTGCTTTTTATTCACTACTCTGTAACAAAATGCCGTAAAATCAGCTGAATGGTAATAAAAATCGTAAGGTTAAGGACACGTAATCGTTTAGGAACTATAGGACACGTCACTAAAATGTTGAGCCGGATCAGGTAAACGGGTCGTAAATGTGTAAAAGCGAAAGTCCAGACTCGTAGTTGGGGAGTTAACGGTACATAGAACAGTTACTATGGGATGTAGGGCGCCGCGCCGGCCCATGACATCGAGAAAATTCGCTGACGTTACACACCCAGTTATCCAACATTTTAGCCGACTTTTGAGTTAAAATTGAAGATTTTATCGTCGATTCACCTTTCTCTAGGTTAAATAGAGCTTGTAACAAAAGGAACATTGAAAAATCTTTAGATAAAAATCAAGAATTTATGACTGACAGGTTACCAGATTCCAACGAGACAAGTTTCAAAGTCAAATAAAGCTTGAAATATTAAAAAATCTAATTGAATGCGTACCTATAATTAAATTTATCGATGTAACTCAATTGAGAAAGTCCACAGCTACGAATATTGCACTCTGAATGGATCACTTGCACAAAATTCACGGAACACGTTCTTCATGCAGCTTCGATTTTTCTTGAATAACTGAATTTCACACGCGACCACCGCTATTATTTAGCGCTGGTGTTGATCGTGGGCGATTGTGATTGGTCGAGCAGCCGATGACGTCTACGCCAGCTGTACGGGATAGGGCCAGATGTTCTTATTTGGCACAATGCTATTGGCCCACGTTCCTAACTGGCTCGAGAGTAGGATCAATTTGTTGGCGGCAATTTCAAGGTAAACTTGCGTCATCAATTTCGGCACAAAATAACTTTCTTTTAATTTTTTATATAAATATTATTAAGATAATGTTAAATATTTGCAGTCTAACTGAATTTAATAACTTCATTATCATTACATAGTATAAAACAAAGTCACTTTCCGCTGTCTGTCCCTATGTATGCATCTTTAAAACAACGCAACGGATTTTGATGAAGGTATACATGCATAATAAAGCCGTGCGAAGCCGGGACGGGTCGCTAGTTGTTGTATAAATATTTGCCCGCATTTGCGAGAGCAATCTTTTACTTAGTTACAAAAAAAAAACTATTTTCTAATTTAATAAACCATTTATTATCCATTTATCACATAGAAATTAATTAAATATACTTACAACAATAAAATAGAATTTACAACATTTTCTGTACTTCATGTATTCAATAAATGAAATTATTTTAACAAAACACCTTTTACGTATCATTACCAACATAGTAAACAAAAAAGTTGAGCCCAAAACAAGAAACCCTAAGAATAACAAAATATTAATATTTTAAGTTACGTATTCTAAAGTCTTTTAGAAGCTAGAATGTTTAATATAACTGGAGCGAAGTATGTAATGATGCAATCTGCCCCTGAAACAGAAATATAAATAAATCATTTATTTGCACAAAACACACAATAATAAATCAAATTATTGTGTAATTTAATTTGATATTATTATTGTATGTCTTATTCAAAGACTAAAAAAATGGATAATTACTAAATAAACTTAAATTACGCCAGACAATGTCCCCAACCAGAAATTAAATAAAAAAAAAACAAAACAAAATACATATATATGTATTAAAACTCGATAAAATTACAAATCAACCTATGCCCTAACATTAAAATACAAACTTGAAACAATATAAATAGAAATAGGAAGAAATATAAAAGAATTTATTTGAACAAACACACGACATAAATACACATAAAACAATAAGAGGCAGCTAAATATACAACACACACAGCTAAATACATGTACCTATATACTTATATTAAGTGTTTATAAGGGAATATACTCATTACAAAATCTCTCAAACTACAAGACATAAGAGTCAGAAACTCCTTTCTTTTAGGACATAGATGAGCACAAAGTAAGGATTTTTGGAAATTATGGACCTAAAAACTGCTAGATTTTGTAGTACTTATGTAACTGTTATGTATTGTGTTTGTAGGAAATCAAAGGTAATTAATCGGCATAATAGTAGTTTAGGGGACGGAGAAGGAGATTGAATACTTTTGATCCTGAAATTCCCACAGGATCGGGACTTACGCGGGTGAAAACGCGGGGCGTAGTTTGTTTACGTAAACATTTTCCTAAAATATCTATTCCTATACATATAAAATCCCCGTCGCAGTGTTAGTAGTCAAACTCCAACTAAACGGCTGAACCAATTTGTATGAAATTTTTTGTGTATATTCGTTAGGTCTGAGAGTCAAACAACATCTATTTTTTAATTATTTTCCCCTTTTTTCCTTTTTAATTCTTTTCCCTTTCTTTCCTTTAATTTTTTTTATATGGCAAAACAATGTTTGCCGGGACAACTAGTAATATAATAATAAGTACCAGCTCTCCTGAAGCAGGTCAGCGTCTCCATGAGCGTCGTCTCCACATCCTTGCTGTCTCCGCTCCGAGCTATCATTACGTATTCACCTGACACCTGCAAACATACAGATGCATGTTTATACAGTTGTTCCTTTGTTTACTTAGCAAGTAATATTGTGTCACATTTTTATGAAATTGTAACCTCCATATTCGTAAGCCTATTTTTTAGCATTTTTTGCAAAGGGTTAGCCTACAGGCATAAGACTTAGTATTATGTTATGTAATTTTTCAGGCCTTTTTAGTTTATGAACCGATTTTGACGATTATTTTTATATTGAAAATGGGATACATCAAGGGTGATCGCGTTCTAATTTCATGAAATCGGTTTTCGATTAAAGAGACATTAATAATAAGAATATTGATGATGAATATAGCGCCAGCAACTTTAATCCATGCTATTCAGGGCGCTCGCTGTACTTCCTGGGACATACATATATTATAGATGGAGTAGGCCGCTCTCTCAGCTTAATTGACCGTGTCCAGAGGAATGAACTCATCAAGTTGTACTTGTATACAGGCAGTTTTCCGCGATTAGACCCTTTTTAATTGGGTCCTTTTTGGGTGAGGATGGAGTAGGCTTGCCCAGCACCTACTACCCTCTCAGCTTAGTCGACCATGTCCAGAGGAGAGAGCTTGTCAATACTTCTGGAGCCAACTAAGCCGCGGGTTTCATCACGATGTTTTCCTTCACAGTAAGAGCAATGTCAATTAGCGCACATACATTTTTCTTAAGAAAAATACATTGGTGCACGATCTACCGGGATTCGAACCCACAACCTTCAGAATGAAAGTCGAGATATCTACCACTAGGCCAACACCGCTCTATGAACTCATCAATATAACTCCCGAAGAGACATTACCTGATAGACAAATAGAGGGTGCGTTGGGAACCTGTCCTTCGTCTGCCGTACGATGTCGAGGTACGGGAGTCCAGGCTTCACCATCAGGAAGTCTGCACCTTCAGCTACATCGCGCTCCTGAAATATATTATTTATTTATTTTATACATATGATAGATGTAGCACGCGCACCTAGAAGATACTTATTCACTCGCGACTTGAAGACCCCCAAATTGTAGACGTCAGGAAAGACAGACGCAGGCATCTGGTTCCATTCCCTTGCGGTACTAGGTACTAGTATTTAGAGAGTTACATAACTTATTCCTACAATTGCATGCTCGCAATGGGCAACCTGTTGATGCTATACCTAATTATAAGAACACCTTTGTATACAGGTTTTTAAGCAAATAAATGTTTTTGTATTTGTATTTGTACGAATAAGGAATGACGAAGCAAAACGCCTAGTGGCCTAGCGGACGTCTGGTATTTCCATCGTGAATCGGTGCAGCATCGAACAAAGTAATAAAATACACAATAAATACACTAGTTGCGCTCCATGGTTTTATCAGCGTACGTAATTGTCGATCATGTTAAAATTTCGTGATAAAATAGTAATACACGCAACTAATTGACAACTTCCTTCCATTCGACTTCAATAAAGGAGTTTAGTAATTTTACTGTTTTTTTTTTAGATAATATTTCAAACATCTACGTATCTAACAATAATTATTATTATACTTACACATAAACCTTCCTCATAAATTATCTTTTAATTAAAAATGGTTAAATAAGTATAGATTGGTAGGTAAATATAATGATACTGACCGCAGCTCTAAGAGCGAGGCCAGCGCTACCTGGCGGCAGTTGGTAGCACTTCCTGTCACCTTCCATCGGAGAACTCTTCATTGTGTCCCGGAAGGGGCCGTACATTGACGACGCGAACTTGCAAGAGTATGACAACACTGACACCTGGACATATAGACATTATTTATAAAAAAAAAACAAAAAAATCTTTCCTCTTTATAATATTAGTGTAGACTAGCAGCTAGCAGCGCTCCCAATCCCGTGGGAATATAGGGATAAACAGTAGCCTTTATAATCCTGATGAATCAATGTATCCTCATACCAAATTTCATCAAAATAGGTCCAGTCGTTTCTAAGCCTATTCATTACAAACAACAAAACTTTCCTCTATATAATACTAGCTGCCCTACGCGGTTTCACCCGCGTAACTCCCGATCCCGTGGGAATATCGGGATGTAAGCTATCCTATCTCTCAAGTTGGATCGAACTGCACATGGTGTGCGAATTTGATTATAATCGGTTAAGTGGTTTAGGAGTCCATTGAGGACAAACATTGTGACACGAGATTTATATATATTAAGATTAATATAGAAGTATATAAAAAACAAAAAATATTATCCGAAAATAACAACAACAACGAACAATAATAACATTAGTATATTATGTACACTTTGATAGATTTACCCTATTCTCCATTTTGTTGGCAGCTAGAGCATCTTTGATTCCTTTTATTCTGTTATCCATCATATCTGACGGGGCCACTATCAGTGCACCTGGAAATTTAACAATAAGATTAAACAGCTTTATCTATACTAGACTAGGCTAGCGGTCCTCTTGTGGCAAAATCAATGAAAGAGCTTGGCTGGCTTTGTTGGATATAGCGTTTATTTGCTGTAAGGCCTTTTCAGCCTTTGCAGGTCTCCACAGAGATGCTGGTGAAGGAAGAGACCGAGCCTGTTGATCTGCCACACTACTGCACGTTTTCTTCCTCTGCATTCTCTTCACAGAGTGCTATCTGTGACACCTATGGTAAATAAGTGTTCGAGGTTGGGATGATATAAACATAAAATATTCACCAGCTTTAGCATAATTGAGGGCGACTTCAGCGATCCTCTTCACCGATGGTCCATGGTCGATGCTACCGTTATCTGTAAGTATACCACAGTGTCCGTGCGAGGTGTAAGGGCAGAGGCAGACGTCACACGCTATCAGGAGGTCCGGGTAAGCGGCACGGAGTTTAGGTAGGGCTTTGATTACTGGGTTGTTGGTTGAGTCTGCATTTGTGCCTCTTGGGTCCTGAAATATGATTAGGGTATAATAATAATAGCTTTTATCTGTAACTTCATCCACATAGGAGTAGATTTTGCTAAACTCCTTTCATAGTGGATGTGTCATAATAGCTACCAAATACTTAGCCAAATACTTCCATTGGTTGAGCTGTGCATTGATGTTTCAGTCAGTCAGAACTTTGATTTTGCACACAGCAACATCTTGCCCTCAGGCTAAGCAATTAGGCTTGTTATAGGGTGTCTGACATCAGATAAAATGCTTATATACTTCTCAGAAACTATATGCTGCATATCTTTTTATTTTTAAACAAAATTTACCTTAGGCAGGGTATCAATAACACCGAAAATAAGTATAGATTTCAATCCTTGTTCCACTAATTTACTTAAAGCGTCTATTAGAGCATTCACACCATATCTGTAAACGTTCGGCATGCTCGGTACAGGCTGCACGGCATCGTCACCTTCTCTACAATTCCAACAATACAAATATATTATGTTATTAATACATTTTAATTTTAGTATACATTAGTTGTGCCTGCAGTTTTAATCTCATTAGTTACACAGTAGAAAGGTATACTTAAGTAGAATGTTTTCATACGTAACTACTTTTTTTATTATAAACTTGTGATAACTTATCTGAACTTTTGTTGCTAAGTACTGCAAAGTTTTGAACTTACATAATGAAAACTGGATACATGATATTGTGGGGTTCGATGCTTGTTTGCGGACACTGCAGTTTCCTTAGGGTGTCGTGGAAGTATCCTCCTTGCAGAACATGCTCGTGGCTGGAGTAAAGCCCGTTCATTTTGGATAGATTATTATTTGAATAGTATAGGAAAGAGGTGGTCACTTAAAAACGACGAAATTCTGTTAAAAGTTTAGTTTAGACTCAAGGAAATTATATCAGAGTTAGTATAAAGTAATATAAAAGATAATTACTAGGTAGTTTTATTAACTTTCAAGGGAATATTAAAGAGAAAACAGGAAACACAGAAGGTCGCAGAGTCGCAGACCGACGAAATGCCGAAATGCAATAATAACTTTGACATTGACAACATCCAAAGTTGAAAGTAACTTCGTAATGTCAATTTCATTGAGTAATTACAATTTGTCAAAGTCAGAAAAAGTTTCCATCAAAGTCGAAATAATTGGGAATGTCATTAGCAATGTCAAAGCGAAGTGCGTGGGATTGCTTTGGATTTATTTATTTTTAGTGTTTCTGTTGTTTCTTCATTACTAAATCAAAAATAATTTATATGGCATCTCAGACTGTATCTTTTTATTTAGGACTAGATAGGATTTGTAGAAAATTTTGAAACAACCTACTTTAGCTCTTCAACCACTTGTCGAAGCGAGTCGGTGGGTGGCTTGTTTCGAGGAGACTTGGATCGTAAAAGTGCGTGATAGTGTAGCTACTCTCAGTACATAACCAGTTGCAGCGAGGTCTGACCTTGGTATATGTGGAAAACCTTGAAATCAACATGAACGCAGACGACGAAAGCTCGCATAAAAAGCGAGTCGACAAAGCTTCCCCGGACGCTGTTACAGTGAGCGTTGACAAAACTGATAAGAAAGTAGAGAAGGGTGATGGTGAAGATCCCAAACCTCGGATTGTGCTGACTTTCCGCTCCGAGAAATCCAATACGAAAACTAGTAATATGAAGATAGTATCCAATGAAGAGAAGGCGGAAGAGGTGTCCCCGCGGCGGTCGAGTCGGACACGCGTCTGTGTTAGTGTAGTATGTGATAGCGATACCTCTGTCTCTCCTAAGAAGGATAAAAGCCAACCAGTGTCAGAGAACGACGAATCAGACAGCTCCCACGCCACCACCAAGCGAACGCGCCGCCGCAGCAGAGATGAGAACATTATAGCCACTGCAATTGCAAGAAAAGAGAAATCCTATAATGAGGCCACTCCAGGACCTACACAGAGATTATCCCGTCGTATAAAACCTACAGCTAAAGTCCTAGCTAATGAGGAGCTTCGTATCGGTGTAGAGTCACAGAACCATGCCCGTCTCGGTCTCACTGACAAGTCACCAGAAGAAGGTGTGAGGACTCGGAGATCTGCACGACCAAGCAACCCGGACACTAAACATGCAGAGAAGCCCGTGTTAGTGGAAGAGGTCGTGGAACTCGACGGAGACAGCCAGGATTCTGATATGAAACTCCAACACTTGTGCAAACTGGGGCTTAAGGCTATCGAAGTGGAGGATTCTATGGATATAGGAAACAAGTAAGTATAGTCGTTATAAAATATTATATGCTGCACCCCAATATTTGACCAGCGTAGTCCCAATTCCATTGAAATATCAGGATAAAACTGGAACTCCAGCTATCTAATGTCAAGTGTCATAGCAATTGATTTAATCGTTTTTGCGTGAAGAGGTAACAAACATAATAACACACAAACTTACTTATTTGAGTATTAATTGTAGAAGTATTATTTTGTAGAATAAGAAAATGAGAATGGTAGGTATCATTTGTGTAAAATAGTAAATGGAAAGAGATTCCGTACCATTATGTTTTGCTATTAGTATAATATTATGTTGTTATATCGGCAATAGAAATACATCATCTGTGAACATTCAACTGTCTAGCTATCACAGTTCAGGAGATAAAGCCTGGTGGCAGACAGTCAGACACACTGACAGTGGAGTCATAAAAAGGTCCCGTTTTTACCCTTTGAGTAAGAAAAAGACATTTATTTGCTCAATATTTTCTACCAACTACTATTTTAATAAACATCATGTTTTATAATAAACAAGTTTGTAAATCAACACTCTGTTAAAGTTCATTGATATTACCAAAATAATATCCAAAGGTCTGTGACATTTAGGGTAACTTGCAGGAATATTTCAATCTAGATTCATATGAATTAAAACAATATTTTAGCCTATATCTTATTATATGTAAGCTAAAATCAAGTTTATATTTTACTAAATCTTGATTCAAATATTTCTGTGACGGAGTTATTCCAAATTAATCATGTCCCCAAACTATCCCACCTTCCAGAGATCTAGAAGAGTCAGAACAGCTAGAAGAAGAGGAGGAAGAAGTAGACGATGACTCTGAAGTGATCAGCAAGTTGTTAGAAGCTGACGAAGACTCTGGAAGCGATGAGGACTTCTTGTGCAGCGTCGACGCGTCATCGACAGGTGGCACACGCAGGCGACCAACGAGACGCTGCTGGTCTTATTTCAAGAGCGGAAATGATAGGTCTTCGCCTGTGCCTGTTGATGACATGTTAGTCAACAATAAAATCTGGACTAATCTCTACTTAGTTAGTTTAACTAAGGTCTGCGGGGCTGTTTCCCCACTTAGCCTCTTCATTTGGACCATTGTGTAATCTATACTTAATCTCTACCTTTCTACTTTAATTTTATAAATGCGAAAGTAACGTGTCTATTACATCTTCACGCCTAAACTGCTGATTTTTAGTACGCTTATCTAGCGCACACTCTAAACAGATTAAAATTGACTAAGTGTTATTTATACTCAACATACTTTATACATAACTCAACATTTTCATTGTAGGTTAAAAAGTTTATGGAGGTTGTTATTATTTGTATTGTAAAAAGCATTACTTTGTCCTATAGAACGCCGTCGCGCCGATCATCGCGCAGGGCGGCACCACACGGCACTGAAGACTCTGACAAAAATCATCGAAGCTTACGGAAGAGGAAGTCTTCTGGTGCTGACGATGTAACTTCTGATCAAGAAATAGAAGATGATAGGTTTGTACCTAACTAGATTTCTCAAGGGATAGGGATTAATGCTGACAAATAACATAACATTTGGATTTCCTATTGTATATTATTCTTCAGTAAAACTTGGAAAGTGATTTAATTTCACCTTAAGAACATTTTTGACGGATCAAAATCCTATCTAATATTGTCCTTTCTTAATAGTTACCCAGCAGATGGTGAAGAAGGTTCAGAAGCTGCAGAACCTGATGAGAATTCCACCGTCATCGCCAACTGTCTCTGTGAAGAGTCCAGTAATGTTTATGCTGACCCAGATGATTTAACTGGTAGGTAATCTAAATTATATGAATTTTGATGGAGTTTTTCATCTCGCAGCTAAATTTTCTAATACTCCTCTTACCTGTATTATAAAAATCATCTTACCTTATCTTTGTAGGCCCTGGTGACCATCCTGCCAAATGCTTTCCTAACCTCTTTCCACCTATCACGGTCTTGTACTATGGACAATCAATCTTCCATGAAGAAGTCCAGCTTCATCCCGCCATCGCCTTCTGAGCCCACATTACCACATTTGTACGGTTCCAACAAGTTGGCAGATATGATTGGCCCAGTCACAGTTTTACTAGGCGAATTTTTCGGAAATGCGTATGATGCGATCCATCAGCCTGATTAACATACTTCGCTCGCTGAGACACTCCTAGATCAGGCTACTATTTTTGCGAGAGATCAAAATTGAACAAGAAAAATGCTCATTCATTTTTCCTAATTTGCTTTATTTTTAAATTTTGTCTCACAAAAACTCGTTATTATAGATCCAGTATTCTGCCAAGCTATAGAGGTAGTAGACGGTGTGCGTGTGGGATGTTCTCACAGCGCGTCCCCTGCGTGCAGCCTGCGACGCGCCGGCCCGCGGGCGCCGTACTTCCTACCGTGCGTGTTGCACGCGGCACAGCTGGCCAGGCACATGTCTTGTCCTGCTTGCGGACTCTTCTGTACCCAGGTATGTCGCGTCACTACAATATGATTATAATATGCTGCTCATTGCATGGCGTCGCCTCGATGACCTCTGTTTGAAACAA
The DNA here is from genome assembly GCA_907269075.1 of Idaea aversata. Taxonomy (NCBI): domain Eukaryota; kingdom Metazoa; phylum Arthropoda; class Insecta; order Lepidoptera; family Geometridae; genus Idaea; species Idaea aversata. The sequence goes on from OU026084.1 coordinate 1,424,516, forward strand.
TTCCTTAGATGATCTACAGATATTTGTTTCTGGATTTTTTTCCAAAGAAAATGCATTTTCAAAATTTAGCACTGTGGTGAGTTTTGAACTCGCGACCTCTCACTGTGCGGGTACGATTGCCACTATGCTACACTGCCAAGTAATGCCTCGGTCGAAATCAGGATATGAATCAGATCAAGATACATCAATAATCCCAACCCAATTTGTTTCTGGTTCTAAGTGTTTTTGTTAAACACTATCTGTTAATTGGCCATCATCACACAACCCTAGTTGCTTAGCTTGGAGGTGGCGCTATGTGCAAAACCCTTATTATTTAATTATTCAACAGGGCACATTCTACCAATGTTCCAAAGGTCACCTGTTCCACCTAGAGTGTGGTCTCCCATATAATGACAACAAGGCCCGGCCAGGGTGTCCACACTGCGGGGTATACTCGTACCGTTGGCAGCCTGTAAACACTGACTGCACTAAGGTTAGGGTGGACATGCAGTGTAGCAATAAGAGGATATTCCTGCCTGATCAGAGGGAACAGTGGTGCGTATCTATTATATCTTAAACTACAGTTGATTCTTACATAGATAGAAACTACTAATATTATTAAACTACTGAACCGATTGTGATGAGGATTTCTGTCTATCACTACATAGTATAAAACAAAGTCGCTTTTTCTGTCCCTATTTCTCTTTGACTGCTTAAATCTTTAAAACTACGCAACGGATTTTGATGGGTTTTTTTTAATAGATAGAGTGATTCAAGAGGAAGGTTTATATGTATAATACACGCATAATATAGCCGTGCGAAGCCGGGGCGGGTCGCTAGTCTAGAATAAATGTGTGTTTGTTGCCACAGCTCTCTAACAACACATGGGCTACTTCTAAGCCCGAGTTTTACCTAAAGATGTATATGACATGTCCATTAACAGGTTCAAAACTTTTATAAAGCATAAATTGTGCAGTAAGGCGTACTATGATACTTCGTCTTACTTTAATGATAAGAACCCATGGACGTAACTTTAGTTACATTCAAATAATATACTTTCAAATATTTTTAATATTGACCTTTGTGAGCGTGATCACATGAAAAAAAAACCCCATGAGTTTCTTGTGCCTTCTTCTCAATGGTGGGCGCGTCCCGAAGGCACACATCCTAACTTAGTTTTTAAGACGTTTTTATGTGATCTGTGTACAAATGTACTAAGCATCCGAATGAATAAAAAAAATGACTTTGACTTTGATATTTCAACGGGATCGGGACTTACGCGATTTAAACATTCTCGTAGTCATTAAAGTTCCTTATAAATTATATAAAAATGTTTAATTTGCAACTTATTGGGCCCACAATAAATATTTATTTACTATTTCAGCACGCAAGCGTATTTAGGCTTCACAACGACCGATCCTGATCCGACACCTTTCATCCCTGAAGACTTGCTGCCTCCACCATCGATTCTCAAGAGACTGGCGCTGAAGAAGGATGGTGTGAAGTGCACTGCGCAGGAGTTGAGGGAGGCCATACTGGATGGGGATATTGAAAGCATCGTTGATAAGATAGGTAAGGCCTGAAACTGGGTTACGCGGGTGCCCGCGCGGTTCCATACGAAATTGCCCGTCGTCACGGGGGATGATGTATGGAAAAACGCGGGCACCCGCCTGGCGCAGTTTAGGCCTTAAGAGGAAAGGGTACCGGGGGCTTTCTAAGGCCTGAAACTGGGTTACAAGGGTACCTGCGCGCCATAAAACCTATAACTGCCATGACTATGCCCCTATGTTTTGGTTTTTTAAATTTTCTAATTATCATAGAAATTAATATTAAAAAAATGAAAAAATGAAAAAAATCAAAAAATAGGGGCATGGTCATGGCTGTTATAAGTTTAATGCACCAAAAATATTTGCTCTAGTGTCATTATCCAGGGAGAAAACAGTGGACTACGTTTGTAATAGTTTGTATGGAGAAAGCCCCCGGTACCCTTTCCTCTTAAGGCCCACACGCATTATTTCGCCACAAGAGTTTAAGCTAGCAATAAAGGAGGACGGTGGGAACTGCGCAAGAGTTGAGGGAGACCATACTGGCTTGAGATATCAATAGTTATAAGATAGATGAGGGAAAATCGTTATTGGATATTCCAGGATTCTATTTCGGCACAGTAGTCAGTAGCAACACAAATCAAAGCTATAATCACTATCACTACATAGTATAAAACAAAGTCGCTTTTTCTGTCCCTATTTCCCTTTGTATGCTTAAATCTTTCAAACTACGCAACGGATTTTGATGCGGTTGTTTTTAATAGATAGTGATTCAAGAGGAAGGTTTATATGTATAATACATGCATAATATAGCCGTGCGAAGCCAGGGCGGGTCGCTAGTCTATACTATTATTATAAAGTAAAAAAAAAAAAAAAAAAGGATTTAAGTAGTTTATCCGTTATCTGGCACCCATAACACAAGCATTAAGTTGCTTAGCTTGGGGCTGGATGGCGATGTGTAATATGTCCTGAAATATTTATTTTTTATTTATTTAAAGTTTCCCCGACAAATGGACTATCCAACACAAAAATAATTTTTCAATTCGAACCAGTAGTTCCTGAGATTAGCGCGTTCAAACAAACAAACTCTTCAGCTTTATAATAAGTATAGATGTACACAATCAAAATAATATACAAAGTATAAAAATAATATACAGTTTAAGTTAATTTTTTTATTAAAGCTGCGTGCGACATAGAACCGCGCGCCACCATAAATTGAAATATCTGTAATTTATAATCGACAGATGTAAAATCAGCGAACGCTTCCCTGGCTATGGAGGGTGGGGGCTCGTGCGTGCACGTGGCAGCTCGTGTCGGCTCCGTGCACACACTGTACGTGCTGCACGCGGCCGGCGCCGCGCTCGACCGCCTCAACCACAGCATGAGGACGCCGCTCATCGTCGCTACATTAGGTATTTAACAACCAACTACATTCAATGCGACCCGTCTCACATTAACTACAGAACCTGCAAATGTCTTCCTGTAGCTCTATTTTCTGGAAAGGTCGTATTGCAGGACATTCCACACATCGCCGTCTAGCCCCAAGCTAAGTAACTAGACTTGTGTTATGGGTGCTAGACAACGGATATCCTACTTATCTTATATACTTTTCTTTTGTAAATATATACTTATAATACATAGAAACAACCAGACTGAAGAAGAGAAGAAAAATAAACGATGAAACACGGCCGCCCGCGCCCCGAATGCCAAGCCACGCCGCGTCACGAGTGCTGAGATCCAGCGAGTACACGGTGCGGGACTGCGGTCTGCGGCTACTATTTATCCCGCGATATTCCTACGGGATCATGACGCGGGGCATTATCACACCAATATAATATTGTTGCCCTAAAACTCTGTTAACTAAACACAGTTTAGGTAATATATTCTTGGCTTACATGTCTATTATATCTTCCCAGTGCTGGTAGACAGAGTGCCCAGTAAAGAAGATGATATAAAAGAAGACAACATGGAGTTGGATCTTCCTACAGATAGTAAAGATGATCTCATCAAGGAAGAGGATCTTTTGAAGGTGCTCAGGTTCCTCGTAGCCGCTGGCTGCGATGTCAATTGTGCTGTGAGTTCCAAGCATATATATTTTTTTCTATTACTAGTTGCGCCCTTGTTACCCTTGTTAGTGTCTCTTTAAAAAAGATATTATGTTTAGGACTCAATTTTAGGCGATAATTCAATTTCTGCAAGTAGGGTTACTTAGTTGTTTTTTAATGCAATCTCTTGTGTTTATTTATTTTATTTTATTTGTAAGAAAAGTCAACAGCTAAGTTAACACAATTAACAAAAGAAATGGAAACAGAAAGCCAATTACAGACAATCACAAATAGAAACATACTAAAAATATAAGACAGCGTATCAAAGAATAGATAGTTAAGTATAAAACATAATAAATTCAGAACTAGCTACGATATGCTGTACTTACGGCCCTTATACCTGAACGCTGGCTGAGTGAGCTAATGTCAGCTAATAACAACGACAAAGACCTGGCAGCAAACTGGAGTTGGCAGATCTGACCCTACCTAATCATTTCCTCTTTTATTTGTACCATCAATATGAAGAAGAAGAATGAAATTTGTGCTCTTTACTACAGGAACAACCCGATCAATTGACAGCGTTACACATAGCGGCCCAGCACGGCCATGTAGCCGCGTGCTCTGTGCTACTGAATGCGCCGCATATACAGGTAAAACTAGTCAGCTCATTTCATATTAGCGTCAAACTAATCTCTTTTTTTTTTCGAATTTCTGAAACTCTAAAACATAACACAAAAAGAATAATCTCAATCGGTTGAGCCGTCTTCGAGTAATCGGTGAACAACAAATAAAATTACTAATTGAAAAACCTCCTTTTTGCAGTTGGTTAAAAGGTTATTTGTGATGTGAATATGAATACAAATTGTTTTGAAAAGTAAATTAATCATGTACGTTTGTGGGTACAATATAAAGATATAAGTAATTATATTGCCAGGTGGATGCTCGGGACCAGGGTGGCTGGACACCGCTCGTCTGGGCGGCAGAGAACGATCACCATCAGGTTGTCAGGTCTGTACACTTGGTAAACTCATTACAAATACTTATTAAACTGGGAAAAACATGCTCCTGCCTGCCATACTCGCACCACAGTCATGTAGAGCGGAACTAAGTGGCGGAAAGTCGAAACTAGCAAATGGTTAAGCAGGGGCTTATTAATTCTTCTAGCGAGAGAGACTTGGTAAGCCAATCGCGGTGCAGTGCGTAACGGGACTTAGCGTAGCGCGCACCGCGACTGGTTCATCGAGTCTCGCTAGAAGAAATATTCTATTATGGACAGATACAGGGGGCTTCCCTGTATCTGTCCATAATTGATACAAAATGCCCATTTTTCAATCTATTTGTATTCAATAGTATCTTATTCATAGATTGCTGGTGGAGGCCGGTGCGGACGCGATGTCTATAGATAAGGAAGGCAACAGCTGCGTGGGATGGACCGCGGCGGCAGGCGCGGCGCGAGCGCTTCCCGTTCTGCTGCATAAAGCGCCGCAAGCGCTGCATCGACCCAATGCACATGGCGATACACCGCTGTGAGTTATCATGCTTCAACAATATTCATAACATCAGACCTTATTGTAGTGACCCTTTAAAGAGAAGCTGGTGACGCCTCCGACTCTTTCGTACGACTATTTAAATCAATGAAAAAACTGTATGTTTTTCTAATAATTAACGCTTTGTCGGCGTTTACGACTTTAGTTTAGGCCTGGTTTTGCTCAAAGAGACACGCTACTGCCTCTATCCCATCAACTATTTCCACGTCGTTTACCTGTTCGAAGTGTGGCCGGTCTGTGCGATAGCGCATATAGGGCTATTGGCCATAAAATAAGCTGTCGCGGCTCTACTTAAATCGTCTGGTTATAGACGTACTAGCTTTTGCCCGCGACTTCGTCCGCGTAGAATTAGTAGATTGGACCAAGGCATCACGTTGTCCCATACAAAACTTTGCCCCCCCCTTTCACCCCCTAAGGGTAGAATTTCGGAAAATGCTTTCTTATCGGATGCCTCACAAAGGACACACCCTCCAAGTTCCAGGTCTATGATCAGCGATTTAGGCGCGGATCAGTCAGTCATTCAGGACAAACCTTTTTATATGTATTATTTTATTAGATTAGGTAAATAATGATGAGATGCACTTATTAAATTCGCAGACATGTTGCCGCTCGACAAGGCCACTACGCTTGCGTGGTCATCCTGCTCGCACGTGGAGCACGGGTCAGTAAACATGGAGTTTGAAGCTCGTCACAGTGATATCTTTGCTACCTGATTATAACAGATTTTTTTCTCCTACAGTGTGATGTGGAGAATTCAGCGGGTGAATTGCCAGCAGACGTGTGTACAGGACCGAGCCATAACGCTATAATGCTCAATATGCAGATGAAAATTGCTGTCAAAGGCAAGATTACTCCTTATAAAATACTCTCCAGGTAAGAACTACATCCAGTAAATGTAAATAAATAAATATTTCAGGATAAGTCAAAGTAAAGTCTTGTGATTCATTTAAATGAGAGCACATTGAAACGTCTTAAACCATTAAGTTATTATGTCCGCCTTCGGAATGCGCCCACCAATGAGAAGAAGGCACAAGAAACTCGTGGGGAATATTAAGTTATACATTAGTATAGCATTAAAGCTTATTTAGAATTGATTAGGTTGTGTGTTCTTTACAAGAAATAATAGTCCGCAAGGAAATTATACATTTAGATCTCCAATTAAGTATTATTTTTTTTAGGAAAAAATGTAGCAGTTACGCAACCTTAACTATGTTTATATATTACAGCGATATATCGAAAGGTAGAGAGATGTACCCGATCCCTGTGATAAACTCAGTAGACGAGAGTCCCGCGCCGGACGACTTCACGTACGTCACTAGTCATGTGACACCGTACCCGCTCAACGTTGACAACACCATACAGACGATGCAGGTAACATACTTTTCATTACTCATACTCCGAAAGTAGGTGTAAAGGTGCCTGAAGAGCGTGTAGAAAGAAAAACTTTCAGCCCTAGGGAAAATCGCTTTCACTGACAGCTGTCATGTCAAATTATGGCTTCCTCCTTCCTCTCCTATGGTTACCTCGGGTGAAAGACTCATTTAGTCCCTCGAACTATTAGCGCCCTCGCTACGCTCGGGTGCCAAACTCCGTCTCGGGACTTAATGAGTGACTTTCACACCTAGGGTAACAATGTACTATTACACAATAGACCATCAGAGTGGTGCCGTGGTCGGCTCATTAACACTTCAGTCAGTTGTAGCAGTATGAGCGTGTTCATGGACGCGACAGTACTTTGGACACAAACAATACGTGATTTTAAGCCACGGATCTGTTATAAACATTCTTGCGAATATGGTGTGAAATACTTTAGCCTCAATCGAATCAGACGAAGGCCCTGTTGGGTATACAGACAAAACATTACCATTCAGTAGTAGGCTTGTCTAGCACCTATATGATCATTTCAACTTACTCGACCACGTCTTGTCAATGGTAGATACATTGACTTTAATTTCGAAAGTCTTAGCTTCTTACCCGGCCGGCCTTGCTTCAATGGATTTTTGTTACGGATAATTTATTTGCGCTAATTAACATTGCTCTTACGGTGTAGGAAAAAATCGTTATGAAACTTGTGACAGGTCGTTGCCTACGTAACGGGATAAAACCTCGGACGGGACAGGGACGTGATAAGCATTGTTCATAAAGTGTTCGTGGACTTTAAACATACATAACGTGATCTTTCCCGGACGGGACGTGACAATTTCTTGACATCGTTTCATATAAAAATATCACGCTCTGTCCGGCACGGGAAAAATCCCGTCACGTATGCGGCTACCTTTATTTGGCTCCAGACAGACAAGATAAGTTCTTTCCTCTGGACACGATCGAGTAAGCTGTGATGGTGGTAAAGGTGCTGGGCAAGCCTACTCCATCCTTACGAAAAACGACCCAATAGTGGGCTAGTTGCGGAAAAAAACCCGTATACAAGTAGAAGTCTGTAGAAGTACGGTGAAGGAAAAAATAGTGATGAAACTGGCGGCTTAGTTATCAGACGTATTGACCATTTATTATTCCCCAGGGTTGTGAGTGCGAAGACGAGTGCAGTACATCAAGATGCGCATGCGTCGTACTCGGCGTCAAGTCGTGGTGTCGAAGCGGGCGGCTGCTGCCTACCTTCCCGCATCACGATCCACCGATGCTGTTCGACTGTAACATCACGTGTAATTGTCATCATGTAAGTTTCAATGGCTTATACTTACTGTAGTGTTTGTGTCTACTAGCCATAGTTATATATACATTCTCTATACCATGTCTACTAGCTAAGTTGGTACCTATACGGCTAGGTAGGTGCCTATACGCAGTCTCAAGCATACAAGTAGTGGGGGTGAACGACAGTATCACGAGAGCCACGGGCGAGAGTGGTCGTGTCACTTGCGTGCGTGTATGTCAGTGAGCCTGTGACGTCGTGTTACGGATAACTATTGGTTGACAAAGTCTACATTTGGCGACGAGGACAAAGGTCAGTCAGTGTGATAATTACAAAAAAAAAAAAAAAGTCGAAAAGAATAGGTATGATTCGGGTGATCATTCTGATTCATATTAACGGTTAACTAACTGATTTACTTTTTCAAAGATTAAACATAGAAAATAGATTGTATTAAGAATATAATTACATTCGAACATACAATGGTAAAAGGGTAACCTATAACTTTATATCAAGAATAGGTACCTAGACAGTAGACAGTAAACATGTCGAACGAGTTCTGAGCAAAATGCGTTGGTGCTTGTTTCTACGGAAGTTCATAGTAGGTACCTATTTAAATGAATAACAATTAAGATTAAGTTCATAAAGTTAGTGCTACTAATAAGTACCTACCTAAGTATAATATTGTAAGTATATTAGATCGACATAACTTAGTATCTACTTCCCGTGTTTAATTTGTGACATGCCTACCTTCGTGTGTATGAACCTACCACAATACCTTTTTACTATTGCTTTTCCCCGTTTATAAAGTCGACTTTATATCATTGCAATAAAGCTCATATAAACTAATTGAAATTGTGCCTATGTAAATCATAGCTTTTGTTTACGACAAAATAAAGTTCAGTTTGGGTCGCATAATTTTACTTCGTTTAGGTTACACTATGAGTACCTACCTATCTGCGCAGGAGCGATGCACCTGTGATGCCGGTGTTTTATAATTATATTACACTTGCGTTTTATTAAGTGTCCTAATACATTATCTTAAAGCTTTGTGGACGACATTAATAATTAAATACCATTAAAAAAAGTTATTACACAGGAGAAAATTAGAGCTAGAATTAAAGGAAATAAACATTTAATCGGTTTAAAAAAAAAAAAACGACCCAAACAAAGATAACTTTCTAGGACTAAATATTATTGCAACGAATCATTTTAGATTGTAAATAGGTATGAAAGGTATCCACTAAACTGGAAACATAAAACATTGGTACAAATCATGTACATCCATTAAATTGGAATTGGTGCCCACTAAACTGGGAACATTGGTACAAATTAAATATGTATATCCATTAAATTGGAATTGGTACCCACTAAACTGGGAACATTTTGGTACAAATGTACATCCATTAAATTGGAACTTGGTACCCACTAAACTGGGAACGTAAAATCATTCAATAGGAAATGGTTTCTATTGCAGGTTGCCACACAAAATAGAAAATAACTTCGTACACCATGGCATCTTTGCCAACAGTACAAAAACTCGACCTCGAAGGTGACGGGGCTTCACTGGGTCAAACTTGGGAAAAATGGAAAAGATCCTTAACTATTTACTTGGAAGCTACCGAAATTAAGTGTCCGATCAAGAAAAGAGCGACTTTGTTATTGTTAGGTGGATCGGATTTACAAGAAATCTTTTATAATTTACCGGGAGCTAATACTACAGCATCAGAGGACGTCGATGTTTTTAAAACAGCTATTCAAAAACTTGACGACTACTTTTCTCCCAAACAAAGTCGTGTATATGAAAGACATATTTTCCGACTCATCAAACAAGAGGAAAAAGAAAAGTTCGAAAAATTTGTAGTAAGACTTAGGAAACAAGCAGCAAAATGCCAGTTTCAGAATCAAGATGAAAACTTAATAGATCAGATTACAGAAAAATGTTATTCTACAGATTTAAGAAAGAAAATATTGACAATAGGAGATAGCATAACATTGGATAAGATTATTACTGAAGCAAACACATTAGAGGTTGTAAGTCAACAATTAGGAGAATATGATGAAATAAATAATAAAAAACAAGATGTAAATACAATATCGAATAGAAATAATATATATAATAAAAAGGCAACGGATTTTCGTAACATTAAAGGTAAAGTATGTACGAGATGCGGTAGTGATAGACATGACACTAATGATAACAACTGTCCTGCGAAAGGGAAAAAATGCCATCTTTGTGGAAAATTCGGACATTTTAAATATTATTGCAAAAGTAACGAAAATACGAAGAAACGAAAACTAGTCGAGCCAAGACAAAAAGATGAAAGTAGCAGTAAAAAATTTAAAAGAAATTACAAGGTTGATTACGTAAAAGAAGAAGAAGAAAATGTTGATTATGTATTTAATGTGAATAATGATGCACAAATAGAGTGTGAAGTAGGAGGTGTTAAAATAAATATGTTGATAGATTCCGGCTGCATATTTAATTTAATAACTGACCAAGCCTGGGAGATGCTCAAGAATAAAAAGTCGTAATTTTTGATCAAATAGCAAGACCGATGAAAACTTTATTACCCTACGGAAGTAAAACACCACTAAACGTTAAAGGTTCATTTAATACCGACATTCAAGCAAATAAACGGTCTGTACGTTCAACTGTCTATGTAATCAACGGAGGGTCAAGAAATTTACTTGGCAAAGACACAGCAATTAGTTTAGGAGTGTTGAGACTAGGTCTTGGCATAAATTCAGTTCAAAACGAGTCTTTTCCCAAAATTAAGGATGTTCTTATTCAAATTCCGATCGATGATCTACAAACACCTGTATCACAGCCCTATCGCCGTATACCAATTCCTGTGGAAGAAAAAATAGAACAAAAGATAAAAGAACTGTTAGACAACGACATTATAGAAGAGGTAACCAGACCATCAAAATGGGTCTCACCGGTAGTGCCAATCCTAAAAGATAATGGTGAATTACGGTTATGTGTGGACATGAGACGTGCAAACAAAGCAATAATGAGGGAGAATCATCCACTTCCTACAATGGATCACCTTTTACCAAAGATACGAAAAGCCAAGTATTTTACAAAACTTGACATAAAAAACGCTTTTCATCAAGCAGAATTACATCCGGATTCTCGCCATATAACAACCTTCATAACATCAAAAGGATTGTATAGATATAAAAGGCTCATGTTCGGCATCTCATGTGCACCTGAAATTTTTCAAAAAATAATTGAAAAAATGTTGATCCAGTGTGAAGGAGCCATTAACTTCATAGACGATATTTTGGTATTTGGAAGCACTGAGAAAGAGCATGACGCAAGATTGCAAACCGTTTTGAAGGTACTTAAGAACAATAATGTCTTACTAAACGAAGCGAAGTGCGTCTACAAATCACAAAATATTAATTTTCTAGGACATGAGTTAACACCACAGGGTGCTAGGCCGTTGAATAAATATATAAAAAGCATAGCAACATTTAGAGTTCCGGAAAATGTTGAAGAACTGCAAAGCTTTTTGGGTTTGACCAACTACATTAACAAATGGATTCCTAACCTAGCAACGGTCACCGAACCTTTAAAACAACTGCTAAGGAAAAAGATTGGTAAAAAAGCTAGTATTGCCTGTTACTGGACATCAGCCCAAGAAGATGCATTCAAGCAACTTAAAGAAGCTCTAACAAACATAAGGACCCTCGGTTATTACGATGTCAACGATAAAACCCAAGTTATTGCGGATGCCAGCCCTGTAGGTCTTGGGGCTGTATTGGTACAAATCGATAACCACGGTCCACGGATAATTGCCTACGGAAATCGAACTTTAACCGACTGTGAGCGTAGATATAGCCAAACTGAGAAAGAGGCTTTGGCGTTAGTCTGGGCCATAGAACACTTCAATGTCTTTCTTTTTGGCAAAGAGTTTGAATTGATCACCGATCACAAACCTCTAGAAGTTTTATTCGGGCCTAAATCCAAACCTTGTGCACGCATAGAAAGATGGGTATTAAGATTACAGGCTTATTCTTATCGTGTAAAATATGCACCTGGAAAGACTAACATCGCTGACTCGCTATCACGACTAGCTCAAAGTTCAAGCGTCCCAGAAACCAGAGAAGACGATTACGTCCATCAAATCGTAGAAGTTGCTAGACCACAAGCCATTCCTATGAGCGATATTATTAAGTACTCAGAGATCGATACTGAAATTCGTAATGTCAAAAAGGGCCTATACAATAAGGACTGGGATGACACAGTTAAGGGGTACAAAATATTCGAACATGAGCTGTGTTTTTATGGTAATGTTTTACTAAGAGGAAACCGACTGGTAATACCACGCGAACTTAGGAAAAAAGTTCTAGATGCGGCACACGAAGGGCACCCCGGAATTGTGGCGCTGAAAGGAAGATTGAGGTCGAAAGTTTGGTGGCCCAGAATAGATAAGGATGCAGAGTCTATAGTCAAATGTTGCAAGGGATGTACCTTAGTCGGATTACCCAATTTACCGGTTCCTATGAAGCGTCGAGAACTCCCCACCGCGCCATGGGTAGACGTTGCGATGGACTTATTGGGACCATTGCCTAATCATGATTATTTATTGGTAATAATTGATTATTATAGTCGGTATAAGGAGATAAAAATAACAAGAACTATTACTTCCGCACAAATAATAAAAATACTAAAAGAGATTTTCAGTCGTTTAGGCTACCCATCTTCAATTACCGCAGATAACGGACGCCAATTTGTGAGTGATGAATTCAAGGTATTTTGCAAGGAGTGCAATATCACTCTTTTTAACTCGGTCCCCTACTGGCCACAACAGAACGGAGAGGTGGAGCGCCAAAATCGCGACATACTAAAGAGGTTAAAAATAAGTCAGATAGAAAAAAGAGACTTAAGAGAAAGCCTTTGACAATATTTGATGATGTACAATTCGACGCCGCACTCTGTGACTGGAAAATCACCAGCAGAGCTGTTCTTCAAGAGACAAAATAGAGATAAAATACCAACAATACAAGACATAATCGAAGAAGGAAAAGAAGATGATTCTGAAATTAGAGACAGAGATATACGAGAAAAAGGAAAAGGAAAAGAATACGGAGATAAGAGGAGAAGAGCTCAAGAATATAGTTTTAATGAAGGAGACAGAGTGTATATAAAGGAAATGGAAAAAGGAAACAAGCTTACCCCCAATTATAATCCAACTCCGCATGTAGTGGAGACGTCCCAAGGTGGCGACATTACGGTAAGGAACGAGGAGACGGGACAGAGACTAAGGAGGAACGTCTTACATCTAAAGAAGGTTGAAGGTCAATGGACTAACATTTCCGATCAAGAAGAAAATCAAGATTTATCTACGGATTTGGACTAGCCTACTTTCTAAATTCAATATTGATTGTATTGATTGTTGATCCTATTATTTTCAGAAGTACTAGTAGTATTTTCCTTAATAAAGAAATTGATAAGAAAGAGATGTAGTGTTTGTGTCTACTAGCCATAGTTATATATACATTCTCTATACCATGTCTACTAGCTAAGTTGGTACCTATACGGCTAGGTAGGTGCCTATACGCAGTCTCAAGCATACAAGTAGTGGGGGTGAACGACAGTATCACGAGAGCCACGGGCGAGAGTGGTCGTGTCACTTGCGTGCGTGTATGTCAGTGAGCCTGTGACGTCGTGTTACGGATAACTATTGGTTGACGAAGTCTACACTTACGATTGAGTTTGAGTTTAAAAAGTCTGTTATCTTGATTCCCAAGGGTCGGAAAACCACTGCCGTCTTTCTACCGTCACTCGTGTCCTTCGAAGGCCGCTTATTTGGGAGTCTTCAATCACGCGTTTATAGGTTTTCTTATAGGCGTGCTACATCTTAGACTGCGTTGTCACTTCCCATTTGGTGACATAGTGTCAAACGCTGGCCTTTATCAAGTTTTCCTAGTTTGTGGATCAAAGATTTATGTATTCGCATGAATCATTGAATCGTATCATGTACTATTCTATTTTAATTTTCAATTATTATAAATATGTTTCGTTACAGAAACGTTGCAACAACAACACTCTGACCCGTCTGCTGGAACAAGGGTCACTGTTCGTGCCGGCGCGCGTCGAACGCGTGTCCCCGTCAGTCGGGTGGGGTCTGGCGAGCGCGACACACGTGTCTCGCGGCGCTCCCGTCGCGGTCTACACCGGCGAGCTGTTAGCGCTGCAACTGGCCGACACTAGGACCGATGACACCTACATGTTCGCGCTCGATGTCAAGCCGGATCTACTCGAAGTTAGTACCTATACATGTTATAAAACAGGCGTGTTACGTGTGTAACTCAAATACGGCTGGACCGATTGCGATGAAAACTTAGTATGTAGATCAGAAGTCCTAGAATACCGTATGAAATGAACCTGAATTAACATTGCTCTTACGGTAAAGGAAAACAATCTGCGACTTAATTGACTCCAAACGTATGGACAAGTGCTTTCGTCTGGACATGGTCGATTAAGCGGAGAGGGCAGTATAAGTGCTTGGCAAGCCTACTTCATCTAGAATACATCCCAGACAACAGCTAGGTGCTCCTAACGCGAGTAGAACATATTTAGCTAATCTTAGATGACAAATCTTGTCAACTGGCAGAAAAACCGCTCGGGGGTTTCTTCATACATTTTTAATATGGCGCCATCTATCTGCCAGTTGATGAATTTATATAATATTCACAGCAATGCAATGACAAGACGCTGCTATGCGTGGACGCACGTCGTTACGGCGGCGCGGCGCGGTTCGTGAACCACAGTTGCCATGCGAACCTAGCTCCGGTCCGCGTCTTCACTCGCACGAGGGACCTACGCCTGCCCACCGTCGCCCTCTTCGCTACCAGGGACATACAACCAGGGGAACATTTCACGTGAGTATCTAGAACCACAGGAAAAAGTGGCGCCTCAGCACAAAAAAACCATTCAAGCAGTGCCTTTTTATATGTTTAATTGCGGGACACGAACCCGCAGCCTACTGCCATACTTTGTGAAACAACTGAGAAAGAAGACATTTGACTGTTCGTAGAAATTCATTCACATACCTTCCTTCATTCCTGCGATAATGTACCGGGACCGTCTCTAGCTCGTAATGTCCTTTCTCCGAATGTCCCTTTCTCAGAATCTCCTATTATAAGACTTATTCTTACAATGTCTCTTTCTCAAATTGCACAATGTCCTAAGTTACAAACCAGTACAGTTTTATATAATATATTGATGTGTTTATGTATATTTTTTGTATTCAGTTTATTTTTGTAAAAATCGTCTTAGAAAAATTTGTAAATATTTCCGCTATTTCTTTTGTGTAACTATTATTTAATTCAATTTGCATATTGCAAAAAGTGGATAATTAATTATTGTTTCTTATGTTTAATTTATGTTTTTAGTTTCGACTACGGCGACAAGTTTTGGTCTGTGAAGTCGAAGTTCATGCGCTGCGAGTGCGGGGCGCCCGACTGTCGGTACCCGGTCAAGACGCAAGATGAGACTGAATCCTAGTACTAACCTTAGATATACATACATACTACCAATTTATAATACTGAGAAAACGGTGTTGACCTATTGGTAGATACCTAGACTTTCATTATGAAGGTCGTGGGTTCAAATCACGGCCGGATGTGCAACCAAAGGATTTTTCTTTAGGAAAAGTTATGTGCGCTAATTCACATTGTTCTTACGGTGAAGGAAAATATCGTGATGAAACCCGCGGCGTAGTTGACTTCAGATATGACGAGTTATTCCATCTGGACACGGTCGACTAAGTTGATAGGGTAGTAGGTGCTGTGCTGGGCATACCTACTGCATCCTCACGCAATTAAGACCTGCATACAAGTACCAAGTAGTACTCAGATATACTTACCTACAATCAATATATTGTACCTACTGTGTTATAGTTTTGTATTTAATCATGTATAATTTTTACTATTTGTGTAACTTAGTTTTTATAATTAATTTTTAGTTGGTAAGACTTAGATTATGAATACAAAAAAATTGAATATTTTTTTGTTGTTTTTTTTACTGGCGCGATAAATATGTAAATCTAAATACCATTGATATCCTATAATATTCCTTTAATACCCATGGATGGAAGAGATTTTCTAATTGATTGAGTTAGGCGGTTGAATGGTGTATCAAAACAGAAGCAATAACTGCATTGACACTTTGCGTGCCTTATTTATGGGTTACGGGCGGGAGTGTGGTACTCTTTATATTGTATTTTGGCAATAAGATTGAAACTATAAAATATGATATTTTTTATTTTTTTTCAGCCTTGATTGCTTGATATTATAGTTACGTACCAAAAGCACATGAGTAAAGCAAAAGTATAAATAAAGTCTTCTGTGATTTCATGGTTCCACAAAAAAGGAAAACGAATTGCAATAATTATTGGAAGAAGCAGCAAATCAAATCAAATCAAATCTTCAAATACTCATGTTCAAATACATCAAGGTGCTGCCATCTATCGTTGAATAGGAAAATAATTTCATAAGCTTGCTAACTCTTTTCGAATGTGCTGCCATCTGTTTTTGAGTAGAAAAAATAATTAGTCTGTTTTACGCGAGGTCCTTACCCTGCTTATATTTTTCGATATTTTTTAATTGTCAAACTTGACATTGAGGTAACAAAAATTCAAATGTCAACGGTTTTCACAAGGTTTTCAGTTTTCATTCAAAATCACGGATTCGATTCAAACGTTTTTTGTATTTTTTTCGTGTGAATATTTATTTTTAAGGAATTTTAGTGGTTGTGTGCATTAGATTGCTTTGCTAATCATCATAGAATGTGAGAAAAATGAGTGGAAATACAGAACCAACATCAAACAGCATGAAATTCACACCGATGCCGATGTCGGCTTTGCTCGCCAACTTGAGGTTGCAGCAGCCGAAGGAGGACAGCCCCAATTGCAGTTTCTCTTCTGGAGACGAAAGCGACAACTCTGTCAGTGAAACTGTTGCGAAGAAACCATCACCTGCTTCCAAACCACAACATAAATACATCAAGAGTACAAACAAAGATTTTTACACTCCGAACGTGAAAAGCTCGCAACTTATGGATATAAAAGCGTTCGCATCAGAGAAAAAGACTTCTTATGACGTTCCCGAAAAGGAAAATCTTAGTAAAAAGTGGACATGTAACCAAGCACACTCAAACAAAGAGAACTTGCAACCATCACAGAGTGTAAACAAAGTTGTAAATAAAGTTGACGATCCAAAGAGAAACGTGTTATTGTCGCAGAATAACAATTTAACAAGACAGAATACAGTAAAAGAGACTCCAGACTCCAAACCGATTGTACAGAAACCTAAATCAGCAACACCTAAAATCAAATCAGGTATACGAAAGTTTACTCCAGGCTCAGCTAGAAAGAGCCAGAAGAAGACCCCACAGAAGGCTACAATTGTACAGAACAGAGATAGAGTTAGATGTGAACTGTTTAGTTCGAACCAGCAGAGAGATGAGCCATCCCATCCTTCAACCAAGATGGAATCGAAGCCAGCTCCCACACCTGTCCCTGAAACCCCCATAACAAGGAAGCCACTAGCTCCTACTTATGCAGCAACACCTTCATACCCTCAAGGAGTAATGGGCAACCATTCAAAGGTCTTGTTCAAGACAACTTGTATAAAAGATAAGAAGTATATGTTTATTAAAATGTTGGGAAAGGGAGGTTCCAGTGAGGTTTACAAGGTTAGTTCACTTAAGTCTTACTTCTTCTTCTTCGTATCGATAGCACAAATTAAAGGGGGGTATTGATGAGGCAGGGTCAGATCCGCCCACTCTATTGAGCTGCTGGGTCCCTGGCGATGTTATACAGCTATTAGGATTGGAGGGGCAGGTCAAGAGGTGAACCATAGTTTGCTCAGGGTGAAAAAATAAAAGTGAAATTTTGTGTGTAAGATTCAGGCAACAAACTGCATAGATTACAATTAAATTCAATACATATAATTTCTTTACATTGTCCCAGGTATTAGAAGTGAGTACATCCTGCGAGTATGCAGTAAAGTGTGTATATCTCGGAGCTGACCAGGAGCTGGCTCAGGGCTACATCAACGAGGTGCGGCTGCTCAGGGAGCTGCAGAACTCTGACCGTGTCATCAGGCTTATTGACTAGTAAGTTTATTGCATATTTTAGTAGCCAGTGAGGAACCATTGTGTTTGTAAAGATTCCAAGCATTAAAACCCTACGCCAACGACCTTGGTACACAGCCTACTAAATAGTTACTACTAGCACCGGTCACCTTCATTGGTGAAAATTGTTGATTATTACGAATGTGTTTTGTTTTTCTCAAAATTGCTGAGATGGAATTTTAGTGTGATTTTAAGCCAAAAATTTCTCAATTTTAATTCATAGTTAAATTAGGATTAAGTTTTTTATATATTTTTTTGTTAAAACCTGACACCTCGAAAGTTCTACAGCTTACATGTTCACAGAGGTTGTTATGGTACTAAATAGCCGTCTAGTTTACATAAAAAGTGGTTGTGACATACGGCAGACAGACAGACAGACATGACGAATCTATAAGACGATCTATAAGATGACCCAGTTGGCACAATGGTCTCCATGCCGGACTGCCAATCACAGGGTTGCGGGTTCGATTCCCGCCTCAGACAAGTATATATGCTTAGATATTTGTCTGTGGTCTGGTTGTTTCTATGTATTATAAGTATATATTTACAAAGTATATAAGTAGTATATCCGTTGTCTAGCACCTATAACACAAGTCTAGTTACTTAGCTTGGGGCTAGATGGCGATGTGTAGAATGTCCTGCAATATTTATTTATTATTTTTATAAGGGTTCCGTTTTTTGCCATTTGGCTACGGAACCCTAAAAACAAAACTTGAAACCTAAGAAACATGCATCTGAAATGTTATGTTCCATAGGTATGGTGACACTGATCGGAGTCTAGCAGCCTTTGTTAGCCGGGCCCGAGATACGAGGATAAATCCAATAAAATTAATTAAAATAGTTTTTATAAAGCATGTCCCTCCTAATGTAATGAAATATTAACAGTGAATATGACCGCGGCAACCAGCTGCTGCGCATGGTGTTGGAGGTGGGCGAGACCGACCTCTCGTCGTTCCTGAAGGCTCGCGGCGCCGGCCTACCGCCCGCGCTCGTCTTGCATTACTGGGAGGAGATGCTGCATGCCGTGCACTATATACACGAAAACGGTAATCAGCACTGCTTCAACTAAACAACAGATACTTTGTATGCTATTTCACCTGTGGGAATATTGGGTTAAAAAGTATGTTTGTAACTCCCAATGAATCAATGTATCCTCATACCAAGTTTCATCAATATCGGTCCAGTAGTTTCGGAGCCTATTCGTTACAAACAAACAAAAATAAAAAAATCTTTCCTCTTTATATGATAGATAGATATAGATTGCATTTTTTAAATTTACACGGATTTTGTAATCAATTAAGCTGCACCGTGTTCTATAAGTACGTGTCAGTCGCCGTAAACATTAAAAATATAAGATTACATGATGTGCCCTGTCTAATAAATAGATAATTCTTTTAACTAACTTTACTACTACTACAACTACCAAGCTTTTTATATCATGAGCATTTGGTTTGTTTTCACGCAATAAAACATTCGACTAAGGAATGTAGTAGACTTGTTTCGGCTCCAGAAATTCCATTTAATAACTAGCTTTTATTATTTATGATTTACGTAGGCGTGATCCACGCAGACCTGAAACCGGCGAACTTCCTCCTCGTATCCGGTCGCCTGAAACTGATCGACTTTGGCATAGCGTCCGCGATCAGTAGCGATGCCACGAGCGTGGTCCGCTCGCAGGCGACCGGGACCTACTCCTACATCAGCCCTGAGGCGCTCATGGGCGGGGCGGGGGGGTATGGAGGCTCGGCTGGCGATTCTACTGCTCCTATTAAGGTGAGGATACCTAAATTAACTAGTTTATGGCTTTTAAGAACACAGTTCAATAAAAATAAAAAATAAACATACATACAACCGAATTGAGAACCTCCTCCTTTTTTTGAAGTCCGTTAAAAATTATACCGTTTGTTGCTTCTTCGTCGGAATTTAAATGAAGTCAAATCCTACTTGGGTCAGCCATCATACACCTACTAGAGCTGGACTTAAAGGGACAGGTTAGGAGAAGCTACGTGGTTTGCTGTTTCTCGCTCAATCTTGCAAACATAATTGTCAAATCTACCGCCGAATGTCCGCAGTGTGACAGATTGCAGTATAAGAAAAGGAGTTAAAAACAAAATCTTGCAAAAACTACTAAATACCTACTACTAATTTATTTTCAATTTTTGTTAGGTAGATTGAATCCTGGTACAGGTAGCGGCACGTAAGTTTAGCGCTGAGCGAAATGTAGAGGGGATAGCTGCGCATGGGTACAGTCACGAACATTAAGTATTACTTTAATTGGTACCTATAACCAAAAAAAATTACGAACATATTTAAATAAATATAGTAGGTACTTAAGTCTATCACTAACCGAAACGTGGAAGATATATTAGGTACTGTCGCGCGCGCAAACATTAATGAATAGTTAATGTTAAAGTTTTGTATAGCTTGTAACAGGTTGTTTTACTATTCAAGATTAACCTCTTTTTTATTTAAATCAGGAAATGAAATAAACGACTTCCATACAAAGTTGATCATGTGACAAAGTGGATAAGTTTATAGGGGGTAGGAAATAATAATACATTCGAAATAATATTGTACTCGAATTTGTCAATTTTTGTTTAATACATGAACGGCAATAACAATACACTTTAGAACGCGACTGTACAGTCAGAAGTCCGCGGAGCGTCGTATCGGTGCGGGGGACGGAATACGATAGGCTACCAACCGGCGCAACGCACGCGCACCCTTCGTCCCTCTAGCACCCCTGTGATACCTATTTTTTTACTTCTGCGCAATAACGGTCAGCGCTAAACTTACGTGCCGCTACTTATACTGCTATAAAATATTTAATTTTCATTCTATCTATAGGACCAGCTATTTGTTAATACCTAATTTCGTGGCCGCCGTAAAACCGCGGGGCGCTGTAGTTAACTTATGTATAATGTTGAATGAATATTGTCTTTTGTCAGATCTCGTTCCGATCGGACGTGTGGTCGCTGGGCTGTATCCTGTACAGCATGGTGTACGGTCGCACGCCCTTCGGTCACATACCGAACCTCGCCAAACTCGCCGCCATACTTGACCCAAACCATCGCATCGAGTTCCCGCCCGTTGACCGTGAGTTACAACAACTTTATATAACTTTGGAGGTTCTAAGATTATCGTGTCAATAACTTTGCGTCTCGTATCCCGCAGACCTCCCTCCATCACTGATCGCAACGCTCAAATGGTGCCTCACGTACAACGCCCGATCGCGGCCGTCAGTGCGCGAACTGCTCGCGGTTCCCCACCTGTCGGGCGGGCGACCGCTGCCCGCCGCCCTGCTGGCCAAGCTACAGCCACTGGTCGCTCCGCAGGAGTACCGTCTACTGCAGCAGGCACAAGTGCCGCACGATGACGTGCATAGGTAAACAGTAACGACATAGATTTACCTAGTTGAAACACCTACCATCTGCACTCAAAAACTTTCCTAAGTGAAAATATGCTTTATCACATTTTCGCTGACATTGAATGTAATCTCAAAATTATTTAAAAAATAAACCAAACGTAAGTATCGTGTATTTTTACATAAAACTAAAACATGAAAAACCCTTTCAGGTCAATCTATGTACATTATTGATAGTAATTCAAAATATTATCATGTATTTTGCGGCTAAAACTGTCTAATGTGATAAACGCAAAATATGCCTTGTGTAAATATGCTTGCCTTAGTTAGACCTATCTAAGAAACAACGGGCGTTCGAAAGTATATTTAAAAATTAAATTATTTTAAGTAAATTAAAAAAAATATTGAAATTAGTTTCCTAAATTGTCGTAAAGTACTCGGGAAAAATATTTAAAACAATGTTTTTGCTACCTTCCGAAGTTGACTAAAGGTGGACGCAGATTGATACGTCTTTGCCGTCCACGGAAAAAGGTACCTTATAATAATAGAGATAAGGTATCTACATTTATATTTCCGATGACGTCATCAGAGTCGTCCGCATCGTCAGAGGCGGCCGACTCTAAAATAAATAAATGTACCTTATCTCTATTATTATAAGGTACCTTTTTCCGTGGACGGCAAAAATTCGGCGCGTATCAATGTGCGGGCACCATAAGTCCACTTAGGAACGTTTCTGAGCGCGGGAGACCTTTCCCAGGTGTGGGATATTGATAGAATTTTGCATAAGACACTATTTCTTATGCAAAAATCCTTATTTTATTCATTGTTTGTAAATGGATCATAAGCAATTATATTATCAATATCTGATAGCCATCCTAATCCTCACTTCCTCTTATAATATTATAAATCTGAAAGTTTGTTTACGAAAACGACTGGACCGATTTAGATGAAATCAGCATAGTGGTAGTTTAGAATATTGGATACTTTAGATCCCGAAATTCCCGCGGGATCGGGACTTACGCGGGTGAAACCGCAGAGCGCAGTTAGTTATGAATATATGAATTATAAGATAACAGATAATTAAATAACAAATATTTAAATAGTAAAATTTTATATTTAGCATTAATTTGTATAATATGAGAAACTATTGTATCCTAACTTATGTATTTTATTTTATTGCGTATATGTAAAGACGACACGAAAATAAACGCTATAAATGATTATAAATATTTTTATTTTAATAAATATAAGTATGAGATACAAAAAATAAATAGAATTTAGCAGTGATATAATGCGTTGTCCTTATATCTAAGATGCGCCTAGCGACGTGCAATGGAAAATATTTGTAGCTGATGCATGGCAGCTTCTTATCTCTCTGCTAGACCCAGAGAGAACGAACACTACCCTTTATTTTTACCAACCGGTAACTACAACAGTAGTAAAGTATGTAAAATTATATAGTTCACGCATTTCTTTCCATTTGAAAGGAACTCTCGCGAACTTTGGGTACATCAGCTCATTCCAAATGCGATATAATTTGAAAAAATGCTTAATTCAAGTGCAAGACAATAAGCAAGCTACGCTCCGCGCAGTACTAGTCGAAACGCTGCCTGATACATGTACTTAGCAAGATTCGGCAGCCTAATCATATTTAGCGAAAAAGTAGCTACGTTTTAAGAGTTTATAAAACTTTTGTCAAACAAGTTGGACCATTTTATTAGCTACTATTGTCTAAACTTTAAAAAGTAGGAATAATGGCCAAAGTCCCTATTAATTTAACCGTAAAAATGTGTTGAAATAATTTGGAAAAGTGTAATAGTATCCACGTCAATAATTGATAATCTAAATTTTTTTCTAAAAACTGTTTTACAATAGTCTTAAAGGAATGTACCTGGATACTTTATTAGTAATGTAAATATGTTTTTAACATTATGCAAATGTAATATACCCTAATAAACAGTAAAACGTCACGACAATTAAAATGAAACCGCAATATTGTTTGATAAAGATATAATTAAATTAGCGTTAGTACTGCGCGGTAATTAGCACGATGCTTTAGTTCTGGAAGAGTGTGCGAGTGAAGTCGATATAGTCGAGCGCGTTGGGCACCGCGCGCTCCGTCTTCTGGTCGACGTAGGGCTTCATGCGCGCCACGCAGTACTCTGCCATCTCCTTCGTCAGGTTCTAGGGGAGAACATACCATTGTATTAGTGTAAAGGTGTTTAAGATAGAAATATTGCTATAAATAAGACATCTTGCAAGTGAGAAGAAGCACTATAGTTGGTAAAAAAATAATGTTGCTAATAAGTCTTGACAGAATTTCGTTTTAAACTAACGGGTAGAATACTTTTTTTGTAAATATTTTTATTGATTCAGAAAACAAGTATCTGTAGATCGTACAAATATTTTATTCTGCAATTCTGCAAAATAAATATGTATTGCATTCTTACACCACAATTCTGTATTTCAAGCGGGTGTAATAAGTGCTAGTCTTGTAAATAAAATAATGTTATAATAACTTACAGCATATAGTTCGTCTTTGGTGACGTAAGTGCGGTCCTGGTGCGCGGTGATGGCGCGGAACGCGTTCTCGATCTCTTCAGACGAGTGTACGTTCTCTGTCTCCTTGCTGATCATGAACGCCATGTATTCTTGCAAGGATACTTGCCCGTCGCGGTTCGGGTCTACTACGTCTGGTAAAAAATACACATTTGTTAAACACTTGGTTTTTTTAAACTAAATAAGTTTGCCATCTATGTCACTAGATGGGTAGTGATGATAAGGTTGAAGATGTACCATGTTTATCTAGTAAGCGCTTTTTCACTCTATGACGCAATTCAAGGTGGATGCGTAACGCTTTGTAAGCGAAATAGGAACGTCTACCATGTGTGGGAGTGTGAGCCTGGCTGCATACCAGGCTGACATACTTGGCAACCCAACAACACTCCAAGAGGCATTGGCTGGAGTAGCAGTCGATGATCACGCGCAAAGGGCAGCCTGAAGCCTAAGTGCAGAAATCAGAACCCTCAACCTGAACGTGTGTGGAAATGTGGATGGTGTAAGTACTTACTAAGTATAGCTTCGAACTCCGGGTCAGGTTGTCCCTCCTCAACCATGGGCAGGTCGTAGCCGAGCGCGCGTAGACACGACTTGAACTCGTGATGGTTGAGTCTTCCCGATCGGTCCTTGTCGAAGTGTTTGAACATCATCGAGAACTCCTTGAGGGCGTCCTCGCTTACACCTGTATAAGGGATACAAATGTTTATTTAACGAGTGAATGAGGTAACCAAATGTCTGAACTAGTGCAAAAAAGTTACGTTTACGTCAAAGTTGCTAAGCTTTGGTGAGACGTATTCTATTAAATAACATAAGGTAGATAATATTACCGGAATGGTTCCTGGCCTGTATCTGCTGCTCGAGGTTGTGCTGCATGCGCATGGAGAGCTGGTCGAGCTGATCCCATTGCTGAGCGAGCCCGACCGTGCTGTGCTCCGTGTAGCGGTTGTCCAGGATCAGGTGCTCTTCTAGTGCAGCGCCTTAAGAACATATACCATATGACATATTAGTTACAAAGAAAAGATAATTTATTTGTCTACTAGCTATTGACCGCGACTTCGTCCGCGTAGAAGTCGAAAATTGTAATAATAGGATTAGAATCGCGTTCTCCCATACAAACTTTGCCCCCCTTTTCACTACCTAAGTATTTTGGGGTAGAATTTCGGAAAATATTTTCTTATTGGATGCCTACGTCATACAAAGAACATACCCAAGTGTGCATTGATCCGTCAGTCAGTTGTTCAGGACAAAGCATTTTATCGCTTTATATCCCCAGGTGCCAGAGGAGGGGTGCCGTGGGCTACCGAATTATCGGTTTATATACAACAACTGTGTCAAGTTTCATCGGCCTTTGTACTATTAACATGAAATTACCTAATTCTTCAAGGCGTCGCAGGTCAGCTCTCCTGGCGCGCACTTCTCCAGCGCGTTGTCTCAACGTCGCCAGCTGTTGCTCCAACGACCCGGTGCCTTCCATCATCGAGGTACTGGAAATTATACATATATTGTAGGTACTATTTCATTCTTACTCACTATATTAGAAATGCGAAAGTTTGTGTTTAGTGATTTAAGTTCGACAGCTGTCACCTGAAATGAAGATCTCGATGAGATCTATCAGTTCTGTAAATAGACCATCAATCTAGGATCAATAGTTTCTTACTCCTTCTTGCAAAAACTGTAGAACTGATAGCGATAAAACTCGGTATGTAGATAGTTCTAGTATTAGAATAGCACATGCGCTACTGTTTACATCAATATTTCCGCTAGATCGGGAATTACGCGGCTAAACTGCAGGACAACACAGTAATACAAACAACGTAGAAAATAAATTAATATAAAAATAATATTCGGTACAATCAGAAGCCTTACCACGGGTGGTTTACGTACATAGATAGCTTTTATTTGTTTAGGGTGACCAAATATTATTTTATGTGACTAGACCTAAAGGGGTTTCCATCAGAGAGGGAACGCTGCCGCTAGCTTTGGAGGCCGGCTGCCTTGAAGGACAGCGTACGCACCTTTTGTTAATTTTAGTATTGTAAATAAAGTGTTTATTTAATACATTTAATAAATTAGCTATAAGAACTAAAGTAAGAGTTAAATCGTAGTATATGTACAGGTAGTCGTGTGACGTCACAGTTATTGTATTAAGTTTAATAAAATGAAGCCAATATCTGTAATAAGTTGCTTGCTGGCAGAACATCGATAACGAACGAGTGCTTACGACGACGATGACAGAGCTTGGCAAAATGGAAGAATTGTTTTTTCTTTTTACAAAGAATGTCACATTAACAAAATCTCTCTTTAAACTATGAAAACACTGTAGAATTTTGTATTTTCGTGGAAAACTTGGTGTATTCCACTTTATTCATTGCACATTTTCATTGATTTATAAATTGAGATTAGTTGTACAACTTTTATTCACAGGACCGGTCTTTACAAGGTAATGTTCACACCATATTTGCAGAACCGTTTGTAAATTACTTATCCGTCGTTTAATATAACGAACTGATGTGAGCCTATACTCTGATTCGGCAAATACTGTCACAGAACCGACACGGATAGGTTAGGGAATCTTAAAGTTACAAAACGGATAATAGATAAATAAGGACGATTAAGATTAAATACACGACGAAATGACTTTATAATAAGAAAAAAATACTTGTCCCAATATAAATTCAATGTGTCCATGGATAAAGTGGAATACAACTGAAAGCTTCAACAAATAATTTACCACCATGACGAGAATCGAGTTTCGAATCGTCTCGCGTTGTCAACATAATATTGCCAAGCTCTGTGAAGCATGCCTCTGGCACATTGGCACGTTTAGTATAACACTCGACATTCGAATACATTACCCGTCCCAGCCTAGCAGCCGGTACCTGCATACCACATACATTAGGTAAGACATCATCAATTACTGTGCCTATCAAACCTATTTACCTACATATTATTATTTTAAGTGTGAGCCTGCACGAGGCTATAATTTCTGCAAATACTTATTACTAGATGAGTCTCCAATGATTGCACTGCGCCGAGACTTTAAGTCGCAACGGTTCGGCATAACAACACACATGGGATTTGAACCCACAACCTCCGCTTTACGGTAGCGATGCCATAACTAAGCTACGTGGAACACGTCCCACCAATTCGAAAATTTCACGACTGAGGCTTGTAGCTACCGTAGAAACATTACAGCTTACACTTTCCTGGCATTATCAATTTCCATTACGCTGAGGGCAATCATTTCTTACTAGAAAGATAATTCTCTTAGCAAGTTTTCAGCTGACTTCATTATGGCTGCAATAGATTATTGCGTGACTCTAATGTAACATACCGTGTCTCCGTGAGCCACTGGTGGAACGCGTTGGCGTGCTTCGCGAACTCCTTGCGAAGCTTGTCATTTTCCTCTTGACGCTGCGCCTCCTTAGTTAGTTCCACGTCGCGCTCAGCTATATAGACACAATTTATTTCACACTGCATTAAACATGTTAGGTAGATATAATTTTGTTTGACAATGTTTAGTATTGAAAACGGTCATGAGTTCAATTTGGGTAATAATGAAAAATCTAGCTAAAACTAAAACGTTTTGCGACGTATAATAACGACAACGACGTATGAAAGGAATTCCAGGTTCACTAACACAATTTTTTTTAAATCACAGTTCTACGATATGTCGACGTTAATGATTGTATAACAAGAGGGCAGCCAAAGTGGTGGAAGGATTGTGTTAGGGAGGAATTGATGGCAGAGAGGGTAGTGAACGCAGACTTGACGGGGAATAGAGTGGAGTGAAGAAGGACAGATAGCGGAAAGAGGGAAAGAAGATGTTATCTTACCAATGATCTTGCGCAAGTTTCTCCAGGTCTCCTCAAGAGCCTCCATAGTGAACCAGGTGTAAGGATTGGCGCCGACGTTGAACGACTTGATCTGCTCGTCGAGCGCGGCCAGCGCTTCGAAGTCGCTCTGGGCGGACGTGAGTGACGCTTGGAACTGCGCGTGCGCGTCTCTTAGCGCTCGTATCTCCTCGATCGAGTTGCAACGCACAGGGTCAGTAAGGTCCTCCTCAGCGTTCTCGAACCATGAGTTGAATGCCGAAGCCTACAAATTAACAATAAAAAAATGATTTTGAAACACAAAAACAATGAAGTTTATTTGCAATAAAAATAAAATCTTTACTATGACATACCTTCTTAGCGAAAGTGAGATACAGCTCCTCGAT
The DNA here is from genome assembly GCA_907269075.1 of Idaea aversata. Taxonomy (NCBI): domain Eukaryota; kingdom Metazoa; phylum Arthropoda; class Insecta; order Lepidoptera; family Geometridae; genus Idaea; species Idaea aversata. The sequence continues at coordinate 1,452,570 of OU026084.1, forward strand.
CTGCCTGAACTGATCTTGCAACTGCAACAGGCGTTGTTTCCTCGCTGCGGAGGCGCCGAGCAGCCGCTGCCAGCGCGCGATCACGTCACCGTGCCGCTTCACGATGGCTGCGGCTTGTTCGTGTCCGCCTTCTACTAGCTGGTCCTTGAGGGAAGTTATGTTTTGGATGCCCTCGTGTTCGAATGCTACAAGACCTGTCGAGGATAAACATTTGTGAAAGTCATATAAAACGGCATATATAAGGTGTTCAAAAAGATCATGATAAATCTATGATAGATCAAGGATTTACCAATGGATATATATGTCCATCATCATCAAGTCAGTCAGTCTTTGCTAGCATACTAAAAAGGCCTCCAACAAATCCTAAAAGTTTCAATTATAATGGTTCTTACCAGCATCAAACGTATCTTGCTTGGTGAGCAGGGTCTGTACAGTAGACAGATCTCGTCCGAACTCGTCTGAGCGCACGTGGGTCTCCTTGTCCGCGATCCAAGACTCAACGACGTCCGCCTTCCACAGCAGCTGCAGGTACAGCGAGTTATCGACCAGCGCTGCCTTACGACGCGCCGCCAAACCTTCGAGCTTCTCCAGTTTAGCCTAAGACGAAAGAAACGAAAATGTTACTAGCTGCTTACACTTGATGATCGAATTGGCAACCATCGAGTATTTAACGACTAAATGTTTTACTGTTTTAAACAGTATAACTCACCTGTAGTGCTCTGATCCTGTGCGAGAGCGCATCAGCGTGCAGGTTGCCAGCTTGCAGCAGCTGATCTCCTTCCGCCGCCAGGTCTCGAACCCGCTCCCCTCGGGCAGCTAATTCGGCTTCGAGCGCCTCGTGCTTCTTCAGCAGACCTTGCACGGCAGCCATGCTGTCACCGACCTCGCCTACTACGACTAACTGCTGTTTCTCACTAAGGACAAACAATAATTCAATGACAACTGGTATTTCATATAAAAAATGCAGGTGTTTTATAAAAACTGGTACATACCTGATCCAGGCTTCTTCCTCATCAACCTTAGCCAAGAACTGCTGGTAAGCCAACGATTGCTGTAACTTAGCTCCACGGTCGCCAGCCAGCGCTTGCAACTCCGACCAGGCCAGCGCTAGCGCCTTCAATCTCTGCTCGATCTCCGGTACACCAACATTGGATACATCCATGAGTTTCTCCCCAGCTTCTTGTACAGCCTGGACGGCTGGCTCGTGACTTGCAAGCTCGGCTTCCAAACGCTTATGTTTCTTTAGCAGGTTCTGGACTCCGGTAAGGTCACGGCCGTAATCATCCGATGCGACAAGTAACTTCTTCTCTTTGATCCAGGATTCTTCGTCAGCAATGTCTCTGAAGAACTGGTGGAGAGTGTTCGCTTCGTGGAGCCGCTGGCGGCGGTGGGCGGCAAGCGCCTGTACCTTGGCGAAACGTTCGTTGATGGCGGAGCGACGGGAACCAATGCCCGCGCTGTCGAACTGACCGGAGGATACTAGAGCGTCCGCTTGGGCGTTCATATCGTTGATTCTGTCCTCGTGCGCCTGAATATCAGCTTCGACAAGCTGGTGCTTCTTCATGAGATTCTGTACTGAGGTAAGATCCTTGCCAGAGTCCTCTGATGTCAATAGACTTTCAACCTCTCCGAGCCAGAAGTCCAAGTCCTTAACAGCAGCGATGTACGTGCGCTGCTTGTTGGCCTCCTTCAGCTTGAGCGACTTCTCTGTGGTCTTCTGGGTCAGGAACTCCCATTGGTCCGCGATGGACGCTAGACGGGCCTGGACAGTTCAGTTTAGTTAGTATTTAGAGTGATAAATAAGTCAATTTTTAACTATCAAAGCCTTTTATAGCAGAATCGTACCTGTACAGCATCCTCACTGCCGCTGCACTGGCCTCGAGACACGAGGTTTCCTCCCATAGCCAACACGGATTGAATCCTTTCAGCGTTAGCAGCCAGCTCTGCTTCGAATGCCTGGTGCTTCTGGTGTTTGGATTGTATGTTGGCTGGGTCCTAGGAAAGAGGGTAGATTATTAAACTCTGGTTTACTTTCTCCGAGGGTTTGCTAGTTTAATTCTAGCAAGATATACCTTGTAGCTCTCCTCAGTAGCGAGCTGCAGTTTCTCGGCGATCCAGTTCTCCATTTCGTCGGCATCACGAGAGAATTGCTGCAAGGTCTGCTCATCGCCCAACCTAATACATAAAGTTCCCACTCAGTTGCTTATCAAAGGCTACTATGCCTTACAAACTCAATTTTAAGCTATTGCATAGATTTTATCGCGGGCCTTGGGGGGCGAATCAAGAAATTCCGTAACGAAAAAACCTAACACCCCCGACAAATGACGGACGATTATTTATGGAGGACTATTGACGGACGACAAATGTCGGACGACTATTTTTTTTTTTTTTACGACAAATGGCGGACGACTTTTTTTTTTTATTTTTTTTTATTTTTTTTTATAAGAACATTTACTAAGACAAGAAATTATTCTCGAGCGTTTAAAGGAACTATAGGAAGAGGGATTACTTCTTGCTTCAAGAAACCTTTTTATGCAATAGCTTTACAGTGGCAGTCCTCGAGTGCCACACGTTTTTTTATTTATTTCATTGTATCGAAGATCTGAAATCTAATGACCACACGAGTTCATTTGAAAAACTAAGTTAACTAAGCTAAGATGTGTGGCTTCGAAACGCGCCTTCCTATGGGAAGAAGGCACAAGATAGGTTTATCTGGTCATTTTCTCAAAGGTCCGAACATAGACAAAGAGTCTTGTTATCGTCGTCGTTTTGCTCGTATTGTTCTCACCTAGATCGTTTCTCAATAAGCGCTTCCTTGAGATGCCTCCAGCGGTCGAGCACCTGCTTGCGTTTCTTGTCGATGGGATCAGCGGCGTAGTGTTCCGATGCAATCAGCTGATCAGCCAGGGTTTGGAGTTGGGCTATCTTCTCCTCCTAAAATATAAAGATATATCAATATTTTAGTGTATTTTTATACTCGATAAGGTCGCGCTAACTTCAATGCAGCGTAATAGACAAAAAAAAAGTAGATTACTTCGATTAGTCGTAGGTACGTACATGTGCATTAATAGCCTTATCAAAGTCTTCGTGTTTTTTAATAAGCTGTTCGACGTTGTCAGGCTGCGCGCTGCTGTCGGCCTGGTCGGAGGGCGAGAGGAACGCCTCGCGCGCCGCCATCCAGCCCTCAGCCTGCTCGCAGTCGCGGTAGAACAGTTGCAGCTCCAGGTTCTGATCAAGCTTCATTCGACGGTTTACCCACGCCCTAATAAAGAAAAAAATATTTAAGCCTTAGGTCAGAAGACGCACTAATATTCGAATTTTGGTACTTTTGGACTTCGATATGCAATTTCAAATCCAGGTTAAAGAATTTGTCATATTGGATGCCAGTCTGTGCCAGTCCGATCCTTTTTGTATTTGACTGGGCTTACAGCTGAAACTGCAGGGAGCAAGTAATTTACAATAGGTTATAGGATCAAGGTCTAGCGAAACATTAATGTGTTTTTACTTCTCAAGCTCCTGTCTTGCGTCGGCCATGTTGTTCAGTTTGTCCTGTATATCTCCACTGGCATAGTGACCTCCTTGAAGTAGCTGCTGGCCGAACAACTCGAGCGCTTGGAAGGTTCCAGCGCGGGCGTCCATTTCGGTGCGGTGCTCCTATAGAGACGAGGTATAAAGGTGAATTCAAATAGAACATGGGTTTTATATAGTTAGCGGTATGATTGAGCAAGGATTCGGCACAGTATTTAGCTACTAAAGTTACCCTCCATCTGGGATCCTTGCTCATCTTCCAAGCCGCTCTCTATATGCACATTTAAACCAAGTGTTTACTACATTGTCAGTTGTTATTATTGCACGTGTTTTTAATACCTTTGCAAAGATTAAAATAAAAATTATTAAAAATTCTTTAAATCATTTTGTCAACTAATTAGAAGTCGATATTAATAAAAAATCACATCATGAAACACCCATAAAAACAACATAGAAAAAACTAGAATCATAAAATGAACACCACAAACACACAAGAAGAAAAAATCTCTTTCGGAAAACACACAGAAAGGTTGTGTACAATCAAGTTTAAAATTGATTTCTGGTGACTGTACTATGTAACGTATAAAAAAATTACATGAATTTTCCAAAAGCTAGATAAAACGTAAGTATCTACAGTTGTCATTGAATTTTGTTTAGTATTGCTGGAGTTTAGAGTCTAATTTTGAGTAACAGCACATCGAAGTGAAGTGTAGAAAATCGTTTGCCTAAAGGTGTACTTTGATGAAACATATTGAGTGACATTCTGCTAAGGAAACTGGGGATATGATTTCAGATTTTAGACATCTGCATCCATATATAAATGATAGATATGCTGATTTCATAATTCTTTACTGGAAATAGCATTGGCAAAACACCCACATTCGTAACTAAATTCGCACTGACGAATTTGGATATGAAATTCTACAGATATTTTATGTCCTCGTTCTCCTTCTGGTAGAAGAAGAGTTGAAGTTCTGGGAGAGTTGAAGTAGAAGCTACAGGAAACGGCTACTTTAAAGTAACAGAATGTCACACAATATAATAATTATCAGTACAGTTTGTTATTGCAACATTTGTAAGTAAGGCGTTTTTCAACACATGCGTGCATCTGACCTGCGGCATAATGCCGTACCGCGCGTCTATCTCCAGGCGTTGAGTCTAGAAATATTTACACAATTATGTACCAACCTTTATAAAATTACACTAGGATATTATCATGTAGTTTAACTCGAAGATTTTCATAATGGGACTTAATAATAAATTATGTCAAAAGACTTTATTGAGTTTAGATACAAATATACGGTATTTTAAATTTGCGAACTCGGTAAATAACTTCAGGCTAGCCAACTTTTAGATTTCAAGCCATGTAGGCGCGCTATCATCGCCGCGTCACTACCACACAAATCAAAGCTGCATGTTGACAGTAACACGCACACGGAGAACCTCAACATGACTTGAAATATTCAAATGTTCTATTCAATACTATGCCTAAAACATAAGTCCCAATAAACAATACAAAAGTTAAATTCTAAGATAATTGTACCTAAACATTCGATGTATAATGACCAATAGTTGTATTAATATATGACTAGTGTGACGTACCTGGTGTCTCTCGAGCAAGGCCTCGGCGCCGGTGACGTCGTTGGCGAGCTCGTCTGAGCTCACTAGCGCCATCATAGAGTTGATCCAGGCCATCAGGTCACGGTAGTCTGACAAGAACCTATGAAAGATATGTTTAGTTAAACATTTTGCACGAATATTATGCGTAGACTTTGCTAACGGCGATCTTCTTTTGCAAGTCATAGTATTCCTGTAAATATTTACCTCTGAAGATCGTACGAATCCAGCAGCTTCTCCTTCCTAGCATTAGCGCGCGCCTGCAACTGTTGCCACGCGTCGTTGATCTCGCGCTGCTTGGTGTAAGTAGCGTCGGCTGAATCGCCATGGGTTGCCATCAAGCGGTTCGCTGTTTCGTCGAGTTGACGTATCTTGTCGCCGAGGGCGGCTAGGTCGCGTTCTAGACCTTCGTGCTTACCTGGTCAGATACAAAGACGACACAAGTTATAGAATATTTAGGCTGCCGTGTTTTGCAATTTGTTATTCGCCTAGTCATATAGGATGACGTTGAATACTTGAGCTCATGACATGACTGCTTATAGAGGAGAATGGAAGAAGAAAACCCAACGCCTGCCTTTGTCGCAACAGCAGGCAGATGAGGAGTAAGTAGTTGGACCATTTAGCCAAAGCTTCTTTAAGCTTTATACAGGGGATGCAGTTTATATTACACTTACGTTGCAATGTCTGCACGGATCTAAGATCCCTGCCGAGGTCATCAGGTGCCAGAGCGGCTTCCTTCTCAGCGATCCAATCCTTGGTCTCATCGACGTCGCGATGGAACCGTTGCACTTCATGCGCCGAACCGAGCTGCATCGCGCGCTCCGCCGTCAGTTGTTGGAGCGACGTCCATTTCGAATTCAACTCCTGTTAATTGGAGAAGTAATACCCGTTATATAGATAAATCCACTACATGAATTTCCCGTATCTCTATGGTGCATGTTTCTCACCTGCATCTGCGTCTTAATCTTCAAAGCGGCCTCGGTCTGTCCGACGGTCATCAGCTGCACGGCGATCTCGTTCATCTCAGCGAGACGGACTTCGTTGGCTCGCAGGTCGTTCTGGAAGTCGTCGAACTTCTTCTGCATCACCTCCACCTGCTCCAGGTCCTCGCCCACGTCCTGCACTTGAGCATGCATCTCCTGCAAAAAACACGGAATTATTAATAATAGTATACACTGCTACTACACTAAGAAGATCCACACTAAATTGATATAGCTACGATCTTTAAAATAAAAAAAATAATCATGGAAATCGCAGCATTAGGTTTTCGTATTATGTTTTTGGCCGCAACATCATCCCGTAAGAATCATCATTGGCTTCTACATATAACGTAGCATTCATAAAGAAAATTACATATTACCATTAGTATTTTATAATGTTCGTACCTTGTCCTTGATCCACGTGGCGAGCTCGGCAGCCTCACGCACCAACACGTACGCCTTGACAGTCTCATTGAGTTTGTTCTGTCTCTCTCGCGCCAACGCCAGCAGGTTGTCATATTGGCCATCGATCTAGATACATATTCAATAAATAGTAGAAGTGCAATAATTTAATACGTAGCTATATAATATACTGAGATAAAATACTACTCGGTTATTTAAAAAAAATCGCCTCAATAGGATTGGACCTGATATTATTATTATATTTAGTTAGCATCACGTAACTGCGTTACGCTGCGTATGCGCTGTTAATTAAAGGATTCATCGACAAGTTGCGAGATATCATCGGTTCTATGTAGGTCAATGGTAGATCCATGGAAATAATTTCAGGTCCTTTCGTTGCTACAATCTAGGGTACATACCTGGTTCTGCCTGGCTTCAATGGAGTTGGAGTCAGCGAGGTTCTGCTGCGAGGAGGAGAGGCCGGCGTCTATCTTCTTAACGTATGCCGCCGGTACGAAACCTTGGCGGTCGTTCACCTCGACTTTCCACCAGTCCTGTACATGAATAATGACTTAATGTAGTCAACTCACTTGTGACACGAAAACATGTTTATTTATTGACTTTCTGACGTAGTTGTGCCATGAATTCAATGTATTGCAAGCAACTACATTATTGATATTGGGTGTAAAGAGTTCGCATCTTAGCTCCGAAACTAATCAATTAACTGATGAAATGTTCTTAGCTATTATTAAAAGTTACGATAAAATAAAATCAAATACGTAATACTATTTATTTGGTAAAAATATGATAATATACAAACACTAGGTAGGTATACTTTAGGTCCCCGCACAAGGACGAGCCTGAGTCGCGGGAGGCTTAGGTACAGAATAGAAGGTACAAAAATGAGGTCCTTTAGCTTAATTTATATAAAAAACAGACCATGAGAATACGTGTGTTCCAAGAATAAAGAGTGTAGTGACGACCTTTTTCATTGTCATTAAGGTTTTCGCGAAAAGTGCAGTTTCATTATGCCTCTAATTAGCAGTACCAATTTGCTACAGGATTAAATAATCAAGCGAATCCGAGTATAATAGCCAAATAGGCTTTAACAACAATAACAAACACTTACGAGTGATGTTTGAGTAAGATTTCTAACAGGGCATACGTCATTATTTATTCTGTCAACAGATCTGTTGCATAATATATTTTCAATAGAAGATTCAGGAGTCATTAAAGTCCAGAGTCTCCTTATAAAACAATGGGCCATGGTATTCATCATAGGCGCGGTTTCCTCTTATTGTTACCATTTCATTCATATTATTTTCTGCTTGATTAATGAACTTCAACCTTTTATCAATCTACAAGCTGCGCCCTGAGGTTTGCTCCGCGTATACCCCGATTCCGTGGGAATATCGGATTATAAGTAGCCTGAGCGTTATTCAAGCAGTCCAACATACCAAGTTTCATAGCAATATGTTCAGTAGATTTTGCGTGAAAGAACAACAAACTCACAGAGAAACTTTCGTATTTATAATTTCAGGATTTTTCTGTTTACCCCTTCTTATTCTAATAGTTAAATTAACCTAAAACAGGTTCAGCCTTGTCTCACTTTGTGATTAGGAGTCACATTAAGACAAAATATTAGTTCTAGCTAACCCTGCTAATTTCATCACCACAAAAAGGATACCTTTTTTGTTTGTTTGTAATGAATAGCCTCAAACTACCAGACCTAGTCGATCAAACTATGTACGAATACGAGTATACGTTAAATCCTTAGGTGTAAACGGAGGCTACTTTTTATCTTGATATTCCCACGTGATCATAGCTTCTAACGTAGGTAAAATAACGGGACCCTGCTAGTTTAAACTAGTTTATTGACACTTACATGCACCAGACCATTTTTCCTATATCTTTTCCTCGGCACAAATACATTGCTTAACACTATAACAGCTAACCATCCTAACACGATCATTTTAAACTAATATCACAGTAAATTCACTTCAACACAAACATATTAACACATCTCACACTATTTCGTTCGAAAGTAACTCATAATCTTAAAGAAATATACTTCAAACGCCATCATTTAAATATGAATTGCGTATATTATTGAATTTCCGCACTGTTATCTTATTTCATCATCCAAATATATCGAAACTATTAAAATACACTTGAAAAATTAACTTTTATAATATTGTAGGAGAATTCTGACCAAAATTAAATCGTGTTACAAAAACTAATAAAATATACGTTTGTCCGTGGCGAGAGAAAATCGTGCACTGCCGCGTATGTTTTAGTTCAGAGTTACATAAAACGGTTGTGGCAGATAACAATAGATCCATGGCTTAGAACCGTGTATGATTACAATACTTAAAAATCTATAATAGTTCTAAATCATATTTAAAATCAAGTTACAGCCTTTAATTGAAAAGGTTTTAGGTCCAAAATAGTTTGTCGCAAAAAATTGTGGGTTAATAGAATAAATTGCGTAAAAACAACTATTATTTTAATAATATAATCGAGATAAGAACCCATTGATAACGACTGATAGTGAAGAGTATTTTGGACGGAGTATTTATCAATCAAATTATTATGCTAAAGTGTAAATAACATATGCGGTTGAAACAGGTCGGATCGGAAACTTCGGTCGGTCACTATTATTTTATTCTTGCTCTTATCGTAAATAATTTGAGGTTGGCGAAGTCAGGCTCTAATATTGGAACATAAACTGCAAAAATGATTAGGAAAAATAGGATTTTCCAGGCGCTCTGCCAGCCATGACTGTTGATTTAGTTGTGGATGGTTTACTGCAGTCACAGCGCGGGTTACACATGGTGCTATGATCAAGTTTACTTGTTTATCTAGTACCTACCTATAGTAAGAAAAGCCTCGGTCTGTCACCACGCAATTACAATGCCCGTCAGGGCTCATATGTGAACTGGTACGCCCGATGTAACTTTTTACTTTACCTACCATTTCAATGTATATACCTTGTTGTTAGAGTTGAGAAGAGTGAGTACGTCGCCTCGCTTCATGGAGACTTCACGCGGCGACTTCTCCGCGTAGTCGTACAACGCGACCACGCACTCCTTGCCAGACACGTCCACCACTGGTGATTCTTGTTGCTAAACGAATAAAGGTCATTTTACTATATTTATCGTCACAGACACTAGGCCATCTGTCAAAGATTGACCTCAAATACTAGCTATAAGAAATAGAAAAGTAAATTATAAGGAATGACGCGAGTGAGAATTAAGTCCACATAAATGGCAGCTGCAGAAATTGTTACGTAAGCTTATTGACGGAGATGAAGGTCAGGAATAATCAATCTATAAAATCTAACCTAACTAACGCAATATCTTTTGCGCGTAATAGCAGGATAGTCTCATTGGTCGCATTTCGCAAATACAGTGCGAACCAAATTGAACCCTACTGCATCGTAGTAAAGTCGCTATCTATTTATTTAAATGTCCTAACTGAGCCTGTGCTGTTAGTTGTAGTATAAAAGTATGTTTGAGTTCTACTTACGCGGCAAGAGTTGGCCTGGTCACGGAGCGACTTGATGGTGTTCCCGAAGGCTTCGAGATCTGAGAGCAGAGCCTCGTGTTTCTTCAGGAGGGCTTCTGATGAGTCTTCATCCTATACAAGTTGATAATTAGTTATGGTTATTTCAAACTTGGTCTTTGACTGGTCGTCAAAGGTCCGCACTCGGGGTATTCCAGAGGGCGATGGAGCGAAGTATTCTCGGGGTTAGACTCACTGACCGAATTCGGAATACCGAAAAAGCCGTCACATTAAAGTGGAAATATATAATTATTAAATAATTATTTCAAACACAAGGTGCGCCCTCCGGTTTTAGCCGCGTATGTTACGTGATTCCGTGTGAATATTCCAGGTATCCAGCTACTGATACAGGTGCTATGTTTCATTGCAATTGGTTCCATAGTTTTTTCATAAAGGAGTACAAACAAACTTCATTTATGTTAATACTAGAAATGATAAGGTAGTTGTTACCTTGCCATAGTCCTGTGTGTTGGCCATAGGTTCCTTCTCACGCATCCAGGACTCAGCCTCGTTGGCGTCGGCGAAGTATTGCTGCGCTTGGAGCGAGTCCTCCAGGTCTTGTTTCCGTTGCAGCGCTTTCTCCTGTAGCTGCGTCCATTGCTGATGCAGGTGGTGCAACCTGATTGATAGATAGTTATTTTTATCATGCTTAAGGTCGTAGCACATATATCAACTCGGAAACGGATCGTCACCGTATCGCCTCGCCATCAACCTAACGTAAGCGCGTTGCCAACCGATCGGCAGCTCCGAATCAACTCGGCTACGGCTAGCCGGGGTGCCGCCGCGCAGTTAGTCAGTATCCGAACGTGAAGTGTAGACGAAGAAACGCAAGCTAGGGTACGGAGAGTCGTAAGATAGCTTACGGTGAAACGTAAGCGCGGGTACGGCAAGTCAACCACGCAACGTACCGCAGTTCGTGAGCTTGTCCCGAGGCGAGGCAATTACGTTACGATTCCGATTAGTGTGCGTTGCAGTAGAGAGTTTCATACAAATAATACTGAACTGCGCGAGTTGATACATTCACGTTCCGTTTACGAGTTGATATATGTGCTACGACCTTTTATCGGTAGCAGTGGCTTCTTCTGCCCGTTAGAAAGTCGGGTTTGATTAGTCAATAAAAATCGAGTTGGCTTTGATCATACTTTTGCTTAGGGTTTGGAGAACTTAAATATGGTCGCAAAAGATGAATCTGTCATTTAAACAAAATGGACTAGGTCACCGGTTGTTTTGCTTTCATTATCTTTTCATTTTGATATATTTTACCGCTACTGGCTGATACAGATATTTTAACTCGGCTGGCTCGTATTTGTACCTGGCGGCGATATCATCAGCTGCAAAGTGTCCAGCGTCTCGTAGAGCGGCGCCTGCTGCTCGTACAGCTTCCACGCGAGCCTCGTGTTGGGCCATCTCACCCATCACCGCTTGATGCTTCTTCATTAGGTTCTGAACGCCGATTAGATCGCGACCTAGAGGTATACAAGTTGAAGAGATATATTTTAGATAAATGGATTTTCTCTTTTTTTATTTGTAATGGCAGTCGTAATTCAGGTAGAAAACAGTTCAACATAGTGCTTACGTTAAACAGGTTTACAGTCAATGTCCACAAAACACATCAAATATGTTTTATCAGCACTATTAACAATTATTCACGGTTCACAGTATCTAACAGTTTATAATTATCAGTTTAGTAGAAATATGCTCAACCGTATTCACTGACCTCTGTTAGTAGAAGCGATAATAGGTTCCTTTTCACGAATCCAAGCGGCTTCGTCGTCCAGGTCGCGGAACAGCTGCTGTGCCTGAAGCGAGTCTAACAGGCGACGCTTGCGGATCGCCATCGGCTTGTCCAGAGCAGAGTAACGGGCTACGAGGGCATCCTGTATATTGGACACATGTACTTAGAATAACCATTCCGAAAAATATGAGGTCAAAATGAGTTTGTATAAGTCATATACTTAAAAAGTTTAAGTTATTTAATTCACATCCAGTGCCTCGTAACTCACCCTCTTAGCCCTAATATTATCAGCATCGAAGTGTCCCTTCTCAATGAACTGCTCAGCCTGGTTGCGGATAGCTTCAATGCGTTCAGCATGAGATCCAACATCGGCTTCTAGAAGAGCGTGCTTCTTTTGCAGGTTCTGGACGCTTGTCAGGTCCTGTGGGGGAAGAGGTTTGAAATTAGTTCAAATATCTGTATAGTATATTTAGTGTATGAGTCCACATACTACATACCTTTCCATAGTCCTCACTAAGCAGTTGACCTTCGACCTCAGACAGCCACAGCTCAATGTCTTCAACAGCTCGGTTGTACTGCTGCTGTTGCGACGCCTCTTGCAGTTTACTGCCTTTTAGCTCTGAAGCCTGCACCAGCCTTTCCCATAGGCCAGCTAGCTCCCCCAAGCGCGAATCGATTTGCGGTTCAGCAAAATGTTCCTGTTCGAGCAGCTTGTCCCCAGCCGCCTTGATCTCATCGACGCGCGGCTTGTTCGCCTGTAACTCCTGTTCGAAGTTCTGATGCTTCTGTACCTTACCGTTCAAGTTCGTGGGGTCTAGGTACGAGTCGTCAGTCGCGAACTTCAGCTTCTCGTTGATCCAGCCTTTAGTTTCATCACAATCACGTTCAAATTGTTGGTATTTGTAAGCATCTTCGAGCAAGGCACGGCGTTGGTTCGACTTCTCAAGTAAAGCTGCACGGCGCTCCAGTAACATCTCGCGCCTCTGGGCTACATCATCGGCTGCGTAATGTTGTCCCTCGATCAGTTTCGATGCGAATTCGTCCAAAGCCTTGATCTTATCTTCTTGAGCTGCAAGGGACTTCTCGAAATCCTCATGCTTCTTAAGCAAAGCTTCCACAGAGTCTAAGGAGTCACCCACGTCTTCGTTAGCTAGGAACGCCTCTTGTTTATGCATCCAAGCGTCAGCCTGCTCAGTGTCACGGTAGAACAACTGTAGATCCATGCATTGCAAGTACAACACACGGCGTTGCTCCCATAGCTGATGCAGCGCTTCCGAATCGTTACGAAGCGCTTCGAGTGCTGCCGCAACATCATCAGCCGAGCGATGTCCAGCGGCAACCAGTGCTTCACCGGCCGCGCAACAAGCACGGATCGTATCAGCGCGTGCGTCCATCTCGCCTTTGTGTTCTTGGTGACGTTCGAGCAGAGCTTCAGCCCCGGGCACGTCCTTAGCCAAATCATCGGCAGCGATGGTAGCCCTCATGTCTCCGGACCATGACGCCAAGTCGCGGTAGTCAGCTAAGAAGCGATGTACAGCGTGAGCGCTGTCAAGAGCTTCGCGGCGAGCGCGGGCGCGTCCGACAAGCTGCTGCCAGGCGGCCGCGATCTCATCTCGCTTCGCTGCGATAGCGGGAGCGTGAGAACCGTGGATAGCGGCCAATCGTGCCGCTTCTCCATCCAAAGTGGCCACTTTATCTTCCAAAGCGGCTAAGTCGCGTTCGACGCCCTCGTGTTTGCGCTGCAAGGTTTGAACCGTGGCCAAGTCACGGCCGTAATCGTCCGATCCAAGAACTACATCTTTCTCGGAGATCCAAGCGATGGTTTCATCGGCGTCGCGGTTGAAACGCTGTATTTCATGAGCACCGAACAAACGTTCTTGGCGAACAACTGCCATTTGACGGAGGCGTTGCCACGCTTCGTTCAATTCCTGAAAGAAATAACCATAGTATTACCACCTCAGGTTGACAAATATCTCAATTAAGATTTCAGTATTAAATTACTTACATCCTTCCTCTTAACAATGGTCTCTCGTTCAGGGTGTCCCTCCAGTACGAGCCTCTCGGCCAGCTGGTAGACCTCAGTAACGCGGTACTCCTGCGCAGCCATATCCTTTTGGAACTCATCAAATTTACGCTGCAGGACTTCCACATGCTCAAGGTCCGAGCCGAATTCATCCGCAGCCACAAACGCTTCCTGGAAATACATATAATCTATGAATAAAATACTGCAACATTACTTGTGTGTAAGTGAACCAGATTGGATAACTAGATAAATAACCTTGTCATGAATCCAGAACATAACTTCATCGCAATGCCTCTGGAATTGCACCAGTACTAGAGCTTGCTGCAATTTCATGCCCTTTTCAGCAAGTCGGGACAGAAGAAGTTCCCACAGGCGGTGCAGCTCATCGAGGCGTTTGCGGATCGTATCAGAGGCGAAATGGCCGGCAGATATCATTTCACTGCCAGTGTTGTCAAGGACTACGATCGCGTTCGAGTGGGCAGCCACTTCAGCTTCAAAAGCTTGATGTTTTTGGATCTTGGCCTGGAGGTTGGTCGGATCTTTGTAGCTCTCATCGCTGGCTGCCTGCAGCTTCTCTTGGATCCAAGATTCGAGTTCGTCAGCATCGCGCTTGAAGTATTGAAAGCGGCGAGAGTCTTCTAGTTTTTCACGCTTGGCGCGTGCTTCCTGCTTGAAGTCTTCATAGCGGTTCAACACCTGTATTGGAAGAACAAAACATTTAGCAGGTTTTTTTTTATTGTATGAATCCAGAACACTAATAAATTACTAAATTCATATGCTATCCTCAGATGTGAAGAATTCGTACCTGTTCACGACGCTCTTGGATGTCTTCTGCTGTTTCTAGGATCTTTACCTCCTTGGGAGGCGGAATCTGCTCCATAATGGATGCGTTAGTTCAACTGCAACAATAGAAAATCAAATCATCACTAAAGATGCCTAATTCTGTTAATATATTATTTTAAGATCGCACCAAGATAGTGCCTATATATTTTCCTATAGCCTTCATTACTTAAAAGCTTTAAGTTGTGTTAATATACGTGAAAAGTTACACAATGTCTCGGCTTGAAAGAGTGAGTACTAATTGCAAGTAACACACGCAAGTAACCGGTCTTGAATCGATATACAGTGTACACACGGAGGTACGCAACGCGCGGCGCGGCGCCCGGCAACCGACGAGACGACCTCATTACAACCGAAGTAAGCACTGATTCATTCATTACTCCCATATTGTTCGTATGATTGTGATTACGTTAGTTATGATAAGGGTAGTAATGGATAGTCGTAATGTAGATGTTTATGATTTATGAAACTGCGAAATCGCATTCCATTGTTCTGTATTAGTTCATTAGCGCAGGGGCGTTAGCACTGTATAATCAATGCTTTGATGCTTTCGCAAGTAGGTATAATGTGTAGTTTGTGTAGGATACCTAAGTTTTTGCAAGATATCGATTTAGTAAATGTACTTTTATTAAGACTATTGCTTTCTCTTTAAGGTGATTGACGCAATGCAAGTACCTTACGGCGGCACAAGTTTAAAACATAGATAAAAATATTTAATACAATCCAATTGCGAACCTCCTCCTTTTTGAAGTCGCTTAAAAACGTGAGAGTGCTCACGAAGAACATACAACTTATAAATACTTTTTATTATATTATGTCACTTCATCTATACATATAACAAGCTAAATATAGATAAAATAGGTCCTTTATCTAACTGATATGATATCTATCAACTGTATTATTTGATTAAAGCAAAACCGTTGTTGGTGAACTGCAACACAATATTTTAATTGATTTTAATTTTACGCTAGGTGATGAATGTTTCGGAATCAAATGTTTCGACCTTCATAGCTATTGCGGAGATAAAACTGGTAAAGTCTGCGAGTAATCAATACTAAAGAATAAAATTTTAAATTCATACTGATATAATCGTAATCTTAACTAATATTATAAATGTGGAAGTTTTGTGTGTATGTTTGTTACTACTTCACGCAAAAACTACTGGACCGATTGCGATGAAACTAGGTATGTAATTAGCTGGGGACCTGGATTAACACATAGGCCCGATATTCCCACTAAATCAGGACTTACGCGGGTGAAACACCGGGACACAGCTAGTCACTTCATCACTACATAGTATAAAACAAAGTCGCTTTTTCTGTCCCTATTTCCCTTTGACTGCTTAAATCTTTAAAACTACGCAACGGATTTTGATGGGGTTTTTTTTAATAGATAGAGTGATTCAAGAGGAAGGTTTATATGTATAATACATGCATAATATAGCCGTGCGAAGCCGGGGCGGGTCGCT
This sequence comes from Idaea aversata, assembly GCA_907269075.1. NCBI lineage: Eukaryota > Metazoa > Arthropoda > Insecta > Lepidoptera > Geometridae > Idaea > Idaea aversata. The sequence continues at coordinate 1,468,727 of OU026084.1, forward strand.
AGTAATATATAAATCCGTAAGTATACGTAGCGCAGCGAATGTTGGCCTCTGATTGAAAGTAGAAGGCATACCCCTTCTACTTTCCATCAGAGGTCACCATTCGTTGCGCGAGGTTGATGTTTATTAATTTTTTTGTTTGTACATTTGTCACATTTGGTACTTTCTTCACGGTCAAACGACTAGATCGATTCGGATGAAAATCAGCGTTGTGGTAGTTTATGGGACGAACAAGGACAGTCTTCTATATGCTCATTATATAACAAAGTCCCTCGGGCGCGTCTGTCTGTCTGAACGCGATGAACTCAAAAATAACGGAACAGAATTTCATACGGTAAGTACAGCTTCCTGCATTGTCTATTTATGTTTATCTGTCCTTATCGCTTTTACAAATACCGTTTAGTTTACATTACGATAACTCAAAAATAAAAAAGTCGTATGTTAGTTGGCTCTATTCGGTACTTTCTACCATTATTTTATTATTATCTTTGGAGACGTCTTTATTGTTAGCTGTACCTTGCCTTAACAGGCGCGTAAGTCCCGATACATTGGCAGTATCGCGATAAAAAGTAGCCTGTAGTTACTCGCAAGGATTCAAACAAATATTCTAAAACAAAAATCTGTGTATAATATGGATAATAACTAGCTGGGCCTCACATCTCGTTTTCTTAGATATATTAGGATAAGAACCGCCTTTATTCAAGTCAGTTAATAATCAGCCAAGTGCGAGTACCATGGGGGAGGGAACCCCATTTGAATGTGTTTCATTTATGTTTTTACTATTTGTTGTTATAGCCGGCAACAGAATCTGTGAAAATTTCAACTGTCTCGCTATCACGGTTCATGAGACAGACAGACGGCCAGTGAAGTCTTAGTAATAGGGTCCCGTTGTTACCCTTTGGTTAAGGAACCCTAAAAGGGAGGAGGTTCTTAATCCTCATAATCTGGTACAGTAGGCGACGGAGTAGCAGACAGGTGCACAAGTACTTGCCCATCTAACCTATCGCAGCTACGGATGATCTAATGTGCACAATGAAGAAGGTCACCACTTGACATCACCGCGGGGCGTGACGTCACGCGGCGGCCTTGTGACTCACCGTTATCACAACACTGATTACAATTGATTCTATAATACTTATGTATTTATACTACCTGCCAGGTTAACAGACTTCGATGTTTTACCCGTGCGTTTCGAAGGAATTGGTATCACTATCACTACATAGTATAAAATAAAGTCACTTTTCGCCGTCCCTATATCCCTTTGTACGCTTAGATCTTTAAAACTACGCAACGGATTTTGATGCGGTTTTTTTTAATAGATAGAGTGATTCAAGAGGAAGTTTTATATGTATAATAAATACATGCATATTATAGCCGTGCGAAGTCGGAGCGGGTTGCTAGTTCAAAATAAAATATAACATTGCATTTATTTATAACTAGCTGAGCGCCGCGGTTTCACCTGACGCTCGTTTGCCCCGTTTCCGTAGGAATATTGAGATAAAAATTTGCCTATGTTATTCCCATTGAATCGATGTATCCTCATACCAAGTTTCATTTAAATCGGTCCAGTAGTGTTGAGGCCTATTTGTTACAAATGATAAAAAATATTTAGCTGTTTTAATATTTTTAGCTGTGTCCCGCGGTTTTACCTGCGATAGTGTTTCTAAGAGATATTGATTTCCTACAAACACAGAATACACAATAGTTACCAGGAACTACAATTTTATATCTGCCCTTTTTACGCCTTTAAAAGGTTAAATTTCCAAAAATCCGTTCTTGGAGCTCCCCTACAACATCCTAAAAGGAACTCCCATGTTAAGTTTCAGACTTGTAACTCTTATAGTTTCAGAGATTCATTAAAGAGTCTTTGTTACTTTTATTTATAATAGCGACCCGCTCCGGCTTCGCACGGCTATATTATGCATGTATTATACATATAAACCTTCCTCTTGAATCACTGTATCTATTAAAAAAAACCGCATCAAAATCCGTTGCGTAGTTTTAAAGATATAAGCATACAAAGGGATATAGGGACAGAGAAAGCGACTTTGTTTTATACTATGTAGTGATGATTATGCCTATAAGTCAGCACCGGCTGCAGTCTAACTACATGAACACAACCTTAGTCTATGCAGCAGTCTAGTCTAGATCATGTTTCTAAGATATTGATTATTGGAGCGTGAAGGGGTACTGAGCTGTGACTTGCATTGCAGGGCTCTCGTGTGAATTGATTAAATGTTGACATGATGGATATTTATTTGAAATCTAAATTAATTGAGGCAAAAGTTTAGTATTCTGCACTAGGTTTTGGTTCTTTAAAAATAACTAGAACCTATTCTAGTCAATATTTTTAAATTACTAGAACTTATTCTAGTTAGTTTTTTTAAATTACTTACTAGAACTTATTCTAGTAAATTTTTTAAATTACTAGAACTTATTCTAGTTAGTTTTTTTAAATTACTTACTAGAACTTATTCTAGTCAATTTTTTAAATTACTAGAACTTATTCTAGTTAGTTTTTTTAAATTACTTACTAGAACTTATTCTAGTCAATATTTTTAAATTACTAGAACTTATTCTAGTCAATTATTTAAATTACTAGAACTTATTCAAGTTAGTTTTTTTAAATTACTTACTAGAACTTATTCTAATCAATTTTTTTAATTACTAGAACTTATTCTAGTCAATTTTTTAAATTACTAGAATTTGTTCTAGTTAGTTTTTTTTAAATTACTAGAACTTATTCTAGTCAATTTTTTAAATTACTAGAACTTATTCTAGTATTTTTTTTTAAATTACTAGAACTTATACTAGTCAATTTTTTAAATTACTAGAATTTATTCTAGTTAGTTTTTTTTAAATTACTAGAACTTATTCTAGTCAATTTTTTAAATTACTAGAACTTATTCTAGTAAATGTTTTAAATTACTAGAACTTATTCTAGTCAATTTTTTAAATTACTAGAACTTATTCTAGTCAATTTTTTAAATTACTAGAATTTATTCTAGTTAGTTTTTTTTAAATTACTAGAACTTACTCTAGTCAATTTTTTAAATTACTAGAACTTACTCTAGTCAATTTTTTAAATTACTAGAACTTATTCTAGTCAATTATTTAAATTACTAGAACTTATTCAAGTTAGTTTTTTTAAATTACTTACTAGAACTTATTCTAATCAATTTTTTTAATTACTAGAACTTATTCTAGTCAATTATTTAAATTACTAGAATTTGTTCTAGTTAGTTTTTTTTAAATTACTAGAACTTATTCTAGTCAATTTTTTAAATTACTAGAACTTATTCTAGTATTTTTTTTTAAATTACTAGAACTTATACTAGTCAATTTTTTAAATTACTAGAATTTATTCTAGTTAGTTTTTTTTAAATTACTAGAACTTATTCTAGTCAATTTTTTAAATTACTAGAACTTATTCTAGTAAATGTTTTAAATTACTAGAACTTATTCTAGTCAATTTTTTAAATTACTAGAACTTATTCTAGTCAATTTTTTAAATTACTAGAATTTATTCTAGTTAGTTTTTTTTAAATTACTAGAACTTACTCTAGTCAATTTTTTAAATTACTAGAACTTATTCTAGTAATTTTTTTAAATTACTAGAACTTATTCTAGTCAATTTTTTAAATTACTAGAACTTATTCTAGTATTTTTTTTTAAATTACTAGAACTTATTCTAGTCAATTTTTTAAATTACTAGAACTTATTCTAGTTAGTTTTTTTTAAATTACTAGAACTTACTCTAGTCACTTTTTTAAATTACTAGAACTTATTCTAGTCAATTTTTTAAATTACTAGGACTTATTTAGTTAGTTTTTTTAAATTACTAGAACATTTTTCGAGGAATTAAAAACCTTCTCCATTTTTTAAGTTGGCTTAAAGTTATTGACAATGGTGATATTTATTTACATATCTATTTTATTACCAATCATCATTAGATACCTAACTTTAAAAAAATATATAAATAATTATTTTGTACCAATATATGCAGGTATTTAAAAAAACATTAATTTCTCACGTATTTGTATTGTTTTGAAATATTTTTGTTAATATGAGTTATCATTTAATATGATTTTAATTGAATTCAATAGCCATTAACCTACTTAACAATTTATTAAATCAAAAAGTAATTAAATTGTAAGATGATGAGAAAGATTAACATCAGGATCTTACCAGCATAACAGCTGGAGCTGGATCAGTCAGGATCTACTCAAATTACAAGGTTGCTGATTCAATTCTCGCCTCAAACAAATAGTAATGTACTGATATTTAATATTGCATAATTCATACAATTTCCTCATCGTTATTAAGTAGATACCTCTAATAAAGAATATCAATGGACCCAAATAGACCCCACCCACTCAGGGCACAATTTGTGAGCCCCACCTCACAAGGGCTATCTAATTAGGATGTAGGAATATATTCTCTTTAAACATATTAGATTTTTTTAACCTATGTCAAGTGGATAAACTTTATAGAATCAATGCAGGAAATGTCTACTATAATCTAATTGATACCGAGATTTGTAGGTGAAACCTGACTTTTTAGCAGTCTAGCATTTTTAGTGAGTAGGTAGGTAATATGAGAATTTGTTAACTTTTTAGACGTTTTTCAGCTAGTAACTAAGTACTTTGAGAATATTTCTATGAACTTAATGACTTGATGGACTTAAATTTACTTACTCAAATTGTTATTTCACTGCAACACTAACACTTATCAGTATTCAGAATGGCACTATCAAGATATGGTAAGAATTTATCAATAGGTGTAGAAAGTAAAGGCGAGACGGTAGAGAGGCGGCGACACGACCGCGGCGGACGCTCCAGATACCGTATACCGACGTCCGACAGCAGTAATAGGCCACCATCGACCCCGCACTTCCCTCTTACATACAATGACGTAATGCTCCAAAATAAACCAATTATGGATAACGGACCAACACAATTTTAACTTCCGCACCGCAGACTTAGAAACTAAGAAATCTTAGTGGCTTATACGGGACGCTATTTCTATTTTCGTCACAAATAGTAACCAAATTGATGTTGGAAAGTTGTTAAAAGGAATCATTGAGTAATTCGCCGATACATGGGTGTGTCACACAAGTAGGTAATTTTACAGCTTTATGGTCACTAAAATAAATGTATACTTTTATAAATAAGATTATCATACCTGCAGAGCAGCTGCAAGTCACACAAATATCGAGATTTAATCAATTTATTTCATAAAAATTAATGAAAATCGTTCGTTCGACATGCAGTCGCGTCACTTCACCAACTTTAATGTTGCTCTCACAAAATAAAATCTTGACAAGTGATCAAATGACAAACATATGACAGCAGAGTCCTTGTGTTGCCAGTTTTTTCAGACGGAGAGATGTGAAAATGAGAGTAAAACTCTATTCGTTTATGCTGCCATCTATGTTCGAGTAGCCAAACTAAGACCAAAGTAAATTCGAAATATTTTAGAAAAGGTAACACTGAAACTGCTAGCAGTTGTCATTGCATTGTCCAGTGGCTAGAAACACCGAAAATCAGTTGTCAAATTTTTTTGTTCTAGCTTGGCTGCTCTTGTGTTTGTTGTATCAATTTGTATGTCAATTATCAATTAACCCTCGTTTAATGATGGCCCGTTGATTATTAAAAAGCAGTGCTCTGTACTAATACTATCGATGTGCAAGTCAAAGAGTGTTTAAATCATGGCTGCTGGTGGCGAGGATCTATGGCGCGAGTGCGCGTCTTGGCTGACGAGATGTGGCTTACTTCGTCCCGACCACAAGGCAAACTGGGAGACGAGTACGATCCACGACCTCGCTTATACCCTGCGGGATGGAGTGCTGCTTTGCAACCTGCTGAACGTGGTGAACCCTGGCTGTATCGATATGAAGGAGGTGAACCAGCGGCCCCAGATGGCGCAGGTAACAGACCCCGGCTGAGCGACCTTCGCTCTAATTACTATAAAAGCATTAATTTCGGCCTCAGTTGCCGTAACTATAATTCAGCTAGTTGCTAGGACATTTCTGTTGCATGATTTTGGTCAAGGTTAATTTCAAATTGAGTGATCATAGTTTCCATTACATAAAATAATAATTGGTGTATTAAATCAGTTATTTAGTAACAGACATGGACACTTCCTTTCCACCAGAGGCAAGTAGACAAGTACAGTTATTTGGTACCAATAGGATATGCATGCAGTGTGCATAGTTAATTGATTAAACATGCAATGAATGACATGTATTGATGTGCACAGTATTAATGATACCGCATGTTACATGTATGTAATTGTGAATCTGTTATCTGAATCGTTAAATTATTATCTTACAGTAACTGTCCTCAGAACTTACTAATATTATAAATGGGAAAATTTGTCTCAGTACCTAGTTGTTACATGATGTTTCTTTTACAAATATACATCATACAAAAACTACTGGACCAATTGCTATGAAACCGGAGACCTAGATCAACCTGCAGGCTACTTTTGAATCCCCAGCTAGTATAATAATTACTTGCAAATCTATATAATTGGTACCAAATGATTTCATTAATATTGTCATGTATATTTTATCAATTATACTTGTGTGTCTAAACATGCTTTGCATTCTATTAACATTATTATTTTTAAATTGCTTTTCTGTAACATTTTGCATATATTTTTTGGACAGTGATGTTTTGCTTCATCATCACTACATAGTATAAAACAAAGTAGCTTTCTCTGTCCATATGTCTCTATATCCCTTTGTATGCTTAAATCTTTAAAACTACGCAACGGATTTTGATGCGGTTTCAAGAGGAAGGTTTATGTGTATAATACATGCATAATATAGCCGTGCGAAGCCGGGGCGGGTCGCTTGTACTTTTAATAAATGCGAAAGTTTGTGTGTATGTACGTAATATTTTCATGCAATGACTCCTGAACCAATTACAATGAAACCCAGAAGTAAATAGATATCTGAAGACCTAGATTAACACAGCAGATACTTTTTATTCCGATATTCCAGCAGCTATAAAAGTCTTTCTTATTGGGGTTTGTTTCACATGGCTTTATTCTAACAAATAAAAGTAAATATAAATAATAAAAGTCTCTTCCTTCAGTGTGGCTATTGGCAAAGGTCTCCTCTAGCTCACTCCATTGTATTGCTATGCTGCATGCTTGTTTTTTCCATCTACTTTGTTTATTTGTGAATATTTTAATTATTTATTAAATAATTATTTTTCTACTAGAGACTATCGCCATTCAGGAGTGAGTACTTTTTTATGGGTTATTTTCTGCAAGTAGATCTTTTAGTTTGGTCCTCTTTGCCCCATACCGGTCACAATGTTTTCCTTCACCCTAAGAGCAATCTCTTCAATCATTGATGGCTGGGATTTTAACGCATGACCTTCAAAATAAAAGCTGACATATTAACACTAGGCTAACATTGCTTTAACAGCTAGTATTACCACAAAATATATAACCTCAACATCAGTAGGCGCTCGCGCCTGGCGGGCGGCTTTGTTTGATATGGCGGGACTGGTCGCAGATTGTCTTTATACCTATCGTGTGAAGTGAACCAGGCGTAGTATAACTAATACATCTTGTAAAGAAAATATGGTTTGTTTCATCCCCCAGTTTCTCTGCATGAGGAACATCAAAGTGTTCCTACGGACATGCCACGAAGTGTTTGAACTCCGCGAAACAGACCTCTTCGACCCGTCCATGCTGTTTGACCTCTCCAACTTCCACCGAGTGCTGTGCACGCTCGCCAAGCTCAGCCAGTGTCCCAAAGCTTTGGCTAAGAACATAAAGTAAGTAATGACACTGCAAAGACAGTCATCAATTTCACACAGCGCAGCGTTCACTGCGTGGACTAAAACGTACTGATTATATGGCTCCAAATTCGTCTTCTGTAAACGTGTTTTGCTTTCACTTCAAAAAAAAATAAAATTGCTGTAATCGACACGTAAAGAAGAGATTTCCGATAATTATATAAATGTCTATTACCCAAATTACTTTAGGTATAACAATATCAACATCAAATATTCATTAATCAATTTGTCCCATTTTCCTCAGAGTCTCTAGTCTCGACAAACACAACACCTTTGACATTTTAATAATCTATGCTAAGATAACAATAGATTGAACAGGGCTAGGATTCCGTATGGCTATTTGATGATGTTGATCGCGAAATACTATTTCAGAAATAGCGTTAATGGAAACCACACAAATTAGATATCACTTCACTATCACTATCACTACATAGTATAAAATAAAGTCACTTTTCGCCGTCCCTATGTCCCTTTGTATGCTTAGATCTTTCAAACTACGCAACGGATTTTGATGCGGTTTTTTTAATAGATAGAGTGATTCAAGAGGAAGGTATAATACATGCATAATATAGCCGTGCGAAGCCGGAGCGGGTCGCTATCTTAATATATATAAATCTCGTGTATAAATCTCTCAAATGTTTGTCCTCAATGGACTCCTAAACCACTTAACCGATTATAATAAAATTCGCACACCATGTGCAGTTCGATCCAACTTGAGAGATAGGATAGCTTACATCCCGATATTCCCACGGGATCGGGAGTTACGCGGGTGAAACCGCGTAGGGCAGCTAGTTATAGTATAAAGAGTAGCTGCGCTCCGCGGTTTTACCCGCGTAAGTTTGGAACCCGTGGAAATATCAGGATAAATATGCCTATGTGCTAATCCAGGTTTCCAGCTATCTACATAGCAAAGTTTCAACGCAATCGATTCAGTAGTTTTTGCACACACTAACATACAAACTTTCACATCTATAATATTAGTAGGACAGGATAGGATAGTAAGTAGGATACAATAATCACTAATTGAGTAACTTTGTCGATAGTTTGTGTAAATTTTATTAGTAACTAGCTGCGCCCCGCGGTTTTACCCGCGTAAATCCCGATCCCGTGGGAATATCTACTATATAAAAATAAGTAGGGTTTTCCTTCCTGACGCTATATCTCCAGAACGCACGAACCGATTTCCACGGTTTTGCATTCGTTGGAAAGGTCTCGGGCTCCGTGAGGTTTATAGCAAAGAAAATTCTGAAAAAAATTCAACAGAAAAGCGGGAAAATCTTGTGGTGAAACGGAGTTCGCCGGGTTTGCTAGTCGGGTATAAAAAGTAGCATATGTGTTAATCCAGGTGTCCAGTTATCTACATACCGAGTTTCATCGCAATCGGTCCAGTAGTTATACACACAAACTTTCACATTTTTAATATTAGTAGGATTTAAGTAATATTTAGGAAAATAATTTACGAAAAAGATACGACAAATGGGCATAAAGAATTATAGCTCTTGTCCACTTTGGGAATATGTTAATTTCTTATTATGCACCCTACTTGTTGGCTACTGGCTATTTTCCTTATTTATCCTCCTAAAATTATTAATGAAAAAAAAAATTGAGTATGAGTGGTGTACTTATGTTTGTTACTTTCTTTTGCCAAAACTCATGAACCGATTGCAATAAATTATACAATAAATACTTGCCTACAGAGCTGATATCCTGTATTTTAATCCCGATATTCCCACGGGATCAGGACTTACTCGGGTGAAACAATATACATTAATGTTAGTCTATAAGGTATGTATCCTGTATCACGGGGCTATGGAGCCCCGGACCTTTGGAAGGCGTGCGTGGAGCCGAAGCCAACACGTAGAGGCCCTTTACAATAACAAGTATAATAGCAAACAATGGGGTGGATTCTAAACCGGCGATTATCCCTGTCTACACTATAAAGTGCAACCAAGGACAACCTCCGGTTTGGATGAAACTATTGATAATCTACAGGACAAAACTACTTGAGCTATTGTGATGGGATGGTAGTGGACTAGATACTGGGGAACTATGGATACTATGGCACCTGCCGTAACAATGTCCAATAAACACGTAAAAATGGCAGGCGGAGACTCGCCAACTCTCAGACTGGGCCACCCTAATTACCCGAGTAAATTACAGCAAGGGGGCAACAGGAACGTGAGTGGCTTGAAGGATGCTCTCCATCCTTCAAGCCACTGGAGCCTTACTGGATTTTAAGTCATCGCTGGTAGTCCGAGCGAGCGGGCCAACTCATCACTGACGTTCGGCATCCATCCTTCGAGTATTTCTACTCATGCGACTCCACTCTGGACGGCCGGTGAAGGCAAGCCAGAGGCGGGGGACCGCTTCCTCGTCAATATTCACTCCGACCAGCCAACCAAGGCAAGCCGGAGATGAGGAACGGTGACTTCCCCCTGGAGAACTCGGGACCGCGGGGTCGTTACTCCCCTTCACCTCGCCTCAAGGTGCCCTGCGGGCTTATTATTATTATTAATATACTTAATAAAAATAAAAATTGTAACCACAGACCATAGATATTCTATGTCTGTGAATGGAACAAATGGGCTCTGAAAGTACTGGACGAAATTTGATGAAACTTGCTTGAGACCACATTATATCCTTAGTTATACACTATATCCTTAACATAAGCTTTTATTCCGATATTCCTATGACACCTTTTTAGGGTTCCGTACTTCAAAAGGTAATTTAAAGTTGGGAAACGTGAGTAGGAACACGCCATCTCTGACCTATTGCTGCGAGTGACGGTCGCCCAAGACCACCCACGCCACTCACGGGACTTTATAGAAAGAAGATCGCTCTGGGTCCTCCTACCTTTAGTGTATTACTAGCAGCGCTCCGCGGTTTCACCCGCGTAAGTCCCAATCCCGTGGGAATATCACAATAAAAAGAAGCCTATAGCCTTCCTCGACAAATGGACTATCCAACAAAAAAAGAATTTTTCAATTCGAACCAGTAGTTCCTGAAATTAGCGCTTTCAAACAAACAAACTCTTCAGCTTTATAATATTAGTATAGATTAGCATAGATTTATTGCTTTAGCTGAAGATGAGTTTTAACAAAGGCTTTTCCTTTACAGGCCATTTTCAGCACATAGGACACAATCAGAAGAAGATATTTACAAAGATCTGCAATCTGTGTAAGTACATTGATCTTTACGAACTAACTGAATAATAATAAATAAATATTGCAGGACAATCCACACAGCGCCATCTCACTCTAAACTAAGCAAATAGGCTTGTGTTATGGTAGATAGACAAACGAATAGAATACTTTTTGTTGTTGTAAACAAACTTTAATACCCAGAGCGGACCAACACCTGCCTGCGACGCAGAGAGTGGCAGGTTCGATACCCGCCTCTAACAAATATTTGCAGTAATTGTTTCTAGTCGTCCTAAATGTATGTATTTACAAAAGAAAAGTATTCTGTACGTTTGTCTAGCTACCATAACATAAATCTATTTCCTTAGCTTGGGGCTAAATAAAATGAAATACGTTTATTGTCTACATAATGATCCCCTACTCCGTCTAGCACACAGAGTTATTTGACAATAGGATAGGCGTCAGATGGCGCTGTGTGTATTGTCCTGCAATACTTAATTATTTATATCAATTTCTAATTTGTAAATTTTTACAAAATGTAATTTAGCAGGTCGTTACTACATAAATGTATATCACTACATAATATAAAACAAAGTCGCTTTCTCTGTCCCTATATCCCTTTGTATGCTTAAATCTTTAAAACTACGCAACGGATTTTGATGCAGGTTTTTTTAAATAGATAGAGTGGTTCAAGAGGAAGATTTATATGTATAATACATGCATAATATAGCCGTACGAAGCCGGGACGGGTCGCTAGTAGTTTATAATGTATGAGTGTAAAACGGTATGGTTGTTATATAGTACCGCGAACACATGTATGGAAGTAGTACCGTACAGCATGAGCTCGAGTCCGAGCCGAGCGAAGGCCGCGCTCGAAGCGCCCTGGGTACAGTTCACGATACCGAGCGCCAGCTGCGAGGACCGCGTCGAGGAGATATACGAGGACCTCTGCTATGTCAAGTTCACGTCCGCCATGCCAGAGGTCTCATACATTCTCTATATTATACCTACTCTGTGATCTCACGCTTGGTACACGACTACGCTTATGAAAACCTACACAGTACTGTTAGTAACGAAAGTGCAGACCCACATTAGAGCTCCAAAGTTGCTATTATGTTGTCCATGCCGTTCTCTTTCTAGACGAGCTTTCCTCATCGTCGTGCCGCCGTCAAACGAAATTAGGTCAAATGCAAGCCTATTTAGTGTAAAAAAAATGTTTGCCTAATCAATAGAAACACTTTTAACTTCATTTTTTATTACTTGTATTCAACTTGCTTGACTCTAAGGTCTTACTTGAATTGAAAACATTCTAATAATTGCAATTTTGGAGCTCCACTGTGGGTCTGCACTTTTGTTGCCTGATTGTACGACTGTTAAACAATGTGTATTAAAATCCTGTAATAATTATTTGGAAACGTGTAGGAATTGAAGGATAATTTTCCTTAGTTTGGGTAAGGTCCGGGCCTCACTAATTAGAGTTTGTGGAATTTTCAAAATGTATCAACATTATTATTTACGAAAGGGTTAGCTGCCGCTGTGTTATTATATTTCTTAAATTTTCAGTTCATTAAATTAAAGAAAGAAAGAAAGAAAAAAATATTAATTAAAATAAGTTTTTTTTATGCATTTTTTTTGCTAAATTTCTGGGTATACCTTGCACCTTAGAGGATTACAGGATTTTCAATACACACTGTATACGCAATGTAAATATTACCATTGCATGGTTTGAGGGGTTTCTTACCTTTTCAGTTATTTTACCAACAATTACCTATTTGCTTCTCAATATTGCTGTGACACTTTCGGTTCACGCGCGGTTGTTATTATTTTTGCTATAAGATAAAAGTATCTAAAATAAAAACGTTTACTCAAAGTTTAGAAAACATTTATATTAGTCAGAAGCGAAAATAGGCAATATCTAAGATATAAAATGTATGCGACAATAGAGGGTACATCGTTCTCCATAACAAATAATAATCGATTGCTATTTAAAAGGCGTGATATATTTTAGAAAGAATTCTACATAGTTCCTTTATAGGATTTCAAAGTACCATGGTTAATAATTTCCCTATATTATTTCGGTTACAACTCGGTAAAATATTACGTGCTCAGCGAAGCCATTACTTTAAGAAGAAAAAACTGATGTAAAACACTGACATTGGGAAACAAAAACATTATGGAAAGAGGACCTTACTTACAGAAAAGCGAGCAAACCTTTGAAAACGTTCTCCTCTGAAACGGCGACTTTTGATAATGTTGCGCGTGTTTTGCTCCATGTTTGCTCCTATATTTTTAACGATTGACAGCACAAAAACTTGTTTCCAACAAAACGGTGAATTGTGAATGCGAAAAATTATATATAATTTACAAAATGGGGCGCCTCCATTAGTGATTAAACCCACATTGAATATAAAATATTTTGATGTTCTCTTTACCCAACTACGTATAATTTATCTGTCTTGAATACGTGGGTAATATGAATTGAGATGCGTTCGTAGCCGCTGGATGCTTACCCTTTAATTAAAATCAATTCCATTCATAAAGCAACACTTGCATTGCTAGACGAACGACGCATACTATTTGCATTATAAAGCGTTGAAACGATTGAAATTGATGTGTTTTACATACGGACAGACATATACGTAGAAAGGGGATTGTATTGGCGTACCAATTCATAAGTAAAAATATAAAATTTAAAGTCTTAAGAGGAAAGGGTACCGGGCGCTCTCTCCATACAAACGTAGTCGACTGTTTCCTCCCTGGATAATGACAGTAGCACAAATATTTTTGTTGCAAAAAAACCTATAACTGCCATGACCTATGGAGACATGACTCCTATGTCTTGCTTTTTAATTTTCTAATTATCATAGAAATTAAGATTTAAAAAACAAAACATGGGCATGGTCATGGCAGTTATAAGTTTTGTGCAACAAAAATATTTGCTCTAGTGTCAGTATTCAGCGAGGAAACAGTCGACTACGTTTGTATGGAGAGAGCGCCGGTACCCTTTCACCTTAACTGCTTGATATCACAGTTCAAACCAATGGACGAGTGTCGGGCTAAGAAAGGTTTTTGGAAAGTTCAAACCCTACGCGGTCGAAGTCGCGGACAAAAGCTAGCGGAACTACTGGACCGATTTAGATTCATGTATTCTACATTTACACTATTTTATGCAATCTGACAACTATAATAAGAAAAGGGTGGGAAACACACAAACACATCCTTATTATTATCGGGTGTAAAACCGCAAGGTGGAACTGGTATGACAATATTTACAGTTTTGTTATAAATTTGTAAAGTGCACTTCGGTTTATCGGTACTATCTTAGTATTATCGTCATTAAAGTAGTGGACATTTAGCCTAGCCGCTTACCCGATGACAAAGTTAATATTGTCACAAAACTTTAAGAGAGTGCTGTAGAAATTCAATAATCTAATCCTTAACTTTTAGCCGAACATTGTTTAATATCTGGATATATCTAAAGTGGAAAGACTTGTTTGTAACGAATATAGACTCCGAAACTCCTGGATCAATTTTGACGAAATTTGGTACCAAGATAATTCTTGGAAGTAACGTAACTTTTTAACGTCATACATAACACAGAAAGCTAGGAGACAAAGTTACAAAAATTTGTCGTTTTATCTCTAGAAGCGATTCCTTCCAGACAACCTTTGTATGGATGAGGGCTTTATCGTTAATAGGTGTAGATTTCATACACAATGCATAGTCAATGCTAGCCGGCGCCGCCGAAAATGAAACTCGTTAAAAACAACTAAAAATAATGTCCCTCCTTATACGCCAAGTAATGCTCATAAACGCTTCAACCATCTCACAATTCCTCGAACTCAACAAAAATACCATTCTAAGTAGGTGACGTACTGACGTAACAGACTTCTCATATGTCGTAAACAATTTCTTTATTGTGTGAACTGATAAACGATAACTCTATTCCGCGAATCCTTATGCTATCTAACCTAATCTAGCGAAGTTCGAGTTCGCCTCCCACGGCTATTTCGTTGCTTAGATCCAGTGTTGTAGGTACCTAGTTAGTGGACGCACGAACGCCCACGTTGATACCAAATGTACTATTAAACACTAATATTACTGGTGCTTGAACCAAATTATGCTGTTATTCCTAACATTAACTATCTTTATGACAGGAAAATAGTGATAACTGGAGACGGTTTTTGTCATTAAATGGCCATAATCTCAAGACATAATAACCAAGGGTCTTTTAAAGTATACACTTTTGAATTAGTTAATTACGCCTGGACGCGAACCTAGAATCCCTAATCTAAGCTCGTAGCCAATCTACCTTAAAAAAGCTAATTTAACACATATTTTCTCTAATTATATTTGCCAACCAAAAAGATAAATTTCCACTTAAAACTTAAGGTTTTTTTTACCAAAGCGTTGATCTCTCACATCACAAATTGTAACACAAATATTTAACTTTTGATATATTTCAAGACAAAATAATTACCTGATTAGTTACTCATGTGCCTGAAGTAGGTAATTGATAGATAATGTTCTGATGTTGTCTTATTTAAACTTTTTAATTAAAAAATCTCTGAGCTAAAAGAAGCGCTGTTTAACGTTGCTATTACTAATTAGTAAACACAGCCGTTGCCTCAACAAACTGTACCAACGAATAATTAACTATAATAAACCCAGTAAGGGCCCTCTCCCTAAGGGTGAACAAAAAATAAACAATCCCTACACTATACAAAGTACAACATCCGCGATGTAACGATAAAAAGTTATAAATAGCACAACAAGAAAACAAAGGGTTCCACGGGATCTTAGTTTTTAACTGGTTCATACGAATTTGAAACCCAAAGCAAAGTCTATACTGTGCCCAAAGCTTATTGGAGCATTTCCGGAATTTCCGTAACACCGAAAAGCATAATTAATACAACACTCATAAATAAGTAAGTTACATTTGCGTCGAGTTTGCGAACAACAATCCGTGCTAAAACGATTACTTACCACATCTTCCTGTTGCATAAATAACAATGTCGTTTTCACAGAGTCGGCTTATACAATTAGTTAATTGATAAGCTTTACGGATAATTCAGTTCTGTAGGACTGGAGCGAGGATAAATAAAAGGGCATGTAACATTCTGGTATAGTAAAATGTCGGCCTTTTTTTGCCGGGCACCTTTCGAACCTATTGCAATGTATAGAGGACATGAATACAAACAACAAATGTCATGTAATCAAATCTTATAAAATATCATGTTTTTCTGTTATCGTGGCAAATAAAAAAAATATCTTCCTAATAGTAGGTACATTGCGATACAAGTGTGGAAAGTTGATCATTCCATAGAGGCGGTTTATGACGCGCGAGCGGAACGCGAGCGTGGCAAAAGCCGAGATGGAATGATCAATCTACACCTGTATCGTACGACGTTTTTTATCACAGTTGCGAATAAAAAAAGAGTTTTAAGCCAGCAAGGCTTAAAAACTCTTTGATTGTACCTTTTTTCTATACATCAAAACAGTATAACTCAGATAAATTATGATTGTTTCATCTACCTAATATGTAATTAGCAGTAAGATACGTATTTAAATTATCAGGATAACGTATTATTATACCACTAGTTGGATTTTTTTTATCGCACGCGTGTATAATACGTTGCATTATGAGCCTAAAAGCGGTTTAATAAGATCCACTTTATGAGCAACTGTGATGAAATTATTTTTTTTATATTAATTAACTGATTACTATCCTCTATAAATTAAATTGCCATAGGTTTGAGAGGTGACCGGGCAAACAAATTAAAACAAAGATTGAGGTGACTACTATGCCAATCTTCATGCTTATAAGTTACTTACTACCCCTTTAATGTACGATCACTCGCCATCGCTTTTCCACGAAACCTTTACTTGACCATTTGACAAAAAAAAGATTAGGTTTCCCAACCGTGTGCGGAAGAAATGATAGTAGAGGCATAAATTGTAATAAATTCCACTTCGGGAAAATCGTCTCTAACTTCTAAAATCGTATTAAATTAAGTAGATTACTCTTCCAAAATCATAAGGTTCATGACCAGCCAATGCACAAAAAGTATAACTATTCCGAAATATAATATTAACTTGTAAATTATATACCTAACGATACTAAAAATATATTCGAGAAAACGTATAACTATTTTTCTTACATTTTTATGTAAGGAAAAATGAGAAAATTCTCATGGGCTTACCCAGAATAGGAGGCCAGATGTTATAAGCCGATTGGTTTATAGTTATAAGGTCGCCTCCATGGGGACCGATACGATATTCTGATATACCTAAATTACCTAAGCTACACCAGATGATAATACCTTTATAAATAATTTTTATTATTTCAATCGATATATTTTTTAATGACCGATAAATTTAACTTTCAATTTACCTTTTTGGTTGGGTTGACCTTGATTGATTTGGTACGAGTAGGTACATTGATCTAAGGCTTAGAATATATCGCCAACCAATACATATAATATCTTAATACTTTGTCAAACAACTAAAGTCATATTTGAGCTAACAACAAATATGACTAAACTATAGCAAACACTTAAATAAGATTGCGAAAATACTGAAAATTAAGATAAGCTCGTACATTTACGTGATAATGTAATATTGCAAACAAAATATAAGATAAATTCTAGTATAAAATATTTGCGTAGTCGTGTACCGAGTTGTGATGTTGATGTCTTAGATAATGCAGTTTCGAAGCATGTCACGTATTATTCGCTTTGAGTGGTTTTAGGTGTGCTCTCTGCGCTCATTTTAAACTTACGTATTTTTGGAGAAATGCTAGACAATTTTATGAGTCTGATGAATTTTGTATGCAAATTGAATGTGGTCTTAGACAGACTGTAGTCGCCTGTCTTCTGCAAAAGTTGGTCATACCATCCTGTGGCGATATGTCCGCACAATGATTCCAAAAGAAATACTAAATTGCGTGAACGCGTCCCTTCGAATGTTGTTGGTTGACAGCTATGGGCGTGTAGATTTATTTAGTTGCATATTTTATTATTTAATCACGTAGTTTACAGTTCTGTCCTCATTTTAGCAGTAGATATGACATCCTGCCTTCTGTTATGTTACGATATTATGACGTTGTACATGATATTTTTTAATTTATTTACACATTGAGTTTTCAGTTGATTTACATTTTATTTTTGTAACTTGCATGCCGCTAAAAGATTTCACGAATTCCGTCTATCGAAACCAAAAAAATCTTTCTGTATGACCGTTCTTAGGCAGCAAATGTCGGCACTAAATTGGCGATTTATTTGGATCTTACTACCGGCATCGGTGTTGAATTATTTATTATGTAATTCGTGTTGTGTCGAAGCAGACGCAGAAATGACCCTCTCATCGACTACGATGTTTCATTTACAATACAACTTTGCCAATTTAAGCTAAGCCCCCTAAATAAAAGAGTTTTCATTCACCATACTATCGCATAGACGGAATATCATGATATCTTTGCTGGACGGCATTTCCACAATAATACCGTACCGTACCCCTAACAGAGTTCTACATAAAAACTACTACTTAGTATTCGTAGAGCATGATGCCTAGAAGAAATATAATGATGGTGTAACATTGAAATATGGCGTTTCAGTCGGATAAACAGTAATTGAGGCATCAAGGTTCGTTGTAATTATGATGGGGGGGTACGGTGTGGTAAGTACGTGGAGATGGTTGTCCGTAAGAGTAGTGTTGGTTGCGTAGCGGCGTGGCACGCGGCGCCGGCGCCGGCGCGGACGCAGAGTACGGCAGCTACTGCGCGCGCATACACGACGAGGAGATCTACCACGACCTGTGCGCCGTGAAGGGAAGCGCACGCGACACCGCGCCGCTAGCGCTGCCACCACCAAACCGCAATAACAATACTGTACGGCTCGGTTTGACTATTTTATATTATTTCACACACGACACTGTTGCGAGAAATGGTACAGTCGTCCGAGCGCGACCGTTCGATAATATGTCGTTTTAACTTTCCATTCGATACCAATGTTTGAATATGGTACCCCCTACGATAAGGGCTTCGGATGCCGGAACGCGCGTCGCTATGTCAGGAAACGGTGCCCTTTCATTGTAAGTTACATACTAGACTCACTAACACCGGAAAGTTTCCAAACAAAATGCACAATCGCACTGCACAATTTCAACAGCACCCCAACTCTTACGATAGTAAACATTTTAATTTATAGTCTACTCTCGATCTTACGTATTTGTAAAAACTTTTCGCCCATCTGGTTTTGAATGTTATGACTAAAAATAAAATGCTATGACTAGATCGAATATGCATGACGTATGAGGTTGGGTGCCGGCTGCCGCCGGTGGCTGTTTGGTGATGGAGCCGGAATGAGACGCGGGTGGTGTTACGTGGATGCTTGCTGGTTATGACGGGCGACATCGCGGCGGCGCGCGGTCTCGATCTGTCGATCAAACGTAACCGTCTTCGATACGACAATTTGCTCTCAGTAATTCACTACAATTACTACAAAAGAAACGTCTTTCCGAGCAATTTTCATGGCCGACTTGCGTATCCGACGCTTACAAGTAAAAGTCGGTAGGCGTTCCGGACATCGATCGAATTATGCATGGACGTATTATTTCTCGGAACACGAATTATTTTTTTCACCGGTAGTTATTTGCTATCACATATTTTTTTACTAAGTTTTTAGCGTAGATTAATGGTCAATGGTTTGCTGTTTCGTGCGCTTGCGCTTGGCAATCGCTTCGTCTTGGGCGGAGACGGATGGACGGACGTGTTTATTAATTTCTCTTTATGAATTTCAGCTAGCGACGTCATCGCACAGCTTAGAGAAAAGGGATTACGTTATAAGGGAACTTGTCGATACTGAATGCAACTACGTGGACGTTCTAAGCAAAATTATCAAATACTTTTTAAGGCCGTTGACTGCGTACTTGAAACCACAGGACCTGCAGGTCATATTCTTTGGGATAAAGGTGAGAAATAACACATTCCTTAAAAGGGTATTTCGAACTAAAAACAGATTGACTAAAAAGTGATCTCATAAGGGTTTTTACCTTTTGCGGTACGGAACCCTAAAAAGATGTTATTTGTTAAAAAAAAAAATTGCCTAATTACAAATTGAAATCTAACATTATTATGTAAAACGTACCTTTGAGAGGCTTAAAAACTATCATAATCTACATAACAGTGTAAATAATTGAGTTGAATTTTAAAAATTTTCATTTTAGTATAGGTACTTACTTTCAAAGCATAGCAAAGGTTTTTGTAGTTGAATACATATGTTCTAGAACACGGTTCACGTGCGTTTCTACCTATTCACTTATTATACCTGTTTATTAATATTAATAAAAACATGATATAATAATTACTAAGTGTAACACCGAATTATAAAATCGCGGAAACGTTACACAGGCATCGATAACCGGTTTATTTATGGTTATTGTTTATTTTAGAAACTCTGAGATCTCTAGAAATCTGAGTAGAAATCTATTTTTATATATTCGTCTGCATTGAATGGATTTCGATGTAAACAAGAACGTATAGTAAATTACAATTACTATTGCTTCTAGTTGTCTAAATATTTACGCTTGTTTTACTAGGAAATTATTTTAGCAGGTACTGGTTGTATATTTTGAAACAAACACAGGTACCTACCTATAAAAACTGACTGATATATTATCACCGCACAGCTTAGAGCAATGGGCGAATCAGGATAAAATTAGTTATTGGCATACATATGACGTAGAATTTTGAAAAATTCTACTCCTGCATGGACAAAGTGACGGATAAAAGCTAGTTTATAGTAATAGATTTGCGCTAAGTTTTTCCTTCGTTGATTTTACGGAACTGATCATCTACATTCTTAACCTTCATCCCCAGGAACTGCACGAGATCCACTCGGGCCTCCTTCGGCAACTGAAGCTAGCAACAGAGGCGTGCGTGCCGGGCAGCGGCGCGCCGCGACTGGCGGACGTGTTCCTCGCGTGGCGGGAACGGCTGCTGCTCTACGGGGACTACTGTTCGAATCTCACGCATGCGCAGGAGACGCTCAAGACACTCGACGCGAGGGACAACACGTTCAGTAAACAGTTGGCGGTAAGTGGAGCGTTACCACTGTTGACAACTCCCGCTTTTATTACGTTGTCGAGGCAGAAAGGTTTTAATACTTTCTCCGAGGGTGTTTGGAGATCACGTCAGGTATGTATCTCCAAAGGAAATATTTTCCACTAGGCAGGAGCTGGAGTCACGCTGTCCCTCAGTTCCCTGAGAGAGTCCCTAAGTAATATTTCCACCTCGTCATGGAGACAACTTCTGGCTAAAGGATGTGGTGTTCTGTCTCTGTCCCTTTCGTGACCAAATAGCTTAGAGCACACTTAGATCTAGGTAGTGCTAATAAAGTAAAACATATTTACAAGCCCTATTAGTAGCTCAATTTTACATAAAATGTGTACAATTTTTGTAGCACAATTTTACATACATAAAATTTTGATCCCCATTCTAATTTGTGTCAGTTACTTGAAATACCTAATATTCTAATCTTGATGCTAACCGTGCATTAATTTTGCCTAGAGTGAAGGAAAACATGGCAAGTAAACCGATATTTCATGAATGTTCACTGGCATGTTTCAATTTCAGAAATGTCAGAAGGAACACAGCGACGGTCGGATTCAACTGCGGGATATTCTATCTGTTCCGATGCAGAGGGTGCTCAAATATCACTTGTTACTTGATAAATTAGTTCACGAAACACAACCGGTAAGTAATACTATTACACTTTATTGAAAATTAAAACCTAGTTGAATTTTGCGCGAGATTTTGATTAGGGCTTTCTATTCGAAGTAGTTCCGAATCGCTATATTGATGGCCGTAACCGGAAGCATGAAAGCAGGTAAATCTCTGGCTAAAATTCCTTGCGGTCATAACTGACAAAAAATATCGATCGTAAAGATTTAGTAGTTTTAGAGGTAGATGTTCGAATTTCTTCTGGATTTCTTCAATTTAAGCGTTTATTTGTTTTAAAGAATCATGAAGAGTTCAGAGGATTGGAGCGAGCGAAGGAAGCGATGGTCGACGTAGCGCAGTACATTAATGAAGTCAAAAGGGATAGTGAAGTGCTCACGTTGCTTGCTAAAGTTCAGGTTAGACAGTATTTTGTAAATATATAAATCTTCCTACTAAAAATGCGAAACTTGTATGTTGTTGCGATGGAAGTTATGTTATGGATAGCTGAAGCCCTGATACAACACATAATTCCGGGACTTACGCAAGTAAAACCGCGAGACGCAACTCCATGATCTACCAATATTTGTATTTCTATAAGTAGAATTAGTATTATTAAAAAAGAAAAGTAAATAAGTATTAATATCCGTGGTCTAGGCACCATAACACAAGCGTAATTGCTTAGCTTGAGGCGGCTAGATGGCGCTGTGCAAAATGTCCTATATTTATATGATATAATATGATGTCGATGTACCAGGAGAGCATAATAGACTGGGAGTGTGGCGCGCTGGGCGCGGGCGGCGCCGGTCTCGCGGCCTACGGTCGGCTGTTGTTGGACGGAGAGCTGAAGGTGAAGGCGCACGAGGATCAGAAGCTTAGGACGAGATACGTGTTCGTCTTCGACAAGCTCATGTTGTTGTGCAAACCTGTTAAGGTAAGGACTCTAAAGACAAGTAGAAGAGGAAGACAAAGAAATCACAGAAAGATTTGTTCATTATTGACTGTTTTGAATTATTAAAGCCTACTTAGTTTAGTCGTCCAATCAAATGTATCTTTCAACGAACGGGAAAGTTAGAAGACCAATCAAATGCGTCCTTTAGCGGGGCGGAAAAGCTACTTTCCGTGGGCATTCCGAGTTAGTCCTTCAACACAACTCTTCTATAAAGGTCTTATAGTTTTCTGTCACGTCTTCTCCTAACTTATCAGAAGATTGAATTATAACAATATCTTTGCAGGATAATCAATATTCATACCGAGTAGGTATCCGGTTGGCTGAATACAGGGTGGAAGAGGCGGGTAGACGGGGCGCGCGCAGCGAGGGTGGCCGGTGGACCGCGCACTTCTACCTCGTGCGGCGGACCAAGGACGCTACGTACACGCTGTACGCTCGGAGCGACGACTGCCGGCGCAAGTGGCTCCAAGCTATCAGGGACGCTATTGACAACCTGGAGCCAGTCGGTTGTCGCAGCACGAACCACAAGTTTGTGCTACACACGTTTGAGAAGCCAGCTACCTGCCATCACTGCTCAAAGTTCCTCAAGGGACGGATATTTCAGGTGAGTCGATCATCGATTCTTATCATAATAATCTTATAAAGAGTTACGTTTGGTAGCCACAAATAGGCCGATTTTGTTAAAACTTGGTATAACGTGGATTTCTTTTATCCCGATATTCCCACAGGATCGGGAGTTACGCAAGTGAGATTGCGGGACGATCGATCGACGACTACTAGTGTAAATATAATTGTATGTTTAAGGGTTACCTGTGCACGGTGTGTAACGCGTGCGCGCACAAGGACTGCATCGCGCTGTCGGGGCGGTGCGGCGGCGGCCTGGCGCCCGCGCCGCCTCTCCCGCCGCACCAACATCCGCCCGACCATGCGTTACACTATTACATGTGGTCAGTACATATATGTCATAGTTAAATACCTACAGGTCTTATTAACCAACCATACGAAGAGAATAAGTAGTTTGGAGGAATGGCGGCAACGACTGGAGAATGTTGGCCTGAAAGTCAGTAGAAGCAAAACAGAATATCTATTCTGTGACTTCGGCGGTCTCTCCAGTCCTATGCCTGTAACCCTTACGGGAATGCCATTACCGGTCTGCTCCGACTTTCGGTATCTCGGGTCACTCGTGCAAGGCGATGGTGATATTGACCGGGACGTTGTACATCGGATTAACTCTGGATGGTTGAAATGGCGACAGGTCACAGCAACCACCTGTGATCCACGGATGCCCCTTAAACTGAAGGGTAAAATCTATAAAACCGTGATAAGACCTGTCGTCATGTATGGATCGGAATGCTGGGCCGTGAAGAAGAAGGATGAGAGAAGATTGCATGCAGCGGAGATGAGAATGTTGAGATGGATGTGTGGAGTAACGAGGATGGATAAAATAAGGAATGAGTATATTAGAGGAAGCCTGAAAGTAGCACCGATTACTGAAAAAGTAAAAGGGAACCGTTTAAGTTGGTATGGACATGTGATGAGAAGAGAGGAGACGCATGTGACAAGAAGAGTGATGAATATGAATGTAGAGGGATGGAGAGGAAGAGGACGACCGAAGAAAAGATGGATGGACTGCGTGAGACAAGACATGAGAGAGATGAATGTGAACGATGAGATGACGACTAATAGGAGTGAATGGAAGAAAAAGACATACTGCGCCGACCCCAAATAAATTGGGATAAGGGCAGGAAGATGATGATGACGAAGAGAATAAGAATAAATATCCATTAAATATCTTGCCTATTTCATTGTTACTATTATAATTAACAGTATTGAAAGTCCGACTCCCGCTCCGTCAAAATAAATTGCTATTCTAGTCCCGTAGACCTCTTTTACAAGGTACTCTGTAACGCAATAACCGTGATATTGACTAAATCTACACTAATACCTATTACATAATTTATTTTTTGTAATGAACTGACTACAGGAACAATTTTGATAAAACTGTTTTAATTGAACTTTGGAAATAATAATGGAATAAAATAAATAAAATAGTTTTATTTTTATCCCGATGTTCCCACGGGATCGGGACTTCCAAGGGTGAAATTGTAATCCTCCAGGCATAGCTTATTACAATGTAATATATGTTGTAGGTACGTGGGTGAGATGGGCCGCGAGACGGCGACGGCTCGGCTGGAGCGCCGCGTGGACGGCACGTTCCTGCTGCGCGTGCGACCCACCACGCACGGACACGCCCTCGCTCTACCCAACACGGACACACACTACGCTCTATCGCTCAAGTACGATCATATGATTTTGTTTAAACACCCTAAAGGTCACACAAAAGGATTTCAATCCATACAGCCTCGACTTTCACAGTGTGGAAGTCATTCATCAGACTAAGGACTCAGGTTGGTCGCTGCAGGGCGAACCTGGAAAGATGACGAAGGCGAAGGGAAAGCACAAGCTTCCGGATTCAATCAAAAGACAGATAGCAACTTCGCTATGTTATTTTTTTAATTTTACAGCCAAGAATTTGGCTACATATACTGCGCCTTTTGCGCAGTTAAATGACATAAATATTATTCAGACTGCGGATAGTTGTCTTTATCCGATTAATTTAAATTAAATAATCAGACAAAAGAGGTACGCTCTTGCAGTAGTTTTAAAACAATGGAGATATCCTCTAGCACATTACCAAGTAATAATAATAAAAAAAATTGTTCAGATAACAATATAAGCCAATTATTGATTTCATTATCTAACGAGTCAAATAATAACGATTGCTGGAATAAATGCCCTAAAATAAATAAAGTAAATAAAAATTATGAAAAAAATATTACCCTGGTGCATCAAAATATCAGAGGGATGACAGAGGGCAAAATACTAACACTGGAATTGTACATGAACGCTGAGGATATTGACATTGTATGCATAACCGAACATCATCTCCGGGCTCACCAGCTCATGTTCAATTTCAGCAACCACCGGGTTGGCAGCGCATTCTGCAGGGTAAACACGGCAAAGGGGGGGTCTCTTATAATACTGAACAATAAATTAAAATATAAAGAAAGAAAAGATGTCGTGTCTATGTCTGTGGAATGTGTAACGGAAATATCTTGTGTAGAACTGGAGCAATTAATAGTAGTATGTGTATATAGACGACCTGTTTTTGAAAATTTTAAAGAATTTATTGAGATATTGGATGAAATGCTAACAAAATTAACTAAATCAAAAAAACAATTACTTGTATGTGGGGATTTTAACGTAGATTTACTGAAAATAAACACCTTTTCCACGAAACTTCTGAATTTGTATAAATCACACAATTTATCTAACGTGTTTCTGGAGCCTACTAGAACCACTGACACTACTGCGACATGTATTGATAATATTTATATTACCGATAATATATCCACGATTAGCAAATCTATCATTAATAAATTAGAATCAGACCATAGTGGTCAGTTTGTCAAATTTGCTATTGTCATAAAATCGATACCAAAAAGGAAAATAAAGTACGTACCGGTGACTGCTGCTCGTCTGGAGGAACTTAGATTGAATTTAGCTAACGTTTTACCGTTTCTGCCTTGTGATACGGATCCAAATGTATTATATAATAACTTTTTTTCGGTTCTTAATAACCAATTTCAGTCTATCTTTACATCCAGATCTATGGTAGTCTCCGACAAACGCGAGTTTAGTGACTGGGCAACGGTTGGTATTCACCGCAGTAGACATAAACTATATGAGTTATACGCGGAAAGACAGAGTAATACATCAGAGGAGTTTGGAGCCTACGTTAGAAACTATTCAAGGATATTTAAAAGAGTGTGTATTTTGGCAAAATCTCTCTTCATTAAATCTGTGATTAAAACTAGTGATGATAAAATAAAAGCTACATGGAAAGTAATTAACGCTGAAACAGGGAGAGTCGCAGCCAAAAACACCGAGTTTAAATTGAGTATTAATGGAAATATAACTAATAATGATCAAGATATCGCAAACGAATTTGAGATTTTTTTCGGTAATGTAGCTATTACTTTGACGAAGGCTTTAAATTCTTCTACCCCCATTGCAGAAGCTTTGCTAAAAACGAATGTACCAAATTGTAATAAAACATTTAAATTCCAATATGTTAAAAATCATGACATTATTGTAGTGCTTAAGCAAATAAATCTCAAGAAAACTAAAGATCTATGGGGGATGTCTGTCCCGATTGTTAAATCAATTATTGAACTGATTATACCAGAACTAGTCATTATATTTAATCGATGTATAGATTGTGGTGTGTTTCCTGATTTAATGAAATTGAGTAAAGTAGTTCCACTGTTTAAATCTGGTAGTACCTCAGACCCCTCCAATTTTAGACCAATATCAGTACTACCCACGTTAAGTAAAATTTTTGAAAAACTTATTTTAAAGCAACTACTGAAACATTTCCATGATAATAATATCTTACATAATAAACAGTTCGGGTTTAGTAAGGGGCGCTCGACTACTGATGCGGGTATAGCGTTAATTAAAAACATATTTGATGCTTGGGAGGAGTCACATGATGCGTATGGCATATTCTGTGACTTATCCAAGGCATTTGATTGCGTTCAACATAATACATTGATCATGAAACTACACCACTACGGTATTAGGGACGGCGCCCTGGATCTTATCTCTTCTTATTTGAGCGGTAGGATCCAGAGTGTTGATGTTAACGGGAAACGATCCCCCGGATCTGCGATAGCAATGGGGGTTCCTCAAGGATCCATATTAGGACCTTTCCTGTTTTTAGTTTATATAAATGACTTACCTTACCTTGTAAGGGACAACCATGGGATAGTGTTGTTCGCAGATGACACCTCCTTGGTGTTCAAGGTTAAAAGGCGTCAGTCCAACGTTGACGATGTGAACAATGCTCTCTCTAGAATAGTTGATTGGTTCAATTCCAATAATTTATTACTGAATGGATCCAAAACTAAATTAATTCGGTTCACACTTCCAAATGTAAAACAAGTAAAAACTGTTGTAAAAATTAATGATGAGGAAGTTGAATTAGTCAGTAAGGCTGTCTTTCTAGGTATAACTTTAGATCCTAAGCTTCAGTGGGGCCCACATGTGGAAGCATTGTCCAATAGACTTAGTTCTGCCGCTTACGCCGTTAAGAAAATTCGCGAATACACGGACATTGAGACTGCTCGCCTAGTCTATTTCGGCTACTTCCACAGTGTCATGTCGTACGGCATCCTACTGTGGGGGTGTGCTGCAGATATTGATGCTATTTTCATATTGCAAAAGAGAGCTGTCCGAGCTATCTACAAAATGGGCCCCAGGGAATCACTTAGAGAAAAATTTAAAGAGATAAATATATTAACGCTCTATTCACAATATATCTACGAAAACTTGCTCTACGTTCACAAAAATCCTGATATTTTCCGTAAAAACAGCGATATTCATAATTTCAATTTAAGAAATAAGGGTGAACTTACCGTGCCCGGTAGCAGGCTCCGGAAAATAAACAGGTCGTTTAATAGTACATGTGTGCTCTATTATAATAAATTACCTAAAGATGTATATGACATGTCCATTAACAGGTTCAAAACTTTTATAAAGCATAGATTGTGCAGTAAGGCATACTATGATACTTCGTCTTATCTTAATGATAAGAACCCATGGACATGACTTTAGTTGCTCCATTTCAAATAATACTTTCAAATACTGTAATATTGACCATTGTGAGCGTGACCACATGAAAAAAAAAACCCCCATGAGTTTCTTGTGCCTTCTTCTCATTGGTGGGCGCGTTCCGAAGGCACACATCCTAACTTAGTTTTTAAGACGTTTTTATGTGGTCCTGTATACTTTTAAGTATTAAGTATCCAAAGAAAATAAAGATATTTGATTTGATTTGATTTGATTTGATGGGGCATGATCGATCCGTGCCGGGTTCGATGCGACTACGGGGCTCCCGAGCAAACTATGGTTCACCTCTTGACCTGCCCCTCCAATCCTAATAGCTGTACATTGGCTGATCTGATGTCAGCTAATAACAACGCCAGGGACCTGGCAGCTCACTGGATCCCACTGCCTCATCAATACCCCCATTTAATTTGTGCTATCGATACGAAGAAGAAGCCTCGACTGACATAATATTATGAAAATCTTGGCATCAAGGTCACTTTAGTAATTAAAGCAACGCATATGATCTCTCTGTTTTAACTTTTAGAACATTTTAATGTCATTTATTGCACGAAATAGCACTTAGCCTAACATGCAAACATGTAATTGTATATTTAATTAAATTTTAATATTACATAGTGTTAAAAAAAATCTAATTGATATATTACATCGTATGTTATAGAACGGACAACACAGTGAAACACATGCGAGTATGTCGCAAGCCAATCGACGCGGTGCCACATTACTTCCTATCAGAGTCGAGGTTCTTCCGTAGCGTCGTCGAACTTGTCTCCTACTACGAGAAGACAAGTCTCTCGGAGAACTTTGAAGGGTAAGTCACTTCTGGAATTAACGTAGCTTAGGGAGTGAAGGTGTAGTGGTGAGAGGTCCAAGCGGTTGTGGATAACTTCAATACCGTTGCTTCGATCTTCGTGAATATTGTTTCACTACATAGTATAAAACAAAGTCGTTTCCCGCTGTCTGTCTGTCCCTATGCATGCTAAGATCTTTAAAACTACGCAACGGATTTTGGTGCGTTTAATTGATAGAGTGATTTAAGAGGATGGTATTCTTATATAAAACAAAACTACCACGCGTCCGAAGTCGCGGGCAACAGCTAGTTGTTTTATAAATATCTTAATTAACATTAAACTTAAGAAACATTTGAAATATTAGTGTAAGTTAATCCTATTAATTCAACATGGCATTGAACACGTTTTAAGGCTCATCAGCATTTTAAGAAAAACTTGTGACTGGATGGCAGAATCTAAATGAAATAAACATAATTGAATACTTTCTAGGTATAATTCTCGTATAATCACTACATTTAAGTGTTACGTATTGTAGGTTAGGTTAGGTAACCCACGACGGGTTTGAACCCAGGCCGGCCGTGAACCAATAGATTTATGTTTTTCCTTCTACATACAAGACTTTTTGATCTTTCTTTATTATAACTACAGTTGATGGTTTTAGACGAATAAGCAGCCGATTTATATATAATATTTTATATTTGAATGTTTCCAGTCTAAACTCGAACCTAAGATGGCCATTCCGGCGTGTGGTAGCGACAGTGATCCACGACTTCAGACCGCTAGAGGGGTCCCAGCTGGCGCTCCGACCTGGAGCCAAGATCCTTGTGCTCAGCAAGGAGGGAGACTCCAGGGGCTGGTGGAAAGGCAGGACGCTTGATAAGGTACCAACACAAGTCGAGCTTAAAACATTACAACTTAGATCTTAGATCATAGTCCGTCAAGAGTATAAGGGTCAATTCACACGTACCACAACCACACCACGTCGCAGCGACAAAATGTGGTCGAGCTGTGGGTACGTGTGAATAGTGTCGCAGCTGCTTTTTGCAGTTGCGTTGTGGCAACCACATCGACAAAATGTCGATGTAGCCACGGTGCCGCCGCCGGTGGTGTTGGCGTTGCCGTCGCGATGTGGTTGCGATGTGGTCGCGATATGGTCGTATTACACAGGTGGTCGATAACAACGGCAAAATGTGGTACGTGTGAATTGCAATATTCATTTTCAATACAAAATATACGCCCGACCACATCGCGTCGTTGTGGTGTGGTTGTGGCTGTGGTGTGGTTGTGGTACGTGTGAATTGACCCTAAGTAAATCAGTCGTACGGTAAGTTATAAGAACTGTGTCTTGGAGCGTTAAATTGAATTAAAAGCCACATCAATTATAAATAGGTACATTTTAACTCTATGTCTATTTTTCAAGGATATCGATTTTTGCTAATTTATATTGTACGACACTGCAAACATCACCCCTAAGCAACTCTAGACTTGTAATATGGTGACCAGACATCAAATAGAATCAAATATTTATTTGCTTAACACATAATATACAGATCCTAAGAGGTAACCTTTAGTTTGAGAATACTTATAAACTTTTTCTTTTCATCATACCTACTTATGTTTTTCGTGAACAGGGTGACAACAGATCAGGGTATTTCCCTAAGGAATGTGTACGCGAGGAGCCCGAGTGTATCGGAACGCTCGACTGATGTCAGCTGTGCCTCGCCGAGCGCGAGCGGGACGCACACGACCACGACGCCAGCGACGGCGACCTCGTCTAACATATACAACCTTATTACTTACGGGGTAAGGGTCATTATCATGATCAACCATACAGCGTGGCTTAATACACTTTGAGTTCTACGGGGTAAGGTCCAAGATCCTCATGAACTTGAGTACGTTAAACCGACCTTGTGAGGTTTAATATCACTGTTGTCGCCGACGATGACGGCTACCTCGTCTGATACTGTACCTTAATATGTAACGGGTAAAGTTCATTATCATTTGGCAAGATATTGTTGAACTAAAGAGGTAATCCAAGCCTTTAGTTTTGTAGGATTTACTATAGCTTGGCAAAAATCATGGATTTATTTAATGACTAACAGTAAGGTGTATTTCCGTTTTAAAATATTATTCGAGGTACAGTCGTCGACAGAGGTAAAAAGAACATAATTATGACATTTTAGGTAGATAAATAAATAAAAAATGATGTACGTACATGTTGGATGTTGATAAGTGTAAATATATGTAGATCTTCGTCAATACAATGTTGATTATTGATATAAAAAAACGTGAAGACCGATTAACCCCCTTTTAATAAATCTTCGTTAGTTAAAATATGTTTCACTTCAAATGACAGATGTGTGTCTGACGCAAAGCATATTTTAATTATCGAAGGCTATTAAACGATTATGAATACGGGGGTTAATATGTAAAATGAACATAATTGCCAATGACAATTTTATCTTCCATGCATAATAATTAATTTTATAAAAAAATTAAACCCGACTACGGTAAAATCTTGCACTAAAAAGTATGTAATAAGTTTTATTTTCATAGTGATGTTTTGGAGGATATAGCAGTTTAATTTTTTAAGTGCGTTGGCGGTTAGTTTCCTATTAAGTAAAAAACTTGCTAGGTCCACCCGTTCCTGACAAATTCAGTGGTGACATACGGACAGTCGGACAAGAGAGTAATCTTATAAAAGATCCTTTTTTTTACCTTTTGAGGTACGGAACCCTAGAAATATCTTAAAGTTCTCTAACTCTTTATAACAACGCCATCTGTGTGACACATTTTCAAAAGTTTGTAGATTTCTAACAGATGACGTTATGCACATATGCTACGTTGTATGGGAGGTGTTTTGTATATGGTATAACAATACATCACGTTTGTTGCTATCTTCTAAACATCACTTTGTCTATGTGTATATACATATGTATGTTCATACACATGCTAAAAACATTACCCTTCCATTTGCCATAGTCGGGTAACTCTCTTTTCGTCCGAGACAAAAATACGAGAAAAATCGTGACCTTAAAGTCTCAGTAATAAACGACTTAGATACATTGTAAGAATGTATAGCTATCCGATGTTTAATTATAGAAAAAAAAACTTGTCATTAGTGTTTGTTAGTCAATAGCCGGGTACCCACCTAGCGCACAGGCTCGCGCGGCAGCCTCGCGAGCCTAATGCCTCGGCTGATGTGGACCTGCCTCGGGCGACCACGGGCGCGCGTTCGCTCGCCCGAGCACGGCTCGGCCCCGAGTCATCTGTTGTCGGTAAACTTGACGCGCTCAAAGGTGCCTCAGTGAGCGCTGTGCTTTAGGTGGGAACAACGAATACTCGCGGACTTATGATGGCTCAGCCTGCCTCGCGAGACTTCCTCGTGTAAATTGAACAAACTACTGAGGCTGCCTCGGGAGCCATCGCTCGCGATCTGGACACCGAGGCTGCCGCACGAGCCTGTGCGCTAGGTGGGTACCCGGCTAATGTAGAATCGATTGGGGTAATTCAATCGGTGGGGTAATTACGTATATTGATTATAACTTTATATGTCTTAAGTTAATAGCGACCTCATAAACTGGCTTATCTTACTATTATTCTCTTATACTGGATTTTTTGACTACTAAAGTTATTTAAATCAGGATATTTATCATGATTTCTGTTTTTATTTTGTGGAGCTCGGCATTTCGATGCTGTTACAATCATAATTTTTACGATTTATAGTCTCGTCAAAGTGATGCAAGTAGGTAGATGTAGAATAGTAATAAAAGTAGACATTTTTTGTCGCGATATTTTGTACTTCCTAGTACAAAATCGCTTTTATCATTCTCTACTTTTGTCTAGTGTGACATTTGTGTTCTGTGTAGAGGTGTCACGATGCGCACAACACAAAAAATAAAACAATGACAAAGTTTTTGTATGAAAAGTGTCCTAATGACTATTAAAATTTCAATCTCTCTCCGACATGGTCTATATCTTTATGCTATGGCTAAAGGCTAAGTTATACCCATGTGTCGTATTTACCCCATTATATGAGCTGTCCCACTCAACGTATTTGTTGTTAACTATGGATGTTAGATTGAGACTATTATGCTAATAGCCAGTCTAATCCCACCTTCGAACACAGAGTATTACGTGTAAAAACAATATATTTTTAATTAATTTTTAATTCAATTCACTATTGTGAACGAAATGTAATTAAAAGAAGGCGATTGAAGCTAGCGCGCCTTTTTGAACGAAAATGGGATATTTTAAAGTTATTTGGAAATTGTGTGTGATCTGATTGGTGGCGCCATAGTTACTTTTCGCCTTCTAAAATATTTTTATATTAATTTGCTGTAAAATAAATATAAAAAACTTATTTTAAAATGTTGACTGCCACGATATGAAGTTATTCTTTTACAAATAACGTAACAAAAATTATATTTTCAATTTAATAATATAAAAGATGATATAAATATTTGAAAAATTAAAGTGTTACAATTAAAAATTAACTTTGTGCCTGAGTGTACAAAGATTGTTTTTTTTTTACCAAATTGGTGTGCTATGCGCTAAAATCAATCAAGTACACTCATGTAAAAAATGTAAAAAAGCAATCTCAAAAGATACCGTAAAATACATTAAATAATTAGAAATACAAAAAGTTTCACGTACGTTATTAAAATAAATGGCGTGCTATATGATATATAGTCAATAGTGAATATATTTTCGTAATAGTATCTAAGGGAAGAATAAATGTTACAAAGTTTAAATGTTTACCGACACAGTGTTGCTGTTTTAAAAAAAAATACAAGTTAATTGTTAGACAAAAATACTCCGACATTTGTTTTTTAATCAAATGAACCAAAGTAACATTTGGTTTATATGTAAAAAAAATACAAAAACCATCGTGATTCCATAGAATTGACAGTTTATCCTCTCAATTTGGTCCATTTGATTATAAAACCTACTAAATAAATAAGGTTTCAAATTCTTAACCCTCTTTTTTCGCATCGGGGTTTAAAAAGCTCTCTTCTTCTATCTCTATTGCACTGATGTATTTATGGTGCGTAAAAATGCTTTAATTTAGTCGATAGTGTAATACACGTGTTTGTAGGTTCTAAGATAAAATACCTTATTTTCCTGGAACGAAGGGAAAAACTCGCAGACTAGATACTTTTATCGGCCAAAAAAGGAAAACGTTTCTCGTCTGCGCTGTCTTGAAACGTTTGAAGGTTAAATGTTCAAAGTCTTACCAATTTCCTACTTATGTCTTACCTACTGTAATTTAATTACTAAATAATAAAGATTACTCAGCCCAAGAGTCATTAAAATCATCAGTTTATCTTATTAATAATTATTTTATAATAATTAAAGCCTACCGAGTGACCATTTGTCATTATAATTAGTCACAATTATTCTGTTTACATTCCAAGTCATAGTATTATTTTCATGTTCATTTTTATTAGTCTACTAATATGAACTATTCAGTAGGTACTTATCATGATAACAAAACGTGTCAAAAAAACATTTTTACATAATTTATCGCTCTTTTTTAAGCGAAAGCTAGAGAATAAAATGTGTCATTTAAACACACTTCGCCCATTATTCCCACAACAGGGATTCACAATGCCTTACATTATTGTAATAATATGAATCATCCATTACATATTCGTACATATCATGACAAAATACAGTTTTAAATTCACATAGACTTCCTGTTTTCATCGCTTTAAAGACGTCTATACACGATCGACCTTTATTATGTCAACTAAAAAGCGCTTGAATGGAATTTTGCTCACTAGTTACTGATACTTTAAAATTGCCAACATTATGCTCAATTTATTTGACCTTAGGAAAGTTTAATAGAAAAACCTGACCGTATCACTCAGAAACGCTGCTTACAACGAAGCAAACCTGTTAAAAACAGTATGTTACTGTTTTTATAAGAGATGAGATTAGTTTTCTGATAATAAGCTTCGTAAACATTAAATCCTCAGGCAAAAAACAAGCGTAATTTCTGGAAATGTTTTCAGGAAAAAGGAAAAACGCAGCCAAGAAAAGTCTCGGCTGAAATAAGCATATTATTATACATTTTACTTGTTTTACGAATTAATGTTCATGCATTTTTCCTTGAAATGTTTTCCAGAAATACCTAGTAATAATAAAATGAAGCGTAATTTCTAAAATTGTGTATGTATACACACACACACAGTATATTTAGTGAGTTTTATTCTTATCACAATAAAAGCTATATAAGTATAATGAATTGATCGTGTGTACGCGCCATATTCTGTAAATAATGTTAACTTATTCGTCTAAGCTATTCGTAAGTAGGGGGTCAATGCAATTTATAATGCACAAGTGAGGTAACTTCCAGGTACTAGTTAGTGTATATTATATACACATACATACATGTCTATAGTGCATACATTTACATAATAATTATTGTATAGATACATATATATTATGTATTTCTGAACGTTCATGAGGTGTCTATGAGTAATTAATCAGATTTGATGTAAATTGAAATATATAACGTTTAAATGAAGTTTGAATCTTTCTTCTCTGTGCATAAACATTTAATAAGCCTCGATAGTGACAAAGCACATTTTAACTAAGTGTTATTAAATGTTTATAAATACGAGACTTGTATATAATAATCAAAAGAGCAATGTCATATTAAATCAAATAATTCTATAGCCGTTCAATTAATAAAAAAAATATATAAAAATAAATGTGTAATTTCAAATTATATTGTTGTTCTATTGTAAATTTTTAACGGTTTTGGCCAATATTTATATAAAAAAACAAGTGACATCCATAAATATTGGTCAATTATGTCACTGTGGTCAAGACCGTTAAAATAAAATGTATTAAAAAAAAGTATATTTTAAAATCAATGCAAATAAATATAAAAACAGAATTATAACGTGTAGAAAATGGTTGTTGTATGTAAGTAATAGATATATTTTTACAATTCAGTTGGAAGTTTCGGGAACGTGAGAGGTTGCAAGTGTGATAGTTAGGTAGACATTGTGAGGTGTATCGGGGTGATTGTGTTATGTTGTGTATAAATACATTACCCATCCGCGGTCGGGTAAAACAAAATATTCAAGTTTAATGAGTTTCTGGACTGGTTAGTTCCATTACGCCTGAATAGATGGTGTTGCAAAGAGCCATTAACTATCTGTTATAAGCACTATAAGTATATGTCCCTACCTACACATAAAAAATAAATGATGATGATTATTATTATGGCAATAAAGTAGGTACCTACCTAACCTAAAAGATGTCAACAAGAAAAATGGTTCAATCAACTGTACCACGGTTAGTTCCGAGTAGTACCGACTTATCGCTGGTTCTGTCACTGTATCATCACTACATAGTATAAAACAAAGTCGCTTTCTCTGTTCCTATATCCCTATGTATGCTTAAATCTTTAAAACTACGCAACGGATTTTAATGCGGTTTTTTTTAATAGATAGAGTGATTCAAGAGGAAGGTTTATATGTATAATACATGCATAATATAGCCGTGCGTAGCCGGGGCGGGTCGCTAGTTAGCAATTAAATATCACGGTGGTCCAGTCTGTAGGAGAATTCCGACTGTACCACGGGCAAGAAGCTAATAAAATCGACAAAGTATTTTGATTGTTTGTAAAAATTGCAATGATTTCATAATTATCATTTACGTTTAAAAAAAGATAATGAAATATAGTTATTTAAAACGGGATATTTACCATGTTTTTATGTTGTGGGGCTTGATATTTCGATGATGTAACAAGCATCATTTTCATAGGACTTGATGTTTGTAACAGTTTCGAAATATCAAGCCCCACAAAATAAAGACAAAACCTAATGTGAAAAATTCGTTTTTAATGACTTTAAAAATTAAAATAACCATGTAAGTTGAAACTCTATTGTATGTACTCCGCACGCACGCAATTGCCCCGATGCACCTTATACATAATTAA
The DNA here is from genome assembly GCA_907269075.1 of Idaea aversata. Taxonomy (NCBI): domain Eukaryota; kingdom Metazoa; phylum Arthropoda; class Insecta; order Lepidoptera; family Geometridae; genus Idaea; species Idaea aversata. The sequence continues at coordinate 1,505,789 of OU026084.1, forward strand.
TTATTAAATTGAATGACACATGTCGTGTATATTGATTTATGTGCCAAAATTACTGTTTCTGATCTCTAAGGAAATATTTTGCTCTGAATTGCACTGTGTTAACTTTGAATCTAAAACATTACAGATTTTTCAATTCTTATTGCAAAGAATGCCCATTTTGTTGAGGTATTAAGATCTCTATAAAAACTTAATAAATAAAAATAATAATAAAAAATAAAAAAATGGTTTCTTACTAGAAATGCATACATGTGAACTAATGTGAAGTGAGCATAGTTAAATGCAAAAATCTTTCATAATAACATTGAACCGTTCCAAAAACTAAGTTAGAATGTGTGATTTACCAATGAGAAGAATACATAAGAAACTCATGGTGTTTTTACATTCTTTATTTTATGTGATCATGCTCACAAAGGTCAAGATCACAAATATTTTGAAGGTATGTAGAAATGGGCATTCCTACTACACGCGAATTGTTATAAACTCCACACGAAATATTCCTTGAATCAAATGTTGTATTAGCGAGTAATCTAATCATCTCTTAGTTATTAGACTTCTATTCAATCGTGCAATGGATTTCCTTTACCAATTAATTATTAAGTTCTCACTGCATAATGAATTAGGATGTAAATCACGCACATAAATGTATTTTATGTTGAAATTGTAACGCCATATTTGTATGGTGATAGGTTTAATTTGTGCTCGTATTTGGTTGGATGACTATTATGGAAAAGTGCTTGTGAATTTTTCGAAACAATCAACGTAAAAAAAAAGGTTTTTTTTGCTTGAATTACGGAGAGCTTACCACGAGTTGTTTGTGAACTCAATCAAACGCGAATCGTAGCCTAAAGGTGGTCGCAGATTGATCAGAATCGAATTTTTGCCGTCTACGGGAAACGGTACCTTATTGTAATAGAAATAAGGTACAAGGTAACAAGGTAAGGTACCTACATTTATATTTCCGATGACGTCGTCAGAGGCGGCCGACTCTGAAATTTAAATGTACCTTATTTCTATTAATATAAGGTACTCTTTCCCGTGGACGACAAAAATTCGATTCGTTCGTCTCTGATCAATCTGTGTCCACCTTTAAACAGTATCTTATTAAAATGTTTCGAAGTCAAGATGTCAAAGGGTAACTTAAGTCTGTCATAATGTATAAAATTCGTGTGATGTATTTGAATGGGCAAGTGTTCAGGGTGACTCAATATTATTCTGTGTAAATAGTTGAAATACCAGAGACAGAGATACTGTTTTAGGCTATATAACTGGCCGCGTAATGGCCGATTCCAGTATTATCCTGTAAGTTTTATGGGAAATACTCAATACGTAATTTGATTGAGTACGTGACCAACTCGTGATATTGAATGATTGAATGGAATGTTGGTTATTTCGTTTGCAAAGTTCACAATGTGCTGTTCGAGTGTATCTTCCCGTTAAGTTAGCAAACTTGAGTAGATGATGTATTTTGATATTATTTATGTTGATGTTTGTAAATATTATATTATACAGAAATGCATATCTCACTGTTCCGTAGTAGGTAAGCAGCTCCATAATAAATACAGGTTGGAGAAATATTTTATATCTTTTATTTATTTCATTCTAATTATACAGTCTTATTTAAATTAAATACGAAAATAAATTCCTACATTGTTATTGTTTATCGAGAAATGTATACTTTAATTTTTATTAGTACAATAAATTACTGCTTAGAGATAAGGCTATGATAGGAGATTTTGGGAAACTTAAGACAGATGAGCGACCACCTTTCAAACGTATGGCAATGTATAAAAGACTAAATGCCATGTACAAAATCTCGTAAAGGGTCGAGGTTTTCCTGTAATGTGACAAATAAAAAATATTGAGCCGACATGTTTCGATACTTATATCGTGACTTCCCCCTTTAAGGTGAAAGGGTACCGGACGCTCTCTCCATACAAACGTGTAGTCGACTGTTTCCTCCCTGGATAATGACACTAGAGCAAATATTTTTGTTGCATAAACCCTATAACTGCTATGACTATGCCCTAGTTTTAGTTGTCTTAGTTTTTTTTCGTTTTCTACAAAAAATAAACCATAAACCATGGCAGTTATAAGTGAAATGCAACAAAAATATTTGCTCTTGTGTCATTATCCAGGGAGGAAACAGTCGACTACGTTTGTATGGAGAGAGCGCCCGGCACTCTTTCCTCTTAAAGGTGCAGTTAATTTAAAATTATCTGCACATCAAAATGACTAACTTGGTCCCTTAGACTATATTTTGTACTTAAATTACATCAAAATATCAACAATCATAAGTATATTTTTTACAATAAATTAGTTCTAAATTAGTTTTTTTTATTATTTCAAATCCGGCGTGCTATTACCAAGGTAGGTTCTAAGATCGTTAACAGTCGATCGTACTAACTTGGCCGGTATGGTAGGCCGGTTGAGACGCTTGTAAGCCGCGAACCGGTGACATCCGCCGAAACTGAAGTAGTAGTCACCGCCTTCACTACCTTTGATCCAGAGTATGTCGATCGGGGGCACTGTTCCTTCTGATTCTTCCTTCTGTAAAGGGAAAGTTTTATAAGGGTTACTAGAAAAAACCAGCCAAGTGGGAGTCGGACTCGCGCACGAAGGGTTCCATGTTGTATGGGAGCCAAACTTTTTTTCTGTTTTTAAATTTGTTATTACAGCGGCAACAGAAATACATAATCTGTGAAAATTTCAACTGTCTAGCTATCACGGTTCATCAGATACAGCCTGGTGACAGACAGACGAGACGGACGGACAGTGAATTCTTAGTAATAAGGTCCCGTTTTTAACCTTTGGGTACTTACGTAACCCTAAAAAAAGCCTATTCAATTAAACTTAAATAATTTTATAAATTTTTTTATTAGTTTTTGTTTCTAATGAATAGGTTCTGAAACTACTGAACCGGTAGTGATGACCTTTGATATAAGGATACATTGATTCATCGGGAGTAACATAGGCTCCCAATGAATCGGAACACGCTCGGGCGACCGCAGGCGCAGTGACTTCATAAAAACCACAAAATACCAAAGTTACTGAATAAATAGGTAGATAGGTGTAGGTGTACCTACCTCTACATAATTTGTTTTAAATATTGTTTATCAACAAAATAACGCAGTTCAGTATTTCTTATAATCATTTGATTATCGTATCATATTAACATCACAATATTATATAAAACTTGTTGCTAATCCATTTTCGATAAATAAACACATTCGAACGTAAGTACATAATCACAATATTGATATTTATGATTAGATTAATACCTAACATTCTTTATTAGATAGGTATTTTAAGTTGTTTTGATAGAATATAATATTTGCGTACCAAATAAAGCGAACCACTTGGCGCCCGACTGGCCAATTATTAAACAAATATCAAACTAGTTTCACTCGCGTAAGTTCCGATCCCGTGAGATTATCGAAAACAAGTTAGTTAAGTGTTATTCGCAAGTACCTACTCAATGTATCCTCATACCAAGTTTCGTCGCAATCGGTCCGGTAGTTTCAGAGCTTGTTCGATACAAACAAAAAAAATCTTTCCTCTTTATAATATTAGTGTAGATACCAAATTCAAGTTTGTTTAACGAATTAATGCAATTCAGAGTCGCTATCTCTACCATGTAGGTGTACCTAATGCCTAGGTATTTCTCGTTACTTGCTTGTGGTAATATTTCCATAATAAGTCTTATAACTTCATATACCTACTATAATAGTAGGTATCTAGATATTAATATCGGTCTAGGCTAGCCTGCATTTAATTCCTAAGACATCGATTAACTTTTCAAATGGATATTCCGGGCCGCTACTAGTAAATTAATAATATAAATAAATAAATAAATATTTCAGGACATATTACACATCGCCATCCAGCCCCAAGCTAAGCAACTTAATGCTTGTGTTATGGGTGCCAGATAACGGATAAACTACTTGTATACTTTTTTTTTTTTTGTAAATATATACATATTATACATATAGGAAACACCCAGAACCAGAAACAAGAATTTATGGTCAGCATAAATACTTGTTCCCGGCGGGAATCGAACCCGCAACCTTCTGCGTCGCAGTCGGGTGTTCGCCCGACGCGCCACAGAGGTCGTCGAATAAGGCAGTAACATGGGTACAGTCGGCAACAAAATTGCAGACCCACCGTAGAGTTCTAAAATTATTAATAAGTGCATTCGTAAAAGATTTAAACTCGAGCACCTTAGAATATTCTTCTAATATCAGTTTTGAAACTTTTGGAGCTCCACAGTGGGTTTGCACTTTTGTTGCCTGATTGTACCTGCATAAGAAAGAAGGTGGATACCTGAATAGTCTCCATAAGCGATTGAACTTTCTTCTCATCCAGCTCCGGTATGAAGGGTCTAGTTATCACAGACATCGGAACATCATGGACCTCAGTCAGGTACGCGCTGTGCACGCTCGTCATCACGCCAACTGCAAACGATAACAACAACACTGACAACTGCACAAGGTACATTTTACAATATCAATAGTTTTATGATCAATTTTTACGAGGTGTTCTTTATATTGACCGGAGTTGTTATCAAATTAGTGAAAATTAAAGTGTTTGATAAGTAAGAGAATGATTGAGCATGACTTTGTGTAATAAAGGACGTGTTAGTCATTTTGTCTCATGAATGAGATGATTTCACAATACAATAATTATCTTACACGTGACGTGCATATACCTAATGCTTATTATTCTTTTATTCTTAAATGTCTGTTCTATGGTTCTGTACCAGAGGGTTAATACCGCTCTTTACTGATACTCTACTGTCCGTCTGTCACCAGGCTATATCACATGAACCGTGATAGTTAGTGATACATAAATGCTAAGTTACAAACTGTACCTACTCACCCTGTTTTCCTCGATTCGCGGCACTCAGAATAGATTTAAATATCAGTCGTCTACTAATTTCCGTAAGCCAAATGACTGCGTTGTATCAACGTTTCAATAATACTGGGCCAACTTGTAGACTAGTCGTGTTTGACGTCGAACCAAGGTCGATTCACACCAACCATACACTAGTGCGCGTCAGCAAAGTGCGCGAAATTATGTAGGTATCCTATCTATGAAATTTTAATAAGCTATCTATTAAGGATTTTCCTAAAGAAAACTGTCAAAAGTTTGCCTTTTAATCCTAGGCCTACTGATTTCGACCATTTATTTTATCTAAATAGAGGGTCTCCATTAGTGATTTTAAAACCTCTTGGTTTCCGGGTTAATAAGTATTTGCCAGCGTCATACCAAGAGATAATAAAATGAAATGCAATCACGAAGCACCGCCAATCGCTAGCAGACTCGTATGGCACGTACTCTACTGATATCTCTAGGTACATAGACTTATTTATTTAACTTTTATATAAATACAATTGCCAAAATATATATCCACCAACCTTTTATCCCGCACCAGCTGTTGTTTATGGGTTTCCATGGGGGAGCTATTTTCCTTCTGCATTACATAGGCAATATTATAGATTTATTCAGTGCTATCTTTTGAATTACGTCATCGTTGTTGGGTAGGATGCGATCGGTAAGTAGGTATAGGTAGGTACTTTGTTTACCTATTTTTGAAAGTATATCTACCTTACTAATAATAATATGAATTTGTTACCTATTCTTGCAAAATTCTGGAATAACACATTGGCTACGAGGTAGAGGAAGGAAATTGACGCTTTTATGGTGAAGGAAAACATCGTAATGAAACACGTGGTTTAATTGGCTCCAGACGTATTGACAAGTTCTTTCCTCTGGACACGGTCGACTAAGCTGCGAGGGTAGTATAGGTGCTGGGCAAGCCTACTCCATCCTCACGCAAAGAGGACCCAACTAAAGAGGCCTAGCTGCGAAAAACAGCCCGTATACAAGTAGGTACAAGCAGTAGAGAGGAAGCACTTGCGTAACTGCATTTATATTAATATTTTCTTGGGTGAGCCGACTTGTCTTGTGGTCATGACCAACAAAAACCAGGACAAGGTTTATCACTTTGAATTGAAAGCATATTTTCTTGCTTTTAGCCATTTATGGCCATTTTATGGCATACAAATTACTATAAATACTGGCTGATATTATTAATGTTTAAAAAAAGATAAAATATGACCGATAAAATGTCGTAGCCACAGGGGGCTTTCGATTACAACTCACGCGGACTTAATTATCATTCAATTACTTAAAACTTACATAGTACTTTCATCATCATCCGAGCGATGTTCCGGGGTCCGCTACATAGGTAAGTAGGTACTTTCCCTAATGTCATTATCGTAATGATAACACAAACAAGACTTGTTTGGGCATTTATCGGTGGATAAGTATTTAAAAATAAACTATCAGCGCTCCGCGGTTTCACCCGCGTAACTCCCTAACCGGTCCCGTGGGAATATTGGGATAAAAAGTAAAAAAACTTCCTCGAAAAATATACTATCCAACACAAAAAGAATTTTCCAATTCGAACCAGTAGTTCCTGAGATTAGCGCGTTCAAACAAACTCTTCAGCTTTATAATATTAACTAGCGACCCGCCCCGGCTTCGCACGGCTGTATTATATCTAAAAACCTTCCTCTTTAATCACTCTATCTATTTAAACCGCATCAAAATCCGTTGCGTAGTTTTAAAGATCTAACTAAGCATACAAAGGGACATAGGGACGGCGAAAAGTGACTTTATTTTATACTACGTAGTGATAGTGATATAGATATTGTAGGCCACGTAACACATCGCCAAATACGAAACGAAATAAAACTCCATAATTAACTACACAAAAAATGTATTTAGTCAATCAGATGGTCTATATCATAATAACATTGAACTTGTCTTCGTATACATGTTGTCCGCGCCGCCACACTGTCGTCGTACAATTTACTTCAAACACATTCAATAATATATTGTATACAATTATTGTATTTATATGTAATAATATCGACGGCGCGTCTTGTCAATGTCCCACGGCATTTAACTTTTTAAAATTTTATGTTTCAATCTCGTATACTGTTTCAGATATTTTGTTTGAACACAACAACGCTAGCGAATTATTTCAACAAATTATATTTATAAGTATGTGGAGTTTGTTAGGCTACGAAGTTGAACTACACTTGATTCTAATAAGACGGTTTAGACGCGTTGGTTTTTGTCACTGAGTTATTTGTTCGATGGAGATGACAAACGAAGAAAAAGTTTGTATCGAGCGAGTACCATATTAGCTTAGTTTGTACTGAGCCAAGTGTCGCAAGTATATAAGTGAGTATTAAATTAAAACTATCTCGACTAGGTTTAAGTTTTAATTTTCTTGTAAGTAATTTGTTTTTCTGTGTATTGTTATTTGTATTTAATATTTTTATATCAATTAATTTTTTTTGTTGATACATAAACGCAAACCCAGGCCCCTCTCTAGTAATCTGTTGGTCTGAGTTTTACGCCGCGCAGGATGCGTACGCGTCCACCGAGTTATTTCAATATTGGACACGGGAAGTAAAAATGCTCTTGGTACACCTATGTGGCCTCTGGTGGTGGACCACAGGCAAAGCGCGTATTGTTTTACCCATGGACGGCAAAAACAGCTGCAACTTTATCTTCGTCTTGTCATCTCTAGTGAAACATAGTAACTCAATGGCTTCCATACATTTTACTGGAAACTAATTGTAAGCTGCTGTGAAAAGCCTTTTCAGCGTCTCAAACGTGTGCTTTCGGTCTTATGTAGTTCTAACTTTACAGTGTAAGAAACAACGAAAAACAAGAAATCGTGCTCAAAAACAAATAGCACCGCATCGCATTCGTATATATAAACAATTCGCGTTAGTTCAGTTGCAGATATATATACGGAATTATTTAGGAAACAATATAGCGGACAGTTCGTGTGCGACAACTAACACAACCATAGCTAATTATAAAATATTAAATTGCACACAAGTAATGTGCGTCCGCGATGAGTTCTGCCCCAACACTACTCTCTTCTCACTACTCTATTTTACTATGAATTTAATATTCAATTTGTTAAATAAATCTGGTAAACTATATTATAAACACAGTTGCATGGTTACAGCGCTATATACGCCAGCAACATCATTTTAAGCACCAATAAGTAAAAACAAGTTCTTTTCCCTAGACGATGGTCGTTTTTTCTTTCTTTTTTCGATCGTTTTTAGTTTCAGTTTCGATCGTCTTTTGTTTTCTAAAACAAATAATAAATTAGGTGTAAAAAGCACTGCCCAGAAGGTACCTAATTAAGTAACGTTTAGATAGGTACATGTTTAACTTAAAGTTTAGTTGAGTGAGGAAATAGCAGCGCTAGAGGGCGCTAGTATACGATGAGCGGACGCACGCACACATATAGACACTAGTCAGCACAAAATATCTGAATACTTACATTTAAATATTACACTATATCTTATAGACTATCGTATATTTAGTTTATTTATATCCATCGTAGAGAAGATACTTTATTGAACAAATATAAACGAGATCCCCGCCAAATCGATGTGAACAATATAATCATATAAAAATTACTAATACTGCCCAAAACTAACTTTCACAAAACATAAAACAAATATATCGATTTTATTCAAAATAAAAAAATAATAATACTATAAAATAGTTGCCATAATTTAAAATCATCAAAAATAAAATAAAAAATACTGTATTGCCAGTCGTATAGTTAAAAGAAAAATAGATAATACAAAATAAAATACGTTTCAATTACATGTACGTCCAAAAATACAATTGCTACATATAAGTAGTAAATGTAATGCAACAGTATACAGTATGTCCTATAACTAAGGCATAGAGCTCGATCTCGACAGCCACAGCCGAGTCGAGCCAAATGTACCGAGCGGTAGTTTCAGCTACTTAACATATGTAATTGTAGTTAGTTAAATGGCAATTCTGTGGAAGCTGCACGATTGTCGTACCCGTTACCTGGAACAATCACCATCTATATATCTAACATAGCTTAATTAGCACTTCAATCAACAGCCTAGCCAGCTCTCCTAAATGTCAATATGGCGTCGGCAAACATGTTTGATAGTGTTTTCCAAAGTTTAATGAAAAATACTGAGTGTAATGACTATAAAAATGTGAATTTAGCTGTGACTGACTTGAGAAATTTAATTTTTAAATCGAATTTCGATTGAAAATCAGCCAAAAAACAGCCTACCCTCTTTACTAAACAGCGCCGTTCAACTAGCGGCCTGAATGATATTCAGCCATTTGATCAAACAGCTAGGCAAATGACTTGGATTGATGACGTTTCATTACTTGTCTAGCTAGCCTGTTCATTTCAATTTAGTTCTACTTTCTATTGTACGAATGGGTTTAGCATTAGACAGCCAATTTATTAAATGTTGTAACAAACGCTATGGCTGAATATCATTCAGGCCGCTAGTTAAACGGCAGCCTAATTTGTAGTGAGTCCATATTTCAAGCTCAATAACTTTTTATGTTATGGTTTTTTGTGGAAAATTCTTCACTTACTATAAATGAACTATTAGTTACAGATGCTCCAATAGATAGCAGCAGCAGGAACGAACAAAAACTAGATGTCTATGAACTCACTCAGCTGTCATTCTCTCATCTCTCTTCTCTGTCATAGACAACAGTGGCTATAAAACGCTTCATCTAGCGCGATTCGCGCGAAAATCCGATTCTTTACTTAGATGGCGTCACAACGTTGTTATTCTAATCGCATTATTAGTTTTGAACTCAAGTGATTTTGAAAAATGGACCAATTACTAACAATTTATTAACTGTGCGCGAGTTTGTGCATGAATGAACGTTGAATATCTCAACGGTCGTCGTACGTTACCTAGGGTACCGGTACGGGTTATGCGCTATGGTAGTTGCAGTAGCGTGCAGCCTACGGCGAGAGATCCTGGTGCATGGGATCGTAGCCCATGGAGCCGTCGTAGGGCGGCTGCGGCTGGTCGTACGGCGGCGCCGGCAGCGAGTACCCCATAGAGTCCTGCGTCGGCGCTGGAGACATCATCGGCGTTGCGGTACCCGATGCTGCGCCCATCGAATACGGACTAGCGCCTGCCGCTGGAAACAACACCCTCATACATATTGTAGCTCTGCTCTAGCTTATCCTATATTATATGCTATGCTTCACTAACACTCTTACATCACTTCACACATCATACATTCAATCTTGTTTCTTTCAAAGCGATAAATGACTTGGCTTTCAAAAAAAGTGGTCAAACTTATGTATATATATTAAACTACAAAAGTTATTTTTTACTATTAAAGTAAAATAAAAATGGTAAATATCCTGTTTTCCTTAGGTATATTGTTAAAAATGTAATATTGAAATATTTTTACAAAAACTATGTTACTGTTTTTAGTTAATCACAGAATGTAAAGGGAATGTTTAATAAAGGTTGTAATATATGTATATCTAATCTAAATAACGCCAGGAATATTAGGGAAATAATCGTACAATAAATAATTTCAATTCAAATTGCAAAATAATAAAACTTAAAACAAAAAATATTCTCAAGAATATTTTAAGTGTCTCTTGATAGATATTTGAAATGTGTATATTTATTGTATTATTATAATGATTTGGGGCCCGAATAATAAATTATTTACTGTAATACGAAGCGGGCCTGGCGTCGGGCGAGCTAGCGTCGCGTCGCGCGCCTGTCCAAGGCAGGTCTGTGTGCGGAAACACAGCATCTTTACTAACACTCTTGCTACCAACTAAAGACAAATTAAAATATATCCTTTACATTACTTGCGAAATCAAACACCAAAGCCTAATCATTACTGTCACATCAATAAGCCTGCATTTACAATTTCCTTGGTAATTTGCAAATTTGTGTGATATTCAAACTTGTTCTAGGTTTGAATATCTCTAAGTTTTGGAACTTAGCGAGTAGTGTAAAGGGCAGTGCAATATTAAACCTTTTGTGGAATAGTGTATAATTACCGGCTGCCTTCTTAGCTGCGTACAAGTTGGCTTCCTCCTGTGCTTTGCCAATGTTCTTCTTGTAGCGAATGCGCTTGTTGCCAAACCAATTGGACACCTAAATAAATATTAGTGCAGACATTAGTAGTTGGCTACAATAAACTTATAGGTAACCTCTACTACGAATCCCTACGTTGTAATGATAAGCAAGGATTTATACTGGCCGAATCCACCCACCCTTTGTTTTGTATTCAAACATAATTTGTTTTTAAGCTTGTCTATTATTATAAACAAGTAAGTAAGCCGTTGATGTTATCTTGAGATGGGTAAGTATTGCTGGAAACCTGGATTTACAAGAGAATGGTTAGTTTCGAAGTGAGGCTCCTTCTCACCTAAACCATGGGTGGGTAGATTTTTTACAATCAATGTATTTGCCTATCTGCTACTTTGATGATAAAGCTGATCAATATGGAAAACTTGTGATCAAAAATGTTGTCTGCAATAGTAAGAAGTACCTGCGACACGGAAATGCCACATTTAGCCGCGAGCTCTGCCTTCACCTCCTCACTAGGGTAGGGGTTAGCGAGATGGGAGTAGAAGTACTCGTTGAGCAACTCGATCGCTTGCTTCGTGAAGTTGCGTCGTTTGCGGCGTGAATCCAGGAAACTGAGTGAAGTTAGGTGGTTATGATGAAGCTAGTAACTAGTTACCTGCGACACGGTAATGCCGCACTTGCGAGCCAGCTCCTCTTTCGCCTCCTCACTCGGGTAGGGGTTCGAAAGATGAGAGTAGAAGTATTCGTTCAGGATCTCCGACGCTTGCTTGCTGAAGTTGCGGCGCTTTCGGCGCGCGTCCAGGAAACTGCAAGCGGGAATTTGTTTTCAACAGAGGCCAAAGTTGAGCTGGTTTTTGAAGCACTTTTTTACAATTTGGAAAAAAGTTTACTGACCAATTGTCGGAAACCTTACCGTGAACGAAGGATCATGACGGCCTCGCAAGTGGACTGTTTCAACTGCATCTGGATGGAGCTGAACTTCTTGTGGATGATCTGCACCATGCGCTCTATTTCCTGCACGAGAGTGTTTTATCTATATTTATTACTGTGATGTCATTTAGACCTCATAAAACTTGCCATTAGCATCTATATTTGAATTGCTTAGCAACAAGTTTGAATCTTATAAGCAATGAAAATGGACAAATTTCTCCTTTTTTGTAGTCGGTTAAAAACCGTCGACCTCGCGGGCGACATTGAGTACTGTGCAATTGCTCATATTATTTTATAATTAAATTTTCAACTGTCTAGCTATCACGCCTTGGTGACAGACAGACGAACAGTGACGTCTTAGTAATATGGTCCCGTTTTTACTGTTTGCGTATGGAACCCTATAGACAAACACGCGAAGCTTGCACCCGGGCATAATTTTGAGGAGGCCGCCGATAACTTAGCTAAATTATCCAATCATACCTTAGGCGTGATCGGCCTAGTGCGGCTCTGTTCCCGCAGCAGGTTCATGACGTGCGTGGTGAACTCGTTGCACGCGTTCTCGTACTTGTCTAGCTCCTGGTGGTAGATCTGACGGATTTGCGCCAGTTTCGCGCGGTAATCAGAGTGCTCGATCGCGTTATCTATTTCATAAAGTTTACACTTAGGTAATTTCTCTAAATTGTACTACTTTATTTATTTTTCAGATTTTCTGGCTGTTATTAAAACAATTAAACTTTATCCCACGGCATCTAAGTACTTAGTAATTTTCAGTTTCAATGAAATTAACCTTGAATTTTAATTTAAAAAAATGCTATATCGAACACAATAGAAGAGGGAAGATAAAATAAAATGTGGTAACAATAAAATAAGAAGGTAAAAGAGCCAAAGGATGCCTGGAAGAAATTCTATGCAGTGATAAGGCCACCCATTATTTTGTTAATTGTTCCAATTTTCTTTTTTTAAATATAATTTACTAGCGACCCACCCCGGCTTCGCAAGGCTGTATTTTGCATGTATTATATCTAAAAACCTACCTCATTAATCACTCTATCTATTAAAAAAAACCGCATCAAAATCCGTTGCATACTTTTAAAGATCTAAGCATACAAAGGGAAATAGGGACATAGGGACGGTGAAAAGTGACTTTATTTTATACTATGTAGTGGTTTTGTAGAAATTCTATCAATTAAAATTTATTGTTTATAAGTCTAGGATTAAGTAAATTACAAAGTTCCTATAGTTAATAGCTTACTAGACTTTGCCATAATGAGCATTCAAACATTTTTCATTATAGTAGGAATGAATGATGGAAATTGAGAATATCAAAAATTTATGATATAAAAAGGAACATTACATATTTATTGAGGGCTTACTGCTGCAGCCGATATCTTCCAGGTCACCTTATGATGGAGGAGAGCATTCGGCAAAAACCTCAATGTTCAGGTTTACTAGATATCTAAAAGTACAATAGGTGATAACTAAATCAAAGACAATGTGACCTAAAATGACAAAAATAAATCAAATTAGGTATTACTTTTTATGTGTGGTTACATCATGCTGTGACTAACTGTAGTATAATTGCTGTAAATTAAAACTCTAAAATAGTACCTATTTTTTTTTTTATAGAGATGAGAGCACAAAATTGTGTATATATCAAGTCTTCTATTTTCTAAAATATCAACGTACCCCACTCGCCAGCTGCGGCGGACGCAGAGGCCGCAGCGCCGGCGCCTCCGCCCTTCTCTGGCCCAGCCACTCCCTCCGCAATCAACATGTTGTCGAGGCGCATGAGCTGCGGATCTGGGGGCTCCTCCTCTTGTGTGTTACGAAGGGACAGGACTAGAGAACGAACAAATTTAGTTTAGACGCTGTTCCTTGTGTACCTATAGTTATTTATCAACCAATTTGAATCTTTTGTATATAATAATATGTAGATACCTAAATACACATTACTAGATCAAATTGAATATAAGTTTTAAAAGGTAAAAGTAGGTACCAGGTAAGTATCAAGACAGCCTGAAAAACCAGTCTGACTAGTTTCAAAGAAAGCTGACTCAATGAAAATTGTGTCGTTAGAGTGAACAATACTGAAGATAACTAACACAAACCTGTTTTTTCTTTGATTTCACACAACACTGAAAACAGGGCAGGCTTCATTCTATGACAGTTCAACGTATGTTTTCTAGCTTGCGCTTCGTCGAGACTCTGATCCGTTATGTTCATAATTTGCTGAAGAATTTCACCAATATCCTGTTTCCTCGCTTCGCCTTCTCCGGCAGCAGGGGTGCCTTCGCCCCCGGGCAACCCGTATCCTTGTGGACCCATCAGTCCGCCGCTGTGCGCCATCATTCGGTTCGGATCGTCCATTTCGGCCACGGCTCAATACATATATATGTCTACACTTACACTAAGACCGTATACTGTTTTGTACGTGGTTTTAAACAAATTTCTAGTAAAATATTGCAATAAAAATACAACAACGCTATCAGGGGCAATAAACTAGAGCTTCACCCCCTGATACTCAACCAGCAATAAAATGGCCGCCTCCTTCTTTGTGCTGTCAAATCTGAATTTATGGGAAAAGAAAACAAATAATTAAAACTAGTTCTATCACGCTTCATCTCGCCATTATTTACGCTGTGATTTAGAGGAGGGAAAAGGATGGTAAATAAAATGTTGCCATATAGAATGTCGAGGTCAATACTTTGCGTGCTCTTCATGCGTGACGCAATTATCAAGACAAAGTAATTTTTCTGGCTTTTTTCATTTCATTTTATTTGAATTTGGGAATAGTTTAACCATGAGGATTCAAAATAAACGAACGCAAAACTTAAAATATCTGAGAAATAATCATTTTGCAAATCAATTTTTAGAATGCGTTATTTATTTGTAGCATAAAATTATACTTGTCTCCTTTTTATGCTGCTTCATTGCCATCAAGCTATCTCACTTTAATGTTTCTTGGATTAATGTCAAAGTCAGCTGCCCGTATGTGACAGATGTCAAATAATGGAAGAACGGTGAAGGAAGATGTGCACGCAAGCAAAAGGATTTCGTCATCATTTCAACACGCGATCAAAAAAGTGTATTGCCGGCTAACAGATGTGATAAATAAAAAGCAAGAATCTATTCAACTTATAAATGAGAAACATTCTCCCTTTAGTTTATATTTGTAGTACATTTAGTAAACGGATACCTGCAGTGTGCAAACACCTCAGACTTTCACACAAACAGACGTGGGGCAGCAATAAGGTTCACAGAAAGATTAGAATAGCTAACCCTTTACGTGAAATAATCATGGCAGATCCAAAGATTGAAAAAATCCTAGCGCCGCTGCGGGCCAGCGTTAAAGAACAGGGTGATTTAGTCAGAAAACTGAAAGAAGAAAAGGCACCAGAAATTGACGTGAAGAAGGCTGTAGCCGAGTTAAAGGCAAGAAAGAAGGTATTGGAGGATAAAGAACTCAGTCTCGCTCCCACGGAGGACCTTTTTGACCGCTCGAAGATGGAGGATTTGATAAAACGGAGATTTTTCTATGACCAATCGTTCGCTATCTATGGTGGCATCACTGGCCAGTTTGACTTCGGTCCAATGGGATGTGCTTTGAAGAGTAACATGATCCAGCTGTGGAGAAAGTACTTCATTCTCCAAGAGCAGATGTTGGAAGTTGATTGCTCCATATTAACTCCGGAGCCTGTGCTTAAAGCTTCTGGCCACGTTGAGAGGTTTGCTGATCTCATGACCAAGGATGTAAAGTCTGGAGAGTGCTTCCGATTGGATCACTTGATAAAAGCTCACCTGGAAAAGATAAAGAGTGAAAATATGTTTTTCACTCTTTATCTTACCAAGCAAGAACTGAAAGCTGAAATAGAAGATATCTTAGTTAAACTTGATGGCATGACAGCAGATGAGATGTCAGCTTTGATGAAGAGGTTTGATATGAAGTCACCGATCAGTGGCAATGAGCTCACTCCTCCTATTGAATTCAACCTCATGTTCAACACTCAAATTGGCCCATCTGGTTTGGTAAAAGGTTTCCTGAGACCGGAAACAGCTCAAGGCATTTTTGTAAACTTCAAAAGATTGCTGGAGTTCAACCAAGGTCGTCTACCCTTTGCCGCTGCACAGATAGGTAACTCATTCAGAAATGAGATATCTCCTAGATCAGGGTTGCTACGAGTGAGAGAATTCACCATGTGTGAGATTGAACATTTCTGTGACAACAAAGATCATCCCAAGTTTGACACAGTCAAGGACACCCAGATGTTATTCTACTCTGCTAACAACCAAGAACAAGGCAAAGCTGCTGAAATTATATCCATTGGTGATGCTGTCTCTAAAGGTATTGTGAATAATGAAACCCTCGGCTACTTCATGGCTAGAATATACCTGTACCTGGTCGCTGTTGGTATTGACCCCAAAAGGTTAAGATTTAGGCAACACATGGGTAATGAGATGGCCCACTATGCTTGTGACTGCTGGGATGCTGAGATCCTCTGCAGCTATGGGTGGATAGAATGTGTGGGTTGCGCTGACAGATCAGCTTATGACCTCACCCAGCACACAAAAGCAACAGGTATCAGATTGGCAGCTGAAAAGAAATTACCAGCTCCCAAGCAAATAGAAGTGGTTGAAGCTGTGCCTAACAAGGCTGCTATTGGGAAAGAGTTCAAGAAGGATGCAAAGATCATCAATGATGCCCTAGCTGCTATGGACAATGAAGCTCTAGGAAACCTCCAAAGTCAACTTGATGCTGCTGGGGATTATGTGTTGTCTACCTCTGACAAGGAGTTCAAACTAACACCCAGCCTTGTCAGTGTGAAAAAGACTCAAAAGACTGTACATGTAGAAGAAATAATACCAAGTGTAATAGAGCCATCATTTGGTATTGGCAGGATCCTGTATTGTATCTTAGAACATAGTTTCAAGATGAGAGAAGGTGATGAGCAAAGAACCTACTTCTCTCTGCCAGCAAGCGTTGCTCCAATGAAGTGTGCTGTACTGCCTCTGAGTGGCAATGCTGAATTCCAGCCATTTGTAAAAGAACTCAATCAAGAGCTAACCATGGTTGATGTTTCTCATAAAGTGGATGACTCATCTGGTTCGATAGGGCGGCGCTACGCAAGAACTGACGAGCTGGGTGTGCCTTACGCTGTCACTGTTGACTTTGATACTACAAAAGAACCTCACTCTGTTACGTTAAGAGAACGAGACAGCATGGGGCAAGTTAGATTACCCCTGGCTGATGTTCCAGCAGTTGTAAGAGATCTTTCTAATAGCAAAATATCTTGGGCAGATGTGGAACAGAAATATCCAAAGTTTGAACAACAGGAGAATGTGAAAGGTGTTGCAGCATAGAGTACAGCATCATTTAATCATTTTAAGATCTAATTTGCACTCAAATCAAGTATTTATTTTTAAGCTAAGCTTTTGCAAGAAAATTGTCAAGAAATTATAGTTTGCCAGAATTTTGAAATAAATATTACTTAACAAAAGTATTACTGTATTTTTACTTATCAAGACTTAGCATATCTATTGATCACTATCATAATTAGAGATGTAAAAGAAAGAATGTCTTACTGACAAATAAAAGTGCAAAGATCACACAATAACTTTTTGAAACAATGGTAATTGAAACCTTGGTGTGTAGCTGGAGCACGGGAAGTAACTAAGGTGGTTACAACTTAATAATCTTATCTTACTTACTAATATTATAAAGAGGAAAGATTTGATATTGTTTGAATTGAATAGACTGCGAAACTACTGGACCGATTTTTTTTAAATGAAGAGTATACTCCCAATGAATCAATGTGCCCTGCATTGATTCATTGGGAGTAAAAGGCTACTTTTTATTCTGATATTCCCATGGGACCGCTACTTACGCGGGAGAAGCCGCGAGGTGATGCTTGTATATTATAAATAAACACGTTTACATACTTAACATTAACATTTATTCTCAAAAACACATTGCATAGTGCAAGTAAGCGTAACATTATCTATAACGGCGGTCTCTGGACCTCGACCGATGACGGTGTTTGTCGCGCGACTTGGACCGCTCGCGGTGGCGGACGCGGTCACGTCGCTCGCGCTCGCGTCTGTCCCGGTCGCGGTCTCGATCGACGCGGTCACGATCGCGTTCTCTCTCACGATCTCTGTCGTCGCGTTTCCTTTCTTTTGGATATCTGAAAAGAAGGAGATACAAATTCAAGACTTTCATACACAAAATTAATCAATACTTTTCCATCAAAAATAAGGGATTATCTAGTTACTAGCTGTGCCTTAACTTAGACAAAAGCAGCGTCTGTCTTTTTCTAGCAACAACTACTAGCATTTAATATTTTTTTATATAAAAAAGAATATTACAGACACACATCACAATTCTAGCCTAAGGTATTTTAGTGACCATATAAGAATTTCACAATCTTGTTGAGATGAATTGTTTTGCAAGTTACAGATATAGTTACCTGTCCTCTCCATAGTCCCGCCTGTCTCTATCATCATGTTCCCTTCTATCGGAGTCCATCCTGCCACCACCCTGGTAGTTGGAACCACCTCCACCGCCGCGGAAGTTTTGCGGCGGGTTCGACACCGCCTTCTGCCTGTTGTGCTCCGCTAACCTGTAACATTTTATTATTGTAATATTCTTCTATAAAAGATGATTCTTCGAATATTTCCGAGTTGTCTGACAACATTGATATAACAGGTCTAGGATGTGCTGTGGTGATGTACCACCTGTACCAGATCAAAGCCTGAAACTGTGAAAAATATTAATTACACAAAGTTTAGCAGGTTCATATCCAATCTCTTCTTTTATCTTATTGACTAGTCTGCCTAACATGAGTTTTGCCTGGGTAATAGAAAAAAAACAACACTGTATAATGCAAAAACTGTTGACGAAAGGCACTTTTGGCAAAGGCATTTGCTGCAAAAATGGTCCTCAAATCAGCACAATTTTGTGCTGAGTTGAGGACAATTTGCAGCAATTGTATACCTACATAATAATATCTGTTTTCTTTTATAGTTTTGGTTAATTGTAAATATTTGGTGCAAATAAATGATTATTCTATTCACCTGAGCTAAGTGAAGTTAATTGCAAACTTGCATTTTACATGTAAATAAAAATGAAATGATTTTGGATAAATGCATGTTGTCAGTCTATGGCTTTTAATTGTTTCCTTAACTTATAGACAGGTAGGGTTCAAGTAAACTTACTTCTGTTCAATCTGTTTCTGTATAGGGACAGGTATTCTGGGGAACAGTGTGCTGAACCAGTCTAGTTTGATGAGCATCTGTCTGACGAGCGCCCCGATGGTAGTGGAGCCTCCGCCGCCCGCGCGCGGGTCCACGTCTTCCTCGTCGTCGAGGTAGTCCGCGTACCAGTCGAATAGGTCTCCTGGTGGTTGAGTGTAGCGGATGTACATGAAACCTGGGAGTTGAACATATAAGTTTTTATCCTCCTCTGCATCTCTACTATTATAAACAAGCAGAGCTTCGCGGTTTCATCCGCGTAACTCGCGGTTACGTGGGGAAAAAGCGGCCTATGTGTCCCAATGAATCATTTATCCTTATACCAAGTTTCATCAAAATAGATCCATTAATTTTGGAGCCTATTCATAACAAACAAAAATACTCTAAAAACTCTTTCCTGTTTATTATATTAGTAAACTCATCTATTTGTCATTATAGGTCGAGGACTATAATTTCCGCATTATGGCAAACATTCATGACTGGTACTTTATCCAACCAAACTGGATTAGAAGCACGGAATCGTCCTAGGGCCATTCTCGGAGTCCTAGGGCCATTCTTTTAGGTTGCAAGTATGTCATTGTTTTAACGCCTCAACTGCTGAACTGATGAGACCATGGAGAAGCATAGGCTACATTTTATCCCGATTTGAATACTGAACTTCACTGTGTGAGCCACTATTTATTTAAGACTAGCAGCGCTTCGCGATTTCATCCGCGTAACTCTCAATCCCGACAGAATATCGGAATAAAATGTAACCTATAGCACTCCCAATGAATCAATGTATTTTCATATCAAGTTTTATCAAAATCTGTCCAGTAGTTTCAGGGCCTTTTCAATTCAAAAACAAACAATCAAATCCTATCCTCTTTATAATAACTTACCAAGTGCTCTGATATAAGGTGAGTCAGAATGCTGTAACAGGCCATTGACTTGCTTGCGAGTTAGCCTGAGAGTGTACAGCTTGTAGAGAAGGCAGAACGCTGTCGATACTATACCGCCGGCGCCGACGCCGCGAACCTTCAGGATAAAATATTATGCTTTTGTAAACAGAGCTTTATTTCTAGTCAGTTACTAGATATCTACTACTAAAGTTATTAAACAAGATATTTACTATGTTTCTCATCTCATTTTTATTTTGCTGAGCTCAATATTTCTTATAGCATCTTTATAGCATTTATAATAACTTTAGTTAGTAGTGAAAATGACGACCACATGTTATTTTAATTCCACTATTTATCACAGACATGCAATCACACAATAACTACTAAACTGGGTGTAGTTGTAGAATAATGTTACTTCTTATCTTGCTTATCCCAGTATTCCCACTAGATTGAGACTATGCTGAGGTAGTTGTCATGATAACACACACAACATGCATCATTGTATATTGTCTGATAGAACATACTCACACCGCCACACATGCCCGTCTGGCCGGCCGTCTTGCGACTGCCTCGCTCCCACGGCTCCAGGTGTTTCACTTGGTAATATATCTCGTCCACAACCTCGTGGTATGTCTTCAACTTGAACAGGTGAACTGTTGGCAACATTACTATATTAGTTTAACAAACTTTATGGTTACTGAGATTCATTCTAAGGCATTATGTAGGCTGTTGATAGGAACAATTTGTTAGTCTCTTATTGAACCGATTTTGATGAGTTTGGTACAGATGTGGTTAACATTTAGTAAATGTAGGTCAACTAGTATTGAAGCTGTTTTTACTATGGTTTCTGAGATTGGCGGGTGTCTGCTAGTATGATGGTAGTTTCAGTATGATAAGGTTATGCGGGGAAAGTTAACAGAAATAATGTAAAAAAACGTAACAAAACAACGATTGACATCGAAGTCCAGGCTCCTCTGCGTTGATATCGTTTGCTTACCTACCTTTGAAGTAGCTAGATCCCTGAATATTAGCTAATATTAGAGGATTCAGGTTCATAGTCTGTTCATTACCCCATAGTGGTAATACATTATGCTGCTTTCCAGTTTTAGCAGGTTTTTGCTGGTTAAATTCTGAAAATTACAAAATATTAGTAAAAAATTCGAAGGGATTTCACTTGAAAAATTGGCACAACACATACCTTCGACTTCGGACATTATTGTTTATACTTAGCACTATAAACTGAATAAATCCTCTGCTTTTACAATAAATAGCACCGTTTAAACACCCAGGTTACACGAAATCATTTAGGATTTTGTGATTTAATGAAAAAACAACACGATAGAAAAACAACGCAAGCGAAAATTTCACAATGGCGACAGTGAACGAATGAAATTGAACTAACCAACAAAAACATAGACCAAATGAGTGAATGATTATTTTTACAACGTTGGCAACAAGTGCGGAAATGCATACCTTCTTTTAAGTACTTAGTAGAAAAGTGGCAACACCAGCTAAGGGTCACGCTACACGGTCAGATTAATGAAAGTCTTCAAGTTTCTATAATAATTCTAGATTGATCTATTTTAGGCATCATTCTTTCTATAAATATTAGTGACTACTTTATTTAGCCAAGGTTTGGACGGCTAACAAAAGCTCACTTAAAATCATTCGTTATAAAGAATTAAATAAAACTCAATTTATATGAAATTATTTACAAATATTTACTTAGAACCTAAAATACACATAACTTATCACCCCCATTGCTTTGAACCAAAGTTCTATGAGTTGTGCAGGACAGGGGCAGTGCTGAATATAAATGAGGCATTCGTTTTACTACTGGTAATAGAGCTCCAAGTTCATGCCGTCATGAATTTCATCTGAAAATGTTGCTAAAGAAATTATATATTTTAGACATGACAGTAAGTAAACTCTGCAGTGAAGCTTGTTTGTATTATTAATAGGAGAATGCTATTAATTTCTATGAATGATTAAAAGGAGAGACAGCCTAAACCGCTGGGTCTATGAATATGAGGACAAAATTCCATAAACAGCCTAGATAAGCACTTAGAAAGTTTATTTGAAAATTCGTAGGCTGCAGCTGGTGTAGTTGGTGCAGTTTTAAAATAAAAGGATACAGTCAGATAGCTTGATGTGGTCTTTGAAAACTGTGTACCACTTCTTGAGTACAATCTTATCGTATCGTGTGCCAGTCTGCGCAGCTATTAGCTTCTTCAAGTCGCCTACAGTGTCGTCCGGGTTGCATTTCACTCGGACTTTCTTCCCGAGGCGATCGTTGCAAGTTACTTCCAACATTTTCCAGAAACCTTTAGTTGAGGTTATGTGAAGTTGAATTCGTTTGAATCCCACGAAGAATAACTTGCACGTACTTCTTTAGTTTTTGTAGCAAAGATAGACATGTAATTCAATCAAGAAATCAGCGAAAAACGCGTGAACTAGCGTAAACAAATACAAAATCTACAAAACTCGCTTTTTTTTTTTTTTTTTTTTTTTTTTCCTTTGGACTTAGGCGCGATCAGCGACTTGCCAGAGTCATGTATTATCTTAAATCCGTATTTATCCGGTCAGCTCTGTGACCGAATATTTTAGGCTGTCTTGAGGTCTTGAGCAGTTTTCTAATCATCATGGTGATTTTAATATGGCTTGAATTTAGTTTGATGTTTTATGGTGTTTGCGTAGTTATTTTGGTTGTATTTTTTGGAAAATTAGGGAAACGAATATTTACAAAAGGAACCGGAAATTACGAATAGGATAGGATCAGGAAGGTAGGGAAATAAATCTTAAAAATGTTAAGAAAATTTAAAAAAACTTACTTTAGCAATATTTACAAAGATAGGGAAGGGAAGGGATATAAATAAAATAAATAAAAATAATTAAATTTTAATACAATTATAAGTAAGATAATTTGATAAGGCAATATACATATACGGGTCAGGTCGGGTAGGATTCATGGATAATAAAGATTTGATTTCTGTAGGTAGACACACTTTTAATGATAACAACGCCTCGTATAAATGACTATTATCGAACAAAGAGCAACCAAAGAAAATGTGATTGATATCACAATCTTCCACTCCACAGTCACACGCAGCACTCTGTACAATACCAAGCTTAGCAAGATGAGAAGGTGTGCAAACATGTCCAAGTCGCATTCTTATTAATATAGATGTTGAAGTTTTGCAAAGCTTGATCTTGTAAAACCACGGTTTTTTAGGAATTGTAGGTTGAATTTGGAAATAATGTCTACCTTTTTTCCGGACACTCTCTATCCACAATTCATTCCAAGCGTGGTACATATAAGTAGAAGGGATCGACGCTAAATCAGACGGGTAGTTCATATACGGTACTAAATCACCATATTGCACCGCATCCTTCGCCAGACTATCTGCTTTATCGTTTCCATGAATACCTGAATGTCCAGGAATCCATACAAACGTAACAGAAAGTCCTTTGAGTGAACATTCATGTACTTTATTCTTAATGTCAAAAATTAATGGAAAATATTTACAAGATTTTAACGAGTAACGTTTTAAAGCCAGAAGTGCACTTTTGGAATCTGTGAAAATTACAGTTTTTTTAAGCTTCATGAGCAATACCAGTTCGATGGACTTCAGTATGCCAAGGCATTCCCCGGTGAAAACTGATGACTCTGGGGGTAGTTTGATTTTTTGTACAATGTTACTTTGCTTATGAAAGACTCCAACACCAACACAACTGTCAGTTGATAATTTTGAGGCATCACAATATATTTGGTGCCAATGCTGCCATTTGGAATCAACAGCATAATTGAGTTCTTGTTGAGCATTAGGGGATTCTTTATCAATTCCTATATAGTCATGAACCTCTAAAGGAGATGTTAAAGCTTTAAAGTTATTATTAAACATTGGTAAACGAGGTGACCTAAACGTAGGTGCTTGAATAGATAAAAATCTTTGCCAACTAGTAACTAAGCATGGAGTTTTCTTATGTTGCCAATAAGGTGTACTTAACTCTTCGGATAGTAAGAAAACTTTTGGAATCAACGGGTGATTTGAAAACTGGAGGATTCTACAAAAATATCTATCACATAAATATTGACGTCTGAGGTGAAGAGGCGGATCAGCATACAAAACTCGCACAATCTATGACAATCAACTGACAGTGACAGACACGACAGTTTCCTCTTTTTTTTTAATTATTTACTTGCGTAGCGGTAATGAATGAGGTCTTCGTCAACAAATTAAAACATAAACATCCGGTAAACTACAGATCTTATAAATGATATTTAATTGAAATAATAGATAATTTGAAATAAAATGTATTTTAGAGTTATTTAATTATTAAAACTACTATTATAATGAGTATACTAAAATATTGAAGTTAATTAGGCAAGAGATATTATTAAAATTAAAAGTAACTTTTTATTCCACACGTCATTTGACATTGACAGCTAAAGACTGACGTGACGAAGATAGGTGATTTCGCGACCAATCTTCAGTGAAATTATATTTTTGGTGAATGTGCTCGTGAATTGTTAGAAAAAAATGCAAATTCCAAATGAATACGTATCAACGGCCGAGGATATTGCAGACCAGGTAAGGCTATTGTTTTATCCTCCATCAGTCAGCATTATGTTATTTGTGGGACATGTAATTAACGTGCACTTTGGATGGGGTTTGTCACGTCACCGAACTTTCTTACCGTCGCATTTAAATGTTGAAACGCTTTGAAAATACAACAAAAACAGTATTGAAATAGATCTGTGTCGTTGCCAAACTTGATAACACTGTAATTCACATATAAATAATAGTAAATGTAAGAGCTTGGCGGGTTCCAATTGGCACCAAATATTGAGGAATTTCAAACGTTTTACCCTTTAACCTAGTTATCTCTCATTGATTTTACAATTAAACCTCTAATTATTATAATTACCTCTATACATTTTAAAGTTTTCATGCTTTTGTGACTGACACTTGTTACCCATTGAAATTATCATATATTTTTATTGTTACGCTATGCATGCCTAATTATTATCATTAACAATCAATTATCAAGGCCTTTTTACTGAGATAAATACGTATTTTTATTAAAAACAAGCACATGTATTTAAATTCAACAACAAACATACAAAGAAGAAGAATCTTATGATATTCCTACTTACTTACATCACTTCATAGTATAAAACAAAGTCACTTCCCGCTATCTGTCTGTCCCTATGTATGCTTAGATCTTTAAAACTACATAACTAATTTTAATGCATTTTATTAAGTAGATAAAGTGATTCAATAGGAAGGCTTTAGTTTAAAAAACAAAACTACCACGCTTATGAAGTCGCGGGCTAGTATCAAATATGAACGATCTAACAGGAATACTATTCACAAGACATAATTAGAGAATACTCTACTAGTGTTAACTATTCTATCAAAACACCACTGATGCACCACTGACTCAATTTATTATTCTGCTCAATAATCGTGGCTCAATGGGAATCTTGAAAGTTGTTAAAACAGTATTTTCACACATATTTGACAGCTGTCGATTAATGAAAAATTAACAGAAAGTCGACTAAGATGGTACGGACACGTTATGCGAAGAGACAATGACTATGTGGTTCGCAGGGCGCTAGAGTTACCCGAAATAAAACGAGGAAGGGGCCGCCCCCCCGGCACCTGGTGGACAAACATGACCCAAACCATAAAACAGGCTAATATAGATATATGGACAATCCAGGAAAGAACTGCCTGGCGCAAAATAATTAGGAGAGCCGACCCCACCTAAAGTGGGAAAAGGAAAAGAGAAAGAAGATTTGACAGCTGTCGATTAGGAATATGGTAGATTTTCATTGGCAATGTATTACCATTCCATTGAGACTCCATAGCGATTCTATTACGATGGTAATTAAACTTTAGCAGAATACCATGTTTGTCATAATCTCGATAAAATTATCAATAGTCTCGATATAAAGACGACCCAGTTGGCACAATGGTCTCCACGCCGGACTGCCAAACACAGGGTTGCGGATTCAATTCCTGCATCAGACGAGTATTTATGCTTAGATATTTGTCTGTGGTCTAGGAAAGTATGTAAGTAGTATATCCACTGTCTAGCACTCATAACACAAGTCTAGGTACTTAGCTTGGGGCTAGATGGCGATGTGTGGAATGTCCTGCAATATTTATTATGATGAAAATGGTAGATCCATTAATGTAAAATAGCCGACTTGGGCCCCTGCTGTTAGTCCCTGCTCTTTCTCCAGTTCCACCCATCGCACATAAGAGCTTCTCTTCCTCACATGCCCATTGATGTTAAGGGAGGATGTTGTACTTACTTGTACAAAACCACTTACTCTTGTGTGATGTTTGTGTTCCATTCAATCTCTCTGCAATTAATATATGTTTTGGACTAGGACTATTACTGTTTATAGTATAAATGTTTTTATTCCCATCATTGTTCTGATAGGAAGTAGGTACTTCCCTATTATGCTATGTCACAATGATATTTCATTTGAAGTTAAGGATGCACTGCTTTGATCTTTTTACACTTTACTAGCAGAACCCCACAGTTTCACCCGCATACATAGGGATGTAGGGACAGAGAAAGCGACTTTGTTTTATACTATGTAGTGATATTTGTGTAGAGAAAAGATTATTTTGTTTGTTCGTAAGAAATAACTTTCAAACTACTGGACTGATTTTGATGAAACTTGGTATGAAATTAATTGGATAAAATGTCAATTGTCAATGAAATAATTAATATATTAATATTTTTCTTATTTTTTTCTTGTTTATTATGTATATTTCTTTAATTGGTTCTCGAATTCTAATAAAAATTAATTACCTAAATAAATAAATATTATTTAATTTAATTAAGCTACATTTATTCATTAGGAGTATTTTACGGGACCGGGAATTACGCGGGAGAAACTTCATACCATGTTTTATCAAAATCGATCCAGTCATTTATGAGCCCACGAATTTATACATCGAAAAAAGTAAATCTTTGTTAAGTATACATATATTATAGTAGTTACCTAACTATAAACGAAATAAAACAAAGATAGAGACGTGTTTATTCATTGTGATGAATATAAATGAATTAATTATTCCATAAACAAAGTTTAGCCAATAAGAATGAACCATGTGTATTAATGCTTTCAGTTTTATGTAATACCTATATTTGTTGTGAATTTGCTAAACTTTAGTTTCACTTTTGTGAACTTTCACTTTTGCTGAGCATAGTTTATAGTATAAATAGATGTTATAAGTCTAGGAAATGTTCATATTTATTTTTAGAACAAAGTTATAATCTTTACTCTACTAGCGACCCGTTCTGACTTCGCACGGGTGCCTAAACCTTCCTCATTAAACACTCCATTCATTAGTGAAAACCGAAAATCTGCGTGCGTAAGGATGGAGTAGTCTTCCCCAGGAGTCAGCACCTATACTATCCTCTCAGTTTAGTCGACCGTGACCAGAAAAAAAAAATCTCGTCAATACGTCTAGAGCGAACTGTTCATAACGATAAGAACAATGTTAATTACTCTCGATCAGAACTCGATATTTATTGAAAATTGAGTTCTGCGCATACCCCTTCTACTTCCCATCAGAGGTCACCATTCGCTGCGCTACGTATAGATAGGTACAGTCGGCTACATAATTGCAGCCCTGGTAGAGTTCAAAAATGAGTATTATTGGTATGTTTTCGTTCTAATATTTTTGTTAGAAGTATAAGTTAGAAGACTTTAAACTTCAACTAAAACAGGTGCCTAGAATCTTGCTAGTGTTGAAAACGTTCTTATAACAGCCGTTTTGGAGCTCTACGGTGGGTCTGCAATTATGCAGCCGACCGTACCTACTAAAAAAATATAAATAGATTCTTTATTTTATTATTTTGGTTTGGTTCTGAAATTAATAGGCCGATTTTGATGAGTAACATAGAGCTACTTTTTAGTAAAGATCTTGAAGTGTAACCATACATTCTTAAATTTCCTTATGATTACTTAATAAGGTATCTTATTCA
This sequence comes from Idaea aversata, assembly GCA_907269075.1. Taxonomy (NCBI): domain Eukaryota; kingdom Metazoa; phylum Arthropoda; class Insecta; order Lepidoptera; family Geometridae; genus Idaea; species Idaea aversata. The sequence goes on from OU026084.1 coordinate 1,533,831, forward strand.
CGCCTTTTCCTGTAAATAACGAATAAATTATGATAACCTAATAACTTTGACAGAGAATATGTAATAGTTTCATTTTGTGTAAAGATTAAATACTACTACTTAAAAAAATGTAGTATCATGTAGTTTATCTAGAATCGACTTCAGTAGCAACAATCTTATCGTAAAATTAATAAAACACACCTAATCAATATCATTACAAAATAATGTCCATATAAAATTACACAAATCTACAACCAGTATCTGCCCTGTGCTGTTTTATCTACTTCCTATCAGAGTGTTATGGAGAAAATCTTATGTAACATTTTCTGTTAAACTGGTTTACTTATTTCTAGGAAGAAGGGCTCAGTAAGAGAACTGTTTCGTGCATAAACAACGATAATCAAAACAAATAAGTTCTCATAGTTTAAAAAGAATTGACTAAAATCAGAACATAAATAAATAAACAAACACATCGAGAAGATAAATACAAAAATGAGCTATTTGATTTGCATTAACTATGTTTGTAAAATGTATAAAAACCCAAATACAAAAATATAAAATCCTTAAATAAATAAATTTTTAAAAAAGTATTAATAATCGTAATCGACACGCAAAGAAGAAGAAGAAGACTATGTTTGTTTCCAGGAAATGATCTCTATCGGCAATACTATCGATTGATACAAAAATATAGAATGATTATTTTTTTGGTAAAATTTAATTTATTTCTGGATAGAGCATAATGATTTATTTAAATCTAATGATGCAGTTTTAATTTTTGACAAAATCGGGCACGCTACTCTTTCAACCTTTTAGGAAACGGGAAATTCGAAGGTTACATTCTCTCTGTTCGAAGGGCGAAAGCCCCTTAAAAAGCACTTTAAACATAGAACTTGAATATCTTATTTTCGTGACACTCTTTCCTAAATATTCTTAGCTGAAAATAACATTGCTGATGTCTGAAATACCTGAAATAAACACTTTTATATATTGCTAAATTGCATCCTTAAATACCTATAAAATCTATAAAGACATCATCGCCCACAAATGACTAAGGGTCAAACAAATTAATACTTTAAACTATATTTTATAAACAAAATAGTTATCAGTTTAATGAACTGTTCACCTAGAACTATACATTGTAATTAAATGCATGTTTGTTGCCTTTTTATAAACAAAACAAATGATTCCAGCATGACTAGATTGATATAAAGGTAGTTTGGTTAAACGAAACATGTCATTCTGCCCTTAGAGGGGTGAAGCGAGCTAGTGTTCGTTTTTTTTATATGTGAAAGCTTATAAATATGGTGTGTAAAGTGTAAACTTAATAATACATATAGTGAAATATTTTTGAAATAAAATGCCCGAAAACAAAGAAAATGCAACACGATTTCTAAAATCCAAAAATCACAGATTATTTAACAAATTAATATTAAATCTATGGAAATATAAATCTGAAAATACTTGTACGTACAGCAACGAAAAGAAATCAGTTGCCTCTGCCTGCATCCTTCTTTCCTGACGTGTACTATTTGGTTTGGGGGTTTCAATAACCGAGTTAGCGACTGAACATGTATATTTTAGGAAAGCTCGCTACATTTTGGACCGCAACGTCTCCTACCATCAGGCAGGTGTGATAGTGGTTAAGGTGAAAGGGTACCGGCGCTCTCTCCATACAAACGTAGTCGACTGATTCCTCCCTGGATAATGACAGATAGCACAAATATTTTTGTTGCAAAAAAAACCTATAACTGCCATGACTATGCCCCTATGTCTTGGTTTTTTTCCAGTCATTATCCAGAGAGGAAACAGTCGACTACGTTTGTATGGAGAGAGCGCCCGGTACCCTTTCCTCTTAAACGCTGTAAAAACAACTATTGCACAGATTGCGATAAAACTTGGTATGTAAGCAACTGGAGATAAATAATCCGCGAAATAAACGTGACTTTTCTGTTCTTAGACGGTTTCGTGGAAAAAAGCGGTGACGTTGGATTAAGGACGATGAGATTAAAATTATTTATTAATACATTTTTAATGTTTTTAATATGTCCCCAGGTAATACGTAAAGGCAAGAATGTGCTGCCGACAGTGGCTCGACTGTGCCTCATCTCTACATTCCTCGAGGATGGACTCAGGATGTGGTTCCAGTGGTCGGAGCAGCGCGACTACATGGACCTCTCCTGGGGCTGCGGGAAGTTCCTCGCTACTATGTTTGTGGTGAGCACTTATCATTCGTTCTATTGACTCCTTGATAGTTTTTAGTAAGTATTTTTAAAGTCGTTAATGTTTAATATCAACCTCGGAGAGGTTTTTTCTTTGTCAAAAAAAAAATGCATATTACTTCATTCATTTGAGTTCTCGCTCGAAAACAGTCGATGACGATATTTGAATGCTCACTCCATGGAGGTTTTGTATTTTTAGGGTTCCGTACCTCAAAAGGTAAAAAAGAGAACCCTTATAAGATCACTTTCTTGTCCGTGTCTGTGTGTCTGTTTTATCGTGAAATGTACTGCAAGTAAAAAAAAAAAATATTTACTTACAGTACAGTACAGTAAGTAAGAAGAGTAGGGGGTCACTTGCAAAAATCAAACGACGGATATGTGACGTCATAAATACGTAACAATTTGTAATGTACCTATGTTGCTAATCCAACCTCTTTTATTGCATAATTTCTAAACAAGACAGTTTGACGTCAATATACTCGGACAGCCGAAAATCTTCGAATAATCTATATGATAAGGGTTACGCATTTTCCTCTCGAAGTACAGAACATTAAAGCATATCATCCAAATATCCCAAAAATTGGTGACATTTGGTGACGCGCGTTCCGCTAGTATGTTGACCTTTACGATTATATCCGTAGGCCTGTGGTAGGGCACAGCGAGCAGCGTCCGCGGTACACGTGTCGGTCGACCTTCACCCACTTCCGTTCACTTTCCACTTTCGCCCCCGGCCGTACCATCCTATAGGTACTACCTACAATAACTGTTCAAAGAATACTGGCTACGTCTCATCTCACTGTTTTACCCACGTTATCAGGATGTCAGGGGCGGATCGTGAGTTTGTGAGGCCCTGGGCTAAAATTACTTAGGGGCCTACTTAATTACGCAACTAAATTGCCATTTTGTCAAAAAGCAGTTTTCTATAATATAAGTAGGTATATTTTATATGTTCATTATTTTTCTCTTTAATGATGTCGTGTGCTTGTTTAATAAACATTATTCTAATATTATTATTATTTTCTAAAAAAAAAAAATCCTATTTCCCTTGGTCACGCCATACCCTGTCTATCTATCTTTTTTAAAGTTTTCTAATAATTTGTAGAAGGTTCTCACTGAAAAACTATTAGGAAAGTTGCGCAGAAAGTCAGGAAAGTTTATATACTTAGTCCCACGGGATCGGGACTTAAGCGGGGGTAAACCGTGGGGTGCAGTTAATTCTATTATAAATGTGAAAGTAACTCTGTGTATCTGTCTATTAGTTTCCATCTATCTTACGCCCTTAACCCGTTTTGATGGGACCTTTGAGGGACATAATATGCTGCTTTTTATACTAATCCCGAACTTAAACGGGTGAAACTACGGGCCGAAGCTAGTAAATAACTAAAAGGCATTACATGTAGATAATAAAAAAAACACGTCTGTAAAGTCATTATGATTCCAGCCAATCAGAGATAGACACGACCAAGTCATGAATGAAATTACTAAACCTACAGCCTTGCTTATTTAACTATTTTATTTATACCTACTAATTTATGTATAGATATAATTATGTTTGTAATGGGTTATCTCCGGAACTACTGAACTCCAATTTCAGGCTTTAACATATCTATTTCTATGTCACCGGTATTGCATCCGTGGGAAAATTGCTTAAACCAAGGACGGATCCGGCTATTTGGGGTATAGATAGCTGTTTTAGCGTAGGCATCCGCTAAGAAAAGATTCTCGAAAATTCAAAATTTACGCAGACGATGTTGCGGGCAAAAGCTAGTTATCCTAATCCTAAAGAATATTATAAATCCGAAATGTTATTGATTTGTTTGTTGCCTCTTCACGGTTAAACGACTGGAGCGATTTGGATGAAAATCGATGCAGTGGTCGTTCAAGGGATGGAGAATGACATAGAATACTTTTGATCCCGATCTAGCTGCGAACCCGCTGGTGAAACCGCGGATCGCAGCTAGATCCATATAAATTTGGACAAGAGGAAAAAAAAGATTTTAGCTTCTTGGAAACATATGAAGGAGACCAAAGCCCTGCAGTAGGACTATATACGTTCAACAAAAATAAAATTATGTTATTTTTTCAGATAATAAATTTATTTGGACAATTGGGAGGCTGCGTGATGGTGCTGGGTAGGCTCAAAGTGGACATCGCTTGCGGAATGTTGTTCTTTATCGTCGTTTTACAGGTGTGTACTAAAACTGATATAATACTCTATTTAAAGCATCTTCTCTACAGCCGGCTTTGACTAGTTCATAGTATCAAAGATCAAAAGAGAGTCCGCACTAGTTCTTTTTACTTAAAATTATATTCTAGGGTTCTAGGATGTTCCTTCCTTTTAAGTTTTTATTTTACTAATATCGAAAGTCTGTGCATTTGTAACACAAAAACTACTAAATAGATTACAATGAAACTTGGTATGTAGACAACTGGAGCTTTTTATCCCCATACTATCACGGGATGAGGAATTCGTGTAAAAACCGCGGAGCACATCTATATGGAACTTTTCCTTGTATGTTAACCCAGCGGTTTTGGAAATTAATTATTTTATTTTATTTCAAAAATCAGGTGACTTTAAATGCTTATATCTTTTTTCCACACCTATTACACGAAATACTAAACATTTCATTGTAATCTAGAAAAACGGAGAATTTTATCATATTTTTTCTATTTGGGGATATGCTTGATTATTGCCCTGCCATCATTCTTTACTACAATTACTTTTTTATTGTACGAGAAATTAATCCTTTGGAAAATTGACTCTTGTCAGTTTAGTCTTTTGATCTATAAGTATAAGATTCAGAGTCTTGATTGATTGACTGACTGATACGTCAATTATCAACGCACGGCTTAAACCGCTGGAAAATTCCAGCGGTTTAACCCGTGCGAAATTCCATCCCAAAATTCGAAATTCCACCCCTACGAGGGTGAAATGGTGGGCGAAGCCGCGGGCAGAAGCTAGTTAATTGATTAACCATAAAAATTTCCCCGTCTTCTATTCCGCAGACATTCGCCTACAGTATACTATGGGACGTACAGTTCCTGCTCCGTAACCTGGCCCTCATCGGAGCCCTACTTCTAGTCCTGGCCGAAGCGAGAGCCGAGGGGCGGAGTCTCTTCGCTGGCGTCCCGTCGTTGGGCGAGAACAAACCCAAGACGTACCTACAGCTGGCCGGGAGGATACTGCTGGCTTTCATGTTCATCACGCTGTTGAGGTTCGAGGTCTCGTTTTTGCAGGTGAGGATCTTAAAAAAATATACCACTAATTCCTAAACCAACCTTTTCGTTGCCGTCTTCTTACCTTCACTCTCGTCCCTCGAAGGCCTCCGCTAATGATAAGCGCACACCTACCCGCACCGCACGCGCCGCAGTCACCGTTTGTATGTGCGCGGCTCCGGCTGGTGACGTCATCAGCATGCGCGCGTGTGCGCTCACACCTAGCCGATTTGGGGGACTCTTCAAGTCACGAGTGTTTAGGTATTGTTTTGGTAAATGTGCTACATCTTAGACCGTCGCTCACCATCGAGTGAGGTATTGGTCAATTGTTGACCTAAATAATATTTAAAAAATATAATAAGCCTTAAATGACCTAAAATAAGAAAGAAAGAAAAGCATTTTGCTTTGAGGAAATAAGCCTTTGTTTTATCCCGATATTGACCTCGATCGACGTGAGTGAAACCGAAAGGCGCAGCTATCACTTCTATATTAAAACTCTGTCTTAAAACCAAAGTTATTTTAATTCAAATAGCATCCGTGGGAAAGATGCGATAATCGCCCATTGTGTATTTTATTTTATCGTATCAAACCAAGATACCTACTACAAAACTCAAATCAAACATCGAAATCCAAATACCAAGTAAACGAGTTTTTTAACGAATAAGCTACGTAACTACTGGACCGATTTTGATGAAACTTAATAAGAAGATACATTCATTCATTGGGAGTAACATAGATATGTTACTTTTTATCCTGATAGTCCTGGATCGGAATCGGGGGAACCGTGAAGTGCTGCTAGCTAATCATTACATACATAGTCACTACATAGTATAGTATAAAATAAAGTCACTTTTCGCCGTCCCTATGTATGCTTAGATCTTTAAAACTACGCAACGGATTTTGATGCGGTTTTTTTTATAGATAGAGTGATTAAAGAGGAAGGTTTTTAGATATAATACATGCATAATACAGCCGTGCGAAGCGGGGGCGGGTCGCTAATAAAGGAAAAACACGATATTTCATAAACAATTTAATACAGAAGTAGCATTGTTTTTAGGTCATGTTGTTAATAATGCTTGATTAGCATAATTCGAATGTTTATTGTAAGAACGATAACGTGAACTGATTGCTACTGTACTACCGTATGCCGTAAGCTGTCTGTTAGAGTTATTGTAGCTTGAATGGATTTACGTAGCACTCGATGAGGGGTAGTGGGTAGAGTAGGCGTACACTCACGCTATTTCAACTTGAGGTATATTATAGTAAAGTTCAGGGCTTGCGTCCCGTGGGGGAATATATTTGAGAGTGAGAGAGAGGAGGCTATATAAAAATTACCTCGACTCGGCAGAGTTAAAACTGCCGTGGTCTATTTACGATCCATATTAAAAATAATACAAATAACAGTCCTGGTCAGAAGGTCAATTCTCGTAAATAAATTGTGTAAAATACATCGCAATACCATTCCGATTGCATTTCGATTACAAAAAATATTCTTGAGAATATGAAAAGCTGACTTTGAGCTACTCTGAGGGTATTTTGTAATCGAAATGCAGTTGTAATAATATTGAAATGCTATTTACGAGAATTGGCCTTCTGGGCGTTTTATCTTAATATATATAAATCTCGTGTCACAATGTTTGTCCTCAATGGACTCCTAAACCACTTAACCGATTATAATAAAATTTGCACACCATGTGCAGTTCGATCCAACTTGAGAGATAGGATAGCTTACATCCCGATATTCCCACGGGATCGGGAGTTACGCGGGTGAAACCGCGTAGGGCAGCTAGTATATATGTATAAATGTATATATTTACAAAATAAAAGTCTATTCGTTGTCTGGCACCCATTTATAGGGTATTTTTATTAGGAGCTAGATGACGTTGCATGGATTTTTTTTCTTATTAATTCACTCGGGGCTACCCCGGGCCGGGCTCTGGAGGTTTGATTTACCTCGCGGGACTCGAATTCTGCCCCTCATTTAGCCCCTTGTAACTATAAAAAATGTGGGCGTATAATTCAGACATCTTTATTCATCGTTTGTAAGTGCTTATAATTCTAGTAATAAAAGAAATAAATGAGTCAATGACTGCATCTTATTTTATAAACATTTGATAAGCCTTTAATATTAGGTACCTAACTATGTTTTTATCACTTTCGTACTTTCACACAAGTCTGGTTTGACTCAAATATATTTTTAACAATCGTCAGCTTATCAAATGTTTAAATATAAATAAGTAGACGAATCGACTTTGTATCCATAAAGCCTTTTCTGCGTGACGCGATATGTATAGGTACGAGTAGCGAGGGGTCCATACAACCCAATTCCTGTCGGCTTACCCTTACGTATTCAGGAATAGATTCCTACCTTCCTGTTGTATCCTATCCTAATAATATTATAAATGCGAAAGGCTTTTAGACACAACTGGTATTGTAACTTGAAATGCCTCAGTGCATTTTGATACCCATTCCTATCCATAGAGGGCATTACGCCGATCAAATAATGCCTTTACACCGAACCTGGAACGCATCAAGTGTCTTTGAATATCCCGTTTCCGAGACGCTTTAGCAGTCCGGTGTAAAGGTATTTTTGTTCACCGTAATGTCCTCTATCGATTGACATGAATCTCAAATTGCGCCGCGCATTTTCGGAAAATCATAGGACTACACGTTTTATGGTGCTTAGATCGCATCGTCACTTACCATCGTGTGAGATTGTGGTCAAATGACACTATCACTACATAGTATAAAATAAAATCGCTTCCCGCTGTCTGTCTGTCCCTATGTATGCTGAGATCTTTAAAACTGCGCAACGGATTTTGATGAGGGTTTTTTTAATAGATAAGAGTGATTAAAGAGAAAGGTTTTAGTACTTAAAACAAACTACTACCACGGGTACGGCGTCGCGGGAAACAGCAACAGTTTATTGTAAATAAATACATGTTATATTCGTAGATCGTTCAAGACCTCCTCGGCAGTTGCCTGATGGTGCTGGTGACGGTGGGATACCGCACGAAGCTGTCCGCACTGATACTGGTGCTCGTGCTCACTGTACTCAACTTGTATCACAACGCGTGGTGGGCGGTGCCCTCGTATAAACCGCTCAGGGACTTCTTGAAGTATGATTTCTTCCAGGTACGTACCTCGTTTTATAATCTATCCTCTTTAAATGTTTATAAGGGCTAATAATAAAATCGTAGAAAGCAGCTAGTTTTTTTTTTTGTTTAGTTTTGTTTGTTATGATTAAGGCTGTGAAACTATTGGACCAATTTTAACGAAACTTGGTATGATGATACATTAAAACCTTAGGAGTAACAGGCTTAACGACTAGAAAGTCTAGTGGCAACACATCGAAACATTCTATCGGAGTAACTTTGTATTGTTCAATAATAACTTTAGTACTTACCGTTGTTGCTCCAATATTCGTTTTTTAGTAAGAAAGAGTAAGTAAGTAAGTAAGATGAATGGCCAATCCATAAATCTTTAGTATTTATCTTTTTTTTGTCCGACTTCTGGTCAAAACCCTCCCCCACCAACGCGAGTATATAATGTCATTATATATGAACATGTTATTAATTTCAGACGCTATCAGTGATCGGTGGACTCCTCATGATAGTGTACCTCGGCCCGGGTGGAGTGAGCATGGACGAACACAAGAAAAAGTGGTAGTTATAGAGTGCGGACTTACACAGTGCAGTGTCGATACTAGTCGGCGTTATATACATTATTACTTTTCAATTTATAAGTCCTGGGTACTTATTGTTTTTCCGGGTATTAATCGCGTCATTTTTCTTTTAACTCGACGGGTTGCGTATTTCGGGGTTGCAAGGAGATTGGAGCCGCGTTTTCATCTCATGCTGATGGTTGAGAATCCACGAACGATATCCGAAAATATGTCCAGAGATATTCCTAAAAAAAAAATGTAAATATAAAAGTATGCGATTAGGACCCGGGAAAATAATTACAAGAAATAAAAATCGTGTGAGTTTCAAAGTTTAATTACTATAGAACCTCTGTATTATGGATACGAATGTACACGATAGTTTCTATTGAGCACGTAGTGCGAGTTTTTTCACATACCAAACACTATTATCACGTTTGCGTAAGTACGAAAATTGTATGGACAGTTTTAGCTTCACATTTCTTCCGCTAGGGGCCCCTTTCGACTTTCTATACAATTTTTATATTTACTCTAAAAGTGATAGTAGCGTTTGTTATACAAAAAAACTCGCATTACGTTTAAGAGCAATATTGCTTCAAGCCCCGTGCAGACGAAGAATTAATTACCCGCATAGGACCAAATTCCATTTTATAATCTGAAGCATGGTAAGAACTGTCATTTGTCTGCGCTAGGCTTAACGCAGGCAATGTGGAAGTCTTCAGGACTTGTTCTCTGAAAAGTTATGTCTTATAAACATCGCAATGATTCTTTCAATCGGTCACATGTTATATCAATGCGTTGTCTATGACACATTGCTTACAATCTTCCGGCTAAAGGATACAAAAGCATCAATGTAATTGTTGTTTATAAAGCGTTACGCACATACATACAAAGTTTTATACTTTCCCTTTTGTTCGGAAGATTTTAAGCAACTTATTCTTTTATTCTTTTTTTTTACTACCCTTTCTACCCGAACCTTGCAGGATTAAGCTATCTCTGTCAATTTTATATCAAAATAGTGCATAATTGAAAGTAAACGACAAGTAATGTATTTTCGTAAAGTTTTTTTGTATAACGTAGAGTGGTGTTGTTCGTGTATCGTTACGTGGAACGGAACGTGTTAGATTCCAGTCCTGTAACTTGTAAATAACACTATGAGATAGGAACTGTAAGGCTGCAACTAAAGGGAGGTTTTGGCGGGAACTAGCCAACATGTCGTGCTGCAGTTTTATTTACATTAAACTTAGTTGTAAACTGAGTATTTTGGTGGAATATTATCCAATTAAGTTCCGTGTAGGTGGACAAGTGTAGTTAAAGTAAAAATAAGTATCGAATATGGACTGCCTCTAAAATCTCTTACAAGGTTATGATAAAGTAGCAACTGCTTTTCGCCCGTGCGAAGTCACAATTAAAAAAATTTTAAACAAAACCTACGTTATCTGATATGCAGAAAGCGAGGTGCCAAATACCTTGGTGCTCTTGCTTTTTTCTAGTCCTGTGTTCATAGTCTGCGCCAAGCCTAAAAGGGAAGGAGCCAAATAGTGGCGCTAATAAATAAAAATATGAAATCTTGAAATAACTATCTAAGGAGAAGTCTCCAAAATGACTGACAAACGGAAACCACACTATCTTTGACGGACCTTCCTCATTGTAATCTTTTTAACTTATTAATAATACAAACAACAATTTATAGTATCTACTCTCTCATAGTGTTATTAATAATAAGTGTCATTAATAAGGACTGGAGTAAGAGCTCCCCGTTTCACCTTAGCACAATATATGTTTCATTCCGAAATTTGTCAGCGTATATTGTGATATCTTATGTAAATATATTTTGTACTTATTGACTGGTTGAAATATCGCGATCGCAAATAGTTTTAATTAAGTTTCCCGCCCGTTAAGTGTAAACCGACGTCACGTAGATCTTCCTCTCTTTTCTTATTCATAAAGTTTTATTGAAAGTATTTAAAAAAGACAAATATTTTTGTATTATTACTATTTTTTATTGTTTTTTGCATAAGTTTCAGTTTGGTCACGAAGTTCCCAATAAATCTTATTACATAATGAAACTGTATTTTTATTGGAGTTCTGCGATAAGCGAAAATCGATTTTCATAGTAACGAAAATATATTCATATTCATAAAATAAACAGAATCAACAACTAGATGTAAAAATTAGTCTATTTAGGTTCTATTCTTTCGCTTTGGCCCTTTCGTTGTCCTTAATTTCTATATATTTAAACACTTTGTTAGCAAGCTGCCTGTATTTCTCCGCGTGTATGCTATCTGGTAGGGCGTATATCGCTGGCTTGCCGCTGTTTATACACTCTGACATATTCTGATCTACTTCGAAACTCTCTATGATCTCTAGACCCATCTGTTCAGCAGCTTTCCCCGTCTCGTTACCAAAGACGTGGTTCTTAGCGCCGCACTGCTGACAGATTGCATGCGACATGTTCTCGACCATGCCTATAATGGGTACTTTCAGTTTCTCGAACATGTTCACACCTCGTTTTGTGACTTGTAATGCGGCTGATTGTGGCGTTGTTACGACTATGGCTCCTGTGAAAAATATTTTCCTTATTAGCACAAGTTTAGTGTAAGATGGTAGGCTATTGTTTCAAAAGCTTTAATCCTTCATACACACCGTCTATGGGTAGGTTCTGTGCTAGAGAGAGATGCGTGTCCCCGGTGCCGGGCGGCGTGTCGACGACGAGGCAGTCTAGCGGTCCCCAGGCCACGTGCCGCGTCAGTCGTTCCAACGCCTGCATCACCATCAACCCGCGCCATACCACCGCGTTCTCACCGGACACTAGCAGGCCCATTGACATACTGGAATTGTACCATTAGGCCAATTATTGTAAACAGTTGTTAAAATTTACAATAATTACAATTTACATAGTAAAACACAAAGTCGTTTTCCGCTGTCTGTCTGTCCCTATGTATGCTTAGATCTTTAAAACTCCGCAACGGATTTTGATGGGTTTTTTTATTAGATAGAGTGATTCAAGAGGAAGGTTTTAGTATTTATATAAAACAAAACTACCACGTGTACGAAGTCGCGGGCAACAGCTAGTAAATATATATTTCGCTCAATAATTCCTACAGGATCGGGACTTACGCGGGTAAAAATGCAAGGCGCAGCTAGTGAATAGAAAATAAAAATAATTATGTGTATAGGCACATAACTAAGTATTTATGTAATTCTTACCATTTAACACCATAATTTAGCAACGGTTCTATAAGGTTATCGTCATTAAGCATTGGTTCCCCGCTGATGTTCATCATTAGAGGCACCGAAGGCCCGAACACGTCCGCATCTAGGAGCCCTATCTCCTTATCGGGCTCTATCACCTTCATTGCACATGCGAGATTCACTAGAACAAAGGTTATCTTAATTATCCAGTCACACTTATTATAATACTCATTACTTTTAATAAAACTAGTCGCAATCACGTTTTGGATAATTACTTTTAAAATAACTATGTTGGCCTAATGGTAGACATCTCAGCTCATTCTGAAGAGTTGTGGTTTCAAATCCTGGCCAGCCATGCTCATTCCGTATTTATAATAAAATGTGTAGTCATTGACTTATTTATTATTGTGTGTAGTATCTTGTAGGTACTAATCATTTAAAAAGTTTATAATTGTGTTATTTTGTTTGTTTTGTATAAATATCACCTTTAAACTATGAGACAGTGATGCGACACATAATTTGTTTACATTTTAATATCAATAAGCTACTCTAATTTTAGACCAATTATTATTCAGTATTTCTTTAATAGATTAATTGACCATGCATTTAAAGATGTAGTAAGCTTTAGTTAAAGCTATTCTAATTCTTATTATTTGTGTTTTATATATTTTTATCTATTTTTGAACTTATAAACTTTCAAAATAATGTATGTATAGGGAATATTGATTACACTACATCAAAATTAAATCCAGGAACAAAGACTGAATAAAAAGACTTTCCATCAATAATTATTGCAGGACTTGCAAACAGTGCTATCTAGCCCAAACCTAAGAACTAGGTTTGTGTTATAGTGACCATATAAAACTTTTTGTAAATCCATCTCTATTATTGTTATAAAGAGAAAAGATTTGTTTGTTTGTTTTTATGTTTGTAATTAATAGGCTCCGAAACTACTGGACCGATTTAGATGAAACTTGGTATGGGGATACATTGATTCATTGGGAGTAACATAGGCTACTTAATTAGAAAAGAGGTTAATGCGGTTCTTAAATTCGACTATGACGGTACTTGACTGAGTGGCGTAATTGGTAAGCGCACTTGAACGGTATTCAAGGGATGCGAGTTCGAGTCTCGTCTCAGTCGCAATTTTTGAAGACGTATTTATCCCTTAAAAATATTTTCTGATAGGCTACTTTTTTATCCAGATATTCTGACGGGATCGGGAGTTACGCGGGTAAAACCGAGGACCATTGCTAGTATTTAATATACATACAGAAACACCCAGACAAGAGTAAATATTTGTTTATAAAACAAAGACTTCTTTGTCACAGGGAATTCAACTCGCAATCAACCAAAGCATCAAGCAAGCATGCTTGACTATGGCTCATAGCTGAAGTTTCATATAAATTTGTCTTTTCTTTTTAACTTATGTCCATTTAAGTATCTTTTTCTTCTATCTATTGAATCAAAAATTGCGTGGCAAGCGGCAGTTTGCTTACTGCACTATAGAGGAGGTTCATGGTAATATTACAGACCTGCAGTGGTAGTTTTGCCAACGCCACCCTTCCCCGATGCCACTAGTATGATCCTCTTGACTCCTGGCAGTGGTTTCTTCTCCGGCAGACCTCGGGCCATTACCTTAGCTCTGTGTTCGTTTACATTGTCGCTTTTCAGGCGGATTGAGGATGAAGTGTAACAGCATGGTAATATCTGTAAATTAATCCAAATATTTAAAAAACATATTTAGTAATTCTTAAGTCGTTTCTCTAGTTAGTTGAATGTGTAAAATGATGGTAAAACATCCAGAAAGAAAGAACATGGTAATTTATTTAAAAACATACCACATTGAAGTTGGTGGTCAGCGCACGGTTACTAAACCGCTGAAGTAACTTTTGCACATGCATGGCTACAGCGTGCCAGCTTCAGAACAGCACTGTAGTTACAACTCAGAGTAATAAATCTATTTGTATCTTCCAAAATTCACGAAGAAAAGAAATTCAAGACAAACAACAAACGCATTCGCAAACAATTCGCAAAATTCTTGTCACTTTTTTGTCAAAGTCAAATGCTTTTTTGTTCATGCGCCAAAGGACAGGCAAAACGGTTTCATCATACAGCCGCGCATCTCGCTAGTCTGACTTCTCAAAAATAATCATTCATCTTCTCTGTTTCTTTTTCCCTAATTATTTTAGACGTGTTTTGTGGAGGAAGGAATAAGCGGCCCGTTTCAAAGAGTAAAGTTATATATTTGGGAAGTTTGCTTAGTCTATGTCGTAGGTCTATGTGCTTAATATAAAAAAAGAAAGATACACATAGAGTATACCATAGAGATCTATCTTCATTTGATTTGCTTTACTAGATGAGTTAGACAAAAAAAATCTGACGTTTATCACCATAGAATTTGACGTTCGTACCCTCTTCGTACCTCACAACTTCAAAACGCTAAAAACCTGTCACTGTCATAATCGGTGCGATTATGTTGGGGAGTTCTATCGACACATTTTCGAAAAATATTCGATTTTCTTGTGCTGTGAAGTGAAAATACCGTGAAAAACTCCATGTCAAAATGGCTATTTGTTTGCGTACGTTCACGCATAAAATCCTGCCCATAAATGGAATCGCTACAACCAAACACCACCCGAACCGGTTGTCCAGGAAAATCCCAATGAGGACACAATTTCTTGAAGAGGTATGCAAAAATCTATCTTTCTTTACTATAAATCAAATATCTATCACTAGATAAACATTCGAAAATATCAAAATTCTAGTCACATCACCATATAAATGCATCATAACCAACCCGTCGTCGTTTTCATGATAGATTTTTCCTTGACATTGAACCAATTAGTACTGTGCAGATTACATCGAACACATTCACGTGCTTCGTGCAATTTCCGCGTAAATGTAAGCTTTATTTTTATAGACACACGGATTATTTTCATATGTATAATCTACTTGGATATTCGCCGAAAATATGTTTATGTTTGCGGTGGCGTGATTTACCTATATTAATTGTTATAGTTTCTCAACCAGCGTCGTATATCCAGCTGTCAATTGGCACCGCGTAACATTGACGAGCTGTACCTCCATGAGGCTACTACCACTGCAGCCTGCGGACAGTCACAACCACTGACCAAGTTCAGCTACCTCGATGACACCAGAGAGAACGGTCACAATGACCTCATACATATGAAACAGTTTAGATTGACATCTGATGACTACATTGAACAAAGGCTACCTGCATTCAGTGATATACAACATACAAATATTAGTGATATAGATTTAGCTAAATTTAATAATGAAGTAAGTATACCTATTTAACTTTTATATGCAATTATGAACAATGATAAATAAAATATCTAAAAATTTGACCTAGGTGGGGCAGTAGACAGGGACAAGTAGAAAGACAGGACCCTCCCCTCATTCTACTGCACAGCAGAAACTGCAGCAGACTTACTGCAGAAACAAAATAAATAATAAAATACCTTTGATTCAGCCTGGATTATAATTTATAAAATGTGTATTTGTTATCAAAACTTTATTACAAAAGTTGGCTAAATGTAAAATTGTATTAGTAACTATAAAATTATTATAAAATAAATAATAGATAAAGAAAATTTATAGCAGATAGGTAGTAAGATAAATGCTTTATTGAACCAATATGTAATACATGTTAATCCTAGCTTAGATAACATTTCTAAAGTGTTATAGGTATAACTTAGTGTAACACTTTAGTATGTTATCTTAGTGAATTAAAAAGACAGATATACTAAGAATCAATTGAATAAGTACTTAATTATTTTTATTTTGCAATCTGAAGTAAGTAAGGTCCACTTTTGGGCCCATTGAAAATTCATTGAAGTCTTAATTTCCAGATAATAGAGCCAACCTGTCTGTCAGAGTTTGAACGCAATGCTGTGGCGTATTGTCACGGGCCAATAGCCCCCTATCCCAAACCAGCAACCGATCCGAACAGAGATGGGAGGCCTTCGGAGGAGCAATTACAGAAGGTCTTTCATGTACTGTCCGAAACTGTAAGTATGTAATTTCATACACTCATATTATAAAGATTTATTTGTTTGTAACAATATATAGGTACTTACATGATACCTATTACTTACATTGACTGAGCTAAGGCTTCTTCACTGGAAGGGTGAGCTTGACTATCCAGAGAAGAAATGTCGCCAGCCTTTTGGGGATAATGCCACATGGGGACGCTCAAGACAGGGTATTTTATTTATAATTACCCCACTGCAGGGAAAGGGTTATGTTTTTCTCGCTTATCTTTATATGTTCGTTTGTTTTTTAAATCTGGTTTTGTGTTTTTTGAAAAGAACCCAAAATTGTATGTGTTAAAATTTCTTTAGATGAAGTTTTTCCACTCTAATTGTATTTGCAAATAATAAGTTAATATAAAAATATTGTTTCAGATGCCCAAATTATTTGTACAACCTTTGGACTATTCTATTTATAATCCAAACATGATATTTGTTAACAATATTAGAGGAACTACAACTATGTAAGTAGATAAATATTTCCGGACAGCGGCTTCTAGCCCCAAAGTAAGCAACTACAACATAATATACATACAAAAACACCTAGACCAGAAACAAATACCTGTAAATAAATACTTATTTAAGGTAGGAATCCAACCCCCAGCCATAGATATCTTTTTTTGTTAGTCTATGCCCCCAGCCTTGTGCATCACAGATGGGTGTTCGCCAGCCGCACCACACAGGTGGTCAAACCGCCGCGGCCGTCAATAACTTAGTTATTGCGTGAATTAATGGATAATTCACAATTGGACCTTGTAGGTAGTATTTCAGGAGAAATCTGTCAGAAACTTCTGGAACGATTTTCATGAAACTTGGTATGAGGCTACTATGAATCCTTATGAGTAACATAATATGCTACTTTTTACTTAAGTATGCTGCTTGTAATTATAGTAATTATCTTGTTCTTTCAGTGGTCTCTTCCCTTATGTGAGGCAAGTGGCATTACTCAGAACTGTAGGCCACTTAAAATTTGCGTATGTCAAACTAGAAGTAATCAAAATAACGCAACATACTGAAGATTCATCTATAAAGTAAGTATACATGACAGGTAGGCTACGTTATCACTATCACTACATATTATTCAAAGGCTTCCGCCGCGCCGCTATAAACTCAAAAACTACTGCACCCATTTTCATGCTGTTTTCACCAATGAATAAAGTGGTGCTTGAGGAAGGTATAGTATATAAAACAAATGTGGCACACGTACGAAGTCACGGGCAACTGATACTATTTCCTGGCTGTATGGATAAGGAATGACGAAGCCAAATATCACATATTAGCGGCATATCTTCATTTTATGCTTTACCAAATGCTATCCTACTAATACTAATTATAAATGTGAAAGTTTGTGTGTGTGTGTTTGTGCACAAACTTTCGACCGAGACTTATGTGGGTGAAACCGTGGGGCGCAGCTAGTAAAAAATGATCTGTAGTTATTTGATAGGCTTCTGATATTTTTATTTACAGAATGAGATGGCGTATTAAGGGTATATCTGGCTTGAAAGTATTCTTCATGTTCTGGAAGTACAAGTTGTGGGATATGAAGCAAGTCTTCAAAGATCAGGAGCTGTAAGTCATTTCATATCACCGACGTTGCACACAGCGCCATCTGGTTTCAAGCTAAACGACTAGGCTTTGTATGGATAGAGTATATCGAATAAAAGAAATACCGAGGTTTTTTGTGATAGTGTATGTATGTTACTCCTTCACGCAAAAATTACTGAACCGTCCTGCATATCATACAAATATTTATTCCATGATGGGAATCAAACTTGCAACTTACCCAACTCACCACAAGTTTAGTCAAAATACCTATCAAATAACAACTCAAGACTTTGGTTTCATTATAACTCATATATTTTTTACAAATATTTCAGATGGTATGACGGATTCTCAACTTTCTATGTCGGAGCTGATGGCCTGATTCAAAAGCATGTTGTTGATAAGGTACCTATCTCTTGAATTTGACTTGTAAAAAATACTGATTTAAAAAAATGAGAATTATCAAAGCAAAGGTTCTTAAAGTTTAGGATTTAGGACAACAGCAGAACATCTTGTGGAGAAATAAAAAATATGCAGTCCCATATTTTTTATTTTTCCAAGCCAATTCATATTTTGAATACGAAAGTAACACTGTGTTTTATCTGGCTGTCTGTTACGTTTAGGACATAGGCTACTTTTTATCCCGATCTTGGACCTATCCTAAATTAGTTTAATATTATTTTTTTAAGATGATGCCTGACCAGGACACGATAGTCGACGACGAAGAGAAGGCTCCTATAGCTGCAAAGATTGCCCTCCTCATCGGTCTCATACCACGGAACTATCTATCCGATGTGTCTCCATACTTCAGCTCATCATCTGGCACTGTTGATGCTACTCCGTTGCCGTTCAAGGCTTTAGAATAAAATAACTTTACACTCAACATGTCACTCTTATAAGGATGATTTGTATGTATTTGGCCATGTCAGGCCCTAGTGGCTAAAACTTCATTAACATTTTTATAAAGCTGTGCAGAATCTGTGCAGTGTATAATACTTATCAGCTTACTTCTTGAAGTTTTGAATAAGTCTTGGACAGGTCAAGGCTTGGCTCGAACCTAGTAAAAATCATCCTTGATTTGTCATGAAGCTACAGAACTAATTTCTAAGCCATAAAAATCAGTGTTGCCTTGTGAAATTAGCTTCTTTGATTCCATAGTAGTTTTTACTGTTAAAAATTGCTATGTGTAAGACAAGCTTCATTTTATCATTGAAATTATTTTGTCATTTTGATGGCAATATTTATTTATTTTACTCGCTCTTTTTTTGTGCATTATTAACAAATGTAGAGAAGTTGTAGTGTTACTTCAGAATTAATTTTGCGAAGTGTTAATTAGTGAGATACAATTATTATTATAAACTGTAAATGCCTTTTTATAGAATGTTATGTATTGTTCTAAAGAATAAAGATTTTGTCATTGAAATTTAATTTTTTTTGCGTTCTTATAAACTAATAGTCAGCAGGTCTGCCTAGGCGTAAAAGTCTTCAGTGCTGATGCCGTAGACCCAGGATTAGGTACAAATTACTTTAATCAAAGGGTACAAACCACGTTTAGGGTCGTCTACTAAAAGCAACCTTTTTGGTTTCACCCCCCAAAAGTTAGTGTATTTCCGGTTCGAAATTGTTTTCAGAGGTGCCATCTAACGTTGAGTAGAAAAACTAAGAAGTTTTTTTCTGGCAACACATCTTATTTTTTTTGGTGGCAAGTTGGTACAATTGTGACAAAAAAAGAAAAAAAATGGACTTTTGTTGTGGTGGTTGTGTGCATTTTCAATTTTAGTGATTTTATTCACTAAATTCTCAACTAAATTATACATAGAACAAAACATTATCAATACTAATGCCAAGGAAATTAAATTAAGATCACGCTGTAATACAAACCTAGTGAATTTACATTGCTTATAACATCTTGTTCGACCCAAATTCTCCGTACAAGAGTTTGCCGTGATTTCAAAACAGTGATTATATACTCTTTAAAAACAGGCTCCAGCTACGATCACCTGGAAGATATAACCACATGATTTCGGTAAGTAACAACAAGTTCAGGTCAATAATTTAAATACAATGGTGCCTATCATCTGGGAGCTGAGGTCATTGTTCCTGACACCGCGACGCGGCGCGGGCGAGCGATCGTAATCACTGACCGGGCAACTAATCAGTCCTCTAGCACCAAACGCGGTGCACGCGCCCTCGCTCTCCGTTTACTGCATGGAATTATGCCAAGTCGGCCATCCGACGTAATATTTGTATAAAAAAAAACCATTTATATACTTACCTACACAGTTCCAACAGGATAATATTGTGCTTATTGTGATTGTGTTCAAAATTCCATTGTGAGTGCATTGAGAACTTCCTGACACTTGTGTTGGTGGAATTGCATATTTATTTTGATTTCTTTGGAATTTCCCTCAAAGTAAGTGAGTCATTGATAAAACAGGGAACTCATTGATAAAACAAGGATCTATTTGATAGGTACTTTTACCTGGTATCTAATGTTGCTGAAATTGATTTGATTTTATTCAATTTTTCTGAGGTAAGTAGGTGTTTGTGTGTTTGGTATTTTTTATTTAAATGAAATTTTAGTATTTTAATTGTTTTAACAGCGTTTTAATCAATTTATAGGCTCATTTGAAAAAAAATATTTATTGTACAAGCCGAATGTTGATATATTTTATTGTCGAAATGCTCAAATATTATTAGCTTCAAGCTCATTTGTAACTTGGTTTTTATCTCCTGGTTTGTTTTTATTTAATTTTTGTGCATGACTACCCTAAAATAATATAATTACAGAGAGAAAGGGTCAGGCTGAAAACCAGCGCTGTGCAGCTGCGTCTCACAGCATATGCTGAGCCTGCTCCTTTTGCCATACTTATTATTGTTTGTTTACTGTATAGAAATTGTAATTTTATGGCAATAAACGATTATTTATTTTATTTATTTTATTTATTTGCACTTGTAAAATCAATTCAATCAATTTTTCTGAGGTAAGTAGGTATTTGCACTTGTAAAATCGTTTGATAAAAACTAAAAAGATGGACAAGCAATTTCACAACAATAACAGCTGGGTCTTGTAACGTAAAAATATTGTCCTCTGAATTTTAGAATATTGAACCATTGATTCTAGATCTGATTCTTCTACACAAAATGTATTGTTTATAAAGGTGTATTTGTCTATTCCACAATATCATAAACCCTAACAACTTTCTGAATACTGTGTTAAATGAACATCCAGTGGAAGAATTTTTGAAAAAATCAAATAGATTATACTGAAAATGTTATGTAATGACCAAAATTACCACAAAAACACTGTACAATCACTACATAAACCTGGACTTCCATATTACTTCCAGTAATTGTAGAGGCCATGCAGGAGAAGATGAAGAGATAGCACATAATATTCAAGGCAACAAAAAACAGAAAAACAGTTACTATAGCCCAAATCATCAAAGGAGACATTATATCTATACAAGTTGCTAAAATACTATTCATTTGCACAACATCTATTTATTCAGCTCTAAATCAACAATCACAAGTTCATGTTTATTTTAACATTCAACTGATCCATACACTAAAGCCCGATTTCTTCACCGTGGCCTACATTAGAAGCTACTGAACTAAGTATTTATGTAGACAAAGGCAATTGTGTTGATGGACTGCACCTGGCTTGCTCCGAGCCATGTTAATTGTGCACATACCTACTTATGGGTTACAGTGGTTAGACTAATTAGGAACTCTGTTAACTTTTCCTCATGGATATAATTAATTTTATTGTAATTTGTAATTTTACATTCCTACAATTCAGTTAAAATTAGATTTTTTTTCATTTTTATCCTTTTAGCTGCAATCAGCTCTGCTATCCATAATCAGATTTGATTTTTATAAATAAGCTAAAATGGGTAGTATTCCATTGAAAATCAAGCCCATATAATTCAACATCAAACAGGTATGTTCTTGGGCCAAACCCATAATAGAATTACATGAAAATTAGTAGTTAATTATATTTAAGTTGAATGAATATGTAGCAATTAAATTGCAGAGTTTTTAGACAAATCATCAACATGCACCAAATTGTCTCCTTCGTTTTTGGTGGTATTCCTAGATATTGGTATATCCATATTTTAAATCTTAGCCTGTAGAGAGGCCATTACTGAAGCTAAAGTTGAACCAAAAATTTATTGGCATGAACTAATCTAACTTTACTTATAATTAAGTCAAATTTTATTTATCTTGTTTATTAAAATGTAATACCAGTAGGTATGGATAAAGAGATTAACAAACTTAAAAGGTATTGTAGGTATATCCGTCACTGTTCTATTTACACAATCCATAATGACAAACATACATAAATACTTTCACAAGATAAATAAATAACACTTTGGTATTACTTCATTTAGCTTTTTGTGACACGAATTCGTGTTTCCACGGTTCGAATTGAAAAAAATATTTTTGTGTTGGATAGTCCATTTATTGAGGAAGGCTATAGGCTACTTTTTAATTTGATATTTCCAGGGGATCGGGACTTACGCGGGTGAAACCGCGGGGCCCAGCTAATAAATACTATTTAAAAGAAAAGGTTTGATGTTAGTTTGTAATCAATAGCTTCGAAATTACAGGACCGATTTTGATGAAACTTGGGAAGAGGATATATTGAATCCCTTGGGAGTAACTCCAAAAGGAACGGGACTTATGCGGGTAAAACCGAGGGGCGCAGCTACTGCAGCTAGTAGATAAAATAGTTCAGCTTTATTTAGATAACAGTTGGCAGAGCATCAGCGTAAAAACTGAAGGTCGCGAGTTCAAGACTCGTCCATATACATTTATGGAAATGTATTCTACTTATACTTTTTCTTATGAAGTGCTAAGTGAAAATATAACTTTTCCTGTAACAGTCTATTATTGGAAGTAGGTACGTGACTGTAGGCTAAACAAACAATGGTCTTGAGTACGTAAGGCCTAAGTATTCATTGTTTTGATCGCGTGCCGCACGTGTGTGAGAATTCTAGACGATTATTTAAACAAAGCCTTGACTTCTTGAAGTTTGACTCTGAATTTGTACCTTTAAAAATGTTTTGTTTGTAATATCAATAGATACAAAAATCAGGTTGTTGTGTTTCACCCGCGTAAGTTCCGATCCTGTGGGAATATCGGGATAAAATGTAGCGTACGTTACTATGTACCCTCATACCAAGTTTAATGAAAATCAATACAGTAGTTTCAGAGCCTAACATAGACAAAAATCCAGAAATTATAAATAGTCATAATTATAAATATATTTGAACGGATATATTCGTGTTTTTATTTTTATTTTAAACCTGACGTTTCGGAAACTTTGCAGATCCCATGGTCACAGGCAGACTGAGATGACATTCGTCTTACAAAACCGTTCAAATATATCCGTTTTTAAATATATTTATAATTATGAGTTCAAGTCGCGAAAACCTTAGAAATACTAAATTTATAAGTGTTTATTTATAGTTTGACCACTAATTTCACCTGATTGTAAGTGACGATGGGGTCTAAGAAGTAGCACGCCTACCTACCTAGAAGATACCTTTACACCTAGGCCTGCAAATTGTACACTTCACTTTAGATTTCTTGAAATATCGATGCATACTTTATCACTGCAGCCAGCAATGTGCATTTTCCAACAGTATTTGAGCGAGAATTGTTTACCAACATCTAAATATATCTCCGATCATACTTAGTACGCTGCCTGAGAACGTGGCAAATTGTACGATAGCTAAAATCTAGAGTTGTATTAGGTTCCTAGATCACGCCTATCGCCAATAACTAAAATTGTATTTTACATGTAAAATTGTCGTTTTTATCAGTACGTGAGATCTTTACAAACATTTGGGTATAATTTCGGGTGTACTTCCATAGAAATACAAAATGGAAAAAGTGTCACAAACGTTTTTTCCATACTATATCCCATTATTGCCAATAACACAATGCGTTTCTCCAAAAATACGCTTTGTGTTATTTGAGAATATTTCCAATTTAATATTTATGAAGGTCTGATAAATTAATGATAAATATAATCTCCGTTCTCACTAGGGAAGAGCCAAGGGAACACAGGAAAACTAGCGGTTTTTTGTCGCCACCACCGCCAGCAATGGAAATAGGAAAAAAAAACACACCCATAATTTCAAGACCATCCAATTTAAACAAATTGGAATTTGGATAAATTGGAATTCGAATTGACAAGGAAAATTATTTAAAAAAATTGGGATAATAACAATTTTCCATGCAATAATTACCAGTTCTAGTTATAGGCTATTGGCGCCATACGCCCGCGCCGCCCTAACTGTCTAGTCTAGACTGGAGGGTGAGAGGATAGGAACCTAAGGGTATAAGGGGTCAAATATCTCAGTGAATCTTGCGACTTATGCGTTCGTTTACATTTACTAGACCTCTAATACATTGAACCCGAGTTGAAAGTAATAATTTTAAAAATATCTATTTGACCATTCACTAAGTATTTCATACTGAACCTAGACCCCAGAATGACCTTCTACGAGTACCGGGACCAATAATAATTGTGAACCATTCATCTATCCACGCAAACACTCAAAAATGTCATCAAAAGCGGTTGAGCCATTTTCGAGTTTTTGCGAAACACCGCACGGCATAAAAACCTAAAAAAATCTTCTTCATATGTCTTTCCAATTTCCACTCCGTTTTCCAATTTACGCACTCGCCTACGAGACGTCCTATAAAGAACCCCCATGCGAAATATTGAGACTCGTACCTCTCAGACATTTCGTGATGAATCTTTTCTAAATACTTATAAGTTATAAATAAAACTAAAAAAAACTATTATTTTCAGGTGCTAAGAAACTAGACTGATCCAAAATCAGCGTGCAATCCACAAAGACTGAGTGGTGAGACGATGACATAGCGATATGTCGAAGGTACTGAGCGCGTTGGGCGGCGCGCTGCCCGACGAGCGGCCTCTACTCTCGCTCCAGATCGTGGAGACTGTCGCTAAGTGTCCCACCGGGTACTGGCCCGTCAGCAGGACCTATGATGAGGATGCTGATGCAGGGTTACTGCGCCAGAATGGACTCTTCGGGAAGAAACCTAGCCATTACATTTGCCTGTCCAAATCTGAGGGTAAGTAAATAAATATAGCAAAACATTTTACGCAGTGCCTTCTAGCCTCAAGCTAAGCTACTACGCTCGTTTTGTGGTGATCAGACAACGGAATAAATAATATTTTTGTAAATACATATACATACAGAAACACCCAGACAACAACAAATATGTATTTATTTACAGCAGGAATAGAACCCGCTACCTTTTGAGTCATAGGTGGCTGATCATTATGCCTTTGCATTGGTCACATCAAAATCACATCTCGTTTAAACCTTTGTCTTGAATCCCTCTATCTGTCATTCTAAACAAATTTAAAATCGGTTTACCCGTTTCTAAACCTAGCATTCCTAAAATGTTTTAAATACCTATAGATTTAGAAGTAGCGTCCTTGTGCCCTAGTATTGTACTGTATCTAATTTTACAACGTAATTTGCATTGAAATGAGCAATACTAAAACCATTAAACAGCCTATTTTATTTCCTATTTCTTTTTTATTCAGTTTTAAAGTTTTTTCGTAGATTATTTCTGCCTTTACTTCTCGCTCCCAAGGACAAACGCAGGTAAATCCAATATTTAATTAAGTACAACGAACATTAAGACGCGAGTCGTTCTAAAAATAGCTGTTTATCTAACGTAAGGATAGGACGGGGAGTTACCTTATAATCGGTCACATGAAACGGTCTCACCTTTCTCGCGTTTCTCGCCTACTGGCCGTTACTTGAGCCCATTGATTTTCTACATGATTAAACAAACCCGCCTCCCTAAGGTGCATTAGCGATCGGGGTGGCTACAATTACTGTCGATTAAGGATATCCATTAACTTTACGTTGTCCTAACTAATATTATATATCTAAAAGTTTGTTTAAATATATTCCCTCTTCATGGTCACACGAATGGACCGAGTTTAGAGGATGTAGAAGGAAATAGGATAACAAAGGCTTTTTATTCCGGATTCGGCACTTACGCGAGTGTAACCGCGGGGCTGAGCTTGTCATCACTACATAGTATAAAACAAAGTCGCTTTCTCTGTCCCTATATCCCTATGTATGCTTCAATCTTTAAAACTACGCAACGGATTTTGATGCGATTTTTTTAATAGATAGAGTGATTCAAGAGGAAGGTTTATATGTATAATACATGCATAATATAGCCGTGCGAAGCCGGGGCGGGTCGCTAGTATTATATAAATGTTAACTGCTTCCTCCCCCACGGCCATGTAAGTCACAATTCCGTGGGAATATCGGGATCACAAGCCTATATTATTCTCAATTAATCAATGTATGCTCATTGCTCATACCAAGATTCATAAAAATCAGTTAAGTATCTACCAGTGCCTATTCGTTATGGGCGATTTATCTTCGACATAGTCGTACCCTTTTGTAATTTCACTAATGTATCACACTAATTATTGTATTCTTGTAAGCTTTCTATTATTGCGTAACGGAACGAAAACTATTCCTCATAAACTAGTAAAACAAAGGACTGTATGTAATCGGTTATCGGATCCCCCGTAGAAAACGGGTTATCTGAACTGTACCTAGTTATCTATACTAATATTATAAAGCTGAAGAGTTTGTTTGTTTGTTTGTTTGTTTGAACGCGCTAATCTCAGGAACTACTGGTTCGAATTGAAAAATTATTTATGTGTTGGATAGTCCATTTGTCGACGAAGGCAAAACCGCGGAGCGCAGCTAGTATAAAGATAAATGCTCGGGAACTTAGGGTTATCGGATCCCCCGTAGCAACGGGTTATCTCAACTGTACTCAGTAATATTTGAAATACCTCTACTTATTACATTCTTTCAGCTAAATCTGTAAATTATAATGCTTTATGTACCTATATTGTAAATTGTAATGCATGGTATAATGGGGTTACGTATTACATTGCAAGACTGCAGGCCATTACGCGTTTTATATTGAACAACCGAACACTTAGGCAGTTTTATTTATACATTATATGTATAAAAATAAATAATAAATTAATAAACCGACTTATAAAAGGAAAAATAACAGCACTAGACAGTTTTACAATTGTAGTTCGGCTGCCCTACTTCAAATATGCTGGGGTGCGGTTATTTTTCAGTTTTTAATTATAGTCATTTTAGTGCATATTTCTTTTGTCTCAACAAATTCCACTCGATATCACAAAAGAGACTAAATTATTTAATAGGTTACTACTCATAATCGTAGCTCATTGAGGAGTTTCGTGATGTGAAGGTTTCAGATGCTCGAGTCATCTGTAACCTATTAGTTTAAGTACTCGTGTTTTTAACCCCCGACGCAAAAACGACGGGGTGTTATAAGTTTGATATCTACGGATATATTCTGATTTCTTTTAGTTTAACTCAAATGTTGTCTAACAAATGGTTTAATCTTCCGTTATCATAAACTAAAGATTAAACC
The DNA here is from genome assembly GCA_907269075.1 of Idaea aversata. NCBI lineage: Eukaryota > Metazoa > Arthropoda > Insecta > Lepidoptera > Geometridae > Idaea > Idaea aversata. The sequence goes on from OU026084.1 coordinate 1,561,199, forward strand.
GTTCTCCGTACGAAGTCAATCTTCACCGTAGTTTTATAGAGATTAGTGCCAACATGGAAGAAATTCGTAACCGAATCGATGAGCATTCATCCAAGTACAAAAGTTAGGTAATAGTATTTTATGCATCAAGGGCATAAAGCAATGTCTTATGTTGTGGGTGGCATATTGAACCCCGAGTGTAACGAGGGACTCCTGGGTTAACTCCCGAGCGAAGCGAGGGAGTTATGTAGAGTTCCGAGTGAAGCGAGGGGTTTAAGCCGCCCAAGACGAAGACATGCTTTATCCCGAGGTGCATACTCTACTTTTCATACCGTCAGTCGATTTTTTTTTAAATTCTTGTGGTAGCCAGTTCCCTACTTGAAAAAAAAACCACGTAAAAAAAAAATGGGGCAATTGCAATGAGATGGTAGCATGATGGTAAATATTTGGTAGGTATTATAGGCAAAACCTATTTGCTTAGACCTAACGTAACAATCAAAACAAAAAACATTAATCGTGGCCTGCTAGATTTTTGTAGACCAATAAAATGACATTTAAATTATAAATAAAACCTATTGGCTGAGACCTTCAAAATTAAAACCAAGAGTTTTCACACGAATTTCAACGTTCCAAATTCAAATCACTTTATTCCCTTGGGACTTTCATACAACATTATCTCCCTTGGGAATAAAGTCTTGCTTTAAGTTGAGGTTAATAGGGCTTTAATCCGTGATTAAAGTGTTGCAGGTGTGAAAAAGCATCTTATATTGCAATCAGCTTAAGCTTGGCAATTGGCAAACGGTTTTGTACGTAGTTCGCTCGTACATTCCAGAATTTATCTCCACTAATAGGTACACCGATATCACAAAATTAACTATTATCTAGTTTAACTATAATGCGATTGATAACGAATCTAGTTCCAAGTTTTAGATAACATTCGTATGTAACTGTGTTATCCTTATTATCTAAGTTCAAAGCCCTTTGTCAGAGGCTATTAGTGCTTTGATTAATTCATCCCTGTACGTAATTGTGCTTGAATGTTTTGTATCCTGCTCCGGGCTGTTCGTTGTGCGTTCTCAGACGGGTCAATTAAATAATTTAAAGATGAGTTGTGTATAGACATGGCTAATCTATCGGCAAACGTCGCGTCGCTTATACAATGGATTTAGCTGTTGATATGAGATAGATATACCTATATTAACTGTGCTCAGAGGTTTCATCCGCGTAAGTCCCGATCCCGCGGGAATTTCGGGTTCAAATCGGGAATCCTATGTCCTTCTTCATCCCCTAAACGACCACTATGCTTATTTTCATCCAAATCGGTCCAGTTGTTTCACCGTGAAGAGGGAACAAACAAACAAATAAGTTTCGGATTTATAAATATAAATTACTCGGAATCGATTCGCAAAGAAGTAGAAAATGTTTAGTATTATAGTTTATGAATTAGGGCAGAATAGTTTATGATTAGGATTTATATTTGTCTACTAGCTGTCGCGGCAAACGTTATACAAATACAAAATATATTTATTAAAACTCATTTTACATAATAAACTAAGCACTAAATATTAAACAGAACCAAAATAACACATATGCCTGAACTAGGTAATCCTGTAAACGTTGTTTTGCCATTTACAAAAAAAAAAGGAAAAAAAAAATAGATGTTCGATACTCAGACCTAACGAATATTCACAAAAAAAAAAACACACAACACACAAATCGGTTCAGCCGTTTAGGTGGATATAGTAGGTAACTAACACCGCGAGAATTTTATATTTATAGGGATTTCTTTTCGTATAATAACCTAATGATGTCATAGAGTATAACTTTGCCTCACGACATCAGAGGCAACAAGTTTAGTCGATTATCATTCCTATAATTATAAATAAATATTTTATTGTAGAGTCATGCGGTTTGTTCGTCAACGAATAAGGTAAAAGTACGAATGTCATTTTCGAGGTCGTTACAGAAAAGTGATTATTTTCTTACTAGTCAATGAGGATATGAATTAATTGATACTTAAACTAAGTTAACTACAATAGTTAAGAATGATTGTAATTGGCATTGAATCACATCGGTTCCCAGAAACAAATGGTCGCGAATACATTTAAAGGTCGGTCGTTGTCAATTGAGACGTGTGGGCTTCTCTGAGCTCATCCTGCTTATATTGTAAACTAGCGACCCGCTCCGGCTTCGCACGGCTATATTATGCATGTATTATACATATAAACCTTCCTCTTGAATCACTCTATCTATTAAATAAAACCGCATCAAAATCCGTTGCGTAGTTTTAAAGCATACAAAGGGACATAGGGACGGCGAAAAGTGGCTTTATTTTATACCATGTAGTGATATAAAGGTTTGTGTGTGTTAGTATGTTTATTACTCCTTCACGCAAAATAAAGGTATGAAGATAGCTGGAAACTTGGATAATTTTGGCTACTTTTTATCCCGATATTCCCACTGGATCGGGTGAAACCGCGGGGCGCAGCTAGTATTTAAAATACATAATATAAAGTCTTTTAGATACGAAGCTACGTCAACTCGCATTGGTTTGCCAGTTGCCACGCTTATAGTCAGAAGTTATCTTTTCTGACCTCAACCTTACTATAATAATTTATATTAGATACCTAATCAGGGTATACCTACCGTTTCAGACTAGTAGCTAGCTACTAGTCTAGCTAGCTTTTATTTATTTTCACCTGTCCCGATGTTTGTCATCAAATCTTGCAAATTAAATTTGACCCACTTTCTCTTATCCTAAGGTGTTCAATTTTTTTATGTCCTAGAAAATGCATTCTTAATAAAAAATGTTAATGTAGTGAAACGTTTAGCGCTAACGCTAAATTACTAACTACTAGACTAAATAAAATACTAGCTCAATGCGAACTAGGCTTAAGAGCAAATTTTTTCGTGTTACCAACAGTCACGATTTATTGGAAAATGCTTCCCGGAAATCTGTTGGTAGTACATTACAAGACAGATCGCGAACAAGATAGAGAAACGTACCTACTTTTATGTTGATCAATGAGCGTAAATGATTGTAGTTGTTGATGGTCGATTGTTCAGTGTTGGATAGTAGGGCAATTGTAGCGAGTTGCGACACTTCCTTGATTTGTTGATTGGGCGGTCAGAGGTGACCGATGTAAAGGGTTATAACTGTTTATAGACAAACTAGATGATGACTTATAAAAACAACTCGTTTTCATATCACGGGGCTATGGAGCCCAGACCTCTAGACCGAGACCCCTTATTTGTGCAAAGCCGCAGGCAATACGTAAAAGCCCTTTACAATAAAAAGTTTATTAGCAAAGTATGACGTGGATATCAAACCGGCGAATATGCTCTGTCTGCACTATAAAACGCAGCCAAGACTTGAATAGAACTATTAATAAACTACTGGAAAAAACTTCTTACTATTGTGATGGGATTGTAGTGGGCTAGATACTGGGAAACTATGGGTATTATGGCGTCTACCGTCCAGCATAATCATAAAACTGTCAGGCTGTAAATTACAGCAAGGGGGCAATAGGAACGCGAGTGGCTAAATGATAGAGAGGCCTCAGTGGATTTAAAATGATCACTGATCGACTCATATTATTAGTATATTCAATTCGTCATGTCACTACCACCTTATCTCTACTACGTTCTCTTAGGTATTCATATAAGTACCAACCGGAATTAGCTTACGTGAAAGTGACTCATGGCGAAATCGTGAGGGACAAACGCAAGACAAATTACAATAGTAAATATTTTATTCTACGACTCGTTCACAAATTTCTAAAATATATACTAAGTAATTCTTGTTTTCCTCGAGTTTATACCTACTCTGGCGGTAATTGGTTTTGTTTGTATTTATGACGTCTAAAAAATAACATCCTGTGAACTTTGTCGCAATTGCTGGCTTATTTCTGAATGTTTTGTTTGGCAGAGTTTGTAAACGGTAACCGATGCTCGAGAGCTCATCACAGAACACAATTATTAATTACTAGCAGTCGCCCCACGGTTTCACCCACTTAAGTCTTAATCTTGAAAAAAAGTAATCCATGTTACTCTCAAGACTTCAATACGTCAAGTTGTCATCAAAATCAGTCCAGTAGTTTCAGAGCTTATTAATTACAAATAAAGATTCACGGACTTGTCTTTGCTACCCTTGGGAATCCGGGGTGGATTGCTAGTATATAGTAATTAGATTTTACCAGTGCCTTCGTTCGCGTAGGGGTTGCATTTATAAAATCCTTTCTTATCGGGTGATACGTTGTAACAGCTATCAGTATGCCAAATAGCCCGATCCGTCCTCCCTTAGAAGCTGGTGCGTTGATATATCACTCAGTCAGACTTTGAACCTTTATTTGACCGTTTCCCCAGGTGTCCCCGGCTACGTAATGGACGGCGTGGTGATAGTAGGCGAGCGTGAAGCAGCCCCGGCCGGGTACAGCGTGGCAGGACGTGCTGGCAAGCGGCGGCTGTGCACGCGCGTCTCTCGCGTGGACCGCGCGCCGACGACCGCCTACCCTCCCGTCACTGACGTCATTGTCTGCTCCAAGATGAGGCACGCGCCGCAAGGGTTCATGCTGGCTGGGTATGCTTCTATTGCAATCAATCGGCGCTTCATTACAATCTTAAGCTGTTCAAGGCTAACTCCATTTCAACAATGTTATTTACGAGAATTTGCATTTGCTGTGCTGCAGCGTTGCAGTATAGTCTAGCTTTAAAAGGCTAGAAAGAAGGCCTTTTGTCCCTTTTGACGTGATAACGTTTTATTTAGGTGGAACCTTTCTAATCGAAAATCCCCGACGATAAAAAATCTTAACAGTCGTAATACCAAGTTTCGTCCAGATCTGTTATAAATATACTGAGAGAGGAAAGCAAATTTTGAAGCATAGACTTTGCCCACTTGGTCAATTAAAGTATTTTAAACTATGCATAACTACTGATCATAAGCAGTGAAGCATAAGTTTACACCTTGAGAGGCCACAAGATCAAACGGTAAATAAACTGACAATACCTAAACTCATTTTTTTCTGTTGAATAGTGAAATAAACGGCAAAGTGGTGTGTTATAAAGTGAGCGGCGGCAGCGCGGACACATCGCCAACACACAAACAGAACGAGTACGAGAACATTGCTCAACATATCACGCCTGAAGCCAACAGAAGGTATGTTCATATTGCCGACTAGCTTTCACCCGCTACTCCATCCGCGTACAGATCTGTTCACTCACGAAGGCGCGCCCTTCCACACCTTATGAATGTTGTTGTAAACATAATCTGTATATAATTCTATCTATGTTGTATGCTGTCTCTACTGATAGTCTTCACACACACATTAACCATCTTCTATTTAATTAGACATCTTGTTAGCACATGCGACACTTCATATTAATGCACATCGAGAAAATTTACCCTGGAGCGGCGCGCCTTCGTGAGTGAACAGATCTGTAGGTAGAGGTTGAATATTCCAAAATCTTAGCGAATGCCTCAATAGCTACTTATTTACTTGTATACGGACTTATCTGCAACTAGACCTCTTTAGTTGCGTCCTTTTTGCGTCAGGATGGATTAGGCTTGCCCAGCATCTATACTACCTTCTCAGCTTAATCGACCGTGTCCAGAGTAAAATACTTGTCAATACTTTTTAGTCAAATAAGCCGCGGGTTTCATCACGAAGTTTTCCTTTATTTACTTTGCTTGGAGCTAGATGGCGATGTGTGGAATGTCCTGCAATATTTAAGCTAATATCCTCTGAATATATTTCTATTTCCATGTAAATCGAGTAGATTGCGTGCAGTACCGGACCGTCCCCCGAAGCTGTCTCCCCTAGTATCCGAGATGAACGGGCTCAACCTCTCGTACCCCGGCCTCGAGGAGTTCACGACGGAGCACGACTACGAAGCTCTCAGTCCGTCGTACAACATCAAGCCGTCGAGACCAGCGCCTAGGCCACCTTCAGCTATATCACCGGTAAGGTGTTGAAACCATTGAACCAAAGGGGGCATCACCAGGAGCCCCGATCGTCTGGTGAGGATTCGCCTAGGCAGATCCACACCAGACGATCCTATCGCGCGCGGCAGGAGCGCGCTCCACGGGAGCGTTTGGTGCGGACGTGACTCGCGCGGTTTTGATCGGGCAAGGCACGTCCACATTAAACGCTCCTTTTATCAAGATTCTACTGTCCCTCTGTCTGTCACCAGGCTGTATGTGCGACGACCCAGTTGGCACAATGGTCACCATGCCGGACTGCCAAACTCAGGGTTGCTGGTTCGACTCCCGCCTCAGACAAGTATTTATGCTTAGATATTTGTTTGTGGTCTGGTTGTTTCTATGTATTATATGTATATATTTACAAAAGAAAAGTACCCATAACACAAGTGTAGTTACTTAGCTTGGGGCTAGATGGCGATGTGTGGAATGTCCTGCAATATTTATTTATTTATGTCATGAACCGTGGATATCTATCTAGACAGTTGAAATTTTCACAGATACTAAAATCAGAATTTTACTATCTGGAACCACTCATGCGCAAGTCCGACTCGCACTTGACCGATTTTATATATCCCTTATCCAATTTAACTTAGGATCCAACAAGTTGTACTAAGTTGTTTGCCCCCAGGTGCCAGGCAGCCCGGCGCTACCCACCTCCCCGGCCGCGCCGGCCCGCAAGAAGGTCCCTGCCCCTCTTCCGCGTAACGCCAACTACCAGACGCTCGGCGCCTACAGCGGGCTCGAGGGGGTGCCCTTCCTTCTCAACCCCAAGCTCCGGGGGCTGCCCAGCGACGATGCTGTTAGTATAAATAATACATTATCAGTTGCACAAATGGCCTTTAAATGCTCACTCTGCTTTACTTTTCATAAATATTATGGAAGGCAAAATTATGTTGAAAAATGCAGCCTTATTTGAAAACTGTAAACAAAACGATAAAACGTTTGTTGTGACTTTTCCATTTTCAGGAAATATTTAGTGAAGAAAAAAGGAACTTTTTTGAATGATTATTATTTATAGTACGTGAGCAACCACTGACGCACCCGTACGGTAAGCGGGAGGTTGCGAGTTCAAATCTGGCCGTGGTAGGCATTTTGGTCAAACATTTTTCCTTGCAAAGTTACGAGCTTTATTTTAATTAAAAGACATCTTTTCGGTTCTAAGTTAATATTTATTTTGTGAATTGTAAAATAAGGTGTTAATCTATCTCTATGAGCTATATTATTCCTTTCCAGACGCAATTACCTGCGATTAGACGGCGCACGCGCTTCGAACTAGACAGGGACTACTCTTACAACTTCTCTGTGGAACGACAGACGTGAGACAAGTCATTACACACGCTATTTACATATACATAACGTATATTTTACTCTAATACCATACACGGTAAATAATATAAACGAATAATTACGTTCAAAAATAGTCAAGTTCAAATAAAGCAATAAAAATACTTACAAGCAACAAAATAGACTTAACTTTCCTTCTGCAAAGGAAATCAGATTCGATTTAGTTGCACGCGAGTGTATTATATATATTTATAGCTAATTAAAAAAATACTGCATGAAATATTATAGAAAATCGGTTGTGTTCCATGAAGTTCCATCAAATTTAAATAGCTTCGGAGAGGGTCAAGCGATCAAGCTTCATGCATGTCGCGACTTTATCGCTTTTTATTGAGGGAAGTGTGAATGCTTAAGGCTTGATACTTGACCGTGGCCGGAGTGTTAAATGCTTTTATCATTAGATTTAAAATAAATATACGTAGCACGTTAAGAGACAGGGTACGCGAGTATTGTTTACTCCATACAAATGTTATTTATTTCCTTCCTAAATAAGGCCTCTAGCGTCTATGGACTCTAGAGCAATCTTTTTTTTATATAATACCAAAGTTTGCTGTGCTTATCTACACGTCTGTGTTTTACTTTCATGGAATTTAAAGAAATATTTCCTTTAGTAATTAGTTTAGACAAAAATGAGAAACATAGGGGCATGTGTACAGCAAACCTAAGTTTTGTTTAATAAAAAATATTGCTTTAGAGGCATTTTTCAGGAAATAGAGCTAGAATATGTGAAAGATGTTGCTTGATGTAACTAGTTTATTTTAGAGACAGTATTATTTATTTTTAGCCTATTCCGTCCCGCAGCAGGACAAAGGCCTCCCCTCTTTCCACTGTTCCCTGTCTAGTGCTAGCTGGGTCATAGGACCCAGCTAGCACTAGCCTTATGATGTGAATCTAACTCGTCCCGCCATCTCCATCTAGGCCAGCCGCGGGTTCGCCTGCTATTCGGAACCCAGTCCGTAGTGGTTTTGCCCACATCTGGTCGGACATGCTGCAGATACGGCCAGCCCAGTTCCATTTAATTTCGGCAGCAGTGTGGCCAACATCCTTGGTTTTAGTTTGTGAACGTATTTCCTGCTCAAAGGAGTCTTAAATAAAGAAAAAGTAGGTATAATATCAAGTACTATGAAGTAGATTTGTATGGACAAAGCAATACCAGCATACCCTTTAAAATTCAGTGTAGATAAACATAGACATATCCTTAATGAAATTAATTAAAAATATTTTCTCGTCTAATTCCTAAACGAAATTAATTTATTGTATGTAACGAACGAACAAATATTATGTTTTAATGTTTTTAAAAACTTTTATTTAAATTATATTTACTTTAATTCTATGTACAGTCTGCAACAGAATTGCAGACTCACCGTTGAATTATAAAATGACTATAGAATATTTTTACTTTGCTTGTCTTGAACGATTTTAAACTTCAACTCGATCAGGACCTTAGAATCTTGCATGAGTTGAAAACATTGTAATTATAGACAGACAGACATTTTTGGAGCTCTACAGTTAGTCTGCACTTTTGTTGCCTTTAGTTGTATGTACTTTTTTGTATAGATTGTATAAATACTTTTGACTTGTGTAAGGTGCGTATCGAGGCCTTTATGTATATTGTCCTTTCTTATTATGTATGAATAATGTAAAATTGTGTTACTTGTATCCAACATTATCCTATTTTATTATCTATTCATTTATGCGAAAATCTATAACCTATCTTTCCTCGCTCTGATCGGTCACGGATATCATTTCTGTCACTTAGGTTGCAGTTCTAAATGCTCTATAAACGTTTCGCACCGTCCTAAGATCCCTCTCCTATGCTACGGGCATAGCTCCGTAAGCAAAATTGCTTAAAATTGTAAAATTACAATGCTCTCGTTTTCCAATCGAATGATTTGATCGTTAGCACTGCGCTCTTCATCCAATTCGGACTGCAGCCTTCTTATAGACAGAAAAGATATCCGTAACCGATTGGAGCAAGTAAGGAACGTTATAGATTTCGACTGTTAAACTATAAAAGCGACGTTATTATCCAATAGAACATTTCCTTTTGACTGAGATTTCTTTGAAACTGCAACAACCAATGTAATGAATATATTTGTGCCAACACCATGCCGTATTTACTTTTACAAACGGTTACCAGGCTAATGCCAGCCAAGTTAACTAGTCAAATTACTAAATAAATATGATCATTGATTTATTTTTACTTCGTATCACAAGAAATATTGGTCTGCGCCCGATCTCAGCAACAAAAAAAAACAAATCTCTAGACATATAGCACTTTAAATGCAATGTTTTATAAAATTCAAGTTAAATTAGACTTTTTCCATTCTCTTAAAAAATAACAATTATTAGAAGAAAAGAAGAGATTGGAAAAGGCCTAAATTCTTTTAATAGAATTCTTCAATGTATTTTAGTTAAATACTTTTTAGTTTTAGACTATTCGAATAAAGCCATTATCGAAGTTTATAATTGTTTATTAAATACGTACCACATATAAGTGGTATATGAAATGATATAGTTATGTATTATGCCGCCCATTTTCTTATGCACTTGTGTTGTCAATTCATTGTACATATCTTGCATGTAACTGCTGTGTTAATGTACCGTAACAGTAATATTACGGTACATTAACACAGCAGTTACTATTTGTTGGGCAACATTATGCAACACGATTCCATTATTTGTGATGCAGGACAAACAGAAAAGGGGAAGTATATAAACCTTTATCTTTTGAGGTAAAATTCAAAAATAAAATTCTATCAAATGTTGTCGGTTGTTGCAACAATCAATAACATTTTGATATCGAATTTTACCTGGAACCGTTTTAAAAGTCATGGTGCCAAGTGACGCGTCGCGTTCCATCATGTTATCCAGGCATGCCGTTGTCTTTCTACGCGAGCATCCTCCTCGACCTTATCGTAGCGCCACCATCAGGTGAAATGATGTAAGTTGCATGCCAAATTTTGTAAAAAAAAATCACATTCCTCAACAAAAAGTAACTGCGATGTGGATGCACCTTAACTGAACGATGATGATAGGAGATGAAAAATGTTCGCGACGGACGAGCGTGCCGTATTTTTCATATTATATTCCATTACGTGGATAAATATTACTTAGTATTGACTTACTATAATGACTTACTATCCCGTGGGATTATCAGAGTAAAACGTAGCCTATGTTACTCCGAAGGATTCAATGTACCCTGGCAAGTTTCTGCAAAATCGACCTAGTAGAGCCGGATAAATATTTCCTCTATACAATATTAGTATCGATGAAAATTGTGTCAGAGCAGTGTTTATATGTTATGTTAAATGAAGGTTCTTACTAAATTAGGAATAGATTTAGGTCTGAGTAGAATGTATTTATGTGCCAGAGAGAGAGCCGGAGATTGCGTTGGCTTTCTGTCTGCTGATATTGACCAGTTTTGACTTTGCACGGTTTGTGCTTAATAACTAGATAAATAAATTATTTCAGCTAGCACCAAGCTAAGCAATTAGGCTTGTTTTATGGTGACTAGACAACGAATAGAATACTGTTAATAATAAGCTGACAAGTAAAGTTTTGTATGAAGTTTTCATATTTCTTATAACTTTAATTCGTCTTCTTGCTTTGCTAAAGCCAGTGACGCTCTTTAACGGAACGTCGCCGTGGAGTGTTTTACTGCAAATGTCAGGTGTCAATAGAGTTTCTTTTTAACCGACTTCATAAAAAGGAGGAGGTTCAAATCGACCGCATTACCGAAACTTTGAGCCGACAGAAAGTCCGCAAGAGCTAGGCGATTGACGAACTGTATAGTTACAAAGATAAAAGTCTGTGAACCGGGACGAGGGTAGTTTTATATAACTGAAATGTGTATAACGTCGGGCAGATGCCTCTACAATAATTATACTACTGTATAATTTCTTGCTTTGCTTTATTCAGCCTATTTTCTGCTATTCAGCCGTATACCGAAAAGAAGCCATTTAACAATGGCAATATATTGCTTACAATAAATGAAAAATAAAACAGGTATTTGTAATATGTTTCTAAAATTAGAAATCAAAATGAAAACTATCTACTTATTTAATGGAATCTTGACTAAAAAAACGCTTACAATTTTTAATTAAAAACTGTCTTTGAATGATGTTGATCAAATTGAACTAAGTTGTTTTAAATGATTAGAGTGCACGGGCATTTGCCATAATTAAGTTTTCTAATATGCGATCATTAGGCCGAATATTTTTTTATTTGTCGGTCACTAACTGTATGAAGTAACGTTACAATCACTACTTTATCTTCATGCTTTATTGTTCATCATTGATATGTTTAGTTCCTCCAGTTAAATAGGTAGTCAATGCAAATGTAGAAAAACTAATAATAGGGTATCCATGTAGTGCCATACCTGATTAGTGATTACCTACGTTATTCAGAATTATATTTAAAAAGTAGTTAACGCAATTTCAGTTTTTAAGTAAAAAATAGATTTTTCTTTTTGCCGATTTTAAGTTCTTTTTATTTTATAAATTGTTTACAGATTGTAAAAAAAAAAACCAATTTCACAATCTACTAATAATATTGTAATTGATCGACCAATGAGGTATTGGATACGTTTATTATTTGTTGATTGGTGAAAAGGTTCCGAAATACGGTATCTCAAAATGTTCTCCTAAATTACGCTTTACCATAAAAATTAATATAATAATCTGTTACTTCGATATCTATTGTAGTTTTGTAAATAATTTTGTAAAATGCAAGTTAATTACAACGCTTTTTTACGCGCTAGAATAACTATTCGTTTAGAACTATTATGGAGAAATAAATTTTAAATTATTGACTGATTACTAATTGTGTTTTCTTTCTGATGACATCCATAAAGTAAACCACTATAAAAATTAATCTCTAAAATAATGACAGATTGTAATCTATTCGTCTTACCCCTATTATGGATTTCACATTGAACAATCCCGGCTAGACCCTGGTTTTCCCGTTTTTTAAATATTGACAAGACAACAACGGCTGTGATCTGTAGGCTGAGAATTGGTCACACGTGCTCACCGGTTCACCTTGCCAAACTTAGGATCAGGGATAACTCTGTTACTTGAATAAGGGTACAGTTAATCATATATTTTTCTCTTGCCCGAAGCAGCAGTTTTCTTTTTATGACTCCCTCCATGAGGATATTTCTCGTCCTTCCTCCCTTAAAAATCTTCTGTCTCTCGTTTTTACTCGGTTCGTCTATTTTCTAGCTATAGGTAGGTATATTATTAGGTACTAATAAAATAAAACTATAAATTAGTATATTTAGTCATGGTATTTTATAAATTTATAATAAGTATTAAATTATGTAGGTACTTACCTATTAATTATGTATTATTTGATTTTTTCAACCTTTTTTTATAAATTCATTAGGTAATTATGTAAATTAATTTTACCTAAATATTTATTTGTGTTGTCTCATTTTGTTTAGTCCAAAATTATTCTGCACAAGGGAATCCTCAGTACCCATAGAAATTTCCTTTTTCTGAGTAAGTACCGGCCAAAAGCCAAAACCATAAACATCATACCGTCCACTCGAGGTCCACCCTCATTGCTGTAGTTTTTTTCCTCAACCCACTTGACATTGGCAGAATTGCGCCCTTCTTTCAGCAATCAGCCATTTAAAAAGTTGAAGATATCTGACAGTTTTTCGTAGGATACCCTCTACTGAGTTCTGATTGCCTGGTACTTACAGACCAAATTACATCAAACAATATACACGGTAACGGAAAGAGAGCAGCTAAAGATAGAGAGAGATAGCGTTATAAATGTAACGTTATATATCTGATTTTATACCTTCTAGCCTTCTACTGACTTCTGATTGCCTAGTACTTTTTACAGACAAACGACTATTATATAGAGCAAATTTGACTAAGCTGGTATTATTATGCACGGAGATGGTTAACACTACTAGCGAGTAGTGTAGAAGGTAAATAAAATTCTACGTCACTACCGGTGGTTTCGACTGGTAGTGCGGTGGGTAATAACAGATAATAGTTAGCATTTATCGAAGAAGGTTTCATTTAGATATTCCCACGGGAGCGAGACTTACGCTGCTAAAACCGAGGGACACAGCTGGTCCCTCTGTATTATGTGCATAGCGAGTTACAAGTTGCAAGAGGAAATAATCAAACACTTTCTATAACAGGTAACATTTTATTACAAAATATAGTTAGGTACATAAAATTATTACAATTTTCACTTAAAACTCAAAATTGAAACAGGCTTACAACAAAACTTGTCAGTAAGTTTAAATATTTCGAGAACAATTTTACTGATTTAAGAATTTAAATATTAACCAAATCGCTAAAGGAACATTTTACTTTTTACGCGCAACAATTTGTTATAAGTATATTAATATTAAAGTCTGAAATCTGTCTTAACACTGTTTATAACATTCGATAACAAAACAAAAACTTAGACCGCGACCACACAACACAAATATACAAAATACAAATTATATACAGATTTTTGATTCTTGTATTTGCTATCAAAAGTAGGACTAAAAATTCTTCACGTTTTGCTATAAAAATTTCAAACGCGATTTTGGAAGACAGCAATAATAACGAGCAATTTTAGAATACAAATGCAAACATCAATATTTAGGGATAAGTAATTTACGCAGTAAACAAAATTACAATCCCTAAACACTGATGTTTATAAGTACAGTGTATTTTAATAACCAAATGGAATAAACGGACAGCAGCTATTGTCAATTTTCCAATGGATTTGATATTTTTCAATACAATAATAGACATGTCATTTTAGTCCATTTGATTGGTTATAAGTACTTGGCTATAAGACTGAGTTACTGTTTCACTAGAGGTGATAAGTCGAAGAAAAAGTCTGTAGCAAGTCTGGCACTAGGCTCGAAACTAAAAACTAAATATTAATACTTCCATTACAGATATGGAGTTCAGAAAAGTAACGCCGGATAAAGTCAAGTATCTGTATCAAAAGCAAACTTTAACTTCGACTTGTCACCTCTATATAATGCTAAAGCACCAATCAATCGTCAAGTGTTGTCAATTGTAATGAACTAATAAGTTCCTTGTCCACATCACATTTCTCCTGTCATTGCGACGGAGGCTTCATCTGTTTCTGTTGTTCGAGGAGACGTTCAAGCGGCGAAGGTCCCGGCCCTGACCACAGCGACTGTTGTGGGTGCGTGTGCTGAGCGCCCCACGCAGAGGGCGCAGCCGTGCCGCTGAACAACGAATACGTATTGCCGGTACTCTCGACACCTGGACCTTCGACCTGCACGAAAATTAAGAAAGTTTCGAATTAAATACACCTAATGTTGAATAGACTTTTGGATGCCATCTTAAGAGGAAAGGGTACCGGGGGCTTTCTCCATACAAACTATTACAACCGTAGTCGACTGTTTTCTCCCTGGATAATGACACTAGAGCAAATATTTTTGGTGCATAAAACTTATAACTGCCATGACCATGCCCCTATTTTTTGTTTTTTTAATTTTTTTAATTTTAATTTCTATGATAATTAGAAAATGAAAAAAACCAAAACATAGTGATTTTGCAATGAAGGAAATCATCGTGATAAAACCCATGCATTGATAAAACCTACCCATGCATTCGCATGATATCACAATAAATAGTCTGAAAACGAAGCTAGGATGACTGTGTCTTCGGAACGCCCATACCAATAAGAAAACACAAGAAACTAGTGGGATATGTTTTTGCGATCATGCTTACAAAGGTCAGGATCACAACACTTTTGAAATAGAACAATTAAAATAATGTCTATGGTTTCTTATCATTGATAAGTCCTTAGATATCTTACCTTATTTTGTTCCATGGAACTCGGGCCTGCATCAGGTTTGCTCTCAAAGTTCGCGTTCCGCTGCATTTCCATATTGTTCGGAAATCCAACTCCGATATCCAGCGGTTTTTGCATCGGGAATGCTAGTTTATTGCTGAACTGCGGGTACATTGTCGAGTCGTAAGGAACCGCTGGGTACGAGTTAAAATTGCTTAGAGACGAGTTAAAGTTCGGTGACGAGACTAAACTCTGTAATGTTTGCATCGGTTGTCCAATAGTCGAAGGCAAGTAAGGTTGATCTGGCTTATTCATGTTGAACTGGACGTTCTGGTATGGATTCGGTGCATTCGTATTCAAAGGTGTAAAGAAGTTTTGTTGTGGCATCGGATAATTGAAGTTAGGGGATTGGTTCTCAGGCTTCCACCACGGTGGTTGCTGGTAGTTTGAAGGGTCCATCTGTGGAGGATTCACCCATCGCTGGTTGAACATATTAGGGCTACTATTAGGGTTCTTAAAGCTATCATCTCTGAATTTGTTCTCATTAAACTGATTGTCCGGAGTTTGCCAATATCGGTATTGGTTTGCGAAGCGAGGTGGTAAGTCGTTTAGGAAGTTTTTCTTGTCTCCTGATATTTGGTAGTTGAATTTGTGATTCTCCTGGAACATGTCTTGCCGCGAATTCTGTTTCTGAAGCGCAGCCGTCCGGACGTCTATTTCTTTAGGATTGACGACCGGGAGCCGTATGCTCTGATGTTGTGGAGGCGGCTGGTAGTTCGGATTGTAACTGAGTCCAGCGTTCTGTATACCATAGTTCTTCTGGAAGATTCTCGGTTCGTTGAATGTTTGCGGCGGGGTGGGAGTCCAGTTTGTCTGAGAATTTTCTCTTTTTGGGTAATTTTGGTGCTGAGGCTGCGGTTTTGGTTCCTTCTTTTCCTCTTTTTCTGGTTTCTTCTCTTCATTGTTAACTAAGTGAGGGTACCCAGCCGATTTGTCTTTAAGTGAGAGTATGCCGCCGGTTTTCCGTCCAAGAGGTAGGTTTGCAAGGGATTTGATAGCTTTGGGTTGAATAAACTTTGGTTTGTCTTCTTTGGACTCGGAACTGTCTACCGTCGAGTCGGGAGTGGGCGGGGGAGACACGAACTTCACCTGGAAACCACAAAATAAAAGTAAATTTGGTACTTTTAGTTTACATGCCATGTTTTAATATCCTGAGTAGTAGTCGTATTGTACCTGTTTATTGATTTCTTCTTGTTTCCTCATAATGGCGGCCATCGCAATGTTCACACGAGATTTCTTTAACTCTTTCTTGTCGTCGCTCTTACTTTCTTCACTGTTTTCATCCTGTACAAGTCAAATACAGGGACATTTATAAAAATTTATCGCCATGCGTGCGTTCTCTCGTTTGATTTGATGAAACATTGGGTGTTTCAAAATAAGACTACCTTAAGGTATCTCAAGCTTTCCATCACAAAATGTATCATCCAAGTCAGTTCAGTTAAACATAAGTTATGGCCCTAAAATCCATACAAATATTTTATTCTAGTCGAATTAAAAACCAAACGGGCTTTATTTAAGGTTTAAGATTCTTTATTTTATAAGATTACAATAAATCGCTTACTGAGAAATATGTTTGACTAAGTAATTACTTACCAATTTGTATGTATTTACATCATAAATTACATTGAAGGTATTATATAGTCTACAAACTGAAACACACTGTTTTGCCTGATACCTACCAGCGTTTCATCGCAATCAGTTCTGTGTGAGAAAGTAATATAAAAACTTTAAGATTTGTAACATAACAAGTATAATACGTGCATACCGCGTCTTCCTGCGTGGCCATAGCGCGTTCTTCCCGCGCGCGTTCCAGCGAACCTTGCGGCTTCAATATACCGGCACGCTTCTCACGAACTGAATAAAAAATAAATTATGTTAAACTACAATGAAATACGTATTTCGAACTCGCAACCTTCCGCGTCCCAGATGGGAGTTCTCTCACCGCGTCACAGAGGTTGTTGATATACATTACAGCTTATGAGACTCGGGTTGCTTGTAAGAATCTTCGTGGGAGTTTGCCCTATCCCCTTTTATAATAACCGTTTAGTGGTAGATACCTCGACTTTCATTCTGAAGGTCGTGGGTTCGAATCCAGGCCGGCCGTGTACCAATGTATTTTTCTTAAGAAAAATTTATGTACGCTAATTGACATTGCTCTTACGGTGAAGGAAAACATCGTGATGAAACTCGCGGCTTATTTGGCTCCAGAAGTATTGACAAGTTCTCTCCTCTGGACATGGTCGACTAAGCTGAGAGGGTAGTAGGTGCTGGGCAAGCCTACTCCATTTTCACGCAAAAAGGACCTAATTAAAAAGGGTTTAATCGCGGAAAACAGCCTGTATACAGGTACAAGTACAAGTAACCGTTTATCCTTGATAGTTAAAATATATGCGTCAATCACAAATATGTCATTTGCAAAAGTGCGAAAGGGACAAAACATATTTCAACTATCGGAGGTTTATTAAAAGTTTATGAATAAGTATCTAGGTGTGAATACCTACCTTTCTCTCTAAAATCAGCCTCGGATATAACGGTGGGAGGTCGCGGCGGCGGTCGCTCGCTGTCGTCGTCGCTGTCGGAGAACTCGTCGGGCGACCGGTCGGCCTCGTGCCGCGACTGGGCGAGCGACAACTCTTCCAGTGCCTGTTCCAGTTCCGATCCACCTACTTCGGTCGCTGTGAATGTTATTGGTTCTTCTTCACTGGAATATTAATATGTTTATTTTTATTCAGCGCTAAGGAAACTTTCGTCCGGCTATAAGCCATAGTTATGGCAACATATAAATATGGAATATATGAATATCAACTAAATGAATTTTATTTGTTGTTCGATGTTCGATCATGCCTCCTTAAAGCGCCGATAAACGATTCCTGCTGGCCATCAATCAGCAGAAAAGAGTGTACCTACTTATCTCGCGAAGTTTATGATTTCTTTTTTTCAGCACTTTATTATGGCGCAGCGATACGGCGCGGATGACCAAAGTTATAACAAAATGCACCTATCAAAGAGCACCGACTTTTATCAGAGAGAGAGTATTTTGGTCAAAACAGTTACAAATAACTTCGCCAATCTTAATAATTTAAGTAAAAATCCGGCACGAAGGACCAACTTTTCAACATAGAGAGTAACAAACTCACACATAAGTAATACACTCCGGCTTCAAGTCCGCTATCTGTTTCCCGAGCTGTAGTATCCTGTGGGCCCGGACTCGCTTCTGTAGCTCGGGCTCCTCAGACAGACAGACGGTAGGCACCTCCGTGCCGGTGGTGTACGGCGGAGAGTGAGGCGCGCGCGGAGGGAGCGCCAGCTCGGTGAGCGCCGGCGTCAGGGGCAGGAACCCGAGCAGTTCCACGTCTTCAGGCAGCGGGACTGACGCGTCTGTTTACATTCATATTATCAAATCATTGGCCTTTTATATGAGATTTTTGAAGTTATACTTCTTTAGGCGCGTTATGTAAAAATGATGAGTGTGAAATATTAAGATGCGCGCGCATCACTGTAACACAAAAGTCACAGGTTAAAGCTGCGTAACACAAAAGTAACTGCTAAAGCTGCCCGCAAAATAAACATCAGACGGGCGGACAGACGGACAGAAAGACAGACTCAGGTACATAAGTTTTTTACCCCATTTTAATAGTAACCCCACAGAAACCCATTATTTTTGTTGGTAACGAATTAAGGCTTTAATACTACGGAACCAATATTGATGAGACTTTACCAAGTTAGAACATCATGTGACAAATTGTTTGTCGTTAAGTCCTCTAATATATGGATAGGTACCATCGTGGTAGACCTTTGTTTAATGGTGTCGTAAATAAAGAAAGAGACGAGATAAACTTACAAGTATCGTTGTTGTCTGCGTGTTGCGCTACATACGTGAGCGTGTCCGCGAGCGCGGCCCACGTGGCGCCCCACGTGCCCCACGCGCGCAGCCGGGACACGTTGCACCACATCCACTGCAGCCACACTTTTACTGGGGAACAAATATATAAGATGAATATTTTACACACAACGCGCATGGCATCGACTATCCAGATTGTTTAGTACTACTAACTAGATGGTTGCACGTTGGTAGCAGTGCGATGCGGCAGCAGCAGCGCGAGCACGGCAGCGCGAGCGAGCTGGGCCGCAAGCGCAGCCGCCTGCGTCTCGCTCTCCGTCGCCAAACCGCTGCCTTCCACGCGCGTGTCCTCCACTATCCACATTATTATACACGATATCTGAAACAAATTTAATTAATAAATATTGTAGGATACTTTACGCAGCGCCATCTAGCCCCAAGCTAACCAACTAGGCAAACAATAAATATTACATATCACAGGATCAATAGTTGCCTGGAAGAAATCGCTTTCAGCGATAAGGCCGCCCATTTGTGGAACTTATACTTTCTAGCTATTACTTTACTTTGTGTTTATCGTGTTTCTTCCTGTGTTGTACAAATAAAGTTATCTATCTAGGCTTGTGTTATGGATGCTAGATGGATAGAATACATATATTTATTTATGTACTTTTTTTGTAAATATATACCCAGACCAGAAACAATCATCTAGCATAAATACATGTTTGAGGCGGGAATCGAACCCGAAATCCTTCTGCGTCGCAAGCGGGAGTTCGCCCAACGCGCCACAGAGGTCGTCAATATGCACTAACTTGGAGACAAATTAAATCTTTCAATTAGCTTACATGCAGGTTTAACTTTACAATGTGATACCTTTTGTTTTGAGGGTTTCTTTACCTTAATAAGCGTCATAGATTCGAATGTATCAGTAGCGAAGAGAGATATCATGGCTGTACTGAGAGCATCCACCAGCGCTTTGGCTACCTCTAATCTGTAACAAACATCAACTTTAATATATTTCGTCATTATCGGAACTAATACGGGGGATACCGCGGGGTGCAGCTCGCTGGGATTAAAACCAAAAATCGAAATACGAGCGAAAAGGCGCCTGATCATATACAAACAAACACCTGGTGCATAGTTTTACATGTAGTTATAGATACTAACTGTTCAGCATGGTGTATGTAGTGCACGGCTCGCAGGAACTCCGTGGCGAAGGTATTCGCGTCCATACGCTTGAGGACCGTCGGGGGCGGAGTCGCCGGTGACGTCACACCGGGCAGGCACGGCGCCACCGTCTCGCTGGGACATAAAGAAATATAAACATTTAATTTGGGAGTAACACAGGACAGACATAGCTACAGAAAGAGAAGTAAATAAAATTGCCAAAATGCTAAGAAAGACATGAAGGTACGGTCGATTGCATATTTGTAGCCCCCAGTAGAGTTCAACAATTACTATTTTTGGCATGTTTTCATTCTAATAATTTTTGTTTGATAAATTCATGAGTTAGAAGACTTTAAACTTCAACTAAAGCAGGTGCCTAGAATCTTGTTTGTGTTGTATTAAAACATTCTTATAACCGCCGTTTTGGAGCTCTACGGTGGGTCTACAATTATGCAGCCGACGTACATTATAAGCTTCATTTGGCAGACTAGTGAACCAGATAAGATACAGGTTCGACACCTGCTGAGACAAATTTGACTTAAGAAGACTTGAAGTTAATGAGTCTTCAAAGCCATGTGTGAAGGTACAAGTGTGCTTCTAAAATGTTGCTGTTGATTCACGTCTTCAGAGCCTAGGTAGCTAGTCTATCAATGTATACATACGTGTGTTTAGGAGCGAGCGCTCGGGCGAGGTTGTTGGCGGCCGGCGGGAAAGGCGCGCGGACGAGCAACGAGCGGACGTGCCAGTACACGGCGCACACGCGTCGACCGCGCGACAACATCACTAAGGCTAGCTGGTTGTATGGCTGACCAGAGTGGGGGCACACTGCTAGTGCGTGTCTGTAAATAACAAGTTTATATTTAATGGTTTAATCACCATGGTAAATTTGTAAGCCGTTTTTCCATTATATCAGGTCTTTTACTTCGGGTAAGAAAAAACCTTTACGCATTATATTTACACCCAGAAATACAACTATACTAATAATTTGTTATAAGGTGTGTGTAATAAAGAATTTATCTATCTATCTGTTTTCATGTAAGTACTTATTATTTCATTACGGTAAGATCATTTTAATAGGTACAAAAAATAACACACTATGATGTGATAGTGTAACATAATAACGTGTTACCTGTAGAATGTATGTGCGACCCTCAACTGATGCCTGTACCGAGCGAGGTCCCCGAGATGCACGAGACAATGTTGCGCGATGTACCGCGCGGCTCCAGGCGCCGGCTCGCGCGCCGCGCCTCCTGTGCCTGTCTCACTCGCGCCCCATCCTTCCACGTAGCCCAGCAGGGATGCGCGACGTCTGAGGATAACAACTTTATAAACAACTAGCAGCGCTTTCGATCCCGTAGAAACATTGGAATAAAATAAAACATAGCCCATATTATTCCCAAGAAAGCAATGTATCATCATACCAAATTTTATCAAAATCGGTCCTAAAGGCACAGAGCATAGCAGGCAGTGCTTTATAACAGCGAAATATTAGAATGTCCACAGTCCACACCCTTACCCAAAATTACCGTGCAGTATCCACACAAAATTATGCTAACAGTTTCCTTCAAAGATGATGTTAGCTTTGATTCATGCTGTAATATGATTAACAGACAAAATACAGCTTAAGATGGTGGTGTTAGTGAACCTTAAGTAAACTAGCTTATGAGAATCTCCTCAAAGGAAACCGTAGAATATTTTACAAAGGTTTTGAGTATGGTACCTAAATGGTAAATCAAGTTGGAAAGCTGTGCAGATCTGGTGCAGCAGACACAGGTAGAAGCCAGCTGCAGCTTGGAGCACCCACGAGAGCATCGCCTGGCCCTCGCTGCGAAGGGGATTCTACAAATAGAAATTTAAAAAAATCAGGAATAATAAATGTGATCTTATGAAATCTTTCTTAAATTGAAAGATATGGTAAATGGTTGTAGGACTTGTGGGGAATATTTATTTATTTTAAAAAATATTTTTTTTTTTTTCATTAAAATAACCCAAATCAAAATTGAAATAAATGTTGTGAGACACTTCACACAGAGCCATCTAGCCCCAAGCTAAGAAACTAGGATTGTTTTAAATGTAACATTTTGTAGTTAGGTAAGTAAAACATAGTTTATTAGTTTAGTATTTTAGAACATAGTTTTTCCAACTACTCAAACCATAATTATGCTATTTCACCTTCTTATCTTTAGAGATGGCCTGTAAAGCCTCAATCTGCTGCTTGAATCCAACATTCCACAGATCTTGCTCAACTTTCTTATCCAATGCATAGTCCAAGTCCAATATCAATACTTTCTGGTATATCTGAAAGGACATAATTAGTTAAACATACATTAGGTGCTTACATCAGCTTGCAATTACTGATAACAATGTAAGTAGATAATTAGTGAAAATTACTAAACTTGTAGTTAATACTTAGTCATAAAAATGTGAAATTTTGGGTTTGTTTCTCCTTTACACAAAAACTACTGGGCCATTATTCACTAAGCTTCAAGTCGTTGGGCGCGCGTGATTAGGGGCGGAGGGGGTGCGGTTTTTGTATGGCAATCTTGCCCTAATCATGCGCGCCCGAAGACTTAAACTTTAGTGAATAAAGGCACTGGACCACTTGCAATAAAACTAGATATGTAGAGAGAAACTAGTAGCTGGAGAGTGGGATTAATGCATTGCTTGCTTTTGTCCACATATTGTTACATCATTGTTGTAACCAAAACGAAACAACGTCTCCTGACAAAGTCTCTTCCCGAGGTAACAAAGAACTGGGTCTTTTGGCTTTCTTCGGGGAGTTACGATGGCTCAAGTATCAGGAGGAATCGAAACTCCCACCCGGACGCGAAATAGGCGCTCAGACGTCGAGTTGCGGAAAACAGCCCGACAACAAATACAATATTGTTTGTTTGTGTGCTTTATTTACCTTTTGTAACTGTTGTTGTGTGGTCCACAGGTTCCGTTCTTGTAACATGGATGTACCACTTTTAAATTTTGATATTTTATCCTTCAGCTCATCTGCCTCCCTAAAATAACACATTACTCATAACAAATTTCTAGAAAGAAATAGATGAAAAACAAGATTTGTAAACAAGTGGCTTATTATTACTTAGACCTATTTCAAGCGTTTATTTAATTGAAATAACAATTTATATTAGATATTTTCGTATTGTACATATTATATTGGACTTTATATTATTTATGAGGTCATTCTTTATTTCTAAAGCCTTGACACAGAGAAAAGTAGTAAAACCATTGAGGTTAATCTACTGATAACATGTTTTCCTTACCTCAACATCTGCACAGCGGCGTTTAAAACCATTCTGATAGAGGCTCAGAGCCTCGGTAATCATCACAGCATTAGGAAATAAAAAGATTTTTGTGGTTAGTGAAAAGAAAAATTCTAAAAACAATCGACAGATTCGACGTCCATTCAAAATGTCAAAAAAATTCAAAATTTTGACAGACAGGTGACATCATTTTTTTTTTCATTCAACTAATGGCTTCGCACGAGTTTCGGATGATATGTAAAATAAAACAATATTTGCATGAGTTTGATTGTGTCGACATATAGATATATCTGTTTATTTGTCTAATGTAGACGCATTTTAATCTACATTTCTATCCTAGATTGAAGTTCATTTCCATTTCAGATTCCCACGGCATCCCCATCATATCCCATAATCCCATACTAGAAACTCTTCGTTTTCAGAAATGTTCGATCACCATGTTCGGTCACAGATGAGGAAAGCTCAGCTAATTCACAAACCATCGGAAGGCTACCGAAACGAATAAAACTGAAAAGACAAGGATGGCAACACGTCACAAGTCGCGGGTTTTTTGACGTGACAACGTCTTATAAATTGGTTTGCCGGGTGACACTTCAAGAAACTGCGTTACGCTCCGCTGACGTTATGCGCTCACAATGAGAGCGAGTGAGAGGCACGCGGGCATGGTTAGCCCGCCTAAGAGCGAGAGAGACAGACATAAAAAGTGAAAGGCACGCGTCCCTTCCACTCGAGCACAGTTGTTGTCACGTAAAACTTTCGCCCGTATATTTCCTTTTTTTTTCGTTTCGGTTGCCTCCGACAGTTTGTGAATCAGGGGGAGGAAAGTCACAGGCGATGAGCAAAGAAATTATACGCCGTTTCTGGCGGAAAAAATAATCAGTCAACGTCAATGTCATGTGAGATGTGACAGTTGTGTCCATCCATTGCATAGAAATACCAGTAATCCATTGTGTAAAATTATTTTCTCGTCAACTCGTTTGCTGGTGTTTTTTGTTGTTATTTCCAAATTTTGCTTTTACTTGAAGTATATTGATTATTGAAGAAAAACTACGGCTCAAGATACCTTCGTAAAACATGAAGGAAGTCGATATATTTCCAGCAATTCTTCATTCTGCGCCTATTGTTAGTTTTGTTTACTTAAATTTTTCTTATTGGGTTTTCACTCTTCTATATTTAATATTCAGTTCTATATAAAAATATCTAAATAGGCGAAGTCAACAATCAATTATTATAAAGATCAATTTTATTCTACCAACCTAAATTACATTATTTTTCATGATGACTCACCTTTAATAAAATTGCACCATAATTTAATCGAAACCTATTCTTGTGTTACAGGATAACCCAGATGTGATATATGGCCATCGTAATTGTAGTACTAGCAAGTCTAAATGGTTAGCGCTTACGCACATATACGGCAAGTTTCATCGGTCCAATGTGTACGACATCGGAGGGACCTATAACCAAGGAGTGCCAGATTTCTGGTTCACATTCTCAACCGAACAAGTAGGCGACATATTTCTTCTTCATATATTCGGCGCCAACCACACGAACGGCGCCTATTCAGTCGGCCTCAGCAACAGCAGTGAAATCACACTAAATAAAAAAAATAACAACCTTTATCTTTCAAACACAGTCAAAATTCACAAGTTTGAAAGTTTAGACGGAAAGCAGAGCTACATCACGACATACAGCTTCTCAAATTTAGACATCGAGTTAATGAAAAATCGAAAATTATATATCTCAGTTACATTTCCAGACTACATAGGTCAAGATTCAGAAGTCAAACCGAATGTAATTTGTCGCCAAGATTTCAGCGCTTTACTGAAGGACCCTGTTGGTTCTGACTTCACTGTTGAAAGTGAGGATGGAGTACAGTTCAAAGTTCACAAAGTGATTCTTTGCGCTCGGAGTGATGTGTTTAAGGCCATGCTCAAGTCTGATACTGCAGAAAGTCAACAGAACTGTGTGAAGCTTCTAGATGCAACCGCTGAAGACATTTACAGCATGTTAGAGTTCATCTACTCGGGAACTATAAAAGATATGGATAATGTTAACTTTGGCATTGTTTTGATGTTATCAGATAGATATAACTTGCCAGGGTTACATCAGCTTAGTACTCTGGCTCTTAGTAGACAAATCAACTTAGAAAATGCCCTGGAAATTCTTGTTCTATCAGACTTATATCGCTCAGACACTTTGAAACACAATGCTATGAAGTTCATCAAAAATAACAAAGATGTATTGGCAAGTCAAACTTTCAATGAGATTAAAAGTGTGCCATTGTTGAAAGAACTTTGTATGTATTTGTCATCGTAATGTTTAAGTTAATTAAGTAAATAAGTACTTGATGTGCTCTTTGTACAGATAAATTAATGTATTTTTTTCAAACTTAATGTAACATAATGTTGTAAAGAAAATCTTTGAAAGAAATGTTTAGTTGAAAACAGTTAATTTACTTTTATTTACACAAATGAAAAACATAATACATAAAACGTAAAAATAAACTTTATTTAATTTATTATAACTTTTTATAACATAACTGTCAGTTAAATATGCGAGTCAATTGATTTGAATAAATACTATAGTTAGGTGTGGTTGTGGGTAGTCGGGTATCGATAGCGCGCGGCTCGCGCCGGCCGGACCGCTCGCGGCCGCGCCCTTCGGACGTCGCACGCCGACACATATATAATCATTTTGGAATGTTACTCGAAGTCTTCGTCTCTGTAGCAAACAAACATTTTACTCCATTAAAATGTTAGTTCACATTAACGACACCCTCACGCACACCAAGCTAGCTCTCGCGCGCGCTCCGAGACGTTCAAGTCGCCTCGCGCGTCAGTGTAAGCAGAGGCATCTACTATCGTAAGCTGTGTCTCACTTCATCCGTACCAACCTACTACGTATACTGAATAGCGTCTCTACAATGAATATAGCAATCGACTTTTCTTCGAATCTAGCAACTATGCGAATTACAAGACTACTTCCTGGCTCTGGGCATCATTCATCAAGGTATGTTTAAAGGTCCTTCCGCTCTGATCGCTCTCTCGACTGGGGATTGGTGGTATCATGCAGGATAAGCAAGAAAAAAGGCCGATATTTGTCTTATCGTTTATTAATTACTTGTGGAACCGACATAGAACGAAAAAATATAATAGATAGTCATGGAACGGAAAACGCGAATGTGAATGACGCCTAAGTCCTAGTGAATTAATCTGATATAAAAATAAAAACATAGGACCCTAACCTTAATCGTGTGCCTTATCCTTGCGGGAAACTATAGAATTGATTACTTTAAAGTTTAAGGTTTTAAAACATTAAGTCATGTAATTGTGTGTGAAGGTCTCGAATTTGTTTATCAAACAACTTTTGAGAAATTCAAGGAATATAGGTACTTACTTTGCGCCAGAATCTCACCAGCCTAGCAGAATTAAGAGGTAAATAATGGGTACAATAATTAGAGCATATTTGTGTAAACTATTAGAGTTGCTACTAGAAGCTGATGTTTTAACTTTATATCCCGCTAGATGTCCCTTGTGTTGGTTTCTATAAAATTATCTAAAAAAAACGCGTGGCTGACTTCGTTCTGGCGGAAATACGTTTTAAAAATTTTAGAATTCACAAATTCAAGACCTTTCTACAAATTTACCCAACCAATGCTCTGAAACCCTACAAGACTCAATGAAATTCTATCAATTTCCGGCAGCATTACGCTCACACTTGAGAAATGAAACTAGTATACATTAGACTAAACGAAGTAACCATCAACTACAATACTTATGACATTATATTATAATATAATTACGTGAATCTATCATACGTCTTTACGATGTAACGCTGTTGCTGAGAAACGCTAGTAGCGTCTACGCTACCGAGTAAAAAAATATATAGCTATTTTACATGCTAAATTACCAGTGTAAAAAAACTATTTGTAAATTGAACAAATGCTTGTGTCGCCAGTGGCAGTGTATCGAAACATTCGAGAATCACGTTATAGGATTTTTTGTTCTGGCAACACTTGTAAAACAGCAACAGCTTGTAACAAGTTTTTAGAGTTGTATAGTGCACCGGCGCGGGCGCCAGCGCAACCGCTCTTCGGTAAACGTTACACCAGTTTTAGTACACGAATAAATTAGTTAAAACAAACACCCAACACTTCAGATTACAAGCGAGAAACGTTAATTTAGAAGATAGAGTGAACATTTACATTCATAGTCAAAATGCAGTTGTTAATTATGAAGTTAAATTCAATATTGAGCATGTAAAGAAACAGTTTGTAAGAGAGTAGCCTTTAGCCTAGTCTATGACTGACTGATGACGACCTCTGTGGCGCGTCGGGCGAACACCCGACTGCGACGCAGAAGGTTGCGGGTTCGATTCCCGCCGGGAACAAGTATTAATGTTGACCATAAATTCTTGTTTCTGGTTCTGGGTGTTTCCTATATGTATAATATGTATATATATACAAAAAAAAAAGTATATAAGTAGTTTATCCGTTATCTGGCACCCATAACACAAGCATTAAGTTGCTTAGCTTGGGGCTGGATGGCGATGTGTAATATGTCCTGAAATATTTATTTATTTTATTTATTTATTTATTTATTGTCCTTTCTATTTCAATGTGGCACTTAGAGACAAATAATCCATAGTTTAGCTAATTACAAGAAATGGTTGGTGATTATTCACACTGATAAAAAAAAAGATGAGTTAAATTATGCTATAGTCACTTCCATATCCAATGGGGCGCTTGCATGTGTTAGGGCAAAAGCACCCTCAAAATAGTTATAAAAAAACGGTCAATCATCTGGATTAATTTGGGGTATATGCCGTAGGAATGTAATATCCAGATGATTTATACAGTGTCAGCAACTGTTATGTAGTGGTTGGGACATGTGCTAGATGGCTTGAATAAGGCCTGATTTAGATATTACTATTTTTAATAGATCGAAAGTCGATACGGGATCTTTCGAGTCATGTTAGCGCGCGGTTGTATGTATGTGTGAGTGTAAACATGCAGCTTTGTGTGGCTCAGATCTCACGGACGGCTGTTTACAAACCTCACGCACACATAGGACCGCGCGCCGACATAAGTTGAAACATCTGTATAATGTCTCATCTGAAGTGATGGTGTGCCTGCCGTGACTCGTGTGTCAGTGTGTCGCTACCGGTCGCGCGAACGGTTCGGTTCGTATATCGTTCGCGCTATCGCCTAGCGTTTACCGTTGTTGTAAGAGAGACTCCGCATGGGCGGCGCTTTGAAGTTGGCAGCCGCCTGCTGCTGGATCTGGTACGCCAGCGGGTGGATCTTGAACCCGTACAATCTGCAAGATACGCACATGAAGCAATAAATGATAATTATGATATAGTAGCGATGTTTCTTACAAAATATTTATGTGCGCTAATTGACATTGCTCTTATGATGAAGGAAAACATCGTGATGAAACACGCGACTTAGTAGGCTCTAGACATATTGACAAGTTATTTCCTCTGAACACGGTTGAATAAACTGAGAGGGTAGTATAGGTTCTGGGCAAGCATACACCATCCTCGCGCTCAAGAACCCAGCTAAAGACAAGGATAAGTAGTATGTATTGAATTTAGTTACTTCGACATCATCTAAAAGTAAGATAAGGTAACGTACCTGGGTACGAACTGCGAGGCGGGCCTCTTGGGCCGGTACTCAGGGTGCACCATAAAGACCATGTGCGGGAAGCCGGTGCCGAAGTACGCGCCGTCCGTGTGGTGGTGACGCGACGACTTAGGAGTGTACACATCCATACAGCGGGGACAGTATAGCTTCACCATCGCCTCGCCGGGCACGTCTGACAAACCTAAAAACCAATTGACGTGCGTTACACCCGTATTCAGAATCAACCCTATGAGATTGAATAGTACGCGCTAACGCATAGAGCCGAGCAAATTATATACAAGAGTGCAGAGAGCAGCACAAAATTGACCAATCATAGGGGCCGCATTTAGCGCAGTGCGTTCACATTATCAAAGAGCAACTGTTTATGAATACGGGCGTTAGTCTCGCAATTTTTTTTACAAAAAAATTGAGTGGATGGTTTAAATAAGAGCTGCCACACTGTTCGGCATTGAGCTACTTTTTCACGATTCGGTATTCGGCCGAATATTGCGTACTATTCACCTGAATACCAAATCATGAAATAAACAAAAACAAGCATATATATCAAATGTATCAATGGTAAGTAAGTATTGATGAATGAAAAAGTTTTTCAGCACTTGTTGATAGCTGGCTTTTCCTCAAATTATTCCTGCTTTCGAAAATAGTTCATCACAATACTTTTTTGTGTTTGTTGACCACCATTTGTAAGGATCACATGCGAAATGTACAAAGTGTCGTCGAATATTTCAGTACTTTGGTGTCTCTATAAAATTCACAATTGGATACTGTACTGGAATAAGCCAGAAAGTTGGCAGCAGCAGGTTTAATGGCAATATGAAGAACCAACCACTACATAGTATAAAACAAAGTCGCTACCCGCTGTCTGTCCCTAATCCAATGTATGCTTAGATCTTAAAACTACGCAACGGATTTTGATGCGATTTTTTTAGAATGATTCAAGAGGAAGGTTTATATGTATAATACATGCATAATATAGCCGTGCGAAGCCGGGGCGGGTCGCTAGTATTGTGAGACGATGAAGAATAGAGGGTGCATTTGTCTCACCTAATGGCAGCATGGTTTGTCCCTCACAGTAGACGCGCGGGCAGTGGCCAAAGTCACCATTCTGGAATTTCTCTAACATTTGTCCTATACCACTGAAACAATACATACAATCATTTTAATAACTTACTTAAATGTCTAATAAATATAAAATTCAAAGTCCTGAAACTCATATCAACCCACAGCTCAGACCCAAACCGGATCAAGCTAAAATTTGGGATACAGCTAGCTATTAATGACTTAGGCATTGGCTAAAAAAGGATTTTTTACAAAATTCACGCTATATGTGGACAAAGTCGCAGGTGAAACCTAGACATGAAGTTGAAGAAGTTACAACAGATTTGTAACATTACAAATGTTTTTGAGCCTAAACTGGTCTACACTTATTTAATAAAGAGTAAGTATTTTTTGTATACAAATAGGCTATGAAACTACTGCACCGATTTTGATGAAACTTGGTATGAGAATACATTGATTCATTGGGAATAACATAGGCTATACATGTTATCCCGATATTCCCACGGACCGGGAGAAACGTGGGGGAAACCGCAGAGTGCTGCTAGTTTAATATGATTTAACTAAAATGGTTTACTGTGAGTGCCAGCTCACAGCTGTCTGAATGTCCACATTATGGAGAATAGTTAGGACAGGAAACAATGGTGTGAACTGATGATGGAATTCTTTGTGCATTTGAGTGAGACCATAGATGATTTTGATTCACTGTTTCGGACCAAGTATCATTATACCACACAAGAATGTTAGTAACATTATGCTGAGTATAATCTCTTTTTTGGTTGTGAAGTTAGATTAATTGTTTAGATTTCGTTTTCTGTTAGGTACTTTATTGACTGTCGTATGTGTAGTGTAATTTCAAAATAAAGCTTTTTTCTTTCTTTCTTTCTAGTAGGTGGTGTTTCAGGACAAAGTCTGCCAAATGAGGTAATTGTAACTGAAATAAGGTGGATCTCTGAAATAGAAGAGCTCACCGGTTAGTGAGGATGTAGCGAGCATGTATCAGACCGTAGAGTATCTCGGAGGCCTGCTCCACCAAGTCTGATTGGTTCGGATTGTCTTCTAAGTCATCATCTAGAACAAATTGATAAGTACATTTTTATCATTTTATTTCCCGATGCTCCCCCAGACACAGGAGAATGGATCAATGAAATTCCAACTTTTCAATCAAGCCCCGACTATGCTTGGGGCCACTGACCTACATACTACATAGTATAGGATATCAATGCTTGATGTAAAATTCTCGACCTCAGGTTTGACAGCATTTGTTTAGTTATGCGATCAGGATTTATAATCCATGCTAGCGGCTGACGCCTGGTTGATATGAGCAGACAACAAGGTACAATAAGGCAGGCTTGTTGAAAGTAGGAAGTTTAAATAAAAATCAAACTTCCGTATAATGTTGCCTGAAGTATGATAAAGTTTGTATCATAAAAGTAGGTATTGATTGAACAGCTTACCTGGTTCTAAGTCTAGGATCATGTCTAAGGCCTGCCTGTAATGCGGTACTTGCTCATTGAGTCCAGTCAGATTGAATTTATCGTTTATATAATCTTCATCGACCTAAAAACACCACGAAAAATCAATATATTGACCATGAGTACAATCGAAATCAAAGTAATTTGTAATTAGATTTTACATTACCTCGCAGAAAAATTCATTTCCTCTGAGTCCACAGAACCATGAAATCCATGATACCTCTTCTGAGCTGCTCATTTTTCTGAAATAAATACCGTTTTTATGAAGTCTCTGCCATAAAATGCTACGCCTATTGACTTCGAACTATGACAACAAAATATCAAAGTTTTCTACGTTTCCGTGCATGTCTACTAATTATTATTGTACTTACAAGGCGGTACGGTCACAGCACTGCAATTTAGCGGCAGAATTACACAAAATAATGGTAAATTCACTGAATTATCACGAATTAATTTAGGGCAAAACCTCACCTTTTGGTGCCTTGATTAGCCACGCTTGACGGAAGGGTATCTTGCGGTGAAGAGGGAGGGAGGAAATTTCAACACATTGACACAAGCTGCATGTGTGCGTGCGAATAGTAGAATAAAATATACTTTATTTGTCTATGGTCAATTATTTTTGTTCTTATCATTCGTTCAATTGGTTTCCAGTGTTACCCTAATAAAAAAAGTCTTCTAAACTAGTAGGAAATTATTGGATGGGTTCTCAGCGGTTAAACAGATGGCATAGATTATTTTCTAATTTAATAAAATAAATAAATAAAATAATTATTTTGACTAGATAAGGTACCGACTTAAGTGAAAATACTCACACTTAAAAAACAAACAAAAATAATAAATATTTTATTTTATTCTTTAGATAAATGTTTAATTAAGTACCTAACTAGGTACCTATCTACTTATATAAAAAACAATTACAATTAATCCCGGATATACAATTCGTTTAACAATGTTAATATTGCAATAAGCCTATAAAATATTTAGTAAGGCAATCTTGGAGTAAAAGTGGCAAAGGTGTTGTTATCTTCGGTATCATCTTGTTGTACATGTTGATCAGGATCATGCAAATAAGTAAGTAATGATTTAATTAACAGTACATCATCAATTTTTTTCCAAGACTCTGTATTTAAAACTTCAGGGTGTTTTTTGATAAATGCAAAAGCTATTTCACTCATCTTGTGCTTTTCCAATTTTTTAGCCAAAACAGCTATATCGACGGCATTATCTACATTTATATCCTTGCATATAACATCTTGTATCCACGAAGACATGTCATTGAATTGAAACTTCTCCGCTAGTTCCAATGTGTTCAAATGGTCTACATTTTTTGTATTTATTATAGCGCCCGTGTACAAAAATTCCAACAAAGTTTCTACTTTTGAATCATTAAGATCCAATTTTAATGAGTTTTCGTTTGTTTTTATTAAATTCAACAATACTGGACTGGACGCTGCCAATAATATTTTGTGTACTTCAAATTTTTGTCCACTCAATGATTCAATAGTGTAATCCGTATTAGAGTCGCGCACTAAAATGCCTGTCGAATTATGATAATTCTTTATTGTCCTCACGACATCGTCACTCAATGAGAACCGAGTATTTATGAAGAGTTTGATGGGCAGCAGCACAATATGTTTCTGTAGGCTATCAATTTGTTTTTTCGTAAACGTATAAGTTTTCAAAAATATGTTTTCGTCCTTCATTTTTGAATGGAAAGTATAAGCTTCATGGGTTGGACGGACGGAACTCTCTTTAGTGATTTCTTTTATGTTTATAAGATCTGGTAACCTGCTATTTTTAGGAAGCATTATTGTGAAATCTGTTGGTTTCCGTGTCATCACAAACAAATTGAAGAGATAGTTGTCTCCATGAGATACCGAAGTGACGAAGTAGAACCACAGTTCCGGTTCATCATGTCTGTAGGTGCCTCCGATATCGTAGATACCACTTTTTTGAAGCTTATCTGCTATATTTAATATACACAAAGCTTTGCTCTCCTCAGTTGGACACTTCTGAATGGTTGTTATTACCTGTAGACGAGAATAAGTATATATTAATATATTATTAGGTACCTATAATTATTTGTAACTTCCTGTACCTGCCTAAACATGAAGCAATAAACGATGATTATGATAATTTATTTATAGCATTTGGCTTACGGAAATTAGGTGCTGATAATTATTATAATGTCCTTTAATTATTGAAGTTTACTCTTTCAAGATTCGAATTTCATTTAAAGCTGGTGTGGACATTTCAAACATAGTAAAATCGATAACAGTTCCAAAAAATATTTTACCTTTTTAGAGTAGAAGAATAGATTAGAATAACATTTTTCCGAATCAGCTCAGGAGTTCTGAAATTATACCTAATTCAGAACAAGTCTTTATGTATGAATATCTTTTACTACATTCGTGAAAAATTAGAAATGGTCAACTCATCCACTTTCATATAGATCAGGGTGAGTCTACTACTAACACTCCATTATCACTATTATCAATAACTTACATTTTTGGTTTCCATAGTGCAGAACGAAATTGTGTTTAGGTACTGAAAATAAAGGGAAAATGTTTTAGAATGTGTACATAATTAGATATGACTAAATAATATCACCAAATTGTGCAATATAGTGAGATAGATAGGTATAACAATTTCGTCTAAGTCTAATGGACTTACTAATTAGTATTTTACTCAGCTATATATATTTGAAAGCTATTTCTTCACACCAACACACTTTAATTTGGTATAAAACGACTGATTTTTATTAAATGCATGAGCAAAAACCATAATCATAAGAGCACTTCTTCATGACTCATTACAACAAAAACAACACCAATGTTATCAAGATTTAGTAGAAATTCAACAATGACATGGCAACTGGCAGCCCAGTCTACAGATTTTTTTGTCTCTGTGAATTCTTTCTCTCTCGCTCCACTTTTATTTGTGTCTCGCTCTGCTTCATTCAAGGGAAACTTTTCAAACTACAGCGGCGGGAAATTTATAAAATTATCAAGAGAGTGATCTACGCTTGAAAATTGAAAAAACAAACAAGTTGAAAAAAAAAACAAAAATAAACATGAGGCCTTGCATGAAACATTTGACATGTTCTATTTACGAAAAAAATCGATAGCACATACGCCAATCCGCAGAACAAATCTATATAGTCTAAGATCCCTTTGTGAATGACCTTCACCGAACTGATTAATGAGTGAAAAGTATTTTATATCAAATTAAATAGGTCAATAAATATATTGCAAATGGGTTGTCTAAAAAATTATAGTCCAGAATATGATGTTGAATATTAATTTCTTGTTACTAGCAGCGCTCCGTGGTTTCACCCGCGTAACTTCCGATCCCGTGGGAATATCGGGATAAAAAGTAGCCTATGTTAGTTCCAATAAATCAATGTATCCTCATACCAAGTTTCATTAAAATCTGTCCTGTAATTTCCGAGTCAATTCGATTCAAACAATTAAATCTTTATTTTTTATAATATCACTAGCGAGCGACCCACTCCGGCGTCGTACGGCTATATTATGCATGTATTATACATATAAAACTTCCTATTGAACCACTCTATCTATTACAAAAACCGCATCTAATTCCGATGCGTAGTTTTAAAAATCTAAGCATACATAGGGACAGACAGCGGAAAGTGACTTTGTTTTATACTATGTAAAATGCTAATGAAGTACCTATAGATATAGCTGTCCCCTACCTAGAGCTATCATTAAAGTAAAGTTAATGTTGAAAGTGTGAATGGATGTTGCGGTACGGCTTACGGCTACACGGTACGGTCGCTGTCGCGTCGATTCGCGATATTCCATAGACAACCAACCCAGCTATGACATGTGACAACACTATAATTTGACAGCCCGCCTTTTCTTGACTTGTCAGTGAGTATGACATTTCTTTTTCCGCTCTTGCAAAATAGTTGAAGCTGATCGTGGACTTTATAAACTTTTATTAAATAGTGTTCTGATGTTTGTGAAGTGTTTTATAATAAACTAAATAACGAATAAAGATGCAGTAAAGTCCAGCGAGTCACCTTCACCTAAAGCTAAGTATCTAAGTATCTAAGTATCTAAGTACCTAAGTATAATCTAAATATCTTATTTCTGATTGATAAAGTATACGCATAAAGAATGGGTGATTGAAATATTAATTAAATAGTTGAAAGACCAAATATATGATTGAATCTAATCTCAGAATCAAATGTAAATGCTCTGTATGGCTACTCAAGTAATATAGTTCGGTATGTGACTTTTCTGGCTGTAAGAAGTGCAGGTCTTCTTACAGAATAATGTCTTCCTTGACAAATGTGTTGATAAAGTGTTAAGATGCTTTATCTAAAGAATTGAATAATGTCTTCCTTGACAAATGTGTTGATAGAGTGTTAAGATGCTCTATCTAAAGAATTGAATAATGTCTTCCTTGACAAATGTGTTGATAAAGTGTTAAGATGCTCTATCTAAAGAATTGAATTAAACGGTGCCGGTGGTGTTAAGATGCCCCGTGTAAAGAATTGAGAAGAGTTTCCTGCTTATTAAGAATTACTAGAACCAGTGGCATGAAGGTGCCGGCCATATATCGAACTATCCCATGAATGTATTGTTTATAGACTTGTTTATAGAGAAAAGAAGTCACCCTGACTGCACTAGCAGTCAGCGGTGACCCTCCACTTAGTGGCGCTGCGTACAGCAGCGTCATTGGTATTTAAAACTTACAGATTGCGAAGCAGAACCCCGACTTATCCAGATATATGATAACTCGACTATTCAGGAGCAGAGCGGACTAGGGAAGATACCAGATAACGAACTCCGGTGAGTGCGATCACTCTGATTTGAAAATTTCATTACCCAGAACCCTTTTGTCGGGATAGTAGTCTGGGAAACATCACGAGAACAATAATA
Organism: Idaea aversata; assembly: GCA_907269075.1. Taxonomy (NCBI): domain Eukaryota; kingdom Metazoa; phylum Arthropoda; class Insecta; order Lepidoptera; family Geometridae; genus Idaea; species Idaea aversata. Next base: position 1,597,721 of record OU026084.1, read on the forward strand.
TATACATACATACAAAAACATCCCGACAAAATTTGGTGGATATGCTCTGGGATCTGGTATCTTCAAAAGTCTGCTCAATTCCTGGTTTGTATAAAAATAAGAATGACTTTGTTGACTTACTATGACATCTATGAACAAAAAATGAAAACTACAGAAGTGTCTGTAAAAGAAATGAAAAAATGAGTGTTTTGAATAAGTTGCGCTTATACACACAGAGATGGTGTTGAGAAAAGGTTGAATGAAAAGAAACTTTGTATTTTAAAATTGGTTTTCTTTATCGAAAATAACATGGCATTCTCAGAATACTCGAAAGAATATTTTTTAAAGTCTTGTCTATTTTGAAACTTGTATAAATCAATTAATGTGTAAAAAATAATAAAAAAGGAAAAAGTATCAAAATGAATTGGGAGAAAAATAGGAAATGGCTCATAATGGCGACGGAGCGACGATCTCGTTTCCGGTCTAAGTGAATGTAACTTTTATTTATTTACGATTTGACGCAATGTATAAATAACACGTATTTATTGTGAAAATAATTGACAAAAGAAGAAAGTGAATTTTAAGTGATCAAACATCGAAAAATTACGAAATTATCAATTCAAAGTTTTAATCAGGATTGTGATTGACGAGCGTAGTGTTACCAACGTGCAAAGGAAATTCGAAACATTGGGAAAAACTACATGTCGTATATTATGGTGATTAAAATGTCTTCAAAGTAAATAAATAAGTAAAAGGATAAATAAAAATGTAAACAGTACCTTTTGTGTAAAGCTCATTTAATTATTCACGTTTTTAATAAAAGGGTCAAAGAAAACTGAGTAATCGGAAGTAATCGCAAAAGTTCCCGTTCGTTCACCGTAAATAAAAGTTGTGAAAAATAAATCTTGACAATGGCAACACTTTTCGTTTGCCGCTCTTCGGGCTTTCATGCTTTGCAAGAAAAGTTATTTCAACTTTGAAAATTTTGTTTAAAATTGATATCTAGTGTGATAAATTTGTATTTAGTGTGTCTAAACTACAAGAAACCTTTAAAATAGTGAGTGTAACAGAGAATTCGGTAAGTTACATTGATATTTTCCACAATTTTGTAATCTAAACTTACAAGTGTTGGGTAATGGCGGTTTAGCGTCATAGAATTTTTGAGACAAACTTTTTCATATCAAACTACAGTAAAATTAGGTATAAAAGATAAAAGATTATCATGTTTTATGTGAAGTAAAGTGAGTTCGATCTTGCTTATCCATTCCGAGATCACTAATGCGATCAATAATGGCATTTGTTGAATGTTTGTTGACCATAAGTTTGACAAAAGATGCTAAGTATTTTCAACAAACTTCTTTTCAATTAAGTACTTGTCTAAGTTTAAAACAACAGAATCTAGATTTGTCTCGCGATTAGAAAAAAAAATGTCAAAGTTTATAAATATTTTGTTTCAAGTTGGACCTTTTGAAATATCAAAGTAGGTGTACTTGTCAGCTAGTAGGTACTAGTAATAAAGCAGTACTCAAACACCAAGTAGGTAGGTCGACTTGTTGACTTGTTGTTTGAAATCCAGTAAGAATTTTATGCCTGGTTATTTTAATGAACATACTAAACATAAAATTTAAAGTTTACTCGGGTAAATTTAAAAATAATAAGGCTGTATTCAGACTAAATAAGTAACTAATTATAGAAACCATATATAAAACAATTTCAGTTGATTGTAGTTGTGTCTATACACTATATTGAAATAAAGTTGCAGTTTGTTGTCGAAGTGTGCGTTAGATCAGCATGAATATATAAAACAATATTTGAATATAATAACAGTATAGTAAATGTTTGTAAATACTAACACAACTAATTAGACATAAATAAATAAATACAATACCTAAATAAATAAATAAAATGAACAAATTGAATGAGCTCGAACAAATATACTAAAAAGTTTAATTTTAACTTTATTTTGCAATAATTTTGCAAATAGAGACCTACAAAATATCACATTTCTTTATCAGCTGTACAAATGAAGACTATTACTGTAATTTCAGGAGTAAAAATGGAAACTGTGTTTTTATCTCGCCTCCAAGACATAATAACTCTCATGGAAAAATTGACTGCTCAATGTGTGGAATTTCTGACCAAGGATCTGATTGACCAAGAAAGAGGAAATGCAGAAGTTGCATGCAAGAAATTGGAAACCTTACACACTCGATTTTCTACTGAGCTAAATAACTATTTCCGTCTAGTTACCGAACCATCAGCTGATGATATTTCTAAATTCAGTACTATTCAACTACAATCTGAAGAAATCTTAACGGAATTGACCTTGAAAGTACAAAATACTGTGACTAGATCAGAAAGGGCCGGTGACACGGTGCGAATAAGCAAGCTACCCAAGTTGAGTTTACCGGAATTTAGTGGGGAAATACTACAATGGCAACAATTTTGGGACCACTTTCATTCGAATATCGATAGTCGAGACTTACCGGACGTTGACAAACTTCTATATTTAAAATCTTCTCTCAAAGGTGACGCTCTCAGAACAATTGAAGGCTTAGAGACTACCAATAAAAACTACTCCATTGCTATAACAACTCTTAGAGAAAGGTATGGTAAGGAAAGCCAGATAATCGATGCTCATTATGCGGCATTGTATAAAATCAAAACAGCGGATAATACTCCTGCGGACTGCCGCAGAACCCTTAATGAAGTGGAGCGCCACGTAAGAGTTCTAAACTCCCTCGGAGAAAATACAAATCACAACCATCTTCGATTCATAATTACTGAAAAATTTCCAAGAGAAATAATTTATGAAATAAAAAGGGCTTTGAAGACCGACTCTACGGAAGAAATAAGAAAGCAATTAGAAATTATTGTGTCAGCCAAAGAAGATGCCAATCGGATTACTCTAGAAAATACCAAAGAGATACCTCGCTACACGGTGGAGGCATTACACGAATCGAGTAATGCTAAATTAAGGTATAGGCAGAGACCAAATGAGAATAAATACAGACCGAGCAATAATAGATTTCCAACTAAGAGAAAGAATGAAGGCCAAAATTATTTTAGATCTGGAGAGCCAGACCATAAGAAGAATAGAAGGATGTGTATTTTCTGTGAAAACTCTCATTTCAATGGAGAGTGTAAGATAGTTAAGACTATTGCTGAACGAAAGGCCAAACTGAATGATCGCTGTTTCGTTTGTTTCAATCGAGGACATCAATCAAAAACATGTAGGAATAAGAAGAAGTGCTTTCACTGTGGAGCACTTGGAATACACAACCAAGCTTTATGTCCTAAAAAATTTCCTATGAATACAACGAACAATAAACCTATGAAGACTAATACTATGTTGACTTCCGTTACTGTGTTACAAACAGCTGTTGTATATGTAAGAAAAGAAGATGACACATTGAAATATGTCAAATGTCGTTTACTCATGGACTCTGGTAGTCAACGGACCTATGTGACACAGAAGATTGCAACATTATTAAATTTACCTGTACATGAAGAACATCGTCTAGCTGTGTTTACATTTGGAGCTGAAAAGCCACAAGAATATGACAGTTTATTGGTAAAATTTCACATGAGAACTCGAATCAACAAGGATAGAGTGCTATATGCTAATGTAGTACCTACAATATCACAAGATGTACCTTACCCTAAAGAGACTATTAACCACTATAAAAATATTATATTAGCCGATGATGGCTCACTGGATGGCCAAGTTGATATATTAATAGGTAATGATTATTATTTTAGTTTCATGTCTACTGAGAAGAGACAAATAAAAGAAAATCTGTTTTTGGTAAATTCACAACTAGGATGGATATTAACTGGAAAAACTGATCATGAACCAACAGATGACTTATCGGTTGTTACTTTCTGTCAGTGTCATGGAACAGAATACCCATACTACACCGAACCTGATCTTCCATTGAGGAACTTTGATATGAAATTTCTCTGGACTTTAGAAGGAATTGGCATAACTGACTCACCAAAGGCCACGACAGAGGAAGAAGCTGTTGATCACTTCAACAAAACTGTAAAATATGAGAATGGTAGGTACCGAGTCAAGTGGCCTTGGACAAAATACCCACCGGAACTACCTACGAATTATGGAATATCATTTGGTCGGTTGAAAGGACTTTTTAAAAGATTATCTAGAAAAACAATCGAAGAATATAACACAATATTAAATGAACAACTGGAGGCAGGTGTGATAGAAAAAGTTGAGAAACCGAAAGACCCATATGTACAAACGACACCACCGATGCACTACCTTCCTCATCACATAGTTGAACAAGAAGGAAAGAGGGGTAGGATAGTATATGATGCCTCAGCCAAAGTCAAGGACCAAAGAAGTCTCAATGAATGTCTTTACAAAGGACCGTCTTTGTTTGAAGATCTAACAGCATTAATATTGATGTTCAGAACTTATAAAATAGGCATTACTGCCGATGTAGAACGTGCATTTTTACAGGTAGGACTTCAAGAGGAAGACCGGGAGGTCACGAGATTCCTGTGGATTAAAGACAGTCATAAAGAAGTTACAGAAGATAATATCTCACATTTTAGATTTACTAGAGTTCCATTCGGAATCATTTCCAGTCCATTCTTGCTTACAGCTACGATACGTTATCATTTGTCCCAAAAGAACAGCGCGCTGCTTAAAGAAATCGCAGACAAATGTTACGTAGACAATTTAATAACAGGAACACAGACAGAAAAAGAAGCTATTGAACTGTATAACCACATAAATAAGGTATTTGAAGAATTATCTATGAATATCAGAGAATGGACGTCGAACAACGAACGTTTCATGAAGCAAATTCCATGTTATAAAGCGATGAAAAGCAAAGCTGAAACAAAAGTACTCGGATTAAATTGGAATATAAAAAACGATACCCTAAAGTTAAATTATAAAGAAAATACGATTACCAAGGAAAATGTACCAACGAAAAGAGAGGTGTTGAGTACCCTTGCTAGAATATACGATCCTTGTGGATTCATATCACCTATCGTTTTATCGGCAAAACTTATTTTTCAAAAATTATGCAAAAGGAAATTAAAGTGGGATGACAAAATCCCTAAAGATTTAACGGTCGAATGGACAGAGACACTACACCAACTTAATTTAATTAAATCTGTTGAGTTACAGAGATTTATTGGTTTATTGGTTGATCCTAAACTACACTGCTTTACTGATGCATCAACAAAAGCTTATGCGGCGGTGATTTATATAGTTACAGAAAATGGAAGAGCATTTCTAATAAGCAAATCGAGAGTAGCGCCTATCAAGGACCAAGATAATTTAAAAATACCCAGATTAGAACTCTTAGGAGTATTGATAGGAAGTAGACTTCTAAAATATATTGAAAAATCATTACAGCTAAAAATAAAGCAACACTTCTTATGGACAGATAGCCAAATTGTTATAGATTGGTATAACTCAAACAAACTTCTACCACCATTTGTTGCAAGAAGGATTGAAGAGATTAAACAGAATAAACATCTTACCTTAAGATATGTGCCAACGGAATTAAACCCTGCAGACGTCGCGACTCGACATAACAAAACAAAAGCTAACTTAGAGTATTGGCTAAAAGGTCCAGACTTCATATCGCAAACACCGACGACGTGGCCTAGCCACCCTAGCAAAGATCATCTTTTGTTGGCGCGAGAGGGTCTGTCTGACACAGAAGAAATGGAAGTTGCAAATATCGAAGAGGTAAAAGAACTGCAAGACTATGAAATGACTGAAGAGATAGACAAAAGTAAATCAAAAGACACAGTCGAAAATCTAAATATATTGTTAAAAATCAAACAACTACAAGCTGAAAGTTACCCTGAAGAAGTCATAGGAAAGGTTACAAACCTTAGTAAGAATCTAAAATTATTTAAGGATAAAAATGGTATATTGAGATGCAAAGGTCGACTAGAAAACACAGAATGGTCATACGACGCAAAATATCCGATATTGCTACCAAAAAACTGTAAGTTCACAAACGATTTAATCATGAAGACACACAAAGACAGCTATCACGTTGGAGCGAATCACACACTTAGTATCATTAGAAAGTTGTATTGGATTCCTCAAGGTAAAGCACAAGTGATGAAAATAATTCGACATTGCCCCAGTTGTGTTAAACATGGAGGTGGACCGTTCAAACTACCGCCGACTCCTGCACTACCTCCAGAGAGAGTCAATTATACCTCACCTTTCACTTTTACTGGAATAGACTATCTTGGACATATTTACGTTAAAAATACAAATGGAACTGAGAAGAGATGGATATGTTTATTCACATGTTTGGCTGTGAGAGCGGTACATTTAGAAATAGTTAAAGACTTATCAGCTGAAGAAGGACTTCTTGCTTTAAGGAGATTCATTTCAACAAGAGGAGTTCCAACACTGATCACATCAGATAACGCTACACAGTTTAAGCTCATCTCAGAAATATTAATGAACACATATTGCATTGAAAACCATATTAAATGGAGATTTATACCTCAACTAGCGCCTTGGTTCGGCGGTTACTATGAAAGATTGGTAGCGCTCGTAAAGCACTGTTTGAAAAGAACATTACAGAAGCATCTACTCAACGATAGTCAAATTAATACCATAATTAAAGAGATAGAAGCAATTTTGAATACTAGACCACTTACTTGTGTCGACTCAGAAATGATACATATTTTGAAACCAGCTGATTTCCTAACGATGGGAAAATGTATTACCACGGAAATGACTTATAAAGAAACTGACTTAGAAGGCACAACAACTAAAGTTGATCTAGTAAAAGGTTGGAAAAGAGGTCAAACTATTCTAGAAGAATTTAAAGAAATTTTCTTAAACCGTTACCTACCCAGTCTTCGAGAACGGTACAATAGTTCTACCAGAGAATCACGAATCAGATCACATTTGGAGCCTAAAGTAGGGCAGATAGTACAAATTAAAGGAAACACAAAGAATCGAGAAGATTGGAAGGTAGGGAAAATAGTATCTCTTATAGAAGGAAAGGACAAACTTTGTAGAATAGCTAAAGTTGAAGCTGACAACCGAGAATATACAAGATCTATCTCACAACTGTACCCGTTGGAGATTGAAGAAAACGAAACTCTACCGGAAGATACTACTGAGAATATTGCTGGTCATACCTCAAATTGTAGTCCTGTTAACCTTCAGAGTGGACTTCCTATTGAAACCAACGTTATTGAACAAAATAAAATAGATATGACAAAGAAATCAGAAGAGATGGAAACTTCACAAAATGAATTAGAAATTGATAAAGAAACAGAAATAGCTCAGACTACTGATGGTGTAACTTTAGAAAATGACGATGTAAGAAATCAATCAGTACAACAAGAACGTAATAAAGACAGTGGAGAGTCACAAGAAAAGAAAGGTCAACAAGAAAAGGAGTGTGAACTTAACACAAATGAGAGACCGAGACCGATGCGCGCCGCCGCCACGAGAGCCATAGAAAAGATTCGAGAGTGGACGCGGAACTTAATAAACTTACTTTAACCATTAACTTTCGCCGTGTCGGGAGTGTCGCGTCGATTCGCGATATTCCATAGACAACCAACCCAGCTATGACATGTGACAACACTATAATTTGACAGCCCGCCTTTTCTTGACTTGTCAGTGAGTATGACATTTCTTTTTCCGCTCTTGCAAAATAGTTGAAGCTGATCGTGGACTTTATAAACTTTTATTAAATAGTGTTCTGATGTTTGTGAAGTGTTTTATAATAAACTAAATAACGAATAAAGATGCAGTAAAGTCCAGCGAGTCACCTTCACCTAAAGCTAAGTATCTAAGTATCTAAGTATCTAAGTACCTAAGTATAATCTAAATATCTTATTTCTGATTGATAAAGTATACGCATAAAGAATGGGTGATTGAAATATTAATTAAATAGTTGAAAGACCAAATATATGATTGAATCTAATCTCAGAATCAAATGTAAATGCTCTGTATGGCTACTCAAGTAATATAGTTCGGTATGTGACTTTTCTGGCTGTAAGAAGTGCAGGTCTTCTTACAGAATAATGTCTTCCTTGACAAATGTGTTGATAAAGTGTTAAGATGCTTTATCTAAAGAATTGAATAATGTCTTCCTTGACAAATGTGTTGATAGAGTGTTAAGATGCTCTATCTAAAGAATTGAATAATGTCTTCCTTGACAAATGTGTTGATAAAGTGTTAAGATGCTCTATCTAAAGAATTGAATTAAACGGTGCCGGTGGTGTTAAGATGCCCCGTGTAAAGAATTGAGAAGAGTTTCCTGCTTATTAAGAATTACTAGAACCAGTGGCATGAAGGTGCCGGCCATATATCGAACTATCCCATGAATGTATTGTTTATAGACTTGTTTATAGAGAAAAGAAGTCACCCTGACTGCACTAGCAGTCAGCGGTGACCCTCCACTTAGTGGCGCTGCGTACAGCAGCGTCATTGGTATTTAAAACTTACAGATTGCGAAGCAGAACCCCGACTTATCCAGATATATGATAACTCGACTATTCAGGAGCAGAGCGGACTAGGGAAGATACCAGATAACGAACTCCGGTGAGTGCGATCACTCTGATTTGAAAATTTCATTACCCAGAACCCTTTTGTCGGGATAGTAGTCTGGGAAACATCACGAGAACAATAATATATACATACATACAAAAACATCCCGACAGTCGCAGCGCGGCGTAGTACAGCGCACGCGTAGAGAGCCTGGACTCAAGCCGGGATTGCTAGGCGCCGCGCCGGATTGATAGAGTTGGGATAACGTTACCTTTCTTAGATGTATAATGTCGATAAAATGGTATTTCATAGTTCTTGATAATTGAACTTCCTCATTCAAAATCCCGCTGCGGACTCACCGTCTTACTACACCAGTCTGAATATGAATATTCGTCGAACATTTATCGAATCTGAAGTCCTAACTCTGAGTTGGTCTCATAAAAATTAGGTAAAGAGTAGAGGAGGTTCATGGGAGTGATGAGCCGAAGCTCCATTGCCATTTAAATTGGTGCAAAAAAAGTTGTAAGTATCTAAAAGTTCTATCAGGGGATACAACTTGGCATGATCTGTGGCTAATTCCAGCCGATCACTATATCCGTGGATACAAACCCCTTTTTATTTACAAATAGGTCCTAAATAGGTCAGCATTCGACCACAATTACACCTGGCCTCTGAGACAAGATTAATTTCTATCAGCGATATCGCTAATCGACAGATTTTATTTGTATAAAATTGACTTATGCATTGTAAGAAATTGACGTAAGATGAAACTTTTCTACCATTTTTTTTTCACGTAACTTATCGTTGGCTATGTCAATTTCATACAAAAAATAATAATTAAAAAGCTATTGCATAGAATTTTTATCAACTTGTGCAATTATATATTTTTTTATTTACACACACGCACGTTCAGTAGTAACGTGTATGTACTAAACTACTATTAGTAGTAGGAACATACACGTTAAGCGAACGCTCGGCCGAGCTACGTGGTAGGCGAGTGGGGTGTGTTAGGATTTATTTTCGTTACGGAATTTCTTGATTCGGTCGCCGCGCTCAAAGCACGCGATAAAAGCTATGCAATAGCTTAAAAAAAATGTCGATTGGCGATATCGATAATGGAAAGTAATCTTGTCTAATGGGGCTGGATGGTAAGTGACGTTGCGATCTAAGATGTAGCACACGCGTCTAGGAGATACCTGTTCACAGAACAAGTAGTTGTATCGATATAGCGGAACATCCCAACCCTACACTGCACCATTATCAAGGGCAGGCTAGTGGGGTGCAGGCAGAGACGGCGAGCGGGCGCGCCACGACACACGATGCCAGTGAGTGCCGGCTCTTCCCCGCGATGACAGCACCGACAGCCACGGACCAAGTGGAACTACTCCCCCTCAAGTCGGCTCTAGTAAACAATCATTACAGTAAAGATGACGATGATCAATATTTCCCGCCGCCCGTCTTCTCTACACCGTCGACGTCCAACCTTTACGATTACACGCTCTTGTCGAAGAGGACACCGGCCTCTAAGAGGTATGTTTATCTTAATCATTTACATATTACATAGTTAATTAATCACCATCCAACGAGGTGATAAATATATAAAATAAGTAGGTATTTATTCAAGTAATTATAGACCTTAGCAATAGGTCCTATGACCTATCTGAATAAAATGCTGATAAAGGATGAGTAGAGAGCTATAACCACGTGTGGAAATTACCAATTTATCTAGTCAATAATTTAAATTAATCAAGATTAAATTATGACTTATTTCAAATATATAAGCCATAAGATTTTGGGATGAAAATAGGTAGGTATAAATATCTATTTATAAGTTTTTTGGTAGTGTTAGTTCTTTCACCTGCGCTTTTTTAAACTATGTTTGTAAACATTTTTGGGAAAGCTTTGAATGAATTCTTCCCCAATGATGTAATTCGTACGTTAAGATTTCAAAAAGTCGTTGAACAAAAGTTCATTATCTATCTATACTAATATTATAAAGCTGAAAAGTTTGTTTGTTTGAACGCGCTAATCAGGAACTACTGGTTCGAATTGAAACGTAATTTTTGTGTTGGATAGTTCATTTGTCGAGGAAGGCTATAGGCTATTTTATACTTCGATATTCCCACAGGATACGCGGGTGAAACCGCGGAGCGTTGTTAGTTAAGGCATAGAATTTTCCCTCAACTGGTTCCTTAAATATAACCCTGTATACAGACCTAGTGATTACTAATGTTACGATCGTCGTAATAATTTTCTTTATTGCAAAACGTTTCTAAACACATAAATAACTAATAACTTCGCTACGAAACATAAATGATATTTTATCGTAGCTTCACCGTAGCACCGAGCGTCCCGTAGCGGCAGCCATGTACTTTATCGTAGCAGCCGTAGCAAGTAGCTACGGTCGTAGTTCATGATTCTACGGTCGTAGCTCATCTTACTACGGTGCTACGGCTACATGAAGGATTTTACTGAAAAATCAAGAATAGCACGGCTAAAAAATTAAGGTAAATTTTGGAACTTACTAGTTATTGTAAAAAATGAAAATTTGCCCATATCTTTTTATGTCGTTGACTCAGGACCTTGATACATCTAATAGGGACTATAGACCTCAGTATCTGGTATGAATTTCAACTTGCTAGGTCCACCCGTTCCTGAGAAAATCAGTGGTGACAGACATATAGACAGACGGACAAGAAAGTGATCTTATCAGGGTTCCTTTTTTACCTTTTGAGGTACGGAACCCTAAAAACATAAAGAAAATATAACCTTCGTAGTCGGGTACAAAAGTGTCATCTTAATAAATAAAATGTCACTTTGATAAATGTTATTATCGGTAAAGTAAAGCGAAAGATGTAGAAGACATATCTATCTATTCATATAAAATGCTTTGTCCTGAATGACTGACTGACGGATCAACGCACAGTCTAAACCGCTGATTGTAGAGACCTGAAACTTTGAGGGTGTCTTCTTTGTATGACGTAGGCATCGGATAAGAAAGGATTTCCCGAAATTATACCCCTCAGGGGATCAAAAATGGGGGCAAAGTTTGTATGTGACAACGCGATTCCTTGGTCCATTTCCTACTTATACGCGGACGAAATCGCGGGCAAAAGCAGTAGTTTCATATCAACCATAGCTTGGAAATGATAAGGGTCATGCTTAGCTCGTGACAGAAACTGATTGGTTCCATCTCGAGGGTATTATTGATCTACTAGCAGTGCTCCGCGGTTTCACCCGCGTAACTCCCGATGGAATATCGGGTATATAAGTAAATAAAATAAGAAATATTTGATTGTTTGTTTGTTTGAATGAAATAATCTCTGAAACTACTGAACCGATTTTGATGAAACTTGGTATAAGGATACATGGATTTATTATGAGTCCAACTAACTTAGGTTCGTCCTAATCAATACATAGTATAAAGCAAAGTCACTTTCCGCTGTCTGTCCCTATGTATGCTTAAATCTTAAAAACTTAGCAATGGAAATCCATTGCTGAAAAATGTACTTGATCGTAGCAGCCGTAGCAAGTAGCTACGGTCGTAGTTCATGATTCTACGGTCGTAGCTCATCGAACTACGATGCTACGGCTACATGAAGGATTTTACTGAAAAATCAAGAATAGCACGGCTAAAAAATTAAGGTAAATTTTGGAACTTACTAGTTATTGTAAAAAATGAAAATTTGTCCATATCTTTTTATGGTGTTGACTCAGGACCTTGATTTAACCGACTTCAAAAAAAAGAGGTCTCTCAATTCGGTTGTATGTATTTTTTTGTAATAGATAGAGTGTTTCAAGACGATAGTCTTACTAATAACAACTATTTGGATTTCGGTTTACTTTATTTCTATGAACCATATCCATGGTGATTTCCACGTCGTGATTGAGAAAAAAAAATCGCATTGTTTTGCAAAATTGCATCGTGGGAGCTTCGTACAGTCGTACCCACAGGTCGTACCATATACATACACGTTAAGCGAACGCTCGGCCGAGCTACATGGTAGGCGGAGTAAGGGGGTGTTAGGTTTTATTTTCGTTACGGAATTTCTTGAGTCGGTCGCCGCGCTCAAAGCCCGCGATAAAAGCTATGCAATAGCTTAAAACCTATCCATTGGAAAAAAGCCTTGGGGAAAGAACTCCACAAAAACAAATAACCAAAGGAAAAGTGTTCCGTGCAAATAATGATGTCAGACACATAAATGAGACAAGACAAGTTACGTCTCTGACCCTCAGGAGCTAATTCACAAACACAATTAATCTGTGTTCACTCACAATTAGATTAGGTATTTCGAAACCAGCTGCATCGAGATAAATACATTACCAAACAAGAACAAATCTTTTCTTCTACTAAATTTATTACGGGATAAATTTACCTAGTTTTTTCACACAAGCATTATTTTCACGAGACTGAATATTGCGGGTAAATCATGATAGTTAGAAGCGATCGTTTGAACGAACGAGCGTGCGTTTGTTGCATGAGTTTAATATTGGTCCTCTAAACACTCGTCAACTGATCTCACTCGTATCTATCTTTTTAGGGTTCCGTACCTACCTCAAAATGTAAAAAAGGGACCATATCCATATAAGATCATTTTCGTGTCCATCTGTCTGTTTTTCTTCGGAATTGACATAAGTATAACAACTTTACACTCGCGTTCGTTAGTAAAGATACTAGGTAGTAGTTCACCCCGAACTTAGACCACACGAGTTTCAATTTGTATGGTTTGCTTGCCACGTGGGTACCCCCTATCTCGGTAGCCCCCCATCAAAAATTCTGTGAACCTCTCCTATACCAAAAAAATATAAAACTCAATATTAAAACATTGGTATTAAAGCTTAAAGATACTCCTCTCTAATACTGCTACCGTGATCGGTTTCTAAAACTACTAGGTTTTATTTCTTGTAGCCACTGATCACGTGATCAGTGGGTAAAAAAATTATTTATTTTTCGCTGGAAACGGATCACGTTATCAGTGGATAAAACTTGGCATAATCAGTGGCTAATTCATCTGATCACGAGATCCGAGATACAAACCACCTATCTCGGTAGCCCCCCAGTAAAAATTCTGTGGACCTCTCGTATACCAAAAATCAAGAAGATCAGAGCAACGGTACTTACTTGTACTTGTATACGGGCTGTTTTCCGCGATTAGACCCTTTTTAATTGGGTCCTTTTTGCGTGAAGATGGAGTAGGCTTGCCCAGCACCTACTACCCCCTCTCAGCTTAGTCGACCATGTCCAGAGGAGAGAACTTGTCAGAGCAACGGTACTCAATTGAGTTAATGTAAGTCAATTAACTTAAGTTATCGTCGCACAAACATACGAACGACCGAGCGGTTCGCCACTAGACCTTTTTCGCTTCGCTCGTTCGGCCAAAGTATATGTTACCTAGAGATAACGACGATGTATTATAAATCACAACGAGAGAGACGGTTCTAATCGTAACGACCTTGACCTTTGTCAGGATATTTCCAGAGTAATTAGCAGCTTGTTGTATCAATCTGTAACTTGATTGTGTGCTCATACTCTTACGCCTATGTATTCTTCTTTGTATATACTTAATAGGATCTCGATATCTACAAACTCTCACACACGAGGAGACAGAAAAGCTACTTCAATTTTAATTATCTTTAACATTTATTAATACTGAAGATTTGTCAATCACTGGTGCCCAAAATAATTTAACTATATACTAATAAAAACGCTTTCAGTCATACCGGTATTTAGGATATAAAATTTAAAATTTATTTTAGTGAGGAGTCAACTGTCTTGTATTTTATTATAGTAATACATTTTATTTAAAATCTAAATTATGTTTCCATGTGAACGATTTCCCTAATTATTTTCATCATAGCATTGATCTAGTTATTAATAATCTACTATTTTTGTATAAGATAAAATCCAGGGAAACTATTTATGATAATTGTAGCATCTTTATTTGTGAATAAAGTTATTTATTTAATATTATTTATATACTGCTGCTTTCACTCGAAACCCGAGTAGGGGATGAATTTTTAAAAATTATTTCTTAGTCATATTTGTGTGTTATATTAGCACGATTCGGCGATTGGTTTGGAGCTATGTGTTGATTTAACAGTCAGTCAGTCAAGACTGTATTTATATATACCTCGACTAGACTACAAAATTATCTATCATCTAAATATATAACCAAAGGAAGAGAAGTCAAAAGTATGATCTTAGAAGCAAATTCAGACTTTTGAAGATGCGGTCTCTAAGATTTAGCACGCGTGTCTAGAAGAAACTTTGAAGACTACCAAATTGTCCGTTTTAGGCTGCCTGTCTACAGAAGCGGGACGGGTAGTGGAGCGGGCGGCGTTTATACATTGTGCAACATGCAGACTGCGCACGCGGAGTTTTTTTGTGGCACAATGTATGTGTAAACGCCGCTCCGCTACCTCGCTCTGCGTCTGTGGACATGCAGCCTTGTTCTCGGTTGTTTTGTTGCCAACTCCGCCTATATAACTCTCTCATCCCCCCCAGATTGTTGTCTAAAGCGTCGCAGCCGGCCCCCACTCCGCTGCTGACGCTGTGCGGAGCGCCGCCTCCGTCCCGCAAGCGCGAGGAGCTGGCGGCGCTCGCCAACCTTCGCAAGAAGGTCTCGCCTGCGCTCCTTAACAAAGACAAGTGAGTAAAAAACGACAACCTCACCGGCTATGTGGCCGGTAGGTACGGTCGGCTGCATAATTGCAGACCCACCCTAGAGCTTTATAACGGCTGTTATAAGAATGTTTTCAACACAAGCAAGATACTAGACATCTGGTTTAGTTGAAGTTTAAAGATTTTTTATTTTTAAAGTGCTAAGCCTGCACTGGGCTATCTGAAAATATTTTTAAGGAAAAATGCATCTTCAAAAATTGCGACTAAGACGAGACTCGAACTCGCATCCTTTGAATACCGTTCAGAGCGGTCCCCCGACGCGACAATATTTAATCAAAAAAATTCACATGTACTTACGTAGTAGAATCATAATTTCGAGGTTATTTTTTCTTTTTGTAGGGTTTCACGTTTATACCTTGTTTGTTCTTTTTGTGGCTTTTTCTTTTTATAGATTTTTTTGCTTGTTTTAGGATTTTTACGTTCATACTATTTTTATTATTTTGTGTCGGGGGTTTTTAAATTTTTAATTTAATTTTTTATTTCATCCTTTTTGTAGGGAGGGACTTTTTTTTATTTCATTTCTTTATTTTCTTGCGATTTATGATTCAGATAATTTGGTGTAAACAATAACTATTATTAATTTATAGTTTATGATTATTTTTAACCCTAAACAGTTTTTTTTTATTATAGTATACCGACTATGACGGTACTTGACTAAGTGGCGGAATTGGTAACGCATTTGAACGGTATTCAAAGGATGCGAGTTCGAGTCTCGTTTTAGTCGCAATTTTTGAAGATGCATTTTTCCTTATATATTTTTATCAAAATATTTTTTGAAGTTTAAAGTCTTCTAACTCGTCAATTTATCAAACAAAAGTTATTAGAATGAAAACATTCCAATAATACCAATTTTCGAATTCTACCTGGGGCTGCCATTATGCAGCCGACTGTAGGCACTTGACTTACTTTTAAAAATATAACCCTCCCTTTTGGCTTCGCCGTAGTCGGGTAATTAAATGTAGGGTCGAAGTAGATGCAAAAATAATTCGCTTTATAATTTACGATACTATAAAACAAAGTCACTTTCCGCTGTCTGTCCCTATATTGTATGCTTAGATCTTTAAAACTACGCAACGGGTTTTGATGCGGTTTTTAATAGATATAGTGATTCAAGAGGAAGGTTTAAGTATATAAAACAAAACTACCACGCGTACGAAGTCGCGGGCAACAGCTAGTTATATAAGGTTTAAAATTTTCACGACTGTACTCTGTCCAGCTGAGCATTAGTTGCTTTATAAAATACGGAGCCTTTTTATTAAATATACCTACTTGAAAGTTAGACTATGTCAAACATGCATTACTTCACTATTCTAGCAACATTTGTATAATATTTTCAAGTACGTTGTATGGCAGTCAAACACTGTGATACAACGTACTTGCAAACAAACAAACAAAATATCATTGAACAATCTATTGTATTAAGTAGCCAATATTTATAAAATAAGTAATGTGGTCACGCTTCGTGATAAAAATATAAATAAATAAATGTAAATTAATTAGACTTGCGTGCACAACACCAATACGTTTACAATAAAATGCTTATTACAAGGCCGGCTGTAAGCGGCTGAGGCACCCTAACTTGCTCTATGCAAACACGATACCCAAACACGAGGCTTTAGGTCAAATAACCACGAGGCTTTAGGCCAACAAAAGAAAATTAATTTAACATCTACAACATCATTAACCAACTGTCAAAACGTCAAATGGATAATAATACCTTGTGGTTATTGAACCACTGTAATATTTGTTACATTTACACACAAATATATTTTTTTGTTTTTTGTAACGAATAGGCTCCGAAACTACTGGACCGATTACTTACCGACAACTTGGTATACTGGAGGATACACTGATTCATTAGGAATAACATAGGCTACTTTTTATTCCGATATTCCCACGGGATCAGGAGTTACGCGAGTGGAGTGAAACCGTTGCTGGGGCGCAGATAATAGCTGTAACGAAAAACTACATATTTTTCAAATTTGGCGGGCATTCAGTACAAAATACCCCATAGTTTTCTAAGAAACTATGTATATGTGTAAGAACTACAATACCTACTTACTTACATGACAAGTTTTCTGAAAGCTTTCAGCCGCAAACCTAGTTCGAAGCTTTTAAGTGGACTGCTATATGTCTTACTAGCTGCGCCTTGCGGCTTGCGGCAACCGTGTAACCCCCAATTCTATGGGGAAAGTATAGTCTATGTGTTATTCCAGAGCTCTAGCTAACTAATTACATCGTAATCGGTTCCGTAGTTTTTAGTAACAGACTAACATAAACTTTTCCATTGATCATATTAGTAGGAATCTGGAGAGTTCGCTCTAGCCAAAGATTTTTTAATATTTTAGGTAATTGTGTGCCAATTTGAAATTTGGATCTTCTCCCTATGTTTATGTTTCGTGTTTTAGCATTCTTTCATTAAGTAGGTAATCATTTTTTTGTTAGTATTTTGGTTAAATAGTGCAATTAAGTGTTTATCTTATCTATCTTATTTGTAGGAACTCTAGAAACAAACACAACGAACAATCAAGCAAACATGAAGAGAACGAACCCCTTGACAACAGGCCTAAACTGCTGCAAAAGGTAAGACAAATTAATTAATATCAATTGCCTCTATTTAGACGATAGGTAGGTAATAGAACGTATAGGTAATTGTTTTAAAAACGTTGTTGAACGTCGGAATAGAGGCAGACCCCGAAAACGATGGCATTACGATCTCGATGCATTTGACACAGACTGGATAAACTAGCCCAGGACCGAACTGCTTGGAAATATGTCAGGGAGGCCGTTGCACAGCAGTTGGGCAATATAGGCTAATAAAAAAATATTAAACCACGAAATGCCACAATCACAAAAAGCTCCCCTTTAAAGTTAAAATTCCGTACATAGTGATAATAGTTTTTAAAGGACAGCTGGTATTCTATAATAATAATATAGGTAAACTAAGGTAAGTACATACCCCTAGTTTACTTGGTTTGTGTCTGAAATATCGTCAAATGATTTTAGTGTAAGCTTTGACACAGAAGAACAGTCGAGTCCCCGTTTATTTTCTAGGAAAGCGTGCTACATCATAGACCGCATTGTCATTTACCATCGTGTGAGATAGTGGTCGAACGCTGATCTATTTATTCTAACTACATAGTATAAAACAAAGTCGCTTCCCGCTGTCTGTCTGTCCCTATGTATGCTTAGATCTTTAAAACTACTCAACGGATTTTGATGCGGTTTTTTATTAGATAGAGTCGAAGAGATAGAGTGATTCAAGAGGAAGGTATATAAAAGAAAACTAGCACGCGTACGAAATCGTGGGCAACAGCTAGTTTATTTTAAAAAGGCGTAAGGGCGTAGGTACCTCTAAATAAATACCTATGTTATGTACCTAATATGTAATGTTTCATACGGAAAGAAAGATTTTATATTTCCCTACACATTTTATTTCACAATGTTACGATTAGGTAATACATTTTAGCATAAAAGGTTTTTAAAAGGGTTTCCATATAAAATATAGGTTGTTTACAAAAAGGTTGTATTATATAAACCGCGGCAAGCACCTGGCACAGCGCCAAGTTTAGCTCGCAGGCCAACTGGCGACCAAATTCAATTTATATACGACAGAAATAGAACTAGGAATTTATGAAGTTAGGTTCGAAGTATGTAATAACTAAGAGAAAAGCGAGCGAGTTATGTACTAAAATGTTTTGTTACGGATAACGACTTTCTACAAGACGTCCACAGCTGAACATAGGCCTCCCCCAGAGACTTCCTGAACGATCGGTCGCATGCTCTCTGCGTCTAACGACTTCCCGCGACCTAATTAAGTCGTCCGTCCTTCTACTCGGAAACCGTCCCAGGCTAAGCTTTCCGGTACGTGGTCTCTAATCTAGCACTTTTCGACCCCAACAGCCATCATTCTTTGAGCCACATGCCCCGCTCATTGAAAGAGGCAGTAGGGAATAAAATAATTTTTTTCTTCTAATTTCACCTCGGACGGTGGGATAGACTTTTTTTTAATAATTAGCGTTTGACTATTATTTTATATGATGGTGAGTGCCGGTGAGATCTAAGTTGTAGCACGCTTTTCTAGAAGATACCCATACGATCGTGACTCAAAGAGTCCTAAATAAATGGGGGTCTTCGAAGGGCACGAGTGGAGGTCCTACCATCCTCCTCTTGTGGAGGACTTGGCGCACCAGCATATACCAACTCATAACAGAGGAAGAGTTGCCTGACCCGACTACCCAGTAACAGATTGTCCTGTCTTGTCCAGATTGTCCTGCCCACAAAATCAGGAGAGACGGTTCCACATAAAGTGAAAAAGAGCGAGAAAGAAAAAGATTTCAGTTTCTAAAATACAATAAGTGTACCACTTATAAAATATCACTTGTGAAAGTTGTTCTACTAAAAGCAATAATTTTCGTTATTTTAGTGTTCCCAGCCGAACTATTTTCTGCTGAATTCCTAAACTTTAATATAATAAATCGTACCAACTTCTCGGTATTTGACCTTCGTTGTTATTGTTTTAGGTAAGTACCTACCACTTACTTAAGTGAGGTAACCTTTAGCTAACTTTTTGTTACTCAACAAACAAACAAACTTCTATCGAATTTTATCTTTAAATAGCCACCATTACGTCCTACCCTTCGCATAAATAAATTTGAATTGAGGGGCTATCGAAGTAAAGGCCCTCTCCTCTATTTTTAGGGTTTCGTACCTCAAAAGGAGAAAAAGAAACCCTTATTATGATCACTCTCTTGTCAGTCTGTCCGTGTGACACCACCGATTTTCTCAGGAACGGGTGGACCTAGCAAGTTGATTTTTTCTTAGATCTATCGTTCCTTTTTCTTCAGGTTTTCGTAAAAATGACCCAGTTAAAAAAACTAAATCAAAATCGGTTCATCCGTTCGGGAGCTACGATGCCACAGACAGACACACACAGATACACAGACACGTCAAACTTATAACACCCCGTCGTTTTTGCGTCGGGGGTTAAAAATCGTAATCTATCATTATTTTGTGAAACGCGTTAATTTCCTAAAACCTTTATAGGCTTTGAAACTTAGGACTTCCATACCGATCTACTAAACAAATCAACTACTTAGTTGTGCCGAAAGGAACTAACGAAGGATTTTTCCCGAAAATGGACCAACTAGATGGTTATCCCGAAAGTGTCTTTAATGAAATACCCGCCAATTGTTAATTAAGTACACTACAACAGTGTACTTAATTAACAATTGGCGGGTATTTTTAAGTTTTGGATAGTTTAAAAGGTTTTAGTAGTTGGAAAATTGTATTAGACAACCAATCTATATAGATCGCCTCACGACACCCCTGGGATAATACCGCGGCGTCCCAAAGTCCCAGTTAGGGAAGCCATTCTATATTTCGATTCTTTACAAAAATAAATTTGCCCATATATTTTTATCATGTTGACTCCGGACTTGATTTTATACACCTTAAAGAGACTATAGATTTCAGTATCACTACATAGTATAAAATAAAGTCACTTTTCGCCGTCCCTATGTCCCTATTTCCCTTTGTATGCTTAGATCTTTAAAACTACGCAACGGATTTTGATGCGGTTTTTTTTAATAGATAGAGTGATTCACGAGGAAGGTTTTTAGATATAATACATGCATAATATAGCCGTGCGAAGCCGGGGCGGGTCGCTAGTCTGGTATAAATTTCAACTTGCTACGTCCACCCGGTTCTGAGAAAATCGGTGATGACACACGGACAGACAGAAGACGGATAGACGGACAAGAGACTGATCTTATAAAGGTTCCTTTTTTACCTTTTAAGCTATGGAACCCAAAAAATTAATTTTTTTTCGTATTCGGCTTCGAAAATTAGGTCGCATTACACTTAAAGAAAACAACTTAATTAGTTAGGTAATCACATAGGATTTGCGAATAAAAATAAACAGCTTGGCAAATGTCGGGCGGCACGCAACGTAGCTGGGGTAGATTCAGCCAACCGACTCGACTAATTGGAGCTATATTGTGTGGTAATTGCTGGCTCTATTCACTGCTTGTACCTAAGGTTAACACGTGATTTCTTTTTACTATTTCCTGAGGTTACGTTACGTAGGTCACTTTAATTGAGCTTTTAGTTGGGGTGCTTTAAGAGGGTACGCGGTTATTGCTTTCTCTATGTATTCCCTTATTTCCTTCCTGAATAATGTCTCTAGAGAAATCCTTTTTCTTCATAAAACTGCTATAGACACAGGCTCCTCTGTATCCCTTTTTCATTTAGTTCTTATAGTCCTTATTTCGTATGTCAGAAAGGCTTTAAAGTAAATGAACTTAACCCCGTAAAAAACATAAATTAAATAGGTAAATGTAATAAGTGGCCAATTGGCCATACATCTTGCCTTGTATATTATTTTCAGTAGCTGCGCTCCGCGGTTTCACTCGCGTAACTCTTGATCCCGTGGGAATATCGAAATATAAAATAGCTTACAGCCTTCCTCGACAAATGGACTATCCATCAAAAAAATAATTTTTCAATTCGAACCAGAAGTTCCTGAGATTAGCGCGTTCAAACAAACAAACAAACTCTTCAGCTTTATAATATTACTAGCAGCGCTCCGCGGTTTCACCCGTGTAACTCCCGATCCCACGGGAATATCGAAATATTAAATAGCCTATAGCCTTCCTCGACAAATGGACTATCCAACACATAAATAAATTTTCAATTCGAACCAGTAGTTTCTGAGATTAGTATAGATATGTAGGTAAAATTATATAAAGACTATCTATCAGTGGAGTAGCAATAAATTCGAGGCCTAAGGCGTCTCTCGTCGCACTGATTTACTTCGATTCAAAACCATAATAATATTCCATACCTAAAAGACAACACGATAGTTATCAACGTAAACTAAAATAGAAAATAGTAAAAGAAAGTTCTAAGCGCTTCTAGTGAGAGAAGGTTGTTATAGTAGCAAGTGGCAACTACATTGAGGGCCTCATTAGTGAGGAACTAGCATGGAACTAGACTCACTCTGAGCTCGATTTGAAGTGCTTTTATTTCACAATATGTGGAGTTTAAAATAATAACTAGCAAGTAAAAGAATATCCTGAATGACTGATTAATCACGATTTTTCGACGTTATTGGGATTTATGTGGGTAAAACCGTGGGATGCGGCTTTTTTTGTTAGCCTACTAAGCTACTCTCTGTATGCTATAGTGCAATATTTTATTATGCGACTAAGTTAATTTTAATTATGTAAAAATAACTATTAATTATTGAACGTTTGGTGCAGACATGTCTGTTGATACCTATTTAATCTTATATTACATAACATCAGTAAACCCAACATGATTTGCCACTGCTGGGCAAAGTCCTTCCTAACATATTTCCAAGCAGTTCGGTCCTGGGCCAGGTTTAGCCAGTCTGTGTCAAATGCATCGAGATCGTCATGCCACATATTCAAAAATATTACCTTTTACATATAATGTAGTTGATTTATTTAGGGCTGCGTTGTAGTGCCTGGAACATTTATTATATTAGATGGAGTAGGCTTGCCCACTGATTAGTACAGTCAGCAAAGGACTGAGGGTACAGGTGCATATTATAAAGTTTTAATTTTTTTCAATGACGGTGCAGTATTTTTTGGTTATTCTGCGTGAAAAAAACAAACACTTCGAAAGCTTTAGTGATATCAAGCAGAATAATTAACAATTAAAAAACTGTTATTAAAAAATTAAAACTTTAAAATATGCACCTGCTACCCTCAGTCCTTTGCTGACTGTACCTATATCACCCACTCAGCTTAGTTGAGAAAAGAACTCGTCATTACGTCTAAAGTTGCGTAGGTTTCTTCACAATGTTTTCCTTCACTGTAAAAGCGGCGTTGGTAGTAGTATTTACCCATCCAGGGCGATACGTTGGTAGGTACTAATGTACTAGCCCTAGTCCGAAAGTCGTGGGTTCAAATCCCAGCCGGCCGTTTACAAGTGGATTTTTCTTTCAAAAAATTGACGTGCGCTAACTAACATTATACTTACTCTAATAAATGCGAAAACAAACTCACTTAAGCTACACAAAGTCCTCGTAAATCAGTACCTCATCTAATTTACCTGAATTTATGCTTGAAGGCCGTGACTTATCAAAAGATGGCATAATATTTTCGTTGGCGCCCCACGGGCTTTCCCCTCAAGGCTCGAGGGTTCGTTATAACAATGAAAAGCTGAATGTTACCCGGACGCTCGCGTCTGTAAAGTTTTTTTTTGTAAAAAAAAATCCATTTGAAAATCGAAATGCAACGTTATTTTGTAATCTACTCAAGATCGATTTGTGACTTAATCATTTTTTACGAAAAACTGTTTTTTATTTTATATATCGGGTCAAAAGTTTGATATACTTACCCTAAATATGATCTGGGGTGAATGGCTACTAAATCGGAATAGTTTTAGAGTCCAATAAAGGTTTTAGTTGGTTAAAAATTATGTTCTAGCTAAATTGACGGATTTTTAATCAGTTAACGTTATTTTAGATCAATAAAATAAACTATATTTTATATTTGGCGGGCCGTTAGTTCAACATCATCTTAAATGTGATCTGGGGTGAAAGACTTCAAGGTTACAAATATTTCCGTGTTGCAAATAGGTCAAGGCCCTCAGTGCCGGTGTGTCAACACAATAGTGAACCTTTTGGGCTGTCAGGGCCCGGAGGCTGCCTGAATACGTTATGTGACAATCAGATACAATGATACAAACTACTACAAATAACATACAATAATATGACTTTTCGACAAAAGATGTGGCTACGTGAAACTATTTATTGAGGTTGCTTTTAGACGGGCTTCGATATCAGAAGTGGGATGGGTTAAATGGGGTAGTAAAACTCGTAGTCCATGTTGATAGTAGGATTTATTCCCCTCGTAATGACCTGCTTACTATTGCTTATACAGTGTGTAAAGAAAACATAATAATCCTTCTTAGTCATGTCTGTGTCGTATAACAGTTTGCTTGTTTGTATGATAGATAGATAGATAAATTTTTAAATTACATTAAATAAAATAAAAACAAAGCTTAATTCTAAGTGTTACAAAGGGCGGCCTTATCACTCAAAGCGATCTCTTCCAGGCAAACTTTGGATGGACAAGAAGTTGAGGAAGGTTAAGGGTAGGGTGTTCAATCGGATGATGAAAGAATGGAGAATGTAAAATAAGGGCGAGCATTGTTCATCTACTCAAGACTATATTTAAATACTTACTTCCTACTTTAGACTTTACGACCCGCCCCGGCTTCGCACGGCTATATTATGCATGTATTATACATATAAACCTTCCTCTTGAATCACTTTATCTATTAAAAAAAACCGCAGCAAAATCCGTTGCGTAGTTTTAAAGCTTTAATCATACAAAGGGATATAGGGACAGAGAAAGCGACTTTGTTTTATACTATGTAGTGATATTTTAATTTGAAGATTCAGATTTATTTAGACTCGTATTAAATAAACAGGAAATATTTTTTGTTTGTAACAAATGGGCTCCGAATATATAGTCGTATGATTGATACATTGATTCAGTAAAACTAAAAAAAAATATCACGATATTCCCATGGAATCGAGAGTTACGCGTATCTAATAAGTCACATCCTAAGAGCTAATAAGTTAGTCTTTTGACGAAGAAATGCCTACAAGATCGTTTTATCAATAGAAACGGCGATGGCGTGCCGCCCCAGCCGCATCATTTGCATTTATGTACTATGTTTATTGTCACGACATGGCCCTGTTGTGTGTGCCTTTTGTGTCCGGTTCAGATATTGCTTTTAGAATACCTAGAGAGGCAGTTTCGGGTCGTAGTGAACGGCCGTATTTTTCATTTATTTCCCCGGTCTCAAGTTTTAGTTTTCAATTTCAGAATTTGAGGTTGGGCTTTTTTTTTATTTGTAATGGATAGGCTCTAAAACTTTTGGACTGATTTTCATAAAACTTGGTATGAGTATACATTGAATCTTTAGGATTAACATTTTTTTAACCGACTCCAAAAAGGTTTTAAATCGATTATATAGGTTACAGGATGAATTTTTTACATGGCCCTTCAGTTGCTGGTAGAGATAAATTCCTGGAAACATACATAGTATGGCAAATCAAAGGAAATGGTTTTTTTATAGTCCTCTGTAATCTATACTCATCACTAGGTACATAGTATAAAATCACTATCACTACAATATAATTTAAAACAAAGTCGCTTTCTCTGTCCCTTTGTATGCTTAAATCTTTAAAACTACGCAACGGATTTTGATGCGGTTTTTTTAATAGATAGAGTGATTCAAGAGGAAGGGTTATATGTATAATACATGCATAATATAGCCGTGCGAACCCGGGTCGCTAGTATATTAAAAAGCTGAAAAGTTTGTTTGATTGTTTGAACGCGCTAATCACAGTAACTACTGGTTCGAATTGTTTTTTTTTGTGTTGGTTACTCTATTTATTGAGGAAGGCTAAATGTTACTTTTTATTTTGATATTCCAGGACTTACGCGGGTGAAACCGCGGGGCGCAGCTAGTCAATTACTAAATAGTTAAAGATATAGTACCTACCTACAAATATTTCTAAAAGGCCAATTCTCATATATGACATTGTTAAAATTACATTCCAATTTCATTCCAATTGCATTTCGACTACAAAAAATACACAAAAACCAGAACAATTTTACAATACAGGACAAAGCACCTTTGTAAAAGTAAAATAAAACTTCAAAATACAGCGACGAGTACCTACAGACGTTATTTGAAATGTAACTGAACATAAAATTGTTAACTCCCAATGCACGTAGCACTCGGACCTGAAGTAGATACCTATATCAGTTTACTGCAGCTATACAGTAGCTTTATGTATGTATACATCTCGAATTGCATTACATGAATAAACAACATTTAGCAACATCGAGTTGAAATTGTATTTGCAATGAACATTCCTTACCTTGTTCCATGTTTTATTAAAGTTTTGAATTCTCGAAAGGAGGCAGGTTTTCATTCACCGTGGTTTAAAAGCACCGAAAAAAAAAACTATACATGTTGATGTTCGTGTTTTTGCAGTTTTAATTTAATTTGTTCCTTATAAAACCGCTTATTTATTTATGTTAATTAAGTAGGTATATGTAATACTACCAACACCAATCTACCATATTATTTCTGTGCCAGCAGAAAGCCAATTCTCCTAAATAACATTGTTCAAATTTCATTCCAATAAAGTTCCAATATCATTCCTATTGTATTCTTGATTTTTTTATTTATTTCTTATACTTATATTTTTTGTATTACGGAATGATATTGTAATGTAATTTTAACAATTTTATTTAAGAGTATTAGAACTCTGTTACTTACTTCCAGCGGAGACTTAAGGGGTATACCCACGCCAACGACCTTGAGAGTGTGGGCGGAGCTAGACACTTCGTCCCGCGCGCCGCTCGCGCTTCCTCACACTGCCTCATAGCTAAAGATCGCTTACTATCCTACCACCACAGAATGTATAATAGTACAAGCTACTTACCACATCGGGAATCGTTAAGATAATTACTACATAATTTAAAAAGTATGTCTGTACGTATGTAAGGTTGTTGTTTTGTCTATACTGGCCTCTTTCAATCCTATAATTTTATAAATCTGAAAGTTTGTTTAGGTATCTTCAACCGAGCACCTACCTCGGTCCCTACTACTACTACTTAGTACTACTTCGCACCTACCACATTGTGGTAGTGCGAGGTAGATAGATACGTAGTAGGTAGATAGTAGATACGCGTTTATTATGTAGGTACAAGCTGGACCCGTGATCTTCGATTTATTCCGGTCGGATCCCCTGGATCTGATACCCTGGGGGATCAGTTTTATTTTAAAATATTTATTTTTAAAACTATTCCGGTCTGATCCACCGTGCAGGGGATCACAAATAAATTTTAATATTTTATTCCGGTCGGATCCCCTAGCTACCTATTAACAAATTTTTGGGACAATCACCAACAAAATATTTATTCAAGGTTTATATTTAACGCCTCGACTTCGCACGGCTATATTATGCATGTATTATACATATAAACCTTCCTCTTGAATCACTCTATCTATTAAAAAAAACCCCATCAAAATCCGTTGCGTAGTTTTAAAGATTTAAGCAGTCAAAGGGAAATAGGGAGAGAAAAAGCGACTTTGTTTTATACTATGTAGTGATACAAAATATTTGAAATAGGTACATGTTTATAATACTACATAATGTAATGGAAATGTTTATGTTAGTATTGGAGAACAATACTTATTATGGATAGTGGATACTTGTCTTGGCTTGTCCAGTCTTGGAAAAGTCACAGCATCTTTTTAATATTTTTTACCTTTTAAGTTTTTTCCAAAAAAAATACCTAATTTTAATGTCTGATTACCTGTGATGATTTTAAACACTTCGTTGATTTGGTGTTCATTTTATAGGGTTCAGTCAGTCAGTACCTTGAAAGGTAAAAGATAATCCTCAGTATCTGGTATGAATTTCAACTTGCTAGGTCCGCCCGTTCCTGAGAATATCTGTGGTGACACACGGACAGACAGACAGTCGGACAAGAAAGTGATCTTTTAAGGGTTCCTTTTTTTACCTTTTGAGAAAAAAAATCAAGGTCCTGAGCCAACACAATAAAAAGATATGGGCAAATTTACATTTTCGCAAAAACTTGTACAAAAATTAATCTTAATTTTCAACTTTATTATATATCGGAATTTTCCCTTTACTTGTGCTATAAGACCTTGCTTTTTGCAAAATTGACAATTCCCAGTCAACCGGAAGTACCCCATAGGTTTTGGGTCGAAAACCTATAATGGTAGTTCCCGTTGACCTAGAATCATGAAATTTGGCAAAAAAAACTATGCCTTATAGCACAAATAAAGCGAAAATTCCAAAAAAATAAAAAAAACATTGAAAATTAAAGGGTGTCCCCATACATACATAGTTGGACCAATTTTATTCAACTTGACCCTTAAATTGTATGGGCACCCAAACGAATTAGGGATCAAGGTAAATTGGTAACTACTAACTACCATACCACTGCAAGGGCAGAGAAAGAGAGTTGAAACTAATTTACAGAACCCTCGGCGCGCGAGTACAACTAGCACTTGATAGGTTTTTAACCGACTTCAAAAAAGGAGGAGGTTCTCAATTCGTCTGTATGTTTTTTTTGTGTGTATGTTACGCGATCATTCGAAAACGGCTCAACCGATTGAGATGATTCTTTCTGTAATCGAAAAGTGATACCTCAGGGGTGGTCCCATAAAATTTGGTGAGGATCTGATGAGAATCTTCGGAGTGATGAACAGAATTGCACCTCGAGAGAGCAGCAAATTGCTCAGTTTTCGATTTCCACGAGTAGAATTGGCCCATAAACTAATAGTTACCGATAAATGGAATATCTGAAACCACCTTCTCATCAGAAAACTCTTCTATCGGTTACGATTACAGGTTACAATTTGAATAAAATATTAGATTTTGCCTCGCCAGACTGGGTTTGAATGAATTTTGATAGAGAACCCTACCCTAAATGAAGATCTGATAAGGATCTTCGGAGTGATGAACAGATCAGCACAGCGAGATACAACAAATTGCTCACTTTTCCATTTCCACTAATAGAAGCCCATACACAAATATGAACCGTTGAATGGAGCATCTGAAAACACTTTCTTATCACCAAACTCTTCAATGGGTTACGATTAGGTACAGGTTGCAATTTGAAGAAACAGTCGCTTTCGCCTCACGGAGTAGAATTTTCAGTGATAGTGGCACTAAAATGGTTAAATAAAAAAATAAATTAAACTTTTAAAAACCGACTTCAAAAAAACCTGAAAACAAAAACTAAAAAAACCTGAAAAAAAAAACAAAAAGTAAAAAATAATCCATTTCGGGTCACTAAGACAGCAGATAACTTAAACATAAGTACTTACTTGGAAGTCGGACTGGGTTATAAATAAATCAACTAGAAAATCAAATGGAAGTCGGACTGGGTTCAATTGAATGTTGAGAGATATAAAGAAAACATGGTGTCACCCAGTCCCAAAATTGATTATTTTTCACTTTTTGGTATATTTTTCAGGTTTTTTTTAGTTTTTGTTTTCAGGTTTTTTATTAATTAGGGTTGGTCCAAAAAATGCTAAAGTCTGATTACCCGTAGTGTGATGATTTTAAACACTTTAATTTTTTTGATGTTTTAGATGATTTATTATATTAATTTTAAGTTCTGTTTATGTTATTTAATTAAGTTAGTCAAAACTTTTTTTTTATTATGGTTTGTCCAAATAATAATAATAACAAAGGTTGCCTGGAAGACATTTGAGCGACAAGGCCGCCCTTTGTAACACTTAAACTTAAAACATGTTTCTTTTTAAATATTTAATGCAATTTAAAAATGGTGTTTACAATAAAGAATTTATCTATCTATCTAAAGCCTGATTGCCTGTGATGATTTTAAACACTTAAATAAATTTAAAAAAATTACATTCAAAACTGTTTTCGATCGGACCGGCATGGTAAAGTTTATAGTGGATCAGAACGGAATTAAAAAATAATAATAACCAGCAGGGGATCAGCTCAGGGGATCAGACCGGAATAACTCTGATCTTCTACCTAGTTACCTCCTTCAGACGTTTTGTCTTTATTTTTTTTTGGTAGTTCAGAAAAAGTGTGTAGGTATTTCATAATAGATAGGTAGGTACTTGACTACTTACTAACTAGGTATAGTTTAGGTATGTACTTACGTTATTTCGCGACAATGAAGCATACTCTGAACTCTAAATTTCTTTAAATTACTCATCTTTCACAATTTAAAAAATAAATAAGTAGGTATAAGTCTGGGCACTTTAGGTACCTACGTAAGTACCAACACAAAAAAACGTCCGTCAAAAAAATTGGCACTATCTTAGCGTCCGTAAAAAACCACAAGTATGGATACCTAGCTATATAACGAATCAAGTACGTACAGCCGGCTGCATAATTGCAGCCTTCGGTAGTTAAAAAATTACTATTATTGGCATGTTTTCATTATAATATTTTTGTTTGAAAAATTCATGAGTTAGAAGACTTTAAACTTTAACTAAAGCAGGTGTATAGAATCTTGTTTGTGTTGAAAACATTATTATAACAGCCGTTTAGGAGCTCTACAGTGGGTCTGCAATTATGCAGCCGACCGTACCTATCTAAAGACAAGCGTTTATGCGCAGTGTGAAAATATAAGGTATAAGTACCTATAGGTAAGTTTTTGAAAAAAATAGGACTATTCAACACAAACTTGGCAATACTCTAGCGTCCATTAGCCAAACGAATATATACTAGTATTATTTCAGAAAACAAAGTCCAAATAGGGAGCATAGTGAAACGTAAACAAAAATCCGTGCGAGAGCGCAGTGCGACGCGGCCTTCCCGTCCGAAAGCCAGCGGCATACTGGCCGCGCCCACCGGGGCGTCACAGGCTACTAAATAGTTACTACCAGCGTTCTAGCCACCGGTCGCCTTCATTGGTGAAAATTGTTAATTGTTACGAATGTGTTTTGTTTTTCTCAAAAGTGCTGAGATAGAATTGTAGATGAGATATTTACCGACATTTTAGTATAATTTCAATTCAATTTCAAAATATCTTTATTAAATAATAATGGTTAACCTATGTACAATTACTAGTGTAAGTTTAATCCTAGCAGTACAAGGAACATAAATAATTTAGATTGTTTAACAAGCTAACACTTACATATAAACTTATTACTTGAGCATTAAATTAGATTGGGCAGGTAGGATAATAATTATTAATTGTATGCAGTAGGTTTTAACCTACAAAAACTGTTGGATAACAGTTGAGTAGCTTTAGATTAGCATCACAATTCACAAAGCATGTACAAATAAATTAATAGAAAAAGATGCCTAATAAAAGAAGAGGCGGTAGATGAAAAATAAATATGTGCCAGTCGGCCGTCCGCATCAAGCAGCGAGAAGTGGTCTCGAACAATATGGAGGGGTCATGAGCGCAAGCGCAAGCGATCCGCTTAAGTCGGTGCGCGCCCCGGCCACCGCTCGATACCGACTCGGTAAAACGAGCGAGGACGGCGCACGCGGCCCGCGGGTAGCAGCTCGCCCGCGCTTACGCTTGCGACGCAGCCTAATCATTGCACTCAGTTAAGAATAAGTGATGGGGCAGTTTATATCGATTATATTTATCGATATAAGAGATGTTGTTGATGCGACTTTTGCAACTGTTTTTAATAAGTGGATTGTCATTGCAGCGATTTTTGTGTAGGTAGAATTTTTCCGAGAGTTTATAGACATAAGCGTCTATTCGCGGTAGTCCTAAATGCAAGTGTAACTTACGTAAATTAGTGCGGAAAGGCGTACTACAGGCATATTTAAGAGCTTTATTTTGTATTAATTGTAATTTTTCAATGTTTGTTTTGCAAGTGCTGCTCCAGACAGGGCATGCGTATGTTATGCAAGGCCGGACTAGGGTGCAATATATTCTTAATTTTGTGTGGCTGCTTAGTCGTGAGCGTCTATTTAACAATGGGGTTAGGGCGTTTATGGCTTTAATACCTTTCAAATTAAGCTTAGCGGTGTTTTCAGACCAGTTGAGCTTAGTATCGAGGAAAGTGCCAAGATACTTAACTGATCGACTCCACGGGATATAGAAATCACCGATTTTAAGTTTACGTGCTGGTAAAGTACGTTTTCTCGTGAATAGGATTGCTTCCGTTTTAGACTCGTTGATTTTGAGCTTCCACTTGTTGAAGAACTTCTGTAAAAGCTCAATGGCTAGTTGAAGACGGCTTATTACCATGTCAATGTCGGTAGACGATGTGAAACAGGCAGTGTCGTCTGCGAAACAAGCCAGTTGGGTCCGAGTCTGTACAGGTATGTCGTTAAGGTAAATCAAAAATAGGTACGGTCCTAATATAGAGCCTTGGGGCACGCCTGCAGGCACTGGTTTCAAGGTTGAAACGTTATTTTTTATATGGACGCGGAAGTCCCTGTCCGTTAGGTATGATTTTATGATTTTTACCAACGGTGAAGGTACTTCTAAGGACAAGAGCTTGTAAAGTAAGGCCTCGTGCCAAACCGTATCAAATGCCTTTTCTATGTCCAGGAGGAACATTCCGGTTGATTTTTTAAGGTTAAGATCGTGTGACACAGATTCCGCTACTCTAGCTAACTGCTGCACTGTCGAGTGACCTTGCCGGAAGCCAAATTGCTCATGGATGAGCAGTTTACCAGAAGCTCGTAATAGTCGCCTGTAAAGTATTTTTTCAAATAGCTTTCCGAGACATGGGAGTAGGCTAATCGGTCGATACGAGGTAGGATCAGCAGAGTCTTTGCCTGGTTTGTGTATTGCTATTACTTTGGCTATTTTCCATGGCGATGGGAAGTAGTTCAAGGCAATGCACCCGTTGAATATTTTTGTAATGTGCACTAAGCACTTCTGGGACATATTTTTCAGTAGTATGTTGGAAATTTCGTCAGGCCCTGGGGCCTTACGGGATTTCAACGTACGGATAAGGTTTTTAATTTCAGTCGGTCGAACAAGCACTGAATGATCATGAGCCGTCGGGCCATCCAGCGTAGATAAGGTTTGTTCTATTTTGGACGTTTCGGGACTAGGCCAATCTTTTGTGAGCAACATATTATTCAGGAAAGCATTCGCCAACACTTCACATTGCTCACTTTGAACAGTAGTTAGAGAGCCATCACCTTGTTTTAATGCCGGTATGGTAGTCTGATCAGCATTACGTAGGGACTTTACAAGACGCCATATGTCAGCACTAGGATTATCAACGCGCTCTAGTTTCGCGTTCCAGACAGAGTCATTATAATGGCGGATGGCAAGATTAATTTCTGCCTTGAGGTCGTTAATGCGTATTCGTAAAGTTTTACGCACAGAGGAAATTGGTTCTGCTGCAGTATATCTCTGGAGACGGTTTTTTTGTCGAATTAGGCGTTTGATACGTCTTGGCAATGAAGAGAAGCACCACGGTTTAAGTGTCGTGACGGGAACACTCTGGTCCCTAGCTCCTAGGAGGACCCGGTGAAGAAGTAATATCGAGTTGTCGATTTCGTTTACGGACTCAAAGGTTTTGGTCGACAGCGCTATGTTCGCGTTGAGCAGATTGCGATATTTTATCCAGTCCGTCTTAGCGTAGTTGAATTTTTGAATAGGATTACGTTGGGGTTTCATATTGAATCTAGTAAAGACAGGGTAGTGATTAGAACTTAGTGCCGGAATAGTGGTAATTTCTACAAGTGAGTTGATGTTTTTAGAGAGTGCAATATCGGGGATGGACGGGGCGTAATCATCACAATAAGGGAATAACGTTAGTTCACATGGGGCGTAGATAACGTACTCGTTACTGAGCATATGTTCATACAGGGTTTTACCGCGAAGGTTGCCTGCTCCGGGTGACCACATGGGGTGCTTACAATTTGTATCTCCCAGGGCCAGCACTTGAGTGCCAGAGGACATGAGGATATCGAGATCTCTACTGATGATGGGTTTGTTGGGGGACTGATATATTGAATATACGTTAATGTTACTATTGTTAAGAACCAGGGACACCCCTACAGTTTCAAGTACTTGAGTAGCTAAAGTAGGTAGTAAATTATGAGTTAAATCAGCACGGACAAGAATAGCAACACCCTGACCGGTATTATCATTACGCTTGTCTATTCGGTAGCAAGCATAACCGGGAATTCTAAGGGAAAGATTCTTTGTTAGTTTGGTTTCACAGAGTGCAATGATATCAGCTTTGAGTTTGCTTACCGCTAGGTCAGTTAATTCTCGCTGCTTGCTGTGAACGCCGTCTGCGTTCCAATATAATAGGCGTAGTTCATGACAACTAGACATAGTGACCTAAATGAGTCAGTATTAAAACAACTTTATCCATAAAAGTTTTGCATTGCTTAAAATCTTCTTTGATGTGCTGTAAGGTCCTCAAAATTACAAGCATCTCAGTTGTCTCTGAGTCCATCACAGGCTTCTCATACGTGGATGCTAGACGTTTTTCAGAAATTTGGCTTCTTGGCGCCTTAACAGCAGTATTTTCTGGTATGCTTGTGATATCACATGTGGATTCATCATATTGGGGATTAACTGTAAGCTGTTTGGTTTTAGCTGTGATTTCGGCCCAGGATTTTTTTCCTTTCAGTGCTGAACTCGGATTTAACTGTGTTATAGCTTTTTGTAAAGTTACGCGTTTGACTTCAATACGTTTCAAGTATTTTTGTCGCTCTTGACATTGACCATAGTTAGCTGGGTGATTTTCGTCACAGTTGCAGCAACGTGCTGGTTCATCGCGGTCTTTTTTAGGGCATTCCCAAGTAGGATGTGATAGTGCGCACTTGACGCATCGCGGCGGCCGGTTGCAATTTCTGGACGCGTGACCGAAGCCCTGGCATCGAAAACATTGCGTTCCTACTTTTTTCATCGTCTTGTAGCGCTCAACCCCAACAACACAGTTGGCCAGGTATTTGATTTGTTTGAACCTTGTCATGTTGGTTCCACTTGTGAGTTGCACAATAACTGGTGGGCAGTCGGAGGGATAGGTGGTCTTGATCTCCGACACCGTGGCGCCAGGAAATCCTAGATCTTCTAGTTCTTTGGGTATTTTGTCGTGGACGCATCTCGGTAGTCCTTTGAGGACAGCTTTTGGGAGCTTTTCGTCCTTTCTCGTGAAGGTGTGGAAAGCTAAATTTTCTTTTACAAGGTTTTCTCGTAATTCTTGATGGGCTTTGGCCGAATAAACCTGTACTCTCACAATTTTATGACCTCTATGCTGAAGGTGGAAATCTTTAACGTACTTTACAAGTATGTCTCTTACCTTCTGATGCGTCCATCCAGCCGTGAGCTCAATTACAATAGGCGGGGTGTTATTCGCCACTTTTTTCTTGCTAGCGTTCATGAACAGTTTTTGCGCAGGTTCGTCAACCGGGAGAATATCGAATCGGTTGCTAGTTGGTGTCTCAGCTTTCTTCGTGCTTAAGTTCGGGCCAGCGAGAAACTTCTTTGGTTGGTTCCATTTCTCTGGGGAGGTTGTTTCTTCCCTGGATCTTTTGCCAGTAGGTGTAGAGGGTCTAGATCCGGGATTCTTCAGAAATTGTTCGAGAGTTGGTTGGGACATATTATCGACAACTTGTCGATAACCAGTAGTTTATGCCCATCACTAGTTCAATTCGTATGACGTTGAGCGTACGGATTACCAACTGGGGGCGTGCAGTCGTAGCGAGCGACCGCAAGCTAATGTGTGTAATTTTGAGCCGAAAATTCCTTATAATTTTGAAGCTACCCTAAAATTAAGAATTAAAACTAGTCTAGCTTTGAAATGACAAGGAATTTTTCGTCTCAAATTACACCAAAATATCGGTAAAGATCTCACCTACAATTCCCTCTCAGCACTTTTAAGAAAAACAAAACACACTCGTTACAATCAACAAAGTTAGTTTTAAGCGACGGGTATTTCTTAGGCGCTTTGCGTTTGGCAGCATTAGCAACCTTAAATCAATCATTTATTCACATTAAATAGAGTAATAAGATGTTAAAATTATAATAAAGTACTTGGCTATTTAACCTCATTTGAGGTATATCAATTGTTGCCTAAAAGATCGTTCAACATTTTCGACAATACATTTTTGACTAAAGAACTCAACGTAAGATGAGACGAGACGGCGACCTTAATATCCAATTCTTTGTTTATCAAAACAAAACCGACTTCATACTCTATCGCAGATCCTGCAAAGCAGGCCGGTGACCATGGTGGTGCAGTGGAGCGAGGTGCGCACCGCTTGGCAGGACAGCGACTTCATCACGGAGTGTCTCTGCTGGCACAACGTCTATAGGCAGAGGCATGGAGCGCCACAACTTTATATGGCACCAGAGGTAGGTAGCTTTAGGGCCTAAAGACACCGACTGAGCCTTTACTAATACCTTCTTGATAAAGAGTATCTCTCATGGTAAAATTGGTTTGATAGTTCCCGAGGAGTTCCCGCACTCCACATTTGGATACAAAGCTATATACATTGGCGACACTGGGTCCGAGCCCCAGCTCCTCAATACCGCGTGACTGACGAAAATATTATGTTCCAAGTCGCATTTTCAATTCAACGTCTATTCTCCTTTCAGTTATGTGACTACGCCCAAGCGTGGGCCAACCACCTCGCTCACACCAACAAGTTCTACTACAGGAACGACAGGGACGTCGGACAGAACCTGTACCAACGTCCGGTCAGCGCGATCCAGCCTGATGTTACAGGTGACCCTTTCAGTTATGTGACTACGCCCAAGTCAAACGTGGGCCAACTACCTCGCTCACACAGCAAGTTGGACCGGACGGTGCTACAGAACCTGTAACACCGTCCGGTCAGCGCGATCCAGCCTCATAACAACGGGCTGGGGCGACGACTACGCTTGTAGCCGCGCGCTTAACTTATCTCGACTTCGGTAAATGATGAATGGGTGATGAGCTTAATTCTTTTGAAAGTAGGTACTGGACCAAGCAGCATCAGAAGCTGGTAAGCGTTACACTAGAGGAGCCTGAAAAACAGCTTTGTGCAGGACCAGAAATGGCTGTTTACAAAATAGTAAAGCTGACGTTAAAATTGACTGATATTTTTCATTTCATTTCACTATGTATAATATTGTAATGATGTAATGTTTGCCTGTATTCAGGTCAAGAAGTATCATCGTACTGGTACGCGGCTGTGCGGCAGTACAACTTCTTCAAGGAGTCAGATGTACTGCACGCTAATGTCAATGCAGGTAACATGCAGTAATCAATTATACTAAGATCCACATTTGAAGTGACACGAGTAGGCAACTAGGCAGACACTTGCAAAAACGAAATGTAACGTTATAAATGCGGAAGCAGATTATTTATGTAGCATTTTTGTTGGCCTTAACCTTCTGACGTAGAGATTGGATTAGTTACATCCGTCTGAATTGTGCCGACTTGGCGTATATGTGTTTTTCGTGAAGGAGTTATGTTTTTGTGTTTCTATTTATTTATCTATAAATAAATTAAAAAATAGGAAGTAGGAAACAAAATTCCCTTCGTCAGTAGGAAGATTTATGAAAATGGTTATAGCCTCGTTTATGCCTCATTCTCACGTCGGAGTTTTATTACCATAGCCTTAGATTCGGGACACAAGTATCAAGATCGGATGAGCTTGTGTTACTGGTATTATCATTTATTTTGTTGATAAATGGCTTGTGTGTTCACAATATTGTGAAAGTCACGTAGCCGAGAGATTACAATCTTCTTGTTACGCTAAAGCCTTTTAAAGTAACTTCGTCGTGGAGGTTTTTATGTCAAAGAAATATGTCAGGCACCTGAATTTTACTTTGAATTGGGCACCTCAGTAAAATCCTAATTTTATGGTGTATCTTGTATAAAATGTCAAGAAAATTATCTAATTTAATTCGATATACGGCAATGAAAAAAGGAAAGGCGTCCGCTTGGCATCCGCCATCCTTGGTTGGTGACAAAAATCTCGACATCCTATCTTTAGCATCGAGTGGAGGGTACGATATGACATACATCCCATTTGGTCAATATCCCATTTCGCAACGCATGTAGAATATCTAAACACAAGTTACATTTCTTAAAAAAAAAATATTGTTTCATATTATATTCAGTTCGAATGGCTATTCCTATTTTTGTCGGTCGAAGTTGACAGACAAAAAAATCTAAATTATTTTTTACCAAAAACCCGATTTGTACTAGTGCAACTTCGATATTTTTTTAACTTTTCTGTTTTTAATTGCAGGTCACTTCACCCAAATGGTATGGGTAGCCACACGCTTCTTCGGCGTCGGCAAGGCTCGGTCCCGAGCGGGGAAGATCATAGTGGTGGCCAACTACTCGCCGCCCGGGAACTACTCCGGCCAGTTCGAGTCCAATGTGTTACCTCCGCTGCCGGAGAACTTCCCCGATATACCGCAGTTACCGGAACACTGACAGAGGTTCTCGATACGTGGCCGACGGCTTAGGATCGATGCCACGTATAACCGGTCACGTTAATTGTACTTATTTATAGTGGTGGCCAACTACTCGCCGCTCGGGAACTACTCCGGCCAGTTCGAGTCAAGTGTGCAATGCAAATTTAGCAAACGTGGCAATGGTTTGGTTTATTAGCCAACATTGATTAGAAATAAGAATCAATTACAGTGAAATTACAAAAAAACTCGACGAATAACTAATTCTGTTAAGATTTTTTGCCAAGTAGCGCCTCGCAATTTATTCAAAGTTCCAATCCCGTGGAAATATCGGGATAAAAAGAACCCGAAGATTACTCCCACAGATTTAATGTATCATCATGCCAAGTTTCATTAAAATCAGTTCAATAGTTTTAGAGCCAATTCACTACAAGCAAAAATTAAATACTAAAACGCGTATTTCTTATTTGGGATCTTTGGTTCGATAGTAGTGCGATAGAAATATGTCGAAGGACACAATATAGTAGACATCACGAGTAAAATAACCTATTCGATTGATATACGTAAAAAAATATTAAATTAATCCAATTAAAATCGTCCAATATGACTAGTTTTGAGCAAGATGTAGTAAATAAACAAAAAATGGTTGTTTTAACAGAGCTTGTATTTTTTAAAGCATTTTTTAGATAAACCGTATATTAAAATACGCACATTTTAGTATTAAAAAATGGGAAATATTTACGTTACCTAATTTTTAATGAAAATTAATTATGATGACCTAATTAGCAGGTGCTTTGGAGAATAGATAAGTAAATTAATTAAACGACACGCGACGCTATTTCTTTGTGACAAAAAACAGGGTTATTTTTAACCGACTTCAAAAAAGGAGGAGTTTCTTTTTAGTTTTATTTGAGCAATGATGTACCTACCTACTTACTTACTAATATCTTTATCAGCATAAAACTCTACAACACCCCTTATTTTTTTGTTGACAAAAAAACAGGGCTGTTTTTTGTTTTATTTATTCATTATTATTATGTATTTATCATAAAAAACCCTTGTCTTCCTAATGGTTGATGAATATAAAAATCGTTGTGAATCTGTTAATGTCAACAAAATTAGATTTTAGAATATTTTATGTCATTTTTAAATGTTGAAATAACTAAGAAAAAATAAACAATATCATGTTACTTATAGATACTTCTAAGTGCTTAATTGTATCTACTTCCGCTTAGGAATTGAAAATAGCCTAATTAATTATACTAATGATGATGATGAAACAAACAACGAAAACAAATCTAATGATACCTACTTAGTCGCTTCCAGTTAGATTTACCTACTGATAATTTTAGACCTTTATGATGCTTATGAAAATAATGTTAGCTTTTAGTATTTCAAAGCACGCTTTTTATAGCTTATAGAGCGAATTTACCACTTTTTAACTATTACACATATTATACTTATCTAAGTACCTACGTCTAAGGATAAAACTATTTCCATAAATCGGAGTAATTCAGCTTGATAAGCTCTATTTTCCCTTGTAGTCAATTTTAGTAAAAAAAAACACTTCTAATCGACTTTTGTATCAAGCTTAAAAACGGCCAAGAATTTTCGTCTTTAAATTATACCAAAATGTAGGAAAATATTCACCTATGGTCTACACATAATAACACTTAACTATAATCTTGTTATAGGGTGTAAAACTTGCTTCTAACTCATCTATAAGAAAGCGCCTTAACTGTTAAATTGTTACAAAACTCTTCCAAATAGATTATAGATGTGCCAAACTACTGGAGCAGTGTTTACACTATTCAAGTGCACTAGAATCACGGTTCTCCATAGTATTAGAAGTAGTGGCGTAATTTGCCGCCCTTTTGACGTCATAAAAATAATAATGTTGGTGTTTGTGAGAAAAAACGCAACGATATGAAATAATTGAGCGAAAAATATTTATTTCAAAACCATGTAACGATGCGGGGCAACTCATGATTTGGAACTTAATTATTTTGATTAGACAAATATATCTGATGTTTTGTATAGAATTCCAAATCTAACATACCCCTTATCAATGAAGATTTGTATTTGCATTCTGCAGCATAATGTTTTCACCCCTTGAATTCAATTTAAGGGTTGGATAGGATAGCTCCGCAAGACCTATTGCCATGACCTGAGATACTGATACAAATGGGTGATTCAACGAACTCACGCCACACACTGGTCCGGATTCCGAAAATCAGGGACTTAAGGGTTGAAGCCAGAATTAGGGTCTCATTTCAAAGTCTTTAGATGATTCTAAACCACTTTTATAGAATAGCTTTTTCTTATAGCGGGGCCCGTTTCCAAGAAAAATAATGTTGTTAATTTTTTTTTTATGGAAAAATTTAGTTTTTAGTAAGTACTTATTTTGTAAGCGGGCGGAGATCTTAAAACCAAACTTACTAGGGATTATAGAGGGTATATTACTGCACATTATTGTCTGAGACACTGGCTTCATATCTCTGCCCGTTCAAAAACGGCAGGCGTTCGAAACAATTTTTTTATTTTGGGATTTATAGGGTACCTTATGTCTTTTTTGACAATACAATTATAATATTTCAATGGAATTACCTAATTCTATTTAAAAACATGGAAAAAAGTCGCACATTAGGTGTCATACTACCTAAGTACCTGATGCATACATATTGATTATTTTACCATAGACCTGCTATTGTTCTTAGACAATGGCACTCATTACATACCTTGGCGGGTAGTAAGCGTTTGACACTTGTTTTTAACCCTTATCTGTAATATCCCTTCCTTCCATACCAATATACCAAGTCACTGTTTAAGCAGCATTCGTTAAAATCATCATTCGATTGTTACGTTTTGTGCTTTCAATACATCTTATCTTAATGCATTACAAAGGATACTTATATCGGGGTCCGTTTCCAAGAAAATAATGTTATTAAATTTTTTTGTATGGAAAATTTAGTTTTTTTACTAATTATTTTGTAAGCGGGCAGAGATGTTAAAACCAAACTTACTAGGGATTATAGAAGGTATAATGCTGCACATTATTTTCTAGACACTTGCTTCATATCTTTGCCCGTTCAAAAACGGCAAGCGTTCGAAACAATTTTTTTTATTTCGCGATTTATAGGGTACCTTATGTCTTTTTTGACAATACAATTATAATATTTAAATGGAATTACCTAATTCTATTTAAAAAAAATGGAAAAAAGTCGCACATTAGGTTTCATACTACCTAAGTACGTGATGCATACATATTGATCATTTCACCTTATACCTGCTATTGTTCTTAGACAATGGCACTCATTACATACCTTGGTGGGTAGTAAGCGTTTGACACTTGTTTTTAACTCTTATCTGTAATATCCCTTACTTCCATACCAATATACCAAGTCACTGTTTAAGCATCATTCGTTAAAATCATCATTCGATTGTTACGTTTTGTGCTTTCAATACGTCTTTTCTTAATTAATTACAAAAGATACTTATATCGGGGTCCGTCTCCAAGAAAATAATGTTATTAAATTTTTTTGTATGGAAAAATTTAGTTTTTCCTAATTATTTTGTAAGCGGGCAGAGATGTTAAAACCAAACTTACTAGGGATTATAGAGGGTATATTACTACACATTATTATCTAAAACACTTGCTTCATATCTCTGCCCGTTCAAAAACGGCAGGCGTTCTAAACTCATTTTTTTATTTCGCTATTTATAAGGTACATTTAAATGGAATTAAAGCGTATTTTTCCATTTTTTTAATACAATTAGGTAATTTCATTTAAATATCATAATTGCAGGGTCAAAAATTACATTAGGTACCTTATAAATCGCGTAATAAAAATATGAGTTTCGAACGCTTGCCGTTTTTGAACGGGCAGAGATATGAAGCAAGTGTCTCAGACAATAATGTGCAGTAATATACCCTCTATGATCCCTAGTAAGTTTGGTTTTAACATCTCCGCCCGCTTACAAAATAAGTATTAAAAACTAAATTTTTCCATACAAAAATTTTAACAACATTATTTTTCTTGGAAACGGGCCCAGATATAAGAAAAAGCTATTCTATAAAAGTGGTTTAGAATCATTTAAAGACCTTGATTTTAAAATTTGAGACCCTAATTCGGACTTCGACCCCTAAGTCCCTGATTTTCGGAATCCGGACCAGTGTGCGCCATACAAGCCGCTAATCAACAACATCATACACATGACCTCTCAGCTAAATGTCTTGAAACAAGACAGATCACAAGACAAAGGGAGATAAAAAAAAAATTAAGAGTTGAAACAGATATGCTGCAGACCAAAATAATTGATATGTGATCCTCTTAAAACGTTTTTTTATGAGTTGAAGTAAGTCGCAAATACCTAAAAAAATACTAATATTAACATTTAGGAGAAAGATTTAATGTTTTTCAGAGTTTGCTAACAAATTATACCAAGTTATGCTTTAGATTAGGCCTCGTAATTGTAACTAAGTTAATCCTTATGAAATTATGATAGTAAAATACAACTGTAAAATAGTTGTTAGGTTGTGTAGATAATGTTCATTGTTTAATGTAATTCAATGGCTGTGAATTGTTACTGTTATATTAGATTGAATATGGCTTGGCAATATTTTTTATTTAATAAATTTATTTTGAAAAGAATATTTGTATATTTTTGAATGATCATAATCAAGTTCGAATTTCCATAAGTTGTAGAACAGAAGTTGGTTGATTAGCCATCTACCTCCATTTTATGAGAAACCCTTCTTAACACATGGTATAAAGCATGAAAGGTGTCAATATTTTGATTGAATAATTAGATGGAAGCCATATACATAATCAGATAACAAAAGGAATATCGTTGAGAGACATATGCATTATGCATAGTTGTTTTATTCAACTTCGAGTTCTAGATTATGAAATCTTGTGAAAAAAGAATTACATGGCATAACTCCGCAGATAGGGGGCCAATCCCAACCAAACAAAGGCCAACATATAGAGGGAAGGCTGTCACACATGTCAAATTGGCCCACTATCTACCGATCACCCGATTATAGCCCAACTTAGTGAACCTGTAGAACTTGTAGCAAGTAAGTAAGTATGAAGATTTTGTAGGAATTTCCAAAGTTTTTTAAAGCTCTCCTAGGTTATATTATCAACTTTCCTTCATTCCATCTTCATGAAAATTTGTCACACAAAACAGGGATAGTCTATATTCTGGGCTACGTTTTACGCAGGTGGAACCGTAGATAAGTACAAAATAATTCACTCCAGTGCAATATATTGCATTCCCAGTTAGTAGA
The DNA here is from genome assembly GCA_907269075.1 of Idaea aversata. NCBI lineage: Eukaryota > Metazoa > Arthropoda > Insecta > Lepidoptera > Geometridae > Idaea > Idaea aversata. The sequence continues at coordinate 1,641,127 of OU026084.1, forward strand.
TCTACTCTCTAAACTAAACTCTATCTACTTATTGAATATCTACTTTCTAAAATAACCAAGGATTTGAATGTAAACAACAAAATGTTGTCAAAAACTTTATTAATAAAATTATGCTTACATTATAATAGTGAGTTCACTCAGTCCACCTGTGCTTGCAACTTGTGCATACGTAATACAGTCTCATCTCCTCTTCAGCGCGTCTCGTTTGCCCCTGGAAGAAGACAGCCTCCCTGTGGTTGCACTTCGGGCACATGTGATCCTTAGTGCGGGGTAACGTTGGATCGCTCACTACATCAGGGTTTATATGCGTCAGTTCGTCCACTTCGTGCATAATTTTATTTACGTACACGCAGTTAGAGTCCGCTAGTTGTTTGTAATCACAATTTCTGCATGCATACAGGAGAACTTTGTTGTTTTTATCTTCCCGCGGGTACAGCATGTTGTTGCACTCCTGACAGAACTGTATGCCGACGTAGCCAGGACCGCCGTCTTTTCTATTGATATTCATTTTTATTTTGATGATGTTTTGTTTTGGATAATTTGATTTAGTTCTTGAAAATTTTATCTAAAATGAAAAGAAACACGAAGTAAACAAACGATTTTCTTTCCATAGACAATGTTCATTTTTTCTTTAATTGTCACGCATGTCAACGTCACACAGTTTGAAAAGAACGAATGATATTTTTTAATGGTCCGTCCACACCATCAAACTCCTGCTAGTTTTATTTAATTAATAGAATGGTAGCACCAAGTTGGTTTTTATATGTTGGCTAAATTGATTGAATGAAGCCCGTGGTTGGCTCGACGAGTTTCTTTTCCCATCCGTAGCCGATTCGTGTCGTGCTATCCAAATGGGTAAGAATTAGTTTTGACCCGATTTTATTAAAAAAGTCTTGTAAATGTAGTTCTAAAAGTGCGTAGATGTGAAATTGGAGTGTTAAATTAATGCCAGTGATATCGACAAACCCAAAATCTCTGTAAAAATGCAACTTCACTGTGCATGTATAGGTGTCGGCCATGGCGGAGACATGTTTTTCTCGTGGTGCAAAATGAATCTGTTTCCATCTCGTCGCTGTCGCGTCGGTATCGAGGTGCAACTAAAGTTTCCCCATTCACGATATCCCGCGCAGAGAATGGGGTGTCGATTTCAGTGAAATGTGTAAACAAGTGATAACCGGCGACTCGGTGTTTCAGGTAAGCCCCGTGGTATTCGCACGGCGCGCAAGCACGTGAACCACCGCCGAGAGCAGAGATGGGCGGATAAAGACTACAAGAAGGCCCACATGGGCACAAGGTGGAAGGCTAATCCCTTCGGTGGTGCATCTCACGCTAAGGGCATCGTCCTGGAGAAAGTGTAAGTACGTTTCTCCATTAGTTGATGAGTGTTGACTCACTGACGCTTGGTTGGTGTATCTAGGTGACAGATGGCTATCTAGGAAGTGGGAGTCTGCGAGGAAGCGTCGTTTCCGCGCGCGGTATTATTCTGTCGAATGTGTATCTACTACAATCACAGGATAATACTGCGAGCGGCGACTTCGAACACGCATCACACGAGGAGACGAGAGCTGTGGTGAGGTACCTACATTGCGCATCGAGTGCCGGCATGTTACGCAGTTCATTGATTTTTACGCATGTTGTAAAATAATGGGGTCATTGAACTCTGTATTGAGGTTAGAACACTCTGTTTACGTTAAGTTTCTTTGATAAAAGTTTGTACCTACTGTCTGTTCATTGACTGCATTATTATATGGGGTAGTTGACTCAATTGAGAGTTCAAATTGACCTCTCAAATATATTTATACATCCTATCATCATTCATAGTACATACTAAATTAGCATTTATAATACCACATGGTCAAGTAGTTCACTTGAGTTGTTTACTAGTATTCAATTGACTAGTGGTTATTTTATAATGATATCCAGTTTCCAAATGCACAGTTTAATGTTATACAGTGGTGTTGAAGCGAAGCAGCCCAACTCGGCCATCCGCAAGTGTGTCAGAGTCCAACTGATCAAGAATGGCAAGAAGGTGACAGCGTTCGTACCGAGAGACGGTTGTCTCAACCACATCGAGGAGAACGATGAAGTGCTAGTGGCGGGATTCGGTAGGAAGGGTCACGCTGTTGGTGACATTCCTGGAGTCAGATTCAAGGTATAAACACTTGTCATTGTTTTTGGCGCGAAAACTGCTTTGGCGCGGGAAAATAAGCATCATGTCTTCTCTGGCAACTGGGGTCTAGTCACAGTAAATGGGCTATTTTTTGTAACTGGACCTCAGTTGGGTTCCATTAAAGCCTCATTTTTTACCATGCTAAGTTTCGAATTTCTGTTTTCTTTGCTCTGTTTTGTTGATCATTCAGTTAAAGTGACTAAACACTTGTGCCATTTTAACAAACTTCAATCCTTATCAAACTTCTAATAAAAGGAGTGTTATGTGTTCTAGTGATCTTTTAATTGTTTGCAGGTGGTGAAAGTGGCCAACGTCTCACTTCTAGCTTTGTACAAAGAAAAGAAGGAGAGGCCACGATCATAGGCATCCATCTACGCTGTGATAAGGTAATTTGATTGTCTATTTGTCCTATAGCTTCCTACAGATCTTGGAAAAGATAGGGGGACAGTGCAGACCAACAAATGCACAAAGTAACTCTTACATCATCATCACCTCATCAGCTCCGACATTTTGATATTTATCCTAGACTTAGTAAAAATAGACAGTAGTAAAGCTAGTTTATATCAAAACCCTGCTTTTACCAAGTTCAATGCTAGAAAACTGTTACACTTAACATAAAGTAGAGCTATTGGTTTATCAGTTTATTCTGGTCATAATATAATGAAGCTAGTAAACCAATCAAGCTCCTGGCAAATCAACCATTGAAAGCTATGCTCGCCTCATATAGGAACCCTTTGTAAAATTTGAGACTCGTAGCTCTTGTACTTTCAAATTTTGTAAGATAGAACCTACTTGTATATGGGCTATTTTTCCATAACTAGACTTCTTTGTATTGATTCCTTTTGGCGTTAGAATGTAATATGGAGTAGGCTTGCGAAGCATCTATACTACCCTCTCAGCTTAGTCAACCTTGTCCAAAGGAAAAAACTTGTCAATATGTTGGAGCCAACTAAGCGGCGGGTTTCATCACGATGTTTTCCTTCATCGTACGAGTAATGTTAATTAGCGCGATAAGATGAACCAAGTATCTGAAACTTTAGGCAAATTGACCAATGGAAAGTGCATTCTCAAATAGAAACTGAAGTATTGGTCAAGCAGACATTATTTACATCATTGTCTTACGTTATATCAATTTGGCTTTTTAATTACCATTTCCAACATGATGTGAACCTTTATTTGCTACTCCTGATCGCCATGACGTTAAAAATTGACTGATTCCTATGAAACACCAATTTCCATATTGTAAAGAGTTTCAATAATTGATTCCAGTTTGTTTTGTTTCAGTGACCTGCTGCTGGGAAGCTGTGTGTTGTTTATAAGTGTACATTTATATAATGTAAAATCCAGTACATAATAAACTTGTACGACCAATATGTTTTTATATTCATTTTACCTAAAGCTAAGACAAAAAACACTGAAACAAACCTAGAGTAAATACTAAGAAATTAGGTAAATCCATCATTTTCATCACCTTATAAATTACGAGCTGCGCCCTGCGTGAGTCCTGCTGGTCCCGTGGGAATATCGGAGTAAAAAGTAGCATATCTGTCCAACTACATAATGAATTTTATCTCTATCGGACCAATAGTTTTTTTTCTTTTGTATTCCTTCTACACTACTCGCCAGTAGTGTTAACATCTCCGTGCATATAATACCAGCAAATTTTCTCTATAAAATAGTCGTTGATCTGTAAAAAGTACTAGGTAATCAGAAGTTATAATTGAAAATAAAAAGTCTTTGCCTGCCCTTTTGGGAGTATATTAATTAACAAAAAAATTTGTAAAAATATGAAAATAATCTAAAATTCTGAAAAACATTTATATACTTTTCTGTTTTTACTAGGTATTTGTTGTTTTAGCGGCAACACATCATCTTTTTTTTTTTTTTTTTTTTTTTTTTTTCGTTTATGTTCTGCTTAGCTCGGCAATCTGTTTCCACATTTAGCTGATCCTTTGACTGGTCCACTGCCTGGGTGTGTCATATGTGCCATAAAGGGAAGTCCATTGACCCCTTTATCCATCAGCTGTCAAATCGGTCAAGGAGGTGCGGTACGCTGTTCCTCCTCAGTCTTGAAAAGCTAATACTACCAGGTCCCGATAGTTTATTCGCTAAAGTGTTGATATGTCTAGATAGCTTTTCCTGGTAGTAAGAGCTCCTCCGCGAAATCTCTTCCCTGACAGTCTTCAGCTCAAGATCTCTCAGGATGTATTTATTCCCAATGCAGTTGGGAATGCCAAACATGCGTCTCATCGCTTTGGTTTGGAATCTTTCCAGGATTTCTATGTTACTGTTATTTGCTGTTCCCCAAAGTTCGATGCCGTATGTCCAATGAGCAATGAGCATGAAGTACGCGGGCGAATATCCGGCGCCCTAATAACCGGACTCACTGGCTAGGGGAAGACAACCCCGACAGAAAAAATAACACAAACCATGGAAGCACAACTAAACAGAGAATTACCCCAGGAGGGTACCGACGGCGTTGCTGTCGGAGAATCCCTCCCTGAGCACAGCTCGGGCTGCCCCACGTATTCTGGGGGGGGCGAAGTGGTGCCACCCAAGGATCAAACTAAAATAATAAAAAACCTCACTCAACAAGTTTTCCACAGGGGCTTGTTTGCCAGTCGGCCCCGAACAAACTCACACGGAGATATAAGCAATATTAAAGACGTCACAATTTCGGATTTCTTAAGTAAAAACAAAGAACTAACAACTAAAGATACAACTCAACACAAACAACCAGGACAAGCAAAAGAATGGCAAAAAGATGTCGTTCCCGAAGGAAGAAAACGAAAGCGAACTGAAATCAGCCCGGGTACAGCAAGGAAAAAGCCTAGTAGCAATCGCGTCACTTACTCAATCCCTACTCAAAATCAGTTTGAAATCCTCGACGACATTGAAAGCGAAGTTGAACAACCCAAGAAAGAATACATACCTAAACCGGAACCAATATTCGTAACTGGCGTGGTAGACATAGAACCTCTCAAGGAACTCTTGAACAAAGCCACCGAAATAAACAAATACACATTGACTGCCTTGAGATCGGGACACATTATTAAAATTATCCCAGCGGATATTAACCTACAAATCTATTAGGGACAACCTAATTAAAAATAATGTTAGTCACTACACGTACAAACTTAAGAACGAACGAGCATATAGAGTAGTAATTAGTGGACTACACTCTACTGAGGATACTTCTATGATCAAAGATCAACTAAGGGCAAACGGACATGAAGTTAGACAAATTGTTAATGTATTACATCGTGCAACAAAAGAAAAACTACCTCTGTTCTTTGTAGACCTAGAGCCGAATTCGAACAACAGAGACATCTTTAAACTCAAAAACATAGGTCATTTAAAAATCACAATAGAACCACCATACAAAAAAATAGAAGTTTTACAATGCAAAAGATGTCAAAGATTCGGTCACTCAAAAAATCAATGTTCTAGACCATTCAGATGTGTCAAATGCGGCGATGACCACCCCACAGCCTCATGCACAAAGACTCCTGAAACAGAAGCAACTTGCGTTAATTGCCAAGGGAACCACCCTGCAAGTTATAAGGGATGCACAAAATTCCAACAGTATAAAGAAAAGATAATGAAAATCAAACCTAAACCAAATAACATACCATTGGATTTACCTATTGACATAACGAAACAGACAACAACTACAAAACGAACACTATACAAAACTTATTCAGACACGTTAAAAACCAATAAAGAGCAAATACCAATGCACAACAAACAACACGATTCAGCGAACGAATCGGGACATATGGAAAAACTACTAGATAACATGTTTAATAGATTCCAAACAATCATGAAAAATATGATGGACAGCATGATGGATCGTATGATTCAACTAATTACACAGATTGGATAAACCAAAAGGCCTCCTAAACATCAGGCTTATCACGTGGAACGCCAATGGACTAAATATAGGGAGACGGCAAGAGCTTGAATTATTTATGAATATGGAGAACATTGATGTTGCCCTCATATCAGAAACTAGATTCACACCTCAGACACATATAGAAATGTCAAACTACAAAATATATAGAACCGAACACCCATCCGGGAACACACACGGCGGAACAGCTATTATACTGAGAAGTAACATCAAACATTACGTTCTAGAAGAATACAAAACGAATAAAATTCAAGCTACATCAATCTGCATACAACATAAAGATTTTGACACGGTACTATCTGCGGTGTACTGTCCACCGAGCCCCAAGATAACTTCTGATGATTTTAAACTGTTCTTTGGTCTCCTAGGAACTAGATTCATCTGTGGAGGTGACTGGAATTCCAAACACACCCACTGGGGATCAAGAATAATCAGCTCTAGAGGTAGACAACTATTTAAGACAACAATAGACTTAAACCTGAAATGCTTGGCCCATGGACAACCTACACATTGGCCAACTGATCGAACTAAGATACCAGACCTACTTGATTTTTATATAACAAAAAATATTAACCATAATTATATGAATATTTAGGCTTGTGTTGATTTATCCTCAGATCATACACCAGTAGCATTAACTATGTACAAGTCAGTGGTCATGCAGGAGCCCCCTACAAAAATTTACAACAATAAGACAAACTGGGAACAGTACAAAGAGTACATCATAGATAATCTAAACCTAAACGTAAAACTTAAAGCGCCAGATGACATAGAAGTTTGTATAGAGGAATTCAACAAGATAATACACTCTGCTGCCTACTTGAGCACACCTAAACTAAAAAACGTTCACACAAAACTCAAGGAATACACTAAACTAATAAGAAACAAAGTTACCGAGCGACGTAAAGCTAGAAGGGATTGGCAGAAATCTAGATACCCAGATGATAAAAGAAAATTTAATAAAGCATCAGATGAGCTTAAGACAATGTTACGGGAATATGAAAATGAGTCCCTACAGAACAGTTTGTCACACCTGACGGCACACAAAGATTCAAACTACTCTCTATGGCGTGCAACTAAGAAACTTAAGCGTCCACAACAACATATACCACCTTTGAGGAAGGAGAACCGAGACTGGGCTAGATCAGACAAAGAAAAGGCAACAATATTTGCAGAATACCTCCAGGGCGTATTTAAACCTTTTCCTAGTAACAACCCAGAAAAAGATATAGAGGTAACAGAATACCTGGAATGCCCACTCCAACTCTGTCCACCTTTAAAGTCAGTAAGTCCCAAAGAACTCAGTGTTATGATAAATTCACTCAAATCTGGTAAAGCACCCGGATACGACCACATTGACTCCACACTACTTAAAAACATTCCCAGAAAAGGAGTTGTACATCTAACTCAAATCTTTAATGCTTGTCTGCGTCTCTCGCATTACCCCTGCCAGTGGAAACTCGCACAAGTTGTGATGATTCTTAAACCTGGCAAGCCAGCCCAAGAAGTTTCTTCTTACAGACCAATCAGTCTACTACCGGTCGTCAGTAAACTTTTCGAAAAGGTCATCCTAAAAAGATTAAGTCCAAACCTAGATAGCATTCTCCCTGAACATCAATTCGGGTTCAGGCATGGACATGGTACAATCGAGCAAGTGCACAGACTGACAGACATTGTTAGTCAAACGATGGAGCATAAGAGGTACTGCTCTGCTGTGTTTTTGGATATTGGACAGGCCTTTGATAAAGTTTGGCATACTGGCCTCCTGTTCAAAATCAAACAATCTCTACCACACTCTTTCTACCTAATACTGGAGAGCTACTTAAAGAAAAGATGCTTTGAGGTTAAACATGGCGGAGAACTGTCGGATCTTTACGAAATACGATCAGGTGTGCCACAGGGTAGCATCTTGGGACCTGTCCTGTACCTAATATTCACTCACGACATACCTATAAACGAAAACACCACAATAGCGACGTATGCGGACGACACGGCTATACTGGCAGTTGACACAAATCGCTCCGCAAAAACTACACACTTCAGCTTCATTCCTGCGGCTGCATGATTCCGGTGCAGCTTGTTGATGGTTACAGAGCGGTAACACAATGTAACTGCCAGTCTATTGATCGCTACGACAGGGTCAAATATTTAGGCATTCTTCTTGACCAAAGGCTCTCCTTTGAGAAACATATTACCGCCTTGTCTGGGCGCATAAGAAGAGTTATATATATAATGAAATCGTTGCGTCACTCTGCTGACAGTGCTACTATGTTATTAGTGTATAATAGTCTGTGTCAGTCTCTGCTTTTATACTGTATCAGAGCTTGGGGAGGGTCTGCAAAAACAAAGTTTATTGAACTCGAACGTGCCCAAAGGGCTGTGCTAAAGGTAATGCTGAAAAAGCCTTTTCGTTTCTCTACCGACAGTTTATACGCTGAGTGCGGGGTACTGCGTGTTCGCCAGCTCTTTATACTAAGAACTATAATTGCAATGCACAAAACGGTGCAGGGCTTGCCACACTACAAAATACTTCTAAAGAAAAGAGTGGTTAACATTGTGGTGCCGCGTACTCGCACGGTTTTTGGCAAGCGGTTTTCATTGTTCTTATCTCCCTATTTATATAATTGCGTTCGTGGAAAACTAAACCTACAGATAAGTCATTCTACTAGACAACTAAAGAAGACTGTGGAGAAATGGCTTCTGGGCCTTGATTATGATCAAACGGAAGACATTTTTAACATTCCTACTTGACACTTACTCTGTCACTTACATGCCTGCTCGTAGTACTCATCGTTCGATCCTTAGGCTCTGGGATGATGACGCGGAAGATTATCATCCGGTTATACCTCACGCCATGTTGAGGGAGTCTCTGTGCTATTAAATTGTATAACCTAACCTTAATTCTTTAACAATTTATAATATTAATTTTCGTTCACAATTATTGTTAAACCGTAAAATCGCCAATGGTTGTATCCCGAGACTTTTTACTTACTGTCAAATCGCTTTTGTCTCCTGCGATACAAGCTTTGCTTAGTGCAGGGGACGCTGGACATTTTTGATTATTTTATAGCAATACTAGTTTTGTAACACGTAGATTGTTTAAGTTTAGTTTTAATTCCTTTTGTCAAATAAACATTTATTTATTTATTTATTTTATTCCATTGCTTCACAGAATCTGCAAAGCCACCTTACTGACCTGGAAATGTGGTTGAAACAGTGGAGAATAAAGGCAAATCAAAGCAAATCCGCTCATGTCACTTTCACCCTTAGACAAGGAAATTGCCCTCCAGTGCTGCTCAACGGCGAACAAATACCACAAGAGGAGAGTGCAAAGTATCTCGGTATGCATTTGGACAGGAGACTGACCTGGAGAAAACATATCTGGAGTAAACGCTTGCAACTCGACACTAAACTTAGGAATATGCACTGGCTGCTTGGGAAAAATTCCCAACTGTCAAACGAAAGCAAAATGACTGTGTACAAAGCAATACTGAAACCAGTTTGGACATACGGCATCGAACTTTGGGGAACAGCAAGTAACAGTAACATAGAAATCCTGGATACACATCATCTGTGAAAATATCAACTTTCTAGCATCTTTCTAGCTATCATGGTTCATGAGAAACAGCCTGGTGACACACGGACGGACGGACAGCGAAGTCTTAGTAATAGGGTCCCGTTTTTACCGTTTAGGTACAGAACCCTAATGAAACTGGAAAAATAATTCAAATAACTCGAGCATGATTTCACGTTAGATATCCGACAGTTTTTTTGTAGGATACACTCTACTGTACCCTTAGTATGGGTTTAACCATACGAAAACGATGACCGTATCCGTATATCGTTCCATACATTTCAGAATAGGCGCCCCTATCGGAAACGTAAAGGAACTAAAATTGATACCACACATAAGTAAAAACATTACGTTGTATACAGAAGAGTTCATTCATTTTGGTGTAATTTGACATTCGTTGTCAACTTGAAATTCGTTAACGTGTACGTAAACGGTAAACGTGAACGTTTTCTTACTCGATCAAATATTATTAGTGAGAAGCATGTAAAATAAATTTGTTTACATAAAAAAACTAACTAAAAATGTTTTCAAGATGTGTGTTAGCATGGATGATGTTAGAAGAAGAAGAGGCGGCTCGCCGTGAAGAACGGCGGCAAAATACTTTGTCTCTTCGAGCTTTATTGACACCGGATTGTATATCGGACTCCTCTTTTCCAGGGGTTCAAGTACGTGTGCGATCTTTTACAGAACCAACGTTTCAATATGAAACTGATGACATTTGATGATTCCTGACCAAGGAAACCTGGCGCTACTGAGCCTGGGTCGTGCAACTAGTGATAAAGGGTGGCGAACATCGTTCATGTACAAAATACATAAATCACCTCCGGCTTGCCTTAGTTGGCTGGTTGGAGTTAACACTGACGAGGAATACATGCTGGATAAACCTAACCAATATCTACGCTTCGATCAAGCACAGGTACTGGCTACTGAGAACCGATATCAACTTAGAATTCTTCGTAAAGCGATTTAAATTCGAAAACATCTAAATAATTTCAAAAGAGAAGATGGTTGGGATGTACCACCTGTTTGGGACCCAGTACTACATTCGGTGAAGTCTTAAGCCCGGCAAACAACAGCTGCAAGACCTCGGAACACCGTTAGCTATAGCCGTAGCATATTTCAATTAGGGAACGTAACAATTTTCAAATATATATTTTGTAAGACTATTTAGTCTGCCTGTGACCATAGAAACTGAAAAGATCCACATGAAATGTTCTTAATGATATTAAAACGTTAAAAAAATCTCTACGTGTTGGCTTTGGCCAATTTCATACATTACACAGTGCCATTTGGCCTCAAACCCGTGTGATTACTCCAGGGCTTCAGCTATGTGCACACCATTATTCATCGCAATCAGTTCAGTAGTACTTTTTACATAAAGATTTAATCAACCTACATACAAACTTCTAACTTCTATATAAATATATAAGTATTAGTTGGATGATGAATGATGATGGATAAGGTAGGCTGAATGTGTTGCTAAGCGTAAATCTCGTGAACAGCTGAACCGATTTTGCTAATTCTTTTTTTTGTTGTCTTTGTTATTGTCAGGAGGTGGTTCTTATGAAAGAAAACATTAAGAAAATTGCGTAGAAAATTATTACCTGGGTGAAACTGCGGGTCGCAGCTAATGCTTTATAGTAATTATTATTATAAATTAGCTGCGCCCCGCGGTTAAATTCTCATCGTTTAAACCTTCCCTGGACTTCCACAAATAATTAAAGACCAAAATTAGCCAAATCGGTTCAGCCATTCTCGAGTTTTAGCGAGACTAACGAACAGCAATTGATTTTTATATATAGAGATAGATAACTAAAAACTACAAATAAAAACTTAACCCAAGGTAATCATTTTTAAGAAAGTTCTTTATTTTAATTCGTGTTGCTTAAATGAAATTTGGTACAACATTATAACACTCGTTTCGATGATTTAGTGGCATTTGCCATAGTGCCTGCTGTTGGGGCTATACATCGCTCCCACCGTCGCGCGTTCTCTGCTATAAATTCTGCCGCCAGCGACCTCCACTGCGGACGCAGCAGGTCCCGAACTCTTTGCAGGTTCTCAAGGTTTTCTGAAAATAAGAACATTTTGATGATTATTAAATAGTTTGCCCCGAAGATGACATGACTGAAAATGTATGAAGAGAACAGACAGCGGACCCATTATGGTAAGGGTCCGCTACTCCAGGTCTGTCAGTGCTAAAGTCGAGGCCGTCCCTCCCCCTGTGCCTGACACGGAAGATCCAATCTTAGCCGCTTTCCTCCTTGTATTCGACTTAAAATCACTCCACAGCTTTACAAGACAAAGCAGTGCAGGGCAAAACAAATATTAGTGCATGAACATATTCATCGAGGGCGGAGGTGAGTTCTTGCCACCTCCGCATCGCCAGTAACCTACCGCATGCCGTGGGGGCTCTCGGCAGGCTTCATAAGGTCTCCGTGACTACAAATAGTGAAAATGTCTTGGTAGTTTAGTTTGAAACACAATAAGTTCAATGTCTTTATTTGCAAAGATGAACAATAACTTACCGCTCCATGATCTCCACCAAAACCTCAAATTAGGAGGCTGAAGTCATCATTATTTTCACTAGATAATTATTTTCTTAAATAAATAACACACGGTTTTATTTACAATAATAATTGACTTTGTCCATGTTGTCAACTAGCTAACGAATTTCGAAACGTCAAACATCCATCTCTATTTTTCGAGAGGTACGCAAAAGAGAAAAACAATGTTCGTTCATTCATCGAGTTACTCGATCAACTCTATCGAGAAAAAGGGACGCACAAACATACTATTATACTGCTAGAAAAACTAAAAATGGTACGTATGTGTGCGTTAAAACGGTCACGATCATCGTTTACGTTTTGTAAAACCTGGAATAGCCCTACTGAGTTCTGATTGCCTGGTACTTACAGACCAAATTACTATCAAACAATTTACACGGTAAGGGAAAGAGAGCAGTTGAAGAAAGAGAGAGATAACGTTATAAGAACGTATAAGATATAATATAATTTTATACCTTCTACTGACTTCTGATTGCCTAGTACTTTTTACTGGCCAACGACTATTTTATAGCATTAATGGTTGACTAAGCTTGTTAACACTACTGGCGAGTAGTGTACTCGTAGAAGGAAAAAAAGTCCCTACGACACTACCGGTAGCGTAGGCTGGTAGGTGGCTATTGAATGAGTATAATTTTCTATCAATTTCACTTTAACATGATTAGGTGAGAGTTTGTGTGTAGAGATACAAACAAGGTTAGCCAAACATACACGTGTCTTGCGTGTGTCCGTCAGCCGGGCAAAAAAAGTGCTTCTAGAGCGAATTGGTTCGGTGAATAATTAGTGCTCAGTCTGCTGTAAATGTGCGCGAAATAAAAAATTAGTGCATGTAGGCATTGAGGAAAAAAATGGGAAAAACAAATTCTGCTGGAATGACGGTGCTCCAGCAGGAAGATTTTTAAACGAATGACCGGAGAGGTATATAATGTATATCGGCGGATAGCTTATATTTGTGCATAATTGTGCGCGAATAATTAAATTTGTGCGTCTTAGGGTTTTCGAGATATTTCATTTCCTGCTGGGCTGACGTTTTGCAAAAACTTGTATCTCCGAAACCATTGAATGTGCGACCTTGGATTAAACATATATAAGTAGCTCTTAATTTGTGCGTATTTGTGTGCTAATTTGTTTTTCATAAATATCTACTGTTTAAGAGAAATCATGCAACCCTGAAAATTCGAAAGAAACTCCTTGCGCTTAAATGAGAACACGCAGAGGTTCACTGAAAGCGGTATTTGGCTCGTTTTGTTATTCTTTACATGTATAATAAGTTTCAAGACAGTACATACACGCATTTTTCAATAATAACACTTCAAGTCAAATCTGAAAATGTCATAGCTTTGCAAGAAACCTATTCAACTAAAGATATGTGCGTATATACCAAAAATTAGAGTGCCTTTTGAAATACATATCCTGAAAATTTCAGCTTTAAATGTCGCGTATTTAAGTAGATATAAACGAAAAACAAATCATAACTTCAGTTCTTGGCTAACCGACCAAATTCGAATGGTCACGAAAAAGCGACGGTTTCATACATTTTGATGACTTCTTAAATGGACTGTATTATACTGAAGCAGTTAATTGGGTTTAGGTACTTTGAATTGGAAAAGTGTTATGGGAAGTTGCAAAAGTTTTATTTTGAGATTAAGATAGTAGAAACTAGTAAGTACGCTTTTATCTTCCTTACCTATTATAGATTATTGATAGCTCAGGTAGGTAAGTATCTACTTCATTTTACTAAGTTCGCAATACGAAGTTAAACAAAAATGTCGGTTTTGTGCTTAATAAATAATATAATAAGTAATAAAATTATAATAATATTACTTTAAAGGTGGACGCAGATTGATACGCGCCGAGCGCGCCGAATTTTTGCCGTCCACAGAAAAAGGTACCTTATAATAATAGAGATAAGGTATCTACATTTATATTTCCGATGACGTCATCAGAGTCATCCGCATCGTCAGAGGCGGCCGACACTGAAATAAATAAATGAATAAATGTAGGTATGTACCTTATCTTTATTATTATAAGGTGGACGGCAAACAATTCGGCGCATATCAATGTGCGGGCACCATTGCATTGATTTTAAAATTGTATAAAAAGACGATTGTGTAGGTTCAAATCTCCGGCCGCCGCGCGCCGGGTGGTTGTAACTCGCTCTGTGTGAAACAGTTACACAGAATGCGGCATTAGTGGGAAAGAGTCAGACGCTAGTTAAGACGTATTTCGCTCCTTGCCTCCCGCACCGCTCTCCGCTCTCGGTTCACTCACCCCGCTCCAATAGTGTCCGGGGTATATCTAGTGTTGCCAATTTAGCATAATCTTAAGCTCGATTTGGCATTTTAAGTTTCAATTCCACGTAGTAATAAGTTTGTCATTAATATTTTTTGTCATTAATAATGTCATTATTATTTTTTGCGTGAAGGAGTAACAAACATACATATACACACACACACACACACACAAACGTTCACATTTATAATATTAGTAGGATAGGATATACATATATAGTAGGATGTAAGCCATCTTATATATAAAAATGAATCGCAAAATGTGTTGGTAAGCGCATAACTCAACAACGCCTGGACCAATTTGGCCAATTCTTTTTTTAGAATATTCCATAAGGTACGAGGATGGTTCTTACGGAGAGAAAAATTGAAAAAATTGCCTAAAAATGTCTAAAAACAACACTTTTCTATACTCCATACCATACAAACGATTCGTAATAATACAAGTCAATAAGAACTTTAATACCATAACATAAAGTTCAAGTTTTAATGGAGAGTTTCCGGGAAGGCAAAACAATTGAGTGACGTATAAATATTGATGTCAATCGTGTCGCGGTGTTAGTTGCCAAACTACACCTAAACGGCTGAACCGATTTGTATGATTTTTAACCCCCGACGCAAAAACGACGGGGTGTTATAAGTTTGACGTGTCTGTGTGTGTCTGTCTGTCTGTGGCATCGTAGCTCCCGAACGGCTGAACCGATTTTGATTTAGTTTTTTGAAGTTATACTTCTTTAGGCGCGTTATGAAAAAATGATGAGAGTGAAATTTTACAAAAGCGTCACACAAAATTCTCACGTCACACAAAATTCTCACGGGAGAAGTTGTTTAAATCTAAATTGAACTTTATTGATTGTGTTGACAATCCTTTTCCAGTCCAGAGTTTTTTTTTTTTTTTTTTTTTTTTTTTTTTTTTTTTTTTTTAATAATGCCAAAGAAGTATAACTTCTCACGCGCGTACATAAGTACACGCACCCATTTTTTTTATATGGCAAAACAACGTTTGCCGGGACAGCTAGTTATGTTATAAAACCCTATTTAAAACCGATCCGGACCATTATGTACAAGTCTTGTATAAATCCAAGTTAATTTAATATCAAATTCCCATTTCATACAATTTCGTTTTCATACTGTTCCCGTTTCACAAAACAGTCTCGAGATACTTACGTGTAAAAAGAGGTATTTATGAGACTATTAAAGTTTTGACAAGTATTGTATTGATCAAAACTTTATAGAAATACATATATTATATTTTAAAAAAATGTGTTTTTTTGTATTTCCTTAATATTTTATTTTAAGTTCAAACATAATAGTATAATAATTTAGGTATAAGCATAAATACCTTCTTAAGTGTTCTAATTACAATCAATTACCCGTCTTAAACTATTTGATTTGTAATTTAATGTGATCCTAGCACTACCCACAAGGTCCTACTGTGATCTTAACTATACCTCAGTATTAAAAAAAAATCAAAATCAGGTCACTCTTTTTGGGAGATAAACGCGCTACAATTGATTTATATTACCTATTCCGTGGCACTGCCGGAATAAAAAATAGCCAATAACACTCAGTTACCTTCAATCTATCTCTGTGCAAAATTTCATCCAAATTAGTCCAGTGGTTCTGGAATCTGGAGATACCAACATACACACATACAAACATGTTACCAACGTTACCTCTTTATAATATTATAGAGTAGGTATAGAAGGTTAGTATAGAAGTACCTATAGATAAACGTGTCATTTTAGAAATACATGCATTAATATTTCTCTAATGTACCTACTACCTATTGAAATAAAAATGATAATGCACTAAAACCTCTATAAACGTTCTAAGCGCGACTGTACGGACAACAGCTTCAGTATAATACAGTCCATTTAAGAAGTCATCAAAATGTATGAAACCGTCGCTTTTTCGTGACCATTCGAATTTGGTCGGTTAGCCAAGAACTGAAGTTATGATTTGTTTTTCGTTTATATCTACTTAAATACGCGACATTTGAAGCTGAAATTTTCAGGATATGTATTTCAAAAGGCACTCTAATTTTTGGTATATACGCACATATCTTTAGTTGAATAGGTTTCTTGCAAAGCTATGACATTTTCAGATTTGACTTGAAGTGTTATTATTGAAAAATGCGCGTATGTACTGTCTTGAAACTTATTATACATGTAAAGAATAACAAAACGAGCCAAATACCGCTTTCAGTGAACCTCTGCGTGTTCTCATTTAAGCGCAAGGAGTTTCTTTCGAATTTTCAGGGTTGCATGATTTCTCTTAAACAGTAGATATTTATGAAAAACAAATTAGCACACAAATACGCACAAATTAAGAGCTACTTATATATGTTTAATCCAAGGTCGCACATTCAATGGTTTTGGAGATACAAGTTTTTGCAAAACGTCAGCCCAGCAGGAAATGAAATATCTCGAAAACCCTAAGACGCACAAATTTAATTATTCGCGCACAATTATGCACAAATATAAGCTATCCGCCGATATACATTATATACCTCTCCGGTCATTCGTTTAAAAATCTTCCTGCTGGAGCACCGTCATTCCAGCAGAATTTGTTTTTCCCGTTTTTTTCCTCAATGCCTACATGCACTAATTTTTTATTTCGCGCACATTTACAGCAGACTGAGCACTAATTATTCACCGAACCAATTCGCTCTAGAAGCACTTTTTTTGCCCGGCTGACGGACACGTCTTGCGTCCATTGACATGCCGACGCGCGTAATAGTAAATAGCCACGTGGTAACGGAGTTGTTCTAACGTAGCTTGGCTTGTTTATGTAGGTACCGTAAAACCTATCTATCGCGCATGACGCCTTCTCTACTTCTACACTGATTATTATTTTAAATAGGAAAGATTTTTCGTTTGTAAAGAATAGACTCCGAAACTGGACTGATATCAATGAAACTTGGTATGAAGATACATCTAGTAACAGGCTACTTTTTATCCCGAAGATCCTACGGGACCGGGCGACCAGTGAATTTTGGAGCATAATGATATGGATTTAGAATCAAATAATATTTTCTTAATTTTGACTTATAATCGTAGAAGTCCCATAAATAATTTGTAACGGAAGTTGCTAGTCCAACCTATTTGGGTTTTATTGCATTAAAAATGAGGACTACCTTTTTACTGTCGCTGCGTAGTCTATCCTCATTTTAGTTCCTAATCTCATAGATGGCGCCTCATGGCGCTAATAGATTCGCTGCGGACTCGCGTGTAGAGGTTGCTTCCTATTACCAACTTTAGTAAGTACTTACCTATTTTAATAATGTTACTCCCCTTGATTTGTAAAAAGGGTAAGAAATAAAATACCCAGATTTATTTCTAAATATAATTTCATTGCTCTGATTTATTATTTATTAGGTACATGTTGAATTACACTAGGGCTAAGGGCTAGGGATAACAGTGATTATAATATTATGTTAAATATATACCTACACTGCTACAATCTACAAACATACTAGGCAAGGATACTGTTATAGCATTAGTTAGTTATCATACATGGATAGAGTCAGTACCATTATTCACTAAGCTTCAAGTCGTTGGGCGCGCGTGATTAGGGGCGGAGGGGGAGAGGTTTTTGTATGACAATCTCGCCCTAATCACGCGCGCCCAACGACTTGAAGCTTAGTGAATAATGGCCCAGATGTATTTACAAGTGTTGCCGAAATATCGATAGTTTTCACCTGAAAAAAGCCATTACTATCGATTAGCCGCTATAGTAATAGCTTTTTACTACTTTATAGTATCGAAACTAGTTTATTCTTCGCGAGTAACAATACTATCGAGAGTTTTGCACTCATTCGATAGTATTGCCTCGTTTTGAGCTATCCATACTATTATTTATTAATGAACTAGTGATTGATCAGTGATAGTAGACTATCGATCGGCAACACTAGTATTTACCACCTTGTTCATAAACATTTATAAAGATATCTACGAAAGGAGCAGCGGGTCGGAAGTTTTTATTCCACTGTCGTCTTGTTACCTTCACACGCGTCCCTCGAAGACCGCCGTTTATTTGAGTGGTCTTTGAGTCACTAGCGTATCTAAGTATCTTTTAGGAAAGCATGTTACATCTCAGACCGCATCGTGTGAGATAATGGTCAAACGCTGACCTTTTTATTCAAATTATTTTTGAAGTGAAAACTTCTTTAGCGGCGTTGAGCACTTTTTCTGTAATGGGTATAAAATCTTAAACTCGCGTCAGGACACGTGACCTGATCGAAAAAGCGTAAGACGGATGGAGAGTAGACAGCTATCCCCTCTCTACGGCGCGGCGAAAATGTATGCCTGGGCCTACTGTTTTTAATTTGGCTGTGAGTGTATTAAGACGTACATATGGTATTTTTTAACGGACGACTATTGACGGACGACAAATGTCGGACGACTATTGACGGACGACAAATGTCGGACGACTATTGACGGACGACAAATGTCGGACGACAATTTGTTGGACGACAAATGTCGGACGACTATTTGTTGGACGACAAATGTCGGACGACTATTTGTCGTCCGACTATTTTTTTTTTTTATCTAAAACTCTTTTTGCGTATGTTCTCGCGACATATGAGATTTTACACAGATATACAGTTTTCACTTCTGCCTGCACTCCCGGAGTGCGCTGTTTTTTTTTTAGTTAAAATGTGTTTTGTTACTTTCATACTTTTACAGATGACGCAGGTGTGCGAAAGTGACATAACATATCATATTTTAACTAACGAAGACTTATTGAATGTTTATGAATAAGGGGGTTTAGTTTTGAGCGTGTGTGCACCAATCAACAGCAACGTCCAAAGCCCGAAATAGGTGATTCATACATTTTCCAAAATTCATTACATCTAGGTTTAACCGAATGTATTTGGTTACACCTAAGTGTTCAACAATGATGGTTAACCAACGCTATTGGCATCGATGCTGATTGTTGCATTGTTGCACCGCTCTGACCCTAAATATTAATTTAAAAACAGTGTCTTTTTAACTATAAAATTGCATAAATAAACTGGTGCTTATCATTATAAAACAAACTATCTTATTCTAAATGAAATTGCGTAAATTATAAAAAGCAGAATGTTTTAGTATTCCATGATTTAAAAGGAATCTAACTTATCTATTGAATAAAACCTTTTTACAAAATGATGATTTAGTTTTTTTTTGAGACTCAAAATATATCGGCATCTTATTCGAATATCATATACATATTATCGGGTATCATATCACATACAGTTACAAGCCTATATCGCTCAAAAAATACATATATTTTTTTATGTATAGTACACCAATTCTACATCACAGAGTTATTCTTTGCACATCGAATGCCAGAGCCGAGTATGTGCGTTGGTTATAAATTATTGCAAGGATATTAAAAAATATTAAATTTTTTTAATGTGTTTAAAATCCGAGAACTTGTGGGTATTTTTGATATATTAAAAATAGCGACCCGCCCCGGCTTCGCACGGCTAAATTATGCATGTAATATACATATAACCTAGTCCTCTTGAATCACTCTATCTATTAAAAACAACCGCATCAAAATCCGTTGCGTAGTTATAAAGATCTAAGCATATAAAGGGACATCATAGGGACATAGAGACGGCGAAAAGTGACTTTATTTTATACTATGTAGTGATAAAGTGAGTCAGGAAAATAACCGCCCCACCCATGATTACATATTATGTTAAAGAATACTTTAGATATCGACTTTAAAAACAAATTGAAACGGTGTGGGTCCATATTTTGGTGGCCAGTATAAAAAATAACGCTATCTATCGAGCGACCCAAGAACTAATTTAGAAAACAGGATCTTCCAAAACCTCTCATTGTAGAAAAAAAAAACCACAAATTATGCAAGGTTAATATCAAATAATACCCACAACGCATGAGTATGGCACATTTTATAAACCAACGCAGAAGCAAGCCAGATAAAGTTGTGACAAGTTTCTTTAAAATGGCTTAGCACGATTCGTTCAAAAGTACTTAGAGCAGTGTCAAGAAGGTATTTCATTACTTACTTGATACTGGTTCTGAATATTTCGTGAAAACGTAATTTATTTGGACTTTACTCCTTACGAACCGTTTTCATTTATAGACTCCAGAACCAGTGTTAACAAAAAGCGTTATATTTCCATAAACGTACGTAACACAATTTTTTTATCTGGCTTGTGGACTCTTGGCATTACCTATATTTTCAACGACAATCAGAAATCCCCAGGATCCCGGGTGAAAACCCTCGACGACAAATCTCATTATCAATTTCACAAAATCTTGCACTTACAGTATTTCGTAACCAAGCTCTCGTAGCAAAAACAAGTGTTTTTTTATATTATTATTATGCTTTTTATACTATATTAGTATACATAATCACAAATATAAATATTATTACATTAATAATAAAACTTACTAGCTGTGCCCCACGGTTTCAATCGTATCTCGATCTTGTGCGAATGTCGGAAAAAAAAAAAAAAAAAAGCTATGCGACGAATTCTCCTCCTTTTTTGCACTACTTCTGTTAAAGGAGGATGCCCAAAAGTAGGCCACCTTATGACGTCGGGTCACAACTTTATTATGCTTAGAAATTATTCTCATATCTTTTTCATCATCATTCAAAGATATATTTCATTGATTTTTGGTATATCAGCCATTGCTTTGTTTTGTCTTCAAATTATTATTTTACAAACAAAACCTCCTTTTTATGTTTCTCTGGTGATATTTTGCGAGATAATTGACACATAAAAAACCTTAAAAAAACTGCAACAAACACAGTAACAAAACAGTAAAAATACGAGATTTCTCTTAAAATAGGACACCATTTAAGGAATATATTTGATTGTCTATGAAATAAAGCTGAAGCAACCATGATTATATATGGGCATTCTCCTTTTATCCAAATCAAACCGTTCGACTGTGAAGAGGACATACAAACACACTTTCGCATTTATATTAGTTTAGATCTGCACAATAATTTACGAATTATGGACATAGCTTAGAAAGATAAGATAATCAAGCATCGTATCGTTTTTTAACTAAAAATTTCTTTTTTCTCACGTGTTAATATTTTTATGAAATACAGCATGGATTAAAATTTCTAGCGCTGTTTAAATAATCTAGATAAGATATAAACGCCAATATTACGATCATTTTGCCTTAAAATTACGAATAAAATTCAAAAGCTTGTTAAAACGGGCCATTATTAAAAAAACTCAAACTTGCATTGTTAATATTGCAATAAAATATAGTGTAAGATTCAATCCTAGAAATAAAGTGAGATATCAAAAACAATTAAATTCTGAGTGAAACGTAACGCGTGAAAAAATTCGAGTAAAAATTTCAAAGATGGCGCTTTTTATCAGTGTACCAAAGAGGCTAAGAAAAGGAGATTTTAAGGCTAAGTTGTGAGACTGGCCTACAGTACTTTTTACATTTTATTTTCTCATAATCCAATGAAATAATAATATATCTTACATTATTCGTTGATTTATCGAGTGGAATCGTAATTTTTATTCGATTACCGTGATTGAGAGTGTTTTTTCTGCCGATAGGGCGGCGCCACTAGCAAACGGAAGATAAAGGACTTCCGATTATTTTATATACAAACCTCCCTTGCTAGTGGCGACATCTGTTGAGCAATCTCATCGGAAACGTTACACTTTTGTGTATTTATTGTGATTAAATAGTGTGCCGCCGTTCCCTAGGGAATCTTCGCGAATTATGTTCCAATAATTGCATGCCGCGGACACGCGCTATCTGAAATTAAAAAATAAACAAGAAAAATTAATATTTTAAGACACAGCGCCATCTTGCCCTGATCTGAGAAAATCTAATACTAAAAAAATGGTTGTCTATAAAGTCGGTTTACGGACGATAGTTTTACGTCATAACGCCATAAGACAACGATGAAAAAATTAGATTTTTCTTTCTTTTTTGTTGTTCCTTTATTTTCCTTTTTTATTCTTTTTTCTCGACTCGAGACTTGACAAATGGTTGTCTATAAATTAAGTACCTAGTCAGTAACGGAACGTGAGCGATGACGTCATCTTTTTTGTGAATGCTGCCAGTGTTCATCAATTTATTATTAAATCGATGAACACTGGTTACACTCACGATATCAGGTCAAAAATGGATTAATAAAATAGAAATGCCGATCCGATAAATGAGAGACAAAACAAATATGTGAGTATGGTAATGAACCCGCAAGCTAAGTTGTTATAGTGTTATGTTAAGGGCTTAGTGGTAAATACCTCGACTTTCATTCTGAGGGTCGTGGGTTAAAAAGGGTCTAACTGCGGAAAAACAGCCCGTAACAAGTACAAGTAAAGGTTGTGTTATAGTGGCACCGGATAAGTTATATAACTTGACTTGGGCTAACACGTTTTTAATTACTGGAATGCCACTGGGTAGTATTACAAGTGTACCTTGCGCGTGGTGCGAGGCAAATGCTAGGTATGTGAAGGGTAGTCCATCGTCTTGATGTAAGCGACGGCAGCACAGAACACCGTCCACCAGTAGTGCGCCTCTCCAGTGAGCACGATGCCGCCCGCCCAGTTCACCAGCTCGATTGTAGACAAGAGGGACGGTGGGTTCACCTGTACCATGTAAATACATATAGAGATGTAGGACCTCAATAACATAATAATATGACACTCTCCGATCTAATCTATGTCGTTGGAATAATGAGTTTTTTTTACTCATCGCCATTTAGCCTCAAGGTAAGTAACTACACTTGTGTTATGGGTACTAGACAACGGATTTACTACTTATATACTTTTCATTTGTAAATATTTACATAGAAACAAGCAGACCACAGACAAATATCTAATCATAAATACTTGTCTGAGGCGAGAATCGAACCCGCAATCCTGTGTTTGGCAGTCCGGCATGGTGACCATTGTGCCAACTGGGTCGTCGTTAGGTTACGATGGGGAGACTTTAGGTAGGATTGCTCAGTCGCTGCGGGAAGAACAGCTTCAACGTCCACGCCGTAAGGGTGTGTTTCCACTGACGCGGAGTAGAGAAGAGCTGGTCGTGAATTGGCCAATCACAGTGCTCGAAATCTCCATTCCGCATCAGTGGAATCATTTAAAAGAGAACGGCGGAATGTCTTTGTGATGTTGTCATTCGTAAAGCTGTAAAGACCGTGCTTGTGTGAAAATAGTTATATTGAAGAATAAAACACTGCTGCCGGAAACGCCTTATCTTATTTGCCCTCGGTCGCCACATATTATATTATTAGTAACATTTATAATATATATTTATATAAATATACATACCTTGAGTATAACATATACGAGTACTGGCGTGAGATCGTCAGCGGAGGGCGCGGCGCCTTCGTTCAGTGACAACACGGACATTATTGACATCACGCACCGCATTATACACGACACCTATGAATGACACAAACACATCTTTATATTGCAACAACTAGATACAATGTTCTTGAATACTCATGCCGTAGATAAGGACCTGGCATAATAGATAACGTCTAAACGATACTCGATGGACATGAATAATCCAAAAATTATTTCGAATACTTGTCCCGAATTATTTTTAAGTTCTTACCCGCGTAGATCACGATACTCTAGGAATAGAATAGAATAGACATTTATTAGAAAAGCACACGGACAAGAAAACAAATATTAAATAGGTAGACATAATTACAAAACAAAAAATTAAATAAAACAAATTCAAAATGAAAATAGAACAGACAGAATTAGAAAACAATCGATAGAATTTAATAATAGGCACACAATAATGAAAAGTCCGGGATGCCGTGTGCTGTCCTAAATGGACCGACCTCAGCTGAAATGCTGCAGCAAGCATAACGCCAGGCTACAGCGCTGTTCTTCCGGCCAGGCCCAGGGCAATGGAATATGATAAAAACCTTTGGTCTCATAAAGTCCATTATATCACAATGACCACTGTATCAAAATGGTCACTTTTAAATGTCCTATTATCAAAATGACCATTAAATATCGGGAAAAAAGTGTGATGGTAATGTCGTGTCGTCAGTGACAGTATGATTGTGATGACAAAATATATGTGTATTGTTACCTTATCCCTCGGTGTGCGGAAGACAGGTAGATGTCTGAGTTGCAGCTGAGCGTGGGGGTATGGGGCGGCCCACAGGTGGGCCGGCGGGACGCCCAGTCGAGAGGCGGTCACGCTAGTCGACAGTCGCTGGATGTGCTCGCTTAATACTCTGCAAAACAATTTAGTTGTTATAGGAATATACCTCTAACTAGCTGTGCATAAATTTAATTAAGATAGATAAATAATTTATCTATATGATAGTCGATAGTCATTAGGCTTGTGTAAAATTCTAGATTTCTGAATCAAGCTGTTCGACCTCATGAAAATCCAAAGACACTGATAATATCGAATCCATTCGTCCAAAAACAGAAGTGCATTCAGGAGACGCTGCGCAGAACGGTAGACTTCGTGGACCATCATACAAGGCGTCGGTACTGCCAGAGACTAGTGCTTTCTGGCTCGGATATATTTATCTGGAGAGAACAATCTGCAAGTGCCGCATTCAAGTCATGTTTATTCACATTTTTTCGCTACTTTTGTGATATGGGTAGAATATAAACAAACAGTGATGTAGCTTAGTTGCAATCAGTATACTCACTGATCCCTTGCGATATCTCCGTCTCCGTTAGGGAACAAGACGTGCAGATAAAGGCGCGCGAAAGCGGCGCGCTCAACTGTCAACTCGGCCGCCTCGAGCGCGACGTGCGAGGCGCCCTCCCACGCGGGATCTGCCTTCACCTCAGCTGTTATAGCCTTTATACTGGCGGTCAGTCTTTTAGCTTTCTCATCCATTAGTTCTCCACCTGTAATAGTATACAATCATTATAGAAGTAAGTCGAACGAATTGTAAGTATTCTTTTTATTTCACATGTGACTAAAGTATAAATATTAGCGTGTATGTATTTGTCAGGCTCAAATGGAAACGCTCATTGAGCGAATAAAACACCACAGCGCGTTTTTACAGTAGCCACTGTGAAAATGGTGTTATGGCTCTTTTGTTTGTGTTGTGGCTGTGAAATTTCGCGTTGTAGCTTTTTTGCGACTCCAACGCGTAATTCAACAGCCACAACACAAACAAAAGAGCCATAACGCGTTGTAGCTTTTTTTTTACAGTGGCTACAATGCGCTGTGCTGTTTTATTGCTCTCATATTAACGTGACAGATCTTTATGCTTACCCGTCCTGACAGTGTTAGTGTGGTGCGAGTGTAGCCTCCTCAGCGCCGGCGCTCGCTCCAGTTGCTCCAACACTCGGGCCGCGGCCGCTGCGCGCACGCACCACGCACCTTCTGATAACACGCGACGGATCTGACTGTGAACACAACACAACTATATTAGATATTTGACACACCTAGAGGCAGATAAAGGGGCAGGCCAAGTCTTGAAGAGTACGGACAAACTTCCTATTATAACTGTAAATGTATAGTTTGATATGTCTAATGAAGCCCCGCTGGAGACGTAATGTCCCAATTATTTTAAATGTAATTTGTATTTTTGAAGTCAAAAACATCTATGCTGTCTTTTAAATTGTACACACGCGAGCCATTTGATTACAGAAACAATGGCTGACTCTTCTTCTGACTCTGCATCTGTGTGGTCATAATTATAATTAGTATACGTACGTGTCAATAGCATGATGATGGTGATGTAGCGCGGCGCGGCACTGCGCGAGGTATGCGGCGTACGGGCGCCTCGCGGCGAGGTCCGCTCGCAGGGCGGCGGCCAGGCGAGCGCCGCCCACGCCACCGCCGCCCCCGCCCAGGGCACGACCGAGGGCGTGGCCCGCACCGCCCGCCCACGTGGCCTGCGCGCCCACCCACTCGCCTAGAGATGACCCTGTGTAGCGCTGGAAGAGGGAGTACGTTATTTAAAAATAAGTTTTTAATTTGTACTTATTAATAGTTAGGTCGACTTACACACCAAAAATTAAAAGCGCTTAAGACTTTAAACACGATTAACAGGTGTCAGAATTATTAAAGAATATCAACCTTGTAGTTATGGAAAGAAGAATTGTTTTTCCTTATAGTAGGTTTATTATGTATGGGTACCTCTAATTGGCTCTCTGTTTCTATTATTTTAGGTTTATTTTTTAGTTATAGCTGTTGGGTTTCCTAAAAATAAATCAATAAGAAATTAATTTTAGATTATACGTTAAATTAATTTAGCGAAAGTAATAGTAAGACTTACGTTAGGTACATAGTCGTAACAATGCATGTCCGGATTGGACAACACCATCCTCAGTTTCCGTTTCATATTGTTAAACATTTCCGGGTCGTTCAGATCTACCACGCCTTCCGTTCTATGAACATAAATATAACAAATATATTTGTGAGGTGAGAGAATATTATAGAGTAAAAATATGTTTAAATATTATGGTTAACAACTTTGTATAATTTGCAATTTATTACGCGACAGCCAGTAGATTTTTACCGGAAAAATACAGGTGCTAATGGAGTGAGCCTTTAATTATGAGCTGAGCTGTTTTCATGTGACAATTATTAAATGAAGAAAAATTTGTTTTTTTATCAATTAATTTACGGATTGTAAAAGAAAAAGATTATAATAAACATTTGCAACTTTTGAAATATTGTAAAACTGTAAACAAGCCACTTGTATAATGTTGTATATGTGTACCTAACTATGTTTGTGTGAATATACATTACCTTTCAACGTCCGTAGTGGGCTCTGAGCGTGGCTGTGTGCGTCGCTTGGCCTCGGCGCTGTCCTTGCGCCGGTACTTGGCGAGGATGTCTTCGGAACTTTCGAGGCTGCCTTCAGACCGCTGGAGCTCGGGTCGACCTTCCTCCTCACCTGGCTTTATTACCTCTGGAAATAATGTTGGATAACGTAAGTTCCGATTCCGTACCGTGGGAAAATCGGGATAAGATGAAGTATCCTCATACTAAGGCTGCCCTTTGAGCCAAGCTTGGGTCTTTTTTTTTATTTAAATTTCCCGTTTTTAAGAATCATTTTGTGTTTACATGTGTTTTGTTTTTATCACTACATAGTATAAAACAAAGTCGCTTTCTCTGTCCCTATATCCCTTTGTATGCTTAAATCTTTAAAACTACGCAACGGATTTTGATGCGGTTTTTTTTTTAATAGATAGAGTGTATCAAGAGGAAGGTTTATATGTATAAAACATGCATAATATAGCCGTGCGAAGCCGGAGCGGGTCGCTAGTGGTATAATAAAGTGTTTATCTATCTATCTAAGTTTAATCAAATCAAGTTTTGTTGGCACGCGGTTTTGTGTATGAAATTTTGGAGGTATGAGGTTGTATCACGGTGTATGCACCTTCAAAAGGATGATCATCCAACGGCTGGTATTGTATTATGTTCGTTAATGTACGTACCGTTATGGTTATGGTTCTGCCTCCCCTTCTGCCGGAACATCTTGATCTTATTGAGGAGGCTACCACCGGAGCGACGCACGTTGTTCTTCAACTCGTCCAGGTTGCCGACCAGCCCGTCATCCCCTACTATACGACGTCTGTTGACATACACAGCGATACAGGGGGTTATTACTTAACGCCAAATTCGATATCTTAAATAATCGATTACATAATTCGATTTTATGCTTGTTCATTATTATAAACAAATATTTGAGCAGGCTTTTGACGTTGTCTTGGAAACGGGAGTATTGCCGGAGACTTGGATCTGGATGGTTAGTTCCGAAGGTTTTTTTTTCACCAAGACAGTGTAGATTGTTATATTTGTGTCAACAGCAAGTTACTTTTGTTAAACAACATTAGGTAATATTCCATAACATATTTGTCGAATGGTGCATCAAATGTTGCCCTGCAACGTCGCTCGGAGGTAGGTAATTGTGGCAGAATAAGAGGGCACTGAAAGTGTTCATCTTCTTATGAGGGCTTACCTTTGTGCCTTCTCAGCGCTGGCATCGAAGCTGATGCTCTTAGGAATGGCTCCTGTGGAGGGCTTGGGCACCGGTGGTGGAGAGACTCTCCTCTCGGTGACGTCATTGGTAGCTTCTTGTGACGAGGACCGTTCCGAAGGTGAGGTGCCGCCGGAGGGAGGCGGTCGTCGAGGCTCCGGCTTGCGGATCGACATGCGGGATAGAAGTTCACCTGGGGAACACGTGGTTCATTTAAGATAAGCTTATTTTTAGTAAACATATAGAAAATCACTGTCTGAAATAAAAATAAGAAGAATAGCTTTAGCTTTCTTTTGTCAACCATGTACTGAAATTGTGTAACACACATTAGCTTTACTATACATACATTGCTTCGAAGCACTGATATCTGAAGCTAAGTGAGCAAGCCCTATTGACAAGGTGTTAAGAACATTCTGTAACCAGTTGTAGGCAGATAAAAGACGGTTTATCACACTTCGTCACTTCCTTATTTGCATCATGAGGGAATGGAATCAGTTGCCTGAGTGTGTCTTTCCTGACGTGTACAAGTTTGAGGGTCTTTAAATCACGAGTGAAAAAGTATCTCCAATATAGGCAAGCTACATCTTAGACCGCATCGTCATCTACCAATTTTACCATCAGTGGTCAAACGTCAAACCTATCATAATTTAAAAAAAAACGTGTGGCACTCGGGGACTGCCGTGGTAAATCTATTGCATAGCGAACGCTCGACCGAGCTGTTAGGTTTTATTTTCGTTACGGAATTTCTTGATTCGGTCGCCGCGCTCAAAGCCCGCGATAAAAGCTATGCATTAGCTTAAATAAAAACATAAGTTGAACTCACCCAATTGCCCCCCAGCTTCAGACATGGCATTGAATGAACTCTCACTAGAGTTACTCCTGTCCATGTCTCCATCATCATAACTCTTGGATGTCGAGGGCATCTCGTATTTAGATGAGGAGGGGAAGTCTCGCGGGGGTGAGCGGGAAGCGGGGGGGAAGGAGTCGTCCACCCACTGGCTGGTGGCGTCCGATTGGCTGTTCGCGTCGAGGGTCGAGTCGGTGGCTACACTCGATGATTGCCCATCACTGTTGGTTGAGGAGTTATAGAGTGTGAGAGACTGGGGCTATCTCTATGAATAACTATAAGTTTTTTCGCATATACGAACGATCTTATATGTAGAGATCTACTCTACATATAAGATCGTTCGTATCAGTGCAGAAAAAGTAAAATCTTAACTAGTCCCAAATGATCCAAAGTACTGTAAATAATTTTGTTTGTTTCTCACCTCATCATGGTCAAATGGTGGTCAATAGAGGTCGAAAAGGATGTAACCGCGGGGTGTAGTTAGTATGTCTACACTAATATTTTAAAGAATAGGCTAAGAAACTACAGGACTGATTTGAATGAACTTGGCATGAAGATACATTGAATTTTTGGGAGTAACATAGGCTAATTTTCATCACCATATTCCCACAGGATCGGGCCTAACACCCATATTCACAATCAAGGGTTGATCAATCAACCCTATGATATTGCATAGTGCGCGCGAACGCATAGAGCCCCAAATAAGACGCTAATTAGCTAGAGTGAAGAGAGCAGTACAAAATTGACCAATTATAGTTCCGCATTTAGCACAGTGTGTTCACTTATCCAAGAGCACCTTAATTACAGTTGTGAATACAGAGAGCACAGCTAGTAGTTGACAAGTTTGTGTGTAACATACCCGTTCTGCGGGAAGGTGAACGTGTGCGGATGGGGATGTGGGAGCGGTCGCGGTGCGTTAGCCGAGTCCGCGTAGCACGTCATCACCGGGTACCCGTTCACCAGGATAGACTTCCGGTTCTCAACGATGTGGTGGGCCGGGGGTAGGTCCAGCTCACCGCCTCGGGATAGTGTCGCCGTTGCGCTCTGGTAGCCGCTACTGCGGGAGTTACTGCGACAAAATTAATATAAATAAACGTTAAAGACACTTTGCAGTTAGTATAAGTGACTTGACGTAAAAACTAAACCAGGGTAAAAAACATCAAAACTTTTAACCCTTTCTTGTTCATTTGGGAGTTAATGTATATTTAGAACTTGACTTTACAACTGTTCGTGCTCGATGTTGTGTTTATTGGTTTTCTTTCTCTCTCTTGGGTGATGACAGAATATCAGTGTTCACTCGCTAGAGTGAAACTACACACTGAGTCATGACCCTTTTGTACTGCTGCAACACACACATGTATACTTTGATTGGAGAGAAAATGGTGTAATAGTTAGATTAAGACCTTTTTTGTATAGCAATAAGTGTATTTTGGATAACAAATAAACGTTATATCTATCTGACTAGCTCCGTCTCGTGACTTCCACCCGGTTTGTAGATAGTACATAATAATTGAGTACTTTATTTACCTGGTATTATTAGTGAGATTAGGCCGAGACGTCCGCCGCGGACTGCCTACATCAGCGGGACGTCGAACGTTGCCGTTCTGATGGAGCCTCAGTGGTGGGAAGTCTTCCTGGTGGGACGGTCGTCGCGGCCATGACGTGTCCGAGCGAGCCGCTACCGAGACACAGTCGTCTGTGTCCACCTGTAATTATACGAAAATAGAAGATCGAGAGCAGTGGAAATAGAGAATAGAGGCATTTTTTCCAAAGGCTTCATAATATTAATATGAACCCATAGTTCTCCAGTATCCAGTTTACCGGTGGTATGTTATCTCCATAATATACCAAGTAGTCTTGTCCATAGTCCTATAGGGGTTTATACTTGACTGCATTTTATAATAGAGATAGGGATAATCGCCGGTTTCGGCAAAGTGTCTATATCATACTTTGTGAATAAATTATAAGAGATATATAGAGACCCGTTGCGGGTCTCTATCTATGTGTTAGCTTTGGCCCCACGAACGCCCCCTGCATCTATGAAAGCGTAGTTTCATAACCAATGAGGAAATAAGTATATTCGCCTTTCAAAAGTCCAGGAGCTTCATAGCCCCGAGATATGGAGACGTAACAAGCAACTCCCCAATTACTAAGTCACCTTCTATAGAGCACACGGGAGGAGATGACGTAGTGCTATTCTACGCCGGGGATAGCAGTATTGCTAAGGTAAAGCCTGCAAGATGAACATATTGGTTTTTGTGTGACCTTACCTCTGTATTTCTATCACTGTCTGAGGCTAACACGTCCATGCTCCATGCAGACTCGCTCGCTGTCTCAGACACATCAGGCACTACTTGATTGTTGTTCGCGCTTGTACCTGAAATAATGACAAGGCAGTACTTGAGCAAATACACCAAAAGAAAATATATGATAAAACTCTCCGTTTTCCTAGATTACAATGAAATTGATAGTATTTCGTGAACTAGATGTGGAAAAATAGATATAAGTATTTTAAGAACTCCACGACCTAATCTTGTCATCTCCATTCTTTCGTCATACAACCAGGCAGACTGGTGTGCGGCACCGATTCATGGTGGACATACCAGACGTTCGCTCTAAGCGCTTTGGTTCGTCATTCCTTATTCGTACTGCAAGGGAATGGAATGGGTTGCCTGCATCTGTCTTTCCTGACGTGTACAATTTGGGGGTCTTCAAGTCGCAAGTGAATAGGTATCTTCTAGGAAGGCGTGTTACATCTTAGGCCACATCGTCACCTACCATCAGGCAGGTGTCATCATCATCATCATCATCAGTATGTGACACTATTACACACATAGGAACTTCAAGAACATAACCTACTTGCAAACAAGTAATTTTTGTTAGTTTTGCCATTATTCCGAAATTAGTTAATTTAACCTACAGTGGCTATATCTCGACTTTCATTCAAGGGTTTGGGTCAGCCAGGATTTAAAAATTTAGCGATAATGCAGAAGGAAATGTCAACATTTTGAAATTTGAAATAAGATGGAGTTGAACGTACCTGGGTTATTCTGCTGTGTGTGGTCACAACTGTCGCCGATGGTCTCCGAATCGGAGGCGAGTACGTCCGTACTCCAAGTGTCAGACATTATACTGATCGTCTCATCGCCTTCTAACATCTTCTGTCAAACAAATGAAGATCTTTAATACGTGACCACGGCTGTTGCAACTATTTAAACATGGAATTATTAATAAATTAGCCATATTGTCTCAGCACCAGCCCGGTCTATTGCGATATCTGAGGTCAGAAACTTAATACTAAACCAAACTTTTTAATACTTTTGAAAGAGAAAATTTTGATTTATTTTATTATTTTCGGAAAGCAGACAATTGACAATACACTATTGTCATACATGGTCAGAAATGGTACTTTAGTGGAATGATTAAATATTTACTTTGATCTCAAACTTGCAGAACTTGTCATCAATTTCATTTCGTGCTTGTTTGAGTAACTTTGCTTGTGCGCTGTTCGGCTGCAATACTGGAGCATTTTGAGGTAATCTGAAACAAATTAATAAATATTGCAGGACGTTTCGCACAGTGTCATCGAGCCCTAATCCTAATATCCGAAAGTTTGTTTATCTATTTGTTTGTTTGTTCCCTTTTCAAGGTCAAACAACTGGATTGATTTGGATGAAAATCGGCAAAGTGGTATTTTAGGGCATGGAGAAAGACATAGGATACTTTTGTCAAGACTTACGCGGGTGAAACCGCGGGGCGCAGTTGTTTTACATAAACACATACAGCATTTGACCACTATCACACCTGCCTGATGGAGGTGACGAACATGTAGCACGTTTTCCTAGAATATACCAATTCACTTGCGACTTGAAGACCCCAAAATTGTACACGTCAGGAAAGACAGACGCGGGCAACTGATTCCATTTCCTTGTAGTACGAAGTACTAACGGACGGACGAAGTACGGCGTAGTTATACATTAAAATTACCGTCTAGGCGGGGCATCTCCTGGCGGGTCTCCATCAGTGACCTGTGACGATGGAGTCTCCCTGCCTGAGATGTTGGGACTACCTCGGCCGCTCACGTTTGCTGACACCTGTCGGGTTCATTATACATGTATTTAGTAGAAAGTAAGAAGAGAAAATAAATACTTTTAATAATTTAAGTCGAAACCGCAACTACGAACGACTATCGCACAACTACGTCGTGGTTTTGCTCGCGGTGGTTACTTTTTTAGGGTTCCGTACCTAAAGGGTAAAATCAGGACCCTTTTACTAAGACTCCATTGTCCGTCTGTCTGTCTGTCACCAGGCTGTATCTCATGAACCATGATAGCTAGACAGTTGAAATTTTCGCAGATGACGTATTTCTGTTGGCGCTAAAACTACAAATACTAAAAACAGAATATAATGGTAAGGAGCCCTTCGTGCGCGAGTACGACTCGCACTTGGCCGATTTTTTTTAAATAAATAGAATTTATTCAATTCTAAGATTAGGGGATCCGATGAGACTGATAAAATCGTTTTTTTTCAAAGGTTTCTGATCAAATGGCACGCAGGTGAAATATCATTTGAATGAATGAACTATAGTCAAAATAAACCATTAATAAAATATCATTAGGTGAAATGATGCATTGGTGTAATATAATTTGTCATAATGAAGCTCAGTTCAATTTAGCTTAGGGTGCGTCGTCATAGTTAAAATGTAACAAGTGGAAACGTGTTTTGGTCTAGCGTAGTAAACCCAATAAAAAGTATTAATTCTATTGAACCCCCACGACTAAGTAGTGGTTTTGCTTGCGGCGGTTACATTTTTCACTAGTATATTAGCAGGATGGAATTATAGTATAGTTACCATATCAGAAAGGTTGTCGTTCTGGTCCTCCGTCTCCAGCTCGAGGCTGGATGTGACGCTGTGGTTGGAGGCGGCCTCCGATACCGCCTCCAGGTTGTCTGACGTGTTCCCTAGGGATACCTCGTCGTGGGATACTGAAAATCTAGTTTGAAAAATTTGAATGATAAATATTGTATGGGATACGTACAGTCGTTAATAGGACCAGTAAATAGTTCTGCAAGCAGCAGACCAGACATTGAGGAGTTTTGTATGCAAAGGTGGCTGCACATGCTCTAGCAATCTACGTTAAAGGACAGATTCACTAGTAATCTAAATGTGAGCATTTAACTGCATTTTGAGGACTTAAATTAAATCACTCTGAAGATCCTCACCAGATTTTCACCAATCGAAATCGGATGTTATATTCAGTAGTCCTGTTTTTGCCCCTTTTTCCAATTAAAAATCACCGACAAATAAAATAAAAAAAAATTGTGGTTCAGTAGAGGAGTACCAACAAAAATTCTGACGGAAGAAAGCAAATTTTGCCAGATTTAAATCAGAGACGTTTCACTTGCTAGGTCAATGATATTGGCCTATTGGCTTGCAGACTTTTGAACTTTTCTTCCATAGAAATATAATATGTATGTTGTATGCAATACCTAGTTCGTTTCTGTACAGGCGCTCCCGCCGGCGCAGCGAGCGCTGACGCCGTGTCGTCAGCGTCGCCCGCTTCCGACCCGCCGTAGTAACATTCCAGTACTTTTGACTCCGGTATCAGACCTGGAACAAATGTACACTTCTATTACACAAACAATAAATATCAATGACCTACTAATTCTTAATTGGCTGATGTATCAACGCACAGCTCAATCAAATAGACGGCTCGGCACCCAGATAACTATTATGACGTAAGCATCCGCTAAAAATATATTTTGAAAGAACCCTTAGCCCCCTAACGACCCCAAGTTGCGAGTGAAACTTACGAAAATACGAAAGTTTGTTTGTTGCCTTTTCACGGTCAAAAGCTCGTCCGTTTTGTGTAAATGTGCACAATGGTAGGCCATGGGATACTTTCCTCCCACGCTTACGCGGGTGAAACCGCGAGGAATTGAAAGAAAGAAAAAGCATTTATTGAGTACAAACACAGGAAGGAATAAATGAACATGACAAAGAAAAAAATTACATAAAAAAACAGAAAATGACATTAAAAAGGAGTCGAGTGCTGACTTAAATGGGTCGACCTCAGCTAAAGGTGCTAGTTTTCCGGCCAGATTCATCTAGCTAGAATATTGCTTTTTACCGCCAGGATTGCTTGTTACCTATCCAATACTCACCAACATAATCACTCTCGTCAGCGGTAGCCATCTTAATGACCATAACTTCGATGTGTTCGAGCGAGTCTTCCCTCTCGCTCCCTCCATTGACGGGCTTCTCGTCGAAAGAGAGCGCGAGGGAAGAGTTGGAGCTGGCAGAGCGAGGGAGCCGAGGTTTGGGAACCTTGGCCAGGATGCTCTTCTTTGGGATGTGACCGTTCTCTGGTGAGTCTTTCGGTTCGGGTGGTGTCGGTCTGAAATAAAAAGATATTA
Organism: Idaea aversata; assembly: GCA_907269075.1. Lineage (NCBI taxonomy): Eukaryota > Metazoa > Arthropoda > Insecta > Lepidoptera > Geometridae > Idaea > Idaea aversata. Next base: position 1,676,838 of record OU026084.1, read on the forward strand.
AAATAAATAAAAAATAAGGCGTTTATTTACACAAAACTTAACCTAAACTTTTCATTAAGTTCTATACTGGTCACATGAATAGAACTAAACTAGAATCTACACTAATATTAAAAAAAGAGAAGGGATTTTTTGTTTGTAACGAATAGGTTTCGAAACTACTGGACTGATTATTGGTATCAAACTTATGTTGGAATTGAAAACGAATCCTTAGGAGTAACATAGGCTACTTTTTATCACCGTGTTCCCACGGAATCGAGACTTAAAAACATTTTCGTGTATTATTTGTACACTAGTAGCGCTCCGCGGTTTCACTCGCGTAACTCCCGATTCTGTAGGAGTATTGAGATAAAAATAAGCCTATGTTACTCCTAATGAATCAATGTATCCCTCATATTAAGTTTCAACAAAATCGGTGCAGCAGTTTCGGAGCTAATACGTTACAAAAAAAACTTTCCTTTTTATAGAATAGATAGATTAAATTTTTACATATTTTCCATACCTATATTTGGTGAAATCTGGCATTTTCTTCAACAGATCATGTAACCGACTTCTATAGTTTGGTTCCATAGTCTGCAACAAGGCAGCTAGACGCACCGCGCACGCTTCACTGCTTGACGGACCTTCGCTACTTGATTCACTACAAATAAAAACACATTCTATTAAAACACTAGCATCACCATGCGGTTTCCTGCGTTACTTCCGATCCCGGAGGAATATCGGGATCAAAATTCTAAGACACTCACAAATAATAATGTATCCTCATACTAGTTTCATCAAAATCGTTGCAGTAGTTTTGGAGCCTATTCAATGCAAACAAACAAACAATCGATGTTTTCCTCTCTATAATATTAGTATCGATATAGGCTAACAACTTGCGGATTCACCTGCTTTAGACCTGATCTAGTGAGGAAATCCCGATTTTTGCCGAGCACGCGGCAGGCGTCGAAGTTATTAGTTGATCATACAGGTTCTATTGGTTTTATTTTGATGTAAAGTATAGCACAATCCCAGAAAATAGAGCTATCCAATAGAGAAAAGCAGATTTCAATAAGTTCTGTAGTTTTTAACTGCATCTATCATACCACAGGTCAAACCATTCGACGGATCGGGCAATAACTTGCCATACAAATAGCTATTATGACATAGAAATGATTTGGGAAAATTAGATTTCTTCGAAGTCGAAATAGCGCGTGAATAAGTGAGTTGTAATTATATATTACCTAAAGACAGGTTCCAAGGGTCCTAAAGTGCTCGGTTGATCGTCAGCGGTCACGCTCGGTGTGTTGTTGTTTAGTTTGGATGATATGTGACGGAGAAATGTAATCTGGAAATTATATACGTATAATATTAGCAAAGCGGAGGTGTAAATAAAGAAAAGCGGACCCCGGGCTCCCGAGAGGGATGCAACCGGGAACATTGCTCGGATAATGATGATTAGCAGAAGTTTTACTTAACAAGGTTGGATAAAATAAGTAATAACGTAAAATAACGTACGCTAATTAACAATTATCTATAAGGAAAACATTGTGATGAAACCCGCGGCTTAGTTGACTCCGGACGTGACGTAACAAACTATTGTCAGTAGAATATGCTACACCTCATGACCTGCCCCTCCAGCCCTAATAGCTGTACATTGGCTGACCTGATGTCAGCTAATAACACCACCAAAGACCTGGCAGCACGTTGAAGTAGGCGGATCTGACCATACCTAATCAATTCCCTTTTAAGTTGTGCTATTGATACGAAGCAGAACACGGTCTATTAAGCTGAGAGGGTAGTATTATAGTCTACTTAATCTAACATAATATGTCCCAGGCTGAATAGCATGGATTAAAGTTGCTAGCGCTGTATAATTCATCAAGCCAATTTATTACTAGTAAAATTTCTACTAGTTTAATTGTCATCTTACCAGCAAGTGTGCATCAGTATGACAGTAGAGCGCTGCGGAGGTGGCCCTCGCGGCGGGCGGCAGGGGAGCGGGCGGCGCGGCCGGCGCGGTCGGCGGCGTCGCGCCGCTCTGCAGGATGCGGTCCACTAGCGACCACACGCAGCTCCGGTCGAACTTCGCGTATACATCGCGGACTTTACCCTCGATCTAAAGACAATACGAATTATTTGTCAGATAAATAAAATTGAGCAAGTGACATTCTATAATCATTCGAAAGATGTACCTCATTTCTGAAAATAACTAGATGTTACGTTTCTGATAAATTTTTTTATGAAAATCTGACAATAAACAGCGAAAACATCACGTAATATGTTTACAAAATACATACCGCCGCCCATTTGTGAAACTATTACTCCCCTCTATCTATCTATAGCCCTCAGAGAATTTCATCCTTTTAAAAGTTAGTAAAAAACCCGATTTATTGTAAAAAGTTCAAGTTTTAACTGATTTTTATACATACTCAAGAAACATTCAGCTTTGAGATGTAAAAAAGCATTAAAATTGTATTATAAGTTTTAGAGCTATGGTAGCAACAGACGGACTGTTATAAAATACATAACAAAAGCTTGTTGTTTCTTATCTTACATCGGGGGCTGACAAAGCCAGCAACACTTCGACCCAACCTTAATGTTTCTTACTCTTTGAAGAAGTGGTCGATTAATGCGGTGTTCCCACTAAGAGGGAACACCGCATTAATCGACCACTTCTTTTGGGATTCGCTCATACGCTTTGCTGCTATAATAATCATAAGCTTATAAGTTGTTAGTATATTACCTCCTGATGTTTGGAGAGGCTGAGCACATGCACGATCTGTGCGATCTGTATGAGGTTGAACCGTGCTATGTAGGAGACGGGCACGTCGACCACGCCGTGCGCCTCCGGGTTCACGATCGCGGGGCAGATGTACGCGTTCAGCACCAGTTCCGTGCAGATCGCGTGCAGCTCCCGTTCACTTGTACTACGTAACAATTCACTATTCTAATACACAGTATTTAGTGCGCTAATTTTGGCGCGAAAATTTTGCATGGGAAAAAACATCACAAAAATTAACTCGAACTGTCGCATTAAAGTGACCCACTAAAATTATAAATGCGAAAGTTTGTGTGTTAGTTTGTCACCATTTCACGTTGAACTGATTACAATGAAACTTGATATGTATGGCTTCTATTTATCCCGATATTCCCACGAGATCGGGACTTACACGAGTGAAACCGTAAAGCGTGAAGAAAGTTCCACTTCTATTCAGAGGAAATAGCACGGCTTCTATGCTTTACACAGGGTGCGGCCGGAAGACCAGCGCTGCAGATGTGCGTGGGTATCTGCAGCACATGCTGAGGCTTTACCCATTGGGACAACACATGACTTCTCAGATACTTTATAGTTACTAGCTGCGCTCCGCGGTTTCACGCGCGTAAGTCCCGATACCGTGGGAATATCAAAATGAAAAGTAGCCTATAGCCTTTCTCGATAAATAGACTATCCAACACAAAAATAATTTTTCAATTCACATCAGTACTTCCTGAGATTAGCGCGTTCAAACAAACAAATTCTTCAGCTTTATAATATTATAGTATAGATTGTCTGTGTTTTTTCTTTTCTTTATAATTTATATTTAGCTGTCTCTTATTGTTTCATGTCGTGTGTTTGTTCGAATTAATTATATATGTTAGGTGATAATCTAACCCAGAATGCTGTTTGAGCTGATGCACGATCTGCTGCACGATCCACGCTATGACGGCCGGGAAGTAGTTCCACTGTTCCCGCATCGAGGCGATCATCTTCGACGTCAAGTTGTACAGCGATTGGACAATCCACTTGCGGTAGCGGGCCACTTTCGTCGTGTATTCCGGACTGTTCGGTTGACCGAACTTTTTTAAACGGTCCGATGGTGAAAACCTGCGAAAGTATTTAGTTTCATTCATTTATTTTTCTAAGAGTTGGTACATCAAGTAAGACAGCCTCTTTATCTTCAGCCAAATACAACTTAAGACACATGCATACATTTTTATTTTTATGTATCCCATATGGAAGGCGTGCATGGGTCGAAGCCAACAGGTAGAGGTACTTTACAATAACAAGTTTAATAGCAAAATTATGATGTGGATACCAAACCGGCGATAATCCCTGCCTGCACAGTGAAATGCAGCCAAGGACAACATCTGGTGTAGATAAAACTATTGAACTATTATAATTTTAGTATCATTATCATGAGGAGCTTTGAAGATGACTTTGCGCAGTATGGATCATGTCTTTGCAGGCTAGGGAATGCTTGTGTAATTAGTATACTTTTCAAACTACAAGAGCCTTGATTCAAGATGAACTAAATCATTGGGATTTAGTTCATCACTCACCTCTCCATAGCCTTATCAGGATCGATGTCTAGAAAGAACTCGTCTTCATGCAGCACGGCCATGACGGGCGCCTGGAGCGCGTTCAACAGGAACTGTCGCGCTGGGGAGTGACCGTCGCGGACGACGCCGTATAGAGATGATAGTGCACATTTACTTGTACGCAGCATCCTGGGGGGAATTGTGCATTGATTTTACTGGTTTTACACATTTCAAAGTTACAAGTAAAAACATATATGCATTAGATCACTTTGACACGTCTCAATAAAAAATAAGTTTTGCAAACTAAAACCCGAGCACTGTTGGATCACGGTATCACGAAAGACTACGTGAAATGGTTCATTACTCCAATCACCAGTAAGTACATATATTAAAAGATTTATTAAATACTAGCAGCGGTCCGCGGTTTCACCCACGTAACTCCCGATCCCGTGGGAATATCGGGATAAAAAGTAGCCTATAACCTTCCTCGATAAATGGACTATCCAACACAAAAATAATTTTTCAATTCGAACCAGCAGTTCCTGAGATTAGCGCGTTCAAACAAACAAGCAAACTCTTCAGCTTTATAATAATAGTATAGACTAGCAGCGCTCCGTGGTTTCACCCACGTAACTCCCGATCCAGTGGGAATATCGGCATATGTTGCATATGTTACTCCCAATGAATCAATGTATCCTCATACCAAGTTTCATCTAAATCGGTTTAGTAGTTTCGGAGTCCATTCAATGCAAACAATCAAATATTTCTTCTTTATAATATTAATATACATATAGATACACTCAGACCAGAAACAAATACTGTACATAAATATTTGTTTCGAGGCGGGAATCGAACCAGCAACCGTGTTCGCCCTAACACGTCACAGAGGTCGTCAAAGACAGGAGGTATTGCGCGCATTTATTATAATAACAATTTATTTATTTATTTCAGGTTACAGCTTTATAAATAAGTACAGACCCATATAAAATATATTATACCCATCGACCACTACCAATAGACTCCTAATGAAGGGTCTATAATGTTCACCACGCATAGTAGATTTGGACTCTATCTCAAAGGACCCTTTCGAATACAACTTTAGTGGGAACCAAGGAGTGGTGCAGTCCGTTACTCGCAGTTTTTTATTATTTTTTGCTGTTGTCGTCGCGAGAATCAGTTTAGAAATGGTGTCATGTTCAATAAAATGGTGTGGGGAAAATAAAAAAACATCCAGCTACTAGAAAGATGGGATAACTTTCCATCAGTAAGTGATTTAAACTTTCATTTTGACTGTCCCAACTGCAAAAGATATCTTGGTAGAACTTGTTCGTCTAAAAAAACAGGCTCGCGTTGAAGTCTTTTTGCAGTAAAACCAAGAATTTTTTGCGTGTAACAAAACAAAAACTAACCAAATTTCGGTGCGAAAATTCGGTTTTAGTACAGACACTAGCGCCTCCACTCAACTGCACAAATAAGTTGGTTTTAAAACAATTTTATTTTTTTGATGCGGTATACATGCAAACTAATTGGTAAGGAACAAATTTGTTTGAAATATCGATACAGCGCCCTCACTCAATGGAAAACTAATTGTGCTATTTTATCAAAAATATTAAGCAAGTGTAAGTAGTGGTGGGGTATAAATGAAAAATTAATATCGATTCGATAAAACTTAGAACTGACATGTTTTGTATTTTACATTAATGAATTTATTTGTCAAAAAGTAAAAAAGTATTTTAACTGACTTTAAAAAGAAAGAGTTTACGACTTGCGTATATTTATTCGTCGATTACTCGAAGACAGCTTGAGGATAAGGTGGGTCCATAAATAAATTATGTAAGTCGGCTCAGTGGTTAATTATTTATATTTATTTTAAAATAATACATTCGTTGCAGTATTTTTTTTCAATAATTTTATAATACAAACATCGATAAAATCTATAGTATCGATATTTAATAATTACTTATTACCAACACTAGACGTCGGCAGTTTCGCCCCCCGCTACCTCATGGTTTGGTGAACTACGTCCTAAGCTAAAACGAAGCGATGTTGTATCTATTCGGTTATATGATCGATGATTATACCTTACAGACTAACATACATAGATAATTTTAAGTTAAGTTTTAGGGTTTTCTATTTTCGGTCTCGCCTCCCTATAGCGTCGCGTCGGTATACAATGCCGGCGGGCCAGAAATCTGCCGAGAAGAATAAGTCCTTTAGCGTCGCTGGAATCCGGAGCACGTAGGACTTAAAATTAGTCTTCCTTTGGGATTCCAGTTCCACTAGTTCAAGGCTGATAACCAGCTTCTCGTTCTCGTTTCCGGTCGTTATTGGTCTACATGCAGAATCAGTAAGATATAAAAGCCATTAGTATAACGACTTACTTCCTAGGATCAGGTGAGTGTACCAGCTGGTACTTGACGAGCGACCTGATGACGGCCAGCAGCCGCGTCCTGTCCTCAGTAGACCGTCCGCTGCCGTAGAGCCCTGCGACCAGCGCACACGGTAGCGACGGCGGCATGTGCTCCTCGCCCAGGAGGAGGCAGAGCGCCACGAGGTGGGGGGAGTCGCGCAGCCATCCCAGGAGCTCGGCTAGCGCGTTCGCTTCCTGTGTTCAAGATATTGTGATTATAGTAAATCACTACATAGTATAAAACAAAGTCGCTTTCTCTGTCTCTATGTCCCTATATCCCTATGTATGCTTAAATCTTTAAAACTACGCAACGGATTTCGATGCGGTTTTTTTTCATAGATAGAGTGATTCAAGAGGAAGGTTTATATGTATAATACATGCATAATATTATGGCCGTGCGAAGCCGGGGCGGGTCGCAAGTTAATATATGAAAACTTCTACCCGCGACTTCGCTCTCGTAGAAGTTGAATTTTAGCAAAATACTTTGTACAGCCTTATGATAGTTATGTAATTTTACTGTGTTTAATAAATTATTATCCATCTAGCCCCAAGACTTGTGCTTGTGTTATGGTTACCAGACAAAGCAAAGAATATAATATATACATACGCTTTTGTTTGAAAATATATTTCAAATAAAAATAATCAATTACATTTTTAACCCCCGACGCAAAAACGACGGGGTGTTATAAGTTTTATGTGTGTGTGTGTGTGTGTGTGTGTGTGTCTGTCTGTGGCATCGTAGCTCCCGAACGGATAAACCGATTATTACATACAATTTATTTATAAGACTATCAAAATTGAAGTCAAAACACACCCGTGTCATCTGCGTAAGTACCGATCCCATGGGAATGTCGGGATAAAAAGTAACAAATAACATAAAAAGATACATTGATTCATTAAAGCCTATATCGGTGTAGTAGTTTCAGAGCCTATTCAATTCAAACAAACAAACAATCAAATCATTCCTCTTTATAATATTTTGTATATATTATACTTCTTATTTTCGAAATCTTTGAAACTACAAGAGTTACGAGTTTGGAACTTTGCAAGGGGGTTCCTATTAAGACATAGACAGCCAATAAGAAAGGATTTTTAGAAATTCGACCTACACAGCAGTAAAAAGTGCTGTTAAAATTTGTAGTTTGTAGTTACTATTATATATTCTGTGTTTGTGGACATCAATATCACTAGAGACACGGGGCGCAGTTAGTAGAAGTACAATACACAACAATTGTATTTTTAGAAATCATTTGTTAAACAACAAAAGTGAGCTACAATACAATAGTAAAACAATTACTCTATTGTTTTTGTTCACTCATACTTAAGAGGAAAGGGTACCGACGCTCTCTCTCTCCATACAAACGTAGTCGACTGTTTTCTTCCTGGATTTTGTGCATTCTGTTGCATAAAACTTATAAATGCCATGACCAATAATGACCATGCCCCTATAATATGTTATTTTTTTTAATTTTAATTTCTATGATAATTAGAAAATGAAAAAAAACCAAGACATAGGGGCATAGTTATGGCAGTTATAGGTTTTATGCAACAAAAATATTCGCTCTAGTGTCATTATCCAGGAAGGAAACAGTCGACTACTTTTATATGGAGAGAGCGCCGGTACCCTTTCCCCTTAAGAGTATCACATGCCAGTGACATTTTTTGATAGAATTTTCGTTCCGAGGCAACCTGTTTTCGTCTCTTAAATTACAACGAAATGTTATGTAATTGATGTCAATCGCTTCAATAGTTTGTTTTCTAGGCTTTGGGTTTTAACTGACTTCAAAAAAGGAGGAGGCTCTTTATTCCACTTATGCATTTTTTTAGCATCGCTCCGCGGTTTCAGCCGCATAACTGACGATCCCGTGGGAATACCGGGTTAAAAAGTAGCCTATAATAAAATAAAATAGTTTTATTTCAAATCTATGTTATTCCCGATTAATCAATGTATCAAGTTTCATCATCATCAGTCCAGTAGTTTCGGAGCCTATTCGTTACAAACAAAACAATAAAAAAATCTTTCCTCTTAATTATATTAGTGTAGATGTTTGTTCAAACAAAGATGGCTCAACCGTCAAAGATGATTCTTTTTGTGTTGAAATGCGGACCCTCCCGTGAAATTTTGTCATCCCATAAATTGATTCGAACAAAAGAATATTTGAAACAGAGACGCTTCTCTCGCCCGGCCAATTAGATGTAAAGGCCAATGTTATTATTAGTCAACAGGAAGTTGTAATTGAATCGAACAAAAAGTAACATATATTTGGTTAAATGGTGTAGCATTAACAGATGATCTAATACTACAATGTAGTGACCTCATGTTTTACCATACAATTGTGCATTACATGTAGTTAACATTGTGTTTTCAAGTCTTGTTTATTACCATATTATGGGGAATTTGGTGGTTTAGCCATAAAAATATATGACACAAATCCTTATTATCATCACTTCACTACATAGTATAAAATAAAGTCACTTTTCGCCGTCCCTATATCCCTATGTCCCTTTGTATGCTTAGATCTTTAAAACTACGCGACGGATTTTGATGCTGTTTTTTTAATAGATAGAGTGATTCAAGAGGAAGGTTTATATGTATAATACATGCATAATAAAGCCGTGCGAAGCCGGAGCGGGTCGCTAGTCACTACATAGTATAAAACAAAGTCGCTTTCTCTGTCCCTATGTCCCTATAATCCTTTGTATGCTTAAATCTTTAAAACTACGCAACGGATTTTGATGCGGTTTTTTTTAATAGATAGAGTAATTCAAGAGGAAGGTTTATATGTATAATACATGCATAATATAGCCGTGCGAAGTCGGAGCGGGTCGCTAGTATTATACATCTGAAAGTATGTTTCTATATTTGTTTGATTGTTCTCTCTTCACGGTCAAATGACTAAACCGATTCGGATAAAAATCGGCACAATGGTGATTAGGGAATGTAATCTCGAGTTAAGATCGCAAATTCGAGATTCGGATTGAAATTTCTAATCTCGCGAGATCCCGGCGTTTTCAAGATCTAGAAATGTTTAAAAAAAGACTAAAATGCTATAAAAATTGCCAAAGGTTGTGAACTATGAAGTTTATTAAAATAACTAGCGACCCGCCCCTGCTTAGCACGGCTGTATTATGCATGTATTATACATATAAACCTTCCTCTTGAATCCCTCTAGCTATTAAAAAAAACCGCATCAAAATCCGTTGCGTAGTTTTAAAGATTTAAGCATACATAGGGATATAGGGACAGAGACAGCGACTTTGTTTTATACTATGTAAAATAATAATAAAATACCTATTCATTGAAAGAAAAAAAAACCCCTTATTCTGAATAAGTATAGCATAACCCACTAATTACCTGTAACTCTACAAACAAAAATAAGCCTTTTATAGCACAAAAACGATGCATACGTGCAATATGTCAGCTAGGTAGAATGGAATCATGTAAAGAATCTTTTAAAAAATTAAAAATCCTTACATTCCCTTGCATTTACATTAGTGAAATGGCTCAATTTGTAAAAGAAAATTTGCATCTTTTTAATAGATATGCGGATAGTGGAAGACGTAAAGGTGATCTTCTAATCGTTGCACGCAATACTCGTCTAATGAGAATTAGCGTGTTCTGTATGGCCTCTGAAATATACAACGGAATTCCCAAATCATTACGACAAATTGATTGTCCTGGAGAGTTCAAGCGGGCTGTCAACAATTATCTCATCGATAAGGCCTATTATTCGATTGAAGAATTCATAAATGATAAAGATGACGTAAATTGAATTTGACATGATTTTGTATTCCATTATTGACTTATTAATTAATTAATTTTGTTTTGTTTTTATTTAAATTTCAATGATTTTAATTTTTTTTTATATTATTGACATTGGATTAATTATTTTGACATCATATTAGAGTACTTTTAATTAACTAACTTTTAATATTTGCATGCTAAGCTAAGTGCTGGTGAAATATGTTGAACTATGTTTTTATGTGACATCTTTGTACCATATTTCAAGCAAATAAATGACATTCATTCATTCATTCATTTTTAAGACTAAAAATTAAATTAAAACTATCACTACTGGATCGAGATTTAGGCGTGTGAAACCGCGGGTGGCAGCTAGTTATAAACATAAAATATAGTTTTCTCCGAAATAAAATAGTAAATGAACATTAGTCATACATATAAACATACATACAGAAACAGTCACGTAAAAAGTGGGCGGATATACTGAGAATATACTAAACTGGATAACAATATAGATTATATTATTATCACTAAATGACGACCGCCAACAATGTATTTTCATACCAAGTTACATCAAAATAGGTTCAGTACTTTCAAAGTCTATTCAATACAAACAAACAATCAAATCTTACCTTTTTATAATATTAGTATAGATAACAAGGACATTACCAAAAATACTTATATTTTTGCATGAAAATAAAAGAATTATTTTAATTGAAAATGAAAGAAATTTTTTTATGAGTTTTTATCCTCATATTCCCATGGGATTGGGCGAAGGATTGGGCTCAGCTAGTTGCAAATAAATAAAACATATAATAAAAAGTATTGATTGAAATAACAGCTGATATCAACAACGTGTCAAGGTTTCCAATCGGCATCCATTGTGAATTAATTATTGCATGTTATGCAGGTATTAAAATTATTGTTTGTTAAGGTTTTCAGAATTAGCAGGGCCTGGCAGTGTAACATGTAAGTTAGGGATAGAGATAACAGACAGACGGACAAGAAAGTGATCTTATAAGGGTTCCTTTTTTTTTCAACTTTTGAGGTATGGTACCCTAAAATGTAAAAAAAGCCCTGACTAAAAAATGTACACTTACTAATAATCTGAGGAATGTTTTTTTTTGGTTTGTTTGTAATAAATAGGCTCTGAAACTACTGAACTGATTTTGATAAAACTTAGTATGAGGATACATTGATTCATTGGAAGTAACATAGGCTACTTTTTATTCCAATATTTCCACGGGATGGGGACATTATGAGGGTGAAATCGCAAGGTACTTCTAAATAAAAAGATGGAATTTCACAGAACAGAACGGATAAAAAACCATATGTAACTATCAATGTATCCTCATAGCAAGTTTCATCAAAACCGGTCCAGTAGTTTGAGAGGCTATTCGTTACAAACAACAAAGTCTTTACTCTTTTTAATATTAGTATGGATAGACTATTGTTTTTCTTATTCTCATCTATGTACTGTGCTTAGTCATAAAAATTAAATTTTTAGGCCGAGATTGCAATAACTGGAGAGGAGGTAGAGAGGCAGAGAAATAGTGTGGGTTCATAATAACCTAAAGTATTGAGATGCCAAGTTTCTGTTTCAGTAAATGTTTGTTACTCTTTTAAGCAAAAACTACAGAATCAATTACAATAAACATAAGTATGTAGATAGCTGTAGTAACATATAGGCTACTTTTTATCCTTATCCCGGACTTATGTGGATACCGTAGAGCTCAGCTAGTAAAAAATACATTCAAAAAGACAGCCAAGAATACACATGATTGTAAGTCTCTGGAAGTTTACTGTATTTTTCTCACTTCATTTATTCAGTTTTTATACAACAGGTATTTTAATAGTCTCACAAGTTTACTGTCCTGTGTATTCGAAGCTTTAAGGTATATGATTTATGTAGTTTTCAGTGTCTTACCTTGAATTTCAAGACCTTGTGCACATCAACAAATGTAGCCCTCTCGAGTAGGCTCGTTCTCTGGCAAGCAGCCACGGATTCCGCTTCGTTCCTCGACGTGATCAGGTTCGAGAGGTTCTGCCGCTGCATAGAACATATCCATGACACTTGCAGCAGTTCCAAAGCACGTTTTTCGACTTCTTCGTTTAACTTCTGCAGCAGCTGCCTCTCGGAATTGATGAAGATCTTCTCTCTTCTCAGCTGATGAGCCAGCTCCGCGATATTCATACAGCCCTCAGATGTAGACTGCATCATGTTTGTTGTTTATTCACGTAAATGTTTATAGAAACAAATATTTTCACGTCATTTCGTCGCAGAAACAAGTTTAGAATACTTTTCACTTCATTCGCACTGTTTTCGATTCGAAAGTTTTCTTGTTCGAGTCTCTTGTAAATTGGTGAATTCTCAAGTAGATACTAACAAACAGCAGGGATTTTTAAGAAAACTGTGATTTTATTTTATTTTTCTCAAGATTTCTTTTTTCCACAAAATCTGCGAAAATGAGAAATGAATATGACGGAGAGAATGAGTGAGTGAGAAGGAAACATGTGTGAGGGAGCGAGCGAGATCAAAATGTCATCTTTTTCCACAGATTAAACAGATTGCAAGTAAGAGAATACCCATGGAGAATACAGTTGGTAATAATTCGGGGGCGTAGCTAGTCTAGCTAGCTTAATTTAAACCATCTACCTATGTGTCATGTGGTGCAGGTGCTAGACACAGGTAGCTTGAGCGCCTGAATAGCATAGAATAAGTTTTATGCTTCTAAAAAAAACAAAAACTGAAGAAAGAGAATAACACCAGATGAGGCTGTACGGGCTAAAAGCGCTTTGCCTTCCTTTTTCAAAATGAACGAAAGAGGAAAATGACCGACTTTGATTTGACTTTGATGGATGAATGCGTTGCTTGCTTGGAGGCTTGATTGCTTGACTTGCTTGCTTCATTCCTTCATTGGAACAAATTGAAGGAAATCCTTGGACTCGACTGCTGCGCTTTTCTTTGTAATTTTGTGTAAATAAAATTATGTTATTCGTGTTCTAATTAGTAATTAGTGAGACCAGTGGTGTGTAATATTAGGTATAATGTCAAACAGTTCAATAGAAGGGAAACTGAAAGATTTACAAAAACGTTTCGAAAATGAAACGCTTTTTGGGACTCCTAGGCCAGGCAGCGCCCGGAGACCTAAGCCTCGTGAGTATTTCTTATCACCTACAAAAACGTTACAAGAAACCCCAACATTCAGAACCCCACAACTCCATCATTACGTCTCACCAGTCCACAAAAAATACTCATTTCTATCGATTAAAACTCGTTTTTTGATCGATGCATTTCATAAAATCACTGTCTAAATATGAAATAACAAGTTAATAATACGAATTCGACGATTTAAGACCCAATACCATAAGTTATAACTTTGATCTTTGCTACTCTAATAAGTCTATCAGCTGAGATTACAACACTATCTATCAAAATCGCAGTTCAATGATCAACAAACACCTACTTCCTAAGTCTGTGTTATTGTTGATTATCCAAATAAGCTAAATATTATCAGCAAGATAAGATATATTGTTAACTATGTGAAGGTCATAAACCCTATACATTTCTATAAAACACTGGCTATGTCCTGCGGGTTTACTCTTGTAGATTATCTTCAGATATTCGGAATTTACTCACAACTATTCCTAGTGCTAGATGAACTAGATACTACGATGAACAAATCCACATTTCTTGTCCCAGCAATTTAGGAATGTATTTGTTGTCGGGTGGGAGTTTTGTCCCCTCCTGCTACTTGAGCCATCTCAAATCCCCGAGGAAAACCAAAAAACCCCTCATATTTATGATACCTCGGAAAGAGTGGCTCAGGTGAGTCAAGTTGTAGTATTTATTATCTCCCTCATGGGTTTTCCACCACCTTCCTTGTACTTGTACTTGTAAACAGGCTGTTTTCCGCGATTAGACCCTTTTTAATTGGGTCCTTTTTGCGTGAAGATGGAGTAGGCTTGCCCAGCACCTACTACCCTCTCAGCTTAGTCGACCATGTCCAGAGGAGAGAACTTGTCAATACTTCTGGAGCCAACTAAGCCGCGGGTTTCATCACGATGTTTTCCTTCACCGTAAGAGCAATGTCAATTAGCGCACATAAATTTTTCTTAAGAAAAATACATTGGTGCACGGCCGGCCTGGATTCGAACCCACGACCTTCAGAATGAAAGTCGAGGTATCTACCACTAAGCCAACACCGCTCTCACCACCTTCCTTGTACTATAAACTATATTTTCTTCCTTCTAAATAATTTTCTTCCTCTGGCTTGCTTGGTCAAAGTGAAATAAGGTAATTTTCATAAATTTAGGGTCTATCTATCAAGCAAAACCAACACCTATACATGCATTGTAAACAAACAGTACCAAAAATTAGACAACCAATCAAAAAGCTTGACTTGCACACCATATATCTATCTCTATCCTCGGAACAGGTAGAGATATCTTTTTTTTTTTAATAATATCTGTTATCAGTCTTTCGACTATGATCAGATGTTGTATAGGGAAATGACGGGCAGAGTGTTCTCCCTTCACTAAAGAAGTCCCTCTTCATTCAATGTCAGCCAGTTGTATGATGTGCTTTCTCTTAAGCCTTATTTTAATCTTAGGCTCGACTAGTTGGCTTGCCAGTAAGTTTGGGTGACTATTTAGGTAGAGATATCTAAAGAAAATTTCATTTGACGATCGGCATTAAAATAATCTAGATCTACATTAATATAATAATCAGGATTTTTTTTTCTTATTATTTGTAACGAATAGACTATGAAACTACTGGACCGATTTTGACGAAACTTGGTATGAGAATACATTGATTCATTGGGAATAACATAGGCTACCGCGGAGCGCTGCTAGTTGTTTATAAAGCTCGCCGATGCCCATAGGACGACCAACGCTGGGCAACGGCGAGCTTTCTCAGCAACATCTCTCCTAATAATTTAGCTAGTATGTGCAACCTCTATGAATATAAACATGTTTGTTTCAGCCCCTATGTTCTCAAACAGAGAGATACCAGCTTTTCCACCGAGATCCCCACAGGCTACTGAAACAGAGTATAGAATGCGTGAAGTGTATAAGGTAAGGTAATACTAGCTGATAGATTTTTATTGTAAAAAAAATATCTAAACTATTAAAATTGCTTTTATGGTGAAGAAAAACCTCATAATGAAACCCACAACTTCATTACATAGTATAAAACAAAGTCACTTTCCGTCTGTTCCTATGTATGCTTAGATCTTTAAAACTACGCAACGGATTTTGATGCGGTTTTTTAATAGATAGAGTGATTCAATAGGAAGGTTTATACGTATAATAAATGCATAATATAGCCGGGCGAAGCCGGGGCGGGTCGCTAGTCTTCTTATAAAGAAGAAAGATTTTTTGTTTGTAATAAATCACTACATAGTAAAAAATAAAGTCACTTTTCGCCGTCCCTATGTCCCTATTTCCCTTTGTATGCTTAGATCTTTAAAACTACGCAACGGATTTTGATGCGGTTTTTTTTAATAGATAGAGTGATTCAATAGGAAGGTTTATATGTATAATACATGCATAATATAGCCGTGCGAAGCCGGGGCGGGTCGCTAGTATAATAATAATATAGACATAATTTAAGTTTATTTCAGAACAAGTCCATAATGAAAAGACTCCAAAACTTCTAGACCGATTTTAATGAAACTTGGGATGAGGATACATTGATTCATTGCGAGTGTTATAGGTTACTATTTATCCCGATATTCCCACGGGATAGGGAGTTACGCGGGTGAAACCGTCGAGAGCTACAAGTTATTCAAAAATTTACATAATTTTTTTGTTGTATCTGATATTAGGTGAGCGGTAAACTGAATGTAGAGGGTATAGAATACAGATCTCATATAGATGAGCTGCAACAGATGGGTGAGCTCGGCAGTGGTACCTGCGGACATGTTGTCAAGATGTTGCACAAACCTTCCGGGGCTGTCATCGCTGTTAAGGTTAGTTAATCATTGGTTTTAAAGCTAATAGCACACATTAGTGTTTACTATTGCACTATTTACTACTTAAAATAATAAAAAAAGAGAAAAACATAAAAGAAGAAAAGACAGAAAGTTTGTAAATGGCTTTTGTTCTTTCTTCCTTTATTGTTAGGAATAAAGATCGAGTCTAGGGGTTTTAGAATGAGCAGTAGAACACGAAATCATATTATTTCATTCTGGGAAAATCGTCACAATGTATCAAGTAGTTAAAGATTAGCAAACGAACTGACGGGGGTAAAATCGCGGGCCGCAGCTTGAACTCAAATATCAATAACTGATTAATTCATTAAGAAATGGGAATTGTTAGTTGGTCAATCGGAACGCAACGATCGTCGCATTGATTTGGCGGAATTTTTGCTAAACAAAATAAACCACTTTTCCTCTGTTACTGGCTTGGTGTTAAATGACCATTATGAGGAATAGGTTTTTTGCGACATAGTCGTGTCGCTAAATGGGCCATATGAGGAGTGGATGTATTTCGACACAAACATAAATGTATTTAGTCCAAACGCTTATTTTAAATTACATTTTTGGCATAACGTGAATTTGTTAGACTGCGTTTTAGGTACTCAGCGACTAAAGGCAATATATTACCAACCACCTTTTCCTTGCAGCAAATGCGTCGTTCCGGCAACTCTGAAGAAACTAAACGTATCCTAATGGACCTGGACGTTGTCGTCCGCTCCCACGACTGTCCATACATAGTGCGGTGTCTCGGGTGCTTCGTCACCGACGCAGATGTCTGGATCTGTATGGAGCTGATGGCGTCCTGCTTCGATAAACTTCTCAAGAGAGTCGGGGCACCCATACCAGAGGCTATATTGGGGAAGGTTACTGTTGCTGTGAGTATGGTTACCAGTTTTTGCTTGCGTTAAATTAACTCAAACCTCTTTATTAATTTGGAATCATACAATTTGCATGAAATCACTTATTTCTTTATTTCATAGTCTTAAAAACTAAGTTAGGATGTGTGCCTTCGCAACGCGCCCACCAATGACAAGGCACAAGAAACTCTTTGAGTTTTATTAAACATGAGATCTTTTTTAACCATAAGATTATTGTGCTCTCTCGTTTATAAGCGAATAATAAATGTATCTGTCCATACCAGTGAAAAAGAGCAGTTCAAAGTTTGTAGTTTATAGTAACTATTAAGTTATTCTGTGTTTGTAGGAAATCAATATCACTTTTAAATAGACACTAACGCGGGAATAATCCCAAGATGTACTTCTTTTTTATATTGAACGTCGAAAAGGTTGAATATAGCTGTTAGTTAAGCGGCCATTCAGCCAAAAGTCCTCTATTTCTCGAGTTTCGTGGTCACGAGCTGTGTATAACTAAAACAGGTATCGTTGGATTCCTTGAGATCTCTAGATGACGAATTAGCCTGTCTTAGTTTCGAAAGCCGGGAACTAGTAGCATTTATGACGTCATAAAGATGGCGGCTCTGTACTTTAGATTTTTGCACATTTCTCGAGTTCTTTTTAACCAATTTTCACGTGTGAGGTGTCACTTGAAAGATATTTTAATGTACTTTATCTTTTCCATAGACATATTGTGCCGAAAACCTCTGGTTAAAAAAATATTCTCAACAATGTTACTTTCTCTCCACATGCCCAACACATGCCATTCTATATTTTGCAATATAACTCGTAAGAGACTCACTTTTTTGCCAAGAAAATTTCAAATTACCCAGAATCATTTTTGAAGGTGACTAACACGAATCCACTGAGAAATTAAACAATCACGGAATAAAAATTCAATATGTATAAATTTTCTCATCGAAGAGTAAAACACCCTGTATCTTCGAAACGTCAAGTTTGGCTTACCCTAAATGTTTTGAGTAATTGTAGTCTTTAAAAAGACCTTTCAAACGAAATATAACCCTAAACGAGATTCAGCTTAGGGTAGAAATTAGAGCATTTTATATTTTTGTTTTCATACAAAAATGCTATTTTTTGACAGTTTTTGTCCTATAACATCAAAATTATAAGAGTTGACGTAACAATAAATTACCAGAACATAAAAATCAATTGGCGCTATCGAATTGCATCATCAGTTCAATGTTTTTAAATAAAACAATATTTTTTTCACTTTAAGTGCAAATATCATAAGCAAATTTCACGGTAGCAGGGCACGTTTAGAGCGGTATCTGTTTGACGGAAATGGTTTTAACTTTTGTTCCTATTACATTAGGTGTATGTTTTATATATCAATGGATAGCATCTTGTTCATAGACAACTATGGCAAAAAAGTGAGTCTCTTACGAGTTATATTGCAAAATATAGAATGGCATGTGTTGGGCATGTGGAGAGAAAATCACATTTTTGAGAATATTTTTTTAACCAGAGGTTTTCGGCACAATATGTCTATGGAAAAGATAAAGTACATTAAAATATCTTCAGAGGCGCCATCTTTATGACGTCATAAATGCTACTAGTTCCCGGCTTTCGAAACTAAGACAGGCTAATTCGTCATCTAGAGATCTCAAGGAATCCAACGATACCTGTTTTAGGTATATACAGCTCGTGACCACGACTTTTGTAAAAATCAGCTCCGGCCGCTTAACTATGTACTTAATGTTTTATTTGTAAGATCAATTGTGACCTATATTCTCAACTAGCGACGCGCCCCGAATTCGGAAGGCTATATTATGCATGAATTATACATATAAACCTTCCTCTTGAATCACTCTATCTATTAAAAAAACCGCATCAAAATCCGTTGCGTAGTTTTAAAGATTTAAGCATACGTAGGTACATAGGGACAGAGAAAGCGACTTTGTTTTATACTATGTACTGAAAATGAATGAATTAAATAAACTGCAGGGCGCAGCTAGTAATAGTATACAATAGAATAAAAGTAATATAAAAGCCGGTACAAATATCCACAGCTCAGTGTTTACATTGGTCGAGAACCAATGGTAAACTATAGTTTATTTGACAATGTTGTAACATTTCAGACAGTGAACGCCCTATCATACCTGAAGGATACGCACGGCGTGATCCACCGCGACGTCAAACCTAGCAACATACTGCTGGACGAGCGCGGTAACGTCAAGCTGTGCGACTTCGGTATCAGCGGCCGGCTTGTCGACTCTAAGGCTAAGACGAGGAGCGCCGGTTGCGCGGCTTATATGGCGGTATGTACTAATATACATGGTGATTTTTTGACATGGGCCTTCAGGACTATATCTAAAACCATAGGATATAGCTAAAAATGCTGAAAGGAGTTGCGTGCCCGATTTTGACAAAAACTAAAACTGCATCATACGTTTTTGGTAAAACGGAATTACCCTAGTCAGGAATCGAATCTGTTGGTTTTGCAAAAAAAATATCTTTCTATATTTTCATACCAATAGATAGTGTCGCTGATAGTGACCAATTCCTGGAAACAAACATAGTATGGCAAATCAAAGGGAATAGCTCATTTTTGTAGTTTTCTTAAATTTTTACCTTTCTGTCTCCTGCAAAACAATAGTGTACGAGGCATAGAGGTCAAGTGATATTTTTCTAAATGTTTTAAAATATTATTATAATATCAAATTCAAGTGTGATACCATGATTTCACGATCTTCCAAAGCTCAGACATATAGGGTACTATAAAGCTAATGTTAGAGACATACATTTTCTATCCAATTTCGGCTACAACTTGGAGCAAATATATGCACAAGTGTTGTCTTTGAATATATTGTTAAATATGTATGTGTTCCAGCCTGAAAGAATAGACCCGCCGGATCCGACGCGGCCCGACTACGACATCCGAGCGGACGTGTGGTCGCTCGGCATCTCACTGGTTGAGCTCGCCACCGGAGTCTTCCCATATAGAGACTGCCAGAATGACTTTGAAGTGCTCACTAGGGTAAATATACTCAATAAATAAATTGAATACGAGATTTTATCCTTACATTTTAGCAAGAATTGTTAGTTTGTCTTCGTGAGGCTAATTGATAATTAGCTCTCTGTTTCATATTAACATACGACCCGCCCCAGCTTCGCACGGCTATATTATGCATGTATTATACATATAAACCTTCTTCTTGAATCACACTATCTATTAAAAAAAAACCGCATCAAAATCCGTTGCGTAGTTTTAAAGATTTAAGCATACAAAGGGATATAGGGACAGAGAAAGCGACTTTGTTTTATACTATGTAGTGATAAATACATTATTCAACCACCATCTCCATTCATGTTCACGACTCCTGTCTCGTGAACATAGCACTTGTAACAGCGTCGAAATATCAAGCGCTACCAGTGAAAATAACCATGTAATTTACCATTCTATATGTATGTTTTTTATTTATTTATTTTTATTTTATTTATTTTATTTTATGTATAAATTTCAGGTAATAGCAGATGATCCGCCTCAACTACCGGACACAAATGATTTTACGCCAGAGTTCAAATTATTCGTAACACAGTGGTATGTACCTATCATTTTAGTTTTACATCTTTTGTTTTAATTAAAGCGCGGGTTGTGCCAACCTGTCTAATATGTGAAAGTTGTTCAGTCATATTAGTTTCAAAGTAAACTTATTTCGTTTCCAGCCTAACAAAAAACTACCGACAACGTCCTAAATACGCGAAGCTACTAGAGCACCCGTTCGTAGTGAAAGCAGCGCGTAACTCTGTGTCTGTAGGCGAGTGGTACGCCTCGCTGCCCCTCGCCGCCGGCGCAGTGGCCAGGGAGGTGGGGAAACCTGCGCCGGTTGCCGTCGTACCTGAGCCGAGGAACTTTGTTACCAGTGCAGCGCATTGGTTGCCCGACCAGGTCACTCCTACGCCTGCCAGGTACGTGCAATATATGCAAAACACGTGCTTGGTTGATTAGTTTTAGGGTGCACTGTGCATTGGCCAATTACAGTACTCGAAATCTCCATTCCGCATCAGTAGAAAAACACTTGACTGGTCAATTCACGGTCCGCTCCTCTCTACTCTGCTGCCTAACTCCGCCACAGTGGAAACACACCCGGTAATACATTATAAAACACCTCGCCTGTTTGTCGAGACACGATAAACTCAAAACTACTGATGTGGTTATCATCAATAGGCGGACGGTGTTCTATTCACTGGTTGAGCAAAGGTGTTCTGGAGACTGAGAATCTGTAGGAGAAGTGTGGGCAAACCACCAGCCAGATGGTCCGACGACATAAGAGTTCATGCTGGGGCAGAGTGGTCCAAGAAGACCGGTGATAGGAAGGTGTAGAGAGACATTGGAGAGGCATGTACCTTGCAGTGGGCTAACACATGCTGTTGAAGAAAAGAAAATAAGTGTAGATGCATATGCTTTGCTACCTGTACGAAGTCTAGGCGGGTCTGTGGCAGTTTGATTAACTACAATAAGTTGGGAAATGCTATTCGCTTCAGGCCGTAATATTCTGGTTCAATTTATGTATTATTGTTGTTACAGAGCTCGTTGGGCTGTAGGCAACAGCAGCAGCGCTGGCGGGAGCAGCTCGCAGCCGACCAGTCTTGAGACTGACTTCTCTAATCACTCGCCGTATCCCAGGAGAAGGTACATACGTCAGCTTTATACAGCGCTTAACACAAATATAGCTTAACTGTGTAACGGCGATTCATTCGTAATCTACAAATATGAAATTAAAATTCCTGACTGACTGATATATCAACGCACAGCTCAAAACAATCGACGGATCGGGCTAAGATTTGGTATACAGATAGATAGATAAACACTTTATTTGTACAACACACAAAACATTGAAAATAACAAAAATGACGTGAAAGCTTATTAACTACAAAATTGTACAAACAGGCGATCTAATCGCTTAAAGCGATTTCTTCCAGGCAACCTTAGGACATACACACACAGATACACATACACACACAAACACACAGGTTTGTTATACAGATAGCTTTATAAAACACACATCTGCCAAGAAAGGATTTTTGGAAAAAAGGATGCAACTGCGGGTAAAAGCTAGTACAAAAAAAACAGAACACAATGACAGATACCAGTTAGTCAATCAGCCCTTTTAGACAAGATTACTTTCCATTAGCGATATCGCCAATCGACAGATTCAATTGCACGAAATTGACAAAGCATTGTAAGAAATTGGCATAAGATGAAACTTGTCTACCATTTCTTTTTCTCTACGCAAGATAACGTGACTTTTCGTTGGCAATTTCATACAATGAAATAAAATCTGTCGATTGGCGTTACGGCTAATGGAAAGCAATCTTGTCTAAGAGGACAGAGCACTAATACCTGTTCCAAATGATCAAGCTGGCAAATGGGTAGCAGACTTGGTCTTCTTCTTCTTCTTCAGCAGCATGTATTAGCCCACTGCAGGGCATATGCCTCTCCACAACGTTCTATCACCGGTCCTTCTGGACCACGCTGCCCCAGCATGATCTCTTATGTCGTCAAACCATCTGGCTGGTGGTCTGCCCACACTTCTCTTCCCGATTCTTAGTCAGGACTAGTAGGGCCGCTGGGAACTAGGGGCCTTTCATTTGTGGAGCTTCTCATTGGAGGTTTTTAGCCCGATTCCCGCCACGTCGGCTACACGTCTTGGCGAGGTCCTTCTTTTTGAAGATTATTTAGATCTTCGGGCCTACGAAGACCCTATTGGGTTATTTACCGCCGCCCATATTCGGCGTTTGTGACTTGGTGGTGATATTGTAATGCTTGTTGCAGGACGATAGACGCGTGCGCATCCCCCCCTCCCCCACCCGTACGGAGAGTGTCCGCCGACAACCGGTGGAGACCCTCGCCTGCTGTAAGTTGTATATTACATTCAATAGAATATCATAACAGACGCGTGCGCAGCTGTTAGGATTGTTGTTATGTATTTGCACTGCTTTTATTTAAGTACCATACTAATTGCTCCATATTACCTTCAAATATTTGTAATATTGACCTTTGTAAGCACAAAAAATGAGTTTCTCGTGCCTACTTCTCATCGTTTTGAAGGCACACATCCTAACTTAGTTTTTAAGACGCTTCAATGTGATCTCGTGCAATATGAATCCAAAAAAAATAAGAATTTTGAATTTTGAGATCGAGTTGTGAGTGAGATTAGTTTTTAGTTTTTAGATTACAAGAGTGGCGGGACCTGAAGTAAACTCATGCAGCAAACGTACGCGAAGGAACGGTCGATTCGCTATTTCGTTACCCGCAAAACTCCAATTTCGTGAACTTGGCGCTTGTGCAACACTGTCCGAATATCGAGTTTTAAATAAAAATTGTGTTTGTATTTCCAGAATTCAGGTCACACGAGTCCCATAGTGTTACAAAGGTTTTACCATCAGAACCAACAACGGAGATCGAGAGTCGATCTACATGCAACGCCTAGGCATAGAAGGTATATACTCTATGACATAGACTTAGTATATACTAGTGTACAGTCCGATAATGCGTTATCAATTTTAAGTTGTCAATGTGCGCGGTATATTCAATATATTTAGGAGCTAGTTCCAAGCGTGGCTGAACTTTTCTAACCTGTCAATCAAAATCGGTCTCAATCACAAATTATTCGCTATATATGTTTATTATTCAGACCGAAATCTATACAATATTTTAAACTTAAAACTAATACAGAAATTAAAAATAAAAGAAAACATATTAAAGAACTACCAATATATACTAAAACTAGCTCTGGTATTGTGCATATTATTTCAATGCTTAACAATGTCACTGTCGAATCTGTGGACAAAAAGTGACAGATAACTATTGGAACTACCCCGTATTCTGTGTAACAGAGCTCCTTTTCTTTCTTGCCTTAACTCTGTAAAAAATCAACTGCTTTGATTTGTTGTAAAAAAGTTTTTCTCTCGCGCATGCTTTGTTAATCTATTGAAAAATATTCTAGATCTATGCTCTATGAAGATGTTCTCAGATTCAAGAGTGTAATGTATGAGATCAATAATTGTAATGTAATTGTATAATTTCAGTTTAAGTAGAGAACATAGTGCAGGCAGATCTCCAGAGCCCCCACCTCGGACGAGTAGACATCACATGCTGGGACATGAAGGTAATCTATACTACACTATACTTACAATATTAGTATTATAATCCGCTTGCGACGCAGAAGGTTAGGGGCTTGATTTTCGCCTCAAAAAAGTATTTAAGCTATATTTCCCCTCCTCCCTCCGACCTCTGTCCTACGACCTCTGTGGCGCGTCGGGCGAACACCCGACTGCGACGCAGAAGGTTGCGGGTTCGATTCCCGCCGGGAACAAGTATTTATGACCATGAATTCTTGTTTCTGGTTCTGGGTGTTTCCTATATGTATAATATGTATATATTTACAAAAAAAAAAAAGTATATAAGTAGTTTATCCGTTATCTGGCACCCATAACACAAGCATTAAGTTGCTTAGCTTGGGGCTGGATGGCGATGTGTAATATGTCCTGAAATATTTATTTATTTTATTTATTTATTTCAACTAATACAATCTGATATTATTTTAAGGATAATCCGATTGATAGAACCACAGACTAACAATGTTATTACAAACTAGCTGCACCCCGCGGTGACACCCGTAAGTCCGATCTTTCTCACCGTTTAAAACTTCCCTGGACTACGACAAACATTTCAAAACCGAAATCATCTAAATTGGTTCAGCCGTTCTCGAATTTTAGCGAGACAAACGAACAGCAATTGATTTTTATATATATAGATAGATATTATTATAACGATGGTTCGATTTATAGAACTGCCGATAGTTTGATATACCCATGGTTCGATTGATAGCATTCCGCGATCGGACTATGGCCAATAAACGTAATAGATATTGTTTGGTTGTTCCAGCGAATGGCAGTATCGGCAGTATGGCCAGTATGGAGTTGGAACCACCACCGCTACACGAGAGATTACACCCACCCTCACCTTTATTACTCAATGATAGGTCAGTTTCTTAACTTGGTTTGACCACGTGACGTCCCCGTGGTCGCGAGTTTAGTTCTCGCCCCTATGCAATATTTTGGAGACACATTTTTCCTTGAACGTATGTATGGCTTACACACAAAAAGTCATCAACTTGTAATTAAACTGTCTTTAACTTGTCGTTGTAAATAATTAAATAATGTTTAGCCTATCATTCTTAGCCTAGTTGTTGAGCTTTGGGCTAGATGGCGTTGCGTGGATTGTCTTGCATATTTATATTATTAATTAGTTATAATTTGAATATATTAATCCAAAAATAACAATTCAAATATATTGAATTTTAAAACAAAAATCAATCGTCATTAATTAAATAAACCGCCCCTGACCGCACCCGGCGCAAAGGAGCCGAGAAATGTATTATGAATGTATTATTGTGTGTAGGTTAAGTGAAGGTCGAAGTCAATCACTGACGCGGGCCGAACTGCGGAACGGATACCGCGGGGAGGTCGCTCACCTCGCTCACCCCGCGCACACGGTGCACCCCGCGCATCCCGCGTCACACACGCCCCCGCTCAAGCACCATCACGATGATCAAGGTATACACACACACATACACAAACAGACTACACATTTATATGTATTTATACGTACAAAGATACGAAGAGGTATAACAGTTCCACTATTTTACTTATGTTCAACAGACAAAATATATACGTATTTATATTAGTACTATGTTTAATATTTACAGTTATTTTTCAATATATCTACTGATGTAACTTTAAAAAGATATAATGGGCGCATACGTATAATAAATGAAGAGTTGATTATATTCTCTCACATTAACACGTTGTTGGACATATCGTCGAGAGGCGGGCTCGCTATTCTATTCTCTGTCAATATGACATTTCATGTGTCAAATATTGTTCATGAACACATGTACACTATGAGACTATGACACACCCGTTCTATAAGAAAGACTTGTACGATGCAAAAAAGTAGAACATTTCTTTATTTCAATAGAAATACAATTAAAAAACTACAAACATATTAAGTAAAACTCCCTTTAGTAAGACCGTATCCATGCGACATCGTCCCCAAACGACTCCACAATCCTTCTCCGGATAGCTAGGCTTACGGTCCCTCAATGCCTGATTGAGACGATCCGTTAGGCTGATTGTTCTTCGACAAAGGTTGTTTCGCATCGCAATTTATATAACTAGCCATTTTCGTCGCACTGCTGAACAAAGACCTCCCATTTCCCTCCCAAGGTTTCACAATTAACAACTTTATCAATATGATTCAGGCATCGCTGCTGGAAAGTCACTAAAATAATAGGTCAAACATGATTCCATCCACTGATGGTCATAGCAGCTAACGTGTTAACAGCCTCTCGACGACGTGTTAATATATAAGTTGATACAAGCGTGTTCGCTCACAAATTATGTCCGTTGTACTGCGTATACGTCCGCACTTTGCCCACCTTACTATATAATATTTATGTGATATGTACGTAACGAAGGAGGGCAGCCAGCCTATGACTTACAAACGTGTGTTAGATAGTAAAGCTGCGCTTGCCACTCTCTGTCACACACTCACATTTGTCTGTATATATCGCGGCTGATGAACGTATTTATTACATTTATAACTACAAAGGCAGACAATGGGGATAAATAAAAACCCTCGGTCCACTCAGTTATCTTGATGTGGACCACGAAAACTGCCCCTTGTACACCCATTTGAACTCTGTTGGTGAACCACGGGCAGGGCGCGACATCTTTGAGATTGTTGAAAGGGGATATTTTCTGTCAGCAACTTTGCCTAATGGTCTGAATACGCAAAAAACTTATTGACAGTTAATAAAGTACTATTTAATGACTTTTTTATGTATAAATTATTTTACTTTGGATGACATAGAGACTTTACTTTTGACCACTTTGATGATAAAGTACTTAAAGTAGGTACTTTATCTTACTTTAGGTACTTTAAGTGACTTTTGATAAACTTTGATGATAAAGTACCTACTTTGAGTACTTTATCATCAAAATTCAGAAGTAAAGTCTCTTTATAGAATATTTTAGTTGCATTTCAATTCAGTCTCAATTTTTTTAAACTCACTATGAGTTTTTACGTTCTTAAAAATATTTATTGAAATAAATACAATCATCAGCCGTTCCCCTTTATCCCATACACCATTATCACAATATGTAGGTCCCGTTCATGTAAATACTCACTGAAAGAGACGGGACGACAACGGCCAGCTTCCGGCGTCTCCTTTGTGCTTCGACGCTTCGCTGTGAAGCGGGTCTACCTGTATTCTATGTCACTTTGTTTACATTCACTTTTATGGAAGCTTTTCGCGCAATAAATATGATTAAGTTTTTAGATGAGTTGCTTCTTCACACTGCAGTTACTTTTTGTTTGAACGATATCAAAATGACAAATTATTATTGGTTGGTAGGCCAACATTTGAATATGTGATATATTTCTCCGGCCGGATATATCAAACCAAATACACAAGTGATGTGTTTCATGGATGATTTAATTATGTTATTCATTTTGTTATAATGTTTGAACTAAAATAATATAATAAGGTAAAGGAATGCAATAGTACAAAGGTCGTCCCGTGGCCGCTCCACGTGGCGACTATTTTGCGATGTCAGCATTTAGGTTTGGCCCGTACATGCTGCCTACCTAAGAAAAGAAAAGTATTTGATGAAAATATTAATGAGGACATACTTGCTTGTACATGTGGTAACAATCGACAACATTTTAGAGAATGTTTCCTCAACACGGCAACATAAAATAAATGTATTCGTTGCATTATGCTAGTGGCGAATAATGGACGTAATGTGTAATATTCAACAAATAGCAACATTTGTTCGGAAATGTTATAGAATGTTACCTAATATTGTCAAGTTGCATAATGTTGCTAAACAAAAAGTAATGGGGAATATGTACTAGAGTTGCTTTTTTTAAACTAGTTCCGTATGTATAGATGGCGCGTTCTAAAAGTGAATGTAAACACATCATTTAGTAAACCGTTCTCTATGTATGTATACTCTAACCGATTGTCTATTGCTTCTAAGACTGATGTTCTACAATTTACCTCTATTTCTAATGTAATTGTTGTATATTTTTATCCATTTCCTTTGGTAGAATTTCTTTTCACTATCATGGCTACATTGAAATTCTACCAAAGCGATTGTGTTGTGCTTTGCCGCTGTCCCTACGCCCCACATCGCCTGCCCATCGTCGTTAGTCACGCCTTGCAACACTAACACCTCGCTAACAAGGTACGTTGAGCGCTTGCAGTAGTTACAATCAGCTTTGTCGGGGTGAAGTTAGCAAGGTGTGAGCGGCGACTGTTGTGTTCATCATCATAATACCATTTCACGAGTCAGCTTGACTTGACTTGTGGTTTTTGCTCGTGATAAACTATCACACGACTTGGCTTAGTGTAATCTGCTGAAGTAAAAGTAGAGGACATTAACTTGGGACCGTTTGTAACCTAAAAAGGAAGCTATAGTCAGCAACGAAAGTATAGACGGCTAACGGTAGAAATCTATTTATCCCTTTACTTGCTTCCATTGGTTCCTGGTATCATTTCTGTCAGTTAGTCTGCGGTCCGAAATAGACATTTAGCGCGCGCATAGTGATAAGAGATTTGATCGTTAGCACTGTTACCGCTGTTCGTCCAATTCGGACTGAAGGCTTCATATAGACGTAAAATGTCAGAAAAGATACCCGAAACCGATGGGTAAGTCAGGGGCGTTATGGATTTTGACTGTGAGACACGATGCAGCGGCAGTCTAACCCTTATGCCTTTTTGCGCGAATTAAACGTGGAAAAGCGAGTCTGTATACGCTATCTCGCAGCCGACTATACTGGAATTGTATCGAGCGCCACTTGCAGCAAAATTACCTCGATTTTATTAAATTTAGACTTGTCCATACATTTTTGATACAATTTGAAAATCGATTTTAGCTATCTGTCAAAATATATCAAATATTCTTTTCCACCCAAAGGTTGCCTGGAAGAAATCGCTTTCAGTGATAAGGCTGCCCATTAGTGCGACATATACTTTCTAACTATTACGTTACTTTGTGTATATCGTGTTCTATCTTCTTTCATGTATTGTACAAATAAAGTTATCTATGTATAAGGACTAAGTCTAGGTTGAATAAAAGCGAGTTTTTGCAATTTAGCTCCAAGAAATCCTTATAGTATATATAAAAGTCGAGCAAAGATCGCAAGTCCCGCACAGTGAGGGCAGACGTAGTGTGAGGGGTGGTTGGGTGGTCGGGTGGTGGGGTAAGCAGTGGTCGCACACGGTCGCAGGCTGGCTGCACTCGCTCGCGGGGCTGGTGAAGCGCCGGCTCAGCGGGTACGTGAAGTGGCATCACGTTGCAGCGCGACGGGACGACAGGACACCTCTACATCACCACCATCTACATCATCATAGGTATGTTGCCCTATTCATTTAGATTATACCTAATACTTATTTTTAATTTCGATGATCGAGTAAATGAGTTCATATTGAGTGAAAATACCCTAAAAGATCTAGTTCTAGAACTAGGTTTAAAATTTAAATTACTTATCTCTATTGCACTTTAACTAACTTGGTAGTTATAAAAACCCCCGACTGACAAAGAAAATTGAATTATAACTTTTGAACAGCTGAACCGATTTCGATCAAACATAGCTAAGAACAGCTTCCGATTAATTCACCTTTCAAACAAAAAAATACAATCAAAATCGGTTCACACGTTCGGGACTACGATGCCACAGACAGACACATCAAACTTGTAACACCCCTCTTTTTGCGTCGGAAGTTTAAAATAGGGTAAAAACATCACAATGTAAAGTGATATGTGAAAGCTCTGTGTAAATGATCTAGATGGGGTACAGCAGAGAGCTGGAGTACGCCGGCGTCCCCGCTGCCGCCGCGCGCGCCTCATCCACGTCCCGCTCCCGCCGACTAGCTCATATACTGTCGATTACATCCACAGACCACAGATTATATAAATAACTGTTCCGGAATTCAACAATATAGGCTTTAACCCCCAAATTCATAAATGCTTGATGAAGTCTAGACAGGAACAAATACATATTTGAAATATATTCGACTCAACTTTAACTATCATCATATTATCAGCTACAGGACATCCACAGCTGAACATATACTCCCATATATACTGTCTTATATAAAGACTCCTAGAGCCATCGGTCGCATGCTCTTTGAGACTAACGGCTTCCCGCGATCTTCATTAAGTCATTACTCCACCTTGTCGGAGGCCGTCCCGCTTTGCGTTTTCCGGTACATGGTCTCCAATCCAAATTGCCAACATTTCGACGGACTTTGGCTATAATTTTATGCAAATAATTTTACAGTTACTTCAAGTAAACATTCTCGTTTTTTAAGATGGCTTATCAAACATTTATGAATTTAGGGATAACAGAGTCACCTGGTTTTAAAGACTACAAAATAGGTCTTAGACAATAACATATTTTGTACAATAGAGTTTACTTTCAAATTAAAAACGCAAGGTTTATGAAAGGAGCATGCCCATTTCCTTTGGAGAGACCGGCCACTGGTTATGTCAACGTTGTTACATCTTTATTTTATAGACAAACAATTGTATAATTGTGTTCTGCAAGTAGTTTCCAATCTTTTACCGTCGTTCATAAGAAATCTTTGTTTTGTTACTGTGATGTAGTACGTTGTTTTGATTATTCAACTTTACATTGTGTTATTATATCAAAAAATACTTGAGAAACATAAGATAGCTAACATAAGAATTTAATACATAGTAAATCAATTGTGGATTTACCAAGAATCAATTTAATTATGAAAACAGGAGTGATAAAACGTTAAATAACATTTCAGTACATTAAAATGAAGCGATAAGGTGGCCAGATTTGGGCATGGTCCTTTAGAGTTATAAGTTTCTATGGCAGTATGAATTCGGTGAGGCGTGAATTTACCTACTTATGAGATTTTGAATGTTATTTGAAGTATTTTTAAACATATTAAAAAAAGTACCTATACAAAGGTAAAAGTATACTGGTGTCTAAAGTGTATAAATATTTTATCCGTTGTATAAATATTCTAGCTTCGGGCTAGATGGCGTAAAACTAAACAACTAGGCTTGGAGATTGGAGGTAACTTGGAGATTTAAAACAAAGACCTTTAAAACTCCTTACGAAACTTAAAAAAAACGTGTCAACAAAATGGCGGCTTTTTAATGGTGTTGCGCATGTGTTGCTCCTATATTTTTAACGATTGATAGCACAAAACTTGGGTCAATAATGTGGAATCGACAGATCTAGTCAAAACAATGAGAATGGGGCGCCTCCTTTTCTCATTGCTTGGGAAGGTTGAAATGATTGCTCAATAATAGATAGATAGCTTTATTAGCACAACACACATTAACAATAGTAAACAAATACCCCCTTATTCCAAAACGAGGTTTAACGGGGTCCGAGATGTGGATGTAAACCTTAGATTTAGACACAGCTTTACTCGTGAACTAAACACTATCCCTATTTAATCTATAGGGATAGTGTTTAGACTATAGTTCACGAGTAACCATATATCTAAATCTAAGGTTAAATCCACATCTCGGACTATCCTTAAACCTCATTTTGGAATAAAGCTCATATAGTTTAAGTTGAACACAAATAGGCGGTCTTGTTGTTTTTTTAATTATTTTTAGGATTCCGTACCCAAAGGATAAAAACGGAACCCTATTACTAAGACTCCACTGTCTGTCTGTCTCATAAACCATGATAGCTAGACAGTTGAAATTTTCATAGATGATGTATTTCTGTTGCTGCTATAACAACAAAAACTATTTTTTACGCAAAACAGGCTTGCATTTTACCTGATCTCACCTGATATGAAGCGAAGATGAGGTCGATGATGTAACATGCTCCCCTAGATTGATGTACCTTTGTTTTATAAGTACTACTATTAAATTAAATAGAAAAATATTTTAAAGAGGTTGCAGTAGTAAAATGTAACATTTTGGCATACTTACGTCAGCCATTTTTACGAAAGAATCAATTTTCATGAATTTGAATAAAGAAAAGTAACGCTTAACTTTAGCAAAAAGATAACTATTCATTCCAAAACTTTTTAATTTTGTTGTTACAATTATTAGAAAAGTGCGAATTTTATTGAATTTGAAGGACGAAAGCAAGATTGGCTTAAATATTTTTGTATTTATATCCGAATTTCCCCTCAAAGCTGCACTTTGGTTAGAAATACTTCAAATAACATGAACATGTAATTATAGTAGTGTGTAAATATAATAGTTTGCTTGTGTATATAGTTCAGCACAGCAGTATTAATGTACGCGAACCGACGACGTTTGTTTGCTATACGAATATAACACCTACGCCGGTCGGCTTACAGCTCAATGTTCCTCGATCAATGGTTGTTAGGCAGACTGACAGAGTTTTGGAGGGGAGAAAGTTCTAAAACATAAATTAAGATAAAAATTTGGGGTGGATCTGTATTTCGATTTTAGCTTAAGTCTTAATTGGAAAAATATTATTTTGCTCCCTACGGTTTCACCCGTCTAAATCTCGATCCTGTGGGAATATCGGGATAAAAAGTATCCTATGTTACTTAATGAATCAATGTATCCTCATACCAAGTTTCATCAAAATCGGTCCAGTAGTTTCAGAGCCTATTCAATGCAAACCAACAATCAAATCTTTCATCATTATAATATTAATATAGATTTATGTATGGAAAATACCATTTTGCAATTTTGCTATAAGAGACCCTTAGTGCACACATTTTACCCAAACATTTCAACGCCATTTTGATCAAATTGTGTCAAAAATG
Organism: Idaea aversata; assembly: GCA_907269075.1. NCBI lineage: Eukaryota > Metazoa > Arthropoda > Insecta > Lepidoptera > Geometridae > Idaea > Idaea aversata. Next base: position 1,709,987 of record OU026084.1, read on the forward strand.
TACTGAGGTCCTTTCAAGCAACCAATTTTCCCCCCTAAAACTCTAGTCACAAATCACCATTAAAATGCCTTAATCCACCGTATGAAGGTGCCACGCTTGCTACCGACTATTGATAGCAAAACGTGTTTTAATTGTCTGCATTATATACTGACAATATAGAATTAGAAAGCTTAGTGCGTTTAGGATTTTCTGTGATTTTTGTAGTACAAATAACTTTAAAAACCGACTTTTAAAAGCCATAATTTACTTTGTAGCCGTGATTCTAATCATTTTGCCCGACTTTCAAATATGTGTTCAATCCTTAAATTGTACCTTTTTGGCAATAAATTATTTATTTATTAATTGTAATGATTTTAATTGATTTGATTCTGTCTTTTGGGAGTCTTTTTTTTTAGTAATTTATTTGACAATGGAATCTCGCCTTTTCTTCAGTATTTCTTTCTAGATCTAGTTTTTCTGTCTTTCATATCTTTTTCTTTTCTTACTTTCTACTATATTAAGTTCTCTGGAAGAACTGTCCAATTTTCTTTCTTTTATTTAGAGGTATGTCACTCCTGGAAATGCCTTTCTAATATATTTCCAGGAAATTAAAACAGCCGTTCAAATGCGATGCTTCAATTTTTGCCTATTAAAGTACGGAACACTCAAAATACTCCAAAGTTCCAAGACCACCCTTACCAGCATTGTCTTACGGTCAAAAACACACCTAAAACATTTTCAGCCCAATCTGGGCTACAACTATTTTTGCCAATGTCAAAATGCCAACTTAAAAAACCTACAATATCACAGAATATCCTAAACATCGTTTGTTGTATCGTGATGTATTTATTGTAATTGGATTCGTAAATAAGGTGATATAGTTCAAAATAATATTTACAATTTGTAAATATAATATATTTTAAATTAAGCGTCATTCAAAAATGCAATAAATTATAACACCAACTTTTATATTATACAGTGACAATGTTTTGTTTGTAGAACTATAGTTTTACAGAGTATAGTTTATTACTATAGATTTTATTTTTATTTTTTTTGACCAAATATTTTGTAATGCGATAGTTCGAACTTTAGAAAAGATATCTAAGAATAAGTTTTGGATTCACATACAGTTAAACACTTTTTATTATTACTGCACAAGGTTTGGTTATAGATAAACTTAAACAATTTTAATAGTGTGAAATAGTCTTGACATTGGCTATATGCTCACGTCGTTCGAAACCATTACTTGAAAAAAAAGCAGTATCTTATATAGAGGAAAATATTACGAATTTTAACACTAACGCAAATCTTGTCTTTTTAATTGTCGTCTAATTTTACAAAAATAAGACCAAGCATTATCAACTAATAACCCCCTAAGCAGATTTTACAAGAGTAATAAAGCTTACCTTTCGAAGGTCGGACTCATCGCAACCGCTCCGCGTTGGACAGTTTTCGTATGGATTTATTTTAACTTGTGTATATAAATATATTTAAAAGCTTGATATAATGAAAACTGTCCGATCGGAGTGTGTTTATGTTTGTTGTGAAGCGTCGTGCGTCTCACACTGGCCGCTGGGATCGACTGAGATTGAATATCAACAATAATTTAATATAATACTAGCAGCGCTCCGCGGTTTCCCCCCGCGTAACTCCCGATCCCGGTTTCCCCCCGCGTAACTCCCGATCCCGGTTTCCCCCCGCGTAACTCCCGATCCCGGTTTCCCCCCGCGTAACTCCCGATCCGAAGTAGGAATATCGGGAAAAAAGTAGCCTATGTTTTTCTAAGTAAATCAATGTATCATCATACCAAACATAAACAAAAATCTTTCTTTTGTATAATATTAGTAGATAGATATATCTTTATTTGGCCAATACTTAACCATAGACACAACTTATAGGCTCAGTGTAGAAAGTGGGTTAGCCCCCACTTTATTTATGGAAATTTCAACTATTTTTCTGGGTTTCGTCTGTCGTTAACTATCCTTGAGTTGGGATAATAACAGAAGCCTAGTTCCTTAGCTTGGGGCTAGATGACGCTGTGTACAATGTGCTGTAATATTTATTTATTTTACTTTTATGAGTAAATATCCCTCTAACTCGAAGATGGCCACAAATCAAACCAATAGACACGCAGCTGATTGTGCGGAGTTTCGAGCCCTCAGTCGTAGATAATTTCTTTAATGTATAAAAATAAACAAAGCATAAAAGTGTTACAAAAGGCGGCCTTGCTCAAAGCGATCTCTTCCAAGCAACTGATTATATTGGCGGCAGGGAGACCTCTTTGGTAGTAAACATCTGGTGAACTCTGTCATCAGAGCCTTAAGGTAGTTTCCGTATCCAGACTGCAAATTAATAGCTTTTTAATTGTTATTTTTTACCAACGATATGTCATCGTTTGACCACTACCACACCTGCCTGATGGTAGGTGACGATGCGGCCTAAGATGTAGCACGCACCCCTGTAAGATATCTGTGTTTGTTTAAAATGAGATAAATCCTATGAATAAATCCTAAGGTTAAGTCGATCTAAACTAAAGCGGCCTCTAGTCCGTACATGACGCTTCACACAAAATAGTTAATTTTAAGCGAAACTTTAAACATTATTTAATTGAACAACGATTATAACTTTTATTGCAATTATTATTATTTCAATGTGTAATAAATGCGGATCAAATTTTTATATTTGGTTTTATTTTTCAACCTATTACAACATTTTTTTAAACTTAGCTGATTGCATAATACTTTATTTAGATTAAATGAGCATTAATATAACGAACAATCGTCCCTCGAACTGAACGCTTGGTTTATAAAGGGAGTATGTGTTTTCTTCTGGTCAGCTCAAACTACTAGTGGACACGCTTTCTCTTAACGATGAAAGGGTACCTGGCGCTCTCTCCATACAAACGTAGTAGACTGTTTCCTCCCTAGATAATGACACTAGAGCTAATATTTTTATTTGATAAAACTTATAACTGCCATGACTATACCCCTACGTCTTATTTTTTTTAAATGTATTCTTAAATATAAGGGCATGGTCATGGCACTTATAAGTTTTATGCAACAAAAATATTTGCTCTAGTGTCATTATCCAGGGAGGAAACAGTCGACTAAGTTTGTATGGAAAGAGCGCCGGTCCCCTTTCCTCTTAAGATGAAAAATAGACGCTGCGGTCAAAATGGACAGACATTTCCACAAAATAGATTAAGGAAATAAGAAATAAATATGACTCAATAATAAAAATAGCTTTATTTAAAAAATAAATAAATTTAAATAACATTTGTGTCAACTTATATTAGAATCTTACTAAGATTAACTATAAAACGGCATAGAATGTGTTAATCAGTGCAATCAAATATTTATGGATAACTTTCATTATTTCTAAGGTTCTAGAGAATTAATAAAATGAAACTTATCTATGTTTATCTAACCATATCTTTGATTTAAATAATAAATAGAGGGCAAGGTTTGCAACATCTAAAAACTCCAAATAGGCAAAAATAACAAACATTTGCATTAAAAACGCATTTATCCTAACAAAAAAACCTAGGAGGTTACTAGTCGCAAGTCTCAAGCGATGCGATCTGCTTAAGATGGTACCTTATCAGTGCTTACTCTATACAGATGTATTCCACTAATAACGGTATTAATACATTTATAATTACTCCACTATTAAACTTTTAATCCGGAATAATGCTTCTAGATTCTAGAGCAATCTGGTTTGCTGTAGGCTACATAAAATATGTGCCTGTTTTTTTTTTATGTTTTCAGAGTATTTTCATTACTAAATAGTAAGAAATAAGGCATGTGTCTAGCAGCAAATCTAGGTTTTGTAAAAAAAAATGACTGTTCTAGAGTACATTATTCGGGAAGGAAATTAAGGAATACATATTTTGATGAAGCAAGCAATACCCGCGTACACTTCTTAAATTTATAAATCACAAATTACTAGCATTATTTGGTGTTTCAGCGTTATCAATTTTTTGAACTTATTTGTCCAACTAATAATAAATTTAATTGTATAAAACTCATCTTTTGCGATATCGCGTCCCCTAGTATTGCGACTAGTGTCTCTGAACTGAGCTTAAATTACTTAAAATAATGATAGCCATCTCAATTTATAGTTTGGTTTCCTAATACAACTAGACCGCTAGTTTTCAGCTTTCTTATTTTAATAAATAGGTACATAATCATTTTCTTTGGTTTATTCTTTACTTAACATAGATATAAAATACCTTTTATAAAGATTACATCAAAGCCATTTCATTTGATAGGATGTGTCAGTTACTTGAAATAGGGTGCTTTTCTGAAAACTATACCGAATACTAATTTGGTAGTTACCGGATATAACTATAGCATACTAGCTGCGCCCCGCGGTTTCATTCGCAAAACTATCTAGGCAACTTTTTTAAAAAAAATATTAGAAAACTTTAAACAAAAAAAAAACTGGTTGCCTGTAAAGTCGGTATACGGGCGAAAGTTTTACGTGATAACAACTGTGCTCGAGTGGAAGGGACGCGTGCCTTTCACTTTTAATGTCTGTCTCTCTCGCTCTTAGGCGGGCTAACCATGCCCGCGTGCCTCTCACTCGCTCTCATTGTGAGCGCATAACGTCAGCGGAGCGTAACGCAGTTTCTTGAAGTGTCACCCGGCAAACCAATTTATAAAACGTTGTCACGTCAAAAACAAATTAAATCGGTAGTCGTACTCAACTTATGAGGTGTGAGCAAGGGAAATAGGATGTTATTTTTATAACTATAGTAGAATATAAAATATGCTTGATATTTTATGGACTGTTTTCGTGTGAATAAATTAAGAAAAATGTTTGGTTTTTTTTTTTTTCAAATAAACCAACGCTCTTTCGCCAAAAAGATAATTGTAAAAGGCATAAAATCATTTGCAACTTTGAAAAATTGAGACTAGCGAATTGTTTGAGGACCACACCCAAAAGCGCCTGATGCATTCTCTTTTGTAGTAGGTACAGGTATTTTATCTCAATGTTTTGAGTAAACAGCCGAATTATTTAACAAGAAATAATCATGCTCGTTTGTTTGCCACTATGTAGCTTAGCGCATGTTTACCTCCTAAATCTGACATTAAAATATGTAAAATTCTAATTTATAATTATCTTTTAACATTTTTCTAAAGAATCAAACGTTTAGCCTCTAAAATAGGAAAAATTTAGGCAAAACGGAAGGAAACAAGTTTATATTTCCTTTCGTTTTTATGCAATATTGTTAGTTTGAGCTTTCACACAGCGAAAAATTCCAATAACTCAAAGTAATTCTATATTTTTTATTTATGGAACATAAAATATTATAAATGCGAAATCTGTTCGTTTGTTCCCTCACCATGATCAAATAGCTTGTCCGATTTGGATGAAAATTATATAGATAGAACTATATATTGTACATCAAAATCAGTGACACCATAAACGGTTTTACTGCTGAAAGCAGTCGCTTCCAGGCAACTTTAGAATGAAGATGATTTAACGGGGCGGCTTGCATTACATTGTGCTTAAACAACTTTAGCTAAATTCTAGCTAAATGCATTTAAAAATTAAATTCTATTTCAATAACCACAAAGTTGGATATTATTAAATCAATTTGACACCTTGATTTAAGACATAGTACTACATTGCGATACAAGTGTGGTTTTAGCAGTAAGATACGTATTTAACTTATCAGGATAACTTATTACAGCACTAGTTGTATCATGGTAATGTAAAATGCACGCGCGCATAATACGTTGGATTATGAGCCTAAAAGCCGTTTAATAATATCCACTTTATAAGGAACTGTGATAAAAACATCATTAATTAACCGTAGTTAATCATGTTTATGGTCTTAAATCAATTAATTTTTATTTTTTAAGGAAAAATGCATCTTCAAAAATTGCGACTAAAACGAGACTCGAACTCGCATCCCTTGAATACCGTTCAAATGCGTTGCCAATTACGCCACTTAGTCATGTACCGTCATAGTCGAATTTAAGAATCGCATTAACCTCTTTTCGAATTAAGTTTCGTCAGCGACATCTGTTAGTATGAAATATTTTCAGATAGCCCAGTGCAGGCTTAGCACTTTAAAAAATAAAAAATCAATTAATTTTTGTCGTGCAAGTCAACCTAAGTGTGAGGTGCCTTAATAAGAGATAAATAGACCTACTTATCATAGCATAGGTACAGTCAGCAAAGGATGAGGGCAGCATTTTTTTAAAATTATGGTTCAATAATTGTTAATTATTGTGCTTGATATCACTAAAGCTTTCGAAATTTTAGTTATTTGTTTCTAAAAAAATGTTGAACCGTCATTAAATTCGTCAGTTCGTCAGTTTTAATTTAAAACTTTAAAATATCCACCTGTTACCCTCAGTCCTTTGCTGACTGTAGTTTTGGAATATTTTCATTCCGGTATCGATTAAGGGTTAATTACGCGGGCAAAACCACATGTAAAATCTAGCAAAAGTTCTAAAATAAATAAATTACGTATAAACAACACAACACAAATTCCATAGAGATACATAATATTTCTAACACTAAGCCCTATCCGTCCCATAGTCCACGGACTCGACTGGGATGCAACCAGTTGCAGGCTCAAATCACTATAAGGTTGCAAAAATGTCGCGACACTAGTATTATGGCAAACAATATACGATGCAACCAATCACAAACCCATCTATTTTATTAACTTTTTGATATTTAATTGGGGTTGTAACATGTTGGCATTTTATACTTTTAGCAAAGTATAGAGGACATTAATACAAACAACAAATGCCATTTACAAAATCACCTAAAGTGTTAGGTTTCCTGTTATGTGGCTAATAAAAAAAAAACTTCTTCAATATTATTTTTAAACATCAATTAACAGACAAAGTTGACACTCAACGAGATTTTGTTACATGGCATTTTTTTGTATTAATTTAGCCTTACCAAAGGTTTAAAATGTGGTGATAAAAAAAAAAAAAAAAACATTAGTTTGAGGCGACTATTATTCAAGTCTCCATATTCATAATATGTTACTACCATTTATAATCCCCTGCCTCTGGTTGCACCATGTACGAATCAACGTTGCAAACTAGTCGACAATTGTAGTTGCAAAATAGTTGCGTAGTTAAGTCGCTTAATAGACGATAGATTAACAGCCTCACAAAACTACTTCTAAGACTAGTAAGTAACTTTGCTACTTACTTTCCAATAAAAACAAGCTTATTAACAAACAAAATACATAGTATTTATAAAGTGTTTTCAACTTGCATTTTTAAGTACTTACAAAAGGTTGCAAAAAATCACTTCGCTACCGCTGTTTTCCTAACGTATTTAAGGTCGCAGGTTAGAAGCCTGTCGAAGCTTTTTTGAATTTTTGGAAATAGTCTCCATAGGTAATATAACTTTTTTAGGTAACCAGCCGAGCAAGTTTTTACACTCTTCTAAGCTTCAAATAATAATAAGCGTTAAAAACAATTTATATTAATTTACAATTTGACTTTACTCCGCCATTTTGACGGTAAGACTGCACGCCAGATAAGATTGCGCGCCATTGATGGCTCTTTTCAATTACGATGGCAAATATTAACATGGAAAACTAATTTATACACGTAAATCTACTCGCGCAACCTCGACTCGATCTGCCTCATCCTGATCGTTTCGCGGATTTTGGAAAATTAATCTCCACTTGAGCCACAAAATAGAGAAACGAGGCAGCTCGCATCTGCCTTATCTATTCGCCTCACACTGAGGAGTTTTTGCGCATGAACTTTTAGCAACACCAAATGGCTCGGTCCTGCAAGCCTCGACTCGCGGCACGGTCATCACTTGCGGTGCCGCGGGTCGACACAGCTGTTCGATCCGAGGCTGCCTCTAATGGAGATCCGGCTGTATACGTCAAACACATTTAAATCTAACGTATTTCATTGACAAAAATGAGAACGTTATCGAATAGTAACGATGTTGACAACGCGGAAACTTATCTGGCTTACACTCTGTGCCTTCGCCACTAAACCGCACTTATGGCGGACCAATGACTTTCAGCTTGAGCATATAAATTTTGATTGACTAGTCATTTACTAGATAAGTACGTGTAACATTACAATAAATAGATATGTCGGTGTTTCTGAGATTAAACTATTGAGTAAAGATAATTAAAATTATTAGCGTGAATGTGGCAGAGTGACGTTGAAATGGCGTGTGCGTAGAACCATTTCTAGGCGGCTCTAATACGACTGTACAGGGTGAATCTTTCAACTTGGTACTGGGAGTGTAATCCTAAACATAACATAGCGAAAAATGCTTAACAGAAAAGTGTACCGGGGGCTTTCTCCATACAAACTATTACAAACGTAGTCGACTGTTTTGTCCCTAGATAATGACACTAGAGCAAATATTTTTGGTGCAAAAAATTTATAACTGCCATGACCAACCATGCCCCTATTTTTTGTTTATTTTTTTTATTGTTTTTAATCTTAATTTCTATGATAATTAGAAAATGAAAAAAAAATCCAAACCATAGGGGCATAGTCATGGCAGTTATGTTTTATGGCACAAAAATATTTGCTCTAGTGTCATTATCCAGGGAGGAAACAGTCGACTACGTTTGTATGGAGAGAGCGCAGGTACCCTTTCACCTTAAAGATCCCAATAGGCACATTTCTCTAAGGTGACGAGAAAAAGTATTTAATCTCTATCTCCAGTTTTTTGTATTTTTGCAGAAATCTAAAACATAAAATTTTAATGATCTTCATACCCCAAACGTAGATAACGTTTGGGGTACATTATTGATAGTGATTTAAAATGTTATCAGGCATTCTGCATTTATTCATTTTATAATTTTTGGTAGGTTAGTTTAAGAACTCAAAACAAGAAAGTACAAATAGATAAATCATTAAAATTTCACCCTGTACAGTAGAATTTTAGTTAAAATCTACTTACGACTAAGTACTTAAAATATTGAGTAGTGGTAACATTAACTAGATAAAGAACAGGTAACATTATTTGCTGCTAAAATGTGCCATTTTTGGCCGAGGGCCTTTAATTTTGGCCGTCCGTTGGTAAGTTATAAGTTTTTATAACAATGACCAGATGGCCGGCCAGGCTGTATACTAAAATATTAAAGCCCTTTATCATATGTATACTACATATTTTAAGTCATATTGACGCGCGGTTCTATGTGTGCTGTGAACATGCAGCTTTCATTTCAGCAAGTTTTGTTTGTAACAATTAGGCTCCGAAACTACTGGACAAATTTTGATAAACTTGGTATGATAATACATTGATTCATTGGGAGTAACATTGGCTACTTTTTATAGGTACCGATAACCCCACAGGATCGGGAGTTACACGGGTGAAACCGCGGAGCGCTGTTAGTCGTAAATAAATAATGAGTGTTTCAGAGTACTTACCCATATTTGGATTGTTACATTTTAAGTGGAAAGGGTACCGGGCGCTCTCTCCATACAAACGTAGTCGACTGTTTCCTCCCTGGATAATGACACTATAGCAAAACTTTTGGAGGTACGAGGTGGTGTGTACCTCCAAAGGGAAGATCTTCCACCGGGCAGGTGTTATACCCGGTAGGCCGCGGCCCAACGATGTTTCGTTGGAACTTGTTTATGAGCTTATCTTCAGAAAAACTTCGCTTGCGCGATCTAGGATCTCAGATCGGCTTAGTGGCGCCATCTGTTGGTGGCGATGTTGAAGCGTCGCCACAAACTTATAACTGCCATGACCATGTCCCTATGTTTTTTTATATGATAATTAGAAAATGAAAAAAACCAAGAGATAGGGGCATAGTCATGGCGGTTATAGGTTTTATGGCACAAAAATATTTGTGCTAGTGTCATTATCCAGGAAGGAAACAGTCGATTACGTTTGTATGGAGAGAGGGCCGGTACCCTTTCACCTTAAGGGATGGGAGTGGAAGATGGGAGTGGAAGAAGCGCCGGCGGGGCATAGCTAGTAAATAAATGTTAAAGATATAATATCAAAATGTTAAAGCTTCATGTTATATACCTACTCACACATAGAACCGCGCAGCGACATGTCTAGTAATATCTTTATTAAGTAAAGAGTATCGCCACTCTACCACGATTCCGCCATAACAACTATAATATAAGGTAGGTACCGACTTTAATTGAATGTTGGCTGTTCTCGACTGTTCCGTGCAGTTATTGCTGCTTCAATCACAATTACTACTTCTTTCTGGAAACAAACAGTTCAAAATAAGTACAGATCTGTTCACTCACGAAGGCGCGCCCTTCCACACCTTATGAATGTTGTTGTAAACATAATCTGTATATAATTATATCTCTGTTGTATGCTGTCTCTACTGATAGTCTTCACACACACATTAAGACATCTTGTTGTACTCGTACGAGGGTGAAGCTGCCTGTTATTATAATTATGACATACCTATATATCCAACTAATGCGGTCGGCCCCCCTTCCCGCGCTGCGGACTGGCCGGCATAGAGGATGACACCAGCGCCGCCTTGTCGATCGAACTGCGCTTCAGGTAGTCCGATATGTGCTGCACTATCAGATCTATTGCCACTGTAATTACATAGTTGTCTCATTAAATATTTCAATGGGTTTTCATGTTTTTGGATATGGGATATTGTAAACATTTGGGACCTGCTAGGTACGTTTACAGCGACGTCTGAGGCTACCACTAAGGGTCCAAATTAATAATGTGAATATCAATTATCTAGGATTAAAATTAAGTACTTACATTTTTCTGAAACCTTTCCTACAGCAAAATTGTAAAAAAAATAGCTCTTTGTTTGATTATTCATTTCAATCATAAGCTCTATGCCCTGAATTGGAGTACCACAATCGCACTCTGACTTCGAGAGGGTTAAATCAACTTTATCCTGACATAAGCCAATTGAGACTGCGTGTTTGATCAGAGACGGGGTGTTTTATCCTTGTATAACGTTTCTTGATTTACCTACTAAAGTATGAAGTTAGGTAGGTAAGTACCTACTTGCTAATAACAGTTATTATTAGATCGCGACTGGCGCGATAAGGCTTTTAAACTGTTTATTTTGTTGATATTAAAAACCTACACAAATAAAAAGACAGTGACTGTCGAATTTTATTATTATCTACATTTGATCATCTTTAAAACGTAGGTACTAAAAAGGAAATTAGAAATAAAACTCAACTGGGGATGCAAACACTTTATTACATAACACCTAAACATTACATTGGTTCGGGACAAAGATATAAAATAGGTAAGTATAAAGTAAAATAATACATACATTTTGTGCAGTGCATTACCAAATGGGGCATCTGCATGGAATCATCTTCTACAGTCCTTGGTTATATTTTACAATAATACTATCTTTTTTTTAACTTGTAAAATTCTGGCATTGGTCAGCCATTTGTTTTTAGTTGCACGGTCACATTTAAGCTGTGACAATGTATAGTGTATAGAGGACTTTGTATACAAACAACAATAATAATTGCCATGTAACAAAATTTTGTAAAGTGTTTTCCTGTTATGTGGCAAGTTAAAAAAAAATGGTGCGTGTAGTACTTTTGTACTCACGTGATAAGTTATACTATTAGAAGTTATACAATACGTCCGTCTGTCTGTCTGTATGTCCGCCCGCCCGTCCGTCTGATATTTATTTTGCGGGCAGCTTTACCTGTTACTTTAGTGTTACAGTGATGCGCGCGCATCTTAAAAATTCACTCTTGCAGCTTCAACCTGTTTTACATTTGGGTTACGCAGCTGCAACATGTGACGTTTGTGTTACAGATGCGCGCGCATCTTCAAATTTCACTCTCATAACCATACATTTCATAAATAACGCGCCTAAAGAAGTATAACTTCAAAAATGTTAAGTAATTTAATAATAAACAGGCAAAAGTACTTTACGAGATATTGTTGCATAGCATTTGTTGTTTGTATTAGTGTCCTATAGGATATCTGTTACCATTTTATTGTCTATTTTTGAGCAGTCGATAAGCTTTGGTTTTCTTTTGTTATACTTTAATTGTGCAAAGGTGGTATACTAGGTACCTACACCATATAATAAAATGAAAAGCATTTATTTGTTGCCATTGAGTTAATATGTTTCTCTAGAGATGACAAGATGAAGAAAAACGTTAATGAAAACTAATAACAGACAATACGTGCGTGCGCGCATCAAAACTTCAGTTTTTAGTAATGACCTCTCTATTGGCTAGTAATAAGGCCATAGACGGTGGATTGTCAGAGAAAAATATCTTTAGATTCAACAGTGGATCTTAGTGGAATGAAGGGATTTATTAGTGAAACTTGTGCGAGGAGAAAAAAAGAGAAAACTCTCCATTTCTCCTAGCCATATTTCATTATTTGGGGTCTAATTACTCTTCGCCAGGACACTCGGTTCTAGGTCGTCTTTGTCGATACACTGTCGGATTTATTCGGGACTTTAATAATGGTGGCTATCCACGTTTGGCGGGGTCTACCTCGATGAGTTCCTTATATCTAGCACTCTCACAATAAACATCAAAGACGAAGGAGACAATTTTAGGTAAATATGACCACGTAGGCATTTAGATGAAGACTCGGCGCACCTCGTGTTGCCGATACAGTGCAAACTTTTTCTTCATCTTGTCAACTCCAGTGAAATTAACTAACTCACACTGAGATTTAACATAGTAATTAATGATAAAATGGACTCCGTAGATTACAATAAAGTATTAAAACAATTCGGACACTTTTCACTATTTTTTACATTTACAACATTTATATTAATTATAATACAAATATACACATATACATATAATATACATACACATAGATATAGTATACATACTAATACTAGACACAAATACATATTAAATGCTTCAATGATTATAATTTTTTTGTGATAATGATTTCTTTCATGACTGACATTATTTTACATACATACTCGTATACCATTTTATAGTAACCTTAGAATATTTTTGACTTTATTTTAAATAATAAGAATAGAAATTAAATAGTATTATCTTGCAACAATAATAAGCTAAAAATCATCTGCCGCGAATTTTTTTCTATTTTGGCCTAGTTCTCGATTGATAAAGCGAAATAGCTGACTGAGCCTAGTAAATAATAAAAGTAAAAAAGAACCACGTAACTCGGTCGATAAAGTACCGTTATACGAATTGTACGACTGTGCTTTGTTTAGAAAATTAAATATTTAAAAAAGCCCTCGTAGCTCAGTCGGTAAAGAATAATAAAGAAGTTGAACGACTGTATGACTTAGCTAAGAAATTGTTATATAAAAAAACTCGGAGGACAAGGAGTAAATATTTGGAAAGCTTTAAAGTTAAAAACTTAAGAGGAAAGGCTACCGGGCGCTCTCTCCATACAAACATCGTCGACTGTTTCCTCCCTGAATACTGACACTACAGCAAATATTTTTGTTGCATAAAACTTATAACTGCCATGACCCTATGTTTTGTTATTTTTTGTTTTTTACATCTTAACATCAAAAAAAATCAAAAAAGAAATCAAGACATAGGGGCATAGTCAGTCATGGCAGTTACTTATAGGTTTTATGCAACAAAAATATTTGTGCTAGTGTCATTATCCAGGGAGGAAACAATCGACTACGTTTGTATGGAGAGAGCGCCGGTACCCTTTCACCTTAAAAAACACTTCAATGATAGTACCCTACCTTAGCTTGCTAAATATTCTTGCGTTATACCAAAACATATAAAGCGGCTAAAAAGTGCTAAGCAGCAAATTTTCTAAACACCCTGTATTACTTAATTGAATCTTATCTCACAAAACACTATTGAAAACTATAATTGAAATAATAGCAATATACATAAAATGACATGTACGTAATATTACATAGTATTTATTGTGCGTGATATTATACTAGCAACGGTCCCCGTTTTCACTCGCGTAAGTCTCCTGGGGGAATTTGGGGATAAAAAAATAGCCTCCCGAGGATTCAATGTTTCTTTTCCATAAGTTTCATTAATACCGGTCTACTAGTTACAGTAACAGTAGTCTGTTTAATCCGCATCAAATTCGTTTTTATTTTTAGTAAATCGGACGGGACTCTCCAACTAATAGGGGTCGTGGTTCAACTATCAGACTCCCGTGGTCTAACTAGTTGGACAGAGTTGAACCACCACCCCGCACTCGATATCTAGAGACCTGGATTAACACATGGGCTACTTTTTCCCTATATTTCCACGGAATCGGGACTTACGCGGGCTAAACAGCGGGTAGTTAAAAAATAATGATTTTTATACTTTCATGATCACATAAACACGTCATGTCAGAAGGTTAACGAGATGAGATCAGCTAGTATCCTCTTTTCTTATATCTGTTACAAATTATGGCGTATTTATGACAGAACATACGTTACATTTGGTTCATGAAAGTGACTACACAGTCATAATCAAATACAGTCAAGAAATACATAATATCTACAAAATATTGGTATGTATATTCATAAGACATATTAATATAAAATATATAAATGCATAAGACTTTGAAATAAACTCAAGTTGTTGGCAAACAATAAGATCTAGGGTACTAGCTTATGGTGGTCGCACATTGATACGAGCCGAACGAATCGATTTTTTGCCGTCCACGGAAAAGGGTACCTTATAATAATAGAGATAAGGTACATTTATTTATTTCAGAGTCGGCCGCCTCTGACGATGCGGACGACTCTGATGACGTCATTGGAAATATAAATGTAGATACCTTATCTCTATAATTATAAGGTACCTTTTTCCGTGGACGGCAAAAATTCGATGCGTTCGGCGCGTATCAATCTGTGTCCACCTTTATTAGGCCACAGTGGCGGCGCCACCGCGGTGTCGGTGGCGCCGCCACACTAAAACACCAGAACAAACACCAGTATTCTTAGAATGAATAACGTCGTGGGCGCACAATGTTTATTGGGGCGGGAGGGATAAGGGGCAACAACAAAAAAATAATGGTTGCGCCATCATTGGGGATTTGGTTGCCGGCAACAAATTGATTGTGCAACCAAGCTGACACCAGGTGAGCCACCCTCCATATAATTGCGCCACCACTGGTCTCCTAGTGAGCTAGAACCCTTAGGTTTTATAAACTATAATAAGTAGGTAACGAAAACAAACTAGCTTATAACAAACTAATCTAAGTTTGAACTCTGCACATAGAATAGATATACAAATAGTTATTTATTGACCAACGCTTAAATAAAGCTGGACAAGGATCTGGTTGAACGTGGCATAAAAAGGAACTAATGCGGCTACCATATTGCATAAGGTTCAAATTCGGTTGGTTCTTTATTAGTGACGACGCTAGCGCCCTCTTTCGAATGTAAAAGATCCTTGTAAGGCTGTAGCGTGAAATGTATAAATAAAAGTTGCTAGGTAGGTAATTTTCAATAGGGATAAGAAACACAGCCCCTGATTAAGAGGATAAAGAAATTAATAAATTTAAAACATTCTCAATATTTTTTTCTAAAAGCCTCAGTCGTTAAAATAATTTGGTGTATATTTACTTTCCTCTGTAATTATTATATATATATATATCTGTTATTGTCTCATATGTGTATACAACGTCGTGTTTGTTTGAATAAATTATCTTTATTTTTTTCAGTTGGTCAGAGTACCACATAAGCAGGTAAAGCAGGGGTTGTGGGTTCAAACCCCACCGGGGAAGCGTTATGTCGTGTGTTTGGTTCAATAAGTTCTATTATATTCTAAAGTTCTCTTTAATTTTCGACGACCTCTGTGGCGCGTCGGGGAAACACCCGACTGCGACGCAGAAGGTTGCGGGTTCGATTCCCGCCGGGAACAAGTATTTATGCTGACCATAAATTCTTGTTTCTGGTTCTGGGTGTTTCCTACATGTATAATATGTATATATTTACAAAAAAAAAAAAAAAAAGTATATAAGTAGTTTATCCGTTATCTGGCACCCATAACACAAGCATTAAGTTGCTTAGCTTGGGGCTGGATGGCGATGTGTAATATGTCCTGAAATATTTATATTTATATTTAATTTTCAATTGGTCAGAGCACCGCTACGGATAAGCAGGGGTCAAATTTTTGGGAATGTTTTAAACGTAAAGACAATTTTATTTATACGTTCCTCACAATCAATGTAATAACATAATGTTATATACGTATTTGGTCTAATATAAAACACCGTTGTAACCAATAATTCTTATCCTAATTGGTTTCTATGTTCCTAAGCGTCAGCCTTATTATAATAATATAGTATCACTTAATATAGGAAATACAATGTTTCATTATACATTGAAAGTGTATGCGATATGATATTTAATTTGATAGTTGTGTGCTAAAACTAAAGTAACTAAGGTACCTACGGATAATAAGGGTCACCTGCCACTTTAACCAATAACTAATTATTTCGTAAAAATAGGGAAAAACTACTTATAAACAGGTCATTGAATATTTGCTTTATTGTCAATCTGAAAAAACGATTCATTTGTTTATTTTCTTGTTATTTTGTCACTAATATCAAAGTTTTTTAGTGGCTGTTATTAGCCGCAGTTACCTTAGAATATGTATTGGATTTCTGTGTATGAGATTTCGGATATGGTGCATTCAAGGATCAAACGCAAGCTCGCTGTCGGTGATAGCTAAAATAAATAGCTGAAGACGTGGATTAACAAATATGCTACTTTTTATCCCGATATTCTCACGGGATCAGGACTTACGGCGGGTCAAACAGCGAGCACATTCGTTTCAAGGGTCCGTACCTCAAAAGGCAAAAAAAGGAATCCTTATAAGATCTCTCTCTCTTGTCCGTCTGTCTGTCCGTCCGTGTGTCAACACCGATTTTCTCCGCAACGGGTGGACTAAGCAAAATTTATACCAGATACTGAGGTCTAAGTCCCCTCCAAAAATCAAGGTTCTAAGTCAATAAATGGGCAAATTTAGATTTTCGCGAAAACTTGTTACCAAAATTTACCTTAATTTTCAACTTTTTATTTTTTTATTACAGTGAGATTTAGCCAATCACAATATTCTATTAATTAGCACACAGCTATCAATCATATCAATTATACACAAGGAATCAGTTTTACATTGCGTTTGTTATAAATGCATAAACGCACTGAAGAATATTAAATGCAGTTTTGTGCAGTATCTTCATACATGTGTGTTATTGTTAGATGTGCCTGCGCATTGTAAAACGGGGACGTACAATCAGGTAACAGAAGTGCAGACTCACCGTAGAGCTCCAATTTTACTATTGTTAGAATGTTTTCAGTTCAAGCAAGATTTTAAGAGGAAAGGGTACCGGGGGCTTTCTTCATACAAACTATTTCAAACGTAGTCGACTGTTTTCTCCCTGGATATTGACACTAGAGCAAATTTTTTTGGCGCATAAAACTTATAACTGCCATGACCATGCTCCTATTTTTTATTTTTATTTTAATTTCTATGATAATTAGAAAATGAAAAAAAACCAAAACATAGCGGCATAGTCATGGCAGTTATAAGTTTTATGCAGTGGGTCTGCAATTCTGATGCCGATTGAACATAAGTTATACGCAGTGTATTATTATTGGGACAAAATCGTGTTATTCGAACAATTTATAAATATATAATTTTATGGTAAGATATAGAGGCATACAACATTCAACAAATACATACAATAAGCAACTAAAGATTTCTTTTGGACTTAGGCTGTCCATAGAAGCGGAGCTAGGTAGCGGAGTGACGTTTCCACATACATTGTGGAACATGCGGAGTTGTACGTGGAAACGTCACTCCACTAGCTCATTGCGCTTCTGTGGATGGGCAGTCTTAACCACGGCTATGCTAAAGATGCATCGTATAAATGAAGTTGAAATGATCGGCCCCACAAAAACATACCCTAAAACACTCTTAAACTATAATCAAGTTTGCTGGTCTTATTTACCCCGTTTCTCAGCTAATAACCTGAGTTGTTCACCTGGTTGGTCAGTTAGGAATAAATGTTTTAAGAGGTATTTAGACCTACTTGCCCGCTAAATTCGAAAAAAAAAAGTTTTATTGTAAAAGAAAATTAGCCCAGTTACAAATCGAAATCTAAGATTATTTTATGAAACAGATTAGATATTTCAGAACATATTTTTTCAACTTTTATTAGGTTCTAAAACTATACAAAAACATAACAGTGTAATTAACAATAATTGACGGTTATCATAAAGGACACTTTCTTTTAAATTTGGGATAGTTTGAAAGTCTAATAAAGGTTTGAATAATTATGTTCTAAAAGCACGTTTCACAAAATAATGTTAGATTCCGATGTCTTACTAGGTTATTTTTAGGAAAAACTGAAAAAAATAATTGCCGGGCTTTTACTTCGACACCTTAATCACCCAACTTATTTATCATTTATTCCAGGTCTAGGATTCTAAAAGACTATTTGATAATGTCGATCGGGAAATACAACTACAAAAATAGGTTTTTTTTTGAGAAAATATGAATAGAAGGCACAGTAACGGACTATGATAGTTTGTGTCAGTCACTACATTTTCAGATCTTTGAAACTAAGGAACGGATTTTGATGTGTTTCTTTTATTAGATAGAGTGATACAAAAGGAAGGTTTTAGTATATAAAACAAAACTACTGCGTACGAAGTCGCGAACAACAACTAGTTTTTAATAATTTAAGAAATATCCATGAAAATATTTCACACTTACGACGTCAAGTAGGCGTACAGAATTATAGCCCAGGTGAACAACTCAGGTGGTCAGTTGAGAAACGACGCGTATTTATACCTCAAATCTCACCACAAAACCCATCTGACTACTATCGGCTCAAAGTGTCCTCGGAGCTGCCAGACAGCCTCCTCCCATTAGGCTCTTCTTCATGCGTCCCGTTGCATCCGTTGACGACCTTCGGCGGCGAGTGCCTTTTCTTGTACATTATGTCCCAAATGTGATGGACGATAAGGTCTATAGCCACTGCAACAATGAGACAACGAGTCAGTTATATAGCAGCTAGTTAAGACCATAGCCGCTGCGAGATGTTACTGCTTATTACGGATACTTCATACTATCGATTATGGATATACGCTAACTTCACATCTATTGGTTTTCTTATCACAGCGGTATTGCGATATCTATACTAGACCGAGTCGTGGCCAGTTTAAGGCACGGATCCAAAACTATACGAACATTTTATATGAGCCACAGATTACCTATAAATAGACGTCGCATTTAGAACAACAGATGCATGGGTCAAAATCGTATACTTGATAGGATCGAAATGTGCTTTTGGAACATAATCATCCAACTACTGTAACTTTTATTAGGCCTTTGAAGTCTTTGACCCGTAGACACGTTCAAGAACTAAAGCAAGTATTTGTTCCGCGCATCTGTTGTTCAATATGTGGCATCTAGGTAATCTTGTAGGAAGTACTTTAGACAGCTTCATACAAAATGTTCGTGACTTTGAATCCGCGCGAATTAAAGGCTTAGCACGGCTTAGTATAATACTTTATAGCGATTTTCGTTCTCAAAGATGGATATTCACAAACTTCAAACCATAAAATTCTTAAAAGAAATGGTGCGAGTTTTTGAAAATCCATCGTTAAATTTTTAGCTCCATTTTTAAGGGGCTGTTTCAAATACTGGTATAACAATATCGCTGTGATTGTAACGTGAAGTATGAAGTTAGGCTATATCTATCTTCGATAAGTATAGGTATGTGAATCGATAATAAGCCTGCAGTAACAACTTGTATTACAAACACTTCTCATTATAGAAAAGTTGTACAAACTCGTTGCAGTGGCTATGACCTTTATTTACTTACCTTATTCATTAAAAATATATATTTCAACACTTTGTGGGTAACGCGATTGTTTTAGAACGGCTTAAAATTAAACACCGGCATTCTATCATAGGTAAACGAAGGTTAACAGGAACTAAACATCGTTTGAAACTCATTTTTTTTATTTACTTACAAGGTAAAAACAGCAGTGGCGTCATTTTGATATAAATGGTAAGTATAAACTCAAAAACTGTTTAAATAGCGGTGGCGCCATCTAGATATAAATGGTATAAACTGTATAAATAGCGGTGGCGCCATCTAAATATAACGGGTATTAACTTTATAAAAAGCGGTGACGCCATCTACATATAAAGGGTATAAACTGTATAAATAGCGGTTGCGCCATCTAAATATAAAGGGCATAAACTGTATAAATAGCGGTAGCGCCATCTAGATATTATTACAAGGTAAAAACAGCAGTGGCGCCATCTAGATATAAATGGTATAAACTGTATAAATAGCGGTGGCGCCATCTAAATATAACGGGTATTAACTGTATAAATAGCGGTGACGCCATCTACATATAAAGGGTATAAACTGTATAAATAGCGGTTGCGCCATCTAAATATAAAGGGCATAAACTGTATAAATAGCGGTAGCGCCATCTAGATATTATTATAAAGGGCATAAACTGTATAAATAGCGGTGGCGCCATCTAGATATAAGGGGTATAACTATATAAATAGCGGTGACGCCATCTAGATATAAAGTTATAACTGTATAAATAGCGGTGGCGCCATCTAGATATAAAGGGCATAAACTGTATAAATAGCGGTGGCGCCATCTAGATATAAAGGGTATAAACTGTATAAATAGCGGTGGCGCCATCTAGATATAACGGGTATAACATGTATAAATAGCGGTGGCGCCATCTAGATATAAAGGGTATAACTGTATAAATAGCGGTGGCGCCATCTAGATATAAGGGGTATAAAGGGTATAAACTGTATAAATAGCGGTGGCGCCATCTAAATATAAAGGGTATAAACTGTATAAATAGCGGTGGCGCCATCTAAATATAAAGGGTATAAACTGTATAAATAGCGGTGGCGCCATCTAAATATAAAGGGTATATACTGTATAAATAGTGGTGGCGCCATCGATATTTAAATGGTATAATTTGTCAAACAGTTGTTTGTTAATAAATAGCAGTCAATATATGTAATTTTTAGTCAATGCTACGACTTACCTAAATTATCCGCGCCGCGAGGAATGATGACGTCAGCAAACTTCTTTGTCTAAAATTAAACAAAGAAAAGTTTTAAAAGAAACAAAGAAAAGAAATGGGTTTACTTATGTGTCGTAAATGAGCAATAAGTTGTAACTTGTAACTTCACTGGCATTCGGAACCTATCAAACTGCCATTTTTACCATAGTTTACTATGTAATCTTTTTTTACTAAATATATTTATTTGCTGCTATTAAACTGGTGATGTAGATGGTTGCGGGTCGGATTTAAAAAAATCTTTTTGGATTTGATTTGGTTTGAAACTAATAAGCTGGGGACATAAGCGAGTGAATCCGCAGGGCGTTGCTAGTTTAATTAAATAATGTAAGACATTTCACACGGCACCATCTAGCCCTAAAACTTAGTAACTAAGCTTATGTTATTGTGACCTGATATCAGAGAGAATACTTGTCTTAAATACTTTCCTAACAGACACCCAGACCAGAAAAAAATATACTTATCTGTAGTATAAATATTCGTACGAGGCGGGAATCGAACTCGCAACCTTCGGGCGTTTGCCAGCCCGCTTCGGCTTCGCACGGCTATATTATGCATGTATTAGACATATAAACCTTCATCTTGAATCACTCTATCTATTAAAAAACTTCATCAAAACCCCGTTGCGTAGTTTTAAAGATCTAACCATACATAGGGACAGACAGCAGAAAGTGACCTTGTTTTATACTATGTAATGGTAAACACTCACCGGTAGACAGAATTCTTCAAAGGCCGGCTTAACGAAGTTCATATACTGGTTTAGCACTTGTTCCAAGTCGCGGCC
Organism: Idaea aversata; assembly: GCA_907269075.1. NCBI lineage: Eukaryota > Metazoa > Arthropoda > Insecta > Lepidoptera > Geometridae > Idaea > Idaea aversata. Next base: position 1,731,751 of record OU026084.1, read on the forward strand.
GCGCTCCATTATATCGCGGGGCACTGGAGAAAATGTTAACTGTTATTCAATTGTGTTAAAAGCGTCATCTAGCCCCAACTAAGCAACCAGGCTTGCCCAAATAGAATAATTTTATTTCCTTTTCTTATATAAATACTTATCATCCCGCGAACCCGCAACCTTCTGTTTACCCACCCCGCCATAAATGCCGTCAAACATAATATTTAATTCGGTTTTTTTATAGACATAATATCAAGCATCTACTGTCCAAAAGTTGCAGACTGCCATGGGTGGAAAGAGATGGAGGAGGCCTTTGCCCAGCAGTGGAACAATTAAAAACAATAATCCCAATATTCCCACGGGATCGGGAGTTACGCGGGTAAAACGCTGCTAGTAATATTTTTTTTAAGTTTTACTTCTTTAGGCGCGTTATGAAAAAATGATGTGAGTGAATTTTTATGATGCGCGCGCAGCACCGTCACACGGAAAATTCACATGTTGAAGTTGTCTGCAAACCGCAAGATGACAGCTGTCATAAAACCATGTTGAAGTTGTCCGCAAACCACAAGATGACAGCTGTCATAAAACCAAATAGTTTGCTTAGATCTACTACCTACGTGAAACTGAAAATGAGGTTAGTACAAAGAGGTACTACTACATAATTATTTTAATGTAATTAATTATTTATATGTGACTGGAAAATTATTTCTTAATGATGCCAAAGAAGTATAACTTCTCACGCGCGTACATAAGTACACATACCCATTTTTTTTTAATCTCCCTTTGTCTTGCAATCTGTCTTGTTTTAGACATTTAGCTTAGAGGTCAAGTGTGTGATGTTGTTGATTAGCGGCTTGTATGGCGTGAATTCATTGAATCACCCATTTGTATCAGTATCTTAGGCCATGGCAATAGGCCTTGCGGAGCTTTCCTTTTTAATCTCCTAAAGGCAGAGTCCACAGTCATGAAAGAGGATGCGAGTTGGTTTGTGTGATTTGATTTCTAAATTTTATAGGATATCATAAAGTTTGTGATCTCTTCTTTGACAGTTGGCATGTCCAGATCGTGGTGTAATCGGTGATTTGTCATGTACCAGGGAGCTTCAGATATCATGCGTATATTTAAAATTATAATAATATCAAAGATTTTGTGTATGTTTCATCATACCTCTACGTGCAAGCCTTGTATCGGAATCTGTGTCAACAAACAGCTTCATGTGGAACAGGTCTCGGACCTCGGGGAAGTAGAACACGAGGATACCTTCGATGAGTACCACATCAGCAGGGTAGATTGTGTGAGAACGGTGACTGAAAATAACAGGGTAGTAAGAGCGGTGTTGGCTTAATGGTAGATACCTTGACTTTCATTCTGAAGGTCGTGGGTTCGAATCCCGGTCGGCCATGCACCAATAGATTTTTCTTAAGAAAAAATTATATTAATTGACATTGCTCTTACGGTGAAGGAAAACATCGTGATAAAACCCGCGGCTTAGTTGGCTCCAGAAGTATTGACAAGTTCTCTCCTCTGGACATGGTCAACTAAGCTGAGAGGGTAGTAGGTGCTGGGCAAGCCTACTCCATCCTCACGTAAAAAGGACCCAATTACAAAAGGTCTAATTGCAGTAAACAGCCCGTACACAAGTACAATTACAAGTAACAGAGTTGTATTTAATTAGAATGTCAACTTTAATCTACAGAAATATTACAAAATGGATTTTTGTTTATTTGTATTGATGAATAAGATTCCAAACTCCTGGGCCAATTTGATAAAACTTAGTTTGAGAATACATGAACCTTTGGGAGTAACATGGGCTACATTTTAATTTTATACGTCCCTTCGAAAATACTGCTATATTTGTTTTCTTTTTTACATAAATTATACTCCTTAGCTTTAACCTGTGATTTCATTATAGTTTTTGGTCATTCAGTACCACTGTTACAATTAATACTTTCCCCACAGAACAGGCTTAGCCAAGTGTGGTAAAATTCTTATATTAATCACTACATAATATAAAACAAAGTCGCTTTCTCTGTCCCTATATCCCTATGTATGCTTAAATCTTTAAAACTACGTTTAGAAGGTTTATATGTATAATACATGCATAATATAGCTGAGCGAATCCGGGGCGGGTCGCTAGTATCTGATATAACTTTTTAGTAAATATTATTTATTATTTATGGTCAACCCAAGATTCTAGGCCCATTGTTCTAGTGTTGATTTATCTTAAAATAACACACTTACCTGATTGAATTAGTAATATAATCATACTCTGGTACTTCAACCTTCTTCCCGGCCAATATATCCTTCAGCACGGCTAACAACTTCTTATCATCAAATGCATCAGGGTGGTCAAAGTTGAACTGGCCTCGCTCAGCCCGGAGTCTTTCTGAAGGGTTCAGCGTGCGGTAGAATGAGTCTTGGCTGATGCAGACGACTCGGCGTTCTGTGTGCTCTTTGTGCTGCTGACCGAGCTTTTCCATGATACGTTGACATACTGTTGACTGAGGATTGAAAGCTGATGTAGATTTTAGTATGGTGATTTACCAGACTATGGAAAAGCTAAGAGGGGGAGTGGACTATGTGTTAATCCAGGCCTCCAGCTATCTACATAACCTACATACCGAGTTTCATTGCAATCGGTTGAGTAGTTTTAGCGTGAATACTTACAAAAACACACACACTCAAACTACATTTTTAATATTAGTAGGCTAATATAGCAGTAGGATTCTATTCATGTTATCCATAAATGTTACCAAAATCTATTCCATAGTAATTCCGTAATTCAAGAATAAACATAATGCATACTTTTTAAGGAATCCAGCTCAGATATTGCAATTTTAGGTTAGGACGTGCGACGTAGTTTAAATTAGGAATTTTCTAGATTTTTTGTCGAATAACAAGAGTCACATAGATCGCAAGCTACCCTGGCTTCAAGGTCATTACGTAATGAAACTTTTCAGGAGAAAATCAATAAAATTCGAAGGTTATTTGGATGGAGAGTCATGCTTACCTTCCCACTCGCCGTACCGCCAGCTACACCGATAAGGAACGGCGTTTTACTCTCAAAACCGTTTGCTAACACATGATCTGCTGGTTTCTCTGCCATTTTTTGTTTATAGATGGATCTAAACGGTATTCTTATAGCTAAAACTGGAAGGCGCACAACCACACAACACCTTTGTAGAATTCCTGGCACTGACATTTTGTTTGACATTGACATAAATAAAGAAAGCTGACAGCTGATAAAATGGCGGACGTACTAAGGACGTGGGCGCTGCAGCCAAAAGGCGGATCCTCCCAGACGATCCTACGCGCTCCGAACCAATCGCGCGAAAACCGCGCTCCTCCGCCGGCGGCGCCGTCATCGCCCGCATTGGATCGGTGATCGGCCTAATTACGTTTGACAGCGTTCTTGAAAAAAATTGTTATTAACTGCTATACGATATCACATCACAGAATATAACGATAGTTAATACAACAATAATAATTGTCACTTCAAGATTGAGGTTTGTGGATTTTTTTCAAGTAGGGAACTGGCCACCACAAAATAAAATTGAACTGACGGTATGAAAAGTAGAGTATGCACCTTGGGATAAAGCATGTCTTCATCTTGGGCGGCTGGAACCCCTCGCTTCACTCAGGAGTTAACTTTAAACTCCCTCGCTCCGCTCGGGAGTTAACCCGAGTGTCCCTCGTTACACTCGGGGTTCAATATTCCACCCACAACATAAGACATTGCTTTATGCCCTTGATACATAATGTACTATTATAGACGTACCTCTATTATACAACGCGATTTTCACTAAAATTCTATAGAAAAAAGGTCGTTCAATTTTCTCTTTGACAGAAGCAAGCGAAGTTGTGCGCCTTGCCTTAACCTTAACAAAAGGGGTCCTCCTTTTGTTTTTGTGTTCTGTCTTAACTCGCGTCCCTCAAAGTCCTTCGTATAGGTTTCTTCTAGGAAAGCACGTACACCTTAGAGTAGACCGCGATAGTGGTCAAACGTAACCCATTTATTAAAATTACATTTTGAGGTACGGAACCCTAAAAAGATCTCTCTTCTTTACAGCCGTAATACTTTATAATGCATTTATGACTAACAACATCCGTAATATTTGTTTTCAAAGACGTCAAATAGCTTCGGCTTAAATGTGTCTTAAAAAAATCATCATTTTAAAAACGATATCGTTTATTCTTATTACGTAAAAATGTGTTAAAAATACATAAAGGAATGTAACAATTTTATTATGTGATTGACTTTGTCAAATCTAACAACAATTTAACAAAGCGTAAAATACTGTCTTATATTAATATTCGATACAAAAATATAAAATATTAGGTATAGGTGGCACATTGTGAAAACTTTTTAAACAGATAAGTTCCTGAGTTTTTGGTCAGCCTGTCTCAGTGAGGTGGCCATTTCTAACTGCTTGACGCGCAGGCGAGCCCACACGAGGTAGTCTTGCAGGCCAATGATTTGAGCCGCCATCAGGGCTGCACTGTCAGGATAAATTACTGTTGCGCAGCCGAGACCGGAGGGCACCGAGAGTGACGACCAGATATCCTGAAAAATATTATTATTTATAAAAATCCATGAAGTTCTGAAGGGAATAATGAAATTGTCAAATATCTTAACTAATTTCAAAAGCTAGTTAATAATATACCTGAACAAGTTTGTCCGAAGGTGGTGGACAGTTGATAACAGGATACGACGTGTTGCCACTCAGCACCGGGCCTAGTCCGTTAGAACGACCCGCCACAGCAATGAACACTAAAGCTCCGTGCGTGTCTTCGTATTGTTGCATGATGCGGAGGGTTTCTTCTGTCGCTTTGTGGGCTGAGGTCACTCGAAGGTCTACGTTCAAGCCGAGCTCACGTGCAGCTGTAACACGTTTTACAATGTTATTTATCACCTGGTTTCTATGGGAATTTCAATATCTTTAAAACCAATAAGGTTTTTACTGTATTTATTATACCTTTGGCAATTTTCTGGCAATGCTCCTGGTCAGCAGGCGAACCCATAAAGACAACAACTTTGTGGTGAATGTTGGGCTTCAGGAAATCGAGTTGATCTTTGACCCAGTTGAAGTTACGTTTAACTGTGTCCAAATCTGCTGCAGTAACAGTGCTCAAGTTTCTGTACACCTGAAAAAATATCAGTTTCATTAAGTATTAACTAAATTAATTGCTTGAACATAAACTCTACATAACGAAGCCAACAGTAAAGTTTTATTCGGGATACCTACGTCACTGCGAAAAACTTTAAAATACTCGTAGTTATGATTTTTATTTACCTGTTTGTCTACCATCAATCTCTTGTCGCCAGAAGGCCACAATCTCCAAGAATCAGAGTCGATGACGTCAGCCAGAAGGATATTTCCTAAAACACAAAATTACGAAATTAAAAATCATCTTCACAATTAAAAGAAGAAACAAAACTTAATACCTACTACAAACAAGGTTTTTTTAAATATCAGGTTACTTAAAACGGGATATTGCAGGGATTACGAACCACCAGTTTAGTATATATATACATTTAAAACAAAAACCTTGATAAATATTCCGCATTAAATAACTTTGGTAAGAACGAAGACATAAAACCCGGTAGAAATTAAAATAAACAGCAGCACTAGGCAAGTGAATTTAGGTCAGACTGTAACTAAACTGAATTAAGTGAATTACCTTCGGTATCAACACCAAATTCAATCTTCATGTCGATGAGAGCGCAATCACGAAGAGCCCAAGCCTTTTCCAAAATTTCGAACACAAGGATGGTTGCTTTTCTCATGTAGTCTACTTCATCTTGACCTGAAAAATTTAGTCAGTCAAATTTTTAGTCTAAATTTTCAGACGATTTAGTCTGAAAATGTAGTTAGGACAACTTAAACTAAAAAAGGTATTTTTTGTAGTGGGTAAAAATAATAAAATACAAACCAATAAGAAGTCCATTGAACTTGAACTTGGCGCAAACGATCTGTTCCTCAGACCACTGCGGGTCATGATTAGCATCATCTTTAAAAAATGTCTCTTGTTTAGGCGGCGTGAATCTGAACCCCTCAGGCACACCTTCGTTCCTCTTCAAGAAGGAACCAGTAGCGAGGCGACGGGTCACCCATTCAATGGGGATCATGTCACATTTCTTAGAAATAAAGGCTGTAGATGACGCTATCTTAACGAAAGCGGTTTTAATTCCTGTAATTGATAAAAATAAGTATTTTATTAAAATATAGGTTTGGATAAATACTATGGCAGAGTAATATACAACTTTTAAGATATTTAGTTATAATATCTTGCTTTATTAGATGATGGTCCGACGGAAAAAGGGTCAAAATATGTATATCTAAAATCTGAGTCCACTATGCTATGATGTAATATAATAAATAGCGATAATAGTATAATGTATCTAATTGGATATAAATAAAAACCCAACATAAAGATAACAAAAGCAAATAAAATTGACTGATTTACAACGGTATATTTCTTGCATAGTTGTTACTAAACGACCTTATAAACAACGATATTTCATAACAGAACCATTATGTTGCGATTATCTGTTTGTTGTTTTCTGAGGTCAAGTTGGGATCAAGAAAACATTTATCTGGACGAAATGTCCGAACATTGTTACATGGGGTACCTATGTCAATATTTACAAATGATTAATAAGTATTAATAGCTTTTTAAACACACTGCATAACGCGGTTTTACCCGCATAAAAGTAAAAGTGTCAATTTTTTACACTTATGATAATTATTAGTAAAAATGTATGTTTACCAGTTAAACTTACACTTATAGTATAACTACTTAAACTACAACAACTGTTACTACTAACAATATAAAGTTATAGTTATCTATTCTAATAGGCACATTTTGTTATCTGCAAAAACTATTGTTTGTGTCCTGCTGATAACAACACTATTAATTAAGATAGATGGACCACCCAGAATGAGTAAGTCGACAAATAATCCAATTAGTGAACGAAATAGTACAAATTTTAGAAACAAAGATTTTCGGCTATGATGGTGATGATGTAATTTTTGTATCATTTGATAATTCAAAATAAGGTGATAATTAAGACCTTGCTAAAAGTTTTTTAAACTTTCTTTTTCTTTCTTTACTTTTTCGTCTTTCGTCGAAATCTTTATGTAAGTAACTTATTTGCAAAGGTTGCGAAATGGGGATTCCATTATACAACCGTGTCAAATAAATGACATTCATTTATTTAGGGTGAACTTTGAGTGAAATAGAGACAAATAAAGGTGTTGGTCTTGGTTTATTTTATTCCCAGATCTTTACGTTTCAATGCAAACGGAAAGTATAAACTGCGATCATAACTGTTAAGTTACATAAAAATATATTTCTTACCAGCAGCCTTCAAAATCTCGAAAACTTTTGCAGTAGTCTGGTTAGAGATGGCGGCTTTGCCCTCCAAATCGTGCGCCTTGACGCCATCCCCGGCGGTGATTCTGTCCTTGTTCAGTAGAAGGCAGTGTCCAGGTAGCTGAGGCAGGTCGAATACTTGTTTAGTTTTACCCTCGATTATGAGGCCACCTAATTTGAAACCACCAACTGAAAATATTAAATAAATATTTTAGATTTCTTTAATCACACACAAGCGACACGTAAACAACAATAGAAAAGTTTACTAAGTTGTGTAGGTCGTAAAAGTGGATACACTCATAATACATTATTTACTTACTGCTGTTGTAATAGAATTTTGTAAGTCCAAAAGGCATAATCGGCTTATTGTATAGATGGAAATAAAAAATACTGTAGTTTAACTGATAAAATTCTCCGAAATTACTAAACTAGAAGTATTTTATTCGGACAGCAGACAGTGAAATTGATCAGTGGAAACAAGGAGGAAACTAACAACATTTATTTCCATACACCATTAACCTATACCTACCATTTATTTATTTTATTACACAAGATTATCGTTATTCAAACGATAATTGGACCGGTCTTGTGTTTTTACCCATTATTTTTGGACTAAATACGACCCTGGATCGACTTATTCGTCGGTGTTGCCATAAAAAGAGGTTGTGTTTGTTTTGCGTTTTGCAAGTTTTACTGACATTGAGAAAAAAGGCGAGATCTCAGGTTTCCTCGTCGAGATAGCGACAAAAAAATTAAAAGGTATTTTTTCTTTTACCAGTGGGGGTCCCCAAGTGGTGTGGTGCCCCATAGAATTAAGAGCCAGCTGGTACTGAGCAGCTAGGTACTATAATACGTTAAATTCGATAGTTTCCTCTTCGAGCATAAAGCCAGATGCTCGCTTCGTATATGGCTCAAAGTATTTCTTAGATTTATTAAGGCTGTATGAGCTTAGCGTCTTTTGTCAATCGTTTAAGTGAGTGTACCTTAAACGAGAATTTTATACAAATTGCATCTATAACTTTTGGCGCTAAATTTTAACACAAAAGGAAGGTAATTTAATTTCAAGGTTAACGGGCCTATAAAATTACAAACACGGACTTACGAACAGTTAACGTAAATACGCTGACAGTGTTGCCAACTCGGAATTTGAAAAATACGTAGACCCCATTAGAAAAGTTCGTAGATCTACGTACTTTTTCTGAGTGAAATAGAAGAGGTAGTTATAATCAATGCTTTAGTGGACTGTACCTAGTTCTTTCATATGTTTATTTCCTCAGTTGTGTTCAATTAAATCGAAATTTGATAAATATCAAAATAACAAAACAACAGTACCTACCTAAGTAACTCCGTCGAATCGAAATATTTTTGGTGCTGTGAGACGAGACGTTTCGTTTTACTTACACAGTCACAGCTCTATGGAATGAGAACTTGTTTCACTTGTGTTTAAAATAATGACGAAAATAGTACTTTACTTATTGTGTTGGCAAAATGAGTGTGCACGTTTCTATCGATACCTACGTTTATTAACTTTTTTTTCGCGAATGAAGGAAATAATGCGTTTCGTTCTAAGGAATATGAGTTTAGTATAGTCATAGGAATTATGAGTTTCGTTAATTTACAAATTGATAGGAAATAACGTAATTCTAGGACTGAAGTTCGTTCGTAGGTTTGCAGGAGAGGCCTAAGAGTACGTAGATCTACGTAAAAAGACGTAGAGTTGGCAACACTGGCTGCACATTAAATAAATTTGTCTAGGTATTAAGTACTTAGTCTAACCAATTTATAAAATACTTACAAATTAGCAGTAAAAATAGTACCTACGAACGAACCGATCAACATCTTTATTTAGTCGGGCTATAGACGTTGATTTTTTATTCGTAGGTTAAAAGTACCTACATAGAACCTACTTGTCTTTTTTTTATTCTGCCTTTCTGCGAAGTTATTGTTAAAAGTTAAAAAATATTACCTTCTTTGGGTTGAGCCATTTTCTTTGCTTGAGTTTGCTGGTGGCCAGAGGACGAGTTTTCACCACAATGGGGATCGCGCGATGATTCTTCAACACGACGAGGGCCTTTTATAAAGTTTTGTTGTCCGGCATCGGGATAATAACCACGTGCTCTTTGCCTCGAAATGCCGACTGATAACAAGTTCTATACTTCGACCACGTCGTCTTGATACTTGGTATTTTTAGTATTACCTACATAAATAATTTTACTCAATGGCCCGGTCCAATCCTCCAGACTAAATAAATATTTAAGTTATAAATAAAATAAACATGGTAGGCGAAGTGGGGGGTGTTAGGTTTTATTTTCGTTACGAAATTTCTTGATTCGGTCGCCGCGCTCAAAGCCCGCGATAAAAGCTATGCAATAGCTTAAAAAAACGTCCACGTTAATCATACATTTTTCAAACAAACTAAATAACAACAGCAATAATTAAATTACTCGTAACTACTTAACTATAATAGATCACTCAGTCATACAGATCTCACACATAATTTTTAACGAAAAATGTACTAAGTACATAAATACCTACAGCCTAAAATTGGGTGTGAAGCAGTGAATTTGTGACATAGATTACTATTAATATTTGTGAACCGTATGATTCGTTTTTACGTCAATTTGACTACAATGAAGAATGTTAACGAATTTTGAATATTAAGTAGCTCTCCATATTCTTTGTCAAAAATAAAAAATACAAGTGAAAGAATTACTTCAAAACGTCAATTAGTTTCCGATTTATAGAAGTAAACGGGCGACGCGGACTCGTACTTGATGCATGTGACGATGTGATGTCATCGTACAACGATAATAATAAGCCCTACAAACTTGTAATACATTATTTTGTTTTATCATTAATAGTTTTCACAGCGCACGCTAAAAACTGTTCTGGGTTATCTACCTCAGGTTACAATATTGCAATTATCTTACGGATCCCTTATTTTTTTGAAAATAGGATATTATAGGTAATTCAACATCTCTGACATCTTCAACATCACTGATATTATCAGTCATAATGAAGAATGTTAATGGTAGGAATGCCAAATCGGTTGAAAATTTGTTACAGATTTGGTTTTACAGGCATTTAAACTTACTATAAATATCGAGTCCCGCTAACAGTCACGTGACTGCTTGTGACGTCATCGAACAACACTCGCTCAGTCCGCTCGCACTTTCAGCACGGTGTGTCGTCCGAAACCACTGAACCGATTTCAAAAATTCTTTCACCAATAGAAAGGTAAATTATTAGTTAATAACATTCAAACTATAACTTATTAACCAACTAACTATAACTAACCAATTAACCAATTAACTATAACTTATTTTCTGTTAAAAGTTTAGGTACCTAAGTCTGTCCACCTTCTAACAAAAAGGTGAGATGAGCTACATCCACATTACATCGCTCACACGTTATGACTTGCTTCTGATATTATTATTTGGTTTTCTTGACCGATTTTCAAAGATGTTTCACGTCAATAAAATCCTAAAGGCTTTTACACACGCTACGATTTGGTCGTCCCGACCAAATTGACACAACCAAATTGGGTATCGATACACACGCTACGATTTGGTCGGATACTATTCAGAGAGTACATTGATACACATCGTGGTCATTAAGTAGTTTCTGGGGTTCCATTCCTCAGGGGGAAAAACGGGATCCTATTACTTAGGTCCGTATTAATAAACCGAACTCAATATCGATTTCAATCTTGAGTTTGCTCTTAAGGTTGTTGCGCTGATTAATAAACCTATCTTAAGACGTGATTAAAGAGCGACGTATCACTTGAGTCATACCGTATTAATAAATCAAACTCAGCTCTCAAAATATGTCTCAAGATGTAGGTCCGTATTAATAAACCGAACTCAATATCGATTTCAATCTTGAGTTTGCTCTTGAGTTGTTGCGCTGATTAATAAACCTATCTTAAGACGCGATTCAAGAGCGACGTATCACTTGAGTAATACCGTATTAATAAATCAAACTCAGCTCTCAAGATATGTCTCAAGATGTAGTTTCGTGAACTCAAGTCTGATTGCGGGTCATACATGACATAAGTTAGCTGTTTCGTTAGTTTTGTAGTTCAGGAACATGGAGCTAGAACAAATTTTGTCAGAAATCATTTATTATGATGATATTTTATGCTAATGACTTTTTGAACAAATCATTCGCATTTAAATAATTATTTAGTAGTAAAATCTTACATTTTGTAAAAAAATTCACATTAAAAACAAGTTGACAGCAAAATATGACGACACTACCTACCATAGGGTAAAAACATACCATTCAAGGTAAGAACAAAGCGTTACTGTCATTCAATGTCGCTCTCAAGATCAGTTTCAAATCTCAAGAGCGATATCAGCCTGGTTAGAACTTGAGTTTTATCTATTAATTAACGCCTAACTTAAGATAGTGACCGCATCTCAAGACTCACTCAATTGATACGCACTCAAGATCGATATTGAGAGCGATTTATTAATACGGGCCGTAGTTTCGTGAACTCAAGTCTGATTGCGGGTCATACAAATCTTACATTTTTTTAAATATTTTCACATTAAAAACAAGTTGACAGCAAAATATGACGACACTACCTACCATAGGGTAAGAACATATCATTTAAGGTAAGAACAAAGCGTTACTGTCATTCAAGATCAGTCTCAAATCTCAAGAGCGATATCAGCCTGGTTAAAACTTGAGTTTTATCTATTAATTAACGCCTAACTTAAGATAGTGACCACATCTCAAGACTCACTCGATTGATACGCACTCAAGATCGATATTGAGAGCGATTTATTAATACGGGCCTAAGACTTCACTGTCAGTTCATCAGTCCGTCCGTCTGTCTGTCTGCCTTTCTGTCCGTCTGTCATCCGGTTGTATCTCATGAATCGTGATGGATAGAGAGTTAAAATTTTCACAGATTATGTATTTCATTAGTGTCGCTTTACCAATAACAACTAAAAAAAGAAAAAAAATGAAGTGGAGCTCAAATACAACATGATACGGAACCCTTCGTGCGGGAGTCCGACTCACACTTGTTTGTTTCGAACACGAAGTTGGGTCCGATGCGTACACACGTCCCGATTTGGTCGGATACAACCAAATTGGGTGGGCGTATCCAATTTGATCAATTAATAATAATTAAGTCTGCCCGACCACGATACACACGTCCCAATTTGGTTGCACACCCGACCAAATTGTATGTCGGACCCGACCAAATTGGGACGTGTGTAAAAGCCTTTACTGTTAACTCTCCTTCTAGTTCTCGCCAGAGACTCGCGCTGAGATAGGGGCGAGCCACATAAAATAACAATAATGTGGGAACAGTGAAATTAATTCCATGACGATCTTGTGTATTCTTGTCACTTCCCATCGATGACGTGGTGGGTGAACGAGAAGAATTATTTTACACGCGCCCCGCGGTTTCACCCGCGTAAGTCCTGATCCCGTGGGAATATCAAAATAGAAAGGAGCCTATAGCCTTCCTCCATAAATGGACTATCCAACCAAAAAACAAATTTTTAAATTTGAAATTTTTTTTCAGAGTTTAGCGCGTTCAAACAAACTCTTCATCTTCATCTTTATAATATTACTACCTATAGATAATTTAATATAAAAATACAAGTATCAAAAATTATAGTTCGAGTATGTATTGAGTATTTATAGTGCGGCATCCATCTCTCTCGCACACATAAACGTCAAACAAACGTCAATTCGCAGGCCGTCTCAAATAAAAAATACCATTCAATCAATTTATTTCTCGGTTCTCAGCTAAATTAACTTGTTGCTCCGCGAATACTACGTGATACTGCGTTATTATTTATTTAAACAATAGGAATTACCTAGTTTTGCTATCTCTGAGTCAGGTGAGTCGATTTATTTACTTTTAAAAAGTCAGCCAGTGCTACAGGCTACAGGTGTTCGAAGTTCAAAAAGTTTTGTTTTTAAATGCAAGAGGCTTGGTTTTCCTCAAATAACGCCACATGATATGGACGCGGATGTTCTGAGACACCGCATGGCTTGTTTCTTTCATTTCTTTCAGAAACAGCTTGGTTTAGTTTGTTGGTCAGCTTATTTCAATTTATTTTTGATGTAAGTAGGCACTTGAGTCCCTGTTCCATATTATTTATTTGATGAATAAAATTGTCTCTGAACTGTAAGGAGGTTAAGTTTGTAGATAAAGTGTGTTATTTTTTGTTTGCTGTTTACTTGGTGAATGACTCGTTCAGTTAGGCACAATGTATTTTTGTATTGATTGGAATGTGCAATGAGTAGATAGGTAAGTAAGTCTGTACTTAAGTTTTTATTATGTTATTGGTCTAAATATTTGATACTCATGATTTGTGGTGTGATGGTTGTTTTTGTTTGCAGTTTGGCCGATTAACTTTGGGCAAACTCAGAGCGAGATGTTGAGCATTAAGCTATGTTTAACCAAAAGCGTGTTTAGGAGACTATTTTTTTACTAAAGTTTCCACTAGAACATATGTTAATTAGCCAACTTCGACACAATGTTTGGCCAATATTAAGCGATATGATTGGCAAAACTCTCCAAGTCCCTTCAGATCCAGAACCTTCCAAGAAGACACTTCAGGCTCTTCCAATTCTGGGCTAAACTTGGCTACTCTCTATTGAAGGCATTTTGACCATCACACAATCTTCACTATGTCTGCTACTGAGTTAGTTTCACTGGAGACATCATTACCTTGCACTTTTTTTTCGTTTTGGTCCCTAAAACATAAATAACTCGGGGAAATCTGCATCAGTTCAGACGTCCATCTATTTAGCACCCTTGGATGATCTAACTTTATTACTATTGTAGGCCAACTTGGAGATTGCTCCAAGTTATGGCTGACCAGACCACAGCTTCACATATTATTATGATCTTTGAATGCAGCAGCGATATACCCAATGGGCCCATTAAAGACTCAGTAGTGACCTAGGCTTACCGATATAACCAAAAATGAAAGGTCTTTTACCTGTCCTTGGGGAGTTGATAGAAACGGCTTGAATAGAAAAGAATAGGTAGTTTATATGAGAAACACGACAACATAGTAAGTAAACCCAGCATAAGTAATGAAACCCAGACCCAAAATAGACATTCAGTCTTGGTTTTGCCGGAAACTAGCCAACAAAGGCAATGGTTGATCAGTTCCAGATATCTGAACAAATGTAGATAATTTATGTATACCTCTATGATTTAATATTTCAGTAGTTAAACACTGACCTATATTATTATACCTAAACAAAATTATTGCCAAGTCTAGTGCAAAAGTACCAACATTATAAGATCCTTCTCAAAGGACCACTGTTGAGTTTTTTCATATTTTTCGATTTATCTGTATGAAGCGTCGTTTTGGAAGATTAACAATGCAAAGAAGGGTCAAATCTTATCATTTTTTGAGACAGTGTTCTACTTTAATATGACTACGTAAGACGCTTTCAACGACTTCTGTGGGGTGGTTGGCGTAATCCTCTGCAACTCAAAAGGTTGCATAAATTCTGCTGCAGATTAAATATTAATAATAAGAGCAACTTATATTCTTATTCTTCTCAATAAGATTTTAAGCCCGACTGCCTGCCTGATACCAATACGCCTTGACCGCAGCAACCGCGCAGGAGACACAATTTGCGATGATCACCACAAGGTCTTCAAATCGCTTGGTCGCTTTCTACGGCACCCACGGTTGGAGACAATTTAGCCCTATTCTACGTCGTGAACAATCTCTAACAATATTTATTTAATTCAATTCTACGCCACTTCGATAATGTGCGTACATTTTTCGTCATCAATGTTTACTGCGTACTATTTGACTCTTAGCATAGCATGATCTAAATTTCGTCATAGTTGTTTATTATGTAACCTAGAGTTGGTTCAATAGGCTGTTTGTTTTGAGATCTATTCTACTATGTAGGTACTTGCATTCATTAATGTTGCAATCAGAGAAAGTAAAGTTACAATTACTTGAATGTAATTGTCAGGTATTGCGTAGGTTTGGGTTTCATTCAGTTGAGCTATTTTGAGATGAAGGATAAGGGATTTGCGCAATAGTATTTTCGGGCATTTAGCGTTTGGACAAATGTTGGCGCAATCAAAATCTGCCTATCGTAAATCAGAAAGCACTTCAACTATATAGTGTTGAACTTGTGTAATCAACTTCACCGTAAACCTTAAACACTCGGCATTTCTGGAAATATACAAATCGTTTATTTTCCACATTAATAGCTTAGACACATGTCCCGATTTGGTCGGGTCCCACAACAGTGTTGCCACATTTCATTTCGACAAATCTGTATCGATAAGTGATAAAATCTGTGTAAAATCTGTATGATAACAGCTATAATTGTATAAAGTCTGGACTATTCATAATCGTAGACAGAGAATAAATAGTTATTCTCTGTCTACGCTCCATAATACAGATCATACAGATTTTACACAGATTTTTTCACTTATCGATACAGATTTGTCGAATTGAAATGTGGCAACACTGATGTCGGACCCGACCAAATCGGGACGTGTGTATAAGCCCTAATATTCACATGATTACAAAGACTATCCTCCCACACTACCCCACTAGGCCACAGAAAGCCGCTCCCGTGGGAGGAATATATCCGAAAAACAGTTGCAAAGTGGAGGCTACCTCCACCTGTGTTAACACCGCGAGTCGGTATTAGTCTCGTCGCGTGAATTTTTGGAGATGCTTCTTTCATTGAAAAATATTCACCCACTTGTTTTTTGTCTTCAGTCAAGAGACGAACAACAATTGACGTTACGTTTATACACGCGTTATCTGTATTCATTACGACCCCTGTGGAAATCTACTCTAATGTCATGAGCTGACCCCCTACGGATTTGTTTATGACGACACATCGACACTCGATTGCGACTGTTTACATTTCACTATCATAAACTAAAGATACTTACTTGCTTTTATTCGAAACACAAAACATAATTTGTCGATTGATTGTTTGTTTTTCGGGTCGATAAATCTTTTTGTTCGGAGAACTTTTTGTTTATAATATTTTGATCTAGGATTTTATTTGCTGATTGAGAATCGGTAGGGTCAAGTTTTATCAGTGGGACCGTATGGTCCTCGATGATATGAAATATATCGAATTAGATCAAAATTTTAATGAGTTCTAGCAAAATCAACGAGAGACGTTTTAATAGCAATCTCCATCGAACGTGGATATTTTATATTTCCTTTTGCAGTCACCATCATTTATTAAGAGTGACTGCGACTAATCACCGAGAACTAATAAACCTACTATACTATATTTACTTACGTAAGTAAGTACTAAGTATATTTATTTATATTTACTAAGTATATATTTTATATCTAGACTATTATTAAATAGTAAAAGGTAGACGTGGGCCTGAGACCAAGTTTTACACTGGAACAATTTCCTCGTACCTAAGCTAAGAAGTGGTGCTATTTTCATTTCTGTGTTTATTTTACGAATATATTAGGATTCTTCTTTTTAGAGTTTAGAAAGCTTTATTTAGGCAAAATTATGCCCTGAGTAATTTGGCTAACTGTATCTTCAAATATTTAAGGCTCTATACAAAATATAAACGACATCGTCAACCAACAGGAAGATGGCGAGGGCATAATTAACTCGCATTCTGTCACCAGCTATGGGTACACAATATAAACTTACGTAGAGCATTATTCAAACTGGAATTTGTCTGGGAACTCAATGTAATTTAAATTGCGAATGTAAAACCAGATGAAACTTGAATATTTTACTAAGAACTAGCCCTCTCTGAAACTAGTTTGCTGGGTGAACAAGTGGGACACGGATCTGTTTGTAGGTTTCACTCGATTATTGACAACTAGCTTCGCTCCGCTGTTTCACCCGCGTAAGCACCTACCGAATAAATATCAGAATGAAAAGTATCTCCTGTGTCCTTCTTCATACTTAGGACTACCAAATATCAAGTTTGTCCGTGAAAGGTAACAAATAAACTTGCGCATTTTTAATATAGGTAAATAGATTTCCTACAAACTTTATTAAGTACTTCTTCAGGGGTTGAATTTTCTAAAATCCTTTCTTTGCAGGCACTTTTGTTTGTTTGTTTAGAGTTGCAGAGATTTTGTGATGATTTTGTAACTTACTTACTTATTTATTTGTAGGTAATTTCGTTGACATAGTGAGAAATATGGTCAATATGGTCATTCATTTCATCATACATACTGTTAATTGTCACAGAAAAACCGTTAAGTATACAAATATTCAGTATCGAAAATGTTCGAAACAGCTTCACTGTTTCTGCACAAACACTCCCGCAAATCAACTAACTTAAAACGTAGGAGCGAGTGGAGCGACGTCAAATGAACTCATTTTTGCACCCTTCCTTGACGTCATATTACGATTACATTATCGTAAAAAGTAACAAATAGTGACAATACACTTCTTAAGAAAACTAGCACATGTTTTGTTATTTTTTTCCACTCTTATCTGTTTATTTATTGAGTTATTGGCATCGCCAAAGACATATAACAGTGGAGCAATTGACTTGTTGATTAGTTTGGTCCCTGTTTACCATTAGTTCACATCGCTAAGCTGGTCAAACGCAGCCAATAACCCCCATTTTAAAACATTAAAGTGCGATAATAGGAGCATCGAATTTTGATAGTTTAGATTCGCGTGATCGGGTGAGTTGTTATAGCAACCAATTATTTGATTGTATCAGGGTCAGAGAGTCAAGAGATTGGGTCAACGTTTATAATATTGGGGTATAATTACTGCGTCAACTGGTGTAATGTGCGCATGTAATCGATAATAGTACCTACAGTTTGTTTTTGTCGTTGAGAGATTGTACACTTGCATATGGGAGCCTGCCTGAGCAATAGTTGTGAACCCTAAAGCGGTTTATATTAAGAATTTTTGAGTTTAGGCAAGAAATCCCGCGTTTAGTGGCTCATACAGAGCAGTCTCTGTACTTCAACCACAAATCAGATGAAACAAAACATCAAGTGGTCGCCAAACTTGGTAAGGAAGTGATAATATAAGTTACTGATTATCTTAAACAATCCTACGACAGCCGGAAAGTAAAGTTCTGTGGTTAAAGGCTTCTTGAGTGTTGCTAAAGCAAAGGATCCGGAGTCACTAGCATCCATGGTACATAAGATAATGGAAACGATGATCCTATTTTTTGCTGTGTCGAACGTACTAACCAGGCGCTGGCTTATCATATGTAACAAAAAATGTAACTGTCGAAAAGCCTTAGATTGAGGTAATAATAGCTTTAAATTGCAGTAACAGCTGAAAATGACATACATTGAAGATCCTATCTGGGGTACCGCGCACTATGCTTCTAGTGTTATCAACCATGCAGCTTTAAATCGCGTGATAATCGACAACAATTAAAACTCTGGATCCAACGAGAATTCAAAATGAAGTGACAGGATTTCAAAAAGTTTTAATTTCGACAAACTGTTTTTTTATTTAATACTTACCAAAGTTCTAGTTTTCTGCTACCAACATACAATTAATTTTAAAGTTTGATCCGGCTCGAAGGACCATATAAAATAAATATTCTACTTATTTGTGGAACCTACTTTTACTTGTCGTTGACCATCTTGGTCACTTCGAACTAGCCTTATGCAATTAGTAGATAATGCATTTTTTCCCTTACGTCTTAAAGTATAAAGTTCACAAATCCTTAAATATACAGGTCTATATTTTTCCATACTTATGGCTAATTAAATTATTTTCAGATATAAGCTCTACAATAGAATCATGGACGGTCCTAACGGGCCAACGCCATGCCGCCTCGAAAGCAGGAGTGACGTCACGAACACAGAAGCCGCCATGGAGAGGCTGCAGGTGACAGACGACAGCTGTCAGCAGTCGAACTGTCAGTGTGACAGGACGCAGGCGGAGGTCAAAGTGAGGAGCAAGAGGTACGGAAGGGGAGCGGTCGAATCAGGTAATTTGACATGAACAAATAAGTCTAACTGCCGTACTCAGAGACGTGCCTAACTGCCTAAGGGAAACTTAAGCTAAATAATGCCTTGTCTCGCTCTTGCGAATTATATTCAACGTCAGTGTAAATGTGACAATGCATTCCTTAGGTACGTCTCTGAGTACCTACGGCAGTAAGATTAATAGGTGCCTCTTAATAGTCGCAACCACTAATAAGCTGATCGTCCAACGCCAACTTAACTAAGTAAGATAGCTAACTCGCATTGTTGAGCCAGTTTTACGTAGCTTAGCCGGCATAGTTTGCGGTGGACGCACATTCATGAAAAACTGGCTCAACTATGCGAGCTAAGCTAAACTAACTTAGTTTAGTTGGCGGGGGACAAACGACTTAATAGTGACCTAAAACAAGTACAGACCCCACCGTAGAGTTCTAAATTTGCTATTATTTTACCAACATCTATCTGGTGACCGGCAAATTGTAAAATTTAAATTTGTACCGGTTTCAAACATCTGAATCTCAAAACGTGGAAAATCACACGGATATTATAACCTGGTGAAACTGCGGGACATAGCCTAGCTAGTGGCTACCAATTACGTAAAACATATTTCCAAAAATAATTCCACAAAGATAATCTAAACTAAATATAAAAGCTGTTGATTGTATCAGTCAGAGGTCGAACAGATATTCAATGATAAGGTATAAACACGAGACGTTATCGTGTTCTGCTAACAAATACCTAATGGTAATAGAAGACCTTCGGTTTAATAAGACCAAGGTGTTGCCAGCTCTTTAGGATCCAGATTATAGTAGTACTTTGAACAATGCGAGGTTAGCATTACATGTTATCATTCTCCACTCAAATTAATCCAATCTACCCTCGAGTTTTGTCCCGAAGGTCGTGGGTTCGAATCCCAGCCGAGGACCAATGGATTTTTAAGCTATTGCATAGCTTTTATCGCAGGCTTTGAGCGCGGCGACCGAATCAAGAAATTCCGTAACGAAAATAAAACCTAACACCCCCCCCACTCCACCTACCATGTAGCTCGGCCGAGCGTTCGCTTAACGTCGTCGTAAGCAGCTGTTTGTTTATGTTTTACTAGCTGCTCCCTAGCCTATATAGCCTAAGTAGCTTTTGTGTTTATTCAGGGCTCTAGCTTAGCTATCTACATACCGAATTTATCGCAATCGGTCCAGTAGTTTTTGCGTGAAAGAGTAAAAAACATCCATACATCCATCCTTACATACAAACTATCCCGTTTATAATATTAATAGATGTGCGCTAATTAACATTGCTCTGCGATGAAGGAAAACATCGTGATGAAATCCGCGGCATAATTAGCTCCAGACATATTAAAGAGTTCCTTACTCTGAACACGTTCGATTTAGCTTGATAGTATAGGTGCTGCACTCTCAAAAAAGTGTGACGTCATGCGTTATTAACAAGTCACCATATAAACGTTATTGACAAGTATAGGTAGCGCAGCGAATGTTGACGTCTGATGGAAAGTAGAAGGAAATATAAGGAAGAAGGAAGTATATGAAAATTGAGTTCTGCGCATACCGAACTCAATTTTCATATAAATATCGAGTTCTGCGCATACCCCTTCCACTTACCGCAGAGGTCACCATTCGCTCAGCGAGGTATAGCCACATGAGTAACTAAGACTCATGTGGTATAGCAACGTATTGATGTTACAAAAAAGGTAATGTCAACGATACAAAAGAGTTCTTATGACGCTATCACGTAAAATTGTCGCTCGTAAACCTACTTTACAGACAACCATTGTTTTTTTTAATTTGTTTAAGGTTTGACACACGAATGCGGTGTATTCGGCGCTATCGGCACAGGGGAGTGGCCCACACAAGTGGATGTAGCACAAGTCATATGTTTAGGATTAATTGCTTTACAACACAGGTGAGTTGATAACATAAATAATACACTATATTGCTACTCGCAAACTATGCAGGGTAAATTTTTTACATGGTCCTTCAGGGCTATATCCTAAACTATAAGAGATAACTAAAAAAATGTAATAAGCTATTTCTTTTGATGTGGTTTGCATACTATGTTTGTTTCCAGGAATTGATCTCTATCAGTAACACTATCGATTGGTATAAAATTATAGTATGATTATTTTTTTGCATAATCAACAGTTTTGATTCCTAGCCAGGGTAGTGACTTTTTCAAAAATGTTATGATGCGGTTTTAGCTTTTGTCAAAATCGGGCACGCATCTCCTTTCAGCATTTTCTGCTATCTCTTATAGTTAAGGATATAGCCCTGAAGGCACATGTAAAAAAATATACTACTAGATTATCACTACATATAGTATAAAACAAAGTCGCTTTCTCTGTCCCTATGTCCCTATATCCCTTTGTATGCTTAAATCTTTAAAACTACGCAACGGTTTTCGATGCGGTTTTTTTAATAGATAGAGTGATTCAAGAGGAAGGTTTATATGTATAATACATGCCTAATATAGCCGTGCGAAGCCGGGGCGGGTCGCTAGTTCTATCTAAACGTCAAATATATGATGTAAATTCCTTAAAAGATGATGTCACATGAATTGAAATCTCGTAATGTTGTTATCAGAGGTCAAGAGTCAGCGGGCATCGTGACGTCGGAAGGGAAGAGCGCGCGCACGTTCAACGCTCACAAGGGCATGGGGCTCATTAACAATATCTTTAACGATGAGGCTATGAAGAAACTTAAAGGAAACCTCGGGATCGGACACACTAGGTACGTACAATCCTACTATAATATTGTAAATGTGATAGTTTGTGTGTTTGTTACGTCTTTACGCACTTTGATTATGATGTAACTTGTTATTTTGATAACTGGAGTCCTAGATTAAAAATAGGCATTAAACCGCAGGGCGCATTGGTAAAATCTACCTTTCCCTTAGTTTCCCTCAGTAAAATCTACCTTTCTTTTAGTACAATCTGCCTTTTTTTTAGTAAAATCTACCTTTTTCTTAGTAAAATCTACCTTTCCCTGAGGAAAATCTACCTTTTCTCAGTAAAATCTACCTTTTCTTAGTCAAATCTACCTTTCTCTTAGTAAAATCTACCTTTCCCTAAGTAAAATCTACCTTTTCTTAGTCAAATCTACCTTTCTCTTAGTAAAATCTACCTTTCCCTTAGTAAAATCTCTCTTATACTTAGTAAAATGTGCCTTTTCCTAACCTTAGTAAAATCTATTTTATACTTAGTGAAATCTGCGTCACTCGCACACACACACTTAGAAAAAACTTGCTCAATCTTTAGTAAATTCCGTCTCTCTTAAGTAAAATCTGTCTAACCTATAGTAAAATCTGTCTCACTCCTTAGTAAAATCTGCTTCATTACATAGGTATTCGACCTCAGCAGCATCTGAGGAAGTAAACTGCCAACCGTTCGTGGTCCACACACAGCACGGAGCGTTGGCTGTCGCGCACAATGGCGAGCTCGTCAACTGCAGTAGCCTTAGGAAAATGGTACGTTAAAATATTTAATAGCATTAGAAAATTAATGGAAATCTTATCAACAAGGAGATAATAGAAAGAAGGTTAATTCAAAATAGAATGTACACCAAAACTTTTTGCAAAGATACTTGACACTGCCTATACAGAGGCAAACCAAAAGAATAATGGCAGAAATGACATTGGGACTTTTACTAGGCGGAGTGGCAGGTTTTCTTTTTAGCGCGGCCAGTAATCAAACTGAATAAATTAGTTGTAGAATATTGATACAAACAAGAAATGTTTCAGGGTTTCATATCTAGACTCAGTCGGGGCGGAGTTATATCCATTTTAAAAATTGTTATTTTGGTACTTAATCTACCTACAAAAGGAACCATTGGATTTTTTTATAATTAAACCTCATTATAAGGAACTCATTAATGGACAGTTGGAGACTTGGCATAGAGTCTGTGGTCAAGAGTGATACGAAAGAGGTTTTGATTAAAAAAAAATGTTAATTGTTATGTTAATTAAAAAAAAATGTGACTGGACAAAAAAATAATGTTTTCTTGGTACATGTATGAGTGTAGCCGGACGAACTAACAATCGAACTAACAAACAATTATGCTAGTAAATATTATAATATATTATGAGTGAGGTTTAATACTACCTATTAGAAAGTGGTCGAAATATTTTAAACACTGACAGTTTTATTACGTGTGAAATAAGGCAAATTAAATAGAATTTTTAAGTAAATATTTTGTTATAAAAATTAAATTCGTTATTCATTTGGAATCATACAATTTGCATTAAAAATAACCAACCATTCTCGGTTAACCAAACTATTTTTAAATTACTTACTTATTGACCATGCATGCATTGTTAGAAGTACTCATAAAAAGAAAACCAAACTGCCCGTCTCGTTATCTTTCATAATATAGCCACCAAAAACTCAGGTGATCTATAGTTATATACTTATTAAAAACTATTTACAGGATTTACCCACGTAAGTCCCGATCCCTGTGAATATTGTGATGATAGTAGCGTAGCCTATAATTATGTTAATCCAGTTTATCAGTTGTCTCGTTACAGAGTTTCAACGCTATCGGTTCAGTAGTTTTTGCGTGAAGGAGTAACAAACATACATGTACACACACAAACTTCTACATTTATAATATTAGCAGGATAATTATTTATTGTGAAGTTGAACAAGAAATTCAACTACCTAGGTAGGTAAGTTACTAGGTAGTAAGTACCTGGGGGTATGGTTCTATTACAGATTGTCACTCGCTTTAGTGAAACCAGAATAATAAGTAAGAAGATGAATGAAGAGAAGAAGAAGTTAAACTTGATACATTAGATTTCCAAAGTAGGTAGGTACCTACTTACTTACCTACTTACATTTTGTTATGGTATGGTATAGGTATTTTTTCATGATAAATAGATATTGGCTATTTGATAAACAGATACCTTTGTAATTGATTCATAAGATCTACATTACGTAAAAATCAATCAAATAAATATATATTTATCGACAACACAAATACTACCTATGCTTACTAAAGCAAGAAAAGGACTAATTAAATATAATACTACCTACATCTAGCTTATTTCTGCAATAATCACCGACTAAAAGTATAATATAATCCCTAACATTTATACGGGTGTTCTATCAAAAACTGGTCATCACTATCACAGTATAAAACAAAGTCACTTTTCGCCGTCCCTATTTCCCTTTGTACGCTTAGATCTTTAACACTACGCAACGGATTTTGTAGATAGAGTGATTCAAGAGGAAGGTTTATATGTATAATACATGCATAATATAGCCGTGCGAAGCCGGAGCGGGTCGCTAGTTTAAAATAAAATGATCTCCTTGTTCTGTTATTACTACGGTTTAAACTACGAATGCAAATTAAAGTGTTTACCATTTTCACTTTTTGCAATGGCGCCATTTTTTTTTCTTTTAATGGCTTTGGCTTCGCACCTGACTTTGTGCATTGCATACTGCCCTAATCTTTGAGACCTCACAAATCTTTTCGTTTATGCTCGATAGGTAGATGAAAATACTAGATGTAAATAAATTAAATTGTAAGCAACTAGGCTTGTGTTATGGTGACCAGACAACGGATAGAATACTTATATTCTTTTGACGTGATAACGTATAAATTGATGAACACCTGCATTCACAAAAAAAAACAGGCGTCATGTTCCGGGAACGCGTCATGTTATTAACAAGGTAACCATAGCAACGTGTTATAGTTGCTATGGTTGCCATCAATGTTTTCTTATGACATTATCACGTAAAAATATCGACCGTAGATCGACTTTTCAGACAACCATTTGTTTTTTTTTTGTGTGTGAACATAATCAATGGGTTTTTTCTCTTCAAAAAATGGTTTAGCACGGTTAGTGCATATAGATAGGACCAGGTGGCGAAAATCAAGATAAAACTTTAATTATTTTTAAAAAATGGCAGATAAAGATATATTACCTAGTATTATTTAATTATTATCTTTGAAGTTGTCACAACTCAATGGATGACCTTAAAACAACCGCACATTCGAGTATTATAACGGGAAATATATATTCAGTCAGTATTATGGTTTAATTCATAAAAAATAAAATAGTTAGATACGTACCAACTCAAACGAAATAAAAAAACATTAAACAAACTTTTTAAATCATAACCTCTTTTTCAAATATCTTATGACCACAGAGTCTAGATATACCGTCTCCAAGTATCCAGTAATGAGATCCATAAAATGAGGTTTAATTATAAAAAAATCAATGGTTCCCAATCTACCTATTATTACCAAAATAACAATTTTTAAAATGGATATAACTCCGCCCCGACTGAGTCTAGATATAAAACTCTCGAACATTTCTTGTTTGTATTAGTATTCTACAACTAATTTATTGAGTTTGGTTGCTGGCCGCGCAAAAAAAATATCCTGCCATTTTTTCCCAACGGCATTTGAACAAAAATTACTTGTATGCAAAGAGGTTAGGTTCTTGAAGTTCCTATTATATAATGGTGTCAGATCTCAGAACAATAACTAAATGTCAGATGCTTGCTTATATCTTGATTGAATGAATGAATGATTATATCTTTTTTCCACATCTAGTTCACGACCTACTATCACTTTTATAATCTAGAAAAACGGAAAATTAGGTATATCATATATTTTATTTGTGTATATGCACAAGTATTGCCTTGTCATCATTATTTAAAACATGTCTCAGCAACTAAACCACAACTAAACTATTATTGTAGGTGTTAGCGCGAGGCGTAGGGCTGTCCACTCACTCTGACTCTGAGCTGATAACGCAAGCGTTGTGCCTCAACCCGCCTGAGGGAGAAACCAACGGCCCCGATTGGCCCGCCAGGATCAATCATCTTATGAGGTTAGTTACACACACACACTCACACCCTAATCAAAGTATTAGTGATAGTTCTCCTGTTAATAATGCCCAGAGATTACTAGTTGTATGAAGCTTAATTAGTAAAATCAGCCTATAAGATAGTCAAAATCTGTCTTACCCTTATTTCAAGCTGTCTCACTCTTAGTAAAGTTTGCCTTTTCTTAAGTAAAATGAGACAGATTTAACTAAGGAATTCTTTTAAAATTGCGTCGCAGCGCGCTGCTTATTGCGTCGCAGCGCGCTGCTTATTAAATCTGATTTTAAAGTTCTCTAAGGGTAAGGCTTCTTTCTATTCGAGTGGTTAGTTTTAAAATGTCATGTTTAGGAGCTTTAGGGCTTTGGTTAACCAATAAGTATTTTTTTTTTAATTAAACTTTATTATTGTATACCATACTTTACTTTTTCTGTCCGCAGGCTGGCTCCTCTAAGTTATTCGCTGGTGATAATGTTAAAGGACAAGATATACGCTGTCCGCGATCCGTACGGCAACCGACCGCTCTGTCTCGGCAAGATAATACCTCTCGGTTCCAGTTGTAAGTATTACAACACTATACAGGGTTATTGGAAATTATACTAGCAAACCGTTGAGGGCTACTTCTGTACACCTTAACAAACAACTTTTGTTCTACGACTTTTGGAAATTCGAACATTTATTCGAAAATTTTAAGGTTAGGTTTACCTGAAAATCAGCTGTTCCTTACACGGAGAGGTCATTAACCTTAACACTTTACTTATTTCTTAAGTTTTATCTACTGTTCTTAGTCTGAATGACCTGTGTTTTAAAAAATCTGCTGTTTTTCGACTTACCATAACCACAAAAATTTCATTTTTTTTTCGAATTTCCAAAAGTCGTACAACAAAAGTTGTTTGTTAAGGTGCACAGAAGTAGCCCTCAACGGCTTGCTAGTATAATTTCCAATAACCCTGTAATATACTACTCTTGGGTTATTTGCATGGAACAAACACATTGGGCAGCAATAAAAGCAGATTTGCACGGAATTCATACATATTGGCCTTACTTTAAGTACCAACTGTCTACCACATTTTGACTGTTTTTAGGGTTCCGTACCCAAACGGTAAAATCGGGACTCTTTTACTAAGACTCTACTGTTCATCTGTCTGTCACCAGGCTGTATCTCATGAACCGTAATAGCTAGACAGTTGAAATTTTCACAGATTATGTATTTCTGTTGCTACTGTAACAACAAATACTAAAAACAGAATATAATGGTACGGAATCCCTCGTGCGCGAGTACGACTCGCACTTGGCCGGTTTTCAAATGTTAGACAATAAACACGGCAACATCTATGTAAAATAAATGAATTGTTATCGGATGTTCCTTGGAAGCATTGGTCAACGAAAAGTAACTGCATGGTGAATGCACCATTTTCCTACATTTTATTCGTGTTATTACGTACATAATATTGTGTAAGAGAGGTCCATTCATACTATGATAAGCACCTAAAATTGATTTAAACATTTTCAGATGTCTACAAACAGTCATCAGCCAAGCATGCCACGGGTAAATCACTATCATTTCATTTCATTATTACACTACTAGTCTTATAATTAAGTTGACCGTTTTACTTTTTAATGTTTGTATATTGTCGTCTACAAAATAAGTTGAGCCATTGACTAATCCTATCCTACTTCCTACTATCCTATCCTACTAATATTATAAATGTGAAAGTTTGTGTGTGTGTGACTGTGTATGTATGTTTGTTACACCTTCACGCTAAAACTACTGGACCGATTGCGATGAAACTCAGTATGTAGATAGCCGGAGACCTGGATTAACACATAGGCTACTTTTTATCCCGATATGCCTACGGGATCGGGACTTACGCGGGTGAAACCGCGGGCCGCAGCTAGTAGTTAATATAGACAAAAAATGTCCATAGACAAAACTGCCCATACAAACTAGCGTATGTACATTTTACCATAGATTGACAATAGATTGTTATTCCTCAACAAAAAACCGTTACCCCCAAAAATCTTTTATTTCTAGATGGCCCTATTTATACAGTTTAGTCGGCTTATATCTAGATTACGCCACCGCTGACATGAGCTGAACAATTTATGCTTAAAAAATAAAATAAAACTCGGTAAAGTATAAGGAATAAATAGCGGTGGCGCCATCTAACATATATGTAGTATTACCTTAAAACTGATAGCGCCATTCAGAAATAAGGGTTTTTTGTTTGACGTTTGGCGTTCATGTTTGTCATATGTAATTTTAAATCGATGGTTGTGTAAAAGCATGGTTTTTTACATACTTACATACCTACATGTTTTATTCAATAACTCGTGTTTGGGGTGTACTATACAACTATTCACTAGAATTTGGTACCATAAATTACAAAAAATCATTCATTTTTTTCTGCGCACGCTCTCATGATATATTCAGAGGTAAAGATTAAACATTTATTATGGATTTTAGCTTATAAAATCAAGATTTTAAGTGTGATAAACTCTGAAACTATTGGACTGATTTTTATCAATACATTGGATTCTTAGAAGTAACATAGGCTACTTTTATCCCGATATTCCCACGAGAACAACCGTTAAAACCGCGGAGCACTGCTAGTTTAAACTATTCGTTTGAATTTGGTTATATAAATTGCAAGTATATTTTCTCTATGACATATTATCCAGAGGTAAAAATTAATATCTACCTATGAATTTTTTCAGTAAATTAAAAAATCCACTTGAAGATTTTTTTACATGAAATAAGCCTTATAGCTTTTACTTACTTATACTTTTACTTATAGTCTTAAGCATAAGCCACTAACCCCTGAATACTGAAAGGCTGCTTAATTTTAAGTGGCGTTTTAATTGAAATTTAAGTGTAGGCTTCAATAGAAAGCATACACTTAACGTCAATTTAAACGCCACTTAAGATTAAGTAGCCTTTCAGTATTTGGGGGTAAGTAAATGTAATGTTTACATGAAAGGAGCCACTAAGCACTTAATATGCAGTATTTTTTATAAAATGTAAATATAATTTCAGTTGTAATGAATGGTTGTGGAAAGAACGGAGTCGATGACAACGCGGAGGGATGGGTCGTCTCGTCCGAGTCATGTGGATTCCTTTCTATTGGTAAGATAATATCTTGTGCTGAGTGCACGCTTATATACCTGCCTTCTTTAATTCTTGTCCATCCAAACTTTGCCTGGAAGAGATCGCTTTTAGTGCCATATTGTTTAGTTTGTATTTTTTAGCAGATATTTATGTTAGAATGAAGGTATAGTATGGTACAATACAAAATAACTATATTTCGATCCACCAGGTGCTCGTTACGTCCGTGAAGTCCTACCCGGTGAGATAGTAGAGATGTCCAGACTCGGCATCCGTACGGTGGACGTGGTGGAGCGACCGGCTGACAGGCAGCAGGCCTTCTGCATCTTCGAATATGTTTACTTCGCTAGGGCTGATACTACGTTTGAAGGTATGTACAATCAACGGTCAAAAGTCTCTGCCCACCGTAACGTTTACAATCCTGTGCAGCACTATTTGAACATTATAACAACGTAACCTGTGGATCGAACCCACGTCGTCAGTTGGTGGCCGGCTTATACCTCTCGGCCAACTAAAGACATAGCTAACATGTTGAAAGTAATAATCACATTGAGTACTTTTAATTTAAGTATTTATGTTTGTGTGTAACGTCTATTAGAAGAAGGTCGTAAGTCCAATACTTGTTGATACTATTATTGTGGCACACTGATAGTTTACTTTATGACCCATACTGTACAATCAGGCAACAAGGAGGCTCATTTAACAGGCGAGGGAAGAGTCCGGCATGCTTTCCTCTGTTAGTATTTATGTTTGCTAGTACTACTCTACAGGTCGTATTTTACAACGGCACGAAACTTGGTATACAGGTTTTACGATTTTACAGAATTGTTATGTCATCATGGATTTTTGACTGGACTTCCCCCCAATAAGAGGCAAAATTAGAGTTGGATTCTTTTAAAGTTCTTTATCTCAAACAGGATTTTTGTATATTTTACTCTTATCCTCAGGTCAGATGGTATACTCTGCGCGTATGCAATGCGGTCGCATGTTGGCGCGTGAGTCGCCGGTCGATGCCGACATCGTATCGTCTGTACCGGAATCGGGGACGGCAGCTGCACATGGCTATGCTAGACAGGTACATATTAAACAAAGCAGCTTCAATGTAGGACATGGGGTACCTAATTTCCTGCCCATCGTGCTCTACTGCCTGCACCAAGAAATACCTAATGGAGGCCACAGAGACGTCGTCGTGAACGTACTGGTCGTCAAAAATTTTACGTTTTGCTCCACGCAGAGATAGATAGACAATTTATTGCACCATAAAAACAAAACCCAAAATAAATTCTAACATAAGTAAGTCCTTACATAATTTTTACTTGTGTATTATAAAGCTGAAGAGTTTGTTTGTTTGAACGTGCGAATCTCAGGAACTACTGGTTCAAATTAAAAATTATATTTGTGTTGGGTAGTTCATTTACTTTTTATTCGGGAGTTATGCGGGTGAAACCGCGGAGCGCTGCTAGTATTTTATAATAGAAAATTATTAAAAACTAAAAATAAAAAAATATGGCACAATTTAGTGATTATCTCTGATAAAAACCCTAACATAAACCATTGACACGAAATAAGAAGAAAAGCTAGCAGCACTCTGCGCATCTCCCTATGCCGTCAGAATATCGAGATAAATAGTAACCTATGTTACTCCTAAGAACCATTAATGTAAATACCATGTTTCATTTAAAAAAAAAAGTAAAAGAGACCCGTTTGAGTTGGTATGGACATGTTATGAGAAGAGAAGAGATGCATGTGACTAACAGAGTGATGAGTATGAATGTAGAGGTATAGAGAGGAAGAGGACAACCTAAGAAAAGATAGATGGACTACGTGAGACAAGACATGAGATTAATGTAAACGATGAGATGACGACTAATAGGAGTGAATGGAAGAAGAAAACATACTGCGCCGATCCCAAATAAATAGGGATAAGGGCAGGAAGATGATGACCATGCATGTTTCATTTAAATCAGTACAGTAGCTTCACTTCACTACATAGTATAAAACAAAGTCGCTTTTTTAAATAGATAGAGTGATTAAAGAGGAAGGTTTTAGATATAATACATGCATATTACAGCCGTGCGAAGCCGGGCGGGTCGCTAGTTAGAGAATATTATGCACAGGTGTTATTGACGCGATTTATTTTATCAATTAGAAGTTAATCGCAATTTTATTATTCTTCTACTTTTTTAGTCAGTCAAGTTCGACTAATCAAATATTTCCTGCCCAATAGTTAGCCACTGCAACTGCACCAACGTTGGCCTCCATCAGGTCCTCCAATCTACAGGTATTAGGGCACTATGGTCATTTGAATAGGTTCACCATAGACTACGACTATTTTACTAACTAATTAACCAGTTTTTACCAATTACTAATTGGCCTATTAAAAACATTTTTTTAAATATTAGTTATTAGCAGCCCTCCGCAGTTTCACCTGCACAACTCCCGATTCCGTGTGAATATCGGGATAAAAAGCTTACGCCAAGGTTTCATCAAAATCAATCCACTTGTGTCGGATTACACCTATTCCATAAAAACAAAAAATCTTTCCTCTTCATTTAAGCATAGATAGATAAAACAAAGTATAATAGTATCCTAATTGACCAACGTTTGTTCCAGTCTGGTATCCCATTCATGGAAGTCCTCTGCAAGAACCGCTACGTGGGTCGCACGTTCATACAGCCGTCGACGCGGCTCAGGCAGCTCGGCGTCGCCAAGAAGTTCGGAGCGCTTTGTGAAAACGTCAAGGACAAGAGAATTGTACTTATTGATGACTCGATCGTTAGAGGGAACACTATCGGACCGATTATCAAGCTGTTGAGAGATGCTGGTGCTGCTGAGGTATGGAGGCTTTCTTTGATAGCTTTTTATATATTGGCCAGCGTTTTAAGGCTATTTCACACGATGGTTAGTGACGATGCGGTATAAGATGTCCGCTTACCTAGATGACCTATACGCTCGTGACTCGAAAGAACCTAAGTAAACGGAGTCCTTCGAGGGACGTCGCGAGTGAAGATGCATAAAAGTACCTAACGTAACTCTAACTGGTCTAACTGTCGAGTCGTTTGACCTTTGATAGTACATTTTCATGCATTTCATACATTTACTGAGCGTTCCACTCTGAACATCACGAATCTCAGTCAATTTACATAGCAGAATTAATTAGCTGTTAGATTTTTGCCACCTTTCCTCTACAATTGTTCAGTTGTCGAAGTTTTATTATTAACAATCTATTTGACTTTGAATATTGTTTTTTTTAATGCTCCGCTTTGATTACGCGCGTTTTCGCAATGCCTTCAATGCATTGCTAGTAAACTATTATAAATCACAACCTAATAGACCCATTCTTACGTAAACCAGGTCCATATAAGGATAGCGTCTCCGCCGCTGAAGTATCCATGCTACATGGGCATCAACATTCCCACTAAGGAGGAACTCATCGCCAACAAGATGGACTCATTCCAGTTAGCCGAACATGTTGGTAAGTTAACATCAATGATAGTAACTACATATATACACCTATACACCTATGCGATCTAGAAAATTTGAGGAATTTTCGTCTTTTAAATTCATAAAACGGTACACAACAACAATTGTCTATGATTAATGATTTCAGTTAGGCCGCCAGGCATTATCCTTAAAAGTCCTATGCGCGCCTTAACGTTTACAAATAAGATTACTGTTTTCTCAAAATATCAAGTCGATTATTATATTAAAAAAAATAATCAATCTATCCAATTCAATTATTGGATTTATTGTGGCTTTTTAATTTAATAGAAAAGGGTCTGACTGCAGACAAAATGTCAAATCTCGATTTAACTAAACCTAGATTTAATAGTTTATACATTTTTGGAAATAGTGTCCTAATTTTTGTCAAAAATCTATGGGCAAATCTAAACATATATATTCTGTCATAAAGGTGCGGACACACTAGAGTACCTAAGCGTGGAGGGTCTAGTGAGCGCCGTCCATTACAACATGAAGGCGACGCCGAGCGACGGAGTTGGAGGCCATTGCACCGCCTGTCTCACGGGGGAATATCCTGGAGGGTTGCCAGAGGACATTGATTGGTGATATTATTGGGGGAATATTACTACCTATTGCATGGTAACATTATGAAGTTTCAAAACAAAAGGGGCTTGTAACATTTTGATAAAGTAAAGGTCAGCCATTTTAAGAAACACAATGGCGGAAAAATCTGTCTTGGAATGAATTTATAGCCTGTTTTTTTTAGGTGATTATCTTTTTCGCATTTTCTAGTATATATTCGTAATGTATATTCGTTATGTGTAGTGTATTCGTTATCGACTATTTATAAATTTTAATCACATTTTTGTATGGTACCATGCAATAGGTTTATAAAAAGATGTTATTATTATTAACTAATTTCAGTACCCTAACCACAAGTTTTTTTATAAACTTGAATACTAAAATAGATTTAGCTCTCTGATTCCACCGATAATAAAAAAGAAAAATCTCTCCGGTACTCGTACTGCGAGTTTTTTCGTATAGCAAACATTATTATCACGTTTGCGTTAAAGCAGAATTTGTATGGAAAGCTAAAAGGCGTCCTCTAGCGGAAGTACTGCGAAGCTTTAGCTTTCTATACAATTGAACGCAAACTTCATAGTTGATATACAAAAAACTAGCACTGAAAATCTCGAATACGATGCTAATGACAATTTTCATACATTTATATACAGGAGTTTCATTGGCTTTCCCCCGGTCTACCATTTTGATTATTACGGGTTTTTGATGGTGGTGGCGGAAAACCAGGCTCTTTAGCAAAAATATTAAGAGTTAATATGTTCCATTAGAGATTACAAAAAAGAAAAAGTTTGCAGTAATTTTGCAATCCATATTGTTGAATGTTTAGTGCAAAAAATATTGTATAATTATTGTTAACCGTTTCGTTTTTATTAGAAACATTCGAATTAAAACCAACATTCAACTAATGCGCGCAGTTTCTTCACCTTGTCATCTCCTAGTGGAATATAGTAACTCAGTAATGAATTATACATCTGTATTTTTATACCTATTTTTTTTTACCTATTTTTATCTCGAATTAGTATAATTTTGTACAGAACAATCTGTAAAGTACAGCTTTTTAATACTTTTTAGCCTTTTGAATCTATTATGTTGTGGGAAATGTATGAAGTTTGAAGTGACAACTTCATGATATTATTATAGTTCTAATAGTGTTAGGTCAAGTTAAAGCTGTTAAGGCTGCACCCCGAACCGTTCCGAAGTAAAGATTTAATTAAGCAATGTTTTATCACATTTTCGCTATAGTTTAATTACAATCAGAAGAGCGAGACAAAGCTCTCATATCTTTCATTTTGCAAACCGGCAAGTTTTACTAAAGATTGACTTTGGAACGCGTCTGAGTGCGGCTGTTAGGGCAACCTCAAAACAGGGGAAACTGTTTCTAAGTGACACTTTAGTTATATCACTTCAGTAAAAATGTGACAAAGCATTGATCAACTAAAGTTGCGCTTCGGAATGTTTCAAAGTACGACGTTAAGTAGGTACCTAATTTTAAGCTACACGAGAAGTGCCTTATTAATAGTTAATTATAAGTGGCGTATTTGGCGTGCAAGTAGGTTGAAATACTCCGAACAAAAATTAGGAGATTATCAATTAACGATTTCAACTACGAGCAGACATATACGGCGCGCACTCTAGCGCATAACTTAGTAGGCTCCTTGAGTGAAGCCCGTCACACACGTAGCTTATATAAATATACAGGTGAGTTTTATACATGGGCCTTTAGGGCTATAAAATTCTAAATTAGAAGAGAAAACGAAAAATGCTGAAAGGAGTTGCGTGCCCGATATTGACAAAAATTAACAGTGAATCATTGGATATTTGAAAAAAAAAAATTACTCTAGCCGTAAATTTTCCGAAAAAAAAAACTACAAAAATGTGCTATTTCCTTTGATTTGCCATACTATGTTTGTTTCCGAAATTGATTTAGCAACACTATCGATTAGTATAAAACAACGGTTTTTTTTAATTTACAGGTTTGATTCCTGGCTAGGGACTTTCCAATAAAGTAGTTTTAGTTTCTGTCAAAATTGGCCACGTACCTCCTTTCAACATTTTTCTCTATCTCTTATAGTTTAGGATATAGCCCTAAAGGCCCATATAAAAAATTTACCCTGTATATGGCGCGCACTCTAGCGCGTAACTCAGTAGGCTTCTTGAGTGAGTGTTGACATACAATCATCGTGGATCCACATTTTTATTTACATTCCTACATTTTTATATTTAGTGATATTTAGGTTGTCGTGCAGGTTGCGACAATGGGCCCAAGTAGTTGTAACTATTATTTATAAGTCTATAATAATTAAGGTTTTTTCTACACTGTGTAACTCGAATAAATGATCTTTTTTTGTATAGTTTTGTAGGAATGATCGTTTGTATAACATTAGTTATGCTATACAGGGTGTTCTTACTGACCTATCAAATTATAATCACCCTGTATAATTCCAATATTCGTTCCTATGTGCCATTTACAATGTTTTATTTTTAAAATAAATTCATTTTATTTACAAATTGTTCTTTTTTCTCTTCTTTGGCTTTACTCCTTCCAAGTCAACAACAGATGCAATCCAGACAGTACGACTACTTATGGAAAAACATAGAATCAATAAGAAGAACCTTCATTTTATATTCATTGACTTAGAGAAGGCGTTCGATAGAGTGCCCAGGAGACTTGTATGGCAAGCGCTGAGAGCCCAGAATATACCTGAGTATTACATCAGCTTGATCAGAGATATGTACCATAATATCAAAACTCAGGTGAAAAGTCCGGCCGGCCTGAGCGATAGCTTTGAGGTTAAAGTGGGAGTGCACCAGGGATCAGCTTTAAGTCCATTACTTTTCAACCTGGTTATGGATTATTTAACAAATTATATCCAAGCCCCGCTACCATGGAGCCTACTATATGCAGACGACATCGCGCTAGTATCCAGCACACCTACACAACTCCAAAAAGACTTATCGGACTGGACACAAGCCCTCGAAAAGTACGGCCTCCGCATCAGCAAATCTAAAACAGAACACATGGAATGTCTCTACGATCCAGACCCAAACCATAATCCAGCTACCATCTACTACCCCGATGGATCACCAGTACCAAAGGTTTCGCAGTTTAAGTACTTGGGCTCATTGATGACAGCAGATGCAAACATCGATGCAGATGTAGCCCATAGAGTAAACGTGGGGTGGCAAAAATGGAGAAGCCTAACTGGGAATCTGTGTGACCCACGAATGCCAATTCGAACAAAGGGAAAAGTATATAAAACAGCAATCCGACCTGCTTTATTATACGGAGCCGAATGCTGGACCGTTAAACAAAGTCATGAACAGAAACTACACGTAAATGAAATGAAAATGCTGAGATGGTCAGGGGGTGTAACTAGGTTAGATAAAATCAGAAATGAACATGTAAGAGGCACCTTTAAAGTAGCCCCGATAAATGAAAAATTAACAGAAAGTCGACTAAGATGGTACGGACACGTTATGCGAAGAGACAATGACTATGTGGTTCGCAGGGCGCTAGAGTTACCCGAAATAAAACGAGGAAGGGGGCGCCCCCCCGGCACCTGGTGGACAAACATGACCCGAACCATAAAACAGGCTAATATAGATATACGGACAATCCAGGAAAGAACTGCCTGGCGCAAAATAATTAGGAGAGCCGACCCCACCTAAAGTGGGAAAAGGAAAAGAGAAAGAAGAGTTCTTTTTTCTCTTCTGGGATACAAAAAGTTTTACCCCTATCATGTTTATTAATTAATAAATCCTTAATCTACTCTTTTCGACTTCTTGACAGTCAAGGGGTTGACTCCTAACAACCCCTTTTAGTGTTGGGCGATTAACCTCTAAAACCCCCCGCTTTTAGACTTCTTTAGTGTCAAGGGTTAACCTCTAAAACCCCCCGCTTTTAGACTTCTTTAGTGTCAAAGGTTAACCTCTAAAACCCCCTTTTCCCTTTTAGTGTCGAGAGGTAGACCTCTTAAAAACTTCTTTTAGACCCTTTTAAAGGTGTCGAAAGAGACTGAACTAGAAGTATAATCCCATTAGTTATCTGTCTGCAAGTCTTCCTCTTGTGTAATAAAAATCCATATATTTTGGCAAATAAATTATATTTTTAAACATAAGTAAATTTTATAAATATAAAACCAGTACTTACAGGCTATGGTAATAATTGAGATGTTTTTTTTGTTAAAAAAGTAAAACAAACTTGATAAATAATTGTTGTACGGACATTTTTACTACTATCAGTCAAAACTACTTGTATATTTAGAAATCAGTTAATATATCTATTGAGCAGAGAAACACGTCGTTCCTTGATGCTTCCAAAACTTACAATAAATAAATTAATACTTTTCAATGGAACTTTTACGGAATTTACTAAGGACTAAATAGGAAGGTTGGATAGGTTGTTAAATAGGAACAATATGAATCTCTTTGCCGATAGTTACCCCAACATGTCCTAAACAATTACAATAATATGTCCTTTCTGATAATTACCCCAACATGCCTTAATAAAAAACTATGACATGTCATTGTTGACAATTACCCCAACATGTCCTAACCGAACACTACGACATGCCATTGCCGACAGTTATCGCAGCATGCCATAATCAAACACGATGACATATCTTTGCCGATAGTTACCCCAGTATGTTCTAATAAAAAATATAGGCAAGGACATGTCTCTCGTAGTGTTTGGTTAGCACATGTTGGGGTGACTATCTCCAGAGACCCCCAATGTGTCCCAAAACCTACGCTTCTGTGATCATGTTCTAAATTGCCATCAATTGTTGTCCTAGTATGTATTTAATTATGAAGATTAGGCCAACATGTGCTATATCACCGTCATCTCGTTCTATACCACTGACATCTTACGCCTCGATTGGCAGTTTTAACAACATTATCATAGATTACAGACATTATGTGAACATTTCCTCTGCCTCATATTACGTCAATAAGTCTTAGATTTGTAACATATTACTTGGACGTGTCCTATTGAACACAATTGTATTATAGGTTGGGGGCTCCGATTTCCGCACGTTAATCATAATGCCAAATGTATGCTCCGACACGAGATTTCCAAGTCTTAAGTAACATGTCTCTACCAATATTACTCCAACATGTCAGAAAACCGATATTATTCCAACATGTCCTTACCATTACGCTAAGTTCTGTTTGCCGACAATAGCCTCGATGTCGCTGACCTCCTTAAAGCAACTGTCGGTTAGTACGACAGGATCGCTGTCGGTGACAAGGACGTCGTCTTCGATCCGGATCCCGATCCCGCGGAATTCTTGCGGGACTTTCGAGTCGTTGGGTCGGATGTAGAGACCTGGAGGTGGAAGAATGAGAGTTATTACCACTAAACTGTTCGGAGTCCTCAAAATAGAAATTAATGATTTCGATATTCCCACTTATGCGGGTGAAACCGCGGGGTGCAGCTAGTTATAATATAAATACCTGGTTCGACAGTGATGATCATGTTGGCCTGGAGAGGTAACGCGCGACGCACGAGAGGGGCGTCGTGCACGTCCAGGCCCAGGTAGTGAGACACGTGGTGGGGACATAGTCGGTACGCTTCCTGAACACATCATCATTATATTATACTAGCTGTCCCGGCAAACGTTGTTTTGCCATATAAAAAAAATGTGATAAATGAAGAACAGCTCGACCGATTTTGTGCAAACTTCACATAAACCATCTACTAAATAGTCCGAACAAAGCTTAAACATTTGGTTTGGGTAGGTGAGCCAGTTCTAGAGTTATAAAATTTCAACGAAAAGTGGCATTGATTTTTATATAATACAGCAAATCAAAAAAAATGGGTCTGTGGGACTTCGAAAAAGTAGTAGAACAAAAATATATCTGTCTGTCTGTTTGTTTGTTACATAATATACAATAAAAACACCTAAACCAAGTGAAATCTAAGGAAAGTCGTGGTATACTTTACATCAAAATCCAATTAGTAGGTGCTGAGTAATCAACAAAAAAACTGCAGCCGCTCGAGAAAACCCCCCGGTCGAACGCCTTACAACAAAGACGAACGTCACAGAATATATAATAGTGTAGCATACTTTTATCCCGATATTCCCACGGGATCGGGACTTATGCGGGTTTGAATATGGAATAATTCGTATGTTAGCGTAAGTCCCGATCTCGTTTGAATATCGAGAAAAAAAAAAGTATCCTATGTCCTTCTCCTGGTTCTAAGCTACCTCTCTATCAATTTTCAGCCAAATCAGTTCAGCCGTTCTCGAGTTATAAATAGTGTAACTAACACGACTTTCTTTTATATACAGGGTGAATTTTTTATGTGGGCCTTCAGGGCTATATCCTAAACCATAAGAGATAGCGAAAAATGCTGAAAGGAGTTGCGTGCCCGATTTTGACAAAAACTAAAACTGCATCATTAGATTTTTGAAAAAGTAATTACTCTAGTCGGGAATCGAACCTGTTCAATTACCAAAATAATAATCATCCTATATTTTTGTACCAATTGATAGTGCTTCTAATAGAGATCTATTCCTGGAAACAAACATAGTCTGGCAAATTAAAGGAAATAGCTCATTTTAGTAATCTTCTGTAATTTTCATACAACCATCCCTGAAAGAAATGCAGTGAGGAGGAATGACGTAACAAACTGCTGCACTAAAAATATGAACTGTTTTTACAAATTTTATGTAAAGAACTTCATTTAGAACTTATTTTATGATATTTAGAATAATATCACTTGTCCTCTATGTCTCACATTATTGTTTTGCCAGAGACAGAAAAGTGAAAATTACAGAAAACTACAAAATTCAGCCATTTCCTTTGTTTTGCCATACTATGTTTGTTTCCAGGAATTGATCTCTATCAGCAACACTATCGATTGGTATAAAAATATAGGATGATTATTTTTTTGCAAAATCAACAGGTTTGATTCCCGGCTAGGGTAACGACTTTTTCAAAAATCTAATGATGCAGTTTTAGTTTTTGTCAAATCGGGCACGCAACTCCTTTCAGCATTTTTCGCTATCTCTCATAGTTTAGGATATAGCCCTGAAGGCCCACTTAAAAAATTCACCCTGTATATAGATTTGCATGCTTGTCGTAGATAATGGAGAATCTGAATTTTAATTATTTAACACCATTGTAACCCATATTTTGTCCAAGTAAATTAATGAAATATATCATCATCTATACTAATATTTTAAAGAGGAAAGTTTTGATTGTTTGTTTTTTGCGTTGAATAGGCTCCTAAACTACTGAACCGACTTACATGAAACTTGGTATGAGGATACAGTTATTCATTAACAGTAACATAGGCTACTTTTTATCACGATACACCCGCGGGATCGGGAGTTACGCGGGTGAAATCACGGTGCGCTGCTAGTACTTAATAAACCGTACTTTTCATTTACTGACGAATGACAACGCACAGCCTAAAGTCTGGGTCCACTGGGTCTAGAAACTTAAAATATACAGTCCTGACTAACTGATATATAAACGTATAGCTCAAGCCAATGGATGGATCAGGCTAAAATTTATGACGTAGACATCCGCCAAGAAAGGCAAAATAATACTCAATAAAACGCAGTTTTGATTGAATGACTGATGACAACACACAGCCTAAACCGCTGGGTTTGAAAACTTAAAATTTTGGATAAGCGTTGTGTTTTGTATATGTTTGTATATAATTTTGGATAAGCCTATGTTTTGTAAGTGAGTACTAAGGACTTTTGGAATTTCCCACGAGATTAGAAAATACGCAGAACAGTCCGCAGGGAAGCACTAGTCTAGTACAACACTTACAGAAATAAGTTGATGACTGTCGATGTCCCTGGGTAGAATCCCTTCCGATTGTAATTTAGTACCCAACAGCCGACACATGGTGTCGAAGAGCTGGTCCAATGGCGGCCGATGTTCGCCCACTATTTCTATAAGACGTTTCTGTACTGATAGAACTAATTCATATAATATCCTGTGGTACTTCGAGAACGTTCCAGATACCGGCCACGTTCGCGATATGTCTGAGTTGTACATCCATCGTTGACAACCTGGGGAAATAACGTGTGCTTTTATAATCAGAAGTGGGATATATAACAGATCAGAAGTGGGATTCGCAGCATTTGAGATTTCATCACTATTGATTTACGAAAATAGAGTATCACTCTGCACTTTAAGAATAAAATAGAATATAATTTATTCAAACAAACACACGACATAATATACATACAATTAAGAAACAATAAGAGATAGTTACAGAGAAAGTAAAACAAATAATGACACAAATATATAGACAAGTCCCTGCTTGTACGTACAGTCATTCCATATAATGCCCCGCGATAGATGAGTTAAGGACGATTTATACTAGGCCCTGCCTTTACGCGTTACCTGAGTCAACAAGAACCATTTCATTGTCATTCAACATCTGGTTATTGTAGACGTAGTGTATGTGCGTCGCTCGGGCTCCGCCCCCGACAACAGGCGGGAACGCGAGGTGTTCCGCCCCCCCTAACTTGCTGGTGTACTCTAGTACTGCGTTTATTTCGTGCTCAGTCACTCCTGTTGACAAGATATTGAAATATAAGCTAACTCATAAACAACGCCAGCAGATGGCGCCACTAGTACGAAAATGACAAACTTATACGGAATCAACATAGGTAGATGGTGCTTTAGTACTATCTGAATCGCGTATAAGAAATTTACTTTGAAGACTAGTTACGCCATTTACAGCCGCGTAAGTCCCAATCTCGTTGGAATATAGGGATTAATAGCCTATGTGTTATTCCAGGATTTCAGCTACCTACCTAATACTAAATTTCATCGCAATTGTATTTCTTCATGAGGCGCCATCTAACCCAACTAGCCCCAAACTAAGCTAAGCTTGCTAACTAAGCTTGTGTCATGGCGACTAGTAAACGGATATCATACTTTTATAAGTACTGTTATTTTGTAAATACCCACTAAATTAACATACAGAAACACCGAGGTCAGAAACAAATATCTGTACCTATATAAATATTTGTTTAGCACGTTAATAGAACACATCCTAACTTAGTTTTTCGGACGGTTCTCTCTGATTTCATGCGAAAATAAAGACATTTTGACTTGGACTTTGAACCTGCGTCCCAGGCGAGTGTTCGCCCGCTGTACCGCAGAGGTCGACGATCATACAAACCTGGTCTAGTACAGCTCATAGCAACATTAATAGCCTGCGATCCGATATCACAAGCCTCCTTTATCAGCTTGACCTCAGCGTCCGATTTGATGACCCTCATGAAGTGCAGCGCCCTCTGTGGGTCTGCGATGGTCACCTGACTGTCGTGCCGGAGGATGGAGCGGACTGTGCCGTGGATGTCTGGGTTGGCTGGGTATTCGTTGTTGTACCAGAGCACGGCGGGTTTCGAGGTCGATGCTAGTCTGGAATTAAACAAAAATTACTATCTGTTATGTATCAGGTCAAGATCCGAAGACCCGAAGGAAAAAATCGAAATATGGCCATATCTTTTGACTAGCAGCGTTTCGCGGTTTTACCCACGTAACTCCCGATCCCGTGGGAATAAGGAAATGTAAAATAGCCTCTAGCCTTCCCCGACAAATGGACTATCCAACACAAAAATATTTTTTTCAATTCGAACCAGTATAGTTCCTGAGATTAGCGAGTTCAAACAAACAAACTCTTCAGCTTTATAATATTAGTATAGAAGTATAGATTGCGTTGATTAAGGCAATTCTTATTTATACATCTAATAGGGACCATAGACCTTAGTATTCAGTATAAATTTAAACTCTCTATCTCTACTCGTTCCTGAGAAAAAGGGCCTTGACAGACAGACAGACGATCAAGCGAGTGATCTCTTAAGGGTCCCGTTTTTTCTCTTGAGGTACGGAACCCTAAAAAGGAAGAAAAGACCTAAAGTTTGCAAACTTAGAAGCAATTTAATTAAAAGTTTGTTTGTCCGTTTGTTACGTATGCAATTAAAAATGCTGGACTTTATTGAAACTAGTTCGTATTATTAGTTTTTTCACCAAAAATAAACTCCGTAAATAAGTTATTAAAATCATAGATACTTGGTAAGGAAGTTAGAGAAGAACTCAATAGGCCTCGCCTCGTCTACGGCGAACAGTTGCGTCGACTTGGTGCAACCGGTCCTCGGACCTTCCCACATCTCAGCGTGCTTGTCCTTATCATTCACGAATAGAACGCACTGAAACGATATTATAAATATTTTATTACATTTATAATAATAATTATTTATTAATCATTATCATCATATCAGTCACAGCACCGGACGTCCACTGCCTCCCATAAAGACTTCCAGAGCGATCGGTCGCATGCTCCCTACGTTCAACGACTTCTGCGACCTTTATTAAGTCTTCCGTCCATCTAGTATTCGAGTCGAAGGCGGAACCACACTATACAGTCGATCGCGGTTCGTTCATGCATTTATTTCGATATTTATAACTTACTAGCTGCGCTCCGCGGTTTCACCCGCGTAACTCCCGATCCCGTGGGAATATCGGGATAAAAAGTAGCCTATAGCCTTCCTCGATAAATGGACTATGCAACACCAAAATAATTTTTCAATTCGAACCAGTAGTTCCTGAGATTAGCGCGTTCAAACAAACAAACAAACTCTTCAGCTTTATAATATAATATTAGTATAGATTACAAAACATTCACGGGCCGCAAGACGTCCACGTGTTGCCGACCGCTGGTTAAAGGTGGGCGCAGATTGATACGCGCCGAACGAATCTTTGCCGTCCACGGAAAAAGGTACCTTATAATGATAGAGATAGGATATAACCCTGAAGGGTTATGTAAAAAAATCACCCTGTATTTAATCTAGGTTTAGTAAAATCGATATTTTTCAATTTTGGTGCAAGAGGCTCTTAGAAATTGAATAGAACTGGCTTTAACTTACTCTAAAACTGTCAGTCTTGGCTTGTTTGATGATGACAAGTATGGCGGATGGTTCCATACATCCAGTGAGGTAGAAGAAATCAGAATGTTGTCGGAACACAAACGGGATCTTATCTGACATGTACTGCTTGCGGGCTGCTGGGATTATTATCTGGAATATTCAGGCACATATCATGTCTATAAATAAATAAATAAATATTGCAGGATATTCCACATATCGTCATCTAGTTCCAAGCTAAGTACTAACTAGACTTGTGTTATGGGTGTTAGACAATGTATATACTTTTCTTTTGTAAA
This sequence comes from Idaea aversata, assembly GCA_907269075.1. Taxonomy (NCBI): domain Eukaryota; kingdom Metazoa; phylum Arthropoda; class Insecta; order Lepidoptera; family Geometridae; genus Idaea; species Idaea aversata. The sequence goes on from OU026084.1 coordinate 1,776,225, forward strand.
TATATACTTTTATTACATAGAGACAACCAGACCACAGACAAATATCTAAGCATAAATACTTGTCTGAGGCGGGAATTGAACCCGCAACCCTGTGTTTGGCAGTCCGGCATGGTGACCGACCATTGTGCCAACTGGGTCGTCAATTTCACAAGTTTAAATAAATATATATTGTAGGACATTTTACACAGCGCTATCTAGCCTCTAAGTTAAGCAACTAGGCTTGTGTTATGGTGGCCAAACAACGGATAGAATGGGTACTAATACTACAAAGAGGTAAAGTTTGTGAGTTTGTAGGGGTAATCTCCAAAACCAGAGAACCAATTTGAATGAAATTTTGCATAGAGATAGTTTGGGGGTAGCTGAGTGTCATAGGCTTTTTTATCCCGGAATCCCCACGGAATCGGGACTTACGAGGGCGAAACCGCGGGGCGCAGAATCTGAATCTAAAACTGAATCATCGAACCCGCAACTTTCTGGTCAGTTTCCTCAAGAAGCCTCAAGCCTACTCAATCCTGATAAGGTCTAGTTGCAAAAAACAGCCCATTTAGTTCAGTTTAGTTTTATGGGACTGTTTCCGCACTAGCCTCTTCATTTGGGCCATTGTGCGTGTGAGAATATCTTACTTGTCACTCCAACCATCCCAGGTCCTCCCAGAAGGCTAGTATCCTATTCAGGCTGCTGCAGGCGTCCAGAAGAGATGCCAGCGGACTTCATATACAAGTACAAGACTTACAATATGTGTTTTATCCTTATAATCAGCTTCAGAGATGAGTTTATTGACAAGCGTCTCTCTCCGATGCCTGTACTCCTCCTGGGTGACGCCGTACGTGACCTGACCTTCACCCAGCAGGTGTGGGTGTGTTATGTGCGTTGGCTGACCTAGTATACCTTCAAACAGAGTGGATTATAGTTGCTGGGGCTGTATAAATAAAAACCATGATTATAATTTTGTAACTGTGCCCCGCGGTTCCACCTGCGTAAGTCCCGATCCCGCGGGAATATCTGGTCATCTACATACCGAGTTTGACCGCAATCGGTCCAGTACTTTTTGCGTGAAGGAGTAACAAACATACACACACTAACACACAAACTTTAACATTTAATCAAAGTGCAGACTCCCAGTACAGCTCCATAACTGCTATTATTAGACTGTTTTCTTACTTAATAAAACACCCAGGCTACTTAAAATATTTGTACAATTTTTTTACATGCCAGGAATCAAACCCGTCAATCAAACTTCTCTTCAAACCTGTAACCGTCAGTCTTGCAGGCAGGAGATATCCCACTGTGGCATGGAGGTTGTTAAAACCTTATGATTAATTATTAATATCAGCCTTTTATTCGGTCGGTTTTCTATTTAGCATTGCTTGTTGTATCTGTTATTCATTGGTTTCCTCATCTGTCTGCCCTTTACTGGCAACGGCTTTATGGATACTTTCTTTTTTAAACACATACCTGCAGGTATCTTGTAAAATGGTGCATCCTCTTGTACAATTACTGGAGGCTTTTCTACAACTGTACATCTTAATTTAGACTGTATTAGGTTCAGTTTGAACACACGTTTCAGGTCCTTAGGAACTGTTCCTGCAAATTGACTTGTTAACTTAAACACTTAGGCAAAGAATGGCTAAACAAACAAGGAGTCGCGATCTTTACTTTTTTGTGAGACAGTGGTCAAATGATTTGACCACTTTTGGGATGTTGCTAAGTTAAAATAGCACAAGACCGACAGGCTTGTAACATACGAGGAGACCTTAGTCTTGCAGTGGTATAATACAGGTTGAGTGCGATCGCTATCAGCGACATTGATCTAAGGTTTTAAGTTGTATTTTGTATTGTTTTTTTATCTGACAAACAAATTATAGGTTAGGTCCGCTTACCAAAGTTCTGAGAGAGTTTACGTAGGGCAAACATGGTATGTTTTTTTTCTTTAGATATTTTAAAACTACTGAATTATTTTTGTTAATTAGAATGCGGAAAACATAGCGGAACGAGAATTAATAGATTTTTCTGATTGACAAAAATAAATCAGCTGATTGATGCAATACTGAGTTTGGTTGACAGTGACAGTGACAGCAATTTTAGCCAAACAAAGTTTTTTTTTTTAAAACAATATTGACACCGGCGCGGCGGTTTGTTTGAAAACTATTCCCACCATATTCCCACACATTTCAACTTGATATTTTTCAAAGCAACTAGTACGTACATAACGTACAGTATCGTGCTTTGATATTTGAACAAATCAAATCAGTCATTTCACCACTCAATGTTTCGATAGTTGATCATTCATATATAGAACTTTCAGGTCTTATGAAACTTTATAAATGGAAGTGTGTACAGCACAGCAGCAACCGTGTATAGATGAACTTTACCACCCGGATCAATCAGAAGGTCGACAGGTATTTCGCATTGTTTTCTTCGAGGTCTCATTTTTAAGACAGGTCTCAAAAAGGAAAAGAGGCTCTATCGCCAGGCTTCGTGGGCAGGAAGGTCAAGCTACGTTCACCGAGGCAAGCGGTGCAGTTAGCGCGGAACGGCCGGCGCACACGCACGTCGCGTACCACCAACCGATTCGAACCCGATAGTGTCGTAAGTTTACCCGTTACTAGTGTTTGTTTTATTAAAATAACAGTGCTATGTTTATATAACTTTGTTTTGAAAAGTTACCATCTATTTCGGCTGTGCTAACAACATCGACTCTGCAAAGAGGTTTGTTACGTTTCTCTATTGGTAACTTATTAGTGGTCTAGGCTCAAGCCTAACTGGACTTACCTATCATGGTTCATTTGCATCATTTTGTAAGCTATTCATTCTGTTACGGTTCGGTTGTTATATTACTTAATATGTGAAATGACCTCGCGGCTTCTAAGTTCTAATATCTTACAACTTTTGTTACTTAGTCTTAGCTACCTACGTCACTGAGAGCGAGCGCACTAGACAATTACGGCAAAGGACAGTTACATAAAATTCTTACGTAAATAGGTCTAAGTATCTAACTTTTGTCATTATAATTTAAGTAGCAATGTGTTAATTATTTCACAGCTCATTTTTTTTGTATGGAAGTAGGTATTGTGACATAATAAATATTTTTCTCATACATACCTACCTACTTACTCATAAAATATAATAACTCCGCTCTGTGATAATTTTTTCAAGTATCTGGGTATCTAGCTTACCTACCTATCTACTGAAACTCCAAACTGAAAAAATATTTCCAGTTTTTTTACTGAATTTTCAGGAAGTTTCAAGTTTCTTGCCATCGTTTTTAGGGTTCCGTACCTCAAAAGGTAAAAAAAGGAACCCTTATAAGATTACTTTCTTGTCCGCCTTTTTATATTGGATAAATAAATCGATAGACGTCGCTTTTGCTTTATTTTTATTTTCATCTTTAGTAAAGAATGAAAGTAGGTACCTAGAAAAAGTCAGTTTGAGGCGATAGATTGAGCAGAAGATCATGATTCATAGTTATTTAAATAATTTATTGCTCCTGTTTTTTTGTCTTGTTTTTCCTCTGTCATCTAAGCAATCGGTTCAGTAGTTTTTATCTTTCTATTTACTAGGAATGTCTTGGAGATATAAGCGCTTCATTAGTCTAAGGCTTCTTATACCAAGACATTAAACTTCACCAACTTATTACCTGATTAGGTAGGTACACGTCTAAACGAAAAACTGCGGCCACCCTAAAAAACGGCGCTCTGCGGCTATTTTCCTAATTTTCTTACGGGGTCCAAAAAACCGCGGGGCGTTATTATATAAGCTAATCATTCATAATATTACTATTTGTACCTACTTAAGACAAAGAAAGTTAGCGATGAATTCAATGTAGGTACCGGGTACCTTTTAAATTAACTTAAACAAATTTATGGAAATTCATTTCCGTGATTTCAATTTCCTTGTTTTCTATTTTATACTCCACTAAGTTTATAATTAAAGACACGAAACCAACACAAAGTAGGCATATATTTACATTAGTAATTTTGGTAAGTACCTACCTCCTTACCGACTCAGCATCCTGAGGTTTTATTTGCGCATAAGTCCCGATCCCGTGGTAATAGTAGACGGGACAAATAGTAGCCTAAGTATATCACCTTCTTCCTCAAGAATTGGGCTATCAAATGCAAAAAGATTTATTGTACTGAAATAGAAGTTCCAAAGAATAGTGCGTCCCATGCGTCCCAACAAACAAATTCTAAGAATATTTTGTAGGTGTTTACTAAGATTTTTTCCGGCAATTTAACTTCATTCATTATCGTCATAATTTAGCCAATTTACACAAAACCTTAATGAATTATAAACATTCCTCATGAATCACTCCGTTCATTGATTGGTGAAAACGGTATGAAAATCCGCTGTATAGTTTTTAAGTTTATCGCGTTTAGATAGACAGCTAGACTTTGTCTCTTTATAATTAGTAGGTATAGAATACAAATACAAATTACCACATCAAACAAATAATAATTAGTCGTCTCTAACTTTTGTGTTTGTTGAAAACTGTGTTGCTTAGAAAAGCAAGAATTTTGCCACTCCATAATCATCCAAGTAGTTTCAAGTAGAAGCCTAAAATAAAGGCACGGCATAAGTGTTTCCGCAACTGTTGAATTTAACCCACACAACTTCATTAATATAAATGTGAAAAAGCGAAGGTCCTAGCATAGAGCCTTGGGGAAATCCATAACTACAGGTAGAGCCATCACTAACCATGTTGTAGATTATAGACATACTTACCTATTTAAAATATAGATAGATAGATAGTAATTATTAGTATCAAATACTTAGAAACTCCTTTTCAGTCTTCCTACTTTTTATGACGGTTTAAAATGGTTATAAATTAGAATCGGTGTCTAGCTACTATAGAATTTCTTATTAACGAAGATAGTTTATAACCCAATTAGATGCAATCACAAAATAGATATACATCTCAGTAATACCTACTTAACTTAAGTATTTTTAATCCTAAGTACAAAAAGTTAAGTGCTACAGACGACACGTTATTTATGATAAAGCTGTTTAATTTATGGCAATAAATAGATAAAATTAGCTTAGGTAAGAGTGTTTAGGACTTTTCTAACTCATGAACTGTGATAGCTAGACAGAGTTTATGTATTTCTGTTGTAGCTATAGCAACAAATACTAAAACAGAAGAAACTGTATGGGGTACGGTACCCATTAAGCGCCAGTTCGACTCGTACTTGGTCGATTTTTTAGAGCAATAAAAATCGGATCTCATGAAAGAGAATCGTTTAAAATGCAATTAGCTTTAGACATAAAGTTCCTAATTTTGTCTGCATGTAAACCGAACAAAGGCAAGGTGATCGCCGACACGATAATGGTGTTTTAACATTAATACGTTTTTTCTCAAAGTTTTACTGGAATTCAAGCATTCTATTGAATAAAATGAGTTGCGGTGAATAGTATTTTGATGTTTGAATTTACACTAACATGGTTGTTGACTTGATAACGTCTTATAAATCGATCAACACCTGCACTTACAAAAAAGTGTGACGTCATTTCACGTTACCGTTATTGACAAGGTAACCATAACAAAATGTATACAAAATGGTAATGTCAACGATACAAGATATTCTTTTGTCACTTAAAATTTCCGTAAACCGACTTTACAGACAACATTTTTTTTTACTAATAATGGTTAGAGTCTAACTAACTATAGTCTCTTTGTACTTAGGTAGACACAAAGAGTTTTACCATTATGCATGTAACAGTGCCAAATATAAAACCTTTACGGGTTAATCCTTCTTTTTCAGTTTACCCTTTTTTAATATTTTTCTCAACTGATTATGGCCAGTGTTTTATACTATAACAGCAGCTCTACCTCCTTTCTATGAATTAGGTACGTGATTAACCTTCTTTTGAATACTATTTTTTTTTTATAATTTTTCCCAAATATGGCCAGCACTGCCTGAATATCTTCAATAAAACCTCTTTAGTATGGGCATGGACGTATTTATACCTCAGAAAAAGGAGTAAAATACCCATATTTATACCTACTACATCGTCCATGAGTATGGGTAAGGATATTTCAAACATTTCGACTGTTGGTCATCTGTTGGTTGGTAATGTTGATATTTTTCCATAAAGGGTTGAATAAACCGTTTCCACATCTATGGAAACGGTTGAGTAAGTATATAAAAAATCAAAATCGTTCTACCTACTTCAAACGTACTTAAATAAACTATTTTATTTTAATGGTCTATATTAAAGTAATTAGCAGTAAAACCACAGCAATAATTGCAGTGTTTAAAATAAGATTACGAGCACACCTTCAAACCTTTCCCTGTACTTTTAATGTAATGGAATAAATAATTACTAGCAAAGACTTAGTCAAGTAAAATTAAAAATGTTCTTGGAATTGGAAAGTTTCTTGAAGCAAGAAATCATACTCTCCCTCTAAAGACGTTAAAGAATATTGTCTTGATGATCTTGAAAATAATAAGCAGTACTTAAGTAGGTACTATTAATAATTTTAAATTACCTATTGCTTTTAAATTGAAAACACTGCTTTTCATTTTAAGAATTTTTAACACTAGGCCGAAATTACCTATGCTCTACCGTCTATATGAAATAGTACATTGCGAAACATGTGTGGTAAATTGATAATTGCTCAGAGGCGGGTAAAAGCTCGATTCAAGTAAAAACTTTAGTATTTACTAAAGATTTTTCACTCCTTTCCCATAAATTCAGATATTAATTGAGTGTTTAAACTTTTAACAGTTCGAACGTACCGATCTCGCGCTTTATGAAACCAAATAAATTGGCCGGATTAAGCCATTAACTAAGTTGATTGCGAAGGTTTACTTAAATAAATAAATAAATATAAATATTTCAGGACATATTACACATCGCCATCCAGCCCCAAGCTAAGCAACTTAATGCTTGTGTTATGGGTGCCAGATAACGGATAAACTACTTATATACTTTTTTTTTTTTTTTTTTTTTTTTGTAAATGTATACATATTATACATATAGGAAACACCCAGCCTTAAAGCTGATAGTTTGAGCTTTTATTATGATTATTTGCTTTTATTTTGGTTTTTATAGCTTTTATTTTAATCACGGCACGAAAAAACTGAAAAAGAAAAAACCTATAGTGAAATTTTAGACCGGTGCCTTCATAACGTAGAAATTGCAGAAAAAATATTAGCAACTGGCTGTAGCAAGTAAAATATTATTATCGATTTAGTTTCTTTGCATAGGAACTCGTTTTGTGTAAAAGCTTAAATCAATAAAATAAAACAACACAATCTTTGCTCGCTACACCATTAGGTATCCATTGAAGATCCGCGCAGAGCCATTGATATCAATGATCTATAGTTTTTTACAAGTCCTCTGTCGTTTTTCGCAGCCACAGACAGACCACAAGATTTTATAATGATGGAGAGCATTATATTCTAGATTCTTTGAGACAATGTTGCAGTCTACGGACAAAGTTTAGTTTCCTCTGTTTGTTATGACCCCTAAAATTGTAAAATTTGAACGCCTGTTTTCGTACTGTAGGTACCTACCGAAGTTTGTAATGGTCTAATGACCACCCCATTTCGTGAGTTGTTGAAAATTTAATAATTTTCTATGGCTACTTTTTAAAATTCAAACTCCTAACTGACTAACTAAATTATCAACGCTCAACCAATGGACAGATCAGGCTAAAATTTCGCACATGCCCGAAAAGCCATAAAAACGATTTTCTGAAAATTCAATCCCTTGCAATAGTTTTCACAACACAGTGCTGGTATATTAAGAATTAGGAACAAGAAAAAGACTCCGAAAAGAAAAAGAGAGCCAACCCAAAAAAGGTTATTTAGGAAAAGAATTTCCACTTGCGCTGTCGTTATACTTTCCTATGTTAAGTAGGTAATGGATAGATAGATATAGACCTATAAATTCTTGAACTCTATCTATCTATATTATAAGTGCACCTATTCTAAATAAGTATCTAAGATCAGACGTCTATCTATACTAGCCTCGAGGTGTCATGCACGCAGTTTAACCGAACAAAGGCTGGACCAAACGTCTCGCCCAAGGCTGGCTATCTTGTGCACCACTTGGCCGTTTAGGGAAATAACATAGGGCTGTAATAGATGTCGATCCTTTGATTTATAGAGGAACTAGCTGCAGTTTATTCTATTCACGTGCAGGGATAAAAAGTATAGCTTATGCTATGCTTATGCTGCTTTTTATCCCTGCTACAATGAATCAATATTAACCAATTTTATTAAACTCATAATACTAGCAATTTATAGGTACTTTAGGTACATGCAATGCCCGGTGCATTGCAAGTCATCAGTGGTTCCTAACCTTTTGAACTTGTCACCCCTTTTATTTAACGTTTTTATAATTAATAACCTTAATAAATAATCTATGAGTTACCAAGGGTTAAACTGAAAGTTTTTGATAGTTTAGTAGAAAAGCTGTCAGGAAAGTGTTAAAATACGACTGCCTGCGATCGATCTAACGAATGCTTTATCATTAGAATTAATTCAAAGTTGAATTAAGCAATGTTAAGCCCAGTTAGAGTTGAAAACATTTAATTAATATCAGTTTTAAAACTACGATGGGCCTTCAAGTAGCTAAGTTTTTTACAACCTTAATGAATGTTTTTGATTTACATTTTCAATCAACTTTTCCCGCGAATCATGAAATCTTTGATAGGTATGTATCTATTTATCGAACCCCGCGGGCGTTATAATTTTTTTTTAAATAAATATTGCAGGACAATCCACACATCGCCATCTAGCCCCAAGCTAAGTAACTAGACTTGTGTTATGGGTGCTAGACAACGGATATACTTACTACTTATATACTTTTCTTTTGTAAATATATACTTATAATACATAGAAACAACCAGACCACAGACAAATATCTAAACATAAATACATGTCTGAGGCGGGAATCGAACCCGCGACCCTGTGTTTGGCAGTCCGGCATGGTGACCATTGTGCCAACTGCCGCAATTACCCCCCAGATTGAGAACCGTACTACTTAGATATAATTATTCTCACTCTAAGAACATGACTAATCGAATTACGTACATACTTCAATTAATAACACTTGTGTACACAATTTATAGAGAAAACTAAACTGACTTGAAACAGTGCTTGAAACTCGTCTTTCTCGTAGAGGTTGCTAGATTTTTTGAGAAGCCCGCGAGAGAGCGATGACCCCCGCGATTAGTTGTCCACTTTTTATATGTTTGACGACGTCTCAGACAATACCAGGAGGTGTTACGTGATGTAAATGTTATATCTAAACTACATATCTAAAGGTAGGACTGTCGCAGTCGATATGGCAGCTCGGTAGTTGCCACTAAGTAGCAAGTTAGTGGCAACTAACTTTTGTTCTACGGCTTTTGAATTTTTAAACTTCTTTTTTGATGATTTTGGAATTATTAGAATAAAAAGAATTTCATCAAAAGTACCTATACAAACAAAAAATATTAGATAGGTACATTAAATATTATCTAATACCAAAGCGACATATTAAGAAACTCTTCCTTGAAATCGGTTAAAAAGGTGCCTGGCATGGACTTATTGACTGGCTGGTAATATAAACCTCTTTGCTATGAATTTATTATTAACTAGCGACCCGCCCCGGCTTCGCACGGCTATATTATGCATGTGTTATACATATAAACCTTCCTCTTGAATCACTTTATTTATTAAGTAAAACCGCATCAAAATCCGTTGCGTAGTTTTAAAGATTTAAGCATACAAAGGGATATAGGGACAGAGAAAGCGACTTTGTTTTATACTATGTAGTGATAGTGATGATTTAGATGTTGAACTATTATTAAACTTTTTGACGTGACAACGTTTTATAAATTGGTTTGCCGGGTGACACTTCAAGAAACTGCGTTACGCTCCGCTGACGTTATGCGCTCACAATGAGAGCGAGTGAGAGGCACGCGGGCATGGTTAGCCCGCCTAAGAGCGAGAGAGACAGACATAAAAAGTGAAAGGCACGCGTCCCTTCCACTCGAGCACAGTTGTTGTCACGTAAAACTTTCGCCCGTATACCGACTTTACAGGCAACCAGTTTTTTTTTCTGATACCTATCTATAATTCATCTGTCTATATTCTGCGCTAAAACTATTAAGAAGAGGAAAGATTTTTTAAATCTTATTTTGTTTGTAACGAATAGGCTTCAAAACTAGGTACTAAACCGATTTAGATGAAATTTGGTATAACGATACATTGATTCATTGACAGTAACAAAGGCTACTTTTCTATCCCGATATTTCCACGGGATCGGGCGTAAAACTGCAGAGCGCTCTGCTAGTTTTTTACCCGACTACGGCGAAGCCAAAAGGGTAAAAAACGTTATGTTTTTGACCCGTATGTTTATAATTTTCTATGTTAATGTGTTGTCCCAATAAGGCGTTTATCTACATCTACTATATAAAAATAAGTCGGGTTTTCCTTCCTGACGCTATAACTACAGAACGCACGAACCGATTTCCACGGTTTTGCATTCGTTGGAAAGGTCTCGGGCTCCGTGAGGTTTGTAGCAAAGAAAATTCTGGAAAAAATTCAACAGAAAAGCGGGAAAATTGGCGAAACGGAGTTCGCCGGGTTTGCTAGTTTTATCTATTTATTAATATTTTCAGATCCGTTTGAGTGTTAGGCAGCTACTTAAAAACTTTAAGGCTCAATTTACTTACCACTATAACTTTGTCAACCTAAGTGCACCATACTTATTCATATTAAAATTTGTGAACTGAGAAAAAAATACATTACGGACAATCAATCGATTTTTTTAGACGTTATTAACTTGAAACCTCGTTATCGGTGTAAAAAGCTAATCAATCTGTCAGTTTGTCTTCGGCTTTTTAATGCGCCGGTTATTTACTCACAAAGTGAGCTAATATTTATAGGCATGCGTGTGCCTGTCCTGTAAAACACTCAGTCTGATGGTCTGATTATAACGAAGACTTGCTTGATTAAAATTGTCCAAAATAAAGCTAATTTCAACTTACTAGCCTCTTTAATTCGAAAAATAAAACAGTAAAAATAGCCCAGTTAGAATATTTTGTAAGACGCACTTTTAAAACAGAGTATACCAACAACTAACCTTTAGAAGACTATAAATAGTAAGAATCCAAATAAGTAACAGTGTAATTTATAAACGACACTTTCATTTTGGTATAGTTCCAAAGCCTAATTAAGTTCTCAGTACTTAGTTGAAAAAATCTGTTCTGAAAGCGCGTTTCAGAAAATTGTGTTAGACTAGCTTTTACTCGCGGCATCACCCGCGTTGGAGTTGTTTTTATTTTCAAAATCCTTTCACGAATGCCTACGCCATACAAAGAACACACCCTAGATGTTTCAGGTTTTTATAGGTACCTAGTACCTATATAGAAGGTATAGATAGACAGATTTCGATTTCTAATCCAATCTTTTTCATAAAAAACTGAAAAAAAAATAACAATTATGGTTTGGTTACTTCGCCATCAGCTTAATTAAGTTACGGAGTGTGTCAGAAGGCCCACCTTGTGTTACGCAATGTAAACCTATCTGGCTGTTGGACGAATGTTTGAAGGTTTTTGCGTGTAGTGGGCGCACCCACTCGCTGCAACCTCCGCTTGTTACAATTTATTTGCATTTCGCGTATTGGCGGGTCGAAATTCATTCCCCGCTGAAATTATTGACCCGTTCCGTTTTACGAATTCAATAATCTGTATTTATGTTGTTTATATTTTAAGATTATAGTGAAGGGAAATTCTGGAATAGTTTCGATATCGATATTATTATCATATTGTCCTTTGAGAGTAGGGGATCCGTTAATTTGAAAGGGGATATTTAACATGGTAAGTATCCCGTTTCAAATAACCAACTTTGATAGTGAAAATGACCATAATAGTTTAAAATCTTGTATGTTTTCATTCATTTTTTGTGTTAGTTTTTGCCATCGTCACGCTAAGAGTAGGTAAGTAAAGTAAGTAATTAAAACGAACACGAAACGCAACATAAGCGCCACCATTCACGAGTATTCTTAGAAGTTAAGTTAAATCGGTTTTCTGATTTGTTATTGGTCTGCGTGTCATCTGGCATTAGTGGTAGGTTGTCGCAAGGCCTTTACCACACAAGTTGGCATTTGCAGGTGACGTCACCTGTCTGACTCAAGATCATTTAAATTCAAAACGAATTTAAAAAAAAAATCCGTGTTAGGTCGTCTTGTTTGAATGTGTGAATCTTTTATATATTTATTGGAGTGTTTAGACAGAAATGAAATACTAGGTAGATATAGTCAAAGTCAGTTCATTTGACACCGAATTTTATACAGACGTTCCCTGTAAAATTTTCAATATACCTAACTGTTGAAAATATTATAATTCTCAAGACCTGTTTTTAACCCCCGACGCAAAAACGACGGGGTGTTATAAGTTTGACGTGTCTGTGTGTGTGTGTGTGTGTGTATGTGTGTGTGTGTGTGTGTGTGTGTGTGTGTGTGTGTCTGTCTGTGGCATCGTAGCTCCCAAACGGATGAACCGATTTTGATTTAGTTTTTTTTGTTTGAAAGATAAGTTAGTCGGGAGTGTTCTTAGCTATGTTTGATCAAAATCGGTTCAGCCGTCTTAAAGTTATGGGGGATAAAAGTCAGGATCAAAAACCGAATGCAAGTAGATATACTCGAGTGGGGTATCAAATGAAAGGGCATGACTCGTACATTACAAATATCTATGTTTGATCAAAATCGGTCCAGCCGTCTAAAAGTTATGGGGGATAATACTCAGGATTAACAACCGAATGTTAGTAGATATGCCCGAGTATCAAGTTAATTTGAGTTTTTTGGCTTCGTTTGGATCTTTTTTACTTTTCTTTTCATTTTTTTATTATATTACTAGCTGTGCTCCGCGGTTTCACCCGCATAACTCCCGATCCCGTTGGAATATCGGAATAAATTAAGATGTAAGCTATCCTATCTTTCAAGTTAGATCAAACTGCACACGGTGTGCAAATTTGATTAAAATCGGTTAAGTACCTAGTTTAGGAGTCACGTAATTTAAATAAACACGCCACAAACAACGTGACACGTAATTTATATATATTAGAGAAGATGTATAGATAACCTAGATCTAGACGTCTTCTTCTATGTATACTTAGGTAGTTCTAATATTTAATAGCTATGAAATACCTACTTGTAGTTGTAAAAGTTGAATATCTAAAGGAAAAAATTGAAAAAGAATACCTTTAATAAAAAAACTGTTTAGGGTTCAAAATAATCTTCACTACATAGTATATAAAACAAAGTCGCTTTCTCTGTCCCTATATCCATTTGTATGCTTTAATCTTTAAAACTACGCAACGGATTTTGATGCGGTTTTTTTAAATAGATAGAGTGATTCAAGAGGAAGGTTTATATGTATAATACATGCATAATATAGCCGTGCGAAGCCGGAGCGGGTCGCTAGTTAACTATAAATTAATAATAGTTATTGTTTACACCAAATTATCTGAATCATAAATCGCAAGAAAATAAAGAAATAAAATAAAAAAAATTAAAAAGTACCTCCCTACAAAATGGATAAAATAAAAAATTAAATTTAAAATTTAAAAAACCCCCGACACAAAATAATAAAAATAGTATGAACGTAAAAAGCCTAAAACAAGCAAAAAAAATCTATAAAAAGCCACAAAAAGAACAAAAAAGGTATAAACGTGAAACCCTACAAAAAGAAAAAAATAACCTCGAAATTATGATTCTACTACGTAAGTACATGTGAATTTTTTTGATTAAATATTGTCGCGTCGGGGGACCGCTTTTTACCTATAGAAACACCTTCCTAAGTAAAATGATATTAAAATTTCAACGAAAATGTTAAAGTATTAAGAATTACTAGTGATAAAATGCTAAAATAAAAATGTTAACATTATATTAAATTGACTCGAAAAAGAGCGGTCCCCCGACGCGACAATATTTAATCAAAAAAATTCACATGTACTTACGTAGTAGAATCATAATTTCGAGGTTATTTTTTTCTTTTTGTAGGGTTTCACGTTTATACCTTTTTTGTTCTTTTTGTGGCTTTTTATAGATTTTTTTTGCTTGTTTTAGGCTTTTTACGTTCATACTATTTTTATTATTTTGTGTCGGGGGTTTTTTAAATTTTAAATTTAATTTTTTATTTTATATTATACACAGTTATGGTATTATCTAAATGAAAATTTATTCTTAATTTATCTAGGTAGAGCTTCATCATCCTCAATGAAACAATAATGGTCTGTGAATATGGTAAACTAATTTATTTATTTACTTTAACCATAAAGACAATCTAATTTATCATATTAACAATCATACACAAAAATAAGTAGTACATAAAACAATAACAAAATAAAAAAATAAAAACCAAAAAAAAAATCAGAAGAAAATAAAAAAAAATTAAATCTAAACCTACTACTTTACTTTACTTTAACTAAGTATAATGTTTTACAAAAATATTTACAATAATTAAATAACTAATTGGTATAAGAGACGCTCAGTCACACAGATCTCTCACAGAATCTTAAAAACTCTGACAGTAAGAATATCATTCCTTTTTTAGCTGTCAAAGTCTATTTCGTTATTATAAGTTTACTTTATCTGTAACTAGCAACCCGCCCCGGCTTCGCACGGCTATATTATGCATGTATTATACATATAAACCTTCCTCTTGAATCACACTATCTATTAAAAAAACCGCATCAAAATCTGTTGCGTAGTTTTAAAGATTTAAGCATACAAAGGGATATAGGGACAGAGAAAGCGACTCTGTTCTAAACTATGTAGTGATTTAGTAATTTAAAGTCTTGACTGATTATTAGGCATAATGATAGCTTTTATGATGTACCTAGACATCCACTAAAAGAAAGGATTTTAGAAAATTCAAATCCGTGTACGTGGAGCTAAATCAAGAGTAGGTAGGTATAAGTAAGTAGGTAAGTAATAAATAAATATAATGTAACTCCAAGGATTGTCCATCGGGTTATCTATCTTGAAACTATAATAGGCTTGTGTTATGGTATCTTGCTAGTATCAACTGAAGGAACACTATAAGCCTACTTACTTTTGCAAATAATTACATATTATTATACTTTTAAAGGTGTAGGTACAAAAACTCCCAGACCCGAACAAATATCTGTTCTAGAAGGGAATCAAACCCGCCACGGGGGCACAACAAAGGCCGTCAAAGTCAGCAAATTAGTCAGTAAATTATTAATTACTTACCAATCATGAATCAATCTACAAAGCAGTAGATATCATCATGATAACTCAGAATTCGAAGCAACGAGATGACTTGCCTTATTATCACAATGCTGCAATATTGTAGGTAATCTTTCGATCTGCAGATTGATCGCCGACAATGGAATGTTAGCTGATCATTTATTTATATCATAAGTTTAATCGAAGTAGGCTTGTATTTTTAAATATCCAAGTTCCTATGTGTTATGCTAGTCTTACGTCATGGCGTCAGTGTAAATAAACCTAAAAAAAAGGTTCAGTCTAAAAAGTACTGCTCCTCAAAGGAATCATGACTTTTTTTCTTCTACCTCAGTGCACCTGGATACCTGGTTGGACCATAGCCAACGGCCCCACTGATTTTATTGTTTGTCCAAGACGTGGATTTAGGACTTAGGACATGGTAGGGTAGGATGACTAAGTATTTCGCGGGTGACAAAAAATTAAATATAATAATTGAAATCTGTATGTAAGGCACTTGGCTAATAATATTATAGTATCTTTTACATCGCATCGCAGTATATACCCATGCATTGCGAATCATTTAATACCTTTTGCAATGCCACAGTGGTATTGAAGAGAAAAATGTATTTTAGATCTTTGTCAACCGATATGGAAATTCAATTTATCTGAGACAACTCTATCTGTTCAAACAATGCCATTACCTGAACAATGCCAGCTGCGCATAGGTACGCTAAGTAATATGTTTTAAATCTAGTGATATTTTTTACAATGTTACTTTACTTATTTATTATTATTTATACATGTCATCTCACATACCACAGTCACATATTTAGGTACGTCTTTTCCTGCAGAAGAATTTAGTCAGTAAGCAAGTCAGAATTATCAAAAGCCACCCCACTATTTTAACCGCGTAATTCTCAATCCTGTCACAGAATATATATTATGTACAGTGAGAATACCGGCATAAAAAGCCTAACATACGTACCTACTCTCCATGTTTCTGTGTATCCTCATACCGAGTGTCATCAATCAGGACAATAGTTTTAAAACCTATCACTACATAAAAGTCGCTTCCCGCTGTCTGTCCCTATGTATCTTAAAAACTAATTAACGTATATTGATGCTGTTTTTTATAGATAGAGAAAGGAAGGAAGAAGAGAGGATGTTTTGGTAGGTGCATAAAACAAAACAATCCCGCGTACGAAGTCGCGGGTAACAGCTAGTTCATTGTTAATCTAAATTAAAGTTATAAACAAATTAGGCACTAGCTGCACACTGATGTTCCATCCGCGTTACTCTTCATCCCGTGTGAATTTCAGGATAAAAAAGCCTATCTGTTAATCCAGATCTTTAGCTAAATTGAAGTTATAAACAAATTAGGCACTAGCTGCAGACTGATGTTCCATCAGCGTTACTCTTCATCCCGTGTGAATTTCAGGATAAAAAAGCCTATCTGTTAATCCAGATCTTTAGCTAAATCGAAGTTATAAACAAATTAGGCACTAGCTGCAGACTGATGTTCCATCCGCGTTACTCTTCATCCCGTGTGAATTTCAGGATAAAAAAGCCTATCTGTTAATCCAGATCTTTAGCTAAATTGAAGTTATAAACAAATTAGGCACTAGCTGCACACTGATGTTCCATCCGCGTTACTCTTCATCTCGTGTGAATTTCAGGATAAAAAAGCCTATCTGTTAATCCAGATCTTTGGCTAAATCGAAGTTATAAACAAATTAGGCACTAGCTGCAGACTGATGTTCCATCCGCGTTACTCTTCATCCCGTGTGAATTTCAGGATTAAAAAAAACTGGTTGCCTGTAAAGTCGGTATACGGGCGAAAGTTTTACGTGACAACAACTGTGCTCGAGTGGAAGGGACGCGTGCCTTTCACTTTTTATGTCTGTCTCTCTCGCTCTTAGGCGGGCTAACCATGCCCGCGTGCCTCTCACTCGCTCTCATTGTGAGCGCATAACGTCAGCGGAGCGTAACGCAGTTTCTTGAAGTGTCACCCGGCAAACCAATTTATAAGACGTTGTCACGTCAAAAAGCCTATCTGTTAATTCAGATCTTTAGCTATTTCCATAACGAGCTTTGTCGCAATCAATTTAGTAGTTTATTAGTATCAATTATAAACAGCCTTAGGTAGGTACTGTGGATGGGCATACGGCATTATAGGAACCGCTTCCTGCTTTCACCGTATAACAACAAAGACTAGCCTCTTCAACAAACTTACCGTTTGCGTATGACAAAAAGACGGAAATATACTGTTCAAAGTGTATTCTAAAGTCAATCAGATTATAACGCTAAGTCTGAAGTGAAAATGTACGGTGGCTTAGCACACAATGGGGAGCTCGCACGCGTTACAATGAGAGCAATTTTAATAGGTTCAAACAGTTTAACGAGACATTTGGAGTTGCGGAGAGAAGACTATTCACACACCGATTTTCATATATTTGAAAAAAAAATAGGGTCTAAAACCGAACTTGTGACAAAAATATCTAATAAGTAACCTTTATATAAAATAGCTAAGTATACTTTTTGTCCATAATACAGTACAGTCAGGCCTATTTTTTCGATGGTAGGTCCTACCATTGAAAATTGGCCTGTATCACTTCACTATCACTATCACTACATAGTATAAAACAAAGTCGCTTTCTCTGTCCCTATATCCCTTTGTATGCTTAAATCTTTAAAACTTCGCAACGGATTTTGATGCGGTTTTTTTAATAGATAGAGTGATTCAAGAGGAAGGTTTATATTTATAATACATGCATAATATAGCCGTGCGAAGCCGGGGCGGGTCGCTAGTGTACTATAAATAATAATTTATTCGACAAATTCGGCTCTCAATCAATATTACTTTTCTCAAACTTGCCGCCCTATTTATAACACTGGTCTTGTTTTTGATTGGACGGAGTTCGTAGAACGGAACGCTATAAAAAATGGCGTCAGCTGTCAAACAACAGCTGAGCAGGCGGGCGATGGCAAAACGTCAAAAGAATTCACGAGTCGGATTGTTACACGTCAGTTTATTTCTACTTTATTAATTGTAGACGGAAAATACACCGCTCATTTACATTACAAATGGAATTCGTGATTTAAAGCAAGGCAGCTTCGAGAATAGTTGGAAATCGATAAAGGTACTAGTGCTTTTGTTTACCATATTCATCACAAATAAAGTTTTATTTATAAATGAAAACGTTATTATTTTGCTTATTTTTACTATTTAACTTGCTTTTCAGGATCTAACAATCATGAAGACTTACAACCAAGTGAAATACCAAATGTATTTGACAGTGTTATTACTGCCTTTAGTTTTTTGCAATATTCAACGTCCCTCTATGAACCCTGACATTTTAACGCAGTCTAAAAGTATCGGAGACTGTCAAGCTTGTAAAATATTCGTAGAATCATTCAAGAGAGGATTAGAGAGGACCACGAGAGGGAAGTATGAGGGAGGTGATGCTGCTTGGGAGGAAGAAAAATTAAAGAAGTCATACAAACGTAGTGAAATGCGTCTTGTTGATATACAAGAAAGTATTTGTAGAGAGCAGAACAAGTATTCAGTTCAGTGCCACCACATGGCTGAGAAAGCTGAAGAATTCATTGAAGAATGGTGGTCACAGAACATTGATGAATCAGATGACCTTTTCACTTACATTTGCATTGACAAGATGAAAGTATGCTGCCCAAAGAATCACTTTGGGAAGGACTGTACTCCATGTCCAGTAGACTTATGCAATGGAAATGGGAAATGCCGAGGTGATGGTACTAGGAAAGGAAATGGCACATGTCTATGTGACCCTGGGTATGCTGGCGAGAATTGTAACACATGTTCAACAGGGTACTATTTATCTTATTCCGATGATACGAAAATTCTCTGCTCACCATGTCACCGATCATGCACTGGTGGCTGCAGAGCTGGCTCTCAGAAAGACTGTGCAGCATGTCAATTTGGCTTTGTATTCGATGCGGATGAAGGGTGCTTAGATGTCAACGAATGTGATAACTTAGAACAATGTAAGAAGGATGAATTCTGTCTCAATTCAATAGGATCGTACGCTTGTATGAAATGTGATAAATCCTGCAATGGTTGCCACGGTGACGGGCCTGATATGTGCAGGAAATGTGCTAAAGAATACTCGAGGAAGGGAGAGTTTTGCATCGCAGATAGGGAAGATGATGACCTGTCAGAAAAACTAACAAACACTAGGTAAATAATACATTCTTAAGTCATTTTATTGCTTTTTTTTAAATATTATTTACTAATCACTAATATTTTTTACAGAAATGATGAGCTGTAATTTTCGGTCCCCATTTTGTACAAATAGGTAAATTTTCTATTTCAATTATGGTGATGGGGATTCTAACGTTAGTTTTATCATGAAATTTTACTAACATTTTTGTTTTATGTATGTACTAGCTACACCCCACGGATTCACCTGCATAAGTCCTGATCCCGTGGGAATTTCGGGATCAAAGGAACCTATGTTCTCTTTCATTCCCTAAACTACCATTATGCCAATTTTCATAAAAATCGATCCCAACATTTGAACGTGGTGAGACAGACAAATTAATAAACTTTCAGATTTAAAATATTAGTTAGGATTAAGATAGAATTAAGGGATGATTCTCATTTGGTCGGGGCGTGCCGTGTACGTGGCTTGGACGGGCCCGGATTTGAAATGTTACATACATTTTGTTTTAAGCAATTAATAATACACAGTACATGTCCTATTTGTACTTGTATATGGGCTGTTTTCCGCGATTAGCCCCTTTTTAATTGGATCCTTTTTGCGTGAAGATGGAGTAGGCTTGCCCAGCACCTACTACTCTCTCAGCTTAGTCGACCATGTCCAGAGGAGAGACTAAACTCAATACTACTTCTGGAGCCAACTAAGCCGCGGGTTTCATGTTTTCCTTCACCGTGAGAGCAATGCCAATTAGCGCACATAAATTTTTCTTAAGAAAAATACATTGGTGCACTGCCAGTCGGGATTTGAACCCACAACCTTCAGAATGAAAGTCGAGGTATCTACCACTAAGCCGACATCGCTCTCAGACGCCAGTCTACTCCACAGATCCACCCCGTCCCCTCGTAGGCTGATAACCCGGTGTAATATAAACGTGCAGCAAGCCCGGCCCAGTCTAGACCTTGATGAAGTCAATTTTTTAACCTTTTCTAACTTTGAACTTAATTTTTCAAGGTACATGACCTACTTAGGGCTCCTCGCAGCCACGGCCATCTTACTACCCCGTTCCACCTCCCTTGGAAGCTTGGTCGGTGCAATGGTGCTGGCTTATATCATAGGTGCTGAATACTACTGTATGATCAACGGTCATACGGGGCTGGTTAACTTGAAGGAGTTTGATATGACACAGTTTTTTAGAACCTAATCTTAGATGGCTTGGAAATGAGGAAGATCTTCGCCAGAATTGGCTAGTTGAAAGTTTTCCAGTAAGTATTTTAGAAGTCGCAAATATTGTCTGCCCTAGTAATTAAAAACACATTATCTACGAAAATTAAGTTTTGTGAAAGCTGTTTTTTTTTTGGAAAATTGTATTCATGTGTTATAATTATATCTGTTAGATTAGGTAATATAGTTTTTTTACAGTAATATAATTTTCACAAATCAGTTTAACTGTGGTTTTCTTAAAACTCTATTTTCACAGATACTGTGTTCTTAATTAAGAGGGCAGTATTAAAAACCTTTTACTATTATCTTTTTTTCTGAAAAATATTAATTAAAAAAAAAAGTTTTTTCCCATTAATTCTCACGAAAACAATCGACGTTGTGACGTCATTGTGGTCGTCGCGTTTCTTGTATAAACAGACAAATAATCTTATTACATATTTTAATGCAAAAAAATATTGCATACCTATAGTTACCATTTCCAACATAGTTCATATATTTTTATTGTTAGAAATTACAACTGTTAAGTACCGAATTAAAAAAATTCCTTAGTAGGAAGTTGTAGGTTCGATTTCCACCATGGAAGTAATTTGTTATTGTAAGTTTGTTGTTTTTAAAGTTTGTTATCTTTTCTGTTAAGACTATGTAGTGACGTCCGTACTAATATTATTAATTGGAAACTGTCTATCTGTCTGTTTTTTACATCTTAAAAGCTGAACCAATTTTAATGAATTTTGGCAGAGATAAGTGGGAGATTGAAGATGGATGTAGGATTTAGAAACTAACTTGTTTTTTTTTGTATAATTTTAGTGGAAAGTACAATTTAGGTATACAAATTATTCTGTGACTAAGTGGCGCTGATGTTTTAAAAAACATCATCATTCAGTTGTAAATTATTAATTATTTATTTTGTAATAGGTCCAGTAGTTTCGGAGCCTATTCGTTACAAACAAACAAACAAAAAATATTTCCTCTTTATAATATTAGTGTAGATTTATTTAATTAAACTCAAAAAGTAAGTTGAATAAGAATGAAAGACATTTTTTTGTTAAATAAAAAATATTTGACAGATAATAAATATTAAGTAAGTACCTATTTATTGCTTGTGTAATATTATATTTATTAATTTATTTTATAATAAGTAATTTGTAAATACATAAAAATACTGGACAGTTTTTTTAAGTAAGTATTTTAAGTAATATTTGAAAATTTTATTTAATAAGTATATTACACAATTAATTAATAAAAAATATATCAAACTACACAATTTTCTACTAATTTATTTACCCACATAACTTAGTTCCAATCCCATTGGGCTTGAGGGTCTTTGAGTCACAACACAAGCGTATAGGTATCTTCTAGGCAAGCGTGCTACATAATCTACGTATGATATAATTGTATGTAGGTAGTAGTACTAGTGACCCGCTCCGGCTTCGCACGGCTATATTATGCATGTATTATACATATAAATCCTCCTTTTGAATCACTCTATCTATTAAAAAAACCGCATCAAAATCCGTTGCGTAGTTTTAAAGATACATACAAAGAGAAATAGGGACATAGGAACGGCGAAAAGTGACTTTATTTTATACTATGTAGTGATGTAGGTAAGTATAAATGATTATTTTATTTATGTATATTATAGTAAATTTTTTCATATAAGTATGTATTCATTGTATAACAATATGTGTTTAATTTTATCAGTGTTTTGTAGTTGTACTATTTATATTATCACTTTTTCATAATGCACCTTACCCTTAACCTTACGTCAAATCCTCTCCATCCTAAGGTTGCCTGGATGATACCGCCTATTAGTAAGGCCGCCTATTGTGCCACTGTTTTATTTTTATAATTTTAATTAATTGTCTTGTTGTTGGTATTTTCTGTAACTTGTGTGTGCAATAAAGCGTTCTATCTATCTATCTATCTATATCATAGACCGCATCGTCACTTACCATCGTGTGAGATAGTGGTCAAACGCTGATGAAAAAATTTAGCTGTTAAAAGCGGTAAAAGAACACAAAGAACCTTCAACTCTCTAGCTATCATGGTTCATGAGATACAGCCTGGTGACAGACAGACAGACGGACGGACAGTGGAGTCTTAGTAATATGGTCCCGTTTTTACCCTTTGTTTATGGAACCCTAAAAACCAATTTGATGTACCTAGTCATTCGGAAGTTATACGCGTAGGTACCATACATTTCGGCGATTCATTTTTACTTATTTCCAAAATAAGCAAGATCAAAATCGGTTCAGTTCATTCAGCCTGCCTAGCATGAAGACCAAAACACGATACGATAAAGCGATATAACTACATCAACTCTCAAAATATGATAGATAAAGCCGCCATGTCGAATTTTTGTCATAATTTTTATCGCAATTTATAATAAAAATTCAAAATGGCGGCTTTATCTATCATATTTTGAGAGTTGATGTAGTTATATCGCTTTATCATATCGTGTTTCGGTCTTCATGCTAGGCAGGCAGAAGCTACGATGCCACAGACAGATAGACACACTCACACACACAGACATGTCAAACTTTTTACATCCCGTCGATTTTGCGTCAGGGGTTAAAAAAAAAGTCGGTTTATAGATGTTTATAGACGATAATTTTACGTACATAAAGAAATCATTGATAGTAACCATAACAACGATAATACGTTGCTATGGTTACCTTGTCAATAATGCTCACGTTCCCGTAACGTGAGTGTGATGTCACACGTTTTTGTGAGTGCAGTACGGTGTTCATCGATTTATAAGACGTTATCATATCACGTCAATAAGAACTCTTTTGGTTTGAACATGACGTTTTAACGTATCTACTGCGGCTGCGTCCTTGATACCTACACAATTTTTTTAAACAAGATAAGGTAGATATTTTTTGCAGCTAACAAGACAGATTGTTCGAATGAACCGTATGTTGTCATATGTGCTCATTTGCATAAAGTAAGTCACGCCTAGCAGTTAGCGGTGCGGCAGTCGATTGTCGATACTGACCGTGACATACTTGTACTTACTATACCTACATAGGTACTTGTTATAGTTAGGGATCAGGTTATGAGAGGTTAGTGATTGGATGGCCAGTGCGAATTAGATCAAAAGTTGTGCCAGTGTCCCCCAGTGGGAGGCTATAGGGAATGTTTAAAATCCGTGTCGCTGGCCACCAGTGGTGACGAATGGAACTCATTTAGAATGTTGTGTTACTTTACCCCAGTGGTAGACAACAGGCATTAACTTTAAATGTTATTTCGCTGTCCCCCAGTGGTGGCCAAGTGGACATCGGATACCAGGGTAAGAGGTATATAAGCACTACTGGAGGGGGTTCTTTGCTTAAGTTATTAATAATGTTCCTTATTTAAATCTTATAACTGCCGCTCATCTATACTAATATTATAAAGCTGAAAAAGAGTTTGTTTGTTTGAACGCGATAATCTCAGGAACTAAACTACTGGTTCGAATTGAAAAAATATTTTTGTGTTCGATAGTAAATTTATCGGGGAACGCTATCGGTTACTTTTTTAGGAAGTATTATTTGTTCGCCGCGCCGTGATGTTCTCTATCGAAAGATTGTCTTAAAGTGTACTGCGTACTTTTGGAAAATCATAAGACATCACGTTTCCTCGAATATCCCGTTTTCTAATTAAGGCCTAGTCAATTTATATCTTTACAGCCTTCCTCGATAAATAGACTCACAAAAGACAATGAATTTTTCAATTCGAACCAGTAGTTCCTAAGATGGGTTTGTATCCACGGATATCGAGGTCATATGGCCACTGATCATGTCAAGTGTCTCCACTGATAACGTGATTCGTTTCCAATGAAAAACGAAGAAATAGATTAGCGTGTACAAACAAACTCTCCAGTTTTATATTGATAAAGGTATAGATTAAATCGCCTTAGCTTATATCTTGTCCACTATCCTAACAGGCTGCTAGAACGTCATACACCCACTCTTTATTTCAAAGTTACCTAACGTCACATAACAGATTTATGCTAAGTTCCTTGTTATGTTGACTCCTGTCTAACGAAAGTATAACTAATTCGTATTTAAATCTTATTACATTAGGTATTTAGTGAGTAAAATCTACATCTCTTTACTTATGTAAACGCTGGTTTTGCTAGTTTTTAATTTTCTTTTTAAACACTAATTTATAAAGAGAAAAGATTTTTTGTTTGTAACGATTCTAGGCTCCGTCAATTAGTACTTTAACTATTGATGTAGGCCGGCAATTTGCTTTGACGACCCAGTTGGCACAATGGTCACCATGCCGCCGGACTGCCAAACACAGGGTTGCGGGTTCGATTCCCGCCTTGAACAAGTATTTATGCTTAGATATTTGTCTGTAGTCTGGTTGTTTCTATGTATTATAAGTATTTATTTACAAAAGAAAAGTATACCTATAAGTAGTATATCCGTTGTCCAGCACAGGTGTAGTTACTTAGCTTACACAGAAAGAAAAAAGTACTCCAGTCAAATAAATTTACTTGAGTCAAGATATTTCCTGTTTCCTATATAAGGAAAATAGAAAATACTCGGAGTAAGATATAAAATGTTTCAAAGTATATTGTTTAAATGAACCAATATAGTATTTGAGACAAAAGCGTGTTAACTCTCTTTTTAAAAAAATAATTATTGAATCCAAGAGCGCAACCGTTTTGGTTTAAAAATAATAATATTTGCATTTAATTAGTACCGTTTTCAAGATAAAATTTATTGACTCTTGATCTTACTTATTTTCATTCTTAGCTTGAAAAACTTTAGATAGAGAGAGGTCACATTCTTGCAACAAAACTTCTTATTTCTTGATTAGGAAATGATCTTTCTTGATTTAATGTTTAAGTGTTTATTCTAAGATCTCGATGATTTTGCGACCAAATATACAGTACTTGACAGCATTAATCTCATTTCTTGACTTAAATATGTGGCTAATTCATTCTAACATTTGGATATTACTTTTTTGGAATTTTTTATTATTTAAGCCAAGCTCTTTAAATTCTTTGTATTAAGAGTAATAGTTACTTGATATAAAAGATTCTGTTATTTCAATTGAAAATTACAATGCTTTGATTGAAATATTTTTTTAATTTAGGGTTAAACGTCACCAGCAGTGGCGCCACTTAAATAAATTCATAGCAAACATAAATTCTTTCATAAATATTCCGTAACCACGTCAAAATGAAACAAACCATTATTTTAGTACCAACAAGGTATATCATTATTTTGTATTGTTTCATATTGCCGTGGTTTAGGAAATATTCATAAAATGATTTATATTTGCATGAATTTATTTCTGAAAATGACACCAACGCTGCTGAAATTTAACCATAAATAAAAAGATATCAAACATACTATTGGTCTATCTGAAAATAGCAACACTTTTCATAACTAGCATTTGATTCACACAGTACAGGAACCTATAACAATATTATATTACAAAAAGTACATAGAATAAATAAGCAAACGCAGAATCTTTCACTTATCAAGTAACAAATGATAAAAGGTTAATTTCATATTTCTTAGTAAAAAGTCAAAAAGTAGATTCAATTAGTTCTTTATTTTAAATATGCTCACGTTAGATGTTTGACACCATTTTTTTCTTAGCCTAAAGACGAAAACATTACACCATAAATACTATCAGTTACTACTGACTTACTTAGTTACTTACTTAACAAAGAGACATAAAAATAAACATTACAAAGAAAATGAAATTTTGAAAACAAACATTTTCAGTTAAGTACTTACTTATCTACTATAGCAATGAAAATGACAACATAAAAACAAATTTATCAGTCACTACTGACAGTTGCTTAAATAATAATACAAAGAAAACGACACTATAAAAACAAAAAAAAAAACAGTTTTTACTGACAGTAACTTTTAACAAAGTAAATGACACCATAAAAACGCTTTTGCTGCGCTTTGAAATTCGTACTTTACGTCATCTATAACATTATATACAAGGTTATTTGAAAAATGCGCACGCTGTCTTGCAGGGTGGTTCATATCATTGAGACCAGCTACTTTTGTTCTACGACTTTTGGAAATTCGAAAAAAATAATCGAAAATTTTGAGGTTATGTTGATTCGAAAATCAGCTGTTACTGACACGGTGAGGTCATTAACCTTATGATTTTACGTATTTTTTAACTTTTATTGATATTTCCAAGTAGTAATGTCATTTATTTAAAAAAAACAGCTGATTTTGTTTCTGAAATACATTGTCAACATCTCCTGCATCCTGAAAAAAAAAACTATGAATAATTGCAAAAAAATACAACTTACTAAAAATATGAAATTGTTTTTTAAAGAAATATAACTTAAATTAATAATTGTATCAACTTTCGAAAAAACAGATAATTCTACAGGATGTACTGCAAACCAACAACATATGGAAAGGTGCAATGGAAGCAGAATCCTTTCCACTATTTTACTAGAAAGCTAATTTCAGAACAGCTGGCTGTTTTTTTTTAAAACATAGCTAAGAAAACTTGGTTGCTCGTGTCACAAGTGCTTTTGGAGCTACAATAAATAAATAAATATTGCGGGACAATTTACACATCGCAATCTGGCCCCAAGGTAAGCTACTAGGCTTGTGTTATGGTAGCCCGACAACGGATGTAATACTTATATACCTTTTTTTTGTAAATAAATATTATACATAGACAAACCACCCAGACCATCACAAACATTTGTTGACGGCGGGAATCGAACCCGCAACCTTCTGTGTCGCCAGGTGTTCGCCGGACGCGCGCCACAGAGGTCGTCTAACAACACTACTATTGTATAGATCGTCTATTTTATACTATTTTATAGAATATATTATCATCTATACAATAGTAGTTTTGTTTACTAAATTGGCAAAAGTATTACTTACATGTGTTTGAACAATTAATCCTTGAATAGCCTCCGAAGATGAAAATTTTATTTTTCTTGATAATCTTTTTTTGGGTGGGGCCAAATATCCGAACAGGGTCACTTGAAGTGGTATTTTTTTTGTCTGAAAAATATAAAAGTATAGCATAACTGCTAGTCTTAAAACACAAACAAAGTCAAATTATACCAGCAGGTGTTCATCCACTGTTTAAATATTATTATCTTACCATTGTCTGTGACAGCATTTAATATTTGTAGTGCATTTTCATTTGATATTTCGGGTTCCTTTAGCTTTAACAGCTTCCCAAAAAAGCGTTGCCAATTTTTGTAAAAGTTTAATGACTGTTGTGTATATAATTTTTCGAAATCCAAATTAATCTGAAAGAACAAAGATAATATTATACTTTTGTCAAAATTCAAATTAGTTTACATCGTAGGCCACAGATTTATCGAAATAAACTAACGCATCAGCATGAACCTTATAACAATGGCAAAAGACAGCGTCGGCTTGGCTTGATCTATGGGATCCATACAGAAGTAAGCACTTACAGAAGGTCACATCTAAGTTGGGGAATGCATATTATGACGGCTGCGGTTGGGGTGCACTCCAACCGGCAACGTAGGTACCTATCTACCTACAACGTACCTTTTTTGGATAGATCTCTCCAACCTTATTTATATACAAAAAATTAACTGGGTTTAACAAATATCTAGATAAAATAAGCAAATATACATGTCGTTTAGTGGACTTACCGCGAAATTTTTAAATAACTTCTCTGGGAACACACCAAGACTCGAGTAATGTCCACTTGTCCATTGGATTGGAGTTCTTATCCACTCAAGTCACAATGAGAATAATATAATCCTTAGATCAAGGACGTTGTAACATTAAAGAAAATAGGAAAACCACTTGTATAAAACCTTAAAACGCGTGCGCATAGATAAACCATTTATCGCGTGCGACACATTACACAAATCAAGCGGTGGTGATCAGTGTTGCCGCCTTGTGAATAATTTTTTCCCTAAGAAAAATATTAAAATCCCACTCAACCAAAAGATCTTAGAAAGTATTTTACGCAAAGTTTGGCGGTCAGCTTCAGCAGCGAGCGCACCACCCACCGTACTAGTTTATTTATATGATTCAATGATATTACATTATATAAAAATTGAAATGATCAAAGATATGATGTAGTGCTGTCCACGATGTAGTGTAAAACCGACTTTAAACTATTGTGAGTTGACTATTGGTGCTTATTCGATATATTATATGCAATGAACTTAACTATTTTTTGGTCTAGTACCTCTCTTTTTTCAATTTCAATAAGAAAAGGACGGGAACAATCATTTTAGTACCGTTTTAGTTTGACATATCAACCGACTTTGTAAAAAAATACTCCAGGAACGCAACTAAACCTGCGACCCGTGTATTCTTAATTTGGTAGGGTAATGTCGTTTAATCTTCTTAAAAAGGCAGAATCTGGCAGAATAGACATAATAGGTACACTGATCGCACGTTTGGCTGCGTTCCTCGCATGATTTTTTATTTATTCGGTAAATACGTCTAACTAAAACGGTGTTAAAAGGATTATACCCGTCCTTTTCTTTTCTTTTCTTATTTTCAAAAATATATTTAGAACTGTTTATGCGACATATTTATTACAAATGTCACTTATAAGTTTGTTAAGGCTGGGCGTCACGCGGCTTTAGCAACACTGGACGGCGTTTCTAGCGTCAAAATTGTTAATAATTACGAAAAAAAAATTTTTATAAATTGTTAATACGGTAATATTATTAATTATTAAATTTACCATAGGTTCAGGGGGAGCTATTATACTGGTAACACTGAAATATTTCAAGATTTATTTTATAAACTTAAATTTCTATTCAAGAGTCATTGAATCTTGATACAAAATATATTTCAGGGTCATATTTAATTGAAAATATAATCACAAAATCAGTTTTAGAACAAGAATGAACAATTCTTGACGCAAAAGACAAGGTTGCATTTAGATTCTAGAATCAAAAAATTTGAATGAAGACTCAAGAATTTTAAATTAAAAATAATGTTTTGGTCAGAGAAACTCAACGTTCTTTATCAAAGACGACAGGTATTTATTAAATTAAATATGCGGTAATGTGTCGTTCAAAATTAAAATTATTTGATTGAAATACGTATTGTTAAGAATGTTCACTTTAATGTTAAGAATTATAGGCAGTAGATTAAAGAAAGTCATTTTCAGTTTAAAACTGTATTTTTTGTACTAATTGTTTTTGAAATTCCTAAAAAGAAATTAAATTTTTTTAAACAATGCGGATTTGTAATTTGAACCAAGTAAAGTATTTTTGGATAAGATATATAATAATTGCTTTAAAAAATACGCTTCAAGATATATTTACGTTTTAAATAAAGATATAATTTCTATCTGTGTAGGGCTAGATGGCGATGTGTGGAATGTCCTGCAATATAAAAAAATATGTTTCTGCTTCAAACGTCTTTTGTTTCTGCTTCGATCGTCTTTTGTTTTTATTTCGACCGTCTTTTGTTTTTTATTTCGATCGTCTTTTGTTGGACGGCAAGTCAATTTTTTTTAAGAAAATTGATCTGCAACTTCTAACTGGTCGGAACGAATCTACCCATACACATTTTAAAAAGTGGACATTTGGCCCGCAGACCAGTTTTTTCGTGGGCGAGATGTACCTTAACCCGAATAAAATGGATTAAATTAAGTTAAAGGCGCTAAATGTTATCTTGATTATACTTAGATGTAATGTAAGTAAAGGCCAATATCATTATTAGCCTTTTTCGGAATCCCACATTCAATTTTATTCGAATAAGTTAGGTATATAGGCACGATTTTTTTCCTAAACATAAATGACAATCATTTCTACAGAACATTAGATATAGAAATAAAAAATATTTTATACTGTAATCAAATATTTAGCTAAAGTCTTTTGTATGAAAGTTTTAAATCGCTCGGCAGTTTTTTCCTCAAAGTTTTAATAGTCGTATTAGGTATCAAATCGATTCGTATGGCAAACAATTCTAATTGACTTAATAATGTGTTTGCTTTTATAGATTGTTATTAATATAGTGTAATTTATTTTAAATCCGAGTTGACGTTTTAGAATATTAGTAGGTAAGTACTTATACTTATTAGTCACTCTTTGAAAGGGTCATAGAGTTTTGCTAAAAATGATATTAGAAATGACATAAATTTTGCACTAAAGCTCGCCTTTGTTCTTATAAATACTTTTATTACAAACTAGCGACCCGCCCCGGCTTCGCACGGCTATATTATGCATGTATTATTCATTTAAACCTTCCTCTTGAATCACTCTATATATTAAAAAAACCGTATCAAAATCCGTTGCGTAGTTTTAAAGATTAAGGCATACTCAAGGATATAGGGACAAAAAAAGCGACTTTGTTTTATACTATGTAGTGATGATAGTGATGAAGTGATCATAGATCAGCGTTTGATCACTATCACACTTGCCTGATGGTAGGTGACGATGATGCGGTCTAAGATGTAGCCCGCGCCCCTAGAAGATACCTGTATACTCGTGACTGGAAGACCCCCAAATAAAAGGAGGTAGGAACCGACCCATCCTCCTTTGTGGCTGCACCGGCATACTTATCGGAATACGGACAAGGCTTGGCGATACGACTTTGGCCGGTGGGTGGCAACAAGTCGCGGCAGAAGCCGAAGAGATTGCTCCTGTAGCACCACCTAGGGGCTAGGGATCACATGTGGAACATTTAGGGCTAAAACCCATGGACACGCGTTGTACGAACCCCCAAAATGTATGTGTTATCTGAGAAAAAGACTCACTATGAAAGCTCTGAAACTACCAAAGCTAGGAGCCTGAAACTTCGAATGAAGGATTCGGATTTTATTAAATTCGACGTCAAGGGGTAAAATCACTACATAGTATAAAACAAAGTACCTTTTTCTGTCCCTATTTCCCTTTGTATGCTTAGATCTTTAAAACTACGCAACGGATTTTGATGCGGTTTTTTTAATATATAGAGTGATTCAAGAGGAAGGTTTATATGTATAATACATGCATAATATAGCCGTGCGAAGCCGGAGCGGGTCGCTAGTTAAAAAAATAAAATGACCAGCCATTCTGACATCAGAATGGCTGGTTGCCTCTTTGTTCAGCAATAAGGACATGATTGACAAAGTTTATGTTTTATATTTTAGTTAATATGTACGTTGACCTCATGTTTAATATAACCAAGTAGGTAGGTATCTATAGTAGTATAAACAGTCAGTTTCTAGTTGCGTGCTTGAATTACAATTATGAATGGATAGCGGTCCGATTCCCGAGAGATTTCCGTTCAATATATCGATACAATACTTGTGCCGATGGAACACTGATTTATCGCATAACAGGGTACAGTTTTTACCCTTTGTGTACGGAATCCTAAAAAGTAGAGACTACAATCATATTAGGTCTACTTATTATAATAACTAGCGACCCGCCCTGGCGTCGCACGGCTATATTATGCATGTATTATACATATAAACCTTCCTCTTGAATCACTCTATCTATTAAAAAAACCGCATCAAAATCCGTTGCGTAGTTTTAATGATTTAAGCATACATAGAGGGATATAGGGACAGAGAAAGCGACTTTGTTTTTTACCGACTTCAAAAGAAGGAGGAGGTTCTCAATTCGGTTGTATGTATGTTTTTTTTTTTTACGGATGTTCCCGCATATCTTCTTTGTTTATCAACCGATTTTGATGAATTTTTTTATACTATGTAGTGATATAATACATATTACATTTCTTATTGCTATTTATAGTTAATTTACTTAATAAATAATTCGTTAATACCACAGGGCAAACGGATAATTTATAAAGCGGTAGTGATGGGAACGGTCGATTAGGTCTTTTCGGGAAATGGATATCAAGCTAAACGTATGTTTTAGAAAAGTACATTGTGGGAAACTGATTATTAAGGAGTGACGGGAACGGATGTTTTGGGAAAAGGATAGCACGTTCCGAAAAGACCATGAATAGTACTTAAGAGGAAAGGTTACCGGCACTCTCTCCATACAAACGTAGTCGACTGTTTCCTCCCTGGATAATGACACTAGCACAAATATTTTTGTGCCATAAAACCTATAACTGCCATGACTATGCCCCTATGTCTTGGTTTATGGCGACTATGTTTGTATGGAGAGAGCGCCGGTACCCTTTCCTCTTAAGGAAAAAAGCGAATTAAGATTCGCGTCATAGATTGAATGCCAGTTAATTCAAATTGCCAAAACTCGCTCAATGGATTCAAAGTTCCTCTAGATATCAACACTTATCTAAACAAAGCGAACCTAGCTAGCGTTAGTAAGTGCTTAGCTATTTCTAGAATATTCTCCAAGTATTACAATACAATGAGTGACAAGAATCCACTTAGCGAAGCAGGAAGCTTAACTAGTTAGACCCGTTCCATCTTGCTTGAGCCTCTGACGGTCTAGGAATTTCACGGACTTAGCTAACGATTACACCCTTGACGAGTTTTCTTCAAGTACCTACTTCGAAATGGTTTATTCGTAAAACACGACGTAGTTACCTACAAAACAATTTTTTCGCTTTAAAATCTTTGCAATTTCCAAAATCCGTTCTTAGTGTAAAGTAACCTCCATGCGAAAGTTCAGACTCGTAGCTCTTATGGCCCATCTACATGATGGCCCAACACTGGGCCAGCGAGATGGCCATGCGATGGTTAAAACGCAACTACACAATGGCCACGTCCAGCCATCGTTGCCCACTTCCTTTGATGTGCGACCGAAAACCGACACCGTGGCCATCCAGTCGCCATCCCACGAACCATAAGCCATCCGACACTATGCCCTCTACATGCTAGCCCATATTAGTGGGCCAGTATGTTGGCCCATCATGGGCCATTATCGTGTCAGAGAATTGGTAATTAATCTTTTCTCTCTCATATCTTAAACATATAAAATGCTTTGTCCTGAATGACTGACTGACTGACTGACCGACGGATATGTAGGTAGATTATGCAACTGAAAACAGTATCTCAGTGACCTACAAACATTTACCGACAGCAAAACAAGTGTCCACACATAATATGACAAACCACACATAAAGCAGATACTAAAACTCTCACAAATAGTAGTCGTAAACTGGAAATGTCCTATAACTGTAGATAGATACGAGTAATACCTATTTCTCTTGAAGAACGGTACTGTAGTCGTGATGTGGCGGTGTATTGTTGTATGAAGCAGGTAGGTATAGGTAGGTTGGTGCCTAACAGTGGCGAGGGTGATATTTATATAAAGGTAAACCGATAAAACACCATAACAACGAAAATTATTTTGTAACGAAGTTCCTTATAGTGGGTTAGCGAGGGGACCTAGCCGAGAAAAAATGTTACGCGTTACAAAAACGTGAAACGAAAAACCGTAAGAGAAACTAATGTCCCACATATATATGTCCCACATATTATGTGTCTACCATGTAATATATAAACACGTTCATTTTTTTGTGTCTGTGAAGAATCTACCTTTAATGCTACACGGGTTGTATGAACCCCTCGCCACTAAGCGCCTAGTAGTCTGTCTATTGGCGGAATAACTGGGAAGACATTAGAAACTAAAAGTTTTTAGTTTTAATCTAAAAAAACAAAGGGCCTATCACTCCATTGGTGCAGAATCAACTTGTAGTTGTACGGGCTGTTTTCCGCGATTAGACCCTTTTTAATTAGGTCCTTTTTGCGTGAAGATGGAGTAGGCTTGCCCAGCACCTACTACCCTCTCAGCTTAGTCGACCATGTCCAGAGGAGAGAACTTGTCAATACTTCTGGAGTCAACTAAGCTGCGGGTTTCATCACGATGTTTTCCTTCACCGTAAGAGCAATGTCAATTAGTGCAAAATCAATAACTTATCTTTTCTTGCTCCCATTGGTTACTGTTTAATTTATGTCTTTTAGACTGGCATGGCGGTCCGAAATGTAGCTGCGGAGGAAATGAATATTGAGTGTAGGTACGTCAGTTATTTCATGCCATAATGTCCTTTCGAAAAATGTCGGTTTCCGGTATTAGTGGGCAAGATTTGCTTAATTTTTTAAATAGTTTTAAATCGCTCGATAAACGGCGCTAGAATATAATTTCAGGGTCAAGCAACAACTTTTTTCTTCGAATTGCTTTTTCAGAGAAGGCAAAGGGTAAATTATTAGCCCGGCCATACAGTCTAGTTATAATTTGATTTATCTATAAAATGAAATATTTATAATAAACAGCAAAATTCAATCAATTAATTTATTCAGAAAGTAAATTCACAACGATCAGAAATCGTAAATAAAAATTGAAAATAATAACAAACAGAAACTGTAATAAAACGGTGGTGAAAGGCGACGTTCTCAGTCACATAACTAAACTAAGTAATAACTGCTTTCATTTTTGCAAAAACCAACTACAATTATACAAGAACACAATATTCTGATACAGTTCCATTGTGAAATATGCACATGGGAACCGATTTCATAACGTAACTTTCATTTTAAGATACGATGCATTATGAAATGCAATCTACACTGACGTAAAGGATTTCTTGAATTGAGAAATTAATACTCTCCCTATTTTTTTTTTGGTGAAATACAAAAATGTGCTCTCTGCCTGTGTACTATTTATTTATTTGTCTTCACTACATAGTCACTACATAGTATAAAACGAAGTCGCTTTCACTGTCCCTTTATCCCTATGTATGCTTAAATCTTTAAAACTACGCAACGGATTTTGATGCGGTTTTTTTAAAATAGATAGAGTGAATCAAGAGAAAGGTTTATATGTATAAAACATGCATAATATAGCCGTGCGAAGCCGGAGCGGGTCGCTAGTTTATACATAAATGAATGCCACTTTTCGTTGCAATTTTATAACTCAAGAACGGGCTCACCTATCCAAACCAAATGTTTAAGCTTTGTTCGGACTATTTTGTAGATGGTTTATGTGAAGTTTCGAAAATTCGGTAGAGCGGTTCTTCATTTATCACATTTTTTTTATATGGCAAAACAACGTTTGCCGGGACAGCTAGTACAATATACTTAAAAAGGTATTAAGTCTCTAAGTTTTGAGATATAAAATTTCTTTGTACAAAATACATTAGGGACACGTTTTAGTAGAGTTTAGAAATAATTATAAACTGTAGTTTTATACAGATAGAGTCTCTACCACCCATATTGGATAATCCTGTCCCTGAAAGAGGCAAGAGAATAATTTCTTTATTTTAGTCAAAATATCTTACAATGATAAGCAATATTTAAGTTTTTATCCCGATATTCCAACGGGATTGGAAATTACAGGTGTAACTGCGGTGCGCTGAGTTTACAATAATTGCTTCATACTTTCTCTTAAAAGTAGTTACTATAAGAGGAAAAACAAGTGGAAATAAGACCATCTTATTAGCCAACTAAAATCTCTCATGTTTTAACCCGGTTTAAAAAAAAGAGGAGTTTCTCTATTTGTGTTTTTCCGAACGTTAAGCAGTCTTGAACACGAGGAGATTTGGCCGGCCCTTGGCTGGTCAAAGTTTCGATTGATTGAGTTAGATGCTACTTTTTTGGAACTCTATAGCTATTATTCCGATCTGCCAAAACAACATGCATGAGCACCGCCTTTAATAAACCATGCTGAGACGAATTTGGCCGAGTTGGTTTCGTATAGGTATTTCCTACTGATGATTCCCCAAATCCCCACTCAGTATTGTTATTCCAAGAACGAAAGTAACAACAATTTTCCTAACTATTCGAGTTCCCATACCGTCGTACGTTGGCGTTGTAAAGCGGTATTAACACCTCACTTCCCACATAATATACCAACTATTACCAACCTACCTAAGTATAGGGTTACCAGATCCAAAAATAAAATTTCCTAACAAAATCCTGACATTTTCTTTTCACACACACATGTGCCTTGATCTCAGCATGTGCCAATATCAAACGCGCAGTTCGAAGTATTGATTTTCACAAGACTGTTATAAAAGGACCAGAAATTGCTTAGAGCGATATTGAGGAATAATAAATACGAATCTTCGACTAAATACGAAATAATAAAGTCACAGTTTAACGATTCACTTTTAATTTCCCTAAATTAAATTACTTACTTCGCTTTGCTTTAATTGTTGACATTTGATTTCTTTATTATTAGTTTTTGTCATCTTTTAAGTTCTTTAAATATTTTAACATTTTATCGCATTGTTTATTCCTGACAATTCCAAATTTTCCCAGTTTCCCCGACAGCTAAAATTCCTTACTCCTCCGGAAAATTCCTGCCACCTGGTAACCCTATACCAACCTAAGTACCTTCTAGTAGTTAGTGTTGTCGGCACGTTTCAACACTAACTCGTCGCGGTAATGCGCTCCTTTGCTTCCTGATTCACGTAGGTTAGCTACGGTAAAGATTGTTGCATTACTATCTATCTTTTCTTTCTTAATATGTATAAATCTCGTGTCACAATGTTTGTCCTCAATGGACTCCTAAACCACTTAACCGATTATAATAAAATTCGCACACCATGTGCAGTTCGATCCAACTTGAGAGATAGGATAGCTTACATCCCGATATTCCCACGGGATCGGGAGTTACGCGGGTGAAACCGCGTAGGGCAGCTAGTAAATATATAAAAGACACAAGTCCTGACTAAAACCAATGGATGGATCGGGGCAAAGCTAAGAATTTTCTTTGGAAAATCCTACCATCTTCTATCTCTACTCTTGGGGAAAATTGCGGGTAAAAACTAGTCTTCTAGTTCTTCTTCGTCTAATGTTGGTGCAGCTATCATTGCTGAGGCAGAACCTTTTTGGAGGCACACGGCTCCTTAGATCTTATTTCTTCTTTTGTATTTTTTCCAATTAATTTTTTGTTTTTATTATTATTATTATTTATTTTATTTTAAACTTTTGTTTTAGGTTAGTGCTTTTATGTTTGTTACTACTTTTCTGATTGTCTTATGTCGTGTGCTTGTCCAAATATATGTTTTCTTTCTTTCTTTTTTCTTCTATAAACATAAAATTTAAAGTCCTGACTGAATTTTAAAATAAATTTAAAATTCAATTTGACCTTTATATTTGATATTTTATTTGACTTTTATATTTACTTATGTATTTTATTTTTGATATTTATTTATAGTAAAGATGTTCCTCTATTTACGTACGCCCTGTTTTAATTATTATGTAGTTAAGTTTGATATCTCTCTACGCAAAAACTACTAAACCGATTGCGATGAAAATTGGTATGTAGGGTAAGTACTTTTTATTCAGACATTCCCACGGGATCAGGACTTACGTGGTATTCAATAAAGTGTAAATTAATTATTTCAGCTGATGTTTTCGGTTAACATTTTCACCTAATTCATAAAATTTATAGCCGATACGAAAAGTAGAATTACTAAATCCGGATAATTGCGAAACATGCCTATCAAAGGAGCTTGTCCAGTTATGGTTTAAGTTAGTCAACCTGCGTGGGCGCAATCGAGACACGAGCAATCGATTACAATATTTTTAGTGTCATTTAACTTTTTGAATGGGTTATTAATCTTGCGAATATTACGTCATATTGTTGGTTTGATGGACGGACGACTTAAGGCTGCTTATGCTGCTAAACGCAACGCGCCAGAAATACCCGTCGCTTACAACTAATATTGTTGATTGTAACGAATGTGTTTTGTTTTTCTCAAAGTGCTGAGATGGAATTGTAGGTGAAATTTTTACCGATATTTTGGGGTAATTTTGAGGCGAAAATTCTTTGCCATTTCAATGCTAGACCAGTTTTAATTCTTAGTTTTAGGATAGCTTTAAAACTATAGAAAATATTTGCCTCAAAATCTCACCTACAATTCCATCTCAGCACTTTTGAGAAAAACAAAACACATTCGTAACAATCAACACTTTTCACCAACGAAGGCGACCGGTGCCGGTAGTAACTATTTAGTAGGCTGTGTACCAAGGTCGTTGGCGTATGGACCGCGGGAAGTTGTTGGACGCAGAAGGCATGCGACCGATCTGTGGACGTCTTGTAGCTGATATGATGATGGTGATTGTTGGTTTAGTGCTTGGAGTTCAGATTTTTTTTGTTGACTCTATTACTGGAGTGATTTCAGTATCAAGATGAATTCCGGACGAATGGAAGATTATCAGACAAGACCTTAGTTATATAATATTTAATATTTCAGGACATATTACACATCGCCATCCAGCCCCAAGCTAAGCAACTTAATGCTTGTGTTATGGGTGCCAGATAACGGATAAACTACTTATACACTTTTTTTTTTTGTAAATATATACATATTATACATATAGGAAACACCCAGAACCAGAAACAAGAATTTATGGTCAGCATAAATACTTGTTCCCGGCGGGAATCGAACCCGCAACCTTCTGCGTCGCAGTCGGGTGTTCGCCCGACGCGCCACAGAGGTCGTCAGTTATCTTGTATTGATGGATTATCATGTATGAGGGTTAAAACAAGTCTGTGGTTAAAACTTCTGAGAACAATGGATTTGTAGGTATATTTTGGGTCTAGCGGAAATAAGCGCCTAAAATTTCCGAGCAAACAACGTATAAAAAGTAAGTACTCTACGTACTGCCAAAGCTGTTAGGTATAGACCTACGAGACTGCCTGACTACGAAAGAAATAAGTTTCTTCGAAAAAAAATTGTCGATATCTCTATTTCCTTATTCATTTTCCTTATTTTTGTAATCTTTAATAGACTGGTCTCTAAAAAAATACGATTTTACCCAGATCTAAAAATTACCTTAAAGGAGGTTTCATGTATAAAACCTCTTTCGTTTCTTTTAATAGGTGTTCTCGGTATTCTTCCTAAATACACCTCTCCAGCTACCGAATCCACGGTAGAACAAAATTACCCTAAATTAACCACAAAACAACATTGTGAACCAAAAACAAAGAACTGAGAACATTCAAGGTTACTCGAACACTTTCCTTCTTAAAAACTATTGGGGGAATTCAATTATCAATTTTATTTGTTAAGATACAAGGTTTAAAGTTATTAAAATTCGGGGTAAGAAACCGGCTGTGTAAAGTCAAAGGGGTCACCTTCGTCAATATCCTGAGAAAGGCTGGATTTTTGGACGGTGCGTGTGCGCAGGTGCATTATTTTAAGCAGAAAAATACTGTAGGACAGATGTCTAAAAAAATGGAATAGCCTATTTCGTGGAGGTCAAAATTAAGTGTGGCCAATAGATATTTTTAAATTGCCAAATTCTAAAAAATATTAAAATTGTATTATCCTCCAAAAATGACACTTCAATTTAACATTGAGATAGTTTCAAAGGTTTTAGTTAGAAAAATGTCTTCCAAAAGCGCGTTTCATAAATATAGTTAGATTTTTATTTCTGAACCTGAAAAATATCTTGATATCACTGAGGTAAAGTTTTTTTGCCCATGGTCCACCGAAAGAAATGAGGTGGCAAAAACTCCCTATGGCCTACGACGTCTGTCCTCTACTTATTTAAAATTCCACCACACTGTAGCAATACCGTTTGATTAATAGCCGTAAGCGCTGTGCAATATTTTGTGCTACTTTTTACCATTTGTGTAACTTTTTCGTTAATAAAAATTATATTTGTTTCAGATAATCGAGCGTGTCTTCAATGTGTTGCCAATCTTGAAGGTCTTTCAGAAGACACGTCAATAACGAGGTTTGTTTACTTTTAGTCATATCATACTAAGTAAGATATAATTAAACAAGAAATATGGTATTGCAAACAGATAAATTCCAATACATCAATCACTAGCTAAATAAACACAAAACAATTAAATAATCAATTCACAAACCTTCCACAATCTTGGCAACTCGTTCTCTTACCGACAGAACAACCACCAAATAAAGATTAAAAAAAAATAGAGGATTAACTCAGCATTTTGAGGTTCTGTTATAATCGGTTAAAAATATCCTATTTGGAAATAAATTTTGAAATGCTAAACAGTAACAAGATGTCGATTGAACAAATCTCCGCAATAAAAAACTTTTCGAAGAAACAAAATTCGATGATGCTGGTTTTGCAGTCTATTAGGAAAATTATCTATTATGTAATCCAATACAGATACAATCTCTATCAATCAACTATCTCTATACGCCATGCGATTTCTATGCATAAAGTCTGATCTTTCGAATATGATTGATGTCTTTTATATGAAATTGCTATTCCTGACAACTGTAGGTACAAACACGTCCCACCAATTTAAAAACGCTGGCAGGCTAAAGAAGCGTTCTTTATTTTATTTGTGGCTAATTTTCCTCGAATACTCCAAACCTTTTTTGAACTTAAAACTTTAGTTACAAATTAAAAACCGTTTTAGCATAGACTAACAACCGTCTATATTTCTAGTAATTGCAACTTGAATAACTCGCCCGCAGTTTTATTAATGTTAGAGATATTTTCTGCTTGATCCTGTCCCAGACTTCTTAGACCGTGGTTTAACATAAAAGGCAAACATAGTAAAATTACAGCCACTTACGAGCCATAAATTCACAACCATAGACAACTCGAAGACGTCCCATTCTATATTGTCTCTGACAGACTCTGGCCCATATTTTCTATATGCAGTTTTATTCAAACTTTTAACAAGACTAGTCGTACCCACTTTAATGCTTATCTCTACTGAAACAAGAGCGGTTTTCTCTTGATTTTTTATAGTAAATAAATTCGTATTCAATGGTCTTGGTGATGACAATCAGAGCCTGATCCCCTGTGGTTTTATTAGACTGCTGGTGAAACTTTATGGTGGTTGAAGTACATTTTTAAACAAAGGGAATTTGTTTTAAGTTTTTATTTAATATGAAGACGCTTGGGAATGGTATACCTACGTCCATGGCACATGTATGAAAAAAAGTAATCTTTAGTTTAAATAGGAGCAAATGGAAATCTGTTAAAACGGGAATCTGTATAGTATTGAAAATCGAAAAAAAAATGGGAATCTATATAGTCCAGCAGCCCTCGAACGTTTTTTTAAGTGATTAATAACAGGCTGAATCTTCGTGAGCTGGTTCAGTTCGACGAGACGCCCAACTTCGTCCTCTGAAAATTCTTGATACAGGTAGCTAATGTAGTGCGCAGGTA
The DNA here is from genome assembly GCA_907269075.1 of Idaea aversata. Lineage (NCBI taxonomy): Eukaryota > Metazoa > Arthropoda > Insecta > Lepidoptera > Geometridae > Idaea > Idaea aversata. Next base: position 1,817,816 of record OU026084.1, read on the forward strand.
TAAAACATGTCGATTTCCTGGGGTGTAAAAATTGTCTGAATAACAGCAAGTTTATTTTTTATTTAATATCGAGTTAATTGGATGAGAACCTCGGAAAAACAATTGTCCTACAAAATGGATGGCTTGACTCTCTAGTCCTCCACTCCGAATGTGTCGAAATAACGAGGTCATCAAAATTATTAATAACAAGCTGATTTTTTGGATGTAGCTTAGCAAAAAATAGTAAAATCAAATGGCTACATTGTCCTACAAATTTAGTGGTACATGTTTCCAGTCCTCCGCTTAGAAGTTGTCCGTTCCACGGTGAGACTTTTTTCATTAATGACTGTAGGACAAAAGTAACACGTGTTTTACTGCATCCTTTGACAAAATCAAACAGTGTCCTACCAAACGACAACGTTCGAGACCCTGGTTACCATTGAAAGACAAACTACTCGTCAAGACGATTCTAACGAGCCCAAACTCGATGAGGTTGTGTCGTTTCATTGCGAAGTTCCTATGACCACCTTCCAGTTCCATAGGACCCTCGACACTAGTAGGCAGTATAGTTTTTAAATACTTGAACCATCTATCGCTGCCGTCTTAGAAAACTGCCTTTTCGACTTTTAATAAACGATATCGAAATTCCGGTTTTGCTCTCACCAATTCCGGTATTACAAACGATACTGAAATCAGTCGGAATTCCGGAATTTTGTTAAAACCGGAATTCCGGAGCTCAAGCCCTACTTCCAATCCTACTAATATTATAAATTTATCCTCGTAACAAGTTTCACCAAAATCGGTTGAGTAGTTTTAAAGCCAATACGTTACAAAATAAAAACAAAATTTTTTCCACTTTTAAGTGTGGATGATACATTGGACTTTGGTCTTTAATTGTGCTACTAGAACTAAATAAAAATAATGTACTAAATTACATGTCCAATGTGAATACAATGTTCCCAGGTTTTTATTTAAACAACAATTACCTACCCTTTTTATTAACATAGCAAAAACTGGGACGCCTACTAAATTATAGTCTCGAGAAGTACGCATTATTAACAAGATTATTTTGTTCCTGCGAAGTGTTTACTGAGACATTGATATTAATTCATCACTAAAGAATTAAAAATATAGAATAGAATAGACATTTACTAGCTTTTGCCAGCGACTTCGTCCGCGTAAAAGTCGACAATGGACCAAGGAATCACGTTGTCCTATACAAACTCTACCCCCCTTTTTCACCCCCTTAGGAGTAGAATTTCTGAAAATCTTTTCTTATCGGAAGCCTACGTCATACAAAGAACACACCCTCCAAGTATCAGGTCTCTACGATCAGTTGGTCAGTCAGGACAAACAATTTTATATGTATAGATTAGAAGAGCACACGGACAAGAAAAAAATAAAACAAACATAAAATCTATACTAATATTATAAAGCTAAAGAGTTTGTTTGTTTGAACGCGCTAATCTCAGGAAATACTGGTTCGAATCGAAAAAATATTTTTGTGTTGGATAGTTCATTTATCGAGAAAGGCTTTAGGCTACTTTTCATTTTGATATTCCCACGGAATCGGGACTTACGCGAGTGAAACCGCAGGGTAGGTAAATAATTAAAAAAACAAAAATTAAACAAAATTCGTAAATCTTTTAAAATATTTATTTGTTACAATATTACAATATTTATTTAATTAATTACAATATTTATTTATTTAATTACAATATTTATTTATTCAATTAAAATATTACAATATTTATTTATTTAATTACAATATTTATTTATTTAATAAAAATATTAGTCTTTACATCTAATCTAGATGATTTATACAGCGCAAGCAACTTTAATCCATGTTATCAGGGCGCTGCTGCAGTGCCTGCTGCCTGCGACATGTATTAGATGGAGTAATCTTGCTTAGAGCTTATACCCCCCTCTCAGCTTAGTCGACCGTCTCTAGAAGAAATATCTCGTCAATAAGTTGTTTTTTTAAATATGTAAGTACGCCTGAAAGTGCCAAGAAAGAATAGTCTTTTGTGAACATTTACCTACTAGATATCTCAACTCCCGACGTATCCCCTGGGGGAGTATAGGGGATCGCAAGGCTCTCTGATCTTATTTTAGCGCCCGTCGTCTCCTCTGGTCCAGGGGGGCCGACGGGCGTGAAAAAGTTCTCTACCGTCGGGAGTAGGGGATCCGTTAGGGGAGCGGACGGGCGTGAACTCTTTTTTCTGATTAATGTAAGCGGTTTTAAATGTGTATGTTATGCTGACATCAAATCGTCCAAAATCGTTCGATTTGGAACTCATTTCAAATATTCTTTATCGCCTATATTTTACTTATTTCATCTCGGTTCATTGAACAATATTTAAGCACCCGTTGCGCAGGCGCACCTACTCCGAATGACGACTACAAATTCTCATAAACATTTCCATAATATTCCTTTTAAAAATAGTTTTACTAGTTGATCTTATGAGAATGTGTGAGCGTGCCGAGCCGTGGGCAAAAACATAATAATCATGCAATTTTTGCGCCCGCGCCGCGTCTGTATGCGCATTTGGCTCTTTTTTGCTCCATTTTGTTGGTATCTTAAATGTTTTGTTGTAGATTATCTTTTAATGTTAGTTGTTAAAAACTTGATAAAAATATAAATTAAGTACCTGGTTATTCGAAAATTACTGACGAAGGTAGAGTGCGTTTTACATAAGTCTACACGTAGTCAACGTCGAAGTAATCGTTGCCGATGTGATGCTATGTTTGTTTTCTCTTCACGGTCAAATGACTGAACTGATTTGGTTGAAAATTGGCATAATGGTAGTTCAGGGGATAGAGAACGATATTGGTTTGTTTGATCCCGAAATTCCTGCGACCTACGTGGGTGAAACCGTGGGGCGCAGTTTACATGTCAGTTATAGACTTAAAAAAAAATTGAGTAAAAGTATTGTAATAACAACAATGTATTATAATTATAATAAAATGAAATAAAGTCGTTATAATAAAGTCGGTTTACGGACGATAATTTTGCGTATAACGTCATAACAAAACATTGATGAAATAATACGTTGCTATGGTTACCTATCATGTTAACAGAATCTGACACAATCCCATTTTGCATACTTCAATACGTTGCTATGGTTAACTTGTCAATAACGGAACGTGAGCGATGACGTCACACTTTTTTGCAAGTGTATTCCTATTCCTACAAAAAGGACGAAGTTATGCATGAACAGCTATAGAAAATAGACAATTGCATTAGAAACCTCCTCGTTTTTCTAAAATCAGTTAGCAACATTGCACCACACTAGCGCGCATACTCTAACAAGTGGTACTTTTGCCACACTTTTGCTCTACATTACATGTCAGTCAAGCAAGTCATTTTCGTTCACAATCAATGTCAGACTGTCAAACAAACTGACGCCACAGGTGTATTATTTTTACAGGAATTACACTGTAATTGAGCACATTACGATGTATTACAGTGCCTAGCTATTACAGAGTTGTTACCGCGATAGCCTCGAATTACTTGTTCGCCGAATTATCATACTTAGTTGGTACGATGTTGTTCGTCAAATTATCGCACGTTCAGGGTGAAGTTCGAATTGTAAACACGCGATGCCACCTCGTTGTTGTAATTTTTACGAGATTATGCGGTTTGGTGATTTTGAACTTCGGAAATTGGAGAAAATTTTAAGAAAGAAATTTTGGTTGTGGTGGAGATTGAAATTGAACAAAAATGAGTTTTCAACGAAAATTAAATTTTAACGAGTTCTGATTCTGGCAAATGCCTACGATTGGTTTCTTAAACTTTTTTGCCATTTTTATAAATTCATGTGTAGTATTTTCTAAGGTTTTCGCGATTTGAACTCATACTTATATATATTTTTAACGGATACATTCGCGTTTTTATTTTTGTTTTAAACCTGACATTTCGGAAGTATAAAATCATGTGTTTTTATAATATGAATTACCGAACGCTATTCCAGTAGTTGCGTTCTAACGGACTTTCATGAGCGGGTCATCTAAAATCTTTTTCGCCTTTGTAGCAAAATGCATTCAACGAATGTCTATTAAAAAGTAATAATATGAGAATGAGAGATGAATAAAAGTAATAGTATGCCTGATAAGTGAAATGCATTAATCCCATTATAGCCTAAAATATTAAAGCATAAACTTAAAATTCCTGATTGTTTGCATTCGATAGCACTTTTATCCTGGAATACTATTCAAAAAACAGATTGGAATAATTCCTTTATTTGCAGTTTTGGCATCAAAAAACATAGAGAAAGGAGTGATTTTTTTATGGCGGATATCTCGGAAACCAAAAGATTTTCATGGAACATAACTTTCATTTTTCTGAAGCGGCACAGTGTCCTCTATCCGTAGAAGCCCGCTTATCCATTCATTACCGGACACCCTCTATATAGGGTTGCCAGATGATATTTTGATATAGGAGGGCAAATGGGTCTAAAAAGGAGGATTTTCTTTAAAAAAGGAGGACATTCAAAAATTAAACGATTTTTTTATATTATTTTAATCATATTTAGCTGAGTCGCCAATTTTGGAAAGAAGTTTTTGGTTTTTTAACAAATAATTATAAAAATCTTCACATGACATGTTTTTGAAGTTGTATTGAGTAAGAATTAAAGATTTAACTGACTGCACACTTAGTCTATTCCTCTCTTTGCTCCACTGAGTATTTATCAGTGAAAAAACTCTTTCCACATTTGCGATATGTGCGCTTAGACAAAAATAAAACTCGCAAATCTTGAGCTTGAAAATTTAAAGTTGCTCGTGCAACTTTAAATCAAAATATGCTTCATCTTCATCTGATTTTGGCTTAAATGAAATCAAGTTACAAAATTTATCGTGTAGCTTAACATCGTCCCGTCCGATGTTTAGCAAAAAGGAGGACTTACAGTAGGCAAGGGAGGACGGGAGGACAAAACATGGAAAAGGAGGACATGTCCTCCTTTTGGATACTATCTGGCAACCCTACCTGTATACTTATTTATCTACCTTTATTTTACCAAGTGTGTGTTAGTTCCAGTATGCCTTAGGGTTCCGTAACCAACAGTATCTTCTCACAACAAAATGAAATAAACATCATAATTAAATACCCATTCCTCATCGTTGTTTGTTACGCAACAGCTAATGTTCAAACACGAAGTACATCTCTCTAAATCTCAAGAGATCATAGGTTAGTCTAACGGTTAATCCGGAACTTGTTTTGTTTACATTAATGATTGGTTTGAGAATAACGGAGATTAGCTTTGCTTTGTTAATTGAAATACAAAAAAACTCGTACTTTGTTTACCCCTCTTTAATCATCGAATTTCGACACAACTAGAGATTTGATAATACGGCTTTTTTGACGTGATATCCGTCTTATACATTGGTGAACACCTGCACTCTCAAAAAAGTGTGACGTCATGCGTTGTTGACAAGTAACCATAGAAACGTTATTGACAAGTAACCATAGCAACGTATTGAAGTAAGTATGCAAAATGTTAATGTCAACGATACAAAAGAGTTCCTATGACGTTTACACGTAAATTTATCGTCCGTAAACTGACTTTACATACAACTTTTTTTTAACAAAATGTTGAATTATCCCTGGCTTGAATTATCCCTTGGTCAGGGCTGGCCAAAGTTTCTTGTAGCCAAGAATTGTCAATCGTCAAACTCGAAAGCCCCTCAATGTTAAAGTCTTTAAAAATGACTTTTTTGTTAGATTTTTGGTAGTCTAAAGACAGATTTCCGGATTCCCACTTGAGTTTTATTTTAATGAACATCATAAAAATGTACCTATCTACGCGACGAAATAAGAACCTCCTCCTTTTTTAAAGTCGGTTAAAAAAAACTGAGAGTCCCCTTAAAGTTCTAAATTTTAAATTATTCTACGCTTAATCTTATTCAGATTTTATTTTAGTCATGTAACATATAGGCTACTTTTTATCCTGATATTCCCACGGGATCGGGAGTTACGCGGGTGAAACCGCGGAACGTAGCTAGTTCTATTTTACAGACCGTTGTATATAGCTGTCGAGCTATTCCGAGAGGTGTTTTATGTTATCGTCAGTTGAGATCGTAAACTGTATCTGTGGTGGGACAATTAGCAACACTTCTGTAAAGTTTGTTGCACCGGTCTAGTTAGGGATCCGCAATTAAATTGAAACTAAAAATAATTATTTTCCAGGGCCATAGTCGAAACGTCGAGAAACAATATAAAAAAATACGCCACAAAGGCCCGGTAAATATAGTTACTTCGAATACAAATTGTGTGAGTTTAAAAAAATGAAACTTGATCGAAATAATTTTGATTCAAAACAGAATAAAATAACTTTATAATTCTTAGAAAAGTGCAAGTTACAGCAGTTACCTATAAACAAAAAATCTAATTAACTTTTGAATGCAGGCTTAAACTCATTTTTATGATAATTTAACTTTTTGTTTATTTACTTTTTGGTAATTAAGTATCTTCTAGTTTCCATGGTTGCCAGTAAACAATATTTTTTTATTCTTATTAGCCTATATAGCCTACACTTAGTCCTTCACTGCTGATAAAAAAACCCAATTCATTTCAACAAGAAGACAACACAATTCATATTTAGAATCTTTCTTATCCGATCCAATATTTACCCGACGTCGTCGTCGGGTAAATATTGAAATAACAAGTAGTTATAAATTGACCATGACCCGTATTTATACAATAATTATTTATTATGGTGTAAAAAATAAGTTTAATAAGTATGTATAATCCTTAATTTTCTCAAACGAAAACAGATTTTCTACAACTTCTCTAAAAACCGGGTGTAAAAATATAATTTTGTACGGAACCCTCAGTTCGAATAGATATAGAAACTCAAGGTTTTTGTAACCTGGAACGTTCGAAGCCAATGTTTGCTTTCGATTTGTTGATTCTACATTTCGAAACTTGTTTTAAAAAAGACGAGTAAACTGGAGATCTAAAAGTATGCAACTTTATCTTGAAATATTCTTTCGAAGCGAAAAAAAAACTTAATGTCGCATGTCAGTGTTCTTATCTGATATTCTCTAGGTATGTATTGTTATTTTAACCGACTTAAAAAAATAGGTTTTCATTTCGGCGCGTATAATTGAAGACGGGTCAACCGATTCAGATGATTCTTTTTGTGTGATTTTGTAGTAGTTTTTTAATTTATTTAATAATATTTCAGAAAGTTTTGTCCAGTAGTTTCAGGACCATCTATAATCTGTATCTCTCTCCCTATACATACAGGGTGTCCTGTAATGAATGGCCAAGCGGGCCTCTACGGATAGAGGACACTGTGCCGGATCAGAAAAACGAAAGTTATGTTCTATGAAAGTTTCTTAGTTTCCGAGATATCCGCCATTTTAAAAATTTTAAAAATTTCGTTCCTTTTTCCATGTTTTGTTATGCCAAAACTGCAAATGAAGGAATTATCCCAATCTGTTTTTTGGATAGTATTCCAGGATAAATGTTCTATCGAATGCAAACAATATTTTTCATGACACATTGAAGTTTTTTTTTAAACTAAGGTTTAACTCAAACTTCATGGTTTTTTAATTTTTTAACCTGAACTTTAACCTTTCCTGGTGTAAAAAAAATGTATGGGCACCCTAGTGCCAAATTAAAAAAAAAGTTGCCTATTTCATTGAGATTCTGAAAAGGTATAATATATGGTATTGCCAGCATTTAATACTAAATAAATTTCTAATTGTCTCGTCTCATTGCTTTTTTGTATGGAGTTTAAACGTCAAGTAGAGTCATCAAGAAATGCGGTTAATATCAAGTCGGTAGTCGGTACTTACGTAGAGTTTGTACCAACACAATATAAATAAATTCGATTCGTTGTTAATTAACATTTGAATAATTCATGAGCCGCCTACTCCGATAGACTCATGGCCAAATTCCCCGTCGTTTGTCATTGTAATGCGGTTGCCGAATATTTTCCTTTAGAAAATATACAACGGGCGCTAAGGCCTTTGGACAAAACTGATAAAGTAAATCTGCCTTAAAATACCGCAGTTAAAAGCCCCATACAGGCATGCTCACAAAAAGTGCCTTTATACCAAACCTCTAAACTTTAGAGGTTTGGTATTAAGGCATAAATACGCTTTAGAGTCTAAAGCGTCTCGGAAATCATTCGTCATTGTATTGCGGCTTCCGAATATTTTCCTATAGAAAAGACATCAACGCGGGCACTAGGTTTGGGTGTTAAATTAATTTATGTAGTTTTTAAGATAGGATGCTATTTTATAAATATAATTCTATACTTGATTATTTTTACTCCTTTTATTTTTGTTTTTTTTTTCCTTTTTGTTTCTCATATTTTTAATTCTTTTTTTTTTCAATTTGTTGATTGGTGTGCTTGCTAAAGGTAGTGATTAATTAGGTGTTTCTGTGTGTATTTACAAATAAATAATATAATATAAGTATTCTATATATTCGCGTTGTATGGCCACCATAACATAAGCCTAGATGCTTAGCTTAGGGCTAGATGGCGCTGTGTTCTATGTTCTGCAATAAAAATTAATATTTAAAATTTAATATAATATATGTATATTTTTGTTTCTATAACCTGTTTTTGAACTTACTAAAATATATATTTCTGTTTCTCTATTTCGTAATATTTTATCTCAATTCGTTTTGGTTGTTGACTAAGTATTCCAACGTTTTTAAATTATAATTAGGTAAAGTAGGTTTTACTCATAATACCTAATTTTAAGCTGTTTTTATCTCATACATAATCATAATACCTAAGTTTATGCGAATTTTAAACAAAGCCACACAACAATATACCTAGATAAAATGCCAATCAGTGTATAATTCCATTTATAATGCATCGTCTAGTATATGCTGAGGTCAGACCAAGGCTGTATGCATACAGCTTTACAAAGATAACACATCTAGTTTTTATAAAGACGCCCGCGGATTGCAGACTTTTTCAGACTTTAGTTAGTTTTTGGGGTTCCTTACATTACACTTAAAATGAAAAAGGTAGGAATACTCTTCGGTATTCTTGCGGTGTTGTGGAGTATTCTATCTGTCGTTTGATCACCATAACACAAGGCTAGTTGCTGCTTAGGGTCAGACGGCGCTTTGTGCAAAGTCCTATTTTTTTTGTAAACAAATACTTATTAGAAGTAGGTATACAGAAACACGCAAACCACAAAATTATTCGATGGTGGGTATTGAACCCGCAACTTTGTCTGTCGCAAGCGGAAGTTTTCCCGAGTCACAAATGTCGTCAAATCGTCAAAAATATTAAACCAATACAGTTGCAAATAATTTATTGGTAACTCACTACAGTTACAGGTTGAAACACTCATTGAACTAGCTCACTCATTGTATAAGTATATGTGTACGGAACCTTAATTTACTTCAAAATGGAACGATTGCCTTAAGTTCTTTATAATTAATTATTGATTAGTGATGAGTTAACGAGATCTTTTTTTAACGTGTCCATAGTTAATGCTTGATTGACTTCAAGTTTTTGTTTTAATTTAGAAAAGTGTTATGATGATTGAATGATTCGAAACGGTTTTATTTTGTCCTGGATTATGGGAGTTTTTCATTTTATTTCATATTATCGACACTCCGCGTAAGTCCCGGTAAAAGTTCCCCTTATTCATAAACCTTCTTTAGTTAAGCTGTCTTATAGTTTCTCCAAGTATTCAATGTATTCCCAAGTTTCATCAAAATTGAAGAAACAAAACTCTTAGTGCGGGTGTCTGGGATTTCCACCATGAATCGGTGTTGCATAATGTCAGTTGTATGACCGATGTTCATCTTAGATTTTGAAAAAAAAAATGACTTTAATTGTTTTATTTTGAGTTTTATAAATCTAAGTAAGTGTAGGGGTACAAAATTTCCACTATTTAACTTGTTTCGCAAAAAAAAAGAATCGCAGACCTGATAGTTTGGCTGTAATTGTGAAGTTCAAGGTGAAATCTGATTTTGACTAAAATTTTACTAAACTCCAAATAACCACTAAATATTGTAGAACATCCAGGGGGGTTAAATCGATAGACATCAGGGGGCCTACCGCGGTAAGTGCGTCGGCTTCAAACCAACGCGTCGGTTTACGCCGACCCGCGCCCCACACTGGGCGAAATTTTGAGCCTGTCTTTAATAGGAGTTTTGAAAAATTAAGTGGTTTTTGTCATGTGTTTTAAGTATGCAGGATTGTTGAGGACATCAAAACATTTAAAAATAAATTATTCTGGTTTTTTTATTTCTAAAAAACACTACAAAATATGACTTTGTTTTTTTTTAAATAATAACACCGTAATCACATATTTTTGAATGTTTTGATGTCCCCGACAATCCTGCATACTTAAAACACACGAAAACACTACTTAATTATTCAAAATTTCTATGAAAAGCAAGCTCAAATTTTTGCCCATTGTGAGACGCGGTTTGGGATATCGACGTCGGCTTGAAGCCGACGCACTTACCGCGGTAGGGCCCCTGAGGTCCCCCACCCCCCAGCAACCGATGATCCAACTCCCTTGTTACACCGTGTTTCTGTTTAGGTACTGTATATTTTGTCTTTGTCAATAAATACTCAAGAATCCATGTTCAACTTAGCATGACAAGTTAGTGGAAGTCCATGAATGGCTAACTTATTATTTATTTGTTATTTTTTCTCTGCCGTCATGCCGTCACCGACGTGAGTCAGCTTCCGTCCAAGACAGCTCTACAGAGATGTGTGTAGTTTGTTAAATTTAAACTTGACCTTGAGAAGTAGGTTTTTGCAAATTCTCTGTAATGTTATGGTCACATGATTGACAAACGTTGTATCAATTTTTTTTAAATATAAAACTCGGCTTCGGTTTAAAGCCTTACCACAAATGTCTTGTTATTAAAGAAATTAGAATTATTTATTGAAGCGCTGTGTGTTTTACGCAGATGTTTAGGTAATATTGCAAGAAAGGTAGTAACAGCAGCCATGTCTGCACCTGACGTTCATAGTTCATTTGAACCTAATTAGGTAGGTACGGTCGGCTGCATAATTGCAGACCCACCGTAGAGCTCCAAAACGGCTGTTATAAGAATGTTTTCAACATTTCAAAGAACAAACAACTGAACAAACATTTCAAAAAACAAACAACAATTTCAAAAGATTCTAGACACCTGCTTTAGTTCACCTGCGTTAGTTGTCTTCTAAGTCATCAATTTATCAAACAAAAATTATTAGAATGAAAACATTCCAATAATAGTAATTTTCGAACTCTACCGGGGGCTGTAAATTTGCAGCCGACTGTACCTACATATTTTTAAAATTTAAAACCTTAAATCTTAACCTTAGTTTATTAATACAAACCTAGTGGTTTAGCAATCGAAAAGGTAGTAGGCGAATACCTTAAAAGGCTGTTGATGACGTCAGCGGCCTCGGGCCTGTTAGCCCACTAAAATCTTTGAGATTTGTATGAAAAAAATATCTCAAAAAATAATACGTTTCCTTAAATTTGAGTACGCTTCAAAACGACAAGGGATTGTTGTTTTAAAATTATACCAAAATATCGGCAAATATCGGCAGAGACCCACAAATTGTATAGAAAATTTGTTTTCATGCAATAATTAAAAATGTGTGTTGCGTGGTGCGGCTACCTCCGCCATTAAAGCTCCCTATTAAATATTTACAGGCGCTGTTTATTATTGGCAACGGAGATGAGAATCCTATTTACCTTGCATAATATTAAAACGTGATTTAAGAACCCATCTAAAATGTAATTTCTTATTGAATTTATGTTGAAATATATCTTTCTAATATTTTAAATGCTAAAGCTTGTCAGTGAGTGTGTAAGACTTATGAAATGTACCTAAACGGTAACAAATTCTTCTGTACCGGGAATTTGGTACTCATGAGAACCGGGATTCCCGGGAATAATCGGTACTAGAAATGAAAACTGACTAATGTTTTCAGCAGATTATAAAGTGTAAATTGTTACGACAGAGATAAATTTTTTTTAAAGACTTTTAAATGAATATTTACTTACATTTTGATCAAGATTCATTTGGCATTAACCGATTTATTCTCCCAAAAAACTCCGCACCGTGAAAGAAACCGGCAAAAATTTGAGTTCCTATTTTTACAGTTTTGTTGCTACAAAATTGACTACAAAAGCGAGTACTGAAAGTGTTAAAAATGCCGGTATTTTTTAACGTCAAAGAACTGGGATTTCTCGTTGCTATACCCTATTTAGTAGCTATGTACAGTATGCATCATAAGTCCACTTTCAGTTTGCTACCATAATACTATAAATTGGACTTACGACCGTCTCCTAATAGACGTTACACACAAACATAAATAGTAAATACTTAAATTAAAAGTACTCAGTGTGATTATTTTCAACATGTTAGCTATATTTTTAGTTGTGTGAGTGGTATAAGCCGCCACCGGCTACACCAACCGACGACGCGACGTAGGTTCGATCCACAGGTTACGTTGTTATAATGTTCAAATAGTGCTCAAGAATCAAGAATCAAGAATTTTTATTGTCCAAGTGATGTACATTGAGATCTTAATAATTAAAAATAATAGTAAGGTAACAATCACTTACCCATTACAGGCATACAATATTTATAGTTTGAGCATCTATACATGCTACTATGCTGCACAGGATAGTAAACGTTATGATGCCGGTGGACTTTTGAACGTTGATTGTACCTATGTAAAGGTGTCTCATAAATATACGTACACCTATAGTTACCTATGAGCTGTCCAACATGTTCATAATTTAAGTGCCATAACCCATCATGTACCTTCTAAGGGTATTGACAAAGGTCCAGCCCTCGAGTTATGGTGCTTAATGGTGTTTTTACGGCGACAACGTGTCCCTGAATAGCGGCTCTATTTTGCATTTTAAACACTTAAAATAACTCTTAGAGGTTTTTAAATAAATTTAAAATAAGTATGAGTGTCCATAAATTATTCTTTGGAAATAAAATGGCAGAGGCGTGGAACGCAAAATGCCTGTTACCTGCCTATGTATAACTAAAATTGTTAATTAAGTACTTATATTGTTGTTTTCATTTAAAAAAAAATACAATTCTAAGGTATTTTTTTATTTACCGACATTTACGTTTATAACGGATAGAATACTTAACTATACTTTTCTTTTGTGAATATTAACGTTGTATATCTACTTAGCACCCAGACAAAAAACTAATATCTGTACATAAATTATATATGTTTGAGGTGGGAAGCGAACCCGCCACCTTCCGCGTCACAGGCCTGCGGCGCCACAGTGGTTTCGTCAGTTACCAATAGTTACCATGCTATTCTGGTGACATCAAAATTCACCTACGATTTTACCTTACTTTACCTACTACTATACCTAATTATCATGAAAATGTTTACTTACTTTATTTTAACCAAAGTCAAAGGAAGCCAAAAAATCTATACGATACCTACCAGTGGGGATACGCTGGTAGAGATTAGAACACTAGGCCACTTTGTCGTACACTAAAATTCATGGACGTGTCTTAAATTACTCCATTTCAAATAATACCTTCAGTTATTTGTGAGCATGATTACAAAAAACCCCTATGAGTTTCTTGTGTCTTCTTCTCATTGGTGGTTCGTTCCGAAGGCACACATCCTAACTTAGTTTTTAAGACGCTTCAATGTGATTTCTTGCAAATTGCATGATTCCAAATAAATACAGAATTTCAACTTGAATATTGACTTTTAAATATCTTTGTTTACTTACCAAAGGCAGGAATTCCAAAGAAATAACTAAACGTATTTATAAGTATAGTTACTTGGTAAATAACTGCATCCGTGAACGAAGGCATGCGTTGTCGTTGGCTCACTATGACGGACTTCGACGTGCACGGAATTCGTATGAACGATGTTAATGACTGATAGCTAGGTTTGTCATAATGTTTTTTAAACCAATACCACATAATATATATGTACATGTACCAATACTGGACGTTATATACCTACTTATTGTCGGCACTGATTCTTAAAAATTGTTATATAAGGTAGTTTTTCTGTAACAATACTTACTACAAAATAAATTTAATATTAAGCTACATTTTAGGTTTTCAGGACTATACGCAATATGGTATTCGTATTAACACAGTAATAGAGTTTTCATTTTCAATTTTCATATCAAAACTTTATACTTGTTGTTTCTGCTAAGCGTGATACTACTGCGTTGAACAAAAACGTCACACTATCCTGAACGATTTTGTTTTATTAGGTACAAATGTTTTGAGACAGAAGTTTGTTGCTATTGTCCGGTCTCAGATGAGGGACTAAATCCAGTCCAGTCCAGTGTCCAGTCTATACCTGCGAATAAAAGTCTTTTGGTTACATATAACATAATATACAGGAATATTTGATTTTCACAACATATTGCCAATGTGGTTCTGGCCCGCACAACTTATTGACAGAACGTCCGTCATATTTAATTAGCGAGTGAAAACTCCAGCTTTTCTGTCCTTTCGATGTCTTAAGTTTCGCGGTAACGAGAATTTCGATCGGTCAATTATTCGCAGTAACGAAATATAGCCAACTAAGGCTCCAGGTATCTTGGTATGGTGAGCAAGTGAATTATTATGCCATGACATGACTCAGTCATGGTTTCGTAGAATAGCTAGGTATTTCTTACCTACGTTCGTGTTGTGTGACATATTAGTGAATCACAGTTATTTTTATTCTTTTAAAGGCGATTTATAATAGCTTATCCGTTTGTTTCATATATTTACTATATCTTTATAGCGCGTTAGTGTATGTATTTCCTATAAATACATATACTCGTGAAATACGTAATAGTTACTGCGAACTACAATCTTAACCAAGTTAATTGGTTAACTTGGTGTAAAAAGGGCCCGTTACAGGTCGAATTTTCCAAAATATCCTTTCTAGAGCTCGCTTATATCCTAAAAGGTACCCCCATGCGAAGTTTCAGACTCGAAATTGCAGTTTCAGAAATTTATTGACAAGTATTTTTCTCTTATACATATAGATTTTATAATAATATAATTTTATTTATTTATAACACATCACCGCTAGTACAATTTACTATCATCTATCCATCAAACACACAATGCAATGATTGACAAATCCATGTTACTGATAATAATCTCAATCGTCAAGTCATTGAGATGATCTTTACCGTTTGTATGTTGATTCCTATCATGGAACGGTAGTTGAAAACATTATGTTCTTTTGTTGTTTAAGCTTTGCACAAACCGGGTCAGTTGTTAGCGCGACCCACCCGACCTGCTCGAATCACTGAAAAAAGAAACAGAAAAGTAGTTTTGAATTTGGAAATAATAATTAACATAAAAAGTCGTTTAGTTAGCGATTTATTACGTGACCATGCTAGACTAATCGGTGACGATAAGCTTGCCAACAAAAGGCTTCAGACCCTGGAACATCGTCGCAAGGTGGCGAGCTTGTCGGCCTTTTACCGGGTACATTTCGGGGAGTGTGCAACAGAACTCCACGACCTAATCTTGTCATCTCCATTCTTTCGTTATACAACCAGGCAGACTGGTGTGCGGCACCGATTCATGGTGGACATATCAGACGTTCGCACTTTCGTACTGCAAGGGAATGAAATCGGTTGCCTCCGTCTGTCTTTCCTGACGTGTACAATTTGGGGGTCTTCAAGTCGCGAGTGAATAGGTATCTTCTAGGAAGGCGTGTTACATCTTAGGCCGCATCGTCGTCACCTACCATCAGACAGGTGTGATAGTGGTCAAACGCTGACCTATCATGTAAACAAGAAAAAAAAACCATGAAATACACCAACTAGCGTACATCACGCACGCATTTTTCGTGGCTGATTGTTGCATTTCGTGAACAAGTGTTTATGTGCATCGATTGTCAATTTTTAGTCGCTAGTTTATCTCGTCGCAGCATCTATTTCAGATATCTACCTACATAAAATAATATTTACCATAAACAGAGATGGATACGACTCGCGTATTGGATTCCAGATTTAAAGTTTCGTAGGAAATAAGACTCAACATACCGTACGTTTGATCGATCACGTAAACTACTCGTGGTAAACCTTCTGTTTATTTTAATTAACATATAAGTCCCATATCACAGCAGTTACAACGGTGTGCGACAAAAACTACGGTAGGCGTCGCTAAGGCCGCTATTATTGTTACCTTGTCATCACATCTGCATACAAAAGATGTCTAACGGATGGAGGTGTTTGTAAAAACTGTCTCACTGTGGTAACTGGTTAGAAATAATGCTCCCGCGCTTATGTATACAGAATATCGTGAATTGTTTTGTTACCAAATGCATTTATTTGATTATTTTATGTCCCAGGCACTACAGCGACCTAAATGCCATGAATTTGGAAAATTGCTGGTGCAGCATAAATAATCTAGAGTAGATGTAAAGGCCTATAATTATTATTTATTATTTGGTAAAGTTTAGTCAAATTAACTGGAAATAAACATGGCAATACTAACTTTTTTGTATTTTTCTATTATCTACATATTATAGGAAATCTTGGAGTTTTAACAAACTATATCGCGTGAGTTCCGTCCAGTTTTTGTAGCCAGTGAATACTAAAACCGTGTTCCTCAATTCCGCGACGTGACACGCGCGACACTCGTGTCTGTTTGTATAGACCTTAAGAGGAAAGGGTACCGGGGGCTCTTTCCATACAAACTATTACAAACGTAGTCGACTGTTTTCTCCCTGGATAATGACACTAAGTAGAGCAAATTTTTTTGGTGCATAAAATTTATAACTGCCATGACCATGCACCAATTTTTTTTTTTTCAATCTTATTTTCTGAAATTAAATGTTGACTTTTTTGCAAAAGCTGTTTTGGAATAAATATGGGATGAATTGAGACAAAAATTTGAGCTAAAGTAAACAATAGAGTGGATATACAATTATTGCCTGGATGTAGTTTATAAGTACTTACATGAATGCTGTTATGCAAAATGTCTACGTAATTTACCAACAATAACAACCCAACAAGGCAATCAAGTGACAACACCAACATGTTCTACATAACTAGACAACTCCTGCCATTATAATGAACCATTTAATATACCTTGTTCTATTTGAATTGTGCAGTTATTACGCAAATTGATATGAAACTCAATATACGTCTTTGGCAATGTGACGTCATAAGATTTTGATTTAAATGTTTCAAAACAAAAAAAAAGTGTTGGTGTTTAAAAAGTTACTAAGTTATTGAAAACGGGATGTTTACTATGCTCTTTTTTATTTTGTGAAAATGATGCTTAAATTATCAAGCTAAATAAAAACAAATCCGTTTTTTTCTTTTGACTAGGTCTTATTGCATTTTATATGTGGACTAGCTTTCACCCGCGACTTCGTCCACGTATGGTGTGAATTTTCTAAAATAATTATCGATCTAAATCCTTATATATTATCATGCCTACGTCATACAAAGAACACACCCTCCAAGTTTCAGGTCCCTACGATCAGAGGTTGGCTGTGCGTGATCCGTCAGTCAGTCATTCCGGACAAAGCAAAGCATTATATGTATAGAAGATTCTGTGTGGGGTATACCACAGTCAGTATAGTTAACGAAGCGAAATACTAAAAAGTATCAACAGTTCGGTCTTCTCCATTCTGATTAGATTGTTTGTTGTTTCAGGAAGAGCTGACAATGTCGACGAGGTGACGTCACTCGCCTTCTGATTGTCAGACATTTTTATTGAAAAAAGTTTGGTGAGTACAGCCAGTAAATATCTCTAACATACGATTACTATTTAATTCTGTAGATTTATCACCACAACAGTCGTTAGGCCTTAGGAATGGAACCTGCACGAGTTTATCCGCTTTTTTATTAGCTATGCCTCCAAAAATAGTGCTATCTAAATTAGGATTGTTTTTGACGGTGAAAGTTCCTTGCGTCAAGACTGCTTTTAATTTCCGTATCTTTCTTCTGTATTTTCTTCAGAGAATAAATTTCGTTAAAATAATCAAAGTTTTCAAAACAGACGTTTGTTTTTTGTCACTATTTTAGCAGCACTATCTAGCAAAGCACAAGAATTACTTTTTCAATTTGTTTCTCAGACTCATTATATTTAATTATTAACTAACCTTTTAAACCAACCTAGACTATAGCACATACTATAGCTCTAATAGCCAGAACGCAATACCGGACCTTGCATTACTTTTTGTCGATAATTTCAGTCCGAATCGGTCTCTATTGACTATATGTCCGCTGATTAGCCCAAGAACGGATGCAATTTTAGTTATGCGTATAATTATAGAAACACGTCTGAGAGGCCGCTGTAAAAACGCCTAGACCTTTTTGTAACGTTTCTTAGAAAAGCGGTGCATTAAAATAGACATTCTTTTAGCTGTTGAAGAATTTCAAACTGTTTTATTTCGTAATTAGGAGCTCTGTGATAATTGACGTGTAATTTTTTTTTTGTACTTTTGGTTTTTGGTAGCTACATTTATACAGGGTTATTGGAAATTAATTAGCGCGGCGTTAAGGGCTTCTTCTGTGCACCTTAACGATCAACTTTTGTTCTACGACTTTTGGAAATTCGAACATTTTTTTGATAATTTTGAGGTTATGTTTACCTGAAAATCAGCTGTTCCTTACACGGAGAGGTCATTAACCTTAAAATTTTACTTTATTTTTTAAGTTTTATCTACTATTCTTAGTCTGAATGCCCTTTGTTTTAAAAAAACAGCTGTTTTTCGAATTTACATAACCTCAAAATTTTCATTTTTTTTTCGAATTTCCAAAAGTCATAGAACAAAAGTTGATCGTTAAGGTGCACAGAAGAAGCCCTAAACGCCGTGCTAATTAATTTCCAATAACCCTGTATAGATAATAAGTTCAGATGGTTGAACCGATATCTATCAAACATAGCTAAGAACCCCCCACTAATTCACCTTTCAAACAAAAGAAACAAAATTTGTTTAGCCGTTCGGGAACTACGATGTCCCAGACAGACACACACACACACCACATACACTTAAATTTATAACACCCCGTCGTTTTTGCGTAGGGGATTAAAAAATAGAATAACTGTCAAATAATTTGATTGAACAGTATTTGAATTGAGAGACTTCCACAACTTACACTCCTTGTTCTTTGCTGGGTAGTTAAGTACCTACAATAAACAAAGCAGTTATGTCTGAACAGCCATAAAAATGGGGCGAACGGTTGGGTCAAGGGTCAGATGTATAATTCACCCCTCCTAAATGATGCACGTAGGTATACTCAAAAGGTTCCTCTCTGCGAGCGACCCCGACCATTTCTAGGCCCGTATTAATAAATCGCTCTCAATATCGATCTTGAGTGCGTATCAATCGAGTGAGTCTTGAGATGTGGTCACTATCTTAAGTTAGGCGTTAATTAATAGATAAAACTCAGGCTGATATCGCTCTTGAGATTTAAGACTGATCTTGAGAGCGACCTTGAATGACAGTAACGCTTTGTTCTTACCTTGAATGATATGTTCTTACCCTATGGTAGGTAGTGTCGTCATATTTTGCTGTCAACTTGTTTTGAAAATATTTTACTAAATGTAACATTTGTATGACCTGCAATCAGACTTGAGTTCACGAAACTACATCTTGAGACATATCTTGAGAGCTGAGTTTGATTTATTAATACAGTATGACTCAAGTGATACGTCGCTCTTTAATCGCGTCTTAAGATAGGTTTATTAATCAGCGCAACAACTCAAGAGCAAACTCAAGATTGAAATCGATATTGAGTTCGGTTTATTAATACGGACCCTAATCGGCCCTGTCTCGCTGGCGATCTGGCGATTGTCTTCTAAAATATACGTATTGTTTTTGTACAAAATTTATACAACATTTTAAAAACCTGTTTTAAATAGTAGTATACTTAGATACATTTTTCATATAAATATTTTCAAGGAAAATAGCTTGACCAAAATTTTGCACCGCGGGGCACCCCGCGCCATCGAGACAAAATATTTTTTTTCCCAGAAATGTCTGTGCAATAAAATAATCAGTTAAACAGGTAGGTATAATTTAAACAGGTTAGGTATCAGTTAAAACTACGATCGTGATACATTGTTCCAGCTGAATTTATAGTGACAGACGGACAGGCAACATTGTAGGAAAAACTTTACTATGCTTTCAATTTGCTATCAAAGTGATCAAAACGATACTATGAATTCTCGATCCCTTGAGCTTCATGCGAATTGGTACGAATAGTTACGAGTCTATTGTAAGGCAAATTGAAAGTCGCCAGATGTGGTCAAAAAGACCTAAAAGACTGAAATTTCCCCAGACGATGCGTTAGCCAGACCGAAGACCAGAATAGCAGATCCTACCTTCAGATGGGATATGAGAGATAGGTGGTGAAGGAAGGATAGTTGTAGGCCAGTCGAAAAGAATAATCTTCAATTCGTACAAGTCTCAGAAATAAGTCTTGAACTCTTAAAAAATTCCAACTGCAGCGAAGTCCGTCACATTATGGTCGTTCCTAGTTTTTTGACGCCTAATTATTTTATCATTTTTTATTTATGTTATACTTTTATTTATAAAAAAACCAATCGAGTTCCAATAATACTGACCCATACTCTTAACTGTACAATATTTCAATCGATAACATACCTTATTGAGTAGTAAAACGATTGATTTTCCCATACAACAACAAAACTGTAACTAAAACAGCCTGGTGGTGGATTTAATGTTGGTATAGTTGCCCACAAAACTGTTACAGTAGGTATAGCTTTTTGAAATTGAAACCCCCAAATGTAGTAAGCAGTCAATTTAAGTGTCATTTTGTGGGATGTACTTTGAGATATAGCGGATTTGGTCTAATCAGTTAAGATTTAATTGATTTGGCAAAATTGGTTAAAATTTAGTGGACTTGACCAAATCAATTATGTTAAGTTTTAAAGCATATTTAGGCTCTTCAAGGTGTTGGAAATGATATTCTATACAAATAAAATAAAATTTTAAGGTTTATGACCTCTCCGTGTAAGGAGCAGCTGATTTTCAGGTAAACCTAACCTCAAAATTTTCAAAAAAATGTTCGAATTTCCAAAATTCGTAGAACAAAGGTTGTTTTTTTAGGTGCACAGAAGTAGCCCTCAACGGCTTGCTAGTATAATTACCGATAACCCTGTTTAAGATTAAAAAAAACATTTCATTTTATAATATAGTAGGCCTAGTATATTTTCCCTCATGTATTTCTGTCTCCAACTGTACTTGTAGTTATCAGAGATCTCCTCGTTACGTACTAGACACTTCAATAGTGCAGAACAGGTATTTGATAAGACTACATAACTTAACCGACAACGGGCAAGAAGTGAATAAAAAGAATAACAACAATTTATCTTTACAAAAACGTAAATATATCAGTCGTTTTTAAATGAGATACCTTTTTAGATCTTACTATATGGATAATATTCATTTATTTTTCTCTATATTTCATTGTTTTTTTCGACATTGAACTTTTCGTACTGTTGTTTTTTTCCCGGCGTGGCGCCCAAACGGGATTCCCCCCCATATTTAATTTGTTGAAAAAAAACCCATTTAAATAATTATTTTATTTTTAAATAAGTAGGTTTTTGTATTTTTCGCGATATTCCATTGTTTTTTTTTTGCCATTTCATTAGCCAACGACAGAATTCGAATTCTGAGTGCTAGATTAGGCTCTATCTAATAATATTTTAAAACTCGTATAAAAAATACTAGTTCCAAATTATTGTCATTGTGAAAAATATACCTACAGGCGACACTTTTGTATCCTAGGACCTTAAAATTTAAGCACCAAGCTCCTTAACAGCCGACTCCATTTAAATGATTATTTTAGTATTCTGCAATCACCTGTTTTGCATTCTACACTGTTAAAAAACATATTTCTCTCAGCAAAAGCAAAAAAAAGTATAAAACTAAATTGATGAATTGCTTCGTCCTGTCTTCGTTTACTTATAAATTATATAATTTTTAAGTAAAATTGATTCGAAACCGCCCCTCGCCGACGTAGGCCCATTAATTTTAATATTTTGCATAACCAAGCACATGTTTCTGCTTCTAAAAATAAACTCCGCGTCAACTTGCGCTTTCAGAAAATAAGAATTTCAGAACCTTAATTTATTACATCCCATCTCAATAATGTTTTTGACCGAGCGAGAGAAGCGTTTTTATTGCAAGTCTTTAGCAAAATTATCATCTGTCAACATATTATGATTGTTGGTACTCATTTACAGGTTTTCTTTTACAACTCGTCGAATCTAAACTGGTGCCTTTATTCACTAAGGTTTCAAATCGTCGGGCGCGCGTGATTAGGACAAGATTGCCATACAAAAACCGCACCCCCTCCGCCCCTAATCACGCGCGCCCAATGACTTGAACCTTAGTGAATATAGGCCGGTGTGACAATTTAATAGTTTTTTTGTCTTTGGGGATTTTGGATAAGAGACTCAGGGTATCAGCGACTATAATCCATGCTAATCAGGGTGCTGTTGTGCCTGGGACATGCATTACATTGAGTAGGTTTGCCTAGCACTTTTATCACCCTCTCAACTTAGTTAACTGTGTATAAAGAAAATAACTCGTCAATACGTCCGGAGCTAACTAAGCCGCGGGTTCCATCACGATGTTTTCCTTCACCGTAAGAGCAATGTTAAAAGCGCACATATTTTTATCGTCCTGTAGATATCAACCTAAATGATAGCTACTTTTATCTTATTTTATCTGTATAAAAGTGTCATTCGCAATGGCCGTCCCACCACACTGGTTCGAAACTAGTTTATTCACTTAAATATCTACTTTAATGGCACATCAGACTCTGAACTTAATTAAAAACTGCATAATATATCAATAACAAGGACGTCTCATTGAATACGACATCCTAAATTAACAAAACAAAAAAAAAACTTGATGGTCTGTCTATGCTATGAATTTGATAAATTAAGGCTACTTATGCTGCCAAACGCAACGCGCCAGAAATAACCGTCGCTTACAACTTACAACTAACATTGTTCATTGTAATTGTGTTTTGTTTTTCTCAAAAGTGCTGGGAAGGAATTGTAGGTGAGATCTTTACCGATATTTTGGGGTAATTTGAGACGAAACTTCCTTGTTATAGTTAGATATGCCAGTTTTAATTTTGACGTGACAACGTCTTATAAATTGGTTTGCCGGGTGACACTTCAAGAAACTGCGTTACGCTCCGCTGACGTTATGCGCTCACAATGAGAGCGAGTGAGAGGCACGCGGGCATGGTTAGCCCGCCTAAGAGCGAGAGAGACAGACATAAAAAGTGAAAGGCACGCGTCCCTTCCACTCGAGCACAGTTTTTAATTTTAGGATAGTTTCAAAACTTTAGGGAATTTTTGACTCAAAGTCACACAAAAAACTCGGTAAAAATATAACCTACAATTCCTTTATTTGGTGTGTTTTGCAGTTTGCTATAAGCACTTTTCAAACATAATTAAACTTATTGGCATACTTAAATATTTCCCAAGTTAAACTCTAATTCTTGTTACGTATGTAAATGACATGCACACAAAATAATAAACTGTAGCAGCCATAGACTAACATTTATATAGTCATATAGTTACCGATTACATTGGTCTTATAGACATTTTTAACTTTCTTAAAGTATAGATCCGACAATGAGCACTAAGTTTTGTAGTTTTTGGGCTAAGTGACAAAAAACAAACATCACACAGAGCTGTCAGAAAAAAACTAGAGAAAAATGTCATTTTCCGTTACATTTGGATAAAAAAAATATACTCGTCGTCATGCAATGTAACAAACTCCTAAATTAAAAACAAATTGCGTGTCGGAACTCAAAACAAAGAGTCGTGTATCCAATTTCGAACCTCTTTTGTTTTCGACAAACAATCTTTCAATTCGACACGTTCTGTTTTCAAAACTGACACTTCGATTTAAAATATTTGTTCCAAACTTCTTTTTTTACTACCGGCCAGTTTAAAATTAAAGTTAATAAAGGGTCCCGATTCTCAATAATGATTGAGCATTCGATGATTCTAAGCGCGTTAATGTAAGACCGTGGACTTACCCAATGTTAGTTCTGATCCTGTCAGAATAGAGGGATAATTTGTTCAAGTTACTTACAACGATTCAATGTATTCTCATACCAAGCTTCATCAAAATCGGTCCAGTAGTATTATAACACATTCATAACAAATACCACTGTTCCAGTAATGAACAGAGCAGTGGTGCTTGACAGGACTCTATTATTCTTATAATATTTTTCTTTATAAATCTTAGCACTGCATCGCTTTGAATCCATAACAGCGCCGTAGCCGTTAAACTATATATTTTCTTTCCTGAAATGGATGTAGTGTTCCCTGAAACATTTATTGACATTTTGTATCTTTTTTTACCAATGATTGGTCAGTTTTTGACCACTATTAAACCTGACTGACGATGTGGGCTAAGCTGTAGCTCGCTTTCCCCCAGACCCAAGACCGAAGACCCATAAAATAATAAATAACGTTAGTAAAATGTAAAAAAAATTTGATTTGAATTTGATTTTATAAATAAAATTGGTGTCTGTTAAGTTGGTTTACGCAAGATAATTTTACGTGATAACGTCATAAGAAAACGAAGAAATATTGAGGTATTTTTTGTTATTCTTTTATATACCTATACTTTTTTTTATTTTATTTCATGTTTTTGCCTTTTTTTTTTCTTTATATTTTTTCCTAAAATTTTTCTATTCGTCACTCGTCACCATAACACAAGCCCAGATGAGCAATATTATTATTAAATACTCTGTTTCCTAGTTACCATGACGTCACACAATATTACCGTGACACTTTTGTGTAAATGCAGGTGTTCCATCAATTTATTAGACGTTATCACATAAAAAAATGTGGAAAGTGTATAAAAAAATACCTTGTCACAATTAAGACACGATAAAATGACCAATGGCAGTTGAGAATAACCCCCTCAGCATCACTAATGAACTGAGATGCTTGACAGGACTCGCTCGTCGACCTTGGAAACCACACTCCAAATATAGTGATGATCGGTCCACAACTTCTTTTTATTTGTTGTAATAACCCAAAACTTCGGTTTCGTTGACCTTTCGCTTCGAGATTGGATTGGTAACGTGGAGTGCTATATAAATGTCAATATTAAGTGGCATTCAGTTTTATAATGAAGCCAACTTCGATTTTTTTTTATTTCAATTCAAAATCGTGTCGCGGTGTTAGTTGCCAAACTCCACATATGTATAGGCTGAACCGATTTGTATAATTTTTTTGTGTATATTCGTATTAGGTCTGAGAATCGAACTACATCTATTTTTTTATTTTTCCTTTTTTTTTTTAGTTTTTTTTTTGTATAAGTTTGCCAAGACAAACAGACTACTTTACAGACAGACTTTGACAGACTATTTTTTATATATTTTCATGCAAAAATATTATATTTAGTAATGTCCAGGAAATACCTGAATACCGAACAGGATTTTTGTTATGTACAGTAGGTATATAAATTCAACATGGTAACTAATACAACCTACACGAATGCACAAACATTGAAAATAGAAACACTAAAACAATAATAAAATTAGCTACGTGCATAACAATAAAATCGACAACATCCTCTGATAATAATCATAAAATGCTGGGTTTACACGATACTAGTGCACTCGTAGAGTTCCATCCGAGCTAGCTCGTAAACGAGTCAACTTGGACTGTTTGGACTTCATTCGAAATTCCTTTCGGTGGAATGCGCACTATTGCGAACCCAGTAGAAAAAGGATATTGTGTCGTTTTAAAATACGTTCAATATTTCATTCGTCGATGGAGTGTCTTTTGCAATAGAGTTACTGATCGCTTTGTAGACCACGCAACGTTTTTTAAAACTTGGAAAAAGAAATCTATCGAGTGGTTTGGAAGATATGAGGGAAAAAAGAATATTACAAACAAACATACTTATAAAGATGACGTGAAAAACATAACCCTTTCTTTGCACCCGACTGCAAAAAACCGCAGGTCGTGGCTAGTTTTCAGTGATACGGCCATTGTCTCTAGATTCGAAAAAAAAACAATGCCCGAATATATGTACTCGGATGACATGTTTACTGGTTACAGTGAAAAAAAAAGTTGCAACAGTTCGGTCAACTAGCAACTGAACTACTGGCGCCAAGACGGCCGACCGAGTGAACTTGTATAGTGTAATACCGCCTTAGTTTTTCTTTTACAGAGGTTAAAACAACATTGTTACCGGATGATTTATATTTAATAAGCGTAATTGAAAAGGCTTCTTTACCTTCAAATATGTTATTAAGTTTAGTCTTAAGGAAAGACTGGCTGATAGAGATCTTAACAAGTTTGCGTGCATACCGTCTATTCACGTCATATTAATAGATAGAACATTCTATTGCACACACAAATAAAAATAAAGCAAATAAAAAAATTAAAAATAACCCCAGTGTTTTAATTGGATGCCATACCATTGACGGCGGCGGTCTCTTCCAGGCAGGATCACTTTCTTGTCCGTCTGTCTGTATGTTTTTCTCATAGAGAGAGAGAGATGAAAGTAAAGTGCCACTTAACCACAACATGTTATTTTCTTCGGGCTTTGACAAATTTCTCTCAGAATTGAAGATTATTTTCTACTCTACAAACCTTCGCTACGCGATTCAAAATATCGTTCTCGCCGTAATAGTACATTGCGATACAAGTGTGGAAAGTTGATCATTCCATAGAGGCGGTTTATGACGCGCGAGCGGAACGCGAGCGTGGCAAAAGCCGAGATGGAATGAGCAATCCACACCTGTATCGTACGACGTTTTTTATCACAGTTGCGAATAAAAAAAAGACTTGTTAAAATTTTAATAATAAAAAGTTTTTAAGAGTTTTAGGTTATGTTTGCTATTTTTTGTTAATTACACTCCCGAAAGGCTAGGCAAAAGACTTTTAACCTATACAGCGTCTGACATACAATATTTTTTTAGGGTTTTTTTCATTTGTTTTTGCGTCGGCGATTAAAAACAGAATATAATGGTATAGAAAAAATATATTTATGTACCTAAAGAAAAAACAAAATAAAAACAAAACTCAATTTTTAATTATTTTCAAAGACGTCATCACGTAATATTATCGTTCGTTATCAGACTTTAGAGACAACCTTTTGAAAAGAAGAAAAAAGGTACCAACAAAGAGTTTTAAGCCAGCAAGGCCTAAAAACTCTTTGGATGGTACCTCTTTCTATACATCAAAACAGTATAACCCAGATAAAGGAGATCATTCATGTTTCTAACAAAAAATACCAACAAAAAAAAATGCCGGCCAGTAATAAAAAATGTTTCTATCTTGTAGAGAATAACATTTTAAACAATGTTTACTAAGACAACAAAGAGCTACGATCAAAAATCGTTGAGTTATTTTACATTGAAAACCCAAAAAATGCATTTTATAGAGATCCGTTTGACCACTTTTAAGATCCTACTAAAACTTCTGAAAGGGTTATTGGATATACCTATTTATATAAATATAATAAAAACAGACAAAGCTTATCCATTTACTACTTATTTTTATATTTTTTCTGTAGTAATATCTTAAAAAGGGTCAAACGGATCTCTACAAAATCCATTTTTTTGGGTTTTCAATGTAAAATAACTCAACGATTGTTGATCGTAGCTCTTTGTTGCCTTAGTAAACATTGTTTAAAATGTTATTCTCTACAAGATAGAAACATTTTTTTTTCTGGCCGGCACCTTCAATTTTGGGTACGATTTGAACGATGTCCTTAGGAATGTTTCATCAACTATATGTCATTAGCAGTTTGACATATCGGGATGACGTATTATTTTAGCACTAGTTGGATTTTTTTTTATTGCACGCGTGTATAATACGTTGCATTATGAGCCTAAAAGCGGTTTAATAAGATCCACTTTATGAGCAACTGTGATAAAAAAATAATTTTACACCCTTATGATACAATCTGCTATTCTTACTAAATATTTCATTTGAATAAAATTAACAAATTATGCGGTAATATTAAAGCAAACATTATTTAACAAAGTGACTGGCGAATAGTTCGAAATTGGGCCATTGCGCGCGCGCAAGGACGTTCGCCAGATGGTCTACTGATAAAGACTACAAGATCGAAACTATACTTTGGCTTAGAATTAATTATATTTATTTAGCATTGTAGAATTGTAACTACTTGTATAATACGCCCGCATGCTTCCAACTTTGTTGGACTTTATCCTTTAGAATGAACGATTTTATACTAGGTAAAGTCTAGTAGACGTTATTTAAGGTATAAATATCGCCGTGGAGATCTGTTCATCACTCCGAAGATCCTCATCAGATCTTCATTTAGGATAGGGTTCTCTATCAACATTCATTCAAACCCAGTCCGGCGAGGCGAAAGCGGCTATTTTATTCAAATTGTAACCTGTAATCGTAACAGATTGAAGAGTTTTCTGATGAGAAGGTGGTTTTAGATATTCCATTTATCGGTAACTATTCGTTTATTGGCCAATTCTACTGGTGGAAATCAAAAACTGAGGAACTGAGCTTTGCTGCACTCTCGAGGTGCAATTCTGTTCATCACTCCGAAGATCCTCATCAGATCTTCACCTAATTTTTATAGTACCAACTGTGAGTTAAAAGACCCCTTTTAAACAAATAAATAATTTTCCAAGTCCATCCAGGCGTTTTCGAGTAATCGGCGAACATACATAAAAAATATATACGCAACGAATTGAGAACCTCCTCCTGTTTTGAAGTTGGTTAAATAAAGATTTTTCAGACCATAGTTTAAATTTAATGGTTTAATAGTTCGAAATTCAGATTTAAACCATAGTCTATTCTTAAAACTGATATAGGGGCTTATGTTTTATTACATTTTGTATGGAAAAGTACGCGATATTCAACCTTCTTAATGCTTTTAGGTAACTTACATAAATTCGCAGTTATATTTTCTATTCATTTTTTTTTATATTTTTTGCATTCTCTATCACGATATTTCCTTTCACAATAACCTCTTAGCTCAAGGCTTTCATCCATTGTCTTCTTTACATAAATATTACATAAAAGACAATCATATCTTTATCTACATTAAGTACCAACGTACTTACAAACAAAAAGTGAAAGTAGCATCCCAAAACACCTTCGTGAGACCACGCATTACATCACTGCTTACTTACAACATAATTAAGACTTTATTGTCTTACTTTTACCGCTCATTTTTCTTTGATATATTTATTGGTCCTTCGATAAATATGTAGGATGGTATTTCAGACTTTATTGAGTTTTAATTAAAGGTTGATTTAGCTTGAAGTTTGAGGATGGTAAGGTTATATAGGAGTTTTTGCAATACACTTGTCTGTGCCTTACTTATTCGTGTCAAGTGAAGCGGGTCTTTGAGATTGATAATCAATCGATGTTGTAAGACTAGTCGTAAAGCATGACAAACTAGTCTATAGATGTAGATTAACACTTTCGGACGAACCTATAGCTACGGTCAGCGGTGTTGTTAGCTTAGTGGTAGACACCACGAATTTAATTCCGAAGCAATTGACTCATACGGTATAGGTGTTGGTTGGGTAAGCCTACTCCATCTTAAAGCAAAAATGACCCAACATAAGACGTCTAGTTACAGAAAACCGCCCAAAATACAAATACAATACTTTACTTTTTGCCATGATAGATGGCAACACGTCTAGCCCACCTGGATAAAAAATCTCATAGATATTTAAATTAAAAAGCTAAATTAGATGATGGGGAAGCGTGGGTAACTACCAAAAGCTTCGATAGACTTTCTATATTGACTTTTTTCCTTAAGGTTCCGCTGGTCGATCGTGTTTCCATACAAATGAATTTAGAGTGTTATCCATTTATTCTTTATTTATGGAATTTGAAAAAAAAAACAAACGTTAAATCTACATAACAAGTCTATATCTAGCCCATGTAGGCGACGAAATAGACAAATTATATTTATTTATATTAAATTATATTATAAATATTTATTATTATATTATTTTTTATTATTTATTTATATTAAATTATATATAATTTTCGTCGCCTACATGGGCTAGATATAGACGTGTTATGTAGATTTAACTTTTGTTGTTTCAAATTCCATAAAGAATAAATATAATTAATTAATGGATAACACTCTAAATTCATTTGTATGGAACGACCAGCGGAACCTTAAGCCGTCAAAACTAATTTACACATGTAAAAAAATGGATGTCTGTAAAGTCGGTTTCCAGAGCGATCAGTCGCATGCTCTCTGCGTCCAACAACTTACATCGATACTTATACTCAAAATAAATTAAATAAATAAATCATTTATTTCAGGTAACAGCCTTATAAATAAGTACAGACCCATATAAAATATATAGGGGAACCTGCTGTACCATGGTGGGTGTTGTACCTAGGCCTGTTTGAAAAATTTCAAACTTCCCGCGTGTTTTTCAATTATTGGGCTATAGTAGTTTGTAGCTTATACAAAAGATGGCAGTTTAAACAAGAATCACTCAGTCTAACGAAACACACATGGAAGCAGGAGGTCTTGAAAAAAAATATCTGCAAAAAGTAAGTTTTTAGTGAATTACTATTTTTTTCATAATTCTGTTCTAGTTTTACAATATATTAATACATAATGTATTTTGGATAAAGGAATATTTTGATTTTACACCGTGATATTGATCGTTTCAAAAATAATTACATAAAAACCACGAGGCGACATAATATCATCGAGAGTATGGTGTTGTACCTTGGCCCTAAAATAGTTGATGTACCTCGGACTTAGGTCCATGGTACATCAAGATTAATTATGTTTTTTCTGTAATATTTTAATAAACGTTTACGGTTATTACTCATAATTATTATAACAACTTCATTTCAATTTTAAGTCACATAAACTCGTATTTGATAATTTAATTTATTCTAACGTTTTAGCAGCTAGAAAGCTACAGTGATCACAAATAACAATGGTATTTTTATAATGGTAATTTTCTTTATTTCTGTGTCACCAGAAATAATATCGATTATAAAGAAAGAGCCAAAGCCGTGACTCAGATAATAGAAGGCAAAATAAGTATTTACAAGGCTGCTAGAATTTATAAAATTCCAGAAACTAGTTTGAAGCGCTATGTGAAAAAAATTTAAACTAAATCCAACGTTTCTACGTCAGACACTGATCCACCAACTGCTCCTGCTAAGGGATATATGGAGACTGATTATAATTAATGACAAACTTAATAGAAAGGAACGAAAGATTAAAAGAAAGATGATGAAAAAGAAGAAAAAGATTGGAAGATTTAAAAGTGTTACTTTTTCAAAGATATAAGAAAATATTGATCTCAACTTAAGAATTTAACTTACCTAATCATATTTCAGAAATACTTGTTATTTTTTGATGCTAAAAGCATTTTATAATTTGTAATTTTATGATTAAAAACTTGAAACAATTAAAATTATTTTATTTCATGGACAATATGTACTTAACAGGTAGGGTTTATCATAGAGTCCAAGGTACAACATGGTTAAGGCCAAGGTACAGCGGGTAGTTGTACCATGGACCGAATTCCCATTTTCTCTTTGAATTTATTTTATCGCTAAACTAGGCGTTATAGAACCTTGAACCACATGATATCTTAAATTAGGATAAATAAAGATTATTTAAGTGTCATTTCTGCATGAGATCGTTCATTGGTTTTCGAGAAAATCAACTCTAAATAAAAATATAGCCATGGTACAGCAGGCTCCCCTACCTTACAGACTAACATACATATTATTATAGATAATATTATAATTTTAAATTAAACTTAGAAAGCCGTAGAAGATATAATTAAGGCATCAGACGACTCTATAGAATCTCACGAGAAATTAAATTGATTTTATTAAAAAGAGACGAAAAAGTTCAATGCTTAGAATGAAACAAAATTATCTATTCACTTGCTGAGCGCGCCACCGTCAACAAAACTTCACTAATTGTTAACGTAGTTTCATTTCCAACTTTGACCACCCGAATGGTATAAGTTGGTGGCATTTTAAGAAGCAAAAAACGACTATAAAATAAATTAATACTCCATCTGAGGTAAAGTTAAGTCATCGACTGACATAACAGTTTTGTCTTGCTATTTTAATTTCGATCTTCTTTTACTAAAGATAGATTCTAGTTTACTTTATTTTTGTTTTATAACATGGCTTCGTATGAATCCGGTTTAATAGTTTATCTCGAATTTATGATTGTATAGACCGTTAGATTTCTAAGGAGAAATAACCATTTCAACGGGAAATGTCTTGTTACAGGTCTGTTAGGGCCTCACAGGTTAAAAGAAGGTTACGTTAGGAATTAAATATTCATTTTTTACTGTTTCTAATCTAACCCTCTATAGAGTCGCGTTTTCGGGTCAGCCTCCTTACACAAGATTGCTTTCCAATACCGATATCGCCAATCGACAGACTTTTTTTTATGAACTTGACATAAATCAACGAAAAGTCTCACACTGGTCAGTGGTCCGATAGAGAAAAAAAAAGGTAAATAAAGTTCATCTTATGCCAATACCATACAATGCTTTCTGTCAATTTAATGCAAATAAATCTGTTGATTGGCGATATCGCTAATGGAAAGTAATCTTGTCTAAGTGGGCAGATCAAGAATAATCACGGCAGCTATCAGCTCCGAAAGATTGCAGTGGTGATGTTTACTCTCTCAAATTCAATCCACGGGTGGATCCAAATACTTAGATCTACTCAATGGATCTTTGTAGTTGCAAGTGTTTAATCCAGATCAATGGTGGATCACAGTGGATCTGATGATGACTCATTGACCGATTTTAGCACAGATACTATTTCTGGCTACCTATGTAGGCGATGACTAGCTTCGATGTTCAGAAAGTACTTTTCAATCCACCCCGGTGAATCGAAATAAAGGATTTCATTGAACTGACTTTAGCGTAAGGCGGCAGAGTTTAGTAGCCGCTTCGCTTTGGAAACCGATTTCTTTTCAATGTTTTTAATGGTTTGCAGTTTATTTCCTTCTCCAAACTTTTTTAAATGCTATACTCATTGGCTATACTTTAAGTTGGTATGGACATGTGATGAGAAGAGAGGAGACGCATGTGACTAGAAGAGTGATGAGTATGAATGTAGAGGGATGGAGAGGAAGAGGACGACCGAAGAAAAGATGGATGGACTGCGTGAGACAAGACATGAGAGAGATGAATGTGAACGATGAGATGACGACTAATAGGAGTGAATGGAAGAAAAAGACATACTGCGCCGACCCCAAATAAATTGGGATAAGGGCAGGAAGATGATGATGACTCATTGGCTATACTCAAAAACTATTTATTGATACTTAGATCAACTTGATAGATTCACCCGTTCCTGAGAAAATCGGTGATGACACCAGGGACAGACGGACAAGACAGTGATCTTATAAGGGTTCCTTTTTTACTTTTTCAGGTACGGACCCCTAAATATAACAAAAGTTTCCACTTAAGCAATGAATAAATCTGCTACTGTTAATGGTTGATTAGATATAGCAACCTATCTCCTAGGTATATATTACAAACAACCAGAACTTTAAGAAACGAGTTCGTATCATTAACATAAAATATCAATGATCATTAATAAAGTGCACATATTTGTACCTACCTCCACTCTATCTACATGTTTGAATTAAACACTATATTAGCATTACAACCACGGTTCACCTGCACTCTGCAGGAGTTTACGCCCACAGGAACCTGTGTTCGCGCTTTGTATGCAAAGTTTGTTAAGTAGGTACGATTTTTAAAGCTCTATCGAACATAAATTGGTTGGAACGAAATAAAAGCTGAAAAATACCAAAAAGATATCGAAATTTCCTTGCGAGTAATTTTTGCAGAGCATAATTTTTTAACGACATACTTATTTATGTAATTCTTTATTTTGAGGCTTTGAATTAATCTCCCACAAACGCTATCATCACTTGCAATTGTGGGTCGTAAACGACACTTTATTTTTTTAGAAAATTTTCCGAATTTAGTACTTAGTTAATAGAAAATCTAGATGCGCGGTTTACATACAATACAATAGAATGTTAGATTTCGATTTCTAACTTAGTCAATTTCGATTTCTAACGGAGTCAAAATACTTAAAAAGTTAGAAGTCAAAATTCTTTACATACAATTTGCATGAACTCATATTGAAACGTCTTTAAAAATTTAACTTTTTAAAAATAATTTTATTTAGCTGGGCTTTACTTCCATTACCTTAACCGATTTGGTATACTTACCATCACCACCATCATCTGATGCGTTAAAGGCCGCGCGAGGGTCTTCGTATAGTAGTCTTCTCCAATCTTAATATATATAAATCTCGTGTCACAATGTTTGTCCTCAATGGACTCCTAAACCACTTAACCGATTATAATAAAATTCGCACACCATGTGCAGTTCGATCCAACTTGAGAGATAGGATAGCTTACATCCCGATATTCCCACGGGATCGGGAGTTACGCGGGTGAAACCGCGGAGGGCAGCTAGTTGGTATATAGATTTAGTCAAAGTATAATTATTAGACTTTTAGGAGGTTGGAAATGATGTTCAAATTCAAATTCATTTATTTTTTATTTTTTTATTTTATTTTTTTGTTCTCTACTAAGTTTATGCGGATACATTGTCAAAAAAAATAAAAATATTTTTTTTTCATTTATTCACTAGCTTTTGCCCGCGACTTCGCCGCGTAGCAGTCGAAAGAATGTTTAAGCAAAGTTTGAAGTAGATTGGACCAAGGAATCGCGTTGTCCCATACAAACTTTGCCCCCGTTTTTCACTCCTTTAGGAGTAGAATTTCGGAAAATCCTTTCTTATCGGATGCCTACGTCATACAAAGAACACATCCTCCAAGTTTCAGGTCTCTACGATCAGTGGTTTAGGCTGTGCGTTGATCCGTCAGTCAGTGAGTCATTCAGGACAAAGCATTTTATATGTACTCGTATAGATAACAAACATTGACAAAAACACAAGGTGTGGGAGCTTTTCTGTTAAGTTCGTAGAACTCGTGTTAGAGGAGTCCCCTCCTTGCTGTGGTCCGTAATATGCAGAACAATGCACTTAAATTAGCTTAAAGTTTAATATACTAACATACGTTACAATAAAATTATAAATAAAAGGAACTCAACTTTTCTTCAAATAATCTCAAAAACAAATTCAAAATTGTCTGCATGGAATATCTTTTCTTCGATACAAATGAATATTTACTTTACACTGGCCAAATACACCAATCGTGTGAAGCCAAAACTTGAACAAAAAGCCTTGTACATTACAATAAAGTTGTCTAGCCGTCCAAGTTCCTCCTACAACATGCCTATAGTTGAACATTCCGTGGGAGAGGTTTCGAAAGACGTGCTAACTTCTTATACAATTCTATGTAACTGCTAATTTAATCGTACAACTTAAAAGTTCATTGTCTTTTAAAATTGGAAGGTTTCCAATCTCTTTTTTCTTTCCAAAAAGTTTCTATATGTTATATATTCTAGTTTTGATAGATGGCGCGCTAATCGAAGTTAAAGTCAATGTGGCAGTGTTAAAATCTATTGGCCTTTAGGAACTTTCCGGCTCTTGACTAAAAACTTATCCGTGGTCTGATACCGCGGCCCGCGACCCAGTGCAACCACAAAATGAAGACGGAAAAGTTGTCCCTTTTTATTTGGGGGTCTTTAAGGCACGAGTAAAAATTGTAACAAGTACAGGTAAAAATAAGCGTGTGCTGAAGCAGTCCGAATAGGCTACATCTCAGTTATTGGCCGGGGACCAACTGGGGACCAATCACTGGTTTTCAGCTGCAAGGTATCTTCTGCTGCATCTCTTGCTACTTATACCGCATCGTCACTTACCATCAGATGAGATAGTGGTCAAACGCACTATATGTGTGAATATATAAGTAGGTCAACTACTTATATATTCACACAAATTGTGTGAAATTTTTTCTTGTTACAAAGCCTGCAATTTCAAGTAAATAAACAACTTTATATCCGGAATAAAATTCAATATAATCTACCTCTATAAACAATAAAATGATTTTCATTTGGCAGCAGGGGGCGTTTCGATGTGGCCGATATCGCACCGCGAACGTGTTCACAAAAATATATTATTGTACGGAAATACATTTATTATTTCACATAAATTATGGTTATGTATGATACCTGGCCATTAAGAGAAAGGTGGCAATTATTACTGTAATGTAGCTTTGTTGTAATTTTAAGAAATGTACCTTTTGACGTTGGTCGTGGCTTGCCGTCATCCATTCAGATGTTAAGGTGGGTATAGACTACTACAGCATTCACTAGTAACAGAACATCGAGCATGTTTACCTGTATTGTATTATTCCTATGAGCGCTACATTACATTGCTTGTTACAAATGCTTGAAGAAATGCTTCATTACATAGTATAAAACAAAGTCACTTTCCGCTGTCTGTCCCTATATTGTATGCTTAGATCTTTAAAACTACGCAACGGATTTTGATGCGGTTTTTTAATAGATAGAGTGATTCAAGAGGAAGGTTTATATTTATAATACATGCACAATATAGCCGTGCGAATCCGGAGCGGGTCGCTAGTTATTAGTCTATATAATCACCTTAACACAAAAATATAAACTAAAAATAAAAAATATATTCCCGACTGACAGCTTTATCCAATGGACGGATCGGGCTAAGATTTGGCACACAGATAGCGGTTATGACGTAGGGATCTGCTAAGAAAGGAATTTCAATTTAACCCCTATGCAGGCGACCGACGTCGCGGGTGAAAGCTAGATTTAAAGATATGAGTGGAACATGGAAACTGACATTTCTGCAAAAGTAAATGACCAAAAAGACAATGTTAAAAAAAATACAAATAAATTTAAATACATATTCTGTCGTAATAAGTGGTCTTATACGTTTATTTATTTGTTTTTTTATATATAAATTCAAATATTCTGACGTAACAAAACAGTTTTATAAATAAACATTTTATCAACCTGGTAAGTAATGAAAAGCATCAAAATAAAACTACCATGATTATGAAAACCCATTAGGATCAGTGGCAGTGTTCAAAGGATTTAGAAAAAAAAAAGATGGTCAAATACTTTATTTTTCTTTAAAAGGCGGTTTTATGGGGACATTAACTTCCTTTGGGTACGAAATCACATCGTGTCGGACGACGAACTTTGTTTTTGTAAATATACGTTACATTTCGTGCAAATTTCTTACATGATAATAATTTTTGTTTAAATTACTTTGCTGCACCTTAGAATTAAATTTACATGGCACATATGGTGTTATGACGACATGCGAGATAAAGAGCGTAAAGGGCAGGAAATTAAATAAATAAAAAACCAACGGAAAAGAAAGAAAATTCATTTATTTAAAGAAAGCTGCGAATGTCAGTTCTATTGTGCCATTTTTCAAAGATGGCTAGACAAAATCATTGGATTGACCTCTATAATTAATACACTGTTTTAGTAGGGGTCAATGAAAAGAACTCTTCTAAAGTCAGTACGTAATATTAACTCTATAAATCTTCGTTTTTATAACCAAATAAACATCAAATAAAAACCTCTTTTTCGAATCACTAAAATTTAGTTTACTTTATTATGAGAATCGATTTCAAAATTAAGAACAAAAAAGCGTTACGTTTAACTTCAAGTTGGTATCAGTTGGTATTAACGCAGTTGTGACTTCACACAATTTGTCCATTAATTCCAACGAGACGCGATATGCCAAAAAAAAACTAAAGCAATTCCAATTGCGCGTAGCTGGCACAATTTTTTTACTTAAGTTTAAATCATTCTTTTAAATACTTATTTATAAAATTATACTTCCTTTTGTTACAGAATAAAAATGGCGCTACTATGGGGTTTAACTTTGGCGTGCGTGCTGGTGGCTGCGCGCGCGCAGTCCAACTACGGGTCACAGGCGAACAACATCGAGTACCAGGGCGAGGGGTTGCCGGAACAGACGGTTCTTGATGGGAAGGTGAGATCATCAATTTCAAAGCAACGGCCTGACCTGATCAAATCAATGTTTTCCAGTTCTTCGTAAAAATGACTGACTTAAAAATCGAAATATTACTTTTTTTAATCCGCGCATCTCTTCATCATTTTCCACTACTTAATTTTTTATTAGGCTCTTTGGGCAAATTTGGGATAGCTTCACAGCCTAATAACGAATTTAGTGGTTGACGTAAACATTTTGATTTCTAACTATAATGTTTACGAAAACTTCTTTTTTTTTCAAATCTGACGAGTGTCTGGTACGTAGATGATACATTGAATCTTTGCAAGTAACTTAGGCTACTATCTGCTTAGGCCGCTATTATCCCGATTAATTGTTTCACAATAAACATTTAATCTAAAAATCGAGCCCAAGAGAGTCGGTTACATAAAGGTTACATACAAGCAAACATACAGGTGAAACTAATAAACACGTGTTAAAAACAAAACAGAGTGGAAAAAAATAAAGACAGACACAAAATATTAAAAGTAAAACAAACTCCACGAAATAAAAACAATGGTAAAATTCCCGATATTCTCGCAGGATTGTGACTGGCGATTCGGTTACGTGGCTCCTAGTTCCAGATAAAGAAGATCTGGTACACTACTTCCATTTTCGATCACGTAGTTGTGATCTCATTTTGTCTTTGTTTGCGGTTTGACCTACAACATCTTTCTGTGGTCATGGCCGACGATAGCAAAATGGACAAAACACATTTAGCAATAAAACGAAACCAACAATTTGCTGTTGTGCCACTTGGATTCGGCGACTAAACAAAACAAATAAGCAGGTACCTACTACCTAGGTGTTTATGAAATAGCGGTCATCTCAATCGTTTTAATTCACCTTTGGGTTGGTGAAGAGGAATAAAATAAAAATAAAATTGATTTTCCACTCTCATTATATCTATGCTTTGCGTAAGTTTTTGTAACATTACAAGAAATAATCTACCAAAGTACTCAATAAGTACTCATTTATTTGTGAAAAATCATTACATTTCAAATATAATAAATTAAACGAAAAAAATGTCAATACAATTTAAAATGTACGTTTTTTACCTAAATTATTTAGAACGGAATATTTACCAGGTTCTCGTGAGCTTTTGTGGACTCTGTATTGCGGTACCAATGCAACCGCCATGTTCACGGCCGACCGTACATTACAAGGGGTGATTTAATGCTTGCTATTTCAACTAACCGTGCCATATTCATCGGTCATTTTCTTCAAATCGTAACCGACCATGCTTAATAGTGAAAAAGTCCTATACATATCGATACCTCCCACGTAAGTTGTTGTATCCCCAAAACTGCAATTTTACAGTAGGCTGTTTTAAAGTTTCAAATTGGACTAAAAACAGCTGTTTTAATTGTATCTTTGTGAAATTTGGTAAATAAATATAATTTGTAGTACTTCTTGACTCTACTGAAAGGCAATTTAAAAAATATGTGTATTTTCTGAGATATCGTTCATACAACGTTTTACCGTGGAGTAAAGGTTGTGCTAGTTGTTGTATCTTATACTTACAACATTATACCATGGAGAATAGATTTCGTCGATTGTTGCATGTGCTACATAAAACAATTTACGCTAAAAATACAAATTGCATTACATTGTATGTGGTAATAACAACATTATACATCGACTTCTAAATGCATTTTAGGTGTGTATATGGATAAATTATTCTAGGTAAAATTAAAATAAAAACAATAATGATTAAGAATAAATTTATTTAAAAAAATTATTTGAACACAACATACAACGAAATTTTATAGGTATGTTTAGGAACTTTTATGAATACTTAAACAAAAGTATGTAAGTACTAATAATGGCATTAAGATAACTAAATTTAAAAAAATGAGGAACGAGCATTAACATAAAATTTTTAATTATAAAGACAGAGAATGTCTTCCATTAGGTACCTAGGTAGTTATAAATAAAGTACCTTATCAATAAACTTCAAAAAAAAATTAAATCAAATCATAACATCACTCTCTACGATATTATAAAAACTTAAAAAACACTTTTTCTTAAAAACTAATTAAAATATGACTATCCATGCGGTCGGATCACAGTTCTTTAGGACCCGCCGCAAAAACAAAACACAGAGACTCTCGGATCACACTCTGCAATTAATGGCAGAGAGAAGTGAAATGAGGCTGCAGTCTTCGGCAGATATGTCAAGGTACGGTGTGCTCAACAGACAGATCTCGAAGTCCATACGACGCGATTTGCGCTCATACAGTACTAAGTGTATTGTGAGCGCAATAGAGCGGAACAAGGGTTCCAAGGTGTTCACCAAAGATCTGTCTATGGGGCAAAACCGGTTGACAAGGCTGAAGACCGATAGCGGCAGCATCATATCCTCTAAGTCTGAGATCTTGAGAGAGCTTGAAAAGTTTTATGGACAGCTGTACACCTCATCGCAATGCCCTGCAAACAACACGGCGGGCGATGCAAGAGCCCGTTTAAGCCGATACTATACCGAAGATATCCCGGACGTCAGCCTGTACGAGATAAGGTCGGCTCTCAAACAGCTCAGAAACAATAAGGCACCGGGTGATGACGAAATAACGACAGAACTTCTGAAGGCAGGTGGATCACCGGTACTTCAGAGGCTGTTCAACTCCGTCATCCTCGAGGGACAAACGCCAGAGGCGTGGAACAGGAGCGTGGTGGTGCTGTTCCATAAGAAGGGTGACAAAGCCCTTCTAAAGAACTATAGGCCCATCTCACTGTTGAGCCACGTCTATAAGCTGTTTTCGAGAGTTATCACCAACCGTCTTTCTCGAAGGTTTGACGACTTCCAGCCTCCCGAACAAGCCGGGTTCCGAAAAGGCTTTAGTACCGTGGACCACATTCATACGCTCCGGCAGATTATACAGAAGACAGAGGAGTATAATCGGCCGTTATGTCTTGCGTTTGTGGACTACGAGAAAGCCTTTGATTCAGTCGAAACCTGGGCCGGCTTCAGAACCAGAGCACAAATCCGATCCCATTGCAAAAAGGGGTGAGACAGGGAGATGTTATCTCTCCGAAACTGCACCTCTGCATTGGAGGATATATTTAAGCTCTTGGACTGGGACGGATATGGCATCAATATCAATGGCGATTACATCACTCATCTTCGGTTTGCCGACGATATAGTCATCATGGCAGAATCGCTGGAGGACCTCAGCAGGATGCTGAGAGACCTCAACACCGTCTCCGGACAGGTGGGTCTTAAAATGAACATGGGTAAGACAAAGATCATGTCGAACGCCCATGTCGTACCCATACCTGTCCACATTGGAGACGATGTTATCGAAGTTGTTGATCACTATGTCTACCTAGGCCAAATGGTTCAACTAGGTAAATCCAACTTCGTTAAAGAGGTCAGCCGACGAATCCAACTCGGTTGGGCAGCGTTCGGGAAGCTTCGCAATATCTTCTCGTCACAAATACCACAGAGCCTCAAGACGAAAGTTTTCAACCAATGTGTGTTACCAGTGATGACATACGGATACGAGACGTGGTCGCTGACTATAGGCCTCGTTCATAAGCTCAGAGTCGCTCAGCGGACTATTGAGAGAGCTATGCTCGGAGTTTCTCTACGTGATAGAATCCGAAATACGGAAATCCGTAGAAGAACCAAAGTCACCGACATAGCTCTCAGGATTGGTAAGCTGAAGTGGCAATGAGCAGGTCATATAACTCGCAGAACTGACAACCGCTGGGGAGTAAAGGTTCTCGAGTGGCGGCCGCGATGCAACGCGAAACGGAGTGTTGGGAGACCAGCTGCCCGGTGGACCGACGACATTGTGGGGGTAGTCGGTGGATGGAGGCGGCTCAGGACCGCTGTTTGTGGCGTCGTATGGGGGAGGCCTATGTCCAGCAGTGGACGTGTATGGGCTGACATGATGATGATGATGATGAATAGGATAGGATCACCACTATGTACCACTGTGCAATAGTGTGCAATGTGCGTGCATGCTACATTTGTTATTCGATTTTATAATTAAACAATTAAACGAACTTTGCTTAATTTTTGAAAAAAAAAAAGTTGGCATACAACATTGAATTTATATAAAAAAAAAGTAATAGCAACGTAAAGTATAGTATGTCATCATACAACAAAGTTTTAAGGAACAATTCCCGAAGTAAAATGTTGTAATTACTACTTACAACAATTAAGATACTTTTAATGCAAACGTAAAATGTTGTATGTATTACATACAACATTTATAATGAACACTCAACAACGTAAACTATTGTAAGTAATCTTTACAACATTTTAGGTTGGTTAACCTACAAAAAAGGAATATTGAAGTAATTAAACCTAGTAAAATAATATAAAAGTAACATACCTGTATTATTACCGTGCGTGCGGCCGGTTGAGAGTCCAGCGTGGTCTGTTGTAAGTGACCAATACGAGTCGCGAGCGCGTGATCTTCCCGCCCCGCACCCCTTGTATACCATTGCAAAGGTCTATACAATGTTTTACTTCGTTTTCGTTCGAAAGTTACAACAATTTACGTCTAGCAAATCCTTGAAATATTTGTATTTTTGTTAATTTTTTATTTTGAATGCATAAAATATGCCAAATTAAGATCATTTTTAGTAAAAACGGAAAACGGCATTTTTGTGGGATACAATAACTTACGTGGGAGGTATCGATATAAGAATTAACTTCATTTATCGACGACCAACTATGTATGAAGTTTAAAAATATAATCGAGCATTCATTGTCCTGTCATGTTGAAATAGCGAGCTGAGAAAGAACAAAACGTTTGCCCATTAATTTGTGTTACAATGTTGTAAATCTACATCATCGGCATCGAATAATACTTGTAAGCCGTATTACTGTCGTTCATTAAATTGTAGGCGTTTAATTTAATGATTAAT
This sequence comes from Idaea aversata, assembly GCA_907269075.1. Taxonomy (NCBI): domain Eukaryota; kingdom Metazoa; phylum Arthropoda; class Insecta; order Lepidoptera; family Geometridae; genus Idaea; species Idaea aversata. Next base: position 1,860,620 of record OU026084.1, read on the forward strand.
TTATGTGGATAATACTTTTTATCACAATTCGATCTTGCTATGTATTTTTAGGGTTTTGCAATAAGGCCGACTTTAAGTTTGTATCAAACGAAACTATTCAAAAACTTATTGATCTTTGGAGAAACTTTTCTGAATCTTAGCTCTTCCATTTTCCCAATATGTGGAGTCGGCCTCTTTCTCCTCTCCACTTCTTTTTTGGCTATTCCTCTCGCACTACGACCATCTATTTCCAAGTCCTGTTCACTCCTAATGACATGAATATCATCTCTACACATGACGTGTTCGACCCACGCCAGTCCATTACTCTTTAACTTATCTCTAACTAGCGACCCGCCCCGGCTTCGCACGGCTATATTATGCATGTATTATACATATAAACCTTCCTTTTGAATCACTCTATCTATTAAAAAACACCGCATCAAAATCCGTTGCGTAGTTTTAAAGATTTAAGCATACATAGGGATATAGGGACATAGGGACAGAGAAAGCGACTTTGTACTTACTACTGATACTACATACATACATAGTACTACTGATACTATGTAGTGATGATAGTGACAGTGACCACTACTTTCATACTTCTTCTTACATAGTACTCTTGTTTTACCACACATTTATCTCATCATTCGCAGTTTTGCTACATACAGTTTCCTTTCATGCAACACCGATTCATGGTGGAAATCCTAGACAGCCGTACTAAGCGTTTTGCTACGTCGTTTTTATTTGTACAGCAAGGGAATGGAATCAGATGCCTGCGTCTGTTTTTCCTGACAGGTACAATTTAGGGGTATTTTAGTCACAAGTGAACAGGTATCTAGCAAAGCGTCTTAGGCTGTATCGCCACCTACAATTAGACAGGTCTGGTCAAACGCTGACCTACCATTCGCGACCCAGTTGGCACAATGGTCACCATGCCGGACTGCCAAACACAGGGTTGCGGGTTCGATTCTCGCCTCAGACAAGTATTTATGCTTAGATATTTGTCTGTGGTCTGGTTGTTTCTATGTATTCTAAGTATGTATTTACAAAAGAAAAGTATATAAGTAGTACTTATATCCGTTGTCTAACACCCATAACACAAGTCTAGTAACTTAGTTTGGGGCTAGATGGCGATGTGTGAAATGTCCTGCAATATTAATAATTCGTAAAAAAACCATTGAATCAGGAGAAATTTATTAAAATGATTATCTTTAATTACAGACTTGACATACAGTCCTTACATATGGGTCTGTAAATCTTATACATAAGTATCCGTTGCCTGAAATAAAAAAATAACATTCGTTTATCGGCCCTATAGATGCGCATACGCACAATAAAGCCCAATGAATTATAGTTAGAGCACGTCGCGTCGTTCGCTCGTGTATTCGGTTGTTGCTATTACAAATAGTTAATAGTTATCGTAGCCTATCGTATGGTTTGTTTGCTTTGATTTATCCGATCCGGTTTTTATGATTCTAGACTTTTTAAACTCACACGATTTCATAGTACCTATTTATTTCCCTGTCTCTTCGGAACCATGACTCGCCAAAGAAGGAGAAAAAAAACACGCGACTAAAAATGTTGATATAATTTCATACGTCAAAATGTCAAGATCTAGAGAACTATATTATTTGTAAGACCTTCGTATACAAATAAAAATGTATAATTAATTATGATTTAGTTTGTAATTATTTGTGAAGATTTCGGAAATCTAAAAAACCACGAACAATGGATATACACACAAAGATATACGGTGCCTCAAGCTAATAATTAGCAACATGGATTTATAGCAAGACGGTTGGGCTATGAAACTTAGCTAAATATAGATACTGGTATTACAATATTTTCGGCCGACAGCGCTTAGCTTCGAGGAATAATTTCTACGATTTATGTTTATGTAGCTAGCTGCTGGCTAGCTTCTCGTAATTTTATGCAAGTGGTTTGTGTAAGGTTTTTTATGAAAACGATAAATTACGTAAGGTAATAAAAGTAAGAGGTATGTCTTTATTCTCGATTTAACAAGTTGTATTTCGAAAATATTAAGTACTGGCAGATTTTCCGACCCTGTTTAAATATTTCGATTAAAAATTTTTCAGATAAAATTAAATTGTTAACATTGAATCCTTTTAAAACTTAATAGTATATCTCCTCTCAATAATGTAGCTTTTCATTATGGTAAAGAATTATCAAAATCGGTCCAGTAGTTCCGAAGATTAACCCTTCGAAAAGTCATAACATTTTTTCATAAGTATAACAATAATTTTAAAATAATCTGAAGTAGATTTCTTTACGACCATCTGTTCAATTTGAAGGAAAGAAACCAAAAGAACGGCGAAAAGGTTTAGGTTTTTTATGAAAAAAGTAGTTTATAACAACAGAAGTATCTGAGTTGTCTTAAACTTTAGTTGGAAATCGATTAGTAGTACTTTTTCAGTGACCGGAAGAACTCATCATGTAAACTTTCCAATTAAAGAGTCCATAAGATCTTATCTATTACTCTCCGTTATAATAAAGTATGTTTTTTAATCTTCCAGGTTACGAAGCTAGACGATTTAAGTCCAGTCATCTTCTTGAACAGAACAAAGGCAGCTCTCAACTGCGCAGCTGGTTCAATGCAGGTTGGTGGTTTTTTTTTAAATTTCTTTTAGCAATGTGAGCATTGTGTATTACAGCCAGTGTCAATAGTATGTATCAAGTTAAGCCCAAATGAGCTAAAAAGAAATGAAGTTGGTCTATTGTCTATGGTAGTGTTAAATTACACGAAGAATAGTTGAATTGAAATGCGTTTCGGAGGGCGAACTGAGGGTTCGCTTCATGTTAAGTGGGCTTTTTAGACTGAACGGAGTTATAGGGCAACAAGAAAAATCATTAAGAGAATCATGACTTTTCGATACGCGGCGCGAGTAGGTATTTTCAAAAATTACCTGTATCGTGCGATAGAGAGAGTTTAAGTTCGGACGTAATTGCCTTCATTTTGCCCCCTTTATCATTCACAAAATGAAATAAATTTGGTCTTATTTAATTCACTGCATCGTATTCTAGGTTAATACGTTTTTCTTTTTTGGTAATTCAGTTTAGTCTATTGAAAAACAATTGAAAAGCTCGATGAAGTTTTTAAGTCAAAAATATAGATATTCAGATACTAATAACTTTTATCTTAGGCAATATCTCTTTAAAATAAAAACGGTTAAACCTAGTTTTCCATTAGATCTAGAATATTTTCAAAAATTATCAAAATCGGTCTTCGTTTATGGGGGGAAAACGTTACCGCTTTTTGTATGGAAATTTACAGCCTCACACTGGCCTTAAGCACCTTCACTTTTTCTACATTAATAGACCTATATTGGAGTACCTACAACTAAATTATTTTTTACGTGTTTTAGATGGAATTGAAATTCAACGAGAAATTCTACGGGATCGCGTATGCGGACTTTGACAGACACTCAGCGTGTCAGGTGACGGGCAAAGGAGCTCTGTCGTACAAGCTTGAACTGCCGTTGAAGGGATGTGGTACTAAACAGGTGAGAGGATCTTTGAATAAGTATAGCTTTTTTAACCGACTTCAAAAAAAGGAGGAGGTTCTCAATTCGGTTGTATGTTTTTTTTTATGGATGTTCCCTTGGATGGATGGTACCATGTAAGGTTTTCTTAATCAAACCCAGTCCGACTTCCAAGTACTTAAGTACGTTTTATAATACGCTGGCTCAGTATTACGACGAAGTAAAACTTTGCTTTACCTCGGAAACGACGATATTTTCATTAATTAAACTATTTATTTTTGACTTTGAAGTGTTTTTTTTGATAATTCGTAGTTTTTAAGTTTTTTATTTATAACTTTTTAGTTTACCTTTTTCTTTTTTTTATGAATATCCCTTAAAATAAGGATAGAAGGTAAAAATCATAAAGAGTTGCATTTTTCGACGCGTTAGGACGAGAAATCGACATTAAAATGTATGCAGTATTTCATTTTGGTAACACAATACAAAAACGTTAATATTAAAAAAAATCGGTGGTGACATATGGACAGACGGACAAGAAAGTGATCTTATAAGGGTTCCTTTTTTACATTTTGAGATACGGAACCCTAAAAAAACAGCTCATACCAGAGTGACTTTGAAGTTGAATTTCAAAAACCTTTCTTATTCCGATTCATCCATTGGTTTGAACTGTGGCTTTGTCCGTTGATTTGATATAATTAGTTTGTCAGTCTCTCAGGACTCTAAATTTTATACAAATTACTAGCTGCATTCCGCGATTTCACCCGCGTAAGTCCCGATCCCGTGAAAACATCAAAATGAGAAGTAACCTTCCTCGATAAATAGACTATCCAGCACAAAAATAATTTTTCAAATCGAACCAGTGGGTCCTGAGATGAGCGCGTTCAAACAAACAAACTCTTGAGCTATACAAGGTTATTGAAAATTATAGTAGCAAGCCGTTGAGGGCTACTTCTGTGCACCTAAACAAACAACTTTTGTTCTACGACTTTTGGAAATTCGAAAAAAAAAATGGATATTTCGAGGTTATGTAAATTCGAAAAACAGTAGATTTTTTAAAACAAAGGCATTCAGACCAAGAACAGTAGATGAAACATAAAAAATAAGTATAATTTTAAGGTTACTGACCTCTCCGTGTAAGGAACAGCTGATTTTCAGGTAAACCTAACCTCAAAATTTTCCAAAAAATGTTCGTATTTCCAAAAATCGTAGAACAAAAGTTGTTTGTTTAGGTGCACAGAAGTAGCCCTCAACGGCTTGCTAGTATAATTTTCAATAACCCTGTATAATATTAGTATAGATTAATAATTTTTATAAATATCTTTTGGTTTCAGTGTCTTATTTTTCCTTTTGTTTTTTTATTAGGAGCCACTTCGAGTATTCACCAACAATATCGTAGTTCGGTTCCACCCTGGCCTGGAGATGGACGGAGACGAGGTCATAACCATCGTCTGTCGGTACCCACCACCTATTGTACCGAAACCTGTCTTCAATCCTCTTATTTTGTAAGTACCTATAAGTAGTTATCTCTAGTACATTTTCATAGATTCAAATCTGACTCGAAGGACCAAAAGTTTTCAGCTGGTTGTTTTTAAATGGTTGATCTTTGTGTTTTTTTTGGACTAAATCTTGGTAACATTTGGTGCCAAGTCAGTGCAGGCTTTATTTGCCCCTAAACACATTTATTGTCATACAAAAATGCATAAAACTATCGATTTTTAAGATATTTTTGGTATTAACCATTTGTAAGCTCGCGCCCTGTCATGGCGTCACAGCAATATAATTGTCAATGTTTACAGAAACTATGATAATTCAAAAACTACAAGGAGTTTTTACTTGAAATAAAAACGTGTGGCACTCGGGGACTGCCGCGGTAAAGCTATTGCATCGTACGAGCTTTCGTACAGTCGTACCATATACATACACGTTAAGCGAATGCTCGGCCTGACTACATGGTAGGCGGAGTGGGGGGTGTTAGGTTTTATTTTAGTTACGGAATATTCGGTCACCGCGCTCAAAGCCCGCGATAAAAGCTATGCAATAGTTTAAAAAAAAACTACTCTATGGTAATTTAACTAAGAATTAATGGGTACAATTAACTAAATTCACTAATTATTTGTCCTTCCAGACCACCTGAGAAACCTCTACCAGCGAAAGCACCCCTCGCCGGGACACACATCCTGATGATAATCTGCGCTATCCTGTTCCTCACGATGTTACTACTGGGGCTCGGAGTATCGTACTTGTGTCTCAGGAGGCGAGCGCTGCCACCTCCCAGGAGGCTCATCGATGACTCCTCGGCTTCTATCGTAAGCAGGGAGAGCATACAAGGTACTTATAGCCTCATATTTTTGAAGGGCTGTTTGTCAATAAGCAGTATTGTCCTATTATTATTTTTCTCAGGGAAATTTTATAGCCTTACTTCACTCTGCAGTTATAGAAGTACTACACATCTTCCTATTCTACGTGTGGGTATATTATGTGACCACTTCCTCCGATTTTGTTTTTCCTAAAACATAATAATGCGTCTAACTCATCAATTTATCAAACAAAAATTAATAGAATGAAAACAATCCAATAATACTTAGTAAATTTCGAACTCTACCGGAGGCTGCAATTATGCAGCCGACTGTACATGCATATATGTACACACTGTAGCTCCGTCTCGTAACGGTGTCGCGAGATCAGAGATTTTATCTCATCTAAAAATATGCGTAACGCGCTAAAATAAGTTTTCACTTCAATAAAAGCTAAAAAATAAGTTTTCATAGTTTTAGTTGGTAATATTTAGTATTATTTAGTTATAGTTTTAGAAACTATTTCTAAACTTCTTCTTCTTTTTCAGAAGTGAAAATTCCCCGAGCTCACCCGGTGTACCCCGCGTCAGCTGAAGTGGCGAGCGTTGCGTCCGACACGATCCCATCGGACTATCCTTCAGAGACGCCGAGTGAGGCGGAAGTGGCACAGGTCAACCAGGCGTTCATGATGGATGAGTCTTATCATAGTGAAGGTAAGGTGTTTTTGGCTTTTATTCATATGTTCTTTTGATTTATCAAGAGAAAATATTTTATTTAGGGATCCGTACTTCAATTAAAAATTCTCATGTCTGTCTGTCTGTCCGTGTGAAGGTACTGAAACTACTGGATTGATTTTGATAAAATATTGTATGACGACACATAGGCTACTTTTAGCCTGGTATTCCCGTGAGATTGGGACGTATACGAATCGACTGATTTAGTAAAAGATATTAAAAAATCATGTGTTTAAGACTTTAATATTCACTGTTAATAATAACTCGTAAGCATGAGAAACTAAAAGATAACGACACGAGATCATCCGTTCAAATAATTTTGCGTTCTAACAAGTTACTTGATTAATTACTTACAATCCTAAATCTCAATAACTCAACAAACCAACTAATAACACACCATGAGATGAACATTTCGGTCGCTTACAGGAAATAAACTGATCCTTTTCTTCAGAAAAAAAAAACAGTTCGGTTACCAATTACGCGTTCAAAAGGTTGCCAACCTCATGTTGCCCCAAATAATTTCACTCACAGTAGCTAACTCTAATGTCTAACCTAACCTAACCTATTATCTAACAAGGTTACGGCGAGCGATCAAGTCACGAGAGTCACGCTCACATTGCTCGCCGGCACGCAGGTGTACCGCCGCCAGCGTTCGACGTCCGAGTGCGGGTGCAGAGGCCGCCCGCACCTCCATCACCGCAGTCAACACTCACGGCTACCGAGACTGATGCAGGCAGTATGAGGTGAGAGATTTTAGATCATTTTGTGCCTACAAGTTGTTCAGTAGTCATCGTTACTCTTCTAAGATGAAATTTAGTCTATTGTGAAAGTTCCAGGTCTTCGAATCTTGATGAATTTTAGATGGTTATGCCAGCTGGGTCGCATTGATACATTGAGACTATTTTAGATGTTATTCTAGTAGAAATTGTTCAGTAGTCATCGTTACTCTCATAAGAGGAAAAGAATTGTGATTGTCCCAGGTTTTCGTATCTTTATTAATTTTAGATCGACTTGTTATAGATTTGTCATGTTAAAAAAGAGCGATTTTCTATTCTGTATAAATGCAAGTTTGTTTTTGTATAGACTACACCAACTCCGTGGACTACACCTCTATTGGGTTGTATCAAAAAACTAGATGATCTAGTGATATTCTTCCATATAAAAAATCGAGCTCAAAAGAGTCGGTTACATACATACAAACAAGCAAGCAAGCAAACATACAGGTGAAACTAATAAAAGCGTGTTAAAAAAAGATTAGGTTAAGAACAATATTATTTATCGACTCGAGAAACCTTGCAATAACTAAATAATTACTTCAAAGTATTAACTATTGTCTTAATACAGTAAATCCTGATTTAAAGATAACCCCCTACTTCCCAGACAAACGACCCTCCTCGAAGAACACGAGCGTCAAGAATCCGTCCGCACGGTATCCCCTGCCGCTCTTCCACTACCAGCACGGGCAGCCCACTTGCCACCGCCGGAGCGTCCTCCACGACCACCTGTAGTGTATTCACAGGTGCAACGGCAGGTATGTTTAGTTTACAACTAAGACCTAAATCTGATCTAATCCATAACATTAGGTTCATAATCATATTGGGTCATAAAGGCACAAAGTCTTTGGATTAATGGATTTTGAGGTTGATTTGTCTCCTATTTAATCCCTAATCTTAGGTCATGGATCCTAATCATAAAGGTCATAAAAGGCACTTAGCCTTTAAGTAAATTTAGATGAATGGATTTGGGGTTGATCTGTCTTCTAATCTTATCCCTAATCTTAGGTCATGGATCCTAATCATAAAGGTCATAAAAGGCAATTAGCCTTTAGGTAAATTTAGATGAATGGAATTGGGGGTTGATTTGTCTCCTATCTAATCCTTAAGGTGCTGCTGGTCGATCGTGTTTCCATACAAATGAATTTAGAGTATTATCCATTTATTCTTTATGGCATTTAAAAAACAAAAGTTAAATCTACATAACAAGTCTATATCTAGCCCATGTAGGCGACGAAATAGACAAATTATATTTAATTTGGAAATTATAGCCATCAAAACTTCAGTATTTTCAGTAAAAATAATGCGCATTTCACGGGTAAAATAGCTACGCCGGGAGAAATATAATATCAAATAAGAAACCTACATCATGTAGTAAATTTATCAATTAGTTCAAATAACTTAACTTTCAAAGGATTCATATTGCAGATTTTTCGTATTTTTCTAAATTCGAAAGGTCTGTTTACAAAATTTCCCAGCCCGTATTTTGTTCAAAACATCGTTACCTTTCACCTCTAGAGTAACACCCCGTCACGCGGGTAGCGGGGGGAGATGTAATCCAATGCGCGCTATAGCTTCACGAATACTTTTGTATAACTGGCTTTACCAGCAATGTATACGTAACGATTTAGCATTCAATGTGTGTGTGATGTTTGTCAAAGTCGCACGGGGACCAATGAAGACAAGTGACAGTGATTTTGCCAACCAATAGTGAACTATTATCTGAATCTCGCATCCAATAAAAACAGTTTATACGACGAACCGACGAACGAGTACCTACCTACCTAGCTGGTGAATTTCACATGTAATTTCGGTGTGATTTCGGCTCGTGTCATACCGCGAAGGTCATATCGTTCGCGCGTTAGCGTCTATCACTACATAGTATAAAATAAAGTCACTTTTCGCCGTCCCTATGTCCCTTTGTATGCTTAGATCTTTAAAACTACGCAACGGATTTTGATGCGGTTTTTTTTAATAGATAGAGTGATTCAAGAGGAAGGTTTATATGTATAATACATGCATAATATACCCGTGCGAAGCCGGAGCGGGTCGCTAGTATTTAATATAATTAATCTGAATATTTAATTACTTACCAGTGAATTAAACACCTATTAAAATATTACAGTTATTTAATTACCCGTCAACAATTAAAGTTTCAAATAAACCTTAAAAAATATGTAAGTACGAGTGTCGAGTATGTACCTATTAAGTACCCTGTTGTCTATTTTTTTAACCGACTTCAAAAAAGGAGGAGGTTCTCAATTCGTATGTATGTTGTTTTTTTTTTTGTGTGTATGTTACGCGATCATTCTTTAGTTATGTAATTTATATTTGCTATAGGTATAATAACTAAGATCAAAATATATGCATAAATACAAAAAACGTAAACGTAAACATTTTTTGGAACGATAGTTCCATATCGCGCGTTGTGAAAGGGGGCTAGACGGAAAAAAATCTCACGAAAAGTTGCAACGACACTTTTTGCTATAGTAAGCTATTGTAAGCCGTGCGGCGTGCGCATGTTTCTCTGTCTGTCTCTCTCTCTCTTATAGAAAGCAAGCCAGATATTTTCATTTCTATTTCGCATTTGCAATAGGCTTGTGTTATGGTGACTAGACACGATTAGGCTTGTGTTATGGTGACTAGACCCAACTAGGCTTGTGTTATGGTGACTAAACGCAATTAGGCTTGTGTTATGCTGACTAGACCCAACTAGGCTTGTGTTATGGTGAGTAGACCCAACTAGGCTTGTGTTATGGTGACTAGACGCAACTAGGCTTGTGTTATGGTGACTAGACGATACTAGGCTTGTGTTATGGTGACTAGACGCAACTAGGCTTGTGTTATGGTGACTAGATGTAACTAGGCTTGTGTAATGGTGACTAGACCCAACTAGGCTTGTGTTATGGTGACTAGACGCAACTAGGCTTGTGTTATGGTGACTGGACACAACTAGGCTTGTGTTATGGTGACTAGACGCAACTAGGCTTGTGTTATGGTGACTAGGCGCAACTAGGCTTGTGTTATGGTGACTAGATGCAACTATTTCGATGCTTATGTATATATACATAGATCACTTTGAAACGTCTTAAAAACCAAAAGCTGTAACGACACTTTTTGCATAGAAAGCAAGCCAGTTATTTTCGTTTCGTCTTTCTATTTCGCATTGAACAGTGTGGTGTAGCGACGATTATTTGCAAAAAAATAATATTAATAAAAAAAAACGTGTGGCACTCGGGGACTGCCGCGGTAAAGCTATTGCATCGTGCATTGCATGTCAATAGTCGTCCGTTATTTATCGTCCGTTTTTGTCGTCCGTTTTTTGTCGTCCAACATTTGTCGTCCGTCATTTGTCGTCCGTTTTTGTCGTCCGACATTTGTCGTCCGTTTTGGTCGTCCGACATTTGTCGTCCGTCATTTGTCGTCCGACATTTGTCGTTGACATTTGTCGTCCGACATTTGTCGTTCGTCATTTGTCGTCCGACATTTGTCGTCCGACATTTGTCGTCCGACATTTGTCGTCCGACATTTGTCGTCCGTCATTTGTCGTCCGTCATTTGTCGTCCGTCAATAGTCATCAGTTAATTATCGTCCGTTTTTGTCGTCCGACATTTGTCGTCCGTCAATATTCGTCCGTCAATAGTCGTCCGTTAATAATCGTCCGTCAATAGTCGTCCGTAAATAATCGTCCGTCATTTGTCGTCATTGACACAAAGCGGTACACTAGTCTGTTGTGTACCCTAACTTTCTAAAAATCAGTTTTTGTTTGATAAAAATTGTTCCTGATTTTGGGAGGGTAGGCGCTCGCGCCTGGCGGTCGGCGTGTCGCGTGGCGCGAACGGGTCGTAGATTGTCTTCATACCTAACTAGCAGCGCTCCGCGGTTTCACCCGCGTAACTCCCGTTCCAGTAGGCGAGACGCGGATAGAACGCGCCCGGTCGTAAATGAATAAAACAGCAATTTACTGGTTCACTTCGCACGTCTACACTAATATAATTTATGGATCATTATGGATTTATTTCGTATGGTTTCGGACTTTTGAATTAGCATAAAAATAAGTCCGTTTTGTGTAATAAGTTTTAACCGACTTCAAAAAAGGAGGAGGTTTTCAATTCGGTTGTATGTATTTTTTTTAACCGACTTCAAAAAAGGAGGAGGTTCTCAATTCGTCTGTATGTGGTTTTTTTATTATTTTTATTACATATTATAAAGGGCCGATTAGTAACTATTAGTACATACCTAGTACTAGTATAATAGTAACTATTATGTATTCTGTGTATATAGGAAATCAAAATATCATTCATCACCAATTAAAAATTAGAATGCCTATCCAACTTTTGACATAGAGAATAATTAATGCCTGTAGAATAGACAGAACATCGAGAATTTTTACTGAGCTCTGTGATGTTCCATCTATTTTAGGTTTTTTTTTTTCAAATTTCGAACTTACAAAACAGGTAAAACGTACGTACTGGTAGGTTTGAGTCATAGAATTTGAAAGTAGAGGAACGCGCGACAGGGCGGGGATGTGAGCAACCAGGCTATGTTTGTTTGATTTATTCGCAACACCTAAACACTGCTACACCGATTTTGATGAAATGAACGATGGCGCGACTTTCATGATTTTTCTTCTCTGGTAAAAAAGTGCTCAATGCGCCTAAAGAAGTTTTCACTTCAAAAATTGATAAGACCATGGAGACGGTTTTGTCTCGTTTTTATCTGTCAAATAATTAAAGGTACTCAGTGTGACACGCGCGCGCGTTGCGAAAGGAGGCTAGACGGAAAAAATTAAGACCAAAAGTTGTAACGACACTTTTTGCATAGAAAGCAAGCCAGTTATTTTCGTTTCGTCTTTCTATTTCGCATTAAACAGTGTGTTGTCGCGACGATTATTAAAAAAAAAATACAATTTATTCACTAATTCATCGAAAGGAACTTCGATCCATCCGGGTCTCCCTTGACACCTCTCAAGTTTTTTATTTTCAACATGTTAGCTGTCTTTAGTTGGCCGAGTGGTATAAACCGCCACCCGCTACACCAACCGATGTGGGTTCGATCCACAGGTTACATAATGTTGAAATAGTGCTGCACAGGATTGTAAACGTTACGATGGCGGTGGACTTTTGACCGTTGATTGTACACATTCGCACGGCGGCGCTCACCACCGCACCGATCGCAAGCCGAGCACGCGGTGTTTACACTCGCGCAGTTCCGTAAGCTTGTTGTCACTGTGTGTGTGATGTGTCGCGCCGAGTCGCGCGGCGGTAACGACCGAAGCGGGCCCGAACGTGTTTATGTAATGTAGTGTGTGGTAGTGTTCTGACGCTGAAATTGTTGTATGCGTAATATCTTCATACTGCTCTTTACTGAGCCTTTCCTTTTCCTAAACAGTGTAAGGTGAAATAGCTATAATTTTAGCCACGTGCGTCCATGAGTTGAACCCGTCGAACAGGGGATCCTTAATCTTAGGTCATAGATCCTAATCGTAAAGTTAATGAAATTTAACGAGGGATAAAACTTAGTGGAGAAGGATGATAATTATGTTGAATCATTTGCACGCAGTGCGATAAAAAAAGAATCTTGGCTGTCTTGTTAGGAGTTTCAGTTTGAATCAATTTAAAAACAATTATGAGCTAGGTATATACTTAGCTAATATTTTCATTTCACTTTTGAATCAATTACACTTTCGTTATTTTTAATGTTATGAATGATCAGATTTCACATATTAGCATTACAAATCAATATTATAAACCATAAAATAACCCAGCACTGACCATTCCGTTGAGGCACTCCCTAACCTCGTCATTTCACTCGTGACTAACCAGGAGTGGTCGAGACGTCCGCGGTCCATTGTCTCCCTCAACACCGAGATGACGGACACCCATTCAGTTACTGAAGTCACTGATATGTCACATGCGAGGATGTTCCATATTAAGGTAAGTTTGGGGTTTGGTGGTTTTGGGGTCATTGGTGCATGAATGGAAGGTGGATTTATGGAGTTATGGTGTTTGCCGGTTATTGGCATAGAATTTCATTGTCTTTTGGTCTTTTTTAAATGAAATTCTATGTCAATTTAATTAACTGAATATTTCCTCAAGTAAGGTGAAGATGTAGATACATTTACCGCCTGGGCGTCCACGCAGGCCTGATTTTTGCTTAGCGTAAGCCTTTTTTACTTTTTTAGTATTTTTTGCGGCCATTTTTAAGGATATCAATAAATTCCATGTTAGAGTATGCCAAGCTTTCAATTGAATGCCTAAAGTTATTATGATTTGATGCAATGCAAAGATGGGAAGTCGTTGTAAATACGTTTGCCTCCAAAATATGCCTATTTGAGTTTATACCATAAAATACGCAGCTGTTAATAATTAGCCCAATGTATTAGGGCTCTGCTGTAAAAGCTCGCTTCAGCCAGTGCTTCTCGCTCCACAACAAAACGTCAAAAAATAAGATAATTTCGCAAATTTCCAGAAACCTCCTCCGCCTCCTCCAGTGATATCCGAGCGAATGCAGACAGAAGAACAGGAGGTGTTCATGGAGAGCCTCGAGTCGATGCCAGAAACCCCCATCATGCCGGCCAGGAAACCGGAAATAACATCTCACGTCGTCGATGACGTATTCCTCCGTACCATTACTGAGAAGAAAACGATCGAGGACATCGAACGTCACAAGCGTTTGGTCACAGAATACAAACAGGTGAATAGAAACAAACCTTGAGTACGATTCTAAAACATAAGCTGATTTAATATGTCTTAACTAGTGAAAAATCTTATAATAAATTTTACCAAGCCAACCGTCTAGCCAGTGAGGTCGTTCTAATCTTCATATTACTTATAGTCGTATCCCAAATCCAAATACACCAATTTATTTTCCCAGACCAGATATATGCTATGTCAAGCTATGTCAGCAAATAGTCAAGCCAAATTTAGCAAAGCAAGTTTTGTCAGAATAGTCAAACGTAATTTTTTCTATGTTTCAGGTGCCACCGCCACCACCACAGTTCGACGTGACGATCCGTAACCACACGTTGCCCGACCCGCAATGGGAGAACTTCTCCGACATCAGCAGTGCCTCGGGAATGACGCTCACACCCAAGATGGAGAGGGTACCCTTGTCGTTACCACCGCAGAAATATATCGGTGAGTTTGATAAACACAATTTCATCATTATCATATCAGCCACAGGACGTCCACTGCATTCAACGACTTCTCTCTGCATCCAACGACTTCCCGCGACTTTAATAAAGTCGTCCATCTAGTCGAAGGCCGTCCCGCACTGCGCTTGCACACAATTCACCAACATCAAAATGCAAAATTAAAGATTTTAAGCAATGAAGTTTATAAATATTTTCAAGTACCTAACCCACGAACTTCATTCCTGTATCCCAGGTAAAGGCGGCCCAGATCTCTTCTCCCCCGAGTTGATCAAGCAGACCAGCAGCCACGTGTATCAACCGCCTCTGTCTCCTGGCGAGCTCCCGTTACTGCCGGAACTACCTCCTGCCAGAAACCCACTGTACAGGGAGGAAGATGATGAGGACGTCCCGGAACCGGTGCCGGCACCTCCTGTGCCACAGAACTGGAGTGTCTTGACTAGAGTGCTGAGGACTGATGCTCAGGATGAGGTAAGAAATAGTTCACTATTGATAAAATTTATACATATAAAATGCTTTGTCCTGACTGACTGACAGATCAACGCACAGCCTAATCCGGTGATCGTAGGGACCTGAAACTTGGAGGGTGTGTTCTTTGTATCAATTAGACATTCGATAAGGAATGATTTTCCGAAATTCTGCCCTTTAGGGTATGAAAAAGGGGGGCAAAGTTTGTATGGGACAACGTGATTCCTTGGTCCAAACTACTTAAAATTTTCGACTTCTACGCGGAAGAAGTCCTGCGCAAAAGCTAGTAAGCAATGAAATTCAAATTCTTCAAGTCATTCTTCGTTTCATACGTTGTACGTAGTACATAGTACGTCATGTTTCATACCTAAATTTATTTTTATGTTCAGAAGGCCAATTCTCGTAAATAACATTGTTCAAATTACATTTCAATATCATTTCGATCACAAATAACACCCTCAAAGTAGCTCAAAATATCCTTAAAGTTAGCTTTTTTTAAAAAAAAACTGACTTTGAAGGTATCTTTTGCAATCGAAATGCAATCGGGATGATATTGAAATGTAATTTAAACAATATTATTTACGAGAATTGGCCTTCAGAGCTGTCACGGTCGCCTTTAAATATTAGTAGAAAGATCATGAACTACTTTGAACTGCGACTTCGTTCATGTAGTAGTACAATTTTTTAGTGGATGCCTTCGTTAAAATATCTGTATGCCAACTTTTTAGGCCGATTTATTGCTTTGAGCTGTGCGTTGATATACTTAATAGTCAGTCAGCCTGCCTAGCATGACGACCAAAACACGATACGATAAAGCTATATCACGCGATATAACTACATCAACTCTCAAAATATGATACATAAAGCCGCCATGTTAAATTTTTATTATAAATTGCGACAAAAATTATGATAAAAATTCAACATGGCGGCTTTATCTATCATATTTTGAGAGTTGATGTAGTTATATCGCGTGATATAGCTTTATCGTATCGTGTTTTGGTCGTCATGCTAGGCTAGCTTGACTTCGAATTTTATATCTATAGGCGAACAAAAACATAGCCCTCCTTTTGCCATAGTCGGGTAAAATCGTCTTGAATCAGAAGCAGTTGTTCCAAAATGCGTGTTACGTTACAGGTATTATCCGAAACCGAGCGCGGCTACAGGCTAACCCGCGAGGAACGTCTCCGTTGGCGTGAAGTGATCACGCACGAGAGCACACTCCGACGTGAACTGGCTCATTCCTCCACGCGTGAAGATTTCACGCGCGTGGCCCATGACAGGAGGTTTGCACCGCTCTACTCGCCACCTAAGTGGGAGGTTATTATTAGGATCTTGGCTCCACCACCGGATAAGCCTAAGGTTGGTTGAAATCGGCTCGAGGTTTGTGAAGGTACATGGTTTTAAATGTAGATAGATCAATATTTACATTTATTAAACAGTTACAAAATATGAATAAAAAATAAATAGAAAATAAACTACCTACTTACGTTTAAAAAAAATTAAAAGTCCAAATAGGGGTAAATAGTCCCTAGGAAGTATGCCCATAAGACTGGCTGCATTACCTCATTGGATGGCGGTGCTTATTAAATCCGCTGTGCGAAGTAGCCCTTTGGTCAGCCGAAGCTACATTTTTACTAGTAATTAAAAAAAAAACATTTTTTTTGACGAAAAAGACTGACTTGGTGCTGCGTATCCTTAACTTTCTTCCATAGATACCAACTACAAAGGTTGCCTGGAAGAGATCGCTTGGAGCGATAAGGCCGCCCTTTGTAACAAATTAGACTTAAGCTTTGTTTTTTATTCATCGTAATTTACAAATGGTGTTTGCAATAAAGAACTTATCTGGGGGCACGGCAGTGCCCCCGCCAAGTCGAGCAAAAAAGCGGCACGGCCGTACCATCCTTTTCTCAAAACAGTTCAGGCCATTATCAACCCCCTATAACTTCGTTGTGGATGAAACTAAAAGCCTGAATTTTCAGGTGCCAAGCAAGCATTGTATGAACTCGGTATATTTAAAATTTCATCCAATTTGAACAAGTAGTTCAAGAATTATAACTAGTCAAAGTTATATAATATAAGAATTGAATATAAGAATATAAGAATTATATAATATCGATCAATTTCCAACGTTCCTCTTCCAGAACCGTTACCGCAAGAAGTCCGAATGGGACTCCCGTTCCCGTCGCAGCTCGTTGCCGACACTCTACGAGTACGACAGCGACGCCACTTCACTCCGTGAACCGCAGCGTTCTAGGCGATCATCTTATAGAAGCGACCATGTTGATATGAGGTAAGGGATACTTCAGCACTTTCTAGCAGACTGTCGCGAGGAGTCTGCGGTGTGGTTAAGGTTTTATCAAAATCGAGCTTGGGACTTTTATAATTCAGAAATTGGCTCTTAATGTGAAAGGGTACTTGCGCTCTCTCCATACAAACGTAGTCGACTGTTTCCTCCCTGGATAATGACACTAGCACAAATATTTTTGTGCCAAAAAACCTATAACTGCCATTATGCCCGTATGTTTTGGTTTTTTCATTACCTAATTATCATAGAAATTAAGATTAAAAAAATAAAACAAAATATAGGGACATGGTCATGGCAGTTATAAGTTTTATGCACCAAAAATATTTGTGCTAGTGTCATTATCCAGGGAGAAAACAGTTGACTACGTTTGTAATAGTTTATATGGAGAGAGCCCCAAGTCAACTCTTATACCTTCACTTGTGTCCCTTGAAGGCCCCCGTTTATTTGGAGGTCTTTGAGTCACGAGCGTATAGGTATCTTCTAGAAAACGTGTTACATCCTAGACTGCATCGTCATTTACCAGCGTGTGAGATAGTGGTCAAACGCTGCGCTGACCTATTTATTACAAGCTTTTATTTGTTTTACCCTAACAAAACAATATTTATTTAATATATGTAATTAAATTAGACCACTTCCTGGTTACTGATTGAGCTGATTTTTTTAATTTTTTTTACAAAAAAAAAAAAACAAATGGTTGTCTATAAAGTCGGTAAAACGATAATTTTACGTGATAACGTCAATAGAAAACGATGAAAAATTGAGTATTTTTAGTTATTCCTTTATTTTTTTTCCTATTATTTTTTTTCCCTGTATGTCTTCTATTCGTCACTCGTCAGACCATAACACAAGCCCAGATGAACAATATTATTATTAAATACTCTGTTTCCTAAGTTACCATGACGCGTTTGGTCATACTACCATGACGCATGACGTCACACAATATTACCGTGACACTTTATTGTGAATGCAGGTGTTCCATCAATGTGTCACTTTAAAAATTGACAGTATCAATAATCATTTATCCGAAAATAATGCTTCAACAACTGCTAGTGGTTTGAAATAACTTGGGTATCTTCCATATCACAGAGGAACAGACAACTGGATCCTTCAATCCCTTCAATTGTTTTCAGATCAATGTCCGAGATGATGGTGGATTACGCTCGGGAACAAGCCGACACACACTCGGAGGTATCCGGCGGTACACAACTCGGCCGGTACTACGACGACGATAGCGACACTGATCATCCATTCCACACACAGTTAGTATTACTTTACGGAATTTTAACACGTGAATAATAGTAATTATTTTACCGGGTCTTAATCGCTTATTTTTTTTTAATTTCTCTTACCTCGACGTTTTACAATAGTCATGGTCGCGAGGAGACTGAAGCACATGAATAATGCAAGACATGGTGCTCATGTCCTGCAATATTAATTGGCTAGCTTTTGCCTGCGACGTCGTCCGCGTAAAAGTCGAAAATAGACCAAGGAATCACATTGTCCCATACAAACTTTGCCCTCCTCTTCACCGCCTAAGGGGTAGAATTTCGGAAAATCCTATCTAGTTGTATCATATTAATTTGTATCTGTATTTGAATGAGACTGTCTATTCTGTTAGTTCTTATTGATGGAAGAACTTTTGGGAAAATAAATAAACTGAAACTGATCAATCTGACTTTTCCATTGAGTGACCAATATCTTTTTTACCCCACTGCAAGGAAATGTTTTTAGTGCCTATGTTGTAATAATATTATTCCCTCATCTTCCAAACCACTCGATGTCTTTCTTTAATTATTACCTTTGTGTTAAGGTCCTGGCGTAACTCTCTCCACCGTTCAGTGAGCCAGCCGTCGCTCGCACGTTCCGCTACCGAGGTAGTGGAACAATGGACTGTGCCTGAAGGTGACGTCACTCCGACACCTGGACGCAGGCTTAGAGGTATAAAGTATAACTATATGTCAACCGCTTGAAGATAGGCATATTTTAAGGTAGCTGCATACGTAACGGGATAAAACCTCGGACGGGATGGGAACGTGACGTGCATCCTACTCCTACTTCCTGTTAATATTATCGCCCTTAATACAGGTTGCTATCCGTAGCCTAGCTAGGGGACAGTTGTGACTTCATACTATGATGCTTAGCCATAACCATAACCTTAGTGTATTATTTTTCATGTTATATTTTACCCTGTATGTTTCGTTGGCAATAAATAAAGATTTGTTATTTATTATTATCTTTCTTCTTAATATATATAAATCTCGTGTCACAATGTTTGTCCTCAATGGACTCCTAAACCACTTAACCGATTATATTAAAATTCGCACACCATGTGCAGTTCGATCCAACTTGAGAGATAGGATAGCTTACATCCCGATATTCCCACGGGATCGGGAGTTACGCGGGTGAAACCGCGTAGGGCAGCTAGTTATATTATAAATGTGAAAGTTTGTGTGTGTGTGTATGTATGTTTGTTACTCCTTCACGCAAAAACTACTGGACCGATTGCAATGATACTCGGTATCTAGATAGCTGGAGACCTGGGAGATATAGACCACTTTTTATACCGATATTCCCACGGGATCGGGACTTACGCAGGTGAAACCGCGGGGCACAGCTAGTTGTTCATAAACTGTTCGTAAACATACGTATTTCTTTCCCGTGCCGGACGGGTGGTGACAATTTCTTGACAGCGTTTCATAGAAAAATATCACGTTCCGTCCGGCACGGGATAGATCACGTTACGTATGCAGCATTTACTCTTTTATCTTTACAATAGCATAGGTTTGAGGTTTCAACTGAGAAAGTCCCGTTCCCGTGGGAATCCTACTTCATAACGTATCCTACTAATATTATGAATGTGAAAGTTTGAGTGTTAGTATGTATGTTTGTTACTCCTTCACGCAAACTATGGAAGCGATTGCAATGAAACTCGGCATGTAGATAGCTGGAGACCTGGATTAACATAGGCTACTTTTTATCCCGATATCCCCGCGGGATCGGGACTTAAGGTGAAACAGCTAATATGGATATCAAAGTCCGAGGAAGGAATGTATTTTCATACCAAGTTCCGTCAAAATCGGTCGTTAGTAATATTTGATAGTTTTTATCCCATATTTCCACGGGATTGGAGATTTGGGTGAAATTATGGAGAGCTGCTAGTTTCTGTTATTAAGTACTTAGTAACTTATTCTTTTTGTTTTTCAGGACCACAAGGGCTTTCAACATTCTCGTCATCAGAAGTGAGGACATTCCAAACGTCCTCGAGAGAATGGAGGGATTAAATCGAAGATAACAATTACGGTGTAAAAATTATACAAAATTGAGGTCGAAAATTTAGACCTAATTAAGGAAAAAGTCAATGAAATAAGTAAAAAGATCCTGAAAACGAATAGTACTTCATTTAAAAGTTTAGATAATTATCAAATAAATACAATCCCTCAACAGTTTGTGTTGTAAATACCTATCTATAGGAAAACATGCTCAAAATAAAGTTAGTGATATTTTTCACTGCCGTTATTTTTAAAGCGAAATTCATGAATTTATAAATGTTTTAATGTGTATGTATGTGTACGAATAACACAAGCAAATACACGCGTTCACAATTTTATCACAGTGACTAATAAGACTTGCTAGACCACTAGTTAGTTCCATTACGCCTCCATAGGTGGCAGTACTATCTAGGGACCGGATGAAAATAACTAACTGAGAAAATGATTTTTATTTTCAAAATAAATACCAAAGGTATTGGTATACCAAATTGTAATTTTTCTGACATCTTTCGATAGGCAAAACTGTTAAGAAAATGTCAATTTAATCCTTCTTGATCGATAGGGCTTTTGACCATTAGCACGCATAAATATCTACTACCAGAGACAACTGACTTAAGATTATTCCTGGTCAAGTTTGATCGCAGCTAATCCGGGACTTAGATTTAAGCGCCATCTACCGAGCGTTTTGGAACTAGTAAAAAAAGATTCTAGAAAAGCTTATTGAAAAAATAATTACCTGATAGAGTGACATACTAAATATAAATTAGTTTATAAAATTTACAGCTTCTTTAGATTTAAGTTGAAGAATTCTATAAATTGTAATTACATAATGTCAAAATGTACTTATTTTTATATACCTATTACTAGAGTATATAGCTTCTTTCATTTATATATAACTGAAGTTAATAAATAATATTTTCTTTTTACTGAAAAATCATATACTTACATTTTACTGTATATCGTGCCAAAATAACAAAATGCTTTTTAACCCAGAAAAATATGTAGTTCTAAGTACATAAATATTAATTTTGTTTTATATTTTAGTTTGTAAATATTTTTTGTAAGGTTTATACCTAGCAGCTAAGGCAAGATTGGCACTAACTTTTGTATACACTTCCATAAAAATATCTAAATTCCATAAATGGCGCTGACTGTTGAATAACTTGTCAAGAAGAATGCTCTTAAATGCGATGCTAGGGTAAAAGCATCGATGTCCTCTCCCTATAAAACCTAATAATTGTTTTATTAAAAAAAACTTTTTAGTGGTCGGGTAAAAGCATCGATTTATTAGCTTTTATTATTACGATTAATTTGCAAAGGACAAAGTTAGGTATGCCAACATATTTCTTGCCTTGATTGCTATGTCGTGTGTGGGGAAAAAGCATGGGATGTGAAATGAGCTCAACGAATAATTGTATTAAGTATTTTCTAACTGAAAACTTCATTTTAAAACATATCTTGTAAAAAATAATTTAGTGTTTTGCAAAAAAGTGCTTACAAATATCTTACAAAACCTTAAAGGGGTAGTAACAAATAAGTATGGAAACTGGCATAGTAGTTACTTCATTTTTTTTGCTTTTGCTCGGCTTCCTTTTATACCTAGGCCAATTTATAAAGGACTAGCTGCGCCCCGCGGTTTCACCCGCATAAGTCCCAATCCCGTGAGAATATAAAAATAAAAA
This sequence comes from Idaea aversata, assembly GCA_907269075.1. NCBI lineage: Eukaryota > Metazoa > Arthropoda > Insecta > Lepidoptera > Geometridae > Idaea > Idaea aversata. Next base: position 1,882,777 of record OU026084.1, read on the forward strand.
GTACCCTTTAACTTTCCTCGATAAATGGACTATCCAACAAAAAAAATATTTTTTTAATTCGAACAAGTAGTTCCTGAAATTAGCGCATTAAAACAAACAAACAAACAAACTCTTCAGCTTTATAATATTAGTATAGATTTTAATACAAACCACAAATGCCATGTCACAATTTGCCTGTTAGTTAATGTTAAAAAATATTTATAAAGATATTTTTTTATTTGTCACCTAGCAGGCAAACTTCACAATTTACTGATTTGTAACATGGCATTTATTTTTTCTTTAAGTCCGTTGTACATTGTCATAGGTTTCAAAGGTGGCCTTGCAACTAAAATAGAAATAAAAATGGCCGACTCTTAACTATGCCAGAATGTTACAACCCCTATTTTGAAATAATTGTAAACTACAAAATAAGCCATGCAATTAAAACTAGCTTAATGAGTTTTATTTCGTAAAAGTTTTTAGTTACAAAATAATATGGTGCTAAGCAATCACTAATATTTTAATATTAAAAAAATAATTTTACAATGCAAATATAGTTTGGTATGTTGTACTTATTTTTGATTTTAATCAATATACGTATGTACCTTAACATTTTATGTTTCGTTTTATTTTTTTATCTCTCCCAGTCCTATTATCATAATTTCTTAATAGAAATTTCCATTTAAACTTAGCGCCAATCAGGCGCAATCAATCAATTACTTCTTAAGGTTAAGTAGGACCTAAAAACCCCTAACCCTTTCCCCCGCGCGCCGCGAATGGCCGTTTTAACTGTATATTATGGGATTTGATGTAAAGCTTTAAAAAAAAAATGGTTGTCTGTAAAGTCTGTTTCCGGACGATAATTTTACGTGATAACGTCATAAGAAAACATTGATGGTAACCATGGCAACGATAAAACGTTGCTATAGTTACCTTGTCAATAACATGAGGCGTTCCAGTAACGACGCGTGACGTCACACTTTTTTGAGATTGCAGGTGTTCACCAATTTATAAAACGTTATCATGTCAAAAAATGGTTGTCTGTAAAGTCTGTTTCCGGACGATAATTTTACGTGATAACGTCATAAGAAAACATTGATGGTAACCATGGCAACGATAAAACGTTGCTATAGTTACCTTGTCAACTATCAAAGTATCGTTGGCTCAGAGACAGAATACATGGGCCGGTGGGAAAGGAGGCGGTGGCGGGGGCGGCGGGGGTCGATGAGGCGTTCCAGTAACGACGCATGACGTCACACTTTTTTGAACTGGCAGGTGTTCACCAATTTATAAAACGTTATCACGTCAAAATAAAATGTTGTATTTGTTTTTTCTTTACAATCCCCGTAAAATTGAAAAACAGAAAATTGACGATTTTTATCAATCGAGGCAAATCGAGGACAGACTTATCGTTGGCGTATATTTTGTTCACACTTGCAGCACTTTAACCACGGACTAAAGCCCTATTAATCTTAATTTAAAGCAAAACGTGAAAAGTATGAACTTGTACTTGTACCTACCACTAAGCCAACACCGCTGAAAAGTATGAAAATTCCAAGAGAATAAAATGATTTGAATTTGTAAAAGTAGCCGATTGAAAAGTTGCAAAAGCAGTGTTATTATTTGGTTATTATCAAAAATATTGCTCGCTGACGGTGTGAAAATTAAATTATGCATATCTTCGTCTTGGGCGGCTTGCCACCCGCAACAGAAGACATTGATTTATTCCCTTGTTGCATAATCTACTATTACTTATTGCTTTTGTATTACCTACCCCCTATCTAAAATCCTACTTTGTCGCACTCATCGCGAGGCACTAGATGTCATCGCACGCCATCTCGGGCCTCAATTCGTGCGTCTCATGGAAGTCCCCGGCTGGACTTTCTGTGTATCTCCATCGGTTTCGCGTCCTGGGTATTGCATTGCATCCCAGGTGCCCACGAGGGTTCTGATAGCCCTCGCTAGATTTGGGTCTCAAATAGACCAACTACCGCGCCGCGCCGTTACCGGTATACGAAGCAGACTCGTGCGGACAGTGCTCATCCTGTTCTGGAGCCTACCATCTGAGCTCAGAGGAGAAGAGAATAGCAGAAGACAGGTTAGTGCGACATTCCTTTCAGCTCCTCCCACGTCTCGTATGCCAACGGTTTTATATTATATTTGATTAGTTTATTGGTTAAGTACCAGTTCTTAATACATTCCACTTAATATGTAATACTTAGATACTATGGTTTACTATTGTATTTTGTCACCTCGCCAACGGCTAGGCACGTTCTTCAACTCCTGGTTGGAATTTTATTAATCTAGATTAAGTCATTTACCGAAAAGTTCTATTAAAAATCCAAAAATTAAAATATTGCAAGACATTTTACCCATGCAGCGTCACTAGGCGTCTACGACCTTTTCGTGTACCTATATCCAGTAGGTAACCAAAATTAGGTCTTGTAGTTCTATTCCTTAGTTCACATTCCCTGTTATTCGATAAAAGATCGACAAGCTACTTGGGGTGCCTATAATAATTTTAAGTTTGTATTTCGCCAGTCTATAATAATTTTAAGATTGTATTTCACCAGTTGTCGTAGATACACGTATTTTTTATGCGTGTATTCTGTAAAATGTATTATCTAGACAGATTTCTGCTAAAGTCGAGTTTTAATTCTACTTTTAATTAGATTCTTATAATCATACATAAGTTTGCTTAAAATAACAAAAAACAATCGAGTAACCATACTTCATATTTTATTTCGGAAAAGCAGAAAAATACAACAAAAATGTGTAATTAAAATTATTAAATTCGACAACTTTAGAATTCTATAAAAGTCCTACCTAAACAACTTTGTATTAAGGTTCAATTTAAAAAGAAATCTTTAATCAATAAGCATTTTTATATTTAGGTTTAATAAGTAGGTAAGTACTTAATAAAATATTTTTCTAAAAACATTTACATTTTCTAAAATCGTGCCACTTAAAAAAGCGCTAATATACACATTAATAAATTATATAGTTATTCTTAAGTAAGTATAATCAAATTATGGACGAGAAGAACTATACTATCTAAATATTTTTTACTTTAATTAAAATAGGTATCTAAATATTTGAAACAACAACAATAAACAATAAGATAATATTATATCCCACCTAACTACAATATTACGAGTCGGTAAGTATTAATATGTACATTTCGCATAGCTAAAACATTTGATAGATATATTTTTATCTAAAAAGTACATTTCCATAAAATTTTACCTACAAGCTGATGAATAAAACATATTTAACAATTTAGTCTAAGCGAAACTTCAGACCGTTTTTCTATTTACAAGAACTAACGTTTTACATGAAATTGTTCATATACACAAAGATTACAACGAGTATTTGTCTTGTGACTAAATAACAAATTAGACAAAACTGCATAACAAAAGAGGATTTTCGCTAATAACTCTGGTAACTACAGTTACTGTTAACTTCAAGTAGTATTTTATAGTAGCCACAAGATAAATCAACGTCGTATTACTAAAACTAACTACGATATGAATTAAGTCGACAGGTCCCATTCGTATTTTATTTGGCAATTTCATTTATTTCATTTGACTTTGGCATTCATCCGTATCCGTCCCCATTATCTTGTAGTAGTTTACCTATTTGATTATTTACATTTAAAAGTCCGAGGATATCTTTAAAAGTTTCTACGTGAACACTTCAGAGAGTCTACAGTTCAGCAAATATATGTGTGCTGTTTTAGCGCTGCTAGGTTCAATATTGTTAGAAACCACTAAATAATGTCATTCAGTGTCACTGTCAGGTAGGTTTGTATTTAATATTTTGAGAATTACACTTAGACCACTTTTCCAGAATTAGAAGCACTTATATCTGACTGATTGCACCACAAGATTGGCGTCTCCTAGTAACTTGTTTCCAAAATCTCTTCTCAAACTGTTTTTCCTGAAATAATTTATTATTCAGCAGGGGACACTACTAGGTACTTATGATTAACTGAATAGGTATTTATTAAGTAAAGATCAATAAGTAGGTAATACAAAACTAGACCTATGACGTGCCTTGTGGGATTCCATAATGAAATGTGACTTAAAATTACAAATAAAAATACCTGCATCAATTACAGAATATAAAAAAATTGAACCTATTTCGGTAGTGATAGAAAAATCAAAAGCCGGTTAGTGACAAAATCATCAAAACAAGATAGGTAATGTTGTCGAAGGCTTTCGAAATCCGAAAAAATCGATCTTGACACACAATGTAAGCATTTCTGAAAGCTAATCATGCGAAAAAAGATCGAAGGTGCAATTTCTGTCTAAGTGTAGATAGTATTGAAAAGAAAAGAAAATTATAAAAATATTATATTACGATAAACATTATAATAAGATTCAACTTAGTATTAAGTTGTCTACGCCCATAATAGCCCAGAATTTTCAAAGATATAGTATGAAACCATTCTGGGCTTTGAGACAGAATATGGGGTGTAAACACAACAAGTATGATATTAATCAAGGTGGCACAAAAAACAATGAGCGTAGACATTTACTGACAAAATTGAAACACCACATTGATCAGCTAGAATTTGAAATAAAGTGATAGTGAAATTGCAGATCCAATGTTAGAGGAAAGGAAACTTAAGCTAAGCAGGATGAAGAATTAAAAGCGCAAAATGTTTTGATAAAAAATATATTTTCAAATATTTGTCGTTCCAATTGTATGGACAGATTTAATAACGATTAACAAAACAAGCATCGTAAGCTGGATTTAAACTTTAGTGAGTGCAAAAATAATAGTCGATGAGAATTAGTGCTATGAGAAGAAGACTGAACGATTTGTCGGTACATAAATAATTCTAATCAATATTAAATAAAATCTAAACAAACAGCCACGACTTGTCACGCGTTTATACGGTTATACGACGACTTGGGCGAAAGATTAGTCTTTCATTATAAATTGCGGATGTTACTAGTCGTGTCAGTTTATCCAGAGTATTCTTTTCAAAACGTTCGTTCTCATCACACAGTAGAAATCAATGAGCAATGGACTCAAGCAAAGTCAGTAAGTTATACTCAAACATGATTTTTCTAATTGATTAATTAGATAACAAAGTAAAGTTTAAGAGTCAAAGGCAATTTTATTGGCCAATACAATTTATGGACTAAAATTTGACATAAGTACATTCTCACTAATCGCTTTAGTATTGCACGCTAAAAGTTAAATGTTAACAATTTTTTCATATCCAATTCTAATTCATTCTTTATTAATTCAAATAAACAAATAAAAAAAAAAAAATTAAATGGCCTTAACATTATTTCGTCGTCTTATATTATTGAACGAGAATCGACCAGGAATTCGTTTTCAATTCCTATTTCTATACTTAGTATATTATGTATTAAATAACGGTGTTCTACATCTATATATTATTAAGTTTATAGTTAAGTGGCAGAAAGTTTTTTCATTTAACAATTACTTTAATTTAAATGTAAGGCAGGATTCTTTCCTCTCTATAGTATCTAAGTCAAGACTTTATGCTTACGTCAATGGCTTCCATATAACCTTCTGAGATATACCAATCAAATGATATAAACTATTTCAATTTTATTTTGCACATTTTTGGTTTAAGACTGAGCGTTTGCTTAAATTAATCAATTTACGTTATTTATGATCATATTACTACATTCAAATTTAAATTTAAAATGTACCTATGTTCTTAGTTTCGATAAAACTTTCTATAGTGTCTAAATTATTCTATCGTTTCACCGTATTAGTTGGGGCAAATATCAATTCTTCTATAGAATTAGAAGACAATGAAAAAACTTTCTTAAAAACGTTTAAATCCAGCTGCATCAAGTATGGCTGATTATCCAACGAAATATCGCTTTAAGCACGCGAGACTACATGTTTTCAAGCAAGGTAGAGTCCACTAAATTTATGTACCCCATTGATGGCATCGCTAATACTACTTTTACTGTTTTTGTACTATTTTAGAAACATCGTTTTTTTTTCTATTTTTACAAACGGCTCAAAATGTAAACAAATTAATATTGGTTATAGATAAGTTATACTTACACATTTCCCACAAATTGACAACATTTCCCTTGTTTATTATTTAATTAATATTGGTATATTGCGTTTACCGAGTCCTTTTTATATGATAGAGTGTTTGTAGCGATACTTTGTTGGATTTTTAGCCTAAAATTGGCACAGAAAGCTGCAGTGCGTTCACACAGAGCCATTGACAAAGCATATCTTGTAATAGCCGTTGTTGCTCACAGTCGTGCGACGAGGTGAGAACGGCTTCGCGCTGATCAAGAACGGCTCACGGCGCGGGCTATCGGAAGAGGCGCGACGACGGAGAAATCCCATTCTGAAATATTACAATAATTTGATTAAAAATACACATTAAGATCTAGTTAATGGTATCTCTACGGCATATATGGTTAATTCATATACACAATTAACATTATGGAAACTATTTTTTGTTATTTTTACACTCAATTTAATCAGGGTAATTCTTCGAATTAATTAGTTTAATATTTTTATTTCTTACATCTTCCCGTTCTGGCATAGAGAGCGCGTCCGCGAACGCATCGTCTGAGCTTCCACTCGTGCCAGCTGCTCCATCTCCATTACCTTCTCGTTTTCTGGAACTTTAAGGAAAATTTAAGGAACTTTGAGGAAATGTTAACAATAAACTCTAGATATTAATTATTTTTTTGATTAGCGGTCTTGTAGCTCATATTATATTAATTTTAAGACGTATTGATGGCAAGAACTGCTGTTTATGTGCAACCCATAGTCAGTCACTGAACTTTCGACCGACAACTTGATTGTAATTTATGCTGTGTGCTGACTGCCCATGTAGTTCCTGTCGGCTTCAACGACTAGGACTATAAAGGCTGTCAATCGGCTGCCGTCCAATCATATTGTCTGGTCAGAATAAGTAGTACTTACGTTTCCAAGCATATACAGAATTGCGCGAAGTAGTATGAGGGGCGGTGCGTGGGTTGCGCTGGTTGGCGCGGCACAGAGTTACCGCGTCCGCGCTCGCAACGCGTCGCAGCAGGGAGCGTTGGCACGCCGCGCGAAACGACCAATGGTCTGACCCGCCACCCTGCGCACACGCATTCATAATTATTTCCTTACTAACTGATAGATAAATAGTAAGCCTATGTCTTAATCCAGGTCTTTAGCTATCTACATACCGAGTTTCAACGCAATCGGTTCGGTAGTTTTTGCGTGAAGGAGTAACAAACATACACACAAAGTTACTAACACACAATTATGTAGGATACATCATTAAATTCATATATAGCAATAATATATCCAAATAATTTCTCAGAGTCATTTGGATCGAAGGTCCAAATGACTCTGATTTCTCTGGGGAATTTGTATCGTCTTAGATTGAATATCAACTCGCGCAATACGGTTATGTTAGGTTGGTTAAAAATGGTAACCCATGATGCCTCCTGGTCCGCCAACATGTCCTTCCCCTGATCGAGGGCGAGCCTCATCTCCGCTCGAGGAGTGAGTCGTTCCTCCGGCGTCGCTGGTCTCGGTGGTTCCTGTCGTGTACAACCGTCCACTGCTGGTGCTGGCTCCGAGGCTATGCGAGGCAGAGACATATGAAAATTAGCACCGTTAAAAGTTGGAAACGTTTATTCTAACCAAAAGTCTAGTAACATCAAATCAACTGTTCTACACTGTCTCAAAAATACTAGTTGTTGACAATCAATTTTTATAAGGTTGTACCTAGTTATAAATTAAGGTTCACGATTGAAATTATCTTTATATCTTCTCTCTCTATCTCTATATATATAAAATTCTCGTGTCACGGGGTTCGAACTTGAACTCCTCCGAAACGGCTCGACCGATTCTCATGAAATTTTGTGAGCATATTCAGTAGGTCTGAGAATCGGCCAACATCTATTTTTTTTTTGTAAATAGCAAAACAACGTTTGCCGGGACAGCTAGTCTCTATATATATAAAATTCTCGTGTCACGGGGTTCGAACTTGAACTCCTCCGAAACGGCTCGACCGATTCTCATGAAATTTTGTGAGCATATTCAGTAGGTCTGAGAATCGGCCAACATCTATTATTTTTTGGTTTTTTTTTTGTAAATGGCAAAACAACGTTTGCCGGGACAGCTAGTCTGTTTATAAAAAGCCCAAGTTAAGTGTTAGGTAACAGGTCTTTCAGCTCTGCTCAGTTTCTCAGTTTTATGTGCTTGACCGATTGGTAAAGGTGTTATGATGTAACTCACGTGGTGAGAGTTGTTGGTGGTTGTTCAGGTTCGGGTTGTGTATAGCGGTGCGCTCGAGTGTGGAGGGCGTGCTTGCTGTACTGGCTGAGCCCCGACGACCAGCACCGACACGTGCCTCCGCAAACTCTTTTGAAACTGTACAAACAGCAGACGAATTTGAGGCGTTTCCAGAGGTCGAGACGATGGAAGAAGCTAGAGTTACTAAAATAAATATTACAGGACATTCCGCACCTCGCCATCTAGCCCCAAGCTAAGTAACTAGACTTGTGTTATGGGTGCTAGACAACGGATAATATACTACTTATATACATTTTCTTTTGTAAATAATACATAGAAACAACCAGACCCCAGACAAATATCTAAGCATAAATACTTGTCTGAAGCGGGAATCGAACCCGCAACTCTGTGTTTGGCAGTCCGGCATGGTGACCATTGTGCCAACTGGGTCGTCAAACTGCCGTATTCACAATCAACCCTATGAGATTGCATAGTACGCGCGAACGCATAGAGCCGCAAATAATATACTAGAGTGAAAAGAGCACCACAAAATTGACCAATCATAGGGCTATATTAAGCGCACTGCGTTCACTTATCCAAGATAAACTTAGAATACGGGCGTAACTGTCGTACTCAGAGACGTGCCGGGACACTTGAGCTAAGGAATGCCTTATCTAGCTCTTGTGAGTGATATTCAACGCCAGCGCAAATGTGACAATGCATTTCTTAGCTTAACTTGGCATGTCTCTAAGTGCGGCCGTTAATGAAGTACGGAGGAAGATTTCCTACCAGATAGTAAGGGCATCAAAGGCATTTCGTTGGTGGGCGTCCTGTCTGGGCTCAGCTCTAACTCGGCGCCACCATCGAGCTCCTCTCCAATTGTTGCGGCGGCCGCACCCCCGTCCCCTGCTTCTGTAAGACAATTTCATTTCATACATCAAATTCATCAACAATGGTCACTGTTTCGTTTGTTTTTGTGTTTTCCTTTTTTTTCTCAAATTGCTTTCTAGTGTTGATATTAGTAGACAAAAAATGGACTATGTTTATCACTTGAACAGACTATTTTGTGGTTCTTATTATTTTATTCAACTAATAAATAATATATATTTCAAGAGATAAAAAAAATAGAAAAATAACATATATAGAATAGAATATTAATATTGATATTAGAGTAAAGTATGCTGATTAAAATAGATGAAACAATGAGGAGCACAGAAGTAGATTGTGCATCTACAAAAATAATAGATAACGTGCCTTGTAAACAATATTTAGGGTTAAACTAAATATAGCCGATATATTTCTGGTAGAACGGTTAAACGTTGAATCAAACTACTTTGCGATTCAAAAATTAAGGTTCGATAACTTGGGAGATAACACTTTGATGTTCGATCGAGAACAAGCATGCATCGTGCTGCAAAATATGACGCAGATTCATTTTGTGTTTCAATTTACAAACTAAAACCGTCTCACCTTCGTTTAATTGTCAAGTTGTCCATTCTGTCAAAACGTTTACTTTGTTAGTACTAGGAATGTAGTGTGTGGTTGTATATGATTGATTTTGCATTACAAATTTTGTTCCGAAGTTTTGTTTTTGTTGAGTACATATTTGAAACGTCATCGAGGTATAAGACTCACCGGATCCTGAAGCAGAGGGCGGCAGGTGCGGCGCGTCGCAGCAGTCGTCAGCATCGAGGCCATGCCCGCTGCCCTGCGCCAAGCGCCGCACCAGCGGACCAGTCACAATGTGAGATTTAACCTAGCTACGTTCTACGATACTACGATTTGGTGACAATCTTAGGCCAGATCAATCTAATTCAATCAATCTATGTTTCGTTTTATTTTGAACGAATAATCAAAAGGTTTTTTCTCGCTTTGGAATTCACTTTCAGTATTTGTGTCTTCTTTTCATGCAACAAACATGCATGAACTTCTCAGGAGTTAGTTTACCTAAGCATGCTTTTTTATCCATTCATTTATAACGATTTTAGCAATTTAACAAACTAAGCAACTATTTATCATCTAGCTTCTTTCATAAAGTATTTTCTAAACAAACATTAATTTACATTCAATAAAGTCATAACGTATTCTGACTTTGTTGCTAAAACAACTATTATTACAAAATATTAGTGGACAATGAACATGGACATCTGCCTCTAAAATGACAATAAGTTAATTTACAGTTTTACAACCATCACATTAATTATTTATTTCTACGAAATAATATTCAATTATATTCACCTGATCGTCAGAGTTGGTGGGTGTAGCTTTATTGTCCTCACTTCCGCTATCCGAGCATTCTTCTTCAAGCAGAGGTTCCAATCTTCTTCTGAAAACATCCCTACGTAACGAGTTAACATTAGTCTGTGTTTTGATTACTTACCTACTGTGAAAAGTGTTACTAAAAAAGCTTAAAATAAGCTACTAGTACCAAGCAAATTAGAGATGTTTGGACAGGTGTAGTAGGATACGGAAGCAAAACAGTGCCATAGCAACTATACTAAAATAGTAAATTGTATTTACCTTGGGAGTAACGGCCTTAAAGTTGTAGGACCAGTGATTGTTGGTGCCATTAGTAGCTCATCCATCATCAGCTCTGTGTCGTCATCGCCAGCGTATGATGATGATGACTTTGTTGGTGACTAAAAACATGAAAGATTTTCCGTTCAAATGTTTTAACTAGATATCCTTACTAGGATAATCGGACGTAAATATTCTTAGAACTACGACGTGTACACCTTTATTTTCATTTTCTTATCTCTTCATAGTTCTGTTTGTAGTTGTTACAACGTGTGTTACCACAGTGCAATAATAGACTACCATCATTCATATACATTTTATACATACGTATGTCATCAACTCACCGATAGAGTTCCATGTTCCGAATCAGGCAGATTATCGGAAAGGTCCCCTGAAGATGGAGTCCCCCAGGCCTCTTCACCGCTAGCCCCACTTCCTTCACCAGTCTCTCCAGTCCCATCTTCAGTGCCGATTGTAGTTTTCCAATCACTGACACCGAGACATCTAATTCAAATAAGATGTATTAGCTAGCTAGTTTGTACAATAATTGAACAACTTCACTATGTAATACTTTAGCTTCATTAAATTACTATGTAGATAAAGTTTTACGATAAATATTTTCGGATACTACGTTCTAAGAATTAAAAATGTTTCTAAAAACATTGAGTGCTATATTTTCTATATTAAATCTGAAATTAATATTGTATTAGCTATGATCCAATGATAAGTAAGTTTGTAATATGTAATATTATCAATACATACTAATTCTACATTTTGTTTTATAATGTTTTTTCTATACTAAGAAATTTAAAAATATCAGGATAACATTTGAAAGGAACTTTAACATCTACATATAAAAGTTGAGTCTAGTGTTGTAATGTTATCTAAATTTAATGTTTTATACAATAATGTAGCCATTGAACAGAATACAGTACATATATCGAACGACTCAGAGACGGACAAAACTATATATTATTATACAGAGCTATATTTAACACAAACACAATCCCCAGTAATTATTACATACTTATCGCTTTTTTAGTTCTCTCCTGAGGTTTGTTTGCCATCTATTATGTAAAATGAAAATAAATTATAACAATACTCTGGAATTTCTTAACAAAATGGGAAGATGATTATTTTACTTTGATATTTACAAAGTAATTATTGACACTCTCACGATTTAATTGTGAAGCATAGTAAGTTTTATTTTACTTGATTATTTAATTGGTAAGTTCTGAATGTTTTAGTGTCTAAAATATATACTCTTCTATTCCTCACCTTTCTAAGAACGAAGGTTGTTTGAGCGCTATCGAAGTATTGGGTACGCTTTCTGTATAGCTAAATATATTCATTTTTTCTACGACAAACGAGCCAGCTCTTGCTGTCCATCCCATTATACCTCCACCTGCTCCAGTCACTGGGAAACAGATACAAATATACTTATGCGAAATATTATTCCATAAAAATTAGATTAATTAATTAGGAATTTAAGAGAAAATTTACCTGCGTTATAGTTTTTACTATTGTCCGGTTCTTGAGTGGTCAGTCTTACGTTGCCATCGTCAGTCTCATCGGACGGGAGCCTCTCCAGGCTTGACATTGTGCCATACCTTGAAGAGAAATGCAATATCAATGGACGCCAAAATAAGGTTCGTCTGAGGATTAAAATTCATACCTTTTGAGCGACACGTAAGGCAAGTCTTCAGGGATATCCGGGGAATCGGGGGAATCATCTAATAGAAGGTCATCCTGGAAAACAGATTAGAGTCGTACATTTTATATGTTTGTGTTTTTTTAACTTACAGTCAATATTCAACTAAACTTACAGTCTTATTTGTAGTATTATAGTCCGGCGTCGGCGGAACTATAGCAATATTAGGAACTGGAGATTCCGAATTATTCGAGCATAAACTAGCCTGTCTCGAACTAGAATTTTTTAGATTAGCTGGCGAAGTTCTCTTGAATGGTTCTACTCTCATCAGATGAGCGGCTGGATTAATAGCCGATAAACCCATCAACATCAAGGGGCCAAGTTCTAAATCGTCATCAGAACAAATATCATTCGTGTTAGCGTTGTGATCCTCAGATCTTTCAGTCTTCTTATTTATGTCTCCATTCATTTTGCTTACTGCTGAAATACCCATTCTCGGAGACCTCCTCATACCTCTCTCAATTTTAAAGTCAGTTTCATCTTCGTGTATTGAATCATCTTCTAAGAAAACTGACGATGTCTTCAAACAACTGCCGACATTCTCTCGTTTCGCTATAATATTTACTCCCAACACTTTGTTCAATACATTTTCAGCTTTTTGTCGAGTTATTTGTTCCTTTCTCACTGTTCCTGGTGAAGGGTAACTTGAAGTCATTGTCTTTGTTCTGGACAAGGTTATATTTTCGACGCATCTTACTTCATTTAAATATTTCTCTTGTGCTACGACACATTGGACTTGATTTGCTATGTTAGAATTTGACATCCTTAAATCGTTTGAGCTTGAGTTAAAGATCATAGAGCTACAAGTTGTATGACTAGTTGAAAGTGGACTATTATTTCTACTGCTGGATGAAGGGCTAGGTGATCTTATAGAGTTTTGGTTTCTTAATTCTAATTGACTTTTTGTGTTGCTCCTTGACATGCTCCTGGCTAAGATTGGAGAATCAGTTTTCAGTTCGTACGACGTAGACTTTAACATTTTCTGGCTTTGTTCGATCGAGTCTATGACTTTCATTGCCGCTTTTGGTGCATCTTCAGGACGTAATCTCATAGCACCCTTACGTTCTAGATGGCAACTAAAACTCTTCAACTTTCGATTGTCACAGTTTGCACTACAACTACTTGGAGAGCTTTTAGTAGACTTTGAATTCTGCGGTGAAATTTCTGATTTTGGCCTGATTGGGATTATTGAGGTTTCCTTTTGTGATATTAATGGACTGTTCGGTTTTGAGAGACACTTTTTGTGGCACTGTCTACAAACTGGTATGGTATCTACTACCACTGGGCTGGTTCGAACTGTGATCTGCAAGTAAAATAAAATATTAACATCATATAAACTCTGCAAACCTTACTTCTTTATAATTGCAAACTTACTTGGCTTCCGGAATTACTGCTTTTAGAAGGACTCTTATCATTTTCTTTTTTCTCACTGGCAGAAGAACCCTTCAACTCAGAGCTAGACACAAGTTCTGCTACTTCTAAAAGATTTAATTCTCTTGATCTTTTTCTTAATTCTTCTACACTCCACATCTGAAAAACATATTATTACTTATCACCTACTACTTCCCCTTCCTCTATCTGCCTCATATCACCTACTTAGATAATTATTATCGTATTTTTAGACTAGAATTCACTGTCCGATGACCTAGTACTTTCAATTTGCCAATTCAGATTAGCCGCTTATGGCATCTCATTGCCTAACTCTCTGGGAGATGGCTCTTATTCAGTAGCAGCAACATGACACATTTATCGAATAAGTATTTTAATTTTTAAATTGATTCGTTACCTCCATGTCCGGTTCTGGTGGATCTAATTCTATGGCCTCCGGTAGCTGTGTCATCCATCTCTGAAGATGCATGGTGGATCCTCTACTTCTGGTACTTCTACCACCTTCAGTTGCACTTCCACCAGCTCCAGTCTGAGTTTCTGCTGAACTTCTTCTTGTCTAGAAATATATTAATAAAGTGTTATAAAATTATGCTTAGTGAAAATATATTTTTTATTATTTAAATTAGTTTATCTCACTTACCAATAATTAGACTGAGATCAATGTAGAATTAAGAATTATTTATTAATCAGCACATTTACATGACTTTTAAAATTAGCACTTAAACTAAAATAGTTACATAGAAAAATGGTAGAATATTCATATTCGTTAGCGTCGCAAAATTGGAATAACTAACAAAATGAAAAATACTTCTGGCCTTTCATAAAATCACTTTATTAACGGATTGGTTAGAAATACTGCTCCGATCTAAACACAAACATCCAAATTTAATATTATTATGTCGTATAGTTAAGTTACCTCACAAAGAACCCAGGGCTATTAGTAAAAGTGGTTTCTCAAAATTATGGAATTTTATCGTACAATATATAAGACTATATTAAAATTTACACACAGCCAAAGACATCGAAAATTATTGATTCTAACTACAAATATATTTTTTTGTAAAAAATGAGGTCATATAAATAACCCAGAGAAATTACCTAGGTTATGTGAACATTTTGCGATGCTAGCTACAATGAATACGTGGATCCAAAATACAATGTTATTATTACAATACAAATGAAATATCTAAAAATATAACAATAGTCAAGAAACAATTTATACATTCACTACCATTTTTCATTGTAAACATGTTTTAGTTTGGTGGCGATAGTTGAAACATAGTAAGCATTGAAATAATAGTGTTTTAATTCTACAATGATCTCGAGGAGCTGATCGCCAAATATCCACATGACCTGTACAAGTGTCTATGTACAGATTTAGATTATCAAAAAAATGTTCTGTACATTATCTATTACAGTTACATCAGGAGTAAATTCATGTAGGTGTTTAGTCATCTCAATACATAATTCAGCCGTAGGGATAGTACTTAGACCAAATGCAAAAATAGCGTTAGAGAATTTTCCATCTAAAATCAGTACCAAAAACAAGGGAAGCATTTTGAATTTTGTCTTAAGAAAGGACGGAAGACATGAAGCAAATCGTTACTATACAAAAAGTTGAAATCTTTCATAACTTTACGACTATTTGTTACATCGTTTTATATTGGTACCCTATGATTACATTTTGACACAAAGTTTCTTCTATTTTAAAATGTAAATTGTTGGCATACGTTTAATTAACTAATCGAGTTTACCCCATTGCGGTATCAGTTCTATTTGTATTATGTTCGTATTTAAAATACATTCTGTTAATTTCAATCATAAGTGGGGATCAGACTTATAAATTAGTATTCTTATCATCATCAAAATACGAAGATTTCTTTTTAATACTGCTAGTGTTCGAAAATATGTCTCTCAAAATTTTGTTACCACAACCTTATTAATCTCAACTATAAGCGAATTTTAATAACAATCCAACAACTTTGCTTGTGCCATCGGGCCAGCCTACACAACAAAAGCTTTGCCAACCTGTTGGGACAGGGAACTTCTACACGCCTATGCTGGCAATGAACACCGTTCCACTACAACAGTTGGAAACCGTTCAAGGTTTCTGAGAGATTTAATAAATTATTTCCATTTTCCATTTGTCCGGGGGAAACAGGGGTCCGCTAACTCCGGATCAGACTCCGCGGATCAAAGTTCTAAGTACGCGGGTGGTGTCGGTCTTTCAGGCAGAGAGATTCTCGGGAGAAGGGGATCTTCGGGTAAAAAAATTTGTTCCTCAACCGCATGTTTATACGAGGGGTCTACGTCTAAATCTGCCAAAGCGAGATCCGCTTCGAACGACTCCCATCTACAAGGAGATATTTCGGAGTAGTTTTCCTCGCCACCGTCAGGAGTGAGTAGAGCACTTGGCGAAGTGGGACGTTCCTCATTATAATTTTTCTCAATACTGGACGAAGAGACAAAATGTGAGGAAAACGTTTGGGACTCAGCCGGAGAGAGATTCGCGGACGGTGTTTCTGGAGTGGGAGCCGTTCTCCACACATTACTAAGAGGACCTCTTACGGGCTGGGGTATTGGAGAATTTGAACAAGTTCTGACGGCAAAACTGACTCTGACTTCTTTCTCCGGTCGTTCTTCGACGAGCATATTAAGGTGAGAACGGTAAGAGCTGGCGGGTAGCAAAGCCAGACTGGAGTGCCGTTGAATACTGGACGCGGATACCTGACGCTGCTGAGAGTCCAGAGTCGCGAGGGAGAACGTGAGCTGAGGGTCAGGAGAATCCAATGGTGAGCCTAGAGGAGTACCGGACATCGTGTGAGCTCGATAACTGGAAGAAACGAAACCAATAATGAGTAAATCCTCACCAAGTCAGATGATCTCCTAGTTACTAAAAATTCAGTAGGAGTAGACACTAAAACTGATTCATGATTAATTCAGTTGTCAAATCATTTAGTACTTACATCTGTCTTTGTAGTAAGCTTTGCCACACTGCCTTTAGGTCTATCGATGGGGCTCGGAGCGCAATGGTTCGGGTTCGTCCTGGAGTTCTTGGTGCACATGAAACTAAAGGCGATTCACCGCCAACTCTGCCTAGGATGAGACGGAACTCGGTGGCTAAGGACAACGAAATATTTTTTTAAAATAATTATTTGACTTGTACATGTGACGTAGAGGTTAAAAGTTATTTTAAGTACGTTCATTACCTTTTTTTCTAACATTAAACTGCGCTTCAGAAACTGTGGCCAGTGCAACTGGTTCCTCAGTGACGAATAGTACCCGATCTCTGGACACCGTGGCAAATAGTAGCAGATCGCTGAAGAGTAGTGCCCAGTACGGTCTAACTGCTCGACCTTCAACCCTTGAAAGTTCGCCGCCAAAGATCCACTGACGACCGGCTGTGCTTAGAACGAATGGCTGTGATAGATAAAATAAAATATAAGTTAAAAATACATCTGCTGATAATATTTAAAACATTCTTAACGGTTTCGTAACAACGTAAAATTTAATTTGTCAATTGATCTTACCTTACACCTAGTGAACACGAGTCTGCTTTCCAAATCGGCGACAGACAGTAATGGCTTCCCGTCTCCTGCTAATCCCATCAGACCCGAACCAGCGGTCACATCTTGGTACCCAGCCTGATGATATTAAAACAATTTCATAATCAATAACCTTTTACAACGTACTTCCAGCAGATATGGTTATGATCGAGGAAGGTTGACTCTGATTGCAATTTCAAACATTCTCGCCAATAAATACGGCGTATTCCGTTAAGCGACAAGCAAAACAAAAAACCCCATGAGTTTCTTGTGCTTTAGTTGGTGGGCGCGTTCCAAAGGCACATATCCTAACTTGGTTTTTAAGACGTTTCAATGTGATTTCATGCATGCATGTTTCCAAATGAATAAAAAAATAACAATTTGGACAATAGCGTTTTTAACGTCGTTTGAGTTTGTTCTTAAATCTACGAACTGATGAATATCAACGTTATTCGCATTCTAACCTGCAATTGCTCAACAATAACTTGCAGCTGCTTTTTCTCCAGCTGCTCATAGGGTCCGGCTCCTTTTGATGCCGCCGCTGCCCTCATTAGCCTCAGCAGTTCCCGGAACTGCTCTAGCGGTTTGTGGACGAGTGATGTGATGTCTGGCCTTCGACGGGGGATCGGGGGACTCGTACAGAAACGACTGAACGCTCCACTTGGGTCTTTGGATTTTTTC
Organism: Idaea aversata; assembly: GCA_907269075.1. Classification (NCBI taxonomy): domain Eukaryota; kingdom Metazoa; phylum Arthropoda; class Insecta; order Lepidoptera; family Geometridae; genus Idaea; species Idaea aversata. The sequence goes on from OU026084.1 coordinate 1,900,855, forward strand.
ACCTGGTTGAGGACCAAGAAATCAATGATGTACCAATCGTTTTTTAAAGTTCGAAAGTATAGACTATTATAAGCATTAAGGTATAAAAGTCAGATGCTGATCCTAGTTTGATAGGAAGGTAAAAAATATAAGTTATGCAAAATTGTGTAACAACTAAAAAAAAATCTATTTTAGGTATTCAGTGAAATGTAAAAGTTAAACTGTTTATCTCGCATCTTCATGCAATACGCGGCAACATCCGAGGGATTATAAGTTAGGTTTATTGTTGTGTATGGATTATAAGTATAGCCTTAAATTCGTGTGGTCAAGTTTATTTCGCATTTGGAAAAGACGTATCTCTGATTGACATATCACTGGTTTTATATTCAAATAGTTTTGACTGAAAATGCAAATGTAAAAAGAAGTGAAGTCATAGTGTCTAAGTACGTGAACTCACCAGAACACAGTCAGCTCTCTTCAAACCTAAGCAGTACTTCTTATAAAGACTAAGGAACACAGGGGTCTTCTGAAGGTAGACCGCGACCACCGTAGACGTCTGGATCTCTCCGTCGTCCTGAACTATCTGGTCTAAGATTTCTTCTGATAGTCGAAAGATCTAGTGAAAATTATTTTATTTAGTGTTTTTATCCTTCTGATGTGCGCTTTAGGACAAATTGTGATCCATATATTCGTTTACTAATCCGTTTTAAAAGCATATATTTATTTATATTTTATTTAGTTACTTAGATTTTACTTATAAAGATGTTATTTTTTAAATGGATCTCCAGGGCAATTAAAAGATTTTTTTTCAGGGATAGTATGAAAATTACAAAAGTCTACAAAAATGAGCTATTTCCATTGTAAACTGGTTTAACTGTATAATTAATTTTGAAGGGCGTATATTGTGGTTTGCCATTCCGTTTTAAGCTTTATTTACTCCAATTGTAACACATACTTACTTCTTCAATATTTTGGAACAGCAGCTGATGATCAGTAGGCGCTATGAGATCAGCCCTCTCCACGAGCGGTGACACGAACCTGACCAGTCCGAACTGCAAGCAGGTCGCGTAGTGCTGCTCTCTTGATACCACGGCTGATAGAGCTCGTTTTCTACCGTCCGTTGATAAACCTGGAGTCTATTTGGGAGATATACAATTTTAACAACCTTGTTGACTTCCCTATATTCGATCTGTTCAACACTTCTTCCTACAGAATCAAAAATACTCTGACAAATCAGTGTTTGACTGCGGAACTTTTAGTCTAAAGTTACATTTTTTTCCACATTGTTATTGGTTCTTTTGACGTGATCACGTCTTATAAATCGATGAACACCATCATCACACCACAAAAAAGTGTGACGTCATCGCTCACGTTCCCGTCATGCGTCATGTTATTGGCAAGGTAATCATAGAAACGTATTATCGTTGCTATGGTTATTTATTCTCTCCTTTAATCTTCATTGAGCAAGGCATTTGGGGAGACTTTAAATGGTATTTAGTTTCAAGTTTAGATTTATAATCTAGTAAAGTGTGACTGTTAAATAAAAAAAAAATGACTAGATTTAGATTCTAAGATTTTTCCAAGGAATCTTAATTGTATGTTCACTGCGATCTTGTTTAAGCTATGGGATAGATCAGCTTATGAATAAATGAAATTCTTTAGTACCATATTTTTTAATGCAGGTACAGTCGGCTGCATAATTGCAGCCCTCGGTAGAGTTCGAAAATTACTATTATTGGAATGTTTGCATTCTAATAATTTTTGTTTGATTAATTGATAAGTTAAAAGACTTTAAACTTCACCTAAAGCAGGTGTCTAGAATCTTGCTCGTGTTGAAAACATTCTTCTAACAGCCGTTTTGGAGCTCTATGGTGGGTCTGCAATTATGCAGCCGACCGTACCTAATCTTTGTTTTGTACTAAATACAAAGACAAATCTGTCGTAAGGAAACTGTTTCAAATTATTTTTCAGAAGAATATCGACAGTTGTAACGTCATTTATTCATGTTGATATTCTCCGAATAATTCTTTTTTAAATAATTCTTAAAATAATCTTAAAACTAAGGATGAAAATGAGGATGATAAACAAAAAATAAACAACAAAAATAAATTATAAGCAATATATTTATTTGCACTAAATCATTACTAAAAATAAATAAGAAACGAAATAAAACAACAGGAACCAATTTCATATCGAATACAAAAGAATAAATTAGACAATAATGTCGACTACTTACTTACCGAAACAAAGTAAAAAAAAAACACTACGACTACAGATAATGAAATACAAAAATAAAGAAATAACACACAAAATATCAAAGAAAATTAATAGAAAAGAAAAAACATTATAACAAAATAAATATTAACAAAAACATTAAGCTTAAACGTAACGATTCCCCTTTTAATGATTTTGACTTACAAGCTACTGAAATTCCTAAGCGAATTTCTAACCTACTCTAAAACACATCTTAAGAAACTATGGAATGTATACCGAAGACTGTACAAAGTGATAAATAAATACTCGAAATGAGAACACGCAATTTTATAATTCTAAAGGAGTCCTGAGAGTCCATAGGTCTAACTAGCACCACATGATAACCGAAAGATAAATTTGAAAATTCGAATGACGCGTGACTAGATGCGGTTTGTCCTACATGAACTACTCCACTACGATCATCACCCAATGACTAAGAATTTAACTTTAATGAAAAATATCAGAATATCTCTTAAGCTTCTTTGGAGTCACTAATTATACAGTGTTTCTCTCTTTTAAAACAAATTTAGATCATATAGGACAAACCGTTACTAAAAATTTAGACAATGATGCCGTTACCGACCTCTTTAGAGAATGTGACCTGTGGAAGATGTAGCTTGCGTCGATCGAGTGACTGGCTAGTTGAGGAACAGGCTGTAGGTGGACGTGCGGCGGTGGCCGGTGAGGCCAAGGCAGCAGTACGGGGCGAGCGGGGCGCGGGTGGTGGGGTTGACTCCGAAGGGATGGTCACTTGTGAGACACGAGGTTTCATTCCTGCGCCATTCGGGGACACGCGTCGGAAGGTTTCTAAAGTGAGCATTTGGCCAGCTGATCTGTGAAACAAGGTCATTGTTAGTTTTGATGAAACAATTGATAAAATGACAATCGCATTATACGATCCGATACATCAATAATCAGTCTATTTTTTTTCTTTATTGAGGTCCAAAAAGTCAATTTAACAACTTACTTTACTAGATTCCGAACTTCTTCTTCAGGAGCAGTTACCACGTTCTTGTTCCCGACGAAGACAATGTAGTCCCCCGCTTTCAGTCCGGCTCTTTCTGCCGAACCTCCTTGTGCTACTCTCTCGACCCTGGGGGGCCTGGTCCACACCACTGTGAAGCCAAATCCGCCTCCTGTGCCGCGGACCAATCTGGAAAACGAGTCATAGATTAGAGACATTACTCAAGACTGCAGGACAGAGGCGTCATACGATAGGTCTGCTGTTGTATTAGTAACCAACTGCTTAATGCAGTCTATGTCATGGGTACTTGCTGCTATGCTAAATGGACGTTACTTGAATCTCACCATACAATAGAATTAGATTTTAACAGTTCTCACGTGGTTCCATGCTTGCGGCTTGATCTTGACTATCTATTGAAATCTATTATGTACTAGGCGTTTTAAAAGTCATAGTAAGTATGGTTAGTTACTTACTTCCTAGTTGTAGTGAAAGGCGTCCTCCCATTTCTCTGCGCTCGTCTGGGTGCAGCGGGGTCCTCAGGCGGGTCCAGCTCCAAGTATCGCAGGAACAGGTGCTCGTCAGCCTCCCGTTGCAGCGCAGCCGCAACCGCCTGCGCTTGGTTCGCTGACACCGTTGATGACGGGCCGTTTGTCGCCACTCCTGGAAACGAAAAGACCAAGTGAGTCAAATAAGTAAAAAAAATAATTGTGTGTATGATTCTTGTTTATTGTACAAATAAAAGGTTTTCTATTGTCATCATTATCGAGATATGAGGAATCGCCATCACTTAAATAGATATCTACTACGTCAGAAGTTTATTTTTCTAGTTCTTTGATCGATCTCTTTGACGACCTCTGTGGCGCGTCGGGCGAACACCCGACTGCGACGCAGAAGGTTGCGGGTTCGATTCCCGCCGGGAACAAGTATTTATGCTGACCATAAATTCTTGTTTCTGGTTCTGGGTGTTTCCTATATGTATAATATGTATATATTTACAAAAAAAAAAAAAAAGTATATAAGTAGTTTATCCGTTATCTGGCACCCATAACACAAGCATTAAGTTGCTTAGCTTGGGGCTGGATGGCGATGTGTGATATGTCCCGAAATATTTATTTATTTATTTATTTATATTTATTTCTGATCCTCACGTTTTTCTGAAAACTTCAAACTATTTCTAAACAGACTTGTCTTTTTAATTTCTGATTCAACTAAGAAATATTTACGAATCATTGTTTAATTACCTTTATCATTATGATTTTCTTTAGTGCCATCGTTCGTGCTAGTTTCGGTGTTATCGGTGGCCATCTTTTGTGGTTCCGTCACTCGCTTCTCATTAGGCCGAGTGGTGGACTGCAGGAAGTATGTGCCTCGGATGTCGGCCTTAGTAGCATCTTTCAGCGGGAACGAGACGCATCCTAGGAACTCGCTCCGTCTGCAAAGAGGACAAAATATCGGAGTTAAAGACCAAAAATAAAAAATCGTTGCACTTTTATTTTAAGATCTGTAGGTAATTTTTGCAAAATAGTCTCCTTATTGCTGTAGGAATTCTCCTATAGTGCACTTTTCACAAATTCATTGAGAAACTAAGGTCTTTGAAAGCCAGCAAAACTTGTGGTATACGAGCACAGATTCGTGCATCAATTAACTAAATCATCATCATTATAATGTTTTATTTCGTTAATCCAAGATGGTCATGCTAGTAGTCTCATCGCATTTTACAACTTAAAGCTTCGAAACATCAGATTTATTTTCCATTGTATCCTTCTAAAACACTGCGCCATTCTTTATTGAAATCAAGTAACTTTGCCTTCGTATCGCATAGTCTCAGAATACAGAACAAGACGCATAGTTTGCGATTGTAAACTGAATGTTTTATTGTTTTCAATGCAAAGTTTTGAAGACTTATAAACCAAAGAGTGTGAACAAGCTATTGCTCTAAGGAGTCCTTGAGGGTGTTAAATGAAACACTGCTTTAAGGTTCAATATTGGTTCATTTATTCAAAGTTAAGTTTACACCTTGTAGTTCGGTGCGGAATGTTGCTTGCGCGATCTAACTTTACTGGTGGCGCCATCTGTTAGCGAGTAGCGGTAGTTTTACATTAGACATACCGCCCACCAAGAACTAGGTTATGCCTTGTTCTTCAAATTACATTTTTGTTTTACATTTGTCTTAAGTTTAGGAATAAAAATATAACTATGCTACCCTTACATTTAAATTTATTCGGCAACAGGTAATATGCACAACTTTTGAGTTGGCCGTTTTATAACACCGCCTTTAGTTTTTAAATCTACTACTCGGACTATGTTGTCTACACCTGGATAGGTGGCGATTACTCTGCCAAAGAGCCAACGCGATGGAGGTAAGCCGTCCTCCTTGACTACTACAACGTCATCTAATTTTGGTTGAGGGTTGTGCTTGTTCCATTTGTATCTCAGTAGGAACTTGTTAAGATACTCGGTTGACCATTGCTGCCAAAATGATTGAAGCATGCGTTGAGTGTATTGCCACCTCCTCAAAGAACCTACGTTCAAAGACCCAACATCATGATCTGGTGCAGTTATTAATGGCTCACCAATAAGAAAGTGTCCGGGAGTTAAGATGTTGCCAATCTCTGATTGACTTACGATTACCGATAGGGGGCGAGAATTGAGGCAAGCCTCTATCTGACTGAGAACTGTTGCCATTTCTTCGAAAGTCAAAGTTGAATTTCCGATTGTCCTCTTAAGGTGATATTTCACCGACTTGACTCCGGCCTCCCACAATCCGCCGAAGTTAGGCGAATGGGCTGGTATGAAATGCCATTCGCAATTATTTGTAGCCAGCGATTCAGCGACCTCAGCGAGCATCTGTTTGCGTTCGGAGATAGCGCATTTCTTTAATTCTCCTGATGCTCCGATGAAGTTGGTGCCGTTGTCACTCCACAGATGCGAACAACTACCTCGTCTGGCCACAAAACGTTTAAAGGCTTGTAAGAAACCTTCCGTAGTCAAGTCACTTACGACTTCTAAATGTATGGCTCTAGTGGCCATACAGACAAATAAAGCGATATATCCTTTGTAGGACTTGTGACCTCGACCTTTGGTTGTTCTCAGTTGGATTGGTCCCGCGTAATCAACACCACTGTGTTTGAATGCGCGTGTAGGGGTTGTTCTGACAGTAGGTACCTGTCCCATGAAAGGAGCCTTTGTGACTGCTGCATTCTTAACACGAGTCACACATTTGCGGTAATGTGATTTTACCAACTGTTTCGCTCCGAGAATCCAATACTTAGTTTGGATATAGTTTAGTGTAAGTTGCGGTCCACCATGAAGGGTTTGGTTGTGGGCCTCAGCTATGATAAGTTGAGTTTAATGAGACTGTTTAGGCATTAAAATTGGATGTTTTCTATTATAACCAAGGTCTGAAAGACCTAATCTGCCTCCTACTCTCAAGATATTATCGGGGTCAATGAACGGATTTAATGAGCGAAGGTTATTGCCTTTAGGTAAGTCTTTTTTCTGTGATATTAGTTTAAGTTCTTCTGCAAAATAATTTCTTTGATCTTTTATTATACAAACATTAAGTGCTTCCTTCAACTCTTTAGCTGTGATATATTTTAAATTATTTTTATTTATTTTTTTACAATTATTTATAAATCTCTTACAATAAGCAATTATTCTAGTCATTTTAGTAAGCGATGAATATTTATCCCATATGTCTGCTTTATGTTCCACTACAGCACAATTTGTTTTTATTTTTAATGCTTCTAAATCTGTTACTGTAGTTTTAGGTTTATTGTACGTGATGTTTTCATGATAGAGAAATTCCGGTCCATTGAACCAAAGTTTGGCATTTAGTAGTTCAGATGGATGTAATCCTCGCGACGCACAGTCTGCGGGATTTTGTTTGGATGTAACGTGCGACCAGTTTTGTGGATCTAGGTTTGTATGAATTTCTGACACACGGTTGGCTACAAACACACTCCATTTACTTGGGTGGTTGTTCAACCATGCAAGAACGACAGTTGAGTCAGTCCATGCGTGTATATTGCATTTTTCGATACTAAAAACCGTTGCTACTTCTATTAATAATTTGCTTAACAGTACAGCTCCGCATAACTCCAACCTCGGAATTGAGACTTGTTTCACTGGAGCTACCTTTGTCTTTGCGGTGATTAAAGACACTTTTATGTTTCTTTCAGAGTTAATTACTCTTACATACACCACAGCGGCGTATGCTGACTTCGATGCATCACAGAAGCCGTGAATTTCAACTTCGTGATCATCTGTTTGTGTACCGATCCATCTTGGTATGCGGATTTCACGTAACTTTAATTGTTCTTCGCGGTAAGTTAACCACTCATTTAAAAGATTATCTGGAACGATTTCATCCCAGTTTAATCCTGCTAACCAAAGCTTTTGAATCATAATTTTTGCTATTATTAAACTAGGTCCTACCCATCCTAATGGGTCGTAGAGACGAGATATATCCGAAATAATCATCCTTTTAGTTACAGGTTGCTGCAACGTCGGGAGATTAACTGAATAGCGAAAAGTGTCGTCGCGTCGGTTCCAGGTGAGTCCCATAATTTTTATTAATTCGTCTTCCTTGATTCTCAATCCTTCCTCAATTTCTAATCCTTTTCCTGTTTCCTTATCCTTCTCTTTCCCTTTCATTATTTCTAAGAGTTCGTTGTTATTGCTATTCCATTTTTGAAGTTTGAATCCTGCCTTACCTAATAGTTCATTCATTTGTGTAAATATTTCATATCCTTGTTTGACATTTTCACAGCCACTCATGAAGTCATCTACGTAGAAATCTTTCAGTGTTCTTTCAGCTGCCATTGGATAATTAGCACCATCATCATGAGCTACCTGCTGCAGTGCCTTGACTGCGAGATATGGAGCAGAAGCTGTACCGAAAGTTACACGGGTAAGTTTATAATGCTTTATTTCTAATGTAGGATCTTCTCTCCACAGAATTCTTTGGAAATCATTGTCACAATTGGCTGTTTTCACCTGACGGTACATCTTAACAATATCGGCTGACATGCAAATTGAGGCCGATCTCCAACGCATTATGATGTGCCGTAGTTCCGGCTGCAATGTAGGTCCTATTGCTAGTTGATCGTTTAATGAAATATTGTTTTTTCCTTTGCAGGACGCATCGTAGACTACTCTTACTTTAGTGGTTTCTTTATCATTACGAACCACAGCGTGATGAGGTAAGTATATGGCTTTAGGATTGTTTATTTCTTCTGTAGATATAAGTTCCATATGATTTAACTTTAGGTACTCATCAATTACTTCTTGATATTTTACTCTTAGTGTTTTATCTTTGTCTAACTTACGTTCCAGTGATTTCAGACGATTTACTGCGATATCTCGAGAAGAAGTGACTTGAGGAACTTCAACTTTAAGTGGAAGGCGAACAATATATCTACCGTCGCTATCTCTACGAGTGTTGGTTTTAAAATGTTGTTCACAGAATTTTTCTTCATCTGTGAATAGTTTTTCCTTGGGTAGTTGAATATCTGATTCAAGCTCCCAGAATCTTTTTAAATCAGTTGTGCAACGACAATGCATTACACTTATGTTATTAGCTGGCTTGGTATTTGTTTCGATTGCTCCAGAGAGAATCCAACCCAGGCTTGTTGATTGAGCCAGTGGTGTACCAAGCGGTCCTCGTTTTATTCCTGCACGAAGTATTTTTGTATATACTTCGGCTCCCAAGAGAATATCGATTCTGTTGGGTGTGTGATATTCGGGATCAGCTAGCGATAATTGCTTGAGTTCTAGCCACTCCATTGGTTCGACTTTCTCAGTCGGTAATGGAGACGTTATGCATTTGATAACGTGTGCGCTCACTGAAATTGTTACAGTGGGATCATACATAGATTTTATCGTTAAATTGACTGCAGCCTTTGATACTACATCCTTTCCTCCACCTAATCCTGCAATGAGATTAGTGGTAGGTTTTTTCTTTAAACCTAGATATTGGACTGCCGACTCTGTTACGAAAGACGACTGCGAGCCCTGATCGATTAACGCTCTTAGTTTGCAATCTTCCCCATTTCTCGATGTGACCTTGACTACCGCAGTGGCTAGCAAGACCTGCTGAAATATTTTACCTGTCGAGAAGCAGGAGACCAATGATGCTGAATTGTTTGAAGTGGTAGGATCGTTTGAAGATGCGACAACACTCCTGTTTGGCATGTTGTCTCTATCATTATTTGCAGTGTTTTTACCCCCAGGATGAAGAAGTGAATGGTGTTTTTGTTTACAAATGCGACACCGTGAATTGCTATGACACTCTTTGGCAGAATGATTACCTCCCATGCAGTTGAAACAGATATTTTTGTCGTAAACAAACTTACGACGATCGTCCACTTTCGATTTATGAAACTGTTTACAATTATATAATTTGTGATCATCAGAACATAATGGACAAGATACATTAGTATTAGTTACATGTAGTGCTTTTATCTTGCTACTATTAGATTGGGTTTTCATCGATTTTGGATCAAGACACTCTACAGCGCGGAAAGTTTCAGATAAAAATTCGGTAAACTGTTTGTAAGTAGGAAGTTCTTCAGAAGAGATAGTTTTGGTTACATGAAACTCCCACTGACGTCTAGTTTCTGGATCCAATTTCAAAGTGAGGATGTGAATCAACAATACATCCCACGACTTTGTATCGATTCCCAAACCTTGAAGTGTAGCTAAACATGTATTGGTAGTATCGACGAGGTCTCTCAAACCATCGGCCGATTCAACTTGAAGGTTTTTCTGACTTAAAAGTCTCTTTAACGTTTGATAACAAATGTATTTTTTATTATTATAACGTTCCTGTAATAGTTGCCAGGAATGAGTAAAATTACCATTATCGATGGGAACGTGTCTAAGCAACTGTTCAGCATCTCCTACAAGATAACTTTTTAAATAATGGAGTTTTTGGATATCATCAAATGAAGAATTATTTATGATTAATGATGTGAACATTTGCTTGAACGTTGTCCATTCAGAATAATTTCCAGAGAAATTAGGAATATTTATTTTAGGGTACTTTACATTACTCATAGGTTTCTCACAATGAGAGTTAACATTTGGAGCGCTTTCATTAAATTTCTTTAATGCTAATTTTAATTCAGTTTTGTATGAGATGTAAACCTCTTCAGTCTTATCGTAAATATCATTCGAAATGTAACTAGAACCGTTTAAATCTTTAGGAGTTGAGCTACGCATAAGTTCTTTATGTCCAGATAAAAATTCAAACCATAGTTGGTCTAATGACTCAATTTTATTTTCGACATACTCCTTAATAATGCGCTCTTTAGGCGATTTTTTATAATTAGTTCTGGCTTTATTGATGCGTGTCGTTATATCTTCTTGAAAATTAATCAAAGATTCCATTTTAGTAAGTGAAATTAAACAGATGAATTTCCAAGTGACAAAATAGAAATTTTTACAAGTAATTTTTTGTGTGAAAAACAAGTGACTAAACAGAAAAATTTTACAAGTTATTTTTTTTTTGAGCGAAAATTTTCTAAGTGTTTTAACATTCTATAAAAAAGGTGAAATTGGGCATAGGTTCCCCGTACCTTCGTTTTTATTGAAATTATTCTAAGTCTTAACTAACATGCATTAAATTTTCTAAGTCCCAAATTGTTCAAATTTCTTCTATGTGTTGAAAACGTTTAAATTTTTCTAAGTCCAAATTTTTCAATACACTTTAACTTTTTAACTTTTATCTTGATGAACTTAAGTTTTGAAAATTGTATGAAAGTACTCACAGATGGATAATTCACTCACTGCACTATAGGTGATGGTACTGTGCCGACTCCTTAAGCACTGCTGATGATGAACTGCTTCCTTGGGCGGTTCCGCCCACCGTGATTCCTGAATGCACCTTCCACCGAAGGCACCTTCTGAAGCTGGTCGATGCTTTCCCGCGTCGATCCGCTCCTGTACTTGCGTTTGCAACGACAATCCACCGTCCGCAAGTAATGACGTCAAAAATCGGACGAACAATCGTGTCCGGCTAGAAGGACCATGAACAAGCTATTGCTCTAAGGAGTCCTTGAGGGTGTTAAATGAAACACTGCTTTAAGGTTCAATATTGGTTCATTTATTCAAAGTTAAGTTTACACCTTGTAGTTCGGTGCGGAATGTTGCTTGCGCGATCTAACTTTACTGGTGGCGCCATCTGTTAGCGAGTAGCGGTAGTTTTACATTAGACAGAGTGTTTATTTATTTTAAACTCCCGAATGATAGAAAAATAATAATCTAAGTTTGACTCCTGTCTCTTTGTTTGTATATCTGTGTGACTACAATGTCAAATAAATAAATCGATTTGAATACGGTCGATCCGAAAATAAAAAGTTCTACGTATGAAAATAAGTTTGCCCTTTCTTGCTTTACTCGGCGCGCCTTTTCCGTAAGGGATACATAGGCACATGCAGGTAGGTAATATTAGAATAGAAATTAGGAATACGGTCTAATCTAGGCCACTATTACAGTAAACGATAAAATGGTAAAAGTGAAAGAACACAAAACAAACACAGCACATAATAGATCCACAGGGGCTTACGTTATAATAGTCAAATGTGTATGACTCAGCAAATATTCAGGATGTGACCTTAATGCATCGTGACTTAACTTTTTACATACTAACTTATCATTTGCACAAAAGTATATTATGATAAACGTAAGTTGAGGTTTATTTCACATTTAATTAGATACAGAAAGTTAATTAAAAATGCTTCAAAGGCCACGATAGATAGAAAGAAGAGTGACAAATAAACAAACTGAATGTCCATGAGCAAACAATTCCAACTTTCATCTTTGAAACTTCTTCGAACATCCGAATCCAAATGTCTTCCTTCAGACGAATAAAATCTTCATTATTTAATACAATAGGTACTTTATTTAATACGCAATTGCAAATGACTATTTCTAGATAAACAGTATTGAGCGAGAAATTCTAGAAGTATTCTCAACTCTTTTTATTGAATTCCATACAACTCTAATAGGATTTTTAATCAGAGAAAGTTCAACTAAAAATATATGCGCTGTTTTTTATCATATTCTTGGTTAATGTAGTTCAATTTCATCAGATCGTAACGTCCGTCCATACCTAAATTTATACAGGCTAACAGACGATATGTCGCGTGTGTATTGGGCATTCAATTCAGGTCCGTTTTAAATGCTCCATTTGAAAATTCATTCGCTAAACGTTTCAATTTGTTAATTCGATTAAGACTTAGGTCAAGATTGGTATACATCAGTTTATTAAGCATTAGGACATTACAAACAAACAAACATGTTTCTTGCTACTTACCAACTTTTTTTGGTTTGGAATGACTATGAGGTTTATTATTATTTATTTATTTTATAGTATCTTTCACCCGCGACTTCGTCCGCGTATGGGTTGTTTTCCAAAATCATTTCTTAAGGGATGGATGCTTACGTCATATAGCTTTCTGTGAGCCTAATTTTAGTCCGATCCTTCCATTGGTTTAAACTGTGCGTATATTTATTTCAGGTCTTCACAGCAATACTAAAATATCTATAAATCATTATGGACACTAAACCTATATCTAGCGTTCTTTGACTTCATTTCAAACGCACTGCACTAGCAACAATCTAAAAATCTTAAAGAGTCGTTTACTTCTTTAATGTCTACTAAATCTTATCAGAAACGTCTTGTAAAATGATATTTACGACTCTACTACCGGCTTCCGGAATTCTCACCCTATATCAGACTTATCACGCGAACTTGAATGATAGAACGTACTTTTTTAAAGAAGACATAACGTATTCGTATCTATAATTCTTGGAAAGCTATTAAGATTTTTCTTTTCGTGTAGATACCTACATCGCTAGTCTGAATAACAGATGTCACAGTGGAGGTCAATATCCACAGGCTAGTCTTTGTTTTGATTTGAAGTCCCGGCTAGAGAGATAGGCCGTTCAAGAATTCAAATTTAGTCCTAGAAATAAAAGCTGTAATTTGATTAAGCAGTTAAGGATACATGAAAAGGTATTATTCAGACAAAAGTAGGCCGATGCAGTAAAATATTAACCGGTGGGGTTTCACTTCAGAGGAGCGCTGTGAATGTGGGACCCCTACACAATCGATGGATCACTTCGTTAGAGGACTTAAATGACGCCAATAATGCTGCTGTAGGTGACGCGATATTGGTCAGACATAATTTATAGTCTGTACCCTGACATGAAGAGAAGAAGACGGTACTATCGTTAAAGACACATTTCTCCAGTACCTACCTACCTAAAAATAACGATGGAAACAAAAGCTTGGCAACCCCATTTGGCTAGGTCATCGGGAAACAACCCTGATTGACCTAGAACAAGGTCATACCCACTTTCCCTTTCGATACGTGTTAAATAAAACACGTCATTTTTATAAATACTAGCACGTAGTTGCGGGGAACCGAGATCTTACAAAATACATTACAAAGTTGCAGTTGATGTAAAGTTAAGACATCAATCAAAACTGATATTATTCGCAGCTAATTGAAGCACTCGTTAAAGTTAAGGCCAACGGCGACCATAACTGGCTATAGACAACCAGAATGTTCCCGCAACGGGCGGAAGCCAAAGCGTCGATGACCACAGAAAATCAATAGAGTACGGCGTAAAACGTCGCATGTTGGGCAGTATCTAACTAAACCTTTATGATACCGAATAATGGACGTAGACTTTTAAATAGTTATTGATCAAACAAGCACTAAGTTTTTCTTGCAACAACTTTATAATTGGCGACAATTGAGAAATATGGCAACAATGCTTGCAATGTTTTTTTAATATCCTTGTGGAATTTTATAATGGTAATACCTTTTTTACGAAGCTTATCTATTGAATTATATAGTTCGTTACTGCTAGTCATATTAATTCAAAGGTATGACGTCATAGTAATACAAATTTTTCTTCTTCGTCTTCAGCATATTTGCTAACACGAGCTACCAATACGGGGTATTTGTCTTCTTTCCACTCCACCTTGTCACGTTTTCCATTTGGTAGCCAAATCTTGGCTGTTGGGTCATCTTTTTATTGGCCTGGTTACACTTCTGTTTCCAAGTTTAGGTCTTCATAATTAATTTGAAAATAGATTTGCTCTATTTTTAGGGTGCCGTAGCCAAAGGTTAAAAACGGGACCCTATTACTATCTTACTCTCCTTTATCGCTACGAATTCAAAATATATAGGTACAACCGAATTGAGAACAACCTCTTGTTTTTGAAGTCGGTTAATTAGAACTATCCAACAGGTAATTTTTTTTCAACAAATTTTAATGTAATATAATATAATTACATGCTTTGCTTGCATGCTTTCAAACTCAGTTCATTTATAGATTTATGGAATTTGATTACATTTAGCAGGTAAACGGCACCAAATGGTTTGATTTCCTTTTGGAAAGGATATGAACTAGATTGGGGACGTTGATTGCTTTAATTTAGCACTAATGATATTGCCCGGCTTTCGGAGGTCGTCTGGTTTTTAGGGTTCAGTATTTGATAATCGAAATGGTTTAGGAATTTTTGTCGCTTTACTGATGATCGTACCTCTATTATCAGTAGTTCAGGAGTTTGTTTTCAGTTTAAAATTGATTTTTCTTGCTACTTCTGCTTGTTTTAAAGATCTTCTGGCACGTTGCTGTCTTAAATGTAGACTTCTTCTTCTTTTAAGCGTTTTCTTGTCAAGTCTTGGTTTTTTAAAGTGGTTTTTACTGGACGGACATCTCTTAAAATAATTCTTAAAATAAGGGGACATTCTTCGTTCGGCAAATAATAAGGTCTTCTTAAATAAACATTGATACACACATCTATGGGATTATTCGTGCAGGGTCCTGTCCCCTAAGGTCTCACATAAGCTTCTAAGCATGCAAGGGGGCCTGTTCCATAAAGCCTGTCCTGTCCTGGTGCTATGTGCGTCCATGCGACTATTGTGGGGGACACCAAACGGACACTTACGATGGTGACTGTCATTCTTCTAGAATCGGTGATATTTGGTTCTCTTCGGCCATGATATCTGCGGGGAGGCTGTTTTTTCTGGTACGTGGTTCTGGTGGGTCCCATTCTGGGAGACTGTTCTTCCTGGATAGCTGAAAGCGGTGCGCATGCTGGTGGGAGCAATGTTGCCGCGGTGGTGGCTCCTCGCGGCGCGCTTGACTCAGACCGGCCACAGTTTGTGATACGAATGACATCCTCTTACTTAAAGACTGGAAAATTTAGAAGGTATTATGAAGTAAACCAATTTAACCTAACAATTTTACGAATCTTTTCAAACTCCTAATTTCTTTGATTTCGTATATGAATCGATAGGATAAGATATCGTCGTGTAAATAGCAATTTATCTGTCTGCAATCAAGTATTGAATCCCAAGAATAATAGAACTCCGAATCCGAAACACAAAAAGAAAATTGGAAGCTCAAACTCCAGTCACGCGATCTTTCGGTTAACAACAGAACAGATTGTTCAAAGGTCGAATATCAAAGGGAATGCGTACAATTTCGAGAGACAGTGTGATAAGAGATAACGGAATGAATTGTCCCAGAGTTCAAGAAACGGTTGGATTGCCTCTTTGGGAGAGATAAGTCGAGTCGATAACTCAACAATTCTAAGTTTAACAACTTTATTGTTTGATATCGACGATCTATTTGCGAATGAATGTGTTTAGACCTACATTACTAAACGGGCTGTTAGTTATTTATTTAGATACCTACACTAATAGTAATACATACTAACACTGATAAAAATAGAAAAAAACATTAAGATTATGTCCTAGCGTGATAATGGATTGCTTTGTTGTTGTCTTGCCTTTGTAAGTGATATTTTAAGAACCTGCGGTAGCGAAAGAGTAAACACCTACAGGGTAGGGTTAGGCCTTTTTATTCAAAGTCGCGTATTTAATAAATAATTATTATACTTCTAAAAGTTTTCAAGACCTATCGATTTTTGACAAAGATGCTTTGATTTCGTAGACGATTTTCTTTCAAAGACCGTGCTCTTTCACAATTTATATATCTTATCTATCAAGCAGACATTAATAGCCACCTTTTCCCTTGTTCTTTTTTATTATTCATGAAAGGTTTTAACTTATTGCCTTACCTACGAAATCCAAAACATGATGTAACAAATAGTTTACAATCACGCCACATCCTACAACACTTTATGAAGAAGTCAGAAGTTTTTCATATTAAGTCTAGAGTCGACATAAAACCGAGTATTTGAAAAGTATAAAAGTATTTGATTTTTTATATGAAACATTTCAATATTCTTAACGATATGAACTGCCGAAATACTGTGTTCAAAACTAAAAAACTATTATGATTCGATTGAAATAAATTACTAAATTACCTGTGAGAAAATCTTTTAACTGTATTAAAATACATGCAAAAAAAAATCGTTCTCGAAAAATGTAGCATTGGTAGTAAATACGGGCAACAGACGTTTTTTTGCCGGAGGTCTAGGTCACTACCGCTAGTTGGAGGACCGTGGTTTGACTAAACCACATGAGTAGAGATTTTACTCATGTGACTAAACTATGGAGATCAAACAAAAGACGGTCTCAACTAAAACAAAAGACTGAAGGTAACTTCAAGTAATGACTGCAGAGCCTGCGGTGATGTCTATGTCAGGGAAACTATGGAGCACATACTATGTGAATGCGACGTCTTAGCAGCGAAACGCCTCCTTGGGAATGTGTATCCCAAACCGGAGGAATATAGGTTTCTTCCTCTTAGTGAGATCACCGCGTTAATCGACCACTTCTTCAAAGAGTAAGAAACATTAAGGTAGGGGTAAACACAAAAGATCCCGATGGGTCGAAGTGTTGCTGGCTATTTGTCAGCCCTCGATATACAAGATAAGATAAGAAAACAAAAGACGATCAAAAATGAAACAACAGATGATAGAAACAGAAACAACAGACGATATGGACTAAAACCAAAGCCGATAAATAAAGTGGTAGACTCATGTGCTGGTAGGTATTTAGCAAGGTCAAGGTTTTAATAAGATTGCTTATAATGAAGTTCATATTTTAGGCACTAGACTAATTAAAACCTAGACCTATGGGGATGGTATACCTGATACCCACGATTTTAAACGTAACCTTATTTTGCAAGATAAAAAAAACTTAATAGTTCATCTTTAAGATATAAATATTTATGATAAGTTAGATAAAATCAAAACGTAAAGATATATACAAATATATGTAAAGTAAAATTTTGAGTGTTTGGAATTTTTCTTGTTTGTGCCTGGTGTATTTAATGTTTAAATTTTGTTTAAAGGGTAAGTTATATACAACTTTAAAACAAAATAACTTTAAACAGACTTCTGAACTATCCTAACTTAAGAATGCTGTTTATAATAATAAAGTTGATGGCTATTTCATAACTCCTAAGTACATTTTAAGTTAGGATAATTTCAAATCTTAATTATGGTTTTTTCATTTAAAAATTGATGTTCTAGAGTGGCAGCCGCAAAATAACACACATACACGACATAATACAGACGTCACATTTCGAATTAAAAAATAACTGTTTTTATAAAGTTTTATTGAATTTCGCGCGCATCAAGTATTATTTACTCAGCTACTTTTTACTAAATGGTAGAATAAACGTTGAGGTAGTTTCTATTTTACGGCTTGAAAGAGCTCGTAAAAAACTTTAACACGTAATGTTGGATTAAGTCGGTCTACATAAAGTAGAGTCGTTATTTAGAAGGGTGTTACACGTCTGATGTGTATTACACTTTTAGTATTTTAAACAAAAAACCATTTTTATTAATTAAAAGTGCAGAAAATGAGTTTAGGTATCTAAAGGGTTCAGTTCAAATACTTCAAGAGAAAAAACTGTGGGGTTCGTGTTTAGGCCGGAACCCTAAAAACGGGACCCCTTGTCTCTCGGCTCTGTCTGTCTGTTTGTCAAAAGACTTTTGATCAGGAACGAGTCGAGATAGCGAGTTTTTTATAAAAAAAATTACCTAGGTCATTGATCAAAAGTCATATTTAAATTTTCGCAAAAAAAATGTGGGTCACTACCAAAACCCACATTAATTTTCAAATATTTTGCCATGTTTTTGGAATTTTTCATTTGTAAATAGATTTAACTAGCGACCCGCTCCGGCTTTGCACGGCTATATTATGCATGTATTATACATATTTATAAACCTTCCTCTTGAATTACTCTATCTATTAAAAAAAACCGCATCAAAATCCGTTGCGTAGTTTTAAAGATCTAAGCATACAAAGGGACATAGGGACGGCGAAAAGTGACTTTATTTTATACTATGTAGTGATCTAAACAATTTGTACAAACGTAACATTTTGCGCAAATGCTTTTTTACAGCTTGTCTCAAAAATTCCAGTTTTCATGAACTCCAGTAGGTACGAAATTCCCGGTACTGATTGCACTTTCTACTTTCATTAGTAGGCGACACCCGAATAGAATAATACACTATTTTAATAGCGAATAGGTATATTTAATACACTATTTTACAATCCAAGCTCTACTAGTAATACTAGCAAACCAACAAACTGTATAAGTATTTCCTGATTATTTCCTATTATGAGGTTTGAACCTACTCCAACCAACCAAAGTACAGTTAGTAATAATTTAATAAACTCGTTAAATCCTGGCACCGAGCCAACTTATCAAAAACTAGCCTCTAATGAACGAAGCTATCAGGATCTTAATGAACGTGCCTATTTTTCTTTTACGAAGGGGCATGCAAAATTATTTTTAGGCCATGAAGCCTCGTCTGACATATTATTTTTGCTTCTTTCACTAAATCTAATGACACTGATTAATGTAACTTCGTTTTGGAGTTTTGAAGCAACGAATTAAGTTGAAACTATGCGCTTAAATTTCCACATCACTGACCTGGCTTCATTGTATAAAATTAAAAATAAAATAAATTAAAATCAAAAAAACCAATAAAATTATTCAATAACATTCTAGTTAAGTGACGATAATAAATGAAATTAAAACATGAATTGATTAGGACGCCAAAATATGCCATTGACACGGTTTCCTCTGACACTGAACATCAAATTGGCAAAAAGAAAAAATGCTGCTAATAGTTATTTTGTTTGTAATGAAAAGGCTTTGAGATTACTGTACAGTTTTGTACCTTAAAATAATAATAATAATAAATTTATTCAAAAAAACTTAAAAAAAAACAGAAATGTACCTATACCTTGGTTAGAAATGTGTACCTTGGTTTAAGGATACACGAGCATAGGATATTTTTATCTCGATATTCCTACAGGATTGAAACAAGGTGGTAGTTAGCGTTTGTGGAATTGTGTGTAGTTTATATTTTACGTAAATATCTACTAATCCGCAAATCACAACAAAATCTCAAGTTGATTTTTCGCGTATATGGTGTTATGCGTCTAAAGGACTTACGTGAGTAAAACCTGCTACTTATTGCGTAAGTTCCGGGGTGCTGCTAGTATTGCATAAGGTTTAAAACGGATGGATTTTTCTCAAGAAAAATTTGTGTGCGCTAATTGAAATTGCTCTTACGGTGAAGGAAAACATCGCGATGAAACCCACGGCTTAGTTGGCACCAGAAGTATTGACAAGTTCTCTCCTCTGGACATGGTCGACTAAGCTGAGAGGGTAGTAGGTGCTGGGCAAGCCTACTCCATCCTCACGCAAAAAGGACCCAATTAAAAAGGGTCTAATTGCTGAAAAAAGCCCGTATACAAGTACAAGTAAGGTTTAAAACGCTACCCCATTCGTTGAGTCAGACTCTTGTCAGCTTATACCCCGTACATTTGTAGTTAAGAAAGCACTTATACAACAGCGGCGCTTTTATAAACTTCCGTAATGCAGGCGTGTAGGACGTGTAGGCGCCCCAAAACTCGTTAACTTTAATAATTAGTGACAAGTGACCTTACCTTTGTTTATGGGGCGTGACGTAGATAAATTGCGTATAACACCGCATAATGTTACTATTTTATGGTGGTTGGTATCAAATAAAAACTAAGTAGCTTTGAGCGAAAAGCGAGCGGTTGTTATCATGGATAATGCAACAATGGGGAATAATAGATGCATTTTTTTACTAGATCCGAATTATTATTGATGGACGGTGCTGAGTTTAATTCCATGGTCAAATTATCATTTATTTGTCTTCTTTATTGCCTTTTCGGAGAAAGCAAAGGCTTAATTATTTGCCTAAGACATTACACACTTTTTTGATTTTTGTCTGCCATCTATCTGGAACTAGTCCTTTTTTTCCTAGAAAGCCTTATTCGCGATTATTACGTCATCTTTTTTGTTATTTGGCAACTTTAGAGGGTGCAGTAAAAGTCATCTTCATGCGGCGCCTCAACAAAAAGGTTCAAAAGACCAAGGAAGCGCTGAGAGAAAGAACAGGGAAACTTATACCTATCTTAAAAGATGGCAATCGAACGAAATGGAGGAAGATTGAAGTGGACGTTAAGATCCACAAAGGGTTAGCAAAATCGTCAAAGTACCGACTAAAGAAGTACTGCTGGTAGAAATGTGTAGAGCGTCTTGCTCTACACCCGACGAACGGGGAAGACTACATTTAAAAAAAAAGATATCGAATAAGATTGTGAAGAAGGTCAAGATCCACAAAGGATTGTAGCGCCATGGTAAGCCATTGTTTGTGATATCGTGAGCAGGTAAACGTGTAATTTCTCATAGCATTAAAAAATTCAATCCTATGAATAACTCCCTTTTGTTAAAGAGTCAGAAGTGACAAAACTATTTTTTGTAAAACCGTAAAGGACTTTGCAGGTAGCGTTGGGTCCACGTTGAGTCGGATGGATTGCGCGATAAACCTTGACAGTGTGAATAGTAAATGTCAAACGAAATTATCGATTACTTTGAAATAAAAGTACAAAAATAGACTAAATGAATAAATATGTGTTCCTATCTATTAAAGATCGTATTACGTAATATTGAAATAAAATTCACAGTAAAACCCATGGACTTAATATTATTTAATACTACGTAAAACGACACCCATTTCTCAGTTGGCTGCGCCTTGACAGTCGGATGAAGATCAAATATTTGTACAAAGGTACCGTATCTCACGGTGGAGAGAATATTACAGAATCAACTTTAAAAATCCAATAGATTTGAGAATTAGCCTCCAATCGGCTTGAGACACCCAAAGGGGAGTTAAGTTGTGGAAAAATATTGGGAGTCACGAGTCGGCAGAGGCAAAATAGTGCCACAGAATAATGACTCACAAGTCGTTTTAATAATTTAAACTGACTTAGAAGAGAATAAAAAGTAGCTTTGCTACGACGGAATATCATCTGATACGCTGTGGGGAGGGATTCTTTAGCTTGCTGCTCTCTATACCTATAGCTCAGAGCGTGCTAGGATTTGATAACAATTCTTTGGGTGAATGTTTGCAAGTTGCTTCACTATCACTACATAGTATAAAACAAAGTCGCTTTCTCTGTCCCTATGTCCCTATATCCCGATGTATGCTTAAATCTTTAAAACTAAGCAACGGGTTTTGATGCGGTTTTTTTAATAGATAGAGTGATTCAAGAGGAAGGTTTATATGTATAATAAATGCATAATATAGCCGTGCGAAGCCGGGGCGGGTCGCTAGTAGCTTATAAACACAGGTAGGTCTTACTTAGATTTTCGAAGGTTCAAGACCTCGAGCCCTCTGCTCAAGAGTAATAAAATAAACTTATATAAAAGTCACGAGAGGGTATTAACAACAACAAACAGAGAAAATTAAAATAATTTGAAAGAGGAAGCCGGGCAAACTGCTCGGGGAAATGCGGGTAAATCTCCACCGTTTGTGTTTAGGGAGCGACTCGGCCGGCTTCGCTTTATAAATTTCTACGCTAGGGCTGTCGCAGGAAAAAACTAAGTCGTTCGAACTTCACAGGCAGTTGCAAAAAACCTATAAAGTAAACATTTGCATCATGATTCGAATATTATTTTGTATTTCTTTTGTATTTGTTTTTCTTCCATCTTCTTGTTTAGATAAATTCAGTATCAATCCCTAAAGACCCTCGTCGCCCGCCGTCGTGGAGCTTTTACACATCAACGATAAAGTATTTGAGTTTAGTTTTCACTTCACTTGTACATCGTTATTGTTTAAAATTTAATAACCATTAGCCAGTTTTAACCTAAGTTACACCAGCAAATAAAAACAATACATACTTGACCACAAAATATCTCTAACTTGGCCTTGTTTGCCTTACTATAGATGTTATGATAAATTTAATTTTTGACTTAATAAAAAAAAAAACTATACACGGTTTGTAAAGTCGGTTTACGGACGATAATTTTACGTGATAACGTCATAAGAACTCTTTTATATCGTTGACATTACCATTTTGCATACTTAAATACGTTGCTATGGTTACTTGTGAATAACACATGACTTCGTCACACTTTTTTGTGAAGTGCACTCACCAAGAAACTTAGAAAAAAGAAACGGTACGAACGTTTTATGGCACTCACCATAAAACGTCAATGACGTCAATGACGTTACCACGTCAAAAAATACGCCAAATGTGTCAGAATTTCGAGTAAACTGACATAATATTATTATGAATATCGGGTTTACAATTTTATTAGGGAAAATGCTCTAATATATAATATAGTACTGTCCAGTGAAGTATTTAAAGGCTATGTTGCCAGCCCTAGTAACAAGAAAGGACCGGAGTCCTAGTTAAAAACTTCATCTCTCAAAGAGTTTATGAAAATAGCTCGCGATATTTGCTCGCTGTAAACTGCTATGTTTATTGTCGTTTACATTTCGTGCCTTATTCGAAACTTTGTTATTGTTAAGTATTTTCATTTTAAATTACAAAGTTTATTGGAGTACTTTAAGTACTGCAGACTAGTGGTACTTGTAGGTTATTAGAACTAAATAAACGCGAGTGTAGTTTTTATCTTTTAAGGTGATTTCGAAGTTTTTTTGAACGAAGTTCCTTATCGCGGGTTTGCATAAAAAATGTAACGCGTTACGAAAATGGGGAACGAAATACCGTAAGAGAAAGAGAGAATGAAGGAGACTGATATTTTTTTCCTCTAAAAGACCTTCTTAGAAATAAAAATTTAAAGTTTTTTGTAATATGCGGAACAATAACATAATTACTCTACTACTAAAAACTAAATTAGACTTTGTCACTATCTCAAATTTAAAAGTACCTGTGTCATTTCTGAACTAACCAAATTTAATTGGAGTTTTAGACATTTCATGGTCGAGGTCTAATTTGATTTTTGTGGGCAAAAACGTCGCTATAAGAAACTAAGCTGGTCAAGTCAAGTTAAAAATTTAAAATTAATTGTTAAGCAGTGTGTTTTTTGGATTCCTAATCTGTGTTTTGAATTGAAGAATAGATAGCAAGAGGTAGATACTCACTTACTTTTTCATCTAAAATGAAGTTTTTTTCAATTTCAGAGTTCAGGGCGTAATACAATGTGACCAAGGGTATTTTACTATCATTTCACTTCGTATATCTACTAGGAGAATGTACATAGTTTATTGAAATATTGAATTTCAGGTTTGTTCTGGAAAATTAAGTTTCATAGAAATTACCAACCAATCATACCTGCTTAATCAAACATTCATTAAACAACTTCGTTTGAAATTCATTTTCTGAATTATGTAGTGAAAAGCCAGTTTTACGAAGACAGACTATATCATTACTAAGTACAATCTCAGAAACAAAAGTATTTAGTAGGTAATTGGAGGTTTACGCACCTACTACTTAATGTAGTTGTAATTAAGTATTTTAGTCCTTATTTTTTTTTAAAAATAACCTTACACATGTTTTATTATTTATGCCATTAACAAGTTCAATTTTTTTATAAATCATAAATTGTGCGATAAGGTGTACCTAACTACTACATGATACTTTGTAATCTTTCTCAGCATGATCACAAAATCCCCCCAAGTTTCTTGTGGCTTCTTCTCATTGGTGGTTACGTTCCGGAGCCACACATCCTAACTTAGTTCTTAAGAAGTTTCAAAGTGAATTCATGCAAATTGTATGTAATAAATCAAAACTTAGAAAAATGTAAAAGATTCTAGGTTTCATGATAACATACGATAAAATATAGCTTACTAAAAAGAAGTACTCGTTCGAGAAGCCTCGGTATATGGCAGCAGCATCTTTACATTGAGGAAGGTAAAAAAACTAAAGAACAGAAAGTTTCCAAGCAGATCAAAATTCGAATTATGTAAAGACGAGGCTGTATGTGCTCTATAAATAGGGGTAGGGTAAATAGGGGGGGGGGGGGGGTTAAATAGGGTTTAATAACAACTTTGAAGCAGGTCATTATTATATATTTTTTTGTCAATCTACAAACCAATTCATTAGTTTATTTTCTTGTTATTTTGTCCCTAATATCAAGATTTTTTAAAACCTTAATAAGTACCCGCAGGGACATTAATTATGATTTCCTTGAATAGAGACAACGGTGGCTATAAAGCCGGCCATCTATCCAGCGATTAGGAACTAGCATAAGAAATAAGCTAATATAGTATCCCCATAGAAATATGATTAAACGGCCTGCTTACAACGTCCTGGAGTATCCATCATTGTATGGATTATGTTCAGTCTATGGAAACAAAAGAAGCCTTGAAAATATCTCAAGACAGCCACTAGTAAAATGAAAGCAGTTTAACGCCTCCAGAATAGCTTGTATATATGGGATTAGAGGAAACATTTCATCCGAGGATGTCAACAACGCAAACGTTAGGTCGTTTTATGAGCGGCTAAACTGCCTGTGGCTACCGAATGGCTTTATATTGGACATTTGGGAGGGTGTCGGGAGCGTAATGGGGTTCTGAGATCTTAGGTTTCAGAGAACATTATAAAAAAGGGTCTTCTGCAGCAAATAAATGATTCGTTAACGGGCCACCACTGTCCTAAACTACCTAACTAAACTAATATTTATTTACTGTGCCCGCGGTATTTGTTTGAAAAAGAGTTATTTGCCGCTAAAGAAATATATCGCGTCGTTCCCTCATCGAGTTCTGTTTTTTATTTAGCTTGTAGGTACCTAGGATCTATAATCCCATCTATTTCGATTGGTAACGAGATTACTTTAAATAGGATAGCCATAATTTTTAAATAAAAGTGTATCCATAGATTTATTGATCGCTGCTGTCTTTACCGAAAGCGATTAATTTTATCAAAATAAATAAGCAATAGATATTTATGATTAGAAAAATGATTTTTACATCAGTCATTGTTATACTAGCCGTATTGTAGACATTATTGGAACTTACTAAAGCAAACGATTAGGTTTTTATGTTGAAATAAACTTTAAAATCCATTAACCAAAGCAAAATTACAATCCTAAGCTTAAAAAAGGGACAATAAAACAGCACAATAGGATCCGCAAAACAAATAAAAGGGTTGTCCCTTGTAACGCAAAAGCGTGCCTCAGGGGCGGATGCTTGGACCAAGGTTACATTAAAGGGTCATCAAAGATTACACGAGGCTTCTATTGTCTCATCGGTTGGTTTACGAGCTATCCCGTCCACGTGAACTGCGTTAAGGGAATAAACCAAATGACATTTCGCTTAGTTCATCGATTTACATCAGTTTATAGTATTATAATGACTGTTTCTTTTATTCTCTTTTCGATAGGTCAAAATTGTTGCTATTGTTGATTTCTTTCCTATTAATTTTTCATTACTTTTTGTTTTTAATCTAACATAATGTAGATCTATGTTTCACCTACCTGTTTGTTGTTTGTCATATAATAATTACAAAAGCTATTCAATTGATTTTAAAATTATTTTGATTGTTATAAATGCCAATGATTACTACTATAATGTGTACTTGTGTGTTTAATCGAGGACTTTACCAGTTTAACTTTTGAAATTCGATTGACTAAAATATATAGGTATTGGGTTTTAAAGGCTATTACGCTGTTCGTCTAATACATTTTGTATTGATTTTGTAAACACTGCTTACTTGCTGTTGACCTATTTTTGTATCTTTGACTACTATAATGTATGAAAGTGCTTCACATCCCTTACCATATTTATTGAGTATGCGTTTAAAGAAATAAAAAACTTGTTTTATAATATAAAATTGTAAATGATCTCGATAAACTTATTAATAGATTTTCATCTATGTAAATGAGGTCATTGGATGAAAAATCATAAAAACATTTAATTAGAATTTTGCAGTTTTCTGTGTTTTCTCAGATCAATTTATTCATTAAATTTTCTTGAAATGGAAAACTTATGTTAATAAGCACTATCAATAAGATCTTAATATAGAAAATGTCAAAGTAAGTATGCGAACTTTACTGATGTGAATTTATATTTACTAATTTTGACGAATGTATTACTTAAAATTGATTCTGTTTAGTTTTAAGCTACTTTATTCAGTACTTGACATAAACATAGTCGTAACAATATTGAGATGGCGACGTATATTGCTTCAATCAAATATGAAAGCTAAAGCTAAGTGTTTCAGCCGCAATACTCGTATTTTATTTCTCACTTAACAATAACAGAGAACGGAAAACTTTTAATGATATACAAGAAGTTAAACTCAATACCTATTGTATTACAACGAATCTATAACTTAATTTCAGTTAATTCCACTTCAAGTTTCACCAACGAAATGCGTGGAAAAGTTATCAAAACGACTTACAGATATGAACTTATTCTATGCGATTTGATACGCGCCATCATTAAAGCCTGCTGGCGAAATGCCAAGCTATTGAAGAAAAAAGACTTCCTCAAAGAGACGAGTGACCCATTTAAGATTTTTATAATTCTACTTTTTATTTAATTCGCTTCATTAAGAGCGTTTATCTGAGTTGGATAAGGCGAGAAAAGCATGCGTATTCGATGCTATCTAATTTGTCAGGTCCAAAATCTTCAAGTTTTTTTTTAGCAAATTAGACGGAGAATAGAGTTGAGTGTGTAGTGGTTCATAAGTTTCCAATATATAAGCACTTAAGTTAATAAAAGTGAAACTTATCTTACTGTTTAGTTGATTGCAAACTGATTTTAAAAAGTAGGTCAAGAACTAGTAGTTCTAGATACGTCTATCTAGACTTTAATATCGTCGGTGTATGATCCGATGGTGACCTTAGATTGATTGATGGTATATCTAGGTGCAAACATAGTATATACTGGTGGCTGGTGGTGATGTACTGGTTGTATACTGTGAAGGAATACATCATGTTGAAACAAGCGGCTTAATTGGCTCCAGACGTATTTGACTGATTGATTTTTCTTCTGGGTTAAGCTGAGAGGGTGGTAATATAGGTGCTGGGCAAGCCTACTCCATCTTGAACGTCTCCCACACTACAGCACCCTGAACTAAATAGTATTAATTGCAGTAGCTGGCGCTGAATAAATCATTTGGAGAAAATAACCATCTATACATATGAACTTTACAGTACAGAAGGCCAATTCTCGTAAATAACATTGTTCAAATTACATTTCAATATCATTTCGATTGCATTTCGATCACAAATAATACTCTCAAAGTAGCTCAAAACACCCTCAAAGTTAGCTTTTTGTAGAAAAAAACTGACTTTGAAGGTATCTTTTGCAATCGAAATGCAATCGGAATGATATTGAAATGTAATTTAAACAATATTATTTACGGGAATTGGCCTTCTGATTGACGGACCGACTGATACGCCTCGTAATTTGTGAAATAATAACTACAGTCCGGGCCAGTTAAAACTTTTTTTCCCATGTGGCCCGGCGCCGGGCCAAGTTACCGGGCCAGATGGGATACACTCGAAAATGAACTAGGAATACTCAGTTAATGTAGTACAGTATTTATTAATGTATTTATTGTGCGAAAGTGTGTATATTTGGTGATCGGTTCTCCGAAGATTTCTCAAATTCTTTAAAGGTAAAGTTAATTAACGGAGAATGTTCCTAATTTCTTAATACGATTTACTTGTTTCCTGCCAAGGTAAATTTCCTAACTGCTAATTTGATTATAAGCATATTTATGTTGCATTATCTATAGACGATCAGATTTATTGCCACGGGCTAGGTATTTAAGAAATAATATTTAAAGTTTAAGAAGGAATCTCAAATAACTTATACTCGTAATAGGCACCTTATAATAGGCACCAGGCACCACAAATAACCTCTACATATTTTTTAATAAGATTATTCAAAACACAGAACTCTTTATTAATTTTGAATCATACAATTGGCGTAAAATCACTACGAAATGTCTTAAAAACTAAGCTAGGTTGTGTGCTTTCGGAACGCGCCCACCAATGTGAAGAAGCTACAAGAAATTCATGGGGTTTTAAGAGATTTATACAATGTCAGCTAATAAATCCATGCTATTCGGGGTGATGCCAGGGACAGGTTTAGAGTAGGCTTGTCTACCACCCAGGGAGGGTGGTGGACAAGCCTACTTACCCTGCTTAGTCGACCATGTCCAGAGCAAAAGTACTTGTCAATACTAGAGCGTACTAAACTGGGGCTTCCGTCACTGGGGGATGTTTTCCGTCACTGTAAGAGCAAATTTAATAATGCACATACTTTTTTGGATACATTTTTCTATTGATACATGGGATTTGAACCCTTACCCCCTTATTCCAAAACGAGTTTTAGGGATAGTCCGAGATGTGGATTTAAACATTAGATTTAGACACAGATTTACTAGTGAACTATAGTCTAAACACTATCCCTATATAATCGTTATGGATTGTGTTTAGACTATTACTTCTCTATGTAATCAATTGGGATAGTGTTAGATAGACTATAGTTCACGAGTAAATCTGTGTCTAAATCTAAGGTTTAAATCCACATCTCGGACTATCCCTAAACCTCGTTTTGGAATAAGGGGGATGATGACTAGCAATAGGATACTAACTAAGCCTCTGAAATAACTTATAGGTATCTGGTTATAATATCCGAGTACCACATGCGTATTCATGACCTCTATAAACTACAACTCCTTTGTATTCAGGGCATTATATCAGTACCCACTATGAGTAGAAACGTGGGATGCTACGACCGTCACGCGGTTTCATGAAATTACAGACCCTGTTGTGAAAATATCACGTTATGGTACGTTTATCTAGGAGGGAAACTTGGCCTAATTTAGTCGCTACCTACGATTTTCACTAAAGAAAAGTCTAATTTTATTATGATTCTAAACTTCCCATGAAAAGGTTTATGTTTTTGTATTGTATACGCGATTCTTATCATTATACTTGCAATATTATGTAAGAATAAACTAAAAACGTAAGAGTACCACAATATCTGCCCTGATACCTACCTACCTTCACACCTCCGTATAGATAGTGAAAATTATATCAGAAAACAAAAAGGCTACTTGATAGTAACTAGTTATCTAGTTCCCACTACGATCCTTACCTAAATTCACATTTAAATATCTAATTCAAGTTTCACAGACACTACACAATCACACCACCTTTCTATTAAAAAATTCAATGCGTACTTTTTTTGGGGGAAGTAGGGGAAAGGCGGCGGTCCCCTCTAGTTCCGAAACTCGACTGCCCGGGTTGGACGCCGGGCGGGATCGATTGGAATACGCATGCGCGGTGGAATCCCGCGTCACTCCGTCCCTCAATATCTTATGTATGAGAGTGGAATATGCCAGAGGAAAAAGTGAAAAAAGCTTCTCCGCCAGTGCTTTTCTAACTACGATATGTGGCTGTTACATTCTGTTTCCAATTGTACTTAGTTATTTGTTATTCATTACTTGAATAAAGTTGTTTGCAATTCAGGGTTTTATTTTGTTTGTTTATTTTTATTTATTTATGATGTAAATGCCGTTTTGCGACATATGTTTCTAAACTAAGTAATTTAGGCTTTAAAGTTAATTGCAATAAGTGATATATGACATAATTCACACACGAACCATTTTCATTTAATAAGTAGGTATCATTTTCAGCGTTTAGTAATTTCAGTAAGTGTCTGAATAAATGTCTTCATTTTGATTAATTCACTGCTGCATAATTCAATTGAGAATTGTTTTCACATCTCTCAAAGAAATGTTAATGAAATCGTAAGTGTCTCAATTTAGAAAGTTATTCGTTTTTCGTCAATTGGATAGCTTTTTTGTCAATATTGTATAGATATAACTTCATTTCGGTTTTTATTTAATTTTTATACATCATCTTCATTGTCTCAGCCCCAGGTCGCTCATTTAATTTTATAAGTAGAATAAAACGTATCTTTTAAACTACCTAAAATAATTAACTTTATGAAATTTATTTAATCACTACATAGTATAAAACAAAGTCGGTTTCTCCGTCCCTATATCCCTTTGTATGCTTAAATCTTTAAAACTACGCAACGGATTTTGATGCGGTTTTTTTTAATAGATAGGGTGATTTAAGAGGAAGAAAGGTTTATACATAATATAGCCGTGCGAAGCCGGGGCGGGTCGCTAGTAGTAATATAAAAAGTAATGTTATCTGAAATTAACTTTCTGAAACAAATATTGTGAAACGTTGAATTGGCTTTGGCTCTGCCAAATTCGTTTATAATTTTCAGATAACTTTTATTGTCTGAAAATATTAACATCGAGTTGGCCCGATATAGTCGCACCTCCTTTTTACGATAAATTTAAAAGGACATTCCATGGTCAATTCCATGTCACGGCTGATCTTATCAGCTAACAGTTGGTTATAGGTAATTACGCCCTGTAGCTTATTACAGGCTTAGTTGGTAGCATAACGACATAACTACCCCTAGGCGAGTCTCCAACGTCTTAGTGCCAACACTTATCATCACAAGTTAAGCTTTATAAGACTTCAAATATCGACTGACAAACCAATTAATTAAAAGTACCATTTACAAGTGACAAGAATCACCTACTCGCCAGTGTAGAGCGACAATAGCGATGTTTTTTAGCATTCAAATATAAATTGTGGGCATCATATACTTACGTGAAAATACAACAAGATTAACACAAATTAATTGATATAAGAATAATCAAAATTACCCACGCGTTGAGTCTCTAGAGGTCACTGAGAAACAAACATACAAACGTATCCGTCTCCTTTGTGACGCGCATTTTTCTTTTTAGAATTTACGACTATTATAAGTACCTAAGTTAAAAATACAATTCAAATAAATCAAACAAATGACCAAATAAAGCTATAAATCCTAATAAGTCTGTATCGTATGCTCATTTGCTCATAATGCTCATTACTCATTAACTAATTGTATCCAACGTTGTGAGTCGTTTAAAAGGGCGCACCTTTGAGCCTTACCTATAATATTTAATGTGCGCTGACATTTACAGTTCACGGCGAGCACATAATATTATAGACTTTTTGATCGAATGATAGGTTGTCGACATGTGGTCGACATAGATTCAAAAATAATTTGTTAGTCTATGGTTGGCGACGGTTGTACGCTAATTGACATTGTTCTTACGGTGAAGGAAAAAATCGTGATGAAACCCGCGGCTCCAGACGAGTTCTTTAC
Source organism: Idaea aversata (assembly GCA_907269075.1). Lineage (NCBI taxonomy): Eukaryota > Metazoa > Arthropoda > Insecta > Lepidoptera > Geometridae > Idaea > Idaea aversata. The sequence continues at coordinate 1,932,489 of OU026084.1, forward strand.
TCTAGACGCGGTCGACTAAGCTGAGAGAGTAGTAGTAGAGTATTCATGAAAAAAAAAAACGTGTAGCACTCGGGGACTGCCACGGTAAAGCTATTGCATCGTGCGAGTTTCGTACAGTCGTACCATATACATACACGTTTAGCGAACGCTCGTCCGAGCTACATGGTAGGCGGAGTGGGGGTGTTAGGTTTTATTTTCGTTACGGAATTTCTTGATTCGGTCGCCGCGCTCAAAGCCCGCGATAAAAGCTATGCAGTAGCTTATAAACTCTTCTTAATACATATTAGACATTTTTAAATCTTATGAAATGTCTTGTTTGGAAGTTTACCTACTCTCAACTCAGCACTGGGACAAAAACTCATTGTTAGGTATGGTATCCCATAGATGCCTATACCTATGTCCTACCTACACGATCTTCGATCACGAATATTTCAATCTGTGTCCATAATTAGATCTCTAAGGAATCAATAAACCCAATAGGTACAGATTCAATATACGCAAATTGAATGGCTTTACCGATACGTCATGATTGCCGAAAATAGCCCTATTTGTGTAATCCAAACGATTTTATCTGATTATATTTATTGTTTTCACAGATTTAGACTGTATTTTTGGTTTTAGGAGTCCCTGTTGACTTAAATTAGATATTTTATTCGGAAAATACGAATGAAATACGTTTTAACTCTGTAATTTATTTACGTATTTAGCCATTTTAGGTATTGGTACCTCAGTATTTAATTTGGTTGTATTGAATAAAAGCGCTTTTTACAGCTACTGCTTTCATTCTTCATATGAGCTTTGTTGGCATCGGTTATTTCTTTAAATCTCTGGATAAACCGGAAAGACCAGTCACGCGATGCAAGCAACCAAGAATGTTTCACTTTTGAAATAAGATCCTGAAAATTTATTCCGAAGACTTACCTGTATTTTTTATCTCTGTGCCACACTGAAATATGAAGAGCCTGATGGTCATAAATAGCAGTTGGAAGTGGTAGCCTCAGGTGCCGCTGGAACTCAGGTTCTCTCCTCCCGTAAAGCACTGAGGTCCTTTGAAAGATTGACCTTTGGGACGGCAGGGCTTGACTCTCTGTCATGCCACTGATTACAACCTAGAAAACGAAACACGTACCCGAATGAAGTCTACGAAAAAGGAGTAATGGAATCAGTCATAACATGTTTTGGGTTTAAAAGAAACATAATGTCTACTATTTTATTAGAAAATATACCTTAGCATAAGCGTTGATATCATCCATTTTACCACCAGACCGTTGCAAATCTCTGCATCGAATCACTGCAAGCAAAAAAATGATCATGAAAAAGTGAGTCAAACATTATAGAATAAAAATTTGTCTTAGTAACAGAGGTCGATAGTCACCACTCACCGTGCACGTCAATGACGTCATTCCTTGTCATGATTTCAAGATCTATAGTCCCTTTTGGTGCCTGAAATCTATCGCTACTTCTTTCTAGCCTATTGCTCGCTACACTTCTTCGTTTTTCTTCGCTGCTTGATATACTGTATTCTTCTGGAGAATACGTCAAACATCGTCGTATCGACTTGTGTTCTATGATTGGAGTAAAGCCATCAGAAAGTAATTCTTCATCTAGTTTACTAGTTTTATGCGCTCGTTCTTCGCTCAATACTTTCCCTGGTCTTTTAAGATTTAGTACAGGCGTAATTGGACTAGGGATGCCATTGTCAAGTGTTAAACCAAACAGTTCTCGGGATCTTTTATTGAATTTTTCATTGGTCATCAAACTGCTATGAGATAGGTTCGATTTTATAGAAGTGTTAGGATTCTGTAAGAAATCTTCATCATTATCTAACGGGTAGCAAATGGGAGAGCTAAGGGGCTCACATAAAGATGAATTTGGAAGCTCTGCCGCAGGACTAGGTAGGCCCATTTCAAGCGTAAGAATCGATGTTTTATCATCGTCTTTAGGTTTCCATTGACTTTCATTGCTCACTGTTGACTTTTTTCTTCTAATGCATCTTTGCCGCTTTAGTCGCAAACTAGCTCCACTGTGTACTGATAGTAAATTTGGTGTTGAATCCGTAGACATATTTTCACTATAACCTTTATCTAACGAAGAATTCATTGATCGCGATCTGTTTAGTGTTTTAACTTTTTCTTCAGATTCTACTTTTACCTTCGTATTTATAAAATTGTCTGGAGTTCTAACTTCCCTTTCATTGTATCCATCTCCATCATCCAAAATAAAACATCCTATCGGAAGATTTTTCAACAATTTATCGTTTACTCTATGTACCGGTCTTATCTTTTTGGTTGGTGTAGCTTTAGGAGATACTGAGTTTTCTCTAGATAAATTGACATACTTAGCTTCCTTTATCCAATTAGCTTTATTTTCTGCTTGAGGATTCACGAATAAATCTTTTGCAGTCTCTAGCGGTGTCTCTTCTTCTATTGAATGTTTGTCTGGCATCGGATTTAGAATTCTCCGTTTCGATTTTACTATTTTAGTACTTTTAATAATATCTTCAATCATCCTTTCAAGAGTAACATCTCCCATTTGTGTTGTAGACACAGTTGATTCTGTAGTTTGACCAGATCCATTTGTTAATATAAATTTATTTTCCATTTCTGTCGACATCTCTTCATCTTTTAATGGAACGGCAAATGGATTTTCTATTTTTGGAAAATATTCTGATACGTCATTGATAAACGGTACTCTTTTTGATTTACTGTGTGTACTCATCGTACTGAATCTTAAAGCTGCCAATTTGACAGACAATGGTGTAATAGAAATTGGCGAACACGCTTCTCTTAACATAGTATGAGTATCTTTCTTATCTACAGACGGTGACTTAAAAGAACTTTCAAACTCATTTGATTTCTTTCTAGTCCTCTTCAAAGGTCTTATGCTACCGATTCCAGAGTCATTTTGATTAAAATATAAGGGATTATCCATAAATATATGATGTCCAAATATAGGCAAGGTTTTACCTTCGCTAGTTTTATTTACAATAACTGGTTTCTCTGTACAATTAATAACTAAATCCTTATCATATTCTATTTCTACAAGTCCTTCACTAGTTGTTTTGGTAGTACACACTGGCTTTATATTCTTAAGGTTAGTTATAGAATATCTATCTTTATTTGTAACTGCGTTGAGTCTGTCTGACAGATCGTTTAGAGATGGTTCGGATGTACTATGACTTAGTTTAGGTGAAGTTAAAGAATTACGGTCCACGTTTATTCTCCTTTCAGATTTATAAAGACTATTGTCTCTACTAAAAGATTCGTTGTGGTAGGTACTAGTCATTTCTAATTTTCTCTTCTTTGCTTCTCTTACTCTTCTACTATAAGTGGGAGGAGTGAGAGGTAAATCAGGAGGTATTGGATCGTCTTTTGGACTATCAAAATAGTATTTTCGCCTTTCGTAACTTTTGATTGGAGTTGCTGAATTTGGAGTAATGTTGCTAACATCTTTTAGGGCTATACCGTCTGATTTCTTTAAGAATCCTTCTCTATAATAATTAGGTGTACATCCTATATAGTTTATATTCTCTTTGTCTACAGTTCTAGCTTTCCTAGCATTAGCACCGAGTGATCGTCTTTGGTATCTACTTGGTTTCTTGCTTTTCTTGACGGTTTGAGCGTCAAGAGATCTTCTTGCGACGGTTGTGAATTCATTTGGACAATCTTCATAGGGTTCTGTTTCTAGATTGTTTGAAACTCTGTTGTCTTGATTCTTTTTAGCGTAGACTGTCCACTTCAACATTTTGAACCTGCAACAAAAAGATATAACATTGTCAAATCGGTTTGTTTGCGTACATAAGGCAACAATAGTAGTGTCCATGCATACGTTATTATAATTATATTATTAGTTCAATGTGTCCATGGTAAAATTCCATTCCGCCAAATTATTAACCAACTACGACCAGAAAACTTTTTGTTTACTGTTTCTTAACCACATCTTAACTAGTTATTTACGAATAAGCAATCCCCACATTGGTAACCTAAGTCTACACGGACGTTTTGGAAGCTTATCAGTTTTTATGTTTACAGACAGATTGGAGTGACTTACGACATGAGTACAAATTATTATTTACCGTTTAATTTCCGTCAAAATAATCAAAACGTTCTCTCGAGTAAAATACGCAATTTATACAGTAAAAATATTTATATTAACTATCTATTACTTTGATTCCAAAAGTAACCAATATAAAGACAACATATTTTGAAATAAGCCTTCCATCCCATCTTCCATACAAATATTTTCATCAAACAACAAACTCACATGATAATCTATTCCACGAGCAAACTGTCACATAATTTGAAAACGCTCATAGTGTGGGAACAGCAGCGGATGATAGATTAACACCGACATGTCATTTGCCATTATACTATTATAGTAAAAATTCACGATTATTAAGTATAATTTAACGTTATTTTCAAGGTAATTGAAAAATGATATCTACAAATTACTTAATAAATCTGTGAGAAAAGGCATTTTTTAGAATATAGGTTAGTATTGTACCGTTCAAATGGTAGATTACATTATAAAAATGCCAATTCTCATTCATATTCTCACGGAATTGGAGTTTACACGCGTGAAACCAGGTGCGCTGGTACTTGTACCTACTTGTAAATGTTATGGACCAAGTGATTAATTGGTCATTATAAATAATGCCCGGGCATAGTGACAAGCTACATTGGGCATAGTAATTAATTATCATCTAAACTTTAATATTTATCACTTTGTCCATAATATATACAAGCTGTTTTTTCCACAACTAGATCTCTTTGGGTGGGTCCTTTTTAACCGACTTAAAAAAAGGAGTAGGTTCTCAATTCGTCGCGTATACATATATTTTTTGCGTGACGATGCAGCAAGTAAGTATCCTCTTAGCTTAGTCGACCATGTCCAGAGGAAAGAACCTCTCAAAACATCTGGAGCCAACTAAGTACGTCTATATTTAACTGAATATTCTAGAAATTGCAGTTGATAGGCAGGTTAGCTCAATTCATTTTGTCACGGACTATTTTGTGTTAGGGAATGCGATCGCAAGATATATAATTGAGATCGATCGAGATGTACTCGTATAACGATTACGATTTACAATTCGATTCGTTGGCAAATCGATGCGTTACGAATTAACTTGGTATTACATGTTAAAGATCGATTAAATGAAACAGTTAGGGTGAAGTTGTAGAATTGGACTAGCTTCAGATGCCTTGATAGATAGCACCAGTATCTTTGCATCAAGGAAGGTAACAGATTTCTATGACCATTAACAATCGATGAAGTTTGTAAAGTTAAGGCTTCATTCAGCAGTTTCTACCGGGAAAAATGAAAAAATATATGATTCTCTTGACCAGAGACATCGCTGGCTATAAACCCCGCTATTCATCTATGGAGCGATTTGGAAGTAGCTTAGAAAAAAAATCCAATTGAGTATCTATCATTTTAATGTTTAGAAAGTCAAGATAGATTTAAGGCGCATAAAAGAGATGAACAAGCTTTCTTATTTAGGTTAAGGTACTTCAATTTGGTAGAGTGCTTACACACATTAATGCCTATTTTAGACGCATATAATGTAAAGTCATTCAAATATGTCCTTACAAAGAAATAAACAATTTCTGTTAATTTCTTTCGCAGACTCCCTTCGCCCATCAATAACCAAATGATAAAACGTTCGTATTATTCCTTTCATTTATGAAAAACATCCGGTCAGCGTCGCACAAAGCATGAGACGGTTGACATATTTTGTGTCTTGTACCTTTGTTTAACGCTTTTAAAATACTCCAGGACAAAAGTACTATTTCCCCTTTGGAAATTAATCAAAATGTGCCAGAAAACTGGTCGAAAATCGTATTCGGAAAACATGTTCTCATTCAATACATTCACACCGCTGCTGGCACGTTCCTTACAACAGAACTTTTTACTCTAAACCTTATTCCTACATGCTTTCGGAGACTTTTGAAAAATCGAACAGCACATAGATGTAAGTTATAATGCTAAGAAACTTTTTTGTTCCATGACCCCACATTTTGCGAGTCGAGACGTGCATTCGATATTTAAAAATGCTCCAGAAATCTTAAATTCAATAGTAATTTCTTTTCTAAAGGGAGAGGATAATAAAGAGTAGGTACGAGTAAGTCGAACGCCCTGTTTCTGCGGTGCTGTATTTAGCTCGCGAATTCTTGCGTATTGTGCCGTACTGGTTTCGGGCCCAGCGTGAGTCTCTTACTACAACGGATATGAATACACTCAGTTTCTAATTACACACTCAATTTGGTAGGTAAAGCGCAAAATATGAGTTATTGCCCTACCCGTAACCGAGATGAAATCGGCCATTTTAACCTAGTAACAATGGATGCGAATTTCGAGCACGATTTAACATAATAAGAGCTATTTTGATTATATTCGTAAAGTTATTAGTTAATTCTATTAGGATATACTTAATAAGGTTTTAAGAGGGCTTATAAAAGATATTTGCATAACTGCCACATACAATTATGTACTTTAATAGAGCAGCTAATACGATGCATGCAAATAGAAATTAACTTGTTAAAATAGTATTAAAAGAATTAAAACTAATAAGTTAATTATTTTAGTTATTATTAAAGCTTCATTTTTACGTACTTTACATCCATTAAAGTACTTTACATTCATTAAACAGATCGATGAAGGTCGTCCTTAATTAATGGAATCCTACTACGACTAGTGCACTAGCCCAAGTAATATTTTTATATTTTTTCATTACTCATACTCCGAAAGTAGGTCTAAAGATGCCTGAAGAGCGTGTAGAAAATAAAACTTTCAGCCCTAGGGAAAATCGCTTTCACTGACAGCTGTCATGTCAAATTATGGCTTCGCACGACTTGTGCAATGTGCATGTAGCCAGTATCAGTAACATTACGCATAAGGAACTTTAAAAACCTAACCTCCTTGTTTTAAGTAACACCAAAGAATAACACTACATGTATATAACCTCTTTGGTCCCAACCTTGGAAGAGGATCAGGTAGTATGGAGTCTCTCATTCACTCTCGTTGTTAGGAAGAATTTTATGTTTTATTCGTAATGAAAAGCACAGTGTTTACCTCGGGTGAAAGACTCATTAAGTCCCTCAAACTATTAGCGCCCTCGCTACGCTCGGGCGCCAAACTCCGTCTCGGGGCTTGTAATGAGTGACTTTCACACCTAGGATAACAATGTACTATTAAAGTAGGTAGTACCTACTCAGAAAAATTAAACTTAACAGTAGATACCGTAACTGCGTTCGAGGCTTGTTTTGAGGCATCTTGTAAAAGCAGTATGAAAGTAAAAACAAAAGTTTAGCACTTGTAAAGTTGGCATACAGTAAAACTGGGTCCCACATTCCGGCAATAAAATGTTTGGAGTACCGCATGATGCGAGATTTAACATAATCTTGTGAATTCTTTTAGTTTTCTAAAGTAAAGATCAACACCCATTTGTAATGTGAGTGGTACATTATCATAAGGATTTCTTAGGTCCGTATTACTAAACCGAACTCAATATCGATTTCAATCTTGAGTTTGCTCTTGAGTTGTTGCGCTGATTAATAAACCTATCTTAAAACGCGATTAAAGAGCAACGTATCACTTGAGTAATACCGTATTAATAAATCAAACTCAGCTCTCAAGATATGTCTCAAGGTGTAGTTTCGTGAACTCAAGTCTGATTGCGGGTTGACAGTAAAATATGACGAAACTACCTACCATAGGGTAAAAACAGACCATCTTAGGTAAGAACAAAGCGCTACTGTCATTCAAGGTCGCTCTCAAAATCAGTCTCAAATCTCAGGAGCGATTTCAGCTTAGTTAAAACTTGAGTTTTATCTATTAATTAACGCCTAACTTAGGATAGTGACCACATCTCAAGACTCACTCGATTGATACGCACTCAAGATCGATATTGAGAGCGATTTATTAATACGGGTCTTAGCGCTTCGAGTTAACTTGGCCGTACAAGAGGTATTTTTTTCTTCCCCTGATCCACCTTAAGACCAGTGTGAGGCTGTAAATTTCTATACAAAAACGGTAACGTTTCCCCCCCCCCCTCCATAAACGAAGTCCGATTTTGATAATTTTTGCAAATTTTCTAGATCTAATGGAAAACTAGGTTTAACCGTTTTGATTTTATAGAAATATTGCCTAAGATAAAAGTTATTAGTACCTATCTAGATGTCTATATTTTTTACTCAAAAACTTTATCGAGCGTTTCAATTGTTTTTTAATAGACTAAACTGAATTACCAAAAAAGAAAAACGTATAAACCTAGAATAAGATGCAGTGAATTAAACGAGGCCAAATTTATTTCATTTTGTGAAGGATAAACGGGGTAAAATCGTTACGGCCCGCAACATTATTTGAAAGCAAAATGAAGACAATTACGTCCGAACTTAAACTCTCTCTATCGCACGATACGGGTCATTTTTGAAAATATCTACTCGCGCCGCGTATCGAAAACTCATGATTCTCTTAAGATGGCTTGATCTCATGCCTCCAAAAATATCTTAAGATAACTGGGTGGGGTTTTAATTTCTTTCCATGGTAAACCTTATCGCTAGATCGTTTTTAGCGATAAGGCCGCCCATTGTACCATATTGTTTCGTTTATGTTGTTTATAACAGGAATTTATGTAAGAAATCAGGTTTAATATGGTACAATAAAGAGTTTAAATCTATCTTAGTTCACTTGGCTGTACCAGGGGCAGTATTTTTCATCCTGTGGTCCACTTCCAAATAACTGGGTGTAATAAGGGTTTTAGGCTATTGCACACGTTTTTTTTTCAATGGTTCACCTTAATTCTTTTGGCTGGACCAGGGGCAGGTTTTTTACATTCAAGAAGGAAAAAGAGAAGTAATCATTTTTATGATACCACTTGTGAGTTATCCCCTTTCAAAAAAAAAGAATTTTCCAAATCGGTCTAGGCGTCTCCGAGTAATCGGGGAACATACATTTAAAAAAAAACCCGACGAATTGAGAACCTCCTCCTTCTTTTTAAGTCGGTTAATAATGTCACATATTTTAAAAGCTTTTAGGTATTTAACTTGCAGTGTATGTTTGTCTTAGTCAAATCTTGCAAGCTTAATTAGAACCAATTTTTTACTATTCTTTTTACCTCCAAGGACAGGGAACAGTTTTTCGCGCCTATCTTTTTAGGTTTGTAATATTCTTTTTTTTCGAATTAGTATTTTATCTGTCTATGTAAATTATACTATGGACGCAGACCTTAAATTTGTACGTACTTAATACAGAATTTTAATGACTTTATTTGAAAACTTTACTTTCTTGGCTTGTCTTTAATTCACACGATTGAATGTAACATTTCGCAGTGAGAAACTGTGTAATGAAGTCATTTTTAGTAAATAACGACTTCATTTAACTTAATTGCTATAAAATTAAGACATGAAAACCTCTGTTTAATTATACTACAAGCACAGAAATTACAGAAATTAATTGACTGTAGTTTAAAACGGGATTTTTACCATGTTTTATTGTTTTTAGGGTTCCGTACCTAAAAGATAAAATGGGACCCTATTGCTAAGACTCCACTGTCTGTCATCATTAGTTATCTCAGGAACCGTGATAGTTAGACAGTTGAAATTTTCACAGATGATGTACCTATTTCTGTTGCCGCTATAATAACAAATCACTACATAGTATAAAATAAAGTCACTTTTCGCCGTCCCTATTTCCCTTTGTATGCTTAGATCTTTAAAACTACGCAACGGATTTTGATGCGGTTTTTTTTAATGCATAGAGTGATTAAAGAGGAAGGGTTATAGGTATAATACATAAATAAATAAATAAATATTTCAGGACATATTACACATCGCCATCCAGCCCCAAGCTAAGCAACTTAATGCTTGTGTTATGGGTGCCAGATAACGGATAAACTACTTATATACTTTTTTTTTTTTTGTAAATATATACATATTATACATATAGGAAACACCCAGAACCAGAAACAAGAATTTATGGTCAGCATAAATACTTGTTCCCGGCGGGAATCGAACCCGCAACCTTCTGCGTCGCAGTCGGGTGTTCGCCCGACGCGCCACAGAGGTCGTCAAAACAATACATGCATAATATAGCCGTGCGAAGCCGGGACAGGTCGCTAGTACCTACTAAAACAGAATATAATAGTACGGAATCCTTCGTGCGTGAGTACAACTCGCACTTTTTTTGGAGCTAGATATTTTGATGCAGTTACAAGAAATAAATATATACCTACATCCTACCGCCTACCTAGTACCTACTAAATCTAGTTATTCATTTTAAGTGTCAAGAGCGTTGAATCTAGTGGTCAACGTCAAAAGACTGGACCAATTGAGATAAAAATCGGTATAATTGGTAGTTTAGACCCAGTTGGCACAACGGTCACTATGCCGGACTGCCAAACACCGGGTCGCGGGTTCGATTCCCGCCTTAGACATGTATTTATGCTTAGATATTTGTCTGTGGTCTGGTTGTGTCTATGTATTATAAGTATTATATTTACAAAAGAAAAGTATGTAAGTAGTACATCCGTTGTCTAGCACCCATAACATAAGTCTAGTTACTTAGCTTGGGGCTAGATGGCGATGTGTGGATTGTCCTGCAATATTTATTTATTTATTTTATTTAGAGGATCGACAAGAATATAAAATATTTTTGATCTTAAAACTCCCGCGGGATCGGGACTTACGAGGGTGAAACCACAGGGCCCAGCTAGTCTCTGTTAAAATCCTTCAACCAGTTTGTGACAATAATGGACATTTGCAGTTGGTAACGGTAGTCTATATACCTACATCGTGTCGAATTGACCACCGTTAGTGTTTCTTGTAGCTTAACATATCTGGGGTTGGGTTAATAGGTTTTTGGAACTTATAGCTAGGGTTACCAGACGACAGCAATTTTCCGGACAAGTCCAGAATTTAAGGTCTCGGTTAGTGAAACAGGAAAAACTTCAAATTGCCAGGAATTTATAGGTAAAAATTCGACTAAATTCTTCAAATTGTAACCTGTAATCGTAACCGATTAAAGAGTTTTCTGATGAGAAGGTGGTTTCAGATATTCCATTTATCGGTAACTATTAGTTTATGGGCCAATTCTACTGGTGGAAATCGATAACTGAGCAATTTGCTGCACTCTCGAGGTGCAATTCTGTTCATCACTCCGAAGATTCTTATCAGATTTTCATCCAATTTTTATGGGACCACCTGTGAGTTATCCCCTTTCATACAAAAAGAAAAACCACATCGGTCCAGGCGTTTTCGAGTAATCGGCGAACATACATATAAAAGTATACGCGACGAATTGGGAAACTCCTTCTGTTTTGAAGTCAAAAAGAGAAGAAAATATTTATTAAACTTAAACGATTAATTCTCTGTTTCACAATACAAAAAAAAGACTGATTTGGTATATTTGACCGACAAAATTAAAAAAAAATTCAAATTCTTCATGGAATGAGCCTTCATATATGTGGTGTGACGTCATCGACTGCTTCCGAACGGAAATCCCAATTGATGAAGAACATTAATTGGTGCGCGGCTAGCCGGAAGTCACGACCTTCGGAATAAAAGTCGAGGTTTCTACCACTGCTCTATACGACCCGACGACCCAGTTGGCACATGGTCACCATGCCGGACTGCCAAACACAGGGTTGCGGGTTCGATTCCCACCTCAGTATGTATTTATGCTTAGATATTTGTCTGTGGTCTGGTTGTTTCTATGTATTATAAGTATTTCCAAAAAAAAGTATAAGTATACGTAGTATTCCGTTGTCAAGCACCCATAACACAAGTCTAGTTACTTAGCATGGGGCGAGATGGCGATGTGTGGAATGTCCTGCAATATGTATTTATTTATTACTAGCTGCGCCCCGCGGTTTCACCCGCGTAAGTCCCAATCCCGTAAGTATATTGGGATAAAAAGTAGCCTATGTGTTAATTCAGGTCTCCAGCTATCTAGATACCGATTTTCATCGCAATCGGTCCAGTAGTTTTTGCGTGAAGGAGTAACAAACATACACACACACACACACACTCACACACACACAAAATTTCACATTTATAATATTAGTAGGATTATACGTTATACCTACGTCTATAGATCAATTATTAGAACAAACATCTATTTTTATTCCATAGTGCGTCATAGAAAGGTCTCCAAATGTCTGCCACTATCGCATGGGGACAGTTACTTGAAATATTTATTAGGAAGTTATTTACGATACCAAATGCTTCGTTCGGCGGTTAGCCGGCAGGTGGCGCGGTTGTCCATGAATATTTTAACTAAAAAGGTTAGTGTAGGTTAGTTAGAGAAAGTTGGCAACTTTGGGGTAATTATACTTACATTATATTATTATGTTACGAGTAACATAGGTTACTTACTTTGTATTTTCTAAATCCCCATGGGATCGGGACTCAAGTAAACCGCGGGGCGTTTCTGGTATGAGAAGTAGGTATAGGAATAGAATAAAATAAAGTTGTAAAATTTTGCGGTCAACTTTATTAGGTGTAGTATTATTTATAATGTAGTATCTCATGGCTTGAAGTAGAACTGGTTGAATTTTAACCACTGCAAGCCATTATATATAGGACTGTTGCGAACTCTTTAGTTTTAGAAGAAAAAAATAATACTTTTTTAATTTCTTTTGTTTTTGATAAAAACAGTGCTGTCAGAAAAATACCTACTAGTTGTAGACTAGCTGTGCAAATTATTTATTACAAAGTTAATTTCTTTCGGTTCCTAGCGTTGTATTTTCATTTTCACCTACAGTTCACAAATCGACCACAACAAGGACAAGTTTTATTAAGACAAACATTTTAAGACAGTCAAATGGTTCAGAAATGTCCACTCATTCTCGGAAGAACTAGAGCACAAAATAACTCATCAAAATTAACCATTACTTAAATAAAAAAAATACTCATCAAAATGCGATTAAGTTCGTACTTAGACACTCACGAGCCAGCTTTAACAAACTAACTCATAGGGAACTACCTAGAAAGTTCGACTCTAATGTTTGGACCGCCAAAAACTCGTAACCATGGACTTTTATTATATATTAATGAAATTCCGATTCTGTGACATTTCACGGTAGACAATTCTGTTGCACATTCTTTTATGAATATATGAATATATTTGCCTTAAGTAGTCATATTTTTGTGTAAATATAGGAAGTGATACAAACGTAATAAGCCATATGGATCGATGTATATGACAGGGCACGATTTACGGTTTCCGTTTGTATTACCGTTTTGGCTAGTTTTGCTTAGCTGGTAACGAAGGGTACGGCTATGTCGAAGATGCATTGCACGTTGATATCGCACAAGCGGATAAGAAGTAGTACGGTGCGGTAAGACGGAGCGGGACCTTGATTTGACCAATAACAAGCCAGAGAGTCGAATATGAAATGATGTATCTCAGTGACTCCAGGCAGACTGATGTGCGGCACCGTTTCATGGTGGACATACCAGACGTTTGCACCAAGCGTTTTGCTTCGTCATTCCTTATTCGTACCGCAATGGAATGGAACCAGTTGCCTGCGTTTGTCTTTTCTGACGCGTACAATTTGGGGTTCTTCAAGTCGCGAGTGAATAGGTATCTAGGGGCGCATGCTACATCTTAGGCCGCATCGTCACCTACCATCAGACAGGAGTGATAGTGGTCAAACGCTGACCTAACGCTGATATGTAAAAAAAAAAATGCATCTTTGTGTGACACGTGCGAGCATCGAGCCGCCTCTATTTTAATCAGTCAAGTCAGTTAGTCACATCAGTCAGGACCTTAAATTTAATATTAATTAGCGACCCGCCCCGGCTTCGCACGGCTATATTAGGCATGTATTATACGTATAAACCTTCCTCTTGAATCACTCTATCTATTTAAAAAAAACCGCATCATAATCCGTTGCGTAGTTTTAAAGATTTAAGCATACATAGGGAAATAGGGACAGAGAAAGCGACTTTGTTTTATACTATATAGTGATAAATACAAACGTAGTCTCTACTAAAACTCGGTAACTCAACAAAACCTCAAGAAACCAAACATACAGAGAAGGCGGCGACACGGTGCGCACGCGCAGCTGTCACCTCCAATCCCCCCCCCACTTGCAACGCGCTGTGTAAGTGCACTCCAATTACAGCACAATTACACCACTTAGTCGGTATAAATGTTTTGTTAAATTGTCGTAAAATATACTATTTTTCGGTATAATATTTGTAAAGCATTTAAGAAATCGAATTTATGTATTTAACCTAAATTATAGAGTCCTGTTACTCGAGCATCATTTACCCATGTTTTCTCATTAATTAAATTTTATCAAAATCAGTCAAATCGTTTTGGAGTATATTTGTTACAAACAAAAAAAATCCTCTTTTTGATATTAGTGTAAATTATTATGATTTGATCTCAACCAAAAGTTCAGAAAATACGGAGACCTGAATCTTATTTATTTTTGTAGCTACGAATGCCTACAACTGCGTCTACGAAAACTTATTTATTTCTACGAAAACCCATCTACGAAAAAATATTTACTTCTTCAAGATCTCAAAATTAGAATCTACGGTAACATATACCCATATCATTTGCAAAAATTATTTAATTTTAAATTATGTAACGTAGGACTAAATTCAAAATATAACAAAATAATATTTTTGATGACAAATAAAACAAACTTTCTGGTCCCCAAATGGGAGAAAATAAAATTTTCGTTACATCTTTCCCAAATAGAACTTTATTTGTACAACACAGTAAGGAACGTAAAACACAATAAGTAATAGCTAGAACGTATAAGTACAAAAAATAAATAAATAAATAAAAAAAACATCCTAAAATTTAAAAAAAACTACAAATAAATAACTTATATCTAATCAAATAACCCGCCCCGCGACACTCCTGGCACAAAATATGCGAGAATACAAGCTGCATTCCCCCGCTGGATGGCAATAGCTAATCTTTGAGCCAGGAATGCCCCGGAGCGATGATCCAGCCCCCGCGCCCTAAGCCGACGCCCGATCTCCCGGATAAACCCGATGGTTCCCAAATTAATATTTTTTTATTGTAAAAAAATCATAATTGCCACTTTTTCTACCCTTTATCTCCTAGATAAAGGGTAGAAAAAGTGGCATTTGCCTCCTTCGTGAGTTTTTGTGTGAAATTCCAGGATTGATATTCCTGGAATTTTTATTTTTTTTCGGAGATTTTCGACAAAGTTTAGTAGTTGACTTGTACAATTTGTGTGTCTTCAAGTCATGAGTGAATATCTTCTAGGAAAGCATGCTACAACCTAGGCTGCATTATCAACAACCATCAAGCGGGTGTGATAGTGGTCAAACGCTCACCTATCACTTCACTACATAGTATAAAACAAAGTCGCTTTTTCTGTCCCCATTTCCCTGTTTTATTTTATTTATTTTTTGTATGCTTAAATCTTTAAAACTACGCAACGGATTTTGATGCGGTTTTTTTTAATAGATAGAGTGATTCAAGAGGAAGGTTTATATGTATAATACATGCATAATATAGCCGTGCGAAGCCGGGGCGGGTCGCTAGTCATATGTAAAACAAACAGATGGAACTTCAATAGTAATGGTTGTGTAACAATCAC
Source organism: Idaea aversata (assembly GCA_907269075.1). Lineage (NCBI taxonomy): Eukaryota > Metazoa > Arthropoda > Insecta > Lepidoptera > Geometridae > Idaea > Idaea aversata. Next base: position 1,948,078 of record OU026084.1, read on the forward strand.
ACCAAAAGCTTGTGAATTTTTAAAACAGTTCACGACCTCCGTAAGCTCTTTAATCCAGAGGTTATAAACCTTTCTTATTTAACGTCATAACAATATGTTACCATAAGGCGATTGAATAGAGAAAAATGTACTATGATTCAAACGGATAAGTTTGGCGAAATAGTAAAGCTGTTTTGAATAGTGAGCAATTTAGATGTTTTGTACCCAAAACTCCTCGTTTTGGTTTAGGTATTGGATAGAAATACATAGATAGATAAACATCAAAACAAAATTTAAACAAACTAAGAACAGAACCACAATACGCGGTGTTTGCGCTGTAAGCGGTCTCTTAGTGTAAGTTCCGTAACAATGATATACCTCACTGCTTGCAACTTTAGTAAAGTATAAATGTAAAAATTTGAAAAAAATACAAGAGTAGGTTACAATACGAAAATAAATAAAAGGAAATGACAAAATTACTTGATAACTTTATGCGGAAGAAAACCTTTTTTCATCGCATAATTTGTCCACTGCGTCTCAAGACGTTATCGACGTAAATATCTTCTAGTTCTTCGCTATGCAAGCACCCAAAAACCTTATCTCTAATCTTTGACCATATGGTGATATTAAAGAAATATGGGATATGGTGTTGTAATTTAATTAATTGGTGCTTTCGGATTGATTTCCTTATTAGGCGCCAGATGGTTTAATTTAACAAATTATTATGACTTTAATAGAGATAATTAGCTGTGTCCTTCGGTTTTAACTTTAAATCCCGATCCCATAAAAATATCGGTATTTAAAATAGCTTTTTGACGTACTTCTGTCCTCCTGGGTAATAACATTTTGGCGTAGTATTCGATAAGCCATTTTCCTTAGATGCGTAATCAACTTTCAAACCTATGCCAATTTCAATTTAATGTTTGTGTATAACAATTATACAAAATAATTAATGCCATCAGCTCATCAGCTTTTTCCTGTTTTGTGGAAAAAAAATCTTCTTAAATATTTTTTAAAACATTAATTAATCTGGCAAGCGAGATTTTGTTATTTTGGCTATTATTTGATGCAAATATTTTTACGAGCTACAATATGTTAATGATCGTCTTTTGTTTCCGTTTCGATCGCCTTTTGTTTTTTTACGATTTTCGATTGATTGAACCCCGCGAAAAAAGGGTTCTCGTGGTCACAGCTCAAATAATACCCATAGTCTAAGTGCCTCTACCCTATAATAAAAATCAAAAGGTATCTATTACCTGGCTCCCTTTCCCATGTAACAACGAAGTTTTATTCAAAATCTTAATTAATTTCAGTGAAAGCAATAATTTTACGGTGAATGATTTCGTTTGTAAACAATTTGGGGTAGTTTTTGGTTTACTACCCTAAGTTTGACGTTATCTTATTCTTGTGGTTTTCTACCACAATTCTACTATAAAAGTAGGTATTGTATTTAAATCTCTTTAATAACCTATAATATATTTCTGTGCTTTATATTAAATAGGTATGTATTTAGTTGTTTTTTTTTATAATCAGCTTTTGTAAGTTTTTACTTCTTTTTCTTACCTACCGTGTTTGCTACGTCATTTTACTACAAGAATTGTCGTGAGTCGTGGCGATGCCAAAAAATTATGAAATGCAATAGACACAACCCGTTTTTGTTTGGCTTAAACTAGAAGTAGGTACTTCTTACACTAACCCTTCGAAATACCTACTTGAACTTAATAAATAACAACCGAACATCACCTACCATCTGTCCCAAAAATCCAATGGACATAAATAATATTTTTAACAGAACGAAATAATCAAATACTCTATCAATAGAAAAACGCCCCTTGAAATTGTACCGTAAATTTCCCATGCAGTATCTAAGAAACGATTGTTGTCACAAATAAATCACGATTTACATGAGCCCGTTTAAAAAAAAAAGTAGATCGGTTTTTGAGCATTCTCTATACACATTTTTAGTGGCAATCAAGACTCTATTACTTTAAAATAAAGTTTAATAAAACTAAAGCGGAATTTGAAGGGTGAATACTATTGTTAAGATTCGCAAACTTCCCTAAGGTATTTTTAAAGTCTGACTTCCTTAACAATAAGTTTATATTACAATGGCTGCTGAATCTGCTCTAGATTGGATAACAATTATTATTAGTGGGAAGATTGCGAATGTGAAGATGACAATGGAATTCAGTTACCTTTGACATGGAGGCCAGCTGTGTGAGATGAGAAGATGGCCTTTTTGAAGCATTCACTGTGATATGAAAAGTTTGCTAATAAGAATCAATTTTAGTAAATTATGTTCTTGTTTTCAAGGTTTGCAAAATTTTGTGCAAATAGTCAATATCAAGTTATTTGCGTCTACGGTTTCAGTATAATGAAAAAAGATATAAAAAGGTATTAGAGTGCGTTTCATTTTAGTTTCATCAAATAGTTCTTAAGCCGTTATGTTTTCAGTAATGCATATAATGTATTGCATTAATACTTTGAATTCGTTACCATCAATTCAGGGATACAACATGAGGGCAAAGGAAAAATTTGATGATACGCATCTAGTATGTCTTTTATATCTCAATTAATCTTTTCGTTTCGCCAGTGATAATCTTGGAATTGGTTTAAACAATCATCGAATGAGATTACATATTGTGTCTCCACCTAATAAATGTTAATCAAAAGAAGGTTGCATATCCTATCAAAAAGGTTCAATACATAAACAGATATCAAACCTTATTCATCCTAAACTTTTCGTAGCATCTGCCCCTCACGGAGATACTTATATCTCCAACAACTTACAAACTTAATAAACTAGCAACAACGTAATCAAAACTCGACATTTATTGGCAATAAAAAGATTTGTACCAACAATCAACTTTACAGGACTACCTACCACTACAATTAAAGATGTACTTATATTTAATCTCAGTAGTGTGGTACGGTCGTAAAATGTCTTTATAAGCGTCCGAGGTTATGAACTCACCTTGGGGGCTTTGAGGAATCAGTGTTAAGAGGAAAGGGTACCGGGGGCTTTCTCCATACAAACTATTACAAACGTAGTCGACTGTTTTCTCCCTGGATAATGACACTAGAGCAAATATTTTTGGTGCATAAAACTTAGAACTGCCATGACCATGCCCCTATTTTTTGTTTTTTTTTTAATTTTTTAATTTTTTTAATTTTAATTATTATGATAATTAGAAAATTAAAAAAAACCAAAACATAGGGGCATAGTCATGGCAGTTATAGGTTTTATGGCACAAAAATATTTGTGCTAGTGTCATTATCCAGGGAGGAAACAGTCGACTACGTTTGTATGGAGAGCGCGCAGGTACCCTTTCACCTTAACGGAGACATGAAACTTTTAATGTTATCGGCCGATCAAAAAGTGTACCTATAGTCTCGACTAATCTAAAAGTCGACGCCCAGTATTAGTACCATATTGTAAGAATCTTATAATACGCACTTCCACAGATTTCCGATTAAAACATTAGAATCTTCGCCTACTCTACGATATTACAGATATTATAACTCATGTTGACGAGTAAATATGCAGTAAATTTTAGTCTGCTTCAACGGCTGATCGACTTTTTTCCACAACTGTATATTAGACCGTTTTTAAATAAAGAAGCTATATTTTTAATTAAGTTAACTAACCCACTACTAAATATTCTAATTCGATCATAACTATAATATTGGGACTCTCACACAGAACTTGCAAGTTCGTCTTATCGCAAAAATCTTCTTTAAGGTGGTCGCAGATTGATCAGAGCCGAAATAATTGAATTTTTGCCGTCCACGGGAAAAGGTACCTTATAGTGATAGAGATAAGGTACCTACATTTGTATTTCCGATGACGTCATCAGAGTCAGAGGCGGCCGACTCTGAAATATAAATGTCAATAATAATAGTGATAAAGTAATAGTAATAATAGTAATAGTGTAATATAATGGTGTGTATAATATCTCTATTAATATAAGGTACCTTTTCTCGTGGACGGCAAAAATTTGATTCGTTCGGCTCTGATCAACCTGCGACCACCTTTAGGAGCCGATTCAATTTTCGTAAATTTGCAGTTTTCTGTAAGAACCCTTATCACAAGACTCTATGACGTTTTCATACGTAGATACTTTTAATTGGTTAAGCCGTTGTTGTATCATCATCCGAGCGATGTTCCCGGTTGCATCCCTCTCGGGAGCCCAGGGTCCGCTTTCCTACTTTTACGCCTCCACTTCGCACGATCTTCGGCATCCTGGGTTGTAAGGCCATTTGCACGCATATCACCCTTTACGACGTCAAGCCAGCACTTCTTGGGTCTAAGCTTAAGCCGTTGTTGTATGTACCGTCAAAATGGTAGTATCGACGAAGACTTTAAAACGTTTACAACTGCAGGAACCCTTCTCATAATTTCATTGTTAACTTGCCTTGCCTTTGATTCCGACTCATTTATTATTGAGTTGCTTGCAAAAAACTTACGACGAAATAGAAGTAAAGAAATATTTTACATTTAGAACGAGTTTTTTTTCTTGTCGTGATTTTTCAAATTGACAGCTCGGGACGAGTTTTTCTAATCGGCCAGTTAGATTTTCAACAGTTGTGTTTGTTCAGAGCAGAAAGGAGTTTTGATAAAAAGTTTAGCAGGTTTCAACTTCGAGGTATCAATGTGTTTTGTTGAGTAATTTATATTTATTTGTGACTTTTTTGCTAAAAACTAAATCACAAAAAAGGCACCGTTGACACAGTTTTTATTCAAACTCTGAGCGGCTTGCAGGAATTTTATGTCTCTAGATTTAGTAAAATGAAAACTCGATTTTAGCTCATTTATGATCATTATCAGATTAGAATTATTATTAGATAAAATAATCCTGTAAATCGTTTTAAATGTCAGCCGTTAAGATTTAAAATAAAAAAGAGTTTTCTTTTTTTATTGCTTTTGAATTTAACAGACCAATTTATCTCGATTGTTCTAAATAACCAGAGCCGTAGAAATAATCCCCACAAGATTATGGTTTAAAAAACCTGCCATACTGGGCCCAGGTGTCCAAGCTTATCAATATAAATCAACCCTGCTTGGCCTATAACCTTTGGGTTTCGTGGATTAGGGTCTACAACGTTTCCCAGGACATAAAACATATCAGTTAAAAAAAAAAGTAGGATATGACTCGTTCGATATTTAAAACTTTCGTGTAAACATATCATTAACTGTCGGTTTATGACGTTTGATGGGGTGTGTCAAGGTTTGACACGAGTCTGAAAATTTAAATTGGTATAGTTGAATGGAGGACAAATTAGTTAAAGTTACAGGGAGCATCATTGGCTTCTATTTATTGAGACAAAACTTCATTAAACTATTTTATCAATTGTTTTTCAGTTTCAGACGCTTCTGCCACAAACTCTGACACAATCTACCAAACGTCACAAACTGATAGTTAATTGTATGCTTACAAGAAAGTTTTAAATATCGAACGAGTGATAGCGTATTTATTTACTTGATATGGTTGGTTTGGTTTGGTTGGGCAAAACCCTAAGATTTTGTTTATCAATGTTACTTCACATATGTGTGATTTAGCCCTAGATGTCCCACACGTGACCCTGGGTTGATGCTAAAGGAGCTATTTCCTTGGGGGGTTTCAGCTGCGGCTTGTTACCACCCACCGGCCTAAGTCGTATTATAAGGACGGTTAGGAAAAGTTCTCGTTTTACTGCCGTCCTGCCTTTACTTATGTTATTCAAAGGCCCCGGCTTAGTTGGGGGATTTAAAGCCACGAGTGCATAGGAATCTAGGAAACCGTGCTACATGTTAGACCGCCATCGGGTAAGATAGTGGTCAAACGATGGCCTATACCCACGGAACTATTTTTTCTGTTCTGTGCCTATACCAATATTTAAAAAAAAAACACATTTTTACATTACATTCTCGTTTAGTTTATTTTATTTTATTAAACAAACAGCAATAATCACAAACATATAAATCAATCTTACTAATTAAAAAACCAGTTTTCTTGCAAGTAACCTACTTTCTGGCCGATTTTGAAGTCTCTATAACGTCAAACAACACCTACTACATGAGTTTATTGTTCGTGTTAAATTAAAATACCCGTAGTTACCTGTATGTAACTTTTTACCTACGACTGCTCACCCCTTTGCTTGTAATATTTGTTACATTTTTTACACGTGCGCTCCTTTACCGTGAGAACTGAGAATTGTTAACATGTCGGTGTCAAACAGTTTTTTTTGCTTTTACTTCCTCGATTAATGGCTTGCTGGTACATTTTTTTTGTTTCGGAATGATAGGGATTAAAAAAAAAGGTTTATATTGCACTTACTTAAATGTGATACTTTTTAGTTAATTTAAATACATTTTTTTTCCGCTGGTATAATATCAATCAAGCATAATATATAGCGCTTTGCTCGCGGTTAGCGCTAAAGTGTAGCCAATGAGAAACGAAAACTGTTTTTTTTCCAAGCGTCAGAGGCTTAAGTTGTGATGCGTATAACGCCAGTGTCATCAATTTAATATTTGAATCAATTTGTGGTTTATATTGGGCTGAAAATGTTTCAAATAATTCAGCGATCTCGCATTAACTTTAAATTAATATTTTTACTATAAATCATAGAGTAGATTTACCAAATCATAAGTATTGTCTTTGCTTTTAACAGGAAAATGATCAAATGACAACCAGCAGGGAGTGAATCAAGTCTTTCATAAAATAAATTAATGAACGACATCTCGAACAACCCTGCGTAATTAAATCCACGCTCCGTGTTTGTTAACAAACAAACATATTATAATGATAATCACTTTGTTTTATAGTCATACGTTTCGAGGAACTGCAGCGGGATTTTACGAAGCGTCTTTTGTTTTTTTTTTCTTAAATGATGGCTTAGCATGGTTCGTGCATAATGTTAACCATTTATTGTCACACTTATTTTTCAATGTCGCACGCACGCACGCAGTATTTTATCAATGAAATTTTCCTAGGTTTTTTGGATTTTACATATAAATCACATGTCTAAGCACTTATTAATTCTATATGGTATTTACGATGCATCTTTTGTTTTTATTTCTTAAATTATTTTGGTTTAGCACGACTTGTGCATAAATCAACCATAGTTCAATGACGCACGTATTTTACCAAAGAGGAAATCCTAAAACTTTGGATTTTACATAGAAATCGCATGCTTATTAATTTTAAGGGATTTTACGATGAGTCTTTTTTTACAGTGAGTGAAATTTCTTTATTACTTCAAGTTTTTCGCACGACATTTTTTAAATTAATTTCCTGTACATTTCGTGATAGGTTTATAATTTACATTCATTGGTCAGGTCATAGCGATGCACTAGACTGTAAATTTTTAGTTCTCACATTAAAAAAATAATTGCAAGCGTGAATCCGGCTTTAAACTAAGTGGTCCAGTACAAATATTCTTATGGACACTTTTCTAGTAACGCTTAGTAAAGGCTTAGTTCAAATTGTACGCCACTATGTATGACATTGGAATAACAAAGTCCACTAAATGAAAGTTGCTGGCGCTGTATAAATTATCAATATTAGCTGTAATGGCGCCAATAAGTATTATTTTTTATCTATGACATTTTTTTAAATTAAATACATTGTCATTATGTTTAAGGTTCTGTACCTCAAGAGTAAAAACGGGACCTTTATGGGATCCCTCGGTTGTCTGTCTGTCTGTTTTTACTTTTATACGGTCAAAGAACCGTTTTCAAAACATTTCCACTGAACCCAAATCAGACTATAAAACTGAAAACTGCACAAAAAAATCTGCACACGGTTCGCTAATCTCAAGGGTGTTTAATTAAAATATATTTTACTTCTCCCTCACTCATTGTAATTTCATATATAGCTATCTCTTTCATTTAAGGGCTCTTGAGGTGAACCCTAAAGATACTAAGGTACTGGAGTGAAGAGGTTGTTATGATCTTTTGTTTTATAATGAGTTGGGTAAGTGACTAAAAGGTTTTTACCGATAGCATTTGACTTTAATTTGCAATGTTTGGTTGAAACGGTCAGTCAAATAATAATCATATTTTAGTTTTTACATGCAATCTAGATGATTTAGAGTGACAGTAACTTTTAATCCATGTTTTTACGGGCGCTCTGTGGTGCCTGGCATATGTATAAAATGGAGTAAGCTTGCCTAGAACTCTAGAACACGCTAACTCACTATAAAGCGAATTAAAAAAACCGCACACGAAGGGTTCCGTACAGATAGCGGTAACAGACATGTCATAATCTGTGAAAATTTAAACTGTGTAGTATCACGGTTCATGATATACAGCCTAGTGACAGACAGACGGACGGACGGACAGTGAAGTCTTAGTAATAGTGTCCCGTACTTTAGGTACGGAACCCTAAGAAGGAAAACATCGTGTTGAAATCCGCGGCTTAGTTAGCCCATGCACTACAGAGCGCCCTAAATCACATGAATAAAAAAATCGTGGCGCTGTGTAAAAAGCCAATATTTAACGCAATTAACACGGTGTAACCTTCGACTCCAAATTCATACTTTTCGCCAAACCTCTTTGGTAGATTTCTACAGTTCTTTGCCAGTGCCAGAAACTATAACTCCCTTACTAATCAATTCCAAAGGGTTGTGCACATAAAAAGATTTACCATATAAATTAAATCTATCAATATTTATGATAAGAGATCGGGTCGCGGTCGTGGTACGTAAATGCATTATTTATGAACTATTTATGATTGCGGTTATGTCTAGTAAAAAGCGAAAACCGTTGTAAAACTTCCTTAGAAGACATGTACGATTGCAAAGGAACATCTCTACATAGTATAAAATAAAGTCACTTTTCACCGTCCCTATGTCCCTATTTCCCTTTGTATGCTTAGATCTTTAAAACTACGCAACGGATTTTGATGCGTTTTTTTTTAATAGATAGAGTGATTCAAGAGGAAGGTTTATATGTATAATACATGCATAATATAGCCGTGCGAAGCCGGGGTGGGTCGCTAGTAATCTATAAATTAAGGTTTAAAACAAATATACAGGTAAACAATTTATTTTTACAAAACATTATAATATTTTAAAATATATAATCTGTGAAAATTTCAACTGTCTAGCTGTCACGGTTTATGAGATACCGCCTGGTGACAGACAGACGGACAGACGGACGGACGGACAGACGGACGGACGGACAGTGGAGTCTTAGTCTTAGGTTCCGTTTTTACCCTTTTGGTACGGAACCATAAAAACGAAAACCTTATTAACTACAAAGTTGTACAAATTCTTGTCGTTAAAATAATTTAAAAGATATAAATAGGAGCCAACAGAAAAATGCTTATTGCCGATATTAGCTAAATTGTTAATTATGTATTTCATGGAAACCGATGTTGAAGAGTTCTTGTTAGTTAAATATTGTGTAACATTTTAGTAGGTATAATAAGACGAATATTCCTTGTCGTTTCTCTCTTTATCGTTTTTTTTTTTTTTTTTTTTTTTTTTTTTTTTTTTTTTTTTTTTTTTTTTTTTATGTAATTATTTTTCGTGTTTGTCTTTATGGTGCAATAAAGTGTTTATCTATCTATCTATCTATCCAAACTTAAGTCGAAAAAGAGGTAAAGTTTTTGACTTTTTGGATAGTTTAAACTATTTGAAACAATAATTGTTTAAGTTGCAGTTTTTCGGTTTATATAAAGCACAGAACTATTGTTAGCGCTTAAAAAGAGTAGTTCAGTCGTTAAAAAAGCAGCTTTTCCTAAAATTACGTGTGACTTTCATTTAGTTGCACATTAGAAAATAATTTTCTGACTAATAAATCCTTTATTAGGATTTGAAATGATTCCAAATTCAGTTGAAAATATTTATTTAGAAATAGTTGAGGGTAATTTCTTTTAGAAATTATGCAGTCCACATTTAAATTTAAAATAAGCCTTAGTTGAAAAACATAAATAAGGTTTTTGTAGTTGGTAAATTAAGTATAAAAAAATTTATTTTCGTTATTTAAATTATTGTAAATTGTATTATAATTTGGATCAATAGTTTTGGGTTTGCTAACTAGATGCTTAGTACTGTATTAAAGCTCTGTTCAAAACGACACGACAGCTTCCTAAAAAATAGGAAGGCGTGGAATATATACCATTTGTGAAACATTTGAAATTCCTTTAAAATGTTAATACAAAAGACATAAACGGGGTCATACAATTTTCATACACTTTGCCTTATGAATTTAGTCTTAGAATTTCAGTACAAATAAAAATAAATATCCGCTTATTGAAAACAACCTTAAAACTTGTTGTTTACCTACTGAAAATTGTGATAATATAATTTTCAGTAAGTAAACTGAACTGCACCGTGCACCGTTTTCAGCGCGGGAAAGCCTTTGTTTGAAATTTTACAAAGAGTTTATAAACGTACTTTTATAAGTAAGGAATGGTATTTCTAAGTACTTAAACATAATAGGTATAAAATAAGTAGACATTAGGTTAAATATTATATAAATTTTCTACTTAAATAAAGAATCCAAGAATCTTTTCAACTTTTTTGCTTCATCTTTCTTTAAAACGGTCGGATAGCACACAAAAACGGACACAATCTTTATAAGAATCTGTCGTACATCCTCACACAGATGTAGGTAGATACAATGCAATGTTGCAACTTGAATTTCGTTATTGAAAAGGGTCCCAGACGGACTCACCTTAAATTATCCTTTCCAAGGAGAACTGGTACCCAAAAATCCAATGAAAAACCACATGAGCGATGTTCCTCGACAGACTGTCATTTCACATCCAAAATCACACAAAACAAAAGAATCCAATGCACTTTTCATTTAGAAATTTTGAATTTCGAAGCGGATCGGCCGGTGCAAACTCGCGCGCATAGCACGTGCATTCCCGCGCAACGACGACGAATGAATAGGCGAACTCGAGTCCACCTGGGGAGACGGTGTGACATTCGCCACATGGTTCGCCCTTCTCTTTCACACGTACTGCAGTAACCAACTGTGAAAGAGAAGAAAAATCTTATTCAAAGAACGGTTGTAGATCGTAGACGAATTTTTTCGAAGAGCATTGTCTTATCTTGTGGTCACGTGATAAATGCCCCGCTGATAAGGGCCATTGATAAAAAAGTCATTAAAGTTGCTTGAATGGGTACCGGCGAAGCTCCGTGCGGGCTTTCTGATACTACTTGAATTATAGCTTTTACAATGGAAGGAAGGGTAACAAAGCAATACAACAAGTGGCTTAAACAATGGAAGCTCGAAAAGCTTTCAGCGTAATTTCATTAGTAATTTGGCCAAATTTCAAATGCATTTTTTTTTTTCTTTTGTCCGGTCAGCTCTGTGACCGAACATTTTTGGCCTTCAAATGCATTTATATTCATAAAGCATCCTTCATTTTTATGTGCTAAAATGGCTTTAATTTTGGGTTTTGTTTAGAAGAAAAGAAAACATTACCTTCCCGTAGTCGGAGAAAAAAATTCACACAACATTTTTCAAATATTGTTGTTACGTAGGTACTAGTTAATTATATTTTAAAAAATCCAGTTAAAAACCTTAGGTAGCTAATTAGTAAGAAAACGTGACAAAGTCAACTATAAAACAACCAATATCAGAAGCGTAGCCGCAAAAGATATTATGTAAAAACGTGATGTTTAAACCAAAGTGTTCTTATTTTTTTCTGGCTACGGCGTACTCAAAAGTGTTCCCCGTAGTAGGGGAGGGTATTGTTTTAATGCAATGAACTTAATACTTAACCCGAAAAGATTAGATTAGCAACATCCGGTACAAATTATATGACGTATTTGCGACGTTACATCCGCCATTTAGTGTGACATTCCACCATAGAATTAATAAGTGTCTTGCTATTTTTATCCTCTCTACCTCCTCTGACCGAAAAAAAAGACGGAAACCAAGACTAGATTTCAAATTTATTACTTACTGTACAAAATGGCCGGATACCTTCTATTAAATGCTTAAATTGTAATAAAGTATTGTTCCAATTCACAACAATTAATATAAGTAATTAAAATCCAACAATAACTCATTATTATAATACTTTCGCTTCAAAGAAAATTGGAAAGTGTCACAAGAACAATAGCTAAGTATGCATGCCTACTTAATTTTATTAGTTTTTAACTAATTTATATACGCGCGTGCCAAATTTAATGAGTGGGTACTCGTTTCAAGCACGTTCTTTACTTTAGGCACACTTTTACCAAGCGAAAGCTAAGGTTAACAAAATAAACACGAAAATTACAACTCATTGTGCCATTTTCGGAACATCATTATCAGGGAAGTATTAAGGTCCGTTTTATAAGGCTACTGAAGAAGTTTTAATGAAGATATAAAAGGTTGAAAAATAAGCTATAATTAAGCATATTTTCATGTCTCTGTGTCAATTAGTTGGCAACCTAACTTATAGTTAAAAATCGTTTTAGATTAGTTTTGCAGTTATTATTTTGCAGGGGCCACTCCGGGGACAGTCCGGAGTGGCCCGGAGAACAAATTGTTTGCAGTATTTTGTAATTTAGACTAATGCCTGCTGAGAAAAATAGGGTCTTTAAAATACAGTGTGTCTAGATCTCGTTATACCTAAACCAAATAAGAGGTAGGTGTATGGAGACTTAGATCTTTTAAGTCAAAAGCGAGAGAGACCTAGTAAGGTTTAGGTCTGTTAAGTTTTTATCGGTTCCAAACACACTCAGAAAAAAATGTTAAATTAAATGGCGGCCCTGGTAGTTCTGAATACATGTGGCCCCAAACCATTACTGCCCCAACAGCTCCTGCCCTGACTCCATCCCTGACCTGCACTAGATAAAAAATGTCTAATTGCCGCGAACGGGGCTGAACTCACTGACCAAGTAATATAAAGTTACTCAGCGGTAGTTAACGGGTATTGCCCGGTATAGTCACGGTGATTTGTACTCTGCGTTCTAGAGCGAGCTCAGGTGGGTATGGTCATATCCGAGATAACTGAAGAGGCCTAAGGCTGGTTATAGACAAGCGTTTTGGCATGGTTTTAAGATACGATGCGATATAAAAAATATTCTTAACACAACCTTATTTTTAGACACATATTTACTCGTGAACTATAAGTCTAAACACTATCCTAAATAATCTATAGGGATAGTGTTTAGAGTTTAGACTATAGTTCCCTATATAGTCTATAGGGATAGTGTGTGTCTAAAGTACAGCACGAGTAAATCTGTGCCTAAATCTAAGGTTAAAATCCACATCTCGGACTATCCTTAAACCACGTTTTGGAATAAGGGGGAGAGAGACAAGTGACATATTGAGGTAGAATTTTAGAGTCTTACATTTAGTTAATTGAATGAATTAGGCAAAATTATTAGTTTTAATTTCGGCTTTAACGCAGCCAGTCTTTTGGGCTGAATTACTGAAGTGTTGGGCACCCTCACCCCCATCCCCAGTTCAGTAATTTCTGACGAAACTGAACGAAAATAGTAAAAAAAGCACTTACTGACGAAAGCGGCGTCTAACAGATGCGCCCTAAATCAAAGGCTAGCTGCTGTTGGCTGAAGGTCCCTAGGAAGGGTTTCCTAGGGACTCCCATTTGAACTTACAATTTTTATTTAATGTTAGTAGAAAGGTTATTTAATTAATTTAGGTTTATATTATTAATTTGCTAGCGCTGTATAACTCATCCATATCAGGTTAGATGTATATCGTGCAATTTAGTTAGAGATTCATTCATTAACAGGATCTAAATTTTTACTGAATTTATAAGCAGAAATTATAAGGAGTTCTATGACACTTCGTCGTACCTTAATAAGGGCCCAGAGTTATGACTTAATTCCTCCATATCAAATATATCTTCGGAAACAATTGTTATCTTGACCTTCGTGAGCATTATCACAAAAAAAGAAAAATCCCATGAGTTTCTTGTGCGTTCTTCTCATTGGTGGGAGCGTTCCGAGGGCATATTTCCTTACTTAATTTTTAAGCGCTTAAAAGTGAAGTCATGCAAATTGTATGATAATGAATAAAGAATTTCGAATTCGAATACGATTATCGTAAGCGAAATCTGACAAGTATTTTGAGCCTTAGAATGCCTTTTATAGCGAACGATACCAAACGAGCTTCCGATAAAACTGTAAAAGGTGTAATAGAGTTCTAGAATGTTAAGTGCAATTTAAATTGTTGACAGTACGATGATGTAGGTAATTTATTAGGATAATAGTTGTGCCCCGTGGTTTTACTAGCGTTTAAGTACAAGTTATACAGTGTTTTTTTTACATGGACCCTCAGGGCTAACTACAAAAAGTGGCTATTTTCTTTGATTTGCCATACTATGTGTGTTTCCAGTACTTAATCTGTATCAGCAACACTATCGATTGGTATAAAAATATACGATGATTATTTTTTGCAAAATCAACAGGTTCGGTTCCTGAATCTAAATTTAATGATGCAGTTTTAATTTTTTGCCAAAATCGGGCACGCAACTCCTTTTAGCATTTTTTACTATCTCTTATAAGTTTAGGATATAGCCCTAAAAGCTCACGTAAAAAAATGCCCTGCATACCTACAAGAAAATGGAAATGGTAACTTGTCTAATAAAATTGTTAAATTACCGTAAATGCAAAATTTATAAAATAGTAAATACTGGTATTTGAACTTTATCGAACGAAATTGAACTTTTCACCACTGCGTCGACGCGGCTCTACCAAATTAAAATGATACAAAGAAGCAGTTCCACCTGTCGCGGACTGTGTAATTAGGAATTCGTAAAAACATCAGACGAACGGGCGTGAATGTAACTAAACAAAACTCTTGGACAGACATTGTCAAACTTTGGTCTTGGGTTCGAATTCTGACCGGGCGGCCGTGCATTAATAGATTTTTCTTACTTTATTGCGCTATTCACATTTCTCTTATACGCGTAGTTGCTCTTAAAGCTGAGGGGTGGTAGGTTTATGTTTTGGGCAAGTCTATTCCATCTTATTATATACTTACTAGCTGCGCTCCGCGGTTTCACTGTAACACAATATCGGGATAAATTGAGATGTAAGCTATCCTATCTTTCAAGTTGGATCAAACTGCACACGGTATGCAAATTTGATTAAAATCGGTTAAGTAGTTTAGGAGTCCATCGCGCACAAACAACGTGACACGTAATTTATATGTATTAGATGATGAAAGGAAGAGAGGACAAAAAGTTTGTACTTCGAAGTATGTCCCGGGCAATACAGAGCGCCCTGAATAGCATGAATTAAAAGTTAGTGTTACTGTATAAATTATTTAGACTGGATAGTACCTTTAAAGTACTCGTAATTTAGGACAAAGCACAACTTCAAATAGTGATATGGGACACACTAAGATTTTTTTGGAATGTGAGACAAAACTTTAAGACAATCGAGGAATTAAATTAAATATTTTTAAGGAAAAATGCATCTTCAAAAATTGCGACTAAGACGAGACTCGAACTCGCATCCTTTGAATACCGTTCAAATGCGTTACCAATTCCGCCACTTAGTCAAGTACCGTCATAGTCGAATTTAAGAATCGCATTAACCTTCTTTTCGAATTAAGTTTCGTTAGCGACATCTGTTAGTATGAATTTACATTACATATAACTCGAAAGTTAACCATTTTAGTTAACGTGTTCGACAAGAGATGGCGCTTTTACTAATCTCAATGATATATTATTTTTTAAAGTGCTAAGCCTGCACTGGGCTATCTGTAAATATTTTTAAGGAAAAATGCATCTTCAAAAATTGCGACTAAGACGAGACTCGAACTCGCATCCTTTGAATACCGTTCAAATGCGTTACCAATTCCGCCACTTAGTCAAGTACCGTCATAGTCGAATTTAAGAATCGCATTAACCTTCTTTTCGAATAGCCCAGTGCAGGCTTAGCACTTTAAAAAATAATATATGAATTAAATTAAATCATGTAAAGGCCAATATTAAGTTTCTGCCTCTGTAAAGTTTGAGAATCACAATTTATCAAAAGTAAAGCAGGTGCGTAACATGCGTCCGAGTCGTACTACTTGACTCGACATTATTAATGTATTATTTCGTTAAAAAAAACATGTTATATTTGAAAGTCATGTGTTAAATTCCCTTGTTTTTTTCCGGCATTAAAATTAACAAGTTTTGTACAAAAAAAATGGACTAACTACTAAATTTCGTCTGTCAGATCTGATAGATATAACTTTGTTTGAATTTCTATTTAGTTTATCTTAAACTAAGTGCGACCTTTGGTTTTATCCGCGTAAGTCCCGATCTCGTGGAGATATCGGGATAAAAAGTAGCTTGTGTTATTCCGGGTCTCCAGCTATCCTTAGTTCCACAGCAATCGGTTCAGTAGTTTTTACGTGAAGAAGTGACTAACATATACACACATGATAACAAAAACTTTCTAAATTATAATATTACACCTACATCCTAAAAGGATTTTTAAGAATTTTTAGACTCTTGTAGTTCCAGAGCTTTCTTGATGAGTGTTTTGTAAAAGACTCATAGTAGAATAGGATCTCTGTTATGACTCTTTCTCCGAATAAATTATCCACACTCATTTTGTGCCCTTACAGTACATCTAATAGTAAAACAATAACAAGTAGTGACTTAGTTTTATGTAATTCCATTAGCGACTATCACGTACTGTCACTGTCAACGGCCGCACGTCACGGTGCGTACACGCAGGTGCGTTAATTAACGCATGCGCAGTGCGCACGTGAGAACAACACCAATTTACGAGATTGTACCGTAAATTAGTACAAATTTGTTTCAGTAATTGATAGTTACGATCGATCAGGTGTCTGAATTTGGGGAATGATTGAGAGGTTATGGAAATTAAGGTGTTTATTGATTAATGTTTTTGACCTAGGGGGTAAAATCACTGTTAAAGTTAATTTAAAGGGAATATTTACTGTGTATTTATGTTTTTATGTTGTGGCTGCCATTCGAGCACATTTTTCATCTTTTTTTTTTCAGCAGCATTTGCTAGCCGCTGCAGCGTATATTATGATTTACCAATGTCTCAACACCTTTCTATCACCAGTCATTCTGGGCCACTCTTCTCCAGCATGAGTTCTATATATGTCATCGGACCATCTACGAAAGGATTTTTAGGATTTTGATCTCTAAACTGACAAAAAGAGCTGTTTAACGTTTATAGTCCGTAGTAACTATTATGTATTCTGTGTTTCAAATATCACATAAAGAGACACTATAACGACTTTTAAAGAACATTATTACTGGATACTATCAAGTGAATAAAACGTTAAAATATTAATGTTCCAGATTTCACATACATAAACGTTAGCCTATTGCGTGCGTTATGCTTTAAATTTAATTAACAGATATGAATCTATCTAATTTGCATTGTATTAGACACCTGTTAGTCACACCACTTTGGAAATACGTTTGCAACGGTTAGAATAAAAAAGCAGTGCTGTTTTAGGAATTTAATTAATTATTTTTTATATTTTTCCATTAGCTAAACTTATTACGTTAGAATTTGTTGGTGTGCCTCAAGGTTCCATTTTGCGCCCACTGCTCTTCTTAATGTAGGTACATGAATGTTGTACTTGAACTTGTATACGGGGTCTTTTTCCGCAATTAGACTCTTTTTAATTGAGTCCTTTTTGCGTGAAGATGGAGTGGGCTTGCCCAGCACCCACTAACCTCTCAGCTTAGTCGACCATGCCTAGAGGAGAGAACTTGTCAATACTTCTGGAGCCAACTAAGCCGCGGGTTTCATCGCTATGCTTTCCTTCACCGTAAGAGCAATGTCAATTAGCGCACATAAATTTTTCTTAAGAAAAATACATTGGTGCACGGCCGGCCTGGATTCGAAACATAAATATCGACGTTTTGGTTTATACTTACTTAAGTTTAGAAAAAGTTTTATATTAAATCTGTTGTCAGCACCAGAATGTCATATAATCTGGCCATGTGGCCATCTGTACTTCTCTTCGAAGATTATGGATTCGAATCCTGGCTGGCTGTGTGTCATTGGATTTGGAACTGATTGAAGCTTAAACAATCAGACTTCAATCGCGATTGTCAATAACGTAACGCGATTGATCGTCTTGGGGGCACTTTAAGCTATGCGTCCTAATTAACATTGCTCTCACGGGGAAGGAAAATATCTTGATGAAATTCGCGGCTTAGTTAGCTCCAAACGTATTTCTTTTCTCTGGATATGGTCGACTAACTTGAAAGGGTTGTATGGGTGATTGGCAAACCTACCTTTTCTAATAAATGTATACTTAAATGGCTAACGCTGTATAAATTATCTAGATTCAATGTAAAAAGCCAATATTATTTATACAAAACTTATCAATTTACTATAAAATTTTAACAACTGTTCTGACCCATCTGTCGACTTCGACCGATAATCTAATTTGTTCAAATCGCTCGTAAACCAATAAAAATTTCCTTAACCTTTGTAATATAAATACTGTTGATAAAAAAAGGATTTTATGGAACAGTTGCAAGTAATAACAAGGAATTTGATAGTCGTTTAAAAAATTTGAAAGATATTTTTGATATGTTTTGGGCTGTTGTGGCTTTTAAGGGACACACAAAAAGAATACAATATGCAGGTAGTTTGTTATATCTTAATACTTAAATACTGGCAGCATCTTACGGTTTCAGAATGAAAATCCGTAAGGAATACCGATGCCGTGGGAATGAGCTGAAATTAAAGAAGTTGTATCTACTAATAGTTGTAGAATTCTTATGACTGTTTATCTTAAGCAAATCTTAAGTCATATTTTCTTAAAAATATTTCTTACATTCCGTTCATCTAAATACTAATTAAATATTATGAAGCTGAAGAGTTTGTATGAACGCGCTAATCTCAGGAACTACTGGTTTGAATTGAAAAATTATTTTTGTGTTGGAAATTCCATTTAACGAGGAAGGCTGTTGGCTACTTTTTATCCCAATATTCCCACGGGATCGGGAGTTACGCGGGTGAAACTGCGGAGCGCTGCTAGTACTCATTATAAATATTATTATAGTTTGTTTGTTTGAACGCGCTAATGTCAGGAATTTCTGGTTCGAATTGAAAAAATATTTTTTGTTGGATAGTCCATTTAATTTTGTCGAGGAAGGCTATTTTATATTTCGATATTTTCACGGGATCGGGAATTGCGCGTGTGAAACCGCGGAGCGCTGCTAGTATGAATCTTTTTTTAACGTGCTTGTGATAATCGTGTTTTGGGTCTTGTTTGTTGGAACTTATCATTTCACCATATTCGCCATGAAATAAATATTTTTGCGGAAATATTATCAACACATCTGACAAATTGTATGGAATGAAGTATGAATATGAAGAAATGGGCACAAATCTATACCTACTAATATTATAAAAAGGAAAGACCGATTTTGATGAAACTTGGTATGAGGATACATTGATTCATTGTACTCTTGTTGTGTGTTCATTGTTGTTTGTTGTCATATTATACTCTGTTACACTTTGAAACGTAACTATTACTGGATCATCATTGACTCAGACCAGAGTCATATCCCCAGAGATTGCAATTTGATGAAGTTATAACATATCAAAAACTATCTTTTCAAGGCGTTTTTTTTTATATTACATTTTTAACTTAACGCTCCTCTACAAAAAAGTTGAAAATCAAATGAAAGGATAAAGGAATAATACGTATGGGTAAAAATAGCTGACTCACCGATTTTAATACTTTTAGCGACTTGTCAAAAGTCAGCAGTTTTTAGTACATTTTTATTAGATTTGATAACTTTTTGAACGTGAATTTTTAACAAGTTGTAAAGTGTGATCAACCTACTACATGTCCGTTACTGTCGTATGGTTTTTAGAATATAATGCTACTAGCTGCCCTCCGCGGTTTCACCCGCGTAACTCCCGATCCCGTGGGAATATCGGGATGTAAGCTATCCTATCTCTCAAGTTGGATCGAACTGCACATGGTGTGCGAATTTTATTATAATCGGTTAAGTGGTTTAGGAGTCCATTGAGGACAAACATTGTGACACGAGATTTATATATATTAAGATATTAATTTGAAATGTATATTTATAGCAACAACTTTTATGTCAAAATTTCACAAAAAAAAACGCTTTCAATTTTTTTGTAATATTTCCAGTAAGCATAGTGAAGACTTACGCAATATAAAATGAGAAATCATTAAATTTGATGTTGAACGTTAATTTAAGTTTTTGGCGCGGACCAGTTAAGTTTTTCGAACAGTTTAGCACTCTAGCAGTACTCTCGGTTTCATTCCCGATAGTCCCTATTCCGTGGAGTCTACTTTTTATCCTAATATCCATTAGCATAAAAACTTTTTATCCTAATATCCATTAGGATAAAAATTAGACTATGTTACTTCCAACGATTAAATGTAACCCCGTACCAAGTTTTATCGATATTGGTTAGTTGGTTTATTCATAGCTTATTCAATTTAACCCAAAAGTCAGCCAGAGAAAACAGATTTTAATACATTTATTTTAATACTTTAAATTAGGTATGTGTCACCAATATTGGTCAGGTTTCAATGCCTATTCAATTTTAACCAAAAAATTTAAAAGAAAACCCTTTAAATGATGTCTAGCCAATATTGGACCAGTATCGTTGGCCTCATTTAGGTCGTCCAACGTGCAGGTGTTGGGGCACAGTGGACATTGGAGGAGGTGATCCATCGATTTTGTTTGAATGATTCTGTCTGATTTAACACGGCAAAAACATACGCTAATAATCCCCGGAAATCTAATACTACAAATCGAAATCATCAATAACCCTTTAAAATATCGATGGCATACAACTTCATTAAACCACTGGACTTCATACTACCCCGAAGCGTATACTCGCCTCTAGCGACAAAACAAATACAATAGTTGCCACCAACTTTCATACAACGCGTGTCAATTTTAACAATGTAACTCAGTGCTCATTACATGTCGATTCATTTAGCCCTATTGTACACGATTGTACTCGATTCGCCTTACCCCTACTATGGGTGTGAGAAACGTAGGTGAGAATCAAAAGAGTTGTAAATTGACCTAGTTGATTGCAAAAAACTAGTTAGAAGCAAAATGACACGTTTAATAAATATTTTATGTAGAAACTAACTTTTGGCCGTGACTTTGTCCGCGTAGGTTTCGAATTTTACAAAATGCCTACCTACGTTGTAACAGCTACATTTAAGCTCGATCCGTTTTTTGGTTTAAGCTGTGCGTTGCTGATTTGTCAGTCTTAGTCAGTTAGATCTTTGAATTTTATATTTACAGGTAGAAGATCAGATATGAATTTATAAAAAATTAAAATTTTAATTCATTTATTTCAGATATTTAAATCCATAATACATAATTACAATTCAATTGTTAATAAAGTTAAATATTCAATCAGTAAAAAAGTCAAATTTTGAAATTTAAAATACAATAAATAATAAATAAATTAAAAACTCTACTTACTTTGAGATTTTTTTATACAGATACAGTTTAATCGATGGTCGATACTTTTAAACCCTTGTTCAATAAATAAATAAAATATTAATACAAAATACAACAAATAAAATAAAGAGTAAAAAATACCTTAAGTTTAATAAACTTTTTAGTTTTATAAATTAAACATTTGTATTATTTAGTTTGCTTCTTCCCATATGAAATCAGAAGCAAAAAAAGAGAGAATATTTTACGGAACAATGGATCATTTTCGGTTGAAAGCAAAAATATTATAAGCTTGCTTATTAAAAATAAATACATATAAAGTAGAGGTGCTTGTGTATAGTTTATACCTGTGGGAGTTTAGTATAATCCTTTACTAATGAGCCAAAACTAAACAACAATGTGCATTGCTTTACCCAACGAAATACTATTGTAATGTACCTATTTAAATAAAAATGGTTCCATTTTTTAACAGACTTAAAAAAAAAAGGAGAAGGTTCTCAATTCGTCTGTATGTTGACCTGTCGTGTCACATAGCCGAGAAAAAGTCTTATCAAACTTTTTTTTAATACTCCATCCTGATATCCGAATCAGAAATTCACTAATTGATATACTTACCTAATTTTCCAAATAACATATTTTTTTAAACATTAGAATATTTATAATAAATCAAGTACATAATATAAATACACAATTAATTAATTAATTTTTTTACTAAAAGCAATAAAACCAAGTTTGAAACCAACATTAAATTTTTATCTTTTTTGATTTGTTTATTTTTTTGAATCGAGAAAAGAAAGTCTCACTCTACAGAAACAAATAGTAGCTCAATCTGACCAACTCAGCTCCCCCTAATAGTCGACAATAGCGCCCACTCGCTGGGCACAGTGGGCCGTCCACACCCCCGTACAGACAAAGGGTTAATGTCAAAATCAAAAGTGTATAATGTATGAATGGCCCCACGTGCCTGTAATCATAATCACTTTATGCCCATGCATGATTTTATAATTATTTCGTAAAATAATTGCTTTTAATTATACGTGAAAATCTACGGCTGTTGTTAGGCTTTGTTTAGTGGAGTTATTTAGGGACTGTCCACAGTAGGTGTTCGACAAAGTTTTCAAACAATGGTCAGAATCGGTTAAATTTAAATTGAAAAAAGAATTAAAAAAAAATGGTTGTCTGTAAAGTCTGTTTACGGACGATAATTTTTCGTTATAACGTCATAAGAAAACGATGAAAAATTTAGTTTTTTTTCCTTTATTCCTTTAAGTATATTTTTTTCTTTTATTTTTCCTTTATTCTATTCGTCACTCGTCACCATAACATAAGCCTAGTCACGCAGACACGCGCGTCAAGCTTGTAGTAGTGTACTTATCACAGAGCGTTGTATGAAACCTTACAATCAGGTTCTTGTTTAATCATGTGGCAACGTATTATTGTCCTGACTGACTGCCGGATCAACGCACAGCCTAAACCGCTGATCGTAGAGACATGAAACTTGGAGGCTTCCGATAAGAAAGGATTTTCCGAAATCCTTCTCCTAAGCGGGTGAAAAAGGGGGGCAAAGTTTGTATGGGACAACGTGATTCCTTGGTCCTATGTACTTCAAATTTTCAACTTCTACGCTGACGATGTCGCGGGCAAAAGCTAGTCATCAATATTAAAGACTAAAATAAATCGACTATTTCTTTTTATTTTTGGTTTTTACATGGAAACAACTACAGGACTCTCCTTGTCATTCATAAATTAATGAACCTGTGTTGTATAATTCTACAATAGACATTATAAACGAAGAGCTGCGCATGCGCATCAACTGTAACTAGAACGTTACATTCCATGTCTGACCTTTAGTTTTTACTTGTTTTAATTACCGTCTCATTTTTATGATAGCGTTTTACCTTTTCCATCGTTTCAACACACGATAGGTTTAAAATTATTAATGGTGGCGAAAAGAGAACGTTACAAGTCGTTATGTTTAGTGGAATTTTATGGGAAACTAGCAGCGCTCTGCGGTTTACCTGTATAACTCCCGATCCCGTGGGAATATCGGGATAAATAGTAGCCTATGTTACTCGCAGTGAATCAATGTATCCCCATACCAAGTTTCAAAATCGGTCCAGCAGTTTCATAGCCAATACGTTACAAACAAACAAAAAAAAATATTTTTTTACTTTTTATAATAATATTAGGTATAGATTCGTTTTTTCCCCTTTCTTAACGGATGTCTACGTTATAATAGTCATATCTGTGCCAAATTTTAGCGTATATTTTAGCGTATATTATAAACGGATCGGTTATAAGCATTGGCTTGAGCTATGCCAGTCTAAACTTCGAATTTTATATTTTTAGACTACCAAAATTGAGTATTGTTAAGAAACAAGCATATTGTAAAATATTATTATTTTCTACTTTTTTACTAAAGAGCAGTACAAAAACTTTGAAAGAAATTCGTTCCACTGTGCAGTGTGCAACCACTGCATCTAAATCATTTCCTAAAACTTTTGACAATATACTTTTTACCAAACTTTTTTTTTAACTTTCTTGTTAAGTTACCCACGTTTTTTGAGACATTTGAAAAGAATACATTACAGAGAGGGGTGATGGTTTTTTTCAAACAGATTATAGTTAAAAAATGAATTAATTCGACAGTTATATGGAGCATCTTTGAAATTATTCTTTGTGCGATATATCTTTAGAAACGCCCTTGCAATAATCTTCATAAAGGAACACAAATATAAACTAACCAAACTAGTTTTTTAATCACAACTCTTCTGGACTCAAATATTAAGCTTATTTTTGCTCGATTTTCATTAAACCAACTTAAGTAGTCATTAAAATTATAGAAGCATTTTATTGATACGATAATTTGAAAGATTTTGATTTTAATTCGTATAAATATTAATACTTTTAATGCTGTAATTGCTTTAGTTATTGTTAGTAGAAACGTCAATGGATTGAATTATGGTAGAGGTGTTAGAAATAGGCGCTACAATCGGTGTTAAGAAACCATATTTGTCTTGAATTATGAACTATAAAAACCAGTGTGTATTTCATATGTCAATCAATCAATCAAGTACCGTTTACATAACAAATTTAAGTATGAAGTCAATCATTGTTGTAACAGGAACTTTAAAACCAAGTTTGGATTCGCGAACCATCTCCGCACCCATCGCCCTTAAAATTAAATCTAGTCAACATATTCGCCGTTGGTGGATGGAGGTCTCCATGGAGGATTTAATTTTCTTCTACTTAATACTTATCTCGACTTTCATTGCCAAGGTTGTTGGTATACATCCTGGCCGGCCAAGTACCAATAGATTTTGCCGGAGAGGGGTCTCCGGTAGCCCAGAAAGCTGTACGGGCGGCGCAGAGCCCACCGCACCTCCTACCCTCCAGGAGATGGCAGATGCGAGGCGATGCCTGGAGATTCCAGTGGCTGAAGGCCACTCGGTGCCGATTCCCGGCGCCGACACAATGACGCGGCAGTCTTGACTGCCGGCGACAGACACCGGAACCATGGGCCTTCGGCCCGAAGGAGCTAGCCTAGGCTCCAATCGGAGGGAGAAGACGACCAGACGGGACCAATAGATTTTAGAAAAGTTCATGTGATTTTTGACGCTAATTTATTTTGTTTTTTGAAACGTAAACATTGCGATGACACCCGCGACTGAGTTGGCTTAAGACGTATTGGTTGACAAGGTTGACTAAGCTGAATGGGTGCTACAGGTTCTGGGGAAGTCGACTCGGTCTAATTATGTTCCCAGACACTACAGCGGCTATGGAGTAAAAGTTGCTGGCGCTGTATTAATCGTCCAGATTAGATGTCAATATTATTACGAACCATACCTTTTAGTACGGGATCCCTTTAAGACCGACCTTCGTCGAGCTGTTTAATGGATGAAATGTATTTTATATCAAATTAAAAAGGTCTTCAATGTAATGAAATATATAATCTTTATTTTAACTTAACTTTAATTCATTAACCAGATCAGTGCAAATGACTAGTATCGACTACTACCCAAGAGTTGTGACGGAAAAAATAGTCAACCTAACGTTTGCATATTCTATAGGCTTCATACTTTCGATTGGTATGGGATTAGTCTCTTAAACAAACCAGATAGGTTTAAAAAACAAAACAAAAAATTAAATTGTTAATTAATCATATTCTGGACTGGAATTTTTTAGACAACTCATTTGCAATAAAATTGACCTATGATATAAAATATTTTTCATCTTATCGTTTATCATTCTTACCTTATCATCTTAAAGGGATCTCCGACTATATCTAGATTTTTATTCAATAAAACAAAGTCGGTAGAGATAACCATTGTAACTCTACAAGAATTTCCGTTTAAGCTACTAAGCATTTTAGTATAATTTACAAATACTAGTTTTATTTCTAGTTGACATTTAGAAAGGTTAACAGGCACGTGCTGAACCAACATCTGCCAACGGTTACAGCAATTACTGGAAAAATATTAACTTTTTTATGGAAACTATCATACCCTAAGTACCTTACCTAGCAGCTGAAATAGACGCGTGTCAAACAGGTTAATTGGTACCTAACTATGCTATTAAATACTGGCTGAATACGTGATCTAGGTAACTCCACTTTTAGGATTTTTAATTTTTTTTAATTTTAAATTTGTCAGAGCGCCCTTAACCCACAATATCCGATATGATTTTGAAGACTGTCGCTGATCTGGAATAACCATTAGGCTTGACGTACTGGTTAACCCCTCTGAGAGGAACAAACTTTAATATCAAATATTCAAATACTATTTTGTATTTGAGAAAGTCCTGTCAGCCAAATGTCTCTAAAACAGGCGTGAAACCGTACTAAATCCCACGTTGTTGTTAACAAAATGATAACACCAATGCAAACAAAATACTATTAAAACAACCTCAACAGGTTCTCAAGACACGACCCTTGACTCCTTTTAGCAAAATATTTCCTTACTAAACACAATCGACCCGAAAATCAAGTTTGCATACGAATTTTCCCACTTCATTCCAACTCATTGTCACAATTATTATCTAAACAAATTTAAAGTAAGTGTTAGCCCTAACAACTAGCTTAGGTAAGTACGTCGTAAATTCCCATACCGAGCACTCATTGTTGACGAAATAAATCAACATTTACATGAAAAAAAGGAACAAGTTTCGCGGACATCGAAGAAAAAAAAATTAAGAAGGGCGAAACGGGCGAAAACTATTGTCATGTTGACTTGGTTTCGCACACGGAAGTTCCTGTCTGATGAAACTAATAAGTTTTAGGGTAACAATGGCATTACAATAGCAACACTGACAATAGGGTGGTTCGAACGAGAGCAACCTATTGTCTGAGAAGCAGCTGATCTTCAAGATTGCGTACATGCATTCATAAGACAAGGTATCACAGTAACGGTTGTTTAATTTTTCCGTATTTTCTTTTTAGATGATCCAATTTTTGAATGAATTATGCAGGATGTTTGCAAGACCCACGGTAGAGATGGGCCATCTGCCCTTTTCCTGATATTTTTGGGTTAGTTTGACCTTTATGCGTCAATAAACTGTCTGAGAATATTAAGAACATTGTGCATTGAAAACGGTCGTGAAGAAGTATGACAGAACTTTGAGTAAATCAGCCATGATAATATGGCTGATCAATGCGTATTGAAATCTTTGCAAGTAAATTCTGCCGATTGTCTACCACCACCACACCAGAGCATTACTGGTGTAGATAAATGGCCGTATTCACTGGTGGACATTATTATAACAGTCTTGCATGAGTTTAGGATTTACTGCCGTTTGTAATTTTCATACTAAAACTTTGCTCTGAACCCAAACGTCACACTAGACCATTGAAATAGGAATAAACACAAGACTGCATTAGCGATGTTACACAATTTTTTCACTATTGTCTGGTCTACCTTAGACTTGCCCAGAACCTATCTAACTTACTCTCAGCTTTATCGACCGTGTCCAGAGGAAATAACTTGTCAATACGTCTAGCCAACTAAGCCGCGGGTTTCATCACGATGTATTACTTCACCCTACCAACAATTGTAACTAGCACACATAAATATTTCGTTATAAAAATATATTGGACCACGGCAGGAATTCGAACCTTAAACCTTCGAAATGAAAGAGCGGTGTTGGCCTAGTGGTACCTCAAGACCTACCACAAAATTGTGCACGTCAAGAAACACAGACGCTTTCAGCCAATTCCATACCGGTGACTGGTTGGATTTGAAGTACATCACTACATAGTCACTTCACTACATAGTATAAAACAAAGTCGCTTTTTCTGTCCCTATTTCCCTTTGTATGCTTAGATCTTTAAAACTACGCAACGGATTTTGATGCGGTTTTTTTAAATAGATAGAGTGATTCAAGAGAAAGGTTTATATGTATAATACATGCATAATATAGCCGTGCGAAGCCGGAGCGGGTCGTTAGTATAAAATAAAGTCACTTTTCGCCGTCCCTATATCCCTATGTATGCTTAGATCTTTAAAACTAAGCAACGGAATTTGATGCGGTTTTTTTAATAGATAGAGTGATTTAAGAGGAAGGTTTTTAGATATAATTCATGCATAATACAGCCGTGCGAAGCTGGAGCGGGTCGCTAGTACGTAATAAAATAATGAAGCGTCAAAATATTCTTAAAGAAAAAAACTGAAATAATGTAATCAAACTCATCTACTATAAAGGAATCTACTTTGCAGTCTCCCTGTAGGTAATAATCTAGAAAATTGCAATTTCCTGTAGGTAAGCTCTTGTGATGAAAGGATAATAAGGTTACGTAGGTAGGTATTCTACCTTTTGATGCTTTAGAATTCTTGAGGGATCAAGAGTAAACTAAGGTACCTAAGTGGGTGTGCATCAAGAAAATAAATTTACTTCCTGGTTGGTTTGGTTAACAGATAATTAAGCCGTGGAACGCAGAGAACATGCGACTGAACGCTCTGAAAGTCTTCGGTGGAGGCTTAAGGTGGTACGTTTTCCCTACTAAATGTTTTAGAGATTCCTTCGTTTTATACTGAGATATTTAACTTATTATGACTTAAAGTAGGCCTAATTTAAGCTATTGTAGGGGCAGACCAAAAATATCACTGTTTAACATCCAGGAAGTACTCTGTTTCAGCGTGAAAAAAGAGACCAATTTTACGTATGTGGTGGTGCACGGTTATATTGACGTATAGTCATAGTGTGAGGTGACGCATAGATGTGTGGAAACACGCGACGTTGTCGCGTTGTGTGTGGAAGCAGGAACACGCAATTACGCTAGAGCAGAGCCGCAATACAGTTTGCTGGATAAGGGCGACGTCCTGTAACTGATATGATGATGATGATGATAAAGATTTTCGTTCACTATACTGTAGCATAAGTCATTTCGAGAATGAATCATGAGAAGAATAGGTTATTTTCCGAAAGAGTCGTATTAAAAACAAGACTTTTTGAACAGGTCTTTTTTACAGAAATTTAACTTGTAAGTAGACTCTCTTGAATAAGTAGATTCTCTTGACTACTCTTGTAGACGTAGGGCACTTAATTTTTTTCAAAATCTAAGCCATAGGAACGTAACCGAATTGATATTTCTTGCCTTAAATTGGCGATTTTCATATTCGAACCTGAAGATTCTCTTTTGAAGTTTGTTAAAATTTTAACGGCCAAAACTCGCATTGTTACTAATATCAACTAAAAAAACCAACATGGTGATTGTGAAAGAATGAAGAACTAAAAAACCGAAATTGAAAAGACTCGGTATAAGCGGTAACTAGTATAACCAAGTATGTACGACCGGTACACAATTCTTTAAAGTGTAGAATATGTGGACAAAGACTTTTTAAAACATTGACCAGAATGTATCAATGTAAATGTAAAAGGATTAATTGGTTTAAAAACCTTGATACTAGTGACAAAATAATAAGAAACTAAACAAATGAATAAAATTGTATTTCATATGGTCAATAAAGCAAATATTTATCTAATGACATGTTTTTTAATAATTTATCCCTATTTTTACGAAACATTTTAGTTTTTAAGGTGCGAGTATCCTACAATCCTACCAATATTAAAAATATGAAAGTTTGTGTGTTAGTGTTTGTTACTCCTTCACGCGAAAACGATTTTACCGGAGGATTTTAAATGTTATATTCTTAGATAGATAGATATAACGTTTCTTTGTTTTCCAAAACACACATCATCACTACATAGTATAAAACAAAGTCGCTTTCTCTGTCCCTATATCCCTTTGTACGCTTAAACCTTTAAAACTACGCAACGGATTTTGATGCGGTTTTTTTAATAGATAGAGTGATTCAAGAGGAAGGTTTATATGTATAATACATGCATAATATAGCCGTGCGAAGCCGGGGCGGGTCGCTAGTATTATACAAAAAAGGTTTTAATATAATTATTACAACATTTTCTCTCCAACTAAAGTCATTCTTAATTCCACGTTACGCTACTCTAAATTCACTATAACCACCACAGTGTTGCGTGCAATGACAAGACACAGGGTCCAACGCGCTTGCACAGCGCAACATAAATCAACTTTGCTTGACCTAAGACCTCATCGGTTTAGGGGATTAAACCCAAGTCCCACGGGTGCTAACTACCATAAGATAGTACTACAATTCTTACATTATTTATAGCCTATACTGTCTCGATCGTAAAATTTCATAGAAACGTTTTTTAATGTGATTTTGATGACAATTTATTGGGCTTTGAATTGTAATAGGAATAAGCGATTGTTGTTTTTTTTTTGGTTTTCTTATACTTAATTGTTCATAATTTTGAGATTGATTGAAAAATTGTTGAATAATAAGTGAAATATGTTTTTGTCATTCATATTCGGAACAGTTGGTGTATCTTCAGGTCCGTATAGGCGGAAATTGCTTAGGTAAGTACCTACCTACTTACCAAAATCAGTTACCTACTTTCCGTCTGCTTAGGATGAATTTATTGTTTGTAAAAATCAAGTTTTCTACTTAGTCCGTATTTCATCGGCCAACGAAAATCGAGTTTTCGAAATGCTCACCAAATAGGTATACCAACATTGCGATCATATTTATTTATTTTTATCGCTTCGCGACAGAGATTCATGAAAAATTGTAGATACAGGGATAGTAGGTAATTTCTGTTTATTCACACCAGTTGTAAATGAAACTGCTCGTTTCTATTCGAACCCACTTTTGGCTTAGTTTCAGGTTATTTTGATTGCTGGTTCGGTAACAGGGTTTTTTTTCAATACTAATTTTATTTTTTACACTAACAACAAAGCTAACATTATTTTCTCTTAACATTTATATTAGCTTCAAAAATCACGCAACTCGGGGGCGTTATTCCATCAGCAACTGTCAGCGTATGTCAAACTTACGTCTCATTGTGATCCACAACATGCACGAATGCATTCATTGTTGTATAACTTTGCCTAGTCACTGTACCGTGTGAGCTAATTTTATTATTAAAGTTGAAATGTATATCAATCAGTCTGTTGACAGCTCTATTTATGATAGATATCATAAACTTTTTTTATATTTTATAAAAGAGGCAACGATATTATTATTTACAGGGTATTTTAGGCGGATTGTGGTGCAATTTTTCTACTGAAAATTGTCTGTAGGTGTTACCGTAAAATGGATAATGATACAGGCATAGAGTCACTAAGTCATGTATAGTGTCACTAAGTCATGTACGTATAGTTTCACCAAGTCATGTTATAGTGTCACCAAGTCATGTATAGTATCACCATGTAATGGTTAAAGCAAAAAAACATGTAGGCTGTTCAGGGACGCAGTCGCAGTGCAGACCTAAAAACGTCTTGTTTTTATCATTTTAATGAATTAAACTACCATCTTCGCACGGCTATTTTATTCATGTATTATGCATATAAATCTTCCTCTTCTCTATCTATTAAAAGAAACCACATCAAAATCCTTTGCGTAGTTTTAAAGATCTAAGCATACATAGGGACAGACAGCGGGAAGCGACTTTGTTTTAAACTATGTAGTGATATGTAAATAAACTTAATAACGACGACCCAGTTGGCACAATGGTCACCATGCCGGACTGTCAAACACAGGGTCGCGGGTTCGATTCCCGCCTCAGACAAGTATTTATGCTTAGATATTTGTCTGTGGTCTGGTTGTTTCTATGTATTATAAGTATATATTTACAAAAGAAAAGTATATAAGTAGTATATCCGTTGTCTAGCACCCATAACACAAGTCTAGTTACTTAGCTTGGGGCTAGATGGCGATGTGTGGAGTGTCCTGCAATATTTATTTAACTCAAGAGGTTAGATTAACATCCGTGACCCACTCTACTCGCTACCACGGCAGTTATAACTCTGCCGAAACGTCGACTCGTCCAAAGA
The DNA here is from genome assembly GCA_907269075.1 of Idaea aversata. Taxonomy (NCBI): domain Eukaryota; kingdom Metazoa; phylum Arthropoda; class Insecta; order Lepidoptera; family Geometridae; genus Idaea; species Idaea aversata. The sequence continues at coordinate 1,979,791 of OU026084.1, forward strand.
TAATTTTTTATTGATTCTTATTATCGCCTGGTTTTGGTCGCCTGTTTGTACAATTTCGTAGTTAATAAGCTTTCTCGTCATATTTGTTATTTTTAATGTTTTGTGTGTTGTACAAATAAAGTGTTTATCTATCTATCTATCTATCTTAATATTTTGCGTTATTTTTGTAAACATTTCAAGAACGATTACCTACTTGGTTAAGTAGGAACAGTAATTCATATTTTATTTTAAATTTATAGTCATTTACTCTTTAAAACGTAAAATACTTGAATAAAATAAAAAAATCTCCACAGAAATAATGAAAAGAGTCATCATCATCATCATCATGTCAGCCCATACACGTCCACTGCTGGACATAGGCTCTAACCTGTTCAACTGTTGTACTTTTTGTCACTTACACAATATAACCCCTTGGACGTTCAGACGTGTGAACAGCCTAGTCCCGGAAGGCCTCCCCCATACGACGCCACAAACAGCGGTCCTGAGCCGCCTCCATCCACCGACTACCCGCGACCGCCACAATGTCGTCGGTCCACCGGGCAGCTGGTCTCCCAACACGACAAAAAAATGAAAAGAGTAAACCCAACAAATGTATTTATTTTGTTATTAATTATTTATACCTACCTAAGTACCTCACTTTAAATATAATTAAAAACTTATATTTAATAATAAGTATAAGACTTAATTAAACTCCTTTTACCTCTATGTTTACACGGGACTTTTTGAAAACAAGCCAACAATTAAAATCCCATTTAAAACCTACACCTTTAATTAAAGTAAAGGTCCTCCCACCTTTTCATACATTTTTTTTCAAAGATATTTACACCATTTTAAATTTCAAATAACATACCGCAAGTCACCTCTGTAACCCTACCTTTGACTTCAAGAACAAGTCAAGTAATATGAGTACTAATTTTGAATGAATAACCCTGATTAATATACAAAAACCTTGCTAAATACTTTATAACTCTTATCGTAAGTGAATGGGGTTCATAATTGTGTAATTTTTTTGTTGTAAAATTGATTTGAATGCGGCAATTTCTAATACAAAAAGCTGAATCAGCTGCCGTATTATTTGTTTGAATAAAATGTCTTGGAGAATTCGCGAGAAGAACGCGGTTGAATGCTTGTAATGTTTAGAGTTGGAATAGTGTCGATAAAAATAACAACACGACTCATTTAATAAAAGATTTAAATTCACTTTATTTTATACAAAAATACTAGTTTCAGCTTCGGACTGCCTTGGACAGCGTACCTATACCTACCTACGCATCGCCATACAACGAGGTAGTATTTAGCCTTTTGGGCACCCGTTCTAGTGAAATTAATAACATTTTTTTGACGACCCAGTTGGTACAATGGTCACCATGCCGGACTGCCAAACACAGGGTTGCGGGTTCGATTTCCGCCACAGCCAAGTATTTATGCTTAAATAGTTGTCTGTGGTCTGGTTGTTTCTATGTATTATAAGTATATATTTATATATAAAAGTATATAAATAAGTAGTATATCCGTTGTCTAGCACCCATAACACAAGTCTAGTTACTTAGCTTGGGGCTAGATGGCGATGTGTGGAATGTCCTGCAATATTTATATTTATTATATTTATTTATTTATATTTTTTAAATTAAGTTTTAATGTGACTAAGTAAGATTTGATTAATTTACGATTTTATTATTCAATTTATTATGAATATTTTTATAATTATGTAAACCATTATTAAACGTATGTTTTGAATTATCCAAAATCCATTTTTACTGGACGTGACCACAGCTATCTAACTATGCCATTTTAAGCTTGACCCGCCTATTGGTTTGAGTAATACGTCGATATATCAGTGAGTCAGTCAGTCCGGACTTAAAATTTTATATTTATAGATTGTCACTTAGTATATATTTTCAACTGCAAATAAAAAATTCTAGTAGGTACTCAATACGTAACCTCGAAATTTATTAAGTCTTGTAAACAATCTATTGACATGCCTACCATTATCGTCATCTGCACGAGCCAAGGTTGCGAACAAATATTGACTTTATCGATAAGTCGATAGTCGATATATCGACTGGTTACGTCACTAGCCTCCAGGTGCGGCACGCGTAAGACGTGTTTGCTCTTTGTCGGCTCGTATGGCCAAAAAACATCGTGTCAACTGAGTTCTATTTACATCAGATATCCTGGTTTTATAACGGACAATTGTGCCCTTTAAAAGTTCTAGATATTCTATTAATAGATTATCTGAAACTAGCTGATGCCCGCGAATTCGTATGCGTGGTAGTTTTATTTTATGTACTAACCAAAACCTTCATCTTGAATCACTCCATCTACTAAAAAAAACCGCATCAAAATCCGTTGCGTAGTTTTAAAGACCTAAGCATACATAGGGACAGACGGCGAAAAGCGACTTTGTTTCATACTATGTATATCTGAAAAGACTTTGTTTTAAGCAAGTGTACGATGCAAAAAATTTAAAGGTAATTTTAAGTAGGTAGGTTACTTCCGTGCCTGGCGTGAATATGTTGACATCTCTAAAACACCAATTTTACAGGGCGGCCATTTTAAAGTTTGACATGTTGTCCTGAATCGATAAATTATTTAAATGTAGATGTTTATGTGGCTATGAATGTTATTTTATGGTATCTTTATAGTGATGCTAATGAATTATTAAAATTGTACGTAGTTTTCACAATATAAGACATGTCAAGTCTGTAATTTACTGTGAATAAGTTGATAACTCGACTTACAGAGCGTATTTTTAACTTATTTTTAATTAATCAAGTTATTCACCATGTTAATTCTATTGTTTTAATTGTTAAAACGTAAATTTAGGTATATGAATACTTAAAAAAAAGGAAATTTGAAACAAAAATACATTTTTACAATAATAATAAAAGTAAGGATAAACAGGTGTAGGTTTTTAATTTATCTTATTTTATAAATGCAAGAAAAGATGAAGATAAAAATAGATAATACCCTTAATTGTCCAAGTTAAATTAAAAAATATAAATTAAAAACTAGCTTAATGGAATTTTCATTGTGTAATGCGCCTCACAATGATCATCAGGTTATGCTGATATTGAAGTTACTGAGTCGTATCACATTACGACTCAGAAACTTCAATATCAGCATCATCATCATCATCCGAGTGATGTTCCCGGTTGCATCCCTCTCAGGAGCCCGTTTCCGCTTTCCTACTTTTACGCCTCCACTTCGCACGATCTTCGGTATCCTGGTTAGTAAGGCCATTTGCACGCATATCACCCTTTACGACGTCAAGCTAGCACTTCTTGGGTCTACCCAGTCTGCCACGACCCGGCGGAGGCGCCATGGCAAGACATTTGTTCTCCACGTAACTAGCCGGTTTACGCAAGACGTGACCGTACCAGCGTAGGCGACATTCTTGCAATTTATCTGCAATGTCTCGGACATGAAGGCCGCCCCGGATGCGGGAATTACTGACGCGATCCTTTAACGTCACTCCACACATCCAGCGCAACATCTTCATCTCCGTGACACGCAGCTCCTGCTTATGTCGCTCAAGCACCGGCCACGCCTCACTACCATACAAAAGGACAGGTCTAATGATGGTTTTATAGATCTGTCCCTTTAGTTTAACCGGCATTTTGGGGTCGCAAATGACACCAGTCACCTCACGCCACTAGGCTCAAGCGCTGAAATGAGTGACTTGACGTGAAGCCCAGATCACAAGTACTTAAACTGGTCTGTCCGCTCGACCATATGACCGTCTACGCAGACGGGTGTGGGATCTGCGGTATTGCAAGCCAAGTACTCTGTCTTAGCCACATTCAGTTGCAAACCGCTGTTCTCAAGCGACTCCTTCCACGTGTGTACACGTTGGACCAGCCGCCCCTTATCTGAGTCCGCCAGCGCAATATCATCAGCGTACATGAGCAGCCACGGAGGCTGCTCGTGTGTATCCCTGATGGGACGGACAGTACATTCAATATTACGCTGAACAGGAACGGGCTGAGGACGGAACCCTGGTGGACTCCAACGGTAACAGGGAAGGACTTAGTGTCACCAACAGCAGTTCGCAGTTGACCTTCAACTGTGTTCCTCGCATGATGATCTGGTGGGCGCTGCGGTCCAAAGGGGTGCCGGAAGCTTATGTTGAAATCATCAGAGACATGTACCGAAATTCTGATTCCGTGGATCTAGGAATAGAAAATGCAGAGGCGTATTCTTCGTCCTGTATTTTTCGACGATCCTTAACGATCCTTAGGGCGAAAACAGGGTCCATGGTGCCATGCAGGGCGGAAACCATATTGACACCCAGAGACACTCCTGTCGGATCCGAAAGTCGATTATCCCCTCGTAGAGCTTCATGGTGTGGGACATGACCTTTCCTCCCCCCCTCCCTCGGAAAAAGCATATGTTGAAAAAAGATACGATAAAGAGTGTGTTCTGTATAAAAATAATTATATATTCCGGCCGGCCGTAACCTGATATCTCGATTTGTTAAAATAAAATAAAAATATTCTGGCCGGCCGTAACTTGATATCTAGATTTGTTAAGTTATAATATGATTGTTTAAAATCGTTTTATTGAATAAGTCGATGTATTCGATATTTTTAATTGTTAGTGCTGTCGACATCTGCATTTGTCAAGTAAAACACGCAAAAATGGGAGATGTCAACATGATGCCAAAGGTCATAGCTCTAAAATTTATGTAGATAAATGGCTGATTTTTTGACACATATAAATATATGTGCTTAGTGGAGTGTATTGCATTTGTGTACCTACCTAATAATATATACATATCTATAGAATGTACTTAGTGTGCGGTGCTGCTGCACCGACGTAGCACTGTGTCGGTAAAACAGTTGGAAATAAACCGTTGAATGTACCTAACCTACCGTGTGTGTTTTATTTCTAAATATTACAAGTGGCGCAGTCTAACGGAATAAAAGACAATTTGTGATGTCGTCAAAAGGAAATCTCAGTGAATTTAACCAAAATACAGGACAATGGTCAACATACATTGAAAGAATGGAACAATATTTCACTGCAAACGCGATCACACCGGAATTGCAAGTACCTACTTTGATTGCACATGTCGGCGATGCAACCTACGAATTGATGGTCGATTTGTGTAACCCTAAGAAACCAAAAGATGTCAAGTACGAAGAATTGGTAGAAATTATCAGGAACCACCTACAACCAACACCATCAATACTAGCAGAGAGGTTCAAGTTTCGGAAGCGTTTCCAGGCACCAAACGAATCAGTCGCACAGTTCGCGGTTGCTTTAAAACATTTAGCTCGAACGTGTCAATTCAAAACAACCCTAGACGAAAACCTCAGGGACCAGTTCGTATGTGGGTTACTGAGTGAGGCAACGAGACAGAGATTGTTTTGTGATGACGACCAGACTTACGCAAAAGCATACAAAAGGGCGGTATCATTGGAGGCAGCGGCACGCAGCGCGGCGACGGTAGAATTCCAACCAGCAGAGAATAGAGAGTATTCAGTGCATGCGGTACAAACTAGGTACGGTGCACAATCGAGACGAGGTGGTTGGCGCGGCTCGACCGCTGCAGGCATGCACTCAGGCAAGGGCGGAGCGGGCGCGGGCGCATCATCGTCGGCCGCACGCAACAACTACACTACTAACTCATCATTAGTATGTACTTGTTGTGGAGAACGCGGGCATTACAAAAATAGCTGCAGGTTCAACGGATATGTATGTAAGATGTGTTTGAAACCGGGCCATCTGAAGCGAGTTTGCCCAAATGCACGTCAACAGAGAGGCGAGGGCCGGGTGATGCGTTTGGACACGACCCAGGAGGAGGTCGCTGAGGAGGAGTGGCCGGTAGAAAGTGATGGAGAAGGGGACGGCCCGAGCGGGCTGTACATGGTGGAGCTGAGCGGCAGCGAGCCGGTCGTTGCTGACGTCGAGGTGGCCGGCTACATGGTACGCATGCACGTCGACACCGGCTCACCTATATCATGTGTTAGTGAAGTGTTCTATAATCAAAAACTTAAAAATTACCCGATTAACCAAGATAGTTTAAAGTTGAAGGGCTATGACGGACAACCGATTAAATCGTTGGGCTATGTGTTAGTGGAAGTACGTTTCGGTAAATTAAGCGGGAACTTTAAATTGTACATTATTCAGAACGGCGGAGTTCCCCTACTAGGACGCGAGTGGCTGAAACAATTAAATATGGACATTAAGGTGATCAATTTCTCAGATACAGGTACGAGCGAAAATGTATTATTTAATAAACAGGATTTTATTAACAGATTTCCTCGTGTGTTTAGCAATGAGTTGGGCAAACTGAGTAGCCAGCAGGCGCGGTTGGTGGTGCGGGGCGACGCTGTCCCCGTGTACCGGCGCGCGCGGCCGCTACCCCTCGCGCTGCGTCCCGCCGTCGACGCCGAGTTGCAGCGCATGGAAGACATAGGTATCATTTCACCTATTACATCATCAGAGTGGGCCTCATGCATTGTAGTTGTAGTTAAGTCGAATGGCAGTTTAAGAATATGTGGGGACTACAAAAGTACCGTTAACCCTGTACTAGAAGTCGATAGGTATCCACTACCGCGTGCGGAGTACTAATTTGATAAATTAAGTGGCGGTAAGAAATTTAGCAAAATCGATTTATCCGAAGCCTACGCACAGATTTGTTTAGATGAATCTAAAAAGTACACCGTAGTAAATACACATCGAGGTCTGTACGTATATAATAGGCTTGTCTATGGATTGGCATCAGCGCCAGCGATATTCCAACGGATAATCGAACAAATAATGGTAGGTATTCCGGGGGTGACGAGTTTCCTTGACGATATTTTGGTGACCGGAAGTACGGAAACCGAGCATATTAAAAACCTTAGCTTAGTATTAGAACGGTTACATATGGAAGGGTTAACTGTCCGAAAAGAAAAATGTACTTTCTTTGCACCGGAAGTAAGTTATTTAGGTTTCATTGTATCCGAGCATGGGATACGTACTGATCCAAAAAAGGTAGAAGCGGTAACTCTCGCTCCTCCCCCCACTACCGTCACCGAGTTGAAGTCGTTTATAGGTATGATTAACTTTTGCTCAAAATTCATTAAAGACTATTCAAAAATTTTGCAACCCTTATTCGACTTATTAAAAAAAGATACTGAATGGTATTGGGGTGAGGCGCAGAAACAATCATTTGAGCAAATTAAAAATGCGTTAGTTAGTTCACCGGTACTAGCACATTACAGTGACAGTCAGGAGTTGATTTTAACGTGCGATGCGAGCGCGCGCGGGGTCGGCGCAGTGCTGACTCATCGCACTGAGCAAGGCGAGCGACCCGTCTCGTACGCATCGCGCACGTTAACACCGGCCGAAACCAACTATAGTCAAATACAACGAGAAGCGCTCGCTATTGTTTTCGGAGTAAAGAAATTTCATACCTACTTGTATGGCAGGAAATTTATTTTACGCACCGATCATCAACCACTAGTGACTATATTTGGTTCGAAAAAAGATTTACCACATACAGCGGCAGGCCGATTGATAAGATGGGCAATATTATTATCAGGGTACCGTTACGAAATCGAAGGTGTACGGTCCGCATCAAATGTAGCGGATGCATTGTCTAGGTTACCAATAGATAACAAAAAACAAATTAAAGCTGGCGATGAAGTGTTTATTAAGTTCGTCGAGAATAATTTTCCATTGCAGGCCAGTGAAGTAAAAAAAGCATCGTCTAGAGATATATGTATTTCAAAGGCGATTAGCTACGTAAAGTCAGGTTGGCCAGAATCGAGTAGTATAGCATCGGCCGACACCGAGCTATCGGCTTATTATAAGCGACGCGACGAGTTGTCAGTAGAAGGGGGTTGCCTCATGTGGGGGTGTCGAGTAGTAATACCAACGTCGATAAGAGCACAGATGTTACACGAAATACATGGCTCTCATCTAGGTATAGTCAAGTGCAAAGGTCTCGCGCGTAGCTATGTGTGGTGGCCAGGTATTGACCATGATATTGAACAGCTGTGCGCGTCATGTCGGGTCTGTGCCGAAACAGCTGATATGCCACCACGTAGTCAGGTAGTACCGTGGCCGTGGCCCACTCGCCCGTTTGATAGGGTTCACATAGATTTTTTCACGTATAAAACAAATACATATATGGTTGTTGTGGACAGTCACTCGAAATGGTTGGAAGTAGTATTGATGTCTACCACGACAGCTTTAAATACAATAAATAAATTAAAAGACATTTTTGCGCGTTTCGGTTTGCCACGCAAACTAATTAGCGACAACGGGCCACCGTTTACAAGCGAGGAGTTTGTATCATTTTTGAAAAAAAATGGAATCAAGCAAGTTACTTCGGCGCCGTACCACCCCGCCTCGAACGGGGAAGCGGAAAATAACGTGCGGTTGATCAAGCGAGCATTTAGGAAGGCAGATGCTGACCGAGTCCCACTTAATATATACCTACAGAGGTTTCTGTTAGATTATAGGAACAGCGTTCACGGAACGACTGGTGAGTCACCTGCTATGCTTATGTTCGGTAGACAATTACGATCTAGGTTAGATTTAATTAGAAATGATATATCAGAAACAGTAACAGAACGATTAAATAACAACGCAGCTAGGAAATCAAACATAAGTAGGCAATTTAAACAGGGAGATCAGGTGTGGGCAAGGGATTTCCGACTAAATAATAAGTGGATTAAAACGAAAATAATAGGTATAAAGGGTTACAATGTATATGAGGTCCAAACTGATGATGGGTTGAAGTGGTGCCGCCATGTCGACCAACTGCGTTGTTGCTCGGAGCCGGCGACGCCGGGCGCGCCGACTGCGCCGCCAGAGCGAGTCTCGCCACCACCGGCCGCGCGGCCATTACCACAGCTAACAGCAGATACTATTGTAACTGGCATCGGCGGCAATAAGCCAAACATAGGTCCTGTTGTTTCACAGGCAGCGGCATTTAAAGTAGGTGAAAAACCACAAACGCCGAAAAAACTAGTATTAGAGAGGGGACAAAGGGTACGTAGACCCGTACTGCGTTACGGAAGGGATTATTAGGATTTATTTTAACATACCTAATAATATAGGTTATTGTATTTAGTGGATAAGTTGTTAGGTTAAGTGTCTGATGCACGATTAAGAATTTACCTATTTTTTAATATAATAGTTCGAACTCATTTAATGGCTGTAAGTGATTAGATTAATTAAATACCTATCTATTGTTAAGATACTTAAGTGTTATATTATAGTTGCTACTTTTATTTAAGAGGGGAATGATGGAGTGTATTGCATTTGTGTACCTACCTAATAATATATACATATCTATAGAATGTACTTAGTGTGCGGTGCTGCTGCACCGACGTAGCACTGTGTCGGTAAAACAGTTGGAAATAAACCGTTGAATGTACCTAACCTACCGTGTGTGTTTTATTTCTAAATATTACACTTAGGAAGCGTTTATGCTAATAAAAAAAAAAACATGTAAGTCGAGTTGTCAATGTATTCACGCCAGGCACGGACTTATAAATAGCGAAAATCTAGATAATTTACTGGCGTCTACTTGGAATAGTTTCTTTACACATATTAAGGACCATTATACATAGTATTTGATATTATAAATTTCAATTCACAAACGTTTAAAAAGAGTCTTGACAGACAATCGAGTAATCTTATAAGAAAACAGTTTTTATTCCGTTCAAAAATAATATAAAAAAAAATTATAGCTTTTTTTTCTAAAATGATAGCAATCAAACACAAAACTGAGCAAAAGTTGTAAGTACATTATATAGGTATGAACAAAAATATGATAACGTAAAATAATTAATATCTACTTAGACTTGGGAAAATCTTTTTCCGTGACTGGAATTGAACTGGCACTATGTTAGTCACTGTAGATATTAAACTCAATTTTTATTTTAGAAATTTAACCAGAACCGTTTTTTTAAACGTCATTTTGTCTAATGCACAAAAGCTGCTCTTACGAACAAATTCGTTCTAATAAATCAGTAAATAGGCGACGACAAATCGTTCTATTTTGTAAGAAATTGCATTTTTTTTTGCAAACATTACATTACCTAGATTCTTCGAAAATTAACTTTATTTCCTTGGTTCTAAGTACAATACTGAATATCAAAATCGAACCTACTCTTAGGTTCAGTGTATGAAATGTCAATTTGGATAAGGAATAGCGTCTTCGAGAAAAACAAAATAACTTTGCGGCTACTTCTAAAAGTAGAACCAGTAAATCGTTTTATTTTACTTTTATCTAACTGCAAATTTATCTTTGTATTCTTACTAAGACGAATGGCATAGTGGGTGGATTAATAACAATAGAAATTGGAGCGTTTTATGTAGTAGGTTCAGCACGTGGCACAGCTGCAGATTTTTTTTCAATTGTAACTTATATTTGTTGGTTAAATCTTAGAAATGCCGCCCATTTGTGAAGTTGTAACTTCTATGCTAAAGTTTCAAAATAACAAATAAGCATTACCAAGTTTTTATTATCGTCATAACCTTCACCATGAATCACTTCGTCACAGTGAAAACCCTATGAAATTCAGATTTTTGAGATGGACTTTGTTTTATAATTATAAAGATAGTTAAGAAAATACTACTTAGAATTGCCCTTCTATAGCTGACAGAAGAAGATTTAACCACTAGAATGTTGAGTAAATTCCGCTAAAATTAGCCGACACTGAATAAGTTCAACATAACACTGTCACTGCTGTGTAATATTCTCGCCAATAAGAAATTTTAAATTCTAAAAAGATAAAAGTACCTACTTAACTGACTTAACTGTAAGTAACTTTAATGAAATATGCTGATTTTATGATGCTAAAATATAAAAGGATACTTAAACTTCACTGACATTAAAGCTCAACAAAAGCGTCTATCTGTCGATCAAAGTAGGACCTGTCAACAGTTTTGCATTAAACAGTACATTTTAAATACGAAATACATTTCATTATAAGTCATTCCCTTTACAAAATAGAGTTTCTTTTACAACGACTTTTACTTTAATTTTATCAACTTTTTTCTTAATTTTATTACGGCATCTGTTGAAGTGGAAACGGACTATCAATAAAATTAACGTAAATGTAACAGAAAGCAGGAAAAGTAATATTTTTCTTTGCGTTAAGGTGTTAATTCCATTCTAATTTTTATTGTATGTTTTTAACACAAATAAAATTCAAATGAGATAGATTTGTTCGACAAAATTGGAGGTTACAGGTGTTTTTAATTTATTATGATTACTATTATGTTTGTTGTTTCCCTGAAATTATACAGGTGGACTATTTTAAAGGACGAGGAAATAATATATGAGCTGACAGGTTAATATTACCTTCTATTGGAACTTGTTCTAGTTTATTATTGTTTAAAACATACGTTGTTTTATATAGCTTTAAGGTAAAGCCTTATAAAAACAACATAGTAGCTGAAACTATCAAACAGTTACATCTGTCGCCCCTATCTCGATATATAATTACGACGCACATCAATATAAAATATAAATTATCATTGTGTTCGTCATGGGGGCTCTACTAAATGTAAACAAACTATTCTATACACCTTTTGTAGTGATTTGACCATCACGTTTTAATGGAAATTCTGATGGTGTATTGTGTTTTTGTGATAAACACTAGAAAAATGGTTAATGAACTGCAAATGATCTGAAATCAACAAAGTATTCATTATTTGTGTCTTACTCGCATAATAATTAATAATTATCTCTCATTTATCAACACAAAAATAGCAAGACATTGTACATAGCATCGTTTAGCTCCGAGCCAAATAAAAAATATGATAACCAGAAAATGGATGGAATACTTTTTTTTAAATACTACACTTATGGAAACACCACAGTATTATGTTTCTTCAACGGCGGGAAACGAATTAACAAACCCAGGAGTTCTCTTACCGTAAATCAGAAGTATATTTTATTTCGAAATTTTTTTCAACATCTACCTACCTAATTTATAAAAAAAAAAAAAAAACCTTTGTGTGAAAAATCAATTAATGAGTTAGAAAGTCTTCTATAAAGTTACAAACACCACCCTTGGTTAAACATTTTTTAATTTATTATTGTAAAATTACAAATACTAACTGCAATCAGATTGCAAATAATTATTTCCGATTGTTGACTTTGCGCAAATCACGATTATGCAATCTTATCTAGATCTCGCACGGGGCGACTACGACTGCGCGTGCGGCTAATAAATTATAGGTTTCTGCAGCGTTGTTATGGTGACAAAAGTCCAAATAATACGGAAATGTTTTATGGGTTTAGGAAATTATACAGTTACTGTTATAAATTTAAGTTACGAGTTCAAATGTTAGCGCCGTAGTTATATTTTCTTTATTATTTGCAAAGTTTTTAATAAAATTGTTATAAAAGCAAATGTAATTTACTAATTTTAGTAAAAAAATTGTAATTATTCTGTCATTTTTTTTCATCGTAAAACGAAATAAAAAGATAGTAAATGTTAGATAGTATATTGACTATCTTTTTAGTTTAGCATTAGTTTTATCTCTACCTACTGCGGGATGAACCCGCGGACCATAGCAATTTTTAAAGCCTAAAATAGAGAACAAAAACTATATTATGGCATCCAATTACGTAAAACAATTAAATCGAACTGTCCCATCTGCCACAAACAAAGGCAATATTAAATATTTAGATATACATGTGTTTGCGTTTAAAAATCCATCAAAATGACGCGTGTGTTATTATTGTCATTAAATTATGAACAATGAAATTAGTTTGGTAATGACAGATGGCGCGCGCGTGCTATATTGGTAGGGTTAATTTTATTGGTATCAGAGTGCTAGTTATTATTGTAATGATAAATGTTTTTATTTTTAACCGCAGTGGGTGTGTTGACTCTTGCACGCGAATTTGTTTTGGGTAATTAGAATGCAAGCTTTGAATAAGAGGCACTTATATGAATAACAGCGCTCCGTGGTTTCACCCCGTAACTCCTGATTCTAAGTTTCATCAAAATCGGTCCAGTAGTTTCGGAGCCTATTCGTTACAAACAAACAAACAAAAAAGCTTTCCTCTTTATAAGTATATAGGACTAGCATTCACGGCGACTTCGCTTGCGTACGGATTGAAAAAAAAACATCTCATTTGATCCATCTTAGATCTGGCTTATGGATCTTCTGAGAATGATCCTCGAAATCAATAATCTATCTATCACTGACATTAGTATGGAAGTTTTTCTAAAAGAAAGATGTCAGAAAAAGGTCATTTTAACCTCCGGTAACTGACAAATAGGTTATTAATTTCGAATATGAGCCTATAGATACATATTATTTCTAACGCTAAAGTTGATTTTTAGAATCTTTTTGGTCAGTCCCCTACCAAACTACATTTTTTAAATTTTTTTTGGATTTTGCAACAACAAAGGGCGTTACACTGTCCAATTGACAGTTGACACTGATTTGTCAGTAACAAAACTGCCCAATGTCATTACAATACCACCCATCACCCATTCAAGGAGTTTCCACAAAAGCAGATGCGTTCAACATTTTTTTGTCTCATCAAATCACTGTCAAATAGAAATCGCAGATCCAATTTCCACTTTGTAATTGAACAATTAACAATTGAATAAATTGGCAATAGGAACTGGTTTTGGACCCTTGGTGATGAGGTGGATACCAAAGTGTTTTTCTAACGCCATTTTTGTACTTTGTAAACACTTTCTGGTTCTATTGTGCTGCGAATTAAACCGTTTCGTAGTTATTTGTAAATTACATAAGATTTTAAAATTTACATTGAAATTGTAAGATACAATAAATACGCCAGATGAGGCGACGGTCAACCCAAATCAAATTGTTCAAATTGTATCATGTCTATAGCAATTAATAGAGAATTTCTCCATTGGGAATCTCAATTTGCTAAAACAGTTGGACATCGAGGCGACAGCTGGAAGCGCATAGTTTCCAAAGCTAAAGTAAACAAGAACTGAGGCTTAATTTTAGCTTAACATTATCTATTATGAACTACTTATTAGGCACTAAAGTTTCAACTTTTCTAACCTCCGGTTTTACGTTTCTAACCACAAATACAGAGGGTTAACGCATCTGCTGCCCGCATCAAACTCTGTGACGAAATTAACTACCGAACACTCAACTAACACTCAATAAAAATGTAGTCAGTAAGAATTATTATAAAATAATAAATGTATATTTATTTTTCCTTATTTACACTGATAAATGTAGACACACAGTAATAAATGAAGTGGAAGGTGTACCTATCCGAATTAGGTATCAAAATGATACCTGTTTCCCAGAATACCAAGAATAAATAATTACCTAGTAAATGATTTTAACACCTTTCCAAAGGTGTTAAGAAGGCCTTTCCCAGCCCAGCAGTGGGATAATTTTAGCTAACAAAAAATATTTTAGTGTATTAATAAAAGTGAAAACACTTTTATTAATGCAACTGTTTGTGTTACCTACACAAAAACTTCTATTTTAAAACTTCTAATTTTGAGATAGCTGAAATCCTGAAATAACACTGTATAATAATATTCTGATGTTCCCATGGGATCGAGACTTACACGAGTGTAATCCTGGAGCGATGCTCGTTATAATTAAAATCAATCCAAGTTTTTATTTCAGTTTCGCTTGAAAACATTGATTTGATTGAGAGCCTGTATTGCTCCCAATTATTCATTACCGACCATTGCATTGTATTAAATTATAATGAGTTAAAATAAATAGTAAACGGACATCTTCTTTCAGTATGCGCAAGCGCGTCTAACGTTTATCACTGGACCGTGACGTCATATTCGAAGGGGTGAATCGCTATTAAGTAGATATTAATTTGATGTGGTCATCATTCGAATGATATTTGTTAACCCTTTTAAAGTAAGCACCGTTTTTGGTATGGCCAATAAACTCGTGGGTAGTTTATTTTAAAAAATATTTACTATCTTTTAGTTACTTCAAAAATAGTTATTATAATCAACTGAAAGATTGAATACTTCTCTGCTCACAGTTTGTTCTTCAATCGCAGTTTCTTTTTTTATAATATACTAGCGACCCGCCTCGGGTTCGCACGGCTATATTATGCATGTTTTATAAATATAAACCTTCCTCTTGAATCACTCTACCTAAAAAAACCTCATTAAAATCCGTTGCGTAGTTTTAAAGATCTAAGCAAACATAGGGACAGATAGTGGAAAGTGACTTTAGTTTTATACTATGTAGTGATGATACAAAACTTATTTATTAGCTATCGACTATGTACTGTTGGTGGAGCAAGTTCCCAAAGAAAATGTTTACAACACCTGAGCTTTTATTCTGCAAACCATACCATAGATTTCCTTTAATACAACACGGTAAAATACATGGATTATTAATACATACTTTAGAAATTGACACAAACTGGCTACAGCATAGTCGCTTTGGTATCTTTTTAAATATTATTTACCTACTAGCTTAGAGCCACAGTTTAATGCCTCTTTAAAAGTTGATTTCCTACAAACACAGACAGTAGGTACTATAAACTTACAAACTTTTTACCACTTTAGTGGTCCAATTCCTAAAAATCCTGAGTGTTACCCCACGTCCTAAAAGGAAGCCCCATGCGAAGTTTCGGCTTTTTCTCTTTTTATTTATCTTGTGTGGTTTTAATCACTACATAGTATAAAATAAAGTCACTTTTCGCCGTCCCTATGTCCCTATTTCCCTTTGTATGCTTAGATCTTTAAAACTATGCAACGGATTTTGATGCGGTTTTTTTTAATTGATAGAGTGATTCAAGAGTAAGGTTTATATGAATAATACATGCATAATACAGCCGTGCGAAGCCGGAGCGGGTCGCTAGTATTTTCTTAAAACAACGCGAATGCTGAAGTCGTATTTCACGCACAACATCATAAAATATTCATTCGTAATACGTACAAGCCCTGCAAGCTTTCTTTTTCTACAATTGGCTTTGCACAGCGTGTGCATTTTTCAGTGTTGTATGAAAAGATTTTTGTTATGGACGTTGGAAATAGTAGATCATAATTCCATGTTTTTTACCTAACTACTTAGGTACATACTGGAAAATAATGGTAAATAATTAATACTTGAACGAAAGTGGCGGTTTTGAAACGTTTATTGGTAAATTACTGGTTAGGCAGAGTTTAGATAAATAACAGTTCGAATGGCTTCTAGGTCACGGGCCGGTGGTTTTGGGCAGGGTTGCTGTTGCCTCCAATTCGGATACCAATCTTCGAAAGTGAACATTTTTGATCCCAAACGACGACGTCTGTATTTCACTAACAATTCCTAAACAATTAGGAAACAAGTAGGTACAAAACAAAAATATGATTCCAATAGAGTTTTTTGACACCAAGTAAATAAAAAATGGTCCCGATCCCCGAAGCACCCGTCGTCGCCGAGGCACCCAATTTCAATATTTTTTGACAATTCACGATTTAACGAAAATGATAGCGTCGTCAAAATGTTACATTTTTAGTAAGTATACCTAGCTGACTTCAAAAAAGGATATTTTGTATAAATTATGTTCACCGATTATAAATGAGGTATCTAGGTATATTGCTTTTATTCAAGAAACAATTTTTATGTCTTTCTTGTGTTAAATTGGCTACTTTCAGTGGCACAAACGTCTTCTATCTTATATTGAATTTCCTTGAACCCATTTATTTTATTCACCAAGTTCCTAGCGACTTGTCATATCTTTCTGAATTATTTATTCCCACGGGTAGATAAATAAAAACACAAGCTGAAAGACTTTCCCTTCTAGGAAAGGTTTAAGCTTGATGAAATTTATAGGTTACGCTCTGAAAACTAGTTGTCGAACTTTCTGTGGATTTATTTTTACGTAGAGCTTTTTTTTGAGAAAAGGTACAATATTGATAGGCCACCCGACTTCAACTGAACACAGTGATAAAACATAATGCTTATATTTCAATAATAATTGAATTAAGAATTTGTACTATCAACACTTAGCACATAATCACTTTTACAAAGTCCTCCACCGCGTCTGTCTGTCTGTCTGTTCGCTATAAATACAATAACTATTACACCGATTTTCATGCAGTTTTCATCAATGGATAGAGTGGTTCTCGAGAAAGGTTTCAGTATTAAAAATATAAAAAATAAATTATTGCCCGTAACTTATTACGTTTAGTTTTAATTAAGGGTTGTTGTAATAATATATACTTGTCAAATGCTTGAACCAACTAGAAACTGGTTTCACCAACGCAAGCAAAACCGCAAGCTGTGCCTACCTTATTAAAAATATAAAAATGGACAACCCTAAACAGTTCCTCATTCTCCAAACTGTCCTTGGATGTTCCAATTTCGGTGACAATTAACGCAGAAGTTCCCACGATCGTCCTTGTTCTCCGAGGTAGGGGGACAGCCAATTACACCGCATTCAAAGTGGTTTAGCCGTTTTCGAAACTAGGACGTTCGTTATTGAATTTTGGGACAGTTTATTTGTTATACCATTGCCAGAAAATTCGGCATACAAACATACAGGTAGGTACAGCTGATAAAGTTATTTAAAACGGGAACATACCAAGTTTTCTCGTCGCTTCTCTTCTTGTATGTACAGTGGTGTGGCTCACCTATTGTTAGAGTTTTTAGATCGCCTTAAGGCCTCTAACTTGACCTAACGACTTGACCGGGACCAACGGCTAGTTCGTTAGTAGTCGAAGTAGTGAAAATGGTGTTTGAAACAGCATCGAAATAACTAGCTCCACAAGAAAGCATAGTTCCATGGTAGTTTAAAATATGATTAAAATCGTCATAAGTCCACTATCAGTTTGCTACCATAATACTATCAACAAGTATTGGACTTCCTTCTTCTAAAATACGTTACACACAAACATAAATACTTGAATTAAAAGTACTCAGTGTGATTATTATTTTCAACATGTTAGCTATGTTTTTAGTTGGCCGAGTGGTATAAATCACCACCTGCTACACCAACCGACGTGGGATCGATTTAGTTACGTTGTTATAATGTTCAAATAATGCTGCACAGGATTGTAAACGTTACGGTGCCGGTGGATTTTTGACCGTTGATAGTACCTACTCTCCGTAGTGCGTACGTATATAGGTGTACAAAGTATTTAGGTGACAAAGAAATAAAAACCCTGGTACAGCCTGTTATAGCCTAAAATACCATGGTAATAATAATTACCGGTACAGCTACATGAACTCTAGTCTGCTGTTAGACCATGAGCTGGGGTGGGTGCTATTATGACGTAGGCATAAGTAAGCAAGCATCCGCAAAGCTCTACTTGGACTAAGCCGGAGCAAGAGCTAGTTGATAAATATTTCAAAACATCGCATGAATTCCAAAAAAGTCATAAAATCACTTTCCATTTTTTATACATAAACACGTTTTAAACACACACGCTCCAACCAACAAACCTGACTCCATAATCCTCATTATTTAAGCAGATGCATTGCCCGGCCATTTTGCATTCTAATCACTGGATGCGCACGCGCACCCATTGTTAACAATTTAAATTTATATTCTCACAACAATAGGGTAAACGCTGACCTGGCTACTACATCCTAATTATTTAGTTAAAATAATGACATATCCCTTTTAACGACAATGGTTATCGTGTCATAGAATTTTTGCGGTGTGATTATTGCCTTCGAAAAGGGTGGACACTCTTATGCGTGGTCAGTTATTGTTTGATTTTCATATTTATTTGTTACAGTTGAGAGCATTTAATCCGGGAAGGTAACATAATCTTGTTATGAAAACCCTACAATAGTAGATTTTATTATTTCGATGCCGTGCACTGCGTTTGAAAGAAAATTGAAAATGTAAAATTCTAATAAAAAAAAAACTATTATTAAAACATTATTTCACAAAATATTATAGGCAGGCATTTCCAAAGTTTCTTTGAATATTATACCTCTTACATATAAAAACACTTATAAAAATTTCTCCTTCAGCTTCCGCGTTCAAAAGCTTTTAGGCTAGCATTTTTAATATTAGACCTAAGTTTGTGCTGTTACTTTGCTAAGTCGTTGTTATAATTTGATTTCTGTTTAAAATTAAATTAATTAAATTAAATAGGTACTTTATTTTAATTTTAAAATTAAAAGTGATTGTAGATATTAACAATTTATTGTTTCGTATTTTTTCGTGGTCAAGTTTTAGTTTTTTCAAACTTGTTTGTTTTATAGTATTTTCTAATATTTTCGCGACTCGGTTCGAGTCTCGAAAACCATACTACAGAATAAACACGATTATATCCGTTAAAAATAGTTTAATTATGAGTTGTTTGTTTTTAAATTTTTGAGTGACCCAGATTCATTGGATACCACTGCAATAGGGTTATCTGTAACAATAATTTTGTATGTTACATTATTGTTTATTGCTAGCGATTAGATATAAAAAATGCGGTAATTTAAATGGTAATGGGTTAGATTTTAGTCAAGCTTTGTTCCCAGTTTCAGTAACAATAGTGTAAGTAAGGGTTGTTCATATTTTTACTGACTTTTCAAAAAAAGAGGGAGGTTCTCTATGTAACTAGCAGTGCACAACGGTTTTACTCGTGTTTTTCGCTGGTTCTCGTGAAAATGTGGAGATTTAAGCCTGGTTCAGAGCCTAATTCATGAATTACAATACGTACAAAAGATGTATTTTCTATTTCATTTCATTTATTTGCTTTCATATTGTTTAATAGATCTTACAGATGCATATAGTCCTTTATGTGGACTATATATGTGTGGACATTATGGTCCCTGCCAGGCATTGCAATTGCGTGGCGACAGACCGAGGTTTTTCTTCCTATAGGTACTTGATAAAACAAACTCACAGAGCATGCTATATCCTCGACCTCATCATAGCTAATGCAAGTCGCATTAGATCTCATTTCATCTGATGGGAAATGAGATCTTATGCATATTTTGAGTATTAATTTATAGACGTTAGATTTATGATGTCACATTTTTCATTTGGTTTTTACAATTGACCCCCTACTCTTTTCATCAATTTTAACTCACCTACTTATGATTATTTATCAGCCCTTTTATCCCCTTTAGGCGTAGAGTTTCCAAAAAACTTTACTTAGTGGGCGCTACGTTCTAAAAAAACCTACGCCATGTTTCAGACTCTTGCAGTTTCAGATGATTCGACTCGTGATGAGTCTTTTTTATTATCGTGGGTCTTTTAAAAACATTATATGTAGACGTTAGCATAGTTTGCGTCATCCTTATCACCCTTAGTTTTTAGTGTTTTATAGTAACCATTTTTGAGTAAAAAACATTATTCATACCTCAAAAAAAGGAACCCTAATAAGATCACTCTCTTGTCCGTCTGTTCGTCTCTCCGTCTGTTTGTCCGTGTGTCGCCACTCATTTTCTCAGGAACGGGTGGACCTAGCAAATTAAAATTAATACCAGATACTAAGGTCTATAGTCCCTATTATTTGTATCAATATCAAGGTCCTGAGTCAACACGAAAAAAAGATATGGGCAAATTTAGATTTCCACAAAAACTCAATTTTTTTATTTTTCCGTATTTTCATTTATTTTTAAGCGTATCATACTTTAAACTAGTCAGAGACGATAAAAAACACAGTAGCATTAAACAACCCGCAACAGTGATGAAATAAAAATTAATCGACCATTTTTTTAATATTATTCGACCACACTCGTGCAACGACAGACAGAACGATACGAAACGATAATTTTATATGCAAAAAGCTAAATATCTTAAGTGGGATCAAAATACCATACGTTGTTCAGGGTTAAGTACAGTCGGTGGCAGAAAGTTTAAAGAAAAACTTAAGCAAATCTTGTCAGCGTTTCCTTTTTACTGGGCGATTAAGGTGAAACGGTACCTGCGCTCTCTCCATACAAACGTAGTCGACTGTTTCCTCCCTGGATAATGACAATAGCACAAATATAATTACCATAAAACCTATAACTGCCATGACTATGCCCCTATGTTTTGGTGTTTTTCATTTTCTAATTATCATAGAAATAAAAAAATAATAATAAAAAAAAAACAAAAATAGGTCATGGCAGTTATAAGTTTTATGCACCAAAAGTATTTGCTCTAGTGTCATTATCCAGGGAGAAAACAGTCGACTACGTTTGTAATAGTTTGTATGGAGAAAGCCTCCGGTACCCTTTCCTCTTAAGTTTCTATAGCTTACGACCGCACCTTACTTATTCTCTGCTATAGCCCGAGTTTTTTTTTATAATGGATAATATATCAGCATTTGACCACTGTCTCACCCGATGGTAATAAGAATAACAATAAAGAGGAAATATAATTGTTTGTTTGCATTGAATAGGCTCCAAAATATTTACTTACTCACTAACACTTTTGCCACCGACTGCACCCATCCAGAACAGATGCAAGTACCGCACCAGCTAATTTGTATTCTGTAAGGGGTTGAGCGCATGCGCGACACAGTCGATCGCACTTCAAAATTTTACACGAGAATCTATCTTATTTCTAGATTAGTATGGTTCAAATTCAATGTTGTTATCGTTTACTCCAGGTTTGAGGCAAAGTTTAGTAGTAAAACTAACCTAACAACTCATGTTCATTTTCGTGGTCCAAAAATCCAAACAATTTTTGAGGAAGCTTATTTAAAACAGCTTAAAAAGGTTTATCCATAACAAATAGATGGCGAAAAAACTGAAGATTTCGAGGCCTAAACTAAAAACTGAGATAATTTCCAAAAACTGTAGATCTATCATCTACAGTTAAAACTGTAGGTTTGGCTACACTGCTGACAGCCTTCGACCATTTGACTAAAAATGCTCGAAGAAAAAAAAAGGCGGGAAGCGTTCGGTGCGAGTAGGCGGGATTTTCAAGAGATTTTTTTAGAAATTAATTTAATTCATAAAATAGTGGTCAGGAAAGTTATTTTTGTAAATATTTTAAGTGTTTAGCGTATCTGTATATATCTACGTGTAGGTAAGTCTTAAATTTAAGTATATAGGTGTAAATACAATGAGGCCGCCGGACCCCGGCGGCGGCGTCGGTAGCAGGGAGGACCTTGACCAGGGTCAGGGTTCTCCTGCAGTAGGTTATAATGTAACTGTATCATCCACAAATGAATCTGGTATGGAATCAGATGGATCGTGTTACCTCAAACGAGGGACATTGGTTGGATTGGTTTCTTCAAAATTATTGAAACGTGCAAAACCACACAAGAAAAACTGCAAAACCTGCAATAAACGCAAACGTAAATTTATTAAAAATAAAGATTTTGAAGCTAATAGTGACTACGTTTGCAACTGGAACTCAGATAACGACACCATCGAGGAGAGAGTAGTTAAGAAACACGTAAGTACTTACCCTAAAACTAAACCGATGGCACCTCCAGCAGACATTACCCCAGTCGCAACCCGATCCACATTGGCACCGGCACCGACACCAGCGCCCTCTGATGCGATGGAATTAGGTATCTACTGAATTTATTAAAAAAATACTTTTTGGACCCACAAATTTGTCTCATTTGGTGACCCTTGGCCCAAAAAATTAATATTAAACCAACCTTATAAAATATACCAAAAGTATACTATTAAATAACCGTTTTTCTAAGACTATTAGTGTAGAAGGGTGGTATATTAAACTAAGGGGTTAGAAAATGTTACACAGTGGTCGAACTAGATAATTGAAAATTTTACATGGATTTAAGAAAATTTGGATATTCCTTTTTTGTTCCCTTATTCAAAATTCTCATTTTGACCTTTCGCATTGCTAATTTTCTTAGATGGGTTGTGGATAGTAAATAATATTAATTTATACAAATTTGCTTGACGATATTTAGGTACTACTTCTCCTTTATTTACTCATGTGCTACTCATGCCGGACTGCCAAACACAAGGTTGCGGGTTCGATTCCCGCCTAAGACAATGCTTAGATATCTATATTTGTGGTCTGGTTATTTTTATGTATTATTGTAAGTATTTTTTTTTATTTATTTAAGTAGTATTTATCTGTTGTCTAGTACCTATAACACAAGTCTAGTTACTTAGCTTGGGACTAGATGGCGTGTGTGGAATGTCCTGAAATATTTATTATTATTACCATTTAAATGTTTATAAGAATATCCATAACCTTCCCTTCGTATATCCAAGGGTAGTTACCACGTGTGTTTCTATTCCAACAGTCATTAATCTTGAAGGTAGAGATAAGATGGAGTCATCAACGATACCCTGTAATTACCTCGATGTGGTCTATGACCCCAGGTAGACCACAGTGGCTCAGTGGCAATCATTTATAACATGCGATAGGCAAGGAGAGAAAGGGTAGCGAACGATTAAATAAACACAGGACGATTTTTTTAACTTGGTGGTAATAAAGGTCCTATAGCACCTTTGCAGCGCTTTCTCACAAATGTATTCCCGTATTTATATTTATTTATCATAAATAAATAAATATTACAGGAAAGTCTTATGGGTGCTAGACAACGGATATACTACTAATATATACAATTTTTTTGTAAATATATAAAAACAACCAGACCACAGACAAATATCTAAGCATAAATACATGTCTGAGGCGGGAATCGAACCCGCAACCCTGTGCTTGGCAGTCCGGTATGGTGACTATTGTGCCACATTACGTCCACTGCTGAAGGCCTCACCTAAAGACTTCCAAAGCAATCGGTCGTATGACTTCTGTGTCCAACGGCTTCGTTCACTTTGCTCGTGGTAGAGTTTTACTCATACAAATGTGCGGGGTTGGTGCCAAAATGGCCTACCGAGCGGTACGCTAAACAATCGATAGCAACGGTCATTTAATCCTCACAAATACCTACTTAGTTTTATAATGTGGGTACATTGATAAAGGCAGATGTACAGTCGCGAACACAACGCGTCGGCGGAACCGATGAGCCGTGAACAAGGCGGGATGTCCATTGCTTGTGTTATTGTGCATGACTGAACATTATGTTTGTTCAGTGAAAAATATGTTTTTATTATTTTGTAGAGTTGAATTGAGTGGAATTAACCTAAGAACACCTAAGAAGTGCGAGTCTGAAACGTCGCATGAGGATTCCTTTTAGGAAGAAAGGATTTTTGGAAATTAAAAGGGATAAAAAGATCTGTTAAAGTGTGTAGTTCCTAGTAACTATAATGTATTCTGTGTTTGTAGAAAATCAATGTTACTTTAATAGAGATACTTACGCATGTAAAACAGCGAGGCGCAGCTAGCTGTGCCAACTGGGTATAAACCCAGTTGGCACAATGTTCACCATGCCGGACTGCCAAACATAGGGCTGCAGGTTCGATTCCCGCCTCAGACATTCATGTATTCCTTTAATTATTGTATATTATTATAGAAACTATGTTTTCACTTTATTAAACATATTAAAAGTAACATTATATCTAATTAAAAAAATATTTAACATTATAAATAAAAACACCAGTTATTGACTAACCCGCCCCTTATCGTTCCTGGTGGTAAATATTCCCATAATGCTAGAAGCATTGCCACGCTGAATAGCGATGGCTAACCTCTGCGCTAGAAACGAGCCGGAGCGGGAGTCATCCCCAAATGTATTTATGCTTAGATATTTGTCTGTGGTCTGGTTGTTTCTATGTATTATAAGTAAGTAAATATATATTTACAAAAGAAAAGTATATACTTATAAGTAGTTAATATCCGTAATCTAGCACCCATAACACAAGTCTAGTTACTTAGCTTGGGGCCAGATGGCGATGTGTGGAATGTTCTGCTATATTTATTTATTATAAAATGGCCCGGTACTAAAGCAAATAAATTTACCTATCTAACTATTTATAGTCAAAAAACATTATCTGTCCATTTTAAATCAACAAACACACTTCTAGCCTGCAGCTAAATCAATTGTCTATCATTTTCTAATGTTATTCTTATGTAAATATGCGATATAAAACTGCATTTAGTAGAATATATTGTCTAAACAAAGTGAAATGCATGTCATTGTATGATTTTTACAAGAAATAGGCCCTTGAGCCATTGTACTATTTGGTGCTGTCATGGTTAGGGATGGTTTTTCAAAGGGGTGGGTTCCTGTTTTTGTTAGATAGTGACCGATAGAAAAATCGTGAATGATTCGCGGGAGTTATTGATATTAAATAAAAAAAATGAAAGGGTAAATGTTGTATAAAATACGACAAAATAAACATTTCTACTAATTTATAAATGTGAAAGTTTTGTGTATGTTTGTTGCTCCTTCACTAAAAAAAAAAAAAACTAACAAAAGTAAAAACTACTAAACCGATTATGAAACTTGGTATGTATAGGTATAGCTGGAGACTTGGATTATGACCATACTACTTTTTATCCCGATATTCCCATGAAATCGGGACTTAACTATAAATTAAAATAAACTTATTAAATATGTACAATTTACCTGAAGGCCAATTCTCATAAATAATATTGTTCAAATTACATTTCAATATCATTGCGATTGCATTTTGATTACAAGTAATACCCTCAAAAGGTCAAACTACCATCAAACTAAATAATTTATTTTCTAAATGGAACATTAATTAAAAAGAAAGAAATAAAACAATGTTAATATTCTAAATAAGTCTCCCTAGGTAAGGTGCCCAAAAGGCTCGCTGCATTGCCTCTTTATGGCAATGCCGATCCGTTGGCCAAAGTAGCAGCTAGCCCTTTGGTCACCTGAAGCTAATACTAATAATTTTGAAACATTTTTGTAGAAATCTAAGGCTTCTGGTCCCCACGGGCCCAGGGTCTCCGTGGCAAAAGGCAGAAACATCACCAATGGATACATATTTCCGTCGCTTTACCACCTCTGCCGCCGTTCGCCGCAGCACCCGCATTTACCTTAATTCTTATTTTACTTACTTGTACTTATGGGCTGTTTTCCGAAATTAGACCTCTTTAGCTGCATCCATTTTGCGTGACGATGGAGTAGGCTTGCCCAGAACCTATACTGCCTTCTCAGCTTAGTCGATCGTGTTCTCGTCGTCTGTAGACAACTAAGCCGGAATTCGAACTTACGACCTTTGGAATGCCGATTCTTTGGCCAAAGTAGTAGCCAGTTCCTTAGTTACCGAAAGGAATAAAATAATTAGTTTTAAGAGTTTTCAGCAGAACTGTACTTAGGTACCTTATGGAAAGTAAGTACATTTTTTTAAAGCCCTGATGACAGTAGTTATTTTAATTAAAAAAATCTTACTTTGATACCTACTTTTGTTCCCAATAGATGCTTCTATTTTAAGAATTTATTATTAAAATATTATTTTTCAATTGCTTTGAAAGGGTTTGTGTATGCTTGGTAAGATAAAAATTACCTGAAAACATAAATCAAATTTGAAAACTTTTCTAGAATATTTAATGAAAACTACTTTTAACCGACTTCAAAAATATGAGATTCTCAATTTGTCACGTATTGTAATTTAAATACTTACACCATTAAACCTAATAACATAAATTCGAAAATATTTTTAAGGAAAAATGCATCTTCAAAAAATTAAAAAAAAAATAAAAAATTCGAAAGTTTGTTTATTTAGTACTTCACTATTTAACAACTGGACCGATTCAGATGAAAATCGGTTTTCAGATTATGAATAGAATAAGAATAATTTAATGAATAAAAACTTTTACAAAATATTATACTATTGAGCTAAATCACATTTTAAAACGATAAATAATACATTTGCCTAAACTAGGAGAATCCTGTGTTTCAGGCGAAAAGGGACTTAAATAATTACCTTTATATTTTATTTTTATTTTTTTAGTTTTGGGGATGAAGAAGGACATAAGATACTTTCGATCCTGAAGTTCCCGCGAAATCGCGTCTAATGCTGGTGAAACCATATTATAGGGCACAGTTAATAAAATAAAATAAATAAAAATAGCCTTTATTCACTGACCTTGTTTGTATATACAATTTTTACCTTAGGATTATGGTGTTAGTAATTTTTAAATCTAATATTAGTAGGTTTCTTCAGCAAGCAGTTTTTTGGTCAGGTTGTCCTTGGACATAGGCCTCCTCCAGTATTTTCCACTTCTCTCTGTCTCGAGCTAATCTTCTACATCCTTTTGGCAATTCATCCTCCCATATTTTGATTTGACGTCCTTTTTTTTTTAGGGCACAGTTAGTTCACTATAAATCATCAAAATGTTCGTAAAACATTGAAGCACCTACTGTTAAAATCAGCCGTATCATCACCGAGTGATCTGTTTAGTTTACTTTCCTGAATAAACAATGAATAGATAACAATAATAGAACATCCCTTTCACCCCTCATGTAATGAATAAAAAAGGAGGTACTAAGGTATTCGCCTACTATACCATAGCTACAAAGCAATGTCACCAAATATGCTGCCAAGTTTTGTATGAAATAGACAAGACAGTATGGTGAGAAAAGATGATTCAATTTAATTTATTTATTTATTGAGAACTACCGACCCTCCCCGGTATTTTATGCATGTATTATACATGACGGAGGAGGTCTTCCATGAACTTAAAGAATATCGGTGACGTCAGCTAAGCTGACGTCACCAATCTCATCGTCCACTTGACGACTCTTCGGTTAGTAGTTTTTGTAAGTGGTTTTTGGTTAGAAATATTAATGACGTCAGTGAAGCCGACGTCATCAGGTAGACCAATCTTCGATTAGGAGCTTCGTCTTCAAATAGTAGCTTCGATGGTGCTGAGTAGAAACCGCAGGTTGTAGGGAGGTCCGCTCGGTCTGAAGTCTGGCGCTGGAATGGCTTTCCTACTGTTTTGCGGCTGTATTTATAGTGATTTTGTGTTTAAGTCAATTGAATGTTTTTCAAACACTAGAATCTTGTTTTTAATAGTTAAATTCAATGTAAATCGATCTATCAATTAAATTCTTAACTGTTTATTATTGTAGTTTAAATTAACCGTTAGTTTCAAGAATTATTACAACGAAATGAAAACATGTTATTGCAAAACAACAATATTGTTTTGAATAATCAATAATTTCATGAATTCTAGATGAAAGTTAGTTTTACCAATCAAAGTTTAGGTCAATAATCATAATTGCGCCGATACGGCCATTCTGACAGGCGGTGCGCGCTCTGCACCAGCCTGGTAAGAAAAGTTGTTGTTTCCGAAGGTTATTTTAGCAAAAGTTGTTATTGGGTCTTCGAAGGGTTTCATAGGTTCTTAAAGAAATGTTTATTAGATTCTCGAAGATTTTTGTAGGTTCTCGAAGATTTTTTTTTAGGTTCTCGAAGATTTATGCAGGTTCTCGAAGATTTATGCAGGTTCTCGGCGAGTCTAAAGTTTTAGTACTGAGTTTGAAAATTTGTTGTTCATACTCACTGAGTCTGAACAGTTCTATTGGGTTGTCGCAGATGCTTAAAGAGTCTGAAAAATTTAAGTAGTTCCTCGTAGATTCTTGGAGTTGTGGAGTTTGTCTGACATCTGCCGATACGGTTTCCTAATTACCAAATTATGGAGCAAAACAATGTTAGTGGTCGGGAAAATGCCAGTGATTCGATGAAGTGTGCAACTATAAGTATTGCAAGTTGTAGTTCATTACATCAAGTGTGTTATGCTACAGCTTGATTTCGTATAGTTCTTAATCATTATAAAATAAAACAAAACGCAAAACGAAGTTAGTAGTCTTGAAACTGCCAGTGATTTGATGAACTGTGCAACTTTACGTATTGCAAGTTGTAGTTCATTACATCAAGTGTGATATGCCACATCTTGATTTCGTATGGAAAAAGCTATGCTCGAGATTTTCAAGTAAGAAGAATACTTCAGATCAAAGATCACAGTTATGGACATAGTTAACGTGATTGTTAAGCGTAAGTAGATATTGCACAATGAGCTACGAAAGGTGGACGCTAAGACTGCTTAAGTAGCTCCACGAGCACATTATTGGGATAGACCACCAATGACTTTAAAGACTCTAACAAACCTTGATTTGTATAACAAGCAAGATAATTGGATATCCTGAATTTCGGTCTGTAGCGTTACTTGGCCGCGTAGCGCAGTGGTTATTACACCCACACTGTAAGCAGGAGGTAATGAGTTCAAATCTCGCCGCGGTCATAAATTTTGGCGATGCCTTTTTTTTATTATTTTTTTTTTATTTCTAGATAAAAAGAAGATACTAAAAGACTGCAGGCTATGATTGAACGTCAATGGTTCAAGACGGTTGGTAGTGGAAAAAGATGATGGAGACCTACGTCCCAGATTAAACAAGGAAAGGCTGATACAGTGAGATGAATGAAGTTTTTCAGTCTGCGCATTCGCTCGGCTTATTCCTGATATTATGCAATTTTGAGGTTTCTGTAATTCAATTTGAAATTAGTGAACGTTGCCTTCTAAAAAGTACATTGAATGTGTGCTGGTTTCAAATTTTCTGCAAGTAATAGTGACTTTTAGAGTCTTTTTAGTTTCTGTAGGTTTAAACCATAAGGGGTTCTTCTGTGGTAATATGATACCTAGGTGTAGATGACTTGCTCTGAAATAAATACCGTTAGCGTTTAGATATTGTAGAATTCGTATTTAAGTGGGTATGCTTTATTCGAACTGATGACGCATGTTTTTCATGGTCTCGAGTTCATCCTTATTATCCAAGCTGTCCTTGGTGCATATTTTTATTTTTTATAAAACCTAGTCGTGTGGAAAATACTCAGCAATATTCTTAAATGAGTAACAGACGTCTTTTCTAAATATCTTTACATTATCATGACTCACGAGGATATCTATTCTCAGATTTGAATGTGGCGATGAGATTGTTCGATGAAATTTAGAATACTCTCGGTCAGCGCAGCTGTATGAAGGCACGAGCAAATTCAACGACCTTGGACTGCTTCTGTAATTTACGGTTTTTTTTTTAACTAAGTAGGTACCCAAAACTTTCTCAACCCAATAAGGTGAGATTACCGTAGATAAAGGGCATAGCGGATCCAATCGATGACGTCACAGATGAATTCACTAGAAGGAAATCGAGCACCATGCCTACATGACTCGCCCAATATTACAACTATTCCGCATAATATTTTCTGAGCTTGAACATGGTAAACGGAAGCGCAGTGGCCAGTTCCTTCGCTATAATGACGTTCAGAAAAGACTTATGAAGAATTACGACATAGACCCTTGTGCTTGGGAGTCATTTGCTTCAAGGCGTCCGGAATGGAGGCGGTGAGTGCAGACTCAGATGTGTAAGTTTGAGGACGCGCAAAGGTGTGCTTTAGACGACAAGCGTGATCAGCTGAAGAGTAAGCCACCTTCTGCCATTGATTACAACTATGTAAACGGAGTTCTGACGTGTGCTTGCTGCGGATGAACCTTTGTAAACAAAATAAGTTACAAAAGTTACCTAAGGACGGAACATTCGAACCACAAGGGTTTTTTTTTTATTTTTATTTTCTAACAAATACCAGTCACCGAAGACGAAATCCTCTAGGAGGATGATGGTGATGGGGTGATGATGACATGATTCCCTTCTGCGGGTAATGGCATAGCTATGGTCGCGCAACTTGATAAATAAACGATGAAAGTTGTAGACAATTAAGCAAAGCCTTACTTGCAAACCAAGCCGAATGCTACACTGTCTAAAAAGGCGTGACCTACATACAGCGACAGGTACATTGACATGACCACATCACTTCATCTTAATGTCTTAGGTATCACCACAAATAACTAAATTCTTCTAAATCAAGTCGATGTACTAATTGGATTTGAACAGAACCTTGTTTTCTTTTGAATGTTAAGGTCATGGCAAAATACAGTGACTATAGACAGTCGACATAATCGATACCTCAACATCTCATTTCACCATAATATTCGTTCTATGAAGACATCGCTGGTAAACAGAACTCAAGTTTTATGACCCCTAAGTATCAAAGTAAGATTGGGTCCATGTTAAGAAAACAACAATTCTAGAAAACAAAAGTAGAATAATAGATAGGAACGTTGGAGTACACCATTCACTATCAGTGTACCGGCGTGGCGTCTATAAAATGAAATTTATCTACGGTAGCTCTGTGAACAGATGAAACGAACGATCGCTATTAAGCACCCTAGCAGCTGTCAAGAATCGCAGATTTAAAACCCGTGATAACTAGTCATTTAACTATACTGGGACAAAACGACCGAAGAAAGTTGTTTGCATAAGAATCATTTAGTAGATGACAGGAATTTTTACTCACGAATCGTATGTGAAGCGGGTGAAATGAATAAACAACAATTTTAACGAAAAAGAGGTTTAAACTTTCATTTAACCTTCATTCCAAAGTTGTTTGTGACGTGCCTTAACAACTCTTTACCCTTTGTTCCGTAGAGTGGACATTGCTTAGTTATTTCTGTCAACTTCATTGGCATGACGCAGTGGGGGGAGTGTTGGCATATGACTCAGAACCTGACTCCACGTCACTCATTATTTAGAAGCAAAATAAGGACGCAGTTAGTCTTCTCGATATTTAATTTTGTCTAATCAATAATCTGATTCACAAAATCTCAAAGGATCCGCGTGATTTAATTAGATTTAAATCTAAAAAATACAGTGGAAGCGGAACGTGAACAGTTCTGTCTGTGGTCGACCAAAAAGTGAGGCTGTTGCTAACTTGTTTTTTAACACAAGATTGCCCTTTGTTTAAATCAAACCCAAGTATCGAAACGACAATATTATTTCGTACATCAGCAACACTGAATTTACGAAGTTTCCATGCACGATAACAGATGGCGCTTCTAACTCTGCGACAGGCATATTAACATTTGCGGGTAGTTTTCAATATCAACATAGATATCGTGAATCTTGGAACATTTTCATCACCTTGTCCAACGGTTTGTTGTGGAAGTCTCACACCCACGACGGTAGAGGCCTCACTAAAACGAGTAAAGTCTGGATTCGAGGTTAGTGAAGCATTCACATTGAAGTGCGTTATCCTACACCTAATCAACGAAGAACAACCTTCGCTTCTCAAGTTGTGATTACTGCTGATGTAACTCGGCTGAAACTCATAATTCTCGGCGAATTGTTGGGCAAAACTAATTAATCGTCACTGCGAGAACGTGGCGCATACCGGGTCGACCTCCTTCTGCGAGCTTACTTCCGGTAGGAGCTGGTTGACTGAAGTGACACAATCGATGATGATGAAAGTGTTAATATAAGACCCTCTAAGTAAGAAGAATCGGAGCTTTCTACCTGTAACAGATGAAATGGTCAATGTGGATCAGGATTGGATGATTGTAGCTTGACGTTCTTATTATTAAATTCAGCTGGTGAAACAACAATGGTTTAACATTTCCTGTACCACTTTCATTATTACTGATGATTGTGGTAAAAGCCCATCCATAAATAGATCAACTACCGATGCCGATGGTGATGCTGGAAGTTATTGGTGCCGTAGGTTATGAAGCAGAACCCAGGCGGGAGCAGCAGCATGGTTACCTGGATGCAACAGATGCCCCAGTGCTTACAGAGTTTGTTGGTTGATATCAGGTGGTATACGAGCTGATGAGGAAGTGGTTTAGGATCGGATTCCGTTCCGATCCCACTTCTGATGACGGAGGAGGTCTTCCATGAACTTAAAGAATATCGGTGACGTCAGCTAAGCTGACGTCACCAATCTCATCGTCCACTTGACGACTCTTCGGTTAGTAGTTTTTGTAAGTGGTTTTTGGTTAGAAATATTAATGACGTCAGTGAAGCCGACGTCATCAGGTAGACCAATCTTCGATTAGGAGCTTCGTCTTCAAATAGTAGCTTCGATGGTGCTGAGTAGAAACCGCAGGTTGTAGGGAGGTCCGCTCGGTCTGAAGTCTGGCGCTGGAATGGCTTTCCTACTGTTTTGCGGCTGTATTTATAGTGATTTTGTGTTTAAGTCAATTGAATGTTTTTCAAACACTAGAATCTTGTTTTTAATAGTTAAATTCAATGTAAATCGATCTATCAATTAAATTCTTAACTGTTTATTATTGTAGTTTAAATTAACCGTTAGTTTCAAGAATTATTACAACGAAATGAAAACATGTTATTGCAAAACAACAATATTGTTTTGAATAATCAATAATTTCATGAATTCTAGATGAAAGTTAGTTTTACCAATCAAAGTTTAGGTCAATAATCATAATTGCGCCGATATACATATAAACCTTCCTCTTGAATCACTCTATCTATTAAAAAAACCACATCAAAATCAGTTGCGTAGTTTTAAAGATTTAAGCATACATATAGGGATACTAGCTGCCCTCCGCGGTTTCACCCGCGTAACTCCCGATCCCGTGGGAATATCGGGATGTAAGCTATCCTATCTCTCAAGTTGGATCGAACTGCACATGGTGTGCAATTTTTATTATAATCGGTTAAGTGGTTTAGGAGTCCATTGAGGACAAACATTGTGACACGAGATTTATATATATTAAGAAATATAGGGATACTAGCTGCCCTACGCGGTTTCACCCGCGTAACTCCCGATCCCGTGGGAATATCGGGATGTAAGCTATCCTATCTCTCAAGTTGGATCGAACTGCACATGGTGTGCGAATTTTATTATAATCGGTTAAGTGGTTTAGGAGTCCATTGAGGACAAACATTGTGACACGAGATTTATATATATTAAGAATAGGGACATAGGGACAGAGAAAGCGACTTTGTTTTATACTATGTGGTGATGATAGTGATAGTGATGATATAGGTCACAAATTGGTCTTACAAATAAAACATAGTACAGCTATATCCAGCCTTTTCGGCGTTCAATCTTTAGTTACTACGAAGGTATTAAAAAAAGTTAGTTTAAAACGGAATATTTAGGTACTGTTATCAATGGGTACAGAAATATAGGCGATTTCTTTTTTTTGCAAATTTAACAGGTTTGATTGTTTGTTTTGCTACCTAACGTTTCTATGGTGATCTTCGTACAAACTGTACCTATGCATCCAAATGAATATACTACCTACCTATATTTTTTTGACTTTTTGATGAGTAATAATTCTCCAAGCCTGCGTTGGGGGCATGCTCTGAGAAATTCTCAGCTTTTATAAAATCACGAAAGTTCGGTGGTAGGTGGGTCTTAGTACTAACCTGAACCCTCTTATTACAAAAAAAACTGCAAAACCATAGTTTAAACCTGTACTAAAAGATCTAGGTTTTTGTGTTAGTTTTGGTTTAGAATTGATTCTTATTACAAAAGGTAAATAGACCAAGGACCAGAAGATCCCTGGTTTTAGTCGCAACCAATAGATAGACAAACAATAGACAATAGATAGCAAACTCGAAACAAACCATTATTTTGTTCGTTCAGCGTTCGAAACACCGTTCCTTTTCACAAAATGGTGGCAAGTGAGTAAATATTAAAAACTTATTTAAGAAATCGAATACTAAAGTGATTAAAATATAAATTGTGTGTTCAATTATTGTGAAATAGTGTGACTTGTATTTGTTATTCTATGTTCGCGATTACGTTGTTGTATTTAAATACATCAATTTATGTAGCGTATATAAGCCTTTAAGCCTTTTGCCTGCCCCTTTAGAAGTATAAAAAAAAACATTACCTAAAAAATAGTAAACATGAAAATAACCTAAATTTCTCAAAAACATAAGAAAATGTAGTGATTATATCCTCTTTGAACATAAGTACGTACTAAAAATATTTACTTATTTATGTTTTTAGTAGGTTTAGGTAATATGTTGTTAAAATCTGTGAAAATTTCAACTCTCTAGCTATCACGGTTCTTGAGATAGAGCTTGGTGACGGACAGAAGACGGACGGATAGCGGAGTCTTAGTAAGAGGGCCCCGTTTTTACCCTTTGGGTATGGTACCCTAAAAATGAGCGAGAATTGGAGTAACGAGGAAAAGGTGAACGTCAGAATTTAATTTTTTGAGGTTAGAAACTTCGGTCTAAGTATAGTTAAACTAGGGTGCTCGGCAGTTTATCTTTGACAGGACAGACAAACCTGGTTTTAGCGGTAAACTTCTTTTTGTAATAACGTTTATCTAAGTCCATGGTTTTAATCTCACTAAAACGTAGTTTAATTTTTAGACTTCGTTTTGGAATAAGGGGGATTAGGTTTTTGCGACTTGAACGACGACTGTTGCTTTAAAGACTCTCGTCTCAGTCTTCGAAGGTTTTAACGAGAAACAAATAATGAACGTAAAAATAAGATTCACTTAAATATTTTTATTCTGTGATGTAGGTACCAAAAAGAGACCACACACAGCTCAAGGTCATGCATTTTTCAAAATAACAGGAGCTAATCTATTCATTTTCACGTATTTTACGCTCCCCAAAGTAACCAATATTATCTGACGTACCCTTGCCTAGTCACGATTAAAAAACATAAAAAAATACGAACGAAAATCGGTCATTACCTCTTTATACTTTGAATTATTATCTGCGGCTTTTGTTCCGAGTCCCAATAAACAAAGATTAGCTTGCAGTTTCTTTTGTTATCGTAAAAATGCAGGGCTTATATTGATATGTTACGGATTTAAAATAATCTAAGTCAAATGCTTGGTAAACATTTTTTGAGGGGGATGAAAATTTGCAAAGGGCTTTGACTATTTTTGGCTTAATCTCTAATGCCTGTCAGTGTCTATTACGTCGTAATTTATTTTGTATAATAGATAAGAATTCGAATAGAATTTGTACCTATTATTTTTATTTAAACGCAGGTGTTTAATAATGCCCCTGTATAATATTATGTTAAGGGATCCCCATCTAAAAACCCAAGTAGATGAGTCAGAAATTCATACTGATCATTAACGACTCTATCTTCTCTAAATTATAAAATTTTAATAAATATCTAAAATATATGTATGACAAGAAAAGTATAAAAATATATGAAAAGCGACATCTATTGTCACACAGCAGAACCTCACAGTGAACTTTTAAAAATAGGTTGTCCATAACGTTGCGTTGTAGAGTTAGCAGAGTTTTATCAATTACTGCTAGATGGCGCTGATTAATAATATTTCATTTCCTATAATAATAACTGTGAATAATGAACGTAAAAAGCCTAAAACAAGCAAAAAAAATCTATAAAAAAAGCCACAAAAAGAACAAAAAAGGTATAAACGTGAAACCCTACAAAAAGGGGACCGCTCTTTTTCGAGTCAATTTAATATACCTAATGTTAACATTTTTATTTTAGCATATTATCACTAGTAATTCTTAATACTTTAACATTTTCGTTGAAATTTTAATATCATTTTACTTAGGAAGGTGTTTCTATAGGTAAAGAGCGGTCCCCCGACGCGACAATATTTAATCAAAAAAATTCACATGTACTTACGTAGTAGAATCATAATTTCGAGGTTATTTTTTTCTTTTTGTAGGGTTTCACGTTCATACTATTTTTATTATTTTGTGTCGGGGGTTTTTTAAATTTTTAATTGAATTTTTTATTTCATCCTTTTTGTAGGGAGGGACTTTTTAATTTTTTTTATTTTATTTCTTTATTTTCTTGCGATTTATGATTCAGATAGTTTGGTGTAAACAATAACTATTATTAATTTTAGTTAACTAGCGACCCGCTCCGGCTTCGCACGGCTATATTATGCATGTATTATACATATAAACCTTCCTCTTGAATAACTCTATCTATTTAAAAAAACCGCATCAAAATCCGTTGCGTAGATTTAAAGATTAAAGCATACAAATGGATATAGGGACAGAGAAAGCGACTTTGTTTTATACTATGTAGTGAAGATTATTTTTAACCCTAAACAGTTTTTTTTATTAAAGGTATTCTTTTTCAATTTTTTCCTTTAGATATTCAACTTTTACAACTACAAGTAGGTATTTCATAGCTATTAAATATTAGAACTACCTAAGTATACATAGAAGAAGACGTCTAGATCTAGGTTATCTATACATCTTCTCTAATATATATAAATTACGTGTCACGTTGTTTGTGCGCGATGGACTCCTAAACTAGGTACTTAACCGATTTTAATCAAATTTGCACACCGTGTGCAGTTTGATCTAACTTGAAAGATAGGATAGCTTACATCTTAATTTATTCCGATATTCCAACGGGATCGGGAGTTATGCGGGTGAAACCGCGGAGCACAGCTACTAATATAATAAAAAAATGGAAAGAAAAGTAAAAAAGATCCAAACGAAGCCAAAAAACTCAAATTAACTTGATACTCGGGCATATCTACTAACATTCGGTTGTTAATCCTGAGTATTATCCCCCATAACTTTTAGACGGCTGGACCGATTTTGATCAAACATAGATATTTGTAATGTACGAGTCATGCCCTTTCATTTGATACCCCACTCGAGTATATCTACTTACATTCGGTTTTTGATCCTGACTTTCATCCCCCATAACTTTAAGACGGCTGAACCGATTTTGATCAAACATAGCTAAGAACACTCCCGACTAACTTATCTTTCAAACAAAAAAAACTAAATCAAAATCGGTTCATCCGTTTGGGAGCTACGATGCCACAGACAGACACACACACACACACATACACACACACACACACACACACACACACACACACACACACACAGACAAGTCAAACTTATAACACCCCGTCGTTTTTGCGTCGGGGGTTAAAAATAACTAATAACATTTTAAAATCTTCAACAATAAATATTTGTCGAACTCCGATAAAACTTAATTTCGACAATACATAGCTACGAAGTATACTACTGAACTCCGAAAAGGCGATTCTAAGACGTGACTTTAATGTTTTTTAACCTTCTTCAAAAAAGGTCCTCAATAGTAGCTCATAAAATATTTATATAAGGTACCTAACACTTAAAAAATGGGACGTGTTTTATTGCGTGAGCTAAGATCTGGTGTTTCTACTTTTGCCCGTGGCACATAAATAATTACTAATTAGGATTATTAAAAAACTTTAGTTCTAGATGCCTTGTAGCAGCATTATGGTACATCAAAGAAGGCAAAAAAAAGCCACGCCAAGCCAATGAGCCGGGTAAAATAAAAACAAAACATAATAATATTATTCTGTGACCAGAGCCCGCCACCTATCAAGCGATTCGGAACTAACTTAGCTAAAAAGCTAATCTTGTATCCCTCATTGCCTGTTTCTTAACAAATGACCTAAAACAGTTATTTAATTTAAGTTATCCAACCGCTAAATTACGTCTTGACCTACGACTTGGCCATCAAAGTTTTTATCATATCCATAACGCACGCACGTGTCCGTGAGAAAATGTCGGCAAACAGAAAACGTAAACAGAGACCATTTATTAAATTAATTGTAGGTACCTACCTATCTAATATCTGTAATAGGTTGAATTAAATTAAAAGTATATCTATGCTCGACACCCAACTAATAAATTATTAGTACTTACAGATTTTATTTAAAACCTCTGAGCTCGCGTACCAATTTGGTCACTTTCCTTTGTTGCCATTTTCGTTAAATCGCAGTTTCAATATTATTTATTATTTATTTTATTTATTATTAAAACTAAATTACAGCATCTTTGCAGCTATTAGGCAGTTCCTACTGTTTTCTTATCCACCACAATCTTTATTTGCTAATTTTGCTTAGTTGTCAGATTTGCTTACAACTTTGCGTTATTTAAAAGTATTTATTAAAATTTGAGGTATATTTATTATTGGGCAACCTTAGTTAGCTGAGCAATATTAAAGGAAGGGGGCAACAGGAACGTGGGCGACTAAAGGATGGAGAGGCCTCACTGGTAGTCCGAGCAAGCGGGCCAAGCCTCTCAAGTCAACTAATCACTTACGATCGGTATCCATCCTTCGAGCATTTATGCTCTCACGACTCCACTCTGGGTAGCCGGTAAAGGCAAGCCAGAGGCGGGAGACCGCTTCCTCGTCAGTGTTCACTCCGTCCAGCCAACTAAGGCCAGCCGGAGATGAGGAACGGTGGCTTCCCCCTGGAGCACTCGGGACCTCGGACTCCTCGACAGCTCACCTCAAGGTGCCCTGCGGGTGAACACAAGAATTACCTACCCACCAATCAGCACACTGTAACTATACATCATTATATCTAGGTAGGTTACATGGTGTTCTATGATCAAACCGCTTGTAATCATTAATCAATTTTTATCATTATTTTGTTGCTTTTGCTTTTGTTGCTTTTTATTTTGATGCTTTGATCATTATTTTTACTTTCGTATCTGGTACAATGCGATGGTATTTTTATGTAAGGAGATATTAACCGAGACTGGATTTCGTAACTTCAATATTTTTAACACATAATCTCATTACCACATTATTACTTTACTACTGTGCCCTGCGGTTTTACTCGTGTTCGTGTTTCTTTTAAAGTGATGTTGATTTTCTACAATAAGTACATACCATGTACATACCTAATAGTTACTACGAACTACAAAGTTTAACAGCACTTTTTATTCCTTTAGAGGAATATCCAAACATCCTTTATAAGTGTTCCTCTACGTCCTAAATGTATGCGAAGTCTTATAGTTCTAGAACCTTCTTGATGAGTCTTTTTCTAGTTGATTGAATTCGGCATTACTTTTCGGAACTCCATATCTGTAATGGAAGTATTAATATTTAGTTCCGAGCCTAGTGCCAAAATACAAAATGCAATGTGGACGGACCGCCCTTTACTTGAAGAGACATGCAATGAGGACAAGCAAAAATTACTATTAGTGACACCATTCATAAACCACGACACGTGTTTCGCGTCTACACGACGCATCATCAGGATTGGACACCGACCGCGCTATTTGAGCGACAAACGTTAAATACGACGACGTCGCTCTCCGAGATGAAACTTAATATTCATACTTCCATTACAGAGTCTTTTTCTGTTTTTATCTTCATCAATATAGATACACTGACTCACTCACTCACTGATCACAAAATCTCAGAAACCACAAGTGTTCTGTCAAATATAAAGAAAGTCTTTGCTTTTTGTACCTAATGATAGGTAGAGCGCCCTGGTAGAGTCAGTGCTCTACCGCCCTATCATTACTAAAAGTTGAAATTACTTCATTCGTGTCGTGTCCCTAATAATGTGGCTATTATAGTCATTTGTAGAGAATGTGTGGAATGATAATTCTTTATTTTGACCACCTACATAGAACTACCAACAAGTAGGTCTATCCATAAATATTATGTTTTGATCATCAACAGCACTTGTTCCTAGGTTTGTAGAAATTAAATAAGTTTAAAAAGGAATAAAGGAAATATACCTACTTCATTTTTAGGGTTCCCAACCCAAAGGGTTGACGACCCAGTTGGCACAATGGTCACCATGCCGGACTGCCGAACACAGGGTTGTGGGTTCAGTTCCCGTCTCAGATAAGGATTTATGCTTAGATATTTGTCTGTGGTTTGGTTGTTTCTATGTATTTTAAGTAGGTATATATTTACAAAAGAAAATTATATAAGTAGTATATCCGTTATCTGGCACCCATAACACAAGTCTTAGTTAAGTACTTACATTGGCGATGTGTGGAATCTCCTGCAATATTTTTAATTTCTATTTTAAAAACGTGACCCTATTACTTAGACTTCACTGCAAGTTCGTCGGTCTCTGTCTATGTCTGTCTGTCTATCTATCCAGGATCCATGAATCTGTTATCCAGGAATCTACATCAAAGAAAACAAACAAACACGCCGACGAAGACGTATTAATTACTGAGTATGAGCTTGCGTGTCGGCACTTGTTGACTTCCATCAATCATTCCATACAAATTGTATGTTTGTATATGACATTTGTATGAAGGGTCAAAATGCTTGTTTATTTGATGCATGGTGTTGAGAAGCACTTTATATTCATAAATTCAGCTAATCTAGGCCCCTTGATTCTACTCTCGTAAGTCCCGATCTTGTGAGAGTATCGAGATAAAAAGCAGCTTACGTGCTATTCTAGGATGTAAGCTATCTGCAAACCAAGTTTTATTGCAAACGGTTCTTACAACCAACCTAGGTACAGTCGGCTGCATAATTGCAGACCCCGGTAGAGTTCGAAAATTACTATTATTGGAATGTTTTCATTCTAATAATTTTTGTTTGATAAATTGATGAGTTAGAAGACTTTAAACTTCAACTAAAGCAGGTGCCTAGAATATGGCTTGTGTTTAACACATTCTTACAACAGCCGTTTTGGAGCTCTACGGTGGGTCCGTAATTATGCAGCCGACTGTACATACACACGAACTTTCTTCATACTAACATTTGTATTCCTTACAAATAAATAGAAGGATTAAAGTAGAATTACTCTTTATGAATATACTGAATTATCAAACAGTTATTTAAGATTGGAGCTTCCATTTAAGAACCTCTATAATTTCTCCCTGACCTGTGTCTTCCCTCCCCCCAAACTTATACTTGGTTTCCCTTGGTGCTATTTTTTTTTATAATTGCCTCCGGTAACTTTCGACCATATTGATGTGTCGAGATTACTTAAAGACATAGTGATTTTACAAGATCAAGTACAAGATATTAAGCAACGATATGCAACAATTGAGCAGTTGAATGATTTGAAAAATGAGTTTCTTAACTTAAAACAAGCGTCGTTGGTAAATAACATAGAACCGCTTAATTTCGTTAATATGAAGAGAGGATCTAAAAGACCAATGCAATTTGAAAACTATGAAGCGAATAGTGGGCCATTTGGAATTATGAATATATCACGAAAAAATGAGCTAGAGAGGGTAGATTCAACAGCTGACGGCGGAGCAATGACCTCAAAGCGAACGTTGTCGGCTCCGGCGGCTACCGACGAGCGCGCCGAGATGCAGGCGACGCAGGTGTTGCCGTCCTTGTCGCACACTGACCACTTGAGTGCGAATGACCTCGAAGCGACAGCTGCAATACAGCGGCGCGTGGAGGCCTCTACCGCGGTTTCGTGCACGATACCTACGTTCGAAATCGATGCGGGTCCGCCGATGGCCTCACCGTCTGCAGGTGTGAGCGCAGAGCGCATTAAACAATGTACCAATGTGACTCAGTACACTGAGTCTTCGTTGTTTTCTAAGGTGGCGAATGAGGGTGGCAATTTCGTTAATAAAAAGGATGCTGATTGGAAGCTAGTGCAGAGAAGGAGGTACAGGAATAGATTTATTACGACGCAGGGGCAGTCTATTGATCCAGCTGGAAAATTTAAAGCAGCTGATATAAAAGTACCATTGTTTATAAACAATGTGGATAAAAATACGACTGTCAAAGATGTTTCAGAGTATATATTTAGCAAAACAAAGATTAGTGTCAAACTTATGGAGATAAAAATGAAACAAGAGAAGGATTATCGCGCGTACAAAGTTTTCGTGCCTAGTCACAAGATTAATACGTTTTTGGACGAGCAAATGTGGCCGGAAGGTATTTCGTTCCGTCGTTTTGTAGATTTTAATGAAAACCGAGCAAGGAGTCCGAATAAAGATATTGGAACAGAGGTAAGAGGCTCCTATATGATATCTTAATATGGATTTTAGTTGTGAAGAAAACATTAAAGTAATCAGCTTCAATTGTAAGGGGGTGAAGAGTTCGATAGAGGGCATACGAGAGGTTTGTAAGACAGCACACGTTGTAGCTCTGCAAGAAACATGGCTCTTACATCATGATCTAGGTTTGATCGGCTCTATCGATGACAGTTTTGAGTACACGAGTAAGTCAGCGGTGGACACATCTGCGGGTATTCTACGTGGGAGACCTTACGGCGGAGTCGCGATAATGTGGAGGAAAGGAGTATTTTCTTCGGTTACAGTCGTCCCGTGTAATAACGTAAGATTAGCTGCAATAAAAGTAGCAACTCAAGAAAGAGAGACTCTAATTTTTTCCGTGTATATGCCTACTAACGGTCGAGATAATTTAGATGTGTTTACAAATGTTCTTGGTGAGATCAGTGCAGTGATTGAAAGTTGTGCCATAGAGTCGGTAATAATGCTAGGTGACTTTAATGCGGATCCTAAGGAATTATTTTTTGAAGAGCTATCTAAATTTTGTGACGAACGGAGTTGGCTCTGTGCAGACGTGATATATTTAAAGCTTTCGTCAGACATGCACACTTTTATAAGTGATAGTCATGAAAACTCTCGAAGTTGGCTTGACCACTGTCTGACCACGGAGACAGCTTGGCAGTCTGTAACTGATATTAAGATAAAATATGATGTCTACTGTTCAGATCATTTCCCAGTCGAAGTGTCGTTTAATGTTAGTAGTTTGCCATGTAGAATTAAGTATGCGAATAATTTTAATCAAGTGACATGGAAAGATAGAGATGACGAGCAAATAAATAAGTATAAGTATTATTGTAATAATAGATTAAAAGACATTGATTTTCCAGTAGAGTTTCAGACATGTGCACATGGTTATTGTACGAATGTAGATCATAGAGATATTATTGACAAACTGTATTCTGATATTGTTGACTGCCTGCGAGAGGCTTCGAAATTAAGTAATAATAAACGTGTAAAATGTAAAAATAGAAAGAAAATAACGGGATGGAACAAGTACGTTAGTGAAGCTCATCGGGAGGCACGACTTAACTTCCAAGAATGGTCAACAATTGGTAAACCTATGGTAGGAAAGATTTACAATAAAATGCGAGCGTCTCGGAGGCTCTTTAAGTCTAAACTCAAGTGGTGTCATGACAATGAAACCCAAATCAAGATGGACATTCTAGCGACACATCACAAGACTAAGGACTTTAAGAGTTTTTGGAAACACACTAAAACATTAGCGGGTGGGTCGTGTCTTCCGGCGAGTGTTGATGGTGAGTGCGAGCCGACCCGTATTGCTGAAACATTTAGAGAGCATTTCAGGGTTCATTCTTCACTTAAGCCAGTGTTGCAGGTGCCGGATGCTGTGATCGATTCTAGTAGTAATTTAATAGCATTTACAGGAAAAGACGTGGCTTATATAATTAAAAATATGAAGCGTGGTAAATCACCAGGGCATGACGATCTCAGTGTTGAGCATCTGCAACATGCAGGAGTTCATTTGCCAAGAGTTTTGGCATTACTATTTAATGTTTGTATTATACATTCCTATTTACCTCCGGAGCTTATGAAGACCATTGTCGTTCCTATAATTAAAAACAAGACAGGTGATGCCTCCGACAGGAACAACTACAGGCTAATCTCTCTAGCAACAATAGTGGCGAAAGTATTGGACGGTTTGATTGACCGTCAGCTTAGTAAATACGTAGAGTTAAATGAATGTCAGTTTGGTTTCAGACC
This sequence comes from Idaea aversata, assembly GCA_907269075.1. Classification (NCBI taxonomy): domain Eukaryota; kingdom Metazoa; phylum Arthropoda; class Insecta; order Lepidoptera; family Geometridae; genus Idaea; species Idaea aversata. Next base: position 2,023,839 of record OU026084.1, read on the forward strand.
GGGACTTTCCACTGATACTGCAATACTGAGGTTAAAGCATACCGTTCAGTATTACACAACAAAAAATACGCCAGTGTATGCCTGTTTTTTGGACCTGTCGAAGGCATTCGATTTAGTGTCGTACGATGTGTTGTGGGATAAGCTCCGGAGAGATACTAACACACCTGGTGAAGTAATTAACCTTCTGAAATATTGGTACCATAACCAAACTAATACGGTAAGATGGGCCGGTTCACACTCGACACAGTATAGGTTGGAATGCGGAGTCAGACAGGGCGGACTCAGCTCTCCTCGTCTTTTCAATTTGTACATCAACGGCCTGATTGACGAGCTCAGCAGAGCCGGTCTCGGGTGTTCGATTGACGGCAAGTTTGTAAACAATATCAGCTATGCTGACGACATGGTTCTGCTGAGCCCGTCAATTAGGGCTCTTAACGTTCTTGTGGGGATATGTGAGAGGTATGCGTTGGCACATGGTCTAAGGTACAACACTGCTAAGAGTGAGATACTTGTTTTCAAGGCGGGAAAAAAGAGCCCTTATTACGTACCTCCAGTTAAAATAGGAGATATACCTCTTAGTAGAGTTACGAAGTTTAAGTACTTGGGCCATTGGGTCACAGAGGACCTCTCAGACGATGAGGATATTGAGCGGGAGCGTAGAGCGTTGTCTGTTAGGTCTAATATGGTTATTAGAAGGTTTGCTGGCTGTTCGAAAGACGTCAAGTTGATACTGTTTCGAACTTACTGTCAAACGTTTTATACCAGCAGCCTTTGGACTAAGTATACTAAAAAGGCCTTCAACGCGCTGCGTATCCAGTACAATAAAAGTTTCAGAATGCTGCTGGGGCTACCAAGGTTCTGCAGGTCATCAGGTAAAGTCTGCAGCGCATCAGGAATGTTTGCGGAGGCAAAAGTTGATTGTTTTTATACAGTAATACGTAAAAGAGTTGCCTCCCTGATGCGCCGTGTGCGGGGGAGCTCCAGCAGTCTTCTGAACACATTACTGAATAGGCTAGACTGTCCTATAATTAGACACTGGAATAGAATACATATGTTAGATAATACGGGTACTAAAGATCACAAATTTTGTTAAAATATGAATTTAATTGATTAATTTGACTTTTGGACATTATTTTATAATAACTAACATAGCTGTAAGACTTTACTAACAAATGGATTGTACTATCTGATTAATAAATTAAATTAAATTAAATTAAATTAAATTAAATTAAATAATTACCCCCGAAAGGGCAGACTTATAGGTACAAGTGTTGGATCTGAATTTATTTGAATAAAGCCTTTGAGTCTAGCTCTCTGTTGCTTTCAGCTTTTTACTTAAGCTCTATCAAAATGTATTTCATTTGACTAAATTTAATTTAAAATACTTACTAAGAAACTGATTATATGCGAGAATGTATTCCCAGACGGTATAGTACCAACACATTATATCTACTTACTTATACAATATAATTATATATAAGTACCTCCGTGAGAACACGCCGAAAGGTAAGTTTCCATCTCAGTTCCTCTTGTAACAATTTATGATGATTCTGTCTCTATCTCCGAAATTCGTGACTCTACGATTTTCTCAGCAACATAACAGCAAGGTAATTTGTATTTTTGTTTTTGACAAGAGGCTTTTGATTAAGATAACTGACTTTAATAGGAAAGGTTAGTTTGTATGGTAATGGGACAGAATCGAAGACTAGAGTAGACGATAAAGTAAATTAAATGTAAGTACAACTTATTATAATACTAGCTGCGCCTAGTGGAAATTTCTTGATAAAAACATAGCTGAGAACACTTCTGACTAATTCGCCTTTTAAAACAAAATCAAAATCGATTTATCCGTTCAGGAGCTACGATGCCACAGACAGACAGACACACAGACACGTCAGACTTATAACACCCCGTCGTTTTTGCGTCGGGGGTTAAAATGACCCTCTTCTTATAATATACTAGCGACTCGCCCCGGCTTCGCACGGCTATATTATGCATATATTATACATAAAAACCTTCCTCTTGAATCACTCTATCTATTAAAAAAAACCGCATCAAAATCCGTTGCGTAGTTTTAAAGATTTAAGCCTACCTAGGGAATAGGAATATAGGGAGTTAGGGACATAGGGACAGAGAAAGCGACTTTGTTTTAAATACTATGTAGTGATTATATTAGCCTTCCTCGATAAATGGACTATTCAACACAAACATATTTTTTCAATTCGAACCGGTAGTTCCTGAGATTTAAACTGTGTTATTCTGATCTATAAGCCATATGCCAAGCCAAGCCAATGACGACCTCTGTGGCGCGTCGGGCGAACACCCGACTGCGACGCAGAAGGTTGCGGGTTCGATTCCCGCCGGGAACAAGTATTTATGCTGACCATAAATTCTTGTTTCTGGTTCTGGGTGTTTCCTATATGTATAATATGTATATATTTACAAAAAAAAAAAAAAAAAAGTATATAAGTAGTTTATCCGTTATCTGGCACCCATAACACAAGCATTAAGTTGCTTAGCTTGGGGGCTGGATGGCGATGTGTAATATGTCCTGAAATATTTATTTATTTATTTATTTATATTATTGTAAAGTTTCATTAAATTCCATTCAGAAGCTTTTGCGTAAAAGAGTAACAAACACACAAAGTTTCACGTTCATAATATTATTAGGATTCCTACTACAGAAGTCAATTGCTAAACTAAAACCATGCACATCTAAAACTAATCTGTCCTGTGGATGGATCTAAAAATCTGACCATAAAGAATTTCTCGAATTTCCCACGATACCAAAATCGACAGGAAACCTGCGCAATACAAAACCTCCTTGGTTGGTTGTAAACAATGCGAAACTCCTTTTTGAAATCGAATGCTACCAAACTCCTTTTATCAAAAAAGTTTTCATCCCACACAGGTTGCATCGACGCTGTCCTTATTTGGTGCATGCTTCACATAGTGCTCGACTGGACTCGAACCTGTTACCCTGAGGCGTTTAAACGACATTGTTCGAGATTCAAGTGCACTTGTGTGAAGAAGATGAGCACAAGATTTTGACAACTTGAGTTTTTTTTTATCATGATTGTTTAAGTGTGAAAATTCTCTGATCATTCCAGCTGAGTGGGTTTATCAAAGACCTTAGAAACTCCTTACGGAAAGGGCTTTATTGGTTAACCTGTTAAAAAGTTCCTTGGATGGGTAAAAAATTTAACAACGTGACTCTTTAATAATTTTGAACAAGCTGCTGTTAAGTGATTTAAAAATTCTAAAAGAAGAAGTTTTTCATCTTGACATTAAAGCAAATATTTATTTAATGACCTCTATTTTTACGAAATATTTAGTTTGTAAATATGTGACTCTTATTAGTTTTAATTGACCTTAGTTTTTAATAAATTACACAGGAAAAACTCGCCGAACAATTATAATGGGAGAAAAGAGCTAAGTATATCTTTTATCATAGAAAAGTACGTGGTAAAATGTAACCCTCTAGAATAGTACATTTTGGCGCCATCGAACGAGTTATACAATCGACCAAACTAATAAATCTTACACAACAACCGAAAGAAAACAAAGAACTTTGTAAACCAATAAGTGTTACAAAAAATTCGTATCACTGCGCCGCTTGTCCCACTTTTACTTTCTTTATGGCCACTACACATGAACACACATAGGTCTGTCTGTATGTACAATCCACGGTCAAAAGTCTCTACCCACTGTTACGTTTACAATCCCGTGCAGCACTATTTGAACATTATAACAACATAACCTGTGGATCGAATCGTGGCAGCTTATACCTCTCGGCCAACTTAAGACATAGCTAACATGTTGAAAATAATAATCACACTGAGTACCTACTTCAAGTATTTATAAGTCCACTTCATAAGTCCACTTTCAGTTTGCTACAAATAGTACTATCAAGAATTATTGGGCTTACGACCTTCTTCTAATAGACGTCACACACAAACATAAATACCAACTTGAATTAAAATTACTCACTGTGATTATTATTTTGAACATGTTAGCTATGTCTTTAGTTGGCCGAGCCCGCTACACCAAGCGCCGTGGGTTCGATACACAGGTTACGTTGTTATACTCGTAATGTTCAAATAATGCTGCACAGGATAGTAATCGTTACGGTGGTGGAGACTTTTGAGCGTTGATTGTACTTAAACCGTAGTCAGAGAATAAATATAGACAAGCTACCAGCGTCAGCGAATATTCAACATACCTATAAGTATATAGTTGTCAAATTGCCACTAAACAGTAATTAACCATCACTGCGCAAGAGCACACTACTTAGTAGGTACTCCTTTTTAATATCCTAAAAGTCACAGGTAACACAAATTATAGTCTAACAGGATAATAAAACTTTGATAGACACCAAACGCTTGTTTGCCACCAACGACATTGATGGCAAATAAAAAAACCGATACGCATATACTTTGTCTTCATAATAATAAATTTATTTGAACGGATATCTTTATTTTTAAGCGTTTAACGCTTAGTTTAATTTTTTTTTCCATTCGACTAATTCGTTTAAGCGTAAAACGGCGTTTTTATTTTTATTTTAAACCTGACGTTTCGGGAACTTTGCAGATCCCATGGTCACAGGCAGACTAAGATGACATTCGTCTTACAAAAATATTATGTGAAATGCTGTCAAACTACCGTCTACCTAAAATTAATTAAAAATAAAAACAGCGCACTCCGGGAGTGCAGGCAGAAGTGAAAACTGTATATCTGTGTAAAATCTCATTTGTCGAAATCTCATCTGTCGCGAGAACGGCTGAAAATGCTCACTCGTGTATCAGTGATGGCGCTAGCGTGCGACGCGAACTGCGTACGGCAGCTCGCTGCGAACCTGCACCATCCACCGAGAGATGTCGCTGTTAACACTGTTGTACAGAAGTGAGTATCGTAGTTCGGCCGTTTGCACAGAGATGGCGCTGTTTTCAATATTGCATAGTAGTAGAAGCACAATAACTGTTAAAATCTCATCTGTCAAAATCTCATCTGTCGCGAGAACGGCTGAAAATGCTCACCCACAAAAGTGCCCAACGCGCCATAAGAAGTTTTCACTTTAAAAGTTTCATCTAACGCAGAAATGACTAACGGTGTCCCGAGGTATTGCAGCTTTTGCTTGCGGGGCTTGAGACCTAACTAACGCGACGCGTAGTTGCGAAAACCTTAGAAAATACTACTTTGTCTTGCTCCCACTTATACTCATTTGACGTTAAATCCTTCTCACTCTAGTAATTTTTATCAGCGGCTCTATATTTATTATCTGTCTAACGACTTAAACCAGTCGACGAATACATTCAAATCAAATCATATTATGTTGTAACAGATGATTGTTCCAATGCATTTTCAACAGGAACAATTTCTATTGTCATAATAATATACAAACCGAATCGAATTTTGAACTCCAACCGGTTTATTATACGCAATGAGGCTATATTATTTTTTGTATCGTCTTTGGTGCATAAAAAGGGTTATTGGTAATCATAATATAGGAAAGCGTTTGATGTATAATATTTACAAAAAGTCCTTATATAATGTCACACTTGCCTATGTATAACGCAAATTGAAGATGTAGCTAAATCTGACCAAGCTCAACGCCGCGCCGCCGCTAGGGCTAAGCCGTGACAAAGTTTAACAATTAACGACTCCCACCTACAGTAACTTGCAATACATAGTATAAAACAAAGTCGCTTCCCGCTGTCTGTCCCTATGTATGCTTAGATCTTTAAAACTACATACGCAACGGATTTTTAAGCGGTTTTTTATTAGGTAGAGTGATTCAAGAGGAAGGTTTACGTATATAAAACAAACTACCACGCGTACGAAGTCGCGGGCAACAGCTAGTTAATAATATGAATAAGCCATTTGAAAAGTAGAATCATTGCGGAATTCTTTTTGAATTTTGACGTGACAACGTTTTATAAATTGGTTTGCCGGGTGACACTTCAAGAAACTGCGTTACGCTCCGCTGACGTTATGCTCTCACAATGAGAGCGAGTGAGAGGCACGCGGGCATGGTTAGCCCGCCTAAGAGCGAGAGAGACAGACATAAAAAGTGAAAGGCACGCGTCCCTTCCACTCGAGCACAGTTGTTGTCACGTAAAACTTTCGCCCGTATACCGACTTTACAGGCAACCAGTTTTTTTGTCTGTCATTCGATAATGGTTATTAGTAAAATTCGTGATGCGCTGTAAATGGTAAATCGGTGGATTGGTTTATTACAAATAACCCTAAATTTCAAGAATAAAACATTGATGATGAACACGTGTTTAAATCTAATTTGTCCCTGAACGCCACAATAAGAATTCTATCTATTGTCTTCCCATAACACAAGTCTATAGCTCGTGCTAGGTGGTGCTGTGTTAATTGTCTTGCTATATTTATTTATTTTTCCATTTTATTTGCGACTCTATAAAATATACGCACTCGGTAATCCCATGGGATATAAAAACATAGACAGAAAATAGAGTGGTCCTTCGAGTAGGATCTGAGTAGATTTTTTCACATTTTCCCGGGTCTTTTGAATAAAAAATACGTGGTCATGCCCTGGGTAGATAATTACTAATGTTTTTTTTTTGTTTTCAGCAAGTATCTGTGAATAGAGAGACTTGTTATTCCCGTGGGAATGCGAAAAAGAAAATCTCTGAAAAAGAGAATAAATATAGTGGTCCTTCCTATAGGTACTTACAGGAGGATCGGAAATAATTGCCCTAGAATTTTCTAGTTTATTCGTTACTTTGTGAATAAAGTGCCATGGTGAACAAAACTCCCTAGGGATACCCTAGGAAATTTTGCTCTCTTGGTGTTCAATTACGACTTATAAGGACCCAATTTATGGTTACGCTTCGCTGGGAATTTTCTTGTTAAAAATTTATACCTGAGCGAAAATATACGGTACCTAATATAAATAGGAATGTGGCTTATCGAGTAAGTACAATCCACGGTCAAAAGTCTCTGCCCACCGTAACGTTTACAATCCTGTGCAGCACTATTTGCAGCACTATATACCTCTCGACCAACTAAAGACATAGCTAACATGTTGAAAATAATAATCACACTGAGTACTTTTAATTAAACTATTTAAGTTTGTGTGTAATGTCTATTAGAAGAAGGTCATAACTCCAATACTTGTTTATAGTATTATTGTAGCAAACTGATCATTTACTTATGACCCATACTGTACATTAAAAATGTATAAAATATCTATCTTTTAAAATTAATAGATGTGTAACTTTAAAACTTAAAGTAATTTTATTATGTATCTTTAAGTTTATAGTGCTAGTTCGTCGTATTATAAGCCTACGGCAATTTTTGAAGTGAAAACTTCTTTAGCGGCGTTGAGCACTTTTGCTGTAATGGGTATAAAATCTTAAACTTGCGTCAGGACACGTGACCTGATCGAAAAAGCGTAAGACGGATGGAGAGTAGACAGCTATCCCCTCTCTACGGCGCGGCCTACTGTTTTTAATTTGGCTGTGAGTGTATTAAGACGTACATATGGTATTTTTTAACGGACGACTATTGACGGACGACAAATGTCGGACGACTATTTTTTGTTGAACTTACATTATATTTATCCTTGAGATCCTGTAATTGACTTTTTGTTGTTGTAAACCCGCGTAACTCCCGATCCCGTGGGAATATCGGGATAAAAAGTAGGCGGTTGTTAATCCAGGTCTCTAGCTATCTACATACTAAGTTTTATCGTAATCAGTTCAGAAGTTTTTTTAAAGACTAACTATACCTACTAACCCACAAACTCTCACAAAAAAAATATTTAAGGACACTGTCATTTTTCTACAAATCTCATTGTTACTTAATACAAAACTTTTACACGATAAATCTCTATATATATAAAATTCTCGTGTCATGGGGTTCGAACTTGAACTCCTCCGAAACGGCTCGACCGATTCTCATGAAATTTTGTGAGCATATTCAGTAGGTCTGAGAATCGGGCAAGATATATATTTTTTTTTTTTATTTTTTTTATTTTTTTTTTATGTAAATAGCAAAACAACGTTTGCCGGGACAGCTAGTAAAATATAAAATGAAAAATCTTACTTATTTATCTACAGTTAACTTACTTATTAGCTTTTAAGTTAATTCGTAGGTTTCTAACATTTCTAGCTTTTTACGAGTTTAGTAGCCATCAGAATTAATATCGAGACGTTTTACGATGTGAAGAGATAATGAATCTAATAGAAATAGTAGGTAGGTTATAGTATCCAATTAAATGTTGAGCGTTTCACCATTGGTTAGTAACGACACGATAAGAATTGTCGTCAGAAGTTATTTTCGCCCATATGCCTGATATATGCCGGCACCCGCGTAACTCTTGATTCCGTGGGAATATCGGAATAAAAAGTAGTCTATGTTACTTCCAATTAATTAATGTATCCTACCAAGTTTCATTAAAATCGGTCCAGTAGTTTCGGAGTGTATTCAATGCAAACAAATAAACAATCAAATAAAAAACTGGTTGCCTGTAAAGTCGGTATACGGGCGAAAGTTTTACGTGACAACAACTGTGCTCGAGTGGAAGGGACGCGTGCCTTTCACTTTTTATGTCTGTCTCTCTCGCTCTTAGGCGGGCTAACCATGCCCGCGTGTCTCTCACTCGCTCTCATTGTGAGCGCATAACGTCAGCGGAGCGTAACGCAGTTTCTTGAAGTGTCACCCGGCAAACCAATTTATAAGACGTTGTCACGTCAATAAATAAATAAATATTGCAGGACATTCCACACATCGCCATCTAGCCCCAAGCTAAGTAACTAGACTTGTGTTATGTGGGCTAGACAACGGATATACTACTTATATACTTTTCTTTTGTAAATATATACTTAATATACATACAGACACCCAGACCACAGACAAATATCTAAGCATAAATAATTGTCTGAGGCGGGAATCGAACCCGCAACCCTGTGTTTGGCAGTCCGGCATGGTAACCATTGTGCCAACTGGGTCGTCTTTTTATTTTAATACTAGCGACCCGCCCCGGCTTCGCATGGTTGTATTATGCATGTATAAACCTTCCTCTTTAATCACTCTATCTATTAAAAAAAACCGCATCAAAATCCGTTGTGTAGTTTTAAAGATTTAAGCATACAAACGGATATAGGGACATAGGGACAGAGAAAGCGACTTTGTTTTATACTATGTAGTGACTATGTAGTGACTATGTATGTAGTGACTATGTAGTGACTATGTAGTGACTATGTAGTGACTATGTAGTGACTATGTAGTGACTATGTAGTGACTATGTAGTGACTATGTAGTGACTATGTAGTGACTATGTAGTGACTATGTAGTGACTATGTAGTGACTATGTAGTGACTATGTAGTGACTATGTAGTGACTATGTAGTGACTATGTAGTGACTATGTAGTGACTATGTAGTGACTATGTAGTGACTATGTAGTGACTATGTAGTGACTATGTAGTGACTATGTAGTGACTATGTAGTGACTATGTAGTGACTATGTAGTGACTATGTAGTGACTATGTAGTGACTATGTAGTGACTATGTAGTGACTATGTAGTGACTATGTAGTGACTATGTAGTGACTATGTAGTGACTATGTAGTGACTATGTAGTGACTATGTAGTGACTATGTAGTGACTATGTAGTGACTATGTAGTGACTATGTAGTGACTATGTAGTGACTATGTAGTGACTATGTAGTGACTATGTAGTGACTATGTAGTGACTATGTAGTGACTATGTAGTGACTATGTAGTGACTATGTAGTGACTATGTAGTGACTATGTAGTGACTATGTAGTGATAAAGATTATAGTATTGATCAAAGTCAAAGTCAAAATATTTTTTATTAATTTACTTACATTAGATCACATTGAAACGTCTTAAAAAACAAGCTGGGATTTGTGCTTTCGGAACGCGTCCATCGATAGATAAGCACCATCTTTTGTAAAATAACAGGGTTATTGGTAATTATAAAGCAGTTGAGGGCTACTTCCGTGCAACTTTACAAACCACTTTTATTCTACGACTTTGTAACTCGAATATTTTTGAGGTTATGTTAATTCCAAAGTCATCTGATAGTTAGTGGTTTGTGTAATTTTGCTGAAATGCGACGATGATTGTTGAAAATGTCGGAAAAATGATGCTGACTGAGATCAACACAATCATCACTACAGATTAGCACTAGGTTACATGAAATTAAGAATTCTTTTATTTTAATTATTAAAAAAATACTGTCTCATTGCCCCGTATAAGTCTTCCAACTGTTTCCAAGTCTGTCGAATTCAATAATTCAATTGATTTTTTATTCATTTTAGTTTTTTTTTTCTAATGCAGAACCTCACAAAACAGCACAAGTGCGCCCGATACAATCCGTCCTATAGTACTGTTATGTAGGTAAGAGTGTGTTATTTTTCTGTCGTTACCGTCCAATATGAAATCACCCACCATCGAAACTTCTCCACAATAATGAGATCTTCGATAAGAACCATTCGTTTGTTATTTCTTTCTTTCTTTAATTTGAAAGGTAGAAACATCGACGTAGAGATGGCCGGCAAGCGGGCAAAACCAGTGCCAGCGCGACCGGTACGCACGGCGCATGCGCGGCGGCCATTTGCAGGTTGCCATGGTTACGAGACCGTAGGTAAACAATAAATAGAAAACAAACATTCGAATGAGAATTTTAACAAAAACAATTGGTTGAGTTTGTGAATAAGAAAGTTTTTAGTGAAATGTGGTAAGTTAGAACATTTTTCATACAATAGTTTTTAGATTATTTGACTCAAAACACAGTAGGTACTTTGAGGTTATATAAAATTGTCAATGGTTTTATCTAAACAAAAATATTAAAGAATACAAAAGAAGAAGTAAAATAAGTCATGAGTTACGGCAGTATAGGCTTAAACCTTTTGCCTGCCCCCTCGGGGTACTTATATAAAGAAGTACGAGTGTTACTACCTAAGTGGTGAATTTTCATTCTCTTGCCCAACTAATTAGCACTGAAATATGGTAAATAGGTGAAGGCCCCAAGGGCCTAACTGGGACACGCTAATGGCTGTAATAATAAGGTAGGTATTTAAACCCAACAATTAGTACCTATACCTACCTACTCTAACTGAAACATTATTTAACTGAACTCTGTAAATTGTAGGTACTTAGTAAGGGCATAATAATAAAAAAATGAATGATAAATGATAATGAGAATGATAGTAATTTTTAAAACCGCTTTTTTCTGTAAAGTTTCAAATCGATCAGTAGATGGCATTTTACGTAAATAATATTATAGGATACTTTATACAGCGCCATCTACCGTCAAGCTAAGCAACTAGGCTTGTGTTATGGTGGCCAGAAAATTGATGAAATATAAGTATTTCATCAATTTTCTGGCCACCATAACACATGAAAATCAGCTGCTCCTTACACGGAGAGGTCATTAACCTTAAGATTATACTTATTTTTTACCAATATAACCCTGTAAAGGCTTACCTTTACATACCTCAGGTAAACATAACCTCAAGATTATAAAAAAATGTTCGAATTTATAAAAGTCGTAGAATAAAAGTCGTTTGTTTAGTTGCACAGAAGCGGCTCTCAACCGCTTGTTAATATGATTATCAATAGCCCTGTATACAATAATTTAATTATAATAATTTAAAATCTACATTGACTAATAAATTATTCATTTTTATGAATATCTAAAAATAAACGAATTTGGCGTTCGTGTAAAATTTTCTTAGGTAGAAAATATTTTCGAAAATTCCCACGAGATGGAGATACGTGAGTGAACCCGTAGGCGTACAGTTAGTTCTTTATAATGGCGACTTTTGTCACGCACTCGCGTCTTTTATAGCTAAAAAAATATTGCACTGTTTTTTTATGTGAAATAAAGTAAAGCAACACGCTAATGTGGCTATTAAAATGATTTTTATGAGAATTTTGTCACGCGTCGTGTTATTAGCAACTATGAGTGGTCCTTATAGAACTACTAGCCTTTGTCCGCGACTTCGTATGCGTGGTAGTTTTTTTTTATATACCAAAACCTTCCCCTTGAATGATTATTGCTCTATCTATTAAAAAAACTGCATCAAAATCCGTTGCATAGTTTTAAAGATCAAAGCATAAAGTCAAAGTAATTTTTTTTTTCATTTGGATGTGATTAGGTAGGTACCTACCTACATTTTGTACAAAGATCACATAGAATTCTATGTAAAAAAAGTCATATAAAATATACATAGAGACAGACAGCGGGACACAACTTTGTTAATACTATGTAAAGTCTTAGTTAAGGGCGTAAAATAGCGTTTGTTTCCCATATGTCGCGTTGCGAACGTCACGCGACTTATCGGACTGGTTTGTACTTTAAAATAGGCAAAAATAGGTGAAGTAATAAAAAAGCAATGATTTTCATACAATTAATTGTACAATTGTAATTTTCACGCATCTAAAATCGATTGATTCCGTCACACATCGATATTTCATTCGGTATTGGTCGGATTTTTGGTGACGTCATTGTGTGAGTGCTACGTAGTACACGCTAAAGTGAGCGTTCGATAATTTCAACTCTTAACCCACAAGTCCCTGTGGCGCAGAGGATAGCGCGTTGGACTTCTAATCCAAAGGTCGTGGGTTCGATCCCCACCAGGGATGCAGTCTTTTTGCTGACAATTTTTTTGTTTACGTTATTTTTATTAATTTATTAAAAGTACACAAAAGAGTTTAAATTACAAAATATAGAATTCCACAAGAAAATTTTGTTGCATTTTTTTATCAAAACTATTAAAATTGCCATTTCAACAACACTTTCGTAAGAGTATTTAACGAAAGAATGAGCAAGTCATTTTTAATTTTTATTTTCGAACAACGCGCAACCATGGAGGAAAAAAAAAATTCCCCGCCCAGATGGAGTAATAATCATGCCTATTTTGTATCGAAACCTATGCGGCCGCTCAGAGGGGTGGGAGGGTAGGTGGAAGCGGGAGACAGGGTTTGTCTTTTATCTCTATCACATATTTTCATATACGTTACGTTAGATAAAGATAGAAACATTCATGTTATGACATAACCAATTAAAAACAAAATATCAATAAAGTACGACATTTATTTGTCTTTATTGGCATGTAAAAAACAAGGAACTTCATGGTTGCTGAATTTGAAAATAGTGATGTGATGTGGTATGAAGCGTAACGTATATTTATCGATTATTTACTTATATTTTATTGTTCAGGGGTATTTATTTTAGTTCAAGATCAGACATCCAGGTGGTGAGGATGAAATCTATCACCTATCGGAATTAAATATACTTACCTAAATTGCATGGATCATGTCAAATTTTAAGTGGAGATCATGCCTTAGCAAATGTAGCGTAGAAAGTCCTCCAAATACTTGGAGTGAAGACTTTCGCAAAGTGACTAGTAGCTGTTGGAGGTGCAGAGGGGGGACCAAGTTCAGTGGCGTGCTATTGGAGAAGCCTACTTGTACTTGTATACGGGCTGTTTTCCGCAATCAGACCTTTCTAGTTAGGTCCCTTTTGCGTGAGGTTCCACTTGTCAGGGGGAGAACCAGCCCAGCTCTTCCATAAATTTTGCCACTAGATGTGGCTTCTCAAACATTTTTGGAAGGCTTTTAACGTCACCTATAGTCCTGAGTCTAATATCTGTCAATACCATGCAGTCCAGCAGCACACGCGCGGTCGTTTCCTCAGCCTCTATGCACGCTCTGCATAGTGGGCTGTCCGTTATATCCAGGTTATGGAAGTGCTTGTTGAAAGCGCTGGGACCGGTCAAGGCGATTGTAACCAAGCGCATTTGAGGGCGGTTTAAGTTTAGAAGGCGTCTCGTGAGTCTGTTGTTTATGTCGGGGAGTGCTAGTTTGGCCTGCCTACAGCTTTCCGTCGTGGTCCAGAGGTCACGGTGTCGCATTTTAGCGTGGTTGCGGATCCAGGCTTTGAGTTGGTTTGAGGGGATTGGGACGGAGGGTTGAGGCCCGTAACTGACCGCTTCCACTCCTCTTTTTGCCAGCTCGTCCGCAGCGTCGTTTCCCCTTGAGCCGCTGTGTCCCTTTATCCATTGTAAGGTCAGACTATTGTGTTCTCCTAGTCTGTTGAGTGTCTCGTAACATTCGTAAATCAGGGCTGAACTTATAGTTTTACTGTTCAGTGCATGTAGCACCGCCACGCTATCGGACAAGACAGGATTCTGATGTCATGGCACGAGACATCGCGATCCAGCGCAGCCAAGCTTGGAAGATTGAGTTGTGAGGGCCTAGAGTTACGCTTAGATTTATGTTTAGGTCCTCCGAGAAGACCCCGGATCCAGTGGCCAGTTTTTCCGTTTTTGAGCCGTCGGTGTGTATATCCACATTTCACTGGGTTGCGGATAGTCACGTTGTCCTTCAGTCATTTGTATGGTGTAATGTCTTTTGAATTCGTGTCTTTTGGGTATTGGAGAAGCCTATATCCAGCAATGGACGACTAAATGTCGATAGTGTTGATGATGAAATATCCTGCAGTCCACGTGAACGAAGTCGCGGGCACAGCTAGTAGAGAACTAATTATACAAATAAAAATACATCACCAATTTTAAAACAATATTTTTAATTTATATTTTAACTATTTACATTACGTTTAGAATAGCTTTTGACCAGCTGTTTTTTCTCGTAAATCATCATTAATATTGACATAATATTTAGTTGAGTTCGTAATCTGAGGGAAGCACTTTTTGTTCATGAACCTGTAAGTAGGAAAATATATTATTTAGATATAGAGCTAATGCTGAAATTAATAAAACACCAATACTTCCTTCAGTATGGTCTGTCTGACTCTGAAGCACAAAAATCTTACAGTTCTTAGAATCTTTTAGAAAACTGCGATAAATAAATGAAATAAAATAATAATAAGCTGACGATTCGATTCTATATTATTTTTTATCGACTACTTCACATCACTAAAAATCAACAACAATATTTTCTACCAAAAATTTGACCACGAAAATTGTAAAAACCAAGCGGTTTATTACTTACCAGAAAAATGTGATACCAGAAGCTTTGTACTTTTGCTTGCGGCATGGTTTCTGCATAATTTCACTGCCCATTTTGTTAATGTAATATTTTATTTGTAATATTTTATGACAGAGGTGATGTCCATGTCACACGCCATGAACGACTATTTGAAGGAAAAGTGTGAATGTGTGTGTGAGCTACAAAATTGTATCTCAGCCGGCACCCATATTATGTTTTGATTACTACTCCATCAGGGCGCGGAAAACTTTTTCTTGCTTCATGCGCGCAACGGTCTGTGGTAGTGTACACCCTACTTTCGCGCGCAAATGAGGTTCTGTTTTTAAACAAACTTCTGACTGGTTTTTCTAGTCAACCAGTTCTAATATCCGCTCATAAGTTCGGTCAGTTGGTCATTAGATCTAAAGAGATCGATTCTTTATGAATGATTAATTTCTAAACCTCTATAGAGAAGTTCTGAGGTTCAAGCGCTAGCATAGCGCTAGTTGTCCATAAAATGAATTATTATTATAATAATAAAATTTGAAAATACTTCGTTTATAAAAAATATATAAAAATAATTCATTTTATATAGGTACTTACAAAACAACTTTACCAAAAGAAATAATCGTTTTCATAAAAAAGACCAATTTTTTTTGGATTTCCTTTAACTGTCCCAGTTAAAAAACAAACTGTAGCTGCAAAAACTTAACTTGACACATTAATGCATAAGATATGTTATACGGAATAAAAATAAGTCAAAACATAAAAATTGTATTTAGAAGGACTTGAAATGGAAAAATCTAGTATAACAAGGAAGGTTTTTTTGAGGAAAAACATTAAAATTACGTCACCATACAAACTTCGAATTGCTATTGAAATTATCAGAGTCTTTGAGCAATTTACTTGTGGTGTTTTATTTAGAAAACCCGCATAAGTTACGATCCCGCGGAAATATCGGGATGAAAGTATCTTATTTCCGTCTCCATACTTTGGACTATCCCTGTGTAGATTTTCATCAACATCGGTACATACGTTTGTCCGTGAAGAGAAAATAAACAAACAATGAAATAAAACAAACTTTTAGATGTTTAATATTAGTAAGGACTAGGATATTTTTAGTTAGGTATAGTAAAAATAAGGATAATTTTAATAATAACTAAGAAATATTATTAGTTTTGATGTTTTCTGAGATTAAAGTTTTCTGTATCTTCGCTCCTTCTAATTTTATTAAATCATATGATATTTGTATCGTTAGATGAGCTCGTTTAGTTCCATCCAGGGGAAACTTCCGGGGTAATGGTTCCAAGCTTCCCCTTCCCTCGTTGCTACTTGCAAGACAATTTGTCCCGTATCTAACACGTAAGTAAGTACCAACGTTACCTTTGTTGTATGTTTCGTAACACTGAGGTCAAATCAATATAAACTGACCTTAAGAAAACAATTCGCTTGTTACCCACTGCATCTTGCTGCGTATTTAAGTGCTCTACTACATGGCTTACAAATTTTACAATGAAAGAAGTAGGTAGGTAGGTACTTACGAATATCTAACTGGTAGCATTTTTTTTCGTCAGCTGGCAGAAAAATAGGGATTCACTTGCAAAAACCAAAATAAACCGGACGTAACGTAGTAAAGACGTGATAATTTGTAACGGATTTTATGTAGCTAATCTAACCTCTATTAACAAAGATGTAAAATGAAATGTTTCACAGTTTTTCTTAATTTACTAACGTATTTTTTTTTCTTTTTTCGGTCGAGTTATGGCTGTGCTCTTGCACGCCAATAACGCATTATTATCCTAGGCTGCATGAGCAAATGTCTCCTTCACATCCTTCTAAACATCTCGGTCTTGGGCTAAACTTGCAGTCTCCGTCAAAAGCATCTCAATCTGCCATCTTTTTATATCTTCTATTTTTCCAGTATCTTCCATGTATTCTGACTACTTTACGTCTTCTTTATATTATGTTCCAGTATGTATTTCATGCCCTTTTTCGAAAAAAATATTTTTCTTATTTCTTTTTTGTGTAATAGATAGGAGCATGATGTCATTGTTAACTTTCAGCAACAATAATATAGCCTCTATCTCTCACCACTCTATATATAAGTAGGCCCATAGATCTAAACTCTATCCTTAGACTAAACCTAATCCCATTTTGATCGTTCGCAGTAACGTGCATGGCAGAAATCTAACTTTTTTTAACGATGTTTTTTCGCGATTGAAAACAGTCGCACTATCGATATATGAAGCCTGTTTGTCGCAGTAACGATCTACCATGATTATAGCAACATGTCCTATCAATCCATTGGTCTATCAGCGGGCTGCGCGCGCGCATCTAAACTGGAAAGTTTCTAGAACACCGGTTCAAGGTCATCGCGTCGTTCCGCTAGCTCGCCCGCATCCTGCTACTCACAATCGGATGAGAGTGGACAATACGCGAAATTCACACCACACGATATACGGCTCACGTAACAGAAGGGAACTCTATAATAGTCTGCTTGCTTATCTGTCTGCCGTAACAAGTATCTACTTATAGCTATAGTAAATCTACAGGGTTATTGGAAATTATACTAGCAAGCCGTTGAGGGCTACTTCTGTGCACCTATACAAACAACTATTGTTCTACGACTTTTAAAAATTCGATAAAAAAAATGAAAATTTTGATGTTATGTAAATTCGAAAAACAGCTGATTTTTTAAAACAAAGGTCATTCAGACCAAGTACAGTTATAGATAAAACTTAAAAAATAAGTTTAATTTTAATGTTACTGACCTCTCCGTGTGAGGAACAGCTGATTTTCAGGTAAACCTCAAAATTTTACGAAAAAATGTTCGAATTTCCAAAAGTCGTAGAACAAAAGTTGTTTGTTTACGTGCACCAGAAGTAGCCCTCAACGGCTTGCTAGTATAATTTCCAATAACCCTGTATACTTATTATCTATCTGTCTTCAAATGGAAAATCCTTATCATCATCATCATATCAGCCCATACACGTCCACTGCTGGACATAGGCCTCCCCCATACGACGCCACAAATAGCAGTCCTGAGCCGCCTCCATCCACCGACTAACCACGACAATGTCGTCGGTCCACCGGGCAGCTGGTCTCCCAACACTCCGTTTCGCGTTGCATCGCGGCCGCCACTCGAGAACCTTTACTCCCCACCGGTTGTCAGTTCTGCAAGCTATAATATGACCTGCCCATTGCCACTTCAGCTTACTAATCCTGAGTGCTATGTCGGTGACTTTGGTTCTTCTACGGATTTCCGTATTTCGGATTATATCACCTAGAAAAACTCCGAGCATAGCTCTCTCGATAGCCCATGGGAAATCTGAATTTCCCGAATTGTCCCCCAAAATTCAAGGACTATTCGAGATGATGAAGAACTAGGTTTAGAAGATCCTCAGCCAGTATCAGCTACAGCAGTCAGGTTTTTCTGATATTTTATATACCTATATAACCCCTTCATGAATTTTTTCGCAGATGACATTTGCGAAGAAATTCTAGGAGTTCTAGATTCTGCGGGAATAAAACCCATACCTACCCTTTTTTATTCTATCGTTCAGCCCTTAAAACAATCATCATTTTTGTTCTGATGACTGATTCATTGGTAGGTAGGTAGGTGTTTTTAGTCAATTTTATACTTAAGCATACAAACTAGAAAATCATATTTTCTTATCATTGCATGCTATTTACAATTGATTTTCTGACATGATTCACATTGAATTCACATTTTTATCGTTATCAATCACTTTATATGGCATTATCGGTTATACGAGTACTTTTTCTTAGCAACTAGCTGCACTCCGTGGGTTCACCCGCGTAAGACTTGCTTTTTATTCCGAAATTCCTTCAATAAATCAATAAATAATAATTTTTCGCGTTTGTCCTTCTTGAAGTGCATTTGTGTGCATTTGTGTTTTTCAGTGCACAAGTGCATTGAAAAAAACAAAATTTAGCCATGACTATGCCAGCCATGGCATTTATAGGTTTTATGGCACAAAAATATTTGTTCTAGTGTCATTATCCAAGGAGGAAACAGTCGACTACGTTTGTAATGGAGAAAGAGATGATTCTGTTAAACTTTTTATCAGGAAAGGGTACCGGCCTTTCTTGATAAAAAGAATTATCAAAATATTGGGGTTTCGCGTAACCGTGTTAGATCTGTGACCTCAATAAGACATTCTTTTGAAAGACTTGCTTTCCATTTAATTAATTAAAATAATTAATTTTGCTTAATTATGTTGTTTTGTTAATTTTCAATTTAAACAATTTCAGTTTTAATGCTTCAGGTTTATATTAATAGTCTTTTGTTGTTAAGTTGTATCAACTTTAATCTATGCCATTCATAGTGCTGTAATGATTAAGATAAGACGGTGTAAGCTTACCCATAATCACCTTACTTAGTTGACCGTATCCAGTGGAAAGTCAAATACGTCTGGAGCCAAAACTATCCCACAGCTCGATCAATGTCTCAATCTTTCTCGCTTTATCCAGTTGGTTTGCTAAAATTGCATTAAAATAAGCGTAGATTGCCTACTCAAAATATTAAATTATTAAATTGTTAATATTAAGGGTAATTTAAATAGGCGATATACCCCTAGTCACCAGCCTCTTAAGAGCTAAGAGGGAGGAATTTATTTTAATTCAACTGGAGCTAAATAACCCCCACATTCTCATCACGTCTATTTATCTTCTTTTTTCCGTAAGTTAGAGACGGCTTTGTGCTGTATTATATTATTCTACTGAGAACTGTTTACATCTGTAACTGCGGTTACATATCAAAATAACTAAGTTCAATATAACTATGTTCGAAATAACTACGGTCATAATGCCTACTGTTCAAAATACCTAATGGTTGTTTCACATATTTTTGAAATAACTAATGAACGAAATACCTAATGGACGAAATACCTACGGTTAATTTACCTACGTTCATTATAACTATGTTCGAAATAACTACGGTCATAATACCTACTGTTTAAAATACCTAATGGTTGTTTGGCATATTTTCGAAATACCTAATGGACGAAACACCTACGGTTAATTTAACCACAATTAATTCAACTACGGGTTTTCACCTGCGGTTAAAAAAAATCAATTTTATAAAATACACCTACGGTTAATTTAACTACAATTAATTCAACTACGGTTTTTCACCTGCGGTTTAAAAAAATCAATTTTATAAAATCCCTAACCAAGTAAAATGGGTAGAATTCGCTTCTAGCACTCGCCGGCCGCTACCGCGGCACCGCTCGCTTCGCTCGCTCGGCTCGTGCGTTGTGGTCGCAGTTCTAACATAAACCTAACCTATCCATGTCGGTTCTGGGTAGGGGGTGTTCCGGATGGGTCTTTATATGCTTCCCTAATCAAGTGAAATAGGTAAAATTCGTCTCTAGTTGCGTGATAAAGGCAGCATATAAAGACCCACCCGGAAAACTCCCTACCCAGAACCGACATGGATAGGTTAGGTTTATGTTAGAACTGCGACCACAACGCACGAGCCGAGCGAGCGAAGCGAGCGGTGCCGCGGTAGCGGCCGGCGAGTGCTAGAAGCGAATTCTACCCATTTTACTTGGTTAGGGATTTTATAAAATTGATTTTTTTAAACCGCAGGTGAAAAACCGTAGTTGAATTAATTAACCGTAGGTGTTTCGTCCATTAGGTATTTCGACCATTAGGTATTTTAAACTGTAGGTATTATGACCGTTAGTTATTTTGAACATAGTTATATTGAACTTAGTTATTATAATGTGTAGCCCAATCGACCGTTAGGTATTATGAACTTATGTGAATCGACCGTAGTTATTTCGAACATAGTTATATTGAACTTAGTTATTATGATACGTAACCGTAACTGCTGGAGTTGAGAGCCTGATTATCAGTCTTACTTCAAACGACTGGACCGCTTTGAATGAAAATCGGCGTAGTGATAATTTAAGGGATAAAAAAGGACATAGGGTGCTTTTGTTTCTGAAATTCCCGCGGGATCGGGACTTATGCGGGTAAAACCGTGAACAACTAGAACAGGATATTTTAGTATACAAACAAAGGACATAAAAATATAAATATCCTTACCTACTGTTTTATTTTACTTTTAATTGTAAGATTTATAAACCTAATATATTCGGGTAAAAATGAACCATGGGAAACCAAACATTTTATTGGAAATTCCGAAATCCGTCTGAATAAAGGCACATAAACATTACTAAATTACAACCAAACCAAAATAAAAGGGTTCAATACAATCAATTGACCCCATTCCAGCTAAATAAACTAACCCGAATTCTTGCTCTAATACTTCTAATAGTGCACTATTAGTTACTATTAATAGTACACTACTTTTAATAGTACAGACGTGTTAAAAACGATTTCCATTCAGTAATTACCTTTAACTACGTAAATAGTACAGGTTTTCTGAGTCAGTGTTACGGTGACCACACTGTAAGCCGGTCGCGATTGCTCAGCGGAAAGAAAATCGTGATTAAAACAGACGTAAAAATATTTGTGATTAAAAAATCATGTTTATGATTGTGATGTGATTGTGTTTGTGATTATTTATTAATTATTTAGGTACAAGAAGGTGCGTTCTTTTTTTTTCTTGTAACATTGTTTTGGTAGGAAAAATATACGAGGTAAGTAATAGTTTTTTAAGTCGTGTGTTTGATAAATGTTTGCTGATAAGAGGTTTTTATTGAATTGCTTTATTTGTACTTATCATTAGGTTATTATAAAATATTGTACTCGTTAAGGTTTAATGAAAGAATGACAACGAATCAATAATTATTTACAACTAGCTGCGCCTAGCGATTTCACCTGATAAATAATAATAATAAATAAAGTTTATTTCTAAAAAAATTGTAACATTTTAAACACTAAAACCTAAGGATTCGAACTATGCTATATTCTATAAATAGTGTTTTTTTTAAGACTCAGACACCCACGATAAGATTTAACTTGTGTTGAGGGTATCTGTTCTTTCACAAAAAAAGATTGAGGCTATGTTGCCGGAGATGGGCGGTACATCCCTATTAATACTATATAGAAATAAATCAATATATATTTATAATATAAACTAAAAAGTCACTTTGTAGAGTGTTGAGTGGTTGTGGGAACAGAATCCTCCACGTCACCCCAGGACCTTAAGGCCCTGGGTACGCGGCTAAACTCCGGCCCACACGATGTGTGTTGTATTAGGGAAATTGTTGGGAATATAAAATATGTGGAAGTTGTATAGATATATAAAAATAGAGGATATATGTAAGTATTGTATTAGTTACAATTGTGAGAGTTATATATGGATGATATAGTAGGAATATCGGGATAAAAATATGTTAAAGTGTTAACCGTGTCTTTAGGTTATCTACATACCGAGTTATACGCAATTGGTTTAGTAATTATGGCGTGAAGAAGTATCAAACATTCATACAAATACACGTAGTTGTTAACATTTAACACTTAAAATATTCGAGTTGGAAAAACTATATAAGTAGGTACCTATCAAGGAAAACTAAGGAATGCTATAGGTAGATAAATATGATAACATTTAGTGTATGACTTAAAACTACCAGATTAGTCATTACATTTTATCTATTACTAGTACTAATAGACTAATGTTTAAGATATGTTTACAGTCTCAGACCGAATAATAAAAAATAAAAAAAATATACGCGACGATTTAAAAACCTTTCCTTTTTTAACCGACTCCAAAAAAAGGAAGAGGTTCTCATTTGTATTTAGGATAGGTACTTTCCTACATAATTCAAAAAGATTTTGGTGAAATTAATGTCCTAGTTCATAGTACACGGGTCTTAATCGCGTATCTTTACGTAAATTATCCTCTCTATAATATAAAAATAAATAGCTGAATGTGTTCCTTAGCGCAAATCTCGAGAACAGCTGAACCGATTTCACTTATTCTTTTTTTTGTGTCTGTTATTGTCAGGAGAAGGTTCTTCTAAAAGAAAAAAAATAAGAAAGTTGCGCAGAAACTTATTACGCGGGTGTAAACGCTAGTTTACTATAAAGTGCTATAAAACAAATCGCGTAAGTTTAAAAAAGTTTATATCCATGTATTACCAGGTATATAAACATTGTCACAGTACGTACTTGTAGTAGACACAACATAAATTTTAAATAACCTATCGCATGTTTTGATCGGTAGTTTTTCGGTAAAAAAATAACGCTTAGATCTTTTTTCTTTGAAACTTGTTTGCAACAATTGCACGTTTTAATATGATATACTTACAAAAGTATCAAATATCCAGAGCACGTTAGCTAATATTCGAACATACCTAATAAATAATTTTACAAAAGGTCTGACTACGTATTTTCTTTCAAAATCCATATTTATGATTTTTTTCTTCGTTTTTTCTGCAATAATAAATATACCTAGTTTAAAAAAAAACTAAAGTATTCAGTTTGATTTCATATGGATCTGACCAATGGATCTTCTGAGAATAGCTGGGGGCTGGACTGTACTGTATACATGCAATATACTTAATTAATTAATATACTCCATGTACCCAAAATCTATGTTTATATTCTTATTCTTAAATAGTTGTATCTGAATCGTATCTTTTTGTTCACAACAAAAATAAATCGAACAATTTTATAAACAAACGAACGATAATTATTTTCCTAATCGCGTATTTTTATTTAAGTAACAAAACAAATAACAGAATTACGGAAAAACCATATAAAAACTGTAGATTTGGAGGCCTAAACTAAAAAACTGGGAGAATCTCTGAAACACTGTAAATCTACAGTTAAAACTGTAGGGTTAGTTTCACGGTCCATCTAGCATTTTCAGGGTTCCGTACTCGGGTAAGAACGGGACCCTATTACTAAGACTTCACTGTCCGTCCGTGTGTCTGTATGTCTGTCACCATGCTGTATCCCATGAACCGTGATAGCTAGAGAGTTGAAATTTTCACAGATTATGTATTTAAGTAGGTATTTCTGTTTCCGCAAAAAAACAGAATAAAAAATTAAGTGGGGCTCCCATACAATATGGTACGGAACCCTTCGTGCGCGAGGTCGACTCGCACTTGGCCAGTTTTTTAATATAATAAATAGATCTGCCCTCTTAGACAAGATTACTTTCTATGAGCGATGTCGTCAATCGATAGATTTAATTGTATGAAATTGACATACAACATTGTATTAAATTAGCATAAGATGGAACTTATCCACCCTTTTTTTTCTATAACGCAAGACTACGTGACTTTTCGTTGGCTTGTATTAATTTCATAAAAAAAACTAGCGACCAGCCCCGGCTTCGCACGGCTGTATTATGCATGTATTATATCTAAAAACCTTCCTCTTTAATCACTCTATCTATTAAAAAAACCGCATCAAAATCCGTTGCGTAGTTTTTAAGATCTAAGCATACATAGGGACATAGGGACGGCGAAAAGTGACTTTATTTATACTAGCGACCCGCCCCGGCTTCGCACGGCTGTATTATTCATGTATTATATCTAAAAACCTTCCTCTTTAATCACTCTATCTATTAAAAAAACCGCATCAAAATCCGTTGCGTAGTTTTAAAGATCTAAGCGGACATAGGGGCATAGGGACGGCGAAAAGTGACTTTATTTTATACTATGAAAATAAAAAATAAAAATAAAATAACTCTTTATTCAGGCAAATTACACCCATTTACAGAAAATTAATATTAAAAGATATCAAAATAAGCAAATCATAATTTTCAAAATAAAAATAAAAATATGCAAATTAAATCAAAATGAGAAATATTAACTACTAATATGAATATGATACTATGTAGTGATAATATAAAAATTCTGTCGATTGGCGATATCGCTAATAGAAAGCAATCTTATCTAAGGCGACAGCGTTTGATTACTACCTCACATAATGATGGTAAGTGACGATGCGGCCTAAGATGTAGCACGCTTTCCTAGAAGATATCTATACGCTCGTCACTTAAAGCTGCTTATGCTGTCAAACGCAACGCGCCAGAAAAACCCGTCGCTTACAACTAATATTGTTGATTGTAACGAAAGTGTTTTGTTTTTCTAAAAAGTTCTGAGATGGAATTGTAGGTAATAATTTTACCGATTTTTTGGGATAATTTCGAGGCGAAAATTCTTTGTCATTTCAAAGCTAGACTAGTAATTTTAATTCTTAATTTTAGGATAGCTTCAAAACTATTCTTATAGTTTTGAAGCTATCCTAAAATTGTTGGCTTAAAATCACACCAAAATGTCGGTAAAAATCTGACCTACAATTCCATCCCAGCACTTTTGAGAAAAACAAAACACATTCGTAACAATCAACAATTTTAACCAACGAAGGCGACCGGTGCTAGTAGTAACTATTTAGTAAGCTGTGTACCAAGGTCGTTGGCGTATGGACTCCCCTTAAAGACCCCTAAAGACCCGTCCTCCTTTTGTATTTTGCTAGTAGTTAAGACATTCAGACGTAGGGGACCTCTTCGAAATACTATCATATCGTGGATATCAAGATAGCTTCAATTTAGAAAGTCTAGAAATGTTTTTTGTTCTACTTTTTTCTTCTGATTTGAATGCGAGATAGATATTAAACATATTTTATTACCTGCCAATTAGACTGGATGACTGTAGAGTTTTAAATGCCACATTTCATGTAATATAGTAGAGCCTCGTGGTTTCACCCGTATGAGTCTTGATCCCGTGAAAATGCCGAGGTAAAAAGTAGCTTATTAAGGTTTAATATATCCTCATAGTTACATATTGACCGATTCAAGTCTTGAAAATTCACATTAAAACGTCCTAATATCCTTTTTTTCAAGAACGACTTTGCAGAAGATGCATCGCACATCACACATAGCACGTTACACATCAATGTCACCTCCATGTTAAATTAATTTATGGAAATAGAAGCGCATGCATATGTCGAAAGATGCATCATTGCGATACATAAATATAAATAAATGTTATAACTTTTATAGGACATTACACACAGCGCCATATAGCCTCAAGCTAAATAACTAGCCTTGTGTTATGGTAACAGGACAACGGAACATCGATGCAAGTTTATCTTTGTGCTATGCGGCTCATGATTGGAAGACAGTGCGCGGTGACCTTGATTTAATCAAGATCACCGCGCTCTGTCTTGCTCTCGCTGCAAATCGCATACATCGCGCTATCTCAGTCTACTTGTGCGATGTCGATGTGAGATACATCTTCGACATAGCCATACCTAATTAACAATATCACACAGGAGTCAACAACCGTGCAAACAATTAGTTTAGCAGCACAGCATCTCGCGTCACGTCACGGTACCTTCGTCCAGACAATACTCGATTGTATCACTGTCCAGTTAGCTGTATACTGCACTCAGATGTGTGGTATGCCTTTTGTTTTTATATATACGTATGTATGTATATGTTTATTTGTTGAGGGTTTATGTTTCAGAGGGTTGCCATCTGCCCATTTGTTGAAGGAAAAATCGTTGTTTGTTTGTACTTTACGAATATAATTTTAATATTATCTTTTATGAATTTTACAAACTCTACATTTTTTGTTCTACTACGTTTTTTAAGTCTCATATACCTACTCATTACAATTTAAGTATCGACGTCTAGGGCTTCCAATCCCGCATGCTATTGTGGGATCTCGGTATCAGCGGGATCAAGAATTTTCATTGGTGCGGGATCGCGGTATAACGGGATCCCGCGTTTGTCGATAAGAAAGGTTAAAAGTCAGCCAAACTACTTCGTATCTTATTATGGCGGAGTTTTAACTCTGCCTTTTGCAATGTCGTTGTTGAATACATCAGCAGTTTGATTCTGGACAAATTGTGCGAGCGACACAGCGCTCACGAAAGCACGTGGGCCCGGCCCGTAACATTGTTCTTGTACTTGTACTTGTATACGGGCTGTTTTCCGCGATTAGACCCTTCTTAATTGGGTCCTTTTTGCGTGAGGATGGAGTAGGCTTGCCCAGCCCACCACCTACTACCCTCTCAGCTTAGTCGACCATGTCCAGAGGAGAGAACTTGTCAATACTTCTGGAGCCAACTAAGCCACGGGTTTCATCACGATGTTTTCCTTCACCGTAAGAGCAAAGTCAATTAGCGCACATAAATTGGTGCACGGCCGGCTGGGATTCGAACCCACGACCTTCAGAATGAAAGTCGAGGTATCTACCAGTAAGCCAATACCGCTCGTCACATTTTTCAATCCCGAAAATCCTGCGGATCCCGCATTTAAGCGGGATCTTGGTATACCGAGATTGGAAGCCCTAACGACGACATACACTTATCAAGACCCTCAACTTATACATATAATGATACTTGACCTTGGCATAGTTAGAAATAATTTCTATTTCTTTAAATATAATATAAAATCATATAAACTTACTTACGTAATCATAATACCAAACAAATAGTAATTAAGTATGACCTTACAAAATATATAAAACCAAAGAAATACGTTTCCTAATTATAGCCCACGAAAATATCCCGTCAATAAAATAATCATAAATCAATAAGCCAATTATTGCTTTGAACAATAATGTTACTTAAACGATGTTTCAAAATCACTTTTATATAGGTAAATCCTACACCTAAGTCTATACTAATATTATAAAGAAGTAAAGTTTGTTAAATTGTAAGGGGTAATCTCAGGATCAACTGAACCGATTTTAAAAATTCTTTCACCAATAGAAAGCCACATTATTGCTGAGTGTCATAGGTTATATAAAAAACCGAAAAATAAAAAGGCTTTTACGTGGTATTCCGTTTTGCAAAGTGAATCGGAGAAAAAACGGTCGAATGAAAGCGTTTCTTACAAACACTGCCTTAACTATGAAAGATATATTTTTGAGTTCTATAGAAAAGATGTAGAGCTTGAAAATGCCTACAAAAAAGTCAACGACAGCATATGTCTAACTTTTATATCCCGTTGCCTGTACGTGCGCTCCAGAAGCCTGGACGCGACCCGCTACGAGTTTTTCAAAAAAAAAAAGATCTAGGGGGACCTTGTCGAAAAATCTTATTTTCAGCTCTGTTTTACGTATAGTGATATATTATTGCACACCTTTGGGTTCGGTTTGAAATTTCTAATACAGTCATGATCCTCAATTATTTATATCACTTACCTGTTGCTGTATTATTGATGACAAAATCAAGATTTGATTTTTTTCCAAGTGCTGCGACGCTTCTACTCCGTCATATTTCCATAATATACGATCAACCACTCAAATCACACATTTATTTCACTTACATCATTCACCTTTAATCATATTACGAGCTATTTTTCACTAAAAACACAATAAATCACTTAGATATCAATTGAAAACAAAACACAAACGCAAAAAACCAAACCGCCATATTGCCGGCGCAAACGCAAAGAAAAGTTGTCGGCTTTTATCACCAATTATTTCACAATTATTCTACAAAATAGCACTATACACATAAACTTCAGTATTTTTCTAGTATTTTTGAAAAAATCAACCCGGCTCTTACTCTTTCGAAACATTTATTTTAATTTTTTTAACCTAGAGCTCTGGCGCAGAGCATCGCGTTTTTTCTAAAGATGGCCGCCACTAGAATAAATTTGACAACTCTTGTTTTATTTTTTTATTTTCTCTGCTTGTGGTTCCGGTTGACGTAAAATATCTATGGAACTAATAAACTGATAATTTGGCCAACATAATAAACCGAAGTCACTGTGGCCAAAAGAATGAACGACACCAAAGACAAAAAGTAGACCACTTTAATTTTACACACACGTCTGTGTCGCAATCATTTCAAGGTATTTTAATTCTACACCACCGTGTGTGTAACAATCGCGTGGCGGGATATTTAAGTTACAAAAAGTATTTTTTTAAATATTAGTATAGATAATTTATTTTTTAATATTAATAAAATAAATGCCCAACGAAGTGGGCACGGGTCAGCTAGTACATAATATTTTAAGTGGAATAATCATTACATAAAAGTCGCTTCGCAGTGTCTGCCCTATGTATGTTTAGATCTTTAAAACTACGCAACAGATTTTGATGCGGATTTTTTTAATAGATAGAGTGATTCAAGAGGAAGGTTTATATGTACAAAACATACATAATATAGCCGTGCGAAGCTGGGACGGGTCGCTAGTTCATTTATAAAAAAAACTCGCGACGTGGATATTGCTTTCTTTCTCTATTTAAGATTTGGACTTTCTGCCAGATTGGCAATCCGTCGTCGCACAAGATCGCGATCACTGGAAGGGTAGTAGAGAGGCCTTTGCCCTGCAGTGGGACACTAGATAGATAGATAGATATTTTTTTTATTGTAAACACCATTTTTAAATTACATAAAATAAAAACAAACCTTAAGTCTAAGTGATACAAAGGCACTACAGGCTCTTAAATCTATACTTACTAATATTATAAAGCTTAAGAGGTGGTTGGATGGAACTGGGAACAAAGGGTTGTTTCTTTGTTTGTTTGAACGCGCTAATGTAAGGAACTACTGATGGTTCGAATTGACAAATTTTGTGTTGGATAGTCCATTTATCGAGTAAGGCTTTTATTTCGATATTCCCACGGGATCGGGACTAATAATTTATCTGTAGCATAAGCAAAGTAATTATTTTTCCTACCTATATTTTAAACAGCTTCAAAAAATAATTCGACTACTTATTTTTATTATCGACCGTTTTTTTACCTCGATGTTTCGTCTATGTGGCAATAGTCATGGACGGGAGGAGACACTAGAAAGAGGAGTAATATTTATTGTGGTTAACATAAATCGTCTCAAAGGTCGTCCAAAACACTGGTTCTTTTTTTTGGACAAAAAAGTCTATTCTCAATAAATTATGTGAACACACCATAAATATCGACTTTCGATCGTAAACAGTTTTGTTCACACAATATATCTTTGTTAGTAGAGTTCTTTTAGACTGTGAGCTTATGACACCCAAGTCTACTTTATAGAGCTAGAATTTTATATGTGTACGCAGGCCACAATGAAATGGAACTGCGGTTTTATTTTAGAATGTAATGAATATCTTTGCAACAGAGATTAATTCGTTTTTTTAATCTCTGTACCTAAATCCCTAAGATAGGAGACAATATAATTTTTTGATTTTATTTAAAACATCTAACCTTGCCTCTATAAAATATAAGACAAATATCATTTGTTGCATATAGATACACCCAGACAAGAAACCAGAAAGAAAATAACTGTACATAAATATTTTTTTGTGGTGGAAATCGAACAATCAACCTTCTTGTCGCAGGCGGGTGTATGCCCGATGCGCTACAGAAGATTTGTAGTGTTGCAGGGTTGCCATGTAGTAATAAATGAAAGACGTTCACTGCAGTTATTTGAGACTGACTAAACTTTACAGAAACTTACACTTAAAACTGTGCTTTTACACTTCAGTAGACTCAGTTACAAGACAAGACAAGACAAGTTAGTATTTCACGTAGGTCAGACTGCCATTGGCTCTTGGTGTATACAAATTTATAGATACCTACCTACATGTACCTAAATAATGTATGTAATAGATAGATGTCCAACGTTTCCTCAGAAACTGTGACAAATGTATAGGAATTTTAATTGCCTATCTTGATGTATTTTTAACTCGATTTTAACAAGAAGGCGTTGTATTAATTATAAGTTGTTTACGAGTTTTAGAAACACAATGCTTTTGATTTATTTAGAAATGTTCCGGGACACTAGTTTATTTATTTCGGAGCTCTAAAAAATAAATTACTAGTGAAAGAACCACTATACTTATCATAGGACTGAGAGAAATACTATCTCCATGTTTGTTCGTAATTTCTTTTTTTATTTATTAGGTACTCAATCTATTTGTGTTCATATCATACTAAATAGGTATTATTTTCATCGTGGCAGACCGAATCGTAGTAAAGGTGAAGTGACGAATTGGGCTCACAAACGGCTTGCCCTCCCTGACTTTAGGTAGACCGAAGAGAATGGAGGAAAGAGAAGCCTTTGCTTCAAATAGATAATTTCTAGATATTTTAATCTTCCGGGTATTACCTTATTTATTGACCTATTTAATTTGATATAAGTAAAGTACTTTTAATCCAATAAAAAGCTCGATGAAGGTCGTTCTTAAAGAGATCTTATACTATTAAGGAAAAATCTCAATGTAATTTTTTCCTTTTGTCGATTGAGTTGTTTATTCCAATGTTACATGTGAAATGTAAACTAAATTAATTTCACAAAATCTGACAAAGACTGTTTTAGGGTTCCGTATCCAAAGGGTTAAAACGGGACCCTATTACTAAGACTTCACTGTCTGTCTGTCTGTCCGTCTATCTATCATCAGACTGTATCTCATAAACCGTGATAGCTAGAGTGTTGAAATTTTCACAGATTACAACATTTACTAAAAACAGAAAAAATATATATATGTGGGTCTCCCATACAACATGGTAAGGAACCCTTCATGTGTGAGTCCGACTCGCAATTGGCCGGTTTTTTATGTGACCACAAGGTACGAAGTAGGATAAAGACTCGACCAGGTGTTGATTCCAAGGAGGGTGACATTTGTGAAGAAAACCAACCTATTAGGGTTACGTCCATTGAAACAGTAAGGCTTCTCTTCCGTTTGTGACACAGAACTTAAAAACGTCAGGTCATTGCCACTTCGATCTGCTAGGTCATCGATATTGTTTGTATCTATTATAGCGAAGTGCGCCTACGCATGTTCGCGCGGCTTTATTAGTGTTTCTAGGTCGAATTAGAAGATTGAACCGTGGCTAATATCGAGTGGCTAATTTGAGTATTATGCGGTTAAATCTGATAAGATAAATCGTCGCAACTAGTAAGTAGTAGCGCAATTCACGCGATCAAGCAAAAATGACATATAGGTACAAACAAAATACAGATGCGCAGGCAGGCAGCCTTTTCGGCACACTTCCTAGAGACACTCACCCCCATTTAAACTCTTAATTTATTATTATTAAATGTAAGTTGGTTATTTAATTAATTTAGGATTTTTAACCGACTTCAAAAAAAGGAGGAGGTTTTCAATTCGTCGGGATTTTTGTTTTTTTTTTAATATTGTAAATGTTTTTCTTTGTAAGTCAGTTTTTAATGAATTAATTATACACAAAACAATTAAAAATGGCCATACTTAAAATAGTCAAATAAATAAGTTAGTGGTTACGAAAGTAACGCTAAAAGCTGTTCTATATTATTATCTAAAGTCGTATTGTAACTCGATTGCACGACGCAACGCAAAGGAGGGTAATGTATTTATCGGTCAATGTATAATGTTTTACTATGAAACTAGCGACCCGCCCCGACTTCGCACGGCTATATTATGCATGTATTATACATATAAACGTCGCGGGTAGTCGGTGGATGGAGGTGGCTCAGGACCGCTGTTTGTGGCGTCGTATGGGGGAGGCCTATGTCCAGCAGTGGACGTGTATGGGCTGACATGATGATGATGATACATATAAACCTTCCTCTTGAATCACTCTATCTATTTAAAAAAACCGCATCAAAATCCGTTGCGTAGTTTTAAAGATTTAAGCATACATAGGGATAATAGGGATATAGGGACATAGGTACAGAGAAAGCGACTTTGTTTTATACTATGTAGTGATAGTAAAATAGTGAAGTGATGATGAAATGATAGTGAAGAGTGAAGGATGGATGTTTAAACCTTATTAAATAAAGGATATTATTTTATTTAACTGATTTTCATTTTGTTTTGGTTTTTGAAGTATATAAGTAGGTAGTACGTGGTAGTACTATATCCGTTGTCTAGCACCCATAACACAAGTCTAGTTACTTAGTTTGGGGCTAGATGGCGATGTGTGGATTGTCCTGCAATATTTATTTATTTTATTTTTTTATTTATTCGTCATAGAGTCAAGAACTTATCCAAAGCTTTTTACTCCTAAATTAAGCTCTAAGCTTAGCAAATAACATCAATTTAAAAGAGTTAGTTCGAGATATCTCATTTCGACAGTCGATTAACCTTCGAGTCTTCGAATAGTTTTTGTAATGTAAAATGGTCCGAGCCCAGAATCTTATCCGGTCACGATCTTTGAGGTTGTTTTTTTAACAAGTACTTGTACTTAGAAGGGCGTTTGGTATTTGTGGGAGGGCTTAACTTTTTGATGGTAAAAAAGTTATGAATGAGTAGCTGTAACGCAATTTCACTCGTTTTGATCTAAAAATTAGGTATTTTTGATGATGTACAGTCGGCTGCATAATTGCATACCCACCGTAGAGCTCCAAAACGGTTGTTATAAGAATGTTTTCAACTCAAGCAAGATTCTAAGGTCTTGCTCGAGTTCAAGTCTTATACAACTCATGAATTTATAAGATAATAAGAAACATTCCAATAATACAAATTTTGGAACTCTATAGTGGGTCTGTAATTCTGACTCCGACCGTACATGATAATGTTAATTCTAATGTCCTGTGTTTATGATTAAAAAGGAGTTCAAAGATGGTAAAAAAACCTTCAAGTGTGACGAGTCTAACTAACGGTCACTCATAAAGACAAATTGGGTCTTCTTCAATTCTTGATCGAACTGGACGTTTTGAAATTAGTTTTTATAATGAGTTCCGAGTCTAAATTACTTGTAAGCGCTGTTTTCCGCAACTAGACCACGTTATATGGGTCCTTTTTGCGTAAGGATGGCGTAGGCTTTCCCTCCCAGCACCTATAATACCCTTGCAGTTTAATGAACCGTGTCCAGACGAAAGAACTTGTCAATACTTTTGGAGCCAACTAAGCGGGGCGGGTAACTAAAGAGCATACTCCATAAACCTTAATCTATAGTAAAAAGTATACTTACTCCAAAAAACCTTAAGCTATACCTACGTAAATAAAGAGTGTATACTCTAAACATCTTAATCTATATATAAGTAAAGTGTATACTTCAAAAACCTTAATTGACCGAACGAGCGAAGCGAGAGAGGTCTAGTGTTGAGAGGGGTCGGTCGCTCGTATGTTTGTATGTTTGTATGTTTGTATGTTTGTTCGACGATAACTTGAGTACCGTTGCTCTGATCTTCATGATTTTTGGTATACAAGTAGTTGAGGTCCATAGAATTTTTAAGTTCGAACATGAGCAGGATCGGTCAGGGGGTTACGGAGATAGGGGTCCAAAAGGGGATCTACCTATATGGCACACAAACTATACTGCAAATATACCCGAGTGGGGTATCAAATGAAAGGGCGTAACTTCGGTGACAATAATATGGTACCATGGAACTGATCTGATGATAGAGCTGGAGGGAATCTGCAGGAATTATCTCATTATCCATACTTCATAGTTCATTCATTCAAACTACTCGTCAAGAATCGCCTTGACGAGTAGTTTGTCTTTCAATGGTAACCAGGGTCTGATGATGGAACTGGAAGGTGGTCATAGGAACTTCGCAATGAAACGACACAACCCCATCGAGTTTGGGCTCGTTAGAATCGTCTTGACAAGAAGTTTGTCTTTCAATGGTGACCAGGGTCTGATGATGGAACTGGAAGGTTGTCATAGGAACTTTGCAATGAAACGACACAACCTCATCGAGTTTGGGCTCGTTAGAATCGTCTTGACGAGTAGTTTGTCTTTCAATGGTGACCAGGGTCTGATGATGGAACTGGAAGGTGGTCATAGGAACTTCGCAATGAAACGACAGAACCCCATCGAGTTTGGGCTCGTTAGAATCGTCTTGACGAGTAGTTTGTCTTTCAATGGTGACCAGGGTCTGATGATGGAACTGGATGGTGGTCATAGGAACTTCGCAATGAAACGACAGAACCCCATCGAGTTTGGGCTCGTTAGAATCGCCTTGACGGGTAGTTTGTCTTTCAATGGTAACCAGGGTCTGATGATGGAACTGGAAGGTGGTCATAGGAACTTGGCAATGAAACGACACAACCTCATCGAGTTTGGGCTCGTTAGAATCGTCTTGACGAGTAGTTTGTCTTTCAATGGTAACCAGGGTCTGATGATGGAACTGGAAGGTGGTCATAGGAACTTCGCAATGAAACGACACAACCTCATCGAGTTTGGGCTCGTTAGAATCGTCTTGACGAGTAGTTTGTCTTTCAATGGTGACCAGGGTCTGATGATGGAACTGGAAGGTGGTCATAGGAACTTCGCAATGAAACGACACAACCCCATCGAGTTTGGGCTCGTTAGAATCGCCTTGACGGGTAGTTTGTCTTTCAATGGTAACCAGGGTCTGATGATGGAACTGGAAGGTGGTCATAGGAACTTCACAATGAAACGACACAACCTCATCGAGTTTAGGCTCGTTAGAATCGTCTTGACGAGTAGTTTGTCTTTCAATAGTAACCAGGGTCCGATCTAACATATTAAGTTATCAAAGACCAAAAAGTATAAAATAAATTAATAGAATAAAAAACTAAAAAAAACACGCTTTAATAAAAAAAGTCCAACTAAAAAATAGAAAATAAAATCTAATAAATTTGGATTAAGAATATTGTACTTAAATAGTAAGCGTGTTACATTGTGATTGCAATAGAAAAATAACGAAGGTGTAGCATCACAAATTCACAATGTAACACGCTTACTATTTACAATATTCTTAATCCAAATTTATTTAAATTTAAAATTTATAGAAATTTATTACTTTGCCCCAAATCGTCCGAACTCTCTTTGCTTCATTTCCTATAATTATTTATTTCATAATCATGGGCTGTTTTACAATAATAGTGGTGGATAGTATTAAATAGTAGGAATGTTCGGTTCTAGCCGATCTAGAGACTCTGATAATTATAAAATTTGTGACTAATTTTTTTATAATTTTTATTGACTTGTTATATTTTAGTTTAGGGACTTATTACAGGACATATTGGCCTCAAACTTCTCTAATATATTCTCGTTCTCGAGCTTGTCTTCTCGTTTCCTCTTACGTAACATTATGATAAGTAGATACATAAGGAAGGAAGGAAAGGAATTACTATCTTCTGGATATTATGTTGGACACATTCAAAATGTCTTGAGTAAAAATAAAGAGTCAACGGATGTCCAGGGTGTGATGATTGAGCTGGCCTATGCTTTTAGAACTTAACAACAACAACAAGTTATGCCTATCGTGTTTGGATTCTCTAAATCATCCAATGTCAGATAATAGCGATACTAGGCACCTATCATTCAAATAAGATAGACCTGTCGTATTTGGAGTCTTTCGTCGTTATATTATACATTTTAGTACTTTACGCTGAAATATAATAAACGCTGAAAAAAACTCGTGAGGTCTCAGTTCGGGGCGAACTACTAGTATATAAGTAAAGAGAAAAAACGTACTTTATGTTATTTATTCATTACACAAATAAAAATAAAACATACATACACATCACAAATAAAATACACCATCTGAGTGTCTCCACGCGGCGTCGTCCCCAAGAGACTGGCGGCATTCCCTCTCTGGATAGTAAAGAGTACCTACTACCTATACTCGAAAAACCTTAATATACAGGGTTATTGGAAATTAATTGACACGGCGTTAAGGGCTTCTTCTGTGCACCTTAACAAACAACTTTTGTTCTACGACTTTTGTCGAAACTTAATACATATCCCAAAAAAAATATTTAAGTGTTTCTCGTACTGTCTGGTAATTTTCTATGTCGGCAAGTGCGCGCGCGCGATCGGCACGGGGTCGCACGCAGTGCGCCGGGTTGTACCATACCTACTATGATTGATTCTGTAACGTAGACGTAGAGTTGAGTATTATTTGAACTGTTGGATTTAATTTTTTATTTTTGTATGGAATATTTTTATACTGAATTTCCAAAAGTCGTAGAACAAAAGTTGATCGTTAAGGTGCACAGAAGAAGCCCTTAACGCCGTGTCAATTAATTTCCAATAACCCTGTATAGTAAAGGGTATACTCCAAAAACCTAAATCTATTAGTAAAGAGAATACTCCAAAACCTTAATCTAAAAGTTTACGGAAGTAAAGACCAAATACGATCGACTGTAGGTGGAACAATATACCTATATTATATTACGACTACGACTATTTTAGTCTTGACCTTCGAATTAACATAACCAACATAACAATATTAAGTAATGCACAGTTTATGTAACAGTTTCTATGTTAAGTCGTTGGAAACAAAGATATTGTGGTATTAGTTATGTAGTTTTAGCTAGGCTTACCATAAAAGAAGAGCCAAACCGGGACGCAGAAGAGAAAGAGGCTCATTTTCGTTTTGTTTGTGTTTTTTATTTTTGAAGTGCAATCAAAATTACGAAGAACATGTGAATATATTGTTATTGAAAATAAACACCAGGTAGATACATAACCGACTCCTTAATTATTATTTTTTAAATTGGCACCTGCAATCTGCATACCAAATGCTGCTTGTGAAAATGGATGAACTTTCGGAGTAACTAGCTTTATTAGAATTATGGAAAATCCTTTTGCCATTAACACCCTTTTCAAGTTTGACTAGGACGCTAATGAAAACCGGCCGGGACGCCCCGCCCGGGACAGAGATCTCAAACTGAGACCGTCCCGGTCAAACCGAGTCGTATGGAAAGCCTGTTTTTGCTTATGTTTTAGCTTCAACATAATATATTACCTCCTTGCTAAGTGGTAAACTAAGTCTATATGCTTATTTGGTAACCTTTTTTGACGCGTATACTTATGTATGTCGTCTTACCTTAATGATAAGATCCCATGGACGTGACTTTAGTTGCCCCATTTCAAATATACCATCCAAAAGTATTTGTTACCGGCACATGACACTTTTGTGTGAATGCAGGTGTTTCATCTATTTATTAGACGTTATCACGTCATAAAAAATGATATGATAGTTAAGCAATATTAACTTTCGTTCGGTTTGATTGCGCCATCAGCTCCCATTCACGTACCTACTTCCACAATGTATTGCGCAAACGCAGTTATGAACGCTGTTTTTTGTACGATCTGCATGAATTGCATTCCGAGCGCTTTCTGTTTATTTTTAGCGTGATTTCCTTTTCAACATGTTCTCACTACGTATTAGGGTTGTTAACATTTTTGCCAGAATATAGTATTTACTTTAGAACAATGAAGTATAGTGCATTTTGAATGGAGCGGATACAACTTGACAAGTTTTGTTGTTTTATCTCTTTACTAACCTGACTACGGCAAACCCCAAAAAATTAATAAAATATTTTGCTTTTGATTTTAATTAGATTGTCTAGTACGCTTTGGAAAAACGGATTCGTCTCCACTCTACTCGATCCCATCTCTACCCGAATTAAAATTAGGTACCCAACAAAAAATCCCAACTCTACCTGATTTCATTCTTGCATAATAGGTAAATAGAAAAAAGTAAGAGTATGTTTATCAGGATTTTGAAAGCTATAGCGACCGTATTTTTTTTGACTTTTGTAAAATAAACTACTTGACGCATCAGTTAAGTAGGTACAGCTTCTCAATCAATCACCAGTAGGTACTCACTTGCAGAATGATGGTTATTCTAAAGCCTATCATCTCAAGATCCCATCAAATAGATAGAATACTTTCCTCTGGCACGGTAGACTGACCACTCACCACCGTGTGAACTGTTGGCCTATGACTGCCGGACCATGACAGACATCACCTACAATTTATACTTACAAGCTATTTCTTTGTTTTAGTGTAAGTACAATTTGTTCAGGGGCTGTGGTTGGATAGTGAGCGGAGCGAGTAGCGAGAGGAAATAGCGGATTTCCTATGATATTGCCTTCATCGAACAGAGTCACACAGGCAGTAGCCTGTTCCCCGTGCCCTTAACTTTTGGAACGACCTCCTGGATAAGAATCGTAAATGTGATTTGTTTGTGGATGAATGGAATGATATACTGTCAGAGTGTTTAAGATTCCGTGAGAGATCTGTGACTGAGTGTCCCTTATATTAGTTCTTTAATTATTGTAAATGTTTTTGTAAAACGTTATAATTAAAGTAAATAAATGAATCTAAATCTAAAATCTCCACCGGTCAGGATTGGAACTAATAACCTTCGGAATGAAAGTCGAGGTATCGACCATTAGACTAACATTAGCCGTGTACCAATAGATTTTTCTACCGGAAAGTTATGTGTGCTAATTAACATTGCTCCTAGGGTGAAATATTACTACTGAATTATTCTGAGTTAGGGTTATCCTGGGTTGCAAAAATCCATTTGACAACTGAATAAAACCATTAACGTGATGACACCACGCCTTTTCTGGTACCATCTTCCCAAAACTGCTGTATTAAAAATCAAGCACCTGGGTGACCAAGCTTTGCCCGGTTATTTTACGTTATATATTTATAATTTTTTTACTTCGCCCTCTACCGCATACTAAATTTCATTAAAAAGGTTGGAGCCGTTTCCGAGATCTATACAATAAACAAGAATAGCTCATCATTGAAATTCATTAAAAATGCATTTATTTTAGATAACTAAGATCCATATTTTGAAATTAGAATTAATATTAAAATCAAATTAAATCAAAACCTATACATAAAATAAAAATATAAAGTAAAATAAACATAGGGCAGTAAAAATTAAGTAAAGGACATTAGGGACGAGATTACAAAAGGCGTATGACGCAAAAGTAATTAGAGCAAATGGTCAATTTATACGAAACGTTCCCTGATTGACCACTGAAATGCACCATAATTTATCGCTTAACTCACAAAACGTAAACGCTATCTTAAACGTCAACTTGTAGCTACCTAGCAATACGTTGTAAAATTACTTATCAGTATCATCAGATATCAATCTTTATTACAAATCGTTAGTAGTTAAGTTACATTCGGCAGCTATGTTATGTAGATAAGTAAAAACCGGTCAAGTGCGAGTCGGACTCGCGCACTAACGGTTCCGTACAATGTTGTATGGGAGCTATATTGATTATTTTTTTTCATAAGAGGAAGAGGATAGTAATAATTAAAACAAATAAAATAAAAAGTCAAAATTCCAAAAAAATACACCAATGTCAAGCCAGTCAAGTCGGTCAAAATACCCAGTAAACAAAAGCTAAGCTATACTTAAATATTATTAGTTTTCTGTCTTTAGTATTTGTTGTTATAGCGGCCACAGAAATACTAATCTGTAAGAATTTTAACTGTATAGCTATCACGGTTCATAAGATACAGCCTGGTGACAGACAGACGAACATACGGACAGTGAAGTCTATAATAGTGTCCCGTTTTAACCATCACCAAGATCACGTAGGCTTAAAATCAGCGAGGTTCAAATGGGACTGGGTGAGCCATATATTGAGATTGGACAGAGATAAATGGGTTAAAACTGCAACAGCAGCAGCCCCTGTAAACCTCCGAGGGCTCGGCCATGAAAGCATTGGCGAGTCGACCTCGAGTGGATCGCTTGCGTAGCCCAGGATCGCAACCGATGGAGGGAGATGGGGGAGACCTTGCCCAGCTGTGGGATGCCAGGGACGGGTTAGATAAATAAAATAGTAAAATATCTATTTTGAATAACTGTCGAAATGATACCAAAAGGTACAAGTATCAATAACCAAAGCCTTATTACATTAGAAACAAAATTAAACGAAGCAATAGTCACAATTTTTTGTCGCGACATTTTGCATTTACCAGTCATAATCGCACTCTAGTGTGACGATTATTTTCTGCGCAGAAAATAAAGATGAAGTCCTTGAAAAATGTCGTTATGTCATCACTTTTTATTGTAATTTAATATTTGTGTAATTAATAGAAAAACTTTGGCTAGAAAATTATCTAAGTTGATTCATTACAATTTTCTTACTAACCTTCTTATCTATGTTAGTGTCTACGCCCACTGTATCACATCACGTTATCAGAACTGTAGAGCAAATCCTGTTATAGTTTGTCGATCATCTATGACGTTTTATTGTCAACCTACGTCACTAGGTATATGAACGTCGACTTTTAGTAAACAAATCTGTAAAACAAATCAAAGTAAAACCGACATCGACAGG
Source organism: Idaea aversata (assembly GCA_907269075.1). Taxonomy (NCBI): domain Eukaryota; kingdom Metazoa; phylum Arthropoda; class Insecta; order Lepidoptera; family Geometridae; genus Idaea; species Idaea aversata. Next base: position 2,064,724 of record OU026084.1, read on the forward strand.
CCCATTTTCTCCGACCTCACTATCTCAAATGAAACTACGTCTCGTGACTTTTAAGTATTTTTCCTATCACAGTTAATTAATCACAGACGAGATAAAATTATCTTATCTACGCTATAGAACCTTATTATAATTTTATTTAACCTTTTTTGTTCTAGAGAGGTGGTTGTGTGCGGACGATACTGAGGTCCTTAAGGTTCCTTGTGGCACCTTGAGGCAGGAATATTGGACCTTGAGGCATTTGTGCCACGGCGTGTTTGTGGTCTCAAAAATGGGAGGATGGGAGCTGTGTCTTTTTGCGTTGTTGGGATTGGCGGTCGCACAAGGACCTGAAAAACGTAAGTAGCTATCTTAAAGCTTAAATATACCTATTTAACTAGGTACCTAATTGCGAACCTTACAATGAAAAATGTATTTGTTAATATGGGAAAATCAAAATCGTTACGTAACGTACGTGGCTATGTTTTTCTTTTGTATCCCACTACAAAATCTATGGATATTAAAATCATTCTCGTATCCCACTACTAAATTTAGGGATATTAAAGGCATTTGGACAAATTAGTCAAAAGATCCAAATATTTAAATATAGTTACGGGCGAATTTGTTCTGTTTTTTAGAGAGCGTATTTGACAAAATTATTTGACCCTATTAGAAAACGTAGTCGAATTTCCGGGTCCGGCCGTTAAATAAATTTAAATATTTTATTCCCTGCACGGTGGATCAGACCGAAATAGTTTTAAAAATTAAATATTTTAAAATAAAACTGATCCCCAGGGTATCAGATCCAGGGGATCCGACCGGAATAATCCGTTGCGTTTGAGCGTGCGTGCCATCTCTTATCGTAACTTAGACCCAGCCTTTAGGAGTAGACGCCAGAACAAGAACTTTATTCACTTGTAAACCGTGCAATTCGAAAGCAGAAGATCACTTGTTTTTCAATGACGTATCACTAACGGAGGCACCCGATTTTACTATTGACATTAAACCTTTCGCTATTAATTGCCATTTTACTGGAAACTAGTTTTTGTTCAGTCTATGGCTCTCTAAAGTTAAAAATATAGGAGCAACACTGCCAAAAGCCGCCATTTTTATAGGGCAAAGTTTGCTGCTTTTTCTTTAGGTATATCAGGTCCTCTTTCCGTAAGAAATCTTTGTTCTATGTCAGTAGTTTGCAGTCAATAATCCACTACATACATTAATTCCCACCTCATGTTTATTTATACCAATAATTACAGCCCATTAACTAGGTTACACTGATTTCCCACGACTCCCATACAAAATTACTAGGTGGGTACCTATCGACTTCCCATTTCCGTTTCGCTCGCCTTTTAGATACGTTTTAGCTCAATTTTATAGCACGAAATTACAATTATTGTTATTTTAGTTACCCGCGAAGCTTTTTATCTTGATGGATGATGGTTCTTTGGAAGTAATTTTCAATTGAAGTAACTTTAGGTAGTTTATATCACGAAAGTTTCTTTAATCGTTTTATGTTAAGGGTTTCCGCAGATCAAGTACCCGTTTGTCTTTTGTTTTTATTATTTTGATTTCGGTTATCTTTTGTTTCCATTCCCATCATCTTTTGTATTCATTTCGGTTGTCTTTTGTTTTTTTTTGTTTACCGTCTTTTTTTACATTTTAATCGTCTTTTGTTTCTTTCGATCGTCTTTTGTTTTTTTTTTCAACCGGATCATTAACACTGAAAAATTGGAACAGTTCTGCCAACTTGGGACAAAATAGTCTCAACAGTTCGGTTGTCTCTCCCAACATGCCCCCAACTAACTATTAGGACAAAAAAATGCAACTGTTGGGCATTGGGCAAACGAACTACCGCCCCGACATTGTGTAGAAAACACAGATACCAATCCAGTGGGTAGGTACTTCTTATTCCATGCGCAACTCAATTAAGCGTTTGACTAAGACTAATTAGAATATTATTTACTAAACCCTTTGGCGACGGCTATTCATTGATTTCCCACGGGAAAAACTCGGGAAGGTGTGAAAGTAACACTCGTGTCTCATTTCACCTATTAAGCAATGAGTACATTAAGACAGTTGTGCGTAGTTTTAAAAAAAAATACAAATAAGTTCAGTGCGGCCCGCAAAATCGTCCAGTAGGCTTGTTTATGGCTCATAGCTGAGGTCGACCTTTATAAGACAGCACACAGCGTTTCCTTCTTTTCTTTTATATTTCAATGTAGTTTCTTTTATGTCCTTGTAAATTTTTGTTGCTTTTTCTTCTATGACTATGTTTGTCGTGAGTTTCACAAATAGCATTTTATTTTATTCAGAAATTATTGATAAAAGCAAATACAAGTTTTCTAAACTTAACAGAGGAGCCCTGTCCTCCGTCATTTTAAAGTACTTGTTTTAGACTCAGGTTTTAGATGACATATTAAATGGACAGGTAACATACTAAATGGTCATTATAGTTAACAAACTCTGTACATCATCACAGTTTTCCCTAAGTTTGAGTTTCTTGGTCGCGTGACTATTTGAGCAGATTTGTCCAGAGCCTTATGTTTCACTTGACACTCGCTTACTAGGTTGAACAAAATGACGAAATGCCGCTGGGATTTATGCGTACTGTTTATCAAGTGATTTAATGAACACATGACGAGCCTGAAAGCCTTGCCCTCAATGTGCCGGATAAGGTAATCGTTTACCGGTGTCCCAGAATTCTTTTAATGGTTTAATATCCACTATAAGACATCGCATTCCGATTAGACCGGGATTTCGCGCTATCTTCTTCGTATCGTTAAGGAGACTGATCTGATTTTTATTGTTCCGTACCGCAAAAGGGAAAAAAAAGAACCCTTATAAGATCACTTTCTTGTTTGTCTGACCAATGGCTTGGAACAGCGACGGCAGCATCCTTTTAAAGGTCATATGCAGGAGTTAAGGCACATTGGGCATTGGATAAGGTGCTTCATAGATCGCCTATAGGGATCCGGTACATTTCCGCTAATTTTGAATAAAACTAAAGATAAAAAAAGAGTAAAAATATCATTATGTACTGTCGACTTCTACCAAATTAAAGAAGGGCTTTAGCACTTATTGCCTTTCCAACCCCCCCTTTTTACCTTTAAAAGTATTTTACCATAAGGTATTCATTTTTAAATTACCATGTAGGTTTAAATACTCTAAATACCTACCAATTACCAAACACACGCTTAGTATGAATACCGCGTGCCTCCCAAAGTACATAATCCTCAAACATTGATTGATTGATGAAGTGCCTCTAGTTGACTTCCGTGTCAATATTTGACACGCGATGTTTTGTTTACAATACCTCTACGTAATATACGTCATACGTCACGAGACGTAGTGCTTCCAAGTATCTTTTATTATGTAGAGAGCCACTTGATAAATGTTTGATAGCCTTCCTACAGCCTAGCAAAAACAAACGTGGGTGCCGTTTTTGGTCGACCCTGGAATAAGTTTATATAAAACTTAGTGATATTGATCGTGGTTATTTAGTTCTAGTTTTGGCCACCGTATTTCCTACATCTTGCCGATTCTGACTATAGAATAGAATAGAATAGAATAGAATAGAATAGAATATGATTTATTTGCAACAAAATAAGACATTACAAATTCTTTAAAGCTTAATAACTAACAATTGTTGCAAAACGGACCCCAACTCAGCGAAATGCTAGTATTTCGACTAGCGCTGGTCTTCCGTTGAGGCCGTTCCGGTGACGTCAGTAACAGAAGGTACACGTACGTCAAACTATACTACAATTACAAGTAAATGATACTATTATAGGTACATGTTATATAAATTAAAAATATAAATAAGATAAGCACTTACTCTACTTAGATGTACGACACAGCATACAGCGTAGCGTCAACATGTTGAATAAAAGCAGATTCTAATGTTATAAATGTTAAAGTTTGCGGGATAGTTTGTTCACGCAATAACTGCTAAATTGATAACTGGAGTCACATAATCTGGTTTGGGATCAAGACTTACGCGGGTAGTAGGGCACTGCTCTATAAATAATGCAGACAATCATCCGCAAAAGACACAGTTATACAATCAGTTAGATAGGTAGATATCAACCACGAAGATTCATCCAAATAATCATCAACAGACACCGTTAGCGTCATACTCCATTCGTCTCAGTTGCAGATCATTGATCACAATTTCTACACCGCACGGACCACGACAAATCTTAGATCACACCTGCTCGCTAATCTTTGAAACGTTTATGCATGCCAAATGTAGAGAAACGAGGCTCTGAGTTGCGTGTGAATTGAGTTTAAGGTTTTACGATATGTATGAACTTTATGAAATAACATTGCAGTATAGTTTTTTTTTATCTAAAATTCTCCGGCTAAAAACCACGACGCCAATTTCGTAAGAGACTTTGCTTCAAATACTCTGGGTAATACCAACTTTCACGACGCCAATTCCGTAAGAGAATTTGCTTCAAGTAATCCGGCTAATATCAAGTTTCAAGCTTCAAGAATTTGCTCGAAATGCTTCGGTTATTACCAAGTTTTAAGCCTCAATCACGAAGTAAATTTTATTAGAAAATTTAACTAAAACCTAATTAAAACTAGTATAACTGTCGTGACAATTTAAATGGTAACTTAAACTCGAAAATTTCTTAATTACGGTAACAAACAAAATTAAACGTGACAACTTTCCATTAGGTACCAACTTCTAACAACCTAATTATTTTGTCTCTACCTGTTCACTTTACTGCTCTAGAAAAGTAACCGTGTTATCGCAAATTAAACACGGTGATTTTGTTGTCTGATCTTCTAAATCCCTACATAAATATTTTTCAGATCACGGGTTGTTTATTTTTTTTCTTTGTCTCATTAAGATTTGTAAAGAGAGTTTTGAACTTTAATATTTATCTACTTACTTAATTAGGTAGGTATACACACTCTCAGCAAATAAATTACCTCCGCGTTTCGATTCCGGCATCTCACTTCAACAAATAGTGGTTATATTTTTGTCAAAATCTTTAATTCTGAAATTATTCCTGTGAAGATCTTAAATAATTTATTTAGAATTTTATAGTCTTAATAAAATAAATAAATAAATAAATATTGCAGGACACTCCACACATCGCCATCTAGCCCCAAGCTAAGTAACTAGACTTGTGTTATGGGTGCTAGACAACGGATATACTACTTATATACTTTTCTTTTGTAAATATATACTTATAGTACATAGAAACAACCAGACCACAGACAAATATCTAAGCATAAATACTTGTCTGAGGCGGGAATCGAACCCGCGACCCTGTGTTTGGCAGTCCGGCATGGTGACCATTGTGCCAACTGGGTCGTCAGTCTTATAACTACTAAAGTTATTTTATATTGCAGCCTTAAAGCGGTTGCTTCCTCCGCTTTCTTACAATCCTTGATATATCCCGGAAACAATAAATTTCTATCAGAACCTCTACTTCAGGCATTGCATCTCAATCTTCAGGAGCAATAACTTTCAAAACTTAAAAAGGAACCTCTTTACTTTATTTTTCATACTTTTCAGTCCCACCTTCAGTATACTACAATTTATCAGCATTATATTTCAGTAAGATAATATTGTTTACTCGCAACACACGGTAATCAAATAGGTGTCGCTGAACAAACTCGATTCATCTCTGTTGTAACTATTTTATGACCAAAAGTTTGTTTTACTCAAGGCTAGATAATGAAAGGGTTTTTCGTTGTTTCATTATGAAAATAGGCTTTCGTGGAATATTTTTCTTTCAGCGTATTTTTTGAAAATTTACTAAGGAGCTGAGCAGGTTGGGACGTTGATCTTGGCACTTGCGACAAGCCGAAATGGCAACAGCTTTCTACTCTGCTTGACTCACCCATCCCCATTCTTGTTTATCCAAAGGTTGCCTCGAAGAGATCGCTTTTTGTGATAATGCTGTGCTATAAGTAGAGCGCATTTTGATTTTTTTTAAAAGAATTTATATTAGAACTGGCAGCGCTCCGCGGTTTCACCCGCGTAACTCCCGATCCCGTGGGAATATCGGGATTAAAAGAAAGCTATGTTATGCCCAATGAATCAGTGTATGATTGTACAAAGTTTCACCAAAATCGGTCTTGTAGTTTCGGAGCCTATTCGTTACAAACATAAAAACAAAAAATCTATCTTTATAATATTAGTATAGATTAAGGTTTTATGTGGTACAATAAAAAGTTTATCTATGTATCTATTTTGTTCGCGTCCGTTATGTTCTACCAAGATTATGATTAAGTGGTCCTCCCTAGGTTGTTAGAGTAACATACAATGAACCATTCAGCAAGCATTCCATACAATGTCTATGCAAATCTTTGCTCGCATTATCTTTGTTCCGCATTCATTGCACTTGTCAACAATACAAACAATAAAACACACTCTAATAGTATTAGTGATATCTATTTTATTATGTACTAGCGACCCGCCCGGCTTCGCACGGCTGTATTATGCATGTATTATATCTAAAAACCTTCCTCTTTATTCACTCTATCTATTAAAAAAACCGCAGTAAAATCCGTTGCGTAGTTTTAAAGATCTAGGCATACATAGGGACATGGGGACGGCGAAAAGTGACTTTATTTTATACTATGTAGTGATTTATGTACGCGGTTCTGTATTGTGATACATTTTTGTACATAGCAATAAATTCACTGATGCTATTCACTGTCCAGAAATAAGTAACTTTAGAATTTTCAAAGGTTATATCCAAACATACCTCTATTTTACCTGGAGTAGTAAGAAAGATTTTCAAGAGCTAGGTCTATTTCCATACTTAATATTATAAAGAGGAAGGTTTAATGGATGAAAGTTGGTATAAGAATACATTGATTTATTAAGAATAACATAGGCCACTTTTATACAGAAATTCCCTCGGGATTGGGAGTTATGCAAGTGAAACCACAGAGCGCTGTAATCTATAAACGTTGACTCTATGATCACGGATATTTCTTCATGAAAGCTAACTGCTATTTCATTAACCCCGCTTGAAGCATCAATAACTACTAGGTGCTACTTTTCTTGATTAATTGAAATTATTACTATAACTTCTTCTCTTCTTTCGTTTTAAAAAAAATAATATAGAATATTAAACTCTCGTCTCCCATCTCTTTCGCAATATGAAATAGCTTTTGTAGTGAAACAAAAGTAATTTCATATTGCAGCCTTTAGAAGTATACGGCCGGTTCCTCCGCTTTCTTCCTTGAAATCCTTGATATATCCCGGAAAGTTTTGTCTATGATCATTAATATTTCTTTATGACGGCTAACTCCCCACTTCATTAACCCCGCTTGAAGCATCAATAACTACTAGGTGCTCAATGTTTTTTAATTTTTTAAAGTGCATGGCCTGCACTAGGCTATCTGAACATGTTTTGTGACTGAGTGGCGTAATTGGTAAGCGTACTTGAACGGTATTCAAGGGATGCGAGTTCGAGTCTCGTCTCAGTTGCAATTTTTGAAGACGCATTTTTCCTTAAAAATACTAGGTGCTACTAACCAAAATTTGTCAACATTCCATATTTCATACTATTCCTATAACATTGAAATGGTAATGAGCAACGATACGTATTCATCACTACGCTATTGTTGACTCGCGTGTTATGCTTACTTCTTTATTGTTATTATTAAATATATGAAAATAACAATAATTTGAATTTTAGATGTTTACCGTTGAATGTGTTTTAGTACTATTGATTGTTCGGAATTTGATTGTGTTTAGCGTGGGCGATGGCTTTTGAATATTGCTTTCATTACGTACGTTTAAGTCGATCAATCAATAAATCCATGTAAGAAAACTTTCAAATAACCAAATAATTTGAATAGCTTGTAGAATGACAAAGGACGAAATATATGTATTCTTAAATCTTTAAAACTACGCAACGGATTTTGATGCGGTTTTTTTTATTAGATAGAATGATTCAGGAGAAAGGTTTTGGTTTAAAAAATAAAACAACCACGCTCACGAAGTCGCGGGCAACACCTAGTTTATTAATATAAATACAAACTTTCTTTAAAGTTTGGTGGATTTTTTTTGTAAACTTTGCCTATTTTCTTTTAATAAATGATTTTATTATTATTATAAAAAGTGCATTATTTTTAGTGTGCATTATGATCACAGGAAACTCGAAACCAACAATCTGTATCTTTTTATCGCTTTTCCATAGCTGAGTTGCTGTAACTTCCATAATTATATCGATTCCAAGTAATGTGAATCGATCAAACCCCAAGTGGAACTCCAATATTTTGCTGATGTGTTACCTACTAGTTAATGAATCTAAATAATAAAAACATATTAAAAACCATTGCAAGCCATATCTTCAACAGGTTCAGGTAGACATTGTCCTTTGGAGATAATACAAACCTAATAGATAAATGACTGATCCAAAAATCATCTGACTTCCAGGGCGAACCGGTAACATCTGCAGTGTTGACATGGACTGCCCTGACAACGCGTTCTGCCGAGGGGGCAGCTACTGCGTCTGCAAGGATGGATTCGTCTACGCCGCCATCAACAGCACCAGCAAGGGTTGCTTGAAAGGTACCTAAGATAAAAGGAGTTGAAGATCTCTGAGGCTAACCTAATCAAATAAAAAAATAAAAAAAATTAATGACATGACTCTAGAACCAAATATTATAAACAGAAGTTGGCTTCTTGAACAAAATTTCAGTAATTTTGTGAAAGAACAAAGTTATTGTAGGTTACATGATTTCAGGACCACTGTTTAGGTAATCTTTTTAAAGTCACACGATTTGTATGCATAGTAATTATTTTCCGGGTTTTATTCGCGTATTTTTTAATTCTCTTACTTCGACGTTTCGAATATGTTACAATAGTAATGATCGCGACATGATCGCGAGGAGATTGAAGTAGTGGCGAGCGTTATCATCTCATGCTGATAGTAATTGAGGGTAGTAACCGAGGGTAGGTCGAGTACTGACACTCGACTTCAGACAGTTTTCTGTATTGTATTCACAAAGAACGCAGGTTGAGCCAACAAACTTGTGTACTTACGAATAATTATTATTCCCACGACTTTTGTGACGGGAATTTTTGATTAAAATATTACTCATTGTTGTTGTTTTGTCCTCCAGTTTTTATTAACTGCTATAACTAGATTAACGAGTGTACGGCTTAATTAACTAATCTTTTACCACAGGTGTAACAAAGCCTTACTCAATCTACGTATAAAACAAAATCAAGCTTTTGTTTTTATCTACTAAGTCACATCCTATTAGGTAGTAGAAAGTTACATAACTTTATGTTTTCTCAATTCTATAAAGTTGCATGCTCGCAATGGGCAACCTGTTGATGCCTATAACTAATTATAAGAACACCTTTGTACATAGGTTTTTTACGCAATACATGTGTTTGTATTTGTATTTGAATAGATACAAAATCAATTGCAAAATTTAGTTGATTATCACTTAGTCATTCGTTATTATAAAGTCTTTGAGTTGGTTTATAGTAGACTAAACTCTAACGCAGTTGTGTATAGTCTATTTAACTTTGGTATGTTCCTGTTGATCAAACTAGTTTGTCCAAAAGGAATAAACTTCCTCGTAGTCAAACTACTCAACTAAGTGGTTTAAAAGTCGATCGAAACGGAAAAAAGATGATCGAAATGGAAACAAAAGACAATCGAAAAAACAAAAGAAGATCGAAAAAAAAACGAAAGAAATTGAAAAAAATTAAAAGACGACGATCAAGGGTGACATTTGACAGATGTCAATTTTCGATCGTCTTTTTTCCGTTTTGATCGCCTTTTGTTTCCATTTCGATCGTCTTTTTTCCGCTTCGATCGCCTTTTGTTAACCACTTAGTTGAGTAGTTTGAGTACGAGGAAATTTATTCCTTTTGGACAAACTAGTTTAACCAGAAAGTTTGATCAACCGGAACGTACCCTAACTTTGACTTCGGCAGAAAAGGTTTAGTTTGGTACTTACTGTAGAGTAGGTAACAATCAATTATTGTTGACTACCTGTTACTCACGACTAAGAGTTTCGATAATAGTTGCATTATCTGTTTTTTCACTCTCTTCTTCGAATACAATTTTGAATCATACTGTTTATCTACCTTAATAAATCTAGTATTTCAAATTGCAGAGGCTCGCAACGGTGAAGAGTGCGTGCAACATATTCAATGCCATTCCACAATGGGTGTCCACTCACAATGCAGCAGCAATGGAGTCTGCGAATGCTCAGCTACCTCACATCTTGAAGAAGATAGGTGTTATGAAACTGCTGGTAAAAATCTTTTGAGATATCACTAAAATTTCTCTTATTTCTATCAAAAATATCAAGTTGGAAGTACGACGAAAAAAACTCCTTTTCATACCTCAAATGGTAATAAAAGGAACCCATATTTCTTGTCCGTCTGTTTTAGATCTGAAAATGTTTTAAAAATGAGGTTTTCTTATTAGGTAAAATTCCTTAGATTTCAAGGGACATCGAGACAAAACTAAAAATAAACCATACAAGTATTTTCTAAGATCCAGTTATAAACGAAACTATGGTAATGGAGTCTGGTTTCTTCCGGTTCACCTACGCTAACCAACCAAAAATATCGCAGTCTCATGGGTACCATTGTATTGATAGTTCGCCCCACTTGACTGCCTCAGGACAGGTGTCACATACTGGATTTTAAATTAGACTAGTACGTGAATGAATAATAATTTACTGACTATTGAGTTTCATTGCAGCTCCTTAACTAGAGTCCACATGAATCTAATATTATAAAGCTGAAGAGTTTGTTTTTTTGTTTGAACGCGCTAATCTCATGAACTACTGGTTCGAATTGAAAAAATCTTTTTGTGTTGGATAGTCCATTTATCTAGGAAGGCTATGCTACTTTTCATTTTGATATTCCCACGGGATCGGGACTTACGCGAGTGAAGCCGTGGAGCGCAGCTAGTTTATTTATATATTATTACAAGCTGTCCCGGCAAACGTTGTTTTGCCATTTACAAAAAAAACTAAAGGAATCAAAATAAAAAATAGATAGTAGCCGAGGAAGCTCACAGCTAAGCGACCCTCGCTGATCATTTACGGTCGTGCGGGTTAAGCGACGCCTGGCGCGGTTATTACTTCGATGGGTGGCCAATTAGTAGTGTGGCAAAAATGTGTTTTCGTGAGCCCCTCCGTGCTTCGGAAGGCACGTTAAGCAGTTGGTCCCGGTTGCTACCTCAAGTAGCAGTCGTTAGGTCAAGATAGAGGCCTTAAGACGATCTGAAAACTTTAACAATAGGTGAGCCACACCACTATACGAGAAGAAGAAGAAATAGCCGATTCTCAGACCTACTGAATATGCATATAAAATGTCATAAAAATCGGTCAAGCCGTTTCGTATGAGAATGGTAACACTAGCTTTTGCCTGCGACTTCGTCCGCGTAGAAGTCGAAAATCGACCAAGGAATCGCATTGTCCCATACAAAATTTGCCCCCCTTTTTCACCCCCTTAGGGGTAGAATTTCGGAAAATCCTTTCTTATCGGATGCCTACGTCATACATAGAACACACCCTCCAAGTTTCAGTCCCCTTACGCGGTTTAGGCTGTGCGTTGATCCGTCAGTCAGTCAGGATAAAGCATTTTATATGTATAGATTAGAAGAGATGGTCTATACAGCTTTGCATATTGTGTACTAACATAATAATAATAAATAAATAAATAAATATTTCAGGACATATTACACATCGCCATCCAGCCCCAAGCTAAGCAACTTAATGCTTGTGTTATGGGTGCCAGATAACGGATAAACTACTTATATACTTTTTTTTTTTTTGTAAATATATACATATTATACATATAGGAAACACCCAGAACCAGAAACAAGAATTTATGGTCAGCATAAATACTTGTTCTTGGCGGGAATCGAACCCGCAACCTTCTGCGTCGCAGTCGGGTGTTCGCCCGACGCGCCACAGAGGCCGTCGGCACTCAAAAAAGAGCTTTTATGATTAAGTATTAAGTTTTTGACATCAGCATAAAATAAATATGTAAGTATTAAAATTTGTTTTCAGTAATCGGCGAGAGATGTCAGACTGACATGAACTGCCACTTGGGCGAGCAAGGACCAGAACGACAAGTCTTCTGCGTTCGAGGATATTGTACGTGCCAACTGCAGTACAGTCCTAGAGATAATGGCACCAGGTAAAATTGATAGAAGTTTTTTTATACAACACATTAAGAGGAAAGGGTACCAGGCGCTCTCTCCATACAAACGTAGTCGACTGTTTCCTCCCTGGATAATGACACCAGAGCATTGTTGCATAAAACTTATAACTGCCATGGCCCCTATGTTAAGTTTTTTTTTGTCTTTTAAATCTTAATTTCTATGATAATTAGAAAATGAAAAAACCAAGACATAGGGGCATAGTCATGGCAGTTATCATCATCCGAGCGATGTTATAGGTGGCAACAAAAATATTTGTGAAAGTGTCATTATTTATGGAGGAAACAGTCGACTACGTTTGTATGGAGAGAGCGCCGGTACCGAAACAGAACACGATGTAACGTAAAAGCTAGAAAGTATAAGTTGCACAAATGGGTGGTCTTATCGCTGAAAGCTATTTCTTTCAGGCAAACTTTGGATGGAAAAGAACTGATTCAGCTTTTATGAAAGGTTGTGAATTTACTCGAGCAGAATACCAAACATAACCTGTATTTAGTGATAATAGACAGGCTTGTACCTAAATGGTTTTTATCAAATCAAAATAACTGATAGTGATAACTGTTTACGCGGTTTTTGATACATAAAATTGGATTTTAATTTTAATTATTAAACAATTTGGTGTAATAAATTACCCACATTTAAAATAATGTATCTTTCTATAAAGTTCTTTTATTTATTTTATTTTTGGTATTTTTAGATGACTTGTTAATAAGTGGTCCAATGTTACAGGTGTGTTCGTGACGCAGTATTGGGCGAGCCTTGTGAAGATGAGCTCCAATGTGCTGGTCCTGGCTTAGAATGTAGAGGGACATGCCGGTGTCGAGACAACTGGGTTGGACACAATGCTACCAACTCATGCCTGGAATGTAAGTCGATTACACTATGTACATAATTAATTCATTTGGACGGTAAATAAAAGTTGCTAATGCTACTTCGAGACCGTTGGAGGAGGCATTTGATTAGTTTCATAACTCTCCCACACATTTTGTTGGTCAACAAAGTCGAGTAATTTATTAACCCTTTCCAACAGAAAAAGATTCATCAAAATCGGTTGATAAACAAAGAAGATATGCGCGAACATCCATAAAAAGAAATAAAAACATACATACATCCGAATTGAGAACCTCCTCCTTTTTTGAAGTCAGTTAAAAAATAGTCATCACTACATAGTATAAAACAAAGTCGCTTTCTCTGTCCCTATATCCCTATGTATGCTTCAATCTTTAAAACTACGCAACGGATTTTGATGCGGTTTTTTTTAAATAGATAGAGTGATTCAAGGGGAATGTTTATATGTATAATACATGCATAATATAGCCGTGCGAAGCCGGGGCGGGTCGCCAGTTAGTTAACAAATATATGATTGAAATACACTTGAGTAGTATGCAGCCCATAATTATGGATTTGCTAGGTACTCATTTTATGCAGTCTACAGTTCTCGCTCCAGGGATATAATCATCATTTTGCTTCCCTTGTGTCATGATACACTAGTTCTTTCCTCTATTATATTTGTGTTGTTAAACATTGATATTATATATCTTTGACGACCCAGTTGGCACAATGGTCACTATGCCGGACTGCCAAACATAGGGTTGCGAGTTCGATTCCCGCCTCAGACAAGTATTTATGCTTAAATATTTGTCTGTGGTCTGGTTGTTTCTATGTATAATAAGTATATGTTTACAAAAGAAAAGTATTTATGTAGTATATCCGTTGTCTAGCACCCATAACACAAGTCTAGTTACTTAGTTTGGGGCTAGATGGCGATGTGTGGAATGTCCTCCAATATTTATTTATTTTATTTATTTATCTATTTTATTCAATATTCCAGCTGTAAAAGCCCTGAACGACCCTTGCGAATACGATGTCCAATGTGACAACCTGTCCGGTGCCCCTGACGCTCGGTCTCCCGGAGCAGCGTTATGTCTTGGAGGGACTTGTACGTGTGGGTACAACGCTCGTGTCGCCGGCACTCCCTCGCGGTGCTGGCAACGACGTCGGCCTGGACAGGAGTGTAGTAGAGATGAGGTTGGTTGTAGTAGAGATAAGGATGAACTGAAGACCAATTCTCGTAAATAACATGGTTTAAATTACATTGCAATATCATTTCGATTACATTTTGATTGCAAAAGATACCCTCAAAGTCAGTTGTTTTTTACAAAAAGCTGACTTTGAATGTATTTTGAGCTACTGTGTGGGTATTATTTGTGATCGAAATGCAATCGAAATGATATTGAAATGTAATTTTAATAATATGATTTACGAGAATTGGTCTTCTGACCGTGCCCGGTAGCAGGCTCCGGAAAATAAACAGGTCGTTTAATAGTACATGTGTGCTCTATTATAATAAATTACCTAAAGATGTATATGACATGTCCATTAACAGGTTCAAAACTTTTATAAAGCATAAATTGTGCAGTAAGGCGTACTATGATACTTCGTCTTATCTTAATGATAAGAACCCATGGACGTGACTTTGGTTGCTCCATTTCAAATATTTGTAATATTGACCTTTGTGAGCGAGATCACATGAAAAAAAAACTCCATGAGTTTCTTGTGCCTTCTTCTCATTGGTGGGCGCGTTCTGAAGGCACACCTTCTAACTTAGTTTTTAAGACGAGTCTATAATGTGGTCTTTATACAAATGTATTAAGCATCAAAATTATTTACAAATTGACTTTGACTTTGGTCAAACTTTCTTTTATGATGAACCCCGTCTTTTGTAATACCACTCACGTTAGTAAATATCGGGATAAAAACTATTCTGATCCTCTCCATACTTCCCTTATACTTTTGCCAAATCAGTAGGGTCTTTTTTTGAATAAACGTAAAATAAGTCAGCGTTTGACCACGATCACACCTGCCTGATAGTAGGTGACGATGCGGCCTAAGATGTAGCACGGTTTCCTATAAGATACCTGTTCGCTCGCGACTTGCCTTTTCGTTTCACCATGAAGAGGCAACGAAGATATCTAATATAAATTACCCTACGAATACCTCTTAGAAACCACTTCCTGCTCTAAACTTTATATACTCTTCTATCTTTTCCAGGAATGTGTCTCAGAAGAAGACGAGCCCGGCTTCTGTCTGAACGGTCGCTGTACTTGCAAGACTTGTTCACCTGACGCGAGAGATTTCAACGGCGCAAGTACTTTCACAGTGTCTGTTTTTGTTCCCGCCATTTTGTGCATAGTCGCCATTTTGCGGTATTAGATACGTTTCGCGCCAAATGTAATGGTATCCACAGCATGCCTTAAAAGTTTAAGCTGAACTACAAAATGTAATTTTAGAACTACAAGTTACTTACCTACTAATAATAGAATTGGATACATAAGGCAGCTAAAAAGAACCGTTGATTCCCGCCATTTTGAGGCGTCATGCGCCATCTTTAATAATTTGGCGCATTTTTAAACTCCGTCGGAGTAAATGCCATACTGAGGCCTTTGTAGTTGTGAGTAAGCATATTTTTAATGACGATAGAACGAAAATCACTATTTTAGCAAGAAAACAATGAGAAATATTTTTATGAATGTTAATTTTTGAAATAATTATCTGAGAGAGGTTTTAACAAATGTGCCTACCAAATGTCTACAGATTCTGATTCACAAACTATTTATTAAAGTTGATAATGTTAATAGAACAATCCCAGTTACATGGTAGCTGTTTTTCTACCAATATGGTATAACTTTTAAGGGACAAAATAATGTTTTATTTCTTTTGGTACGTTTTGTTGAATCGTTCGTAGTTTATCGATGTTAAGTTGTAAATAAAATATTGTTGTTTGTTGTTAATAATATTAAAATAACTATGTAGATTGTAAATCTTCCATATTTTTATGAAAACAGTATTCTGTGAGTGCAATCATTCTGTTGATGTAATGTTACAGCGAATGGGTAGTGTTCAAGCCAAAGATGTGTACACAAAACGTGTAAATAAAAATTACCTATATTTATTTTATTTTTTTACTTTTATTTGTTCTTACTTTATAAATGATTTAAAAGTCCTAAAGCTGATCCAGCCAGCCTAATTAACTTACTTAAAAAATGTGATAACTTTTGAACACTTGTGGCTAATGTCCTAAATAGAATTACATACCAAAAAATTAATAACCTAATCCATACCAATTACATGGCCTATAATAATTCGGCAACCAAAACCTGGCATACTTGAAAATAATGTCTTAAAATAAGATTTAAAAGAAGTAAAGAGAATAGAAATATAAACATAGGATTATCTTTAAATATTTAGAAACAAAGAGATACATTAAAAAAATAACATTTTACCTTAAATATTGTATACTACCCTCCAATAACTTGCCTCTGTCGCGGTGACATTGGTATATCATTGGTCTTAGTTGATATAGTAGAAGCTAATGAAGATCGCATGGCTCGTCGTACACTTGGTGACGCGGCAGCATATACTATGGGATTCAGCATGGAGTTTGCGTAGCCCAGCCATGAGGACCATTGCCAGATTGCATCCCATACGCAGTCGCAGACTGAATCTGAAATAATGAATGAGTTATTTAAATAAATTAGGAAGAGCTGTGTGCCAAACGGGCTTTGTCTCCGATAAAATAGGATAGCCGACCACATATAAAGTGGATAGAAGGTAATACCAGATCGAATCTCTTAGCACCAAATCTAGCGTAAAAAATGATGCTTGATCTCATAGAGTTAACTAGTAACACAATTTCTAAAGTACCTATAGTAGGTATCTTTAAGTCCTAAATGTAACTAGTATTTTATGTATAAAATATTTACCAAGAGGCAGCATGATGAAGAAAGGAGTCCAACAGAAGAGGAATAGAGACATCAGCATGACAATGGTACGCGTAGCTCGCTTCTGACGTAGTTGGATGTAGTCCCTGATATGAAGATAAGCCAAATTGGATTAGGCTTTTGCACTGAAAGTCTTTGAAAATTTTAACCTAGTTGGTATTAATTATATATTTTTACAAAGTGACGGTGTAATTAAAGGCACTTAACATAATATTCCACTTTTCAGTCACAGAGTGCTGGGCGTAATGCGATGTATTCCAAAGCTACTACTGTAGAATAACATTTAAAATAATTATATTATTTGTCATTTAAAAAATTAAGAAATAACTTACGGAGAAGATGAATTCTTGATTGGCGATGAAGTTCTGTTACCAGATGTGCCAGGTAGGTTCAAATGTCTGCCGTTTGCGGGTTGAAGCCTGGAAATAGGAGATTTACGAAACGTTACTAAGCGTTACTTTTAAAATTATATAATTTAACTGCTTTACGTGCAAAAACTTACACTTTCTGAATCTTCTGTTTGAATCCGTCACCCGGCCTCGACGTAGCTTCTTGCGCAATATCATTCTCCTATAAATGCAAGTTAAAAGATATGGTTAAATTTTACATCCAGGTTTTGGGCCTAGTGACAATTAAAAGAACATGCTTCAAGAATGTGATGTAGTCGTAAAAAGCGTTTCTCGATTTCTTTTGCTTGCGACTATAATGTGATAAAAGCTTTTATAACCAATTGCATTATTGAAAATTTTAAATAGATAATTGTGTTGTAATACTTGTCTTTCGGCACTCGGAGTCCTGCCCTTGTGAGTCCTGAGGTTTGGCAGAGCTGCAAGCGACCACAGGATCTTCGCGTAGAGAACCAGCATCATCACCGCTGGTAGGTAAAACGAGAAAAACGTGCTAAATAACACGTAGCTGGAAAAAGAAACGGACACAAAGATTTGTGACGAGTTTTGGAGCTAAATTGCAAGATTTAGTGAAAAAATTATATTATTTGGATTAGGCTGGCGGGCGCCGGACTAATAGTACGATTAAGTAATTCCATTGATGATACAATGGTATCGATTTAGACCACTCGTACCAAGATTGGCTTGTATTTCTGTAGGTAGATATTGTTCATAGATAGATTGATACATTTATTTCTAAGACCAGATGGACTCTCACGAAACGTCTTAACTAACGTGATTCTACCCAGTTCAATAGCAACAACTAAATACTTACAGTACATTAGTATTAACGCTACACGCTCTCGGCTCCTCTCCTGGCAGGTAATGCTTCGGTGAGGGCACCAGCACAGTCGGCACAGCCACTACCGCCGCCACCGGCCAGACCAGCGCCGCGTACCGTCGCGCGTGCTTAGCCCGACGTGCTCGGGCCAATGGAGCAGTAATGCCGCAGTGACGCTCCCAGCCGAGGGTACAGAGGGAGAGAATTGATGCTGTGCAGCATAGGACGTCAAGAGCGCTCCAACAGGCGCAGATTGTTCTGTCTGGAAAGAACATTGAACGAATTTTTATTAGAAAGTCCACAACGATCTTCCTATTGCTATTACAATTTGATAATTTTATATGGGAACGGGTTTTAAGAGTAAGATACATTCGAACCACGGCATACTATTAAGCGAATGCGTTCCATGCGACACATCCCAATCGTTTAGCTTTCAGAATTTTGTTAAATGATGGATATGAATGGCTGGTTCTAAACTGTCCTACAGTCTCGACAATACTTACTAAGATGAAACACGAACAGTTCCCTGGCAGCTGCGAGTGGCAACACGAACAGTCCGATCAGCAGGTCAGCTATAGCAAGGCTGGCTAGCGGGTAGTGCGCGGGCGCTCGGCGCAGCTTCGCCAGCGCGGTCAGCACGACCGCGTTGCCAGTCACAGTGGCAATTATCAACGCGACCATGCAAACCGCGCCAGCCCACCATAGGAGAATCGTCTCGACGTTCCTCCTCAATTTAATTTAGTTACCTAAACGAAAGATTAGTTAAAACATCTCTCGACTAATCCGGTTAATTTGTGCACTCAATAAGTATATGGGCATCAATATTTTTGACACGAAAGGACAAGACTTGCTACACATGTTACACCACAGAGTCATCGGAAGACACACCGCTAAAGAGAAGAGTGAGGGTGTGAAGTTTTGTCCTCTTTTCTTTGGGATTTGCCTTTTTTTCCTGAAAACGGTCGTGTGGGATTTCAAATGAAAGGTTTTCGTTAACCAGTTTTTTATTCAACGAAATTCTTCTTATTTTTTGATGTTCAAAATTTAGACAAGTATTTCTTAAGAAAAACCGTACAGTCAAACAACCACACCCAGTATAAAATCAAATACTTCAAAAGACAGATAGCCAACTTTAATCAGCGTAGGTTCCTAAAATACATTATCATCTGAATTTAAAACTTAACTAAAATGTAAAATATCTACGTAGAATGCGAAGAAGTGCTTCTAATTTTTAGGACATTTGACTAATAACAAAATATCAAACATTTGTAATGTTTTATCAGGGCAATCAGTTAAAACAATGTTTTAAAAATTGACATCTTTATTTCAACGTCATTTTTTAATAAGGCACATTTATTAAGACACCATTATCAGTTACTATAGATGCGCCAGTAATACTTCTAGCTTTATCACAAACGAGGAATGCAACTAAATCTGCAGTTTCTTCAGGATCTGCGATACGCTTCAGAGCTGTACCATTCTTCATCTTTTCCCACATTTGAGCCTCGTAAGCTTTAGGAGCACCCGCATTTTCTATTATATCAGTTTTTACTGGTCCTGGGTTGACACTGTTTACTCGAACACCATGCGGTGCCATTTCTAATGCTGTACATCTCGTGAAATGATCTAAAGCTGCTTTAGAGGTTCCGTATGCAAAGTTTCTTAGAGTAAACACGCCATGGGCCCAGACACTAGATATGTTGACAATATTGCCTTTGCTTGCAGTAATATGTTTAGCAGCAAGATGAGTTAGAAGTACAATAGACTTGAGATTAGTAGCCATCACTTTGTCAAAAGCAGCTAATGCATTGTCATCCATTATACTTGCCGAATCAGCAATACCAGCATTGTTTATCAAAATATCAATTCTTCCGAAGAAATTCAGCGTTTCAGAGATAATTTTTTTTGCATCGGTGTCTTGGGTGACGTATCATTTTGTTTTTCATAATAATAACTAGGTATACCTATAATTATTATCAAATGTCATCTGAAAGGTAAATCGTTGATAAAATTCAAGGATCTAATCTTAATCAAAAATAATGAAAAAACAAAAAAGGAAACCAGCCAAGTGGGTATCGTGCCAGGCGCAGTGTATGGTTCCGTAGTTGCTCGTCTCAATATGCTGACTTAATACATGGTGTTTTGCTACGTTTCGTCTATGAACATATTATAATAATATGAGAATCACAGTTTAACGGCTAGAACGTCTAACACTTTATCTGGTAATTTTTAAATTAATTTACAATTATCACCGCGACCATCCCCAATTAGGGGCGATCACAACTCGCGTCTGCAGGAGTTACTTACCTCTACCCTACAAGTGTTCCCTAGGTGGTGCTAAATGAGCTCAAAATTTTGAAGTCTTAGTAATAGGGTTTCGTTTTTACCCTTTGGGAAGGAACCCTAAAAACTGCGACCATGCAAACCGCGTTAGTACACCTTAAGAGAATAAGGTTTAGTTACCTAAGCTGGAAATTAGTTAAAACCTTTCCCGATTCACTTGTCTCGTCAATATGTCCACTAAATCAATATGTTTGATATTTAAACACAAGACTTGGTACATTGCACTCGTTACTTAAGTGAACCTAAGTGGAGACTTCAGGCTGAGGAGAAGCGTGAGGGGCTGAAGTTTTCTCATTATTTTGTTTGGCTTTGTTTTTTTTAAGAAAGATCTTCACGACCCGGTTCTAAAAATGTACCACACAATTATTACTAGTCACTTGTATGAACAAATAAAAAAAGGTTGAACAAAGTATTACAAAATATACGCCAAATATTTTGTTATATCCTCATACATGCTTCATACCTATCGTCAAAAAAAGCAATTTTATAAATATTTATTTTTATTTTTTCATTGTTCAAAAGTAACCTCCTCACTAAGTTGGTCTTAAGAAGGTCCTCTTTTCTGAGGTTTCGATAAAAAACTGTACAACGAGACAACCACGCCCAGTATAAAATTAAATACTTCAAAGGACAGATAGACAACTTTAATGAATAGGTACATATTCATGAAAAATGTATTGTCATCGGAATTAGAAAAACTAACATTTTCATTTTTCTTCTTCTAAAAAATTCTAATTCAATTTCTAATAAGGCACATTTATTAAGAAACCATTATCAGTTACTATAGATGCGCCAGTAATACTTCTAGCTTTATCACTAACGAGGAATGCAACTAAATCTGCTGTTTCTTCAGGATCTGCGATACGCTTCAGAGCTGTAGCTTTCTTCAAATTTTCCCACATTTGAGCCTCGTAAGCTTTAGGAGCACCCGCATTTTCAAATATATCGGTTTTCACTGGTCCTGGATTGACAATGTTCACTCGAACACCGTGCGGTGCCAGTTCTAATGCTGTACACCTCGTGAAATGATCTAAAGCTGCTTTAGAGGTTCCGTAACAAAAGGAATTTTGAATTATCACGGCATTGGACGCAATACTGGATATATTGACAATATTGCCTTTGCTTGCAGCAATATGTTTAGCAGCAAGATGAGTTAGAAGTACAACAGAGTTAAGATTAGTAACCATCACTTTATCAAAAACAACTAATGCATCGTCATCCAATATACTTGCTAAATCGCCAATACCGGCATTGTTTATTAAAATATCGATTCTTCCGAAAAAATTCAATGTTTCAGAGATAATTCTTTTCACATCAGTGTCTTTCGTGATGTCAGCAATAAGGGTTAATGGTTTGGTGCCGCATATTCTGCATCTATCAAAGGTGTTTTTAAGTTTTGCTTCATTTCTTCCAACAATCGCTACTCTGGCTCCTTCCTCTGTAAGCTTCACGGCGATAGCAGCTCCTATACCAGAACTGGCTCCCGTCACAATCGCTACTTTGTTCAATAAACTCATATTTTAACACTTTAATAATTTAATCACAGGGAACTGCTTACTGCTTGTGTACCCACTGTAGGTACTGTCAATGACGATACTCAAATGTTATCTATTTGTTTTACTAAATAATTATTATTATCAAATGTGATACCGATAGTTAAGTACTAATATTAGGTAGGTCTGTCTGGTAGTTGATAAAATTCAAGGAACTAATTTTAAATAGAAAATAATGAAATAAGAATACCGGCCCAGTGTCTCCATACATTTATCATCATCATGTCAAACTATTGTCCACCCACGAACGCGCGCGTTCTATACAATTGAATATTATTTATTCTTTTATCAACATAAGTCTTAAAAATATACTAAAATATAATAAATAAGTTCCAATAGATAAGGTACTAAACTACTTAGTACGAGTATATTTTGAAAACGTTTAGAAAAAATGGTTTTAAAAACCTACAATAATAATAATATGAGAACGACCAATCGAACGACACCCCGCATCGTAGGATTATCATCATCATAATATCAACTACAACACGTCCACAGCTGGACATAGACCTCCCCCAAGACTTCCAGAGCGATCGGTCGCATGCTCTCTGCGTAGGATAGACGTGAAGAAATTAATCCCCACTTTTCGTGAAAGTTGGTTAATTTTAAAAATTTTAATTTAAGTAATAAAATATAATATGCTTTCTAGGTCGTATAAACATTCTTTGAGGTAAGAGTTCAAGCACAAACATGAAAAATTTCAGCTGTCTACGAACGAATTATATGAATTGAAGAGGTTTCTGTCTTCTAAGGTAAAATCACTATCACTATCACTTCACTACATACATAGTATAAAACAAAGTCGCTTTTTCTGTCCTTATTTCCCTTTGTAGGTATGCTTAGATCTTTAAAACTACGCAACGGATTTTGATGCGGTTTTTTTAATAGATAGAGTGATTCAAGAGGAAGGTTTATATGTGTAATACATGCATAGTATAGCCGTGCGAAGCCGGAGCGGGTCGCTAGTAATTGATAAATAGATTCTGAACGATTTACTTCATTGTTTACTTACCAACGCACTTAACAGCATAATGGTCAGATAGCAATAAAAGCTCATGTTTCGGCCACTAATTAATTGAATAGTTAATTATTTATAACACAACAAACGTTATTTACTCTTGAACTTATTATTGAATAGGTAAATAAAGATTTTTGTCTAATTACGTGTTTAACTTCAACACAACACAAACATTCGTTGTAAGTAGTTTTATATCAATTAAGGGTAGTCCATATAATTATTACAATCTTGATGTACCCTACTTAATAGTCTTGTTGGGTCTCAGTTATTATATTTTAGGGTAATTGCCAATGTCATTTTGAAATTTGCTATCTTTTTTGTTTTTGACTTCTGAAGTCGCTAACCTCCAAGTACTATACGTTAAATCATAGGATTTCAACATTTTAAGTGCTTTATTTATTTGATAAGTTACCTACACTAAAAAAAATAAAAGTAAACTTTTGTTGTCTTTGGTTTTGATAATGGTTTCACTACACATTGGGCCAACTTATTATCGACGGTTCTGCAATGGGCTAATGCTGCATAAAGCTTATAGGTTGTGTGCAATAAAAAATAATAATTTTATTTATTCCTTTATTGTCAAATAAGGGGGAAATTATTTAAAATTTCATACTCCTCAAGTTTTTCGAACCTTACAAAGAAATGCATTTCATAAAAGTTATTTACAATCTTAGAACTAAAGTAAGCCTTATTTAGACTTAAATTTATCTCTCTACATTATAAAGAAGGCACAACAGTTATTTAACCCCAGGCAAAGCCAAGTGGTTAAACTTAGTGCCCTAAATGCTGTATAATTTTTGTACCAAATGAGCGATTGCCAAACGATTTAAAAACACTGTCAAAAAAATTCAAAGTATTAAATAAAAGATGTATGAATTTAATCGGTTTGCAACTTAATTGATAGGTAAATAAAAAAAAATTAATGTCATTCGTGCAAGTCTCTTTAAAAACATGAAGACAGGCAGTTAAAAACATTGTGAACTCAATTTAAAATGTTTAAAGATGTCTGAATTTTATCGATATGTAACTTTAAAAGGTAAGTACCTAAATATTCTTAGATTAACATTATTGTCAATTTGAGGCAAAGTTTATAAATTTAGACAGGCTAGTTTGTTTAAAATTTAACTCTATTTAAAATAAAAGTAAGTTACTTTGATAGGTAAATAATAAATATTACATTATTCGTCATAGTTTAGATTATTGACAGTTTATTTCTTCCTCGATTGGCAATCATTTGCAATAGAATTTGTACTCCAAACAATATGTTCCGTTTTAACAATACAATGTCTTAGGGAAGCACGCGTTTCGCTTAATATTTACTCTTAAAACTACAAACTAGTAATACACAATTATCACTAAAACCTGAATTGAAACGGTACTTTAATTTTGAATTCTGCTCATTGGCACATAACAAATGACACTATAATATTAGAACTTAAGCTACGAAGATCATTCACGTTTTTAAATATAATAAAAACTATGATAAACTATTTACATAATATGATGAGGCTTCAGAGTACGTAGTGTGAGTTTTTGCGAGCTTTTTACGTTACTATTTCGTCTAATCCAAGCTACTTTTGCATGACAATCAAAGAGCGAATTATTACAACTCATTAAATCAATACAAACTTCAACTAATGACGTAGACGATATAGTAAATTTAACTACAAAAACTTACACTAACAAATAGTTACGCAGAGAGAGTAAACGTAAGATTTATAAGGCTACGTACGCACTATGCGGTTCGGCTGGTTGCGGTCAGCCATACTTGACTGCAACCAAACATGTGTTTAATGAAAGTGTTTCTTATGCCTGACCGGCGGCTGGACGGGCGGTTGCAATACAAACTAAGCGGTTTACTGCTTGCGCATTATAACAGAATCCTTCTAAGTATAGAATATTCTGTGCCATAAAAGCTAGCTGTCATGCGGTTAGCCGCAATCACAACTGCATTCGGCTAACCGCATCGGACGAACCACATAGTACGTACGTAGCCTGTGTCTTTCGTTTAAACAAAGCCTAAACTGAAATAACAAAGTTCATTGTAATAAAATATCTTACAAAATAAAGCGGAAACAAAAATATTGAGCATTAAGTTTACTAACAATATCATGCTTAACATTCATTAAATCGGGTTTAGATCTGTTTCTCATGTCTTTTATTTTAAAGCAGAAAATGGAATGCTGAGATCTCTTAGACGAAGAATTCTGTACAGAGGTCGATGAGCAAATGGCTTGGAATGCTTTAAAGTTCAAAATAATGTTCGTACTTATAATAAACTAGGTACATATAGAAAAGCTATATAAAATACACTTAGTATAGGTAGGTACGATTTTGGTATGTTAAAAGAAATAAAATAAACTTACTTGACGTCAAAAGACATAATAAGAAGTTACGACGTTTTATAAAATGACGGATCTTTGAATGTGTCCAAATGCCAAGACAAACCTAGTTAGTAGGTATCGCGTAGGTATTAATATTAAATTCTTAGATATTACTATAAATAAGAATATAAGTAGGCTTTTGACGTTGTCTTGTTTTAGTTTATACTTAATTAATTATTATTTTGTTTTAATTTTCTAGACCTCTGCACAAAACTTGGAAGATACAACTGGAATGGCTTTTAAAAGCAAAAGAATAACTTAAAAATCTAAAACTGAAATTGATGCCCGTCAACAAAACACAAAAATGCTTCAATAGGAGAATAATATTCATAAATAGACGGGAATCAATTTCAGTAGATATCTATAAATTAAATATTAAACTACAAAAAATGTACCAAAAACCAAATGAAAATAAAATAGGTAAGTAAGGTAAAATTTTTAATAACTGCGAAAAAACTTTGCAACTTTGTAAAATGGAAAACTTTTACGAGGAATGTTTTTATATAAACGGAATTTTATTTGTACCACTTTTGAGTAATAAAATTAATTTAAAAAAAATCTATACACTAAGTATATACTACACTTATTACAATCTAAAGAATCACACATAAATAATTTCTCTTCACAATAGTACAGTCGGAGAGAGTTTCGTCAAAAGACTTTTGTTACCGACTGTATTAACAATCTCAATTCACAAATACATTATTTTTTTTTGTAATTAAAATTATTTCAAAACATTACTTAAAACTTATTTAAAAATCAACAACGCAACAATTCATCTAGTTTACGTACTTAAACCACATCTTAAACGGCGAAAGTTTAGTTTATTCATACAAACAATTTTATTGTCACTGATTTCTTTAACTTTTGCCAGAGGCAGTAAGTCTTGTAGAGTGCGCGCCAGATATGACTGCGCGTGGGCAAAACTGCAACTCAATTGATATGTCATTCGTTTACTATGTATTGTATGTAATTTATAATTACGTATAGTTTATAATTTTTTGTAAAACCTTTTTTTTAACTCTCCTATTTAGTTTTTACGATGGCGTTTTTATTCGCCCGCACCCGGGCCAGCTATTAACAATTAAATACTACGTAATTAAATTATATTCTCGATTGAAAAGGTGCATCAGTTTTTTGTAGAACGACGCGCTTCAAAGCTATCTATGCTAAAAATTCAAGTGACCACCATTTAGTTTTTTTAATTGATGTTTAGTAAGGTTGAAATTTATAAAAAAAAACGAGAAAGCATTAGATTTTCGTTACTGAGTTTGCGTGTTAAATTGAGTTTAGATAAAAGTAAAAGCGCCACTAGCTGCGCACAGACTTATCTGGCAAACACTCTAGAAGTTTCAAGTTTCTTTATTGAAAAATATCATTCACTGTCAATTCCAATGTCACACGAGACTGTCAATCTGTCAAATACCTACATTAGTGCAGGGACGCTTAACTAAGTTAATTTACATCAAAGTCATGGCTGTACAATTCAGTCTAATATCTACGGCACTTAGCACCTTGAGATTACATTTCAAAACCTCCGCCATTACATTTACAAGGCGCTGAAACGATCTGTACAAGTGACACTACAGTTTACCGTTTTTTGTTTGCGGATATCTTCGTGTTTCTGAAGTTTTGCAAAGTTGAACGACAACCCAAATATCTCTAACAGAATCTAATTTCTAATAACAGTATTTTAATTTTGTAATTACAAAGCAACTTTATATTTGCAAAGTAATTTTATAACTACAAAATTATTTAAGCTTTAAACTGTAAAATATGAAGCTCCGTTTATAATCGTTTCTTTTTATTTTGAGTGCAGAAATTTAATTAAAACACAAAAAATCACGCATCCATAACGGTTATTCTCTCACTTTAAATATAAATGGCTTCGTTCCCCTTATTGGTCTGTTGCATGTCGTTCGGCGACAACGCCGCGCGATCTGACCAATCAGAGTGCGGGGATTGTGTGAGCGGCGTCTGCGGGGAGGGGGTCGACCAATGGTCGGGAGACTCCGGGGAGGGAGTGGGGAACGTGTCGCCGATTCCCCAGGTGCCGTATAGACCTGGAAAATAATATTATAAATTAAAAATCGACTTCAACAACGTCAAATACCTACCTAAAATATTCAATATACAGGTCGTTTGGTAAATGGTTGACCAAATTGATATGTGTGACAGATCTTGAAAAAATTTAACATGGCATAACTCTGCAGCCAGGATTTCAACAGGTAGGAGGAAGACTCCCAAGTCACACAATATATCAAATAGTTCCACCATTTACCAAACACCTGGTACTGGCATATTACCAGAAGACTAGTGAGTAAACTTTTTCTCCCGAATTATAATTTTTTAAACTTACCAGACATAATGTTAGTGAGCGCAGGATGGTGAGCGTTCTGCACTTGCCCGAGCGCGGCCGCGTGCGTCATCACTGCTTGCAACTGCGCGTTGTGTTGACCGTTGGCACCTATGAGAGAATTCATTATTAGACAAGTTCAAGTGTACTGTGATTGATTGTAAACAACAGTCGAGTAAAGTTTCGAAATTGAGTAAAGTTTTAGAAATTGAGTAAGTTGTTGAAATTGAGTTATGTCGAAATTGAGTTATTTGAGTAAAGTTGTTGTAATTGAGTAAAGTTACAGAACTACCTAGCAAACATTTAAACTTCGCAGGACATTTGCGCGACTTATATATCAGGGCACTGTTAGTAAACAATGTGGAATAGATAGCCACAGCGAATGTGGAATTTATCAAGATGAATATGACATCAAGATGTCAGTTGGCCCTGCTAGCCTAGCATGAAGACCAAAACACGATACGATAAAGCGATATAACTACATCAACTCTATTATTTTATCTAAATATATTTTGAGAGTTGATGTAGTTATATCACTTTATCGTATCGTGTTTTGATCTTCATGCTAGGCAGGCTGTATTACAGTAGGCAGAGCATCATCGCTCAGAGTTTAAGATAGATTATTCCATTCGACAGAATACCTATAGTTGTACACTTACTGAGATGTGCAAGCGCAGAGTACGCGTCGAGCTGGTGCTGGTGCGAGTGTCGTAGCGCAGCCATGTGCGCCGGCGACGTTGGCAGCGATGGCCGTGACTTGCCCGGCGATGGGGAACCTACGGGAACATTAAATTAATTTTGAAAATCAATTAAAACTAAGAAAATTAAGTACCTTTTTTATATAAAAAAAAAATAACCTAGTAGTAGTACCCAGGAAATCTAAAATTATTAAGAAAAAAAAACGCAATTCAAATTCTTAAAGGTCAATATAACACTAAAAATTTTGCAAAACACTAAAGTTTCTCAACAGATAGATATCTATTGAGTAAAATTTTGTATTTATCTTAAGTTAATAATTGTCGAAATTGAGTAAAAAATTATACTTAATTGTAGAAACTGAGTAGAGTAGGCGAACTTATTATAAAACCTGAGTAAAGTATGTGAACTTACCGATATATGCATGAGGCGAGGTAGTGTGGGCGGAGTGCGTGGGCGAGTGGTTCGAATAGGGCGGCGAGAGTGACGCACCCAGGGCGCCGCCGCCGTACGACTGTTGCAGCGTCTGACCAATCTGAAACGTGTAGATTTTACTCTAAGGATAATACAACTTAAAGGTAACTTCACTACATAGTATAAAACAAAGTAGCTTTCTCTGTCCCTATTTCCCTTTGTACGCTTAAATCTTTAATACTACGCAACAGATTTTGATGCTGTTTTTTTTAATAGATAGAGTGATTCAAGAGGAAGGTTTATATGTATAATACATGCATAATATAGCCGTGCGAAGCCGGAGCGGGTCGCTAGTAAAATATAAGATAATTTAGCTATTAATATGCCTTCTAAAAATCTTGCATATCCAGACCAAACCTATCCAGGTTTCAAACCTATGGCAGTGCTCCTAGCGATCGAGCCATGTAGACTGGTACTAGGCCGGACAAAGTCTTTGGAGCATCACTACATAGTATAAAATAAAGTCACTTTTCGCCGTCTCTATTTCCCTTTGTACGCTTATATCTTTAAAACTACGCAACGGATTTTGATGCGGTTTTTTTTAAATAGATAGAGTGATTCAAGAGGAAGGTTAATATGTATAATACATGCATAATATAGCCGTGCGAAGCCGGGACGGGTCGCTAGTAATTCTATATTCTCGTTTGATTATTCTGTAGCGTATCTTCAAAGATCCTCATGGTATGTGGGTCTTTGGATAGTTTGTGGTAGTAACATACCTTGACGCAGTCCTCATAGCTGGGCGGCTGTTTGTGCTGCATCAGCTGATCGACGCCCACGAACTGCGCCATCGCGTTCGCGTTTGAGTATAACGACGTCGCGTCGTACGGCGACGGCAAGTCCTGAACATAATAACAAAGAATTTTCAATATATTTGGTGGAAAAAATGATGCAAAAAAGTGTTATTTGTCAAAGTTCCTTGATTATTCCAAGAGTATCATCTTCCAGACGAGTTTCGAATTCATGACTCCATTTCATTAGACTAAAAATCCTTGAACCAATGAGTCAATAGCTGAAACCAGCGTGTAGATTACCGATTTTTAGACTCAGGCAGTAGCTGTAGGTACTTGTCAAAGCTCAGTATGTATTGAAACTTGAGTAGTCTTAAGAGAGAACTTACCTGTAAATTTTGGAGCGGCGATTCGACTGGGCTGAGGCTGGAGCCGAGGCTCTCGACGCTCTGAGGAACTTCTTGTGCCACTTTCTTGTTACTCTTTTTTACACTAGGTTTCCTGAAATAATGAAGAGTATTTTAGAAAAAGTCAGAAGATCACAAGTTTTTATTAGGTCTTCTATTTTTAAACTACGACTGTATACTGTACTTGCGCATGGATCAAGCTTTAATATTTATACGTTTATTTGTGGTGATAGCGCAATGGTCTTTCATACATTTTGTTTTCGTTATAATAGTCACTTACCGTCTAATCTGAGTATGCTGCAGATTATTGTTGTCATAGACTTGGTCCTGTGGACTGTCGGGTCCCGCTTTCGCTCGCGCCTTCTTCGGCTTGCCTTTAGCAGCCGAGCTGATCACTGTCGGCTGGCTTATCAATTGCGGGTGAGGGTTTGGAGAAGCTAGAAGAAAAGTCTCAATGTCATCGTGGGAAATGAAAACAGAAAGGAATAAATGTGGTACTTTCAGAATGATCAGTAAAAACTATTGGGATAAACAGCGATGAACGCTGATCGTTTGTAGACTTTAAGATGTCTGGCGTGGTTCGTACTTCGATGGGTGACTGATTAATAATATGACAAAAATAATTGCTTGAGGTGCAAGGTGCTTTAAAAAGTACGTGAAACCCTTTGCCGCGCCTCGATTTTACTTTTCATAATAAAACTAAGAGAAGTAGTAGTATTTTTCTTACAAAACTTACGCATAAGATGATGATGCTGCGGTGGCCTTGGACAATGTTCATCCAACAATCTCACTATATCGTCGTGCATCCGTTCTTGTGCCACGTCTCTTGGAAGTCTGTCCATGTGATCCGTGATCTCTCTATTGGCAATTGCATCTAAAAGCGCTCGACACGCCCCGTAGGATCCTTCTCTAGCGCCTAGGAAGAGAGGTGTTTCGTCCTGGGAAATAAGTCAGATTGTTAGCTTTGTTGAAATAATCTACAACATCCTGCAATGATAAAATTCTACTCTCTTTCGCAGATGGGAGTAAGCATCCATAGTCATTGATGATAAATATAATTATTTTTGTTCAATTCTTACCTTATCATCTTGAGCATCTCTATTAGCACCATGGACAAGCAGCACATTAACTGCATCCACGTTGTTCACAGCCGCGGCCCAATGGAGAGCAGTCTTACCGCTATTGTCCGCGGCATTAATATCCGCGTCAGCATTGATCAGGTCTTCTACCATTCCTTCGATTGCTAGTCTGTAGGTTTTATAAGGGAATTAGATAATGGACAATATGGGCATTTTCTGCAAGAAGAAACTATCAAATTATGAGTTTGTCATCACTTACCTAGCAGCCAATATCAAAGGCGTAGTTCCATCATGCATTCTCGCGTTCAAGTTAGTCGCTCTGTTCCTTAACAATATTTGGAAGACTCCCATAGCATCAGCTGCTACCGCTGCATGTAAGGGCGTCCGACCAGTATTATCTTGGGAATTGGCGTCCGCTCCAGCATCAAGAAGGCGTTTTGCTGCATCTGCTCGGGCATATCTAACGGACAAAGTCAATTGTTTATTATAGACCTATTTCTAGTTTTTAAATAGCTACTTAGAAAGAATCTCAAAGCGCCAAAATATCTTAAAAAATAATTAAAATAACATACCTAGCAGCTAAATGCAAGCTAGTTTCTCCGGTCTTGTCCATAGCAGCATTCAATTGCGCCCCTTGGGCAACTAGTTCCGATATGATATGCGCTGTTTGTTCGTCTTCAGCATCAGATCCTGTATCCAAACCTCCACCTCTAACCGCGGCGACCATTAGAGGTGTCATGCCGAGAGGCCCTCTAGCATCAACGTCTACATGGCCATCGTGCTGCAAGAAAAATTGCTTGAATTGTTTAAATTGTTTGAAAATGGAATAATATTTTAAGGACAGTCATCAAAATAATATATTATATTTGAGTTTAGTTTTATTCACTTGAGTAAAAGATACTTACGATAGCAGGCGGTGTCATCATACTAGGTGGTACTCTGATGTCAGCAGCATCAAGATGTTGCTGAGTCCAGATTCTCGCATCATGATTGGCTTCTTCATAATCCGTAATAGCCGTATGATCTGAAGCATAACCTCCAGGAACACCGTTAGCATCGCCAGGTCCTCTCGCTCGCTTCGCTCTTGGGGGAGCGGAACCATCATCGTCATCGTCAGACCAGTGCGGTGGACCCATGTGACCACCATTGATGTCAACGTCGATACATCCCATAGAACCTTTGTTCAAGTTCCTCATTTCCTGACCATCTGGACCGCGGCGACGTGATCGACGTCGTGTTGATGAATTGTTACGGATGAACCCTTCAGGGAACCATGTTATGCCAGCTGCACGCTTTCTCTGAGCAGTTACTAGTACTCCGATTAGTAAGCCCGCAAGTAAGACCAAAATAACACCAATAAAGACGTATTTAGAGTTGGTGGGAACGTCTTCATTCTCTGGTCGGTTTACTCCTTTAACTTGGAATATAGGGAAGTCTGGAGATAAGGAGTGTTTCGATGCAGTTGCGGCTAAGAACTCGGCAGCTTCTTGAGCTGAGAAGAAGCATTCTGATCCCGAAAGCGAAGTACATTTTCTATTGTCAAGTTCAAGGAACACTTTTACTCCTGATTGCCTTCTTTCTGTCAACACGATGTTGTGTTTCTTGCCGAACTCCGTATCTTGTAGACCTACGTCTGCAATACCGTTCCACGGATAGACCATATCGTTTCCTAGATGGTCTTTCTTGATCAGCACCGTTGTTCGTAACTGATGTCCTAAATCTCGAAGGAAGGCAACCGAAGTTTCTTTGAACGTTTTCATTTCCATTAGTAAAATGACAGACATAACGCCGTCAGCTAGATGCGGAGGCTCATTTTCGCAATCGAGACCATCCCAGTTACATTCAGCGTTGTTACAACCGTAATCGCAATGGCCATTAGCGTAGTGTTTCTGGCAGTACGCATCGTAGATAGGATTACATTTCTGCAAGGATTTCTGACAATCACGTCCATCGAATAGACAAGCCTGGGTGTTGCACACCTCGTTACATTCTCCATCCATGAACACTTCCCAGCATTTGATTGGAGCCGTACAGTTCGCCCAAGGATTGAGACCGAGAGAACAATCGTTACCGTCAAAATCGCAAGCGTAAGTGTTACATTCTTCGTCGCAATGATGATCACCTTGTTTCTCTTTACATCCCATTTTGACGCACTGTTCCCTCTGGAAAGCTAAATCTAATTCTTGTAGCGTAAGGCTAGGGTTTTGTTTGCCGTAACCTGTGGTAATTGGAGTTCCGTAACCACCTCTGGCGTGTGGATCATGAATATCGCAGCTTTTGCCAGTCCATTGTCTAGGACAGTAGCAAATGTAATCTCCAGGTTTGTCTATGCATCTTGCTTCAGGATGTTTGCAAGGGTTACTTAAGCACTCATTCATAGAATCGATTTCACAGTTGATTCCCGACAGTCCCGAAGGACAGTCGCAGACATAACCCCCTATTTCTGAAGTACGACAGTAACCTCCGTTTATACATGGATTGGAGTCGCAAGCATAGCCTGAATATTCGCAATTCTTGCCGTAGAAACCATCG
This sequence comes from Idaea aversata, assembly GCA_907269075.1. Lineage (NCBI taxonomy): Eukaryota > Metazoa > Arthropoda > Insecta > Lepidoptera > Geometridae > Idaea > Idaea aversata. The sequence continues at coordinate 2,098,463 of OU026084.1, forward strand.
TTGCACATGCAATCGTGTCCACCTTGAATTGCTGTACATATACCGCCATTTTGGCAAGGGGAATTAGCACAGAAGTTGACTTTAGCATCGCAGTGTCTTCCCATGAATCCAGGTTTGCAGTTGCAGTGGTAGTCGTTAACTAATTGAACACAGTCTTGAGTTCCTGGTGACGAACAAGGATCTGACAGACATTCATTAATGTCTCCCTCACACCTAGGTCCTACGAAACCGGGCGGGCATTTGCATTCAAAACCTCCAACTCTATCAATGCACGTTCCATTGTTATGACAAGCGTCTTGTTTACAATCATTTACGTTAATTTCACAGATCTTTCCCAAAGTACCAAAGGGACAGGAACATGAGAAATTGTTTATCAGATCGTGACAAGTTCCACCGTTTTGACAAGGGTTAGGCAAGCAGTCGTTGACATTCAACTCGCAGTTTTGTCCTTGGAAGCCTTTGGCACATTGACACTGGTATGTTCCAACTAGGTCTTTACAAACGGCTCCGTTTTGACACGGGGCAGAATCACATTCGTTTATTTCCTTTTGACAGTAAGATCCCGTGTAACCGTCGAGGCAATGACAGCGATGAGAGTTGCCAATATCTTCACAGGAGCCGTTGTTACAGAGCTGTTTTAGCTTTACACCTGAGGATGAAAATAATATATTACACAACACGGGATAAATCATTACGTATCAAGTCCTAAATGTTGAGAGAGCGGTGTTCCTTACCTTTTCTAATGGAAGCATCTTTGCAAGACACCATTTCAACATCACATAGCTTTCCGGACCAGCCAGGAGCGCAAGTGCAGGTGTACTGCGGTCCTTTTTGGGAACATGTCGCTCCATTCTCACATGGACTGGCTTCACACCTACGAATAAAAGAAAATGGATGATTTTAAAAGTCTGCCCAAAAAATAAAGCAGGCTAACCCTGAAAGGAATATGATTTCCGAAGAACTTACCAATCAACAAAAGCTTCGCAATGTTTCCCAGTGTATCCGTAAGGACAATGGCAGGTGTAGTAGGTGACGTGGTCGTGACAGGTAGCGCTGTTATCGCAGGGGGAACTGTCACACATATTGATACGGAACTGGCAGTTGGAGCCGGTGTAGCTGTATGGAGAAAACAAACTTGAGGTTAAATAGGTACGCAAATCTTAAGTGCGGTTTACAGAATATCAATGAGACTTAAAGAACAAAAAATAAAACTAAAGACAAAAACAATGTCCGGGTAAAGAATTTTACTTCACAATAATAATTTATAATTCCCCGCAATAATGGGAAATTCCTCTTTAGATGACTTTCAAAAAATCATAAGAAACACAGGATTAAGATCTACAAAAGACATAACAAGTATCACCTTTTGACGATCTGGTGATATATGATGCTTTGATCTAACTATAAACAATGACCATTTTAGTTCATATCTTGTTTCTTTAAATAATATGATATAAAGCTTACCCAGGTGGACAGGAACAGTTGTAAGAGTTGATCCCATCGATGCAGTTCCCACCGTTCATACAGCTGGACTCTGTGCAGTCTTCGTCGTTCGTTTGACAGTTGATACCGGAGAAACCAAGCGGGCAGGTGCACGTGTACGATGCCACGTACTGCGAAGAAAGAAATAAGGTAAGATAATTCATTACCAAAATACGTATAAGAAAGTTAAAGATAAACTTGACCTTAAAACTGCATAAACTTTAAAAAAGCTTAAAGTGGGCATAGATGGTAATATTCTTATAGTATAATAATTAAAAACTACATTTTTTATATACCTAAAGAGTGCATTAAAAAAAATGGCATTATTCAAAGCAATCTTGGAGTATAACAAAAGAAATCAAAAAGAACTTTGAGAAGAGAGTTGAAAATCTGATACATTCAAATCTGATACAGACAAATTCAAATAAGTCAATAAGTCTTCAATATGATTCTTAAGCAATATGATCTTACCTGATTACAAGTAGCTCCATTCATACAAGGTCGAGATTGACACTCATCAATGTCGATCTCACAGTGTTTACCGGCGAAGCCACTTGCACACACGCAGTTATAGTCGCCGATGCTGTCCAGGCAAGTTGCACCATTTTGACAGGGGACTGTAGAAAAAGAACAACGCGTTAGATACAAAGATTTATTAGTATAAAACTTGGCAATAATCATTTATTTAACCTCAATTTAAAATGCGACTGTTTTATGACATCTTCTGGCTCCCTCCAGCCAATTTCAAGAAACAGGACACCCATTGTGACACAAATTCCGTCAAAGTTAATATTGATAGATCTTGAAAAGTGAAATTTATACAATAAACATTTTTTCTGATTCTGGAGGATAGTGACAATATTTTAATAGTTTCTAGAAAAAACTTACAAGAAGCACAGTCATCCGTATTGATTGCACAGTCCTTCCCTTCGTAGCCCCTTGCGCAGACGCAGGCGTACGATCCCTCTGTGTTGATACATGTTGCTTCGTTGTGACAAGGGGCTGTTACTCCACACTCGTCAACATCTCGCTCACAGAGTGCGCCTGCCCAGCCGACAGGGCACTGGCAGGTGAATTCTGCGTAGGAAGCTTCGGCCATGCATCGGCCTCCGTGGCGACATCTAGGCAAAAAACGAGATTAAAAATATTTTGTTATCAAAAACGTAAGAAGCATCCCCCCGAGCATGATAAAATATTTCGAAATCTGCTTAAAAAGCTTAGAATACTCACTGGTTAGGCATGCACGGATCTAGTGTATTCTCGCAGTTGCGGCCTGAATGTGGCGGTGCGCACACGCAGCGGTAACCGTTCACTAAGTCAATGCAAGAACCGCCGTGTAGGCAGGGATTGCCGGCGCAGTCGTCAATGTTTGTTTCACAGTTGACACCTAAAATTATAAAAACAGGTGAAAAGAGGCAAAATAAAGGTCAAGAGTTAATTTAAGCACAAAAAATAAGAATATGAAATATAAACATTGAAATTCAACATTTTCAAATACTATGAACCCCAATTCGCTTATATTCAGCAAATATATACGAGATAACTCTGCAGATGTAAGGTTTTAGGAAGCTGATTGCCCAGCAATGAGACAGAACCAGCTGCACATGAAAACAAAGAACGTAGGTAGATAAGATTAATTCTAATGTCCTTACCAGTAAATCCAAGAACACAGTCACACTTATAAGCGTTAAGTCTATCATGACAAGTTCCCCCATGTTGACAAGGGTTAGAACTGCACTCGTCGATATCTCTTTCGCAACGTTGTCCTCCGTATCCAGGCAAACAATGACAGATGAACTGGTTAACTCCGTCTTCGCAAGATCCTCCATTGATGCAGGGATTCGAAGCGCATTCGTTCACGTCAGATAGACATCTGCAATAAAAGTCTTGATTCAAAAGGATTTCAAAAATAATTTAGTTTTCATTGGTGTTCCACAAGGAAGTGTTTTGGATCCTTTTTTATTCTTGATTCCCTTAAACGATATTTCTGTAGTCACTGAACTAATTGAATACTAATTGACTAACTAATACTAATTGATTTAATCACTGAACGAAATTGAACTAATTGCCAACGTAACAACTATAATACAGTTAATTTTGCCAGAAGACAATATTACACATTACTAACCGACTTATGCGGGATATTGGGTGGCTTCTAGTCAATATTCAATACGAACAGCATTATATGCAATGATTGAATGTGACTGACTTACCTAGCATCATAATATCCCCTAGGACACTCGCATCGGAACCCATTTATCCTGTCGATACACTTGCCACCATTAGCGCAAGGGTTCGACAAGCACTCGTTGATGTTGGTCTCGCAGTGTTGGCCGGTGAAGCCGGGTATACATTCGCAGGTATATCTGAAAGAAAGGTTAAATTAGATGCCCTCGAAGTTATAAAACTGAAGGAATTAAATGTAAATGTAAAGGTTGTTTGATTAAACCAGGTACTTGAATAATGTTGCCAATCCATCAATAAATAAGGATGAAACTAATAACAGTAGCCTCAACGAAATATTACTCGGTTTTAGGGCTCACTAAGTTACTTATCGATAGTTTGGCAAATCTAGTAGCTTTGTAATACCCGTTATAATAAGAAAATAGCTTTATAAACATGCATATGATGGAAGGATTATAAACGGTATAATAATAAAGAAATTCATGCAGCAAATATATCAAACTATACTTAAAAAAAATAATTTCAAAGTTTTAAGGAAGTTATATTATAGAATCATGCTAAAAGTACAAGCTTATACGTAGAGGGTGAAACTTACTCAAAATAATTATTGCTGCATGAAACAGAAATAACAGTGCATTAGAAAAGCAAATCATTGAAAGTAATTACAGAAAGAGTGACACAAAATATACAGTAATTAAATGTTATAATTAAGTAAATATTATATTTAAACCCGACCCAAACGATTCCAAAGATATTGATAAGAAACAATGATTCACAAATCACTTAAGCAGCGTTGTTAAAATTTCGTAGAACTCACCATATATTCTACTTACAGACAAGCAATTTGTGCATTTGCTGTGCTAATGAAATTAAAGGCAAAGAATTTGCGCCCATATTTTACATACCAAATCCTAAAAATCTCAAAACAAAGTTGAAAATGCGTCTTGGCAAAAGGAAGGTAGGTCTACCTTCAATGATCTTTAAAACTCAAGAAGTAACTGTAATTATATCTATGAACTTACCTATTGATTCCGTCTATGCAAGTAGCACCATTTCTGCAAGGATTGGAGTAGCATTCGTTGACGTTGATCTCACAGTTGCGGCCGGAAGTGCCAGGTTTGCAGCGGCATTGGTAACCGCCTATCAAGTCTTCACAGTGACCTGGTCAAAGGAGGATTCAGAATCAGACGAGGTTGATACTCTATATTGAAGTACAATATAAATTTCGTTTTTATTATCAATGATTCTCTTGGACCTGTAATCGATAGTATTTACCAGTGGAATCTGGATGGAAATCTCTGGATCAAGCAGACTACTTAAGATTTTAATAATAAAATCTTTTACCTATTTACTATTCCTATATTGTAAGATGTTAATTTCAAACTTAAATACGCTTTTAGAAGTTCCAGAAGATGTAACCTGGATAAAAGATAATTTTGAATGTAATTAATTGCTTGTAAAACTTAAGGACTTACAAATCACAGGTGAACAGGAATAATTATAGACTGGCGTACAATGACTTAGACCAGAAACGCTGGTTCATACCTACCCAAAGATTATTTTATTATTATTATTTTATAGATATCTTACCTCCAAACTGGCAAGGATTACTCTCGCATTCGTTGATCTGAGTCTGGCAAACTCTGCCAGTGTAACCTGGATGACAGTTGCAAGTGAATGTGTTGTCGCCATCGATACACTCGCCGCGGTGGCATGGTGCAGAGAGGCAGTCGTTGATGTTGGTCTCGCAGGACATACCTTGAACAAAAATGGTATAATTGGTGACGGTATTATCGATAGGCGGATTGAAGCCATGTAGTCCCCGGCATAGAATAGTGTAACCCCATTTACTTCAGTGAGGTATTTACTGACATTGTTTTGAACACCTTGGATATTACGTGCAGTGGCTAGTAGGTAGGTACAACATCAATCCAAGAAATTCCAACTACATATTTGGGGTACGGCGGACAGGCGGCCGTAAAATCTTTTTACCAAAATTTGTCTTTGCAATAATGAGCCCAATACGAGAGATTTCGTTACTTTTTTATTTAACGCCGAAATGAACTTGGGTAAGATCAAAAAGAAGAAGGATGGATACATAAAACATGAAAAAATGTCATTACAGCAAAGCATCAGAAAATCCCTTTTGATGCCTCGTGGTCTTTGGAAAAACGTAATACGATAACGGTGTGCGCTTGCGCTGGTCCTAGAATCAGGATCTCTAATAAGGCAATGCATAACGAAAGTAATCCTTACCAGTATAACCAGGTGGACACTCGCAAGTGTAGCCAGCAATAGAGTCATGACACGTGCCTCCATTACGGCACGGACTTGATGCGCAGTCGTCGATGTTCACTTGACAACGGGTACCTGTAAACCTGGAACAACAGCACCAGAAGTTCAAAATTGATTATCAAAAAATATAAGACTTAAATAGTTACAATATTATGTTTTATCATTTTCGTACTATAGCGAAGATGATGTGACAGGCGCAAAATATAAGGGAGTTAATTTTACAAAACAATCATTGAGTTTTTAGCCCTTAGCAACTTGCAAATCCTGGATTTGCTACTGATAGACAAACCTATCATTTTTGTAACATTAAAAAGGCAAAAAATAACTGATCTTCTAAAAGAATATTAATACAAAATCGTACCCAATAACACAGGTACATCTAAACGCGTTGATCATATCATGGCAGACTCCTCCATTTAGGCAGGGATTGTTGGCACACTCGTCTATCTCCACTTCACACTGCATGCCTGTGAAGCCTGAAACAATAAGTCATTGGTTGATTTAAACATGAAGAAAAAGAAAAACATTAATTTACGTATAAGAAACAAGCACTAGATAACTAGTAGTACCTACTAGTTATCTAGTGCTAGCTTACGTGCTATTCTAGGATGTAAGCTATCTGCAAACCAAGTTTTATTGCAAACGGTTCTTACAACCAACCTAGGTACAGTCGGCTGCATAATTGCAGCCCCCGGTAAAGTTCGAAAATTACAATTATTGGAATGTTTTCATTCTAATAATTTTTGTTTGATAAATTGATGAGTTAGAAGACTTTAAACTTTAACTAAAGCAGGTGTCTAGAATCTTGCTTGTGTTGAAAACATTCTTATAACAGCCGATTTTGAGCTTTACGGTAGGTTTGCAATTATGCAGCCGACCGTACGTTCATAAAATAGATTAGAGAGAAAAACATAATATAGACTAAATAACTAAAGAAAATTAAACAAGATTCTTCCAAAAAGGATCTGCTTTAGCAAAACAGCTACGGTATCGCATAAAAAGAGTTTTATTTATGTCCGATACCAACGCATTTTGAAGTATGTATATCCTGCTTATCTAATACTCAGGTAGTACTATTTCCTGCAAGGTATAGAAAGAAATAAATATACTAAAGAAACAGTAGAGTACATTTTGAACAACTGTCAAACGAGTTCACAAGCACCGCCCAGTCCAATCATTCACAAAACAATTTAAAGTTACGTCTACAGCAATTTACAAACACACAGCCAAATCTCTCACGAATTTTAACAATTACCATTAACCAAGCGAAACAATGCCAATAAAATATTACGCAAGTTTTAACCTATGAACAGTTAAGAGTGGGGGGATGGTCGGTGAGCCACGCCTGCGGTGCGCGAACGCACGCGACCTCTCACTTGTAAACTTATGTAGGAAGGTATATGAGAACGGAAGAATGGAGATCTAATTTATAGAGCTTAGAGCTTTTTAGAACGGGAATTTCTTTATTTTTTCGATGGTTAAGAATTTTCAACTATTACTTCGGTATTTTACCAATTCTATCTTGGGCGTCATCGTTTTTATGACAAGAGCTTGCTCAAAATATAACGAGATTAACTCTAGAATTGCCGATATTGACATCAATGGCTGGTTATAAAAGTAAACTGCTGAAACGCCTTGGTTAGTTCTAGTCTGCAACCTAATTAAGTTCCTAAGTTAAAGCTTTGAGAAGTTTGTATTTAAACCAGAAATAGGAACCCTGAACCTAGATTAGTGGTTTCATGTTAAATCTCTATTTTATCGGAGCAAAAATGTATTAAATATTAAGTCCGTGTCCTCGACATTTGCGAACACAATTCCAAATCACGATCATATAGCGAGCAACAATAAGCGTGCCCATCGCATTCTAATGCCGACTTTGTTCGTACGGCATATTTGAATTGATAATAGATCTTTGAAATAAACACCTGGTAAATCCATGAAGTACATTTACAGGGTTTTTTTGTAATAGCGTAAATATAATTTTCTGAGGCCTTACCACAGGTCGTTTACGCACTCGAACAATCTAATAGTATTATTTCTCACGTAACTTTAAAACTGAAATCGAAAAATACGAGAGCCGAGATAGATTGCTTAAAACAGTATCTCTGTTTATGGTGACCAAATACAGGCCGTTCTAAGCTATCTATTTTGAGGGTCTCCCTTGTCAGATTCGAGTAGGTATTGAAGTTTCATAGTAAATACTAAATAATTATTTTTACTATACCTACCTATATTATTTTTCTTTATACATAATATGTCATATCTCATATGTCTTACTTGCCTGTCATTAAAGTAAATAAGGGATTTCCATATTTTACGTTTTTACTTATTTGCGATATCGGATCCTTAAAGTAGGATCGGCAACAATACGGTTGATCGAGTGCGAAACCAACTTGTGGTAGGGGTAGGTACCGCTTTTTTGTTTACATTAAATGTTCTTCTAGCAAACGTAATAATATGACTTGTCACTTCATTACGAGTAAATTGAACCGCATTACCTAAGCAAGGAAGTTATGAAACCACAACCACTCCATAATATTTCAATCTAAAACTAAGTAGGAGGTAAGTAGGTTTAAGTTTAAACGATTTCACCTAGGTGTAACCAATTATGTTAAGTTACACCCTAATAAAAACAAATACATGTTTTATTTAGTAGAAGATACAGACAGACAGACAGGCAAAAATGATTTTAGTATATTTTCTGGTTCAGATCGATGATAGATTTAATTACATCTTGAAGCTTGTAAGGCTACAGCTATCCTCACAAGACGGCGATGTATGGCGGGATTATTTTGACTCCAATAGGAATGATCGGTGTGGAATAGATACAGATCGCGATCAATAGAAGAAAGGTAGAGAGAGGTCTTTGCTCTACTATAAATATACATGAAAATATGAAAGAAATAATTACTTACCCGTATTGAACTGTAAAGGTGGGTATTGACTAGAGCATTTATAAGTAACAGAACATCAAGCATTCGCTGGTTTAAAAACTCAAACCACACATCAAACATAAAGCTCGATGTTTTGTTAGGGATTGCCTGTAGGTATTGTACCATTTTAAAAACATTACATTGAAATGCTTGAGAATAGGTATTTCTAGTAACCCTTACTCAACTCAAGTCCACTAGTTTTGAGTAAGTACGCGTCGCTAAAATTTCATTAAATAACCAAACACTAAGTCTAACAATAACCAACTTAAGTAGAAACTTAACCGCCCTTTAATTCAGTCAACAAAAAACAAAGTACAAAGACCTAAGTAACTATGCAGAGATAAAAAAAAACCATAATCGTAATACGAGGTCCCTTACATGCCCTTATTCGCAATGCTACTGGACCGGTGGGCACTCATGCGCTTACCTGCAGGCTTAGAAACATGTTAATAATAGAAGAAAAACTGTGAGAACACTGCTCTGTTACGTACCGAGTTAATGATTCAGTTGATTTTATTTGATTGAAATGCTTTTTAAATGAGCAGTGCTTTTTTTTAGTTCAGGACTAGCATCTTGGTGTACATTCGTGTAAGCCGTGATCCCGTGGAAATTATAAAGAGAATAGATAGTAGGTATTTTGGATTTTAGTTTGTTATGAAAAAAGCTCTAAAACTACTAGACCCATTTTAAAGAAATTTGGTATGAGTGTCATTCTCATACCAAATTTCTTTTTCCCGTTTTCACAATCATTTTATTTCATTTCATTTATTTGCATTCATATGGTAGGTACAATAGATGTTACAATAGGCATACAAGTTCACATATGAGCCCTACCGGGCATTGCAATTACGTGCGGTGACAGACCGAGGCTTTCCTTACTATACGTATCAAGAGATTGCATAGTGCGCGCGAAGGCATATAGTGGCTGAAATAATATATTAGAGTGAAGAGAGCAGCACATTTTGCGCAGTGCGTTCACTTATCTAAGAGACACTTAAGTACCTACTGTTTGTGATTACGGGCTTGAGCCTACTACCCGGAAATTAAATGGACTACTTCTTATCCCAATACTTGAGAGTTAGGCAGGCGAAACCACAGAGCGCTGCTAGTAGAATAAAATTTCACCCACTTTAGAAGTTTCAGCCTGCTCAATGGTATCTTTGAATCATAAATCCTCCATCTTTACTTAAGTTATATTATACCTGTGCAATGTTAAGTTATGCTTTAGCATGACCTGACTTTGTAGGTCTAGTGAAAGCTTAGGCGTGGCTTGTCCTCTTACTTTACTAGTTGTAATTATAATATTATGTACAATAATTATATAATATGGTGATAATTTTTAATACGATTCTTCTAAGCAAGCAATTATGTGATTTGCTTTGCCTCAATCAGTCTTAAAGTGTATTCAAAAAGCAATGCAAAAACGGACATTGACTTTAAGATTACTGAAACAAAGTTCATTTCAGTATATCTTATCATTTATAATAATAGAATTAGCCAATTTGTAGGTAAGTCACTCTTTAGGACAAGCGTCATCTCTCTGAAGGATAATATCTGCAGTAGACGCTACGGATGCCTAAAACTCCGCATTGGCGATGTCTCATACCTTCGAACCGTGATGTGTTCTACGTTATATCGGATTTTCTCACGATGTTTTCCTTCACTGACTATTTAATCAGTTTATGAAAGAAATAAACAAAATTGAATTGATCAATAGATGTATCTGTATTTTAATAGGTAAATATCCGTATTTCTCACTGCTTGCAGAATAGACTATAGACGGTCACAAACAGCTGATATTCACCTAACTGTTCATAAACATAATAAATTGATAGTGTGATCACGATAATTTAACAAAAAATACTAAACAAATTCAACTTTATACCATCGAAATAAGAACTAGAATAATTGAAGAAAGAATCGCAACCGTTTCCGTATAGAAGACAATGCGCAGGCGCCGCTCTCATCGCCATGGGAACCGCTTAGAACAGGGCTGACACTGTTACGTAATTAGTACCACAGAATATAGATATCAGTTAGTACTGTGCAATTACATCATGGGATCATTTTGTGTAGACTTGTTGATACTAAAAGCATTTTGGTGTACCAATACAAGTCAGACAAACTGTTTTGATATTAAGTGGCAATAAATTTAGATATTGCAAAGGTATAAACAAGACAAATAGCACTAGTATAATAGTGTAAGTCAATGAATAGATAATATTTTCACAACAGAGGAATCGAACATAGTACCTACACAAGTAGGTACCTACTAAAGTAAACGGAAAGCTTGGATATTTCAGAGGTGCGCCGAAACAAAACTCCAAGGAAAAATGTAGTACCTAGATACTAGATACTTATCCCACCACTGAAATTACTAATACATATAGGAAAAGAGTTTCATGAAAACTATAGCATGAGTGTATATGCTGTAAACCTCAAATTCACCCATTTTTTTTAGTTGGTATTTGAATGTGAACTTTCATGACAAGATTTACGTAATGTAACAACCCTAAGCAACAGTACCTATTTCTATCTCTCTCTAAAGTTAATGATAATCATCAAGCGACCACCGCGCAGACGACAACCGAAGAGCAAATTGTAACTCCGCGACGTCAACTCTTGCGCAATTTACCGTTTTGCTGTAGAAATCTCTAAATACACAATTTGCAAGTAAATGATACATTTTGTAAGGAGAATCTTGCTTTCTAAGACATTAGATTCTTGAATAGAATAATGGATAAGTAACTCAAATGTGGGATAAGTACCACACTGCCCTCGTTTATTTCACTTCTACCAAACCACTGTTTTTGGTTAGACTTTAACGTCTAGCAGATACAAAATTTCTGAGACAGGCAATTTGATACAAAAGCTTTTCGAACCGCTTTTCTACCAGTACATAAAACTAATCAATACTTATGGAACAAAATTCTAGAAATTTGCGAAAGAGGTTGTCTTACCAGGCATACAAATGCAATAATACGAGCCAGGGTCCCACGAGACATAATTTCTGGTTGTTCTCACAACGAGACTCGGAGAAGCCCACGGAACAAATGCTAAGAAAGCACCCGGGGGTATTGACCTAAATTTTATAGTAAAAACTGAACTTACCTGGCATACAGACGCATCTAAACGTGCCAGGATCATCGAGACAGGAGCCGTCGTTCCTGCAAGGATGGCTCTCGCACTCGTTCACGTTGGTCTCGCATCGAGGGCCGGAGAACCCTACGGAGCAGTTGCAGGCGAAGGAGCCGGGCGTATTGACGCAGATGCCGTCGTGTTCGCAGGGAGAACCTTTGAAGAATAGACAGAACTTAGTAAGGCAAATAAAAATAATGAAAAATTAAAAAATAACTAGGTAAGATGAAGTTGTGATATAATCTGTGACGAGAAATAATAGCCTAAACAACCAAAAGTCAACAATAATATAGGAAATCGAAATAATTATGGTGTAATTTTAATCCCTTCTTTTACCTCATTATAAGACGTTGACGTTCATTAATATTGTTCTTCCTAACACTTAAAGTCATTGCACTTACCCTGTTCACACTCATCTATGTCCTCGGAGCAGTCCAAGCCCTTGTACCCTGAGGCACAGGAGCAGGTGTAGGAACCGTTGATGGGGCTGGTGTCGCAGATCGCGTCGGCATGGCACGGGTTGGATGTGCAAGCATCGTCCAGGTGGCAGAGAAGACCTGGGCAAAGAAATGTATGATAAAACAGCTGATTTCGTGGAAATATCGTCAGAAAAGTACGTAAAATCTTTTTTCTATTACTATAGTATTCAATTAATTTCTGTAGAGATCGCTTTAAAAACATGATCAAATCCTCTAGTACTTTTTCGATGTGATGTCTATACTCTTTAATATAATATTTGAACAAGGTCATTGTCCAGAATAGGAACTTATCCACGACTGAAAATACATTTTTTAACTCCAAAGACAGTCGTAAAAATAATCTTTATAGCAAGATTAACACTATTGAAACTATAAACTTACCAGTCTTCCCCGGTGTACATTTACAGTAAAACGCTCCAACTCGATCAATACAAGTGGCACCGTTGAAGCACGCAGCACCAGCGCAGTCATCGATGTTGACAGAACATTCAGGACCGGTCCAGCCGTTCACGCAGATGCAGGAGAAACCACCGACAGAGTTCGTGCAGGTGGCTCCGTTTTGGCAGACTAGAGGCCTAGGAATGATATGAGACATTTATTAAATTAAGTTATATACAGCGTCTTAATGACTATGAAAGTAGAAGGATGGAGAGGAAGAGGACGACGTAAAGCATAGATGTATGGACTGTGTGAAAAAGGAGTGCGAAGGAAGGTTGTGAACGAAGAGATGACGGCTAATATAGGAGAAAAGAAAGAAGAAAAAAGAAGCTTCTAAATACCTAATAATTTGGGTTTTAGGTAGGTACACCAAAATGTAGGTTATATTTATTAATGTTTGTAATACTCTCGCATTGCAACGCATGCTAGTGCAGTATTGCAACTATAGTTTGAAATCTATACTATCTATGGCTTAACTAACAAAGACAGCAATTAACCAAAATCTAATTACTTCAAACCATTTCCACATAAAGGGCAAAAGCCTAAGATAATGTAAATCAAAGGTCCTATTTCGTAAGATTTATTGTGCGCCGGCGCAATCTGCAGGAGATCGGGAACGGGCGCGGTGCGCGTGCCCACAATTTATATCAGATCAAATTGTATTACGAACATGCTATTAGACGTAGCTAAGAATGTTTAAATTAAATTATTGAATACGATCAATTATCATGACGATTTCTAAAATACACAAAAGTTAGATTTTTCACTTCGTCAAGAAAGATGTTTAAGTGTTTCGCTTGGATTTAGAGGTCTTTATATAGTTCTGCTACCAGAGAAAACACGGAAGCTTGCCCTGGGTTCTTGCACGTAAAGCCGTTTGGACCGTCTGTGCTTATCATAAAAATCAGATCAAGTAGATATCTTTCTATGACACGATTTTATAGAAAAGTCATTTCCTTAAGAAATACCGATCAAACAGATCTATTCGAAGCTTTCAACACGGAATAGCGCAGTCATAATCAAACTCTATAACTCTCAATTAGATGCACGTGAACCGGAATCCTAAAACCATTTACGATGCAACAGCCTTAACCCTTAGTGGAGGCATCTATTGACCATCTCAAAGATCTGAATCGTAAATACCTATAAATTGGTACCTTGTAAATCTAACCGGCCATACACAGCTATTGGCATTACTGTGTGAAATGACATATCGTAAAAGCTAGACTGTATGGGCTGTAAAACTTTGTAGGTACAATATGAAAGTAGGTACCTACCAATATATTTTATAACACGCAACATCTCTTTTAAAATTTTATTAGTGGTTATCATCGGATTTTCGATAGTTGTGACTTGGAACACGTTTTGGCTCTTAATAATATAAAGTTTTATTTTTATAACTTTAGAAACACCGATTTTTTGGCTTATGAAGTATTTTCTAACCTATAAGAGGAGAACCTATCAATGGGTACCAAGTAGATACCGCCAAGATAATTTTAACATTAAAATTCAAAAGGCCTAACAAAGATAATTCTAGGCAAGAACTTGCATAGTAAAAAGGTTAAGAAATAACTGCAGATAATTATAAACGTATCTTTAAAAAATTACTTTTTCTGCATGTCATTCCTCTGAGCCGTCATCGTATTGTTCAAATCCATCTCTCATGGCTTGTCTAACAGTCCATTCATCTTCTTTCTTTCCATCTCCTCTATATTCATACTCATTTCTCTTCTAGTCACATGCGTCTTCTCTCTCAGTAGATATCACAAAATTAATTAAGTAGGTTAGAAGTAGTTTCATCATCACTACATAGTATAAAATAAAGTCACTTTTCGCCGTCCCTATGTCCCTTTGTATGCTTAGATCTTTAAAACTGCGCAACGGTTTTGATGCGGTTTTTTTTAATAGATAGAGTGATTCAAGAGGAAGGTTTATAATACATGTTTAATATAGCCTTGGGAAGCCGGGACAGATCGCTAGTAATGGGATAAAATCCAAATTATCGGAACAACATTTAACAGAAAATATATCGTAAAAATACTTTTAAAAAAGAAAAAAGGTTATTAGCGTTTTTAAATAATATAGTTAATATTAGCTAAACCATTTCAAAGATGTCACATTATCACATAACTCATCCTCAGCTAATATAGCTAACTGCAACTAAAGTCAATAAACTTTAAAAGCCATCCATCTCAGACTAGACGATACGTCATTAGTCATTAATCATACTTTTCTTATATTATCGACTACATAGAACCCAAGCGATGTACTTGTGTGGTCAATTTATGAAATAAACTTGAATAAAATATTGTAGATGATATTAAAATAGATCGTAGTGATGAACAAGTGAAGAATTTAAACCTAAGGCAGGAAATGTTAAATGGTCCCCGGCATAGAAAGCTACCCCATCTCCTTCCGGATATACTGCACTGACGGAAATTAAACCTAAGACTTACCTATAGGTGACGCCAAATAGCCCTCCAAAAATTTCATGAAACTACATCTGGAGGCAAAATAGAAGAGATAGACTATTTCTTTTGATGACAAGTAAAACTCATATAAAAAGGACTCAACTAAAGAGATCTAGTTGCGAAAATCAGACTGTGTACTAATACAAGTAGGTAGTAAAAGGCAACTAAGCGATTCGGGGACCTTGTGCTGATCATCGCATTTATGCCTCCCTCACAGTGACTTCGGTGAACCATCCGCAACAACAGCATTGTCAAGGATTGGTATCAAGGATTGGTATCAGACAGGCGGTTGACCATAGAACTTCATTGCCGTATGAGCCCGAAAACTTATGGTGCCGACCTCAAATAAATTTGTACAAGGACAAGAATAGAAGAGAAAAAAAGAGTTGATCCTGGTCAGATAAACACATGAAAGAGAATGAATAGGTATTAAATATTTACCACAATTCAATATCATTTAACTATCGGTAGATTTAGCTACTACCTATAACTTAGACCCTAAACTAAACACAAATACCGTAGTACCCGGTAGCACCTACTCTGGCAAGCGCAAGCGCAGGCGAGCTTTAATGACAGGCACCCTGCGATCATACAAATTGCCGACAACGAAGTACGTCATAAAATTCATGAAATAACTTTCTTCTCAGTAAACTATAACCAAAGATTATTATAGGGTTCGATAAGTTTAACGCATGAAAATCGCATGGTATGGGTACGGGCATTGTGGTCGGGCAGTTAAAAACTTTGTTGTGTTTTTGTTGTGGGGCTCGGACGAAATTGAAGATGAGCGCTTGGGACGTTAAGGTTTGAACTTTAAAATGTTTAAAACGCTGGTTTATGACACCTAAACTGAACAACATTAATATTAAAGAGGTAAAATTTGGATGATTGTTTGCAGTTGGTAATTTTCAGAAGTGCTGGACCGATTCTTTTACCGATAGAAAGCTAGACTATCAAGACATGCTAAAAGTTATTATTAGGCACACGCGCTACCTAATCTAATAAATACATAATATAAAACCTTTGACACATTCATAAACTTCTTGATTCTAGGTCTATGGCCTTATACTTAAATCTTTTCTGATTTTTTATAAAAAAAATTTGACATTCCATTGCTTTCCGATTTTATTTGATGTTCATTTTGATTAGGTATCAGGTGATCATTTGTCTTTTTTATAACACAAAAAAATCTCTTTGATTTTCTAAGTAAACAAACTATTAACAGTAGATAGTTACCTACCTACTTTTTGTAGAGCGCCACTCGGTTATCGATTACCGAGAAAGATTGATTGCAAGTCGATAATCTCAAATTGAATAAATCGACGCTTCAGACTTCACCGCCTACCAGTTTTGTCAGTTACAAATGATGTTCAAGATCAAACCCGTGCCTCATGATCGCAATAATGAAGACCTTTTTGTTGAAAGATACCAAACTTTTTAGTGTATCGAACGATTGAGCTGTCATTTTGACAGGAGTTTTGGCGGCTATCACGAAACAAACGGAAACAAGATATTTTTTAGTGATTTTTAGCTTCGTGCGACCTACGCTTAAAACCTGTGTAGCTTTATAATCGAATTTTAACTTACTCACCTACAAAAGAGGTACAAATTGATTCTGGAAATATGCAAAAAATCATATGAAATCAAAAACCAAGACTAAGACCATAAAACCACCCATGAAAGAGATTGAAAACTAACAGTAAAAACCTAGATTCATTACAAGGTGTCTCCCGTCTAGCTATGGTACCTTTCAAAGTAATTTCCTAGACTTTTCACCGGCACGATGGCAAAAAAGGCAAAATTACAGATTTAACAAGGCAACGAGTAAAAACTCGTCGCATCAACACTTAATAAATCTTACAGTAACGGGTTGTGAGATACAATTACTACCGTGCCTCCATCGTGCTGTCTGTCTGTCTGTACCTATGCAGTTTGTTTACTAGATAGCAGTTGAGTATAATTAATAATTACCTACCACACTTTTAATGACGAATTAAATTTGCGGAGAAATTCCATGGTCGTAACATTACATGAGTGCAATTAAAAATTAAAATTGACACTACACATATATGGGATATAATGATAAGCCATTAAAAAGAAAAATAAACCTATACATAAGAAAAAATAAGTAAGTAGTAAGTATATTTGAAAAAAAATGGAACGCTGCCTGCCGCTATGCTTTTTCAATTTCTTTTTAAAATCTGAAGAAAGAGGTCGCATAGCGGACAACTTTATCATTGCATAGTTATAGCGAAAGCTAGGTATGAAGGTAATAACTTTAAAATATTTAGTAATATTACCTTTATGTATGATTTAGAATTATAATCTTGTATTATTATTCATACATAAACCATGTTGAAATGCAGTTTCTCAGCCACCAGCATCGACAAAGTAAAAAAAAAACATCCGAGATGTAACTGGATATCGACCACGCATTATCTGTTGCGTTTCATGAACCAATGGCTTGGATTGTATGACACTATCCTATACAACAACTTTTCATACAAAAAACAACCTTAATGTTTAAACATACGATTCATTATCTAAAGCGTCAGTTGTCGTTTGAAACACAGTACATGTTAAACAAGAGGAACACGTCTAAGCTAAAATTGTGTTTTCTTTAAAATAATACGATTTAAAATGCTTTGATTTTATTTAAAAATAAACAAGATACCTACTACTTTGTTGTCTTTGTAAGAAGAATATTAGATTTTCAGTTTAGTCTCATTTTGTTCTTCTTCGGATTAAACATATCTTGGGTAAAGCACTTTTCCTTATAAAAAAAGGGCCAATTAAAAAAAATACGAATAACAGCAATTTTACTTTAAAAGTCATTAATTGGCTATTTTTTATGAGGAAAAGTGCTGGAAAAGGTTTTTTTTCGATAAGGGAAAAGAAGAAAATACCCCAAAAATATCACATATCATCGAAATCGGTTCAGAAAAGTAGGAAAGCGGACCCCGGGCTCCCGAGAGGGATGCAACCGGGAACATCGCTCGGATGATGATGATCGAAATCGGTTCAGTAGTTTCGGAGCGTATTCTTCATTACATACCTAGTATAAAACATAGTCGCTTCCCGCCGTCTGTCCCTATATATGCTTAGATTTTTAAAACTACGCAACGGATTTTGATGCGGTTTTTTTTTTAATAGATAGAGTGATTCAAGAGGAAGATTTTGGTATATAAAATAAACTACCACGCGCACGAATTCGCGGGCAACAGCTAGTTACAAATAAAAACATCAAATATTTCCTTTTCTCTAACGCGCTGCTCTACCCTTAACATTCCCGTTTTCCCAATTTGTTTGTTTGCAAGCCACCTGCGTAAGCGCCGCATCTTTACGGACGCTATTTGGAACTACCTTTTGCTTGCGACTTCGTCCGCGTAGAATTCAAAAATGGTTCTAATAGGATTGGACCAAAGAATCGGGTTGTCCCTTACAAACTTAGCCCCCCTTTTTCACACCCTAAGGAGTAGATTTTCGGAAAAACCTTTCTTATCGAAAACACCCTCCAAGTTTCAGGTCTCTACGATCAGCGGTTTAGGCTGTGCGTTGATCCGTCAGTCAGTAAGTCAGGACAAAGCATTTTATATGTAAAGATAGAGAAAGATAATAAATGACGACCCAGTTGGCACAATGGTTACCATGTCGAACTGCCATACACAGGGTTGCGGGTTCGATTCCCGCCTCAGACGAGTATTTATGCTTAGATATTTGTCTGTGGTCTGGTTGTTTCTATGTCTTAAAAGTAATATTTATAAAAGAAAATTATACAAATAGTATATCCGTTGTCTAGCACCCATAACACAAGTCTAGTTACTTGGGGCTAGGTGGCGATGTGTGAAAGTCCTGCAATATTTATTTAATAGCAGCGCTCCGCAGTTTCACCCGCGTAACCCGATCTCGTGGGAATATCGAAATATAAAATAGCCTATAAGCCTTCCTCGTCAAATGGACTATCCACAACAAAAATATTTTTTCAATTCGAACGAGTAGTTCTTGGGATTAGCACGTTCAAACAAACAAACAAACTCTTCAGCTTTATAATATTAGTAAAGATTAATCCTTTCTCAAAGGTCTTACCTCAAAGCGCACTCGTCGACATCAGTTTCACACAGTGTCCCGGTGAAGGTAGGTGGGCACGAACAGGTGTAAGAGTTGAGTCCATCCACGCAGGTTGCACCGTTCTGACAGAGGTGGCCGGGACAGTCGTCGATGTCGATCTCGCAGTTCTGGCCGCGGTAACCTGTGGAAATAAACATTTAATTAGAAGGGATGATTCTTGTTTTTCACGGTGTTTATACAACACTGTCTTCGATTTGGGGGGTCTTCAAGTCGCGAATGAACTGGTATTTTCTATAGAAAACATGCTACATCTTAGATCGCATCAGGCGGGTGTGATAGTGGTCAAACGCTGACCTATTTTATGTAAAAAACTTGGGCCAAAAATAAACTAGGAAAGCTTTGAGAGTTTAAAAAGAACTTGTATTTTTAATGTTTGCAGTTTTTAAGTTTTTAGATGTATATTACAGACTCATTATTTTACAGAAGATAAAAATATTTTCTATGTTTATTTACAAGTTTATTATTAAGTATGTACCTACCTATTATTTTTGTAATAAAAACAGTTCAAATAGCGAAAACCTTAGATAAAACACTCGAGATTAAATTATTGATTTGTAAATAATATCAAAATATTAGCCAGTAATGTATGAAAGATATTTATATTCAAATAGTTTCAGAATTCAGCACCAACACATTATGTTAAGGTATATTAATTTTCAGCAATAAAAAGTAAAGTAAAGTATAGAAATTATCGTTTAAATAATAGGTAATTAACATTATAAATAGCAATATAAGTGATTAATTTACAAAAATTTCTTCAAGTAGCTGTGAGAACAAAGTTCCGATACATTTTTCCCACATTTCTCTAAAATATAACACCATAAATATCGATTTGAATCAATTGGATTTTAATAGGTATAGCAAAAATGTCAATAATACTTTATCTTTCGAGAAATCTTAATAAGAAAAAAAGGTCCTTTAATAATCAATAAGAGTTCGTTGCCATCGAGCTCTATCAAAAAATTAATTAAACATTTTAATTATTTCTCAAATGAAAACTTGTTTTAACATCTGCCTCTTGGTATAAAAACTTATTATATTCACATGTTGGTGATATATTAAGTTGTAAAATGCCTATAATAAAAATAGGCTAATAAAATAAATTGCAAACTATTTTCGGTTGATGATTTATATGACACATCTGATGACGAATAAAGCCGAAATTGTTAATCTTTAATGACTGTTTCTAAGAATTTTAAATACTTTCAAATGGCAAGACGTTAATATTTTTCAGGACATTGACTCATGTTAGATAGTTATTTCCTTAAACTACTTTATTCAAAAATAAATTATGAAATACTAGATTTCACCCGCGACTTTGTTCTCGTAGGCGTTGAATTTTTCAAAACCTTTCTTAGTGGATGCTTACGTCATAATACTCGTCGCTACTTTTGTACCAAATTTTAGCCTGATCCTTCCATATCAGTCAGTCAGACAGGACTTTGAATAAATATACATTGTTACCCTAGGTGTGAAAGTCACTCATTAACTTCCGAGACGGAGTTTGGCGCCCGAGCGCAGCGAGGGCGCTAATAGTTCGAGGGACTAAATGAGTCTTTCACCCGAGGTAAACACTGTGCTTTTCATAAAATTCTTCCTAACAACGGAAGACCTCCATACTACCTGATCCTCTTACAAGGTTGGGACCAAAGAGGTTATATACATGTAGTGTTATTCTTTGGTGTTACTTAAAGCAAGGAGGTTACTGATACTGAAACTGGCTACATGCACATTGCACAAGCCGTGCGAAGCCATAATTTGACATGACAGCTGTCAGTGAAAGCGATTTTCCCTAGGGCTGGAAGTTTTTCTTTCAACACGCTTTTCAGGCACCTTTACACCTACTTTCGGAGTATGAGTAATGAAAAATATGTTACAGACTATCTAATAGAGAATGTCAAAATATACTTATTATATGGTCTTAAATATAATATAGTCGAACTACAATAAAGATTTGAAGTTGAAAGAATCCATCTACTTTAGTTTTACCTAACTTTTTCATAACATTTCTCAATTTTGCTCAAACAAAGCTCACTGTACGAATCCTACAACTCACACGTAAAAACAACAGCTTAATTTCAAACCCTATCGTGTTAACAGTAAGGTCTTTAATTGCAGCCTCTATGCCAATGATTAGCAACCGTTAAATCTCATTACGTTAATTAACTAGTAATAAGTTCCCACGACGCCACATGTGTTGTCTGTTTATGAAATAAAAACTAGCGTGGTTCTAAATCTTTCGACGGTATTGCCAGTTAAACGGGACTTGAAATTGTGTAAATATTTTGAGAAAAAGCTCGGAGGGATTGATTTTATGATTGTTTTAAAGGTAGTAGTACAAATTTTAAATGTTCCCAGCGCAGGTCAAAATTAAATACATAATAGGACAGTATTTAAATTGCGAGTAAATCTAAAAGTATTTTCACTTATCATCAGGGTGTCTTAAATGGCCACATTCGATAAATCGTATCAGAATCGTAATATAAATTGGATATAACCAATTTTACTTTAAAATATTTGAAAATCAATCGCGTCGCAACCATCGCAATTTTATCAAATCAAATAAGTATCTTTATAGACCACAAAAAAAATAAGAAATAACAATTATGCGACTCTACCTCTTGCGTTAGCTGGAAAACTGTGTTGCAAAAGGTAAGTTCTTTCATAAAAAAGCAAATTCATAAGATTGCCACTTGCTCATAATTATTATACAAAAATTATGACCATAGAAATCGACGCAGTCAATTTTTTAGACCCTCGAGTGAGATAGTGGTTTCAATACTGTGTTTCAATAACTGTCCAAGAAAAAAAAATTATTATGGGACACTTCACATAGCCCAAATAAAACAACTAAGCTTGTGTTATGGTGGCCAGACAACGGATATAATATAATACCATAGTATACAAACAGAAATTAAACAAATACATAAATGTTTGTTTGAGGTGGGAATCGAACTCGCAACCTCTGCATCGCAAGCGGGTTTTCGGCCGATGCACCACAGACGTCGACAATATTCAGCAATTAACTCCTAATGTATTAAATAATACTTACAAGATTTAAGAAATAATAATAAAGTGATCATTCAATGTAACCATTTTCCTTAAGGCTGCATATACTGCCAAACGCAACGCGCCAGAAATGCCCGTCGCTTACAACTAGTATTGTTGATTGTAACGAATGTGTTTTGTTTTTCTCAAAAGTGCTGAGATGGAATTGTAGGTGAAATTTTTACCTATATTTTGATGTAATTTTGAGGCGAAAATTCTTTGTCGTTTCAAAGCTAGACTAGATTTCATTCTTAATTTTAGGACAGCTTCAAAACTATTGGAAATGTTTGACTCAAAATCACACCACAATGTGGGTAAAAATCTCACCTACAATTCCATCTCAGCACTTTTGAAAAAACAAAACACATTCGTAACAGTCAACAATTTTCACCAACGAAGGCGACTGGTGCCAATAGTAACTATTTAGTAGGCTGTGTACCAAGGTCGTTGGCGTATGGACCCCCCTTAAACAGCAGACAACTTAATAGGTAATGAAATCCGTACAACAAGGAACTAATCTGGATATACCTATACTAAACTTAATTAAATAGTTCAAAATCTAATTAACTCTTTATAGGAACTATAAAACCTACTACATCAGCTATAAACAAGGATCATTAAAATGTCTTAGGGAAACAGCGGATTCTTGCATTGTACTTAATAATGTTTAACTATAGTAATAAAATTAGCAATATTTTTAATTTGTGTTACATATATATTATTTAAAATTAGCAGCGCTCCGCGGTTTCACCCGCGTAATTTTAAAAAATTAGCATAGATTAATCCCAATGACTCAGTGTGTCCTCATACCAAATTTCATAAAAATCAATCCAGAAGTTTCGGAGCCTATTCGAAACAAACAAACAATGGCATAGCCCAAAACAAAAATAAAATCTTAATAATGTGATTGCAAAGTAACACATTTTTCCCTGGTTTTCGTAGAAATTTACCAAGTTAAAAATCGAAATCTAACATTATATTTTTTAATCCGCGCATCTAGATTATAATTACCTACTTACTACTATTATTGTTTTTTAGAAAACTATTCCTTGATCAAATGAAAGTGTAAATAATTTATAATTAATAGTAGCAAAGCCTAATAAAGAATTTAGTACCTAGTTGGAAAATTAGGTTCTAGAAACGCATTTACCTTTTTGTAACATTTTAATTAATAGGTAATTATTACAATATATTTTTTTTTTCAATTTGGCATAGGTCCAAATATTCTTAACGGGTCTCTCTAACTATGGGCACAATATACTTAGGTAAGTACACTAGTTATGTAATAAATGTAAATATCTAGATATTTTTGCATATATTTTTTAACGGATGTGTCCCACTTATTTGACTATAATTGCGTTGCGAATTCAGTGAATTCCAAATGTATTTACAGTGAAATAATTGCACTTCATAGTGATAGAATTGCGTGACACACGAACCTTTTCATTTTTCCCATCAACAATAACTAAATATTTATAAAATATACACCAATTATAAGCTTTAAAAAATATTCACACAGATCCGTCCAAAACCGTATTGATACTGTTACAATGTCTTTGAAATTTATTCATGAATTCGTACGCAAACTTCGTGGACATGATATTAGAATCTTAATCGTCAACGTATTATGTAAATATTAGTATTGTGTCCGTTAAGTCGGTTTACTAATAGATATACGGAATTAAGTATGGGAAGAAAAGTTCTCTTCCAACAATATGATGGAAAAACTGTATGTGCACGGCTCATTGACTAAATCATACATAAATAGTATGTCTGTTTCTACTACTTATCAATAATAAATCAACAGAATCATAACTCATTTGACAATTACCGTTTTTTCTGAAGATATCGTCCGAAAAATGTAAAGAAATTCTCATAAAATAAAACGTTTTAAATTCCCTCAGATTTACAAACAAAAAAAAATTTCTAAGGTGGAATCTTAGAAAAGTATAGTCGTATTCACTGCTGTATCACCCTATCCTACCCTATACAAAGCCCCTAAGAATGTCTTAGTTATATTTCTGAAAATTTAGACAAGATATAGTGCAAAATGTTCTCAACCATTGACTGCCACATGTCTCTATCCAACTAAATAAATACCAACTCATTTTTTTTTCCTCTGTTCTAAGAGTCATTAACATCTAATGTTAATGGGGTGTTAATCAAATTAAACACGTTCCCACACTTAGAGCGGAGTCAGTATGGGAAACACATTAAGTGGTTACAACTGTCCTATTGAAATAGTCCAGGAAGTAATGCCCCCACTGAAGTGGATATTTCGGTGATTCATTTGTGAAAAACTTTGAGAGCTATTCTTTCAGTAGGGGTTGAGTCATTGGTAGGTACTATTATTATATTGGTGCTATATAGGCAGCAGCACCAGAGGGGCTTCTAAATTTATATTGAACAACGGTAGAAGCAAAGCACGAGCTGTGGTTGGTGCCTTGACAGGACACTACGGAACCAATGACATGCTTTTAAAAATGAAGGTAACTTCAAATAATGACTGAAGAGCCTGCGGTGATATCAGGGAAACTATGGAGCACATACTGTGTGAATGCGACGTCTTAGCAGCGAAGCGCTTGAGCCTCCTTGGGAATGCGTATCCCAAACTGGAGGAATATAAGTTTCTTCCTCTTAGTGGGATCACAGCGATAATCGACCACTTCTTCAAAGAGTAAGAGACATTAAGGTAGGGGTAAACACAAAAGATCCCAATGGGTCGAAGTGTTGCTGGCTATTTGTCAGCCCTCGATATACAAGATAAGATATTGGTGCTTATTTTCTTTAAGTATTTGGTTGTATTTATTTGTGTCCTTTGTGGTTTATCTAAATGATCTATGAAGGATCTGTGAAGAATATCATCTTGATGACACCTGCGGCTTATTTGGCTCTAGACGTTATTGACGAGTTTTTCTTCGGGTACGTCACGTTCCACTAAGCTGAAATGCACCCAACTAATATCGTCTATGGTTCTAAGCACCCCACTCCATCATATCTCGGGCATTACATCGCCCTGAATAACCATGGATTAAAATGACTGGTGTTGTATAAATATTTTATAGATTAGACTAGCTGTCCCGGCAAACGTTGTTTTGCAATTTAAAAAAAAAAAAAAAAAAAAAAAAAAATTGATATTGGCCGATTCTCAGACCTACTGAATATACTCACAAAATTTCATGAGAATCGGTCGAGCCGTTTCGGAGGAGTTCAAGTTCGAACCCCGTGACACGAGAATTTTATATATATAGAGATATAAAATCTATTAAAATGTAAATTGAAAGATTTTTATACTTTTATGCATTTTACTTCTCAATTTTAACCTTTTACTTTTGAAAATAATTAGACTGCTTTGTTACTTATCAAGAAATTTATTAAAAACATCGCATTACTATTACTATCTTTCTTTACCATTACATCACAAAACAATTCAAATCTCCTAATCAACAATTACACCAGCAACGTCACCTAAATTACAAACCAACACAACTAGTGAATTAAAAATTAATCTCCCCACAGTTTCCTAGCTGGCACATTTCTCACTGTGTGTCGCAAAGCGACGCAAGCGCACGCAGTTCTGCAATGGTTAATGAAGTTAATGACGAGAGAAGTGAATAAAAATGTGACGTAACATGCTGTCGACAGAACTTTGAAATTTTTTGAAAAGAAAATAGTGAGGAAAGCCTAATAGGTACTTAATTTCACATATGCTCTTTTATCTCGATAAGTACTCCCACGGAAACGAGGTAAAATGGCGACAGTTATTGGAAAACAATAAGCATTTGAAGATGTTTTTTTAAATAATATGTTTTACCACTATCTAACCCAATAGTAGGTGACGATGGGGTCTAAAATGTAGCACGCCTACCTAGAATATAGCTATATGCGGATGCGAGTAAGGTATAGGAAAACGGTAGTGGAACTTTTCTGATCTGTCTCCATTTTCCTTTTTAACCGACTTCAAAAAAGGAGGAGGTTCTCAATTCGTCTGTATGTTGTTGTTGTTGTTTTTTTTTCTGAATCGAATTTAATTATACAACCCACTCAACGACATTCAACGAAATGTACCTTCGATGAAACGACTTTCGGGAAAAAAGAGAACCCCTCATAAGCAGTAAATGGATCATAAAAAAATTGCTCCATTTTCAATCAAGGCCGGTTCATATCTTAGTATCTATACTCATTTAACGCTACAATTTATATAAATAGATATAAATAAATACAGCTTTCGAACCGCTTCGGTCGTGGTCGCCTTAGGGCACACTCGCCTTTCAGACCTTACCTAGACTATGAATCACACGCAGTCTAAGGAATATCATCTAGTTTTTAACTCTATTTACTAAATTATAGAGTCGATATTTTAACAGCAAGAAGAATAATATATCGAGATATTATTTGATGTGTTGGTATGGTTTTTATGATTTGGTATGTACTACAGTTAGTTTATGGTTAGTCGTAATTTTATAATTTAATCTTGAATTCAACAAATGTTCTGTTAGGGATATTGCTAATAATTTTATTTGCGATATTGATATGGTTTTTAACAAATTCTGAACTCAGGTCGGCGGTGTATTTGCTATGATTAACCATTTTAATATTCTTGTCGCTTCTATTACAAACGAGTTCCATTTGTTATATAAATGGCAACAATGTTGTCACTACAAAGTACTTTAAAGTGATACAGCAATGACCATTTATGAATGGATTTTTTTATAATAACTGGATTATACTTATGGTCATATTTATTTTTCTTGCCATGTATTAAAACTTGAATATGTAGGTATGTACTAGTAGGTCGCTTTTGTCTGAAACTTCGCGCTTTTTACTTTTCTTCCCTCATTTCCACCCATTATCTTCGTAACCCATCGACCCCGTTCATGTTCCAGTTCAAAAATTATGTTGACCTCAACTACTTATCTACAAAAAATCATAAAGATCAAAGCAACGGTACTCAACGCCGAACAAACATACAAATGACTGAGTGTCTCACCTTCGCTTCGCTGACTCTGTCAATTTATCTGTGACATAAACAATTACTCACCAGGCGGACAATCACACTCATATCTGAGCTGATCAAGCGGCGTGCACCTTCCATCATGAAGACACGGACTAGGTTCACACGGCACGTACTCCGCATCGCAATCCCTCCCCGTATACCCAGGCTCACACACACAAGTGTACGATCCATGGGTATTGAAGCACCGTCCATGGTGGCAAGGACCAGAGCCGCTGGAGCATTCGACGACGTCTTCTGTGCAACGGGAGCCAGTGAAGCCTGGAGGGCAGTCGCAGGAGTAGCCCGCGGTGGTGGAGTTGTCGGCTACGCAGCGTCCGCCATTACGGCAGGGTTGTGATGCGCAATGGTCTTCGTGAGAGCATTCGTCACCTGTAGAGAGAAGCAACGATTTTAAAAAAAAAGGCCACGTAACTGTGCTTATATAAATAACATAAAACATATCTCACTGTGCGTTGCGGTAGCCATATTTTGTAGATTTGATTTTAGCTTAGATCTGTCAAAAATGTATCAAATAATACTTGGTTTAGTAATAGAAAAAGTGTATTGCCTTAGTTACTTTATTTTTGTTTCTGTTGGAACATGACAAGAAATAACAGATGCTATATAGCAAAGTTATTAAACTATTAATTTTGATTACAGAAAACAAGTTTTAATAAACCTAATGACTATAAATATATCGATTACAAATCTATTAACATACATAATTTCGGAATTATAAATTATATCTTACTTACTATTTTATAATGAAATGGAAAATATTCATAACGTTAATCGAAAACCTCTAGACGTTATAATATTATTTTAAAATAAGATTTTATTTTCCTGAAATAAAGTGGTTTAAAATCATCAACGAGTGAATAAATTGGAATATTTTGACCTGACCTTATAACCCTAGGTAAATTCAACAACCAATATAGCAATTTTATAGTTGCAAAAACATAAAATTTGCCAAAATGTCGTAAATACTCGGATTTTTTATGTCTTTTTATCTACAGTTCGTTACCAAAAATTGCCAATTTATTTGCTACCAAGGTAGCTTTTATAGTTCCTCTAATCATCTTTAATTGTTAAAAACATTAGCTTTTAGTTCTTGTTTTTCAACATCATCAACTCTAACCATATCATTATTATGACTTTTATTTTATGAAACTGGATTTTATACAAGCTTTATATTCCGATTTAGAGCAGTTTTAACGTTTCAAACTAGAGATTTAAGTACAGTTATTATAGAAATCATGAGAGCAATAAACTGGATTATAGTATTTAGCAATTTTATATAGAAATAAGCATTATAGTCTAAAACAGGAAACTATTGGCGTCTTATTTATAAAAACTTTAAAGTGCAGTAAGCTTTAAAAGCTAGATTCAATTTAAAAGTTTGTTCCTTCTACAAATGATTCAATATTATTTTGATCGCAACTTAACAGATTGTAACAGAGGCCAAACACCAATTGAGCTAGTTTTAACCAATCAAAGTGAATTATTTTTTATCTGACCTGCTAGTCATCTGAACATACCAATTAATTAACGTGCTGATCTAACGCCTTGCATCATTTCTTTACGTACTTCTTTGTCTAGCCGATTATTTCAATTCTACAGTTGTTTAATCCTAAATCCTAAAATCCTAAGATCCCAATCCTAAAGATATTTATAATATAGACGACCCAGTTGGCACAATTGTCCCTTGCCGGACTGCCAATCACAGGGTTGCTGGTTCGATTCCCGCCTCAGACAAGTATTTATGCTTCGATATTTGTCTGTGGTCTGGTTGTTTCTATGTATTATAAGTATATATTTACAAAAGAAAAAGTATAATAATAACAAGGACCGCCTGCAAAATCTGATAAAATCAGCGTAGAGAATTTATGTTTTCTTGAAACTAGTATTATCAGCGGAATTATAACAAAAAATTCTTCCGCATCAAAATTTATTCACTTTGGAAACGATTAAAATTAAATCAGATGATATCTAAAAACAAATTGTGCATTTAGTCGTAGTCACCATACATGGTAGTCATGCGCGAGCTCAGCTTTTTATCGAGACAGTGAAACAGTTTATGGAAGACCTGTTTGATGGGTTGAGCGATGATGATGACGGTAGAGAAAAATGTTGAACGCAACAAACTAAACAAAAAGAAATTAAATTCATATCTTAACAGACTAGATATGTTGACCGTAAGTTTACTCACTGAGTAGATACGTTTAAAAAGATACATCAAAAAGAGTAACAACAGAAACTTCATAATTTTGCGATTAGAACTAAAGAGAGTTTAAGAGAATAATCCAGATTTTTTAGAATAAAAAGTAGCTCTACATCAATTATTTTTATCAAGATTGCTTCAGTACTCAAGCAAGAAGAATAACAATCAGACAAATCAGATATTCATACGTAAAGCTACGTTGATTTAGCAAATTACAGAAATACTAAAAATAAAACTGACATATAATAATTATCGAATGATTCTCTAATCTGCTGTAAAGATTCGAAAGGCTTAATCAATTCAAATATACTCGTACATATTCATAACCAATGTAATCAAACCAACAATTGTCGTAATTGGGTACCAGAAGAATTACACAATGTTAACACCAAACCTGTTGATTAAATTACTGGTTGGTTACCTAAAATCACGTGTACCCTTAAAAATTATAATAAAGAAATAGTAATTTAAGCTCTATTGGCTGAGAACTAGAGTAGAGTTTTGCTCCGATAATAAAATATTTTGAAAGGAAACAAGACTTTCCAAAAGTGAGGCTTTATTATTTCCCTACTTGAGACATTTATATCGATAATTTATTGATGGAATAATATTTAGCGCTAACTAGCTCTATTTTATAATCTAGTAACTATAGTTCTTATCAAACAAATATAGATGTAGTAGGTGTAGGTAGGCAATAAACTAACATTTCAAGTGTCAAAAATTATATAAAAAAGGATATTTTAAATGTTATTTAGGTATTTGTTTTTCTTTTGTCGATATCAAAAAAAACAAAAATCATTTCAACATCAAAATATCAAGCTCTTCAAAATAAAAACATGATAAATAAGTATTCCGTTTTAATTAACTTTAATAGAAAATAACCATGATAGTTTACAAAAACTTATTTTTGAGATCATGGTCATTTTAATTTTAAAGAAATTCGGAAGCAATTTATCATCGCAAAAGGTCAGTCAAGTCAATAAGAGGCAAGTAAATACTATATAATTAAAAAGAATATTGCATATTCCATCCATAACAGTCATACAAATAAGGAATTATTATATTTTCCTACATATTTCTGAGAGCGAGTGACTATAACGGACAATGTAATTGATTTATACGTAAATAAATTTATTTTCAAGAAGTTGTACAGCACCTGTTGTGATTACTCATCCATACAACACAGACAGATGGACAGATAAGTAAAATTGTATAGCGAAATAGAATCTACACGTTTATTCTGACGATTTACTCATAAAATAATATGCTTTTCAATTATTGTTAAAATCACGAAGTACAAGTAATAAATAACTGCAATCGTAGATTTTCGAAATACTGGGTGTATGTATTGTAATCTTTAACAATATTTTCACACATTTAATGATCTTTCTGCCAAGAAACCAACAGTAAAATATGCTGCCACCTAGGTAGGTGCCGAAGTGCCTACCTCTATTAATTTTTAATTCCAACAAAAATGACACGCGTACCTCAGGTGTCTTAGGTGGTTGAATGATGGACTTAAGTTAATTAAACAAAGACTTATCCCTAAGCTGGAGTCGCTAAATTGCTACACATATATATCTGGAGTCAGGGGTAAAAACATTAAAACCATTTCATCGTTTTGTTTAAGAAAAAAAAAACAACTTAAAATTTGTAGGTTAACCAAATATTTATGGCAAACGAATGTGTGGCAAAAGAAATTACTTACATTGTTTTTTAGACTGCTGTCATGAGAAATCTTTGTTAGGGTCATTTTTGACCTCCGACTCCAGTTAAGGCTTAAATTAAAAATACTAACCTGTATAACCAGGTGGACAATCACACTCGTAAGTATCCAATGATGTCAGCCGACACGTAGCACCATTGAGGCAAGGAGCAGAGTCACAAGCAGCAGGTATCCTAATCTCGCAAAGAGAAGCGCTGTATCCAAGTGGACAATCGCAGACGAAAGAGGGTGGACCTCCGCCGACTCCGGGACGGACCCGACACGTCCCACCGTTCTGACATCGAGGGCTGGATTCACTATGGCAGGGGTTAAGGTGCTGGCAGAACTCTCCGGCAAATCTTGAGGTACAGCTGAAACAAAAAGGAAACAATAAATTAGAATTTATCTTTGAAAGAAAGTCTTAGACTAATATTTTATTACTGGAGCCAGTAAGAGGCGTCTAAAAGTACTTTAGAACACATTAAATTGTTCCTAGGACACCATTAAAACTATTTAAACCTTTCCCATTCTATTACGCCTTCGCCGTTGGAGGTCTAGAGCCTAGAGAGACTTTCACAATAGAAACATGACAGCTTTGTATAAAATATACTGAATCTGTAATGTACATGTGCAAAAAGGACATAATAATGGTAAATGTCTAAGAGACCATTAAAATTATTAAGAGGGACTTTTATTATATCTCGGAACAGTCTAGTCTACAAGATAAACGTGTTCATTTTTATTGCTTTGCGTGAACAATTATTGTTTAGAGGAATCTTAAATTCGCTTAGATAGGTACGACAAAATTACTGGCAATTAATCGTTTCTACCTTCTTCAAATATCGCAGGCGCAACGCAGTAATAAAATTGTTAATAGCAGAGGATGTCTCTCAACACTATGTAATAATTTATTCCGTTTTATTTATAAAAATATAGCTTATAGATACCCGCGATTGGGTCTGCGTAGGGGTTTAATTTTCTAAAATACTTTCTTACAGCTACGAAATAATAGTTATCTATTCATGTTTTAAATTACAATATAGTTCAAAATGAGCTAAATTATCTAAAGTAAACAAATAAAATATGCTAGTCGAATGTTTTGCTTAACCTTCCTAGCCCCACTGTATCTGCATTTTCAACAAAATAGAAAGAGAATACCAGCCACTGTACGTTCAACAATATATTCCACAGTATCCCAATAAGCCCGAGGCCTCCACATAATCGTGGCCTACGCCGGACACTGCCAATAAATAACGCAGATACGTAGCGACACGAACACGTGACGTGCGCCCGCGCACACTCTGCTTACATTGCCATCCTTTTTAAAAAAGGAATTGGAATTTTCCAATAGTATATTGTTTTAAAACCAACAAAATACATAATTTACCTACGATACAAATATGGAACGTTTGATATGGTTTAAATCTGTAACACCCTTACTCATAAAATAAATGTTACCATAATGAACTTATCATGCTTTGTCTTCCTTTCTCGAGTCACATCTATATTAGCTAATATGGTAAAACAGTAATGAACTTATCATGTGCTTTACAATGTAATGGAGTAAATTGTTTGTGTCAATATTTCATGTGTTTATTATGGATAAAACTCTATCACATTTTACATTTTAGTTTTCACCGTAAATCTTTGGAACCACCAGAATATCCAAAAGCTCACTGATATTACCATAATCTCACGATATATTAACGAAACTTGATAACCGAAGAATAAAATTGTAAAATATCAATGCCAGTGACTCTGATTTACAACAAGAAGAAAACATATAAACGTCTTTATGCCTGAAATAAATTATAACAATACTTCAAAACTGTACATAAAGAAAAACAATGGATATTTAAACTATCTAATGATAATTTATAACATAGTAAACAAAGTGTAACAAATCATTTTACGTCTCCCAATGTAATCCCCACCCACGTTTATGTTAATGCTGTTACTTTAATGAACGAAATCTCATTTATTACTTTAGTTTCATAGTAACACTTTGTGGGAAAATAAACGTCTTAGGTATCCGAAGTTCCGATCAAATATGATAATCATAAAATCAAATTATTGGTTTCTTTAATTATATTCGATTAGATGTTTACTTTTTTAAACATATCGTTTTTATTACGAATCAAATCAACATTAATATCATGATTTGATTACTCTCCTGATAAATTTGATACACTTTAATTTGATAGAAGTAAGAATATTATACAAAAGTGATGAAATTTATGAAACTTTATTAACATTTTTTCTGACGTTTGCCCTTAGAAAGGTGTTTTAGCAATTGCCCTTGTAATAATGCATCACAGCATCTTACCGACATTAAACTTGAAAGCAACCAGAATGCTAGGCGTGGGTAGTTCACGGTGCTTGTCACACCCACACAGTGACCTCTGCAGGGATAGGGTGCATCTACAGTCCACAGCACCGAGTGCATTACTTAAACTTGTACCTCGATGACATCGTGATAATGCAAAGATATTATTTCTACATTTCAAAATGGCATTATAAATGTTATTATCAATTTACCATTATTTAATTTAAATAGAAACCAAAAAGAAATAGCTACTGGATAACAAAACAATAGACACACCAGGTTGGCCAAAATTAAAATGAACGTTGAAAGTCGACGAAGCACCACATCTAATTGTGCAATTATAGCTTCAGAAATAAAACTCTCAGCTGCACATAGTTAATTACCTTTAATACACCAAAACAATAAAGCGAAGACGTTGCAAAAAGATGACAGTAGCTACCTGCACCACAGATTATCTTTAAAAATAATAACCGGTAGCGAAAATAGGGCCTTTGTTCGTGCTTCAAGTTTTCTAGAAGCTAAATCTTCATTACGGGATGGTGACCAATAAATTATTGAAGCTATCGAGGATCTAATTACGGTTTTGTTGAAAAGATTGTTATGTTCGATACAATTGGTTAGAAGTGGCAATTATCACTGGGGTGACCGAGATGGTTTATACAGTGTCGTCGCTTGTAGGCGGATAGCAAGAGGCGAGTCTAGTTAGGGGCAATAATTTATAGCTGTCGTAGATCCTGTGTCGCAAGCGCAACGTGAGTAACTCCAGTATATATAAATAGTTTTGCGTGTGCTTTGTTGTTGTCCGGTATTAGATACATCTATGTTGCTAACACCAGTAAAAAAAACTATTTTTAACTTTCAATAATTCTAACCAATGTATGGGGTCTTTACGTACCTATATTAGAATCCGCTTAGAAAAATCATACAATTTACGAGTATTAAAGCTAAGGTAAGAAGGATAAGTATGATTTTAAAACGTGCATTCTATATGACGTTAAATAAAACTTATCAGGAGTTGAAAAGTAAGATTACAATAATTGTGTGTTGGACCACTATAATGACAGCTCAAATGGATTAGCGTTAGTAAATGAATGAACATCCCCATTAGAACAGTTTCACGGTGTGACGTGGCCGGCATGTTTCTGAGAAAGCGCGAGGCGTGCCCGTACGCTATCTGATCGGAGACGCGCGCGGTGTGCGTGCGCGCATACGGATACTACTCCATGCGTCTGTGCCGTATCTCTGCACTTCATCGGCTTGCGAGATGAACCACGGCGACAATAGTCGTGTCATGTGTATTAGTTTTCTGCTAACTAAAAGAAAAGTAAGTTTTATTGACAGGACAAGGACAGGACAGTACAAATTATAATATCGTATGAAGACCGTCATATTTGAATTCGCTTTAATACAATCGCCTTTCGGTTGATGTTGCCGGATATATTACTAGATGCAGTTTATTACGATATTATCATTTTTATTTTTAAAAGTATACAAAGACAGGCGCGAAAAACATAACCCTTTTCTTGCAGTCGGGTAAAAGACACATTTCAACCAGTCAAGTTCATTATAATTAGTTGCACAAACGCAGGTATGGAGTGCACCAGTTACATGGTTCGTAATGCTTGAAAAAACGTCTCATTTGTAGGAGCGCATCGTTCTTCCATATTAAAAGGCACCGTTTGATTAATGAATGTTACTGTTAGAGAATGGTTCTCAAGGATATGACCATATGGTTATTTTAAAATAGGCTTGACAAAACTAGGAAGATAGATAGATAGATAGATAAATTCTTTATTGTAAACACCAATTTCAAATAACATTAATAATAAAATTTAAAAAAAAATAAAGCTTAAGATAATTTCTTTGAGATTAAAAAAGAAATGAAGTTCTAGCCTAAAAAAAAATAAAAATTATGCTAAATAATGAGATTCAGAGGCGACACATGAAGTTTCGTTTAGATAATGCGGGCACGATACATTTTTGCAAAACTCTAAACCATCAACGATAATCAAATATAAATAAATTATAATATAATTACTAACATAAAATATAAGAAAATAGTTGTGCAGTATTTCATCTTTTAGCATCAGTTACCTTTATTAAGCCATCTCATATAGCTATAGCAAAAATAAATAAGAGAGAAGGCAGAGTGAATGAAAATACGCATCTAAAGACCAATAAAACCAATGAGTAGGTACCCACGTAAACCATAAACCGACCACCAGTAGCCGCCATACTTCATAACTCTTTAAGTCCGAGGTAGGGCCTCGGATTTATATTGTAAATTCATTTTATTTTTTTACTGTAAGCTTTACGTTTGTATGCAAATTCTATTGTGGACAACGGACATGTAGGTAAGTTGAGGTGTTTTATTCCGTTCCTTCATTTTTTTCGTTATTTATTGGTAATGGAAATTTTAATTTTATTTGTTAAAGTTAATATTATTGATGTTTTTTTTATTCTTAACGGAC
Organism: Idaea aversata; assembly: GCA_907269075.1. Classification (NCBI taxonomy): domain Eukaryota; kingdom Metazoa; phylum Arthropoda; class Insecta; order Lepidoptera; family Geometridae; genus Idaea; species Idaea aversata. The sequence continues at coordinate 2,134,778 of OU026084.1, forward strand.
AAAGACCTTTTCCAGTATGCATTTTATACGTAAAACTTATTAAGTATATTCTAGTTTATGACATTTTTTTTAATAATACACAAATACAAAGAAAGTAAGAAAGAAAGCATTTATTGAGTACAAACACACGACAAACACAAGAATGAAGAAATGAACATGACAATGAAAATTAATTACAAAACAAAAAAAAGTGGTAAAGAAAAAAAACAAACAAAATATATGAGGAGTCGTGTGCTGACCCAAATGGGTCGACCTCAGCTAAAAACTGCAGCCAAGCATGCTTAGCTGCAGCGCTGGTCTTCCGGCCAAACCCATCCAGCTAGAGCTAGCCATCTAGCTAGGCAGCTAGATAGACAAATACAATTATTATTGTCTTTATGTAAATTATAATACCATCATACCGAAAACAAAGTACGTTAATACTAATATACTTTTATAAAACAACTAAGAACTTTGATTCGTGAATATTAAATTGCCAAGAATCGAATTTAAGAAATTTAATTGAAATTAATCATGTTTTTAATCTCTTAAAGCAAACATAGTTCTTACCCCACATAAGATCAATAATGTACACAAAGAACAGCAGCGGCCCTGTCGTCGCTCCCCGGTAGACTCCTGTAAATCTTAACGATAGCACCGCGACACCGGCCGATAAGACCCCCACGACCCGTGTAATTGACGTAATAAGAGAACCCTGGCTCTAAACTTACTTTATGTCCTTGGACTTCAGGTAAAGGCTTGGGAATTGTTTTATTAAATTATTAAAGAGGTGAGAAAGACTCGATAAGTCAGTTATATATAAGACATTTCCGTACTTATATAGAACTGAAATCTGAATCCCAATAATTGATATTATGAATGTAAAAGTTAATTTGTTTGTTAATCTCCACTTTAAGGCGAAAACGCTTTCATTTGTTTTGAAAGATGAACATTAGTCCATAGTATCCGTCATAAGATCGGGACTTACGGTAGTTCACTTATATTTTTAATGGAAAAAAATTGTTAAATAGAAGATACAACACTATACAATAAATCATCGAAATTTCTAGGAACAAACTTGATTAAGAACTAGATTGTTGCTCTCAGGATCCGCTTCCATTTGCATACAAGCTTGTTTTATGCATGGAATAAATTAATATAGGTTGACTGAAACCACATTCAATTTACTGGCGAGTAAGCAAATATGTAATTCAATGCATTGATTGATAGCGAAGTACTTTGATTAATTTTTAAGTATAGCTAATTAAGCTATTAAGTTAGTATACTCAGAAAATGAAAATAAAAGTATATATAATCAACAAAATAAAACTGCTATCTGCTGATCCTTTGTTAAAGCAATACAAAAAACCACATTATAATAACATACAGAACAGATCACATCAAGATTCGCATTCGGATCAACTACTGCACGTGATTGGGCGAGAGTAGCTGCGCCGGCGCACTGTGCGACGCAATTTGCCGGTGGGCGGAGCAGCGGCAGAGGGGGGCAAATTTACAGGCTACTAAGCCGTACGCGGCACCTGACCTATTATACTACAGTATTTACAAGCGGATTTGGTACAATGACTCTAAACTGGAATGACAGTAGAAATTATGGAATGGCCTGCTAGAAAGTTACGGTGAGATGCTAGGATTTATGTAAGTGCTGTTGGCTTATCTAGATAGCTTTTACTATCTTTGATCTGCTATCTGATTTTATGGACATCAAAAGCTGTTAAATCAGACCCTGAGTTGATTAACTTTATTGACTATTTGATTCATTCCATTTTTTAGAATGATATAAAAATGAAGCACTAATCAAATTGCAAAATTTTACTGAGTAAATTTACATCATCTAAATTATTTGATTGTGAGCCTATTGTAGATACTTGAATAAGTAAATTAAAATTAAATTAAATAAGTCAAACAATTAATATCCATCCTTAAATAAAATACAAACGAACACTTAGAAACATAAGAGATTTAAAACCAATAATTTGTCCCCCCTTAAATCAACGTCCCAAGCAAGCTGGCGGCGTTCTTTCTCTGGATTCTTAGGCTAATACCCTTAGAAATATTTTTTTGTAATATCTGTACTACAAGATAAAGGGAGAGAGTAAAAATAAGCAAGCTATAAAACATAACATAAATAAAAAAAACAAATAAAAAAGCAGGATGAATGCATGCGTGAGCTCGCAGATCGCCCGAGGACAAAGATACGTGAAACGGACTCGTTTCGAACAAAAGGTTAGATTACGATGCAATTAAACATAATACAACACACCGTGTTAATTGAACTCAACGAGAGATCTTGTGAAATCGATTATTAAAATGCTTTGAACGAACAAGAACCTAAGAAATATCTGCACAATAAATAAGGCTAAGAATCTGATGATATTTTTAAAGGAAGATTTTTAATCAAAACATTTTCCTGACATCTTAACTGTAAATAAAGATCGAAATCTTTATAACCTTTAACCCATTTACATGTCAAACTAAATTGGTCAACATTTACATGAAAACCAAACAACGTTGTAAACCATAGAGTTTAAACAAACTTTTATCCGAAAAATGTCCCAGCAGACCTTTAAATTGTTCGATTTTAGGCGAATAAAAGTCAAATAAAATACAGAAAACATAAAAACATCGAATCAAACACAACATTAAGATTAGACAATGTACCTGAATAAGTTAAAAAGCGTATAATATATTTGAAAGAGCATCAGTTTTATTAACTTTCATAGATTATAGGAAGGCTATATTACCATAAGTTAGAGTTGAGTGATATGAGAATAGATACGAACACTGTAAATTTTAAAGTTACACGATGTTTTTACAGATTTACACGTTTTGAGGTGGTCCAGGTGAAGACGCAATGACTTAGATACCAAACAAAGCAGGTATACAAATTTAAATAATGTCCAAAATTAAACCAAAATTCTAGGAAAAAGAAAAAAATGTATATTTGTATAACACAATACAGGCATGTCACAATCTGCGCACGCGTCCGCCGCGCCCGTTCCCACGCACGCACACATGCGCACGAGCCGCTCGCGCGTGTGTGAGTCGACGCGCGCACATCTTGCGCCCCGTGCTTTCATATAGAGTAGGTATAGAGTATAGGTATCGTAGTCGTTTTGTTATTGATATTATTGCTTTTGGTTCAACGCCGCTCGCTGCCGCAATCGGCAATGACTTTAGTTTCGATCGAGTGAGAATTGTCAGAATCTATTACGATTATCTACGATAACAAATTGTGATAGCTTTAGTGGGGATCGGATTTAAAATTTCAATAGACAAGTCAATAAAAAGGTTAAAAAAATTAGACATCTCTATGGACTGCGAGATATCTTTAGAAAGAATTAACTTGAAATCTGACATGAACAACACGATTTAACTGTTATAAGTACTTAAGTAAAGACAGACCTTATTAAAAAGAGACGGTTGATACATAAAGTCATAAAAGCAAATAATCAACTTATAAAGTCATTGACACTAAACAGAAGCTTACAAATGCGATAATAACCAAAAGGACAACGGAACTGGTTCCTGACAAGGTCAACGTAGTACAGGCAGATGTAACGAAGGTAAGCAATGGACATAACGGACTTTTTAATGCCTACTGACATGTCCTTACTTGCAAAAATTAAGAAAGCATATTGTAAAGGAACACCAGACTCACATGTATGTATAAAATCAGGTAAGTAAGGAAAAAATGAACAAAATGTAATGTATTCTGTATTCTAGCTAACCTTCATCATATCATTTTACCATAAGTAATAATAAAATATAAGAAAGGCTAAAAGTCTGTCGGAAGAACTCTCTTTAGGATCGGATGAACCAGTGGGGACAAATAGGTAGTTATAAAAAATAGCTTGAATTTTGTGAAATTATATGTGATCCAAATTCTTGAACATCTAGTTTAGTTTAATTTTACGGGGTTGTTTCCGCCTTTAGCCTCATCATTTGGGCCATTGTGCGTGAACATCTAATAATCATACAATAAGTTCAACACGGAGAAGATCACCTGTCAATTAAAATGTGTTTATAATCGATGCAGCTTCACTAATACTGCAACGTGTAAGCACAAATCAAAATCAAATCAAATCAAAAATTTTTATTTCTTTGGATGTATAATACCTTAAAAGTATAATAGACCACTTGAAAACGTCTTAAAAACTAAGTTAGGATGTGTGCCTTCGGAACGCGCCCACCAATGAGAAGAAGGCACAAGAAACTCATGGGGTTTTTTTTTTTTCATGTGATCACGCTCACAATGGTCAATATTACAAATATTTGAAAGTATTATTTGAAATGGAGCAACTAAAGTCACGTCCATGGGTTCTTATCATTAAGGTAAGACGAAGTATCATAGTACGCCTTACTGCACAATCTATGCTTTATAAAAGTTTTGAACCTGTTAATGGACATGTCATATACCTCTTTAGGTAATTTATTATAATAGAGCACACATGTACTATTAAACGACCTGTTTATTTTCCGGAGCCTACTACCGGGCACGGTCAGTTCATCCTTATTTCTTAAGTTGAAATTATGAATATCGCTGTTTTTACGGAAAATATCAGGATTTTTGTGAACGTAGAGCAAGTTTTCGTAGATATATTGGGAATAGAGCGTTAATATGTTTAACTCTTTAAATTTTTCTCTAAGTGATTCCCTGGGGCCCATTTTGTAGATAGCTCGAACAGCTCTCTTTTGCAATATGAAAATAGCATCAATATCTGCAGCACACCCCCACAGTAGGATGCCGTACGACATGACACTGTGGAAGTAGCCGAAATAGACTAGGCGAGCAGTCTCAATGTCCGTGTATTCGCGAATTTTCTTAACGGCGTAAGCGGCAGAACTAAGTCTATTGGACAATGCTTCCACATGCGGGCCCCACTGAAGCTTAGGATCTAAAGTTATACCTAGAAAGACAGCCTTACTGACTAATTCAACTTCCTCATCATTAATCTTTACAACAGTTTTTACTTGTTTTACATTTGGAAGTGTAAACCGAATTAATTTAGTTTTGGATCCATTCAGTAATAAATTATTGGAATTGAACCAATCAACTATTCTAGAGAGAGCATTGTTCACATCGTCAACGTTGGACTGACGCCTTTTAACCTTGAACACCAAGGAGGTGTCATCTGCGAACAACACTATCCCATGGTTGTCCCTTACAAGGTAAGGTAAGTCATTTATATAAACTAAAAACAGGAAAGGTCCTAATATGGATCCTTGAGGAACCCCCATTGCTATCGCAGATCCGGGGGATCGTTTCCCGTTAACATCAACACTCTGGACCCTACCGCTCAAATAAGAAGAGATAAGATCCAGGGCGCCGTCCCTAATACCGTAGTGGTGTAGTTGACAAAATGTCAAAGAACAAGTCAAAAACGAAAGTGGCTGTAAAGCTGCTAGCCACATCTGCATCATTATTGTATATCATAGAGTTGGAGTTGAGTACATCCGGCGTTATTGAACAGTGTGACGTAGACTCTATCGATGCAATGCTCAAGGTGATACATATACATAAATCGATAAAATTGAACTTATTAGATTGAATTGAACTTTATCCAACAAAATATTAGCTGTAATCGTGACTTACTGCTAAACGATGTGCATGTTAAGCTATTAAAAATTAATTGTGTTAGATAAAATATCTAAAAGGTTTATACATATTTGATGCCATGGTTGTAATTTAAATTTAAAGTTAATCGTATCAAAAAGAAAATGTGATAGTTGTTAAATGAATGATTATGGTATTGTCAAGAAAATTTTACTTTGCTCTTACCACTGTAATTACAAGCAATTACCAACAGTCTTATCTTCGATCATCTGAAGAATGATCTATTCATCTGACAACCCCTCGGGCGACAACAATGGCCTACGTGTGTGTCTGTGTGTGTGTGTGTAGTATTGGGTTACATACACGTGCATGCGCGAGCGCAACGTTCGGAAACTTCCCTCGTGTTTTGTCACGGTTATTACCTTATGTAATGGTGTTGTCATGGAATTGAATGTCAATGTTAGTATGAGAAGTTATGGCAATATTTTACCGCTTCAAATGCTCTGTAAAACCTCTAGTTTATTCAAAAGTTCATGAAATCTGGTGAGAACCAATTAGCTCTTCAAAATAAAGTAAAACCCACTGATGATGCATCAACAAATGCAGGACTGTTTCGAGTAAACGAACCGGTGAGTGGGATTAATAAGATCACTTAACGGCTTGCAAGAATCGCGTCGGAGCTTAAAATACTTTCAGATGGACCCAATCGCCAGATCAGAGATAACATCGCGCCTACACTTTCAAAAAACTCAGTTTAGCAACGCACGAATAAATTAAAAATATAAATATTAATAACAATTATTAATCGAATTCTGTTACCAATAACATTCAATCAATAACAACAAAATCTCATCTCGATCAGCATAAATATGAGGATGGGCGTTACGCTGTCATGTCGCACTTAGAACGATTAATGTAAGTTTATTTTTTATTCATTGGCGCCGAGACTTTTACTGAGGCATGTGTTAGCAATTACTGGAAGGCGAGCATTCGGTATCGTGATAATGGTGTGACAAACGTAGAGCGCGCATGCGTCGGTCGCGGCGCGGCGGCTCTCGACCGGTCCTCTCAATAAATCTAAAGCCGGAGAGGACCGATGCAACCCTTTATTACGGCCAGACATGATTGCCCTCGGGCGCTCACCGAAACGCACGCTTGGCAACCGCTTCTTTTATACTTTTTTCGGCGCTAGGGTTCAACGGATCAACGCCGTCAAGGTCGCCATTAAACAATAGCAAAACAATCCACCTCTCGCCGCGGCCGGCACCCGCTGTTACTGCTATATGACGCGAATACTAATCCGCGGGAAAATACACACTTATGTGACTTCTACCTACCTACTCAAAGTATCGCATACCATTTTCGTTCGAGGAACTGGCTCGCTGCTAAAGGAGCTATCGGCAGAACGTCAATCATGAAGACACCGTAAATATAAGAGCACGATCTCTATTGAATGAGGTAAGAGAAATGTAAATCGAACAAGAGGTCCGGGTGCTAGTTCAAGCGAGCATCACCGGGAATTTAAAATGGAAACATCGTCGGACGCCAGTTAATCTCATATCGGATCAATTGTTCTGCGGAGCACGCTCGGGGTCGGGTCACCGTGCTAAACGGTGCTACAATACTAGTTGGAAAGAATACGTGCATATAAACACTGGGTAATTCAGTATTACATACTCAGACTAGGTTTTTAGCTTCCATTATCCCAAAATAAATAAAAATAAGTATTAAATACCTAGTCGTTTTAGACTTGACAGTAATGTTTAGACTACTGTTTTGAATGTGATCTAAATAGTCACACGCATATCCTAGATTCAATGTAGTAACTTAGATTAGTCACAGTTTAGTCTCCGAGAAATAGTATACATTCATTCATGAAACTTTATAGCGAATGGACGATTAGCGCTTCTGTTAATTACCGCTGATAGCTGTCCAAGTTACTGCCATTATAGGAATGTGAATCCTGTTCCTAATAAACACAAAGTAATAAGACCTTGATTCTGGTTCAAGTGAATAATGGTAAATGATTAGGGTCATATTAGGATCGTATCCTGCCTGACGTTTCGTGCTGTGTTTTGTCGATCTTCTTTTAGACTTTGTGATGTTTTCATAAAATTGTACTGAGCAGAGCAGGTACAATCCGGAATGGATATGTCGATTAAAAGCATATCTTATCTCATAGAAGGATTCATTTAAACATCTTCTTAATCTCCCATAATTGATATGGATCCAAAACAAGATGTCTTTACTTGGACATCTTGCGCAACATTTTGAACTTATTCAAATCCTATGGCTATTTAATTCTCGATCTTTTTAAGTTGACGGAAACGGAAACCATTATAACGTGTCGTTGCATCAACTAGTATTCATTTTGAGTATATTTCTCACTGGGTTTCAGCTTTCACTCAGTATTTGTTGAGTGCGTCCTTATTTTGAAGTGTATTGACTTTATTAACTCGTTTATCTGATCGGACGGCATTAATTTCAATGTTTATACTCTTGATTTTGCTGGTTTCTCTGGTTTGTTAATGATGTTGTCTTTTAAATGGGTTAAGGAGGGCAATCGTGTGAGACTACACGACGCGGACGACAGTCACTCGGTTGACATAAAGTAGGTGGATAATTTACTTTACGACGTCTTTGGATTTGACGAAAGTATTCGTTGTAGAAGGAACACAAGATGGTTACAATACCTTATTAGGAATGGATTCAGTAATATTGTTTTACTAAAATTACTTTACGTACCTTTCTGATTCAAGTTACAAAATACATTTACAATACATACTCAATAATATCCGTTACAAATTGTTTTGAAATGTTATAGGTATCCAAGCTATTTCACAATATTGAGGATTTGTACAACTGTAATACCATGTTCAGTGAATTATCGCTTATGTTCGTTGCTTGAGAGTTGAGTGTATAGAGAAGGGTCTCTATTTGCATATAATGCTCGAGCGGAGTTACCACGATGTGAGATCTGGAGCAGAGATCGGAACACGTCGTGCCGAGACCGCTTCATACATCATACCACCAATTGAATCCAGCTTTGTACTTGTACTTGTATACGGGCTGTTTGCCGCGATTAGACCCTTTTTAATTGGGTCCTTTTTGCGTGAAGATGGAGTAGGCTTGCCCACTACCTACTACCCTTAGTCAACCATGTGGTTGACTAAGCTGAGAGGGTTCTAGAGGAGAGAACTTGTCAATAGGTACTTGTGGAGCCAAATAAGCCGCGGGTTTCATTGCGATATTTCCCTTCACCGTAAGAGCAATGAGCAATGTTGTCTACAATTAGCGCACATAAATATTTCTTAAGAAAAATACATTGGTGCACTGCCGGCCTGGATTCGAACCCACGACCTTCAGAATGAAAGTCGAGGTATCTACCACTAGGCCAACACCGCACTTGAATCCAGCTTTGTTCATGATCAAACATTTACTCGCAGTAGCTCTGCAAATACGCCATAAAAACATAGTTTATTGACATTAAAATCTCATTCATTTACTGACTCTCGGAGGTAGACGTTTTAATGTCTGTTAGAAGAGAATCTTGAAAGACGGGGAAGATAAAGTTCCTATATAAAACTGCTAAAATTCGTTTTAGTGTTGAAAGCTTCTCTCAAAGAATATGAGACAGCATAGGAAGAAAGACTAAATAAAATATTTACTAGAAAATCTTTGATGGAATCTATCTACACAGCACTATAATTATTGTAGTCTAACAAAACCTTAAAAATTTCGTATGGACAACACAAGCTCAATTTCTCATACAGCTCTTATTGGAATCGTTATTACCTATTCCAAGTATTTCTTCATCAAACTTCCTTCCCATTTGAAACGGTATCAAAATACAGGCAGTTAGGTACCCAGTTACATCAGTCGGTGAGAAACCCTCTGTGAGAGCCCCTCCGGCCTTCGTTCTCTCTGATTGGCCTCGCCCGTTTTGCCGCGGGCGTACGACCTGAACTCAGTAACTATTGGTTTACTATCCTGCAAGACTTTCATAGCCAACACTAGGATTCGGTTTAAAGCTAGTCGATTTTGAATTTTCTTGAAACATTTTTCATTTTTTCCATATTTGGAGATTACCATTATTTTTTTTACCTACAGTCAACTGTTCTAGGGTTTCTCTTAGGTTAGTCAGTTTTTTTGTAGGCAGACGTAGTCGTAGTTTTTCACTGTTATTTTAAAATAAAGCATCTTATCCAAAAAAGGGTCCTAGTCGCTATTATCAATTAAGATGTTTCAAAAATAGGTTAGGTTAGAACTTAGCCTATTTTTGAAACGACTTAAATTAATGAACTTAATAAAGCTCGTTAAAATTAAAGATCAGTTGAAAAATATAATTGCTACAAATTACCGAAAAATAATTTTATTAACATGATGAACGATAAACAAATAAAATAAAACGTAATACAAATATCATAACCAGTAATCATAGAGCTTACTTCGATCATTATCCTTATCAGTACAAATCTAACAAGCTCTCTCTACGGGGACACTGGGCACAGCCCAGCGTGAAACTTTAGCCACTAAAACACACCATGAGATTTATACAAATTGATAGATATCCGGAGATGAAAGGAAATAATTGACAATTAATAAACACAATTAATTTTAAAACAACGAAGTAATATTTTTTGTTAATTATTTGAGATTTAAGATAAGTTAGCAGTAAAGATGAATCATTAGATGTACCTTATATGATCATGTGCAATCATAAATTTGCTTTTATATCGTATTTTGGTTGCGGTTTAACTACCTAGGTATGTTGTTTTAAAAGAGATATCTTAATAGTGACAACTCATACTGCAATCGCAGTAAATAATTTTATTACTACCACGCTATAAAATTATTAATAGTTCCAATAGTAAGGCCTAAGTTTAAAATTGTACGAGACAATTGCACGGGCATGCTGTGCCACTTTTCACATCAGTTTGCGTAGACAACTGTAAACAGCTTCGCTTCGACTTATCTAAACCTAATCACATTACTTCGAACCTTTTGAAACATTCACTGGAAATATAGAAAACACAGTTCAGATAATAGGAGCACGAAGTATAGATTTTAAAAGAGAAATAACCGATGAAAACATCGAAGAAAACTAAGCGTATAAGAAACCAGTGTCAAATGAAGTGGTCACAAAACTAGTTCCAGGATTACCTAGACAAGTAGATGGAATCGCAATCCTCATTGCAGATTCAAATATGCATTGTGGTAAACTGTTACTAGATACATAACCATGTTATGTTTTATTCAATACGTTCGTAGAATATCATACGCCATAAATTCGTTGTGAATCTGGAAAAAATCACTTTTAAATCAGTTGGGAGATGTTGTAACATTATAATATCATATAATGATAATAAAGAAGAATACTAAATTATACTTAGATTTGGTGTGCTCCCTTCACTCGTACTTCCGAAGACACGAATCAAACACGACACTAATGTGAAGGTCGTGGGCGGTGCACATGTTAGATGCAATCAAAGATAATGGGTGTATAGTACACTTGATCGCTAAGCTGCAAATAACTTATCGATTTTGATAAACACAATAATAAACGTCATAGAGAACCACAAGAAATAAAATGGATTCGCATCTAGGGCGTCAAAAGAAATAGATTATAAATCCAATATGCAAAAAGAAAATTTAAGATTGGAATCGGTAGCAGATTAAAGGTGTATCGACATTGACCTTATCTGCGCGGGCGCATGTTACGAATCGATTTCGACCAGCCAATGGAGGCTCGTCGCGGCTGATGCTGGACAAACAAGCCGGTCAGCGACCCCAAGCAGGCGCTTCAACAATTTGCATGCCTAGTGATTGCATCACATGAAGTCGTCGACTTCGATGATGATGCTACAGTACTTAAATGACTTTATAAGGAAACAGTTGTCCCTCCAATGATTTTAAAATGTTTTCGAATTTAAACAGGCAGGTAGGAAGGCAGGCACTAAAACAGAAGATTAAATTTTAAAGATTTTAATCAAAACCAATATATTAATGAAGGAAATGAACTGACGACATCCGAAAACAAAACCCGAAAGCTGGAACAAATTATACAGACAGGTTTTCAATATAAAATTCGTATGGGATCAGCGAGAGATCAGCATTGTGCATGTATGAATCATCAAATAATAGGGTACGTGAGCCGCTTTAAGCAGACACGAGACGTTTTGACTCTACGGAGAAACTTGCTCGGCCTGCCTTCATCTCGTCATTATTAGAAGAGAATGAACTTTTTACATAGTAATTATCGTTCGCTTAGCACTTAAAAACAATCCGTATGATTATTATCGTCATAAGATATGTCTTTCTCTGACCTATCAACATTTATATGATAAAAAAAATTAACTTTTACGATTCTCGACAAATTATTGTTTAACAAACACATTTTTGTTAAATAGCCCCATTAGACATACGACTTTTATGTAACTATCAATTTATTTGTAACAATAAAATGTAGAAAAGTACCAATCTAAGTAATTATTAGAACGTTTTTTCAAATTAAAGTTATGAAAAAATCTGGTCGTAAAACTGAAGATCACAAAGGCGTATAGCTTCATTTATTTTTTAAGGGACCAATTTGTGCACCGAACAAGTTCTTAGCAATAAAGTTTGTTAATGGAACAGCTTTTATAAAAGCGGTGTTCAAAAAGCGGAGGTAGAAGAATATTCAAATTTCTTTATAACTCGAAGTTCAGTGAGTCTTTCATGAATCGAATATATTAATATAGATTGTTTTTTTTTATAAATTGATGTTGGCGTTGATATGTGAGTAGAATTTATGAATTAAAAGGTTAAAGCTAAGCAAAATGGTCATCGGAATATGGTTATGTTTGAAATTGATTTTTAGAATTATTATGGATTAATTTTAAAGTCGATGACAGTTACTTGTTTGATGAATACTATCTTGAGTTGATTGACTTTAAAAGAAAATATATAAATATTGAAAACTAATAAAAGCTTTCGTAATAATAGATTACCTTAAATCACCTTTTTATGTAATTTTGAAGCTCCTCCCCAAAAACAACTTAAGCTACAACAAAAACAAAGAAACAATTTTTAACTGACTTCAATCCACGTGTTATCTCCAAATCAAGCAAAGACTTTAATATCTCAATCTGATTTGTTATCAATTCCTGATTTGTCCCCTATTGACGCATTCCTGCTCTTAAAGTCGTTTATTTTCTTACCGAGTGGACCAAATTGCGGGGGCTTATTTAAATGAAGTCGGTAATCGGTCGTCGGCACTGTGTAACGATTTGGGTCTGTGCCAAGTTGAGAAGACACAGTGAGTATTAAAATTGATTAATAAAATTGACATTTTAATGATTTTTTTGCTACACAATATACAGTAATACTTTTTGTGACCCATACTAGGACTTGATATCTGAACTTATTTGAGCCTGTGTTTTCTGACTGGTAAAAACGCTAGCAGTTTAAATCTTGCACCATTACGTGTTAGTTTACTGATACTCATTTTAATTTTATTTGAGCCACAACAGTACTTCTACCTACTTGATCCAGAGTTAAAAGATATCGAGAACACTTGATTACTAATGGATATCTCAAAGTTAGATGGACCTGTTTTCATATATCTCACATGGATTATATCTCTTTAATACATACGAAGCTTTTAAGTAGACGACGATAAAAATACCAAGTAGCAAGTAATAAAATTAATTTCTTTAATGTATTTTTATCTAATAAGTAGGAACCTTGAGTCGGTGAGAGTTAAAACTCCGACTCACTAGTAGCATTTAAACAAGTATCATGATATGTAAATTATGAAGAAAGAAAAAACAATATTGCTGTTGCTAACGATGTTTTCAAAATGTAAGCAGCTATATTATTACAAGCAATGAATGATAACACCGAAGATCAACTTGATGTCAATCTTTCTGACGATCACTGATCACGAACTCAAAAAAAACACGAAGAACATTTTAAAATAAACACCTATCGGATCGATTTAAGACTTCATCTTTGAGTGTTTACTTAGTAACAGCTTGAATAAAACTAATTCAGAGACCGTTATAAATAAAAAGAGCAAATCAACTGAAACACTAGAGAGCTCAAAATTGAGTAACAGGACTAGGTTTGTTTTAATAGATTCGGTTATATTCAAGGCAAAATAGTTATTTTATACATTAATTTAAAGTCCAGATTTAGTTGCGATAAACATTGTAGTTGATCAACAGCTTATAACGTCCGTCTACTGCATTAATTGTTGAAAACAGAAAATAGTGAGATAATTGACTTTCACACGATCATGTTAACGCCGCGTCTTATGATTGTATTAAATTGTGAATTAATATTAATAAGGTAAGTGAGAACGTACCAAACGTTAAATATAATTTTAATATGAATGATGTATGTATACCCAAAAACAAATGTTAATAAATAGTTAATAGTTAACAAACATAGTTTATGTAAAGAACATTACTATTTTGTGTAATAAACAAGAAATTAGGCAGCCGACATCAAAACTTAACTATCTAAAGTTTACGATTTACAATTAAAATTCAAAGGGAACCCACTGGACTTTACAATTCTGTCAGCGATGAATCAACCTGATTTAACGAACCGAACGCAATAATTTACAATCCCAATAGATACTGCCTTAATAATTTCCAATTAGTTGGTCGTACGTTTCGAGAATAGCAAGTTGGACGTAAAAACGGATCAGTACATTGTGCAAGAGTACATTGTAGTTGGACATTCAATGTCAATACTTACGAAGTCGTAAACCAGTCAAGAGGACAAAACGAACAACGATACAGGAATGTCTACTGTTAGTGCGACATAATTATTTTTAACTATAAAATAAAGGTAGGTAACAAAAAACATAAAATAGTAATGCTAATAACTGATGCTAATTAGCGTATGTTAAATGGCACAGCAATTAAATAAGTAAGATGTTCAGAAACTAAATAAGGACTGAAATTACTCTATAATGCATCTAAATATTTACTTACATAACATGAAAGTATCTAAGCAAATTACTTGACAATTTAAATACATTTTAAAAATAATTGTCAGAAGGGAAGTTGACATAAAGACTTTCCAAAGTTAAAAGTAATATCAAATACACACAGAAGCACTTAAATTAGCCGAAGGTTGTTAAATAAAAGAATTAACATTACAAGTGAAATATCTTCATCGTGTAAAAGAGAACATTGTTACAGAGGCTCTAACAGATATATGGAGTGACATTTAGTAGCAGTTAACGGTGACCGTTAAATAGAACGAAAGGCGGGCCAGCTGTTAAATTTGACTAATTAAAACTAATATTGGTAATGAAATGGTAATGGAGCTTTTAAGTTTTAATGAAAGATGCTGGTTTTGAAGGGTCATTTGGGGCAAACACCGATTTTGTAAAAAAAAAACTATAAAGAGGAGTCCTTAGTTTGTGCTTGTTTATCTTGTAAAAATCTGAAATTAACCTTTTTATTTCGATATTCTCACGGGATTAGGATTACAAGTAGTAAATAACAATGATTTATTCTAAATGTTTACGAATATAAACAAAGTAATGCAGAAATCGTTACAATATATCAAATTTTACAACCATATGACGCTAAAAATCGCACAACAGAACAAGCGTTCTACCATGGACATGAAAACATATTGTTCCGAGATCTGAATACCAAACCTGTTATTATACGTGAAGCCTGAACAAGAGGCACGCCCAGCACTGATCGACGCAAGTGCTCGTATGAACTAAATGTTTTGAAAATGAATAACAACAGAGCAATCGGAATGAAAACTTCCTTTAAAATTGCATCAATACTTTGAAGATAAATTACAGGAATTAGACTTAATTATTAAGGTCCTGCAAAACGAGTTATTTTGAAAACCTTGTTTGATTTTCTTCGCCTAAAAATTACTTAGGTTGCTCAAATAACCCAAAAAAAGGCAATAATGTCTGAATGATTTTAAAATCAAAATATCCTAGTACTATCTGTCTATCACAAATACCACACAAAGACATGAGGTTCTTAGCAATAAAGACATTTTGCTCAAATTTTTTTATGTAAAATCTTACAAAAATAAAAAACATCTTGTTCTATCACAATCACAACGAAATATCCCAAAGCAATTAAAGCATACCCAAGAAACGATTTCCTACTTCGTGCGTATCATCGAACCCGCTAAGCAAACAGACATTTTTGTCACGGTCAAAATAGTTTGTTTTTTGTCGCGAGCCCGTCCCGGAATCTCATCGGTCACGTTATGAAGTCCATTCGACATTTTAGAATTATATTACTTTTTAATAGTTACCAGTAGAAAACGGAATGAGACATGAAGTTTTGTTAAATATTTTTACGATTATAGTTATAATACTATCGTTTACTTATTTCAGAGTAATGTGTATAGATTCTTTTTTAAAACGACACTAAAATTTTACTGCTAATAATATAAAACTTTACGTAGATGGTATCGTTACACAGCAAACAGAACTTAGAATTAAACGAGGCTATTTAACAAATACACCAATTTGGGGTCATTTTGGTACTTATCGTAAAACGTAGAGACAATTTAAAAGACGTTACTCTGGGTATTTTTAATACCCGTAATATGAAATCGATATACGACAAATTAATGATGATAAATAAGGGTTTACTACGCCAATATAACCGTTCTGGCAGCGGACTTCACCTGCCCAGTGAACAGTTTGTATGAAAAGGTCACAGAACAAACGATAACAGCAAAGCATTAAAGCACTGCATTTCGGCTGGTATGATATTATACAATCTTCTTAAGCACCATGAAGAAACCTTGTGCTTGCGTTTGTTGTCATCTTTACAGTAGAATCCTAGACTTAGAAAGTGACAACAAAAAGCTGTACCCAGACGAAAACAACTTTGACCATTATGTTCGAGTATTCATGTAAATCATTGTGTTCGTGATTGACATTCGATGAATACATTCGACAACACGTTGTACAGATGTGGTGTCAAAAGTTCAAAATATTTTGTTGTCAATGAATCATTAAGTTCATAGTGTTGACAATCGATTCAACACATGTCATACAAGTAAGTATAAGGAATTGTGCTATTGAAAGTTTTGATAAAATGATAGATGAAAATAAAACATAGGCATAGTTTATACAGAGAACGCCTATGAAAATAACTCAGAATATAAATAAAATTCTTTCCTTACTCATAAATTAAATGACGTTAAGTATAATACCATGTAAGTAGAAAGAGACGATGTTTTGCCAACAACGTACTTACACAGTTCTTGGTAATCACAATCACATAACACAGACAATGTGGACAACGTTAGTATTCGGATAGATTTTACAAAAAACAGCTAACAAATAAAAAAATCCTGTTAGACTCATTGGACACAAGAGCTTTTAATTAATTTACAGTTCACTAATACTAATGATAAATTGAATGCTAAATAATTACATAATATCTTTTCCTCGTTAAAACATATTAAAAGCAACAGTACAATTAAATACCTGTTGAAAGAAGGTACTAAACTTTCATACATATGACTTGTGATTCTGTCCACAGAAAATTCACAATAGAATAAGACCGACAATTTCTTTGCGAATTGATTGACGTTTGTTCTTCACTAAAGCTATTCTAATCAAATTAATTATCTGGACGTCATTAAGAACATCATCTTACAAACAATAGATGATTTCGAAATTGTGATTTATTGATGCTAAAAAGAGAAGTATCAACCTTTCAAAAAAATCGGGGAGAACAATGTCAAAAGTCTTCCAAATAGTCAGCCAAGTCTCAATATACAACTGAATCGTGATGGTGTGCTGTTATTATTTCATTACAACCATAATTGATTGCTCTGGATGTAGCAACATCGTTTAGATTGATAGCTCATGTTACGCGTCATAAGAATCAAGTTAAGGTTGAAGTACAATAGGAGTAGCTACAGAAAGGTTAGGTGTTACACTATAACAGTTAGGCAAGATTAATTCAACTAAGTACCTAAAATATTTGTGAAAATAATTCTAAGTAACTGTAAAAAGACCTGAAACTTCATTTTTTTTGACGATTACGTCAAAAAAAATGAAGTAGCATCTAATAAAATTATGGAACACCTGCATTCACAAAAAAGTGTCATGATAATATTGTATGACGTCATGCGTCCCGTTCCCGATGTGTGACGTCATGCGTAACGGTAACATTAGGAAACTGAGTATTTAATAATAATATCGCTCAACTGGTCTTGTGTTATGGTGACGAGTGACGAATAGAAGACTTAATTATAAAAAAATAAAAAATAACCGACTTTACAGACAACCATTTGTTTTTTTTAAGGAAAAAGAAAATTCTGAATTTTTACCTATAATATTATGGCCTCAGAGAGCAGTAGCCTACTCAGCCACATCACGATGCTCACGTCTTTCTGAAATTATGAAGAAAGACTATTACAGAATGTAATTTCTCTACCGCCCCATTCAATCTTTCCTTAGATCAGTTTTCAAATACAAATAAACTTTACTCCTATTTATTTGATTGATAGTCTAAATATTCTCATTCAGGCCCCCAAGTCTAGCAATACATCAAATCATAACAAACGTTTATTGTTCACTACAACGGTACCTGAATGTACTTACGCTTACAGTAGTTCCGTAATACCTTCAACCGGATGCCTCTCATAGAAAACAAATAAAGACTTGTAGGAATGTTACTAAACTGGTCCAGAAATTTCGATTCTTTCTTTCCAATTAGTATAATATTTGAGTGAAGACATCAGACTGTAAATTTGAGGCATCGTTTTAGAAAACTGATACCTACCGTTACGCCAATCGTAGTAGGTAGGCATTTTTGCAAGACAATGGTTGATGATAAATGACAAAAAGGGAAAACATCTAAACGCAACAGTCTCATATACACATCGAATGAAAATTAACAACTCCATCGCTTCTTATTTATTTCTCAGAAGGTTTAAACCCCTCGTGTGAGTGTTGGTCTTCATCCATTAAGACGTACTGATGATAAGCAGCAGCATTCTACCACAGGACGTGCTCCCCGACATCGTGATACTCTCGCAGGTGTATGTGTAACAATTTACGTTTTATCACATCTAACTTTGTTATTCCCTTGTATTAGAGTTCAGAGTCGTTTATTTTATTTAAATTTTAAAGTTGTAACTGTCGGTTCATTTGAGGTATTGCTGAGTTCAAGTTCTTTATTGTAGGTATTGTCATCAAGATTTCTCTAACGATATTTGAGACAAAGGTAACGACACTTGAGTTCATGGTCTGTAACTGTATATTGTTATTATTACATGCTTGGTAATAAACTATACGGTATGGAATGGAAGAAATGGGCAGAAACAAATGTTAGTTTTACTGATAGACGTACATCAGCATATTTTAGCACTTTATAACAGCCTATAAAAACAGTCACTACTTACAGAATAAAATATTATATTACTTATTGCTGAGAAAAATTTAAAGAGATATATATATTAACGCTCTATTTACAATATATTTACGAAAACTTGCTCTACGTTCACAAAAATCCTGATATTTTTCGCAAAAATAGCGATATTCATAATTTCAACTTAAGAAACAGGGATGAGCTGACCTTGCCCGGTAGTAGGCTCCGGAAAATAAGCAGGTCGTTTAATAGTACATGTGTGCTCTATTATAACAAATTACCTAAAGATGTATATGACATGTCCTTTAACAAATTCAAAACTTTTATAAAGCATAAATTATGCGGTAAGGCATACTATGATACCTCTTCGTACCTTAATGATAAGAATCCATGGATGTGACTTTAATTGCTCCATTTCAAATAATACCTTCAAATATTTGTAATATTGACCTTTGTGAGCGTGATCACATAAAAAAAAACCCCATGAGTTTCTTGTGCCTTCTTCTCATTGGTGGGCGCGTTCCGAAGGCACACATCCTAACTTAGTTTTTAAGACTATTTCAAGTGATCATGTGTATACCTATACATAAGCATCGAAAGAAATAAAGAAATTTGAAAATTTGTGGTATTTAATGACATAAATTTACTGGCACTGGCAAATTCCAAAGGTTTAAATTAAAACGACGACATGAAATGAAGATGCGTCTATCAAATACCACTTAGTACTATTTAATTTACGTTGTTTGCTGCTTCTTTTACAAATGCAAGAATTTCATTGAATGGGATTGAATATGTACGTTCATAAATGAAACTGTGTGCTAGAGAAAATTACAAACTTTATAGGTTGATTTATACTTAGTTCTTACGGTAGTAGGTGTTTAGCAAAATGTTTTATACAGTTAGCTGTATACAGGATAAAATCGATATTATAGCCAGAAATAACTTGAGGAGACAAATGGAAGGAAACGGGAGGTTTTCGGTCAGCAATGGATCCCAACGGATTAACTAAACAAATACAACGAGTAATATGGGAAGACATACCAACTGTAGTGAGATGTAACAGTTATTATCTCCGAACTTTGCATTCGTCTATTGTGACACAATAATTTGTCGTGTCTTCATGCAATATGCGAAAACATCCGAGAGATAATGAGTCAATGGCCTTTCTTTTGTGAAGTCAGGTTTATTTCGGACACCAACTGAACATTAATTAAATCACTGAGTAGGTAGTGTTAGCTTATGTTAGTTTATACCTCTATATCTTAATTGTCATCGATATAGATCTATGTAGGTATGTATATCCTAAACTTATAAACACTGTTTGGTATCAAGGTGAGAGAGGGAACGCGCAGCGCGCGGACATGTTACAAATATTGTGAGAATATCCTGAGAATATTAATAAATCTTATTACTGAAGTTCAGGTGTTCTTCTGGGCTGTCGTCTTCAGTAGGTAGGAAGAAAATGAATAAAAAACTTTCTGTTAATAGTACGAAGAATCCTAAAAGAATTTAAACAAACAAAACCATTCTAGATTGACCAACATCCTTCCTCATTGTTAACTGGTTGATCCCTCATCTAGTTGACTTATTCACAGTAATGAGTCGTGGTTGGCCCGAGTGGCCCGTATATGGTGTTCGTTTGTCTTACCGCAGTTACTGAATGTAGACAAGAATAGACATTTTGCAATGGTTCTTCCCCCACATATGCACACACAGATTTTGCATTGCGTTCGCAATCATAGCCCGATGTCAGTCGATTCTTCTCGCTTATGATAACGTTAGAGCGAGACTAAGTATTTGTTTTAGTTCTTTGAAATTGCATATCTAGTATTCATCTATCGTAACGTGTTCTAACGACGCAGCTTTATTTACTTTGATAATAATTGATAGTTATAAACGGATATGTCCTTTTAGAGTGCAATTTGATGGTATGGACTAAATATAAATATAAATAAATGTGCGAGCGAATGTATGCCGGTTGTAGAAAATTAACAAATTGTTAGGTACCATTAGCTTGAAAACTTACAAAAAAGCTCAATTAAATTGTTTAAAATGACTCTATAAAACAATAAAGTTAAAAGATACAAAAAAAAACACGGAACTCTATAGATTCGTCGTGCAAATTACAAATCTGCACTATTTTTTTTTTCAAATGTTAAGGTCATTCAACTAAACGTTGAACAGGATCTAACATAAGACATTTTTATCTACTATATTAACCGACTTCAAAAAGAGAGAAGATTATCAACTCCTCAATTTGTGTACCTTGAATTTTTTATAAAGGTTCTCAATTCCTATTTTTTTTTACGAATGTAATAAAGTCATTACATTATTTGATTTGAATTTTGCTAAAAAGTTGGTCAATCTAAAATTTAGTAATGATTATGAGTATTTTCGATGTGTGTAGACTACTCTATATTATTCCTCTAACTATTCTGTATCTAAGTTTATTACCAGATAAATCTTGAGAGTTAACTTAGTAAAGCACCATAGAGTCTAGATGCATAGTTTCTGGTGACCCAGTTTTGGACTTTAGGTTAAGATTTAGTTGAGAAACCAAGAGTTATCTTACTTTAGAAGCTATTAAGCCGTCTTGTAAGATCTACATTGATACTGGTGTTTTAAATACACACAAACAGAACTCTACATCAAGTTACATAGTAGAAATTTGAGAATAATTAGCTACTACTTCTTCGCATAGTGGTGTGATTTGCAAGGATAGATCTTTAACATGGCCTAAAGACTTACTAGATAATAATATAGCAGGACCAAACGACTAGCAGTTACTGCGTTTTTTAACATATACTGAAAAGTGACGGAGTGAGAAAGTCCGGTCACTTGATGTTAATTAATATTTTTTGCTTATAATAATAGCCAAAAGAATATCAAGACATCGCATCGTCACCCTAAGGTTTGAAGATAAATGGAACAGTTTCGTACTAGAAGTAATAGGAACATACCGAAATGTCTCAGTGCCCTGTTATTTTGTACGAAATTATATCAAAATTTTTGAAAGTAAAAATAGTCGTGAAAAAAGTACAGGTAAAAGTGACATATTAAAAAACCTATTGCAACTTTTAAATGATAAAACAAACTAGGACACTTATCTAATTCTCAAATGCCCTCATTTACATAAACACATCACGGGATTCTCGATTACCTATCGCTAAATTGCATATAAAAATTCAAGAAAGTAATAGAATTTATTTAAAACTGACCCAACATCTGCCGAATACATATTTAAAAGCCCGAGGGGTTTGGTGAAAAAAAAGGCTACGGATCGTGCCAATAGCCGATACCAAAGGAATCGGAATGGAATGATGCAAACACAATGGAATAACTAAAACTTTAGCTTGAGATCTACGAATATCAGGTTTTTAGGAAAGTAAGACCTAAATGACTACAAAGTTTCCCTAGACAATGCGTCAGATAGAGCAAAGTGTGAAATACTTACCCGCACGAAAAGAGAAAGAGAGAAAGGTTTTTAAGAAAGGAAAAGTCAAGATTTTGTGCCGTGATAACGAATAGACAGATCATAAATTAAAATTAAAATCTAGCAATACAAACTAATCACCCTATTGACTAACGGGCGCCTAAGCCGCTGGGTCTAGAAACATAAAATCTTACTTAAGATTCTTCATTAATATAGATTTTGATAAATATCCATGAGAATGGAATCTAAGGTTCTACGAGTATGAAATGTAATCAGTAATTATAAATTAAAAATATTTGCTTTACAAACAAGAGTGAATATCAAAATATTAATCAAAATATTATAATTTTTGTTTATTTAAATAAGTTCTGGTTTAAACAGCCTCTCACACCCACCTTAAAATAATTTTGAAATTAAAACTAAGTCTAATAAAATTACTTCAAATCTAATACAACTAATAATCTAATATTAAAAACTAACAATTGTACACTTAAAAATTCATATCAAATAGTTTTAATTTTTCTCCCAACATGACGTAGCATTTGAATTTAAAAATATACTTTACAAATATACTTAATTTAAATATTATATCAATAGACGGATAGACATTCACACACAAATATAAGTGTGTATTCTGTATAGATGTTAATGTCAAAACATAGAATAAATCTGATGAGTTATAGGTAAAATTTGTTAAATATGACATTGTATGATTAGATTAATAGGCTATAATTTTTGTATGTTATACCTAATGTCGTTCGTTAAACAGCTATTAGGAAAAAGATTCATGATCGTAAAATTTTCAACAGGCAGGTTAAATTATCAAAAATTATCCGGTATTTAAGAAGCATCTATCCAATTAGTGATATCAACGTTTTTTATAATTTTATATACATATCTTGATGTTGTTAATATTGACAACCGTCTCGGAATTGTAAAGTTCTACTTATTTAACTAATACATCATATTTTACTACTAAATTTATTTTAGTCAGTACATTAGGACATGTTTTTATAAAAAGTAATTTAGAACAAGGTAATTGCCATTATTTATAAAAAAAAAACACAGTAAATATCCATCCATTTTAAGAACTTTAATGATGAAAATAACCATGTTTATTAATAGTTAGAATCCAATAATATTTTAGTTTCAAGAATTTATACAATCTTTACAATGCTTTTTTGAGCCAGACATAGCTGTTTTACTTGATAATTGAAATACAAACAAAGTTGTTATTTAGCAAACTATTTGCACTACAAAAACAATTGCCACACTAGAACGTGCATGACCTTGCTACAGTAAAGCTAAGTGAATAACTTAAATGCACTTTACCGTACGCTGCCAAATAAATACCGATTAAGTTAAAACTTAGAGACAATTTTACATGTCGTACCATACATTTTAAAGTAAATTGTCTACGCTTAACTCTTCTCTTGTCTAATCTATTTAATGTTAAACTTTAGTCACACAATCTCAACACTGTTACAACTAAGAAACACCGATCAACTATGACCTTTTCAAGTTATGTAAGTTTAGTAACTGGACATTTTAACTCTGCATCAACTTATCGGATTATTTTTAATTAAACATTTGATTAAAAATATTGAAGATTCTTAAAAATTTCACCAATTAAATTAGGAATTAAAGATAACAGTTGAGACATTTAAAAAAACTTTACATTACAAAGTTTTTGTATCGCTGCATTTTGATTAAACAAAAAACATTTTGCATAAAATAATTGTAAGTGATTACAGCTGTGCAAGTTATAATATAAAACACCAGATCGAAGATAATATCGAGTTATTTATTGCATAAAGTCATGGTTGCATCGATGGCTACACCTATAGGGTTATTATTATTCATTGAAATTGCGGTCGGACATGGTAAGTAATCGAAGGCGTTGTTCTTCATAGAAAGGACAGAGTAGAAGTACTTGTTCTAGAACTAGGAACTGCTTCTGTATAGGAACTGAAGTTTCTAATTCTTATAACTTCATCACAGCTCTAGTAACGCATCTTAGAATACTTACACATTTCTATTACATCTATCTAATGAATATCTATGGTTTTTACTATTTATTAGATTATATGATATTTCTATCGGTTTTTAAGCTCGTTTAGCATCACCTAGGGGACACTTGCCTAGGAACAAGGTGGTAACTTCTGCGGACGCTAGCTGTGATTGTCCTTACTATTGGACATCTACTTCTATAGTTTGAATTTCCTGCATAAATTCTGTCATAAGTGTTGATTTACGTTTGGGACGATGTTTCACCCTAGTACAGGTGCTTATCTTTATTCTTTCCTAATGGTCAACCCAACTACTAAAAGATACTACAATTCTTATCCATTATACGATTCCCCACGTCCGGAACCATACAAGTCCACTAAAATAAAACGCGTGTGAGCGCGGCTATTGTTTCAAATTCGTACACGAACCGGTTCCAAGTTGAAAGATAATAACAAAAATCGTCCCAGTCTTCGAGGCGGACCTTTATACAAATTCCTTTTAAAACTTTTGAAGAATTTTGTTCAGTCACATTCTGTGGACTGGAGTTTTCGGTAATTTGCTCTAAAGAAGACCGCGGAGCCTAGTGGTAGCCAAAAAATGGAGCAATTTATGAATTTTTGAAACGATTCATACTGGCCTCAGGACGGTCAAGCCAACACACGTCAAGTTTGACGGTGCATAAGCAAGTTATTATTGTGTGCTGTAAGAAATGCTAAGCGCTCTTCAAACTTGCACAGTAGTCATGCCTGCTTGAGACTTGATCGTGACAAGAAATTCATACGTCTTAATGTTCAATGTTGAATATATTTTTATTTGAAAATATACTCAACAGTAGGCATTAAATGTCAAAATAAAAAGGACTTCTAAATTATGAGAACTTAAAGTCAAAATAAGCCATCTATAATTCTGTGGCAGGTAAGACAGTGGACCCAAAACCACAGGGTTTTCCTTAAATAAATTTTAACTCTTTAAACAATAATAAAGGCGCAGTTGGTGGCAACCAAACGAATGTTCCGGTGGTCACACGCAGACATTGATTTAAATTTTAACTTGGCAATTTGGAGTCAGATGTATTACTCCGTTAATAAGACCTTAAGAGGCTTTTAAAAAAGTTAATCTCACTAGTGTGACTACCGACACGTAAAACCGTGGCTTTATCTGTCTTACCTTTACTCAATAATAAACCTTACAACTACAAAACTAAAGTGTATAATCGTGTTTTAAATAACAATCGATTCTTAGCCGATTTTGTACTGATGCAAGTAGATGGACCATTATTGTTAGTTGTTGAACAACTTTTATTCATTTTAATTGTGGGCAGATGCACCTATCGTAGTTTAAAACGCTTATAATTTTATTGTTTTGATCTTAGCCAGATCAGCTCCTACTGTGATGGCGTCGCGTCGTAACAATCTGCCGTAAATAAATTTTCAATTACATTTTTATGTTTAGCTCCGTAATTTTGGATGTTTAAATTTCTTCTAATCCTATTACTTGAACGTTAGACTTATAGAATCCGGATATTTTAGCTAGTGTCGCGACTGATATACTGTGTTTTAATTACTTTTTTGATGATGAATGGCAATTTTTTATTTTATTTTTAACGATAAAAGCCATTAGGGTGAGAGGGTGTTTGTTCTCTCTTTTATAGTCTACAAAAAAATAAAAAATTTCAGGACATTCCACACATTGCCATCTAGCCCCAAGCTAAGTAACTAGACTTGTGTTATGGGTGCTAGACAACGAATACACTACTTATATACATACTTTTCTTTTGTAAATATATACTTACTTATAATACGTAGAAACAACCAGACCACAGACAAATATCTAAGCATAAATACATGTCTGAGGCGGGAATCGAACACGCAACCCTGTGTTTGGCAGTCCGGCATGGTGACCATTGTGGCAACTAGGTCGTCAAATCATTTTTAAATCTTGCTAGTTGATTAATTACTAACTCATAAGGTCCTATATTGCTACGCTGTTTTATGGTCACATTATTATCTGTTAGAAACAATCATCGACTTACTGATGATTAATAGAGTAATATTCGCATTATAGCCGTCACCGACTTTAAAATCTCTCATTTGTCTTTCATTTCACCGGATATTCATAAAGTCTACGTAATTACTTTAAGCACATTTTTCCGTTTTCATCTAAAATTATAACCACCATAAACTCTTTAACTAGTTAGAAAGGTACATTATCCTCAACACGCGATCTACCGATAATACCGGAAGGTATTGAAGTACAGACGTGTAAATACTGTGTATAAGACCAATTGCATTGAATGAGCTGATATCTTGAGTCCCATCTCGTCATTGATTGTGAATTATTTTAAAACTAACCATAGTACTGAGCTGTAGAAGATAATAACTTTAATATGGATAGTTTTCACTTAGTTTAGAATGGAGTTGGTCTAGTGGTTGGGCTTCCAGTTAAGTTCATAGGTTGGATTTCTAAATAAACAATTATTCTTCTGTATAAAACAAAAACGTGATGTGACAAAATTGTAAGTCACTTTAACGGAAAACATCGTGAAGAAACTGTAAAGAAGGACATATTACCGGCCTAAATTAAATTGTTCATACTAACCTTGAATTTAATAGTATCGAGGGAATAAATAATATCCTTAATAAGCCTGAGAATTCTCTAGAACAACCAAAACTATACCAATTGCCTCCATTTATAAATATGACATAATAATCACACATTTACACCGAGAACAATTCTTTGAATGTGGACTGATTCTCACGATCTAAGCCATCGTCGAGTCATCTCGAGACGAATTTGAGGAAGTACCACAAAGTACCACTATTATCTTCTCAGAAATAAGTTAAACAAACAAAAAATGGAACTTTTAACTGCTTAGAGATGTTCCGATTAGAATGGTCCATTTCTTTTGTGGACTTTTTGAAATGGATCTTGGATTTCAATTTCTTTACAAAGAAAATGGTTCCCAAAAACTGAACTTACACTTTTATTATAGGATTCTAACTAGAGTGCTAAAACTGTTTAATAATTTTAATAGCTAGAAGAATATATTTGTGAATTCATGAAACGGAACTGTACGGACCAAAGACATTAACATCATTTAAAATCTTATTTCTCTGACCAAAATCTTTACAGACAAAAACAAAATCATTTGCAAAAGCACTTGAAACTTTCACAAGGTAATTTGTTAAATCAAAGATGGACACCGTCGTTGACCGAGATACGTGAAATGAGTTCAAATACAGTGGCGACAGATCCTTCGCTGGGTTTGTTCACTAAATTACACAATAACGTGTGAAAAGAACTTAATGGTCAACGTAATGGTTTAAGTTACTGTTGTTGTTCAAATGTAACAGTTGTAGAATATTATTCAACATGAAAAATTTTAGTAGCAGTTAAAACTGTATGTGCATTGCTAGTCTGAAGAAGTACTGCTAGAAACTCATTCCTACTGCTGAGAAGTAATGCAGTAAGTAGCACTACTGTACATATTTTGATTAGAAGGGTATAACCGTAAGTACAGTAAATACATATTTATTTACATCAAAAGCATACTTATGAATACATTTTTTATTTATTTATCTGGGATATAATAACACCCTTAACACAAGCCTAATTGCTAAGCTTGGGGAAAGATGGCGGGGTGTGGAATATCCTAGAATATTAATTTTCATCTAAGTGTAATAAATTGTAAAATAAAATGGTAGTTACAGCCAAGTGTTTTTTAAACTACGTTTTTAATGCTTTTACTTTTTTTCAACCAGGATCTTCTCTAAATTCAATGAGGGAAAGAACCGTACGTATAAGTAAGCATCATCAAGTCATGATATTGTCATTAGTGTACCTACGATGCTCTTACAAGCATGTTTTCGTGATGTACGTGACCGTTGGGGTCCGTAATTCAATTCTAAATCTTGGAAACTAACATATTGTATTAGGTACAAGGTAACATTATGAGACTCATACATTTCGAACTTTTCACATGAAATATTTACAAGAGAATTTCAGCCCGCATATTATTATGCTAAACTTGAGAGTAACTAAAGATTCCATAGTTGTTATTTTTATGAATGAAATACAAAAATTTATAAATTCAAAGAAATTATTTAAAAAAATGCAATTATTAAAAATATAGAAAACGCGAACTTAAATGACAATGATCTAATTACGATGATGAAAATGATGACTTTAATGATCCAATTTAAAAAGCTATAAATAAAAATCAAACATTTTAAAGTTATAATATCCATATTAAAGTAAGAGAAAAAAATCTAAAAGTAATAAAGGCAAACCGGAGTATGAATTTGTCGCTACACAGACCTAAGTACTGGACAATACATCGTGGATTTAGTCACGTGTAAAACATGACAAGGGTAAATAATTGTCAAGCCACCCTCTCTGATAATAATAATGTTATAGTGATGCCATCGCAAAGGGATGTCTATTATTGATTGGATGGAGATAAACTTTTAAAGATATTGAAGATAGAATTACTTAAATTCATTGAAGAGGAAAAATATAACTAACTAATTCAGTTGGAATGTTTGAGAAATATAGAATTCTACCTATTTTAAAAAAAACAATGTTGTTATTTTTATACCATACCCTTAAATCCTACATAAGTAGACAAAATTTTATGAAAATTAAAAGATAACTTATATTAGATAACTGCTTTGGAATAGGTAAGACAATTTTCATCTATTCTAAATTAAATTAGATCAATAGATGAATTTAAAGATATAAATTCATGATAAATTGCAAGAGTGTCGCTTACGCTGGTACGGCCACGTCTTGCGAAAACCGGCTAGTTACGTGGGGAACAAATGTCTTGCCACGGCGCCTCCGCCGGGTCGTGGCAGACTGGGTAGACCCAAGAAGTGCTGGCTTGACGTCGTAAAGGGTGATATGCGTGCAAATGGCCTTACAACCCAGGATGCCGAAGATCGTGCGAAGTGGAGGCGTAAAAGTAGGAAAGCGGACCCCGGGCTACCGAGAGGGATGCAACCGGGAACATCGCTCGGATGATGATGAGATGAATTTAAAGATAAGCTCTAACGAAAAAATATCACACCTGTTAAATCAAGAGATTAAGGTAAGCATTAACATAAAATAAATTAGTAATAAGCAATTGATTTACCTAATCATTTTGATATTAATAACCAGATTAACATAAAATTAAACCGACAAGAGCAATTTAAGGAAAACGTAAAGAAACTGGAAAGAAATTTTTTAGATAAATACAACATAAATCGATGAGGTGATTCCAAATAAATAATTCAATTAACAGAACTGTCGAATAATCATCTTTCGATTAAAATCAATTTATAGTCAAAAAAGGACGTACAGAAATTTGTTAATCTGTAGTAGGTATATATTTTTTCTGATATTATCCGCGCTTTATAGTTCAAGCACAGAATCCAAAGGTTGCCTGGAAGAAATCGCTTTCAGCGATAAGGCCGCCCATTTGTGCAACTTGTTCTTTCTAGCTTTTACTTTACTTTGTGTTTATCGTGTTCTGTTTCTTTCTGTGTTGTACAAATAAAGTTATCTATCTATCTATCTATAATAATATAATATAATAGTACAGTTCAAGCCACGTTCCATTGGTATATTATACACCTACTAAGGTTGCTATTTTGAATAAATCATCTAAGCTTTTTTAAAAAAATTACAAGTTCTAGCATTAGTTGATAGATAGCAGCAGCATATTTATTTTTGAAAAGAAAACTTCTTTAGCGGCGTTGAGCACTTTTTCTGTAATGGGTATAAAATCTTAAACTCGCGTCAGGACACGTGACCTGATCGAAAAAGCGTAAGACGGATGGAGAGTAGACAGCTATCCCCTCTCTACGGCGCGGCGAAAATGTATGCCTGGGCCTACTGTTTTTAATTTGGCTGTGAGTGTATTAAGACGTACATATGGTATTTTTTAACGGACGACTATTGACGGACGACAAATGTCGGACGACTTTTTGTCGGACGACTATTGACGGACGACAAATGTCGGACGACAAATGTTGGACGACAATTTGTTGGACGACAAATGTCGGACGACTATTTGTTGGAAGACAAATGTCGGACGACTATTTGTTGGACGACAAATGTCGGACGACTATTTGTCGTCCGACTATTTTTTTTTTTTCATCTAAAACTCTTTTTGCGTATGTTCTCGCGACATATGAGATTTTACACAGATATACAGTTTTCACTTCTGCCTGCACTCCCGGAGTGCGCTGTTTTTTTTATATTATTATTTATATCAATGAAAGTATAATAAAAAAATCTATAGCTAGTAAAAATCGACGAAGCTTATTCAGGATTTCGTAGCAGACGAGGCTCTATAGCACTCAGCAGTCTTTACCTTCCATGACCAGGTAAAATAAAAAAATAAACACATTATCTTAACCAGAGACAACGGTGGGTATAAAGCTCGTCTATAGTAGGTACGATGCTAGCAGAACCAGTATAAAAATTGCGAATCTAGTATTTTCTATGACTAAACATCTATTCTAATATTATAAAGAAGAAATATTTGATTGTATTTTTAGATAGTACTATAGGCTCCGAAACTACAAGACCGATTTTGATAAAATTTGGTATGAGGATACATTATTATTCTTCTTCTTCTTCTCGTATAGTGGTGTGGCTCATCTATTGTTACAGTTTTCAGATCGCCTCTATCTTGACCTAACGACTGCTACTAGAGGTAGCAACCGGGACCAACGGCTTAACGAGAATACATTGATTCATTAACAGTAACAAACGCTACTTTTTATGCCGATATTTCCACGAAATCGGGAGTTACAAGGGTGAAACGGAGCGCTGTTAATTTCAAATATTTCAAATACTTATTTCCCAAAGTAACACTACTACATAGTATAAAATAAAGTCACTTTTCGCCGTCCCTATTTTCCTTTGTACGCTTAGATCTTTAAAACTACGCAACGGATTTTGATGCGGTTTTTTTAATAGATAGAGTGATTCAAGAGGAAGGTTTATATGTATAATACATGCATAATATAGCCGTGCGAAGCCGGAGCGGGTCGCTAGTTTAACTCTAAATGTAAATAAGAGATCTAATGATCTCAAATGCAAGACTGCTGGCACCAACCGTGTATACGATTTTAATGAACACCATAAGTGAAAACAAAGGGCTTCTGTCGGTACTATCCCCCTACTTAAACCCAAATGAGGTGCTCCATTTTACTGTTTAAATTACGCAAGATATTGCAATTACCAACAGTTGACAATACGGTGCCAAACAAATGCTTAACCATAAAGTACCACACTACCATTTCATATCTTTTTCAGTCATCAAAAACTAGTCATTGACATTTATCGATAAAATGTTATCGAGAAACTATGTTTCCGTTCTCTCGAAATAAATAACTTTTATCGAAAAGTTTCTATTGGTAACAATATTATTCTTTAGATTCTAAAATTCAATAAATATCATCGACACTCCAAACATGTAACGTCTCTCCAATCTTCTTTGAAATAAGTGCCGTATAAATCTTCGCTTGATCTATAAAAAGTACTAAAACGTTCGTAAATAAATATCAATATCGTATAGGTACCTACAATCTTGGATCCACATCTTGGATATAAAAGATGCTCCGAGTCCATAACAAACAACTTGCTCTTTATTGACAAAACTGATTCTATAGAAAACTTAAGATACGATGCATAACTTTGATATACCTACCTACCTACTCAAGTTTCTTGAATAAACACATAAATTCAGTTAGCAAAAATATAATCACAAAATCCTAAAAGGGTAGGTAAATATTCTAAAAATTAAAAATGCATTTACGTAAAAGACGTCAATTTTTGACTCTACAATTGTGAAATAATGAAATACCTTTGCTCTAAAATAATATTAAAGTAGGTGCATATACATTTAAAAGTTGCAGGTCAAGTTATTCACTCTGTTAGTACCTAAAATTGTCAAGTGCGGCCGGTGTCGGTGTCCGCGGTAATGGAGGTGGGCGTCGGCGCAGATAGCGCTGATGTCATACGCCCGCGCATCCAGGAACATTTACTGGGTTTAAATAGGAATTTATGGGCTTTGGTGAAAGTCGGCGTGATATTGTTTATTTGAGCAAAAATATTCAATGTTTTTTAAACCTACTACATAAATTAAATATTAAATGGCAGTAATTTCTGAATAAAGTTTAACAACCCATCCTTCGAGGCAAAAAAATCATCTCATCCAATCAATTAAATGATTCCTCAAAAATTGCTAGCAATTATTTTGTCAAAAGGAACGAGAGAGATCGACCCTAAGACTTAACCTGACAAAATATTGCAATATAACGACGGATATGTCGATAAAAAATGTGCACATCACTATCAAAGGATGAAACGGATTGAGATTAATAATATCGATTATTATTTTTATTTTAGCTGCAGATACTTTAATACTATATTCTTTTTAAATGGTTATAGTTAGGTATAATGCTGCTTTATAAATTCAGATTTTTTAAATAAATCCCATGTAAAAATCTATACTTACCTATAAATAAAATAAAGCCGACGCGAAATATATGTACGCACATGACTCTCGAACGACTGCACTAAATTGGATAATTCATTTTTTTTGCGTTCGTTATTGTCAGGACAAGGTTTCGAAAAAAGAAAATTTAAAAAAATCTAACGCGAGTGAAACTTCGAGGCGCAGCTAGTAGGAAAATAAAAACTACAAAGAATGAAAAATTTAACACATGTTTCAAAAATGAACAACTAAATAAACTTAAAAAATGATAACAATAATTTCTAAATTCGCTCTAGAATGTCGTCCCTCTCGATTTAGGCAATCAATAAACATTTTTTCTAAACAATTAGGGTACCACTTGAAGCCACAATGAAGGGGTTCGCATGCATCTGTTCTGTGATACAGACACCCTCACACGTAAGGCCATGTTAATTCGGTACTTTGCAGTATTTAGTGATGTTAGGAAAATTTATCGATAAAAGTTTAGTTATTATACATTTTTTTTATCTTAAACTAGCTGCTGCCCGCAACGTCGTACGTGTAGTAGTTTTGTTTTATGTATCCTTCAAAACCTTCCTCTTGAATCACTCTATTTATTAAAAAACCGCATCAAAATCCGTTGCATAGTTTCAAAGATCTAACACAGGGATGACGCGGGAAGCCACTTTGTTTTATACTGTGTAATGAAGTAAAAAAGCTCTCTGGGAATTACCATGTTCTTTTAGATTTGCTTGCACAATAAATAACTAAGTTTTAGTTCTTAAACATGATAACAAACAGCCAAAGTATCAAACCATGGATTAAATAATACATATGAACCTTATCTTAATAATATATATAAATCTCGTGTCACAATGTTTGTCCTCAATGGACTCCTAAACCACTTAACCGATTATAATAAAATTCGCACACCATGTGCAGTTCGATCCAACTTGAGAGATAGGATAGCTTACATCCCGATATTCCCACGGGATCGGGAGTTACGCGGGTGAAACCGCGGAGGGCAGCTAGTAGTTAAAATAGATTTTAAAAATTACTCGCAAATTGTATTTAGCTAATTATATTTAAGCACAATCTCAAGAAAATCACTCTAAGATGTTATAGTGTAAGTATAATAATTATTATAAATCCAATTAATACTACCAAAATATACTGCAATACTACTGGTTCCACTACTACTTCTACTACTATTAGGTACGCCACTACTACTATTAGTGTTAAAAAAATGTATTCTAAGTAGGTTTAGAGGGCCTGCATAGCATTGTGCTTAAACAAATTTAGTTAACTGCATTTAACAGGTCATTTAAAATTAAATTGTATTCCAATAGCCACAAGGTTGATATTAGTTAATCAGTTTAACACTTTGACAGTTGGTTATAACACCTATAATATTGGGACAGTGGGTTGGAAAACTAAAAATCCTTGCCACCTAGTTCCCTTAACCGTTAACACTTATTTTACTTATAACTTACAGTTAAAAATTAACATCTTTGCCAGTCACAATATCATCATAATTATATAGGGTAGCGCACCCCGATCAAAAGACGGGCTCATGTGGGTAAACTGCGCTAGGGGCGCGCGCCATCGTATAATTCACCTAACGGTTTTTGAAACATATGGATATTCAATAACATAAAAGAGGAATTTATATCTATCTATACATATATTCTATGTTCATTTTGTTGAATGTTTAGGGAGTCACAATCCTGGAGTGCGAGAGCCTGGCTGCATACAGGGTGACATACTTGGCAACCAAACAAAAGTCAAAAAGGCGTGCGAGGACCCCAGGAGAATTCTGTGCTTCTGGTCGGAGCTGGGTTGGCTGGAGTAGCAGTCAACGATCTGTCCCTATCCCTATGTATGCTTAAATCTTTAAAACTACGCAACGGATTTTGATGCTGTTTTTTTAATAGATAGAGTGATTCAAGAGGAAGGTTTATTTATATGTATAATACATGCATAATATAGCCGTGCGAAGCCGGAGCGGGTCACTAGTAATAATTATATAAGCCTTTATTTCAGAACATTATGTTCAGTAAGTACATTTAGTTCACATGCTATACTATATACCTGTTTTGTCTATAATATGATATCTAATTAATTTCGGGAACTAGGCTCGTATCTGTTTGTCTATCGACAAAGGCCTCCTTCAACTCTTTCCATTCCCGTCTATCTCTGGCCTTCCTTGACCAGAGTGATGCCTACGTACGGAAATCAGAGCATACCTATAACGTTGCTACATCCTCGAACTCGCCGTCGCTTTTCATCGGGTAAACTGATGTCAAAGGCAAGCCTATTTTGTGAAAAAAATAACCAAATGCAAAATAGGCTTAGATTTGAGCTCGTCTCAGTTGGGGAGCGACGATTAGGTCGAGCATTATGCTAGCTTAGAAGGTAACTAGAGCTATCGTTAAAAAATCGTTGCTGCCGTGCTAACTTTTATTGCAGTAAGTGCATGGAACGTAGCGTCGATAAAATCGAGTTGAATGAAATGAATGAAGGAATGAATGGAATACTTTATGTTCAAGTTCAAGTTAAACGTAGGTAAAACTTTAAAAGTTTTATTTACATTTTTGCGTCACTTGAAACACTATAGCCTAACAAGTTATATGAATAAGTATTTCAATTGTCTTTCAAAGTTTGTACTTTATAGTAACGTTTATGTATTCTGTGTTTGTAGGAAATCATTATAAAGACTCGGGTAAAATGGCGGGGCCCAGCTAATTGTTAAAAAACTTGTTTAAAATAGTTAGAAAACCTAAAAGTATTGTCATAATAACAAAATTATTATAAAAGTAGCCACTCCTAATGGTGATAATATATTAACATTTAAATATGAAATTCTTATTTGTAACAATAGATCCGTTAGTCTAGACTCTAACGGGTATATCTCTATACAGATAAACCATTCGATTCATTTGCATTTCAAATCTATATCATATAAAAGACAAAAAGACTCATCAAGAAATCTTTGAAACTACAATAGCTATGAGTCCTTCGCGTGGTTCCATTTTGGTACCCCGCGCAAAGTTCTTTTTAGAGTTTACGGAAATTTGACATATAAAGGGGTAAAAACGGCTGATAAAGTTTGTAATTATTATGTATTTTGGGTTTGTAGGAAATCAGTATAACTTCTATAGAGACACTAAGGGTCAAATTGCGCTGCGCAGCTAGTTCAATTTAAAGGTATCAACTAAATTCATCATTATTTTTGATCGAGCAATCGAAGCGTCTCTGCTTCAAGTCTGGCTAAATTTGCTTTCCTCTATCAGTATGTAGATTTGTTTATTGGTCTACCTACAGGTCGTATATTACAACTAATTCAAACGAAACTTGGTAAACAGGTTTGACGATATATTAGAATTTTTCGATATCAATAATTCTTTATTCTTTGAAAGTTCGCGTTGGTCTCATAAAAATTTGGTAAAGATCGGATGAGGATTTTGGAAGTGATAAGCAGAATTGCTCCTCCAAATACAATCGTTCACTTATCTACCAGTAAATTCGGCCCTTTAATTACTAGGTGGTATATTATATTTTAATATACCACCAGAAATGATCCTTTCATGGTTTTAAACTTATTTGGGTACAAATTTTAATCAAAACTAAAAAACCTTCGTTTGCTCAAGACAATTCCGAGTATTCCTAACAAAAAGTCGTAATTCCCAAATCAATATGAAGATGGTCATGGTACTTACTTGCAGAAATATTCGCCTCTCGTTGACGACAGACAAGTGCCGCCGTTTTTGCACGGCGATGGCGAACACGACACGAAACCTGAAACGATAAATTAACATATGAAAAACTCGCAAAAATACGATACAAATCAGATTAAACATCAAACAGTGATGTACCGTGGTGTTCGTTAAAAAATATACTGAATTATTTATAAGACAGGTGCGTTTTGGTAATAAAAGGTAATAAAGCATTTATAATAAACGTAAAAATCTGTATAGCCCCGGCATAGAATAGGGCAACCCCATAATATCCTTTCCGTTGGTGTCGTAGAAGGCGATTAGGGAATTTGAAGACCTTATACAGTACAGATCATCACACCTTAGGTCTGGTAAATCATCGCAGCAACAGCATTACTAAGGGTATCAGGCTGTCAGGCCGACCATAAAAATATTGCAAAATCATATTGCAGTATTAATCAAGAAGACGTACTGCTCCGACTCCAAACAAATTGGGATAAAGAAAGGCAGACAGAAGAAACAACTTTAAAATCAAAACAAACAATCGTATATTATAACCTAAGAAAGTCACAAGTGATAATATTTATGATCTAAATAAAGTTAAAGCAGCAAAGCACCAAATTGAAGCGGAAAGTTGTGCAAGCAACAATTAATAACCAAAACATAACAGTGGATATAGAATGACAAGTTTGCATTGAGCCATAAAAGGAGATTCGGGTCAAAACAACATTAGATTTGAAGATAAAGCGTAAATAAATCTACGGATTACCTAACTCAGGTTTCACTAGAGCTAAATATTTCGGACACATGAACTGTGTCTAAGATTTATTACACTCAAATATTATGATAATAATTAAGAATGATTTGTTTATTGATGGTATCTTAATTATAACGATGCGAATTAAAAATTGAGAGTTTGGAATGGTCAAATATATTCGACTACTAAAATTAACCTCGAGCATTTCAATGTAATTTTACAATGGTACAATCTGGCAAATGTTCAAAGTGTGGTTCGAGTTTATTAAAAACAGGGAGTGCTCGATGTCTTGTTACTAGTAAAAGCTCTAGTCTAACCCCACTTTTAAGCAGTGCAAGTAGATAAGTACTACTTCATAACCAAATAGGTACAAGTATTTTTCCAACAGGAAGAAGTTAACACAAACAGGATTTGAAAAAGCAGATTCAATCAATATCAGAAGTACTACTAATTTGGCTGTCTCATTTTTCAAGAACCATAAAAGGTGCACAGGAAATCAAAATGTACGGACAAAAAATAGTGCAGCGACACACCCAAAACAAAATAGTCGATAATGATGTGTTACCGACACACTATCGAGATGTGATCCGAGATATCGATATCGATCAACATCAGGACCACCCGAACGCCGCACGACGATTGACGATAAGTCGCTACTTATTAAAGTAATTAATTTCATAAAACCTTCGTAATTGGGAACGTAAATTTAAGCGCAAATTAGCTATTAATACGAGCTATTAAGTTAATCAAGATAACCTAAGTTAAAAGATACAATTAAAATCTACAAGATAAAGTTAATAAAGGGCAAAAAAATTATTATATTATATGATACGATATTAAAATAAAAATTAATTAATAATTCAATTTATTCAAGATATTTTATAGGGAAGATATATCTTAGAGATATGTGGTGATAAGATTTATCAAAACATGTTTTGTAATTTTTTTATATAAAGCTAGGTAAGTAACTGTTGAAATACAAATTAACAACCTAAACCAGAATTAGAAAAATAGAATATTTTTATTAGCGATTTTATTAAAAAATCATTCTTTAATAATATTTGCAAAAGCATAAACATTAAACTACATTGACAGTAATTTATGTAAATATTAAATCCAATGTCATCTCATCATTAATGATGTATTTAAAGCCAATTTGTCATTAATTCCGTTATTAATACTCCTAGTTAACTAATTGGATTATTTATTTAGCATTGTAACGACATTTATACGACACGATAACCATATCAGTAAACAAACATACAAATACTGTCCAAATTGATTGAAGACGACGCGTGGGAACAAATTCATAATGTAAATATACACCTAATCATAATCTCTATGCTTTCTTAAATTGTAAATATTGGAAATGTAACCGACTTTTCTCCGTATTTTTTGGGCAAATAAATTGAAGAGATTACTAAAATTCGATCGCAAAATATTATTATGATATGTGAAAAATGACGGGAACGCAACGACAGTGATATGCCAACCAGAGGGGAAATACTAACCGATATTTCTCAGAATAAAGTAAGTTTACTCGAACATAATATTTAAAAATATCGATAGCTAAAAATTTCATGCCATTTCCAACACTACTTTTATTGTTGTTGACGCTAATGATGTTTGAAAGACCAAAGAGAGTAAAATGATTATCTTTCCGGATGACAATAGTGTGGAGCTCGTCCTTTTTTCGTGAACGGACCAAATTTCACGTTTCCAGAAAATGAGGCTGTGCAAAACGAAAACCGGCTGCAACCGCCATCACCTTATAAGGTCAGTTCATTGTTTTTGCAGGCCTTGGCGAACCAGGGCCGACGCGACATGCTTGGACTTTAAGCTTTTGTTCTTTCTCAAATATTATTCAGTTAAATTAGTGATGCAAATACAAGTCTCCATTTTGGTCAAGAATTAAGTTCAACAAAAAAAGTTTGATCAAAATGTTCTGCTTTTGAAACCAAAACATAAGTGGCTGATGAATAAATATCTTCTTCAGCTAACTAGCTTCTTTACTTCTTGGTTTCTGTAGTTCACATGTTTAATAATTTTCTATGTTTTGTGTGTGTGCAATAATTTATCGTTTATCTATCTATCTTGTTACATGTTAGACAACATTGTCTCAATATTAGAGGGACAAACACAGGTTATTATAAAATATACTTCCATATCCCCCTCCGTCAGTCATTTTTTGCAATTTTAGCGGCACCTTTGAATTATTTTGACCAGATATTATAAAAGGAACTATGAAACTTAGTTTCTTTTATACTACCTTCGGAAGATGTCCTTCTCACCGGAAAAAACACAACAATTTCTGTCAATATCTCCCCAACCCTAAAAATTGACCCATTTCCTCGACAAACTGTCATTTAAGAAACTTTGATCGATGACCAACACACAATGGTCAGCTTAAAATAATGACATGTCATATCTCGAGGAATAAATCTTGTCAAAATCTGGACGAAAACGTTGCCGAAACTTATCGGAAGACGTCGACAGTTGATTGAGGGAAATCTTCCTTAATGTATGTTAAAAAAAACTTGTATCGAGCGTTCTAGATATGTCTTGATCACCTTTAATGTGATTCGTTGTAATAAATTCGAAGAGATGGACGTGGTGTGTTGACAGATCCAAAACAAGAAGCAAAGATGCAATGCAAGTTATTCATATAAGCAGAAGTAGAATAGATTTTGTCAATGCATATACTAGCTATTTTTCCCGAATTTGCCAAAATCCTTTCTTAGCGGAGGCCTATGTTATTATCGCTATTTGGCATACAAATAGCCCGATCCATCTATTAGTTTGAACAGTGCGTTGGTAAATCAGTCAGTCACTACTTGTCAGTACTTTTTATACTTATTTTATACTTATTCATAGACAGTCCAATATGTGTCAGGTGCTGATGCAGTTTAAGGTGTAGTTACGGCTTTATTTAGAAGATCCCTATTCACTTGAAGTCTTAAAACAGTAACAAGATAAATAAAGCTATTGCATCGTGCGAGCTTCGTAGAGTCGTATCATACACATACACGTTAAGCGAACGCTCGGCCTAGCTACATGGTAGGCGGAGTGGGGGGTGTTAGGCTTTATTTTCGTTACGGAATTTCTTGATTCGGTCGCCGCGCTCAAAACCCGCGATAAAAGCTATGCAATAGCTTAACAAAAAAAGCAGTATTATAAAGCGGTACAATTAGTTAATTTTATTGTAGTACTGATTTAAAAACAGAGGTCAAACACAATCAAAAACATAACAATATAAAATTAAATTTTACTGATAAGGCAAACCAGTTGAAACATGTTAAAAATAACAATATGAAATCTATTAAAGAACTGAATCATGGAGGAAGTCCAGATATTGATAACTGAGACCGTGGGAATACAGTTTGAACGATAACAGTTATAAAAATAAAAATATATTATGTAAAAAAATTCGCCTAATCATTGGTATATCCGCGCCGTGAGAAGTGATCAGTTGTTTGCATTTGATAACGAAATGTAGCTAACATATACAAGTTATGATATTTGATATGTTTCATAAGTTAACGGTACTAACTTAACTTAACATAAGTTATATCGATCGAGAGTTAAGCAACTGATTTATCAAAACCTTAGAAAATTTAAAGAAGAAAAACTTCATTTCTATGGTTAACTACCCTGGCTACCATAACTACCCTTTAGACCCTGATGTATTATTGTTCAGGATTGAAATAATAATATGAATCATTATAGAGCAAATTTATATTTTTATTGGTATTTTTTTATATTATTTTCTTTAATTTGAGTCTTGTATTCATTTAAGGTTAATGGCTTAAAAAGTACGAATTTCGATCTGACTAATAAACATTTATAATATTACAATTTTACAATGATGTTTTCTCCTTTTTACTTATTAACATTTGCTTAATAATATACATTATGACTTTTGTACATTTTGACACTGAGACTATGTAACCAATCGACATCTTGACTTCGAAACATATACTTAGCACCCTCTAAACTAAGGTCCGTATTAATAAACCGAACTCAATATCGATTTCAATCTTGAGTTTGCTCTTGAGTCGTTGCGCTGATTAATAAACCTATCATAAGACGCGATTAAAGAGCGACGTATCACTTGAGTCATACCGTATTAATAAATCAAACTCAGCACTCAAGTCTGATTGCGGGTCATACAAATATTACATTTTTTTAAATATGTTCACATTAAAAACAAGTTGACAGCAAAATATGACGACACTACCTACCATAGGGTAAGAACATATAATTCAAGGTAAGAACAAAGCGTTACTGTCATTCAAGTTCAGTCTCAAATCTCAAGAGCGATATCAGCCTGGTTAAAACTTGAGTTTTATCTATTAATTAACGCCTAACTTAAGATAGTGACCACATCTCAAGACTCACTCGATTGATACGCACTCAAGATCGATATTGAGAGCGATTTATTAATACGGGCCTAAGAACAATTTTAATTCTCTACAAACAAAAAATATTCAAATTAAAAGACATCAAACTATGAATAACTTGATCAAAAGATAGGTATTTGCTTTTCAAACACCTACCGTTAAGAATTTATCCGAAAATCGCGTGTCTACAATCAGTAAACCGCTACGCAAAACTCTCAATGTGTTAGAAAAAAATTAACAATTTCATGGCGTAAGTTGTTATATCAAATGTTTGACAGAATGGCGGAAAATAAAAAGCAATGTTCCCATGAATTTTGGAACTAATCCGGTATTTGGAGTAAATGGTATTCCGTTTTTTTAGAATACCTATGTTATGGAATTTGTTATTTTGATGAGATTTTGATCGTGTTATTGGTCGCATCGTAGATTTAAAAAATTTACATCATATTCATGCCATGTTAATTCCACGATCATATAAA
Source organism: Idaea aversata (assembly GCA_907269075.1). Taxonomy (NCBI): domain Eukaryota; kingdom Metazoa; phylum Arthropoda; class Insecta; order Lepidoptera; family Geometridae; genus Idaea; species Idaea aversata. The sequence continues at coordinate 2,176,973 of OU026084.1, forward strand.
ATATTAATATTGTAGGACATTTTACCTAGCGCCATCTAGGCCCAACCTAAGCAACTAGGCTTGTATTATGGTGGCCAGAAAACGGATATAATATTTACCCATATATACTCAGAATTATTTTTGTCTACGATTTGCTTTATTTTTGGATAATATGTTGAAGAAGGAGTAAAAAAAGAAAGAAGAGAAGGAATACTTTGGGGTCGATATTTACCCCCTGGGCATGTAATATATAATAGGTATACATACAAAAACACCTAGACCAGAAAAAAATATATTTGCATAAATAAATATTTTTAATGGGACGCAAAAATTTTTGCGTCGCAAGCGGGTGTTCACCCGATAATATCACTTTTAGATTATGATAGGTTTAGGGCTCATAATGACATTGATTCCTTTGGGTCGACATTAGTAGATAACAATTAACATTATCTGTTAGAATGTTGCAAGTTAGAGGTCAATTTACTCTTGTGCTATCTATAAAGCACGTTGCATTGATAAAAGTTAGATACTTATAATTAAATGCAATTGGAGCAATCAACAGTAGCAGAGAGTTGTTTTAAAAATAATCTGTTGTGTATCATTTCATTCAAATTATAATTGTGTTTACAGAACATATTTAGATAATACATCGTACAATACTGTCTGATTTATGAGCAAATACATACTTTAGTCACTGTTGTTTTTAGATAATTTCTTAGAGTCTACACTGACTCTATATTATGAACTAGCTGCACCCCACCGTTTCACCCGCGTAAGTTCCGATTGCGCGGGAATTGTCCTTCTTCATTCTCTAAGGTCTTTGCTGATTTTCATCCGAAACGGTTCAGTTGTTTGACCGTGAAGAGAGAACAAACAAACAAAAAATTAAACGAAATTTCGAATTTACAATATTAGGAGGGAAAGAGCGTGGATCTGGGTGAATAATTTCATAATTTCAATCAATATCTACTTCAATCTTTGCAGTTTCTTTCATTCATTATTCTTATAAAAGCTAACCTATTAGAATAGCCATGCTATCAACAGCAGCTCAATAAATAAGAACGTGTATTATCAATAAGCAGGTGATCCACTAAGCCAAGCCGGGCTGAAGGCACCGTTAGCGACGGAGACAGTGTGGGCGTCGCGTGGCATTAACATACATTTAATATTGCTAAGAATCTTAAATTGGGCTTTCTTAATTTGAATGAAAATCTGGGATAAGAAAGCTTGGGAACTGTTTGGACTCAAAAAAGAAAATTTAGAAATTATAACGTCAAAACAAAAGGAAAATGAGGTCTTTAGCATGCTTTTGTCTAAGCTTTACTTAAATTGATACTCGAACTAAGTTGGCTGCTGGACTGATGAGGATCGAACCATATTTAAGGCAAAGAAAGCTGGATCAAAAACACAGGATAAAAGCATCATTAATGTCATAAAGAAAGTGAAAGAGATAATCAACCAGCAGCATCAACAAAGAACTCTCATCTATCCACTACCATTCTTAAGTACAATAATAAAGAACTCCATTAAACCTATAGGCAATTGTACCACAATTGTACTAAGCAAGCCTTTTTATAACATGTTAATACATTGCAAATCAAACGGTCGACATTGACTAATGATTAAGACAAAATACTAATTAGGTACTGATTCTCAGTGAATACTGAACTAATGACTTCACGAGTTACTGTTCTGAAGTTAAAAATCTCAAGTAAACACTTTAAGGAACATCATGAAAAAGCAAAATCCCAAACTAAGGAAGTTTTTGATACTCGCAAAAGTAAAAGAGAATCTAGCGAGACTTCTGTAAAAAGGTATTATTGATAAATAAATTTCAATAGATAGACGTCCCAAAACAATATATACGCACGTACGTCTTTTTCAGGTACGCAATTCTGAAACCACAGACAAGTGTTGACTAAGTCTTTACTAATGATTATTGACTCCAGTCAATAAAAGAAACGCCGTGCCGCTAAAACTTGTTTGAAATCAAACCCGTTTGTTGGTTTTTGATGAGGTTCTGATAAATGTAGATCGAGGTTTATTGTGGGAGACGTGAAACTATCTACTTAACAACCTAGACGTAGAAAGGTAAGGCCCTAATTCTGGGACAATATAAAAACAATGGGATTTGCACTCTTAAACAATTTTATATTAAATGGTAGTTATCGTGTCTGTTTGTTTCAGCTTCCATTTTCCCGTAACTTTGAAAGTTATCCAAAAGAAGTAAATATAATTATTTTTCTTTTAAAATCATTATAAAAATTGAACATAGAATTATTATTAGCAACCGACCTATAAAGTTAATGTTGTGCAGTTTAATGTTAGGGGTCGAAGGCACCCTCTGTGACGAGCGTCGCACGCGCATCCTTCTCGAACAATTTCGAAATCGAGTGACGTCAATTTGTTTTACGATTACGAAGCATAAGTTTAAAAAATAGGAGAAATAGAAAAGGCAGCGACCGATTTAGGTTAAATTAGGAAGTATAACAAACAGTAGCCATCGAAATATTCTATAGCTATGTTTATAAATAGTGTATTTTCAAAGGTCGGCATAAATAGGTACGGGAGCTCCAATAACAATCACGTAAGTACCTCTCTGGTGCCTCTATAGGGCCCCGATTCTGATGCCACAACTGTTACCCTACGAATTAATGATTGTTTCGGGCTCCTTAGTAGTAAAGGCATGATTATAAACTACCATATAGTCATTTTTACTATTAAAGTTATTAAAAACGAATTATTTACCAAGATTTCTTTTTATTTCGGACCTTGATATTTCCATGTTGTTATAAACACCATTTTCAACGAAACAAAAACCATGTCAAATGTCCCGTTTTAAATAAATTTAATCAGTAAGCGTGATCTCGGAAAACGTAGACAAAGTAAAATAATATTGACAGAGGCTATATCAAACGTACAATCCAGTAATCTTATAAGAATTGTCCATTTTTGCATATTATAATATGAAAAATCAAAATGGAAAACTAAATATACCTAAATCGAACTGTACATTTATTTATTGACCGATTTAGTTAGTAGAATTGGTCCCTGGTACAGGCGTAATTGAGGATGCTGACGCTTCTATATTGTCACATCCGTTGAAACATCGCCTTTGATCTAGATAATGGTACTGATTCGACCTCTCGGACTGTATTCGATTTAACGGTACCTACTTATAATTTGATCGATTTAGCTGAGTGTATAGACAGACAGACAGTAACAGCTGGAGTGGGAGTTAATAGATCAGTCATAAAAGTTATTGTTTCCCTTGTATAGGCAGATATCTGACTCTCACAAAGAAATGCAAAACGAATTACTAGTAGTTCGCCCCGAACTGAGACCTCACGAGTTTCACGCTGAAATATAATAAACGCTGAAGTTTATTATATTTCAGCGTAAAGTACTAAAATGTATAATATAACGACGAAAGACTCCAAATACGACAGGTCTATCTTATTTGAATGATAGGTGCCTAGTATCGCTATTATCTGACATTGGATGATTTAGAGAATCCAAACACGATAGGCATAACTTGTTGTTGTTGTTAAGTTCTAAAAGCATAGGCCAGCTTAATCATCACACCCTGGACATCCGTTGACTCTTTATTTTTACTCAAGACATTTTGAATGTGTCCAACATAATATCCAGAAGATAGTAATTCCTTTCCTTCCTTCCTTATGTATCTACTTATCATAATGTTACGTAAGAGGAAACGAGAAGACAAGCTCGAGAACGAGAATATATTAGAGAAGTTTGAGGCCAATATGTCCTGTAATAAGTCCCTAAACTAAAATATAACAAGTCAATAAAAATTATAAAAAAATTAGTCACAAATTTTATAATTATCAGTGTCTCTAGATCGGCTAAAACCGAACATTCCTACTATTTAATACTATCCACCACTATTATTGTAAAACAGCCCATGATTATGAAATAAATAATTATAGGAAATGAAGCAAAGAGAGTTCGGACGATTTGGGGCAAAGTAATAAATTTCTATAAATTTTAAATTTAAATAAATTTGGATTAAGAATATTGTAAATAGTAAGCGTGTTACATTGTGAATTTGTGATGCTACACCTTCGTTATTTTTCTTTTGCAATCACAATGTAACACGCTTACTATTTAAGTACAATATTCTTAATCCAAATTTATTAGATTTTATTTTCTATTTTTTAGTTGGACTTTTTTTATTAAAGCGTGTTTTTTTTAGTTTTTTATTCTATTAATTTATTTTATACTTTTTGGTCTTTGATAACTTAATATATTAGATCGGACCCTGGTTACTATTGAAAGACAAACTACTCGTCAAGACGATTCTAACGAGCCTAAACTCGATGAGGTTGTGTCGTTTCATTGCGAAGTTCCTATGACCACCTTCCAGTTCCATCATCAGACCCTGGTTACCATTGAAAGACAAACTACTCGTCAAGACGATTCTAACGAGCTCAAACTCGATGGGGTTGTGTCGTTTCATTGCGAAGTTCCTATGACCACCTTCCAGTTCTATCATCAGACCCTGGTCACCATTGCAAGCCAAAGTACTCGTCAAGACGATTCTAAAGAGCTCAAACTCGATGGGGTTGTGTCGTTTCATTGCGAAGTTCCTATGACCACCTTCCAGTTCTATCATCAGACCCTGGTCACCATTGAAAGCCAAACTACTCGTCAAGACGATTCTAACGAGCTCAAACTCGATGGGGTTGTGTCGTTTCATTGCGAAGTTCCTATGACCACCTTCCAGTTCCATCATCAGACCCTGGTCACCATTGAAAGACAAACTACTCGTCAAGACGATTCTAATAAGCCCAAACTCGATGGGGTTCTGTCGTTTCATTGCGAAGTTCCTATGACCACCTTCCAGTTCCATCATCAGACCCTGGTCACCATTGAAAGACAAACTACTCGTCAAGACGATTCTAACGAGCCCAAACTCGATGAGGTTGTGTCGTTTCATTGCGAAGTTCCTATGACAACCTTCCAGTTCCATCATCAGACCCTGGTCACCATTGAAAGACAAACTTCTTGTCAAGACGATTCTAACGAGCCCAAACTCGATGGGGTTGTGTCGTTTCATTGCGAAGTTCCTATGACCACCTTCCAGTTCCATCATCAGACCCTGGTTACCATTGAAAGACAAACTACTCGTCAAGGCGATTCTTAACGAGTAGTTTGAATGAATGAACTATGAAGTATGGATAATGAGATAATTCCTGCAGATTCCCTCCAGCTCTATCATCAGATCAGTTCCATGGTACCATATTATTGTCACCGAAGTTACGCCCTTTCATTTGATACCCCACTCGGGTATATTTGCAGTATAGTTTGTGTGCCATATAGGTAGATCCCCTTTTGGACCCCTATCTCCGTAACCCCCTGACCGATCCTGCTCATGTTCGAACTTAAAAATTCTATGGACCTCAACTACTTGTATACCAAAAATCATGAAGATCAGAGCAACGGTACTCAAGTTATCGTCGAACAAACATACAAACATACAAACATACGAGCGACCGACCCTTCTCAACACTAGACCTCTCTCGCTTCGCTCGTTCGGTCAATTATACCCATAAATGCCCAGGTGGTCGATATTCACCCCAAAGTAATTTTTCTCTTCTTTCTTCTTTTAATTCTTTATAAACATATACAAAAATAACGCAAATCGGAGACAGAAAAAGATCATGAGCATATATGAATGTACTATTTTCAATGTGTTATTTGACCCGTGGAATCATCCTATAAACGTACGGCCCAAACGGGACGAATTTCAGGGGTCAAAAAATATTTTTACACAGTTGCAGTTGCCCCATTTCCTAACCAGAGTTGTATTTATTGTCATGCAGCGTTGGTGCAAGCTGAATAAAATAGAATTGATTGAACTGAAAGCGTTTCCAAAATATTCAACATGATGCAACCTTGGATTCAAGCTGTAGTAAGATTTGATGAAGGTAATCTAGAGTTGGATAATGAACAGAGTACTCATCTAAATCCAAAATCGAACGCTGCAGAGGAAGAATGTTGACCGTGGATGAAATAGTGGTTTTAAAGTTAAAAGTCTACTAAAAGTTAACGATGCAATGCCAATGGCAACAAACGAAATAAGACCAAGAAATACTAACCTAAACAAAGACATTAATATAGCCCATAGAGGTCGTGACAGTCCATGTGAATTACCGAACATCACGAAACAAACAATAGTTCGTCTGAGAAAAAAGTAATACAAAAAGTTAGAAGAGAAAGCAATAAAATTATTAATGACAGAGTCGCGAGACCTGTACGCCTGTCGGTGTGATTTCGTCATGCATTGTCTGCGCATGCGACGATGTTTAATGAATTGTCCATCGATTCATCACCAAACAATGGCTTTAGGGATGTAGAGTGGGGCAGGATATAGTCGATAAATTAAAAAAGAAACAGAAATTAAGACTTTTATGTAAAGACCATTTTCAAGCTCCACATAGCCTTCTATCTTCATCCTCTTTTCAAGAAACAAAAATATTTTTGAAGAAAACTGTGATGTTGTTAATTTTCCTAAAAAAACATGTTACTGACAATCTCATAATTTTTTGATCGAAACCAGATTCGTTAAATGAAAAATTATGTTTTCTTCGTAATTGGTTACGATAGACGGACGGCCGAAAGGAATTTAACAAACAGATCTTGAAAATCTCTAAGAAAAAGTCGATAATATGTAGTTATCGATAATAGTTGGCCGTCACTAGCGAATCGTCCATGGATCATCGACACAATAGCTAGTGTCGGTATTGTCGCTGAACAATCTGCTCTGTAATAATGTTTGTCGCTGAAACTGAAACAGAGTTCAAAGTTGTCCGCGAGTTCGTCCGCTTAGGGTTTTGCATTTGGAAAATATTTTCTTTTATATTGCTTTTGTACGAGACTTCGTCAGCGTATGCCTGCGTTATGATAATAACAGCAATCTGTATGCCAAAGAGTAATGACAAAACTTCGAACAAAAATAACTTGTTTCCAAGGTTAGGTTCTTGAAGTTCCTTTATGTGTAATAGCTTCAGATGCTGATGAAGGAAATGAAAAACACATGACTTAAAATTTTGCTTATTTACTTTATCCAGATCTAGTTCAGGAAATCCATACACCACAGTCAATAGCGATATCTGGCCAGTCACTAATCATCAAGTTCGTCTTGATTCTTAATAATAACACAATACCGTAACATATATAAAACCCTTAACATTGAAGTTTCAACAAAAACAAGCCACAGTAACTCGCTCACTTAATCTCATGTATTGAGTCCAGGTCATCACGTCAAATCTTGTCCGGTCTCAGGAACATAAAGGTCTGAGCGGTCTGAGCCGTTATTCTGAACAGCTAGGCAAATGCCATGTTGGTCTGCTTGTAGCAATTTCGATATAAGCAATAGGTTGAAGTTTCATAGAGATTTAAGTGGGCAGAAGTAGGTTTTGATATAGAAACACGATATTGGTTTTTAAAAGAGCCCCAAAACAAAAATAAAGCCGTAAAGATGTACCTATCGTCAATTCTTTGCACATATATACTAACAGGGCTAGGTTTCCTGGAAGAAATCGCTTTAAGCGATAAGGTCGCCTGTTTGTACAATTTCGTAGTTAATAAGTTTTCTCGTCATTTTTGTTATTTTCAATGTTTTGTGTGTTGTACAAATAAAGTGTTTATCTATCTATTTATCTAGCAGCGCTCCAGTCCGATCCATGGGAATATCGGGATAAAAAAATAGCCTATAGTATACCTAATGAATCAATGTATCCTCATACCAAGTTTCATCAAAATCGGTCCAGTGGTTTCAGAGCCTATTCGCTAAAAACAAAAAAAAACTTTCCTGTTTATTAAATTAGTGTAGATATATATTTATGTATGTTCATGTTACTTTTCCCACGATGTTTACATTGATAAATTAAAATATTTATATCCATTTAACTTTGTAAACCAAAGATCTCACCTCCATAAACAAGTAAGAAACCCGAAGGAAACCAGTCGCAAATGTTTGTATAATTTTAATTGCGCGGTGAAATCTGAACTCATATTATATCGCCGTAAATGGTGGTAGGTTCGCCGATCGCCCGAGATAGCCTGTCCTCGTATTGTGGGCCTTTTACCTTAATGTTGTCTAAGTGGATTTTCAGATCGTTGCATTCGAGTTGAGTTGTATGAGCATTTGTGTCAAACTGTTTAGTTTTATTATAAACAGTTTATAGGGTCTGAATTACTTGGCTATTTCATTTATAATAATAAATAAGTAGTCATTTATTGCAGGCATACAATTTCCTATAATAGTAGAGAAATATTCAGTACATAGTCAAATTAAAATTTAACTTAAATAAAAATTAAAATATTATAAGTAAAAATAAAATAAATATATGATAAAACATAGAAGTGAAAATTCGCCGTCCCTTTATCCCTATGTCCCTTTGTATGCTTAGATCTTTAAAACTACGCAACGGATTTTGATGCGGTTTTTTTAAATACATAGAGTGATTCAAGAGGAAGGTTTATATGTATAATACATGCATAATATAGCCGTGCGAAGCCGGAGCTGGTCGCTAGTATATGATAAAACATAGAAGTGAAAATTATCAAGTTAGTTCGTCGTTTATGTTTATTATTAAATGATTAAGTTCGCAGTTTAGTTGGCTCAAAAAATATTAAAGAGGTATTACCTCTGGACACGGTCGACTAAATTGAGAGGGTGATATAGGTTCTGGTGAAACTTACTCCAACATATTTTTACATGTCCCTGAATAGCATTATTTAAAGTTGCTGGCACCGTATACCTAAATTATCTAAATTAGATGTCCTATAATATTATGATTAAGTTGTTAATCGTATTTGATATATTCGCAATTTGAAGTCAGCTCAGTAAATATTTTAGATCTCATTGACAGCAATTGAAAATCGAGGACTATCAAGCGACCGGGCTGATTTATTTCCATTACAAATTCTTAAGAAAACTAAAATAATCTCGTGCATTAGTCATTGGGTCATTACTATAATTATTCTCTCGGCCGCCCTTCAATAAACTTCGAGTCACTTAGCCCCATCTCCAGCGCTCTAAGTCGTTTCGATTAGGCAAATTGATCCAATCATCTACCTTTTTTCTACATTCCTTCACATCAATATAATCACTTCAAACCTGTTTGTAAACGCAACTCGGTGTAATTACATTGAAAAACTTTTGAAAGAAGACAATTTGATTTTTTGATTGTGTTGTGTAACTTATGTAATTGCTCTAGATGTGTGTGGCTGCGGAGTTTTAGGAAACATAGCAAGATTTTATAAAGACGGAACAGACGCTATTTAATTCGAAACACAACTGTCTTCTTCTTCTTTGCGTGTCGATTAAGAGTGTTAATAATTTTATTTTTTTTATTTAGGGATTTTATATTTTTGTATTTCGTTTAGGTAGGTATATAAATTTTATAATTTTGTATTTGTATTGATTTTTTATTTTTTTATTACTTTAATTATTTACATGCCAAATCCAGTCCAATAGGTTGGCACAACTGTGCAAATGCGTTACTACTTGGCAGCAGATTAGTATGTACAATTTTTTCGTACCACTCCGTCATTATTTGTCAATTTCAAGACAATAGCAATAAACCAGGTTTAATTAAGCCCAAGGCGGATATCACAGACTATTTATCAAAACCAACTAGTACCCTTGGCGTGGGTTTGCGTAAATAGAGTAATTCCACCTTGAGCAAGTGGTGACTAATGTACTGCTAATGAACCGGAGACAAGTACAGTCAACGGCAAGGATACGTAACAAATTACAGTTGTAACTCAAAGCGACAAACTTTAAATACTTGGTCGAGACTGTACAAACGAGGCGGAATATCGATGGTAAGAAGATGAAAATTGTTCAGATATTACGGAGTCTGATCTCGAGATAACAGTTTTGTTCTTTTTTTGGAATTTCGGAAAAGAATTGAAAGAAGTTTTGAGATAAAACTTTAAGAAAATATGAGTACATAACATACACAAAGTCAGCTAGTTTATATTTACAGTAGAATAAGTATAGCCGGCTAATAAAAATGAATAAAATACGAAAGTAAATATTGGTGTCGGACAATAAATAAATAGCATACAATACCTATACTATTTCAAGCTCTTACAAAACTATTATATAAAGAAAGTACGTACATAATTTCTAGCACTGACATTACAAATACATTAGAAGCGAAGGCTGTGTTTGTGACAAATCGTTATAGCGCAACGACTCTTGAACATAATGTATCGAACGATAGCTCCCGGGGCGAACACGACAGCACGATTAAAGTCGAATGCTAGACCGGAATAGTGGACCGTTCCCTGAAGCGATTTAAGCTAAAACAACTCTGCAATTTTCCTGAAACTTCACTATTCAATCATTGTTTCTACAAGAACTGTCATTGTATAATGATTGTGCGAGACTTTGCAATTTATATTGAATTGGAGTGTAGTTTTTATGAACTTCATTACAGCCTTTTCTATGTCCTATCTCGGACGTAGACCTCCTCTATCGTCTTCTTGTCCTAAGACTCCTAACGGTCTTGAGTCATTTACATCCAATCAAGGTAAAGTGATTTACATCCAATCAATCAAAAGATAGATAGATAGATAGATAAACACTTTATTGCACCATAAAGACAAACACGAAAAATAATAAAGTAAAGTGCAATAAAAGAAAAGTATATATTATTATATTCGTTATCTAAGCCACTATAACATTAAGTCTAGTTGATAAGCTTCGGACTAAAGGGCGCTGTGTGGTATGTAAGGACTACGCATAACTCTCGCTTGATAGTTTTCTTGCAAACTTAGAAAATATTATCTTCTAGTTTTAAAATACTAAGATCTTTTTAATACTATAAAAATATATGAAATGGTTGAAGTAAACACAAACTGGAAAAGAAGACAAGGTCTAACAGCAGCTAAACAATAAGACCTGAGATACTCGTAGATATATCCTGAGTTAGGTATTGTATATTTTCTATTCAATCGAAAGTTCAAAAGCAATTTCTATCTCTCAATCTGAGAGAACAGCGATTGAAATAGACCAGACGTATGAATGCTTCCCCATTGGCGCGATTTATCTGCACAAACGCATAATGGTGACAATTAAATTTGATGATAAATCAATGCAAATACGAACTCGATTTCTATCTTAATGGTAGGTTTGGTATCAGTAGCAATATCTCTGGTATATTTTATTGAATCATTGGAAACTTACTTAGCTATGCTATTTACATGATTTAATTTGTTTTCAGATATTTGCATAGCTATCAAGTTTCTAATTCCAGGGTAGTGAGACAACTTTATTAGAGATCAAACTAAGAACAAGAACCTATAAATGATATCTATGGAATCACTATCACTACATAGTATAAAATAAAGTCGCTTTTTCTGTCCCTATTTCCCTTTGTATGCTTAAATCTTTAAAACTACGCAATGGATTTTGATGCGGGTTTTTTTAATAGATAGAGTGATTCAAGAGGAAGGTTTATATGTATAATACATACATAATATAGCCGTGCGAAGCCGGAGCGGGTCGCTAGTACTTGATATAAATGATTAGCTTCAGATGTTCAAAGGGGTGGCTGCTACTTTGACCAACGGATCGGCATTGCCATCCAAAGTGGCAATTCAGCCAGGCTTTTGGGCACCCTACCTAGGGAAACTCATTTAGTTTTTAACATTATATTATTTTTCATTACTCATACTCCGAAAGTAGGTCTAAAGATGCCTGAAGAGCGTGTAGAAAATAAAACTTTCAGCCCTAGGGAAAATCGCTTTCACTGACAGCTGTCATGTCAAATTATGGCTTCGCACGGCTTGTGCAATGTGCATGTAGCCAGTATCCGTATCATATACATAGTATAAGTAACACCAAAGAATAACACTACATGTATGTAACCTCTTTGGTCCCAACCTTGTAAGAGGATCAGGTAGTATGGAGTCTCTCATTCACTCTCGTTGTTAGGAATAATTTTATGTATTATTCGTAATGAAAAGCACAGTGTTTACCTCGAAAGACTCATTAAGTCCCTCGAACTATTAGCGCCCTCGCTACGCTCGGGCGCCAAACTCCATCTCGGGACTTGTAATGAGTGACTTTCACACCTAGGATAACAATGTACTATTTCTCATTAAATTAGTATTGATAAAGAATTATACATATTCTTTGGTTTAAGACTTCAAAGACGAGAGTTATTTCCTTCATTTCTATATCTGCGTCATGTTATCAACGCGGCAATTAATGTCTAAGCTTAAATCAAAAAGGTACCTACAGCAATTTAATTTTGATTTCAGTTACCTACCAAATACTTAATAACACCGAAACGAATTTACTCTATTTCATCGATAGTTACATTACCTAAAAGACCTACCTGTATCGGCGTCTTTGATAATTACTTATACAATTTATTTCTACTGTTTTACTCGTAGGCTTTGATTACTCCTAAATTATCAAATTAAGTACTTTAAATTCCATATCCTAATGAAGTATCCAATTGCTCTTCGATTTTATTATAGCTAATTGAAACACGTAAAATATTAATTATTGAATACTTCATGAAACAAAATATTTAAGTTATTTTTATGAACTTTCTATAAAAGAGGAAGTTAAGGTTAATTTGTTTAAGATCTTTTATCTTTTACTAGTTAGGCAACCGGAATATTCAAAATTCAAACTGTTCAATGAATTTGGTTACATATTAGAGGTGCTTGATAAAGATCTTAAAACTTAAATTAACGATTTAATACCTACTAAAGTTACCACAGCAATTAACAAAAACAATGACACAGAGAATATAATTGACTATATTTGTCTTGAAAATCTTAATAGATCATACAAACCATTCATCATAGTAAATTACTCAACCAGCAATCTAGATCATTTGTATATATACCTATATACAATTGTACCTGCATATTACGCACAGTCATTAGTAACATTGCGAAGGTCAAACATGAAACGACCTCATACAAAAAACATAATATTCAGATATGATCAGAATATAAAAAATACAGAAGAATGTATTAATCAATGAACAAAATATAATCAAAATTAATACAAATAATAATATTGCTATGAAATTTTAGCTATGTGGGACAAAATCTCCATATCTAAGACCACAATCCTAATACTAACTAATATATTTTATATTATAAATCCGTAAGTTTTTTATTAAGCTATAGTAGGATTAAATAGCTTTTACCGCGGGCTTTGAGCGCGGCGACCGAATCAAGAAATTCCGTAACGAGAATAAAACCTAACATTACCTACTCCGCCTACCATGTAGCTCGGTCGAGTTTATTTGTTTGTTTGTCTCTTCACGGTCTCCAATTTGCAAAACCAATTTGCATGAAAATCGCAGTGGTCATTTAAGGCATTAAAAAGGATAGATATAGGATATTTTTATATGAGAGCCAAGTCATATTGAAATTGTGATGATCCGAAGATGCCGTTTAACAACATCAGTCAGTTTCGTCTCTTTTTTATTGCAATCGCTTTTTCCATATTTTATTCGCGACTCTACTTCTAAAGCATACGTATTCGCTTTGTCGCACGATTTACATGCAGATAATGATCTGAGTGTGGTCGTGTTTCGATTCCGGTAACTATGGATGTAATGGACGTTGTGGAGTGGACAGTAGCTGTGTTATCAGTGTCAAGATATCACGTTACGGTCACGGTTAGAATGCGAAGTATTAAGTACTATAGGGTCTTAGAATGTCTAACGGTTCATTTTACGTTTATTTAGATACTAAACAAGGGAATAAAATATTCTTCATAACAATTAAAGAATAAAAATTTAAATTTATTAAATAAACTACCTACTTAAATTTAATAAAAATTATCAGTCCAAAAGTGTGCTAGTTGCGTTACCTCGTTGCATGGCGATGCTAATCCAGTATCCGAGGTAGGAGCTAGCTCTTTGGCCACCCGCAGCTCAAACTAGTAATTTTGAAACGGTTTATTATTATTATTATTTACTCGATATTTGAGTTTATTGATAATTTGTTAAGCTTTAGATATTTTGGCTTTGTATATTCTGAAACTTGCAATTTTGTTTTGAACGGGTTTTTAACTTTTTATCTATACCTAATATAAAAGTGAACTCAAAAATCAACATAATTTCACTGTCGAATAATAGTAAAAATACCTATGTCTTGATAATATTGAAACTCGAAAAAAATACAAAACAGTAACAGCTCAAAAAAAACGAAATTTGTCAGAAAAATAATAAATAGGAAAGTAGAAGAAATAAATGTAAAGATTGTATTACGGCACTTACGGGCACTAAATTAAAGTCCTGAAAGTGAAACTAGTGGCAACCCTATATATTGCCCCAAGATAAGAAAAGTTCTTTCCAATAGATGAGAGATAGAAGAAATAGACAGATAACACTCAGTATCAATTATGTTAATACTCGTACAAGGCAACGGTAGCCATTGCTTAAACTTTGTTTATTAGCCGATTAATATTCATAAAAGCCTGAGAATGTTTCTGTTTGCGGCCAGATTACGTTTTTACATTGTATTTTTAAGTGGTTTTTATCTTGTCACGTCTTTAATTATTAGTATAATTAGCTTAGTTTTGCCTGTTGTTACGCTATTTCGTGCCTGAATCAAGTCAAACTTGTCTGAATTAATAATAGTCCTATTTTCAGTAGTATTACTGGTTTTGATGTCTTCTATATGCAAAATTATTTAAATAAAATTCTTACAGAAAATTAAAACTTATATTTTTTCCACGCTTAATTTATTGTATGCTGCATTCATGGAAGACTTCCGAAACAAAAATAACCAAATCCGAATAATTCTGACGTCACATATATTTTTTATACGAAAGCTGCCAGTAACTAGACGTATTGAAGTAACACATGTGATGCTGTGTTGCCATATGTCGAACACTTGAACTGTGTAGGGTCGAATGTGGGAACGTGGCCCACGTGTTCCGATTTGATACTACAGCGCCTTCGGGAAGCGACACGTTGTTTACGTTATCAATTAAATTAAATTCTGTTCTTTTTTTAAAAATCGGATTTTTTGATCTGGCAACTTTAAATAAAAAATGGCTAATTTTAACTCGATCACAATGTTTTATAAATAAATATGCCTCACATATACATTTCAGTCATATTTTAACCAAGTTAGACGAAATTTTACAATTAAACCTTCGTTACAAATCACCGTGTCCATTGATGAAAACCAAATGAAAATCTGTTCATTAATCGCATTCAGACAGTCGCAACGCGGCTGGGGTACTTTGTTTTATAATATTTATGGACAATGTACAATGAAGGGAAATTACTAAAGACAAAATGAAATTATTAAAATAAATACTTATCTATCTTCATTGCCGTTAGAACAAACATTGTCAAATGAGACAGCTCAAATAAGCATAAAAAGTTAAAATTTACATAAATATACTTAGAACGTGGACAATTAGAAAAGAAAATTGTATTTGAAGTTATTTCTCACATTTAAAACACAAAGTTAATTAAAGTTTAACAGTTAAATTAAAAGATGCTGTTAATTTAACTGATTTTATAGTATTTCAACCAATACAAGCGCTTGTCCAAGCTCATGCGCAGTGTGACATCAAGAATTTTAAGAATGATATAAAATCACTGCCTTGGTAATTGACAAAGTTTGGATTAGGTTTACGATAAATTTTAACTTAATAAGCAGTTATGGGCGACAAATTTAATTCATAAAATGATGTTTTTCTACAAGACGCGGCTAAAATGTTAATTTAACGTAGAAGGGCCAGAAAAGTGTTCAGACAAAATCTAAACTAGTTACTATTAATATCCTGGTTTTAATATATTAAAAGGCAATAATCGAACATAACATAATAGACAATGCATGGTAGGTATGTATGTACTACAAATAAAACACGATCATAAAAGGTCATGCGAGTACGCAGCGCTTTTAACTGTTTTTTGTCTGTCCTTTTGTTACATTTCATATGGCATTACAAAAAACATACAAAGGCAACGACCAAAAAAACGATCGATATCTCGTAATAAAATGGACAAAAAAATTGTGAAACACGTGGCTGGTCTGAGGGTTCTAATATTTAATCCAATGCAGGATTATAAACAAAAATAAAAGACACGAATCTTAAAGTTATGTTTGATAATAAAAAGAAAGAAAAATAAGAACAGATGGCTGGTAGAATAAAGTCTGGTACAGAATTACTATTCGACCACAAACGAACATTTCATTGCGGACTTAACACATAAATCCATAATCCAAAATCCCAAAAAAACGGAGATTTTGTATATTGTATAGACTTTTTTGAACGTAAAGATCATATACTGAAATGCGACATCTAAAATCGATACAGTACTATCAACAGTCGCTTGACCGGATGACAGAAGCGACAGAGATAGTCAACAGAACACGTGTGAAAGAAAGAGATAGTTGCACGAGTGTGGTACGTTAGTTGCAGCTGCTTCTACGTCACGAAGGGTCTAGCTAGGGAATAATTGAGTTGAGACCACTCAACCGTAGGCAGTGTGGAACATTTCTGTAGTACTTCACTTACGAATGGTATTTCCAGTAACCGAAGAGTTTGAATAGTCATGATTTGGCCACATGAGACAAATCTTAGGTATTGTCCATCTTATTTTAAAAAAGTGCAGAGGATTAATCATTTAATTTAGGATAAGCGATTCTTAAGATGGTTTTTTGATTCCATAACTCTAACAATTTTAATTTATCCAAAGAAAGTTGTAGAATAGGTACATAAAACAAAAAAAATCTTATTATGTGTACTGAACATCGAGATATTAGTTGTAAATTCCATGTCAACGTGCAGTAATTCCGTAATTAGCTGTTAAACAAATGGCTTAAGGCTTACAGCAATCATGTCGAAATTGAGCTCGATTCGGGCTTCCAAAGTTCGAGTCTTTATAGCACTCTGATTAACTTTTTATAGATTACGTCATAACAATTTACAATTTCACACATGTGCCGACAATTTCGTAAAGCACTCAATATAATTTCAAGTTGAGTTTAAAAAAAAGTGTTGTCTTCATTGTTAATGAAAAATGTCCAATGAACGTTTTGTAAGTAAGTTAGTTTATAGATTTATAATTTAAAATATAAAATTAATAAGTAGTGTCTGGAAGGAGAGAAGAAGAAGAAGAAAAATAATTAAAACATATTAGAAAATAGATAAATATGTATAGTTTTACAAAGGAAAAAACGAATTGAAAAATGTCAACTATTTAAAAAGCTGTGGTCGAGCACCATATTCTTGTCGTCATAATCTGGGTCTGGCTGATATGGAGGGAATTTACGAAGAGATAAGAGGCCACACTTGTAAAGAAAACAAAAGACAACCAGGAACAAATATCTAAGTACCGTTAAGTTAATTTACTAGAGACTACGATTTAGACAATCGTTTAGACTTCAGAGACAATGGCATTGGGTATGTTTACACTAATACCTGGTATAAAGGTAGAGGCACAATTGCCGGTTGGACCCGTGTTCGTGCGCTATCCGATAGATAAGGCTGCACAATAAATAATTCTAATTACCTCCCTTGTTCTTTGAATTTTCAATGCCAATTAGACTGGTTAGCAATATGGTTAGAAATGCTTTCGTAGACTTGACATTTAAAACTAAAGCGAGACCTATAACATCGAGTGATAATGATAACCCCGTCAATACAAGAGATCATGAGCTTACCTAATTGGTACCTGAAGTTCATAGATCTAATTTTGGTAAGTAACACAATCAAATAAAATCTCAAGCAATCTCAATTCTAGAAAGTTATAACAAATCACATCCAACAACACGATCATCAAGCAAACCACAACAAAATTAGATATTAACAATAAAATTTTCAAAGGGGAACGAGATCGGATGAAATAGCTACGTATACCACAAGCCGATATTGCGTCGACAGGCGATGGATCATTATTTATTCTACAATACAGTCTATCATCGATGGAGACGTCTAGTGCCGTTATAGACTGTGGTTCAAATTGAGAACTTTTGTTCTTATCCTTTTTTTAAAGCTATGTGAAACCAGTTATTTTATGACTTATTTGAAAAATACCAAATCCATACCACGCTAATGTTTATGAAACAAAACTTATTCAGGGCATAGTAAGTATAGTACCGAATATTATTGTAGTGCTCAACCGGGTTCATGTTGTGTCTAAAATATATTTTTGTAACCATCTATGAATCTGTGAAGAACTTATGAAAACAATTATAATAAACTTCACTATGATCAACCTATTTTATATAATTAAACAGTTCATAAGATCCTCTTTTGGCTTCATGTTTAAAGACTGTTCAAACATAGCTATGAATACTCACTGAATAAAAAACTGCATTCAAATTGATTGAAATCGGTAGACTGATAAAAATAGAGATCAAACTTTTAAGTCTTTTTCCGTTGGGGGGTTAAAAATCGACAAAACATGAAGATTCGTCTGATGTCAAGCGGTATATTTTAACTTATAACTTCTTCTGCCCATGCATGAAGACCAACAAAGCAATTTATCTCTCATTGTGTCTCTAATACTTAAAACGATGAAATAAGATTTTTAGGTACCTGTAAATTAATAATTTAAATTCAGATTTTCTATTAATAGATGTTTTTGCCTACATTTCCATTACTTAACTATTTTATCGTAAATGGATTTTAAACCAAATTCTACAGTAAGAAATGGTAAATAACTTGTCCCAAACCACAGAATCATGTACACAATGGTAGTCTTACCAAAGAATAGTGGTTTTGATTCGTCATGACGCTAATAGACATAACTCTCGAGCCCTGTGATTGTCCGACGCGGTACCATGTTATACTTGCAAATAGCGAGACTTGATTGCCTAGCGAAGTACCTCCTCGAGCCTCTTTATGTCTCTTTTCAAACCATAGAAAAATAGCTATTACTTTAAGGCTTTTGTTTGCACTGAATACATCTTAGTTTACTGGGGTATTAATACTTCTACCAATTCGCCTTGTCTGGATTCTAACTTGCGATTACAGCAATTCCATCACAGTCATAAATATTTCATAATTCTATTGTTTTTACTGTAACTGTTAATTGTATCTTACAAGCCATTACAATAATAACAACTTTCGTTCGCTTCTTTCACAAAATTAAACTCCATATTCATTAAACTTTTAATTAAAGAATCTAATACAAATTCTACGTATTTGTCATTGTTACTTCCTTCATTAAGAAGAGAAATGTCACTCGTTTTAAAACAGAGGCGGTCAAGATAAATGGTACACTCATTTTAATTCCCCATTAATTACTATCACGTCTTTATTTACGAGAGCGGAGAAGCCACTAGAACGAATTAGTACGCAAAGCGGTAGATAACCTGTAATCACTTCAATATATCCACTAAGTTCATTCACCAAAGTACCAATAGTCATTAATTTCGAATGGCGGCATTGGTCCGTATTCATTAATCAAAAGCCACTAAATGACCAAATCGAATTATTAGTGGTGGGGGCTTATAAATATACTGTAACTATTATCATTCGTCTTACGTAGCTCGACCTGATTTAAGATAGCTATAATTATTGGAATACATTTTTGGGAAGAAACTGTAGTCGTTAGAAGGCGTTAAAAGCTTAACACGTATTTAGCCGAAACTCTGTCTTGTGTATTTGTCTGGGTTTTCTCATTACCATATTAATGAGAAAACCCAGACAAATACACAAGACACAGTTTCGGCTACAATCAAAGAAAATCATATTTAAGATCAAGACTTAGTGTAGAACTGTGCTAAATGCTGGAGTTGTCGTTGCCAGCGGCCTGATTAAATACGTGTTAGTTAAGCTTTTAATGGCTTGTCGTAGTTGCTTGCGACAACCCTAAACTAAGTTTGCAATAGCTAAGCTGAACGCAATTTGGTCTTTTCGGTTTGAGCTTGACTCTTTACTTGAACGTGTCCTAGACATTTTCGAGGTTGAAATGCTAGTATGAATGATAGTCATGTAAAAGTAACTTCAGTGGTCGATGACAGATAAGTTAAGAGCAATAACGAAGAGAAGACAAACTGACATATTTCTGTTACTACAATGATTCATGGCCGCGGTAAGGTGATTTGTTACATATGCCAATTACTGGACCAGTCATAAATTATCATAGCACAGTAAAATAGTAAAGCAATACGAAACAGTTTGAACAATGCGCGGTACTTTCATCGTTATATGAAAACCACTACGATTGTTGTGTCAATCGTTTAGGTTTTCATCTCGTTTTGACTCCATTTAATATTAAAGCTAAGACAGTATCTATTGTTAGTGTTTAGGAAGGAACTTATGTGCTTATACATTGTCGTTTAATTAGATTCAGGCACCGGTAACAGCGAAATGTTCAGGCAGTTGTTAGCCCTTAGAAATGTATCTAATATTCCATATAAGTCTGGCACCATAAGCCGGGATTCACGCTTTACAGTAATGTAGGTAATTTAGTTCGGTTCGAACGGCGGATTCCTATTTCAGAACGCCTTTATAGTCGACTAACAGCTTTTGCAATGGCACACAATATATGTGATCTGAACCGAGCGGCCGTAAATTTAGCTAACGGTAAGATATTATGCGGGCAATACCTAATATATTAGACTCTGAATAGAACAATAAAGTTCTACGAGGGTTTAACTAACATATTCGTTAGTTATATCGTTGTAAAACTAAGCTTGAATATCCCGACAATTTAGTTTTGAAAATAAGGAAAGATAAAATCAACAAGGCACCACACTTTATGGCTTAAAAGTATCAATAGAACTAAATGGTCACTTTAATCGTATAATATCTCAGCATCCTGCAATCGTTTAGCTATTAAAATTATCGAGCTGGACATCGCGTGACTTATGGCAGTGAAAGCCATCTTAAATGATAAATTTAAGCCCCTTTATGAGGATTTACGCCACGTATTACACTAAGAAATCTATGCATATTAAAGCTGAAAATTAAAAATCATGTTCTAACAAAATTTCTTTAAGTTATTCAAGTTTGACCGCAAACAATAATCTGCGTATAAATCATAGAGTAACCCGGCTCACACGCGAGGTGAATCACTGTTCCAAGAAAGCGGAAACGACCAAATTCTCCGTTTCTTTTATGGTATAAGCCGGGTAAGTTCGGCATGACACGGTTACCGAGGCACCCGATTCGTTTTGTTGTTTTTGTGAAATAGACGGTTAGCGCGGTCGTCGTGCGTCGCGCACCTGCGCCGGCGCACCCGGCGCAAATCTCGGGAGGGTGCCTCGGGATCGGTAAGGGACCCAGCCATCCCGGCAGGTAAACGGTTCAGCTATAATACATTCAAACTAAAATGAACTGTAAAACTTACTTAGTTAGACTTATTTTATATTTTAAAAAATAAAACGACGCTTTCAAGTTTTGCTTTTGCCTTTTAACGGTTTGATTTGATAAAGTAATGAATTTAATGATGATGTTTGTAAAGAAAAATAATATCTGTAGGCCGAATTACGCAAGTGTAGCACATGCGAAGCTGCGTGTTGGAAACACAGCACTTGCAACAGAGTTCTCAGCACAAATCATCTCTGGGACTTACAAAAACTAACCGTGGAAATAAGTAATAAGTATTAATTACGACGACGACGCGACACGATGTTATGTAATTCAATTTTGCTCGTAATGGTGTTGAAATTCTACTTAGCTGTTTTTATTAATTACCATTCATAGAAAACTTGTATACGGAGTTTTGGATTCAAAGAGCTAACCATCTTCTCGACGTGTTAGTTTTTCAAATCGGGTACAACATTTGACCACAATGTCAGAAAATAAGTGAAAATAGTTCTAGAATAGTAACAAAAACAGATTAAAATGGTCTCACGCTCAGCGATAATCATTTAGCATATATTTAACCGTCAACCTAACACTGGCCTTCTCGATTCAGTAGCTTTATAATAATACTTAAGTAATTACGCGCGTCAGGCGTGGTCCGAGAACCAGATGTCGATCTTAAACTCATACCGTTATTATCACGACAATCAAGATACTTGTAGGTATCAAGGGTTAATCCTTATAATTAAGACCTTGATTCAATGTGAATTTGCTACGGTATCAGTTACTTTAGCAAATGTTTTACCATTGATAATTAATCTTGATCAAATATTTGTGTCTCAGTAGAGAGATTCTAAGAATTCTGTAAGAAAATTGGATAGTCCAGTTCTATTAGTTCCTCTTCGTACCTTAATGATAAGAATCCATGGATGTGACTTTAATTGCTCCATTTCAAATAATACCTTCAAATATTTGTAATATTGACCTTTGTGAGCGTGATCACATAAAAAAAAACCCCATGAGTTTCTTGTGCCTTCTTCTCATTGGTGGGCGCGGTCCGAAGGCACACATCCTAACTTAGTTTTTAAGACTATTTCAAGTGATCATGTGTATGTAAATACATAAGCATTGAAAGAAATAAAGAAATTTGAAATTGTTCCTAAAAACTAAACAAGGCCTTGAATATTAAAACTTATATTAAAATTATCAGTTACTTTAGCAAATCTTATACTTACACCATCAATCAATCCTGATCTGTATAGATATTTTAAGAATTCTGTAAGAAAGTTTAATGTCTCCGCTCTATTGTTTCTAAAATCTAAATAGATCCTTGAATTTTTTTTTTTTTACTACGGTTTTTAAATACCACGAGCTGTTCAAGTGACTATAAATCGTGAGCAGGTAAGTGGCAAGGAACAAGTGCACTAGAAGGTTTTACGGCTCAGGACCTTTTGTTTACAACATTGTGGCTCGTTGAATCGTCGGAAATGTCCCACCTGACGTTAAAGTTTTACCGGATTCAAGAGTTTCCGGACTGCATCCTTTATTTTACTCGGAGATAGGAACACGTATTTTATTTTGTTGTTTTGTTTTTTCGTCAACACGCACCTCTAGTGCAAGTACCTATAGGTAAGTATTGACTTTTATTGCTTCGGCTCGTGTTTTTAACTATCTATTAAGTATAGTTTACATTCTGTTTCTTAATTTTAGGGTATAGCGGCATAAGTTAATCAAACTAATAGTTAAATACAGATAGTTTGCGCTAAATATTTCCTTTTCCTTCATGGCTTTTCGCATTCAATCCAGAACTAATATCAACTTTTACAATGAAAATCTGACGTTGCTGCGGACGAACCTTGGTAAACGAAATAGGTTACATAAGTCTCCTAAGGGCTAAACCTTAGAACCCTTACGGGTTCCTTTTGGCAAATACAAGTCGCCGAAGTCGAAATCGACTAGGAGGATGATGATAAATATAAATAAATAAATATTGCACGACATTCCACACATCGCCATTTAGCCCCAAGCTAAGTAATTAGACTCATGTTATGGGTGCTAGACTACGAATATACTAGTTATATACTTTTCTTTTGTAAATATATACTTATAATATATAGAAACAACCAGACCACATACAAATATCCGACACTATGTTTGGCAGTTGGGCATGGTGACCATTGTGCTAACTGGATCGTCTGGTGGTGATGAATATTAATCAACTTTTACTCAACCATCCGGAAGAGTCTAATCAAAACCGTATACAACACTAGCGCAGATAAAACCGCTTATCCGCTGTCTTGTTTTTCGAGGTCATTCGACAGTAGCTCACTCGGTTCACACGGACGAGCACTCCATGCTTCCTCGGACCTTCCGGCAGGTCCAGACCTGAACGTACCCTATCGACGCCGCTTCCGCCGGACACCACAAACTTTGATACGAGCTGATATGAGACTTGTTCATAATATTTACTTTATTGACCGGAATTGGTTGATTTGCTGTTTTTGATCCTTTAAATGTTTGTGACATTTTTCGTGTTGTTTATGTATCCAGTTTTGATTCGGAGGCCAAAGGATATTCAAGTTAATTTTTTGGTTAAGTCTAAAAATCTCCCATGCTAAAATAGGTGAATCTAGAATAATGAAGATCTAAGTTGACGACCCAGTTGGCATAATGGTCGCCATGCCGGACTGGTTACGGGTTCGATTCCCAATTTCCCACCTCAGACAAGTATTTATGCTTAGATATTTGTCTGTGGTCTGGTTGATTCTATGTATTATAAGTATATATTTACAAAAGAAAAGTATATAAGTAGTATTTTAGTTGTCTAGCACCCATAACACAAGTCTAGTTACTTAGCATGGGGCTAGATGGCGATATGTGGAATGTCCTGATATATAAAAAACATATATATACACGTTAAGCGAACGCTCGGCCGAGCTACATGGTAGGAGGAATGGGGGGTGTTAGGTTTTATTTTCGTTACGAAATTTCTTGATTCGGTCGCCGCGCTCAAAGCCCGCGATAAAAGCTATGCAATAGCTTAAAAGTTCTGGCAAACGCCAAGACGACATTTTTAACGTGCTTGATCAAAATATATGTTTCAATTGTCAACAAGTTAAAAATCAACAAAAATAAAAGTGTTACAATAAAGATTGATATCAAACTTCTTGCACCAAAACAACCTCAACTAAAATTACAACGTACCTACCAAATGAATGTTTCATGAGAACTACCTCATTGCTAATTAAATTACCTAACGGCCGTTCTAGTAGGACAATACAATCCCACATAGCGCACCATGGGTAAAGGCATCAATACGTACTCCATTCGTTCTGATGGTTTAATAATGTTAATGAAGTTTCAAGTTTGTTAACGTTTCAATTTCATGGAATTTTGGTAGTTATTGACTGCTGTTTGACTAGCACCATTAAAAATAGACAAAGATGATTTCGATAGCTTATTCAATAACTAGCGACCCGCTTCGGCTTCGCACGGCTATATTATGCATGCATATACATATAAACCTTCCTCTTGAATCACTCTATCTATTTAAAACCGCATCAAAATCCGTTGCGGAGTTTTAAAGATCTAAGCATACAAAGGGACATAGGGACGGCGAAAAGTGGCTTTATTTTATACTATGTAGTGATGCTGCTTAACGGCAGAGTTTTGAAGCTTTTAACAATGTAATAGTTACTAAAAACAAAGCATGATGAACTAATAAATCTTTAAGTAGCTTTTATAAGTTACTATGGCTTTAAGATCCGTTATCTATTTAAGTAGATTATTAAACAAAATCTAAAGTCGCTTTAATTGAACCGGTTACTCCATTTTTTTATTGACATCAAAGGCGTTATGAAGCCAATCTCGTTCTTCAAATATGACCAACCAAGCATAATTGACGAGACAATTCAATCTAGTGTGAAACACACAATCTGTGGTCACTATCGTACCTACTTATTTACTAGAGTCAATGATCGTATGTGACTACTTTTAGGATCTACACCTACCTACATACTCCTAAAGAATGGAATCAGTTGCGAGAGTCTGTATTTCCAGGGATGCACAATATGGAAGTCTTAAAACTGCACGTGAACAGAACATATAAAAATTCTTCTATTTCTAACTGTCTTAAGTTCGCGTCTGCAGGAGTTACCTAACCATACTGCTCGTGTCCCCTGAGTAGTGCTAAACGAACTTAAAAAATAATAAAGGCATAATTGCCATACGATTATATAAAGTAAGCGTTCTAGACTGCATCGTCGCTTATAATCAGGTGAGAAAGCGATTACACGCTGGCATATCTTGATATATGTATATCAAAAATGTGAGTAGGTACTATTACAAGTTTGAGACTGGTAGAACATGAACACCAGAGAGGAGAAAAGTACTTATTTAACTAATATTAGGTAAGCTAAAATTTGAAATTGATAAAAAACTCAAGTAACACTAAATACATTAACTAGTTAATTCATTTATTATTCCGTCTGTGGTCACTGGTCAGACATTACGCACTACTTACTCGCACATTTCGTAATCCAATTAGATACGTCTGGGCATCTAGTGACACCTGCAGTGCAGTAGAGCAAACTATGATAGACATACGATGCTGATTTACATATATTATGATTTGAATTATACTCTGTAGGTAGTGTTGTTAAGGAAAAAGCTTGGTGGGAATCAAGACTAAGATTTTAGCATATATAATTATTTAGACATGTTTGAGGATAGAAATAAAATTGATTGGCAGATTCAAGCCGGCAGTTAGAAGTTAGAAGATCTCGATAGTTAAATTTTTAAGAAGTGTTAATTTAAAACACATAATTACGAGTAAACATACTACACTGTGTACTTTAGTAGTGTAAATAATCATTTTAGTTTAATAAACCGTTTATTGGTCGTGGTCCGACTGCCGGAGTTCTATCAATCGAACCACGGGCAAATAAAACTGTCCGTGGTTCTATCAATCGAACCATTCAAGTAAAGTTATTTAAAACGAAATATTAACCATGTATCGAACTCTACAAAATAAAAGCGAAAAACTTGATAAATATGCTGTTTAATTTAACTTTAGTTCATTTAAGTATGTCTAGCAGGAGTGTTGAGGATACCAAGAACCAGAAAGGGAAATATCGCCACAGGAAATAAGGTAAGTAATTAGGTACATTTAGCAAAACACAACCGTCTAACTAAACAAAAAGAACACGAAAACAAACAATTTAAAAGCTACAAGTAATAAATTTTAAATTGGAGACTTAATTCATGACTCATTAGCGGTCGTTTCTGTAATGATTTTAAAATAAACCACTTACTAAGGTCAGTTTTGTAATTCATTCTTGATTACACTATGAGTTTTGGAGCGTTAGAATGACGAAAAACTAAAAGCTCTGAACAAAACAGCACGACTAGTAGAGCGACAAAAGCAACACGATGACGTGCATTGACTAAAAATCGCAGGTCACTTCCTAGGAGTAGTATGATGCCAATTTTATATATCAAATGTATTTCAAAACGTTTTGGTGAAAAAAAGTATTTGAAAATGATGTGGTACAATATGTACAAAACTTAATGGATGAAATCACGGTGGAGTGAAAATCAAAATCAATTCAAAATCGATCATTCATCATCAACATGTCTTATTTAGTGCCTGCCTTCGTGGTTTGAATCAAAATATTTGCGCAATATAAGCATAAACAAGAGTACAGAGAACAATCATTTAAGAACTAAATAACGAACTAAAGAAATGAGCATTCAAATCAGAACAATACCTTGATGATTGATGATTTAAAACAAGTAACTCTTATAATGATTCTCGTTAATGGTCTAAAGTAAAAGCAGTACAGTTGATCACAGCACATAATTCCGAAGTCACTGGTGGATGATAAATGACTAATAGAAGACACCGCAAAAAGCTATTATTGGTAATGGCTAATCACGGAAATAAAAAATAAATCTTATACGTTTAAGTAATTGTCTAAGTTAAGATAAAAGTCAAACTCCATGAATTCATGAACATATTTTTTTCTAGATTTTTCCTAGGTATTTTTATGTGCACAATTTTGATGACTGGGAGGACAACAGATGATTCTCTGTCCCTAATACTAGCAATATGACTTGAGTAATATCGTATTGCGCAAATTATCTCTTGTGATTGCAATTCTACTGCAGCAACCGATAAATCTGAAAGAAAGTTTCAATTGTGCTGTATGGCCAATGATGTCAACAGGTGGATACGTCTTAACGAAATAAACATGATCACACGAAGGTAAGGCAATTGACTCATAATCCATCGGGTGTTTTTGCATTTTGCATGAAGACACATCAAATTATTGTGTCACAATAAAGGAATGCCAAGTTCGGAGTTAACCACTCTATAACTGTTAAATCTCACTGTGTATGGCAATTACTTTGTAATTGAAACAAAGACGAGAAATGTCACACTGCACACATGTCTACGAGTTACTATCAACAATCCTAATGCTTTCCACGTCTGACCAGTACATTGTGTTATCGTATAATTTATAATCAATAAGGTTGCATTCAAAATTCCATGTCCACACTCCGTTTATTGGACTGAAGAATTTATTGTTATTTGTGACATCATTGAAAAGTTTTGTCATAAAAGTCTACATGACAAGAAATTTTATAATATGTGCCTACATTTTTATGGCAAGAACACTAAAGTTTTAATTTTATGAATCTATCGTTGTGGTTATAATTAAACGGTGAAGTAGCAGTTACATTTAAAGTTGGCTCTATGTATTAATATTGAATAACGTAAAGTTTGTTAATTTGAAAGTTTCGAGGGTAATCTAGTTGAACCTTGTGAATCGGAACTTATACGGGTCTTCTTCTTCTTTGTGTCAATAGCACCCAACAAAGGGGAAACGATTAGGTAAGGTCAGATCCGCCCACTCCAGTATGCTGCCATGTCTTTGTCGTTGTTATAAGCTGACATTAGGTCAGCCAACGTACAGGTAAAACTTTGGGGTGCGAAATGAATAAAAAAGCAGGTGTTGTTATCTCAAATCTTTGAACCTACAGAGTGCTTAATTTTTAAACGCTGAGCACTTTAACCGTAACCGACAATGCCAATCGAATAGTATCCCATTCGAAGAGTAAAGCAAACAACCACTTAGTGTATGTAAGACGTGAGATTAAAGACGTTGATTGCTACAATGCTAGATATATTTACAGATAACATTTGCTTTCACGATCGTCTGGCTGGGTTCACTCTTCCGCTGTTGCAATTAGGAGGTCGCCAAACTGGTAACTCGAGTGACTTAGAAAAATGTTCTATGTAGATAGAGACATAGCGTTAGTAAACGTGATTTTGCAATTAGATTTTGGCAGTAAATGTACGCCTCTAACAAATTAATCAGATGTAAAAGAAAAAATATATTAAATGGTAGGTATCTTTATGACAAGCGTGTTTTATTTATCTATGGTTAGATAAAAATAAAACTTGGGGATAGATGATGAATATTTATTTATTATTTATATAATTACACCTTAGTCTGCATTATGAGGCAGAATCAATACTTTAATGATAAATATCAGGTGAAATAAATAGTATTCAAACGATGCTGGCCTTGTTGTTAAGAAATTCTCTAGATACAAGTTAGGATTGTTATTAAAGCAAAAATTAAATATAGTTTTAAAACAGGCAAACAACGGTATTATAGTTTGTCCTATAAAATGAACAACATTGAAAAAATAACAGAGTAACCCAGAAGAAGAACTAAAACCATCAAATTCTAACCACGTTCAAGCAATAATAGAAAAATTCTAAATACCTCATCGTTTTCTAGTCATTTCTATTCAGTACACAAGAATAGAATAGAAATTGATTTGCATTAAACAAAAGCTAGAAATTAAACGACCTTATGTCAATATACTTAGAGGCGTTTGTATCTTAGCAAGATGTGAAGGAATAAATCGTGGGAGTGCTCGAGTGAAGTCATACGATACCCAGGAAGAGAGCCCACAACCCTTGAGTTAAAAACTCCGAAAACCTCAAATATTAAAGATATTCATTTACTAAGTAGTAGGTTATCATGTTTCATTGAGTTCGAGATGGTTTAATGCACTTTAAATATTTATGAGTAAACGATATTTATTCTAAAATGTAAAGGTAATCAATTGTCCGAAAAAGATTAATGATTTTTGTAACAGAATCTGTAGGTATAGTGACATGAGGCTTTATAAATGACCGGATAAATAAAAAAAAATATTTCCTTGCGAGGTGCTTCATGCGAGGCGTGCGGTGCTCGATCGTTTGTGGTGATGCGGGTCAAGCAACGTTTGACGCGTTCACTACTTTGATGGGTGGTCGATCATTGTAAAAAAATAAGATCCCAAAGTATCCACAATTGTTGTGGTGTTTAGTGATAGTATTTTGTAGTCAAATCCCTGATGAGTTAATCTGAATTATAAACAAAACAAAAATCTTGAATTGTACTAAAATCCCTTGTTAAATCGACTTAAGCCCGCACCGAGTTTAATACCATTCCGTAAATAAACCACCATGACAGGTTAAATCCAATCAAAGCCTTAAACTTTTCATTTTTGAATCTCGAACCCGCTTAGCCGCGAGCTGTGTTTGGTGTTCGTGACATCGGCTCGGGTGCAGCTTATTATTAAAGCAAACGACGGACGGACGGACTGATAACCACTTGTGCATATGCATGGCGATACTCTGTAAACACTAACTCTTCGTATAGCTACAGCTTACATCATACAGGATAAATCACCACCGTAACCTGAAGGATTTAGCGTTGATATTCCTTTGGAGTGTAGCGGGGAGTTGGAAGAAATGAATGTCATTCTAGACTTGCGGTTGACGTTGGGATGTGTTATGGTAGGTCTATTCTAGGAATTCCTTGACTCTATTGAACCATTTCTAGTTAGCTCAATTCCGACACGTTTTGAAGTTTTGTATATTATTATACATTTTTAGTAAGTATCAGTATTTCCTGGTACTTATTGATCTTTTTTTTTAAATTGAATAGACTCCTTCAAGTCTTTGGGTACCGATGAAACGTCTACCTCAACGTCATGAGCCCAAAACTTCATTCAGATTTCGTCGGAGAATTAATAATGAGTAGCCAAGTTACACGCTGTTTTACACACTGAGCAATTCCTTCTCTATCGTTATGAATTCCTATACCTCTTGTTTCCATCTGAGTCCTGCATAACAAAGCTATCTTTTAGATAGAAAATTCAGAGTCGAATATTCCATTAAAACAAAACACAACCCAGCCTCCCTTTCTTACCAGCTTCATATCTCCGACTTAAAAACAAAATACATTTTTTTCCATATTTTTTTTTTTTTCACAAAAGCGTGTTCCTTAGCTTTTCACAGCTATCGTAGTTGCGTTATCTCGCTCCGTTTGTATGCTCGGCAAACATTGCCCGGTTGCCTAAACAAACCCCACGGATGTACGGGTTTGCTTAACCGAGACGAACGTCTATGTGCAAATGAAAATGTATATGAGTTTTGGAGAAGATGGTGGAGTTATGTTTAATTTAAGCTCGAGGTTTTAAAAGAACAGGAATTTATTTACAAATAGGTAAAAGAATGGATATTTTTGTAGTAGATATGATCCGCAAGTGTGTTTTGTGTATCAGGACCAAAATCCTAATGACTGCACTAGAATTTGGCTCTGATGCACAAGAAGCAGCGTAGAAGATATTTGCAACTTTAAACCTAATTAAGCCATAAATGCTCAGTTTGACAATCACTAATCACAAGGAAAGGGTTATGTTTTTTTATGAATAAAGTTAATTAAATTAACGTTTTTCCATCAATAATATGACTAAATAAATACAATAAACAATCATTTTTTGATAAATAATCGTATAATGGTAGACTTTCGCATGAGAAACTAACGTTTCCCATACAACACTCAAGTGAGGGCGCAAAAAAACAGCATATCTCGACCTCATTGGTGACGTAAAGACCTCAAGCAATTGTGAATAATGTACCCGCATCTTGAAGGCTTTTTAGTCTTTTTAAAAAGTTGATGGCGTGTATTGAAAAGGCTTGGTTTTGACACGTCTCGAGTTGGAAGGACTAAGGTTTTTTTCATTTCATAATATATAGAAAATAATTGAAAATAAATTATAATACCCAGAGGGACTTAATCGGCATGACTTACCCCATTGGACTATATTATAATTTGATCGTGAAGAAGTAACAAATAAATAAATACTTTCGCATTTTCCACAAACCGCGTTCCCAGTTTTCACCCGACTACGACGAAGCCAAAAGGGATGGTAATGTTTTTAGTGCATTATATTGATATTTCCAGAGATTTAAATATGTTTCTAGGCAAGATTTGAACCTGCGATCAGTGTCATTGCCATTAAGCCGGAGAATCACACAGTGCAGAGCTGAAATCTTGGTATACTTACATCATTTTTATTTAAGAATAAAGTGGAGTCATATTCTAAACTCTCTAAATTAGCAAAATAAAATTAACTTTAAAAAGTTCGAAAAAACACGAATCAATAATTAAAATTAATTAATTACTTATGTTTAATTCATTAAAATGACTGAAAAGGTATCGATGAATAGTGATTGTATCCTAAATCGCAAGTAATAACATCAACCATAAAACCAAGACAAGGCATTGTATAAATCTTGTTTCTTTTAACTTTTAACAAAGCCGTCGGAAACTTTACCATAAATCTCTGGAAACCCAATCAAAATTTATAATTTAATTGCTTATTTCTTGTTAGTTTTACGTCGGATATATAATGATGGCATCAGAAATATTGCTAGTCAATATTGCCTATAGCCCGATTATTATATTGTAAAGTTTAAAATAAACACATTAATTATGGATGAAAAAAATAAGAAAGGTTATATTTATTGGGGATACCTATAAATACAGTAATAAATAAATTCTACATGCTATAAGGTAAAGCTGGAAGCTGATTTGTCCATTACATTTGTGTTTTATTATTAACTAGCGACCCGCCCCGGCTTCACACGGCTGTATTATGCATGTATTACATATATCTAAAAACCTTCCTCTTTAATCACTCTATCTATTAAAAAAACCGCAAAAATCGCAAACGACAACTATCACACCAACCTGATGATGGTAGGTGACGATGTTGTCTAAAATAATAATTATGTATAGTATGCTTCTTTAGCAGATTATTGTTCACTCGCGACTTGAAAACCCCCAAATTGTACACGTTGAAAAGACAGATGCAGTCATTTTATTCTTTAGAAGCTCTCAAAAAAATTCTATATACTAATATTATAAATGTGAAAGTTTGTATGTCTGTGTGTGTGTGTGTGTGTATGTATGTTTGTTACTCCTTCACGCTAAAACGACTGTACCGATTGCAATGAAATTCGGCATGTAGATAGCTGAAGGGTTGGATTAACACATAGGCTACTTTTTATCCAGATATTCCCACGGGATCAGGACTAACGCGAGTAACGCGGGTGAAACCGCGGGGCGCAGCTTGTATACTATAAATACCGAACTATTTACTTGTAGGTACTCGTAGCAATCCACTCCAACAAAACTTCGTCGAAGAAATTTCATATTAATATAATGACATATTTTCAAAGGACGTTAGACAGGTTTAAGTTTTAAATTAATTTTTAAGTGATAACTTTTTATAAGACTATGCCTTTTATAAACAATCTTGCACACGCTCTGGAAGTAAGAACCAAAATGGATAATGTCCTAAATAACAAGCAATAAACTAAATGAATTAGTCAACGTACAGTCGAATTCTTGTCCCATAAAAGGACGCTCACTAAAATCGAAGTGTGTGTGCAAGTTTATGGACTATAAATATGTTGAATTGAATTTTTAATAGGCAAATACTACTGGTTTTACGGTAACATAGTCTCATTCAATAGGTAGGTAGAATCTTATACGGCTAAATGTGTTTTTTCGTAGAAAGGTAATGTTTATTTTAAGGGGTATTACACCACACTGATTCAGGGTCCCTGAATTTAGGGTGGTTAGGGACCTTATTATTTACCTCGATTATTACACTACACTAAAAAGGGACCCTAACTCACTAAAAAGGTAGTAAGCGCGGTTAGGGAGTAAGGCTAGGGTTGCCAACTTTAAATAAAGTATTTTCTTTTTTTACCATTGCTACTAGAAAAGGTCACAATAATCTATACCTACTACTATTATAAAAAGGAAATTTTTTTTTGTTTGTTTGTATAGGCTCCGAAATTACTGGTAGTCAATAATTTGTTAATAATAAATAAATAAAATGTAATAAATACTATACTTACTACTATTTTACAAACTATGTGAAATAAAGTATTTTCGCGTACTTTATTTTCCTTATAAAGTATAGAGTACATTTAACCCGAAATAAAGTATATACCTACTTTATTATATAGTACGGTTGGCAAGCCTAAGTAAGGCGGAGCGGGTCCACTCTGACGCACTAATTAGGGACCCTTACTGCCTAACTCTTATTACACCTCTCATATTTAAGGGTTAGGGACCCTGAATCAGTGTAGTGTAATACCCCCTTAAACTTCTTCAGGGCAAGCTCTCTCTAACATTGGATCCGGTGTATCCAACCCCGGATCATATTGTTATGAATATTTTTTTGTTAGTAAGCAATATTTTTATTAAAATACTTACTGTTAGGTATCTTGTTAAATAAATAAAGAAGTTACCACAACAACAAGTGACTTAAAATACATCATAAGCATTTCTCCAAACAAACAGTACATATCAAGCAATACTTCTCAGAACAATTGCTAATGCGATCTATATTAACTGAAAACAAGACCAGATAAAATCTACAACCGTGTTATGCTAATTTATAGCTTAACACTTACGAAATAAGGTCTGTAGCAAATAAATTGATGATGGGCCAGATGCAAATTGTAATTTAAGTGAGAAATTGTTTGCAATGTATGGGTTTAGTTAAGATTTATACGCGACATCTTCCAATAGATTGAATGAGTAGGTTTTAATTTGTTACAATGAATGAAATGACATGAAATATGTTAGCAGACTTTATTTAGTACAGATAAAGATTGACACTGAAGATCTTATAAGATTTAATGTAGCCATAGATATTAGATACATAGATCTTATAAATAAGGTGTTAATATTACCAAACAGAATGTTACGTCTTATGATTTCCCATCACCCAAAGAAAGAATTCATATTCAACAAAAGCATGAAATGACTACCATATAACCAATTTATCTTCAGATAATGTATCTAAATACACATATTGCATACAAAACTCATCTAACGCATAGAAAAGGGCAATAAGCATGTACAACAGTATTTAACTTTCCCTAAAAATGCATAAAATCACAATTTTTGGTTTCACTAAACTGTATAAAATGTTTAAACTGATCAATATTCTGAGTCCTCGTGGTCCCGACTACAGAAATCGTGTGCTACAATGAGAATACCAAGGTA
Source organism: Idaea aversata (assembly GCA_907269075.1). Taxonomy (NCBI): domain Eukaryota; kingdom Metazoa; phylum Arthropoda; class Insecta; order Lepidoptera; family Geometridae; genus Idaea; species Idaea aversata. Next base: position 2,211,689 of record OU026084.1, read on the forward strand.
GAATGAACATTTGTATTCAACTAGTCAATTCTAGACGAACACGCAACAAGGAATATGTAAAGAATCAAACAGTTATTTTTTTTATCTTGATATGATCTTGGGTTTGAGATTCTAGGATAGCGTCGGACTGGACGTCTCTGGGCGTCAAATAATGAATAACTGACAGTTACTTTTTGGGTTCATTTTGATAATATAATATATGAGCAACCAATGAACGTAATTGAACGATAAAGCCGTTTAAAGGATTTTATAAACAGGTAAGGTAGAGGACGTAAGAAGTTATAGATAGGTACAGGATCAGAAGATGTAGGTACTGATCCTTCTTAATACAAATGTGATAAGAAAAAGCAAAGAAAATGATAAAACAAGTAAAGCAGATGTAAATATCTATGACTATTGAAAACAAGATATGCGTTGATTGCTAGAAAAGTTTAGAATTATGAATGATAAACAGTGTAAAGTCGTCAAAGATACAATTAATAAACTATCAACATAATATCTTATTATTCAGGCATTTAATGATTAACGATGAAAGATCTAAAGGAATGACGGTGCCTACTTTAATCTTGGTACCTAAAAAGCGTCTACAAAAGGCTATTCAGCAAATCTGATTGTATAAAAAAAGCTGGACTAAACTTAGAAAAGAAATAACTACTCAATGATGAATGACTACGGATTACTTAGAAATATAAAAGTAAATATTCATAACAATTGTGGCTACAGTAGGTAGGATAGGTAGGTATATTTGTTTGATGAACAAAAGCAAAGTACGATGGCAAAACAAATCTCAAGTTACTGCTGCCGTTTATACATCGACACACACGTCACAATTAAAAAACAATAAAAAATGCAATGCGTTGAATTCACTCCAGTTTTTAAGCGACTCGTTTCACAAGTCCGCAGTGTGAGAACCGAAGTATAAACCGGTCGATTTGCAATGACATCGTATCACGGAAAGCTCCGCGTGCAGCAAGCGCATTCGCCGCGGCCGGGTTATAGCCCGTGCTTTCATAAGCTCTGCTACCCTCAGGGCATGTAACAGCCACTCACCTTCGACGCCCTGGATCCTGGACGCTACCGTCGACACCACGACGGCCAGCCACAGCAACTGAATCCCATAATCCGGTATAAAGTTCCTCGACCACATTTTGTAGCACAACATTCACACTTGGATCACACACATTTGTTTTACTCCTTCTATGTCGTTTGATCACTAAATAATCACACTCACGGAACCAAATGTAAAAATTGACACTTCATTTTGTTTATGAACTGTTGTTATAACGAAAACTTTTGTTTATAATACATTTTAGCGGTAAAACACGTTCAAAAAAAACGAACATGCCCGGTAGGAACATGCGCAGCCGCGTCCCGCTCGCATCTGACGGCTTTGTTCGTAAATACACAGTATACGGTAAATCAAAATGGCCGCCGCTAAGTTAGTGTGCGTGCGCGCTTATTGTTTTCACACTTATCGGACCTTCTGAGCTTTTGAGTGCTACGAAAGCTTTAGTTTAGGTATTTTCACAACTGTCCCATTAGTTTTTAAGTTATGAAAATAAAGTATTTCAGTGAATATACCGTGAGAACATAGTCACGCACACACGTAAAGGTACGCGGAGGAATGTTGATTCAATGGAGAGAAATCAAGCGGTGTGTGCGCACAGCCAATCGCGAGCTTTTGAACTTAATAGTTTTACTACCACGGTGGAGATGGCGTTGTGATCAATTTATATTTATCGAGGGGTGAATTTAAACGAGCTTTTTCGCTACGAATGTCGATTAAAAAGAAACGATATGTAATATTTTTAATGATAAAGTTTAACAATGACATTTGTTGGTTCTAATAAATCAAAATTTCTCAGTCTCAGAATAAGTTAGTAGGTGAATATCAAACAAAACCTAGCAACGATATTTGATCGATAATATTACAAGTTGAGACAGTAAACTAGCTGGAAATAATTAATAATATCTTGTTTAGTCTAAAAGAAACTAACATAGATTTAAACAATGGCTACTTGTTATCAAAAACATCCATTCGAAATAGAAACAGAGGACCGACTGACCACTATAAATACAAAAATATTTGAGATCAAAAAGAAAATACAACTGTCAGGTTAGTACCTAGCTATTTTAACAACAAAAGGAAAACTAGTTACTGTTGATTATTTAATGGAAAATTATTGTTAGTCGTAAAAAGTTAAATTTCGTTTAATTCCTAAAATGTTGAATCTCAATGTTTAAATTATGTGTTTTAAACTTACAAAATATAACACAGAATACGCATACGTAGGTGAAACTAATGGATCTAGGAACATAAAACTTTGCTCGAAGATTTCTTATATATGTACAACCTAAGTGAACATTCAGAATACTAAGATCTATCTTAGGTCATTTTCACGGGAAACTCGTAGGCCTTCTCAAATATTCTTACTTAGATTAAAATTTATACGCAATCTCTTTTTATATCCCTAGAGGGTCAAAGGAAATCTCACTACGAAGAAAACGAGCAAGAAAAACAGCAAAACAATGACCTCATAGAGACATTGAAGAAAGAAACCAAATTGAGGCTAACAGAGCTTGCTCAGTCGCGAGCTGTGATTGGTGAAGAGGAAGCACAAGTTAAGAAGTATTTAAACGAAGTCTGTCCTATTGGGAATAAGAGTGCTGATCAGGTAAAATGAACAAATATTACCTACTAGCTGCACTCCGCGGTTACACCCGCGTAAGTCCCGATCCCGTGGGAATATCATAATGAAAAGTAGCCTATAGCCTTCCTCGATGAATGGACTATCCAACACAAAAATATTTTTTCCATTCGAACCAGTAGTTCCTAAGATTAGCGCGTTCAAACAAACAAACTCTCCAGCTTTATAATACCTCAGACGCAAAAGTAAAGAACTTCTCAAAGTCTAAGCTGCCTAAGTATGTAGATATGTTTGTGTATATATATGTGTGTTCTGTAATGATTAAGAATAAAGGACTCGAATGCTCGAATTTGACTTATTAGTATTGATCTACCTACTTGATATAATATAATTTATATCCTGTACATTAAATCATTCAAATAATAAAGAGTATGAGGATACATTAGGAATAACAAAGGCTACTTTTTATCCCGATATCCCTACGGGATCGTGAGTTACGCGGTTGAAACCGTGGAGCGCTGCTAGTTATATTAGTTACTAGCGACCCGCCCCGGCTTCGCACGGCTATATTATGCATGTATTATACATATAAACCTTCCTCTTGAATCACTCTATCTACTTATTTAAAAAAAACGCATCAAAATCCGTTGCGTAGTTTTAAAGATTTAAGCATACAAAGGGATATAGGGACAGAGAAAGCGACTTTGTTTTATACTATGTAGTGATGATGTAATTCATAATTTTTCAAAAGACCTCGATGAATGAAAAAGTAATTTAATGCTGTAATTTCAGTAGTTCATAAAAATATTACAACTTGCAGATAATCCACAACTTAGACTTAAAAGTCATAGAACAACGTAAGATGTTAGATCTTCTAAAATACGATAAAAGAAACAAAAAGAAGAGATTAGCCGAATTGGAGAAGGATTACGAACATTTATTGATAGAAAGCACGAAAGGAGAACTTGTAAAATCCAAAATTTCGAGCAGAGCTAAAAAGGTAAAGATACAAAATAAAATATAGGTTGTATGGGAAGATGCATGTTCTTTGTTGTTAAAGAAAAAAACCACATGAAACTTATTTTACTAATAACTTTGAACCTTCCTACGTACATAGTATAAATGTATCTAAGTAGCATAAAATGAACAAAGACAATCCTGCGACGAACCAGTTGGCACAATAGTCACGCATGCCGGACCACCAAACACAGGGTTGCGGATTCGATTCCCGCCTCAGACATGTATTTATGCTTAGATATTTGTCTATGGTCTGGTTGTTTCTATGTATTATAAGTGTATATTTACAAAAGAAAAGTATATAAGTAGTATATCCGTTGTCTAGCACCCATAACACAAGTCTAGTTACTTAGCTTGGGGTTAGATGACGATGTGTGGAATCTCCTGCAATATTTCTTTATTTTATTTATTTACAATGATGTGTTATTGCGTTATCAGCATGTCTCACATCTAGAGAATGAAATCCATAAAGTTTTGATACAATGGACTGAAGCTGAACTGGTTAAAAAGAAGTATATGTCCATAAGGTCAGTATATATTCAAGAAATATGATAATTTAGTAAACTAATGCCTATAATATTAAACCTTGATTTTACAGGCAAGCCCTAATAGATGATTCAGTGAAATTTGAAAGCTCTCTGTCACGTATTGAAGATTTATTGAACAAGCAGAAAGAGGAAATTGCAAAATTAGAGGTAACTCTAAAAAATAAAGTTTTTCTTACTAAATAACAACTTATATCAACTTTCTAAACCACTGCATTGTAACACGCAAAAATGACCGTCTAAGAAAATGACAATCTAAGAAAATGACCAATTTTTTTGCGTTGACTATCTGAGAAAGTTACTATCTGTAACTCAACTCAACCAAAATCTTTTTGTATCCCCAGATGGTTCGTGAAGAAGCAGCTGACATGCGTATTAGAGCCACAGCGGCAACTGCAGCGGAGGCTGCGCAGGCGCATGATGCTGAACATACCAGGGCAGCAGAGCGCGTGTATTTCGCGCAAAGATTCGCTGAACGGAAGCGGGAGCTCGAGAAATTGGAGAAACGAGTATTCCCTCCTCAATGTGAGTTGATATTTCGATTAATTTATCTAACATATTTTATTGAACCTTCTGACCACCCCTCAACTGAAATAAAGTATTAAAAAACTATTCTTTTCTCAAGGGATCGGATGCAATATCGTTCCATTTACTTGGCTTCTTTTTTTGTACGTTTTTCAGCGAGAATTGTACGACAAGAATCAACCAAATCAACGGAAGGTGAAGCGATGACCGAGGAAATGTCACCCGCTGCACAAATGGAAGAAATCTTCCAGAGATTAATGAAATTAACTGGTAGGTAAACCTAGACGTCATTAGAATATTTAGTAGTATCTTTTTTACACCAATACATACTCAAATGTCAGGTGCTATGATTTGTGAGTTTTATATAATAGGCAATGTATATAGAAAAAAAAAATCGGTATAATATTTTGACCGAAAACCGGAAATCGTCATTATGATATTGGATAGAGGAAGTTAAGATAAGGAGCTTTTTTGAAAACTGTTATGATTGAAAATCAGGTAGGTAAGTAGGTACCTATATTATAACCGTACCTTGGTTACCAGGAGCCAATGAAGCCGAGGAGGTGTTCGACAGGTTCCGAGCGCAGCGTGAGACCTCCAAACGCCTCGCGTACCTCCAGCAAACCACTGAGGAAGCGAAACTGGAATTAGAACAGACTCAAGCTACCTTGATGAACGAGCTGGAGGCTTTCAAATTTGCCTCCGTGAAAGATAAGGATGAGTAAGCTAATGCTTATAAGTTTGTGTTATTTTCAAATTAAATAATAAATAAATAAATATTGCAGGACATTCCACACATCGCCATCTAGCCCCAAGCTAAGTAACTAGACTTGTGTTATGGGTGCTAGACAACGGATATACTACTTATATACTTTTCTTTTGTAAATATATACTTAATATACATACAGACACCCAAACCACAGACAAATATCTAAGCATAAATACTTGTCTGTGGCGGGAATAGAACCCGCAACCCTATGTTTGACAGTCCGGCATGGTGACCATTGTGCCAACTGGGTCATCAAATTGTTATTTTGAAACTGATAATTTCTTATCCATTTACTCATAAAAGCTTTGCTTGCTTTTATATGACCTATCGTGAGTTTCAGTGCTAGATAAGATAAGATAAAGATAAGATAAGCATTGGTATTGATTTGCATAAGTTTTAGTATAGAGTATTAGAGTACCTATTCTTTCTGAATCACTATCAGAATATCCGCGTTGCAAAGTGACGATATCGTCCTGTCTTGATATTAAATTGCCGTAGTTATTAAATAGTTCGTGGTACCAAAACGTCTAGATCGTAAAATGTCGTAATTCAAAGTAATCTAGTAGCAATACACCATCTAGCATCTTGCTTTGAAGGTAATTCTTCCTCTTTAGGCATCCAAATTCATGAGCAATCTTGTATTTCAGGCATACTGACTTTTCAGTATCTTGCTTTTTAATGAAAAAAATCAGGAACAGCCTTTATTATGTATCAATGGGTGATGGCTAAGAATTATTCCGTTTCGTGTTTCTAGGCAGAAAAGGTTTCCAATCATGTACCTACACCTAATGGACCTTTTACTTTCAGGGGTCAAGAACAAATCATAGAATTGAAAAAGCAAATAATCGTGGAGGAAGAAATCCACGAAGAACTCACAAACAAGGATGAAGAATTAAATACTATGTTATTGGAGATAAAGAGGCTGTTATATGAACTATGCAGGCTTTTAGATGTAAGAAAAATAATGTTTTTTAATGCCAACGCCTAGCGTTTGTTCCCAAGTTTCGTTTTTAAGACGGTTCAATGCCAAAAAATATTACTTACTACCTACATCAAAGATTTTCACTTTTTTTTACTTTGAATATTTTTACTGATCAATTAAACTAATAAGATTTTTCTCAGAGGTAGCACGCTTTCTTAGTACTAATACATTCGTAAAGTTTTACAAGTCAAGAAATCAGTCTTACAGAACAGATGAGGATTTCACTGCTTTGCTTAAAATCCAATTCAAATTATTCTTTTTTTGTTAGTGATACCAGATACGACTTGATGTTTTTAATTTTATCGGACCTTGTTAAAGTTGATTTTTTAAATTAGGTACTTATATTTTACTTGTTTACTCTCTCGTCATTTCAGATAATTCCCGACCCGCCAACACCAGAATGGACGGCCGAAGCCCGAGACGTTCAAGAACTCGTGAATGTGCTGACATCGAGGTATGAAAAGGCGAGGACTAAAGCAGCTGAGGTGAGGGAGAAGCTGGGCGACATCACTAGTATCCCGGTGCCTTCAAACGTAAGGATATTCATTAAACTTTACGTAGGTAGTGATTGCTAGGAAATTTTCGAAATAAGGTATATACCTACTTATGATTTATCTTCCCAACATATGTGTTAGGCATACCTATATAGGATGGTTAGGTTAGATTAAGCCAATTCAGCTGTGTGATCTTTGTTGCCCTTTGGTCGTTGTTGCAAAAACTGCTTAAATTGATATAATGTTTTATCCTGAATACTTGCATTCCTTGCTAGAGTCCCGTGGGGATATTGGGATAGATAGATAATAGATAGATAATTTTTATTCAGAAATACAGTACAATATTAAACATAGGTACAAAATTTTGCTTAAAATTTATGTCCACCTGAACTAGGTGATCCTGTGTTTCAGGTGACATGTGCTGATCATTTAAATTAAAACTAAAAATGACCACTTATTATTAGACACGAAAATTGAATGTATAAAAATGCATGTTTATGTATAGGTAAACAGAGTTAATAATATTAATCATCGAATCTAAGTACAAATATGTTTATAATAAATTAATTACAAGTTTTACTTACACCTATTTGCTTACTTTAAAACTATCAGTAATTTTAAAGTAAGCAAATAGGTGTAAGTAAAACTTGTAATTAATTTATTATAACATATTTGTACTGATAAAAATTAACCTATGTGTTATTCCAGGGCTCTAGCCTTCTACGTACGAAGTTTCACGTACGTAGTTACATAATCGTTTGTTGAACTTACAGCCAACAAGCGGAGCAGCATCAGTGGCAGGTCTCAGCGCCAGTCACAGCACGCTGAAGGAATCTGAGAAGGTGGTGCCGACTTACAAGGAGCTGGTGGATAAAGAACCGACTAAGGCACTTCGTAAGTCGACCTACCTATAACCATTTTTATTTTATAACTTTTGAAAATTCGAAAATTCTTTGAATTTCCAAAAGTCGTAGTACAATACAAGTGATTTGCCTATAACAACCCCCTTTCATATTAGCAACCTTTAGATGGAACACATTGTGTATAATATTAGTATACAGGGTTATTGGAAATTAATTGACACGGCGTTAAGGGCTTCTTCTGTGCACCTTAACGATCAATTTTTGTTCTACGACTTTTGGAAATTCATTATAAAAATATACAATACAAAAATAAAAAATTGAATCCAACAGTTCAAATAATACTCAACTCTACGTCTACGTCACAGAATCAATCATAGTAGGTATGGTACAACCCGATCGGGTCGCACACAGTGCGCCCCGTGCCGATCGCGCGCGCGCACTTGCCGCATAGACATAGAAAATTACCAGACAGTACGAGAAACACTTAAATATTTTTTTTGGGATATGTATTAAGTTTCGACAAAAGTCGTCGAACAAAAGTTGTTTGTTAAGGTGCACAGAAGAACCCCTTAACGCCGTGTCAATTAATTTCCAATAACCCTGTATTCTAATGTCTAGGATGTGTCTAGGTTTGTTTTTGTGTCTCGATCGGTTGGAAATTAAAAAAAATCCCTTGCTAATGCTTTTAATATGAGGAAGTGTCCCTACTATGCATTTCATGAGTCACCAGGCAATTCAAGTTTTATAAGTGAGTTACCCTTTACCTACTAACTTATACCTACCCATTGTTACTGTTTTCCGTTAAATTTCAGCGTCAGAAGATGAGGAAGACATACCTTCCCGATGCTATCTGAAGAGACAAGCGCAGCTCATCATCGATACAAAGTGCAGGAGGAAGGGGTTCCGTACTCCTTACCCGAGGAGATAGGCGTTAAGTTAATAAAGTCGTTCAGGATCAATTTGTATTATTTAATTCATATAATTTACTGCCAGAAATATAAAAAAAACACTCTGGGTGACTCTGGGTTTCACCAGTTTCACCCTCAGGTTTCACGTGGGTTTCAACCAAAGACCATAGAAACCTCCTTAAAGCACCAAAGTCACTGACTTTTTGGCACTGAATAAATGTAACTTCATGACAATTTCAACTTGGCCTTGGCGTTTCCTTGGCATTATAAATCCATGTATAAACCACTGTCAAAAAGTTGGTCACGAGAAAAAAAAAGTTATGTAGACCACAGAAAACTTGTAGAAGACTTTCATTACAAAGAGAATTTAAATACTATTTCATTACAACAAACCTGTCAACCTGTCAAACAACAATTTTTTTGGAAACAATTTGCAAAAAAATAATATTCACTTAGTTACAAAAATCATCATTATTTTACAGCCGTAATTTTTAACAATGTTTTGCCCACACAAGAATTCGTACCTGCAGTTGGTATGCGCAATAAATCCAAGAGTCATCAACAAGACTGTGACCAGAGCCATGCAAAAGAGACGCAGCGATCCTCGTGACGGTATCTACCTTGTCTTATTTACTAGCAGGGCCGACGTGTCGTGGGAATATCAGGATAGTAACGTAAAGTCCTACACATCTGAATGTTAGCTTTCTACTGAAAAATAAAAATGGTGATGACAGACCCACGGCTCAGTCGGTTCCAGATGTAAATATGAACAATTTTTTCCCCCTGGATACGGCTGACTAAGTTGCAGGGTGATAGGTTAGTTTTGATGCCTATTCCATGCCCCATATACCTACCTATTTACTTACTTACTCCGCTGGCTCAGCGACCCAAAGTGGATCTTGGCCTCCGAAACGAGAGTCTTCCATCGCTCCCTGTCCTGCGCTATTTCTTGCCAATTGTTGACTTGAAGTTCACGCAGGTTAGCCTCCGCCGTGTCCTTCCAGCGATACCTGGACGCACATATGCTCTCTTAGCACTGCGATCCTCTCCCATTCGCTCCAGGTGGCCAAGCCAGCGAAGACGCTGCGCCTTGATCTCGCCTATGATATTCGGCTCCGCCACCAGTTCCTCGATTTCGGCATTTTTCTTAGTCCTCCAAGATCCGTCTTCTCTCCTCGTCCTCCCAAATATCTTTCGGAGGATTTTGCGCTCCGCCACTAGCTCCCTTATTCCAAAACGGAGTTTAATGATAGTCCGAGATGTGGATTTAAACCTTAGATTTACACACAGATTTACTCGTGAACTATAGTCTATACACTATCCCTATAGATTATATAGGTAACTATTGTCTAAACACTATCCTTATAGATTATAAAGGGATAGTGTTTAGACTATACTTCACGAGTAAATCTGTGTCTAAATCTAAGGTTTAAATTCACATCTCGGACTATCCTTAAACCTCGTTTTGGAATAAGGGGGTAGAAGTTTATTTTCCTCTTTGAGTGTCAGTGTCCAAGCCTCACATCCGTACATGAGTATTGGACGTATTATTGTCTTATATATACGGATTTTTGTACTCCTGCTGAGAAGCTTGGACACTAACACCTTGTGCAACGCCGCGCTGCATCTCAAGGTGCTCTGGATGCGAATGTCTATCTCCTCCTCCCGAGTGTTGGTATCTGTTATGGTGCAGCCCAGGTACCTAAATTTAGCCACTCCATCGTACGTCGTCTCTCCAACATGAAGGTCCTCTCGCTTAATGCGTGCATTTTTATAGCACTTCATGTGGAGATATTGAGTCTTTTCCTGGCTAATTACCAGACCCACTAGTCCCGCATCCTCCTCCAAGGTTTTAGCAGCCCTCCGAACCTCTTCGCAGTTTTCACCAAGTAAGGCCATTTAGGGTATATACCTATTTAGGGTTTCGAATTTTAAGGTCTAGAAAATAATTACAGGCCCATTTATACCTATAGTATACTATATAGGTAAGTACCTACTTACTATGAAATGGCTTCAGTGAAATTTTGAAAAACGGTAGTTTGGGCTTCCTTCTTTCTTCTTGTTCAGCAGTCATGTGTTAGCCCACTGCAGGGCATATGCCTTCCAACGTCTCTCCACAACCTTCTTAGACACCCTTACAAATGACTTATCAATGACTTCCCATTTCGGTGTGTTGCTTCCTTGCTCACTATTTTTCACTAGGAGTTTCTGATCTTCAACAGAGCTCCCGCCAGCAGCGAGGATGGATTCAATGCAGCCATCTCTTTACGCACCTCACGTGGACATCAGTAGAGCGAGAATTGGCTTCGAGCGTGTCGGTCTAAGGATTATTAACAGAGAACTGCATTCGGAAGACCCGCTGGTCCAGTTGCAGGCGTTGCATAGTATTCTTGATCAGGTAACCACAATACCTACCTGCCTATAACGTAGTTCTAAATAAACTTGGGTTAGCTTTGAATGGGTTAATTAGTGAACTTACATCAACCAGTAAGTGGTGTTAGCCTATAGTAGGTACCTCGACTTTCATTTCGACGGTTGTGGGTTCGAATTCTGAATGGATTTTTCTTACAATAAATGTATGTGCGCGAATCAACATGTTTTCCTTCACCCTTAAAACACTATGGGTGAAGGAAAACATCGGAACCCACGGCTTAGTTGGCTCCAGACGTATTTACAAGTTCTTTCCATCGACGCGGTTTCCGGCGATTAAGCTGATAGGTATACCTAGGTGTAGGGCAAGCATACCTTCTTTTTTTTTACATATGATAGGTCAGCGTTTGACCACTATCACACCTGCCTACCTGGTAGGTGACGATGCGGCTTAAGATGTAGCACGCCTTCCTAGAAGATACCTATTCACTCGCGACTTGAAGACCCCCAAATTGTACACGTCAGGAAAGACAGAAGCAGGCAACCGATTCCATTCCCTTGCAGTACGAATAAGGAATGACGAAGCAAAGCGCTTAGTGCGAACGTTTGGTATGTCCACCATGAATCGGTGCCGCACACCAGTCTGCCTGGTTGTATGACGAAAGAATGGAGATGATAAGATTAGGTCGTGGAGTTCTGTTGCACACTCCCCGAAATGTATTCGGTAAACGGTTACTCCATCTAATTCATGTCGCATGCACTACGGTGGCGCTCTGAATAGATAAATTAAAATTGCTGACGCTGTATAAATTATCTAGATTAAAGATGTAGGTAAAGGTTTATTTTTTAACATCAACCAATAAATTATACCCAGACTGCAGACCCATAAATTATAGCAAACTGAGCTTTCGCTGAATTTACAGTTTTCCACGCTTAGTGCATTTGGAACTTATTTTATATTCTTATATAATTTCCTTTCTAGGTTCAAATAACAGAAAACGCAATGTTCCTAATAAACTTACACGTCGTGTACCGCCTCATTGACCTGATGAAGAACAGAGACCCCATCATCAGGGAGAAAGTCTGTATGACCCTCACCCATTTAGCTACCTATTACCAAGGCAGGAAAAGAATTATGTCCCGCCCAGTCATTATAGAAAACCTTATGTGGCTTATCATGAGGGATAGGAAAGAAATCAGATATGCAGCAGCTTACACACTTAGAACTTTAGCAAGAGATCGTTGTGCATGCGAAATGATAATGCGTAACGAAACCATCATCGAAAATCTTTTAAAAATGATCAAACACGATCATGTAGGCATCGTCTTGCTACATCTGAAGACATTTGAAAACTTAACAGAATGGGACGCAGAAAGAGCGTTGCGTGCTAACGCGTTTCAAGTAATGCTTTCATTATTTAACCACGCTGATGAAAGAATAGTAACCAAATCAATGGACTGTATGGCACAACTGTGCAAACACGATATCGGTAAACAATTAGCTGATAATAATGATTTAACTTTTGTGCTACGAAAATTTATTGCATCGAGATCTGTAGAGACCTTAATCAGTGCTACAGGGTTAATGTGTCATACGACGATAACAACGCGATCTAAATGGCGAGCTAAAGAAGTCACCCCGGAACTAACTAAGCGTCTCGTGGCTTTATGCCATTTGCCGAACAAACCAGTGTTACAGTGGCGTTGTATGCAAATTCTAATCAACTTATGCGATTGTCCTGACATTAGAAACCATATGAACACTCATTGGGAATCGAAAGTAAAGGCAATTAAAATAAGAACGCATGAGGAATGGGATGGAACGACGGAAACGACAAGCTACGGTTTGGAAACGGGACATAATTACAGGACTATGTGTATCGAGAGAATTGAAACAATACAGAACGATGGTATCGATACAGACGATTTGAACGTACACAGTTATTTGAGGAGAATTCATGAGAAAAAAGACCAATTGATCAAAGCAATAAATTGGAAAAGTTTTCATCATTCTTTTCTACCGTAAATCGACTTTTTTGACAGATTTAACGGATTTTTGACATATTAGACTGATTTTTAGAACAAATTATTGATATTTTTGACAAATTACTGTTTTTTTGACAAATTATTGGTTTTTTAACTAATTACTCTTTTTTTGACAAATTACTGATTTGTTTGACAAATTAAGTACTTACTGTTGTTTTTAGAATACTGATTTTTTTTTAAATTAATGATTTTTTGACAAATTACTGATTTGTTTATGACAAATTACATTGACAAATTGAACTAATTGTTTTAACAAATTAGACTGTTATTTAAACAGTTTAATTTGTAGTTTTAATGACTGCTTATAAGCAGACATTTGACCTTAGCTTTAATAAATTAAACTAAGAATGAATTTTTAATCGTTTATTAGATTAAACATTAAAATTATACGATTTGAGCTACACGTTTTGGTTTATTTATTACAATACTTTGTGCCGTTTGGCTAACTTAAAGCTAATTTCAGTCGTTTTAGACTAAATTACATGCTGCTAGTACTTTGTAGGCAAGGCGAATTAGGAACGCAAGCTTGCTGGTATGAGCCAAATACCCTGTATGAACCAGAGTGGAAATGGTTACCAAAAAAATTAAGCGATAGTACTTAGATTTTGTAAAATGTGCGTTCCAAACTCACTTTAAAAAATATAACGAAAAAATTATACTTCTACATGTTCAATAAATACAATAATAATATCTAAGAGCGATACAGCCTTGAAATTATCTATATATACATAATTAAATCTAACACTTTTGTTAATAACTCAGTTTCTACTAAAAAGCCTAGGGTTACAGGCGTTTTTAGTAGAAACGGGCTTTTTAGTAGAAACTGAGTCATATAAGAAATAGATACTTAATATAAAATTCCTCAAAATTTTCAGTAAATCACTTACTGATTACTTACAATCAAGTGCCCGTATTAATATTACAAATATATACCTGAAAACTAATGTCTGAAAATCGACCTCCTACGAGTGATTCCAGGGATATACTCCTTTAAAAACAATTTACAGATCTTGGTAGCGTCATTTCTACCAAATACAACTAAAAGCTACCGAGATTTAATGCTGCATTCACATATTTTAGTGTTGCCAATAGTCGATAGCCTATCAATATTTTATTAGAAAGCATAGAATATGGTATCAGAAATCGATAGTATCAAATGTTTTGATGCAATACTATAAATAGTATCGATTGTTCAGTTATTTTGTAATATAGCGAGAAATCGATAGTACAAAGCAATCGATAGTATCGAATGTTTTCATGCAATACTATCGATAGTATCAATTGTTCAGTTGTTCTGTAATATAGGCAGAAATCGATAGTACACAGCAATCGATAGTATCAATAGTATCGAATGTTGTCATGCAATACTACCCATAGCATTGATTGTTCAGTTGTTCTGTAATATAGGCAGAAATCGATGGTACAAAGCAATCGATAGTACAAAGCAATCTAAAGTATCGAATGTTCTATGCAATACTATCGATAGTTTCGATTGTTCAGTTGTTCTGTAATATAGGCAGAAATCGATAGTGCAAAGCAATCTATAATATCGATAGTATCAGATGTTTTTAAGCAACAAGTACAAAACAATCGATAGTATCAAAATGTTCAATGTTTTCATGCAATACTATCGATAGGGTAGTTAATTTTCGATGTTCGGCAACACTAATATAGTGTAACCCCTAAAAATATAGTATCTAAATAAAACTGATATTCATTCATATTAAGACAATCAATTTTCGACCTAAATCTACTTAAAATTAAGTATTAATTTCAATAATCACAGTTACACTTTGGAACACCATTCAATCCACCAATCAGACCAAATAATATGGAAATAGGTACTTACTCATTTTTTTCTCCAAAAAATATACTTAAATTTGGCTAAACATGGCAAATAATTTTAAAAATCATATTCTGCACAGAATTACCTACATTACATTTTTCATTTATTTATTTAAGATTTGTCTTTTAACTAAATACTTAAGTAAAATAGAACAAGATTTAGTCACCATTTCTTTCTGAATTAAAATCGTAGCAAAAACTTCTGAAACTAGCTAAAATATTGAATTAATAGCAAGCTTTTAATATTAAAGCTAAATTCTTCATTCCTAGTTACAGCAGCTTAAGACTTCTGAAATCATAGCTATATTTCCAAAATCTTAGTTAAAATAATAGTTACTAAGAACTTAGCAACAGTAGCAAGAACTTTTTAAACTTAGAACTCGAATAATCAAATTCGGAAGACATAGCTAGAACGTCTAAAATAGTAGTCGCAAAATAGTACCTACAATTACAAAATAGCAACCACAATTACAAAATCATAGCTACAATTGCAAAATCATAGCCACATTTTCGAAATCATAGCCACAATTGTAAAATAGCAAAATCTTAGCCACAATTATTGCAAGATCATAGCCAAAATTGCAAAACCATAGCCAGAAATACAAAATCATAGCTACAATTGCAAAATCATAGCTACAATTACAAAATAGCAGCCACAATTACAAAATCATAGCTACAATTGCAAAATCATAGCCACATTTGCGAAATCATAGCCACAATTGCAAAATCATGACCACATTTGCTAAAACATAGCTACAATTTCAAACCATGGCCATAACTGCAAAATCATAGCCACAATTGCAAAATCATGGCCACAATTGCAAAATCATACCCACAATTGCGAAATCATGGACACAATTGCAAAATCATAGCCATAGTTGCAAAATCATGGACACAATTACAAAATCATGGACACAATAATAATTGCAAGATCATAGCCACAATAATAATTGCAAAATCATAGCCACAATTGCACAATCACGGCCACAATTACAAAATCGTAGCTAAATTTAGCTACACTATTCCAAGCTATCATTAGCCTGTACGTAATCAAACAGCGCCTTGCACAAGTCGTGCAAGTACTCGTCTCATCTTCCCCCTCCTCTCTTGTTCAATGGGTCGTAGATCTCAGATTCTGAATCTACTTCGTCTTCATCGGAGAGGGATAGCGAGCCTCCGACTCGGCGTGTGCGCAGGCCCTCCTGTTGAAAAAGGTTTGTTTAATGATTATATTTTACTATTGATATTTAACAGTGGTACAAACTTGTCTGGCCGTTGTAAGAATTGAATAAGCAGGAAAGCATACGGGGTATGAAGTTAGCAATGACGTGGTTTAAATCTCGGTGCTATTTTTCAGATATGCATTTTAATAATAATTATTATTGGCAAAAAAATTAACTACTTACATAATAATAATAAGAACCTCCTCCTTTTTTTGAAGTCGGTTAAAAATAAGTAAGTTCATTTTTATTAAGGGGATATTGAAGTTTGTTTTGGAATGTTGTTATTTTATCAGTTGCAAATAAAGTATAGTTGATTTATTAACTTTAAGCCACGGCCCAAAGTTGGTGACACTGTGCTTGTACAAATTTACTTATTTTGAAAAAAAAGCTTATATGACCAATGTTAAACCAACCGCGAACGTCACTACAACATTTAAAAAGCTTGGAAGAATCAGTGCATTTAGTGCAGTACGTCCCAGAATTCCGCAAGACATAAAAACGACACATGATTAAAGAGATAAAAAATGTTAAATCCTAATAAGAATCCGTAGGTGTTATGTTAAGTGCAATGCTTCCCAAAACCAAGAATGAAACAAAATCCAAAAAACAACAGGACCCTGCAATTTCACTCTTCAGATTTCCCTGAGGCCAAGGTTCATCAAAATCGATTCAGTAATTAGAGCCTATTATTTACAAACAAAACACAAGAATCCAGAAAAAGGAACACATATATATATATACCTATTTATAAATTAGTACTGGCCAGAACATGCAAATACCCCATCAGAAGAGAAAGACTGTACGCAACAAGAGCCCTCGCCAAGCTTTACATAAAAAAATAGAGAAAAAAAATCTAAACCGTATCTAAAGTGTTCGTGCTATCTTAGTATGTGCCCACCAGTTCCGTGTCACTGATCCACGCTGCTCCCTCGACACTTGACGATATCTGAACAGTGAGGAAGGTCCAGAATGATTTTTCTATTTAAGGCATTTGTCCCACCGTCGACGAGAAACGAATAACTAGAACGAGGTGGCCAGCTGCGAGAAGCGAGTATGTGGCTCCGAAAGATTATTATAGAATTTCGGAAAATCTTTCTAATCGGATGCCTATGTCATACAAAGAACATACTATCCAAGTTTCAGGTCTCTTCGATCAGCTGTTTAGGCTGTGCGTTGATCCCTCAGTCAGTCAGTCAGTCTGGACAAAGCATTTTATATGACTGTATAGATATGATTAATGACCTAAATAAATAAGAAATTAAATGTTTGATGAAAAATCTTTATCAATAACAAAATAATTAATGATATACGACTTCCATCAAGTTAGTTTTGGTGTACCAATCCTTTTGTGACCATTACAAAAGACATGGACCCTAATGATAAAACTAAGAAGAACCTCTAAGAAGAACTAAGAAAAAGAAATATTTGAAAACACTACACCAGTGCCCATAAACAAGAGTGGTATTTTTAAGTAACATGTAAAAAAAAATAAAAAAACCTCTAATATCCCAGCGCTGGGCTCCGAAGCGTATCCTTCGAAGTGACGCTGGTCTTCCTCGTAGTCTGATGATGAAGAGGAATCATGATCGACGTCACGAGCTGTCCGTACTGAACACACCATCTGAGCTAGGTCTGTAAACGTGTAGCTGGAAAAAGGTATTTAATTTTAAAGTGATAAGGTTGATTTTATGATTCGAGGATGAACATAAAGAGTTATCATCTATATGATAATAAAAATCATACCACAAACAAAGTGTTTATTTAATCAATAACGTAGACGAAGAATAAAACAGGCTCCAAGATTGAACCTTGGGGCACTCCGGTAAAATTTATTTTTCTCTCTTCATGGCATAAAGTCTTTACTGATTTATATTAAAATTAGGCCAGCAGGGCAAGCATGGCCAGAGATATTTTATCCACAGGGAAAGGACAAAATAGTCTTTCCCTCGTCAGTTTTGTCCACGCCCCGAGCATGGGCGCAAGGGTGGATATACTATAGGCGGGGAATAGCTGATGTCCACGTGTAATGTCAAATGGGGATATATTTTTATCCTTTCCCCTTTTGCCGTGCTTTGGCAGGTGGGCAAATAATTTTCTCCCTTGACAGAGGACATAATGGGTGGACATAATTTTTATCCTCGGCCCACGCTTGCCCTGCAGGGATACTATAGAACAGGACATATTTATTGGAGTCAGGATAATCACGAATTCACTCTTTATGGTCGTAGACTAAGTCGCAAGTATAAGCTAGAATACACCTATTGTCATAATGTAAACCCCGCGGCTTAGTTTGCTCCAGACGTATTGTCGAGTTATTTTTTCTAGGTCGACTAAGCTGAAAGGGTGGCATAGGTTCTAGTCAATCCTACTTTCTACTAATATTATAAATGTGAAAGTTTGTGTGTTAGTGTGTGTGTATGTTTGTCTCTCCTTCACGCAAAAACTATTGGACAAATTGCGATAAAACTCGGTCGGTAGATAGATGGAGACCTAATTTTTATCCCGATATTCCCACAGGATCGGGACTTACGCGGGTGAAACCGCGGGGCGCAGTTAGTACTTCATACAACGGTAGAAGCAAATCACGAGCCGTGGTTGGTGCCTTGACAGGACACTACGGAACCAATGACATGCTTTTAAAAATGAAGGTAACTTCAAATAATGACTGCAGAGCCTGCAGCAGCAAAGCGCTTGAGCCTCCTTGGGAATGCGTATCCCAAAGCGGAGGAATATAGGTTTCTTCCTCTTAGTGGGATCACCGCGTTAATCGACCACTTCTTCAAAGAGTAAGAAACATTAAGGTAGGGGTAAACACAAAAGATCCCAATGGGTCGAAGTGCTACTGGCTATTTGTCAGCCCTCGATATCACTACATGGTATAAAACAAAGTCGCTTTTTCTGTCCCTATTTCCCTTTGACTGCTTAAATCTTTAAAACTACGCAACGGATTTTGATGGGGTTTTTTTTTAATAGATAGAATGATTCAAGAGGAAGGTTTATATGTATAATACATGCATAATATAGCCGTGCGAAGCCGGGACGGGTCGCTATACAAGATATGATATATCTATAGCAATAGGTCCAGAATAGTATGGATTATAACAGTTGCAGGCAGTGTATGAATCATCCATATATGATATACAGGGCAAAAATATTAATGTAACGTACTCTGTAAGTGATGGTTGTGAATCAGGCCTGTGTCCCTCGCTGGCCGCACCACTGACTCCGCCTCCGCCGCCGCGGCGTTGGCCCTCGAAGTAGGCCGCGCCGTGTCTGTAACCAACTTCACGTATCTCGTCGAATGAACCGAACTGAAGTGTCTTGTAAGCGTCGATTGGTGGCCTGATGTATTCGCAGTAGTCGGACTTCTTTACTTCCTGCAATAAATAAAAAACTTAAATTTAGAATTTAAAAATTCCTAACTTTATCCCCCATAACTTTTAGACGGCTGAACTGTTTTTGATCAAACACTTTCGACTTATTCAGCTTTCATACAAAATAAACAAAATCAAAATCAATTCAGCCGTTCGGGTGCTACGATGCCACAGACAGACACACACACATAGAGAGACACGTCAAACTTATAACAACCCGTCGTTTTTGCGTCGGTGGTTAATTAAAAACTATTAAGTATGAATTTGCTTTAATTAGATTCGAATTTGTGGTCTAGGGTCCCATATTCTGCGTGACTGCGGTAGTTAAGATGTACATACTTTCATATTTATAATGTTAGTAGGATTATTACTAACATTATAAATATGAAAGTATGTGTGTTAGAATGTGTGTCTTTGTTCTCTCTTCACGCAAAAAACTATAGCTGGAGACCTGGATTAACACATATGCTACTTTTTACCTCGATATTTCTCCATGGGATCGGGTTCGGAAACACCGCAACGCGGCTAGTAATTAAGTTATTGGTTCAGTAAAGTATAAGAATAATAAAATTAAATTGACTTTTTCTCTTTATTTTCGATGATTGCTTCAAAAAACTAATGAGAAAAAGTAAAGGAACAAACCTCTAACTGACGATTGCAGGAAACATACGCCAGTCTGCTCTGGATGTCGGGTAAGTTAGGAACTTTAACCGGTGTCGTGAATGGATTCCATCTGAAAAGATAATCGAGGTACTTTTAAGTCTTCCATCCATGTCCTTTCGCGCTGAAATTGTACAGTCAGAAAAGGACTGAGGGTAGCAGGTGCACATGTTACACACGCGAAAGAGTTACATAACACTGGCGGCAGTTACATGTTCGTTCCCGTGGGGGTAGAAACTCTGGGAGCTTGGGGCCCTAGTGCCCATTTATTTTTTAAGGACCTGGCGGCGCGTCTTAATGCGGCGTCAGGTGACCGAAGGGCTGGCGGCTTCTTCAATCAAAGGGTGAGCCTGGCTATCCAGACAGGGAATGTCGCCAGTCTCTTGGGGACGATGCCGCGTGAAGACGCTCTGGACGGTGTTTTTTATTTGTGAAGTGTATGTATGTTTTTATTTTTAAAAAAGTTACATAACATAATACTATAGTTAGGTGGTATCCTTTACGCGAATTTATGGACCGATTGCGATGAAAGTGGTTATGTAGATAGTTGGAGACCTGTATTAACACATAGTCCCGATATTCCTACGGGTAATCCTTAACACGATTGTGACGATTAAAATCCATACAAACGAAATTCTCTTTTCAAGTTAGTCCAAACTTAAGACTAGACTGACACAGTCGCGACCACTAGTGCTAATAAATAGGTACCATCGTCTTCTCATTGAAAGGCACAATCTGAAGTCTGAACATACACGTGCACTTTATAAAGTGCATGTGTATGGTTGTGTCATAATGTGCATGTGTGGATTCTCACCTCTTCCAAAGCAGCCACCAACCAGACAGATCGTCACCATAGTTGGTGAGATCCGTATCGTCTTGTGAACCAACGTCGATGGCAAGGATGTGCTTCGCGCCCAGCGACCGCATTACGTCCGCTAGAATAACGTTTTAAAGGTTATTTAAAAAATGACAATAGATTCAATAAAGTTAACAAGATTTTGGACTGCAAAATGAGTTTTTTCGGTGAAAGTCCATGTTTTGAAGTTAAAAATCTGTGTCGACACAGAAAAATTGGTAAGGAATTATTCGAAAGCATTGATTACTTTAAGTCTATAAACTTTCTTGCATTGTTATAATTAAAATTCAGAGTCTAAAACAAGTATAGTTTTTATGAAACAGCACAGTTTTTTTTTATTTGACTGAGAAAATGAGGACTTGGAATAAATGGGGACATAGAAATGATGTTGACATGGACATAATTAATTATATAAAACGTACCTGGAACATTATTAACATAGCACCCGTCGAGCAGCAAATGTCCATCCATCGGGTCGCAAATTGGCGGGAATATACCGGCGATGCTCATCGAAGCGCGACAATACCTCCACAACATACCTACGGAGTCCGGTACTTAGGGAGGGTCGAGATCCTATGGGAAGTCGCCACTTACCTTTGCGGCTGAGTGTAAATATTGCGCGAAAACTAATGAGTAACATTTTGGCTGACATACCAGTGAAAACTCATTACGACGCTGATTTGGGACGTAAGTTATAATTATGTATGGTTTAACACTGTCAAAAGTGACAGCGTATTGAGTTTTGATCTTAATGGACTTATTCTCGACCATCTTCCAAATAAATTGCCTGATATGAAACTTAGTCCAAAAGCTTTGATAAAATTAAATGTAATGAAAAGATGTACTTATTTAGTTATCAGGTAATTTAATAACAATGTGCGAATAAAAGTCCAAAAGAGAGAGCCCTAACAGAAAAGTAACAGTTGTTTTGATATTTTCACTCAGCCTATCGCACGCACACAAAGTACGGCGCTCCGTGATTGGTTTACCTGGCAAATTGTTGACGTAACCGCCGTCCAATAGGAGGTGGCCGTCTACCGGATCGCAGAGCGGGGGCATGTAACCGCTGAGCGACATTGACGCGCGTATGTAACGCCACAGTGAACCTGCGTCGCGAAACAACGCGTTCAATGAATCAAACAAATTATACGATCTTCACGAGATATTTGAATCGACTACAGATTTTTAAAGCCAATTGTTTATTCCGCGTATATGTCGCTGCAATCATCTCGTATGGTAACACCGATGACACATAATGTTAATAAAATTCAAGTGCGCGTACAACACAGTCCATGGAGAGGTAAGTTGTGAAAGCTATAGTCATCGCATGGAAACAGATGCTTCAAGAGTATCGATTGGTTATTTACCAACCCAAATCTATACTGATATTATAAAGAGGTAAAGTTTGAACGTATCTATGTTTAAAATACCTAATCTCTGGAACAACTGAACTGATTTTGTTCTTCTTTTTCATAAATATTTTGATGAAACTTGGTATAAGGATACATTGAATGCAGAAACATGACAGGCTAATTTAAACCCAATATTCTCCTAAAATCGGGACTTACGCGGTCGAAACCGCGGGGCACTGCTAGTGTAGTTTA
The DNA here is from genome assembly GCA_907269075.1 of Idaea aversata. NCBI lineage: Eukaryota > Metazoa > Arthropoda > Insecta > Lepidoptera > Geometridae > Idaea > Idaea aversata. The sequence continues at coordinate 2,234,418 of OU026084.1, forward strand.
ATATCGAGATATTTATGTGATTTAATTGAACTAGAATCGTCGCTACAGTATCTTTTAACATGCATTACATGCTACAGTTGATGGGGACAACTCAAACACAGATTATGATATAAAACTGCATTTTTGTTGAAAAACGATAACAAAAGCTACGAGTAGGTACATAAAGTTATGGAAATAAAAAAAAAATAGTGTTTTAATGGTTCAGTACACACTAGCACAATTATAGTAGAAGTATACATTCGTTGCGAACTGGGTCATACACCTATATTGCGCTCTCTTTCTCACTTAGCAGCAATGGTACGGGACTTTTGTGTAAGCGCTAGGATGTGTATTATTGCAGTCGATTAATACTATCGATATAATTAGTGTTTAATATTGGCAAGACAATATTGGCAGCGGGCTATGGAGAGAGCTATGCTCGGAGTTTCTCTACGTGATAGAATCCGAAATACGGAAATCTGTAGAAGAACCAAAGTCACCGACAGAGTTCTCAGGATTAGTAAGCTGAAGTGGCAATGGGCAGATCATGGGCTGGGGACAACCGCTGGGGAGTAAAAGTTCTCGAGTGGCGGCCGCGCTGCAACGCGAAACGGAGTGTTGGGAGACCAGCAGACATTGTAGCGGTTGTGGGTAGTCGGTGGATGGAGGCGGCTCTGGACCGCTGTTTGTGGCGTCGTATGGGGGAGGCCTATGTCCAACAGTGGACGTGTATGGGCTGATATAATGATGATGATTGGCAAGACGTTTCGGTGATTCGTTTATCTTTACAAACTTAAAAAGCGAAAAATCTGTTTTTTTTTTTAGATATTTCATCACAATCAATTTAGTAGTTTCGTTTTTAACCTTTTCTAAATGAGACCTTGTTGAAGTTGTTTTTTAATTTTACTTGTTATTAATAATGAGCTTCCCCTTCCCCAAACACTGATGATTCGATGACTTATAGACCTGCAACTTTATCTGCTCGAATGAACAAAACAATATGTAATCGCATCGCTTGGCGCACATCCCGGCGCTCACACAAAGGTTCCGAAGCTCAAAAAACCGTTCCAAAGAGAACGCAATATCATGTTCCTAAATTTATGACCCAGTTTGCAGCTAATAAATAATTCTACTATAATTATGCAAGCCTTACGAGTCGAAATCAATAACTATCTTACTGGTTCCAATTAGTCGCTGATATTTTTTCTGTCAATTTCATGTCTATATGCTGCGATCAAAATTGAATAAACAGCGCTTATAGTGCTAACTAGCGTGAGCGTAGTTAAATTGCTTACGGCTTACTTATATGTCCATATATGCTTATTCAGTATGCCGCGCGGCTGTATGTCAATTTCGGACCGCAGCCTAAGTGATAGAAATTATATCAGCGATTGAAGAAAGTAAGATAGGGTTATTGATTTTAACTCTTAGTCGAGAAGATGGTAAGTAAAAACTATTAATGGGTAACTAAGAACCACACTCATGCATAATGTGCATTAATGAATGAAAAGTGTTCTAAATATAATGAAATTTAATGTATGATGCTAGTTAACATACAACCCGACATTGACACGCGGTGTTTTAATAATAAAAACCTTTTTTATAAGGCCGTTTTAACTACTCCCATATAATATAATAAAGCGTTAGGTAAACCAATCACAAGCGCTCGCTCTATATGTCAGTAATGGCAACTCCCCAATAATTATAGCAAATGTCGGATTCGTATAAAAATATTATAATAAGTATTCAATAAAAAAAAAACAAATCTTACAACACCAAGTGAGTGGACGATACACAACAACACAGATTTTTTGTGTTTTTTTTCGACACGGTGACACAAACACATAGGAATGCAAGTGAGTGTGGTTTGTATTAGGGGACAAATTAAAAAACACTGTAGCGGAATTCGCAGGGAACTTTTTTTTAACTAAAGAAATCATAAGTAATTTTTTATCTTCGAAATATTTAAATTTCGATGATAAAATTAATTAAAAAAAACATTTTTTTTTACATTTTGAAACAAAATTACTTTACGATTTCTTTATCCAATTAATAATATTGACTTTATAAATACAAATAAACGAACACAAAAAGTCTCCACCATGATAGATATTAAAAATCTAGATGGTTTCGACCAATCCGCATTAAAAGAAACAAAAAGAAAGCACATTTAAAAAATTTTGCCTGAGGGACTGATCGAACTCGGCTTGACGCTTTGCCTGATAGACTGATCAAACTCAGAGCAATCATGGGAGTTAGCGACTATCCTTGTCAATGAATGGTATACGCGATGTTAACACCGCCCCATTTTCCTTAGAGAAATTTTATGGCATGAACATCGCTAATACCGTTCATTGGCAGTTCAGCGAGAATCGCAAACTCATGAGAGGCTCGGCTTGACGTGTAGCCGGATAGACTGATCAAACCCGGCAACCGGGCTTGATGTGTTGCCTGATGGACTGATCAAACCCAGCTTGATATGTTGCGTGGTCAAACCCAGCTTGATATGTTGCGTGTTCAAACCCAGCTTGATAAGCTGCCTGGTCAAACCTAGCTTGATATTATTATGTTGCCCCATTAAACCCGGCTTTAATGTGTTGCCAGATTAATATGTAGTGTGGTCAAACCCGATTTGATGTGTTGCCTAATGGAATGATCAAGCCCTGCTTGAAATGGACCTTCGCCTGGCGTGTTCAATTCTGGACTGATCAAACCTATTGAACTGACCAAACCCGGCTTGATGTGTTGCCTAATGGGTTGGTCAAACCCGACTTGAAATGGTGCCTGATCAAACCCAGCTTGATGTATTGCCTGATGGACTGATCAAACCCGGTCAGCGGGTTGACGTGTCTACCAGTGCATGCATGATAATATAGTGTTGGTGTTCTTTTTTTTTTAATATACTTAATAATAATAAAAAGCACGTTTCTCAAAGTTTTGGGTTAGTAAAGTGCAAATAAAGCGTCATTTAACGTAACTGTTCGTAGTTTTTACTTCCTGTCCACGATTGTGTTGTATTAATTATTTAGGCCTAGTACATTTCTTGTACATGTCATAAAAACATGTTTTTTTTAACTTTCAAAGAACGATTAGTACAAGAAATGTTCTTACAAAGTATAAACCACATTGTCTCACACCATTTTTTTTTTGCATAAAAAGTAATTTTATTAAACGTGTTTTCTTGGTGATCCAACTACATGAGATAGCAAAAAACTAATTCTAAACCGAACCACGAGGCAAATTTTAATAAATAATAGAACTTGAACTTGTTGAATATATTAAATAGCTATTTCCTGCGATTTGCCATGTTATGTTTGTTTCCAGGATTTGGTCTCGATAAGAAACACTAGAGTGCAATAATAGAGGAAGATATTTTTTTTTACAAAATCAACCCCACCCAGAGCTCAATCGCATATTATTATCTGTAAAAAATATAGTATTTACCTATTTTGTTATTTTTTTTATATTGTATTGTATAGTTTATTGCTTCAAAAACAAAATCAGGTAACATTACTCTACAACCTTACAGATTTGCGAGTGAGCTCCGTCAGTCATATCAGTCGCAGCTGTCGGACGCGGCTTACGGACGCGTCCGTAAGCCGCGTCCGACAATATGTCCCCAGCTTAACAGTTCTTCCATCAAATTTCTCCCCACAAATACGTACCATGCCGATGCACCCTCATACAACTGGAGCTAATATCCGTAGTGACAGTAAAGTACGGAAGCCAAAGGTCCTCGATATGGACGTCCCCGAAGGTCGTGTGTATGGTCGTGTTGAACTGTCGACCGGAGAACATAGAGGTCGCTGGGTAGGTGAGGTCGAGAAGCTGTTTACCCCATTGGGTCATTTTCTGTCGATTAGAAAACATGTGTGTTCGTATTAGTAAAAATTAAATAAACGACTAATAGATCTCGCCTTTCACCCCCCAATTCTATCCCTCTATCTCCGTAAACCCCCTCACTGATACCGCTCAGGTTCGAACTCGTAAATTCTATTGACCACAACTACTTGAAGTCGTGAGTGACCAATAGCCAAGTATATGTGTCGCTCGGTACTGACCGCTCCGCTCCGATAGTACCGAGAGATCGTGAAGACGAGCTGACGCGCAAGTGACGTTCACGTGACGTTTATAGCCCCATTCGGGGAGAGTTGCATAAGCAAGAGGACAGGAAAAGATATGAAGGGACTTGTACGTCGGTGAAAGAGCCCAGTGCAAGTAACCAACGTATGTCCCGAGATTCAGCCTTTAAGACCTAAGATGTCGGTAAGGCCATGAGATGAAGGTGGGATTGTCCCTTTATTGACCGCTCCGTCGGGTAAACATACTAACGAACATGTGTATTTACGATTACAACTACAAACAGAAGCCGAGCGCACTCGTGAATTGCAAGAACTGTACCTGAGACCATTCCCTCGCCTTCTGCGTGACTGTAGTAATATTACGTTCCATGCACCACAGAGCGCCCATGAACGCACCGATACTGACACCTCCTACCATGTCTATTGGGATACCGGCCTCCTGGAAACGGATGGTAAATTGATTAAGACTGGCGGTTTAATGTGACTTAGCTCATGTAACCTCGGCATCTGAGAGAAAAAAGTAGCCTATAACACTCTTAATCAAAGTTTCATCAAAATCGGTCCAGTAGTTTTAAAGGCAATTCAAACAAACAAACAATCAAATATTTCCACTTTATAATCTAATATATAAAATTCTCGTGTCACAATGTTAGTTACCATACTCCTCCGAAACGATTCAGTAGGTCTGAGAATCGGCTACTATCTATTTTGTTTCATTTAGTTGGTTTTTTTTTTGTAAATGGCAAAACAACGCTTGCCGGGACAGCTAGTAATAGTATAGATATAGACAAAAACAAGTATTATTAAAAGGGATGGCGCAATAGTGTACCATTAAAAAGTTAGTTTTAGGTCTGTGAACAACTGGTACGCTACCTGTATAGCACGTATCATGCCCACGTGTGCGGCCCCGCGCGCCCCTCCTCCTCCCAAAACGAGTCCAACACTGGTCCCAGTCAGCCATCTTGCCAGTCGGGAGAAGTCTGAGTGAACCGAAGCTTCGGACATAAGCACTTTACTGTATAACTCGCTCTGGAATATTATACAAAGATGGCATGTCAATAGTCAGGCAACATCAATAATACTATGTTATCAATATATGCCCTAAGGTAATTTATTAGATTAATATTTTTTACATCAAAAACTTCTAACAATGGGGGTTAGTACCCCCTTAGTCGGTAAAATTTCCTAAAACCCTTTCTTAATTTACGCCTACGATCCTTGTGCGAAATATAAGTTTTTAGACCCAGTAGTTTGGGCTATGTGTTAATCAGTCAACTTTTGCCAAAATAGATTCGACCTCGAGTTTTCAAAGTAACGATGATGAAACCTAACTTTCCTGCAATAAGAAGATTAAGGGTCGTAGCACACATATCAACTCGGAAAAGGATCGTCACCTAACCTATAGTTTGGCAACGTCGTGCGCGACCGTCCTGCGGGGTGACAGATGGTGGCGGGGTTGAGGTAATTGACACGATACACACGGGAGAAGTGTGCCTGGATATATCTTGCGATATATTGTATCAATTTGTGTTGTGACGTAATGTAAGATTAAATAAAAGTTACTTAAAAGGAGTTTAATTATTTATATTGTTGGTAGTGGAAGGTAAAGTAAGTGAAAAATGAAAATATATGCACTTTCATGTTCACTCTCTCTTTTAAATTCTTCATTGTCGTCGTCGACAAATGCAATCTGATTTATAATATTCGTCTACATTTTTATGACATGGTGGTCAAACTTTATAAACAACATTCTTAGTCTTTCGTATCGTCAGACTCATCCTGAGATCGTTATCACGTGTGGGTCCAACTCAAAGTGTCATAGATTTGACAACACATATTGCCGCTTCGAGTGCGCGGCCGAGACTGTCACAAGTTGACGTGCAGTGCACGCGTTACCCTTCCTCACCACACAACCCGCTACCCGCTGACATCTTCAGTACTTCGTCCCCGCCACCGTCTGTAACGCCCCAAGGAGGGTTCGGCACGAAGTTGCCAGACTATAACGTAAGCGTGATACCAAGCGGTCAGCAGCTCCGAATCGCGGTTCATGAGCTTGTCCCGAGGCGAGGCAATTACGTTACGAGTCCGATTAGTGTGCGTTGCAGTAGAGAGTTTCATACAAAGAATATTGAATTGCTCGAATTGATACGTTTACGTTCCGTTTACGAGGTAATATGTGTGCTACGACCTTAAAATACATCGCTTGCGCTATCTAGGTTTAGAATCAGAAGGGTACTCACGATCCTGTACTGGCTCTTCCTAGTGAACATGCGATGCGGACACCTCACGTGATGATGCTGGCTCACCCACGAGCGCATGTTGAGCCAGTGGACTGTCCCAGACGGACCCGCCCCGCCCTCTCTATGCAGGAGCACCAACTCCTTCTGCGTTCTTATTGCTAGACGCTCTATTTCTTTCTCTATCTGTAAATTGGAAGATGTATACCAGGTTATTGTAGCACTGCACTTGCCGATTCAATTGAATGTATTTATTTGTTTATAGTTGGTTACAGAGGACTTAATAATAGTTAAATAAGCAGGTATCACAACTAAGTCAAGTGGATATTGCCATGCAAATATTAATATAATAAAGTGTCAATACCATAGAATATAGCCCAAACGTCAATCTATTTCCATAATTTGAAAGAGCACAATATACCCATCTGATTGACACGTTTAGTTCGTCCTGAAAATCAGCGCTAGGGCTTCTTGCTCGAGCTGAGGACGAACCGTTTTTCTGGGCGCCCGCTGTACTATTTCTTGTTTATGGTAATTTCGAGTATGTGTACAAAACAGTGCAGAGATTATAATTTTAATTATTTATTTCTTTTTTTTTTTTCTAGATATTATCGCTAGACTTCCCAAGTTCTTACCTTGCCAATGCTTGGTTGTTTGTCACCCAGAGCCACGATCAGAATACAGTCCGCCTGTCGGATACAACGCTGAGTCCATTGCGTGAGACTTGGATCACACTGGTACAAAGCAACCTGGAATAAAACATTTCTTATGTGATAGGTCATCGTTTAACACTCGTGCCTTGAAGACACCCGAATCACACACGTCATTAGACTTAGGCAACTGATTTCATTCTTTCGCGGTACAAATAATAGCGTAGCGAACCCTTAGTACGGGTCTAAGGGATATTTACTAAAAATCGGTGTTGCAAACATTTGTACAATTATTGAAAAATCAACCTATTTCTATACAACTTTTTTACACAAAATCTCTGAAACAGCAGCTTACTTTATGTTTGTCTTCTTGTTGCGCTAGCCAGGAGCTGAGTCGGTATTCATTGTTCGGATCCATTATAGTTAGACCCAAGAGTTTCCTGATCACGTCTGAAGTTAGGCGGACTGTTGGACCTGAGATGATAAAGAAAGGACATAAAGCTAATAAAATTGTCGACGTTAGACAATTTTAACCCCTCTGGGAGTGACAAGTAGGATATTCTCACACGCACAATGGCCCAAATGAAGAGGCTAAGAGAGGTTTGACGACCCAGTTGGCACAATGGTCACCAAACCGGACTGCCAAACACAGGGTTGCTGGTTCGATTCCTGCCTCAGACAAGTATTTATGCTTAGATATTTGTCTGTGGTCTGGTTGTTTCTATGTATTATAAGTATATATTTACAAAAGAAAAGTATATAAGTATCCGTTGTCTAGCGTTGTCTACCCATAACACAAGTCTAGTTATTTAGCTTGGGGCTAGGTGGCGATGTGAGGAATGAATTACGTTAGCGGCAGTCGGAGGATCGAAAGGAAACCGAGAAATGATTCATAACTCATTTATTGAGTTAAACTTAAAATATCTTACATTATTACTTAGAAATAATTAACCTAAGGTGAGACCTATCCGATGTTAGGTATAGGAATGCTGAAATATGACGGCACGCGGCTACTGCGATCGAGGTCATAGCGAGTCAGCACTTTTGGCCGGTCTTCATTGCAACATACTATGTGCATACAGCGGCGTGACGTAACACCTCCGCCCTTAGAACGGCAACTATTTTTATCACGTTGTGAGAAAATGTTGCCGGAATCCTTGTCAGTTCTTCTTGGATATGCAGGGCTGCTGTGGCTAGAGGTTGAGTCGGGCTTTTCAATGGTTTGCTGCACCTCATAATTTTATTTTTTCTAGAAGTAAACTGATCACGTAGACTAGGTTCAAAGTAGACCAACGTAATTAGGAAGAAAAGTTATCAGTCCTTGGTTGCTACAACACTCAGGATCTCGGATGCTGAATCAATTACGTAGACTCACGGAGTTGAGATGAATAAGATGGGATGGAGTAGACTAGGTTTCAGTGTCTTCATCAGATACGCTGGATCTTTGTACAGTATGGAGAAGTAAGGGCGTAATGTAGATCGTCAAGTTTTTCCCTTGCTTCCTCCATCATGATAAGCATTGTGAATTAGCTGGACCTTGGCAGGAACTTGTTGGTGATCAGCTCCTGGATGCCATCGGACTTGGTGCGTAGTTGAGTAGTTGGTGATTAGTTTCCTTCTCACAAAAAAACCAGTTTCCATTGGACTTCAGACATTCTGTCTCTATGCACTTGAATGTAACTTCGTTAGTTGCAATAAAGGGTTGGGTTGGGATAAGGAAGAGCCTTTTTATTCTTATTAAATATTAAATGAAAACTATTTACTCGTCTATGTAATATGAGCAAGGTTTTGTCTGTTCTAAAACTATAGCGAGCTATGTACCGTACACAGTCATATTTTCTCACAAAAAATTAAAAACGGAATGAATACTATTAAAAATAATTTTGAATCTAATAAATTAATCTACTATTATTTACTAGTTATGCTTAGTTAAAGAATCTATACAGCAAGCCTGTCGATTCAGACTGCCGGAAACTCTAGACTATATGGGCTCAAGGATCATTCTTGAAGTTTATGATAAGGTTTAGGACTAAAAAAGGAAGCAACACGAGAACGATTCAAGTGTACTTACAGTTTCATTTCTGGTTCTTTCGTGAATCGATTGTCAGATTCTCCTCCGGGGCTGCTGCTGGTTCGTAGATTCGGATACTCGAAGATGGGCTAGAAAGCCTCCAAGGCGATTCGCAATGTCGAGAGCGATTCTCGAACTCGCAAACCGCACGAGCGAGTATCCTACCGACTGCGCCAATTACGTTAGCGGCAGTCGGAGGATCGAAAGGAAACCGAGAAATGATTCATAACTCATTTATTGAGTTAAAACTAAAAATATCTTACATATTACTTATAAATAATTATCCTAAGGTGAGACCTATCCGATGTTAGGTATAGGAATGCTGAAATATGACGGCACGCGGCTACTGCGATCGAGGTCATAGCGAGTCAGCACTTTTGGCCGGTCTTCATTGCAACATACTATGTGCATACAGCGGCGTGACGTAACAAATGTCTTGCAATATTTATTTATTTATTTAAGTACGGAAACAGCCCCGTAGAACTAAACTAATCTATGTTTTCTACATCATCATCATGACGTCACTCACCAATAGCACACAGCGAATGGTACAGCTCATAAGTGAACGCAGTGAGTGGGACATCATCGCTGACTGGAACGACGGCCACAGTTGAGAAGTTGTGCTGCGATGGTCGAGATTCGAAGGCCGGAGCTCCTAGACCTGCTGTAGGTTTCTGCCATGACCCTGGGAATTAAAATAAAGAATACATATAATAAAAAGCAGACTTTCTAAAATGGCTGGCTATGTCTCCCGTATGCGATGGAAATTTGAGCCAAATAAATAAATATAAATATAAATATTTCAGGACATATTACACATCGCCATCCAGCCCCAAGCTAAGCAACTTAATGCTTGTGTTATGGGTGCCAGATAACGGATAAACTAAGTTTTTTTTTGTAAATATATACATACTATACATATAGGAAACACCCAGAACCAGAAACAAGAATTTATGGTCAGCATAAATACTTGTTCCCGGCGGGAATCGAACCCGCAACCTTCTGCGTCGCAGTCGGGTGTTCGCCCGACGCGCCACAGAGGTCGTCAATCAATAGCTTTTAGTCACCAACCGAAAAGATTGCCCGGAAGATACATTTGAAAGTGGCTAGACGATAACGACTAACTTAAAAAACCCCCGACTTTTATCGCCCATAACTTTCAGACGGCTAAACCGATTTTAAACATAACTAAGAATATTCCTGACTAATTCGAATTTGAAACAAAATCAAAATTGGTTCATCCGTTTAGGAGCTATGATGCCACAGACAGACACAGACACGTCAAACTTAAAACACCCCGTCGTTTGTACGTCGGGGTTAAAAATGGCTGGTCAATGTGGTCATGTCTCCCGTATGCGGTGGAACTTTGGGAAAAATCAATACCTTTTAAGGACCCTACCTACGGAAAAAGATTACTCGGGAGATATCGTCAAAGGTGACGATAATGACTAGATTGCTAACTATCAAGGGCACATTTCATGGCTTTTGCCCTGAAGTGGACACATAACTTTACTCACCCAATATCCTATGCCCCAAGAGGTTAATCAATCTGGTCACGACAACAGGGAACCTCAGTTTGATGGCATTAAACAATCCTTCCGGTAACTTGGCCAGTTCTGAGTCTCGGACCGCCATTACAGTTGTACTGCGACGTGTTTGAGTTACCATTTCTACCTGTAAAATATTGTATTTAAATTTTAGGGTTCCGTACCTCAAAAGGTAAAAAAGGAACCCTTATAATATCACTTTCTTGTCCGTCTGTCCGTGTGTCACCACCGATTTTCTCAGGAACGGCTGAGTTTAACGTTAAACTTTGCACGAAGTTTACTTAAGTGTTATAAGTGATTACCATTAAGCATCACATTTGTAAATCATACGTATACGTAGCTTCAACTAAAATTTTTACTGATTTGGTGAAACGGCTAGAGTGATTTGGGTGAAACTTTTGGTTTTGATATTTCCACGGGATTGGAACTGGATAGCCTCTTAGGCAAGCGCGGGGAGCAGTTAGTGTGCTATTATCCTTTGATTTCACGCACATAAGTCCCGATTTCTTAGAAAAATCTGGATAAAAAATAGCCTATAGTATATTACTATAGATCTCCAGCTTTCTACAAAAAAAGTTTCAATGCAATAGGTTTAGAAGCTTTTGCATGAAGCCATAACAAACATACACAAATCTTTCGCAATTATAATATACTAACTGTTGCCCACCCGTTCGTACGCGTAGTATTTTGTTTCATATACTAAAGACTTCCTCTTGAACTGTCTATTTAAAAAACCGCATCAAAATCCGTTGCGTAGTTTTATAGTTTGAAGCATACATAGGGACAGACAGAAAGCGGGAAGCGACTTTGTTTTACATGTAGTGAAGTAGGAGTAGAATAACTTACAATTCCAACAAGATCTCCTTTCCCGTATTCGCCTACAAGTTCCTTCTTTCCATTAGGATGTGTAATGACGGAACGCAATCGACCGCTCAGTACTATGAAAGTGGAACCAGACTCTTCGTCTTGGCGGTATACTGCGCGCCCTGATTCTAGGAACACCTGGGGGTTTATTGAAAAAAGATTGAGTATGCTGTCGAGTCTACTAGCCTTAAACTAAGCAACAACGCTTCTATGGTGACAAGACAACATATAGAATTCTCTGATGGCTGCTTGTCCGTTGAAACGGAGCGGTGACCGAGGTAAAAATCCACTAATAGATTTTTATATAATTATAACAATAGAAAATATATTGGTAGTTTTTTACCTCGTTCACCGCTTCCCTACCTCGCTCAGCTGCTGTGGACAGTCAACCTAAGTCCTTCTCCAAAGTCACATCTATACCTATGCCAATACTCATATAATTGGTTTAGCTGTGAAGCTTGGAAACAGTCAGAGTAACTTTCGCATTTTTTAAATTCTGGAGTCTGGAATATAGCGCCATACCGTGGATTGTCTAGATTTTACCGCCATACCGCTATTATTTAAGACACAATTTTCAGTTAGTGAATTATACTTTAGACCAAATATGAACTTACCCAATCCAGAGCGAAATCGACTTGTCTTACGAAAGGCGAAAGCCTCCGTACCACAGTGTTAGCGATATGTAGTACGACAGACGGACGTTCTCTCATAATGCTGTACACTGTGGTCTTGGATAGAAGGCCAATTCTTGAGAAGTGTTTAGCTCTGATGGAGAAGAAACTTGGTTCCCCTGTTAGTACTGCTAAACCGCCTTCTACTTCACCTGGGAACAAAAGAAAGTATTTTGTTTTAATTAGCCGACTTTAGAAGAGGGGGTTCTCTACTACACTTGGTTATTTTTTATCTATCCAGTCGATCATGCAAAAGTCATACTGAACTCTTCAAATTGCAACTTGTGGTCGCAACCCTTTGAGGTTTGTAATGAGAAGCTTTGAGCTGCTTTATCAAATTGTTCTTATTAGTTAGGACCGATTCTACTAGTTGAAATTTAAAAGCAAGCAATTTACTGCACTCTGAGGTACAATTCTTTTACTTACTCCACAGGTCACCATTAATATTTTATGCCATAAAATATATGGAACCAATTTGAGCTAACACTTTTCATAAAAAATCATGTAAATCGGACCACAAAAGACGAAGAAAGCAATACATTAGAAAAAAAGCTTTGTGCTTTCCCGTAATACTGTCATAGCTGAAACTGATATCACGATCAGAATGCACTTTAAGAACCTATGGAAACTTACCAGGGTAAGCAGTGAACATGTGGACTTCGCCTTCTCCTTCTGCGACTCTTTGAGATACTAACAACGCTCCAGATAGCAAATACACGAGGGCCACATCCTGTCAAAAAACATATTTATAGTATAAAGAGTGTTGGCTTAGTGAGACCTCGACCTCGACAATCTGAAAGCCATGGATACGAAACCCAATGTAAAATATGCTCTTACTGTGATAAATAAGGAAACCGACATGCCCTAAAACTAGCCATGGTTTAAAATCATAGGATATTAGCCAATTCTGAGTAGCCACCCGAGATGCTTACGGAATATGCCTGTCTATCCCTCTGCTCTATCACCCTAAAGGACATATGGGCATAAAAAGGGTCTTTCAAGGGTCATAAAAAGGGTGTTGATGATGGGGCTATCTCCCCAGCATCAATAGGGGGACAATTGAAATTCTAAAACATTAAAAGAGTTTCATCTGTCATTCTACTAGTGACGGAGGGACAGTTGAAATCCGTCTTTACTATCGGCCATTGCGATCTTTAATGCTGACTATTTTGTATGGAGATGCTTAAAAAAACGTCTATACAAAATGCGTAGCGTCGCTGTCCAATCGTCTCGTCGTGCTTCTGTATAATTCGCGCCTTATATTACAATATACTATTGAATTCTTAAGGAATCGGTCCAAACCAATAGCCTAAAGTATGTCGTTAACAAAACTGTAATGAAGTTCACACAAATGGAGTACTAAAATCGGTTTATTGACTAAACATTTTTATGAAACACTTAAGTATTATGTCTAAAATATACACATGATTTACTAAGAGCCTTTCTAATGTTCAAAACCAAAACACTCCAGACATATAATTTGTACCTGTTTTATTTCTGGCTCACCGGGGATACTATAAAAGAGCTTAACAAAGAAACATAAATCAGTTTTTTTATAATAATTCAGTCTCAAGTAACAATTAAAATCTTGAGGTCACTTGACTTTTTTGAACAAGAACCAGCTGATGTTACGAGTGAACTTAATATAGAAATGCCTAAAAATAAGGAAAACATCGTGATAAAACCCGCGGCTTAGTTGACTCTTTAATTCTTGTCCATCCAAAGGTTGCATGGAAGAGATTACTTTTAGCGATTAGGAAGCCCATCGTGCCATATTGTTTGGTTATTTTTTTTAGCAGGAATTATGTTAGAATTAAGGTTTAATATGGTACAATAAAAAGTTAATCTACACACATCATCTCGCATTATCACATTATATCGAGACCTAGCGTAAATAAAAGTCCAAACGTAACAATGAAATGTTTAAAAATATACCACGAAAACAAGTCGACGCGTATCGGCAACGAAAGTGCTAACCGTACTGACGCGCCGTGGCGTGCGCGGGGAGGTGAATGGAGAACGGGGCGGGAGGTTCGCATTCCAGCGAGGTCTCGAGATAATGTGACCGGGTTGTATCTACCTATCTCCAGACATATTGACAAGTTCTTTCCTCTGTAAACAGTCGACCGTTCCTAATGGTTTGGAACCCAATTTTCTGCGAGTAAATAACTCTAGTATAGTAAGTACTGTCGGAGTTAGAATTGTAGACCCACCGTAGAGCTCGAAAAACTGCTATTATTAGAATGTTTTCAACTCAAGCAAGATTCTAAAGTCTTAAACAAGATTAGTATGAAAACATTCCAATAATAGTCATTTTAGAACTCTATGCTCCAAATCTGTGGCCGCCCGTATATGAAAAATGTTCTCACCTTATGGCTTTCTTCCTTCATGATATAAGTCCCGGCAGGTAGATCTCTAACTTGAACATTACCTCGTAGTATGTGATCGCTTTCTAGACCCAGCTCTTTGACAAACGCCTCGGTCGCTATTTGAATTAATGCCTGGAAAACGACATAAAGTCTTAGAAAACCGGCCAAGTGCGAATCGGAATCGGTATGTTGTATGGAAGCCCAACTTATTTTTATTTTCTGTTTTAGTAGGTATTTGTTATTATAGCGGCAACAGAAATACATATTCCGTGAAAATTTCAACTGTCCAGCTATCACGGTTTATGAGAAGAGAATAATAAAGAGATAAAAGAGAAAAGAAGAACTCTTTTAAAGAGATAAATATATTAACGCTCTATTCACAATATATTTACGAAAACTTGCTCTACGTTCACAAAAATCCTGATATTTTTCGCAAAAATAGCGATATTCATAATTTCAACTTAAGATATAGGGATGAGCTGACCTTGTCCGGTAGTAGGCTCCGGAAAATAAGCAGGTCGTTTAATAGTACATGTGTGCTCTATTATAATAAATTACCTAAAGATGTATATGACATGTCCATTAACAAATTCAAAACTTTTATAAAGCATAAATTGTGCGGTAAGGCATACTATGATACCTCTTCGTACCTTAATAATAAGAATCCATGGATGTGGCTTTAATTGCTCCATTTCAAATAATACCTTCAAGTATTTGTAATATTGACCTTTTTTTTTTTTTTTATTTATTTAACTAAAAAAAGTACACATTTTCTTACATACTAATTTCCCGCCAAACCGCAAAGTGCAGTTTGTTGGCGAGCGCGCGCTTATTTGCTAACATAACATGTATGTGCACTATCTTATTACCTACCTACTAACGAGTTTATAGATTTGGAAAATCTCAAATAAAGTTACTTAATTGTTTTTAATAAATTATCCCTAAGCCTACTTTTCAACATATTTTTTGTCATCCCCGGTTCACTTCTTAGCCACGACAAGTCATTGTACACCTTAGGCACCATGTACCCATTCGTTCTTCTACCATAACAATTTTTAGCTTTAGGTATGTCTAACATTCCTTCCCTACCTCTTCTTGTGTTATATTTATTAACTTTATTAAAAAAAGGCTTCATAAGGTCGTCACTATGATAAAATTCGATGGCTATCTGATAAGTTACTTTTAGATCTACTGGTAATATTGTGAGCGTGATCACATAAAAAAAAACCCCATGAGTTTCTTGTGCCTTCTTCTCATTGGTGGGCGCGTTCCGAAAGCACACGTCCTAACTTAGTTCTTTAAGACGATTTCAAGTGATCATTGTATTTTTAAACATAAGTATCGAAAGAAATAAAGAAATTTGACTCTAGACTTTGACTTTGAGATACAGCCTGGTGATAGACAGACTGACGAACGGACGGACAGTAAAGTCTTAGTACTTTGTACTTTGGGTACGAAACTCTAAAAAGCAGATTAATAATGTCTTTCGATTACGTATGCAACTAAAAACTACGGGACCTAATGAAATCTGGTTTCACTATTTTCTAGAAAGGTCGTGCTACAAGACCAACTGATATGCGACACCAATTTATGGTGGAAATCCCAAACGCCCGCACTGTTTTTCTTTGTCATTCCATATTCGTACTGCGAAGGAATAGATCCTGCGGTCTTTCCTGACGTGTACAATTTGGGAGTCTACAAGTCGCAAGTAAATAGGTATCTTCTAGGGAAGCGTGTTACATCTTAAGCCGCATCGTCACTTAAAATCAGGCAGGTGTGATAGTGATCAAACGTTTTTACCTGTTCATCAAGATTATCGGTGTTGTGTTTCTTGAACGAAGAACCATCCTTGTTTCTTTGGAACGATGAACTCGGGTGGACATCGGGCTGCTGCTGAATATCAAACCTTATTTTCATATCATTAAGGCTGGAATCTGATCCTCAATCAACTAACATACATAGAATTGCTATTAACATTGCTCTTTCGGTGAAGGAAAACATCATGATAAAACCTGCGGCTCAGTTGCCTCCAGACTTATTGACTAGGTCGACTAAGCTGGTGGTATAAGTTCTGGGCAAGGTTCCTTCATCAAATATATATCCCAGGCACTACAGTATAAATCATTTGACTTCATAACATTCGCCTGCGGTGATGAAGGTTGCAGATTCGATTTCCGCAGAACAAATATTTGTATTATTAACAGATATTAGCAGTTCCACATATTCCTATTAGTAGTAAGAATGGATTTTTTTCCACCTATTACCACTAGAGAGGAAACGTGGATATATTACTTCCACATAACTCCATCTATCTCTACTGATCCGCACTTAGTTTCTATGATTTGTATGTACTCGTAAAAATCTAATACGTATTCTATCCGTAAAAGTAGGAAAGCGGACCCCGAGCTCCCGAGAGGGATGCAACCGGGCACATCGCTCGGATGATGATGATGATGACGTATTCTATCCGTTAAATGGTCACCATATCACAAGCCATATTGTAGTGGTGGTCATATAATGGATAGAATTGGTGCTAGTTGGAGCTGTGCAATGTTCCATTGTTTAATGTGTCACAGGCAGCGTCTTACCTGCGGTGTGTTCGAAGTGATATCGGGCACCATATCTGGTCTTGATCTTCGACTCTGTATATGTATGGGTGAAGACACAGAATGACTTCCTTCCTGTCATGCGATTAAGGAAAAACACACAACACACTGGTTAATATTAAAACTAAAATTAAATTTTTAATTAGTACGTTATAAATAATACAGACTATTCTAACCTACATAAACTACTACATTATTTACTGGTTAATTCAAATAATCTAAACTCCAACCGCTAATCGAACGGAGTAAAATGATAGATGGATAGATTTTTTGATTTTTTTTTTTTTAGATGGTTGGTTTTTTTGGAAGTTATTACCTTAGCCAGGAATCGAACCTGTTGAATGGAACCACACGGTTCGGGATTCCGTTGGACAGGCTCCCCTTTGATTCATATAACAACGCACAGCTTAAGCCGTTGGTCTTAGCGACATGAAATTTTTAACGTGTTTTCTTTGTGGAGTGTAGGTATCAACTAAGAAAGGTTTTTCGGAATTCCCCCCCCCCCCTCTAAACTACGTTCGCGTTAAAGTCGAAAATTTCAAGTAGATTAGACCAAGAAATCACTTTATCCCATTCAAACTTTGCCCGCCTTTACCCCCTAAGGGGTAGAATTTCGGAAAATCCTTATCCGATGCCTACGTCATACAAAGAACACACCCTCCAAGTTACAGGTCTCTGCGATCAGAGGTTTAGGCTGTGCGTTGATCCGTCAGTCAGTCAGTCGTTCAGGACAAAGAATTTTATATGTATAGATGAACTTACATTCACGATGAGATGACGACTAATAGGAGTGAATGGAAGAAGAACATAAGATAAGACCCCAAATTAATTGGGATAAGGGCAGATAGAAGAAGAATGAACTTACATTATGTTCAGCGTTCGTTCGGTCAGTGTGATGTGGACTATGCATAGTTGTGCTGCTATCAACTAGGTTCACTTTTGCAGTCTTGCCGGGTGAGGCTGCTGTCGGACGTCTTTTATCGCGACCACCCTGCATAGAATAAAAAATAAATAAATATTGCAGGACATTCCACATATCGCCACCTAGCCCCAAGCTAAGTAACTTGACTTGTGTTATGGGTGCTAGACAACGGATATACTACTTATATACTTTTCTTTTGTAAATTATACTTATAATACATAGAAACAACCAGACCACACAATAATATCTAAGCATAAATACTTGTCTGAGGCGGGAATCGAACCCGCAACCCTGTGTTTAGCAGTCCGGCATGGTGACCATTGTGCCTACTGGGTCGTCAATATGTGTATGTGGAAAACACATTTTTAATAAGTTTTGGCTTTGCATTATTTGTGCCGGGTATCAGTCGAAATTTATACCGCTCCTTACTTGCTCTAATCAGATATCTTTTCTATGATTTTTAAGTCTATAGATATGAAGGCTGCGTTCCGAAATGAATGAACAGCGCTTACAGTCATAACGATCAAAACTCCCAGTTCGAAATCGTATAGAGCGTGCTATAAGTATGTCCATTTTGAACCGTATATCGATATCTGTAACCGATTGGAGCAAGCCATGATGCGTCATTTATTTTATGCTTTATTCATTGCATTGAGTTTTTCTTTCTTACTACTGAAACTGGATAGATTTTGGCAAAACTTTGTATTTGTAATACTTTGTAATACATTGAATCATTCAGAGTAACATAGGCTACTTTTTATCCCGATATTCACATGGTATGGGGACTAACGCGGATGAAACCGCGGGACACTAGTAAATGGTACAATAACGTGGAAAAAATTAAGATACTAGTTGCGCCCCGCGGTTTCACCCGCGTAAGTTTTCGTGAGAATCACTACAAAGTATAAAACAAAGTCGCTTTTTCTGTCCCTATGTATGCTTAAATCTTTAAAACTACGCAACGGATTTTGATGCGGGTTTTTTAATAGATAGAGTGATTCAAGAGGAAGGTTTATATGTATAATACATGCATAATATAGCCGCGCGAAGCCGGGGCGGGTCGCTAGTATCAGGATAAAAAGTAAGTCTTTGTGTTAATCCAGGTCTCCAGCTATCTAGATACCGAGGTTCATCGCAATCGGTCCAGTAGTTTTTGCGTGAAGGCGTAACAAACATACACACACAAACTTTCATATTTATAATATAGTAGGAAGTAGGATAGGATGGTAGGATTAGTAGGATAGTATAGTAGGATAACTTACAGGGTTCACCAACTCTGCACTCAATCCCAAATACTGATGCAAAGCGGTAAATGTAACTCGTTGCAATCGCACCATGATTATCTAAAAACATATACATATAGTATTATTATTTATTATACGCTAAAATCATTTCGTCACACAATCAGCCAAGTGATTTGTGACACCGATTCATAGTGGAAATTCTAGACACCCACACTAAGCGTTTTGCTTCATCATTCCTTATTCGTACTGCAAGGGACTGGAATCGGTTGCCTGCGTCTGTCTTTCCTGACGTGTACAATTTGGGAGTCTTCAAGTCGCAAGTGAATAGGTATCGTCTAAGAAAGCGTGTTAAACTGCATTATCACCTAAAATCTTTTATAGCGCAACTAGGCATCTTTAGTTTGGTCCTTTTTGCGTGAGGATGGAGTATGCTTGCCAAGCACTTATACTACCCTCTAAGCTTAATCGACCGTGTCCAGAGAAGAGACACACATACATTTTTCGTAAAAAAAAAAGCAAGGTCTATTAACGGGAAAATTCCGAAAAATAATAATAGTTAAAAATTAAAACTTAGATTACTTATAAGTTTTCGCAAAAATCTAAATTTGCCCATATATTTTTATCGTGTTGACTCAGAACCTTGATTATACACCTAATAGGAGCTAAAGACCTCAGCATCACTACATAGTATAAAACAAAGTCGCATTCTCTGTCCCTATGTCCCTAAATCCCTATGTATGCTTAAATCTTTAAAACTACGCAACGGATTTTGATGCAGTTTTTTTAATACATAGAGTGATTCAAGAGGAAGGTGTATATGTATAATACATGCATAACATAGCCGTGCGAAGCCGGAGCGGGTCGCTAGTAGGAACTATTGGGTGGGGCTTGAACTAAAGCTTTTAGGGTTGTGCTTATCCCCCCGCTTACACGCTGTGCATCCTTCCATTGCTTAGCTGTAGGTGTAGCTTGTAGTTTGAGCCTTCCTTAGAGATCCTTCTGATCTCTTAGGAAGCAAATGGTCTTAGGGGAGAGTGCGACGGTCATGTTGATCCCTAAGACAAGTCAGAGAGATTATCCTTCACGTGGTGCCACCTGTTATTGGTCTAATTCCCTCAGAAATAGACGTAACGAAAATCTCCTGGCGGTAAGACCACAGGGTACCAGTGGCTGTGCCCGGTGGCACGACTCACACTACAATATGTGAGGGTCGGTATAGGGGGGCAGTGGGCAAAATTGGGGGGGGGGGTTTTCTATGGGGGGGAACGGGAGGGGGGTTAAGGGAAGGCCACCCGCGATAAAACCTGGTCTGTCCACAGGGTATCTGTGACTGTACTTTGTGGCGGGACTCACACTATGATATGTGAGGGTCGGATCAGGGTGGGGGGGAATGGGCGCGGAGGGGGGGAGGTCACCCGCGTGTTTATGCCGTGCGTGGAGACCCGTAAGGGGGGATGACGGGATCCTGGTGGCTGAGCGGTTTCCAACGCGGCGGTAGACGTTGGACTCTGCAACACTCCACTTTGGCCCTGATTTCTTCCGAAAACGGGAGGTCGTGGACTAGCCACCCACGATCAATCGGCTGAGGCGTCCGGTCAGACGGCCGCCAGGCGAGTGTTCTAGAAGGGAGGGGTCCGCAGGCGGCGGCGCGCGATTCTCGACGCCTTGGTTGGGCGTCGTTGATCTCGTGCCGTGCGGTCTCGTGGGCACTCTCTTCCGGAATGCTATACCGAACTAGTATCCCTGGTGTCTACTTCATAGACATCCCCAATGTTGTGGGCTCCATGGAGGGTGGGGAGCTATGTTCGGTGAATCTAACTTCTTTTTTATTATGGATCTGTCAAAACCTAACAAATCTACAGACGACCGCAAGGGCGTCAAAAAGGACAATATGTCATCCGGCGGGAGGTTTACCGACCGCAATACCAAGGGGCTTGCTCAAGCTAGTCATACCGGGCAGGGGACCATTGGGCAGCCTGGCAATCTGCCAAGCACACCCGTTGGGACGAATGCTTCGGGAGGCGAGCTTCGAGCAGCCAATCCACGGAAAAAGTTAAGCGGGGCAGCTAGGCGCAAGATGCTCCTTGAAAAGCGGACCCGGACTTTTTCTGAACGAAGTGCACCAGTCGGGGCAACTTCCGGGGGGGCAGGGGATAAATCAACTGCCGCCAAAAGAGCCAGGGAGTCCAGTGATGAGAAGGCCAACGACTCATCCAAGAGACCGAACCTGAACAAATCGTTCAGGGACGCTCTCAACGGATGCAGGATGGCGCTCATCACGGACAACTACCCGGCTACACAAGTCACCACTGATGACGTCGGACCGATTGTCAGCGCCCTCTGGCAAATGATGGTCGGTCACCCGGATCCTCTGCCTCGATTTAACATCGGGACAGTCAACGCGGGAGCACTCCATGTGTTCTGCGAGGATCAGAGGTCGGCTGAGACTGGCTCGCGGGGATCACTGGGAGGACGATCGGCGGCCTTACCCTTAAAGTGGTAAGCGCCAAAGATCTGCCTAAACCGGTGAAGATGGCGTGGAAGTCGAAGAACGTCTGGATCACAGATCTGCCCAGCGTTCTGTCGATGCTTCAACGCCTTAACCCCGAGTTGAGGACTGGCGACTGGAAGGTGGTGGACACGATAGTGGAGGTGGCCAGTGTCAGAAGGATTGTCCTTATGGACAAGACTTCGGCTGACCACATTAAGAAGAAGGACTACTGCCTCTACGCTGGCGTCGACAAAAGCTACTTCAAGCTTCTTGAAGATAGCGACGACAAAGTCGAGGACAAGGGCGACGCCGGCGCTGGGGCAGTGGTCCCGCCACTTGCTCCACAGGTGCTGCTGAGCGACGCAAGGCAACGAGACGAGCCGCCCCAGGACATCATCGGGGACAGTCCAGTCCCTTCTCCGGCCACTTCACAGCGTACCGATGATGTGTTGGGCGACTTATACGACCTTAACCTGTCGTCTCCGCTCTCGCAGACGGAGGCGATGGAGGAGCCTAAGGACGCAGGCGGCAGTCAATAGACTGCCGATACCCTCCATTTTCACAAGAATAAAAATGGCGGGACTCAGGTGTGTACAAATTAACTTACATCACTGTAAAGCGGCGATGGCCCTCTTGGGGCGTCACCTTAAAGGACATAATTTTGATATTGCCTTGATACAGGACCCATACATGACTAAGGGTGTTGTCTCAGGTTTAGGTAGAGAGGGATCTATTTTCCACTGTACTAATGAGGGTGTGAGGGCATGCGTTTATGTCAGAAATGGCATAGACGCTATGCCCTTACACGATCTTTGTTCTAGGGACCTTACAGCGGTCAAGGTCTATACGGGGGGAGGGCGAAGTCGGAGGGCGGTTGTACTGGCCTCTGTTTACCTCGCCTACCCGAATGAAGAACGGCCCACTAGCATGAGGGGGATGAAGGAACTTGTCGAGTTCTGCGGCCGGGAGAACCTGGAGCTAGTGATGGGTTGCGATGCGAATGCCCACCACATCACCTGGGGGAGCTCGGACACTAATGGTAGAGGGGAGGAACTTTACGAATATCTGGTAAGCTCTTCACTTCATTTACTAAATAAGGGCAATGCTCCCACCTTTGTGGAGGCTAGGCGATCGGAAGTAATTGATGTAACTATGGCCACTAATGGTATTTATAGGAGAATTACTAACTGGCGTGTGTCTGACGAAGTTAGTGGTTCTGATCACATGTATATCTGCTTTAGATACGATACAGAGGACTCCACTCCAAGTGTACGGAGAAGAAATCCCAGACACACTAACTGGGATGCGTACATTAAGGAATTAAAAAATGAGTTAGGATCAGCTAAAGGCAAATTGAACTCTACGGTTGACATTGAACTTGAGGCTGAGCGGGTTGACCGGGCCATTAAAACGGCATGGTACACAAACTGCCCAGAGAAAGCAGTGAAAGGAACTAAGGTTCCGTGGTGGACGCCAGAATTAGAAAAGAAAAGACAGGCGACTCGCCGCATCTTTAACGACGCCAAGTCCAAGAGATGTTTCAAAGATTACTCGCGAGCGCTTACCGAATACAATCTGGCAGTTCGCAAGGAACGAAGGAAATCATGGCAATCTCACTGTAAGGACATTAATTCTGTTCCTGAAAGTTCAAGATTGATAAAGGCAATGACTGTGAGTAGAAGTAACACTCTAAATGCTGTTAGAACCAATGACGGGAGACTAACAGAATCTGGTAAAGAAACCCTAAGGATCATGATGGAAACACATTTTCCCGACTGTAATATTCATGATAATTCTGGCACTGATGATCCCATGTCCGCAGAGGAGCAAAATCTGCGAACTACAAAAGCGGACTGGGATGTTGCAAAAAAGGTAGTAGAGGAAAGAAAACTGAGTTGGGTATTGCAAAACTTTCAACCATTTAAATCACCAGGTCCGGACGGCATATACCCGATACTACTACAAAAAGGTCTTCTCACACTAGGCCCGCACCTGATGCGGCTTTTTAAGGCCTGCATAGCCTTTGGATACATTCCAAAGATATGGAGGGAGGTTAAGGTAACATACATTCCGAAACCAGGGAAGGACAGCTATGAAGAGGCCAAATCATTTCGTCCGATAAGTCTCTCGTCTTTCCTACTAAAAACCCTGGAGAAATTGGTAGATCAATACATAAGGGATGGGCCTCTCACAAAGAAACCGTTTCACAAGCTACAATGTGCCTACCAAACCGGGAAATCAACCGAAACCGCGTTGCACCATGTAGTCACGAGAGCAGAGAATGCTATTGACGGTCAAGAGATTTGTGCGGCTGCGTTCCTGGACATTGAGGGGGCATTTGACCGCACAACATTCGAATCGATCATGAAAGCCGCCAAAGAACACGGCATTGACCCTACCCTCTGCAAATGGATTGACTTCATGCTGAGGGGCAGGAGAATAAGGTCATTTCTATTAGGAGATGAAATTCACGCCACAACAACAAAAGGATGCCCTCAAGGAGGGGTATTGTCACCTACACTGTGGTGTCTGGTAGTAGACTCCCTCCTAACCAAACTGAACAGAGGGGCATGCTACGCTGTGGGATATGCAGATGACATAGTTGTCATGATCAATGGTAGATTTCCGGA
Organism: Idaea aversata; assembly: GCA_907269075.1. NCBI lineage: Eukaryota > Metazoa > Arthropoda > Insecta > Lepidoptera > Geometridae > Idaea > Idaea aversata. The sequence goes on from OU026084.1 coordinate 2,258,781, forward strand.
AATTGTCTCGGATCTTCTACAACAGGCTTTGAAGGACGTGGAGGAATGGTGTGTTGAAAACCATCTCACCATAAATCCCAACAAAACTACGATTCTTCCTTTTACAAGAAAGAAGAGGTTGAGCAGTTTGAAGAAATTGCTTCTATTTGACACAGAGTTAGAATGGTCGACCAACGTGAAATACCTTGGCATGACCTTAGACAAGGAGCTCACATGGAATCTGCATGCCAAGAAGGCGACAGAAAAAGCTATGAGGGCCTTCAACATGTGTAGATCGGCGTATGGCAAAACCTGGGGTCTGAAGCCTAGGGTACTGTACTTCATCTACACTACTATGATTCGCCCAATTTTAACCTACGGCAGTGTTGTATGGTGGACCAGAACCAAACTAACATCATGCGTAAAGGAATTAGGCAAACTACAAAGGATGGCCACTATGGCAATCACAGGAGCGTTTAAGTCCACGCCTACGAAGGCGTTAGATATAATTCTAAACTTAACCCCTCTTCACATCTTCATACAACAGGAGGCAATTAAAACCTTATACAGACTAAAAACGGCAGGCGATTATAACTGCAATAGGCCCACAACGAGGCATACAAAAATGGAGCTTAATGATGAGCTTCAAAGGAAGATGAATATGATTAGCGACGTTATGCCGTGTGTCAAAATCTTCAAAAGAAACTTTAAAATACATGTCCCCACAAGGGAAGACTGGACACAGCAACTGCGCTCACCAGACGCAGACTGCCTCATTTGGTATACAGACGGTTCGAAAACTGAGTCTGGTACTGGAGCAGGTATTTACTCAGAATCTTCACAACTGTGGAGTAGTTTGGGTCAATACACTACGGTCTTTCAGGCAGAGATGTATGCAATCATAGCATGCGCAGAGGAAAATCTGAAAATGAGTGTAGAGAACAAGACCATCTACATTCTTAGCGACAGTCAAGCGTCACTAAAGGCCCTAAATTCCTGCAAGGTCAACTCGAAATTGGTCCTGAATGCGGTGAAAACCCTAAACAAGTTGGGCCGCAGGAACAAGCTGCGACTACTATGGGTCCCAGGCCATGTAGGAATAACAGGAAATGAGATAGCTGATGAGCTAGCAAGGACAGGATCGGCAAGTGCTATGCTTGGACCAGAACCATGTATGGGCCTGCCAGCATGCACAATCATAAAGGCCGTAAAGGATTACGCTGATAAGAAACACACGCAAGAGTGGGAAATCAGTCAAGGGTTGCTACATTCGAGGAAATTCATAGGTAGCAGCACCAGAGGGGCTTCTAAATTTATATTGAACAACAGTAGAAGCAAAGCACGAGCTGTGGTTGGTGCCTTGACAGGACATTACGGAACCAATGACATGCTTTTGAAAATGAAGTTAACTTCAAATAACGACTGCAGAGCCTGCGGTGAGGAATAGAATAGAATAGAATAGAATAGAAATCATTTATTGTTTAACTGTGTACATGAGCCGATATTAATGCTATAAGTAGTAGACACAACAGTTCACCACACTGGGCATACAATATTTTGTGAAATGTAAAAATTGGACCTAATTCTATAGTTTTAAATTCATATTAATTCGTTTCAACGATAGCCTAATTAATTCTGATTAGATACATTAATAATTTATACATATTATCATTAAATTCATTAAATAACATTTGTTGGTCAGTTTATCATGCAATGTCAAATTGGTAAAAATAAATAAGAATAAAACAATAATCCAAAAAATCCAAAATATACAAAAATAGTGAAAGAATTTGGTCATCTATAATTAAAATATTCATTAAGACTATAAAATGTTTTGTCAATCAACCATGTTTTTAATTTTGCCTTAAATTTAGGTCCATTTAGCATTTTTATGTCTATGGGTAGGTGATTAAATACACGTACTGCAGTGACAAAAGAACTTTTGTAAAACATCGTATTATTAACTTTTGGGAAAATGATATCCTGTCCACACCTCTTACGTATATTCTGTCGTCTATCAGATCTGAGATTGAAATACTCCATGTTATTTTTAACAAATACGCAGATTTCCAGGATGTAAATACCAGTCAATGTTAAAAAATATTTATCTTTGAACACTTGTCTCAAAGATTCAGTGCTATGCATTCTGTAGATTGTACGGAGACATTTTTTTTGCAATATGAACGTTGACTCGACATTAACTGAATTACCCCAAAAAATTATGCCGTAAGTTAGTATTGGATACACGTAACCAAAATAAGCACTACGTGTAACACTCTCCGAGGTAACCCCAACAAGTATGGAGAGCAAATAGCAATAACTTGATATCTTATTGTTTATTTTCTCAATATGGGCTTTCCAATTTAAATGTTCGTCAATGTTAACACCGAGAAAATTATTTTCCATGACTAATTCGATGCGCGTTCCCGACTCGACAACATCTATATTCAGACATTGAGTTTGATAATTTCTCAAATGCATCAATTTTGTTTTAGAAGCATTTACTTTTAAGTTTAAGGCTTTTAGCCAATTTACCAGTGTATCTAGTGTTTGACTGATTATTAATTCCAGTTGATGACATGTGAGATTTTCTCCAGATATAAATACCGTGGCATCGTCAGCAAACATCACACAGAGATGATTTATAGCCTTTGGGAGATCGTTCACATATACCAAAAACAATAGAGGCCCCAAAATACTCCCTTGAGGAACACCCAACTTTACGCATTCATAACCAGACTCAACCTGTTCTATTGTTTTTATATTATTATTGTATGTATCAATGATAGTGACTTGTCTTCTATCTGACAAATAACTTTTAAATAATTTTAAAGCAACACCCCTAATACCTACACTTTCTAATTGGTTTAACAAAATTTCGTGGACGACGAAGTCAAATGCCTTAGACATGTCCAAGAATAAAACCACAGAGGGCACCTTCTTGTTAATACTCTCCCAGACATCCCTAAGTAATTTAAATATAGCTGAAGTTGTAGATTTACCTCTCTGAAAGCCAAATTGATTTTTATGTATCACATTATGTTTATTCAGGAATTTTAGCAACCTGTTGTATAATACCATCTCGAAAATTTTTGAGAATGCTGGCAACAGAGCAATTGGCCTGTAATTACCAATATCCTTTTTTGAGCCTTTTTTGTGGAGTGGTTTTACCTGAGCTTTTTTTAAGTCTTCAGGAAAAGTACCACTTTCAAGCATTAAATTAATGATATGTGTTAGCGGTTGGACTATATAATCAATACAAACTTTCACAACCTGCATAGGGATATTATCGTATCCAGAACTTTTCGTATTATTTAAATGTTTAACTATTTTAATAATTTCGTAAACATTTACTGGGTCAAGAAAAATACTATTAGGTTGTGCACTAAGAATGAGATTACTTTGGCTAGTAGGAGTTATATTGTTAGTTTGGTTTATAAAATAATTATTAAAAGATTTTGATATTTCAATTGGGTTGAATATAGTGTTATTATCAACTTCAATACACTCAACAGAGGTCTTTATGTTATTTGTAGAGCTAGCGTGTTGTTTTATTACACCCCACGTTGCTTTGGTTTTATTTGCACTTTTATTGATGAATTTTGTGTTCGAGATCTTTCTTGACTTTCTAATAATGTATTTCAACAACTTACTGTATTGAGAATATAAGTGAAAAGACGAAGACTCCTTTTTGTTTACTAATTTTTCAGTTTCTAAAAATAACTTTCTCTTAGTTCTACAAGATTTTTTAATACCCTTGGTTTTCCAGGTAAGCTTCTTTTTATAGGTCATTTTTATCGATTCTACAGGGAAACATAAGTCAAAAATTAACAGAAAAACATCCAAAAACTTCCTATATGCCAAGTTAACATCTGATTCTGTAAAAACTTCTGAAAAAGAAACTTGAGACAAATACTTTACAAATATTTCCATATTATCATCAATCTTTCTCTTTCTTACAAACCAAAATTTTTCTTTAAAGGCTAATCTACAAGGAATACTCAAACATTGTCCCGTATGATCAGATACACCCAACTTCATTACCTTAGACTCAAAATTTTTATGATTAGTTATTATGTTATCTATACAAGTTGCAGAAAGATTCGTACATCTGGTAGGGTCACTGATGGAAAACTTCAAGTTATGATGAGACAACGTAGAAGTAAATTTTTTACTCCATTTATTAGGTTTTAAAAGATCAATATTAAAATCGCCACATATGGCCACCTTTTTTCTGGATTTGCAAGATTTAATAAATAATTTCCTTAACAAAAGTTCAAGCCTTGTTATAAAGGTTTCAAGATCACCCTCCGTAGATCTATATACACCAATTATTACAATCTCTATGTCAGGTAAATAAATTCCACAACACTCGAAATGTACTTCAATACCTAGCTCAGATATCCAGTCCAAGTTATGGAACTTCATATCGTTGTCTATGTAAATGCTAACACCGCCTCTAGATATATTCTTCCTACAAAAACAAGTTGCCAAAATATAATTCTGAAGTTTTATTAAGTCAGCCCGTCCCCTGCGCAAAAATGTCTCTGTAAAGCAAAGCACATTAAAGTTCTTCGAATCACACAGAATATCAAGTTCATCCCTCTTGAGTTTAATTCCCCTTACGTTTTGATGAAATATGTTAAAATTATTATTATTCACGAAAAAACTTATTAACTAGATCATTGTCAGTATCTGCATCCGTAGAGCACACACCAGCAGATATACCAACTTCGACTTCAGTTTGTATCTCTTTTGATATATATTCCTTCTTGTCAAGGTTTACATCGCAAACAAAAGCTTCGTCATCTGTTTGGGTCGACTTAGATGCAGATAGCTCAAACTGTAATTCATTAGAGGCATACATAGCATAATTTAGACTGTACTTACATCTTAGAATCTCCCTCAGTATATATCGGCTTATAATTAGTCTAAAATATAGTCTAGAACATGATTGATTTAGGTGAACAAATGATACATGGTCAAATTGGTTACTTATAAAGTTGAAAGTATTACGCAGTTTATGAAGTCCTAAATATCTACTACGAACTATGTCAGAAATCATAACATTAGTATGAGAAAGTTTGGCTAAATAATTATATAAAAAAGATTGCAATTTAAGAGGATTTTTGTCATGATTACCCGTAATTATTACTACATAGTCAAATTTGGTAAAGTCTTTGGTTAACTCGATACACGATTCCAACAGCATATCCGAAGAGGCACCCGACTTCACGATGGAGGATACAAAATATGACGATCCGAGGAGACGTTGTAGTTGTTGTCTGATATTAACGTAGCTCTCATCGGCGAAAATCAAGACACGACTCTTTTGTTCTTTTAGGGACATCGTATCATTTACCCGACTGGCGCTGATCTTGTCTTCGGTAGTTGTATCCTGAGTAATAGGGAACAATAAAGTACTTTCATCCATTTCCAAATGAGGAAAGTTAGCGCTAGAGTCATCATCAAGCTGGCCGACTTGTTTATCAATTTTTATGTTCAGTTCGCTGAAACTATCCTGCATTATGTCCGTTTGGGTACGGTTCTCGAGGTAATCAGACCTTCTTTTGATTCTTTTCTTTTTTGTTTTTTTTATAGTACTCTTAGCGCAGGAGGGCGAAGTAGACGATTTGCACACCAAAGTAAGTTGCTCAATCTTTGATCTTTGTTTGATTGTAGTCCGTTGAAGCTCAGCATTTTGTTGGTTCAAACTATCAATTTCCGATGTCGCTATCTCTAATTCATTTCTTAATTTTATAATTTCAGTCCTTAGGTCATCAACTTCATTGTTGAAGAGTATTTTAGACAAGTCCGGCAAACTGGAGGTACTGGCGTTCGGTGACGAGTCTGGACTACCATAATCACATGAGTCTGAACTTATGTTGACTGGAACTATAATGGGTTTCTTCCTTAAAGTGATGTTTTTATTTGCCGAATCCATTTTAAATCGATATTATAGGGTTACTTGTTCGATATTAAGGCTTGTAGAAAAAAAACCAATCAACAAAAAGACACTGTTGACTTGGGATTCGAACTCTAGACTCCACAGCAGCAGGCGAATGCAACAACCACCCAGCCAATATCGCAATGACTCTTGGGTCGAAAAATGTCTGTTGTTAATATGAGAATGTAGAGTGGTATGCTGAGAGCTCAAGCCCGAGCAAAACCGACTAAGACCGAAGATCGCTCGGTCGGTATCTCAGTCATTGACCTGCACCTGCACTACACTGAGATCGTACTTTATGACTCATGTTCTGCATGATGTTTTAAAAATTGTAACGAATAGTTTTGCTGTATTTTATGATTTTAACATTGTTTTTTCACTGTTTTGTAATAAAATGTATATACACCATGTTCAACGCACCAAGAGTTTCAAAATGATATATAATTTATGCACCAACTCTTTTTTTTTACACACTTTTTGAAATTATTAGGACCGGAGCAAAAATAACGTGACCACTCTATTAAGCGCCCGAGCGCGATCTGGGATCTGGGCAGGACAGGGAAACTATGGAGCACGTACTGTGTGAATGCGACGTCTTAGCAGCGAAGCGTATGAGCCTCCTTGGGAATGCGTATCCCAAACCGGAGGAGTATAGGTTTCTTCCTCTCAGTGGGATCACCGCGTTAATCGACCACTTCTTCAAAGAGTAAGAAACATCAAGGTAGGGGTAAACACAAAAGATCCCATTGGGTCGAAGTGTTGCTGGCAATTTTGTCAGCCCCCATTATATAAGATAAGAAGATAAGATAGTAGGAACTATAAACCTCAGTATCTGTTATTAATTTCAACTTGCTAGGTCGCTAGGTCCACCCGTTCCTAGGAAAATTGGTGGTGACACACGGACAGACAGACGGACAAGAGAGTGATATTATAAGGGTTTCTTTTTTACCTTTTGAGGTACGGAACCCTTCAAATGTAAAGTTTATATCATACCTGTATAACTCTAACGAATATATCAGGGTACTCCTTGAAAACTTCTTGGAAAGCTCGCATTGGGAGCTTTATCACTTGTGAATCTTCTAACGCTTTCGCGTTCACCGTTTTGTATGGTTGCGAGTTGCCCTAAAAGAAAGTAAAATTTTGTCTTACGTATTGACGTCACACACAGCAAAATCAGTTGACCACAGCAAAATCAACTCTAACCCATTGGGGTTAGAGTTGATTTTGCTGTGGTTCATTTTGGTAGTTAAAACCTCTTGGAGCTTTTAGAGGAGTAAATAATTCTTACAATATAAATTGTCATAATATCAAACTGCTGCACCAAAAATATAAACTGTTTTTTTTTTAATTTACTTCCCCTCAATGCCTCACACGCTAAGTACAATAATTTTACCAAAGATTTTTAACAGAAATTGTAAACAACTACAAAAAAGAGCTATTTCCTTTGATTTGCTATACTATGTTTGTTTCCAAGAATTTATGTCTATCAGCAACATTATCGATTAGTATAAAATTATAGGACGATTATTTTTTGCAAAATCAACAGGTTCAATTCCTGGCTATGACTTTTTCCAAAATCTAATGATGCAGGTTTAGTTTTTGTCAAAATCGGGCACGCAAACTCCTTTCAGCATTTTTCGCTATCTCTTATAGTTTAGGATATAGCCCTGAAGTCCCACGTAAAAAATTCATCCTGTATGTATAGGCCCGTATGTATATCCCGATATTTTGACGAGTTAAGGACTTACGCAGGTGATGCCGCAAGGTGCAGCTAGTAATATCATGTTATTCTGCAACTGCATGCTACATTACTGTTTATCCACCGAGTTTCATCAGAATCGGTTCAGTGGTTTTGCGTGAAAGAGCAACAAACAAACACACAGACTTTCACATTTATAACATTAGTAGATTTTTTTATTATCGGGAATATTTTATGATGACCTCTCTGTGTCTCAGAAGATTGCGCATTCGATTCCAGTCTCAAACGAATATTTATATACATATATTTGTTCCTGGTCTGGGTGTTTCGTAAAAGTATATAAGTACCCATTGTCTGGTCACCATAACACAAGCCTAGTTGTTTAGCTTGGGACTAGATGGTGCTATGTAAATTTTCCTCATCAGCTTCTATACTCACAGTCAAAACATCAGTGAAACTTAGAAGCGAAGTGACGCTCTCTCCAGCCCTCACCACCTTGAGTGACAGCCCGCTACCGTCCGAGTTCGTTATGTATACGTTCACTCTACCGGTCTGCACTACGTATACATTCTCGTCTGTGTCACCTGGAAATTTATATATGGATTCAAATGTATCCAATATATGATAATTTAAATGTAATGTTCTGTTTTGGCTAATTAGATCCTAACCTAGGTGATCCTAGCTAATCAGATCCTGACCTGATTAAATAGACAATGTCTTAGCTGATAATAACTCGACTTTGGTAGGTAAATAGACCGTGGCTTAGCTAATTAGATCCTGACCTCTTTTAACTGTGGGAAAATGCATTACTGCGTCATTCCGCCACCCTTAGGGACATTGCGAAGGTATGTAGCCGATACCCCGGCCTAGAAACGGCCAGTGGACGGGGATTTACCCACTTAAACCTATCAGATATAAATATGCCCTGTCTTAGCTGATTAGATCCTGACTTAGCTGATTAGATCTTAACTTAGCTGATAAGATCCAAACTTAGCTGATAAAATCCTAACTTAGCTGATTAAATCCTACCCAAGCTATATCAAACTTTTCTGCCAATTACACTTTAATAATCAGACGTTGGCAAAGCTAATTAGATCCTGGCACAGCTAATAGGATCCTCCTGACTTTGCTTATTAGTTCCTCTGACGTAAATATTAAGTTACTGACATAGCTAATTCGATCCAGACCTAAATAATTAGAGCCTAACCTAGCTAATTAGAATGGGACATCACTACATAGTATAAAACAAAGTCGCTTTTTCTGTCCCTATTTCCCTATGTATGTATTGTATTTTTAATAGATAGAGTGATTCAAGAGGAAGGTTTATATATATAATACATGCATAATATATCCGTGCGAAGCCGGGGCGGGTCGCTAGTAAATAATAAGACCCTAAAGTAGCTAAATAAACCCTGGCCTAACTAATTGTTTCTTGATTTGATCCTCAAAAGCACTTACCGACTTTAAACAAAAAGGAACCAGCTGGCAAGTTGAGAATCTCTGTATGTTTGCAGAGCATGAGGAAGACGGGCTTCTCAAAGTGTCCGAACACCCTGATGCTGTGCAGCATGTAGAGGGCATCAGGAGGCACTCGGTCGTCGCTCGTTAGATCTTCTTCTAGGTACTCTGCTGGGGGCTCTAGAACCTGGGAAATAATAAATAAATCTAATCACTACATAGTACAAAACAAAGTCGCTAACTCTGTCCCTATGTCCCTTTGTAAGCTTAAATCTTTAAAACTACGCAACGGATTTTGATGCGGTTTTTTTTAATAGATAGAGTGATTCAAAAGGAAGGTTTTTTACATGCATACAGCCGTGCGAAGCCGGGGCGGGTCGCTAGTAATATATATAAATCACGTGTCACGTTGTTTGTGCGCGATTGACTCCTAAACTACTTAACCGATTTTAATTAAATTTGCACACCGTGTGCAGTTTAATCCAACTTCAAAGATAGGATAGCTTACATCTTTATTTATCCCGATGTTCCCACCGCAGAGCGCTGTATTATAATAATCCTAGTTGCGCCCCGCGGTTTCACCCGCGTAAGTCCCACACCACTATGCCGATTTTCATGCAAATCAGTCCAGTCGTTTGACCGTGAAAAAAAAACAAACAAACAATAACAAACTTTTGGATTTATAATATTAGTTACTAGCGACCCGCTCCGGCTTCGCACGGCTATTATACATATGAACCTTCCTCTCGAATCACTCTATCTAATAAAAAAAACCGCATCAAAATCCATTGCGTAGTTTTAAAGATTTAAGAATACACATAGGGACAGACAGCAAAAGTGACTTTATTTTATACTATGTAATGAAGAAGAAGAAAATTAATGACTCAACAATGTAATCTGTAAGTAAAATGTTTGTTATGGCAAAACCACCATTAAACCATAATGTCATAGCTATGACGTCACATAACCTATTAATGTGTTTTTAGGTCAAGAGGGAAGTTTCCTCTATGATGTCACCGCGTCAACGGACGTACGGACGGAAGCGTTTTATCTGTGCTTTTACTATAGGAAGTTAATGCGATATTGTTGTTTACTTATTATGATTTTCACTGACTTCTTTTAGGACCAAACAAAAAAAGGAACGCTTGTAAGATCACTCTCTTGAAAGGTTGCCTTTTAACAATAAGGCCGCCCATTGTGCCATTTTTTTTTTCGTTTCTTATAATTTTCTAATTTTTATTTTACTAAATTTTTAAGCTATTGCATAGCTTTTATCGCGGACTTTGAGCGCGGCGACCGAATCAAGAAATTCCGTAACGAAAATAAAACCTAACACCCCCCACTCCGCCTACCATGTAGCTCAGCCGTTCGCTTAACGTATGTATGTGGTACGGCTGTATTTGTTTTAATATCAAGTAAGTACTATGTTAGAATTAATTATGTGTTTTGTTTTTATAGTACAATAAAGTGTTTATCTCTCCATATATCTCTTGTCTGTCTCTCTGTCTGTCTGTCCGTGTGTCATTACCGATTTTCTCAGGAGCCGGTGGACCTAGCTAGTTGCAATTTATTAGCAGCGCTCCGCGGTTTAACCCGCGTAACTCCCGATCCCGTGGGGACATCGGGATAAAAAGTAGTCTATGTTACTTCCAATAAATCAATGTATCCTCATACCAAGTTTTATCAGAATCGGTCCAGTAGTTTCGGAACCTATTCGATACCCACAAAAAAAACAAAAAAAACTTGAGAGGTGTCAAGGGACACCCGGATAGAACGAAGTTCCTTTCGAGTAATTAGTGAAGGAATTGTAAATTTTTTTTAATGTAAATAATCGTCCCGACACCACACTGTTCAATGCGAAATAGAAAGACGAAACGAAAATAACTGGCTTGCTTTTGGTCTTAATTTTTTCCGTCTAGCCCCCTTTCGCAACGCGCGATAAGGAATTTTCGTTCCAAAATATTTTTTTTTCCGGAGGGCAAAGTTTGAATTCCGTGGTCCAATCTTATTAGAACCATTTTCGTCACAAAATCGCGGGCAAAAGCTAGTGTTGATAATACCTTCAACTGCTCCGGCGCAGATTCCTTCTTCAACTGCAGTAGTTTCCTCGCGAAGCGCATGACGGCGCGCCGCTTGCGTCCCTGCCCCGAGTTCGATATAGACTTCACTTTGCGCAGCATCCTTCGGCCATAGAACAACATCTTGTCCCGTTTGCGGAACCGCTTCGCGGGCTCCCCTGCCGCCGCTGCCCCTGCACCACCTGACATTTCTACAAGAACAAAAATGAAGTCATATAATCTATATTTATCTATATAAAATGCTTTGTCCTGAATGACTGACTGACGGATCAATGCACAGCCTAAACCGCTGATCGTACAAAGCTGAAACTTGGAGGGTATGTTAGGCATCCAATAAGAAAGGATTTATCGAAATTCTACCCTTTTACGCTTTTTGAGGTGTAATTTTTAGCTACCTATTATATATTTAGTGTCTCAGATTCGAACTATGGAAGGGAAGTAGAACTAGAGACCTTTGCTCAGCAGTGGGACAGGCTTATAAATAAATACCTTTACTTTTCCATCGCTTGAAGTAGTAGAAGAAAACGATAAGTAGTGACACCAGCAAGCACCCGCAGAACGACCAGAGTAACTGAAAATAAAGGAAATTATTATAAAATAAATTATAAGTTAACTATAAATTTTTGATCTAGTAAGTATATTTTCTATGTCCCACATTCTCATCATTTTTAACCGACTTCAAAAAAAGGAGGTTCTCAATTCGGTTGTATGTATGTTTTTTTTTGTGGATATCTTCTTTGTTTATCAACCGATTTTGATGAATCTTTTATTTTTGACTCGTTATTATCATCATTTTTTTTTAATTTGCTTTGAAGTTTAGGACTATTTGTCTTTTGTTTCTTTATTACAAGTATGGATTACCTTTCTCAACAGCAACTTTTCGGGTAAACATAAATCTTAAAGATCTTAAAAAATCAAATAAACCTTAAAGTTAATATTAAAAAAAAAGTAAGTAAATAAAGTAATGTACATATTTCCAAAAGTCGTATAAACAAAAGTGGATTGCTAAGTTACAGAGAAGTAAACCTTTAACGCTTTCGTGTATGACCAATTACCGTGTTTATAGCGGAAAAATTATGCATAAAAATCATGTTATTGCCTTTTAGGCACCCTACCTGGGAAAACTTATTTAGATTTTTTATATTTTATTTTTACCATTAAAATTATTCTCCTTGTGCAAGTTCTTCTGTGTAACAAGGTTGATAAAAACTGCTAGTCTTCTAATTTCTTACTTTACCCGACTTTAAAATAAGGAGGTTCCTGTAATTTGACTTGTTTTGTGAACTCGTGACTCCTCTCAGCCCAGATTAAATTACTGAGTAAGTATTTACCTAATTTTATTATAATAGTGTACAAATTCTATTAATTTCATAGAAGTAAAAGAAAATAATAATAAACCGATTTTGATGAAACTTGGTGTGTGGATATAATAAATAAATAAATAAATATTGCAGGACATTCCACACATCGCCATCTAGCCCCAAGCTAAGTAACTACACTTGTGTTATAGGTGCTAGACAACGGATATACTACTTATATACTTTTCTTTTGTAAATATAGACTTATAATACATAGAAACAACCAGAAGGCCAATTCTCGTAAATAACATTGTTCAAATTACATTTCAATATAATTTCGATTGCATTTCGATCACAAATAATACCTTCAAAGTAGCTCAAAACACGCTCAAAGTTAGCTTTTTGTAAAAAAAACTGACTTTGAAGGTATCTTTTGCAATCGGGATGATATTGAAATGTAATTTAAACAATATTATTTACGAGAATTGGCCTTCAGAAGACCAATTCTCGTAAATAATATGGTTTCAATTACATTTGAATATCATTCCGATTGCATTTCGATTGCAAGAGATACGCTTAAAGTCAGTTTATTTTTTACAAAAAGCTAACTTTGAGGGTATTTTGAGCTACTTTGAGGGTATTATTTGTGATCGAAATGCAATCGAAATGATATTGAAATGTAATTTGAACAATGTTAATTACGAGAATTGGCCTTCAGACCACAGACAAATATCTAAGCATAAATACATGTCTGAGGCGGGAATCTAACCCGCAACCCTGTGTTTGGCAGTCCGGCATGGTGACCATTGTGCCAACTGGGTCGTCAATATATTGCAACTATTCGAAACCTGGGGAGTCTCATAGGCCATTAGTATTCTAATGGAATTAAGACATGCACGGGTGAAACCGCGGAGCGCTGCTAGGGTAAATAAGTATTTAAAAGGCAATTTATAAAAAATGATGAATTTACAATAAACTATCGCGCACGAACTAATTTGACACAGTTACGTTTACTTTGCAAACAATATTTTGCAAGCAATTTTCTTTGGTTTTAGTTTATTGTTTAGTTACATTATGATTTATGTATGAGTCAACAAAAGCAATTTCATTGTGAATAATACAAACGTTTTTTGCGGTTATGTCCGTAACTCTTTGAAGTTGCTTGACGGGCGCCATGAAAACCACATAGTACCTACTTCGCAACAGCAAAGTGATTTGAAACGAAGTTTTAAGGTTCCGCTGGTCGATCGTGTTTTCCATACAAATGAATTTAGAGTGTTATCCATTTATTCTTTATGGAATTTGAAAAAACAAAAGTTAAATCTACATAACAAGTCTATATCTAGCCCATGTAGGCGACGAAATATAAAAATTATATTTAATTTAATATAATTTAATATAAATAAATATAATTTGTCTATTTCGTCGCCTACATGAGCTAGATATAGACTTGTTAAGTAAAATTAACTTTTGTTTTTTCAAATTCCATAAAGAATAAATGGATAACACTCTAAATTCATTTGTATGGAAAACACGATCGACCAGCGGAACCTTAAGAAAATAAACCTTAGAAGACAAAAATCAGTTTTTAACGTAAAATCCTTCCAACAAAAAAATAATCATCAAAATAGGTTGTTTGACAACTAAGTTATGTATACCATTTAAAAAATATACAATCGAAAACCCCATCCTTTTTTGAAGTCTGTTAATTACCTACCTACTAATCATATGTAAGTATTTTTATATACCTACTTAGTACTTAATTTATTTTAAAATTATTATTTAAATTGCACGCAATAATCTGTTTCTAATAATTAATTTACCAACCATCAAACAATTCACAGGGAACAATAAGAGAGAAGTCAACTCCCCATTTATGGTGCATTTCAGGGGAGTGGCGGTCAACCAAGGAACTTTTCCTATAAATTGACCGTTGCTCCAATGACTTGCACCATCTGTCGTTTGTGAGCCCGTCCCTAATGATTTTTATTGCCCTTATTTTATTTTTATTTTTATTTATTTTATTTTAATTTATTATATTTTAATTTTAATTCACATTATGGATCTGTGTTATCTGAAATAAACGCATTTTATTTTTATTTTATTTTATAATAAAACTTGATGTTCTAAAATAAATAAACAATATGAAAAATGCTATTTTTGTTATAAAATAGTTCACTAAAATAAATTAAAATAATTAATTGTACCAACCATCAAATAATTCATAACAGATAACAATAACAGAGAACACTACACAGTAACTCAAATAGCAGAGTAACTTTCAAAAACCTTCAATTTAACACAAAACGGACGTCTATGCCAGACAGTCAGCGAACAAACACTGATAGAGCGATTGCAGCAAAACATTTACGGTGTAAGCATAACAACGATTATGTTTTCCTCTTACGTCATATAACACGAAAATTCCTAGGGATAGTGATAATTTTACGTCACGTCCCTGACTGGTCTATTTGTGACGTGACAATCTCGTCTAATTGTGACGTAAAAGTCGGAGTTGAATCTTAAAAACAATCGACAGTTGCAAACGTCTTATAATTGAAACTAAGTTACGGTTTATTCACACGAGATATTGATGATTCGAGTTTTTTAGACGAACGTGTTTCAAGAGATGGTTGGTAAAAAATCGTATCCGTCATTTTTCACGATTCGTGCTTTGTATGAACACGGCCATTGAAAACCATTACCACCACCAAAAAAATGACGATAGGGTGAAAAAAGACGAATCGTCCTAGTTTTGAGGACCTTGTGCTGATCATTGCAATTTGGGTCTCTTGAGCTTTCGGCTGGCAAACATGCACAACAACACCATTTTCAAGGAATGTTGATGTCAGGTTTTTTACTTACGGTTGGATGAATTAATTTCAAAAAAATATATGCCCATTATACCGGACAAAATAATTTAATTATTAATAACTTCAAAAACCCTGGGAATTTTACATAAAATATTAAACTAAAGAGTTAGCCTCATCACAATTCGCAATATCTTAATATATATAAATCTCGTGTCACAATGTTTGTCCTCAATGGACTCCTAAACCACTTAACCGATTATAATAAAATTCGCACACCATGTGCAGTTCGATCCAACTTGAGAGATAGGATAGTTTACATCTTAATTTATCCCGATATTCTCACGGGATCGGGAGTTACGCGGGTGAAACCGCGGATGGCAGCTAGTAATTTATAAGTATAACCAACGTAATTAAAGCAAAATTATGTAAATACCAGTTTTATGTAAACACCATGGTCCATGTCACAAATTTTTCGAACTTCAAAACAACTAAGAAGTATATACCTACCTATATAAATAAGGAAACGTAGATACTCGTGTTTCGCAGTGCGCGCCTGCTTTTTACATGAGCTACGTAAAAACTGTTGAAAATTAGATTTTTTGCGCGAAAAAGATAAGAGGACAATGCCTTCTTTTATACCTAATACTTATTCATAGTGTGTTTTTAGTTTCCTATTCTATTTATTCGAGTAAATTGTGTTTTATTTGTGCATTAATGAACAAATTAAAGGTAGTTTTTCGAAATTTTAGAGTAGTCGTTTTTTTAAGCAGTCTAGATAGATGGATTTTGCAATGCAATGGAACATTATATAGGCTAAAAAACCTTTTTAAGAATCTCATTCAAATGAAAATGCTGGTTGCAAGTTACCTAGCTACTAAAAACATGGGAGTTATCGATCCACCATTGAGTGAAGGGCATAACATATTTTTCATGCCCTACTTAATAAACCCTTTTACTGCTTTTGTTTTCTATAGTAATTTGGTTCCCATCTACTCTACATAGTTGCATATTTGAATATCATTTGGAAATACATATGGTCTTATTTTAAAAACTTAAGTTAGGTAAGTATTATGTTCGAAAAAAATGATATTTATGTTCTCTTCTATAAAAATAATATGGTAGGTACTTACATTCTATAAAAAAAGTCTTATTTGTCTTCAGATTATACCTAGCATTATTTTATAATAATAAGGTACATTTAAGTCTTTTTCAGAACGCCCTCTAAATTGAATTCTACAAAAAAAACTGGTTGCCTGTAAAGTCGGTATACGGGCGAAAGTTTTACGTGACAACAACTGTGCTCGAGTGGAAGGGACGCGTGCCTTTCACTTTTTATGTCTGTCTCTCTCGCTCTTAGGCGGGCTAACCATGCCCGCGTGCCTCTCACTCGCTCTCATTGTGAGCGCATAACGTCAGCGGAGCGTAACGCAGTTTCTTGAAGTGTCACCCGGCAAACCAATTTATAAGACGTTGTCACGTCAAAAATACTAGACAATCAGTCCAAACACGAATTACCCTGGTTTTTATATCATGAAAAAAACAATGATAAACAAAAATAGAAATCAGATAAACATTTATCAGGTACATAGGTTGTCACTATGACCCCGAGATACATATCAGTTTGCGTGGCTCACGCGTGGCGTGGTTAAATTAGTCAAAGAGCTGCAGTAGTCTGGGTACTTAGCTCGAAAAAATTATCGATCTTGGTCCCATCTGGCGGAAAGCATGAAAGTTGGCAGTGTTGGCACGCAGTTAATTTGACTGACTTAATTGGAACCAAGTAAGCTTAATTTCAAAATTATAAGTGCTATCAACATACTCTTACGACAATAACTGTACAGAATTTAATAATGTATAACCCCGCGCAGCGAATGATGAGCTCTGCCGGAAAGTAGAAGGGGTATGCGCTGAACACAATTTTCATATACATATCGAGTTCTGCGCATACCCCTTCCACTTACCCCAGAGCTCATCATTCGCTGCGCGGGGTATACTTTGGTCATTGGCAGTTTTCTTATAGCTTTAACCTTTTTTATAAAAAAAAACTTGTAATCGCTGATACATAACAGGGTTGTAATAATAACTTTACAGCTTCTAAACTATGAAGCTCTTTGACAGTTTCGTTTAAGATATATGTGGTTTTCTTTTAAAACACTGCAATTCGTGATACAAAAAAGGGGAGAAGGGGAAATAATCTTGTTTCTACTTCTATATCTTATTATATAGGTATGTAAAAGTTACCTCCATGTCAAGTTTAATGCTGTCCACCAGATGAGACCGTATTTAAAGTTAAGGACCCGAACTACGCAAACCTATACATTACAGCCCCCTTAGACAAGATTACTTTCTATTAGCGATATCGCCAATCGATAGATTTAATTGTATGAAATTGACATAAATCATTGTATAAAATTGGCATAAGATGCTACTTATTTATCTTTTTTTTTCTCTAACACAAGGCTAAGTGACTTTTCGTTAACTTAGATGTCAATTTAATACAAAAATAATAAAAAAAGTCTGTCGATTGGCGATATCGCTAATAGAAAGCCATCTTGTCTAAGGGGGCAGGTCCGCTAACGAGACTAAAGAGCACTTTGCATTAGAAGATTTAGATGACACACACACAACCTATTTAATTATATTGTAAAGTATGCGGACATAAATCAATGGTCACTCTGACTAAGTGTTTAACTCAATGCTGATTACTTTATTTACAAAAGCAAACCACAAACAAAGAAAGGTCAACAGCCTTTAAAAATGCACTTAATGCTCAAAGATAATCGTATAATTGGATAAATCGTATGATTATATCAAATCAAACTAATATTATAGGGAGGAAAGATTTTTTGTTTGTAACGAATAGGTTCCGAAACTACTGCAACGATTTTGATGAAACTTGGTATGAGGATACATTGATTCATCGGGAGTGACATAGGCTACTTTTTATCCCGATATTCGCACGGAATCGGAAGTTACATGGGTGAAACCGCGGAGCGCTGCTAGTTTCAAATATTTAAGTATTTGAAAGTATTGAATCAAGGTTTTTGATAAATACGCACTCAGACATCGAGTTGCGAAATCTAACCCAAACAACAAACACAATTTAACGTTATTAAAATACAAAAATATACATTAATCCTGCAAATAAAATTAAAAACCTGCAAATAAAATTATCATTATGTACGTATAAATGAATTATTCTACCTCTAAGTATTAATTTTACCGTATAATTTTTGTACAAAATACTGATTTATTTTTTTATCTTTGTATATAATGCCATTAGCTGCGCTCCGCGGTTTCACCCGCGTAACTCCCGATCCCGTGGGAATATCGGGATAAAAGAAGTAAGCTATCCTATATTTCAAGTTGGATCAAACTGCCCACGGTGTGCTTTGTTTAAAATCGGTTAAGTAGTTTAGGAGTCCATCGCGCACAAACAACGTGGCACGTAATTTATATAAAGTCAAGATTTTTTTATTCTTATAGAGATTACATTAAATCATCTTAAAAATGATGTTAGGATTGGTCTCTTCGGAATGAGTTTCTTGTGTCATGGAGTTCTTATTCTTTGTTTTTGTGATCATGCTCACAAAGATTACAAATATCTCTTTTTCTTTTTCTTTGAGACTAACCAGCAGCGTGAATAATTATTAGTCAAGTAAGCTAAAAAGAACCGGCCAAGTGCGAGTCAGACTCGCGCACGAAGGGTTCTGTACCATTATATTCTGTTTCACTATCATCACTATCACTTCATCACTACATAGTATAAAACAAAGTCGCTTTCTCTGTCCCTATGTCCCTATTACCCTTTGTATGCTACGCAACGGATTTTGATGCGGGTTTTTTTTTAATAGATAGAGTGATTCAAAAGGAAGGTTTATATGTATAATACATGCATAATATAGCCGTGCGAAGCCGGGGCAGGTCGCTGGTTTAGTATAAATTTGCTGTTATAGCGGCAACAAAAATAAATAATCTGTAAAAAAATCAACTGTCTAGCTATCACGGTTCATGTGACTCAGCCTGATGACAGACAGACAGTGGAGTCACAGTAAAATTGTCCCGTTTTTCCCTTTGGGTACCTACGGAACCCTAAAGATTAGCAAAACGACGTAGGTACGTTTATTGTTGAGAAATAGTTATTACTAGCTGCGCCCCGCGGTTTCACCTGCATAGGTTCCCGTGGGAATATCGGGATAAAAAGTAGCCTATGTGTTAATCCAGGTCTCCAGCTATCTAGATACCGAATTTCATCGCAATCGGTCCAGTAGTTTTTGCGTGGAGGAGGAGTAAACATTCACACATACACTAACTTTCACATCACTATCAATATCACTACATAGTATAAAATAAAATCACTTTTCGCCGTCCCTATGTCCCTATGGCCCTTTGTATGCTTAGATCTTTAAAACTAAGCAACGGATTTTGGATGCGGTTGCGGATGCGGATGCGGTTTTTTTAAATAGATAGAGTGATTTAAGAGGAAGGGTTATATGTAGAATACATGCATAATATAGCCGTGCGAAGCCGGAGCGGGTCGCTAGTTTATAATATTAGTAGGATAGTAGAATAACGATTGTTATTATAGACCTAGTTTTGCGAAAAGATGATTCACTGCTGATTTGCTGTTCAGGTACAAAGGTAGAGGTAGGCATATTTTCAAACTTATCTATACTAATATTATAAAGCTGAAGAGTTTGTTTGTTTGTTTGAACGCGCTAATCTCAGGAACTGCTGGTTCGAATTGAAAAATTCTTTTTGTGTTGGATAGTCCATTTATCGAGGCTACTTTTTATCCCGATATTCCCACGGGATCGGGAGCTACGCGGGTGAAACCGCGGAGCGCAGCTAGTTTTATCTAAAGTAATAATGCATCAAAAAAAACATTTCGAACAATTATTGACGATTCACGCTTTGTAATAAATAAATATAGGTCATTAATTAATTAGTTTGTTTTAATGATAATAACAATATGTTAAAGAGTACAATCTACGGTCAAAAGTCTCTGCCCACCGTAACGTTTACAATCCTGTGCAGCACTATTTGAACATTATAACAACGTAACCTGTGGATCGAACCCACGTCGGTTGGTGTAGTGGGTGCCGGCTTACACCACTCATACAACTAAAGACATAGCTAACATGTTGAAAATAATAATCACACTGAGTACTTTTAATTCAAGTATTTCATTTTGTGTGCAACGTCTATTAGAAGAAGGTCGTAACTCCAATACTTTGTTGATAGTATTATTGTAGCAAACTGATCATTTACTTATGACCCCTACTGTACATTGTTTAGATATTCTGATAAAAATATACTCTCAGAAATATTGAGATTGTTGTAAATAAACTTTTTAAACTCACACTTGTATTCATAGTGTGTTTATTTTCCCGGGTCCATATCGCGTATTTTTTATTTATATTTCTTTGACCTCGACGTTTACACTATGTTACAATAGTCATGGTCGCAAGGAGACACTGCAAAAATTGTTAATTTGTGTATTTGTTGTAAATAGCCCAAGTTAAGTAAATAACGAAAGTTTATCTTGATGACGCATTTATTTGATAACATTACAATTTATTCAAGTTAAAAATATTAAACGACAATTATCCACAGCGCCATTTAGTTGCTAATTAAGCCACGAGGTAACTAGCTAACTTCTTCTTTCATAAAATTCTCTCCATCCTAAAATCCTAAGGTTGCCTGGAAGAGATCGGTTTTAGCCTATTGTGACACTTTTATTTTCGTTTTTAAAATTTAAATTTCTAAACCTACTTGCTTTTATTAAACAATATTATAAGGCAAGAAACGAATACTTGTTAAAAATAAATTTGTTTCACGGCAGGAATTTGATTTTGAATAACAAAAAAAAGATAATTTTGTGTGCATCTGAATATCTCATTTAATATATCGTGAAAATATTGCTTGTTACAGTATTGAAGCTTTAGGGTCGAGCGCATATGTACGTTTTCCGCATGCGGTTATCACATTTGGGTTCTCGATACTTCAAATCAGCCATTTAGAACGCAAGTGCTGAACATTTTCCGTCCGGGAAAAAAACACACGTGTGCGATAGTCGAAGCATTTTGTATAGATTTGAAATATTCGAGAACCCTAATGCTATCCCTTATAAATCACTACATAGTATAAAACAAAGTCGCTTTTTCTGTCCCTATTTCCCTTTGTATGCTTAAATCTTTAAAACTACGCAACGGATTTTGATGCGGTTTTTTTTAATATATAGAGTGATTCAAGAGGAAGGTTTTTAAGTATAATACATGCATAATATAGCCGTGCGAAGCCGGGGCAGGTCGCTAGTTTATAATAAACCGAACCTAATAACCTCGACATTAACTTGACTTTTAAATCAGTTAGTACCTACTTATATGTAGATTAATAGGCATTTATTTACAACAAATGTTTTGTAAACTTGCTAATTAAATAGCATGTGAAATAATTAATAGTACTTAACTTGATTTGAATCTACACTAATATTATAAAGAGGAAAGATGGAGGAAATATTTTTGACGTGATAACGTCTCATATATAGAAATGCACTCGCAAAAAAGCGTGGCGTCATCGCTCACGTTCCGTTATTGACAAGGAAGTAACCATAGCAACGTATTAAAGTATGCAAAATGGTAATGTGTCAGGTTCGTACCTGCAATATATTATTTAATCAATGTTTTCTTTCCTAAGACGACACATAAAATTATCATCTGTAAACTGACTGTAGAGACAACCTTTTTTTGTTTGTAACGCAAAGGCTCTGAAACTACTGGACCGATTGTGATGAAACTTGGTATTAGTGTACAGTCCACGGTCAAAAGTCTCTGCCCACCGTAACGTTTACAATCCTGTGCAGCACTATTTGAACATAATAACAACGTAACGTGTGGATCGAAATATGAACCCACGTCGGTTGGTATAGCGGGTGGCGGCTTATACCACTCACACTACTAAAGACATAGCTAACATGTTGAAAATAATAATCACACTGAGTACTTTTAATTCAAGTATTTAAGTTTATGTGTAACGTCTATTGGAATAAGGTCGTAACTCCAATACTTGTTGATAGTATTATTGTAGCAAACTGATCATTTACTTATGACCCATACTGTACATTAAATCCTTGTTAGTAACATAGGCTTCTTTTTATTCTAATATTCTCACGGGATTGGTAGTTATGCGAGTGAAACCGTGCGGCGTTATTACTCTACTGATAAAATATATTAAGATAATGACAAAAAAATATGTACTCGGAAGAAAATAAAAAAATAGTTTATAATACCTAAGTATACCTATCTCTGTCCATTTTCTTCATAAATTGGGGTATACCTACTTTTAAAATAGACAAAACTGATTTTTTTTGATAAAATTAATAGTAGAATCTGAGTTATAGACAAAAAAAACATGACGATGCGCTATAAGAATGGGCTCTGTGGCCACAATCTATGCGAATTTTACCACAGGATCGAGATTAATGCATTGTAGTTGCGACTCATTAATTATAACTAGCTGCTCCTAGTTATAATTAATGAGTCGACAAAGGCACTCAATTAGTTTAAATTTCACGCTTATTATGAATCAGTATTTGTTCTATGAATGTTGTTGGTCAGAAATTATAATTATTGTGAAAGAACCTTGACCAACATTTAATAACATCATTAAACATTATTTGTCTGCAATTAGCGGAAAATATGAGTAAAAGATGGTTAGTTTTTACAACTAATCATATTTATGGTTTCTTGAAAATTATATTTTTTATCCTACTTATAAATTAATAAATACTAGGTAGATATATTTCGTTTGTTTATTGTCTTCACTGTGAAATGGCATGCCTTAATCAGTTTTGATGAAAATATGAAAATTTGTATATTAATCAAACCATAACCATAATAGTAAAAGTTTTTGGACAAATATTGTTATTTTCATTAATGTACCTACTAAAGTTATTAATAAAAAAACATACATCCATCCGAATTGAGAACCTCCTTCTTTTTTGAAGTCGGTTAAAAATTAGAATCTCTTGAAAATTGCATTGTTTCGAGCTTCGTAATAGACGAAAAAAACATGGAAAATATACAGTTTATAATAACTTTATATATTTCAGTGTGTATGCCTACTACTTCTTTATGCAAAAAGTATAGAAATTATTGCAATTAAACTTGGTTGGTAGGTGGAGCTCTGGAATAAAATTAAATAACACAACTTTTTATCCCAGTATTCACACAGAATCATGACAGACCTACCACACCACTGGCCATAATCCTGGATTTACGCGGGGAAAATCACTGCGTACGGTGTTCTAAGAGTACTAAGGAAATAATAATCTTAATGTAATTTGTAAATTTGGTTAAAAGATATAGGGTAACCATTGATTATCTGGGTCTAGGTTTTTTTGCAGATGATTATTCAATGTCGCAATCGGTTTCTTATTCTTATTAACTGCAATGTAAATAAATTCAAGGTCCTTTCGCCTTCCTATTCAACGTTTAGTCCATTTTTAGCTAAACGTAGCAACAATAACATTGGTTTCAAGGGAACAAATGTCTAGCAATTTTTAAACAAACTAACTAGCAGATGTGTGAAACAGTAATCCAGAATACATGATTATTTAATTAATTATGCTATTTTATTAGTTAAAGTTTCAGTTTCGAAGAGATAAAAGCTTAAAAGAATAAATCGATAATACACTGGACTTACTTGGTTTTCTTGGAAGTTAGTCGACCACTCAGCGGTCCAGGTTTTCACAGCAAACATATTCGATTTATCGTTAATGTTATTTAGAAGGCCTACAACATCCATTTTCGATTAATTTCCGATATTTACTCGCATTACGATTGAACAATAAACCCACATCGAACAATTTTCTACGACTGAAAAAGAATGGATGGCTGATTTTGACATATTCACACATGACATTGGCACTGACGTTTGTTAGTATTTTTTCTTTGGTTATCTGAAAGAGCAAGCTAAAATATTTTACACATACAACCTATCCTAACGAATACGACTTTTTCCCTTCTTTTTCCTATATACCTACTTTACACATAACATCTTTGTCGCTATGCTACAGTCGGTTGTGGGAACTGGGTAATAAATTAAAAGCAACCGATAACATAGGGAACATAAATTTAATTAGACTAAGGTGAAGCTATACAAATCTAGAATGTTTAAGGTTAATTAAGAATGAAGTAGGTTTAAGTAAGATCCTAGTTTGTGTTAAATTAAGTAAGTTAAATTGAAATTAAGTTAAATGAGTGACGTTAAACTAAGTTTGAGAAAAGGTGAAGTTAAGCGTTAAGTTAAGAGTACATGGACTGTTCCCATAGATTTGGGTCGCGTTCTAGAGGGAGATCGAGCCGACTGGTATCAGGTTATCGAGAGTCGAAATGAAGTTCACTGTCGCTACAACTACCAGTCTCTAGCATCACAGGTGTTATGTGAACTCATCTTAGGCTGAGCGGTTCCGGTACGTCCTGCTGGTGTGGGGTCGAGTCTGCATTCGCCTCAAGGGGCTGGTCTGCGAGTATAGGTCCTGAACCTCCATGGGTATCTCGGGTACAATCTCAGACCAGACATCTGTGTTATTCCTTCTCTCTCTAGCGGAGTAGATACCGGGAGTAAGGTTCGAACCGGTGCCAGGTTCCCTGAAATAGTCCAGTAAATTGTGTCAGCAAGGTCCGGCCTTGCCATACTATATAGACTGTCAACCGCTCGATGCTGGGTTCCCTACAACTAAGTGCAAGAAACCTCGGTTGACAGTGTACATAGTTTAATTATGCAGGTTATAACAATAAGCGTCTTAAAGAAGAGATTATATTTAGTTATTTAAGGTAAAGATAGAACTAAGCATTACAAGAGGAAAGTTTCTCTGAAGTAACCCGTAGCAGGGTTTTGTTTTATTAAATTTCTACTAGAAATTAATTATTAGGTTAAGATAAGAATAACAAGGAATCAGTCCTTGTTTATGTGCCCTAAGAGAGACAACATACATAGGGGCGGTGACACAACAGACATGTGCCACGCCAGCAAGTACTGAGGGATAACCTTCAGATATTTAAGAATAAAAATAAGCAGCGTTGCTATATATCAGTATATTAAGTTTAAATAATATTAAGAGGTATTACCTAAACGATAGTTGGTTTTCGGGCCTTGCAAGAAGTCCGAGCACGAGACACGCGGTGCGTCTACCAAGCATTTGGTAAAAGGCCGAAAACGATAATAAATTATATATTTAAAACACTCACCTAGATAGGGCTTGTAATAACAGATACGAATAAATTATATTAAGGGCGGCCACGCTAATATTATATTTTAAAATTAAATATGCGTCGTAACCAGCGGCCATTCAGCAAAGAAAGGGCAGCTATCCTACATTCCTTGAGTAACGGGACTCGTACTGTTTTACCAATAGCTGTGTCGGTAAGAGTCGGTTTCAATGTTGATATTAACAACAGAATACAGATGTTATGTATCCTACAGGCTTTAGGTGATCTAGCTGTTACTGAAACGAGCCGAATATTTATGTATTAATAATATTTTATTTAAGTAAATGTGAGCAGAAGAAATAGCTGTTGTTCAAAGAGAACTTAAATACCACTGTTGTTAATAGCGACATCTGACGGCGAACGCCGGTAGTAAATCGACGAAACTCGATAACAACGCAGCTTAAGGCAACAAGAGCAGTAGGTGCTGGTATTACGCCTTGCCGTCAGGTGGAGCTAGTTGTATTTTAAATTGACTATTTTCATATCGATGGTTTCCGCAACAAAGGGCGTATCTCCATTTTGCATACTTTTGGCAATGAGCAAAAAACGAATAAAAAAAAAATATATATTAAATATCTTTTTTGTTCTTATAATTATAAAAAAATGTGCTAGGAAGAAATTTCTTAGTTTTTTGCAGGCTATTGCTTCGCTTAATTATAGAACTGTACGAGTATTAGTTTAGAAGTTAGCTAGGGCGTAAATCCCTAAAAATGAAAAAAACATGTAGTTACACCCCATAAATACACAGTCTAGCAAAAAGTACCTACAGTAAAAGCCATGTAAGACTAAACCATTTGTAGTATAGACCATTTTTTGTTTCAGAATTTGTAAATACGCCGTATTATTTATACTAATACATGACTATTCAAGCAAAATATTAACCTGATAAGAGTAGATTTTACTTAGACGCGAGCCCCAACCCACAAAAATCAACTCCGCTTTGCAACGTGAAACATCGGCACGCTAACCGGACGCGCGAGGGAGCTGGCCGACGTACTTTCTAGGCGAGAAATGGCCGTGGCGTTTCTGCAGGAGACTCGATGGAAAGGCAGCAGATCCCGGCACATTAGGAGCGGCTAAAAGCTGATCTACATGGGTGCACCTGGTGGAGAGAACAGGGTGGCTATGGTGCTCGCTGAGGGGTTGCATGACTTTATCTTGGAGGCCAAAAACGACTTATGGCCGTGAAGGTGCTTATTGAGGGGATTGTTACCCACTTGGTAAGTGCTTACGAGCCGCAGGTTGGTCGTAACGACGCTGATAAAATATTGTTTTGGAACAAACTCGGCGAGGTCCTTGGTGCCATTCCGTTGTCACAGGGGATCGTTTTGGGTGTTGATCTGAACGGTCATGTGGGCGAGATGACGGTAAAATTTAAGCGTGTTCATGGAGGCTATGGATACGGCAGTTGAAATGCGGAAGTAGAAGAAATCCTACGTACATGTGCCTCTGCCGAACTGGCCCTCGTGAACACTTACTTCAAAAAGAAGCCCGACCACTTGATCACCTACAGGAGTGAGAGGCACGCTACCCAAATCGATTTCTATCACTAAGAAACATCATAATTATCAGCAACCTGGCTAACTGCAAAGTCATACCCGGTGAGAGTCTCACTGATCAACACCGTCTTTTTGTCATGGATCTCTGTGTGAAACCCAAAAACAAACACCCAGTGCGGTGTTGTCGCCAAATCAGATGGTGGATGCTGGATGAAGCCAAGTCCTAGAAGCTTGTCTCGGCTATCGGTGACAAGTTCGCTGGTGTCGAGGACGAACCAGTCCAGGACCAGGATGAGATTTAGGCATTGATCACCGGTGCGGCGAAGGCAGTGCTTGGGATGTCTTAAGGTGGACTCAAATATGACAAGGAAACTTGATTTTCTTGTCATATTGATTGCCTTGGACACTAAATTGAAGAAAGCCCTCTTCAAAAAGTTGTAAAAGTTCAACTCTCCTGAAGATCACGACTCGTATAAAGCCGCCAAACGTGCCACAAAAAGAGCAGTAGCCAGGGCCTGACAGGACCACTTACAGTCATTGTACGATAAGTTGAATACGTCTGAGGAACAGAAGCTTATTTATAAGTTAGCACGTTCGAGGGTAAAAGCGGCACAGGATATATCTAAGTGCCGCTGTGCAAAAAGTCCCGATGGTAATCTGCTTTGCGAAGACATCGCGGTGAAGGAGAGATGGCTCTCTTATTTCTACGAGCTGTTGAATAAGCAGTACAAAGAGTTGAGTCCCTATCGAAGTATGGAATGCGATGGGTTCTCGAAGTGTGGGTATCTTAACCAACCTCTATAACCGTATACTCGAGACTGGTGAGATCCCTATGTTTTACCCCAGTTTTCAGGGGAAGGGATCGGTGCAGGATTATGGAAGTTATCGAGGTATAAAGGTCATGTCCTACACTATGAAGCTTTACTAGCGGATAGTCGACTCTTGGATTCGACAGAAGTGCACTGTCTCTTGGTGCCCATATAGTTACCACACAGTTCATGGACCCCGTTCCGCCGTTTTCTATTCTTATATAGATTTGTAGAAAGCCTTTGACTGTGTTCCTTCGACATCGATCGTCCAACGACATCGATTACGACGTCAAGTCACGCATTTCAGCGGTTGGGCCAAGTGTCGTGGTATCATTTGCGACCCCAAAATGCCGCTTAAACTAAAGAGACAGGTTTATGCCGGTTAAACTAAAGGGTCAAGTTTATAAAACCATCATAGGCGCTGTCCTTTTGTACGGTAGTGAGGCGTGACCAGTACTTGAGCGACAAGAGCAGAAGCTGCGTGTCACGTAGATGAAGACGTTGCGCTGGATGTGTGGAGTGACGCGACAGGATCACGAGAGGAACTCTCGCATCCGAGGCAGCTTACACGAGACAATGCAGACACATTGCAAGAATGTTGCATAAGCTGCTACAGTCACGTCTTGCGAACAAATGTCTTGCCATGGCGCCTCCACCAGGTCGTGGCAGATTGGGTCAAGAAGTGCTGGCTTGACATTGTAGGTGGTGATATGTGTGCAGATTTGGTGTAGATTAATAAGACAAAGTTGTTTTATCTTGACCGGCACGGCGTTGACCGCGAACTGATTTCGTTTACACCGTAAACAAACAAGCGACGACATGTGCTATACTTGCGGTAAGATCACAAGCATTATCTAATTACATAAAGGTATAGTTACGTCTCTGTTCTTTTAATATACGTGAGTTATGCAAGAACAAGACAGCTAGGATCACTTGTAAGTTTAGAAATATAGTGCCACCTGTGGGAATAATTTTTTTTTTCCAAGTAGACTAATACATTACGGCGCAAAACAGGTTATTAAATTGTATTTTAATAATAATAATAATAATTTTATCTAATTATACATCCTAATCTTAGCATATTTATTATTTATGCTACAGTCGTAAATGTTACTTATTATAACATAGGTGAGATACAACCTATGTTCTTTTAGAATTATTTTTTGTTGCAGGGCGTAAAACACATATTGATTTCTTAGTGAGTATTTACCCCGTTTGTCGTTTAAAAAGTAAAAACACAGTGTAGTTACATCAAATTAATTCCCCAATATAAAAATAATATTGTTTTATGACCCCTTTTCAATGTTTAGCCATTAGAAAAATGTAGGTCGTAACATCTTTTTTTTTCATCGTAGCGCCATTTTAAAAATAGGGATCGATAGAGCGTTAAAAACTGAGTAAAACTGCATATAAAACTCAATATGGCCAAAATGGCATTTACGCCCTTTGTTGCGGAAACCATCGATATTAGTTTTTTTTGTAAATAAAAGATTATTGTTCTTTATGGGAGTGTTTTATTTTATTGATTTAAATATGAGGTAATACATGGAACACTACGTGACATCTTTTATATAAAATTCTTCTTCCGTCATAAATTCAGTAAAGTCATTATATCCTTGGATGAAAAACAAGATAAAACGTAGTGATTATATCCTCTTTGAACAAGATGTTTGGTGCTAAAGCGGAAAAGTCCGCGATCCCGCCAAAACTTGTGCCTTCTTTTTTGAAGTTGTCAACAAGCTTGACATTTGGCCGGAACAAAAAAAGTAAAAATATTGCGTTACGTGACGTTGCTGTGGGAGGGTGGTTTCGATCGATAATTATTTTTTGTAAAATATTTAGCCTCCACTGCCATAAAGATCTACGTTAATTAATAGTTTCTTCTATTTACCTCTTAAAAATACCGTAAGTGCATACAAATTTCTATAAATACTGCTAACATCAGCTGGGATCGGGAAACCAGATCAATATGGCGTCGGTTCTACGGGGCAGCATCGCCATCAGCGCTGCAGCGCGGCGCTGCGTCGTAAAAATTAACCTAATTTTATTTTATAAATTTTGCAGATGTCATCGCGCTACCGTGAATGGGACCTTTCCTGCAAAGTATACGTAGGAAACCTTGGAACAAACGCTTCAAAATATGAAATAGAGAAAGTATTTTCAAAGTATGGTAATATTAGAAACGTGTGGGTTGCGCGGAATCCGCCTGGGTTCGCTTTCGTCGAATTCGAAGATCCCCGTGATGCCGAGGACTCAGTGAGAGGTTTAGATGGAACGTGAGTTTTATCTACTTTAATTTTATCCCCATTATATCGTAAATACAGAGTTTGATGGTTATTCTAGACGAACTACGTGTCTCCGCCATTTTAGTAGGTACTAAAATATTCAGGAATGTGAGACACTTGCTGTACCTAGGTAGGTACATGTTAGCATCACCTCGCGATTTCACCCCCGTAACTAACGATCCCGTGGTAATATCGTGATAACTATGACATTCCCAATTAATCAATGTATCCTTAGACCATGTTTCATCAAAATTGATCCAGTACTTTCCGAGCTCAATGCAAATAAACAATCAAATCATTCCTCTCAAGAATATATTTAATATAGATTTGTTGTTATCTATTAAATACTTGAGTTAAATGTGTTGAACCTCTATCTACAAAGATTAATTAAGCTACTATCAGGAAATATGATAAAATAACCTTATTTATTAATTAACCTCACACATAAAAATAACTTAACACATGATTTGTTATCTATACTGTCATTGAATATAAGGGAGGGAGAGTTTATTGGGTTAGTTCCTTTTGCCCTCAGTGTG
Organism: Idaea aversata; assembly: GCA_907269075.1. Lineage (NCBI taxonomy): Eukaryota > Metazoa > Arthropoda > Insecta > Lepidoptera > Geometridae > Idaea > Idaea aversata. The sequence goes on from OU026084.1 coordinate 2,289,459, forward strand.
TGAACTTTGATTCAATCAAATTACAAATTAATAGCTTATGGGTCGAAAATGGCCTGAACTGTTTTGAGAAGAGGATGGTACGGCCGTGCCGTTTTTTCGCTCGACTTGGCGGGGCACTACTGTGCCCCCAGATACTTGAGAAAGCAATTTTTTTATGATATAGGTACTTAGGTTATAGTTTTGCACGCTCCTTAGATCCGTTTCATTATCAATGTGAAACGCTTGAGTCATAAGTGTGCTAGAACATGGTACCTCCAACCCAAAGCTGAGATGAGATGTCCAATCATTGGACACCTCTTGCTTTGGGATGGGGAACATTCTTACTAAAACAGGATCTATACTGGCCTTCATTTCACCACATGCCAATCAGCATTCAGAATAATCAAAGAATGGATGTTGATTGGTTAGTAATGAATTTTAAGTTCATTGATCAATTAGCATTCAGAATAGTGGATGCTGATTGGTCTACGAGTCTAGAGAGAGAGTTTTGTAGCTTATAATTGCTTTTTTTTCACAGACGTTGTTGTGGCACACGGATCCGTGTCGAGATGTCAAGTGGACGAACAAGAAGAGACCGACGATACTCCAGGTATATTATCACTCTAATAATATCTATAGAATGTTCTTTTACATGTCTACACATTCTTACATACTATTTTAGTAAGTTGTTTGTTTTGTTTTAAAGTTTGCCTTTAATAAATGTGTATACATACTTAACATAAACAATAATAAATTGATGCTGCAGTACGAGGGCTTGACGAGTTAACTAAATGTGGTGGGTGTTGGAACGTTTGCAGGTCCATTTTATCAACCAACCACCAACACACCAACGACCTCACCACATCTGTTCACCACAACTCCGGCTCGTTTGCCAATATGACTACCGCGCTCACCGCTCGCAGTCGCAACACGCCTGCGAGCAAACAGCGCCTCTACGAACTCCGCGCTACAGTCGACTGCATTATTGCGCTCCTCGCGGCCGTCACCTAAACCGACCCCACCTCCCTTGGACTCTGCGTTAGCCCTCCGCTCTCACACCGCTGACAACACCAGCGTCAGCTAGCACCTTTCTATAAGCTTCCAACTTGAATGAAGATACCTCGAGTCGCAGGCTCACCATGTTTCGGTACTATTTGATATCCTATAATTAGAACCTTCACATTTACCTGTATTTAGTTTATATGTTAGTGTTACATTACATAATATGTGTTGGACTCTACGTGTATTTAGGAATGTAATGTAGATTTTAACTAATAGAACTCATTTATTATTGAATTTGAGAACATTATTATTTGATAACATACATAACTACAAAGTTCAGATCAGAAAAAACAAACCTAGAAAACATCAGTTTCAAATTAAGTAACATCCCAAAACGACTAATCGCAGGCACACTCTATTATAAAATACAAAGCTACAGGTGTATATGTATACCTATTATACCTACAACAATACTAATACATTCTCGACAATATATTCCACAGGTCTCGCAGTCGCAGCCCTAGGAGACGATCATACTCGCGCGGTCGTTCAGGATCGCCGCGCCGTTCTCCTTCTATACGGCGTCGGTCGCCTTCGATCCGCCGATCGAGGTCGCGCGACCGACGCTCTCGTTCTGACAGCAAGAACAGGTAAATAACTAGGTATACACATTTAAACTAAATCTTCACTACTTAGTATAAAACAAAGTCGCTTTCTCTGTCCCTATTTCCCTATGTATGCTTAAATCTTTAAAACTACGCAACGGATTTCGATGCGGTTTTTTTTAATAGATAGAGTGATTCAAGAGGAAGGTTTATATGTATAATACATGCATAATATAGCCGTGCGAAGCCGGGGTGGGTCGCTAGTTAAATAATAATTTGACGACCCAGTTGGCACAATGGTCACCATGCCAGACTGCCAAACACAAATAAATAAATATTGCTGGACATTCCACACATCGCCATCTAGCCCCAAGCTAAGGTTAGCGTCAGCATGGCTGGTTGCCTGTGCCGTATGGCACTAACAGTATATTCAATAATTGCTATCTATTTGCTAGTTTTTGCAAAAAATTGCTATCTATAATATATTCTGAGAAATTAAAAAAATAAAATGACCAGCCATTCTGACATCAGAATGGCTGGTTGCCTCTTTGTTCGGCAATAAGGACACCGTGTTTCTGAAAGTGAAATGAACCAAAAATTGCTATCTAATTGCTAGTTTCATAATTTATATGTTTTAATAGCGTACATACATTGATTGTAAAATTATGGCATTTCAAAGATTTGTATGAAGAGAAAGCGCCTGATAAGTTTTCATAGCAACAATATCAATGGCAGATCATTTATAGAATTCTTATTCTCAGAATATATTATAGACAGCAATTTTTTGCAAAAACTAGCAAATAGATAGCAATTATTGAATATACTGTTAGTGCCATACGGCACAGACAACCAGCCATTCAGACGCTAATAAGCTAAGTACCACAGACAAATATCTAAGCATAAACACAGGGTTGTGGGTTCGATTCCCGCCTCAGACAAGTATTTATGCTTAAATATTTGTCTGTGGTCTGGTTGTTTCTATGTATTATAAGTAGGTATATATTTACAGAATAAAAGTAAACATAAGTAGTATATCCGTTGTCTATCACCCATAATTCAAGTCTATTTACTTAGCTTGGGGATACATAGCGATGTGTGGAAATTATTTATTATTTATATCGAAATAGCGATTTGCGTATTTATTGTTATTTTCTTCTGAAATTAGTTATTTTTTTTATCTCTTTCAGATACTAAGCAATAGAACAAAGAAGATGTAATGTACAATCGGACAAAATATTATAAATTAAATTAAAATTAGATTAAGTCAAGTTGTGGGTGTGAATGTGGACAATGCGATTAGAATGACAGGGCTCTAGCGCCATTATAGCACAAGATGGCGCTAGATCGGTCCCAATTTGTTAGATCAGATCATAATATAGCGCCAGATTAATCCTAATTTGTCTGAATACCGACTTTATTCGGTTAATTGTTGTGACATCATTAGATTGCGCTAGATCAGTTCTGATTTGTTTCAAATCAGACCAGACTGAAGTAAGGTTTTTAGTTGTGACGTCAAAAAAAAAACGCTAGATTAATCCTAATTTATTAGAGTTAGGTTTCTTGTGACATCCTAGACGGCGCTAGATTAGTCTTAATATTTGTAAAATCGAATGATTCTAAAGTTTGCTGGTGACGTCACAGAATAGCGCCAGATTAATCCTAATTTATCTAAAACCTGACTATTAAAATTGCACATGATGTAGATTAGTTCAATTTGTGTGAAATCAAACTGGACTGAAGTTAGGTTTCTGCTTGAGCATAAAAAGATAGCAATAATAAGATAGATTAATTATACTAATATGTCTGAAATCAGACTATATTGAAATTAGGTTTCTAGTTGTGACGTCACAAGATGGCGCTTGTTGAGCCCTATTACCATTCTAATCAATTGTGTGAAAATTTAGAATAATTTATCCTTTATCTAGCAGCTTACTGTGTAAAGGTTGCATTGCAATATATATTGTAATATTAATATATTTGTAGATACCTACAGGTTGTATTTAGTGATGCATGTTTCAATCAAAGTATAGGTAATGTATGTACTTTAAATTAAAGTGATGAAATATATGTATGGATTTTAAAAAAAAATTAATTTATACTTTTAAAACAATAGTATAAAAATAACAGTGTTTGATAATATTCAAAATAGCCACAACCTAATAAAACTCTTACATTGTAACATCTCAGTCCCGGGATATAAGGCAGCCTATGCATCATTTCTCCAGCTACCTTGCCTAGTTTAATTGCACATAATTTAGTTTTCCTTAAGGTGAAAGGGTACCTGCGCGGTCTCCATACAATCGTAGTCGACTGTTTCCTCCCTGGATAATGACACTAGCACAAATATTTTTGTGCCATAAAACCTATAACTGCCATGACTATGCCCCTATGTTTTGGTTTTTTTCATTTTCTAATTATCATAGAAATTAAAATTACAATAATTAAAAAAAAAACAAAAAATAGGGGCATGGTTATGGCTGTTATAAGTTTTATGCACCAAAAATATTTGCTCTAGTGTCATTATCCAGGGAGAAAACAGTCGATTACGTTTGTAATAGTTTGTATGGAGAAAGCCCCCGGTACCCTTTCCTCTTAACAGGAGTAACAAGCACACACGTAAACTTATCATTTTTTTAATACATAGTAAAGATAACAGTGTAAATAATATTCGAAAATAGCCACAACCTTATAAAATTCACCACCTTCCTTATTAGAACAATTTGGTCCTAAAAAAATGGTATAACTTGGTTCAGACATGGTTTCAGGAACCATATAAAAAATATTTCATATAATAAAAGATTTAAAAAAAAAAGAAAATTAAACAATTCAATAGACATTAAAAAAATTCATATAAAAAATTAAAAAAAAAAGAAAACTGTAAAACAATTAAATAGATATTAAAAATTAAGATTTTAAAGTGGAGAAGACAAATGAAGAAAATAATTTGTAACTAGTATAGCAAAACATAGTCCCCCTTATTCCAAAAGTTTAAGGATAGTCCGAGATGTGGATTTAAACCTTAGATTTAGACACAGATTTACTCATGAACTATAGTTTAAACACTATCCCTATAGATTATAGAGGGAACTATAGTCTAAACAGTATCCATAAAGATTATAAAGGGATAGTGTTTAGACTATAGTTCACGAGTGCATCTGTATCTAAATCGAAGGTTTAAATCCACATCTCGGACTATCCTTAAACCTCGTTTTGGAATAAGGGGGAGTATCTTTTGCTAAAGTCAACTAATTATGCTATACACTTCGATTAAACTCCTTGGCTATACACTACCCTCTGACGATCTCCAGAAGCGGTGGGCGAAGCCCTGCCATGATTGCGGATTTGATTCCCGCCGTGGGACAATTGGTATAATTACATATATCTAAGTGTTCTATCCATGGAGAAAAGAAGGTTCTATCTGTTTTCTGTTGTGATACTGTGGTGATACTAGCGTAGTTACTTAGTTCAGGGCTAGATGGCGCTATCCCATACAAAATTAAAAAAGAAAAACACTAGTCCTTTTTCAAGCTAACAGGCCTCTGATTTCTCCTCACGAAGAAATCAAAATACACATAAGTACCTACTGCCACTAACACCGTCCCAACAACATGATAAACTGTTAAATTATTCTTAAAAACTATCGAAGAAATTAAGAGAGATATAAATTTCCTTAAAGTTAGTATAAATGTTACCGTCACTGAGGTCTCTTTTGTAGCTAACTCGTGGACGGATTGTGTGCAGTAGAACTGGGATATTATGTTAAGGGTTACTAGTAGCCAGATGTTGATGGTTAGATGTGTTGCTGTGGAATATAGCTGAGGAAATATGGTGATGAATATAGGTAGAGGAAGCGCGTGAGTGTAGAACAGCATCTAGAACAAAAATAAGTTTTAAGTCGCGCCCCGTAGTTTCTTCAAAGTAAATATACCGATTTAGTGGAACTATCGGAGTAAAGAGCTCCCAAGGAAGAATGTATTTTCGTACCAAGTTTTATCAAAAACGAACACATCATTTTTAGTTTCTCTTTATACAACTAGCAGCGCTCCGCGGTATCACCCGCGTAACTCCCGATCCCGTGGGAATATCGGGATAAAAAATAGCCTATAGCCTTCTATAAATGGACTATCCAACACAAAAAAATATTTCAATTCGAACCAGTAGTTCCTGAGATTAGCGCGTTCAAACAAACAAACTCTTCAGCTTTATAATATTAGTATAGACTAGCGACCCGATCCGGCTTCGCACGGCTTTATTATGCATGTATTATACATAAAAACCTTCCTCTTGAATCACTCTATCTATTTAAAAAAAACCGCATCAAAATCCGTTGCGTAGTTTTAAAGATCTAAGCATACAAAGGGAATAGGGACGGCGAAAAGTGACTTTATTTTATACTATGTAGTGAAGTAAAGATTCTAGTTTCTGAAATTAGTGGACACAAACATACGCTGCCGTTTAGTGTTTACCTATACTTATTTGTCTTCCCATTATAAACAGACGGACAAGAAAGTGATCTTAAGGGTTCTTTTTTTAATTTTTGAGGTACGGAACCCTAAAAAAGAAATATTTTTGGTTCAGTCATTGATATAATATGTTAGTGCTTGTACTTGTATACGGGCTGTTTTCCCTAACTAGATATCTTCAGTTGGCATTTTTGCGTGATGATGGGCTTACCCAGCACCTATTACCTATACTACCCTCTCAGCTTAAGACGACCGTGTCCAAAGCAAAGAGTAATACATCTAGTACTAACTAAGCCGGCGGGTTTATCACAATATTTTCTTTCACCGTAAGAGCAATGTCAATTAACAAACATATTTTTTTCGTAACAAAAATTGATTACAGAATCGAACCTACGGCCTTGAAATTATAGTCGAGGTATCTACCACTAGGCCAACACCGCCCTATTCCTGAGTTTTCGCGCTTAGCATTTCACATTGCATTTCATTTTTATATATTACTAGCTGCCCTCCGCGGTTTCACCCGCGTAACTCCCGATCCCGTGGGAATATCGGGATGTAAGCTATCCTATCTCTCAAGTTGGATCGAACTGCACATGGTGTGCGAATTTTATTATAATCGGTTCAGTGGTTTAGGAGCCCATTGAGGACAAACATTGTGACACGAGATTTATATATATTAAGATAGCTACATATTCTACCTCATCAGGATGTTTCCCATATTTTCCATACAGCAACTCCTGCTGCAACCCCGTATAAGCACCAGTTACAAGTGTACTAACGAGCACCAACACTCCGAGACACCAGTACACGAACTTCCCATCATGCTGGTCGCTTGGAGCCCCTCCGTAAGTTGCTAGGACTACACCGATTGTAATGAGAATGGAACCGATTGCAGTGTTCAATTTCGGGTACTGTTTCTTGGTGTAGCAGTAGACTAGCATGCTGGCTGGTGATGATGCTGAACTGAAAAAAAAAAGTAATGCTTATTAGAGAAGTTGCTGATATTTAACTGTAAAGCAAAAACTACTGTACTGATTGATTAACACACGGGCTACTGTTTAAACCGAAAAGGATAAAGATTTGTGTAGGTAAAACCGATGGGCGCAGCAAGTAATATTATAAACTAGCGACCCACTCCGGCTTCGCACGGCTATATTATGCATGTATTATACATATAAACCTTCATCTTGAATCACTCTATCTACTAAAAAACCGCATCAAAATCCGTTGCGTAGTTTTAAAGATCTAAGCATACAAAGGGACATAGGGACGGCGAAAAGTGACTTTATTTTATAATTTGTAGTGATAGTGACAAGAAAGTTTGTGGATCTGTGTCATGCTAAAACTACTAAAACAATTTGTGATTAAACTTGGTATTGTGGATATATAGATAGGTGGAATAACACAGGCTACTTTTAGAATGAATGAATTAAATGCTGACAAAGCATGCAGCTAGTATTATTAAATTCAGTAATGGTTTTAACCGATACAGAGTTCAGGCTATTGCAGCCTGATTTCATGACATTTTGCTTGCATTGAATAGGCTCTGAAACTATTGGCCTAATTTCGATGAAACTTGGTATGAGGGTATATTGATTCATTGGGAGTAACATAGGCTACTTTTTATCCTAATCTTCAAACGGGATCAGAAGTTAAGCGGGTGAAACCGCTCAACTATTTATTATATTTTAATGATCAATTCTGCAATATTTGGTATGGAATTGCACAAAGAAAATTGCAATTCACCAAAAGTCAAATGGTAAACATAAGGCTAAAGATTTTACATTGCAATCTGTCCCTAAGACATTCAGCAACTGGTTTTTATTAATTTTTAGATTTTTATTAAATAATTATAAATATCTAATAAAAGGGCAACATAAAAATGCAATTACCGTATAATCATGTGTAATGTTGAAGGCACATGCAAAGCGTAAACATAATTATTTGCAACGCTTGTAACAAAAAATAAAGCCACTAGTATTGCATACTGTTTTAGTGGTATGTTAGGTTTTACCTGAAACAAGTCATAAATAGTACCTATGAAACAGCGGACGGTTAACTGAAATAGCTTGATGGATTGGTTTACTTATGGAGTTATACAGGTTACTTTCTGTAACCGCGGAGCGCAGTTAGTCAAACATTAATTCAATAGTCATACATTTCATGATAGTAGGGCAAATAAAAACAGTATAAAGCAGCATATAAAAAAAAGTGATTCATTAAACTGGAAGCGAAAACACGAAATTCCGAATAAAATAAAAAGTTTACATACCATACCAAATTTAGCAATATAAACGAATCCATAGGAACTAATGAAGAAAAACTGTAAGAAGGTAACAAGATTCGCCGATTCTGGCATCTTTGCCATTAAAATTTCCATCAGAAAAGCACTTGAACAGCAGGTTGCGAAAACTTTGCTTACACTTTTGAAGGACCTCATCTTTTATGTTTTGTGGATCTTTTTGAACACAATAGGAGCTTAAAATTATGTAATAAACTTATTTGTACATCTATTCATGGTAAAATACCGTAAAACATGTGTAAAACTCAAATAAAATAAATAATAACAAAAATTAAAGTTTGTTTACGTTTTGAAACTTTTTGACTTGACGTGGCCCGGTCGGATAGCAAATTGTCATTATTCACTTATACGTCATTGTCACTGTCAAAAATGTTCCAATGACTGCCAAGAAACATGAAAGAAGTTGTGAGGTACGAAATAGGGTACGAACGTCAAATTCTATTTTGAAATGATTTGGCTTCCTCTTCGACCATTTAACTAAACCTCCTTGGGCTTCCTCCATGGTCCCCACCAATTTCAATGAAAAACTTTTTTCATTTACTCTTTTCTTACGAGGCAAAGTTTGAAAATAAGTTAAAATTAAATTACGTTGTTGAACAAACTAGATAAGCAGTTAGCAGACACAGACACAACAAATCAACAAACTATATAGTCTGCACCGAACTACCACGTACCTACCTAATTAATTGTAGGTACCTGCTACTGATGATTTACATTGGTGAGGATCTTCGAGCATAATATAACGACGAACTACACTTCCTCCCATCCCAGCTGACTCCCATCTCCGAGAAGCTTTTTTGAGTAAACAGGGTGAATTGTAGAAAAGGGGCTATTTATTTCCTTTGATTTGCAATAGGTACCTACCTACTATGTTTGTTTCCAAGAATTGAACTCTATCAGCAACACCATCGATTGGTAAAAAAATATACTTAGGTAATTATTATTTTTTGCAAAAATAACAGGTTTGATTACTGGCTAGGGTAGGGTAATGACTTTTACAAAAATCTGATGGTACCTACAGTTTTTGATTTTGGTACACACAACTGCTTTCAGCATTTTTCGCTACTTATCTCTTATTGTTTAGGATAAAGCCCTGAAGGCTCATGTAAAAAAACACCCTGTATATAGTCGTAGTATACCTACCTACTACCGTACCTACTACGTCCTACGTCGATTCATCCCATTTACGATGCTTTAGGAGTTGAAAACAAATTCTTTAGTACACACAGAGAAAAATGTTGTTAGACGTACGAGAAATCTCGTAAGTGCAACCAGAACTTCTGTTTGGATCCGTGACAGCAGTACCCACTAGTTGTCTTTACCAAATATTTTTTATTGAGGACCAACTAGAAATTATTGTACACACTACTAGTCTACTAGTATACACGGATAGACAATCTAGTTACGTTTACTAGGTTATTGTAAATGTAACTAGATATTTTTGTAGTGTATAAAATATTCTAGTTCCGATAATTGCGTTTGATGTATAAATCAATTATAGTAATCCTAGACAGCAAAAAGGAATATTAAAGTTAGACTACATTGTCTCGTAGACTACGCGTCAGCACGCTCTACGAGAAATGCAGCACTTATGGCTATAGTGGAGTATAGCCACATATTGCTTTAAGTGCGGAGTCCGTAATCCGTACGCACCCGCGATACAAAACAAAATTTTCGTCTCGACCAAGGTAATTTGATAAAACACAACGATAGCGCGATCTAAAATTACTACAGGTGCCATCTAGTTGTGACTCATGAAACTAAATAAATAAGTAGCTACACATAAATATAATTATTTAACTAGAATATTCTTGCATTCACAGAAATGTAGTCTTGTAGTTTTAACAATAATTTTGTTGTATATATAAAAGAACATAGTGTTAAATTAACATGATATTCATCTATGACAACTTAATTATTTTGTTATTATAACAATTTGTTTTAGTTATTTTCAGAAACAAACAGAATAGTAAGGATAATTATACATTCTTTTAGTAATTAAAATAATGTTGTTGTGGTTACAGGCAACTTCGTAGTGCATTACCAACATGACGATCATTAATCAGAACACTTAACTTCGTTTAATGTACATTTTATTCTAGTAAACAATACAAATCATTTCGTTTATGAAGCAAGAATTATTGTTTTAAATACAAAATTATTGTAGCTTTGATTTAAAATATTTTTCTAGTGTACCTTATTAAACATTTAGTGAGGTTTAAAATAAAATCGTAGAGATTACAAGAAAACAGTATTTCAGACTAAAATTGTCGTAAAATAATTTAACTATACAGTTTTGTACTTCTGGTTGACTCCTATTTCTCTGCGTGTAAGCATCTTCATCCAACTTAAAAAAGGAACTTACCGTAACGGAGTTTTGCCAATTTCGAAACATGTTCCTTGAAATTGGATTGGTAGGTAAGTACTTACCTCTTACATAAGTAAGCACCTAGGTATTGACTAGGTGTAAAGTCACCTAACTGAATAAAATTTATAGCATAGAAATAGGACTATACCTCGATCAGTCAGATAGAGCCATAAAAATCACGTATTTCCAAGCGTTCAAGGATCTTAGAACTCACGATAACAACGGATGACGTAGCGTCGTCGGTCGCCGAGTGACGGGAATCGAGTTTACAGCCACAGCCACGCTATTCGCCTCCGACCAACCAACTCATCAAGCAAGTCTGCATTAGCGCACGGAAGCGCGCGGTCGTGTCTCTCCCGCCAAAATGTTCCCTCCAAATCGATTTCAAATAACGAACAACGTTGAACTGTGATATTGAGTTAATTTCAACTGTTTTTCTCCATAAACTTTTGTGAAAATTAACTGTGTAATGACAAATTAAAGTTTTATGAGTTCGAGTGCAGTGTTTTAAGGCTTCGCTAGTTTACTTTTTCAATTGCTTGCACGATGCGAGCCACTCTCGTTCTTAGGCTATGTTGTTTGGACGTAATTTCGTACTTTTAGAATAATGTTGACAGGATTGCTTGTGTGTTCCCTATTGTTTTTGCATCTTTTCACGTTGGGTAAGTTTATGCGGGTAGTTTTGAATATGTTATTAAGTTACCTATGTTAAACATGATATAGGGGTAACCACTTATAAACAATGCCATTATGATCTTAAATAAAACGTAAAGTTGATCCTTTCGTATTTATATCATAGGAGGTACGTACATAATTATTATCATTAAAACTTTTTGCTATTATTTCGTCTATGGTAGGCACCAAGAAACTTAGTGAGGCACTTATTCATTCTATGGTAGGTCGCTTAATTAAAAGGCTACGCCGAACATAAGTTAACAGGAACCACATAAAAAAGGCAATTTTTGAAAAAAAAAAACCAAATTCTAATCGTAATGTAAAATTTCTTTGAAGACTTTTTAACAAACATCTTTTCCAGTCTTATAAAAGCCTAATTATGTTTTGAAACTACCCTAAAAGTATACTGTTTATCTTAACCGATTCGTTGGAGCTGTTTTTTGACCTAAATTCGGAGACAAGGAGTTTTCATTATTAAATTAACCAGAATGTAGGAATAGAATTCACCCACAAACGGTACACACAACAACACCTAGCAAAAATTAACAATTTAGTTTGTTAATTTAGCATGTTGCGTTTGCATTTAACATCATAACAAATCCTTTCAAATCCTCTCCATCCTAAGGTTGCCTGGAAGAGACTGCTTTCAGCGCCGTAAGGCCGTGTAAGGCCGTTTATTGTGCCAAATTGTTTTATTTTTATATTTTAAATTAATTTGTTGTCATTTTCTGTAACTTGCGTGTGCAACAAAGCGTTCTAATATCTATCTTAACTTAACTAGGTAGGTACTTATAAAAAACATTTCGACTTTCGATGTACCTACATATTTTTTGCCCGAGATTAATGAATAAGTGAAAGTTAGACGCTTAAATAACATTCAATTTTTTTGTACATTTGACCCCAATGGTGTCTATTAACAGTAATCCCCGTGAGCACACATTTCTGAAAAAAATAATTCTCCTATTAACTGCATTGATACCCCCTGTAGGTACAAATTTTCATGAAAATCGATCGAGCCGTTTTACCATGAAAATGGAACAAACGAAACTCTCACATTACCTATTTATAATATTTGTAGACATTGAAGTTCTTTGTCTACTTTTATTATAAATATATAATGAAGCTTCAAGGAAGGTTCTATCATAGAACCTCCTTTGAAGCTTCATTATATTCATTAGGTAGGTATGCCCACTGTTCATTAAACCTAACTAGTTTTTGTGGGTTCACTATACGCTAGACCAAAACACGTTTCCACTTGTTACATTTTAACTAAGTATGACGACTCACGCTAAGCTAAATTGAACTAAGCTTCATTATGACAAATTATATTACACCAATGCGACATTTCACCTAATGTCATTTTATTACTTTATTTTGCCTATAGTTCATTCATTCAAATGATATTTCACCTGCGTGCCATTTGATCAGAAACCGTTGAAACAAACGATTTTTCAATGTCATCGGATCCCTTACGAAGAGTTTAAATTATTCAAAATCATTTTGTTTGCTTGCCTACTTTATAACAGCAGGCCCTTCTTTCCCACTGGGCACGATGGGTACAAATGCCCAGGGCCCGGTGATCAATAGGGGTACCCTAGTTAGTTCCTGGATCCCTTTTTTGAAGAAATGCAGACAGAAAGATGTGCAAACAAAGTCACCCTCAAGACGGCAAGCGTCTTCGAGGTAGACCCAAGAAACGATGGCACGACGACTTGGATGCATTCAGAGTGGCCAAAATTAGCTGGAGATTGGGACACATGGAGGGAAATGGGGAAGGCCTTTGCCCAGCCATGGGACACAACAGGCTAATATAAAAAAATGTAGAAAGGTTCCTCTTCAATCAACATAGATAATCTGTGAATGCTAAAAGAGTAACTTTTGTTCTCTCAAAGTCTTAGTCCCATTAACCCAATATGCCCAGGGACTCCAAAAGGTTAAAGACGGCCCTGTATAACAGCTATTTGCATGCCAAATAGCCCGATCAGTCATTGGTCTAGGCTGTCCGATAAATACCAGTCAGTCAATCATTTAGGACTTTAATTTTTTATATTTATAGCTTTTTATAAACGTGCGCTTTTACGCACTCTTAATAAAACTATAAATAAAATAACAAACTCGTAAAACCGAATGTTGAACTCGTAAACAACATTTATTTACAAGTTCAAGATTGAGTTTTACAGAAAATAGATCAGTCGTTAGTCAACATTTAGTAAGTTGACTGACGACTGATCTATTTTTATATCTATTTTGTAGTGTACCTACTCTACAAACATGTATTTGTGTGCCTTCTGTGTTTTTAAGGTGCATTTATATTGGGGCCAAACGAAATATGCCTGTCGTCGGCGATAGCTAAAATTATTATTGTGGTAGGTAGGTACCTACCGTTTTTTGTTGATGAAATCTTCTTCTACATTTTTAAACAGACTTAAAAAAAGGAGGAGGTTTTCAATTCGTCTTGTATTTCTTTATGTAGTATTATGTACATAAATTATAGTAGATATATAATTTAAAGATAAAAATTCCTGTCCAAAAAGTAAAAACCACCGACGACAAGGAATTATGAGTCTTTTGTGGTCTTCGGAAATTTTGAGTGTACTGCTATCCGAGGGTCGTCCATGCTAAGGTCGTAGGTATAACCACGTCTGCCTTTGCCTGCCTTGGCCCTCTTTCCCTGAATTTTTGCATCCAGCATTAATCTGGGGATAGATCACCTATCTGTAGATGACCGAAGAAATTAAAGTCTTCGTCAATAAATTATACCAAAATGTAGAAAAAGATTTAATTTACAAACCGTAGGTACCTAAATACTCCACGTAAAACAATTTTCCATGTAATAAAAAACAATTTTAGTTGTATGCTCCTTAATGCTATAATTTCTCTGCCAAATTTTAATGACCAAACTATACCTATTCAAAGTATCTGCAGACAGACAGTCTGACTCCGTAATATTCTGTAGGTAAGTATATTTTGTTTGCCAAATTTAAAATTAATATGTTGCATTCTATTAAAAGTAGGTAATTAGGCGAACACATAAACTCATCGATTCTTATGAACGATTCACATTTTGTAATTAGTTTTTCCGATGCTTATGATGTGTTACGATTTTAATTACTAGATTAACTAAGTAGGTTTAATAAAATAACAGACTAGTCCTATATTTATAAAAATAGTAGTATGAGATAGATATATAGATAAATTCTTTATTGTAAACACCAATTTCAAATACCATTAATAATAAAATTAAAAAAATAAGTCTAAGTGTTACAAAGGGCGGCCTTATCGCTCAAAGCGATTTCTTCCAGGCAACCGATGGACAAGAAGATATAATGAAATTTCATTTTTTTTTTCAAATAACTTTTTATTCCCGATCGTGGGATGGACCGATGGAGGGAGATGGGGGAGACCTTTGCCCAGCAGTGGGATACTAGGGGTTAGATAAAAAAAAATCATTATACACCCCAATATTGTCCGATTTAGGTGTTTCTTTTTTTGAGTATAATTAATTCATTATTATCTCGGTTTGTAAATATATTTTTTTTAGTTATAAGTAACGTAACATCCTCATAAGAGTAGAAAAACTTTTTGATTCAATTTGAGGTACGGAAACGAAACAAGCTAAGCCCCGGAACGATTCGTTGTGGGTGATCCTCTTAAGAGCCAAAGAACGGCGAACATGGGAAATCATCTTAGTATATCTAATATCTAGTTAACCACCTATTTAAAAAGGTTGTTAGGTACTCTTAAAGTAGGAACTCATAATCTTATATCTTATCTATATAAATAAAAATCAATTGCTAGTCTCGCTAAAACTCGAAAATAGCTGAACCGATTTTGCTAATTTTGGTCTTTTATTATTTTTGGAAGTCCAGGGAAGGTTTAAACGGTGAGAAAGATCGGACTTACGCGGGTAAAACTGCGGGGCGCAGCTAGTAATTTTAATAAATCTACCCACTAATCCTCCACACTACGAGTAAACAAAATAATCAAAGTCGTTTAATTGAAAGTAATCATTGAACCAGTTCAATATCAATTATTCCCGTAGCACACCATTATTTTGTATAGGTACCTAGTTACTTGTAGATGGTAGTTGATTTAGGACTTTGTTTGAGCATTTGTATGCTGATTTTCTTACCATTGACTTCAAATTGGCGGGGTCAGGACTGTGATTTGATGTAAATGAACATTGAAGGCCAGTCGAGAATCTTCCATCTGCGATTTTGCTGTGATTCCCTAATACCTACTTCATTTTCCAGTTGGCAACAAAACTGCAGAACTAAAATGAATATTACTAGAATACTATCAGTCTAATAAATTCATGAGTTAAAACATTTTAAACTTCTACTCAAGAAGGATATTAAAATGTTGCTTGATTTAAAAAACATTATAGAAAATAGTAGTCGTAGAACTCTACGGTAGACGCCACTTGCGAATTTTAATCTCGCAATTGTGCTAAATTTTCGACATACATTTTCCTTGGAAAAATTTTCAGAAGCTGGCTTAAGCAATATCATTACATAGTATAAAACAAAGTCACTTTCCGCTGTCTGTCCCTATGTAAACTTTTTAAACTTACACGATTTGTATTCATAGTAATTATTTTCCCGGGTCTTAATCGCGTATTTTTTTGTCCCTTTGTATGCTTAGATCTTTAAAACTACGCAACGGATTTTGATACAGTTTTTTTAATAGATAGAGTGATTCAAGAGGAAGGTTTATATGTATAACTAGCGACCCGCCCCGGCTTCGCGCGGCTATATTATGCATGTATTATACAAATAAACCTTCCTCTTGAATCACTCTATCTATTAAAAAAAACCGCATCAAAATCCGTTGCGTAGTCTTAAAGATTTAAGCATACATAGGGATATAGGGACAGAGAAAGCGACTTTGTTTTATACTATGTAGTGATACATGCATTATCGTGCGAAGCCATAAAATCATCCCTAATCTGGACCATAAAAGTCTATTCAATCATTCCTTTCACCATCTCATATTAAAATTCAACAAACAGATCCGATGCTTGCACAAAACCGACCTAGTTGCTTAACTAGACATCTAGGGCAGTCTTCTCCCAGGTGACAGTTCACATACACTGATGTATGGTACAGTTAGATGATAGTGCCGACCGTTGTTGGCACCTTGGCATAGATTGTTACGGAACTCTGGAGGAATCTGGGTAGGCTACCAACAGGTTAGAAATTGAATGGGACGGTTTGAGGACAAAAGTTTAGGATATAAAAATGGTTTACCTCGATGACGTTTTGACTAATGTTGCAATAGCTCTGGAGAGATTGATACAGTGGTGGGAGTCGTCATCTCATGCTGGTACTTAAGAGTGTCTAGGGCCTAGATACTCTTAAGTACCAGAATGAGCTAGGCGATTAAGACCAACGAAAATAATATAAAAAAATAACTCGTTGTCTGTAAAGTCGGTTAACGGACGATAATTTTACGTGACAACGTCATCAGAAAACAGGGAAGGTAATCATAGCAAAGATAATACGTTGCTATGGTTACCTTGTCAATAACGAAACGTGAGCGATGACATAACACTTTTTTGTGAATACCCTTGTTCATCGATTTAAAAGACGGTATCACGTCAAAGGATTGTTGACATTAATTGATCGTTGTCGTGGTCAAAAAACACCATGCTTTAAGCATGACGCAGCATCACGCATTTTACTAAATATCATGCAAAAACAAAACGGTCAAATAACAACATAATTTGTACCTATGTCCAAAAAAAAAACTAGACACAAGTTGTTATTGCAGAAAATAAACCTAAAAATAAGCTTCTCGTCTAGTGCAACATCTAAATTAATTGCCTCTTACACCTGTGACGTGGTGTTTTCTCTAACAAAAGATTATTTTAAGACTTAGCAACAAACAATAAACATCTTTTAAAAACCAAAAGAATAATATCAGAAAAAATGAATAAATTGAACTCAAAGAATGTTACATGAAAATGCCATGTCTGTAAATGCAGGAAGGTCGAAAGAGGTTGAATAGGATATAATTTACATGCCACTGCGTTTTCTACAGCAAAGAAAGCAAATGACATTTTGTCAACATCATTTGTTGCTTTTATGATGATTAAGTACCCAGGTAATTAAACTATTTTTATCTTATTTTTATCATAATATTACATAATTTATATAAATCTTCCCACGTAACCTTTTACGATAAGAATCTTTATCGACCTTGCAGTCAAAAATTGCTTGCTTAGGTATCACGTTTTCTTTGTCAATGTCAATGCCAAAATCTACTAATAAAATAAATATAAAAATGCTTATCTCTAAACATATTAGTTGTACAAATAAATATATTACGTTGTGGATTTTATCACGTTTTAATATTTTTATGGACCGTTAAAATTAAAAACCGACTAAAATTATATAAATGTTAAAATTAACTTGTAGGTTATGGAATCAATGATAGGTACTTTTAGTTATTTCTAAAGTCGATTTTATTCAAAAAATTTTGCTACTAAAGCATATCTATCAGGTGAAATGACGTCAAATGCAAACCTATTTTGTGTAAAAAAATATCTTAGGTAGGTATAGAGAACTTAGGTAGAACAAACGTAGGTAAGTAAACCATGGATAGTTCAATATTTTTAGATACTTAAGTCTTTTGAATCATAAAGGTAAAAAGACAAAGATCTTTTGTTATTGACCGATCGAAAAATCTATGGCTCGAGTTTACCCTAAGTGTCGAAAGGACAAACAATTTAATCGACACATGTTAAATCACTAATCAAACTCGGTAGATAAAAACTAATAACAAAATTAAACCTATCAAAATTTGATTTGAACCAAACATTATTAAAATTATTTCGATAATATATCCAACTAAGGAACGAGGACGAGGACTAGTAAGGAATCCAGCTTCACATAATAAAACTATTAAAATCACTAATTTTAGCAAAACCTGACCAATTTACATTCCTAATACCTACCCAATTTACGTAAGAACGCTACACCGCACGCCATTTTCACCTTTGCATCCTATTGAGCACAATTATCGTATTAAGAAACGTTTACACTACTTATAATTGTACTTATAATAACGCGAACATAAACGGTTATGTAATTAACTCGTTAATGTATGTTATAAATAGATTATCAAAAACAATGCCTTGCGCTACACCCTAAGTAAGTATCTCTTTATAACTATCGTAGTAAGGTTGAATGAACCATGTCGACATGTTGCGTATTGTATTGATGTAACAACAGAGAGGAATCGTTATAATAGCAACATAACATCATGTAAACAATGAAACTACATTATCAAATGCTTCCTTAAAAACTTTGGTGAGTGGAGTAATTGATGTTTGAGCATCAATCAATTATTATCGAACAAGTATCATGCATGCGGTAAATAGCATTTGAGTAAGATAGATCGTATCGTAGTTTCGTAGTAGTGATCAAAATTGAATAAAATCGATCTAAAACGCCTTTTTAAATCAATAAATATAAAATTCTTAGTCCTGACTCACTGAAATATCAGCTTACGGCTTAAACAGCAGCTTGTAAAGTGTAAGTATTCACAAAGAGTGGATAGTGGGAGAGTTTTCGAAATTACTTCCATGAGAGGTTAAAATGGCAAGCAGTAACAAATTTTTATATTCACGACAATGTTTAAGAATTGATAATGTGCAGTTTATTACTCGTTTTATACATAGTTCAACGTAAACAAATATTGAAACAACATCATTCGTAATGCAAACATCGTCGCAAGAGCAGACGTTACTTCATTACATGTTAATGCAATACAAAGGTTCTATAAATAGGCAGACAGATGCATATCTAGAAACTGAGCTACAACATCATCTATTGTAGTACTTAATTTGGAACGTTTTTGTAACATTCAAGAATATTTTAGTGTGCCTCAAGTATTAAACTGCGCTGGCATACTAGAGTCAACTGCTGTTGCAAGTTATAGCACTAAAACGCTTGTTTCAAGTAGCTACTATCAATCACCAATCTATTTTTGTAGTTACTTCAGCTTGACTGTCTAGGCGATGATGCCGAGCTTTATAAAACTTAAAAGTTCAACATAACTTTACAAACTATGGACTTAAGGGCGTGGCCAGCTAGATTTCATTCGCTTGACTCAGCAACTGGTATTCTAGATTTTTCTAGTTTATACGACATACCTTGTAAGGAAATCACGAAAATAGCTTTCAATACCTAAACAGACTTCGTCATTTCCGATTCTAATTAGGATTGCATAATTAATTAGATTAAAAAACTCTTCTGACTTTAATCCGTTTAATTCTTTAATCAATTAATCTTGGCGTTTAAGGTATGTTCACACTTGGATAATTTGAAGATAGTTAGGTAGTAGGTATACTTTTACAAAAAACAAATCAATCAAATTTTGATTAAAGATTATGCATGAGTCATAATTTTTAAACTCCAATAATCTTTACTCTAATCAAAATTTGATTGATTTGTGTTTGTGTTTGACAACTGTTATGTGTTTAATCGTTGTTTTTCTATCGATCATATACTTACATAATGTATTAATTAGCTTTGCATTTACATTAACTAAGCCCACAGATAGAGATAAGTCAATAGTAGATATTAATTGAAAAAATATGGTATTTAAACAGTCTTATACTTTCAGTTTCTATTCTAGTATTAGGCACACGTACTTATCTTGTATTAAGCATTTTCTTACTCTCCTGAGACACGCCCTCAAAGTCAAGGATTATAACTCTGTTCCTAATTTTGGCTATAGATTACCTACATCTAATTTAAATTATTTATTACAGTGCCAGCGACTTTAATCCATGCATCCGTTATTCTTTCTCTACGCTATGAATATTGTTGATATATTATTTCTACGCGGAATGTGACGAAAACACTGCAGGATTCGCAAGAAAGTAGGTACTGTAATAACATACCTACAGCAAAATCATACTTGAATCTAAACGTAAATTCTGAAGAAGGATCTTATGATAAGTAAATACATATGTAAATAACCGGCGAAGTGCTAATTTGCTTAAACCAAGTGACGACACTCACGACGCAGAGTACTAACATAGGAAAAAGGAAAATAAATAGATAGTAGGTATAGACGAAAATTATAAACGCATCAGCTATAAGTCCACACAATTAACTGATTCGGTGATAGGTTTTGGCCAAAAGCAGAAATAAATGACATTCATACTAAGTTTTCTAGAATTTTTTACTATTTATGCGACTCTTCGTACAGTTTGCGAGGGTATTAAAGTTTATTATGAGTGTATTAAATTCATAGAAATAGGTAAGCAGTAATAAAACGACCTCTAATAATATTTTCCGCTTTTAAATTGTAATTTGTTAATGAAGGATGTTGCTAATGGAAAAATCTATAAAATTTTGTTCCGCGATAGCAAAAACTTCGCGAAATACTTTGTATGAACAATCTAATTCAACTAGGTACAAAATATTTGAAAAGGCCGTGCCAATCTACTCAATATAGTCTTACCGTTTGTTTCTATTAAAACTAATAAGGACGTTGTAAATAAATACTAGATACTTTTATTCCTGTTTCTATGCACCTAAATAAATAATAAAAGTTGCCATTATTACCGGACTGCCTTGCTGATGTCATTTGGTAGATAGGTACTTGCACAAAAAACCAGTTCAAGTTCAATTTTAAAAGTGGTTGGTATTATGAATACCATACCAGTATTTAAAAATATGAAGTACATAAAATTTAAAATAAACTTAAGAAAACAAGAACCTTTAAGAGTGGCTATTAAATAAATTAAATGTAATTTAGAAAAACAAAGTCGAATATCACAAGACGATTTGTTTGGAGGTTTGGACAGTTGAGCAGTTCAATTCGGAAGATCACGAACTAGCAGAAAGAGAGAAAAGACGCGTTTTCTCTGCAATAGAACATCAGGCTCCTAATAAATAATGAATAGAAAAACAAGATTTGTTTGTTTATTTTAGACATTCATATTTCAATCATACTGCAATTTTATTAGTAACAATAATAACACAAACAACATCACTTTCCAAAGAAAATACTTAAATCTTAGTTATACTTCTCAACTGTGGAAGCGCTACTAGCTGAAAAGTTATTAGAACAGATTTTTTAATTCATTGAAGATCTCATCATAAGTCTTTGTATTCTTTCTTCTATCTTCAGTTCTAAATTCTTATTGAACAGCGAAAAATATTATTTTAGTCGCAATTAAATAAAACAGTAGGTACTTACCTATATTTTAAAATGTGCCATCATTTGTTTCAACAGACTATGAAAATGTACGATTTAAATAGGGTTGCCAACTGTACCTACTATTAATTACGGTATTATAGATTTCGCACTGACCTACATTTTAAATTACGCTGGACTCTGGACAATCGATTGTCATCAATAAAATGCTTCCATTTGATTTTTGCCATTTCGGCCCTGAGATGAGAACATTAATGCTATATAGTAGATAATTAATAATAATATTGGCCTTTTACATCCAATCTAGATGATTACATAGCGACATCAATTTTACACTTATACAGGGTTATTGGTAATTATACTACTAGCAAGCGGTTTAGGGGTTACCTTCTGTGCACCCTATCAAAAAACTTTTGTTCTACGACTTTTAAAAATTCGAAAAAGAAATGAAAATTTTGTGGTTGTGTAAATTCAGAAAACAGCTGATTTTTTAAAACAAAAGTCTTGCAGACTAAGAACAGCAGATAAAAATTAAAAAAATAATTAAAATTATATGGTTAATGACCTCTCCGGGTTTAGAACAGCTGATTTGCAGGTAAACATAATCTCAAAATTTTCAAAAAATGTTCGAATTTCCAAAAGTCGTAGAACAAAAGTTGTTAGTTTAGGGGCACAGAAGTAGACCTAAACCGCTTGCTAGGACCTACCAATACCCCTGTATAATACAGCGGCATAACCATTTAATTCATGTTATTCTGGGCGCTATAGGGCCTATGACATGTATTACATGGAGTAGACTTACCCAGAACCATCCAGCTTAGTCGAACGTGTCCAGAGAGTGTCCAGAGAGTATCCGAACATACATCACCCGCCCGCATTCATAATAAATTTATTATTATTGTTATAATAATATTTCACCCGCGTAACTCCCGATCCCGTGGGAATTTCGAAATATAAAATAGCCTATAGCCTTCCTCGATAAATGGTCTATCCAACACAAAAATATTTTTTCAATTCGAACCAGTAGTTCCTGAGATTAGCGCGTTCAAACAAACAAACAAACTCTTCAGCTTTATAATATTAGTATAGATAAGTATAGATTTTCTGTAAACGACCTCTGCCTCATGGTAGGTAGGTACTCTAACTGCATTGTCTTACAATCATGTGTTTCACCTATAACTCAGTATTCTCTATTGTTTTGCATTAGTCAATTACCTTGTAAAACATATAAATTAAATATTTATTATTTACTAGCTGCGCCCCGCGGTTTCACCCGCGAAAGTGCGATGTTTCTAACCGTTTAAGCCTTCCCTGGACTACGAAAAACATTTCAAAACCGAAATCATCTAAATCGGTTCAGCCATTCTCGAGTTTTAGCGAGACTAACGAACAGCAATTGATTTTTATTTAAGACGATCTTTAAATTCTCACCGTTTAAACCTTCCCTAGACCTCCACGAATAATTCAAGACCAAGATAAGATAAATCCGTTCAGCCGTTCTCGAGTTTTAGCGAGACTAACGAACAGCAATTGATTTTTATATATATAGATTATTATTTACACTATATTTAATAGTTGATTTATGTCATATTTAGCGAAACAATGGTTGCATTTTATAATTTGATAAGTCCCTACCGTGACGTAGTAATTATTTATTTATTTATCTATTTGTGTGATGTAAATTGAATGTAATAGGTAGATCCCATTGTTAAAGATAAAGCAATAAAATTGAGGGATTTGATGTGAAATGTAGAAGTCACTTAAAATTTAATGTAGGTACGGGCATAGATATAATCGACTATTTACGTTCAACTTCCTTGTGTATGAGAGAATAATACTATCCTGATTTTTGTCGTTTGAACGTTTGGTCGCTGGTGTTTGTTTGTTATGACTTTAATCCAGGGAACTTCTACATAAATAGGTAATCTATTTGGTATCAACCAGACCATGAAGGTTAGCATGACAGGTTGCAATTACAACTTGACAAGAGATTTTTGAAAATGGCAAAATTTTAAATGTGCTACCAAGCTACCTACCTAAAAGCATCCTAAAACCATATTATTATAATGAATTAGAGACATAGACGTATTAAAAGGCTTATTACACACTGATTCAGGGTCCCTAACCCTTAATTAAAAGAGGTGTAATAAGAGTTAGGCAGTAAGGGTCCCTAATTAATGCGTCAGAGTGGACCCGGTCCGCCTTACTTAGGGTTGCCAACCGTACTATATAATAAAGTATATACCTACTTTATTTCGGGTTAAATGTACTCTATACTTTATAAGGAAAATAAAGTACGCATAATACTTTATTTCACATAGTTTGTAAAATAGTAGTAAGTATAGTATTTATTACATTTAATTTATTTATTATTAACAAATTATTGACTACCAGTAATTTCGGAGCCTATTCGTTACAAACAAACAAAAAAATCTTTCCTCTTTATAATAGTAACTAGTATAGATTATTGTGACCTTTTCTAGTAGCAATGGTAAAAAAAATAAATTAAAATTTAAAAAACCGACTTCAAAAAAACCTGAAACAAAAACTAAAAAAACCTGAAAAGAAAAACCAAAAAGTAAAAAATAATCCATTTCGGGTCACTAAGCCAGCACATAACTTAAACATAAGTACTTACTTGGAAGTCGGACTGGGTTAGATTGAATGTTGAGAGGTATAAAGAAAACATGGTGTCACCCAGTCCGACTTCCAAGTAAGTACTTATGTTTAAGTTATGTGCTGGCTTAGTGACCCGAAATGGATTATTTTTTACTTTTTGGTTTTTCTTTTCAGGTTTTTTTAGTTTTTGTTTCAGGTTTTTTTGAAGTCGGTTTTTTAAATTTTAATTTATTTTTTTATTTAACCATTTTTAGTGCCACTGTCACTGAAAATTCTACTCCATTAGCCGAAAGCGACTGTTTCTTCAAATTGCAACCTGTACCTAATCGTAACCCATTGAAGAGTTTTTTGATAAGAAGGTGTTTTCAGATGCTCCATTCATCGGTACCTATTTGTGTATGGGCCACTTCTATTAGTGGAAATGGAAAACTGAGCAATTTGTTGAATCTCGCTGTGCAGATCTGTTCATCACTCCGAAGATCCTCATCAGATCTTCATTTAGGATAGGGTTTTCTATCAAAATTCATTCAATCCCAGTCCGGCGAGGCAAAAGCGAATATTTTATTCAAATTGTAACCTGTAATCGTAACCGATTGAAGAGTTTTCTGATGAGAAGGTGGTTTTAGATATTCCATTTATCGGTAACTATTCGTTTATGGGCCAATTCTACTGATGGAAGTCGAAAAATGAGCAATTTGCTGCACTCTCGAGGTGCATTTCTGTTCATCACTTCGAAGATCCTCATCAGAACTTCATTTAACATAGGGTTCTCTATCAACATTCATTCAAACCTAGTCCGGCGACTAAATTCGACTAAATTCTTCAAATTGTAACCTGTAATCGTAACCGATTGAAGAGTTTTCTGATGAGAAGGTGGTTTCAGATATTCCATTTATCGGTAACAATTCGTTTATGGGCCAATTCTACTGATGGAAATCAAAAACTGAGCAGTTTGCTGTACTCTCGAGGTGCAATTCTGTTTATCACTTCGAAGATCCTCATCAGAACTTCATTGAAGATAGGGTTCTTTATCAACATTCATTCAATCCCAGTCCGGCGACTAAATTCGACTAAATTCTTCAAATTGTAACCTGTAATCGAAGCCGATTGAAGAGTTTTCTGATGAGAAGGTGGTTTCCGATATTCCATTTATCGGTAACTATTCGTTAATGGGCCAAATCTACTGGTGGAAATCGAAAACTGAGCAATTTGCTGCACTCTCGAGGTGCAATTCTGTTCATCACTCCGAAGATTCTCATCAGATCCTCACCAAATTTTTATGGGACCATCCCTGAGGTATCACTTTTCGAACATAAAAAGAATCACCTCAATCGGTTGAGCCGTCTTCGAATGATCGCGTAACATACACACAAAAAAAAAAAAAAAAACAACAACATACAGACGAATTGAGAACCTCCTCCTTTTTTGAAGTCGGTTAAAAAAGAAAATACTTTATTAAAAGTTGGCAACCCTAGCCTTACTCCCTAACCGCGCTTACTACCTTTTTAGTGAGTGTAATAATCGAGGTAAATAATAAGGTCCCTAACCACCCTAAATTCAGGGACCCTGAATCAGTGTGGTGTAATAAGCCTTTAAGTATTAGGTACCTACTTTATTATTATGTGCCCTCCCCTGAAATTCTTTGTCTATATCTCTCGGCTTACTAAAACTTAAAGAAGTTAACTTAGTTAAAGAATTCTTTAGGATGTCATTGCGTAAAAGAAAAAGTTTTGGACCAAAATTTCTTTTTCGTGTTTTACATTTACAGTCAGACCTGCTCAAATTGTTTATTTACTTTATATTTTTCTTCTTCTAGGGCAAAGTTCGAGCCTACTATGCGGTCGCACGAACGCCACCGAGCTGGGCAGCAACACCGGCGCAGGCGCCGCCCTAGCCCTGACTCTGGTAAAGCCAGATGGGGCACCGAGAGCTTGCAACCTGAAGCTCTCTGCCCCTGATGCTGCTGCTTTTGCAGTCAGACTCATTGATGTAAAGGTAAGGCTAGACTAAGTTTTTAGTATAAAACTAGCTGTCCCGGCAAACGTTGTTTTGCCATATAAAAAATGTGATAAATGAAGAACCGCTCGACCGATTTTGTGCAAACTTCACATAAACCATCTACTAAATAGTCCGAACAAAGCTTAAACATTTGGTTTGGATAGGTGAGCCCGTTCTTGAGTTATAAAATTACAACGAAAAGTGGCATTGATTTCTATATAATACAGCAAATAAAGAAAAAAGGGTCTGTTGGACTTCGAAAAAGTAATATAACAAAAATATATCTGTCTGTCTGTTTGTTTGTTACATAATCTACAATTAAAAACGCCTAAATCAAGTGAAATCTGAGGAAAGTCGTGGTATACTTTACATCAAAATCCAATTAGTAGGTGCTGAGTATTCAACAAAAAAACTGCAGCCGCTCGAGAAAACCCCCCGGTCGAACGCCTTACAACAAAGACGAACGTCACAGAATACATAATAGTGTATATCCCGATATTCCCACGGGATCGGGACTTATGTGGGTTTGAATATGGAATAATTCGTATATTTAATTTCACCCGCGTAAGTCCCGATCTCGTTTGAATATCGAAAAAAAAAAAAGAATATTTCGTATATTTTATTTCACCCGCGTAAGTCCCGATCTCGTTTGAACATCGAAAAAAAAAAAAGTAAGTATCCTATGTCCTTCTCCTGGTTCTAAGCTACCTCTCCATCAATTTTCAGCCAAATCGGTTCAGCCGTTCTCGAGTTATAAATAGTGTAACTAACACGACTTTCTTTTATATATATAGATATATTTCGATTATCGTTATTTTCTCATAAGTCCTAAGTCTTTAGACTATGATATTGGTAATAAGAATTCAAACGATAAATTCAAACCTATTTCAGACAGCAAACAAAGCTAAAATGGAAACTTGTCATTTTTACTAGCCTTTTTGACAACAGTAATTTTTAAACAAACATTCGTTGTTTGCTGAGCTATAGTGAAATATCACATGAGGTAATAGGTTTTTAATAGGTAGGTGTACCTACATATTAGTGTGGTCGACCTAGTAGTTAAGGTATTAAGCATTCAGCCTGCCTGGCATGGAGTACCGATGCAAACGAATTTCGCTCCGTATTTTGACGTGATAACGTTTTATAAATTGGTGAACACCTGCAATCTCAAAAAAGTGTGACGTCACGCGTCGTTACTGGAACGCCTCATGTTATTGACAAGGTAACTATAGCAACGTTTTATCGTTGCCATGGTTACCATCAATGTTTTCTTATGACGTTATCACGTAAAAATGTTTCGATCATCTTTTGTTATCGATTTATTAACCACCCAACCAATAGAAGTAATAAATAATTGACTGTTTTATTTTATTTATTGAATAAACGTAGCAGACGTTGGGAAATACCTATTGGTACTCAATTTAGGACGTTGAACCTCAACATCTAAGATTATAACAAAATAGGTAGGTATTTATTTTGTTCTTAAAGCACACAAATTCCAAAACCATTTTTAAATTAAGCATTAACCTACCTAATTGAAATTGACTTCGAAGGAAAAAAAGAGGTGTCATCTCAAAATATTATTATTTTCTTAGCATGTCGCCCTTACAACTTTATATTGGAGATTACAATATCAAAGTGTAATTTCAGCAGATTTTCCTGTTGCAATTTTTTGTGCCTTTTTATGATTCATATTTCTAAGAATATTTTCGTTGGCACCCAACCCACTTTGTCCCAGGTTCTTGACTAGATTTCTAGTAAAGGTTTTTTTCCTTTTCTTTAAATTTGTTAATGTAGGTACCTACTTACTTAAATGATTAGATTGATCAAGTCCATTTTTGTCTCTTGTATTTTTTGGTTCACTCGTATTGGTAACAAAGAAATTATGGAAATTAAGGTAGGTTATTCACAAAACGAGATCACTTCCGAAAAGTACCGTTTTGTGGGAGAATGTTGCGGTTTTCCTGTACTTAATGAAATGATCGTGAGATTGTTGCGTCATATTTACCGTTTTAAAGCCATTGTTTTGGTTTGCGTGTTCATATTTTTACACAACTACCGTAGTTTAGGAAGCTTTCTCCAGAATTAGCCTTTTTAAGAATCATGCTTTTAAATTGAACAACAAACATTCTTCTAGGTTAAAATTTTAACGAAAGAAAGTGAAATTTTTATGTCATGTCTTGCCAATTTTCAGTTTCTAATTGTTTTACAATGGAAATTAACAGTTACGGAAAAGACCGACATAATTCAAACAAATATGACCTTCCCGTGACTTGAAGCCGTCAAAGCTTGAAGTAAACACGTCCGCGTATGATTATCACGATTAGTGCATTTGTAAAATGGCGCCTGCTGCATTATTGTTTATAATGCAAATAATTTGTTTGTACTTATTAATAGGTTAATCATCTTTACTATCAGGCTAACTGTACATTTACCTATCTATCAATGTTGTTGTGACTTGCGACTAGCGATATCATCCGCGTAACACCAAACATATGCTTTAATAAGTACATTAATAAAAGTTCGTAATTTCAATCTTACATGTTTGGATTTGACTCCTTGGTCAACGGATCGTATAAAATTAAACACGATATCAAATCAACAAAAGGTAATAGTTTACACTTGGTAATGAATTTGTTCCAGCATGATTCATACTGCGAATCATAAACGCAAAAAAATAAAAAATTGTTTACGTACGAACAAATCGTAGGAGTTATAATATGAAACTAAAACACCTCATGCGTTTCAATGTTCTTGCAGTTGTACAGTTCACTATTATGGTTTTTAAAGGTTAAAATTTTAAAATAAAGACTTTTGACTAAGTTTTGTCTATCAATATTAGGTTTTTGAACTGACGTTGTTCAAGTTCGTATTAGTTACAATCGACTGCAATCTATTTTCTCGCATCACGCCTACTTTTTGATTGTAGGTACTATTAGTTTAAACGCAGCAATTATTATTACAAATTGGATTTAGTAAAACTTGATACATTAAAGTCCTAAGATTATTCCTCCTATTTTTGAACTTTTACATTCCCGTCAGGTCATAACATCCTTACCAAATAAAACGTCATCAATATAAACTAGTTAAAAATATTTGACAAAACAAGAAACTATGAATTTAACAGTAACATTAATCATAACAGCGCAGCAGTTCAAAAAGGTCGTAAAGTTCAATTTAACATCATCTGGAATGATCTCCATAAAGACACAAATTCAATTCGTCACACTAGGTTTGTAACTGCGATTTGCCAATACGCTTTTGAAAGCTCTAGTTATTTGTTTGCAATGCCTTGAATAACCAGGAAGGATTCTGTACAGTAATTTACAATTTGACATGGATGGATGACATCGCTCCAGGAAAAACATTAAGCCATTATGGGATATACGGGACCACGAACTCAGACTACCATCTAGACAGACGTTACCTAGTTTTATGTTATTGCTTTTAAAATAGTCGAAGAATCTGCCCACTATGCCCTACTACTTATAATAGCATCATACCCATAAAGATCTAACATTTAGAAATAAGTATCTTTGTTCCGCGCCAAGACGAAAATTTGCATAAGAATTATCTATTAACATGTGTTACAAATAACATAGAAGCAGATGGTTTTAATTTATTCTAGTTTTTCCTGTATCGATTGTACACATGGTTGAACTGATTCAACTTCTGTGGCGTGATCGGTGAACGAACACCTCTTGATGATTTAGAAGGTTGCGGGTTCCATTTCCGTCTCACAAAATTACACAAATATTTATGTTCATATGGAAATTGGTTCAGTCGTTTTAAAATTATATGCCATTACCTTTTTCAGCCAGTATTTATTATTAAATTTGAATGATTCATTATTTCAATTAAAAAAATCTTTATATTAAAACGTGGGAAAATAATCCTGTATCAATAAAATGGGATTTGATTACCTCGTGTACCACCACGTGAGTTTTCTTCATTAACAATCTAAAATCTATATTATGTCTTTGAGGATAAGATTCGTTATGACTTAGTTATAAACCCAAGTTATTAACTACCTACGTATTGACTTGTCATCTTCTGTCATTATCACCTTCTGTAATTAACTTACATTGTTTCATTCAAAACATGAGTAATTAGTGAGTGAGTTGTATAATTTGATCGTGTTTAATAATTATCTTAGGGGAAGTGGGTAGGTGCAATAAAGAGCCAATAGTGCATTATCACCACTGTTCTGAAGTTAGTTTAAAAAAAAATACTATTTTAAAAAGTTTTTCTCTTAATAATACTCTTCTTTATCTTTTCGTGTCAGGGTACAGCATTCAAATTCAGTCTGACCAATATTGCGCCGGCAGCATCGTATATTTACAAATGGCAGTGATACAAAAAACACTAAGAAAAAAGATATTATAAATTAATTAAAATCATAATTAATCTATGTTGTTCTCATATGCAAATCTGTATCTAGGTAATGAGCACCGACATAATTATAAATTCAAATTCAAACATTCCTCTGGTGACAAACGAGAGTTAGTGCCCGATTCAGAATATTCATGAATTTTCCTACATAATAATGCAGTAATTGCATAACCAAATACCTAATATTATTTTAAAATAAAATAAAAATATTACTAAGCGCCCCGTGGTTTATCATACCTGAATAGTAACTAATCTTAAACACAATACCATGTTCAATCCATCCATCAATCCAATCCATGTTCACCTACAGATGTCATTACATAACACTAAAATTAAATGGTTACATATCATAATAACTAAGTTCAATATAACTATGTTCGAAATAACTACGATCGATTCACATAAGTTCATAATACCTAACGGTCGATTGGGCTACACATTATAATAACTAAGTTCAAAATAACTATGTTCGAAATAACTACGGTCGATTCACATATGTTCATAATACCTAACGGTCGATTCAACTACTGTTTAATATACCTAAGTTTGATTCAACTAAAATTAATTTAGCTAACGAACGATTGATCTAATGTACGAAACACCTACGGTTAAAAACAAATCCAATTTTATAAAATACAACCTCCTTAACCAAGTGAAATAGGTAAAATTCGTTTCTAGCACTCGCCGGCCGCTGCCGTGGCACCGCTCGCTTCGCTCGCTCGGCTCGTGCGTTGTGGTCGCAGTTCTAACATAAACCTAACCTATCCATGTCGGTTCTGGGTAGGGAGTTTTCCGGGTGGATCTTTATATGTTGCCCCGATTTTTACCTATTTGACTTGGTTAGGGCAGCATATAAAGACCCACCCGGAAAACTCCCTACCCAGAACCGACATGGATAGGTTAGGTTTATGTTAGAACTGCGACCACAACGCACGAGCCAAGCGAGCGAAGCGAGCGGTGCCGCGGCAGCGACCGGCGAGTGCTAGAAACGAATTCGACCCATTTTACTTGGTTAGGGAGGGTGTATTTTATAAAATTGATTTTTTTAAACCGCAGGTGAAAAACCGTAGTTCAATTAATTGTGGTTAAATTAACCATAGGTGTTTCGTCCATTAGGTATTTCGATCAATAGTAATTACAAAAATATGCCAAACAACCATTAGGTATTTTAAACAGTAGGTATTATGACCGTAGTTATTTCGAACATAGTTACCTATAATGACCGTAGGTAAATTAACCGTAGGTATTTCGTCCATTAGGTATTTCGTTCATTAGTTATTTCAAAAATATGTGAAACAACCATTAGGTATTGTGAACAGTAGGCATTATGACCGTAGTTATTTCGAACATAGTTATAACGAACTTAGTTATTTTGATATGTAACCAATTAAATATTACTATGCACTTAAATATTTAAATTATTTTCAAGTACTTACTTACTATTGTAAACTAACAATCAGTGACGAAAACTATTAATCTAATTTACTATAATTCACACAATATCATCCGGACTTTTGACGAATATCTAAAGATTTATTTTATCTTTCTATTCCATCATAATCCTTAAATACCTACTTGTTAAATTATTTAAATTACCTTACTACGTCTCAATAACACTTTTTTTTTTTTTAATGATTCTCAATTCGAATTTTAGGTCCATTGAAGTTTTACTTTGCAAAGTTTTGCTTTGAAAACCACCTTAAACATAATTATTTTTAAAAGTAGAGCCAGCGAAATAGTGTTAAATTTAAAGTTATATAATATACTAGCAGCGCTCCGCGGTTTCACCCGCGTCACTCCTGATCCCGTGGAAATATCAAAATAAAAAATAGCCTATAGCCTTCGTCGACAAATGAACTATCTATCCAACACTAAAACATTTTTTTAATTCGAAACTGTAGTTCCTGAGATAAGCGCGTTCAAACAAACAAACTCTTCAGCTTTATTATATTAGTATAGATAGATTACCTTTCGGAACGTGTTATCCGTTTCCCAAAACACCCGTTCCCAAAACATAGATTACCATATCTTTTGTTTTTGTGGAACTTCATATTTTAATGCTGTTACAAACATCATTTTCACGAGACTTCAGTAGTGAAAATAACCGTGTCGTGTAAAATCTTATATACTTTACTGAATTCAATAAAAAATTAAATTATAATCGATATTAAACATCTGTTCAATCATAGACAACATGGTGTACTTGTGTTTGATGCAATAATTGTTCAAATAAAAGGATATTCGACATACCATTAAATTCAAATTCAATAAAACTCTCAAGTTATGTTCTTTGTTGAGAGTCTATATTACCAGGCCGAGTTAAAATCGAACGTATCCTGGACGAGAAGGCTCTAGACGATCGACCCCACCAAGCTGGTTCCGATCCAAAAATAGCCATCGGACAGATAACGGTGTGCGTGCGCAACTGCACGTACTTATACTTACTCACATTTCACCTTTCACTGACAGCGTAATTTGTACTTTAAACAGCAAATTACAAGGCATTCTCAATGTTATTTGTTTTGAGTGTTTTGCTTTCAAATGAGTAATACAGAAGAGTTAATTAATTTAAAGGTTATTATTATATTTAACAAGTTACTTGTGAAGGTAACCTAATTTTTACATGTTTAAAAAAATGTTTTGACTGTAGGCGGCTTGATTAAACCAACGAGTTCTTATTTTAACGCAATAAACTTTAAATAAGCTGTTGGATCTGCAAATTCTGCAATATCCGGTACATATTATGACGTCACATTTTGTTTTTGCAACTGACTTCTTACTCTTCTACTTGTATGCCGGCAGTTTCCCCCAACGAGACCTCTCCAGTGGATCCTTTTGGCCCCATTTCTAACCGATTTTAAAAACATTTACACGTCAAAACTGAAACCAAAAAGGTTAAAATTACAAAAAAGATTTTGTGAATGAAAATACCTAACCTTGACTTAAAAAACGTACGGGAAAAATGCAAAAACTTAATGTTGACCGAATCGACTGAGTAAATACGGTAAATAACGAATATTTCATAAGGATTTCTTGGACTCATGATGAATTTGCGCAACACTGACGAGTTAATGCGTCAGTTTTTGGAAATATGAGCAAAAAAATATGACAATATTTGCATCATCAATAATTATCAACCTTGATCGAAGATTAAAGTTATCGGTGAAGACTGATGATGACTAACTCTTCCTTTCAAAGTGATGATAGCATCATTAATCTTTATTATACCTTGTCTTACGTACTACAATTTTCCGAAAATTGTCATCAATTGGTAGGTAATTAGGTATATGCTGATAACATTTGCTCCATATGAGTTTCATTAGCATTTTGCCTACATCTTATCTTTTTTTACCTGGTTTACTACGATTTTCCGAAAATTGTCATCAATTGGTACCTAGGTACTTATATGCGGACAACATCTGCTCCTTATGAATTTCATTGCAATTAATTAGTTATGCCAACAACTTATCCTTGCCTGTTGGACTATCTAGTATTGTACAGCCAGACTAAATAAATGCGAAATGCTTCGGGTAAAGCTAGATACACTGCTTTCTTTTGTTCGTCTTGGCTTACTTCCATGCCCACTACCCACAGATGCGAAAGTTGCGACAATCGACCGGCTTCATCGATTTGTACAGTAATAGTCCGTAGTTGACAAAGGACATAGACTACTTTTCATTTCGATAGCGCCCATAGGATCGAGATTTACCAATTGAATCCGCGAATGAAAACATCTAGATTGAAGAATAAGTAGGCATGTAATTTACCCCACACAAACAACAATCTAGATATTTTTTCGCAATTGTAACCTTAAAGATTATACAGATTATCGAAATAAGTTGCGCTAAGCTGTTACTTTAGCAATATAAAGATAATGCACAATAAACAAACAAAACTGTTTTGACACACAAAAAATTGTCTCACGGTAAATTCACTTGCATTTTTTGCAATTTTCGCCGCAGTTCCCACGATACGATATCCCAATTATGTGGTTAAGAAATTAGCAGTTTCGACACCGTTTTGCTATTAGTGGAATAACTGTGGCTAGGTCAAGTTTAGGTAGGTTAGACACTA
Organism: Idaea aversata; assembly: GCA_907269075.1. Lineage (NCBI taxonomy): Eukaryota > Metazoa > Arthropoda > Insecta > Lepidoptera > Geometridae > Idaea > Idaea aversata. The sequence continues at coordinate 2,324,112 of OU026084.1, forward strand.
ACCTATTGTTTAGTGCCTTATGAAATAATTACACTTAGTTGGTTCTAAACGTATTGACAAGTTGTTTCCTCTGGATACGGACACTAAGCTAAGAGGGTGGTGTAGGTTCTGTGTTAGTCTACTCCATCTAATGGATTATTGGTAATTAATTATACTAGCAAGCCGTTGTGGGCTACTTCTGAGCACCTAAACAATCAACTTTTGTTCTACTACTTTTGGAATTTCGAAAGTTTTAAGCTATTGCATAGCTTTTATCGCGGGCTTTGAGCGCGGCGACCGAATCAAGAAATTCCGTAACGAAAATAAAACCTATCACTTCGCCTACCATGTAGCTCGGCGGAGCGTTCGCTTAACGTCGTTAGCAGCTGTTTGTGAGAAAGTATATAGGTACTTGAACTAGTACTTGAATTAATATAAAAAAAATACTGCACAAAATTAAAAGAAAAAATTATAATTGCAGAAGTTAATAAAAAATGCTATGCAATAGCTTTACCGCGGCAGTCCCCGAGTGCCACGCGTTTTTTTTTTTTAAATTTTGAGGTTAGGTTTACCTGAAAATCAGCTGTTCCAAACACGGAGAGTTCATTAACTTTAAAAATCTTGTATATATCCCAGGCAATAAAGTTGCTGGCGCTGCCTGTATAAATCATCAGGATTCTGAAATAATTGGCTGCGCGGTTTTAACAATCCTAAGTCTTTCTCTTCTCTTGAAAGTTTGCTCGTTATTTCTTCTGTCATTGACTCAACCACAAACTAACTTCAAAAGTGTCAATATTTAAATATCAAAAGGTAAATCAAATTATGGGCCGTCTTCGTGACTGAACACTTAAAACTAACTGATTACCAAACCACGGTTAAAACAACATTTTTAACCAACAAAGTTAGTTACGTATTAACTTACCTACTATTAAACTGGAACAGAGCATTTCTGAATATTAATTTGACAAGAAAAAACTTGTGGTTTTATTATCAAACAAGTTACATAAGATTAGGTACGTGAAGATTCCATCGATTCCATGATTCCAATATATTCCTACAAATGAATAGATCTAATATTGTACTTATCAATTTTTAAAAAGTAAATAGGCTCTGAAACTCCTTAGCAGATTTTAAAGGAAATTCTTATGAGGTAGGTACATTGAATAATTCCCACGGGATCGGGACTAATGTGGATAAAACTACAAAGATCTGCTAGTTATTTATACACAACACATTCATTTTTTATTAGGTAGGTACATTGAATAATTCCCACGGGATCGGGACTAATGTGGATAAAACTACGAAGAACTGCTAGTTATTTATACAGAACACATTCATTTTTCATTATTCTTTACGCTGTATTGCCTACTATTTTATTATTCAGGCTGCGCAGGAGTTACATAATGGTTAACCAGTAATTATGTCACATTATAACCTTGAGGTTGTTACTGGAGAGGAAGAAGCCGATCGTATACGGTTAATGTCATGTATTTTTATTATCATTTACTGGTTATATAAAACGATGTGAGTACCATTGAGTAGTTAATATACTAGAATGAGTGACTATGAACCGCTTCCAACCGTTCATAATTTACGCCATACAAATTTTCAGACAGACTTCTGTAAACAATATCCAAATTAAAGTCAATAATTTACACCTTTTTAAGTTTGAACAAGTTTAGAAATGACAAAACCGTGATAAGACGTGTTATCCTGTATGGATCAGAATGCTAGGTAGTGAAGAAGAAGGATGAAAGAAGATTGCAAGCGACGAGGACGGATATAATAAGAAACGATTAAATTAGGGGAAGTCTGAAAGTAGCGCCAGCGGGAGATTGTGATAAGAACAGAGAAAAAGCATGTGACTAGAAGAGTAAGGAGTAGGTATGTTATGAATGAAGAGAAAGAGGACGACCTAAAAAAAATGGATGAACTGAGTGAGACAAGATATGAGAGAGATGGATGTGAACGATGAGATGACGGGCGGCGGTTAATTGAAGAGGAAGAAAAAGACGTACTACGCTAACCCCAAATAAATTAGAGCAAAGGTAAGCAAAAGAAGATGGATAGATAAACACTTCATGCACCGTAAAAACAAATCACAAAATAATTTAAAAAAAATGTGAGCCGTCACGGGGCGCCTGGCAGATGTGAAACATCGACATTATTTTGTAAAAGTAATGCCGCATGCCGTGGCGACGTCAGAAATCGGTTTTACGTGCGGCTATAGATGTTTCACATCAAAAAGCAGAAGCTGCTAAGAAAACAAGAAAAAAGCAAAGAAGAAATAACAGAAGATTTTCACAATTAAGTTTTAATTATAGGCGAAAGACATTATGCCTTTAACTAACGACAAGTAGGTAAATCGAATATGATTCACATCGTTAAGACTACGATGCTGTTAAATGAATGATTCAGTTAATTGTAGGTACCGACGTTATCGCATTAATTGGTTCATAATGTGCCTTACCTACATCTTATGTAAGAAGTTCAGATTATTTAATTAATATGGCCAGATAGGTTAGTTGCATTGCGCTCGCGTCGTTTGCATTTACGACTATCCATTGGTCTAGTAACGACTTTTTAATGACAATATCATGTATTAATAGTAAGTTATTTAAAACAGTTTATTTAACATGATTTTTTATTTTGTGAAGCTTGATATTTCGATGCTGTCCCGTTAGATCGACTCTAGTGGTGAAAATAACAACAAGTTTAAAATTCAAATTTAAAACAATACTAATAATACCCTCATTTTATATTTTTATGAAGGATATATATACAATGTGTTTTAGCCAAGGGGTATTAATACGAAAGGGGGTTGTTTTAGACGTCTAGGCGAACAACTTTTTTCTTCAATTTTTGAAAATTCGAACATTTCGTTCGAAGTTTTTGTATGAAACAGCTGATTTTCAAGTGAAAATTCCCTCAGAATTATCGAAAAAAAAAGTTCGAATTTCCAAAAGTCATAGAACAAAAGTTGTTCGCCTAGACGCCTAGAACAACCCCTTTTCGTATTAATACCCCTTCGCTGAAACACATTGTATACCTACCTACAGAGCAGAAAAGTGCTCTTTATACATCGATTTATAATTACTACGTATTTATACTTTATACTAATATTCTAGAAATTTATTGACTCTTAACTAACTATGACTAACATATTATATAATTTAAAAAAATGATTTGTTTTTTAAATGCGTAAGTCTGCGCTCTGTATTAAAAGCAAAAGGTCGTGAAATCCAACCTCGTCACATAGGTAGGTACAATTCTTGGATAATTGGATACTTAGGTATATATTTTTCTTACACTATCATGATTATTGTTGTTTTTAATCCCCAAACCAAAAGGGATGTAATAAGAAGAACCTAAGTAAATTCCAACTATCCTTACTCGCAGAAGTGGTTATTTCTACAGGGTTATTGGAAATTAATTGACACGGCGTTAAGGGCTTCTTCTGTGCACCTTAACGATCCACTTTTGTTCTACGACTTTTGGAAATTCATTATAAAAATATTCCATACAAAAATAAAAAATTAATTCCAACAGTTCAAATAATACTCAACTCTACGTCTACGTCACAGAATCAATCATAGTAGGTATGGTACAACCCGATCGGGTCGCACGCAGTGCGCCCCGTGCCAATCGCGCACGCACTTGCCGCATAGACATAGAAAATTACCAGACAGTAGGTACGAGAAACACTTAAATATTTTTTTTGGGATATGTATTAAGTTTCGACAAAAGTCGTAGAACAAAAGTTGTTTGTTAAGGTGCACAGAAGAAGCCCTTAACGCCGTGTCAATTAATTTCCAATAACCCTGTATACGAAGACACTTATATCTGATATGTTAATATCTGTGGTTACTTATAGAAAGTCGAGCCCGCGCAGCCTCCGGCGATTTGACGGTGAAATCGTATGACGTATCACGTGTGTTGGATTACCAGACTTTTCATCAATACATGTAGTACCTACCATGTAAAAAAACGTTGTTAAAAAAGGTAAGGAAAAATATACCTACTTTCTTGCCACTTACTCCTTACTCCGCTGCCTCAGCGAACCAACGTGGATCTTTGCCTCCGAAACGAGAGTCTTCCATCATCGCTTCAATGTCCTGCGCAAGAAAAAATATACTTACACTAAAAAATAAATAAAAATCTTAGATTGATATTAAAAGATACACAATATTGTGAACATAATACTAAAAGCACAATATGGTTTTTTGTCTGAACTACTTTCTTGAATTCTTCACTCTACTTTTGAAAGGAATGCCTTGTCCTAGGAATAGTTTAAAGTAGTATTTGATATTTTAACATAATTATTTCATCCTGTAGGTAAGTTACCCTCGTAGATAATTTTATCATACAGGGCGATTTTTTTTGGTGTCGTCGTCATTAGCTCATTTATGAACTTATGGCTTGTAGAAGTAAATAAAAATCTTAGATTGATATTAAAAGACAAACAATATTGTGAAAATACTAAAAGCAAATGGTATTTTAATTTCTTAAATTCTTTACTGTACTTTTGAAAGGAATGCCTTGTCCTAGGAAGAGTTTAAAGTAGTATTGACATTATAACATAATTATTTCATCCTGTAAGTTACTCGTTGATAATATAATATTACTACTTATACGGGGCGATTTTTATTGGTGTCGTCGTGATTAGCTCATTTATGTACTTATGGCTTGAAGTCTTCTTGTCGAAGATCACGATTTCTGTAATAGGTACCTACCTATCTACGCAGTAAAGTTTATTGCTCTATGCTTTGGTACTGAGAAGTGTACAAAAATACGGTTTTAAATCATTCCTTACGGAGTAACGTGTTTTTCAAACAAAGTCTTTGATAAACAACTTTGGGATCTTATTGTAACGGATCTTTTTCTACATTATATCCTACATCCTGCTTTAGGTAATCTATACCTACTGAGCTATGTCTATCTATGTCTATAGATTTAGGCACTGATTTAGTTTTTTTTGTAATGTAGGTAGATGCTTTGAAACTGCTGAAAATCAGCGCCCTATGTTTAAAAAAAATGCTAAGTCGAATCTGTCCAGTAGCCCTTGCTTGAAGACGAAAATATACCACATGTGTCATTTTAAAATTCTCAAATAAACCCATTCCGAAACTGACCTATTAGTATATCATCAAAGTAAATCGGAAAAACAATACCCACTAACAGTTCAACTAGCGAACCCACTTCCAACCACCATTGTTAACATCTTGAACAATAACAGTGAAAGTAAAACAAGAAACGAGTTTCACTCACTACTCATTGTTAATGTCAAGGTTTTTACAATAATCGCTAATTCATTAAAGGATTCGTTATAGTTTTTACGGAGTTCTAGATGTGGTTCTAGACAAGCTATAGAATTTCTACACAAATTGAACAAAATCGGCTCATGCGTTTTGGTCTCTAAAAGCGCCAAACAAACATAATAATTACCTGACGTATATGTAAACAGTATTATATTTTGCAAAATCAACAGGTTCGATTCCTGGCAAAGGTAATTACTTTTCCAAAAATTGAATGATGCAGTTTTAGTTTTTGTCAAAATCGGGCACGCAACTCCTTTCAGCATTTTTCGCTATCTCTTATAATTTAGGGTATAGCCCTGAAGGCCCACATAATAAAATCACCCTGTATATCAACGCATGACATACATAATAATATACTTAGCTGTTGTAACGTAGGCGTCCGCTAAGTAAGAATTTTGGAAAAAACCAAACCTACGCGAACGAAATTGCGGAGAAAAGAGAGAAAGAAAGTAATGTATTCGAACAAACACACGACATAAACACACATGTATGAAACAATAAGAAACAGCTAAATATTGATTACAAAGAAAAGGAAATGACACAGACAATAAATATAATAAGGAAAAACAAAAAAACAGCTAAAAGCTATACCTACATAAAAAGGTTGATAAACACATTATCCTTTTTTACGCCAGTCGGATAAATAGATGAAGAGCAGTCGATGGCTTTGATGGGCAAATGACTTTAGATAAATGAAGGCAGGCAATATTTTTGAAAGAGACTTTATGAACCTGGACAATATCCAGGTTTATAAAGTAGTACAATTCTACATCCATTTCTGTTGTCATATCCATGTCGGAATACAAAATCAATAAAACTTGAATAAAATATTAGAACAATGAACTATTTCCAGCCCTGTCCAATCGATGCCCTACAGTTGAAAGTCAATTTTTAATGCATAAAATGACACTAGCTTGGCGTCATGGAAAACCAACTGCTGACCTATCACGGCAGCAACTTGGCTGGCTACTCCGGAAACGTATGAAGCACAACCGTAACTTGTAGGTTTCTTTACCTACTTACACACGTATATTTTAATTTTAAAGAAGGGCTTCAATGTGACCGTGAGACTCGATTATGTGAATTTAATCTAGCTTAGTTTATTGACTTAGAAAACCTTGAACTTAGGTTGGTACATAATTTAAGTAACTGCAGGCTTTTATAAGTAGAATCTAAATTTGATGACCACACTTAACTCTTGTTTATGCTTCTATCACAAATATTTAAGTTATTTTAAGTTTAAGTTATTATTATTAAAACAGTTTTTGGGTAGGTTGACATTTAAACGCATGGGTTCATTTATTACTAGCTGTCCGGGCAAACGTTGTTTTGCCATTTACAAAAAAATAAAGGCAAAAAAATAAAAAAAATAGATGTTGTTCGATTCTCAGACCTAACGAATATACCTACTCAGAAAAATTCATATAAATCGGTTCAGCAGTTTAGGTGGCTCATTATAATAGAAATTAATTTAGTAGGTACCTATTTAATGCTGGCAATACCACATAATATTATACCTTTTCAGAATCTCAATGAAATAGGCAAACTTTTTTTAAGTTTAACTGCAGGCTTGTCAATTAGAATCTAAATTTGATGACCACACTGACTCTTGTTTATGCTTCTATCACAAATATTTACCAGACTACCCAATAGATATGCAAAATAAAATGGTGTGATCATTGATCACCAATAATTAAATAACCGCCAACCGGACCACAAAAAGTTCAACCTTTGAATCGCCTACAGAATTAAGTTGGATTACTTACATTTATGTATTGGTTCATTCTATCATGATATTACGTGGAAACCAGTTTGTTGACTCAACTTCTGAGCGCCCACGAAGTCGCAAGTAACTTAGCTATAGCCTTTTGCATTTTAACGAGATTTTTTCAAACGATGGAATTGTAATTTTTGGACACACCCACGTATAAATTATTTTAAAACAGAACTAAATCGGTTAAGTTCGTAAAAACAGGTAGGTTAGGTACTTAGGTAAATACCTTTCAAGGCAGTGAGCAAGTTATAGATCCCGTGGCTTACAGCAAAAACTACACGTGTGTGAATCTCATGAGCCCGAATGACCCAAACGCGAAATTGGCTGACCCGAGCGCGAATGCGAGAGCCAATGACCCGTTCGAGGAGACTTTACCTAAGTCTGAAACTGTACCTGCCTGCCTAGTTTAGTTATAGAAGCCATCAAAGCGATAGAAAGCTTGCATAATGATATCCGTACTCGAGCAATAGGCTATTGGCTTCCTTTCTGTATTCAATATACGTCCACCACTGTTTGTTTACTAAAATCTATGTGTTATGTTAATTAATTCGATTAAGTCAGTTTTTCCAGCCGCGTTATATAAAGGTATTTATGTAACACAAAATTATAAACTAAGACTTCTAACAAGGTTATCTTCACAACTACAGTCATTCAAACGAGAAACGTTTAGTGTTTCACTTCATGTAACCGATCCTGTTAAAAACAACATTTTCACGAGAAAAGATTTTTTGCGCGAAAAAAACGCACGCGAAGTCCAATACGGTCGCCTTTAACTATCAAGTCTACTAACCAAACTACTACAGTCTCATGAAAATGGTGCTTGTGCCAGCAATAGCTCTACAAAATAAACCCAAAAAGCATGGTAAATTTCCCGTTTTAATAACTTTAGTATCATGTAACGTTGAATAAAGACAAGCATCATATCAGATGTCGGTCTGCCTTGATGAAGTGGGCGTGGCAACACGTAATTTACAATCGATAAAAATAAATAAATCCAACCTTAACGGCCTCAGAATAAGACCGGTTTAAGCATACGGCTTAGCACAAAGGCTGCGTAGACGCAACGTAGTAGGTTCTACTATTTATTCAATGATTTGCGAACAATACAATATATGGCGACTTGTTATTGATTTTGCACAGATTTTTTGTTTACATTTACTTAAGTACTTATTAATTTATTTTTTCTTCGTTTTCCTGGTATTATTTATAAAATTATAACCTACAGTGTGTTTAAACTATTAATAAAAAATGTCATCCGTTTAACATAGCTACGTGACATTATAATGATTGAGTCATCCTGTTTTTTTTATCAGTTTTTTATGTGGCTTCTTTTGCGTCATTTTTCTCCTGCCAAGCACAAATGAAGCTGAATTTTCCGCCAACAATGTGGTATCATTACAAAATAGGGCGACGACCCATATGACGTTTTTGTAGGCATTTGAAATTCCAGACCGTTAAGGCTGCGTTCGATTTCTCAAATTAGTTACCCACATATTTTATGACCGGTGGTATTTAGGCTTGTTAAATTTCGAACTTAAAATACTTAATACTTTCTTTTAAAAGCCAATTGGCTTTTTTGATATTCGTTTTTTTTGTTCTCAACTAAGTAGTTAAGAATCTAGGTACTAGTAGGTATATTTTGAATTGCTCGACAGGTGGCGCCTCTCCGGTCAACAAAGGTCGGACAAAGTTTCTTGTGGCCAAGAGTTGGTTTTTTTGTTGAATTCGAAAAAAATCATGTAAATAGTAAGATTCTGGTAGTCTAAAGGCAGATTTTTCGATCGGGTACCTAAGCTTTCTTTGAAAATTCAGAGATTATAGAAAATCTCTGAATTTCGAGAAATTAGAAAGTAAACTTTGCTTAGCGTGAGCTGTGCCATCTATTGATGTATAATGGAACTAGCTACGCTCGCTACAGTTCATTTTAAAGGCAAGATTAGAGTAATAAGAACCAATACCTTAGCAACAGCTACACATGTCTAAAATCTTTGCATAATATCTTTAAATGTATTTCTCACTAACATCAAACAAACCGGTTTGGTCACTCCATTAGTGTATGTATATACTTATTTTAGAAATAGAGAACCTTTGCAAAGTCATTTCCTAATAACATCTAATAATAAGTTTTCGAAATGTTGAAAATTCTTAAAAGTAAAAAAAATATATCTTAGGTCCGTATTAATAAACCGAACTCAATATCGATTTCAATCTTGAGTTTGCTCTTGAGTTGTTGCGCTGATTAATAAACCTATCTTAAGACGCGATTAAAGAGCGACGTATCACTTGAGTAATACCGTATTAATAAATCAAACTCGGCTCTCAAGATATGTCTCAAGATGTAGTTTCGTGAACTTAAGTCTGATTGCGGGTCATATAACTAAAGTTAGAGGGCATTACAGTGAACAAATAAAGTCATCACACCAAACCTTTAAAACGTCTCGGAATAATTATCTAATAGTAAAATCTTACATTTTGTAAAATATTTTCACATTCAAAACAAGTTGACAGTAAAATATGACGAAACTACCTACCATAGGGTAAAAACAGACCATTTAAGGTAAGAACATAGCGCTACTGTCATTCAAGGTCGCTCTCAAGATCAGTCTCAAATCTCAGGAGCGATATCAGCTTGGTTAAAACTTGAGTTTTATCTATTAATTAACGCCTAACTTAAGATAGTGACCACATCTCAAGACTCACTCGATTGATACGCACTCAAGATCGATATTGAGAGCGATTTATTAATACGGGCCCTAGAGACTTACCTATATAATTTTTTGGCCGATACTTATCCACTGTAAAAAATCCATCTATGAACTTTTTTACACTTTTGGGGCAAACGCAAAACATTTTTGGGTGTTTTTGCTGATAAGTAAAATTGTTAATTATTGCATGGAATATTGTTAAGTGTTGCTGTGATTGGAAAAATATTATAATTTTTGTATTGACGTCAAAATCTATATTTATTTTTTGCCATAACTTTTATTAGTACGATAAATGTTGTTAGCAAGACGTAAACGATTGCCGTTAGGTACCTAACCTATTTAATAATCTTAATCTGTGGTTACAAAAATAACTGGTAAGTAATAAAAATAGCTCCAAGCGATAAGGCCGGCCATTTAGTGCAGCTTTTTAATAAGCTTTCTGTATTTAGGCATCTGTTCTATGAGTGTCTTGTACAAATAAAGTATTAAATCTATCTATCTATCTAATAAAATAATAGTTATCTTCGTCTGCCTTTCAGCTTATACCCTGTTTTTTAAATATCTCAATTACAAAAATAATTATGTGCTATTTAAATGTAAATCTAGCTTGAACAAGACGCACCTTATTTAAAATTCCGATCACATTTCCATCAAATACACACCAGTAGCTAGTTACAAAACTTATTTTTACCGTCTCAGCCACCATCGTTGGCAAATTAAAGTCATCAGCGCCATAATCAGAGGAACCGGTCTCTGTTTTCTCCACAGCCATTACTGGTCAGCTAAAAATAGCCGAGACTTGACGGGTCGCATGCCTTCAACCAGCTTGGAAATTACATACCCACGTAACTTGCAGTGGTCAGCTCCCGTTTTTATTATGGGGCCAATTGGATATACCCATGGAGGAAAAAAAAATTCCCCGCCCAGATGGAGTAATAATCATGCCTATTTTGTATCGAAACCTATGCGGTCGCTCAGAGGGGTGGGAGGGTAGGTGGAAGCGGGAGACAGGGTTTGTCTTTTATCTCTATCACACATTTTCATATACGTTACGTTAGAAAAAGATGAGACATTCATGTTATGACATAACCAATTAAAAACAAAATATCAATAAAGTACGACATTTATTTGTCTTTATTGGCATGTAAAAAACAAGGAACTTCATGGTTGCTGAATTTGAAAATAGTGATGTGATGTGGTATGAAGCGTAACGTATCGTATATTATATCGTATATTTATCGATTATTTACTTATATTTTATTGTTCAGGGGTATTTATTTTAGTTCAAGATCAGACATCCAGGTGGTGAGGATGAAATCTATCACCTATCGGAATTACTTAAATATTATACTTAGGTACCTAAATTGCATAGATCATGTCAAATTTTAAGTGGAGATCATGCCTTAGCAAATGTAGCGTAGAAAGTCCTCCAAATACTTGGAGTGACGACTTTCGCAAAGTGACTAGTAGCTGTTGGAGGTGCAGAGCGGGGGACCAAGTTCAGTGGCATGCTATTGGAGAAGCCTACTTGTACTTTATACGGGCTGTTTTCCGCAATCAGACCTTTCTAGTTAGGTCCCTTTTGCGTGAGGTTCCACTTGTCAGGGGGAGAACCAGCCCAGCTCTTCCATAAATTTTGCCACTAGATGTGGCTTCTCAAACATTTTTGGAAGGCCTTTAACGTCACCTATAGTCCTGAGTCTAATATCTGTCAATACCATGCAGTCCTCCTCTCAGCCTCTCAGCCTCTATGCACGCTCTGCATAGTGGGCTGTCCGTTATATCCAGGTTATGGAAGTGCTTGTTGAAAGCGCCGGGACCGGTCAAGGCGATTGTAACCAAGCGCATTTGAGGGCGGTTTAAGTTTAGAAGGCGTTTCGTGAGTCTGTTGTTTATGTCGGGGAGTGCTAGTTTGGCCTGCCTACAGCTTTCCGTCGTGGTCCAGAGGTCACGGTGTCGCATTTTAGCGTGGTTGCAGATCCAGGCTTTGAGTTGGTTTGAGGGGATTGGGACGGAGGGTTGAGGCCAGTAACTGACCGCTTCCACTCCTCTTTTTGCCAGCTCGTCCGCAGCGTCGTTTCCCCTTGAGCCGCTGTGTCCCTTTACCCATTGTAAGGTCAGTCTATTGTGTTCTCCTAGTCTGTTGAGTGTCTCGTAACATTCGTAAATCAGGGCTGAACTTATAGTTTTACTGTTCAGTGCATGTAGCACCGCTGCGCTATCGGACAGGATTCTGATGTCATGGCCCGAGACATCGCGATCCAGCGTAACCAAGCTTGGAAGATTGAGTTGTGGGGGTTTAGAGTTACGCTTAGATTTATGTTTAGGTCCTCCGAGAAGACCCCTGATCCAGTGCCCGTGTCCGTTTTTGAGCCGTCGGTGTGTATATCCACATTTCACTGGGTTGCGGATAGTCACGTTGTCCTTCAGTCATTTGTATGGTGTAATGTCTTTTGAATTCATGTCTTTTGGGTATTGGAGAAGCCTATATCCAGCAATGGACGACTAAATGTCGATAGTGTTGATGATGAAATTTTAATATCCTGCAGTCCACGTGAACGAAGTCGCGGGCACAGCTAGTAGAGAACTAATTATACAAATAAAAATACATCACCAATTTTAAAACAATATTTTAATTTATATTTTAACTATTTACATTACGTTTAGAATAGCTTTTGACCAGCTGTTTTTTCTCGTAAATCATCATTAATATTGACATAATATTTAGTTGAGTTCGTAATCTGAGGGAAGCACTTTTTGTTCATGAACCTGTAAGTAGGAAAACATATTATTTAGATATAGAGCTAATGCTGAAATTAATAAAACACCAATACTTCCTTCAGTATGGTCTGTCTGACTCTGAAGCACAAAAATCTTACAGTTCTTAGAATCTTTTAGAAAACTGCGAATTAATGAAATAAAATAATAATAAGCTGACGATTCGATTCTATATTATTTTTTATCGACTACTTCACATCACTAAAAATCAACAACAATATTTTCTACTAAAAATTTGACCACGAAAATTGTAAAAACCAAGCGGTTTATTACTTACCAGAAAAATGTGATACCAGAAAGCTTTGTACTTTTGCTTGCGGCATGGTTTCTGCATAATTTCACTGCCCATTTTGTTAATGTAATATTTTATTTGTAATATTTTATGACAGAGGTGATGTCCATGTCACACGCCATGAACGACTATTTGAAGGAAAATTGTGAATGTGTGTGTGAGCTACAAAATTGTATCTCAGCCGGCACCCATAGTATGTTTTGATTACTACTCCATCAGGGCGCGGAAAACTTTTTCTTGCTTCATGGATATACCTTTAAAAAGGGATAAAATAAGATTTAACTGAAATATATTAAGCTCCCTGTATCTTTTTGAGGTTGTATCTGTACCGGCATTAAACGCTGTGGATATACCTCGATGATCATCTTTATAATATTATGTATAATAATTTAATACAAAGTTTTTTGGCAATGGTAGGTACAATAGGCCGCATTCATTATAGAAAGCAGGCAACTGACACCGAATTACAGGCGTAACGACGCAGTACATACAGACCGCTCGCGCTGGTTGTAATTACATAGGAGAACTGACAAAACCAGCACCCATCCATCGCTTGCTACTAGAATTTCGCCTTGGACATCTGTATGTAACTTAGACTCTAATCACATACTGACTGTTCCCAGAAACACGCTTGAATATTGACCATGGACTTACAATGGGGTTTTCTTAGCATGCCTCGAGTCACGTATTTACACAGAACCGCATTTATATTTGTCTATTCTGTGAAGTTTTTACTACAGTCTTTTTATTTATGTCTTTAGACCGTAAACACATAGGTACAGAGAAGGTCGAGGAATAAAATAAATAGTTATTTGACATACCTACTTAAATATAATATTTACTTGGATGATATTTTGCTGTTCCGTAACCAAAACTTAGTCTCCGAAGCCGATGCGTTCACAGAAATTGTCACAACAAAGATTTTTCTTACAAGCAGCTTAATTGAGAACTTCCAAGCAAATTTCTTCAGCCTTTAAGAGGATAATGAGTTTTCGATACGCTGCGAGAGTAAGTATTTTCAAAAATGACCCGTATTGTGCGATGGAGATAGTTTAAGTTCGGACGTAATTGCCTTCATTTTGCTTTCAAATAATGTTGCGGGCCGTAACGTTTTTACTCCCTTTATCCTTTACAAAATTTGGTCTCATTTAATTCACTGAATCTTATCGATGCAGATTTTAAGTCAAAAATACAGATATTCAGATACTAATAACTTTTATCTTAGGCAATAGGTATTTCTTTAAAATAGAAACTGTTAAACCTAGTTTTCCATTAGATCTAGAACATTTTCAAAAATTATCAAAATCGGACTTCGTTTATGGGGGGGAAAACATTACCGCTTTTTGTATGGAAATTTACAGCCTCACACTGGTCTTAAATTGACAAAACATCAAGTAAGGCGATGAAAAAGTACCTTCTTACATATTATTTCAAACCCTTACGTCATAAAACACTCTTATCACTTCACCGACTAGGAAAAACCCATAAATCACAGCTAATTACCAGGTAATTCTGTTTAGACATAAGGTTTGTCACGAAAAAGCAATTCTCGTAACCTTAGTCCAGTTTCCGAAGGAACTAGATATCATATGACCGAGAATTATTGATTTACTACAGTTAAACATAATTAATACGGTATTACAGTCACATTGTTTGTTAGGTACGAGTATATCCAGCTTTAATATCAAGGCATGATTTTAAGCTAAAATTTATTCTATAAACGCCTTGGATGTATTTTGAAAACTTCACTAAAGCTTTTAAAGGGTTAGTGATTTCTCTCAAACAAAATAGCCAACCATGACTGTCAAAAATCAATCAAATAATAATTATTATACCTATTAGAAATTTCTGAAAACCCAAATACCAATATCTACACTATGTATACCTATAAAAGAGAAAAAGACTCGTCAAGAAATCTATAAAACAACATCAGCTCTCTGAAACTTCGCATTTAGGACGTAGAAGAGCATTTTTAGAAACCCGAACTCTAAATGGAAAAAGAATCGTTGAAACTAGTTTGTTCTAACTTTTATGTAAGTATTTATATTCTATGTTTGTAGAAAATCATTATCACTTTTAAAGAAACACGGGTAAAACTGCGGAGTCGCAGCTAAATAATAATAATAATAATAAGCCACTCACAGGCCCAACCCCACGTCCGAGCTGAACACCTATGCTCACGTGAGTGGCGGACACCCGCTATGAAATTACTTAACGGGTGACCAACGGGGCACTGGCACACCCAAAACTATGGAGACAAGAAATAAGAGTAAACGTTTAACGCCGCTACCTGGGGGCTATCGCCGGGGCACACCTGGAGCCGATGCTGGGTGTAGCAGCATGCGAACCATCGGTGGCGGGAGGATTAGCAGACGGTCCCCCGCCGGGACTCCCGAAGAGGCCACGTCTAGCCAATTAAGTTTAGAAACAATAGTTCCGGAGTCTTCGGAGACTCCACCAGCCGAGGATGTTTCGCGGGCAGCTTCGGCAATGCGTCCCGCGACCACTAAAGCTGGCAAACCACGGGTGCGCATGAAATGGGATGCCGATATCAACACCTTCATAATGCGCACCTACTACAAAATAACTAAATTAGAAACCGATTTAACTACTTACAGACAACTACTTCACCAAGAATTTAGTAAAAAATATCCAGACAGCAACATATCTGAACAGAGACTCTCTGATCAAAGACGAGTTATTATGAGAAATAAATTATTATCCGACGAAATATTAGAAAATATTAAGATAGAAATAGCAAAAGAGCTAGAGGAAGAAACACAGGACTCACAATCTACGCAACAGTTAATTACACATTCACAGGCTTCATCTTCACAACATACAAATATAACTACTCAAAGTACTGCTGTAACTGATTTAAATGTAAACGCACTAAGTTGTGACTCTATTTTATATTCCGACACTTACCATAGTCTAACAACTCAAAATACACAAGTTAATTTAACTCAGGACCTAGTAATAGATGACAGGACAGACTTGCTAATAGAACAATTAAAGGAACATTTAGAAACTAATCTGGCTAAATATAATGGCACCGATCCATCTGTACGACCTCTCTTACCCCGAACTAAAACAAACAAAAAATTGTCCTATATCATTAATTTATTTAACCGTTCCATTTTACCTAATAAATTATCTTTGCTAGAAAATATAACCGAGACTCACACACTTATTTATTGTTCTGCACTTACTATTGTCGAACATTTAAAAATACGAATACCATCTCCACCTATAATAACAAATAATGTAAAACAAAATAAACCAGCTTGGCAAATAAGACTAATTAATGATATAGAAAAATTAAGAAGAAATATTGCTAGACTAATTCAATATAAGGCTGGTAATCGTGGTAGAAAATTAACAAAGAATATTATAGAGATAATGAAACAATATAAAATTCATAGTAGTTATGAAAACGATAACAGTAAATTAAATGAGTTTATAGATACACTAAAACAAAAGCTAGCTGTGAAAAGTCATAGATTAAGTAGATATAAAAAAGCTCAAAATAGAAAAGAAAATAACAAATTATTCACCAACAACGAAAAACAATTCTATAGGAAACTTAGATGCACTACCAATACTAATATCTCTACCACTCCCTCAAAAACTGAACTAACCGATTTTTGGTCTAACATATGGTCCCAAACTGTTGAACATAACAAAGAAGCAATTTGGATAGATAAGGAACGACTAAGAATGGATTCAATTCCGGAAATGGAGTTTGATAGAGTAGAAGTAGAAGAATTAATTTTAGTTATAAAGAAAACACATAACTGGAAGGCGACAGGGGCAGACAAGGTACATAATTTTTGGATAAAACGTTTTACTTCATTATTTATAACTTTAGCGGAGCAAATAACTGACCTTATACGTGGCAATGCAACAATACCAAATTTCCTCACCAAAGGAGTAACGTACATGTTACCAAAAAGTGCTAGAACCGAAGACCCTTCACAGTACCGTCCCATTACTTGTCTGCCTACTCTTTACAAGATTATCACAGCTTGCATCACTAGTCAAATAAATAGACACATCAACACTAACAATATTCTTGCAGAAGAGCAAAAAGGATGTAGAAAATTTCACATGGGGTGTAAAGAACAACTCACAATAGACTCCACAATACTAAAACAGGTTCAAAGTAGTAAGAAAGATCTATATGTAAGTTATATAGACTATAAAAAAGCTTTTGATAGTATTCCGCATTCCTGGTTGTTACAAATTCTAGAAATATATAAAATTAACCCAATACTTATCAACTTCCTTAAAACAGTTATGGCTAATTGGAGAACCACTCTAAACTTACGAACCGATTTGAACAATATAGAAACCGAAGAACTAGCTATTAACAGAGGTATATTTCAGGGTGATTCATTAAGCCCTCTCTGGTTTTGTCTGGCCCTAAATCCATTATCTCATGAATTAGTTGACTCTAAATTAGGATTTGACATTAAATGCAATAGACGTGTATTGACCCAACTTACTCACCTTTTATACATGGACGATTTAAAACTGTACGCTAAAAATAATTCAGATATGACAGGATTGCTAAATATTACTAAAGATTTCTCTGCAGATATAAAAATGGATTTGGGACTGGACAAATGCAGAAGACTTAACATTCATAAAGGAAAAGTTGTGCCAGGTAGTTTTAATATTGATGAAGGTCAAGAAATTGTAGCTATGGACAGCAGTGAGGTTTATAAATATTTAGGTTACAATCAGGCACGGTCAATAGATCACGCAGAAATAAGAAACAGACTAAAACAAGAATACTTTCATCGTTTATTCACCCTTTGTAAAAGTAATTTAAGTAGTAAAAATCTAATAAAATCTATAAATACATATGCGATACCAGTCTTAACCTATTCTTTTGGTGTAATTAAGTGGCCCAAATATGAATTACAGAAATTAGAAATCAAAACCCGAACAACTTTAACACAATACCGCCATCACCACCCCAAATCAGCCATTGAACGAGTTACCTTAAGCAGAAAAGAAGGTGGGAGAGGTCTGATAGATGTAACCCTTTTACATAACAAACAAGTTTATGCTCTCAAACATTTTTTCATTGAAAAACAATTAGCAAGCCCTTTACATCATGCAGTAGTTGAAATAGATAAAAATTTCACTCCATTAAACTTAAGCGACCATAATTTAGAAGTAATAGATATAAATAAACATAATCAAGATAAATACAATAGCTGGAAAAGAAAAGAATTGCATGGAAGACATATACACGATCTTGAACAAACTCACGTAGATAAAGAGGCGTCCAATAAATGGCTCGACTGTGCAGGTCTTTTCCCAGAAACAGAAGGATTCATTATAGCAATACAGGATCAAGTCATTAACACTAAAAACTACAGAAAATATATAATTAAGGATAGAAATTTGCAGAGCGATTTATGCAGAAAATGTCACAATAAACCGGAAACCATACAACACATCACAGGCGCATGCATCACTCTCACACAAAATGACTATACACACCGACACAATCAACTTGTTAACATCATTCATCAAAAACTTGCATACAAACATTCACTCATCAAAGAACCTCCCATACCATACTACAAATATACAGCTCAACATGTACTTGAAAACCCCTCATACAAATTATATTATGACCGCACCATACTCACCGATCATACTATCTATAACAACCGTCCAGACATCACACTAGTAGACAAAATTAACAAGCATACATTTATAATAGATATTGCAGTTCCAAATACAAATAACTTACAGACCACCATAACAGAAAAGATTAGGAAATACACAGAATTACAAGAAGAAATAAAAAGAGTATGGAAGATGAATAGAGTCACAATTGTTCCGATAGTTGTGTCTACGACCGGAGTAATCCCTAAATATTTGTTCAATAGCCTACAAGTACTTGATTTACCCAAGAACACTTTTCTAACATTACAGAAAGCGTCTATTTTAAATACTTGCCGTACAGTAAGAAAATTCCTACAACTTGACTCAGACAATAGTATCAACGTATCTTTAACTCATCAACCCCAATCAGTTTCACCTACTACCCAAACCTAAGCTGGCACTTGGTTAACGCCCGTGTCAGTTTAATTTTTACCAGGTGCAAACCTGAGTTGAATAATCTTTCAAAACAACATAATAATAAATATTGCAGGACATTCCACACATCGCCAACTAGACTTGTGTTATGGGTGCTAGACAACGGATATAGTTACTACTTATATACTTTTATTTTGTAAATATATACCTACTTATAATACATAGAAACAACCAGACCACAGCCAAATATCTAAGCATAAACTTGTCTGAGGCGGGAATCGAACCCGCAACCCTGTGTTTGGCAGTCCGGCATGGTGACCATTGGGCCAACTGGGTCGTCAGTATATATGATATTTTAAAATATTTTTAAAATCTGTAGAAAAAACTTGGTGGAACCTTACAAATGTCCCCAAGGTGATCATTAATGTGGATTACTCACATAACAACACATGCATTAGGTATACAGTGTGTAACAAATACCCTGTAATCGCTAATACATGAAGGCACAGACGGACCTTTTTAAAAAAAAAATGGTTTTTTATTTTATTTAGGAATTTTCAAAATATGACAACACTATTATTTACTGCAAATAATAGTGTTGCAACATCTTAAGAGGAAAGGGTACCGGGGTTTTCTCCATACAAACTATTGACCATGCCCCTATTTTTTGTTTTTAAAATTTTTAAAATATTTTAAATTTTAATTTCTATGATAATTAGAAAATGAAAAAAACCAAAACATAGGGGCATAGTCATTAGTCATGGCAGTTATAGGTTTTATGGCACAAAAATATTGACGCTAGTGTCATTATCCAGGGAGGAAACAGTCGACTACGTTTGTATGGAGAGCGCGCAGGTACCCTTTTTAGAGAATTAAATTAAGCTTTAAAAACAAAAGAAAAGCATAATTCGCTAAAATTACCTCTATTTGACCCAAAGTAAAGGCAATTTTTAAAATGTGACAACACCGTTATTTATCCAAGGGCTCGCCACGAATTTCCTCAAATTTTTAGTTAATTTGCGTAATTTTCCCGACCGTTAAATTTATAAAAAATATATTTTCATGCAAAAATATTTAGGTATATTTATTTGTAATTAATGTCCTGATCTGGGTACTTACCACCGTACCTACAAATATTAAATAATTATGGTGATACAATATTATAATGTTTAACAATTTCTAAAAATATATAAAACTACAAATAAAAAACATCCTCAAGCGCGTCTCCCCGAGGCATCGTTCCGAGAAAGCTGGCAACATTTCCCCTCTGGATGGCCAGACTGACCCTTTGAGCGAAAAAGCCACCAGCCCTCCGATCACCAGACACCTCGACAAGACGCGCGCCGAGGTCCCTAAAAAATACAGAGGCTTCGGGACCCCAAGATCCCAAAGTCTCCACCCCTACAAATACAGAGGCTTCGGGACCCCAAGATCCCAAAGTCTCCACCCCTACAAATACAGAGGCTTCGGGACCCCAAGATCCCAAAGTCTCCACCCCTACAAATATTATAACCTACAAGAAGGATAACAAAGTGTTTATTACACATTGTTAAAGTGCACAGTGCACACAGATGTAGTAATTGGTGTATTCACTCAAGGTTCAACGTTAACAGTTGTTATGTTGCCTTGCATTTGCCTTGGATCTAGGCTTAGCACTTACTTTGTATCTATTCTTAATTGAAGTTACAATGGTTCTAGAAATTGCGTGAGTAACTACCTACTTAACCACTGGCTTAGCTTACTCACCATAAACTTACGTAGGTATACGGTGTGTAAAAAACACCTATAATCTCTCTTAGGCACGTGTACGGTATCCCTATTCTTTATTATTTTAATTAAGAGTACCTACACTTTCTCACTGCAGGCCAAAGTCGAATTTTATCACCCCCCCAATGCATCGTCGCCTTGGTCCACTTAGTTTTGTCCCTATTGGGAACCATTCTGTTGTTATTTTGGACGATCGTTCATTTAGCACATTAAAATATAGAATAAAAACAAATATTTTTATAAGTTTAGGATAAACAACCCTAATTTACTGAAAACTTAATGAATTTTAAATTTTCGTAATCCATACATATAAAATGCTTTGTCCTGACTGACTGACGGATCAACGCACATCCTAAACCACTGATCGTAGAGACCTGAAACTTGGAGGGTGTGTTCTTTGTATGACGTAGGCATCCGATAAGAAAGGATTTTCCGGAATTCTACCCCTTAGGGGGTGAAAAGGGGGGGGGAGGGGCAAAGTTTGTATGGGACAACGTGATTCCTTGGTCCATTTTCGACTTTTACGCGGACGAAGTCGCAGTATATTTTCCTTACTTCTCTTAAATTCGGTAGAAGGAATAATAAACCAGCAGAAGCTCCGCAAATCACAAAAACTATCTTCATACATTTAGAATGCTCACTCTATTACACCTATCTATACTTGCCGTCGTCGGGTACTGCGGAAGAATCGCACCACGTTCCCAAAGCCCAGAAATGAAGGCGTGAAACGGTGGAGCTTTTAGCGGATAAACCTTGAGTCGCCTTCCACCTTCAGACCAGAAGGAGCCCTTTTCAGAAGCTGTGGAGCCCCGCTGCTTCTCCCCAGGAGCAGAAAGATAATGGACAAGGGAGCATTTTCTCCACCTAAAAAAAATAGGTACCTACCTACGCAATGCTATTTGGAAAGTGTAGGTATTTATCCGAAAACAATAACAAAAATTAAATAACAATGGAATTTCTCGTACGATTCAAAATAAGATTGATTAGGTACCCTGTCTGTCGAATTTACAGATTAAAAATTAGTAATTAATATTATGAATGACTTAAAATTCGTACTTATTTAGATTACGTAAAGTGATTGATTGATTAAAAACTAATTTCGCAAGGTGAAATGGAATGGCAAGTACCTACTACAAAATATTCTAGAGATACAGTCAGCAGCAAAAGTAGCTGACACAATTCAGGATTTCAAAACTACACGTTTGACGCCCTCTGCGTAGAAGGCAAACACCCGCCTGGAACACAGAAAGTTGCTGTTCCGCCTCAAACAAATACTTATATTTACGGTCTAGGTATTTCTATAAATACCTCCCTATTTACAAAGAAAGTATTTTATCCGTTTTATGACCACCTTAACACAAAGTTGCTTAAATTGTGCATCTGCTTTGCTTGTTGTAGCAGCTACTTTTGTTGCTGACTTTACATTGAAACCAACAACATGGTAGGTAGAATTTATCAGTCAAAGGTTTTGCAACAATGGCGGCTTGACGAGCCGCAAATCGCGTGAATTGCCTTTTCCAACCACCGCCTAACTGAATACCTAATGATTGCTACTTGCACTCATGTGACCTATATTTCTAACGACCCGCCCCGGCTTCGCACGGCTATATTATGCATGTATTATAACCTTCCTCTTGAATCACTCTAACTATTAAAAAAAACCGCATCAAAATCCGTTGTGTAGTTTTAAAGATTTAAGCATACAAAGGGAAATAGGGACAGAAAAACCGACTTTGTTTTATACTATGTAGTGATAGTGATAGTGAAGAAAACGGTTGAAGGATAAAAGTCACTCCATATTGGCACTGGACCTCGGTACAGTGGAAAGAGACGTTAAGTTTGTTTCCAAGGAACCGGGTATAAATAAGTACCTACAACTGGTTATCTGCTTCATGACCTACAAGCTTTTCAAGCACAACAAAGGCAGTGAAATACTCCGTTTTAGTTCCATTTAAAAGTTCCTTATCGATTTTACAGAAATTAGGTTATGACCTCAAAACTTTAACTCTTATACGGCAAATTTTAGTTAGGGTGGCATAGTAGAAAATGCGAAAAATGGTTTTTATAATTATTTTGAGTTTTAAATTGCATTTAATTTTAATTTTCTCAATAAATTTTTGAAGTGAAAACTTCTTATGGCGCATTGGGCACTTTTGTGGGTGAGCATTTTCAGCCGTTCTCGCGACAGACAGATTTCTCGCGACAGATGAGATTTTACACAGATACACAGTTTTTTAATTTGGCTGTGAGTGTATTAAGACGTACATATGGTATTTTTTAACGGACGACTATTGACGGACGACAAATGTCGGACGACTATTTGTCGGACGACTATTGACGGACGACTATTTGTCGGACGACAAATAGTCGTCCGACTATTTTTTTTTTTCATCTAAAACTCTTTTTGCGTATGTTCTCGCGACAGATGAGATTTTACACAGATATACTTCTGTTTTCACTTCTGCCTGCACTCCCGGAGTGCGCTGTTTTTTTTTATTTTTTTTTATAATCATTTACTTACATATACATTTTTTTGTTACATTGAAAGCTTTTGTTACTAACAATATGCATTTTTAACTATCCAAAATAAATAAATAATAATTAATAATATCTAGTATTTTTGTAGATTATTTACTCATGTGCAATAGATAGTTGATATGTAGGCCATTGTAGGCACCTACCTAGTTAGATAGATAGATCAATATTTTTTGCATCACACAAAGGCTCACACGAACGTTTTTTACTCGTAATAGATCATTTTAAATCGATAACCGGAATAAAAGAAACAAATTATAATTTAATATTACAACCTTGAAAAAGTCACGGACCAAATTAAGTTGGCTTGTCTATTTCTGAACAAAAAAATAGGTTTCAAATGTGGTGGCATGTCCATTTTTGTGCTGTACTAATTTATATGAATCTCACACAATTATTCTTCTACGCAATATCAATTTATACACAACATACCTACCTACTTACATACATAGTAATCGCTTGAATATTCATCAATACTACGTTTTCTGCATTAGTAAAAAACCTCCTATTGTTCAAAAAATGCGTGTTGTCTTGAATTTGTGCCAGGATTGCTCAGTTTTATAACATTTGTTTTAAATGCGGTAAATATAAAAACGCATGAAACGTAGGTAAATGTTTATAAAAGAAGTTTAAGAAGGTGCAACGCGATTTGGGTTTTAATTCAAATTAACTGGCTTAGAATTCTCAGGATAAACGGTATAAACTAACATGTCAAGGAATAGCCTTGGCCTATGAGTTGAGTTGTTAAAAGACAAAGAGCAAAACTACTTAATATTGGACGCTTTTTTTTGTGTAAGTTAGACTTGTTTTATTGACCGAATGAGCACAGCATCACTGCTTCATAAGTCTGGCTTTGCTTTAGTCTACCAGATATATTTGGTACTTACCACTGTAATATTTACTACTATTTTATAGTTTTTTTTTTGTCGTTTGCGTCCATATGAGATCAGTAATACATACCAGAGATTCAATGATCCTTTTTTTTCTTTTTTACAAAAATTTGATGGAGATCTGATTTGGATCATCATCATCCGAGCGATGTTCCCGGTTGCATCCCTCTCAGGAGCCCGGGGTCCGCTTTCCTACTTTTACGCCTCCACTTCGCACGATCTTCGGCATCCTGGTTAGTAAGGCCATGAGAAATTGCTCCTTAAAAAGTTAGGTAGTATTTTTTTTTACAAAAAGTTAGTGCACTCGTGAAAAACGAAGTATAGTGGGTATAGTGAGTTTAGACCCTTATGTGAGAAAACACGCGTAAATTACCGCAGGCTTTTTCAGGTTTCTTTTCATGTTACCGAACAATATGGCTAATTGAACGTACAAGCACAAATTAAACGAAACAATAGTGAAGTTATGAAACGTTCTGCTATAGGAGAGCCACAAATTTGCTTTTTAAAAAAAAAGATTCTGTTTGGCTAAATAAAGAACGATTTATTGTAATTAGGATTTAGTAAAATTATAGAAATCTGGATAAATAATGAAAGCCGTCTTTCGGCAGTCGCGGCTGGATAGAGACTAACTATTGTATGACGTCGTTACCAATCGCGAGCTACTGTTGCTGAGGCAGCAGTAGTCAGCTTAGGTACTTACATGTGAGGGGTATAACACCTCCCCCGATGAGGACTAAACTTCGGGGTTGAAAACGAAGTTTATGAAAATATATTAAATCTTCCTTCTTGTTGAAGGAGCAGGGATTACGTTTACTTGTTCATAATCTTGGTTTACTAATTTAGAAGAAGATGGAGTTTGATCACGTTTTATATCTGGTTCTACTTCCAATTCAATGTCTGCCGAGACTCTAGATTGCTTAATTTTAAAGAATTTGCGACTGCTTCCAGATTTACAAAAAAAATAAAATCTAAAAATAAAACAAATTAAAACTATAGTTACTACAATAATGGTCATGACAGAATAATGTGTCCCATACCTTACTATATGCGGAGTTTCTAAAACTTTATCAGCGTTACTCAAAAGGGACTTTAAAATATTTTTGTTATTTTTCGAATTAAAGTCATCTAAATCTATATTTAGTAATTTGATTGGGGAAGGAGACACATTATCAATATAATTTGAAATGGTTTCTGAATTACAACAGGAATAATTAAGTAAATTAAAATTTAGGTTAACGTGGACATTTTCCATGTTTAATGTTTTGTATTTAGGTAATATTTTTATGTTTTTAGAGATCGCCGCACAGTTTTTGGGGATTGTAAGTATTCCGGTACCATGTAACTCTAAGTCATATAGTTCACTGCCGGTACAGTCGATAGATACTTTCACAGGGTTCGATTGGACGTAAAGCCACTTATTGTTTTGGAGTGGTTTCCAAATATCGACACTGCCATAAATAAATTTTGTTTCACACTTCCTTGGTAATGCACTATTCACTTGGGTTATCAGTTGCACTTCACAATTAGGGTTAACACTTGTTGGGAACACAATAGGGACGTCACACATATATGTCCTTGGACTAAGCGCCTTGCACTGGTCCAAATTGTCTATAGTACTATACTGAGACTTGTCCCTGGCCATCGCTACATATTTAGAGTTAGGTATAATCATACTGTAAGTATTCGGGTTCCGAATATTATGTGGTGTTGGCAATGCTATACTATGAAACAGATTAAATTCCTTAGGGGATACTAAAGGTATTCTTAAAATAAAAATAACTCTATTCCTATTAAAATAACATATAACTGTAGAAATATGCATAATGATATGAATGTTACTTATGTCTAAAGACACAGGCAATTCAACATCACTATGTAGATATCGATAATTATCGGTAAGCTCTCCGTATAGTTGACGCGGTGTTATCACTGACGGATGTAGGATGTTTTGTCTACTTAATAAGATGGAGGTTATTAAGTCTTCCATTTGAAATGACAAAGTTACAATCGAGGTTTCTAAACAATTTAAAACTGAGCTTATTTTGGATTTTACAATTAAAGTATTTGATATAACCGAAATGTTTTTAACGTGTTGGGAGAGTTTATCGATAGCATCGGTTAGTCTAGCTTCATTAGATTTTAATTGATGTAAAGTTTTATTATAATCTGAAATTGTAGAGATAGTAACCAAAATGTTCTGTTTTATCAATGAGGCTAGAACTTTTTCGTTATTTTGTACAGTAACAATTGCGTCATCATATCGAGCTGCGTCGTTTTCGTCCAAAGTACCAAATATTGTCTTGAAGACCGTACCTATACCTCCTATCCATGCACCACGCTTAATTCTGTTATCAATTAGATGAGATATAGCCGCATATTGATTAACCAAATTTTGATACTGAATTGTAATAGGTTCCAAACTATTATGGCATTCCAATTCGCCTATAATTATTGTCTTGGTTTGTTGACAAAGAAGTCTTACAGTATCTAATACCGTTTTTAAGTTTTCTAAATGAGAACTAAAATACGAGATGTCGTATGGCGTTATAACGTTTAAATAACCCGAATTAATTTTGAATTTTCCAACATAGTCAAAATAGATACCAGGACTCGAAGTAATGGGGTGATTGTAGTCTTGATTAATTTCTTTTGACGCGCTGAAATAAAAACAACGAGAAGGTTAAATCTATTATTTTTCCTTCAAAGTTAAGATAAAAGTATTAATACTACCTACCTACTAACTATACTAACATAATACCTAGTCGTTACCTATACCTAAGTTAAACCTAAGATAAGACTGTTACGTCATAATAATATTTATATTATAGTTATTAAGGCTGGTCAGTAGCGGGTTTTACTTCGTCAAAATGATGTTTCACATGACGTCGATTAATTAATAAGGTCAATGTATTAAAACCATGAACCTTGACAATTTTGTAAGGGCCTTTCCACACTGGCGATAAGGCTTTTTTAAGACGTAAATGATTTTTTAAGTAGACAAGGTCGCCCACTTTGTATGTAACAGGCCTAGTGCGATTATCATAATAGGTCTTAGAGTTTTGTTTTGATTGTCCGATATTTTCGAGAGCTTTCTCGCGGGAATATTTCAACTTATGTTGCAACATTTTTACATAATCGGGGTACGTCACATCTGGTGCAGAGTTGTAAATAGAACCAGGGAGATATGGTTTATGACCGAATAGAAGTTCGTAAGGGGTGAAATTTGTAGTACAGTGGACATTCGTATTATAAGCAAGCATTGCCGTATATACGTAACGGGGCCAATTATCTTGTTTATCATTTACGAATGATTTAAGATATTCTTTAAGGGTCGAGTGGCTACGCTCGAGAGCGCCCTGGGTTTGTGGATGGTATGGAGTAGACCATAGTTGTTTGATCTTTAAAAATTCGCATGTTCTCTTAAATAAATCAGCGGTAAAGTTGGTCCCTTGGTCAGATAGAATTGTTTGAGGTATACCAAAAAGTGAAATAAAGTGAACTAAACAATCGCTGGTTTCTTCAGCTGATGTCGATCTTATGGGATATGCGACGGAGAATTTGGTAAGGTCATCTTGTAGGGTTAGGATATATTTTAGTTTTGCGGTGCCGGACTCGGGTAAGGGGCCTACTATATCAATAGCTAAACGTTGGAATGGAACTGTGGAGGTAGTAGTAATTTGCATAGGAGCTCTATTTATTTTTCTGAAAGCTTTGTTTTCTTGACAAAATTTGCATTTTTTAACATAGTTTTCTATGTCAGAACGCATGCCCTTCCAATAATATTTCTCCTGAATTCTTTTCAGCATTTTTACAGAGCCTATGTGCCCAGATACAGGTAAGTCGTGATTATCTTTTAATATTACAGGGATTTCACTAAGAGATGGATAAATTATTTTATTGTGATATATATGAACTTTTATATTAGTATTATGAAATAGGAAGGTGATAATATTATATATTTTAATGAAAGAATGTTTTTCGAATGGATTTTTAAAATCACTGATACTTATTTCATTTATTTCTGAATGAGAGCTACGTATTTCGTTACGCAGGGCTTTCAGCGATTCATATATATCTGGATAGGGACACTCGTCAAAATGATGTACTTTTACATAGAGAAAGAAATATTTTTTATTATTGTACTCTAGGTTTTGACATGTATAGAGAGTTCTCTCTTTTTGTAGGAATTCATCGCGACTTGGACAATTATTGACGATTTCTTGAACGTAAGGTATAGATTCATCAAGATCTATGGATGTTGGAATGACTAAATTTTTTATAGTGGTTTTCAGTAAGTTTTCATTATGTTCAACGATAATGGTATTATAAGATAATGATTTTTCATTTAATTTCAGGAAATCGGAATAGGACTCATTTTGGAAAGGTAAGTTTTCATTTCTAGGTGTGACTAACGTCGGTTGAGGATCGGGTACAGGTAGGTTTTGGACATCAGGTTGGACAGGTAAGGTTTCAGAGGTTGTTGGAATTAAATTAAGATCTGGAAAAGGTAAGTTTTCTGCATGAATTTCAGGTATTGGATCAGGATAACGACTAGTTGAAGGTTGTGGTTCTTCTGAATTTATGTCTCTACTGGGATTCATTTCTGGTAAAGGTGACGTAATATCTCTTAGGAGTTCTTGTTCGAGTACAGGGTCAATATTATCGAAATTGGACAAAGGAGATATTTCTACGTCTAGCAAGTCTAACATTTCTTGTTCATTTTCAGGACTTTCTACGTTTACTGGATTTACTGGATATCTGGATAATGCGTCGGCCGCGGAATTTAGTTTGCCTTTACGGTAAGTGATTTCATAATCATACTCTTCTAATTTTAAGCGCCATCGTTGTAATTTACTACTAGGATCTCTATGATTAAAAAGCCATCTCAGAGGACGGTGGTCAGTTACAATTTGAAATTTACGGCCATATAGATAGGGTCTAAAGGTTTTGCAACCGAAAAGGATTGCTAATAGTTCCTTTTCAGTGGTGCTATAATTACATTCACTTTTATTTAGAGTACGTGACGCGTAAGCAATTGGTCTCTCTTGGCCTAATGGACCTTGAGAGAGGACTGTACCTAAAGCGTGATTGGAAGCATCACAAGTTAATATAAATGGCTTCGTAAAATCTGGATAACATAAGACAGGTGCTGTGGTGAGTTTTTGTTTCAGATAATCGAATGCTACTTGTTCTTGATTTTCCCATTTAAAGGTTGAATCCTTTTTAAGGAGGCTTGTTAAGGGTTTAGCTATCTTTGAAAAATCAGATATGAATCGGCGATAATACGAGACGAGTCCTAGGAATGATTTGATATCTTTAGGACATTTGGGCGTAGGAAATTCAGTGACTGCTCTGATCTTTTCAGGATTAGGTTTTACGCCATCATCGGTGATTATGTGACCTAGATAAGCGACTTCGCGACGTAAAAACTCACACTTGTCTGGTTGAAGTTTTAAATTAAACTCTCGTAATCTTTGGAAAACCTGGGAAAGGTTTTGTATGTGATCAGAAAGTTGGTGTGAATATATAACGATATCATCGAGATATACAAAACATCGTATACCTTGAAGGCCAGACAAAGCCGTGTTCATTAGTCTTTGGAAGGTTGACGGTGCATTTTTTAAGCCAAATGGCATGCGAGCAAATTCGTAGTGTCCTTGCGGGACTGTGAATGCAGTTTTAGGTTTATCGTCGGGATTGACCTTGATTTGATGGAAACCAGAAGAGAGATCAAGAGTTGAAAAATATTTGCAGGATCCTAATTGGTCCAATATCTCTGCTATTTGTGGTATTGGATATGCATCGCCTATAGTTATGTCATTTAATTTTCGATAGTCTATGACAACACGCCATTTCTGTTTTCCTGACGCATCGATCTTTTTAGGGACGACCCATATAGGAGAGGACCAAGGCGAGGTGGACGGTTCTATAATACCTTGATCGAGCATTTTACTGATTTGGTCATTGACTTCATTTTTATGGATTTCAGGGAAACGATATGATTTAGTATGTATTGGGACAGTCGATGTAGTTGGAATATCATGTTGTAATGCATTTGTAAAAGACAGTTTTTCGTCTGGAAGATGGAAAATATCAGCATAATTAACGCACAAATCGCATAGTGCGTCGGATTCTTCTTGATTTAAGTGAGATGTTCTTAAAAGGTCAAGGACTCGCTGTGAGCGTTCATAAGAATTCTGATTTATTATATTTTGTTTGGTCTCATTAAAATATACGTTATTAAATAAAATAGGACTCTTTTCATCTATAGGAGTGAGATTCAATTTTAAGTCAGAGTTTATTTTTACAGGTTCTTCAGAAACGTTAATGACAGAAATGTTTATTCTATTATTGTCTTTAACTGAAACTACGCAATTTGGAAATAGTAAGTTATCAGAGTATTGGTAATCAAGTAAGAACCCTTGTTTAATTTTTGGGTTCGATACTGAACATTCAATTATTGTTTCA
Source organism: Idaea aversata (assembly GCA_907269075.1). Taxonomy (NCBI): domain Eukaryota; kingdom Metazoa; phylum Arthropoda; class Insecta; order Lepidoptera; family Geometridae; genus Idaea; species Idaea aversata. The sequence goes on from OU026084.1 coordinate 2,354,681, forward strand.
GTCCGAGGAGGAATGATATAAGTAGGTTCACAGAAATGAAGTTTGAATTCGATCTTTATTTTATTTAAAGCAAGGATATCGCGGGTGTAATCAATATTTCCACCAAATTCTGTTAGGAAATCTGACCCGACGATGCCGTCATAGGGTAGATTTATATTTTTCGTGACGTGGAATTTATGAGACAGAGTTTTCTTTTCGGAAGATTTTATTTTTAATAGAAATTGACCTAGAGTTTCAACTGATTCTTCATTAGGATCAATGCCTTTTAATTTTATGACATCACCTGAAAGAGACTGGTTATAGAATATACATGTTTTCTTTAAAAGGCTTACAGCAGAGCCAGAATCGACGAGCAATGATAATGGAGTATCTGAAACTTGACTTTCTACAATAATGTGTGGTAATAATCTTTTCATCGGATCAGCGGTTATTTCATATACAGATGTATCAGTTTTAACAAATTCTTGTTTACAGGTTTCCGAGGATTTTGCAGTTTTCAATTGGGTAAGTGATGGTTGTATGATATCATTTATTAATTTTGATTTTTGTTTTTTAGGTGCAGAGGACTTGTGGACTTCTGGGGATGCTGCGGATGCAGTGGATGCAGGTTGTGCTGCGGATACAGTGGAAATAGTGGATGCAGGTCGTGCTGCGGATACAGCGGATACAGTGGATGCAGTGGATACAGTGGATGCAGGTCGTGCTGCGGATACAGTGGAAACAGTGGATGCAGGTCGTGCTGCGGATACAGTGGATACAGTGGATGCAGGTCGTGCTGCGGATACAGTGGATGCAGTGGATGCAGGTCGTGCTGCGGATACAGTGTCGATTTTAGGACGAACTTGTCTCGTACGACACCTATTCGAGACGTCTACTCGTTTAAATGTTGATCTGAAGGTTGCATATCGGAGTTGTCAAATTCAGTATAAGAGATTTGAGGAAAATCGGTTGTAGTTTGGTCATCGACAAAGTGAACTCGAGGGGGATTGTTAAAGCCAGATGGTTGGTTCTGAGTTCGGAACCGATTGTTATTATATTCCCTTTTCCTACAGTTACTAATGTCGTGCCCAATAGCTTTACAGTAGCGGCAAGTAATTAGATTCGATGGTTTAGGCTGGAAATTAGGTTTCCGTGAAGTAGAAGCATTATTATTATTCTGCTGTGGTAGTTGAGCTCTACGAGGCCTATTCTCTACAACCTGATCGCGCCTATATAAGGTTTGTTGTATACGTTCTTCCGAAATAGCAATGTTAATAGCTTCGTTAAGATTTTTAGGTGATCTACATCTGACAATGTTGGAAATGCGCGGATGGAGGCCCATGAGAAAATGATGAAGTGCGAGGTCCTCCATTGCCGCACAGCGACCTGGTAAATCTTTAACCTTGGTATTAGAAATCGAGACTTCAGTCAACAATTGTGAGAGACAAGTTTCAACGCGCAAGGAGAATTGGCTGACATTTTCATCTGGACGTTGTTTGGTTTCCTGTAAGTCGGTAAGCAGGTGTGCATAATGCTTCCGATCACTAAATTGAGCTTTAAGGAAATCTTTGAGCTGTTCCCAGTTCGCAAATTCTTTTATAGAACAGGCTACTTCCGCTTTACCGGTTAGTTGGCTTAGTATGTATCTGAATATTACCGGCCTTTGTTTTTCTGCCGCTAATTCGTATGCATTATTGCAATTAATTAAAAATGAATTTAGTGATTCCCGACTGCCGTTGTAGGGCTTAATGAATTTAATTAATATATCAAAACCGAGTTCGTAGTCGATTGTTTCTACTTTGGATTTTGTTTTCTTTTGTGTGCTGTTTTTGCGTTCGGGGCTTTTTGAACGTTGCCCCTCGGCATCAGCGTCGGCATATTCTTCTATGTCGGAAAGCATATCTGACTTAGTAGGTACTTTGAGCTCAAGCGACATTATTGAAAATATAAAACACTAGAAATAGCACAGAACTAATTAAAACTAATTTTGAAATCGATTCAGCGACTTAAATTTACCTATATATAACAAAAATATTAAATAATTAATTGAACTGGACCCACGGGACAAGACTAGTATTGCGTTAATGTCTCTAATACTTGGAAATTGGACTCACAGTGCGTGGGCGCAAAGCGCATAGATACCGATGCACACTAAGCGTTGCATCGCTGCAGGAATGCGACCACCAGGGCCGCAGCTGGATCTAGGTATTCGGGCTGCCTTGTCACGGAGCCCGAATGGGATGCTTCGGTGATGGCCCAGGCTCCAAGCCCAGGGTCAGGTAATGCCCGGGATCGGGCTAATGATGTCCGCACGGAGTAACTGCCCAGGATTGGGCTGACGATGACGATAACACTTTACACTTTTTTCTTCGAGAAGCGCACCGGGATTATTTAACTATCCCTTTATAGCTGCCACCAATGTTATAGGAGAGCCACAAATTTGCTTTTTAAAAAAAAAGATTCTGTTTGGCTAAATAAAGAACGATTTATTGTAATTAGGATTTAGTAAAATTATAGAAATCTGGATAAATAATGAAAGCCGTCTTTCGGCAGTCGCGGCTGGATAGAGACTAACTATTGTATGACGTCGTTACCAATCGCGAGCTACTGTTGCTGAGGCAGCAGTAGTCAGCTTAGGTACTTACATGTGAGGGGTATAACAGTTCGTAGCGAGATACGTTACCTAATATTGTAACGAACAAAGGTGTGTTACATTTCGTTAATCATACGAGTTGCCTGGTTTTGACCCGGACCGTAACTCATTGGACTTGACTGAATGACTTACGGGAGTCACCAAAATGCGATTACCGTGCACCTGACCAAACCCTTTCCCATTTTGGTAAACGAATATCCACTTCGCTGTTTTCTCGGTTGTATTCGAAGTTCACAAATTTACACCTGCCGCACATATACTCATGTGCCTGCCGCACATATACTCATGTGCCTGCCACACATATACTCATGTGCCTGCCGCAGCAAGCTGGCTAAAAAATTTGGTTATAGAGATTTGATCCACGCCGGATGAACGCCATATGTAATGATGATAATTCATACGAGTTTTTGCCACTGACAATATTGATAGGATATTGGAAACTGCCTCCGACCCTATGACCGTGGTTACTTCTACATTATAAACAAATATGTAATGGTTCTTTTAACGACTAATTATATTTTATTTGTACAATGTACGTCTACAATTTGGGGGTCTTTAAGTCGCGAGTGTTTAGGTATCTTTTAAGAAAGCGTGATTCGTTGTCGTCCTCATCGTCACCTAAGCATGATACATCTTAGTCCACATTTTCACCTCATCATCATGGCGTATGGCATTCATACTATGAAGCATTCAGGCAAACGCTGTCTTAAGTAAAAAAACTTAAGTAGGTTAATACCTATTTGTTTTTCATGCCTGCATACCGTCTCACGCGGGTTGTAGAAATAGTACGAGTCCAAGGTTCACTAAAACATTCATGGCAGAACACGGCGATCGACATTGTGCCGGAATAGGTATATGAGTAAAGAATCAGTTTCTTTACCCATGTGCCGGAAAATCTTAATTCATCAAGATAAGTAGGCTGATAAATCTATGGATTAGGTTTACCTATAATAATTATAGCTACACGTAGGTACCTACTTATTAATTTTTAACAATTACTCAAAATTAAATTAGTAAGTAACTAATTAAGTATACCTACTTAGTTTCTAATACGGAAGGAAATTTTTCTTGACGCCTAAACAACTCTTATAAATAATGACTTTTGGAAATTCGACCTTTTTTTCTTTCGATATTTTGAGGGATTTTTTACGAAAATCAACTGAAAATCATACAAAAACTCCTAAAAAATTATTAGAATTTCCAAAAGTTGTAGATTAAAAACAAAACATCTATGTGGAATATTGGATTCCCTTATTTTCAAAACTTTAGTTCTGAATCGCTCGACGACGACGCGCTCAAAACTTGAAAATAACCCCAAACAACAATTTAAAAAAATATATAGATCGCTAAACTAACCTACTTACTTGAAAACTAGTGAGTCTATCATAAAGCGATCCACAATGAAAGGGATCGAGCACAAGGTCATACGGAAGACATGAAAATACATTGATTAACGACATGTTATGATACAGTACTATGGCAGCAGTTAATTGATATAGGCTAGGAAGTCGTGAAGGAAATCAACTGGCCGTGACCGCCTGTGCCCGTCGGGCCTTTCGAATTGAAGAGAACTCTTTTTGAGGGCAAAGTTAATGATGTGTTACATTCATGTAGTAATCTATACATATAAAATGCTTTGTCCAATGACTGACTGACTGACGGATCAACGCACAGCCTAAACCCCTGATCGTAGAGACCTGAAACTTTGAGGGTGTGTTCTTTGTATGACGTAGGCATCCGATAAGAAAGGATTTCTACCTCTGAGGGGGTGAAAAAAGAGGGGCAAAGTTTGTAAGGGACAACACGATTCCTTGGTCAAATCCTGTTAGAACCATTTTCGACATCAAGCGGACGAAGTCGCGGGCAAAAGCTAGTATTATACTAAAGATCCTTTCCCAATTAAGTAGGTAACTGGTAATTAAAAATACGCGTCGACGCACATTAAAAAATACGCGTCGAGTTGAGAGCCTCCTCGTTTTTTAAAGTCGGTTAAAAAGTTTAGGATATTATGTGTCACCTAACCTCCTTAGAGAAGGTATGATGCTGCTGTCCTGGTGGTTGAAAAACCTGTACCTACCTAATCCCTCTTAGGTTAAATTAAATTTTAAGTTCGGGGAAAATAACGATAATTTACAGAAAAAATAAAGAATTTACAAGATATTGTGTCAACATCATTATTGGCAACGGGCCCGTAGGTAAATAATAGTGTTGCCACATTTTGAAAATACCCTAAACTCTGAGCAAAAAAGGGTAATTTCCCCGAACATTAATTTAATGATTGATTCTTTACTAATATTATTTCGGGACAGTGGCAATCACCACGTTTTGCCATGAAAACCTTGAACCTTAGACTCGTCCTCTGTATTACTTGTCTATAGCTCGCGTGAGACGGGTTGCATGAATGAAACCAAATAATTTACATCCTATAAAATCGTCCAATTTTTTTTTTAATTAAGTTTAAACGTCAATTAAATATCTAAAGTCATTAAGAAAATCGTTTCATATTTAGTTAGGGAATTTTATAATCGAAAAGGGTACCACAATTGTTAAATCAACATAACTTACCTACCTACTTACCTACAATTTATACTTAGTCATTGTTTATACCTAGCTTTTATATTTCTAACATGACGCTTTTCATTCCAGGAATCTCTATCAGACTGGGATCGAGGCATCAGCGAGCTGCTACCCTCAACAGCCCCGGGTCGCAAGTGGAGCGCCAGGACTGCGACTCATGCGCAGGACACCGCACAGGATCAGCTCGCGCCTCCGAATAATAACACTGACGCTTGCAAGCTGCTTATTGTAAGTTATTTTGTCATTACTTTGAGGAGGCTCACAGCTAAGCGACGCTCGCTGATCGTTCACGGTCGTGCGGGTTAAACGACGCCTGGCCCGGTCATTACTTCGATGGGTGGCCAATTAGTAGTGTGGCAAAAATGTGTTTTCGTGAGCCCCTCCGTGCTTCGGAAGGCACGTTAAGCCGTTGGTCCCGGTTGCTACCTCTAGTAGCAGTCGTTAAGTCAAGTAGAGGCCTTAAGGCGATCTGAAAACTCTAGAGCCACACCACTATACGAGAAGAAGATTACTTGGGTTTTTAAGCTATATTTCTTTGTTAGTAGGTACCTTTACGCGGGCTAAAGAAGGGACCTAGCCCAGAAAAAAATATTACGCGTTACGTCAAAATGTGAAACGAAAAACCGTACATAAACTAATCTCTATAAAAGAAACTGTAAAGGTAAAATATATTTAAAAAACTAGCGACCGCCCCGGCCCCGGCGACCCGACACGTTCATTTTTATTTCTTTGTACTGGGTCGACTAACGAGGGATTGCAGTGGTTTCTGTAGACTCTGTATACTTCTTCTTCTACCTTTTTCTACCTAATACCTAAGGGTCAATTGAAGTCAAATGTCTCAATGGACTGATTACAGGTACCTACTGGGTCTAGAGACTACCTTTTTGTCAAGAACTTTAAAAGGGGAATTCTTGTCTGGCCCCGAATTAAGTAATGTAGGTACTTAGGTACAAATGTGCCCATAAAAAAAGCATGACAATAACAAAAAACTGAGTCAGAACTTAATTACGTAGACGTGTTTGTTTTGTTCAATCAATCACGATAAGTTACATACTTAATTAAATAATAATCAATTATAGTTAAGCAGATAATCATATAAATTATCTTTGATTGAATAAAATTAATGTTTTGTAATCCTTAGATAATTTTAGTAGGTACCTATTAAAATATACATATAATTATGTAAAAAAATGGTTGTCTTTAAAGTCGGTTCACGAACTAAAATAATTTACGTGATAACGTCAAAAGAAAACATGTTACCTTGTCAATAGCGCTCACGTTCCCGTAACAATATGACGATGACATCACACTTTTTGTGAGTGCATTACGATGTTCATTGATTTGTAAAGGTGGACGCAGATTGATACGCGCCGAACGCGTCTAATTTTTGCCGTCCACGGAAAAAGGTACCTTATAATAATAGAGATAAGACTCTGTCGTCCGCATCGTCAGAGGCGGCCGACTCTGAAATAAATAAATGTACTTTATCTCTATTATTATAAGGTACCTTTTTCTGGCAAAAATCTTTTATATGGCAAAAATTCGGCGCGCACGGCGCGTATCAATGTGCGGGCACCATAAGACATCACTTCAAAAAACTACCAGTAGGTGGGGACCTACCTTTTGCAATCAGTAGGTAAAAATCACGATCTGAATAAACAAGGTCTAGACACAACTAAACACTGAAAATATCTAGATTCACCTCTTTTGTTGACTCACTCACGTGTTTTTAAACATTTTCATGAAAATATTTATCTACCTATAGCTTGAATAGGTATAAATAATAGGTAACCTACCCACTTATTGACAAGGACGCGATTAACATCTTTGGCAAAGCATCAATTAGTAAATAGCGTCTAATAGCGAGTAAGTTTGCCATTTCTTTTGCCAATTTTATGAATGGAATAGCGAAGTAGGTAGGTAGGTACGTTAGGTACCTACCTAACTTTTCCACTCGCAATATAGACAAAACAAACTAGTCGAAACTAAGATTATTATTGTTAGTTGACCTAACCTATGTGCGTTTTAAACTGTAAAAGAACCCTGTAATCCCAGCGGGCAGCAGGCCCTTAGGGTAAATAGTGGTGTTGACTTAATATTTTAAAAATGCCCTTTAATTTTTCCAAATTTCTAAGTTGTTTTGTTTTGGTAAGGTTCGCGGACCGCGAGGGAGGATTACAAGTTTTCTTGACACACTGTATAATTATGTAGGAAATAGAAACAGTAATGTCTATTTTTAGGCATAGGTCTTCTTCATGCCCTTCCAATTTCAGCTTCACGGTCATAAGCCTGTCTCAAAGTCATGTAGATCGTGACGCCCCATGTTTTCTAGGGTCTATTTTGGTCCATCTTCTGCCGCCCATTACTTGACGTTGATCTTAGTTCATCACTCATATAATATACCAATTCGTAAAATTGTACCAAGGTAAAGCTCCAGAATAGATAATAAATAATCCTGGAAAGGCTTAGTCTAAGTAGACAGAAGACTGTCTAGTAAGGTTAAGCCACATGTTAAGCCTTTACCTTTACCTTTTACTACACAGACTGACGTCTGCTCTTCTTTTGTGATATCTGTGACATTTATATCTAGCTAGCCTTAAGCCTGGCCGCATACGTGCGTTTTCCGTATGCGGTTATCGCATACGGAACGCATTCGGGTTCCCGAATATGTACGTCAAATCATACAAAATGCTCTATCACCGCACACGTGCGTTTTTTCCGGGCGGAATCGCGTCTAGCCCTTGCGTTCTGAGAAGCTAAACTAGTTTTATTATTACCTGACTTAAAAAAGGGAGGTTCTCAATTCGACGCGTACCTACCTATGTTTTAGCTACCTATGTTCAATTGTTCACGCCCGTATACTTACCTATTCCGGCACAGAAGTCCGATTTCGATGATTTTTAACACGCTTTTATTAGGTCGACGTGTATGTAATCAAATCTTGCAAGTTAAATTTGATCAACTTCCCATTTACCGATTGAGCTGAAATTTTTTATACAAAGGTAGGTTCTATTCATTTTTAAGTGCGTCTACATTCGACATTTAATTTATAGACGGTGCACGCTAAGTAAAAGGTAGCGAGTTTAATCTCGTCATAAATTCACTCCGCACTTTCCAACTGAAAATATCATAAAGAAGTCTTTATGTAGTTAGGTACTTAGGTTACCTACAACCACCTACAACTGAAACTAATTGTCATTGATTGTAAATAATTGAAAACATTAGCTACACACAATGCAGGTGTTGAGATGTGCGTGTTCAACTAGCATTGAAGCAATGTTCCTACGTAGTATTCCCTTGACTTTCAATGAACTTTGCACAACCTACATGAAGTATTATCAAGCTACTATCGGCTAGACTACGTCATTCAACAATTAATATACGATCCTCAAGTTCGAAACAATCAGAAATTGTGTCAAGCATAAAATCACGAATGCTTAGTCAATTTTTATTGGCAAAATGCTTGTATTACAAGCTGATGGCTTGGTATACCTAGAGTGGTTATCACAAGCATTCACATGAAATGCCAATAACAACAGCTCTTCATGGGATTTGACGTAGCTAAACTCGACTTAACTAAACGAATCTTAGCTTAGTTGAGCAGTTAAGCACCTCGCACCCCTAAGTTGAAGCGGGTGTCATGAGTTCAATCCCAACAAGGGATAAAAAAAATCGCTATTTTTCAATTCCTGAACTTCACTTTCTTACCTACCCATCACTTACTAATCCGTCAAACAAACTTATTGTGGGACAATCTGAATTAAGAGTAGGTATTTAAGTACCTACTTATGTTATTAATATGTATTTCTATATTTTTCCAGTACCTTGGAGACGAGAAGAAGCCGACATGGCGTCTGTCACTGTGCGGCGGTAACGCGGCCTCTGTCGCCGCCCGAGCCGGCACTAGACTCTTACCTCCGAAGATCAAGATCGTGTGGAACCCTCCCACTTCACCATACCAGCACACTGAGAAACTAAGGCTGGTTGTTACAGCTGTTAATAGCGGTAAGAGGTCATATTTTACTTTTATCCAATGTGAGATGATAACATTCCAGTATTCCTTCAAATGATCCAGGATTTCGAAACATCCAATTACTTCTGAGTAGGTAGGAAAAAGTCCACTTAATCTAGACACTGGCTTATAGTAGGTAGGTACCTAGAGCAACGCAAAAAACAACACTTTTTTTAAGGAAAAAAGTTAAAACATCGGATACTTGTTTAGGAACCGTGAAAAGACCTCTATATGGAACTTTCATTAGTTAAACTTCAAACTCCTTTCCAGGTTCAGTCTGCAACGACGAATCTCAATTCATATGCGGAGTCACCAGCCTCTGCATATCCTCATACCTCGTCTGCGATGGAGTACGGCACTGCCCTGGCGGTGAAGACGAGGATTCAAGCGCGTGTTCTCATAGACGGGACCCACCTTTATTGGAGCTGTTGCGGCGTTTCGCGGCGCGGAACCAGGAACTGCTTGGGTTAGATCATCCTGATGGCATGACCAAGCCTTCAGTCATAAGTAAGTGCCCTACAAGTGTTTTTTCTCACAAACGAAACCCACCATAATTAAAGCTGGTGAGGCAGTGTTAATTATGCCAGACGTTGCTTAACCTAAATGATTGTAAGCAATCACCTGGCGCCGGTCTTTGGCCATTAATGAACAATGTCATTAAGAGTTTACAGCGTTAATTAACTTTATCTCAAAAGGGGTTATCGTGTAAACGCTAAATTAAATACCGATCCATCATGTACCTAAGTAGACTTTATTAAGTTCAGATAAAACATCCATTGTTTTGTTATAGAAAAACTAGGTAGTTAATTAATTGTTTGTTGGATCATTGCCTTTACTTTGATATTCGAAAGGAAACTGGACTATTTGGTGCTTTGGTCGAACACTAGTCAAACACTTGTTACTTCTTGGCGATGAGTGTTAATTTGACTTTAATCTTGTTTTCCAGTGAAAATAAGCGAGAGCGAGAAGCCAACGAATGCATTCATGGAGTTCGCAGCCGCGTTGAAGCCGTACGGACCATGGAGCTACCTCGTGGTTGGGATGCTGGTCTGCGCAACTATTTTGATGTTCTGTTTGGCTTGGGGTAAGTTTTTTTATACCTATACCAAGCAAAGGCCTCCCCCATTTTCTTCAATTTATCCCGCCCTATCTCCAGTTATTCCTATCTCCATCTATCTCCGCGCTTACTTCGAAGACGGTTGCCGTCTTCTTGAGGGATCCACTGGGTGGACTATCTGTTTTCGCATCTTTATGCATGCATTTGGCACGTGGCCAGCCAACTATCACTTTATCCGGTTGGTCTTTTGACCTACTTCATTTTTTGTTCCCTTCTTTTAGCTATCCAGTGACGTATCAATATCCAGAAATTAAATCTATTTTATCATTAATTTAATATGTGTCTTCCTCCATTTCAGAATGCTGCTGTAAACGCTCCAAGCCATCTGACACTCCAATAAACATCCCAGCGTCCTGTATCGACCTCTCGCCTACCGTCTCAGTGACGTCAGCATCCCAGGCGTTATTCAGCCAGCCTTTGCCCAGCCCGCCGGAGTACGAACCACCTCCGTCTTACTCCTCGCTGTTCCCGAGAGCCTTCAAGTCCAGTCCGACTCCTGTACCGCACTGCAGCCATCAGGAACCGCCGGATTAGAGTAAATTAGGAAAAGAGATTGAATGTCTTTGTTGGATATGTTTTTCAATTTAGTTGTAGTGTCGTAAAGGTTCAGAACTTGCGTTTATTTTTCCTTCTATGAGATTAATTGCGACTCTGAAGTTAGCTGCGCGTCTGCGCTAATTTCAGAGACGTCATTTTCACTGTTATTGACCGTGTTGATGATTATTTTCTTCAAAGCTGGATTATTGTGCAACAAACTTATCTAGGCCATAGCTTCGAGTTAACGAACGTTGTCAAACAAAAAAACCAAAAACAGTTGTACCTTAGTACAAATTACTCGAACGGTCTAGATAAGTTGGTCGTACTTAGATACGGTTTCCTTGTGTAGATTTGACGAAATATTATAATGTTATTGACAAAACCCTGATAAGTATGACTTAAAAAATCAGGATTTTTGATTTCGTAACTTGACAGTTTCGTTTAAAAACGTGAATGCTTAACATATGCTATGCATATGCATATGCTTAATGTAATAATAGGATAGGTAGGTAGAATATTTTATTACTGATCTGTTGTATTAATAATTATTTTAAGAAGTCTGGGGACCAAATAAATGTACCTACTGCAATCATTCATATGTAAATAATAATGACTGCTGAATTTTTTCTAAATTCCAGCCAAGATCAAGCCGATCCAATCGCACTGTAGGTGGGTATAGTGCGCACGTTAGTCATAAATTCGGAACGAATCAATGTTGTTTCAATTTTTATCGCTTACATTAAGGTGAAAGGGTACCTGCGCGTGCGTTCTCTCCATACAAACGTAGTCGACTGTTTCCTCCCTGGATAATGACACTAGCTCAAATATTTTTGTGCCATAAAACCTTTAACTGCCATGACTATGCCCTACTTTTCTTTTTTTTTCTTTTTCTAATTATCATAGAAATTAAGATTTAAAAAAAAAAGTTACCTTTATGTTATATGCACCAAAAATATTTGCTCAAGTGTCATTATCCAGAGAGAAAACAGTCGACTACGTTTGTAATAGTTGTATGGAGAGAGCCCTCATTATCCTTTCCTCTTGAATGTTGAATGTGTGCAAGGCGTGTGACGAAAGCACCATCAATAATTGCGCGCAGCCTTATCTGGCACGCACTTTATCTACCTACCACATACTGCCATTATTTTATTATAACTACCCACTATTATCAATTCCTTCTATTTTTAAAGACAATTAGCCCGTTTATTTAAAAATAGTATTTTCTTACTGGATGCGCAGGAAATTCAATTATTTTAATTTTTCGTAGAAATTACAAAATTAATCGAAATGTGTTCTCCGACTGTGAAACCGTTATTTTTCAACTTTTAAAACTCTAATAATCCCTCATATTTTTTTAACACATTTAATTTAAATGTCGTTTTATTAAATAACCGCCATTTTTACCTATTATTAAAATTAGCATCTCGATTGAATTTTAATAGGTACTACTAGATTATAATAGAATATATAATGACATTTTAATTCAAACTCTGTAATTTTTACGAAAACCTATAACTATATTTTGTTAATTTTGCGAGCTTTCGATATCCCATCCCATCAAATTAAATCACCATTTTTCGTACCAGTCAGTAGATTAGTATAAAAAAAAACTTTACTAGATATTATTTGGAATGATTCAATAGGGCCATGAATAACGTCTAACGCCAAATGCATGTCGCTTAAAACTTAAATTGTTAGTTATTCAGTAAAAAAATGTTGTCATTTTATGAAAATTTCAGTCATATATTTTCCAACTAAATTTCAAATAATTAGTTTCGTAACGTAGTAATGTAATTTTTTCGTCTTGCAGTTTTACAAAAATGTCGAAAAAGATCTCAACTACTATATTATACAATATCATGCATATATTAACCGTTAATTTTAGGCAACAGGCACTTAGCGATTAACGTTATCCAGGGCCTTAATTATAAATGACATAGGTAGGTATGTAGTATAGATACTATAGGTGTGTTATTATCAACCTATTTTTTTTAACTAGTCTATAATAATATATCCCTCAATTAGGTTTTTCATTAAGTAAGCTCCTGTATATAAATAGGTATTGTGCCTTTTGAGTTAGTAGGTAAGGTTACCGGCATGAATTTTGAACGAGGATTGTCACTCAAGATTCATACTGATAAGACACTTAATATAATATTAATATATTGATTGAATGATTAAATATGCAAATGTGATAGGTAGCTGTGTATTAAAAAGAAGAAATAATAAATTTAATATACTTAAATATGAAAGAAATTGTTTTATTTTCTCTCCTCTGATACCTTAGTTATAACTGTTAAAACAAATACATATAAAGTTCTTTTAACTTAATATAGTTATAACTGTTAAAACAAATACATATAAAGTTCTTTTAACTTAATATTTACGATCTCTGTAGCGCAGTGAGTGAACACCTGTAGTTCCAGCTTCGATTCCCATTGTAGAACAAATATTTGTATGATCTACAGATATTTATCTGGGTTTTTCAGTATTGTCAGTGTTGTACAGTTATTTTCAGTATTATCATACTGTATAGTATTCTGTTGTTACCAGGTCACCATTTCACAGGCTTAATTGCTTAGTTTAGGTCCTAGATGACGCTGTGAGGAATATCACAGCGTCATCTATTCACACACACATCACACGTCACATTTATTAAGAAAATTGATGTTGATGTCATTGTACAGTCTATGCTAAAGAAAATCTCTGACTGCAACATTTTCATACAGACAAAAACTACTTTAATTAATGTTTTCTCTTTATATGTTTTTCTAAAGACGACTTTCTGCAATATATAGCCTCGCACTGTGGACATTTGTGATTTTTAGCAAATCTCTTTTTCTGGAAACTCAAAAGAGTATCGTTCCAAATAGAATCTTTCTGATCTGTATCTGTGTTTTTGAAATGTACTATATCCATATGTTTTTTTAAGGAATCAATTCTAAAAAAATTTTCGTCGCACTGTGGGCATTTGTAATTTCTAGCAATATGTCGCTTTTTATGTAAAATCAACTGTGGATTGTTTGGAAAAAAGTTTCCACATACATCGCAGGCAAAATCTTCGTGATCTGAGTGTTTTCGCCGGTGACTATTCATTACAAATCGACTACTGTTGCTATAGCCACATCTATCACAACTGAATTTATTTTCTTCCCTGTGGACTACTTGTTGATGTGTGTAAAGTGAACCAGGCCCTTTAAATGAGGCCCCACATTGATCACAACAATAGTTTTTTTCATCAGAATGTATGTTTATGTGTTGTGTGTAATTTCTTTTTTTTACTAATTTATTACATATTTTACATAAGACTGATGTATTTCTATGGTGCGCCAAATGTTGACGGTATTTACTTCTGCCTATGATAACTTCTCCACAGATAGTACATGTTTTTTCAATTTTTTTTATATCATGCTCTAATTCCATGTGTATCTTTAGAGAAAGACTATATGAAAATTGTTTTGGGCATAATTTACACATGAATAATTTGGCATCTCCAGTATGTCTTCCCAGATGTATGGTCATACATTTAAGGTCTGATGTAAAATACTTGCACTCCCTGCAACGCATCACTCGAGACTTGCCCTCACCCGAAATATCAACCAGAGTCAACGCAATGCATTTCTTCGTCCTATTGACTTTATGATTGTTCATCATTTTGAAAGAACTAAACACTTTACCACAAATTTTACAAGTCAGCAGGGATTTTAAATGAACCTTAAACCAATGCACCTTCAGCTTACACTTGCTTTTGAACAGGTTGCCACAGTCATGGCACTCTAGCTGCAGATTTTTTGCTCTGCTCTTCTTTTCTGGTGGTTTCAGTTGTACCTCATGTGGGCCCGGAGAGTGCTCCTGATTGTCATACTCCTCCGGTTTGAGGGGCACTTCAGGCGGGCTCTCTGGCTCCTCCTCAAGGTACTCATGCTCAATGTAATCGGCAGGCTCTTCCTTTACATCCTCCTCTGGGGCTTCCTCGCTTTTCAACGCGTCTCCTGCGCTCGCCGCTGACAGCAATATACTGTTAGAAGTCTCACACTTTAGTTTAAAGTTGATTGCGTTCTCCAGTTCCAACAAACACTCGCCACATATCTTGTCCGGTAAGCCATCTTCCGGTTTTATGTTAACTTTAGCGATACTGTTCAGGTTTTCATAGATGAAACATGTATCGCTCATAGCGAAGATACTCGAAGTGGGGACGTCATCGAGATCGCTTTGTAAACACACGCGACAAAGCAGCTGGTTCTCTTGTTTCATCTTCAAACTAGAACTATCATATGTACTATGCATGCTTGAATACTTTGCACAGAAGACTTGTACCTACTCATGATAAATACTCATTCATACCCACAGTAGCTGTTATACATTTACTGTAATATTTAGGTACGTAAGTACTGTTTTCTTTTGCTTTTCTGTGAGTTTGATGGTGGTTTGATGTTGGTTTACGAAGGGTTTTTTAGCTAAAACAAACTATCAAAGATAACTTCAACTTCAACTTTTTTGTATGGCTGATTGCTGACATAAAGGCGCAATTCTGCCAATGTCAAGTGGGTCGAGAAAAAAAAACTACAGCAATGAAGGTCGTCACAGACGTAGCTATATTTTATATTAATATAAAAATACCGTAAAACGGGGTGAATTGACCAGTAATTTTGGACTTTGACCACAGATTATATATCGACCGCTTCCGAGCAACAACTCCTAACTGCCAGTTTTACTCAAAGGTGATTTTAATGCCATCTGTTATAAAAATGTAAGCAACTTTCCTGTGACGAAAATTCGTAACTTTCTGACGTTTAAAAGTATTAAAAATACGCTTATAGAAATTCGACCTATCTTATTTAGAAAATAAATTTAATAGAAATATCTCCTTTCTCAAATTTTGACGCGCAGTTTGAACTGAGAACGTGCTGGGACCTGTTCGTCTTGGCTAAAAGTAAGTTTCTGCATTAAATGTGTTAAGTTCAATGTAAATGTAATAAATTAATTATTATTTTCTTATTATTATTATTAGTATTGGTTGTTAAATTTAAATGTAAGTGTTAAAATCTTCGTTACAAGTTTCGACTATTATTAGTTACGAGATATTTCCGGAACAAAACTTTTTCTTGTTTTATCACTATTAATTTTTATAAGAGGAGAGAGATAGGAGTTATTGTCATTAAAATAAAAAATTAACTGAATTTACTATTTTTTATAACATTCAGATTACACATAGATCCATTATTACACAATTAAATACAAATAAAACCAAAAGTAAAAAAATACTAAAACTAATATTTTTATTAATTAATCAGGGTCACAAGGAACCAACGAATATTTAACAAGTAGTTATGGCACAAAACACTTCCTTTCACAATGATAACAGTAAATTTTAAATACATTAAAGAAACCTGAAAACTTCACTTTCACTTTTTTGTTTTAGTTTTTGTTTTCAGGTTTTTTTAGTTTTTGGATCAGGTTTAACCATTTTTACTGCCGCTGTCGTTCAGGTTTAACCATTTTTAGTGCCGCTGTCACCGAAAATTCTACTCCATGAGGCGAAAGCGACTATTTCTTCAAATTGCAACGTGTAACCCATTAAGGAGTTAGGTGATGAGAAGGTGCTTTCAGATGCTTCATTCATCGATACCTATTAGTGTATGTGCTACTAGTGAAAATGGAAAACTAAGCAATTTGCTTAATCTCGCTGTACAGATCTGTTCATCACTCCGAAGATCCTCATCAGATCTTCATTTAGGATAGGGTTTCCTATCAACATTCATTCAAACCCAGTCCGACGAGACGAAAGCGACTATTTTATTTAAATTGTAACCTGTAATCGTAACCGCTGGAAGAGTTTTCTAAAGAGAAGATGGTTTCAGATATTCCATTTATCGGTAACTATTAGTTTATGGCCCAATTCTACTGGTGGAAAGCAAAAACTGAGCAATTTCCTGCACTCTCGAGGTGTAATTCTGTTCTGAGAACCTCCTCCTTTTTTTAAGTCTGTTAAAAATGCAAAATGGTCTGTATAAAAACATTTTTAGTTTTGTATCCAATAAATAAATAAATATTGCGAACATTCCACACATCGTCATCTAGCCCCAAGCTAAGCAGCAAAAGAAGCAACTTGTATTATGGGTGCTAGACAACGGATAATACTACTAATATACTTTTCTTTTTGTAAATATATACGTATAATACATAGAAACAACCAGACCATAGACAAATATCTAAGCATTTGACGACCCAGTTGGCACAATGGTCACCATGCCGGACTGCCAAACACAGGGTCGCGGGTTCGATTCCCGCCTCAGACAATTATTTATGCTTATATATTTGTCTGTGGTCTGGGTATCTGTATGTATATTAAGTATAAATTTACAAAAGAAAAGTATATAAGTAGTATTTCCGTTGTCTAGCACCCATAACACAAGTCTAGTTACTTAGCTTGGGGCTAGATGGCGATGTGTGGAATGTCCTGCAATATTTATTTATTTATTTATTTATTTATAAATACTTGTCTGAGGCGGGAATCGAACCCTGTGTTTGGCAGTCCGGCATGGTAGCCATTGTTCTATCTATAATCACCCCATTTTACGGTATCAAAAGATATATTTTGATATATTTTAGGTATTTGATGACGTCACTAAAATATGTCGACCGATATAGCTCGACATATTTTATATCGACGGTGGAACTTTAAAATGTCGTAAGGGACATTTTCTCGAAAGTACACTTCATATTGCGTAGTATAGCACTTTTCATGCCCTATCGATCTGTGTTATTAAAATTTTGATATCTCTTCAAATATATGGATACTAGCGACCCGCCCCGGCTTCGCACGGCTATATTAAGGATGTTTTGTACATATAAACCTTCCTCTAGGATCATTCTATTTAATAAAAAACAGCAATAAAATCCATTGCGTAGTTTTAAAAATCTGATTATGACATAAAAAACTTTATCATTATCACTACATAGTATAAAACAAAGTCGCTTTTTCTGTCCCTATTTCCCTTTGACTGCTTAAATCTTTAAAACTACGCAACGGATTTTGATGGGGTTTTTTTTTAATAGATAGGGTGATTCAAGAGGAAGGTTTATATGTATAATACATGCATAATATAGCCGTGCGATACCGGGGCGGGTCGCTACTATAGTATAAAACGAAGTCACTTTTCGCTGTCTGTCCTTATGTACCTATGCTTAGATCTTTAAAACTACGCAACGGATTTTGATGCAGTTTTGACGTGATAACGTTTTATAAATTGGTGAACACCTGCAATCTCAAAAAAGTGTGACGTGACGCGTCGTTACTGGAACGTCTCATGTTATTGACAAGGTAACTATAGCAACGTTTTATCGTTGCCATGGTTACCATCAATGTTTTCTTATGACGTTATCACGTAAAATTATCGTCCGGAAACAGACTTTACAGACAACCATTTTTTTTATTAGATAGAATGATTCATGAAGAAGGTTTATAATATGTATAATAAGTA
Source organism: Idaea aversata (assembly GCA_907269075.1). Classification (NCBI taxonomy): domain Eukaryota; kingdom Metazoa; phylum Arthropoda; class Insecta; order Lepidoptera; family Geometridae; genus Idaea; species Idaea aversata. The sequence continues at coordinate 2,373,040 of OU026084.1, forward strand.
CATGCATAATATAGCGTCGCTAGTGATATAATACATCCCATAATATGGGATATATTATATCACTAGCAACGATAAAAAAACCAGTCAAAATAATAACCCATAATAATATATGGGTTATTATTTTGACTGGATTTTTTTTTCATTTTTAATTCTGAGACATCGTAAGTCTTTCTATCTGGTATATTTATGTGTTGTAAGGCCCTTACAAAAGTTCAATTTGACATAAAATATATATATTTTTTCATATAGAATAAGAATAATAATTGGCGTAAGTAGTATTGGGTTCCGTACCACTGTATTCTGTTTTTATTTTTTAACCTCGACGCAAAAACAAATGCAAAAAATAGATGGCGCTAGTGATAAAAATACATGAATGATGGGTAAACGGTGGTTTACGGTTTATGACGTATTAAAAAACTACTTACCAAATCTCGTTCAAACCAATTTTGGGTGGAAGTTTGCATGGTAATAATGCATATCATATATTTTAGTTTCATCATTCTTTTATTTTAGAAGTTACAGACACACTTTTTACCACTTTGAAAGTGTCTCTCGCGTAAACTATCCAGTTTAGAAAAAAATGATTTTGAAATGAGAAACCTTAATATCATTTTTGAAGACCTATCCATAGATAACACTTACGTATGGGTTTGATAAAAAAAAATTGAGTTTCAGTTCTAAGTATGGAACCCTAAAATTTACTGTTTTTTTTTTTCTATTTTTGTGTAAAAATCTTAATGCGGTTTACAGAATACATCTACTTACCAAGTTTCAACAGTATAGTTCTTATAGTTTCGGAAACAAGTGGCTGTGACATACGGCAGATAGATAGACATGACGAATCTATAAGGACCCTAAAAAATGTTGCGTAGTTTTTAAGATCTAAGATACTTTGTTTTATACTATGTAGTTACTATGTAGTTAGTTAACAAAATTAATATGTTTTATTGAAATATAATTTCATGGAAATGACGTCACAGTGGTTCACAGTTTATAATTCCTTTGTAATATTTACTATATTAATCGAATGGTTTAAGTACTTACACCCGAAACATTTTATAATCATACGACATAAACTTTGAAATTTAACGAAATGTCCCTTACTACATTTAAAATTTCCACCGTCGATATATTTTAGTATATTAATATAAAATATAGCTACGTCTGTGACGACCTTTATTAGAACTGTCAGACAGAAGTGTCACAGCACGTTTTTTTTTCTGTGCATTTATTTTTTCAATTACTCTTGGCAAATGGCTTCGCGCGACTTTAGCATAGAACCAATGTCAAGTATCATTTTGCACTTTTTTGTTTAGTTTATTCCCAATTTCCAGTCGTTCATGGTCGAAGTTCCAACCCTAACAACGTACCCACTGGGAGTGAATAAGAACAAAAATCTCAGTACTAAGCTTATTTTGCTCTAATATGGGACTGTCATGGACGTACAAAAAAATGTGTTATTTTCCCATTTGTTCCTTCCTACCTATCGACAAAGGCACAAAGGGAATGACAGCCTCCAGGCTGTCTAAATAAGAGTTTCATCGCAATTAGTCTATTTGTTGTTTTGCATGGAATAACAAACACTTTCACATTTAGAATATGAGCTACAGGAAACATAATTATGGAATAGGAAAAAAAAAATTAAATATTTGCATTTACATAGGTATTTGTTTCTTAGCGGTTATTTTTTAATAACATAATAATCAGAAAAATAATTCATTAACCTAAGTATACGTAGCGCAGCGAATGGTGACCTCTGATGGAAAGTAGAAGGGGTATGCGCAGAACTCAATTTTCATATAAATATCGAGTTCTGCGCATACCCCTTCCACTCACCGCAGAGGCCACCATTCGCTGCGCGAGGTATATCAACTTTACATAAAGGATAGTAGGTATCTCACATTCTTGATGTTGGTATCAAGTTTACATACTATTTTCTTTCTCGATCCTGTGCCTCGATTCACTAAGGTTTAAGTCGTCGGGCGTGTGTGATTAGGGCAAGATAAATCCAGTTTTTGTATGGCAATTGCACCCTCTTATAGTTTTACTGGTCATATGCACCAAATTGTCTTAATCATGCGACTTTGGCAAATACACGGCGTTATTATTAGCCTGTACATAGGCCATAATTCATTCATTGTTGCTAAGCCATATAAGTTTTATGAATATAATTTATATGACGCAACATAGTACTTCTGGAGTAAAATTTTAAATCACATTGTGGGCATGGATGGTTCTTTTTACTGTGGTGCTCCTTGTGTAATGTCAATTGAAATTCATTGTCGAAAAACTTTCCACATTCAACGCAGGCAACATTTTGTTCCGTGTGCTTCGGTTGGTGTCTCTTCATGGTAGCATGACTGCGGCAGGTATATTCACATATTTTACACGTGTATTTGAGAATTCTCCTGTCATGCACGTTACGTTTGTGTGCATAGAGTGTTACCATCGTTTTGAAGGTAGCTGCGCACATATCACAAGTGAAAGGTCTATCATTAGAATGTGTCATCATATGGTTTTCCAAATTCGTTTTTCTAATCATTTTCTTACATACTTCACAAGGGACTAGAACTGGTTTTCTGTGTTTCTTTCTGTGCATGGAATATTTATACATACCTTGAATTACTTCACCACAAATATCACATTCTTTAGCTTTTGTGATGCTGTTTACATGTTTAAATTCCATGTGGCGTTGTAAGCCTCTGTAGTAATGATATTTATTTGGACATAACTTACATGCATATCGTTTTACTTTGGTGTGTGTCACCATATGTTTGACTATGTAGCTGGTTCTGGTCGTGGAATAGTCACAGTTCTTGCAGTGCAGCTGTCTGGATTTACCTTCACCCTTGACATTGATATCTTTAAACACAATACAATAGCTTAGCTTCCTGCTTTTATGCTTATTCAACTCTTTAAATGACCTGAACTTTCGTGAACATATGTTACAAGTAAGATGTACCTTGAACCAATGCACTCTCAGTTTACACTTGCTCTTGAAGAGAGCACCACAGTCGTGGCATTCAAGCTGGAGATCTATTGCTCTGCTTGGCCTTGAGGGTGGTTCGAGATGTATCTTGTTCAGGCCCGGAGACTGCTCCTGAACATCTGTCTCTTCTGGTTTGAGGGTCACCTGAGGCGAGCTCAGAGACTGCTCCTGTTCATATATCACGTCCGGCTTGAGGGTCACCTCGGGCGGGCTCTCCGGCTCCTCCTCAAGGTACTCATGGTCGATGTACTCGTCAGGCTCTTCCTTCACATCCTCCTCTGGGGATTCCTCGCCTTTCAACCCGTCTCCTGCGCTCGCCGCTGACAGCAATATACTGTTAGAAGTCTCACACTTCAGTTTAAAGTTGATTGCGTTCTCCAGTTCCAACAAACACTCGGCACATATCTTGTCCGGTAAGCCATCTTTCGGTTTTATGTTGACTTTCGCGATACTGTTCAGTTTTTCATAGATGAAACATGTATCGCTCTTAGCGAAGATGCTTGAGGTAGGAACGTGATCGAGATCGCATTGTAAACACACGCGACAATGAGCTTTCTCACCTTTCATTGTAGGTAAAAATACTTTCTAAGTTTCTAGGTCCGGAGTAGAAGCATCACAGGCAGAAGACGTAGTGACTTCGACCATTTAACTAGCTCAAGCGTACTGATTAAGTATATCTTCTTTGGGCAGAAGCTCAGCAATGTCTCAGCTCTAGCAGTAGGTAATATTGTAATTTCTTTGGGATAGTAAAGACCACAACTCTCAAAATAATGATGTGTGGAAAGAAGAAAAAATTACGAAACTTTTCAAACAAAAACCAAACAAAAACCTTGGTTTTTTTTCTTTTTATGTTTATTGTTTTTTTTTCGTGAGTAATGGCTTCGTACGATTTTTGCTTACAGAACAGAAAAAATAAGTTCCTCCTTGTTCCGTGATTGTCTACCGTATGTCTACCATTCGTCCACGGAAAATTCAACTTTGAAGGTTTTTGCCATAACACTACATCCATGGTTTTTGCCAACCCATCAACCCAGCTGGACCTTCGACCTATGTGCTTCTACCACGTAACATAATATGTGTGCCTACTGATCAACCCGACAAGTTTTGTTATAAATATTTTATGAAACATGGAATTTAAAAATAATAAATAAAAATAATTAAATTTTTTAGACAAATTATTGTTCTATGTACTTACGCAAATCAAAATTATTGGAAAGCTCGGAGGCTTGATGCCATCTTGATGCCATAGCTGGATGCATGCTGGATGATTGCTTGGACTTGGTTGCTTGGCCTCCTCCCTAAAATTTTTTCATGTCAAATGTCATTCAATATTTTTGTTTCTGTCTGTTGTGTATGTCAAACAAAACAGTGATTATATCCTCTGTGTATGTCCGTACTCACTCCGTATTGACTATCCATTATTTCCGTGCCTGGCGTGAATACATTGACAACTCGACTTACATGTTTTTTTTTTTATTAGCATAAACGCTTCCTAAGCACATATATTTATATGTGTCAAAAAATCAGCCATTTATCTACATAAATTTCAGAGCTATGACCTTTGGCATCATGTTGACATCTCCCATTTTTGCGTGTTTTACTTGACAAATGCAGATGTCGACAGCACTAACAATTAAAAATATCGAATACATCGACTTATTCAATAAAACGATTTTAAACAATCATATTATAACTTAAGAAATCTAGATATCAAGTTACGGCCGGCCAGAATATTTTTATTTTATTTTAATAAATCGAGATATCAAGTTACGGCCGGCCGGAATATATAATTATTTTTATACAGAACACACTCTTTATCGTATCTTTTTTCAACATATGCTTTTTCCGAGGGGGGGGAGGGAGGAAAGGTCATGTCCCACACCATAAAGCTCTACGAGGGGATAATCGACTTTCGGATCCGACAGGAGTGTCTCTGGGTGTCAATATGGTTTCAATATGGATCGTCGAGAAATACAGGACGAAGAATAAGCCTCTGCATTTTCTATTCCTAGATCCACGGAATCAGAATTTCGGTACATGTCTCTGATGATTTCAACATAAGCTTCCGGCACCCCTTTGGACCGCAGCGCCCAAGAGATCATCATGCGAGGAACACAGTTGAAGGCCAACTGCGAACTGCTGTTGGTGACACTAAGTCCTTCCCTGTTACCGTTGGAGTCCACCAGGGTTCCGTCCTCAGCCCGTTCCTGTTCAGCGTAATATTGAAAGTACTGTCCGTCCCATCAGGGATACACACGAGCAGCCTCCGTGGCTGCTCATGTACGCTGATGATATTGCGCTGGCGGACTCAGATAAGGGGCGGCTGGTCCAACGTGTACACACGTGGAAGGAGTCGCTTGAGAACAGCGGTTTGCAACTGAATGTGGCGAAGACAGAGTACTTGGCTTGTAATACCGCAGATCCCACACCCGTCTGCGTAGGCGGTCATATGGTCGAGCGGACAGACCAGTTTAAGTACTTGTGATCTGGGCTTCACGTCAAGTCACTCATTTCAGCGCTTGAGCCTAGTGGCGTGAGGTGACTGGTGTCATTTGCGACCCCAAAATGCCGGTTAAACTAAAGGGACAGATCTATAAAACCATCATTAGACCTGTCCTTTTGTATGGTAGTGAGGCGTGGCCGGTGCTTGAGCGACATAAGCAGGAGCTGCTTGTCACGGAGATGAAGATGTTGCGCTGGATGTGTGGAGTGACGTTAAAGGATCGCGTCAGGAATTCCCGCATCCGGGGCAGCCTTCATGTCCGAGACATTGCAGATAAATTGCAAGAATGTCGCCTACGCTGGTACGGTCACGTCTTGCGTAAACCGGCTAGTTACGTGGAGAACCATCCTCATGGCGCCTCCGCCGGGTCGTGGCAGACTGGGTAGACCCAAGTGATATGCGTGCAAATGGCCTTACTAACCAGGATACCGAAGATCGTGCGAAGTGGAGGCGTAAAAGTAGGAAAGCGGAAACGGGCTCCTGAGAGGGATGCAACCGGGAACATCACTCGGATGATGATGATGATGATGCTGATATTGAAGTTTCTGAGTCGTAATGTGATACGACTCAGTAACTTCAATATCAGCATAACCTGATGATCATTGTGAGGCGCATTACACAATGAAAATTCCATTAAGCTAGTTTTTAATTTAGATTTTTTAATTTAACTTGGACAATTAAGGGTATTATCTATTTTTATCTTCATCTTTTCTTGCATTTATAAAATAAGATAAATTAAAAACCTACACCTGTTTATCCTTACTTTTATTATTATTGTAAAAATGTAGTTGTTTCAAATTTCCTTTTTTTTAAGTATTCATATACCTAAATTTACGTTTTAACAATTAAAACAATAGAACTAACATGGTGAATAACTTGATTAATTAAAAATAAGTTAAAAATACGCTCTGTAAGTCGAGTTATCAACTTATTCACAGTAAATTACAGACTTGACATGTCTTATATTGTGAAAACTACGTACAATTTTAATAATTCATTAGCATCACTTTAAAGATACCATAAAATAACATTCATAGCCACATAAACATCTACATTTAAATAATTTATCGATTCAGGACAACATGTCAAACTTTAAAATGGCCGCCCTGTAAAATTGGTGTTTTAGAGATGTCAACATATTCACGCCAGGCACGGATTTTACGTATTCATATTTATCTATTCATAATTATTAAACGTTCTGTTTCTGAAAAGAAAAAATGAAAAAAATCTCTACGTTGTTGTATGCCGTTGCTGACTGATGAGTTGCTGTGTACCTCTTGTGATGTTCTTACTCCAGACTTTATAATCTACATCTACCTAAAAAAAATTTATCTACCTAAAGGTATAGTCGAAGTTTATCTACAATGAAAAGTGAGAAAGCTCATTGTCGCGTGTGTTTACAATACGATCTCGATATCGACGGTGCTGGTGGTAACTCGAGCATCTTTGATAAGAGCGATACATGTTTCATCTATGAAAAACTGAACAGTATCGCGGAAGTCAACATAAAACCGAAAGATGGCTTACCGGACAAGATATGTGGCGAGTGTTTGTTGGAACTGGAGAACGCAATCAACTTTAAACTAAAGTGCGAGACTTCTAACAGTATATTGCTGTCAGCGGCGAGCGCAGGAGACGCGTTGAAAGGCGAGGAAGCCCCAGAGGACGATGTTAAGGAAGAGCCCGATGAGTACATCGAGCTTGAGTATCTTGAGGAAGAGCCGGAAAGCCCGCCAGAAGTGCCCCTTAAGCCGGAGGACACCGATGACGAGGAACAATCTCTAAGCTCGCCCAAGCTGGAGGAAACCGATGACCAGAAGAAGTCTCGTAGCTCACCTGAGCTGACGATACCGGAGGCGTCCGAGGAACGAGAACAGCTTCTGAGTTCGACTGAGATACACCTTGAACTTTCCTCCAGGCCAAGCAGAGCATTCGATCTGCAGTTGGAATGCCACGATTGTGGTTCTTTTTTCAAGAGCAAGTGTAAACTGAGGGTGCATTGGTTCAAAGTACATCTCAAAACTCAGCTCACTTGTAACATTTGTAAAAGAGTATTTGGATCTTTTAAAAACTTGAAAGAACATAAAATAAATAGAAGTAAAAAATGTATGACATTGAGCCAGGTCCGAATTGAGACAAAGGGTAAATCTCACGTATATCACTGCAAAGAATGTGTCTTTTCAACTAGCTATATAGAAACTATGTCTAAACATCTGGCTGTACACTCAGGTGAATTGGACTATGCCTGCACCTTGTGTCCAGCCTCCTATGTATATCTCAACAGCCTAGATGCTCACATGGAATCAAAACACGGTGTTTTGAGAAAATCAATTGTATGTAACATATGCGGTGAAAAATTTGGTCATCGACAATTTTATACACACATCAGAAAACATAAAGTTAATGGTGCAGCAAAATGTAATGTATGCAACAAAGTATTTAAACAAAGAAATTATTTGAAAATTCATATGGAACGTCATGAAGGTGTTAAGAAGCATGCTTGTGATAAATGTGGGAAATCATTTGTCACAGCGGACAGTCTATACCACCATGAAAGATTTAAGCATGGCAATAAAAATGATATTACTTACAATTGCAATATATGTGAATTTACTATCAATAGCCGAAATATAATGGACAGGCATAAATTGAAACATTCCAAGTATGATTATGTTTGTACAACATGTGGAAAGTTTTTCGAGAATGCAACACAACTTTCATGCCATAAAGAGCGACATATTAATAATAATCCTTGTCAACATTGTGAGAAATCATTTAATACCAGGAAGTCACTGCTGAGGCATATGAACAAAATCCATAATATTTATTGTGCAAAAACTGGTAAGAAAGTTGTAAAAACTAAATAGGTATAAAACCTACCATGGATTTTTGTTTTTTTATTTTGTAGTTTTAATAACTTAGTGAAAATAACCATGGTAATTTAAAATCCTATACCTAGGTTTATCTACTACTTGTAACTAATTTGCAACAAATTTTGTATGAAACATATGCTTTTTATTTAAGTTTTAGTTAGAGATTTGAAATTATGATGATGGGCATCAGGCATCAAGAATATACCCCCGGTAAGCCTATAAACAAAAGATCCATGTTCGTTCACTGAATTAGTTAAATTAAATGAAAATATTACTCTCAGAGGAAGTATGTAACACTTCAACTTTTTTGTATGGCTGATTGCTGACATAAAGGCGCAATTCTGCCAATGTCAAGTGGGTCGAGGAAAAAAACTACAGCAATAAAGGTAATATACTAAAATATATCGACGGTGGAAATTTTAAATGTCGTAAGGGACATTTCGTTAATTTTTTTATTAAATAGAATGATCCTACAGGAAGGTTTATATGTACAAAACATCCATAATATAGCCGTGCGAAGCCGGGGCGGGTCGCTAGTATCCATATATTTGAAGAGATATCAAAATTTTAATAACACAGATCGATAGAGCATGGAAAATGCTATACTACGCAATATGACGTGTACTTCGAGAAAATGTCCCTTACGACATTTTCAAGTTCCACCGTCGATATAAAATATGTTGAGCTATATCGGTCGACATATTTCAGTGACGTCATAATACCTAAACTATATCAAAATATATCTTTTGATACCGTAAAATGGGGTGATTACAGTTACAACAATGGCTGCCGTGCCGGACTGCCAAACACAGGGTTCGATTCCCGCCTCAGACAAGTATTTATAAATAAATAAATGGATATTGCAGGACATTCCACACATCGCCATCTGGCCCCAAGCCCAAGTCTAGTTACTTATAACTAGACTTGTGTTATGGGTGCTAGACGACGGATATACTGCTTATATACTTTTCTTTTGTAAATATACAGGGTGAATTTTTTATGTGGGCCTTCAGGGCTATATCTTAAAATATGAGAGATAGCAAAAACTAAAACTGCATCATTAGATTTTTGAAAAAGTCATTACCCTAGCCAGGGATCGAACCTGTTGATTTTGCAAAAAAATAATCATCCTATATTTTTGAACCAATCGATAGTGTTGCTGATAGAGATCCATTCCTGGAAACAAAGATAGTATGGCAAATCAAAGGAAATGGCTGAATTTTGTAGTTTTCTGTCATTTTCACCTTTCTGTCTCTGGCAAAACAATAGTGTGAACATAGAGGACAAGTGATATTATTCTGAATATTATAAAATAAGTTCTAAATGAAGTTCTTTACATAAAATTTGTAAAAACAGTTCATATTTTTAGTGCAGCAGTTTTTTACGTTATTGGTCATACCTCCTCACTGCATTTTTTTCAGGGATGGTTGTATGAAAATTACAGAAGATTACTAAAATGAGCTATTTCCTTTGTTTTGCCATACTATGTTTATTTCCAGGAATTGATCTCTATCAGCAACACTATCGGTTGGTATAAAAATATAGGATGATTATTTTTTTGCAAAATCAACAGATGACTTTTTCTATGACTTTTTCAAAAATCTAATGATGCAGTTTTAGTTTTTGTCAAAATCGGTCACGCAACTGCTTTCAGCATTTTTCGCTATCTCTCATAGTATAGGATATAGCCCTGAAGGCCCACATAAAAAATTCACCCTGTATACTTAATATGCATACAGACACCCAGACCACACAAATATCTAAGCATAAATAATTGTCTGAGGCGGGAATCGAACCCACGACCCTGTGTTTGGCAGTCCGGCATGGTGACCATTGTGCCAACTGGGTTGTCAAATGCTTAGATATTTGTCTATGATCTGGGTGTTTCTATGTATTATACGTATATATTTACAAAAAGAGGAGTATATTAGTAGTATTATCCGTTGTCTAGCACCCATAATACAAGTTGCTTCTTTTGCTGCTTGGCTTGGGGCTGGATGACGATGTGTGGAGTGTTCGCAATATTTATTTATTTATTGGATACAAAACTAAAAATGTTTTTATACAGACCATTTTGAATTTTTAACAGACTTAAAAAAAGGAGGAGGTTCTCAGAACAGAGTTACACCTCGAGAGTGCAGGAAATTGCTCAGTTTTTGCTTTCCACCCGTAGAATTGGGCCATAAACTAATAGTTACCGATAAATGGAATATCTGAAACCACCTTCTCATTAGAAAACTCTTCCAGCGGTTACGATTACAGGTTACAATTTAAATAAAATAGTCGCTTTCGTCTCGGCGGACTGGGTTTGAATGAATGTTGATAGGAAACCCTATCCTATCCTAAATGAAGATCTGATGAGGATCTTCGGAGTGATGAACAGATCTGTACAGCGAGATTAAGCAAATTGCTTAGTTTTCCATTTCCACTAGTAGAATTGGCCCATACACTAATAGGTATCGATGAATGAAGCATCTGAAAGCACCTTCTCATCACCTAACTCCTTAATGGGTTACGATTATGTACACGTTGCAATTTGAAGAAATAGTCGCTTTAGCCTCATGGAGAAGAATTTCCGGTGACAGCAGCACTAAAAATGGTTAAACCTTAACGACAGCGGCAGTAAAAATGGTTAAACCTGATCCAAAAACTAAAAAAAACCTGAAAACAAAAACTAATTAAAAACCGAAAACAAAAACAAAAAAGTGAAAGTGAAGTTTTCAGGTTTTTTTTTAGTTTTTGGGTTAGGTTTTTTTAATGTATTTAAAATTTACTGTTATCATTGTGAAAGGAAGTGTTTTGTGCCATAACTACTTGTTAAATATTGGTTCGTTCCTTGTGACCCTGATTAATTAATAAAAAATAGAAGTTTTTGTTTTTTTTTACTTTTGGTTTTATTTGTATTTAATTGTGTAATAATGGATCTATGTGTAATCTGAATGTTATAAAAAATAGTAAATTCAGTAAATTTTTTATTTTAATGACAATAACTCCTATCTCTCTCCTCTTATAAAATAATAGTGATAAAACAAGAAAAAGTTTTATTTCGGAAATACCTCGTAACTAATAATAGTCGAAACTTGTAACGAAGATTTTAACACTTACATTTAAATTTAACAACCAATACTAATAATAATAAGAAAATAATGATTAATTTACTTCATTTACATTGAACTTAACACATTTAATGCAGAAAACTTACTGTTAGCCAAGACGAACAGGTTCCAGCACGTTCTCAGTTCAAACTGCGCGTCAAAATTTGAGATAGGAGATATTTCTATTAAAATTTTCTAAATAAGATAGGTCGAATTTCTATAAGCGTATTTTTAATACTTTTAAACTTCAGATAGTTACGAATTTTCGTCACAGAAAAGTTGCTTACATTTTTATAACAGATGGCATTAAAATCACCTTTGAGTAAAACTGGCAGTTAGGAGTTGTTGCTCGGAAGCGGTCGATATATAATCTGTGGTCAAAGTCAAAATTTGTGGTCAATTCACCCCGTTTTACGGTATTTTTTATATTAATATAAAATATAGCTACGTCTGTGACGACCTTAAAGGTGGAAACACATTTACGTGTCGTGTCGCGCCAGTAGCATATCGGTTTCATATATTTTGTAGGATTAGAGACACATTTGTAGGTCGTGTCGTGTCGTGTCGTGGCGCCTTCTGTCGTGGCGCCGACTGCCAGAGCAGTGGTGGGGGTTATGGCGCAACATGCAAATGTGTTTCTATCTACGTGGCTCGTGGCGCGTCATTAACGACGCGGACAACTAGCGGACGGACGTTTGTTGCGTAGGTATTTGTAAAAATTGACCCGCGAACTTATTGAAGTTGTAACTCAACGAAAGGTCAATTTCTAGTTCTCTACCGAGACGATGAAATTCACCATGGTTCTGTCTCTCTTGGTTTATAGAATGACCCAGTACCTTCTTTTCTTTTTTTTTCTCTCAAGAAGTTTCATTGCTAAGAGAAATTGAAGATCTTCATCAAAATTACTTTCCAAATCCAAAGATAACATTATGTACGTTTACACGCTGTAAAGGTTCGATACCTACTGTTCAGAATTAACGTCAGAGCGCGCCACGACACGACAGATTAGTTTGCACACTCACCGTCACGACAGTAAGCGTCGCGACACGCCACGACACGTAAATGTGTTTCCACCTTAAGAATGGCCGGTATGATGTTTGGACGTTGAAATGGCACTTTAAATTTTTTAGCGGGAAAGACATTTTTTTTTTAAGTTTTGGCATCGATTGATTTGTTTATAAAGGCCAAGGTTCATCTTTGCATCAAGTGAGTAGTACAGACAGACAAGAACAAGATAATTAAAATTAAAAGCATAGGTTTGAAACCTTCGACCATTTAACTAGGCTTCAACCTATGCTTTTAATTTCTACCTCCATGGTTGAAGCTTCCTTATTATATTTCTTTTAAATATTTTTTTAAGACAGGCTACAAGCACAAGTCATGCGAAGCCATTACCGATAAAAAGGAAAAACAAGATTTGTTTTGACTTTTGTGAATTGAATTTTTTTTATTCATTCAGCAGACAATTATTTGAATTGTACATAAATTTAATTAAAATAATTTTTAGAAAGTCCACATCACAAATTAATGATGAGTTCCAGGGTTATCGATATGAAGTTAAAAGCTGAACCCGACAAACCTCTTTGTCGCGTTTGTTTACGATGCGAATCACAAATTCAAGACAATATTACGTCTATTTACGACAAAAGAAATGGACAATTAGTGTATGAAATGATCAATTATATCGCCAATATTGACATACAACCTGCAGATGAATTGCTTGATAAAATATGCTCTGACTGCACCCAAGAACTCGATAACGCAACACTCTTCAAACGAAAATGTGAAGTTTCAAACCGTATTTTGTTATCAAGCTTTAGAAGTGCAGGACGAAATAAACAGCAGACAGAGGCTAGTTTGAAATTCAGTGTAGCATTAACAGAACAAGCGAAACTGCAGCAGGAGTTGGCAGAAAGAAACCTAAAAGAAGAGCATGAACCTAAGGTGGAAGCAGAAGCTTTCTATGAAGAATATCCTACTAATGATTATGTTACAGGTTCACCAGTTTCTTACAATACTGATAATTTTACACAATCTGAAGAGCAACAAGAGATTTATGAAGCTAAACCATCAAGGAGAATTAGGTTAACAGATTTGAAGCTAATATGTCATGATTGTGGAGGGTCCTTTAGAACGAAATGTAAGCTCGGAGTCCATTGGAAGAAAGTACATCAACCAAAGACTTTAATTTGCAATGTTTGTAAAATGCAATTCAAATCTTGCAAGGCATTACAGTCTCATAGAAAGCGAAAGTTACAAAGTTGCACTACAGCTGGTAAAAGTCGAATCGAAGGCGTAGGTAGATCTCGAAGATTCTACTGTAAGGATTGTGAGTACGCTACTCATCGCATCCACGATATGACGAACCACTTAAACATACATACGGGCGACAGACCGTGGACTTGTAAACTGTGTTCGAAGACATTTACTCAACAGAGCGTGTTACAGAGTCACTTAGAAAATTTTCATAAGAATTACTTAGTAGAATTGACATGTCATCTTTGCGGCAAACATTGTAAGGGCCGCAGTGCCATTTACAGGCACATGCTAATGCATCGAAAGTCTACATATGAATGCGATATTTGTGGTATAATTTTAACAAGAAGAAACAGTTTATTACTACATTTGAAAAGGCATTCGGATAAATCATATTTTTGTGAAAAATGTCCATCTACATTTTATACAAGCTATGAGCTTTATAGTCACAGAGTAAGAGTTCATGATAGGACGAGAAAAGTTGTTCGGAAACGATACCACTGTGATTTATGTGCGTACAGTACCACCCATAATGAAATTATGAAGAAACATCGTGATAAACACACTGATAGCAATATTGCTTGTGAAAAATGTGGAAAATTTTATGAAAATGAAGAGAAGTTAAATCTTCATAAAAAACAACACTTTGAACGTTATCATGAATGTCTTCAGTGCAAGAATACATACTATAATAAAGATCAATTAAGGATTCATGTAAAAAGGAGACATAAAAGTAACTCAGATTCAAATCTTAATAATAATCCAAACTTATTAAGTAAAGAAAGAAATGAAACATGAAAATTATTATGACATCAGTGGTGTAATAGATAAACACTCATCTGTGCTGCACATGGTTGAGAATTCGATTCCTACCAGGCACTATTTGCAATGTGACAAGACATCAGCTACTAATTTATATTTTTAATTTATTACATATTTTTTTTTAGTTACGTTTATAATATTACAAAAATCTAAATAAGTAGGTACTAAAAAAAATTTTCATTTTTTATTTAGGTAGGTAAGTATAGTACCTATATCACACTAGCATTACCTACCTCGCGGTTTCACCCGCGTAAGTCCAGACCCCTTGGGAATATCGGGATAAAAAGTAGCCTTCCGAGTTTCATCAAAATCGGTTTGTAGTTTCGACGCCTATACAATGTAAAGTCAAAAAAATTTCCCTTTAAAATATTACCACTGCTGCGCTCCGCAGTTTCACCCGCGTTGCTCCCGATCCCGTGGGAATATGGGGATAACAAGTAGTGTAACATAAAAAGTATCCTCATACCCAGGTTCATCGAAATCGGTTTAGTATTCGTTACTAATAAGAATAAAATGAAATGATAAAAAAAATTCTAGGGTTAATGTAGAAAAATTACTCTTCGATTTTTTCGGGCTCTCACGCCACTTATGAGTAGAGAAGGAATACTCATGTGCTCACGCTCTCGGACAACTTTCAAGTAGGGTAAAAAAAGTGCGTAAGAAATGCCCTTACCCGAAGCCGAACCTTAATCGGATAGATTCTTTCTGTCACACCGTTTGTCATGTCGACATTGTCATTGTCAAAAGGAACGCCGACTGATCTGGATCGCCGCTTTTGCTTGTTTTGCATTGCTTTTAATCTAATTCGATTATAATTAAAAATAATATAGAGAGAATTTTATCGTGCGAGCTGTAATCATCCATAACAATGGCCGCGGCTGTGCTGAAAGTGGAACTTGAGCAGGAGGCCTGCTTCGTATGCGGAGTAGGTAGTGAAGAGCTGTTCTCGCCGGAGGAACATGATGCTTCCATGCCAACTGCACAGGTCACCCTGCGAGCTATGTTGCTACATTTGAATAATAATAAGGTAAGTAAGTCACATTAGGACTCTAAGGTTTTCGTGTAGGACGCCGAGTGACCAGGTGGAGCGACGACATACGCAAAGCAGTGGGCAGTGAATGGAGAAGAAGAGCCGAAGATCGGACTCAGTGGAGTATCTTGGGAGAGGCCTACGTCCAGCAGTGGACTGACACCGGCTGATGATGATGATGATGAAGTCATATTATCTCTCTTTCAATGAGTATTCTAAAATTTTACTAGAAGTTGAACTGTTTTCATTTCATATAAAAATGCCAAAATGTTTCTCAGGATTTAATGTACAGTCGGCTGCATAATTGCTGCCCCCGGAGTTAAAAAATTACTATTAATGGCATGTTTTCATTCTAATATTTTTATTTGATAAATTGATGACTTAGATGACTTTAAACTTCAAGTAAAGCAGGTGCCTAGAATCTTGCTTGTGTTGAAAACATTCTTATAACAGCCGTTTTGGAGCTGTATGGTTGGTCTGCAATTATGCCGCCGACCGTACCTACCTGCCTACCATGCCAAGTTTCATGAAAATTGGTTAAATAATTCATTAAAAAAAAACTTAGTATGTTTTATCAGGATAAAAAGTACCCTATGTCTTCAGACTAAATTAATATATTCCAGTAGCAATAGTGTAACTAAATTCGTAACGTTATTCAAACAATGCAGGTGGTGCCAAACGGACGTCTCTGCGTGCAATGCATACGTCGGACATTAGATGCTTACAGCCTGAGTACTGCCCTGAGCAACGCAGGGCCTCCACCACTGAGTGAGAAAATACAAACATTGAGGAAAAGGTGACTTAACACTACTTGTAATCATCCAACCGTATGCTAAGTAAGACATTTCCCACAGTGCTCCATATGGCTCCATATTCAATTCATTAACAATACATCCCATCAAAAACATAACTTGTAAAAAAAACCAAGTCTCGCAACCCAGTTCTTCTACAGTAAAAAGTTGTGAGATCCATGTAATACCAAGTCGGTTAATTTATTCAGTCCCTACTTGATTGCCTGGGAGGCAGAAATTGTACGGCAGCGCCGTTGCAAAGGATGGTATGGCCGTGTCGCTTTTTTGCTTGACTTGGCGGACAGATAACTGGGATACTTATCCCAGTTATCTGTCCGCCAAGTCGAGCAAAAGAGTCGCATTTAGCGCAGTGTCTTTACTTAAAGACACTGCGCTAAATGCGACTCTATGATTGGTCAATTTTGTGCTGCTCTTTAGTTTACTATACAGTAGCTGCGCCCCGCAGTTTCACCTGTGTAAGTTGTGAACACGTGGGAATATCGGGATAAAAGGTAGCCAATGGGTTAATCCAGGTCTCCAGCTATCTAGATACCGAATTTCATTGCAATCAGTCCAGTAGTTTTCGCAAGGAGTAACAAACATACAAGCACACACACAAACTTTCACATTTATAATATCAGTAGTAAAATTTTGACATAACATTCGCGACTGTTAAAATCTTTAAAGTCTGTGCAACCGTTTTTGGCATGGTAATTATATAAACAAAAATAAATAAAATTAACTTAAAATATTATAATAAATAAATAAATATTAAATAAATAAATATAAAAATAATTATTATAAGTATATATTAAAAGGTATCCAGATTATGTGACATTTTGTTTAACAAGTGTGAT
This sequence comes from Idaea aversata, assembly GCA_907269075.1. Taxonomy (NCBI): domain Eukaryota; kingdom Metazoa; phylum Arthropoda; class Insecta; order Lepidoptera; family Geometridae; genus Idaea; species Idaea aversata. The sequence goes on from OU026084.1 coordinate 2,390,256, forward strand.
ATTTTTTTTATTTACTTAATATGGATGGAGTAAAAAAATTTTTACCATTGAATTCCACCGCGAGGTGGTAAGTATCTACCAAAATTTTTGTACTTTATGTATTATCGATAAATGTATTATGTATAGCTGTTGCCCGCGACTTCGTACGCGTGGTAGTTTTGTTTATGTACTAAAACCTTCATCTCGAATCACTCTATCTATTATAAAATACCGCATCAAAATCCGTTGCGTAATTTTAAAGATCTCTTTTTTTTGATAATGTCTAGTAAATTGATGGAATACCTGCATTCATAAAAAAGTTGACGTCATTGTCACGTTCCCATTGTGTGACGTCATTGTCACGTTCCCATTGTGTGACGTCATTGTCACGTTCCCATTGTGTGACGTCATTGTCACGTTCCCATTGTGTGACGTCATTGTCACGTTCCGGTGACGTCATGTCAACAATGACGTCACACAGCACGCAGCAATATAATATCGCTCATCTGGGATTGTGTTATGGTAACGAGCGACGATAAAGGAAAAAATATATACAGGAAATTTCATCGGTTTCATATGACGTTATCACGTAAAATTATCGTCCGCAAACTAACTTCACAGACAACCATTTTTTTTTTAGTTCAAAGAAGTTACCGTTTACCTCATCTGAGAGAGAGTTGATCGTAGCGTTAGTAAGCGAACGGCCCATTATCGAAGACAAACGGACAAATGCTAGAAACATTGAGTTGAAAAAGCACGCATGGGAAGCTTTGACTATGGCCTTCAATAGACAGCCATACGTTACTAAAAGGAATAGCCATCAATTAAAAAGATGTTGGGAGAATATAAAAACGCTGAGAAAAAAGGAAATGTCGCAGGATTCATTTAATATGACAAGTGGAGGTCCCCCACAAGGCAGCTCTATGGGCTCGGACAATTTAGTTGATGCTATTCGTTTAACAGTTCCATGTGACATTGATTCCTATTCTACAGAAAGTGAGTATGGTATAACTTATTAGGCCTACAATAATAAAAGAGCTATTTCATTAAAATATGTAAGACACTCAGTTGCACGAAAGTCCATTAATTAATAATGACGGCATTAAAATTTTAATGACACATTACACATAGATTTAGGCCCGTATTAATAAATCGCTCTCAATATCGATCTTGAGTGCGTATCAATCGAGTGAGTCTTGAGATATGGTCACTATCTTAAGTTAGGCGTTAATTAATAGATAAAACTCAAGTTTTAACCAAGCTGATATCGCTCCTGAGATTTGAGACTGATCTTGAGAGCGACCTTGAATGACAGTAGCGCTATGTTCTTACCTTAAATGGTCTGTTTTTACCCTATGGTAGGTAGTTTCGTCATATTTTACTGTCAACTTGTTTTTAATGTGAAAATATTTTACAAAATGTAAGATTTTACTATTATATAATTATTCCGAGACGTTTTAAAGGTTTGGTGTGATGACTTTATTTGTTCACTGTAATGCCCTCTAACTTTAGTCATGTATGACCCGCAATCAGACTTGAGTTCACGAAACTACATCTTGAGACATATCTTGAGAGCTGAGTTTGATTTATTAATACGGTATTACTCAAGTGATACGTCGCTCTTTAATCGCGTCATAAGATAGGTTTATTAATCAGCGCAACAACTCAAGAGCAAACTCAAGATTGAAACGATATTGAGTTCGGTTTATTAATACGGACCTTAATGTGTCATTAAACGTTTAATCCCGTCATTATAATTAATGGACTGTCGTGCAACTGAGTGTTAGTATTCTTTTAAATTTTTCAAAAGTATTGCTTTCAGACAATTTGAAAAAATAAGAGAGCGGATATTTCGAACCTTAAGAGGAAAGGGTACCGGAGGCTTTCTCCATACAAACTATTACAAACGTAGTCGACTGTTTTCTCCCTGGATAATGACACTAGAGCAAATATTTTTGGTGCATAAAACTTATAACTGCCATGACCATGCCCCTATTTTTTGATTTTTTAAATTTTATAATTTTTTTAATTTTAATTTCTATGATAATTAGAAAATGAAAAAAAAACAAAGCATAGGTGCATAGTCATGGCAGTTATAGGTTTTATGGCACAAAAATATTTGCTCTAATGTCATTATCCAGGGTGGAAACAGTCGACTACGTTTGTATGGAGAGCTCGCAGGTACCCTTTCACCTTAACAATTATATTTCACATTGATGCACTGCATGTGACTGTGTCATAATTATTACAAAACTAGCTGCGCATCGCGGTTTCACCCACGTAACTCCCGATCCCGTGGGAATATCAAAATAAAAAGTATATAGCCTTCCTCGATAACTGGACTATCCAACACAAAAAGGTTTTTTCAATTTGAACCAGTAGTTCCTGAGATTAGCGCGTTCAAACAAACAAACAAACTCTTCAGCTTTATAATATACTAGCGACCCGTCCCGGCTTCACACGGCTATATTATGCATGTATTATATCTAAAAACCTTCCTCTTTAATCACTCTACTATCTATTAAAAAAAACCGCAACAAATTCCGTTGCGTAGTTTAAAAGATCTAAGCATACAAAGGGACATAGGGAAATAGGGACATAGGGACGGCGAAAAGTGACTTTATTTTATACTATGTAGTGATGTATAGATAAGTATTGATAATCAGAAAAATAAATAAACTAAACTTAATAAAAAAACCTTTCCCAACGTAATAATTAAATTTAGGTTTAATTTAATTACAGATGTTGGATTGGACAATACATTACCATTGGATGAGCCCAACCGAAAAGTATTGAAAAGAAAGCATGCAGATGTTTTAAATTCAACAAACGATTCTGAAGGTAGGGTCCTTATATTGTCGACCCAGTTGGCACAATGGTCACCATGCCGGACTGCCAAACACAGGGTTGCGGGTTCGATTCCCGCCTCAGACATGTATTTATGCTTAGATATTTGTCTGTGGTCTGGTTGTTTCTATGTACCTATTATAAGTATATATGTATTTACAAAATTAAAGTATTTATGTAGTATATCCGTTGTCTAGCACCCATAACACAAGTCTAATTACTTAACTTGGGGCTAGATGGCGATGTGTGGAATGTCCTGCGATATTTATTTATATTTATACTAGCGACCCGCTCCGGCTTCGCACGGCTATATTATGCATGTATTATAGGTACATAATATTAACCTTTCTCTTGAATCACACTATCTATTAAAAAAACCGCATCAAAATCCGTTGCGTAGTTTTAAAGATCTAAGCATACAAAGGAAGTCCCGGGACATAGGGATATAGGGACGGCGAAAAGTGACTTTATTTTATACTATGTAGTGATAGTGATTATCCTTATTAGAGACCTGTAAAGTCTCATTATTGTTCAGAAGGCCAAATCTCGTAAATAACATTGTTCAAATTACATTACAAATTACGATTGCATTTCAATTAAGTACAAAAAATACCCTCGAAATAGCTTTTGGAATTCTCAAGAATATTTTTTGTAATTGGAACAATTTTATTTATGACTAGCTGCGCCCCGCGGTTTCAACCGCGTAATAATTTTTTTTTTCTTCATAAGTACCTTCCGACAATAACAAACCCAACAAAAAAAAAATAGCGAAATCGGTTTAGCCATTCACGCCTGATGCGATGGCCAAGGAAAATAGGGATTCATTTTATATATAGACTAGCGACCCGCCCCGGCTTCGCACGGCTGTATTATGCATGTATTATATCTAAAAACCTTCCTCTTTATTCACTCTATCTATTAAAAAAAACCGCATCAAAATCCGTTGCGTAGTTTTAAATATCTAAGCATACATAGGGACATAGGGACGGCGAAAAGTGACTTTATTTTATAATATGTAGTGATGAGATTATTTCTTACACCTCGAGAAAAAAATGTTATGCCTTACGAAAACATAAAATGGAAAAAAAAGGATTTCGTTCCCAACGTGTCTTCCGCGTTGATTTTTAATTTGTCTAACAAATAACTTGTTATTTCAGGTACCACTGTTAATGATAATGGACAAGTTAGTAACGAAGACGAAATTCTGTCATCGCTGTCAATAAAGGAAACTGATATTTTAAACACTCAAACAGTCACAGGTATATTTTTATATATACAGCTCTATTTCTTTCAATTTGCCATACTATGTTTGTTTCCAGGAATTAATCTCTATCAGCAAAACTATCGATTGGTATAAATTTTTTTTTGCAAAACTAACAGGTTCGTTCATTGGTATTGACTTTTTCAATAATCAAATGATCACCCTTTATACTAACAGCGCTCCGTGGTTTTACGCGCGTAATTCCCGATCTCGTGGGAATATCGGGATAAAAAGTAGCATAATATGATACTCCCAATGAATCAATGTATCCTCATACCAAGTTTCATCAAAATATGTCCAGTAGTTTCAGAGCCTATTCGTTACGCTTAGCAAAACATTCAGCGATTCATTTTGACGTGACAACGTCTTATAAATTGGTTTGCCGGGTGACACTTCAAGAAACTGCGTTACGCTCCGCTCACGTTATGCGCTCACAATGAGAGCGAGTGAGAGGCACGCGGGCATGGTTAGCCCGCCTAAGAGCGAGAGAGACAGACATAAAAAGTGAAAGGCACGCGTCCCTTTTTATATTATAGATTTTTTTAGGACCAACTGCTATAACTAAAAACATAAACATAAAATAGTGGAAACAGAAAGCCAATTAGAGGTCCCCACGCATAGCGCACGCTATTTATTCAACTATGGACAATAAGTTTTATATCTATACAAATATTCCGAACTAGCTGCGCTCTGCGGTTTCACCCGCGTAACTCCCGATCCCGTGGGAATATCGGGATAAAAAGTAGCCTATAACCTTCCTCGACAAATGGACTATCCAACACAAAAAGAACTTTTCAATTCGAACCAGCAGTTCCTGAGATTAGCGCGTTCAAACAAACAAACTCTTCAGCTTTATAATATTAAGTATAGATTATAATGAAGAAAGATTTTTTTGTTTGTTTTATCGAACTTTTTTTTTCCACTATTCTGAGGGAATTTTTACTTAAAAATCAGCTGTTTCATACAAAAACTTCGAACGAAAAGTTCGAATTTCCAAAAGTCGTAGAACAAAAGTTGTTCGCCTAGACTTCTAGAACTAGGTACCCCGTTTTGTATTAAAACCCCTTCGCTGAAACACATTGTATTTAAAAAATAATATTGTTTTATTTTCCAGATAACAATAAGTTAATAAGTGAGGTGGATGCAAGAATCAAAAGATGCAGTATCAACATGGAACAAGACCAAGCATTGCATGAGTTGAGGCTCCAAAGGGAAAATATATTGATTCAAAGAGAACAAAATCAATTAGAATTCGAAGATGAGATGCATAAATTGGAATTGGAAAAAATTAAGCTAGAAATTAAGAAGTTAAAAAGAGATAATGAAAATTAAACCTTTTAATTTGATATTTTGTTTTATTTTATTTTCACTATTGAATTCCTTACATATTTAATTAATTGAGCTATATTAATAAAACGAGCCAAGGCGAGTCGGACTTGCGCAAGAAGGGTTCCGTACAGTGTTGTATGGGAACCCTACTTATTATTTGGATGAATAGATGATTAGTCTTGTATGTTATAGAAAAGACTCTGTTTTTCTTTGAATAGATCGAACTGAATGATGGATCTATCGGATAGATATGATGTAGAATGCACAGATTGATTGGTCTTGTATGTAATAGAAAGGACTCTGTTTTTCTTTGAATAGATCGAACTGAATGATGGATCTATCGGATAGGTATAATGTAGAATGAACAGATTGATTAGTCTTGTATGTAATAGAAAGGACTCTGTTTTTCTTTGAATAGATCGAACTGAATGATGGATCTATCGGATAGGTATGATGTAGAATGAACAGATTGATTGGTCTTGTATGTAATAGAACGGACTCTGTTGATCCTAATGAACAGATTGAATTCATTGGTAGATGACTTTATTGAGGGAGATGTGTACTGAGGCAAAAGAATAGAATAGAAAAACATTTATTTGGACAAGCACACTACAAAAATACATATTATGAACCATTTAAAAGCCCTTTATTTACTCTACTGTGAGGGATTACTTTTTAGACCAATGTTCAAGTCTATGGCACGTCATTTTTAGGATTCCGTACATAAAGGGTAAAAACGGGACTCTATTACCAAGACCTCACTGTCCGTCCGTCTGTCTGTGAATCGAGATAGCTAGAGAGTTAAAAGTTTCACAAATGATGTAAGTATTTGTTGCGGCTTTAACAACAAAACTAACAGAAAAAATAATTAATCACTGAACATGGTACGGAACCCTTCGTTCGCGAGTCCGACTCGCACTTGGCCGGATTTAGTTAAATTAATATTACAATGACACCGGCTGGTTAATCATCTATTAGATTAAATGAAAAAGGCAATATTAGTGGAAGAAGTGAATTGATTTAAGTTTCAAATAAACAATTTGTTATTATTAGTGACTAGCAACCCGCCCCAGCTTCGCACGGCTATATTATCTATACATATAAAATGCTTTGTCCTGACTGACTGACGGATCAACGCACATCCTAAACCGCTGATCGTAGAGACCTGAAACTTCGAGGGTGTGTTCTTTGTATGACATAGGCATCCGATAAGAAAGGATTTTCTGAAATTCTACCCCTAAGGGGTGAAAAAGGGGGGCAAAGTTTGTATGGGACAACGTGATTCCTTAGTCCATTTTCGACTTCTATGCGGACGTAGTCGCGGGCAAAAGCTAGTGCATGTATAAACCTTCCTCTTGAATCACTCTATCTATTAAAAAAATCCGCATCAAAACCCGTTGCGTAGTTTTAAAGATTTAAGCATACAAAGGGATATAGGGACAGAGAAAGCGACTTTGTTTTATACTATACGTAGTGATTGTTAATTTAGCAGTAGCCAAACAACTGCAGTAAAAAACAAACATTAGAAATCTTCTATCTTCTCTATCGATACATCATCACTGTCACTACTAAGTCACTTTTCGCCGTCCCTATGTCCCTATTTTCCTTTGTATGCTTAGAACTTTAAAACTACGCAACGGATTTTGATGCGGTTTTTTTAATGGATAGATTGATTCAAGAGGAAGGTTTATATGTATAATACATGCATAATATAGCCGTGCGAAGCCGGAGCGGGTCACTAGTAATACATATAAAATGCTTTGTCCTGACTGACTGACGGATCAACGCACAGGCAAAACCGCTAATCGTTGTAACCTGAAACTTGGAGGGTGTGTGTTCTCGTATGACGTAGGCATCCAAAAAGAAATATTTTTGGAAAATTCAAACCCTACGCTAGTGAAGTCGCGGGTGAAAGCTAGTCTCTATCTATACATATAAAATGCTTTGACCTGACTGACTGACAGATCAACGCACAGCCTAAACCGCTGATCGTAGAGACCTAAAACTTAAAGGGTGTGTTCTTTGTATGACGTAGGCATCCGATAAGAAAATATTTGCCGAAATACTACCCCTTAGGGTGTGAAAAAGGGGGGCAAAGTTTGTATAAGAGACAACCTCTACACTGACGAAGTCAATAAAAATATAATTTTGTTTTTCAGACTACACGAACTAACCCAAAAGATAGACGTCTTCATCGTTGTGGGAGGCGGTGCCAACGGGAACTACAGCGAAGAAGACATTATAATGGTGGAGCGTGACGCCTTACAGGCTGCCTCGGAGAACGGGCAGCCTTCACGGACTGCGCTGGTGAGACCGGAGCTCGGGTACCAGTGTACTGTTTGTCCGGAGACGTTCCAGGTATAAATATAGGCTTAGAGAAGACTATGTTGTGGTGTGATGCCTTACTGCCTACTAACATGTTGAACGCCCGATTACTGAAAGGCTACTTATCAACTTCAACTTTAGTGATGGCCTCTCTATTGGCTAATAGTAACACATTGTAACGCACGAAAGGCACGCAGTAACGCACGTACTGGCTAGTAGTAAGAGGAATCCTAAACGTTCGAGAATTCAGGGGTGAAACTTTTTTATATCTCTAAAAGCTGTTGCCCGCGACTTCGTACTCGTGGTAGTTGTGTTTTAAATACTAAAACCTTTCTCTTGAATAACTCTATCCAACCATGAATCGGTCCCGTATATATGAGGTTCGCCTCGATATATGACCTGAAGTATAAATCCATTGAAATCTCTCCCTATATTTCCAGCGTATCTCCCTGCTACGCGAGCACCTATCCACACACGGATCGGTGGCTATACACAACTGCTGGACATGCGGTGCTCAGTTCGAGACGGCGAGCGCGGCCCTCGACCACTCCGCCACGCACAGCCTGCCCGAGCGCACGTGTCACGTCTGCAATACCACATTCCAGGTAAAGATAGCTACCATATGCAGGAGGTTATTATATTAGCTGAAAATTTTATGAATGGTTTTAGTACTTATAAGTTTTCGCAAAAATTTAAATTTGTCCATATCTTTTTGACGACCCAGTTGGCACAATGGTCACCATGCCGGACTGCCAAACACAGGGTTGCGGGTTCGATTCCCGCCACAGACAAGTATTTATGCTTAGATATTTTTCTGTGGTCTGGTTGTTTCTGTGTATTATAAGTATATATTTACAAAACAAAAGTATATAAGTAGTATATTCGTTGTTTAGCACCCATAACACAAGTCTAGTTACTTAGCTTGGGGCTAGATGGCGATGTGTGGAGTGTCCTGCCATATTTATTTAATTTATTTATTTTTATCGTGTTGAATCAGGACCTTGATTTTAATACACCTAATAGGGACTATAGACCTCAGTATCTGGAATGAATTTCAACTTGCTAGGTCCACCCGTTCCTGAGAAAATCGGTGGTGACACCTCTCCTCTGAACATGGTCGACTAAGCTGAGGTAGTAGGTGGTGGGCAAGCCTACTCCATCTTCACGCAAAAAGGACCCAATTAAAAAGGGTCTAATCGCGGAAAACAGCCCGTATACAAGTACAAGGGTTCCTTTTTTATTGATATTTTTTCCTGCTATTTAAATCTAGCTTTCTAGCTAGATGGGTCTGGTCGAAAGACCAGCGCTGCAGCTAAGCATGCTTGGCTGCAGGTTTTAGCTGAGGTCGACCCATTTGGGTCAGCACACGACTCCTCATTTATATTGTTATTTCTTTGTAAATTTTTTTGTTTTTTATTTAATTATTTTTCTTGTCATGTTCATTCCTGTGTTTGTCGTGCAATGCTTTTTCTTTCTTTCTTTTTTAACTTTTGAGGTACGGAACTCTAAAAATGAACACATCTTGATAAGAAGTCCATAAATGACGACCCAGTTGGCACAGTTATCACCATGCCGGACTGCCAAACACCGGGTTGCGGGTTCGATTCCCGCCTCAGACATGTATTTATGCTTAGATATGTCTGTGGTCTGGTTGTTTTTATGTATTATAAGTATATATTTACAAAAGAAAAAGTATATAAGTAGTATATCCGTCGTCTCGCACTCAAAACACAAGTCTAGTTACTTCTTGGGGCCAGATGGCGATGTGTGGAATGTCCTGCAGTATTAATTTATTTATTATTTATTATTAACTTATTATTTTCTCCCCCCCAGACCACTCTAAACCTACGTCAGCACGAACCAACGTGCACCACGTGCAGCGAATGCGGGGAACACTTCGAGTCCCGCCCGGAGCTCGTGTCTCACATGGCTGTTCACACGAACCGGTGCGGCAAGTGCCTCGCGTCCGTGCCGTTGGATGAGCGGGCCGCGCATCGCTTGGCGCATGCGCGTGCGCAGCGGTTCGTCTGCGGATACGACGCTTGTATACTGCGCTTCGCTACCAGGTCGGTTTAAATTGGAGGATCGCTCTCTCTATACAAACGTAGTCAACTATTTCCTCTCTGGATAATGACACTATAGCAAATATTTTTGTTGCATAAAACCTATAACTGCCATGACTATGCCCCTATATCTTGATTTTTTTTTTCATTTTCTAATTATCATAGAAATTAAGCTTTGAAAAACAAAAAAGAAAAATAAAACATAGGTGCATTGGTCATGGCAGTTATAAATTTTATGCAATAAAAATATTTGCTCTAGTGTCATTATCCAGGGAGGAAACAGTCGACTAAGTTTGAATGGAGAGAGCGCCGGTACCCTTTCTTCTTAAACTATAATCCTATCCTACTAATATTATAAATGTGAAAGTATATGTGTATGTTTGTTACTCCTTCACGCCAAAACTACTGGACCGATTGCGATGAAACTCGGTATCTAGATAGCTGGAAACCTGGATTAACACATAGGCCTTTTATCCCGATATTCCCACGGGATCGGGACTTACGCGGGTGAAACCGCGGGGCGCAGCTAGTTGATGAATGTAGGATACACCAGTGTCGAAAAAATCTTTTTTACCCAACTGTTTGAAGGGAAAGGGTTATGTTTTTCACGCCTATCTTTGTAGTATTCTTTATTAATTGAATAACTTTCCTTCTGGTATACACACCATAGTGTGGGGTGTTAATTCTATCTTTGTAATATTCTTTATAAATTGAATAACTTTCCTTCTGGTATACACACCATAGTGTGGGGTGTTAATTAGCTGAACTAAAGTTATCACTTGTTGTAAAAAAAAACAACTGCACCCTAGGATTTCACCTGCGTAAGTACCATAGGAATTGTGTGAGTGTACCGAACACGTTTAGTATTAAAGAAAAATATCAATAAAAATAAAAATACCAATAAATAATAAACAAAGAAGATATGCCGCGAATATCCATAAAAAAATACATACAACCGAATTGGTAACCTCCTCCTTTTTTGTAGTCGGTTACAAAGTAAATGCGCTCTTTTTAAAGCCTTTATTTTTTTTCCAGAAATGATCTGCTAGCTCACATACGCAAATGTCACAACGACGATCCTGAACCCGCTACTGAAACTGTGCCGGCATCTCCGCAATGCAGCGTTTGCAACAGAGTGTAAGTAATCACTACATAGTATAAAACAAAGTCACTTCTCGCTGTCTGTCCCTGTGTATACTTAAATGTTTAAAACTTCGCAACGGATTTTGATGCGGTTTCTTTTTATAGATATAGTGATTCAAGATGAAAGTTTAAGTATATAAAACAATACTACCACGCGTAGGAAGTCGCGGGCAACAGTTAGTTTAAAAATAAATATTCAATGATACACAGCGCCATTTCGTTTCGATGGGTTCGATTAGCAAATACGTCATAATTTGTGAAGGACAAATTATGACGTACCAGCAGCGCTCCATGGTTTCACGCGCGTAACTCTCGATCCCGATATCGAGATAAAAAGTAGCCTATGTTACTTCCAATAAATCAATGTATCCTCATACCAAGTTTCATCAAAATCCAGTAGTTTCAGAGCCTATTCGTTACAAACAAAAAATATTTTCTCTTTATAATATTAGTATAGTTTATATATTTGCTAGCGACCCGCTCCGGCTTCGCACGGCTATTTTATGCATGTATTATACATATAAACCTTTCTCTTGAATCACTCTATCTATTAAAAAAACCGCATCAAAATCCGTTGCGTAGTTTTAAAGATCTAAGGTCCGTATTAATAAACCGAACTCAATATCGATTTCAATCTTGAGTTTGCTCTTGAGTTGTTGCGCTGATTAATAAACCTATCTTAAGACGCGATTAAAGAGCGACGTATCACTTGAGTTTAACCGTATTAATAAATCAAACTCAGCTCTCAAAATATGTCTCAAGATGTAGTTTCGTGAACTCAAGTCTGATTGCGGGTCATACAAATCTTACATTTTTTTAATATTTTCACATTAAAAACAAGTTGACAGCAAAATATGACGACACTACCTACCATAGGGTAAGAACATATCATTCAAGGTAAGAACAAAGCGTTACTGTCATTCAAGATCAGTCTCAAATCTCAAGAGCGATATCAGCCTGGTTAAAACTTGAGTTTTATCTATTAATTAACGCCTTACTTAAGATAGTGACCACATCTCAAGACTCACTCGATTGATACGCACTCAAGATCGATATTGAGAGCGATTTATTAATACGGGCCTAAGCATACAAAGGGACATAGGGATATAGGGACGGCGAAAAGTGACTTTTTTATACTATGTAGTGATGATGATAGTGATGTCGCCAATTCCGTTAGGGGCTGTCCATTAATCACGTGAGACTCGAAAGGGGGGGAGGGGTCCAAAAAATCACGAAATATCACAAGGTTGTAGTAATATATCCCGTGTATTAATTTTTTCGGCAAACGCGCCATACTCAATCGAAAAGCGGCGATAAATTTTCTATAATAAAATTAGATGTTACTTATACCTGTATTTTAAAATAACAAAAAAATTAAGATTCATTGTACTAAAAATACACGTGATATTGAGTAGTCTTAAACCTCACCATGTATCACCAAGGGGGAGGGGGGTTAAAAAAATGCCAAAAAAAAAACATTACGTGATTAAGCCCTTTATTTGGTTTTTACGACGTATAACGAAATACAGGCAGGTATGCAGGTCATCACATGTACTTATCTTCTTCTATGCTGTGAAAGCGTGTTACCCTTTAGACCGCATCGTCACCTACCATGAGGTAGGTGTGATAGAAATACTCAACTTTCTTCTAAGAAACAATTGTTAATTTATTTTTATTTCAGGTTTGGCTCCGTGGCCGCTTTAAAAAGACATTCGAAAATTCATAGAACTGAAAAACCTGAACCTGTAAGCACTATGGTAAGATTAAGAAATTAAAAACACCTAAAATCTAACTCTTCCTTTGGGAATTTTAACACTGTCACGACCACAGACATGGATATAGCTAGATAACGCAAATGTATGTACTTCGCGTGTCCGAACCCCGACCGAGCGACAAGGTTGGTCGCCGCTAACTTTAGTACTCACGCGTTAATTATTGCAGCCGGACGGCCGCAAAAACTAAAAAAAATGCCTCATTGCGTGATAATTAACTGCAATAGCCCAAAAATTTCGAGTACCCAAAGGCAGGAACATATTTCCTATCACAGGTAAGTTATTTTTAAATCATATTATGCGTGAATTCATATTAAAACTGTTTTTTTAAGTATTCCAATCTGTGTGTGAGTCCCAGAATATACCTAACTATAAAATAACGTTAAGTAAACTATATTCACATTACATTGCCGCGTTTCCTTTGAAATTTTGATCTGAATTTGTGTGTTAAGAGACGATGAATATCGGAACAAGCGATACTGTCGCGCATCACTTCGACTTCGTGATACAGGCAATTTCTCATTCGTCTCTCAAATCTAGCGACTAGTGTTGTTCGTTCTACAACTATATCAATAATCGATTTCGGACAGACGAATGGTATTAAAAAAACCCCAATTTTAGTACAGACGTTCAACTTGACCAATTTGCTTTACCTATTCATAGGAAGGATCCTTTGCCTTAATTTGTGAAAAAAGTTGGCTACCTCAGAAAAAACGCCATCTAGTAGGTATGTGTACTGGCAACTCCTCTCCCATTCAAATATATCATTCGTCTGTCTATATCATTCGTCTGTTAGAAAATCGACATCACAATATCGATATCATTCATATTAATCGATTTATAATTTTTATAGGAATCGGTTTAGGTTTCTCATCACTAAATTATAACTGTGACCTCACAGTAGGTGTTAAAAAGTCGGCACGCTTGGTTTTAATACAAATTGTGATACTTACGTTATCTAGCTATATTCATGTCTGTGGTCACGACCCTAACGTAGCCATAGCGGGGATCTAAAGTTATTAGTAGTATATCCGTGCGCCCACTGTTGGCGTACGTTCACATATAAAATTGGGTATATCAGCCATCAAGCCACACATCTAGGCTAAATAATAAAAACTTGGTCGCCCCGGCCGAAATCGGCCTGGAAGAATGATGAGCACCCATAACACAAGTCTAGTTACTTAGCTTGGGGCGAGATGGCGAAGTGTGGAATGCCCTGCGATATTTAGGTTACATATCATAATAACTAAGTTCATTATAACTATGTTCGAAATAACTACGGTCGTATCACATAAGTTTATAATACCTAACGGTCGATTCGACTACACATTATAATAACTAAGTTCAATTTAACTATGTCCGAAATAACTACGGTCTATTCACATATTTGTGACGACCTCTGTGGCGCGTCGGGCGAACACCCGACTGCGACGCAGAAGGTTGCGGGTTCGATTCCCGCCGGGAACAAGTATTTATGCTGACCATAAATTCTTGTTTCTGGTTCTGGGTGTTTCCTATATGTATAATATGTATATATTTACAAAAAAAAAAAAAGTATATAAGTAGTTTATCCGTTATCTGGCACCCATAACACAAGCATTAAGTTACTTAGCTTGGGGCTGGATGGCGATGTGTAATATGTCCTGAAATATTTATTTATTTATATTTTCATAATACCTAACGGTCGATTCAACTACTGTTTAATATACCTAAGTTTGATTCAACTAAAATTAATTGAGCTAACGAACGATTGATCTAATGTACGAAACACACCTACGGTTTAAAAAAAATCAAATTAATAAAATACACGCTCCCTAACCAAGTGAACGCTCCCTAACCAATCGTTTCTAGCACTCGCCGCCGGCCGCAGCCGCGGCACCGCTGCGAGTGCTAGAAACGAATTCTATCTATTTCACTTGGTTTTTTTATGTTTTTTTTTAAACCGTAGGTAAAAATCATAAATGAATTAATTGTAGTAGAATAAACTGTAGGTGAATTTATTGTAGTTAAATTAACCGTAGGTGTTTCGTCCATTAGGTATTTTAAACAGTAGGTATTATGACTGTAGTTATTTCGAACATAGTTATAATGAACATAGTTCAATTAACCGTAGTTGTTTCGTACATTAGGTATTTCGTTCATTAGTTATCACAAAAATATGTGAAACAACCATTAGGTAGTTTAAACAGTAGGTATTATGACCGTAGTTATTTCGAACATAGTTATAATGAACATAGTTCAATTAACCGTAGTTGTTTCGTACATTAGGTATTTCGTTCATTAGTTATTACAAAAATACGTGAAACAACCATTAGGTAGTTTAAACAGTAGGTATTATGACCGTAGTTATTTCGAACATAGTTATATTGAACTTAGTTATTATGATATGTAACCGATATTTATTTTGTTTCGTATGCTGAAGTAAGTGTTACAATTAATTTTTATAATGTTTCAGGATACAATAGAATATGTGGAAGAGGATGATGGTCGCGTTGAATACTTGGAGGTTGAAACTCTTGAAGAAATGGAGAACGACGAGTGATTCGCCTTAGTTTTACTATAGTTAGATAGCAGCGCCCCGCGGTTTTACCTGCTTAAGTCCCGATCCCGTAGGAATATCGGGATAACAGACGGACAAGAGAGTGATATAAGGGTTCATTTTTTCACCTTTTGAGGTACGGAACCCTAAAAAGTAGTTAAGTCATCGAAATCGGTTTATTTTTATCGGCTAATTATTATCCTGATATTCGCACGGTATGTCCTAGATTGGTACATCTTCCTAAATGCCAATATAAGTATACCTAGTGCAACGAATGGTGATCGCTGGCGGAAATTGGTGGGGATGGTTTGCGCATGTACAATCGCGCACAGAATTATTACAGCCAAACCGTCATACTTTGTTTACATACCGTATATGATTTTGCCCAACCAGAAAAACATTCATTTAAATAGGTACTATTACTATTATACAGTATATTTATTCACTGTAATTTACACTATTAAACTATAGATAGACTACTATAAGGAACTCAAATTAAATAAACATATTTTTTGGTATCTTTTAATGTAATTACCTTTTATTGAAACAACTACCTATTGACTACTGATCTTCTATTGATCGATAATCTGTCACTGTCACTTTAAACTGTCAGATTGCTGTCAAATCTATATTTTCTAGTTTTTGGGGCGAATTTCAAACCACGGAACTAATTCTGTCCTGTACATTTACTGAACAAAGGTACGAACATGGATTTCTATGCCTGCACCAATGATTAGCAGTTTTTCTGTATAAAGTTGAATTTTCGATCTGGGTAAAGTTAGCTACACGGCTGCAATGTTAACCGAGTGATGTTAAATTTTTATGTGCGCGACAGTACTTAGACGTGCGGGAGCGGGACAGAGCGCGGCTAAAGACGTGTGTGCGGAACAGAGAGCGATGACTGACCCTCCCTTCGCTCCTGTCCCCCCGCCAAACAGACCTAAAAATTGACTTCTGCGCATACCCCTTCCACTTTCCGCCGGCAGTCACCATACGTTGCACAGGCTATAGTTTAGTTTATGAATAATAAATAAAACACTAAAATATCAAAAAATATTGTCTATTTTTTTCACCTCTGCCTGTACTTTATAAATAGTGGCGTAGCGTAGGTCACTCTCGCCCGGGGCGGAGTCAATGTTGGTGTTTGTGAGAAAATACGTAACAATATTATAAAAGAATTGAGCGAAAATTATTTAATTTTGATAGATAGGTAGATAGATAAATTCTTTATTGTAAACACCGTTTTGTACGTGTAAGAATGCGGGGCGACTCGTGATTTGCTACAAATGTATTGGGCGGGAGGGAAATTCAATAGGTATGTGCAAGTGGGTAACAGCTAATTTCTTAAAGAAATTATTGTCTGACTGACTGCCAGTGACTGCAAAAATAGTTCTTACATTATTGCAAAGGCCGGGAAATAAGCAACTGCAGGTCGAGTATGAAGTTGAATACGAGACAGGCAATTGCCATTTCTGCCGAGGCATATATGTATAGTGCTTTTCTCACAAGAATGCAGGGAAATAAAATATACTTAGTCATTATTTTCTTGTCAGCAAACTCAAAACTTCGCGTGTTCTTTTTTCGAAAATAATGACAATATTTCCATGTACGTTTGAGAATAGTACATTGCGATACTAGTGTGGAAAGTTGATCATTCCATAGAGGCGGTTTATGACGCGCGAGCGGAACGCGAGCGTGGCAAAAGCCGAGATGGAATGATCAATTCACACGTGTATCGTACGACGTTTTTTATCACAGTTGCGAATAAAAAAAAAAGACTTGTTAAAATTTTAATAATAAAAAGTTTTTAAGAGTTTTAGGTTATGTTTACTATTTTTTGTTAATTACACTCCCGAAAGGCTAGGCAAAAGACTTTTAACCTATACAGCGTCTGACATACAATATTTTTTTAGGGTTTTTTTCATTTGTTTTTGCGTCGGCGGTTAAAAACAGAATATATTCGTTCCGGGTTTCATTAAAAACAGAATATATAAAAAATATATATTTATGTACCTAAAGAAAAAACAAAATAAAAACAAAACTCAATTTTTAATTATTTTCAAAGACGTCATCACGTAATATTATCGTTCGCAGACTTTAGAGACAACCTTTTGAAAAGAAGAAAAAAGGTACCAACAAAGAGTTTTAAGCCAGCAAGGCTTAAAAACTCTTTGGATGGTACCTTTTTCTATACATCAAAACAGTATAACCCAGATAAAGGAGATCATTCATGTTTCTAACAAAAAATACCCACAAAAAAAATGCCGGCCAGTAATAAAAATTATTTGTATCTTGTAGAGAATAACATTTTAAACAATGTTTACTAAGGCAACAAAGAGCTACGATCAAAAATCGTTGAGTTATTTTACATTGAAAACCCAAAAAATGCATTTTATAGGGATCCGTTTGACCACTTTTAAGATCCCACTATAACTTCTGAAAGGGTTATTGGATATACCTATGTATATAAATATAATAAAAACAGACAAAACTTATCCATTTACTACTTATTTTTACATTTTTTCTGTAGTAATATCTTAGAAGTGGTCAAACGGATCTCTACAAAATGCATTTTTTTGGGTTTTCAATGTAAAATAACTCAACGATGGTTCATCGTAGCTCTTTGTTGCCTTATTAAACATTATTTAAAATGTTATTCTCTACAAGATAGAAACATTTTTTTTTGTGGCCGGCACGTTAATTTTTTGGGTACGATTTGAACGATGTCCTTAAGAATGTTTCATCTACTATATGTCATTAGCAGTAAGATACGTATTTGACATATCGGGATGACGTATTATTTTCCAACACTAGTTGGATTTTTTTTATCGCACGCGTGTATTACGTTGCATTATGAGCCTAAAAGCGGTTTAATAAGATCCACTTTATGAGCAACTGTGATAAAAAATATTTTATTCCTGATTTTGCCGCCCTCATAATGGTGGCGCCCGGGGTGGTCCGCCACTCCGCCCTCCCCCCTGGCTGCGCTACTGTTCCCAAAGTTGAAAGTGTTAATTAGAACATTCCTAGAAACAGAAAATAGTACATTGCGATACAAGTGTGGAAAGCTGATCATTCCATAGAGGCGGTTTATGACGCGCGAGCGGAACGCGAGCGTGGCAAAAGCCGAGATGGAATGATCAATCCACACGTGTATCGTACGACGTTTTTTATCACAGTTGCGAATAAAAAAAAGACTTGTTAAAATAATTAAAAGTTTTTAAGAATTTTAGGTTATGTTTACTATTTTTTGTTAATTACACTCCCGAAAGGCTACGCAAAAGACTTTTAACCTATACTATACAGCCTTGTCTGACATACAATATTTTTTTAGGGTTTTTTTCATTTGTTTTTGGGTTTGTAATTTGTGTGGACATTAGTCTGGAAAATAAACTATTTCATTTCATTTTCATTTTTTTCATTTTGCGTCGGCGGTTAAAAACAGAATAATAATGGTAAGGAAAAAATATATTTATGTAAGTACCTAAAGAAAAAAACAAAATAAAAACAAAACTCAATTTTTATATATTTTCAAAGGCGTTATCACGTAAAAATTATCGTTTGTTATCAGACTTTAGATTAAATAATATTAAGTCCATGCTTTAGAGACAACCTTTTGAAAAGAAGAAAAAAGGTACCAACAAAGAGTTTTAAGCCAGCAAGGCTTAAAAACTTTTTGATGGTACCTTTTTTCTATACATCAAAACAGTAAAACCCAGATAAATTAAGAATGTTTCATCTACTTATGTCATTAGCAGTAAGATACGTATTTATTGATAACGTATTATTTTACCACTAGTTGGATTTTTTTTATAGCACGCGTGTATAATACGTTGCATTATGAGCCTAAAAGCTGTTAAATAAGATCCACTTTATGAGCAACTGTGATAAAAAGTAATATAATAATCGATCCAATGCAGTGTCTCAGAGCATAAAATTAAAAAATCTAATAGTTTTTATTCACACACAGTTACACAGTTATAAATAATTTCATGTTTTTTTCTTAAAAATGATACAAACAATCGATAACGATTATCTATATGGCCTTTGTATCTTTAAATATCTATTTTGCGTGGTTTCCATATAGGTATTCATAGTTTCTTAAATAAACGCTATTTCTGAAGTCGTATTTCGCGATCGACATCAAAATAATCCCCGCGCTTAGCTCTGGGTTGGCATCGCTCACCTGCGTTAGATCGCTGAAATGGAAGAATGTAGGTAAACTGGGCTAGTGGGCATGAATACTTTTACCATACATTTTCAAAAAATAATTAGGTAGATAAAAAATAAAAATCTAGGTATAAATATTCTTATTTATTAGGTAAATCTCACACCGCGCACGGTCAAAAACACTATTTCGCGCCGAAACAAATCTTGAACGAACTGCCCCGGACGGAGGGAGCCGCTGAGCCGCTCGTCTCGTTCAAAAAAAAATCAGTTCCACTCAGACCCGCGGCGAGAGTGCACGTATCGCGCGCTCTCCGCTCCAACGATCGTGTTAATTCAACATACCGTTAAATTATCAACAATTTATGTGATCTTATAAGTTTAATCAACAATTCTCAGTAGAATTTTAACTTGTATTGCGTTATTTTTCATAGTTTTAAAAGTTGTGAGGTTTGTGGTGTGCCTGTGAGGCAAAGTTTGTTAGTAACAAAGATTGGTCAGGTAACTACGGGGGAAATAAACGGTGTATAAACAGTGTCGTTTCCGATTGGATTTTGTTGTGGATAGTGCAGTCGGTGCTTGGAGGCACTCCCATTGAAGATTTTTGCAGGTGAGTTTGTAGCATAAAGTTTTTTGAGAGAAATCTGTTGTTTTTATGTAACCTACCCGTCCTAGAACTTAACGTAGGTAGGTACCTATTATCTATCAAGGTATAATATTGACATGTACTTGTATTACAGTTCACAGTCTATACTCTACCTGTATGGGATTATGTTTTTTGACGACCCAGTTGGCACAATGGTCACCATGCCGGACTGCCAAATACAGGGTTGCTGGTTCGATTCCCGCCTCAGACAAGTATTTATGCTTAGATATTTGTCTGTGGTCAGGGTTGTTTCTATGTATTTTATGTATATATTTACAAAAGAAAAGTATATATGTAGTATATCCGTTGTCTAGCACCCATAACACAAGTCTAGTTACTTAGCTTGGGGCTAGATGGCGATGTGTGGAATGTACTGCAATATTTATTTATTTATTTATTATACGGAAATCACTGAGCTGATTTTAATGCTGTTTTTACACAAAGGTAGGCACGAGATAATGTGTCCTAGTGCCCAACTACAAGGTAGTAGGTAGACTATTGAGAAGCATATAAGTACCTACCCAGTATACCTATGGTCGAAGATACCCAGTTAAGTATAGAGGAAATGTTTATTTATTTTGTTAAAAAAACAAAAATACCGTCACATCAATGCGGTGATTAGATTGTCCGATTACGATTGACAACGTAACATTTCGAACTGGGCTAGCAAATAATTATTTGCGGTATTATTATGTTTGGTGGCATTACAAATTATTTGGTACAAAGTGATTAGTATTATAGTATAATTTACCTAACTTACGGGATACAGAGCAAACGGGAAAATGGGAAGTAACTTTCGAAATCAATATCTACATCTACACTAATATTATAAAGAGGAAAACTTTGTTTGTTTGTTTGTTTGGTTGTAATGAATAGGCTCAAAAACTACTGGACCGATTTTAAAAATTCTTTCACCATTCGAAAGCTACATTATCCACGAGTAACATAGGCTATATTATATCCCAATACTCCCACGGGAACGGGAACTACGCGGGTGAAACCGCGGGGCGCAGCTATTAGATATAAAGTATGATACACTAGCAGCGCCCTGCAGTTTCACCCGCAAAAGTTTCAATCCCATGGAAATGTCGGGTTAAAAAAAGAAGTCAGATGTTACTCCTAATTAATCAATGTATCCTCGTACCTACCATGTTTTACCACAATCAGTAATTTCGAAGCCTATTCGTTAGGTACAAGCAAACAAACAAAAAATATTAAACAATAGTCGTCCGACAAATAGTCGTCCGACATTTGTCGTCCGTCAATAGTCGTCCGACATTTGTCGTCCGTCAATAGTCGTCCGACATTTGTCGTCCGTCAATAGTCGTCCGACAAATAGTCGTCCGACATTTGTCGTCCGACATTTGTCGTCCGACATTTGTCGTCCGACATTTGTCGTCCGACATTTGTCGTCCGAAATTTGTCGTCCGTCAATAGTCGTCCGTTAAAAAATACCATATGTACGTCTTAATACACTCACAGCCAAATTAAAAACAGTAGGCCCAGGCATACATTTTCGCCGCGCCGTAGAGAGGGTATAGCTGTCTACTCTCCATCCGTCTTACGCTTTTTCGATCAGGTCACGTGTCCTGACGCGAGTTTAAGATTTTATAGGTACCCATTACAGAAAAAGTGCTCAACGCCGCTAAAGAAGTTTTCACTTCAAAAAAAAGTGTAAATTGATTTATTGGTTTAAGTAATATGTTACCGTTTGTGTCTATAAAATAATGCAAAAAAAATTAACTTAATTTTATTGTAAACTAGGTGCGCTCCACGGTTTCACCCTCGTAAGTCCCGATCCCGTGAGGAATATCAAAATAAAAAGTAGCCTATAGCCTTCCTCGATAAATGGACTATGCAATAGTGTCCAACACAAAAATGTTTTTTCAATTTGAACCAGTAGTTCCTGAGATTAGCGCGTTCAAACAAACTCTAGCTTTATTATTAGTATAGATGTGCAATACTGGCACATCTCGGTTGAAAACTACTGATCAGAAGGCCAATTTCTCGTAAATAAAATTGTTCAAATTACATTTCAATATCATTTCGATTGCATTTAGATCACAAATAATACCCTCAAAGTAGCTCAAAACACCCTCAAAGTTAGCTTTTTGTAAAAAAAACTGACTTTGAAGGTATCTTTTGCAATCGAAATGCAATCGGGATGATATTGAAATGTAATTTAAACAATATTATTTACGAGAATTGGCCTTCAGTTCGGAATTTCATGTCCTGTAATGTAATACCTACCTCTACTTGGTAGGCATATTACTCGATGGTAGATATTGGACATTTTACTGCTAGAGTTTTGGTTTATAGACACTAGAGGCAAGTGGTTTGTTGAAAGGTTTCATGGTCACGTCTGAACCCTCGACTGCCCTCAATAAACTTTGGTGTCTTATCTATTTATATAGGTAACGTAGGTTTATCTATCTACCCAAAATAAAATACGTAGGGGTTGTTATTCAAGTTACATTAGTCACCAAAGAAAATCGACCCACCTACTTAAGGTGAAAGGGTACCTGCGCGCTCTCCATACAAACGTAGTCGACTGTTTCCTCCCTGGATAATGACACTAGCACAAATATTTTTGTGCCATAAAACCTATAACTGCCATGACTATGCCCCTATGTTTTGTTTTTTTTAATTTTCTAATTATCATAAAAATTAAAATTAAAAAAATTAAATAATTAAAAAAAACAAAAAATAGGGGCATGGTCATGGCAGTTCTACATTTTATGCACCAAAAATATTTGCTCTAGTGTCATTATCCAGGGAGAAAACAGTCGACTACGTTTGTAATAGTTTGTATGGAGAAAGCCCCCGGTACCCTTTCCTCTTAACTGTTTCATATAAAGATACAAATAATAATACTTAATTAAACTAAAATAAATATACTTACAATTATATATTACTAGCGACCCGTCCCGGCTTCGCACGGCTATAATATGCATGTATTATACATATAAACCTTCCTTTTGAATCACTCTATCTATTTAAAAAAACCGCATCAAAATCCGTTGCGTAGTTTTAAAGATCTAAGCATACATAGGGACAGACAGCGGAAAGCAGGGTTCGAAAATATCCGATATTTATAATAAATATCAAAAAAAATTTTGATATATATCCGATATATGTATATCAAAAATGTGATATTTACATGATATTTATCCATTTTGTATGACAGCCATATTGTTATTTTATTGAATTATTTATGTAGGTATACTGTTTGCTTAGCTATATTAATAAATTATTAAAAAAAAAACATTTTATAAAAGAAAAATCAACTCAAAAACATAAAATCTTCCTATAAATCAGAAAGATCAACTAAAATCATAAACAACATCAGGTTAAATCAACTCAAAAAGATAAAATCTTATAAATTCCAATCATTCAATGGCTTCATTAATTTTCTGAATACCTACACTACTACTTAAAATAAACTTACTATTAGGTAGTATGTTGTAACTTTACTCCAACGCCATCTATATTTAAGATGGAGAACTACAGTAGAAAACTGCAAAACATGACTTATTTTCATCAAATTTTTTATCAATTTTTGTATTTATATATAGTTACTAGCTGCCCTCCGCGGTTTCACCCGCGTAACTCCCGATCCCGTGGGAATATCGGGATGTAAGCTATCCTATCTCTCAAGTTGGATCGAACTGCACATGGTGTGCGAATTTTATTATAATCGGTTAAGTGGTTTAGTAGTCCATTGAGGACAAACATTGTGACACGAGATTTATATACAGGGTGTCCCAGAAGTCAACGTCAAACCGAAACCGGGCGATGGGCCAAGTCATGAGAGTTATCAGAAAAAAAAAAAAAAAAAAAGTCATGTACCTTTCGAATTACGAGTAATTACAAAATAATTAAAAAACTAATACCCTTTGATGATCTTTCAAGTCCTGTGACTACAAATATTAAGTTATTGTGAAACTTTTTTTTGTAATGTAACCATGAATAACCCCTCTGCAAAATACAATTCAAAATTAAATCATAATTGCCTCAGTTTTAAATAAAATGTTGGATTTTTGACCAACATTAATTTAAAATAATTACATCACCCAACTTTAACAGACTATACCGTAAAAAAAATGCACCACACTATTTTGGCAAGTAACTTTAAAAGATGGCGCATTTAGTCAGGATTCCAAAATGGTACGATACTTGTTAAAGTACTCCTCAATTTTAGAAAAAAAAAATGTTTTTAACTAAACCGGTAGACAGTTTTCTTTGTTACTCATACCATTTTGACAATGTAAGTGAAACAGATAGATGCGCCATCCTATTGAATGAGTTATCAGAGTTACCATGGGTTATCTATCAGTAATTTGTTAGGTTTAGGTGCGAGCTTAAAATAAAATTCAGACATTGGATTTCAGTTTCATTTATTTACATTTTTACAAGAATTTACAGCAAATGTTCAAATTGTTTGCCTTCAGCTGCAATGCAAGCTCTACATCTATCTGTTTCACTTACATTGTCAAAATGGTATGAGTAACAAAGAAAACTGTCTACCGGTTTAGTTAAAAACATTTTTTTTTTCTAAAATTGAGGAGTACTTTAACTAGTATCGTACCATTTTGGAATCCTGACTAAATGCGCCATCTTTTAAAGTTACTTGCCAAAATAGTGTGGTGCATTTTTTTTACGGTATAGTCTGTTAAAGTTGGGTGATGTAATTATTTTAAATTAATGTTGGTCAAAAATCCAACATTTTATTTAAAACTGAGGCAATTATGATTTAATTTTGAATTGTATTTTACAGAGGGGTTATTCATGGTTACATTACAAAAAAAAGTTTCACAATAACTTAATATTTGTAGTCACAGGACTTGAAAGATCATCAAAGGGTATTAGTTTTTTAATTATTTTGTAATTACTCGTAATTCGAAAGGTACATGACTTTTTTTTTTTTTTTTTTTTCTGATAACTCTCATGACTTGGCCCATCGCCCGGTTTCGGTTTGACGTTGACTTCTGGGACACCCTGTTATATTAAGATAAGATATATCACAAAAAATTCTTTGATATATATCGGATATATATCACGATGGATATAATATGGATATAATATCCATTGATATATATATCCTCGAACCCTGGCGGAAAGTAACTTTGTTTTATACTATGTAATGATAAATCATAAATAGAACATCAAAAACATAACTTGTAAAAAAAACCAAGTCTCCGCAACCCAGTTCTTCTACCGTAAAAAGTTGTGAGATCCATGTAATACCAAGTCGGTTAATTTATTCAGTCCCTACTAATGGGACTTTCTGTCTAAGTTATTTCGTAATACGCTAACCTAACAACATCTAAAAGTGACCATATCAGTATTAAAAATCTCTTATTAAATAAATTGATTGACTTGGCAATTATTAAGTAATATTATTAAAATTAAATTAAATTAACTATATGTAAGTACTTACTTAAATTCTTGGATTATCTTTTGTTTCAAATTTGATCCCCATTCATTTCCATTTTGAATAAGGAACCCCATTTCGGGTCAGGTTAAAAAGAGGCTTATTAGTAGGAATAATCGATTTATTTGCTGTTTCTAAACCTAACCCAAAAACAACAAACAACATGCAATTAAATGAAACGTTAGGATAAATCGTATATCGCGGAAGAAGTAACCACTAAATCTGTCATTGATGGAAAGTTCAACTCGTTAGATACTCTGGGAAAATAGAGAGTTTGGGAAACTTTGACTATTGTAGAAGTTAACTCGTGTTTTATGATGTTATTGGTAAAATACCTACTGCACTTTCTTAGCTCGAATATCACTACATAGTATAAAACAAAGTAGCTTTTTCTGTCCCTATTTCCCTTTGTATGCTTAGATCTTTAAAACTTCGCAACGGATTTTGATGCGGTTTTTTTTAGTAGATAGAGTGATTCAAAAGGAAGGTTTATATGTATTTATAATACATGCATAATATAGCCGTGCGAAGCCGGAGCGGGTCGCTAGTGGTGTATAAAATGTGAATCTTATCCAAACTAATATTATAAAGCTGAAGAGTTTGTTTGTTTGTTTGAACGCGCTAATCTCAGGAACTACTGGTTCGAATTGAATAGTTTTGTGTTGGATAGTCCATTTGTCGAGGAAGGCTACAGGCTATTTTATATTTCGATCCCGATATTCCCCTGGGATTCGGCGATTCATTTTTATTTACCTACTAGCAGCGCTCTGCGTTATCACCCGCGTAACTTCCTATCCCGTGGGAATATCAAAATTAAAAGTAGCCTTCCTCGATAAATAGACTATCCATCACAAAATTGATATATTTCAATTCGAAACAGGAGTTCCTGAGATTAGCGCGTTCAAACAAACAAACTCTTCAGCTTTATAATAAACTAGCTGTCCCGGCAAACGTTGTTTTGCCATATAAAAAAAAACTAAATCAAAATCGGTTCAGCCGTTCGGGAGCTACGATGCCACAGACAGACACACACACACAGACACGTCAAACTTATAACACCCCGTCGTTTTTGCGTCGGGGGTTAAAAATCATACAAATCGTTTCAGCCGTTTAGGTGTAGTTTGGCAACTAACACCGCGACACGATTGACATCAATATTTATACGTCACTCAATTGTTTTGCCTTCCCGGCACCTCTCCATTAAAACTTGAACTTTATGTTATGGTATTAAAGTTCTTATTGACTTGTATTATTACGAATCGTTTGTATGGTATGGAGTATAGAAAAGTGTTGTTTTTAGACATTTTCAGGCAATTTTTTAAATTTTTCTCTCCATAAGAACCATCCTCGTACCTTATAGAATATTCTAAAAAAAGAATTGGCCAAATCGGTCCAGGCGTTGTTGAGTTATGCGCTTACCAACACATTTTGCGATTCATTTTTATATATAAGAAGATAAGTTAGATAAGTTAGACTAGCAGCGCTCCGCGGTTTCACTACGTAACACCCGATCCCGTGGAAATATCGGGATAAAAAGTATCAGTAGTTCCTGAGATTAATATAAGTAGCTAATAATAAATACTTGACTCTTAAAAAATTACGTCAATAATCAACAATACAAGTTAATCTCTGTCAAGAAATTATAATTAAATGTCCATCATATCTGATATTCTAATTTTCAAAGATTTACAATGTTGTCTAGGGACACTGGTAATTAAAAGCCGTTTGTAAATAACGGACGTCAAGGCCCTCAGGGCTGAGGGCCGTCAGTTACTGTCAAATTAAT
Organism: Idaea aversata; assembly: GCA_907269075.1. Lineage (NCBI taxonomy): Eukaryota > Metazoa > Arthropoda > Insecta > Lepidoptera > Geometridae > Idaea > Idaea aversata. The sequence continues at coordinate 2,417,547 of OU026084.1, forward strand.
AAAGTTACACGATATTTAAGGTGAAAGGTACCGGCGCTCTCTCCATACAAACGTAGTCGACTGTTTCCTCCCTGGATGATGACACTAGAACAAATATTTTTGTTGTATAAAACCTATAACTGTCCTGACTATGCCCCTATGTCTTGGTTTTTTTTTTAATTTTTTAATTATCATAGAAATTAAGATTTAAAAAACAAAAAACAAAACATAGGGGCATGGTCATAGCAGTTATAAGGCAACAAAAAATGTGAGCCGTCACGGGACGCCTGGTAGATGTGAAACATCGACATTATTTTGTAAAAGTAATATACAGAAAAGAACAGATTGTGATAGAATCGCACAGTCGATTACGGTGTGCACATCGTACACACTACTGCATATAGACTGTATATATATACCATCATATAGCATGCGTCGCCACGCCAGAAATGCGGCTATAGATATTTCACATCAAAAACATTTGCTTTAGTGTCACTATCCAGGGAGGAAACAGTCGACTACGTTTGTATGGAAAGAGCGCCCGGTAGCCTTTCCCCTTAAGGTTTACTTTAGCCTAAGTAAAGCTTAAATATCTTGGAACTTTAAGGTTCAATAACTTAGGTGTTTAAGTTGTGTCTAAGCTTTCTATTGACCTTTCCGGTAAAGCAAAGAGCACAGACCGGATCAAGTAAAAAAAACCGGCTAAGTGTGAGTCGGACTCCCGACAGGGTTCCGTGCTGTTTTAATCTATTTTTAGTATTTGTTGTTATAGCGGCAACAGAAATACATCACCCTAAAAACTGAAACACTATCATGCATGAAAGCATAACTAAGGATTTTGACTTTACGATTTTAGAATAAAATATTATTTATTTGCAACAAAATAAGAGATTACAAAGTCTATGGATTTTATGGGATATCTTAAAAGAAAAATATAATAGATAGAATGTAGATAGATAACTTTTTATAGCAAACACCTTACATAAAATAAGAGGTAATCTTAGCATCAAAATCTGTTTTCAAGCTACCAAAATATCACTTCACACACATAAAATGACGAAGTTAATTTAACTGGCAGTAATCCTTAGTCAGACATAATTTCCACGTAATTTGTCGAGCGAACAGAACTAGTTTAGTACAAAAATCCCAAAAGGTCCCTATTTCGACGAAAACTGATAAAATACTTCCATAAAATGATAAAATTGGCGGCGACACGTCGCGGACGATCGCATTGGGAATAAACAAACCAAACGTAGACAGAAAACAGTCGATTTGATATCAGTTGTAGGCACAAATATAACTACTTCATCATTGTTTTTCCAATAAGAATTCCACAAGGAACATAAAGGTTTTGATAACTAGGGACTTAAATAAATTAAACCTGGCAACTCATTTCACGGTAGCTGAACCAATTCTAAGGTAAAATCTCCTGAGGAATATCAGGTTCGGAAAGCACGAACAGCCGAACACCTTTCTTGTTATGTAAATTGTTATAGATTGCACGCACTCACATATTGTAGGACTTTTTGTAAAGGTTTAGAAATCTAGAGCACGTTTTGATTAGAGGAAAATACATATGCCAGTCAGCACAAATAGGCTCTGTTTCAGTATACGACGCAGGTGTTTACAGGCGCCACTTCTTGAACTGAGTCAAGGAGTTTGAGGCAACAAGATAAATTATAATTGCTCCTTGTCACTTTCACTACACTCGTGTACCTTCACTGACCTAAATGAAAAGTTCCACTAAAATTATGCAATTTAACACGCAAACAAAAATAATATTAGCGAAATTAAAAAACAAGAGAGCAAGTTATGCTTCTTCTTCTTCTCTTATAGTGGTGTGGTTCACCTATTGTTGGAGTTTTCAGTTCACCCTAAGGCCTCTTACTTGACCTAACGACTGTCACGCCATCGTTTTCGGAGTCTGTAGCGCATCAGTCGGGATGCTTTGCTCTGGCGGCGGCCGGCCTCGTCAGGCCCCCTCTCGGTGACGCACCAGAGCCACGGCCCAATCGCCCCGGGGACCAAGCGAATGGGCACCAGACAGCCCCATGTCTGAGTGCCCGTGGTCCCCTGCGATGGGTCAGAAGAGTGGCCCCATCGCCCGTCACTACGGTCGCAGGAAATAGGGAAAGAGGCAACGATACACCAGCAGTCCTTTTCCCCTGCGAGCCCACTATTGCGGCGCCAAGGATGCTACGTCCCACGCAGTAGCCCCGGCGCCAACCACTCCGGTCGCAGAGGATAGGGAAACTAGCAACGACACACCAACAGTCCACTTCCTCTGCGACCCCACCGCACCGCCATCAAGGTGGCGACCCCATCAGTTGCGGTGCCGCGACCACCCGTGCAGCACTGCGACCCACCTTGGTACCGCTCACACCTACTTTGTCGCAAAGTCGGTGGAGCGGTCCCTCTCGGGTTCCTCTTGGCTTCACCGTGGGTGACCAACCCACAGTTACTAGAGCCCCCCGCCACGACAAGGCGGAAACCTTCGGGGGGGTGGTCGTTTTCCTCCCTATATCAGCTAAGGCTATCCCCAATATTGGTCAGTCAAATAAAATTAAACGACTCTAACCCTGAGGCAAAAAGAAGAAGAAGCCTTATTTATATTTTCTCGATTACCATCGTTAGACTAAATTATCTTGGAAGACTAATGGGTGCCATCAGGAGATAATTTCAGAGGTAGATACTTTAGGTACTCACTTAAATAATGTCGAGAGAAATGTAAAAAATGACTCGATTAACATCGTAATCGTTAAGTGTAGCGAAATGTAACATCAGGTCCCGGATTTCAAGACTATTTGATGATGTCTGTCGCGAAAAATGACTTCAGAAATAGCGTTTCATGAAAACATAAATAAAAACCACAAAACAGATAAAGATACAAAAGCCACTAACGGAGTAAGTTTGTCGATAATTTGTGTAATTTTTTTAGTAATTTAAGAAATATTCATGAAAATATTTGACCGTGTTCCACGTGCGGCACGTCAAGTTACCCAGGCGGAGGCAACAGATATTACTTAGCAGTTTAAATCAGGTAAAGTAGGTGCTTACTTATTCAAACAAGTAAAATTGCTGCTCTAAAATTGTACGATGTCATATTATCTGTCTAACTATAAAGGGACTTGGGGGAAGGTTTTAGAAATAAATTATTCAGAAGAAGATGACGCCTGGGCAGGCTCACTGGGGAGCATGACTAAATCGTTATTTTTCCCGCTTTGTGAAAATATGGCGTCCTTGTATTTGAGGATTTGTTTTGCCTTTAAGAATCAATAATTAAATTTATGCAAAGGTAATGGGATATTTCCAAAAAACAAGCGGAGCGGAGCATCAATGAAAAAAAGGTTGCAAAAATTGGAAATAAATATTTCTTTTGAGAGCTTCCGTTGCGTAAACGGTTAAAGTAGGTAACGCAAAAATCATGTAAGACGACATGTTCCCTTTAAAAACTAAAAAAAAACCGCGACAGCATTATGCTATCTTATCTTTTTTACTAATTGTTACCTTTTTGGCAATCAAATTTGTTCTAAAATAATGCATTTCCGAGGATGTTTTTACCATGGATAGTTAGCATAGTTTTTTTTGTAATCAAATTACAAAAAAAACTATGAGGCACAGCTAGTATTGATATATTGACGCAAACATTTACTTTAAACTGGCTTATAAGATTGGCTATAATACCTATGCTTGCACAGATTATGCGAAGTTTCGTAGCTTCTGGTTTCTACTGCTGACTCGATCCTATATAAATATACAACTACAGTAATCACTTTACTTTCTATTGACACAAGCATGAAACTATCTTATGTTATCACTCTAAGTTTCAAGGGAAGTTTGCGCGCTTAGTTAGTACTTGAAACTATGTTATTTGATAAACACTCGGGAGCTCAAAGTAGGTAAGTGGAGTATGTTTATTGTTGTTAAGCTTAGGTAATAAGATGGTATACTTCTACAGTGTCTTAGCGTAAAATAAATAAATGTCCGAGTAGATTGTGGTTGAAACTTGTGGAACCAGCAGAAGGCCAATTCTTGTAAATAACATTCGTTCAATTACATTTTAATATCATTCCGATTACAAAAAGTCCTTACCCTCAATAGCTCAAAATGGGTGTGTAATATATGGCATAATAACGGATAGTAAGAAAGAAAGAAAAAGCATTTATTGAGTACAAACACACGACAAACAACAAGCAAAATAAAGAAAGAAAACATGACATAGATAATAATTAAAAAAAAAAAAACAAAAAAAATGACAAAGAAAAAACAACATAAATGAGGAGTCGTGTGCTGACCCAAATGGGTCGACCTCAGCTAAAAAACTGCAGCCAAACATGTTTGGCTGCAGCGCTGGTCTTCCGGCCAGCCAGACCCATCTAGCTAGAAATCATATCTAGTATATCATATCTCTTGATATAACGTTCACATGATATAATTAATACCCTGACGGTCAGCTTTTGGTATTCTCAAGAATATTTCGTAATCGAAATGATATTGAAATGTAATTTAAACAATTTTATTTACGAGAATTGGTCTATAGTCTGCTGATTTCTTTCTCCCATTAAAACATGCATTTGAAAAGCTTCCATTCCATTTCCCTTAACATTTTTATTTCGAAAAATGCAATAATAGAATAGTCCATTGAAAAGTTACATTTGGGGTTGCATTTGGTCAGAAGACGCAATTTATTTTTTTAGACATCAAGAGGGGGTTAGTCTAAGCATAAATCCAAGTTTGAGGGATTGTAGCTCTTGTCAAAAGGGTTTTTATGGTTTATCTGACAAACTATAGGTCTCACAAAAAATTTTACTTAACATTTTTTGTTGCAAATAAGATTATCTACAACTTTTATTACGAAACTTTTAGTCATAAACCAAAAATAAAAAGTTAAATGCACGCTAAGCCATATCTCCTCACTGCGCTAAGGCCAAAAAAATGTAACATTTCAATGGACTAGAATGCGCATTTGAAACTACTATTGTAATCCTCACAGGAGGTATAGGTAGATGTACTATCTAATCTTACTCTACCAGCGCTGCTTGAAGTAATTTTTAGGGTTCCGTTCAATTTTTAGGGTTTCCCAAAGGATAAAAACGGGACCCTTTTACTAAGACTCCACCGTTGGTGTGTATGTCTGTCTGTCACCAGGCTGTATCTCATGAACTATGATAGTTAGACAGTTGAAATTTTCACAGAGGATGTATTTCTGTTGCCGCTATAACAACAAATATTAAATGCACTTACTTGTACGGGCTGTTTTCCGCAATTATACCCTTTTTTAATTGGTTCCGTTTTGCGTGAGGATGGAGGAGGCTTGCTCAGCACCTACTACTGCTACCCTCCCAGCTTAGTCGACCATGTCCATATGAGAGAACTTCTCAATACTTCTGGGGCGAACTAAGCCGCAGGTTACATCACGATGTTTCTTTCACCGTAAGAGCAATGTCAATTAGCGCACATCATTTTTCCTTCAAAAACCCATGGCCTTCAGAATGAAAGTCGACGTATCTACCACTAGGCTAACACCGCTCTTATTAAAAGCAGAACCCTTCGTGCGCGAGTCCAACACGTATTGGCCGGTTTTTTTAATGGCTCAAAAAAGTTACCTTTCCACCAACATTTTTGTCGAGCAATGCAATGACTAACTCCTAAAAAGTTAAAGCTTTCACAGAAAGTTTTGCGGATTACTGCTTCATTTCGTTCTTTTTCGTTTTAACATTTTGCTTATTTTTATGTAAAGGTTCAGGTATGCTGTGATAAAATATTGCAAAAGGTCTCACTCATTTTCATTACGAGTCTAGTAATTCTCGTCGCTGCCAATTAAGAAAGTATAGTGGAATCGGACTCCGGTCCAGGTGAATGCCCCAAAGGTGAATTAAAACAATAAACAATTTTAATTAAGGTGTCAATGGTTTTCTAGCTTTATTTGGAACGTAATTTCGTAATGTGTTTAATATTTATTAGCTAACTTACGTAGGTAGGTTGTATAGTTTTTTAACAGGACATATTGGTAGGCAAGATTTATTCGTTATCCTAATACTAGCAGCTCTCCGCGGTTTCACCCGCGTAACTCCCTATATTTCGTAATATTTCCTTATATTTCGGAATATCGAAATATAAAATAGCTCATAACCTTCCTCGATAAATGGACTATCCAACACAAGAAGAATTTTTCAATTCGAACCAGTAGTTCCTGAGATTAGCGCGTTCAAACAAACAAACTCTTCAGCTTTATAATCACTACATAGTATAAAATAAAGTCACTTTTCGCCGTCCCTATATTCCTATGTCCCTATGTCCATATGTATGCTTAGATCTTTAAAACTACCCAACGGATTTTGATGCGGTTTTTTTAAATAGATAGAATGATTAAACAGGAAGGTTTTTAGATATAGTACATGCATAATACAGCCGTGCGAAGCCGGGGCGGGTCGCTAGTATTAGTATAGATTATAAATCCAAAAGTTTGTATTAAGTATTTATTTGTTTGTTTCCTCTTCCCGGTCAGACGACTGGACAGATTTGGTTAAAAATCAGCATAGTGGTAGTTTAGGGAATTTGAGGAGGCTTTTTCTGACCTCAAAATTTCTGTGAGATCGGGACTTACGTGGTAAAACCCCGGGGCGGCAATTTCATATAATGTCTGCCTAAGCTCCTAATTTTACGTAAGGACTGCAAGAATATGATGATATAAAGCATCTTTTAGATTTTTGTTTAATTTGATCTAGTATTTAGAAATCAATAGATACTCGTCAAGAAAAGACGAATTTCGCTATGTAGTCTTTTTAGAAGCCCGATTTCACCATTAAAAAGTCTCATGTTCACGATGACAGTGATTATTACTTAAACCCTTATCTCCAACACATCCAAATCCCACCATTTATAAGTTTTATCACAAAAGTGATTTATATTAATCGAAAAAAACCTTTTCATGTTAAATTCAGAGGTAAAAGTGTAAAAGTAGCGTATTTTATTACGATTTTGATAATGGGATCCTCTCGATTTGCCTACTACAGGTTCATCTGAAAAATATTACCTTCCTGTCACTCTCAGAATTATTTATGTGAATAAAACGAAGGTATTCTTTTGGAATTCAGTGAAAACGCTTTGTCGATTAAGTATTTATTGGTTTTCGTGTAAGAAACCTTTTTTGAAATTAAGTCTTTAGATATTCTGGGAGTGTAGCTATTTGTCTTTTAACGCTCTGATACGATCCGCTTTGTGTATCAATCTTACCTACCTACGACCACTGAAGAGTGTCTTTGGCGACCTTAGAGGATAAACTGGTAATATTCTTTTTATCACAGTTGCTCATAAAGTGGATCTTATTAAACCGCTTTTGGGCTCATAATGCAACGTATTATACACGCGTGCGATAAAAAAAAATCCAACTAGTGCTAAAATAATACGTCATCCCGATATGTCAAATACGTATCTTACTGCTAATGACATATAGTAGATGAAACATTCTTAAGGACATCGTTCAAATCGTACCCAAAACTTAAGGTGCCAGCCAGAAAAAAAAATGTTTCTATCTTGTAGAGAATAACATTTTAAACAATGTTTACTAAGGCAACAAAGAGCTACGATCTACCATCGTTGAGTTATTTTACATTGAAAACCCAAAAAAATGCATTTTGTAGAGATCCGTTTGACCACTTTTAAGATATTACTACAGAAAAAATATAAAAATAAGTAGTAAATGGATAAGCTTTGTCTGTTTTTATTATATTTATATAAATTGGTATATCCAATAACCCTTTCTGAAGTTTTAGTGGGATCTTAAAAGTGGTCAAACGGATCTCTATAAAATGCATTTTTTGGGTTTTCAATTTAAAATAACTCAACGATTTTTGATCGTAGCTCTTTGTTGCCTTAGTAAACATTGTTTAAAATGTTATTCTCTACAAGATAGAAACAATTTTTATTACTGGCCGGCATTTTTTTTTGTGGGTATTTTTTGTTAGAAACATGAATGATCTCCTTTATCTGGGTTATACTGTTTTGATGTATAGAAAAAGGTACCATCCAAAGAGTTTTTAAGCCTTGCTGGCTTAAAACTCTTTGTTGGTACCTTTTTTCTTCTTTTCAAAAGGTCGTCTCTAAAGTCTGATAACGAACGATAATATCACGTGATGACGTCTTTGAAAATAATTAAAAATTGAGTTTTGTTTTTATTTTGTTTTTTCTTTAGGTACATAAATGTATTTTTTCCTTACCATTATAGGTATTCTGTTTTTAACCGCCGACGCAAAAACAAATAAAAAAAACCCTAAAAAATATTGTATGTCAGACGCTGTATAGGTTAAAAGTCTTTTGCCTAGCCTTTCGGAAGTGTAATTAACAAAAAATAGTAAACATAACCTAAAATTCTTAAACACTTTTTATTATTAAAATTTTAACAAGTCATTTTTTTATTCGCAACTGTGATAAAAAACGTCGTACGATACACGTGTGAATTGATCATTCCATCTCGGCTTTTGCCACGCTCGCGTTCCGCTCGCGCGTCATAAACCGCCTCTATGGAATTATCAACTTTCCACACTTGTATCGCAATGTACTATTATTGGGTCAAAAAATACAATCAAACTACAATTTTAAAATTAAAACATACAAAGGAAAAATAAAATAAAATTACAAATAAAAAATATCCTCAAGCGAAAAGTTGCCAGCCCTCCCATCACCAGACACCTCGACAAGACACCTAGTAATAAGATTTTATAGATATAGATAGCCTTTGCCATGCAATTGGACGAAATAGGCTAATAAGAAATATGTGTAGGAGTATAGTTAGGTACTAGATATTTGTAAATATATATAGCGGAAGTCAATGGACAGGTTGGGCTCAAAGGCACATAGATAAACTGTTTTGTCGTAGGCATCTGCTAATAAAGAATCTGGAAAATTCAACCCTTACGTGTTCAAAGTCGCAGATGTAAGCTAGCTACTTTTACAATATTAATTAGATTTTGTTTTAAAAAAATGTTTCTGTTCATAGCCTACCGATTACGTCGGCGTAGATCATTATCTGTTAGTTTGTATGTCACTGTGTTTTTATGACAAGTTTATAAAATTGGTAGGTAACTAGCTTAACAAAACGCAGAGTTGAGTTACTTTTACTTCCAGTGTTCCATAATGATGTTTACAAAACATATTTATGATCGTGCTAGTTTTAATTAATGGCCGGTACAAGTAATAGCTTCAATGATTAATCACCTCTCGTTTTAGTTGTTTCAAACGGTAGCTGTTTTCTTGTTGCCAGTGTTACCAACACCATCTTCACTATCACTACATAGTATAAAACAAAGTCGCTTTTTCTGTCCCTATATCCCTTTGTATGCTTAAATCTTTAAAACTACGCAACGGATTTTGATGCGGTTTTTTCTAATAGATAGAGTGATTCAAGAGAAAGGTTTATATGTATAATACATGCATAATATAGCCGTGCGAAGCCGGGGCGGGCCGCTAGTAATAGTTAAACTGCAATCATGCTTAAAACTGTAGAAAACTAAAAGATAGATACAACTGAGAACAGTAAATGTCAATCTTTTTCTTATTTCGTATTTGATACATATTATGTGGTTAGGTATTTTTTATTAATTTCTTAATTTTTCTTAAAAAAAAAGTCGAAGTAATTATGAAAATATCCGCATTGCATCGACGACGGATGACGCTCGCAATTGCTGCAGTGTTCCCGCGCCCATGATTGGTGAACGTCGGGTAAATATTAAAATATCTACCACTAGCACACTACTAGTTATTATAACGAGATCGCGACTCGTGGTTTTAATGAGTTTGACTTAGGTAGGACGAGGTAGGAATGAGTGGTGTGCTAGAGATCGTGATCAATAGAGAAAAGCCTGAGGGTCATAACGTCTAGAATGTAAAAAGACTGAGGAACCAAAATGTCCTGATTGCAGAACGATCATGTACGCAAAATGTCTTCATTACAAAATGACTTAAGCTTTTTCGTAGAATGTCTAGGTCAGGGGTGTCAAACTCGATTTTCCAAAGGGCCATTTCGAAAATTGTAGATGTGTTAGCGGGCCAGACATAAAATAATTAAACACGTACATTTTTTATTAAGTTTTGGTTCAGGTAGGTACCTACCTACTTACATTTATTTGGCACTTTTTAAATAGTTAGGTAGGTAACACTTAAGTTTTTCTAACTGTAGATAGGTAGGTAGGTTAGGTACTGCAAAAATAATAAAAAAGGAGAAGTAAAGGACCCGGAAACTTGACTTCTTTTGTTTTTTTTTCATAATATCATTGTTATCAGGTGTCATATTAGTGGTATTTATTTTGAGAATAGACTGAAGATGTTTATCACGTCTTCGCCGATATTTGTTCTTATTCATTTTCATAATAGAAAACATTTGTTCATATAAATACGAACTACGAAAAAGGATAGCTAGCTTTTGAATACTCAAAGTTAAGGGTGTCTTGCACTGCAAGTGCGAGAGAAACGAAAATTTAAAAAATACGCTAAAAAAATTGTGATCTAGATTCCGACTGCGGGCCGCATCAATATGATTCGCGGGGCGCATGCGGCCCGCGGGCCGTATGTTTGACATGACTGGTCTAGGTAAACCGGAAAAGGTAGAGAGGCCTTTGCCCTGTTATATGAAAGTGTAGGCTTTTCACTACATAGTATAAAATACAGTCACTTTTCGCCGTTCCCTATGTCCCTATGTATGCTTAGATCTTTAAAACTACGCAACGGATTTTGATGCGGTTTTTTTTAATAGATAGAGTGATTAAAGAGGAAGGTTTTTAGATATAATACATGCATAATACAGCCGTGCGAAGCCGGAGCGGGTAACTAGTAATAAATATCTGTCTAAGCTTGGCAACACTGCTTGTAACAGTTTAATAAGTCACAAGTGACTAGTTTATTAAGATCTAATGCTTACTTTGTGGTAGTTATGACTACTTATTTAGAAAATTTACAGTTTACGAAGAATAGGTACTAAAGTAATCTAACAGAGTTACTGAATATGTTATTAATTATAGTTAACTCCGTCACTTTTGCAAAAACGAAAGTAGGTAAGTACCTACATAATTATTTAAGGCGGATATGGCCGCCAAACGTAAAATGCTTGATACCTGTTACTAAAATTGTTAATTAATGCATAAAAAATTGTGAACACAATGTTTTGACGACTTTGACGGTGTTCCAAATTATTAAAGAATTAGCTGCGCCCGCGAAGTCTGATCTCGTGGGAATTCGGTATCAATCAGTATCCTATGTCCTTCTATAGATGGCAAAACGACAAGCAAATAATGCCTTCACACCAAACCTCTATTATCTCAGGAACGAACGGGATAATCAAAGAAACGCATTGTAACCGAGTATAACCAAAAGTGCGCGGTGTACTTTTTCGAGATGCTTTAGACTTTAGAGGTATGGTGAAGCCATTATTTGTTTTTTGTAATGCCCTATATCGATAGGTATGGGTCTCAAAATGCACTGCATTTTAAGTTAGGATGACGAAAATTATAGTTACCTAATTTTTACCGGTAGCATTGTTTATCGGCCATTAAATCTACCTATCTATATATTTCCTACCTACCATGTATAGAAAATTACACTATGAAATTAGTTAATACCAAGTCAATAATATCACCTAATTTGATTTCGTAAGAATATTTCTATTCATAAAATCCAATTTACGCAGAATACCAAAATATTTTCTTCTCCAATGATCTGTAAACGAAATAAACATTAATAAAGCACTTAATAAAATTAACGTTCAGAAGAAAAACTTTAACGAAGTTTTATCGTTCGGAAACGGTCCTTTTTATTTCTCGAATAATATACCTTAGGGTATTAAAGGGGGTGCCCAAATCAGACATAACTAATTTATTTCGTAATGTGTCACTTTAAAAATTGTATGTATACACTCAAAAATATTGTATTTTTTAAGGTTTTCGCAATTTGAACTCATATTTAAATTGAAAAAAAAGACATACTGGTTGTCTATAGAGTCGGTTTACGGACGATAATTTTACGTGACGCGATGACGTCACACTTATTTGTCAATGCCGGTGTTCATAGATTCATAAGACGTTTTCACGTCAAAATATTGTTAACTAGCGACCCGCCCCGGCTTCGCACGGCTATATTAGCATGTATTATACATATAAACCTTCCTCTTGAATCACTCTATATATTAAAAAAACCGCATCAAAATCCGTTGCGTAGTTTTAAAGATTTAAGTATACAAAGGGATATAGGGACATAGGGACAGAGAAAGCGACTTTGTTTTATACTATGTAGTATACTCATTATACCTACTGTGGCATGGCCATATAAGAGCCTACTGTGCCCTACGGTTTCACCTGTGTCCGATGAGTACATCTATATTTATTTATCCATCGTTAAAATCGTAATTTATTGGACTTGGACTCGTCCTATGTAGCTACGGTCCAAATCTTAAGTTCATACAAAAATCACATAAAAAAAGGAAGTTAATTTTTCCCGGATTTGAATAAACAAACAAATAATCGTCACCTACCATCAGGCAGGTGTGATAGTGGTCAAACGCTGACCTATCATATATAAAAAAAAAACTCTTCAGGCTTATCTCTATATATATAAAATTCTCGTGTCACGGGGTTCGAACTTGAACTCCTCCGAAACGGCTCGACCGATTCTCATGAAATTTTGTGAGCATATTCAGTAGGTCTGAGAATCGGCCAACATCTATTTTTTTTGTTTTTTTTTTTTGTAAATAGCAAAACAACGTTTGCCGGGACAGCTAGTATTAGTATAGATATCTCCAATATATGGATGAAAAAAAAAGGTAAAAGGGACTTCGTTTCTAACGCGTGTCCCGTGACACCTTATTTTTATTTATTTACTAGCTACGCCCCGCGGTTTCACCCGCGTAAGTCCGATCTTTAAATTCTCACCGTTTAAACCTTCCCTGGACTACGACAAACACAACAAAAAAAGAATTGGCCAAATCGGTCCAGCCGTTCTCGAGTTTTAGCCAGACTAACGAACAGCAATTGATTTTTATATTATAGATTTGAATATATTTAAAATTTATTGTTAGTCGTAATTTGTCGAGAATTAAGACAGTGCTTGTGAACCTCGGAGACGGGTCGCTCGGAGACTAACCCTATAATTTATGCCCTAAAATCGTGTTATATAAGCCAGGCCCTTGTAAAAATATCTCGTCTTTGGCATCATTAGAGGTTTTGTGATATTTTTCACGACAATACCTGACTGTCACGACGGCGTTGTGGAAAACAGCGTAATTTCGGTAACGTCTCGTGAGATCTTTGCGACATCAATCTTTCTGATGGTTTGGATAAGTCGAGTTTTGTATTATTGTTACCTTCAGAGGTATTTTTTGTATCTTTATAAGCTTTTTTGCTCTCTGTAAAATATCATATACAAATTGGTTTATCTGTTTATCCAACGTTAATCTTTCTTCATGATTCTAGAGTAAGCGAGTAGGTACAGTCACATTACAAATTATACTGAACCCCACGTGACCCAGAGCTCATTCGCATATCCGTAAAAAATATAGCATTTACCTATTTTGTTATTTTTTATATTGTATTGTATAGTATATTGTTAAAAAAGAAACATAATCAGGTAACATTACTTTACAACCTTACAGATTTGGAAGTGAGCTCTGAGTCACGTGGGGTTCAGCTAATTGGTAATGTGACTGATTATTTAATCATGTGTTTCAACGGCCAACAGTGATTTATAAGTAACTAGCGACCCGCTCCGGCTTCGCACGGCTATATAATGCATGTATTATACATATAAACCTTCTTGAATCACTATCTATTAAAAAAAAACCGCATCAAAATCCGTTGCGTAGTTTTAAAGATCTAAGCGTACAAAGGGAAATAGGGACGGCGAAAAGTGACTTGATTCAATTTCTTCAATGTCCAGTGTGCCCCAACCAACACCGCATGTTGGATGACCTAAATAAGGTCAATGCTGCCGTAGCTGTAGTGCAATATTGGTCAGAATGAATTTAAAGACTGACACGAAAAGAAGAGCGAGTACCTACTAACTTCGTAATCAAACTTAAAATTTGTTCATTTGGGGGTTAAAAACAGGACGGTTTTGATATTCTGCGGAGATAGATAGATAAATTCTTTATACAATAACACCATTTTCAAATAACATTAAATAAAAACAAAGCTTAAGTCTAAGTGCTACCAAAGGGCGACCTTATCGCTTAAAGCGATCTCTCAATCAGAAGTTTCAGGAGATTAGGAGATCTCAATTTCGGATAAATGTCGACAAGTATTTAGGAAAATTATCTAGTACTAGAAACACCCCGCAACCTTACTTGCATAAGTCCCGTTCTTGCGAGATTAAGGGGATAAAAAGTAGCCTTTAAGTGTTACTTCCAAGGATTTAGTGTATCTTCCTACCAAACATCAAAATCGATCCAGTAGTTTCGGAACCTATTCGTTACAAACAATTTCTTTTTCATCCGTTTTTCCCGATCCTGTGGAAATTTTGGGATAAAAGAGAACGTATGTGCTATAGCAGGACTCTAGGTATCCGCAATCGATTCTATAAATTTTTAAGCCATAAGGTAACAAACATACACAAAAACTTTAACATTTATAATATTAGTAGGATGTTGACATACACTTTTTCTCTAAGCTCAGACCCCCACCATGTAACTTTTGTATTCTCACACTTTATAAACCTGTAAAATATTAATTTCCATTTAGAAATTTATTTCTTGAGTTCGTGTTTAAATTTATGTTTTATGAAATTCTACATACGAAACAATGTTTTAAGTACCCTCAAATTAGATTACTTGAAGTTTTAGCCTAAATTAATATGTTACATAACACGTCTTCTCAGAGTTTTGGGTTTTAGCAATTTAGGAGTTTCTCCCGCGACCTATATTTGCAAGCAAACCTTGAATTTAGGCCGAAAACGTGAGTGTGAAAAAGATCTGTGTTGGTTTAGTGGTAGATATCTCGACTTTCATTCCGGAAGTCTTGGTTGGACCCCAAAATTTATCTGGGTATTGCTCATAAGGTGAAGGATAACATGATGAAACCCGCGGCTTAGTTTGCTCCGGACGTATTGACGAGTTTTTTCCTCTGGCAGAGTCGACTAAGCTGAGAGGGTAATATAGGTGCTGGACAAGCCTACTCCATCCGCCTTTCTCATGCCAAAAGAAACCAACTAAAGAGGTTTACTTGTGGAAAATAGCCCGTAAACTGCGGGGCGCAGCTAATATTTAAAAAAATCCAGGAGGTTGTGCTTTAATGTTATGCCAAAGATGCATTGCATTGCACATCGACATCACACAAGTAGATACAAAGCAGTGCGGTGCGAGCGAGATGTGACCTTGATTTGACCAATCACAAACCGTAGCCACATTGATAAACTTCATCGATGGAACGCAGTGATGCATCTTGCGACATGCGCGTGCGTCTATATTTCCATACATTTGTTTTGCATGGAGGTGACATCGATTTGCGACGTGCGATGTATCTTCGGCATAGCCGTGCTGCTTTAGAATCAAATCGAGATATTCATCACTCAATACAATGAACTTTGTTTAAGACATGATAATTAATCATGATGTTACGATGACTCATTTACTTACGTGTTAATTGGATTCCGCAATAAAAGAAACACGAGTTTCTTTAATTTAGACGTGACAGGTCGATGGTTACAGCATTAAAATATTATTAGCATTATAACAGCAATTACTGTGTTAATTCCCAATTTATTTGCAAAGCGATACACGAATTTTACATTGAATTTCTTGTTTGAATTCGTAATCCGGTAACCTGTTGCATGATATACTTACACAAACAAAATTAAGCGGTACGTTAGCATAGATACAAATGTTTAATCTCTTTTCCTTTTTATTAATATACGCTTATTAAATATGATAGTCCTATTATATAGTCCTATATATATAGTCCTATAAAAAAAAATGGTTGATAGATCATACTTTTTATACTTTCAACGAATTTCTGGAACTACCTTTATCGTAATTAATGACATATTTTATTTTCTTTATTTTAAATAAATCGAATGTATTTTTATATTTTAGATTTTCTATATTTTGACTTTATTATAATGTTTCATTAATACAGACTTATATTATGTACACAACAAAACAAATGTAAAATTAATGTATTTAAATGAAATCATGAGTGTTCTTTATCTTTAGATAAGTACTTATAGTATATGACATGTAACTAGGGAGTTATTAATAAAGTATTGTATTGTATTAAATATAAATAAATACTTAGTCAATACTCAATCTATCCTCATACCAAGTTTCATTAAAAAAGTGCCAGTTAAATCCAGTAGTTTCGGAGCGTACTCAATGCAAACAATCTTTCCTTTTTAACACGCTTTCATTAGTTTCACCTGTATGTTTGCTTGCTTGTATCTATAATCTATGTTATTATAATATTAGTATAGATTTATATGTAAGCCTTTGATACCAAAAATATGTTTCGTCACTAACGCAAAAGCTTATTTTTAACCGACTTCAAAAAAGGAGGAGGTTCTCAATTCGTCGCGTATATATATATTTTTTTTATGTATGTTCGCCGATTACTCTTAACTTTCAATTACTGCTTAGATAACCTAAGTCTTGTGTTTGTCTAATACATGTTTTTCTTTCTTTCTTTCTATCTATCGAATGCTTATTGAAACAATCTACATCTACACTAAAATTATAAAGAATTATTTTTTGTTTCTTCTTATGTTTGTAACGAATAGGCTCCGAAACTACTGGACCGATTTTGATGAAACTTGGTATGAGGATACATGGATTTATTGGGAATAACATAGGCTACTTTTTCTCCCGATATTCCCTCGCGATCGGGAGTTACGCGGGTGGAACTGCGGAGCGCTGCTAGTTATTAATAAGGCGGTTAGTTTATATTTTCTTTAATACTTACTATTATTGTATTTGACGACCCAGTTGGCACAATGGTCACCATGCCGGTCTGCCTCAGACAAGTATTTATGCTTAGATATTTGTCTGTGGTCTGGTTGTTTCTATGTATTCTAAGTATATATTTACAAAAGAAAAGTATATAAGTTGTATAATTATCCGTTGTCTAGCACCCATAACACAAGTCTAGTAACTTAAATTGGGGCTAGATGGCGATGTGTTAAATGTCCTGCAAATAAATAAATATAAATATATTTAAGTTTGTGTAGATTTTAATTAATCTCTATGAACATCTTGCAAACCTCACGATTCACATCAGCTGAAGGCGTGAGCAAACAAACGTCCGGAGGCGTCCTGCTCCAAAACTAGGACAACACCTACGATTTAAACTAAACACTAACTGTACCATGATTCAGGGCTTACTCCACAAGAACCCTTGAGTAAAGATTTAAGTAAGCTAGAATAGTTTTTTGTTTACTCACAAAACTTAATTTAAAAGTGTCTTAAACTGTCATTTTGATCGACCAATATGTTTGTTACAGCTAAACGAGGGTGAGATTTCTTCAATATAAATAAATAAAATAAATAAATATTTCAGGACATATTACACATCGCCATCCAGCCCCAAGCTAAGCAACTTAATGCTTGTGTTATGGGTGCCAGATAACGGATAAACTACTTATATACTTTTTTTTTTTTTGTAAATATATACATATTATACATACAGGAAACACCCAGAACCAGAAACAAGAAATGGTCAGCATAAATACTTGTTCCCGGCGGGAATCGAACCCGCAACCTTCTGCGTCGCAGTCGGGTGTTCGCCCAACGCGCCACAGAGGTCGTCAATATATGCTTTAATTTAAATCTATACTAATATTAAAATGCTGAAGAGTTTGTTTGTTTGAACGCACTAATCTCAGCTGGTTTCAGCAATCTGGTTTGAATTGAAAAAAATATTTTTGTGTTGCATAGTCCATTTATCGAGAAAGGCTATAGGCTACTTTTTAATTTTGATATATCTTATATTTAGAGATATTAAATAAATAAATATTGCACGATATTCCACACATCGCCATCTAACCACAAGCTAAGTAACTAGACTTGTGTTATGGGTACTATACATACGGATATACCACTTATATACTTTTCTTTTGTAAATATATACTTATAATACATAGAAACAACCAGACCACAGGCAAATATCTAAGCATCAAATGCGCAACCCGGTGTTTAGCAGTTTTGCCTTTATATTTTCTTGCTTCAGCCCCTAATTATGGTTGAGGCATGGTTGAAAAGTTCGACTTTTTCCCATTTGCCCAGTTATTTTACGGAGTAATATATTCATGTCTTTGCTTCTAGGTTTCTTTAACCAGAATATATCTAGATAGTTGTGGAACAAGCCCCTAAAGCCCTAGGTGCTGTATATACCATTTGTCTAGGTCCCGATAATAAGCAGATGTGCGTGACTCGCGTGGGCCGTAGTCGTGCAAGTAATTGATTGTCTATTGCCTTATCGAACTCTTACTCTTACTTCCCGGTTCGGGGATAGCCGAAGAGATTAAACCTATAGAGTGGGCATTATCACAACTTGCATACTAAATACATCTCACTGACTAAAACGCAAAAAATAATATTTCTTGAGAATTAAATAAATAAATAAATATTAAATATTTCAGGACATATTACACATCGCCATCCAGCCCCAAGCTAAGCAACTTAATGCTTGTGTTATGGGTGCCAGATAACGGATAAACTACTTATATACTTTTTTTTTGACGTGAAAACGTTTTATAAATTGCCGGGTGACACTTCAAGAAACTGCGTTACGCTCCGCTGACGTTATGCGCTCACAATGAGAGCGAGTGAGAGGCACGCGGGCATGGTTAGCCCGCCTAAGAGCGAGAGAGACAGACATAAAAAGTGAAAGGCACGCGTCCCTTCCACTCGAGCACAGTTGTTGTCACGTAAAACTTTCGCCCGTATACCGACTTTACAGGCAACCAGTTTTTTTTTTTTGTAAATACATACATATTATACATATAGGAAACACCCAGAACTGAATTGAACAGAATTGTTTTTAAGTTTTAACCTGCTTCTAATAAAACAAACTGTATATCGATATTATCTTTTAATATATATGTAGATATATCTTTTAATTATATGGATTAAGATAATATTGAGATCACTGTACTGGACTGACGAATTTCATAAATGGACAAGTAAAGTGACAAGTTAAAGAAACTGACAAGAAAGGAAACTAACCTGTTGACGAATTTCGCAATACTGATGAATGAGGTAAACTGAACAGTTAGAGAAACTGGCTAGTAAAGGAAACTGACGAGTGATAACCCGACCCAAAAATAATCATCTCCCTATAGTCGCCAGAGAATATTGTCTTGATTTTAGTAAATGTTCTTAACTTCAAATAATGACGTTAACTTCAAATAATGACTGCAGAGCCTGCGGTGATGTCAGGGAAACTATGGAGCACGTACTGTGTGAATGCGACGTCTTAGCAGCGAAGCGTATGAGCCTCCTTGGGAATGCGTATTCCAAACCGGAGAAATATAGGTTTCTTCCTCTCAGTGGGATCACCGCGTTAATCGACCACTTCTTCAAAGAGTAAGAAACATCAAGGTACAAGCACAAAAGATCCCATTGGGTCGAAGTGTTGCTGGCAATTTTGTCAGCCCCCATTATATAAGATAAGATAAGAAATGTTCTTAAAAATAGTTAGCATAAATTTTTGAAGAATATTGTTTTTAAATTAAAAATAATGCTTATCATAAGATTTATTTACTAAAACTAAGAAAGCTTCTAGCTTCTTTCTATAGGGAGAGAAATATTTTTTGCTTCAAAGAAAACCTTTTTTTGTGTGTGGGATGCTGGATCCCCAGAATAACTTTAACTATAAACAAGACCCTCGCGAATCCAATTACAGAGGAAAAATGTCCAGCGTAATATCTCATTTGTTTGTTTGTTAGATCTTCCAAGACAAATGGTGGTCGTTAACAACACCGCTACTGGCAGCAGGTATCAAGAAACGTTCCTTTAGTTTCTAGAACGAGGGTATAATCAACTACAGTGATACACTGGACATGACATACTTGTCACTTGGAATTTTTATATAAGTATAATTTTTAATCATTCTAAAAAAATGATTCTAGTTCTAGTCAAAACTAAATATTCCAAGCTTATAAAATTCCAGATGAAAATTATAGTACTTAAGTAAGTAGTTTTGAAGTTAGCTGAGAACAGATAAACATACATACTTGTTTAAAAACTTAACCCGCGCTTCGGGCTTCGCCGTAGTCGGGTAAATACGGTACCCTATGACTAAGACCTCGCTGTCCGTCCGTCCATCTGTCTGTCACCATAATAGCAAGACAGTTGAAATTTTCACAGATTATGTATTTCTGTTGCCGCTATGACATCAAATACTAAAATCAGAAAAAAAAAAATGGGAAAACATGAAACCCTTCGTGGGCGAGTCCAACTCACACTTAGCCGTTTTTTTAAAATTTGCTTTCAAGTTCAGATTTTTCGTCCTATAGTATACCATTGACAAACTGATTGTCCCCAAGTCTGTTACAGAACAGTTATAAAAATAAAAAATAAATATTGCAGGACATTCCACACATCGCCATCTAGCCCCAAGCTAAGTAACTAGACTTGTGTTATGGGTGCTAGACAACGGATATACTACTTACATACTTTTCTTTTGTAAATATACTTATAATACATAAAACAACCAGACCACAGACGAATATCTAAGCATAAATACATGTCTGAACCCGCGACCTTCTGTTTGGCAGTTCGGCATGATGACCATTGTGCCAACTGGGTCGTCAGAGTTATGTAAATCGATACTAAGTGGGTATAATTAATTCATTGATACATTCATAC
This sequence comes from Idaea aversata, assembly GCA_907269075.1. Classification (NCBI taxonomy): domain Eukaryota; kingdom Metazoa; phylum Arthropoda; class Insecta; order Lepidoptera; family Geometridae; genus Idaea; species Idaea aversata. The sequence goes on from OU026084.1 coordinate 2,438,362, forward strand.
CCATAAATCCATATTCATAAGTAAGGGCTAAAACGTGTCCCTATCTTTTGGCTTCCCCGTAGTCGTGTAAAAAAGTTACATAGCAGGCTCTTTACAAATAGTCGTAAAAGGCATTCATCAATATTAAAAACCTTTAAAAAGCGGTTATTCAACAGCTATCGCTCTAATAGCTACTAACTCGATTATTCCACCATTAGAATCGAGAGGTGGAGGAAACTAATTCGATTTAAATTAACCGCTAATTGTTCTCAAGTCCGTTACAGAACAGTTATGTAAATGATACAAAGTAGATTTTAATAAATGGTAGATTTTGGACCCTATAGTACAAAGTAGAATTTAGAACTTTGGTAGATTTGGAACCCAATAATTACACAGTAGAATTTAGAAATTTGGTAAATATGGAACCCAATAAGTAATTACAAAGAAGAATTAAGAAATTTGGTAAATATGGAACCCAATAATTACAAAGAAGAATTAAGAAATTTGGTAAATATGGAACCCAATAATTACAAAGAAGAATTAAGAAATTTGGTAAATGGAACCCAATAATTACAAAGAAGAATTAAGAAATTTGGTAGATTTGGAACCCAATAATTACCAAGTAGAATTTAGACATTTGATAGATTTGGAACCCAATAATTACTAAGTAGAATTTAGAAAGGAAGATTTTGGACCCAATATTTTATCCGACATACCGACAGACATGACAGCTTGGTTAAATACTCAGGGATAATAATTAAATAAGTGCTGGGAAATAGCATTAAAAGGTGGGTATCCTAACAGCGATTACGCCATTAATCTATTACCGTATTTACTTCCTGAAAAATGCCTCTAGAGCAATCATTTATCGCTACATAGTATAAAACAAAGTCGCTTTCTCTGTCCCTATATCCCTATGTATGCTTAAATCTTTAAAACTACGCAACGGATTTTGATGCGGTTTTTTCAGTAGATAGAGTGATTCAAGAGGAAGGTTTTTATGTATAATATATTATGCATAATATAGCCGTGCGAAGCCGGAGCGGGTCGCTAGTATTTCATAAAACCAAGGATTGCTGTACCTACCAAACCATGTAAATTTAAAATTATTATATTTAATTTACATCAAATTATTTTTTGTTTTTTGTCTTTAGAGTTTATATAAATCCAATTTTGAAGATTCTCAAGAAAACCCTCCACAGCGACAGCTAGTTACTCGATAAGTGAGTTAGCCTAAGAATATTTACTTTTATAGCTCAAAATAACTCTATAAAACGATTTTGTATTACTTTTCGTCATCAATATTAAATAAGTGACATTAACGTCCTATACTGAGAGGTAAAAATAAATGCTCTAAAAGCAGTTTTTATATAATAATTTAACAAAGTTGCATTAACGAGGTCTTTTGCGACATATCGTGTAGGTTTATTACCGGATTTTATTTTGTCCTTTTTTGGCTGTATAAGGTAAGTAGATCCGCACACAACAGTGCCGGCACAGTTCCGACACGTGCCGTACCGTAGCGTATCCATCAGTGTCATAAAAAAAAAAAAAAAAAAAAAAAAAAAAAAAAAAAAAAAAAAAAAAATCATTTATTTCAGGCTATAAAACCCATATTAAACTTACATAAAATTAAAATTAAATTAGTACTTATTCATGTCATGGTTTAAAAATATATTAATTGAAACTTAAAAACTAAAACCTTAATTAACCTACTCAAGCCCAAAAAGAAATATAAATATGTATAGGTGCATCGGGTGAAGCTGTTGCAAGTTTTGTACATAAATTCTGTAAGTATACAAAAACAAGTCATGTATAAGACCGAGGACTCCTCTTAGGTTTACAAACATGAAGAGCAGTATAACGACACAGTATATCAGAGTCCATCCTACCAGCTAGCATACTTAGGATGTTGTTGTTGCTTTCTCGCATACGTTTTATTACTGATGCATTCTTCTTTCGTATAATACAATAGAAGTCATCTATATGCGCCTCTGCAAACATAGCCGAGGCGCTGCACCAACGAGGCAGCCTCAACAACGCCCTAAAAGCATTGTTATATTGAATACACAAACTTTTGTAGGTCTTTTTCGTAAAACTGGTCCATAAACCACCACAATAAAAACTCTGACAGTAAGCTTTAAAAAGAGTTAATTTTACATCAATTGTACATCTATTGAATCTATGGGCCAGCATATTACCACGCACTGACAATGATCTGCGCTCTCTTACTATATCCTGATCATCACACAAATTCTCAGTAACAATATGACCTAAGTACTTAAACTGAGTCACACGGCTCAAAACTACTCCGTCCAAAACAAGTGGTGGTACATTGCCAGGCTTTTTGTTAGAACCAGTGAAAATCATGAACTCACTTTTTTGTACATTGTACTTCAAACCATGCAACTCAGCATAACTCTCACATACTTTTAACAATTTCCTGATACCAGAGATTGATGGACTCAAAAGGACCATATCGTCCGCATAACTTAAATTATTAAGACTAACATTATCAATGCGACACCCCACATTCAGGTTGGACAAGTTACATATCAATTGATTAATATATAAATTAAAAAGTCTTGTTGAGGTGCAGCCACCCTGCCTTACACCACAATTCAATGAATATTCATCGGACAAAACATTAGCCCACTTTACATAGTTCCTTTGACTACTATACCAGAATGAGAAAATGCCCACCAGTTCTGGTGCAATGCCAGTCTCCTGCAACTTAGCCCAGAGGATGTTATATGGTACTAAATCAAATGCTTTTGACAAATCTAAGAAACAAGCATAAATAGGCGTTTTTCTCCTAGTATAGTAGCTTACAGTGTGTTTAAGAGCTAATATGGCACTTTCCGTTGATAACCCCTGCTGAAAGCCAAACTGGGCATCACTTAGCTTGATGTGTTTACTGAGATGCTTATCAAGTATTCTATCCAAAACTTTGGCCACAATAGTGGCAAGAGAAATAGGCCTATAGTTACCCTTATCTGCTATATCACCAGTTGCATTCTTAACAAGCGGCACCACTATAGTCTTTGTTAAGTTAAAAGGCAAGTATGAGTGCCGTATACAAAAAGTAAACAACATAGACAAAACCCTATTTATATGAACACCAGCATGCTTTAAGTGTTCCACACTAAGCCCATCATGGCCAGGGGATTTACCCTTTTTCATACTATTCAGAGCTATGCCAACCTCCCCACTAGTTATACTGACAGGATTTTCTACAGACTGCAGGCACTGCTGAACACAGGTATTGGAAACTGATTGCCTAGCTTCAACTTTGAAATGGTTACCAAAAATATTAGCAATTTGCTTAGGATCACTGGTACCAGCTACACTAGCCGGCAGACTAACCTTACCATTCTGATTTTTGGAACTCTTCCAGAATTTACTAAAATTTTTACTAGAATGCTGAGATGCCAAAATGTTCATCCTAATTTGTTCCTCGTGGTGCTGACAGTACCTAAGCCTTGATTTAAATACTCTCCTACTTTGACACATCCTATCATAGATGGGACCACTGTGCGGACTGCCATGCCAGATGTACAGCTGGTAGTCTAGCCTCGCCTGTTTGTGTGCGTCTGAAACATGCTTATTCCAGCCAAGTACATGCTTATTGCTGCCTTTTCTACTTGGTCTCGGCTTCCCATAAGAAATTGTAGCCGCTCGACTGAGGGAACCAACAACATCATTATACAGCCTATCTATGACACACCTATGTTCACTGTCATTACACATTCTATCCGCACAGCTTGATAGTTCAGTAGGGAAATCTATTAGTTTTAAAAAGCTATTACATTGACTTGTGTACTCGCTAATTTCTTCCTCGGTTCTAGACCCCCATAAAACACTAGTATTATTTAAGCCGCTACTCACTTCGACCTTCCTTACAACTAAATCTAGTCTACATTGTATTTTCAAAGGATAGTGGTCTGACCAATAAGTACCATAAAGCACCTCAATATCCACTATTGTATGATAAGCAGAACTACTCACCAGCGAATGGTCTAGCCACCGCTTGCACCCGTGTGCATCACTAACAAATGTGTGAGTGTCAGATGTAATACCCAGTTTGACCAAATCAGCACACACCCACTGCCTCTCAGTACAAAAATTTAACATTTCAACACCAAACAAAGAATCAGGATGTGCATTGAAATCACCTAAAATGAACACAGATTCAATGCTACTCTCCTCAACAATTGCATTTAGTTCACCTAAACATTGAATAAAAGTATACAAATGTCAGTGAAAAATGATATTGTTGCATACTTTTTGTACTAGGCTATCCGTACTCGTTAGTGACAGTGACGTTCAGTGATTTCAGTAATGCACTGTCACTGACAAGTACGGATAGCCTAGTACAAAAAGTATGCAACAATATCATTTTTCACTGCCACTCTTCTTCTTCTCGTATAGTGGTGTGGCTCACCTATTGTTTGAGTTTTCAGATCGCCTTAAGGCCTCTAACTTGACCTAACGACTGCTACTAGAGGTAGCAACCGGGACCAACGGCTTAACGTGCCTTCCGACGCACGGAGGGGCTCACGAAAACACATTTTTGTCACACTACTAATTGACCACAAATCGAAGTAATGACCGCGCCAGGCGTTGCTTAACCCGCATGACCGTAAACGTGTTGTGTGCGGATCTACCTTAACGCGTATCGGCGGCAAATTGGTTCATATTTATGTCGAATAATAAATGTCCACAGAATACCTATAAGTACTATACATTATTCCGACTAACTCATTGTTATCCTATACAAGAGTACTATAAAAGTCAGTGGACTAACTTATTTGATTTTATTCGGTTTCTTGCTAGCATTTGTGTTATTTCATTATTTTCTTAGCAACCATTTTGGCGCATATTGGCAACATTATATTAGTCTTTGTTTGCTTCTGAATTTTATTGTTTGGTAGTGTTTTAAGAGCGGTATTGCTGGCGGTAGATAACTCAACTTTTATTCGAAGGGTCGTGAGTTCAAATCCTGGCCTGGGTCTTTTTTCGAAAAATGCATGGGCGCTAATTAATATGACTCATAATGTACCTACTGAAAGCCGCGTCCTAGTTGGTTCCAGATGCGTTGAAGAGTTATTTTCTTTTGGCATGGTCGACTAAGCTGACAGGTTGTTATAGGTGCTGGGCAAGCCTACTTTATCTAATGTTACATAATATGTGACAGGCACTACAGCGCTTTCCTGGCACTGTATAAATGATCTCTGATTAGATGTAAAGACCAATATTATTAAGTCATGTGCAAATTGGAATAAATAAAAATATCTTTCTAATATATAAAAATTACGTGTCACGTTGTTTGTGCGCGATAGACTCCTAAACTACTTAACCGATTTTAATCAAATTTGCACACCGTGTGCAGTTTGATCCAACTTGAAAGATAGGATAGCTTCATAGGATAGCTTACATCTTAATTTATCCCGATATTCCCACAGGACCAGAAGTTTCTTTCTATAAAAATAAACTTTTAGTCGCCTGTCGATTCGGTAGACTGGTGTTTTTAGTTAAGTATACCTAAGTAAGTTTGGCATAGGAATTTATTTTGTAAACAAAAAAGGTTATCTTGTTGTCAATACATTATTCACATATAGCTATAAAATGCAAAATTAATATTTAAAACTAGTTTTGGCGCCAGTAGCAGCACATTCTTTAAGCTTTTAAATCCTATTGATGTTAATTACATAAAATTGTAATAAAACGAGTTATGCGGACAACTTTTGCTTGACAAAAACCGGTAGAACAGTGGATTACTTAATATAGGATCTGGGATGTAACTGAGATTTGCCTCAATAAATAATTTTAACAAGTTTTTACCCGACGAAAACACCGTTTTTGAAGTCGGTTAAAAAGAAGGAAGAGGACATTTGTGTCGACTATTATTATAAAAATTTCAACAGCAAAAACTGACAAATTTTACACTCTTACCTTATTATTATATAGTGACATTTTTCTTTACCTAAATCTTTTTCGTTGCATAACAACCAATTGAGATTGAGATTGATAGAGAAACCTTCTCACACAAAGCTCCTGAAAGTTTTATGCTCGAAAGTTCTACTTTATAAAGAGGGCTTCAGCTACTAAACTCAATTTAATAGTAAGATAAGTATAATATTGCACGATAGGGCAGCATTTTAATAGAATATTACTATAAGCTGACGCCTGCGGCGGATCGCGTTTCTCCTTATTGAAACTATAGTTTTGTCTATATCGGTTAACTTTCATTTAGTTCAGCTACGGGAAGATAATAATAATGCAGGGTTATTTAAAATTAATTGGTAGGTACTCAGAAACCTTTGAGAATGTTTACTCGAAAATTCATATTCGCAAAATTTAAATTCATATACCTAATAGGGAACTAATAATATGAATGCGAAAGTTACTCTGTCTGTTACGTTTTTACGCTTCAACCACTGAATAATTTAAGTACAGTTTGTTAGGAGATGGATTGGACCTAGGAAAAGGATCACTTGTCTGCGTCTGAATTACCTGCGCAGCTAGTCGGCTATAATGAAAGAAATTGAAAATATGATTAGGTCTATGATATTTATGTAAGTATTTATTTTGTTATGATCTAGATTGTTTTATTTATCGGTCATTACTTTGTTACAGGTATGCACTTCATTACTTAACTCATTAAAAGGTAAATATCGACCGTCCGAGCAACAAATGTCGTAAAAGCGAGAACACGATTTTACAGGACGACAAAAGACTAAAATACTTTTGTTGTAGTCCGTCATGCATAAATCTGCTTATGTATCCTGATATTTTAAAGGGGTAAGTTTGGATGTATGTTTAAAATTGGTAATTTTCGGAATTACTGAACCAATTTTAATGAAACTAGATATTAAGGTAGTTTAGTTTAGTTTTACGTTTTTTAGGTATTAAGGTAAATAAACATAGGCTCTTTATCCCGATATTCCGAAATATGAGTGAAACCACGGCACATTGCTTGTAAAAAAAGCTTCTTATTCTTTAACACTTAACTTAAAAGCAAGGTGTAAAACAACACGCTCAATAAAACAAAGCCCATGAAGTGTGACGTCATAAAACTGAAGTGACTGTCAGTTTAGCCGCTTCAGTCAAGCTTCGGTACTTACGAAGTTCTTTCAATATTGTAGTTTATTGAGTCGTTGCCACACTTTATTACTTATACTTAGTAAAGGTGACAAAGTAATGAAAGGTGAAACTTTGTCTTTCTTTATTATGAGTAGGGGGTACTCTAGATAAACTTCGCCTAAGTCACAGTATGGAGCAATAAAAATAAAGCCTAACCGAACTTAAGAATACCACAGAATCATTTACGGTTGATAATAATGCTAAAAGGAAAAAAATCGTGAAAAATTACTGGGAACAAAGCCAGGATTCAGAACGCATTAATAAATGTCTTCGACTGCCATTGAGTTTTTCTGGAATAATACCTACTCACCTAATAATACCTATTTTGTTTCTGTTCGTTAGCTTGGACAAGATATCTAAAAATCAAAATGTACTTGATCACTAATAGTTTTCAAATTTTAGTTGTGAATTTTAATCGCATGAATTAAACCACTATCCACTTTTTACATGTAGGAGAAACACAATAATAAATAATAACAGACGAATAATGAGAATATTAATCAAATAACTTGTCACATAAATACAATTAGATATGATTGATTGATTTTGGAATAAGCTACATCGTCGTCGGAAAAATAAAACAAATCTAATAATTCTCTTGAAATATCAGACAGAAACGTAAGTAAGATGATAAAGAAATGTCGAAAATTCCTCGAAAGCCTACAAAATCAGATTTTAGACAAACCAACACGGCTAGTTGTGCTGTCGAAGCTTCTTGCCTTGCGTCAATTGATAAATCTCTAATCTTGCGTCTTCGATTAATCTTCGTAAATCCATGATAATCGGCCGATCAAAAGTTGTCAGTCAACAAGTTGTTTCTTATATGGTACTAAGAGCACACTAAGGGGTAGTAAACACATGTCACCCTGACCTTCTTTACGGGAGGGTTATGACAGTTCCTTATACGCTACGCAATTTCCCGCATCTGGCTTTTGCAGTGTTATTTGAGGGTTGTTCGGGCGATATTTTGTTGTTTCTATTATTCAGTTAATGTTTATTGTGTTGTTTCGAGAGAAAATGGTCTTCGGAATACGAAGATAATGTTGTTTCAGTGCGGCGATCCGGACGTTACGAAGCTATTAGAGGCAGAATAATAACATCATTTAACATTAAGAAAGGTGGAGTATCCGCCTGATGTTAAAATTCCATAAACTTTATCTCTTGAGACATAATTGATTTCTAAGAAAAGTCTATATCTAGTCATTTTGTACATTATACTACCGCGTAAGTTTGATCCCGTGAGAATATCGGCATAAAAAGTAGCCTATTATACTGCCAAGGATATAATGTATCCTTTAGATAAATATAAAGAAATCGTTTAGGCTGTATTGATCAGCGATGCAACCGCAGTAGAGACGTGAAAACGTCTTGCTTAAACCATTTAAATACAATAAACTTTTTAACCAAAAGAGGTTGGATTTACAAATTTAGGACGATAGTTCTATCATTTGGTTTTAGCGAAATACCCCTGCGTGACTTTACAAGATGTGAACACAATAGAATAAAAACTTAATCTTATCTCTCTATAATATTAGTCAGTACAGATTAAAATATGTAATAATAATAATACGATTTACCTATATTTTTCTTGCAAGTTTGCAGTAATAGTTGTGGGTGTTCCTAAAATAAGAAAATAAATAAATGTTATCCAAATTACCTAGGTGTAGTTCTTTGAAAACTTAATTTATCTGAACAATAGATATTCTACGTGGGTACGAGGTTCTGACCGTTCTCTCTGACCGGCGCAGCGGACCTCAAATAACCTCTCTATTATGAATCTAAATATCTTACGTTTCTATTCAAATTCTGGGCGAATAAACATTCTTGCGTATTTTGTTTTATTACTCTTTTAACCAAAGATAAATATTAGATTCTAGTAAAATAAAATGTTTTATAGTATTTTCGATGCTGATCGACATAAATAAATCCTACTAATATTATAAATGTGAAATTTGTGTGTATGTACTTCTTGTTTGTTACTTCTTTTCGATTAGTTAGTTTTAATTCTTAAACCCCAAGAAATTATTATCTTAACCCAAGAATGTTGTCTATTTGTTTTTATAAACGAAGAGAGGACAAACATTCTGTTCTTGGCAGCAAATCAAAAAGGGGCCTAGAAATTTCAAAATAAATAACTAGGAAATAGGGGTTAAAACCCCTTTTGCTATACAAGATCCTGAAAATTTAACTTCGCTTAGCCGAAGTGTTTTCAATTACTTATGAGATCGAGTAATTCGGTTTACTAAACCTCGCACTGAAGGATAGAGTGCTGTAAATAACTTATTGAGTAGGTACTTGAGTAGTCTACTATTTATTTAGTAATCCGTAGATAAGTAGCAAAGTCGGTATAAGGTCATCTTAGTCGATTGGTAAACAATTAAATTAGATTTTCCACAATATTGAAATAGTTCCTAAGAAATTAGAAACTTTGATTGTTAAAATATACCGAAAATACTTTATTTAAATTACGTTAAATTTAAACTAGCACTTTAATTTTACTTATATTAAAATAAACCCGAAAAGAAAATATGAAAATATGAAAATATAATTTAAATCAGCCCTTGATATATTTATTAATTGTAAAGATCGATATAGTACCGTGCAATAACAGAGTTAGGTACGCTGATAAAAAACGCATTTAGACATTTACGACATCTTTTGCACGGGGAGTCGATATGAACTGATTAAAACGCTGTAAAACGAATATTTATAGGTATGAATATTTATAATATAAAATGTATAGGTACAGTCACATTACCAATTAGCTAAACCCCACGTGACTTAGAGCTCACTCGCAAATCTTTAAGGTTGTAAAGTAATGTTACCTGATTCTGTATTTATGTAAGAAAGTTGTGTTAGTTACACTATTTATAACTCGAGAACGGCTGAACCGATTTGGCTGAAAATTGATGGAGAGGTAGCTTAGAACCAGGAGAAGGACATAGGATACTTTTTTTTTTTCGATATTCAAACCCGCATAAGTCCCGATCCCGTGGAAATATCGGGATATACACTATCTGTGACGTTCGTCTTTGTTGTAAGGCGTTTGACCGGGGGGTTTTCTCGAGCGGCTGCAGTTTTTTTGTTGATTACTCAGTACCTACTAATTGGATTTTGATGTAAAGTATACCACGACTTTCCTCAGATTTCACTTGATTAGGCGTTTTTAATTGTAGATTATGTAACAAACAAACAGACAGACAACAGACCCTTTTTTTTGATTTGCTGTATTATATAGAAATCAATGCCACTTTTCGTTGTAATTTTATAACTCAAGAACGGGCTCACCTATCCAAACCAAATGTTTAAGCTTTGTTCGGACTATTTAGTAGATGGTTTATGTGAAGTTTGCACAAAATCGGTCGAGCGGTTCTTCATTTATCACATTTTTATATGGCAAAACAACGTTTCCCGGGACAGCTAGTATACTATACAATACAATATTCAATATAACAAAAAAATAACAAAATGGGTAAATACTATATTTTTTACAGATATGCGATTGAGCTCTGGGTCACTTGGGGTTCAGCTATTTGGTAATGCGACTGTACTTAATTCATAGACATAAAAAAGGAAATTGAAACCATAGTGAAGGTGTTAAAATTCAAAAATCCAAGTTTTTAATTTGAATGTTTTCAACTTAAGTTGAAAGTTAAAAGAGTACCCAATAAAATAATCTACTTTCGGAAGTGGTGCTGTTAGCTGTTAGACACAAAATATGAAAGAAAATTAATCGTTGATTAAAATGTAAGTACAAAAAATATTCTTTCCGGAACGAGCGACTATGACGGTCAAAAGCTTTTCATAAATTAAAAAAGGAAAAGGCAAAAGTTTTGCATACAAATGAACGATGGAAACCACCTTCTCGGTTTCAGCTTTCTGCTCCCTAATCAATTAGTCTTGAAGCTTTTAGCGTAGAGCTTTCATAAGAAGCTAGAAAAAGTCGGTAAATTCTACCTGTTAAACGTTTCCTATAAAATTATGATCTTTTACTTCATAAACAGCCTGAGGCATTGTGGTCAAACCCAATAAAAAAACTAACATCTTCTATTTTTGAAGTGAAAACTTCTTTAGCGGCGTTGAGCACTTTTTCTGTAATGGGTATAAAATCTTAAACTCGCGTCAGGACACGTGACCTGATCGAAAAAGCGTAAGACGGATGGAGAGTAGACAGCTATCCCCTCTCTACGGCGCGGCGAAAATGTATGCCTGGGCCTACTGTTTTTAATTTGGCTGTGAGTGTATTAAGACGTACATATGGTATTTTTTAACGGACGACTATTTACGGACGACAAATGTCGGACGACAAATGTCGGACGACTATTTGACGGACGACAAATGTCGGACGACTATTTGTCGGACGACTATTGACGGACGACAAATGTCGGACGACTATTTGTTGGACGACAAATGTCGGACAACTATTTGTCGTCCGACTATTTTTTTTTTTTTCATCTAAAACTCTTTTTGTGTATGTTCTCGCGACATATGAGATTTTACACAGATATACAGTTTTCACTTCTGCCTGCACTCCCGGAGTGCGCTGTTTTTTTGTCGACACAATTCGGATGTAGCTGATATAACCTCTTTGTTAAAAGGATTGCGGTGAAACTCTGTATAGCTGTAGACTTGAATTAACACATAAGCTACTTTTAATTTAAACATTTCTACGGGATCGAGATTTTTTTTTATAAATTAAATATAGCAGCACATTCCACACATCGCCATCTAGCCTCAAGCTAAGTCACTAGACTTGTGTTATGGGTGCTAGACAACGAAAATACTTCTTATATACTTTTCTTTGTATATACTTCACTACATAGTATATAAAACAAAGTCGCTTTCTCTGTCCCTATATCCTTTGTATGCTTAAATCTTTAAAACTACGCAACGGATTTTGATGCGTTTTTTTTATAGATATGATTCAAGAGGAAGTTTTATATGTATAATACATGCATAATATAGCCGTGCGAAGCCGGGGCGGGTCGCTAGTTTATACAATACAATATATTAATAAATAAATAATAAATAAATATTGCAGGACATTCCACACATCGCCATCTAGCCCCAAGCTAAGTACCTAGACTTGTGTTATGGGTGCTAGACAACGGATACACTACTTATATACTTTTCTTTTGTAAATATATACTTAAAATACATAGAAACAACCAGACCACAGACAAATATCTAAGCATAAATACTTGTCTGAGGCGGGAATCGAACCCGCAACCCTGTGTTTGGCAGTCCGGCATGGTGACCATTGTGCCAACTGGGTCGTCTCTCAGTTAGGCACAATGGCATTCGATTACATTAAATTAAGTTTAAATTAAAGTGATCTACAGAACGGGCTAAACGGGCTGTAGGCTGAGTTGTCACACAGCGAAGTGCTAAGCATCTTCCATGTTGCCAACTCGAGGTCAAAAGCATCGTAAAATTCAAATTAAATATTTCAATGCTAATCTAGTTTGTAAACATGAATTTCTCAATTCTACATCCGCCATTATAGGTTTCCATTTCAAAACAATTTAAATTTTTAATATAACATCATTTCCGAAATGAAATGTCAGACAAATTGCTGAATGGTATGGTGCGAGTAATTCTTACTAACATTTCGTATTTTAAGAGGAAAGGGTACCGGGCGCTCTTTCCATACAAACGTAGTCGACTGTTTCCTCCCTTAATACTGACACTAGAGCAAATATTTTTGTTGCATAAAACTTATAACTGCCAAGACCATGCCCCTATGTATTGTTTTTTTATTTTTATTTTAATTTCTATGATAATTAGAAAATGAACTAAACCAAGACATAGGGGCATCGTCATGGTAGTTATAGGTTTTAAGCAACAAAAATATTTGCTCTAGTGTCATTATCCAGGGAGGAAACAGTCGACTACGTTTGTATGGAGAATTGCGCCGGTACCTTTTCACCTTAAGGGTCTTAGCCCATTGTACAAGCTGCGTCACATGCATTCAAACAAAAATTACATTACAGACAGATGACAATAAATAAAAGCCGACCGTGCGAGTCCTCCTAACGGTTCTGTACCATTATATGTTGTTTTTAGTATTTGTTGTTATGACGGCAACAGAAATACATCATCTGTAAAAATTTCAACTGTCTAACTATAACGATTCATGAGTGAAACTTGCTCTACGTTCACAAAAATCTTGATATTTTTCGTAAAAATAGCGTTATTCATAAATTCAACTTAAGAAATAAGTATGAGCTGACCGTGCCCGGTAGTAGGCTCCGGAAAATAAACAGGTCGTTTAATAGTACCTACATGTGTGCTCTATTATAATAAATTACCTAAAGATGTATATGATATGTCCATTAACAGGTTAAAAACTTTTATAAAGCATAAATTATGCAGTAAGGCGTATTATGATACTTGATAAGAACCCATGGACGTAACTTTAGTTGCTCCATTTCAAATAATACTTTCAAATATTTGTAATATTGACCTTTGTGAGCGTGATCACTGATCACATGAAAAAAAAAAACCCATGAGTTTCTTGTGCCTTCTTCTCATTGGTGGGGGCGTTCCGAAGGTACACATCCTAACTTAGTTTTTAAGAAAAAATTACTTTGACTTTGAGATACAGCCTGGTGACAGACAGACAGTAGAGCCTTAGTAATAGGTTTAACCCTTTTTTACCCTTTGCGAGCAATTTCAAAAGAATTTCGTAAACTATGAATATGATACATTGGACATTAAACTTTAAACCTTTCGGACGTCAAAGTTCACGAAATAATAGATGTGATAATAGCTCAGTGATACGTAACTATAGTTTTTTGTTAGAGAAAGCTAGTTCGGATCGGTATAATGGTAGGTATTTGTGTGAATATAGGAATCATCAGTTCGTTCTGTTGCGTAACGAGTAATATAACATGTCATCAGTAGGTATATACGATGTGATTGCGAAATATATCACTTTTATAGTACTAGTTAGGGAGTTAAAAATATGATTTGAGTGACTAAGTATATAGGAGATGGTTGATGGTTTTTTAACTGACTCCCGAACTTGGACCAGTAGAAATTCGAAAACCATAATTTGGTGACTTGGGGTACTATCAACAATGCCGTCGGAGTCCAATCCTGATGATGCGTCGTGTAAACACGTGTCGAAACAAGTGTCATAGTTTATGAATAGTGTCACTAATACTAATTTTTGCTTGTCCTCATTGCATGCCTCTTCGAGTGAGCTCCCGGGAGGGCGGTGCACATTGCACTTTGGCACTAGGCTCGGAACTAAAAACTAAATATTAATACTTCCATTACAGATATCAACAATGTTATTAAATGCTAAATAGATGGTACCAGTACAGTCTCTAACTATAACAAATAGCATTGAAAACCAGGGACTTAAAACGTTATCCATAACAGAATGTTTAACGTTATAAAAACGTTATAATAGTATCGGTATCTCAGCAAACATTTCGTTATCGATCTTTTGTATAACGTTTTACGAGTAACAGAACGAAATTTTAACTGCAAAAATAACGTTATTATAACGATAAATACGCGACGTTGCCAAACTTATTCATTTTACAAATCCGCGCCACGCGCGGCGGAATTTGCGCATCAGTTGGTAAAAGCGAAATGGGTCGAAAAAAAATCAACAAAGTTTACAGATATTTCAATCTTGAGGATAATAATAAGACCTCAAAATGTTTAGTTTGCGAAAAAGTTTTAAAGGTAAGTTAAGAAAGAAGTAGATAGTAAGTAGGTAGTAATGTGTAGTATTTTCTAAAAAAAAAACTAATATTTTCTAAGAAAATCGGCTTATTAATATTTATATTTTTACAATAATGCCGATTTCCTTAGAAAATATGAATGTTTTCAATTTTTTTATGGAATCTTTTATGTTTCTCCGAAGAGCCCTTGCGATAGGCAGCAATAAAAAAAAATATTAAAGATTGCTCATAATTTTTTTACTCTAAAAAATTAAATGCTCCGCAAGTCGCAAATGGATCAAGCTGTTTGTGTGGTTTGTGGTGCCTTATTAAAGGCAAAGAGTTGAACTAACACGTCTCAGTGATGAAAGTTATCGACTTTGGTTTTGATGCTAAAGGCCAAAATTTCTAGTACTTTTTTAAATAATGCCGATTTTCTCGGAAAATATTAATGTTTTGAATGTTTTTATAAAATATTTTATGTTTTTATAAAGAAGCTCTAGCGATTAGTAAAAAAAACCACGATAGTTAAAGATTTGGTCATAAAAAATTCAATTGAAAATAGAGTTTTCAATGGCTTCTATTTTCCAAAGTCATCGATATAGCAAGCTGTTTGTGGTGTCAAATGAGAGATATGAGTTGAACTAACATGCCTAAAAGTTAGAGTGCGTAAGCTGCTCTGGTTTGTAACCTAGAGACCAAAACATGTGACGTTTCATACATTTTTTTCATATTTTGACGGCTTACGATCTGCATCAAAAACAGCCCTATGTCCATCATTTGCCGTTTCGAGCCACTGTGCGGCAGCGCGCGCGTGCAACGTTGCCGCCGTGTGCAAGCGAGCGGTGGTACCTGGTAGGTACTACCGCTCGCGCACGGTTTCGAACGTAGCGGCTACGTTGCTTGGCCGCAGAAGAGGTGGTTGGTAGGTATTAGGTATATACTAATTGCACTGTGAAAATTTATCGCTACATTATTGATTGGTTCGTAGATTCACTATGATAAAAAAATGTGTTTCGGAAATTTTACCTATTCCTACTAAACATATATCTAACACCAAAGTAATAGTAAATTTCAGGACGTTATGTAACCTTTAGCCTTCTTCGATATTTGAGATATCCAACACTAGAAGAATTATTCAGATCGGTCCAGTGGTTTTGAAGCAAATTCAATACAAACAAACAAAAATCTAATCTTTCCCATTTATACTATTACATAGTACGTACATGTACCTATAGATTACACCCTTACGTAGCCAGAGAGAGCACTGCGTTCGATAGTTCACACGAAGAAAAAGTAAACATTACTTTGAGTAAAAGAGATAGCATAAAAACAATAATTATAACATTATTATATGAATAACAATATTTTTAATAACGTTAAATTGACAATATAACGTAACGTTATTATAACGTTATACATATTCAAAGCTTTGAATAATAACGTTTTGTTATATCGTTTCTCTCACAAATAACGTTATCTTGCAATTCCACAGATAACGTTACTGTATTTTACCGGTATTTAAGTCCCTGTTGAAAACACATATTAAGCTTCGCTCAAAGTCTATTGTTTTTTCGTCAGTCCTGTCCACTGTCCAGGGTTTGTTCAACTATGGTATCATTTTTAGTTTTAGGGCATTAATTGGACTTTGTATTTTACATTAATGCCCCCTGACCTACATTGTATAAGATTTCACCAAAATATGCAATTTAATAAAAAGCACGCCAAAAGCAAAAACAACAACTGCCCAACCAGTTCGTCCGTTTGGAAAAAAAAATCCTTTAGTTCCATTCGGCACCATTAGGTTGATTGGGTTAGTTGCGTGGATTGGATATCTTGGTACGATGGAATACAAACAGCCAATGTCAAAATGCCTCAGTAGCAACTGGACAGATTCGCAACTGGACAAATAAACAAATGAACAGATTATGTCGTATATGCTACCTTACTATTGGCAACTCACACTCACCGATTTTAAAACTAAATTACCTATCCAAATGAAGACAACACACATCGCACCGCGAACCTCGTTCTTGTAAACTACACCATAAGGATCATTTTACCTCAACAAATCTGTAGTGCAGTCCCATTGTGGCACTTCCTGCAGATTTAATATGGTGCGCGCAAATGGCGAGCCATTATGTTGAATGCGTGATGTAATTCTGAACTGGGTCGTGGGCTGTGAATGCTATGATGATTTCAACGAAGACTGGATCATTTTATTTAACTAGTATTTAACCACCTACTTATAGTTAATTATTCATTACTAGCCCTATTATTATTATTTCTTCCAGTACCTTATAACTAATTACAATTTTGTTTTTGTAAATGTGGAATGCAAGTACCTTTTGTTGTTACCATTGGCTCATTAGGACACTAGTGGTAGGTAGGTACTACCTGGATCCTCGTGCACTTATTTCTATCTCTTTCATTCAATTGTTTTAGACTGTCTATCTATTTCTTTTATCTACCTGCCTAATAATTATAGTGAAGGGTTGAAATTCACCCAATAAGTGTATTGTCATTGCAAAAAATAGAGTATTAATAAAATATATTTTTGTGTTTTATAATAAGAAATCGAAGTGATACCATTAAAATCTCTTGCTTTTAAAATTACATATCATCACGAGGATGAAGCACTTGAACGTGTTCCGCTTATCAAAACATATTCTAAATAATGGCTTTGGGACCGCAACAAAATTATCTGTTGCTATTTATAAGGAAGGGTAAATTGAGGCTTCCAGATTTTTATCATGATTCTTGTAAAAATGTAGCTTTATGCGGATTTTTGGAAAGATTCGTTGCGGTTATGACCTACTTTTATTTTATTCTGAATCTGATTTTGCTATAATTTTATACTAGCTTTTGCCCGGGACTTCGTCCACGTACAAGTCGAAAATGGACCAAGGAATTATGTTGTCCCATACAAACTTAGCCCCCCTTCATCCCCTAAGGGGTAGAGTTTCGGAAAATTCTTTCTTATCGGATGCCTACGTCATACAAAGAATACACTTACCAATTTTCAGGTCTCTACGATCAGTGGTTTGGGCTGTGCGTTGATCCGTCAGTCAGTCAGGACAATGGTGGTCTAACTGGGATTTTCAATTAGCTGTACCGAAAAAGGCCCGTGGTGTAACTAAGTTAACCCTTCACCACCATCTCATCCCACTAAAATGTTAGTAGATAGCTGGAATCAAAGAACAGATAGAAAGGCAACTTTTTAACCAGATATTACCACGGGATTGTGACTTAAGCTAATAAAACCAGGAGGCGCATTTCTCAAAAACTCAAAGGTGTGTACTTAATACAAAAAAAAATATTGTTTGTCCATAAAATAAAGCCCAAACAACCTAACATAACCAGTGGCATGAATCTCCTACAAAATGGTAACTTTCCTTCAATTTCCTAAAAATAGCGTACATTTGACTATAAAACCGTTTTTTTGTCCATTTCCATAACAAACAATCACAAACTTTTATAGCACAGGGCACTCCTTGCTATTGTTTGCAGATGCTATGAATAAATTTGTCCGGTTTTACCCTAATTTTGGGCAACAATGAAGGTCGGAACTGCTGGACGTATAGCATAATAGGGCTCAGGCATGACGCAAAACGTCCTTGTTCAACAAGCTTTGTGTTTCGGGCATGGTATCGTAGGCGGCGACGACTCTAACCCTTTTCGTCACAGTCTTGATTCGACACAAAAAAGTTTATACAACAAATTCCGATCCGACACATTTTCACTACAACCAGCTTTTTTGTTTTATAGCATGGTATAACGCAGTAGGCGGAAACGAGCCGAAACTGTTTTCGCCACAGTCCTCAAGAACTTCATACAATGAATTCCCATTCGACACAATTTTTCAATACAACAAGCTTTTGTTTTAGTTATAGCGTGGTATATCGCAGTACGCGGCAACGAGTCTAACCCTTTTCGTCACAGTCCTGATTCGACACAAAAAACTTGATACAACAAACGATTCGCCACATTTTCAATGACGATTTATAGAAAAAGACGGCTGCTTAAAGAATAAATGAAACATTGTGCAATACAAGTTATACGGCTTTATAAAAACACCGTTTATCGGTCATAATTTGCATTTGGTAACGTTACCAAATTGCACCATTGAACGAACCGGTAGTTTAGCCAATCAACATACAGATTTATACGAATCTCGTTTATGAATAAATAATTACAATGATCACATTGATCATCTAATAATAAGATAATGATAACTTACGTTATTTAAACTGTGTCTTACAGTTTTCGCAAACCGTAAACTATAGCTATCATGGTTCATAGATAGATAGATAAACACTTCATTGTACCTTAAAAAAAACACAAAATTAATTTTAACAAAGTACTTACATGTGTTTAAAATAAAAATAAAAAATTTAGTTAAATAAAAATTAGAAAATTATAAGAAACTAAAAATGAAAAAATATGGCACAATGGGCGGCCTTATCGCTTAAAGCGATCTCTTCCAGGCAACCTTAATGCCTTGAACCTTCTGGTTCATGAGATACAGCCTGACAGACGGACGGAAAGCGAAGCCTTAGTAATTAGGGTCCCGTTTTTACCATTTGGTTATGGAACCCTAAAATGATTGTGACGCACCGAAAGTCATTGCTTCTTCGTCCCACAGCCCGTATGTCCGAATGGGACGTGTTTATTTATCATTCCGCGATTTGTCCCATTTAATGTATTATTCTTGAAGATGATTTAATACAGTCGTCAACTGAATCCCAGTTTAATGTTATTCAAAGTTGCAACGTCGGGTTGAAGCCGACGCACTTACCGCGGTAGGGCCCCAGATTATATAATTCAATGGTTATTTAACTTGATATCCAAAGCGAATCTCGTTAAATTAGATTTACAATGTTTTACCATAATGGGATTCGAGAAGTTCAATCGCTTCAGAAATAGAAACGCGAACAAAATTGCTCAATATGCCTACCATTTACATATTTCTACTTTTACTTACTTTGGCCACGATCCCGTGGGAATATACGATAAAAAATACCTTCAATCGAAAACATTTCATAATAAAAAATCTATTCATCACTCCAAAGATCCTCATCAAATTCTCAATATTTTTTTGAACTCTACCATTTAAATAAAAAATAATCATGAAAAATCACTTATCGGCAAAGATATCGCGTACTCATTACATCAAATAAAAAATACATACAACCGAATTGAGAACCTCCTTTTTTTGAAGTCGGTTAAAGAATTAGTCGGACTCCTTTTTTAAAATATTCCAAAAGAGGAACCAAAAAAATCAATGAAAGGAATATCAATTCCTTCTAAATGGCTCTATTTATTGGTAAAAATTGCATCAAAATTGATTAAAAGATTACGCCCACTTCTTGTTTTGGATTTTTTCGGCGTACTTCCACGATCTTCTTTGTTTAAAGGCTGTCAGAAAAATATTGATTATTGCAATTAATTTTGTGCACTAATTAAATTGGTGACGATGCAGCCGATGTTGTAGAATGCTTTCCTAGAAGATACCTAAAGGTACTTAATTACAAGACATTTGAAAAACTAAATCAAAATCGGTCCATCCGTACGGAAGCCACGATACTTAAAGCACAGTTTGGTAACTGTGCTTTTAGTATCGTAGCTTCCGAATGGAATTTGACATCTTTGTGTACCAACAAATTTCCATTTAAAAACAAGTGTCGATAAAATAAATCCAAGTACTTAATACTTATTAACTTTAATCGTAGCTGCTAAAATGTCACCATCGACCTCGTTAATTAACTCAATTATTCCAATAATATTGCATAACCGTACAGTTCTGTGTTGACCGCACGATACTTGACCAGTTTCGTTCCTCTACGTAACGGTTACATGATCGTATAGTGTCAACGATCATGCTTCGATTGATTGCACTAATTAATAACGATCAGTAACATTAGCACAGGCATTAGTGATCATTATAAAAATGTTAAGAGGCGAGCAAATATTTTTAACAAATATTTATCACGTTTTGACGTGATAACGTCTTATAAATCGATGAACACCGTACTGCACTTACAAAAAAGTTACATGTTACGGGAACGTGAGTGAGCGTTATTGACACGGTAACCATAGCTACGTATTACCGTTGCTATAGTTACCATCAATGTTTCTTATGACGTTATCACGTAAAATAATCACCCGTAAACTGACATTTTAATTATTGTAAGTATGTATAACAGAGAAACAGACAAACATGAATTTAAAAAAGCTTCCATTATTGTTCAAGTACAGACTTTTTGTCCTCTCTTCCTTTATTATAATTATAGACAGGTGGTGCAGTGTATTTTCTTTATATAATTAAATTCGAAAGGTGTAAAAATCACCATTTCTGATTAGACATTTCTGTCAAATCATACGCTGACTTGACTTTTTATAATTTAATTTACCCATCTGGGCATTCCACGCCGTATTTGATTGATCTTTTCTTTTCAATTATGTGAAGCAGCCATGGCTTGACTTAGACAATAAAACGTCTAAAATATCCAATTATTTATAGCGAAGACAAAACTTTCAAAACGTCAAATTCCCTTCCTTTATTTACTTAGCTTTTAATAAAGTTTTAAGTCCTAGAATTATAATGTTTTCTATCCAGGCTTTGTGTGTAAACTAATGAAATAAATAAATTTTATATGGACATGTTTTGCAGGTAGAAATAAAATTAATCAAAGTCCAATACATCACGTTTGTGACGCCCACGACAGTTTTTCATAATAAAACACGTCGTATGTGACATTTAATACATTTTCCGTACAAAGATTGATTGGATGATTGGTCAGTTACGAAGTTGTACATGTGGGTAGACGTCTTGTTTACTCTTACTATATTATTAGGATACTAGTTGAACTTTTGTGATTAAAACTTACGAAATTTAATTAATAACTTCTACTTATCATACACTAGCGACGCGCTCCGGCTTCGCACGGCTATATTATGCATGTATTATACATATAAACCTTCCTCTTGAATCACTCTATCTATTAAAAAAAACCGCATCAAAATCCGTTGCGTAGTTTTAAAGATTTAAGCATACAAAGGGATATAGGGACATAGGGACGGCGAAAAGTGACTTTATTTTATACTATGTAGTGATAGTGATTAGCAGCGCTCCACAGTCTCATCCGCGTAACTCCCGATCCCGCGGGATAATCGGGATAAAAAGTAGACTACGACACTCCCAATAAATCAATGTATCCTCATTCCAAGTTTCATCAAAATCGGTCCAGTAGTTTTGGAGCCTATTCAATGCAAACAAACAATCAAATCATTTTGCTTTATAATATTAATATAGATGATTTATTTCAGTGTTTTTCAACATGTGGGTCGCGACCCCCAGGTGGGTCGCAAAGCCTCACTCGGGGGGTCGAGGGTAAACGAAAAAGTACCTAAGGTGTTTGTAGGTCCACTAAACTCGAAACGTGGTTCTATTTTAGAGACGTGAATGATCCAAATAACATCAATGTTTTAGGAATAAAACTCCATTTTGAGCATGCCCTTAGATGTTATCCTTGTCTTTTCGATTAATATATAAAAGGTCTCCTTAATACAGAGAAAAATAAATACTAACTATTTGAAATAATGGCGTAGTTTTATTAAGGACCTAGGGGGGTCGCTACATTTTTTTAACTAGTAAAGGGGACGCGTTTTCGCGAAGGTTGAAAAACACTGATTTATTAAATAAATTGACAGGTTAATAGATTTATTAAAAATAATTTATTTTTAAAACAAATAATTTAGCTCTACTATAGTTTAAAAAAAAATGGTTGTCTGTAAAGTCTGTTTCCGGACGATAATTTTACGTGATAACGTCATAAGAAAACATTGATAACCATGGCAACGATAAAACGTTGCTATAGTTACCTTGTCAATAACATGAGGCGTTCCAGTAACGACGCGTGACGTCACACTTTTTTGAGATTGCAGGTGTTCACCAATTTATAAAACGTTATCACGTCAAAAATTTGCTGGCTACTAATTACTTTCCTTTTACGATTTTACGATTTAAATCACTATTTGAAAAGTGAAATTAAAATCGCTTTGAAAGCAACTTCATGTGCTTTAATCAGCAACACGTAAAAGCTGGATTCTGGAATCGAGCCAAATGCGAGAAAAATGAAGAAGAGAAAGAGCATAAATTAAGTTTTATTAAACTTCGAATATCAAGTAGGAAGTTGCCCCGCGATTTCACCCTCGTAAGTCTCGATCCCGTGGGACCAGAAAAAGTAGCTCCCTAGTTTTCATATCCTCTTGCCAACTTGTATCAAAATCAGTAAAATAGTTATTAGGTATACCCCGCGCAGCGAATGATGAGCTCTGGGGTAAGTGGAAGGGGTATGCGCAGAACTCGATATTTATGTGAAAAGTGTGTTCTGCGCATACCCCTTCTACTTTCCGTCAGAGCTCACCATTCGCTGCGCGGGGTATATAACCAAAAATAAAATAAAAACTCGTTAAAAACAATATTTTAGTCGTTAGGTATATTTTGAAAACTACAAGGAGTTAAGCTGATGACATAACTCGTCACATTTTCTGATTCGTCACGCTTAAAACAGATAACATCACGAAACGGACTAATTAATACCTTTTACCAAAATTTTAATGTTTTAAAATTATAAACATTTCGCGTTGCTGTAATCTTTTAAGTAAAATAACCATGTGTAATATTTTTAAGTAACTAGCAACACCCCGTGGTTTCAGCCTATCTCGTATACAGGGTGATTTTTTTAAGTGGGCCTTCAGGGCTATATCCTAAACTAGCTAAGAGATAGCGAAAAATGGTAAAAGGAGTTGCGTGTCCGATTTAGACAAAAACAAAAACTGCATCGTTAGATTTTCGAAAAAGTCATTACCCTAGCCAGGAATGGAACCTGTTTATTTTTACAAAAAATAATCATATTTTTATACCAATCGATAGTGTTACTATTATAGATACATTCCAGCTAGCCTAGCATAAAGGCCAAAACACGATACGATAAAGCGATATAACTACATCAACTCTCAAAATATGATAGATAAAGCCGCCATGTTGAATTTTTATCATAATTTTTATCGCAATTTATAATAAAAATTCAACATGGCGGCTTTATCTATCATATTTTGAGAGTTGATGTAGTTATATCGCGTGATATAGCTTTATCGTATCGTGTTTTGGTCTTCATGCTAGGCAGGCTGAAAACAAACATAGTATGACAAATCAAAGGCAGTAAGTAGCAAGTATCGTCAGGTCACTCATATCCTCTTACCAAGTTTTATCAAAATCAGTCTAATAGTTTCAGAACCTATGCAATGTAAACAAAAATAAATTAAAAACAAATCTTTTTTTATAAAAGTAGTCCATTATGATTCGTGTCGTAATGCTTTTAAAATTATAAGGAGTTAAGATGATGACATAACTCGTCACATATTCTGATTCGTCACTACTAAATACTTTTTACCAAAGAACAAGGGCGAATTATTGTCTCAAAAGTTTTGGCGTCTTAAAATTTGAGTACAACCATGGTGTTTAATTAATTATATAATGTTTTTTGGCGCTAATTATTTATTCTATATAACCACCGTTTATAAAATCATATTGATTAGTATAAACACGATTACTTGGTACTTCCGTTCTACTCAATTTGCATTTCGGTAATACCAGTACTAGAGCATTACTTCTATTTTAGAAGTTATAAATATTAAATGACACATTTTTTTCTCTATGGATATGTATTTATATTTTTAATTTTTGTGCATTATGTAGGTACTTATAATAACTAATTATAATGAATCAAAGATAATGAACATACAAAATAAACAACAAAATAATGAACTAAGATATTTTAGCAGTAGAAAATAAATTGAAATTATGGCAACACTAAACTCAAGTGACGGACGAATGACATGCGACTCCGGCGCCGCGCCGCCGAGCGTGTTGTTTGCTGAGGTTGTTTGTGTTTCATTGCGATTTTGTTTTTTTATTATCTTTTTAACGGCGGTTCCTATGGAGAATTTTGGTTGTTATATATATTCTAGGACTTGTGTAGATTGTTTTAGTATTTTTTTTACATCAAGACGCCAAAGTTTTATATAAAAGAAAACCATGTATGGAAAACTGCCCATGTTCTTTCAATGTTTAAAAATTATAAACTTTTCGCGTCTCTGTCGCTGTTCAAAATAGTCTTTAAAATTAAAATAACAATGTGAAATATTTTCTCACAACCTTCTCTGCGCCACATAATGTTTTATAACAGTGACGTTATTTACTCCGCATATAATTCCGCCGGCATTTTATCGGAGTCATTGAAAAGAATCTCATCAGATGCTTACAAAGAGCAACCTTGGCACTGCGCCGCGCCGATGTGGTCGACTACACACTCGGTAACACTTGCTGTGATCCAATGACTGTAAAACTTACGTTCTTCTTCTCTTCTAGTCATTTCCGATTATTATTTTTAGTTTATTTTTTATTTTTTCATTTGGTTTTTTAACCATTTTTACGTAACTTACGTACTTTGTATCAATAGGTGTTTTTTAATAACGGAAAGATTTAACTTTACCCGCTGCTTCATGGGTAACAACAACGGTTTATGTCGAAGTCAAACTGACTAAGAACACACGGTGACCATCCTCGGCGCAAATTGGAGGCCCGGGGTCACTCTTCGAAGCTTCCTTGCATCATTTCCCTGTGTTCCTCCAGTTTTCTCCGAAAGTGGAGGCGAAACCACATTGCATCGCAGCCATTCCCTATTCTGCCTTTTTCATACTAGCCATCTTACCTGAAATAAATATACTTAGTAGATTGATTGATTAATTTACGACAGACTGAATTTAATGGAAAAATAATAATATTAAAAATCTAAATGAGTTTCCCAAAAGACTCGCTGCATTGCCTCCTTCGACGGCGATGCCGATCCGTTGGCCAAATGCTACTTTGGCCAACAGTCAGCCCTTTGGTCACCTGAAGACAGACTCAACTCAATAATTTAGCCTACTTAGATATTTTGAAGTGAGTCAAGGTAGTATGAGCTTCCAGTCTGTTACTTACTTGTTGCTATTGTCACGAACTGAGAACTGTTTGTGGGATTTTTACATGAAAAATAAAGATTGTTTTTTGCATAGCGAGTGAGAATTCGAAAAAAATAAATGTTAAAATATCACAGTGTTTCGTTTGTTGTTTTCGACGAAATGGAAATTCTTTTTTTGTGAAGCACGCTTTCTCTGTAATAAAAATGTAATAATATGCGTGGAGTGTTTTAATAATATGAGTTTATTAGGTTTTGAAAAAAGTTAAGTTAAGCCAAGTGTAAGCCGGCAGGCTGTAAAACACGCATCACAAAAGGCCAATTTGTCATTGGATACGCCAGCCTGCCAGGCATATTTCGCTGCAGGCATGATTACATATGAACAATATGTTTTCCCAGATCTATGTACCTATTAACCACGTATTGTATGTATAAAACTACTGTATATATGTATTGTACGATATTTATATACGATACGATTTGTATGACCCTTAGTTCTCCAGTGTCCAGTTCACTACCATCCCATCACAATAGCCTAAAGTTTTCTCCAATAGTTTATCAATAGTTCTATCCAAACCGGATGTTGTTCTTGGCTGCATTTTATAGTGCACACATCATACTTTGCTGTTAAACGTTGTTATTATGAAGAGCCTCTACATATTGGCTTCGACTCTATGCATGCCATGCAAATTCCCAAAGGTCCGGGGCTCCATAGCCCCGTGATATAGGACAATTATTAGACAAATATGTAATATTTATATATATAAAATGCTTTGTCCTAATCGACTGACGAATCAACGCACAGCCTAAACCGCTGATCGTAGAGACCTGAAACTTGTAGTGTGTGTATGACGTAGGCATCCGATAAAAAAGGATTTTCCCTAATTTTACCCTTTAGAGAGTGAAATAGGGGAGACAAAGTTTGTATGAAACAACGTGATTCTTTGGTCTAATCTACTTTAAATTCTGCATAAACATTCTTCAACAGAATTGTTGGAAGACGTTCTTCGTATTTTATTGATATAGGTATTCTAAATAAAACAAAACCAACGAAGTCGCGGGCACAGATAACAAATAGTACCTAATAACAGTTTTCATATTGTGAGGTCACTATAAGCATCATCATCATCTTCCTGCCCTTATCTCAATTTATTTGTGGTCGGCGAAGTATGTCTTCTTCTTCCATTCCCTCCTATTAGTCGTCATCTTATCGTTCACATTCATCTCTCTCATGCCTTGTCTCACGCAGTCCATCCAAGATAGATGGACTTACTTCTTAGGTCGTCCTCTTCCTTTCTTCTTCCATTCACTCCTATTAGTCGTCATCTCATCGTTCACATTCATCTCTCTCATGTCTTGTCTCACGCAGTCCATCCAAGATAGATGGACTTACTTCTTAGGTCGTCCTCTTCCTTTCTTCTTCCATTCACTCCTATTAGTCGTCACCTCATCGTTCACATTCATCTCTCTCATGCCTTGTCTCACGCAGTCCATCCAAGATAGATGGACTTACTTCTTAGGTCGTCCTCTTCCTTTCTTCTTCCATTCACTCCTATTAGTCGTCATCTCATCGTTCACATTCATCTCTCTCATGTCTTGTCTCACGCAGTCCATCCAAGATAGATGGACTTACTTCTTAGGTCGTCCTCTTCCTTTCTTCTTCCATTCACTCCTATTAGTCGTCATCTCATCGTTCACATTCATCTCTCTCATGCCTTGTCTCACGCAGTCCATCCAAGATAGATGGACTTACTTCTTAGGTCGTCCTCTTCCTTTCTTCTTCCATTCACTCCTATTAGTCGTCATCTCATCGTTCACATTCATCTCTCTCATGTCTTGTCTCACGCAGTCCATCCAAGATAGATGGACTTACTTCTTAGGTCGTCCTCTTCCTTTCTTCTTCCATTCACACCTATTAGTCGTCATCTCATCGTTCACATTCATCTCTCTCATGCCTTGTCTCACGCAGTCCATCCAAGATAGATGGACTTACTTCTTAGGTCGTCCTCTTCCTTTCTTCTTCCATTCACTCCTATTAGTCGTCATCTCATCGATCAGATTCATCTCTCATGTCTTGTCTCACGCAGTCCATCCGAGATAGATGGACTTACTTCTAAGGTCGTCCTCTTCCTCTCCATCTCTCTACATTCAAGCACATTGTAAAAAATACTATAAGCTGCCCAATTAGTAACAAAGTTACAAAAGAAAACGTTCGCTTTATTATTATTTACAAAATGAAAACAATTCTAATTACTGTATTGATATTCCAATTACCGATACACGATCGAGTTTACATTTCATTTGTATTCTAAATAAATATTGTTTGCGAACCGTCAAGTAGAAAGCTGGCGGTTTGCACAATTCTAGCCCCTTTTGAAATATAGACGAACTTGAAGATTGGTCAGATATTGCTAATTACCGAGGTGTGTTAAGGGATGAAAGGAGGTCTTTGCCCAGCAGTGAGACAAAAGTGGCTTAATTTTTTTTAAATATTTTTTTTGTCTGTCAAACGAACAAGCTTCAAACGTAATCCCCCTTATTCCAAAACGAGGTTTAAGGAAAGTCCGAGATGTGGATTTAAACCTTTGATTTAGATACAGATTTACTCATGAACTTTAGTCTAAACACTATGCCTATATAATCTATAGGGATAGTGTTTAGACTATAGTTCCCTATATAATCTACAGGGATAGTGTTTAGACTATAGTTCACAAGTAAATCTGTGTGTAAATCTAAGGTTTAAATCCACATCTCGGACTTTCCTTAAACCTCGTTTTGGAATAAGGGGGAATATGTTTGAAGCTTGAAGGCTCTCAAGACCATAATATGTATGTAGTATGTGTCAACAACATAATATGTTGTTCAAGAAGAACCTTCTTCTTTTTGAAGTCGGTTGTAAACGAACGCACAGTGAGGCAGAAACCCAATCTAGCTCGACAAAAACGGTCATCTCATTTCTTTCATTCTTCTAGTAAAAACGATAGCTAATAAACCAGAGATAACGATACAGTCATTATTTTTAACAACTACCCTCTGAGAAATTATTATTAATTTAAAACGTTTCAATAAGTGGGATGTTTACGATGAAATCATTCACTTTCTAACGTTTAATGTGGCAGTGTCTAATTAATAATACTGATAAAACTGTGAAATTTTTAGTGATGGATCGTGAAGTAGAAGGTTTATATTATATATTTGATCATAAATTTATTCCGAAAACCTATAACATACCTAAGATATATGTCGTTAAATAAAAAGTTTACACATTTTTTAAGGTTTTTATGTATTTCATAGACCAGAAACTACTGACCCCCCCATATCCCCCGGCTATTTTTTTAATATGTAGTAGCCACATTTATGTAGGTACTTCAAAAAATAGTAAGTTAAAAGTACCACACGAATGCACAACTTTGTTTTTTTCTTCTAGAAAACATAGTGAAGGTAACGCGAAGGGAATTCTTCGATAAATAAAAAAATTCTGGACTATGGAACTATTTCTTAGTGAGATTCGATTTAAAAGATGCTACGGAGAATTGTGTAAAAAAAATTAAAAAGATAATTAGCCGAATTAGCTCAAAACTAGCCGAAAAGTGGTTACCTTAATTTTCAACTTTTTTTTTATATTTCGGATTTTCCCTTAACTTGTGCTGTAAGACCTTGCTTTTAACCAAAATTGACCATTCCAGGCAACCGGAAGTACCCTATAGGTTTTGGGCCGAAAACCTATATGGTAGTTCCCGTTGACCTAGAATTACGAAATTTTTATTTTTTATATATATCTAAACAAATTATAGCACTCTAAGACGTTTAAAACCTATTACAAGCCTTAAATAATATTGTCGAGGTAGATTGGGTTTCAGCCTCACTGTGGAACGGTTCGGCGGCGGACGGTGATCTATCAGATAGATAATCAGTAATGGTCGAAATCAATAACTTATCGTAAAACCCTACGAATGATCAGCAGGTCGACAGTGACCGCTAACCTAACCCTATTCCAATAAATTCAACTTACCGCAAGTCGTTTAAAAGCTCTCCCAGACTCTATCTGCGAGCGTTCTATTCTAACCTCATGTGATTCTAACTGCATTTTCCCGATGCTCATTTGTTTTTACGATTTTACGTCTTCGTTTTTGATGAGATTGAGAAGAAACTCCTACTTAATTAGTTTTTTTTAATATGTACAAAAAACGGGTTTATTAGAAAAGGACAAGATAGAATCAGGGAAGTTGTAGGTTAAAATGTAAAAGCAGTATTTTAATTAACAGTATTTTAACTAAGCGGTGTCTTTGCACTCTGTGTTCTCCGAGATTAAGCGGTTACCACATTGCAGAGAAAAATGTCCAATCTACCAAGGTGACTTTGGTCGTTCTGCAACGTTGGTTGGTTGCCCGAGCAGTGTTTGCAGATATGCAGTGTATCGCATGCTTTATTAAGAAACTAATTTGAGGGCCAATTCGACTGGTTTGTATGAAGTTATATGCCGAAGTTATTTAAGAAGTTTTGCGAGCCACATACGCTCGCCTCTTAAGAGTAGCATGCTGTCGACGGACAAGTTCGTCGCTGAAGACAGTCCGCATAATATAGATACTAAAGTATCGACCGACATAAAGTCTACCTAGTCTGCGAGGACTTTAAAAGTTATTCAAGTCGGTTTTCACATAAACTTAGCACGCGTCGCGTCGACGGTATGTATTAAGTTTGTACGAATCCGATCGAAAACTTTCCTTATTTATTTGTTTGTCTTCTGTAACAAAATAATGTAAAGGATTTAGTTGTGGCAAACAACAAAGTTGACTGTAGTTTTGATTTGGTATTACGCTGAAATTATTCTGAAGTCATTTTCAAACAACATTCATATCGCTTAATGGAAGAATGATGTAAGTTGCATTTACGTCATTTTAACCCCCGATGCAACAAGAGCAATGTAGAGTAAATAAGTAAAAAAAGTAGTACTTACTTACTTAGACTTTTTTGTTTTTTTAAGGTGAATCTAGAGTGTAATTGACTAAGTATACATTTAAAAATTAACTAAGATTTTCTTTCCTAGTAAAACGATTTTATTTAAATTTCTCAAACAATTTTTTTTAAATTTCACTTCTCACAAACTAACATACTTAGTCAAATAAAAAGTAGCGTAGGTGTTGTGTGGCGTGAATTAATGTTTGTTACGAATTTTAAGGTTTAATTTCCATGAAACGCTGCCCTGGTTTAGGCAAAGTTTTGCGTTGTGAACTAAAAGGACGAACTCAGGGGCGAACAACAATAAGCTGCTTCAGCGAGAATTCGTTGCTAATTGACGAACGATATTCACAGTTTGAAACTGCTACGTAATTCGGAACACGAGCTTCTAAATGGATAATTACTATGGACTTGGGCTTTCATAAAAGATTATAGGTTACTTAATTACCTAAATGTTTCACCATTTTGACCCGTTTGTGGAGGTGCTGTTAGTCGCTGTCATCGCTATTTGTGCATAAGTATATGTTATGTTAATCAGTCTCAGAGTTATAAACTTGTTTATTTTGCATTGTTATTTCGTTATCTTTCATTGTCTTTTATATTTTCTTATTCACTGAAGCCATTGACAATCTCAAATAACTTATTTCGTTAGTAGTCACTTAGCAGTATTGTTTCTTTTATGCCCTTGTAATTTTTTGTGTCTTTTTCTTCTGTAACTATATTCGTCGTAGATTTTGTCTCAAATAAACTATTCTGTTCAATCTCTTAAGTTCCGTTTTTGCACCGAATCTGATATACGGTGTTTCACTGTAAGTATGATCGATTTTTTTCAAGACTGAGCTTATAAACAATTACTTTATTTTTACTTTTTTACTTACTTTTACTTAATTACTACTCTAATGCCTATTACCTTCTCTTCTCTCTCTTTATCTACTCTCTTCTATCTCTCTTAATTATCTCACTCTAATTTGTTTCTTAGTCAATTCAAATAAGTAGGCAATATGTACTAGTCATGAATTCAATAGAATCAAATCGATCAATCATAGTAGGTAGTATAATAACGCGATTGAGTGACCCGGCCGTTCTGTTGTGGGCGGTCGGTAAACATTTGATAAATCTCTTAGTAGATTGATTTCCGAATAGAAATAACAGTTCAATTTGTGTCCATTGGGAAGAAGGCAGGTGATTCGCAGAGGTAACCATTTTCTAAGGAAACAATTTTATGTTTTATTCTCACGTAGCGGCGATATGTTTGACGCGTGGTGATATAAGTACGTAGATATGCGAATATTTATTTGAGATGTCACAGGCACTATGTTAGGCACAAAAATGTAAAGCGGTCATAACGAAGGACGGACAGAGAAAATTCATTTATCTTTCTTTAGTTTTTTTCATATTTTCTAACCTTTTAAACTTTCCCTGGACCAAATATTATTATCACTAGGTACATAGACACTACATAGGTAGTATAAAAAACATACATAAAACCGAATTGAGAACCTCCTCCTTTTTTTGAAGTCGGTTAAAAACAAAGTCGCTATCTCTGTCCCTATATCCCTTTGTACGCTTAGATCTTTAAAACTACGCAACGGATTTTGATGCGGTTTTTTAATAGATAGAGTGATTCAAGAGGAAGGTTTATATGTATAATACATGCATAATATAGCCGTGCGAAGCCGGGGCGGGTCGCTAGTATAAAATAAAGTCATTTTTCGCCATCCCTATGTCCCTTTTTCCCTTTGTATGCTTAGATCTTTAAAACTATGCAACGGATTTTGATGCGGTTTTTTTTAATGGATAGAGTGATTCAAGAGGAAGGTTTATATGTATAATACATGCATAATATAGCCGTGCGAAGCCGGGGCGGGTCGCTAGTAATATTATAAAGCTGAAGAGTTTGTTTGTTTGAACGCGCTAATTTTAGGAACTACTGGTTCGAATTAAAAAAATATTTTTGTGTTCGATAGTCCATTTATCGAGGAAGGTTATATGCTACTTTTTATTCCGATATTCCCACGGGATCGGGAGTTACGCGGGTGAAACCTCGGGGCACTGCTAGTATATAGATAAATAGATAGATTAGTAGGTTTAAGGGTACTAAAGTTAGTTATGAAATCAAATTAATTTAGTACGATGATAGTTTTAACTGCTTTATTATGTTAAGGTTCGTTTTAATTATCAAAGGCGTTATTAATTTATAATTAAACGTCGACCGCAGCTGAGACAAAACGAAACCCCCTTCACTTTCATCACCGTTATTGATTGTTGACTTTCGAAGCATTACCTAAACTAGACTGTACTGATTGCTAAAGTTTCGGCCTTAGTTTCGGGTCTTACTTTCGGCCCAACCGAAACGCCAATGTGTTGATGTTTTATTTAAATTGAACACTAGCAACCCGCCCCGGCTTCGCACGGCTATATTGTGCTTGTATTATACATATAAACCTTCCTCTTGAATCACTCTATCTATTAAAAAAACGGTATCAAAATCCGTTGCGTAGTTTTAAAGATACATACATAGGGATATAGGGACAGAAAAAGAAAGAAGAAAGAAAGAAGGAAGAAAAGCATTTATTTGGTACAGGCACACGACAACTTTTAAATTAACACACACAAAGAAATAGGTAACATATAGAACGAAGAGAAAAAAGGAAAAAACATAGGTACATTAAACAGAATATTTAAGAAGCCATGTGCTGCCCAAATGGGTCGACCTCAGCTGTAACATAGTCAAGCATAACTTGGCTGCAGCGCTGGTCTTCCGGCCAAACCAGCTGCCGTCGTGCGTCGTCTCAAGCTCCCGCATATTACCAAACAATAAATAAAATAGCAAAATAATTATTAAAAAAAATTAAAAGCGACTTTGTTTTATACTATGTAGTGATAGTAATGTAGTGACTATAGCAACACTCCGCAGTTTGACTCGTGTAAGGTCCGTTCCGAAATATGGGGATTAAAAGTAGCCCAAAAAGTATGTTACTCCCAAGGAACCAATGTATCAATTCCAAGTTTCAACTAAAAAAAAAACATACATACAACTGAATTGAGAACCTCCTCCTTTTTTTGAAGTCGGTTAAAAAGGTCTAGTATTTTCGGAGCTTATTTGTTACAAACAAAGAAATCTTTCCTTTTTATCAATCTTTGTATGTTTGTTTGTATGTATGTTTTTATTATATTAATGTTGACATTCTTCAAGTCCATTCAAGTAATATTTAATTCGGTTTTTATTTCAGCCCAATACAACTTTTCTTTAATTATCCTGATAGGTTAGCGTTTGACAACTCTATCACACCTGCCCGAAACGCTTTTAACCACGCTTTCCTAGAAGATGCCTGCGATAACTTAAACTTAACCTTTGTTCTTATAATATTATATTAGCATAGTATTATATCCACAAATATGTATGTATGTTTTGGACGACCTCTGTGGCGCGTCGGGCGAACACCCGACTGCAACGCAGAAGGTTGCGGGTTCGATTCCCGCCGGGAACAAGTATTTATGCTGACCATAAATTCTTGTTTCTGGTTCTGGGTGTTTCCTATATGTATAATATGTATATATTAAAAAAAAAAAGTATATAAGTAGTTTATCCGTTATCTGGCACCCATAACATAAGCATTAAGTTGCTTAGCTTGGAGCTGGATGGCGATGTGTAATATGTCCTGAAATATTTATTTATTTTATTTATGTAATTACATTCGGCAATTATTATATTTTCAAAATATCAGAAATACAGTGAAAAATAAAACAATGTATCTTGAATTAGGTACTTTCACTGGCCTTACTATTGAAACAAAGGCTTGCAAAGATTAGCTGGTAGGTATGCTATAACATATTTTTTTTATTTCGGTCCTAGTTATATTGGGCCTAAACTAAAGTTTCGGCCTAAAATTTCGGCCTCAGCTACAAATCACGGTCAATCCCTACAACGATAGCCATAATCCTAAAGACAAGAAGACAAACAGGTCTTCAGTATAGAAAGTACTCGGACGACAAAACAATGGACCTCGAATTAGGTACTTTCACTGGCCTGGTATTGAAACAAAGGGTTGCAAAGTTGCAAAGATTAGCCGGTTTGCTTGTGAACGAAGAACACTTACCAATAAAAATAAATAAATATTTCAGGACATTCCACACGTCGCCATCTAGCCCCAAGCTAAGTAACTATACTTGTGTTGTGGGTGCTAGACAACGGATATACTACTTATGTATTTTTTTGTAAATATATACTCATAATACATAGAAGCAACCAGACCACAGACAAATATATAAGCATAAGTACTTGTCTGAGGCGGAAATCGAACCCGCAACTCTGTATTCTTAAATTAAAAATACTGCTAAAGTTAAAAATTTCAGGCTTTAACTATTTACTTTATATTATGAACTCAATCCATATAGAGCTTGTGAACACGTATTAAATGTTCATGTACAATTTTCAATGGTTACCATTGTCTGTATGGTTGTTCGACCATTGTTCGTGGGAATGCGCTTGCGCACGCCCAATACGAACCATATTAGTAAATTCTGGAAATTGTACTACGATTTTGTTTGTGAATTGTTAGTTTTTTGTTCATATAAATGTTTACATCCCATTTGGTTAACTTCCCATTTCGCCAATATGGTTTTATTATGGTACTTAAGTTAATAATCTACTTACAAGACCGTTGCAATTTATAAACCTGCACACTTCTATAAATAAAAAATTAGAACATTGCCATTCTAAATTTGAAAAACTGAGTACTTGAGAGGAAAGGTACCTGGCGCTCTCTCCATACAAACGTAGTCGACTGTTTCCCCCCTGGATAATGACACTAGCACAAATATTTTTGTTGCATTAAACCTATAACTGCCATGACTATGCCCCTATGTCTTGATTTTTCATTTCATTTTCTAATTATCATAGAATGTAAGAGTTAAAAAAAAACAAAATATATATAAAAAATAAGACATAGGGGCATGATCATGGCAGTTATAAGTTTTATACCACAAAAATATTTGCTCCAGTGTCATTATCCAAGGAGGAAACAGTCGACTACGTTTGTATAGAGAGAGCGCCGGTACCCTTTCCTCTTAAACTTTTTTTTTTGTATCTAGTACTTGTCTGAAACGTGATATAAATTCTAAATAAAGCTTCAAAACCACCAAGCAAACGAAGTCGAAGTTACAATGAGAAACCTTGCAATTTATTACACAACTTTTCACTGATAGTTAATTAGAAATGAAGGCACAAGATTTAAATTACACAATACAGACATTAACAAGGGAAAGACGGATTTTCCATAGACAATAAGTGTGCCGTACTAGAAAACCCGTTGAGTCGACTTGACAACTTGAAACGTGCTTGAAGTTTTACGTTAATTAACTCTATTTGGTACCTATTGTGTAATGTTCTCACAGACGTTAAGCTATTTATCACGAGGTTTATTAAAATGTCTTATTGTACTCAAATTAAAAAAACTTTTAATTTATATATAACAACGCTCCGCGGTAGTGTTGCCGAACAGTTTTACTATCCATAGTTTTCATCTGAAAAAGCCTATACTTACTATCTATTGGCCTATCGATACTATCGATAACTAAACACGAGGCAATACTATCGATAGTATCGATACTATCAATAGGCTATCGATACCATCGATAGTATAGTTGCTTTCGAAGAATAAACTATCGATAGTATCGATACTATCAATAGGCTATCGATAGTATCGATACTATATTGATAGTACTCGTATCGTTACTATCGATACTATCAATAGGCTATCGATACTGTCGGTTTTTAGTGAACTATCGATAGACTATCGATTATTCAGCGATAGTCGACTGTCGATCGGCAACACTACTTCGCGATTTCAGCCGCGTATCCCGATCCTGAGGGAATATCGGGACAAAAACCCTATATCAATGAATCAATGTATCCTCATACCAAGTTTCATCTTAATCGGTCCAGTAGTTTCGGAGCCTATTCGTTACAAACATAACAAAAAAAATCCTCATTATTATATTAGTGGTTTAGATTTATTAGCAGAATCTACATCTCCAAAACATTGTGTTTTTGGCTAATAGCGGCATTTTGTCTCATCTGCTCTGTCTGATCTGTCATTAAATCCCACGCGGTTGTCTTGTCCATCTGTCCTTCACTTAACTTAACAAGACGATTTATTTAAAAGCTCTATTAGCTTTAATAGTCGGAGATCCCTTTACGGACGACCTTCATCGATCTATTAAATTAAATAGGCCAATAAATATATTGCAAATGGGTTGCCTAAAAAAATTCAGTCCAGAATGATTAATATTTTATTTTTTATTTTTAGGGTTTTCACTGGTTTGGGCAATATACAAATTCCGTACCAATGAAATACATAATCTTTATTTTAACTTAACTTCAATTCATTAACCAGACCAGTGCAAATGACTAATATCCATTTACCTGCCTACCCACGAGTTATGACGGGAAAAAATAGTCAACCCAACGTATGCATATTCTATAGGATTTATACTTTCTATTGGTATGGAATTGGTCTCTTTAACAAGCCAGTGAAAGGTTTAAAAAACAAAACAAAAAATTAAATTGGTACATAGTATAAAATAAAGTCACTTTTCGCCATCCCTATGTCCCTATTTCCCTTTGTATGCTTAGATCTTTAAAACTACGCAACGGATTTTGTTGCGGTTTTTTTAATAGATAGAGTGATTCAAGAGATAGATAGATAGATAGATAGATAGATAAACACTTTATTGTACCATAAAAACAAAACACAAAATTAATTAAGAGAAAGGTTTATATGTATAATACATGCATAATATAGCCGTGCGAAGCCGGAGCGGGTCGCTAGTTAATTATATTTTGGACTCAATTTTTTTTATTATATTTTGCAATATATTTATAATACTTTTCATCCATTAAACAGCTCGTTGAAGGTCGCCCTTAAAGGGATCTCTGACTATAATATGTGGTAAGATCCCTTTTTCACATATTAAATCACAATAAGTATGATATCATCAAAATCTGGGCTCTACTCAGCAATTCTAATCAATTTTATTGGGATAATTCACTAAATCTCCGGGGTATTTCGTTTGTATTGAATTATTGACCCGAATATGTGATTCACAACAATCCATTTGTGGGCCCTGGGGGAGTAAGTCAATAATCAAAATGGACAATGCTATCCAATAAATCAAAGGTAGATTCGAGAGATAGAAATGTTCTTATAGATGTTATGGGTGATTTTAATTGAAGTTTTTTTCCTTAGAAACAGTAATTTGCTGCGCCCCGTGTATTTAACCGCGTTTGTAAGAAAATCTGAATTAATGATAGTCTCCGAGCACATTCTCGCCCTATGAACTGTATCAGTCTTTTTAACAATTAAAAAAAATAATAATCTTAGTAGTTCCTACGTCATAAAAGGAACCCCTCTGCGAATTTTCAGACTCGTTGCTTTTGTAGATTTCTTTATGAGTTTTCTTTTCTTTTATATGCATAGATATGGCGCACTCAGTCTGCTTTTTGATTATGTTTTTAGATGTAAATAGTGCATATTATTTACAAAAAATAAACTGTCCAATGCTCAATGACAGTTTTCAATGTTTTTTTTGTCATAATAGGCATAAATAGAACTATAATCGTTCAGAAACCTCATTACACTGTTCTGTTAATTTGTTTTAGGTAGACCCAATTAGTAAAACGCCTACCTGCCAATTTGGCGAATACCTTGATAATTGTCTAATACGCAATTCCGAGTCTAATTGGATTTAGTATAGCAAATATTCCCCCAAATATACAGAGACAGACGAAATGATATCTACTTTTCTCATTTCTACTTCATCAAACACGTCAGATTTTACTTATCTTTATTTCATGTAGGAAAATTGGCAGTTACAGGCTCAAGTTTCCTCGAGAGAACACTTTCGGCTTGTATTAGTATGCCAAGTGTGACATCGTTACCGTTATCACTACATAGTATAAAATAAAGTCGTTTTTTCTGTCCCTATTTCCC
The DNA here is from genome assembly GCA_907269075.1 of Idaea aversata. NCBI lineage: Eukaryota > Metazoa > Arthropoda > Insecta > Lepidoptera > Geometridae > Idaea > Idaea aversata. The sequence continues at coordinate 2,477,143 of OU026084.1, forward strand.
TTTTGTATGGTTAAATCTTTAAAACTACGCAACGGATTTTGATGCGGTTTTTTTTAATTGATAGAGTGATTCTAGAGGAAGGTTTATATGTATAATGCATGCATAATATAGCCGTGCGAAGCCGGGGCGGGTCGCTAGTATTCAATTTATCTTTCCTACATTGAGCTGTATTTCTTTTGTTTCTCAAATCTAGCAAACGTATTTGTTGAGATTTATGTAGCCGCTGTTTTTTATTTGCGTCGGAACGGAGGACGGTTTTTGGATTTAGGGTGAGAGGGTGTTAGTGTACTTAATGTTCCCATTTTTTCTAATTACGTATCCAGGTAAACTACTCTTAAAAGAAACCGGCCAAGTGCGAGTCGGACTCGCGCACGAAGTGTTCCGTAACATGTTTAATGGGATTGAAATGAAATGAAATTTTTTTCCTAAGTTTTTAGTATTTGTTGTTATATCGGCGACAGATCTGTTATAATTTCAACTCTCACGGTTAATGAGATACAGCCTGGTGACAGACACACGGACGAAGGGACAGTGAAGTCTTAGTAATAGGGTCCCTTTTGGGTACGGAGCCCTAAAATGTAACTAAGGAGCTTTTGATATAAGGATCAATTAGGTGTCCACTTCTTTGATCCAGTCCTTGCTGTTGTTTATAATATTCTGGTGACTTTGAGATGCTTTCTACTAGATTTTCAGCTGAGTCTCGGTACATAATAGAAAATCTTATGTAACGACTAAGACTGGACCACATGATTATTTACTCATGTGACTGGACTGCGCAAATATAAACGTTGAAGTGTTTCCTATTTTCCTAGGTGAGAATTGCTCAAGCTTGTACTTGTATACGGGCTGATTTCCGCAATTAGACCTTTTTCAATTGGATCTTTTTTGCGTTAGGATGGATTAGGCTTGCCCAGCACCTACTACCCTCTCAGCTTAGTTGACCATGTACAGAGGAGAGAACTTGTCAATACTGCTGGAGCCAACTAAGCCGCGGGTTTCATAACGATGGGTTCCTTCACTGTAAGAGCAATGTCAATTAGCGCACATAAATTTTTCTTAAGAAATATTCATCGGTGCACGGCCTTCCCGGATTTAAACCCACGACCTTCAGAATAAAAGTCGAGGTATCTACCACTAAGCCAACACCGCATTCCGGAAGGCAGGGCAACATTATAATTGATTATTGTTTTTATTGTGCCAATAAATGATTTATTTATTTATGTTATTTGCAATTTAAATCAGTAACCGACGACACTGTTGGAGGATGAAAGTAAAAGTGACCATTATGCGAGCGAGTTGCGTGCGACTCGCAACAATCGCAACGCACTGCGTATCACCTAACAAGGAAGATAACGTATTGATAAATAATATATCAAATTAAATATAAAAAATATTCAATTGGAATTATGCGATGCATTACAGCACTTTGAAGCGTCTTAAAAATTAAGTTAGGATGGGTGCCTTCGGAACGCGCCCACCAATGAGAAGAAGGCACAAGAAACTCATCGGGTTTTTAAGCAATTGCATAGCTTTTATCGCGAGCTTTGGGCGCGGCGACCGAATCAAGAAATTCCGTAACGAAAATAAAACCTAACACCACTCCGCCTACCATGTAGCTACCACGACCGAGCGTTCGCTTTTTTCTTTTTTGTGATCGTGCTCACAAAGGTCAATATTACAATTATTTGAAGGTATTATTTGAAATGGAGCAATTAAAGTAACATCCATGGATTCTTATCATTAAGGTACGACGACGAAGTATCATAATTACCGCATAATTTGTGCTTTATAAAAAAACTAGCGACCCACCCCGGCTTCGCATGGCTATATTATGCATGTATTATATCTAAAAACCTTCCTCTTTAATCACTCTATCTATATTTAAAAAAACCGCATCTAAATCCGTTGCGTAGTTTTAAAGATCTAAGCGTACAAAGGGACATAGGGACGGCGAAAAGTGACTTTATTTTATACTATGTAGTGATTTGAATGTCAAGTCATCAATAATCTTGTATGTTACAACTTGATTCTCCGTAATAACCGTCAAAGAAAACAGTTTATTTAAACAAGCACATATGCATATTTTATGGGTGTCGAAAAGGGAAGGCGTCGAATCGAAACTAAACTATTATTAATCACTAGCGACCTGCTCCGGCTTCGCACGGCTATATTATGCATATATCACTACATAGTATAAAATAAATTATACATAACCTTTCTCTTGAATCACTCTATCTATTTAAAAAAAAACTGAATCAAAATCCGTTGCGTAGTTTTAAAAACTTAAGCATACATAGGGATATAGGGACAGAGAAAGCGACTTTGTTATAATACTATGTAGTGATTCAGACCAATTTCATAATGACAAAATAACACATATATCTATTTATGATTCGAGGGATTGCATTATTTCGTAACCTCGTGTTGCAACAATTTGTCGTACGAGTTCCGCGTTCTGCATCCGTAATGGATTTACGATGACCGTCGGGTTCCGAATACGAAATGCGATGGGGCATCGTGATTGTTGTCTTTTGTTAACAAAATTCGTGGTGTAACCACGTGTAACTGCTTTAATATTGCTATGTTGTGTCAAATCACTGGGTTTATATTTGACTGGCTTTTGCCCGCAACTTCGTTCGCGTTTAGATTCCCGATAGTTTTTTTTTTGAGTTTGTTTGTTTCAAACATGTGTCAATATAAAATGTAATTTAAATCAAAAGCACTTCTTCTTCTTTTCGTGTCGATTCCGTTAAACCAAAATATATATTTTTTTTGTTTTTTTTTTTTACTTTTTATTTTTTTTTGTTTTTGTATTTGATTTTTAATTTTTTTTATTAATATTATTATAATGCTATATACAGTATCCAGCCCAATAAGTAGCTGCAGCCGCGGCATTATCAGTCGCCTCATAGAGGTCTTGTGTGCAGCATGAAACCGGACACGAGGGACACTCCAGCAGATGAGGCATAGTCAAAAGCACTAAGGAGTATTGATATTAACTTCGAAACAAATCACACCTAAAATAACATAAACTAGCGACCCGCTCCGGCTTCGCACGGCTATATTATGCATGTATTATACATATAAACCTTCCTCTTGAATCACTCTATCTATTTAAAAAAACCGCATCAAAATCCGTTGCGTAGGTTTAAAGATCTAAGCGTACAAAGGGATATAAGGACAGAGAAAGCGACTTTGTTTTATACTATGTAGGTAGTGATCATGTATAGGTACCTAGATGATATAAAATGATATATACTCACATGTTAATTTAGTATCGGCTTGCAGAAATCACCAGATGGCATGATAAACTTTTCTTGATGACAGAAAATTATGTACTTACTTAATCTTATATATAAAAATGAATCGCAAAATGTGTTGGTAAGCGCATAACTCAACAACGCCTGGACCAATTTGGCCAATTCTTTTTTTGTTGTGTTTGTTATTGTCAGGAGAAGGTTCTTATGAAAGAAAATATTAAGAAAATTGCGTAGAAAATTATTACGCGGGTGAAACCGCGGGGCGCAGCTAGTTCTTAATATTTTAATATTACATCACCCGTTAATTTAGTGTTGCCTACACAAATCGCCTGGCATGATATTTTTTCTGGTTCCAATTGCCATTGAGTTTAGAAATCGCTCCACTACTAATCCCTTGCTATTTTTATATTATTAAAAGTTGATAACTTAGTACGAGTGTAGGGTACAGTAAGTAAATAAGTCCTTTTTAATGTCTCTTGCATAATTTTAGATTTTAAATTATTCGGTTAATCGCAGGCTCCATTTTCCGCTGACATAAACGACTGAACAATAGACAGATGCGTTGTTAGCTTAAAACAAAGCCGGGTCATGTTAGCGAGCTCTCTGAAAACAATCATAATTGAATTAGGTATTTTTGTCAACAAAAATATGCTTTTAATGCTTTATTTTATGTGATGGAAATGGAATGTTTAATTAACTAGTACGCTAAGCTTTATTATGCCGGTTCACGTTTTCCTTTTTCGGGGTAAATGCACAGCTTTTCATAATTTTCATTTTGCTGCGTTTCATAATTTTCATTAACTTACGGTTGGTGCCATTCTCAGAAGTTGTTTGACAAGTAAATCAAAGATTACTTGACTCCAACCAAACGTATTGATGAGTTCCACTAGGCAACGTTGACTAAGCTGAGAGGGTGGTATAGGTTCTGGACAAGTCTACTCCATCTAACTAATACCTGACACTGCAGTGTCCAGAATACAGTTTACTGGTGCTGTTTATCTCTTATATATATAATCTAGCGACCCGTCCCGGCTTCGCACGGCTATATTATGCATGTATTATATCTAAAAGCCTTCCTCTTTAATCACTCTATCTATTAAAAAAACCGCATCAAAATCCGTTGCGTAGTATTAAAGATTTAAGCATACAAAAGAAACATATGGATATAGGGACAGAGAAAGCGACTTTGTTTTATACTATGTAGTGATGATGATTGTGATAGTGATTCTACTGTACGTGTGTATGTCACTGAACTCCTCCTAAACGGCTGGACCGAATTTTAACCGACTTCAAAAAAAGAAGGAGGCTCTCTACTCGGTTGTATATATTTGTTTTTTGGATGCGTTTGGGTGGTGCCCTGGATGGTTTAGATTCACAAAACAGCCCGGCAGATGGCGTTGCAGTCGGTCTCTAGGTTATTTATCTATACTGCAAAACAATGTTTGCCGGAACAGCTAGTATCATGTAAATTAGATGCAAAGGTCAATATTATTATAATAAAATCAAAGAGCATCGTTTCTAAATGTTTTCTAACATATTATTTGTCCATTACCATTATTTACCACCGGATTGAAAGTCTGAGCGCCGTCTGTAGACATTGAATAATAAATATTCATGCTTGAACTCTATGAAAATAGCCGCCGAACTGACTGAGGTTTTTATTTATTTACGAATATGTGGGGTGCTGGAATAGACAAAACAAGACTGAAGTGATTTAAAAAATGGTCTAAAAGAATGGAGACAGTTGCTTGCATCTATACTTCCTGACGTGTACAATTTGGGGGTCTTTAAGTCACAAGCGAGTATCTTCTAGAAAAGCGTGCCACATCTTAGACCGCAGCAGAGTAGCAGCAGAGACTAACCTACCTTTTTGGTCTTAGTACATCTATACTATACATATAAAATGCTTTGTCCTGAACGACTGACTGACGGATCAAAGCACAGCCCAAACCGCTGATCGTATAGACTTGAAACTTGGAGGGCGTATTCTTTTTATGACGTATATATCCGATAAGAAAGGATTTTTCGAAATTCTAAAAAAAAAAGGGGTGAAAAAGGGGGGCAAAGTTTGTATGGGACAACGTCCTTGGTCCAATCACATTCCAATTTTGTATAAACATTCTTTCGACTTCTACGCGGACGAAGTCGCGGGCAAAAGCTAGTATTTTAATATATTTTTTGTATTTTATTTAATATTTTTTGTTCTTATGCTCTGATCATGTCATTGTTATTGTCTCTCTACTTGTATGAAATGTCTTTTGCTTGTCCAAATAAATGTTTTTCTATTCTATTCTATCATTTGTTTCAAACATAGAAATCACAAGTTCGTGCCTCACAACCGAACTTGTGATTTCTATGGTTTAAAAAAATACTATTATTAAAGATAATAGTAATTTCTCTATGGAATCTCCCTATGTCTACAACTCTAGTTGATTTTTTGGAAGTCCAAGCAGACCATAACTCCGGTAGTAATAAAAATCTATGTTTACTATGTAAAAGGTTTTAAATTATGTTTGTTTATGCTTGTCTGTTTGTTTATAGATCTTTTTATACAGTAAAACCGCCTGCAGTAGTGTTATTATCTATGTTTTAAAATCAGTATTGATTTATGTTGCGTTTCCTTACTTTTTCTTAACGAGTTTGTGCGATATTGATTAAATTTGGTTTTTTCTTGAATAAAGAGCCTTATTCTAGAATTATGTTAACTTTGTCGCTAGTTTCATTAGTAAACAGTTTTGGTGTTTTAAAGAAAAATAATATTATCTGTGATATTAGGTTAAGACCTTAGATCCAGAAAGTAGGAGTTTTGCTTGAACATTCAAAAAGATTTGCCAATTCCTGGTATTTTTTTGCCTGTAACGCCACAATTATTTTCGTTACTTCACGCTTAGTGCGTTGATTTATACTGTTTCATCAGAACTTGTATTTCTGCCACTTATCCCAAATTATTTTGAAAATATATTTTTTGAGTCGGAGAAGTAGGTATGTCTTCTTCTTCCATTTAAATCTAATCGTAATCATATATCACATAATATCTTGTCTCAGAGTACTTCCTGTTTGCCCCACTAAGCCACCTCACAGTGGGGCAAAGTATTTGCCCCACTAATATGATCTATATACCCATCAGGGTTGGCACCTTGTTGAGAGTTTGAGAATTTTCGTGTCATCTCCAAAGTTATGAATCATCACGGTATGTTACAAATTACACTAAAACATGCAGACTTAAGTTACTTGTGGTGCCATAATCTCGAAACAGCTATGTACAAACCACTAAATAATATTGACAAGATCTTCATTTCAAATATTCTCACGCAGTTCATCCATCTTTTCTTAGGTTGTCCTCTTCCTCTCCATCCCTCTGCGTCAATACTCATCACTTCTCTTCTTATCACATTTCCATACCAATTTAAACGTTTCCCTTGTACCGACTTAATTTACACGTGTAAGTGCTCAAAGCCTTCTTGAAATGGCAACCAGTTGCATTCACGGTCTAGACTTCACGGCTATTGTCTGACCTTTAGCTAAATTGATCTTTTAATACGACATCGGATACGCGACTCTATTCCAAACGTTGTAGATAGTATATTCGATAGACAGCTATTTTAAAAGAGAAATAGGAGTATTCAAGCAGGACAATATAGCTGGCTATTACGTTTTGGTATGGAGCTATGGAATAATTTTTAATTCATTCTGGTAACAAAATACCCAATTACCTAGTGGTCTTACAGTGACTAATTGGGAAAGTGACGAGTTGAAACTGTATTGACGAATCGTAATCAGCAATGGAAAAGTAAAATATTTAAATAGTGATGTCTTGGTAAAAACATTTTTACAATTCAGGTATAATAATAAAAGGTACGGTCGGAGTCAGAATTGCAGACCCACCGTAGTGCTCCAAAACTACTATTAGCAAGCAAGATCTTGGACTTGCTCGAGTTAAAGTTGAAAGTTTTTCAACATATGACATTATTCTCTCTCTCTTTGTAGTGAGCCCCTCATGACTGAGGATCGTGGTCATCAGTGGGTCTGCATCTGGAACGGATGACCTGTCTCCAGCGACTCCTATTCATTGCCTCCATAACGATTTTGTGGAACGATTTTCGATTTTTGGTCCGTCCATCTGGTTGGGGATCGACCTCACGAGCGTTTTCCGTCAGGGAACACTGACGGAAAACGCTCGTGAGGCCACGACCACGATGAGTTTTTTTATAATTCTCGCCCTTTCGTACAACGTGTCCAAATTATGCAAGTATGCGCTGATGGCAGATCAATGAATTTCAGATGAATTTATTCTAGATAAATATTATTAGAAACAAATCATTCCAATAATAGTAATTCAAGAACTCTACGGTAGGTCTGCAATTATAACTCCGACCGTTCATATGATATAAAAATAGTTACGGTATGTGAAATATGTTCAATTTATTTCAAACTGCAAAATACAAATTGTAGAAACTCAATTTCATTTTTAATGCGCCTGAACTCCACTGAGAGATGCTGACCTTAATAGAGTTGACGCTTCATACGGAATGCTATTTATTTTGCTTATTATCATCATGAAAAAAGCATTTTTAATCTACGTAACAGTGTAGTAACTATACTGGGAGAAAATGAATGTTGCCATCTCACCGTTTATTCATAACTTCAATTTATTTAAATAGCAATATTCGTAAATACGGCTGCATTTTCCACCAGTCTTTATTTTGTTTTGATGAACAGAAAAGCTGTAGGGTAAGTATGATATTGCGAAGTTTTGTGCACACGTAGATAAGTCTAGCTCGCAAAATGTGCAAACAATGCAGTGCTCGCTAAGCCATACGTTCTGTTATTTATAAACTTTTGCCTGATTAAGTTTTCATTTCTATAAAGATTTAGATAAGCTTTACAAATAATCACAGTGAACGATTGAACTTATATTAAAGGTAGAGAGGACAAAAAGTCTGTAATTAGAAGATAATAAAAAAAGTAAGTAGTAGAACTAAAATGTAAAGTTTTTAAAATTAATATCTGTCTGTCTGTTTGTTTGTTAGTATACATTCAATTTCTACGGGCGACGCCCACAATTATTAACCTGCAATACAAAATATAGAGATAAACCAAGAATGAACGACCTTACAACCTCCAACGTGTCCGATGCATTACACTAATTGTAAGTTTTATGGTTTTTTGTTAAATTTTAAGATTTGTGCATACGGCCAGTGTCAAATATTGACTTTAACTTATGTACGCTTAGTTTACGCAAGCCGTATTGGTACAAAAATAGTGATTCTTAACAGCAAACATCGAGATCTAAGAAGATTTAGTGTCATTGTAATTGTGCCGTGGGAGTTATATGGGCTGATGTAGCCTTTAGTAATTCGATATAAATCCTTTATAGACGCTTTGTATTACGTTGGGTATTTTTATTTTGTCTGTCTTGTCAAGACCCTTTTTCTCAGGAACGGGTAGTAAGTTGAAAATGATATTAAATATTAACGTAAGGTAAAAGTTTGTCTAAAAGTCACCTTAATTTTCGAAGGCTTTCGTAATTTTGAATTCTCCAATAACCTTTGCAAAATTACATGCTTCCAGGGGTTCCAGGTGAACGGGTAGTAAGTATCCCTTTAGGTCAAAAATTGCTAAAATCGAATGAAAACCATTTTATTGATGACAATGTCGCCTGTCCAGCGTACTATTATCACATGACTTTACTCATGTGCTATTACTATAGAGAATACTGTAGTGCCCTTACCTAATTATTGCATTTTTCACTAACCCGCATTAAGACTTGATCTTCAGTAAATTAATATACTCCACTTTGTATATTCCGTGATAGAAGCTTGCATAAATCGTTTGTAGAATGAATTTATGTAACTGACGACGACTATTCTGTCCATTTCTGGACAACACTGCGGTCTGTGGAACTATACAGGGTTATTGGTAATTATACTAGCAAGCCTTTGAGGGCTACTTCCTTCTGTGCACCTAAACACACAACTTTTGTTCGACGACTTTTGGAAATTCGAAATTTTTTTTCAACATTTTGAGGTTAGGTCTCAATGACTTTTGTTTTAATAAATCAGCTGTTTTTCGAATTTACAAAACCTCAAAATTTTCATATTTTTTTTAACCGACAACAGCAAAAGGTTCTCAATTCGGTTGTATGTATTTTTTTCGAATTTTCAAAAGCTGTAGAACAAAAGTTGATCGTTAAGGTGCCCAGAATTAGCTCTCAACGGCTTGCTAGTGTAATCACCATTAACCCTGTATAGTGCGAATAGATAAGTGGGCGCGCGGTGAATGTGTTACAATAACATTACTAAATGTGACGAATTGGGATGGTGGTGAATTGAGACTACTTAAAATATTAATTTGTGGTATTGAGTCGGTATTTGACGAATTGAGACTGTAATACGAATCGTTAGTTAGAATTTAGAGTATCTACTGTTAAAAAATATAATTAATTACATGTAGTTGATTACAATTTATGGTCCTAGTCGACTAGTAGATGAAATTTTGATGTCCCAAAAAAATATGTTTTTACTCGACTGCAAGGAAAGGGTTATGTTATTTCGCGCCTATTCCGTATGTATGTATAAATAAATAAATCAAATACATATTGCAGGACATACACACATCGCTATCTAGCCACAAGCTAAGTAACTAGACTTGTGTTATGGGTGCTAGACAACGGATATACTACTTATATACTTTTCTTTTGTAAATATATACTTTTAATACATAGAAACAACCAGACAACATACAAATATTTAAATATAAATACTTGTCTGAGACGGGAATCGAACCTGCAACCCTGTGTTTGGCGGTCCGGCATGGTGACCATTGTGCCAACTGGGTCGTCAAATGTATGTTTGTCATATTCTTTATTCAGTATACAATTTTCGATTTTCTTGATTTACCGATAGAGTACATTTTACCTCCTATAATTTTAATCCAGGGAGTGGTATTAAGGAAATCAATTGTTGGTTGCAGGTGCGACACGGGCGGCGCGCGGTGTGCGGCATAACGGTGCGCCCGCGCACGCGGCCCGACCGGTTCGCCTATAACTCGTGAGTTCACATTGATTTTTACAACTTTCATATAACTTTTTGCATTTTTATTGTGTAGCAGGTGGATTAGTGAATTTGCTTGTGGAAAGTGAGCAGGTTCTCTGTTAGTCCGGGTCCTTAGCTCAAAACGATATTGGTCACATCTGGTCGATTTTGGTCCCATCCTCATATTTTGTGTCACAAATTACAGTTTTTTAAAGTTTTTATGAAACTGTTAAAGCTACAATAAAACTGTCAATAAGCAATATGATATTCATTAAATTCTCTACAATATTAATCTTAAAAGTATGTAGAAAGGACTAATAGTTCAGAAGCTGTAAAGTAATTTTTACCCCTTCTTTATGTCACCAATAACAGTTCTTTTTACCGTATTTTGAAGCTAAGAACTCGTACTATTACCAGATTCTAATCTGTAACGTCTTCATACGAACTATGTAGGTGTGATCCTTTGCCGAACCGGTACTTAGAGTACCCTTAATAACCACCTTCCTTTGCATTTATAATAAGTAGCTATCACCGTCTCAAGTTCGTAGAACTCAGGTGTTTTACTCTGATAACGTCTTAATTTTTAACGTCAGCTGGTACTAGATTTAACGAGTTTACATTAGCGTAGCTCGTTGGGTGGATAAGAAATGTCAGCGGGTTTTAATAACTAATGCTTCACGGTAGTCTGTAAACTGTAGCAGTTCTTGTCACCAGATGTGAGCAGATTCTTCATTGAGTTTACCGGACGCTTACGCGATTTGTTCATCACCATAATGTGGGGTCGGTATGACTCTGCATATTTCTCCAACCCTCGTAAAATCGCGTTTACCTCCCTTTCCATCATATCATCCCTAACGCAATCCTTCTAGGCAGCCCTTGGCCTTTCGCTCTACGACTATTTATTTCCAAATTCTCAACTCTTCTGGTGACATGCGTGCAGAAGCATCCGTTTATTACCTCTATCCGCATGACTTGACATCGGTTGTTCTCTTCTTCCTTCGCTCTATGAATTTGGGATCCACGCAGTCTTAGAAAAATGATTTGGCAAATATTTGAAAATATTTCGCTTCGGACGGTTTACCGCAGTCACCGCACGGATATCAAGGTATATGATGATCAGTTCAAGGTCATGTCAACAAATGTCTACAGAGCGTTGTCAATACAAAAGGTCCTCGCTAATTGGTCGTCCAATTTACAAGCGCCATGCATTAGTCTCCAGGGAGGTGAAGCCGACGCGACGGGAGGTGTAACATGAGCATCCTTGGTAAATAATTGATTTTACTGAGCGGCAACTTCGGTAGGTGTAGGTTCTTGTTAGGTAGGTATGCTGCTTTTAAATGAGCCTCCTGTGTTACAGTATGCGTCATAAGTCACTATCAGTTTGCTACAATCACTACATAGTATAAAATAAAGTCACTTTTCGCCGTCCCTATATCCCTATGTCCCTATATCCCTATGTATCCTTAAATCTTTAAAACTACGCAACGGATTTTGATGCAGTTTTTTAATGGATAGAGTGATTGAAGAGGAAGGTTTATATGTATAATACATGCATTATAGCCGTGCGAAGCCGGGGCGGGTCGCTAGTAATATTATAAACAAGTATTGAACTTACGACCCTCTTCTAATAGACGTTACACACAAACATAAGTACTTGAATTAAAGTACTCAGTGTGCTTATTGTTTTCAACATGTTAGCTAAGTTTTTAGTTGGCCGAGTGGTATAAGCCGCCACCCGCTACACCAACCGACGACATGGGATCGATTTACAGTTTGTTGTTATAATGTTCAAATAGTGCTGCACAGGATTGTAAATGTTACGGTGGGCAGCTCTTGACCGTTGATTGTACATGTAGAAATAAAAATGTAAGAAACAGTGCTGTAATAAAAATGAAGATAAATTGGGATACAGGATATACTTAAAGGCGAAAACCTTAAGGGACTTTAGAAGTGCCGTTACTAACGTTCGTAGACTATTACCTACTTACTCCATTGTCACTGGGTTATTGGGTCCTCCACCCGCTCCTTGTTCTGCGATATTTCCAGACAGTTGACGACCCAGTTGGCACAATGGTCACTATGCCGGACTGCCAAACACAGGGTCGCGGGTTCGATTCCCGCCTCAGACAAGTATTTATGCATAGATATTTGTCTGTGGTATGGTTGTTTCTATGTATTATAAGTACTTATATATTTACAAAAGAAAAGTATATAAGTAGTATATCCGTTGTCTAGCACCCATAACACAAGTCTAGTTACTTAGCTTGGGGCTAGATGGCGATGTGTGGAATGTCCTGCAATATTTATTTATTATTACATATTTAAATTAATTACGTCCCAGACACAGAACACTATTGTACTCATCTATACTATCTATACATATAATAAATCTGTAGACATAAAAAAATCTGTAATTGTAAAATATCCAGAAAAAAAATACACAGGTCGTCTTAGAATCGTTAGCTGAACACGATAGGGTAGTTTTTAGAATTTTTGTTTGTCTGTTTGTCTGTTTGTCTGTTTGTTTGAACCAGGTAATCTCATAAACTAGAGAACAGATTTCAACGAGGTCCACACCAATATGTTCAGAAAATACCAGATTAACATTTAGGGTATTTTTCAATTTAACTTTAATACAATAATTATGATATTTGATAAAAAAACATTTAAAAAATGTGAAATCGAAATATTTTTCCGTGTAAAACGTAATCAAACGTCAAAAAAGAACAGTACGCTTAGCACTACTTTTTTACGTATTCGATCAAACATACTATATTGAGTATTTACTATGAAACTTCCTAAAAATCAACTTACTAGATCCACCCGTCTCTGAGAATATCGGTAGTGACACACTGACAGACAGACAGACAAGAGAGTGACCTTATAAGGGGTCCTTATTTTCGAGTGCTTCAACAAGTCATACTAGGCGTACAGGTACATGCCTCCGATCTAAATGACAGTTGTCATAAAACCAAATAGTTTGCATATATCTACTACCTACGTGAAACTGAAAATGAGGTTAGTACAAAGAGGTACTGCTACATAAAATTACGGATCTCATACAGCGAAGACCTCCTCGATGTTACACTTATATCGCGCTCAACTAATTTATTTAAATAGTTTGAATTATGAGTTCAAGTCGCGGACACCTTAGAAAATAAAAATAAAATAAAAAAACCGGCCAAGTGCGAGTCGTACTCGCGCGCCGAAGGTTTCGTACATTACTTTTTATACACCTTGATTTTTATACACATAATAGGGACCATAGACTTCAGTAATTTCAACTTGCTAAGTCCAATCGTTCGTTCCTGAGATAATCGGTGGTGACACACGGACAGACAGACAGACAGACAGACAAGAAAGTGATATTATAAAGGTTCCTTTGTTACCTTTTGAGGTACGAAACCCTAAAAAGAATTTTCCAAATCGGTTCAAGCGTTTTCGAGTAAGTAATCGGCGAAAATTATACATAAAAAAATATACGCGACGAATTGAGAACCTCCTCCATTTTTGAAGTTTTTGAAGTGAATAACAGATAAGGTATGTTTGTAAAAATCAATTTTTAGGGTTCCGTAGCCAAATGGCAAAAAACGGAACCCTTATAGATTCGTCATGTCTGTCTGTCTGCCGTACCTATGTCACAGCTGTTTTTTTATTTTGTTTTCCCCAAAATTACGTAGCCCTAGCTACCTAATTAAGAAAATCTGGGAAATTTGGTCTAGAATTCAGAAAATTGCAAAAAGGGTCCGGACATTCAGTATGGGAGCGTGGCAGTGTTATGTTTTTTGCGCTGTGATTTTAGACCCGATGGATAAATAATGCCCTTACGCTTTATAGGTTTTGTATGAGGGCATTTTTTGTTCATTTAGGTGGGTATGGGTCTCAAAGTGAACCGCATACTTTTTAAAAATCATAGGACATCATTTTTCTTTAAATATTCCATTTCCCAGACGCTTTAGTAGTTGGAGGTTGGTTCAGAGGTTTTAGGTGGGAACCACACTTTTGGCATAAACAAAATTTCCTTTTGTAGTTTGGCATAAACGTTTTGGCATAATAAAATAACCCTAGGCATACCGTAATTTTACACAATTGTTATTGGCATAAAGTCACCGCGCACTTTTGGAAAATCATGGAACATCACGTTTCTTCAAAAACCCTGTATCCAATACGCTTTAGAAGTTTGGTATGAAGGCATTATTTGTTTTCTTCGATGTCCTCTATCGATAGGTATCTAAGGGCATCGTGCACTTTTGTAAAAGGACATCACGTTCCTTCAAATACCCCGTTTCCGAGACGTTTTAGATGTTTGGTGTGAAAGCATTTTTGGTTCAACGTAATGCCTGCTATCAATAGGTAAGGACGTTATTTTATGTATAAGTATCTGTTCTGTCCAATTGGCCTTTCATATTTAATCATTAATAATATTTGAAAATAAAAAACAAAATTTTATTTGCACCAAAATAGATTATTTTTGCATGATGTTGGTGTTTATAAATACTATAACCTCTTATATTATAAATACAAAAATATGGATAGAGGGACAACGGTTAGTTAATAATTCTTTTTTACTTTCATTTACAAGAAAACCAAAGATGAGATGATGAGGAAGACAAAGATGTTGAAAGTTTTGTGCGAATATGAATTAAACTTAGTTTTAGTTTATTATATTGTTGTGTATTATGTTCTATTTGAGTGAAATAAATAAATATAAATATTAATTACCTAAAAGGCACTTAGCCTTTGCCAAATCAATCAAAAAATAAAGCTTAAAAACAATGTATCTATTTTGTTATTATAACTTACACCGAACGTTAAATAGTATCTATGCGGGAAAATGCTAGGCATTCTATATAAACCAAAACCACATCGCGAACGAAGTCGCGGGCAACAGCTAGTAATATTATAAAGCTGAAGAGTTTGTTTGTTTGAACGCGCTAATCTCAGGAACTACTGGTTCGAATTGAAAAATTCTTTTTGTGTTGGATAGTCCATTTATCGAGGAAGGTTATAGGCTACTTTTTATCCCGATATTCCCACGGGATCGGGAGTTACGCGGGTGAAACCGCGGAGCGCAGCTAGTATCTCATAAAAGTGGTCCCAGATACACCCGATTGTTTGAAATTTACACAACAATAACGAATGAATTAGGTAACATTTGATTCAATTGTTTTGAACAATTCGACCCAACCCAATCGTGAACTATAACCCATTTCTCATTACAACTCATATAACTTTTGTAGTCGCTTGTACTCGTGTAGAACACGATTCTAATATAATTATTGTTCGCAACATTACCGGTACACTGAAATGAACGTCGGTAAATAGGACTTGAGTTGCAACTCACAGAGAAACTTGATGCATTGTCTTTGTACCTTGTTACTGAAGTGTTTGTTGTACAAATATAGAAAAACTACAATACATTAGAGCATTTTCTATTGCGTTAGTTGATGTTGTCTCTGACATAGAATATGGCTATTCCATCTCTTCCTGAGGGTTTTGTAGAAGGCGATTAAAATATAAGAGGATGTTTTTGAGGACAGCAGTCCTCAAAAACATGCGGATGCTGTTGCGGATGATATACCGCACCAGTAGCAACTGGTGCGGTATATCATCCGCAACAGCAGCAGTCAAGAAGGATTGATGACAAGCATGAAAAGCGAGCGGTGGTTGCCGGTCGCCTGTTTAAATCCTATTGCCGAAGTGTGAACTCAAACACTGACTTACACGCTGACACTAAATAAGAAGATAACTGCTTTGTACCATTTTTTAGCACTGTATCTATGTAAATCCTATCCTACTAATATTATAAATGTGAAAGTTTATGTGTGTGTGCGTGTGTGTGTATGTATGTTTGTTACTCCTCCACGCTAAAACTACTGGACCGATTGCGATGAAAATCGGTATCTAGATAGTTGGAGACCTGGGTTAACACATAGACTACTTTTTATCCCGATATTCCTACGGGATCGGGACTTACGCGGGTGAAACCGCGGGGCGCAGATAGTAATCAAATAATCCTTTTATTCCATTAATCGAACTAAATAATTCATTCTCCGTCACTCTGTAAAGTCAACACGTAAGGTACCTATTTAAAATGGCCTTGAGAGAAAACCCTTCACCTAAACTAAAGGGAATCTCAAACAAACGCAAAATGGTGTTTGAATAAACACTTTTACCAGTATTTGGAAAACCCTTTGGCTATAAATGTGGTTTAAATTCTGGTACGTTTAAAATAATAGGTTTTTTTACCTCGGAAAAACATGTTGTAGGTTTGACTTAGTTTGTCTGTTAGTATCTTTGTTTGTTAAGTAAGTGGTTTCGTTGTTAAAACGTTATGCTATTCTTATGTTTGTGTTATTTTGAATTATTTCTTATTAGAATTAACATCTTTAAACCCAATTGTAAGGACGTACCGTCTCTTGAATTTATTGTATTCCTCAATTGACGTGAAGTAACACTAATCCCGGGTATTCCCGAGGGACAAGACAATTTTATCCCGGAACAATTTACGGTTTCTATTCGGAACTTACACGGAAAACAAGTGACAAACGATTACGTTTGATCGAAAAGGCACAGAAAAAAAATGAATCTATTTTTGTACACAGAAATACATTAGAATTTGTATACCTTTATACCATCTTGGTAAAACTAATGAAAATGAGAAGAACGGCTTTCGATATAATTATTTGTTACTAGCTGCGCTTTGCGGTTACACCCGCGTAACTCCCGATCCCGTGGGAATATCAAAATGAAAAGTAGCCTATAGCCTTCCTCGATAAATGGACTATCCAAAAGTTATTTTTTTTTTTTCAATTCGAACCAGTCGTTTCTGAGACAAGCGCGTTCAAACAAACACACTCTTCAGCTTTATAATATTAGTATAGATTTCTGCCATCTGCTGGAAGGAAGGTTAGAACATTTGATCGCACATACCTATCTATTTGATAGGTATGTGATATAGGCTATATTGTCCCACTTCTGGCAAAGGCTTCCCTAACATCTTACCTAGCAGTTCGGTCTTGGACTAGGTTTAGCCAGTCTGTGTCAAATGCATCGAGATCGTTACACCATCATTTTTGGGGTCTGCTTCGGTTCCTACATCCGTCTTTCGGTACCCAATGCGTAACGATCTTAGGCCATCGGAAAAAGAAAAAAACCGGCCAAGTGCGAGTCGGACTCGCCCACGAAGAGTTCTGTACCATTATAATCAGTTTTTAGTATACAACAGAAATACATCATCTGTAAAAATTTAACCAGCTAGCCTAGCATGACGACCAAAACACGATACGATAAAGCTATATCACGCGATATAACTACATCAACTCTCAAAATATGATAGATAAAGCCGCCATGTTGAATTTTTATCATAATTTTTGTCGCAATTTGTAATAAAAATTTAACATGGCGGCTTTATGTATCATATTTTGAGAGTTGATGTAGTTATATCGCGTGATATAGCTTTATCGTATCGTGTTTTGGTCGTCATGCTAGGCAGGCTGTTTTGCTTTCACGATTTATGAGAAACAGCTTGGTGACATATAGAAAGACAGTGGAGTCTTAGTAATATTGTCCCGTTTTTACCATTCGGATACGGAACTCTAAAAAAGTAGTAATTTTGTTTAGTAAAAAACATTATGCGGACTAAGTCGCGTTCAAAAGCTAGTCTTGAATAATATTTAAACACAGGCACTTCAGAAAACCAGTAAATCTACTCGAAAGGCTAGCATTTGCGAAATGATAAGATATGCCTTATTACTGTGGCGTGGACAACGTTTCTCTTAGTACGTGATTGGAAATACAAGTAAACATTAATATAATATCATAATATTATCTTGTTAGACAGAGATAAATAAAAAAATTATCCCCACTTTACGTCTTGGGCAGATATCAATTTTTTTTTTGACGTGATAACGTCGAAAAAATTGATGGAACGCCTGTTGTCACATAAAAGATGACGTCATGCGTCATGTTCCGGGGACGCGTCATGTTATTCACAAGGTAACCATAGCAACGTATCATCGTTGCTGTTGCCACATGATTAAACAAGAAGCAGATTGTAAGGTTTCATACAACGCTCTGTGTTATGGACACTAGGCTTGTGTAATGGTGACGAGTGACGAATAGAAGACTTATAAAGGAAAAATAAAGGAAAATAAGTATAAAGAAAAAAAAATATGAAGGAAGAAAAATCTCGATGAATTTAATTTTCGTTGTTTTCTTAAAAATATTACGTAAAGTTACAGACAAACATTTTGTAATTTTTTTAGAATATATTTTACCATTTTGTCGGTATGTATATTCATAACAAATTACTAATAGTCTCTGAGCTAAGCCGCGGACGGAGCTGGAGGACATGGCGGATCTATAAGGGTTCCTTGTTAAGACTACAAAACCCAAATAAAAAGTAGATTTCCAATTCGACAGTTTATGCTAATATTTTTTATATTTTATACCTAACCCCGGGACGGCCTCCGACAAGATGGACGGACGACTTACAAGTCGTTGGAAGCAGAGAGCATGCGACCGATCGCTTTGGAAGTCTGGAGGAGGCGTATGTTCAGCAGTGGACGTCCTATGGCTGATATGATGATGATGACCTACCCCTGAAAGGGTATGCTAAAAGCTTTTATCCCATACAACCTTGTTTAATATTTCGTATGAAATACAAGGTTAACGTCAAAATTGATACGTACAACTTCGTGGTTAAATACGACCCAGTTGGCACAATAGTCACCATGCCGGATTGCCAAACACAGGGTTGCTGGTTCGATTCCCGCCTCAGACACGTATTCATGCTTAGATATTTTTCCGTGGTCTGATTCTTTCTATGTATTATAAGTATATATTTACAAAAGAAAAGTACATACGTAATAATATTCGTTGTCTAGCACCCATAACACAAGTCTAGTTACTTAGCTTTGGGCTAGAGGCGATGTATGGAATGTCCTGCAATATTTATATTTTATTTATTTATCATTACATAGGATAAAAACAACGAAGTCACTTTTCGCTGTCTGTCCCTATGTTTGCTTAGATCTTTAAAACTGCGCAACGGATTTTGATGTGATTTTTTTTAATAGATAGACTGATTCAAGAGGCAGGTTTATATGTTTAATACATGCATAATATAGCCGTGCGAAGCTGGAGCGGGTCGCTAGTTATAAATAATCGAAACGGTTGCCTAAATTTACCACGCAATTTTCACAACTAGAAAGATTATTTAGTAGGAAAGTAAAATTTTTGTGTGAATCGCATCTTATTTGCGGTTATTTATGACCACAAGCAAGGGCCCGACTAATTTGTTCTCGGAATAAGACCCTTAATCCAAGTACGTATGTGCGTACGTGCTCACCTTCTCTAACACTAAATAATGACCCTTTTAAAGGGATTAGTTACCGGATAACCACGGAATTAAAGTTATCACAACTTAAATTACTATTTACCCAATAGATTTTTTCCAAAAGAATAAAACCACGAATGGTATCTAGGTTATTGTGAAGCCGTAAAGCTCTTTCGGCGGTGGTTCGTTGGTGTCGGCAGTGGCTCGCTGGCGTTGGTGGGTGGTGGCGGGAGTTGCCGGCGCAGGCGCAGGCACAGGCACACATAAAATCTTTTGACAGTCTTCTTCAGGTAAAACACTCTTTTTTCATTCACAATATTTACCCAATTAAAATTAGCGCGAAATACCACTTAGAAGAAATGGAAATGCAAAGATGTGATTGAATAAATAATATTACAAAGAAACATAAAAAGATAGGCGCAACAAACATAACCCTTTCCTTACAGTCGGGTAAAAATATTTTCTTACGAAGAAAATATGGAAATATTGCAAGGAAAAAAACCGGCCAAGTGCGAGTCGAACTCCGCACGAAGGGTTCCGTACCATTATATTCTGTATTTGTTATAGCGGCAACAGAAATACATCATCTATGAAAATTTCAACTGTCCAGCTATCACTGTTTATGAGATACAACCTGATGACAGACAGAAGGACAGTTTAGTAAAAGGGTCTCAAACAACAATTTTATTTTTCCATACAAACTGTGCTTCCCTGTCAAACATTTGATTAGATGTAGGTGAAACAAAGTTTACCGGGTCATCTAGTATATCAATAATAATGTTCTCTGCTAACTCTCTGTATAATATTATTAGTAGGTACTTACTTATAGATATTTAAATGATGTCGGTGACTGTACATTTCTTCACGTTTGTATTGAATGAAGACGGTATAAAGACCTTATTTACATACATTTCCTTTCATTCCGAACATCTACAATAGCCTTCTAAAGGCTTTATATACGACTCTGGCCCAAAGCTCTCTTCTATGAACTGAGCTAATGCACAAATAGGTAGGTACTTATACTTACTATATGTATTTGTGTATTTAGGTGTTCATTTCGGCTATCCGTAATACTTGTAACTAATACAAGCAAAGCCTTTTTTCTAGGTTCATGCAAAGGACTAATATTTGTCATCCAAAGAGGTTGTATAATAATTAATTACTTAATAAAAATGACAAAGAGGTTTCCTTATTAATTGAAGAAGTTTGTATATTTGCAAATAAATGACCAAAGAGGTAAATTAGTAAAGTCGAAGGAGTTTTAATATCTGTAAAGAAGGTCGAAGGAGGTTGATTGTCGTTGAAAAAATGTCAAAAGAGTTTTTGAATTAATGTCCAAAGAGTTTTCATATCAGTGGACCAGTCCAAGGAGATCGCATACCTACCTGTATGCCTGTAAGTAAAGGAATGCCGAAAGAGGTTGCTTATCTGTTCAAATATGTCAAAGCGGGTTTCATGAATTAGTAGTTGCTTGGTAGACAGAATGTGTCCAATGAGGTTGCATGGAGGAGGAGGTGTTTCTGAACTGTAGTTAAGTTGTAGACTTAGATAATAGGTAGGTAGGTAATAATAGGCTAGATAATATTTGAATTAAAAACATTTTGGTAAAACATAAAGGTAAGTAAATAATTAGATAATAAAATGCCTTTATGTCAGAAGTACCATTGATTTGTACCATTGATTGTACAAGTGACACAACTTTGTATCCTTAGTACCTTTAATGGTACTAGTGACAACTATTTAGGAACAGTAGTACCATCAGAAAAATTGATGTATCGCTAGTACCATGAATGGTACAACTAAGCATTGAAGTACCGTGGAGTGGGCCCAGGAAGTAAATTGTCGCAATTAATAAATACTATACTTACGATACGCCAAGTACTGGCCACTTATTACTGTCTTGCACACCAAAAACAGACTTGTATAATCCTATTTCTATGTTGAAAAGTCGAATACAGTCGTACTAAGGATCTCCTCCGTATTTAAAGTTGGCTTAAAATAAAACTGGTAATTTTGGCGGTTGAGACTGCTAAATTATTTGTTCAGTGGCGGCTGTTCAACAACCATCATGTCGTGAAGGTCGTGTCCACAAACGAGATGTACAAATGTCACAAACCGCAGCCTAACTATTTTAGTACCATTTATTTTATTAAAACTCGTTTGCATTGAGTTCTGTCTATCTGGCTTTTCTAGCTTCAACAAGATGCAAACAGTCGATTGATGGAAGAATGATCAACATCGGCCAACGCGTTTTGTCTCTAAAGAGCCACAAAAGAAAAAACATAGGCTGATTAATAAATAATAAATAAATATTGCAGGACATTCCACACATCGTCATCTAGCCCCAAGCTAAGTAACTAGACTTGTGTTATGGGTGCTAGACAATGGATATACTACTTATATACTTTTGTTTTGTAAATATATACTTATAATACATAGAAACAACCAGACCACAGACAAATATCTAAGCATAAATACTTGCCTGAGGCGGAAATCGAACCCGCAACCCTGTGTTTGGCAGTCCGGCATGGTGACCATTGTGCCAACTGGGTCGTCTGGGATTAAAACATTACTCTACTTTGCGTCGTGCAGTCGCGGGTAAAACGCTTCTAATTACGTATTCAATTAGTTAATTTACTTGATTCTGTAATTTCGTTCGTCGACTGAAGTTGCAAACGTTAGTAAAAAATCGTAAATTACAAAATGAATAGACAGCGCATAATAGAGCGAGTGCGACAGTAAATCATTTCCTTTGGCATTGCATCCTTCGCTGACGATCAAGCCTCGTATAATGGCGGCTAATTGAGCAAGCACGCCTAAAACACATTTTAATAGCTTTTCCTATCACCAATAGAAAATGGCAACTGTGTATATAGTAAAAAGGTCCTCGAGGTAGACTGAGTCGTAGGTGGAGCGACGAATAAGACTCATACCCGAATGACTGGCCCATTTCGGTCCTAGAGGAAGGAGGGAAGGCCTTTGCCCTGCTGTGGAGCAAAACGGGCTTGTAAAAAAATATCAAGCTTGCAGAACTCTGTTCAACTAAATGACAGTTCGCTTGACCGTCATCCTTGGAGCTTCTTATTGTCAGTTTTTTCACGTTATTTTGCGATAATAAGCGACTGTCGCTCGCTCCATTGTGTCTCGCCAAACTGACGAAAACTTTTATACAATGTTTTTGGAGCTTACTAAGCTTACGAAGTCTACAAAGAAAAGTTTCGAATTTTGACAGAGCATTAGGGAAAATATCTATAAAACATTGTGAGCTTAGAAAACATTTGACGCGATTGAGTTAACGATAAAGCGTGAGAAATTGTTTTAAAGTTTTCGTGATGCCTACAGGAATTAACAGATCCCCTAGGAAAGCCACCAGGTGGCGCCGTCTGATCGTAATCGAAGATTATTACACGAGTGTATAAAAATCAATCAGAGCAACGGAAAATTATTCCCACTCGTCCTATCAATCGCAACTTAAATCGAAGGTTGCGATTGATAGGGCATATCACACAGGAATTTGTTTATTATTTTGACGAAAAAAGAACAGTACCTTTGCATGCCCCAACAAGTTCCTTGGTGCTGGAAATCGGGGCCCAAATGTTATCCCTGCTGAAAAAAATCGACGTTTGTTGATGGTAAACAGATAATGTTACATTATATTCAATCACATTATAAGTTAAGAAGCCGCCATAAATATGCTAATTTTACTCCATTACTCCGTTTTCCTTTTAACATTAGTTTACTTTGAGAATGGAAGTAAATTCTTTTATATTCGTTAACTTTGAAAAATGCTATTAGCGGTTTATTCATGTTAATTTAAAACTCTAGACGAACGAAAAAAAAAATTAAGGTTAATATTGGTACTTACGAGTTTTTGCGAAATCGTAAATTTGTCCATATATTTTTATCGTGTTGACTCAAGACCTTGATTTTTATACACCTAATAGGGACTATAGACCTTAGCATCTGGTATGAATTTCAACTTGCTAGGTCCACCCGTTCCTGAGAAAATCGGTGGTGCTGGTGACAGACATACAGAGAAAAAGTAATCTTAGAAGGG
The DNA here is from genome assembly GCA_907269075.1 of Idaea aversata. NCBI lineage: Eukaryota > Metazoa > Arthropoda > Insecta > Lepidoptera > Geometridae > Idaea > Idaea aversata. Next base: position 2,500,834 of record OU026084.1, read on the forward strand.
TTCCTTTTTTTACCTTTCGATGTACGGAACCCTACAAATAACACGATGGAAGAAATAACCGTTAGTCTCACATTTTGTACCATTCACGAGTCATCTAACTTCAATCACAGCAGTTCAAAAGATTTTTCGTAAATCCATGTAAGTAAGACAATGTCACAGTACAAGTTCAAACTCAAATATTTAATATTTTATAAACCCTGAATAAATATTTTGTTGGTGATTGTCCCAAAAATTTGTTAATACGTAGCTAGGGTATCCGACCGGAATAAAATATTTATATTAAATTTATTATCCCCTGCACGGTGGATCAGATGGGAATAGAAAATATTATAAAATAAAACTGATCCCCCAGGGTATCAGATACAGGTGATCCGATCGGAATAAATCGTTCTAACTACAGTATATTATATAAGTTCTACTGCATACTGTCCGGGAGACGTTACTGATATTACCGACTACAAACATAACCGTTCTGTTGTCAGCTCCGAGCAACGAGCAACTGGTGGTTCATTACGAGAGAGTAGCTTCGTGTTGTGCGACTCTACCCAGACAAACCTACCTAAGTGGGCTACGTTTATCAAATACTTACAAGGGAGCCTTTACACCTATCACTAACTTTTACGGTACTTTTATCACATGAGTAGAGATCTTTTATTATATTGGTCAAAGAGTCACTTGTCAAAATTAAATGCAACAGATGCACGCCCCTTGCCTATACTTACCTAAATGGGAGGTTTGCCCAGAAAGCTTTCTGCCCTAAGCGCAAGATGCCACTGACTTCTAACAAAGACGTGTCGACTTGATCTAAGATGCGACGTTTCAGGAACCTTGATTCAGGGAGGCTGCATCCGGAAAAATCAGATACGCAAGCAAGTAACTTCAATTATTTTAAAGAGATTAATTTATTATGGTTATGATCACTAAATATAAGCTGGTTCTGAATGCCATACATTTTTAGAGTAGGACTCGATAATTCAAAACCAAACGACTTTATGACCCCTTTTAAGTACCAAGAATCAGTAGATTTTTTTATATTTTTTGTAATTTTCCATAAGTCGCTTCACCTTTGAATTATTACCTCACTGATTTTCATATTAACCTGAAAGGTATATCCAAAGAACCACATTAGGCAAATACCTTGCCATTCGTCATCAATCCACGTCCACGTCGCATGTAGGTACGGTTCTTATCACTGACAGGTCGCTCGTTAGTCCGCTTGGTGGTTGAACTGCGTTACTATTCACCCTTCGTTCTACATTACACGTTGATGGGGTGGAAACACGTGGATATGTTTGATTGTAGACTTGTGATGGACCGGTGGTGAGCTAGTGGTAATTAAGTCGACTTTCATTCCGAAGGTCGTGGGAACAACTTCGAACCTGGCCGGTCGTGCACTAATTGATTTTTGACGAAATTCAAATGGAGCATTTTATTGGTGACAGTGACCTGTCAAAAATAATAACAGTTTTTTGTTTGTCCGCGTTTCCGACAGTCAATTATTAGGGTTAGTCTCCGAGCGACCCGTCTCCGAGGTTCACACTTTCTAAATTCTCGACAAATGACGACTAAGAATAAATTTTAAATGAAAATGCCGTCAGCAAGAAAGATCCTGCACTTGTTTTCTTTCAACATTCAACTGGGTTTTTTTCTTCAATTGTTTAATGCTAACAGTACATTTATTCAAAAAAATTCCAAATATTTTCGGTCCAGAAATTTTAAATTTCTAAATCTTTTCGGTACTGGTAGCCTCGGGGACGGGTCCCTCGAGGATCGGGTCTCTCCAGGACTTACTTTAATCGTTTTTTAGTTTCTTACTAGTTTCCCGATCTAGAATATCAACGTTGTCTATGAAACGTGCATTAGCGTCTGAACAAAATGATTTCTCGTTCAAATGGTTTAGCCAAATACAGTCGCTAGAATCCGTTATATATTTCAGGTCGTCATTTTTCACTAACTTTCAGAGCTTTCAGGGTCATCATAAAATACCATTATCTTTTGCTGGTTTATGTTTGGTAAAGTTCTGTATGTATAATGTTAATGGAATAAACGTAATAGAAAATAAAATAAAAATAAAAAATTCGGGATTCGTACGTGTGGTAGTTTTGTTTTATACATATACTTAAACCTTTCTCTTGAATCACTCTATCTATAAAAACCGCATCAAAATCCATTGCGTAGTTTTAAAGATCTAAGCAAACATAGGGATAGACAGAAGTGACTTTGTTTTATACTATGTAGTGATTAAAAATAAGCAGCGTCTCACGATCCCAATGGAATATCGGGATAAAACAAACAGAAAAGCATATTTGTCTCGCTTTTGCAAGACAGCACCCTGATAATGTGGTTATTAGTGTATAATTTTTGAAGTGAAAACTTCTTATGGCGCGTTGGGCACTTTTGTGGGTGAGCATTTTCAGCCGTTCTCGCGACAGATGAGATTTTGACAGATGAGATTTTAACAGTTATTGTGCTTCTACTACTATGCAATATTGAAAACAGCGCCATCTCTGTGCAAACGGCCGAACTACGATACTCACTTCTGTACAACAGTGTTAACAGCGACATCTCTCGGTGGATGGTGCAGGTTCGCAGCGAGCTGCCGTACGCAGTTCGCGTCGCACGCTAGCGCCATCACTGATACACGAGTGAGCATTTTCAGCCGTTCTCGCGACAGATGAGATTTCGACAGATGAGATTTTACACAGATATACAATTTTCACTTCTGCCTGCACTCCCGGAGTGCGCTGTTTTTCTTTTTAATTTAACAGGTTTCCTGTCCACAGACCACACGCGGTCTGTTCGACGATACAAATTTGAATGTTTTTAGACCCGTGGACGTAGAGAGAACGGCCTTTATTTGATGTGGACGTGAGAGGACATATCATGTAGAAACCAAAAAGTGTTGGGACGTGAAGAACGGACGTCAAATTTTCGAGATATCGTGATTTGAACAAAAATTAACCTAAATTTATGAAAACGGAATATATTTATGCGTCCAGTGTGAGGCACTTCCACTCTAAAACTTGGACAGGGAACCTGTTAAAGATGGTGACCTTATTACGCCTGATTGGACAGAGCTTCATTTTTATAACTGCAGAAATAGTGTAGCGAAATAGCTTATTTTGTGGACTTGTTTTTCTTGATTTTCGAAAGCCATTAAACATTTTCAGATTACAGACAGATAAATAAATAAATATTGTGGGACACTTCACACAGCGACATCTAACCCCAAGCTAAGTAACTAAGCTTGTGTTATGGGTGCCTGATAACGGATAGAATATTTAAATACTTTTATTTTGTAAATATACTAGCGACCCGCCCCAGCTTCGCACGGCTGTATTATGCATGTATTATATCTAAAAACCTTCCTCGTTAATCACTCTATCTATTAAAAAAACCGCATCAAAATCCGTTGCGTAGTTTTAAAGATCTAAGCATACAAAGGGACATAGGGACGGCGAAAAGTGACTTTATTTTATACTATGTAGTGATACTTAAAATACATAGAGAAACATCCAGATCAGAAACAAATATTTTAGTACACATAGTAGATGACGTATGGTTCGATAACTAAACATATAGAGACTTCAATAGATACAGACGTTGGACGTCTGGTACAGACAGCTCTGTTTGTTCTCAATGGGGTGTAGGTATACGTCCAATCGGCAGATAGGCTTTGACTAGCGGTTCTAGTGCTCAGTGCCGTGCACTTTGCACTGATTGGATTCTGAATCACTACATATTATAATACAAAATCCTCCTCCGCATCTGTCTGTCTGTTCGCTATAAACTCAAAAAATACTGACTACTAAAAATGCTGTTTTCACAAATGGATAAAATGGATTTCGAGTAGTTTAAAAAACAAAACTACCATACGCTTACAAAGTCGCGGGCAACAGCTATATCCCATATATGCTTCTGTTTTTGACGTGTAAACGACTATCACTACATTACATAGTAGTAGGTAGTAGTAGGTATAAAACAAAGTCGTTTCCCGCTGTCTTCCTATGTATGCTTAGATCTTCAAAACTACACAACGTGGTTTTTTTTTAAATTAGATAGAGCGATTCCAGAGGTAGGCTTAAATTATAATACATGCATAATATAGCCGTGCGAAGTCGGGGCGGGTCGTTAGTCTTAAATATAAAACTAAAGTAGGTATAATTTATAAAATGACCTCTATTTGACCCAAATTTAAGGCAATTTTCAAAATGTGACAACACGGTTATTTATCTAAGGGCTCGCCACGAATTTCCTCAATTTGAATTTCTTTGTCTTGAATCTATCTATTAAAAAAAACCGCATCAAAATTCGTTGCGTAGTTTTAAAGATCTAAACATACATAGGGACTGACAACAGGAAGCGACTGTGTTTGATACTATGTAGTGATTAAATGCTCGATAGAAATATAGCACATGGACCCAGATCAGATAATCCGATTATTGTACAGGTTGGAACAGTGAGTAAAATATTTCACACATTGCTTTTACCGTAAATAAGGGACGAAAGCTTTAGGATACTTTATTTTAAATACTTTAAATTGTTTGTCTACAATTTAATGCTTTGTAAAATGCGGTGGAAGGTAATGTTTTTGTATAAAAAAGAGTTTCATTTTTGAAGTTGTACTTCTTCTAGGCGCGTTATGAAAAAATGATGAGAGTTAAGAAGCGCACGCATCTGTAACACGCATCTGTAAAAGTCACATGCTGCAGCTGCGCAATCCAAAAGTAAAACAGGTTGAAGCTCCGAGAGTGACATTTTAAGATGCGCGCGCATCACTGTATCACTAAAGCTAAAGTAACAGGTTGAAGCTGCCTGCAAAATAAATATCAGACGGACGGACGGACAGACAGACGTATAACTTCTACGCGCGTACATAAGTACACGCACTCATGTACTTTTTTATGGTGTTGTTACTACCATACATCTAATACTATCTGTGCAAGTAGATTAAGATAAATATTTTACAGAAAAACGTATCTAAATCTAAATATTATAAACAATATAGGCTAAAAAAAAAAATCGGTCCAGCCGTTTTGGAGTAAATAGGAACATTTGTACATACAAACAAACACTATCTCACCCTTAATCCAATACCGTCCGTAAAACGAGACCCAAACAATTTGTTTTTTTTGTAAAAAAAACAAATTGTTTTGTTTGTTTGTGGAAAATTAAAAAAAAATTAAGGATCTCTTTTATCCGATTATAACTCCTCTATGATTTGAACGGACTGTAAATAAAAGTTAAATTCGCTGAAACGTAATTTCTTCCTTTCAAAGTATCTAACTTTCTGTTTTGAAGTGTTAATTTGAACATTTCAAACATTCCTTTGAAATTGTTCGTTGTTTTCACTTTTCTACTATCGTTTTGTTATGGAAGAAGTAATTAGGTATTTGTTGTTAGAACCCTAAAAAGGGTTTAAATTTTAAATAGTCCCAAAAGTCATAGTCGTGGAACAAAAGTTTTACATTTATCGCTTAGATATTGTAGACCCTAATCTACGGTAAAATTATTGAGACGATATATTTTTTGTAATGAATAAGCTCCTAAACTACTGGACCTATTTTAATGAAATTTGGTATGAAGATACATTAATTCATTAGGAGTAACATAGGCTACTTTTTATCCCGTTATTTCCATGGAATTCGGAGTTACGCGGATGAAACCGCAGAGCGCTGATAGGCTACATTAAAAACACGATATTTTTTTTGTTTCTAACGAATTAGCTCCGAAACAACCAGCCCAATTTTAATGAAATTTGGTATGAAGATACATTAATTCATTAGGAGTAACATAGTCTACTTTTTATTTCCTGTATTCCCACGGGATAGGGATTTACGCGGGTGAAACCGCGGAGCGCTGCTAGGCTACAGTATGAAGACGATTTTTTTGTTTGCAAAGAATATGCTCCGAAACTACTGAACTGATTTTAATAAAACTTGGTATAAAGATACATTAATTCATTAGGAGTAACATAGTCTACTTTTTATCCCGTTATTTCCACGAAATCGGGAGTTACGCGGGTGAAACCACAGAGCGTTGCTAGTCTACATTAAAAGATGATATTTTTTTTGTTTCTAACGAATTAGCTCCGAAACTACCAGCCCAATTTTAATGAAATTTGGTATGAAGATACATTAATTCATTAGAAGTAACATAGTCTACTTTTTATCCCGTTATTTCCACGGGATAGAGAATTACGTGGGACAAACCGCGGGTAGGCTAGTAATATAGATTTATTATGCGCCGCCCGCTAATAACAACACATAAGTTTACCGAGGTTTGTCGGACTGATTTTACAGTTATTTAGTTCAACAATTTTATGTTTTATGTGTCAGTTATCTGAATTGAACTTTTTATTTTCTCCTATATTACGTAACTTGTTAAACTATTGTAAAAAAAAAATATTAACTTTTGTGAAAACCTAAGAAAACACAAGGTAACTTTGACCTGTAAAACTGGTAAATTTCCTACGGGAACAATAAACCATCGCATAATCATGAGTACCTCTACTTGTACCTTGCCATTCTGGGACCCTTTATATATTTTATAGGTAAAGTAGGGTTTTAAGGGTAGTCACTCCTTTGCGAATACTAAAAAACTTTTCAATATTCTTGGATTCTACTCGTTTCTATTTAAATGACAAATATTTAGAATTTTTTTCAGTCTCCGACCAATAATGATGACTGTGCGTTTGCCAAGGCCGTTGTAAAGTTAGTTTTTCATATTTCTATGACACAACAGATACTTTCATTAATGACCGTTTTGGATTGTCAAAGTAAAAAGGATGCGTAACTACTATTTACTTGATTTTAGTTGACCAATAAAATGTGACTTTCAGCGGGTAGGAAAATTAGAAGATCAATCAAAGTTGTCTTAAAGAAGCCCGAAAATGTTTTTAAAAGATTTTGTTAAGGTTAAAAATACTGTTTCCTTAGGCATCCCTATGAAAAACAGTACATTTTCGCTTATATAACAAATAAGCATTACACAAAATATTTTTAAATTCCATGATAACAATAATGTCGTACCCTCAGACACCCGGGAAATCCTGGTACAGTGAGGTGGCCTGTTTACCTCGTTTTTTATGAAAGAAAAATGGCGTCGCAACAAGACCGCGTAATTTAACCCTTTAGAAGTCCGCGCGTCCGGCTGGTCTCATGAATTTTGCTCACAAAATTACTTTTTTTGTTTTCTTGAAATTATGATTACCGGATTGTGGGGACGGAAGTTTTAGGGACTGTTTTATTTGTGATGCAAATAGATACTGTGAAAAGTTATTATAATTAAGAAATGAGGGAAAGATACCATTTTATAGCGGCGCGTAAGTACGTAATGAAAAATTGACACAAGTTCGCCGGGCATTGAACATTTCATGCACCACATTGTCAGGTAGGTAATTTAAAAGAAAACAATCACGACTAAGTAACTTCAAACTAATTCTAAAAATCCCTTCGAAATTTTAATATTGTGACGGACAATTCCGGAATCTTAGATTACGCATGGGCCGACACGCACTTGGGTTTTTAGGGTTCCGTACCCAAAGTTACCCTTTTACTAAGACTCCACTGTCCGTCTGTCTGTCACGACTCACGAGGCTGATAGCTAGACAGTTGAAATTTTCACAGATGATGTAGGTATTTCTGTTGCTACTATAACAACAAATACTAAAAACAAAATAAAATGAAACGGAACCTTTGCGGCGCGAGTCCGACTCGCACTTGGCCATAGTACTTGGTACATAGTAGTACCTACATAATATATAGAGGGATTATAGGGTTTTGTTTACATTATATAGGGAACCCTATTTTTATTAATCCGAGACAAAGTCGAAGCCAGTTCGAGTGGCTGCCAAAATGTCGAGGATCCATCGAGAATCTCTTAAAGACACCAAGTAGGTACTTTAGGCACCTCTAGGTAGCAATAGCAAGTCATCTTAAAATAGGGGATTGCTTCAACGTGAAACATTCAAACTAAAGCATTAAAATGAGTATTAAGAGTTTGAAATTAGTGTTCGCAGTTTAGACCAGAGTCGATAATTTTTGAAACCAAAAAAAATCACAGTAGGATGAAACCCATTAGAAAAGGAGGGAAATATGATAAAAATGAAAGAAAAAATAAATTACGGTCGATCCGAGTTCGGGAAGTGGGAGGGGGTGGGTTTTTAAGGGTAAAAAATGGTTTATCTTGATTTCCGGCAAAACTACAAGTCCTATGGAAAAAAGTTAAATGGCAAAGTTGTAGGTAATAAAAAGATCTACAACTTTTGTATTAACAATTTTTTCACATAACCTCAAAATTTTGGTGAAAAATTCAAATAACCCAGTTTTTGGTTTTTTATTTTTATCTTTTTCAAAAATGTTTTTTTTTTCTACGAAATTTGGTGAAAACTTACCTTATTATGTCCCAAATACACTGTAATTTATTTGATTTAAAATATTTATTTTTTCGCCTTATTTTAACTTAATATCAAAAAAACACCCTAATTTTCAATCGAAAATTCTCGCGTCAAAATATCAGCTTTTTCCAAAAAGTCTGGAGGCTTTTTATTCGTTGAAATCTTTACTTTCTGATGGTGTAAAAAAAATATATATTACTCTAGTAAATCTTCTCAGAAAATGCATAAAACCGATCGAGAAAATCGATTTTTTTTAAATTATTATATACAATTTTGAACTGTTATTAAAATTTACACTTTAATTACTTGAAAAACGTAAGATTACATCAACTTTTTTCCATAGGACTTGTAGTTTTGCCGGAAATCAAGATAAACCATTTTTTACTCTTAAAAACCCACCCCCTCCCACTTCCCGAACTCGGATCGACCGTAATTTATTTTCCTTTCATTTTTATCATATTCCCCTCCTTTTCTAATGGGTTTCATCCTACTGTGATTTTTTTTAAATTTTTACCATTTTTGAAGGCTTCGGCCCTGGTCTAGTTAGTAAGAAAAAGATAATGAAAATCACCAAAAGTAAACATGAACAAATTGTCAAATTATTTTCTAAGAAGGTTCGGCAATGGCCTTTACTTAATTTTTTTCTAAACTAGCGCTGAGATCTAATTCCTGGGGTTCTTTTTTTCAGTTGTCAGGGAAGGCAAATTTCCTTTTCTTTATTTGTTCAATAAAATGTTAAGCTGCCTTTGTAGCGAATTCATTTGCAGGACTTTTAAAATATTTTGAAGCCATCATTGTTTGGAATGTATGTACCTAAGAGTTGTTCTGGCTCAAATAACTCAAATTGTATAAAAATCGGTTTATCATCATCACTACTAACGGCATTTAATTTTGCAAGAAGTAAAATAATTAAAATAAACATTATTTTTGATGGAATTTCTTCATTGTTAGTTTGATGTTGATGTGAAAACTGGAACTTAATTATTTTGCTTAGATTGTTAGAATACAGAACCAAAGCTCTACGGTCGATACTGGTCAATCTGGCCAAAGTCAGTTTATTTTTTTTAAATCCTGTACCTACCCTAGCACTTAGAATTAGACATTTTTTTTGCAAACCTAATTGATGTACGTAATAAACCGACTTCAAAAATAGACGGACAAGAAAGTGATCTAATATGGGTTCCTTCTTTTACCTTTTGAGGTACGGAACCCTAAAAAGGAGGATGTTTTCAATTCGTCGCGTATACAGAGTGATTTTTTTATGTGGGCCTTCAGGGCTATATCCTTAACTATAAGAGATAGCGAAAAATGCTGAAAGGAGTTGCGTACCCGATTTTGACAAAAACTAAAACTGCATCATTAGATTTTTGAAAAACTTACTACCCTAGCCTTTGATTTGCCATACTATGTTTGTTTCCAAGGATTGATCTCTATCAGCAAGACTATGGATGGGTATAAAAATATAGGATGCAAAATTTTTTTGCAAAATCAAAAGGTTCGATTTCTGGCTAGGGTAATGAGTTTTTGTCAAAATCGGGCACGCAATTCCTTTCAGCATATTTCGCTATCTCTTATAGTTTAGGATATAGCCCTGAAGGTCTACATAAAAAAATTTACCTTGTATATCAATTTTTTAAACAATGTAATTTCCACCTAGCTTACATAAGTTTATCTGTGTACAATCTCCTAAAGTTCACCACTAACTCTAAAATGATAATGAGGAGTTTGCTTTCTCTTGAGAAAACTTTAAGCCGTGCTTTAAGCTCCCCTGGCCCTTGACTTAGAGATTAATACTCAAAACACTATGCAATTAATGCGTAAGTTGTTTGAAAAATAATTATTATCAGTCACACTTTTTTGTGAGTGCTGGCGGTGTTCATCAATTTATAATAAAATAAAATAAATTAATTAATAATCGTTATTGCCATATAAACAAACAATAATAAGAAAGCATGGCAAAAGGAGCAGGCTCAGCAAATGCTGTGAGACGCAGCTGCACAGCGCTGGTTTTCATGCATGTTTTCATGTGAAAATGAAAAAGTTAACTCTTACTGGGACACCCTATCGTACTGAAATTAGACTAGTGGATGTAGATTGTCTATCTTAAGCCTATTAATTAATATCTCTATAGAGCTCTTGTCAGTCAAATTCAGTCAATACTATCATTACCTTCGTCGCACCTAATTTACGTACCAAATGCCAACCCTACTCAATTTATGAATATTTCACAATACACACAGCTTATTACCACCAACTTAAACGTTCAGGTGGCCAAAATTGGAACTAAATATTAAGGGTTAAGAAATTATATAAGAATACTAGCAGCGCATCGTTTTACGCGCGTAATTCCTGGATCCCTTGGAAATATCGGGATAAAAAGTAGCCTATGTTACTCCCAATTAATCAATCAAGTTTCATTTAAATCGGTACATTAGTTTCGGAGGTTATTCGTTACAAACAAAAAAAACATTTCTTTTTATAATATTTGTATAGATAAAAGAAGAATAAATGTGAAGGCTACTACTATACACTTTAGCAATCAACTTTTGTTCTACAATACGACTTTTAAAAATTCGAACATTTTTGAGGTTAAGTATGTTATTTGAAAATCAGCTGATTTGTTTAAATAATGGTCATTCAGACTTAGAACAGTGGATAGAACTTCAGAAAAGTATGACATTAAGTAAATAGGTAAGTAACGGCTGATTTTCGAGTAAATGTAACCTCAATTTTTTTGAAAAAGTGTTCGAATTTCTTAAAGTCGTAAAAACAAACTTAAAAAAAATAAAGTAAAAAAAAATAAAGTAAATAAATAACAGCTGATTTTCGGGTGAACTTAACCTCATTTTTAAAAAAAGGGGGCAAACCAAAAGTCGTTGTAAAAAAAGTTGATTGTTAAGCGATACATGTGCCCATACTTCCACAATCTATGATTTGGCATAGACACTACTGCCACCACCAAGTTTACAAAATAACTTGGCACATAAATCTATTAGAAATATTAACTCTATATTGTACAATTTAGAGTGTGTTTCCGTTTAAATCTTTGTTGTTTTAGGTTGGTTATGGCTTTATGAATTTATCGCCTATCGTTCGGTTAGTTAAGTTATTAAGGTTCTGATATAAATATTGGTTTACTTTGGGTGTTTAATCTTTTGATATTTAGCCTTTGTGGGATATCCAAACATTTGCGTATAATTATTTTGATAGATAATAAGTGTCAAGGTTTTAACTGGTGAAAATATTGTTCTTTTTTTCAAAACACATAAAAGGTGGCCTAACTCTACCCGCTTCCCTTCATTTTAGATGCTGAGTAGTGAGCAGAGCTAAAATTCGGTCCCTGTCGGACTGCAGCGAGATGTGGATGGTGCATACTAATATTATAAATAAAAGATTTTTAGTATTTTGTTTGTAACTAATAGGCTCCGAAACTACTTGACCGATTTTGATGAAACTTAGTAAGAGGATATAATTAATTTTGTATTGAATGCTGGCAATACCACATATTATACCTTTTCAGAATCTCAGTGAAATAGGCAAGTTTTTTTTTTATATGGCACTAGGGTGACCAATGTGACCATACATTTTTTTTTACACCGTGAAAGATTAAAGTTCAAGTTAAAAAATTAAAAAACCATGAAGTCTCAGTTAAATCTTAGTTTAAAAAAAAACTTTCAATGTGTCATAAAAAATATTGTTTGCATTCGATAGCACATTTATCCTGGAATACTATCCAAAAAACAGATTGGGATTATTCCTTCATTTGCAGTTTTGGCATCACAAAACATAGAGAACGGCGTGAAATTTTTGATTTTTTTTTTAAATGGCGGATGTTTCGGAAACCGAGAGACTTTAATAGAACATAACTTTCGTTTTTCTGATCCGGCACTGTGTCCTCTATCCGTAGGTGCCCGCTTGGCCATTCATTACGGAACATCCTGTAAATGCTTTTTTTTGTAAATATATATTTATAATACATAGAAACAACCAGACCACAGACAAATATCTAAGCATAAATACATGTCTGAGGCGGGAATCGAATCCGCAACCCTGTTTTTGGCAGTCCGGCATGGTGACCATTGCGCCAACTGGGTCGTCAAATTTAAATTATTACCTTTTCTTAGAATTAATTACCTTTGTACCAATAGAAAACCTACCTACTACATATTTAATTAAATTGCCACCTTTTAAATGTACCGACAGCAAAACCTTTTTTCCGCCTCTAACTTTTTGCGCACTCCGGAAACGTCCCATAAAGAGTTTTTTAATTTATGTTCCAATTTTTTTATCAAGTTCGAATTTTAAATTCTAGCCTAGAGCGGATGTGGTGAGTTTGTTGACCCCTGCGTAAGAGCAATCACCACCTGCAGAATCATAGATGTTTTAGTTACCAATTTATTAAAATGAACTAGAAGTCAAAAAAGTCAACATTATTGATACTAATGGATTTTAGAATCATTCGCATGAAATCACATTGGAACGTCTTAAAAACTAAGTTAGGTTAGTGCCTTCGGAACGCGTCCACCAATGACACAAAAAACCAAAGGGGGTTTTTGTAGTCACAAAGATCAAGATTTCAAATATTTTTAAAGTTACATTTGAAATGAAGCAAAATGACCAGAATAGGATATAGATAGATAGAAAGAAAAACATTTATTTGTAATACAGCACATAAAACAAAAAAAAACAAAAAATCGACCACTTGTGCGTAAATTAGGTAATATCGATATTAAAAAAATATTTGTTAAAATTTACAACATATTTTTCTCGATGTTTTCTTCCATAATTATTGTTTATCCTTCCAAAGATTTAGGTCTATCGTCGGAATATCCTTGCAGTTCATCAGGTTATTGCTGAAAAACAGTTTTATAAAAGTTAATCATTATAATCACTACACAATTTTCCATGCAATAGTTAATAATCTCATGAACCGTGATAGCTAGACAGTTCAAATGTTTACAAATTATGTATTTCTGTTGCTGCTATAATAAATACTAAAAACATAAAAAACATATCAGTGGGGCTCCCATACAATATGGTGCGGAACCCTTCGTGCGCGAGTCCGACTCGCACTTGGCCGGTTTTATAATCCTACTAATATAAATGTGAAAGTTTATGTGTGTGTATGTTTGTTTGTTACTCCTTCACGTAAAAAACTACTGGACCGATTGCGATGAAACTCGGTATCTAGGTAACTGGAGACCTGTATAAACACATAGGCTACTTTTTATCCCAATATTCCCACGGGACCGGGACTTACGTAGGTTAAACCGCGGTGCGCAACTAGTGTATCATCACTTCACTATCACTACATAGTATAAAACAAAGTCGCTTTCTCTGTCCCTATTCCCTATGTATGCTTAAATCTTTAAAACTAAGCAACGGATTTTAATGCGGTTTTTTTTAATAGATAGATTGATTCAAGAGGAAGGTTTATATGTATAATACATGCATAATATAGCCGTGCGAAGCCGGGGCGGGTCGCTAGTTAGATATACCATAAACTAGTAGTTCGCCCCGAACTGAGACCTCACGAGTTTTTTTTTTCGATCACTACTTAAATGATATAACGTCGAAAGATTCAAAATACGATAGGTCTATCTAATTTAAATCCTCTCATATATCATCTCAATCGCGTATTTTTTTATTTCACGTTTTTAACGGAATAATAACAACTTGAAATACAAATTGTGTGAGTTTAAAAAGCTCCTATGCCTCTTTCTGGCTATATCGCCAGATTATCAGTACCTATATTACCTACTCATCAAGACGATTTTAACGAGTCCATACGCGATAGGCCTATCTTACTTATAGACTTATCACATCTAGGAACTGTCGCATGCCGTTTCGTCGGAATTTATGCTGTCGACACAAATAACTGACGGAACGAAAATCTGTCGAAACGGAAATAACCCACATCTTGCGTAGAATACGAGTTCCTATAGCTCTATCACCAGAAACCAAATATCAGCTGATTCTTCAGTAGATACCTAGAGTACCTAATCCTCAAGACGACTTTAATGAGTCCAAACGCAATAGGCCTATCTTGTCTAGGACATAAGTTACTATAGCCTTCTTCCGACTCTATCACCAGACCAAAGATATCAGCTTATTTTTCAGTACCTAGAGTACCTACTCTAGGTACTCTAGATACAAGAGTACTCACTTACTCGGAACTCTAGCGCGATGGCGTCCTGGCGATGGCGTAAAATGTATATTTTACCGACCTAGGGTTAATAGAGGTAGCCATGAATACGTAGCCAACGACACGTCGCCACGCGGCGTCCCGGTGAGGTAAGGCCCTTACTCCGGTTCTGTATTCTATCACCTAATTCCAGATATCAGATGATTCTTCAGTACCAAGCATGTACCAAGAGTATCTACTTTTTAATTTGATTTAAACGAGTTCAACATGATTTTAATATCTTGCTCGGTAGATAAGTTCATAATAATAATATGGTTATTGGTTACCTTTCTCATCAGGGTTTTTATCATCAGACTAAACACTCAATTATTTAATACCTAGGTACTCATCGTGATCTTAAAACGAAACAGAAAAAAAGGAGACACGCTTCAATACAAATATATTAGAGAAGTTTGAGACTTATGTCCTGTTATAAGTAAATAAAAATAATAAAAAGACAAGCTTATTATTTAAAGTCTTTGTGTCGGCTAGCACTGAAGCAAACAGAGGTCGAATTTAGGAGAAAGTAGAATAGAAACTTTATAAAAACCACAGTCTTCAGCATGTCTTCACACAAGGTACATCCCGTAGTACATTACGATCGTTGGATGATCGTTGATACCTACAACTTGAGTGACCCAGACGACGTCAACCATAGTAGGGTTGCCCAGTTATCGCCTTGGTTTCCTTTCAGCTGATCAATAGCTGGTTCCAGCATTAGCTTCTTTATAGGCCATCGGGAACAAACATGGCAGTAGAATTGGTTTATGGATTATAGAAGTAAAATTACACCTTCCGTGCATAACTTTACACTATCAACTTTTACGCGAATATTTGAATTTATTTGGGATGACCAAATATAATATGGATCATCTATTTCAATTAAAATATCACGAAGATATTGAATATTTTTTGAGAAGGTTTCTATGGTTCTGAGAATCATATTCTTTTCAATAATGACAGAATCAAAACCTGACATTGTCATTTCTTACGTAGTTTTATCAGAGAGTTTTATCTATGTTTTATATTCCCTTTGTTGTCATTTTTGAAGTTAAAATTCAAAAGAAGTTTTTAATTATTTGCCTTTTATAAAGGTAGATCCCCTTTTGCACCCCCTATCTCCGTAGCCCCCTAACCGATCCCTCTCATGTTCGAACTTAAAAATTCTATGGGCCTCAACTACTCTTATACCAAAAATCATGAAGATCAGAGCAACGGTACTCAAGTTATCGTCGAACAAAGATACATAGGTACAGCCGACCGACCGTCTCGCCACTAGACCTCTCTCGCTTCGCTCGTTCGGTCAATAAATTTAAATAAATTAATCATTAGGTTTAATACATACTAAAGGGGTACTTCTTTTTCGAATCCTCGTTGCTGGATCTTCGTCATACCATCGATTTGGTTGCATATCAAGCTGGATATAGTCGAACCTTTTTTAATTGATATCAATTGCTCTGAAATAAATAATGTAATCATTACATAGCATAAAACAAAGTCACTTTCCGCTGTCTGTCCATATGCATGCTTAGATCTTTAAAAATACGCAACGGATTTTGATGCGGTTTTTTTATAGATAGAGTGATTCAAGAAGAAGGTTTATATGTATAAACATGCATAATATAGCCGTGCGAAGCCAGAGCGGGTCGCTAGTATAAAATAAATTCACTTATCGACGTCCCTATGTCCCTTTGTATGCTTAGATCTTTAAAACTACGCAACGGATTTTGATGCGGTTTTTTTAATAGATAGAGTGATTCAAGAGGAAGGTTTATATGTATAATACATGCATAATATAGCCGTGCGAATCCGGGGCGGGTCGCTAGTTTTAATAAAACACTGAGTAGAACTGAATCTGTATCAGCTGCATAACGTCCTTTAAGGTACCGTTCCCAAAGGGTTAAAACGGAACCCCCAAGATTGCTTTCTATTATAGATATTAGATATATCGCCAATTGATAGACTTTTAAGCTATTGCATAGCTTTTATGGCAGGCTTTGAGCGCGGCGACCGAATCAAGAAATTCCGTAACGAAAATAAAACCTAACACCCCCCACTCCGCCTACCATGTAGCTCAGCCGAGCGTTTGCTATGCAATAGCTTTACCGCGGCAGTCCCCGAGTGCCACACGTTTTTTTTTTTATGTTGTTTTATATACGGTCAGCTCTGCGACCGAACATTTTTGGCTTGTATGTTATTGACATTAGCCAACAAAAATCCACGAGGGCTAGTGTTAGAAAAAAAAATTGCCAATTTCACTCAAGGCTTTATTTATGTTTGACGACCCAGTTGGCACAATGGTCACCATGCCGGACTGCCAAACACAGGGTTGCGGGTTCGATTCACGCTTTAGACAAGTATTTATGCTTAGATATTTGTTTGTGGTCTGGTTGTTTCTATGTATTTTAGGTATATATTTACAAAAGAAAATAATTTATAAGTAGTATATCCGTTGTCTAGCACCCATAACACAAGTCTAGTTACTTAGCTTGGGGTTAGATGGCGATGTGTGGAATGTCCTGCAATATTTATTATTATTATTTAATATGTCAAATTCATACAAAAAATCGACTAGCGAAATCGCTAATGGAAAGTAATCTGGTCTAAAAGGCCTGTTAATTGTACAGTATGGGTCATAAGTAAATGATCACTTTGCTACAATAATACTTTCAACAAGTATTGGAGTTACGACCTTCTTCTAAGAGACGTTACACACAAACATAAATACTTTAGTTAAATTAAAAGTACTCAGTGTGATTATTATTTGTCAACATGTTAGCTATGTGTTTAGTTGTGTGAGTGGTATAAGCCGGCGACCGCTACACCAACCGACGACGTGGGTTCGATCCGCAGGTTACGTTGTTATAATTTTCAAATAGTACTGCACAGGATTGTAAACGTTACGGTGGGCAGAGACTTTTGACCGTGGATTGTTATTACATTACCTTTTGTAAAGGGACAATTTTGCTTTTCATTTTCGTACCAGTAGAAATCCCCACGTTTGATGCTATCGAATTGTTTTAACATTATGCAATTGGAAGTGGGTCCAGTCAAACCATATTCCCCGGCAGTTTCCAGTTGTGTACCGACGCGTAGGTCAACTTGTTCATAGCATTTGTACATCCTTTTCAGCAATTCTACATTCTACATAATAAAAAAGTTAAAAATTAAGAGGAAAGGATATCGGGCGCTCTCTCCATACAAACGTAGTCGACTGGATAATTACACTAGAGTAAATATTTTTTTATCACAGTTGCTCATAAAGTGGATCTTATTAAACCGCTTTTAGGCTCATAATGCAACGTATTATACACGCGTGCGATAAAAAAAAATCCAACCAGTGCTAAAATAATACGTTATCCCGATATGTCAAATACGTATCTTACTGCTAATGACATATAGTAGATGAAACATTCTTAAGGACATCGTTCAAATCGTACCCAAAACTTAAGGTGCCAGCCAGAAAAAAAAATGTTTCTATCTTGTAGAGAATAACATTTTAAACAATGTTTACTAAGGCAACAAAGAGCTACGATCAACCATCGTTGAGTTATTTTACATTGAAAACCCAAAAAAATGCATTTTGTAGAGATCCTAAAAGATCTTAAAAGTGGTCAAACCACTTTTAAGATATTTCTACAGACAAAATATAAAAATAAGTAGTAAATGGATAAGCTTTGTCTGTTTTTATTATATTTATTTAAATAGGTATATCCAATAACCCTTTCAGAAGTTTTAGTGGGATCTTAAAAGTGGTCAAACGGATCTCTATAAAATGCATTTTTTTGGGTTTTCAATGTAAAATAAAATAACTCAACGATTTTTGATCGTAGCTCTTTGTTGCCTTAGTAAACATTGTTTAAAATGTTATTCTCTACAAGATAGAAACAATTTTTATTACTGGCCGGCATTTTTTATTGTGGGTATTTTTTGTTAGAAACATGAATGATCTCCTTTATCTGGGTTATACTGTTTTGATGTATAGAAAAAGGTACCATCCAAAGAGTTTTTAAGCCTTGCTGGCTTTAAACTCTTTGTTGGTACCTTTTTTCTTCTTTTCAAAAGATTGTCTCTAAAGTCTGATAACGAACGATAATATTACGTGATGACGTATTTGAAAATAATTAAAAATTGAGTTTTGTTTTTATTTTATTTTTTCTTTAGGTACATAAATATATTTTTTGCTTACTATTATATTTTGTTTTTAACCGCCGACGCAAAAACAAATGAAAAAAACCCTAAAAATATATTGTATGTCAGACGCTGTATAGGTTAAAAGTCTTTTGCCTAGCCTTTCGGGAGTGTAATAACAAAAAATAGTAAACATAACCTAAAAATCTTAAAAACTTTTTATTA
Organism: Idaea aversata; assembly: GCA_907269075.1. Classification (NCBI taxonomy): domain Eukaryota; kingdom Metazoa; phylum Arthropoda; class Insecta; order Lepidoptera; family Geometridae; genus Idaea; species Idaea aversata. The sequence continues at coordinate 2,519,772 of OU026084.1, forward strand.
TTAAAATTTTAACAAGTCTTTTTTTTATTCGCAACTGTGATAAAAAACGTCGTACGAACACTTGTATCGCAATGTACTATTGTTGCATAAAACTTATAACTGCCATGACCATGCTTATTTTTTTTTGGAACGATAGTTCCATAACGCGCGTTGTGAATGAGGGCTAGACGGAAAAAATTCTTACGAAAAAATTGTCACGACACTTTTTAGAGAGAGCAAGCCAGATATTTCTATTTCGCATTGAACAGTGTGGTGTCGCGACTCATTAAAAATGTCGTTACAACTTTTGGTCTTAAAAGTGTCGTTACAACTTTGTCCATTCCAACTGACAGCTGTCAAACTTTAAACAGCTATATCTTGGAAACTATTGATCCTGGGCACATGGTTTCTTCGCAGAAGTAATAGGTCTCATTAAGGTCTACATTTTGGGTGATAGCTGTCAAACTTTAAACAGCTATATCTCGGAAACTATTGATCCTAGGCACATGGTTTCTTTGCAGAAGTGATAGGTCTTGTTAAGATCTACATTTTGGGTGACAGCTGTCAAACTTCAAACAGCTATATCTTGGAAACTATTGATCCCAGGCACATGGTTTCTTTGCAGAAGTGATAGGTCTCATCGAGGACTTCAATTTGACTGACAGCTGTCAAACTTTAAACAGCTATATCTTGGAATCTATTGATCCTAGGCACATGGTTTCTTTGCAGAAGTGATAGGTCTTGTCAAGATCTACATTTTGGGTGACAGCTGTCAAACTTCAAACAGCTATATCTTGGAAACTATCGATCCTAGGCACATAGTTTCTTTGCAGAAGTGATAGGTCTTGTTAAGATCTACATTTTGGGTGACAGCTGTCAAACTTCAAACAGCTATATCTTGGAAACTATTGATCCTAGGCACATGGTTTCTTTGCAGAAGTGATAGGTCTTGCTAAGATCTACATTTTGGGTGACAGCTGTCAAACTTCAAACAGCTATATCTTGGAAACTATCGATCCTAGGCACATGGTTTCTTTGCAGAAGTGATAGGTCTTGTTAAGATCTACATTTTGGGTGACAGCTGTCAAACTTCAAACAGCTATATCTTGGAAACTATTGATCCTAGGCACACGGTTTCTTTGCAGAAAAGACAGGTCTCATCGAGGAGTTCATTTCAACTGACAGCTGTCAAACTTTAAACAGCTATATCTCGGAAACTTTCGATCCTAGGCACATGGTTTCTTTGCAGAAGTGATAGGTCTTATTAAGGTCTACATTTTGGTTGACAGCTGTCAAACTTTAAACAGCTATATCTCGGAATTTATCGATCCTAGCCATATGGTTTCTTTGCAGAAGTGATAGGTCTTGTTGGAACGATAGTTCCTTATCGCGCGTTGCGTTGTGCCGTTACAACTTTTGGTCTTAAAAGTGTCGTTACAACTTTTGGTCTTAAAAATGTCGAAAGGAACTTCCTTCCATCCGGGTGTCCCTTGACACCTCTCTAGTTTTTTTTAAATCTTAATTTCTATGATAATTAGAAAATGAAAAAAACCAAGACATAGGGCCATAGCCATGGCAGTTATAGGTTTTATGCAACAAAAATATTTGTGCTAGTGTCATTATCCAGGGAGGAAAAAGTCGACTACGTTTGTATGGAGAGAGCGCCGGTAATTGAACTTACAAGTTTTCGCGAAAGTCTTTTGCTCATATCTTTTTATCATGTGGCCTTGATTTTTATACACCTACTAAAGACTTAGTATCTAGTATAAATTTCAACTTGCTATGTCCGCCCGTTCCCGAGAAAATCAGTGGTGACACACGGACAGACAGACAGACGGACAAGAGAGTCATCTTATAAGTGTTCCTTTTCTTACCTTTTGAGGTACGGACCACTAAAAACGTCTTAATAAAAATATTTTTATGTTTTTTTTTAAATATTTTCAGAAGTAATTTATTATATAAAATTATCCTAAGCATGTTTTTATTCCATATTTGTACCGCGAGGGAGTGGAATCAGTTGCCTGAGTCTGTCTTTCCTGATTAATATAATTTGGGGATCAAATAGCGAGTGAACAAGTATTTTCTAGGTAAGCGCTGCGTATCAGAAGGTATATCAAGGAATATGACATAGTTTGAAGATCGTTGGCATATAAACTTCTATTTGGTGGTCTTTGGCAAAACGACTTTTAAAACGTCCAAAATGTATGTAAGACCAACAGCCAATATATTACGTACCTCTTTCGACATGTATTTTCCAAAATCGTCGAAACTCTTTGGATTTGAAAGACCACACAGTTTGAGAACGACCGCGTAAGAAGCAGTGCCATGGTCTCTTGGACGTTGGATGTCCAATGTCATTAAATCTAAACCTGTTATACCAGCGTATCTGTAATTATATGCTTAGATATTTGTCTGTGGTCTTGTTGTTACAATAAAAAAGTATATAATAAGTAATATATCCGTTGTCTAGCACCCATAACACAAGTCTAGTTGGTAGTTACTTAACTTGGGGCTTGGGGTTTCTCTACGTGATAAAATCCGAAATGCGGAAATCCGTAGAAGAACCAAAGTCACCGACATAGATGCTGAAGTGGCAATGGGCGGGTCATATAGCTCGCAGAACTGACAACCGCTGGGTAGTAAAGGTTCTCGAGTGGCGGCCGCGATGCAACGCGAAACGGAGTGTTGGGAGACCAGCTGCCCGGTGGACCGACGACATTGTGACGGTCGTGGGTAGTCGGTGGATGGAGGCGGCTCAGGACCGCTGTTTGTGGCGTCGTATGGGGGAGGCCTATGTACAGCAGTGGACGTGTATGGGCTGATATGATGATGATGATGAGCTTGGGGCTAGATGGCGATGTGTGGAATGTCCAGCAATATCTATTATTATTTAGATATTATCTTTTTTTTATATTACGACCATAGTTAAAATACTCACTGAAAAAGATTTTGAGTGATTTGATCATCATGATATCTGTCTAATTTCCATTGATGTTGCTTTGAAAATCCTATAGCAAAACCAAGTTCCGTATTATTATTTTCTACAAATATTGAGGAATCATCAAAAGTCTTGCTTAATTGGATTGTTTTATATTCTTTTCGATCCGGTGTGAATATTCTGAAAATTTCATAGAAATAATTAATTAGTACCTGTACTTGTACTTGTACTTGTATACGGGCTGTTTTCCGCGATTAGACCCTTTTTTTTTTTAATTGGGTCCTTTTTGCGTGAAGATGGAGTAGGCTTGCCCAGCACCTACTACCCTCTCAGCTCAGTCGACTATGTCCAGAGGAGAGAACTTGTCAATACATCTGAAGCCAACTAAGCCGCGGGTTTCATCACGATGTTTTCCTTCACCGTACGAGCAATGTCAGTTAGCGCACATAATTATACCTGTTACGACGGAAAACATGGAATAGATAAATGTTATATACCACAGTTTTATACCGATTGACTAGGGGAGGCCGTGTCCGGGGCGGAGCCCGTCCGTGCTGCGGGCCGATCGCCGTATTCTTATGCAGCGCGTCTTGACAGCGTTTACGTCTATAACTAGAGATTTCGTATTGCCGTAATTTCTTAACACACACACGTCACGTAAACCTTAACGTCGCGCGCTCGCCGTATTGCCCTAATAGAACGTGAGTTACACGTCTTTTGTATGGAACAAAAACGGCATCGTGCTTAATTTTGACGTGACATAAATCTCAAATAATTGTGGAAAAAATAAATTGTCATCTAGGAAGATTAGTCAAAAATTTCGTACGGCAACAGCTTGTTTTGCGTGGGATGCGCGTAGGTGAAGTAGACGTGCAGTTAAAGTAACGGTTACGCGTAGCGTCATTTTACGGCAATAACGATTATTGTTTGCGTGCACATAACGTATGCTTCAACTGGACGTGCACTCGACTAATGCGTCATAAATATCGGCGATCGGGGGCAGCTTGTTTCACGCGTAGGTGAAGTAGATGTGCAGTTAAAGTAACGGTTACGCGTAGCTTTATTTTACGGCAGTACCGACGATTGTTTGTCGTCTAATGCGTCATAGAATTACGGCGATCGGGCCGCTGAAGGTAGGGTGCGAGAAAATGTTGTGACTTTCGACCTTCTTACTTCCATGCATCCAAATAAGGTTCGAAAACCCTAAAAATGTATGTATGTAAAATGTAAAAAAAATAATGAAAATTTAATAAACACTATCCCTATAGATTATTTATAAGGATAGTGTTTAGTTAGACTATAAGTTCACGAGTAAATCTGTGTCTAAATCTAAGGTTTAAATCGACTTCTCGGACTATTCTTAAACCTCGTTTTGGAATAAGGGGGATCTACTCAGGCTCTGTAAATGTGTAAGTATAATTTGTGTAAGAGTGCGAGAGAGAGAGTACTTACTTAAAGTGCCCACGAATACCACTGTGGAATGATCTAAAGGCAACAGTCGCAAATTCATTTAAACTTGATGGATCGACGGTTTTGTCATAAACACTGTGATATGGTGACAATAGATTTAGAGAGTAAAAAGACTTTTTTAGTATTGCTGGTCCTGTAAAATTAATAAGAACGATGACGAATGACGAAAATTAAGTAGCTTTTAATCAGCATTTAAATGAAAACAGAACGCTGAGCAATTTCACAGATGTCAAACTGACATTTCACAGATGTTAAAGTGACAGATGTCAAAGCGACAGATGTCAAAGTGACAGATGTCAAAGTGACAGATTTCAAAGTGACAGATGTCAAAGTGACAGATTGGAATAAAGTACCTAGTTTAAAAAGAGCCATGTCATGTTAGGCTATTGAATTTTGTACGATGGTAAGGTAATTTCCCTAAAATTAAAGGTAATATTTTCAAGTGACAGATGTCAAAGTGACATTTGACAGATGTCAAAGGGTCAATTTTTCAATTTTTTTTTTCATTAAAAATTGAGATCGGGACTTCGCAGATGTTACCGCGGGAAGTAGCCTAGTAGACCAGGGTCGATAATTTTTGAAACCAAAAAAATCACAGTAGGATGAAATCCATTAGAAAAGGAGGGGAATATGATAAAAATGAAAGGAAAAATAAATTACGGTTCGAGTTCGGTTCGAGTTCGGGAAGTGGGAGGGGTTTTTAAGGGTAAAAAATGGTTTATCTTGATTTCCGGCAAAACTACAAATCCTATGGAAAAAAGTTGAATGGCAAAGTTGTAGGTAATAAAAAGATCTACAACTTTTATTTTACAATTTTTTCACATAACCTCAAAATTTAGGTGAAAAATTCAAATAACCCAGTTTTTGGTTTTTTATTTTTATCTTTTTCAATAATGTTATTTTTTCTACGAAATTTGGTGAAATCTTACCTTATTATGTACCAAATACACTGTAATTTATTTGCCTTATTTTAACTTAATATCAAAAAAACACCCTAATTTTCAATCGAAAATTCTCACGTCAAAATATCAGCTTTTTTCAAAAAGTTGGTATGCTTTCTGTTCGTTGAAAACTTTACTTTCTGATAGTGAAAAAAAAATAAATATGTTAATGTAGTAAATGTTCTCAGAAAATGCAAAAAACCGATCGAGAAAATCGAATTATTTATTTTAATTTAAAAAAATATCGATTTTCTCGATCGGTTTTTTGCATTTTCTGAGAAGATTTACAACAGTAATATATATATTTTTTTTACACTATCAGAAAGTAGAGATTTCAACGAATAAAAAGCCTCCAGACTTTTAGGAAAAAGCTGATAGTTTGACGCGAGAATTTTCGATTGAAAATTAGGGTGTTTTTTTGATATTAAGTTAAAATAAGGCGAAAAAATAAATATTTTAAATCATATAAATTACAGTGTATTTGGGACATAATAAGGTAAGTTTTCAAAAAAATGGTTGTCTGTAAAGTCAGTTTACGGACCATAATTTTACGTGATAACGTCATAAGAACTCTTTTCTTTTGACATTACCATTTTGCATACTTCAATACGTTGCTATGGTTACCTTGTCAATAACGAAACGTAACGCATGACGTCACACTTTTTTGTGAATGCCGGTGTTCATCGATTTAAAAGACGTTGTCACGTCAAAAACTTACCAAGTAAAATTGGCAGGAATTCATTCCAAGTTACATGTTGTATAGTTGCAATCATAATACGGCGAGTTTCTTGAAATGTTGTTTCGTCGTCCCAATGCGGATTAAGTTTACTAAGTTTCTTGGCAATATTATTGTGATATCTGAGCAGTATAATATGAGCGAAGCTAATATAGGGACTTTGATTAGCCCTAGAGTCACCTGCAAAAGGAAATCTACTATATAAAAATAAGTCGGGTTTTCCTTCCTGACGCTATAACTCCAGAACGCACGAACCGATTTCCACGGTTTTGCATTCGTTAGATAGGTCTCGGGCTCCGTGAGGTTTATAGCAAAGAAAAATTTCAACAGAAAAGCGGGAAAATTGGCGAAACGGAGTTCGCCGGGTTTGCTAGTTATCTATAAATTAAAATAAATATTGCAGGACATTCCACACCAGTGTTGCCAACTCTACGTCTATTCACGTAAATCCACGTACTTTAGACCCCTCTTGCAAACCTACGAACTTCAGTTCTAGAATCTACGTATTTTCTATCAATTATTAAAATAACGAAACTCATAGTTGAATTTGCATAATTTCCTTTTCATTCGCGAAAAAAAGTTGATAAACGTTCCGTTTTATACTAAAGCACACTCGCTTCGCCAACACAATACTACTTTTGTCATTATTTTTAACATAAGTGAAACAAAGTTCTCATTCCATAGAGCTGTGACTGTGTAAAATGAAACGTCTCGTCTCACCAGCTTGCCTTGTAGAAAAATGTAACCTAAAAATATTTCGATTCGACGGAGTTACTTTGTTTTGTTCTTTTTATATCTTTCAAATTTCGATTTAATTGAACACAACTGAAGAAATACACTACGGTCCGTGCGCGGGTTAAAACACTCATTTTATTCCACTTCATTTCACTCAGAAAAAAGTACGTAGATCTACGAATTTTTCTAATGGAGTCTACGAATTTTTCGAAATCCGAGTTGGCAGCACTGTCCACACATCGTCATCTAGCCCCAAGCTAAGTAACTAGACTTGTGTTATGGGTGCTAGACAACGGATATAATATTACTTATATACTTTTAATTTGTAAATATATACTTATAATACATAGAAACAACCAGACCGCAGACAAATATCTATAAGCATAAATACATGTCAAGGGGGAATCGAACCGATGGTAACCATTGTGCCAACTGGGTCGTCTAGACATATTCAGGTACTTTCCACCCATTATACTGTCCCAAAAATTCCTAATAAAGTAAGCCAGCTCATTTTAATAGAAATTTATTTGGTATTAAATGCTGACAATACCACATATTATACTATTTCAGAATCTCAATGAAATCGGCAATTTTTTTATTTGGTACTAGGGTGACCATAAAAAAATACTCCGGGGCAGGTTAAAGTTCAGATGAAAATCATGAAGTTTGAGTTAAATCTTAATTTAAAAAAAAACGTTCGTTGTGTCATAAAAATACTTAATTGTTTGCATTCGATAGCACATTTATCCTGGAATACTATCCAAAAAACATTGGAATAATTCCTTCATTTGCAGTTGTGGCATCATAAAACATAGAGAAGGGAAGTAAAATGTTTAAAACTTTGTAAAAATGGCGAATATCTCGGAAATCGAGAGCCTTTCATGGAGCATAATTTTTATTTTTCTGAACCGGCACAGTGTCCTCTAACCGTATAGGTGCCCGCTTATCCATTCATAACGGGACATCCTGTATATTTAATCGTATGGCAAAATATGCCTTTTGGGAATGGAATCAGTTACCTGAGTCTGTCTTTCCTGAGGTGTACGATTTGGGGGTCTTCAAGTAGCGAGTAAATAGGTACCTATCTACATCTTAGACCGCATCGTCACCTACCATCAGGCTGGTGTGATAGTGGTCAAATGACCTATTTGTTATGGCCCCTGTACATGATGGCCCAGCACAGGAACAGCGAGATGGCGATGCGATGGTTGAAACGCAACTAAACGATGGCCACGTTCAGCCATCTAGTCGCCATCCCACGAACCATAAGCTATCCGACACCACTACGCCCTCTATATATTATATAATGGCCCATCATGAAGAGGGGCCATTATATGTAAAAAAAATACCCTTACCTGTTTTTAAGCACATTTTTTCTACTGTTTTTGCATATGCAAAACACATATTAATTTTAGTAGATTGTGGTGGATAAATTCTACCGTGACGTGTCTGGGACAAGAGCTCGCCATTCTTGAACGATCGTAACTTTTTATTTTCTGCTTTACTATTTCCATAAATAGGCGACGCGTCCAAATATGAATTTATTTCGTTTATCTGTAATATTATGTTAATGTTTATTTTCACTTCTACGACTTCGCCATGGTGGAATTTTGCGAAAACCCTTTCTTAAGAGGAAAGGGTACCGGCGCTCTCTCCATACAAACGTAGTCGACGGTTTCCTCCCTGGATAATGACACTAGAGCAAATATTTTTTTATAATAAAACCTATAACTGCCACGACTATGCCCCTAAGTTGTTTTTTTTTTCAGTTTCTAATTATCATAGAAATTAAGATTTAAAAAATAGGGGCATGGTCATATTGGTCATGGCAGTTATAAGTTTTATGCTCCAAAAATATTTGCTCTAGTGTCATTATCCAGGGAGAAAACAGTCGACTACGTTTGTAATAGTTAGTATGGAGAGAGCCCCCGGTACCCTTTCATCTTAAGTTGAACTTATGAATATCGCTATTTTTACGACAGAAATACCCAGATAAGAAACAAATATTCATTTGAGGCGGGAATCGAATCGGCAACATTCTATGTAGTTATTATATTATTATCAATACTGTCGAAACTAGAAATATTTTAAGTTACTTACTTGCTCTGCGGGCTTATTAGATTTTTTATCACATGTTGATTTTGTTCTAACAAAGCTCATACATTCTTTTCCTTCTGGAATATTATATGGATCATATATCGGTAATTTGATGAAAGGGCTTTCTTCTGTCGACTTGCCAATTATCTTTCCATATACGCAAGAACCTAAGGTATTAATGTATTCCCCTAAACAAACAATAAAAAATATAATGCATAAGTAGAAATTAATTGCCGTAAGTAGTAAAAAATTAGTACAGATTAATTTTTAATATATCGTATTATATTTAGGTATTTATTTTTAGTCCATTGCGTCCCACTGCAGGGAAAAAGCTTCCCAGGGTTCCGTACCTCAAAAAATAAATAAGAAACACTAGAAAGGTAAAAAGGTAAAAGTTGAAAAGAACTGCAGATAGAACAAAATATATTTAACTAGCGACCCGCTCCGGCTTCGCACGGCTATATTATGCATGTATTATACATATAAAACTTCCTCTTGAATCACTCTATCTATTAAAAAAAAAACCCATCACAATTCGTTGCGTTGTTTTAAAGATTTAAGCAGTCAAAGGGAAATAGGGTCAGAAAAAGCGACTTTGTTTTATACTATGTAGTGATGATACAATTGGGAATCTCGGGGACAGTCTCTCGGGATCTGGAAATCATGATTTTTAGGGTCCCGTACCCAAACGGTAAAAACGGGACCATATTACTAAGACTTTACTGTCTGTATGTCTGTCACCAGGCTGTATCTCCATGACCATGATAGCGACTATAGCGTGACAGTTGATATTTTCACGGATTATGTATTTCTGTTGCTGCTATAATAATAAATACTAATAACAGAAAAAATATTATGTGGGGGTTATCCCTTACAACATGGTACGGAACTCTTTGTGCGCGAGTCCAACTCGCACTTGACCATTTTTTTCATAAACTAATTTACCTGTTTCTGGAACACCATGTGCTTTTGCCGTATCATGGGCTATGAGTTGTGCCCAAACTAATAAGTTCATCGTCCATAGAGGATCTTCTGTGTTAGCCAAATGAATGAATGCTTGTAAAGATATCGCACGAGGATTCGGTAAATCTGCTATCGCACACAAACCTAAAAATAATAAATAAATAAATAAATATTGCAGGACATTCCACACATCGCCATCTAGCCCCAAGCTAAGTAACAATACTTGTGTAAAAATATATTCATATTAAAATTACTATAGCTTTTATTCATAAATATTTATTAATATTAGCTGCGTTCGGCGGTTTTACCCGCGTAACTCCCGAACCCGTGGGAATATCGGAGTAAATTAAAATGTAAGCTATCCTATCTTTCAAGTTGGATCAAACTGAAATGAAAATTTGATTGAAATTGGTTAAGTAGTGTTATGTAGGAGTCTTTTGGGCACAAACAACGTGACACTTAATTTATATATATATTAGAAAGAATGGCCTTCTTCAGTTAAAATGTGTTTTGTTACTTTCGCGCACCTGCTATCTGTCAAAGTACGAAAGCAGACTTAAAAGGTACTCGGCTCTCTCTCCATACAATAGCAGTCGACTGTTTCCTCCCTAGCTTATGACTCTAGCACAAATATTTTTGTTGCATAAAACCTATAACTGCTATGACTTTGTCATGTCTTGACTGCGATGCCCCTTTGTCTTGGTTTTTTAAATATATTTTGTTATTTTACTTTTACTTTACTATCACTACATAGTATAAAATAAAGTCACTTTTCGCCGTCCCTATGTCCCTATTTCTCTTTGTGTGCTTAGATCTTTAAAACTACGCAACGGATTTTGATGCGGTTTTTTTTAATGGATAGAGTGATTCAAGAGGAATATGTATAATACATGCTTAATATAGCCGTGCGAAGCCGGAGCGGGTCGCTAGTTCTATGATAATTCGAAAATGAGAAAACCAAGACAGGGGGCATAGTCATGGCAGTTATAGATTTTATGCAACAAAAATATTTGTGCTAGTGTCATTATCCAGGGAGGAAACAGTCGACCACGTTTGTATGGAGAGAGCGCCGGTACCCTTTCCTCTAAAGAAAAAAAATTGTGAGCCTCAGGGTTACCTATGGGATTAAGACCCTCCGGCCCTAACCCGCGCAGATAATGCAGTGATAGAAAAATAACACATTTTTACTTACCATCTTTATATGAGTAATTGTTAAACATTCTTTTAAAGGGAGTCTCAGGGGTGCCCCATGTGGGATGTTCCAAGTTGTTGCAGTAACCATCGAAAGGACGGTAGGTACACCTTTGACATTTTCCCTTTTCCGATGAACTTTCCGAGGGTGATGTTTCCGGCTTCTTTATTTTAAATGCAGAGAATAGAGTATCGAAGAAATTACCTTCTATAATACTCACAAATAGCAATATCTGTAGAACTTGTATAATTAATTTCATTTTTTTTTAATAATTAATATATTTTTTAATAAAAACATGAATAACAGAACCTAAAATCTTGAACTAAAATTTGTTAATTATTTTATGAAACGTTTCTTCTAGTCAATTACTAGAAAGAAAGTGTACCTAAATTACACTGTACGGCATTTATAAATAAATGTTATCTTTGTTTACTAGGTTAAATGTTTGTACTTTTGTTTTTGATGGTATTTTGAAGAGCCGTAAATGAGTATCTTGCCAGAACGAGTTTAAAAAACTAAAATCCTAACACTGAAAAATACGAAACAAAAATTGTTTATGTCTGCAATCACCGCTAAATTATAATAAACTAGCTGCCCTACGCGGTTTCACCCGCGTAACTCCCGATCCCGTGGGAATATCGGGATAAATTAAGATGTAAGCTATCCTATCTCTCAAGTTGGATCGAACTGCACATGGTGTGCGAATTTTATTATAATCGGTTAAGTGGTTTAGGAGTCCATTGAGGACAAACATTGTGACACGAGATTTATATATATTAAGATAGTATTTGTATAGATTGGCCAAGTAACAATAATATTATTTAAGTTAGATTAATTATAGGTAGTAAAGTTATTTAGAACACTATTGCACTACATTTTCTAAAAAAAGACGACCCAGTTGGCACAATGGTCACCATGCCGGACTGCCAGGGTTGCGGGTTCGATTCCCGCCTCAGACAAGTATTTATGCTTAGATATCTGGTTGTTTCTATGTATTATATTATAAGTATATATTTACAAAAGAAAAGTATATAAGTAGTATATCCGTTGTCTAGCACCCATAACACAAGTCTAGTTACTTAGCTGGGGGCATGGCGATGTGTGGAATGTCCTGCAATATTTATTTATTATTTATAATTATATGTAAGTACATACTTAGATGGCTGCTCAGGCGTTTTGGTATGCGCTCGCTGCAAACCTGTAAGCAAATAAAATAATAAATGAATAATAATACCATTTCCTGAATAATGTATATTAAATATACATATAACAGTAACTGTGTTCAGTTTATAACCGCGACTAGCTTTTGGAATGGAGCAAGAAATTACGTTGTCCCGTACAAACTTTGCCCCCTTTCTTAAGGAATAGAATTTCGGAAAATCATTTCTTATCGGATGCCTACTTCATACAAAGAACACACCCTCCAAGTTTCATTCAGGACAAAGCATTTTATATGCACAGAGATAGATTGTTTAGAAAACCTACCTGATTTTCACTTAAAAATGTACATATACTATACAATATAAATCGTGAAAATAAAACAGGATAAAATATTTAAAGTCCATCGTAAACGAAACCAACTCGTAACCGTAAACAACGATCTATAAAAACAACACTCGAAAACACTTTAATTATGCATTTTTATGTTTCCACCATCTTGCCACAAAAGCTTACTGCGGACTGGCAACACACACGAATTCAGAACTGTCTTAATTTTTACGCGATTACGGGGATATCAATACGTTTTTTAACCATTTTTTTTTTTTGCATTTTTCTTCGATTAACATTATTACGCGATTACGGGGATATCAATACGTTTTTTAACCATTTTTTTTTTTTTCATTTTTCTTCGATTAACATTATTTTAACCATTTTTTTTTTGCATTTTTCTTTGAAAATGCATATTTGAAAAATGTTAGCTTTACTCAGAATAAAGTAATGTTATAGATTTTTTTAAAAGGTTTAAAAATAAAGAAAAGATAATAAAGTTATCTGCACTAATATAATAAAATAGTTTTTTTTTTTTTGTTGTAGCTCTGAAACTACTGGGCCGATTTTGATGATACATTGATTCATTGAGAATAATATATGTATAAAGTATCCCGATATTCCGACAAGATCCGAGGTTAGAAACTGCGGAGCGCTGTTAGTTTATTATAATACGGGGTAGGTAGTTCTAACAGTTTTCTGTCAACTTATCTTCAGAGATTGCATAATAATATTGTAGGTTGGAATAATAGGCATAATTCCAGTGCAAATTTCTGTATCTATTGTTACAGGTCTTATATAATTTGCATTAAATTTTTTTTTGTCTTGTATTCGTTTTTAGGTTGAATAATGTATGGATCTTGATCTGATTAAGTAATAAACATTTATTTAATTATTCATTTACTTACTTCAAAATTCCGTATTATACGAGTTTTAAATCTCCTTTAAATATGGGTAACTAAGTCAATAGACTTTCATTAAACATTCCGAACGTCCCGGTTTCAGGTAATTTGACCTTGCTGTAAATTTCAGTAGACACTGTCACACATAATCTGTGGATTGGGTGTCGGGAACTCGGGAACTCGAAGGTTATTATTTATTCAATAGCACTGTGTAAGACTTGAGTAGATAAACGAAGTAGGTTTATGAATTACATCTGTCGAATGCGGAAAAAGAATGAGACGTGTCTATTCAGTTTTCCACATAAGTCATTCCTGACGAAACTAAACCAAAATAGTTAATAAAAAACTTACTGACGAAAGCGGAATGTGCCTAGTCAGTTTATTTTCCACTTCAGTCATTCCTGACGAAACTAAACGAAAATAGACAAAAAAACACTTACTGACGAAAGCGGAGTCTGGCGGATGCGTCCTAAATCGTGTATTACGTTCTCAGGTCAAAAGTCATGAAATTTAAAAAAGAAAAGTTTAAAGTAGTATATCCGTTGTCTTGCACCCATAACACACATCTAGTTACTTAGCTTATGGCTAGATGACGATGTGTGGAAAGTCCTGCAATATTTATTTATTTTCCTTGCTCTAGTTCAGTCATGTCAAACATACGGCCCGCGGGCCGCATGCGGCCCGCGAATCATAATGATGCGGCCCGCAGTCGGAATCTAGATCTCATAAATGAAAGCGTATGTTTTAAATTTTTGTTTCTCTCGCACTTGCAATGACCAATCTGCAAGGCACCTTGACTTTGAGTAGGTACTCGAAAGCTAGCTATCCTTTTTCGTAGTTGATATTTTGTGGACAAAAGTTTTCTATTATAAAATGAATAAGAACAAATATCGCTCAATCCTAGTGATAAACATCCAGTCTATTCTTGAAATAATTACCACGAATATGACACCCGACATATATTATGAAAAACAAAAGAAGTCAAGTTTCCGGATCCTACAGATAAATTTACTTCCCCTTTTTAAAACTAATTATTGTTGGTGTACTTACCTATTGAAAAAGTACCAAATAAATGTACCCGCCTCACCAATATATTGGTGAGGCGGGTACATTATTAAGTTTAGAAACTTAATAAAATTCTGAAAAAATTCTGATGATTCTGATGATTGAAATTCTGGGAAAATTCTGAAATATAAAAAAAGTTGAAAATTACTGTACATTTTGGTACTTACAAGTTCTCGTGAATATGTAATTTGAAAATATTTTTTTATTGTCTTAACTCAGGATCTTGATTTTTATACGCCTCATAGGGACTATAGACCTTAGTATCTGGTATGAATTTCAACTTGCTAGGTCCACCCGTTCCTGAGAAAATCGGTGGTGACACACGGACAGACAGACAGACGGACAAGAAAATGATCCTTTTTTTACCTTTTGAGGTATATAACCCTAAAAAAGTACGTTTTTAAATATTTCATGTCTGGCCCGCCGACACATCTGCAATTTTCGAAATGGCCCGATGTAAAATCGAGTTTGACACCCCTGCTCTAGTTAGTCGCAAATATCTTTTACTGTAATTTTCGCACGTCAATATTAAGGCTGCATTTAAAAGCGCTTAAAAGCATATTTAAAAGCAATATTCATAAATTAAGAATAAGTAATGCTTATTATTTTCAAGAAAATTAACTAAAAACAATATATATTTTTATTCTCTAGACACTCGGTTCACAAAAATAAAAGTTATGCTCTATGAAAGTCTCTCGGTTTCCGAGATATTCACCATTTTTTAAATTTTAAAGTTTAACTCCCTTCTCATTTTGATAGAAGTTAATATGGTACTTAATGCTGGCAATACTACATATTATACCGTTTTTAAGAATCTCAATGAAATAGGAAACTTTTTTTAAACTTGGCACTAAAATAAATATCAACCCTGACCATACATTTTTTACACCGAGAAAGTTCAGGTTAAAAATGGAAAAATCATGAAGTTTGAGTTAAATCTTAGTTTAAAAAAACTTTAGATGAGTCATTAAAATAATTGTTTGCATTCGATAGGACATTTATCCTGGAATACTATCAAAAAAAAAAGAGTTTTAGATAAAAAAAAAAAAATAGTCGGACGACTATTTGTCGTCCGACAAATAGTCGTCCGACATTTGTCGTCCGTCAATAGTCGTCCGTTAAAAAACACCATATGTAGGTCTTAATACACTCACAGCCAAATTAAAAAACTGTATATCTGTGTAAAATCTCATCTGTCGCGAGAAAATCTGTCGTCTGTCGCGAGAACGGCTGAAAATGCTCACCCACAAAAGTGCCCAACGCGCCATAAGAAGTTTTCACTTCAAAAACAGATTGGAATTATCTTTCATTTGCAGTTTTGGCATCCAAAAACATAGAGATTTTTAAAATGTTGATAATGGCGGATATCTCGGCAACCGAGAGACTTTCATAGAGCATTACTTTTATTTTTCTGAACCGGCACAGTGTCATCCGTAGGTACTCGCTTATCCATTCATTACGGGGCAGGGACACCCTGTATATATTTACAAATAGATATCAGTTAGTTAATTCTAAGTGTATTTATTTACAAAAAAGTATCTCGTTTAAATTAACTTTAGTACCTTTAGTTTATTGTAATTGGGTAATTTAATTATTCTAGAACGTTGCAATGTTTATTTTTAAATACCTCGTTATTTATTAGGTGCTTAAGCTACTTAGATAGTTTTTTTGCCCATTAAATTTTTATTTCATTGCATTTGAGGTAGGTACTGACTAGTAAATTTAAAATAAAGTGAGGAAGGACAAAAAAAACTAAAGGTACAGTCACATTACCAATTAGCTGAACCCCACGTGACCCAGAGCTCATTCGCATATCTGTAAAAAATATGGTATTTACTTACCTATTTTGTTATTTTTTTATATTGTATTGTATAGTATATTGTTTAATAAAAATCAGGAATCAAAATCAGAATCAGGTAACATTACTTTACAACCTTACAGATTTCCGAGTGAGCTCTAGGTCACGTGGGGTTCAGCTAATTGGTAATGTGACTGTACATGAAAGCAAATACAAACAGACAGACGGTCAAGAAAGTGATCTTATAAGGGTTCCTTTATCTACCTTTTGAGGTAAGGAACCCTCAAAATAAAGTCTAGAGATCTTAGGAGGCTGTAGAACAAGAATTCATAGTTGTTGAAATTCAAGACTGTTTGTTTGTTTTTTCCTTCATCACTACATAGTATAAAACAAAGTCGCTTTCTCTGTCCCTATATCCCTTTGTATGTTTAAATCTCTAAAACTACGCAACGGATTTTGATGCGGTTTTTTTTGATAGATAGAAAAAACCGCATCAAAATCCGTTGCGTAGTTTTAGAGATTTAAGCATACAAAGGGATATAGGGACGGAGAAAGCGACTTTGTTTTATACTATGTAGTGACTAGCGACCCGCCCCGGCTTCGCACGGCTATATTAAGCATGTATTATACATATAAACCTTTCTCTTGAATCACTCTATCTATTTACAAAAACCGCATCAAAATCCGTTGCGTAGTTTTGAAGATTTAAGAATACATAGGGTCAGACAGCGAAAAATACTTTGTTTTATACTATGTAATGAAGTATAGATAGACTACTTAAACTAAAACATTTAAATTTAATTTGAACCAAAATCCACCGAGTAGACACTGAATGATCACTGCTTAACGAAAAACTGCGGCCTTTTTCGCGAGCGCTACGAGCACTACGAGAATACACTGCGGTTAGGGACCTAATTACGATTATTCCACAAGATCGGGACTAACGCAGATAAAACCGCAAGGTGCAGCTAGTCTAATTAATAAATCAAACAAAATGAACATCGAGGAACAAATCAAAAAACTTCGTATGTTGTGAGTGTTTTAATAATTGTAAAAAAAGGCATTGTTTCCGTATGTATTTACCTGGAAACAGGAATTAAAGCTATAGAAAACGTCTGAAATAAACAAACGATAAATCTATCCATCGTATAAACTAGAGATGCTACGAATATTCGGCAACTATTCGGTATTCGGCTACTTTTTTCACTATTCGATATTCGGCCGAATGAAAACAAGTTTTTCAATATTTGTTGGTAGTCTTGGTAGCAAACGATTGCGCTTCACTATCATCACTACATAGTATAAAATAAAGTCACTTTTCGCCGTCCCTATGTCCCTATTTCCCTTTGTATGCTTAGATCTTTAAAACTACGCAACGGATTTTGATGCGGTTTTTTTAATGAATAGAGTGATTCAAGAGGAAGGTTTATATGTATAATACATGCATGTATAGCCGTGCGAAGCCGGGGCGGGTCGCTAGTTTCCTTATAAATTAATCACTGCCAGGCTACTGTTTTACGTTTACTGAATTGGAACCTTTCACCCGGAAAAAGTACTGATACCCTTATTTATTAACACCTATTTATTTTAAATCAACGCTTATCGGCCCCCCTAGACCAGGGGGATCATTAGGGGG
This sequence comes from Idaea aversata, assembly GCA_907269075.1. Classification (NCBI taxonomy): domain Eukaryota; kingdom Metazoa; phylum Arthropoda; class Insecta; order Lepidoptera; family Geometridae; genus Idaea; species Idaea aversata. Next base: position 2,537,712 of record OU026084.1, read on the forward strand.
ACGGTTAGTCATGAACCTTCATAATAAACCTTCGTTCGTTAAAATGTATTTTGTCAGGTTCGCACATAATACGGATGCCACGTATGTAAAAGTGATAAAATACTCTTTAAGTGGAAAGATACCCGGCTCTCTCTCCATACAAACGCGGTTTCCCCCCTGGATAATGACACCAGCACAAATATTTTTGCCCCATAAAACCTATAACTGCCATGACTGGCTTGCTATGCATGTCTTGGTTCTTTCATATTCTTATTATCATAGAAAGTGAGAGTTAAAAACAAAATATTTATAAAAAACAAGCAGCGCTCCGCGGTTTTACCCGTGTAACTCCCGATCCCGTGGGAATATCGAAATATAAATAAAATAACCAATAGCCTTCCTCGACAAATGGACTATCCAACACAAACATATTTTTTCAATTTGAACCTGTAATTCCTGAGATTAGGGCGTTCAAATAATCAAACAAACTAACAAACTCTTCAGCTTTATAATATTAAGTATAGATAAGACACACTTTTATGTTTAATGCGTATTTGCTCTAGTCTCATTATCCAGGGAGGAAATAGTCGACAACGTTTGTATGGAGAGAGAACTGGTACCATTTCCTCTTAACTAACGAAGGGTTATTAATTGTTTATTCGGTATTCAGCAAAAAGCCGAATATTCGGTATTCGGCAAAATCACTATGGCATCTCTAGTATAAACTGAGAAACGTGGGGCAATCGTGCAAAAACACACGATTTATTGTTTCGATTTCGACTCAATCGCGTAAAACATTACAAAATGGTGGAACTAAGGAAACGCGTATTTCGTTCCTAAACGAAGTACAGTTGTGGAATGAAATATGTTAAGATTTATAGTAAGACTAGCTGCGCTCCGCGGTTTCACCCGCGTAACTCCCGATCCCGTGGGAATATCGGGATAAAAAGTAGCCTATAACCTTCCTCGATAAATGGACTATCCAACACAAAAATAATTTTTCAATTCGAACCAGCAGTTCCTGAGATTAGCGCGTTCAAACAAACAAACAAACTCTTCAGCTTTATAATATTATAAGTATAGATTATTATACAGCAGCGCATTTAGGATGTATGGTTTTACGACGACGAGGAAACGAACGAACGTCAAACGTCGAGGTAAAAGAAATAAAAATAAAAAAAACTGGTTGCCTGTAAAGTCGGTATACGGGCGAAAGTTTTACGTGACAACAACTGTGCTCGAGTGGAAGGGACGCGTGCCTTTCACTTTTTATGTCTGTCTCTCTCGCTCTTAGGCGGGCTAACCATGCCCGCGTGCCTCTCACTCGCTCTCATTGTGAGCGCATAACGTCAGCGGAGCGTAACGCAGTTTCTTGAAGTGTCACCTGGCAAACCAATTTATAAAACGTTGTCACGTCAAAAATACGCGATTAAGACCCGGAAAAAATATTTTCTATACTATAAATACAAATCGTGTGAGTTTAAAAAGTAAATAAAAAACTAACGACCCGCCCCGGCTTCGCAAGACTATATCACTACATAGTCACTCACTACATAGTATAAAATAAAGTCGCTTTCTCTGTCCCTGTTTCCCTTTGTATACTTAAATCTTTAAAACTACGCAACGGATTTTGATGCAGTTTTTTTTAATAGATAGAGTGATTCAAGAGGAAGGTTTATATGTATAATACATGCATAATATAGCCGTGCGAAGCCGGAGCGGGTCGCTAGTATAAAATAAAGTCATTTTTCACCGTCCCTATGTCCCTTTGTATGCTTAGATCTTTAAAACTACGCAACGGATTTTGATGCGGGTTTTTTTAATAGATAAAGTGATTCAAGAGGAAGGTTTAAATGTATAATACATGCATAATATAGCCGTGCGAAGCCGGAGCGGGTCGCTAGTTATGCAAATAAACTTTCCTCTTGAATCACTCTATCTATTAAAAAAAACCACATCAAAATCCTTTGCGTAGTTTTAAAGATCTAAGCATACATAGGGCCAGACAGCGGGAAGCGACTTTGTTTTAAACGATTCGTTCAAAATTGTTTTGGGAAATTACAAAGGATCAAAAATCACTTTTTAAAACTATTTGTAGGAGGTAATCGTTAGTCCCGTTCCTGTGGTTTTCTTATTTCAAAATGAAACTCATGCTTATTAATTCACTAACTTATTTAATTTCATTAAGATACAAAAAGAAAAACCAACAGCTGTCAAAGCAAAACTCCGAAGATAATTAAAAAAATTCCGATAATAAAGCAAAAGTTTTTAAGAATGAAAGTCTTTATAATAAAATTTTCATTAAGTATAACTAGCATCGCTCCGCAGTTTCACCTGCGTAAGTCTAGATCCCTTGGGAACATCAAAAAGTAGCTAGTCACTGCCAAGGATTCTTTTTTTGTCCTATTAGTTTCATCAAAATCTGTCCCAATATTTGTCAAACAACAAAACAAAACAAGAAATCCGTAATATTGGTAGGTAGGTATAGTTGGAATACCAATTAGCTGAACCCCAAGTGACCCAGACACATCTGTTAAAAATGTAGTATATTTACCTATTTTTTCTATATTTTATATGGTATTGGTATAGTTTAATCTTAAAAAAAAAAACAGAATCAGGTAACATTACTTTACAACCTTACAGATGTGCGAGTGAGCTCTGGGTCACGTGGGGTTCAGCTAATTGGTATTCCAACTGTACGTAATAGATACAAGAACAAAAAACAGCAAATGAAAATGCTGGAGTAATATTCGGGGCTTTTTCTCGACGTAAAACATCGGTGTTTCATCTTACTGCCATTGGAACAAAAGGCTATCTTTGAATAATCAAGGAATGGCGATGAATTTTATATAAGTAGGTCTGCAGCAAGAGTACCTAATATCAGCGAAGGTATTTTCTTGAATAGGTAGGTGCTATCTGAATTTTCTTCGATACACATCCTAACTTTATTTTTAAAACGATTCAGTGTGATTCCGTGCGAATGATTCCAAATGAATAAAGAAATTTGTCCTTGATTTTGAATAAAGGTGATATTTTCAAGTGCACTGCGGTGTGAAAAGAGATATGGAAAAAATGCTAAAAGGTTTCATAAACTCAATTCGCCATGCTCTAGCGTTTCATTTTTATCATCCTTTTTATTTGGTTAGCAACTTTGATCGTGTTTTGAGATTTTTGCAAAAAAGATGTAAAAAAATCGCGCGATTCGGGTGTCTAATAAAATCCATTACGAAATTTTTGCAAAATATAAAAATCGTGTGATTCGGGTGTCCAACGAAATTGATTGTAATCTATTTGAATAAAAATACACATAGTATATGTGTATTTTTACGGAAGTTATATAGGAACAGAGCTGACCCGGGTGGGTCATTCCCGCTAGTTCAAGTCAATTTAGTGGAAAACTTATTAAATAAATAAATAAATAAATAAATATTTCAGGACATATTACACATCGCCATCCAGCCCCAAGCTAAGCAACTTAATGCTTGTGTTATGGGTGCCAGATAACGGATAAACTACTTATATACTTTTTTTTTTGTAAATATATACATATTATACATATAGGAAACACCCAGACCCAGAAACAAGAATTTATGGTCAGCATAAATACTTGTTCCCGGCGGGAATCGAACCCGCAACCTTCTGCGTCGCAGTCGGGTGTTCGCCCGACGCGCCACAGAGGTCGTCAAATTCTTCCCACGAAAGCTGTAATTTAAGAGAATAGAATAGTCACACGCTTTACAATTTTGGTCCTAACATATTACCAAGAGTTTGAATTTAAGCCTTAGGGCTAAAATTACTTAAACGTTTTTATAAATCTTTGTTTGAGTGGCACATGTTTATTTTGGTTAAAATAAATCAGTTTTTGGTTGAGCTAATCAATCAACGTCACAAGTTCGACGACAAAAGAAAATTGACAAAGTATAGAAATAGTAAGTTGGTAGTCAGTTAATAAAAATTTGGTAAAAATGTGATGAAGATCTTCGGAGTTTTATGCAGAATATCTTCTTAAAAAACCTTAGTAAATTGCCTATGTAATCGGCAATAAAACTATGGAGCTATTGGAATAAAATTATTTAAATAGAATTAGAATTAAATAAATGAATATTAATTAATCAAAATAAATGAATATTAATTAATCAAAAAAGTTTACTAGTCTTAATGTGGTTTCGTGAGCCACTCCGTGCTTCGGAAGGCACGTTAAGCCGTTGGTCCCGGTTGCTACCTCTAGTAGCAGTGTTAGGTCAAGTTAGAGGCCTTAAGGCGATCTGAAAACTCTAACAATAGGTGAGCCACACCACTACACGAGAAGAAAAAGACTATAGTCGACTATAGAAGTTGTTAACTTAAATAGATATTCAGGAAGTATGTATATACTATAAGAAGTAGCACTTACATCACATACTTAACAAAAAACTCCTCAAAGTTTGTGCTCGCAAGATCTACTGTTCAGATCACAGTGGGCGTGGACTCTTAAGAATTAATGTCATCGTTAACAAGATCGATTCTATGCCTTTCATTAACTAACTGTTGTAATCGCGTTGGCAGTTTGCTGTATTTATGTCTATTGTTTATGTAGTCTGTAGCTCCATCGCCGACGCAAAATCGCATCTCTTAATGTAGCTTTGGATTGTCTTTTGAAATTTGCAAAAACGATAGAAGACATTGTTAATTTTTAAAACACCGTGCTACAGTGAGTTTGTGGGTTCTGATTAGCTTATTTTTTAATTTGTAAAAAATAAGTGAGATTTTAAAAAAGAAAAAATTAAACTCCTTAGTTTATACGGGGAAGTGGTTCTAATCAATCTTGCAAGATTTGACCTAAACTAACATACATTGCAAGTTAAATCTTTTAAAAAAAATTCGAACACTCTTCATTAAATCAAAGTAAAAACTGTCTGATTAAAATATCTTTCCGTTGGGTTTTTTACGACAACAATGAATTCGTCGTAACGGTGCTTTTTACCAATTAAACTATGAGCTTTTTTATTTACCTTTGAAAATCCAAGGAATGCAATATATCTAGTTGGCTGCAGTATTTTACCTTGATCTTTGCCATTACCATTTGAAGCCGAACCTAGAGATGTATTGTTGCATCTAACGGTTCAACCGGGGGGCTTGTACAATAAATAATCATTTTATAAAATGCTGTTTTTATAGTACTGAAAATAAATCAAAACTTCATGTAAAATAGACCTCATTATCTGGTATGAATTTCAACTTGCTAGGTCCTCCCGTTCCTGTGAAAATCGGTGGTAACAGACATTTAGACAAACAGACGGACAAGAAATCTTGTAAGGGTTCCATTTTTTACCAACCCTAAAAATGGGTATTTTTTTTTCATATACAGCCTATATAGCCTCGTCTTTACACACTTCGTTGATTTTATTTTATCCTGTAGCAAAGTGATGCTGCATAATGAAACTAGTATTTTTTTTATTTTCTTTGGATTAACACATATTTTCAGAAAATTATCAGTAACAAAGGCATCATCGATCCTAATAGTTAATCGTTTGTTTTTACATAAGATAGGTCAGCGTTTGACCCCTATCACACCTGCCTGATGGCAGGTGACGATGCGGCCTAAGATGCAGCACGCCTTCCTAGAAGATACCTATTCACTCGCGGCTTGAAGACCAAATTGTACACGTCAGGAAAGACAGACGCAGGCAACCGATTCAATTCCCATGTAGTACGAATAAGGAATGACGAAGCAAAGCGCTTAGTGCGAACGTCTGGTATGTCCACTATGAATCGGATTCATGGTGGACATTCCACCATACATAATTCATAGTGATACCTAATTATCTAGTTTTCTTCAGTTCATGCATTTGTGTTGAGAAAATAAACGATTTTTGCGACATTTAAATCGTTGTGCTTTCGAAAGTTTCCGCTATAAAAGCGCCTAGCTTTTATCACTGATCTGATATTTATATTAAATGGCAGCCTCGCACCGTCACGACACTCGCTTGATGTACTGTAAATCGTGCCTCTTACCTTCCTTCGCCTTACTGATTCAATCGAGTACTCGTTTGTACTGCCCGCTCTTTGACTATGATTAACGCTTGAATTGTGGTTTGATGTTTCCCTATGATTTATTTTACAGTACAGTTTTATGTATCCGTAAAATAAAAAATAAATATAAATAAATATTTCAGGACATTCCACACATCGCCATCTAGCCCCAAGCTAAGTAACTAGACTTGTGTTATAGATGATGATACTTTTAATACATAGAAACAACCAGGCCACAGACAAATATCTAAGCATAAATACTTGTCCGAGGCGGGAATCGAACCCGCGACCCTGTGTTTGGCAGCTGGGTCGTCAAAAATTACTGTAGTTTTATGAAGTTTTTTTGGAAAAAACATTGTTTTATCACGTTTGATTTCGACCCCAAAGTACTCCTCACCTTTTTTTCTTCATCCAAAAATCACACAAATCTGAGACAAAAATAGTCTTGGAAATATTATGCGTTCCATAAGTAAGTACATAAATCAAAAATATCGGAGTATATTTATAGATACCTAAAATAGACAGACAAATTGATTCCTTATTTAGGATTCTGTACATCAAGGGAAACTCTTTACCAAGAAAAAGGGTTCCGCTTACCACGGACAATCGCTTGATCTTTCACTCGATTGCCCATCTGTCTGTCAAAACACTTTTTCTTGTAAACGGGTAGAGATAGCGAATTGATAATGGTAAATACTGTTCAAGATACTTAGCAAGAAATATTTATAGGAAGATTGTCTTGTTATTTTTTGTCACTGGTTTTGGTATATCTGAAGTTGTCTAAAAGAAAACAAATGGCTGATGGTATCGAATAATTTATTTTTCTTTACGATAGAAGCTATATACATATGCGTTGACTTTGACCCCTATGACGTTGATGTTGATGATGTTTTTATAATAAAATCAAAAAAAAAGAGATGATACAAAACACGGTCGAGGGGGCGTTAAAATCACTTTACAGCTTCTAAACTATAAGTCCGATCTACATACTTCCAAGGTGATTATTGTAGTGAATTTAATGAGGATCATATTGCTCATTGACAGTTTGGTTGTAGTTTGAACCGTTTTCATACAAAATTCAAAAAACTCTGATTTGGCACACAAAAGGGGGGAAATGGGGGGAAACAATAATTTCTCGACGTGCTTCCATATCGAAATTGAAGCACATATATGATAGCTACATTCATGCGAAGTTTCATGCTTTCTTCACGATGGGACCATAAAACTGATTTTTGTTAGAACTGGGAGCTGTACTAAAAGTCAATAAGACATAATAATAAAAAACGTGTGGCACTCGGGGACTGCCGCGGTAAAGCTATTGCTATATCGAGAATAATTTCTTGTCTTAGTAAATGTTCTTATAAAATAACAATAAAAAAATAAAAAAAAATAGTCGTCCGACATTTGTCGTCCGCCATTTGTCGTTCGTCAATAGTCGTCCGTTAATAATCGTCCGTCATTTTTCGGGGGTCTTAGGTTTTTTCGTTACGGAATTTCTTGATTCGCCCCCAAGGCCCGCGGTAAAATCTATGCAATAGCTTAACAGAAAACTAAATCTAAACAAATAGACAAACTTCTGAACTTGTAGTGTAACCAAAAAAGGATTATAGATGCAGGCGAGAAGATATTGTGATGTTGTTTATTTCAGAATAGCACTAGTTTTAAATAAATAAAAATCTTTTCTAATGCAGATTTTTCTTCTCTCCATTTAAAGACAACTCTCTATAAACGTCATAATATGCACAGCCCCTTGAGTATCGTTATATAGAGTTTACACTTAAAACTCCGCCTTAATTGTTGACCGTACCTACCCTACCTTACGTAGGTACATAACTTTTAACTTTGGGCAGCCATGGTACTGAAATAATTAGTTATCTAATGAACCATGGGCAGCGGTGGGATTAAAAACATGGTAGCACGGGACTAACAAATTTTCAACTGTTTTGTCTTTTTGAAATGTTCTCATGCTGTAAAGCCCTTGCTTTTACCAAATTGCATAGTTCTAGTTTCCTTATAAAGTCACAAAAAGAAGCAGAAAAATTAGCCGTCAAGTTTAAAACGAATTATCCTGTGTTATATAGCCATAAAACTCGTTAATTGAGACATAAAACACAATAAAACAGTGTGCTTAGTTCCCAAGTGATCCATCATTCGCTAGGCTGTATCAGCGTCGACTAAATTGTCCCACTTCTCATACTATTGTGGTATTGCTCCATTTAGCTTTGTTTATCGATGCTCGGTTGAAAATTGTGCGATACGATCACAATGTTGCAAGAAAAACGTTGGTAAATGTTAGTTTGCTTTATAAACTAAAAAAAAAACGCTTGAAAGGAGTTGCGTGCCCTATTTTGACAAAAACTAAAACATGCATCATTTAATTTTTGAAAAAGGAATCGATCCTGTTGATTCTGAAAAAAAATATCAGAAGACTAGAAAAAGAAGCTACTATGTTTGTTTCCAGGAATTAATCTCTATCAAAAACACTATCGATTGGTTTAAACTTTAAAGTATAGGATAATATTTTTTTTCTGGAAGCCCATGTAAGATATTCACCTGTATATTAAACTAGCAGCGCTCCGCGGTTTCACACGCGTAACTCCCGATCCCGTGGGAATATCGGGATAAAAAGTAGCCTATAGCCTTCCTCGATAAGTTGACTATCCAACACAAAAATAATTTTTCAATTCAACATCAAACAAACAAACTCTTGAGCTTTATAATATTAAGTATGGATAAGTCAAAATAGAAATACATACTAAAAAGAACATTGTTACTGATTTATTGTTATTTACAAAGCGGAAAATTGGGACGCTATATTTTTTCAATAAATAAAATAATAAATAAATAAATAAATAAATATTTCAGGACATATTACACATCGCCATCCAGCCCCCAGCTAAGCAATTCAATCTTTCCCGGACGGATGTAACCTTCTGATTTTTAAAGATAGGTGTATCTTTTTCTTTGTGGGCTTGTTCTTTTGGGAGAAAAATATTAATGAAGAATTGAGAACGATCCCCTTTTTTGAAATAGGTGACAATACCCAAATATAGGTAAGTACAGTATTTAAAGAAATCCCTCTTAGGTGCTGCAGGAATAACTACAAAATATATGTACATGCATATATGCACACACTGTAGCTGCGTCTCGTAACGGTGTCGCGAGTTCACAGATTTTATCTCATCTAAAAATATGCGTACCGCGCTAGAAGACTAATAACAACCTTCTTTTGCGTCTGGGGTTAAAAATAAGCTCTCTCACCTCAGAGTTTGAATTCTATTAGGCGATGTTGGTGACGTCACACGAGAATCGCGATCGCTTCCGCTTGAGCTACTCGAACTGTTGCAAGTTTTTTAAAGAAAATTGTCCAAGTAAACATTGATTTTTTGAATTGAATTGAATTTCTATAAATGTGGAAATTTTATGTTTTTTATTTATATTCTGAAGGTACTACAAGTAAGTACCCAATGGAAGTTACGGAGTTATCGTAATATACTATACCTAAACAAATTGGAGAACTGAACATTTTGGGACAATGAGCATTTACAATATAGTCATTTTTAGACTTTTTAAGACATCTTTTTGGTACAATAGACATTTTGATACACTGGTTATTATGGTACGTACTCTAGACCTTATGACCAGAAGGAAAAGGTTCATTTACTTGATTAAATCTTTTCATCATCATCATCATCCGAGCGATGTTCCTGGTTGCATCCCTCTCGGTAGCCCGGGGTCCGCTTTCCTACTTTTACGCCTCCACTTCGCACGATCTTCGGCATCCTGGTCTGTAAGGCCATTTGCACTCATATCACCCTCTACGACGTCAAGCCAGCACTTCTTGGGTCTACCCAGTCTGCCACGACCTGGCGGAGGCGCCGTGGCAAGACATTTGCTCCCCACGTAACTAGCCGGTTTTCACAAGACGTGACAGCGTAGGCGACATTCTTGCAATTTATCTGCAATGTCTCGGACATGAAGGCTGCCCCGGATGCGAGAGTTTCTGACGCGATCCTTTCGCGTCACTCCACTTGATTAAATATTTTGACTTGCTACGAGTCAAAAGATTTTGAATTGATTACACTGTCTGTTATTTAGTGAAAAATATAATTGTGTTTGTTTTTTGTTGCAGTTGCAACCGGAATCGGGTACCGCAAAACTGGATTCCAATTGACCTGTCATGGATTCGGAGAGGTGAGCATTGTTACTTATTTCTTTACACAGTACTCGGAACTAGTGTCGCCAATCGATAGTCTATCGATAGTTAATTTAAAACTAGCGACCCGCTCCGGCTTCGCACGGCTATATTATGCATGTATTATACATATAAACCGTTCTCTTGAATCACTCTATCTATTAAAAAAAACCGCATCAAAATCCATTGCGTAGTTTTAAAGATCTAAGCATACAAAGGGAAATAGGGACATAGGGACGGCGAAAAGTGACTTTATTTTATACTATGTACTGACTAACGCAAGACCACTGGACTTTTCGTTGGTTTATGTTAATTTCATACAAAAACAATATAAAACTGTCGACTGACGATATCGATGATCGATAGTAATCCTGTGTAAGGGGGCAGACTCGTAATAAAATTATCGATACTATCAATAGTGTTGCATAATAAAATTCGATATGATGGTATCGATTGCTCAGTTGTTCTGTATTATAGGCAAGAATCCATAGTACAGAGTAATGATTCCATACAATTTCATACATGACAATTATTTTATATTAAACTAGCGACCCGCCCCGGCTTCGCACGGCTGTATTATGCATGTATTATATCTAAAAACCTTCCTCTTGAATCACTCTATCTATTAAAAAAAACCGCATCAAAATCCGTTGCGTAGTTTTAAAGATCTAAGCCTATATAGGGACGGCGAAAAGTGACTTTATTTTATACTATGTAGTGATAGTGATTAAATAGTGTCTATTAACCAAACCAGTGATATGTTAATTTTATTTAGTTAATCATTCTAAGCTGAATTTTTTTAGTCAACCTTTTTGCATTATATTTAATGACCTAGGTCACAGGTATTTCATTTGATATAAAATACTTTTCATTCATGGTGAAGATCGTTCTATACAGGAACCTTAGACTATTTTTCCGATGTTCAACTGCATTTCTATGTTAATTTTATTTTGCAACGTTTATTTATTTGGCATACTTATAACAGACTAGCTGCGCCCCGCGGTTTCACTACTCCCGATCCCGTGGGAATATCGGGATAAAAAGTAGCCTATAAACCTTCCTCGATAAATGGACTATCCAACACAAAAATAATTTTTCATTACTCATACTCCGAAAGTAGGTCTAAATATGCCTGAAGAGCGTGTAGAAAATAAAATTTCCAGCCCTAGGGCTTTTCTCTTTCACTGACAGCTGTCATGTTAAATTATGGCTTCGCACGACTTGTGCAATCTACATGTAGCAAGTATCAGTATCATTACGCATTAGGAACTTCAAAAACCTAACCTCCTTGCTTTTTTTTTTACACCAAAGAATAATAATTATGGCTTGGCACGACTCATACATACTGCCAGAGTTTAGTACTAAGTAACTAATTTATTATGTTTTTGTGTTAAGTTTAATCTGATTTTTCATTTATGATTGTGTATTTTTTGTAAATAACATTTTCTAGACAAACCGTGTTACAAAAACTGTAAGTTAAATCTACGGACTTCACGTCATTTTCCAATGTTGGATTAACTCATTAATAAAAACTTCTTCGGTAAGTACCGCCATATTTAAGTATTGAATACAAATAGCAGAAACCTTAAAAAACACTACATAATGTATAACCTCTTTGGTCCCAACCTTGTAAGAGGATCAGGTAGTAAGAGTACCTACTCATGTGGTATGGAGTCTCATATTCTCATTCACTCTCGTTGTTATGAAGAATTTTATGTATTATTCGTAATGAAAAGCACAGTGTTTACCTCGGGTGAAAGACTCATTAAGTCCCTCGAACTATTAGCGCCCTCGCTACGCTCGGGCGCCAAACTCCGTCTCGGGACTTGTAATGAGTGACTTTCACACCTAGGATAACAATGTACTATTGTAATTCGAACCAGCAGTTCCTGAGATTAGCGCGTTCAAACAAACAAACAAAATCTTCAGCTTTATAATATTAAGTATAGATAGGTAAGTTTATTTATATCCGCTAATGTTCACGTGCTACTTATTTTTCAAGTATTTTAGACCGATATACTAATTTTCGAGACCTACCTTCGGTTCTATTCTAGCTTATCTTAATGGTGTTAATTAATTCGGAATATTCCAGACGGTGTACCGTCTTCAGCCATGCTTTTGATAATTGTTTGTATTCAAGGCAATTACTAGAGATGTTAAGACTATTCGGTATTCGGCTTCTATTCGGTGTTCGGCCTATTCAAAAAATGCTGTAAAATTTGTTTTCATGTATTATAACTTACCACTGATAAATTTTAAAGTATTAAGTATATAAAACATGATGATTTATTGTTAAAATCTTTTTTCGGCTACTTTTTTCACTATTCAGTATTCGACTGAATATTGCGTACTTTTCGGCCGAATACCCAATTCTGAAAAAAGTAGCCGAAAAAATATTATAAATCAGCAAATTAAATTCTTAGAAAACATGAAAACAAGTTTTTCAGCTTTTGTTGATAGCGAACGATTGCGCTTTTTCTCATATATGATTCTGTATAAATAGAAACCGCTCACGTTGAACCTTGCTACTGGGAGATGATAAATAAATCGTACCTAGTAAATTCTGCTTGGTTTGGATACAGTTTTGCGTTAGTTAACCACTACTTGTAAAGCCGATCGTCCACCGCCAACGAAACTAAGTTAGTTTACTTTAGCTCGCATAGTTGAGCCCATGTTGTGTACCTACTTAATACACCAAGGAATCACCTGAGAGAATAAAGTCTCACCATCATCATCAGCCGGTGTCAGTCCACTGCTGGACGTAGGCCTCTCCCAAGATACGCCAGAATAAAGTCTACCACGTTATATACCTAATATAATTTACCTGGAAATTTCTGGATGAATCAAGTCTACTAATCAATACACCTAGGTGAATAACACCAGGTGAATTAAGTCGACGTGACCATATTTTCATACATGTGCAAGTGCATCCACCGCAAACTACGCCGGCTGAGCTTCGTTAAACTGAAAAACTTACTTAACTATGCGAGCTTAGCTAAACTAACTTAGGTTAGTTGGCGGTGGACGATTGGGTTAAGGATAACCCGTAGAATATCATCAAATATTCGGCGGATGAATATTCGGCCGAAAGCCGAATATTTTCGTATTCGGCAAAATCACTATTCGCGACATCTCTACTTCAAACGATAACCTACTCTGTTTCAAAGGCCTTAAGTTAGAATTAGTTAATTGAATTAGTGAAAATAAAGATATCAGAACCGTTTTACAGTCTTTGATAAGATCGACTCTTAATTAAGAACGCTGAAGATCAATTTCTATATTAAATGAGGTTCTTATACTTACCTACTCTATTTTCTTAATCTATTTTTTTTTATTAGAAACAGATATTAGATACTTAATCTGAAAAGTAAATTGGTTTTCTTAGGATGAACCTTTGAATTCCATAAATACTTTTGTAAAAGATAGAATAGAATAGAATATAGTTTATTCAAACCAACACACGACATATTATACACACAAATTATTAAACAATAAGAGATAGTTACAGAGAATAGTGAAACAATTAGGAAACAAAAGGACAGTTACGGAGAATAGTAAATACAAATAAAAGACAGAATAAATAATAGGTATCTGAGAAGTCGTGTGTTGTCCCAATGGGTAAAGGCTCAGCATGTGCTGCAGATACGCACGCACATCTGCAGCGCTGGTCTTCCGGCCGCACCCTGGGTGTGACTTTTCCGCTCCCAAGAAACGGCTTAGTCACCAAAAGAAAAAGTATTTAAATATAATAGACATAATCTATTTTACATACATAAATATACTGCGCTGTACTTACATAAACTTACATAATATATTAAATAAGAGTAAAAGAATCAAATACCTACCTACTAAATAATAATAATAATAAACCAGCCAATCACATAATGTAATAATCACACATACTCGTAATACAATAAATAAAATCGATATAATTTAATAAAATTAATACTTAATTGATTAAGTCTGGCGTTCCATATTCATAGACCTCAATTTGTAAAAAATAAAAAATAAAAAAAACAACAAATGCCAAATCGCGCTGTCAACGTCAACTACTTCGCCTAATAAAGATAAGACCTTTATTAAAAACATTTAATAAGTCTTCTTTAAAAGAAATAAATCAGTAAATCTGGTAATATAGTAAATATGGGCAAGTGGAAGTCAAAGTCAAAATTTAGAGAATTTTGACTGACTTCCTTTGAGGGGGATGTTTACTTTGACCTTTGACTTCAAATCAAATTGAAACGTCTTTATAACTAAGTTAAATTGTGTGCCTTCGAAACGCGCCCACCAATGAGAAGAAGGCACAAGAAACTCATGGGGGTTTTTGTGATCATGCTCACAAAGGTCATATTTACAAAGATTTTTGATGGTAGGTAAGTATAAGTATTTGAAATGGAGGAATTAAAGTCATGTCTATATGTTCATTAGAGAAACGAAGAGAAAAAACTTTTTAGGTATGACAAAACAATCTCACCAAACGTAACATCATGCAATATTGTGCAGACATCCCAAATCCTTAATAATCAGCTCTTTTTGTATGTTATCACATTTTATTGTGTAGGCATTTCTTAATCCATTATATAAAGATATTAAAGTGCCCATTAAACTCCTCTCACTACCTCCCACGCAATAAAAACTCCAAAATTAATATTTATTGTTATATTAACAGCATCACTGCCATATTGGTCGGTCTGTTTGCTCTCCGGACTTCACCTTGACCTGGCCTTGATATATGCTTTATGACTCCTACTCTGTGTTGCAAGCAACTGATGATAAAATATCGATTGGTATATTTTTACTTAATCACTACATAGTATAAAATAAAGTCACTTTTCGCCGTCCCTATTCCCTTTGTATGCTTAGATCTTTAAAACTACGTAACGGATTTTGATGCGGTTTTTTTAATAGATAGAGTGATTCAAGAGGAAGGTTTATATGTATAATACATGCATAATATAGCCGTGCGAAGCCGGGGCGGGTCGCTAGTTATACACTAATTTAATAAAAAAATACGAGCTCTGTGGGAGACCGCTTGCGACGTATAAGAATTCGGGTTCGATTCCTACCGTCTGAAATGTATTTGTATACCTACTTTTTGTAATTTTGTAAACATATATTTGTTGTGTGAAATGTATTTGCATACTTTTTGTAATTTTGTAAACAAATATTTGTTGTGTTCTGTGTGTTTCTGTATGTTATTCTTATTTTTAAATTATAGTAATATATATTATAGTAAATTATAGTAAAATATATATATTTTTTAAGTTATATTATTTATTAAATTTTATTTATTGTGTGGCTATCATAACACAAGCTTAATTGCTTAATTTGGGGCTAGGTGGCGATGCGTAAAATATCCTGCAATTTTATGTTTGTTTGTAAAGAATAGGCTCTGAAACTACTGGACTGATTTTAATAATAATTCATTGGGAGTACTTTTTGATGTGAAACATCTATAGCCGCAGAAAAAAAAAATTTCTGGCGTATATGATGGTATATATATATATACATTCAACTGCAGTAGTGTGTACGGTGTACACCGTAATCGACTGTGCGATTCTATCACAATCTGTTCTTTTCTGCATATTACTTTTACAAAATAATGTCGATGTTTCACATTTTTTAAGATATTCCCTCGGGGTTGTCACTTACGCAAGTGAAAGTGCCGGGCACTATTAGTATGACTATACTATAGGTAAGTATGTGATTTTTGTAAAACATATAGCTTAGTTGGTAAAAGCACCGGCTAAGGTGAATAAGTAATTGAAGTATATTTGCAAATATTAGATTAGTTAGATTCATGTTTATCAAATAGTCCCTGGTTGCTTTACCAGTTGAGTCTAAGTGCTAAGTCTAAGTTGTGTGAACAAAGGGCGGCCTTATCGCTGAAAGCGATCTCTTCCAGACAACCTTTGGATGGACAAGAAGTTGTGGAAGGTGAAGGGTAGGGTGTTCAAACTTAGGAAATTAAGTAAGATGCAAATAACAGCAAAAACATAGTAATAACATACCTACGTACTAATAATAATTACTTAATACACATATACTGGGTTATTGGAAATTATATTAGCAAGCCGTTGAGGGCTACTTCTGTGCACCCAAACAAACAACTTTTGTTCTACAACTTTTAGAAATTCGAACTTATTTTCGAAAATGTTGAGGTTAGGTTTACCTGAAAATCAGCTGTTCCTTACACGGAGAGGTCAGTAACCTTAAAATTTGACTTATTTTTTAAGTTTCATGTACTGTTTTTGGTCTGAATGACCTTTGTTTTAAAAAATCAGCCGCTTTTCGAATTTACAGAACCTCAAAATTTCAATTTTTTTTTTTCGAATCTTCAAAAGTCGTAGAACAAAAGTTGTTTGTTTAGGTGCACAGAAGTAGCCCTTAAGGGCTTGCTAGTATAATTTACAATAACCCTGTATATACCTACTTGTTTTTGGGAAATCAGAAATCAGAAATATTTATTGAATAACTGTGTGTTTAGCAGATTAGTTAGGTTTACAGATATTAGTTCATATTCTGTGGTAATATTGTAAAGAATTTGGTAGTGACAGCAACCATGTCTGCACCAGACGTTCAAAACTTAATTTGAACCTAATTAGGTAGGTGAAAGGGTACCTGCGCTCTCCCCATACAAACGTAGTCGACTGTTTCCTCCCTGGATAATGACACTAGCACAAATATTTTTGTGCCATAAAACCTATAACTGCCATGACTATGCCCCTATTTTTGTTTTGTTTTTTTCATTTTCTAATTATCATAGAAACTAAAATTAAAAAATAAGACGGCATGCGTCGCCACGCCAGAAATCGGTTTTACGAGCGGCTATAGATCTTTCACATAAAAAAAAAAAAAAAAAAAAAATCAACAAAAACAATGCGGGTCGTGGCAGTTATAAGTTTTATGCACCAAAAATATTTGCTCTAGTGTCATTATCCAGGGAGAAAACAGTCGACTACGTTTGTAATAGTTTGTATGGAGAGAGCCCCCGGTACCCTTTCCTCTTAATTTTAAAATTAAATACCTTAACTTGAGATATTTTTAGGACAAAATCTTATGAGATAGGTAGCGAAACAGCAAAATTGCGAAACTCTATCCACACTATGCTCGAGGACACACACAGTGCTAATCAACAGACAAAGGGCAAAGTTATTCCATTTCCTGTTGCTTCAAACTTTGGACAAGCAATTACTAAATAAGGTGGCAGTTGACGGGTTAAATTACTAGAAACATATTCTATTGAATGTTTAATTATTATGTCATCTTAGTATTTATATACATCTTAGGTTTTCTCGACTTGAATATGAATTATTATTTGGATTAATTAATTAATTAATTGATTTTCAGATTGACAAAGCAAATATTTATGTAATTACCGGTTTAATTAGTAGTTTTCACAAATTTTTCTTACCTGAAGGTACCTCAATAGAGCACACATAACCTAACCTAACATAACTTTTGACTGTAGATTGTACCTAATGTGCCATGTAGTCATCATTGTCATTCGTATAATGCGGATCTTTCGCTGGCATGATGCCAACTTGGTGACAGGCTTCCCCCATTTTCCTGTCATTTTACTTGTCTAGGTTTTATCTTTCGCGTCTGTTTACGAGAGCAATGTGATATTTCTCTCATTTTATAGTTATAGGACTTATAGGTATTTGGAGATGGTACAGTCACATTACCAATTAGCTGAACCCCACGTGACCCAGAGCTCATTCGCATATCTGTTAAAAATATACCTAGTATTTTTTACCTGTGTTGTGTTTTTTATATATTGTATTGTATATTGTTTATGAAAAAAACAGAATCAGGTAACATTACTTTCA
This sequence comes from Idaea aversata, assembly GCA_907269075.1. NCBI lineage: Eukaryota > Metazoa > Arthropoda > Insecta > Lepidoptera > Geometridae > Idaea > Idaea aversata. The sequence goes on from OU026084.1 coordinate 2,555,730, forward strand.
ACCTTACATATTTGCGAGCGAGTTCTAGGTCACGTGGGGTTCAGCTAATTGGTAATGTGACTGTACCTATTCGATTTTGCTTTTATACAGTCTAGTTTAAAAAACTTGTTACATTAATTTATATATACACTAATATTATAAATAGAAAAGATTTTATTGTTTGTAACGAATAGGCTCCGAAACTACTGGACCAATTTTGATGAAATTAGAATAGAATAGAATATATTTTACTAGCGACCCGCTCCGCATTTTCTAATTATCAAAGAAATTGAGATTTAAAAAATAAAAAAAACACAAAACATAGGGGCACCATGCCCCTATAACCAGTTACAAGTTTTATGCAACAAAAATATTTGCTCTAGTGTCATTATTTACGGAGAAAACAGTCGACTACGTTTGTATGGAGAGAGCCTCCGGTACCCTTTCCTCTTAATTGGTTTTGAATAAAACAAAATATTTTTTTTGAAGTTATACTTCTTTAGGCGCGTTATGAAAAAATGATGAGAGTGAAATTTTACAAAAGCGTCACACAAAATTCTTTTTTTGTCGGACGAGTTTTTTGTCGGACGAGTTTTTTGTCGGACGAGTATTTTGTCGGACGAGTTTTTTGTCGGACGAGTTTTTTGTCGGACGAGTTTTTTGCCGGACGAGTTTTTTGTCGGACGAGTTTAAAAAAAAAAAAAAAATAATGCCAAAGAAGTATAACTTCTCACGCGCGTACATAAGTACACGCACCCATTTTTTATTTAGGGTGAGAGGGTGTTAGATTGTTTGTGCATTAAAATGTTCTTAAAGTTGTCTCCAAAACGGCAGGACCGATTTAGGTACGGTTTCCAGTAAAATGTTTGTGATTTACGAGTAGGTATATCAATTGGAACTGCACGGAAGTGCTAGGTGTAAATATCTCAAGTTACGCAATATTTCAAATTTACATACTGGTTGATGTTTGGAGGGCTGTGATAAACAAAACAAATAAAAGATCAGTAGTTTGACCTTTCTTTAAATATAAACACTTCCCCCTCGTTCATTTTTCGATAGTCAATATATTATGTTTTATCACTTGCGAAATATAGAAAAACTAGCGACCCGCCCCGGTTTCGCACGGCTATATTATGCATGTATCCCACTAATATTATAAATGTGAAAGTTTGTGTGTGTGTGTGTGTGTATGTGTGTATGTGTGTTTGTTACTCCTTCACGCAAAAACTACTGGACCGATTGCGTTGAAACTTGGTAGGTAGATAGTTGGAGACCTGGATTAACACATAGGCTACTTTTTATCCCGATATACCCACGGGATCGGGACTTACGCGGGTGAAACCGCGGGGCGCAGCTAGTTATACATATAAACCTTCCTCTTGAATCACTCTATCTATTAAAAACCGCAACAAAATCCGTTGCGTAGTTTTAAAGATCTAAGCATACAAAGGGAAATAGGGACGGCGAAAAGTGACTATTTTATACTATGTAGTGATTGTGGTTACAAGGTGACATACGGACGGACAGAGAGTGATCTTATAAGGGTTCCTTTTTACCTTTTGAGGTACGGAATCCTAAATATGTTTAAAAAAGATATATAAATATGTTTTATATTATATTACCTACACATGAAGCATTAATCAAATACAGATATATTATGACTGACTATAGAAGATTTCGATGTATAGAAGGCATCCTACTTCCTACTAATATTATAAATGTGAAAGTTTGTGTGTGTGTGTGTATGTGTGTGTGTGTGTGTATGTTTGTTACTCCTTCACGCAAAAACTACTGGACCGATTGCGTTGAAACTCGGTATTTAGATAGCTGAGTACCTGGATTAACACATAGGCTACTTTTTATCCCGATATTCCCACGGGATCGGGACTTACGGGATTACTCCTTCACACAAAAAACTTCTGGACCGATTGCGTTGAAACTCGGTATGTAGATAGCCAGAGACCTGGATTAACACAAAGGCTACTTTTTTTCCCGATATTCCCACGGGATCTGGACTTACGGGATCAGGACTCAAAATATATTTTAAAAGGTTGTAGTTGGTCGGAGGCGGAGAGAGTGATGAAGAGGAGAAGGGTAAGAAAAATAAAAAGGGGGAGCACAGGAAAGGGGGAGGATAGGAAAGGGGAGGACAGGAAAGAGAAAGGGTATAAAAGAGGGAGGGGATGAAATGGGGAGAAGAGGAAAGGAGGAGGAGAGGAAAGGGGGAGGAGAGGAAAGGGGGAGGGGAGGAATGGGGAGGACAGGAAAGAGAAAGGGTATGAAAGAGGGAGGGGATGAAATGGGGAGAAGAGGAAAGGAGGAGGAGAGGAAAGAAGAAGAGGAGGAAAAGGGGAGGGGAATTTGTCAAAAAAACACTCCTATCTGAACTCCTAGAAATGTAAGCGCTCGCTTCGCTCGCACGTGTTTGCTACTCATTCCGCGACGGTTCTGTGTCAGAAAAGCATTCTGTCTGGAGTCCTTAAAATATAACCGTTTTCCACGTCTTCGCTTTCCCAAGACTTCGGTCTCCCACGAGACCTCACGTTACCTTAACGTGACGTTCCTTCCCTTAACGTCTCGCTTTCCTATAACACCGCTTTCCCTTTACGGGCATTGCTAAACACACAAACTACTATACGAATTGTGATGAAAGTCGGTAGCAGATAGCTAGAGACCGTAAAAAATAAGCTACTTCTTATTCCGATATTCCTACGAAACTCGGACTTGCGCGGGTGAAACCGCGGGGCGCAGCTAGTAAATAAATAAATTGTGAATAAGGGGGCTAATCTTCTAAAGTACGACCGGCAACATAATTGCAGACCCACCGTAGAGCAGTGGTCTCGAACGTCATAGAGCGAGATCGGTAGAGTTGCCAGCTAAAATCGGTATATTCGTACCCAAAATCGGTATTTGACAAAAAAAACAGCGCACTCCGGGAGTGCAGGCAGAAGTGAAACTGTATATCTGAGGGCTTCTCCGTAACAGTAAACATAATTAAAAAGGGTTGCCAACTTAGAAGTGTATAATCGGTAGAAAAATCGGGAGAATTCCCATGTATACTCTAAAATAGTAGAAACATCGTTTCATTTCAGTATTTTGGTAGAACATAGCCCAAATCGGTAGAAATACCGAAAAATCGGTAGGTTCGAGACCATTGCCGTAGAGCTCCAAAACGGCTGTTTTAGAATGTTTTCAACACAAGCAAGATTCTAGGCATCTTGCTTTAGTTGAAGTTTAAAGTCTTATAACTCATTAATTTATCAAACAAAAACTATTACATTGAAAACATTCTAGTAAGTAGTAATAGTAGTTCCAGTAGTCATTTTAGAACTCTACGGTGGGTCTGCAACTATGCTGCCGACCGTATGGTAGCCTCATAGCTGTAAGAACCAAAATCGTGGAGCAGAAGAGATTAAGCCAATAATTTGTGTATGCCAGCGAGCATTGACAGTAAATAGATAATTTGTATTACATAATGTGCCTGTAATGGAATGATAATCGCTTTCGCCGGCGTCTGCGCGCGCGCCGCACGTGGCTTGGTGGCTACCGGTTGTAGAGTGACCATGTCGTTAACATAAATGGAAGAATAATGTCTTTGTATACTTTTAAATACTTTCCGCGGTTCCTTTCCTTATAGGTCTGCCGGCAGGTTGCATCCATTTTCAACCCCCAATTTCAACCCACGGCATAATTTTGATTAAAAAACCTCAATGTTCAACCCCCGGCAAATCAATAGTCCATTTTCTACTCAAATACGCAGTAGATACCTAACTACCTAGACTACCTACCTAATTATTACTCAAGTAACGTCAACAGAAAAAAATAGATTCATAGTTTCGATAAAAGTGTTAATAATATAGCATTCATTTTTAATACTAGAAGACCTACTTACAAAATTGCGTAATTACTATTTTTAAAATTAAAATTAAAATCAACAATAAATCAACCATCAATATAGTAGAAAACGGCTTTCTTAGCATTGATCTAATTTAAAAAAAATTAAACTTTTATTTTAAGTTTCTGAATGACTTATAAATGACTAGGTAATCATCGAAAAAATCAACAGTTTAATTTTAGAAAATCAACTATAGGTAAATTATCTTAATTATCAATCCATAGTTATGGTACTTTGTAAAATGTTTTCTTAGTATCTATTTACAAGTTTTTTTAGAACTTGTATACAATAAATTCTGAATGACTTATAGAATGTCTAATAATAATAACTATATTAAATTACTAGCTGCGCCCCGCGGTTTCACCCGCGTAAGTCCGAACCGTTTAAACCTTCCCTGGACTACGACAAACACAACAAAAAAAGAATTGGCCAAATCGGTCCAGCCGTTCTCGAGTTTTAGCCAGACTAACGAACAGCAATTGATTTTTATATTATAGATAGACGAAAATTAACAATAAATCACCCAAATTATCAATCATAGTATTGTAGGAAATTGCTCTCTTAGCATTTATTTAAACTATTTTTTTTTAAAACGTGTTATCTATAATATAAAAATCAATTGCTGTTCGTTAGTCTGGCTAAAACTCGAGAACGGCTGGACCGATTTGGCCAATTCTTTTTTTGTTGTGTTTGTTATAGTCCAGGGAAGGTTTAAACGGTGAGTACTTACGCGGGTGAAACCGCGGGGCGCAGCTAGTAAAATATAAACTACTAAATTACTTATAAAAATGCCTAAAATTAAAAACAATGTTAAAATATTCAAAAATCAACACGTCCAACACCTGTGAGGAGTTGTAAGGTATTAAGTAAGAGATTAAAATGACGTGCAGATTATTCACTTTTACAAATATGGATTTTGCTTTCTTCTCTACATAATGCCTTAGAAAGAGATTGTTGCCCTTTTTACCTGTAGAACGGTATCCCTTTAAGGCGACTTTCATCGATCTGTTTAATGGATGAAAAGTATTTATATCAAATTAAATAGGCCAATAAATATATTGCAAATGGGTTGCCTAAAAAAAAATCAGTCCAGAATGATTAACGTATTTTTTTTTTTTTTGTTTCAGACTTTTCACTGGTTTGGTCAATAGAAAAATCCCATACCAATGAAATATATAATCTTTATTTTAACTTAACTTTAATTCATTAACCAGACCAGTGCAAATGTCTAGTATCGATTTACTTGCCTACTCACGAGTTGTGATGGGAAAAAATAGTCAACCTAACGTTTGCATATTCTATAGGCTTCATACTTTCAATTAGTATGGAATTTGTCTCTTATACAAGTCAGTGAAAGGTTTAAAAAACAAAACAAAAAGTTAAATTGGTAATTTATCATATTCTGGACTGAAATTTTAAGGCAAACCATTTGCAATATATTTATTGACCTATTTAATCACAATCACTACATAGTATAAAACAAAGTCGCTTTCTCTGTCCCTATATCCCTATGTATGCTTAAATCTTTAAAACTACGCAACGGATTTTGATGCGGTTTTTTTAATACATAGAGTGATTCAAGAGGAAGGTTTATATGTATAATATAGCCGTGCGAAGCCGGAACGGGTCGCTAGTTTAATATAAAATACTTTTCGTCCATTAAACAGTTCGATGAACGTCGTCCTTAAAGGGATCTTCGACTACTGTTCTTTACTATAATAACTCGTTCCACCTGGTCCTTGATATGCAGTGTCATATAATAATTTGTTAGGGACTTAGTAAGTAATAGGAGTTAAAATACGACTTTAAAATATAAAATTATTTTTCTGTCTGTACAAAAAATCATGATTTAAGTATTATAATCACTTGGGTTTAAAATGGAATACATTTTAGGTAGAAATTGGAAAAAATAATCAAATAAATTATTGGGGGTAGAAAATGGAACACATTTTAGGTAGAACATGGAAAAAATATTTGCGGGTTGAAAATGAGGGTTCAAAATGGATGCCACCTGCCGGCAGAAACCTCTTCACAAGGTTAGACTTACCTTAGTCCTTAGTAGGATCTTAATTTTGGAAATAAATGTTTTTTGTATTAATACAAGAAATAAACGTAAAATAGACACACATTATAAAGTTATGTGGGAGTTTATTCATAATATTTATTTTTATTTTTAAGTAGGTTATTATCAAGTAATAATAAATTGCTTGATCAGTCTGGCTTTGTCTTGGCGGTTTAAATTCGGAAAATTTTGCGTATATCTTTGCTTGTTTTTAAAAATAAATCGCGACATATTCCTCCCAATAACCTCCTTTTTAACCCCCGACGCAAAAAACGACGGGGTGTTATAAGTTTGACGTGTCTGTCTGTGGCATCGTAGCTCCCGAACGGATGAACTGATTTCGTTTTTTTTTTTTTTTGTTTGAAAGGTGATTTAGGAGCGAGTGTTCTTAGCTACCCACCGACGCGACAATATTTAATCAAAAAAAATCACATGTAGGTAGTTACGTAGGGGTCATAATTTCGGGTTATTTTTTTCTTTTTGTAGGGTTTCACGTACTTATACCTTTTTGTTCTATTTGTGGCATTAAAGTATTTTTTCCTCGATAAACCTTTTGATTCGGACCGAAAAAAATCTTTAAAGAGGAAACTATGAATAGCAGATTTTTAATTTCTTTACTCCTGCCTGCCTAGCATGAAGACCAAAACACGATACGATAAAGCTATATCACGCGATATAACTACATCAACTCTCAAAATATGATACATAAAGCCGCTATGTTGAATTTTTATTATAAATTGCGATAAAAATTATGATCAAAATTCAACATGGCGGCTTTATCTATCTTATTTTGAGAGTTGATGTAGTTATATCGCTTTATCGTATCGTGTTTTGGCCTCCATGCTAGGCTAGCTGACTTGACTATTAATAATAAGGACAAGAGCTACTCAGCTACGTCTGATAACATCACAGGATATCCTCTGAACTTATCAGTCTAATAAATTGTCAGCTTTTATAATTTATAAGGTTATTCAGCCTATTGATTATGGTTAATGTATTGACTACCTAAGCACCTATAAGGTGAAAGATATCCACATAATGAGCACTTAGATAGATTAACAGGATGAAAATGAATTTCTAATATTTTATTTTTAGTTTTCCCACTTTTATGATGATAATAGAAAATGTTCTAGAAAAGTTAATGTTCAATCACGTTTTATTAATCTACTTTTAGCAAAAAAGGTTTTTATAGAAAGCCTTCTAAAAAAATAAATATTGTAATAATTGTAATCTTTGCAATATCGATATTTTTCGCGTAACGCATTTGATAGATCTGCCTTAGATCACTTTACAAGTTAAAAAAAATTTATCGACCCCAAGACTAAACTACGCCATTATTTCAAAGACTTTGTATTGATTGAAAGGACAAGGTTAGCATCCGACGGTATGCTAAAAATGGAGTTTCATTCTCAAAATGTTGATGTTTTCTGGATCTATAGAACCACGTTTCGATAAATTTTTATAAAATAATCAAGCACAGTCATCTCATTGAAATCGTAGTTTTTTATTGTAGCATACAAACACGTTTACGTTTTTAACGCCCCCGAGTAAGGCTTTGCGACCCCAGGTTGAAAAACACTGCCTTAGACCAATGACTGAATTTCACACAGTGTTTGAAGTAATTATATAATTTAACTGAATTACACTAAACGCACACTATTCCGGAAACCTCATCCTGTACTACAGCCCACGAAGTCAGCCACCGCACACAGCTTGCATAATTTAACGACGAAAGCGCCAGCTGCCGCGCTCATTGCCTGTGTGTTTAGGATGGCAACATTACTTTTTACAACTATTATTTAACCTGAATGTAACATTACATGGCGACTGGAAAGTGGCACAAAAGGATACAAATAATTTTATGACTCAAATAAAGGGAGAAAGCCATTTATTTTACGAAGGATAGGTCAGCGTTTGATTCCTATTACACCTGCGCAAAGCGTATTCGCTTTCTTCTAAAACTCGCGACTAAAACCTTGAAGATCCTGCAATTGTACACGTCAAGAAAAACAGACGCAAACTAACACAACATAAGTTACTTTACTTGGGGCTAGATGGCGATGTGTGGAATGTCCTGCAATGCCTGTGTTTAAATTTTGTTTAAAGTATGACATTGGTATGATTTTTCTTTTTTTATTTATACAATATTTATTTATTATTTGTATACCAACCTCTCGGTTTCAATACACAGAGAAGCTTATCGGCTATACCCGGCAAACCAATTTATAAAACGTTGTCACGTCAAAAAGAACAGTTTCACCTTAACCTTGTAACCACTTCACTGTTGTCATCGATTCCGCAAAACAAACAGAATATCGGTCAAAGTCAACTCAAGCTGAGAACAAGTATAAATAAATGAATAAAAAAGTTGTTTTCTCAAGGTAACTACGTTTGTCCACTTGTAATGTCCAAATTAATATCGTAATACAAATGAACATCGGAGATATATAGGGTTATTGGAATTTATACTAGCAAGTCGTTGAGGGCTACTTCTGTGCACCTAAAAAAACAACTTTTGTTCTACGACTTTTGGAAATTCGAACATTTTTTCGAAAATTTTGAGGTTAGGTTTAACTGAAAATTAGCTGTTCCTTACACGGAGAGGTCATTAATCTTAAAATTTTACTTATTTTTTTAGGTTTTATCTACTGTCCTTAGTCTGAACGACCTTTGTTTTAAAAAATCTGCTGTTTTTCGAATTTACATAACCTCAAAATTTTCATTTTTTTTTTCGAATTTCCAAAAGTCGTAGAACAAAAGTTGTTTGTTAAGGTGCACAGAAGTAGCCCTCGACGGCTTGCTAGTATAATTTCCAATAACCCTAGTTAACGTCGGAAAACAAATGAAAATGAATATTAGAAAACAACATTAACATTAAACAATAAAAACAAGGGCTTATCCCCAGAGGTACACGACTCTTTCATGCTTTGCTTCCCAATGGGTCCACGACATTTTAAAATAAATGATATTTTCTTTCTCAACAGGTCCATGAGATTATTTTGTACAGTTAGCAATAAAGGCTTCGATAAGATAAGATAAATATTTTTTATCACAGTTGCTCATATAGTGGATCTTATTAAACCGCTTTTAGGCTCATAATGCAACGTATACGCGCGTGCGATAAAAAAAAATCCAACTAGTGGTAAAATATTACGTTATCCCGATAAGTTAAATACGTATCTTACTGCTTATTACATATTAGGTAGATGAAACATTCTTAATTTATCCGGGTTATACTGTTTTGATGTATAGAAAAAAGGTACCATCAAAGAGTTTTTAAGCCTTGCTGGCTTAAAACTCTTTGTTGGTACCTTTTTTCTTCTTTTCAAAAGGTTGTCTCTAAAGTCTGATAACGAACGATAATTTTACGTAATAACGTCTTTGAAAACAATTAAAAATTGAGTTTTGTTTTTATTTTGTTTTTTCTTTACGTAGGTACATAAATATATTTTTTCCTTACCATTATATTGTTTTTAACCGCCGACGCAAAAACAAATGAAAAAACCCTAAAAAAATATTGTATGTCAGACGAGGCTGTATAGGTTAAAAGTCTTTTACCTAGCCTTTCGGGAGTGTAATTAACAAAAAATAGTAAACATAACCTAAAATTCTTAAAAACTTTTTATTATTTTAACAAGTCTTTTTTTTATTCGCAACTGTGATAAAAAACGTCGTACGATACAGGTGTGGATTGATCATTCCATCTCGGCTTTTGCCACGCTCGCGCGTCATAAACCGCCTCTATGGAATGATCAACTTTCCACACTTGTATCGCAATGTACTATTTAGGGTTCCGTAACTCAAAGGGCAAAAAAAAAAAGAACCCTTATAGGTAAGGATCACTTTCTTGTTCATGAATAGTAAATCAGGACTCTTTCTTGGATTCCAAAAATTATTATAAATAAATAATAAATAAATAAATATTGCAGGACATTCCACACATCGCCATCTAGCCCCAAGCTAAGTAACTAGACTTGTGTTATGGATGCTAGACAACGGATATACTACTTATTATACTTTTCTTTTGTAAATATATACTTATAATACATAGAAAACCAGACCACAGATAAATATTTATGCATAAATACTTGTCTGAGGCGGGAATCGAACCCGCAACCCTGTGTTTGGCAGTCCGGCATGGTGACCATTATGCCAACTGGGTCGTCAAATATAAATAAATAAATAAAATAAATATTTCAGGACATATTACACATCGCCATCCAGCCCCAAGCTAAGCAACTTAATGCTTGTGTTGTGGGTGCCAGATAACGGATAAACTACTTATATACTTTTTTTTTTTGTAAATATATACATAATATACATATAGGAAACACCCAGAACCAGAAACAAGAATTTATGGTCAGCATAAATACTTGTTCCCGGCGGGAATCGAACCCGCAACCTTCTGCGTCGCAGTCGGGTGTTCGCCCGACGCGCCACAGAGGTCGTCAAAATATAGAACGTTAATATCAATAGCACTTGATTTGAGAGCTTAAAAGACATTGAAATAATATTTTTTAAATTGTAGCTATAAAACTAACATAACAATCATTAACTTTACATAATAGTTGTAATACTGAAAAGTCAGGGTTAAAACTCCAACTGTAAGTCAAGGTAAAAATGCAATTCGCAATATAAAACCTTGTTTTTTAAATGCATCGAACAAAATTCAGCCAATCACAATTATTGTCCTTTGAATTGTGAAGTTACCTCCTGATTTAAATTTCGAACATTCAAGTGCTGAAACAGTTGAATTGGAAAAGTTATTGTTCGAACTTCACGTTGGAATTGTGTTCTAAAAATAAATGCTTCCATATTTTATTCATGGGTTTTCAGCTTGTGAAGTTGCGAACTAATGCACCTGGTCATTATAATTGAGATTTTACTGACAATCGATTAGTAGGCATACTCGTATACAGTACAATCTCACTAATCCGGCACTTCGATAGATCGGCACGTCCAATAATCCGGCACCCTCCGCCCACCCCTCCCTCACCCCTCTATACCTGTGCGCTTGGTCGCTGCGTCGTCGACTAGCAGTCTAACCTCAAAAGTTATCACGTGCACGTGCTAACGTATTTGTTTTTTTCAAGTGAGAATAGTTTATAGTTAAAAATGACAAATAAACGCAAACACAAGACACTAGATTTGAATAATAAAATGGAGATTGGTGATTTTTTCAGTATAATCCAGTAATCCGAACATTCCAATAATCCGGCACCCTCCGGTTTTTAATAGTGCCGGATTAGTGAGATTGTACTGTATTACGTCCATGCAATGCATGGTTATCTGTAAAGTTTACGACTTATAAATTAACTAGCGACCCGTCCCGGCTTCGTACGCCTATATTATGTATGTATTATACATATAAACCTTCCTCTTGAATCACTCTATCCATTAAAAAAACCGCATCAAAATCCGTTGCTTAGTTATAAAGATCTAAGCATACAAAGGGACATAGGGACGGAGAAAATTGACTTTATTTTATACTAGCGACCAGCCCCGGCTTCGCACGGCTATATTATGCATGTATTATACATATAAACCTTCCTCTTGAATCACTCTATCTATTAAAAAAAAACCGCATCGAAATCCGTTGCGTAGTTTTAAAGATTTAAGCGTACATAGGGAAATAGGGACAGAAAAAGCGACTTTTATACTATGCAGTGATAGTGACTATGTAGTGATTACTTAATTATAATATTATTATCTATTATTGTATTCAAATATAAAGAAAAAAACAAAATTTAAAAAATATAATATATTATTTAATTTTGTTTTTTTCTTTATTTTGTTTTTTTTTTATATATATGAAACCGTAACCACTACCCTGCACGCACGTGTTCCCTGGTGCTCAACGAGCTCAAACTTTACGAAATGTTGAATAAAATAATCGGAAACGAAGAATGTCTGTAGCCGATCATACGTTGCCTGCTGGGAGCTAGTGAGAGCTACTAATCCGTAGGAATTGTAAAGAAATTAGTTTTATAAATCTTTAATTGTATGACATCATACTATGACAGACACACATAGACAAAACATTTTGACATAACTGATATTATTTGGAGTTTTAAGACTCTGATTGGTGAAGGGGTACAAAAAGTCCACTATTGAACTTGCTTAAAAAAAGGCAGAATCGCAGACCTGGTAATTTGGCTGTAATTGCGAAGTTCAGGGTGAAATCTGATTTTGACTTGGCTTGACACTTATTGCGGGGGTTAAATTTATAGGTACTAAGGTCCCCCACCCCCAGCAACCGATTATCCACCCCCTTGTTGCAGCGTGTAAACAAATGAGGATGATTGTGGCACTAAACAGTGTTAATAATATCAATATCCAAAGCCTGCCAAAAGGACGGATCCTCCTTGGAACAAAACAAAGACCAAATGAAATACTAAGATAGAATTAACAAGTAATTGCAAAGACAAACTTAAAGGAGGGTTAGGATAAAACTGTCCAACTCCAACAAATCACGAACTAACGCTACAAGTCTAGGCAAACAAGGAAACTAGATAAAAACTAACTCTGAACTTTGTAAATGCCTGCCTGGCCGGACGACGGAGTAGGATAGGAAGCAACAGATTAGATTGCTGTTACTATAGGCATGGAGTAAGGGCGTGTTCAGATGACACGCGTTGACCACGCGCCCGCCACGCTCATCACACGCGTTGACCACTAAATTTGTTCTATACACTGAAATTTGTTCTATACATAATTTGAGTCTTATGACACATCAATAGATCTCAAATTGCATTTCTGCAAGCAGGCGCGGGGCGTGCGCGTGGCGGGCGCGGGGCGGGCGCGTGGCGTGAGCAGGTGGACTTGATAAATGCAATTTGAGATCTATTGATGTGTCATAAGACTCAAATTACATATAGAACAAATTTCAACGCGTGTTCAACGCGTGGTCAACGCGTGTGATGCGCGTGGTGGGCGCGTGGTCAACGCGTGTCGTCTGAACGCGCCCTAACAGTTGGCTGTAGTTTTAAGATTCTATCTTGATTTATATATTAAACTTCAACATGCTGAAACCTCTTAATTCGGAGATTCTCAATTCGATTTATATTTTTTTACTAGCTGCGCTCCGCGATTTCACCCGCGTAACTCCCGATCCCGTGGAAATATCGGGATAAATTAAGATGTAAGCTATCCTATCTTTCAAGTTGGATCAAACTGCACACGGTGTGCAAATTTTATTAAAATCGGTTAAGTAGTTTCGGCGTCCATCGCGCACAAACAACGTGACACGTAATTTATATACAGGGTTATTGGAAATTATTTTTCAAAAGTCGTAGAACAAAAGTTGTTTGTTTAGTTGCACAGAAGTAGCCCTTAACGGCTTGCTAGTATAATTTCTAATAACCCTGTATATTAGAATTCGAGATAACCTCGGTGTTTATTAACTGATTTGAATGATTATTTTTTTGTTGGAAGGGGTATGTATACCTCAATGGTGGTCCCATAAATTAAAGCATAGTCATTTATTAAACTTACAATACCATTCCCATACAATAATTTAAATTTTAATGAGGATTTGTCGAAGATCTTTTTAATAATTCTTGAAGATAAAAAAGCACTAGTAATGATTTTGGGTAAAAATATTGGATTTATTTAAGGTGTTTTACTCCCTAGTGACACAATAACACTGTAGGTACTTACTTATATTCTATTAGGTAAACTATGAGGTCATATTTTTTTACTTATATTTATTCAATATAAAAATAGATGTTTCCATTGATATGTCAAATCTTGATTGATTTACCTGCCCACAGTGCCCACTACCTACCAAATCAATTTGACATTAGAATCGAATTAAAAGCTTAGCTCCATATTAATTTTATTGCACTAGCCATGAAGCATTTAGCGGTACCCCGCGGTTCCATCCGCTTAAGTCGCAATCCCGTGGGAATATCAAATTAAAAAGTAGGCTATAAGCACATGAGTAAATAATACAGTCTTCCTCGACAATCCAATATAATTTTTTTGACGTGACAACGTTTTATAAATTGGTTTGCCGGGTGACACTTCTAGAAACTGCGTTACGCTCCGCTGACGTTATGCGCTCACAATGAGAGCGAGTGAGAGGCACGCGGGCATGGTTAGCCCGCCTAAGAGCGAGAGAGACAGACATAAAAAGTGAAAGGCACGCGTCCCTTCCACTCGAGCACAGTTGTTGTCACGTAAAACTTTCGCCCGTATACCGACTTTACAGGCAACCAGTTTTTTTTTCAATTTGAGATTTCTTGCTGAGTTTTTTTTCTCTTTTATAATAGGTATATTATAAACAAATAGCTAAAGAGCAAAAGTTAATAAAACCGAAACAACCTATTCATTTATTAGCTAGACCCTAGTAAATTATGATAACAGCAAATTATGTTAATCTAAGATCATTTCTTGATAAATATTAAAATACTAGCTGCGCCCTGCGGTTTCACCCGCGTAAGTCCCGATCCCGTGGGAATATCGGGATAAAAAGTAGCCTATAGCTTTTCTCGATAAATGGACTATCCAAAAAAAAAAAAATTTTTTAATTCGAACTAGTAGTTTCTGAGATTAGCGCGTTCAAACAAACAAACCAACATGAAGCTCTTCAGCTTTATAATATGAGTATAGACTACATAGTATAAAACAAAGTCGCTTTTTCTGTCCGTATGTCCCTATATCCCTATGTATGCTTAAATCTTTAAAACTACGCAACGGATTTTGATGCGGAAGAGGAAGGTTAATATGTATAATACATGCATAATATAGCCGTGCGAAGCCGGGGAGGGTCGCTAGTATGAGTATAGATTAGCGAATTTAGTTAGGACATTATTACCCAACTAGTAAAATAACAGTGTTTAAGTAATTGACTGATGCAAATCGATTAAATAATTAGGAATAGTTTCATCTTAAGTTATTCATTATGTAAATTCATTTAATAAAATCTTATCAAAATGCTTAAACAAATACGAATCAGGCAAGTAATTTCCCACTTTTTTCTCAGACATTTCACACAAGAAATTTTTCTCATTAAACAAAAAGGAAATTCAGCGGAGATTGGATTACCCTGAAGGAAAAACATCTTTGATGTTTCTGACCCAGACAATCAAAACTTTGCCTCTGAACTATAAGCTTGGCCTTTGTACTGAGGAAAATGCTCAAAGAGATTATGGACTAAATACGGAAGACCAGCACTTGTCGCTGAGGCAGGCTGATCATAGTAGACTAGAGCATTTCCTCGAGCATGACAAATAATATACACACACACATCCACATTTTATGAAGTTATACTACTTCTTTAGGCGCGTTAAGAAAAAAAGATGAGTGAAATTTTAATTAAGATGCGCGCGCATCGCTGTAACTCAAGGTTGAAGCTGCGTAACACAAAAGTAACAGGCTGAAGCTGCCGGCAAAATTAATATCAGACGAACGGACAGACAGACAGACGGACGTATACTTCTAGAAGTATAACTTCTCACGCGCGTATATAAGTTTTCGTTTTTTACATTCTTACGAATAGTAGGTACCAATACAAGCAAATGCAAATGTTCAAAGTGTGGTTCGATAATAACGAATGCTGGATGTTCTGTTACTAGTAAATGCTCCGGTATATACCCACCTTTAGTCTATAAGTGTAAGACTCTACCACCCGCGATAAAATAGTGAAGCAACCCGGTGAATGTCGATGTAGGGTCGGATCTTCTACTATAATATATATTTTTGACTACAACAAAACCTAGTGTATTTGTATACACACAAGCTTTACTGTAACAAACTTTCAACCGATTTGGCATACCTATTAAAATTCTTTATTGCAAGAGTCTCTTACTACTTCCGATTAAGTTAAGTTAATATAAGTCCTTTTTTGCCTTAGATACAGGATTACCCAGTTCAGGCATATATGTTATTTTATTTAGTGCTTAGTTTATTATTATGTAAAATGAGTTTTAATAAATATATTTGAACTAGCGACCCGCCCCGGCTTCGCATGGCTATATTATGCATGTATTATACATATAAACCTTCCTCTTGAATCACTCTATCTATAAAAAAAAACCGCATCAAAATCCGTTGCGTAGTTTTAAAGATTTAAGCATACATAGGGATATAGGGACAGAGAAAGCGACTTTGTTTTATACTATGTAGTGATATTGTATATTTGCTTATACCATCCCAAGTCTTGCTTATTTCTTCGTAATCGCGAATCTAATTCCACTTTGATCATGAAAACTTTACAAGATGTCGAGTCCATATTTCTTGAATATCTATTAGATCGTTAAATTCAGGCCTCTTGAATGAAAGTTAATCTCTTGTTGATTCGTGATCTTAATTTAATATATTTGGAAGTTCTTTAGATAAGTGGCAATTTGTTTTCATTAATTTTTCGGAGTTTTTTCGGTTCTGTAAGCAATTTAGCGAGTCAAAGTTTTTAATTTAATTAATTATACTGATTACGTACAAAAAAGTTGGGAGGGACACTGATGAGCGAGAAAAGTCTAATGTTTATTACATATCTACGAAAACTGGCTCTAAGTTCACAAAAATCCTGATATTATTCGTAAAAATAGCGATATTCATAATTTCAACTTAAGAAATAAACAGGTCGTTTAAGTCACTTTTCGCTGTCCCTATGTCCCTATGTCCCTTTGTATGCTTAGATCTTTAAAACTACGCAACGGATTTTTATGCGGTTTTTTTTAATAGATAATAGATAGAGTGATTCAAGAGGAAGGTTTATATGTATAATACATGCATAACATAGCCGTGCGAAGCCGGAGCGGGTCGCTAGTATACTAATATTATAAAGACGAAAGATTTTGTTGTTTGTAACGAATAGGCTCCGAAACTACTGGACCGATTTTGATGAAACTTGGTATGAGGATACATTGATTCATTGGGAGTAACATATGCTACTTTTTATCCCGATATTTCCACGGGATCGGGAGTCACACGGCCGAAACCGCGCTGCTAGTTACAATAAGCTATTATGTGGTTAACATTATAATATTGACAAGCTTTGAAAGGTAACAGCAAATAAGTTCTACACGATTATAATATTTTTAAATACCACAATTTTCTGGTACTCAGCCAATGTGTGGTTTCCATCGCATGTTCAAAGTCTTGGACTAATGGCCACTTAGGACACGTGTAGATTTTCCCATAGAAATGTGGAAAGTTGCCAGGTTTTCACCGCGAGTGGCTGCTTAAATGTTAAGGAGCATAATTATCTATGTGCTAAACGGTTGGAAAGTGAAAAGCTGCATCGAATTCGATAAATAATTAAATGATTTTATTTCAGTCAAATAATCCATATTTCGTTTTAAATAACACAGTACAAACAGATCAGTAATATTAAAAAGATAATTATGTTGAAATCAATCAATTTTGTAACACAAACCTCAGTCTCAAATAAGACGAAAATCATGATAATACAATTTGCCCAGGGCAAAATTAAAATAATCCATATTTCGTTTTAAATAACACAGTACAAACAGATCAGTAATATTAAAAATATAATTATGTTGAAATCAATCAATTTTGTAACACAAACCTCAGTCTCAAATAAGACGAAAATCATGATAATACAATTTGCCCAGGGCAAAATTAAAATAATCCATATTTCGTTTTAAATAACACAGTACAAACAGATCAGTAATATTAAAAAGATAATTATGTCGAAATCAATCAATTTTGTAACACAAACCTTAGTCTCAAATAAGAGAAAAATCATTATAATACAATTTGCCCAGGGCAAAATGTATTATTTGCGTGACACCATGGCAACGGTCTGGAACACGGACTGCCACCTGGTGGTCTCATTTGACAGCTCTCGACTCTTCATCCACAACCCAGAACGAAAAGACATAGCACAAAAATATCACTATCACTACATAGTATAAAAAAAAGTCGCTTTTTCTGTCCCTATTTCCCTTTGACTGCTTAAATCTTTAAAACTACGCAACGGATTTTGATAGGGTTTTTTTTAATAGATAGAGTGATTCAAGAGGAAGATTTATATGTATAATACATGCATAATATAGCCGTGCGAAGCCAGGGCGGGTCGCTAGTTAGGAACTAAAACATTAAAGTAAACTAAACTACTGCCCCGATTTTGATAAAACTTAGTATGAGTATACATTGATTCAATGGGAATAACATTGGCTACATTTTTCTGATATTCCCACGGGATCGGGAGTTACGGGGGTGAAACCGCGGAGCGGTTTTTTTTAGTGGAGTAGCGGAGCTATTTATATTCTAAGTACCTACATGTAATTTTAAAGTTAAACATGTTTAAAGTAGGTAATAAATATCAACTTACAAAAATTCCTTACACCGCTTCCTTAGTAATTATTTCCGTCAGTTGTGTTCCGTTAGTCGTATGTCGACGGATGCGCCTGCCCACCACCTGCTGTGGTCGACGGAGTGTGACCTAGGGCTTAGTGACTGGGGGGAACGGATTGAGGAGACGATACATGGGGCAATGTTTATACGAGAAAATAAAGGAGGAGTGAGAAACGTGACAGTAAAGGCGGAATGACGAAGTGAAATCCCAATGGTTTTACCCGCGGAAGTCCCGATCCCAGAATATGCCGATCTGTCTGTCAGTATGGGGACATTTTATGGGCCTAGAATGGTTCATCTCTCCTTCCATTATGATTACAAATTAAAGTCTAAAAATTTAAAAAGTTTCAACTGTCCCCCGGATACAGATAAAACTTGTTAAGTTTTAGGCCCGTAATTATAAATCGCTCTCAATATCGATCTTGAGTGCGTATCAATCGAGTGAGTCTTGAGATGTGGTCACTATCTTAAGTTAGGCGTTAATTAATAGATAAAACTCAAGTTTTAACCAGGCTGATATCGCTCTTGAGATTTGAGACTGATCTTGAATGACAGTAACGCTTTGTTCTTACCTTAAATGATATGTTCTTACCCTATGGTAGGTAGTGTCGTCATATTTTGCTGTCAACTTGTTTTTAATGTGAAAATATTTAAAAAAATGTAAGATTTGTATGACCCGCAATCAGACTTGAGTTCACGAAACTACATCTTGAGACATATTTTGAGAGCTGAGTTTGATTTATTAATACGGTATGACTCAAGTGATACGTCGCTCTTTAATAGCGTCTTAAGATAGGTTTATTAATCAGCGCAACAACTCAAGAGCAAACTCAAGATTGAAATCGATATTGAGTTCGGTTTATTAATACGGACCTTAGGGTTTCATTTGTCTTTCCCATCGCAAATTATAGGGCGAAATTAGATACAATATGTACCCTATCTGTGATTCCTGAACTCCATATCCAAACAATCACCATACCTCAACAATACCATACCACCAGACTCATCAGCATCTAATTTTAAACTTTTAACAGAAGCAAATTAAGAGTGAAATTTAAAAAAAAAAATTATGATTAAAAAAGTAACAAAAATACTCGCCAACTTTCGCTCATAATTTTATTAGAATTAGTGTATCAAATTAAGAAATGTTAATATACCTAATATTAAAAACATACCAAGCCCCTTCTCCGATCGTCTTTAATACGTCCCTGTGACACATGGTTGAAAGAAAGGGCTGCGTAGGGAGTGCCTCGTTCCGGTCTCTTGAACGAGGGTTAGTATGACACACCTTTAGCTTTGTGGCCCTGTACGTTGAAAAGTGAACATCCTTGCTTTATGTGTCATTTGATGGGACATTTAGAGCTTTGTAAAAACCGGCATCACCGGTGCGATCAGTGTTGCCAACTATGGTTATGTAAAAGGTGCTTAATTACTTAAAATCGGTGGTGACACACGAACAGACAGACAGACGGACAAGAGAGTGATCTTATTAAGGTTGCTTTTTTACCTTTTGAGGTGAAGAAAAAGTAGGTACCAAAAATGCAAAATTCACCGCGATTCCCTTTTTATTTAAAACGGTAAGTATTTCTAGCCAAATAGGATTTTTTTTATCATTTGTGAAAATGCTTGATTCGTATCAGCAGCTCTCCACGCTGTTTATTCCACTGAATCTTAAACAAAATAAGTTTATGAACAATTAAAACAAAATGGTTGTATGCAAAGTCAGTTTACGGACGATAATACGTGTTAACAACGTCACAAGAAAATATTGATGATAAAACGTTGCTATGGTTACCTTGTTCCCGCCTCAGACATGTATTAATGCTTAGATATTTGTCTGTGGTCTGGTTGTTTCTATGTATTATAAGTATACTAGCGACCCGCCCCGGCTGTATTATGAATGTATTATATCTAAAAACCTGCCTCTTTAATCACTCTATCTATAAAAAAAAAACCGCATCAAAATCCGTTGCGTAGTTTTAAAGATCTCAGCATACATGGGGACATAGGGACGGCGAAAAGTGACTTTATTTTATTCTATGTAGTGACATTTACAAAAGAAAAGTATAAAAGTAATATATCCGTTGTCTAGCACCCATAACACAAGTCTAGTTACTTAGTTTGGGGCTAGATGGCGATGTGTGGAATATCCTGCAATATTTATTAGTCAGTAACTCACATTCCCGTAACATGACAACGTTGCTATGGTTACCTACCATGTCAATAATATTTTTGTGTGTACAGTACGGTGTTCATCGATTTATAAGACGTTTACACGTCAAAAACATGAAATACAAATAAGAAATAAACTAATATTTTTCCGTTGTTCAGTTCCAACTTCTAAGTCTTCTCCAGAACTAGTGAATCCAAATCGAATCAACATACGAGTGCTTCTAATGCGTGTAACGCGACGTAATCTTATTTCATTATTCCACGCCATTAGCTTTTATTCTAGTTTGTATCAAAGAAAATGGCTGTCGAGACGTCGGAATATATTATTTTCCCCTTAAGACTGCTTATGCTGGCAAACGCAACGCGCCAGAAATACCCGTCGCTTACAACTAATATTGTTGATTGTAACGAATGTGTTTTGTTTTTCTCAAAAGTGCTGAGATGGAATTGTAGGTGAAATTTTTACCGATATTTTGGGGTAATTTCGAGGCGAAAATTCTTTGTCATTTCAAAGCTAGACTAGTTTTCGTTCTTAATTTTAGGATAGCTTTAAGACTATAGGAAATTTTTGGCTCAAAATCACACCAAAATGTCGCCAAAAATCTCACCTACAATTCCATCTCAGCACTTTTTAGAAAAACAAAACACATACGTCACCAATTTTCGTTGCCACCAATTAACGTACATCAACAATTTTCAGCAACGAAGGCGACCGGTGCCAGTAGTAACTAATAACTATTTAGTAGGCTGTGTACCAAGGTCGTTGGCGTATGGACCCCCCTTAACTCCTCAAACTAATATTATAAAAATATTTTCATGTTTTTTTACTGTTTTCTGTTTGTTTGTTTTATAGTCTCCGAAACTACTGGATCGATTTAGATGAAACTTGATAATAAGTATAGGTTAAGGTGAAAGGGTACCTGCGCTCTCTTCATACAAATGTAGCCGACCGACTCTTTCCTCCCTGGATAATGACACTAGCACAAATATTTTTGTGCCATAAAACCTATAACTGCCATGACTATGCTAGGGGCATATGTTTTGATTTTTTTCATTTTCCAATTATCATAGAAATTAAGATTAAAAAAATAAAACAAAAAATAAGGGCATGGTCATGGCAGTTATAAGTTTTATGCACCAAAAATATTTGCTCTAGTGTCATTATCCAGGGAGAAAACAGTCAACTACATTTGTACTTAATAGTTTGTATGGAGAAAGCCCCCGGTACCCTTTCCTCTTAATTAGTTTAGTTCCGAGCCTAGTGGCAAAACACAAAATGCAATGAGCACCGACCTTCCGCATTTTCCCGTACTCCGTTTTGGCACTAGACTCGGAACTAAAAACTAAATATTAATACTTCCATTACTGTGTTATATTGTCTAGTTAATTTGATTAAGAGATGGGATAAGTAAAATGATGGGTAGGTACCATATAAAATGATGAAAAAACTCAACTCGTATGAAAAATGTTCCATATCATAAGCCTTGCCAAAGGGTAAGTCGTTACACATAAATTCGCTGATAAAATATTTCCCGCAACAGTAAAAAGTGAAAAAGACAGATATTTCATCCTGAAAAACGTCGGGTTTCAAGGAAAACGTGAAAGATTATCTTCAAAGGGACTTCCTGAAAGCTCTACAAGTAATAGGTAGGTATTTATTTTCATTTCAAATGAACAAGTTCGTCTCTAACGAATGTTTACGAGAAAAGTTGCGTTTTTTTTTTAAAAATTTCATTAAAGTTCAGACTTTAGTTGACCGAAGGAGGACTTCTTTGTTTATGAACTGGTTTATATAATTACTTTCTGTTAAGAGGGGAACTATAATTTTTTTTTGCGGATCTTCGGAGTGATGAACAGATTCAAACCGGAGTGCAGAAAATTACTCAGTTCAAAAAAAATTGTATTACCTAGACCATTTATTTAAACTGTCTGTACCATCACCTACTGAAAATCTGTGAATAAAAAAACATCACCTACTAAAATAGGGCAGCCAAACTACAAACTGGATACAAACTAGGTACGCGAAACGGCTCAACTTCAGATTATTTAAGTGCAGTTTTTTCCTTTTTTAGGGTTCTGTACTGGGTAAAAACTAGACCCTATTACTATGACTCTGCTGTCTGTCGGTCTATCACCAACCTGTATCTCATGAACTCGATGTATTTCTGTTGCCACTATAACAACAAATACAAAAAAAAACATACGTATAACCGAATTGAGAACCTCCTCCTTTTTTTGAAGTCGGTTAAAAACAGAATATAATCGTACAATATAGTCTAAATCTGTTTGATGTTTTTTTAAGGCCAGTGTGAGTCTGTCAATTTCCATACAAAAGCGGTAACGTTTCCCCCCCATAAACGAAGTCCGATTTTGATAATTTTTGAAAATATTCTAGATCTAATGGAAAACTAGGTTTAACCGTTTTTATTTTAAAGAAATATTGCCTAAGATAAAAGTTATTAGTATCTGAATATCTATAATTTTAAACTTTTTAAATCTATAATTTTGACTTAAAAACTTCATCGAGCGTTTCAATTGTTTTTTAATAGACTAAACTGAATTACCAAAAAAGAAAAACCTAGAATAAGATGCAGTGAATTAAATGAGACCAAATTTGTTTCATTTTGTGAAGGATAAAGGGGGTAAAATCGTTACGGCCCGCAACATTATTTGAAAGCAAAATGAAGGCAATTACGTCCGAACTTAAACTCTATCGCACGATATGGATCATTTTTGAAAATACCTACTCGCGCCTCGTATCGAAAACTCATGATCCTCTTAGATCGCTTAAGAGGAAAGGGTACCGGGGGCTGTCTCCATACAAACTATTACAAACGTAGTCGACTGTTTTCTCCCTGGATAATGACACTAAAGCAAATATTTTTGGTGCATAAAACTTATAATTGCCATGACCATGCCCCTATTTTTTGATTTTTTTAATATTTTAAATTTTTAAATTTTAATTTCTATTATAATTAGAAAATGAAAAAAACCAAAACATAGGGGCATAGTCATGGCAGTTATAGATTTTGTGGCACAAAAATATTTGTGCTAGTGTCATTATCCAGGGAGGAAACAGTCGACTACGTTTGTATGGAGAGCGCGCAGGTACCCTTTCACCTTAAGATATCCTGTAATACAGGTCAGTGACCTTCGCCCTTACATCACAGTTACCTAGGTTACGTTATCCCCCAACCGTAATAATAGGGATCATTTTATCAAAAAGCATTGTAAATCCGAATAATTTAACCCTTACCCAGCTACTTATTATTCCACTTAACTGCAAAATATCACAATAAGCAGTGAGATTTATTAATGGTGCTTTAAATTATTATAATTAAAACAGGGTTAGGGTTTTGAGTTAAATTAATCTCATTATGCATTACGAACACCTGTTTTAGAACAAATTTAGGGATTTGATTAGATTTTACACTGAATAAAGGCGATAGATTACATGCTTTTGGTATATTTAAAGTTAAAAAAGGAGAAAGAGAAAAACAAAAGTAGATTGTGAAAGAAAACTAAAAAATTAAAATGATTTTTTAAATCACCTATAATTGGCATTTCTACACACAAGAAACACGGAACAAATTCATTTATGGTAAATAAATGAAAATAAGTTCGCACTAACAGCCGAGGTATTCCTCCGCACTAAGCAATATTAGAAAGAGAAATAGATAAATACTTGTACAAAAAATTAAAAATGACTGTCGTAAAGTCAGTTTACGGACGATAATTTTACGTGATAACGTAATAAGAAAACATTGATAGCAACGATAATCATAATTACCTTGTCAATAACGCTTACGTTCCCGTAACATGACACTTTTTTGTGAGTGCAGTACTTGTTCATCGATTTATAAGACTTTATCACGTCAACAATACAACATAGACTACAAACTTTTGTAACATAGGTAAAAATAAAAGACAGGTACGGATAATTCATTGTTTTTTTATGTGTTCCGCCGCGCCGGCTGGTCTACATGTGTTTATTTATCAAAATGAACAAACAATAAATGAATTTGTTTAGCGACAAATTGTATAACACAAACAATACCGTGATATACTTAATTGTTTTTAAAACGCGGTGTTCTCATAACCGTTGTTTACATAATTGTATTGCTACATGGCGTCACATTTATTTTATTCGTAGAAATATTAAAAGTTTTTGATGTGAAACATCTATAGCCGCACGTAAAACCGATTTCTGGCGTGGCGACGCATGCCGCTATATGATGGTATATATATAAACAGTCTATATATGCAGTAGTGTGTACGGTGTACACACCGTAATCGACTGTGCGATTCTATCACAATCTGTTCTTTTCTGCATATTACTTTTACAATATAATGTCGATGTTTCACATCTACCAGGCGTCCCGTGACGGCTCACATTTTTTTTCTGTACCTAATTGCTTTAGGCACGGAAAGGGTTAATATCCAAATCGCAGAATATCGCTTTATTTTTATATTTTTCCTTAAAAAAAATTTTTTTTAAGACTAGCTTTTACCTAGGACGTTGTCCAGGTAGGGTTTAATACATAAAGCAGATCTGCTTCATGGTTTAATATAACTAAAATCCTTTCTTAGCGGATGCCTAGGCCTACGTCATAAGTCCTATTCGTCCTTTGTCTTGAGCTGTGCGTTGTTAATAAACTTTTTAAACTCACACAAGTCGTTGAGTCGAGTTGAGTCTCCTCGCGACCATTACTATTGTAATATAGTCGAAACGTCGAGGTACCTAAGAGAAATAAAAAAAAAATACGCGATTAAGACCCAGGAAAATAATTACTATAATTACTGTGCGTTGTTTTATGTCAGTCAGTCAAGAATTTTATATTAATAGATCTACGCCCACAATACCAAATTCAAAATAAAAAAAATATTAATAGAAGTCATGCAGTCCATTACATCACTTTGGAGCGTCTTAAAAATCGAGGATATCTTCACTAATATAATAAATGGGAAATACTTTTTGTTTGTTTGTTGGTAACGAATGAGCTCCGTAACTACTAGACCGATTTTGATGAAACTTGGCATGAGGATACATTGATTCATTCGGTATCATTGACGACCCAGTTGGCACAATGGTCACCATGCCGGCCTGCCAAACACAGGGTTCGTTTCCTGCCTCAGACAAGTATTTATGCTTAGAAATTTGTCTGTGGTCTGGTTGTTTCTATGTATTATAAGTATATATTTACAAAATAATATTACATATCACTATAACACAAGTGTAGTTACTTAGCTTGGGGCTAGATGGCGATGTGTAGAATGTCCTGCAATATTTATTTATTTAACAACATAGTTTTATCCCGATATTCCTACGGATTTGGGAGTAGCGATGCTAGTACTCTATGGCCCGTATTAATAAATCGCTCTCAATATCGATCTTGAGTGCGTATCAATTGAGTGAGTCTTGAGATGCGGTCACTATCTTAAGTTAGGCGTTAATTAATAGATAAAACTCAAGTTCTAACCAGGCTGATATCGCTCTTGAGATTTGAAACTGATCTTGAGAGCGACATTGAATGACAGTAACGCTTTGTTCTTACCTTGAATGGTATGTTTTTACCCTATGGTAGGTAGTGTCGTCATATTTTGCTGTCAACTTGTTTTTAATGTGAATTTTTTTACAAAATGTAAGATTTTACTACTAAATAATTATTTAAATGCGAATGATTTGTTCAAAAAGTCATTAGCATAAAATATCATCATAATAATTGATTTCTGACAAAATTTGTTCTAGCTCCATGTTCCTGAACTACAAAACTAACGAAACAGCTAACTTATGTCATGTATGACCCGCAATCAGACTTGAGTTCACGAAACTACATCTTGAGACATATCTTGAGAGCTGAGTTTGATTTATTAATACGGTATTACTCAAGTGATACGTCGCTCTTTAATCGCGTCTTAAGATAGGTTTATTAATCAGCGCAACAACTCAAGAGCAAACTCAAGATTGAAATCGATATTGAGTTCGGTTTATTAATACGGACCTATGAGTGTTGTAATTAGGCTAGCTCTAGAAGAGTGTTATTAGAACCAAAGTAGTACAAGCTAGTCGTAGTTTGTAATTTGTTAGAGTAATTTCAGGTGAGCTTTGATTAAAGTTTTAGCAAAGTTATTTAAAAACTACGACCGCCTTTATTTGGTTTTGCTGTCGTAGATTAAAATAAGAGAAAGAGAAAAATAAAAGAATAAAAAAAGGAAAATTAATAAAAGCTAATTAACTGCTAAATTTATACTAAGTATTTAGAAAAAGAGAAAAATATATTAATGAAACATAAACTTGTATCAAAACTAACGACAAACTAATCAAGAACAGAACGAATTAACTGCCACACTTAGAGAAAGTAAAAACATAAATAGATTAACACTAAAAATGAAATAACAAGTACTAAAAGATCCACAAAGTAAATTAAAGACATTTTGAAAACACCTTTACGCGACGGAACGGAGGACAGGTAAAAGGCTGTTTGTGCACTAAAATTTTCTTTTTCTTACCTATTGAGGTATGAGGTACCGTCATAGCGCCTATCGAGCAAGCTAGTTTAGAAAAAAACAGACAGACACACGGACAAGAAAGTGATCTTATAGGCGCTACTCACTAAAATGTTGCTATTTTTCTTACCTATTGAGGTAAGAAAAATAGCAACATTTTAGTGCACAAACAGCCTTTTACCTGTCCTCCGTTCCGTCGGTCGCGTAAAGTTGTTTTCAGGGGTTCCTTTCTTACCCATTGGGGTAAGAAAGGAACCCCTATAAGATCACTTTCTTGTCCGTGTGTCTGTCTGTTTTTTTCTAAACTAGCTTGCTCGATAGACGCTATGACGTCTAGAACCGGCAAAAGTTCATTGTGAAAAAGGAGTCGGTTACATACAAACAAGCAAGCAAACACACAGGTGAAACTAATAAAAGCGTGTTAAAAAGAGCAGTTACGTATCTAGTAAAGCGGACGAATGCCTTTAATTATAATTAAGAATATTATTTTCGGTAACTTCAAATAAGTTAGAATGAAGCCCGTTTACGCTACCAACATTTAAGATTCAATTAAGATACGACTTTATTAACATTTTGAAGATATCTTCTATTTAATCACTACATAGTATAAAACAAAGTCGCTTTCTCTGTCCCTATATCCCTTTGTATGCTTAAATCTTTAAAACTACGCAACGGATTTTGATGCGGTTTTTTTTAATAGATAGAGTGATTCAAGAGGAAGGTTTATATGTATAATACATGCATAATATAGCCGTGCGAAGCCGGGGCGGGTCGCTAGTATAATAATAAAGAGAGAAAGGACTAACGGTCTGTACATGGACTCAAATCAAAAGATCGAGTCTTGGTAGGGGTTAAAAACTCGCCAAGTGCGAGTCGGACTCGGGTTCCGAAGTTCACAAAAGGTTCCGTACCATGTTGTATGGGGGCCCACAATTTTTTTTACGGAACCCTTATAGATTTACTTATAGACTACTGTTTTGAATTAAAACATCTTTTTTTGTGTCCATTTTTCGAGGAAGGCTATAGGCTAATTTTTATTTTGATACTAGCTGCGCCCCGCGGTTTCACCCGCGCTAGTCCGAGTCTCGTAGGAATATCGGAATCAGAGTACCTAGCTTATTTGTTAGGGTCTCTAGCTACCTGCTACCGACTTTCATTACAATTCGTATAGTAGTTTTTGTGTTTAGCAATGCCAGTATTAAGGGAAGCGGTGTTATAGGAAAGCAAGACGTGAAGGGTAGGAACGTCACGTCAAGGTAACGTGAGGTCTCGTGGGAGACCGAAGTCTTGGTAAAGCGAAGACGTGGAAAACCGACGTTATGAAAAAGCAAAAAGAAACATTGTGGAAAAACTGTGTCTTGGGAGAACGGTGTCTTGGAAAAGCGATGTCGTAGGAAATTAAAGTCGTGGAAAGTGAAGTTTGGGAGAGCGGTTAGATTTTAAGAGTCCAGACAGACCCAGAATGCTTTTATGTCACGTCACCGTCGCGGATGGAGTAGGATAGGTTAGTTAATGTGACCATTTTCGTGCGAGCGAAGCGAGCGGTTAGATTTTAGGAGTCCAAACAGGCCCAGAATGCTTTTCTGACACGGAACCGTCGCGGATGGAGTAGCAAACACGTGCGAGCGAAGCGAGCGGTTAGATCTTTAGGAGTCCAGACAGACCCAGAATGATTTTCTGACACGGAACCGTCGCGGATGGAGTAGGTTAGCTTAGTTATTGCGACTAAACATGTTCGAGCGAAGCGAGCGGTTAGATCTTAAGGAGTCTAGACAGACCCAGAATGCTTTTCTGACACGAAACCGTCACAGATGGAGTAGCAAACACTTGCGAGCGAAGCGAGCGGTTAGATTTTTAGGAGTCCAGACAGACCCAGAATGTTTTTCTGACACGGAACCGTCGCGGATGGAGTAGCAAACACGTGCGAACGAAGCAAGCGCTTTGATTTTAGTAGTCCAGTCAGACCCAGAATGCTTTTCTGACACGGAACCGTTGCGGATGTAGTAGCAAACACGTGCGAGCAAAGCGAGCGCTTACATTTATAAGAGTCCAGACAGACCCAGAATGCTTTTCTAACACGGAACCGTCGCGGATGAAGTAGCAAACACTTGCGAGCGAAGCGAGCGGTTAGATTTTTAGGAGTCCAGACAGACCCAGAATGTTTTTCTGACACGGAACCGTCGCGGATGGAGAAGGTTAGGTTAGGTTAGGTCCTCCTTTCCTCCTCTCCCTCTTTCCCACCCTCTCATTTTCCTCTCCTTACCCTTATTCCCCTCCCTATTTCCTACCATCCCCTTTCCTCCTCTCCCACTTTCCACTCCTCCCCCTTTCCTCTTCTCCCCATTTCATCCCCTCCCTATTTCCTACCATCCCCTTTCCTCTCCTCCCCCTTTTCTCTCCTCCCCCTTTCCTCTTCTACCCATTTCATCCCATCCCTCTTTCATCCTCTTCCTTTTACTGTCCTCCTGCTTTCCTGTCCTCCCCCTTTCCTGTCGTCCCCCTTTCCTCTTCTCCCCATTTCATCCTCTCCCTCTTTCATCCCCTTCCTCTTTCCTGTCCTCCCCCTTTCCTGTCGTCCCCCTTTTCTCTTCTCCCCATTTCATCCTCTCCCTCTTTCATCCCCTTCCTCTTTCCTGTCCTCCCCCTTTCCTGTCATCCCCTTTCCTGTCCTCCCCCTTTCCTGTGCTAACCCCATTTTCTGTCCTACCCTTCTCCCCTTTATCACTCGCTCCGCCTCCGCCCAACTACAACCTTTTTAAATACATCTTGAGTCCTGATCCCGTAAGTCCAGATCCCGTGGGAATATCGGTATAAAAAGTACCCTTTGTGTTAATTCAGGTCTTCAGCTATCTACTTACCGAGTTTCATCCCAATCTGTTCGGTAGTTTTTGCGTAAAAGAGTAATCCCGTAAGTCCCGATCCCGTAAGAATATCGGGATAAAAAGTAGCCTATGTGTTAATCCAGGTCTCCAGCTATCTACATACCGAGTTTCAACGCAATCGGTCCAGTAGTTTTGGCGTGAAGGAGTAACAAACATACACACACACACACACACATACACACACACAAACTTTCACATTTATAATATTAGTAGGATTCCCAAGGTATCGGGACTTATGCGGGTGAAACCGCGGGGCACAGCTAGTTGCTAATAAATCCAGTTTTCACTATTGGATAGCTTCATTTTCTGAGAACATCGTGGTATAGTTTACATCGAAATTCAACAAGTATAAAACGTGAGTTATCAAAGAAAAACTGCGCGTCTAATGCGCTGTGAGGCTGCTTGTCCCACAGGATAGGGACGCAGGTGAAACCACAGGGCGTAGGTTGTTAAACGCCCACGTAGGTACTAACCGTTTTAAGTGTCTATTCTACCAGATATTAAGAGGAGATGTATCCAGCTCTCTTTCCATTCAAACGTAGTCGACTGTTTCCTTGCTGGATAGTGACACTAGCACAAATATTTTTGTTGCATAAAACCTAGAACTGCCGTGACTATGCCCCTATGTCTTGGTTTTTTTCATTTTCTAATTATCATAGAAATTAAATAAATAAAAAATGTATAAAAAATAAGACATAGGGGCATGGTCGGTCATGGCAATTATAAGTTTTATGCTACAAAAATATTTGCTCTAGTGTCATTATCCAGGGAGGAAACAGTCGACTAAGTTTGTATGGAGAGAGAGTCGGGACCCTTTCCTCTTAAGGGTGAAACCTGCCCATAGATTTTCTATCGTCCGATTGTTCGTAGACTATTTATATTTGAAGGCAGGTGTTTATTTTTAGGATTCCGTACCCAAATGGTAAATAACCAGCAGACCATTGAGAGACTTCTAACGATACCTCAATTGTTAAATTATAATGAGTAGTTTTGAGTTACGTGAGAACAGAATGAACATACATACATACATACATAGGTCAAAAACATAACCCTCTCTTTTGGCTTCGCCGTAGTCGGGTAAAAACAGGACATTACTAAGACTTCACTGTCCGTCCGCCCCGTCCGTCTGTCTACTGTCTATCCGTCACCAGGCTTTATCTCATGAATCATGAAATTTTCACTGATTATGTATTTTCTGTTGTAAAAACAGAAAAAAAAAATGGTTGTCTGTAAAGTCTGTTTCCGGACGATAATTTTACGTGATAACGTCATAAGAAAACATTGATGGTAACCATGGCAACGATAGAACGTTGCTATAGTTACCTTGTCAATAACATGAGGCGTTCCAGTAACGACGCGTGACGTCACACTTTTTTGAGATTGCAGGTGTTCACCAATTTATAAAACGTTATCACGTCAAAAATTTAGTAGGGTTGCCATACAACATAGTACAGAACCCGTCGTGCGCCGAGTACGACTCGCACTTGGCCGGTTTTTCCAAATCAAACTAAATTCATTTATTCCTAGAATGTAGTTTTACATGGTGTTCAAATAATAGATAAGTTTCAATTTCAATAATAGGTAATCTAATAGGCAAGTAGGTTTATTTATATTTTCAAGATTTAACTAATTTATATTACACTAGCGACCCGCCCCGGCTTCGCACGGCTATATTATGCATGTATTATACATATAAACCTTCCTCTTAAATCACTCTATCTATTAAAAAAAACCGCATCAAAATCCGTTGCGTAGTTTTAAATATTTAAGCATACAAAGGGATATAGGGACATAGGGACAGAGAAAGCGACTTTGTTTTATACTATGTAGTGATAACTGTCAAGTGCAAATTTAAAATAAACTACAAGGTCATTAATAAAAAATAAAAATGTTAAAATACCTAAATCATTAAAATTAAATTCCATTAAAATAAAAAAATGTCCCATTTGGTCGGTAAAGCTAAGGATACACGACGAACTGACACTCGACACAAATGTC
Organism: Idaea aversata; assembly: GCA_907269075.1. Classification (NCBI taxonomy): domain Eukaryota; kingdom Metazoa; phylum Arthropoda; class Insecta; order Lepidoptera; family Geometridae; genus Idaea; species Idaea aversata. The sequence goes on from OU026084.1 coordinate 2,587,549, forward strand.
GACACTAGTGTCCGATAGCGTCCACACTGTAGCAATTTTTGATGTCGCGGCGGTGGACACACGTAGACACTCGATGTATATATCAAGTGTCTAGTGTCAAGTATCGTCGTGTATCCTTAGCTTAAGTATCGGCTAATAAAAAAGTCTACATATAAGTATCCAGTCTGTTTCCACTGTAAGTGGCTATTCTCCCAGATATTTCGTTGGAATCCTGATGGAGCACTATACCAGAATTTTATGGTACATTTACAAAATGTTTACCAGCTCCATTCCAGTATTAATGGCGTGTTATTTACGAGTTACCAACAATAGTGCTTGTAATATTCGAGTTGTAAAAGCTTTGCCGTAAAATAAGGTGTATTAAGCGCTACTATGTAGCTTGATTTTGATTGTTTTATTATGACATTTTGTAAATAAGTAAATTATTTCATACTGTGGAAAATTGAATATCAAAAATAAGAGCTTATCTTTAAAGTTTGAAGAACGACAGTGGAATTCCTATGAACGAGTTACCTAAAAAGCGGCATGCCAATGATGGGCATTATGCCTAAATGTAAGGTTTGCCTAGAAACCTTTTCGCCTTATGAGAGAGATGTCACTGAAGCAGAATGCCTGAAGTGCGATATGACTATTTACGAAAAAGCAGTTTGTCTAAATTTAAATTACCAGAAAAGCAATTAATTGTTGTTAAATGTGCGTTTTTTTTGTTTCAGCCGGAGTGAGTCGGCACTGAACAGTCCGACGGAGCCGGACGTCTCTCTAGCAGCCTCCCTCACCGACCCCTTGGAGGCTCATACCTTGGATGAAGCCAGGAGATCTATCAGGTATTGCTTCATTCGATCCTGTACTGATAGCATCATCAGACCAAAATCACTTGTCTTAATGAGCTGTTATTTGTTACAGAGATCTCCGTATGAAATACCGTGCCCAAGCCCACCAGCTGTTAACATGGCGTCGCGCGCACCGCACCCAGGAGGAACTTGTCTCCCGCCTCCAACGAGAGAAGGCAGAGCAACTCAAGTCACTCTCCAGCCAACTTCTACTATTCGAATCTCGCCTAGTCCGCAAACAAAAAGAAATCAACAACATGCTCGCCCTTAGAGAGACCATCATCATAAAACAGCAGAAAGTCATCGAATCCTTGCAAACCAAGCTTCTAGATCACGGGATTGACAGCTGCCAAAACATACCCGATTACAGGGATATGCTCCAAGATACTCATATAACTGGAGATTTTGATTCTCTGAACGATTCTGATTCTGCAGTGATCATGGAAGATGCTGATTTCGATTCCAACACTCCTCACATACCTAGATTCCGGACAAACCCAGACAGCGTCACCATTGTTCGGTCGATATCGGATGCGATCGATCCCAACGTCAAATACAGTGTAGTAAGACGGTCGAACGGCTTCCTGCGAAGGCCAGAGATACTCGAAACTGTTTATAGCGTAGAAGAAGAAGCCGATGGCGATTCTACTAAAGGCTTGAGTGCACAGAACAGCACAGAAAAAGAACTTGCGAACAAAACAGACGAGGAGAAACACACAACTCTCCTTGCTCAACGAAGAGACAACTTCCGCATGAGGAGTATGGTTCTCACCGCCGAAGTTAAGAGCATAGACATTGATAAAGATGGCAAAGCGAAGACCGCGAAAGAACTGTGGTCCTACAGTTACGTGCCAAAAGCGGCCCCAGAGTCAGACGATGAGGCTACTTCGAACCCTGAGAGCGAGGAAGACCCTGAACCGAGGCCAAACCACGTCGTCACATACAACAGGGTCATGTCCAACCACAGGAACGTCACTAAACCAAAAGACGTCAAGTACAAAAGGATAAACAAAGCTAAATCGAAGAGCTTGGAAGAACTACGGGGTAGGTTAAAGAATTGGGTAGAAAAAGGGAATAAACTTTCAAACATCCCTTTGGAGCACGCGCAGAGCTATGCCTAAATGAAGTTCCTTTGATAACGTGTCGTATTTTGCAATGCAAATAGGTAAACTTTTTTGTGGAAAAATTCCCCAGCTTTTAAATGCTGGGCGAGGTCGCCGATATTGTATTTTATGCCCGAAACGTTTGACTTCCATATTGGATCAGAAGTTAACAAAGTTTTGTTGATTGGAAGTTCGGCACTTTGATTTGATTTGTCGTCAAATTGAGGCAGCAATATTCGGCGAATGATTTTTTCAAGGCGAGAGAGAACAAGTGAGTTTCTCGAAGAGTTTTAGAGTGGGTGACAACTTCTGTTGACTCCGATAAGGTGCCAATACTGATTTGGTAGATATTTTACTTGACATTTTTATAAAAGAGTCTTGTGAAAACATTTTAAGGATGGAGACACTTGTTGTTTTATCGTTTTTGAGCTTTATGGACGCTACATATTGCTGAGGAAGGGAATTATCGTCGTAAACCACAGTCGTAAATACTGAGTAAATACTCTTTTACTTCCTAAATGCTTTCGTATCTATCAAGCTTTGGTCAAACAGCCGCAATTGGTTTTCCGACGCAATAAAGACAACCTTAGATAGTTTTAAATCGTCTTGCGTTGCGTCGTTTGGATCACGCGAATGTAATAGGCGGTTTGTCATGAGTTTTACATGCAGTATAATTCTATTTTTTATGTGTAAAAGCTACTTAAAACATCATATTTTCCTGACGTGAAAAAAATCATTTGTGTCACTTAATGAAACCAAAATGTAAGGGCATAACACCTTAAAAGCATCATAACATAAAACGAATGAAATGAAAGAGGATGTAGTTAATCTAACCTCTCTGCTAGGAGCTTAACCTCCAACAGGATCATGTTACTTGACGTGCGTAGTCGTTTTACAATCTCACTGCGGCTGCGACCCTTTTTTACGTAGTACCTTCAGGGTGAACGCACCCTTAGATTAAGGTTGTTCCACAGCTTTACGATAATTAAATCAAACTATTCTTGATACTTGAACTGTTGTAAATATATTTCTTTAAAAAAAAATTGTGCAAAATAATGGATAAGTATTAAAATTTACAGTCTGCTATTTTGTTTTTAATCTAAAGTACATAATAATAATAGTATTTTATGTATAGTGCAATATACAATATGTATATTATGTATATTTCGGTATATTATATATATATATAGATTTGTGTATACCTAAACTGTGTTCTGAACGATCGATTTGCGAATGTAGTTAAGAGGGTAACATACCGCATACTTACGCATACAAAAAGAAATAGCTCTTTTCTCCACTTAAAATAGTCCGATTTCAGTGAGATTTTTATTTGTGTAACTAATTTATTTTAAACAAGGCTTGTATTATTTCTTTTTAATTTTTTGTAAATCACTCAAAAGTTTATAATTATGTATACCTTTATGTCTACCCAGTAACCCATTCAAGCAATTGCCATCAATAACATGACAATTATTTTAGTAGAAAAAATTTTTTACTGTCGAGGTAAAAGAAATAATAACACCCCGTCGTTTTTGCGTCGGGGGTTAAAAATACGCAATTAAGTCCCGAAAATAAAATTACCATGAATACAAATCGTGTGAGTATAAAAAGTTTAATAATATACTTAACATTTTTTTGCAATTTAAGGTTGAAAATAGGAAATAGATTGAAACAGGCTCCGAATAAAAAATCTATCAAAAAATGTCATTGGTATGTAATCCTCTTAAGGTCCCACTGTACCGCCCTAATCTAGAGTATAGAAAAAAAGTTGCAGGACAGTCCATCTAGCCCCAAGCTAAGTAACTAGACTTGTGTTATGGGTGCTAGACAACGGATACTACTTAATTGACCGAACGAGCGAAGCGAGAGAGGTCTAGTGGCGAGACGGTCGGTCGGCTGTACCTATGTATCTATGTATCTATGTATGTTTGTTCGACGATAACTTGAGTACCGTTGCTCTGATCTTCATGATTTTTGGTATAAGAGTAGTTGAGGCCCATAGAATATTTAAGTTCGAACATGAGAGGGATCGGTTAGGGGGCTACGGAGATAGGGGGTGCAAAAGGGGATCTACCTTTATAAAAGGCAAATAATTAAAAACTTCTTTTGAATTTTAACTTCAAAAATGACAACAAAGAGAATATAAAACATAGTTAAAACTCTCTGATAAAACTACGTAAGAAATGACAATGTCAGGTTTTGATTCTGTCATTATTGAAAAGAATATGATTCTCAGAACCATAGAAACCTCAAAAAATCTTCAATATCTTCGTGATATTTTAATTGAAATAGATGATCCATATTATATTTGGTCATCCCAAATAAATTCAAATATTCGCGTAAAAGTTGATAGTGTAAAGTTATGCACGGAAGGTGTAATTTTACTTCTATAATCCATAAACCAATTCTACTGCCATGTTTGTTCCCGATGGCCTATAAAGAAGCTAATGCTGGAACCAGCTATTGATCAGCTGAAAGGAAACCAAGGCGATAACTGGGCAACCCTACTATGGTTGACGTCGTCTGGGTCACTCAAGTTGTAGGTATCAACGATCATCCAACGATCGTAATGTACTACGGGATGTACCTTGTGTGAAGATATGCTGAAGACTGTGGTTTTTATAAAGTTTCTATTCTACTTTCTCCTAAATTCGACCTCTGTTTGCTTCAGTGCTAGCCGACACAAAGACTTTAAATAATAAGCTTGTCTTTTTATTATTTTTATTTACTTATAACAGGACATAAGTCTCAAACTTCTCTAATATATTTGTATTGAAGCGTGTCTCCTTTTTTTCTGTTTCGTTTTAAGATCACGATGAATACCTAGGTATTAAATAATTGAGTGTTTAGTCTGATGATAAAAACCCTGATGAGAAAGGTAACCAATAACCTTATTATTATGAACTTATCTACCGAGCAAGATATTAAAATCATGTTGAACTCGTTTAAATCAAATTAAAAAGTAGATACTCTTGGTACATGCTTGGTACTGAAGAATCATCTGATATCTGGAATTAGGTGATAGAATACAGAACCGGAGTAAGGGCCTTACCTTACCGGGACGCCGTGTGGCGACGTGTCGTTGGCTACGTATTCATGGCTACCTCTATTAACCCTAGGTCGGTAAAATATACATTTTACGCCATCGCCAGGACGCCATCGCGCTAGAGTTCCGAGTAAGTGAGTACTCTTGTATCTAGAGTACCTAGAGTAGGTACTCTAGGTACTGAAAAATAAGCTGATATCTTTGGTCTGGTGATAGAGTCGGAAAAGGCTATAGTAACTTATGTCCTAGACAAGATAGGCCTATTGCGTTTGGACTCATTAAAGTCGTCTTGAGGATTAGGTACTCTAGGTATCTACTGAAGAATCAGCTGATATTTGGTTTCTGGTGATAGAGCTATAGAAACTCGTATTCTACGCAAGATGTGGGTTATTTCCGTTTCGACAGATTTTGGTTCCGTCAGTTATTTGTGTCGACAGCATAAATTCCGACGAAACGGCATGCGACAGTTCCTAGATGTGATAAGTCTATAAGCAAGATAGGCCTATCGCGTATGGACTCGTTAAAATCGTCTTGATGAGTAGGTAATATAGGTACTGATAATCTGGCGATATAGCCAGAAAGAGGCATAGGAGCTTTTTAAACTCACACAATTTGTATTTCAAGTTGTTATTATCCCGTTAAAAACGTGAAATAAAAAAATACGCGATTGAGATGATATATGAGATGATTTAAATTAGACAGACCTATCGTATTTTGAATCTTTCGACGTTATATCATTTAAGTAGTGATCGAAAAAAAAAACTCGTGAGGTCTCAGTTCGGGGCGAACTACTAGTATGTAATAGTTACACATTCTGTGACGTTTTGATACAAACTATGCTTACCAGGGCGGTACTGTTGGTCCACAGTTCTTTGCCATTTTATAACAATAGATAACTGTGAGAAAATTAATGATTTAACGCGACTGATTTTATGTAATATTGTATTCCCCGTTTTACTCATGTAAATCCCGATCCCGTGGGAATATCGGGATAAAAAATAACTACGTGTTAGTCCATGAATCAAGCTACCTGCATGTTAAGTTTCATTGCAAACGGTTCAGTAGTTTTTGTGTGATGAGGTAACAAAGTTTTATATTTATAATGTTATTGGGATCATTTGATTATGTACTTTATGTATGTATTCATTCATTCTGCTTCTTCATTCCATTTTGGAATTGTTGTTAAAATAACAAAGGTTACGGACTAATTAATTATTTATTATGTCAACAAAATACAGGGTGTTTTAATGAGGCACCCAAAAATATGTCATTCATCTTTGTAACCGTAATAATTAAGACCTTGCAGATATTACATGTCGTTTTAATTATAAAAATATTGTATCCTACATACTTTGAACTTGGTTTTTTTTTATAAAAATTAATACACTAATTTTAAAACTAATTACATTCTAACCTAAAATAAGACGAAGCCGTCAGCGACACCCTTTAACTTAACATATTTTTAGCGCCTCAATATAAACAGCCTGTTAAATTATTTTACAAATACACGAAAGAAATTGTACTCAATGAAGACTATTATAATAATAAAAAATGGCGGTGCCAATTTCTTTGTTCGATCAGGGCAAGATGGCTGCCAATATAGTGTCGCGAATTTTCGCGCGATTTTTATGTTTAATCGCACGAATATTCGCTCGTTAGTGACAAACCGTATTTCATATAATATAATCTGCCACTGTTTAAACAAATTTGCACCTTAACAATATTAAAATTCAGTTCAGATTAGTACAGAAACAGATTTTTTCTTATTGCTGTAATCGTTTATCATAGACATTACGACACTTTTATGTACGGAGTGTTCACTAAACACTTTCATGTTTTTATGCTGCATAAACACTTTTTTATATTGTGAAATTTCTGATATGGTGTCAAATGCATTTAGGTATTTATAGCAAAAAGAAATATTGTTATTCTTGATGTGATGTGTTTCTGGTTATTATCCGATATTTGACCGACTTAAAAAAAGAGAAGGTACTCAACTCGATTGTATCTATTTTTTTTATTGTTTATGAACCTATTTTGATGATTCTCTTTTTTTTTGGACAGGGTATATCTCTAAGGTGATCCCATAAAAATGTTTTCAAATTGTCGATTTAACGTTTGTTTTGCGTTTAATGAACACCCTGTATAATTTGAAACATATCATTGAGCTGTAAAGAACGCTTGGCAAATATTTCAAAGAAGTTTAATTACTTACATCATTGTTTTCCTAATAGTCAAATAATTATTTTAATTAAAAATAAAAAGAAATGTCAAATTAACACTGTTTTTTAATATTTTTCCTATTTCCTAAACTAGCTTTCTATGCAACTTCTATGAAATGAAATTTCTATGAGGTAGGTCAAGTCAGGTAAGTACTTGATTTTTAACCGACTTTACAAAAAGGAGGTGCTTAATTCGTCACGTAGGTATATATTTTTTGTTACATAGTTTGTTACATTTTTTATTTTTTATAACATAGGCCAGGCCTATCGTGTTTTCAACCGACTTCAAAAAAGGAGGAGGTTCTCAATTCGGATGTACCTAGTTATGTATGTTTTTTTTCTATTTGTTTGTTTGAAAATTAAAGTAGGTGAAAGTTAACCAATGTGTTATGTAATTGGTATTTTGCTTAAATGAAAGTTGGTGTTATGCGTTTGGCGTAAGTGGTACTTTCCGAATTAAGCGTTTTGCGTAGTTGGTTATATGCGTCGAAAAGTAAAAAACTGTCTAAATAAGTTTATTACTACCAAAAAATAAAAAGTTCATTTGTGTGTGTGTCTTTACTTGCTTTGTAGACACAAGTGTAGACATCTCTTTTCTTTATTTCTTTATCGTCCTATTTGTTGGTAATTTAAAAGTCTTCGATCTAAATCAAAGTTTACGTCACGAAATTTCTAAACTTTGACTGATACGTATAAAGTTTGATCTACTTTCCGAATCTGAAAGTGAATACCTGTACAAAAGTCGTTAAATTCAATCCGTCATGAAGTTTAAATGGGTAACTTTGATGTAAGAGTAGGTATCCATTGAAAAGTCTTATGTGACGAGCTGAAAAGGTAAAAGAGGCTGAAAGAACCGGCAGAACAAATCGCCGCGCGAACTATCTACTTTTACCTACTATATTCTTCTCTATAAAGCTGAAGAGTTTTTTGTTTATTTGTGAACTAAAGTTGGATATTCCATTTATCGAGGAAGGTTCCAGAATACATTTATATTGATACTAGCGACCCGCCCCGGCTTCGCACGGCTATATTATGCATGTATTATACATATAAACCTTCCTCTTGAATCACTCTATCTATTAAAAAAACCGCATCAAAATCCGTTGCGTAGTTTTAAAGATTTAAGCATACAAGGGAAATAGGGACAGAGAAAGCGACTTTATTTTATACTTTGTAGTGATGATAGTGATATGGACTTACGCAGATGCTTTCGCGGGGCGCATCTAGTCTTCTATAAATATAAAATTCAATTTTTGACTAAATAACTGATTGATAATTATGTCAATGCACAGCTTGATCCGTTGGTCTCAGAGACATGCAGTTTGGAAGGTGTGTTCTTTGTAAAGGAGGGGTTTTTCGAAATTTCGCCCCTAAGAGGGTGAAATGGCGGACGAAGCCGCTTTCAGAAGAGTGTTGGCACTTGCAAAAACCATATGACGTCATAAATATGTCTTAATTTGTAACGGATGTTGCTAATCCAGGACAGGAAGATGATGATGTTGCTAATCCAAAATTACTACTAAAGGATTACATGGCTTTTCGTTCAAAAACGTGAATAATTAATATTGTGAAAGAAAAAGAAATTACAAAATCGCAGGAAACGATGGAAACGTGCTTTATTCATAATTTCCTATCAAAATGACCGAGTGACCAACTCTTAATAGCTATGTATAATTATGTAGGTAGGTATTAACTTTCACAATACCTACTGAGTACTGATAGTCACCCAATAATATTACCCAATTTTTTATAAAGAATTTGTATAAATATAACAATAGATTTTTCATTATTTTATTAATTGTTGAAGATTTTAAGAAAAATGTACAAGTTCGTTGTAGCTGTGTTGGTTTTCTATGTTTTCAAGGTAAGTTATGGTTTCATAATATAGTCGCTGTGCTGAAACTACTGGACCGATTTTACAGACAACCATTTTATGTTTTTTATTGTGCAAGTCAATTTAATTAACTTTTATATTATCCGATAAATACATGTACTTAGCTAGAATTTAGCTAAGTTTGTTTAAACACAATGTCATGCAAGGCACCCCTAAACTTTCACCCTTACAAATATTACTAGGAAATGGAATATAATACACAATTTTAACCAACTTTCATCTCGTTTGAGTAAAATATTAAACTACACAATACGCCTACGTTCCGGTTGATTGAAAATTAATTACCGCTGAGGGTTGAGCCTGAACAATAGGTGTTTTAATCGTTTTAATTATCTAGGGCTGCCTTAATTAATTTGTTAAATGAAATATATTACAATCTGTGTATTGATTATGTTCTATTTTGCTATATTTCTTCTGAACGCGGTCGACTACCTATGCCGAAAGAGTGTTAGAGGTCCTATTTTTTGTACTTTTATTCGGGTTGTTTTCTGCAAAGTCAAACTCAAAATTTTTATTCATTTCGATGCGTATATTTTGTACATAGAAACGTCTTAAAAACTAAGTTAGGAAGTGTGCCTTCGGAACGCGCCCACTAATGAGAAGAAGGCACAAAAAACTCGTGGTGTTTTTTTTTCATGTGATCACGCTCACAAAGGTCAATATCACTATCACTACATGGTATAAAATAAAGTCACTTTTCGCCGTCCCTATGTCCCTATGTATGCTTAGATCTTTAAAACTACGCAACGGATTTTGATGCGGTTTTTTTAAATAGATAGAGTGATTAAAGAGGAAGGTTTTTAGATATAATACATGCATAATACAGCCGTGCGAAGCCGGGGCGGGTCGCTAGTTACAAATATTTGAAGGTATTATTTGAAATGGAGCAATTAAAGTCACATCCATGGATTTTTATCATTAAGGTACGAAGAGGTATCATAGTATGCCTTACCGCACAATTTATGCTTTATAAAAGTTTTTAATTTGTCGATAGACATGTCAATGAGAACTCTTTGTTGGGTCCTTTTTGCCTGAGAAGCTAGAGACTAGAGTGTTGATTTTTTAACGACTAAATACTAAAGAAAAAAAATGGTTGTCTGTAAAGTCGGTTTATGGACGATAATTTTACGTGATGACGTCATAATAACTCTTTTGTATCGTTGTCATTACCATTTTGAATAGTTACTTTAATGCTGTGGTTACCTTGTCAATAACGGTAACGTGACATGACGTCACACTTTTTTGTGAGTGCAGGTGTTCATTGATTTATAAATCGTTATCACGTCAAAATGGCATACCATTACCAGATCATAACCTGGCTGGTTCAATTTAAAATCCTGGTAATTCTAGGAGGCAGCAGCATACAGCTGTTTCCGGAAACCTTCTACTGCATCATGTGGTGGTGACAATGCACCATGCATGGTTTCCTGTGGGGGTAGCTGCGGTGGACCTTTCTGCTCACGAACATCTAATAATTTGGTAAGTAAAGTAAAGTAACTTAATATAAATTAATATGTTCTGTAAAAAAGGAGATCGAAATTAGATTTTGTATAAACCTTTTTCTTTAAGATAACACTTTACACTGGCAGCCATTTTTAAAAAGTGGAAGGCAAAAGAGGTGTTAAAAAGGAGATCGAAATCAGATTTTATATAAACCTTTTTCGCCAAGAAAACACTTGACACTGGCAGCCATTTTTAAAAAGTGGAAGGCAAAAGAGGTGTAAAAAAGGAGATCGAAATCAGATTTTGTATAAACCTTCTTCGTCAAGATAACACTTGACACTGGCAGCCATTTTTAAAAAGCGAAAGGCAAAAGAGGTGTAAAAAAGGAGATCGAAATCAGATTTTGTATAAACCTTTTTCTTTAAGATAACACTTGACACTGGCAGCCATTTTTAAAAAGTGGAAGGCAAAAGAGGTGTAAAAAAGGAGATCGAAATCAGATCGTGTATAAACCTTCTTCGCCAAGGAAACACTTGACACTGGCAGCGATTTTTAAAAAGTGGAAGGCAAAAGAGGTGAAAAAAAAGGAGATCTAAATCAGATTTTGTATAATCCTTTTTCTATAAGATAATACTTGACACTGGCAGCCATTTTTAAAAAGTGGAAGGCAAAAGAGGTCCAATACCTAATGAAATAAGTGATCGACATCTTTTGTAAACCTTTTTTGTTATATCTAAAACAAGAAAATACTTAATTAAAAGAGGTCTGTTAGGTTAAAAGCATGTTTCAAAATAGGGTTCAAACCTATCCTTTGATATCCTTTGATTTTCTCTAACATATTTGAAGCTGGTTTGAAGCTTCTTGTAAACGAGTAATGAAATAACTTTGGGCTACCCTTAGGAACTATTTTCATGCTTACCTACTTTTTGTTTCAGGACTACTCCTGCTCATGTGGCTGCGACGAGATATCTCCAGTCTGCTCCTGTTTTAAAGCCCTGAACCAAGACTGCGGCTGTTCCACCATCACTAGTTGTGGGTGCAATTCATACAGCGCGCCTAGCAGTTGCGGATGTAATTCATACATCAGCGTTCCTAGCAGTTGTGGATATAATTCATACAGTGTACCTGAACGCAGTTGCGGATGCAGTTCATACGACATTCTCGTACCTAGCAGTTGTGGCTACTCTGCTGTGCCTATTTGCAGTTGCGGCTGCAATTCTTACAATATACCTAGCAGTTGTGGGTGCAATTCTAACTTGGGTAGCAGTTGTGGCGTGCCAATTAGCAGTTGTGGCTGCAATTCCTGCATCAGGGGTAGCAGTTGTGTCACACCTAATATATATTTTCCCGAAGTTGAGTACCCTGTAGTGACTTGTGGTGTGCCAACTGCTTCCTGCGGGTGTGGTTATGAGAATCCTTTTTATTATGGAGTGAGTTGGGATAATTAGAATTAAATTGATTTTGCTGTAATAAGTGTTTATTTTGAACCTATTAAACAAAATGGTACCAGTACATTTGGAAGCGGGGCGAACGCGGTGTCTAGTATTATTTTTAAATAGCCTCTGTGTCCCACTGCTGCGCAAAGGTCTCCCCCATTTCCCTCCATGTGTCCCGATCTCCAGCTAATTTTGGCCACTCTGCGTCGAATGCATTCAAGTCGTCGTGCCATCGTTTTTTGGGTCTACCTCGAAGACGCTTGCCGTCTTACGGGACCCACAGAGTGACTTTATTCACAAGTAAGTATTGAAAAGCAAAAAAAATAATTAAAAACGGAAAAGAAAGACAAAAGCCATTTCTATAGTTTTTGTTAGAGACAAAACAATATTTTTCTATTTATTTGCTTTGGTATTATGAGAGCTATTAAAAGTTTAAGCACTGCTCTCTCTGTAAAGTTTTAGTTTTATATTGATATATCAAAGTTTGAAATGCTCCGTATAATATTGCCCAGGGCTGCAATTAGGGCACGACTGTTCTAAGAATTGAAGAAAGTTTTTTAAATTAAATTAGTGTATTTGCATTACGCAGTCATGAACAGAAATAATTCCATACTAAATCCATATCTATACTAATATAGAGGAAAGATTTGATTGTTTGTTTGTATGTTTGAATGGAAATGTTGAATGTGTCACTTTGAGAGAAGTCACTTTGACAACTGTCACTTTGACAACTGTCATTTTGACAACTGTCATTTTGACAACTGTCATGTGTCACTTTGACATCTGTCAAATGTCAGTCAGATTTTTTAGTGGGGTGTCGTTTAATACGTTGTCGGGGGTGCTGATTCCGAATCCGGGATCCGTTTTCAGATCAGAGTTGACATCTATCAAATGTCAGTCTGATTTTGAAGTGGGTATCATTTCATACGTTTTCGAGGGTGCAGATTCCGAATCCGGGATCCGTTTTCAGATTATAGTTTACATCTGTCAAATGTCACTTTTATTTTGGAGTTAGGTTTTCGGGGGTAAAACGTATTTTTTATTCAATTTGAAAGATAAGCATTGAAAAAGTCTACTTGATGTAGTAATTATACGCAGACGAAGTCGCGGGTAACAGCAGCTAGTAGATAAATAATTAAACACACAAAAAACTATAAAACCTATAATGAAAGCACTCTTATTTATCGAAAGCCATCGCCATCGTGTTATACGTGATTGCCTCCATATTTGTTTGTCAGATTTGTTTCGCTAACTACCGCCGAGTATAGTATAAAATTGAAAAATGAAAACGTTAGATTTAAGTATGTATAGTGTTGAAATGTTTTATAAATAATAATGTGTATAGTGGCAACTAGTAATAATAGTTGAATTAATTTTACGGAATATCGCTGTGTTTCTACTCAATATTGTAAATTAATATTTACCTACCTACCTAAATATACCAGCAACTCTTCTTATTTAATAATTAGTCTGTATTTCTCGGGCAAATGAATTTATGTAATTCTTATTAGAGAAATAAAGTTTCTTTAACCTTATAGTTAAAGAAATATAGTATTTATATACTATCAGACATTTAAAATAACGCCATCGCTTGTAATAGAAAATATCACGCAAAAACGACTAAACCAATTGCGATGAATCTTGACAATATAGCTAGAGGAATAACACAACCTACCTTACATTTCGATTACGCAGGTAGAACCGCGTCGTAATCTTAAATTTTATTGAAGCTCTTTTCCTTATAATCTTTGCGGGCCTTTTTTATTTGCTTGTCAAATACTTTAAATTTTAAACTTGGGTTGCCTTAAGGTGAAAGTGTACCTGCGCTCTCTCCATACAAACGTAGTCAACTGTTTCCTCCCTTGATAGTGACACTAGCACAAATATTTTTGTGCCATAAAACCTATAACTCCCATGACTATGCCTCAATGTTTTGGTTTTTTAAGCTATTGCATAGTTTTTATCGCGGGCTTTGAGCGCGGCGACCGATACAAGAAATTCCGTAACGAAAATAAAACCTAAAACCCCTCACTCCGCCCACCATGTAGCTCGGCCGAGCGTTCGCTTAACGTGTATGTATATGGTACGACTGTACGAAGCTCGCACGATGCAATAGCTTTACCGCGGCGGCAGTCCCCGAGTGCCACACGTTTTTTTTATTCTAATTATCATAGAAATTAAGATTAAAAAAATAAAAATAAAACAATTAATAGGGGCATGGTCATAGCAGTTATGAGTTTTATGCACCAAACATATTTGCTCTAGTGTCCAAGGAGACAGTCGACTACGTTTGTTATAGTTTGTATGGAGAGGGCCCCCGGTACCCTTTCCTCTTAATAGGTCCCTGGATAAATTGTTGAAACATTAATTGTTTTTTCCCTCCCACACCTGGTACAAACTTCAGTGAACAACTGCTTCAAAACTTCATATTGATCTCGAAAGGCACCATTATTTTGATTGCTGTTTTCATAATCGTCAGCATCTGGAGTATGTTTCAGATGGTTGCTAATTCAAAAAATTGTTTCTTCCCATAATAAATATTGCAGGACATTCCACACATCGCCATCTAGCCCACAAGCTAAGTAACTAGACTTGTGTTATGGGTGCTAGACAACGGATATACTACTTATACAGGATGAATTTTTTATGTGGGCCTTCAGGGCTATATCCTAATCTATAAGAGATAGCGAAAAATGCTGAAAGGAGTTGCGTGCCCGATTTTGACAAAAACTAAAACTGCATCATTAGATTTTTGAAAAAGTCATTACCCTAGCTGGGAATCGAACCTGTTGATTTTGCAAAAAAATAATCACCTATATTTTTATACCAATCGATAGTGTTGCTGATAGAGATCAATTCCTGGAAACAAACATAGTATGGAAAAACAAAGGAAATGGCTGAATTTTGTAGTTTTCTGTAATTTTCACCTTTCTGTCTCTGGCAAAACAATATTGTGAGACCTTTATGACAAGTTATATTATTCTAAATATTATAAAATAAGTTCTAAATAAAGTTATTTACATAAAATTTGTAAAAACAGTTCATATTTTTAGTGCAGCAGTTTGTTACGTCATTGGCCATACCTCCTCACTGCATTTTTTTCAGGGATGTTTGTATAAAAATTACAGAAAATTACTAAAATGAGCTATTTCCTTTAATTTGCCAGACTATGTTTGTTTCCAGGAATTGATCTCTATTAGCAACACTATCGATTGGTACAAAAATATAGGATGATTATTTTTTTGGAAAATGAACAGGTTCGATTCCCACCCTAGCCGGGAATCGAATGACTTTTTCAAAAATCTAATGATGCAGTTTTAGTTTTCGTCAAAATCGGGCACGCAACTCCTTTCAGCATTTTTCGCTATCTCTTATGGTTTAGGATATAGCCCTGAAGGCCCACGTAAAAAAATCACCCTATATAAGTAAAATTTAATTTAGAACCTCCTAATTTTTGAAGTCGGTTAAAAACGAGTTAAAAAGCTAAATATTTCGAGCACAAATAGCAAAAAAAAAAACTTGCGTAAGTAAAAAGCTGGCTCCACCTGGCTCCTCCTGGCTCCTTATTTTAGGAGCCAGCTTTTTACTTACGCAAGAAAACTTACAAACGAATAATTAATAAACAGGTTGATGTTTAATATCTCCACTGTAGGCTTTTTAATTTATCTAACGAACAAAGCGCGATTTATTTTCATTTGAGATTTTAATTGTAGCTCTGATAATGGGTTTTCCGTGTTTCAAGGAATTCTTGCCGATTTTTTTTTGCTATTCGTGCTCGTAAAAGTTAGCTTTTTAACGTGTAGGTAAAGTGATTAATTCGGGCATTATACATAATGCCCGGGAATTATAAATAATGACAAGCAAATTTGGGCAAAGTGATTAACTATCATCTAACTAAGCTTTAATATTAATGTTTCGGGAGCTACGATGGCACAGACAGACAGACAAAATACATATGCGTCACACTTATAACACCCCTCTTTTAAGGGGGTAAAAATTTGTCGTTACCATTGGCATTAAAAAAATAAGACAACTTACCTTCATAAATAAAACATTTGTTTACTCATAAAAAATCCTATGAAAAACTTTTCTGTCTAAAAAATATATTTTTCATTACTCATACTCCGAAAGTAGGTCTAAAGATGCGTGAAGAGCGTGTAGAAAATAAAATTTCCAGCCCTAGGGAAAATCGCTTTCACTGACAGCTGTCATGTCAAATTATGGCTTCGCACGACTCGTGCAATGTGCATATAGCCAGTATCAGTATCATTATACATTAGGAACTTCATAACCTAACCTCCTTGCTTTAAGTAACACCAAAGAATAACACTACATGTATACAACCTCTTTGGTCCCAACCTTGTAAGAGGATCAGGTAGTATGAAGTCTCTCATTCACTCTCGTTGTTAGGAAGAATTTTATGTACCTATTATTCGTAATGAAAAGCACAGTGTTTACCTCGGGTGAAAGACTCATTAAGTCCCTCGAACTATTAGTGCCCTCGCTACGCTCGGGCGCCAAACTCCGTCTCGGGACTTGTAATGAGTGACTTTCACACCTAGGATAACAATGTACTATTTTTTTAGTATTTGTTGTTATAGCGGGGCAACAGAAATACATCATCTGTGAAAAATTCAACTGTCTAACTATATAATACGACCCAGTTGGCACAATGGTCACCATGCCGGACTGCCAAACATAGGGTTGCGGGTTCGATTCCCGCCTCAGACATGTATTTATGTTTCAAAGTCAAATTTCTTTATTCCTTTCGATGCTTATGTATAAATACATTGATCACTTGGATCGTTTAGATATTTGTCTGTGGTCTGGTTGTTTCTCTATGTATTATAAGTATATATTTACAAAAGAAAAGCATATAAGTAGTATATCCGTTGTCTAGCACCCATAATACAAGTGTAGTTACTTAGCTTGGGGCTAGATGGCGATGTGTGGAATGTCCTGCAATATTTAATATTTATTTATAGTTCATGAGATACAGCCTGGTGACAGGCAGACAGTGGAGTCTGAGTAAAATGGTTCCGTTTTTACCCTTTGGGTACGGAACCCTAGAATAATTTAAAAAGCTAAATATCACAGGAAAGCTTATAATATTTGCGACTACTACCGGAAGGTCGTTAGCATATTTGATTTATAATTGTGAGGTGAAATTCATTAACATGCTAGCTTCCAAGGTTATAAGTCTCTATACAGGGTTATTGGAAATTAGGGCTACTTCTGTGCACCTTAACAAACAACTTTGTTCTACGACTTATGGAAATTAAAAAAAAAAATGAAAATTTTAAGGTTATGCAAATTCGAAAAACAGCAGATTTTTTGAAACAAATTTCATTCAGACTAAGAACAGTAGATAAAAACTTAAAAACAAAGTGCAATTAAAGGTGAATGACCTAGCTATCACGGTGCATGAGATACAGCCTGGTGACAGACACAGACGGACAGTAAAGTCTTATATTACCTAATCTTATTGTAGTTACTTAATTTCCGTTTTTACCCTTTGGGTACGGAATCCTAAAAATTTACACTCATAAAAATAACTTGATACTCGGGCATATCTATTAACATTCGGTTGTTAATCCTGAGTATTATCCCCCATAACTTTTAGACGGCTGGACCGATTTTGATCAAACATAGATATTTGTAATGTACGAGTCATGCCCTTTCATTTGATACCCCACTCGAGTATATCTACTTACATTCGGTTTTTGATCCTGACTTTCATCCTCCATAACTTTAAGACGGCTGAACCGATTTTGATCAAACATAGCTAAGAACACTCCCGACTAACTTATCTTTCAAACAAAAAAAAAAAACTAAATCAAAATCGGTTCATCCGTTTGGGAGCTACGATGCCACAGACAGACACACACACACACACACACATACACACACACACAGACACGTCAAACTTATAACACCCCGTCGTTTTTGCGTCGGGGGTTAATTAAACATTAAACACAATAGCTACAAACATACATAACTAAGTTATTTTCCTTTAACACTCCATTCCTTTTTGAAAATCATTTAAATAAAACCTCGACACATTAAACAGCGTTCCGCACACCTGTGGAGGTACTTACAACGCTGAATAAAATAAGTTTCAACTGAAAACGGTGCGGAGTGCTCACGGGGTGGTTTGGTGGGTTTCAGGCTTCCTATGTGTGTAGGGTGACTGTAAATTATGTTGTAAGGGTATGTAACTATGTTTATGTTTCTAAGGAGAAAAAAAGTCATTTAAAAGCAGGTTTTTTCTACTAAACTAGTTCCGTTAACGTAGACAATCACTTTATTTTTAAATTTAATTTCCATTAAAAAAATTATTACTACTACAATACTACTACTATTACTACTACAATACTACTACTATTACTACTACAATACTACTACTATTACTACTACAATACTACTACTATTACTACTACAATACTACTACAATACTACTACAATACTACTACTATTACTACTACAATACTACTACTATTACTACTACAATACTACTACTATTACTACTACAATACTACTACTATTACTACTACAATACTACTACTATTACTACTACAATACTACTACTATTACTACTACAATACTACTACTATTACTACTACAATACTACTACTATTACTACTACAATACTACTACTATTACTACTACAATACTACTACTATTACTACTACAATACTACTACTATTACTACTATAACAATTAATTAAAAAAAACCTACATACACTAATACAAACTTAATTTCCATTTAATTCATGCAACACCGCGTCTTTATTCACAACTAGCAGTGCTCCGCGGTTTCACCCGCGTCGTGGGAATATCATATTCATATTCATATATTTATTCATAATTTACATTATACGTCATTGTTATATTTTACATTTTGTATGTAATATTAATAAATAAAACTTAAATTAAATAGCAATAAAAAGAGAAATACACGATGTCAGAAAGTCGTGAAATAGAATGTCAAGTTAGGTACTTACTAGGTACAACAATTAAAATGAACTGTAGCCTAATAGCCTCGATAAATGGTGTTGACGCATCCTCCAGACGCATCCTCTTGACGCATCCGTCAACAACTTCACGCGGCTCGCTCGCGCCTATATTCGCTGCGCGCCGCGCTCGTTCACTTTTTTCCTTGCGACCGACCGATGTCATGAAATTATTGTCACCGCGCTACATACCTAACAAGATATTGTATTTAATGAAGTAAATGTTATCTACTTTAACCACAAACAAGAGTTTTTCTTCAACAACATCCCCAACAAGTGGTCTTCAGAGCCGAATAAAGAAAAAACGACCTGTTGAAGAAAACATACAAAGCGTCGCACGCGGCGGATCCAAAATGGCGGTGCGCAATAATTAGAAAAAGAAAATCTCGGCGCAATCTACACTAAGGAGGAAGTCCTAGGAAGGGTAAATTGCAGTGTGTCGTTTCAATTCCTTTCTTTTATCCCAATTCCCAACAAACATCCACACCAATCGAGAGTCAAATCGACCATTTTGCACAGACGCGGTGGGTCAATTCATCCCTCCAAGTTCAAGTGCTATTTTGTTATTTGTGAACTAAAAGTGCTTCTAATCGCTTTCAGCAGTTCCTGACGTGATCGCACGCGCGCCCTTTGCTTGACCTAGCGTGCAAGTCCCCGGGTCGTGCGCGAGGTGGTCACGTTGCACGTGGCGTGTGGAGTTGGCCGTGCACGGTTTTTGCGTGCTTACAAGTCTCACTGCTTTCTCATCTGCACCCTATTCAATTTAAGTATCGTTCTACTGCCTTTCTTTTGTTTATTTTGCAATTTTTGTGTGAATTTTGCTAATTTGTTGCATACTAAACTAACATTTTTTATTTAGATTACCTTCAATTTACAATTCATCGCACATTTCAAGTTATTTTGCACAATATAACTCGCTATCATGGATCTAAAGACCTTAATCAAACGCAGAGGAACTCAAAAAGCTAAGCTAACTCTGTTCAAAAACTATTTAGAGCCATTATCATCCTGCGACTCAATATCATCTATTCAACTAACCGAGCTCAAGCTTCGTTTATCCAAAATCGAAGATTTATATGCTGAATATGATTCAGTACAGTGTGATATAGAGAGTTTGTGCGACGACATTCCAGGGGAGCTCGACGAGCGCGACGAGTTTGAGAAGTCGTACTACACGACGGTCGCCGAAGCCCGCGACCTGCTCGAGCGGCAGCCCTCTGCGAGCACCGCGAGTAGCGAGAGCTCGTGTGTCGCCACAGCCCTCGAGGGACGTTCAGGTGATACAGCCGGTACAGGTGGGCTTTCAATTCAATTACCTACTATACAGTTGCCCGATTTCTCTGGTTGCTATCATGATTGGCTAGAATTCCGGGACAAATATACATCCATGATACACAACAACAAATCAATCGCAGACATAAACAAATTTCACTATCTCCGAGCAGTATTAAAGGGTAGCGCAGCTTGTGTAATCGAATCTGTAGTGTTCTCATCGGACAATTACAAAATTGCATGGCAACTATTGTGTGATAGGTTTAATAACAACAGTCAACTCGTTAACAATCATATTCATAACATTTTCAATATTGAACCACTAACGAAGGAGGCATCCGAGCCTTTACTTAACATCATCGACACGGTCAGTAAAAATTTAAAGGCTCTTAAAACATTACAATTGCCAACAGACCATTGGGATGTACTAATTATCTCTATAGTTGCTCAAAAATTGGACCCAATAACAAGAAGAGAGTGGGAGGTTGGCCGCAAACAACTTAAAAATAAGGCTTATCCTACTTTAACAGAGTTCTATCATTTCCTGAGAAGTCAGGCTGAGTTATTAAGTTCTGTTGAACCATCGATTATTCAAAATAAAACCTTCATCACACAATCATTAAAACAAACATCAACAAACGCACAAGCATCATCGAACACACAGGGAAGCATCAATAAACTTATAGTATGTCCTATTTGCAAGCATAATCATTCAATTTACAAATGTTTCAAGTTCAAAGCTTTGTCAATCGAAAAACGTATAGAAACAATAAAATCTTTAAATTTATGCTTAAATTGCCTACGGAAACATCCAGGAAAAGAATGCAAATCAGGATCGTGTACTTATTGTTCAAAGAAACACAACACATTGCTACACATAAATAACACCCAACCTAGTACACAACCTAGTATTGTTTTATCTTCAACTGTGCAAGAGAACTCACAGTCAGCAGTTCTTCTATCAACAGCAGTTGTCAAGGTAAAGGGCTACCAATGTCGAGTACTACTTGACAATGGCAGCACCTCCAATTTCATTACGGAATCACTTTCCAAAAAACTTAATTTAAAGCTTCATCCATCACAGACTGTGGTGGAGGGCCTGAACCACCAGAGTTCAACAATTTTTAAGCGATGTAATGTAAAGATATCATCTCGCAGTAATAACAATACATATTCATCCGAAATATCATGTCTTGTTGTCCCATACATCACACAATCGTTACCTACACATTGTATTACTATCGACATACCTAGTGACATCGTCTTAGCCGATCCTACATTCGACACACCCAACAGGGTAGACATGTTGTTAGGTGCAGATATTTTTTGGGACGTACTAGGGACCAAGCGCATACTCTTAGGTAAGACTAAACCAACACTAATTGAAACAAAATTGGGTTGGCTTGTGTCAGGCGCTATACATTCCCAATACATACAAACAAATAATACAGTCCACTGCCATCACATTCACAACACTAACAGTACTGACACTGATTCACATGATCAGGTGTACACTGATTTACATGATCAGGTAGCTCAGTTCTTTGACCTCGAGACTGTTTCACCCATATGTGACAACATGTCTAAGGAACAATTTGAATGTGAACAATCATTTATCAAAACTACTTACCGCCAACCAGACGGTCGTTTTGTGATACACATACCACTTAAAAAATCTCCTCAAACCTTAGGAGATTCATATCAACAAGCAGCAGCTAGATTTTGTTCCCTTGAACGCAGGTTCAACCGTGAACCAGTACTAAAACAACTTTACAGTGAATTTATACAGGAGTACCTGGACCTCGGCCACATGTCTGAGGCCTACACAGTAACTCACAGTGTAGACACTGTACAAAATTATCTACCACATCATGGTGTGCTTCGGACAACCAGTCTTACAAGCAAATTACGTGTGGTATTTGACGGGTCAGCTGTCACATCATCAGGTTTGTCCTTTAATAACATTCAGTTAGTAGGGCCAACAGTACAGAACGATCTCATAAGTATACTCATCAGATTCAGGCAACATAAGTACGTAGTAACATCAGATATAGAAAAATTTTACCGTCACGTGAATACTGTTGAACAGCATAGACAGCTACAACAAATTCTGTGGCGCTTTGATCCAGCTCAGGAACTCAAAGCTTATACACTTAACACTGTTACCTACGGTACAGCCTCTGCTCCATACCTAGCTACTCGATGTTTAGTTGAGGTAGGTAAAAAATGCAAAGATAAATCTGTGAGCGATGCTATTATCAATGATTTTTATGTCGATGATTGTTTGACAGGATCAGACAGTCGGCCTCAATTGTTACACATTTGTAAGGGCTTAATTCAAGAACTTCAAGGTGCCCATTTTTATCTGCGGAAATGGCACTCAAATGACCCACATATCCTTGAACAGCTTCATGGTCAGGATACAAGGGATTCTTTGCTCAATCTAGGCGGGGAAGAGCGGTCCAGGACGCTTGGACTGTTGTGGGCGTGCAGAGAGGATTGCTTGGTATTCTCTGTCAAAAATCTTGAAGAATCTCAAATCACTAAAAGAGCAATACTGTCTAGCACGTCAACAATTTTTGACCCTTTAGGTCTTATCAATCCCTGCATTTTATTAGCTAAAACACTATTACAAAAACTTTGGTCAATAAAACTATCTTGGGACGAGCCCATCCCACAGGAACTAGCCAGACAATGGTCTAATTTTACTCAGTCTCTAGTTAACATTAGAGAAATCACGGTTCCTCGTTTAATAGTTGGTATCAAGCCTACACAACTAGAATTACATGTATTTTCTGATAGTTCAACTATTGCCTATAGCGCATGTGTTTACTTACGTTCTATTTCATGTGATAATGTTACAGTTCATTTGGTGATGGCAAAAAGCAGAGTAGCTCCTCTCAAGGCGATGACAGTGCCGCGCCTTGAGCTGTGTGGTGCTCTGCTCGCTACTCGCCTAGCTAAAAAGGTCAAACAGGCCCTCAGACTTACCATACACTCTACTACATACTGGTGCGATTCCACTATAGTCCTAGGCTGGATTAAGAGTTCAAATTCACATCTTTTAAAAATGTTTGTTTTAAATAGAATTAACGAAATAGTTGATGAGACTGACCCACACTCTTGGCGATACATACCTACACACTTAAACCCAGCTGACATAGGCTCTAGAGGTATCGATGCTGTGAGGTTACAAGAATCCAAGTTGTGGTGGCATGGTCCTCCATTTTTATTAAAGTCTCAGAGCAACTGGCCTGTTCATCCCACTAAAATTGACTATAACAACTTGCCAGAACTCAAAGCACAAAGTCACACTCATACAACTCTATCAAACACAGAACAATCACCCTTATTCATACATAACTATTCTAACATTGTAAAACTAAATCGTATCACAGCATACATTTTACGGTTCATACATAACTGTCGCTTTCCAAAGGCTAAATATGCAGGTTATTTACAAATTAAAGAACTACGTTTAGCAATGCATTTACTATGTAAATTATCTCAAATGGAATCCTTTCCTAGTGAGTATAACACATTATCTAAAAATAAAGAATTAAACATAAAAAATATACTTGTCAAATTCAATCCTTTCTTCCAGGAAGGTTTA
The DNA here is from genome assembly GCA_907269075.1 of Idaea aversata. Taxonomy (NCBI): domain Eukaryota; kingdom Metazoa; phylum Arthropoda; class Insecta; order Lepidoptera; family Geometridae; genus Idaea; species Idaea aversata. The sequence continues at coordinate 2,611,421 of OU026084.1, forward strand.
ATGAGAGTAGGTGGCAGGCTGTCCAATTCAAACTATGACTATGACACCAAACACCCCATACTACTTCACTCATCTCATCACATCACACATCTCATATTCAAATGGTATCACACCAATTTATTGCATGCTGGTCCCCAGCTTTTACTCGCCACCCTACGTCATAAGTATTGGGCTATAGGCGGGCGTAACTTAGCTAGAAGTACTGTGCATAAGTGCTTAACTTGCCTACGATATTCAGGTAGGTATATACAACCTATCATGGGCAATCTTCCTAGAGAGCGCGTACAAGGTGAATTCCCATTCTTACATACAGCCGTCGATTATGCTGGTCCTATCATGATAGCAGACAGAAAGGGTCGCGGTAGTAAGACTGTCAAATCTTACCTTTGTGTATTTGTTTGCCTCACTGTAAAGGCTGTACACATTGAATTAGTCACCGAATTAACTACAGAGTGTTTCCTAGCTGCACTCAATCGATTCATTGCTCGCAGGGGCCGCCCTTCAAGCATTCACTCAGATAATGGTACGAATTTTGTAGGGGCATGCAACGAATTAGCAAAATTTTTAAAACACTCAAATCCTGAAATAAGGGCATATGCAGCTGGGAATGCAGTGAAATTCAATTTTTCACCGGCATACTCACCAAACTTTAATGGTCTAGCAGAGGGCGCTGTCAAGTCAATAAAATTTCATCTAAAACGAGTTCTAACAACATCTCACTTAAGATATGAGGAAATGAACACATTGCTCGTGCAAATTGAGTCTATATTGAACTCTCGACCCCTAACTCCATTGTCCTCTGATCCCTCTGACCTCATACCTCTTACTCCCTCCCACTTTTTAATTGGACGTACACTGACAATGATCCCCTCTCCTGAGGAACAGAATATAAACGCCATACATGCGTTACCTCGCTTTCAAAGAGTGCAGCAGCTCAAAGCTGCATTCTGGCGGAGGTATTATTTGGAATATATTGCAGAACTTCAAAAAAGGTCCAAGTGGCAGAAGGGAACCAACGAGCTTCGTCGTCACGACATGGTCATCGTGAAGGACGACAGGCTACCACCGAACCGATGGCTGATTGGACGAGTAGTCGAAACGCACCCGGGCCCCGACGGCGTCACCCGAGTCGCAGACATTGCCACCACCACCGGAACCATACGACGAGCCTGCTCCCGCCTGTGTCCATTACCATTGGAACCTCCAAGCTTCCAAGAGGGGGCAGCCTGTTGACGCATCCTCCAGACGCATCCTCTTGACGCATCCGTCAACAACTTCACGCGGCTCGCTCGCGCCTATATTCGCTGCGCGCCGCGCTCGTTCACTTTTTTCCTTGCGACCGACCGATGTCATGAAATTATTGTCACCGCGCTACATACCTAACAAGATATTGTATTTAATGAAGTAAATGTTATCTACTTTAACCACAAACAAGAGTTTTTCTTCAACAACATCCCCAACAAATGGACTATCCAACACAAAAATGTTTTTTCAATTCAAACCAGTAGGTCCTGAGATTAGCGCGTTCAAACAAACAAACAAACTCTTCGGTTTTATAATATTAGTATAGATAAATGAATTTAATTTAAATTTATTTGTAAAATCAGCCACATGATTGCAGACCCAACGTAGAGTTCTAAAATTGTTATTATGAGAATGCTTTCCAGTCAAGTAGGGCTTTAAAGTCCTGCTAGAATTAAAGGACTTAAACTAATTTATGACCTAAAGTCCTTTTTGACTTCAAAACATTGTATTTGTTACAATTTTATAACTCTATAGTGGGACTACCCCTAAATTACCTCCTAGCTAGATCGCAAAAAATATTACTATAGTTGGTATGAGCCTGTCACAGGTGACTGACTCAGTCAGTCAAATCTGACATATAAGTTACTCTAAAAGTCAATTCTCAAGTCAAGTCTCTCCCTGAAATATTCCTCAAAAAAGTCATGCACAAGAAATAATAATTTGAAGCTATACTGGAAAAAGTACTTGGGAAGAAAAATAGTAGACGCTAGCAAAATGCGCAGCATAAAATATGCACAGTCATGTCCGCCATCAGAAGGTTGAAAAAAGTTCGGCGGCGGCGGCTGCGTCGTAAAAAATATACCTACCTAAGTAGAAATAAAACCACAGCATCCCAATTATGCACCTACACGAGACAAAAAGGTCCAATAAATAGCTGTTACTGTGGTCACACTAGTGCGGTGTATTGGAAAAGTTAGAGATAAAAGAAATGGTTGTCTGTAAAGTCGGTTTACGGACAATAATTATTCGTCATAACGTCATAAGAAAACATTGATGGTAACCATAGCAACGATAATATGTTGCTATGGTTACAATAACGTTGCTATGGTTACTTGTCAATAACGTGATGCAAACTTATAATAATATGACTTAACTTATGATAACTGTGTATACCTATACCTAATTCTGCCTCTTACGTTTTCACGCCTTAGCCATTGAAGCAATTATAATGAATTTCGATATTAGACGAAGGTGCCTTCGATTCCAATTCCAGCACCCTACGCGGGTGAATTCGGGGGCATCTAGCATTCTATAAAACAGAGAGATTATTAAGTCTAAAATAAATGCTTTAATCACCACTAAAACACTGACACAATGTAGAATCTAGGTCCAAAACAGGGGCAAGAATTGCATTTTTAACTGAAAATATCTACTTTATGCACTACTTAGACCTAATTTTGATGCCATGTCGGTTGCTCATATTTTTGAAGTAATTAAAAGGCAAAGTTTGAGTTAAGCCGGTTGCAAACCGAGAGCTGAGCTAACTTAATTTAGCTTAGAACGTTAACTAAGCTAAGCTAACTAAAATATGTCAAACTAAGTTAGCAGAGTATTCGAAGCTACGCGAGCTAAGCCCCTTCCACTTTTCGCACCATCTGCTAGTGTGCTAGTTTTTGGTCAGCACCGGCTTAAGGGTATTTAAAAAAAGAATTTTTGCGTTGCAATTAGAGTATTCAAAAAAAGTGGTTGACTGTAAAGTCGGTTTACGGACCGACTTTACAGTCAACCAGTCAACCACCATCATAATTTTACGTGATAACGTCCTCATAAAAAAACGATGAAAAAATTAGTTTTATTTTTCATTTTTCCTTTTTTTTATATATTTTTTCGGAACGCGACGCGACTCATGACGTAACACTTTTTTTATTTTTCCTTGAAAATGGTTCGCTATCGTAGTACTCACATAAAAATAAACGAAATGTTTTACCTCTATGAAAAGTTTCCAACATTTCGGTCACGTAGTTCCTCTACTAGCGTAGGTACTACATGCACTTTGAAATGAGCTTTTGAACTTCGAATACGAATGACGTTCTGAAACCTAATAAAGGTTTTAATAGTTGGGAAATACATTTCATCATATTCTCTAATCCTGGTGGGTTATTTTTCAAATTTCCTACCTAATCTATGTATATCTATTCATCTGTCTAATATTATATAGAGGAAACATTTTGTAATGAATAGGCTCCGAAACTACTGGACCGATTTTGATGAAACTTGGTATGAGAATACATTGATTCATTGGGAGTAATATAGGCTACTTTTTATCCCGATATTCCCACGGGGTCGGGAGTTACGCGGGTAAAACCGCAGAGCGCTACTAGTAATGTATTAGAGAGCTTAGATGTAATACTGATTTAAAACTACGTTAATTTATTTCAATAAACTAAGTAAGTACCTATTACTTATGATCTTGTTCGTAACATTGAATCTTCTTAAAAAACTGGTTGCCTGTAAAGTCGGTATACGGGCGAAAGTTTTACGTGACAACAACTGTGCTCGAGTGGAAGGGACGCGTGCCTTTCACTTTTTATGTCTGTCTCTCTCGCTCTTAGGCGGGCTAACCATGCCCGCGTGCCTCTCACTCGCTCTCATTGTGAGTGCATAACGTGAGCGGAGCGTAACGCAGTTTCTTGAAGTGTCACCCGGCAAACCAATTTATAAGACGTTGTCACGTCAAAAAAAGTTAATTTTGGTGCTTCTTTTGCTAATTAATTATTTACTAAGCTCGAAGTTCTCCTAATTTTTTTAAATCTATTGAAGTTATCCGTTAAAGTAACACTTACTTTTTTCAATTAAAAAACATGTAAGCCTAAAATACAAACTATTCAATCAATTGTCAACAATAACACTCCATTTTGATTTTGACGACCCAGTTGGCACAATGGTCACCATGTCGGACTGCCAAACACAGGGTTGCGGGTTCAATTCCCGCCTCAGACATGTAGGTATTTATGTTGAGATCTTTGTCTGTGGTCTGGTTGTTTCTATCTTAATATATATAAATCTCGTGTCACAATGTTTGTCCTCAATGGACTCCTAAACCACTTAACCGATTATAATAAAATTCGCACACCATGTGCAGTTCGATCCAACTTGAGAGATAGGATAGCTTACATCCCGATATTCCCACGGGATCGGGAGTTACGCGGGTGAAACCGCGTAGGGCAGCTAGTGTATTATAAGTATATATTTACAAAAGAAAATTATATAAGTAGTATATCCGTTGTCTAGCACCCATAACACAAGTCTAGTTACTTAGCTTGGGGCTAGATGGCGATGTATGGAATGTCCTGCAATATTTATTTATTTATTTTGTTGCAAAAAAAGGTACAGTATGCGTCATAAGTCCCCTATCACTATGCTACAATAATACTATAAATTATATAAAAAATATGCTTCTATCGGTGATGGATACATATTTCTGCCGTTTGCAACGGAGACACTTGGTCCTTGGGGTCCAGACGCCTTAAAATTTTATAAAGAAGTTTCAAAATTACTAGTTTTAGCTTCGGGTGACCAAAGGGCTGGCTCGTACCTCGGACAACGGATAAGCATCGCCATCCAACGTGGTAACGCTGCCAGCCTTTTGGGCACACTTCCTAGGGATCCCCATTTGGACTTTTAATTTAGTGTAAGTAAAGTAGGTAGTTTATTTAATTAATTTAAGTTTTCGTTATTTAATTGTTATTTAGTATAAAAAATTATATGTATTATAATAGATTGTACATGCCCAGAACCAAAATTCCATCAAAAAATCTTAAACAGCAATATTAGGTATAAACAGAATGTATACACACAAATAAACACATATCTCCACGATCCATACCTTTCATAAGACTCACAGAGAGACCTAGACAATGTAATAATACCTTATTGTAATGCCGTAGCCGCGTAGCTACAGCCTCTCCTCGGATACAGAAGATTCCATACCTATTTGCCGACCCTCGGTTTATTATGTGAGAGCATGCCTTGGCAAATAATAAATGGTAGGTACTTGTAAAACTACCTAGGAGCGGCTTGCGTGAGATTGTTCTTAAACGTATTTAGCTAAATACTATCTAAATACAATTAATGGGCAATCTAATTTGGCTGCTACTTTGGCACAACAAAGAGGAAATGCAGCGAGCTTTTTAGCCACCACGTATAGGAAAACTTATTTAGATTTTTAATGTTGTTTTAATGTAGGTACTTTTTTTCATTGAACTAAGGTGTTACTTTATAATGTTTTGTAACTTCACTACATAGTATAAAATAAAGTCACTTTTCGGCGTCCCTATGAAACCACGCAACGGATTTTGATGCGTGCGATAGACACTCCTTCGACGAACGAAATATGGAATGAATTTTAAAACAACGCACCTTTTTTCGATGATTACCTAATTGAGCATGATCAGTCCCGATCCCGTGGGAATATCAAAATGAAAAGTAGCCTATAGCCTTCCTCGATAAATGGACTAACCAACACAAAAAAAAAATTCAATTCGAACCAGTAGTTCCTGAGATTAGCGCGTTCAAACAAACAAACAAACTCTTCAGCTTTATAACATTGGTAAAGATTTATTGTAACTATTTTTTGTTACTTTTATTTATCACTATCACTACATAGTATAAAACAAAGTCGCTTTCTCTGTCCCTATTTCCCTTTGTATGCTTAGATCTTTAAAACTACGCAACGGATTTTGATGCGGTTTTTTTATAGATAGAACGATTCAAGAGGAAGGTTTATATGTATACTGTTGTAAAAATTAATGATGAGGAAGTTGAATTAGTCAGTAAGGCTGTCTTTCTAGGTATAACTTTAGATCCTAAGCTTCAGTGGGGCCCGCATGTGGAAGCATTGTCCAATAGACTTAGTTCTGCCGCTTACGCCGTTAAGAAAATTCGCGAATACACGGACATTGAGACTGCTCGCCTAGTCTATTTCGGCTACTTCCACGGTGTCATGTCGTACGGCATCCTACTGTGGGGGTGTGCTGCAGATATTGATGCTATTTTCATATTGCAAAAGAGAGCTGTCCGAGCTATCTACAAAATGGGCCCCAGGGAATCACTTAGAGAAAAATTTAAAGAGATAAATATATTAACGCTCTATTCACAATATATCTACGAAAACTTGCTCTACGTTCACAAAAATCCTGATATTTTCCGTAAAAACAGCGATATTCATAATTTCAATTTAAGAAATAAGGGTGAACTTACCGTGCCCGGTAGCAGGCTCCGGAAAATAAACAGGTCGTTTAAAAAAAAAAAAAAAAAAAAAAATAATATTTATATTTTTAGAAATGAGAAAGCAGGCTCATGCACTTGAAATTAACTTATAAAAATGAGTTACTTATATATTTTCGACAAAAATGAGTCCTGTGTCATATTAGACCACAACATACAGTATTGCCTTATTCAATGAAGTCACTTTAATAATAAATCTTCTTCAGTTTTTAACAGGTTTAGGGCACAGGCTCTATGAAGTAGCTCTCTTATTACAATTTAACTCTACTACAACCGCAATATAAGCGTTTTGACCAAGTGAGTATTTATATGATATTTGACGAAAATGAGTCCTGTTTCCTATTCACCCAGAATGAGTTCTATGTCATATTAGACCAAAAATACAGTATTGCCTCATTTAATGTAATTTTTATATTAAATCTTCTTAGGTTTAACAGGTCAGGGCACTGACACCACGGAGTAGCTGTCTTATTACAATGTAACTCGACATTTACAACTGTTATCGGTAAATCGTCTATTGTAACTCTGTGTGTGTTATGTATCTTGTGGCTGACGTCATGCAGTCCGGTGATACGGCCGCGTCTGTGTCGTATATGACCAAAAATGAGTCATATGTCATAATTGACAAAAATGAGTCGTACTTCCTATTTAGCCAAAAATGAGTCTTATGTCAAAAATATACAGTATTGCCTTAATTAATATTAAATCTTCTTAGGTTTAACAGGTTCAGGGCACTGACACCAAGGAGTAGCTGTCTTATTACAATGTAACTCGACATTTACAACTGTTATTGGTAAATCGTCTATTGTAACTCTGTGCGTGTTATGTATCTTGTAGCTGACGTCATGAAGTCCGGTGATGCGATCGCGTCTACGGGTAACTTCACGCTGGTTGAAGCATTTACGCATGTCGCGTTTACGGTAGACTTTGTCATGGGAGTGCTTAAAAGTATTTTCCGTGCCAGTAGTAATATTCGGTGGTCTAATAACTTTTAATCCTGCTTCTTTCAACCTCACATAGAACTCGTCATCCTCAAGCCCCCAACCCCAATAATTATTGGACATACCATTGACTTTCTGGTACTGTTCCCTCGTCACTATCAAAATACCACCGATGAATGTATCATAGTGGTATTTCGGGTGAGTCTGAGGTGACGATATATGTAATGGGCCATTTATAGGATAATTATATTTTAAATTATCGTTTAACGGTAGTAAATCAACATCATGCATTGCTATGTAGTCATACTCTAGTTTTGTGTACAAAAATCCAACGTTAATTAGCGATGCTCGATTAAAACGATAGCTGTCTTGTTGCTGGATAACGTATATGTGGAACGGTATGTTCTGTTTGTTTAGAAATGTAAACATGTGTGGTACGAAGTCTAGGAGTTCCTCGAATCTATCTCTGAATGGTACGAGTATTGCTAGACGTTTCTTTGATGAGTTCTGTGAGATTTGAAAGCGATCGAGCTTAGGTAATGCCTCTTGTTCTTGCAGACGAAGCAGTCAGGATGCCACTGTGTGTTCAGAGCTGAGATGTAGTTCTCCATGATAGGTTTGTTGCATCCGCCGCATTTAGGTGCGAACATGTCGAAATAGTCCGCGCGACAATACGGCTTGCCATCCCGTTCGTGGAAGCCATCCTCGCCGAACTGCTGCCCGCATTGGGCGCAGAAGAAATGCTCCGTATGCCACGTCTTCTCAAGCGCTGTCACGCATTTGTCGAGAATCGGGCCGTTGCAGTAGGCGCATCTCGGTGAGAACAGGTTGTGATAGTCTGGCTCGCAGTACGGCCTTCCATCTCGCTCGAAGAAGTTCCTCGTGCCGAGTTCCTGGTTGCAGTGCGCGCAGGTGAAGTGCTCCGGATGCCAGGTTCGGCCCAACGCCGTGATCACCTGTCCGACGATGGGTTTTTCGCAGGCGTTGCAGCAGCCCTTCTGGGGCGTTTGTACTCCTTGGCGGCTCATGTCTGCACGTAGCGAGCCTAGCATATGCTCGAGGGAAGCGGGCTCCGGCTGACGCGGGCTGCTGCGGTAGTGTTCCTCCCAAGCGCGCTTCTCCCGGTACACGTGTGTACCTTCTCCGCCTGCCCCGCTCACCTTGAAATCAGACAGCGAAGCCATCAAGTCATCAAGTTCCTTCGTTGCACTGGAAGCATGGTGATGATGCCTTACTGTAGACGTCTGTACTGCTGGCTGCTGTTGCGCCTGCGCCGGTTCCACCACAGTCTCCTGCACTGTGACCGTGACTTGCTTCGTGCCCGGTCGGGGGAGGGTTCCACCGGTCGATGGTAGAGGCGATGTTGACCCTCTACCATTTGGTATATCAGCATTGAGTTGGTCAAGCAAAGAATCCACTGTAGGTCGTGTTGATGCTGGACTTGTCGCTCCATTCGTTCTGGCATATCCATCTGTCACATTTCTTTCGTAACTCTTTTCGTAGTTGCCGTAGCGTGCGTTGCTTAGATCGTCGAGTAAACAGTCGAGTTCTGTCAAATTGCCTCTGCCGCCGCTAGTTCTGCCGTAACCACTCGAATTGTAGTTAGGAGTGCTACTATTGTAGCTATTCTGGTTCGAATATTTGATTGGAACTATCTTCTCGAGGGAGCTTGTGTTTTGATACGTGGGCGAAGCTGGTTTAGCATAATCTGTAGATATATTCCTCGATCCATTGATAGAGCCATAACCAGTCGAGGTTGGAGAACTGAGGCTTCCCCCGGGCGAGCTCAGCCTGCCCGGCGACGTTCCCCTGCCGAGCGGCGAGCTCGTCCGCCCAGGGGAACTGGTGCGTCCACCCGGGGAGCTGGTGCGGCCACCTGGGCTGCCCACTCGGGCCCCAGGGTTGATGGAGTTCTGTAGGTCAGCGAGGAGGGCATCTAAATCATCCATCTTTGCGTCGCTGTTATCACTAATTGCACTGCAACGAGAATAACACACAATACTCTAACTAAATTATGGTACCGTTGACTTAAATAATGATTTATTGCGCTCGTTATTACTAAATAATACTGAATATTAATAGTACATGTGTGCTCTATTATAATAAATTACCTAAAGATGTATATGACATGTCCATTAACAGGTTCAAAACTTTTATAAAGCATAGATTGTGCAGTAAGGCATACTATGATACTTCGTCTTATCTTAATGATAAGAACCCATGGACATGACTTTAGTTGCTCCATTTCAAATAATACTTTCAAATACTGTAATATTGACTTTTGTGAGCGTGACCACATGAAAAAAAAAAAAAACCCTATGAGTTTCTTGTGCCTTCTTCTCATTGGTGGGCGCGTTCCGAAGGCACACATCCTAACTTAGTTTTTAAGACGTTTTTATGTGGTCCTGTATACTTTTAAGTATTAAGTATCCAAAGAAATAAAGATATTTGATTTGATTTGATTTGATAATACATGCATTATATAGCCGTCGCTAGTCGCTAGTTATAAATAAACTAGCGACCCGTCCCGGCTTCGCACGGCTAAAAGTGACTTTATTTTATACTATGTAGTGATGATAGTGATAGTGATAACGGTTCTATCTAAAGGTAAATTCTATTTTAATAATCATAAGGCAATAAGTTGTGCTAGTGAAACTTTTACAAAACAACCGAGACTTAAGAGTTATTTAAAGCAGCTGTTTGTTCTATTTTCGGCCTAAAAATTCAATTTTTTGATGATGGGTCTTTTAACGTTTATGTCACGCAAAAAAATATACGTTTTTTCAAATCGATTTCAGTATACCTAGTAATGGCCGAATCTCTGGAATAATATATTATTCCGAATAAAATGTAGCTATATTAAGCTACATTTTATCCTGATATTCCCACAGGATATTACAAGTAGAACTACAGCGGGCAGCTAATCCCTCCCTATATATATACATTATTGTTCCTATATACAGGGTTATTGGAAATTAATTGACACGGCGTTAAGGGCTTCTTCTGTGCACCTTAACAAACAACTTTTGTTCTACGACTTTTGTCGAAACTTAATACATATCCCAAAAAAATATTTAAGTGTTTCTCGTACTGTCTGGTAATTTTCTATGTCTATGCGCCAAGTGCGCGCGCGCGATCGGCACGGGGCGCATGTACCATACCTACTATGATTGATTCTGTGACGTAGACGTAGAGTTGAGTATTATTTGAACTGTTGGATTTAATTTTTGAAGTTATACTTCTTTAGGCGCGTTATGAAAAAATGATGAGAGTGAAATTTTACAAAAGCGTCACACAAAATTCTCACGTCGGACGAGTTTTTTGTCGGACGAGTTTTTTGCCGGACGAGTTTTTTGTCGGACGAGTTTTTTGTCGGACGAGTTTTTTGTCGGACGAGTTTTTTGTCGGACGAGTATTTTGTCGGACGAGTTTTTTGTCGGACGAGTATTTTGTCGGACGAACTTTTCGTCGGACGAGTTTTTTGTCGGACGAGTTTTTTGCCGGACGAGCTTTTTGTCAGACGAGTTTTTTTTTTTTTTTTTTTTTAATAATGCCAAAAAAGTATAACTTCTCACGCGCGTACATAAGTACACGCACCCATTTTTATTTTTGTATGGAATATTTTTATAATGAATTTCCAAAAGTCGTAGAACAAAAGTTTATCGTTAAGGTGCACAGAAGAAACCCTTAACGCCGTGTCAATTAATTTCCAATAACCCTGTATATATCCGAAATAAGCTCTGTCTATCTGTTGCGTTTTCTTACCGCTCTGAACCAATTTTGATGGATTTTGACACAGGGATAGCATAAGACATTAGGATAAGAACTTTTAGTCATTCAGCTAGCCTAGCATGAAGGCCAGCTAGCCTAGCATGACGACCAAAACGCAGATCTCTAATACGCAGGGTTCGGGCTAGCACCAATACCATTCTGAGCGCATTTGCGGATAGGTTCGATTGTCAGTACTTGAATCATTGCTGTATGATTCAGGTGCTGACCTCAGGGTAAGGGTGGGATTGGACTGTATTTATTTGCTTTAATTTTTATTTATTTTTTATTTATTTTGTATTTGTTTATATTCTATTGTTTGACATTTAATTGATTTATCTACTGATTGAATTTACTTTGGATTTAATTTATAATATGATTATGATTCTAATTTTTAATTTTATTTTATTTATTTTTGACATTGCATTTAGTTGACATTTAAGTATGATGACATTGAATTTTATTATTTTGTTATATATTTTGATTTTGATTATTTTTTATTTTATTGATTTTATTAGTGTGATTATGTGTATTTTATGGATTTTAATTATCTGAAATAAATGTAAATGTATTGAATTAAAACACGATACGATAAAGCTATTATTGTTATCATTATTGTTGTTATCATTATTAATTGCGACAAAAATTATGATAAAAATTCAACATGGCGGCTTTATCTATCATATTTTGAGAGTTGATGTAGTTATATCGCGTGATATAGCTTTATCGTATCGTGTTTTGGTCGTCATGCTAGGCTAGCTGGCCTTCATGCTAGGCTAGCTGAATGACTAAAAGTTCTTATCCTAATGTCTTATGCTATCCCTGTGTCAAAATCCATCAAAATAAAAATTCAACATGGCGGCTTTATGTATCATATTTTGAGAGTTGATGTAGTTATATCGCGTGATATAGCTTTATCGTATCGTGTTTTGGTCTTCATGCTAGGCAGGCTGAACTTTATTTATTTATTTACCTACACGAAATATGGGTTAGGTACAATGGTCTTATAATAAAAAATCAGATTCTCTTTATTCTACTAAGCTACGGCATGCAAAAAAGAATTTCTTAAAAATTATATTTTTCCATTCATTTACTTATTTAATTTGATTTAATTAAACTGTTATTCCGATCAAGATCCTGGATTTAACTCCAGTGAAATCGCGCAGTTAATTTTAAATATTACATAATACCTGTATCCATTTTCCATTTCATAAACTAGTCGTGTGTTTCATATTAATATGATACCTATCTATCTACAGTGAGTCAGTGAGTGCGGCCATGCCATCATACGATCGCATGTAGGGTTACCAGATCGAAAAATGAATTTTCCGGGCAAAATTCATAAACCTGATATTTTGTAGAGCAAAATTGAATCCGTGCGAAAGACACTTCTTCGACGAACGAAATAATGGAATGAATTTTAAAATAACGCACCTTTTTTCCATGATTACCTAATTGACCAGTGATCAGTCCCGATCCCGTGGGGATATCAAAATGAAAAGTAGCCTATAGCCTTCCTCGATAAATGGACAAACCAACACAAAAATATTTTTTTCAATTCGAACCAGTAGTTCCTGAGATTAGCGCGTTCAAACAAACAAACTCTTCAGCTTTATAACATTGGTAAAGATTTATTGTAACTATTTTTTTATTACTTTTATTTATCACTATCACTACATAGTATAAAACAAAGTCGCTTTCTCTGTCCCTATTTCCCTTTGTACGCTTAGATCTTTAAAACTACGCAACGGATTTTGATGCGGTTTTTTTAATAGATAGAGTGATTCAAGAGGAAGGTTTATATGAGTGCTTCCTGTTTGCCCCACCAAGCTGCCCCACAGTGGGGCAAAGTGGAATCGTTAAAATTTTGTAGTCTCGTTTGCCCCACTATTATGATTCTGCCCATCAGGGTTGGCACCTTGTTGAGAGTGAGAATTTTCGTGTCATCTCCAAAGTTATGCCATCACGGTATGTTACAAATTACACTAAAACATGCAGACTTAAGTTACTTGTGGTGCCATAATCTCGAAATACGAGCTATGTATAATACGAGACATTAAATAATATTGACAAGATCTCCATTTCAAATGTCAGTTGTGATAAATGTAACTGGGTTGGTAACCTATGGAGTGTGTTTAAATAAAAGTACAAAATGAAAGAAAGAAAATAAATAAAGAAAATGATTATTTGAAACGTTAACTTCCGAAAGAATCTGGTTATAAATCACAAAATAAATTACAGGACTCGTTACAAATAAAATCTTTGCCAATCTCAACACACAATAATTAGTCACTACTAACCGTAAAATAAAAAAATCTCAGATTGATTAACACTTGACTAAGTTAAATACAGTTTCATTGATTAAATAATAAAAAAACATCATGCAGAACATACAAACAGTCACGCAAAATATGAAAATTTTTAGAAAGACCAAACCAGTTTTATTTGGTAAGCATATTCGTAGGTAACGGTCTCGCCGGTTTTGTTGTTATGTGACGGTACGTTTTTAAAGTTGCCCACATCCGTTTTTGCAAGTGTCTACATAACATGGTGATTTAGGTAGCTTTCAAGAAACAACAAATATTAGTGTACGCTATTATGAGTTAAATGTCAACCAAAGCTTTCATAGCTCGCTGTCTTCAAATATTATTGAAACAAGTTAAATAAATAAAAGTTTAAAATACGTGGTTCCCATTCCGGAATCTGTCATTTTACTACAGAGAAAAGAGCGATGTAAGCTTTGGTAGCAGTAAAAATGTAGTTAGCTGAGTCAAATGTTAATCAATCTCCAAATATGCTGCTATGAGCTCATATACATAATTGAAATATGATTCAAATATGACTGAAAAATACGTGGTTCCTATTCCGGTAGCAGTAAAAACATTTGACTACGCTAAATACAGTTAGCGTAGTCAAATGTCAATTAATCTGATATTTTATTTTTCACAGTTAGTAGTAAAAGTGACTAATTATTGTGTGTTGAGTTTGGCAAAGATTTTATTTGTAATGAGTCGTGTAATTTATTTTGTGATTTATAACCAGTTTCCTTCAGAAGTAAACGTTTCAAATAATCATTTTGTACTTTTATTTAAACACACAACATAGGTTACCAACCCAGTTACATTTATCACAACTGAAATTTGAATTGTGTATTTGTATACCGTGATGGTTCATAACTTTGGAGATGACACGAAAATTCTCAAACTCTAAACAAGGTGCCAACCCTGATGGGCAGAATCATTTTAGTGGGGCAAACGAGACTACAAAATTTTAACGATTCCACTTTGCCCCACTGTGGGGCAGCTTGGTGGGGCAAACGGGAAGCACTCGTTTATATGTATAATACATGCATAATATAGCCGTGCGAAGCCGGAGCGGGTCGCTAGTTTTCTATAAATTTCCTATCATATGGTAACCCTAATCATAGGTATCGACTGAAAGCAATTTGTACGCGAATAATTGGCTCCATTTTGCTCTTGTTTGTATTTACACGCTCATACGCCTATCGTGAACAAATATGGCTTTTATTACATACGACAAATTGAATTTTTTAATGTAGTTTCTATGAAGTTTCCATGACCGTGAAGCGGGGAAATTGAAGAATGGTGTTTCCAGCTTTCTTCTTCTTCTGCTTATCGTCACTACATAGTCACTACATAGTATAAAATAAAGTCACTTTTCGCCGTCCCTATTTCCCTTTGTATGCTTAGATCTTTAAAACTACGCAACGGATTTTGATGCGGTTTTTTTTAATAGATAGAGTGATTCAAGAGGAAGGTTTACATGTATAATACATGCATAATATAGCTGTGCGAAGCCGGAGCGGGTCGCTAGTAGTCAATAAATAATCTATCTGCCTATACTATAAATATGATAAAGCTGAAGAGCTTGTTTGTTTGAACGCGCTAATCTCAGGAACTACTGGTTCGAATTGATTTTTTTTTTGTGCTGGATAGTCAATTTATTGAAGAAGGCTTTAGGCTATATAACATCACGCTGCGACTAATAGGAGCGAAGAATCAGTGGGAAATGTGGAAAAACCGGGGAAAATTATTTATCTTTGAGGGCTTCCGTTGTTTGTTTGAACGCTCTAAATTTAAGGATCTACTGGTTCGAATTGAAAAAATATTATTGTGTTAGATAGTCTATTTGTCGAGATTCCCACGGGATTGGGAGTTACGCGGGTGAAACCGCGGAGCGCTACTAGTAAATAAATATTGCAGGACATTTTACACATCGCAATCTAGCCCTAAGCTAAATATCTAGACTTGTGTTATGGGTGCTAGACAACGGATATACTAAGTAGGTACTTATATACTTTTCTTTTTTAAATATATAATAATAATAAATATTGCAGGACATTCCGCACATATTGCCATCTAGCCCCAAACTAAGCAATTAGTCTTGTGAGAACACAGCTATCCTATCCAGCTACCAAAAAAAATCAAAATTAAATCATTTCCTTTGATTTGCCATTTTATGTTTGTTTTATTCAAAATATACCTATTTAAAATCGGTTCAGCAGTGTCGGAACCTACTCAATGCAAACAAATAAATAATAAAATCTTTCCTATTTATCACTAGGTACATAGTATAAAACAAAGTCGCTTTTTCAGTCCCTATTTCCCTTAGACTGCTTAAATCTTTAAAACTACGCAACGGATTTTGATGGGGATTTTTTTAATAGATAGAGTGATTCAAGAGGAAGGTTTATATGTATAATACATGCATAATAATATAGCCGTGCGTAGCCGGGGCGGGTCGCTAGTAATATTACAAAATCTTAATATATATAAATCTCGTGTCACAATGTTTGTCCTCAATGGACTCCTAAACCACTTAACCGATTATAATAAAATTCGCACACCATGTGCAGTTCGATCCAACTTGAGAGATAGGATAGCATACATCCCGATATTCCCACGGGATCGGGAGTTACGCGGGTGAAACCGCGGAGGGCAGCTAGTACTAATATAGAAATAGAAACACAAAAGCCAATAACAGACGTTTACAGCGACATCAATTGAAGTCGACATCTTGTCTCTAGGTCTGAAAAGGTTCCATTATAGTGATTTTTATTGCGGCTACCTTTCGGCTACCTTTTCCTAAACGACTCCACATTTATCTTTATAAAACAGTCCAGGATAGGCAGGTCAATAAATTGAAGAAACTTTGACTAGGTTGGATTTATGGTAAATATTTTTCAAGGAAAAATGCTTACCGACACGAGACTCAAACTCACCATCCCCTGTAATACGTTCACGGCCACGTTTTATAAAAATAAAAATCATTTAGAATTTTTATTCCTCTAATATATTTCTGTGGTCTACTCCGAATTCCGAACAAGTTTTTACGCAAGTTTACGTTTGTACGTCATATGTTTAAAAGACGTAAATGACTATGAAAATTATTTTAAAAATTAAATTAGTATCTTTATACTTTTGTAGGACTGGACCAGTACAGTATATTTTATGTAAACAAAATAAAAAAATATGGATATTTAACGTTTGAACTATGACGAAGTCTGCTATCTGTAAGAGTGCCTAATTACATTTGAAATCGTCGAAAGCCCCAATTTTTGTACTATACCAGTTCGCAAGACCAAATTGAAATCCGGCCACGGCAATGGGGAAAGCGAACAAAAGCTTTCACAATAACAAAATAAAAGGAATAACGAAAAAAGACGTCTTCCATTCAAATAAGTCGAATAATTCGATTCAAAGTTTTCATTATTCATCGGATTGGAGAAGATTTAACAAATAGAAAAGAATTAAGTATATTTAACCTAAGTACCTTGGTATTCTAGACCTATAGGTACAATCAGCTGTGCAGCACTATTTGAACATTATGACGACCTAGTTGGCACAATGGTCACCATGCCGGACTGCCAATCACAGGGTTGCGGGTTCGATTCCCGCCTCAGACAAGTATTGATGCTTAGATATTTGTCTGTGGTCTGGTTGTTTCTATGTATATAAAGTATGTATTTACAAAAGAAAAGTACCCATATACGTAGTATATCCGATGTCTAGCACCCATAACATAAGTCTAGTAACTTAGCTTGGGGCTAGATGGCGATGTGTGGAATGTCCTGCAATATTTATTTATTTTATTTAATTAAGTAAAGTTAACCTAAGTAAGTACCTTTGTATTCTAGACCTATAGGTACAATCAACGTTCAAAAGTCCACCGGCACCGTAACGTTTACAATCCTGTGCAGCACTATTTGAACATTATAACAACGTAACCTGTAAATCGATCCCACGTCGTCGTCGGTTGTTGTAGCGGGTGGCGGCTTATACGGCCAACTAAATGCATAGCTAACATGTTGAAAATAATAATCACACTGAGTACTTTTAATTCAAGTATTTATGTTTGTGTGTAATGTCTATTAGAAGAAGGTCGTAAGTCCGATACTTTTTGATAGTATTATTGTAGCAAACTGATAGTTTACTTATGACGCATACACTGTTATGTACATGTTTGGCTTATAATTAATCGAAAGAAATCTTTCGTTAACTCACCGATCCAATTTGGAAACCCCAGACACCCGCACTAAGCGTTTTGTTTGGTCATTCCTTATTAGTACATCAAGGTAATAATCTGTCTTTCCTGATGTGTACAATTTTCACGGAACACTTTTACTCCTAGCTACAATTTGGAGGTCTGCAAGTCGCGAGTGTTCTAAGAAAGCGTGTTACATTTTAGGCCACATCGTCACATCCTATCGGGTAGGTCGTGTTAGTGGCCAAAAGACCAATCATTTGGGGGTCTGCAAGTCGCAAGTGTTCTAAGAAAGCGTGTTACATTTTAGGTCACATCGTCACATCCTATCGGGTAGGTCGTGTTAGTGGCCAAAAGACCAAACATTTGGGGGTCTGCATGTCGCGAGTGTTCTAAGAAAGCGTGTTACATTTTAGGCCACATCGTCACATCCCATCGGGTAGGTCGTGTTAGTGGTCAAAAGACCAATCATTTGGGGGTCTGCAAGTCGCGAGTGTTCTAAGAAAGCATGTTACATTTTAGGCCACATCGTCATATTAAGTCACATACCATAGGGTAGGTGTGTTAGTGGCCAAATGACCAATCATTTGTAAAAAAAAATGCCTTGTCTGCGCGATAAAAAGAAGAGTTAATGTGTTTATTTTACTAGATATTTTATTACTGATGGAGCGGCATCTAACAAGCCTCCAACAAGTAATAAACATTCTTTGTGCGTATATAAAAACTTTCTAGAGTCAACGTTTAAAACTATCGACAGAAGTGCCTATCTAAACAAGAATTTATAGGTAGGATCTTTAATTACTGTTACTTACAGGCTGCGTAAGCTTTGCTCATTGACGGACCCCGCCTGCTTGACGGAACACCGATGGGTTTTAGTGGGTAAATCTAAGACCAGCTACCATTCCCAGGCCGAAAGATGTCACTACAAACCTTCACCACATGGGTGACGGGATGATGCAGTAATGCATTTTCCCATTGCTTTTTTAGATACAAACGCTACATTCGCTTGTTATTTTAACGTGTTTTTGGACATTGTTTTCCAGTAGCCAGTCCACTACCATTCCATCACAGTAGCCCAAGTAGTTTATCAATAGTTCTATCTATCCAAACCGGAGGCTATCCTTGGCTGCAGACAGGGATTACCGCCCGCCGGTTTGTTGTAAGGGGCCTCTACGTGTTAGCTTCGGCTCCACACACGCCTTCCAAAGGTCCGGGGCTGCATAGCTCCATCATATGGGAATCATAAGTACAGTCGGCTGCATAATTGCAGCCCTCTTGCAGCCATCATTCTAATATTTTTTGGTTGATTAATTGATGAGTTAGAAGACTTTAAACTTCACCTAAAGCAGTTGTCTAGAATCTTGCTCGTGTTGAAAACATTCTTATAACAGTCGTTTTGGAGCTCTACGGTGGGTCTGTAATTATGCAGCCAACCGTACCTACAATCTACGTAATACCGCAAAATGATGAAAAGCTTTTAAATCTAATTGGAAGCAAAGTACGAAGTAAATGCGGTCACAAAGCAACTCATTATTTTATTTTGTTGCAGTTTTCTTTCCGAGATGTTTTAAGTTAACAAGTTTAGTCGGGAATCTCGACTGTCTTCAGCTTTAGAGGACAAAATAAGGTTGTTACTTTGTATTTCTTTCTTGACTTAATTTAACTCAAATTGGTTGGTTATTTTTCTTAACAAGAATTTGTTTTAGAGAGGTTATTCTTCAATTCGCACGCAATAACAACGCACAAAATTTGGAATTGTAGAATTACAAAAATAAAATAATATCTTGCCAGACCACAGATAAACATCTAAGCATAAATACTTTTCTGAGGCGAGATTCGAACCCGCAACCCTGTGTTTGGCAGTCCGGCATGGTGACCATTGTGCCAACTGGGTCGTCAATATTAGTCAGGACTTTGATTTTGCGAGTTAAGTATATTATGCGTTTTGCGTAAATATGGTGTTTTGCATAGTTGACGGTTTAAACCACAGATATAGATATAGTTTGAACTTTGTACTATTTTTTATTTTTGAAGTGAAAACTTCTTTAGCGGCGTTGAGCACTTTTTCTGTAATGGGTATAAAATCTTAAACTCGCGTCAGGACACGTGACCTGATCGAAAAAGCGTAAGACGGATGGAGAGTAGACAGCTATCCCCGCGGCGCGGCGAAAATGTATGCCTGGGCCTACTGTTTTTAATTTGGCTGTGAGTGTATTAAGACGTACATATTATGGTATTTTTTAACGGACGACTATTGACGGACGACAAATGTCGGACGACTATTGACGGACGACAAATGTCGGACGACTATTTGTCGGACGACAATTTGTTGGACGACAATTTGTTGGACGACAAATGTCGGACGACTATTTGTTGGACGACAAATGTCGGACGACTATTTGTCGTCCGACTATTTTTTTTTTTTCATCTAAAACTCTTTTTGCGTATCGATGGTTTCCGCAACAAAGGGCGTATCTCCATTTTGCATACTTTTGGCAATGAGCAAAAAACAAAATAAAAAAAAATATTTCTTAAATATCTTTTTTGTTTTTATACTTATAAAAAAATGTGCTAGGAAGAAATTTCTTAGTTTTTTGCGGGCTTTGGCCTCGCTTAATTAGGGAACTGTACGAGTCTTAGTTTAGAAGTTAGCTAGGGCGTAAATCCCTGAAAATGAAAAAAAATGGTAGTTACACCCCACAAATATACAGTCTGGCAAAAAGTACCTACAGTAAAAGCCATATAAGCCTAAACCATTTGTAGTATAAACCTTTTTTGTTTCAGAATTTGTAAATACGCCGTATTATTTATACTAATAAATGACTAAACTAGCAAAATATTAACCTGATAGGAGTATATTTTACTTAGATGCGAGCCCCAACTCACAAAAATTAACTCCGCTTCGCAACGTGGAACATGGGCACGCTAGCCGGACGCGCGAGGGAGCTGGCTGACGTACTTTCCAGGCGAAAAGTGACCGTTACGTTTCTGTAGGAGACTCGATGGAAAGGCAGCAGATCCCGGCACATTAGGAGCGGCTAAAAGCTGATCTACATGGGTCCTGGTGGAGAGAACAGGGTGGCTATGGTGCTCGCTGAGGGGTTGCATGACTGTATCTTGGAGATAAAACGCTCTAGCAACCGACATATGGCCGTGAAGGTGCTTATTGAGGGGGACAATACTTTATCAGCATCGCTTACCAAGTAGGTTATACTTGGTAAGCGATGCTGATAAAGTATTGTTTTGGAACAAACTCGGCGAGGTCCTTGGGGCCATCTTGTTGTCACAGGGGATCGTTTTGGGTGGTGATCTGAACGGTCATGTGGGCGAGATGAGCGTGTTCATGGAAGCTACAGCAGTTGAAATGCGGAAGGGGAAGAAATCCTATGTACGTGTGCCCCTGCCGACCTGGCCCTCGTGAACACTTACTTCAAAAAGAAGCCCGACTACTTGATCACCTATAGGAGTGAGAGGCACGCTACCCAAATCGATTTCTATCACTAGGAAACATCATATCGGCAACGTGGCTAACTGCAAAGTCATTCCTGGTGAGAGTCTCACTGATCAACACCGTCTTCTTGTCATGGATCTCTGTGTGAAACCCAAAAATAAACAACCTGTGCGGTGTTGTCGCCAAATCAGATGGTGGACAAGTTCGCTGGTGTCGACAAATAATCGATGTCGTCGGACGATCGATATCGACGAACCAGTCCTGGACCACTACGATAAGATTAATTTAGGCATCGATCACCGGTGCGGCGAAGGCAGTGTTTGGGATGTCTTAAGATGGATGCAAATATGACAAGGAAACTTGATTTTCCTGTCATATTGATTGCCTTGGACATAGTCCAGAGGGAGACTAAATTGAAGAAAGCCCTCTTCAAAAAGTTGCAAGCGTAGTAGTAAAGTAGCCAGAGCCAGACAGGACTACTTACAGTCATTGTACGATAAGTTGGAAACGTCTGAGGGACAGAAGCTTATTTATAAGTTGGCACATTCGAGGGTAAAAGCCCGTCCCGATGGTAATCTGCTTTGCGAGGACATCGCGGTGAAGAAGAGATGGCTCTCTTATTTCCACGAGCTGCTGAATAAGGAGCACGAAGAGTTGAAGCCCTATCGAAGTATGAAATGCGATGGGTTCTCGTAGTGTGGGTATCTTAACCAACCTATGTAACCGCATACTCTAAACTGGTGAATTCCCTATGTTTTACCCCAGTTTTCAAGGGCAAGGGATCGGTGCAGGAGTGTGGGAGTTATCGAGGTATATGGGTCATGTCCCACACCATGAAGCTACGATAGATAGTCGGATAGTCGATTCTTGGATTCGACAAAAGTGCACTGTGTCTAGGTGTCCATATAGTTAACACCCCGGTCACGGACCCCGTTCCGCCGTTTTCTATTCTTATAAAGATTTGCAGAAAGCCTTTGTCTGTGTTCCTTCGTCATCGATCGTCCGACGACATCGATTACGACGTCAAGTCACGCATTTCAGAGGCTTGGGCCAAGTGTCGTGAGGACTGGTGTCATTTGCGATCCCAAAATTCCGCTTAAACTAAAGAGACAGGTTTATGCCGGTTAAACTAAACGGTTTTGTACGGTAGTAAGACGTGACCAGTGTTTGAGCGGCATAAGCAGAAGCTGCGTGTCACGTAGATGAAGATGTTGCGCTGGATTTGTGGAGTGACGCGACAGGATCACGTCAGGAACTCTCGCATCCGAGGCAGCTTACATGTCCGAGACATTGCAGATACATTGCAAGAATGTTGCCTACGCTCGCTGGTACGGTCACGTCTTGCGAAAACCAGCTAGTTCCGTGGAGAACAAAGAGATTGGGAAGAGCCTAGAAGTGCTGGCTTGGCATCGTAGTGGTGATATGTGTGCAGATTTGGTGTAGATTAATATGACAAAGTTATTTTATCTTGACCGGCACGGCGTTGACCGCGAACTGATTTCGTTTACGCTGTAAACAAACAAGCGAGGACATGTGCTATACTTGCGGTAAGATCACAAGCATTATCCAATCACATAAAGGTATAGTTAAGTCTCTGTTCTTTTAATATACTTTAGTTATGCAAGAACAAGACAGCTAGGATCACTTGTAAGTTTAGAAATTTAGCACCACCTGTGGGAAAAAATACTATTTTTTTTCGAAGTAGACTAATACATTACGGCGCAAAACAGATTATTAAATTGTATTTTGAATTTTATCTAATTATACATCCTAATATTAGCATATTTATTATTTATGCCAAAGTCGTAAATGGTACTTAATATAACATAGGTGAGATACAGCCTATATTCTTTTAGGTTTTTTTTTTTTTTGCAGGGCGTAAAACACATATTGATTTAATTATGTGTATTTACCCCGTTTGTCGTTCAAAAAGTAAAAACACAGTGTAGTTACATCAAATTGATTTCCCAATATAAAAATAATATTGTTTTATGACCCCTTTTCAATGTTTAGCCAATAGAAAAATGTAGGTCGTAATATCTTTTTTTTTTTCATCGTAGCGCCATTTTAAAAATAGGGATCGATAGAGCGTTACAAACTGAGTAAAACTGCATAAAAAACTCAATATGGCCAAAATGGCTTTTACGCCCTTTGTTGCGGAAACCATCGGTATGTTCTCGCGACATATGAGATTTTACACAGATATACAGTTTTCACTTCTGCCTGCACTCCCGGAGTGCGCTGTTTTTTTTTATTTTAGTAGTCTTGAAAACTTCATTATCATTACATAGTATAAAACAAAGTCACTTTCCGCTGTTTGTCCCTATGTATATGCTTAGATTTTTAAGACTACGCAACGGATTATGATCGGGTATTTTTTAAAAGACAGAGTGATTCAAGCGGAAAGTTTATATGTATATAGCCGTGCGAAGCCGGGACGAGTCGCTAGTTTAAAAATAAAACACCTACGTATTTAAACTACATGTATGTTATTAAATTAATTTTCAGGATCCACCGTGATCTCCATAAACACCTTAACTTCATTCCTTAACTTATCAGATATTTCTTCTGGCTGTAATGTCATTGTCGTCGCTAAATCCTTCATGACTTTACGAACTTCGGTATTAAGCTTCCCTCCAGACTTAGACCATTCGTTAAACTCAGTAAGAAAATCTTCAAAAATAGTAGACTTTGGTTTATTATACAGATAATCCAAATCAGACAGTATAACATGAACTAATTTTACATCTTTACCTGAAGTAACCACTTTATTCGACTTAAATGCGTCAATTCTATGTTTCACAGTATCTTTTAGTATGGAAAAAACGTTTTTAGTTTCAATAGTGTCGGAGAAAGCCATATCGTTTAATATACTTCGAAATTCATCAGCTGTTACTTCGCTGACTGTCTCATAAAAGCCTGATTGTGTTAGAGCTTCACCAAATATTCTTATGAAGTGTTTTATTTTGTCTTCACTAAGAACACTAATCATTTCAAGTAAATCGTATAGGGATTTTGAGCATTTGTATTTTTCATAACATATATGGAGATCGGAGCACAGATTTTTTTCATATTCCAGTTCGACTGTCGCTGTTGCTATAATAATTGTCTGTTCCAGCTTCTTTTTAACTTCATGCATTTCGTTTACGTTTCCTTCTAGTCTATCTAAACCGAAAGCCAGCGCTCTCTCTTTAAATAAAATACTTATTTTCTTCAATAATTCCATCCACACATTTATATCTAAATCATCTGGTAACTTATTGCTAACATTTTCAAGATATCTTCTAACTTCTTTGAGTATCTTCTTCAATTCTTCTTCAAAAATCACTGCTTTAAGATCGTCTCTATCTTTTTTGATAAGATGTTTGAATATTGCTTCTATTGACTCTGTTTGAGTGATTAAATAGTCATTTATGAATTTTTCATATTTTTCTTTGCAGAAACTGAGGTGTCGACAGAGGAAAGCGGAGGTTACAATGATGGAAATCGTTGAGGAAGCTCCGTTACTGGCGGAACGACGTCCATTTGATTCAGTGAACATGTTTTTTTGAATGTAGTTGACTAGGGATTCGGCGACTTCTTTACCAAGACTAACTGCACCCTGCATATTTACTTTGATTGTTTGGCCGAAGGGGATAACTGTAAAGACATAATTTAAAAGGGGTAAGATCCATACTTTTACTTATTTTATGTATTTTTTTTAGAACTTACCCAAAATAATGAACATAAATTTATAACAAATCATTTTTTACACTTGACGCGGATAAAAGTCTAATAAATAACGAGTCAAGTTTACGCGCAATAAAAATAAAATTGTTTTCCATTTTCCTTTGAAAAATACATTTACAAGATGGCCGTTGATTTATAACAGGACTATAAATTGTTGGGAAAATGTTTACGTTGCTAGATCTAGATTTAAACGGATAAAATGTGCCGCGTAGTGTGAGACGTAAACGGTCTTAGAACACTATGACGTACTTACTCTTGCTAGACTTTGGGTAAAATTGGATAAAATTTTAATTAATAGTCACCTATGTAGGTACTTTCTAGCTATTACTTTACTTTGTGTTTATCGTGTTCTGTTTCTTACTGTGTTGTACAAATAAAGTTATCTATCTATCTATCTATCTACATCTATGTACTACATAATATTATAAGAGAAAGTTATGTAGGTATGTGATTGATGTTGTTCAGGCGCTTAACGCCTTCATACATAATATTTTGTTTATATTAATTTTAAAATTAAAAAAAAAAATTAATTAATTAAATTAAATTTAAATTATTTAATTTGGGTTCTATATAGTCATTTAGTATGTCAGTAAGTAGCTGTATTATCTGTTAGTTTATTTATTTCTTAATGTTTTCGTTGGTAAAATCCAATTTGGAGTTTTGAACGAGATGAAGGCCTAAAACGGAGATTAGCTGTGTAACAGTATTTTCTCCAGTTAGTTAACTTAAGCATGTTGCTATGATATTTTTGTCAGGACAGGATAACTGAAGAGTGCCTTACGTCTTCAGTTATCCACGCTTAATTACAGAATCTTTATATTATAAAAATGAATCCCTATTTTTCTTGGTCACGGCATCACGCGTGAACGGCTGGACCGATTTTGCTAATTCTTTTTTGTTGTTTTTTTATTGTCAGGATTGGTTCAGAAAGGAGAAGAAAAAATTAAGAAAATTGTTGATGAAAAACAAAATTATTCCGCGGGTGAAACCGCGGGGCGCAATAATAAACAAAAAAAAAATTTTCAAAAATTGCACATAACTTTAATTAGCCGTCAAACTAAGCAACTTGGCTAGCAAATCGGAATATTTTTACTAGTTGATGAGCATAAACTTCACTATCACTACATAGTATAAAAAAGTCACTTTTCGCCGTCCCTATTTCCCTTTGTATGCTTATATCTTAAAAACTACGCAACGGATTTTGATGCAGTTTTTTTTAATAGATAGAGTGATTCAAGACGAAGGTTTATATGTATAATACATGCATAATATAGCCGTGCGAAGCCGGGGCGGGTCGCTAGTTTATTTATATTTGGCAACGGGAATGAATTACAAAACTTTTTATCAGACTACTAGCGCTGCCTGTTGATATTTTTTTGAAAGTTTTGTATAATACCTACAAAATTTCTCAGTAGATGGCGTTAATATCTAGTTTGCTAAGTTGGACCGTGTGTGAGATCCTTTATTTGATGTTTGATTCAATCAAAGTAAACAGTTTTGTCTATGGTACCAAACTGAATTTTGACGTTTCCTGTGTGTGACAGATCTTTTTATTTCGGCCATTTTCGCCGAAAGATTGGTGTAAACTTTTGGTCACGTATCTAATCGTGGCCATTAGATCGCTGAATAAAATATAATACAAGATGGTGCAGAAGAAGGTAAAACCTATGTGCGTTTAGTTAAATTCTATATTTTTGTGATAAAAAGTGAAAAACTTGTGAAGTTTCGATCTGAACATGACCGAGTGAGAGTTGTTGTTTTCACTGTAAATATCATGTTTTTAGCCGCCATTAGTGTATAACACGCGATTTAGTTCTATAAAATGTCCTAAAAATCAATTCAGACACTGAATTAATTGTTTTTACTGCAAAAGTTATTGTTTTGGAACATAACCTCTAAACGCCATGATGATTCCAGAGTTGACCATTCGGAGTTTCCATGCCGACTTAGTTCTAAACCAGCTTCTTCTTTCAGCCTAAGAAGAAGGTAGGGAAGAAGGTAGCGGCCGCTCCTCTGGTCGTGAAGAAAGTTGAACCCAAAAAGATCGTAAACCCACTTTTTGAGAAGAGACCGAAGAACTTCCAAGTCGGTGAGTTTTTACTTGACTTTTATTTCATTATTAGGATATTTGAATTGTGAAATTAGGATAGTTGCATTTAGCATCTATTCCGCATTCTCTTGTTTATAATAAATAACCAACAACGTCATACATAACACTATGTAATGTGGCATCCAAACTATGAGGTCGAGTTTCGTACTCCATGAGGTCGAGGGTCGTCGTACTCTTGGAGTGCCGAAACATATTGAAAATCAGACTTAAAATTGTCCTAAAATCAATTTTGTGGTTTTGGAAGACCTGTGCTAGTTCTTATTATGCCAATTACTTACAATATTCACTCTCAAAGGAACCCACTAACGAGATCTAATTGCCTAAGGTCTAATTAGTCATAACAACACAATTACAATTAAGTTCATCCCAACATATTCCAAAATACTTCATCAAAAATACCTAAATGATGTAAAACATATAACTGAAAAACCATGTGGTTGAAAAAATATCGAGCTTTTTAACACTGATAGCGTCCTTACATTTCTATTCACATTAAAATCTCACCATACATGACTAACTCAAATATTGACTAGGTCAGGATATCCAGCCCACCCGAGACCTCTCTCGCTTCGTGAAATGGCCCAAGTACATACGCATCCAACGGCAGAAGGCGGTGCTCCAGCGCAGGCTCAAGGTGCCTCCGCCAATCAACCAGTTTACTCAGACACTTGACAAGACCACAGGTATGTCATTATGTTAATAGTTTTTAGCTACAATTAGCTGCACTCTGCAGTTACGATTTAAGAATACCCAAAAGCTTAAACTTAAAGGAAATAAGGATAAAAAGTCTACTTGGAACAAAACAATAAAAAATTGTAAGCAGTAGAAAACCTCTCTCTGTAAACGAATCTGCTAGTTTTTTTTTTCAAATATTAACTTTAAATAAAGATGGTGAGTTTTTATTGCACCTATATAAACAACTAGCTGCGCTCCGCGGTTTCACCCGCGTAATTCCCAATCCTGTGGGAATATCGAAATATAAAATAGCCTATGCATTCCTCGACACATGGACTATCCAACACAAAAATAATTTTTCAATTCGAACCAGTAGTTCCTGAGATTAGCGCATTCAAACAAACAAACTCTTTAGCTTTGTTTTATGTAACTAGCGACCCGCTCTGGCTTTTTACGGCTTTATTATGCATGTATTATATCTAAAAACCTAACTCTTTAATCACTCTGTCTATTAAAAAAAACCGCATCAAAACCGTTGCGTAGTTTTAAAGATCTAAGCATACATAGGGACATCGGGAAATAGGGACATAGTGATATAGGTATTTTTGACATGATGATCAAACCAAATGCAACGATGAATATCTGTGATTATCACAAAAACTATACGAGCTTTTTAACTCTGATGATACCAAAAATGAAATAAGTCATCAGCTTAAATAGGCTGAGTAATAATGAAGTTATTTTCTACAATTTCAGCAAAGGGACTGTTCAAAATTTTGGAAAAGTACAGGCCTGAGACTGAGGCTGCAAGGAAAGATCGTCTGAAGAAGGCTGCTGAAGCCAAGGTAAAAAAAAAACAAAATTTGAATGACATTGTATTTGTATGATTTTATTTTGCAATATTTGAAAGATATATTTCTTTCAACTCTCATAAAAACAAATGTTAGATAGACTAACAGTTTCATCAGGATATTGAATCCAGTGATTCAACATCAACATTCAACATTGTAGGAGCTTTCACACCGCGCCATCTTAGCCTCAACCCAACTGAATAGTGGCCAGACAATGGATAAATATACACGTCTGTGAATATATACTTAACTAGCTGCGCTCCGCGGTTTCACCCGCGTAACTCCCGATCCCGTGGGAATATCGGGATAAAAAGTAGCCTATAGCCTTCCTCGATAAATGGACTATCGAACACAAAAAGATTTTTTTAATTCCAACCAGTAGTTCCTGAGATTAGCGCGTTCAAACAAACAAACTCTTCAGCTTTATAATATTAGTATAGATATACATTCATAAAAAAACACTCATATCAGAAACAAATTACATAAATATTTGTTTAATAAATCGAACCTGCAACCTACTGCATCTCGGGTGTTCGCCCAACGCGCCACAGAAGTCATCCGAAAATATAAATCCTACCCATAAGTCTCCATATATTTTTGATGCTAAATTGAAATTATTATTTTAAACATGATGCATAAAACACTCACTGAATGCCATGACGACAGTCAACCACCAAGATCTCTGATTCAACAACCATTCCCAACAAACCTGACCACACAACTAGCCAATAACCACATGATAAAAGTTGATCATTATCATCAGGTGGCCAAGAAAGATGAGCCGCCAGCGAAGAGGCCGGTGACCATCCGTTCTGGTACCAACACCGTGACCAAGCTGGTTGAGAAGAAGAAGGCTCAGTTGGTTGTCATCGCACACGATGTCGACCCTATTGAGGTATGTTATTTATTTACTTTATTATATTAGGATTAAGGTCGAAACGGACTAGACCGACACGGTAGTGGAGCTGTGCGGCGCGGTAGCAAAGCGGCGTGGCCAGAAAAATATTCTTTCCACTATTTCATATGTATTAAAATTCACTAAAGTCGCGCCCCGCCGCTCCGCTGCAGTTTTTTTAAGTATTGAATTTTTCTCTTCAAAAAATTATAAATATGAAAGTTTATGTTAGTATGTTACTTCTTCACTTAAAGACCACTAAACCAATTGCGATTACTTGGTATGTAGCCAGCGGAAGACCTCGAAATTTCAACAGAATCGAAACTTAATGAAAAAGAAAAAAATTGTCTGATTTTACATAAGAATACCACAGGCAGAATCGTAAGCGAGCAGTAAGAAATGATTTTTGGAATTTGGGGTAAAAGGGTAACAAAAACTTGTTAAACTTTGTAGTTCATAGTAACCATATATCAATATGACTTTTTAAAGACGCTGACGCGAGTAAAACCGCGGGGCGTAGCTAAAGTATGTGGCAGTGATGTAAGAATTTCTTCACCTGAGGCTATTGATTCATTACCTTTTGGTAAACAAATATTCAATAGCTGCTTGAAGACACTTGACTCTGAGCCCATACAACTTATGTGTTACTAGCTGCCCCTCGCGGTTCCACCCCACCTAAACTATCTTCTCCAAAGGATTATTGACATGAACTATGAACAAAATCAAAATTGGTCAACAAGAATAATATTTCAGAAGATTTTAGAATGCATATTATTATAAACTAGCGACCCGTTCCGGCTTCACACGGCTATATTATGCATCTAATTATACATACAAACCTTTCTCTTGAATCACAAAAAAAACCACATCAAAATCCGTTGCGTAGTTTTAAAGATCTAAGCATTCATAGGGATAGACAGCGGAAAGTGACTTTGTTTTATACTATTTAATGATGGGGATTGTGGGACTATTAAGAATTTTAGCACCTTTTTATTTTATATAAACCAAGATTTGAATTAAACCCTTGATGTATTATAATTTTCAGTTAGTATTGTTCCTGCCCGCCCTGTGCCGTAAGATGGGCGTCCCATACTGCATCGTGAAGGGCAAGTCCCGTCTCGGAGCGCTCGTACATCGCAAGACGTGCACCTGCTTAGCTCTCACTCATGTAAGATTTATTTTTCGTTTACCGCTTCACACATATCAAAATAAAGAAACATAAATATTGCAAGGACAATGCACAGTGTCATCCAGCCCCAAGCTAAACAACTAGGCTTGTGTTATGATAGTTGTACTTACTTGTCACATATACAAAAATACCCAGGCCACAAAAAATATATTTATAGAAACAAAAATCTACATTTTTTTTTCTATGGCTGGATTAGATCCCGCAACCTTCTGAGTTACAACTCGGGTGTTTGCTCAACTTTTTGGTTGAGCTCTTTTTACATGCACTCTGTGGGGGTGCCCAGATGGAGTAATGAAACTAGTCGTCCATTGTGACGGTAGGATTTATTCTCCTAGTAATAACCTGACTCCGTATAACAGATCATAGCTTATATACTATACTACACAGATATCTAGATAGGAAAGGGTAACAGTAGGTAGCGCATCTGATATACAAACTATCACGTATACACGTGATATTCATAAGATATAATAAAGACACGTATTTCAGCGGTCGCTATAGAGTATGATGGAATGTGCTGACACACAGGAATGTGTGTCCGCTACACACTCCAATAGCTTTTTACGAAAATATTGATATTCTAGCTTTGTTGGGGTGAAAATAAGTCAATTTGGTCTATTGTCCAACCAATGTCTAATGGTTAGGTAAAGTTGAACGAAGTTGAACGGTTTTGGAGTAAAGGAAAGATAGGAAGGAAAATTTAAATGTATGCTTCAATAGGATAGGACCGTATTAAATATTTAGGGGACCCCTAAATATTTGAGAGTCGTTTTAGTACTCTGGCATTAGCCACTAAGGACTTTGTCTAGCTTTTACCCACAGAAAATCTTCAGTAACATAGCACCAACACAGCGATTTGGAAAAACTGATCAGAAAAATCCAATTTTCAAATGATGATTTATTTGCTATCATACAGCTATGCTGACAACTTATCTACCACCAATAGAGACCCATCTGAACCAACACAGTTCTTACCAAACCTTACCCCACCTAATCACCCTTACTCACCCACTTATCACTCCACAGGTGGAGTCCGGAGACCGAGCATCCTTCAGCAAGGTAGTGGAAGCTATCAAGACGAACTTCAATGAGCGTTATGAAGAGCTCAGAAGGCATTGGGGCGGCGGTGTGTTGGGCAACAAGTCTAACGCTCGCATCGCTAAACTGGAGAAGGCTAGAGCTAGGGAGTTGGCTCAGAAACAGGGCTAGGAAGAATAAATGATTAACATCTAATTCTGTTTTATTTTTTTAGTAATTTACCTTTAGACCTTAAGGCTGGCTGCCTATCCACAAAAGCGCGCGGTGTTTCCATCAAAAGATTCCGTGATTTTTTATGCAGTTCTATTGGTGGAAACCGCTCCGGCGTCTTGAGCCACCAAGCGAGCGATAAAATAATAGAAATTCGCCTTTCGAAAGTCTCAAATCAAATCATTACATAGTTGGAAAGCCACCCCTCCAAGTGGTTTGTTGTTCTTATTTCTTCATTACTGCAGCAGCAAAGTTTGTAAAATTTACACTGAATAAAACAAACCTAGATCAAAGTATGATGAGAGCTCACACCTAGTACCTCACCTCCACGACTGGGAATAAGCGATAGCGATCGGTAAGTGGGTAAGTATTTGTGTGAATCAAATTAAGGAATATTACACGGAATAAAACAAACCTAGATCAAGGATGATGAGAGCTCCTTATAACTTATGTGCGCCTAGTACCTCACTACCACGGCTGGAAAAATAATCGACATTTAGAATTTTTTAGTAGGTAAGCATTTAGGCACAAATTGAATTTACACTGAATAAAACAAACCTAGATCAAGGTGTGAAGAGATCTCCATAAAACTTATGGACGCCTGGTACCTCACCTCACTTCCACGACTGGGAATTAAGCAATATTACAAATGAATAAAACAAACCTAGATCTTGTGCCTAGATCACGGTATGATGAGATCTCCTTATAACTTATGAACGCCTGGTACATCAATCAACTACCTACACGATTGAGAACAAACATTTGCATGTGAAATGTTCAAAACAGCCAGTCCAGATAATTAATTTACGTCATTCCATCTTATCTAAATATATTTAATATGATTTGTTTAGTGGTATAATAGTGTCCTTACTGTAAGCGCTATGTTTTTTAGGAAGATCGTACCACAAAAACTACAAAACATTAAAACAAGTAGGTAGGTACCTATAATCTTATAATCAAGAAAGAGTGTGTGTTGCAATTAAATAAATAGAAATTACTTTTAGAAATAAAGCTTTAACAAAACACTAATAAAAAAGTTTCAAATGCATTATTCTCGAGTTTATGGTATTTGCACTTGCGTCATTGTAATTCTATTGGTGCGATGTATTAAATGGAGCAGGCTTGTCCAACACTCCCTCAGCTTAGTCGACCACTTATGTGAGACGCGCCTATGCCTATTATTATTATTTCTTCTGGAAATGGTCGGCTAAGTCACGTTAAGCCCTATACAGACGGGCACGGGTAGGTATAATAGCGCGACGCTGACAAAACATTACTTATTTTCTTAAAAATTACGTCAAGCTGCATGAGAAGAGAGCCAGTACGTGCCATTTAAATCTAGCTTTCTCGCTAGATGGGTCTGGCCGGAAGACCAGCGCTGCAGCTAAGCATGCTTGGCTGCAGTTTTTAGCCGAGGTCGACCCATTTGGGTCAGCACACGACTCCTCATTTATATTGTTATTTCTTTGTCATTTTTTGTTTTTTATCTAATTTCATTGTCATGTTCATTTCTTCATTCCTGTGTTTGTCGTGTGTTAGTACTCAATAAATGCTTTTTCATTCTTTCTTTCTTAAATTGATAAAACATTGTTTTCGTAACAATAATTAATGTCACGCTGCATGAGTAGAGGATCTAGTCGCATTTTAATCCTCTGAAGTATTAAGCCCTATACAGACGGGTACAGCTAATCGCACGAACCCAGCTGCAGCGGCGTGACCAGCGCTAATAGCTAGGTAAAACATTGCTTTTTTTGACTACGTCACGTCGGTTGAGTCGAGGGACTAGTCTTACTGTAATCCTCTTTATTATTAAGCCCTATACAGACGGGTACGGGTGATCGCGTGAACCCTGCGACGCGACCTGCGCAAATTGACAAAACATTATTTTTTTGTCGTCGTTTGAGTCGAAGGACTAGTCGTAATAAAACGCTGATTCCCCCGAAAAACAACTGTTTATAATAAAAAATCACTAATAAGTAGGTATCATCGGATAGGTAATATCCGGTGTTGTTATTATTATAACGATAATTAATCTCCCTAACGAGATGGAAAGACAATACGATATCTACCAATCAGCAGACGATACACACGAAATACGCATGCGCCAAACTAACAGGTACCTATAGCAAAACGAACTCTATAGACTTGCCCCATCAGTCAGTCGCGGTCTGTCTTGAAACAAGCGTGTCTCACCCGTTTCATTCCCAAAAAAAGCTGAAAAATTTAAAAAAAATGGAATCAAATGAGAAAACGTGACTGAAGTTGGAAAAAAATAGTCAATTCTGTTGCAAATAATCCAATTTTAATGTGAATTTGTTTATTTTTGGTGAGTTTTCGGTGATGACAAGTGAATATGGGTGTGATAACGTTGTATGGGAATGGATTGTTCAGTGCATTGGGATTTATGGTACGTATCCACCTACCTATATGCAATTAATTGTAAAAAGCTTTCTAAATAAATAGCAATAATGTGACTATCATTAAGTGACTCTATGAAACGTTTGTGTAATAATTAAGTTACTAACTACCCTACAATTAAATTAATTGATGTTTTTCTTTTTAACTCGTGGGGTGGTTACAATATTTCATTTACAAATGTACAAATATACCTATATAAAATCAAGCATTTGTCTAAGGAATCGGTACGTAAGATCTTATCATCATAAAAGCTTTCGCAAATTCTCCCAAAATTGCTTTCAAATATTAACATTTATACATTTTCTCTCTTAACCACTATAAAAGAACAGATATGAGAATAAAGAAAAAAAGGCCCAAACAGACATAAAAAATTAAACGAATTGAGAAGAGAATCTACTCCTTTTCTTGAAGTCGGTTAAATATAGGTTGATATTACCGTTTAATTTGAAAACAATATGTAATTTTGTTTTAGAAACATGTAACATTTTTGTCAACATTTTTTTGCCAGAAAATGGTATTTAGAAAAGCTGAAGGCCTATTTTGAAACGTTCAACAGGCGCCCATTAGACTGAAAATCTTGACGATTTTACCCGAGTAGGTACATCAAAACCGAAAGCATGGTTATGTTTTTAGCCCATATTTTAAACTAATAACAAAAACTAAAAATTCTGTTCTGGAACAACAGCTTATCAGCACACATTTTTGACCTTTTCAAAGAAAGTATGAGAAAATTGTTCGAGGACACAAAGAAATAACAATATTTTACTTATTGTCTGAAATAGGTAGGTATAGTATTTTTGCGTACTATATTTTTGTCAACAGTAAAATATAGGACGAAAGCATAAAATATAGTATACTCAATACTATCATTTAATACGGCTTAGCGGCGCGTTACTGTTTTGTTACTTGGCGCAGGTCGCGTCGTGGTTCGGTTGCGCGATTTGTCCTGTCGTCAAGCCTGGTTTGTTTAAAGCCTTATTTTTATTTTACTGCCAAGTTTTAGTAGGTACCTCCTTACTTTATACTTGTCACTACTTTTACTTATGATTTGGGGGTCTTCAATTCGCGAGTAAATAGGGAAGCGTGCTACATCTTAGGCCGCATCGTCACCTACCATCAAGCGGGTGTGGTAGTGGTCAAACGCTGATTTGTTAAAAAGCCGAGCTACATGGTAGGCGGAGTGGGGGGTGTTAGGTTTTATTTTCATTACGGAATTTCTTGATTCGGTCGCCGCGCTCAAAGCCCGCGATAAAAGCTATGCAACAGCTTAAAAAAACCGGCCAACTGCGATACGATGTTGCGAAAATGTAGAAACATGACCTATTAGAATTTTATGAATAAAAGGATTAGTTCCAGGGTACCGGCGCTCTCTCCATACAAACGTAGTCGTCTGTTTCCTCCCTGGATAATGATCCTAGCGCAAATATTTTTGTGACATAATGGTGAGCGTACACCTACCCGCACTGCACACGCCGCAGTCACCGTTTGTATGCGCGCAGCACCGGCTGGTGATGTCATCAGCAGCGGCCTTGGGGATTTCCTTCGCTGCCGCGACTGTGGCGCGTGCGGTGCGGCTAGGTGTGCGCTCACCTTTAGTAATATGGGTCCTTTTTTACCCTTTAGGTAAGTACGGAACCCTAAAAACCACATATTATATTACGGTTTCCACAGTAGGTATCTAAGGGCGTACTTAGTTGTGTTTTAGGTACAAAACTTAAACATTAAGGGGGGTCCATACGCCAACGACCTTGGTACACAGCCTACTAAATAGTTACTATTGGCACCGGTCGTCTTTGTTGGTGAAAATGGTTGATTGTTACGAGTGTGTTTTGTTTTTCTCAAAAGTGCTGAGATGGAATTGTAGGTGAGATTTTTACCAACATTTTGGTGTGATTTTGAGCCAAACATTTCATATAGTTTTAAAGCTATCCTAAAATTAAGAATTAAAACTAGTCTAGCTTTGAAATGACAAAGAATTTTCGCCTCGAAATTACCCCAAAATATCGGTAAAAATTTCACCTACAATTCCATCTCAGCACTTTTGAGAAAAACAAAACACATTCGTTACAATCAACAATATTAGTTGTAAGCGACGGGTATATCTGGCGCGTTGCGTTTGGCAGCATAAGCAGCCTTAAGTATTTCGTACAACGTAATATTATCTGAGTCTAGACTGTAGACATAACATAGATTAGACCGTTGCTATTATAAGGTGTCATATCATGACTATGTTAATTTCATGGTGCGGGTTAAATTAAACCTAGGTAGGTACAATCCACGGTCAAAAGTCTCTGCCCACCGTAACGTTCACAATCCTGTGCAGCACTATTTGAACATTATAACAACGTAACCTGTGTATCGAACCTACGTGGGTTGGTGTAGCGGGTGGCGGCTTATACCACTCGGTTAACTAAAGACATCGCTAACATGTTAAAAATAATAATCACACTGAGTACTTTTAATTCAAGTAGGTATTTAAGTTTGTGTGTAACGTCTGTTAGAAGAAGGTCGTAACTCCAATACTTGTTGATAGTATTATTGTAGCAAACTGATCATTTACTTATGACCCTTACTGTACTTAACCTGAACGATGTACGGTCATACGGTCACAATCAGAATTGCAGACCCACCGTAGCGTTCTAAAATTACTAAGTGGAATGTTTTTATAATAATAATATTTATCTAATAAATTAATGGAAAGTAATAAATTAATAAATTAGTGGAAAGTGAAGTCTTTCCACTCAAAGTCGCGAAATTTTGCACACCAACTTAAGGTGAAAGGGTACCTGCGCGCTCTCCATACAAACGTAGTCGACTGTTTCCTCCCTGGATAATGACACTAGCACAAATATTTTTGTGTCATAAAACCTATAACTGCCATGACCATGCCCCTATGTTTTGGTTTTTTTCATTTTGTAATTATCATAGAAATTAAAAAATAAGAAAATACAAAAAATAGGGGCATGGTCATGGCAGTTATAAGTTTTATGCACCAAAAATATTTGCTCTAGTGTCATTATCCAGGGAGAAAACAGTCGACTACGTTTGTAATAGTTTGTATGGAGAAAGCCCCTGGTACCCTTTCCTCTTAAGCAAGATTTCGCGACTTCGAGTCTTCGCTGTCTGGCCATCTGTTCGTCTGTGCAGCTGTCAGTCTGTTACCAGTGATAGCTAAACAGTTGAAATTTTCACAGATGTATTTCTGTTGCTGTTATAACAACAAAAAGACCCTGGGTACGTGGGTTTACCTCCGCCCAAAGAGTGGTATGGTATAGCATGGTATGTGCACGGATAAGAACCCTTTGTGAGCAAGTCCAACTCGCACTTGACCGGTTTTAAGATATTTCAGTTAAAGTCTTAATTTGGTTTGAATGCATGTGCGTATGTATGTTAGTACTCCACTACAAATCATATTTTACAACCGACAAACGACAATAGGTCTCAAAAATTCGTCTCCAACTTGATATTCAAAGAATTTCTCTTTCTTATAAGACATTTTTGCGCCAAAACGTGACTTCGAACTCCTGTGTGAGTTTTCATTTACATGCATTCCGGCGTCTTACTTATTACCATCAATTTAGGGCTTATTCTGGCGGCTTCCTTTCTACCTATCCCTAGTCACCTATGTACTTATCTATATGGTGGTCTTAGAGATTTTGTAGTAATAGAACATTGAGCATTCGCTGTTTTTAAATTTACTAGAATCACACTGAACATTTGCCTTGCATTTGCATTGAATTGCACCATTACAGACACCCTCAACACAAGTTAAATCTTATCGTAGGTGTCTGAGTCTTATAAAAACACTATTTATGAATTTAGCATAGTTCGAGTCCTTAGGTTTTAGTGTTTAAAATGTTACAATTTTTTGAGAAATAAACATTTAATTATTTATTTATTTATTAAGATCCGGGAAAAAGTTACTATGAAACAAATATCTGTATAAAAACACCCTTTTGAGGCGGGAATTGAACCCGCAACTTTCTGCATCGTAGGTTCTCCCACCGCCTCACAAAAGATGCCATTAGGTACACTGAAATGCTCGAGGAAATGTTCTAGTCTATACTTACCTTAAGATAGGAGAGGAAATTCGTCTCACTGAGTTTCTTATTGATTCGTTCTACCTACACTGTAGGTTGCGTAGGTATATTTGCGATCTTTGTGTGTTAAGGTGAAAGGGTACCTGCGCTCTCTCCATGCAAACGTAGTCGACTGTTTCCTCCCTGGATAATAACACTAGCACAAATATTTTTGTGCCATAAAACCTACAACTGCCATGACTATGCCCCTATGTTTTGATTTTTTCATTTTCTAATTATCATAGAAATTAAGATTAAAAAAAAAAAGAATAATAG
This sequence comes from Idaea aversata, assembly GCA_907269075.1. Taxonomy (NCBI): domain Eukaryota; kingdom Metazoa; phylum Arthropoda; class Insecta; order Lepidoptera; family Geometridae; genus Idaea; species Idaea aversata. The sequence continues at coordinate 2,650,086 of OU026084.1, forward strand.
GAACATGGTCATGGCAGTTATAAGTTTTATGCACCAAAAATATTTGCTCCAGTGTCAATATCCAGGGAGAAAACAGTCGACTACGTTTGTAATAGTTTATAGGAAAGAGCCCCCGGTACCCTTTCTTCATAACCACGAATAGAAACGGAAAAGAGCTTTCATATTGAAGGAAATTATCGGAAAAATTCTTCTAAGCAGCACAGCCTGTGGAGTAAACAGCCAACAGATATATTACGAAATGGATGGAACATCGGCTTTTTTAAAAAATCCTGCAGCAAAATGGGTATTTAATTACTCAAAAAAATAATAGGTCTATTTTACGTCGTTAGATGATCGAAGCATAATCGAACTAGTATTTTTTTAAACTAGGTCGATTTGTGTTTGATAATTAATTTATCGAGGAAGGCTATAGGCATTAATTTATCTCCAATAGGAGCGGAGCATCAACAAAAAATGTTGCAAAAAACGGGAAAAAATATTTACTTTGAGAGCTTTCGTTGCGTGCGCTGAGTAAACGTTTAAAGTTACGCAAAAATCATGTAAGACCGAATTTTCTTGCCTTTTAAAAGTTTCTAAAAACATTCGCGAGAGCTTGTCTATCTTTTATTAGTTGTCTCACTAACTCACTATAACCTTTTTTATGGTAATCTGTTCTAAAATGCATTATGTGCAAAGGTGTTTTTACCATGGACTATAGATCCCACGACCCATGGGCACAATGGTCACCATGCCGGACTGCCAAACACAGGGTTGCGGGTTCGATTCGCGCCTCAGGCAAGTATTTATGCTTAGATATTTGTTTGTGGTCTGGTTGTTTTTATGTATTATAAGTATATATTGTGCTCTGCAAGCCCTGCCTCCTGCACCTTACAAGATCTCTACAAAGCAAGTGACGATGCCGTAGCTGTGGCAACCTACTGGACTGGATTTGGCATGTAAATAATTATAGTAATAAAAAATAAAAAATACAAAATTATAAAATGTACAAAAACGAAATACAAAAATATAAAATACTTACTTAAAAAATAAAATAAAAAAAATATAAATATATTAACACTCGGAATCGATACGCAAAGAAGAAGAAGAAGTATATATTTTCAAAAAATATATATATATCTGTTGTCTAGTACCCGTAACAAGTGTCCAATGTGTTGAATGTCCTGCAATATTTATTTATTTAGGTATTTTATAATTTTAGTAGGTTTTTCCTCAAGTTTTAACGCAAATAACTAGCACAAATAACCCACAACACAAGTCTAGTTTTTAATTCTATAATTAAATTTATTATCGAATTTTTATTTATAAGTTTTAGGCGTCCCTATTCTAAGTTAAAATCTCAGAGATTCAAATTAAAATTAAGTTACACAAAAAAAAAAAACACAAGTCTAGTTAGTTAGCTTGGGGCTAGATGGCGATGTGTTGAATGTCCTGTAATATTTTTTTTTTGGTATTTTAGTAGGTTTTTCCTCAAGTTATAACTAGCACAACTAGTAGATTAATAATGGTAATACTGACCCAGTTCGGTGGTAGAGCCTCTAGCTAGTGAGCTAGATCGATGGTATTCAATATCGCATCCTGCGGTTACCCCGAATACATATTGCTTTAGAATGAGAATAGAATGTAGATGGTATTCTATTGCGAGATATCTGCTTTACCGCAGTTCGCTGCTTCCTAAAGATATTGACTTGCTTTATGAAGAAACGTATTTTATTGCTTACTAGCGACCCGCCCCGGCTTCGCACGGCTATATTATGCATGTATTATACATATAAACCTTCCTCTTGAATCACTCTATCTATTAAAAAACCGCATCAAAATCCGTTTCGTAGTTTTAAAGATTTAAGCATTCATAGGGATATAGAGACATAGGGACAGAGAAAGCGACTTTGTTTTATACTATGTAGTGATAGTGATAGTGAAACTATCTTCGTACTAAGGTTTTACTCGTGTTTCGGAGTACTACCTGAACAATTAATATTATATTTAATTACTTAAGAAATGTTTATTTACTAACTTAAGAGCAAAGGGTACCGGTGCTCTCTCCATACAAACGAAGTCGACTGTTTCCTCCCTGGATAATGACACTAGCACAACTATTTTTGTTGCATAAAATCTATAACTGCCATGACTGCTAATTATCATAGAAATGAGATTTAAAAAAAAAAAATAGGGGCATGGTCCTGGCAGGTATAAGTTTTATGCGCCAAAAATATTTGCTCTAGTGCCATTATCCAGGGAGAAAACAGTCGACTATGTTTGTAATAGTTTGTATGGAAAGAGCCCCCGGTACCCTTTCCTCTTAATTATTTCGGTTACAAAAATGAGTTACAAAACATGAACACCACCGGATCTAATTACGAGCAAACGTTTGTTTTTGAACTTCCTAATACTAAAAATACATAACAATTTCACATTGAGAGATAAAGTAAACATTTTATAATTAGTCTAAAGAGTAAACAATAACACAATGTATGATGAATTTAGTGGATCATTCATTCGGTATGTGAAACGATTCAAATCTGGATTCAATGACGACCCAGTTGGCACAATGGTCACCATGCCGGACTGCCAACACAGGGTCGCGGGTTCGATTAAGCAAGCAAGTATTTATGCTTAGATATTGGTCTGTGGTCTGGCTGTTTCTATGTATTATAAGTATATATTTACAAAAGAAAAGTGTATAAGTAGTATATCCGTTGTCCAGCACCCATACCACAAGTCTAGTTACTTAGCTTGGGGCTAGATGGCGATGTGTGGAATGTCCTGCAATATTTATTTATAATTGAAATATATATCTCATTAGATCAATGATAGATCTTTGGGGGATAGTGGGAGATGAAAATTGCATTTTCCCTCAAAGTATTTCTAGGAAAATAAAATAAATAATTTAAATAGATAATAGGAATTTTCGTTTCATCTTCCTCCGATCTTTAATCGCAAAAAGACGGAGGGAAATAGTAGATTAGAAATAGACACTTGAAGTCTGAATCCAATGAGAAAAAAAATATCACTAGATCCATCCTGATTCTGGCTGAGAATGAACGGATGAACTTATTCTGGATCTTCTAAGAATAAAAGGATTTGTGAGGGTAATGCGAAATGTTAAGTCGATTCTGAGAACATACTACGAGTTAAACTTTTTAAAAAAACTCACACGATTTGTATTCATAGTAATTATTTTGCTGGGTCTTTAAAAGTTCGTTTTATTTAACTATCAAAATATTCACTAGAAATAATTTATATGGCTAAATAACGTTTGCCGGCACAGCTAGTATACATATACGTATGTACCTACATCATAAACTTGCAAACGCTGCACGCAGTGGAAAAGCTCTTTGTAAAGCTCCCAGTAGGTAATTCCATTACGTTGAAACATCAAAGGGGTGTAGATTGTAGGTTTTCAATGTATCCACACACCATAGCCACAGGCTAAACGTAGTACGTTTTTATAGGGTTCCGTACCTCGAAAGGAAAAACGGAACCCTTATATCAATTTATTGTCCGTACGTATGTCTGTAAAGACCTTTTTTCTCAGGAACGCTTGGAGGTACCTACCAAGTTGGAATTTATATCAAACTAGCGACCCGCCCCGGCTTCGCACGGCTATATTATCCATGTATTATACATATAAACCTTCCTCTTTAATCACTCTATCTATTAAAAAAAACCCGCATCAAAATCCGTTGCGTAGTTTTAAAGATTTAAGCATACATAGGGATATGGGGACAGGGAAAGCTACTTTGTTTTATACTATGTAGTGATACTCAAGTCTACTGTCCCATAAAGCTGTAAAAAAATCAAACTTCAAAGCTAACGCAATCAAAAGATACAGCCGTTTATACCGCAAATATTTATTTATTCAACTAGCTGCGCCCCGAGGTTTCACCCGCCAGATTTTTTGGATAAAAAGTATCCTATTGTCTTTTCCATCCACTAACTGCGACAACAAACAAATAAACAACGGATTTATAATATCAGTAAGAAAGTTAAGGTAGGTATTGGGGCTTAGTAGCAAAGCAACCGAACAGATTTACAAGTAGACGGATTAGCAACTGCCCCTTTAGCAAAGATTACTTTCCATTAGCGATATCGCCAATCGACAGATTTTTTTTTGAATAAAATTGACATTTAAAACTATGATCAAACATTGCATAGTATGAAATGAAACTTATCTACTATTTTTTTCTCTAATGCAAGACATGGTCACACATATTAAAAAAAACACAAAGTCACACATATTAAAAAAAAACAAAAATAAAAAATGGTTGTCTGTAAAGTCGGTTTACGGTATAATTTTACGTGTTAACGTTATACGATGAATAATTTAGATCTTTTTTTGTTGTTCCTTTTTTTCCATTATCTAAGTCTTTTATTCGTCACTTGCTACCATAACACAAGCCCAGATGAGCGATATTATTATTAAATACCTAACAGGAACAGACGCGTCATGGTCAATGTCACCATGACGCATGACGTCACACAACGGGAGCGGGACGCATAACGTCACACAATATTACCGTGACACTTTTTTTGTGAATGCAGGTGTTCCATCAATTTATTAGACGTTATCACTTCAAAAAGTATGTCGATTGGCGATATCGATAATTTCAGAAAAGGCAAGCGAATGTCAAAATATGCGGCCCAGTAAAAACTTCAGTAGGGAAAAGTGCGAATAGAAATAATTTTGCTACGCGGAATTTTTATAAGCCGAAGTAGTAAGACCAGAAGCGCGATAAAGGTGTCTTTAGAAACAGTTTGTGGGTATTAAATCCACCACTAAAATCCATAGAATGATATTCCTACTTTGAGCTTTTTAAATTTTACGGCGATTGTAAAGAAAAAACGAGTAGAATATTTTTATTTTCATAAACTTTACATCAAATCCCATAAGGTAGTACAGAGGTACAGATCTGTTCACTCACGAAGGCGCGCCCCTCCAGGGTAAATTTTCTCGGTGTGCATTAATAGGAGTGTCGCACGTGCTAACAAGATGTCTTAATGTGTGTGTGAAGACTATCAGTAGGTAGAGACAGCACACAACAGAGATAGAATTATATACAGATTATGTTTACAACAACATTCATATGGTGTGGAAGGGCGCACCTTCGTGAGTGAAATCTGTAATGGAAAACAATCTTGTCCAGGGTGGCTGGACAGTTAGGAACATCGTCGCAAGGTGGCAGGCTTGTCGGTCTTTTATCGGATACATTTCGGGGAGTGCGCAACAGAACTCCACGACCTAATCTTGTCATCTCCATTCTTTCGTCATACAACCAGGCAGACTGGTGTGCGGCACCGATTCATGGTGGACATACCAGACGTTCGCACTAAGCGCTTTGCTTCGTCATTCCTTATTCGTACTGCAAGGGAATTGAATCGGTTGCCTGCATCTGTCTTTCCTGACGTGTACAATTTGGGGTCTTCAAGTCGCGAGTGAATAGGTATCTTCTAGGAAGGCGTGTTACATCTTAGGCCGCATCATCACCTACCATCAGGCAGGTGTGATAGTGGTCAAATGCTGACCTATCATATGTAAAAAAAAAATGCTTCAGGTTTTAGGTTCCATTACCGCGTTCATTTTCAACTCAGATACGGTCGTGTTTCCGTCAAATTGTATTTGCAATCAGTTAATTGAATTTAGCTATAGTCTGAGCGGTGTTTATGATGTGCGCGCCGCGCTGCCGACCACAAAACGATGAGGGGTCAGAATTTTTCACTGCCTTCCTACCTTTAATCGCGTCCTTTCGGCAGACCATACTCACAAATGTATAATTACAAGGTGTTTTTTTTAATAAACGATGGTTGTCTGTAAATTCGGTTTACGGATTATAATTTAACGTGATAACGTCATAAGAACTCTTTTGTATCGTTGACATTACCATGTTGCATGCTTCAATACGTAACTATGGTTACTTGTCAATAACGCATGACGTCACACTTTTTTGCGAGCTGCACTCTCCAATTTATAAATGAAACTTGGTATAAGAATACTTACATTGAATAATTGGGAGTAACACAGGCTACATTTTAATACTGTATTTCTAAGGGATCGGGACTTACTCGGTGCTATGAACAGCAAATCGGCTTTTCGGGTGCAAATGCAACTGGGAACCCTAACCCGGCTAAGGTGGGTGTGGTGACCAGTGGCCTGTCAAATACCTAACTACATTTACAATGGCTGGAATGTTTCTACGCCCTATTCGATATACTTAGCTTGATTAGAGTTCGAATTAGGTACTTCAGAAAGTTCTGTCGTATCAATTACCGCGTAGCTTAATCAGAAAATTTAAAATAAACGAATGTGGTACCTATAAATATCATTATTTTTAATTAATTCAGGGATGTTATACTTTTTATGGAATCCTTGTTTTGTAACAAGGATTCCATAAAAAGTTCCTATAAATATCATTCCTATAAATATCATTATTTTTAATTAATTCAGGGATGTTATACTTTTTATGGAATCCTTGTTTTGTAACAAGGATTCCATAAAAAGTTCCTATAAATATCATTCCTATAAATATCATTATTTTTAATTAATTCAGGGATGTTATACTTTTTATGGAATCCTTGTTACAAGCCCTTTAATTTGATACCCTTATTGCAGAAACAGAAGATTTATTTTTCACCTTTTCTTCACAAACAATGTTATCTAGCAGCCACCATATTTAATTTATGTAGGTAACCTATCTAGGACACTTGGACTAATGACACGAATCTAACGATACCTTAATTAAAGAAATCCATTGAGTGGTTTGGAAGATATGAGGGAATAAAGAATATTAGAAATATAAAGATAGGCGCGAAAAATAAACAATTTCTAGTAAATGTTTTACACTATCTTCTTTTTTAGAAAAGCGCGAAGCGATTAGAAAAAGTTAGCTCGATAGAAATCAATCCTAAACTTTCTGACACTTTGAAAAAATTACACATTTTGAGGTGGTTGGAAAGAATCAATTTTATTATAGTTTTGTTCAAATATATTGCCACAATACAAGCTTTTATGTAATGAGCCAATGATGTTTTCAAGTCTTCGAACTATTTTGTCTAAAATACTCCCTGAATTCATATTCATATCTGAATTCATTGACGCGTGGACGGCTGGACCAATTTAGCTAATTCTTTTTGCTGTGTTTGTTATCAGAAGAGCCTTTTATGAAAAAAAAATAAGAATCAAATGCGGGTGAAACTGCGGGGCGTAGCTAGTTGTATAGTAAACAACGTACGCTAATTCATTCTTAAAACCATCTCGCATCTCATTTTTTTCTTCTCGAACCGAAAGGGACCGAAGATTATAAGCAAGCAGCAAGAACTAATAATATTAAATGTTAGCAAGCTTGGCCACGAAGTCCTGTGAAACTACAGGTGCTAACGATCGATACTTTGGACACCTTATTAGTTAGAAGGTTTCTCGAACTACTTTCATTGACACAAATACTTAATTGACCGAACGAGCGAAGCGAGAGAGGTCTAGTGGCGAGATGGTCGGTCGGTTGTACCTATGTATCTATGTATCTATATATCTATGTATGTTTGTTCGACGATAACTTGAGTACCGTTGCTCTGATCTTAATGATTTTTGGTATACGAGTAGTTGAGGACCATAGAATTTTTAAGTTCGAATATGAGAGGGATCGGTTTGGGGGCTTCGATGATAGGGGGTGCAATAGGGGATCTACCTATATGACAGGCGAACTATAGGGCAAATATACCCGAGTGGGGTATCAAATGAAAGGGCGTAACTTCGGTGACAATAATATGGTACCATGGAAATGATCTGATGATGGAGCTGGAAGGAATCCACAGGAATTTATCGTCTCAGCGGTCATTTTTATATCAAACTTATTTGTATCAAAAAGAAAAAAAACGCTTAGACCTTCATGATTAAAAAATGACACTGTCGAAAATCAAAATGACATGTTTTCTTTCTGTCATTGTCGTAAAAAATATGATTTCCAGTTAATTTCAAAACCATTACGTAATAACTTACCTTTGATATTATGATTAAAATTGATTATAGGTACCTATCTATATAATAATATGGTCATCCTAAATAAAATTCAAATAATTTGTATAAGTTTAGACTGCAAAGTCATGCACTCTTGTGTTTGTTCACGATGGTCTTGGAAGGAGCTGCTTGAACCAGCTATTGATCAGCTAAACGGAAGCCGAAGCGAAAATTGGACAATCCTTCTATGGTTGACGTCGTCTGGGCCACTCAGGATGTACCTACTTACCTACCTTGGGTGAAGACTGTAGATTAAAAGCGTCTACTTATTCTACTTTCCCATAAATCGTCAGACCTCTCTTTGCTTCATATTCATAATTATTCATTTATTTCATAATCAAGGGTTGGTTTGGTTAACAATTATGGTGGATAATATTAAATAGTATTGCTAGCTGATCTAGAGATTCTAATTAAAAAACTTGTGACTAATCTTTTTATTATTTTCATTTAATAATAGGTTAGGGACTTATTATTGGACATAAGTATAGGTCCACCGATAATATAGGTCTCAAACTTCTCTAATGTATTTGTATCGAGGGAGGAGCCTCTCTCCTCTTTACCTCTTTCGTTAGATTATGATGAGTACATACTACATAGGTACTAAAAATTTAAGTGTTAAGTCTGATGATAAAGACCCGGTGAGAAAGGTGACAATAAGAACTTAACGATCTTGAGAACGAGATATAGTCATAATTATCATGTTTGTATACTCGTTCAAACCACCATGATAAGTAGGTATGCTATAGCTTCTGAAGAATCAGCTGATATCTGGAATCTGGTGATAGAGGTGGAAGAAGGCACTCAACTTCAAAGAAATATGACAAGATAAGTCTATCATTAAAGTTCGTTAAAGTTGTCTTAATAAGTAGGCACTCTAGGTGTTAAACAAGCAACTGATATCTGGGGTTTGGTAATATAGCCGGAAGAAAACTATATGAACTATATTATGATCTCTAGATAAGTTAGGTCCATCGTGGTCACTTAATGAGTAGGTACTCTAGGTACTGACGATATGGTGATATAGAATGAATAAGGAGGGAGGAGTTTTTTAATCACACACGATTTACATTCATTGTAGGTACTTATTCTCTCGAGTATCAATAAAACGCGAAATAAAAATATACGTGATTGAGACCAAGAAAATTAGGCTATGGAACTTATTTTCTAGACAAGATACCTATGTCTAACGCGTTTGGATTCGTTAAAAGTATAATAGAGTCAGCGATGTCCAGGGTCTGATGATAGTGATACGCACCTATCATTTAAACAAGATAGACCGAAGTATTTAAAGTATTTCGCCGTTACATCATACTTTACGCTGAAAAGTAAAAATCGATAAAAAAAATCTCGTGAGGTCTCAGTTCGGGGCGAACTACTAGTTATTATGAGGGTGGAAATTGCTTCTATTTACCTACTTATGCTGGTTGTAATTTTCCTATCCATTTTAACTTGATTGACTTGACACATAAAAAAAAAGATTTTTGGAGCAAGAAATAATTCTTGAGAATAATTTCTTGGTTTTAGTAAAAATCTTAACTTTTTTTAACCTATTTACCCTCTTAATTTAAAAGCATATTCTTAAATACCTTTCAGCTTAGTCGAGCCGTGTATAAAGGAAAGAACTCTCCAATACGTTTAGAGCCAACTAAAGCTTCTGGTTTCATCACGATTCACCGTAAGAGCAATGTTAATTAGTGCACATCATTTTTTTAGTAAGAAAATTCCATTGGTGCACAGACGGCCGGGATTTGAACCCACGAATGAAAGTCGAGTGGGTTATTTTGCCCGATGAAAAGTAAAAAAATAAATTCTTTGGACAAAATAAGTCGCGGTGTTTTTTTTGCGACTTATTTCACCTGAGGCGTAGACAGAGAATAAGTATAGACAAGCTACCAGCGTATACAGTGTGAGACAGCGAATTCAACATACCTATAACACTTCTATAACATAACCTATAAGTATATAGTTGTCAAATTGCCATTAAACAGTAATTAACCATCACTGCACAAGTGCACACCAATTAGTACTCCTTTTTAATATCTTGTAAGTCACAAGTAACACAAATTATAGTCTACGGTATAAGAAAACGAAACGTTAAACGTTTGTTTGCCACCGACGACATTGGTGACAAACAAAAAAAACCTATAAGTACGCAAATAGAGACAAAAATTTATACTTCGTCTTGCTCCCACTTACTCATTAGACGTTCAATCCTTCTCACTCTAGTAATTATTATTATTTTACTAGCGAGTTCATATTTATTCTCTGTCTACGGCCTGAGTACTCCAGTGGGTTCAAGTTAAAGCTCCGCATTACATCCGCTAGGGGCGCTTTTCAATTTTCTATACAACTTTCTCGTTTACGCTAACGTGATAATAACGTTTGCTAAACAAAAAAAACAAGAATAATGCGAACTAAAAAGAAAAAAATAAATTTTAGTGACATTTTTCATACACAGGATATAACGTTGAACGTTTATATCCATTCGCCCACATTCTCTATACCTACCTAAATCAACCTGAAAAATGTATGTTGGACGAGTTTCCCAATATTAATAAAATTTTATAATAGGTAGATTCTAGGGACGTATATAAATATATATAGATATTTTTCAAATGTAATCTCACTACATAGTATAAAACAAAGTCGCTTTCTCTGTACCTATATCCCTTTGTATGCTTAAATCTTTAAAACTACGCAACAGATTTTGATGCGGTTTTTTTAAATAGATAGAGTGATTCAAGAGGAAGGTTTTTATGTATAATACATACGTAATATAGCCGTGCGGGTCGCTAGTATAATATAAATTTTAAAAGCTTGAGGCATTGATGTACGCTATCCGTTCTACACTCACTAAAATCAATTACTTACTTACTTACATACAAACAAGTTAAATAAAAGCTTGTAAAAACTAGCACTCCATCCACTGATATTTGATACTATGCCTAAACCTACGCCTATTTATTTCATAGACATATTGTCTATTATCAAAGGGAGTCAATATCAATTACTCCTACGCAACGACACAACACGGAAATCGGCTTTCAATTGCACTATTGTATTGACACGTACTACATAAAAGAACTCCCGTACAATGGAAGCTATGAAAGGTATTAAAAAAGAACATTAATCAATACGATTGTATTGGAGATGACACGTGCAATACGGAAGTTGCAGGTGGGTGTATTTAAAAAAATAAATGATTGATTTGGTGTATAAATAGCCTAATAAGCGCTGTCACAGTTTTTAAGGTAAAAGGGTACCTGCGCGCTCTCCATACAAACGTAGTCGACTGTTTCCTCCCTAGATAATGACACTAGCACTTATATTTTTTTGCCATATAACCTATAACTGCCATGACTATGCCCCTATGTTTTGGTTTTTTTCATTTTCTAATTATCATAGAAATTAAGATTTAAAAAATAAAAAAGTAAATAAAAAAATAGGGGCATGGTCATGGCAGTTATAAGTTTTATACACCAAAAATATTTGATCTTGTGTCATTATCCAGGGAGGAAACAGTCGACTACGTTTGTAATAGTTTGTATGGAAAGAGCCTCCGGTACCCTTTCCTCTTAAAGCTGTTTTATTTATATAGCCACTTCGTCCGCGTAGAAGTTGAAATTTCCAAAATACTTTCTAAGCGGATGCCTACGTCATAATAGTTATTTGGATGTCAAATTTTAAGCCGATCCATTCATTGGTTGGAATTGTGCGTTGATTTTATCAGTAAGTTACTCAGTCAGGACTATGAATAATATATTTTTACTGGGCCGACTTGGATAAAAATCGGTTAAGTTTGAGAGTAATAGAAGTTATTGAGAACAAAATCAAACAAAAAACTTGTTGAACCATTCAATTTGAAGGTAGGCGTCATTTTGAAAGATGTCAGAAAAAAATGATTTTAACCCTTGGTAGTTAAAATATAGGTTCTCAATTAGTAAAAGTTACCTACGGTAAGCTTAAAATATGGCTCTGCGTAGAAGAACCACAAAGTAGGTAGGTACCTACAAAAAATGTTCAAACAAAAGGTGTAAAAAAAAACTAAAAAAACCAACATTATAAAAGCATTATGCCTAAAGGGAAAATGTTTAATTAATTCCACCCCGCTACAAAGAAAACGAATAAAACAACATTGAAACTGGGTAAATTAATTGAGCTTTATGTCGGCTAATAAGGTAATGGGATTAACAGTACCGCGGCTTCAGTCGTAGCCAAACAAAACGGTAATTACAACTGTTATACCGGAAGGACGTCGCAGATAAACTTACGTTGAAGTCCATTGATTTACAGTCGAAATCTATAAGACTAATGCCCGAATACTCAAGCGACTCTCAATAATCTAGGGGTCCTCTAAATATTTAAGACACTCTTATCCTATTGAAGCGTACACTTTAATGTCAATTTAATCGCCCCCTAAGATAAGTAGCCTTTCAATGTTCAGGCGTAAGTGTGATAATCGGAGTCCCCTACCCATAACCTGTAACCCTATCTTATTTGCTACAGTCAGTCTCAGATATCATTTATGTTACTTAGGCTATGGTCCGAAATGGACTTATAGCGCGTGCTTGCGCCGCCTTAAGCATTTCTTGGTACGCAAACGCTAGTTAGTATTGTAAGCGCTATTCATCCAATTCGAACTTCATATTTTAACACCAAAATTCATATTTTTTTAAAGATGTTTTACTATGCTGAGTATTTTCTAACGTAGCTAAGTGTGACTGTCATTAGCTCACCGGCCAAAGCTAGCAAATTGGATTAGATCGGTGCGGTGGTGCAAATTCTAACGACTCTGTTTCGGGTGTTAGAAAATTGCCACTGTAATTGGACTCTGAGAATTGTCTTAATCTGGTACCATGCTCTACTTTTGGTTTTGTTCTATTATTGTTTATATTTGGCCAGTGTCATATTTATTAGGTTTTCTATCATTTTTCTGGCGTATTTCTTATTCGGGGCCGGCCCTGTTGATCGCCATTTGATGCGATCTTGGATCATCGCTGACGTTAGGTCTATAGTATCGTCATGTCCGGCGACCTTTGCCTCTTTTGCCATTATCCATACGCTCGTCTCGTTTTCCGTGTTCACTTCATATAAATATCTTTATTGAGTTCGGCCGCGAGACCCCGGACTTTAACTTGGCAATGATTGCCTGAAAGAGATCGTCCATGCATATGGACGATGACTGAAAAATAGGAAAATATTCTAAAGTTTATGCATATATACTTTAGAATATTGTCCTATATTTCAGTTTTCCATCTAAGTTTGTATTTTATATGTAGGTATGTCCAATTTATTTTTGTTTTATTTTTTGTGCTTTAGAAGCACGGAGGAACTCGAGAGAACATTCTTACCACACTTTGAATCGTTACCACATTAGTAATCGGTCACCCATAAACTCATCAGGCAAATGGAGCCACGGCTTCTTTTACCTGAGTAGGTACTCAAAATAACCACGCCTAGCCTGCATATTTATATGAGCCAAAAATTCAGTGTAACATGTTCGTCTTAAATTAAAATAAATCAATATTTTTTTTCTACAAATAACAATGTCTATCAAGCTTTTGTTTGAAAATATTTTCTTCACCTTGTTGTACCACATCACTCAGTCCTCAATCTGCGCGAGCGCTGTTATTCAACACTATAAATTATAGTTATTATGAGAATATTTTTAACTATTTCAGTCTCAGGTGATGAGGTTGTGTAAATATTTACAGGAAAAAATAATATTCTGATTTGTGGGTTAAAAAAATGTTGCGGACGCTTTAAATACGTAGGATTTTTTCTTATTGAAAACACGGATTGGTACTAACTAAATTTTGCCTATTATTAATCTTGCTATGTCCTTGCAAAAACCAACGTTATACTTATTTATGACGTCATAATTTCTAACGGATGTTGTTAGTCTCTTTGGTCTTTGGGTTAAAGTTGATTTGTCAATACAATAAACCTTATGCTAATAACCTAAAGAGATTGGATTTTATTAAATTAGAACTCTTTGGTTTAATTAAACAATATATTTTTGATGTCTCTACTGCGGCTGCGTCGCTGATACTTTGTTTTTATTAAAATTTGAGTTACCTATACCTACTCCAATGGCCTGAGAAAAATGATAAATTAAATTCATCAGGCAAATGAAGCCACGACTCCTTTTTTGAAGTGGATTCTTTTGACTGAGTACTCATAATTTTACTCATCAACCAACGACGGAAGTTGTTGGTATGGCGACTAGTCCCCAAGCATTAAAACTAAAAGATAAGCTGTGAAGCTTTTAGCTTTATGACCAGCTTTTGTGGCTCGTACCACAGTGGATTCTAAGTAGTGGGTAAAGTTTGTTCGAAACCTTTTTTGTGGGAAGGTGAGTACTAGCTAAGTTTACCAAAGCTAATCTTTAGTTATTGATCACGAAGTAGTGGTTTATAAGCTGTCTTTAAGTTCGATTCCTTGTGGGAAACTTTCGCAAAGCTCAGTTAGGGATTTTGAAGGATTAAAACAGTGTTATAAATTTTAATATAGGTACTATATAATGTATTATTTTGACGACCCAGTTGGCACAATGGTCACCATGCCGGACTGCCAAACACAGAGTTGCGGGTTCGATTCCCGTCTCAGACAAGTATTTCTGCTTAGATATTTGGCAGTGGACTGGTTGTTTCTATGTATTATAAGTATACTAACGACCCGCTCCGGCTTCGCACGGCTATATTATGCATGTATTATACATATAAACCATCTTCTTGAATCACCTATTTAAAAAAAACCGTATCAAAATCCGTAGTTTTAAAGATCTAAGCATACAAAGGGACATAGGGAGATAGGGACGGCGAAAAGTGACTTTATTTTATACTATGTAGTGATAGTGATATTTACAAAAGAAAAGTATATAAGTAGTATATCCGTAGTCTAGCACCCATAACACAAGTCTAATTACTTAGCTTGGGGCTAGATGGCGATGTGTAGAGTGTCCTGCAATATTTATTTATTTATTTTCTAAAGCTATTTAAAACGGGTTTTTTTTTTTTTTTTTTTTTTTTTTTTTTTTTTTTTTTTTTTTTTTTTTTTTTTGTGTTTCAAGTACCTACTCGAAATATCCTACAAATATCTATCGGACTACCTGCAAAGTCAATTTTGCAGGTAGTCCGACTGCATTGCACATTTTGAAATAGCCTCCTATCTAATCCGCGTACCTCCCATATCTGCGAAACTACAGGCAAATGTCACACTTTCAAAAATCGGGGAACTAATTAAACTCGATCACAAAAACATAAACATTCTCAATGAAATATTGTAATACTAGCGACCCGCCCCGGCTTCGCACGGCTATATTATGCATGTATTATACATATAAACCTTCTTCTTGAATCACTCTATCTATTAAAAAAAACCGCATCAAAATCCGTTGCGTAGTTTTAAAGATTTAAGCATACCTACAAAGGGAAATAGGGACAGAAAAAGCGACTTTGTTTTATACTATGTAGTGATATCCCGTTTAAAACTTTAGTAATAGAGATTGTAACTTCAAATGTAGCCTTTATAGTACGGGATCCCTTTAAAGACGACCTTAATCGAGCTGTTTAATGGATGAAAAGTATTTTATATCAAATTAAATAGGTCAATAGATATATTGCAATTGGGTTGCCTAAAAATTCCAAGTATATTTTTTTTTTTGTTTTTAGACTTTTCACTAGTTTGGTCAAGACAAATTCCGTACCCATGAAATACATAATCTTCATTTTACCCTAACTTCAATTTAATAACCAAACCAGTGAAAATGACTAGTATCGATTTACCTGCCTGCCCAAGAGTTGTGACGGGAAAAAATAGTCAACCTAACGTTCTATATTATTCTATAGGCATCATCTTTCTATGGTATGGAATTTGACTCTTAAACAAACAGTGAAAGGTTTAAAAAACAAACCATAAAATTAAATTCTTAATAAATCATATTCTGAATTGAATTTTTTTAGGCAACCCATTTACAATATATTTATTGACCTATTTAATATCACTACGTAGTATAAAATAAAGTCGCTTTCTCTGTCCCTATTTCCCTTTGTATGCTTAAATCTTTAAAACTACGCAACGGATTATGATGCGGTTTTTTTTAATAGATAGAGTGATTCAAGAGGAAGGTTTATATGTATAATACATGCATAATATAGTCGTGCGAAGCCGGGACGGGTCGCTAGTTTGATATAAAACACTTTTCATTCATTAAACAGCTCGATGAAGGTCGTTCTTGAAGGGATCTCCGACTATTACAATTTCCAGTTTCCCAGTTTTCAAATTAATATGTTGAAATGAACCATGTATTTTAACTCGTAAAAGAGACGAGTGTTTCAAATGGTCTGGCAACGTGGAAGGTGCACAAATATTACTGGACACGCATCAAATAATGAACTTGTATGAAATTAAGCCGTATAGTTTGACCCGTGTAAGTTGCGATCCTGTGGGACTATAGAGATAAAAAGTCGCCTACGCCCAAGGATTTCATTTTACTAACATCAAAATCCAATATTTTCAAAAGGTTTTTACTAACAAAACTAAAAAAACATTTTAGCATTTATTGTTGAAAAGATATGGCAGACATTTTTTAAAACAAAAACTTTGTCGTTGTTTTTTTATTTGTCGCAGAACACAAATGTCACACTAGTCTGGGTTATTTCAGCGACCCTTTGTGCAAGTTCCTCTTCTTGTTAAGAAAGGCTTTAGCGAAACAATAAGCTTTAAAACGAAGAATATTTAACGAAACCTTGCCGTGAAGTTTAGTGTTCAATTCACTTGTAATCATCATCATATCAGCCCACACACGTCCACTGCTGGACATAGGCCTCCCCCATACGACGCCACAAACAGCGGTCCTGAGCCGCCTGACTACCCACGACCGCCACAATGTCGTCGGTCCACCGGGCAGCTGGTCTCCCAACACTCCGTTTCGCGTTGCATCGCAGCCGCCACTTAAGAACCTTTACTCCCCAGCGGTTGTCAGTTCTGCGAGCTATATGACCTGCCCATTGCCACTTTAGCTTAACAATCCTGAGAGCCCTGAATCACTTGTAATATTTTATCGTAATAAATTGCATAAAATGTCACTATTTGGTAGTCTATGACTATAGGTAATCTAAGATACAATAGAGATAAAAACACGTGGACGAACCATATTCATTTCGCGGAAAAACTTCCCTTTCCTGTTTTTGACGGATTTTTTGATGGATTGTTGATGGGTTGATTGACTGATGTTTATGGATTGTAGTCGGCAACAGAATTGCAGACCCGCCCCGTATCTATCTCCATCTACACTAATATTATAAAGAGGAATATTTTTTTGTTTGTAACAAACTAGCGACCCGCTCCGGCTTCGCACGGCTATATTATGCATGTATTATACATATAAACCTTCCTCTTGAATCACTCTATCTAATAAAAAAAAAAAAAATTGTCGGACGACTATTTGTCGTTGTCGACATTTATCGTCCGACAAATAGTCGTCCGACATTTGTCGTCCGTCAATAGTCGTCCGACAAATAGTCGTCCGACATTTGTCGTCCGTCAATAGTCGTCCGTTAAAAAATACCATATGTACGTCTTAATACACTCACAGCCAAATTAAAAAACTGTATATCTGTGTAAAATCTCATTTGTCGCGAGAAAATCTGTCGTCTGTCGCGAGAACGGCTGAAAATGCTCACCCACAAAAGTGCCCAACGCGCCATAAGAAGTTTTCACTTCAAAAACCGCATCAAAATCCGTTGCGTAGTTTTAAAGATCTAAGCGGTCAAAGGGAAATAGGGACAGAAAAAGCGACTTTGTTTTATACTATGTAGTGATCAGTCTATCTGGATGTTTTTGGCATTTATAAAAGAAATTCTGTCTATTATCTAGACTATAACACAAGCCTAATTCCTTAGTTTGAACTAGATGACATGGATAAGACTTGAAAGATTTTCAGGTCACTTGACAAAATGTTAAAGTTAAAGAAATTTAACAAATCTATGAAAAAGTATGGACAGAGTCTGAGTTTAATAAATTCGAGATTTTATGATTTAGCTGCAAGTGGCCAATAAATATCTATCTAACTAAATTATTATTGAGGAAAAATTGGATTGTTTGTTTTTTTATATGTTTGTAACGGATAGGCTCCGAAACTACTGGACCGATTTTGATGAAACTTGGTATGAGGATACATTAATTAATTGACAGTAATATAGGCTACTTTTTATCCCGATATTCCCAAGGGATCGGGAGCTACGCGGGTGAAGCCGCGGAGCGCTGCTTGTGTCTAATAAATTGATATGTTGAAAGACATTAAACTTCAACTTAATCAGAACCTAAGAATCTTGCATAAGTCATCATTCTAATAATAGTAAGTAATTTTGACAAAGACAAAGACTTTTAATAATAATATTGATTTTACCAGATAAGGTCACCCTTTGTGCAACTCTAGGATCTTCCCAATATTTAACAACCAAGTTGACCCGATGGTCACCATGCCGGACTGCCAAATACTGGGTTGCGGGCTCTGTTCCCGCCTCAGACAAATATTTATGCTTAGATATTTGTCTGTGGCAGGTCTGTGGTCTGGTTGTTTCTATTTACTATAAGTATAATAATATATTTACAAAAGAAAAATATATAAGTAAGTATATAGTATATCCGTTGTCTAGCATACATAACGCAAGTCTAGTTACTTAGCTTGGGGCTAGATGGCGATGTGTGGAATGTCCTGAAATATTTATTTATTTATATTTAAGTGTTACAGTTGTCTGTGATTCTCTTAAAAGAAACAAAGAACAAGAAAGATCATGGAAAAATCTATATCTTGTTAAAACGAGCTGCGCAGTCGGATGCAGCCGTCCGCGTCTGATTGATGTGAGATAACTCGGTTTTCCTCCACGATTAGGGAATTACTTAGGTACTGGTTGCCAGTATCGATTTTATGTTATGGAAGAAACCAGACTGGATTTACTTTTTTTCATGTTTTGGCTTCGCACGATTCGATAGCCAGCGTCAAGTAAATATTATTTTGAATCCTACTTCCTACTAATTTAATAAATATAACAGTTTGTGTGTGTGTATGTTTGTTACTGCTTCACGCAAACACTACTGGGCCGATTGCGATGAAACTCGGTATCTAGATATCTGGAAACCTGGATTAACACATAGGCTACTTTTTATTCTGATATTCCCACGGGATCGGGACTTACGCGGGTGAAACCGCGGGGCGCAGCTAGTCAACAATAGTTAACGAAATCTTGCCGTGGAATATTTTTATTGATTTTAATGACTTAATTTCCCGTGGGTATATCGGGATTGAAGACATGGTATTTACAATGGGAATTACGCGAGAGAAACCATGAGTTGCTGCTAGTAGACACACAGGAAAGATTTCTTGGAGTGAGAAATAATCCTCTCCCTCCACAGACAATAATTTCTTGTTTATAATTTCTTGTACTTAAATGTTCTTTAAAATAACAAGCACTATTCTTAATTTAAGAACATTGCCTTTTAATTAGGAATACTGCTTTTAATTTTTGACAAAAGCCTCATGTTCCGGTAACATGACGCGTCCCGTTCCCGATGTGTGACGTCATGCGTCATAGTAACATGAGAGTATTTAAAAATAATAATCAATGGGCTTGTGTTATGGTGACGTGAGACGAATAGAAGACTTATGAAAGGAAAAAAAAATATAAGTAAAGGAAAATAAAAATAAAAAAAGAACAATGAAGAAAAAGATATATAAATATAAATGTACCTAGGTATATTAAAGGAATGACAAAAAAAACTCAATTTTTCATCGTTTTCTTACGTTATCACGTAAAATTATCGTCCGTAAATCGACTTTACAGATAACAATTTGTTTTTTTTAAATTATTTACTACTAAAACCAAGAAATTATTATTTCGCGTCTATAGAGAAATCTTATTTTCAGTGCATATACCAATAACAAACTCTAGACTCTAGGGAACTCATACAACGCGTATTTCCCAGAGCGCTATCTGGGCAGACAAAGGAGTATCGGGTGTAGGGCCCTTGATACGAAGAAGGGGCCCAAGTGTGACCGCCGGTAGGGTCCTGAGGGCCCTTCGACCACTTAGACGCGAGAAGGGTTAGAGGCTAGGGGGCCTGATATCCGGCTGCGTTTTAATTCAACTAGGTTGTAAATTATTGAGTGAAAGGATATTGCAGGCAGCGCCATCTTGGCCCGAGTTAAGGGACTGCAAATTAATATTACTACATAGTATAAAACAAAGTCGCTTTCTCTGTCCCTATATCCCAATGTATTTAAGCATACATTAGGATATAGGGACAGAGAATCTTTAAAACTACGCAACGGATTTTGATGCGGTTTTTTTAATAGATAGATTGATTCAAGAGGAAGGTTTATATGTATAATACTTGCATAATATAGCCGTGCGAAGCCGGGGCGGGTCGCTAATTTTAGATATTCCACAAAAAAGAATCTTGCGCCCAAATAACTGCTTGCCGCAAATCATTAACCCCAACATTTCCATGACGTTCTGAAATATGTTCTCATTTGGGAACTGCTATGTTGTCGACAGCACATCGTTGTGAAAATAAACAGCTCGTAAAGCGTCTAACGAGTGCAGTAAATCGGATAACACTCGTCATTAACACTTGGTTTACAACAACTATAACAATGGTAAAGGCAAGGTACTCGCGCCGCGTTTCATTCTTCACTCACACTTCTAATTCGATCCTCATTCTGAAGGTCGTGGGTTCGAACCCCAGACGGCCGTGCACCAATGGATTTTTCCAACGAAAAATATATTATGTCAAAGAAAGAAAAAGCATTTATTGAGTACAATACAAACACACGACAAACACAGGAATGAAGAAATGAACATGACAATGAAAATTAATTAAATAAAAAACAAAAAAATGACAAAGAAAAAACAGCATCAATGAGGAGTCGTGTGATGACCCAAATGGGTAACGGAATATGATTAAATATTTTTTTTTGGTTTCGTCCCACCATACCTCCAGGGGTATGACCAGGGGTATGGTGGGTCTGCAGTGAATGGGTCGACCTCAGCTAAAAAAGCGCGCGCCTATTAACTTTGCTCTTATGGTGAAGGAAAATATCGTGATGAAACCTGCGGTGTTAGAAGCCCAGGAGCTCTATTTTTGAATCGTTCGCCCCACGTCGAGCGCTCGATTTCTACTGATATTCGTTCGACATTGGAAATTCGCTACTTTTGAATCGCTCGAGTGTAACGAGTAGTCTCCACCACTCGTCGCTGACAGGCGAGTGGTAGAATAAACGTTAAACAATCATTGTCAAACATTCGGAAACGATATTGGAAAATATTTATATCTTTTGGGATTATTTCGAATGTTCATCGGTAATTACCGGTTGTTCAATTTTCTGCATAAAACGAATAAAAATTGTAATTTTATATTTCGACGACGAACGATTCAAAAATACAGAAAAATGGTGTCATGAGACTTGGAAGTCGAGCGTGACTTGTAGGCGTATACGACGAAGATATGTCACACGAGCGATTCAAAAATAGAGCCCCTGGACTGTCACCGCTTGATTATCTGCACCCATTCTGCCCCTTGCCTCCAGAGCGATAGGTCGCATGTAATTACCTTACAGAATGTCAAAGCATATGCATTATGTCATCTTATACATAGACTAGCTTTCGTCGGCGACTTCGTCCGCATAGAAGTCGAAAATGGACACAAGGAATCACGTTATCCCATACAAACTTTGCTCCCCTTTTTCACCCCCTCAGGGGTAGAATTTCGGGAAATCCTTTCTTATCGGATGCCTACGTTATACAAAGAACATACTCTCCAAGTTTCATGTCTCTACGATCAGCGGTTTAGGCTGTGCATTGATCCGTCAGTCAGGACAAAGGATTTTATATGTATGGATTAGATGTCAAAATCTCGTTTTCCTTCAATTCAATTTGCGCAAGAGACTTTTGAAACCCAAAACTAAAAAGCAAAAGATTTGAGTATTGGCCATATTGACTTTACATAGTTGGTCGAGAAGTCAAAGTCATTTAAATTAGGATTTGTGGCTTCCAATGAAAAGAAACCACAAGAAAACCGTATGATCACTAGTGGTCACTTAAAAATTTGAAGTGCCAAATGCCCACTGGTGGTGAAAGGTTGTCAGTTGATCCAGAGCGTTAAAGTCCTTTGATAGATAGATTAATGCTTTAATATTACAAACTT
Organism: Idaea aversata; assembly: GCA_907269075.1. Lineage (NCBI taxonomy): Eukaryota > Metazoa > Arthropoda > Insecta > Lepidoptera > Geometridae > Idaea > Idaea aversata. Next base: position 2,672,302 of record OU026084.1, read on the forward strand.
AATTCTAACATCAAATATTTACTAAGAAATATCTCCCTAAGGCACAAACAAAACTTAATAATATAAGGAGGGTAGTTTTAAATTAAATCCCGGTAGAGCCGTAGGAAATTGCTTCCCTTATAACATAGCGGCCATTTTATTAAAGCAAATAATGCAATTAGGGCAGGGCTAGGCGTGAGGAGATAAAAATAAATGGACACTCTGATCGTGTTATGAATTTTTCTTAGATATAATTAATTAGTGTCAGCACATGTTATTCCCTCTTGATGGTTAAACGGCTAGGCCGATTAGAATCAATTTTTTTACAACGGTAGTCCAAAGTATGGATAAGGATATGATAAACTTTTTATTCCGAAATTCCCATTCTTCTTCTTCTCGTATAGTGGTGTGGCTTACCTGTTGTTAGAGTTCAGAAGGCCAATTCTCGTAAATAACATTGTTCAAATTACATTTCAATATCATTTCGATTGCATTTCGATCTCATATAATACCCTCAAAGTAGCTCAAAATACCCCCAAAGTTAGCTTTATGTACAAAAAAATTGACTTTGAAGGTATCTTTTGCAATCGAAATGCAATCGGGATGATATTGAAATGTAATTTAAACAATACTAGCGACCCGCTCCGGCTTCGCACGGCTATATTATGCATGTATTATACATATAAACCTTCCTCTTGAATCACTCTATCTATTAAAAAAAACCGCATCAAAATCCGTTGCGTAGTTTTAAAGATTTAAGCATACAAAGGGAAATAGAGACATGGGGACATAGGGACGGCGAAAAGTGACTTTATTTTATACTATGTAGTGAAAGCAAAAGCTTGTTTTTAACAAGTTTTATTTTTTTGTTTGCAACGATTAAGTTTCGACACTACTGGATCGATTTTGATGATATTTGGTATGGGGATACATTGATTCATTGTAAGTAACATAGGCTACTCTTTCTCCCGCAGAAATTCGCAGGTGAAACCGCGGGCTCTAGCTATAGTTACAAATCAGATACTGTCCGATTCATTACGCGTACTTGAAGAAAGCTCACAAGTTCACATCACGTCTCAAAGTACTAAAATCAAGCAAGGGAGCTTTTATTGCCTATTTACAATCTGAACAAACGGAAATAGATCGTATTCCGTTTAAATAACGTCTTATTTCGTTTGTACGGGCGGAGATTATTCGATTTTGACGTTGTCTGGGGAAATGTTGGGAATAAAGGTGTGTGTTATAGGTACCTACTTGCTAAAAGCACCAGAAAGTTTGCTTATACTTTGATTCTTACTTGATACGTCGAATATGACTATAGGTACGTTTGTGCCAATCAAATATTACTGCTATAGCACTGACTTGACGAACAATATTGTTAAGAAACGACATGGAATTAAGTAAAATTAATGTTGGGTATACCAAAATGTACGAAAACACAATGACTCTTAACAATATTTTTTCATCGAAAGGCATTAATTTTTTTCTCCCACAATATGCGTCTTAAGAGGATCACATTCTTTATTCAACAGTAGAAAATTGATTATAATGATTCGTTATATGGGTGGGCAATGTGGGCATATTAAATAAAACAATATAGACCCATACTAAACATTTATTGATGGAATTTTCGTTCCTGTTTTCGTTTCTTAAATTACAACAAAATGTTATGTTATTATTACTGTCAATCGCTTCACAAAAAAGGAACACCGAAATCGGACAAAAATTAAGGTGATAAAAGTACATTAATGTGAAAAAGTACGCGGTGTGTAAACCCTCTTAAGCGACTGAGCTAAGCGAGTAATTTGCATTATAATTTACTTATTCTATCTCATTCATTGTACGCTGTCGACCTCAAAGATCTTGATCAGTTCATTAAGATAACAGCAATAACAATCAGTTTCCCTTTACTATTGTTCCGGGGAAGATAAACCGGGACAAACGTTGACTATCTCTGAATACTGAGTGCAAACCTTTGGCTTAAAAACCGGAAAGATGTTGTCAATCTCTGAATATCGACTACAAATCTTTGGTTTAAAAACCGAGACAAATGTTATCTGAGTACCAAGTGCAAGCCTTTGGCATGAAAACCGAGAAAATGTTGTCAATCTCAGAATATCGAGTGCAAACCTTTGGCTTAAAAACCGGGACAAATGTTATCTAAGTAACAAGTGCAAACCTTTGGCAAGAAAACCGGCACCAATGTTGTCTTTCTCTTAATACCGAATGCAAACCTTTTGCTTAAAAACCAGTACAAATGTTATCTGAGTACCAAGTGCAAACCTTTAAGCATTAAAATGAGGACAAATGATGCCCATCTCTTAATACCGAGTGCAAACCTTTGACGTAAAAACTGGGACAAATGTTATTTGAGTACCAAGTGCAAACCGTAGGCATGAAAACCGGGACAAATGATGTCTATCTCTGAATACCGAGTCCAAATCTGTGGTCAGGGACTCGGTATTTAGAGATAGCGCGGAATTTGCGGAGGATAAATTATGTCTATCTCTGAATACCAAGTGCAAAGCTTTGGCATACAAACCGGGACAAATGTTGTCTATCTCTGAATACAGCATTAGAAATCGTAGTTACCGTTTTGAACGCGTATTTCTTCAGTTGAGTACCCCTGCTACACGTTATGGCAATAACGTAGTAGTAATATCAATTTACATTTACAATCAGTAAGTACGGTCTAAATTGCATTGCTGGAGAACAGCTATATGAAGCTTCTAGCTATTACCAGTTACTTCCTCTACGTAGGAGTTGGATTTTCGAAAATTATTCATAATAGTTTTCTGTATGATAGAAAAATAATTTTCCAAATCGGTCCAGCCTGCCTAGCATGAAGACCAAAACACGATACGATAAAGCTATATCACACGATATAACTACATCAACTCTCAAAATATGATAGATAAAGCCGCCATGTTGAATTTTTATTATAAATTGCGATAAAAATTATGATAAAAATTCAACATGGCGGCTTTATCTATCATATTTTAAGAGTTGATGTAGTTATATCGCTTTATCGTATCGTGTTTTGGCCTTCATGCTAGGCTAGCAGAGTTGTTTTAGAGAAGTCGGCGAACATACATGAAAATATATACGCGACGAATTGAGAACCTCCTCCTGTTTTGAAATCGGTTATATAGCTTGATCCGTTTATTGGTTTAAATACCTACGTAATTAATTTTATACTAATTTTATTATTTATTCATGTTGTTTGGTTTTATATTTAATATCTGGGTGGTATGGGGGTATTTTTTGGCGTCAATTTGTTTATTTTATATAATTACTGCGCCCTGCGGTTTCACCCGCGTAAGTCCCGATCCCGTGGGAATATCGGGATAAAAAGTAGCCTATGTGTTAATCCAGGTCTCCAGCTATCTAGATACCGAGTTTCATCGCAATCAGTTCAGTAGTTTTTGCGTGAAGGAGTAACAAACATACATACACACACACACACACACACACAAAGTTTCATATTTATAATATTAGTAGGATTGGATTTTAATTATTTTGTGTAATTTAATTTGTAAGAATAGGTATGTGTTGTCAAAAAAGATACGTAACTACCTAATTAATTAATTAATTTGGACTTGATAATAAGTCGGTAATTTCCTTATTCAAAAGTCAGTCAGGACTTTGTATTTGAATATTAAGATGGAGTTTAACCTTACATGCTCTAGTGAATGCACACTATTGCACACTTGTAGGTACTTAGATTATGGTGGCTCGCAGTTACATGTTTGATTAATATTCTTGGTTATTTTGGTACATATAAGTAAGTTAGGTAGGGAATGCAAACCGGTTTCACCGAAAACCGAAAAACCGGTTTTTCGGCATTTTTTGAATTAATAAAAAACCCCGTTTTTTAAATTCAGATAACCAGTTTTTCGGTTTTTCAATTCTATCCGCTCGAAATGGCATTCTGAAAGGCCACTGGTATAGACCAACCACTACCACTGGTTTCTACTGGCCAATTCAGAAGACAGGTTGTATTCTATTCACTTTTAGATTTACTTTTTGTTGTTTTCCTCGACCGATATTGATTTTACGAATGATTGTTTCATTTATAATCGACTAAGATACTGTTTACCACATCATTAAATTACAATCCGTAAAAAAAAACATCTGATTGTCAAATTCTCGCGGAGAAATGGTACATTTGATATGTGATTTTTTTATCATAATTTTATATGAAAACCCCGGTGTATTTTAATAAAATATTAAAATGTATAATTGAAAACTAAGTTTTAACGTAAAAGAATTGCATATGTACCGTATTTAAATTACAGTTTATTTTTACACATGTTTGAAAACTCAATCCGATTTTTTTATTTACAAATGATATGTCAACCTTTGACCACTATCACACATACCTGATGGTAGGTGACGAATCGGCCTAAGATTTAGCACGCTTTCCTAGAAGATACCTATTCACTTGCAACTTGAAGACCCCCAAATTGTACACGTCAGGAAAGACAGATGCAGGCAACGGATTCCATTCCTTTGCAGTACGAATAAGGAATGACGAAGCAAAACACTCGATTTCATTCAAAAAAGGTTGAACTTACATAAAAACTTGGTGCAAAAGTCACCGTACTATATTAGTACCGCATTTGAAAGTTCCTAAGCTTTAGAAAGGTCATGCACTTTTAGGACACGGCCTCATAGGGACGTAGAATTCGAAATTTGAAATGGTAAGGACTAGATAGAACATTTAGGTTATGAAATATACAAATCATTCCATATTAAAAAAAACATGTAAAATACAAATATAAAAATATATATTAAAACCGACCTACCGATTTTGGTAATCATAAAGCGAGTCAAAAATTCCAGTGAAACCATTTTCGACTTCTACGCGGACGAAGTCGCGGGCGAAAGCTAGTTATATTTAAAGTAATTTGACAGTTGCCATGGTCTGACACCAATGACAATAAAATAAAAAAGATGTTTGGAAAGGTGCGTCTATCAGAACAATGAAGAAAAAACCGTTAAATCAGATTTACGGTGCAGCGCGCGCCGAAACAGAATTCAAGTAATTCCGCCTTTTCTTACAAATTTTATCATTTTTAACAGTTTCAGTATCAGTTTTTGTAGTTGTAGGTAGTTATTTTTGAGAGATATGTTTCTATTTCAGAATCAAAAAAATGCAAGATGTAGGCAGCCTTTCACATGCAATTAAAAAAAAATTAAACTAAGGTTGAAAAAATTTCATTTTAAAAACCGGTTTCACCGAAAACCGGTTTTTTTTTTCGAAAACCGAAAAAAAAACCGGGTTTCAATTTCGGCCGGTTTTGCATTCCCTAGTTAGGATTAAAGATTTTCTGTCTAAATTTTACATGTTTATTTTCTATTTTATTAATAGTACATTGTTATCCTAGGTGTGAAAGTCACTCATTACAAGTCCCGAGACGGAGTTTGGCGCCCGAGCGTAGCGAGGGCGCTAATAGTTCGAGGGACTTAATGAGTCTTTCACCCGAGGTAAACACTGTGCTTTTCATTACGAATAATACATGAAATTCTTCCTAACAACGAGATTGGATGAGAGACTCCATACTACCTGATCCTCTTACAAGGTTGGGACCAAAGAGATTATATACATGTAGTGTTATTCTTTGGTGCTACCTAAAGCAAGGAGGTTAGGTTTTGAAGTTCCTAATGTCACCTAATGTATAATGATACTGATACTGGCTATATGCACATTGCACAAGTCATGCGAAGCCATAATTTGACATGACAGCTGTCAGTGAAAGCGAAAAGCCCTAGGGCTGGAAGTTTTATTTTCTACACGCTCTTCAGGCATATTTAGATCTACTTTCGGAGTATGAGTAATGAAAAAGTTATTATTTAACTTGCAATGTATGTACCTATGTTCGGTTGGAATCTTGTAACATAATTTTGATCCACTTCCCGGTTACCAATTGAGATGAATTTTTGTATACCTAGATAATTTCGGATTGTAAGTACTATTTAATCGATTTCATTTAAAAATCGAGCATTAAGTATGTTGAAAAAAAAACAACCTTTTTCAGGAATGCCTATATATCGAAAACTAAAGCCCTTATACCAATAGAATTTATAAAATAACCCGCCAAGATATTGCCAAGATAGAATGTCTGATTTTGCCCTCACTCGTTCCCATCTACTATCATAAAACTTTACGTGTAAGATGCTCGGTTTTGGAAGTTCTGTCTCCCCGAGGGTCGAAGGAATATCGACCCAACGTTCCCCTTCGCAATACTAAGAAACTAATTCAAATAAACGCGAGAGCAGGGAATTTGGGTCACATAATATCTTGGCTATACGGATTACAATGAACGTGATGTGCGTTAACCTCTTTAGACTCATCGCTAAATTAAATATATATTGCAGGACATTCCACACGTCGCCATCTAGCCCCAAGCTAAGTAACTAGACTTGTGTTATGAGTGGTAGATAACGGATATACTATACTCATATACCTTTCTTTTGTAAATATATACTTATAATACATAGAAACAACCAGACCACAGACAAATATCTAAGCATAAATACGTGTCTGAGGCGGGAATCGAACCCGCAACCCTGTGTTTGGCAGTCCGGCATGGTGACCATTGTGCCAACTGGGTCGTCAAAACAGACGGACAAGAATGTGATCTTATATGGGTTCCTTTTTTACCTTTTGAAGTACGGTACCCTAAAAATGGGTTTATTCCCGATGTCACCCAATGGTGTCTTGGCCACCATTGGGGTGACAGCGAAACAACTTTCTAAATTAGTACCATTCGCCACCACTGGTGGACAGCGACACGGATTTTAAACATTCCCTATGGCCCCTATGACAATAAATGTAATCGAATCTTTATATTACTTTTTTGGCCAAGTTCAATATGATTTAGACCAAATCCAGATCCAAGGAAGGCAAATGGATCTCAGCCCTAATACATCTGCGTCTGTCGTATTTAACTTTCATTCTGCACAGCCACACTTTCGGTTGCAGACCAAAAAGGAAGAAAAATGTGAAAATCTTGAAATATTTTCAAAGAAAAATGCATATCCAAAAACTTGAGGCGAAACTCGAACTTGCAAAATTCCAAAAATGGTCACTGCTGGTTTACGCATCTAAAATAATAAAATTGTCAAAGTCTTGTTTTTATTTTACCCGACTGCAAGGAAAGCGCCTATCTTTTTGTATGTTTGTTTGTAATAAGTATTCTTTATTCCCTCATATCTTCCAAACCACTCGATGAATTTCTTTAATTAAGGTCTCGTTAGATTCGTCTTATTAGTCCATAGATAGGTGACATTAAAAAAATATGGGGGCTGCTAGATTTCATTGCTTATGGTGAATTTTTGACGCGATAACGTCTTTTAAATTGATGGAACACCTGCATTCACAAAAAAGTGTCTGACGAAATATCATGCGAATGTTTCTGGATGGTTTCTGGTAATTTTCGCGAATAATACAAAAAAGAGATTGAGTAAAGACGCTATTAGGTAATTACGCTTCTGGAAATATTTGCGTATGAGAAAAAAAGAGATTAAATAGAAAAGCGATTAGGGACAAAAAATGCGGCCCGGTCGAAACTCGAGTGGGGAAAAATGCGAATTTAATAGAAATTTTGCTACGCGGAATTTATTAAGTTTGGGGAACAGTACTAATTACTCCTTCTGTCATCTGCCGCTCACCGCGCCCAAACTCGTGGTCGATCTAATTTAACTGATCGCAAGTACACGCTCTATCAGAGACGGCTTTACTGATTTCAGCTTTTCTTTTCTAGACTATATAGTAACCGAATGAACACTATATTTGCTCTACGAGAGACAAGAACGTGACCTTAGAAATATGATCCTATTCTTCAATAAATACTTCGTCGTATTTCAAATCTCGTAATCGGATAGGGGCAGGGTGTGAAATACTTTTTTTAGTTATGACGTCGCATGTAGGGCTGCATGTACCTAAGGGCTTTTAGGCTGTTTTCATATTGCCCTTAATGGAATGCCAGAGTCCTCTCAGCTTACTCCACCGTATCCAGAGGAAAGAACTCGATCGTCAGTACGTCTGGAACCATCTCAGCCGCGGGTTTCATTTTTTTTTTTTTGGGTGCATCTGCAATCATTCCTAGGACTATGAACGGATGTGTTCCGAGCGTCCGTCTGGCATGAGAGCGAGTCCTCCATCGAGGTTCTCTGCTCATAGAATGTCTTTGCGCTTAAGTCGCCTGTTGTAGGTCTTGTTCATCAGCTGCCGGGCTAGGCTATTCGGATGGTTAATTAGTCGTCTTTGATATTTTTTTGCAGTCGCCTTTATTTCCTCCGTCACCGTATTAACGGCCAAGTGTTCGTGGATTTCCGTGTTTTTTATGAACCATGGAGCATTGGCAATCGTTTTTAATATTTTATTTTGTTGGCGTTGTAGGATAGCAATATTGGAGTCGCTAGCAGTGCCGTACGTCCAAACTGGCTTTATGACCATCTTGTATCATCATCATCATCATCATCATCCGAGCGATGTTCCCGGTTGCATCCCTCTCAGGAGCCCGGGGTCCGCTTTCCTACTTTTACGCCTCCACTTCGCACGATCTTCGGCATCCTGGTTAGTAAGGCCATTTGCACGCATATCACCCTTTACGACGTCAAGCCAGCACTTCTTGGGTCTACCCAGTCTGCCACGGCCCGGCGGAGGCGCCATGGCAAGACATTTGTTCCCCACGTAACTAGCCGGTTTTCGCAAGACGTGAGGAACAAATGTCTTGCCATGGCGCCTCCGCCGGGCCGTGGCAGACTGGGTAGCTTGTATAGGAGGAGCTTATTATCAAGAGATAGCCTTGAGAGCCGCGGGTTTCATCACGATGTTTTCTTTCACCGTAAGAACAATGTTGATTATTGGATTTAGGCGGTAGACGACAAAACCGATGCACATCATTTTTATGTGCCTGTTTTATATAAGGTAGATACCAGTAGCGAGGGTTGAAATTTCTTTGAACGTAAGCCGATAAAACATCAATAAATAAATCACGCAAGAGTTCTACTAAAAAGCAACTCTTAGCAAATTGTAGCAGTAAAATTGCGATTTTTTAAATGTTTTTTTCGATTACAAAAAAACCGACCAATCACGTTCCATACCCATACAACCCGCCAGAGATCCATACAACTCTGTGGGCTTACTCTTACGGATTCATGCATAGGTAGGCAAACGTGGCCAACATGGCCAACGTGATTGGTTGATTTTTGTAATCGAAAAAGCGCAAAAAAAGTACAATTTTGTTAAGAAGAAGAAGAAGAAGAACAATTTTGTCAACAAATTTGTTAAGAAGTTTTTTTTACCCGTCAACTCTCGCACCCCGTCTGTACCCTAACAACGTACTACAGTACGCTCTCCTTATTATTCTCAAGGACTTGTCATCATATTATATTTGTACAACCCTCTATAACCCATATAACTATGAATAAAATAACAATATATTATATACAAAGCTTAATAAAATAACTGAATTATAGAAGAGATATGTCACAGACGAATCGTTCCTCGCGGAAGAAAAGGTTTCTTGGAGCAAGACATAATCCTCTCCTTAGAAATGATAGATACCTAATTAATTTCTTGGTTTTAGTAAAAGATCTTAAAATTTTAAGCAGTGTTCTTAATTTAAAAGCTTAATTTATTGAGTTAGGTACTAGTTTTGTTCGATTCTCACACCTAACGAATTTACACAAAAAATAAACATACAAATCGGATCAGCCCTTTAGGTAGAGTTTGACAACTAACAATTTAACAGGATGTTTTTTTTACGTGCATGGGCCTTCAGTTCTATTAATTAATATCCTAAACTAAAAGAGATGGCGAAAAATGCTGAAAGAAATTGCGTGCCCCATTTTAACAAAAACTAAAACTGCATCATTAGATTTTTGAGAAATTCACTACCCTCGCCAGGAATCGAACCTGTTGATTTTGCAAAAAATTATCATAGGATGATTTTAATACCAATGGATAGTCTTGCTGATAGAGATCAATTCTTGGGAACAAACTTATTATGACAAATCAAAAGAAATAGCTATTTTCATCTATCTTTTACACACATCAGTCAGTCAGGACAAATTGTATATTTATAGACACTCAAACCACTTTGACTGAAATAGACAAAATACCTTAGTCTTAGTAAACATGATAATATTTGTGTAGAAACCGTAATTTTAACCAAAAGCCTTGTATCTTGGTAATATTTGTATGCATAGACTCGGTTATCCGTAAACGCCTCGAGCACAATTTAGGTGGGTAGGTGGATATTAAAACACGGGAGTTGTGACGTAATAAGAGAAGCTGATAGGAGACGACTAGAAGAATATCTCGTGGGTCTACTCGCATACTAAATACTTTCCCTTACGCAAAAAGGATACAAATAAAGAGGTTTCGTTGCGATAAACAGCTCGGTTATAAGAAGAAGTATAGGCAAGTGCCTCTTCTACCTAAATACTTAAATACGTATTTACTTATATTTATGAAAAAACAAATGTTTGTCTGTAAAGTCGGTTTGCGGACGATAATTTTACGTGATAACGTCAAGAAAACGAGGACAAATTGAGCTTTTTTTTTCTTTTTTTTTACTTTATAAATTTTTTTGAAGTCAAAACTTATTTTGGGCGATACGCATATTTTTAGATGAGATAAAATCTCTTAACTCGCGACACCGTTACGAGACGCAGCTACAGTGTGTGCATATATGCATGTACAATGTACATATATAACAGACCGAAAAATGTATCAAAGGATCCTAGGATTTCCTAGAAGTTACGCTCGTGACTCAAAGACCCCCAAATAAATATTCAATATTTAATTTTCAATATCTATCAATATCCATGGATATATATTAAAAGTCTTTGCAAAATTAGGTACCAATCATCCTACATATTTCTTGCTGGGAATACACACTGTGTGAACAAAAAACATAACAACATAACAGTTATACGATGTTGTAACTCCAGTCACCTTTCATTCCCAATGTAACACATTAAAAGCTTGTTATAAATTAAATCGTTAACAGGTGGCTTTGATAGTTACCATACAACAATAAACTTTACTGAGTTTACTGTACCTACACGAGGGCTGGGTGCTTCGATAGACAACGTTGGTTTCAGTTTATTGGAAATTGGAAAAAAACTGGTTGCCTGTAAAGTCGGTATACGGGCGAAAGTTTTACGTGACAACAACTGTGCTCGAGTGGAAGGGACGCGTGCCTTTCACTTTTTATGTCTGTCTCTCTCGCTCTTAGGCGGGCTAACCATGCCCGCGTGCCTCTCACTCGCTCTCATTGTGAGCGCATAACGTCAGCGGAGCGTAACGCAGTTTCTTGAAGTGTCACCCGGCAAACCAATTTATAAAACGTTGTCACGTCAAAATATTCATACTGGAACTTGAAAATAAAAGGAAATAAAATACGACCTAATTTTGTCATCTCCATTCTTTCGTCATACAACCAGGCAGACTGATGTGCGGCACCGATTCATGGTGGACATACCACAGACGTTCGCACTAAGCGTTTTGCTTCGTCATTCCTTATTCGTACTGCAAGGGAATGGAATCAGTTGCCTGCGTCTGTCTTTAGTGACGTGTACAATTTGGGGGTCTTCAAGTCGCAAGTGAAAAGGTTTAGGTATCTTCTTAGGAAGGTGTAGGTACTACATCTTAGGCCGCATCGTCACCTACCATCAGGCAGGTGTGATAGTGGTCAAACGCAAACCTATCATAAGTAAAAAAAATGAACATGAACTCACCTAAAACATCAGTTCAAGACCATTTTGATGGTATACCACGCATGACTGCCACTCCTTCATCGATTAAAGTGTTCCATAAAGTAGGTTTTCTGACCATAAGTAAGAGTGTTACCCTATATTGGGTCGAATTGGCCATACATCAAACACCCTGTTGCCAACGGGACCATATTACTTAAGACTTCCGTTTGTCCGTCTGTCACTAGGCTGTACCTATCTCATGAACCGTGATAGCTAGACAGTTTAAATTTTCTCAGATTACGAATTTCTGTTGCCGCTATAACAATAAATACTAAAAACATAATTTAATGGTACGGAAACCTTTGTGCGTGAGTGCGACTCGCACTTGTTTTTTTTTTGTATATGTAAGTGCCTTAGAATGTAACTTTACATGGAGGAATGTCGTACGAAACTGCGTTGAAATTAACTTTAGATTACACGATTACGATATAGGTAGATTATGAATTTAATAATTAATTAATTTTGAAGGCGTGTTGGGGAAAATACGTAGAAGTGGCACGGACGTGGCGGCGATGACGACGAGACAATTTATAAAGAAAAATATAGTAAACTAGCGACCCACCCCGGCTTCGCACGGCTATATTATGCATGTATTATACATATAAACCTTCCTCTTGAATCACTCTATCTATTAAAAAACCGCATCAAAATCCGTTGCGTAGTTTTAAAGATTTAAGCATACAAAGGGATATAGGGACAGAAAAAGCGACTTTATTTTATACTATGTAGTGATTAAGAATCTATTAAACTTTTTAAACTCAAAACTATTTGTATTCATAGTAATAATTTTCCCGGGTCTAAATAGTGTATAACCCACGTGGGACAGACCTGAGAAATTCAGTCAACTGGTAGTAGACTGAGTAAACTAGTAGTAAGACTAGTCTCCAGACTATCACATTCTGGGACACTGCCAGTTTATGATTAGACAATAATTTAGAATCTTTATTAATTTTTGAAGATTTTTTTATCAAGTTTTGTAACGATCGTCAAATTGTGATAAAACTTGTGTATTATAAGTTTAGGGAATATGCTCGAACATGATATTACTATGAGGAAACGTTGATTCTTAGGCTACTTTTCATCCCTACACTGACATCGGAACTTACGCGGGTAAAACCGCGGGGTATTGCTAATAAGAATTTTTCTGTATGGATATTATGGATGTCAGAAACCAGACTATCGGTAATTATACTTAAGTATAATTACTTACGTATAATTACCGTCTGTCTGTACCTAGTCTGGTTACTTAAGTATAATTACCGATAGTCTGGTTTGTGACCTTTCTATAGATTTTCGTCACATCCATGTCTCTTGTTCCTGTTATGTAGTCTCCCTTAGGACCTTTAAGGCAAGACTTGGTCTAAAGTTTAGGGAAAAACGCAGTCTAAAGACTTTTCAAGATCGTTCTAATTCCGATCGACTTTTCATTTACTTTCGACCGTCTTTTGTTTCAATTTCGATCGTTTTTTTTTTATATAAAACTAGCTGACCCGTGCCCACTTCATCGGGAATTTATTTTATTAATATTAAAAATTAAATTATCTATACTAATATTTCAAAAAATACTTTTTGTAACTTAAATATAAAAGTTAGACATATGCTGTCGTTGACTTTTTTGTAGGCATTTTCAAGCTCTACATCTTTTCTATAGAACTCAAAAATATATCTTTCATAGTTAAGGCAGCGTTCGTAAGAAACGCTTTCATTCGACCGTTTTTTCTCCGATTCACTTTGCAAAACGGACTACCACGTAAAAACCTTTTTATTTTTCGGTTTTTTATATAACCTATGACACTCAGCAATAATGTGGCTTTCTATTGGTGAAAGAATTTTTAAAATCGGTTCAGTAGATCCTGAGATTACCCCTTACAATTTAACAAACACACAAACTTTACTTTTTTATAATATTAGTATAGATTCATTTCAGAGACAGTCATGCCTATCCCGAATAGGTCCCGACTAACACGTGGCCGGTTTTTGTTGTTTATTTTCGAATGGAACTGTCAGTCGTACGACCAATCAGCCGGTAAAAGGAAATGTTTCCAGTCTGCGTTTTCCCCTGAAAGATAACGCAAACATTTCAGAATTTCACAAATGAGTAGGTATACTTTCACGAAACTTGGTTTAGAGATTTGTTTTAAGATATTCCAGATGTTTTGGAAATTTTTACTTATTTGTTTTGTTTATCCCTTTTATTTCAAGTTTGATAATATTGAATTTTTGATAGAATCTACGCCTAGATTTTGATCCATAGCTTTTGCCCGGAACTTTGTTGGCGTGAGGTATAGATTTTCCAAAATTCTTTTCTAAAACAGCCAGGGCCGGATTAACCATCTCGGGGCCCCCAAATTATCTGAAATAAATGTATTGAATTGTATTGAATTAGCACATTTATCCTGGAATACTATCCAATTTATTTTGGATTTTGGATTGGATTGTAATAATTCTTTCATTTGCAGTTTTGGCATCAAAAAACATAGATAGAGAAAGGAGCGTTATGCATTCATTACGGGACACCCTGTATATAGCAAGTGAAACCGTGGAGCTCGTAAAATGAGACGTAGGGTTAAAAGGATCTTTGGGTTAATGGCGGGGCTTTACGTCAATAGCCGTGACGTAAATATGACGTATCATAGTACGTCATAATGTTATACGTCACCAAGACGTCACCCTATGTCACGTCATAGCATGAAAGGCTATCGCTTATCTATTTCTCTATTAGTTTATTTTTACCTAATCGCAAGGAGAGAATCAAGTTTTTAGGTTTCCGTAGCCAAATGGCAAAAAACGGAACCCTTATAGATTCGTCATGTCTGTCTGTCTGCCGTATGTCACAGTCAATTCGTTACGAAACTATAAGAACTATAATGTTGAAACTTGGTAAGTAAGTAGATGTATTCTGTGAACCGCATTAAGATTTTCAAACAGAAATATAAAAAACAATACATTTTAGGGTTCCCCATACTTAGAACTGAATAGAAAATTTTTTCATCAAACCCATACGTGTGGCGTATCTATGGATAGGTCTTCAAAAATGATATTGAGGTTTCTAAAATTTTTCTAAACTGATTAGTTTACGCGAGAGACCCTTCCAAATTGGTAAAAAGTGATCCTCTGTAACTTCTAAAATAAGAGAATGATGAAACTAAAAAATATATAATGATATACATTACCATGCAAACTTCCACCCAAAATGGTTTGAACGAGATCTGGTAAGTAATTTTTTTAAATACATCATAAACCGTAAACCGCCATTTACCCTTCATTCATGTATTTTTCCACTAGCGCCATCTATTTTTTATGACTCCTCAATAGGAGAAAAATCACGTCTGTTCATTTTTATGTGATGATAATGTAACGGAACCCTTCGTGCGCGAGTCCGACTCGCACTTGACCGATTTTTTTAAGGTAGCTGCGGGTAGCATCTTGTCATCTTAATAAAAAAAATTATATTTCGTAAAAATAGGGAATACTACTTAAAAATAGGTCATAGGGTCAATATTTGCTTTATTGCCAATCTGAAAAACAATTTATTTATATATTTTTCATGTTATTTTGTCACTAATTTTAAAGTTAATGTTTAAAAAAAACCGTTTTGTAGTTTTTTTTACCTGCAGGCACCTCATTTATAAATATACTAGAGACCCGCCCGGCTTCGCACGGCTGTACTAAGCATGTATTATATCTAAAAACCTTCCTCTTTAATTACTCTATCTATTAAAAAAAAACCGCATCAAAATCCGTTGCGTAGTTTTAAAGATCTAAGCATACATAGAGACTTTAGAGACATAGGGACGGCGAAAAGTGACTTTATTTATGTAGTGATGATGAAATACTTACCTACCTCACTTTAGTTACCTCAATATGACGACCTCTGTGGCGCGTCGGGCGAACACCCGACTGCGACGCAGAAGGTTGCGGGTTCGATTCCCGCCGGGAACAAGTATTTATGCTGACCATAAATTCTTGTTTCTGGTTCTGGGTGTTTCCTATATGTATAATATGTATATATTTACAAAAAAAAAAGTATATAAGTAGTTTATCCGTTATCTGGCACCCATAACACAAGCATTAAGTTGCTTAGCTTGGGGCTGGATGGCGATGTGTAATATGTCCTGAAATATTTATTTATTTATTAATGTCAAAATGAATGGAAATCACTACAGAATTTACTTTTTACGTGATTGTGAAACTAAATAACATACATAACAAACGAACCTTCGTATTTATCAATAATTTACATTTAACGAAGATTTGTTTATGAAATAAATTGTAATTTGTTAGTTGTAAGCTTGTAAGTAATAAATATTTCAATACCCTAACGAGACGGACAGATGGAGTTCATCTTTGTATGTTTATATATTATTTTTTAATTTATCGTTATGTTTTGTTTGTGTTAGTGAAGAAAAATAATAAGCTATACAGGGTTATTGTATTTAAAGGTAGAGGTCACCCAGCTTAGCACCTGCAATAAGCTATACAGGGTTATTGTATTTAAAGGTAGAGGTCACCCAGCTTAGCACCTGCAATAAGCTATACAGGGTTATTGTATTTAAAGGTAGAGGTCACCCAGCTTAGCACCTGCAATAAGCTATACAGGGTTATTGTATTTAAAGGTAGAGGTCACCCAGCTTAGCACCTGCAATAAGCTATACAGGGTTATTGTATTTAAAGGTAGAGGTCACCCAGCTTAGCACCTGCAATAAGCTATACAGGGTTATTGTATTTAAAGGTAGAGGTCACCCAGCTTAGCACCTGCAATAAGCTATACAGGGTTATTGTATTTAAAGGTAGAGGTCACCCAGCTTAGCACCTGCAATAAGCTATACAGGGTTATTGTATTTAAAGGTAGAGGTCACCCAGCTTAGCACCTGCAATAAGCTATACAGGGTTATTGTATTTAAAGGTAGAGGTCACCCAGCTTAGCACCTGCAATAAGCTATACAGGGTTATTGTATTTAAAGGTAGAGGTCACCCAGCTTAGCACCTGCAATAAGCTATACAGGGTTATTGTATTTAAAGGTAGAGGTCACCCAGCTTAGCACCTGCAATAAGCTATACAGGGTTATTGTATTTAAAGGTAGAGGTCACCCAGCTTAGCACCTGCAATAAGCTATACAGGGTTATTGTATTTAAAGGTAGAGGTCACCCAGCTTAGCACCTGCAATAAGCTATACAGGGTTATTGTATTTAAAGGTAGAGGTCACCCAGCTTAGCACCTGCAATAAGCTATACAGGGTTATTGTATTTAAAGGTAGAGGTCACCCAGCTTAGCACCTGCAATAAGCTATACAGGGTTATTGTATTTAAAGGTAGAGGTCACCCAGCTTAGCACCTGCAATAAGCTATACAGGGTTATTGTATTTAAAGGTAGAGGTCACCCAGCTTAGCACCTGCAATAAGCTATACAGGGTTATTGTATTTAAAGGTAGAGGTCACCCAGCTTAGCACCTGCAATAAGCTATACAGGGTTATTGTATTTAAAGGTAGAGGTCACCCAGCTTAGCACCTGCAATAAGCTATACAGGGTTATTGTATTTAAAGGTAGAGGTCACCCAGCTTAGCACCTGCAATAAGCTATACAGGGTTATTGTATTTAAAGGTAGAGGTCACCCAGCTTAGCACCTGCAATAAGCTATACAGGGTTATTGTATTTAAAGGTAGAGGTCACCCAGCTTAGCACCTGCAATAAGCTATACAGGGTTATTGTATTTAAAGGTAGAGGTCACCCAGCTTAGCACCTGCAATAAGCTATACAGGGTTATTGTATTTAAAGGTAGAGGTCACCCAGCTTAGCACCTGCAATAAGCTATACAGGGTTATTGTATTTAAAGGTAGAGGTCACCCAGCTTAGCACCTGCAATAAGCTATACAGGGTTATTGTATTTAAAGGTAGAGGTCACCCAGCTTAGCACCTGCAATAAGCTATACAGGGTTATTGTATTTAAAGGTAGAGGTCACCCAGCTTAGCACCTGCAATAAGCTATACAGGGTTATTGTATTTAAAGGTAGAGGTCACCCAGCTTAGCACCTGCAATAAGCTATACAGGGTTATTGTATTTAAAGGTAGAGGTCACCCAGCTTAGCACCTGCAATAAGCTATACAGGGTTATTGTATTTAAAGGTAGAGGTCACCCAGCTTAGCACCTGCAATAAGCTATACAGGGTTATTGTATTTAAAGGTAGAGGTCACCCAGCTTAGCACCTGCAATAAGCTATACAGGGTTATTGTATTTAAAGGTAGAGGTCACCCAGCTTAGCACCTGCAATAAGCTATACAGGGTTATTGTATTTAAAGGTAGAGGTCACCCAGCTTAGCACCTGCATTTTTTTTTTAAGTTATACTTCTTTAGGCGCGTTATGAAAAAATGATGAGAGTGAAATTTTACAAAAGCGTCACACAAAATTCTCACGGGAGAAGTTGTTTAAATCTAAATTGAACTTTATTGATTGTGTTGACAATCCTTTTCCAGTCCAGAGTTTTTTGTCGGACGAGTTTTTTGTCGGACGAGTATTTTGTCGGACGAGTTTTTTGTCGGACGAGTTTTTCGTCGGACGAGTTTTTTGTCGGACGAGTTTTTTGCCGGACGAGTTTTTTGCCGGACGAGTATTTTGTCGGACGAGTTTTTTGTCGGACGAGTATTTTGTCGGACGAACTTTTCGTCGAACGAGTTTTTTGCCGGACGAGTTTTTTGCCGGACGAGTTTTTTGTCGGACGAGTTTTTTTTTTTTTTTTTTTTTTTTTTTTTTTTTTTTTTTTTTTTTTTTTTTTTTTAATAATGCCAAAGAAGTATAACTTCTCACGCGCGTACATAAGTACACGCACCCATTTTTTTTGTAGGTATAGATCTGTTCACTCACGAAGGCGCGCCCCCCCCAGGATAAATTTTGTCAGTGTGCATTAATATGAGTGTGTGTGTAACAAGATGTCTTAATGTGTGTGTGAAGACTATCAGTAGAGACAGCATACAACGGAGATAGAAGTATATACATATTATGTTTACAACAACATTCATAAGGTGTGGAAGGGCGCGCCTTCGTGAGTGAACAGAAGGCCAATTCTCGTAAATAACATTATTCAAATTACATTTCAATATCATTGCGATTGCATTTCGATCCCAATTAATACCCTCAAAGTAGCTCAAAACACCCTCATAGTTAGCTTTTTGTAAAAATAAAACTGACTTTAAGGTATCTTTTGCAATCGAAATGCAATCGGAATGATATTGAAATGTAATTTCAACAATGTTATTTACGAGAATTGACCTTCTGATCTGTGGTTTTATCAGCGTAAGTTCTAATCCCGTGAGAATATCGAGATAAAAAAGTAGCCTATTTAAATTAATCAATTTATACTCTTTACCAAGGTCCATTAAAATCGATCCTATAGTTTCGGAACCTATTTATTACAAACATAAAAGTATTTTCCCTTTATAAATTAGTGTAGGTAGTAAGGATTGCGATCGATTTGGGTGAAACCGCGGGACGCACCTAGTAATTACATATTTTGATATATTATGTTATTTATTATTTGTAAATAAATAATATAATTCCTTGAATATCCGAGAGATTTCCCTGAAGACTTCTTTAGTTTGAAAACAAAATGATTGCTTAGTAACTGCGCCCCGCGGTTTAGCCCGCACGTATAAGGTTGGATAAACGAAGAATGAATTACTCCCAAAGTTTCAAACTTACCCCTTATTTCAAAACGAGGTTTAAGGATAGTCCGAGATGTGGATTTAAACCTTAAATTTAGACACAGATTTACTCGTGAACTATAGTCTAAACACTATTCCACTGGACATGACTTTAATTGCTCCATTTCAAATATACATTCAATTTTTTTTGGAATCTTGACCTTTGTGAGCATGATCACAAAAAAAAACTCCATGAGTTTCTTGTTGCTTCTTCTCATTGGTGGGCCCGTTCCGAAGGCGCACATCCTAACTTAGTATTTAAAACATATCAATGTGATTTCAAATAAATTAACTAATTTATGTTAACTTTGATACTAGGGTGTTCATTAAACACTAAATTCTATTTTTTTTCTTTCCAGAAAAGAAACTATGGACACCCTACACAACTCAACAGGGACTTTTAAAATCTAAGAAATGGAAAAATTAAATATCATTTAAAATTAAGGTACAAACGTGAAATATCCCTTGTAATTAAATCAAAAATATTTAATTAAAAATAAAATATTCCAATTTAAAATGTATAAGTAATTCATAAGTTAAAATAAAATAAATAGAATTTAATAACATCAACGATAAATGATACAAAAATTTCAACAAGTGATGTATAAATTAAACAAGTAATGAATAAATTCAACAAATAATGAATAAGTTCAATAAGTGATTATTAAATTTAACAAGAAAGTGATGAATAAATTCAACGAGTAATACAAAAGTTCGGCAAGTGATGTATAAATTCAACAAGTGGTGATGATGTAATGATAGATTGTGATGAATTGGTGATGGGTGATCTGCTGTGATGGGGTGTGGACAGAGTAAAATAAATCTCTACCCGAGGAAAAATAAAAATGGAAAAGGAAATAGTTCTAAAAAGTCGGGTAAGATTTTTCGAATTTGTTAATTAATTGACGCATTTTGCGAATATGGCATTATAATATCACAAATAGTTATTTTTGTTTGTTTGTAACGATTAGGTTCCGAAACTACTGGATCGATTTTGATGATTCTTTGGTATGGGGATACATTGATTTATTAGGAATAACATAGGCTACTTTTTATCCCGAATTTCGGACTTACGCGGGTGAAATCGCATGGCAATAATTTTATTTACTTACTTACGCTGGCTCAGCGACCCGAAGTGGATCTTGGCCTCCGACACCAAAAGCCGCCATTGCACCCTATTCTGCGCCACTTGCCAATCGGCTGCATGAAGGGCTTGCAGATCTTGTTGGACTTGGTCTATCCAGCGATACCTAGGTCTGCCAACGGGCCGTCTCCCCTGAGTTCGTCTTAGATATGGGTCGGTAAGCTTTGTGGCCCGGGCCCGCGGCCCCCAAAGCCTCCTTTTATATTTAATTATGAATTTGGGGTAGGCTTTGGGGCACACAAGCAAGTAGGTATTTTATAATTTATAATAAAGTACAGTCAGAGAAAGATGTGAAATAAAACTAAGAAAATTTTCATTAAAAACATTTATATTAATCAATAAATGAAAAATTATATAACCATCATTAGACCTGTCCTTTTGTATGGTAGTGAGGCGTGGCCGGTACTTGAGCGACATAAGCAGGAACTGCGTGTCACGGAGATGAAGATGTTGCGCTGGATGTGTGGAGTGACGCGAAAGGATCGCGTCAGGAACTCCCGCATCCGGGGCAGCCTTCATGTCCGAGACATTGCAGATAAATTGCAAGAATGTCGCCTAAGCTGGTACGGTCACGTCTTGCGAAAACCGGCTAGTTACGTGGGGAACAAATGTCTTGCCATGGCGCCTCCGCCGGGCCGTGGCAGACTGGGTAGACCCAAGAAGTGCTGGCTTGACGTCGTAAAGGGTGATATGCGTGTAAATGGCCTTACTAACCAGGATGCCGAAGATCGTGCGAAGTGGAGGCGTAAAAGTAGGTAGCGGACCCCGGGCTCCCGAGAGGGATGCAACCGGGAACATCGCTCGGATGATGATGATGATGATGATGAATAAATGAAAAATTAAAATTAAATAACATTAAAAATATGGTAGTAGTACTTATTTAACACTTACTTACTTTTTAAAAACGTTTCTTTTGACCGCTCGATCCTCCGATCGATCGAGTAATTTTATATACAAACTTAAAGTTTTAGGTAAACTCTGAAAGAGATATTTTTCCGGAACTAAATTAAATTAAAATTCATTTATTCAGATGTCAATAATCCATGTTGTTATCAGGGGCGTAGCTACCGCCGTATCTGCCGTATCAATTATACGGGGCCCCCGGGCCACGGGGGCCCCAAAGTGTGTAAGGAAAAAAAATAAAAACTTTCTAATTTATGCTGCGCTGAGAAAAGAAAAAGTAAACAGAAAAGGGAAGAGGTTATAAAAAACGTGCTTCTAAAAAAAGTTTTTAAAAAAAGTTTAAAAACAAGTGAAAAAGTTTAAAAAAAGTGAAAAAAAGTTAAAAAAAAAGTGAAAAAAAGTTTAAAAAAAGTGCTTTTTTTCACAATATTTTTTTTCTTTTGTGAAAAATCTTTACAAAAAATTTGCTTGGAGGCCCTTATATGGGGATAAGGGCCTCCAAGCAAATTTTTTATACGGGGCCCCGACAAGACACGCTACGCCACTGGTTGTTAGTAACAATCTTCTTATGATCTATGTTAGTAATTACATTAGGTAATATTAATAAGTTCAAAATGTCGTTGTGTGGGGCCTCAACCTAGATAGCCAGAACCTAGTAATCTTTCCTGTACATTCATTATTAGCAACAACGGTCAGCAGGCTATTCGAGCTCCCCCGAACCCGAGCCAACAGGGATGCACTTCTTTTACGTAAAATTGCGTCTGGAACTACTGGAACGATTTCGATTTAGGAAGCTATGTTACCACCCGATTTCATAGGAATATTGCGATAAACCGTACCTTCTTCTCAATAGGTTGTAAGCCGAGACTTGCTTTGACAAACCTCGTACGTAGCTACTGCTCTACGAATACTTACGTAAAATACGAGCGTGCCCTAAATATTAATGAGATATACTACGTCTTCAATTAAATTGTGCGCGTCACGGGCTATAAAGAAATTTAAAATTCTTGCGTCATGCTATTAAAGTCTGTCAAACGGAAACGAAGTAGGTAGGGGCGAGTGGTACCAGTTGATCAAAGACGGTACTCGTCTGTTAAAACAATAATTTATGAAATACGTTGGAAATAGTGTCTATAGTTAATAGTTAGAAATAAATAGGTATACGTACTCACAATGTTTTGCATTAAAATAAGTATGTTGCAAATGTTTTGTTTTTGTAAAAATAAATATACAATTATTTTTCTGTTGATTACAAGACACGAAATGCGACAGCCACTAGTGTAACGTCACAAAAACGTCTACTTGCAGTACCTACATTTTACCAGAACAATTATAAAACCCCCTAGAGTGAGCCTTCAAATATGGCCTGTGGCGTCATCGACCGTTTTCATGCGACAATTCAAAGAACATGGGCAGTTTTCCATACATGGTTTTCTTTTATATAAAACTTTGGCGTCTTGATGTAAAAAAAATACTAAAACAATCTACACAAGTCCTAGAATACATATAACAACCAAAATTCTCCATAGGAACCGCCGTTAAAAAGATAATAAAAAAACAAAATCGCAATGAAACACAAACAACCTCAGCAAACAACACGCTCGGCGGCGCGGCGCCGGAGTCGCATGTCATTCGTCCGTCACTTGAGTTTAGTGTTGCCATAATTTCAATTTATTTTCTACTGCTAAAATATCTTAGTTCATTATTTTGTTGTTTATTTTGTATGTTCATTATCTTTGATTCATTATAATTAGTTATTATAAGTACCTACATAATGCACAATAATTAAAAATATAAATACATATCCATAGAGAAAAAAATGTGTCGTTTAATATTTATAACTTCTAAAATAGAAGTAATGCTCTAGTACTGGTATTACCGAAATGCAAATTGAGTAGAACGGAAGTACCAAGTAATCGTGTTTATACTAATCAATATGATTTTATAAACGGTGGTTATATAGAATAAATAATTAGCGCCAAAAACATTATATAATTAATTAAACACCATGGTTGTACTCAAATTTTAAGACGCCAAAACTTTTGAGACAATAATTCGCCCTTGTTCTTTGTAATAAGTTTTAGAAATTACGAGCTTTCACCCATAATTGAATCATTTGGTGCCGCCTTCCCCTACTTATAATTGTATACAAACATGAAGGAGATGCCTTTGACAGATTTAAACCATGATTTGATTGCGTGAAATCGTTTACGATGCGTGAGATAATTTTAGGGTGAACGCAAACGAGCGTCGATTATCATACAGACTAATTAATCGGCTGATCAAAAAATCTGTACAAAGAAAAACAGGTTTACTTGAAGTGAAAAATAATCTAAAAAGAAACTAAAATCAAGAAATACATATCTAGCTCTGGCGTCGATCGAGGGGAACGTTAGAGATGTTTTTTTGTTATTTCTATTTTTTCTTTCGAAATTATAAGCAGAGTTTTTCATTTAGGAATATTGCTTAATAAAAATACTGCTTATCATTTTAAGTTTTTTTTACTAAAACGTTTAAATTATTCTCAAGCCTCTATAGGCTATTATTTTTTGCTTTCAACTAAACCTTTTTTTATGTGTACTTTTCTTACTTTTTACGAATCACTGAACAATTTTTGTAGGCGGAATATACAATTTAAGTAAGTTATGTGTCGGTAAAGGAACGCCTACAGTAAAAAAATCTACGCACTTAAATATCTACTGGTCTGTTAAAAAAAAATATTTATATAATTTTGATCCACATCGGATAGCGGGGGGAGGGTCATGATTTATAAACAAATCGGTACCTATCACTATCACTACATAGTATAAAATAACGTCCCTATGTCCCTCTGTATGCTTAAATGTCCTATAAGAATCCCATTTATTACTGTTGCAGTGTAAGGTGGCATCCGACGACGGCTATCCACTGAACGACACGAGCCACGACACTTTTTTTACGAATTAGCTCTCTGTATTTTTCTTCTTTTATACATTTTAGAGTGCGATTTTATGTAGGCACCTAGTGTGTTTTTTTATTATTTTCATCTTCATTTTCATAATTTTTCCGTAAACGGGTTTTAGTTTTAAACTTATTTTTATACTATGTAGTGATAGTGATAGTGATAGTGACAGTGACGGTGACGGTGACGGTGACGGTGACGGTGACGGTGACGGTGACGGTGACGGTGACGGTGACGGTGACGGTGACGGTGACGGTGACGGTGACGGTGACGGTGACGGTGACGGTGACGGTGACGGTGACGGTGACGGTGACGGTGACGGTGACGGTGACGGTGACGGTGACGGTGACGGTGACGGTGACGGTGACGGTGACGGTGACGGTGACGGTGACGGTGACGGTGACGGTGACGGTGACGGTGACGGTGACGGTGACGGTGACGGTGACGGTGACGGTGACGGTGACGGTGACGGTGACGGTGACGGTGACGGTGACGGTGACGGTGACGGTGACGGTGAC
Source organism: Idaea aversata (assembly GCA_907269075.1). Classification (NCBI taxonomy): domain Eukaryota; kingdom Metazoa; phylum Arthropoda; class Insecta; order Lepidoptera; family Geometridae; genus Idaea; species Idaea aversata. The sequence goes on from OU026084.1 coordinate 2,697,259, forward strand.
GGTGAACGTGACCGTGACCGTGACCGTGACCGTGACCGTGACCGTGACCGTGACCGGGACCGGGACCGGGACCGGGACCGGGACCGGGACGGTGACGGTGACGGTGACGGTGACGGTGACGGTGACGGTGACGGTGACGGTGACGGTGACGGTGACGGTGACGGTGACGGTGACGGTGACGGTGACGGTGACGGTGACGGTGACGGTGACGGTGACGGTGACGGTGACGGTGACGGTGACGGTGACGGTGACGGTGACGGTGATAGTGATAGTGATATCGGTCAAAATGCCCGATAAGAGAAATCGCTTTAAAGGATCGAGAAATGATTCGTGATTGCAATATGCCTATCTAGAGAATTATTCACTATTCAATGGAGAATCCAATAAATCCAATCGTAGAATGCAACCAATAAAATTGAAGAGTTCAATCAGATCTTCGCAGACTTTAAACTTTCTTTATAGCTGATGTATTTTTACTTGACTTACATTTAAGTATCCTTTAGACACCAAACACCAACTCGAGATTTTGAGACAACTCGCGGTGTTTTGCATGTGCCTCGGCTCACATTTAGACGTTCTCCATCACTGCCTTTTTTGCTAGCCGCTGCAGTAATTTTTTTTTTTATGATAGGTCAGCGTTTGACCACTATCACACCTGCCTGATGGTAGGTGACGATGCGGCCTAAGATGTAACACGCCTTCCTAGAAGATACCTATTCACTCGCGACTTGAAGACCCCCAAATTGTACACGTCAGGAAAGACAGACGCAGGCAACCGATTCCATTCCCTTGCAGTACGAATAAGGAATGACGAAGCAAAGCGCTTAGTGCGAACGTCTGGTATGTCCACCATGAATCGATGCCGCACACCAGTCTGCCTGGTTGTATGACAAAGGAATGGAGATGACAGTAATGTACTATTTAAAGTTCAGAAGAGTAGGGGTGACTTACATAAACAAGTAACGGAAGTCAATAAAAGCGTTAGAACGTGTAACGAATGCAAGGAAAGAGGAAGTAGTTAATCTAAGCTTCTTGCCTACCTTTTACTAGAGACGTTGGATTACCTACATTCGTCAGAATTGTGTCGAATTGACAGAAGAGACGTTTCATGAATTGGTCATGTCTAGCTACATCTTCGAGTTCATATGCAGAAGTAGGCAAGTGTTGCACATGTTTATCATCATCATCATCATAATCATCCGGTGTTAGTCCAGTGCTGGAAGTAGGCCTCTCCCAAGATGCGCCACGAGCTAGATCTTCGGCTCTTCTTTTCCTGTCACTGCCCACCACTTTGCGTATGTAGTCGCTCCACGGTCATATGTTTAATAATTATATCATGTATAATAACATGCTGAAAATCAGTGTCTTGCTTCTTTTTAGCAAACCCAACACTGAGCTACTGCCCATTTGCATCACTGCAGCACACTGCTCACCACGTTTTCAATGTATATTATTTACTTTTGCTTATATTATCATTTATTAGTTGTTTTTTATATAATTAGTATTAGCGATAGTGATACATATGTATGTATGTGCCTTTGTGTGATGCAATAAATGATTTATCTATCTGTATAACATGTTTATTATCATGTTTATTCTCATTCTCGCCAAGTGAACTATCTGTCGATGGAAAGTTCGCAGTCTGCGAGATCCAATATTATAATAGTTGACTTCTCAGAAATATTCTACGTTCAATATTTAATCTGATTCGTTGAGAGCCAATGATTGTAATTGGATTAACCGTCGGTTTTCCTTTATCTATAGTATTCTGCGATTAGATAGTAAACACCATTGGTAAAAGTAATAAAAGCTTTTAATTTTAATAGTCTGAACTAGTATAGTGTACTTTGACTTAGTGTTGGCCTAGTGGTAGGTACCTCGACTTTCATTCCGAAGTTCGTGGGTTTGAATCGCAGCCGGTCGTGCATAATAGTAGATTATGCATCAAGGGCATAAAGCAATGTCTTATGTTGTGGGTGGCATATTGAACCCCGAGTGTAACGAGGGACTCTCGGGTTAACTTCCGAGCGAAGCGAGGGAGTTTAAAGTTAACTCCTGAGCGAAGCGAGTTAAGTAGAGTCAGGACTCTACTTAACTCGCTTCGCTCAGGAGTTAACGCCGCCCAAGACGAAGACATGCTTTATCCCGAGGTGCATACTCTACTTTTCATACCGTCAGTCCAATTTTTTTTAAATCTTGTGGTGGCCTGTTCCCTGACTACTTTAAAAAAATCCCTGGCCTGCTAGATTTTTGTAGACCAATCAAATTACTTATTATAAATAAAACCTATTTGCTGAGACCTTCAAAATTAAAACGAAGAATTTTTACGATTTTAACGTTCCAAATTCAAATCACTTTATTCCCTTGGGAGTTTCATACAACATTATCTCCCTTGGGAATAAAGTCTTGCTTTAAGTTGAGGTTAATAGGGCTTTAATCCGTGATTAAAGTGCTGCAGGTGTAAAAATGAATTTTATGACTAAAAATGATGTGCTCTTATTGGCATTGCTCTTACGGTGGATGAAAACATCGTGATGGAACCCGCGGCTTAGTTGGCTCCAGACGTATTGACGAGTTATTTTCCTCTCTACACGGTCGACTAAGTTGAGAGGGTATAGGTACTGGGCAAGCATATTCCATCCTACGCAAAAAGGACCCAACATAAAGAGCTGGTCTGGTTGTAGACAAGATAGAAAACCTTTCTATCAATTAAGGTTCTCTTTCGTTGTAGCCAGCATCAAGTTGTTTTTTAATATACTTAGTCTACTACCGCGTTTGCTTGCGTTTAAAGTCTCAAAAAGTTGCACAAATACTTGAAAATCCTTGCAGCCACGGAGAAATGAAAACTTTTCGCTTTTGCACTGCGTCATTTCTGTTTGAAACTTGTTTTATATTTACTTCAAAGCCAATTACTTAGAATTCCATACTAAGCCTTTGTTGAAGTATCAATAGACTGATAATGTAAAAGAAATCGCCAACGTTATATAATTTTCTAATAATGAAGTTTATTGTATAAAAAAACTACTATGGTGAAAGCTCTAGCATATGGACGACATAAATTAGATGGCGATTGCTTACCTTATTGCCCGCCCCGACTGCCAAGGGACAGCCGTTCATATCACGTCATCGTAGTCGACAGACGATGTCAACATGAACTGCCCCCTTTGACAATATGCCTTTACATATGCCAACGAAAAGTCACTTAATCTTGCGTTACTGAAAAAAAATGGTAGATAAGTTTTATCTTACGTCAATTTTATACAAACAATCTGTCAATTGGCGATATCGCTAATAGAAAGTAATTTTGTTTATATAGATAGACTGTTCTGTAGCGATTATGCAGAGCGCTGACGACGCCTGTCACCCGGCACTTTCATTTTATCTGTTATTGTCTTTCTAGCCCTTTAGTTAGCCTACGAATCAATCTGACTCTTCAGGGGCCTTATTCTGCTATTTGGCCAACCATTGTCATTATATCGAGACTCTATAGATATTATATCGAGATTGTGACTTTATTTGGTATTCTGCTAAAGTTTTAATAACATCGCAATATAATCACTATGGAGTCTCAATGGTATGGTAATATTTACCTTGCAGGGGTTGCCTAGCAACATGGTATATGTTGCTAAGCAATATACCGTTTTGACAACTATCGAGATACCATTAAGCCACGATTGTAGAGCAGAACACAAAAGTGAGTCAGTGGTGTGTCAGTGGTGTCTCGATAGAATAGTCAACGTTAGGAGAATACGAATTTGACATGTGTTAGCAGACTTAGGCCCCTGGTCAAAAGTGATTTTTCAGATCTTTTCATTTCAAGCATTCATGCTTGCGCGCATCCAAATTCCGATATATTTACAAGCTTGGACCCGGTGGAGTTTTTAGTTGGGTAACCTCTGGACGCCTACCATTTTCAAGCCAGAAGAGAGCCCCCAAATAACCATAAAGGTGCATTTTCTTTATGCATCTGTGCATAAGGGGGCATTTTTTCTATGCTTAAAAATGCTTTTTCTCCACCTTTACGACGCGACTTAGCCGACATGAACTACAGCCGCTCGGTAGTCGGACGTCTGCCAAGTGACCGCTGACCATGTCGTTCGTGTGTTGAAACCACCGCTGCTTGAATTTTTCATTGTATTTGAAGCAGGGACCGAAATGGTATCTCAATAAGCGGTTTTGATCGGTATTTTTAAGTGATACTCGAACGCTTACTTTGCATTTTAAGTACCACAAATAATGATATCTATAAATTGCGGTACCACTAGTTTCGGGTACCCAAAATCGTAAGCGGATACCCGAATATTAAACCCTAAAAGTGTCTTCTTGCGCGTTGCCAATTCTACGCGAAAATCCTTTCTCTCTTTTACATATGTCATTAGAAAGGGTTAAACGTAATCTCTGCCGTGCACGTGTATGTTTGTTTATTAATTGTCAATTTCATAGTCTAATTCGTTTTTAATACAGAAATTTTAAAAATAACTATTCAGAATAATGTTTTCATCATTAAAAATTCAACTTTAAGAAACGGTAAACTATTTCTTTGTTTCTGAAAAAACTGTCAATCCTAGCAGCACCACTTTGGAATCAAATTGAAGGTGATTTTAGTATCTACAAATGTATATCTAATAGTTTTTCCTATAGGACTATTACTTCTCCTATAGGACTAGTTTTCTCAGAAACAAAGAAATAGTTTACGGTTTCTTAAAGTTGAATTTTGTTTAATGATGAAAACATTATTCTGAATAGTTATTTTTAAAATTTCTGTATTAAAAACGACCTAGACTATGAAATTGACAATTAACTTCTCAACTGGCCTACAAACCCCCGAGCGATTTTCTTTTCGGAGCAGAAAGTAGCCGTTGACTGGCCAAGTCGAAAAAAATGGCCGCTTGAAGGGGGCAGACCCGTTTATGCATATAAATTAATTTTGGTTTGACTAACATTGATACCTTTCTGCATTCAGAATGAAATTTCCTATTTAGATGACATAGTTTAAATATTAGTACTTGAACAAATAATGTGAGTAATTGCAGAGTGAAGTGCAAATTTGCAAAATGAACTTGCAAAAAAATTGCAAAAAAAATTCCTAAAGAAACTAATATCTCCTGCGAAATTTATGAGTTAATAATACAAAGTGAGGTGATCTAGTTACCCAGGCGTTGTTTTATCACAAAACACAACACATAAAACAAATGAAAACAATATTAATTAAGTCGAAACGCGCACTGTCCAAAACAAAAACAAACAAACATGGCCGTCAAAGGCAATTGATCGAAGTGACATTGACATTGAACGATTATAACCTTACCAAATTAAGTAGTATGGTTTTATATGCAACTCATGTACATCCCAGAATAGGTTGGCTATACTTGATCTTGACATACATTCATTCATTAGACGTAAAAAACATCAAAATACGCCCGAAACCCCCGAGCGGTTTTGGCCAGTGTAGCGTTTCGGCCGAAAAACCGCTCGGGGGTTTGTAGGCCAGTTGAGAAGTTAATAAACAAACATACCTGGAAAACGCTTTCAAGGGGTAGTTTTTTCCTAAAAAACTAAAACACGTGCCAGATAGCACCATAGGAGAAGCCCAGGGTTTTCAAGGATGACAACTCAGGAATAGACTACTCTCGGAGGGTCTAATAACATATTAAAAATATATATATTTTTTTCGATGTATAGCGTTTTTGTGTCCATTTTTACTGACCGAATTGAAAGAAAAGTAAGCATATTTCGAAAATTATAAGTCCTATCAACATACTTCCAAGACAATTATTATAGAGAATTTAATGAAGAACAAATTGGTCATTGACAGTTTTGATGTGGCTTTAATCGTTTTTATAATAAAATCAAAAAACTCATTAGGGTTGATACAAAACAGGGTCGAGGGGGCGTTAAAATCACTTACAGCTTCTAAACTATAAGTCCGATCTACATACTTCCAAGGAGATTGTTGTAGTGAGTTTAATGAGGATCATATTGCTCATTGACAGTTTGGTTGTAGTTTGAACCGTTTTCATACAAAATGCAAAAAACTCTAATTTGGCACAAAAAGGGGGGGAAAAGGAGGGAAACAATAATTTCTCGACGTGCTTCCATATCGAAATTGAAGCACATATATGACAGCTACGTTCATGCCAAGTTTCATGCTTTCTTTACGATGGGACCATAAAACTGATTTTTGTTAGGACTGGGAGCTGCACTAGATGTAAATTGCTAGATTCAGTCGAACGAAAAAGCGACGTTGCCATTTTTACAAACATCTTAAAAATACTGTTCATGAACGGTTCATAAACCATTTATTTTTAGATACCAAAATTTTGCGATATCATTATTTTTGGGTACCGTAATTCTATTTTAAATTAAGATATCTTTGCATAGGGGTATCTGAATTTCAAGTATCCTAAAATATCGGTTTTTCGGTCCCTGATTTGAAGTAGTATTTTCGTAACGAGAATACCTAAGCATCATTGTGTGTTTTACCCGTGGTTATTTTTACTTGGGTGTGTACAGAAATAACATTTCTACCACATCGTTTCCGACCTCTGTTTTAGGTCCGATGTGCCTTATTAAGTAGGTTTGTAGGATTACATCCCTCAAAAGTTTAAAAACGGAACCCTTATAAGATCACTCTCGTGTCCGTCTGTCCGTGTGTCACCACCGATTTTCTTAAGAACGCGTGGACCTTGCAACTTAATTTGTATACTTGAATTTCACCTCATCTCACCTGATGGGAAGCAGCGATGAGACCGAGAGCATGGTGGCATGGTCGCCAACATGATGGACATCATGATGAAACGCGACGAATCTATACCAATATTATAAAGAGGAAAGATTTGAATGTTTGTTTGTATTGAATAGACTCCTAAACTACTGGACCGATTTTTATGAAACTTAGTACGATCGGGAGTTTATAGCTTACTTCTCTATATATATATAAAAGGCAAAAGGCACAGGCTAAACCCTTGGGACTAGAATTTTAAAATTTGGCAAACTTATTCCTCTTATGACGTAGGCACTAAGGAAGGATTTTTCAAAATTCAACCACCAAGGGGGTGAAAACGGGTAAAAGTGATTGACGTCACGTCCCACCCAGATTTTTCCTATAAAGATTAAAGCCGCGGGTAAGAGCTAGTTATTCTGATATTCTAACGGGATCGGAAGTTACACGGATGAAACCGCGGAGCGCTATCATTTAATATAGCAATAAGTAATCCTATTTATGGTAAACTTTCATTGAGTTAATCTTGCTGATTGGTCATAATTAAAACATAAAAATCATCTAGAATATCATAGGACATATTCAAGGCAAAAGAGACGCGTAGGTAAGTGGCAATCAAGAGGCATTTACCCAAAAATAAGTGCCATTAAAAGGTCCCTAATCATATTATACATATTTTCTGATTTTGAATATTAAACTCAGAACAAACTGTCTGTAAGTCATCATCATCCGAGCGATGTTCCCGGTTGCATCCCTCTCAGGAGCCCGGGGTCCGCTAACAAACTGTCTGTAAGTACTTCAACATATTTTTTTTATGCATGTGATACGTCAGCGTTCGACCACTATCACACTTGCCTGATAGGTCTGGTAGGTGACGATGCGGCCTAAGATGTAACACGCCTTCCTAGAAGATACCTATTCACTGACAACTTGAAGACCCCCAAATTGTACACGTCAGGAAAGACAGACGTAGGCAACAACTTCTATTCCCTTGCAGTACGAATAAGGAATGACGAAGCAAAGAGCTTAGTGCGAACGTCTGGTATGTCCACCATGTATCGGTGCCGCACACCAGTCTGCGCCTATGGTTGTATGACGAAAGAATGGAGGTGACAAAATTAGGTCGTGGCATCATACCAGGATGTCTACTACTGAACTTAGGCCTCCCCAAAAGACTTCTCAACCAATCTTTTGGTTTCGTTCTGTTCCTTTCTGTGTTGTACAAATAAAGTTATCTATCTATTTTCGGCGTCATCATTTTATCACAAGAGTTTGTTCAAAATTAAATGAGATTAACTCTAGAATTCCCGACATTGACATCTTATCACTCATATGGCTGGTTATAAACGTAAAGCTCTGAAACGACTTGGTTAGTTCTAGCCTTCAACCTAATTCCCATTAGTTAAAGCTTTGAGAAGTTAAACTAGAAACTAGAAACCCTTGTTAAAGCAAGTTGTGTATTTGGTAAACATATTTGAACATAATTTAAGCAATGTAGGTAACTCTCTATTTCTCTAATCAATTTATAAATATTCTCAATATATTTTATTTCTCAATATTATAATAATAATAATAATAAATCATTTATTTCAGAAATTACATTCCATAGGTACTTATAATAATAATAGATTAAATTATAAAATTAAAATTAAATTATAAAGAAATTACATGACTAACCTTCCCCAACCATCACCACAACCAACCATCACCATATTATAAATGGGATCCGAACATTTTCGAGAGATAGATAGATACATCTTAATATATATAAATCTCGTGTCACAATGTTTGTCCTCAATGGACTCCTAAACCACTTAACCGATTATAATAAAATTCGCACACCATGTGCAGTTCGATCCAACTTGAGAGATAGGATAGCTTACATCCCGATATTCCCACGGGATCGGGAGTTACGCGGGTGAAACCGCGTAGGGCAGCTAGTAGATATAGGGGAGAAGTGCCATGAAAGGGACACGTATTGAAAGGGACAATTCAAATAACCGGTAAAATAAAAACAATTTCGAGTCAACACTATTTTTGACGTATGGCAGCCTTGATGCAAGTTTGATCGCACCATACTTCATATTCCTGTAATTTCAAAAATGTGCGGAATCTTGCGAGTGTAAATATTGTGATTGAAAAGTATTATTTCTCTTATAATTGTCAAACGTTTTATCAAGTGCTGTGAGTTATTTAATATTTCTCAATAACTGTTTATGATAGGTTAGGGATACACAGATATGAGAACATAAGGTAAGTGAACTTTAATTTAAAATTGTAGATTTTGTGGTTATGTTTTCAATTTCTGAATGATATTTATGAAAGGGACACAACAAACAGTCATGAATGGGACGTCCCCTTCATAACTGTCCCTTCCACGACTGCTATTTTTCACTAGGATTTATTAACATTATGACTTTTTTGATTAAAAATGCCACTTAAAAAAGAGAAAACGTATCGATGCACACAAAATTGATTAGTTTTTATTTATTATTATGCGTTTCATTTCTTGTTAATTTTAAGGTTGACTTTTGTAAGTGTCAAGAAAAGCAATAACAAACATATAAAATTTATTATAATATTTGTTTAAGTTTATTATCTAAGAAAAAAAATTTGTTCAATTATTAATTATATTAATTAAGCATTGCAATTAGTTCAGTAGTTTTGGCGTGAAGGAGTAACAAACATACTAAAACACACACACTAACACGCAAACTTTCACATTAATAATATTAGTAGATAATTTCGGTTACTTTATAAATTTGATTTTAAACATGCCTAAGTTGTTATTGTAAAACAACTTCATATTTTTAGAACATTAAATATTTATATTATTTAATTTTATATATTTAGACCAAAGTATAAAGCGATTTCCTTGAAATTGTTCACTGTCCCTCTCATAAATTACTGCGTCCCTTTCAATACAGGTAATTTATGAAAGGGACAAAATACACATTTTTTAAAGATGCAAAAATAAATAACTAAGAATTAATTAATGACAATTATTGAATTGTATTTCAATAGTTTAATAATTAACGCTTCCTATTTGACTCCAACCTGTTCCAAATATTATCTCAATCACTTGCTAGAGCCTCAACATCGAAAATGTCCCTTTCATGCCACCTCTCCCCTATAGATAGATAGATAACTTTATTTGTACAACACAGTAATACACATAACACACGATATACTTACACAAAGCAAAGTGATAGCTATAGAGTACAAGTTGCACTAATGAGTGGCCTTATCGCTGAAAGTAATTTCTTCCAGGCAACCTTTGGATGGAAATGAACTGATTTAGCTTTTATGGTAGGTTGTGAGTTCATTCAAGCAGGATATTAAAGTAAATAGATATAACATGACATAGGTGATATTAAACTTTATGGTTATAAAATATTTAATTAGAATATATTTATACATAATAAATAATTATCCTATCCTACTAATATTATAAATGTGAAAGTTTGTGTGTGTATGTGTGTGTGTGTGTGTGTGTGTGTGTGTGTATGTTTGTTACTCCTTCACGCAAAAACTACTGGACCGATTGCGTTGAAACTCGGTATGTAGATAGCTGGAGACCTGGATTAACACATAGGCTACTTTTTATCCCGATATTCTTACGGGATCGGGACTTACGGGATTACTCTTTTACGCAAAAACTACCGAACAGATTGGGATGAAACTCGGTAAGTAGATAGCTGGAGACCTGAATTAACACAAAGTGTACTTTTTATACCGATATTCCCACGGGATCTGGACTTACGGGATCAGGACTCAAGATGTATTTAAAAAGGTTGTAGTTGGGCGGAGGCGGAGCGAGTGATGAAGGGGAGAAGGGTAGGACAGAAAATGGGGAGCACAGGAAAGGGGGAGGACAGGAAAGGGGATGACAGGAAAGGGGGAGGACAGGAAAGAGGAAGGGGATGAAAGAGGGAGAGGATGAAATGGGGAGAAGAGAAAAGGGGGACGACAGGAAAGGGGGAGGACTGGAAAGGGGGAGGACAGGAAAGGGAGAGGACAGGAAAGGGGGATGACAGGAAAGGGGAGGACAGGAAAGAGGAAGGGGATGAAAGAGGGAGAGGATGAAAGAGGGAGAGGATGAAATGGGGAGAAGAGGAAAGGGGGACGACAGGAAAGGGGGAGGACAGGAAAGCAGGAGGACAGTAAAAAGGAAGAGGATTAAAGAGGGATGGGATGAAATGGGTAGAAGAGGAAAGGGGGAGGAGAGAAAAGGGGGGGAGAGGAAAGGGGATGGTAGGAAATACGGAGGGGATGAAATGGGGCGAAGAGGAAAGGGGGAGGAGTGGAAAGTGGGAGAGGAGGAAAGGGGATGGTAGGAAATAGGGAGGGGAATAAGGGTAAGGAGAGGAAAATGAGAGGGTTGGAAAGAGGGAGAGGAGGAAAGGAGGACCTAACCTAACCTAATCTTCTCCATCCATGACAGTAATGTGTCAAAAAAACATTCCGGGCCTATCTGGACTCCTATAAACGTAAGCGCTCGCTTCGCTCGCAAGTGTTTGCTACTTCATCCGCGACGGTTCCGTGTTAGAAAAGCATTCTGGGTCTGTCTGGACTCTTATAAATGTAAGCGCTCGCTTTGCTCGCACGTGTTTGCTACTACATCCGCAACGGTTCCGTGTCAGAAAAGCATTCTGGGTCTGACTGGACTACTAAAATCAAAGCGCTTGCTTCGTTCGCACGTGTTTGCTACTCCATCTGTGACGGTTTCGTGTCAGAAAAGCATTCTGGGTCTGTCTAGACTCCTAAAGATCTAACCGCTCGCTTCGCTCGAACATGTTTAGTCGCAATAACTAAGCTAACCTACTCCATTCGCGACTGTTTCGTGTCAGAAAAGCATTCTGGGTCTGTCTGGACTCCTAAAAATGTAAGCGCTCGCTTCGCTCGCACGTGTTTGCTACTCCATCCGCGACGGTCCCGTGTCAGAAAAGCATTCTAGGTCTGTCTGGACTCCTAAAAATCTAAACGCTCGCTCCGCTCGCACGTGTTTGCTACTCCATCCGCGACGGTTCCGTGTCAGAAAATCATTCTGGGTCTGTCTGGACTCCTAAAGATCTAACCGCTCGCTTCGCTCGCACGTGTTTGCTACTCCATCCGCGACGGTTCCGTGTCAGAAAAGCATTCTGGGCCTGTCTGGACTCCTAAAATCTAACCGCTCGCTTCGCTCGCACGAATTTGGTCACATTAACTAACCTATCCTACTCCATCCGCGACGGTGACGTGACATAACAGCATTCTGGGTCTGTCTGGACTCTTAAAATCTAACCGCTCTCCCAAACTTCACTTTCCACGACTTTAATTTCCTACGACATCGCTTTTCCAAGACACCGTTCTCCCAAGACACAGTTTTTCCACAATGTTTCTTTTTGCTTTTTCATAACGTCGGTTTTCCACGTCTTCGCTTTCCCAAGACTTCGGTCTCCCACGAGACCTCACGTTACCTTGACGTGACGTTCCTTCCCTTAACGTCTCGCTTTCCTATAACACAGCTTTCCCTTAATACTGGCATTGCTAAACACAAAAACTACTATACGAATTGTAATGAAAGTCGGTAGCAGGTAGCTAGAGACCCTAACAAATAAGCTAGGTACTTCTTATTCCGATATTCCTACGAGACTCGGACTAGCGCGGGTGAAACCGCGAGGCGCAGCTAGTATACATATATAAATATATATACTTATTTTTTTTTTTGACACTCCACACATCGCCATCTAGCCCCAAGCTAAGTAACTAGACTTGTGTTATGGGTGCTAGACAACGGAGATACTACTTATATATACTTTTCTTTTGTAAATATATACTTATAATACATAGAAACAACCAGACCACATACAAATATCTAAGCATAAATACTTGTCTGAGGCGGGAATCGAACCCGCGACCCTGTGTTTGGCAGTCCGGCATGGTGACCATTGTGCCAACTGGGTCGTCATATACATAGATACATACAAATAAGTACATATATACATAAATAATGATACAGGAAGACATACGGATTTTAGACAGTACCTACTGAGGTACCATAACTTTGAAAATGGGTATGAGAGCTTGGCACAGAGAATTTTTGCGCGGAGCATTTTGAGACCCAAATATCGATTTGGGTTCGCTGTCTGCCTTCTATCGAGAAGGCAGACAGCGAACAAATAATGTCATCACACCGAACCTCTAAAGCAGGAATTCCCAACCGGTGGGGCATGCCCCCCTGGTGGGGCGTAGAGAGATCTTAAGGGGGGCATGAAGTGATCGAATATTTTATCTGATAACAACATTGTTTATGAATTAAAGTACTTACAAACAGATTAAGTCGCGCCACCTTGTTCCAATCGGCGGAACTAACTGCTAAATCACTATTTTGTTCGATACGGTCTGTACTGTACTATTTTGACTAAACAACGCGCTCCTCCCGTGCGCCGTGAGGTGGGAATACTTACAGGCACAAACATCGCATTAATAAAATAATTATCATTATTTTATTTTTTAGTTAGTAACACCAAATAAATAGGTGATTTAACTCTCGTGTGAAATATATGTCGTAAAAATAATTTGTGTTTTTTTATTGAATAAATGAAGAAAAATATAGGGGGGCATGGAAATATTTTATAATTCGGGGGGAGGCACCATGCATAAAAAAAAGGTTGGGAAACCCTGCTTTAAAGCGTCTCGGATATGCCCTCTATCGATATGTATGGGTCTCAAAATACAACGCGTCATTTTAAAACACAATGCCTATTATGTCTAAAGGCCTTTGTGTGTTATTAGTGTGTGTGTAACAAACAAACATATCCATGTTTGTTACTCCTTCACGCAAAAACTACAGAACCGATTGTAATAAAACTAGGTTTGTAGATATCTAGTAAATAAATAAATATTGCAGGACATTCCACACATAGCCATCTAGCCCCAAGCTAAGTAACTAGATTTGTGTTATGGGTGCTAGACAAGGGATATACTTACTACTTATATTCTTTTGTAAATATATACATAAAATACATAGAAATAACCCGACCACAGACAAATATCTGAGCATAAATACTTGTCTGAGGCCGGAATCGAACCCGCAATCCTGTGTTTGGCAGTCCGGCATGGTGACCATTGTGCCAACTGGGTTATAGATAAGTTAGTATATAGATCGGTCGTATGTCTGCTTCCAACGGCGTCTCGCGACCTTGATTAAGTCGTCTGTCCTTCCAGTTGGTCGTCCCGCGCAACTAGTTCTTTTTTTCTCTAAATTTTCAAAGCTCCCTGTCCAGTCGTATTCAGCCGTAATAATACAATAACTAATAAAGCCCTCGCTTGTTTATTGCTTGTAAAATCACAATTCATGCCGATGACACAACGACCGGGGGATATAAAACGTGGTGTACAATTTTTGTAGTAGCCCATAATTTTACACAGAATCACCCTCTTGGGGCGGAATGGTGCACAGTTTTTTGTATTGTCCGTATTTATTGTAAAAAAGAAAATGTTTTTTAACTTTTGTTTTTACCCTAAACAGTGACAGTTTAAAAACAAAGTGAAAAAAATCGAGTAGGTTCATTTAAATGCGATAAACCCAATAACTCAAATAGGTTGGATTAGCAACATCTGTTACAATTATTAGGACACATACTTCATTTGGTTTTACAACTTCTTAAGTCAAGTTTTGTCCGTGTTAAGAGGATAATACAATTTCAAGTCAAAAAGATGGAAGAAAGAAGAAAAAATAACACGTCAGTCGAGGCTGTATAGGTTAAAAACTCTTTGCCTTAAAAAAAAACAAAAAATTTATTGTTTACCAGCTTGCTACGCTACGAATTCGTAGCAGTCTACGAGAAATTTAAAAAATACCTACTTGATTTGTCGCCACGTCCGTGCCTCTTGCCATTTCTACATCCCTTACATAAAAGATTTTCCAATAAAAGATGGGAACTTAATAATACAATTTCATCTCGTCGGCGAACGATAAAAGAAATCCATGTACCTCACCTACATAAGTAGGTACCGGACAAAAGGATAACCCTTCAATCGGGATGAAGAGCAATTAGTTGCGGAAAACCCCACCTCTGTTGTTATTGGTTGGCTGTGGCTGTGCTTGGTTTCCTTGTGTTCCCTTATAAGATCACTCATTTGTCCGTCTGTCCGTGTGCCACCACCGATTTTCTCAGGAATGGATGGATCTTTCAAGTTGAAATTTATACTAGATACTAAGGTCTACAGGGTTATTGGAAATTATACTAGCAAGCCGTTGAGGGCTACTTCTGTGCACCTAAACAAACAACTTTTGTTCTACGACTTTTGGAAATTCGAAAAAAAATGGAAATTTTGAGGTTTTGTAAATTCGAAAAACAGCAGATGTTTTAAAACAAAGGTTATTTAGACCAAGAACAGTAGATTAAACCCAAAAAATAATTCAAATTTTAAGGTTACTTTAGTTACCTACTCTCCGTGTTTTTTTTTGAACAGCTGATTTTCAGGTAAACCTAACCTCAAAATTTTCGAAAAAATGATCGAATTTCCAAAAGTCGTAGAACAAAAGTTGTTTATTAAGGTGCACAAAAGTAGCCCTTAACTGCTTGTTAGTATAATTACAATTAACCCCATATCTAAATTAAATGTACATATTTAAGAATTAAATTAACCCATATTTCTATGGCAAGATGTCATTCTACATACTAAAAGGATTTTATGGTTGGAATTTTCTTTCCAACTCTACTTGACCTAGTAAAATCAATATAAGCCTCTAGTATCACTCATTAGTATTCCTTAAGCGATTCTTCTATAGACCAATTCAGTTGGATTGGCAATCATCTCATTTTCTCGATTCATTTCATACGATTGTAAATTTTTATTGATTGATCCTATTTGTGAGAACATTTCACAAATACAATAAAATCTATTATGAAAAAAATATTTATCTTTTTACGGAAATTTATTTTTTATGGGATGTGAGCATGGTGAAGTGGGGTTTAAGAGAACATGGCAACACTTGGTGCATTTATAGAGAGGCTGTACAAACAATGAAGCACTTCATAGCCTGCTCCTTGTGTCTCACTATTAGCGGAGGACCTGGGGCCTAAGTCTGCTAACACAATCGTGTTTCAATAGTGTGTCGATATAATCGTAATAGAAATTTAATGTCAAAAATATGACATTACATGTTAAATTGGTATTTTCCTAACGTTGAGTACTCTATCGAAACACCACCGACACACCACTGACTCACTTTTATGTTCTGCTCTACAATCGTGGCTTAATGGAATCTCGATAGTTGTCAAAACGGTATATTGCTTAGCAACAAATACCATGTTGCTAGGCAACACCTGCAACGTAAATATTACCATACCATTGAGACTCCATAGTGATTATATTGCGATGTTATTAAAACTTTAGCAGAATACCAAAAGTCACAATCTCGATATAATGACAATGGTTGGCCAAATAGTAGAATAAGTAGGCCCCTGAACAGGGCGTCAGATAAGGCCATATCGGGGAAACCAATGTCTTCGGCATGAAAGAAGAAGACTACCATATTCAACAGCATCACGCCCGTTGGCTCCCCTAACGGATCCCCTACTCCCCTGTCGAGAACTTAATCACGTCTGTCGGGACGACGAGCGTTAATTTAAAATTTTTCGTTATTTTTTAATTTTTTTTATTTTTTTTGTTGTTTTTAATTTTTTTTTTTTAAATTTGGATATAGAGGTTTGATCCACGCAGGATGAATGCTATACGCCATGATGAATTTAAAATTTGATCGGTCGGGACGGTAGTTAAACATTCAACTTAATTGTTTATATAAAGTTTCTATTGATAGTAAGTCTCTATTAGTCGGAAATCCCTATAAGAACGACCTTCATCTAGCTTAATGGATAAAAACTATTTATATCAAATTAAATAGGTCCATAAATATATTGCAAATGCCTTGCCCAAAAAAATTCAGTCCAAAATATGATTTATTAACAATTTATTTTTTTGTTTTTTCTAACCCCTTCACTAGCTTGTGTGAGAGACAAATTCCATAACAATAGAAAGTATGAAGCCTATAGAATATATAAACGTTAGATTGCCTATTTTTTCTCGTCAAAACTCGTGGGTAGGCAGGTAAATCGATACTAGTCATTTGCACTGGTCTGGTTATTAATTAAAGTTAAGTTAAATTAAAGAATATGTATTTCATTGGTACGGAATTTGTCTAATTCAATAACCAAACCAGTAAAAAGTCTAAAAACAAAAGAATAATACATTAATCATTCTGGACTGACTTTTTTTAGGCAACCCATTGCTATAGGTACATTTATTGGCCTATTTAATTTGATACAAAATACTTTTCATCCATTAAACAGATCGAACGATCCTTAAAGGGATCCCGTACTATATCAAGTTTTATTAGAAACTAGCTAACTAGCGCTCCGCGGTTTCACCCGCGTAACCCCCGATCCCGTGGGAATATCGGGATAAAAAGTAGCCTATAACCTTCCTCGATAAATGGACTATCCAACACAAAAATAATTTTTCAATTCAAACCAGCAGTTCCTGAGATTAGCGCGTTCAAATAAACAAACAAACAAACTCTTCAGCTTTATAATATTAGGATAGATCTAGTATCCTGAAATATCTACGTAGGTACAGGTGGCTGGTGGGTGTTTAAATCTCACTCGAGGGACTCCTAGCAGCTTGTTATACAGAAACATTCTATTCATCAATCAATCAATCAATCAATCAATCATTTTTATTTGCGAATAAAGGTATACAATAGATGTCACGTAATAATACGTCATTTGTCCTTCTAACACATTGTTTCAGAATGTTAAACTTGTAATTTACCGCACGTCCCCACAATATCAGCGTCGAGAGTGATTTATATTTGTTTACAACATAGCAGCTTCGTTTTACTCGCGTCTTCATCCCGTGGGAATATCAGGATAAAAAGTACCCTATGTGTTTTACTAGGGATCTAGATATCTACGGCTACGGGGTTTCATGAGATTTGTAAAATATGGTATTATTAAAATTTCGCTATTTCGTATGGATGGTGTCAGGGCTCTCCGAGCGACCCGTCTCCGAGGCACACACTTTCTAGATTCTCGACAAATGACGGCTAAGAATAAAAGGTGCTTAATTATCTAATGTCAAAAAAGTGCTAAAAAATTCCTTAAGAAAATGTGCTAAAGTGCAAAAATCACCGCGAATTTGCTGGTCAAACTTCTCATCAAATAGTTTTTATTATTGTCAGCCTCCATTGTCATTAGTAAAAAAAATAAAAGAAAAAATGACAAAATATAACTTTTGTTATTTTCTTTATAGTTTTGCTTTGCTTTTCTATGCTAAAATTTAAAAAAATGTTGCCTACGAATATTTTTCGCCCATTCGTGTGTACTTATTAATAATTCTCGTACAAAGTTAGTAACTATTGCGTAACACATTTTCCAGGCGATGACCCTTCAAAAAAGTGCTAGGTGTTAAACGAGAAATAAAAGTTCTATAGGTTTAAAAAGTTCCAAATTTAGCACAAAAAATGCAATATTGACATCTGTTGACTTGACTGGCCAGTATAGAGCTGGCCTGGCCAGTCAAGTCATATCAGTGTAGACTAGCCTCTTTGAAATTCAAAACCTGCACATTATAATGTATTTTTCCTTGACCTTTGCTACAGTGAATTTCCCCTTGAACTTCGCAATATTATGAACAATTGCATTATACAAAAGCACCTTTGTGCTTTGTTAAGTAAATCGAAGTCAAAGGAGTAATAATTAATTACTTGTAACTTTATAGTAATAACTTCCGATGATTTCCAATGAAATTTGTATTACGCGTAACGGATGTGAGCTTGCAATCGTATATTAAAATTCCACAGTTGCCAATTAACAGTAGGTTAATAACGATTGTCGATCGCATATCAGTAAGAAATTATCGATCAAACAAATAAATAATTATTTAAAATATAAAAATCGGTAACTCCCGATCCCGTGGGAATATCGGGATAAAAAGTAGCCTATGTTATTCCCAATGAATTAATATATCATTATACCAAGTTTCATCAAAATGGGTTCAGTAGTTTCGGAGCCTATTCGTTACAAATAAAAAATATCAGAACAATCTTTCCTCTTTATTATATAATAGCTGCGCCCCGCGGTTTCACCCGCGTAGTTCCCGTTCCCGTGGGAGTATTGGGATATAATATAGCCTATGTTACTCGTGGATAATGTAGCTTTCGAATGGTGAAAGAATTTTTAAAATCGGTCCAGTAGTTTTTGAGCCTATTCATTACAACCAAACAAACAAACAAACAAAGTTTTCCTCTTTATAATATTAGTGTAGACTAGCGACCCGCTCCGGCTTCGCACGGCTATATATGCATGTATTATACATATAAACCTTCCTCTTGAATATTTATTTAAACTATTTAAAACTAAAATAAACTATAACTATCTATTTAAAAAAACCGCATAAAAATCCGTTGCGTAGTTTAAAGATTTAAGCATACATAGGGATATAGGGACAGAGAAAGCGACTTTGTTTTATACTATGTAGTGATAGTGACTAGCTGCGCCCCGCGGTTTCACCCGCGTAAGTCCCGATCCCGTGGAAATATCAAAATAAAAAGCGCCTTCCTCGATAAATGGACTATCCAACACAAAAATAATTTTCCCGAGATTAACCAGTAGTTCCTGAGATTAGCGCGTTTAAACAAACAAATAAGCTCTTCAGCTTTGCATTTTTGATAGTAAATCGATTGCCCTTTTCCTCAATAAATATTCCTGCTTGTGAAAATAGCCGCTTAAGTACTATATAACCTACTGATAACAGAAGATTATAAATAAATGTTAGAAAATTAATACCAACTCAGATAACTTTTGCCTCCCTGTCATATTTTTCCCCACTGCATTATCTCAACTGTGACCAGCAATAAACTATAATGTTTACAACCGCTTTGATTGATGACCGTCTGTTCAGTGTATGCGCAGGCGCATCGTGTGTGGCATTGTTCATTGTGATAGGTAAAACACCGTCTAAGACCAGACTTGACGTTTAGTGGACTAGTTATTGTGTAAGAAATAAGCTTCGGAATGGAAAAAATGCCTTTCAATTTCTTACTTACACAAACGGGATGGGTCTGGCCGGAAGACCAGCGCTGCAGCCGAGCATGCTTGGTTGCAGGTTTTAGCTGAGTTGGACCCATTTTGGGTCAGCACACGACTGCTCAAATGGTTTCTTTTTATGTCACTTTTTTTTTAAGTTTAATTTTTTTTTCATTAATGTGTTAATTTCTTACTTCCTGCGTGTTTGTCGTGTGTTTGTAGTAGTTTGTCAACTACTCAATAAATGCTTTCTTTCTATTTCGAGAGGGAAATGGTCCAACTACTCTGTCTATAACTAGTTGCACCACGGGACTTTGAAAAGGCCATGTTCCGACTATAAGAAAGCTTTACTAGGACTCCTAATTAGATGCCTGTGTTTCGATTTTCTTAAAAAGATTTGATGGACCAATTATACTCCTTGGATCACGGAACGGTTTTTTGAGTGCTTCGTCGGTCCGCCCGCGAGGCGACCGCCCGATCGGGCGGACCGCATAAAGAAATAAATCCATGGGGCAGACCGCCCGATTGTAAATTATACCTACTTTTTTTAATAACTTACTTGGATTTAGTACAGTTAGCAACAAAATCGGTTTATTACATTTAATAAAAACTACAGACTGGAGTTATGAATTCAAAAACCGCTGGATCTTTACTCAATGAAAAAGGACATGGTAATCCTTTGTGATGACCCTTTTAAAGTTTACGTAAAGCATTTTTATCAGTTACTTACGCTGCATGTCGATTATGGAGTACTAAAAACCCATAATAATGTAGTACCTCTTAAGCTGTGGAAGATGTATTTCCTACACCAAAAAATAGGGTTGCCTCTTTCACTTTCTAAGATGTTTGTGGAGAAAAAAGTTTAAACTTGTGAAAAAGCACATAAAAAACCAGTCAAATGCGATTCGTACTCGCTCGCCGAGGCTTCCATACATTACTTTCAACTCTCTTTTTGTACCCTTGCAGTGGTATGGTAGTTACCAATTATATAACTTAACCCATATTTTGTTTGGGCGCCTATACAATGTAAGGGTCAAGTTAAATAGATCCAACTATATATGTATGGGGACACCCTTTAATTTTCAACTTTTTTTTTTGAAATTTTTTCTTTATTGAGCTGTACGAGTTTGCTTTTGCCAAACCTCGTGATCCTAGGTCAACGGGAACTACCATAAGATATAGGACCCAAAACCTTCCAGTTAACCTGGAAATGTCAATTTTGGTTTAAACCAAGGTTCAGAAGTAAAGGGATAATTCCGAAATATAAAAAAGTTGAAAATTAAGGTAAATTATTATGGTACTTACAAGTTTTTGCGAAAATGTAAATTTGCCCATATCTATTAATCATGTTTACTCAAGACCTCGATTTTTATACACCTAATAGGGACTATATAGACCTCAGTATCTGGTATGAATTTCAACTTGCTAGGTCCACCCATTCCTGAGAAAATCGGTGGTAACACATTCAGACAGACAGACGAGCAAGAAAGTGATCTTTTAAGGGTTCCTTTTTTACCTTTTTTACTTTTTCCCGAACCCTAAAAATGTGCAGATTTGGCTCATTTGCCACAAACCTCAGTCAGTGATGGGTGGTTGTATATAATGGCTCCCCAACTTTAGTGACTATTTTGTAGATTAATTGGTACAGGAAACATCATTTTTAGGAGAACCCTAATAAGATCACTTTCTTGTCTGTCTGTCTGTCTGTCTGTCTGTCCGTGTGTCATCCATCACCCATTTTCTCAGGAACGAGTGGACCTAACAAATTGAAATTCATACCAGATACTGGGGTTTATAGTCTCTATTAGGTGTATAAAAATCAAAGTCCTGAGTCAACATGATAAAAAGATTTGGGCAAATTTTCATTTTTGCAAAAACTTGTTAGTACCAAAATTTACCTTAATTTTCAACTTTTTTATATTTCGGATTTTTCCCTTTACATGTGCTGCAAGGCCTAGCTTTTAACCAAAATTAATAATTTCAGGTCAACTGGAAGTACCCTATTGGAATTTTCCTTTATGTGTGCTGTAAGATCTTGCTTTTAGCCAAATTCCGTGATTCTAGGTCAACGGGAACTACCATATAGGTTTTCGACCCAAACCCTACAGCACACATAAAGAAAAAATTTCCAAAAAATAAAAAAGTTGAAAATTAAAGAGTGTCCCCATACGTTTACATAGTTAAACCAATTTAACTATAGCCTTACATTATGAGGGCGCGCAAACGAAACAGGGGTCAAGTTAAATTGGTAACAACCGTACCACTGCAAGGGTAGAGAAAGAGAGTTAAAACCAAATTACGGAACCCTCGGCGGGCGAGTACGACTCGCTCTTGACCGGTTTTTTTATTAGTAATTGGAATTGCTATAACCAGCAAGTCCAGCAACACAGAACCACTAATATGATTGAAATGTAAAATCAAATGTAGAATGTAATTAATATCTATACGCTAAGTAATTTATTTAAGTTTATCTATTCATATTAACAGTCGAATAACGTGTGTACTAATGTAATTACTTAGCTTCAGATTATTGTATTAAGTATACAATTTTCAAACCATTTTTACTTTTATTTCATCAAATTATTTTGTTGCCGACTGTACTTTTATAGAAAAATAGGTATCAAATAAATTCGGGCGGAATGCGGAACGAAAATAATATTTTTTTTGCAATACTGCGGTCCGCCCGATTCGGGCGGTCGCCTCGCGGGCGGACCGACGAAGCACTCGGTTTTTTATCGGATACATTTCAGGGGAGTGTGCAACAGAACTGAACTCCACGACCTAATCTTGCCATCTCCATTCTTTCGTCAGACTGATGTGCGGCACCGATTCATGGTGGACATACCAGACGTTCGCACTAAGCGCTTTGCTTCGTCATTCCTCATTCGTACTGCAAGGGAATGAAATCGGTTGCCTGCGTCTGTCTTTCCTGACGTGTAGGTACAATTTGGGGGTCTTCAAGTCGCGAGTGAACAGGTATTTTCTAGGAAGGCGTGAAACAGTCGAATAATTTTGACAGCTGTTGTCGGGTTCTCTGCTGCTTTATTTACGGAAATACCGACAAGTTCGAAACAATCGAAAACTCAACCGAAACTCAACCATGTAAAAGTGAACCGACATTGGACATTCCTATTCAAATTGCGCAGAGAACTAAATTAAAACAAAACACGATCTGAACTAAAACAAAAAACGGATCAAAAACACAAGACGATCGAAACAGAAACAAAAAACGCGACTTTAATTGTGACATACATGCATGGTACGTTTGGGGACAACTAGAAATATTTTTAAACAGAGTTATTTTTTCCTTCACCGTAATTTTTAATAATAATTTCTAAATACCAACTAAAATTCACAGAAAACTAAGCACACAGTTCCCTATTTTACAATAATTTAGTAAGTTTGTACCTACTTAATAACCACAGCCAATTTAAATGCCACGAGTGAACTTTCCACATTTTCAGCAATATCGAAGTTGAATCGTTTTCACAAACTTGTAAATTCCAATCTCAATCGGTGGTAGGTATAATAAAACCCACATTAATTTGCCAGATCCACACAATATTGTTAAATTTTCTCTCAGACATTATCTTGTTACGATTAGGGCGGGTTCTAAGGTCGAATTTAGGGGTAGAGTACAAAAATGGCAAAAGATGTGACGTGGCGGTTATTTAAGACCAGTGTGAGGCAGTAAATTTCCATACAAAAAGCGGTAACGTTTCCCCCCCCATTAACGAAGTCCGATTTTGATAATATTTTAAAAATGTTCTAGATCTAATGGAAAACTAGGTTTAACCGTTTTTATTTTAAAGAAATATTGCCTAAGATAAAAGTTATTAGTATCTGAATATCTATATTTTTGACTTAAAAACTGTATCGAGCGTTTCAATTGTTTTAATAGACTAAACTGAATTACCAAAAAAGAAAAACGTATAAACCTAGAATACGATGCAGTGAATTAAGTAAGACCAAATTTATTTCGTTTTGTGAAGGATAAAGGGGGAAAAACGTTACGGCCCGCAACATTATTGGAAAGCAAAATGAAGGCAATTACGTCCGAACTTAAACTCTCTCTACCGCACGATACGGGTCATTTTTGAAAATACCTACCCGCGTCGCGTATCGGAAACTCATGATCCTCTTAAGGGTATCTCTACTGTGAAAGCTATATAAAAATCGGTTTAGTTGTTAAGATAATCTTCTTTTTCCAACCCTTATTCTATCGATGCACGTGTTCTTCTTCTAATCTACTCTATAGTGCAAAATTATTGTTGAATGTTACTTACATGCCCGTGAAATGCAAGTAGGTACCTAATCGTTTTTTCTTAAATGTTCAAATTGTTCAAAAAATGTTAACTTTCAAATTTAATTGTCTTTTGTTTATATCGTCTTTTGTTTTTGTTCAGATCGTCTTTTGTTTTCGTTTCAACCGGATGCCAATGAGAATAGTAGAGTCAAGGGAAAGTAAAATCGCCCACGGCAGTAAATTCATATAATATTATCAAGGGGAACAAACGGGTACGGTAGATAACTTGATATCGGTATTTTCCACTTTAAAGACCCTGGTGATATGACACAGGTCCTTCTTATTCACTACTAATAGTGCCGTGGGAGATTTTTCTTTCCCGTGTCTCTACTTTCTTATTGGCGTACGATACGGTAACAAAAGACAAATAAATTTGAACGTTGCATTTTGTATTGGGTTATTTGACGACCTCTGTGGACCTCTGTGGCGACGCAGAAGGTTGCGGGTTCGATTCCCGCCGGGAACAAGTATTTATGCTGACCATAAATTCTTGTTTCTGGTTCTGGGTGTTTCCTATATGTATAATATGTATATATTAACACAAAAAAAAAAAAAAAAAAAAAAAAAAAAAAAAAAAAAAAAAAAAAAAAAAAAAAAAAAAAAAAAAAAATAGTTTATCTGTTATCTGGCACCCATAACACAAGCATTAAGTTGCTTAGCTTGGGGCTGGATGGCGATGTGTAATATGTCCTGAAAATTTTATTTTATTTATTATTATTCAACGTGTTCTTCTATTCAACGAGTTGAATAGAAGAACACGTTTTTTTGCCTATAAAATAAAGGTAGGAAGAAGAAGTATAACTACACAACTGAACCGATTTTCATAAAACTGTACGGTTGGCACTAAAACAAAAGACGATCAGAAAAAACAAAAGACGGTTGCAAAAAAAACAAAAGACGTTAAAGACGATCGAAATGGAAACAAAAGACGATTGACTCTGCCACGTCTTCGCCTCTTGCAAGTTCGCGCCACGTGTTTGCCACTTTACTAAGCGTGTGCCTCCATATTATATGTCTGGAAATTGGGACAGGTCCCAGGGTCGGACTTAGCCTAATTACAATTCCATTAAATATTTATTCAGTCGCTTTATTCCCTCGTGAACGAAAACAATGAGGATGAACATTTAATAATAATTGGGTCAAGACGTTGTCTTATTAATTAACAAGTAGTTCTGCGAGTAGACCAGAGTTTGAGGAGTTTCGTGAGATAAGGTGGTTCTAAGTACTCCATCAATCTATCTACCGATTCCACTTAAAGGGCTGATTCCACTAGTAGAAATCTCAAAGTGAGCAATTTATTGCATTTTGAGAAATTATTCTGTTTATCACTCCGAAAATTCTCATCAGAAGGCCAATTCTGGTTCAAATTGCATTGCAATATCATTCCGATTGCATTTCAGTTACAAAATATACCCTCAAAGTAGCTCAAGATACCCCTTAAGCCGAAGTGGATAGGTATCTTAGAAACAGTTTTTGGGTATCAACCACTAAAATCCATAAAATGATATCCTACTGTCGTAAAGGTGAAATACTTCAAAACACGATTACAATGATTTGCCGCTATAGAAAAAAATCGTGAAAATTTAAAAATATCGTAATTTTTTTGAACTTTTTCAATTATACGGCGATTGTAAAGAAATAAACAAGTACAAAATTTATATTTTCATAAACTTTACACCAAATCCTATAAGGTAGTACAGATGGTTTTTCACTAAAATAGATGTGGCTTTTAATTACATAAAACCGTTAAAAGGGATAGGGGTTTTCAGGTCCTACTTCACCTTAGAGTCAGCGTTTGGTATTCTCGAAGATATTTTTTGTAATCGAAATGATACTAATTTGACTACGTACTTAATTTGTTTTTTTTTGTTTGACCATTGTCACTATATAGTATAAAATAAAGTCGCTTTCTCTGTCCCTATTTCCCTTTGTATGCTTAAATCTTTAAAACTACGCAACGGATTTTGATGCGGTTTTTTTAATAGATAGAGTGATTCAAGAGGAAGGTTTATATGTATAATACATGCATAATATAGCCGTGCGAAGTTGGGACGGGTCGCTAGTATTGTATAAATTGGTTTTGATTTTTAAATATTTTGAAATTTAATTGACATTGATGTAATATTTGCACACCTTATGGGTAGAATAGAGAGGAAATTATTATTTATATTATTATTTGACATCTATTGTATACCTTTATTCGCAAATAAAATAAATAAAATAAATAAATAAATAAATATTTCAGGACATATTACACATCGCCATCCAGCCCCAAGCTAAGCAACTTAATGCTTGTGTTATGGGTGCCAGATAACGGATAAACTACATATATACTTTTTTTTTTTTCAATATATACATATTATACATATAGGAAACACCCAGAACCAGAAACAAGAATTTATGGTCAGCATAAATACTTGTTCCCGGCGGGAATCGAACCCGCAACCTTCTGCGCCGCAGTCGGGTGTTCGCCCGACGCGCCACAGAGGTCGTCAATGATTGATTAATTGATTGATTGCAATCGATATTAAATGTATTTTGAACAATTTCATTTACGAGAATTAAACCTTCTGATCGTCATCAAATTTTTATAACTTGAAATAAAAAACGGAGCAATGAGAGTTTTAAGTAATGTTTTGTTTTCTTTTAATATCACCTCAGTCTACCTGTGACCATGGGAGCTGTAAAAATTTTAAATCTTCAGAATTTTACAATATAAACGCCATTATAAATCGTTTCATTATGAGAACTTCGGAAATCTCTCCAAGAGGACCTCCTTTGGAATTAATTCCACCTCCTTTGATTCGAAGTAGGTATCAATGACGTCATCCCGGAAAATTGACAGAAGTTCATTACGAACTCGGCGTGAACTTCTGAGAACTCAGCTTCGGAATTACGTTGGAATTTTAATCAATATTAAAATTAACTTGTTTCCATATGGTTTTCCATTTGAATTAAAAAGTACCTTCTTACCTATTTAATCGACTTTAAAAAAACCGTGGGTTTCCGACAATTATCGCGTCGCGGCGTCGCGTCGTCGGGGCGTCGGGCGAACACCCGACTGCGACGCAGAAGGTTGCGGGTTCGATTCCCGCCGGGAACAAGTATTTATGCTGACCATAAATTCTTGTTTCTGGTTCTGGGTGTTTCCTATATGTATAATATGTATATATTTACAAAAAAAAAAAAAAGTATATAAGTAGTTATATATATAGTTATATATCTGGCACCCATAACACAAGCATTAAGTTGCTTAGCTTGGGGCTGGATGGCGATGTGTAATGTGTCCTGAAATATTTATTTATTTAATTATATTCTGTTTTTAGTATTTTTATTGTTATAGCGGCAACATAAATACATCATCTGTGAAAAATTCAACTGTCTATCTATTATGGTTTATGAGATACAGCCTGGTGACGGACAGACGGAAAGTGGAGTTTTAGTGATAGGGTCCCGTTTTTTACGCTTTGGGTACGGAACCCTAAAAAACAACAACTTGTTATAACAGAAACGCATCCGCAGTAGATACGTGAAAATGTCTTGTTTAAAATGTGTTTAAATTAAAGCGTTTTTATTTTGATGCTATCCAAAAGAGATTCGATTATTTATGTCGTCACATTATGTTGTTTGCTTTTTGCATGTTTTTATTCCCTCTACTCTTGGTTTTACTACTAGGTAAATAATTAAAAGTAGAAAAATAAGGACGATAATTTTATATTTTAACGGCATAAGAAAACGATGAAAAATTGAGTTTTTTTTTGTTATTCCTTTAAATACCTAACTAGGTATTTTTTCCTTTTTTTGACGTGACAACGTCTTATAAATTGGTTTGCCGGGTGACACTTCAAGAAACTGCGTTACGCTCCGCTGACGTTATGCGCTCACAATGAGAGCGAGTGAGAGGCACGCGGGCATGGTTAGCCCGCCTAAGAGCGAGAGAGACAGACATAAAAAGTGAAAGGCACGCGTCCCTTCCACTCGAGCACAGTTGTTGTCACGTAAAACTTTCGCCCGTATACCGACTTTACAGGCAAACAGTTTTTTTTTCATTTTTTTATTCTTGTCGTCGCCATAACACAAACCCAAATGAGCGATATTATTATTAAATACTCTGTTTCTTAATATTACCATGACGTCACATAATATTACCGTGACACTTTTTTGTAAATGCAGGTGTTCCATAAATTTATTAGACGTTATCACGTCAAAAAGTACCTTAAGCGGCAAATTGAGAACCTCCCTTTTTTAAAGTCGGTTACCACGTACTGCCACTTGTAAAAAATTTAAATCCTCACCGAAGAGATAGCCAACATCTTTTACAGCGATATTACAAAAACAAATAAGTAACATAAGTAGGTATAAGCTACGACCCGCTGTCACACCTATCAAATAAATATTACGGACCTTCGATGTTGTTGCCCCCTTAAGGCCCTGGGTCACGCCAATCGTCATACCCCTGTCGCCTATAACTTACAATTTATTTATTTATTTATTTGCTAGCTAAGGTGGCTTTGGTGTTATAAAAAAATATTTAGGCATTCTTAGTTCATTATTGCATGAAAAACTTTATAATCAATTTGTAAAAAAAAAAGTTAGTATGATAATTGTATAAATAATTGAAATGACGTGTACCTAATTGACATTAAGAATAAATTAGTATTTGAGTATTATTTTCTAATATTTTTGTATAATTTTAAAATAATGAACTTTTCTATATTATAGTTAAAAAATATTTTCTAGTCTATTTTTGGCTAAAACTTTGATAGGCTTCGCAAGGACATTTTTCGTTTTAAATTTACCTACTTACCAAAATATCGGAAAATAAAGGAACTAAGTACATATAATACAAAAGGACAAAATATAATAATTATTTAGAATAAACCCAATTTTTTTTAATTAAAAAGTATTACATCCAATATCTGGTTATTATAACAGAAGCTTAGTTTCTAAGCTTGGGGCTAGATAGCTCTTTGTGTAGTGTCCTGTAACATTTTATTAATTTTAGGTATTTTAATATAAGCGACAGGCCTATTTAGCGGTTAGTGAGATCCACGCGCCTTAGTACGTATTCTTCTACCCTATTACGTGCTCCCTTCCCCTGTCTGGCCCTACCTGCGCCGACCCTGCCCTCGTTAATCTTCCACCTGTCTCCCGAAGGTTCAACTCTTGAACGACGTAACTTCGCAGCATATTCTATGAAGAAAATGAGAATTTCAACTGTTTGTTTAAAGTGTCTTGGAGTTGTTAGATTGGTAGTATGAGTTTTAGTACTATTTGGGACAATGTTTGAACTTCAGGTCTTTTATGGCGAATTATGGGCAAAGAGTACCTAAAACTTTATTTTTGTTTTTAATTAATTTTATGAAACAAATAAATATTTTGCTTATCTGGTTATTTAGTATTAGTAATGCAATTGGTAATGAGGTAAACCACAGGAGATGTTTAAAAATGCGTTTAATTAGCCAATCAGAATAGTAGTAGAAGGGAAAAGTAAAATATCCCTTCAAGAAAAGTCTAAGAAAAGAAACGATTAAAACTCGGTTCAAGTTTCAGAGCCTATTAATATAATTAATAGGCTATAAAACAAAAACAAAACAAAACAAAAACAATACAAAAAACACAAAATCAAATTTTCCATTTCTCGGGTTTCTCTTTACCTATAGATAGATAGATATAGATTATAATTTAGGAAGGATAACTAAAAAGGTAATAAACCTTTAAACCTTCTTTAACCAGGTGCAGCGGATAAGGAGACAGATGAGGAGGAAGGTCCGGCCGGAGGCGCGGCGCCGGCCGAGGAGATCGAGGGAGACGCCGAGCAGGGCAAGCATCTTCTGCCGCTCGTGTCGCACCAGCAACCTATGTAAGTACCCAACAAGGTGGTAGTAAATGAATTAAGTCCAACCTTCTTCGTAGGCTTCGTAAGGTCAGCGTTTGACTACTACCACACCCGCCAGATGGTAGGTGATGATGCGGCCTAAGATGTAGCACACTTTCTTAGAAGATATACCTATTCACTTGAGACTTGGAGACCCCCAAATCGTATCCATCATTTGACTTGTTTATACCTTTCCTGCTCATGATACTAGCGGAAATTAGACTCAGGATAATAGGTGACGGCAATAGCCTTCCAAAAAATTTGAGTAGGTAACCACTCTAGTGGCAAAATTTATGGAGAAGTTGGGCTGTTTCTCTCCCTGACAAGTGGAACCTTACGTTAAAGGGACCCAACTAAATAGGTTTAATTGCTGAAAACAGCCCGTGTACAAGTAGCTTTCCTGCTCAATAGTTGCTCACATGCTTTGGCATCCGTTAGGACTTCCAAATATGCAGGTGTTAGGACATTGGTGCAACTACGTGTATATACCTAAGATTACGAAGATTACGATCTTTTAGGCTGCCAAGGCAAAATAGCAGTTCGATTTCTTCAGAGCTGAAAATTATCTATTATAATTGATCACACATAGATCTGTATATTCTAATTTATATGCATGACTTTGTTTAGATATATATTATGACAATTACAATTAATTTATTTTACAGTGAGGTGTCGGCAAGTCAGCAAGACTTTTTCAAAATGCTGGACGACAAAATTGAAAAGGTAAATACTTGATTACAACTTGGTTTATGACGACAGATGTCTCCAAAAATTAATAACGTCCTAAGTATGCCATCAAAATAAAGCACCGTGCCGTCAACACATAAATTATTGATGAACAAAATAATAAAGCTTTTATTATAGGGTAGTAACCAGTAGTTAAAGTGATATTTTCATCGTTGCCTTGCCGCATAGTTATTCATATTCATTATTAACGACATCGATAGCAGAGATCTTGAATAAATTACTTTGCCGTCAATATTATTCTATACCTACATTATCTAGTTAGAAAGTGGCATCGTTTATTTATTAGGTCTCTTCGTTTTCAGGGAAAGGACTACGACTCATCGAGTGAGACTGAAATACGATTAGAAAGAGAGAGAAAGAAGATTCTTATAGAGCAATGGCGATCGACGTCGCAGTCGTCGCAGTCGCAACCGAGTCCGCCCACTCCAGCACGACGACGCATGCCCCGGCCCTTGCCACCAGAACGACAAGGAAGCCCCGGATCGGGCAGGAGGTGTCACACCTACAGACCTCCTCACATAGCTGAGGGTATGTCACCTCCACCGCGCAGGTCTCACAGCGCCCAGTCTCACCACCAAGACCCTCGACATCTCAACGGAGACAACTGGCATGATCCAACGAAATCACCCGTCAAACGACCGCAAAGTGCCGGAGCCAGTTGGAAGAACAACCCCAAAGTAGCGCCTTACAATCAGAAACCAAAGAAAGAGTCTGATCAGAGGAATTACAAAGAATTAGAATTAACAGGTTCAGCTCAAGACATGTCCCAGATAACGTTTAACCCAACATTCCAGACGCACAGTCCCGCCCATTCTGCCAAGCAGCAACCGTACATAACTCAGATACTGAGTTACCCGATGTCTCAGCAGGTGACACCTCCGTCCCCGCCGAAATACATCGCTCCTCCTGAAGAGTATCAGGATCCTCAAAATAATGTTGTAGATTCAAAGACGTACAACGCGCAGTCTACGGCGCAAAGCAATACTCAGTCACAATCACATATCTATTATATTCACGGTAATACGACCACGACAGCCACGACGCACCAAGACTTAGCGCAGCAGCGGCAGCAGACTGCTATACACTTACAGCAGTACGTGGCTATGAAGCAGGCTCAGCAGCAGATGTTTAGTTATATGCAAAGAGGTCCACATACTGTGTTCCCTAATATGGAGTATGTGCAGGGTCAGAATAGGGTGTACGAAGCTGAGGAGTACGCTCAGTACTCTCATCCTGCAATGAGGCCTCATAGTGCTCCTACTCCTGTAGGAGTGGTTCGTCCAATGCCAGTGCCTGGCTTTGACGGCTCCCACATGGTACAGATGCCAATGTGGACTCATGTCGCTCCAGTACCAAATATGGGTCCGTGGGCGCCCGGTCAAGTGCCTGAAATGCAGTACTACCCTCAGTCGCAATTCATGCCAATGTACCGCCCCAACTCCGCTGGATCAGCCGGTACCCTAACAAGGTATCACAAGAAAGAGGGTGATGGTGAAGTGAAGATGTGCCAAAGCATAAATCTAGTCAGACAGAAGCCGATTGGTCAAATAGTTTCGTTACCGGGGCAGGAGTTGACAGTCTGCAATAACGTTAGTGATAGCCCGAGTCCTGCATCGGTCAGCACAGATAGTGGAGTGTCTCCGGGGAACAGCGCCCCTGGCTCCAAGAACTCGGTCTTCAGCACCCCCTCAAGTGTAACATCAGGAGGTAGTGACAATTTCAGTGCAGTGGACAAAAATAAAAAGACAAAACCGCACGTACCTATAAGATCTCTAAAAAATTCTAAAAGTCTCGATTCTTGAACTGTAAAGTAGATTTTCTAAGTGTACGTAGTTTAGTTGACGAAGGTGTAATAGTGAAATTAGAGTCCATTATATTATGCTTAAATAATTATTGTGATTTATCGGTTCCCATTAATCGGTGTCAACTGTCAATCAAATAATGTAATGATCTTTAATGTTATTCAATAAAAGCATTGAGTACGAAGCGAAGATGTGATGATTTTGTGTAATTTTTTGTTGGATAAGTAATACGAGTAATCTCATTCAAATATGTTAAAAATTAAAAAACAAAAAGAAAATTAGTAAAACAGTACTTGTTAAATTATCATTTTAACTTTAATAAGTCTACCAAAATCTCATTTGTACAAACGCGAACATTGGCAAACTCTTGGCTGCATGGATCTTGATCGCCTTTTGCCCATTCCTCATTTAAATACCTATGGATATTATTTCCATCTATGAAATGATTCAGATAAAAAGGAGATTTCAAAAAAAAAGCCATTGAGTACCTGTATCAAACCTTACCCGTACCGATATCAAACTTGCCCTATATAAAATCTATAAATAAGTAGTTAAGAAAGGGTATTAAAATAACTTTATAATTATATGTCTCAACAAGGAAAACGGGTTGTTCAGTTATTTTCATTCGTCCGTAAGTGTATAGTAGAAAAAGTTTCCACGGAGCAGCATGAAAACCGTAAAATTTCATAACTTTTTACTGTTACGAGGACATGAAACCCGAAGCGATGCAAAACAAACGTTAGAATAATAAAAGTTTTTGGAAGTGAAATAAAATTTAAAAGGTATTTTAGCTGAATTTAGTTGAAGATCTTTTATTAAAGCAGACTACAGACATGCATTCGACCGTTTTACAAATGATAGGTTAGCGTTTGACTACTATCACATCTGCCTGATGGTAAGTGTACCTATCTAAAAGATACCTGTTCACTCGTGAGTCGTGATTGGAGGACACGCCAGGAAAAACAGACTTAGGTTACTGGTTAGGTACATTACGCATAAGGAATGACGAAGCAAAATGGCTTAGTGATTCTGGCGTCTGGGATTTCCACTATATCATATCAGTAAGTTAATAATGGGTCGGTGATAATTTACCTACTTCAAACCATATCAAAATAATTCCGAGGACCATGTTTGTTTTTCGATGAAAAATTTGGACAGGGGTACTTCTGACGCAGGGGAAACCACGGGTCTCAGCTAGTCAATAGCCGGGTACCCACCTAGCGCACAGGCTCGCGCGGCAGCCTCGCGAGCCAAATGCCTCGGCTGACGTGGACGTGCCTCGGGCTGCCACGGGCGCGTGTTCGCTCGCCCGAGCACGGCTCGGCCCCGAGCCATCTGTTGTCGGTAAACTTGACGCGCTCAAAGGCGCCTCAGTGAGCGCTGTGCGTTAGGTGGGAACAACGAATACTCGCGGACTTATGATGGCTCAGCCTGCCTCGCGAGGCTTCCTCGTGTAAATTGAACGTAACTACTGAGGCTGCCTCGGGAGCCATCGCTCGCGATCTGGACACCGAGGCTGCCGCGCTAGCCTGTGCGCTAGGTGGGTACCCGGCTAATGAATGTTAATGTATAAAACATTTGTAATGGTACAATTTATATGTGACTATCAATGCATTTCATCTAATATGTGTTATTAAATTAATTATTATATTTTATACAGTTTATTTTAATGTATTAGAGTCCATTTTACGAAAGCTAATGGGAACAAATTCTAAGGCAAACGAGAACCTTGAAATTTGGCAAGAAGCTAGGTCTGCGAGAAGCTAGGTCTTACAGCAAGAAGTTAGGTCTTACAGAAAGAAACTAGGTAGGTAGTCCTTAAATGGAAAAATCTTAAACACAAAACTTGACTTAGGTGAACTTAGGTGGACAATGGGCAGTTTTTTTTCCAGTGTCCGACCACGTGAACTGATATGAACATGTCCAGTCCAGTGCTTGAAAAATAAGCGTAAGTTTTGTAGTCTTTAATTTATAATCGCGCTCCCTTATTTCCACCTAAAAATACCTTAGTATTCGATTCAACCCCTTCCTGGATTCCCGAAGGATCTCTTAAGAGACGGTCTAATGATCGAAACAATAATTACCAACCAATAGGCTACCAAGGGTTAGGCTGGGTGTCCACAGGAGCGGAAGGGCATTTCCACCCATAGAATTTTCTGATATCTTTCCTCAGGCCCGGATCTAGGGGGGGGGGGGGCAGACCGGGGCCTAGGGCCCCGGTCTGCCCCCCCCGGCCCCCGCCCCCGGGCGGCACGTCCAGGGGGCGGCCAAATTCACACTTATTAGACGAATGCTCAACTCATTTTTAACTTAACTTTGACCACAGAATAAATTATAGTAAACTAGCGACCCGCTCCGGCTTCGCACGGCTATATATTATGCATGTATTATACATATAAACCTTCCTCTTGAAATCACTCTATCTATTAAAAAAACCGCATCAAAATCCGTTGCGTAGTTTTAAAGATTTAAGCATACATAGGGAAATAGGGACATGGGGACAGAAAAAGCGACTTTAGTTTATACTATGTAGTGATGAAGTACAGGAGCCCTATTTTTGAATCGTTCGCCCAGCGTCGAGCGCTCGATTTCTACTGATATTCGTTCGACATCGGAAATTCGCTATTTTTGAATCGCTCCATCGTAACGAGTGGTCTCCACCACTCGTCGCCGACAGGCGAGTGGTAGAATAAACATCAAACAATCATAGTCAAACATTCGGAAACGGTCTTTGAAAAATATTTATATCTTTTGGGATAATTTCGGATGTCCGCTGGTAATTACCGCTTTTCAAATAACTGCGTAAAACGAATAAAAATTGACATTTTAAATTTCGACGACGAACGATTCAAAAATACAGTAAATTTGTGTCATGCGACTTGGAAGTCGAGCGTGACTTGTAGGCGTATACGACGAAGCTTTGTCACACGAGCGATTCAAAAATAGAGCCCCAGAACACTTTGGTTTTTTTTTAATATCAACTCGACCCAGGGATACAAATAATAAATAAATAAATAAACAAACAAGAAATAAAAATAGGCTTTACACAAAAAGAATAGTGATGGATCCATTATTTCGGAAAGTCAATCAATTAGTGGACATCTGTTAACTGAAATTATAAAGATAATAAAGGTAAAAATAAATAAAAATTGGCGGGGGCGGCATTTTTCAGTTTTTGCCCCGCGTAAAAAAATTGTAGATCCGGGGCTGTCTTTCCTAGAGCAAAGCAGTAAAAGTAAAAGTTGATAGACATGTTGATTTCGGCGAACAGTCGAGTGCTCTTATAATGGTCTCGTTTTTTTCCTTTTACGTTACGGAACCCTAGAAACTATTTTATTACCGACAGGCGTATTTATAGATTTTGATTGTATCTATCGATTTATTTTAAACGGAAATGATAACACGACAATACACGAAGACTCTATTCAATTGGTTGTAGGTACTTTTGAAAATGAACGCCAGACTGTTGTTAACTAGGTTTACGTAAATGGTGCTAAATTACTGTCAAAATGAGTGCTAAAAGTGCAAAATTTACCACAAATTAATTGGTCATAAAACGCTTTTTATTATTTAACTGATCAGTCTCCATACCATTAACGATATACAAGTAGCCTATGTTACTTCCAAGGAAGCAATGTATCCTCATACCAAGTTTTATGAAAGTCCGTCCAGTAGTTTCGGGGCCAAAAAACTAAAAATTTAAATTTTCGTCATTTTCTTTCTCATTATTTCCTACGAAAAGTAAAGCGAGTAACGCAGTATTTAGGGCAAGCATAGGTAAGTCCCAAAAAAAATAGTTGCTCACGGATATTTTAGCGAAAATGACTGTTCGTTTTAGGTTTAATTTGCCTGGAAATCAGGGTTCGAAAATATCCGATATTTATAATAAATATCAAAATATCGGATTTTTTATATATACACGGTGTAACAAGGGGGGTGGATCATCGGTTGTTGGGGGGTAGGGGACCTCAGTACCTATCGATTTAACCCCCCATGTATGTTCTGCAATATTTACTGGTTCAAAAGTTATTTGGGTTTTAGTGAAATTTTAGTAAAAATCAGTTTTCACCCTGAACTTCGCAATTACAGCCAAACTATCAGGTCTGCGATTATGCCTTTATTTGTGAAACAATACCAATAGTTGACCTTTTGTACCCCTACACCAATCAGAGTCTTAGATTTATAATACTCAAAATAGAACCATTGAAGTAATTTTTTTTTTCAAAATCTAATGTTTACATTTCTTTATATGGTTCTAAAAAATATTTCACAGAATATTTTTTTCTGCAACTTATCTTAAAAACTACTGGCTTTCATGAAGTATAAACCCTGGCTTAAGTGCAAAATTGGATAAGCGTGCGCTATGCTAAAAGTAAAATAACGAGATTATTATACGAAAGTCCATGAATTAATCAAATAAAAACACTAATAATATGCAATGGTGATAAAAAATGAAACAAAACAGTATAATTTTTTTTTAGTTACCTACCAATTTTTTGTATGAAAATAATATCGATTATTTTCACTTTTTGGTCTATCAATTACATTTTTCAACATGATGCCCTAGCTCTAGCCGAATGAAACTTTGAGGGTTTATTTTTTATGAAAGCCAGTAGTTTTTAAGATAGGTTGCAGAAAAAAATATTCTAGGAAATATTTTTTTAGAACCATATAAAGATAATGTAAACATTAGATTTTGAAAAAAAATGTTACGTGAATAGTTTTATTTTGAGTTTTATAAAGCTAAGACTCTGATTGGTGTAGGGGTACAAAAGGTCCACTATTGAACTTGTTTCATAAAAAAGGACAGAATTGCAGACCTGATAGTTTGGCTGTAATTGCGAAGTTCAGGGTGAAATCTGATTTTGACTAAAATTTTACTAAAACCCAAATAACTTTTGAACCAGTACATATTGCAGAACATACATGGGGGTTAAATCGATAGGTACTGAGGTCCCCTACCCCCCAACAACCGATGATCCACCCCCCTTGTTACACCGTGTATATCTGTTAAATATCAAAAATGTGATATTAACATGATATTTATCCATTTTGTATGACAGCCATATTGTTATTTTAATGTATTATTTATGTAAGTATACTGTTTGCATACCTATGTTTTATAAATATAATAAATAATTTAAAAAAAAAAAACATATAAAAGAAAAATCAACTCAAAAACATAAAATCTTCTTATAAATCAGAAAAATCAATTAAAATCATAAACAACATCAGGTAAAATATAACTCAAAAAGATAAAATCTTATCAATCTTATCTCAATCATTCAATGGCTTCATTAATTTTCTGAATACTAATACTTAAAATACCTAAACTTTAAACGTTAATACCTAAACTTACTATTAGGGAGTATGTTTTAACTTTTCTCCAACGCCATCTATATTTAGGATGGAGAACTACAGTAGAAAACTGCAAAACATGACTTATTTTCATCAAATTTTTATACAATTTTTGTTTTGATGTATATCACAAAAAACCCTTTGATATATATCGGATATATATCATGATATATATCCATTGATATATATCCTCGAACCCTGCTGGAAATAAAACCTATACTAATCTGACAGACATTTCAGCTTTATTTAACTTTTTGCACCCACTGATAACGTGTGATCAGTGGTTAAAATTTTTTTTTTTTAAATAAATAAATATTTCAGGACATATTACACATCGCCATCCAGCCCCAAGCTAAGCAACTTAATGCTTGTGTTATGGGTGCCAGATAACGGATAAACTACTTATATACTTTTTTTTTTTGTTGTAAATATATACATATTATACATATAGGAAACACCCAGAACCAGAAACAAGAATTTATGGTCAGCATAAATACTTGTTCCCGGCGGGAATCGAACCCGCAACCTTCTGCGTCGCAGTCGGGTGTTCGCCCGACGCGCCACAGAGGTCGTTTTCGTTGGAAACTATCGTTATCATTGGATACAACTTGTCGTAATTCTATTTGATCACGTTATCCGTGGATACAAACCCTTCAAAAAGTGATAAGTGCTAAACGAGAAATTAATGTGCTAAACCTTTAGAAGTGCTAAAGAATAATGGCAAAACTTCGAACAAAAATTACTCGTTTGCAAAGAGGTTATAGATTCTTGAAGTTCCTATATGTGCAATGGCGTCAGATGCTCATGAAGAAAAAAGTACGTGACTTTAAATGATTATATCTTTTTCCACATCTAATTCACGAAATACTATCATTTTCAATGTAATTTAGAAAAACGGAAATATTATATTTTACTGATTGTTTAAAATATTTGTAAAATATTTATATAATGTATCTATTTGTATTTTTTTGTTAGCCTATATCGTACCACTGCTGAGCAAAGGCCTCCCTAACATCTTTCCAAGCATTTCGGTCCTGGGCAAGGTTTATCCAGTCTGTGTCAAATGCATCAAGATCGTCACGCCATATCGTTTACGGGGTCTGCCTCTATTTGATCTATGATCTGATACTGATCTATTTGTATAAAATAGAAAAATATAATCCATCATTATTTATGCCATGATTATTTAGCACTAAAAGTGCTAAGTTGACATCACTGGACGCTAAGCGCCAGTCGCCATTATTGATTCGTATAGCTTACTGGTTATTTTCGTTTTTGTCGTGTCACCGTAAATAATTGAACTGCTTGTACGGTTCCTTATCTAGGGGTGTATTTAGTATTTATCCTCGCTGGGGTTTTAACACCCGACTGCGACGCAGAAGGTTGACGATTCCCGCCGGGAACAAGTATTTATGCTGACCATAAATTCTTGATTCTGGTTCTGGGTGTATCCTATATGTATAATATGTATATATTTACAAAAAAAAAAAAAAAGTATATAAGTAGTTTATCCGTTATCTGGCACCCATAACACAAGCATTAAGTTGCTTAGCTTGGGGCTGGATGGCGATGTGTAATATGTCCTGAAATATTTATTTATTTATTGCTATTCCGCACACACAGATAATAAGCTGATAATAGATAACAAAGATTTTATCAGATTCGAATGTTTATTTCAATTTAAATGACAAAATTACAAAGTAGTTAAGTAATTTAACTAGCAATCACGGTTCATGATATACAGCCTGGTGACAGACAGACGGACGGACGAACAGTGAAAACTAGTAATAGGGTCCCGCTAGTTTAACTATTTCAATTTCAAAAATTCTTTATTAACATCACTACCTAGTATAAAATAAAGTCACTTTTCGTCGTCCCTATGTCCCTAACCCTATGTATGCTTAGATCTTTAAAACTACGCAACTGATTTTGATGCGGTTTTTTTAAATAGATAGAGTGATTAAAGAGGAATGTTTTTAGATATGATACATGCATAATACAGCCGTGCGAAGCCGGGGCGGGTCGCTAGTAAATTATATAATACATACAATCATTGTGACAGGTAGAGGTATTGACATGAACAATTTTAATTAAACACTTCCACAGGCCAAAGGCGTCTTTAAAATAACTTACTATACACAGAGCATTTCATACATTTATTAACCATGAACTACAGTAAATTAAGGATTGAAATCACGCACTTAAAGTATCATATTAATCAAAGGATTAATATTTCTTCCGATGTGTATTTTGATATTGAGTGCAAAATTTTTATACTTACAAACTTCGCTTAGGTACTCCATTAAAGAGGTGAGAGACCATGCTTGTTTAACTGACTTTGACGATAATTGTTGGGGCTTGTGCTGAGTTAATTTTAAGTATAACTTTAAGCCTTCATTCATTACGTACTCGTTGCTTACAGCTTCCAGTTGGCATCGTAAGTTGAAGCTTAGTTTTACAAAGGCTTTCAGCGGCTTCACATATGTGCTGCTTTATGAAAACTTTCCCTTTGAAGAACTAGGAATGCGTTGTGGTCTGATGATTTGAGTTTATATTTTGATGAACCTTACTATTTCCGTCATCAATAAATTCAATTAAACTAAATGGATAAAATAAATGGAAAATAAGTCCAATTAAATTAAATGGATACGCCAAAAAACGTAGGAAACCATTATTTAAAAAATATATATATATCCCGACGAATTGAGAACCTCTTCCTTTTTTTTAAAGCCGGTTAAAAATATACATATTATTATGGAAAAACTATGTCCCATCTACACTATACAAGTAAGTAGATAAGTAGGTACTATAACTTTGACATTCAAGTTAGTTTTCACTCGCGCCCCGGTCCGGGTCATTGAACTTCACCCTCTGTCTCAGCTGGTACTGGCATTTTCATGGAGCGTTTACACGACCGAGTTACTTGCCGAGTTTCTGACTTAGTTAAGTAAGTACCTGTTAAGTTGAACACACTTGTTTTTATACGGATTATCTACGTAGGTTTAAAGTTAGAAATAGTCTTTACAAGTTAGGTATATGAACCTACTTGAGCATACACACAAATAAAACAAAAACGTTTTTCTAGATTACAATGAAGTTAATAGGTTATCGTGATCTAGATCATGTGGAAAAAAGATATACTTTAGCATTTAAAGTCAGGTGTTTTTCATTTTCTTCATCAGTATCTGACGCAATTACACATAATATAGGAACTTAAAGAACATAACCTCTTTGCAAACAAGTATTTTTTGTTCGAAATTTAGCCATTATTCGTGACTATTTTTCAAACAAAAAAAACATTGAAATCGTATTTCTTATGGCGGAGATTTCCAGTATCCCTTCCTATACCTTGTGTCCTTTTATACCCCTTTAAAAATTATATTAAGTGGTCAAACCTGTATCCCAAGTTTCGTCCAGATCGGTTGTACGATTAGAGGAGTACCAACAAACAAACATACTGAGAGAGGA
Organism: Idaea aversata; assembly: GCA_907269075.1. NCBI lineage: Eukaryota > Metazoa > Arthropoda > Insecta > Lepidoptera > Geometridae > Idaea > Idaea aversata. The sequence goes on from OU026084.1 coordinate 2,738,615, forward strand.
ATGCAAATTTGGCCAGACTAAAAAGAGACGTTTCGCTCACTCGGTCAAAAACAAGTGCAATTTGTATTTTCCTAAAAATAACAGAAAATAATAAAATTCTACTTAACCGACTTTAATTTAGTTTAGTGAGCAACTTAGTCAAGTAACTTGCCTTATGTTAATTTTATGTATGTAATTTAAAGACTTAGGTAAATTGTCTCTCTCTGTACTAGGGGCTGATGGATGGTGAAAACGAGTAAACCCGTGAATGTTTTCGTGTAATCTGAACGTTTTTTATTAGGGTTCCGTACCCAAACGGTAAAAACGGGACCCTTTTACTAAGACACCACTGTCCGTCTGTCTGTCATCAGGCTGTAAGTATCTCATGAACCGTGATCATTAGCTAGACTGTTGAAATTTTCAGACGATGTATTTCTGTTGCCGCTATAACAACAAATAAGGTGCGGGTAAAAAATAGATAGAGTATAGAGTTAGAGTTTAGTAGAGTCCTGAGTGAAGCAAGGGGTTCAAGCCGCCCAAGACGAAGGCATGCTTTATACCGAGGTGCATACTCTACTTTCATACCGTCAGTCCAATTTTTTTTAATTCTTGTGGTTGCCAGTTCAATGGCCACTTTAAAAAAATCACTTTATATAAAATAGTTAACTCCCTCGCTTCGCTCAGGAGAACTTTAAACACCCTCGCTACGCTCGGGAGTTAACCCGAGAGTCCCTCGTTACACTTGGGGTTCAATATGCCACCCACAACATAAGACATTGCTTTATGCCCTTGATGCATAATCTACTATTGCTTAGACCTAACGTAACAATCAAAATAAAAAAATAAATGAATAGTTTAAAAAAAATAAAAAAACACGCTTTAAAAAAAATCCAACTAAAAAAATAGAAAATAAAATTTGGAATAAGAATGTTGTACTTAAATAGTAAACGTGTTACAGTGTGATGCTGCACCTTCATTATTTTTCTTTTGTTTTTTTAAACTATTAATTTATTTTATACTTTTTGGTCTTTATTACCGAAATATGTTAGATCAGACCCTGGTTACCATTGAAAGACAAACTACTCGTCAAAACGATTCTAACGAGCCCAAACTCGATAGAGTTGTGTCGTTTCATTGCGAAGTTCCTATGACCACCTTCCAGTTCCATCATCAGACCCTGGTTACCATTGAAAGACAAACTACTCGTCAAGACGATTCTAACGAGCCCAAACTCGATAGGGTTGTGTCGTTTAATTGCGAAGTTCCTATAACCACCTTCCAGTTCCATCATCAGACCCTGGTCACCATTGTAAGCCAAACTACTCGTCAAGACGATTCTAACAAGCCCAAACTCGATGGGGTTGTGTCGTTTCATTGCGAAGTTCCTATGACCACCTTCCAGTTCCTTCATCAGACCCTGGTCACCATTGGAAGCCAAACTACTCGTCAAGACGATTCTAACGAGCCCAAACTCGATAGGGTTGTGTCGTTTAATTGCGAAGTTCCTATGACCACCTTCCAGTTCCATCATCAGACCCTGGTCACCATTGTAAGCCAAACTACTCGTCAAGACGATTCTAACAAGCCCAAACTCGATGGGGTTGTGTCGTTTCATTGCGAAGTTCCTATGACCACCTTCCAGTTCCTTCATCAGACCCTGGTCACCATTGGAAGCCAAACTACTCGTCAAGACGATTCTAACGAGCCCAAACTCGATAGGGTTGTGTCGTTTTATTGCGAAATTCCTTTGACCACCTTCCAGTTCCATCATCAGACCCTGGTCACCATTGAAAGCCAAACTACTCGTCAAGACGATTCTAACAAGCCCAAACTCGATGGGGTTGTGTCGTTTCATTGCGAAGTTCCTATGACCACCTTCCAGTTCCATCATCAGACCCTGGTCACCATTGTAAGCCAAACTACTCGTCAAGACGATTCTAACAAGCCCAAACTCGATGGGGTTGTGTCGTTTCATTGCGAAGTTCCTATGACCACCTTCCAGTTCCTTCATCAGACCCTGGTCACCATTGGAAGCCAAACTACTCGTCAAGACGATTCTAACGAGCCCAAACTCGATAGGGTTGTGTCGTTTTATTGCGGAGTTCCTTTGACCACCTTCCAGTTCCATCATCAGATCAGCACCATGTTATCATAATATTGCATTGTCATAGGTCTTTGACAAGTGTGCAAAGTTTGAATTAAATCTGATCATTCTAAGTAGGGCAAAATCGTGCCCAAAGGAGTCGGTTACATACAAACAAGCAAGCAAACATACAGGTGAAACTAATAAAAGCGTGTTAAAAACATAAATCGTGGCCTGCTAGATTTTTGCATAGGATTTTTGTAGACCTATCAAATTACTTATTATAAATAAAACCTATTTGCTGAGACCTTCAAAATTAAAACCAAGAGTTTTCACACGAATTTCAACGTTCCAAATTCAAATCACTTTATTCCCTTGGGAGTTTCATACAACATTATCTCCCTTGATTAAAGTGCTGCAGGTGTGAAAAACTGATTATTTCGTAAAAATAGGTAGATAAATAGATAAACAGTTTATTGCGCCATGCACGCCATATAAACAAAACATAAAATTAATTCTAACAAAGTACTTAAATGATATAAAAAAAAGTAAAATAGAAATTATAAATGTTGTTTATAACGAAGGAGAATAATAAATACCTATTAAAATATACACGGTGTAACAAGGGGGGTGGTTTGCTGGGGTCCTCAATACCTATCGATTTAACCCCCTGTATGTTCTGCAATAATTAGTGGTTCAAAAGTTACTTGTGTTTAGTGAAATTTTAGTCAAAATCAGATTTCACCCTGAACTTCGCAATTACAGCCAAACTATCAGGTCTACGATTCTGTCTTTTTTTGTGAAACAAGTTCAATAGTCGACCTTTTGTACCCCTATACCAATCAGAGTCATAGATTTATAAAACTCAAAATAAAACCATTGAAGTAATATTTTTGAAGTTATACTTCTTCAGGCGCGTTATGAAAAAATGATGAGAGTGAAATTTTACAAAAGCGTCACACAAAATTCTCACCATGAAGTTGTCCGCAAACCGCAAGATGACAGCTGTCATAAAACCATGTTGAAGTTGTCCGCAAACCGCAAGATGACAAGATGATAAGTACAAAGAGGTACTACTACTACATAATTATTTTAATGTAATTAATTATTTATATTTGTCGGACGAGTATTTTGTCGGACGAGTTTTTTGTCGGACGAGTTTTTTGCCGGACGAGTTTTTTTTTTTTTTTTTTTTTTTTTTTTTTTTTTTTTTTTTTTTTAATAATGCCAAAGAAGTATAACTTCTCACGCGCGTACATAAGTACACGCACCCATTTTTTTTTTTCAAAATCTAATGTTTACATTATCTTTGTATGGTTCTAAAAAAAATATTTCACAGAATATTTTTTTCTGTGAAATATTTTCTTTTCACTAAAACCCAAATAACTTTTGAACCAGTGAATATTGCAGAACATACATAGGGGTTATATCGATAGGTACTGAATATAATAAATATTAAAATATACAGGGTTATTGGAAATTAATTGACACGGCGTTAACGGCGTTCTGTGCACCTTAACAAACAACTTTTGTTCTACGACTTTTGTCGAAACTTAATACATATCCCAAAAAAAATATTTAAGTGTTTCTCGTACTGTCTGGTAATTTTCTATGTCTATGCGGCAAGTGCGCGCGCGCGATCGTTACGGGTCGGGTTGTACCATACCGACTATGATTGATTCTGTGACGTAGACGTAGAGTTGAGTATTATTTGAACTGTTGGATTTAATTTTTTATTTTTGTATGGAATATTTTTATAATGAATTTCCAAAAGTCGTAGAACAAAAGTTGATCGTTAAGGTGCACAGAAGAAGCCCTTAACGCCGTGTCAATTAATTTCCAATAACCCTGTATATCAAAATAATACATAAAAAAGGGGAAAACTACCTAAAACATGTAATTAAATAAATCTTTATTTTCAATCTGAAAAACAATGCATTTGTTTATTTTCATGATATTTTTATTATTTTCTTGTTATCTTGTCTATTAGTGTAGTACTATTTTTATTTATACCCTCACTTCAGTGGACAATCGATTTAATCGTAACTGATGCGTGAAAGGCGAACTAACATAATAAGTAGGTACCTACAGATTTTTATAGACATAAAACTGTATTATCGGTATAAATCTGAAGCGCTGAAAGTACCTGAAAAAGGTTTCTTCTAGAGAAAAAATACTTGTTTTTGTAAATGTTCTTGAGTATTTTAAACAATACCTACTTATTCTTAATTTAAGAAAGGTATTGCTTAAAATAAAGCTGTTAAAATTTTTAAGATTTTTTACTAAAACCAAGAAATTATTCTCTAAGCGTCTATAGATCAAATCAAATAATTTTTGAAGTGAAAACTTCTTATGGCGCGTTGGGCACTTTTGTGGGTGAGCATTTTCAGCCGTTCTCGCGACAGATGAGATTTTACACAGATATACAGTTTTCACTTCTGCCTGCACTCCCGGAGTGCGCTGTTTTTTTTTTATTCAATTGGAGTTACGCAGTGGAACTGGGACTCCAGACCCAACAGGTTTAAGTAGTCCAGCGCCTGCACTAAGAAATGATGCCGATCCAGTAACAACTCGTTCTGGTCGTACAGTCAGGATCAAAAAGCCATTTGATATTTGAATTTTATTTTTTCATTATTTTTTTTTATTAAGTACCTATCTTAATTTTAAAGTAATGCCTACATTTTTTATTTTATTTTTCCCTTGGGGGTTTTCTTACAACGTAGGGGGGTGATGTGGTGGCCACTATGTCACTATGGCCACACAGTGGGCCTTTTACCCTGGCCGACGACGCATACATTATGTCACTGTCAGTTAGAGTTAAGGTAGTTGGCAACACTGAGAAAGACATCTTTTTCTCCCGCCTAAAATGTCTAAGAGGTTAACTTTTCGGTTCAAGATATAAGTTGTTATCCGTGACTTAATGTGTGAACTTTATAAATAAAACGTATGTACAATTGAATCGTGTGGTGTTGTGTTATTGGAAGTATCCAGCCGCCCAATTGCCGTATTCTTATGCAGCGCGTCTTGACTGCGTTTGCGTCATAACCATAGATTTCGTATTGCTAAGACGCACTCGTCACGCACACGTTACGCACTCGTCACGCACTCGTCACGCACACGTTACGCAAACCTAAACGTCGTAACGTGTGCGTGACGAGTGCGTCTTAGCAATACGAAATCTATGGTTATGACGCAAACGCAGTCAAGACGCGCTGCATAAGAATACGGCAATTGGGCGGCTGGACCCTTTCCGCCAACTTACAACACTCCGATAGTCCTACTTAAGTATACACTTTAGTGTCAATTTAATTGATGGTCTATTACTATCAGTTAAGGTGCTCCCTCACGGAGTACATTCACTTGTAATGTTACATTTAGATTGCATTATTATAAAGTTACAATACTGCCTCCTTAACTGACAAGACAATGGCACTTGTAACATCTTAGATAGGCAAGTTGTATCTAAATACATAACATTACAGGATACATGCTGTAAGGGATAATTCTCATTATACCGGGCCATATAAGTGGCCCGGACAGGGCATGGATTTGAAATGTTAGAATATAATAGAAAAACATTTATTTTTTTACAAGCACACAACAAAACCAAATATAATAATAATAGACAGGCTTTAGAAGGTATTTCTCATTGCCTCGATTCACATTGTCACTCTCATGGGCTATTTTAATACTTACTCGCATTATTTGAACTACCTATTATTGTAAAGCAACTTATAAGGCCCTATAAGTTGCTTTACAAAACAAAAGTAATTAAAATAATGGAGTATTAAAATAAAAAAATAAAAATTATTAAAGTGACAGAAAATTCAGATAATAAGGGAAAAAAATATAGATACCTACCTAAGTAGATTCATTTTTTATTCAGTAGGTACTTAATTTATTACACCGTGCATGATCCGTGTCCCACCTGTGGATCCACAGTCAAGTCCACGGATCTGCCCCTCCCCCTTCGGTTGCTGATAACTCAGTGTAATATAAGTGTGCTGCACGGACGGGCTCTGCTCCAGACTGCACGGCCTGGACACGACTCGGTCTAATGAGAATCATCCTTAAGGTGAAAGGGTACCGGCCCTCTCTCCATACAAACATAGTCGACTGTTTCCTCCCTTGATAATGACACTAGAGCAAATATTTTTATTGCATAAAATCTATAATTAAGGGGCATAGTCGGCAATGGCAGTTTCATGGCACAAAAATATTTGCTCTAGTGTCCCAGGGAGGAAACAGTCGACTACGTTTGTATGGAGAGAGCGCCCGGTACCCTTTCCTCTTAATGCTCGTTTTTCTTTACTGATAAAATGCTTGCTGTAAAGTTACATTCCAGGAGTGAATGCTCTAGGTGAAGTAGCACCTTTATATTTGACGACCCAGTTGGAGCAATGGTCACCATACCGGACTGCCAAACACAGGGTTGCGGGTTCGATTCCCGCCTCAGACAAGTATATATGCTAAGATATTTGTCTGAGGTCTAGTTGTTTCTATGTATTCTAAGTATATATTTACAAAAGAAAAGTATATGAGTAGTATAAGTATCCGTTGTCTAGCACCCATAACACAAGGTGTAGTTACTTAGCTTGGGGCTAGATGGCGATGTGTGGAATGTCATGCAATATTATTTACTAGCGACCCGCCCGGGCTTCGCACGGCTATATTATGCATGTATTATACATATAAACCTTCCTCTTGAATCACTCCATCTATTAAAAAAAACCGCATCAAAATCCGTTGCGTAGTTTTAAAGATTTAAGCGGTCAAAGGGAAATAGGGACAGAGAAAGCGACTTTGTTTTATACTATGTAGTGATGTTTGTTCTACAAACATATATATGTAATTGCAAATGGTTTACTTGCTTTATAGAAACAAATTACGGTGACGGTAACGGGAAACGAAACGTTCACTTCTAAAATAAAAGGTAATTGGAATTGGTAATATTATGTAAGGTTAACAGAGGCGATTGTGAATGCGACTACAGTGCCACAAGTGTAAGTTGACGGTGGCGATTTGAGGAACTAAAACTATACTAAAGAGTATTAGAGATTCGAAATATCATTATACTATCTATCTTATACAAATACGCAAATAATTAAATCTTTCTTACATATTTTCCCCGTGGTATTTTCTGTACAGTGCAATACTGGCATTGAACACAGTGGCGCTCAGCCGCGCCAAGTTATACTTGCCGGTAATCGATTATTCTTTCATATTAACGATCTATTGGTGAACAGAGAAATTAATGTTTGTCCCTAAAAATAACTTAGATATTTTATTAGAACGTGTATTTTATCTAACTGGACGATTATAACCAAAGGTAATAATAATATAACTTTATAACCTAAACAATGGGTGCGTGTACTTATGTACGCGCGTGAGAAGTTATACTTCTTTGGCATTAAAAAAAAAAAAAAAAAAAACTCGTCCGACAAAAAACTCGTCCGACGTGAGAATTTTGTGTGACGTGAGAATTTTGTGTGACGCTTTTGTAAAATTTCACTCTCATCATTTTTTCATAACGCGCCTAAAGAAGTATAACTTCAAAAAGAAAACTTCAAAGTTGATAGTTGCAATCGCCTCGGTTCACCTTAATCAAAATTTTAAATCAAATTAAAATCATTTAGGTATTTGGGCTTCACATGTAAAATTAAAATTATAGCGCTCTGCTGTAATCTGCCATTTGGCGGCTGAAATCTTAATTTAAGTTTATGAACTATTCTCCAACTGGCAGACAGATGGCGCTACTCGGAAATCGCCTACAAAACAGGAGGTAGCGGGTTCGATTCCCGCCTCAAAAAATATTTATGTTGAGATATTTGTTTGTATGTGTATAATTTACAAATGAAAATAATTTTAGTATTCTATTAGTTTAAGGTCAGATGGCGCTGTGTAATAATTTCCTGCAATATTTATTTATTAATAGTAGTTAATTAAATAAGATCATGCATTTAATTAAGTAAATATGAAAGTGAAGCTAAAATCATGTCATTTGTTATCTGGAATTGCTTAGTATTCATTTTGATGTTAAAAAACTCCCGAATCGTATAAAAAGCCTTGTTTGCAAGATATTAATTTTGATTTTGATGAATCATTTAGTAGTACTTACCTACTTATTAATCGCCCATGGTCCACCAACAAAATGTTCAACTGGGTGTATCAGAGGTATATTTTTTTGCCATCCCTAGATAACTGGGTGCTCATGCGGTGTTGACTTAGTGGTAGATACCTCGTCTTTCATTCTGAAGGTCGTGGGTTCGAATACCGGCCGGCCGTGCACCTATAGATTTTTCTTAAAAAAAAATTATGAGCTCTTTTTGACATTGCTCTTACGGTGAAGGAAAACATCGTGATGAAACCCGCGGCTTAGTTGGCTCCAGAAGTATTGACAAGTTCTCTCCTCTGGACATGGTCGACTAAGCTGAGAGGGTAGCGACTGGGTGCACCAGGAATTTTATTTATTTCACTTAAGAGGAAAGGGTACCGGGGGCTCTTTCCATACAAACTATTACTAACGTAGTCGAATGTTTTCTCTCTGGATAATGACACTAGAGCAAATATTTTTGGTGCATAAAACTTATAACTGCCATGACCAAGACCATGCCTCTATTTTTTTTTTTTAATCTTAATTTCTATGATAATTAGAAAATGAAAAAAACCAAAACATAGGGGCATAGTCATGGCAGTTATAGGTTTTGTGGCACAAAAATATTTGTGCTAGTGTCATTATCCAGGAAGGAAACAGTCGACTACGTTTGTATGGTGAGAGCGCCGGTACCCTTTCACCTTAAGGATTATTACATTTGTTACAGATGATATTACTGTGGAAACTGTTGGTGACATAAATTTATTGGAACCAGAAGCTATATCACCTTCTTCATTCCGAATCAGTACTGAAAGTCACTGTTCGAGCGTCAGTTTCACTAGTGAAATAAATGGTACGTTTAGTTGTTTCACTACTCAAAAAAAAGTTATTACCCTAGCCAGGAATCGAACCTGTTAGTTTTAAAAAAATACAGGGTGAATTTTTTATGTGTGCCTTCAGGGCTATATCCTAAACTATAAGAGATAGCAAAAAATCCTGAAAGGAGTGGCGTGCCCGATTATGACAAAAACTAAAACTGCATCATTAGATTTTTGAAAAATTCATTACTCTAGCCAGGAATCGAACCTGTTGATTTTGCAAAAAATAATCATCCTATATTTTTATACCAATCGACGATAGTGTTGCTCATAGAGATCAATTCTTAGAAACAAACATAGCTTGTCCTTGATACACCTAATAGGGACTATAGATCTTAGTATTTGGTATGAATTTTAACTAGCTAGGTCCACCCGTTCCAGAGAAAATCGGTGGTGACAGACAGACAGACGGACGGACGGACAAGAGAGTGATCATAAAAGGGTTCCTGGTTTTTACCTTTTTTGTTATGTGATTATGATTTTACTAGCCAAACTATGCTGACGACTTAGCACAAGCCAAATATAGGGCTGCGGGTTAGATAATTATCTGTGGTCTGGTTGTTTCTATCTATACTAATATTATAAAGCTAAAGAGTTACAAAATTATAATAAATTATAAATTATAATAAAAATAGTGTATTTACAAAATAAAAGTATATAAGTAGTATATCCGTTGTCTAGCACCCATAACACAAGTCTAGTTACTTAACTTGGGGCCGTCCTAGATGGTGATGTGTGGAATGTTATTTATTTATATTATGACATTTTTTTTTCAGATAAAAAAAAACGGAAAACCTCTCAAAACCAGCAACGTACAAATTTAATTTTAAAGGAGCAATACTTCAAATCTAAACTTTCTAATGCCAGGTTGGAGAGAAGATTAATGATTGAAAAGCACAAGCTGGAAATAAAACTACTCAAAATTAAAATAAATCGTTTCAGAAAATGAATAAATTTAAAACATCGACTTCAAATGTTTACCCCACCAACATAATCTGAAGTAAGTTTTTATTGTCCAAGAATTCGGTAATTACAATGGGTCTTAAACTATACTAATAATAAAAAGCTGAAGAGTTTGTTTGGTTGTTTGAACGCGCTAATCTCAGGAACTACTGGTTCGGATTGAAAAAGTCTTTTGCCTGGCCTTTTGGGAGTATTATTATCAATAAAATATTGCCAATAAAAATAGTAAACATAACCTAAAATTCTAAAAACCTTTTATTATTTTAACAAGTATTTTTATACGCAACTGTGATAAAAAACGTCGTACGATACACGTGTGGATTGATCTTTGTATCTCGGCTTTGTTAAACGCCCTCGCGTACCGCTCGCGCGTGTTGAACCGCCTCTATGCAAGGATCAATTTTTCACACTTGTATCGCAATGTACTATTTTGTGTTGGATAGTCCATTTAACGAGGAAGGACATAGGGGCATAATCATGGCAGTTATAGGTGTTATGCAACAAAAATATTAGTGTTACTGTCATTATCCAGGGAGGAAATAGGGGTTAGTATCAGACGGTCTAAAACGCAAGTCGTCTTATGTGGCAACTTGTCTTAAAATCATGTGGACTAATTTGCAACTAGTCTTCAATGTAAAGTCGTCTATGAAGCAACTCGACATAATTGTTTTTTGTCAACTGCTCTGTTATCAATACAACATAAATGCAAGTTGCCTAAAAAGATAGGTCGCCTATGAAGCAGCTCGTCTATGTTATAATTTGCCTACATATCAAAGTGACAGAATAGCAACTCGTCATTATTCGATATCTTCCTATCAGCGCACTAACGATTATTAGATCAATAAAATCGGACATAAGTAAAAATGCGCAACTTAGTCAAAAGTGTCATGTAAGCTATTGTTCCTATAGCCAGGTAACCGACCTTTTAGACGGCGGCCATTAAAAATCCCCCCGCCCTAGACCTGTTTTAACAAATCAGTCGAAACTCAGCCGTTCGTGGAGTCGCATGTCTTTGTTTTCGGCACTTTTGTTCGCACTATAACTTCGCTTCACAGTTGTGTGTTTGTGTGGTTCAATTTAGAAAAAACTTTTATTGGATATGGCAGAAGAAGGTATGTACTACATTTTAAAATATTACATGATTACTTTGTCGTATAAAATTTATATTTTTATGTGATATGAAAACAGTTACAATTTAGGTAAATTTTTTTGCTTTACTTTTTCAAACAATCGTGTTTTTATGTATATGTCGTGTCTTGTCGGGCTACAACTTTTATAACAATATAATAATTGATTTGTTGGCTATTGTAAATCATAATAAAACCATCCGCCTACGTCCGCCATTTTGTTTTATATGACTTTTAAATTGTACGTAAAAATTACACAATTATTTTAAGTTAATATATTTATTTATTTGTCGTACAGATAATTCGAGAACTATCAAGATATTTACTAGAAGAGCATTGTGGGAGATCTTGAATGAATTCAAGGGCCACAAAATAGAAGAAAAGTTTTCATTGTTTGAAGATAGACTTGTCCAATTGACAAATTGTCCGGAACATGAGAAACATAAAATGGTAAATGGTTTGAAGCACTTTAAAAGTGAATTCAAAAAGAAGTGGAGAGGAGCTTCATACAAAGAAGAACGGTTTTTTAAAAGTAATGAAGTGTGGCTTACATCTTCGATGGAATTACCTAACTGGCCTGAAATGCCCTAACCAAAACCTGGACGTCCAAAAAAATCATTTGAAGATGTGTGTGACCGTAGCAAACGGAGAAAAACAAAAGATCTGCGTGAACAAGTATCTGTCGAGGAGTTGACTTATGCTGCTGGCGTGAGTCAGGGCACTTCAGGAAATAAAGATGCATCAAAAATAATTAAAGAATTAATGGCTTCACCCACCAGAGCTACTAAACTTAGAAAAGTTATTTCTAGTACCAAGAAGCAAACAACTGTAAAAAAATATACGCCAGCAGAAGCACTGGCTATCTTTGTTGAAGGTGATTTCACTAGAAGACAATGGGAAATAATCCACAGATCTGGTAAAGCTATTTACCCATGCTATTCTGTCATACAAATGGCTAAGATTGAATGTTATCCCGAGGAAGAATCAATACATGTCACTGAGACAAGCGCAGAAGTTAAACTTCAAGCATTACTAAATCACACTGCATTGCGCTTGTACAAATATATAGCGGAGGTTGTCAATACGTCATGCACTGAAGAAGAAAAACAAAATATGGTGTTAATTTCGAAATGGGGATGTGACGGATCTCAGCAGACACAATACAAGCAAAAATTCGAAAATCACGGAGATAGTGATGCAAATATTTTTCAAAGCTCACTAGTGCCTCTAAGACTATCTGTTATCATTGAAGAAGAGGAGAAAAAAATCATTTGGCAAAATCCGGTTCCGTCTTCAGTCAGATTCTGCAGACCCATACGTATAAGATTTATAAATGAAACAAAAGATATCACAAAACAAGAAATACAATACATTGAAAACCAAGCCGAACAGCTTCAGGAGACAGAAATTGATGGCAGCAAAATAAAACATAAACTGTTACTTACCATGATTGATGGCAAGGTATGTAATGCTGCTACAGACACCTCATCTACAATGAGATGCTACATTTGCGGACAGACTTCGAAGGATTTTAATAAATTAATTAAAAAAGAAAGTAAAGTAGAAACGTTGAAGTTTGGATTATCAATTCTTCACGCAAGAATTCGATTTTTCGAATCTATTTTACATTTAGCCTATAAATTGCCTTTACAAAAATGGCAAGCACGGTCTACAGAAGAAAAAAGAATTGTAAAAGAGACTAAAGAAAAACTACAAAAAGCCTTTAAAGAGGAAATGGGATTACTCGTAGATGTTCCCAAAGCAGGGTTTGGGAACACTAATGACGGGAACACGTCAAGGAGATTTTTTGCAGATCCGGAACGCTCCTCAAGAATAACTGGCATCAATGTCGATTTAATAAAAAGGTTTAAAGTCATATTAGAAGTAATATCAAGTGGCAATAACATTGATGTAGAAAAATTTGAAGCATACGCAAATGAAACTGCAAAAATATATGTCGATCTGTATGGTTGGCATCCCATGTCACCAACCATACACAAAATTTTGATACATGGAGGTGAAGTAATAGCTCATGCACTCCTACCTATTGGCCAGTTATCGGAAGAGGCAGCTGAAGCCCGAAACAAACATTTTAGGCAATACAGATTACATTTTTCCCGCAAATTTTCGCGCAGAGACTGCAACATAGATATAATAAACAGACTTCTTTTAAGTTCAGATCCATTTATCAGCTGCAGCAGAAAGACGCAAAATAAAAAAAGACAGCCTTTCTCAAAGGAGGCAATAGAAATGATGTCTGCCAGCACGGTATTTAAAAATAGACAAAGCGAAGACGAAAGTTCCGACGAAGAAGAAGTTGAAGAATCCTAAAAATGTAAAAAGATGTAAAATTTTAAATATATAATTATTATATTGGTCAAACTTTGTGTTTTATTTAATTTAATTGCACATAAAATTATATAAATAAATTAAATATTTTTGTCCGATTTTTTCACTCAAATACTCGTTAGTGCAGCGGTAGCTTGAAACCCTACATTTATGTTACTTAGATTCGACTACGTTTGTATGGAGAGAGAGCCGGGTACCTTTCCTTCTGGCAGTTTTACGTTCCATTTTGTAGTTTGGCTGCCGCCTAACTTCAGATTATGTTGGTTGGTCGGTTTTTTTAAATTTTATTTCTCGGCTGCAAGCAAAGGGTTGTTTTTTTTTTTTTTATTTTTTTTTATTTTTTTTTTATGTCGTGTTTTTTAATTTTCTATTGGCCGACTGCAAGCAATGGCTTATGTTTTTTTCATTTTTTTAAAGTCGGTTTTTTTTATTTTATTATTTTATGGTAGGGTTATGTTTTTCGCGCCTATCTTTGTATACGTGTAATTGTTTGTAATATTCTTAATTCTTTCATATCTGCCAACTATTCGATGGATTTCTATAATTAAGGTATCGTTAGGCTAAAAAAATAACTTAAGTAGGTACTTAATCTTTTTCTATTTTCACGACCCAGTTGGCACAATGTTTACCATGTCGGACTGCCAATCACAGGGTTGCGGGTTCGATTCCCGCCTCAGACAACTATTTTTGCTTAGATATTTGTCTATGGTCTGCTTGTTTCTATGTAGGTATTATAGGTAAGTATAAATTTACAAAATAAAAGTATAGTAAGTAGTATATCCGTTGTCTAGCACCCATAACACAAGTTTAGTTACTTAACTTGGGGCTAGATGGTGATGTGTGGAATGTCCTGCAATATTTCAAGTACGTATTTGTTTCTTTTAGTAACTTTTAGTGCATATTTATAGCGTTTTAGATTGTTATTGTAATTTTTTGAGGAGTTTTGTGATGAGAAGGACTGAAATTTCTTATGCAACCCATTTGCAATATATTTATTGACCATATTAATTTGATATAAAATACTTTTCATTAATTAAACAGCTCGATGAAGGCCGTCCTTAAAGGGATTTCCGACTTCTACTGCTAGTAGGTACTTGAAAACTGAGCCATTTTCTGGACGCTCGAGGTGCAATTCTCTACACCACTCCGAAGATCCTCATCAGATTTTGACTAAATTTTTATGGGACCACCCCTAAAGTATCCCCTTTCTAACACAAAAAGAATCTCAATCGGTTGAGCCGTCTTCGAATGATATATTAATAATATTAGAATAATGATAAATGATATCAGCTATAGTACAAATATCTAGCTAGTATTAAATTCCTGTTTACTTTATCAATTAGTGTTTTATTATAGACTAGGACCCCTCAGTATTTTAAAACCTTAAGTTTTCAGTGGACTATTACTATTAGGCCTTCTGTACGTACAGTCACATTACCAATTAGTTGAACCCCACGTGACCTAGAGTTCACTCGTAAATCTGTAAGGTTGTAAAGTAATGTTACCTGATTCTGTTTTTTTAATATACAATATAAAAAATAACAAAATAGGTAAATACTGTATTTTTTACAGATATGCGAATGAACTCTGGGTCACGTGGGGTTCAGCTAATTGGTAATGTGACTGTACCTGGAGTGCGAGTTTTTTTGATAACAAACGTTGAAAAGCGCCCCTAGCGGATGTAATGTGAAGCTTTAACTTTCCATACAATTTTCTCGTTTACGTGAGGGTAACGTTTGCTGTACGAAAAACTCGCATTACGGGCTCTGTTAAATACCAAACCATTCTAAAGGTCGTGGGTTCGAATCCAAGCCGGCGTGAACCAATGATTTTTCTTAAAAAAATATGTGCGCTAATTGGCATTGCTCTTACGGTGAAGAAAAACATCGTGATGAAACCCCACGGCTTAGTTGGCTCCAGAAGTACTGACAAGTTCTCTTCTCTGGCCATGGTCGACTAGTGTTTAAAATAGTGCTGCACAGGATTGTAAACGTTACGCTTCGACTTAATTGACATTTGAGCGCCGCCGATTGTAGGTACGCCTGGGACGCCGGCAGAAGACGCTAACAAAAAGCCAAGGGCCAAATACATGGACTTGGAGCGTATATTTTTTGTACCTATCGCCGTAGAGACGTTAGGGTGACGACGACGCCAAACAATTTATCAGAGTTGGGCGATAGAATTGGGGAATGGGTGTGACTCTCCGGCTCTTTTTTGGCGTAGAGGTTAGCCATCAGAAACCTTTGCGCAGGGAACGGTAAGGGGCGGGTTATTTGGGTTTATATTATAATCGTAAGTTTATTGTGCTAAATTTTATTTTATTTTGCGAGAGTAAGGAAGTTTGTGGAGTTGAAAGAACTTGTGGCTGAGCCTAATATCATCGGCTAGACCAAATCGGCCCGACTTCGTAGTAGTAGTAGACCTAGGTATCGCTGGATAGACCAAGTCCAACAAGACCTGCAAGCCCTTCATGCAGCCGATTCGCAACAAGTGCCGCAGAATAGGATGCCTAAATGGCGTATTTTGGTGCCGGAGGCCTAGATCCACTTTGGGTCGCTGAGCCAGCGTAAGTAAGTATCTTAATGCAAAACATAAATTGTATTGTTATCCTATTAGAGCTACCATTTTCATCATATTTCATATTCTATCGTTACCTACAACTGTCAAGTAGCAAATTATATTAGAATTGCTATTTAGGTAGCAGATATTTATACTTATTTATACTTAGTTCAACATCTCAAGTTGACAATAAGCTTTGTATTCCCTTGTGTCACGTTTTGACTGAAAGAAATCCTTCGATTTACAATGAAACATGTCAATATTTAGAGGGATGGGTTCAAAATTACCTAGGTATTATAAAAAAACACATTTCAATATTTTTTTTAATCACAAATCCACTGACTAATCAACTTTCACTACAAATTTTCAAACTAAGTATATAATCTGCGAAACTTACACCATATTATTTAACATTTTTTTGACAGCAAGATCATTAAATTCTCAACTAAATTATTGCCTATTATTCTGCTGCATCATCATCTTTTTTTTTAAGGATATGGTCCATTATTGGCAGCTTGCAGTGATCTAACATTTCCGTTGTTTGCAATTCCGTGCGATATCCCTTGGTTATGCTGGTAAACAGGCTCATAGTTGTAAGAATTAATCCCTTGGTTATAGATGGACGTCTCTGGATGAAAATATTCATATGGATATGGTGTATTATTATTGTCAGCTCGCAGTGTTTCAAATGCATTTCTGTTGTTTGCAATTCCGTGCGATATCCCTTCGTCATATTGGTAAACAGGCTGATAGTTGTGATAATTAATTCCTTTGTTATAGATGGACGTCTCTGGATGAAAATATTCATATGGATATGGTGTATTATTATTGTCAGCTTGCAGTTGTCCAAATGCATTTCTGTTGATAGCAATTGGTTTTTGATCATTTCCGTTGTTTGCAATTCCGTGCGATATCCCTTGGTTTTGCTGGTAAACAGGCTCATAGTTGTAAGAATTAATCCCTTGGTTATAGATGGACGTCACTGGATTAAAATATTCATATGGATATGGATATTGTGTATTATTATTGTCAGCTCGCAGTGGTTCAAATGCATTTCTGTTGTTTGCAATTCCGTGCGATATCCCTTGGTTATGCTGGTAAACAGGCTCATAGTTGTAAGAATGAATCCCTTGGTTATAGATGGACGTCTCTGGATGAAAATATTCATATGGATATGGATATGGTGTATTATTATTGTCAGCTCGCAGTGGTTCAAATGCATTTCTGTTGATAGCAATTGGTTTTTGATTATTTCCGTTGTTTGCAATTCCGTGCGATATCCCTTGGTTTTGCTGGTAAACAGGCTCATAGTTGTACGAATTAATCCCATGGTTATAGATGGACGTCACTGGATTAAAATATTCATATGGATATGGATATTGTGTATTATTATTGTCAGCTCGCAGTGGTTCAAATGCATTTCTGTTGTTTGCAATTCCGTGCGATATCCCTTGGTTTTGCTGGTAAACAGGCTCATAGTTGTACGAATTAATCCCATGGTTATAGATGGACGTCACTGGATTAAAATATTCATATGGATATGGATATTGTGTATTATTATTGTCAGCTCGCAGTGGTTCAAATGCATTTCTGTTGTTTACAGTTTCGTGCGATATCCCTTCGTCATATTGGTAAACAGGCTGATAGTTGTGAGAATTAATTCCTTTGTTATAGATGGACGTCACTGGATGAAAATATTCATATGAATATGGTGTATTATTGTCAGCTTGCAGTTGTCCAAATGCATTTCTGTTGTTTGCAATTCCGTGCGATATCCCTTGGTTTTGCTGGTAAACAGGCTCATAGTTGTAAGAATTAATCCCTTGGTTATAGATGGACGTCTCTGGATGAAAATATTCATATGGATATGGTGTATTATTATTGTCAGCTCGCAGTGGTTCAAATGCATTTCTGTTGTTTGCAATTCCGTGCGATATCCCTTGGTTATGCTGGTAAACAGGCTCATAGTTGTAAGAATTAATCCCATGGTTATAGATGGACGTCACTGGATTAAAATATTCATATGGATATGGATATTGTGTATTATTATTGTCAGCTCGCAGTGGTTCAAATGCATTTCTGTTGTTTGCAATTCCGTGCGATATCCCTTCGTCATACTGGTTAAGAGGTTGATAGTTGTGATAATGAATTCCTTTGTTATCGACGGACGTTAATGGATTAAAATATTCATATGAATATGGTGTATTGTGTTCAGCTTGCAGTTGTATGTTTTTTATAATTCCGTTATAAAGTTGTTGGTTATAGGGGTTGTCGGGGTGAAGTTCATCTTTCTCATCATGATTACGGAGTATAAAAGTTTTGTCCTCTTCGTCTCGGTCTTCTCGCCGGTCCTGATCTTGGATGGGAGTACTGCGGCCAACAGCGACAATGAAGAGTAATACCAAAGTTAGTTGAAATGCGGAGTTAGCCTGCAGAATAATAAATAATAATAATTCCATATGATGAATGTGAGATAGAGTGGCCTTGTTCAGGGCCTTTTGTCAATCGTTTTACACTGGGTTTTGTGGTCCAGCTATACCAAGCGCGCTTATAGGGCTTACAGGGTAAATTAGTCCTATACAATAACCCGTTTAGAGTGCTATTGGGGCTGCGGAGATTCCCTATACAGGGTTATTGGAAATTAATTGACACGGCGTTAAGGGCTTCTTCTGTGCACCTTAACAAACAACTTTTGATCTACGACTTTTGTCGAAGCTTAATACATATACCAAAAAAATATTTAAGTGTTTCTCGTATTCTATGTCTATGCGGCAAGTGCGCGCGCGCGATCGGCACGGGGCGCACTGCGTGCGACCCGATCAGGTTGTACCATACCTACTCTGTGACGTAGACGTAGAGTTGAGTATTATTTGAACTGTTGGATTTAATTTTTTATTTTTGTATGGAATATTTTTATAATGAATTTCCAAAAGTCGTAGAACAAAAGTTGATCGTTAAGGTGCACAGAAGAAGCCCTTAACGCCGTGTCAATTAATTCCCAATAACCCTGTATAGTCAATAACTTTTACGTAAGTGTCTCATTCTGGGAAATCGAATGTTACGATATTTTATAATCTGCATAACTATGACATAATTTTTCGGGTCTTAGTAGAGCTTGAAATGTTGCAATCATTTTGAATTTTAAGATGAGGACATGAGATTATGGGACATCATCATGGATGTAGAAAAAAAGACATCATCTATGGTCTGATAACTAAAGGAGTATTGCTTAATTAAAGTATCCGATTTGTTTTATTCGACTTTGTATGACCAGTAAAAATCGGCGGAATTTTTATCGATGAGGCTGTTATGAACTGAGCAAGCCTGAGCCTTTTTCAACAGTGTAAAATTGAAAAAAAAAAAATTGTTGACATACTTAGGTATTATTACATAACCAGGTCCATGTTGCATGGGAGCCCCAATAAATTTTTTTTTTTTCTATTTTTATCAATTGTTGTTAAATCGGCAACAGAAATACATCATCTTCACCACACAATGGTCACCATGCCGGACTGCCAATCACAGGGTTGCGGGTTCGACTCCCGCCTCAGACATGTATTTATGCTTAGATATTGTCTGTGGTCTGGTTGTTTCTATGTATTATAAGTATTATATTTACAAAAGAAAAGTATATAAGTAGTATGCAGGGTTATTGGAAATTATACTAGCAAGCCGTTGAGGGCTATTTCTGTGCACCATAACAAGGAACTTTTGATCTACGACTTTTGGAAATTCGAAAAAAAAATGTTGAGGTTATGTAAATTCGAAAAACAACCCTGTATATCCGTTGTTTAACACCCATAACACAAGTCTGGTTACTTAGCTTGGGGCTAGATGGCGATGTGTGGAATGTCCTGCAATATTTATTTATTTATTTTATTTTATCTGTAAAAAATTCAACTGTGTCTAGCTATCACGGTTCATATGATACAGCCTGGGTGACAGACAGACAGTGATGTCTTAGTAATAGGGTCCCATTTTCACCCTTTGGCTACGGAACCGTAAAAAAAACTTTCGAATTGAGAACCTAATGCTTTTTTGAAGTCGGTTAAAAAGTACAAATTCGTGAATTCGATGAGGGCCAGCTAAATGATATAAAATTAGACAAAACTGCGATGTTTTACCTATCACAAAACGAAAGGAACTTGTTTAGCTTTTTAGTTATGGTCATGTTACCATGACGCATGACGTCACACAATATTACTGTGACACTTTTGTGTGAATGCAGGTGGTTCCACCAATTTATTAGACGGTTACCACGTCAAAACAAATTCTAAATAAAAAAACTTACCATTCCGATTTTGGTATTTTAAAACCCAATGACTCCTCAATAGGGACTTTTTATACGATTTCTTTATCAATTTAATAAAAAACAAACAGCGATTACCATTTGTGTAAAACATAATTACTACATATAAATTTCATTGATAAAGAATAATTGAATTATTAACGGATTCGACGCAGTGTTTTAATATGTTAAAAATTCGTTAAATTATTCCGTGACATATTAGTGTTTGTATCACGTAATTACCGGGGGTCGTTGTTGCTCCACGTCCGTAGGAACTACCTTAAATAACCCTACACGTGGCCCCCGGGTCAAGGGCGGATCCAGCTTTGGCGCCAGGAGGGGGTCACATATAGTCGTGGTCAAGTCAAGAACTTATAATTTAATTTTGATAGCAATAGATACAAGTAAAAAGTAGGTATTTTATTTATGTACGTACGTACTTACTTAAAAATATTTATTCTTTATTGTACATTTGAAAAACTTAACACATTATAATAACTTGTACATACAGGATGTCCGGTAATGAATGGCCAAGCGGGCACCTACGGATAGAGGACACTGTGCCGGATCAGAAAAAAAACATACATACATCCGAATTGAGAACCTCCTCCTTTTTTTGAAGTCGGTTAAAAACGAAAGTTATGTTCTATGAAAATCTCTCAGTTTCCGAGATATCCGCCATTTTTTAAAAATTAAAAATTTCACTCCGTTCTCTATGTTTTGTAATGCCAAATCTGCAAATGAAGGAATTATCCCAATCTGTTTTTTGGATAGTATTTGGGTAAAGTAGTAGTAAAGGTATAATATGTGGTATTACCAGTATTTAATACCAAATTAATTTCTAATAAAACGAGCAAGAGCATGCTTCCAGGATAAATGTGCTATCGAATGCAAACAATATTTTTTATGACACATTGAAAGTTTTTTTTAAACTAAGTTGAACTCAAACTTCATGATTTTTTAATTTTTTAACCTGAACTTTAAGCTTTCATGGTGTAAAAAAAATGTATGGTCACCCTGGTCCAAATTAAAAAAAAAGTTGCATATTTCATTGAGATTCTGAAATGGTATAATATGTGGTATTGCCAGCATTTAATACCTAATGGTTCCAAATTAAAAATAATTTTTAATTTGGAACCAGGGTGACTATACATTTTTTTACACAGGGAAAAGTTAAAATTCAGGTTAAAAAATTAAAAAAATCATGAAGTTAGAGTTCAATCTTAGTTTAAAAAAACTTTCCATGTGTCATGAAAATTATTGTTTGCATTCGATAGCACATTTATCCTGGAATATTATCCAAAAAAGAGATTTGAATAATTCCTTCATTTGCAGCTATGGCATCAAAAAACATAGAGAAAGAAGTGTTTTTTTTGGGTGTATGTTAAAATGTATAAACTCAAAATACATAACGTTGTAATTCATAAAGTTAAAATACCGAAAATCAAAATACATAAAATTGAAATAAATAAAATTTGTTTCATATAATATACGAAATACATAATGACAAAACGTATAAATTTAAAATACATTAGTTCAAATAACATATATCCAAAACAAATAAAGATTTAAATGAATAATAATTGAAATAAATAATAAAACCCTACGAGCGAATCAAACTATTACAGCAAAAAGTTCAAAATATCGGTAGTCATAATATCTATGTTCAAAATGTTTACATTGATTAGGTACACATACTATGTTCAATACAGGGTTATTGGAAATTATACTAGCAAGCCGTTGAGGGCTACTTCTGTGCACCTTAACAAACAACTTTTGTTCTACGACTTTTGGAAATTCGAACATTTTTTCGAAAATTTTGGTTTAGGTTTACCTGAAAATCAGCTGTGCCTTACACGGAGAGGTCATTAAAAATTTTACTTATTTTTTAAGTTTTATCTACTGTTCTTAGTCTAATTGACCTTTGTTTAAAAAAATCAGCTGTTTTTTGAATTTACATAACCTCAAAATTTTCATTTTTTTTTCGAATTTCCAAAAGTCAACGTAGAACAAAAGTTGTTTGTTAAGGTGCACAGAAGTAGCCCTCAACGGCATGCTAGTATAATTTCCAATAACCCTGTATACTTATAACTAAGTAATAATGCCCATATATACA
This sequence comes from Idaea aversata, assembly GCA_907269075.1. Taxonomy (NCBI): domain Eukaryota; kingdom Metazoa; phylum Arthropoda; class Insecta; order Lepidoptera; family Geometridae; genus Idaea; species Idaea aversata. Next base: position 2,761,051 of record OU026084.1, read on the forward strand.
ATACACGCTGTAGAGCAGCAAATGGGCATTTTAAGCATAAATAGGTAGGTAGAATTCGGTTCTGGCAGTTCTGACGGTTAATTTTACTACAATGAGGTACGAACGTCAAATTCTATGTATACAATTAATTCACCGAGGGTTTTAATTTTTTTTTATAAATTACGCCCTCGCTAACCAAGTAAAATAGGTAGAATTTTAGGATAAGTAGGTTCTAAAACTTGCAGGCCGCTACCGCGGCACGCACCGGCCGGCCGGCCGTTTCGCTTGCTCGGCTCGTGCGTTGTGGTCGCAGTTATAACCTATCCGTGCGAGCGCAGCGAGCTGTCATTTTTTTGAAAAAAAGATTGACTTATCTACATAATAAATACTCGATTTGTACTTCGATATTTGGAACTTTCTAATTTTAATAAACAAATTATGTACCAATTTCTGGTTTTTGTTTACCTACAACTTATATATTTTGATAGTTATACATTTAAAAGTTAGGCTTGTTGATTATTATGTGGTTTAAGCATTATAATTTTTAATTATTATATATTTAGAACTTTATGAATTTACAGTTTATGAATTTAAAACTTATGTCATTTAATTTTATGTATTTTGAATCATTATATATTTTGATTTTCGGTATTTTAACTTTATGAATTACAACGTTATGTATTTTGAGTTTATACCTTTTAACATACACCCGTTTTTTTTAAAATGGCGGATATCTCGGAAACCGGAAGACTTTCATGGAACATAACTTTCATTTTTCTGAACCGGCACAGTGTCCTCTATCCGTAGGTGCCCGCTTATCCATTCATTACCGGACACCCGGTATATTGTTGTATATTGTATCTCGTTGAAATTAAGTCGATCCGATTCCGATAGAGGTTAGGTCTAGCTAGACGTTATATGGCGCGGTAAAATTAAAATTTTCGATGCGTTCGTTCCCAAACGTTGGCCATCATACAAAGTTATTATATTAAATTAATTAAATATTAAAGGTATGTACCTAGTTAGTTACATAAAATCTGTATGGTGACAAAATATAAAATATAATAAAATATACAAAATCATTATGTTCAATTAGTGGTCCACCTAAGTCCTGGAACCGCTCAGGGGGGTGTCATGACCCCCATGACCCCCCCCCCTGGATCCGCCCTTGCCCCGGGTGGTGCTAAGAGCGCAACAACTTTGGCAGCTGCACTGCCTACTCTGGGTCTCGCAGCTTACTCTACTACTTCAATCTTCAATCAACCAACATGAATCCGGATGCGTTAAAAAACGGCGCTTCTCAGCGCCCAAAAACAAGGAACGTCGGTCCATCAGTTCGCGTTTTACAATTGAACATAGAAAGCATTAGTAAATCTAAGACAGAGTGCCTACACAAAATTCTGCATGCCAATGACGTCGACATTGTCCTACTTCAAGAAACGCATACCTCTGACGACTCCCAACTTGCCCGAAGAGGTAACATACCAGGCTACGACCTCATCGCAGCAACATACCATGCACAATACGGAACAGCTACATTTGCCCGAACAGCGCTATCCCAACAAATCAACCTGCTCTCGAACAACATCGATGCTAATAATATTGCTACCACGACTGTCCAGCTTGGTGAAACCACACTTTGCAACATATATAAGCCGCCGAGCACCTGCTGGCCCACACCGCCTCTGCCTAGCCTCGAACACCCCGTGTTATTTACCGTATACCAGCTGGGGCTACAGACAAAATGACACCAATGGCGAAGCGCTCATCGAATGGGCGGATAGGTCCTACCTATATCTTAAGAAAATATAAATAAATTAATCGATTACGCTTGTAATCGATTAAGCGATTCGATTCGATTACGTTCACTATTTAACCAAATAATCGGTAAATTATGTGTGTTTAGGAAACGCTAATAAAAAATTAATTTTGAGGGTGACAGTTTTCCGTTTTTATTATAGTTTGAAGGGGGTGGGACATCGGATATCAGGATTAAAAACAGAAATTTGTTAAAATGATTAAAGGTCGCTGCATACGTAACGAGATAAAACCTCGTGACGTGCATTGTTCATAAAGTGTCCGTGACTTTATACATACGTAACGTGATCTTTCCCGTGCCGGACGGAACGTGACAATTCAAGGTGGTCGCAGATTGATCAGAGCCGAACGAATCGAATTTTGGCCGTCCACGGGAAAAGGTACCTTATTGCAATAGAGATAAGGTACATTTATATTTCAGAGTCGGCCGCCTCTGACGATGCGGTCGACTCTGATGACGTCATCGGAAATACAAATGTCACTATAAGGTACCTTTTCCAGTGGACGGCAAAAATTCGATTCTTGCGGCTCTGATCAATCTGCTACCACTTTTATTGACAGCGTTTCATATAAAAATATCACGTTCCGTCCGGCACGGGACATATCCCGTAGCGTATGCAGCGACCTTTAAATACAAATTAGTTTGCAAGTCTAGAACATAATATACTACAGGAATACTGTTCTATTATTTGAGATTAATGTGTTTTTTTTTAAATTGTGGATACAGCCAGACAAGTCACTGTTATTTCAATTTGAGATAGTTTTAAAGTTTAATAAATTTGGAAGGCATGGTTTGAAATACCTTTACATAAAAAAATTATGTCAGTATTTTTATCAAAAAAATTATGTAAGTTTACTCTTGTAGTTTGGATTCTTCATGTCAAGTCGTGTGATGTTACAAATCAATGGTACTTCTGTGCTTCTGCTTCTGACACAAAGGCCTGTTAATGGTTGATTATGGGTTAAATAAAAATAGAGTCATAAAAAGTTTTTTTTTTCGAATAAATATATTACAGATTCAAAATAAATTATTGTAGTATGTAATCCACAGAGTATATTTTGTATAACGTAACTCCTAAAAAGTTTCTTTCACCTTTTTTTTATTTCTCTTTTTGTTTTGTGAAATATGTACTTTTCTTTTCTATCAATATTTCCGATTAGTTTATAATTTCTTTGGGAGTTTATTGTACAGAAATATATTTATATTCAGAGACTTATAATATATTGAGAAAGTTGTATAAATAGACTGATATTTGATTTATTGATGTAAGCTTTTATTTTTAATGTGTATGTAGAAATAAAGATTTTGTGTGACAATAATGTTTTATGATTTCTATTCAATAATTTTAGGTATTAAAAAGTAAAATTTTCCACACAAATATACCCTCTAAAAACCTAAAAAAAACTACAAAAACCTAGGTTTTATAAAAAACTAGCGACCCTCCGCGGCTGCGCATGGCTATATTATGCATCCTACTTAATATTATAAATGTGAAAGTTTGTGTGTGTGTGTGTATGTTTGTTACTCCTTCACGCAAAAACTACTGGACCGATTGCGTTGAAACTTGGTATTTAGATAGCTGAGTACCTGGATTAACACATAGGCTACTTTTTATCCCGATATTCCCACGGGATCGGGACTTACGGGATTACTCCATCATACAAAAAACTTCTGGACCGATTGCGTTGAAACTCGGTATGTAGATAGCCAGAGACCTGGATTAACACATAGGCTACTTTTAATCCCGATATTCCTACGGGATCGGGACTTACGGGATTACTCCTTTACGCAAAAACTACCGAACAGATTGCGGTGAAAATCAGTAAGTAGATAGCTGGAGACCTGAATTAACACAAAGGCTACTTTTTTTTCCGATCTGGACTTACGGGATCAGGACTCAAAATATATTTTAAAAGGTTGTAGTTGGGCGGAGGCGGAGAGAGTGATGAAGGGGTAAGAAAAATAAAAAGGGGGAGCACAGGAAAGGGGGAAGACAGGAAAGAGGAGGATAGAAAAGGGAAGGATAGGAAAGAGGAAGGGGATGTAAGAGGGAAGAGACGAAATGGGGAGAAGAGGAATGGGGGAGGAGAGGAGAGGGGAGGACAGGAAAGAGAAAGGGTATGAAAGAGGGAGGGGATGAAATGGGGAGAAGAGGAAAGGAGGAGGAGAGGAAAGGGGGAGGAGAGGAAAGGGGGAGGGGAGGAATGGGGGAGGGGACCTAACCTAACCTTCTCCATCCGTGACGGTAATTTGTCAAAAAAACATTCCGGGCCTATCTGGACTCCTAGAAATGTAAGCGCTCGCTTCGCTCGCACGTGTTTGCTACTCATTCCGCGACGGTTCTGTGTCAGAAAGCATTCTGGGTCTGTCTGGACTCCTTAAAATATAACCGCTCGCTTCGCTCGCACGTGTTTGGTCACAATAACTAACGTTACCTACTCCATCCGCGACGGTTCCGTGTCAGAAAAGCATTCTGGGTCTGTCTGGACTCCTAAATATCTAACCGCTCGCTTCGCTCGCACGTGTTTGCTACTCCATCTGCGACGGTTCCGTGTCAGAAAAGCATTCTGGGTCTGTCTGGACTCCTAAAAATATAACCGTTTTCCACGTCTTCGCTTTCCCAAGACTTCGCTGTCCCACGAGACCTCACGTTACCTTGACGTGACGTTCCTTCCCTTAACGTCTCGCTTTCCTATAACACAGCTTTCCCTTAATACTGGCAATGCTAAACACAAAAACTACTATACGAATTGTGATGAAAGTCGGTAGCAGGTAGCTAGAGACCCTAACAAATAAGCTACTTCTTATTCCGATATTCCTACGAGACTCGGACTTGCGCGGGTGAAACCGCGGGGCGCAGCTAGTATACATATAAACCTTCCTCTTGAATCACTATCTATTTTAAAAAAACCGCATCAAAATCCGTTGCGTAGTTTTAAAGATTTAAGCATACAAAGGGATAATATTAGTACCTACGATATAGGGTCGGCTGCATAATTGCAGACCCACCGTAGAGCTCCAGAACGGCTGTTATAAGAATGTTTTCAACACGAGCAAGATTCTAGACACCTGCTTTAGGTGAAGTTTAAAGTCTTCTAACTCACCAATAATCAAACAAAAAATATTAGAATGCAAACATTCCAAAATAGTAATTTTCGAACTCTACCGAGGGCTGCAATTATGCAGCCGACTGTACAAACATAACGGATAAATTAAAAGTCCAAATAGAATAGTAAACATTTATTATATAATTCAAGACAGAATCATACCAGTTTACAACAAAGTTTTCACAATATACCTTATTAAAGGTCTAAGGCCATCTCTAGATTTCTCAAGATACTTCAAAACCACATTACGCTTACTCACGCTACTAAACACTTTGTTATATGGTATGTAGAATTTGGCTAGGTTTGCCAATTTAAATAGTATTTTAGCTTCGATTTTAAAGTTAGCTGAGTTTTTCATAGCATTATATATAAGCTTGTCGCATTCTTTTGTGCTTAGATTGAAACATTTGGTATTTTTTATTAATTCGATGGCGTATTTTGCCTGCAAATAAAGACCGCAATAATTTGAATTAGGTAGGTAGGTACCTACTTAATAAAAAAAATATTTAGAATAAAAATAAATTAGCTACTTAATAGGTTTTAATTTTTAACCGACTTCAAAAAAGAATAGAATAGAATTTATTCAACAAATACACGACATAACTTAGACACAAATAAGAAAGTAAGAGATAGTTACAGAGAAAAGTAAATACAAAGAACAGACAATAAGAAAAAGTAGGTATCTGAGAAGTCGTGTGCTGCCCGAAGGAAGGTTCTCAATTCGTCGCCTATATATAATTTTTGTAATTTAACGAGAAACATCCCTAAATGTAGGTACTTACTTTTTTAACTTTCGATTCGGCAAAACCAATTCTCTTAAATACTTTATAAGCTACATTTCTAGGATTTATGTTTTCTTGGACCAGGGACAAAGTAACTGTTCCGGGATAAATCAAATTGTAGTAGGCAGTTGAGTTGCTGAAATGAAAAAAAAATCTTACCAACATAATTGTATCAAGTCTACGGAAAGTAGTACTTCTCTGCCCGCGGTCTGAAAGTTGTCAGTTTTAGTTGGTCTAGGTACCTAATAAGCTGAATTGCGGCTTTTTGGTGTGCAGGAGCCATTATTTGATTTAAGAACCCTTTATCATAGAAATGAGTAAAGATGGTTAAAGTACTGATAGGACATCACAAAAAATAAGAAAAAAAATGTTAAAAAAAAAAAAGATTTTTCTTAATTAAAAAGTTCAGGAAAATTACCCTAATTTACTGAATATGTAAGTTATTTCTTAGATAGAACAAATAGTAACACTATTATTGCCAGCGAGCTTTATGTTGTCACATTAAAAAAATCCACAAACTCGCGATTAATAATTTTCCAAAATTAAAATACAAAATGGGTCCTAGTGGAAACATTTTGTTTTTTAATTTTGGAAACACAACCTTCCAATCAAGCTCTGTTAGCCTTACCATCCTAAGGTTGTCTGGAAGAAATCGCTATGCGCGATAAAGTCGCTTATTTTTACAATGTTTTACATATTTAGTTGTTGACGACCCAGTTGGCACAATGGTCACCATGCCAGACTGCCAAACACAGGGTTGCGGGTTCGATTCCCGCCTCAGACAAGTATTTATTCTTAGATATTTGTCTGTGGTCTGGTTGTTTCTATGTATTATCACTATATAGTATAAAACAAAGAAGCTTTCTCTGTCCCTATGTCCCTATATCCCTTTGTATGCTTAAATCTTTAAAACTACGCAACTGATTTTGATGCGGTTTTTTAATAGATATTCAAGAGGAAGGTTTATACATGCATAATATAGCCGTGCGAAGACGGGGCGGGTCGCTAGTAAGTATATATTTACAAAAGAAAAGTAGGTATACCTAATAAGTAGTATATCCGTTGTGTAGCACCCATAACACATATCTAGTTACTTAGCTTGGGGCTAGATGGCGATGTGTAGAATGTCCTTCAATTTTTTTTTTACTTTTTTTTATTAAACTTTTCGTTTTATGTTTCTTGTGAGTTCTACAAATAAAGTGTTACTATCTATCTTTAAGAACATTTTGTTAAAATATGTGTACGGAACCTTCGGTGCATCTATCCTATTCGCACTTAAACGGTTTTTCAACTTACTTGTGTATAACAATATCGGCAAGATCAACCACAGCGTTCAAAATTCTAACATAATTTCTAGTTTCCAGATTATAATAGCCGCTTATGATGCTTCGACTGAAAAATTATTAAAAGAATTAAAAAAAACCCCGACTTTTATCCCTTATAACTTTCAGAAGGCCAATTCTCGTTAATAACATTGTTCAAATTACATTTCAATATCATTTCGATTGAATTTCGATTGCAAAAAAAACCCTCAAAGTAGCTTAAAACAAACTTTTAAAGTCACCTTTTTCCAAAAAAAATTGACTTTGAAACAGACGTTACCAAACTCCTACTAAACAGCTGAACCGATTCGTATGAATTTTTGTGTAGGTACCTACTTATATTCGTTAGGTCTGAGAATCGAACAACATTATTATTTTCATTATTTTTTGTTTAAATGGCAAACAACGTTTGTCGGGACAGTCAAAAGTCAAAAATTTATATTTCTTTGGATGCATAATACCTACCTTAAAAGTATAGTATAGACCATATAAAATCGTCTTAAAAACTAAGTTAGGATGTGTGCCTTCGGAACGCGCCCACCAATGAGAAGAAGGCACAAGAAACTCATGGGGGTCAGCTCAGCTAGTCTATCTATTAAAATTTGTTCTCACTCACCACTTATTTTTAATAAAGACCGCAAAGCTGTTAACCAAATCCAAGTTTTCAATGAAGGAATCCCATGTCGTTTCTAATTCTACACCTTAAAAAAAAGATTAAAGTGGCCAGTGTAGAAGCCAAGTGATCCAACTGACTTTTTACAAGTTTCGAGAATGAAGCAAAACACGTTTTTAGTTATTACGTCCTTGTTTCTGAATGAATTGTTGTAATGTTTTCAGATTATAGGACAAAAAAAATCAATTTTTTTTAAATCGTAAGATTTTATTCTTACGAATACTTACAGTTTTAATGTACTTATTTTAAAACTTAACTCAATTTTGACCAAAATGTAAGTTGGATCACTTGGCTTCTACACTATCCAAGTTTAGTTTTTAATTTTAAGATTAATGACTAGGTACCTACTCCTTGTAAGGAGCGGCTAAATTTGTAAGATCAGATAAACATAATCACAAAATTTTCAAAAAAGATGTTCGAATTTCCAAAACTCGTAGAACAAAAGTTGATTGTGAACTTCGGCACTCAAATGCTTGCTAATAATATGATTAAGTACCAATAACCCTGCATAGTTATGACTTTAGAAATGTTTGAAAACAGTGGAAAAAAACAATTGTCTAACTTTACCATTACCATCATCTTCTTGTTCTTCATTGACATCATAAATGTCTTTTAGAGATCCAATTTCCGGTTCGAGTTCTGATAGATCTTTATTAGAAAGTTTACCATGTCTATATTGTATATCGAATGAATCTCCTCGTACATAGCTTGGACCAGTCAATTGTATCACGAAGAGAATCAACGATAGTCCAAAAAGTGTTGGTTTCTCCTACGAAATAAGTTTATGTAAAATAATAAGGTAGGTACTTTGAAATTATAGCAATTAATAAAAGTAGGTAGGTATACAGTGTCTTCCGTAATCATCATGACTATCATCACTACATAGTATAAAACAAAGTCGCTTTCTCTGTCCCTATATCCCTTTGTACGCTTAGATCTTTAAAACTACGCAACGGATTTTGATGCGGTTTTTTTAATAGATAGAGTGATTCAAGAGGAAGGTTTATATGTATAATACATGCATAATATAGCCGTGCGAAGCCGGAGCGGGTCGCTAGTAAATGGATAAAGGTTTTTACGGATTTTTAAGGATAGTTTTACTTATGTTGTTTTTTATATACCATGTGTTTCAGCGAAGGGGTTTTAAAAGAAAAGGGGGTTGTTCTAGACGTCTAAGTGAACAACTTTTGTTCTACGATTTTTGAAAATTCGAATTTTTTTTCGATAACTTCACTTCAAGCTGTTTCATACAAAAACTTCGAACGAAATGTTCGAATTTCCAAAAGTCGTAGAACAAAAGTTGTTCGCCTAGACTTCTAGAACAACCCCCTTTCGTATTAAAACCCCTTCGCTGAAACACATTATATAAGTACCTACTTGGCTCTACCAAACCGGAGGAATATAGGTTTCTTCCTCTCAGTGGGATCACCGCGTTAATCGATCACTTCTTCAAAGAGTAAGAAACATTAAGGTAGGGATGGACACAAAAGATCCCATTGGGTCGAAGTGTTGCTGGCTATCTGTCAGCCCCCAATATATAAGATATAAGATACCTACTTAGCTAAATAGTTAAAATGTCGATCTTTAAGTCATAATTTTTTGCTAGGTCAATCTCGTGGAAATGTATATGGGCACCGCTGCTATTTAGTTAAAGACGCAAGAGCAATTTAATTCAATCAACTTACCATGCTGCTGCTGCTGCTGCTTGCTGTTACACACATTTAATGATTGATAAAGAGAGTGTGCTTATCCTTTTATATATTACCTACTAACAACTTGCCCCGACTTCGCATGAGTAGCAGAGGAAAATCCGTAATACCTATAGTTCCCAGATGGCATGATTTTTTCCGACATTTTCATCAATCATCGTCCAAATTTCAGCTATTGTATAGTCCCGATAATCAAAACCGAACAGGAAAATACTGAATCAAGGAATAAAGTGGATATAAAAGTGCAAAAAGATATGAATGTTTACAGTGATTTTTAGTACATTTCGTGGACTGGTCTTCTATCTACCAGATATATAACTATCGTCCATCTTTACGGACACTATTAGGATAAGTGTTAGAGTGTCTTTTTCACCCTTCGCTACAGCAATTTCAATGATGGCAAGGCAATACTTGTGTAGATACTTGTGAGCATATACCTACTCAAATAGAAAAAAAAATGTTTGAAAGAAAGAAAAAAGTTGAAAAATTCTCCGTTTTTTCTAGATAACAATGAAATTGACAGTATTTCGTGAACTTCGTGATGTGGTAAAAACATTCAAACATACAAAGATAGGCGCGAAAAACATAACACTTTCCTTGCAGTTAGGTAAAAAGATGTACTTACTTATCGTGTTTTTCATTTTCTTCATCAACATCTGACCAATTAATCAAGATTTATCAAAAGCGTTCCGGCTTTTGATAAAGCTTGAATAATTGGGAATAACAAAAGCTACTTTTCATCCCGATATTCCCACGAGATCGGAGCGCTGTTAATCATCACTATCACTTCACTAACATAGTATAAAACAAAGTCGCTTTCTCTGTCCCTGAATCCCTTTGTATGCTTAGGTAAATCTTTAAAACTACGCAACGGATTTTGATGCGGTTTTTTTTAATAGATAGAGTGATTCAAGAGGAAGGTTTATATGTTTATTACATGCATAATATAGCCGTGCGAAGCCGGGACGGGTCGCTAGTTTTATATATATATTTTTTTATAGGTAGGTACATGATCATGTCTTTTCATTTTTGTTATGGGCCATATGTGCCAGAAACTATTCAGTCAAATAACACAAAACATTCATTAAATAAACACAGAAAACTTTTCTCAATTATGACTCCGTTCATTGGTGAAAACCGTATGGAAATGCATTCAGTATTTTTTGAGTTTATCGCTTTCACACAGACAAACGTGACGGGGGACATTGTTTCATTTAATAACTATGAAACAATGTTTCACCCATGTAACTCCCGATCCCGTGGGAATATCGAAATATAAAGTAGCCTATAACCTTCGTCGAGAAATTGACTATCCAACACAAAACAAATTATTCAATTCGAACCAGTAGTTCCTGAGATTAGCGCATTCAAACAAACAAACTCTACAGCTTTAATATATTAGTAAGTAGGTATAATAGATAAGTTAAATATTAAGTAGGTAATTACTTATTTATATTGAGAGATTGTCAATTACACGGTTATTTTGTTTATAATCAATTACTAATTTGTTACGATTGCTTGTTATGAAATTATTATTAGGGTCCCGTACCCAAAGGATAAAAACGGGTCCCCATTACTAAGGCCCGTATTAATAAATCGCTCTCAATATCGATCTTGAGTGCGTATCAATCGAGTGAGTCTTGAGATGTGGTCACTATCTTAAGTTAGGCGTTAATTAATAGATAAAACTCAGGCTGATATCGCTCTTGAGATTTGAGACTGATCTTGAGAGCGACCTTGAATGACAGTGAATGATATGTTCTTACCCTATGGTAGGTAGTGTCGTCATATTTTGCTGTCAACTTGTTTTAATGTGAAAATATTTTACTAAATGTATCATTTGTATGACCTGCAATCAGACTTGAGTTCACGAAACTACATCTTGAGACATATCTTGAGAGCTGAGTTTGATTTATTAATACAGTATGGCTCAAGTGATACGTCGCTCTTTAATCGCGTCTTAAGATAGGTTTATTAATCAGCGCAACAACTCAAGAGCAAACTCAAGATTGAAATCGATATTGAGTTCGGTTTATTAATACGGACCTTATTAATAAATCGCTCTCAATATCGATCTTGAGTGCGTATCAATCGAGTGAGTCTTGAGATGCGGTCACTATCTTAAGTTAGGCGTTAATTAATAGATAAAACTCAAGTTTTAACCAGGCTGATATCGCTCTTGAGATTTGAAACTGATCTTGAGAGCGACATTGAATGACAGTAACGCTTTGTTCTTACCTTGAATGGTATGTTTTTACCCTATGGTAGGTAGTGTCGTCATATTTTGCTGTCAACTTGTTTTTAATGTGAATTTTTTTACAAAATGTAAGAATTTACTACTAAATAATTATTTAAATGCGAATGATTTGTTCAAAAAGTCATTAGCATAAAATATCATCATAATAATTGATTTCTGACAAAATTTGTTCTAGCTCCATGTTCCTGAACTACAAAACTAACGAAACAGCTAACTTATGTCATGTATGACCCGCAATCAGACTTGAGTTCACGAAACTACATCTTGAGACATATCTTGAGAGCTGAGTTTGATTTATTAATACGGTATTACTCAAGTGATACGTGGCTCTTTAATCGCGTCTTAAGATAGGTTTATTAATCAGCGCAACAACTCAAGAGCAAACTCAAGATTGAAATCGATATTGAGTTCGGTTTATTAATACGGACCTAAAAGACTTTACTGCCTGTCTGTCACCAGCCTGTGTCTTATGAACCGTGATAGCTAGACACTTGAAATTTTTACAGATAACTTCATCCCAAGTTTAATAAAAAACGTAGTTTCAGAGCCTATTCGTTACAAACTAAAAACAAAAAAATCATCCCTCTTTATAATACACTAGCGACCCGCTTCGCACGGCTATATTATGCATGTATTATACTTAAAAACCTTCCTCTTGAATAACTCTATCTATTAAAAAACAGGCATCAAAATCCGTTGCGTTGTTTTAAAGATTTAAGCATACATAGGGATATAGGGACAGATAAAGCGACTTTGTTTTTTAAACTACAAATGTAGTGATGATGATGATATCTAAAGAAAGAAAGAAAGTCGTGTTATAAGAAAATATCTCAAGAAAGACGTGTTAGTTCTCAGTGTTAAGTAGGTAGGTAAGTACGCTTAAATATATGGAATGCATCAAGTTTCTTTGAATATCCCGCTTCCGTTATTTGATTATTGTAATTATGACGCCTATTTGTTCACCGTCATGCCCACTATAGTTTGACATGGGTCTCGAAATGCACCGCGCAAAAAATATCACTATGTCGAAGCTCCCATACCTACTAAATGCAATGTCCGGACCCCTCTATAAACTTGTACTCCAGGGTCTCGTTTAGTGCGTGAAACGAAACTTGTTTCTAGCAATCACTGGATCAATCAGCAGGCTCATTCACAAACCATCGGAAGGCTACCGAAACGAATAAAACTGAAAAGACAAGGATGGCAACACGTCAAAGGTCGCGGGAGTGAAAGAGCAGCAACATTTTTTTTCGTTTCGGTTGTCTTCCGACGGTTTGTGAATCAGGGGGCAGAAAATTATTGTAATAGAAAACAAAGTTTATGTTACAATGTTGCCATTTAATCAAAATTCGGCACCCGATTCTTACGATGTTTAACGCCGTTTTTCGCAACAGTATACGAGTAGGTAGGTAGGGGTGAAGTGCCATGAAAGGGACACGTATTGAAAGGGACAATTCAAATATCCGGTAAAATAAAAATAATTTCGAGTCAACACTATTTTTGACGTATGGCAGCCTTGATGCAAGTTCAATCGCGGCATACTTCATATTCCTGTCATTTCAAAAATGTGCGGAATCTTGCGAGTGTTATTATTGTGATTGATAAGTATTATTTCTCTTATAATTGTCAAACGTTTTATCAAGTGCTGTGAGTTATTTATTATTTGTCAATAACTGTTTATGATAGGTTAAGGATACACAAATATAAGAACATAAGGTAAGTGAACTTTAATTTAAAATTATAGATTTTGTGGTTATATTTTCCATTTCTGAATGATATTTATGAAAGGGACACAACAAACAGTCATGAATGGGACGTCCCCTTCATAACTGTCCCTTCCACGACTACTATTTTTTACTAGGATTTATTAACATTATGACTTTTTTTTTTATTAAAAATTCCACTTAAAAAAGAAAAAAACGTATCGATGCACACAAAATTGAAGAAACAGTGAATGAAGAAGAAGAAAAAAAAACAGGAGGGGATTTATGTGAAATTTATAATTTAATTTAATTTAAATTTTTAAAGGATTTTTAAAATTGTTGATTAGATTTTATAAATTATTATGCGTTTCATTTCTTGTTAATTTTAAGGTTGACTTTTGTAAGTGTCAAGAAAAGCAAAAACAAACATATAAAATGAATTATATTTTTTTAAGTTCATTATCTAAGAAAAAAATTGTTCATAATAGAAAAATATCAAATTTAAAAGTGACGGGAATTATTAATTAATGCATTGCAATTGGTTCAGTAGTTTTGGCGTGAACTAGTAACAAACATACTAAAAACACACACACACTAACACGCAAACTTTCACATTAATAATATTAGTAGGTAGATAATTTCGGTTACTTTATAAATTTGATTTTAAACATGCCTAAGTTGTTATTGTAAAACAACTTTATACTTTTAGAATATTATATATTTATATTATTTAATTTTATATATTTAGACCAAAGTATAAAGCGATTTCCTTGAAATTGTGCACTGTCCCTTTCATAAATTACTGCGTCCCTTTCAATACAGGTAATTTATGAAAGGGACAAAATACACATTTTTTTAAAGATGCAAAAATAAATAACTAAGAATTAATTAATGACAATTATTGAATTGTATTTCAATAGTTTAATAATTAACGCTTCCTATTCGACTCCAACCTGTTTCAAATATTATCTCAATCACTTGCTAGAGCCTCAACATCGAAAATGTCCGTTTCATGCCACCTCTCCCCTACAACTTGACATTTAATTTCATGTTTTAAAAAAAAAATCAATCACAGGGAACAAATTAGTAAAGAAACGTTATTTTACTAAAATTATAAACTTGTGCTCCAGTAAGGTATGTTAGAGTAACATCGGATGGTTTTTGGAGCAATTCAAAAGGTTTTACAATATCTCAGATTTCTCAGCTTCAGTGAACGTGATATAAACAAAATACAGAATTAATTGATAACAATAAATTGAAGTTTGATCCTGTATTTAAATTGTTTCTCTATTATCACTCGTTTTTGTTTTATACGTCTTCAACGTTGTGATACACGATATTTTAAGCATGATGAGAAATTCACCTAATTGGGGGAAGAGCGGATAGCAATTTAAAACCTCTTCTACTGCTCGTAGAATAAGGTCATTTATAGGAGTGTAACCGGCGTTTCACGTACAAAAACATGCGATAAACATGTTCTACAAATTCGATAGATTGTGAGTACCTATCCTAAATATTTTGTGAAACATCGTTTTTTTTTGTTTTGGCTATCCGTTCTTACCCCAAACGAGATTTTGCGATTTTCAAACTTTGGTCAAACTTTGATATTGAAAATTACCGTCATTCATATGCTTTGGGGTAAGAGCGGCACTTTATAATGAGAAACTAACATACCTTATCTACCTAATTATTATTTAAAGTTTCTGTCGTAAAACACCATATTTTAATTTTCTTCTTTCTAAATGTAAGAGCGTGTAATATGTACTTACCTAATTTTTTATTGGTGTCAAAGTATGTTATACTTAATACTGAAGTAACGATCAATAAATAGTAATCAAATAATGAATGAAATAATTATGAAATAATTATGAAATAACATAATAATTAAAGTATTAACTTATCAACTAGTACAACATTACAGAGATCAGTCCTAACATACGACAGAAGTAACAAATTAAATTTCAAAGAACTGCCCTTTCTATAAATCGTAATGGAATCGGAAATTACAAGTGTGAATCCGCGGGGCATAGCTAGTGACTTACAAAAGTTTGACAAACGCTTTTTTTTTTTTAAGGTTTAAGATCAGATGATCACTATCCGATCTTTGACGCGAAGGGCGAAGTTCGGAACTTTGCCTACAGCGATCGTAGGACTATCTAAATTAGATCATTTTAATATTTAATTCAATAAACTAAGTTTGCAAAAACAATAACAACAAAAACTCTCATATTTTAGAAAATATACGCGAATCAAAATGAGATGTGGCCAAAAATTTGACTGAAAAATTGAAAAAAATATGTTGATTCGTTCAACGGCGCGTAGCGCACGTCTCCCTTGCCGGAGCGACTTGCAATCACTACAGACGGGGGCGGGGTGAAATGCTCTTTCCGACAATGTGGCCAATTTTTAAAAAATCCTTCTATTTTGGGAGATATTTCATTCATACTGTCTTCCCCCACTGCCGATCTTACCAGAACATACCTTATAGAATGCGTGAAACGAAACTGGTTTCTAGCAATCACTGAATCAATCAGAAAATTGTAATAGAAAACAAACTTCTGTTAAAATGTTGCCATTTGGTCAAAGTTAGGGGCTGCTTTGCTAAGTAGGTATAATGTCAAATCTCGTAATCAACCTCTGTGAATACCACTTAATTACAACTTAAAAATAAAAGATAAGTGGTAACCTTTCGGTATTCTGTCAAGTAGTTTGAACGTTTTAACGAAAAATTCTCATGTTTTTTGGTTGTTTGTGAATAAATAAACAATGTCTTTTGTTTCAAAAAGGGGCTGCAATTACACAGCCGATGAGAAACAAATTTTACTAGATTTAGTTAACAAGTAAGTACATAAATATACCAATTATCAAATCAACGGACTTGGTACCTATCTGCATAGATTTTTTCATGTTGAATATTTCACTTCAGATACATAAGCGTATTAGAAAATAAAAAACAAGTGGCGATATAAATAGACAAAAAAGGGAGTGCTGGAAGAGAGTGGCTAAACAATACAATTGTTTGGCCACAACAGGCCTGCGAACATGGGCGCAACTACGACACCTGTATGAAAACTTAAAACAAAAAATGAAAAAAAATGTGGCCACTGAAAATGTAAGTAGAGTTGCCTTTTCAAAATGATCACTGAAAATGTAAGTACTTACCTGTTTATTGCATACTAGCTGCGCTTCACGGTTTCACCCACTTCAGCCCCGATCCCGTGGGAATATCGGGATAAAAAGCCTATAATACTCCCAATGAATCAATGTATCTTCATACCAAGTTTCATCAAAATCGGTCCAGTAGTTTCAGAGCCTATTCAATTCAAACAAACAAATCTTTTCTCTTTATAATATTGGTATAGAAGGATAATTACAGAAACAGAAATTTTTGAAAAAGTAAGAAAATTATGCTGCGATTGAAGCATCCTATGACAAGAAATTTGCCCGAACAAACGACTCTCAAATATTTAGGGGTCCGCTAAATATTTAAGATGGTCCTTGTGGTGGCCACTATGTCACTATGGCCACACAGTGGGCCTTTTACCCTGGCCGACGCATACATTATGTCACTGTCAGTTAGAGTTAAGGTAGTTGGCAACACTGAGAAAGACATCTTTTTCTCCCGCCTAAAATGTCTAAGAGGTTAACTTTTCGGTTCAAGATATAAGTTGTTATCCGTGACTTAATGTGTGAACTTTATAAATAAAACGTATGTACAATTGAATCGTGTGGTGTTGTGTTATTGGAAGTATCCAGGACCCTTTCCGCCAACTTACAACACTCCGATATTGGTGACCCCAAGTCAAGAAGAACGCGAAGTAACGCGGAGTCACATTTCACGGAAATTTCACGACCGCCAATCATTAGGCTACACAGCATAACTGCGGTCGATCTGAACAAACCTCGGGGCAAGCTACTACTGGCGTTTTGTCGTGCCCTACTTACAATCATCGCCTGCCGCTCCACCACTTGTTGCCTTTGGACACCTTTCACTGTCTTCACTGTCGAGTACAGCCTGCACCTTGCTTCGTCCTAGCATGTCACAGCGCGCCCTCATTGCGCGCTCTTGCATGTTACTAACCAGCAGCAACTGTACCTACAGTAGTAAGTGCCTGTCAGCAGCCCGGTGAGCGATTTCCATTACTTACCTACTCGCATGTCTACACAAGCATCTCGCAACTCTACATATCTAACTGTGGCGTATCAGTGTTTAACCCATAGCTTAACATCTCACCGAGTGAACTTTCGTGGGATCATCATTAAGGGAAAATTTTACCTTACGAGCATCGCTTCAACTGAACATTACCTACTAACTACATTTTGACTTTTTGAACATTTAAAATAACCTTAACAGTGAGTGCATTGCCTATAAAATATTCCCAACATAATAAATAATAACTTGTATTGAAAAAGGATGTGTAGCATGTGCGAACTGGGATTTTATTAATAAGTTTTGCCTGAATATTATACCTAATTATTAGTTTAACTCAAATATTTTGATCTCTTCTTTCAAAAATTGAAATTAAGTTTAAGTAGCAACGCTTTTTTATTTTGTTATATGGTTTGTGTTGACATATTTATATTTTACCTTTGTGTATTTTTATTTGTTTGTTCAGTTGTATTTCTGTTTTGTATTGTATGTGGCATTTTGTATGGTGTCGCTATGTCTGCCGATGAACAGCTAGCTCAGTTACAAAACAAACTACAAGAACTGCAGTCAGGCGGGATCATGGGGGTATCAGTTAAACTTCCCCCATTTTGGTCGGACAAACCAACAACTTGGTTCGGCCAAGTGGAAGCCCAGTTCCAGTTAGTTGGTATTACACAGGATATTACTAAGTACAACCATGTTCTCACCACATTGGACACTCAGATTGCCGACGTTGTGGCAGACATCATAGACAACCCTCCAGCTCAGGATAAATACAACCACTTAAAAAACGAACTTGTAAAAAGATTGTCAGCATCTCGAAAACAAAAAATCCGGAAATTATTAACCGAGGAAGATATTGGGGATAGGAAATTTTCAGCCTTACTCCGGTACCTCCGTGGTCTAGAAGCTACAAAGGAAGATGACCTCCTTAAAGAACTATGGATGCGTCGGTTGCCTGACAATGTTCGAGCTATTCTCACAGCACAAGTTGATGTATCACTTGACACATTAGCGGATATTGCTGATGACATTTTGGAAGGCTCAGCTTCAACTGTTTGTGCTGTACACAGCCCGGCCAACGAATTGCAAAAGTTGACCGCTCAAGTGGAAAAACTGACAAAAATAGTCAACGAGCTCAGCACCACTCGCGCCGGACCTTCTAGACCATCGCGTCCTGACAGTAGCAGGTCCAGATCCGCATCACCAACAAAAAGGTGCTGGTATCACCGAAGATATAAAAGAAAGGCAAACAAGTGCATCTCTCCATGCGACTGGAAACCTAAAAAAAACGAGAGCAGCGATCAATAGAGGCGGCAACTGATCGCAAAACCCCAGGCCGCCGGCTATTCTTTACGGACAAAAATTCAGGCCGTCGTTTCCTGGTTGACACAGGGAGTGACCTTTGCTGCTTTCCGAAGAATTTGACAGTAGGCCGTAATGCCCCTACCGAGTATCACTTAAGCGCAGCTAACGGTAGTAACATAAAAACGTATGGCACCATAGCTTTGAATTTGAACCTAGGTTTGGGCCGAGATTTAAGTTGAAATTTTGTGGTAGCTGACGTCAGTACTCCGATTATTGGCTCGGATTTTCTGGCTCATTACCACCTCCTTCCTGATTTGCGGAATAAGCGTCTTATCGATGGAAGCACAAACCTCACCGCCCCCGCTTCAATTGCTCAGGTGAACCAAATGAGTGTCAAAGCTGTCTCCGCCGCCTCCATCGTGGATTCCCGTTTCGGTAAACTGCTATTAGAGTTTCCGGATTAAACGCGTCCACCTGGCCTTCCGCGACGAACTAAACACTCCACGGTGCATTACAATATAACTACCGATGGACCGCCTATGGCTTGTAGCCCCCGGCGCCTTGCTCCACAAAAACTTACCGCGGCCAAAAAAGAATTTGAGGATATGGTCCAGTGTACCTAAAGAGGTATATGACATGTCCATTAACAGGTTCAAAACTTTTATAAAGCATAGATTGTGCAGTAAGGCGTACTATGATACTTCGTCTTACCTTAATGATAAGAACCCATGGACATGACTTTAGTTGCTCCATTTCAAATAATACTTTCAAATATTTGTAATATTGACCATTGTGAGCGTGATCACATGAAAAAAAAAAAAAAAACCCCCATGAGTTTCTTGTGCCTTCTTCTCATTGGTGGGCGCGTTCCGAAGGCACACATCCTAACTTAGTTTTTAAGACGTTTTCAAGTGGTCTATTATACTTTTAAGGTATTATACATCCAAAGAAATAAAAAATTTGATTTGATTTGATTTGATTTGTGGAACAGCAAGGCCATCAAAAAGTCCGTGGGCCTCACCTCTTCATATGGCGCGAAAAGGAGAAGATGGATGGCGTCCATGTGGGGACTACAGAGCCTTAAATGCCAGAACTGTCCCTGACCATTACCCGGTACGGCACATCGCGGACTTCACACAAAATATTTTAGGTGCCACTGTATTCAGCACCATCGATTTAGTCAAGGCATATCAACAAATACCGGTACACGACGCTGATATTTGCAAAACCGCGATCACCACACCCTTTGGGTTATATGAGTTTCCCTTCATGACTTTCGGCCTCCGAAATGCAGGACAAACGTTCCAGCGATTTATAGACGAGGTTGTGCGTGGGCTTGACTTTGTTTACCCTTACGTTGATGACATTTTGGTATTTTCACCGGATGCTAACTCACAGGAACACCTGCGTATCTTGTTCCAGCGTCTATCAACGTATGGCGTCGTAGTGAACGCATCCAAATGTACGTTTGGTGCCGATGAGGTTACGTTCTTGGGGTACAGAGTCTCCAAAAATGGAACGCGTCCTCCTCCAGAAAGGATCCAAGACCTGCAAAATTATCCCTTGCCTAAAACGGTCCAAGGTCTTCGCAGATTCTTAGGAATGGTAAATTTTTACCGTCGTTTCCTTCCTAATGCCGCTGAACTACAAGCTGCGCTTATAAACGCTCTGGTATCTTCCAAACTGAAAGGTGCTAAACCCGTTCCTTGGACACCAGAACTTGAGCTTGCATTTGAAAAATGTAAACAAAGTCTTTCTAGTGCAACACTTTTATCTCATCCGTCTGTCAATGCTCCCTTGGGACTCTTTACTGATGCGTCTTTCATCAAATCGGATCCTGCTTGCAACAAAAAGTCGGAGGAACCTGGCAGCCGCTTGCTTTCTTCAGCAAAAAGTTGACGGAGAAACAATCGCAATGGCCTGCCTATTACCGAGAATTGCTCGCGATTTATGAAAGCATACAGCAATTCAGGCATATTCTAGAGGTACAACATGCTACCATTTACACAGATCACAAGCCAATTATTTACGCTTTCAGCCAACGGAAAGAAAAGCTGCCTCCGATACAACTAAATCAACTGTCCTTCATCTCACAGTTCACCACAGACATTGTATATGTCAAAGGTGATGAAAACGTGGTGGCAGATACAATGTCTAGGATAGAGGCTATAACCTTCGAAGAAAACTACGCTGACCTAGCCGAAGAGCAAGGTAGCGATACTGGACTCCGTGACGCTTATGGAAGCTCTCTTAAACTTGAAAAGGTCCGAATTCCTGGCACTGATTGCGACGTCGTCTGCGACACATCTACCGGAAAACCTAGGCCTTATCTAACACCATCTTTTCGGCGTTCATTTTTCAATAAGTTACACAACTTAAGCCACCCTGGTGCGCGAGCTTCCGTGCGTTTGGTGTCTGATCGTTTTGTGTGGCCCTCTATGAACAAAGACTGCCGTCAATGGGCTCGAGAATGCCTCGAGTGCCAACGCAACAAAATAACTCGTCACACAGCGACACCTATAGGAACCTTTTCTATCCCAACCAATCGCTTCCGCCATGTACATATCGACATTGTCGGTCCACTGCCTCCTAGCAAGGGGTATCAGTATTGTTTGACAGCTATAGATCGGTATACAAGGTGGCCGGAAGTTTGGCCGATGGTAGGAATATCAGCTGAAGAAGTCGCCGAAGTTTTCACCAGTGGCTGGATTGCACGATTCGGAGTGCCTTCTGTGATCACCACGGACCAAGGGCGGCAATTTGAATCCACATTTTTTAAGACATTACTCCAAAATTGCTCCATAGCCCGCTGCCGTACCACAAGTTACCACCCATGTGCAAACGGGATGGTAGAGAGATTACACCGGCAACTTAAGGCGCCACTGATGTGCCATGGGTGTACGTGGAGCGTTGCTTTACCTCTGGTGTTACTAGGCATGCGGACAGCTCTCAAAGAGGATGTGCAATCATCTTCGGCCGAATTAGTCTACGGGGAACCCCTACGCTTGCCTGGCGAATTTGTATCACCATCAACGCCTAATGCCGTTGAGGATATCTCCGGTTTCGCGTCACAACTACGCAAGCACATGGCTCAGCTAACGCCCACCCCTGCATCGAGACATGGTGTCCAACGTACCTTCGTTTATAAGGAGCTTCAAACGGCATCCCACGTGCTCTTGCGTGATGATACTTGTAAAGCTTCTTTGAAGCCCCCATATAAAGTTGTCAACGTAACGTTGTCAAAAGAAACGACAAAACCATTACGATTACGGTGGGTAATAGAGACATCGAAGTCAGTTTAGATCGCGTCAAACCAGCCTTCATTGAGAAACATAGTTCTCAATGTCCTGTACCAAACATTGTTCCTAGCCAGTCTTCGTCTTGGCATTACATCAATTTGAAGCGTCTTAAAAATTATGATAGGATGTGTGCATTTTGAACGCGCCCACCTATGAGAAGAAGGCAGAAGAAACTTATGAAGGTTTTTTTCTTTTTTGTGACCATGCTCACAAAGGTCAACATAACAAATATTTCTGAAGATTTGAACTGGAGCAATTAAAGTTATGTCCATGGCTCCTTATCATTTACTAGCTGCGCTCCGCGGTTTTACCCGCGTAACTCCCGATCCCGTGGGAATATCGGGATAAAAAGTAGCCTATAACCTTCCTCGATAAATGGACTATCCAACACAAATAGTACATTGTTATCCTAGGTGTGAAAGTCACTCATTACAAGTCCCGAGACGGAGTTTGGCGCCCGAGCGTAGCGAGGGCGCTAATAGCTCGAGGGACTTAATGAGTCTTTCACCCGAGGTAAACACTGTGCTTTTCATTACGAATAATACATAAAATTCTTCCTAACAACGAGAGTGAATGAGAGACTTCATACTACCTGATCCTCTTACAAGGTTGGGAGGAGGTTGGAACCAAAGAGGTTGTATATATGTAGTGTTATTTTTTGGTGTTACTTAAAGCAAGGAGGTTAGGTTATGAAGTTCCTAATGTATAATGATACTGATACTGGCTATTGGGCTATATGCACATTGCACGAGTCGTGCGAAGCCATAATTTGACATGACAGCTGTCAGTGAAAGCAATTTTTCCTAGGGCTGGAAATTTTATTTTCTACACGCTCTTCACGCATCTTTAGACCTACTTTCGGAGTATGAGTAATGAAAAATATTTTTTCAATTCGAACCAGCAGTTCCTGAGATTAGCGCGTTCAAACAAACAAACAAACAAACAAACTCTTCAGCTTTATAATATTACTAGCTGCGCCCCGCGGTTTCACCCGCGTAACTCCCGATCCCGTGGGAATATCGGGATAAAAAGTAGCATATAGCCTTCCTCGATAAATGGACTATCCAACACAAAAAGAATTTTTCAATTCAAACCAGTAGTTCCTGAGATTAGCGCGTTCAAACAAACAAACAAACTCTTCAGCTTTATAATATTAGTATAGATATAGTATAGATAGTATCTTAATACGCCTTACCGCACAATTTCTGCTTTATACCAATTTTGAATTTGTTATTGGACATGCCATATGCATCTTTAGGTAACTTATTATATAGGGAAAAGATAATTTCTTATTAATATTTGAACTGGAGCAATTAAAGTTATGTCAATGGGTCCCATATAGTATAGTATCTTAATACGCCTTACCGCACAATGTCTGCTTTATACCAATTTTGAATTTGTTATTGGACATGACATATACATCTTTAGGTAACTTATTATATAGGGAAAAGATAATTTCTTATTAATATTTGAACTGGAGCAATTAAAGTTATGTCCATGGGTCCTTATCATATATAGTATCTTAATACGCCTTACCGCACAATTTCTGCTATATACCAATTTTGAATTTGTTATTGGACATGACATATGCATCTTTAGGTAACTTATTATATAGGGAAAAGATAATTTCTTATTAATATTTGAACTGGAGCAATTAAAGTTATGTCAATGGGTCCCATATAGTATAGTATCTTAATACGCCTTACCGCACAATGTCTGCTTTATACCAATTTTGAATTTGTTATTGGACATGACATATACATTTTTAGGTAACTTATTATATAGGGAAAAGATAATTTCTTATTAATATTTGAACTGGAGCAATTAAAGTTATGTCCATGGGTCCTTATCATATATAGTATCTTAATACGCCTTACCGCACAATTTCTGCTTTATACCAATCTTGAATTTGTTATTGGACATGACATATGCATCTTTAGGTAACTTATTATACAGGGAAAAGATAATTTCTTATTAATATTTAAACTGGAGCAATTAAAGTTATGTCCATGGGTCCTTATCATATATAGTATCTTAATACGCCTTACCGCACAATTTCTGCTTTATACCAATTTTGAATTTGTTATTGGACATGACATATGCATCTTTAGGTAACTTATTATATAGGGAAAAGATAATTTCTTATTAATATTTAAACTGGAGCAATTAAAGTTATGTCCATGGGTCCTTATCATAATATATAGTATCTTAATACGCCTTACCGCAGCACAATTTCTGCTTTATACCAATTTTGAATTTGTTATTGGACATGACATATGCATCTTTAGGTAACTTATTATATAGGGAAAAGATAATTTCTTATTAATATTTGAACTGGAGCAATTAAAGTTATGTCAATGGGTCCCATATATAGTATCTTAATACGCCTTACCGCACAATTTCTGCTTTATACCAATTTTGAATTTGTTATTGGACATGACATATACATCTTTAGGTAACTTATTATATAGGGAAAAGATAATTTCTTGCTACCTCACATATCCATAAAGATCGACAAAGCACTTCACGAATGCCTTGTAAGTAGACACCTATGTATGATGTGTCAAGTCTTCGTTGTCTAACTTCAACTTAATTATAAGTAACTAGTTTAATATTGCTAAAGTTAAGCAATAATCATCACTTAGACGTAAACTTATAGCTTAATTTAGGCGTTTTAATCACGTCACATCACGTCAAGTTAAGTTATCTATTTATAAGTTATGTTGGCTAATGACTTAGCTTTAAGTTTAAAAGCCGTTGAATTAAGTGAATAGATAATTTTTAATTAAGAGGAAAGGGTACCGGCTCTCTCTCCATACAAACGTAGTCGACTGTTTCCTGCATAAAACCTATAACTGCCATGACTAATATGACTATGCCTCTATTACTTGTTTTTTTTTTTTTCATTTTCAAATTATCATAAAAAATAAGAGTTAAAAAAACATAGAGGCATGGTCATGGCAGTTATAAGTTTTATGCTAAAATATTTGCTCTAGTGTCATTATTCAGGGAGGAAACAGTCGACTACGTTTGTATGGAGAGAGATCCGGTACCCTTTCCTCCTAATGCATTGATTATATTAAACCTTTGACTTTTAGGGTTCCGTATCTCAAAAGTTAAAAAATAAACCCAGAAAGACAAATTTAAAGAAATGCTTTGTTCTCAAAATAGTTTTGAGATTACTTAGAAAATAAATTTCTTCCTGCTTCTATCTAGGTACAGTCACATTACCAATTAGCTGAACCACACGTGACCTAGAGGTCACTCACACATCTGTAAGGTTGTAAGGTAATCTATACTATATTATAAAGCTGATGAGTTAGTTTATTTGTTTGTTTGAACGCGCTAATCTCAGGAACTACTGGTTCGAATTGAAAAATTCTTTTTGTGTTGAATAGTCCATTTATCGAGAAAGGCTATAGGCTACTTTTTATCCTGATATGCCCACGGGATCGGGAGTTACGCGGGTGAAACCGCGGGGCGCAGCTAGTGTTACCTAATTCGGTTGTTTAAACAAATTAATTTACAATACAATACACATTATAAAAACAATACAAAATAGGTAAATACTTTATTTTTTTACAGATATACAAATTGCCTCTGGGTCACGTGGGGTTCAGCTTATTGGTAATATGACTGTACACTAATTTAATTAAAGAGTATTTTTTTGTTTGTAACGACTAGGCTCCGAAATTACTGGACCAATTTTGATGAATCTTGGTATGAGGATACATTGATTCACTAATATCAAGCATTTAGTGGCCCTCGTCACCCGCAGCTACCTTTTACTTTTTATTAAGGCTGCTTGCTTATGGTGCCAAACGCAACGCGCCAGAAATACCCGTCGCTTACAACTAATATTATTGGTTGTAACGAATGTGTTTGGTTTTTCTCAAAAGTGCTGAGATGGAATTTTAGGTGAAACTTTTACCGATATTTTGGGGTGATTTCGAGGCAAAAATTCTTTGTGTTTTCAAAGCTACTAGTTTTAATTCTTAATTTTAGGATAGCTTGAAAACTATAGTAAATGTTTGGCTCAAAATCACATCAAACACAAAAATCTCAACTTCCATCTCAGCACTTTTGAGAAAAACAAAACACACTCGTAACAATCAACAAGTTTCACCAACGAAGGCAACCGGTGCCAGTAGTAACTATTTAGTAGGCTGTGTACCAAGGTCGTTGGCGTATGGACCCCCCCTTAATTTAATTTCTTCTTAACATAAGTAGGTAATTACGTGATACGAACACTAATATGTCACGGATTAATTTAACGAATTTTTAACATATTAAAACACTGCGGCGAATCCGTTAATAATTCAATTATTCTTTATCAATGAAATTTATATGTAGTAATAATGAAGGGTCAAGTAGATGAACCTGTTATGATACAAAAACAAAATCTCGAGATAATTAGCGTTAAAGTTTTCAACTGTTTTTTGTTGTAGAATTGTCAGTTTAAGAGTTATGGGGCTAAAACTTTCACAAATTATAGATAAATATGTGTTTATTCCAGCACATACGGTATTTTGAAAAAATATTATATTTAAGGGCCCTTTTTAATGAAAAAACTGTACATAACACCTTCATTCATTGATTTGTATGTAAATGAATAAGAATGAACATAAATAAGAGGGGGGACAATATAGAGTTTTTTGAATTTTGAATGAAAACAGTTAAAGCTACAACAAAACTGGCATTGAGCAATATAATCTTCATTAAATTCTGTACAACATTGTCCTTAGAAGTATGTAGATCGGACTTACAGTTTAGAAGCTGTAAAGTGATTTTAATCTCCCTCGACCCTGTTTTGTATCAACACTCACAGTTTAATGTTTTTATCATAAAAACGGTTAAAGCTACAACAAAACTGTCAATGAGCAATATAATTTTCATTAAATTCTGTACAACATTGTCCTTAGAAGTATGTAGATCGGACTTACAGTTCAGAAGCTGTGAAGTGCTTTTAATCTCCCTCGACCCTGTTTTGTATCAACACTCACAGTTTTTTGTTTTTATCATAAAAACGGTTAATGAGCAACATAATCTTCATTAAATTCTATACAACATTGTCCTTAGAAGTATGTAGATCGGACTTATAGTTTAGAAGCTGTAAAGTGATTTTAATCCCCCTCTATCCTGTTTTGTATTAACACTTACAGTTTTTTTTATTTGATCATAAGAACAGTTAAAGCTACAATAAACCTGTCAAAAACCAATATGTTCTTCATTAAATTGTCTACAATCATTGTCTTGCAAGTATGTTTATAGGAGTTATAATTTTTTCAAAATATGCTTACTTTTCTTACAATCAGGCCAGTGATAATTGACACAAAATAGGTAAGTAAACATCGAAAAAGCACATGTAATACGTAAAAACCCGTGAAATGATTAGATTTCAAAGTGGTGTTGCTAGGATTGACCATTTTCTCAGAAACAAAGAAATAATTTATGATATAACCGTAAAAGGGTAAGGATTTCGATGAAATTTCGATAACTTAAATTACGGATGAATGAGCACATAACACTTTCTTCTATTACAATAAAACACAACATGACACTTTTATTCACTTCAAAATACGATTATTTAATTTCGATGACGTAAATCACGGATGAATGAGCTATGTTTGTACATATAACACTTTCTTCTTTTACATTAAAACACAACATGACACTTTTATCCACTTCAAAAATACTAATTTTCAATTTCGATGACTTATATCACGGATGAATGAGCTATGTTTGGCACATAACACTTTCTTCTAATACAATTATTATTAAACACTACATGACTCTTTTATCTATACTAAATAGTGATATTTTAATTTTTGATAAGTTAAGACATGGATGAAGATGCTATGTTTGTACATCACACCTACTTCCAGTAATTTAATTGTTGTTAGATTGTGTAATATACCTACTAGTAAAGTCGATTGTCATGTGCCCTTGACACATTCTTGCTCTAAGAAAATTGGTTTTGCATGTACCTACATAACACCTTCATCCACAGATTTTACCCCTAATTAAGCTGAAATTGAGAAATCTGAGTATGCCAAGGTGTAGATATGGACATAACATCTTCATTTCTGCAAAAAAACGAAAAATGAAAAAGTGCGACATAACAGGTTCATCTACTTGACCCTTCAATTATGTTTTACACAAATGGTAATCACTGTTTGTTTTTTATTAAATTGATAAAGAAATCGTATAAAAAGTCCCTATTGAGGAGTCATTGGGTTTTAAAATACCAAAATCGGAATGGTAAGTTTTTTTATTTTGAATTTGTTTTGACGTGGTAACCATCTAATAAATTGGTGGAACCACCTGCATTCACACAAAAGTGTCACAGTAATATTGTGTGACGCCATGCGTCATGGTAACATTTCATTTCATTTCATTTATTTGCTTTCATATTGTATAATAGATCTTAAAGAGGCATAATAGTCCACATGTGAGCCCTGCCGGGCATTGCAATTGTGTGGCGAAAGACCGAGGTTTTTCTTACTATAGGCACATGAGTAACTGTGCTATAGGTACTCGATAAACAATAAACTCGTCTAGTTAATACATTGTTATTTTCATGTTCAATAGTGAGGTAAGTTGGTATTTGAATAGTTGTGTTAGTTTGTTTGGTTATATCAGTTTATTAGGAACTTGCAACAACGGAAAATTTATTAGGAGCCGGTTTTGTCAAATTAGTAAAGAAATAAGATTAAATAAAGTAAAAATACAGCCTAATAAATAGCATTAAAATATTAGAATAAGAATGTTGAAATAATGTCATGCGTATCTAATGTAAGGTCATTAACCTATTTCTATTGTGTGATGTAATAATTTGTTATAATCGCAAAATTATAAATAAAAATTGCAAGATAATGTCATGATTATGTAGTGATATCAAGAACGAAAAAAAAAAAAAAAAAAAAAAAAAAATATAGTATAAAATAAATAGTGTAATGCCTTAGTTTATGATAGTAAGATTAATAATGAAATAAATATTTTGTCAGTTAGGGAACAAGTCACTCTACATGACCATAACTAAAAAGCTTAACAAGTTCTTTTCGTTTTGTGATAGGTAAAACATCGCAGTTTTGTCTAATTTTATATCATTTAGCTGGCCCTCATCGAATTCACGAATTTGTACTTTTTAACCGACTTCAAAAAAGCATTAGGTTCTCAATTCGAAAGTTTTTTTACGGTTCCGTAGCCAAAGGGTGAAAATGGGACCCTATTACTAAGACATCACTGTCTGTCTGTCACCCAGGCTGTATCATATGAACCGTGATAGCTAGACACAGTTGAATTTTTTACAGATAAAATAAAATAAATAAATAAATATTGCAGGACATTCCACACATCGCCATCTAGCCCCAAGCTAAGTAACTAGACTTGTGTTATGGGTGCTAAACAACGGATATATACTACTTAAATACTTTTCTCGTGTAAATATATACTTATAATACATAGAAACAACCAGAAGGCCAATTCTCGTAAATAATATTGTTTAAATTACATTTCAATATCATCCCGATTGCATTTCGATTGCAAAAGATACCTTCAAAGTCAGTTTTTTTACAAAAAGCTAACTTTGAGGGTATTTTGAGCTACTTTGAGGGTGTTATTTGTGATCGAAACGCAATCGAAATGATATTGAAATGTAATTTGAACAATGTTATTTACGAGAATTGGCCTTCAGACCACAGACAAATATCTAAGCATAAATACATGTCTGAGGCGGGAATCGAACCCGCAACCCTGTGATTGGCAGTCCGGCATGGTGACCATTGTGTGGTGAAGATGATGTATTTCTGTTGCCGATTTAACAACAATTAATAAAAATAGAAAAAAAAAATATTTAATTGGGGCTCCAATGCAACATGGACCTGGTTATAATACCTAAGTATGTCAACTTTATTTTTTTCAATTTTACCCTGTTGAAAAAGGCTCAGGCTTGCTCAGTTCTTAACAGCCTCGTCTATAAAAATTCCGCCGATTTTTACTGGTCATACAAAGTCGCATAAAACAAAAAACGGATACTTTAATTAAGCAATACTCCTTTAGTTATCAGACCATAGATGATGTCTTTTTTTCTACATCCATGATGATGTCCCATAATCTCATGTCCTCATCTTAAAATTTTTAATGATTGCCACATTTCAAGCTCTACTAAGACCCGAAAAATTATGTCATAGTTATGCAGATTATAAAATATCGTAACATTCGATTTCCCAGAATGAGACACTTACGTAAAAGTTATTGACTATACAGGGTTATTGGGAATTAATTGACACGGCGTTAAGGACTTCTTCTGTGCACCTTAACGATCAACTTTTGTTCTACGACTTTTGGAAATTCATTATAAAAATATTCCATACAAAAATAAAAAATTAAATCCAACAGTTCAAATAATACTCAACTCTACGGCCCGTATTTTAGAACATAACTTAAAACTAGATTTACGTAAATCGAGTTTTAAGTTCAGATTGTGAACTAAGTCGTCGTCTTATTCCAAAACGCGTCTTGAGTCGAACTATGGTCGAATTCATCCTAGACGTGTCTTAAGTACGTCTATGGTTCAAGTCTGTTTAATTTAAGGTTTTATTGTGTTTAATAAAAATATTCCATTTTACGCAGACTTGTCAAAAAAAAATAATAGGTATTAGACACAAAACAAATTAGAAAAGTTAAAATATTAACGAATTTAAATAAAAATGCATAATTTTTTTAAATTTAGACATAATTTTGTTGTAAGCTTTAAAAAAATAATTAATATTGCATTACTATTTCCGATTATTATTATAAACCTATTTCGTAAATTGGAACGAAATGTTTGACATCAATGTCATTTTATGTCATGTCATTCTATCAGTCAATCAAACCAGTTATAGTACGGGGCGTAAGCTCGCCAAGCCGACGATTTTGGTCCCATATGGCGGAAAGCTAGAAACTTGGCATGCAAGTAGCTTTTACTTAAGATGATAAGATGTCGAAGTAGAAACAGAAAATTGAACAAGAGCTTTTTTTATTTTTTATAATATATTATTTTATAATATGTTATTAGACCCTCAGATAGTAGTTTACATCTGAGTTTGTATCCTTGAAAACCCTGGGCCCATGGTGCTGCGTAATTATCGGTGGGATCATTTTCCAAGGCATGTACCGGTGGAAGTAATGGTCCTAGAGAAAAAGTCATAGAAAATATATTTGTGGATAATACAATTACCTTTTATTTGATTCCAAAGAAGTGCTGCTAGATTGACAGTTTTCTCAGAAACAAAGAAATAGTTTACTACTATTTAAAATTGAGTTTTGGTAAATGATTGAAACATTGTTCTGAATAATAATTATTTGTATTTCTTTAAAAAAAAACGTGCTAGAGTATGAATTTCACTAGCAATATACAAACATACAAAACAAAGATTTCTTAAAAACGCTTCCAAGTTGTAGTTTTTTCAAAAAAACTAAAACACGTGTCAGAATTTTGTAGCACCACGGGAGTAGCCCAGGTTTGCAAAGATGCAAACTCAGGTAGGTATAAACTACTCTTGGAGGGTCTAATAACATATAAAAAAATTATACATGCGCTTTTTCGATGTTTACCTTTTTTGTATCAATTTTCACTGGCCTAATTGGAAGAAAGGTAAGCATATTTAAAAAATGATAAGTCTTATCAACATACTTCTTTGTTAACAATTCTTCTTTAACAGACAATTATTGTAGTGAATTTGATGAAGATCATATTTCTCATTGACAGTTTGGTTATTGCTTTAACCATTTTGATAAAAAATGCAAAAAAAACTCGGCACACAAAAGGGGAGGAAAGGGGGAAAACAATCGCCAAACGACTTGTTTCTACATATATTATCTTATTATCTATGTAAAAGCTACATCTATGCCAAGTTTCATGCTTTCCGCCATCTCGCGGAATGAAACTTGAACTGTAAAAAGAGCTAAGGAAACGAACTATCAACGGAGAAAAAAATACGGAATTATCCATATCACATTATATTTATTTGTGTAATTTTCTACAAATTGATATGAAATTGGTCAAGAAAGAAATTCTATTTTGGCTCAAAAATGTCTGCAAGCCTTCAATGAGCACCAGAGTACAGAATGTAGAGCAAAAGAGCGACTTGCCACATTACAAATAGAAATAGAAAATATTATGTTGAATAAAAGTTTATTTTATTTCATTCATAATTCATACATTGTTTACAATTTTTATTGTTTCTATCTTGAAAGTGGCCCCGTAAAGGTGGTCCAATGTGCAGCAACCTACTTGGGCCCAGACTGACTGCCACGCAAACCACTGCAGATTAGTTATATCCTGGTGGGAGCTTCTCCTTCAGGTTCATAAAATTTGGTGGGTTAGGATATTTCATTTATGTTTCCCACCTTATTTTTCTCGCTTCCACTGGACTTTTTGTTGAAGCCTGTGTACTTTTGCTTAAAGCTTTTCTGACTAAAATTGAATAAATCGACTTAATTAAATTAAAATAGTTGTAAAATACACAAAGAAAATAAACACAATGAATCTTGACATATTATGTCAGGTAATGACAGTTTTTACGTAAGTTAAAAACTCTACTTGAGCGTAGATTGATAACCAAGTTACGTTCTAGAATACAAAAATACTTACGTAAGTTTAGATTTATGTGACGTTTCTCAAATGACGTCATTTAGGTTTAAATCTAGTCTTAGTCAGAGATTACTGACTAAGTCATGATAATACGGGACGTCTACGTCATAGAATCAATCATAGTAGGTATGGTACAACCCGATCGGGTCGCACGCAGTGCGCCCCGTGCCGATCGCGCGCGCGCACTTGCCGCATAGACATAGAAAATTACCAGACAATACGTATATGTACTAGTAGTTCGCCCCGAACTGAGACCTCACGAGTTTTTTTCAGCGTTTATTATATTTCAGCGTAAAGTACTAAAATGTATAATATAACGACGAAAGACTCCAAATACGACAGGTCTATCTTATTTGAATGATAGGTGCCTAGTATCGCTATTATCTGACATTGGATGATTTAGAGAATCCAAACACGATAGGCATAACTTGTTGTTGTTAAGTTCTAAAAGCATAGGCCAGCTCAATCATCACACCCTGGACATCCGTTGACTCTTTATTTTTACTCAAGACATTTTGAATGTGTCCAACATAATATCCAGAAGATAGTAATTCCTTTCCTTCCTTCCTTATGTATCTACTTATCATAATGTTACGTAAGAGGAAACGAGAAGACAAGCTCGAGAACGAGAATATATTAGAGAAGTTTGAGGCCAATATGTCCTGTAATAAGTCCCTAAACTAAAATATAACAAGTCAATAAAAATTATAAAAAAATTAGTCACATATTTTATAATTATCAGTCTCTAGATCGGCTAGAACCATCGACCACTACCAATAGACTCCTAATGAAGGGTCTATAATGTTCACCACGCATAGTAGATTTGGACTCTATCTCAAAGGACCCTTTCGAATACAACTTTAGTGGGAACCAAGGAGTGGTGCAGTCCGTTACTCGCAGTTTTTTATTATTTTTTGCTGTTGTCGTCGCGAGAATCGGTTTAGAAATGGTGTCATATTCAATAAAATGGTGTGGGGAAAATAAAAAAACATCCAGCTACTAGAAAGATGGGATAACTTTCCATCAGTAAGTGATTTAAACTTTCATTTTGACTGTCCCAACTGCAAAAGATATCTTGGTAGAATTTGTTCGTCTAAAAAAACAGGCTCGCGTTGAAGTCTTTTTGCAGTAAAGCCAAGAATTTTTTGCGTGTAACAAAACAAAAACTAACCAAATTTCGGTGCGAAAATTCGGTTTTAGTACAGACACTAGCGCCTCCACTCAACTGCACAAATAAGTTGGTTTTAAAACAATTTTATTTTTTTGATGCGGTATACAGGCAAACTAATTGGTAAGGAACAAATTTGTTTGAAATATCGATACAGCGCCCTCACTTAATGGAAAACTAATTGTGCTATTTTATCAAAAATATTAAGCACGTGTAAGTAGTGGTGGGGTATAAACAGGGTATAAATGAAAAATTAATATCGATTCGATAAAACTTAGAACTGACATGTTTTGTATTTTACATTAATGAATTTATTTGTCAAAAAGTAAAAAAGTATTTTAACTGATTTTAAAAAGAAAGAGTTTACGACTTGCGTATACATATTTATTCGTCGATTACTCGAAGACAGCTTGAGGATAAGGTGGGTCCATAAATAAATTATGTGAGTCGGCTCAGTGGTTAATTATTTATATTTATTTTAAAATAATACATTCGTTGCAGTATTTTTTTTCAATAATTTTATAATACAAACATCGATAAAATCTATAGTATCGATATTTAATAATTACTTATTACCAACACTAGACGTCGGCAGTTTCGCCCCCCGCTACCTCATCGTTTGGTGAACTACGTCCTAAGCGAAAACGAAACGATGTTGTATCTATTCGGTTATACTATCCACCACTATTATTGTAAAACAGCCCATGATTATGAAATAAATAATTATAGGAAATGAAGCAAAGAGAGTTCGGACGATTTGGGGCAAAGTAATAAATTTCTATAAATTTTAAATTTAAATAAATTTGGATTAAGAATATTGTAAATAGTAAGCGTGTTACATTGTGAATTTGTGATGCTACACCTTCGTTATTTTTCTTTTGCAATCACAATGTAACACGCTTACTATTTAAGTACAATATTCTTAATCCAAATTTACTAGATTTTATTTTCTATTTTTTAGTTGGACTTTTTTTATTAAAGCGTGTTTTTTTTAGTTTTTTATTCTATTAATTTATTTTATACTTTTTGGTCTTTGATAACTTAATATGTTAGATCGGACCCTGGTTACTATTGAAAGACAAACTACTCGTCAAGACGATTCTAACGAGCCTAAACTCGATGAGGTTGTGTCGTTTCATTGCGAAGTTCCTATGACCACCTTCCAGTTCCATCATCAGACCCTGGTTACCATTGAAAGACAAACTACCCGTCAAGGCGATTCTAACGAGCCCAAACTCGATGGGGTTGTGTCGTTTCATTGCGAAGTTCCTATGACCACCTTCCAGTTCCATCATCAGACCCTGGTCACCATTGAAAGACAAACTACTCGTCAAGACGATTCTAACGAGCCCAAACTCGATGGGGTTGTGTCGTTTCATTGCGAAGTTCCTATGACAACCTTCCAGTTCCATCATCAGACCCTAGTCACCATTGAAAGACAAACTACTCGTCAAGACTATTCTAACGAGCCCAAACTCGATGAGGTTGTGTCGTTTCATTGCGAAGATCCTATGACCACCTTCCAGTTCCATCATCAGACCCTGGTTACCATTGAAAGACAAACTACCCGTCAAGGCGATTCTAACGAGCCCAAACTCGATGGGGTTCTGTCGTTTCATTGCGAAGTTCCTATGACCACCTTCCAGTTCCATCATCAGACCCTGGTCACCATTGAAAGACAAACTACTCGTCAAGACGATTCTAACGAGCCCAAACTCGATGGGGTTCTGTCGTTTCATTGCGAAGTTCCTATGACCACCTTCCAGTTCCATCATCAGACCCTGGTCACCATTGAAAGACAAACTACTCGTCAAGACGATTCTAACGAGCCCAAACTCGATGAGGTTGTGTCGTTTCATTGCGAAGTTCCTATGACCACCTTCCAGTTCCATCATCAGACCCTGGTTACCATTGAAAGACAAACTACTCGTCAAGGCGATTCTTGACGAGTAGTTTGAATGAATGAACTATGAAGTATGGATAATGAGATAATTCCTGCAGATTCCCTCCAGCTCTATCATCAGATCAGTTCCATGGTACCATATTATTGTCACCGAAGTTACGCCCTTTCATTTGATACCCCACTCGGGTATATTTGCAGTATAGTTTGTGTGCCATATAGGTAGATCCCCTTTTGGACCCCTATCTCCGTAACCCCCTGACCGATCCTGCTCATGTTCGAACTTAAAAATTCTATGGACCTCAACTACTTGTATACCAAAAATCATGAAGATCAGAGCAACGGTACTCAAGTTATCGTCGAACAAACATACAAACATACAAACATACGAGCGACCGACCCTTCTCAACACTAGACCTCTCTCGCTTCGCTCGTTCGGTCAATTAAGTTTCGACAAAAGTCGTAGAACAAAAGTTGTTTGTTAAGGTGCACAGAAGAAGCCCTTAACGCCGTGTCAATTAATTTCCAATAACCCTGTATAGGGAATCTCCGCAGCCCCAATAGCACTCTAAACGGGTTATTGTATAGGACTAACTTACCCTGTAAGCCCTATAAGCGCGCTTGGTATAGCTGGACCACAAAACCCAGTGTAAAACGATTGACAAAAGGCCCTGAACAAGGCCACTCTATCTCACATTCATCATATGGAATTATTATTATTTATTATTCTGCAGGCTAACTCCGCATTTCAACTAACTTTGGTATTACTCTTCATTGTCGCTGTTGGCCGCAGTACTCCCATCCAAGATCAGGACCGGCGAGAAGACCGAGACGAAGAGGACAAAACTTTTATACTCCGTAATCATGATGAGAACGATGAACTTCACCCCGACAACCCCTATAACCAACAACTTTATAACGGAATTATAAAAAACATACAACTGCAAGCTGAACACAATACACCATATTCATATGATTATTTTAATCCATTAACGTCCGTCGATAACAAAGGAATTCATTATCACAACTATCAACCTCTTAACCAGTATGACAAAGGGATATCGCACGGAGTTATAAACAACATAAATGCATTTAGACAACTGCAAGCTGACAATAATACACCATATTCATATGAATATTTTCATCCAGTGACGTCCATCTATAACGCAGGAAATAATTCTCACAACTATCAGCCTGTTTACCATTATGACGGAGGGATATCGCACGGAATTGCAAACAACAGAAATGCATTTGAACCACTGCGAGCTGACAATAATAATACACAATATCCATATCCATATGAATATTTTCATCCAGAGACGTCCATCTATATCGAAGGGATTAATTCTCACAACTATAAGCCTGTTTACCAGCAAAACCAAGGGATATCGCACGGAATTGACAACAACAGAAATGATCAAAATCCAATTGCGAATTATCATTAATTAATATGCCATTACCATATGAATATTTCAATCCAGTGACGTACATACATCTATATTCTATAACAAAGAAATCAATTCTAACAACTATAAACCTCTTAACCAGTATGCCCAAGGGATCTCGCACGAAATTGCAAACAACAGAAATGATCAAACACCACTTACAAGATGGCATTAATATGCCATATCCATATGAATATTCCAATCCAGTGACGTCCATCTATAACAAAGAAATCATTTTTCATAACTATAAACCATATTATGACCATTATAACCAAGAGTTTTCACATTGCAAAGAACAGAAATACATTCAGTCAACTGCAAGCTGACAATAATACACCATATCCATGTGAATATTCCAATCCAGTGACGTCCATCTATAATTCTCACAACTAGGTATAAATCTCATAACCAGTATGACCAAGGGATCTCGCACGCAATTGCAAATAACAGAAATGTTAGATCACTGCAAGCTGCCAATAATAGACCATATTCTTAAAAAGATGATGATGCAGCAGAATAATAGGCAATAATTTAGTTGAGAATTTAATGATCTTGCTGTCAAAGAAATGTTAAATATGGTGTAAGTTTCGCAGATAATATACTTAGTTTGAAAACTTGTAGTGAAAGTTGATTTGTGATTAAAAATAATTATTGAATTATGTTTTTTTTATAATACCTAGATAATTTTGAACCCATCCCTCTAAATATTGACATGTTTCATTGCAAATCGAAGGATTCTTCTTCTTTTCTTCTGTTCTTTCAGTCAAAACGTGACACAAGGGAATACAAAGCTTATTATCAACTTGAGTTGTTGAACCATGAACATCTGGGACGTGCTGACAGCTATGACAATAGCACAAATATTTTTGTTGCATAAAACCTATAACTGCCATGACTAATATGACTATGCCTCTGTTACTTGTTTTTTTTTTTTCATTTTATAATTATCATAAAAATTAAGAGTTAAAAAAAACATAGAGGCATGGTCATGGCAGTTATAAGTTTTATTCTAAAATATTTACTTACTCTAGTGTCATTATTCAGGGAGGAAACAGTCGACTACGTTTGTATGGAGAGAGATCCGGTACCCTTTCCTCTTAATGCATTAATTATATTAAACCTTTGACTATTAGGGTTCCGTATCTCAAAAGTTAAAAAATAAACCCAGAAAGACAAATTTAAAGAAATGCTTTGTTCTCAAAATAGTTTTGAGATTACTTAGAAAATAAACTTCCTGCTTCTATCTAGGTACAGTCACATTACCAATTAGCTGAACCACACGTGACCTAGAGGTCACTCACACATCTGTAAGGTTGTAACGTATTGTTACCTGATTCGGTTGTTTAAACAAATTAATTTACAATACAATACACATTATAAAAACAATACAAAATAGGTAAATACTTTATTTTTTTACAGATATACAAATGACCTTTGAGTCACGTGGGGTTTAGCTTATTGGTAATGTGACTGTACACTAATTTAATTAAAGAGTATTTTTTTGTTTGTAACGACTAGGCTCCGAAATTACTGGACCAATTTTGATGAATCTTGGTATGAGGATACATTGAATCACTAATATCAAGCATTTAGTGGCCCTCGTCACCCGCAGCTACCTTTTATTTTTTATTAAGGCTGCTTATGGTGCCAAACGCAACACGCCAGAAATACCCGTCTAGTCCATTGAAAAGTTACATTTGCGGTT
The DNA here is from genome assembly GCA_907269075.1 of Idaea aversata. NCBI lineage: Eukaryota > Metazoa > Arthropoda > Insecta > Lepidoptera > Geometridae > Idaea > Idaea aversata. The sequence continues at coordinate 2,800,016 of OU026084.1, forward strand.
GCATTTGTCAGAGGACGCAATTTTATTTTTTAGATATCAAGAGGGCATCAGTCTAAGCTAAAATCCAAGTTTGGCACACAAAAGGGGGGGAAAGGGGAGAACCAATCGCCATACGACTTATTTCTACTTCTATATCTTATTATCTATGTAAAAGCTACATGCATGCCAAGTTTCATGCTTTCAGCTAGATGGTACCGTTTAAGAGCTTAGGGATCTGAGTAATGGATTTTCGCTCATAACTTTTTTATTTTTGGTTTAAGACTAAAAGTTATTTCATAAAAGTTGTAGATAATCTTATTTGCAACAAAAAATGTTTAGTAATATTTTTTGTGTGACCTATAGTTTGTCAGATAAACCATAAAAAACATTTAAATCCCTTTTTCCAAGATGGCGGCCGTGGGACAAGAGCTACAATCTCTCAAACTTGGATTTAAGCTTAGACTAACCCCCTCTTGAAATATATAAAATAAAATTGCGTCCTCTGGCAAATGCACGCTAAGCCTAAAAAAATGTAACATTTCAATGGACTAGTCGCTTACAGCTAATATTATTGGTTGTAACGAATGTGTTTTGTTTTTCTCAAAAGTGCTGAGATGGAATTGTAGGTGAAACTTTTACCGATATTTTGGGGTAATTTCGAGGCAAAAATTCTTTTTGTTTTCAAAGCTAGACTAGTTTTAATTCTTAATTTTAGGATAGCTTCAAAACTATAGGAAATGTTTGGCTCAAAATCACACCAAACACAAAAATCTCACCTACAAATTCCATCTCAGCACTTTTGAGAAAAACAAAACACACTCGTAACAATCAACAATTTTCACCAACGAAGGCGAGCGGTGCCAGTAATAACTTTTTAGTAGGCTGTGTACCAAGGTCGTTGGCGTATGGACCCCGCTTAATTTATTTTTTTCTTAACATAAGTAGGTAATTACGTGATACGAACACTAATATGTCACGGATTAATTTAACGAATTTTTAACATATTAAAACACTGCGTCGAATCCGTTAATAATTCAATTATTCTTTATCAATGAAATTTATATGTAGTAATTATGTTTTACACAAATGGTAATCGCTGTTTGTTTTTTATTAAATTGATAAAGAAATCGTATAAAAAGTCCCTATTGAGGAGTCATTGGGTTTTAAAATACCAAAATCGGAATGGTAAGTTTTTTTATTTAGAATTTGTTTTGACGTGGTAACCGTCTAATAAATTGGTGGAACCACCTGCATTCACACAAAAGTGTCACAGTAATATTGTGTGACGTCATGCGTCATGGTAACATGACCATAACTAAAAAGCTAAACAAGTTCTTTTCGTTTTGTGATAGGTAAAACATCGCAGTTTTGTCTAATTTTATATCATTTAGCTGGCCCTCATCGAATTCACGAATTTGTACTTTTTAACCGACTTCAAAAAAGCATTAGGTTCTCAATTCGAAAGTTTTTTTTACGGTTCCGTAGCCAAAGGGTGAAATTGGGACCCTATTACTAAGACATCACTGTCTGTCTGTCACCCAGGCTGTATCATATGAACCGTGATAGGTCTAGCTATCACGGTTGTTGAATAGTGAATTTGACACACACAGTTGAATTTTTTACAGATAAAATAAAATAAATAAATAAATATTGCAGGACATTCCACACATCGCCATCTAGCCTTGTGTTATGGGTGTTAAACAACGGATATACAGGGTTGTTTTTCGAATTTACATAACCTCAACATTTTTTTTTTCGAATTTCCAAAAGTCGTAGATCAAAAGTTCCTTGTTATGGTGCACAGAAATAGCCCTCAACGGCTTGCTAGTATAATTTCCAATAACCCTGCATACTACTTATATACTTTTCTTTAGTAAATATAATACTTATAATACACAGAAACAACCAGACCACAGACAAATATCTAAGCATAAATACATGTCAGAGGCGGGAATCGAACCCGCAACCCTGTGATTGGCAGTCCGGCATGGTGACCATTGTGTGGTGAAGATGATGTATTTCTGTTGCCGATTTAACAACAATTGATCAAAATAGAAAAAAAAATATTTAATTGGTGCTCCCATGCAACATGGACCTGGTTATGTAATAATACCTAAGTATGTCAACATTTTTTTTTTTTTTCAATTTTACCCTGTTGAAAAAGGCTCAGGCTTGCTCAGTTCATAACAGCCTCGTCTATAAAAATTCCGCCGATTTTTACTGGTCATACAAAGTCGAATAAAACAAATCGGATACTTTAATTAAGCAATACTCCTTTAGTTATCAGACCATAGATGATGTCTTTTTTTCTACATCCATGATGATGTCCCATAATCTCATGTCCTCATCTTAAAATTCAAAATGATTGCAACATTTCAAGCTCTACTAAGACCCGAAAAATTATGTCCATAGTTATGCAGATTATAAAATATCGTAACATTCGATTTCCCAGAATGAGACACTTACGTAAAAGTTATTGACTATACAGGGTTATTGGAAATTAATTGACACGGCGTTAAGGGCTTCTTCTGTGCACCTTAACGATCAACTTTTGTTCTACGATTTTTGGAAATTCATTATAAAAATATTCCATACAAAAATAAAAAATTAAATCCAACAGTTCAAATAATACTCAACTCTACGTCTACGTCACAGAGTAGGTATGGTACAACCCATCGATCATATAACCGAATAGATACAACATCGCTTCGTTTTTGTTCAGGACGTAGTTCACCAAATCATGAGGTAGCGGGGGGCGTAACTGCCGATGTCATAGTGTTGGTAATAAGTAATTACTAAATATCGATACCATAGATTTTATCGATGTTTGTATTATAAAATTATAGAAAAAAAAAACTGCAACGAATGTATTATTTTTAAATAAATATAAATAATTAACCACTGAGCCGACTTACATCGTTTAATTTTATTCATGAACCCACCTTATCTTCAAGCTGTCTTCGAGTAATCGACGAATAAATATACGCAAACCCTTTCTTTTTTAAGTCAGTTAAAATACTTTTTGACAAATAAATTCATTAATGTAAAATACAAAACATGTCAGTTCTAAGTTTTATCGAATCGATATTATTTTTTTCATTTATACCCCACCACTACTTACACGTGCTTAATATTTTTGATAAAATAGCACAATTCGTTTTCTATTGAGTGAGGGCGCTGTATCGATATTTCAAACAAATTTGTTCCTTACCAATTAGTTTGCGTGTATACCGCATCAAAAAAATAAAATTGTTTTAAAACCAACTTATTTGTGCAGTTGAGTGGAGGCGCTAGTGTCCGTACTAAAACTGAATTTTCGCACCAAAATATGGTTAGTTTTTGTTTTGTTACACGCAAAAAAGTGTTGGTTTTACTACAAAAAGACTTCAACGCGAGCCCGTTTTATTTGACGAACAATTTTTACCAAGATATCTTTTGCAGTTGGGACAGTCAAAATGAAAGTTTAAATCACTTACCGGTGGAAAGTTATCCCATCTTTCTGGTAGCTGGATGTTTTTTATTTTTCCCACACCATTTTATAGAACAATACACCATTTCTGAACCGATTCTCGCGACGACAACAGCAAAAAATAATAAAAAACTGCGAGTAATCGACTGCACCACTCCTTGGTTCCCACTAAAGTTGTATTCGAAATGACCCTTTGATATAGAGTCTAAAACTACTATGCGTGGTGAACATTACAGACCCTTCATTATGAGTCTATTGGTAGTGGTCGATGGGTACAACCCGATCGGGTCGCACGCAGTGCGCCCCGTGCCAATCGCGCGCGCGCACTTGCCGCATAGACATAGAAAATTACCAGACAATACGAGAAACACTTAAATTTTTTTTTTGGTATATGTATTAAGCTTCGACAAAAGTCGTAGAACAAAAGTTGTTTGTTAAGGTGCACAGAAGAAGCCCTTAACGCCGTGTCAATTAATTTCCAATAACCCTGTATAGGGCATCTCCGCAGCCCCAATAGCACTCTAAACGGGTTATTGTATAGGACTAACTTACCCTGTAAGCCCTATAAGCGCGCTTGGTATATCTGGACCACAAAACCCAGTGTAAAACGATTGACAAAAGGCCCTGAACAAGGCCACTCTATCTTACATTCATCATATGGAATTATTATTATTTATTATTCTGCAGGCTAACTCCGCATTTCAACTAACTTTGGTATTACTCTTCATTGTCGCTGTTGGCCGCAGTACTCCCATCCAAGATCAAGACCGGCGAGAAGACCGAGACGAAGAAGACAAAACTTTTATACTCCGTAATCATGATGAGAAGGACATAGTTAGAAACCAGAGGCAGGAGAAACGTGATCGGGTCGACGGTAGTCGTGATCAGGACCACTGGCCTGAAAGGATCTCCAGGCGACATCAAAACAACAACAGGCCTGATCAGCTCGACGGCAGGCGTGATCAGGACCACTGGCCTGAAGGGATCTCCAGGCGACATCAAAACAACAACAGGCGTGATCAGGTCGATGGCAGACGTCAGGACGACTGGCCTGATTGGACCTCCACGCGACATCAAAATAACAACAGGCGTGATCGCGAACGGCAGGATGATTACGAAAGGGAAGGAAATCAAGATCCCACAGTAAGAGAGGAAAACCGTCGACTTCGTAACCAAGACCAGAGAGACCAACAGGACCGCCGACGACAGCAAGGAGGCAGTGCTGTACACGATAGTGTGGAAAAACATCGTCTACGTTACCAAAATGACTATCGAAAGTCAATTGAAAGAGTTCGGAGACCATCACTACAGGAAGTATTACTTTTAGGAGTTCATAAGGCATCATCGGAAGAAGAGAATCTTCAAAGACAAAATAACGATGTAGTTGAATTAAGAGACCAAGTTATAGTATATGATGATGGAAAACTCTACAGAAGCAACAACGACAACGATCGTCTTGAAGTCGTTCGTAAAGGTCAAGATGAAACGAATAAAAAAGACGAAATTATTGATGTCAAAGCTCAAAGAGAACGCCGAGATGTTCAGGATTTTACAAGATCAGACATAAAACGGGAGGGATCCAATCAAAGTCAAAATTCTGAGAATAAACATACTAAACATATCGTAAATTCCATTTGCTCGAAAGAAAAACCAATGTCTTCCTTCTATAGCACAAAAATCCATTCTCACAAAGATGAACTTCACCCCGACAACCCCTATAACCAACAACTTTATAACGGAATTATAAAAAACATACAACTGCAAGCTGAACACAATACACCATATTCATATGAATATTTTAATCCATTAACGTCCGTCTATAACAAAGGAATTCATTATCACGACTATGAACCTCTTAACCAGTATGACAAAGGGATATCGCACGGAATTGCAAACAACAGAAATGCATTTGAACCACTGCGAGCTGACAATAATAATACACAATATCCATATCCATATGAATATTTTAATCCAGTGACGTCCATCTATAACCAAGGGATTAATTCTTACAACTATGAGCCTGTTTACCAGCATAACCAAGGGATATCGCACGGAATTGCAAACAACGCAAATGATCAAAAACCAATTGCTATCAACAGAAATGCATTTGGACAAATGCAAACTGACAATAATACACCATATCCATATGAATATTTTAATCCAGTGACGTCCATCTATAACCAAGGGATTAATTCTTACAACTATGAGCCTGTTTACCAGCATAACCAAGGGATATCGCACGGAGTTACAAACAACAGAAATGCATTTGAACCACTGCGAGCTGACAATAATAATACACCATATCCATATCCATATGAATATTTTCATCCAGAGACGTCCATCTATAACCAAGGGATTAATTCTTACAACTATGAGCCTGTTTACCAGCATAACCAAGGGATATCGCACGGAATTGCAAACAACGGAAATGATCAAAATCCAATTGCGAAATGTCATTAATATGCCATATCCATATGAATATTCCAATCCAGTGACGTCCATCTATAACAAAGAAATCAATTTTCACAACTTTAAACCATATTATGACCATTATAACCAAGAGTTGTCACACGAAATTGCAAAGAACAAAAATACATTCAGTCAACTGCAAGCTGACAATAATACACCATATCCATGTGAATATTCCAATCCAGTGACGTCCATCTATAATGAAGGTATTAATTCTCACAACTAGGTATAAATCTCATAACCAGTATGACCAAGGGATCTCGCACGCAATTGCATACAACAGAAATGTTAGATCACTGCAAGCTGCCAATAATGGACCATATCCTTAAAAAGATGATGATGCAGCAGAATAATAGGCAATAATTTAGTTGAGAATTTAATGATCTTGCTGTCAAAAAAATGTTAAATATGGTGTAAGTTTCGCAGATTATATACTTAGTTTGAAAATTTGTAGTGAAAGTTGATTAGTCAGTGGATTTGTGATTAAATTTTTTTATTGAAATGTGTTTTTTTATAATACCTAGGTAATTTTGAACCCATCCCTCTAAATATTGACATGTTTCATTGTAAATCGAAGGATTTCTTTCAGTCAAAACGTGACACAAGGGAATACAAAGCTTATTGTCAACTTGAGATGTTGAACTAAGTATAAATAAGTATAAATATCTGCTACCTAAATAGCAATTCTAATATAATTTGCTACTTGACAGTTGTAGGTAACGATAGAATATGAAATATGATGAAAATGGTAGCTCTAATAGGATAACAATACAATTTATGTTTTGCATTAAGATACTTACTTACGCTGGCTCAGCGACCCGAAGTGGATCTAGGCCTCCGGCACCAAAATACACCATTTAGGCATCCTATTCTGCGGCACTTGTTGCGAATCGGCTGCATGAAGGGCTTGCAGGTCTTGTTGGACTTGGTCTATCCAGCGATACCTAGGTCTACTACTACTACGAAGTCGGGTCGATTTGGTATAGCCGATGATATTAGGCTCAGCCACAAGTTCTTTCAACTCCACAAACTTATAATAAAATAAAATTTAGCACAATAAACTTACGATTATAATATAAACCCAAATAACCCGCCCCTTACCGTTCCCTGCGCAAAGGTTTCTGATGGCTAACCTCTACGCCAAAAAAGAGCCGGAGAGTCACACCCATTCCCCAATTCTATCGCCCAACTCTGATAAATTGTTTGGCGTCGTCGTCACCCTAACGTCTCTACGGCGATAGGTACAAAAAATATACGCTCCAAGTCCATGTATTTGGCCCTTGGCTTTTTGTTAGCGTCTTCTGCCGGCGTCCCAGGCGTACCTACAATCGGCGGCGCTCAAATGTCAATTAAGTCGAAGCGTAACGTTTACAATCCTGTGCAGCACTATTTTAAACACTAGTCGACCATGTCCAGAGAAGAGAACTTGTCAATACTTCTGGAGCCAACTAAGCCGTGGGGTTTCATCACGATGTTTTTCTTCACCGTAAGAGCAATGCCAATTAGCGCACATATTTTTTTAAGAAAAATCATTGGTGCACGCCGGCTTGGATTCGAACCCACGACCTTTAGAATGGTTTGGTATTTAACAGAGCCCGTAATGCGAGTTTTTCGTACAGCAAACGTTACCCTCACGTAAACGAGAAAATTGTATGGAAAGTTAAAGCTTCACATTACATCCGCTAGGGGCGCTTTTCAACGTTTGTTATCAAAAAAACTCGCACTCCAGGTACAGTCACATTACCAATTAGCTGAACCCCACGTGACCCAGAGTTCATTCGCATATCTGTAAAAAAATACAGTATTTACCTATTTTGTTATTTTTTATATTGTATATTAAAAAAATAGAATCAGGTAACATTACTTTACAACCTTACAGATTTACGAGTGAACTCTAGGTCACGTGGGGTTCAACTAATTGGTAATGTGACTGTACGTACAGAAGGCCTAATAGTAATAGTCCACTGAAAACTTAAGATTTTAAAATACTGAGGGGTTCTAGTCTATAATAAAACAATAATTGATAAAGTAAATAGGAATTTAATACTAGCTAGATATTTGTACTATAGCTGATATCATTTATCATTATTCTAATATTATTAATATATCATTCGAAGACGGCTCAACCGATTGAGATTCTTTTTGTTTTGTAAGTAATTTTGTAACTCTTTAGCTTTATAATATTAGTATAGATAGAAACAACCAGACCACAGATAATTATCTAACCCGCAGCCCTATATTTGGCTTGTGCTAAGTCGTCAGCATAGTTTGGCTAGTAAAATCATAATCACATAACACAAAAGGTAAAAACCAGGAACCCTTTTATGATCACTCTCTTGTCCGTCCGTCCGTCTGTCTGTCTGTCACCACCGATTTTCTCTGGAACGGGTGGACCTAGTGTAGGGATTCCTGCCTGTTATGATGGTAGTAGGTACCCTGTTGTTAGTTTATAGTTACACTAAACCACGATGTATTGATTATAAGGATATTTATTGAATCGCACAAACAGTACGCTAGGCGTCTTAGTTACGACTGACTTATAATTAATGAATAAAATGAGTAAATTGAGTAAATGCTGTACGAGCAATAATTCTGTAGGTATTGGCTCGTACATGCTCCCGAGGGAAAGAAATAACTGAACACAATTAAAATATAAAAGACATTCAAGCAATTAACAAAAGTAAGCAATATAAAATCATTCATTATCATATTATTAAGGTCACAGTGTGAACCCGTTGTGAGCCGTTGGTTTCGGATTTCCAACGCGGGGGGCCATGTCCTGTAGCTCGATCTCCTCAACTTTTACTGTAGTCGTAGGGGCAGCTGCAGGAACGCTCCTCAATCGCCATATTATGAAGGAGGCGGCGATTCCTCCCACCAGCAGTAGTGAGCTGATAGTATAATTGCCGATGTCGTGGACGGATAAGTCACTTAGTAGGTGCTCTCCTTCCTTCTGTGCTTTTATCTGGTCATCCAGCATCAAGTGTTCGTTTGTAAGATTCAATTCGGCTAGCTTGATGTTTTTGTGATTATAGATTTCCAACATATCATTTGGTGAATCGATTGTTGGAACTTCCAGATTCATTCCCATTCTAGTTTCACTTTTTTCACTTTCTTGTAGCTCTTTGAGGATAGATGACTCGTTAGAAGCCCATTTTCGTAGAATAAATCCACCTTTTTTGTCGTCGTACAGTTCCTTTTGTAGGGCTATTGTTGCCTCAATAGTATGGTTTCCCGTTACAAGGTCATCCATATAAAAATCCTGTTGCAGCGCCCTTAAAGCCAAGGGAAAGGCTTTGCCTTCGTCTGCAGCAAGTTGTGCAAGAGTACGCATCGCAAGGAATGGTGCGACTTTTGTACCGTAAGTTAGCGTGCCGAGTTGCATTTCTTTCAGCGGTTCGTTCACGGAGTCTCTCCAGACAATTTTTTGAAGATTTTGCTGACTTTGATGGAGATTTATTTGACGGTAAAATTTATTTATGTCAGCTGTTAAAACATATTTGTAACACCTCCATTTAATGATCAGTGTCAAAATGTCCTTTTGTAGGTTTGGTCCCTTTTCCGTCAAGTCGTTTAGGCTGTACCCGGAGTCTGTTTTCATTGACGCGTTAAAAACCGTACGCAATTTTGTCGTAGTGGACGTCGGTCTTAAGACTCCGTGATGGCTCAGATATACTTGTACTTGACTCTCGGATTTCTCCGCTGGTTTCATGTGACCGAGTTCAATATATTCATGTATAAATTGTTTGTATAATGTAGCAAAATGTTCTTGTTTAGTCATTTTCTTCTCTAACTGACGAAATTGAGCAATCGCTTGAGATTTTGAATTGCCTAGGTTTTGTTCATAGTTTGGTTTCATCGGCATTTTCACTACGTATCTCCCGTTTTGCAATCGTTCCGTCGTTTGAGTGTAGTATTGTTCGCAGTATTCGTCCGACTCAGTTTTTCCGGGTTCAGAAGGAATATCTTCCATTTCCCAAAACTGTGATAAGTTATCCAGTTCCGTTAGAGTGACGAAACAGTTATACTGCTTTTTTGTAGCTCCACATAGGATCCAACCCAACTTTGTTTGTTGAGCCAGTAGCGAGCGGTTGTTATGTTTACGTACTCCTTCTACGATGACTTCGGAGTAGATATCTGCACCCAGCAGGAGATCGATGGGCCCAGAAATGTTAAAACTTGGATCGGCTAGTTCGATGTTCTCTAGTAGCGTCCAGTTAATTGTGTCAAATGATTGATTTGGTAAGTTGTTGATCAGTTTACGCATTACCAATGCCTCTGTTTGAAATGTGTAGTCCGAGTGGATTGATTTACATTCGAGTTTAATCATCCCTTTGCTAGTGCCCGTGATGGTGCCGACGCCAGTCACGGAGGCGTTCAGTTTGTTTCTGGGCAAGTTAAGTCGCTGAGCGGCGTTTTCTGTGATCAAAGATACTTGAGAACCTTGATCAAGTAACGCGCGAAGTGTGACGTAATCACCTTCTTTGTTTTTAACCTTAAGTTGAAGAGTCGTTAGGAGTATCTCTTGCTCTCCACTTAGGTGATTCGAAGACATCTCCGAGTTAGTTATTGACCTTGATTGTGATCCCTTTTTTATATTGTCGTCATGCAGTACAGTATGATGTTTGTAATTGCAAGTACGGCAACGTTGTCTCGAATTACATTTGTCGGTATGACGAAATAGACAATTCTTGCAAATGTTCATATTATTGACTGTTTTATTTCGAGTTGCGACATCCATGTTCAAGAATGCTGTACATTTCCATAGCGCGTGCTCATTATTGCATAGTGGGCAAATTCGAAGCGTAGCATGGTAGGTATTTGTTCGTTTTTCAGCGATGTTATTATTCGTTGATTTGTAATTCGAGAAGTTACTGTAATTTTTCGATTGAAGATTCTTTGGATATGGTTGTTTTTGTCCTAGCTTTTTGAAGCGGGATCCTGTTAGCGCCTTGAACCTTTCTTCTAGGTAGTTGAGAAATTCTTCCAAGTCTGGTAGCTCAGAAGATTGTTTGACCGATAGAAGGTAGTCTTTGTCGGTGACGTCATCCAACTTTGCTTGTAATAAGTACACGATGACAGGTCCCAACGCATGAATATCCAAGCCGAGATTTTTCAAGCCGTTCAAACATTCTCTCGTGGTATCGTGAATCCTTTTCAAGTTAGTCAAGTTTGGATTATCGATGGCAGGCTGACTAAGGAGAGTATCCATGTATGACTTAAAAAGTATTCGTTTGTCATCGTAGCGCTGCTGAATAATCTGCAAACATGGCTCGTAGTTAGCTGAACTCACGGGAAGATGTTTTATTAGCTTTTCAGCTTCACCTCGCAACTTAGACTTCAAAAACTTCATTTTTTGCGCGTTGTTGAGTGTCGGGTTGTCGTGAATAGTTTCCAAGAACAGATCTCGGAACGACTCCCAGTTCGTGTAATCTCCATCGAAATAGGGAACCTCTATCCTTGGGTTGGTTTTCTCATAGTGAGCCGTGTTAAACATTTTTCTGTTTATGTCGTCTTTTAGACGATCGTAGACTTTTTCCCAGTAGCTGAATGTTTTTTCATACTCCTTATCGTCATCTTGTAAGACGTAGTTCAACTGCCAGTGAGTTTTATCGATGCAATCCCATTTAGATCTAAGTATGCGTAGCTGTTCTTGAAGTTGCCACTCGCCCTTCAAGTCATCTATATTTATTTTGGTAATCGCTCGTTCCAAGGCGTTGAAGTTGCAGGTTTGAGTACGAAATAGTGTAGCCATTTGCTCGTCCGCGTCCTCAGGGACGTTTAAATGTAAATCTGAGGTGTCGAACTGCATGGTTTCGATCTGTTTAGAAGTTCCGGCTCTGGGTTCCGGACTTTGCATACCGTTGTTTTCTGGCGTTTTTGATTCGTTTAATAAACGATCTCTTAGTTGAGTCATAGTTTGGAAGGTTTCTTCGTACAGTGCTGATGTTATTTTGAAAACGTCTTTCTTGTAGTATTCGTGGTCGACATTGGTAGACTCGAACTTCTTCAGGATGTCATTATTCGTACGGAACTCGTCCCAGTGTGATTGTAACGCGTCGAGGCGTATGTTAAGGTAAGGTACGGTTTTCCTTACCGCTGAATCCTTTTTGTAGTTGGTATGGATAGTTTTGATTTGTTCGTAGCTGTGTTGCTGTTTCTTTAGAAGCTCTACAAATTCTTCAGACATTGTTGTAGATGTTGTTCGTGGTTGGCGCGTAGTTATAGTGATTCACGTAGGTAGTGTTCACCGCTAGTTGTTGCTTGCAGCAGTAGAAGTAGTGATTCACGTAGTTAGTGTTCACAGTTGTTGCTTGCAGCAGTAGAAGTAGTGATTCACGTTGTTCGTGTTCACAGTTATTGCTTGTAGCAGTAGACGTAGGTAAGTTTCGCTGGTTCGTAGGTAGCGCTCAATGCAGCCTTCCCGAATTACGCTATGTGCACCTTCTCAACTCTAGTGGGGGATGCCGCTTGTGGCAAGCCACCAAAGCCGATTTGCTAACGTAAACGAGAAAAACCACACTAAGCACTCCAAAAAAATCGAAGGACCAAAACGATGTAGGGATTCCTGCCTGTTATGATGGTAGTAGGTACCCTGTTGTTAGTTTATAGTTACACCAAACCACGATGTATTGATTATAAGGATATTTATTGAATCGCACAAACAGTACGCTAGGCGTCTTAGTTACGACTGACTTATAAATAATGAATAAAATGAGTAAATTGAGTAAATGCTGTACGAGCAATAATTCTGTAGGTATTGGCTCGTACACCTAGCTAGTTAAAATTCATACCAAATACTAAGATCTATAGTCCCTATTAGGTGTATCAAGGACAAGCTATGTTTGTTTCTAAGAATTGATCTCTACCAGCAACACTATCGATTGGTATAAAAATATAGGATGATTATTTTTTGCAAAATCAACAGGTTCGATTCCTGGCTAGAGTAACGAATTTTTCAAAAATCTAATGATGCAGTTTTAGTTTTTGTCATAATCGGGCACGCCACTCCTTTCAGGATTTTTTTGCTATCTCTTATAGTTTAGGATATAGCCCTGAAGGCACACATAAAAATTCACCCTGTATTTTTTTAAAACTAACAGGTTCGATTCCTGGCTAGGGTAATAACTTTTTTTTGAGTAGTGAAACAACTAAACGTACCATTTATTTCACTAGTGAAACTGACGCTCGAACAGTCACTTTCAGTACTGATTCGGAATGAAGAAGGTGATATAGCTTCTGGTTCCAATAAATTTATGTCACCAACAGTTTCCACAGTAATATCATCTGTAACAAATGTAATAATCCTTAAGGTGAAAGGGTACCGGCGCTCTCACCATACAAACGTAGTGCCACAAAACCTATAACTGCCATGACTATGCCCCTATGTTTTGGTTTTTTTTCATTTTCTAATTATCATAGAAATGAAGATAAAAAAAAAAAAAAAAAAAAAAAAAAAAAAAAAAAAAAAAAAAATAGATGCATGGTCTTGGTCATGGCAGTTAAGTATAAGTTTTATGCACCAAATATATTTGCTCTAGTGTCATTATCCAGAGAGAAAACATTCGACTACGTTAGTAATAGTTTGTATGGAAAGAGCCCCCGGTACCCTTTCCTCTTAAGTGAAATAAATAAAACTCCTGGTGCACCCAGTCGCTACCCTCTCAGCTAAGTCGACCATGTCCAGAGGAGAGAACTTGTCAATACTTCTGGAGCCAACTAAGCCGCGGGTTTCATCACGATGTTTTCCTTCACCGTAAGAGCAATGTCAAAAAGAGCTCATAATTTTTTTTTAAGAAAAATCTATAGGTGCACGGCCGGCCGGTATTCGAACCCACGACCTTCAGAATGAAAGACGAGGTATCTACCACTAAGTCAACACCGCATGAGCACCCAGTTATCTAGGGATGGCACAAAAATATACCTCTGATACACCCAGTTGAACATTTTGTTGGTGGACCATGGGCGATTAATAAGTAGGTCTTAGTTATCTAAAAAAAAAAGTAAAATAAGTAATCTTGCAAACAAGGCTTTTTATACGATTCGGGAGTTTTTTAACATCAAAATGAATACTAAGCAATTCCAGATAACAAATGAGATGATTTTAGCTTCACTTTCATATTTACTTATTTAAATGCATGATCTTATTTAATTAACTACTATTAATAAATAAATATTGCAGGAAATTATTACACAGCGCCATCTGACCTTAAACTAAGCTACTAATAGAATACTAAAATTATTTTTATTTGTAAATTATACACATACAAACAAATATCTCAACATAAATATTTTTTGAGGCGGGAATCGAACCCGCTACCTCTGCCAGTTGGAGAATAGTTCATAAACTTAAATTAAGATTTCAGCCGCCAAATGGCAGATTACAGCAGAACGCTATACAGGATTATTGGAAATTAATTGACACGGCGTTAAGGGCTTCTTCTGTGCACCTTAACAAACAACTTTTGTTCTACGACTTTTGTCATATTTTACATTACCTACTTCACTTTCCGTACCACAAACTTTAACTCTAAGGCATCTGCTTTGTAGATATGCTCTAAACCAGTTATTCATTGGGCCCCTAATACCACATTCATCCATAGCCTGCAACAAGCCATCATGGTCCAATGTATCGAAGGCTTTTTTGAAATCAATAAATATTGCCAATACTAATTTCTTTTCATTTAATGCGTTATTAACTTCATGCGTTATTAACTTCTTCTGTAAATTGAGCCAAAACTGTCGCTGTGCTTCTACCTGGTCTGAAGCCATGTTGTACATCATTCAAAATGCTGTTTTCTTCTAAAAATTTTGTAATTTGTCCTACTATAACTTTTTCCGTAATTTTATTTATCGCATTTAATATTGCTATTGGTCTGTAATTAGTGTACTCAAAATGACTGCCCTGCTTAAATATCGGTCTAATAATGGCCATATTTAACTGATTTGGATAATAACCGCATTTAATACTCAAATTAATAAAATGAGCCAACACCGGACATATTTTTTCGTTAATTAACTTTAAGTCCCTGGTTCTTATTCCATCGGACCCAGACGACTTGCTGCTAGACATCTTATTTATTATTATATTAACTTCCTTAGATGTAACATTTCTAAATCTAAAACTTAAATTGGCTTCTTGGACATATGATTCCCTTAATAAAAATTTCTCATTACATTTGTGCTTAATACTATTTATTTCATTGGTAAAAGTTTCACAAAAGGTGTCTGCTATTATCTGGCTTTGATGTTTTTTTCCTAAATATATTTTTACAATTTTATCTACATTACTCTTCTTTCTACCTATCCAGCTATTTATGTTTTCCCAAATTTTTCTTATGTCCCCCTGACAGTTATTTATTATTTCTTGCCTATGTTTATTTTTTGTCTTATAAATTTCTTTGTGTGTTTTATTTCTAAATTTAGTGTATGTCAATCTCTTATTATTATTCCCTGGATCATTTTTCCATTGCCTAAACAGCTTATCCTTTTCCCTAATCATGTTTTGTAATTTACTTGACACCCAAGACTTCACCTCTCTTTTGGATGATTTATTATATATTTCATATGTATTACTCTCATAAATTTCCTTGAAAAAACTATAAATATTACAATAAAGCTCAATAGGATCAGATATTTCTAATAATGACACCCAATTAATTTTATTTAAAGATTCTATAATACCTTTGTTATTGAGCGCATTCTTAAAACTAACTTCGTGCGGCGTGTTATTGACCGAACGAGCGAAGCGAGTGAGGTCTAGTGGCGAGACGGTCGGTCGGTTGTACCTATGTATCTATGTATCTATGTATGTTTGTTCGACGATAACTTGAGTACCGTTGCTCTGATCTTAATGATTTTTGGTACACGTGTAGTTGAGGTCCATAAAAATTTTAAGTTCGAACATGAGCAGGATCGGTCGGGGGGTTACGGAGATAGGGGGTGCAAAAGGGGATCTACATATATGGCAGGCAGACTATGGGGCAAATATACCCGAGTGGGGTATCAAATGAAAGGGTGTAACTTCGGTGACAATAATATGGTACTATGGAACTGATATGATGATGGAGCTGGAAGGAATCCACAGGAATTTATCATCTCAGCGGTCATGTTTATATCAAACTCATTTGTATCAAAAAGGAAAAAACGATTAGACCTTCTTTTATGATTAAAAAATGACAATGTCAGGTTTTCTTTCTGTCATTGTCGTAAAACATATTATTATGATTTCCAATTTTCAAAACCATTAGATAACTTAACTTCGTGATATTATAAGATTAAAATGGATGATCCATATTAGGTACCTACATAATAATATTATGGTTATCCTAAATTCAAATAATTCTCAAAAGTTTATAGGGCAAAGTCATGCACTCTTGGGTTCGCTCCCGATGGTCTTTGAAGGAGATGCTTGAACCAGCTATTAATCAGCAAAACTGAAGCCGAGGCGAAAATTGGTCGAAACTTCTATGGTTGATGTTGTCTGGGCCACTCAACCTACCTTGGGTGAAGACTGTAGTTTAAAAGCGTCTATTCTACTTTCCCTTAAATCGTCAGACCTCTTTTTGCTTCATAACCAGCTGCGCCCCGCGGCTTCACCCGCGTAAGTCCTGAACCCGTGAGAATATCAAAATAAAAAGTAGCCTATGGCTTTCCTCCATAAATGGACTATTCAACACACAAATAATTTTTCAATTCGAACCAGTAGTTCCTGAGATTAGCGCGTTCAAACAAACAAACAAACAAACTCGTCAGCTTTATAATATTATAGTAGGTATAGATTATTCATTTATTTCTTAATCAAGGGTTGGTTAACAATTGTGGTGGATAATATTAAATAGTATAGCTAGCCGATCTAGAGATTCTAATTAAAAAACTTGTGACTTGTGACTCTTTTTATTATTTTTATTTACTATTAAATAGGGACTTATTAAATTACATATAGGACATAATAGTTCCACCGATAATATAGGTCTCAAACTTCTGTAATATATTTGTATCGAGGTAGGAGCCTCTCTCCTCTTTTCTTCGTTCGTTACGTTATGATGAGTACATACTTAGGTACAAAAAAATTGACAATAAGAACTCAAAATTGTCTTGGTAGCAAGATAGTCATATCATATTTGGACTCGTTTAAAGCACCTTAATAAGTAGGTATTCTAGCTTCTGAAGAATCAGCTGATATCTGGGATCAGGTGATGGAGCTGGAAGAAGGCACTCAACTTCAAAGAAATATGAACTCATCTTCTAGACAAGATAAGTCTATCGTTAAAGTTGTCTTGATAAGTAGGCACTCTAGGTGTTAAAGAAGCAACTGATATCTGGGGTTTGGTACTATAGCCGGCGGAAGAAGGCTATAGGAACTTATCTTTCGAAAAGTAAGGTCTATCGTGTTCACTTGATGAGGACGTAGGTACTCCAGGTACTGACGATATGGTGATATAGACGGAAGGCGGCTTTAGGAGCTTTTTAATCTCACGCGATTTACATTCATAGTAGGTGCTTAGGTATTCCCCCGAGTATCTTATCTTCTTATCTTATCTTATATAATGGGGGCTGACAAATTGCCAGCAACACTTCGACCCAATGGGATCTTTTGTGTTCACCCCTACCTTGATGTTTCTTACTCTTTGAAGAAGTGGTCGACTAACGCGGTGATCCCACTGAGAGGAAGAAACGTATATTCCTCCGGTTTGGGATACGCATTCCCAAGGAGGCTCATACGCTTCGCTGCAGTGCTAAGACGTCACATTCACACAGTACGTGCTCCATAGTTTCCCTGACATCACCGCAGGCTCTGCAGTCATTATTTGAAGTTAACTTCATTTTTAAAAGCATGTCATTGGTTCCGTAATGTCCTGTCAAGGCACCAACCACAGCTCGTGCTTTGCTTCTACTGTTGTTCAATATAAATTTAGAAGCCCCTCTGGTGCTGCTACCTATGAATTTCCTCGAATGTAGCAACCCTTGACTGATTTCCCACTCTTGCGTGTGTTTCTTATCAGCGTAATCCTTTACGGCCTTTATGATTGTGCATGCTGGCAGGCCCATACATGGTTTAGGTCCAAGCATAGTACTTGCCGATCCTGTCCTTGCTAGCTCATCAGCTTTCTCATTTCCTGTTATTCCTACATGGCCTGGGACCCATAGTAGTCGTAGTTTGTTCCTGCGGCTGCGGCCCAACTTGTTTAGGGTTTTTACCGCATTCAGGACCAATTTCGAGTTGACCTTGCAGGCCTTTAGTGACGCTTGACTGTCGCTAAGAATGTAGATAGTCTTATATACTCTTAGATACCCCCGAGTATCAATAAAACGCGAAATAAAAAATACGTGATTGAGACCAAGCAAATTAGGCTATGGAACTCATTTTCTAGACAGGATATGCCTAACGCGATTAGATTCGTGAAAAATATGTTTTGAAAGTATAATAGAGTCAGTGATGTCCAGGGTCTGATGATAGCGATACTAGACAAGACACCTATCATTTAAATAAGATACTTACACCGAAGTATTTGGAGTCTTTCTTCGTTATATCATACTTTACGCTGAAAACTAAAAATCAGTAAAAAAAAACTCGTGAGGTCTCAGTTCGGGGCGAACTACTAGTCTATAACAGCTGTAAAACCCGTTAGGTAATGATCGGCCACCTTCGTAGTAACAGGTAACAGTGTAGGTATAAAGCTCGCTCAGCTGACTCGAGTCGATGCGACCCGAGCCCGCGCCCGCGCCCGCGCACCGTCCACTCGTCGATCTCCGGCTGTCTTCGGCGTTGCAACAGGTTCCAACTGCACTCGTTCCATACCGCGCGAAGACGTGATCGATGCAGGTCGTCGATACTTTCCCGGCCGCCACCTCCTCCCGCGTTACATCTCGTATGCCGCATTGTAAACCCAGTGCACTCATAGTGTCCAAGTATTCAATAGAAACAGGTTCCAGATCATTCGGTAGGATATTCATATTGCAATCACCTATGAGTATTATGTTTTCCTGCTTCGGAATTTTGGTCAGAACTTGTTTAATTTCTAGTATGAATCGACGTTCGTTTGTTCGGGGTGGTTTGTATACACAAAATACATTGGTTCTAAAGTTATTCTTTACGACCTGTCCGAGTAACATTTCAAAGTGGTATGTTTTGGTTTTTAATGTACTTGGTAAGTATTCCAGTCCGCTTTTAATGTACAAAACAATACCCCCACCTTTTCTCTTAGGTCTTGTTATCGAGTAGGTATCGAAACCATCTATATCGTACAAACAGACGCTATGGTTCTTGATATTAACCTCGGTTAGGCATATAACATCGATATCGATACTAGGTAATGTTTTTTTTATTATGACCATCAGTGTATTGAAATATTTTTTCAAAGATCGCACATTCATATGTATTACGTGTAGGGCTGATGTATGACCGTCTAAGTACTGTTCCCAGTCCTGGACATTATTATATTTAGTGTAAGTAATATCATTATTTTGTGTAAGAGACGCCATTTTTACTGTTTAATAATAACTTAGGTAGGTACGTTAGTTAGTTGATAGTATTAAGGTAGGTATTGATCGATTTCCGCTTCAGATCTTATTTTATAGATTTTTTTGTCGTTATCATCTTTTCTCATCAAATTTTTTGCGTTTTGTACCCAAATGTATTTAAAATGATCTCTTAGCTTCGTTTTTACTGCCCAGAAAAGCTGACGCATAGGTTGCGATAGATGTTCATTTATGTAGATACGCGTGCTATCGCTATCGTTATAGATAGATTTATTTGTTATCATCGTTCTTCGCGCCTTTAGCCATTCCAGTCTCACAGCTTTCGTACGAAGCGCTACAATAATCGGAGCTGGATTCTTTTTTCCTGCGTGGAGGGTACGCACTTTCGATCTCCTCTGTCTTCATTTTCAAATTATTTGCTATTTTTTTAACGACTTCTCTTATATTTTCACCTTCTTGTTTTTTCACATTAACTATTTCGATGTTACGTTCTAGCTCCTTTTGCTCAATATACATTATTTCTCACTTCTCTTACTTCCTTTTTTATTTCGGTCATACCTTTTTCCATCTTCACAAATCTAGCATCCTGCTCTTCTTTTATAGAACACAGTAAGTTGTTCATGGTCTTCATTTCTTCCCGAAAAGCCTGGATAGTATCATTCAACGTCTAAGCCGAACAACAAGGGACTTTGTCGATATCGCGACAGTTTCCGATGAATCGCTTTCATACTCTTCTTGTTCAATCTTCTTTCTTTCACTCCGCGTATATATGAGACGCCCAGGTTTCCATTTATCGTCCGATTTCTTCGTTGGTGGTGGTGATCTCTGTACGTTCGCCATAGCTACCCACGTAATTCAATCGCACTGGTTCGATACACACACGACACGACCGATCGACGCGCTAGCTAGCTAGGAATAT
The DNA here is from genome assembly GCA_907269075.1 of Idaea aversata. NCBI lineage: Eukaryota > Metazoa > Arthropoda > Insecta > Lepidoptera > Geometridae > Idaea > Idaea aversata. The sequence goes on from OU026084.1 coordinate 2,820,334, forward strand.
AGCCGTGCGAAGCCCGGGCGGGTCGCTAGTAATAGTACATTGCGATACAAGTGTGGAAAGTTGATCATTCCATAGAGGCGGTTTATGACGGGCGAGCGGAACGCGAGCGTGGCAAAAGCCGAGATGGAATGATCAATCCACACGTGTATCGTACGACGTTTTTTATCACAGTTGCGAATAAAAAAAGACTTGTTAAAATAATAAAAAGTTTTTAAGAATTTTAGGTTATGTTTACTATTTTTTGTTAATTACACTCCCGAAAGGCTAGGCAAAAGACTTTTAACCTATACAACCTCGTCTGACATACAATATTTTTTTAGGGTTTTTTTCATTTGTTTTTGCGTCGGCGGTTAAAAACAGAATATAATGGTAAGGAAAAAATATATTTATGTACCTACCTAAAGAAAAAACAAAATAAAAACAAAACTCAATTTTCAATTATTTTCAAAGACGTTATCACGTAAAATTATCGTTCGTTATCAGACTCTAGAGACAACCTTTTGAAAAGAATAAAAAAAGGTACCAACAAAGAGTTTTAAGCCAGCAAGGCTTAAAAACTCTTTGATGGTACCTTTTTTCAATACATCAAAACAGTATAACCTATGATAAATTATAAATGTTTCATCTAAGTACCTAATATGTCATTAGCAGTGAGATACGTATTTGACATATCGGGATAGCGTATTATTTTAGCACTAGTTGGATTTTTTTTATCGCACGCGTGTATAATACGTTGCATTATGAGCCTAAAAGCGGTTTAATAATTTCCACTTTATGAGCAACTGTGATAAAAATAATATTGCATGACATTCCACACATCGCCATCTAGCCCCAAGCTAAGTAGGTAACTACACCTTGTGTTATGGGTGCTAGACAACGGATACTTATACTACTCATATACTTTTCTTTTGTAAATATATACTTAGAATACATAGAAGCAATTAGACCTCAGACAAATATCTTAGCATATATACTTGTCTGAGGCGGGAATCGAACCCGCAACCCTGTGTTTGGCAGTCCGGTATGGTGACCATTGCTCCAACTGGGTCGTCAAATATAAAGGTGCTACTTCACCTAGAGCATTCACTCCTGGAATGTAACTTTACAGCAAGCATTTTATCAGTAAAGAAAAACGAGCATTAAGAGGAAAGGGTACCGGGCGCTCTCTCCATACAAACGTAGTCAACTGTTTCCTCCCTGGGACACTAGAGCAAATATTTTTGTGCCATAAAACTGCCATTGCCGACTATGCCCCTTAATTATAGATTTTATGCAATAAAAATATTTGCTCTAGTGTCATTATCAAGGGAGGAAACAGTCGACTATGTTTGTATGGAGAGAGGGCCGGTACCCTTTCACCTTAAGACGAAAGGGTACCCGCGCCATGACCAATGACCATGCCCCTATGTTTTGATTTTTTTCATATTCTAAATAACATAGGAAATAATCGTCTTTATAAACCAGAAAATTTTCACACATTTTCAGACACTTACCCAAAAAAAAATACGCATATTTATGAGAAAAGGAGAACATAGGGGCATAGCTGAAGGTTTTATTTAGTTGTAAAAAAAAAATTAAAACAAAAAAAGCATGTTTTGGGGTGTAAACAGTCGACTACGAAATGCTGTTTTCGTCAATATTTATGTACCTAAAACGGTCTGAGCTGCAGTTGTCCCTTTCTTGCTGTTTGAGGAGAGGTCTGGGGGAGGGCAGGGTCGGAGCCTTACGTATACTGCCAGCGAAGTGATGCCCCATAGTCGATAATAATATCGATACACTAGTGATGTAATTGTTTTTCGATAATTACTCAAATTCTTCGTATTTCAATATTGTGAGTAGGAATAACATTCGTATTAACAAAATTAAATAATCTATCTCTTCATACAATAAAACCGTATTTGATTGCGATTTTCATTGTTACTTTGTGGCATGCCTCGGGTAACAAAGTGTTTATTTCATCTAAATTACCTAACAAATAAAAAAGATATAATTTAAATATGTTATACTGTGCATTTTTCCTATAACTAAAATTTTATTTAAGACTACTATACAAATAATTACAGAGGCAAAGGAGGGGTAGTGTAGGAGGACGGACGGACAGACACATGGACAAGAAGGTAAACTAAATAAAGCTTCAAAATTTCAAAAGAAAGAGGGTTTATTAAGTTTAAATTAGTATTATAGAGTAATATCCAAAGTCCAGTAAACATAATCCGAGTCAAAATATTAAGTAAGGTACCGGCGACTAATGAGAGCCGGCGAGTAACAAGGCCCACCCAAGTAGCACGTTAGTGAATTTTGGAACTTATTTTGCAACTGTAGGTAGCATATTAGTGATGCAAGAGTGTTTGGTATTACTTAAAGATGCAAACAGCACTCGAATTTGCAAATGAGTAACTCTTATCACTAATGGTTGCTTTAGAGGGATTTTTGTTTCTTCTTTATTACCTATGGTAGCATTAAGCCGAATCTATTACTCATAGGCGCATAAAGGTTTTAATTTTCTCTCTTTTAGAACTCAAAGAGGCATATGACATCTTAAAATCCCCCCTAAAGAACTGTGCCCTAATAGGTGGTATTTTTCCCTCATTTGGCACCTTTAGTACTAAATAAGTAGTATATATGAGTTATTTATCACTTGTAGTGGCTTAAGAGTTATTATTGAAGCTCATTTGGAACCTTAGTGTAATTGCCTTTGTAAGGTCTAATATACTCTTATATGCTACTGTAAAGCGTATATCGGTTCCATTTTTTTCTCATTTAGAACCACAAGATCTAATTAAAATAATAACGGGTCGAGTGCGAGTCGTACTCACGCGCTGAGGGTTCCGTACATTAGTTTCATTCCAGACAGTTACAGATAGTGTCAGACAGTTCCAAACAGTGCCAGACAGTGCCAGACAGTGCCAGACGGTGCCAGACGGTGCCAGACGGTGCCAGACTGTACCAGACAGTACCAGACGGTACCAGACGGTACCAGACGGTACCAGACGGTACCAGACGGTGCCAGACTGTACCAGACTGTACCAGACAGTACCAGACAGTACCAGACAGTACCAGACAGTACCAGACAGTACCAGACAGTACCAGACAGTACCAGACAGTACCAGACAGTACCAGACAGTACCAGACAGTACCAGACAGTACCAGACAGTACCAGACAGTACCAGACAGTACCAGACAGTACCAGACAGTACCAGACAGTACCAGACAGTACCAGACAGTACCAGACAGTACCAGACAGTACCAGACAGTACCAGACAGTACCAGACAGTACCAGACAGTACCAGACAGTACCAGACAGTACCAGACAGTACCAGACAGTACCAGACAGTACCAGACAGTACCAGACAGTACCAGACAGTACCAGACAGTACCAGACAGTACCAGACAGTACCAGACAGTACCAGACAGTACCAGACAGTACCAGACAGTACCAGACAGTACCAGACAGTACCAGACAGTACCAGACAGTACCAGACAGTACCAGACAGTACCAGACAGTACCAGACAGTACCAGACAGTACCAGACAGTACCAGACAGTACCAGACAGTACCAGACAGTACCAGACAGTACCAGACAGTTTCAGACAGTACCAGTCAGTGACAGACAGTTGTACAGACAGTTGCACAGACAACAGACAGTTGCACAGACAACAGACAGTTGCACAAACAGTTGACAGACAGTTGCACAGACAGTTGTACAGACAGTCCTCGACTTTACAAGTTAAGTAAATTTTACTTTTTTTTACTTTATTAACCTTCACAATGGGTTTTGTACCCGTCTTGAGGATCCCCAATTCAAAGTAGAGACAGCAAGACCTGTGAAGTGAAAAATATCACTACTAGGTACTAATGAGTGATTTTTGGGCTTAAGAGTTCCAATAAGGTAACAAATGAGTGAAAATAAGAACTAAAAGGTCTACTTTAAATCGCCATGTTTAAAAATAATAACCTTGAAAAGCATTTTGTTTAATGGTATTTTATTACAATAACATTTAACAAAATAAGTTTTAATAACTGTTGTTGACATTATACTTTTTGTGAAACTATAATGTTAGGTTTTTAACAACCAAATTGTTGTAAAGTATTATCTTATTTATTTGATCAGCATATATTTTTTGATATTTTTTGATTAAATTGTAGGCGCATCAAAATTTACTAAGTAAATATACCATGGTTTCACGATAAAAAACCATTTGCAAGGGCTCCGTGATATTATGCTGCGGTTTACACGTACATTTTTAATACTCACCAAATAGATGCAATATGGCTGTCACAATTAACACAATAGAACAAAGCACACCGTTTTTCGTTTATCTCCGCCGAAAATAAGACTAGTTATGACAAATTAATCACTCAACGAATGAATGTATCGCTTTATCGTTCAATCATTCATTCACAGCGCGCAATTTGCACCGTTAGTTCCAAGTACCACTCAGGGTAACAATTCGAACTCTTATGCAACGCTTCTGCAACTATAAATGAGTTGCAATTTTTCTCCCTTTGGTAATATAGGTTGCATATAGGTTCTTACCACCTATATAGAACTTAATCAAGGTGGATTTTATTACTAAAGGTTCCAAAAAAATACTATATGCAAGCTATTTGTTACCAAATGTGTTACTTGGGCACTATCTAAAAACACACTTTTAACAGCTTTTTTTCCTTGTTAATTATACGCACAATTATAAAGAACTATTAGAAAAGCTAACACTAATAGAAATAAATAAATAGCGCCATCTTAGGGTTCCGTACCCCATAAGGTAAACAAAAGGAACCCTTATAAGATCACTTTCTTGTCCGTCTGTCTGTCGGTCCGGAAATACCCTATAGGTTTTGGGTAAAAAACCTATATGGATGGTAGTTTCCGTTGACCTAGAATCACAAAATTAGGTATAAAGCAAGGTGTTATCAGCACAAATTAAGGGAAAATTGCAAAAATAAAAAAGTTGATAATTAAAGGGTGATAACATACATACATAGTTAAATCAATTTAACTTGACCTTACGTATGGCCGCCCAAACGAAATAGAGGTCAAGTTAATTTGGTACCAACCTTACTACTGCAAGGGTAGAAAACGAGAATTGAAACGAATGTACGGAACCCTTGGCGCGCGAGGACGACTCGCACTTGACAGGTTTTTTTTAATTTAGCTCTTGTTAAAACACCGTGATTTAACAAGAACCACTAGAAGGTTTTTTAAAAACTTCGTTATTAGTGACAAAATAACAAGAAAACAAACACTTATATGGTTTTTCCGATTGTCAATAAAGCAAATATTTATAAGTAACTAGCTGTCCCAGCAAACGTTGTTTTGCTATTTACTAATAAAAAAATAAAATGGGATAAAAAATAGAATAGTGTTCGATTCTCAGACCTGATGAATATACACAAAAAAAAATCAATTCATACAAATCGGTTCAGCCGTTTAGGTGGAGTTTGGCAACTAACACCGCGACGCGAAATTTCCTATCGAATGCAAAAATTTTAATGACACATTGAAAGATTTTTCATAACTCCCGAACTTTATGATATTTTAATTTTTTAACCTAAACTTTAACCTTTCCCGGTGTAAAAAAATGTATGGTCACCCTAGTGCCAAATTTAAATAGTTATGTCGGAAACCGAGAGACTTTCATAGAATATAACTTTCGTTTTTCTGAACCTGCACAGTGTCTTCTATCCGTAGGTGCCCGCTTATCCATTCATTACCGGACACTCTGTATATTGGGATGAAATAATTTTCCCTATTTTTACGAAATATTTCGTTTTCAACCCTTCTTTGTCGCCGGTACTTTACTATCAGAAATCCAATAAATGTAAGCTAATTCACAGGAGTAGGAAGCAGAACAAATTCAATACCACAAGCCAAATTCAGAAAAAAGAGATCACTATGCGCTATATTAACTAAAGAACTGAATTTCGTCGGCGTCGGCGCACGCACACTAACTCCACAACACCCACACTTAGACAAAACAGAGCGGGGATGGAGCGGGGCGCGCGGCGGCATGCATCGAGACAGGAACATTTTATTCAAATACCTATTTTTCAAAAGTCTCTCAGGGTATCTTTCCCCTTAATGATGATTCTCATTAGACCGAGTCGTGTCCAGGCCGTGCAGAGTCTGGAGCAGAGCCCGTCCCTGCAGCACACTTATATTACACTGAGTTATCAGCAACCGAAGGGGGAGGGGCAGATCCGTGGAGTTGACTGTGGATCCACAGGTGGGACACGGATCATGCACGGTGTAATAAATTAAGTAACTACTTAATAAAAAATGAATCTACTTAGGTAGGTATCTATATTTTTTTCCCTTATTATCTGAATTTTCTGTCACTTTAATATTTTTTTTTTTTAATTTTAATACTCCATTATTTTAATTACTTTTCTTTTGTAAAGCAACTTATAGGGCCTTATAAGTTGCTTTACAATAATAGGTAGTTCAAATAATGCGAGTAAGTATTAAAATAGCCCATGAGAGTGACAATGTGAATCGAGGCAATGAGAAATACCTTCTTAAGCCTGTCAATTATTATTGACCGAACGAGCGAAGCGAGTGAGGTCTAGTGGCGAGACGGTCGGTCGGTTGTACCTATGTATCTATGTATCTATGTATGTTTGTTCGACGATAACTTGAGTACCGTTGCTCTGATCTTAATGATTTTTGGTACACGTGTAGTTGAGGTCCATAAAAATTTTAAGTTCGAACATGAGCAGGATCGGTCGGGGGGTTACGGAGATAGGGGGTGCAAAAGGGGATCTACATATATGGCAGGCAGACTATGGGGCAAATATACCCGAGTGGGGTATCAAATGAAAGGGTGTAACTTCGGTGACAATAATATGGTACTATGGAACTGATATGATGATGGAGCTGGAAGGAATCCACAGGAATTTATCATCTCAGCGGTCATGTTTATATCAAACTCATTTGTATCAAAAAGGAAAAAACGATTAGACCTTCTTTTATGATTAAAAAATGACAATGTCAGGTTTTCTTTCTGTCATTGTCGTAAAACATATTATTATGATTTCCAATTTTCAAAACCATTAGATAACTTAACTTCGTGATATTATAAGATTAAAATGGATGATCCATATTAGGTACCTACATAATAATATTATGGTTATCCTAAATTCAAATAATTCTCAAAAGTTTATAGGGCAAAGTCATGCACTCTTGGGTTCGCTCCCGATGGTCTTTGAAGGAGATGCTTGAACCAGCTATTAATCAGCAAAACTGAAGCCGAGGCGAAAATTGGTCGAAACTTCTATGGTTGATGTTGTCTGGGCCACTCAACCTACCTTGGGTGAAGACTGTAGTTTAAAAACGTCTATTCTACTTTCCCTTAAATCGTCAGACCTCTTTTTGCTTCATAACCAGCTGCGCCCCGCGGCTTCACCCGCGTAAGTCCTGAACCCGTGAGAATATCAAAATAAAAAGTAGCCTATGGCTTTCCTCCATAAATGGACTATTCAACACACAAATAATTTTTCAATTCGAACCAGTAGTTCCTGAGATTAGCGCGTTCAAACAAACAAACAAACAAACAAACAAACTCGTCAGCTTTATAATATTATAGTAGGTATAGATTATTCATTTATTTCTTAATCAAGGGTTGGTTAACAATTGTGGTGGATAATATTAAATAGTATAGCTAGCCGATCTAGAGATTCTAATTAAAAAACTTGTGACTTGTGACTCTTTTTATTATTTTTATTTACTATTAAATAGGGACTTATTAAATTACATATAGGACATAATAGTTCCACCGATAATATAGGTCTCAAACTTCTGTAATATATTTGTATCGAGGTAGGAGCCTCTCTCCTCTTTTCTTCGTTCGTTACGTTATGATGAGTACATACTTAGGTACAAAAAAATTGACAATAAGAACTCAAAATTATCTTGGTAGCAAGATAGTCATATCATATTTGGACTCGTTTAAAGCACCTTAATAAGTAGGTATTCTAGCTTCTGAAGAATCAGCTGATATCTGGGATCAGGTGATGGAGCTGGAAAAAGGCACTCAACTTCAAAGAAATATGAACTCATCTTCTAGACAAGATAAGTCTATCGTTAAAGTTGTCTTGATAAGTAGGCACTCTAGGTGTTAAAGAAGCAACTGATATCTGGGGTTTGGTACTATAGCCGGCGGAAGAAGGCTATAGGAACTTATCTTTCGAAAAGTAAGGTCTATCGTGTTCACTTGATGAGGACGTAGGTACTCCAGGTACTGACGATATGGTGATATAGACGGAAGGCGGCTTTAGGAGCTTTTTAATCTCACGCGATTTACATTCATAGTAGGTGCTTAGGTATTCCCCCGAGTATCTTATCTTCTTATCTTATCTTATATAATGGGGGCTGACAAATTGCCAGCAACACTTCGACCCAATGGGATCTTTTGTGTTCACCCCTACCTTGATGTTTCTTACTCTTTGAAGAAGTGGTCGACTAACGCGGTGATCCCACTGAGAGGAAGAAACGTATATTCCTCCGGTTTGGGATACGCATTCCCAAGGAGGCTCATACGCTTCGCTGCAGTGCTAAGACGTCACATTCACACAGTACGTGCTCCATAGTTTCCCTGACATCACCGCAGGCTCTGCAGTCATTATTTGAAGTTAACTTCATTTTTAAAAGCATGTCATTGGTTCCGTAATGTCCTGTCAAGGCACCAACCACAGCTCGTGCTTTGCTTCTACTGTTGTTCAATATAAATTTAGAAGCCCCTCTGGTGCTGCTACCTATGAATTTCCTCGAATGTAGCAACCCTTGACTGATTTCCCACTCTTGCGTGTGTTTCTTATCAGCGTAATCCTTTACGGCCTTTATGATTGTGCATGCTGGCAGGCCCATACATGGTTTAGGTCCAAGCATAGCACTTGCCGATCCTGTCCTTGCTAGCTCATCAGCTTTCTCATTTCCTGTTATTCCTACATGGCCTGGGACCCATAGTAGTCGTAGTTTGTTCCTGCGGCTGCGGCCCAACTTGTTTAGGGTTTTTACCGCATTCAGGACCAATTTCGAGTTGACCTTGTAGGCCTTTAGTGACGCTTGACTGTCGCTAAGAATGTAGATAGTCTTATATACTCTTAGATACCCCCGAGTATCAATAAAACGCGAAATAAAAAATACGTGATTGAGACCAAGCAAATTAGGCTATGGAACTCATTTTCTAGACAGGATATGCCTAACGCGATTAGATTCGTGAAAAATATGTTTTGAAAGTATAATAGAGTCAGTGATGTCCAGGGTCTGATGATAGCGATACTAGACAAGACACCTATCATTTAAATAAGATATTACACCGAAGTATTTGGAGTCTTTCTTCGTTATATCATACTTTACGCTGAAAACTAAAAATCAGTAAAAAAAAACTCGTGAGGTCTCAGTTCGGGGCGAACTACTAGTTATATTTGGTTTTGTTGTGTGCTTGTAAAAAACTAAATGTTTTTCTATTATATTGTAACATTTCAAATCCATGCCCTGTCCGGGCCACTTATATGGCCCGGTATAATGAGAATTATCCCTTACAGCATGTATCCTGTAATGTTATGTATTTAGATACAACTTGCCTATCTAAGATGTTACAAGTGCCATTGCCTTGCATAGACCATCAATTAAATTGACACTTAAGTGTATGCTTAAGTAGGACCATCTTAAATATTTAGCGGACCCCTAAATATTTGAGAGTCGTTTGTTCGGGCAAATTTCTTGTCATAGGATGCTTCAATCGCAGCATAATTTTCTTACTTTTTCAAAAATTTCTGTTTCTGTAATTATCCTTCTATACAAATATTATAAAAAGAAAAGATTTGTTTGTTTGAATTGAATAGGCTCTGAAACTACTGGACCGATTTTGATGAAACTTGGTATGAAGATACATTGATTCATTGGGAGTAGGTATTATAGGCTTTTTATCCCGATATTCCCACGGGATCGGGGGTGAAGTGGGTGAAACCGTGAAGCGCAGCTAGTATGCAATAAACAGGTAAGTACTTACATTTTCAGTGATCATTTTGAAAAGGCAACTCTACTTACATTTTCAGTGGCCACATTTTTTTTCATTTTTTGTTTTAAGTTTTCATACAGGTGTCGTAGTTGCGCCCATGTTCGCAGGCCTGTTGTGGCCAAACAATTGTATTGTTTAGCCACTCTCTTCCAGCACTCCCTTTTTTGTCTATTTATATCGCTACTTGTTTTTTTATTTTCTAATATGCTTATGTATCTGAAGTCAAAAATTCAACATGAAAAAATCTATGCAGATAGGTACCAAGTCCGTTGATTTGATAATTGGTATATTTATGTACTTACTTGTTAACTAAATCTAGTAAAATTTGTTTCTCATCGGCTGTGTAATTGCAGCCCCTTTTTGAAACAAAAGACATTGTTTATTTATTCACAAACAACCAAAAAACATGAGAATTTTTCGTTAAAACGTTCAAACCACTTGACAGAATACCGAAAGGTTACCACTTATCTTTTATTTTTAAGTTGTAATTAAGTGGTATTCACAGAGGTTGATTACGAGATTTGACATTATACCTACTTAGCAAAGCAGCCCCTAACTTTGACCAAATGGCAACATTTTAACAGAAGTTTGTTTTCTATTACAATTTTCTGATTGATTCAGTGATTGCTAGAAACCAGTTTCGTTTCACGCATTCTATAAGGTATGTTCTGGTAAGATCGGCAGTGGGGGAAGACAGTATGAATGAAATATCTCCCAAAATAGAAGGATTTTTTAAAAATTGGCCACATTGTCGGAAAGAGCATTTCACCCCGCCCCCGTCTGTAGTGATTGCAAGTCGCTCCGGCAAGGGAGACGTGCGCTACGCGCCGTTGAACGAATCAACATATTTTTTTCAATTTTTCAGTCAAATTTTTGGCCACATCTCATTTTGATTCGCGTATATTTTCTAAAATATGAGAGTTTTTGTTGTTATTGTTTTTGCAAACTTAGTTTATTGAATTAAATATTAAAATGATCTAATTTAGATAGTCCTACGATCGCTGTAGGCAAAGTTCCGAACTTCGCCCTTCGCGTCAAAGATCGGATAGTGATCATCTGATCTTAAACCTTAAAAAAAAAAAAGCGTTTGTCAAACTTTTGTAAGTCACTAGCTATGCCCCGCGGATTCACACTTGTAATTTCCGATTCCATTACGATTTATAGAAAGGGCAGTTCTTTGAAATTTAATTTGTTACTTCTGTCGTATGTTAGGACTGATCTCTGTAATGTTGTACTAGTTGATAAGTTAATACTTTAATTATTATGTTATTTCATAATTATTTCATTCATTATTTGATTACTATTTATTGATCATTACTTCAGTATTAAGTATAACATACTTTGACACCAATAAAAAATTAGGTAAGTATAGCTACATATTACACGCTCTTACATTTAGAAAGAAGAAAATTAAAATATGGTGTTTTACGACAGAAACTTTAAATAATAATTAGGTAGAAAAGGTATGTTAGTTTGTCATTATAAAGTGCCGCTCTTACCCCAAAGCATATGAATGACGGTAATTTTCAATATCAAAGTTTGACCAAAGTTTGAGAATCGCAAAATCTCGTTTGGGGTAAGAACGGATAGCCAAAACAAAAAAAATACGATGTTTTGATTTTTTTTTTAAAACATGAAATTAAATGCAAGTTGTACCTACCTACTCGTATACTGTTGCGAAAAACGGCGGGAAACATCGTAAGAATCGGGTGCCGAATTTTGATTAAATGGCAACATTGTAACATAAACTTTGTTTTCTATTACAATAATTTTCTGCCCCCTGATTCACAAACCGTCGGAAGACAACCGAAACGAAAAAAATGTTGCTGCTCTTTCACTCCCGCGACCTTTGACGTGTTGCCATCCTTGTCTTTTCAGTTTTATTCGTTTCGGTAGCCTTCCGATGGTTTGTGAATGAGCCTGCTGATTGATCCAGTGATTGCTAGAAACAAGTTTCGTTTCACGCACTAAACGAGACCCTGGAGTACAAGTTTATACAAGGGTCCGGCAAGGGCGGATCCAGGGGTGGGTCATGGGGGTCATGACCCCCCCCTGAGCTGGTTCCAGGACTTAGGTGGACCACTAATTGAACATAATGATTTTATATTATATTTTATATTTTGTCACCATACAGATTTTATGTAACTACATACCTTCAATATTTAATTACTTAATTTAATATAATAACTTTGTATGATGGCCAACATTTGGGACCGAACGCATCGAAAATTTGAATTTTACCGCGCCATATAACGTCTAGCTAGACCTTACCTCAATCGGTATCGGAACGACTTAACTTCAACGAGATGGCAATATACAGGGTGTCCGGTAATTAATGGATAAGCGGGCACCTACGGATAGAGGACACTGTGCCGGTTCAGAAAAATGAAAGTTATGTTCCATGAAAGTCTTCCGGTTTCCGAGATATCCGCCATTTAAAATAAAATTCACTTCTTTCTCTATGTTTTTTGATGCCAAAGTTGCAAATGAAGGAATTATTCAAATCTCTTTTTTGGATAATATTCCAGGATAAAAACAATAATTTTTATGACACATTAAAAGTTTTTTTTTAAACTAAGACTGAACTCTAACTTCATGATTTTTTAATTTTTTAACCTGAATTTTTACTTTTCCCGGTGTAAAAAAATGTTTAGTCACCCTGGTTCCAAATTAAAAATTATTTTTAACCCTGGTTTCATATTAAAAATTATTTTTAATTTGGAACCATTAGGTATTAAATGCTGGCAATATCACGGTCGTATTATACCATTTTAGAATCTCAATGAAATAGGCAACGTTTTTTTATATTTGGCACCAGGGTACATTTTTTTTACACCGGGAAAGCTTAAAGTTCAGGTTAAAAAATTAAAAAATCATAAAGTGCTAAATAAATAAAAAAGTTGCCTATTTCACTAAGATTCTGAAATGGTATAATATGTGGTATTGCCAGCATTCAATACAAAATTAATTCCTATTCAAGTCGGCCAGAGCTGTCTTTCTTACTTTTTTTCATAGTAAATTCGGGGAATTTCAGAACCAAAATTTCTTGTATATTTTAAGTACAATAAAGTAAATTTGGTACCTACTACTTTTACTTCACAAAAAGCATGCTCTTGCTCATTTTATTAGAAATTAATTTGGTATTAAATACTGGTAATACCATATATTATACCTTTTCAGGGCCTATATTCACTAAGGTTCAAGTCGTTGGGCGCGCGTGATTAGGAGCGGAGTGGGGGCAGTTTTTGTATGGAAATCTCGTCCTAATCACGCGCGCCCGACGACTTGAACCTTAGCGAATAAAGGCACAGAATCTCAATGAAATAGGCAAGTTTTTTATTTGGCAGTAGGGTGACCATACATTTTTTTACACCAGGATTGGTTAAAGTTTAGGTTAAGAAATTAAAAAACCATGAAGTTTGAGTTAAATCTTAGTTTTAAAAAAAACGTTCAATGTGTCATAATAGTACATTGCGATACAAGTGTGGAAAGTTGATCATTCCATAGAGGCGGTTTATGACGCGCGAGCGGAACGCGAGCGTGGCAAAAGCCGAGATGGAATGATCAATTCACACGTGTATCGTACGACGTTTTTTATCACAGTTGCGAATAAAAAAAAAGACTTGTTAAAATTTTAATAATAAAAAGTTTTAAAGAATTTTAGGTTATGTTTACTATTTTTTGTTAATTACACTCCCGAAAGGCTAGGCAAAAGACTTTTAACCTATACAGCGTCTGACATATAATATTTTTTTAGGGTTTTTTTCATTTGTTTTTGCGTCGGCGGTTAAAAACAGAATATATTAGTTCCGGGTTTCATTAAAAACAGAATAATTAAAAAATATATATTTATGTACCTAAAGAAAAAACAAAATAAAAACAAAACTCAATTTTTAATTATTTTCAAAGACGTCATTACGTAATATTATCGTTCGCAGACAACCTTTTGAAAAGAAGAAAAAAGGTACCAACAAAGAGTTTTAAGCCAGCAAGGCTTAAAAACTCTTTGGATGGTACCTTTTTCTATACATCAAAACAGTATAACCCAGATAAAGGAGATCATTCATGTTTCTAACAAAAAATACCCACAAAAAAAAAATGCCGGCCAGTAATAAAAATTATTTGTATCTTGTAGAGAATAACATTTTAAACAATGTTTACTAAGGCAACAAAGAGCTACGATCAAAAATCGTTGAGTTATTTTATTGACCACTTTAAGATCCCACTATAACTTCTGAAAGGGTTATTGGATATACCTATGTATATAAATATAATAAAAACAGACAAAACTTATACATTTACTACTTATTTTTATATTTTTTCTGTAGTAATATCTTAGAAGTGGTCAAACGGATCTCTACAAAATGCATTTTTTTTGGGTTTTCAATGTAAAATAACTCAACGATGGTTCATCGTAGCTCTTTGTTGCCTTATTAAACATTATTTAAAATGTTATTCTCTACAAGATAGAAACATTTTTTTTTGTGGCCGGCACGTTAATTTTTGGGTACGATTTGAACGATGTCCTTAAGAATGTTTCATCTACTATATGTCATTAGCAGTAAGATACGTATTTGACATATCGGGATGACGTATTATTTTCCAACACTAGTTGGATTTTTTTTTATCGCACGCGTGTATTACGTTGCATTATGAGCCTAAAAGCGGTTTAATAAGATCCACTTTATGAGCAACTGTGATAAAAAAAATATTGTTTGCATTTTTGATAGCACATTTATCCTGAAATACTATCCCAAAAACAGATTGGGATAATTCCTTCATTTGCAGTTTTGGCATCAAAAAACATAGAGAATGGAGTGTTTTTTTTTTTAAATGGCAGATATCTCGGAAACCGAGAGATTTTCATAGAACATAACTTTTGTTTTTTCTGATCCGGCACAGTGTCCTCTATCCGAAGGTGCCCGCTTGGCCAGTCATTACCGGACACCTTGTATGTACAAGTTATTATAATGTGTTAAGTTCTTGAAATGTACAATAAAGAATAAATATTTTTAAGTACAGTACGTACGTACATTAATAAATACCTACTTTTTACTTGTATCTATTGCTATCAAAACTAAATTATAAGTTCTTGACTTGACCACAACTATATGTGACCCCCCCCCTGGCGCCAAAGCTGGATCCGCCCTTGGGGTCCGGACATTGCATTTAGTAGGTATGGGAGCTTCGACATAGTGATATTTTTTGCGCGGTGCATTTCGAGACCCATGTCAAACTATAGTGGGCATGACGGTGAACAAATAAGCGTCATAATTAAAATAATCAAATAATTAAGCGATTCGGAAGCGGGATATTCAAAGAAACTTGATGCATTCCATATATTTAAGTGTACCTACCTACTTAACACTGAGAACTAACACGTCTTTCTTGAGATATTTTCTTATAACACGACTTTCTTTCTTTCTTTAGATATCATCATCATCACTACATTTGTAGTTTAAAAAACAAAGTCGCTTTATCTGTCCCTATATCCCTATGTATGCTTAAATCTTTAAAACAACGCAACGGATTTTGATGCCTGTTTTTTAATAGATAGAGTTATTCAAGAGGAAGGTTTTTAAGTATAATACATGCATAATATAGCCGTGCGAAGCGGGTCGCTAGTGTATTATAAAGAGGGATGATTTTTTTGTTTTTAGTTTGTAACGAATAGGCTCTGA
Organism: Idaea aversata; assembly: GCA_907269075.1. Lineage (NCBI taxonomy): Eukaryota > Metazoa > Arthropoda > Insecta > Lepidoptera > Geometridae > Idaea > Idaea aversata. Next base: position 2,836,037 of record OU026084.1, read on the forward strand.
AACTACGTTTTTTATTAAACTTGGGATGAAGTTATCTGTAAAAATTTCAAGTGTCTAGCTATCACGGTTCATAAGACACAGGCTGGTGACAGACAGGCAGTAAAGTCTTAGTAATGGGGACCCGTTTTTATCCTTTGGGTACGGGACCCTAATAATAATTTCATAACAAGCAATCGTAACAAATTAGTAATTGATTATAAACAAAATAACCGTGTAATTGACAATCTCTCAATATAAATAAGTAATTACCTACTTAATATTTAACTTATCTATTATACCTACTTACTAATATATTAAAGCTGTAGAGTTTGTTTGTTTGAATGCGCTAATCTCAGGAACTACTGGTTCGAATTGAATAATTAGTTTTGTGTTGGATAGTCAATTTCTCGACGAAGGTTATAGGCTACTTTATATTTCGATATTCCCACGGGATCGGGAGTTACATGGGTGAAACATTGTTTCATAGTTATTAAATGAAACAATGTCCCCCGTCACGTTTGTCTGTGTGAAAGCGATAAACTCAAAAAATACTGAATGCATTTCCATACGGTTTTCACCAATGAACGGAGTCATAATTGAGAAAAGTTTTCTGTGTTTATTTAATGAATGTTTTGTGTTATTTGACTGAATAGTTTCTGGCACATATGGCCCATAACAAAAATGAAAAGACATGATCATGTACCTACCTATAAAAAAATATATATATAAAAATAGCGACCCGTCCCGGCTTCGCACGGCTATATTATGCATGTATTATACATATAAACCTTCCTCTTGAATCACTCTATCTATTAAAAAAAACCGCATCAAAATCCGTTGCGTAGTTTTAAAGATTTACCTAAGCATACAAAGGGATTCAGGGACAGAGAAAGCGACTTTGTTTTATACTATGTTAGTGAAGTGATAGTGATGATTAACAGCGCTCCGATCTCGTGGGAATATCGGGATGAAAAGTAGCCTTTGTTATTCCCAATTAATCAAGCTTTATCAAAAGCCGGAACGCTTTTGATAAATCTTGATTAATTGGTCAGATGTTGATGAAGAAAATGAAAAACACGATAAGTAAGTACATCTTTTTACCTAACTGCAAGGAAAGTGTTATGTTTTTCGCGCCTATCTTTGTATGTTTGAATGTTTTTACCACATCACGAAGTTCACGAAATACTGTCAATTTCATTGTTATCTAGAAAAAACGGAGAATTTTTCAACTTTTTTCTTTCTTTCAAACATTTTTTTTTCTATTTGAGTAGGTATATGCTCACAAGTACCTACACAAGTATTGCCTTGCCATCATTGAAATTGCTGTAGCAAAGGGTGAAAAAGACTCTCTAACACTTATCCTAATAGTGTCCGTAAAGATGGACGATAGTTATATATCTGGTAGATAGAAGACCAGTCCACGAAATGTACTAAAAATCACTGTAAACATTCATATCTTTTTGCACTTTTATATCCACTTTATTCCTTGATTCAGTATTTTCCTGTTCGGTTTTGATTATCGGGACTATACAATAGCTGAAATTTGGACGATGATTGATGAAAATGTCGGAAAAAATCATGCCATCTGGGAACTATAGGTATTACGGATTTTCCTCTGCTACTCATGCGAAGTCGGGGCAAGTTGTTAGTAGGTAATATATAAAAGGATAAGCACACTCTCTTTATCAATCATTAAATGTGTGTAACAGCAAGCAGCAGCAGCAGCAGCATGGTAAGTTGATTGAATTAAATTGCTCTTGCGTCTTTAACTAAATAGCAGCGGTGCCCATATACATTTCCACGAGATTGACCTAGCAAAAAATTATGACTTAAAGATCGACATTTTAACTATTTAGCTAAGTAGGTATCTTATATCTTATATATTGGGGGCTGACAGATAGCCAGCAACACTTCGACCCAATGGGATCTTTTGTGTCCATCCCTACCTTAATGTTTCTTACTCTTTGAAGAAGTGATCGATTAACGCGGTGATCCCACTGAGAGGAAGAAACCTATATTCCTCCGGTTTGGTAGAGCCAAGTAGGTACTTATATAATGTGTTTCAGCGAAGGGGTTTTAATACGAAAGGGGGTTGTTCTAGAAGTCTAGGCGAACAACTTTTGTTCTACGACTTTTGGAAATTCGAACATTTCGTTCGAAGTTTTTGTATGAAACAGCTTGAAGTGAAGTTATCGAAAAAAAAATTCGAATTTTCAAAAATCGTAGAACAAAAGTTGTTCACTTAGACGTCTAGAACAACCCCCTTTTCTTTTAAAACCCCTTCGCTGAAACACATGGTATATAAAAAACAACATAAGTAAAACTATCCTTAAAAATCCGTAAAAACCTTTATCCATTTACTAGCGACCCGCTCCGGCTTCGCACGGCTATATTATGCATGTATTATACATATAAACCTTCCTCTTGAATCACTCTATCTATTAAAAAAACCGCATCAAAATCCGTTGCGTAGTTTTAAAGATCTAAGCGTACAAAGGGATATAGGGACAGAGAAAGCGACTTTGTTTTATACTATGTAGTGATGATAGTCATGATGATTACGGAAGACACTGTATACCTACCTACTTTTATTAATTGCTATAATTTCAAAGTACCTACCTTATTATTTTACATAAACTTATTTTGTAGGAGAAAACAACACTTTTTGGACTATCGTTGATTCTCTTCGTGATACAATTGACTGGTCCAAGCTATGTACGAGGAGATTCATTCGATATACAATATAGACATGGTAAACTTTCTAATAAAGATTTATCAGAACTCGATCCGGAAATTGGATCTCTAAAAGACATTTATGATGTCAATGAAGAACAAGAAGATGATGGTAATGGTAAAGTTAGACAATTGTTTTTTTCCACTGTTTTCAAACATTTCTAAAGTCATAACTATGCAGGGTTATTGGTACTTAATCATATTATTAGCAAGCTTTTGAGTGCCGAAGTTCACAATCAACTTTTGTTCTACGAGTTTTGGAAATTCGAACATCTTTTTTGAAAATTTTGTGATTATGTTTATCTGATCTTACAAATTTAGCCGCTCCTTACAAGGAGTAGGTACCTAGTCATTAATCTTAAAATTAAAAACTAAACTTGGATAGTGTAGAAGCCAAGTGATCCAACTTACATTTTGGTCAAAATTGAGTTAAGTTTTAAAATAAGTACATTAAAACTGTAAGTATTCGTAAGAATAAAATCTTACGATTTAAAAAAAAATGATTTTTTTTGTCCTATAATCTGAAAACATTACAACAATTCATTCAGAAACAAGGACGTAATAACTAAAAACGTGTTTTGCTTCATTTTCGAAACTTGTAAAAAGTCAGTTGGATCACTTGGCTTCTACACTGGCCACTTTAATCTTTTTTTTAAGGTGTAGAATTAGAAACGACATGGGATTCCTTCATTGAAAACTTGGATTTGGTTAACAGCTTTGCGGTCTTTATTAAAAATAAGTGGTGAGTGAGAACAAATTTTAATAGATAGACTAGCTGAGCTGACCCCCATGAGTTTCTTGTGCTTTCTTCTCATTGGTGGGCGCGTTCCGAAGGCACACATCGTAACTTAGTTTTTAAGACGATTTTATATGGTCTACGAGTATACTATACTTTTAAGGTAGGTATTATGCATCCAAAGAAATATAAATTTTTGACTTTTGACTGTCCCGACAAACGTTGTTTGCCATTTAAACAAAAAATAATGAAAATAATAATGTTGTTCGATTCTCAGACCTAACGAATATAAGTAGGTACCTACACAAAAATTCATACGAATCGGTTCAGCTGTTTAGTAGGAGTTTGGTAACGTCTGTTTCAAAGTCAATTTTTTTTGGAAAAAGGTGACTTTAAAAGTTTGTTTTAAGCTACTTTGAGGGTTTTTTTTGCAATCGAAATTCAATCGAAATGATATTGAAATGTAATTTGAACAATGTTATTAACGAGAATTGGCCTTCTGAAAGTTATAAGGGATAAAAGTCGGGGTTTTTTTTAATTCTTTTAATAATTTTTCAGTCGAAGCATCATAAGCGGCTATTATAATCTGGAAACTAGAAATTATGTTAGAATTTTGAACGCTGTGGTTGATCTTGCCGATATTGTTATACACAAGTAAGTTGAAAAACCGTTTAAGTGCGAATAGGATAGATGCACCGAAGGTTCCGTACACATATTTTAACAAAATGTTCTTAAAGATAGATAGTAACACTTTATTTGTAGAACTCACAAGAAACATAAAACGAAAAGTTTAATAAAAATAAGTAAAAAAAAAATTGAAGGACATTCTACACATCGCCATCTAGCCCCAAGCTAAGTAACTAGATTTGTGTTATGGGTGCTACACAACGGATATACTACTTATTAGGTATACCTACTTTTCTTTTGTAAATATATACTTACTAGCGACCCGCCCCGTCTTCGCACGGCTATATTATGCATGTATAAACCTTCCTCTTGAATCACTCTATCTACTTATTAAAAAACCGCATCAAAATCAGTTGCGTAGTTTTAAAGATTTAAGCATACAAAGGGATATAGGGACATAGGGACAGAGAAAGCTTCTTTGTTTTATACTATATAGTGATAATACATAGAAACAACCAGACCACAGACAAATATCTAAGAATAAATACTTGTCTGAGGCGGGAATCGAACCCGCAACCCTGTGTTTGGCAGTCTGGCATGGTGACCATTGTGCCAACTGGGTCGTCAACAACTAAATATGTAAAACATTGTAAAAATAAGCGACTTTATCGCGCATAGCGATTTCTTCCAGACAACCTTAGGATGGTAAGGCTAACAGAGCTTGATTGGAAGGTTGTTTCCAAAATTAAAAAACAAAATGTTTCCACTAGGACCCATTTTGTATTTTAATTTTGGAAAATTATTAATCGCGAGTTTGTGGATTTTTTTAATGTGACAACATAAAGCTCGCTGGCAATAATAGTGTTACTATTTGTTCTATCTAAGAAATAACTTACATATTCAGTAAATTAGGGTAATTTTCCTGAACTTTTTAATTAAGAAAAATCTTTTTTTTTTTAAACATTTTTTTTCTTATTTTTTGTGATGTCCTATCAGTACTTTAACCATCTTTACTCATTTCTATGATAAAGGGTTCTTAAATCAAATAATGGCTCCTGCACACCAAAAAGCCGCAATTCAGCTTATTAGGTACCTAGACCAACTAAAACTGACAACTTTCAGACCGCGGGCAGAGAAGTACTACTTTCCGTAGACTTGATACAATTATGTTGGTAAGATTTTTTTTTCATTTCAGCAACTCAACTGCCTACTACAATTTGATTTATCCCGGAACAGTTACTTTGTCCCTGGTCCAAGAAAACATAAATCCTAGAAATGTAGCTTATAAAGTATTTAAGAGAATTGGTTTTGCCGAATCGAAAGTTACAAAAGTAAGTACCTACATTTAGGGATGTTTCTCGTTAAATTACAAAAATTATATATAGGCGACGAATTGAGAACCTTCCTTCGGGCAGCACACGACTTCTCAGATACCTACTTTTTCTTATTGTCTGTTCTTTGTATTTACTTTTCTCTGTAACTATCTCTTACTTTCTTATTTGTGTCTAAGTTATGTCGTGTATTTGTTGAATAAATTCTATTCTATTCTTTTTTGAAGTCGGTTAAAAATTAAAACCTATTAAGTAGCTAATTTATTTTTATTCTAAATATTTTTTTTATTAAGTAGGTACCTACCTACCTAATTCAAATTATTGCGGTCTTTATTTGCAGGCAAAATACGCCATCGAATTAATAAAAAATACCAAATGTTTCAATCTAAGCACAAAAGAATGCGACAAGCTTATATATAATGCTATGAAAAACTCAGCTAACTTTAAAATCGAAGCTAAAATACTATTTAAATTGGCAAACCTAGCCAAATTCTACATACCATATAACAAAGTGTTTAGTAGCGTGAGTAAGCGTAATGTGGTTTTGAAGTATCTTGAGAAATCTAGAGATGGCCTTAGACCTTTAATAAGGTATATTGTGAAAACTTTGTTGGAAACTGGTATGATTCTGTCTTGAATTATATAATAAATGTTTACTATTCTATTTGGACTTTTAATTTATCCGTTATGTTTGTACAGTCGGCTGCATAATTGCAGCCCTCGGTAGAGTTCGAAAATTACTATTTTGGAATGTTTGCATTCTAATATTTTTTGTTTGATTATTGGTGAGTTAGAAGACTTTAAACTTCACCTAAAGCAGGTGTCTAGAATCTTGCTCGTGTTGAAAACATTCTTATAACAGCCGTTCTGGAGCTCTACGGTGGGTCTGCAATTATGCAGCCGACCCTATATCGTAGGTACTAATATTATCCCTTTGTATGCTTAAATCTTTAAAACTACGCAACGGATTTTGATGCGGTTTTTTTAAAATAGATAGTGATTCAAGAGGAAGGTTTATATGTATACTAGCTGCGCCCCGCGGTTTCACCCGCGCAAGTCCGAGTCTCGTAGGAATATCGGAATAAGAAGTAGCTTATTTGTTAGGGTCTCTAGCTACCTGCTACCGACTTTCATCACAATTCGTATAGTAGTTTTTGTGTTTAGCAATGCCAGTATTAAGGGAAAGCTGTGTTATAGGAAAGCGAGACGTTAAGGGAAGGAACGTCACGTCAAGGTAACGTGAGGTCTCGTGGGAGAGCGAAGTCTTGGGAAAGCGAAGACGTGGAAAACGGTTATATTTTTAGGAGTCCAGACAGACCCAGAATGCTTTTCTGACACGGAACCGTCGCAGATGGAGTAGCAAACACGTGCGAGCGAAGCGAGCGGTTAGATATTTAGGAGTCCAGACAGACCCAGAATGCTTTTCTGACACGGAACCGTCGCGGATGGAGTAGGTAACGTTAGTTATTGTGACCAAACACGTGCGAGCGAAGCGAGCGGTTATATTTTAAGGAGTCCAGACAGACCCAGAATGCTTTCTGACACAGAACCGTCGCGGAATGAGTAGCAAACACGTGCGAGCGAAGCGAGCGCTTACATTTCTAGGAGTCCAGATAGGCCCGGAATGTTTTTTTGACAAATTACCGTCACGGATGGAGAAGGTTAGGTTAGGTCCCCTCCCCCATTCCTCCCCTCCCCCTTTCCTCTCCTCCCCCTTTCCTCTCCTCCTCCTTTCCTCTTCTCCCCATTTCATCCCCTCCCTCTTTCATACCCTTTCTCTTTCCTGTCCTCCCCTCTCCTCTCCTCCCCCATTCCTCTTCTCCCCATTTCGTCTCTTCCCTCTTACATCCCCTACCTCTTTCCTATCCTTCCCTTTTCTATCCTCCTCTTTCCTGTCTTCCCCCTTTCCTGTGCTCCCCCTTTTTATTTTTCTTACCCCTTCATCACTCTCTCCGCCTCCGCCTAACTACAACCTTTTAAAATATATTTTGAGTCCTGATCCCGTAAGTCCAGATCGGAAAAAAAAGTAGCCTTTGTGTTAATTCAGGTCTCCAGCTATCTACTTACTGATTTTCACCGCAATCTGTTCGGTAGTTTTTGCGTAAAGGAGTAATCCCGTAAGTCCCGATCCCGTAGGAATATCGGGATTAAAAGTAGCCTATGTGTTAATCCAGGTCTCTGGCTATCTACATACCGAGTTTCAACGCAATCGGTCCAGAAGTTTTTTGTATGATGGAGTAATCCCGTAAGTCCCGATCCCGTGGGAATATCGGGATAAAAAGTAGCCTATGTGTTAATCCAGGTACTCAGCTATCTAAATACCAAGTTTCAACGCAATCGGTCCAGTAGTTTTTGCGTGAAGGAGTAACAAACATACACACACACACACACATACACACACACAAACTTTCACATTTATAATATTAGTAGGATGCATAATATAGCCATGCGCAGCCGCGGAGGGTCGCTAGTTTTTTATAAAACCTAGGTTTTTTAGGTTTTTAGAGGGTATATTTGTGTGGAAAATTTTACTTTTTAATACCTAAAATTATTGAATAGAAATCATAAAACATTATTGTCACACAAAATCTTTATTTCTACATACACATTAAAAATAAAAGCTTACATCAATAAATCAAATATCAGTCTATTTATACAACTTTCTCAATATATTATAAGTCTCTGAATATAAATATATTTCTGTACAATAAACTCCCAAAGAAATTATAAACTAATCGGAAATATTGATAGAAAAGAAAAGTAGGTACATATTTCACAAAACAAAAAGAGAAATAAAAAAAAGGTGAAAGAAACTTTTTGGGACTTACGTTAGGTATACAAAATATGCTCTGTGGATTACATACTACAATAATTTATTTTGAATCTGTAATATATTTATTCGAAAAAAAAAAACATTTTATGACTCTATTTTTATTTAACCCATAATCAACCACTAACACGCCTTTGTGTCAGAAGCAGAAGTACCATTGATTTGTACCATCACACGACTTGACATGAAGAATCCAAACTACAAGAGTATATTTACATAATTTTTTTGATAAAAATACTGACATAATTTTTTTATGTAAAGGTATTTCAAACGATGCCTTCCAAATTTGTTAAACTTTAAAACTATCTCAAATTGAAATAACAGTGTAATAAATAATCGCGGTTTTAATGACCGTCAGTTAAAGACTTGTCTGGCTGTATCCACAATTTAAAAAAAAACACATTAATCTCAAATAATAGAACAGTATTCCTGTAGTATATTATGTTCTAGACTTGCAAACTAATTTGTATTTAAAGGTCGCTGCATACGCGACGGGATATTTCCCGTGCCCGACGGAACGTGATATTTTATATGAAACGCTGTCAATAAAGGTGGTAGCAGATTGATCAGAGCCGCAAGAATCGAATTTTTGCCGTCCACTGGAAAAGGTACCTTATAGTGATAGAGATAAGGTACCTACATTTGTATTTCCGATGACGTCATCAGAGTCGACCGCATCGTCAGAGGCGGCCGACTCTAAAATATAAATGTACCTTATCTCTATTGCAATAAGGTACCTTTTCCCGTGTAACCTTACTACCTTCTTACTTGTCCTATGCAGTCTTTCCTGCCGAGCCTTAACAGAAAAGGGGGTTCGGGTTCCTATTAATAAAACGTACTCGGTAGGGTATACGTAATCTTTATTCCTCAACTTTATTTTATTTTATTTTATTTTATTTTATTTGGAAAACAAACAGTTATGAATATTCAGCTTAAAAAACTAAAAACGCGGCTAAGAACCAATTAAATGTTTTCACATATAAAATTAACTACATACTACACAACTAGTCCGGATGAAAAAGAATAACAAAATAAATATATAAACAGTTAACTAAAATATGAGATTATAAGTAAGTACCAAATAATTTAGAAAAATAATAATATGCTAATGCGACTAAATATTAATATAAGACTGCCAATTTAAGAATGTGCGTCAAACCAGTGCCGTGTCAGTGTATTCTTGAACGCAACCGACTTGGAATCAAAAAGATCCAATTCAGGAAAGTCTATCAGTCCATTAAACGCATCGACTGCCCTAGGGAAGAAATAATTGTGCCTGTAAATGGTATAACACTTGGGTCTCGCCAAGCTTAAAGGTTCTCTTAACTGAATGCGAGATGGCACTCGCAATTTTATGTTAGACAAGAGTTGTGGGGTATCTACACCTGTTTGTGCAATTTTGCACAGAAAAGCAATATCAGCTATACGACGCCTCTCCTCTAAGGGTAAGATGTGATGCCTCAAACATCTTGCTTCATAATCTACATCCACTTGCCTGCATTTAAACTGTAGGTATCTAAGAAAACGAGTTTGAATTGACTCAATCCGATCAACGTACACCTGATAACGGGAATTCCAGACTTGAGAACAGTATTCAAGAATGCTTCGCACGAAACAGCAATAAAGAATTTTGATTAACTTAACACTAGAAAATTGGGAACAAATACGCATTAAGAAACCCATGGCCCTATTTGCTTTTTTAAAAATATTGTCGACATGCTTATAGATAATAAGCATAGAGAAGTTTAGAGTCCTGGATAACGCCAAGATCACGAACATCACTAACTACTTTTAGGAAAGTATTCTTGAGAACATATCTAAATTCAACTGGTTTAGATTTCCTGGTAAATGTTATGGAAATACATTTAGAAACATTCAGGTCCAGCTTATTTCGAACACAATATTCTTCGAATCGATGTAAGTCTTCTTGTAAAAGTTTGCAATCGAGAACAGTTTTGACATTTCTGTAAACCTTCATGTCATCAGCATATAAAATAAATTCAGAATTTTGAAAACAAATACTAATATCATTAATAAATAAAACAAAAAGCAAAGGGCCAAGAAGGGATCCTTGAGGTACCCCTGAAGGGATCTGAACCCAGGTAGAAGCAAAACCATTGACCACCACAGCTTGACATCGGTTTTTTATATACGATGTAAACCACCTAAAAAGGTTTCCGTGAATACCGGCGTTGTACAGCTTAGTTAGTAGTATTTGATGGTCAATGCGGTCAAACGCCTTACTATAGTCAGTGAATACCGCGTCAACTTGTCCCCCAGAGTCCATGTTAAGAGTCGTGTATTCGGTAAAGGTAAGTAGATTGGTAGTTGTTGACCTATTTTTTATAAATCCGTGCTGTTCATTTATAAATAAAGGCGAAAGAGCCGCATAAACTTGAGTGTGAACTAGCTTTTCAAAAATCTTTGAAAAGATACAAAGCTTAGATATGGGTCTGTAATTCCTAACATCATTTTTGGTCCCATTTTTATGTATCGGAGTGATAAAAGCAGACTTCCAGATATCAGGTACCAAACCCTCTTCTATCGATCTCTGGAACAATAAGGCTAGTGGAGCAGACAGATTCTTAGCACATTTTACAATAAAGACAGGCACGATATCATCAGGCCCCGCCCCCTTATTTAAATCAAGTTTTTCAAGTAACTTATGGACAGCTATGCGCTCAATAATTACATTATTAATGAAAGTTGGAGAATTTTGAGAAGGCATACTGTCACCGTCGAAAGACTGGCCTGTAGGAGAAGAAGGTAAAAGAAAATTGGACTGGAAGTAGCTAGAAAATAAATTAGCCACCCCTTCCCCGGAATCTGCAGACTGATCATCAAGATTAAGTGTAGAGGGAATTGCGCTCGACCCTTTTTTCTTACTTTTAACAAAAGACCAAAACTTTTTAGGACACTCGATTATAGAAGCCTCGATGTTTTTCAAATATACTTTGTAGCATTCGTCCTCAAGCATTTTGGCCCTCTTTCGCAATAATAAGAATGTCGATTTATCAGCGGTGTTTTTGTAGACATTAAATTTAGATAAATACTTATGCTTTTCCCTAAGTAACTTTATGAGCGACGCAGAATACCAAGGCGGAAATACTGATGAATTAGCCAATTTGTGAGGTATAAAATTATCTCTTAACTCATACAAACGTTCGTAAAAACAACCTACGGCTTCGTTCAAAGGCCTGTTTCGCAGCAAAGACTCCCAGTCGATCTCACTCAAAGCATTATTAATTTTGTCAAAATCAGCGCGATAATATTGATATTTCATTCTTGGCATAGATTTTAAGGTATTATAGTTAAGTTCCAAATGTATAACAAGTGATTTATGATGGCTGTCTTCTTTAACTAAAGGGTCGTCACAGTGCGAGACCGAAATATTAGTATTGCATAATATATAATCAAGTATTCTGTTTTTAGTAATATTTCTACAATTGTTAAACTGATTCAAATTACATTCCGCTAGTGTATCAAAAAATGCAAGTTGACTATCGCCAGATACGCCAGACGGTTGAAGGTGCCCATCTTCAAAAGACCAGTCAACATAGGGAAAATTAAAGTCGCCCATTACCACGAAAATGTCATCAGGGTGAGAATTCACAATCGATGACAGATTCTCCGTAAAATTATCGAGCTGAGTATCAAAAGAATTCCCTAGCTTTTCCCTACATAGGTATAACGCGCAAAAGTGGATTTTACTAATTGAACGGTCACTGTGTCGCATAGAAACGGTGACCCAAAGATCCTCAGCTGAACAGCACCAGTCAATACGATGAACAACCGCAAGCTCGCGGCGAATCGCTATCAAAACACCCCCACCGTACCGCTGTTGAGTTGCCGCATAGTTACGATCGCGTCTATATACTATGTACCTATCGTCGAAGTATTCACTGTCGAAAAAGCCGTCGAGAAGCCACGACTCAGTTATTACAATTACATCATAACAACTAAGACCAACATTACGTTTAAAAATATGTGTTTTCGTGCGAAGCCCCCTTGAATTCTGATAGTAAATACTAAGATTATAATCCTTCATTGTAAATCAAGTAAATACTACCTATATAATAAACATATAAAGGCCAAATAATTAAAAACAAACGTAAACCATTAAAACAGTAATCAATAAATAATCGGGTTTCAGAAAGTAAACAAAAACCAAAAATTACTCCAGAAGTACCCACATGATAAACATAAACAAGCCAAAAAACTAAATAATTTATGAGAACAATTATTATTCCTGCAGTAACCCTTGAATAATTCATTTTTAAAAAATAGAATTCCGATATAAATACGCAATCTAATACAGGCACTGAACAATAAATAATCCAGTTAATTAAAATATTGACATTCGAAGGGGCAGTTTTGGGATTGCTTTTGCACAGTAAACTTATTAGCAAGCATTTTGAAACGAGTACGCTAAATAACACAAACGTTAAATAGTTCATATTTAAATAAAATTGATTAATTTTATACGAAAGGGTAATTTTAAAAATATTATTTGGCTGCCGACGCACAAACGCAAGCAACACTATAATCATTGCACAGAAACCGCACGCTAAAGTGGTCACTAGTACAAGCGTACAGACAAGCGGGAATCCTAGCGGGCGAAAGCAACTTACGTGCGATAACAGACTGATGACGCTCCCACATAGATCATAACCGGCCGGCGAACAAAAGACACTGGACGCGCAAGATATTCTCAAACTTTTTGTCGCAAAAATAATAGCACTTGATAGAAACACAAACATATTAAACTGGAAAATACTAATTAGGAAAGTTTTACTAAATCCTTTTCTGACTTTATATAGATAATGGGTGAAGAATCTGATTTTCGTGCCATGATTTTTGAATGCTTGACCCAGACATATTGAAAATTGTGCTCTTTAGCCAAGGATTTAGCTTTAGATAAAATAATCTTATTACGCTGAGTCAAGTGATCATTGACATAAAACTGCTTGTCACTAGAAAAACCCAAACTGGATAGGACTAACTTCTTGCTTTGACGCGACAAGGACACAAACTCTTCTTTTTTGTATCTATTGTTGAAGGATATTAATATGGGCTTCTCAACATTCGGCACTCTTGTAGGTAACCTTGCGATGTAATTGATATCTTCCTTCTTAACGAGGCAATTACCAATTTTACCAATCTCCTCCGCAATGGTAAACAGATTCTCATTTTTCTTTAATGGAATGCCTCGAATCTCCACGTTATTGGAACGAGCCCATTGATCCCTCTCTTCCAGCAGCTGTTTCAGGAGGTCGATTTCAGATTGGATCACCGGGACAGCATTTGCAAGGCCTTCCACCTTTCCCACCTTGTTCTCGAGGCTCTTGACAGCACCGGAAAATTTGTCGATGAGTCCATGCGCCATTTCCAGAGAATCCCTCAGACTGCTCACCTCTGAGCGAAGGGCCCTGACGTCATCCACCAGTGTAGACAAGGGGGCTAGCTTCTGAGTAATAATGCTAAGCTGGCTTTGCATGTTGTCCAACTGAAGATTGGGTATAGGTGAGGTTGCCGCCGGAGACGGTGAGACTACCGCGGGGGATGGTGATGGTGAGGGGCGCGGGCTTGATTTGCACTGGGGGCAGCGCCAAGTGCTCTTTCTCTCACCCAATTTGCGATAGCCTGCCTCCGTGATGCCCGAACATTGAAAATCGAAATGACGCCTGCACACGGAGCACAGCGCACCATCCGAAAAAGGCGTTTTACAACTGGCACACGAATACATGACGAACGCAAAAAAAAGTTTGAGAAACTGTGGAAACAACTTAGACCCAGACGAGCGTGTGGTATCGATAAAGGCCGAGAGGCGAATGACTCTCGGCCTTTATCGATACCACAACGATTCGATTTACTCTATATAATGCAATTATCCAAATCTACCGGCCATAGGAGCCGGGCCAGCCTATTACTTAGAACTAATTTGGGTGTTGTATACTACCGGACTATACTTATAATAATAAATTTACTAAAAGAGGAACCGGGGGTGTCGCTTGATCGAATCGCTTTCACAGAGGACGGTTTCCACGCAGGGTACCGTGGTTAATAGTCATGGTCGGGGATATTAAAGGGTGACACTTAGCTGTGAGGGTACGTTAGGATCCAGGTGTTCGGATCCTCTTCCAGGTGACTGGGCTGGTTCGTTTTGGTTTCAAACCATCTTGTAGTGTCTCTAGTTCGACATCAACCCTCGCTTTCCATCGACAACACGGAGCGGCAGTCCGACGGTGACCGTCCCTCTACAGAGGATCGTCATTTATTCTTTTCTCACTTCATCATTTCTACTTCCAAGGCAATCTATCTTCTCGGTATTTCGCTTTACCATTCAAGTCCACCAGCTGAACTATGCCACGAGTCGACGTTAAAAGCTATACTTAAACGTACCAAACAAAAAAACCCTTTCGGGTTTTCTTCAATTTTATATAAAAATACTCGGCTCTCTGGCCGCAAACAAGCCCAAAACGTCTATACAGCTCCGCCAACAGATATCTGCTCGTAAATCAGTTTATTTCTCTATTAAGGCGTCCATTGTGGTCTGCGCCATTCGAATAAAGAAAGCAATCTCACAGCGTCACCGTCGCGAGCGCTGATGGGACGATCGATTTGAACAACTGTCAAAGTCATCCTCGCGTAGCCAATTACAAAGCACTATGAATAGGCGTGGGGTTGCCACGTTAGAATAAATTCCGAATTTAGTAGAAATCTCTCTAGATTGTGTCCCTAACAAAAAAAACTACCAATATATATAAAAAATAAGGTGTTACACCGGTGGACGGCAAAAATTCGATTCGTTCGGCTC
Source organism: Idaea aversata (assembly GCA_907269075.1). NCBI lineage: Eukaryota > Metazoa > Arthropoda > Insecta > Lepidoptera > Geometridae > Idaea > Idaea aversata. The sequence goes on from OU026084.1 coordinate 2,851,090, forward strand.
TGATCAATCTGCGACCACCTTGAATTGTCACGTTCCGTCCGGCACGGGAAAGATCACGTTACGTATGTATAAAGTCACGGACACTTTATGAACAATGCACGTCACGAGGTTTTATCTCGTTACGTATGCAGCGACCTTTAATCATTTTAACAAATTTCTGTTTTTAATTCCTGATATCCGATGTCCCACCCCCTTCAAACTATAATAAAAACGGAAAACTGTCACCCTCAAAATTATTTTTTTATTAGCGTTTCCTAAACACATATAATTTACCGATTATTTGGTTAAATAGTGAACGTAATCGAATCGAATCGCTTAATCGATTACAAGCGTAATCGATTAATTTATTTATATTTTCTTAAGATATAGGTAGGACCTATCCGCCCATTCGATGAGCGCTTCGCCATTGGTGTCATTTTGTCTGTAGCCCCAGCTGGTATACGGTAAATAACGCGGGGTGTTCGAGGCTAGGCAGAGGCGGTGTGGGCCAGCAGGTGCTCGGCGGCTTATATATGTTGCAAAGTGTGGTTTCACCAAGCTGGACAGTCGTGGTAGCAATATTATTAGCATCGATGTTGTTCGAGAGCAGGTTGATTTGTTGGGATAGCGCTGTTCGGGCAAATGTAGCTGTTCCGTATTGTGCATGGTATGTTGCTGCGATGAGGTCGTAGCCTGGTATGTTACCTCTTCGGGCAAGTTGGGAGTCGTCAGAGGTATGCGTTTCTTGAAGTAGGACAATGTCGACGTCATTGGCATGCAGAATTTTGTGTAGGCACTCTGTCTTAGATTTACTAATGCTTTCTATGTTCAATTGTAAAACGCGAATTTTAACGCATCCGGATTCATGTTGGTTGATTGAAGATTGAAGTAGTAGAGTAAGCTGCGAGACCCAGAGTAGGCAGTGCAGCTACCAAAGTTGTTGCGCTCTTAGCACCACCCGGGGGCCACGTGTAGGGTTATTTAAGGTAGTTCCTACGGACGTGGAGCAACAACGACCCCCGGTAATTACGTGATACAAACACTAATATGTCACGGAATAAGTAATTTAACGAATTTTTAACATATTAAAACACTGCGTCGAATCCGTTAATAATTCAATTATTCTTTATCAATGAAATTTTTATGTAGTAATTATGTTTTACACAAATGGTAATCGCTGTTTGTTTTTTATTAAATTGATAAAGAAATCGTATAAAAAGTCCCTATTGAGGAGTCATTGGGTTATAAAATACCAAAATCGGAATGGTAAGTTTTTTTATTTAGAATTTGTTTTGACGTGGTAACCGTCTAATAAATTGGTGGAACCACCTGCATTCACACAAAAGTGTCACAGTAATATTGTGTGACGTCATGCGTCATGGTAACATGACCATAACTAAAAAGCTAAACAAGTTCCTTTCGTTTTGTGATAGGTAAAACATCGCAGTTTTGTCTAATTTTATATCATTTAGCTGGCCCTCATCGAATTCACGAATTTGTACTTTTTAACCGACTTCAAAAAAGCATTAGGTTCTCAATTCGAAAGTTTTTTTTACGGTTCCGTAGCCAAAGGGTGAAAACTAGACTTGTGTTATGGGTGTTAAACAACGGATATACAGGGTTGTTTTTCGAATTTACATAACCTCAACATTTTTTTTTTTCGAATTTCCAAAAGTCGTAGATCAAAAGTTCCTTGTTATGGTGCACAGAAATAGCCCTCAACGGCTTGCTAGTATAATTTCCAATAACCCTGCATACTACTTATATACTTTTCTTTAGTAAATATAATACTTATAATACATAGAAACAACCAGACCACAGACAAATATCTAAGCATAAATACATGTCTGAGGCGGGAATCGAACCCGCAACCCTGTGATTGGCAGTCCGGCATGGTGACCATTGTGTGGTGAAGATGATGTATTTCTGTTGCCGATTTAACAACAATTGATAAAAATAGAAAAAAAATATTTAATTGGGGCTCCCATGCAACATGGACCTGGTTATGTAATAATACCTAAGTATGTCAACAATTTTTTTTTTTTCAATTTTACCCTGTTGAAAAAGGCTCAGGCTTGCTCAGTTCATAACAGCCTCGTCTATAAAAATTCCGCCGATTTTAACTGGTCATACAAAGTCGAATAAAACAAATCGGATACTTTAATTAAGCAATACTCCTTTAGTTATCAGACCATAGATGATGTCTTTTTTTCTACATCCATGATGATGTCCCATAATCTCATGTCCTCATCTTAAAATTCAAAATGATTGCAACATTTCAAGCTCTACTAAGACCCGAAAAATTATGTCATAGTTATGCAGATTATAAAATATCGTAACATTCGATTTCCCAGAATGAGACACTTACGTAAAAGTTATTGACTATACAGGGTTATTGGGAATTAATTGACACGGCGTTAAGGGCTTCTTCTGTGCACCTTAACGATCAACTTTTGTTCTACGACTTTTGGAAATTCATTATAAAAATATTCCATACAAAAATAAAAAATTAAATCCAACAGTTCAAATAATACTCAACTCTACGTCTACGTCACAGAGTAGGTATGGTACAACCCGATCGGGTCGCACGCAGTGCGCCCCGTGCCGATCGCGCGCGCGCACTTGCCGCATAGACATAGAAAATTACCAGACAATACGAGAAACACTTAAATATTTTTTTTGGTATATGTATTAAGCTTCGACAAGTCGTAGAACAAAAGTTGTTTGTTAAGGTGCACAGAAGAAGCCCTTAACGCCGTGTCAATTAATTTCCAATAACCCTGTATAGGGAATCTCCGCAGCCCCAATAGCACTCTAAACGGGTTATTGTATAGGACTAACTTACCCTGTAAGCCCTATAAGCGCGCTTGGTATAGCTGGACCACAAAACCCAGTGTAAAACGATTGACAAAAGGCCCTGAACAAGGCCACTCTATCTCACATTCATCATATGGAATTATTATTATTTATTATTCTGCAGGCTAACTCCGCATTTCAACTAACTTTGGTATTACTCTTCATTGTCGCTGTTGGCCGCAGTACTCCCATCCAAGATCAGGACCGGCGAGAAGACCGAGACGAAGAGGACAAAACTTTTATACTCCGTAATCATGATGAGAAAGATGAACTTCACCCCGACAACCCCTATAACCAACAACTTTATAACGGAATTATAAAAAACATACAACTGCAAGCTGAACACAATACACCATATTCATATGATTATTTTAATCCATTAACGTCCGTCGATAACAAAGGAATTCATTATCACGACTATCAACCTCTTAACCAGTATGACAAAGGGATATCGCACGGAGTTACAAACAACAGAAATGCATTTGGACAACTGCAAGCTGACAATAATACACCATATTCATATGAATATTTTCATCCAGTGACGTCCATCTCTAACGAAGGAATTAATTCTCACAACTATCAGCCTGTTTACCATTATGACGAAGGGATATCGCACGGAATTGCAAACAACAGAAATGCATTTGAACCACTGCGAGCTGACAATAATAATACACAATATCCATATCCATATGAATATTTTAATCCAGTGACGTCCATCTATAACCAAGGGATTAATTCTTACAACTATGAGCCTGTTTACCAGCAAAACCAAGGGATATCGCACGGAATTGCAAACAACGGAAATAATCAAAAACCAATTGCTATCAACAGAAATGCATTTGAACCACTGCGAGCTGACAATAATAATACACAATATCCATATGAATATTTTAATCCAGTGACGTCCATCTATAACCAAGGGATTAATTCTTACAACTATGAGCCTGTTTACCAGCAAAACCAAGGGATATCGCACGGAATTGCAAACAACAGAAATGCATTTGAACCACTGCGAGCTGACAATAATAATACACAATATCCATATCCATATGAATATTTTAATCCAGTGACGTCCATCTATAACCAAGGGATTAATTCTTACAACTATGAGCCTGTTTACCAGCAAAACCAAGGGATATCGCACGGAATTGCAAACAACGGAAATGATCAAAAACCAATTGCTATCAACAGAAATGCATTTGGACAACTGCAAGCTGACAATAATAATACACCATATCCATATGAATATTTTCATCCAGAGACGTCCATCTATAACAAAGGAATTAATTATCACAACTATCAGCCTGTTTACCAATATGACGAAGGGATATCGCACGGAATTGCAAACAACAGAAATGCATTTGAAACACTGCGAGCTGACAATAATAATACACCATATCCATATGAATATTTTCATCCAGAGACGTCCATCTATAACCAAGGGATTAATTCTTACAACTATGAGCCTGTTTACCAGCATAACCAAGGGATATCGCACGGAATTGCAAACAACGGAAATGTTAGATCACTGCAAGCTGCCAATAATGGACCATATCCTTAAAAAAAAAGATGATGATGCAGCAGAATAATAGGCAATAATTTAGTTGAGAATTTAATGATCTTGCTGTCAAAAAAATGTTAAATATGGTGTAAGTTTCGCAGATTATATACTTAGTTTGAAAATTTGTAGTGAAAGTTGATTAGTCAGTGGATTTGTGATTAAAAAAAATATTGAAATGTGTTTTTTTATAATACCTAGGTAATTTTGAACCCATCCCTCTAAATATTGACATGTTTCATTGTAAATCGAAGGATTTCTTTCAGTCAAAACGTGACACAAGGGAATACAAAGCTTATTGTCAACTTGAGATGTTGAACTAGGTATAAATAAGTATAAATATCTGCTACCTAAATAGCAATTCTAATATAATTAGCTACTTGACAGTTGTAGGTAACGATAGAATATGAAATATGATGAAAATGGTAGCTCTAATAGGATAACAATACAATTTATGTTTTGCATTAAGATACTTACTTACGCTGGCTCAGCGACCCGAAGTGGATCTAGGCCTCCGGCACCAAAATACGCCATTTAGGCATCCTATTCTGCGGCACTTGTTGCGAATCGGCTGCATGAAGGGCTTGCAGGTCTTGTTGGACTTGGTCTATCCAGCGATACCTAGGTCTACTACTACTACGAAGTCGGGCCGATTTGGTCTAGCCGATGATATTAGGCTCAGCCACAAGTTCTTTCAACTCCACAAACTTCCTTACTCTCGCAAAATAAAATAAAATTTAGCACAATAAACTTACGATTATAATATAAACCCAAATAACCCGCCCCTTACCGTTCCCTGCGCAAAGGTTTCTGATGGCTAACCTCTACGCCAAAAAAGAGCCGGAGAGTCACACCCATTCCCCAATTCTATCGCCCAACTCTGATAAATTGTTTGGCGTCGTCGTCACCCTAACGTCTCTACGGCGATAGGTACAAAAAATATACGCTCCAAGTCCATGTATTTGGCCCTTGGCTTTTTGTTAGCGTCTTCTGCCAGCGTCCCAGGCGTACCTACAATCGGCGGCGCTCAAATGTCAATTAAGTCGAAGCGTAACGTTTACAATCCTGTGCAGCACTATTTTAAACACTAGTCGACCATGTCCAGAGAAGAGAACTTGTCAATACTTCTGGAGCCAACTAAGCCGTGGGGTTTCATCACGATGTTTTTCTTCACCGTAAGAGCAATGCCAATTAGCGCACATATTTTTTTAAGAAAAATCATTGGTGCACGCCGGCTTGGATTCGAACCCACGACCTTTAGAATGGTTTGGTATTTAACAGAGCCCGTAATGCGAGTTTTTCGTACAGCAAACGTTACCCTCACGTAAACGAGAAAATTGTATGGAAAGTTAAAGCTTCACATTACATCCGCTAGGGGCGCTTTTCAACGTTTGTTATCAAAAAAACTCGCACTCCAGGTACAGTCACATTACCAATTAGCTGAACCCCACGTGACCCAGAGTTCATTCGCATATCTGTAAAAAATACAGTATTTACCTACTTTGTTTTTTTTATATTGTATATTAAAAAAAACAGAATCAGGTAACATTACTTTACAACCTTACAGATTTACGAGTGAACTCTAGGTCACGTGGGGTTCAACTAATTGGTAATGTGACTGTACGTACAGAAGGCCTAATAGTAATAGTCCACTGAAAACTTAAGGTTTTAAAATACTGAGGGGTCCTAGTCTATAATAAAACAATAATTGATAAAGTAAATAGGAATTTAATACTAGCTAGATATTTGTACTATAGCTGATATCATTTATCATTATTCTAATATTATTAATATATCATTCGAAGACGGCTCAACCGATTGAGATTCTTTTTGTGTTAGAAAGGGGATACTTTAGGGGTGGTCCCATAAAAATTTAGTCAAAATCTGATGAGGATCTTCGGAGTGGTGTAGAGAATTGCACCTCGAGCGTCCAGAAAATGGCTCAGTTTTCAAGTACCTACTAGCAGTAGAAGTCGGAGATCCCTTTAAGGACGGCCTTCATCGAGCTGTTTAATTAATGAAAAGTATTTTATATCAAATTAAATTGGTCAATAAATATATTGCAAATGGGTTGCATAAGAAATTTCAGTCCTTCTCATCACAAAACTCCTCAAAAAATTACAATAACAATCTAAAACGCTATAAATATGCACTAAAAGTTACTAAAAGAAACAAATACGTACTTGAAATATTGCAGGACATTCCACACATCACCATCTAGCCCCAAGTTAAGTAACTAAACTTGTGTTATGGGTGCTAGACAACGGATATTATACTACTTACTATACTTTTATTTTGTAAATGTATACTTACCTATAATACCTACATAGAAACAAGCAGACCATAGACAAATATCTAAGCAAAAATACTTGTCTGAGGCGGGAATCGAACCCGCAACCCTGTGATTAGCAGCCCGACATGGTGACCATTGTGCCAACTGGGTCGTGAAAATAAAATAGATTAAGTACCTACTTATGTTATTTTTTTGCCTAACGATACCTTCATTATAGAAATCCATCGAATAGTTTGGCAGATATGAAAGAATTAAGAATATTACAAACATTTAAACAAACAAAGATAGGCGCGAAAAACATAACCCTTGCAGTCGAATAATAAAAAAAATTAAAATCCGACTTAAAAAAATTTAAAAAACATAATATAAGCCATTGCTTGCAGTTGGCTAATAGAAAATTAAAAAACCCGACTTAAAAAAAAAGAGAAAAAAGAAACACTTTCCTTGCTAATATTACTTGCTTTTTTTTTTAATTCAACTTTAAAAAAAAGAGAAAAAACAAACCTTTGCTTGCAGTCGAGTAATAAAATTAAAAAAAACCGACCAACCAACATAATCTGAAGTTAGGCGGCAGTCAAACTACAAAATGGAACGTAAAACTGCCAGAAGGAAAGGTACCCGGCTCTCTCTCCATACAAACGTAGTCGACTATTTCCTCCCTGGATAATGACAGTAACACTAATATTTTTGTTGCATAACACCTTTAACTGCCATGATTATGCCCCTATGTCTTTCCTCGTTAAATGGACTATCCAACACAAAATAGTACATTGCGATACAAGTGTGGAAAATTGATCTTTGCATAGAGGCGGTTTAACACGCGCGAGCGGTACGCGAGGGCGTTTAACAAAGCCGAGATACAAAGATCAATCAACAAGTTTTTTATCACAGTTGCGAATAAAAAGACTTGTTAAAATAATAAAAGGTTTTAGAATTTTAGGTTATGTTTACTATTTTTATTGGCAATATTTTATTGATAATAATACTCCCAAAAGGCCAGGCAAAAGACTTTTTCAATCCGAACCAGTAGTTCCTGAGATTAGCGCGTTCAAACAACCAAACAAACTCTTCAGCTTTTTATTATTAGTATAGTTTAAGACCCATTGTAATTACCGAATTCTTGGACAAATAAAAACTTACTTCAGATTATGTTGGTGGGGTAAACATTTGAAGTCGATGTTTTTTTATTCATTTTCTGAAACGATTTATTTTAATTTTAAGTAGTTTTATTTCCAGCTTGTGCTTTTCAATCATTAATCTTCTCTCTAACCTGGCATTAGAAAGTTTAGATTTGAAGTATTGCTCCTTTAAAATTAAATTTGTACGTTGCTGGTTTTGAGAGGTTTTCCGTTTTTTCTTATCTGAAAAAGTTACTAGACTTGTGTTATGGGTGCTAGACAACGGATATACTACTTATAAAGTTTTATTTTGTAAATATATACTTACTTATAATACCTACAACCAGACCACAGACAATTATCTAAGCATAAATAATTGTCTAAAGCGGGAATCGAACCCGCAGCCCTATATTTGGCTTGTGCTAAGTCGTCAGCATAGTTTGGCTAGTACAATCATAATCACATAACACAAAAAGTAAACAAGGAACCCTTTTATGATCACTCTCTTGTCCGTCCGTCTGTCTGTCTGTCCGCCTGTCACCACCGATTCACTCAGGAACAGGTGGACCTAGCAAGTTGAAATTCATACCAAATACTGAGATCTATAGTCTCTATTAGGTGTATCAAGGACAAGCTATGTTTGTTTCTCTAAGAATTGATCTCTACCAGCAACACTATCGATTGGTATAAAAATAGGTATTAGGATGATTATTTTTTGCAAAATCAACTGGTTCGATTCCTGCCTAGCGTAACTACTTTTTCAAAAATTTAATGAACCAGTTTTAGTTTTTGTCATAATCGGGCCCGCGACCCCTTTCAGGATTTTTTGCTATCTCTTATAGTTTAGGACATAGCCCTGAAGGCCCACATAAAAAATTTACCCTGTATTTTTTGAAAACTAACAGGTTCGATTCCTGGCTAGGGTAATAACTTTTTTCAGTAGTGAAACAACTAAACGTACCATTTATTTCACTAGTGAAACTGACGCTCGAACAGTCACTTTCAGTACTGATCCGGAAAGATGAAGGAGATATAGCTTCTGGTTCCAATAAATTTATGTCACCAACAGTTTCCACAGTAATATCATCTGAAACAAATGTAATAATCCTTAAGGTGATAGTGTACTATATTACACTTTACGTATGGAAAGAGCCCCTGGTACCCTTAGTCGACCTTGTCCAGTGGAGAGAACTTGTCAATACTTCTGGAGCCAACTAAGCCGCGGGTTTCATCGCGATGTTTTCCTTCACCGTAAGAGCAATGTCAATTATTTTCACAAAAAAATCCATTGGTGCACGGCCGGCCGGGATTCGAACCCAGACCTTTAGAATGTAAGTCGAGGTACAGTCACATTACTAATTTTCTGAACCCCTAATTCCCCAAATAGTCTATACAATTCAATATACAATATAAAAATAATAACAAAATAAGTAGATACTTTCTATATTTTTTTACAGATATGCGAATGAGCTCTGGGTTACGTGGGGTTCAGCTAGTTGGTAATGTGACACTACCACCAAGCCAACACCGCTCCTGAGCACCCAGTTAAACATTTCGTTGGTGGGCCATGGGCAGAGTGTGATTAATAAAATACTAATACTAGGACTTAGTATTTACTAACCACAATAGACTATTAAATTATTCTTCAAACCAAAATGAATGTCTTGCGGACAAGACTTTTTATTAGTTTTTATACACATCAGATGTTTTTTGACATCAACAAAAAAAATGAACATACTTAAAATACTTACATACCTACAGAAACACTCAGACAAGAAACAAATATCACAATATAAATATTTCTTTGAGGCGGGAATCGAACCTGCAACTTCCTGTTGCCACAGAGGTTATCAGTTAGGTACAGTCACATTACCAATTAGCTGAACCCCACGTGACCTAGAGCTCACTCGCAAAGCTGTAAGGTTTGAAGTAATGTTAAGTACCTGATTTTGTTTTTTTTTTTAAACAATATACTATACAATACAATATATATAATATAAAAAAAAACAATATAGGTAAAATCTATATTTTTTACAGACATGCGAGTGAGCTCTGGGTCACGGTGGGTTCAGCTAATTGGTAATGTGACTGTACATAATAATAATTCATAAACTTATTAGTAAGATTTTGTTCGCCAAATCGCAGATTACAGAGTGCAATAATATTTTGCATTAAGTTCTTTTAAATTTACATGTGAAACCCAAATACTTAAATAATTTTGATTTGATTTAAAATTTTGATTAAGGTGGACCGAGGCGATTGCAACTATCAAGTTTGAAGTTTTATTTATACCTTTGGTAATATAATCGTCCAGATAGATAAAATTCTCATTCTAATAAATCTGATTTTTTTTAGGGACAAACATTAATTTCTCTGTTCACAAATAGATGGAATGCTCATCAAAGATCGTTAGTATGAAAGAATAATCGATTACAGTTCGGCAAGTATAACTTGGCGCGGCTGAGCGCCACTGTGTTCAATGCCAGTAAGTATTACACTTTAAGTAGGGGAAAGCGGGTAACAATGAATAAAGGGGAACAATGAATAATTATACATAACTATCTCTGTGTATGTCGCTCTTGCTCGCAAAGTCAACTGAAGTGAGCCGTATGTGACAACGATCGTTCAATCCAATCCGCACTGAGCTGCGATAGGAGGGAGGCGCACTGTTGCAGTTCGACCAAAAATTAGTACCGAAACAAAATATTTACGATTTTTTGAAAAGTGTTTCACGTCTTGTGAAATTGTATTTTTAATTGTCTAATAGTTTATATAGGATTATTAGTGTTTCTACTTGATGTTTCTGTTTTACTTCTTTCAAGGCTGTGATAATATTCCGTATATTTGCAATTGTTTTGACTAACGGTCGATGGGGAACAATGAGTAATTGGCCATTGGGTAACGATGGATAGATTGTTTATTGTTCCCCATGACAAACATGCATGGGGTACAATGAACTGTGACTTCTTCTTGCTAACATTTATTTACCATTTCTTTTAATTTTTAGGTTCCAAAATTCCACGATCAGTTGTCGAATAACATCAAACGGCTACACAGTACAAAATGCAATTTTTTTGTCAGTTTTTGTCTTATAATATTACAATTATAAGAGTTGAAGAAACAATAAATTAGCAGAATGTAAAAATCAATTTGAGCTGTAGAATGTTCTTATATAAAACAATATTTGTTTCATTTTAAGTGCAAATATCATCAGCTAATTTCAAGGTAGCAGGATGCGTATAGCGCGGTATCTGTTTGACGGAAATGGTTCTAACTTTTGTTGCTATAATATTAGGTGTATGTTTTATATATCATTGGATAGCTTTTGAAATGTTCTTTATCTTGATCACAGAAGACTATGACAAAAAAGTGAGTTTCTTAAAAGTTATATTGCAAAATGTAGAATAGCATGTGTTTGGCATGTGGGGAATATTTCTTTAACTAGAGCATTTTTGCACATTGTGTCTATGGAAAATATAAAGCAAATTAAAATATCTTTCAAACGACACCTTATACGTATAGATTGGTTGAATAGAATTCAAGAAATGTGCAAATATCTAAAGTACAGAGCCGCCATCTTTATGATGTCTGTCTGTCAGATTTGGTTAAAATAGCTGGTCCTTTATATGTCATAAATGCTACTAGTCTCCGGCTTTCGAAACTAAAACAGGCTAACTCGTCATCTAAAGATCTCAAGGAATCCAACGATACCTGTTTTAGTTATTTATACACAGCCCGTGACCACGAAACTCAAGAAATAGAGGACTTTTGGTTAAATTGCCGCTTCACTACATAGTATAAAACAAAGTCGCTTTCTCTCTATGTATGCTTAAATCTTTAAAACTACGCAACGGAATTTGATGCGGTTTTTTTAATAGATAGAATGATTCAAGAGGAAGGTTTATATGTATAATACATGCACAATATAGCCATGCGAAGCCTGGGCGGGTCGCTAGTAACTATATAAGATGAAGAGACTAATAAGGTTTTTGGAATCCATATTCTTCGTTCATTTGTAGGTAAAAATTTGATTTTTATGATAAATAAAACATAAAGAGTTGTACGTTCCTATATAATGCGTATAGATACGATTTTATCTTCTATTTTTATACGTTATTTTCTAATAAAAACTCAAAATATCTAAAGTTTTCTTACTTTGACATCCTTTGTAATTACTTAAAAATTCATTGTAACCCGTATGTTCATTGTTACCCAACCGGTTATTCAAGGTACCCCAACCCTGGGGAACAATGAATAATTTCCCATTTTTTATAAATATGGCTGTAGTGTCCTAATTATTGAAGTTAGGGTCTAAGTTTTACGCTCAAATTGTACTTTGATAATTTATCTATGGTATAAATGCAAAAATACACTCCTAGAAACACAAATAAAGGTCATTTATAGTTTTAGAAAAAACCTTATCCATTGTTACCCTGCTTCCCCTACAGAAAATACCACGAAATTTGGGAATATATGTAAGTAAGATTAAATCATTTGCGTATTTGTATAAGATAGTATAGGTACCTAATGATATTTCGCATACCTATTAATACTCTTTAGTATAGTTTTAGTTCCTCAAATCGCCACCGCCAACTTATACTTGTGGCACTGTATTCGCATTCACCCCATAGTCACAATCGCCTCTGTTAACCTTACATAATATTACCAATTCCAATTACCTTTTATTTTAGAAGTGAACGTTTCGTTTCCCGTTACCGTCACCGTAATTTGTTTCTATAAAGCAAGTAAACCATGTGGAATTATTATAAGTAGAACAAATATAAATAAATAAATATTGCAGGACATTCCACACATCGCCATCTAGCCCCAAGCAAAGTAACTTGTGTCAAAGGTGCTAGACAACGGATATACCTACCTACTACTTAAATACTTTTATTTTGTAAATATATACTTATAACTAGCTGTCCCGGCAAACGTTGTTTTGCCATTTACAAAACAAAATAAAAAATATAGGTACTTAGATAGCATAAAAAATATGATACAAATCAGTCAAGCTGTTTCGGAGGAGTATGGTAACTAACATTGTGACACGAGAATTATATATAAGTAGTATTAGATAGGTACAACCAGACCATAGACAAATATCTTAGCATATATCTGAGGCGGGAATCGAACCCGCAACCCTGTGTTTGGCAGTCTGACATGGTGACCATAAATATAAAGGTGCTACTTCACCTGGAACATTCAGGTTTATAATGTAACACTACAGCAAGCATTATATCAGTGAAGAGAAACAAGCATTAGGGGTGATTCTCATTAGAGCAGGCCGTGTCCAGGCCGGGCCGAGTCCGGAGCGGAGCCCGTCTGTGCTGCACATTTATATTACAGCGGGTTTTCAGCCATTGAGGGCACGGAGGGGATCCGTGGAGTTGACAGTGGATCCACGGATGGGACATGGATCATGCACCGTGTTATACTCGTATAAATTACAAGTACAAAATGAATCTACTTAAGTATCTATATTTTTTTCCCGTATTATCTGAATATTCTGTCAATTTAATAATTTTTTTATTTTTTATTTTAACTCTCCATTATTTTAATTACTTTTGTTTTGTAAAGCAACTTATAGGGCCTTATAAGTTGCTTTACAATAATAGGTAGTTCAAATAATGCAAGTAAGTATTAAAATAGCCCATGAGGGTGACAATGTGAATCGAGGCAATGAGAAATACCTTCTAAAGCCTGTCTATTATTATTATATTTGGTTTTGTTGTGTGCTTGTAAAAAAATAAATGTTTTTCTATTATATTCTAACATTTCAAATCCATGCCCTATGCATTATACCGGGCCATATAAGTGGCCCGGTATAATGAGAATTATCCCTTACAGCATGTATCCTGTAATGTTATGTATGTATTTAGATACAACTTGCCTATCTTAGATGTTACAAGTGCCATTGTCTTGTCAGTTAAGGAGGCAGTATTGTAACTTTATAATAATGGAATCTAAATGTAACATTACAAGTGAATGTACCCGGTGAGGGAGGGTGCACCTTAATTGATAGTAATATACAATCGATTAAATTGACACTTAAGTGTATGCTTAAATAGGACCATCTTAAATATTTAGCGGACCCCTAAATATTTGAGAGCCGTTTGTTCGGGCAAATTTCTTGTCATAGGATGCTTCAATCGCAGCATAATTTTCTTACTTTTTCAAAAATGTCTGTTTCTGTAATTATCCTTCTATACCAATATTATAAAGAGAAAAGATTTGTTTGTTTGAATTGAATAGGCTCTGAAACTACTGGACCGACTTTGATGAAACTTAGTATGAGGATACTTGATTCATTGGGAGTATTATTGGGAGCTTTTTATCCCGATATTCCTACGGGATCGGGGGTTGCGTGGGTGAAACCGTGAAGCACTGCTAGTATGCAATAAACAGGTAAGTACATTATCAGTGATCATTTTGAAAAAGCAACTCTACTTACATTTTCAGTGGCCACATTTTTTTTCATTTTTTGTTTTAAGTTTTCATACAGGTGTCGTAGTTGCGCCCATGTTCGCAGGCCTGTTGTGGCCAAACAATTGTATTGTTTAGCCACTCTCTTCCAGCACTCCCTTTTTTGTCTATTTATATCGCCACTTGTTTTTTTATTTTCTAATATGCTTATGTATCTGAAGTCAAAAATTCAACATGAAAAAAATCTATGCAGATAGGTACCAAGTCCGTTGATTTGATAATTGGTATATTTATGTACTTACTTGTTAACTAAATCTAGTAAAATTTGTTTCTCATCGGCTGTGTAATTGCAGCCCCTTTTTGAAACAAAAGACATTGTTTATTTATTCACAAACAACCAAAAAACATGAGAATTTTTCGTTAAAACGTTCAAACTACTTGACAGAATACCGAAAGGTTACCATTTATTTTTTTTTTTTAATTTGTAATTAAGTGGTTTTTTTTTTTTTTTTTTTTTTTTTTTTTTTTTTTTTTTTTTCCATTCGGTCTGCGACTTCTGCGACCGAATATTTGGCTCGATTATCACAACTGCCATTTATCAAGTTATTCTTTTTTCTTTTCTTGTTTCTTTTCTTTTCTTGTTTCTAAGTTATTCTTATCTTGGTTTCTGTTTTCTTTACATTTTCTTTTGTAAATATTTATATTTATGTATTTTTTTTTTTATTTTTTTATCAAAAAACGGGGAAACATTTTTCGCGGAAGAACAGGTACCTACATAACGATAGGAAGAGGATTTAGGGAGATGATCAGGAGTAAAGGTATGTTATGTGAATAGGTATATAATCACGTAATAATAATTAAGTAGGTACTAACTACATATTTATAAATATTTTTTATATACAGGTAGAACGGCATAATATATACAATAATATGTATAATCATATTTTAATATTGTTAAAAAATATAAAAGAGGCAATTATACTATAAATGTTTAAATCATTCGAAAATAATAAACATAAAATATTGGTCGGGAATGGAACTTTACAGGAAATCAAGGAATCATAGAAAGCGCATCTATCATACAAAGGACACGAAAAAATTATATGATTTAAATCGCCTACATCATTGCCACATTCACAAGATGAAGAGTCCACAATGCCCAGCCTTTCAAGGTGTACTGGCGTACACACATGACCCAGCCTCATTCGAATCAAAACAGATGTTGAAAGCTTGCTAAACGTAGCCTTACAAAACCAAGGTTTTCTACATGTTTTTGGTTGGATTGAATAAAAATATTTTCCTTTAGTGATTGCACTATTAGTCCACATCCTATCCCAGGAGTCCTGGATATAGGTTGTGGGCAAATTGGATAAATCCTGACAGTAATTAGCGTAATATGGAATGGAAAGATCACCACGCTTTACAGCATCATTCGCCAAATTATCTGCCTTAACATTTCCTTTAATTCCCGAGTGACCAGGAATCCAAGCAAATTCCACAGCATAATTCTTCATCCTGCATTCATGTAATAATTGTCTGATCTTAAATAAAACAGGTAGATATGGCTGAGATTTAAATGGATATTTGGCTATTGCATGCAAAGAACTCTTTGAATCGGTAAATACAACAGTTTTCTTAAGTTTCATAAGAATTACATACTCTAAAGATTGCAAGATGCCTAAACATTCCCCTGAAAAAACTGAAGATTCAGGTGGGAGTTTCGTTATCTGGATCACTTTATATTGTTGATGATAGAGTCCAACTCCCACACATTCATTATCATTGTGCTTAGAAGCATCGCTAAAAATATAGTTCCAACCATGCCATTTTTCATCAACAATTTTTCGAAATTCTGCCTCAGCATTACACATTTCTTTTGTTAAATTTAAGTCAAAATATATATTAGGAGTATTTAATAGTGATTCAAAGTTATTTTCGAAAAGCGAAAGTCGAGGGGTACGATAAGTTGGAGAATTAATGGCTAAATACTTCCGATAACTTTCAATTAAACAAGGATTTTTTTTATGGGACCAATAATCAGATACATCTATTTGATCATTTAGGTCTCTAATCTTGGAAATTAAAGGATGGTTAGAAAATTGCAATGCTCTAAAGAAATAACGATCGCACAGATATTGACGTCTAAGTGACAACGGTGGATCAGAACACTCAACCTGTAAAGCGTTTATAGGACTTGACTTCATCGCTCCAGAAATTAATCTCAAGGATTTTGATTGTATGCCGTCAAGTTTTTTAAGTCCAGCTGCACTGCAAGGCTCTAGCAAAAATGATCCATAATCCAAAATGCTTCTCACTAAAGCATTATAAACTAATCTCTGAGAACAAGGATGGGCGCCCCACCAAACTCCTGATAAACACCTTAACATATTTACCAAGCGTTCACATTTAGATGCCACATATTCACAATGTTTAAGACCTTTTAAATTTGAATCAAGAACTACGCCTAGAAATTTTGCACTTTCATTAACTGGAATTTGAGCTTGATCATACAATACATTCACAGGAGGGATAGAACGTTTCCTTGTAAATACTACAATTTTACTTTTATTTATTGATAATTCTAAGCCATTATTATCTAACCATAATTTAAGACGCGCGAGTGCATTTGTAAGCGTAGTACTTGCAGTTTCAATTGATTTATCTATAGAATAAACTAATAAATCATCAGCATATTGCAGAACATTTACTAATCCCTCAAAAGTTTTCTCTAGATCATGTGCATAAATATTGTAAAGAAGTGGGCTGAGAACAGATCCCTGAGGAAGACCCTTCCAGACGAAGCGACTTTCCAAACCACTACTGAGTTTAACAGATCTCTCATTCAATATGTTTATAATAAAATTTGTTAAAGCGGAAGGAACATTTAAATCATTTAATTTATTTTTTAAAATATGTAAATTGACATTGTCATACGCAGCTTTAATATCTAAAAAGGCTGCTACCACAGATTTATTATAAGAAAAAGCCAATCTAATATCAGTAACAAATATACCCAAACTATCCATAGTACTGTAGCCCTTTCTAAATCCGAATTGCGAATTTGATAGAAAACTATTGTGTTCTATATACCATTCTAGTCTATTTTTAATCATATGTTCTGCTACTTTCAAAAGAACTGATGATAAAGCAATAGGGCGATAAGAGGATGCATCATTAGGATCTTTGTTTGATTTAAGTATTGGGATTACTATTTGAGTTTTCCATTCCAGAGGAACATGACCTGAAGTTATAAAGGAATTTACAATTTCTAAATAGTATATCAACGATTCTTCTGACAGATGTTGTAAAAACGAGTAAGGAATAGCATCCATACCTGGGGCACTATCTTTAAGTCCAGACAGAACCCCCCTAAGCTCCTCCAAAGAAAAAAGACAAGATAAAGAAGAATTGCCAAAATCATGGTCTATTAAACATGCATCAGATTCATTCTGACCAAGCTCAATCAAAGGAGGAACATATGAAGGTGCTATCTGACTCAAAAACTCATCTTCCATCGAAGACGGAAGTGAAGGAGTGTTAGTTGGGTTCATACCTGACTTAAATCTTCTGATTTGTTGCCAAACTAACGATGGAGGTGTATTTGGATTTATTGTTGAACAAAATCTTTTCCATCCATTATGTTTTTTTTCTTTAAATAGTTTTTTAGCGTTTTTTTTGGCTTCTTCGTATAATGTATAATTTTCAGTAGTCATATTTTTACAATAGTTTTTTTCAGCTTGTTTTCGAATTTTAAAAGACTTGGCACATTCATCATCCCACCAGGGTGGTGATGGCAAATGCCCGCTAGGATTTTTTTTAACAGGAAATGTCTTATTCGCTGCATCAATAAGAGCATCTGAAAAAGCTTTAGCACGAATGTGTACATCGGTAGATTTATTTGGGAGATTAGGGACCTTATTATTTACATTAGTATTAAATTCACTCCATTTTTTATCAATAATTTTATATTTTGACGTAGAAGTTCTCGATTGTTGAATTATCTTGCATGTTGGAGTTGTAATCTTAATAGGATAATGATCGCTACCAAACGAATGATCTAGGACCTCCCATGAAAGGGATGAAGCCAAATTTGGTGAACAGATCGAAAGATCAGGGGCACTAGGTCCCTCATTAGGAATGGGTGGACGAGTCGGCGACCCATCATTCAAGATACACATATTAAGAGAATCTATGATATTGATTAGTTGTTGGCCATAACAATCTGTTTCTGAACTACCCCATGACAGATGTCTACAGTTAAAATCTCCTAAAATTAAACAGGGTTTGGGAAGGAGAGCCAGCATAGAATTAACTTCATTTAAAATACTTACACTGGGGTGAGGAATATATACAGACACAATATATACATTTAGGACATATGCAGCTATAATACAAAAAGTATCAGAATGAGGCGGAAAATTAAATAACCTAAATGGAATACAATTTTTAATAAGTAAACATGCACCACCGTACCTTCTTCCATCGGCACGATCATCTCTTAGGCATGAATACCCATTTATCTTAAAAACTACACCTGGCTGGAGCCAGGTTTCAGATAAAGCTAAGATAAGAGGTTTATACCTATTTATAATATGTACAAATTCATATTTTCTGGAACTTGCACTATGGCAATTCCACTGAATTATAGCCTCTAAGGTGGCCATTTGTGTAGGTTGATAGGAAAGTTTCAAGCATAAGGGCATCGTTGGACGGTATTAACTTTGAAGTGGTCAAAAATCTTATAAGTTCAATAATAATATTTGAAGGAGAGGATTCAGTATTTATAGAAACAGTATTTTCTAGATGAGAATCCTGTATGAATGCACAGCCATTTGTAGGCTCAGGCATATCGTAATGTCTAGTAAGTTCTCTATGTGAGACCTGGTCATATCCTTTTGACATTCTAGGTGGAGTACGGGGTTTCATAAAAACGGTTTTTTTGTGTGAACTAAAAGACCTATTGTTAGAAGGGGTATTGGTATTATTTTCATGTAATGTAGGCAAAGAGGAAGGTACAGGAGGAGAAGTCCCAACTACACTTGAATATAATTTATTAACTGGTGGGTGTAATTTGGAAGATTCAGCATACGACAGGCAATTTTCAGCCATAGATATTTTAATTTGTTTTTGGCGGGTATGTTCAGGACATGACGTTTTGCTAGTAGCAAAATGAAATCCTGAGCAGAGGCAGCAGATCGGTTGTTCATCTTTTGTACAAGAATCACCAGTGTGTTCATGACCACACTTAAAGCATCTTGGTTTAGAGCGGCATTGCAACTTAGTGTGCCCGAATCGGCAGCAATTGAAACATTGTATCGTGGGATATGTATATAATTCTACATTTATAGCGTTGTAACAAATAAAAATACGTTTCGGAAGTACTTGACCATCAAATGTTATTACCATTGTTTGGGATGGTTTCCAAACTGGCCTGCCATCCACCATAACTTTAAAATTCAATCTTCGTACCTTTAGAACCTTTCCACAACCGATTGGAACACTAATATTTTCTGTTACTTCATCGTCCGACCACTCAGAAGGCACCCCTCGAATTAAACCCATTCGAGTTATGCTGAAGCTAGGTATAAATGCTTTAAGGTCATTTAAGGGTAAACTGTCATGATTTAAAAAGTTATTCGCATCGCAATAGTTTGAAAAAGCCAAAGCTGTTCTGTTACGTCCGATTCTTTTCACACTGCCGTTGATAATATTGTGAAAATTATATTTTTTTAAATATTTACCAAACATTACAGGATGAAGCATAGTGCCATCATTTGGTGAAGCTTGAAGTTTCTGTACATGAACTACAAATGGGGAGCAATCAGTTGACTCAAACAAAGATCTGGACACTGCGGACGGACGGGGGGCAGTACCATCACTGACTCCCTTGTTATCTGATTGGGAAGCATCAATTACAGTTTGATTATTTTCTGTATTAAGTGGAGTAGATGGAGAATTGGAAGATTGGATTGGCTTCACATGAATTGTTTCTGCGACAACAAGGGAGCATTTACAGTGAATGTGCTGACCCACTTTGTTAGTGGAATTCTTTTTTTTACGCTTACTACAATTCTTGCACCTTTCTGATGACCTACTGCGCTTCACAATTCGACCGTCAAACGATGACGACGGCGCGGATAATTCAGTATCCATTTCCGATCCATTATCTACTGTTACAAACAAACCCGGTTGAGGAGGCAAGCCTCCTCCGGGATCATCGGCGTCATCCATAAGTAAGGAAAAGCTGTTAAACAGACTTACCTCAAATACAGGACACTATAACTACAATATTTACAAAAGTTAAAGATAAAATGTATAGATAATTACAACAATCTAAACTCCTGAACTAGTTTAAATCAATTTTGAAAAAATTTAACGAGAAAACACAACCGGCCTTGACGATGTTTCCCGCGCTTTTTCAAGTGGTATTTACAGAGGTTGATTACGAGATTTGACATTATACCTACTTAGCAAAGCAGCCCCTAACTTTGACCAAATGGCAACATTTTAACAGAAGTTTTTTTTCTAAAATTTTCTGATTGATTCAGTGATTGCTAGAAACCAGTTTCGTTTCACGCATTCTATAGTACTTACTGGAGCACTTTATAATTTTAGTAAAATAACGTTTCTTTACTAATTTGTTCCCTGTGATTGATTTTTTTTTAAAAACATTAAATTAAATTAATGTCAAGTTGTACCTACCTACTCGTATACTGTTGCGAAAAACGGCGGGAAACATCGTAAGAATCGGGTGCCGAATTTTGATTAAATGGCAACATTGTAACATAAACTTTGTTTTCTATTACAATAATTTTCTGCCCCGTTCGTTTCGGTAGCCTTCCGATGGTTTGTGAATGAGCCTGCTGATTGATCCAGTGATTGCTAGAAACGTTTCGTTTCACGCACTAAACGAGACCCTGGGCCTATATTCACTAAGGTTCAAGTCGTTGGGCGCGCGTGATTAGGGGCGGAGGGGGAGCGGTTTTTGTATGGAAACCTCGTCCTAATCACGCGCGCCCGACGACTTGAACCTTAGTGAATAAAGGCACTGGAGTACAAGTTTATAGAGGGGTCCGGACATTGCATTTAGTAGGTATGGGAGCTTCGACATAGTGATATTTTTTGCGCGGTGCATTTCGAGACCCATGTCAAACTATAGTGGGCATGACGGTGAACAAACGCCCGAATACTGAAAGGCTACTTATCTTTTCGACTTCGTTAAGCGTTAAATATTTTTAAGTTGGATTTAAATTTTTAGTGGTATTCACAAAGGCTATTTACTAGATTTAAGATTATACATAACAAAGCAGGCCTAAACTTTTACCAAATGGCAACATTTTAACAAAAAAGTTCGTTTTCTATTACAATTTTCTGCTTGATCCGTGATTGCTAAAAACAAGTTTCGTTTCACGCACTAAACTGGAGTAAAAGTTGATACATTTAATTAAAATAAACGTTTCTTTACACTCTGTGATTGAAAATATTTGACAACAAGATAAATATTATTTTGTTTATTGTTTACAAGTTTTTTCGATTTCGAGTTGTTCTACGTGAATAAATATTACTGTAACTATTAAAAATGTCTAGCGTTACGAAACAGAAAAGGGGCTGCAACTACACAGCCCCAGAAAAACAAATATTGGTGGATTATTCACACATACTCAACGGGCCTGCATAAATATATTCATATTGTATTTTCTTCTGTATTTTGGAACATCTTGGAAAATAAGGAGACATACGGTAAAAAAAGGAGTGTGGTGGAGAGTTGCTGAGCAGTATTAGAGCAGCTAAAGGATGGAGAAACGTCACTGGATTTTAAACTGCTTCCCCGTCAGTTTTCACTACGACCAACCAATTATGGCAAGCTGGAGATGACGAACGGTGTTTTTAAGTGAATGCATATTACTGTGAAATGTCTAGCGTTACAAATAAAAAATGGTGCTGCAACTACACAGCCCCAGAAAAACAAATATTGGTGGATCTTAATCACAATAAGTAGGTTTTATAAACCTATACCAATGATCAACTCGACGGGCCTATCTGCTTAGTTAAACTCATATTGTATTTTCTTCTGGATTTTGGACCATCTTGGAAAATACGGAGACAAACGGACAAAAAAGAAAGTGCTGGTAGAGAGTTGCCGATCAGTGTTGAGCGGCTAAAGGATGAATAGGTGTCACTTGATTTTAAACAGCTTCCTCGTCAGTGTTCACTCCGACTAATCAACTAAGGCAAGCCCGAGATGAGGAATGGTGACTTCCCCCTGGAACACTGGGGACCGTGGGGTCGCTACTCTCTGACACCTCACCTCAAGGTGCCCTGTGGACGTGTACTTATTATTATTTCTGTATTAAATTCCTGTTTAATTTATCGATTATTGTTTTATTATAGACTAGTTAATCATGACCCCTCAGTATTTTAAAACCCAAAGGTTTCAGTGGACTATTAGGCCTTCTGTACCTAGAGAGCGAGTCTTTTCATATAACAAACATTGTAAAGCATAGCGGACCTAATACGAAGCTTTAACTTTCCATAAAAATTTAGTTTAGTGAGAGTAATGTTTCTGAAAAAACTCCCATTATGGGCTCTGTTAAATATCAATGAGTAATATGGTGTATTCATAACTGACCTCCCGGTGCTGATATCTTGGATCTAGTGATAAAACCTGGAAGAAGGCTTTAGGAACACATTGTCTCAACAAGATAGGCCTATCATGCTTGGGTGTGCTAAATTATCTGATTCCAGGGTCAGATGATAACGATAGGCACCTATCATATAAACTAGATAGACCTCTAGTACTATTTGGAAAAGGTAAGTACCTAGGTAGGTACCTATTTCGTCGTTTGAATTATATTAGGTATTTGTTACATTACGCTTATAAGTAAAAAAAACTCGTGAGGTCTTCGGGGCGAAGTACTATTTATTTAAGACTAACTGCACCCCGCGGTTTCACCCGCGGAATAATTTTCTGCCCAATTTTCTTTTTTTTTTTTCATTAGAACCTTCTCTTGTCAATAAGAAACACAATAAAAGAAAAATTAGTGAAATTGATCCAGCCGTTCACGCGTGATGCCGTGACCAAGGAAAATAATCCATCAATTTTTATATTTAAAGATAGCTTCAAAGCACTCTTAAATTTGTCAACCACTTATGATAAATAAGTGGTATTTAAGTCAGCTGTCAAACGCTAATTGTCGTTTCTGTATACCAAATTAACTTAAATTAACGAATAAGTGGGACTTAACAGCATGGCCTGCTAAATTTTAAGTATAGTTAAGTGTCCATATATTTAAGTGTACCTACCTACTTAACACTGAGAACTAACACGTCTTTCTTGAGATATTTTCTTATAACACGACTTTCTTTCTTTCTTTAGATATCATCATCATCACTACATTTGTACTGATTTTGATGCCTGTTTTTTAATAGATAGAGTTATTCAAGAGGAAGGTTTTCAAGTATAATACATGCATAATATAGCCGTGCGAAGCGGGTCGCTAGTGTATTATAAAGAGGGATGATTTTTTGGTTTCTAGTTTGTACTTAACGAATAGGCTCTGAAACTACGTTTTTTATTAAACTTGGGATGAAGTTATCTGTAAAAATTTCAAGTGTCTAGCTATCACGGTTCATAAGACACAGGCTGGTGACAGACAGGCAGTAAAGTCTTAGTAATGGGGACCCGTTTTTATCCTTTGGGTACGGGACCCTAATAATAATTTCTTATCAAGCAATCGTAACAAATTAGTAATTGATTATGAACAAAATAACCGTGTAATTGACAATCTCTCAATATAAATAATTACTTAATATTTAACTTATCTATTATACCTACTTACTAATATATTAAAGCTGTAGAGTTTGTTTGTTTGAATGCGCTAATCTCAGGAACTACTGGTTCGAATTGAAAAATTAGTGTTGTGTTGGATAGTCAATTTCTCGACGAAGGTTATAGGCTACTTTATATTTCGATATTCCGACGGGATCGGGAGTTACATGGGTGAAACATTGTTTCATAGTTATTAAATGAAACAATGTCCCCCGTCACGTTTGTCTGTGTGAAAGCGATAAACTCAAAAAATACTGAATGCATTTCCATACGGTTTTCACCAATGAACGGAGTCATAATTGAGAAAAAAAATCTGTGTTTATTTAATGAATGTTTTGTGTTATTTGACTGAATAGTTTCTGGCACATATGGCCCATAACAAAAATGAAAAGACATGATCATGTACCTACCTATAAAAAAAAATATATATAAAAATAGCGACCCATCCCGGCTTCGCACGGCTATATTATGCATGTATTATACATATAAACCTTCCTCTTGAATCACTCTATCTATTAAAAAAAACCGCATCAAAATCCGTTGCGTAGTTTTAAAGATTTAGGTACCTAAGCATACAAAGGGATTCAGGGACAGAGAAAGCGACTTTGTTTTATACTATGTTAGTGAAGTGATAGTGATGATTAACAGCGCTCCGATCTCGTGGGAATATCGGGATGAAAAGTAGCCTTTGTTATTCCCAATTATTCAAGCTTTATCAAAAGCCGGAATGCTTTTGATAAATCTTGATTAATTGGTCAGATGTTGATGAAGAAAATGAAAAACACGATAAGTAAGTAGGTACATCTTTTTACCTAACTGCAAGGAAAGTGTTATGTTTTTCGCGCCTATCTTTGTATGTTTGAATGTTTTTACAACATCACGAAGTTCACGAAATACTGTCAATTTCATTGTTAACTAGAAAAAACGGAGAATTTTTCAACTTTTTTCTTTCTTTCAAACATTTTTTTTTCTATTTGAGTAGGTATATGCTCACAAGTACCTACACAAGTATTGCCTTGCCATCATTGAAATTGCTGTAGCAAAGGGTGAAAAAGACTCTCTAACACTTATCCTAATAGTGTCCGTAAAGATGGACGATAGTTATATATCTGGTAGATAGAAGACCAGTCCACGAAATGTACTAAAAATCACTGTAAACATTCATATCTTTTTGCACTTTTATATCCACTTTATTCCTTGATTCAGTATTTTCCTGTTCGGTTTTGATTATCGGGACTATACAATAGCTGAAATTTGGACGATGATTGATGAAAATGTCGGAAAAAATCATGCCATCTGGGAACTATAGGTATTACGGATTTTCCTCTGCTACTCATGCGAAGTCGGGGCAAGTTGTTAGTAGGTAATATATAAAAGGATAAGCACACTCTCTTTATCAATCATTAAATGTGTGTAACAGCAAGCAGCAGCAGCAGCAGCATGGTAAGTTGATTGAATTAAATTGCTCTTGCGTCTTTAACTAAATAGCAGCGGTGCCCATATACATTTCCACGAGATTGACCTAGCAAAAAATTATGACCTAAAGATCGACATTTTAACTATTTAGCTAAGTAGGTATCTTATATCTTATATATTGGGGGCTGACAGATAGCCAGCAACACTTCGACCCAATGGGATCTTTTGTGTCCATCCCTACCTTAATGTTTCTTACTCTTTGAAGAAGTGATCGATTAACGCGGTGATCCCACTGAGAGGAAGAAACCTATATTCCTCCGGTTTGGTAGAGCCAAGTAGGTACTTATATAATGTGTTTCAGCGAAGGGGTTTTAATACGAAAGGGGGTTGTTCTAGAAGTCTAGGCGAACAACTTTTGTTCTACGACTTTTGGAAATTCGAACATTTCGTTCGAAGTTTTTGTATGAAACAGCTTGAAGTGAAGTTATCGAAAAAAAAATTCGAATTTTCAAAAATCGTAGAACAAAAGTTGTTCACTTAGACGTCTAGAACAACCCCCTTTTCTTTTAAAACCCCTTCGCTGAAACACATGGTATATAAAAAACAACATAAGTAAAACTATCCTTAAAAATCCGTAAAAACCTTTATCCATTTACTAGCGACCCGCTCCGGCTTCGCACGGCTATATTATGCATGTATTATACATATAAACCTTCCTCTTGAATCACTCTATCTATTAAAAAAACCGCATCAAAATCCGTTGCGTAGTTTTAAAGATCTAAGCGTACAAAGGGATATAGGGACAGAGAAAGCGACTTTGTTTTATACTATGTAGTGATGATAGTCATGATGATTACGGAAGACACTGTATACCTACCTACTTTTATTAATTGCTATAATTTCAAAGTACCTACCTTATTATTTTACATAAACTTATTTCGTAGGAGAAAACAACACTTTTTGGACTATCGTTGATTCTCTTCGTGATACAATTGACTGGTCCAAGCTATGTACGAGGAGATTCATTCGATATACAATATAGACATGGTAAACTTTCTAATAAAGATTTATCAGAACTCGATCCGGAAATTGGATCTCTAAAAGACATTTATGATGTCAATGAAGAACAAGAAGATGATGGTAATGGTAAAGTTAGACAATTGTTTTTTTCCACTGTTTTCAAACATTTCTAAAGTCATAACTATGCAGGGTTATTGGTACTTAATCATATTATTAGCAAGCTTTTGAGTGCCGAAGTTCACAATCAACTTTTGTTCTACGAGTTTTGGAAATTCGAACATCTTTTTTGAAAATTTTGTGATTATGTTTATCTGATCTTACAAATTTAGCCGCTCCTTACAAGGAGTAGGTACCTAGTCATTAATCTTAAAATTAAAAACTAAACTTGGATAGTGTAGAAGCCAAGTGATCCAACTTACATTTTGGTCAAAATTGAGTTAAGTTTTAAAATAAGTAGGTACATTAAAACTGTAAGTATTCGTAAGAATAAAATCATAAGATATAAAAAAATTGATTTTTTTTTGTCCTATAATCTGAAAACATTACAACAATTCATTCAGAAACAAGGACGTAATAACTAAAAACGTGTTTTGCTTCATTCTCGAAACTTGTAAAAAGTCAGTTGGATCACTTGGCTTCTACACTGGCCACTTTAATCTTTTTTTTAAGGTGTAGAATTAGAAACGACATGGGATTCCTTCATTGAAAACTTGGATTTGGTTAACAGCTTTGCGGTATTTATTAAAAATAAGTGGTGAGTGAGAACAAATTTTAATAGATAGACTAGCTGAGCTGACCCCCATGAGTTTCTTGTGCCTTCTTCTCATTGGTGGGCGCGTTCCGAAGGCACACATCCTAACTTAGTTTTTAAGACGATTTTATATGGTCTATACTATACTTTTAAGGTAGGTATTATGCATCCAAAGAAATATAAATTTTTGACTTTTGACTGTCCCGACAAACGTTGTTTGCCATTTAAACAAAAAATAATGAAAATAATAATGTTGTTCGATTCTCAGACCTAACGAATATAAGTAGGTACCTACACAAAAATTCATACGAATCGGTTCAGCTGTTTAGTAGGAGTTTGGTAACGTCTGTTTCAAAGTCAATTTTTTTTTGGAAAAAGGTGACTTTAAAGTTTGTTTTAAGCTACTTTGAGGGTTTTTTTTGCAATCGAAATTCAATCGAAATGATATTGAAATGTAATTTGAACAATGTTATTAACGAGAATTGGCCTTCTGAAAGTTATAAGGGATAAAAGTCGGGGTTTTTTTTAAATTCTTTTAATAATTTTTCAGTCTAAGCATCATAAACGGCAATTATAATCTGGAAACTAGAAATTATGTTAGAATTTTGAACGCTGTGCATGATCTTGCCGATATTGTTATACACAAGTAAGTTGAAAAACCGTTTAAGTGCGAATAGGATAGATGCACCGAAGGTTCCGTACACATATTTTAACAAAATGTTCTTAAAGATAGATAGTAACACTTTATTTGTAGAACTCACAAGAAACATAAAACGAAAAGTTTAATAAAAAAAAGTAAAAAAAAAATTGAAGGACATTCTACACATCGCCATCTAGCCCCAAGCTAAGTAACTAGATATGTGTTATGGGTGCTACACAACGGATATACTACTTATTAGGTATACCTACTTTTCTTTTGTAAATATATACTTACTAGCGACCCGCCCCGTCTTCGCACGGCTATATTATGCATGTATAAACCTTCCTCTTGAATCACTCTATCTATTAAAAAACCGCATCAAAATCAGTTGCGTAGTTTTAAAGATTTAAGCATACAAAGGGATATAGGGACATAGGGACAGAGAAAGCTTCTTTGTTTTATACTATATAGTGATAATACATAGAAACAACCAGACCACAGACAAATATCTAAGAATAAATACTTGTCTGAGGCGGGAATCGAACCCGCAACCCTGTGTTTGGCAGTCTGGCATGGTGACCATTGTGCCAACTGGGTCGTCAACAACTAAATATGACTAAAGCATTGTAAAAATAAGCGACTTTATCGCGCATAGCGATTTCTTCCAGACAACCTTAGGATGGTAAGGCTAACAGAGCTTGATTGGAAGGTTGTGTTTCCAAAATTAAAAAACAAAATGTTTCCACTAGGACCCATTTTGTTTTTTAATTTTGGAAAATTATTAATCGCGAGTTTGTGGATTTTTTTAATGTGACAACATAAAGCTCGCTGGCAATAATAGTGTTACTATTTGTTCCATCTAAGAAATAACTTACATATTCAGTAAATTAGGGTAATTTTCCTGAACTTTTTAATTAAGAAAAATCTTTTTTTTTAAACATTTTTTTTTCTTATTTTTTGTGATGTCCTATCAGTACTTTAACCATCTTAGGGTTCTTAAATCAAATAATGGCTCCTGCACACCAAAAAGCCGCAATTCAGCTTATTAGGTACCTAGACCAACTAAAACTGACAACTTTCAGACCGCGGGCAGAGAAGTAGGTACTACTTTCCGTAGACTTGATACAATTATGTTGGTAAGATTTTTTTTTCATTTCAGCAACTCAACTGCCTACTACAATGTTATTTATCCCGGAACAGTTACTTTGTCCCTGGTCCAAGAAAACATCAATCCTAGAAATGTAGCTTATAAAGTACTTAAGAGAATTGGTTTTGCCGAATCGAAAGTTAAAAAAGTAAGTACCTACATTTAGGGATGTTTCTCGTTGAATTACAAAAATTATATATAGGCGACGAATTGAGAACCTTCCTTCGGGCAGCACACGACTTCTCAGATACCTACTTTTTCTTATTGTCTGTTCTTTGTATTTACTTTTCTCTGTAACTATCTCTTACTTTCTTATTTGTGTCTAAGTTATGTCGTGTACCTATTGGTTGAATAAATTCTATTCTATTCTTTTTTGAAGTCGGTTAAAAATTAAAACCTATTAAGTAGCTAATTTATTTTTATTCTAAATTATTTTTTTTATTAAGTAGGTACCTACCTACCTAATTCAAATTATTGCGGTCTTTATTTGCAGGCAAAATACGCCATCGAATCAATAAAAGATTCCAAATGTTTCAATCTAAGCACAAAAGAATGCAACAAGCTTATATATAATGCTATGATAAACTCAGCTAACTTTAAAATCGAAGCTAAAATACTATTTAAATTGGCAAACCTAGCCAAATTCTACATACCATATAACAAAGTGTTTATTAGCGTGAGTAAGCGTAATGTGGTTTTGAAGTATCTTATGAAATCTAGAGATGACCTTAGACCTTTAATAAAGTATATTGTGAAAACTTGGTTGGAATTATATAATAAATATTTGCTATTCTATTTGGACTTTTAATTTATCCGTTATGTTTGTACAGTCGGCTGCATAATTGCAGCCCTCGGTAGAGTTCGAAAATTACTATTATGGAATGTTTGCATTCTAATATTTTTTGTTTGATTATTGGTGAGTTAGAAGACTTTAAACTTCACCTAAAGCAGGTGTCTAGAATCTTGCTCGTGTTGAAAACATTCTTATAACAACCGTTCTGGAGCTCTACGGTGGGTCTGCAATTATGCAGCCGACCCTATATCGTACTAATATTATCCCTTTGTATGCTTAAATCTTTAAAACTACGCAACGGATTTTGATGCGGTTTTTTTAAAATAGATAGTGATTCAAGAGGAAGGTTTATATGTATATGCATAATATAGCCATGCGCAGCCGCGGAGGGTCGCTAGTTTTTTATAAAACCTAGGTTTTTGTACTTTTTTTTAGGTTTTTAGAGGGTATATTTGTGTGGAAAATTTTACTTTTTAATACCTAAAATTATTGAATAGAAATCATAAAACATTATTGTCACACAAAATCTTTATTTCTACATACACATTAAAAATAAAAGCTTACATCAATAAATCAAATATCAGTCTATTTATACAACTTTCTCAATATATTATAAGTCTCTGAATATAAATATATTTCTGTACAATAAACTCCCAAAGAAATTATAAACTAATCGGAAATATTGATAGAAAAGAAAAGTACATATTTCACAAAACAAAAAGAGAAATAAAAAAAAGGTGAAAGAAACTTGGGACTTACGTTAGGTATACAAAATATACTCTGTGGATTACATACTACAACAATTTATTTTGAATCTGTAATATATTTATTCGAAAAAAAAAAAAACATTTTATGACTCTATTTTTATTTAACCCATAATCAACCATTAACACGCCTTTGTGTCAGAAGCAGAAGCACAGAAGTACCATTGATTTGTACCATCACACGACTTGACATGAAGAATCCAAACTACAAGAGTAAATTTACATAATTTTTTTGATAAAAATACTGACATAATTTTTTTATGTAAAGGTATTTCAAACGATGCCTTCCAAATTTATTAAACTTTAAAACTATCTCAAATTGAAATAACAGTGTAATAAATAATCGCGGTTTTAATGACCGTCAGTTAAAGACTTGTCTGGCTGTATCCACAATTTAAAAAAAAACACATTAATCTCAAATAATAGAACAGTATTCCTGTAGTATATTATGTTCTAGACTTGCAAACTAATTTGTATTTAAAGGTCGCTGTTCGCGATTCGTTCGGCTCTGATCCATCTGCGACCACCTTGAATTGTCACGTTCCGTCCGGCACGGGAAAGATCACGTTACGTATGTATAAAGTCACGGACACTTTATCTCGTTACGTATGCAGCGACCTTTAATCATTTTAACGAAAAACTTATTTCTGTTTTTGTCCTGATATCCGATGTCCCACCCCCTTCAAACTATAATAAAAACGGAAAACTGTCACCCTCAAAATTAATGTTTTATTAGTGTTTCCTAAACACACATAATTTACCGATTATTTGGTTAAATAGTGAACGTAATCGAATCGAATCGCTTAATCGATTACAAGCGTAATCGATTAATTTATTTATATTTTCTTAAGATATAGGTATACCTACTAAGTATATAATATGCACACTATAAGCTTTGTTTATACCTACTATATTGCACACATACAAATTTCACAAGAAAACTACATTTACTTTTTTACAGTAATTTCATAAATACTTGCAATGTGATTTTAATATTTCCAAATTTTATAAAAATGGGTGACTTTTGGACTCAGTTCCCCTTATTCCAAAACAAGGTTTAAGGATAGTCCTAGATGTAGATTTAAACCTTAGACTTAGACACAGATTTACTCGTGACCTATAGTCTAAACACTGTACCTATATAATCTATAGGGGTAATGTTTAGACTATATAAAATCTATATAAAATTGTGTACCTAATTATCTTGCTAAATGTTAACGTAAACGCTACAAACCTAAGTTGCATGCCCTACGGTTGAGTAAGGTGATTCTTTAACTGTTCTGTAACACCAATATGTACCCTTATTCGCAATAAATGAATTATGAATTATAGTTCCCTATTTAATCTATAGGGGTAGTGTTTAAACTATAGTTCACGAGTAGATCTGTGTCTAAATCTAAGGTTTAAATCCATGTCTCGGACTATCCTTAAACCTCGGTTTGGAATAAGGGGGAGTTAGTTTTATTTTAGAGATTTAGTATTAAAAAAAAAAACAAAAATTTTCAAGTTAAAAAAAATCCTCTTGACCCAAAGTAACTTTGTCCGGCCAGTGGCCAGGAAGAATTTCAAATTTAGAAAGTGCCATAGAGCAATTTGGATTAAATATTTACGTAAAAATAAATAAATATGAAGCAAAATAATGCTGCCAGTTTTTAAACGAAACGAGATCAATTTTTCATATTAACGTCTTACTAAAGTCTTACATTTAGAAATAAAAAATCACATTACTCACAAAACTTAATACTAAATCAAAATTGATGAAACATTTAGTCATATAAATGCTACTTCTCGTTGAGATCATTGGACACTGTTGTGTCGTATTAAAAATGCCATATTTTTACGAAAAGTAGCACATTATGCAATAGCCAAAAGTTATTTTAAGCTATAAGGGGTCCTAACGCCAACGACCTTGGTACACAGCCTACTAAATAGTTACTACTGGCACCGGTCGCCTTCGTTGGTGAAACTTGTTGATTGTTACTTTGTTTTGTTTTTCTCAAAAGTGCTGAGATGGAATTGTAGGTGAGATCTTTACCGCCATTTTGGTGTGACTTGAGCCAAAAATTCGTTATAGTTTTGAAGCTATCCGAAAATTAAGAATTAAAACTAGTCTAGCTTTAAAATGACGAGGAATTTTCGTCTCAAATTAACCCAAAATATCGGTTAAGATTTCACCTACAATTCCATCTCAGAACTTTTGAGAAAAACAAAACACATTCGTTAAAATCAACAATGTCAGTTGCAAGCGACGGGTATTTCTGGAGCGTTGCGTTTGGCAGCGTAAATAGCCTTAACTGATGTTTTTTTTATTTATATAAAGGGGAAGGCAAAACACTTTTAACTCATGCAGCCTCGTCGAACGAATATGTATTTATCTAAAATGATACTCCGACATCTCATCTTGGTGTTTGGAAAAGACAACTTGAGATTGTGTGCTTGAATTTAATACAATCAAAATGAAATTAAATCCAAGATCACGTCCGCCATTGCCCCGATTCCCGCCAAAATATGTTAGAGAAAAAAAAACAACATCAGTAAAGGTGCCCCTTCATGACTTGATAATTTGATTAAAAGCATTCTAGTTCAAAAGGAAACATTACAAAATACACTTAAGACTAACCTTAACTATTTAATCTAACATTTTAAATGCTACCTGTTAGGCAAGGATGTTAGATTTTGAATCACAAACGAATTTAGTCCTTTTGGTCATTGTTACAAGTTATATATTCGAATACTACCTTAACATCTCCATTTTGATTTTAACAGGAACAACAGCTACGAATTCAGATGAAAGTGTGAGAAGTATGTTTATCTCTTTCTAACACGGTGTAAACTAGGATCGCTTACTCGCGGTACAAGCCTTCGTGCAAGAGTTTTCAAGTCACCCTAAGGCCTCTTAGTGTTCGAAATCAATAACCTATTAGCTATCAACAGTTAAAACTGATATTTATGGCAGTTTTGCAGTCGTTAGAAAATTAACATAACTATCCCTTGGTATCCAACAGATTGATAATCGATCTCAAACATTATCGGGCCCCGAGATAACATTTTTTTCGCACTGTTAATCAAACCCATCGCAGTAATGACAGCATTAGGCATTGCTTAACCCGCACGACCGCTGCTAGACCAGAAGACCCTAATGGTCTTGTCCCAGAAGGGTCTCATGGTCTAAGGCCCTTTGGTCTAGTATATGTGTTATAAAAAGAGATCTTTTCTCACAGTCTCAAAATAATTCTACAATAAGTAAATACTTTGTGAAAATGGCTCCAATTTTTATGACATTTACTGCATTTATTAGAAGACCTATCGCAAGCAAGCCATGCAAAGGATGCCTCAACTTTTGACGTGATAACGTTTTATAAATTGGTGAACACCTGCAATCTCAAAAAAGTGTGACGTCACGCGTCGTTACTGGAACGCCTCATGTTATTGACAAGGTAACTATAGCAACGTTTTATCGTTGTCATGGTTACCATCAATGTTTTCTTATGACGTTATCACGTAAAATTATCGTCCGGGAACAGACTTTACAGACAACCATTTTTTCAGATTAGATTTTGGTTCAATACTCTTTCTTTATAAGTCAAAATAATTCAAGATACATGATACCGCATACAAACCTTCGAATAAACCAGTTACTGTCAATAACTAGATCATTTCCACAAAGTACTTATTTAATTTAAACTGAAACAAACAAAAAAGAAAAATAATAAATTAGTAATTAATTTCATCAAAAAAACATTATAGTCAGAAATACATAACAATAAATCATAAGTTATGCCTTTCTTGCGTCATATTGTGGAAAAAAAAAGTGTAAAATTTATATCTGTTAGAGAATTACATCACTATTACTTCAATATGAAACATAGTGTTGGGGTACATTTTCGGCCACTATCGCCCGTAATTTCGGCTTTCGGCCTTATTACAGCTGCACCGAGAACGGTTTAATTTACCGTCAAAATCAATAATCCATTCTTACTTGCTGCAGTTAATTGCGGATATACTTTGTCATTTTCACGACTATGTGAAAGCTGAGGTCCGAATTGGATGAACAGCACTTACAGAGCTAACTAACCAACTAAATTGCTTTTTTTAGGGTTCCGTAGCTAAATGGCAAAAAACGGAACCCTTATAGATTCGTCATGTCTGTCTGTATGCCGTATGTCACAGCCACTTTTTTTTCATTTATTACCACTTAAAGGAAAACTTACGCGACTGTTTGTTCATTTCGGACTGCAGCCTAAGTGACAGAAATATTATCAGCGACTAACAGAAACAAGTAATTATTATTGATTTCATTAGTTACTGCCGACCAATGCTTTGTTTTGGATTTTATAGTAGTGAAGCATGCCAAAACAGTTGTTTTTTTTAATTAATCACAAACTAAGCGGTTATTATCAGTGTAGCAGTCAGTGAAATATGAACCTTTTATAGATGTGTTTAAGGTTTACTTTCTTTTGTATTCAATATGACGTAAGAAAGGTGGAATAAATCGTTACAAGACGAATGTAAAGACGTAATAACACGTGGGTACAGTTGGTAGTTAAAAGTGCATTAACAACTTTAGAACGTAGAGTCTAAGGCTGGTCATGTACTTTTGACCCCAGCTGTACTCATAATATGTTATACACAAATCAGTGTATGTTTTTCTAAAAATTACATAAATTATATAACCCCTTTGCTTATAAACAGTGCTTAGCTGTTCTTTAGGTGATCAGAATCAATGATTAATTAATCATCCTCTAAGCAGAGTTTATAAGTAAAGTAAGGTAGGGCATTTTAGAAAAGAAACAATCCTGTTTTCACTCATTTTTAAAAGATGACGTAAGTCTTTTTCAAAAAATTATAGTTGTCAAAAAAACAAATTTCACAAAAACAAAAAACAGAATTGATATCGATCTAAAAGCAAAATCTTAAACAAATATAAGACTAGTTAGAAAGTAAATTTGAGTTGCCATAGCAACTTAATAATAAATAATTTGTATTTACAAAATAATATATCGTTACTAATTAAAAGTAATACAATAATATAACTCTCTTATAAATCGCCACTTCTGAATTGGACTAAGTTTTTTTTTTAATTATATTTGCTGACAACACATTTTCATATTGATAAGGTATTCTTTTGCTGTGTTGACAATATTTCATATAGAATTTGTCAATAGCAACACTAAGTTGTCGCAGTGACAACATACGCTAAAGTGTTACTGATATTTTGTGCCTTCTAAACACAACTTACGGTTAACCCATACTGCAAAAAAAACCGCATGGATTTTTTACTGCAAAAAAATTACACAAGGTTTCACTTACGTGCGGCTAAAAATTCACGCGTAATTTGTATCAAAAGCACAGATTTAGAGTTTTAATGTAGGATAAACCAGATAGGAGGAAACCTAAAAAAAACCTAAAATAAAAGGTCTTAAGGCAACTTCAAAACTATAAATCTGTAGTTTTGATACAAATTACATTCGGTTTTCTCCGCAGTGCAGGCTAAACCTTATTGTATAAACACAATTTGTCACAATGACAACACTTATATTGCCACACGAACAATTATTTTGTCACTTCGACAGTACTGTATCTCCACTGCACTATTTCACTTATCTGAGCGCAGTGTACAAGTTGAGCACACTCTTGTTCTCCTTATGCGATGGTGTCTTAGAGAAGACGTTCCAAAACCTGAGGGTCTCGTCTCCAGCGCCTGTCACTATCGCTTCGCCGTCGGGTGATAGAGCTAAGTAGAGAACTCGGTACGAATGACCTGTTAGCTTTGCCACCTGAAATATTAAAGTTATAAGTATAATGTCAAAACTCCACGGTCTGTCTGTCTGCCACCAGGCTGTACTTCATGAACCGTGATAGCTAGACAGTTGAAATTTTCACAGATGATGTATTTCTGTTGTCGCTATAACAACAAATACTAATAACAGAATATAAATGGTAAGGAACCCTTCATGCGCGAGTCCGAGTCGCACTTAGCCGTACAACGAATAAACGTTTCAGTATTCAGACATTAGATAATTAAGAATCGCATGTTTTTAATCTATATTATGCTGGAAGCTGTTTAACCGTGTAAGTCGTAATCCCTTGAGAATGTTCTTCTCTATAACAAAACATTAAAATTGGTTTAACAGTTTAGGCGTGAATGCATGAATGAATGGACACGCGCCGAACGAATCGAATTGTTGCCGTCCACGGGAATAAGTACCTTATATGAATAGAGATAAGGTACATTTATATTTCAGAGCCGGCCGCCTCTGACGATGCGGTCGACTCTGATGACGTTATCTAAATATAAATGTAGGTACCTTATTTCTATTAAAATAAGGTACCTTTTCCCGTGGACGCTATGGCGAAGAATCAACTTCTTTTCGCGTCTAGCTGTAGCTAATTTATGCCCCCTAAATAAGCTGGTTGTTGCCCAGGTACAGCCTGGTTGGTAGGATCCAAATCTGAAATTGCCTTACCTGTGTCAACGAAGGATACTTCCAGACCAGTATCTGGTTCTGCGAGTAGCCGTGCGTCGAGACCAACTCGCTCGAGTGTTTCGACCATGCAAGGTTGCAAACTTGCGACCCTGAAAACGGTAAAATGGTTTATAATGTGGGTGTCAGACAATATGTATAACGCAAAAATAACGTACCCGGTGTTTTTTTTAATAGTTGTATGAGTCTTAAGCATTATCGTGTAAGCAGTATCTTTCACATTATATAAGTTCGAACAGGCTAGATACAGTTACAACGCTTAACATCCGATTGAAGTACGCGCGGAAACAATCGAACTCTAGACGTCTGCCCGACAGATCCGCCATATTTAAAATCGAACTATAGAAGTCTGACCCACAGACTAAAGGATAAATAAATATTGTAACTAAGCAACTATGCTTTTACTAGCTGTGTCCCGCGGTTTCACCCGCGTAAGTACCGATCCCGTGAAAATAAAAAGAAGCCTATAATAATAATAATAATTCATTTATTATCAGACTACTTGTCCATGTGTTAGTATACAAAGAGCTTACAAACTATGTTAGTAAAAGAACAGAGGTGAAATCAATAATTATTTAATATGGACCTGAATCCAATGCCCCCATATGGGACTATCAATTTTTTCCACCAATGCCTTCAGGTGCCGATTATCGCTGCTCCTCACTCTAGCCATCATTGATGCCGCTCTCTTTCTAATAATGGCATTATAGCCGTCCACGTGAGCTTCAGCAAACATCAATGATGCACTGCAGAAGCGAGGCAGCCCCATCAGCAACCTGAAAGCATTGTTGTACTGGACCTGCAGGGTCTTCACAGCGCGCAGCGTGTAGTTAGTCCACAAAGAGCAGGTGTAGAACGATTGGCAGTAGGCCTTAAACAAACTTATTTTTACTGCCATCGAACATTTACCAAACTTGCGGGCCAACATATTACTTCGCACTGTCAAGGCCCTGCGCTCCCGCTCAACATCCAAATTATCCGATAGGTGTTCGTCAACCACATGACCTAGGTACCTGAACTGAGTGACACGTTTTAGAGCGACTCCATTCAAAGTGACGGGTGGTATATTTTGAGGACATTTTCGTCCTGCCCTGAAAACCAGTAGCTCACTCTTCCAGTATAGCCTTCCTCAATAAATGGATAAATGGAACCAGTAGTTCCTGAGATGCGCGTTCAAACAAACAAACTCTTCAGCTTTATAATTATAATAGTATTGATTATCGTGACCAGATAACTAATACAATACTTAAAGATTTTTTGTTGTGAATACAAAAGTACAAATTATCCATTCAGATAACAAATAGTTGTTTACCGAAACAAACATATAACTACATACATGTATGCGCGCGCGTAGGAAAGGTATAGTGGTTTTCAGGTCCTACTTCACCTTAAGCTCATATTTGAGTGATTATTACCTGTATCAACACACTGCATCGGTTGCGATGTGAGAGTGTTCCAGAAACGTATGCACCTGTCTGCAGTTCCACCGCCTGAGGCTAGCAGTCCGTGCTGGTGTGGAGACCAGGCTATAGCTTTGACGGCCGCCACGTGGGCCGAGTACGTTTGTACGGGGGAGGTTGAATGCTAGTAACAAAGTGAAGAGAATGATTAAAATAATTCATCCTTTTTTGGTTAAAAATCTAATCTTATTTCTACATATACATTACATACATATTATACATGGTTATTTATTAGTAATCATATTAGTAAGCGGTTGAGACCCCCTTCTGTGGACCTAAACGAACAACATTTGTTCTACGACTTTGGACATTCAAACAATATTTTTTAATGTTAATATTATATTTATACCTGAAAATCAGCTGTTCTTTACACGGAGAGGTCATTAACCTTAAGATTATACTTATCTTTTAAGGCCAGTGTGAGGCTGTAAATTTCCATACAAAAAGCGGTAACGTTTCCCCATAAAAACGAAGTCCAATTTTGATAATTTTTAAAAATGTTGTAGATCTAATGGAAAACTAGGTTTAATCGTTTTTATTTTAAAGAAATATTGAAAGAAAAAAAGAAAAACGTATAAACCTAGAATAAGATGCAGTGAATTAAATGAGACCAAATTTATTTCGTTTTGTGACAGATAAAGGGGGTAAAAACGTTATGGCCCGCAACATTATTTGAAAGCAAAATGAAGGCAATTACGTCCTAACTTAAACTCTACTACTATCGCACGATACGGGTCATTTTTGAAAATACCTACTCGCGCCGCGTACCGAAAACTTATCATTATCTTAAGTTTCATCTACTATTCTGATTCAGAAATCTCATTGTTTTAAAAATCTGCTGATTTTCGAATTTACATTAAGACCTAAAAAAGTTCTAAAAAAAAATCGATTTTCCAAACGTCGTAGAACAAAAGTTGTTCGTTAAGAAGTGGCCCTCAACCACTTGCTACTAGAGTTACCAATAACCCTGTATACCTATTCATGGTTAGAATTGTGACTCCATACCAAAAATTCCTTAGTTCTGTTCTTTTCAGAAAGGTAATATTCCAAATTTTTCAAACAAAAACAAAGACAACAGAGAGTTTCAAATAAAATCCTTAGTGTTATCGTCCCATTACTGTTTATCTTGAACAGAACAGTTTAACCAGGAAATAATGTTGGTTTACCACAATCACAATAACAATTGTAGTTTTAAATTCCCACAGATAACAAATCTATGTGGTTTGTACCTACTTAATTATTGATAAGTTTTAATTCACATAAAATAATAGTAGCCTTATACAGGGTTTTTGGTAAATAAAAATAAATAAATAAATATTTCAGGACATATTACACATCGCCATCCAGCCCCAAACTAAGCAACTTAATGCTTGTGTTATGGGTGCCAGATAACGGATAAACTACTTATATACTTTTTTTTTTGTAAATATATACATATTATACATATAGGAAACACCCAGAACCAGAAACAAGAATTTATGGTCAGCATAAATACTTGTTCCCGGCGGGAATCGAACCCGCAACCTTCTGCGTCGCAGTCGGGTGTTCGCCCGACGCGCCACAGAGGTCGTCATTGGTAATTATACTAGCAAGCCGTTGAGGGCTACTTCTGTGCACCTAAACAAAAAACTTTTGTTCTACGACTCGGAAACTGACTGTTCTACGATTTCCAAAAGCCGTAGAACATAAGTTAAAAATAAATATTAATAAATATTGCAGGACATTCTACACATCGCCATCTAGCCCCAAGCTAAGTAACTAGACTTGTGTTATGGGTGCTAGACAACGGATACTACTTATATACTTTTCTTTTGTAAATATATACTAATAACTTACTTACTTAGTTGTTTGTTAAGGTGTACAGAAGTAGCCCTCAACGGCTTGCTAGTATAATTACCAATGTCCCTGTACTTATATATTTTTGAATTTGGCTAAGTAATTTATTTTTAGGGTTCCGTAGCCAAAGGGTAAAAACGGGACCCTATTACTAAGACTATACTGTCCGTGTGTCTGTCACCAGGCTGTATCTCATAAACCGTGATAGCTAGACAGTTGAAATCACAGATTACGTATTTCTGTTGCCGCTATAACAACAAATACTAAAAAAGAATTAAGTAAGTCCCATACAACATGGAACAGGCACCCTTCGTGCGTAAGTCCGACTCGCACTTGGCCAGTTTTTTTTTAATTGAACTTACCATCCTACTTCCTACTAATATTATAAATGTGAAAGTTTGTGTGTGTGTATGTGTGTGTGTGTTTGTTACTCCTTCACGCAAAAACTACTGGACCGATTGCGTTGAAACTTGGTATTTAGATAGCTGAGTACCTGGATTAACACATAGGCTACTTTTTATCCCGATATTCCCACGGGATCGGGACTTACGGGATTACTCCATCATACAAAAAACTTCTGGACCGATTGCGTTGAAACTCGGTATGTAGATAGCCAGAGACCTGGATTAACACATAGGCTACTTTTAATCCCGATATTCCTACGGGATCGGGACTTACGGGATTACTCCTTTACGCAAAAACTACCGAACAGATTGCGGTGAAAATCAGTAAGTAGATAGCTGGAGACCTGAATTAACACAAAGGCTACTTTTTTTTCCGATCTGGACTTACGGGATCAGGACTCAAAATATATTTTAAAAGGTTGTAGTTGGGCGGAGGCGGAGAGAGTGATGAAGGGGTAAGAAAAATAAAAAGGGGGAGCACAGGAAAGGGGGAAGACAGGAAAGAGGAGGATAGAAAAGGGAAGGATAGGAAAGAGGAAGGGGATGTAAGAGGGAAGAGACGAAATGGGGAGAAGAGGAATGGGGGAGGAGAGGAGAAGGGAGGACAGGAAAGAGAAAGGGTATGAAAGAGGGAGGGGATGAAATGGGGAGAAGAGGAAAGGAGGAGGAGAGGAAAGGGGGAGGAGAGGAAAGGGGGAGGGGAGGAATGGGGGAGGGGACCTAACCTAACCTTCTCCATCCGTGACGGTAATTTGTCAAAAAAACATTCCGG
This sequence comes from Idaea aversata, assembly GCA_907269075.1. Lineage (NCBI taxonomy): Eukaryota > Metazoa > Arthropoda > Insecta > Lepidoptera > Geometridae > Idaea > Idaea aversata. Next base: position 2,892,637 of record OU026084.1, read on the forward strand.
GCCTATCTGGACTCCTAGAAATGTAAGCGCTCGCTTCGCTCGCACGTGTTTGCTACTCATTCCGCGACGGTTCTGTGTCAGAAAGCATTCTGGGTCTGTCTGGACTCCTTAAAATATAACCGCTCGCTTCGCTCGCACGTGTTTGGTCACAATAACTAACGTTACCTACTCCATCCGCGACGGTTCCGTGTCAGAAAAGCATTCTGGGTCTGTCTGGACTCCTAAATATCTAACCGCTCGCTTCGCTCGCACGTGTTTGCTACGCATTCCGCGACGGTTCTGTGTCAGAAAAGCATTCTGGGTCTGTCTGGACTCCTAAAAATATAACCGTTTTCCACGTCTTCGCTTTCCCAAGACTTCGCTCTCCCACGAGACCTCACGTTACCTTGACGTGACGTTCCTTCCCTTAACGTCTCGCTTTCCTATAACACAGCTTTCCCTTAATACTGGCATTGCTAAACACAAAAACTACTATACGAATTGTGATGAAAGTCGGTAGCAGGTAGCTAGAGACCCTAACAAATAAGCTACTTCTTATTCCGATATTCCTACGAGACTCGGACTTGCGCGGGTGAAACCGCGGGGCGCAGCTAGTTATACATATAAACCTTCCTCTTGAATCACTCTATCTATTAAAAGAACCGCATCAAAATCCGTTGCGTAGTTTTAAAGATCTAAGCATACATAGGGACAGATAGTGGAAAGTGACTTTGTTTTATACTATGTAATGAAGAGCTGACTGAAGAACAACACTGTTCTACTAAACAAAAATATATTTAATAAACTTGACAATTTCGATATTACGGTTTAAGATAGAATGATTATAGGTTTATCCAATTAGCCCACACTGTCTTACTGCAGGGGAAAGGTTTCTCTACCTTTCTTCCATTAATCGCGAAGCGAGTTATATCTATTAGTTTACCCAAGGCTTGAATTATCTTATAATGACTAAAATAATCAATGAAATTAAACATGTTCGAAAGAGCCGCACTCAGAAACATTAAGAGGTAAAATTTTACGTAAGTAATCCATTATTTGTCTCGCTCTTGATTCGTCTGGAGCCAAATAAGCCGCAGGTTTTATCACGATGTTTTCCTTCACCGTAAGAGCGATGTCAATTAGCGTCTATACATTTTTCGCAAGAAATCCATTGGTGCACGGCTGGGATTCGAACCAACGACCTTCGGAATGAAAGTCAAGGTTACTACCATTAGGCCAACACCGCTCGGCATTGGGTACATAGCTTCACCAGGTAGATTCTAAAGAATAATGGCACAGCAATAACAATTTTTTTTATCACAGTTGCGAATAAAAAGACTTGTTAAAATAATAAAAGGTTTTAGAATTTTAGGTTATGTTTACTATTTTTATTGGCAATATTTTATTGATAATAATACTCCCAAAAGGCCAGGCAAAAGACTTTTTCAATCCGAACCAGTAGTTCCTGAGATTAGCGCGTTCAAACAACCAAACAAACTCTTCAGCTTTTTATTATTAGTATAGTTTAAGACCCATTGTAATTACCGAATTCTTGGACAAATAAAAACTTACTTCAGATTATGTTGGTGGGGTAAACATTTGAAGTCGATGTTTTTTTATTCATTTTCTGAAACGATTTATTTTAATTTTAAGTAGTTTTATTTCCAGCTTGTGCTTTTCAATCATTAATCTTCTCTCCAACCTGGCATTAGAAAGTTTAGATTTGAAGTATTGCTCCTTTAAAATTAAATTTGTACGTTGCTGGTTTTGAGAGGTTTTCCGTTTTTTCTTATCTGAAAAAGTTACTAGACTTGTGTTATGGGTGCTAGACAACGGATATACTACTTATAAAGTTTTATTTTGTAAATATATACTTACTTATAATACCTACAACCAGACCACAGACAATTATCTAAGGATAAATAATTGTCTAAAGCGGGAATCGAACCCGCAGCCCTATATTTGGCTTGTGCTAAGTCGTCAGCATAGTTTGGCTAGTACAATCATAATCACATAACACAAAAAGTAAACAAGGAACCCTTTTATGATCACTCTCTTGTCCGTCCGTCTGTCTGTCTGTCCGCCTGTCACCACCGATTCACTCAGGAACAGGTGGACCTAGCAAGTTGAAATTCATACCAAATACTGAGATCTATAGTCTCTATTAGGTGTATCAAGGACAAGCTATGTTTGTTTCTCTAAGAATTGATCTCTACCAGCAACACTATCGATTGGTATAAAAATAGGTATTAGGATGATTATTTTTTGCAAAATCAACTGGTTCGATTCCTGCCTAGCGTAACTACTTTTTCAAAAATTTAATGAACCAGTTTTAGTTTTTGTCATAATCGGGCACGCGACCCCTTTCAGGATATTTTGCTATCTCTTATAGTTTAGGACATAGCCCTGAAGGCCCACATAAAAAAATTACCCTGTATTTTTTGAAAACTAACAAGTTCGATTCCTGGCTAGGGTAATAACTTTTTTCAGTAGTGAAACAACTAAACGTACCATTTATTTCACTAGTGAAACTGACGCTCGAACAGTCACTTTCAGTACTGATCCGGAAAGATGAAGGAGATATAGCTTCTGGTTCCAATAAATTTATGTCACCAACAGTTTCCACAGTAATATCATCTGAAACAAATGTAATAATCCTTAAGGTGAAAGTGTACTATATTACACTTTACGTATGAAAGAGCCCCTGGTACCCTTAGTCGACCTTGTCCAGTGGAGAGAACTTGTCAATACTTCTGGAGCCAACTAAGCCGCGGGTTTCATCGCGATGTTTTCCTTCACCGTAAGAGCAATGTCAATTATTTTCACAAAAAAATCCATTGGTGCACGGCCGGCCGGGATTCAAACCCACGACCTTTAGAATGTAAGTCGAGGTACAGTCACATTACTAATTTTCTGAACCCCTAATTCCCCAAATAGTCTATACAATTCAATATACAATATAAAAATAATAACAAAATAAGTAGATACTTTCTATATTTTTTTTACAGATATGCGAATGAGCTCTGGGTCACGTGGGGTTCAGCTAGTTGGTAATGTGACACTACCACCAAGCCAACACCGCTCCTGAGCACCCAGTTAAACATTTCGTTGGTGGGCCATGGGCAGAGTGTGATTAATAAAATACTAATACTAGGATTTAGTATTTACTAACCACAATAGACTATTAAATTATTCATCAAACCAAAATGAATGTCTTGCGGACAAGACTATTTATTAGTTTTTATACACATCAGATGTTTTTTGACATCAACAAAAAAAATGAACATACTTAAAATACTTACATACCTACAGAAACACTCAGACAAGAAACAAATATCACAATATAAATATTTCTTTGAGGCGGGAATCGAACCTGCAACTTCCTGTTGCCACAGAGGTTATCAGTTAGGTACAGTCACATTACCAATTAGCTGAACCCCACGTGACCTAGAGCTCACTCGCAAAGCTGTAAGGTTTGAAGTAATGTTAAGTACTTACCTGATTTTGTTTTTTTTTAAACAATATACTATACAATACAATATATATAATATAAAAAAAAACAATATAGGTAAAATCTATATTTTTTACAGACATGCGAGTGAGCTCTGGGTCACGGTGGGTTCAGCTAATTGGTAATGTGACTGTACATAATAATAATTCATAAACTTATTAGTAAGATTTTGTTCGCCAAATCGCAGATTACAGAGCGCAATAATATTTTGCATTAAGTTCTTTTAAATTTACATGTGAAACCCAAATACTTAAATAATTTTGATTTGATTTAAAATTTTGATTAAGGTGGACCGAGGCGATTGCAACTATCAAGTTTGAAGTTTTATTTATACCTTTGGTTATAATCGTCCAGTTAGATAAAATTCTCATTCTAATAAATCTGATTTTTTTTAGGGACAAACATTAATTTCTCTGTTCACAAATAGATGGAATGCTCATCAAAGATCGTTAGTATGAAAGAATAATCGATTACAGTTCGGCAAGTATAACTTGGCGCGGCTGAGCGCCACTGTGTTCAATGCCAGTAAGTATTACACTTTAAGTAGGGGAAAGCGGGTAACAATGAATAAAGGGGAACAATGAATAATTATACATAACTATCTCTGTGTATGTCGCTCTTGCTCGCAAAGTCAACTGAAGTGAGCCGTATGTGACAACGATCGTTCAATCCAATCCGCACTGAGCTGCGATAGGAGGGAGGCGCACTGTTGCAGTTCGACCAAAAATTAGTACCGAAACAAAATATTTACGATTTTTTGAAAAGTGTTTCACTTCTTGTGAAATTGTATTTTTAATTGTCTAATAGTTTATATAGGATTATTAGTGTTTCTACTTGATGTTTCTGTTTTACTTCTTTCAAGGCTGTGATAATATTCCGTATATTTGCAATTGTTTTGACTAACGGTCGATGGGGAACAATGAGTAATTGGCCATTGGGTAACGATGGATAGATTGTTTATTGTTCCCCATGACAAACATGCATGGGGTACAATGAACTGTGACTTCTTCTTGCTAACATTTATTTACCATTTCTTTTAATTTTTATTTTCCAAAATTCCACGATCAGTTGTCGAATAACATCAAACGGCTACACAGTACAAAATGCAATTTTTTTGTCAGTTTTTGTCTTATAATATTAAAACTAGTAGTTCGCCCCGAACTGAGACCTCACGAGTTTTTTGTACCGATTTTTACTTTTCAGCGTAAAGTATGATATAACGGCGAAATACTTCAAATACTTCGGTCTATCTTGTTTAAATGATAGGTGCCTAGTATCACTATCATCAGACACTGGACATCGCTGACTCTATTATACTTTTAACGAATCCAAACGCGTTAGGCATAGGCTCAGAATACAGAACAAGACTAGGTATCTTGTCTAGAAAATGAATTCCATAGCCTAATTTTCTTGGTCTCAATCACGTATTTATTTATTTCGCGTTTTATTGATACTCGAGAGAATAAGTACCTACAATGAAAGTAAATCGTGTGTGATTAAAAACTCCTATAGCCTTCTTCCTTCTATATTCCACCATATCGTCAGTAGCTAGAGTACCTACCTACTCATCAAGTGAACACGATAGACCTAACTTATCTAGAGATGAGTTCATATAGCTTTCTATATATTACTCGGCTATATTACCAAACCCCAGATATCAGTTGCTTGTTTAACACCTAGAACACACTCATGTGCCTAGAGTGCCTCCTTATCAAGACAACTTTAACGAACATTAACGGTAGACTTATCTTGTCTAGAAGATGAGTTCATATTTCTTTGAAGTTGAGTGCCTTCTTCCACCTCTATCACCAGATCCCAGATGTCAGCTGATTCTTCAGAAGCTATAGAATACCTACTTATCAAGGTGCTTTGAACGAGTACAAACATGGATATGACTATCTTAGACTTCTCAAGATCGTTAAGTTCTTATTGTCACCTTTCTCATCGGGTCTTTATCATCAGACTTTACACTAAAATTTTTAGTACCTATGTAGTAAGTATGTACTCATCTTAATCTAACGAAAGAGGTAAAGAGGAGAGAGGCTTCTCCCTCGATACAAATATATTAGAGAAGTTTGAGACCTATATTATTGGTGGACCTATAATATGTCCTATAATAAGTCCTAACCTATTATTAAATAAAAATAATAAAAAGATTAGTCACCAGTTTTTTTAATTAGAATCTCTAGATCAGCTAGCAATACTATTTAATATTATTCACCACAATTATTAACCAAACCAACCCTTGATTATGAAATAAATGAATAATTATGAATATGAAACAAAAAGAGAGGTCTGACGATTTATAGGAAAGTAGATTAAGTAGACGCTTTTAATCTACAGTCTTCACCCAAGGTAGGTAAGTAGGTACATCCTGAGTGGCCCAGACGACGTCAACTATAGAAGGATTGTCCAATTTTCGCTTCGGCTTCCGTTTAGCTGATCAATAGCTGGTTCAAGCAGCTACTGATCCTTCGAAGACCATCGAGAACGAACACAAGAGTGCATGACTTTGCACTCTAAACTTTACGAATTATTTGAATTTTATTTAGGATGACCGTATTATTATATAGATAGGTACCTTTTTTATCAATTTTAATCATAATATCAAAGCTAAGTTAATATGTAATGGTTTTGAAATTATCTGGAAATCATATTTTTTACGACAATGACAGAAAGAAAACATGTCATTTTGATTTTTGACATTGTCATTTTTTAATCATGAAGGTCAAAGCGTTTTTTTCCTTTTTGATACAAATGAGTTTGATATAAAAATGACCGCGGAGACGATACATTCCTGTGGATTCCCTCCAGCTCCATCATCAGATCATTTCCATGGTACCATATTATTGTCACCGAAGTTACACCCTTTCATTTGATACCCCACTTGGGTATATTTGCCATATAGTTCGCCTGTCATATAGGTAGATCCCCTACTGCACCCCCTATCATCGAAGCCCCCTAACCGATCCCTCTCATGTTCGAACTTAAAAATTCTATGGACCTCAACTACCCGTATACCAAAAGTCATTAAGATCAGAGCAACGGTACTCAAGTTATCGTCGAACAAACATACATAGATACATAGGTACAACCGACCGACCGTCTCGCCACTAGACCTCTCTCGCTTCGCTCGTTCGGTCAATTATAAGAGTTGAAGAAACAATAAATTAGCAGAATGTAAAAATCAATTTGAGCTGTAGAATGTTCTTATATAAAACAATATTTGTTTCATTTTAAGTGCAAATATCATCAGCTAATTTCAAGGTAGCAGGATGCGTATAGCGCGGTATCTGTTTGACGGAAATGGTTCTAACTTTTGTTGCTATAACATTAGGTGTATGTTTTATATATCATTGGATAGCTTTTGAAATGTTCTTTATCTTGATCACAGAAGACTATGACAAAAAAGTGAGTGTCTTAAAAGTTATATTGCAAAATGTAGAATAGCATGTGTTTGGCATGTGGGGAATATTTCTTTAACTAGAGCATTTTTGCACATTGTGTATCATATCTGGCCTATGTGGCTTCGAGTTGCTAATACATATGGGAAAATAACGATATACGATTTTGGTCGGTTCAGTTGTGAAGCAAGAACAAGCTAGATATACGAGGGAACTCACCAGCTAGTCCTTTACTCCCGATGTCCGGCTTCCTTGTCGAGGGTGTGGTCCACAAACTACCCCGCGCGCGGGTTGATACGGCACTTAGACAATAGTACTCGACAGCCGATAATTCAGCTGGAGATGGACGCAGTGGCACAATAATTACACGATAATGAATAGTCCTTGGTTTTCTGCCAGATATTCCCGGAGCTATCTCCCACGGGAATCCACGATCGCAATTAGGTTCGTACACCTCGTGCCAACCAAAGCTTAGTGGCGACTAGCTGTCAAAGCATTCACTTGAACGGACCAATAGTAGGACGTTTACGATTGAGATTAGAACGAATGAATGACAGCGCGGTTAAAATTCGAAATTTGAATATTAAAGTTACGTTATGGACGAAACATCCCGCCCACCAAAATACCTATGGTATTTTCTGGTAAGAATAAAAGAATTAACTACGAATGAATCAATATTAACCTATCGATAGAGCTAAGTAGAGTAAAGTTAATATTACTACCTAAACTAAAATTAGAATAAGAAAAGATTTAAGCTAGTCCTCAATTGGTAGAGGGCATAACTTAACCAAAGGTCGTTGAATACGGTTGTTGGTTTTAGTTTGAACTATTGCAATCCGAGCTACACCATCTGCACCAGATATAAGCTCCACTACTCGGCCTACAGGCCAATGTAAAGGCGCGCGCATATCATCTTTGATAATGACCATGGAACCTATCAATAACGGTTTAGAATGCTTTGTCCATTTGGCTCGCTGGGTAAGTGTGTTTAAGTATTCCGATTTCCATCGAGACCAAAAGTGTTGATGAAAGGCTTGTAACAATTGCCACCGATGAAGCCGATTAATTTTGACTTGAGAGAGATCCTCATCGGGAACAGAAGTTAAAGGTTCCAAGGTTAAAAAATGACCTGGTGTCAATACTGAAAAGTCGTTGGGATCCGAACTAATAGGAGAAAGTGGTCTTGAATTCAAAGTGGCCTCGATTTGAATAAATAGAGTAGTAAGCTCCTCGAAAGTCAAGACCTGATCACCAACTACGCGGTATAGAAGTGATTTCGCTGCCTTTATCTGACTCTCCCATACGCCTCCCCAATGAGGACTTGCAGCGGGATTAAATTTGAAATCGATTTTCTCGGCATTAGAAGCGTGTTGCATGAGTGACGATAATTGATTTCTAGCGCCGACAAAATTCGTACCACAATCCGCATGAATTTCGTTGCAACGTCCGCGACGCCCTACGAATCGTCTTAAAGCCGCGATGAAACCGTCAGTAGAGAGGGTAGAGACTACTTCGAGGTGAACCGCCTTGGTAGCGAGACAGATAAACAGACATAGGTACGCCTTGTCCAGTTTAGCACCGCGATGCGGGCCGAGCTTAATGCGGAACGGACCTCCGAAGTCTACCCCTACGTTAGAGAAAGGTTTTATTTGATTCACACGGTACGCGGGAAGATCACTCATAAAAGGTTGCAAAGGTTGCGGATTGAGTCGATAACAGGAAATGCATTTAGAAAGGCAGCGACGAATTGTACGTTTTGCGGATACAATCCAGAATTGTTGTAGAAGTAAAAAGTGAGTAGTATTAATACCCGGATGGCAATAGGTACGATGAATATTGTCGATAATTAAAAATGTTAGTTGATGATTGGACGGTAGCAATGCAGGGTGCTTATGTTCAAACTCTAAGCCTGAACGAGATATTCTACCGCCCACCCTGAGTATACCTCGCGTGTCAATGAAAGGATTGAGTTTAGAAAATGCCTTCGATAACGATTGTTTATTTTGAATGCGGTTTATTACCTCGGAGAATGAATTACTCTGTACGTGCTTAACGAGTTGCATTATTGCGTTATGTCTTTCGATATTGTTATGAAATTTATTATGATTACGTTTAGTTGGGTTACGCACATTATCAACGAAGCGAAATACGTATGATACCACATTAATAAGTTTTGATAAAGATGAGAAACGATTTATTAATGTGTCGAAAACTGAATGTTCGTTCGAGGTAAAATTGTTAGGCTGTTCGGACACCAAAGCTACGGTCTTACGCGACTCTGTTTCGATTATTACCTTCTCGTCAGGTGATGAATTTTCACTGTCTAAAGGCCAAGCGCTACGATTTTGTGTTAACCAACATGGCCCCGCCCACCATAAGGAATTTTGAACAATTTCATTAGGAAATTGGCCGCGTGAGCAGATGTCGGCGGGGTTGTCGCCAGACGGTACGTGATGCCAGCATTCGGTAGATGTGATTTCTTGGATGTGACTAACACGATTTGCTACGAAGGTGACCCAACGTGACGAGTGGGAACGCAACCACGACAGAACAATAGTGGAATCTGACCATAAGTGAACAGCATCAAGAGGAATGCGAGAAAGGTACGTGTCACGAATAAACTTATATAGATCCGATAGAAGCACTGCAGCACAGAGCTCTAGCCGAGGCAATGAAATACGTTTTAGAGGAGCTACACGGGCCTTCGAACATATTAATTTAGTTTGAATTTCTTGAGTGTTAAGGCTAACACGAAGATAAATGATAGCACCGTAAGCTATCTCCGAACTATCACAGAAACCGTGTAATTCATAAGAATTAACGTTTTTATTCGTTATTTGGCGAGGTATTCGTACTTGAGAAAGTAATGATAATTGGTTACGATATGTGTTCCATGTACTAATGATTTCGTCAGGCGGAGTTTGATCCCAGGTCACGCCGAGAATCCAAAGCCTTTGGATTAAGCATTTCGCTTGAATAGTGACGGGTGATAAAAATCCTAACGGATCGAATATTCTACCGAGCTCACTCAGGATAGAACGTTTAGTACACGGCCGAGATGATGCTTTTATTTCGAAAAAGAAAGCATCCGATTTCTGGTCCCACTTCAGACCCAGAACCTTATGAATTTGATGTTCAGAGTTATCTAAATTCACAGAACCCGTTAAACAATCTTCCGGGGGAAGATCGGAAAGAAGTTGCGGCTTGTTACTAACCCATTTTCTAAGATGAAAACATCCACGTTTGGAAAGTTCGATAATTTGGGTTTTCGCTTGTTGCGCTTCGTCATATGATGAAAATCCGGTTATGACGTCATCGATAAAACAGTCTGTAAGGAGGATTTGCTTAGCGATCGGATACGAGTCTCCCTCATCCTCGGCCAACTGTCGTACAGTACGACAGGCGAGAAAAGGAGATGATGAGACGCCGTATGTCACGGTGTTAAGGCGATACTCGTGGAGTGGTTCCGTGGGGGAAGCTCTCCAGAGCACGCGCTGGTAGTCACGATGCTCAGGGGAAATTAACAATTGCCTGAACATAGCTTGGACGTCGGCCATGAAAACGACACTATGCTCACGAAAGCGTAATAATATTTGTATCATATTTGGTTGCAACTTCGGTCCGGTGAGTTGTGTATCGTTCAGGGAACGCGACTGATAGTCCTTAGCAGACGCGTCGAATACGACGCGAAGACGGGTAGTAACTGCCTCAGGTCGTAACACACAATGGTGACTCAGGTAATACTTCCCTAATCCGAGCTCTTCGGGGGGAACGAGCGACATATGACCGGAATCGAGGTAGTCTGACATGAATTCAGCGTATTGTGAATGTAATTCACGATCGCGACCAAGTCGTTTCTCGATTGCATGAAAACGCCGTAACGCAACATCACGTGACCCTATAAAGGTCGGTTCTGTGTCTTTAAACGGTAAACGCAAAATGTACCTACCGGATGAATCGCGAGAATGTTCAGTTACGTATTTTTGTTCACAAAGAATTTCATCCGGAGTTAAAACAGAAGCGTTAGGTATGGAGTCTAACTCCCAGAACTTTTGCACTAAAGTATTTAGTTCATTATCACAATCGAGCGATGTATGTAATAATGTATTAGATAACAAGCGAGTTTTGCCTAGGAGAAGCCAACCGAAAATTGAATTAAAAGCGGTAGGTTGATTTGGCTTTCCTTTAATTGTTTCATTCAGTAAGGAATCCGCGAAGACATCGGCTCCGAACAGAATGTCGATCGGGCCGGGTATATCATAACCCGGGTCCGCCAGAGGTAACGATTCGATATGTGACCAACCGGTATTGTTTAGTTTCGCGATAGGTTGATCGCCACAGATCGATGAGATCACGTGCATGTCTAGATTGAAAAGTATTTGATCGTTAGTACCTACATCGCACATAACCTCACCCACGATCGAAGCAACAGCTTCGCCGAGACCGCTAATATTATTTACATTATTATTAGACGGTTGCAAATTTAAACGATGGACAGCCGATACGGTAATAAAATTGCTTTGGCTGCCTGTGTCGAACAAAGCACGAAACGTTTGCATTATACCGAATGCGTCACGAACTTGCACGAGCGCAGTCGCGAGCAGAACAGTAGTATTAGACGGTGCGCGAGACACCAACGATGATGCTACCGCGGTCGTATTAGGTACGTTCGAATTGTCGCGATGCAACAAAGTGTGGTGTTTACGTTTGCAGTGCCGACAGGAAAAAATCGATTTACACGATTTTAGTTGATGCGAGGGTTTAAGACAATTAAAACACCACTTCCTGTCGCTTGCTACGTTAATTCGATCATCTATTGATTTTTTAAGAAACTCAGAACACGAAAAAATAGAATGTGAATCGTTACAATACGAACATTTAGTTATATTATTCGTAATGATGTTATTACCGCTCGAGCTAGGCTTAGGCGCAGCTGGCGCCGCCGCCGTCTGGTCTGCCGCGACCAACGCGTGAGAGTAGGTACGGTTAGGGTGCGCGAACGCGGGCGTCTTAGACGCGGCGGTAGCAGCGGGCACGACTTTGTTAAACGGTTTGTTTTGTTTAGATTCAGAAGTAAAATGTGTGTCACGCACGACAGCTTCGCACTTCGATTGTAAAAACTCGATTAATAAATTAAAAGACGGTAATTCGATTTTAGAATACTTTTCCTCAAAACTCTGGCGTAAATCTTTATTAAGTTTAGATAAAACATGATACACTAAAACGAAATCCCATTGTTGAACTGGTAAATCAATTGATTTTAAAATCCTTAAGTTTTCTTGAATTAAGTTAAGCGACTTACTAAACTCGTTAGTATTACCAAACTTTAAGTCAACATTTAAAATGTCCCGCCAACATAAAAAAGCTAAATCGCGTTTATTGTTGTATCGTTTAATTAACGCCTCGTACGCGGAACAATAATATTCTTTAGTGACCGGGTACATACTTATTACTGATAACGCATCACCGCTCAACGATGCAGTTAGATAATGGAATTTCTCGGTGTCGCTAAGTACATTCGAATTATGAATTAATGAGTTAAAGGTATCATAGTACTTAGGCCACGATTGTATATTGCCAGAGAAAGACGGAAGTGTAATCTGTGGAAACCTAATGTTAGAATGATTGGTATTCGAATTATTATTGATCGATTCATTCTGCTCACACGTTTTCGTTTCGTTTTCGGTAAGAGAGAGATAGATAGATGTAATTTGAAAGTACATCTCATCAATGCGATCTTGAATTTCATAATCTTCATCGTCAGGATCGTTTAATATATCCAAAATAGCAAGATGTGCTTGTTCGAACGAGTATGCGATTTGTTTACTTTCCTGATAATACGATAGAAATAGGTTAACTTGTGTAGAATCACTTAATGCTAGATTACCTATTTCTAAGGATTTTTTCATACGATTAAAAGCAATAGTTCGTTTTCTACGTAATGTCGGTAAATCTTTTACTGTGAATTCGAGATCTATCGATTTCGACGTAGGTTTTTTAAGGCTTGCTTTACGCTTAGATTGCCTGAGTAGCAACGACATGTTGTGCTAATTAAGTTTGTAGTAAACAAATAGTCAAACGGTAGGTAGGTAAACTTACAACTTTAGAATAGAACGTAGTAGGTAAATTGCAAGTAGCTTCGCCGCGCAAACACCTATCGATAGAACGGTATAAGTAGGTACGTAGCGTAGCGGGTTTACGTGGTCGGCTAAGCTTACCCTCAAAATATAAAGTTAACTAGATTTATGAAATATCGATGATAATTGCTCGAAATTAATAGATTTTGTCACAAATTGGTATGAATTCGATAGATTACGTGAATATACGATGTTAGAATACTGGTTCTTGGGGTTTTGAATAGATTGAATTAGCGCAAGCCGACAAGAAAAATTATGCACCGATGTGATAAATGAGATTGCACAATTTGATCTTACACTAAGTTAATCTCGATGGAACCCAGATTCTTTCGATCAGAAAACTTAGGACCGTGATTGATAGGTTTGTGGACGATGAGATACTTCAAAAATAAACGTTTTTGGAGCGAATCTGATACACGATAGGTAACTTAAAATCCGATAGGCGCCATCTTGGTGATAGCAGAGAAATGATTTTAAGTCGAAGAAATTACCAGAAATACCACACGTAAATTGATGAAGCGGATTAAGAAAGCCTTCCCTGGTTTCGGCACCATAAAATATGTATCATATCTGGCCTATGTGGCTTCGAGTTGCTAATACATATGGGAAAATAACGATATACGATTTTGGTCGGTTCAGTTGTGAAGCAAGAACAAGCTAGATATACGAGGGAACTCACCAGCTAGTCCTTTACTCCCGATGTCCGGCTTCCTTGTCGAGGGTGTGGTCCACAAACTACCCCGCGCGCGGGTTGATACGGCACTTAGACAATAGTACTCGACAGCCGATAATTCAGCTGGAGATGGACGCAGTGGCACAATAATTACACGATAATGAATAGTCCTTGGTTTTCTGCCAGATATTCCCGGAGCTATCTCCCACGGGAATCCACGATCGCAATTAGGTTCGTACACCTCGTGCCAACCAAAGCTTAGTGGCGACTAGCTGTCAAAGCATTCACTTGAACGGACCAATAGTAGGACGTTTACGATTGAGATTAGAACGAATGAATGACAGCGCGGTTAAAATTCGAAATTTGAATATTAAAGTTACGTTATGGACGAAACACATTGTGTCTATGGAAAATATAAAGCAAATTAAAATATCTTTTAAACGACACCTTATACGTATAGATTGGTTGAATAGAATTCAAGAAATGTGCAAATATCTAAAGTACAGAGCCGCCATCTTTATGATGTCTGTCTGTCAGATTTGGTTAAAATAGCTGGTCCTTTATATGTCATAAATGCTACTAGTCTCCGGCTTTCGAAACTAAAACAGGCTAACTCGTCATCTAGAGATCTCAAGGAATCCAACGATACCTGTTTTAGTTATTTATACACAGCCCGTGACCACGAAACTCGAGAAATAGAGGACTTTTGGTTAAATTGCCGCTTCACTACATAGTATAAAACAAAGTCGCTTTCTCTGTTCCTATATCCCTATGTATGCTTAAATCTTTAAAACTACGCAACGGAATTTGATGCGGTTTTTTTAATAGATAGAATGATTCAAGAGGAAGGTTTATATGTATAATACATGCACAATATAGCCATGCGAAGCCTGGGCGGGTCGCTAGTAACTATATAAGATGAAGAGACTGATAAGGTTTTTGGAATCCATATTCTTCGTTCATTTGTAGGTAAAAATTTGATTTTTATGATAAATAAAACATAAAGAGTTGTACGTTCCTATAGAATGCGTATAGATACGATTTTATCTTCTATTTTTATACGTTATTTTCTAATAAAAACTCAAAATATCTAAAGTTTTCTTATTTTGACATCCTTTGTAATTACTTAAAAATTCATTGTAACCCGTATGTTCATTGTTACCCAACCGGTTATTCAAGGTACCCCAACCCTGGGGAACAATGAATAATTTCCCATTTTTTATAAATATGGCTGTAGTGTCCTAATTATTGAAGTTAGGGTCTAAGTTTTACGCTCAAATTGTACTTTGATAATTTATCTATGGTATAAATGCAAAAATACACTCCTAGAAACACAAATAAAGGTCATTTATAGTTTTAGAAAAAACCTTATCCATTGTTACCCTGCTTCCCCTACAGAAAATACCACGAAATTTGGGAATATATGTAAGTAAGATTAAATCATTTGCGTATTTGTATAAGATAGTATAGGTACCTAATGATATTTCGCATACCTATTAATACTCTTTAGTATAGTTTTAGTTCCTCAAATCGCCACCGCCAACTTATACTTGTGGCACTGTATTCGCATTCACCCCATAGTCACAATCGCCTCTGTTAACCTTACATAATATTACCAATTCCAATTACCTTTTATTTTAGAAGTGAACGTTTCGTTTCCCGTTACCGTCACCGTAATTTGTTTCTATAAAGCAAGTAAACCATGTGGAATTATTATAAGTAGAACAAATATCTTCTTATAATATAAAAATCAATTGCTGTTCGTTAGTCTGGCTAAAACTCGAGAATGGCTGAACCGATTTGGCCAATTCTTTTTTTGTTGTGTTTGTTGTAGTCCAGGGAAGGTTTAAACGTCGGACTTACGCGGGTGAAACCGCGGGGCGCAGCTAGTCTTATATATAAAAATGAATCGCAAAATGTGTTGGTAAGCGCATAACTCAACAACGCCTGGACCAATTTGGCCAATTCTTTTTTTAGAATATTCCATATGGTACGAGGATGGTTCTTACGGAGAGAAAAATTTAAAAAATTGCCTGAAAATGTCTAAAAACAACACTTTTCTATACTCCATACCATACAAACGATTCGTAATAATACAAGTCAATAAGAACTTTAATACCATAACATAAAGTTCAAGTTTTAATGGAGAGGTGCCGGGAAGGCAAAACAATTGAGTGACGTATAAATATTGATGTCAATCGTGCCGCGGTGTTAGTTGCCAAACTACACCTAAACGGCTGAACCGATTTGTATGATTTTTAACCCCCGACGCAAAAACGACGGGGTGTTATAAGTTTAACGTGTCTGTGTGTGTGTGTCTGTCTGTGGCATCGTAGCTCCCGAACGGCTGAACCGATTTTGATTTAGTTTTTTGAAGTTATACTTCTTTAGGCGCGTTATGAAAAAATGATGAGAGTGAAATTTTACAAAAGCGAGACACAAAATTCTCACGTCACACAAAATTCTCACGGGAGAAGTTGTTTAAATCTAAATTGAACTTTATTGATTGTGTTGACAATCCTTTTCCAGTCCAGAGTTTTTTGTCGGACGAGTATTTTGCCCGACGAGTTTTTTGTCGGACGAGTTTTTTGTCGGACGAGTTTTTTGTCGGACGAGTTTTTTGTCGGACGAGTTTTTTGTCGGACGAGTTTTTTGCCGGACGAGTTTTTTTTTTTTTTTTTTTTAATTTTTTTTTTTTTTTTTTTATTTATTTATTTTTTTTTGTCGGACGAGTTTTATTTTTTATTTTTTATTTTTTTATTTTTTTATTTATTTATTTATTTATTTTTTTTAAATGCCAAAGAAGTATAACTTCTCACGCGCGTACATAAGTACACGCACCCTTTTTTTTTATATGGCAAAACAACGTTTGCCGGGACAGCTAGTAAATAAATAAATATTGCAGGACATTCCACACATCGCCATCTAGCCCCAAGCAAAGTAACTTGTGTCAAAGGTGCTAGACAACGGATATACCTACCTACTACTTAAATACTTTTATTTTGTAAATATATACTTATAACTAGCTGTCCCGGCAAACGTTGTTTTGCCATTTACAAAACAAAATAAAAAATATAGGTACTTAGATAGCATAAAAAATATGATACAAATCAGTCAAGCTGTTTCGGAGGAGTATGGTAACTAACATTGTGACACGAGAATTATATATAAGTAGTATTAGATAGGTACAACCAGACCATAGACAAATATCTTAGCATATATCTGAGGCGGGAATCGAACCCGCAACCCTGTGTTTGGCAGTCTGACATGGTGACCATAAATATAAAGGTGCTACTTCACCTGGAACATTCAGGTTTATAATGTAACACTACAGCAAGCATTATATCAGTGAAGAGAAACAAGCATTAGGGGTGATTCTCATTAGAGCAGGCCGTGTCCAGGCCGGGCCGAGTCCGGAGCGGAGCCCGTCTGTGCTGCACATTTATATTACAGCGGGTTTTCAGCCATTGAGGGCACGGAGGGGATCCGTGGAGTTGACAGTGGATCCACGGATGGGACATGGATCATGCACCGTGTTATACTCGTATAAATTACAAGTACAAAATGAATCTACTTAAGTATCTATATTTTTTTCCCGTATTATCTGAATATTCTGTCAATTTAATAATTTTTTTATTTTTTATTTTAACTCTCCATTATTTTAATTACTTTTGTTTTGTAAAGCAACTTATAGGGCCTTATAAGTTGCTTTACAATAATAGGTAGTTCAAATAATGCAAGTAAGTATTAAAATAGCCCATGAGGGTGACAATGTGAATCGAGGCAATGAGAAATACCTTCTAAAGCCTGTCTATTATTATTATATTTGGTTTTGTTGTGTGCTTGTAAAAAAATAAATGTTTTTCTATTATATTCTAACATTTCAAATCCATGCCCTGTCCGGGCCACTTATATGGCCCGGTATAATGAGAATTATCCCTTACAGCATGTATCCTGTAATGTTATGTATGTATTTAGATACAACTTGCCTATCTTAGATGTTACAAGTGCCATTGTCTTGTCAGTTAAGGAGGCAGTATTGTAACTTTATAATAATGGAATCTAAATGTAACATTACAAGTGAATGTACCCGGTGAGGGAGGGTGCACCTTAATTGATAGTAATATACAATCGATTAAATTGACACTTAAGTGTATGCTTAAATAGGACCATCTTAAATATTTAGCGGACCCCTAAATATTTGAGAGCCGTTTGTTCGGGCAAATTTCTTGTCATAGGATGCTTCAATCGCAGCATAATTTTCTTACTTTTTCAAAAATGTCTGTTTCTGTAATTATCCTTCTATACCAATATTATAAAGAGAAAAGATTTGTTTGTTTGAATTGAATAGGCTCTGAAACTACTGGACCGACTTTGATGAAACTTAGTATGAGGATACTTGATTCATTGGGAGTATTATTGGGAGCTTTTTATCCCGATATTCCTACGGGATCGGGGGTTGCGTGGGTGAAACCGTGAAGCACTGCTAGTATGCAATAAACAGGTAAGTACATTTTCAGTGATCATTTTGAAAAAGCAACTCTACTTACATTTTCAGTGGCCACATTTTTTTTCATTTTTTGTTTTAAGTTTTCATACAGGTGTCGTAGTTGCGCCCATGTTCGCAGGCCTGTTGTGGCCAAACAATTGTATTGTTTAGCCACTCTCTTCCAGCACTCCCTTTTTTGTCTATTTATATCGCCACTTGTTTTTTTATTTTCTAATATGCTTATGTATCTGAAGTCAAAAATTCAACATGAAAAAAATCTATGCAGATAGGTACCAAGTCCGTTGATTTGATAATTGGTATATTTATGTACTTACTTGTTAACTAAATCTAGTAAAATTTGTTTCTCATCGGCTGTGTAATTGCAGCCCCTTTTTGAAACAAAAGACATTGTTTATTTATTCACAAACAACCAAAAAACATGAGAATTTTTCGTTAAAACGTTCAAACTACTTGACAGAATACCGAAAGGTTACCACTTATCTTTTATTTTTAAGTTGTAATTAAGTGGTATTCACAGAGGTTGATTACGAGATTTGACATTATACCTACTTAGCAAAGCAGCCCCTAACTTTGACCAAATGGCAACATTTTAACAGAAGTTTTTTTTCTAAAATTTTCTGATTGATTCAGTGATTGCTAGAAACCAGTTTCGTTTCACGCATTCTATAGTACTTACTGGAGCACTTTATAATTTTAGTAAAATAACGTTTCTTTACTAATTTGTTCCCTGTGATTGATTTTTTTTTAAAAACATGAAATTAAATTAATGTCAAGTTGTACCTACCTACTCGTATACTGTTGCGAAAAACGGCGGGAAACATCGTAAGAATCGGGTGCCGAATTTTGATTAAATGGCAACATTGTAACATAAACTTTGTTTTCTATTACAATAATTTTCTGCCCCGTTCGTTTCGGTAGCCTTCCGATGGTTTGTGAATGAGCCTGCTGATTGATCCAGTGATTGCTAGAAACAAGTTTCGTTTCACGCACTAAACGAGACCCTGGGCCTATATTCACTAAGGTTCAAGTCGTTGGGCGCGCGTGATTAGGGGCGGAGGGGGAGCGGTTTTTGTATGGAAACCTCGTCCTAATCACGCGCGCCCGACGACTTGAACCTTAGTGAATAAAGGCACTGGAGTACAAGTTTATAGAGGGGTCCGGACATTGCATTTAGTAGGTATGGGAGCTTCGACATAGTGATATTTTTTGCGCGGTGCATTTCGAGACCCATGTCAAACTATAGTGGGCATGACGGTGAACAAATAACGCCCGAATACTGAAAGGCTACTTATCTTTTCGACTTCGTTAAGCGTTAAATATTTTTAAGTTGGATTTAAATTTTTAGTGGTATTCACAAAGGCTATTTACTAGATTTAAGATTATACATAACAAAGCAGGCCTAAACTTTTACCAAATGGCAACATTTTAACAAAAAAGTTCGTTTTCTATTACAATTTTCTGCTTGATCCGTGATTGCTAAAAACAAGTTTCGTTTCACGCACTAAACTGGAGTAAAAGTTGATACATTTAATAAAAATAAACGTTTCTTTACACTCTGTGATTGAAAATATTTGACAACAAAATAAATATTATTTTGTTTATTGTTTACAAGTTTTTTCGATTTCGAGTTGTTCTACGTGAATAAATATTACTGTAACTATTAAAAATGTCTAGCGTTACGAAACAGAAAAGGGGCTGCAACTACACAGCCCCAGAAAAACAAATATTGGTGGATTATTCACACATACTCAACGGGCCTGCATAAATATATTCATATTGTATTTTCTTCTGTATTTTGGAACATCTTGGAAAATAAGGAGACATACGGTAAAAAAAGGAGTGTGGTGGAGAGTTGCTGAGCAGTATTAGAGCAGCTAAAGGATGGAGAAACGTCACTGGATTTTAAACTGCTTCCCCGTCAGTTTTCACTACGACCAACCAATTATGGCAAGCTGGAGATGACGAACGGTGTTTTTAAGTGAATGCATATTACTGTGAAATGTCTAGCGTTACAAATAAAAAATGGTGCTGCAACTACACAGCCCCAGAAAAACAAATATTGGTGGATCTTAATCACAATAAGTAGGTTTTATAAACCTATACCAATGATCAACTCGACGGGCCTATCTGCTTAGTTAAACTCATATTGTATTTTCTTCTGGATTTTGGACCATCTTGGAAAATACGGAGACAAACGGACAAAAAAGAAAGTGCTGGTAGAGAGTTGCCGATCAGTGTTGAGCGGCTAAAGGATGAATAGGTGTCACTTGATTTTAAACAGCTTCCTCGTCAGTGTTCACTCCGACTAATCAACTAAGGCAAGCCCGAGATGAGGAATGGTGACTTCCCCCTGGAACACTGGGGACCGCGGGGTCGCTACTCTCTGACACCTCACCTCAAGGTGCCCTGTGGACGTGTACTTATTATTATTTCTGTATTAAATTCCTGTTTAATTTATCGATTATTGTTTTATTATAGACTAGTTAATCATGACCCCTCAGTATTTTAAAACCCAAAGGTTTCAGTGGACTATTAGGCCTTCTGTACCTAGAGAGCGAGTCTTTTCATATAACAAACATTGTAAAGCATAGCGGACCTAATACGAAGCTTTAACTTTCCATAAAAATTTAGTTTAGTGAGAGTAATGTTTCTGAAAAAACTCCCATTATGGGCTCTGTTAAATATCAATGAGTAATATGGTGTATTCATAACTGACCTCCCGGTGCTGATATCTTGGATCTAGTGATAAAACCTGGAAGAAGGCTTTAGGAACACATTGTCTCAACAAGATAGGCCTATCATGCTTGGGTGTGCTAAATTATCTGATTCCAGGGTCAGATGATAACGATAGGCACCTATCATATAAACTAGATAGACCTCTAGTACTATTTGGAAAAGGTAAGTACCTAGGTAGGTACCTATTTCGTCGTTTGAATTATATTAGGTACCTATTTGTTACATTACGCTTATAAGTAAAAAAAACTCGTGAGGTCTTCGGGGCGAAGTACTATTTATTTAAGACTAACTGCACCCCGCGGTTTCACCCGCGGAATAATTTTCTGCCCAATTTTCTTTTTTTTTTTTCATTAGAACCTTCTCTTGTCAATAAGAAACACAATAAAAGAAAAATTAGTGAAATTGATCCAGCCGTTCACGCGTGATGCCGTGACCAAGGAAAATAATCCATCAATTTTTATATTTAAAGATAGCTTCAAAGCACTCTTAAATTTGTCAACCACTTATGATAAATAAGTGGTATTTAAGTCAGCTGTCAAACGCTAATTGTCGTTTCTGTATACCAAATTAACTTAAATTAACGAATAAGTGGGACTTAACAGCATGGCCTGCTAAATTTTAAGTATATTTAAGTGTCCATATATTTAAGTGTACCTACCTACTTAACACTGAGAACTAACACGTCTTTCTTGAGATATTTTCTTATAACACGACTTTCTTTCTTTCTTTAGATATCATCATCATCACTACATTTGTAGTTTAAAAAACAAAGTCGCTTTATCTGTCCCTATATCCCTATGTATGCTTAAATCTTTAAAACAACGCAACGGATTTTGATGCCTGTTTTTTAATAGATAGAGTTATTCAAGAGGAAGGTTTTCAAGTATAATACATGCATAATATAGCCGTGCGAAGCGGGTCGCTAGTGTATTATAAAGAGGGATGATTTTTTTGTTTTTAGTTTGTACTTAACGAATAGGCTCTGAAATTACGTTTTTTATTAAACTTGGGATGAAGTTATCTGTAAAAATTTCAAGTGTCTAGCTATCACGGTTCATAAGACACAGGCTGGTGACAGACAGGCAGTAAAGTCTTAGTAATGGGGACCCGTTTTTATCCTTTGGGTACGGGACCCTAATAATAATTTCTTATCAAGCAATCGTAACAAATTAGTAATTGATTATGAACAAAATAACCGTGTAATTGACAATCTCTCAATATAAATAATTACTTAATATTTAACTTATCTATTATACCTACCTACTTACTAATATATTAAAGCTGTAGAGTTTGTTTGTTTGAATGCGCTAATCTCAGGAACTACTGGTTCGAATTGAAAAATTAGTTTTGTGTTGGATAGTCAATTTCTCGACGAAGGTTATAGGCTACTTTATATTTCGATATTCCGACGGGATCGGGAGTTACATGGGTGAAACATTGTTTCATAGTTATTAAATGAAACAATGTCCCCCGTCACGTTTGTCTGTGTGAAAGCGATAAACTCAAAAAATACTGAATGCATTATCATACGGTTTTCACCAATGAAATCAGAAATCAGAAATCATTTATTGATTGACTGTGTTCTTATGATGTTAGGTTTACAGATGTTATGTAATATAGTAAAAATAGGTATCAACAGACATGTCTGCACCAGACGTTCAATAATTAAGTAATAGTTATTTTAAAAAATTAACATAACTTAGTCTAATTAATATAATATTGCACAATAGCATACAGAGAGTAGCTTAGATATTATTATATCATCATCCACGATATAATCTAAAAGGTACATCAAGTATATATTCAATTATAAAAATATATCTACCTATATCTATATGTTCATTACATACACTTAGTCGACATCTAAATATTGTACTACTATTCATTAAAATATTCAGCAACAGTATAGAAAGCCCTAGACAACAGCCAGTTTCTTAGTTTGAATTTAAACATATTTCCATGTAATAACTTAAGCTCATGGGGTAGATGATTATATATTTTAGTTGCTTGTATATGGGTGCTTTTTTCAAAAATAGTATTATTGATCTGTGTATGACATATATTGTATTTGTGGATGTCTCGCAAACTACTGTCTCTGCTGGAAGTTATTTTAAAGAAATATGTTTCATTATTTTTAACAAAAATGCAGATTTCTAATATGAAAATACAGGATAATGTTAATATATTCTCTGTTTTAAACACACTCCGTAGAGATTCAATGCTCTCCATATTATATATAGCTCGTAAGCATCTTTTTTGTAGTAAAAACGTAGATTCAACATTTACAGAGTTGCCCCAAAAGATAACCCCATAAGTTAGATGTGGATATACAAAACCGTAGTATGCATTTATAGCTAACCTTTGAGAAGATGTATTGGATAGAACAGATAATGCGTAGCAGTATTTAGAAATCCTATTATTAATCTTATCGATGTGCGCTTTCCAGTTCAAATGTGAATCTATTGTAATCCCTAAAAATATAGTTTCATTTACTTCATTTACTTTGTTATTGTTATTTGTGATATCAAATTCTAATGGTTTAGCTCTATAGCTTCTAAATTCTATGACATTGGTTTTTTTAATATTGACTTTTAGCTTAATAGATTCTAGCCAGTTTACTAATTTCTGAAGAGTAATATTAACTTGTGCTTCTAATTCTTTTAAAGTTCTATTTTCTTGACAAATAAAAATTGACGCATCATCTGCAAACATAACGCAAATATGTTGTATTATTTTTGGGAGGTCATTTACATATACTAGAAATAACAAAGGACCGAGAATGCTTCCTTGTGGTATGCCTACCTTAACACATTTCTCGGTTGATTTAGCACACTCTATTGTTTTATTATCTGGATTATAATAATCAATTACTGTAATCTGGTGTCTTTCAGCCAAATAAGACTTTAATAGTGAAAGAGACGATCCTCTAATTCCAACACTTTCTAGTTTGCTAATAAGAATTTTGTGGTCTACGCAATCGAAAGCCCTAGATAAATCTAGCAGTAGTGCTATGCCTTTCTTTTTGTTATTTAAGTTTTTCCATACAGTTAATAAATATTTGAAAATTGCTAAAGTAGTGCTTTTGTTTTTTTGGAAACCAAATTGATTCTCATCTATAATATTATTTTTAGAAAAAAAACATGTAAGTCTATTAAAAATCACTTTCTCGACGACCTTTGAGAAACTTGGTAGAATTGCTATTGGTCTGAAGTTACCAATTTCTGACTTGGGACCTTTTTTGTGAAGAGGTTTGATTAAAGCTGTTTTTAAATCATCAGGAAAACACCCTGATTCTATAATTAGATTAATAATAAATACTAATGGTTCTACAATATAATCTATACTACTTTTTAATATTTTTAAGGGTATTCCATCAATACCAGAGCTGTTTTTATTTTTTAATTTATTTATAATGTCTTTTACTTCAGCTATGTTTACAGGTGTCATGTATATAGAGTTGCTACAGTTTGTTATGTTTTTTGAAGCAGGGCTCGAGTTAGAGTTTACAAAATTATGGTTAATATAATAATCATTAAAAGTGTTAGCTATTTTTAAAGGATTTGTAATTACTTGATTGTCAATTTTGATTTTCTTTATAGTTTCATGGATGCTATTTTGAGGGTTGGTATATTGCTTAATGATGTTCCAGGTGGCTTTACTCTTGTTTGTACTGTTTCTTATATAATTTATGTTGACTAATTTCTTTGATGTGAGTATTGTTTTCTTAAATATTCTACAGTATGTTTTATACCTATTACAACTAGCTTCGGTTTTCTTTGTCATGCATTCAATGTAAAGTTTCCTTTTCATTTTACTAGCCAAACATATACCTTTAGTCTTCCATTTAAGTTTTTTTTTATAATCTATTCTTTGTTTTCTAATAGGTATACATAAATTGAAAATTAATTTAAATAAATCTATAAAGACTTTATAGGCGGTATTTGCATCGTTACAATTGTACACATCAGCAAAGTTAATTTGAGCCAGATATTTTAAGAATATATCCAAATCTAAGTCCAAGTTTATTTTCTTCATATACCAGAATTTTTCTTTGAAACTCAGACTGGTTGGTATTTGAATAATTTGAGCGGTGTGATCTGATAATCCTAAATCGAGCACTTCTGATTTAAATTTCCTGACATTCACTAGAATGTTATCTATACATGTACTTGACTTATTGGTTATTCGTGTAGGCTCGCTTATAGCTGGTGTTAGGTTGAATAATTTCAAGGTATTTAAAAATTTATTTGTGGTAGAGTTTTCTTTCAGAATATCGATGTTAAAGTCACCACATATAAAAATTTTTTCTTTTTTGTTTTTTAATTTTAAGTTAATTTTATATAATAAAGCTTCTAGGTTGCATATGAAGAGATCAATTTGCTCTACTTTGTATTTCGGTATTCTATAGAGGCATATAATTATATAATTGAGTTCTGGTAAAATAACACCGCAGCATTCAAAGAAACTTTCAATTGAAATTTTTGAAACCCAGTCAAGCTTTTTGTAGTTGATAGAGTTTTTTACAAAGATACACACACCGCCCCTAGCTTTCTTTTTTCTTGAAAAGTTGGCTGCTTTAATATAACCATTAATATTAATAAATTCGGATTGACATTCTTTTATATAGGTTTCACTTATGCAACAAACATCAACACTACGAGTACTTAAGAATAAATTGAGTAAGTCTATTTTTTTCTTTATGCTTCGTGCATTTAAGTGCATAATACTTACAAAAGTATTATTTGATTTACTCTCTAAAAAAACTTGTTTGGTTCAGCAGTATTCTGTTGAACAGAGTTGAGTTTCTTAAAATAATAGGGTATGGTTCCATGCTTTGGGGGCAAATTTATGGGGTTATTCTGAGATATACTTAGTTCTAATAGGGGAAGATTACAGATATCATGTTTAGAATTATCTATATAATCTACATCTGGCTTCGTTGATGATTTTAAAAATTGTTTTGCAATGTTTTTACCTAAAAAGTTGTTATTGTAGTCAAAAGTGTTAATGTAGTTATTTAGGAGATTGCATAGGGTATTTTTGATAGTTTCTTTGTTTCTCCAATTAGGGTATGGTAATTGCAAAAAATTACAATTTTTAAAGTTATTGCATAGCATTTTAAGAGTATCATTAAGCTTATTTTCTTTTAAGAATGGATTATAAATAACACTTGTGACTAAGACATTGCATACATTGAGCTTTTTTAAAAATGTGGACATTTCTAATTGTAGTTTAAGTGGGTTTTTGTCATTTGACCCAATACATAGTATTACCCAATCTTCTTTATCCAATGAGAGTGCATCTGGTTCAAGTTTACTGAGGATATAGTCAGTAGATGCACCGGGGAAGCAGTAGTTAATGACACGATAGTTCTTAGTGTTCTTGGTTTGAGAACGAAGAGTCAATAAGAGAGAAGCTAAATCTTTGCCCCTATAATCACTTATTATTAAGATTTTTTGTTTACGGTCATTTTGTTCGTTTACTTTCTTAGTTTGCATGCCTCCTTGATTTGGTTGAACTTCAACATCAAAGGTTTCACATTGTGTTCCATTCGTTAAAGGTAACAGGACACTGGTGGTACAAGATTGGACATCAACAGCAACATGAAGAGGGGGTGAGGAGTCTCCATCGGACGTGGGAAGTCCATCAGTTTGTTCATCTGTTGTTACAGGTAGCGGGGTACAGATAGGGTCATACGATGGGATATTGACCGCAACATGACAAGAAGATGTGGTAAGTTCTCCAGATAAGAGTTTTCCATCAGGCTGGCATTGTGGGCTATTCCATGTACAAGGCTGCAGGGTATCACATGTGTGAGGTGGGCTGTCAACTGCAGCATACTGAGAAAATGAGGAGGCTCTATCCATGAGAAGCAGTCCAGCGGGCCGATTGCCGTATTCTTATGCAGCGCGTCTTGACTGCGTTTGCGTCATACAGCTGTTGGCGTACGAAATTTTTGACTAAAGGGACAATTAATTTGACATTTATGTCACGTCAAAATTTTGCGCGAAACGGCGAGCGAGCGACGTTTAGGTTTGCGTGACGTGTGCGTCTCGGCAATACGAAATCTATAGTTATTATGACGCAAACGCAGTCAAGACGCGCTGCATAAGAATACGGCAATCGGGCCGCAGGTTGTCCATTTAAAGGTGCAGGTAGCAAGGCATTTTCGATAGATGGTGGGACGTCGATCACTTGTGACGAGATGGACCTTCGAAGGTTGTCATTTTCAATGTATAGTTTGGTTATTTCTTGTTTGGCTACAATTAACTGCTTTGTCAGTACCTCCACCTCAGATTTGAGTTTTACAATATCAACATCTTGTGAGGAAATATCATTTATAGAGCTATCATTGAATGTTCTGTCGATGAGAGTGTTGTCCAATGATTCCATTTCTAGGTTGAATTCGGCAGCATTAGAAGGAGTAGCAGTTGATTGTGGTGTAGATGGGCAAGCCAGAGCGACGGGATTGGTAGACGACAGCGGCGGCGAAGATAGCAGTGAAGGTAATTTTGCTCGAGTTGCCCGTTTAGAGATTGGGCTGCGGGATGTGGCTTTTATTTGAGAGCGTGTTCTAATTATGAATTTAGATGCGTTATTCAGTTTGTTGTGACATTCACGGCACTTCCAGGACTGTTTATGATGAGGCTCCATTATTCTGAATCTGCTAAATGTCACGCTAGCACAATCAAGGTCCATGTGTCGATTGCACTGTATGCAAGTCAGGAATTGGTGTCTAGGCAATGCTTTTTTGCATCGTGCGCATACTGCATTTATCGAAGTCGACATGATGATGTAATACAGCTTTCGATGTTCACTTTACGAAACCCGACTTTGTAGTGAAATCAGGGGTTTTTAAGATGCACGAAAGACACAAACATTGACTCACACTTAATATCATCGTATTGTTGACGAATCAATTGTAACAGTTCGTATGAAGGGCTTTATTTAGTTGGAAATAATATCGTCACTTTTCTTTGAAAGTAGAATGATTTCATGAATAATTTACACGCTTGATTAGGTTAGGTCAAATTATTTTCCAATTTTTATGGTAAATTCACTAAAAACACTCTCGTTTATTCCCACTTTGGTCTTTATTTTTAATAATTTGCCACTTTATTGTGATTTGTGGCCATTTTGTAGCACTTGAATTTCGCAAATTGGTAACACGTCCTTTTGTTGTTTAAAAGTTTTTTTACACATAGAAAACACTTGCTTTACTGCATTTAACGTTTTAATTATACTTTTAATAACTTTTTAGTAATAATGATAGACTTTAAACCATTTTTAATGTAATAATTATTTGGAACAATAAACACGCTCTTTGACCCAGTGTTGCCAACCCTCTCTATTCAACGGAGTCATAATTGAGAAAAGTTTTCTGTGTTTATTTAATGAATGTTTTGTGTTATTTGACTGAATAGTTTCTGGCACATATGGCCCATAACAAAAATGAAAAGACATGATCATGTACCTACCTATAAAAAATATATATATAAAAATAGCGACCCATCCCGGCTTCGCACGGCTATATTATGCATGTATTATACATATAAACCTTCCTCTTGAATCACTCCATCTATTAAAACCGCATCAAAATCCGTTGCGTAGTTTTAAAGATTTACCTAAGCATACAAAGGGATTCAGGGACAGAGAAAGCGACTTTGTTTTAACTATGTTAGTGAAGTGATAGTGATGATTAACAGCGCTCCGATCTCGTGGGAATATCGGGATGAAAAGTAGCCTTTGTTATTCCCAATTATTCAAGCTTTATCAAAAGCCGGAATGCTTTTGATAAATCTTGATTAATTGGTCAGATGTTGATGAAGAAAATGAAAAACACGATAAGTAAGTAGGTACATCTTTTTACCTAACTGCAAGGAAAGTGTTATGTTTTTCGCGCCTATCTTTGTATGTTTGAATGTTTTTACAACATCACGAAGTTCACGAAATACTGTCAATTTCATTGTTAACTAGAAAAAACGGAGAATTTTTCAACTTTTTTCTTTCTTTCAAACATTTTTTTTTCTATTTGAGTAGGTATATGCTCACAAGTACCTACACAAGTATTGCCTTGCCATCATTGAAATTGCTGTAGCAAAGGGTGAAAAAGACTCTCTAACACTTATCCTAATAGTGTCCGTAAAGATGGACGATAGTTATATATCTGGTAGATAGAAGACCAGTCCACGAAATGTACTAAAAATCACTGTAAACATTCATATCTTTTTGCACTTCTAAATCCACTTTATTCCTTGATTCAGTATTTTCCTGTTCGGTTTTGATTATCGGGACTATACAATAGCTGAAATTTGGACGATGATTGATGAAAATGTCGGAAAAAATCATGCCATCTGGGAACTATAGGTATTACGGATTTTCCTCTGCTACTCATGCGAAGTCGGGGCAAGTTGTTAGTAGGTAATATATAAAAGGATAAGCACACTCTCTTTATCAATCATTAAATGTGTGTAACAGCAAGCAGCAGCAGCAGCAGCATGGTAAGTTGATTGAATTAAATTGCTCTTGCGTCTTTAACTAAATAGCAGCGGTGCCCATATACATTTCCACGAGATTGACCTAGCAAAAAATTATGACTTAAAGATCGACATTTTAACTATTTAGCTAAGTAGGTATCTTATATCTTATATATTGGGGGCTGACAGATAGCCAGCAACACTTCGACCCAATGGGATCTTTTGTGTCCATCCCTACCTTAATGTTTCTTACTCTTTGAAGAAGTGATCGATTAACGCGGTGATCCCACTGAGAGGAAGAAACCTATATTCCTCCGGTTTGGTAGAGCCAAGTAGGTACTTATATAATGTGTTTCAGCGAAGGGGTTTTAATACGAAAGGGGGTTGTTCTAGAAGTCTAGGCGAACAACTTTTGTTCTACGACTTTTGGAAATTCGAACATTTCGTTCGAAGTTTTTGTATGAAACAGCTTGAATTCACTTCAAAAAAAAAATTCGAATTTTCAAAAATCGTAGAACAAAAGTTGTTCACTTAGACGTCTAGAACAACCCCCTTTTCTTTTAAAACCCCTTCGCTGAAACACATGGTATATAAAAAACAACATAAGTAAAACTATCCTTAAAAATCCGTAAAAACCTTTATCCATTTACTAGCGACCCGCTCCGGCTTCGCACGGCTATATTATGCATGTATTATACATATAAACCTTCCTCTTGAATCACTCTATCTATTAAAAAAACCGCATCAAAATCCGTTGCGTAGTTTTAAAGATCTAAGCGTACAAAGGGATATAGGGACAGAGAAAGCGACTTTGTTTTATACTATGTAGTGGTGATAGTCATGATGATTACGGAAGACACTGTATACCTACCTACTTTTATTAATTGGTATAATTTCAAAGTACCTACCTTATTATTTTACATAAACTTATTTCGTAGGAGAAAACAACACTTTTTGGACTATCGTTGATTCTCTTCGTGATACAATTGACTGGTCCAAGCTATGTACGAGGAGATTCATTCGATATACAATATAGACATGGTAAACTTTCTAATAAAGATTTATCAGAACTCGATCCGGAAATTGGATCTCTAAAAGACATTTATGATGTCAATGAAGAACAAGAAGATGATGGTAATGGTAAAGTTAGACAATTGTTTTTTTCCACTGTTTTCAAACATTTCTAAAGTCATAACTATGCAGGGTTATTGGTACTTAATCATATTATTAGCAAGCTTTTGAGTGCCGAAGTTCACAATCAACTTTTGTTCTACGAGTTTTGGAAATTCGAACATCTTTTTTGAAAATTTTGTGATTATGTTTATCTGATCTTACAAATTTAGCCGCTCCTTACAAGGAGTAGGTACCTAGTCATTAATCTTAAAATTAAAAACTAAACTTGGATAGTGTAGAAGCCAAGTGATCCAACTTACATTTTGGTCAAAATTGAGTTAAGTTTTAAAATAAGTAGGTACATTAAAACTGTAAGTATTCGTAAGAATAAAATCATAAGATATAAAAAAATTGATTTTTTTTTGTCCTATAATCTGAAAACATTACAACAATTCATTCAGAAACAAGGACGTAATAACTAAAAACGTGTTTTGCTTCATTCTCGAAACTTGTAAAAAGTCAGTTGGATCACTTGGCTTCTACACTGGCCACTTTAATCTTTTTTTTAAGGTGTAGAATTAGAAACGACATGGGATTCCTTCATTGAAAACTTGGATTTGGTTAACAGCTTTGCGGTATTTATTAAAAATAAGTGGTGAGTGAGAACAAATTTTAATAGATAGACTAGCTGAGCTGACCCCCATGAGTTTCTTGTGCCTTCTTCTCATTGGTGGGCGCGTTCCGAAGGCACACATCCTAACTTAGTTTTTAAGACGATTTTATATGGCCTATACTATACTTTTAAGGTAGGTATTATGCATCCAAAGAAATATAAATTTTTGACTTTTGACTGTCCCGACAAACGTTGTTTGCCATTTAAACAAAAAATAATGAAAATAATAATGTTGTTCGATTCTCAGACCTAACGAATATAAGTAGGTACCTACACAAAAATTCATACGAATCGGTTCAGCTGTTTAGTAGGAGTTTGGTAACGTCTGTTTCAAAGTCAATTTTTTTTTGGAAAAAGGTGACTTTAAAAGTTTGTTTTAAGCTACTTTGAGGGTTTTTTTTGCAATCGAAATGATATTGAAATGTAATTTGAACAATGTTATTAACGAGAATTGGCCTTCTGAAAGTTATAAGGGATAAAAGTCGGGGTTTTTTTTAAATTCTTTTAATAATTTTTCAGTCTAAGCATCATAAACGGCAATTATAATCTGGAAACTAGAAATTATGTTAGAATTTTGAACGCTGTGCATGATCTTGCCGATATTGTTATACACAAGTAAGTTGAAAAACCGTTTAAGTGCGAATAGGATAGATGCACCGAAGGTTCCGTACACATATTTTAACAAAATGTTCTTAAAGATAGATAGTAACACTTTATTTGTAGAACTCACAAGAAACATAAAACGAAAAGTTTAATAAAAAAAAGTAAAAAAAAATTGAAGGACATTCTACACATCGCCATCTAGCCCCAAGCTAAGTAACTAGATTTGTGTTATGGGTGCTACACAACGGATATACTACTTATTAGGTATACTTACCTACTTTTCTTTTGTAAATATATACTTACTAGCGACCCGCCCCGTCTTCGCACGGCTATATTATGCATGTATAAACCTTCCTCTTGAATCACTCTATCTATTAAAAAACCGCATCAAAATCCGTTGCGTAGTTTTAAAGATTTAAGCATACAAAGGGATATAGGGACAGAGAAAGCTTCTTTGTTTTATACTATATAGTGATAATACATAGAAACAACCAGACCACAGACAAATATCTAAGAATAAATACTTGTCTGAGGCGGGAATCGAACCCGCAACCCTGTGTTTGGCAGTCTGGCATGGTGACCATTGTGCCAACTGGGTCGTCAACAACTAAATATGACTAAAGCATTGTAAAAATAAGCGACTTTATCGCGCATAGCGATTTCTTCCAGACAACCTTAGGATGATAAGGCTAACAGAGCTTGATCGGAAGGTTGTGTTTCCAAAATTAAAAAACAAAATGTTTCCACTAGGACCCATTTTGTTTTTTAATTTTGGAAAATTATTAATCGCGAGTTTGTGGATTTTTTTAATGTGACAACATAAAGCTCGCTGGCAATAATAGTGTTACTATTTGTTCCATCTAAGAAATAACTTACATATTCAGTAAATTAGGGTAATTTTCCTGAACTTTTTAATTAAGAAAAATCTTTTTTTTTTAAACATTTTTTTTCTTATTTTTTGTGATGTCCTATCAGTACTTTAACCATCTTTACTCATTTCTATGATAAAGGGTTCTTAAATCAAATAATGGCTCCAAAAAGCCGCAATTCAGCTTATTAGGTACCTAGACCAACTAAAACTGACAACTTTCAGACCGCGGGCAGAGAAGTAGGTACTACTTTCCGTAGACTTGATACAATTATGTTGGTAAGATTTTTTTTTCATTTCAGCAACTCAACTGCCTACTACAATGTTATTTATCCCGGAACAGTTACTTTGTCCCTGGTCCAAGAAAACATCAATCCTAGAAATGTAGCTTATAAAGTACTTAAGAGAATTGGTTTTGCCGAATCGAAAGTTAAAAAAGTAAGTACCTACATTTAGGGATGTTTCTCGTTGAATTACAAAAATTATATATAGGCGACGAATTGAGAACCTTCCTTCGGGCAGCACACGACTTCTCAGATACCTACTTTTTCTTATTGTCTGTTCTTTGTATTTACTTTTCTCTGTAACTATCTCTTACTTTCTTATTTGTGTCTAAGTTATGTCGTGTACCTATTGGTTGAATAAATTCTATTCTATTCTTTTTTGAAGTCGGTTAAAAATTAAAACCTATTAAGTAGCTAATTTATTTTTATTCTAAATTATTTTTTTTATTAAGTAGGTACCTACCTACCTAATTCAAATTATTGCGGTCTTTATTTGCAGGCAAAATACGCCATCGAATCAATAAAAGATTCCAAATGTTTCAATCTAAGCACAAAAGAATGCAACAAGCTTATATATAATGCTATGATAAACTCAGCTAACTTTAAAATCGAAGCTAAAATACTATTTAAATTGGCAAACCTAGCCAAATTCTACATACCATATAACAAAGTGTTTATTAGCGTGAGTAAGCGTAATGTGGTTTTGAAGTATCTTATGAAATCTAGAGATGACCTTAGACCTTTAATAAAGTATATTGTGAAAACTTGGTTGGAATTATATAATAAATATTTGCTATTCTATTTGGACTTTTAATTTATCCGTTATGTTACGTTATGTACAGTCGGCTGCATAATTGCAGCCCTCGGTAGAGTTCGAAAATTACTATTATGGAATGTTTGCATTCTAATATTTTTTGTTTGATTAT
Source organism: Idaea aversata (assembly GCA_907269075.1). Taxonomy (NCBI): domain Eukaryota; kingdom Metazoa; phylum Arthropoda; class Insecta; order Lepidoptera; family Geometridae; genus Idaea; species Idaea aversata. Next base: position 2,926,531 of record OU026084.1, read on the forward strand.
TGGTGAGTTAGAAGACTTTAAACTTCACCTAAAGCAGGTGTCTAGAATCTTGCTCGTGTTGAAAACATTCTTATAACAACCGTTCTGGAGCTCTACGGTGGGTCTGCAATTATGCAGCCGACCCTATATCGTACTAATATTATCCCTTTGTATGCTTAAATCTTTAAAACTACGCAACGGATTTTGATGCGGTTTTTTTAAAATAGATAGTGATTCAAGAGGAAGGTTTATATGTATATGCATAATATAGCCATGCGCAGCCGCGGAGGGTCGCTAGTTTTTTATAAAACCTAGGTTTTTGTACTTTTTTTTAGGTTTTTAGAGGGTATATTTGTGTGGAAAATTTTACTTTTTAATACCTAAAATTATTGAATAGAAATCATAAAACATTATTGTCACACAAAATCTTTATTTCTACATACACATTAAAAATAAAAGCTTACATCAATAAATCAAATATCAGTCTATTTATACAACTTTCTCAATATATTATAAGTCTCTGAATATAAATATATTTCTGTACAATAAACTCCCAAAGAAATTATAAACTAATCGGAAATATTGATAGAAAAGAAAAGTACATATTTCACAAAACAAAAAGAGAAATAAAAAAAAGGTGAAAGAAACTTGGGACTTACGTTAGGTATACAAAATATACTCTGTGGATTACATACTACAACAATTTATTTTGAATCTGTAATATATTTATTCGAAAAAAAAAAAAAACATTTTATGACTCTATTTTTATTTAACCCATAATCAACCATTAACACGCCTTTGTGTCAGAAGCAGAAGCACAGAAGTACCATTGATTTGTACCATCACACGACTTGACATGAAGAATCCAAACTACAAGAGTAAATTTACATAATTTTTTTGATAAAAATACTGACATAATTTTTTTATGTAAAGGTATTTCAAACGATGCCTTCCAAATTTATTAAACTTTAAAACTATCTCAAATTGAAATAACAGTGTAATAAATAATCGCGGTTTTAATGACCGTCAGTTAAAGACTTGTCTGGCTGTATCCACAATTTAAAAAAAAACACATTAATCTCAAATAATAGAACAGTATTCCTGTAGTATATTATGTTCTAGACTTGCAAACTAATTTGTATTTAAAGGTCGCTGTTCGCGATTCGTTCGGCTCTGATCCATCTGCGACCACCTTGAATTGTCACGTTCCGTCTGGCACGGGAAAGATCACGTTACGTATGTATAAAGTCACGGACACTTTATCTCGTTACGTATGCAGCGACCTTTAATCATTTTAACGAAAAACTTATTTCTGTTTTTGTCCTGATATCCGATGTCCCACCCCCTTCAAACTATAATAAAAACGGAAAACTGTCACCCTCAAAATTAATGTTTTATTAGTGTTTCCTAAACACACATAATTTACCGATTATTTGGTTAAATAGTGAACGTAATCGAATCGAATCGCTTAATCGATTACAAGCGTAATCGATTAATTTATTTATATTTTCTTAAGATATAGGTATACCTACTAAGTATATAATATGCACACTATAAGCTTTGTTTATACCTACTATATTGCACACATACAAATTTCACAAGAAAACTACATTTACTTTTTTACAGTAATTTCGTAAATACTTGCAATGTGATTTTAATATTTCCAAATTTTATAAAAATGGGTGACTTTTGGACTCAGTTCCCCTTATTCCAAAACAAGGTTTAAGGATAGTCCTAGATGTAGATTTAAACCTTAGACTTAGACACAGATTTACTCGTGACCTATAGTCTAAACACTGTACCTATATAATCTATAGGGGTAATGTTTAGACTATATAAAATCTATATAAAATTGTGTACCTAATTATCTTGCTAAATGTTAACGTAAACGCTACAAACCTAAATTGCATGCCCTACGGTTGAGTAAGGTGATTCTTTAACTGTTCTGTAACACCAATATGTACCCTTATTCGCAATAAATGAATTATGAATTATAGTTCCCTATTTAATCTATAGGGGTAGTGTTTAAACTATAGTTCACGAGTAGATCTGTGTCTAAATCTAAGGTTTAAATCCATGTCTCGGACTATCCTTAAACCTCGGTTTGGAATAAGGGGGAGTTAGTTTTATTTTAGAGATTTAGTATTAAAAAAAAAAACAAAAATTTTCAAGTTAAAAAAAATCCTCTTGACCCAAAGTAACTTTGTCCGGCCAGTGGCCAGGAAGAATTTCAAATTTAGAAAGTGCCATAGAGCAATTTGGATTAAATATTTACGTAAAAATAAATAAATATGAAGCAAAATAATGCTGCCAGTTTTTAAACGAAACGAGATCAATTTTTCATATTAACGTCTTACTAAAGTCTTACATTTAGAAATAAAAAATCACATTACTCACAAAACTTAATACTAAATCAAAATTGATGAAACATTTAGTCATATAAATGCTACTTCTCGTTGAGATCATTGGACACTGTTGTGTCGTATTAAAAATGCCATATTTTTACGAAAAGTAGCACATTATGCAATAGCCAAAAGTTATTTTAAGCTATAAGGGGTCCTAACGCCAACGACCTTGGTACACAGCCTACTAAATAGTTACTACTGGCACCGGTCGCCTTCGTTGGTGAAACTTGTTGATTGTTACTTTGTTTTGTTTTTCTCAAAAGTGCTGAGATGGAATTGTAGGTGAGATCTTTACCGCCATTTTGGTGTGACTTGAGCCAAAAATTCGTTATAGTTTTGAAGCTATCCGAAAATTAAGAATTAAAACTAGTCTAGCTTTAAAATGACGAGGAATTTTCGTCTCAAATTAACCCAAAATATCGGTTAAGATTTCACCTACAATTCCATCTCAGAACTTTTGAGAAAAACAAAACACATTCGTTAAAATCAACAATGTCAGTTGCAAGCGACGGGTATTTCTGGAGCGTTGCGTTTGGCAGCGTAAATAGCCTTAACTGATGTTTTTTTTATTTATATAAAGGGGAAGGCAAAACACTTTTAACTCATGCAGCCTCGTCGAACGAATATGTATTTATCTAAAATGATACTCCGACATCTCATCTTGGTGTTTGGAAAAGACAACTTGAGATTGTGTGCTTGAATTTAATACAATCAAAATGAAATTAAATCCAAGATCACGTCCGCCATTGCCCCGATTCCCGCCAAAATATGTTAGAGAAAAAAAAACAACATCAGTAAAGGTGCCCCTTCATGACTTGATAATTTGATTAAAAGCATTCTAGTTCAAAAGGAAACATTACAAAATACACTTAAGACTAACCTTAACTATTTAATCTAACATTTTAAATGCTACCTGTTAGGCAAGGATGTTAGATTTTGAATCACAAACGAATTTAGTCCTTTTGGTCATTGTTACAAGTTATATATTCGAATACTACCTTAACATCTCCATTTTGATTTTAACAGGAACAACAGCTACGAATTCAGATGAAAGTGTGAGAAGTATGTTTATCTCTTTCTAACACGGTGTAAACTAGGATCGCTTACTCGCGGTACAAGCCTTCGTGCAAGAGTTTTCAAGTCACCCTAAGGCCTCTTAGTGTTCGAAATCAATAACCTATTAGCTATCAACAGTTAAAACTGATATTTATGGCAGTTTTGCAGTCGTTAGAAAATTAACATAACTATCCCTTGGTATCCAACAGATTAATAATCGATCTCAAACATTATCGGGCCCCGAGATAACATTTTTTTCGCACTGTTAATCAAACCCATCGCAGTAATGACAGCATTAGGCATTGCTTAACCCGCACGACCGCTGCTAGACCAGAAGACCCTAATGGTCTTGTCCCAGAAGGGTCTCATGGTCTAAGGCCCTTTGGTCTAGTATATGTGTTATAAAAAGAGATCTTTTCTCACAGTCTCAAAATAATTCTACAATAAGTAAATACTTTGTGAAAATGGCTCCAATTTTTATGACATTTACTGCATTTATTAGAAGACCTATCGCAAGCAAGCCATGCAAAGGATGCCTCAACTTTTGACGTGATAACGTTTTATAAATTGGTGAACACCTGCAATCTCAAAAAAGTGTGACGTCACGCGTCGTTACTGGAACGCCTCATGTTATTGACAAGGTAACTATAGCAACGTTTTATCGTTGTCATGGTTACCATCAATGTTTTCTTATGACGTTATCACGTAAAATTATCGTCCGGGAACAGACTTTACAGACAACCATTTTTTCAGATTAGATTTTGGTTCAATACTCTTTCTTTATAAGTCAAAATAATTCAAGATACATGATACCGCATACAAACCTTCGAATAAACCAGTTACTGTCAATAACTAGATCATTTCCACAAAGTACTTATTTAATTTAAACTGAAACAAACAAAAAAGAAAAATAATAAATTAGTAATTAATTTCATCAAAAAAACATTATAGTCAGAAATACATAACAATAAATCATAAGTTATGCCTTTCTTGCGTCATATTGTGGAAAAAAAAAGTGTAAAATTTATATCTGTTAGAGAATTACATCACTATTACTTCAATATGAAACATAGTGTTGGGGTACATTTTCGGCCACTATCGCCCGTAATTTCGGCTTTCGGCCTTATTACAGCTGCACCGAGAACGGTTTAATTTACCGTCGAAATCAATAATCCATTCTTACTTGCTGCAGTTAATTGCGGATATACTTTGTCATTTTCACGACTATGTGAAAGCTGAGGTCCGAATTGGATGAACAGCACTTACAGAGCTAACTAACCAACTAAATTGCTTTTTTTAGGGTTCCGTAGCTAAATGGCAAAAAACGGAACCCTTATAGATTCGTCATGTCTGTCTGTATGCCGTATGTCACAGCCACTTTTTTTTCATTTATTACCACTTAAAGGAAAACTTACGCGGCTATTTGTTCATTTCGGACTGCAGCCTAAGTGACAGAAATATTATCAGCGACTAACAGAAACAAGTAATTATTATTGATTTCATTAGTTACTGCCGACCAATGCTTTGTTTTGGATTTTATAGTAGTGAAGCATGCCAAAACAGTTGTTTTTTTTAATTAATCACAAACTAAGCGGTTATTATCAGTGTAGCAGTCAGTGAAATATGAACCTTTTATAGATGTGTTTAAGGTTTACTTTCTTTTGTATTCAATATGACGTAAGAAAGGTGGAATAAATCGTTACAAGACGAATGTAAAGACGTAATAACACGTGGGTACAGTTGGTAGTTAAAAGTGCATTAACAACTTTAGAACGTAGAGTCTGGCTGGCTGGCAGGCTGGTCATGCACTTTTGACCCCAGCTGTACTCATAATATGTTATACACAAATCAGTGTATGTTTTTCTAAAAATTACATAAATTATATAACCCCTTTGCTTATAAACAGTGCTTAGCTGTTCATTAGGTGATCAGAATCAATGATTAATTAATCATCCTCTAAGCAGAGTTTATAAGTAAAGTAAGGTAGGGCATTTTAGAAAAGAAACAATCCTGTTTTCACTCATTTTTAAAAGATGACGTAAGTCTTTTTCAAAAAATTATTGTTGGCAAAAAAACAAATTTCACAAAAACAAAAAACAGAATTGATATCGATCTAAAAGCAAAATCTTAAACAAATATAAGACTAGTTAGAAAGTAAATTTGAGTTGCCATAGCAACTTAATAATAAATAATTTGTATTTACAAAATAATATATTGTTACTAATTAAAAGTAATACAATAATATAACTCTCTTATAAATCGCCACTTCTGAATTGGACTAAGTTTTTTTTTAAATTATATTTGCTGACAACACATTTTCATATTGATAAGGTATTCTTTTGCTGTGTTGACAATATTTCATATAGAATTTGTCAATAGCAACACTAAGTTGTCGCAGTGACAACATACGCTAAAGTGTTACTGATATTTTGTGCCTTCTAAACACAACTTACGGTTAACCCATACTGCAAAAAAAACCGCATGGATTTTTTACTGCAAAAAAATTACACAAGGTTTCACTTACGTGCGGCTAAAAATTCACGCGTAATTTGTATCAAAAGCACAGATTTAGAGTTTTAATGTAGGATAAACCAGATAGGAGGAAACCTAAAAAAAACCTAAAATAAAAGGTCTTAAGGCAACTTCAAAACTATAAATCTGTAGTTTTGATACAAATTACATTCGGTTTTCTCCGCAGTGCAGGCTAAACCTTATTGTATAAACACAATTTGTCACAATGACAACACTTATATTGCCACACGAACAATTATTTTGTCACTTCGACAGTACTGTATCTCCACTGCACTATTTCACTTATCTGAGCGCAGTGTACAAGTTGAGCACACTCTTGTTCTCCTTATGCGATGGTGTCTTAGAGAAGACGTTCCAAAACCTGAGGGTCTCGTCTCCAGCGCCTGTCACTATCGCTTCGCCGTCGGGTGATAGAGCTAAGTAGAGGACTCGGTACGAATGACCTGTTAGCTTTGCCACCTGAAATATTAAAGTTATAAGTATAATGTCAAAACTCCACGGTCTGTCTGTCTGCCACCAGGCTGTACTTCATGAACCGTGATAGCTAGACAGTTGAAATTTTCACAGATGATGTATTTCTGTTGTCGCTATAACAACAAATACTAATAACAGAATATAAATGGTAAGGAACCCTTCATGCGCGAGTCCGAGTCGCACTTAGCCGTACAACGAATAAACGTTTCAGTATTCAGACATTAGATAATTAAGAATCGCATGTTTTTAATCTATATTATGCTGGAAGCTGTTTAACCGTGTAAGTCGTAATCCCTTGAGAATGTTCTTCTCTATAACAAAACATTAAAATTGGTTTAACAGTTTAGGCGTGAATGCATGAATGAATGGACACGCGCCGAACGAATCGAATTGTTGCCGTCCACGGGAATAAGTACCTTATATGAATAGAGATAAGGTACATTTATATTTCAGAGCCGGCCGCCTCTGACGATGCGGTCGACTCTGATGACGTTATCTAAATATAAATGTAGGTACCTTATTTCTATTAAAATAAGGTACCTTTTCCCGTGGACGCTATGGCGAAGAATCAACTTCTTTTCGCGTCTAGCTGTAGCTAATTTATGCCCCCTAAATAAGCTGGTTGTTGCCCAGGTACAGCCTGGTTGGTAGGATCCAAATCTGAAATTGCCTTACCTGTGTCAACGAAGGATACTTCCAGACCAGTATCTGGTTCTGCGAGTAGCCGTGCGTCGAGACCAACTCGCTCGAGTGTTTCGACCATGCAAGGTTGCAAACTTGCGACCCTGAAAACGGTAAAATGGTTTATAATGTGGGTGTCAGACAATATGTATAACGCAAAAATAACGTACCCGGTGTTTTTTTTAATAGTTGTATGAGTCTTAAGCATTATCGTGTAAGCAGTATCTTTCACATTATATAAGTTCGAACAGGCTAGATACAGTTACAACGCTTAACATCCGATTGAAGTACGCGCGGAAACAATCGAACTCTAGACGTCTGCCCGACAGATCCGCCATATTTAAAATCGAACTATAGAAGTCTGACCCACAGACTAAAGGATAAATAAATATTGTAACTAAGCAACTATGCTTTTACTAGCTGTGTCCCGCGGTTTCACCCGCGTAAGTACCGATCCCGTGGGAATATCAAAATAAAAAGAAGCCTATAGCCTTCCTCAATAAATGGATAAATGGAACCAGTAGTTCCTGAGATAAGCGCGTTCAAACAAACAAACTCTTCAGCTTTATAATTATAATAGTATTGATTATCGTGACCAGATAACTAATACAATACTTAAAGATTTTTTGTTGTGAATACAAAAGTACAAATTATCCATTCAGATAACAAATAGTTGTTTACCGAAACAAACATATAACTACATACATGTATGCGCGCGCGTAGGAAAGGTATAGTGGTTTTCAGGTCCTACTTCACCTTAAGCTCATATTTGAGTGATTATTACCTGTATCAACACACTGCATCGGTTGCGATGTGAGAGTGTTCCAGAAACGTATGCACCTGTCTGCAGTTCCACCGCCTGAGGCTAGCAGTCCGTGCTGGTGTGGAGACCAGGCTATAGCTTTGACGGCCGCCACGTGGGCCGAGTACGTTTGTACGGGGGAGGTTGAATGCTAGTAACAAAGTGAAGAGAATGATTAAAATAATTCATCCTTTTTTGGTTAAAAATCTAATCTTATTTCTACATATACATTACATACATATTATACATGGTTATTTATTAGTAATCATATTAGTAAGCGGTTGAGACCCCCTTCTGTGGACCTAAACGAACAACATTTGTTCTACGACTTTGGACATTCAAACAATATTTTTTAATGTTAATATTATATTTATACCTGAAAATCAGCTGTTCTTTACACGGAGAGGTCATTAACCTTAAGATTATACTTATCTTTTAAGGCCAGTGTGAGGCTGTAAATTTCCATACAAAAAGCGGTAACGTTTCCCCATAAAAACGAAGTCCAATTTTGATAATTTTTAAAAATGTTGTAGATCTAATGGAAAACTAGGTTTAATCGTTTTTATTTTAAAGAAATATTGCCTAAGATAAAAGTTATTAGTATCTGTATATTTTTGACTTAAAAACTTCATCGAGCGTTTCAAATGTTTTTAATAGACTAAACTGAATTACCAAAAAAGAAAAACGTATAAACCTAGAATAAGATGCAGTGAATTAAATGAGACCAAATTTATTTCGTTTTGTGACAGATAAAGGGGGTAAAAACGTTATGGCCCGCAACATTATTTGAAAGCAAAATGAAGGCAATTACGTCCTAACTTAAACTCTACTACTATCGCACGATAAGGGTCATTTTTGAAAATACCTACTCGCGCCGCGTACCGAAAACTTATCATTATCTTAAGTTTCATCTACTATTCTGATTCAGAAATCTCATTGTTATAAAAATCTGCTGATTTTCGAATTTACATTAAGACCTAAAAAAGTTCTAAAAAAAAATCGATTTTCCAAACGTCGTAGAACAAAAGTTGTTCGTTAAGAAGTGGCCCTCAACCACTTGCTACTAGAGTTACCAATAACCCTGTATACCTATTCATGGTTAGAATTGTGACTCCATACCAAAAATTCCTTAGTTCTGTTCTTTTCAGAAAGGTAATATTCCAAATTTTTCAAACAAAAACAAAGACAACAGAGAATCTCTACATATAATAAATTCGAAGTTTTGGAAGTAAGCGTTCTACGTCCATAATGATCTTAGCACTATAGAATTCGCTAACCTTATATAGCTCCGGTAGAAAAAAATCTTGCGTGCGCGATTCAGGTTTTCTTAAATTTAGAAAATCACAAATTAGTTGATTATTCTTTTTGTTCTGCTTAAAAATTTTGTACACTTATGTATTTTAAGAATCCATAGCAATATACACATTTTTTAACTAGAAAATAAAGTAATTAATTTAATAAGATATTTTTTTTAATTTCAAGTAACTAGCGCCATCTCTTTGTTTTCGCGAAACTACCATTTTCTCAGAAAATGTTGATTTTGTTTGTTTACCTTTGTTTGTGCAGTCTAATTTCGGGAACTAGGAAACAGATTTTAACATAATCTTCACGAATGTGTTCAGAAAATATCAGAAGAGGTTTAGGTATTTCAAGTAGATTTATGTTACTAATTAAAATTTGATATTTCTTGGCGTAAAAAATAAACCATAATATTTTTGCATGAAAACGTACAGAACGTAGGGATGATGTCAAAATTGTCATTTTGACATACGGAAAGAAGCATCTAGCGCCATCTCTTTTTTATTTATAATTTTATAATGGCTTCGCATTATCACTATCGTGCATATAGCCAGTGTTAAATTCAATGCAGGAGCGTTTTTTGAATTTGGAACATTACAACGCTCCAGCAATTTTGTATGAACATGACTGTGTATGAAGCGGCGTGCTGGGGTTATTAAAAACTTAAATACTCTTTGATTGGCGAACTCTGTGGCGCGTCGGGCGAACACCCGACTGCGACGCAGAAGGTTGCGGGTTCGATTCCCGCCGGGAACAAGTATTTATGCTGACCATAAATTCTTGTTTCTGGTTCTGGGTGTTTCCTATATGTATAATATGTATATATTTACAAAAAAAAAAAAAAAAGTATATAAGTAGTTTATCCGTTATCTGGCACCCATAACACAAGCATTAAGTTGCTTAGCTTGGGGCTGGATGGCGATGTGTAATATGTCCTGAAATATTTATTTATTTATATTATTGGATCTCTTTTATCAAAGTACTAGCGACCCGCCCCGGCTTTGCACGGCTATATTATGCATGTATTATCTTCTATACATACATTATAAAATCCTTTGTCCTGCCTGACTGACTGACGGATCAACGCACAGCCTAAACCGCTGATCGTAGAGACCTGAAACTTGGAGAGTGTGTTCTTTGTATGACGTAGGCATCCGATAAGAAAGGATTTTTCGAAATTCTACTCCAAAAGGGGTGAAAATGGGGGACAAAGTTTGTATGGGACAACGTGATTCCTTGGTCCAATCTACTTCAAATTTAGCATAAACATTCTTTAACAGATTTGATGGAACACGTGTTTCGTATTTTATTGAAATTCATCCCCTAACGGGGTTAAAAAGGGGTAGAAAGTTATTTTGGGGGTAATTTGCTTCGAGGTTGATATCAATACTCTTTGGTGCTTTTGATTAGACTGGTAAGACGTCATCTCAAGCTGACAACAGCTGATGTTAACGTAAAACCAAAGAGGTTAAAAACTTCGAACATTGAACTAAAAAAGGCGTCTTGCCATTTAGTACTGGGAACTTGACATAGTATTTTTTTGCACGATATTTTTGAGAAATATACCTAACGATAGAGGATATTATGGCAAATTAAGTATACTTTTACACTAAATCTCTGTCGTCTCGGAAATGGGGTATTTGACCAAACGTGATATCTTAAGATTTTTAAAAAGTGCGCGGTGCATTTAGAAACCCATACCTATCATTAAGAGGTTATTGCGGCGCACAAATAATGCTTTCTAACCAAACTTCTAAAACATCTCGGAGGCGGGATATTTGTTAAAACATGGAACGCTTCTTTCAATATCCCGTTTCCGAGACGCTTTAAAGATTTGGTGTGAAGGCATTATTTATTTGCCTTAGTGCCCTCTATCGATATATAGGTATGGCTCTTTAAGTGCATCACGGCCTTTTTAAGTTAATTACTATACCTACTCATGTGGTTACTATATCTTTTGTGTCCAAAGGCCTTTTTCCTACTCCATGACGTTCACGGTGTTCGCGGTCTTCTAATTTCTTTTTTTTTCGTATTGGCTCCTCGAACTACATACAGCCAATGTCATGTATTTCTTAAGTAATAATATAATAACTTACATTTTTTTTAAAACTCTATCTTTTATTACGGTACACCAAAATTACTCTCTGCGCAACTGCTCAGCCCTGCCTAATAATAAAATTCTGAACAATTTGCCAAAAAAATATTATTTTACTAAGTAGTTCCCGCCCCGGCTTCGCACGGCTATATTATACATGTATTATACATATAAACTTTCCTCTTGAATCACTCTATCTATTAAAAAAACCGCATCAAAATCCGTTGCGTAGTTTTAAAGATCTAAGCATACAGAGAGACATAGGGACGGCGAAAAGTGACTTTATTTTATACTATGTAGTGATTACCCAAATATTATTTGCATGGTGTCATCATGGCGTCTAATAATTGTAAATACTAAAACCTCTTTTGTTATGAATACTAAAATACCTAACATATGAATAGGACTTTCACACCTTTTTAATTATTAAAACAGACAGACAGACAAGAAACTGATCTAATAAGGGTTCCTTTTTTACCTTTTAAGGTACGGAACCCAAAAAAAACACAAAGATGACTATGATAGAATAGTACATTGTTATCCTAGGTGTGAAAGTCACTCATTACAAGTCCTGAGACGGAGTTTGGCGCCCGAGCGTAGCGAGGGCGCTAATAGTTCGAGGGAGTCTTTCACCCGAGGTAAACACTGTGCTTTTCATTACGAATAATACATAAAATTCTTCATAACAACGAGAGTGAATGCGACTATGAGACTCCATACTAAATGAGTAGGTACTCTTACTACCTGATCCTCTTACAAGGTTGGGACCAAAGAGGTTATACATTATGTAGTGTTTTTTAAATTTCTGCTATTTGTATTCAATACTTAAATACGGCGGTACTTACCGAAGAAGTTTTTATTAATGAGTTAATCCAACATTGGGAAATGACGCGAAGTCCGTAGATTTAACTTACAGTTTTTGTAACACGGTTTGTCTAGAAAATGTTATTTACAAAAAATACACAATCATAAATGAAAAACCAGATTAAACTTAACACTGTAAACATAATAAAATAAGAAAAAAAAGTTACTTAGTACTAAACTCTGGCAGTATGCATGAGCCGTGCCAAGCCATAATTATTATTCTTTGGTGTAAAAAAAAAAGCAAGGAGCTTAGGTTTTTGAAGTTCCTAATGCGTAATGATACTGATACTGGCTACATGCAGATTGCACAAGTCGTGCGAAGCCATAATTTGACATGACAGCTGTCAGTGAAAGTGAAAAGCCCTAGGGCTGGAAATTTTATTTTCTACAAGCTCTTCAGGCATATTAAGACTCACTTTCGGAGTATGAGTAATGAAAAAGTAATTAGTACGATATGATTAAAGATTTACTTATGTGGTTTGTGCATTATTGGTCTGTGCTAGAAAGACAGAAACAGAAGAAATAATATTGTTGGTTTAGAACTTTAAGTACGTAAACGTATAGCCCATTTTACATCACATCCAAAGACAATTGGGAGTAGGTACCTACCGGAGGTTTTCGTCTTCCAAGTTAAAATACCTACATGTACCTACTTACTTAATTCAAAATGTATCTTCTATACAAATAAAATGCTTTGTCCTGATGGGACTAAAGAATCAACGCACAGCCTAAATCGCTGATCGTAGAGACCTGAAACTTGGAGGGTGTGTTCTTTGTATGACGTAGGCATCCGATAAGAAAGGATTTTCCGTAATTCATTCCCTAACGGGGTTAAAAAGGGGTAGTCAGTTATTTTAGGGGGATTTGCTTCAACTCGAACTCTTTAGTGTATTTGATTTAAATTAGGTAAGTACATTTTATTTTGACACATGTTTGAAACTCAATACAATTTTAAGTTAACAAAATAATCCTATTAGAACTATTTTCGACTCCTGCGCGGACGAAGTCGCGGGCAAAAGCTAGTTTCAAATAAAATCCTTAGTGTTATCGTCCCATTACTGTTTATCTTGAACAGAACAGTTTAACCAGGAAATAATGTTGGTTTACCACAATCACAATAACAATTGTAGTTTTAAATTCCCACAGATAACAAATCTATGTGGTTTGTACCTACTTAATTATTGATAAGTTTTAATTCACATAAAATAATAGTAGCCTTATACAGGGTTTTTGGTAAATAAAAATAAATAAATAAATATTTCAGGACATATTACACATCGCCATCCAGCCCCAAACTAAGCAACTTAATGCTTGTGTTATGGGTGCCAGATAACGGATAAACTACTTATATACTTTTTTTTTTGTAAATATATACATATTATACATATAGGAAACACCCAGAACCAGAAACAAGAATTTATGGTCAGCATAAATACTTGTTCCCGGCGGGAATCGAACCCGCAACCTTCTGCGTCGCAGTCGGGTGTTCGCCCGACGCGCCACAGAGGTCGTCATTGGTAATTATACTAGCAAGCCGTTGAGGGCTACTTCTGTGCACCTAAACAAAAAACTTTTGTTCTACGACTCGGAAACTGACTGTTCTACGATTTCCAAAAGCCGTAGAACATAAGTTAAAAATAAATATTAATAAATATTGCAGGACATTCTACACATCGCCATCTAGCCCCAAGCTAAGTAACTAGACTTGTGTTATGGGTGCTAGACAACGGATACTACTTATATACTTTTCTTTTGTAAATATATACTAATAACTTACTTACTTAGTTGTTTGTTAAGGTGTACAGAAGTAGCCCTCAACGGCTTGCTAGTATAATTACCAATGTCCCTGTACTTATATATTTTTGAATTTGGCTAAGTAATTTATTTTTAGGGTTCCGTAGCCAAAGGGTAAAAACGGGACCCTATTACTAAGACTATACTGTCCGTGTGTCTGTCACCAGGCTGTATCTCATAAACCGTGATAGCTAGACAGTTGAAATCACAGATTACGTATTTCTGTTGCCGCTATAACAACAAATACTAAAAAAGAATTAAGTAAGTCCCATACAACATGGAACAGGCACCCTTCGTGCGTAAGTCCGACTCGCACTTGGCCAGTTTTTTTTTAATTGAACTTACCATCCTACTTCCTACTAATATTATAAATGTGAAAGTTTGTGTGTGTGTATGTGTGTGTGTGTTTGTTACTCCTTCACGCAAAAACTACTGGACCGATTGCGTTGAAACTTGGTATTTAGATAGCTGAGTACCTGGATTAACACATAGGCTACTTTTTATCCCGATATTCCCACGGGATCGGGACTTACGGGATTACTCCATCATACAAAAAACTTCTGGACCGATTGCGTTGAAACTCGGTATGTAGATAGCCAGAGACCTGGATTAACACATAGGCTACTTTTAATCCCGATATTCCTACGGGATCGGGACTTACGGGATTACTCCTTTACGCAAAAACTACCGAACAGATTGCGGTGAAAATCAGTAAGTAGATAGCTGGAGACCTGAATTAACACAAAGGCTACTTTTTTTTCCGATCTGGACTTACGGGATCAGGACTCAAAATATATTTTAAAAGGTTGTAGTTGGGCGGAGGCGGAGAGAGTGATGAAGGGGTAAGAAAAATAAAAAGGGGGAGCACAGGAAAGGGGGAAGACAGGAAAGAGGAGGATAGAAAAGGGAAGGATAGGAAAGAGGAAGGGGATGTAAGAGGGAAGAGACGAAATGGGGAGAAGAGGAATGGGGGAGGAGAGGAGAAGGGAGGACAGGAAAGAGAAAGGGTATGAAAGAGGGAGGGGATGAAATGGGGAGAAGAGGAAAGGAGGAGGAGAGGAAAGGGGGAGGAGAGGAAAGGGGGAGGGGAGGAATGGGGGAGGGGACCTAACCTAACCTTCTCCATCCGTGACGGTAATTTGTCAAAAAAACATTCCGGGCCTATCTGGACTCCTAGAAATGTAAGCGCTCGCTTCGCTCGCACGTGTTTGCTACTCATTCCGCGACGGTTCTGTGTCAGAAAGCATTCTGGGTCTGTCTGGACTCCTTAAAATATAACCGCTCGCTTCGCTCGCACGTGTTTGGTCACAATAACTAACGTTACCTACTCCATCCGCGACGGTTCCGTGTCAGAAAAGCATTCTGGGTCTGTCTGGACTCCTAAATATCTAACCGCTCGCTTCGCTCGCACGTGTTTGCTACGCATTCCGCGACGGTTCTGTGTCAGAAAAGCATTCTGGGTCTGTCTGGACTCCTAAAAATATAACCGTTTTCCACGTCTTCGCTTTCCCAAGACTTCGCTCTCCCACGAGACCTCACGTTACCTTGACGTGACGTTCCTTCCCTTAACGTCTCGCTTTCCTATAACACAGCTTTCCCTTAATACTGGCATTGCTAAACACAAAAACTACTATACGAATTGTGATGAAAGTCGGTAGCAGGTAGCTAGAGACCCTAACAAATAAGCTACTTCTTATTCCGATATTCCTACGAGACTCGGACTTGCGCGGGTGAAACCGCGGGGCGCAGCTAGTTATACATATAAACCTTCCTCTTGAATCACTCTATCTATTAAAAGAACCGCATCAAAATCCGTTGCGTAGTTTTAAAGATCTAAGCATACATAGGGACAGATAGTGGAAAGTGACTTTGTTTTATACTATGTAATGAAGAGCTGACTGAAGAACAACACTGTTCTACTAAACAAAAATATATTTAATAAACTTGACAATTTCGATATTACGGTTTAAGATAGAATGATTATAGGTTTATCCAATTAGCCCACACTGTCTTACTGCAGGGGAAAGGTTTCTCTACCTTTCTTCCATTAATCGCGAAGCGAGTTATATCTATTAGTTTACCCAAGGCTTGAATTATCTTATAATGACTAAAATAATCAATGAAATTAAACATGTTCGAAAGAGCCGCACTCAGAAACATTAAGAGGTAAAATTTTACGTAAGTAATCCATTATTTGTCTCGCTCTTGATTCGTCTGGAGCCAAATAAGCCGCAGGTTTTATCACGATGTTTTCCTTCACCGTAAGAGCGATGTCAATTAGCGTCTATACATTTTTCGCAAGAAATCCATTGGTGCACGGCTGGGATTCGAACCAACGACCTTCGGAATGAAAGTCAAGGTTACTACCATTAGGCCAACACCGCTCGGCATTGGGTACATAGCTTCACCAGGTAGATTCTAAAGAATAATGGCACAGCAATAACAATTTTTTTTATCACAGTTGCGAATAAAAAGACTTGTTAAAATAATAAAAGGTTTTAGAATTTTAGGTTATGTTTACTATTTTTATTGGCAATATTTTATTGATAATAATACTCCCAAAAGGCCAGGCAAAAGACTTTTTCAATCCGAACCAGTAGTTCCTGAGATTAGCGCGTTCAAACAACCAAACAAACTCTTCAGCTTTTTATTATTAGTATAGTTTAAGACCCATTGTAATTACCGAATTCTTGGACAAATAAAAACTTACTTCAGATTATGTTGGTGGGGTAAACATTTGAAGTCGATGTTTTTTTATTCATTTTCTGAAACGATTTATTTTAATTTTAAGTAGTTTTATTTCCAGCTTGTGCTTTTCAATCATTAATCTTCTCTCCAACCTGGCATTAGAAAGTTTAGATTTGAAGTATTGCTCCTTTAAAATTAAATTTGTACGTTGCTGGTTTTGAGAGGTTTTCCGTTTTTTCTTATCTGAAAAAGTTACTAGACTTGTGTTATGGGTGCTAGACAACGGATATACTACTTATAAAGTTTTATTTTGTAAATATATACTTACTTATAATACCTACAACCAGACCACAGACAATTATCTAAGCGTAAATAATTGTCTAAAGCGGGAATCGAACCCGCAGCCCTATATTTGGCTTGTGCTAAGTCGTCAGCATAGTTTGGCTAGTACAATCATAATCACATAACACAAAAAGTAAACAAGGAACCCTTTTATGATCACTCTCTTGTCCGTCCGTCTGTCTGTCTGTCCGCCTGTCACCACCGATTCACTCAGGAACAGGTGGACCTAGCAAGTTGAAATTCATACCAAATACTGAGATCTATAGTCTCTATTAGGTGTATCACAAGCTATGTTTGTTTCTCTAAGAATTGATCTCTACCAGCAACACTATCGATTGGTATAAAAATAGGTATTAGGATGATTATTTTTTGCAAAATCAACTGGTTCGATTCCTGCCTAGCGTAACTACTTTTTCAAAAATTTAATGAACCAGTTTTAGTTTTTGTCATAATCGGGCACGCGACCCCTTTCAGGATATTTTGCTATCTCTTATAGTTTAGGACATAGCCCTGAAGGCCCACATAAAAAATTTACCCTGTATTTTTTGAAAACTAACAAGTTCGATTCCTGGCTAGGGTAATAACTTTTTTCAGTAGTGAAACAACTAAACGTACCATTTATTTCACTAGTGAAACTGACGCTCGAACAGTCACTTTCAGTACTGATCCGGAAAGATGAAGGAGATATAGCTTCTGGTTCCAATAAATTTATGTCACCAACAGTTTCCACAGTAATATCATCTGAAACAAATGTAATAATCCTTAAGGTGAAAGTGTACTATATTACACTTTACGTATGAAAGAGCCCCTGGTACCCTTAGTCGACCTTGTCCAGTGGAGAGAACTTGTCAATACTTCTGGAGCCAACTAAGCCGCGGGTTTCATCGCGATGTTTTCCTTCACCGTAAGAGCAATGTCAATTATTTTCACAAAAAAATCCATTGGTGCACGGCCGGCCGGGATTCAAACCCACGACCTTTAGAATGTAAGTCGAGGTACAGTCACATTACTAATTTTCTGAACCCCTAATTCCCCAAATAGTCTATACAATTCAATATACAATATAAAAATAATAACAAAATAAGTAGATACTTTCTATATTTTTTTTACAGATATGCGAATGAGCTCTGGGTCACGTGGGGTTCAGCTAGTTGGTAATGTGACACTACCACCAAGCCAACACCGCTCCTGAGCACCCAGTTAAACATTTCGTTGGTGGGCCATGGGCAGAGTGTGATTAATAAAATACTAATACTAGGATTTAGTATTTACTAACCACAATAGACTATTAAATTATTCATCAAACCAAAATGAATGTCTTGCGGACAAGACTATTTATTAGTTTTTATACACATCAGATGTTTTTTGACATCAACAAAAAAAATGAACATACTTAAAATACTTACATACCTACAGAAACACTCAGACAAGAAACAAATATCACAATATAAATATTTCTTTGAGGCGGGAATCGAACCTGCAACTTCCTGTTGCCACAGAGGTTATCAGTTAGGTACAGTCACATTACCAATTAGCTGAACCCCACGTGACCTAGAGCTCACTCGCAAAGCTGTAAGGTTTGAAGTAATGTTAAGTACTTACCTGATTTTGTTTTTTTTTAAACAATATACTATACAATACAATATATATAATATAAAAAAAAACAATATAGGTAAAATCTATATTTTTTACAGACATGCGAGTGAGCTCTGGGTCACGGTGGGTTCAGCTAATTGGTAATGTGACTGTACATAATAATAATTCATAAACTTATTAGTAAGATTTTGTTCGCCAAATCGCAGATTACAGAGCGCAATAATATTTTGCATTAAGTTCTTTTAAATTTACATGTGAAACCCAAATACTTAAATAATTTTGATTTGATTTAAAATTTTGATTAAGGTGGACCGAGGCGATTGCAACTATCAAGTTTGAAGTTTTATTTATACCTTTGGTTATAATCGTCCAGTTAGATAAAATTCTCATTCTAATAAATCTGATTTTTTTTAGGGACAAACATTAATTTCTCTGTTCACAAATAGATGGAATGCTCATCAAAGATCGTTAGTATGAAAGAATAATCGATTACAGTTCGGCAAGTATAACTTGGCGCGGCTGAGCGCCACTGTGTTCAATGCCAGTAAGTATTACACTTTAAGTAGGGGAAAGCGGGTAACAATGAATAAAGGGGAACAATGAATAATTATACATAACTATCTCTGTGTATGTCGCTCTTGCTCGCAAAGTCAACTGAAGTGAGCCGTATGTGACAACGATCGTTCAATCCAATCCGCACTGAGCTGCGATAGGAGGGAGGCGCACTGTTGCAGTTCGACCAAAAATTAGTACCGAAACAAAATATTTACGATTTTTTGAAAAGTGTTTCACGTCTTGTGAAATTGTATTTTTAATTGTCTAATAGTTTATATAGGATTATTAGTGTTTCTACTTGATGTTTCTGTTTTACTTCTTTCAAGGCTGTGATAATATTCCGTATATTTGCAATTGTTTTGACTAACGGTCGATGGGGAACAATGAGTAATTGGCCATTGGGTAACGATGGATAGATTGTTTATTGTTCCCCATGACAAACATGCATGGGGTACAATGAACTGTGACTTCTTCTTGCTAACATTTATTTACCATTTCTTTTAATTTTTAGGTTCCAAAATTCCACGATCAGTTGTCGAATAACATCAAACGGCTACACAGTACAAAATGCAATTTTTTTGTCAGTTTTTGTCTTATAATATTAAAACTAGTAGTTCGCCCCGAACTGAGACCTCACGAGTTTTTTGTACCGATTTTTACTTTTCAGCGTAAAGTATGATATAACGGCGAAATACTTCAAATACTTCGGTCTATCTTGTTTAAATGATAGGTGCCTAGTATCACTATCATCAGACACTGGACATCGCTGACTCTATTATACTTTTAACGAATCCAAACGCGTTAGGCATAGGCTCAGAATACAGAACAAGACTAGGTATCTTGTCTAGAAAATGAATTCCATAGCCTAATTTTCTTGGTCTCAATCACGTATTTATTTATTTCGCGTTTTATTGATACTCGAGAGAATAAGTACCTACAATGAAAGTAAATCGTGTGTGATTAAAAACTCCTATAGCCTTCTTCCTTCTATATTCCACCATATCGTCAGTAGCTAGAGTACCTACCTACTCATCAAGTGAACACGATAGACCTAACTTATCTAGAGATGAGTTCATATAGCTTTCTATATATTACTCGGCTATATTACCAAACCCCAGATATCAGTTGCTTGTTTAACACCTAGAACACACTCATGTGCCTAGAGTGCCTCCTTATCAAGACAACTTTAACGAACATTAACGGTAGACTTATCTTGTCTAGAAGATGAGTTCATATTTCTTTGAAGTTGAGTGCCTTCTTCCACCTCTATCACCAGATCCCAGATGTCAGCTGATTCTTCAGAAGCTATAGAATACCTACTTATCAAGGTGCTTTGAACGAGTACAAACATGGATATGACTATCTTAGACTTCTCAAGATCGTTAAGTTCTTATTGTCACCTTTCTCATCGGGTCTTTATCATCAGACTTTACACTAAAATTTTTAGTACCTATGTAGTAAGTATGTACTCATCTTAATCTAACGAAAGAGGTAAAGAGGAGAGAGGCTTCTCCCTCGATACAAATATATTAGAGAAGTTTGAGACCTATATTATTGGTGGACCTATAATATGTCCTATAATAAGTCCTAACCTATTATTAAATAAAAATAATAAAAAGATTAGTCACCAGTTTTTTTAATTAGAATCTCTAGATCAGCTAGCAATACTATTTAATATTATTCACCACAATTATTAACCAAACCAACCCTTGATTATGAAATAAATGAATAATTATGAATATGAAACAAAAAGAGAGGTCTGACGATTTATAGGAAAGTAGATTAAGTAGACGCTTTTAATCTACAGTCTTCACCCAAGGTAGGTAAGTAGGTACATCCTGAGTGGCCCAGACGACGTCAACTATAGAAGGATTGTCCAATTTTCGCTTCGGCTTCCGTTTAGCTGATCAATAGCTGGTTCAAGCAGCTACTGATCCTTCGAAGACCATCGAGAACGAACACAAGAGTGCATGACTTTGCACTCTAAACTTTACGAATTATTTGAATTTTATTTAGGATGACCGTATTATTATATAGATAGGTACCTTTTTTATCAATTTTAATCATAATATCAAAGCTAAGTTAATATGTAATGGTTTTGAAATTATCTGGAAATCATATTTTTTACGACAATGACAGAAAGAAAACATGTCATTTTGATTTTTGACATTGTCATTTTTTAATCATGAAGGTCAAAGCGTTTTTTTCCTTTTTGATACAAATGAGTTTGATATAAAAATGACCGCGGAGACGATACATTCCTGTGGATTCCCTCCAGCTCCATCATCAGATCATTTCCATGGTACCATATTATTGTCACCGAAGTTACACCCTTTCATTTGATACCCCACTTGGGTATATTTGCCATATAGTTCGCCTGTCATATAGGTAGATCCCCTACTGCACCCCCTATCATCGAAGCCCCCTAACCGATCCCTCTCATGTTCGAACTTAAAAATTCTATGGACCTCAACTACCCGTATACCAAAAGTCATTAAGATCAGAGCAACGGTACTCAAGTTATCGTCGAACAAACATACATAGATACATAGGTACAACCGACCGACCGTCTCGCCACTAGACCTCTCTCGCTTCGCTCGTTCGGTCAATTATAAGAGTTGAAGAAACAATAAATTAGCAGAATGTAAAAATCAATTTGAGCTGTAGAATGTTCTTATATAAAACAATATTTGTTTCATTTTAAGTGCAAATATCATCAGCTAATTTCAAGGTAGCAGGATGCGTATAGCGCGGTATCTGTTTGACGGAAATGGTTCTAACTTTTGTTGCTATAACATTAGGTGTATGTTTTATATATCATTGGATAGCTTTTGAAATGTTCTTTATCTTGATCACAGAAGACTATGACAAAAAAGTGAGTGTCTTAAAAGTTATATTGCAAAATGTAGAATAGCATGTGTTTGGCATGTGGGGAATATTTCTTTAACTAGAGCATTTTTGCACATTGTGTCTATGGAAAATATAAAGCAAATTAAAATATCTTTTAAACGACACCTTATACGTATAGATTGGTTGAATAGAATTCAAGAAATGTGCAAATATCTAAAGTACAGAGCCGCCATCTTTATGATGTCTGTCTGTCAGATTTGGTTAAAATAGCTGGTCCTTTATATGTCATAAATGCTACTAGTCTCCGGCTTTCGAAACTAAAACAGGCTAACTCGTCATCTAGAGATCTCAAGGAATCCAACGATACCTGTTTTAGTTATTTATACACAGCCCGTGACCACGAAACTCGAGAAATAGAGGACTTTTGGTTAAATTGCCGCTTCACTACATAGTATAAAACAAAGTCGCTTTCTCTGTTCCTATATCCCTATGTATGCTTAAATCTTTAAAACTACGCAACGGAATTTGATGCGGTTTTTTTAATAGATAGAATGATTCAAGAGGAAGGTTTATATGTATAATACATGCACAATATAGCCATGCGAAGCCTGGGCGGGTCGCTAGTAACTATATAAGATGAAGAGACTGATAAGGTTTTTGGAATCCATATTCTTCGTTCATTTGTAGGTAAAAATTTGATTTTTATGATAAATAAAACATAAAGAGTTGTACGTTCCTATAGAATGCGTATAGATACGATTTTATCTTCTATTTTTATACGTTATTTTCTAATAAAAACTCAAAATATCTAAAGTTTTCTTATTTTGACATCCTTTGTAATTACTTAAAAATTCATTGTAACCCGTATGTTCATTGTTACCCAACCGGTTATTCAAGGTACCCCAACCCTGGGGAACAATGAATAATTTCCCATTTTTTATAAATATGGCTGTAGTGTCCTAATTATTGAAGTTAGGGTCTAAGTTTTACGCTCAAATTGTACTTTGATAATTTATCTATGGTATAAATGCAAAAATACACTCCTAGAAACACAAATAAAGGTCATTTATAGTTTTAGAAAAAACCTTATCCATTGTTACCCTGCTTCCCCTACAGAAAATACCACGAAATTTGGGAATATATGTAAGTAAGATTAAATCATTTGCGTATTTGTATAAGATAGTATAGGTACCTAATGATATTTCGCATACCTATTAATACTCTTTAGTATAGTTTTAGTTCCTCAAATCGCCACCGCCAACTTATACTTGTGGCACTGTATTCGCATTCACCCCATAGTCACAATCGCCTCTGTTAACCTTACATAATATTACCAATTCCAATTACCTTTTATTTTAGAAGTGAACGTTTCGTTTCCCGTTACCGTCACCGTAATTTGTTTCTATAAAGCAAGTAAACCATGTGGAATTATTATAAGTAGAACAAATATCTTCTTATAATATAAAAATCAATTGCTGTTCGTTAGTCTGGCTAAAACTCGAGAATGGCTGAACCGATTTGGCCAATTCTTTTTTTGTTGTGTTTGTTGTAGTCCAGGGAAGGTTTAAACGTCGGACTTACGCGGGTGAAACCGCGGGGCGCAGCTAGTCTTATATATAAAAATGAATCGCAAAATGTGTTGGTAAGCGCATAACTCAACAACGCCTGGACCAATTTGGCCAATTCTTTTTTTAGAATATTCCATATGGTACGAGGATGGTTCTTACGGAGAGAAAAATTTAAAAAATTGCCTGAAAATGTCTAAAAACAACACTTTTCTATACTCCATACCATACAAACGATTCGTAATAATACAAGTCAATAAGAACTTTAATACCATAACATAAAGTTCAAGTTTTAATGGAGAGGTGCCGGGAAGGCAAAACAATTGAGTGACGTATAAATATTGATGTCAATCGTGCCGCGGTGTTAGTTGCCAAACTACACCTAAACGGCTGAACCGATTTGTATGATTTTTAACCCCCGACGCAAAAACGACGGGGTGTTATAAGTTTAACGTGTCTGTGTGTGTGTGTCTGTCTGTGGCATCGTAGCTCCCGAACGGCTGAACCGATTTTGATTTAGTTTTTTGAAGTTATACTTCTTTAGGCGCGTTATGAAAAAATGATGAGAGTGAAATTTTACAAAAGCGAGACACAAAATTCTCACGTCACACAAAATTCTCACGGGAGAAGTTGTTTAAATCTAAATTGAACTTTATTGATTGTGTTGACAATCCTTTTCCAGTCCAGAGTTTTTTGTCGGACGAGTATTTTGCCCGACGAGTTTTTTGTCGGACGAGTTTTTTGTCGGACGAGTTTTTTGTCGGACGAGTTTTTTGTCGGACGAGTTTTTTGTCGGACGAGTTTTTTGCCGGACGAGTTTTTTTTTTTTTTTTTTTTAATTTTTTTTTTTTTTTTTTTATTTATTTATTTTTTTTTGTCGGACGAGTTTTATTTTTTATTTTTTATTTTTTTATTTTTTTATTTATTTATTTATTTATTTTTTTTAAATGCCAAAGAAGTATAACTTCTCACGCGCGTACATAAGTACACGCACCCTTTTTTTTTATATGGCAAAACAACGTTTGCCGGGACAGCTAGTAAATAAATAAATATTGCAGGACATTCCACACATCGCCATCTAGCCCCAAGCAAAGTAACTTGTGTCAAAGGTGCTAGACAACGGATATACCTACCTACTACTTAAATACTTTTATTTTGTAAATATATACTTATAACTAGCTGTCCCGGCAAACGTTGTTTTGCCATTTACAAAACAAAATAAAAAATATAGGTACTTAGATAGCATAAAAAATATGATACAAATCAGTCAAGCTGTTTCGGAGGAGTATGGTAACTAACATTGTGACACGAGAATTATATATAAGTAGTATTAGATAGGTACAACCAGACCATAGACAAATATCTTAGCATATATCTGAGGCGGGAATCGAACCCGCAACCCTGTGTTTGGCAGTCTGACATGGTGACCATAAATATAAAGGTGCTACTTCACCTGGAACATTCAGGTTTATAATGTAACACTACAGCAAGCATTATATCAGTGAAGAGAAACAAGCATTAGGGGTGATTCTCATTAGAGCAGGCCGTGTCCAGGCCGGGCCGAGTCCGGAGCGGAGCCCGTCTGTGCTGCACATTTATATTACAGCGGGTTTTCAGCCATTGAGGGCACGGAGGGGATCCGTGGAGTTGACAGTGGATCCACGGATGGGACATGGATCATGCACCGTGTTATACTCGTATAAATTACAAGTACAAAATGAATCTACTTAAGTATCTATATTTTTTTCCCGTATTATCTGAATATTCTGTCAATTTAATAATTTTTTTATTTTTTATTTTAACTCTCCATTATTTTAATTACTTTTGTTTTGTAAAGCAACTTATAGGGCCTTATAAGTTGCTTTACAATAATAGGTAGTTCAAATAATGCAAGTAAGTATTAAAATAGCCCATGAGGGTGACAATGTGAATCGAGGCAATGAGAAATACCTTCTAAAGCCTGTCTATTATTATTATATTTGGTTTTGTTGTGTGCTTGTAAAAAAATAAATGTTTTTCTATTATATTCTAACATTTCAAATCCATGCCCTGTCCGGGCCACTTATATGGCCCGGTATAATGAGAATTATCCCTTACAGCATGTATCCTGTAATGTTATGTATGTATTTAGATACAACTTGCCTATCTTAGATGTTACAAGTGCCATTGTCTTGTCAGTTAAGGAGGCAGTATTGTAACTTTATAATAATGGAATCTAAATGTAACATTACAAGTGAATGTACCCGGTGAGGGAGGGTGCACCTTAATTGATAGTAATATACAATCGATTAAATTGACACTTAAGTGTATGCTTAAATAGGACCATCTTAAATATTTAGCGGACCCCTAAATATTTGAGAGCCGTTTGTTCGGGCAAATTTCTTGTCATAGGATGCTTCAATCGCAGCATAATTTTCTTACTTTTTCAAAAATGTCTGTTTCTGTAATTATCCTTCTATACCAATATTATAAAGAGAAAAGATTTGTTTGTTTGAATTGAATAGGCTCTGAAACTACTGGACCGACTTTGATGAAACTTAGTATGAGGATACTTGATTCATTGGGAGTATTATTGGGAGCTTTTTATCCCGATATTCCTACGGGATCGGGGGTTGCGTGGGTGAAACCGTGAAGCACTGCTAGTATGCAATAAACAGGTAAGTACATTTTCAGTGATCATTTTGAAAAAGCAACTCTACTTACATTTTCAGTGGCCACATTTTTTTTCATTTTTTGTTTTAAGTTTTCATACAGGTGTCGTAGTTGCGCCCATGTTCGCAGGCCTGTTGTGGCCAAACAATTGTATTGTTTAGCCACTCTCTTCCAGCACTCCCTTTTTTGTCTATTTATATCGCCACTTGTTTTTTTATTTTCTAATATGCTTATGTATCTGAAGTCAAAAATTCAACATGAAAAAAATCTATGCAGATAGGTACCAAGTCCGTTGATTTGATAATTGGTATATTTATGTACTTACTTGTTAACTAAATCTAGTAAAATTTGTTTCTCATCGGCTGTGTAATTGCAGCCCCTTTTTGAAACAAAAGACATTGTTTATTTATTCACAAACAACCAAAAAACATGAGAATTTTTCGTTAAAACGTTCAAACTACTTGACAGAATACCGAAAGGTTACCACTTATCTTTTATTTTTAAGTTGTAATTAAGTGGTATTCACAGAGGTTGATTACGAGATTTGACATTATACCTACTTAGCAAAGCAGCCCCTAACTTTGACCAAATGGCAACATTTTAACAGAAGTTTTTTTTCTAAAATTTTCTGATTGATTCAGTGATTGCTAGAAACCAGTTTCGTTTCACGCATTCTATAGTACTTACTGGAGCACTTTATAATTTTAGTAAAATAACGTTTCTTTACTAATTTGTTCCCTGTGATTGATTTTTTTTTAAAAACATGAAATTAAATTAATGTCAAGTTGTACCTACCTACTCGTATACTGTTGCGAAAAACGGCGGGAAACATCGTAAGAATCGGGTGCCGAATTTTGATTAAATGGCAACATTGTAACATAAACTTTGTTTTCTATTACAATAATTTTCTGCCCCGTTCGTTTCGGTAGCCTTCCGATGGTTTGTGAATGAGCCTGCTGATTGATCCAGTGATTGCTAGAAACAAGTTTCGTTTCACGCACTAAACGAGACCCTGGGCCTATATTCACTAAGGTTCAAGTCGTTGGGCGCGCGTGATTAGGGGCGGAGGGGGAGCGGTTTTTGTATGGAAACCTCGTCCTAATCACGCGCGCCCGACGACTTGAACCTTAGTGAATAAAGGCACTGGAGTACAAGTTTATAGAGGGGTCCGGACATTGCATTTAGTAGGTATGGGAGCTTCGACATAGTGATATTTTTTGCGCGGTGCATTTCGAGACCCATGTCAAACTATAGTGGGCATGACGGTGAACAAATAACGCCCGAATACTGAAAGGCTACTTATCTTTTCGACTTCGTTAAGCGTTAAATATTTTTAAGTTGGATTTAAATTTTTAGTGGTATTCACAAAGGCTATTTACTAGATTTAAGATTATACATAACAAAGCAGGCCTAAACTTTTACCAAATGGCAACATTTTAACAAAAAAGTTCGTTTTCTATTACAATTTTCTGCTTGATCCGTGATTGCTAAAAACAAGTTTCGTTTCACGCACTAAACTGGAGTAAAAGTTGATACATTTAATAAAAATAAACGTTTCTTTACACTCTGTGATTGAAAATATTTGACAACAAAATAAATATTATTTTGTTTATTGTTTACAAGTTTTTTCGATTTCGAGTTGTTCTACGTGAATAAATATTACTGTAACTATTAAAAATGTCTAGCGTTACGAAACAGAAAAGGGGCTGCAACTACACAGCCCCAGAAAAACAAATATTGGTGGATTATTCACACATACTCAACGGGCCTGCATAAATATATTCATATTGTATTTTCTTCTGTATTTTGGAACATCTTGGAAAATAAGGAGACATACGGTAAAAAAAGGAGTGTGGTGGAGAGTTGCTGAGCAGTATTAGAGCAGCTAAAGGATGGAGAAACGTCACTGGATTTTAAACTGCTTCCCCGTCAGTTTTCACTACGACCAACCAATTATGGCAAGCTGGAGATGACGAACGGTGTTTTTAAGTGAATGCATATTACTGTGAAATGTCTAGCGTTACAAATAAAAAATGGTGCTGCAACTACACAGCCCCAGAAAAACAAATATTGGTGGATCTTAATCACAATAAGTAGGTTTTATAAACCTATACCAATGATCAACTCGACGGGCCTATCTGCTTAGTTAAACTCATATTGTATTTTCTTCTGGATTTTGGACCATCTTGGAAAATACGGAGACAAACGGACAAAAAAGAAAGTGCTGGTAGAGAGTTGCCGATCAGTGTTGAGCGGCTAAAGGATGAATAGGTGTCACTTGATTTTAAACAGCTTCCTCGTCAGTGTTCACTCCGACTAATCAACTAAGGCAAGCCCGAGATGAGGAATGGTGACTTCCCCCTGGAACACTGGGGACCGCGGGGTCGCTACTCTCTGACACCTCACCTCAAGGTGCCCTGTGGACGTGTACTTATTATTATTTCTGTATTAAATTCCTGTTTAATTTATCGATTATTGTTTTATTATAGACTAGTTAATCATGACCCCTCAGTATTTTAAAACCCAAAGGTTTCAGTGGACTATTAGGCCTTCTGTACCTAGAGAGCGAGTCTTTTCATATAACAAACATTGTAAAGCATAGCGGACCTAATACGAAGCTTTAACTTTCCATAAAAATTTAGTTTAGTGAGAGTAATGTTTCTGAAAAAACTCCCATTATGGGCTCTGTTAAATATCAATGAGTAATATGGTGTATTCATAACTGACCTCCCGGTGCTGATATCTTGGATCTAGTGATAAAACCTGGAAGAAGGCTTTAGGAACACATTGTCTCAACAAGATAGGCCTATCATGCTTGGGTGTGCTAAATTATCTGATTCCAGGGTCAGATGATAACGATAGGCACCTATCATATAAACTAGATAGACCTCTAGTACTATTTGGAAAAGGTAAGTACCTAGGTAGGTACCTATTTCGTCGTTTGAATTATATTAGGTACCTATTTGTTACATTACGCTTATAAGTAAAAAAAACTCGTGAGGTCTTCGGGGCGAAGTACTATTTATTTAAGACTAACTGCACCCCGCGGTTTCACCCGCGGAATAATTTTCTGCCCAATTTTCTTTTTTTTTTTTCATTAGAACCTTCTCTTGTCAATAAGAAACACAATAAAAGAAAAATTAGTGAAATTGATCCAGCCGTTCACGCGTGATGCCGTGACCAAGGAAAATAATCCATCAATTTTTATATTTAAAGATAGCTTCAAAGCACTCTTAAATTTGTCAACCACTTATGATAAATAAGTGGTATTTAAGTCAGCTGTCAAACGCTAATTGTCGTTTCTGTATACCAAATTAACTTAAATTAACGAATAAGTGGGACTTAACAGCATGGCCTGCTAAATTTTAAGTATATTTAAGTGTCCATATATTTAAGTGTACCTACCTACTTAACACTGAGAACTAACACGTCTTTCTTGAGATATTTTCTTATAACACGACTTTCTTTCTTTCTTTAGATATCATCATCATCACTACATTTGTAGTTTAAAAAACAAAGTCGCTTTATCTGTCCCTATATCCCTATGTATGCTTAAATCTTTAAAACAACGCAACGGATTTTGATGCCTGTTTTTTAATAGATAGAGTTATTCAAGAGGAAGGTTTTCAAGTATAATACATGCATAATATAGCCGTGCGAAGCGGGTCGCTAGTGTATTATAAAGAGGGATGATTTTTTTGTTTTTAGTTTGTACTTAACGAATAGGCTCTGAAATTACGTTTTTTATTAAACTTGGGATGAAGTTATCTGTAAAAATTTCAAGTGTCTAGCTATCACGGTTCATAAGACACAGGCTGGTGACAGACAGGCAGTAAAGTCTTAGTAATGGGGACCCGTTTTTATCCTTTGGGTACGGGACCCTAATAATAATTTCTTATCAAGCAATCGTAACAAATTAGTAATTGATTATGAACAAAATAACCGTGTAATTGACAATCTCTCAATATAAATAATTACTTAATATTTAACTTATCTATTATACCTACCTACTTACTAATATATTAAAGCTGTAGAGTTTGTTTGTTTGAATGCGCTAATCTCAGGAACTACTGGTTCGAATTGAAAAATTAGTTTTGTGTTGGATAGTCAATTTCTCGACGAAGGTTATAGGCTACTTTATATTTCGATATTCCGACGGGATCGGGAGTTACATGGGTGAAACATTGTTTCATAGTTATTAAATGAAACAATGTCCCCCGTCACGTTTGTCTGTGTGAAAGCGATAAACTCAAAAAATACTGAATGCATTATCATACGGTTTTCACCAATGAAATCAGAAATCAGAAATCATTTATTGATTGACTGTGTTCTTATGATGTTAGGTTTACAGATGTTATGTAATATAGTAAAAATAGGTATCAACAGACATGTCTGCACCAGACGTTCAATAATTAAGTAATAGTTATTTTAAAAAATTAACATAACTTAGTCTAATTAATATAATATTGCACAATAGCATACAGAGAGTAGCTTAGATATTATTATATCATCATCCACGATATAATCTAAAAGGTACATCAAGTATATATTCAATTATAAAAATATATCTACCTATATCTATATGTTCATTACATACACTTAGTCGACATCTAAATATTGTACTACTATTCATTAAAATATTCAGCAACAGTATAGAAAGCCCTAGACAACAGCCAGTTTCTTAGTTTGAATTTAAACATATTTCCATGTAATAACTTAAGCTCATGGGGTAGATGATTATATATTTTAGTTGCTTGTATATGGGTGCTTTTTTCAAAAATAGTATTATTGATCTGTGTATGACATATATTGTATTTGTGGATGTCTCGCAAACTACTGTCTCTGCTGGAAGTTATTTTAAAGAAATATGTTTCATTATTTTTAACAAAAATGCAGATTTCTAATATGAAAATACAGGATAATGTTAATATATTCTCTGTTTTAAACACACTCCGTAGAGATTCAATGCTCTCCATATTATATATAGCTCGTAAGCATCTTTTTTGTAGTAAAAACGTAGATTCAACATTTACAGAGTTGCCCCAAAAGATAACCCCATAAGTTAGATGTGGATATACAAAACCGTAGTATGCATTTATAGCTAACCTTTGAGAAGATGTATTGGATAGAACAGATAATGCGTAGCAGTATTTAGAAATCCTATTATTAATCTTATCGATGTGCGCTTTCCAGTTCAAATGTGAATCTATTGTAATCCCTAAAAATATAGTTTCATTTACTTCATTTACTTTGTTATTGTTATTTGTGATATCAAATTCTAATGGTTTAGCTCTATAGCTTCTAAATTCTATGACATTGGTTTTTTTAATATTGACTTTTAGCTTAATAGATTCTAGCCAGTTTACTAATTTCTGAAGAGTAATATTAACTTGTGCTTCTAATTCTTTTAAAGTTCTATTTTCTTGACAAATAAAAATTGACGCATCATCTGCAAACATAACGCAAATATGTTGTATTATTTTTGGGAGGTCATTTACATATACTAGAAATAACAAAGGACCGAGAATGCTTCCTTGTGGTATGCCTACCTTAACACATTTCTCGGTTGATTTAGCACACTCTATTGTTTTATTATCTGGATTATAATAATCAATTACTGTAATCTGGTGTCTTTCAGCCAAATAAGACTTTAATAGTGAAAGAGACGATCCTCTAATTCCAACACTTTCTAGTTTGCTAATAAGAATTTTGTGGTCTACGCAATCGAAAGCCCTAGATAAATCTAGCAGTAGTGCTATGCCTTTCTTTTTGTTATTTAAGTTTTTCCATACAGTTAATAAATATTTGAAAATTGCTAAAGTAGTGCTTTTGTTTTTTTGGAAACCAAATTGATTCTCATCTATAATATTATTTTTAGAAAAAAAACATGTAAGTCTATTAAAAATCACTTTCTCGACGACCTTTGAGAAACTTGGTAGAATTGCTATTGGTCTGAAGTTACCAATTTCTGACTTGGGACCTTTTTTGTGAAGAGGTTTGATTAAAGCTGTTTTTAAATCATCAGGAAAACACCCTGATTCTATAATTAGATTAATAATAAATACTAATGGTTCTACAATATAATCTATACTACTTTTTAATATTTTTAAGGGTATTCCATCAATACCAGAGCTGTTTTTATTTTTTAATTTATTTATAATGTCTTTTACTTCAGCTATGTTTACAGGTGTCATGTATATAGAGTTGCTACAGTTTGTTATGTTTTTTGAAGCAGGGCTCGAGTTAGAGTTTACAAAATTATGGTTAATATAATAATCATTAAAAGTGTTAGCTATTTTTAAAGGATTTGTAATTACTTGATTGTCAATTTTGATTTTCTTTATAGTTTCATGGATGCTATTTTGAGGGTTGGTATATTGCTTAATGATGTTCCAGGTGGCTTTACTCTTGTTTGTACTGTTTCTTATATAATTTATGTTGACTAATTTCTTTGATGTGAGTATTGTTTTCTTAAATATTCTACAGTATGTTTTATACCTATTACAACTAGCTTCGGTTTTCTTTGTCATGCATTCAATGTAAAGTTTCCTTTTCATTTTACTAGCCAAACATATACCTTTAGTCTTCCATTTAAGTTTTTTTTTATAATCTATTCTTTGTTTTCTAATAGGTATACATAAATTGAAAATTAATTTAAATAAATCTATAAAGACTTTATAGGCGGTATTTGCATCGTTACAATTGTACACATCAGCAAAGTTAATTTGAGCCAGATATTTTAAGAATATATCCAAATCTAAGTCCAAGTTTATTTTCTTCATATACCAGAATTTTTCTTTGAAACTCAGACTGGTTGGTATTTGAATAATTTGAGCGGTGTGATCTGATAATCCTAAATCGAGCACTTCTGATTTAAATTTCCTGACATTCACTAGAATGTTATCTATACATGTACTTGACTTATTGGTTATTCGTGTAGGCTCGCTTATAGCTGGTGTTAGGTTGAATAATTTCAAGGTATTTAAAAATTTATTTGTGGTAGAGTTTTCTTTCAGAATATCGATGTTAAAGTCACCACATATAAAAATTTTTTCTTTTTTGTTTTTTAATTTTAAGTTAATTTTATATAATAAAGCTTCTAGGTTGCATATGAAGAGATCAATTTGCTCTACTTTGTATTTCGGTATTCTATAGAGGCATATAATTATATAATTGAGTTCTGGTAAAATAACACCGCAGCATTCAAAGAAACTTTCAATTGAAATTTTTGAAACCCAGTCAAGCTTTTTGTAGTTGATAGAGTTTTTTACAAAGATACACACACCGCCCCTAGCTTTCTTTTTTCTTGAAAAGTTGGCTGCTTTAATATAACCATTAATATTAATAAATTCGGATTGACATTCTTTTATATAGGTTTCACTTATGCAACAAACATCAACACTACGAGTACTTAAGAATAAATTGAGTAAGTCTATTTTTTTCTTTATGCTTCGTGCATTTAAGTGCATAATACTTACAAAAGTATTATTTGATTTACTCTCTAAAAAAACTTGTTTGGTTCAGCAGTATTCTGTTGAACAGAGTTGAGTTTCTTAAAATAATAGGGTATGGTTCCATGCTTTGGGGGCAAATTTATGGGGTTATTCTGAGATATACTTAGTTCTAATAGGGGAAGATTACAGATATCATGTTTAGAATTATCTATATAATCTACATCTGGCTTCGTTGATGATTTTAAAAATTGTTTTGCAATGTTTTTACCTAAAAAGTTGTTATTGTAGTCAAAAGTGTTAATGTAGTTATTTAGGAGATTGCATAGGGTATTTTTGATAGTTTCTTTGTTTCTCCAATTAGGGTATGGTAATTGCAAAAAATTACAATTTTTAAAGTTATTGCATAGCATTTTAAGAGTATCATTAAGCTTATTTTCTTTTAAGAATGGATTATAAATAACACTTGTGACTAAGACATTGCATACATTGAGCTTTTTTAAAAATGTGGACATTTCTAATTGTAGTTTAAGTGGGTTTTTGTCATTTGACCCAATACATAGTATTACCCAATCTTCTTTATCCAATGAGAGTGCATCTGGTTCAAGTTTACTGAGGATATAGTCAGTAGATGCACCGGGGAAGCAGTAGTTAATGACACGATAGTTCTTAGTGTTCTTGGTTTGAGAACGAAGAGTCAATAAGAGAGAAGCTAAATCTTTGCCCCTATAATCACTTATTATTAAGATTTTTTGTTTACGGTCATTTTGTTCGTTTACTTTCTTAGTTTGCATGCCTCCTTGATTTGGTTGAACTTCAACATCAAAGGTTTCACATTGTGTTCCATTCGTTAAAGGTAACAGGACACTGGTGGTACAAGATTGGACATCAACAGCAACATGAAGAGGGGGTGAGGAGTCTCCATCGGACGTGGGAAGTCCATCAGTTTGTTCATCTGTTGTTACAGGTAGCGGGGTACAGATAGGGTCATACGATGGGATATTGACCGCAACATGACAAGAAGATGTGGTAAGTTCTCCAGATAAGAGTTTTCCATCAGGCTGGCATTGTGGGCTATTCCATGTACAAGGCTGCAGGGTATCACATGTGTGAGGTGGGCTGTCAACTGCAGCATACTGAGAAAATGAGGAGGCTCTATCCATGAGAAGCAGTCCAGCGGGCCGATTGCCGTATTCTTATGCAGCGCGTCTTGACTGCGTTTGCGTCATACAGCTGTTGGCGTACGAAATTTTTGACTAAAGGGACAATTAATTTGACATTTATGTCACGTCAAAATTTTGCGCGAAACGGCGAGCGAGCGACGTTTAGGTTTGCGTGACGTGTGCGTCTCGGCAATACGAAATCTATAGTTATTATGACGCAAACGCAGTCAAGACGCGCTGCATAAGAATACGGCAATCGGGCCGCAGGTTGTCCATTTAAAGGTGCAGGTAGCAAGGCATTTTCGATAGATGGTGGGACGTCGATCACTTGTGACGAGATGGACCTTCGAAGGTTGTCATTTTCAATGTATAGTTTGGTTATTTCTTGTTTGGCTACAATTAACTGCTTTGTCAGTACCTCCACCTCAGATTTGAGTTTTACAATATCAACATCTTGTGAGGAAATATCATTTATAGAGCTATCATTGAATGTTCTGTCGATGAGAGTGTTGTCCAATGATTCCATTTCTAGGTTGAATTCGGCAGCATTAGAAGGAGTAGCAGTTGATTGTGGTGTAGATGGGCAAGCCAGAGCGACGGGATTGGTAGACGACAGCGGCGGCGAAGATAGCAGTGAAGGTAATTTTGCTCGAGTTGCCCGTTTAGAGATTGGGCTGCGGGATGTGGCTTTTATTTGAGAGCGTGTTCTAATTATGAATTTAGATGCGTTATTCAGTTTGTTGTGACATTCACGGCACTTCCAGGACTGTTTATGATGAGGCTCCATTATTCTGAATCTGCTAAATGTCACGCTAGCACAATCAAGGTCCATGTGTCGATTGCACTGTATGCAAGTCAGGAATTGGTGTCTAGGCAATGCTTTTTTGCATCGTGCGCATACTGCATTTATCGAAGTCGACATGATGATGTAATACAGCTTTCGATGTTCACTTTACGAAACCCGACTTTGTAGTGAAATCAGGGGTTTTTAAGATGCACGAAAGACACAAACATTGACTCACACTTAATATCATCGTATTGTTGACGAATCAATTGTAACAGTTCGTATGAAGGGCTTTATTTAGTTGGAAATAATATCGTCACTTTTCTTTGAAAGTAGAATGATTTCATGAATAATTTACACGCTTGATTAGGTTAGGTCAAATTATTTTCCAATTTTTATGGTAAATTCACTAAAAACACTCTCGTTTATTCCCACTTTGGTCTTTATTTTTAATAATTTGCCACTTTATTGTGATTTGTGGCCATTTTGTAGCACTTGAATTTCGCAAATTGGTAACACGTCCTTTTGTTGTTTAAAAGTTTTTTTACACATAGAAAACACTTGCTTTACTGCATTTAACGTTTTAATTATACTTTTAATAACTTTTTAGTAATAATGATAGACTTTAAACCATTTTTAATGTAATAATTATTTGGAACAATAAACACGCTCTTTGACCCAGTGTTGCCAACCCTCTCTATTCAACGGAGTCATAATTGAGAAAAGTTTTCTGTGTTTATTTAATGAATGTTTTGTGTTATTTGACTGAATAGTTTCTGGCACATATGGCCCATAACAAAAATGAAAAGACATGATCATGTACCTACCTATAAAAAATATATATATAAAAATAGCGACCCATCCCGGCTTCGCACGGCTATATTATGCATGTATTATACATATAAACCTTCCTCTTGAATCACTCCATCTATTAAAACCGCATCAAAATCCGTTGCGTAGTTTTAAAGATTTACCTAAGCATACAAAGGGATTCAGGGACAGAGAAAGCGACTTTGTTTTAACTATGTTAGTGAAGTGATAGTGATGATTAACAGCGCTCCGATCTCGTGGGAATATCGGGATGAAAAGTAGCCTTTGTTATTCCCAATTATTCAAGCTTTATCAAAAGCCGGAATGCTTTTGATAAATCTTGATTAATTGGTCAGATGTTGATGAAGAAAATGAAAAACACGATAAGTAAGTAGGTACATCTTTTTACCTAACTGCAAGGAAAGTGTTATGTTTTTCGCGCCTATCTTTGTATGTTTGAATGTTTTTACAACATCACGAAGTTCACGAAATACTGTCAATTTCATTGTTAACTAGAAAAAACGGAGAATTTTTCAACTTTTTTCTTTCTTTCAAACATTTTTTTTTCTATTTGAGTAGGTATATGCTCACAAGTACCTACACAAGTATTGCCTTGCCATCATTGAAATTGCTGTAGCAAAGGGTGAAAAAGACTCTCTAACACTTATCCTAATAGTGTCCGTAAAGATGGACGATAGTTATATATCTGGTAGATAGAAGACCAGTCCACGAAATGTACTAAAAATCACTGTAAACATTCATATCTTTTTGCACTTCTAAATCCACTTTATTCCTTGATTCAGTATTTTCCTGTTCGGTTTTGATTATCGGGACTATACAATAGCTGAAATTTGGACGATGATTGATGAAAATGTCGGAAAAAATCATGCCATCTGGGAACTATAGGTATTACGGATTTTCCTCTGCTACTCATGCGAAGTCGGGGCAAGTTGTTAGTAGGTAATATATAAAAGGATAAGCACACTCTCTTTATCAATCATTAAATGTGTGTAACAGCAAGCAGCAGCAGCAGCAGCATGGTAAGTTGATTGAATTAAATTGCTCTTGCGTCTTTAACTAAATAGCAGCGGTGCCCATATACATTTCCACGAGATTGACCTAGCAAAAAATTATGACTTAAAGATCGACATTTTAACTATTTAGCTAAGTAGGTATCTTATATCTTATATATTGGGGGCTGACAGATAGCCAGCAACACTTCGACCCAATGGGATCTTTTGTGTCCATCCCTACCTTAATGTTTCTTACTCTTTGAAGAAGTGATCGATTAACGCGGTGATCCCACTGAGAGGAAGAAACCTATATTCCTCCGGTTTGGTAGAGCCAAGTAGGTACTTATATAATGTGTTTCAGCGAAGGGGTTTTAATACGAAAGGGGGTTGTTCTAGAAGTCTAGGCGAACAACTTTTGTTCTACGACTTTTGGAAATTCGAACATTTCGTTCGAAGTTTTTGTATGAAACAGCTTGAATTCACTTCAAAAAAAAAATTCGAATTTTCAAAAATCGTAGAACAAAAGTTGTTCACTTAGACGTCTAGAACAACCCCCTTTTCTTTTAAAACCCCTTCGCTGAAACACATGGTATATAAAAAACAACATAAGTAAAACTATCCTTAAAAATCCGTAAAAACCTTTATCCATTTACTAGCGACCCGCTCCGGCTTCGCACGGCTATATTATGCATGTATTATACATATAAACCTTCCTCTTGAATCACTCTATCTATTAAAAAAACCGCATCAAAATCCGTTGCGTAGTTTTAAAGATCTAAGCGTACAAAGGGATATAGGGACAGAGAAAGCGACTTTGTTTTATACTATGTAGTGGTGATAGTCATGATGATTACGGAAGACACTGTATACCTACCTACTTTTATTAATTGGTATAATTTCAAAGTACCTACCTTATTATTTTACATAAACTTATTTCGTAGGAGAAAACAACACTTTTTGGACTATCGTTGATTCTCTTCGTGATACAATTGACTGGTCCAAGCTATGTACGAGGAGATTCATTCGATATACAATATAGACATGGTAAACTTTCTAATAAAGATTTATCAGAACTCGATCCGGAAATTGGATCTCTAAAAGACATTTATGATGTCAATGAAGAACAAGAAGATGATGGTAATGGTAAAGTTAGACAATTGTTTTTTTCCACTGTTTTCAAACATTTCTAAAGTCATAACTATGCAGGGTTATTGGTACTTAATCATATTATTAGCAAGCTTTTGAGTGCCGAAGTTCACAATCAACTTTTGTTCTACGAGTTTTGGAAATTCGAACATCTTTTTTGAAAATTTTGTGATTATGTTTATCTGATCTTACAAATTTAGCCGCTCCTTACAAGGAGTAGGTACCTAGTCATTAATCTTAAAATTAAAAACTAAACTTGGATAGTGTAGAAGCCAAGTGATCCAACTTACATTTTGGTCAAAATTGAGTTAAGTTTTAAAATAAGTAGGTACATTAAAACTGTAAGTATTCGTAAGAATAAAATCATAAGATATAAAAAAATTGATTTTTTTTTGTCCTATAATCTGAAAACATTACAACAATTCATTCAGAAACAAGGACGTAATAACTAAAAACGTGTTTTGCTTCATTCTCGAAACTTGTAAAAAGTCAGTTGGATCACTTGGCTTCTACACTGGCCACTTTAATCTTTTTTTTAAGGTGTAGAATTAGAAACGACATGGGATTCCTTCATTGAAAACTTGGATTTGGTTAACAGCTTTGCGGTATTTATTAAAAATAAGTGGTGAGTGAGAACAAATTTTAATAGATAGACTAGCTGAGCTGACCCCCATGAGTTTCTTGTGCCTTCTTCTCATTGGTGGGCGCGTTCCGAAGGCACACATCCTAACTTAGTTTTTAAGACGATTTTATATGGCCTATACTATACTTTTAAGGTAGGTATTATGCATCCAAAGAAATATAAATTTTTGACTTTTGACTGTCCCGACAAACGTTGTTTGCCATTTAAACAAAAAATAATGAAAATAATAATGTTGTTCGATTCTCAGACCTAACGAATATAAGTAGGTACCTACACAAAAATTCATACGAATCGGTTCAGCTGTTTAGTAGGAGTTTGGTAACGTCTGTTTCAAAGTCAATTTTTTTTTGGAAAAAGGTGACTTTAAAAGTTTGTTTTAAGCTACTTTGAGGGTTTTTTTTGCAATCGAAATGATATTGAAATGTAATTTGAACAATGTTATTAACGAGAATTGGCCTTCTGAAAGTTATAAGGGATAAAAGTCGGGGTTTTTTTTAAATTCTTTTAATAATTTTTCAGTCTAAGCATCATAAACGGCAATTATAATCTGGAAACTAGAAATTATGTTAGAATTTTGAACGCTGTGCATGATCTTGCCGATATTGTTATACACAAGTAAGTTGAAAAACCGTTTAAGTGCGAATAGGATAGATGCACCGAAGGTTCCGTACACATATTTTAACAAAATGTTCTTAAAGATAGATAGTAACACTTTATTTGTAGAACTCACAAGAAACATAAAACGAAAAGTTTAATAAAAAAAAGTAAAAAAAAATTGAAGGACATTCTACACATCGCCATCTAGCCCCAAGCTAAGTAACTAGATTTGTGTTATGGGTGCTACACAACGGATATACTACTTATTAGGTATACTTACCTACTTTTCTTTTGTAAATATATACTTACTAGCGACCCGCCCCGTCTTCGCACGGCTATATTATGCATGTATAAACCTTCCTCTTGAATCACTCTATCTATTAAAAAACCGCATCAAAATCCGTTGCGTAGTTTTAAAGATTTAAGCATACAAAGGGATATAGGGACAGAGAAAGCTTCTTTGTTTTATACTATATAGTGATAATACATAGAAACAACCAGACCACAGACAAATATCTAAGAATAAATACTTGTCTGAGGCGGGAATCGAACCCGCAACCCTGTGTTTGGCAGTCTGGCATGGTGACCATTGTGCCAACTGGGTCGTCAACAACTAAATATGACTAAAGCATTGTAAAAATAAGCGACTTTATCGCGCATAGCGATTTCTTCCAGACAACCTTAGGATGATAAGGCTAACAGAGCTTGATCGGAAGGTTGTGTTTCCAAAATTAAAAAACAAAATGTTTCCACTAGGACCCATTTTGTTTTTTAATTTTGGAAAATTATTAATCGCGAGTTTGTGGATTTTTTTAATGTGACAACATAAAGCTCGCTGGCAATAATAGTGTTACTATTTGTTCCATCTAAGAAATAACTTACATATTCAGTAAATTAGGGTAATTTTCCTGAACTTTTTAATTAAGAAAAATCTTTTTTTTTTAAACATTTTTTTTCTTATTTTTTGTGATGTCCTATCAGTACTTTAACCATCTTTACTCATTTCTATGATAAAGGGTTCTTAAATCAAATAATGGCTCCAAAAAGCCGCAATTCAGCTTATTAGGTACCTAGACCAACTAAAACTGACAACTTTCAGACCGCGGGCAGAGAAGTAGGTACTACTTTCCGTAGACTTGATACAATTATGTTGGTAAGATTTTTTTTTCATTTCAGCAACTCAACTGCCTACTACAATGTTATTTATCCCGGAACAGTTACTTTGTCCCTGGTCCAAGAAAACATCAATCCTAGAAATGTAGCTTATAAAGTACTTAAGAGAATTGGTTTTGCCGAATCGAAAGTTAAAAAAGTAAGTACCTACATTTAGGGATGTTTCTCGTTGAATTACAAAAATTATATATAGGCGACGAATTGAGAACCTTCCTTCGGGCAGCACACGACTTCTCAGATACCTACTTTTTCTTATTGTCTGTTCTTTGTATTTACTTTTCTCTGTAACTATCTCTTACTTTCTTATTTGTGTCTAAGTTATGTCGTGTACCTATTGGTTGAATAAATTCTATTCTATTCTTTTTTGAAGTCGGTTAAAAATTAAAACCTATTAAGTAGCTAATTTATTTTTATTCTAAATTATTTTTTTTATTAAGTAGGTACCTACCTACCTAATTCAAATTATTGCGGTCTTTATTTGCAGGCAAAATACGCCATCGAATCAATAAAAGATTCCAAATGTTTCAATCTAAGCACAAAAGAATGCAACAAGCTTATATATAATGCTATGATAAACTCAGCTAACTTTAAAATCGAAGCTAAAATACTATTTAAATTGGCAAACCTAGCCAAATTCTACATACCATATAACAAAGTGTTTATTAGCGTGAGTAAGCGTAATGTGGTTTTGAAGTATCTTATGAAATCTAGAGATGACCTTAGACCTTTAATAAAGTATATTGTGAAAACTTGGTTGGAATTATATAATAAATATTTGCTATTCTATTTGGACTTTTAATTTATCCGTTATGTTACGTTATGTACAGTCGGCTGCATAATTGCAGCCCTCGGTAGAGTTCGAAAATTACTATTATGGAATGTTTGCATTCTAATATTTTTTGTTTGATTATTGGTGAGTTAGAAGACTTTAAACTTCACCTAAAGCAGGTGTCTAGAATCTTGCTCGTGTTGAAAACATTCTTATAACAACCGTTCTGGAGCTCTACGGTGGGTCTGCAATTATGCAGCCGACCCTATATCGTACTAATATTATCCCTTTGTATGCTTAAATCTTTAAAACTACGCAACGGATTTTGATGCGGTTTTTTTAAAATAGATAGTGATTCAAGAGGAAGGTTTATATGTATATGCATAATATAGCCATGCGCAGCCGCGGAGGGTCGCTAGTTTTTTATAAAACCTAGGTTTTTGTACTTTTTTTTAGGTTTTTAGAGGGTATATTTGTGTGGAAAATTTTACTTTTTAATACCTAAAATTATTGAATAGAAATCATAAAACATTATTGTCACACAAAATCTTTATTTCTACATACACATTAAAAATAAAAGCTTACATCAATAAATCAAATATCAGTCTATTTATACAACTTTCTCAATATATTATAAGTCTCTGAATATAAATATATTTCTGTACAATAAACTCCCAAAGAAATTATAAACTAATCGGAAATATTGATAGAAAAGAAAAGTACATATTTCACAAAACAAAAAGAGAAATAAAAAAAAGGTGAAAGAAACTTGGGACTTACGTTAGGTATACAAAATATACTCTGTGGATTACATACTACAACAATTTATTTTGAATCTGTAATATATTTATTCGAAAAAAAAAAAAAACATTTTATGACTCTATTTTTATTTAACCCATAATCAACCATTAACACGCCTTTGTGTCAGAAGCAGAAGCACAGAAGTACCATTGATTTGTACCATCACACGACTTGACATGAAGAATCCAAACTACAAGAGTAAATTTACATAATTTTTTTGATAAAAATACTGACATAATTTTTTTATGTAAAGGTATTTCAAACGATGCCTTCCAAATTTATTAAACTTTAAAACTATCTCAAATTGAAATAACAGTGTAATAAATAATCGCGGTTTTAATGACCGTCAGTTAAAGACTTGTCTGGCTGTATCCACAATTTAAAAAAAAACACATTAATCTCAAATAATAGAACAGTATTCCTGT
Organism: Idaea aversata; assembly: GCA_907269075.1. Taxonomy (NCBI): domain Eukaryota; kingdom Metazoa; phylum Arthropoda; class Insecta; order Lepidoptera; family Geometridae; genus Idaea; species Idaea aversata. The sequence continues at coordinate 2,969,535 of OU026084.1, forward strand.
AGTATATTATGTTCTAGACTTGCAAACTAATTTGTATTTAAAGGTCGCTGTTCGCGATTCGTTCGGCTCTGATCCATCTGCGACCACCTTGAATTGTCACGTTCCGTCTGGCACGGGAAAGATCACGTTACGTATGTATAAAGTCACGGACACTTTATCTCGTTACGTATGCAGCGACCTTTAATCATTTTAACGAAAAACTTATTTCTGTTTTTGTCCTGATATCCGATGTCCCACCCCCTTCAAACTATAATAAAAACGGAAAACTGTCACCCTCAAAATTAATGTTTTATTAGTGTTTCCTAAACACACATAATTTACCGATTATTTGGTTAAATAGTGAACGTAATCGAATCGAATCGCTTAATCGATTACAAGCGTAATCGATTAATTTATTTATATTTTCTTAAGATATAGGTATACCTACTAAGTATATAATATGCACACTATAAGCTTTGTTTATACCTACTATATTGCACACATACAAATTTCACAAGAAAACTACATTTACTTTTTTACAGTAATTTCGTAAATACTTGCAATGTGATTTTAATATTTCCAAATTTTATAAAAATGGGTGACTTTTGGACTCAGTTCCCCTTATTCCAAAACAAGGTTTAAGGATAGTCCTAGATGTAGATTTAAACCTTAGACTTAGACACAGATTTACTCGTGACCTATAGTCTAAACACTGTACCTATATAATCTATAGGGGTAATGTTTAGACTATATAAAATCTATATAAAATTGTGTACCTAATTATCTTGCTAAATGTTAACGTAAACGCTACAAACCTAAATTGCATGCCCTACGGTTGAGTAAGGTGATTCTTTAACTGTTCTGTAACACCAATATGTACCCTTATTCGCAATAAATGAATTATGAATTATAGTTCCCTATTTAATCTATAGGGGTAGTGTTTAAACTATAGTTCACGAGTAGATCTGTGTCTAAATCTAAGGTTTAAATCCATGTCTCGGACTATCCTTAAACCTCGGTTTGGAATAAGGGGGAGTTAGTTTTATTTTAGAGATTTAGTATTAAAAAAAAAAACAAAAATTTTCAAGTTAAAAAAAATCCTCTTGACCCAAAGTAACTTTGTCCGGCCAGTGGCCAGGAAGAATTTCAAATTTAGAAAGTGCCATAGAGCAATTTGGATTAAATATTTACGTAAAAATAAATAAATATGAAGCAAAATAATGCTGCCAGTTTTTAAACGAAACGAGATCAATTTTTCATATTAACGTCTTACTAAAGTCTTACATTTAGAAATAAAAAATCACATTACTCACAAAACTTAATACTAAATCAAAATTGATGAAACATTTAGTCATATAAATGCTACTTCTCGTTGAGATCATTGGACACTGTTGTGTCGTATTAAAAATGCCATATTTTTACGAAAAGTAGCACATTATGCAATAGCCAAAAGTTATTTTAAGCTATAAGGGGTCCTAACGCCAACGACCTTGGTACACAGCCTACTAAATAGTTACTACTGGCACCGGTCGCCTTCGTTGGTGAAACTTGTTGATTGTTACTTTGTTTTGTTTTTCTCAAAAGTGCTGAGATGGAATTGTAGGTGAGATCTTTACCGCCATTTTGGTGTGACTTGAGCCAAAAATTCGTTATAGTTTTGAAGCTATCCGAAAATTAAGAATTAAAACTAGTCTAGCTTTAAAATGACGAGGAATTTTCGTCTCAAATTAACCCAAAATATCGGTTAAGATTTCACCTACAATTCCATCTCAGAACTTTTGAGAAAAACAAAACACATTCGTTAAAATCAACAATGTCAGTTGCAAGCGACGGGTATTTCTGGAGCGTTGCGTTTGGCAGCGTAAATAGCCTTAACTGATGTTTTTTTTATTTATATAAAGGGGAAGGCAAAACACTTTTAACTCATGCAGCCTCGTCGAACGAATATGTATTTATCTAAAATGATACTCCGACATCTCATCTTGGTGTTTGGAAAAGACAACTTGAGATTGTGTGCTTGAATTTAATACAATCAAAATGAAATTAAATCCAAGATCACGTCCGCCATTGCCCCGATTCCCGCCAAAATATGTTAGAGAAAAAAAAACAACATCAGTAAAGGTGCCCCTTCATGACTTGATAATTTGATTAAAAGCATTCTAGTTCAAAAGGAAACATTACAAAATACACTTAAGACTAACCTTAACTATTTAATCTAACATTTTAAATGCTACCTGTTAGGCAAGGATGTTAGATTTTGAATCACAAACGAATTTAGTCCTTTTGGTCATTGTTACAAGTTATATATTCGAATACTACCTTAACATCTCCATTTTGATTTTAACAGGAACAACAGCTACGAATTCAGATGAAAGTGTGAGAAGTATGTTTATCTCTTTCTAACACGGTGTAAACTAGGATCGCTTACTCGCGGTACAAGCCTTCGTGCAAGAGTTTTCAAGTCACCCTAAGGCCTCTTAGTGTTCGAAATCAATAACCTATTAGCTATCAACAGTTAAAACTGATATTTATGGCAGTTTTGCAGTCGTTAGAAAATTAACATAACTATCCCTTGGTATCCAACAGATTAATAATCGATCTCAAACATTATCGGGCCCCGAGATAACATTTTTTTCGCACTGTTAATCAAACCCATCGCAGTAATGACAGCATTAGGCATTGCTTAACCCGCACGACCGCTGCTAGACCAGAAGACCCTAATGGTCTTGTCCCAGAAGGGTCTCATGGTCTAAGGCCCTTTGGTCTAGTATATGTGTTATAAAAAGAGATCTTTTCTCACAGTCTCAAAATAATTCTACAATAAGTAAATACTTTGTGAAAATGGCTCCAATTTTTATGACATTTACTGCATTTATTAGAAGACCTATCGCAAGCAAGCCATGCAAAGGATGCCTCAACTTTTGACGTGATAACGTTTTATAAATTGGTGAACACCTGCAATCTCAAAAAAGTGTGACGTCACGCGTCGTTACTGGAACGCCTCATGTTATTGACAAGGTAACTATAGCAACGTTTTATCGTTGTCATGGTTACCATCAATGTTTTCTTATGACGTTATCACGTAAAATTATCGTCCGGGAACAGACTTTACAGACAACCATTTTTTCAGATTAGATTTTGGTTCAATACTCTTTCTTTATAAGTCAAAATAATTCAAGATACATGATACCGCATACAAACCTTCGAATAAACCAGTTACTGTCAATAACTAGATCATTTCCACAAAGTACTTATTTAATTTAAACTGAAACAAACAAAAAAGAAAAATAATAAATTAGTAATTAATTTCATCAAAAAAACATTATAGTCAGAAATACATAACAATAAATCATAAGTTATGCCTTTCTTGCGTCATATTGTGGAAAAAAAAAGTGTAAAATTTATATCTGTTAGAGAATTACATCACTATTACTTCAATATGAAACATAGTGTTGGGGTACATTTTCGGCCACTATCGCCCGTAATTTCGGCTTTCGGCCTTATTACAGCTGCACCGAGAACGGTTTAATTTACCGTCGAAATCAATAATCCATTCTTACTTGCTGCAGTTAATTGCGGATATACTTTGTCATTTTCACGACTATGTGAAAGCTGAGGTCCGAATTGGATGAACAGCACTTACAGAGCTAACTAACCAACTAAATTGCTTTTTTTAGGGTTCCGTAGCTAAATGGCAAAAAACGGAACCCTTATAGATTCGTCATGTCTGTCTGTATGCCGTATGTCACAGCCACTTTTTTTTCATTTATTACCACTTAAAGGAAAACTTACGCGGCTATTTGTTCATTTCGGACTGCAGCCTAAGTGACAGAAATATTATCAGCGACTAACAGAAACAAGTAATTATTATTGATTTCATTAGTTACTGCCGACCAATGCTTTGTTTTGGATTTTATAGTAGTGAAGCATGCCAAAACAGTTGTTTTTTTTAATTAATCACAAACTAAGCGGTTATTATCAGTGTAGCAGTCAGTGAAATATGAACCTTTTATAGATGTGTTTAAGGTTTACTTTCTTTTGTATTCAATATGACGTAAGAAAGGTGGAATAAATCGTTACAAGACGAATGTAAAGACGTAATAACACGTGGGTACAGTTGGTAGTTAAAAGTGCATTAACAACTTTAGAACGTAGAGTCTGGCTGGCTGGCAGGCTGGTCATGCACTTTTGACCCCAGCTGTACTCATAATATGTTATACACAAATCAGTGTATGTTTTTCTAAAAATTACATAAATTATATAACCCCTTTGCTTATAAACAGTGCTTAGCTGTTCATTAGGTGATCAGAATCAATGATTAATTAATCATCCTCTAAGCAGAGTTTATAAGTAAAGTAAGGTAGGGCATTTTAGAAAAGAAACAATCCTGTTTTCACTCATTTTTAAAAGATGACGTAAGTCTTTTTCAAAAAATTATTGTTGGCAAAAAAACAAATTTCACAAAAACAAAAAACAGAATTGATATCGATCTAAAAGCAAAATCTTAAACAAATATAAGACTAGTTAGAAAGTAAATTTGAGTTGCCATAGCAACTTAATAATAAATAATTTGTATTTACAAAATAATATATTGTTACTAATTAAAAGTAATACAATAATATAACTCTCTTATAAATCGCCACTTCTGAATTGGACTAAGTTTTTTTTTAAATTATATTTGCTGACAACACATTTTCATATTGATAAGGTATTCTTTTGCTGTGTTGACAATATTTCATATAGAATTTGTCAATAGCAACACTAAGTTGTCGCAGTGACAACATACGCTAAAGTGTTACTGATATTTTGTGCCTTCTAAACACAACTTACGGTTAACCCATACTGCAAAAAAAACCGCATAGATTTTTTACTGCAAAAAAATTACACAAGGTTTCACTTACGTGCGGCTAAAAATTCACGCGTAATTTGTATCAAAAGCACAGATTTAGAGTTTTAATGTAGGATAAACCAGATAGGAGGAAACCTAAAAAAAACCTAAAATAAAAGGTCTTAAGGCAACTTCAAAACTATAAATCTGTAGTTTTGATACAAATTACATTCGGTTTTCTCCGCAGTGCAGGCTAAACCTTATTGTATAAACACAATTTGTCACAATGACAACACTTATATTGCCACACGAACAATTATTTTGTCACTTCGACAGTACTGTATCTCCACTGCACTATTTCACTTATCTGAGCGCAGTGTACAAGTTGAGCACACTCTTGTTCACCTTATGCGATGGTGTCTTAGAGAAGACGTTCCAAAACCTGAGGGTCTCGTCTCCAGCGCCTGTCACTATCGCTTCGCCGTCGGGTGATAGAGCTAAGTAGAGGACTCGGTACGAATGACCTGTTAGCTTTGCCACCTGAAATATTAAAGTTATAAGTATAATGTCAAAACTCCACGGTCTGTCTGTCTGCCACCAGGCTGTACTTCATGAACCGTGATAGCTAGACAGTTGAAATTTTCACAGATGATGTATTTCTGTTGTCGCTATAACAACAAATACTAATAACAGAATATAAATGGTAAGGAACCCTTCATGCGCGAGTCCGAGTCGCACTTGGCCGGTTTTTTATAATTTTAAGATATTTACGCAAGAATACGTTACAACGAATAAACGTTTCAGTATTCAGACATTAGATAATTAAGAATCGCATGTTTTTAATCTATATTATGCTGGAAGCTGTTTAACCGTGTAAGTCGTAATCCCTTGAGAATGTTCCTCTCTATAACAAAACATTAAAATTGGTTTAGCAGTTTAGGCGTGAATGCATGAATGAATGGACACGCGCCGAACGAACTTGTACTTGTACTTGTAGACAGGCTGTTTTCGGCGATTAGACCCTTTTTTAATTGGGTCCTTTTTGCGTGAAGATGGAGTAGGCTTGCCCAGCACCTACTACCCTCTCAGCTTAGTCGACCATGTCCAGAGGAGAGAACTTGTCAATACTTCTGGAGTCAACTAAGCCGCGGGTTTCATCACGATGTTTTCCTTCACCGTAAGAGCAATGTCAATTAGCGCACATAAATTTTTCTTAAGAAAAATACATTGGTGCACGGCCGGCCTGGATTCGAACCCACGACCTTCAGAATGAAAGTCGAGGTATCTACCACTAAGCCAACACCGCTCTTACGCGCCGAACGAATCGAATTGTTGCCGTCCACGGGAATAAGTACCTTATATGAATAGAGATAAGGTACATTTATTGACCGAACGAGCGAAGCGAGAGAGGTCTAGTGGCGAGACGGTCGGTCGGTTGTACCTATGTATCTATGTATGTTTGTTCGACGATAACTTGAGTACCGTTGCTCTGATCTTAATGACTTTTGGTATACGGGTAGTTGAGGTCCATAGAATTTTTAAGTTCGAACATGAGAGGGATCGGTTAGGGGGCTTTGATGATAGGGGGTGCAGTAGGGGATCTACCTATATGACAAGCGAACTATATGGCAAATATACCCAAGTGGGGTATCAAATGAAAGGGTGTAACTTCGGTGACAATAATATGGTACCATGGAAATGATCTGATGATGGAGCTGGAGGGAATCCACAGGAATGTATCGTCTCCGCGGTCATTTTTATATCAAACTCATTTGTATCAAAAAGGAAAAAAACGCTTTGACCTTCATGATTAAAAAATGACAATGTCAAAAATCAAAATGACATGTTTTCTTTCTGTCATTGTCGTAAAAAATATGATTTCCAGATAATTTCAAAACCATTACATATTAACTTAGCTTTGATATTATGATTAAAATTGATAAAAAAGGTACCTATCTATATAATAATACGGTCATCCTAAATAAAATTCAAATAATTCGTAAAGTTTAGAGTGCAAAGTCATGCACTCTTGTGTTCGTTCTCGATGGTCTTCGAAGGATCAGTAGCTGCTTGAACCAGCTATTGATCAGCTAAACGGAAGCCGAAGCGAAAATTGGACAATCCTTCTATAGTTGACGTCGTCTGGGCCACTCAGGATGTACCTACTTACCTACCTTGGGTGAAGACTGTAGATTAAAAGCGTCTACTTAATCTACTTTCCTATAAATCGTCAGACCTCTCTTTTTGTTTCATATTCATAATTATTCATTTATTTCATAATCAAGGGTTGGTTTGGTTAATAATTGTGGTGAATAATATTAAATAGTATTGCTAGCTGATCTAGAGATTCTAATTAAAAAAACTGGTGACTAATCTTTTTATTATTTTTATTTAATAATAGGTTAGGACTTATTATAGGACATATAGGTCCACCAATAATATAGGTCTCAAACTTCTCTAATATATTTGTATCGAGGGAGAAGCCTCTCTCCTCTTTACCTCTTTCGTTAGATTAAGATGAGTACATACTTACTACATAGGTACTAAAAATTTTAGTGTAAAGTCTGATGATAAAGACCCGATGAGAAAGGTGACAATAAGAACTTAACGATCTTGAGAAGTCTAAGATAGTCATATCCATGTTTGTACTCGTTCAAAGCACCTTGATAAGTAGGTATTCTATAGCTTCTGAAGAATCAGCTGACATCTGGGATCTGGTGATAGAGGTGGAAGAAGGCACTCAACTTCAAAGAAATATGAACTCATCTTCTAGACAAGATAAGTCTACCGTTAATGTTCGTTAAAGTTGTCTTGATAAGGAGGCACTCTAGGCACATTAGTGTGCTCTAGGTGTTAAACAAGCAACTGATATCTGGGGTTTGGTAATATAGCCGAGTAATATATAGAAAGCTATATGAACTCATCTCTAGATAAGTTAGGTCTATCGTGTTCACTTGATGAGTAGGTAGGTACTCTAGCTACTGACGATATGGTGGAATATAGAAGGAAGAAGGCTATAGGAGTTTTTAATCACACACGATTTACTTTCATTGTAGGTACTTATTCTCTCGAGTATCAATAAAACGCGAAATAAATAAATACGTGATTGAGACCAAGAAAATTAGGCTATGGAATTCATTTTCTAGACAAGATACCTAGTCTTGTTCTGTATTCTGAGCCTATGCCTAACGCGTTTGGATTCGTTAAAAGTATAATAGAGTCAGCGATGTCCAGTGTCTGATGATAGTGATACTAGGCACCTATCATTTAAACAAGATAGACCGAAGTATTTGAAGTATTTCGCCGTTATATCATACTTTACGCTGAAAAGTAAAAATCGGTACAAAAAACTCGTGAGGTCTCAGTTCGGGGCGAACTACTAGTTAGTATCTGTATATTTTTGACTTAAAAACTTCATCGAGCGTTTCAAATGTTTTTAATAGACTAAACTGAATTACCAAAAAAGAAAAACGTATAAACCTAGAATAAGATGCAGTGAATTAAATGAGACCAAATTTATTTCGTTTTGTGACAGATAAAGGGGGTAAAAACGTTATGGCCCGCAACATTATTTGAAAGCAAAATGAAGGCAATTACGTCCTAACTTAAACTCTACTACTATCGCACGATAAGGGTCATTTTTGAAAATACCTACTCGCGCCGCGTACCGAAAACTTATCATTATCTTAAGTTTCATCTACTATTCTGATTCAGAAATCTCATTGTTTTAAAAATCTGCTGATTTTCGAATTTACATTAAGACCTAAAAAAGTTCTAAAAAAAAATCGATTTTCCAAACGTCGTAGAACAAAAGTTGTTCGTTAAGAAGTGGCCCTCAACCACTTGCTACTAGAGTTACCAATAACCCTGTATACCTATTCATGGTTAGAATTGTGACTCCATACCAAAAATTCCTTAGTTCTGTTCTTTTCAGAAAGGTAATATTCCAAATTTTTCAAACAAAAACAAAGACAACAGAGAATTTCAAATAAAATCCTTAGTGTTATCGTCCTATTACTGTTTATCTTGAACAGAACAGTTTAACCAGGAAATAATGTTGGTTTACCACAATCACAATAACAATTGTAGTTTTAAATTCCCACAGATAACAAATCTATGTGGTTTGTACCTACTTAATTATTGATAAGTTTTAATTCACATAAAATAATAGTAGCCTTATACAGGGTTTTTGGTAAATAAAAATAAATAAATAAATATTTCAGGACATATTACACATCGCCATCCAGCCCCAAACTAAGCAACTTAATGCTTGTGTTATGGGTGCCAGATAACTGATAAACTACTTATATACTTTGTTTTTTGTAAATATATACATATTATACATATAGGAAACACCCAGAACCAGAAACAAGAATTTATGGTCAGCATAAATACTTGTTCCCGGCGGGAATCGAACCCGCAACCTTCTGCGTCGCAGTCGGGTGTTCGCCCGACGCGCCACAGAGGTCGTCATTGGTAATTATACTAGCAAGCCGTTGAGGGCTACTTCTGTGCACCTAAACAAAAAACTTTTGTTCTACGACTCGGAAACTGACTGTTCTACGATTTCCAAAAGCCGTAGAACATAAGTTAAAAATAAATATTAATAAATATTGCAGGACATTCTACACATCGCCATCTAGCCCCAAGCTAAGTAACTAGACTTGTGTTATGGGTGCTAGACAACGGATACTACTTATATACTTTTCTTTTGTAAATATATACTAATAACTTACTTACTTAGTTGTTTGTTAAGGTGTACAGAAGTAGCCCTCAACGGCTTGCTAGTATAATTACCAATGTCCCTGTACCTACTTATATATTTTTGAAGTTGGCTAAGTAATTTATTTTTAGGGTTCCGTAGCCAAAGGGTAAAAACGGGACCATATTACTAAGACTATACTGTCCGTGTGTCTGTCACCAGGCTGTATCTCATAAACCGTGATAGCTAGACAGTTGAAATCACAGATTACGTATTTCTGTTGCCGCTATAACAACAAATACTAAAAAAGAATTAAGTAAGTCCCATACAACATGGAACAGGCACCCTTCGTGCGTAAGTCCGACTCGCACTTGGCCGTTTTTTTTAAATTGAACTTACCATCCTATCCTACTAATATTATAAATGTGAAAGTTTGTGTGTGTGTGTGTGTATGTGTGTGTGTATGTGTGTGTGTGTGTATGTTTGTTACTCCTTCACGCAAAAACTACTGGACCGATTGCGTTGAAACTTGGTATTTAGATAGCTGAGTACCTGGATTAACACATAGGCTACTTTTTATCCCGATATTCCCACGGGATCGGGACTTACGGGATTACTCCATCATACAAAAAACTTCTGGACCGATTGCGTTGAAACTCGGTATGTAGATAGCCAGAGACCTGGATTAACACATAGGCTACTTTTAATCCCGATATTCCTACGGGATCGGGACTTACGGGATTACTCCTTTACGCAAAAACTACCGAACAGATTGCGGTGAAAATCAGTAAGTAGATAGCTGGAGACCTGAATTAACACAAAGGCTACTTTTTTTTCCGATCTGGACTTACGGGATCAGGACTCAAAATATATTTTAAAAGGTTGTAGTTGGGCGGAGGCGGAGAGAGTGATGAAGGGGTAAGAAAAATAAAAAGGGGGAGCACAGGAAAGGGGGAAGACAGGAAAGAGGAGGATAGAAAAAAGAATCATCTCAATCAGTTAAGCCGTCTTCGAATGATCGCGTAACATACACACAAAAAAAAAAAAAAAAAAAAAAAAACATACAGACGAATTAAGAACCTCCTCCTTTTTTGAAGTCGGTTAAAAAGGGAAGGATAGGAAAGAGGAAGGGGATGTAAGAGGGAAGAGACGAAATGGGGAGAAGAGGAATGGGGGAGGAGAGGAGAGGGGAGGACAGGAAAGAGAAAGGGTATGAAAGAGGGAGGGGATGAAATGGGGAGAAGAGGAAAGGAGGAGGAGAGGAAAGGGGGAGGGGAGGAATGGGGGAGGGGACCTAACCTAACCTTCTCCATCCGTGACGGTAATTTGTCAAAAAAACATTCCGGGCCTATCTGGACTCCTAGAAATGTAAGCGCTCGCTTCGCTCGCACGTGTTTGCTACTCAATCCGCGACGGTTCTGTGTCAGAAAGCATTCTGGGTCTGTCTGGACTCCTTAAAATATAACCGCTCGCTTCGCTCGCACGTGTTTGGTCACAATAACTAACGTTACCTACTCCATCCGCGACGGTTCCGTGTCAGAAAAGCATTCTGGGTCTGTCTGGACTCCTAAATATCTAACCGCTCGCTTCGCTCGCACGTGTTTGCTACGCATTCCGCGACGGTTCTGTGTCAGAAAAGCATTCTGGGTCTGTCTGGACTCCTAAAAATATAACCGCTCGCTTTGCTCGCACGTGTTTGGTCACAATAACTAACGTTACCTACTCCATCCGCGACGGTTCCGTGTCAGAAAAGCATTCTGGGTCTGTCTGGACTCCTAAAAATATAACCGCTCGCTTCGCTCGCACGTGTTTGCTACTCCATCTGCGACGGTTCCGTGTCAGAAAAGCATTCTGGGTCTGTCTGGACTCCTAAAAATATAACCGTTTTCCACGTCTTCGCTTTCCCAAGACTTCGCTCTCCCACGAGACCTCACGTTACCTTGACGTGACGTTCCTTCCCTTAACGTCTCGCTTTCCTATAACACAGCTTTCCCTTAATACTGGCATTGCTAAACACAAAAACTACTATACGAATTGTGATGAAAGTCGGTAGCAGGTAGCTAGAGACCCTAACAAATAAGCTACTTCTTATTCCGATATTCCTACGAGACTCGGACTTGCGCGGGTGAAACCGCGGGGCGCAGCTAGTTATATATAAGTAGTATTAGATAGGTACAACCAGACCATAGACAAATATCTTAGCATATATCTGAGGCGGGAATCGAACCCGCAACCCTGTGTTTGGCAGTCTGACATGGTGACCATAAATAGAAAGGTGCTACTTCACCTGGAACATTCAGGTTTATAATGTAACACTACAGCAAGCATTATATCAGTGAAGAGAAACAAGCATTAGGGGTGATTCTCATTAGAGCAGGCCGTGTCCAGGCCGGGCCGAGTCCGGAGCGGAGCCCGTCTGTGCTGCACATTTATATTACAGCGGGTTTTCAGCCATTGAGGGCACGGAGGGGATCCGTGGAGTTGACAGTAGTGGATCCACGGATGGGACATGGATCATGCACCGTGTTATACTCGTATAAATTACAAGTACAAAATGAATCTACTTAAGTATCTATATTTTTTTCCCGTATTATCTGAATATTCTGTCAATTTAATATTATTATTTTTTTTATTTTAATACTCCATTATTTTAATTACTTTTGTTGTGTAAAGCAACTTATAGGGCCTTATAAGTTGCTTTACAATAATAGGTACCTAGTTCAAATAATGCGAGTAAGTATTAAAATAGCCCATGAGAGTGACAATGTGAATCGAGGCAATGAGAAATACCTTCTAAAGCCTGTCTATTATTATTATATTTGGTTTTGTTGTGTGCTTGTAAAAAAATAAATGTTTTTCTATTATATTCTAAAATTTCAAATCCATGCCCTGTCCGGGCCACTTATATGGCCCGGTATAATGAGAATTATCCCTTACAGCATGTATCCTGTAATGTTATGTATGTATTTAGATACAAATTGCCTATCTTAGATGTTACAAGTGCCATTGTCTTGTCAGTTAAGGAGGCAGTATTGTAACTTTATAATAATGGAATCTAAATGTAATATTACAAGTGAATGTACCCGGTGAGGGAGGGTGCACCTTAATTGATAGTAATATACAATCGATTAAATTGACACTTAAGTGTATGCTTAAATAGGACCATCTTAAATATTTAGCGGACCCCTAAATATTTGAGAGCCGTTTGTTCGGGCAAATTTCTTGTCATAGGATGCTTCAATCGCAGCATAATTTTCTTACTTTTTCAAAAATGTCTGTTTCTGTAATTATCCTTCTATACCAATATTATAAAGGGAAAAGATTTGTTTGTTTGAATTGAATAGGGTCTGAAACTACTGGACCGACTTTGATGAAACTTAGTATGAGGATACCTACTTGATTCATTGGGAGTATTATTGGGAGCTTTTTATCCCGATATTCCTACGGGATCGGGGGTTGCGTGGGTGAAACCGTGAAGCACTGCTAGTATGCAATAAACAGGTAAGTACATTTTCAGTGATCATTTTGAAAAAGCAACTCTACTTACATTTTCAGTGGCCACATTTTTTTTCATTTTTTGTTTTAAGTTTTCATACAGGTGTCGTAGTTGCGCCCATGTTCGCAGGCCTGTTGTGGCCAAACAATTGTATTGTTTAGCCACTCTCTTCCAGCACTCCCTTTTTTGTCTATTTATATCGCCACTTGTTTTTTTATTTTCTAATATGCTTATGTATCTGAAGTGAAATATTCAACATGAAAAAATCTATGCAGATAGGTACCAAGTCCGTTGATTTGATAATTGGTATATTTATGTACTTACTTGTTAACTAAATCTAGTAAAATTTGTTTCTCATCGGCTGTGTAATTGCAGCCCCTTTTTGAAACAAAAGACATTGTTTATTTATTCACAAACAACCAAAAAACATGAGAATTTTTCGTTAAAACGTTCAAACCACTTGACAGAATACCGAAAGGTTACCACTTATCTTTTATTTTTAAGTTGTAATTAAGTGGTATTCACAGAGGTTGATTACGAGATTTGACATTATACCTACTTAGCAAAGCAGCCCCTAACTTTGACCAAATGGCAACATTTTAACAGAAGTTTGTTTTCTATTACAATTTTCTGATTGATTCAGTGATTGCTAGAAACCAGTTTCGTTTCACGCATTCTATAGTACTTACTGGAGCACAAATTTATAATTTTAGTAAAATAACGTTTCTTTACTAATTTGTTCTTACTTTTATATAAAACTTTGGCGTCTTGATGTAAAAAAAATACTAAAACAATCTACTCAAGTCCTAGAATACATATAACAACCAAAATTCTCCATAGGAACCGCCGTTAAAAAGATAATAAAAAAACAAAATCGCAATGAAACACAAAGAACCTCAGCAAACAACACGCTCGGCGGCGCGGCGCCGGAGTCGCATGTCATTCGTCCGTCACTTGAGTTTAGTGTTGCCATAATTTCAATTTATTTTCTACTGCTAAAATATCTTAGTTCATTATTTTGTTGTTTATTTTGTATGTTCATTATCTTTGATTCATTATAATTAGTTATTATAAGTACCTACATAATGCACAATAATTAAAAATATAAATACATATCCATAGAGAAAAAAATGTGTCATTTAATATTTACAACTTCTAAAATAGAAGTAATGCTCTAGTACTGGTATTACCGAAATGCAAATTGAGTAGAACGGAAGTACCAAGTAATCGTGTTTAGGTTTAAAGAACTTTATTATCAACAAAGACACAAATGTCACTTATGTGATAACAATAAATAAAACTTAATGTAGGTACTTATAAAACATTCATCGTTCGCTATTATAAATTTAAGTAGGTAGGTTTGGTTTTGATAAAATAAAATCCATAAGCAAGAAAACGGTAGGTAGGTACGGAAAAATTTTGATAGGTACGACAATTCATGCAAGAAATATTATTTAAAATTAAGATAAAACTATTATCCATTTTACATACCTACTTAGTAACATATTGATTTGTATTAAGTTATTTACACATTGCTTAGAGTATTTTTTTTTTAACTTGTTGCAGTTTTAATCACTAGGTAGGTACATAGTTGTTTATAATTTATTCATAAAATAATCTGCCAATTGTTTTTTGAATGTTAAGGTCGTCACAGACGTAGCTATATTTTATATTAATATAAAAATACCGTAAAACGGGGTGAATTGACCAGTAATTTTGGACTTTGACCACAGATTATATATCGACCGCTTCCGAGCAACAACTCCTAACTGCCAGTTTTACTCAAAGGTGATTTTAATGCCATCTGTTATAAAAATGTAAGCAACTCTCCTGTGACGAAAATTCGTAACTATCTGACGTTTAAAAGTATTAAAAATACGCTTATAGAAATTCGACCTATCTTATTTAGAAAATATTTTTTTCAGAAATATCTCCTTTCTCAAATTTTGACGCGCAGTTTGAACTGAGAACGTGCTGGGACTTTGAACTGGGACCTGTTCGTCTTGGCTAAAAGTAAGTTTCTGCATTAAATGTGTTAAGTTCAATGTAAATGTAATAAATTAATCATTATTTTCTTATTATTATTAATATTGGTTGTTAAATTTAAATGTAAGTGTTAAAATCTTCGTTACAAGTTTCGACTATTATTAGTTACGAGATATTTCCGGAACAAAATTTTTTCTTGTTTTATCACTATTAATTTTTATAAGACGAGAGAGATAGGAGTTATTGTCAATCAAATAAAAAATTAACTGAATTTACTATTTTTTATAACATTCAGATTACACATAGATCCATTATTACACAATTAAATACAAATAAAATCAAAAGTAAAAAAAAAACTAAAACTACTATTTTTATTAATTCATCAGGGTCACAAGGAACCAACGAATATTTAACAAGTAGTTATGGCACAAAACACTTCCTTTCACAATAATAACAGTAAATTTTAAATACATTAAAAAAACCTAAAAACTTCACTTTCACTTTTTTGTTTTTGTTTTCGGTTTTTTTTAGTTTTTGTTTTCAGGTTTTTTAGTTTTTGGATCAGGTTTAACCATTTTTACTGCCACTGTCGTTCAGGTTTAACCATTTTTAGTGCCGCTGTCACCGAAAATTCTACTCCATGAGGCGAAAGCGACTATTTCTTCAAATTGCAACGTGTACATAATCGTAACCCATTAAGGAGTTAGGTGATGAGAAGGTGCTTTCAGATGCTTCATTCATCGATACCTATTAGTGTATGTGCCCATTCTACTAGTGAAAATGGAAAACTAAGCAATTTGCTTAATCTCGCTGTACAGATCTGTTCATCACTCCGAAGATCCTCATCAGATCTTCATTTAGGATAGGGTTTCCTATCAACATTCATTCAAACCCAGTCCGACGAGACGAAAGCGACTATTTTATTTAAATTGTAACCTGTAATCGTAACCGCTGGAAGAGTTTTCTAAAGAGAAGGTGGTTTCAGATATTCCATTTATCGGTAACTATTAGTTTATGGACTTTATAGCCCAATTCTACTGGTGGAGAGCAAAAACTGAGCAATTTCCTGCACTCTCGAGGTGTAATTCTGTTCTGAGAACCTCCTCCTTTTTTTAAGTCTGTTAAAAATGCAAAATGGTCTGTATAAAAACATTTTTAGTTTTGTATCCAATAAATAAATAAATATTGCGAACATTCCACACATCGTCATCTAGCCCCAAGCTAAGCAGCAAAAGAAGCAACTTGTATTATGGGTGCTACACAACGGATAATACTACTAATAGACTTTTCTTTTTGTAAATATATACATAGAAACAACCAGACCATAGACAAATATCTAAGCATTTGACGACCCAGTTGGCACAATGGTCACCATGCCGGACTGCCAAACACAGGGTCGCGGGTTCGATTCCCGCCTCAGACAATTATTTATGCTTAGATATTTGTCTGTGGTCTGGGTGTCTGTATGTATATTAAGTATATATTTACAAAAGAAAAGTATATAAGTAGTATATCCGTTGTCTAGCACCCATAACACAAGTCTAGTTACTTAGCTTGGGGCTAGATGGCGATGTGTGGAATGTCCTGCAATATTTATTTATTTATTTAGAAATACTTGTCTGAGGCGGGAATCGAACCCTGTGTTTGGCAGTCCGGCATGGTAGCCATTGTTCTACCTGTAATCACCCCATTTTACGGTATCAAAAGATATATTTTAATATATTTTAGGTATTTGATGACGTCACTAAAATATGTCGACCGATATAGCTCGACACATTTTATATCGACGGTGGAACTTTAAAATGTCGTAAGGGACATTTTCTCGAAAGTACACTTCATATTGCGTAGTATAGCACATTTCATGCCCTATCGATCTGTGTTATTAAAATTTTGATATCTCTTCAAATATATGGATACTAGCGACCCGCCCCGGCTTCGCACGGCTATATTAAGGATGTTTTGTACATATAAACCTTCCTCTAGGATCATTCTATTTAATAAAAAACAGCAATAAAATCCGTTGCGTAGTTTTAAAAATCTGATTATGACATAAAAAACTTTATCATTATCACTACATAGTATAAAACAAAGTCGTTTTTTCTGTCCCTATTTCCCTTTGACTGCTTAAATCTTTAAAACTACGCAACGGATTTTGATGGGGTTTTTTTTAATAGATAGAGTGATTCAAGAGGAAGGTTTATATGTATAATACATGCATAATATAGCCGTGCGATACCGGGGCGGGTCGCTAGTATAGTATAAAACAAAGTCACTTTTCGCTGTCTGTCCTTATGTATGCTTAGATCTTTAAAACTACGCAACGGATTTTGATGCAGTTTTGACGTGATAACGTTTTATAAATTGGTGAACACCTGCAATCTCAAAAAAGTGTGACGTCACGCGTCGTTACTGGAACGTCTCATGTTATTGACAAGGTAACTATAGCAACGTTTTATCGTTGCCATGGTTACCATCAATGTTTTCTTATGACGTTATCACGTAAAATTATCGTTCGGAAACAGACTTTACAGACAACCATTTTTTTTTATTAGATAGAATGATTCATGAAGAAGGTTTATATGTATAATAAGTATAATATAGCGTCGCTAGTGATATAATACATCCCATAATATGGGATATATTATATCACTAGCGACGATAAAAAAAACCAGTCAAAATAATAACCCATAATAATATTATGGGTTATTATTTTGACTGGTTTTTTTTTTCATTTTTAATTCTGAGACGTCGTAAGTCTTTCTATCTGGTATATTTATGTGTTATAAGGCCCTTACAAAAATAAAAAAGTTCAATTTGACATAAAATATATATTTTTTTTCATATTGAATAAGAATTGGCGTAAGTAGTATTGGGTTCCGTACCACTGTATTCTGTTTTTATTTTTTAACCTCGACGCAAAAACAAATGCAAAAAATAGATGGCGCTAGTGATAAAAATACATGAATGAAGGGTAAATGGTGGTTTACGGTTTATGACGTATTAAAAAACTACTTACCAAATCTCGTTCAAACCAATTTTGGGTGGAAGTTTGCATGGTAATAATTATTATTATTATTATTAAGAGCCTACACTGTCCCACTGCAGGGCAAAGGCCTCTCTACCTTTCTTCCATTGATCACGATCTGTCGCCATTGCACACCAATCATTCCTATAGGAGTCAAAATCATCTCGCCATCGTCGCCTCGGTCTGCCGCGTGGTCGTATCCCTATGGGGGACCATTCTGTTGTTATTTTAGCCCAACGTTCGTCTGACATGCGGCAAACATGTCCCGCCCAGTCGTATTTTAGCTTAGCGGCTTTCTGGGAGACGTCAGCAATGCGAGTTCTGGAGCGCAGGTTCGTGTTTCTGATGCGATCGGTTAATTTAACACCCAGCATGCTGCGCTCCATACCTCTCTGACTCACCCCGAGCGCGGACCTCTGTTTTTTGGTCAAAGACCAAGTTTGGGCACCATATGTGAAGACGGGGAGGATGCACATGTCCATGAGCTTGCGCTTTAAAGATATTGGTGCGTCGCCTTTCATGAGGTGTTTAAAGGACCAATAGCTTCTCCAGGCGCTTTCCGTGCGTCGAGCAACCTCCTAAGGTAATAATGTCCTCCTCCTATGGTAATAATGCATATCATATATTTAAGTTTCATCATTCTCTTATTTTAGAAGTTTCAACAGTATAGTTCTTATAGTTTCGGAAACAAGTGGCTGTGACATACGGCAGATAGACAGACATGACGAATCTATAAGGGTTCCATTTTTTGCCATTTGGCTACGGAACCCTAAAAAATGTTGCGTAGTTTTAAAGATCTAAGATACTTTGTTTTATACTATGTAGTTACTATGTAGTTAGTTAACAAAATTAATATTATTGTTTTATTGAAATATAATTTCATGGAAATGACGTCACAGTGGTTCACAGTTTAAAATTCTTTGTAATATTTACTATATTACACGAATGGTTTAAGTACTTACACCCGAAACATTTTAAAATCATACGACATAAACTTTGAAATTTAACGAAATGTCCCTTACTACATTTAAAATTTCCACCGTCGATATATTTTAGTATCTTCTTATTTATAAAAATGAATCGCAAAATGTGTTGGTAAGCGCATAACTCAACAACGCCTGGACCAATTTGGCCAATTCTTTTTTTGTTGTGTTTGTTATTGTCAGGAGAAGGTTCTTATGAAATAAAAAATTAAGAAAATTGCGTAGAAAATAATTACGCGGGTGAAACCGCGGGGCGCAGCTAGTATTAATATAAAATATAGCTACGTCTGTGACGACCTTTATACTTGAGTCAATTTTTTTTATATGTGAGGGTATATTGGTGTTTATACTAATCAATATGATTTTATAAACGGTGGTTATATAGAATAAATAATTAGCGCCAAAAAACATTATATAATTAATTAAACACCATGGTTGTACTCAAATTTTAAGACGCCAAAACTTTTGAGACAATAATTCGCCCTTGTTCATAATTTTAGTAAAATAACGTTTCTTTACTAATTTGTTCCCTGTGATTGATTTTTTTTTTAAAACATGAAATTAAATTAATGTCAAGTTGTACCTACCTACTCGTATACTGTTGCGAAAAACGGCGGGAAACATCGTAAGAATCGGGTGCCGAATTTTGATTAAATGGTAACATTGTAACATAAACTTTGTTTTCTATTACAATAATTTTCTGCCCCGTTCGTTTCGTTCGTTTCGGTAGCCTTCCGATGGTTTGTGAATGAGCCTGCTGATTGATCCAGTGATTGCTAGAAACAAGTTTCGTTTCACGCACTAAACGAGACCCTGGAGTACAAGTTTATAGAGGGGTCCGGACATTGCATTTAGTAGGTATGGGAGCTTCGACATAGTGATATTTTTTGCGCGGTGCATTTCGAGACCCATGTCAAACTATAGTGGGCATGATGGTGAACAAATAAGCGTCATAATTAAAATAATCAAATAATTAAGCGATTCGGAAGCGGGATATTCAAAGAAACTTGATGCATTCCATATATTTAAGTGTACCTACCTACTTAACACTGAGAACTAACACGTCTTTCTTGAGATATTTTCTTATAACACGACTTTCTTTCTTTCTTTAGATATCATCATCATCACTACATTTGTACTGATTTTGATGCCTGTTTTTTAATAGATAGAGTTATTCAAGAGGAAGGTTTTCAAGTATAATACATGCATAATATAGCCGTGCGAAGCGGGTCGCTAGTGTATTATAAAGAGGGATGATTTTTTGGTTTCTAGTTTGTACTTAACGAATAGGCTCTGAAACTACGTTTTTTATTAAACTTGGGATGAAGTTATCTGTAAAAATTTCAAGTGTCTAGCTATCACGGTTCATAAGACACAGGCTGGTGACAGACAGGCAGTAAAGTCTTAGTAATGGGGACCCGTTTTTATCCTTTGGGTACGGGACCCTAATAATAATTTCTTATCAAGCAATCGTAACAAATTAGTAATTGATTATGAACAAAATAACCGTGTAATTGACAATCTCTCAATATAAATAATTACTTAATATTTAACTTATCTATTATACCTACTTACTAATATATTAAAGCTGTAGAGTTTGTTTGTTTGAATGCGCTAATCTCAGGAACTACTGGTTCGAATTGAAAAATTAGTTTTGTGTTGGATAGTCAATTTCTCGACGAAGGTTATAGGCTACTTTATATTTCGATATTCCGACGGGATCGGGAGTTACATGGGTGAAACATTGTTTCATAGTTATTAAATGAAACAATGTCCCCCGTCACGTTTGTCTGTGTGAAAGCGATAAACTCAAAAAATACTGAATGCATTATCATACGGTTTTCACCAATGAACTGAGTCATAATTGAGAAAAGTTTTCTGTGTTTATTTAATGAATGTTTTGTGTTATTTGACTGAATAGTTTCTGGCACATATGGCCCATAACAAAAATGAAAAGACATGATCATGTACCTACCTATAAAAAATATATATATAAAAATAGCGACCCGTCCCGGCTTCGCACGGCTATATTATGCATGTATTATACATATAAACCTTCCTCTTGAATCACTCCATCTATTAAAACCGCATCAAAATCCGTTGCGTAGTTTTAAAGATTTACCTAAGCATACAAAGGGATTCAGGGACAGAGAAAGCGACTTTGTTTTATACTATGTTAGTGAAGTGATAGTGATGATTAACAGCGCTCCGATCTCGTGGGAATATCGGGATGAAAAGTAGCCTTTGTTATTCCCAATTATTCAAGCTTTATCAAAAGCCGGAATGCTTTTGATAAATCTTGATTAATTGGTCAGATGTTGATGAAGAAAATGAAAAACACGATAAGTAAGTAGGTACATCTTTTTACCTAACTGCAAGGAAAGTGTTATGTTTTTCGCGCCTATCTTTGTATGTTTGAATGTTTTTACAACATCACGAAGTTCACGAAATACTGTCAATTTCATTGTTAACTAGAAAAAACGGAGAATTTTTCAACTTTTTTCTTTCTTTCAAACATTTTTTTTTCTATTTGAGTAGGTATATGCTCACAAGTACCTACACAAGTATTGCCTTGCCATCACTGAAATTGCTGTAGCAAAGGGTGAAAAAGACTCTCTAACACTTATCCTAATAGTGTCCGTAAAGTTGGACGATAGTTATATATCTGGTAGATAGAAGACCAGTCCACGAAATGTACTAAAAATCACTGTAAACATTCATATCTTTTTGCACTTTTATATCCACTTTATTCCTTGATTCAGTATTTTCCTGTTCGGTTTTGATTATCGGGACTATACAATAGCTGAAATTTGGACGATGATTGATGAAAATGTCGGAAAAAATCATGCCATCTGGGAACTATAGGTATTACGGATTTTCCTCTGCTACTCATGCGAAGTCGGGGCAAGTTGTTAGTAGGTAATATATAAAAGGATAAGCACACTCTCTTTATCAATCATTAAATGTGTGTAACAGCAAGCAGCAGCAGCAGCAGCATGGTAAGTTGATTGAATTAAATTGCTCTTGCGTCTTTAACTAAATAGCAGCGGTGCCCATATACATTTCCACGAGATTGACCTAGCAAAAAATTATGACTTAAAGATCGACATTTTAACTATTTAGCTAAGTAGGTATCTTATATCTTATATATTGGGTGCTGACAGATAGCCAGCAACACTTCGACCCAATGGGATCTTTTGTGTCCATCCCTACCTTAATGTTTCTTACTCTTTGAAGAAGTGATCGATTAACGCGGTGATCCCACTGAGAGGAAGAAACCTATATTCCTCCGGTTTGGTAGAGCCAAGTAGGTACTTATATAATGTGTTTCAGCGAAGGGGTTTTAATACGAAAGGGGGTTGTTCTAGAAGTCTAGGCGAACAACTTTTGTTCTACGACTTTTGGAAATTCGAACATTTCGTTCGAAGTTTTTGTATGAAACAGCTTGAAGTGAAGTTATCGAAAAAAAAATTCGAATTTTCAAAAATCGTAGAACAAAAGTTGTTCACTTAGACGTCTAGAACAACCCCCTTTTCTTTTAAAACCCCTTCGCTGAAACACATGGTATATAAAAAACAACATAAGTAAAACTATCCTTAAAAATCCGTAAAAACCTTTATCCATTTACTAGCGACCCGCTCCGGCTTCGCACGGCTATATTATGCATGTATTATACATATAAACCTTCCTCTTGAATCACTCTATCTATTAAAAAAACCGCATCAAAATCCGTTGCGTAGTTTTAAAGATCTAAGCGTACAAAGGGATATAGGGACAGAGAAAGCGACTTTGTTTTATACTATGTAGTGGTGATAGTCATGATGATTACGGAAGACACTGTATACCTACCTACTTTTATTAATTGCTATAATTTCAAAGTACCTACCTTATTATTTTACATAAACTTATTTCGTAGGAGAAAACAACACTTTTTGGACTATCGTTGATTCTCTTCGTGATACAATTGACTGGTCCAAGCTATGTACGAGGAGATTCATTCGATATACAATATAGACATGGTAAACTTTCTAATAAAGATTTATCAGAACTCGATCCGGAAATTGGATCTCTAAAAGACATTTATGATGTCAATGAAGAACAAGAAGATGATGGTAATGGTAAAGTTAGACAATTGTTTTTTTCCACTGTTTTCAAACATTTCTAAAGTCATAACTATGCAGGGTTATTGGTACTTAATCATATTATTAGCAAGCTTTTGAGTGCCGAAGTTCACAATCAACTTTTGTTCTACGAGTTTTGGAAATTCGAACATCTTTTTTGAAAATTTTGTGATTATGTTTATCTGATCTTACAAATTTAGCCGCTCCTTACAAGGAGTAGGTACCTAGTCATTAATCTTAAAATTAAAAACTAAACTTGGATAGTGTAGAAGCCAAGTGATCCAACTTACATTTTGGTCAAAATTGAGTTAAGTTTTAAAATAAGTAGGTACATTAAAACTGTAAGTATTCGTAAGAATAAAATCATAAGATATAAAAAAATTGATTTTTTTTTGTCCTATAATCTGAAAACATTACAACAATTCATTCAGAAACAAGGACGTAATAACTAAAAACGTGTTTTGCTTCATTCTCGAAACTTGTAAAAAGTCAGTTGGATCACTTGGCTTCTACACTGGCCACTTTAATCTTTTTTTTAAGGTGTAGAATTAGAAACGACATGGGATTCCTTCATTGAAAACTTGGATTTGGTTAACAGCTTTGCGGTCTTTATTAAAAATAAGTGGTGAGTGAGAACAAATTTTAATAGATAGACTAGCTGAGCTGACCCCCATGAGTTTCTTGTGCCTTCTTCTCATTGGTGGGCGCGTTCCGAAGGCACACATCCTAACTTAGTTTTTAAGACGATTTTATATGGTCTATACTATACTTTTAAGGTAGGTATTATGCATCCAAAGAAATATAAATTTTTGACTTTTGACTGTCCCGACAACGTTTGTCGGTTGTTTGCCATTTAAACAAAAAATAATGAAAATAATAATGTTGTTCGATTCTCAGACCTAACGAATATAAGTAGGTACCTACACAAAAATTCATACGAATCGGTTCAGCTGTTTAGTAGGAGTTTGGTAACGTCTGTTTCAAAGTCAATTTTTTTTTTGGAAAAAGGTGACTTTAAAAGTTTGTTTTAAGCTACTTTCAGGGTTTTTTTTGCAATCGAAATTCAATCGAAATGATATTGAAATGTAATTTGAACAATGTTATTAACGAGAATTGGCCTTCTGAAAGTTATAAGGGATAAAAGTCGGGGTTTTTTTTAAATTCTTTTAATAATTTTTCAGTATAAGCATCATAAACGGCAATTATAAGCTGGAAACTAGAAATTATGTTAGAATTTTGAACGCTGTGGTTGATCTTGCCGATATTGTTATACACAAGTAAGTTGAAAAACCGTTTAAGTGCGAATAGGATAGATGCACCGAAGGTTCCGTACACATATTTTAACAAAATGTTCTTAAAGATAGATAGTAACACTTTATTTGTAGAACTCACAAGAAACATAAAACGAAAAGTTTAATAAAAAAAAGTAAAAAAAAATTGAAGGACATTCTACACATCGCCATCTAGCCCCAAGCTAAGTAACTAGATTTGTGTTATGGGTGCTACACAACGGATATACTACTTATTAGGTATACCTACTTTTCTTTTGTAAATATATACTTACTAGCGACCCACCCCGTCTTCGCACGGCTATATTATGCATGTATAAACCTTCCTCTTGAATCACTCTATCTATTAAAAAACCGCATCAAAATCAGTTGCGTAGTTTTAAAGATTTAAGCATACAAAGGGATATAGGGACATAGGGACAGAGAAAGCTTCTTTGTTTTATACTATATAGTGATAATACATAGAAACAACCAGACCACAGACAAATATCTAAGAATAAATACTTGTCTGAGGCGGGAATCGAACCCGCAACCCTGTGTTTGGCAGTCTGGCATGGTGACCATTGTGCCAACTGGGTCGTCAACAACTAAATATGACTAAAGCATTGTAAAAATAAGCGACTTTATCGCGCATAGCGATTTTTTCCAGACAACCTTAGGATGGTAGGTAAGGCTAACAGAGCTTGATTGAAAGGTTGTGTTTCCAAAATTAAAAAACAAAATGTTTCCACTAGGACCCATTTTGTTTTTTAATTTTGGAAAATTATTAATCGCGAGTTTGTGGATTTTTTTAATGTGACAACATAAAGCTCGCTGGCAATAATAGTGTTACTATTTGTTCCATCTAAGAAATAACTTACATATTCAGTAAATTAGGGTAATTTTCCTGAACTTTTTAATTAAGAAAAATCTTTTTTTTTTAAACATTTTTTTTCTTATTTTTTGTGATGTCCTATCAGTACTTTAACCATCTTTACTCATTTCTATGATAAAGGGTTCTTAAATCAAATAATGGCTCCTGCACACCAAAAAGCCGCAATTCAGCTTATTAGGTACCTAGACCAACTAAAACTGACAACTTTCAGACCGCGGGCAGAGAAGTAGGTACTACTTTCCGTAGACTTGATACAATTATGTTGGTAAGATTTTTTTTTCATTTCAGCAACTCAACTGCCTACTACAATTTGATTTATCCCGGAACAGTTACTTTGTCCCTGGTCCAAGAAAACATCAATCCTAAAAATGTAGCTTTTAAAGTACTTAAGAGAATTTATTTTGCCGAATCGAAAGTTACAAAAGTAAGTACCTACATTTAGGGATGTTTCTCGTTAAATTACAAAAATTATATATAGGCGACGAATTGAGAACCTTCCTTCGGGCAGCACACGACTTCTCAGATACCTACTTTTTCTTATTGTCTGTTCTTTGTATTTACTTTTCTCTGTAACTATCTCTTACTTTCTTATTTGTGTCTAAGTTATGTCGTGTATTGGTTGAATAAATTCTATTCTATTCTTTTTTGAAGTCGGTTAAAAATTAAAACCTATTAAGTAGCTAATTTATTTTTATTCTAAATTATTTTTTTTATTAAGTAGGTACCTACCTACCTAATTCAAATTATTGCGGTCTTTATTTGCAGGCAAAATACGGCATCGAATTAATAAAAAATACCAAATGTTTCAATCTAAGCATAAAAGAATGCGACAAGCTTATATATAATGCTATGATAAACTCAGATATCTTTAGAATCGAAGCTAAAATACTATTTAAATTGGCAAACCTAGCCAAATTCTACATACCATATAACAAAGTGTTTATTAGCGTGAGTAAGCGTAATGTGGTTTTGAAGTATCTTGAGAAATCTAGAGATGGCCTTAGACCTTTAATAAAGTATATTGTGAAAACTTTGTTGGAAACTGGTATGATTCTGTCTTGAATTATATAATACATGTTTACTATTCTATTTGGACTTTTAATTTATCCGTTATGTTTGTACAGTCGGCTGCATAATTGCAGCCCTCGGTAGAGTTCGAAAATTACTATTATGGAATGTTTGCATTCTAATATTTTTTATTTGATTATTGGTGAGTTAGAAGACTTTAAACTTCACCTAAAGCAGGTGTCTAGAATCTTGCTCGTGTTGAAAACATTCTTATAACAACCGTTCTGGAGCTCTACGGTGGGTCTGCAATTATGCAGCCGACCCTATATCGTACTAATATTATCCCTTTGTATGCTTAAATCTTTAAAACTACGCAACGGATTTTGATGCGGTTTTTTTAAAATAGATAGTGATTCAAGAGGAAGGTTTATATGTATATGCATAATATAGCCATGCGCAGCCGCGGAGGGTCGCTAGTTTTTTATAAAACCTAGGTTTTTGTACTTTTTTTTAGGTTTTTAGAGGGTATATTTGTGTGGAAAATTTTACTTTTTAATACCTAAAATTATTGAATAGAAATCATAAAACATTATTGTCACACAAAATCTTTATTTCTACATACACATTAAAAATAAAAGCTTACATCAATAAATCAAATATCAGTCTATTTATACAACTTTCTCAATATATTATAAGTCTCTGAATATAAATATATTTCTGTACAATAAACTCTAAAAGAAATTATAAACTAATCGGAAATATTGATAGAAAAGAAAAGTACATATTTCACAAAACAAAAAGAGAAATAAAAAAAAGGTGAAAGAAACTTTTTGGGACTTACGTTAGGTATACAAAATATACTCTGTGGATTACATACTACAATAATTTATTTTGAATCTGTAATATATTTATTCGAAAAAAAAAAACATTTTATGACTCTATTTTTATTTAACCCATAATCAACCACTAACACGCCTTTGTGTCAGAAGCAGAAGTACCATTGATTTGTACCATCACACGACTTGACATGAAGAATCCAAACTACAAGAGTATATTTACATAATTTTTTTGATAAAAATACTGACATAATTTTTTTATGTAAAGGTATTTCAAACGATGCCTTCCAAATTTATTAAACTTTAAAACTATCTCAAATTGAAATAACAGTGTAATAAATAATCGCGGTTTTAATGACCGTTAGTTAAAGACTTGTCTGGCTGTATCCACAATTTAAAAAAAAACACATTAATCTCAAATAATAGAACAGTATTCCTGTAGTATATTATGTTCTAGACTTGCAAACTAATTTGTATTTAAAGGTCGCTGTTCGCGATTCGTTCGGCTCTGATCCATCTGCGACCACCTTGAATTGTCACGTTCCGTCCGGCACGGGAAAGATCACGTTACGTATGTATAAAGTCACGGACACTTTATCTCGTTACGTATGCAGCGACCTTTAATCATTTTAACGAAAAACTTATTTCTGTTTTTGTCCTGATATCCGATGTCCCACCCCCTTCAAACTATAATAAAAACGGAAAACTGTCACCCTCAAAATTAATTTTTTATTAGCGTTTCCTAAACACACATAATTTACCGATTATTTGGTTAAATAGTGAACGTAATCGAATCGAATCGCTTAATCGATTACAAGCGTAATCGATTAATTAATTTATATTTTCTTAAGATAGAGGTAGGACCTATCCGCCCATTCGATGAGCGCGTCGCCATTGGTGTCATTTTGTCTGTAGCCCCAGCTGGTATGGTGGCTGTTGAAGTCACCTATAAATAACGCGGGGTGTTCGAGGCTAGGCAGAGGCGGTGTGGGCCAGCAGGTGCTCGGCGGCTTATATATGTTGCAAAGTGTGGTTTCACCAAGCTGGACAGTCGTGGTAGCAATATTATTAGCATCGATGTTGTTCGAGAGCAGGTTAATTTGTTGGGATAGCGCTGTTCGGGCAAATGTAGCTGTTCCGTATTGTGCATGGTATGTTGCTGCGATGAGGTCGTAGCCTGGTATGTTACCTCTTCGGGCAAGTTGGGAGTCGTCAGAGGTATGCGTTTCTTGAAGTAGGACAATGTCGACGTCATTGGCATGCAGAATTTTGTGTAGGCACTCTGTCTTAGATTTACTAATGCTTTCTATGTTCAATTAGACGACCTCTGTGGCGCGTCGGGCGAACACCCGACTGCGACGCAGAAGGTTGCGGGTTCGATTCCCGCCGGGAACAAGTATTTATGCTGACCATAAATTCTTGTTTCTGGTTCTGGGTGTTTCCTATATGTATAATATGTATATATTTACAAAAAAAAAAAAAAAAGTATATAAGTAGTTTATCCGTTATCTGGCACCCATAACACAAGCATTAAGTTGCTTAGCTTGGGGCTGGATGGCGATGTGTAATATGTCCTGAAAAAAAATATAAAATTGTAAAACGCGAACTGATGGACCGACGTTCCTTGTTTTTGGGCGCTGAGAAGCGCCGTTTTTTAACGCATCCGGATTCATGTTGGTTGATTGAAGATTGAAGTAGTAGAGTAAGCTGCGAGACCCAGAGTAGGCAGTGCAGCTGCCAAAGTTGTTGCGCTCTTAGCACCACCCGGGGGCCACGTGTAGGGTTATTTAAGGTAGTTCCTACGGACGTGGAGCAACAACGACCCCCGGTAATTACGTGATACAAACACTAATATGGCACGGAATAATTTAACGAATTTTTAACATATTAAAACACTGCGTCGAATCCGTTAATAATTCAATTGAGCAGTGTTTATCAGAAAGCGACCATCGACGATTTTTGCTAAATTGACTTAAATTGCCTACGGGCCAAGGTGCATGTTCCTTCACATTCTCCGCTTACATGGGACCTTCTAGCTTGTTTCAATCCCGAGATATTAAACGGTCAAATAAGACCATTGAGGTTTTGACTCATTTTTGTTGCAAAAGAAGACCAACCTAGCCGGCTGGCTACAGAAAGTATTGATTTATTGATTAAATTGAATTACGCAAAAGCCGACCATTTGTTTGGCTGGCTTCTACAATAAAAAATTCATTGAACAAAATTTCATTATTACTTTGCAGAAGGCGACCACTCGATGGTCGCTTTCTGCAAAAATAGTTTTAATCAATGTATCATTTCCCATACAAAAATCTACTGTTTTAATACGAAATCATGTAATTTTTTTAACCAAACTTTATTTTGCAGAAGCCTACCAACATTATTACACAATTCAGTTTACCAATAGATTTTGAACTGTGAGGTGTGTATAGTGTGTGAGTGTGTCCTAGTCCGTTTCGGGTTGATTATAGGCGTAGCCTCCTTCTCCTGAAGGTTGATCGAAGGCATAATCTTCTTCGCCTGCTTACAGTCCTCATGGTTTGTCCACATAGTACCATGCAGTGACCTGGTACGCTCCTTGATCAGAGATCTTGCTTTGCTGAAGGGTAGTGGCACGTCCGGTCTACTAACTTCTGACCCTCTATGCGCAAGCTCATCACTGCATCATCACCTCTTTAGCTACTGTGCCCCTTGATCCACCACTGCAGAGTCAGTTGTTTGTTCTCACTGACTGTTTATGACATTTGTAGCCAAGCTCTTGAGTTTACAATGTGACAGTCCAGAGTTTGCAATACCGATTTCCTGTTGGAAAGGATGCGAATGGATAGGTCACTTACTTTCCTGACGGCAATGGCCTGCGCTGCTGCCTTTATGATTCCCATAGACTCCGCTTGAAAGACGGTATTGTGAGTATCTATATCTAGCGAAGGTGAAAATTTGATGTATCTGTTTTGGACCCATCTGTGAAGATCGTCAGCTTCTTGGGATTGAGACCTTGCCAGTTGTCGTCCTCATGGAGTAGTATTTTGTATTTTTACCAATTACATACCTCTTGGGGACCTTCGTTGAAGATAGGAAAATGTACTATTAGGTACATTTTCCATGAGTATCAGGGAGTGAGGACCCCTGTTATTTCTCCATAGGTCTAATTCATATTCTTGACTTATATGGAGATGTAATGGTGGCAAATCGAGCCTGAGTTTTAGGGGCCGTTGGTGCCGTTCTAAGACAGCCTGTTATCGCCCTACAAACCATTCTTTGAAATTTAGTTAGTTGTTCCACTACCGTGGTCAGGCTGGGTCTTGGCCATCATACTAACGCACTGTAACGGAGTCAAATGATTTTTTTGTTTGAGACACAGGATGATTTAGCTAGCATTCTTCGACAATGCCAGAGAGCTATGCTGGCTTTGTCGATTTTCTTGCCTAAGTTACTGCTTCAATTGAGTTTGTAATATTGTATGATACCAATATATTTTACCTACAGTGATAGCTGGAGTTCAGTCTGGGAGGGCCTGTATTCATCCTGGGCCCGCTTGTTTGGAAACATAATTACTACTTCTGTTTTCCTAGGATTGACTGAAAAGTCATACTCCTCGCACCATCGCACGATCTATCTTCTTCCAGATTGGGAGAGATCGCAGACAGCGCTAGCTAATTTACCTCAGACGAGTATGACCAGATCGTCAGCAAACTGTAAAGTAGCGATTATTGTTAAGTTTGGTGATTCGATCATTGAAATGACCAAGTTTCACAGCAGTGGCAATAGCACTCCCCCTTAGGGAGAGCTTCTTATCACTGGAGCCGCCACTGACTCACCTGCAAGCGCACTATTCACTTGTTTAACATGTTGTTGACCCAGCGAATGGTAGTAGGGTATACACAGTATCTCTGCAGCGCAGCTATTATACTACAGAAGTGGGTCCTGCTGAAGGCCTCCACGTCAATGATCAGTCCCGATACAAATCCCCTTCTGGTCAATGGCCTCCTCAATACTATTTACCACAGCGTGAAGTGCTGATTTTGATTTCCCAGCCCTGTACGCATGTTGATTACAGTGCATGAGCAAATTGTAAAGCGGCCTATCTCTCAGCTTCCTGTTACACAGCTTCTTCATTGCTTTTAACAAGAAGGAGATGAGACTGATCGGCCTGAAGGATTTACTAGTGTAGTCACTCTTACCAGGTTTAGGTATGAATACCACGTTTACCTCTCTCCATTTAGGTGGGATGTACCCATGGTGGAGGCATGCTCTCATTGCTTTGGGAAGTTGGTCTAATCCCCATTGCAAAAGGGCGGGGAAAATGGCGGGGAAAAGGGGAAAAGCGGGGAAAAGGGCGGGGAAAACGGGGAAATTGAAAACTGCTGATACAGCATTTGAGATTTTCATAGGTTATGATTTTACCTGCAAAAGTCAAAGTCAGGATGTATGTAACGTACCATCGGGTTTACGGATAGATCCGAGCACCGCAGTAGACTGCAAAACCAAGACCTTTATAACTCTATTTGCTTCGCAAAAGTCCCTGCTTCCTCTGGATCTTAGTTGCTTAATGTATAGGGTCTTAAAATCAATGGTTTAACAAGATTTCTACATATACATTTTATTTATTTACCTGATTTTGACACTTTTTCGCAAGTAGACCATCGGAGATGGTTTTTCCTAAATTTATTCAATTAACTAAAATGGTTTTTGCAGAAAGCATCTACTTCGATGATCTACTTCTGCAAAATACATATTTCAAAAAAGGGTTATAAAGTCAAACGAGACTATTACTAAAAACGTTTTTTTACATAGTAAATAAAAGTTTTTGATGGAGTTTGATAGCTGTAGTGATAGCTAATTCTATATACTATATTATGCAAATAAATTTTTATCTATTTTATGGCTACAAAAAAAGCTTGACAAAGAAAACATAAAACACGCTCTATCTCAAAACACGATTTTCGTCGATGGTCGCCTTCTGCTAGACACTGCTCAATTATTCTTTATCAATAAAATTTATATGTAGTAATTATGTTTTACACAAATGGTAATCGCTGTTTGTTTTTTATTAAATTGATAAAGAAATCGTATAAAAAGTCCCTATTGAGGAGTCATTGGGTTTTAAAATACCAAAATCGGAATGGTAAGTTTTTTATTTAGAATTTGTTTTGACGTGGTAACCGTCTAATAAATTGGTGGAACCACCTGCATTCACACAAAAGTGTCACAGTAATATTGTGTGACGTCATGCGTCATGGTAACATGACCATAACTAAAAAGCTAAACAAGTTCCTTTCGTTTTGTGATAGGTAAAACATCGCAGTTTTGTCTAATTTTATATCATTTAGCTGGCCCTCATCGAATTCACGAATTTGTACTTTTTAACCGACTTCAAAAAAGCATTAGGTTCTCAATTCGAAAGTTTTTTTTACGGTTCCGTAGCCAAAGGGTGAAAATGGGACCCTATTACTAAGACATCACTGTCTGTCTGTCACCCAGGCTGTATCATATGAACCGTGATAGCTAGACACAGTTGAATTTTTTACAGATAAAATAAAATAAATAAATAAATATTGCAGGACATTCCACACATCGCCATCTAGCCCCAAGCTAAGTAACTAGACTTGTGTTATGGGTGTTAAACAACGGATATACAGGGTTGTTTTTCGAATTTACATAACCTCAACATTTTTTTTTTCGAATTTCCAAAAGTCGTAGATCAAAAGTTCCTTGTTATGGTGCACAGAAATAGCCCTCAACGGCTTGCTAGTATAATTTCCAATAACCCTGCATACTACTTATATACTTTTCTTTTGTAAATATAATACTTATAATACATAGAAACAACCAGACCACAGACAAATATCTAAGCGTAAATACATGTCTGAGGCGGGAATCGAACCCGCAACCCTGTGATTGGCAGTCCGGCATGGTGACCATTGTGTGGTGAAGATGATGTATTTCTGTTGTTTAACAACAATTAATAAAAATAGAAAAAAATATATTTAATTGGGGCTCCCATGCAACATGGACCTGGTTATGTAATAATACCTAAGTATGTCAACAATTTTTTTTTTTTGTCAATTTTACCCTGTTGAAAAAGGCTCAGGCTTGCTCAGTTCATAACAGCCTCGTCTATAAAAATTCCGCCGATTTTTACTGGTCATACAAAGTCGAATAAAACAAATCGGATACTTTAATTAAGCAATACTCCTTTAGTTATCAGACCATAGATGATGTCTTTTTTTTTACAGCCATGATGATGTCCCATAATCTCATGTCCTCATCTTAAAATTCAAAATGATTGCCACATTTCAAGCTCTACTAAGACCCGAAAAATTATGTCATAGTTATGCAGATTATAAAATATCGTAACATTCGATTTCCCAGAATGAGACACTTACGTAAAAGTTATTGACTATACAGGGTTATTGGGAATTAATTGGCACGGCGTTAAGGGCTTCTTCTGTGCACCTTAACAATCAACTTTTGTTCCACGACTTTTGGAAATTCATTATAAAAATATTCCATACAAAAATAAAAAATTAAATCCAACAGTTCAAATAATACTCAACTCTACGTCTACGTCACAGAGTAGGTATGGTACAACCCGATCGGGTCGCACGCAGTGCGCCCCGTGCCGATCGCGCGCGCGCACTTGCCGCATAGACATAGAAAATTACCAGACAATACGAGAAACACTTAAATAT
Organism: Idaea aversata; assembly: GCA_907269075.1. Taxonomy (NCBI): domain Eukaryota; kingdom Metazoa; phylum Arthropoda; class Insecta; order Lepidoptera; family Geometridae; genus Idaea; species Idaea aversata. The sequence continues at coordinate 3,003,354 of OU026084.1, forward strand.
TTTTTTTTGGTATATGTATTAAGCTTCGACAAAAGTCGTAGAACAAAAGTTGTTTGTTAAGGTGCACAGAAGAAGCCCTTAACGCCGTGTCAATTAATTTCCAATAACCCTGTATAGGGAATCTCCGCAGCCCCAATAGCACTCTAAACGGGTTATTGTATAGGACTAACTTACCCTGTAAGCCCTATAAGCGCGCTTGGTATAGCTGGACCACAAAACCCAGTGTAAAACGATTGACAAAAGGCCCTGAACAAGGCCACTCTATCTCACATTCATCATATGGAATTATTATTATTTATTATTCTGCAGGCTAACTCCGCATTTCAACTAACTTTGGTATTACTCTTCATTGTCGCTGTTGGCCGCAGTACTCCCATCCAAGATCAGGACCGGCAGGACGATTACGAAAGGGAAGGAAATCAAGATCCCACAGAAAGAGAGGAAAACCGTCGACTTCGTAACCAAGACCAGAGAGACCAACAGGACCGCCGACGACAGCAAGGAGGCAGAGCTGTACACGATAGTGTGGAAAAACATCCTCTACGTTACCAAAATGACTATCGAAAGTCAATTGATAGAGTTCGGAGACCATCACTACAGGAAGTATTACTTTTAGGAGTTCATAAGGCATCATCGGAAGAAGAGAATCTTCAAAGAGAAAATAACGATGTACTTGAATTAAGAGACCAAGTTATAGTATATGATGATGGAAAACTCTACAGAAGCAACAACGACAACGATCGTCTTGAAGTCGTTCGTAAAGGTCAAGAGGAAACGAATAAAAACGACGAAATTATTGATGTCAAAGCTCAAAGAGAACGCCGAGATGTTCAGGATTTTACAAGATCAGACATAAAACGGGAGGGATCCAATCAACGTGAAAATTCTGAGAATAAACATACTAAACATATCGTAAATTCCATTTGCTCGAAAGAAAAACCAATGTCTTCCTTCTATAGCACAAAAATCCATTCTTACAAAGATGAACTTCACCCCGACAACCCCTATAACCAACAACTTTATAACGGAATTATAAAAAACATACAACTGCAAGCTGAACACAATACACCATATTCATATGATTATTTTAATCCATTAACGTCCGTCTATAACAAAGGAATTCATTATCACGACTATCAACCTCTTAACCAGTATGACAAAGGGATATCGCACGGAGTTACAAACAACAGAAATGCATTTGGACAACTGCAAGCTGACAATAATACACCATATTCATATGAATATTTTCATCCAGTGACGTCCATCTATAACAAAGGAATTAATTCTCACAATTATCAGCCTGTTTCCCATTATGACGAAGGGATATCGCACGGAATTGCAAATAACAGAAATGCATTTGAACCACTGCGAGCTGACAATAATACACCATATCCATATCCATATGAATATTTTCATCCAGAGACGTCCATCTATAACGAAGGGATTAATTCTCACAACTATAAGCCTGTTTATCAGCATAACCAAGGGATATCGCACGGAATTGACAACAACAGAAATGATCAAAATCCAATTGCGAATTGTCATTAATTAATATGCCATTACCATATAAATATTCCAATCCAGTGACGTACCTACATCTATATTCTATAACAAAGAAATCAATTCTAACAACTATAAACCTCTTAACCAGTATGCCCAAGGGATCTCGCACGAAATTGCAAACAACAGAAATGATCAAACACCACTTACAAGATGGCATTAATATGCCATATCCATATGAATAATCCAATCCAGTGACGTCCATCTATAATGAAGGTATTAATTCTCACAACTAGGTATAAATCTCATAACCAGTATGACCAAGGGATCCCGCACGCAATTGCAAACAACAGAAATGTTAGATCACTGCAAGCTGCCAATAATGGACATATCCTTAAAAAAAAAGATGATGATGCAGCAGAATAATAGGCAATAATTTAGTTGAGAATTTAATGATCTTGCTGTCAAAAAAATGTTAAATATGGTGTAAGTTTCGCAGATTATATACTTAGTTTGAAAACTTGTAGTGAAAGTTGATTAGTGGATTTGTGATTAAAAATAATTATTGAATTATGTTTTTTTTATAATACCTAGATAATTTTGAACCCATCCCTCTAAATATTGTCATGTTTCATTGTAAATCGAAGGATTTCTTTCAGTCAAAACGTGACACAAAGGAATACAAAGCTTATTATCAACTTGAGATGTTGAACCATGAACATCTGGGACGTGCTGACAGCTATGACAATAGCACAAATATTTTTGTTGCATAAAACCTATAACTGCCATGACTAATATGACTATGCCTCTATTACTTGTTTTTTTTTCATTTTCTAATTAAATTAGTGTAATTTAATTAAAGAGTATTTTTTTGTTTGTAACGACTAGGCTCCGAAATTACTGGACCAATTTTGATGAATCTTGGTATGAGGATACATTGAATCACTAATATCAAGCATTTAGTGGCCCTCGTCACCCGCAGCTACCTTTTATTTTTTATTAAGGCTGCTTATGGTGCCAAACGCAACGCGCCAGAAATACCCGTCTAGTCCATTGAAAAGTAACATTTGGAGTTGCATTTGTCAGAGGACGCAATTTTATTTTTTAGATATCAAGAGGGCATCAGTCTAAGCTAAAATCCAAGTTTGAGGGATTGTAGCTCTTGACCCACGGCCGCCATCTTGGAAAAAGGGATTTAAATGTTTTTTATGGTTTATCTGACAAACTATAGGTCTCACAAAAAATATTACTAAACATTTTTTGTTGCAAATAAGATTATCTACAACTTTTATTAGGTAACTTTTAGTCTTAAACCAAAAATAAAAAAGTAATGAGCGAAAATCCATTACTCAGATCCCTAAGCTCTTATACGGTACCATCTAGCTGAAAGCATGAAACTTGGCATGCATGTAGCTTTTACATAGATAATAAGATATAGAAGTAGAAATAAGTCGTATGGCGATTGGTTCTCCCCTTTCCCCCCCTTTTGTGTGCCAATTCAGAGTTTTTCGCATTTTTTATGAAAACGGTTAAAACTATAACCAAATTGCCAATGAGCAATATGATCTTCATCAAATTCACTACAACATTTACCTCAGAAGTATGTAGATCGGACTTACAGTTTAAAAGCTGTAAAGTGATTTTTACGCCCCGTCGACCCTGTTTTGTATCAGCCTTACAGTTTTGTTATTTTATTATAAAACAGTTAAAGCTATAACAAAACTGTTTATGACCGATATGTTTTTCATTAAATTGTCTACAATAATTGTCTTAAAAGTATGTTGATAGGACTTATAATTTTCAAAATACTTATGCTTACTTTTCTTCTTCTGAAAATTAACACAAAAAGGTAAACATCGAAAAAGCGCATGTAATCACTTTTATACTTTTTAGACCCTCCGAGAGTAGTCTTTACCTGAGTTTACATCCTTGAAAACCCTGGGCTACTCCCATGGTGCTACGAAATCAGTATGCTTAGTAAAAATAATAACTCAAATTTTCATGGATTTTCACTTATAACTTTTTGTTTTTTGTTCTACGACGAAAAGTTACTTAACAAAAGTTGTAGATAATCATATTTGCAACAAAAAAAGTTAAGTAATATTTTTTGTGAGACCTATAGTTTGTCAGATAAACCATAAAAACCGTTTAAATCCCTTTTTCCAAGATGGCGGCCGTGGGACAAAAGCTACAATCCCTCAAACTTGGATTTTAGCTTAGACTAACCTCCTCTTGAAATATATAAAATAAAATTGCGTCCTCTGGCAAATGCACGCTAAGCCTAAAAAAAATGTAACATTTCAATGGACTAGTCGCTTACAACTAATATTATTGGTTGTAACGAATGTGTTTTGTTTTTCTCAAAAGTGCTGAGATGGAATTGTAGGTGAAACTTTTACCGATATTTTGGGGTAATGTCGGAGCAAAAATTCTTTTTGTTTTCAAAGCTAGACTAGTTTTAATTCTTAATTTTAGGATAGCTTCAAAACTATAGGAAATGTTTGGCTCAAAATCACACCAAACACAAAAATCTCACCTACAAATTCCATCTCAGCACTTTTGAGAAAAACAAAACACACTCGTAACAATCAACAATTTTCACCAACGAAGGCGACCGGTGCCAGTAATAACTTTTTAGTAGGCTGTGTACCAAGGTCGTTGGCGTATGGACCCCGCTTAATTTATTTTTTTCTTAACATAAGTAGGTAATTACGTTATACGAACACTAATATGTCACGGATTAATTTAACGAATTTTTAACATATTAAAACACTGCGTCGAATCCGTTAATAATTCAATTATTCTTTATCAATGAAATTTATAGGTATGTAGTAATTATGTTTTACACAAATGGTAATCGCTGTTTGTTTTTTATTAAATTGATTAAGAAATCGTATAAAAAGTCCCTATTGAGGAGTCATTAGGTTTTAAAATACCAAAATCGGAATGGTAAGTTTTTTTATAAGTTTTTTTATTTAGAATTTGTTTTGACGTGGTAACCGTCTAATAAATTGGTGGAACCACCTGCATTCACACAAAAGTGTCACGGTAATATTGTGTGACGTCATGCGTTATGGTAACATGACCATAACTAAAAAGCTAAACAAGTTCTTTTCGTTTTGTGATAGGTAAAACATCGCAGTTTTGTCTAATTTTATATCATTTAGCTGGCCCTCATCGAATTCACGAATTTGTACTTTTTAACCGACTTCAAAAAAGCATTAGGTTCTCAATTCGAAAGTTTTTTTTACGGTTCCGTAGCCAAAGGGTGAAAATGGGACCCTATTACTAAGACATCACTGTCTGTCTGTCACCCAGGCTGTATCATATGAACCGTGATAGCTAGACACAGTTGAATTTTTTACAGATAAAATAAAATAAATAAATAAATATTGCAGGACATTCCACACATCGCCATCTAGCCCCAAGCTAAGTAACTAGACTTGTGTTATGGGTGTTAAACAACGGATATAACAGGGTTGTTTTTCGAATTTACATAACCTCAACATTTTTTTTTCGAATTTCCAAAAGTCGTAGATCAAAAGTTCCTTGTTATGGTGCACAGAAATAGCCCTCAACGGCTTGCTAGTATAATTTCCAATAACCCTGCATACTACTTATATACTTTCCTTTAGTAAATATAATACTTATAATACATAGAAACAACCAGACCACAGACAAATATCTAAGCATAAATACATGTCTGAGGCGGGAATCGAACCCGCAACCCTGTGATTGGCAGTCCGGCATGGTGACCATTGTGTGGTGAAGATGATGTATTTCTGTTGCCGATTTAACAACAATTGATAAAAATAGAAAAAAAAAATATTTAATTGGGGCTCCCATGCAACATGGACCTGGGGCCCTACCGCGGTAAGTGCGTCGGCTTCAAGCCGACGACGTCGATATCCCAAACCGCGTCTCACAATGGGCAGAAATTTGAGCTTGCTTTTCATAAAAATTTTGAATAATTAAGTAGTGTTTTCGTGTGTTTTAAGTATGCAGGATTACCGGGGACATCAAAACATTCAAAAATAAGTGATTATGGTTTTATTATTTAAAAAAAAAAACAAAGTCATATTTTGTAATGTTTTTTAGAAATAACAAAACCAGAATAACTTATTTTTAAATGTTTTGATATCCTCAACAATCCTGCATACTTAAAACACATGACAAAAACCACTTAATTTTTCAAAACTCCTATGAAAGACAGGCTCAAAATTTCGTCCAGTGTGGGGCGCGCGTCGGCGTAAACCGACGCGTTGGTTTGAAGCCGACGCACTTACCGCGGTAGGCCCCCTGGTTATGTTATAATACCTAAGTATGTCAACAATTTTTTTTTTCAATTTTACCCTGTTGAAAAAGGCTCAGGCTTGCTCAGTTCATAACAGCCTCATCGATAAAAATTCCGCCGATTTTTACTGGTCATACAAAGTCGAATAAAACAAATCGGATACTTTAATTAAGCAATACTCCTTTAGTTATCAGACCATAGATGATGTCTTTTTTTCTACATCCATGATGATGTCCCATAATCTCATGTCCTCATCTTAAAATTCAAAATGATTGCCACATTTCAAGCTCTACTAAGACCCGAAAAATTATGTCATAGTTATGCAGATTATAAAATATCGTAACATTCGATTTCCCAGAATGAGACACTTACGTAAAAGTTATTGACTACAGGGTTATTGGAAATTAATTGACACGGCGTTAAGGGCTTCTTCTGTGCACCTTAACGATCAACTTTTGTTCTACGACTTTTGGAAATTCATTATAAAAATATTCCATACAAAAATAAAAAATTAAATCCAACAGTTCAAATAATACTCAACTCTACGTCTACGTCACAGAGTAGGTATGGTACAACCCGATCGGGTCGCACGCAGTGCGCCCCGTGCCGATCGCGCGCGCGCACTTGCCGCATAGACATAGAAAATTACCAGACAATACGAGAAACACTTAAATATTTTTTTTTGGTATATGTATTAAGCTTCGACAAAAGTCGTAGAACAAAAGTTGTTTGTTAAGGTGCACAGAAGAAGCCCTTAACGCCGTGTCAATTAATTTCCAATAACCCTGTATAGGGAATCTCCGCAGCCCCAATAGCACTCTAAACGGGTTTTTGTGTATAGGACTAACTTACCCTGTAAGCCCTATAAGCGCGCTTGGTATAGCTGGACCACAAAACACAGTGTAAAACGATTGACAAAAGGCCCTGAACAAGGCCACTCTATCTCACATTCATCATAAGGAATTATTATTATTTATTATTCTGCAGGCTAACTCCGCATTTCAACTAACTTTGGTATTACTCTTCATTGTCGCTGTTGGCCGCAGTACTCCCATCCAAGATCAGGACCGGCGAGAAGACCGAGACGAAGAAGACAAAACTTTTATACTCCGTAATCATGATGAGAAGGACATAGTTAGAAACCAGAGGCAGGAGAAACGTGATCGGGTCGACGGTAGGCGTGATCAGGACCACTGGCCTGAAAGGATCTCCAGGCGACATCAAAACAACAACAGGCCTGATCAGCTCGACGGCAGGCGTGATCAGGACCACTGGCCTGAAGGGATCTCCAGGCGACATCAAAACAACAACAGGCGTGATCAGGTCGATGGCAGACGTCAGGACGACTGGCCTGATTGGACCTCCACGCGACATCAAAATAACAACAGGCGTGATCGCGAACGGCAGGATGATTACGAAAGGGAAGGAAATCAAGATCCCACAGTAAGAGAGGAAAACCGTCGACTTCGTAACCAAGACCAGAGAGACCAACAGGACCGCCGACGACAGCAAGGAGGCAGTGCTGTACACGATAGTGTGGAAAAACATCCTCTACGTTACCAAAATGACTATCGAAAGTCAATTGAAAGAGTTCGGAGACCATCACTACAGGAAGTATTACTTTTAGGAGTTCATAAGGCATCATCGGAAGAAGAGAATCTTCAAAGAGAAAATAACGATGTACTTGAATTAAGAGACCAAGTTATAGTATATGATGATGGAAAACTCTACAGAAGCAACAACGACAACGATCGTCTTGAAGTCGTTCGTAAAGGTCAAGATGAAACGAATAAAAAAGACGAAATTATTGATGTCAAAGCTCAAAGAGAACGCCGAGATGTTCAGGATTTTACAAGATCAGACATAAAACGGGAGGGATCCAATCAAAGTCAAAATTCTGAGAATAAACATACTAAACATATCGTAAATTCCATTTGCTCGAAAGAAAAACCAATGTCTTCCTTCTATAGCACAAAAATCCATTCTCACAAAGATGAACTTCACCCCGACAACCCCTATAACCAACAACTTTATAACGGAATTATAAAAAACATACAACTGCAAGCTGAACACAATACACCATATTCATATGAATATTTTAATCCATTAACGTCCGTCTATAACAAAGGAATTCATTATCACGACTATCAACCTCTTAACCAGTATGACAAAGGGATATCGCACGGAATTGCAAACAACAGAAATGCATTTGAACCACTGCGAGCTGACAATAATAATACACAATATCCATATCCATATGAATATTTTAATCCAGTGACGTCCATCTATAACCAAGGGATTAATTCTTACAACTATGAGCCTGTTTACCAGCATAACCAAGGGATATCGCACGGAATTGCAAACAACGGAAATGATCAAAAACCAATTGCTATCAACAGAAATGCATTTGGACAACTGCAAACTGACAATAATACACCATATCCATATGAATATTTTAATCCAGTGACGTCCATCTATAACCAAGGGATTAATTCTTACAACTATGAGCCTGTTTACCAGCATAACCAAGGGATATCGCACGGAGTTACAAACAACAGAAATGCATTTGGACAACTGCAAGCTGACAATAATACACCATATTCATATGAATATTTTCATCCAGTAACGTCCATCTATAACAAAGGAATTAATTCTCACAACTATCAGCCTGTTTACCAATATGACGAAGGGATATCGCACGGAATTGCAAACAACAGAAATGCATTTGAACCACTGCGAGCTGACAATAATAATACACAATATCCATATCCATATGAATATTTTAATCCAGTGACGTCCATCTATAACCAAGGGATTAATTCTTACAACTATGAGCCTGTTTACCAGCAAAACCAAGGGATATCGCACGGAATTGCAAACAACGGAAATGATCAAAAACCAATTGCTATCAACAAAAATGCATTTGGACAACTGCAAGCTGACAATAATAATACACAATATCCATATGAATATTTTCATCCAGTGACGTCCATCTATAACGCAGGAAATAATTCTCACAACTATCAGCCTGTTTACCATTATGACGAAGGGATATCGCACGGAATTGCAAACAACAGAAATGCATTTGAACCACTGCGAGCTGACAATAATAATACACCATATCCATATGAATATTTTCATCCAGAGACGTCCATCTATAACCAAGGGATTAATTCTTACAACTATGAGCCTGTTTACCAGCATAACCAAGGGATATCGCACGGAATTGCAAACAACGGAAATGATCAAAAACCAATTGCGAAATGTCATTAATATGCCATTACCATATGAATATTCCAATCCAGTGACGTACCTACATCTATATTCTATAACAAAGAAATCAATTCTAACAACTATAAACCTCTTAACCAGTATGCCCAAGGGATCTCGCACGAAATTGCAAACAACAGAAATGATCAAAAACCAATTGCGAAATGTCATTAATATGCCATATCCATATGAATATTCCAATCCAGTGACGTCCATCTATAACAAAGAAATCAATTTTCACAACTTTAAACCATATTATGACCATTATAACCAAGAGTTTTCACACGAAATTGCAAAGAACAGAAATACATTCAGTCAACTGCAAGCTGACAATAATACACCATATCCATGTGAATATTCCAATCCAGTGACGTCCATCTATAATGAAGGTATTAATTCTCACAACTAGGTATAAATCTCATAACCAGTATGACCAAGGGATCTCGCACGCAATTGCATACAACAGAAATGTTAGATCACTGCAAGCTGCCAATAATGGACCATATCCTTAAAAAGATGATGCAGCAGAATAATAGGCAATAATTTAGTTGAGAATTTAATGATCTTGCTGTCAAAAAAATGTTAAATATGGTGTAAGTTTCGCAGATTATATACTTAGTTTGAAAATTTGTAGTGAAAGTTGATTAGTCAGTGGATTTGTGATTAAAAAAAATATTGAAATGTGTTTTTTTATAATACCTAGGTAATTTTGAACCCATCCCTCTAAATATTGACATGTTTCATTGTAAATCGAAGGATTTCTTTCAGTCAAAACGTGACACAAGGGAATACAAAGCTTATTGTCAACTTGAGATGTTGAACTAAGTATAAATAAGTATAAATATCTGCTACCTAAATAGCAATTCTAATATAATTTGCTACTTGACAGTTGTAGGTAACGATAGATAGAATATGAAATATGATGAAAATGGTAGCTCTAATAGGATAACAATACAATTTATGTTTTGCATTAAGATACTTACTTACGCTGGCTCAGCGACCCGAAGTGGATCTAGGCCTCCGGCACCAAAATACACCATTGCGAATCGGCTGCATGAAGGGCTTGCAGGTCTTGTTGGACTTGGTTTATCCAGCGATACCTAGGTCTTCTACTACTACGAAGTCGGGCCGATTTGGTCTAGCCGATGATATTAGGCTCAGCCACAAGTTCTTTCAACTCCACAAACTTCCTTACTCTCGCAAAATAAAATAAAATTTAGCACAATAAACTTACGATTATAATATAAACCCAAATAACCCGCCCCTTACCGTTCCCTGCGCAAAGGTTTCTGATGGCTAACCTCTACGCCAAAAAAGAGCCGGAGAGTCACACCCATTCCCCAATTCTATCGCCCAACTCTGATAAATTGTTTGGCGTCGTCGTCACCCTAACGTCTCTACGGCGATAGGTACAAAAAAGAGCCGGAGAGTCACACCCATTCCCCAATTCTATCGCCCAACTCTGATAAATTGTTTGGCGTCGTCGTCACCCTAACGTCTCTACGGCGATAGGTACAAAAAGAGCCGGAGAGTCACACCCATTTCCCAATTCTATCGCCCAACTCTGATAAATTGTTTGGCGTCGTCGTCACCCTAACGTCTCTACGGCGATAGGTACAAAAAAGAGCCGGAGAGTCACACCCATTTTCCAATTCTATCGCCCAACTCTGATAAATTGTTTGGCGTCGTCGTCACCCTAACGTCTCTACGGCGATAGGTACAAAAAAGAGCCGGAGAGTCACACCCATTCCCCAATGCTATCGCCCAACTCTGATAAATTGTTTGGCGTCGTCGTCACCCTAACGTCTCTACGGCGATAGGTACAAAAAAGAGCCGGAGAGTCACACCCATTCCCCAATTCTATCGCCCAACTCTGATAAATTGTTTGGCGTCGTCGTCACCCTAACGTCTCTACGGCGATAGGTACAAAAAAGAGCCGGAGAGTCACACCCATTCCCCAATTCTATCGCCCAACTCTGATAAATTGTTTGGCGTCGTCGTCACCCTAACGTCTCTACGGCGATAGGTACAAAAAATATACGCTCCAAGTCCATGTATTTGACCCTTGGCTTTTTGTTAGCGTCTTCTGCCGGCGTCCCAGGCGTACCTACAATCGGCGGCGCTCAAATGTCAATTAAGTCGAAGCGTAACGTTTACAATCCTGTGCAGCACTATTTTAAACACTAGTCGACCATGTCCAGAGAAGAGAACTTGTCAATACTTCTGGAGCCAACTAAGCCGTGGGGTTTCATCACGATGTTTTTCTTCACCGTAAGAGCAATGCCAATTAGCGCACATATTTTTTTAAGAAAAATCATTGGTGCACGCCGGCTTGGATTCGAACCCACGACCTCTAGAATGGTTTGGTATTTAACAGAGCCCGTAATGCGAGTTTTTCGTACAGCAAACGTTACCCTCACGTAAACGAGAAAATTGTATGGAAAGTTAAAACTCGTCCGACGAAAAGTTCGTCCGACAAAATACTCGTCCGGCAAAAAACTCGTCCGACAAAAAACTCGTCCGACAAAAAACTCGTCCGACAAAAGACTTGTCCGACAAAAAACTAGTCCGACAAAAAACTCGTCCGACAAAAAACTCGTCCGGCAAAAAACTCGTCCGACAAAAAACTCGTCCGACAAAAAACTCGTTCGACAAAAAACTCGTCCGACAAAAAACTCGTCCGGCAAAAAACTCGTCCGACAAAAAACTCGTCCGACAAAAGACTCGTCCGACAAAAAACTCGTCCGACAAAAAACTCGTCCGACAAAAAACTCGTCCGGCAAAAAACTCGTCCGACAAAAAACTCGTCCGACAAAAAACTCGTCCGACAAAACACTTGTCCGACAAAAAACTCGTCCGGCAAAAAACTCGTCCGACAAAAAACTCGTCCGACGAAAAACTCGTCCGACAAAAAACTCGTCCGACAAAATACTCGTCCGACAAATATAAATAATTAATTACATTAAAATAATTATGTAGTAGTAGTACCTCTTTGTACATAACATCTTGTCATCTTGCGGTTTGCGGACAACTTCAACATGGTTTTATGACAGCTGTCATCTTGCGGTTTGCGGACAACTTCATGGTGAGAATTTTGTGTGACGCTTTTGTAAAATTTCACTCTCATCATTTTTTCATAACGCGCCTAAAGAAGTATAACTTCAAAAGTATAACTTCAAAAACTCGCACTCCAGGTACAGTCACATTACCAATTAGCTGAACCCCACGTGACCCAGAGTTCATTCGCATATCTGTAAAAAATACAGTATGTGGGTAGTTGGTTAACGGTCAGTGTTATCGGATGAGGTTTCAATAGTGAGACACCGATATAGCACCTTATATTGTTTATTATTAACACCACTTAAATATAGAAGGATACCGGCACAAACATACGAGTATTAGCATACATCGATCTAAAAATCATTACAATGAGCGAGCGGGTGTCGCGTAGGAGCGTGCGTACGTGACTGGAGAACGAACCGAGGCGGTGGACGTCTTTGCCCGAGCGAGTCCGAGTCCTTCCGAGTCGCAGGCGCAACCGGCTGGCGGTAGGTAGGTATGACGTAGCTCGCTCGCTCGGTGCAGTGCTTGAGTGCATTGTTCCCCGATCGACCGGTAGGTATTCCGATGTATGAAATCGGATGATGACTTTATAATATTATTATAAATGTATTATATTAATTATGTTGTAAATAAATAGGTATCTTATAAATAAATAAAATTAAGTTAATAATGTAAATATTTATGATATTGTATATCTCTTCTCTACATATAATAAATTCGAAGTTTTGGAAGTAAGCGTTCTACGTCCATAATGATCTTAGCACTATAGAATTCGCTAACCTTATATAGCTCCGGTAGAAAAAATCTTGCATGCGCGATTCAGGTTTTCTTTAATTTAGAAAATCACAAATTAGTTGATTATTCTTTTTGTTCTGCTTAAAAATTTTGTACACTTATGTATTTTAAGAATACATAGCAATATACACATTTTTTAACTAGAAAATAAAGTAATTAATTTAATAAGATATTTTTTTTAATTTCAAGTAACTAGCGCCATCTCTTTGTTTTCGCGAAACTACCATTCATCTCAGAAAATGTTGATTTTATTTGTTTACCTTTGTTTGTGCAGTCTAATTTCGGGAACTAGGAAACAGATTTTAACATAATCTTCACGAATGTGTTCAGAAAATATCAGAAGAGGTTTAGGTATTTCAAGTAGATTTATGTTACTAATTAAAATTTGATATTTCTTGGCGTAAAAAATAAACCATAATATTTTTGCATGAAAACGTACAGAACGTAGGGATGATGTCAAAATTGTCAGTTTGACATACGGAAAGAAGCATCTAGCGCCATCTCTTTTTTATTTATAATTTTATTATGGCTTCGCATTATTACTATCGTGCATATAGCCAGTGTCGCGGTCAAAGAAAATTAAATCCAATGCAGGAGCGTTTTTTGAATTTGGAACATTACAACGCTCCAGCAATTTTGTATGAACATGTGTATGAAGCGGCGTGCTAGGGTTATTAAAAACTTAAATACTCTTTGATTGGATCTCTTTTATGAAAGTACTAGCGACCCGCCTCGGCTTTGCACGGCTATATTATGCATGTATTATCTTCTTATCTATATCTATACATATAAAATCCTTTGTCCTGACTGACTGACGGATCATCGCACAGCCTAAACCGCTGATCGTAGAGACTTTAAACTTGGAGGGTGTGTTCTTTGTATGACGTAGGCATCCGATAAGAAAGAATTTTCCGAAATTCTACCCCTAAAGGGGTGAAAAAGGGGGGCAAAGTTTGTATTAGACAACGTGATTCCTTAGTCCAATCTATTTCAAATTTTGCATAAACATTCTTTAACAGAATTAATGGAACACGTGTTTCGTATTTTATTGAAATTCATCCCCTAACGGGGTTAAAAAGGGGAAGAAAGTTATTTTGGGAGTGATTTGCTTCGAAGTTGATATCAATACTCTTTAGTGCTTTTGATTAGATTGGTAACATACTCATTAATCTATGATTGGTTAGACGTCACTTCAAGCTGACAGCGTTAACGTAAAACCTAAGAGGTTGAAAACTTCGAACATTGAACTGAAAAAAGGTGTCTTGCCATTTAGTACTGGGAACTTGACATAGTATTTTTTTTTGCGCGATACGTTTGCTAATGCTACCTGTCGATAGAGGACATTACGGCAAATGAAATATGCCTTTACACCAAATCTCATAGGTGTCTCGGAAATGGGGTATTTGACCAAACGTTATGACTAAGATTTTATCAAAAGTGCGCTGTGCACAAATAATGCTTTCTAACCAAACTTCTAAACCATCTCGGACACGGGATATTTGTTAAAACATAGAACTGTTATAGGATAGCCACTGAATCACTTAAAACTCTATATTTTTATTAGGATACGCCAAAATTACTCTCTGCGCAACTGTTCAGCCCTACCTAATAATAAAATTTTGAACAATTTGCCAAAAGTCACAGTTCCCAAAGTTAGTAGATACTAATTATTAAGTAATTTAAAAGAAATATCTTTTGTTATGAATACGAAAATACCTAAACAAATGAATAGGACTTTTACACCTTTTTCATTTTTAAAATGGACAGGAAAGTGATCTTATAAGGGTTCCTTTTTTACCTTTCAAGGTACGGAACCCTAAAAACACAAAAGATCACTATGATAGATAGGTAATTACTAATTAGCACGATATGATTAAAGATTTACTCATGTGGTAATCGTAGAGTTTTGTGCATTATTGGCTCTGTGTTAGAAAGACAGAAATAGAAGAATTCAATTTTTTTGTTTAGAACTTTAGGTACTTAGACGTATAGCCCATTTTGGATCCCATCCCAAGAGAATTGGGTGCACCCGAGGTTTTCGTGTTCCAAGTTAAAATACATCTAATTCAAAATCTATCTTCTCTATACATATAAAATTCTTTGTCTTGACTGACTGACGGATCAACGCACAGCCTAAATCGTAGAAACCTGAAACTTATAGGGTGTGTTCTTCGTATGACGTAGGCATCCGATAAGAAATTAATTACCTACCGGGTTTAAAAAAGAGTAGAAAGTTATTTTAGGCGATTTGCTTCGACTCGAACTCCTTAGTGCTTTTGATTAAATTAAGTTCAAATTAGTAAATCTAATTTGATATCAACAAAAAATAATCCTATTTTAACTATTTTCGGCTCCTGCGCGGACGAAGTCGCGGGCAAAAGCTAGTAAATAAATATAATGATTATATAATATTAAAAATTAGTATATTATAAGTGTGTATAATGTTTTATGTATGTATGTACCTATATTATAGTAGGTTGCCCACAAGTATTTACCTATTTTGTTATTTTTTATATTGTATATTAAAAAAAACAGAATCAGGTAACATTACTTTACAACCTTACAGATTTACGAGTGAACTCTAGGTCACGTGGGGTTCAACTAATTGGTAATGTGACTGTACGTACAGAAGGCCTAATAGTAATAGTCCACTGAAAACTTAAGGTTTTAAAATACTGAGGGGTCCTAGTCTATAATAAAACAATAATTGATAAAGTAAATAGGAATTGAATACTAGCTAGATATTTGTACTATAGCTGATATCATTTATCATTATTCTAATATTATTAATATATCATTCGAAGACGGCTCAACCGATTGAGATTCTTTTTGTGTTAGAAAGGGGATACTTTAGGGGTGGTCCCATAAAAATTTAGTCAAAATCTGATGAGGATCTTCGGAGTGGTGAAGAGAATTGCACCTCGAGCGTCCAGAAAATGGCTCAGTTTTCAAGTACCTACTAGCAGTAGAAGTCGGAGATCCCTTTAAGGACGGCCTTCATCGAGCTGTTTAATTAATGAAAAGTATTTTATATCAAATTAAATTGGTCAATAAATATGTATATTGCAAATGGGTTGCATAAGAAATTTCAGTCCTTCTCATCACAAAACTCCTCACAAAATTACGATAACAATCTAAAACGCTATAAATATGCACTAAAAATTACTAAAAGAAACAAATAAGTACTTGAAATATTGCAGGACATTCCACACATCACCATCTAGCCCCAAGTTAAGTAACTAAACTTGTGTTATGGGTGCTAGACAACGGATATTATACTACTTACTATACTTTTATTTTGTAAATTTATACTTACCTATAATACCTACATAGAAACAAGCCGACCACAGACAAATATCTAAGCAAAAATACTTGTCTGAGGCGGGAATCGAACCCGCAACCCTGTGATTAGCAGCCCGACATGGTGACCATTGTGCCAACTGGGTCGTGAAAATAAAATAGATTAAGTACCTACTTATGTTATTTTTTTGCCTAACGATACCTTAATTATAGAAATCCATCGAATAGTTTGGCAGATATGAAAGAATTAAGAATATTACAAACATTTAAACAAACAAAGATAGGCGCGAAAAACATAACCCTTGCAGTCGAATAATAAAAAAAATTAAAATCCGACTTAAAAATTTTTAAAAAACATAATATAAGCCATTGCTTGCAGTTGGCTAATAGAAAATTAAAAACCCGACTTAAAAAAAAAGAGAAAAAAGAAACAGTTTCCTTGCTAATATTGCTTGGTTTTTTTTTAATTCAACTTTAAAAAAAAGAGAAAAAACAAACCTTTGCTTGCAGCCGAGTAATAAAATTAAAAAAAACCGACCAACCAACATAATCTGAAGTTAGGTGGCAGTCAAACTACAAAATGGAACGTAAAACTGCCAGAAGGAAAGGTACCCGGCTCTCTCTCCATACAAACGTAGTCGACTATTTCCTCCCTGGATAATGACAGTAACACTAATATTTTTGTTGCATAACACCTTTAACTGCCATGATTATGCCCCTATGTCTTTCCTCGTTAAATGGACTATCCAACACAAAATAGTACATTGCGATACAAGTGTGGAAAATTGATCTTTGCATAGAGGCGGTTTAACACGCGCGAGCGGTACGCGAGGGCGTTTAACAAAGCCGAGATACAAAAATCAATCAACAAGTTTTTTATCACAGTTGCGAATAATAAGACTTGTTAAAATAATAAAAGGTTTTAGAATTTTAGGTTATGTTTACTATTTTTATTGGCAATATTTTATTGATAATAATACTCCCAAAAGGCCAGGCAAAAGACTTTTTCAATCCGAACCAGTAGTTCCTGAGATTAGCGCGTTCAAACAACCAAACAAACTCTTCAGCTTTTTATTATTAGTATAGTTTAAGACCCATTGTAATTACCGAATTCTTGGACAAATAAAAACTTACTTCAGATTATGTTGGTGGGGTAAACATTTGAAGTCGATGTTTTTTTATTCATTTTCTGAAACGATTTATTTTAATTTTAAGTAGTTTTATTTCCAGCTTGTGCTTTTCAATCATTAATCTTCTCTCCAACCTGGCATTAGAAAGTTTAGATTTGAAGTATTGCTCCTTTAAAATTAAATTTGTACGTTGCTGGTTTTGAGAGGTTTTCCGTTTTTTCTTATCTGAAAAAAAAAAAAAATGTCATAATATAAATACTTAAATAAATATGACATTCCACACATCGCCATCTATAGCCCCAAGTTACTAGACTTGTGTTATGGTTGCTAGACAACGGATATACTACTTATAAAGTCTTATTTTGTAAATATATACTTACTTATAATACCTACAACCAGACCACAGACAATTATCTAAGCGTAAATAATTGTCTAAAGCGGGAATCGAACCCGCAGCCCTATATTTGGCTTGTGCTAAGTCGTCAGCATAGTTTGGCTAGTACAATCATAATCACATAACACAAAAAGTAAACAAGGAACCCTTTTATGATCACTCTCTTGTCCGTCCGTCTGTCTGTCTGTCCGCCTGTCACCACCGATTCACTCAGGAACAGGTGGACCTAGCAAGTTGAAATTTATACCAAATACTGAGATCTATAGTCTCTATTAGGTGTATCAAGGACAAGCTATGTTTGTTTCTCTAATTGATCTCTACCAGCAACACTATCGATTGGTATAAAAATAGGTATTAGGATGATTATTTTTTGCAAAATCAACTGGTTCGATTCCTGCCTAGCGTAACTACTTTTTCAAAAATTTAATGAACCAGTTTTAGTTTTTGTCATAATCGGGCCCGCGACCCCTTTCAGGATTTTTTGCTATCTCTTATAGTTTAGGACATAGCCCTGAAGGCCCACATAAAAAATTTACCCTGTATTTTTTGAAAACTAACAGGTTCGATTCCTGGCTAGGGTAATAACTTTTTTCAGTAGTGAAACAACTAAACGTACCATTTATTTCACTAGTGAAACTGACGCTCGAACAGTCACTTTCAGTACTGATCCGGAAAGATGAAGGAGATATAGTTTCTGGTTCCAATAAATTTATGTCACCAACAGTTTCCACAGTAATATCATCTGAAACAAATGTAATAATCCTTAAGGTGAAAGTGTACTATATTACACTTTACGTATGAAAGAGCCCCTGGTACCCTTAGTCGACCTTGTCCAGTGGAGAGAATTTGTCAATACTTCTGGAGCCAACTAAGCCGCGGGTTTCATCGCGATGTTTTCCTTCACCGTAAGAGCAATGTCAATTATTTTCACAAAAAAATCCATTGGTGCACGGCCGGCCGGGATTCGAACCCACGACCTTTAGAATGTAAGTCGAGGTACAGTCACATTACTAATTTTCTGAACCCCTAATTCCCCAAATAGTCTATACAATTCAATATACAATATAAAAATAATAACAAAATAAGTAGATACTTTCTATATTTTTTTACAGATATGCGAATGAGCTCTGGGTCACGTGGGGTTCAGCTAGTTGGTAATGTGACACTACCACCAAGCCAACACCGCTCCTGAGCACCCAGTTAAACATTTCGTTGGTGGGCCATGGGCAGAGTGTGATTAATAAAATACTAATACTAGGATTTAGTATTTATTAACCACAATAGACTATTAAATTATTCATCAAACCAAAATGAATGTCTTGCGGACAAGACTTTTTATTAGTTTTTATACACATCAGATGTTTTTTGACATCAACAAAAAAAATGAACATACTTAAAATACTTACATACCTACAGAAACACTCAGACAAGAAACAAATATCACAATATAAATATTTCTTTGAGGCGGGAATCGAACCTGCAACTTCCTGTTGCCACAGAGGTTATCAGTTAGGTACAGTCACATTACCAATTAGCTGAACCCCACGTGACCTAGAGCTCACTCGCAAAGCTGTAAGGTTTGAAGTAATGTTAAGTACCTGATTTTGTTTTTGTTTTTAAACAATATACTATACAATACAATATATATAATATAAAAAAAAACAATATAGGTAAAATCTATATTTTTTACAGACATGCGAGTGAGCTCTGGGTCACGGTGGGTTCAGCTAATTGGTAATGTGACTGTACATAATAATAATTCATAAACTTATTAGTAAGATTTTGTTCGCCAAATCGCAGATTACAGAGCGCAATAATATTTTGCATTAAGTTCTTTTAAATTTACATGTGAAACCCAAATACTTAAATAATTTTGATTTGATTTAAAATTTTGATTAAGGTGGACCGAGGCGATTGCAACTATCAAGTTTGAAGTTTTATTTATACCTTTGGTTATAATCGTCCAGTTAGATAAAATTCTCATTCTAATAAATCTGATTTTTTTAGGGACAAACATTAATTTCTCTGTTCACAAATAGATGGAATGCTCATCAAAGATCGTTAGTATGAAAGAATAATCGATTACAGTTCGGCAAGTATAACTTGGCGCGGCTGAGCGCCACTGTGTTCAATGCCAGTAAGTATTACACTTTAAGTAGGGGAAAGCGGGTAACAATGAATAAAGGGGAACAATGAATAATTATACATAACTATCTCTGTGTATGTCGCTCTTGCTCGCAAAGTCAACTGAAGTGAGCCGTATGTGACACCGATCGTTCAATCCAATCCGCACTGAGCTGCGATAGGAGGGAGGCGCACTGTTGCAGTTCGACCAAAAATTAGTACCGAAACAAAATATTTACGATTTTTTGAAAAGTGTTTCACGTCTTGTGAAATTGTATTTTTAATTGTCTAATAGTTTATATAGGATTATTAGTGTTTCTACTTGATGTTTCTGTTTTACTTCTTTCAAGGCTGTGATAATATTCCGTATATTTGCAATTGTTTTGACTAACGGTCGATGGGGAACAATGAGTAATTGGCCATTGGGTAACGATGGATAGATTGTTTATTGTTCCCCATGACAAACATGCATGGGGTACAATGAACTGTGACTTCTTCTTGCTAACATTTATTTACCATTTCTTTTAATTTTTAGGTTCCAAAATTCCACGATCAGTTGTCGAATAACATCAAACGGCTACACAGTACAAAATGCAATTTTTTTGTCAGTTTTTGTCTTATAATATTACAATTATAAGAGTTGAAGAAACAATAAATTAGCAGAATGTAAAAATCAATTTGAGCTGTAGAATGTTCTTATATAAAACAATATTTGTTTCATTTTAAGTGCAAATATCATCAGCTAATTTCAAGGTAGCAGGATGCGTATAGCGCGGTATCTGTTTGACGGAAATGGTTCTAACTTTTGTTGCTATAACATTAGGTGTATGTTTTATATATCATTGGATAGCTTTTGAAATGTTCTTTATCTTGATCACAGAAGACTATGACAAAAAAGTGAGTGTCTTAAAAGTTATATTGCAAAATGTAGAATAGCATGTGTTTGGCATGTGGGGAATATTTCTTTAACTAGAGCATTTTTGCACATTGTGTCTATGGAAAATATAAAGCAAATTAAAATATCTTTCAAACGACACCTTATACGTATAGATTGGTTGAATAGAATTCAAGAAATGTGCAAATATCTAAAGTACAGAGCCGCCATCTTTATGATGTCTGTCTGTCAGATTTGGTTAAAATAGCTGGTCCTTTATATGTCATAAATGCTACTAGTCTCCGGCTTTCGAAACTAAAACAGGCTAGCTCGTCATCTAGAGATCTCAAGGAATCCAACGATACCTGTTTTAGTTATTTATACACAGCCCGTGACCACGAAACTCGAGAAATAGAGGACTTTTGGTTAAATTGCCGCTTCACTACATAGTATAAAACAAAGTCGCTTTCTCTGTTCCTATATCCCTATGTATGCTTAAATCTTTAAAACTACGCAACGGAATTTGATGCGGTTTTTTTAATAGATAGAATGATTCAAGAGGAAGGTTTATATGTATAATACATGCACAATATAGCCATGCGAAGCCTGGGCGGGTCGCTAGTAACTATATAAGATGAAGAGACTGATAAGGTTTTTGGAATCCATATTCTTCGTTCATTTGTAGGTAAAAATTTGATTTTTATGATAAATAAAACATAAAGAGTTGTACGTTCCTATAGAATGCGTATAGATACGATTTTATCTTCTATTTTTATACGTTATTTTCTAATAAAAACTCAAAATATCTAAAGTTTTCTTACTTTGACATCCTTTGTAATTACTTAAAAATTCATTGTAACCCGTATGTTCATTGTTACCCAACCGGTTATTCAAGGTACCCCAACCCTGGGGAACAATGAATAATTTTCCATTTTTTATAAATATAGCTGTAGTGTCCTAATTATTGAAGTTAGGGTCTAAGTTTTACGCTCAAATTGTACTTTGATAATTTATCTATGGTATAAATGCAAAAATACACTCCTAGAAACACAAATAAAGGTAATTTATAGTTTTAGAAAAAACCTTATCCATTGTTACCCTGCTTCCCCTACAGAAAATACCACGAAATTTGGGAATATATGTAAGTAAGATTAAATCATTTGCGTATTTGTATAAGATAGTATAGGTACCTAATGATATTTCGCATACCTATTAATACTCTTTAGTATAGTTTTAGTTCCTCAAATCGCCACCGCCAACTTATACTTGTGGCACTGTATTCGCATTCACCCCATAGTCACAATCGCCTCTGTTAACCTTACATAATATTACCAATTCCAATTACCTTTTATTTTAGAAGTGAACGTTTCGTTTCCCGTTACCGTCACCGTAATTTGTTTCTATAAAGCAAGTAAACCATGTGGAATTATTATAAGTAGAACAAATATAAATAAATAAATATTGCAGGACATTCCACACATCGCCATCTAGCCCCAAGCAAAGTAACTTGTGTTAAAGGTGCTAGACAACGGATATACCTACCTACTACTTAAATACTTTTATTTTGTAAATATATACTTATAACTAGCTGTCCCGGCAAACGTTGTTTTGCCATTTACAAAACAAAATAAAAAATATAGGTACTTAGATAGCATAAAAAATATGATACAAATCAGTCAAGCTGTTTCGGAGGAGTATGGTAACTAACATTGTGACACGAGAATTATATATAAGTAGTATTAGATAGGTACAACCAGACCATAGACAAATATCTTAGCATATATCTGAGGCGGGAATCGAACCCGCAACCCTGTGTTTGGCAGTCTGACATGGTGACCATAAATATAAAGGTGCTACTTCACCTGGAACATTCAGGTTTATAATGTAACACTACAGCAAGCATTATATCAGTGAAGAGAAACAAGCATTAGGGGTGATTCTCATTAGAGCAGGCCGTGTCCAGGCCGGGCCGAGTCCGGAGCGGAGCCCGTCTGTGCTGCACATTTATATTACAGCGGGTTTTCAGCCATTGAGGGCACGGAGGGGATCCGTGGAGTTGACAGTGGATCCACGGATGGGACATGGATCATGCACCGTGTTATACTCGTATAAATTACAAGTACAAAATGAATCTACTTAAGTATCTATATTTTTTTCCCGTATTATCTGAATATTCTGTCAATTTAATAATTTTTTTATTTTTATTTTAATACTCCATTATTTTAATTACTTTTGTTTTGTAAAGCAACTTATAGGGCCTTATAAGTTGCTTTACAATAATAGGTAGTTCAAATAATGCAAGTAAGTATTAAAATAGCCCATGAGAGTGACAATGTGAATCGAGGCAATGAGAAATACCTTCTAAAGCCTGTCTATTATTATTATATTTGGTTTTGTTGTGTGCTTGTAAAAAAATAAATGTTTTTCTATTATATTCTAACATTTCAAATCCATGCCCTGTCCGGGCCACTTATATGGCCCGGTATAATGAGAATTATCCCTTACAGCATGTATCCTGTAATGTTATGTATGTATTTAGATACAACTTGCCTATCTTCGATGTTACAAGTGCCATTGTCTTGTCAGTTAAGGAGGCAGTATTGTAACTTTATAATAATGGAATCTAAATGTAACATTACAAGTGAATGTACCCGGTGAGGGAGGGTGCACCTTAATTGATAGTAATATACAATCGATTAAATTGACACTTAAGTGTATGCTTAAATAGGACCATCTTAAATATTTAGCGGACCCCTAAATATTTGAGAGCCGTTTGTTCGGGCAAATTTCTTGTCATAGGATGCTTCAATCGCAGCATAATTTTCTTACTTTTTCAAAAATGTCTGTTTCTGTAATTATCCTTCTATACCAATATTATAAAGAGAAAAGATTTGTTTGTTTGAATTGAATAGGCTCTGAAACTACTGGACCGACTTTGATGAAACTTAGTATGAGGATACTTGATTCATTGGGAGTATTATTGGGAGCTTTTTATCCCGATATTCCTACGGCATCGGGGGTTGCGTGGGTGAAACCGTAAAGCACTGCTAGTATGCAATAAACAGGTAAGTACATTTTCAGTGATCATTTTGAAAAAGCAACTCTACTTACATTTTCAGTGGCCACATTTTTTTTCATTTTTTGTTTTAAGTTTTCATACAGGTGTCGTAGTTGCGCCCATGTTCGCAGGCCTGTTGTGGCCAAACAATTGTATTGTTTAGCCACTCTCTTCCAGCACTCCCTTTTTTGTCTATTTATATCGCCACTTGTTTTTTTATTTTCTAATATGCTTATGTATCTGAAGTGAAATATTCAACATGAAAAAATCTATGCAGAAAGGTACCAAGTCCGTTGATTTGATAATTGGTATATTTATGTACTTACTTGTTAACTAAATCTAGTAAAATTTGTTTCTCATCGGCTGTGTAATTGCAGCCCCTTTTTGAAACAAAAGACATTGTTTATTTATTCACAAACAACCAAAAAACATGAGAATTTTTCGTTAAAACGTTCAAACTACTTGACAGAATACCGAAAGGTTACCACTTATCTTTTATTTTTAAGTTGTAATTAAGTGGTATTCACAGAGGTTGATTACGAGATTTGACATTATACCTACTTAGCAAAGCAGCCCCTAACTTTGACCAAATGGCAACATTTTAACAGAAGTTTTTTTTCTAAAATTTTCTGATTGATTCAGTGATTGCTAGAAACCAGTTTCGTTTCACGCATTCTATAGTACTTACTGGAGCACTTTATAATTTTAGTAAAATAACGTTTCTTTACTAATTTGTTCCCTGTGATTGATTTTTTTTTTAAAACATGAAATTAAATTAATGTCAAGTTGTACCTACCTACTCGTATACTGTTGCGAAAAACGGCGGGAAACATCGTAAAAATCGGGTGCCGAATTTTGATTAAATGGTAACATTGTAACATAAACTTTGTTTTCTATTACAATAATTTTCTGCCCCGTTCGTTTCGGTAGCCTTCCGATGGTTTGTGAATGAGCCTGCTGATTGATCCAGTGATTGCTAGAAACAAGTTTCGTTTCACGCACTAAACGAGACCCTGGAGTACAAGTTTATAGAGGGGTCCGGACATTGCATTTAGTAGGTATGGGAGCTTCGACATAGTGATATTTTTTGCGCGGTGCATTTCGAGACCCATGTCAAACTATAGTGGGCATGACGGTGAACAAATAAGCGTCATAATTAAAATACAATCAAATAATTAAGCGATTCGGAAGCGGGATATTCAAAGAAACTTGATGCATTCCATATATTTAAGTGTACCTACCTACTTAACACTGAGAACTAACACGTCTTTCTTGAGATAGTTTCTTATAACACGACTTTCTTTCTTTCTTTAGATATCATCATCATCACTACATTTGTAGTTTAAAAAACAAAGTCGCTTTATCTGTCCCTATATCCCTATGTATGCTTAAATCTTTAAAACAACGCAACGGATTTTGATGCCTGTTTTTTAATAGATAGAGTTATTCAAGAGGAAGGTTTTTAAGTATAATACATGCATAATATAGCCGTGCGAAGCGGGTCGCTAGTGTATTATAAAGAGGGATGATTTTTTTGTTTTTAGTTTGTACGAATAGGCTCTGAAACTACGTTTTTTATTAAACTTGGGATGAAGTTATCTGTAAAAATTTCAAGTGTCTAGCTATCACGGTTCATAAGACACAGGCTGGTGACAGACAGGCAGTAAAGTCTTAGTAATGGGGACCCGTTTTTATCCTTTGGGTACGGGACCCTAATAATAATTTCTTATCAAGCAATCGTAACAAATTAGTAATTGATTATGAACAAAATAACCGTGTAATTGACAATCTCTCAATATAAATAATTACTTAATATTTAACTTATCTATTATACCTACCTACTTACTAATATATTAAAGCTGTAGAGTTTGTTTGTTTGAATGCGCTAATCTCAGGAACTACTGGTTCGAATTGAAAAATTAGTTTTGTGTTGGATAGTCAATTTCTCGACGAAGGTTATAGGCTACTTTATATTTCGATATTCCGACGGGATCGGGAGTTACATGGGTGAAACATTGTTTCATAGTTATTAAATGAAACAATGTCCCCCGTCACGTTTGTCTGTGTGAAAGCGATAAACTCAAAAAATACTGAATGCATTTCCATACGGTTTTCACCAATGAACGGAGTCATAATTGAGAAAAGTTTTCTGTGTTTATTTAATGAATGTTTTGTGTTATTTGACTGAATAGTTTCTGGCACATATGGCCCATAACAAAAATGAAAAGACATGATCATGTACCTACCTATAAAAATATATATATATATATATAAAAATAGCGACCCGTCCCGGCTTCGCACGGCTATATTATGCATGTATTATACATATAAACCTTCCTCTTGAATCACTCTATCTATTAAAAAAAACCGCATCAAAATCCGTTGCGTAGTTTTAAAGATTTAGGTACCTAAGCATACAAAGGGATTCAGGGACAGAGAAAGCGACTTTGTTTTATACTATGTTAGTGAAGTGATAGTGATGATTAACAGCGCTCCGATCTCGTGGGAATATCGGGATGAAAAGTAGCCTTTGTTATTCCCAATTATTCAAGCTTTATCAAAAGCCGGAATGCTTTTGATAAATCTTGATTAATTGGTCAGATGTTGATGAAGAAAATGAAAAACACGATAAGTAAGTAGGTACATCTTTTTACCTAACTGCAAGGAAAGTGTTATGTTTTTCGCGCCTATCTTTGTATGTTTGAATGTTTTTACAACATCACGAAGTTCACGAAATACTGTCAATTTCATTGTTAACTAGAAAAAACGGAGAATTTTTCAACTTTTTTCTTTCTTTCAAATATTTTTTTTTCTATTTGAGTAGGTATATGCTCACAAGTACCTACACAAGTATTGCCTTGCCATCATTGAAATTGCTGTAGCAAAGGGTGAAAAAGACTCTCTTTGCAACACTAAAAAGTTCCAACGTTCAAACAAAAAAAAAAGAAATCGTCGATTTTAGTCTGTGTAAACTTCGCGCGTGACAATGTCATTGTGTAAGTGACAATTTATTGTATTTACATGTAAATACATTGTTTTATGCCCTAATTGTGATAAATTATATTGTTTTAGATATGCTAAAGCTATTTACATAATAGGTTTTGTGAATTTCGTTGTGTTTTTATAGCATTCAAGTTTAAAAATGAGTGACGTAATTTAGACCGTTTTCGGAATATTTTCGTGTGGTTTCCGTACTAATTTAGCTAAAATATAATTGAAAAGGCTATTTATACGTATTACAATAAATATTTACCCAAGTAATTGTATATTTTATGAATAAAACAGAGTAATTCATCAAGAACATGTTGATAAAAACAATATCTCAGTATATAAACAGTTATGAAAAAAATATTCAAATTTCTATAACCGAATCTGAGCTTTATTGGTAGGCTAATAGGGCTCACTATAGTATAACAATTTGTGTCAAGTGGTGTTTTTGTTTACGTAAGTGTTATCGGTTATCAGATATCAGATAACAAAATATTATTACATCAGCTTCGAGGTAAATCATTAGGTAAGTCATTGCCGTTTATAATATGCCGATCGGTGTTCTAGATATTTTTTTAAGGGTATTTTTTTGAATTGTAACCTGACACCGCGAATTATATAAATTCGCGAATTGATGACGTTGACATTAGGTATATAAAAAATTGACAGTTGACTTTTGGGCAAGAAGAAGGGTTAACTAAATCTAGTAAAATTTGTTTCTCATCGGCTGTGTAATTGCAGCCCCTTTTTGAAACAAAAGACATTGTTTATTTATTCACAAACAACCAAAAAACATGAGAATTTTTCGTTAAAACGTTCAAACCACTTGACAGAATACCGAAAGGTTACCACTTATATTTTATTTTTAAGTTGTAATTAAGTGGTATTCACAGAGGTTGATTACGAGATTTGACATTATACCTACTTAGCAAAGCAGCCCCTAACTTTGACCAAATGGCAACATTTTAACAGAAGTTTTTTTTCTAAAATTTTCTGATTGATTCAGTGATTGCTAGAAACCAGTTTCGTTTCACGCATTCTATAGTACTTACTGGAGCACTTTATAATTTTAGTAAAATAACGTTTCTTTACTAATTTGTTCCCTGTGATTGATTTTTTTTTTAAAACATGAAATTAAATTAATGTCAAGTTGTACCTACCTACTCGTATACTGTTGCGAAAAACGGCGGGAAACATCGTAAAAATCGGGTGCCGAATTTTGATTAAATGGTAACATTGTAACATAAACTTTGTTTTCTATTACAATAATTTTCTGCCCCGTTCGTTTCGTTCGTTTCGGTAGCCTTCCGATGGTTTGTGAATGAGCCTGCTGATTGATCCAGTGATTGCTAGAAACAAGTTTCGTTTCACGCACTAAACGAGACCCTGGAGTACAAGTTTATAGAGGGGTCCGGACATTGCATTTAGTAGGTATGGGAGCTTCGACATAGTGATATTTTTTGCGCGGTGCATTTCGAGACCCATGTCAAACTATAGTGGGCATGATGGTGAACAAATAAGCGTCATAATTAAAATAATCAAATAATTAAGCGATTCGGAAGCGGGATATTCAAAGAAACTTGATGCATTCCATATATTTAAGTGTACCTACCTACTTAACACTGAGAACTAACACGTCTTTCTTGAGATATTTTCTTATAACACGACTTTCTTTCTTTCTTTAGATATCATCATCATCACTACATTTGTACTGATTTTGATGCCTGTTTTTTAATAGATAGAGTTATTCAAGAGGATGGTTTTCAAGTATAATACATGCATAATATAGCCGTGCGAAGCGGGTCGCTAGTGTATTATAAAGAGGGATGATTTTTTTGTTTTTAGTTTGTACTTAACGAATAGGCTCTGAAACTACGTTTTTTATTAAACTTGGGATGAAGTTATCTGTAAAAATTTCAAGTGTCTAGCTATCACGGTTCATAAGACACAGGCTGGTGACAGACAGGCAGTAAAGTCTTAGTAATGGGGACCCGTTTTTATCCTTTGGGTACGGGACCCTAATAATAATTTCTTATCAAGCAATCGTAACAAATTAGTAATTGATTATGAACAAAATAACCGTGTAATTGACAATCTCTCAATATAAATAATTACTTAATATTTAACTTATCTATTATACCTACCTACTTACTAATATATTAAAGCTGTAGAGTTTGTTTGTTTGAATGCGCTAATCTCAGGAACTACTGGTTCGAATTGAAAAATTAGTTTTGTGTTGGATAGTCAATTTCTCGACGAAGGTTATAGGCTACTTTATATTTCGATATTCCGACGGGATCGGGAGTTACATGGGTGAAACATTGTTTCATAGTTATTAAATGAAACAATGTCCCCCGTCACGTTTGTCTGTGTGAAAGCGATAAACTCAAAAAATACTGAATGCATTTCCATACGGTTTTCACCAATGAACGGAGTCATAATTGAGAAAAGTTTTATGTGTTTATTTAATGAATGTTTTGTGTTATTTGACTGAATAGTTTCTGGCACATATGGCCCATAACAAAAATGAAAAGACATGATCATGTACCTACCTATAAAAAAATATATATATATAAAAATAGCGACCCGTCCCGGCTTCGCACGGCTATATTATGCATGTATTATACATATAAACCTTCCTCTTGAATCACTCTATCTATTAAAAAAAACCGCATCAAAATCCGTTGCGTAGTTTTAAAGATTTACCTAAGCATACAAAGGGATTCAGGGACAGAGAAAGCGACTTTGTTTTATACTATGTTAGTGAAGTGATAGTGATGATAAACAGCGCTCCGATCTCGTGGGAATATCGGGATGAAAAGTAGCCTTTGTTATTCCCAATTATTCAAGCTTTATCAAAAAGCCGGAATGCTTTTGATAAATCTTGATTAATTGGTCAGATGTTGATGAAGAAAATGAAAAACACGATAAGTAAGTAGGTACATCTTTTTACCTAACTGCAAGGAAAGTGTTATGTTTTTCGCGCCTATCTTTGTATGTTTGAATGTTTTTACAACATCACGAAGTTCACGAAATACTGTCAATTTCATTGTTAACTAGAAAAAACGGAGAATTTTTCAACTTTTTTCTTTCTTTTAAACATTTTTTTTTCTATTTGAGTAGGTATATGCTCACAAGTACCTACACAAGTATTGCCTTGCCATCATTGAAATTGCTGTAGCGAAGGGTGAAAAAGACTCTCTAACACTTATCCTAATAGTGTCCGTAAAGATGGACGATAGTTATATATCTGGTAGATAGAAGACCAGTCCACGAAATGTACTAAAAATCACTGTAAACATTCATATCTTTTTGCACTTTTATATCCACTTTATTCCTTGATTCAGTATTTTCCTGTTCGGTTTTGATTATCGGGACTATACAATAGCTGAAATTTGGACGATGATTGATGAAAATGTCGGAAAAAATCATGCCATCTGGGAACTATAGGTATTACGGATTTTCCTCTGCTACTCATGCGAAGTCGGGGCAAGTTGTTAGTAGGTAATATATAAAAGGATAAGCACACTCTCTTTATCAATCATTAAATGTGTGTAACAGCAAGCAGCAGCAGCAGCAGCATGGTAAGTTGATTGAATTAAATTGCTCTTGCGTCTTTAACTAAATAGCAGCGGTGCCCATATACATTTCCACGAGATTGACCTAGCAAAAAATTATGACTTAAAGATCGACATTTTAACTATTTAGCTAAGTAGGTATCTTATATCTTATATATTGGGGGCTGACAGATAGCCAGCAACACTTCGACCCAATGGGATCTTTTGTGTCCATCCCTACCTTAATGTTTCTTACTCTTTGAAGAAGTGATCGATTAACGCGGTGATCCCACTGAGAGGAAGAAACCTATATTCCTCCGGTTTGGTAGAGCCAAGTAGGTACTTATATAATGTGTTTCAGCGAAGGGGTTTTAATACGAAAGGGGGTTGTTCTAGAAGTCTAGGCGAACAACTTTTGTTCTACGACTTTTGGAAATTCGAACATTTCGTTCGAAGTTTTTGTATGAAACAGCTTGAAGTGAAGTTATCGAAAAAAAAATTCGAATTTTCAAAAATCGTAGAACAAAAGTTGTTCACTTAGACGTCTAGAACAACCCCCTTTTCTTTTAAAACCCCTTCGCTGAAACACATGGTATATAAAAAACAACATAAGTAAAACTATCCTTAAAAATCCGTAAAAACCTTTATCCATTTACTAGCGACCCGCTCCGGCTTCGCACGGCTATATTATGCATGTATTATACATATAAACCTTCCTCTTGAATCACTCTATCTATTAAAAAAACCGCATCAAAATCCGTTGCGTAGTTTTAAAGATCTAAGCGTACAAAGGGATATAGGGACAGAGAAAGCGACTTTGTTTTATACTATGTAGTGATGATAGTCATGATGATTACGGAAGACACTGTATACCTACCTACTTTTATTAATTGCTATAATTTCAAAGTACCTACCTTATTATTTTACATAAACTTATTTCGTAGGAGAAAACAACACTTTTTGGACTATCGTTGATTCTCTTCGTGATACAATTGACTGGTCCAAGCTATGTACGAGGAGATTCATTCGATATACAATATAGACATGGTAAACTTTCTAATAAAGATTTATCAGAACTCGATCCGGAAATTGGATCTCTAAAAGACATTTATGATGTCAATGAAGAACAAGAAGATTATGGTAATGGTAAAGTTAGACAATTGTTTTTTTCCACTGTTTTCAAACATTTCTAAAGTCATAACTATGCAGGGTTATTGGTACTTAATCATATTATTAGCAAGCATTTGAGTGCCGAAGTTCACAATCAACTTTTGTTCTACGAGTTTTGGATATTCGAACATCTTTTTTGAAAATTTTGTGATTATGTTTATCTGATCTTACAAATTTAGCCGCTCCTTACAAGGAGTAGGTACCTAGTCATTAATCTTAAAATTAAAAACTAAACTTGGATAGTGTAGAAGCCAAGTGATCCAACTTACATTTTGGTCAAAATTGAGTTAAGTTTTAAAATAAGTAGGTACATTAAAACTGTAAGTATTCGTAAGAATAAAATCATAAGATATAAAAAAATTGATTTTTTTTTGTCCTATAATCTGAAAACATTACAACAATTCATTCAGAAACAAGGACGTAATAACTAAAAACGTGTTTTGCTTCATTCTCGAAACTTGTAAAAAGTCAGTTGGATCACTTGGCTTCTACACTGGCCACTTTAATCTTTTTTTTAAGGTGTAGAATTAGAAACGACATGGGATTCCTTCATTGAAAACTTGGATTTGGTTAACAGCTTTGCGGTATTTATTAAAAATAAGTGGTGAGTGAGAACAAATTTTAATAGATAGACTAGCTGAGCTGACCCCCATGAGTTTCTTGTGCCTTCTTCTCATTGGTGGGCGCGTTCCGAAGGCACACATCCTAACTTAGTTTTTAAGACGATTTTATATGGTCTATACTATACTTTTAAGGTAGGTATTATGCATCCAAAGAAATATAAATTTTTGACTTTTGACTGTCCCGACAAACGTTGTTTGCCATTTAAACAAAAAATAATGAAAATAATAATGTTGTTCGATTCTCAGACCTAACGAATATAAGTAGGTACCTACACAAAAATTCATACGAATCGGTTCAGCTGTTTAGTAGGAGTTTGGTAACGTCTGTTTCAAAGTCAATTTTTTTTTGGAAAAAGGTGACTTTAAAAGTTTGTTTTAAGCTACTTTCAGGGTTTTTTTTGCAATCGAAATTCAATCGAAATGATATTGAAATGTAATTTGAACAATGTTATTAACGAGAATTGGCCTTCTGAAAGTTATAAGGGATAAAAGTCGGGGTTTTTTTTAATTCTTTTAATAATTTTTCAGTCTAAGCATCATAAGCGGCAATTATAAGCTGGAAACTAGAAATTATGTTAGAATTTTGAACGCTGTGGTTGATCTTGCCGATATTGTTATATACAAGTAAGTTGAAAAACCGTTTAAGTGCGAATAGGATAGATGCACCGAAGGTTCCGTACACATATTTTAACAAAATGTTCTTAAAGATAGATAGTAACACTTTATTTGTAGAACTCACAAGAAACATAAAACGAAAAGTTTAATAAAAATAAGTAAAAAAAAATTGAAGGACATTCTACACATCGCCATCTAGCCCCAAGCTAAGTAACTAGATTTGTGTTATGGGTGCTACACAACGGATATACTACTTATTAGGTATACCTACTTTTCTTTTGTAAATATATACTTACTAGCGACCCACCCCGTCTTCGCACGGCTATATTATGCATGTATAAACCTTCCTCTTGAATCACTCTATCTATTAAAAAACCGCATCAAAATCCGTTGCGTAGTTTTAAAGATTTAAGCATACAAAGGGATATAGGGACATAGGGACAGAGAAAGCTTCTTTGTTTTATACTATATAGTGATAATACATAGAAACAACCAGACCACAGACAAATATCTAAGAATAAATACTTGTCTGAGGCGGGAATCGAACCCGCAACCCTGTGTTTGGCAGTCTGGCATGGTGACCATTGTGCCAACTGGGTCGTCAACAACTAAATATGACTAAAGCATTGTAAAAATAAGCGACTTTATCGCGCATAGCGATTTCTTCCAGACAACCTTAGGATGATAAGGCTAACAGAGCTTGATCGGAAGGTTGTGTTTCCAAAATTAAAAAACAAAATGTTTCCACTAGGACCCATTTTGTTTTTTAATTTTGGAAAATTATTAATCGCGAGTTTGTGGATTTTTTTAATGTGACAACATAAAGCTCGCTGGCAATAATAGTGTTACTATTTGTTCCATCTAAGAAATAACTTACATATTCAGTAAATTAGGGTAATTTTCCTGAACTTTTTAATTAAGAAAAATCTTTTTTTTTTAAACATTTTTTTTCTTATTTTTTGTGATGTCCTATCAGTACTTTAACCATCTTTACTCATTTCTATGATAAAGGGTTCTTAAATCAAATAATGGCTCCTGCACACCAAAAAGCCGCAATTCAGCTTATTAGGTACCTAGACCAACTAAAACTGACAACTTTCAGACCGCGGGCAGAGAAGTACTACTTTCCGTAGACTTGATACAATTATGTTGGTAAGATTTTTTTTTCATTTCAGCAACTCAACTGCCTACTACAATGTTATTTATCCCGGAACAGTTACTTTGTCCCTGGTCCAAGAAAACATCAATCCTAAAAATGTAGCTTTTAAAGTACTTAAGAGAATTGGTTTTGCCGAATCGAAAGTTAAAAAAGTAAGTACCTACATTTAGGGATGTTTCTCGTTGAATTACAAAAATTATATATAGGCGACGAATTGAGAACCTTCCTTCGGGCAGCACACGACTTCTCAGATACTTTTTTCTTATTGTCTGTTCTTTGTATTTACTTTTCTCTGTAACTATCTCTTACTTTCTTATTTGTGTCTAAGTTATGTCGTGTATTGGTTGAATAAATTCTATTCTATTCTTTTTTGAAGTCGGTTAAAAATTAAAACCTATTAAGTACCTAATTTATTTTAATTCTAAATATTTTTTTTATTAAGTAGGTACCTACCTACCTAATTCAAATTATTGCGGTCTTTATTTGCAGGCAAAATACGCCATCGAATTAATAAAAAATACCAAATGTTTCAATCTAAGCACAAAAGAATGCAACAAGCTTATATATAATGATATGATAAACTCAGCTAACTTTAAAATCGAAGCTAAAATACTATTTAAATTGGCAAACCTAGCCAAATTCTACATACCATATAACAAAGTGTTTATTAGCGTGAGTAAGCGTAATGTGGTTTTGAAGTATCTTGAGAAATCTAGAGATGACCTTAGACCTTTAATAAAGTATATTGTGAAAACTTTGTTGGAAACTGGTATGATTCTGTCTTGAATTATATAATAAATGTTTACTATTCTATTTGGACTTTTAATTTATCCGTTATGTTTGTACAGTCGGCTGCATAATTGCAGCCCTCGGTAGAGTTCGAAAATTACTATTATGGAATGTTTGCATTCTAATATTTTTTATTTGATTATTGGTGAGTTAGAAGACTTTAAACTTCACCTAAAGCAGGTGTCTAGAATCTTGCTCGTGTTGAAAACATTCTTATAACAACCGTTCTGGAGCTCTACGGTGGGTCTGCAATTATGCAGCCGACCCTATATCGTACTAATATTATCCCTTTGTATGCTTAAATCTTTAAAACTACGCAACGGATTTTGATGCGGTTTTTTTAAAATAGATAGTGATTCAAGAGGAAGGTTTATATGTATATGCATAGGTAATATAGCCGTGCGCAGCCGCGGAGGGTAACTAGTTTTTTATAAAACCTAGGTTTTTGTACTTTTTTTTAGGTTTTTAGAGGGTATATTTGTGTGGAAAATTTTACTTTTTAATACCTAAAATTATTGAATAGAAATCATAAAACATTATTGTCACACAAAATCTTTATTTCTACATACACATTAAAAATAAAAGCTTACATCAATAAATCAAATATCAGTCTATTTATACAACTTTCTCAATATATTATAAGTCTCTGAATATAAATATATTTCTGTACAATAAACTCTAAAAGAAATTATAAACTAATCGGAAATATTGATAGAAAAGAAAAGTAGGTACATATTTCACAAAACAAAAAGAGAAATAAAAAAAAGGTGAAAGAAACTTTTTGGGACTTACGTTAGGTATACAAAATATACTCTGTGGATTACATACTACAATAATTTATTTTGAATCTGTAATATATTTATTCGAAAAAAAAAAAACATTTTATGACTCTATTTTTATTTAACCCATAATCAACCACTAACACGCCTTTGTGTCAGAAGCAGAAGTACCATTGATTTGTACCATCACACGACTTGACATGAAGAATCCAAACTACAAGAGTAAATTTACATAATTTTTTTGATAAAAATACTGACATAATTTTTTTATGTAAAGGTATTTCAAACGATGCCTTCCAAATTTATTAAACTTTAAAACTATCTCAAATTGAAATAACAGTGTAATAAATAATCGCGGTTTTAATGACCGTCAGTTAAAGACTTGTCTGGCTGTATCCACAATTTAAAAAAAAACACATTAATCTCAAATAATAGAACAGTATTCCTGTAGTATATTATGTTCTAGACTTGCAAACTAATTTGTATTTAAAGGTCGCTGTTCGCGATTCGTTCGGCTCTGATCCATCTGCGACCACCTTGAATTGTCACGTTCCGTCCGGCACGGGATAGATCACGTTACGTATGTATAAAGTCACGGACACTTTATGAACAATGCACGTCACGAGGTTTTATCTCGTTACGTATGCAGCGACCTTTAATCATTTTAACAAATTTCTGTTTTTAATTCCTGATATCCGATGTCCCACCCCCTTCAAACTATAATAAAAACGGAAAACTGTCACCCTCAAAATTAATTTTTTATTAGCGTTTCCTAAACACACATAATTTACCGATTATTTGGTTAAATAGTGAACGTAATCGAATCGAATCGCTTAATCGATTACAAGCGTAATCGATTAATTTATTTATATTTTCTTAAGATATAGGTATACCTACTAAGTACTTTGTAAGTGCTTTTAGCGATAAGGCCGCCCATTGTGCCATATTGTAAGGTATTATTGTTTTTGTAGCAGAATGTATGTTAGAATTAAGGTTTAATGTGGTACAATAAAGAGTTTATCTATCTATCTATCTAAGTATATAATATGCACACTATAAGCTTTGTTTATACCTACTATATTGCACACATACAAATTTCACAAGAAAACTACATTTACTTTTTTACAGTAATTTCATAAATACTTGCAATGTGATTTTAATATTTCCAAATTTTATAAAAATGGGTGACTTTTGGACTCAGTTCCCCTTATTCCAAAACAAGGTTTAAGGATAGTCCTAGATGTAGATTTAAACCTTAGATTTAGACACAGATTTACTCGTGACCTATAGTCTAAACACTGTACCTATTTATAGTTCCCTATTTAATCTATAGGGGTAGTGTTTAAACCAGGGATTCCCAAAGTGGTCGATATCGGTTTCCTAGGGGTCGACATAAACGAAAACTGATATTGGGGGTCGACGAGGTCTAAAAATCGACCCCTATTAAATTAACACAAGTTCTTATTTAAAACTTTCAAGATAGGTAGGTAGGTACTGTATTGTTTATGTTGTGTTACGTATACTAAGAATAATTAATATTTTTATTGGAAATAGCATTGTTGTAGTAATGTAAAGTCTCATAATGTCGTACAATATGAAAAACTCGCCAAGTCAGTGTGGACAAGTTTGTGCAAGATAATGAGTTCGAGCGCACGTCTTTCAGGCGCGTTTTGACTTGCTCTGTATTTAACAATTTAACACGAACGAATTCATGATCAAGTTAAAGTCCAAACATGTTCCTGATATTTTACTATTTATCTAGCGCGCAGGTTGAAAGTTCATTTGCGTTTTGAAATTCGTTGGAGCTTGAACGATAATAACTCATATATTACATAGCTAAATTAAGTGAAGTAAAGTGACTGAAAAAGGATTTACAAAATGCTGAGCTCCCTACGCGAGTTAATAGCGTAACCATACAATATCTGCCGTTTATAAAAAAATAACTGGGTAAGTACCAAACAGTTTTTATCTAGCACAGCGCATCAGCATTGCCATACAGTGGGGCAATGCAGCCAGCGTCTTGGG
The DNA here is from genome assembly GCA_907269075.1 of Idaea aversata. Classification (NCBI taxonomy): domain Eukaryota; kingdom Metazoa; phylum Arthropoda; class Insecta; order Lepidoptera; family Geometridae; genus Idaea; species Idaea aversata. The sequence continues at coordinate 3,040,861 of OU026084.1, forward strand.
GACGCTGTCTGCATTGCCCCACTGTGTGATAGTGATCAGTTGAGCTATCTGTAGATTGTTTACAACAGTTTGCAGAAAAATATCTTATCGCTTTTCCATCACCATACCTAGTTGAAAAAATCTTCAGTGTGGTAACAAACATTTTGACGAAACAAAGAAATCGTTTGAAAATCAACGAACGTGGAGATTTAAGGCTGCAACTCACCAATATTGAACCGGATGTAGCTAGATTGGTAGATAGTCACCAAGTTCATCCATCACACTAAATGTTTTATTTTCTCTTTGGGAATTAATACTTTTTTAAATATAATTTCCTACCTACTTAAGATTCTTTAAGTACTTAATTTGTACTTATATTAACTAAACTTGATATTAACTGAATTGTATGTCTTTTTATTTTGTAATTTTTTGATGAGAAAATGAAGTCAACTTTACTCACTTAACCAAGGGCAAAGTTTTCCAATTGGTACCTTAGTACCTAGGTATTTTGTATCAATAGGAAAACACTAAAGATAGGCCCCCTCATTCATAATAGTCTGCTAACTTAAAGCATTGCTAATTCTCACTCTGTCTTCTTCTATTGACCTAAGTCAGAATGAAAAATAACACTCTGTAGCAGCTGTTTTAAATTAGCGGACCATTATAAAAAAGGGGGTTGATCTTAAAAGTAGGTAATTTGGCCATGGGGGTCTGAGGTAACAGTTTATTTTGGACAAGGGGTCACTTGTCCAAAATAGTTTGGGGATCCCTGGTTTAAACTATAGTTCACGAGTAGATCTGTGTCTAAATCTAAGGTTTAAATCCATGTCTCGGACTATCCTTAAACCTCGGTTTGGAATAAGGGGGAGTTAGTTTTATTTTAGAGATTTAGTATTTAAAAAAAAAAACAAAAATTTTCAAGTTAAAAAAAATCCTCTTGACCCAAAGTAACTTTGTCCGGCCAGTGGCCAGGAAGAATTTCAAATTTAGAAAGTGCCATAGAGCAATTTTGATTAAATATTTACGTAAAAATAAATAAATATGAAGCAAAATAATGCTGCCAGTTTTTAAACGAAACGAGATCAATTTTTCATATTAACGTCTTACTAAAGTCTTACATTTAGAAATAAAAAATCACATTACTCACAAAACTTAATACTAAATCAAAATTGATGAAACATTTAGTCATATAAATGCTACTTCTCGTTGAGATCATTGGACACTGTTGTGTCGTATTAAAAATGCCATATTTTTACGAAAAGTAGCACATTATGCAATAGCCAAAAGTTATTTTAAGCTATAAGGGGTCCTAACGCCAACGACCTTGGTACACAGCCTACTAAATAGTTACTACTGGCACCGGTCGCCTTCGTTGGTGAAACTTGTTGATTGTTACTTTGTTTTGTTTTTCTCAAAAGTGCTGAGATGGAATTGTAGGTGAGATCTTTACCGCCATTTTGGTGTGACTTGAGCCAAAAATTCGTTATAGTTTTGAAGCTATCCGAAAATTAAGAATTAAAACTAGTCTAGCTTTAAAATGACGAGGAATTTTCGTCTCAAATTAACCCAAAATATCGGTTAAGATTTCACCTACAATTCCATCTCAGAACTTTTGAGAAAAACAAAACACATTCGTTAAAATCAACAATGTCAGTTGCAAGCGACGGGTATTTCTGGAGCGTTGCGTTTGGCAGCGTAAATAGCCTTAACTGATGTTTTTTTTATTTATATAAAGGGGAAGGCAAAACACTTTTAACTCATGCAGCCTCGTCGAACGAATATGTATTTATCTAAAGTGATACTCCGACATCTCATCTTGGTGTTTGGAAAAGACAACTTGAGATTGTGTGCTTGAATTTAATACAATCAAAATGAAATTAAATCCAAGATCACGTCCGCCATTGCCCCGATTCCCGCCAAAATATGTTAGAGAAAAAAAAACAACATCAGTAAAGGTGCCCCTTCATGACTTGATAATTTGATTAAAAGCACTCTAGTTCAAAAGGAAACATTACAAAATACACTTATGACTAACCTTAACTATTTAATCTAACATTTTAAATGCTACCTGTTAGGCAAGGATGTTAGATTTTGAATCACAAACGAATTTAGTCCTTTTGGTCATTGTTACAAGTTATATATTCGAATACTACCTTAACATCTCCATTTTGATTTTAACAGGAACAACAGCTACGAATTCAGATGAAAGTGTGAGAAGTATGTTTATCTCTTTCTAACACGGTGTAAACTAGGATCGCTTACTCGCGGTACAAGCCTTCGTGCAAGAGTTTTCAAGTCACCCTAAGGCCTCTTAGGTCCGTATTAATAAACCGAACTCAATATCGATTTCAATCTTGAGTTTGCTCTTGAGTTGTTGCGCTGATTAATAAACCTATCTTAAGACGCGATTAAAGAGCGACGTATCACTTGAGTCATACTGTATTAATAAATCAAACTCAGCTCTCAAGATATGTCTCAAGATGTAGTTTCGTGAACTCAAGTCTGATTGCGGGTCATACAAATGTTACATTTTGTAAAATATTTTCACATTAAAACAAGTTGACAGCAAAATATGACGACACTAGCTACCATAGGGTAAGAACATATCATTCAAGGTAAGAACAAAGCGTTACTGTCATTCAAGGTCGCTCTCAAGATCAGTCTCAAATCTCAAGAGCGATATCAGCCTGAGTTTTACGCCTAACGCCTAACTTAAGATAGTGACCACATCTCAAGACTCACTCGATTGATACGCACTCAAGATCGATATTGAGAGCGATTTATTAATACGGGCCTAAGTGTTCGAAATCAATAACCTATTAGCTATCAACAGTTAAAACTGATATTTATGGCAGTTTTGCAGTCGTTAGAAAATTAACATAACTATCCCTTGGTATCCAACAGATTGATAATCGATCTCAAACATTATCGGGCCCCGAGATAACATTTTTTTCGCGCTGTTAATGACCCATCGCAATAATGACAGCGTTGGCGTTGCTTAACCCGCACGACTGCTGCTAGACCAAAAGACCCTTATAGTCTAGTCCCCGAAGGGTCTCATGGTCTAAGGCCCTTTGGTCTAGTATACGTGTTATAAAAAGAGATCATTTCTCACAGTCTCAAAAGAATTCTACAATAAAGTAAATACTTTGTGAAAATGGCTCCAATTTTTATGACATTTATTGCATTTATTAGAAGACCTATCGCAAGCAAGCCATGCAAAGGATGCCTCAACTTTTGACGTGATAACGTTTTATAAATTGGTGAACACCTGCAATCTCAAAAAAGTGTGACGTCACGCGTCGTTACTGGAACGCCTCATGTTATTGACAAGGTAACTATAGCAACGTTTTATCGATGTCATGGTTACCATCAATGTTTTCTTATGACGTTATCACGTAAAATTATCGTCCGGGAACAGACTTTACAGACAACCATTTTTTCAGATTAGATTTTGGTTCAATACTCTTTCTTTATAAGTCAAAATAATTCAAGATACATGATACCGCATACAAACCTTCGAATAAACCAGTTACTGTCAATAACTAGATCATTTCCACAAAGTACTTATTTAATTTAAACTGAAACAAACAAAAAAGAAAAATAATAAATTAGTAATTAATTTCATCAAAAAACATTATAGTCAGAAATACATAACAATAAATCATAAGTTTATGCCTTTCTTGCGTCATATTGTGGAAAAAAAAAGTGTAAAATTAATATCAGTTAAACAATTACATCACTATTACTTCAATATGAAACATAGTGTTGGGGTACATTTTCGGCCACTATCGCCCGTAATTTCGGCTTTCGGCCTTATTACAGCTGCACCGAGAACGGTTTAATTTACCGTCGAAATCAATAATCCATTCTTACTTGCTGCAGTTAATTGCGGATATACTTTGTCATTTTCACGACTATGTGAAAGCTGAGGTCCGAATTGGATGAACAGCACTTACAGAGCTAACTAACCAACTAAATTGCTTTTTTTAGGGTTCCGTAGCTAAATGGCAAAAAACGGAACCCTTATAGATTCGTCATGTCTGTCTGTATGCCGTATGTCACAGCCACTTTTTTTTCATTTATTACCACTTAAAGGAAAACTTACGCGACTGTTTGTTCATTTCGGACTGCAGCCTAAGTGACAGAAATATTATCAGCGACTAACAGAAACAAGTAATTATTATTGATTTCATTAGTTACTGCCGACCAATGCTTTGTTTTGGATTTTATAGTAGTGAAGCATGCCAAAACAGTTGTTTTTTTTAATTAATCACAAACTAAGCGGTTATTATCAGTGTAGCAGTCAGTGAAATATGAACCTTTTATAGATGTGTTTAAGGTTTACTTTCTTTTGTATTCAATATGACGTAAGAAAGGTGGAATAAATCGTTACAAGACGAATGTAAAGACGTAATAACACGTGGGTACAGTTGGTAGTTAAAAGTGCATTAACAACTTTAGAACGTAGAGTCTAAGGCTGGTCATGTACTTTTGACCCCAGCTGTACTCATAATATGTTTTACACAAATCAGTGTATGTTTTTCTAAAAATTACATAAATTATATAACCCCTTTGCTTATAAACAGTGCTTAGCTGTTCTTTAGGTGATCAGAATCAATGATTAATTAATCATCCTCTAAGCAGAGTTTATAAGTAAAGTAAGGTAGGGCATTTTAGAAAAGAAACAATCCTGTTTTCACTCATTTTTAAAAGATGACGTAAGTCTTTTTCAAAAAATTATAGTTGTCAAAAAAACAAATTTCACAAAAACAAAAAACAGAATTGATATCGATCTAAAAGCAAAATCTTAAACAAATATAAGACTAGTTAGAAAGTAAATTTGAGTTGCCACAGCAACTTAATAATAAATAATTTGTATTTACAAAATAATATATTGTTACTAATTAAAAGTAATACAATAATATAACTCTCTTATAAATCGCCACTTCTGAATTGGACTAAGTTTTTTTTTAAATTATATTTGCTGACAACACATTTTCATATTGATAAGGTATTCTTTTGCTGTGTTTACAATATTTCATATAGAATTTGTCAATAGCAACACTAAGTTGTCGCACTGACAACATACGCTAAAGTGTTACTAATATTTTGTGCTTTGTAAACACAAATTAGGGTTAACCCGTACTGCAAAAACATACCGCATGGATTTTTTACTGCAAAAAAATAACACATTAAATGGTTTCACTTACGTGTGGCTAAAAATTCACGTGTAATTTGTATCAAAAGCACAGATTTTGAGTTTTAATGTAGGATGAGCCAGATAGGAGGAAACCTAAAAAAACCTAAAATAAAAGGTCTTAAGGCAACTTAAAAACTATAAATCTGCAGTTTTAATACAAATTACATTCAGTTTTTTCTGCAGTGCAAGCTAAACCTTATTGTATAAACACAATTTGTCACAATGACAACACTTATATTGCCACACGAACAATTATTTTGTCACTTCGACAGTACTGTATCTCCACTGCACTATTTCACTTATCTGAGCGCAGTGTACAAGTTGAGCACACTCTTGTTCTCCTTATGCGATGGTGTCTTAGAGAAGACGTTCCAAAACCTGAGGGTCTCGTCTCCAGCGCCTGTCACTATCGCTTCGCCGTCGGGTGATAGAGCTAAGTAGAGGACTCGGTACGAATGACCTGTTAGCTTTGCCACCTGAAATATTAAAGTTATAAGTATAATGTCAAAACTCCACGGTCTGTCTGTCTGCCACCAGGCTGTACTTCATGAACCGTGATAGCTAGACAGTTGAAATTTTCACAGATGATGTATTTCTGTTGTCGCTATAACAACAAATACTAATAACAGAATATAAATGGTAAGGAACCCTTCATGCGCGAGTCCGAGTCGCACTTGGCCGGTTTTTTATAATTTTAAGATATTTACGCAAGAATACGTTACAACGAATAAACGTTTCAGTATTCAGACATTAGATAATTAAGAATCGCATGTTTTTAATCTATATTATGCTGGAAGCTGTTTAACCGTGTAAGTCGTAATCCCTTGAGAATGTTCTTCTCTATAACAAAACATTAAAATTGGTTTAGCAGTTTAGGCGTGAATGCATGAATGAATGGACACGCGCCGAACGAACTTGTACTTGTACTTGTAGACAGGCTGTTTTCGGCGATTAGACCCTTTTTTAATTGGGTCCTTTTTGCGTGAAGATGGAGTAGGCTTGCCCAGCACCTACTACCCTCTCAGCTTAGTCGACCATGTCCAGAGGAGAGAACTTGTCAATACTTCTGGAGTCAACTAAGCCGCGGGTTTCATCACGATGTTTTCCTTCACCGTAAGAGCAATGTCAATTAGCGCACATAAATTTTTCTTAAGAAAAATACATTGGTGCACGGCCGGCCTGGATTCGAACCCACGACCTTCAGAATGAAAGTCGAGGTATCTACCACTAAGCCAACACCGCTCTTACGCGCCGAACGAATCGAATTGTTGCCGTCCACGGGAATAAGTACCTTATATGAATAGAGATAAGGTACATTTATTGACCGAACGAGCGAAGCGAGAGAGGTCTAGTGGCGAGACGGTCGGTCGGTTGTACCTATGTATCTATGTATGTTTGTTCGACGATAACTTGAGTACCGTTGCTCTGATCTTAATGACTTTTGGTATACGGGTAGTTGAGGTCCATAGAATTTTTAAGTTCGAACATGAGAGGGATCGGTTAGGGGGCTTCGATGATAGGGGGTGCAGTAGGGGATCTACCTATATGACAAGCGAACTATATGGCAAATATACCCAAGTGGGGTATCAAATGAAAGGGTGTAACTTCGGTGACAATAATATGGTACCATGGAAATGATCTGATGATGGAGCTGGAGGGAATCCACAGGAATGTATCGTCTCCGCGGTCATTTTTATATCAAACTCATTTGTATCAAAAAGGAAAAAAACGCTTTGACCTTCATGATTAAAAAATGACAATGTCAAAAATCAAAATGACATGTTTTCTTTCTGTCATTGTCGTAAAAAATATGATTTCCAGATAATTTCAAAACCATTACATATTAACTTAGCTTTGATATTATGATTAAAATTGATAAAAAAGGTACCTATCTATATAATAATACGGTCATCCTAAATAAAATTCAAATAATTCGTAAAGTTTAGAGTGCAAAGTCATGCACTCTTGTGTTCGTTCTCGATGGTCTTCGAAGGATCAGTAGCTGCTTGAACCAGCTATTGATCAGCTAAACGGAAGCCGAAGCGAAAATTGGACAATCCTTCTATAGTTGACGTCGTCTGGGCCACTCAGGATGTACCTACTTACCTACCTTGGGTGAAGACTGTAGATTAAAAGCGTCTACTTAATCTACTTTCCTATAAATCGTCAGACCTCTCTTTTTGTTTCATATTCATAATTATTCATTTATTTCATAATCAAGGGTTGGTTTGGTTAATAATTGTGGTGAATAATATTAAATAGTATTGCTAGCTGATCTAGAGATTCTAATTAAAAAAACTGGTGACTAATCTTTTTATTATTTTTATTTAATAATAGGTTAGGACTTATTATAGGACATATAGGTCCACCAATAATATAGGTCTCAAACTTCTCTAATATATTTGTATCGAGGGAGAAGCCTCTCTCCTCTTTACCTCTTTCGTTAGATTAAGATGAGTACATACTTACTACATAGGTACTAAAAATTTTAGTGTAAAGTCTGATGATAAAGACCCGATGAGAAAGGTGACAATAAGAACTTAACGATCTTAAGAAGTCTAAGATAGTCATATCCATGTTTGTACTCGTTCAAAGCACCTTGATAAGTAGGTATTCTATAGCTTCTGAAGAATCAGCTGACATCTGGGATCTGGTGATAGAGATAGATAGATAGATAGATAGATAACTTTATTTGTACAACACAGAAAGGAACAGAACACGATAAACACAAAGTAAAGTAAAAGCTAGAAAGAAAAAGTTGCACAAATGGGCGGCCTTATCGCTGAAAGCGATTTCTTCCAGGCAACCTTTGGATGGAAAAGAACTGATTTAGCTTAAATGGCAGGTTGTGAATAACTTAACTTATAATAGGTGATGATATAAAATATTTACATAATTATGGTTTTAAATATTAAATTATATATAATACATACCAAATAATTATATGCATAGATACATAGGTATAAATAAGTACATACATACATACATGTATACATACATAAATAATACAGGAATATATACGGATATTAGACAGTACTGAGGTAGTGATCAGTTACCATAGCTTTGAAAATGGGTAGGGATTTAGCAGAACGAATAGGTTGAGGCAGAGAATTCCAGAGGATGACAGAGTGGAAAGAAAAGGATTTATTATAGAAAGAAGAGTTGAGAAGAGGAGCTTGAAGGAGAAGGGATTCTGTCGAACGGAGTTGTCGTGAATGGGCGTCACTCAGGAACTTGAAACGTTCTCTAAGGTAGTGAGGAGAGGAAGGAGCGAATAGGACTTTGTAGAGGAAGCAAAGGATATGAACATTCCGGCGAAGGCGGATTGGCAACCACTTGAGCTTATGGCGAAATTCAGAGACATGGTCATATTTGCGAAGTCCAAATATGAACCGTATACAGACGTTTTGAAGTCGCTCAAGTTTGTCGAGTTGCTCTTCGGTCAGATCGAGGTAGCAGATGTCGGCATAGTCGAGGATAGGGAGCATGAGAGACTGAGCAAGGTTAACTTTAGTGGCAGTCGGGAGGAAGTTCCGCAGTCTACGGAGCGAGCCCGCAGCAGCAAATATCCTCCGACTGGTTTCAGTTATTTGCGGCTGCCAGCCCAGTTCCGCATCCATGATGACACCAAGATTTTTTACAGTTTTGGAAAAAGGGATATGGTTTCCGTCAAACACCACGGGGTCGACCTCCTCCCAGCTAATTTTTGCCAATAACCTAGAACTTCCCAAAACAATGACTTGGGACTTGGACGGATTCACCGCAATCCCAAACGAATCGCTCCAGCTACAAATTTTAGCCAAGTCATTGTTTGTAGTTGCAATGCCCTTATTTAACTGTAGCCACGGAGTTTGTGAGTAGATTTGAAGATCGTCTGCATAGAGATGGTAAGAGGAAGTAAGATTGGAAGTAATAGAGCTAATGAATACTGAAAATAGAAGGGGAGAAAGAACGCCGCCCTGGGGTACACCCGCAGACACATCGCACCAGGATGAGTAGGTGTCTTCGACACGTATACGCTGCCGGCGACCACACAGGTAACTACGAAACCATTCAATCACCGTTGGAGATATGTTAAGAGAGCACAAAATACCAAGCAAGAGGTCATAGTCGACACTACAAAAAGCATTACTGAAGTCAAGCAATGTTAACACTGTCAACATGCGATCATCCATGCCTTTGCGTATGTCGTCAGTGATTTTGACAAGGGCAGTGGTTGTGCTATGCCCCGGACGAAATCCGGATTGGAAGGGATTATGTAGCATATGACTATTAAGGAATTTGGAAATTTGTTGGTGGACGAGGCGTTCAAGGACTTTGGAAAGAAATGGTAAGATTGAAATCGGTCGATATTCGGAAAAGGTTTTAGGATTTGATTTTTTCGGAAGAGGAATAATTTGAGCCTCTTTCCAGATGGAAGGGAATACACTGTGAGAGATGGAGAAATTCATTATGTGCAGGATAATAGGAAGAATTTCGTCAATAATGGGCATAAGCATGTTGCGACTGATGTTGTCACTGCCAACGGCCTTGGAGGTTATGTGTTTCATGCTCTGTTTAACACCACAAGCAGTGAATTGTTCAAAGTTGAAAGATGGCAAGTCAAGAGTTGGAATGGAAGAGAGACGTTGTAAAGTTGTAAAGTAGAGGTGGAAGAAGGCACTCAACTTCAAAGAAATATGAACTCATCTTCTAGACAAGATAAGTCTACCGTTAATGTTCGTTAAAGTTGTCTTGATAAGGAGGCACTCTAGGCACATGAGTGTGCTCTAGGTGTTAAACAAGCAACTGATATCTGGGGTTTGGTAATATAGCCGAGTAATATATAGAAAGCTATATGAACTCATCTCTAGATAAGTTAGGTCTATCGTGTTCACTTGATGAGTAGGTAGGTACTCTAGCTACTGACGATATGGTGGAATATAGAAGGAAGAAGGCTATAGGAGTTTTTAATCACACACGATTTACTTTCATTGTAGGTACTTATTCTCTCGAGTATCAATAAAACGCGAAATAAATAAATACGTGATTGAGACCAAGAAAATTAGGCTATGGAATTCATTTTCTAGACAAGATACCTAGTCTTGTTCTGTATTCTGAGCCTATGCCTAACGCGTTTGGATTCGTTAAAAGTATAATAGAGTCAGCGATGTCCAGTGTCTGATGATAGTGATACTAGGCACCTATCATTTAAACAAGATAGACCGAAGTATTTGAAGTATTTCGCCGTTATATCATACTTTACGCTGAAAAGTAAAAATCGGTACAAAAAACTCGTGAGGTCTCAGTTCGGGGCGAACTACTAGTTAGTATCTGTATATTTTTGACTTAAAAACTTCATCGAGCGTTTCAAATGTTTTTAATAGACTAAACTGAATTACCAAAAAAGAAAAACGTATAAACCTAGAATAAGATGCAGTGAATTAAATGAGACCAAATTTATTTCGTTTTGTGACAGATAAAGGGGGTAAAAACGTTATGGCCCGCAACATTATTTGAAAGCAAAATGAAGGCAATTACGTCCTAACTTAAACTCTACTACTATCACACGATAAGGGTCATTTTTGAAAATACCTACTCGCGCCGCGTACCGAAAACTTATCATTATCTTAAGTTTCATCTACTATTCTGATTCAGAAATCTCATTGTTTTAAAAATCTGCTGATTTTCGAATTTACATTAAGACCTAAAAAAGTTCTAAAAAAAAATCGATTTTCCAAACGTCGTAGAACAAAAGTTGTTCGTTAAGAAGTGGCCCTCAACCACTTGCTACTAGAGTTACCAATAACCCTGTATACCTATTCATGGTTAGAATTGTGACTCCATACCAAAAATTCCTTAGTTCTGTTCTTTTCAGAAAGGTAATATTCCAAATTTTTCAAACAAAAACAAAGACAACAGAGAATTTCAAATAAAATCCTTAGTGTTATCGTCCCATTACTGTTTATCTTGAACAGAACAGTTTAACCAGGAAATAATGTTGGTTTACCACAATCACAATAACAATTGTAGTTTTAAATTCCCACAGATAACAAATCTATGTGGTGTGTACCTACTTAATTATTGATAAGTTTTAATTCACATAAAATAATAGTAGCCTTATACAGGGTTTTTGGTAAATAAAAATAAAAAAATAAATATTTTAGGACATATTACACATCGCCATCCAGCTCCAAACTAAGCAACTTAATGCTTGTGTTATGGGTGCCAGATAACGGATAAACTACTTATAACAGGGTGTACAAGAAAATGGAACTGCTTTGCATGGAGGTGGTAGACCTTGGTACCCCTTAGCTATAAAAAAAGTTTCAATTGGAAAAAGGATTCCGTTTCCGAGATATGTAAGTTTAAAGTATACGTGTCAAACACGCTTCGCCTTAACAGGCATCATGTAGGTATTAAACAGCTGAATCGCGAATAGGTACGAGTAGGTAGGTAGGTATTTACTTTGTAGCGCGAGCGCACTGTGTAGGTATATCAGTTTTTCAATCGTTTGTCCTTGTCTAAAATAAGAAGCACATTTTTGTGAGGTTGTTACCCGACTTCGTGACAAAAGCGAGTAGTTTGTGTTAGCATTAATTTAGGGTTGATTATGAAAGTAAATCCACTGACCTTTTGATAAAGTTGCCGTAGTAGGTTTTCCATAGCAGACACTCTCTTAAGATTTCGCTTGATTACACCACAAATCAGGTAGATTGCCTTAAGATTTCACTTGTGTTACTTTGATTACACCACAAATCAGGTAGGTACCCTTAAGATTTCACTTGTGTTACTTTGATTACACCACAAATTAAGTATGTACTCTTAAGATTTCACTTGTGCTATTTTGATTACACCACAAATTAGGTACACTCAATTTTTTTTCACCCACTAGTTGGAGCTTAAACGGATGCTGCTTATCTTTCTTCAAAACCCTGTGGACGGTTGTATGAGGAAGCTCCAGCAATCTTCCCGCCGACCTTGTGCTGTCCTCAGGGTGCTCGTCAAAGTGCTCCAGGACCACATTTTGAATAAGTTGGTTTTGTACGCCACCGGAATCATTTGCGCGGGAAGCAAAACTCCCAAAATCTCTCAACCTCTGAACTACCCTTAGTATAACTCTGCCATCTGATGGCACGTGAGTATCCCTTCGATGACCAAAGTACTCTAAGTACAGACGTAACGCTTCATTTTGGTTCCCACAAGCCATGCCGTAGGCTAACACCATGTCCGTGTACTGGACGTTGGTAAATCTAAAAAAAGGCATTATGCACCACGTAAACTAACTAACTAACTATCACCACTAACTATCACCACACGCGGTAGTAGTCTTAACACGGTAAGTACTTAATAAGTAATAATTCGCACTTGTCACTCATACGATATCCCGGAATAGACTGACATAAAAAATCAAAACGGTTATTGAGCCGCAGGCGGCTCGGTGTGTTCAAAATAGTGTTGCCGATCAATAGAAAGTTCGATAGTATCGATAGTTTTTCAATAGTCTATCGATAGTCATCTACCGCAAGAATATCGATGATATCGATAGTTCAGAATGAGGCTATACTATCGATAGTTTATAAAATAAAAATAAATAAAATAAATAAATAAATAAATTTAATCAAAAAATATTTTACATAGTTTATTCTTCGCGAGCAACAATACTATCGATACTAAGAATACTATCGATTGTATCGATAGTTTCTCAATAGTGTATCGATAGTCATCTACAGAAAAAATATCGATAGGCTTATCGATAGTTTAGAATGAGGCTATACTATTGATAGTTTATTCTTCGCGAGCAACAATACTATCGATAACATCGATATCGATAACATCGATAGTATTGTTCTAAATCAATAATTCTTCGTTCTAAGCTATCGAAAGTATCGATACTTTGGTGCTATCAGATACTATCGGTTGATTAAAAAATATCGATAGTCAAACTGTCGATAGTTCGGAAACACTATTTTAAAACGAAACCGTCTGCGCGCGGGCGGCGCCTTTGAGCGAAAGGCGGCGTTCGCGCCTTTCGCTCAAAGGACGCCGCGCCCGCCAGGGACGAATTTTGATTGCGATTAAAATTACCTACTTACATTTTTTTTCGTCTGAAAGAAAACTATGGTTTTAATAGATGGCGCTCCAATCTTATTGTTGTTCCTGATCAAAGGCAACAGACCAGGGGAAAAACTTTGAACAGACTTAGTAAAGGACTTTAACAGGAAGTTTTTCTTCTCCGATGGATTATGATCTTTCATTTACAAAAGAGCGTCAAGTATCTTACCTTTTATTAAATGAGATTTTAAAAATCCTAGGTACTTATGTTAGTTCCTCAAAGGTTAATCCGGTGTTTTTAGTTGTGGCATATGGCCCATGGTAATGTTCCTAATCGGTACCAAAATGACAATAAAAACAAACAGAGCTGAATCGAAATGTGTACCTACTTTAATACTAACAGCAACATTTTTCCTACCTTAATACATCCCCTTTTGTCGGTATTCTTTACATGAATAGTGCAATGCTCGGAAGGCCTAATCAGCTGATCGATGTTGTTAAGGCGATATGCACCTTGCTTTTGCGGCGTAAATTTGTGTTTTTTTCAAAATCTAATGGGAATTTTGAAAAATAAAAAAATGTTTCGAATTAAGTTTCGTTTACCTGATATGTTTCAACCAGATTTATTTAAAACGTACGACGAAAAAACGAAAACTTTAAATTTACATATCTCGGAAACGGAACCCTTTTTCCAATTGTTTTTTTTTTCATAGCTAAGGGGTACCAAGGTCTACCACCTCCATGCAAAGCAGTTCCATTTTCTTGTACACCCTGTATAGGTACTTTTTCTTTTTTTTTTGTAAATATATACATATTATACATATAGGAAACACCCAGAACCAGAAACAAGTTCCCGGCGGGAATCGAACCCGCAACCTTCTGCGTCGCAGTCGGGTGTTCGCCCGACGCGCCACAGAGGTCGTCATTGGTAATTATACTAGCAAGCCGTTGAGGGCTACTTCTGTGCACCTAAACAAAAAACTTTTGTTCTACGACTCGGAAACTGACTGTTCTACGATTTCCAAAAGCCGTAGAACATAAGTTAAAAATAAATATTAATAAATATTGCAGGACATTCTACACATCGCCATCTAGCCCCAAGCTAAGTAACTAGACTTGTGTTATGGGTGCTAGACAACGGATACTACTTATATACTTTTCTTTTGTAAATATATACTAATAACTTACTTACTTAGTTGTTTGTTAAGGTGTACAGAAGTAGCCCTCAACGGCTTGCTAGTATAATTACCAATGTCCCTGTACTTATATATTTTTGAAGTTGGCTAAGTAATTTATTTTTAGGGTTCCGTAGCCAAAGGGTAAAAACGGGACCCTATTACTAAGACTATACTGTCCGTGTGTCTGTCACCAGGCTGTATCTCATAAACCGTGATAGCTAGACAGTTGAAATCACAGATTACGTATTTCTGTTGCCGCTATAACAACAAATACTAAAAAAGAATTAAGTAAGTCCCATACAACATGGAACAGGCACCCTTCGTGCGTAAGTCCGACTCGACTCGCACTTGGCCGTTTTTTTTTTTAATTGAACTTACCATAGACCATACGAAAAGTTTGTTATCGTTGCCGCCGGATGCGAGCGACTGTCCGTCGGGCGACCACTTCAGTCCGCAGACTTCTTGTCTATGACCTTGTAGGACTCGCGACGATTGGATAGCTGAAATAAAGATTTAACCAATCAGAACGATTCTTAAATTATTTACCAGACTTTAAAAAAAATGAGATCGCATTCTGAATTTTTCGTCAATGCCGCATTTTTTCAAGTCAAAGCAATTTCAAAGGAAACTATGTTCCAATCAATTGTGGAACTATAATATAAAAATGATTCGCTGAATGTGTTGCTAAGAGCAAATCTCGAAAACAGCTGAACCGATTTCGCTAATTCCTTTTTTGTTGTGTTTGTTATTGTCAGGACAAGAAAAAAAAACAAGAAAAATGCGTAGAAAAAGAATTATTACGCGGGTGAAACCGCGGGGCGCTAGTACTTGGATAAAAAATAGACTATTTATTGTATCCTCATACCAAGTTTCATCAAAATCCATCCTGTAGTTTCAAAGCTTCAGTATAATTGCATACAAAATACAAACAAATCTTCTCTTTATAATTTACTAGCGACCCGCCCCGGCTTCGCACGGCTGTATTATGCATGTATTATATCTAAAAACCTTCCTCTTTAATCACTATTTAAAAAACCGCATCAAAATCCGTTGCGTAGTTTTAAAGATCGAAGCATACATAGGGACGGCGAAAAGTGACTTTATTTTATACTATGTAGTGATTATGTCCTGATCTCGTGGGAATATCGAGATAAAAAGTATGTGTTAATCCAGGTCTCCAGCTATTTACATTTTAAGTTTCATCGCAAACAGTTGAGTAGTGTTTCCGTGAAGGAGGAACAAACACAAACAAACTAAAAACAGCTTTTTTTTATTAATTTTCTGTGAGTTATTTTAGCGATCTATATCTATTTGATATTGATTTAGTTATTTATAAAGTGTGCTTTTGTGTAGTAAATTAGAACTTTTCTTTTAAATGCACAAATATCTAAAAAAGAATGCAGACAATAGGTATCTTAAGCACAATTAATTTTATTCCTAAAACATTTTAAAAATAATTTCTCCACAAAAAACTAATTTATGAATCCATTATCCGTATCTGAGAACACATCAAAACATCAATATTTATGCATAATAATATCATAAAATATGTTTATACAAACATGTTTGGACAGCTATAAGTAGTTAAAATGTTTATATTTCACACTCCAGACAGACACTAGACAAAACTTAAATAATAAACTTGACAATTTGTATGTTACGGTTTAACATAGAAACTTGCATAAATCTAGGTTTACCCAATTTATTTATTACTAGCGACCCGCTCTCGCTTCGCACGGCTATATTATGCATGTATTATACATATAAACCTTCCTCTTGAATCACTCTATCTATTAAAAGAACCGCTTCAAATTCCGTTGCGTAGTTTTTAAGATCTAAGCATACATAGGGACAGATAGTGGCAAGTGACTTTGTTTTATACTATGTAATGAAGAGCTGACTGAAGAACAACACTGTTCTACTAAACAAAAATATATTTAATAAACTTGACAATTTCGATATTACGGTTTAAGATAGAATGATTATAGGTTTATCCAATTAGCCCACACTGTCTTACTGCAGGGGAAAGGTTTCTCTACCTTTCTTCCATTAATCGCGAAGCGAGTTATATCTATTAGTCTACCCAAGGCTTGAATTATCTTATAATGACTAAAATAATCAATGAAATTAAACATGTTCGAAAGAGCCGCACTCAGAAACATTAAGAGGTAAAATTTTACGTACCTAAGTAATCCATTATTTGTCTCGCTCTTGATTCGTCTGGAGCCAAATAAGCCGCAGGTTTTATCACGATGTTTTCCTTCACCGTAAGAGCGATGTCAATTAGCGTCTATACATTTTTCGCAAGAAATCCATTGGTGCACGGCTGGGATTCGAACCAACGACCTTCGGAATGAAAGTCAAGGTTACTACCATTAGGCCAACACCGCTCGGCATTGGGTACATAGCTTCACCAGGTAGATTCTAAAGAATAATGGCACAGCAATAACAAATTTTTTTATCACAGTTGCGAATAAAAAGACTTGTTAAAATAATAAAAGGTTTTAGAATTTTAGGTTATGTTTACTATTTTTATTGGCAATATTTTATTGATAATAATACTCCCAAAAGGCCAGGCAAAAGACTTTTTCAATCCGAACCAGTAGTTCCTGAGATTAGCGCGTTCAAACAACCAAACAAACTCTTCAGCTTTTTATTATTAGTATAGTTTAAGACCCATTGTAATTACCGAATTCTTGGACAAATAAAAACTTACTTCAGATTATGTTGGTGGGGTAAACATTTGAAGTCGATGTTTTTTTATTCATTTTCTGAAACGATTTATTTTAATTTTAAGTAGTTTTATTTCCAGCTTGTGCTTTTCAATCATTAATCTTCTCTCCAACCTGGCATTAGAAAGTTTAGATTTGAAGTATTGCTCCTTTAAAATTAAATTTGTACGTTGCTGGTTTTGAGAGGTTTTCCGTTTTTTCTTATCTGAAAAAGTTACTAGACTTGTGTTATGGGTGCTAGACAACGGATATACTACTTATAAAGTTTTATTTTGTAAATATATACTTACTTATAATACCTACAACCAGACCACAGACAATTATCTAAGCATAAATAATTGTCTAAAGCGGGAATCTAACCCGCAGCCCTATATTTGGCTTGTGCTAAGTCGTCAGCATAGTTTGGCTAGTACAATCATAATCACATAACACAAAAAGTAAACAAGGAACCCTTTTATGATCACTCTCTTGTCCGTCCGTCTGTCTGTCTGTCCGCCTGTCACCACCGATTCACTCAGGAACAGGTGGACCTAGCAAGTTGAAATTCATACCAAATACTGAGATCTATAGTCTCTATTAGGTGTATCAAGGACAAGCTATGTTTGTTTCTCTAAGAATTGATCTCTACCAGCAACACTATCGATTGGTATAAAAATAGGTATTAGGATGATTATTTTTTGCAAAATCAACTGGTTCGATTCCTGCCTAGCGTAACTACTTTTTCAAAAATTTAATGAACCAGTTTTAGTTTTTGTCATAATCGGGCACGCGACCCCTTTCAGGATATTTTGCTATCTCTTATAGTTTAGGACATAGCCCTGAAGGCCCACATAAAAAATTTACCCTGTATTTTTTGAAAACTAACAAGTTCGATTCCTGGCTAGGGTAATAACTTTTTTCAGTAGTGAAACAACTAAACGTACCATTTATTTCACTAGTGAAACTGACGCTCGAACAGTCACTTTCAGTACTGATCCGGAAAGATGAAGGAGATATAGCTTCTGGTTCCAATAAATTTATGTCACCAACAGTTTCCACAGTAATATCATCTGAAACAAATGTAATAATCCTTAAGGTGAAAGTGTACTATATTACACTTTACGTATGAAAGAGCCCCTGGTACCCTTAGTCGACCTTGTCCAGTGGAGAGAACTTGTCAATACTTCTGGAGCCAACTAAGCCGCGGGTTTCATCGCGATGTTTTCCTTCACCGTAAGAGCAATGTCAATTATTTTCACAAAAAAATCCATTGGTGCACGGCCGGCCGGGATTCGAACCCACGACCTTTAGAATGTAAGTCGAGGTACAGTCACATTACTAATTTTCTGAACCCCTAATTCCCCAAATAGTCTATACAATTCAATATACAATATAAAAATAATAACAAAATAAGTAGATACTTTCTATATTTTTTTTACAGATATGCGAATGAGCTCTGGGTCACGTGGGGTTCAGCTAGTTGGTAATGTGACACTACCACCAAGCCAACACCGCTCCTGAGCACCCAGTTAAACATTTCGTTGGTGGGCCATGGGCAGAGTGTGATTAATAAAATACTAATACTAGGATTTAGTATTTACTAACCACAATAGACTATTAAATTATTCATCAAACCAAAATGAATGTCTTGCGGACAAGACTATTTATTAGTTTTTATACACATCAGATGTTTTTTGACATCAACAAAAAAAATGAACATACTTAAAATACTTACATACCTACAGAAACACTCAGACAAGAAACAAATATCACAATATAAATATTTCTTTGAGGCGGGAATCGAACCTGCAACTTCCTGTTGCCACAGAGGTTATCAGTTAGGTACAGTCACATTACCAATTAGCTGAACCCCACGTGACCTAGAGCTCACTCGCAAAGCTGTAAGGTTTGAAGTAATGTTAAGTACTTACCTGATTTTGTTTTTTTTTAAACAATATACTATACAATACAATATATATAATATAAAAAAAAACAATATAGGTAAAATCTATATTTTTTACAGACATGCGAGTGAGCTCTGGGTCACGGTGGGTTCAGCTAATTGGTAATGTGACTGTACATAATAATAATTCATAAACTTATTAGTAAGATTTTGTTCGCCAAATCGCAGATTACAGAGCGCAATAATATTTTGCATTAAGTTCTTTTAAATTTACATGTGAAACCCAAATACTTAAATAATTTTGATTTGATTTAAAATTTTGATTAAGGTGGACCGAGGCGATTGCAACTATCAAGTTTGAAGTTTTATTTATACCTTTGGTTATAATCGTCCAGTTAGATAAAATTCTCATTCTAATAAATCTGATTTTTTTTAGGGACAAACATTAATTTCTCTGTTCACAAATAGATGGAATGCTCATCAAAGATCGTTAGTATGAAAGAATAATCGATTACAGTTCGGCAAGTATAACTTGGCGCGGCTGAGCGCCACTGTGTTCAATGCCAGTAAGTATTACACTTTAAGTAGGGGAAAGCGGGTAACAATGAATAAAGGGGAACAATGAATAATTATACATAACTATCTCTGTGTATGTCGCTCTTGCTCGCAAAGTCAACTGAAGTGAGCCGTATGTGACACCGATCGTTCAATCCAATCCGCACTGAGCTGCGATAGGAGGGAGGCGCACTGTTGCAGTTCGACCAAAAATTAGTACCGAAACAAAATATTTACGATTTTTTGAAAAGTGTTTCACGTCTTGTGAAATTGTATTTTTAATTGTCTAATAGTTTATATAGGATTATTAGTGTTTCTACTTGATGTTTCTGTTTTACTTCTTTCAAGGCTGTGATAATATTCCGTATATTTGCAATTGTTTTGACTAACGGTCGATGGGGAACAATGAGTAATTGGCCATTGGGTAACGATGGATAGATTGTTTATTGTTCCCCATGACAAACATGCATGGGGTACAATGAACTGTGACTTCTTCTTGCTAACATTTATTTACCATTTCTTTTAATTTTTAGGTTCCAAAATTCCACGATCAGTTGTCGAATAACATCAAACGGCTACACAGTACAAAATGCAATTTTTTTGTCAGTTTTTGTCTTATAATATTAAAATTATAAGAGTTGAAGAAACAATAAATTAGCAGAATGTAAAAATCAATTTGAGCTGTAGAATGTTCTTATATAAAACAATATTTGTTTCATTTTAAGTGCAAATATCATCAGCTAATTTCAAGGTAGCAGGATGCGTATAGCGCGGTATCTGTTTGACGGAAATGGTTCTAACTTTTGTTGCTATAACATTAGGTGTATGTTTTATATATCATTGGATAGCTTTTGAAATGTTCTTTATCTTGATTACAGAAGACTATGACAAAAAAGTGAGTGTCTTAAAAGTTATATTGCAAAATGTAGAATAGCATGTGTTTGGCATGTGGGGAATATTTCTTTAACTAGAGCATTTTTGCACATTGTGTCTATGGAAAATATAAAGCAAATTAAAATATCTTTCAAACGACACCTTATACGTATAGATTGGTTGAATAGAATTCAAGAAATGTGCAAATATCTATAGTACAGAGCCGCCATCTTTATGATGTCTGTCTGTCAGATTTGGTTAAAATAGCTGGTCCTTTATATGTCATAAATGCTACTAGTCTCCGGCTTTCGAAACTAAAACAGGCTAACTCGTCATCTAGAGATCTCAAGGAATCCAACGATACCTGTTTTAGTTATTTATACACAGCCCGTGACCACGAAACTCGAGAAATAGAGGACTTTTGGTTAAATTGCCGCTTCACTACATAGTATAAAACAAAGTCGCTTTCTCTGTTCCTATATCCCTATGTATGCTTAAATCTTTAAAACTACGCAACGGAATTTGATGCGGTTTTTTTAATAGATAGAATGATTCAAGAGGAAGGTTTATATGTATAATACATGCACAATATAGCCATGCGTTTCGCATCACGAAGTGTTGGGAGACCAGTTGCCCGGTGGACCGACGACATTGCGGCGGTCGCGGGTAGTCGGTGGATGGAGGCGGCTCAGGACCGCTGTTTGTGGCGTCGTATGGGGGAGGCCTATGTCCAGCAGTGGACGTGTATGGGCTGATATGATGATGATGATAGCCATGCGAAGCCTGGGCGGGTCGCTAGTAACTATATAAGATGAAGAGACTGATAAGGTTTTTGGAATCCATATTCTTCGTTCATTTGTAGGTAAAAATTTGATTTTTATGATAAATAAAACATAAAGAGTTGTACGTTCCTATAGAATGCGTATAGATACGATTTTATCTTATATTTTTATATGTTATTTTCTAATAAAAACTCAAAATATCTAAAGTTTTCTTACTTTGACATCCTTTGTAATTACTTAAAAATTCATTGTAACCCGTATGTTCATTGTTACCCAACCGGTTATTCAAGGTACCCCAACCCTGGGGAACAATGAATAATTTCCCATTTTTTATAAATATGGCTGTAGTGTCCTAATTATTGAAGTTAGGGTCTAAGTTTTACGCTCAAATTGTACTTTGATAATTTATCTATGGTATAAATGCAAAAATACACTCCTAGAAACACAAATAAAGGTCATTTATAGTTTTAGAAAAAACCTTATCCATTGTTACCCTGCTTCCCCTACAGAAAATACCACGAAATTTGGGAATATATGTAAGTAAGATTAAATCATTTGCGTATTTGTATAAGATAGTATAGGTACCTATTGATATTTCGCATACCTATTAATACTCTTTAGTATAGTTTTAGTTCCTCAAATCGCCACCGCCAACTTATACTTGTGGCACTGTAGTCGCATTCACCCCATAGTCACAATCGCCTCTGTTAACCTTACATAATATTACCAATTCCAATTACCTTTTATTTTAGAAGTGAACGTTTCGTTTCCCGTTACCGTCACCGTAATTTGTTTCTATAAAGCAAGTAAACCATGTGGAATTATTATAAGTAGAACAAATATAAATAAATAAATATTGCAGGACATTCCACACATCGCCATCTAGCCCCAAGCAAAGTAACTTGTGTTAAAGGTGCTAGACAACGGATATACCTACCTACTACTTAAATACTTTTATTTTGTAAATATATACTTATAACTAGCTGTCCCGGCAAACGTTTTGTTTTGCCATTTACAAAACAAAATAAAAAAATGGGTGCGTGTACTTATGTACGCGCGTGAGAAGTTATACTTCTTTGGCATTATTAAAAAAAAAAAAAAAACCTCGTCCGACAAAAGACTCGTCCGACAAAAAACTCGTCCGACAAAAAACTCGTCCGACAAAAAACTCGTCCGGCAATAAACTCGTCCGGCAAAAAACTCGTCCGACAAAAAACTCGTCCGACAAAAAACTCGTCCGACAAAAAACTCGTCCGGCAAAAAACTCGTCCGACAAAAAACTCGTCCGACGAAAAACTCGTCCGACAAAAAACTCGTCCGACAAAATACTCGTCCGACAAAAAACTCGTCCGACAAAAAACTCTGGACTGGAAAAGGATTGTCAACACAATCAATAAAGTTCAATTTAGATTTAAACAACTTCTCCCGTGAGAATTTTGTGTGACGTGAGAATTTTGTGTGACGCTTTTGTAAAATTTCACTCTCATCATTTTTTCATAACGCGCCTAAAGAAGTATAACTTCAAAAATATAGGTACTTAGATAGCATAAAAAATATGATACAAATCAGTCAAGCTGTTTCGGAGGAGTATGGTAACTAACATTGTGACACGAGAATTATATATAAGTAGTATTAGATAGGTACAACCAGACCATAGACAAATATCTTAGCATATATCTGAGGCGGGAATCGAACCCGCAACCCTGTGTTTGGCAGTCTGACATGGTGACCATAAATATAAAGGTGCTACTTCACCTGGAACATTCAGGTTTATAATGTAACACTACAGCAAGCATTATATCAGTGAAGAGAAACAAGCATTAGGGGTGATTCTCATTAGAGCAGGCCGTGTCCAGGCCGGGCCGAGTCCGGAGCGGAGCCCGTCTGTGCTGCACATTTATATTACAGCGGGTTTTCAGCCATTGAGGGCACGGAGGGGATCCGTGGAGTTGACAGTGGATCCACGGATGGGACATGGATCATGCACCGTGTTATACTCGTATAAATTACAAGTACAAAATGAATCTACTTAAGTAGGTATCTATATTTTTGAAGTTATACTTCTTTAGGCACACAAAATTCTCACGGGAGAAGTTGTTTAAATCTAAATTGAACTTTATTGATTGTGTTGACAATCCTTTTCCAGTCCAGAGTTTTTTGTCGGACGAGTTTTTTGTCGGACGAGTATTTCGTCGGACGAGTTTTTTGTCGGACGAGTTTTTTGCCGGACGAGTTTTTTGTCGGACGAGTTTTTTGTCGGACGAGTTTTTCGTCGGACGAGTTTTTTGTCGGACGAGTTTTTTGCCGGACGAGTTTTTTGTCGGACGAGTTTTTTGTCGGACGAGTTTTTTGTCGGACGAGTTTTTTGCCGGACGAGTTTTTTGTCGTACGAGTTTTTTGTCGGACGAGTCTTTTGTCGGACGAGTTTTTTGTCGGACGAGTTTTTTGTCGGACGAGTTTTTTGTCGGACGAGTTTTTTGTCGGACGAGTCTTTTGTCGGACGAGTTTTTTGTCGGACGAGTCTTTTGTCGGACGAGTTTTTTGTCGGACGAGTTTTTTGCCGGACGAGTTTTTTTTTTTTTTTTTTTTTTAAATGCCAAAGAAGTATAACTTCTCACGCGCGTACATAAGTACACGCACCCTTTTTATTTTCCCGTATTATCTGAATATTCTGTCAATTTAATAATTTTTTTATTTTTATTTGATACTCCATTATTTTAATTACTTTTGTTTTGTAAAGCAACTTATAGGGCCTTATAAGTTGCTTTACAATAATAGGTAGTTCAAATAATGCAAGTAAGTATTAAAATAGCCCATGAGAGTGACAATGTGAATCGAGGCAATGAGAAATACCTTCTAAAGCCTGTCTATTATTATTATATTTGGTTTTGTTGTGTGCTTGTAAAAAAAAAAAAAAAATGGGTGCGTGTACTTATGTACGCGCGTGAGAAGTTATACTTCTTGGGCATTATTAAAAAAAAAAAAAAAACTCGTCCGGCAAAAAACTCGTCCGACGAAAAGTTCGTCCGACAAAATACTCGTCCGACAAAAAACTCGTCCGACAAAAACTCGTCCGACAAAAAACTCGTCCGACAAAAAACTCGTCCGACAAAAAACTCGTCCCTCAAAAAACTCGTCCGACAAAAACTCGTCCGACAAAAAACTCGTCCGACAAAAAACTCGTCCGGCAAAAAACTCGTCCGACAAAAAACTCGTCCGACGAAAAACTCGTCCGACAAAATACTCGTCCGACAAAAAACTCGTCCGACAAAAAACTCGTCCGACAAAAAACTCTGGACTGGAAAAGGATTGTCAACACAATCAATAAAGTTCAATTTAGATTTAAACAACTTCTCCCGTGAGAATTTTGTGTGACGCTTTTGTAAAATTTCACTCTCATCATTTTTTCATAACGCGCCTAAAGAAGTATAACTTCAATAAATGTTTTTCTATTATATTCTAACATTTCAAATCCATGCCCTGTCCGGGCCACTTATATGGCCCGGTATAATGAGAATTATCCCTTACAGCATGTATCCTGTAATGTTATGTATGTATTTAGATTTTAGATACAACTTGCCTATCTTAGATGTTACAAGTGCCATTGTCTTGTCAGTTAAGGAGGCAGTATTGTAACTTTATAATAATGGAATCTAAATGTAACATTACAAGTGAATGTACCCGGTGAGGGAGGGTGCACCTTAATTGATAGTAATATACAATCGATTAAATTGACACTTAAGTGTATGCTTAAATAGGACCATCTTAAATATTTAGCGGACCCCTAAATATTTGAGAGCCGTTTGTTCGGGCAAATTTCTTGTCATAGGATGCTTCAATCGCAGCATAATTTTCTTACTTTTTCAAAAATGTCTGTTTCTGTAATTATCCTTCTATACCAATATTATAAAGAGAAAAGATTTGTTTGTTTGAATTGAATAGGCTCTGAAACTACTGGACCTACTTTGATGAAACTTAGTATGAGGATACTTGATTCATTGGGAGTATTATTGGGAGCTTTTTATCCCGATATTCCTACGGGATCGGGGGTTGCGTGGGTGAAACCGTGAAGCACTGCTAGTATGCAATAAACAGGTAAGTACATTTTCAGTGATCATTTTGAAAAAGCAACTCTACTTACATTTTCAGTGGCCACATTTTTTTTCATTTTTTGTTTTAAGTTTCATACAGGTGTCGTAGTTGCGCCCATGTTCGCAGGCCTGTTGTGGCCAAACAATTGTATTGTTTAGCCACTCTCTTCCAGCACTCCCTTTTTTGTCCATTTATATCGCCACTTGTTTTTTTATTTTCTAATATGCTTATGTATCTGAAGTCAAAAATTCAACATGAAAAAATCTATGCAGATAGGTACCAAGTCCGTTGATTTGATAATTGGTATATTTATGTACTTACTTGTTAACTAAATCTAGTAAAATTTGTTTCTCATCGGCTGTGTAATTGCAGCCCCTTTTTGAAACAAAAGACATTGTTTATTTATTCACAAACAACCAAAAAACATGAGAATTTTTCGTTAAAACGTTCAAACTACTTGACAGAATACCGAAAGGTTACCACTTATCTTTTATTTTTAAGTTGTAATTAAGTGGTATTCACAGAGGTTGATTACGAGATTTGACATTAAACCTACTTACGCCCGAATACTGAAAGGCTACTTAATCTTAAGCGGCGTTTAAATTGATATTTAAGCGTACGCTTTAATAGCAAACATACACTTAACGTAAATTTAAACACCACTTAAAATTTAGCAGGCCATGCTGTTAAGTCCCACTTATTCGTTAATTTAAGTTAATTTGGTATACAGAAACGACAATTAGCGTTTGACAGCTGACTTAAATACCACTTATTTATCATAAGTGGTTGACAAATTTAAGAGTGCTTTGAAGCTATCTTAAATATAAAAATTGATGGATTATTTTCCTTGGTCACGGCATCACGCGTGAACGGCTGGATCAATTTCACTAATTTTTCTTTTATTGTGTTTCTTATTGACAAGAGAAGGTTCTAATGAAAAAAAAAAAGAAAATTGGGCAGAAAATTATTCCGCGGGTGAAACCGCGGGGTGCAGTTAGTCTTAACTAAATAGTACTTCGCCCTGAAGACCTCACGAGTTTTTTTTACTTATAAGCGTAATGTAACAAATACCTAATATAATTCAAACGACGAAATAGGTACCTACCTAGGTACTTACCTTTTCCAAATAGTACTAGAGGTCTATCTAGTTTATATGATAGGTGCCTATCGTTATCATCTGACCCTGGAATCAGATAATTTAGCACACCCAAGCATGATAGGCCTATCTTGTTGAGACAATGTGTTCCTAAAGCCTTCTTCCAGGTTTTATCACTAGATCCAAGATATCAGCACCGGGAGGTCAGTTATGAATACACCATATTACTCATTGATATTTAACTGAGCCCATAATGGGAGTTTTTTCAGAAACATTACTCTCACTAAACTAAATTTGTATGGAAAGTTAAAGCTTCGTATTAGGTCCGCTATGCTTTACAATGTTTGTTATATGAAAAGACTCGCTCTCTAGGTACAGAAGGCCTAATAGTCCACTGAAACCTTTGGGTTTTAAAATACTGAGGGGTCATGATTAACTAGTCTATAATAAAACAATAATCGATAAATTAAACAGGAATTTAATACAGAAATAATAATAAGTACACGTCCACAGGGCACCTTGAGGTGAGGTGTCGGAGAGTAGCGACCCCGCGGTCCCCAGTGTTCCAGGGGGAAGTCACCATTCCTCATCTCGGGCTTGCCTTAGTTGATTAGTCGGAGTGAACACTGACGAGGAAGCTGTTTAAAATCAAGTGACACCTATTCATCCTTTAGCCGCTCAACACTGATCGGCAACTCTCTACCAGCACTTTCTTTTTTGTCCGTTTGTCTCCGTATTTTCCAAGATGATCCAAAATCCAGAAGAAAATACAATATGAGTTTAACTAAGCAGATAGGCCCGTCGAGTTGATCATTGGTATAGGTTTATAAAACCTACTTATTGTGTAAGATCCACCAATATTTGTTTTTCTGGGGCTGTGTAGTTGCAGCACCTTTTTTTATTTGTAACGCTAGACATTTCACAGTAATATGCATTCACTTAAAAACACTGTTCGTCATCTCCAGCTTGCCATAATTGGTTGGTCGTAGTGAAAACTGACGGGGAAGCAGTTTAAAATCCAGTGACGTTTCTCCATCCTTTAGCTGCTCTAATACTGCTCAGCAACTCTCCACCACACTCCTTTTTTTCCAAAATACAGAAGAAAATACAATATGAAAATATTTATGCAGGCCCGTTGAGTATGTGTGAATAATCCACCAATATTTGTTTTTCTGGGGCTGTGTAGTTGCAGCCCCTTTTCTGTTTCGTAACGCTAGACATTTTTAATAGTTACAGTAATATTTATTCACGTAGAACAACTCGAAATCGAAAAAACTTGTAAACAATAAACAAAATAATATTTATTTTGTTGTCAAATATTTTCAATCACAGAGTGTAAAGAAACGTTTATTTTTATTAAATGTATCAACTTTTACTCCAGTTTAGTGCGTGAAACGAAACTTGTTTTTAGCAATCACGGATCAAGCAGAAAATTGTAATAGAAAACGAACTTTTTTGTTAAAATGTTGCCATTTGGTAAAAGTTTAGGCCTGCTTTGTTAAGTATAATCTTAACGCCCGAATACTGAAAGGCTACTTATCTTTTCGACTTCGTTAAGCGTTAAATATTTTTAAGTTGGATTTAAATTTTTAGTGGTATTCACAAAGGCTATTTACGAGATTTAAGATTATACTTAACAAAGCAGGCCTAAACTTTTACCAAATGGCAACATTTTATCAAAAAAGTTCGTTTTCTATTACAATTTTCTGCTTGATCCGTGATTGCTAAAAACAAGTTTCGTTTCACGCACTAAACTGGAGTAAAAGTTGATACATTTAATAAAAATAAACGTTTCTTTACACTCTGTGATTGAAAATATTTGACAACAAAATAATTATTATTTTGTTTATTGTTTACAAGTTTTTTCGATTTCGAGTTGTTCTACGTGAATAAATATTACTGTAACTATTAAAAATGTCTAGCGTTACGAAACAGAAAAGGGGCTGCAACTACACAGCCCCAGAAAAACAAATATTGGTGGATTATTCACACATACTCAACGGGCCTGCATAAATATTTTCATATTGTATTTTCTTCTGTATTTTGGAACATCTTGGAAAATAAGGAGACATACGGTAAAAAAAGGAGTGTGGTGGAGAGTTGTTGAGCAGAATTAGAGCAGCTAAAGGATGGAGAAACGTCACTGGATTTTAAACTGCTTCCCCGTCAGTTTTCACTACGACCAACCAATTATGGCAAGCTGGAGATGACGAACGGTGTTTTTAAGTGAATGCATATTACTGTGAAATGTCTAACGTTACAAATAAAAAAAGGTGCTGCAACTACACAGCCCCAGAAAAACAAATATTGGTGGATCTTAATCACAATAAGTAGGTTTTATAAACCTATACCAATGATCAACTCGACGGGCCTATCTGCTTAGTTAAACTCATATTGTATTTTCTTCTGGATTTTGGACCATCTTGGAAAATACGGAGACAAACGGACAAAAAAGGAAGTGCTGGTAGAGAGTTGCCGATCAGTGTTGAGCGGCTAAAGGATGAATACGTGTCACTTGATTTTAAACAGCTTCCTCGTCAGTGTTCACTCCGACTAATCAACTAAGGCAAGCCCGAGATGAGGAATGGTGACTTCCCCCTGGAACACTGGGGACCGCGGGGTCGCTACTCTCCGACACCTCTCACCTCAAGGTGCCCTGTGGACGTGTACTTATTATTATTTCTGTATTAAATTCCTGTTTAATTTATCGATTATTGTTTTATTATAGACTAGTTAATCATGACCCCTCAGTATTTTAAAACCCAAAGGTTTCAGTGGACTATTAGGCCTTCTGTACCTAGAGAGCGAGTCTTTTCATATAACAAACATTGTAAAGCATAGCGGACCTAATACGAAGCTTTAACTTTCCATACAAATTTAGTTTAGTGAGAGTAATGTTTCTAAAAAAACTCCCATTATGGGCTCTGTTAAATATCAATGAGTAATATGGTGTATTCATAACTGACCTCCCGGTGCTGATATCTTGGATCTAGTGATAAAACCTGGAAGAAGGCTTTAGGAACACATTGTCTCAACAAGATAGGCCTATCATGCTTGGGTGTGCTAAATTATCTGATTCCAGGGTCAGATGATAACGATAGGCACCTATCATATTAACTAGATAGACCTCTAGTACTATTTGGAAAAGGTAAGTACCTAGGTAGGTACCTATTTCGTTGTTTGAATTATATTAGGTATTTGTTACATTACGCTTATAAGTAAAAAAAACTCGTGAGGTCTTCAGGGCGAAGTACTATTTATTTAAGACTAACTGCACCCCGCGGTTTCACCCGCGGAATAATTTTCTGCCCAATTTTCTTTTTTTTTTTCATTAGAACCTTCTCTTGTCAATAAGAAACACAACAAAAGAAAAATTAGTGAAATTGATCCAGCCGTTCACGCGTGATGCCGTGACCAAGGAAAATAATCCATCAATTTTTATATTTAAGATAGCTTCAAAGCACTCTTAAATTTGTCAACCACTTATGATAAATAAGTGGTATTTAAGTCAGCTGTCAAACGCTAATTGTCGTTTCTGTATACCAAATTAACTTAAATTAACGAATAAGTGGGACTTAACAGCATGGCCTGCTAAATTTTAAGTGGTGTTTAAATTTACGTTAAGTGTATGTTTGCTATTAAAGCGTACGCTTAAATATCAATTTAAACGCCGCTTAAGATTAAGTAGCCTTTCAGTATTCGGGCGTTAATCTCGTAATAGCCTTTGTGAATACCACTAAATATTTAAATCCAACTTAAAAATATTTAACGCTTAACGAAGTCGAAAAGATAAGTAGCCTTTCAGTATTCGGGCGTTAGCAAAGCAGCCGGGCAGCCCCTAACTTTGACCAAATGGCAACATTCAGAAGTTTGTTTTCTAAAATTTTCTGATTGATTCAGTGATTGCTAGAAACCAGTTTCGTTTCACGCATTCTATAGTACTTACTGGAGCACTTTATAATTTTAGTAAAATAACGTTTCTTTACTAATTTGTTCCCTGTGATTGATTTTTTTTTTTAAAAACATGAAATTAAATTAATGTCAAGTTGTACCTACCTACTCGTATACTGTTGCGAAAAACGGCGGGAAACATCGTAAGAATCGGGTGCCGAATTTTGATTAAATGGTAACATTGTAACATAAACTTTGTTTTCTATTACAATAATTTTCTGCCCCGTTCGTTTCGTTCGTTTCGGTAGCCTTCCGATGGTTTGTGAATGAGCCTGCTGATTGATCCAGTGATTGCTAGAAACAAGTTTCGTTTCACGCACTAAACGAGACCCTGGAGTACAAGTTTATAGAGGGGTCCGGACATTGCATTTAGTAGGTATGGGAGCTTCGACATAGTGATATTTTTTGCGCGGTGCATTTCGAGACCCATGTCAAACTATAGTGGGCATGACGGTGAACAAATAAGCGTCATAATTAAAATACAATCAAATAATTAAGCGATTCGGAAGCGGGATATTCAAAGAAACTTGATGCATTCCATATATTTAAGCGTACTTACCTACCTACTTAACACTGAGAACTAACACGTCTTTCTTGAGATATTTTCTTATAACACGACTTTCTTTCTTTCTTTAGATATCATCATCATCACTACATTTGTAGTTTAAAAAACAAAGTCGCTTTATCTGTCCCTATATCCCTATGTATGCTTAAATCTTTAAAACAACGCAACGGATTTTGAT
This sequence comes from Idaea aversata, assembly GCA_907269075.1. Lineage (NCBI taxonomy): Eukaryota > Metazoa > Arthropoda > Insecta > Lepidoptera > Geometridae > Idaea > Idaea aversata. The sequence continues at coordinate 3,071,961 of OU026084.1, forward strand.
GCCTGTTTTTTAATAGATAGAGTTATTCAAGAGGAAGGTTTTTAAGTATAATAAATGCATAATATAGCCGTGCGAAGCGGGTCGCTAGTGTATTATAAAGAGGGATGATTTTTTTGTTTTTAGTTTGTACTTAACGAATAGGCTCTGAAACTACGTTTTTTATTAAACTTGGGATGAAGTTATCTGTAAAAATTTCAAGTGTCTAGCTATCACGGTTCATAAGACACAGGCTGGTGACAGACAGGCAGTAAAGTCTTAGTAATGGGGACCCGTTTTTATCCTTTGGGTACGGGACCCTAATAACAATTTCATAACAAGCAATCGTATCAAATTAGTAATTGATTATGAACAAAATAACCGTGTAATTGACAATCTCTCAATATAAATAATTACTTAATATTTAACTTATCTATTATACCTACTTACTAATATATTAAAGCTGTAGAGTTTGTTTGTTTGAATGCGCTAATCTCAGGAACTACTGGTTCGAATTGAAAAAATAATTTTGTGTTGGATAGTCAATTTCTCGACGAAGGTTAAAGGCTACCTACTTTATATTTCGATATTCCCACGGGATCGGGAGTTTCATGGGTGAAACATTGTTTCATAGTTATTAAATGAAACAATGTCCCCCGTCACGTTTGTCTGTGTGAAAGCGATAAACTCAAAAAATACTGAATGCATTTCCATACGGTTTTCACCAATGAACGGAGTCATAATTGAGAAAAGTTTTCTGTGTTTATTTAATGAATGTTTTGTGTTATTTGACTGAATAGTTTCTGGCACATATGGCCCATAACAAAAATGAAAAGACATGATCATGTACCTACCTATAAAAAAATATATATATGAAACTAGCGACCCGTCCCGGCTTCGCACGGCTATATTATGCATGTATTATACATATAAACCTTCCTCTTGAATCACTCTATCTATTAAAAAAAACCACATCAAAATCCGTTGCGTAGTTTTAAAGATTTACCTAAGCATACAAAGGGATTCAGGGACAGAGAAAGCGACTTTGTTTTATACTATGTTAGTGAAGTGATAGTGATGATTAACAGCGCTCCGATCTCGTGGGAATATCGGGATGAAAAGTAGCCTTTGTTATTCCCAATTAATCAAGCTTTATCAAAAGCCGGAATGCTTTTGATAAATCTTGATTAATTGGTCAGATGTTGATGAAGAAAATGAAAAACACGATAAGTAAGTAGGTACATCTTTTTACCTAACTGCAAGGAAAGTGTTATGTTTTTCGCGCCTATCTTTGTATGTTTGAATGTTTTTACAACATCACGAAGTTCACGAAATACTGTCAATTTCATTGTTAACTAGAAAAAACGGAGAATTTTTCAACTTTTTTCTTTCTTTCAAACATTTTTTTTTCTATTTGAGTAGGTATATGCTCACAAGTACCTACACAAGTATTGCCTTGCCATCATTGAAATTGCTGTAGCGAAGGGTGAAAAAGACTCTCTAACACTTATCCTAATAGTGTCCGTAAAGATGGACGATAGTTATATATCTGGTAGATAGAAGACCAGTCCACGAAATGTACTAAAAATCACTGTAAACATTCATATCTTTTTGCACTGTTATATCCACTTTATTCCTTGATTCAGTATTTTCCTGTTCGGTTTTGATTATCGGGACTATACAATAGCTGAAATTTGGACGATGATTGATGAAAATGTCGGAAAAAATCATGCCATCTGGGAACTATAGGTATTACGGATTTTCCTCTGCTACTCATGCGAAGTCGGGGCAAGTTGTTAGTAGGTAATATATAAAATGATATGCACACTCTCTTTATCAACCATTAGATGTGTGTAACAGCAAGTAGCATGGTAAGTTGATTGAATTAAATTGCTCTTGCGTCTTTAACTAAATAGCAGCGGTGCCCATATACATTTCCACGAGATTGACCTAGCAAAAAATTATGACTTAAAGATCGACATTTTAACTATTTAGCTAAGTAGGTATCTTATATCTTATATATTGGGGGCTGACAGATAGCCAGCAACACTTCGACCCAATGGGATCTTTTGTGTCCATCCCTACCTTAATGTTTCTTACTCTTTGAAGAAGTGATCGATTAACGGTGATCCCACTGAGAGGAAGAAACCTATATTCCTCCGGTTTGGTAGAGCCAAGTAGGTACTTATATAATGTGTTTCAGCGAAGGGGTTTTAATACGAAAGGGGGTTGTTCTAGAAGTCTAGGCGAACAACTTTTGTTCTACGACTTTTGGAAATTCGAACATTTCGTTCGAAGTTTTTGTATGAAACAGCTTGAAGTGAAGTTATCGAAAAAAAAATTCGAATTTTCAAAAATCGTAGAACAAAAGTTGTTCACTTAGACGTCTAGAACAACCCCCTTTTCTTTTAAAACCCCTTCGCTGAAACACATGGTATATAAAAACAACATAAGTAAAACTATCCATAAAAATCCGTAAAAACCTTTATCCATTTACTAGCGACCCGCTCCGGCTTCGCACGGCTATATTATGCATGTATTATACATATAAACCTTCCTCTTGAATCACTCTATCTATTAAAAAAACCGCATCAAAATCCGTTGCGTAGTTTTAAAGATCTAAGCGTACAAAGGGATATAGGGACAGAGAAAGCGACTTTGTTTTATACTATGTAGTGATGATAGTCATGATGATTACGGAAGACACTGTATACCTACCTACTTTTATTAATTGCTATAATTTCAAAGTACCTACCTTATTATTTTACATAAACTTATTTCGTAGGAGAAACCAACACTTTTTGGACTATCGTTGATTCTCTTCGTGATACAATTGACTGGTCCAAGCTATGTACGAGGAGATTCATTCGATATACAATATAGACATGGTAAACTTTCTAATAAAGATCTATCAGAACTCGAACCGGAAATTGGATCTCTAAAAGACATTTATGATGTCAATGAAGAACAAGAAGATGATGGTAATGGTAAAGTTAGACAATTGTTTTTTCCACTGTTTTCAAACATTTCTAAAGTCATAACTATGCAGGGTTATTGGTACTTAATCATATTATTAGCAAGCATTTGAGTGCCGAAGTTCACAATCAACTTTTGTTCTACGAGTTTTGGAAATTCGAACATCTTTTTTGAAAATTTTGTGATTATGTTTATCTGATCTTACAAATTTAGCCGCTCCTTACAAGGAGTAGGTACCTAGTCATTAATCTTAAGGCTGCTTATGCTGCCAAACGCAAAGCGCCGAAAATACCCGTCGCTTACAACTAATATTGTTGATTGTATCGAATGTATTTTGTTTTTCTCGAAAGTGCTGAGATGGAATTGTAGGTGAATTTTTTACCGATATTTAGGGGTAATTTCGAGGCGAAAATTCTTTGTCATTTCAAAGCTAGACTAGTTTTAATTCTTAATTTTAGGATAGCTTCAAAACTATAGGAAATTTTGGCTCAAAATCACACCAGAATGTCGGTAAAAATCTTACCTACAATTCCATCTCAGGGCCATTATTCACTAAGCTTCAAGTCGTTGGGCGCGCGTGATTAGGGGTGGAGGGGGTGGGGTTTTTGTATGGAAATCTCGCCGTAATCACGCGCGCCCGACGACTTGAAGCTTAGTGAATAATGGCCCAGGACTTTTGAGAAAAACAAAACACATTCGTAACAATCAACAATGTTCACCAACGAAGGCGACCGGTGCCAATAGTAACTATTTAGTAGGCTGTGTACCAAGGTCGTTGGCGTATAGACACCTTAAAATTAAAAACTAAACTTGGATAGTGTAGAAGCCAAGTGATCCAACTTACATTTTGGTCAAAATTGAGTTAAGTTTTAAAATAAGTACATTAAAACTGTAAGTATTCGTAAGAATAAAATCATAAGATATAAAAAAAATTGATTTTTTTTGTCCTATAATCTGAAAACATTACAACAATTCATTCAGAAACAAGGACGTAATAACTAAAAACGTGTTTTGCTTCATTCTCGAAACTTGTAAAAAGTCAGTTGGATCACTTGGCTTCTACACTGGCCACTTTAATCTTTTTTTTAAGGTGTAGAATTAGAAACGACATGGGATTCCTTCATTGAAAACTTGGATTTGGTTAACAGCTTTGCGGTCTTTATTAAAAATAAGTGGTGAGTGAGAACAAATTTTAATAGATAGACTAGCTGAGCTGACCCCCATGAGTTTCTTGTGCCTTCTTCTCATTGGTGGGCGCGTTCCGAAGGCACACATCCTAACTTAGTTTTTAAGACGATTTTATATGGTCTATACTATACTTTTAAGGTAGGTATTATGCATCCAAAGAAATATAAATTTTTGACTTTTGACTGTCCCGACAAACGTTGTTTGCCATTTAAACAAAAAATAATGAAAATAATAATGTTGTTCGATTCTCAGACCTAACGAATATAAGTAGGTACCTACACAAAAATTCATACGAATCGGTTCAGCTGTTTAGTAGGAGTTTGGTAACGTCTGTTTCAAAGTCAGCTTTTTTTGGAAAAAGGTGACTTTAAAAGTTTGTTTTAAGCTACTTTCAGGGTTTTTTTTGCAATCGAAATTCAATCGAAATGATATTGAAATGTAATTTGAACAATGTTATTAACGAGAATTGGCCTTCTGAAAGTTATAAGGGATAAAAGTCGGGGTTTTTTTTTAATTCTTTTAATAATTTTTCAGTCTAAGCATCATAAGCGGCTATTATAATCTGGAAACTAGAAATTATGTTAGAATTTTGAACGCTGTGGTTGATCTTGCCGATATTGTTATATACAAGTAAGTTGAAAAACCGTTTAAGTGCGAATAGGATAGATGCACCGAAGGTTCCGTACACATATTTTAACAAAATGTTCTTAAAGATAGATAGTAACACTTTATTTGTAGAACTCACAAGAAACATAAAACGAAAAGTTTAAAAAAAAAAGTAAAAAAAATTGAAGGACATTCTACACATCGCCATCTAGCCCCAAGCTAGCCGTAACACAACGGATATAGGTACTACTTATTAGGTATACCTACTTTTCTTTTGTAAATATATACTTACTAGCGACCCGCCCCGTCTTCGCACGGCTATATTATGCATGTATAAACCTTCCTCTTGAATCACTCTATCTATTAAAAAACCGCATCAAAATCCGTTGCGTAGTTTTAAAGATCTATAGCATACAAAGGGATATAGGGACATAGGGACAGAGAAAGCTTCTTTGTTTTATACTATATAGTGATAATACATAGAAACAACCAGACCACAGACAAATATCTAAGAATAAATACTTGTCTGAGGCGGGAATCGAACCCGCAACCCTGTGTTTGGCAGTCTGGCATGGTGACCATTGTGCCAACTGGGTCGTCAACAACTAAATATGACTAAAGCATTGTAAAAATAAGCGACTTTATCGCGCATAGCGATTTCTTCCAGACAACCTTAGGATGGTAAGGCTAACAGAGCTTGATTGGAAGGTTGTGTTTCCAAAATTAAAAAACAAAATGTTTCCACTAGGACCCATTTTGTTTTTTAATTTTGGAAAATTATTAATCGCGAGTTTGTGGATTTTTTTAATGTGACAACATAAAGCTCGCTGGCAATAATAGTGTTACTATTTGTTCCATCTAAGAAATAACTTACATATTCAGTAAATTAGGGTAATTTTCCTGAACTTTTTAATTAAGAAAAATCTTTTTTTTTTAAACATTTTTTTTCTTATTTTTTGTGATGTCCTATCAGTACTTTAACCATCTTTACCCATTTCTATGATAAAGGGTTCTTAAATCAAATAATGGCTCCTGCACACCAAAAAGCCGCAATTCAGCTTATTAGGTACCTAGACCAACTAAAACTGACAACTTTCAGACCGCGGGCAGAGAAGTACTACTTTCCGTAGACTTGATACAATTATGTTGGTAAGATTTTTTTTTCATTTCAGCAACTCAACTGCCTACTACAATTTTATTTATCCCGGAACAGTTACTTTGTCCCTGGTCCAAGAAAACATCAATCCTAGAAATGTAGCTCTTAAAGTACTTAAGAGAATTGGTTTTGCCGAATCGAAAGTTAGAAAAGTAAGTACCTACATTTAGGGATGTTTCTCGTTGAATTACAAAAATTATATATAGGCGACGAATTGAGAACCTTCCTTCGGGCAGCACACGACTTCTCAGATACCTACTTTTTTCCTATCGTCTGTTCTTTGTATTTACTTTTCTCTGTAACTATCTCTTACTTTCTTATTTGTGTCTAAGTTATGTCGTGTATTGGTTGAATAAATTCTATTCTATTCTTTTTTGAAGTCGGTTAAAAATTAAAACCTATTAAGTAGCTAATTTATTTTTATTCTAAATATTTTTTTTATTAAGTAGGTACCTACCTACCTAATTCAAATTATTGCGGTCTTTATTTGCAGGCAAAATACGCCATCGAAACAATAAAAAATACCAAATGTTACAATCTAAGCACAAAAGAATGCGACAAGCTTATATATAAAGCTATGAAAAACTCAGCTAACTTTAAAATCGAAGCTAAAATACTATTTAAATTGGCAAACCTAGCCAAATTCTACATACCATATAACAAAGTGTTTATTAGCGTGAGTAAGCGTAATGTGGTTTTGAAGTATCTTGAGAAATCTAGAGATGACCTTAGACCTTTAATACAGTATATTGTGAAAACTTTGTTGGAAACTGGTATGATTCTGTCTTGAATTATATAATAAATGTTTACTATTCTATTTGGACTTTTAATTTATCCGTTATGTTTGTACAGTCGGCTGCATAATTGCAGCCCTCGGTAGAGTTCGAAAATTACTATTATGGAATGTTTGCATTCTAATATTTTTTGTTTGATTATTGGTGAGTTAGAAGACTTTAAACTTCACCTAAAGCAGGTGTCTAGAATCTTGCTCGTGTTGAAAACATTCTTATAACAGCCGTTCTGGAGCTCTACGGTGGGTCTGCAATGATGCAGCCGACCCTATATCGTACTAATATTATCCCTTTGTATGCTTAAATCTTTAAAACTACGCAACGGATTTTGATGCGGTTTTTTTAAAATAGATAGTGATTCAAGAGGAAGGTTTATATGTATATGCATAATATAGCCATGCGCAGCCGCGGAGGGTCGCTAGTTTTTTATAAAACCTAGGTTTTTGTACTTTTTTTTAGGTTTTTAGAGGGTATATTTGTGTGGAAAATTTTACTTTTTAATACCTAAAATTATTGAATAGAAATCATAAAACATTATTGTCACACAAAATCTTTATTTCTACATACACATTAAAAATAAAAGCTTACATCAATAAATCAAATATCAGTCTATTTATACAACTTTCTCAATATATTATAAGTCTCTGAATATAAATATATTTCTGTACAATAAACTCCCAAAGAAATTATAAACTAATCGGAAATATTGATAGAAAAGAAAAGTACATATTTCACAAAACAAAAAGAGAAATAAAACAAAGGTGAAAGAAACTTTTTAGGAGTTACGTTATACAAAATATACTCTGTGGATTACATAATACAATAATTTATTTTGAATCTGTAATATATTTATTCGAAAAAAAAAAAAAAAACATTTTATGACTCTATTTTTATTTAACCCATAATCAACCATTAACACGCCTTTGTGTCAGAAGCAGAAGCACAGAAGTACCATTGATTTGTAACATCACACGACTTGACATGAAGAATCCAAACTACAAGAGTAAATTTACATAATTTTTTTGATAAAAATACTGACATATTTTTTTTATGTAAAGGTATTTCAAACGATGCCTTCCAAATTTATTAAACTTTAAAACTATCTCAAATTGAAATAACAGTGTAATAAATAATCGCGGTTTTAATGACCGTCAGTTAAAGACTTGTCTGGCTGTATCCACAATTTAAAAAAAAACACATTAATCTCAAATAATAGAACAGTATTCCTGTAGTATATTATGTTCTAGACTTGCAAACTAATTTGTATTTAAAGGTCGCTGCATACGCGACGGGATATTTCCTGTGCCCGACGGAACGTGACAATTCAAGGTGGTCGCAGATGGATCAGAGCCGAAAGAATCGAATTTTTGCCGTCCACGGGAAAAAGTACCTTATAGTGATAGAGATAAGGTACCTACATTTGTATTTCCGATGACGTCATCAGAGTCGACCGCATCGTCAGAGGCGGCCGACTCTGAAATATAAATGTACCTTATCTCTATTGCAATAAGGTACCTTTTCCCGTGGACGGCCAAAATTCGATTCGTTCGGCTCTGATCCATCTGCGACCACCTTGAATTGTCACGTTCCGTCCGGCACGGGAAAGATCACGTTACGTATGTATAAAGTCACGGACACTTTATCTCGTTACGTATGCAGCGACCTTTAATCATTTTAACGAAAAACTTATTTCTGTTTTTGTCCTGATATCCGATGTCCCACCCCCTTCAAACTATAATAAAAACGGAAAACTGTCACCCTCAAAATTAATGTTTTATTAACGTTTCCTAAACACACATAATTTACCGATTATTTGGTTAAATAGTGAACGTAATCGAATCGAATCGCTTAATCGATTACAAGCGTAATCGATTAATTAATTACAAGCGTAATCGATTAATTTATTTATATTTTCTTAAGATATAGGTATACCTACTAAGTATATAATATGCACACTATAAGCTTTGTTTATACCTACTATATTGCACACATACAAATTTCACAAGAAAACTACATTTACTTTTTTACAGTAATTTCATAAATACTTGCAATGTGATTTTAATATTTCCAAATTTTATAAAAATGGGTGACTTTTGGACTCAGTTCCCCTTATTCCAAAACAAGGTTTAAGGATAGTCCTAGATGTAGATTTAAATCTTAGATTTAGACACAGATTTACTCGTGACCTATAGTCTAAACACTGTACCTATATAATCTATAGGGGTAATGTTTAGACTATATAAAATCTATATAAAATTGTGTAAGTACCTAATTATCTTGCTAAATGTTAACGTAAACGCTACAAACCTAAATTGCATGCCCTACGGTTGAGTAAGGTGATTCTTTAACTGTTCTGTAACACCAATATGTACCCTTATTCGCAATAAATGAATTATGAATTATAGTTCCCTATTTAATCTATAGGGGTAGTGTTTAAACTATAGTTCACGAGTAGATCTGTGTCTAAATCTAAGGTTTAAATCCATGTCTCGGACTATCCTTAAACCTCGGTTTGGAATAAGGGGGAGTTAGTTTTATTTTAGAGATTTAGTATTTAAAAAAAAAAACAAAAAATTTCAAGTTAAAAAAAATCCTCTTGACCCAAAGTAACTTTGTCCGGCCAGTGGCCATGAAGAATTTCAAATTTAGAAAGTGCCATAGAGCAATTTGGATTAAATATTTACGTAAAAATAAATAAATATGAAGCAAAATAATGCTGCCAGTTTTTAAACGAAACGAGATCAATTTTTCATATTAACGTCTTACTAAAGTCTTACATTTAGAAATAAAAAATCACATTACTCACAAAACTTAATACTAAATCAAAATTGATGAAACATTTAGTCATATAAATGCTACTTCTCGTTGAGATCATTGGACACTGTTGTGTCGTATTAAAAATGCCATATTTTTACGAAAAGTAGCACATTATGCAATAGCCAAAAGTTATTTTAAGCTATAAGGGGTCCTAACGCCAACGACCTTGGTACACAGCCTACTAAATAGTTACTACTGGCACCGGTCGCCTTCGTTGGTGAAACTTGTTGATTGTTACTTTGTTTTGTTTTTCTCAAAAGTGCTGAGATGGAATTGTAGGTGAGATCTTTACCGCCATTTTGGTGTGACTTGAGCCAAAAATTCGTTATAGTTTTGAAGCTATCCGAAAATTAAGAATTAAAACTAGTCTAGCTTTAAAATGACGAGGAATTTTCGTCTCAAATTAACCCAAAATATCGGTTAAGATTTCACCTACAATTCCATCTCAGAACTTTTGAGAAAAACAAAACACATTCGTTAAAATCAACAATGTCAGTTGCAAGCGACGGGTATTTCTGGAGCGTTGCGTTTGGCAGCGTAAATAGCCTTAACTGATGTTTTTTTTATTTATATAAAGGGGAAGGCAAAACACTTTTAACTCATGCAGCCTCGTCGAACGAATATGTATTTATCTAAAGTGATACTCCGACATCTCATCTTGGTGTTTGGAAAAGACAACTTGAGATTGTGTGCTTGAATTTAATACAATCAAAATGAAATTAAATCCAAGATCACGTCCGCCATTGCCCCGATTCCCGCCAAAATATGTTAGAGAAAAAAAAACAACATCAGTAAAGGTGCCCCTTCATGACTTGATAATTTGATTAAAAGCACTCTAGTTCAAAAGGAAACATTACAAAATACACTTAAGACTAACCTTAACTATTTAATCTAACATTTTAAATGCTACCTGTTAGGCAAGGATGTTAGATTTTGAATCACAAACGAATTTAGTCCTTTTGGTCATTGTTACAAGTTATATATTCGAATACTACCTTAACATCTCCATTTTGATTTTAACAGGAACAACAGCTACGAATTCAGATGAAAGTGTGAGAAGTATGTTTATCTCTTTCTAACACGGTGTAAACTAGGATCGCTTACTCGCGGTACAAGCCTTCGTGCAAGAGTTTTCAAGTCACCCTAAGGCCTCTTAGTGTTCGAAATCAATAACCTATTAGCTATCAACAGTTAAAACTGATATTTATGGCAGTTTTGCAGTCGTTAGAAAATTAACATAACTATCCCTTGGTATCCAACAGATTGATAATCGATCTCAAACATTATCGGGCCCCGAGATAACATTTTTTTCGCACTGTTAATCAAACCCATCGCAGTAATGACAGCATTAGGCATTGCTTAACCCGCACGACCGCTGCTAGACCAGAAGACCCTAATGGTCTTGTCCCAGAAGGGTCTCATGGTCTAAGGCCCTTTGGTCTAGTATATGTGTTATAAAAAGAGATCTTTTCTCACAGTCTCAAAATAATTCTACAATAAGTAAATACTTTGTGAAAATGGCTCCAATTTTTATGACATTTACTGCATTTATTAGAAGACCTATCGCAAGCAAGCCATGCAAAGGATGCCTCAACTTTTGACGTGATAACGTTTTATAAATTGGTGAACACCTGCAATCTCAAAAAAGTGTGACGTCACGCGTCGTTACTGGAACGCCTCATGTTATTGACAAGGTAACTATAGCAACGTTTTATCGTTGTCATGGTTACCATCAATGTTTTCTTATGACGTTATCACGTAAAATTATCGTCCGGGAACAGACTTTACAGACAACCATTTTTTCAGATTAGATTTTGGTTCAATACTCTTTCTTTATAAGTCAAAATAATTCAAGATACATGATACCGCATACAAACCTTCGAATAAACCAGTTACTGTCAATAACTAGATCATTTCCACAAAGTACTTATTTAATTTAAACTGAAACAAACAAAAAAGAAAAATAATAAATTAGTAATTAATTTCATCAAAAAAACATTATAGTCAGAAATACATAACAATAAATCATAAGTTATGCCTTTCTTGCGTCATATTGTGCAAAAAAAAGTGTAAAATTAATATCAGTTAAACAATTACATCACTATTACTTCAATATGAAACATAGTGTTGGGGTACATTTTCGGCCACTATCGCCCGTAATTTCGGCTTTCGGCCTTATTACAGCTGCACCGAGAACGGTTTAATTTACCGTCGAAATCAATAATCCATTCTTACTTGCTGCAGTTAATTGCGGATATACTTTGTCATTTTCACGACTATGTGAAAGCTGAGGTCCGAATTGGATGAACAGCACTTACAGAGCTAACTAACCAACTAAATTGCTTTTTTTAGGGTTCCGTAGCTAAATGGCAAAAAACGGAACCCTTATAGATTCGTCATGTCTGTCTGTATGCCGTATGTCACAGCCACTTTTTTTTCATTTATTACCACTTAAAGGAAAACTTACGCGGCTATTTGTTCATTTCGGACTGCAGCCTAAGTGACAGAAATATTATCAGCGACTAACAGAAACAAGTAATTATTATTGATTTCATTAGTAACTGCCGACCAATGCTTTGTTTTGGATTTTATAGTAGTGAAGCATGCCAAAACAGTTGTTTTTTTTAATTAATTACAAACTAAGCGGTTATTAATATAAGTGTAGCAGTCAGTGAAATATGAACCTTTTATAGATGTGATTAAGGTTTACTTTCTTTTGTATTCAATATGACGTAAGAAAGGTGGAATAAATCGTTTCAAGACGAATGTAAAGACGTAATAACACGTGGGTACAGTTGAGAGTCAAAAGTGCATTAACAACTTTAGAACGTAAAGTCTAAGGCTGGTCATGCACTTTTGACCCCAGCTGTACTCATAATATGTTATACACAAATCAGTGTATGTTTTTCTAAAAATTACATAAATTATATAACCCCTTTGCTTATAAACAGTGCTTAGCTGTTCTTTAGGTGATCAGAATCAATGATTAATTAATCATCCTCTAAGCAGAGTTTATAAGTAAAGTAAGGTAGGGCATTTTAGAAAAGAAACAATCCTGTTTTCACTCATTTTTAAAAGATGACGTAAGTCTTTTTCAAAAAATTATTGTTGTCAAAAAAACAAATTTCACAAAAACAAAAAACAGAATTGATATCGATCTAAAAGCAAAATCTTAAACAAATATAAGACTAGTTAGAAAGTAAATTTGAGTTGCCATAGCAACTTAATAATAAATAATTTGTATTTACAAAATAATATATTGTTACTAATTAAAAGTAATACAATAATATAACTCTCTTATAAATCGCCACTTCTGAATTGGACTAAGTTTTTTTTTAATTATATTTGCTGACAACACATTTTCATATTGACAAGGTATTCTTTTGCTGTGTTGACAACATTTCATATAGAATTTGTCAATAGCAACACTAAGTTGTCGCAGTGACAACATACGCTTAAAGTGTTACTTATATTTTGTGCTTTGTAAACACAAATTAGGGTTAACCATTAAGGGTTAACCCTAATTTGCAAAAAAAAACCGCATGGATTTTTTACTGCAAAAAAATAACACATTAAATGGTTTCACTTTAAACGGCTAAAAATTCACGCGTAATTTGTATCAAAAGCACAGATTTAGAGTTTTAATGTAGGATGAGCCAGATAGGAGGAAACCTAAAAAAAAACGTAAAATAAAAGGTCTTAAGGCAACTTAAAAACTATAAATCTGTAGTTTTGATACAAATTACATTCAGTTATTTCTGCAGTGCAGGCTAAACCTTATTGTATAAACACAATTTGTCACAATGACAACACTTATATTGCCACACGAACAATTATTTTGTCACATTGACAGCACTGTATCTCCTGCACTATTTCACTTATCTGAGCGCAGTGTACAAGTTGAGCACACTCTTGTTCTCCTTATGCGAGGGTGTCTTAGAGAAGACGTTCCAAAACCTGAGGGTCTCGTCTCCAGCGCCTGTCACTATCGCTTCGCCGTCGGGTGATAGAGCTAAGTAGAGGACTCGGTATGAATGACCTGTTAGCTTTGCCACCTGAAATATTCAAGTTATAAGTATAATGTCTATTTTTATTTTTCCTTGCCCAAGGGGTAAAAGCTCCACTGTCTGTCTGTCTGCTACCAGGTTGTATCTCCGTGATAGCAAGGCAGTTGAAATGCTCACAGATGATGTATTTCTGTTGCCGCTAAAACAACAAATACTAAAAACAGAATATAAATGGTAAGGAACCCTTCATGCGCGAATCCGAGTCGCACTTGGACGGTTTTTATAATTTTAAGATATTTACGCAAGAATACGAGAGAAAAGATACCCCTAAACGTTTCAGTATTCTGACATTAGATAATTAAGAAAGAATCACATGTTTTTAATCTATATCATGCTGGAAGCTGTTTAACCGTGTAAGTCGTAATCCCTTGAGAATGTTCTTCTCTATAACAAAACATTAAAATTGGTTTAGCAGTTTAGGCGTGAATGCATGAATGAATGGACACGCGCCGAACGAACTTGTACTTGTACTTGTAGACAGGCTGTTTTCCGCGATTAGACCCTTTTTTAATTGAGTCCTTTTTGCGTGAAGATGGAGTAGGCTTGCCCAGCACCTACTACCCTCTCAGCTTAGTCGACCATGTCCAGAGGAGAGAACTTGTCAATACTTCTGGAGTCAATTAAGCCGCGGGTTTCATCACGATGTTTTCCTTCACCGTAAGAGCAATGTCAATTAGCGCACATAATTTTTTCTTAAGAAAAATACATTGGTGCACGGCCGGCCTGGATTCGAACCCACGACCTTCAGAATGAAAGTCGAGGTATCTACCACTAAGCCAACACCGCTCTTACGCGCCGAACGAATCGAATTGTTGCCGTCCACGGGAATAAGTACCTTATATGAATAGAGATAAGGTACATTTATATTTCAGAGCCGGCCGCCTCTGACGATGCGGTCGACTCTGATGACGTTATCTAAATATAAATGTAGGTACCTTATTTCTATTAAAATAAGGTACCTTTTCCCGTGGACGCTATGGCGAAGAATCAACTTCTTTTCGCGTCTAGCTGTAGCTAATTTATGCCCCCTAAATAAGCTGGTTGTTGCCTCGGTATAGCCTGGTTGGTAGGATCCAAATCTGAAATTGCCTTACCTGTGTCAACGAAGGATACTTCCAGACCAGTATCTGGTTCTGCGAGTAGCCGTGCGTCGAGACCAACTCGCTCGAGTGTTTCGACCATGCAAGGTTGCAAACTTGCGACCCTGAAAACGGTAAAATGGTTTATAATGTGGGTGTCAGACAATATGTATAACGCAAAAATAACGTACCCGGTGTTTTTTTTAATAGTTGTATGAGTCTTAAGCATTATCGTGAGTTTTATCTTTCACATTATATAAGTTCGAACAGGCTAGATACAGTTACAACGCTTAACATCCGATTGAAGTACGCGCGGAAACAATCGAACTCTAGACGTCTGCCCGACAGATCCGCCATATTTAAAATCGAACTATAGAAGTCTGACCCACAGACTAAAGGATAAATAAATATTGTAACTAAGCAACTATGCTTTTACTAGCTGTGTCCCGCGGTTTCACCCGCGTAAGTACCGATCCCGTGGGAATATCAAAATAAAAAGAAGCCTATAGCCTTCCTCAATAAATGGATAAATGGAACCAGTAGTTCCTGAGATGCGCGTTCAAACAAACAAACTCTTCAGCTTTATAATTATAATAGTATTGATTATCGTGACCAGATAACTAATACAATACTTAAAGATTTTTTGTTGTGAATACAAAAGTACAAATTATCCATTCAGATAACAAATAGTTGTTTACCGAAACAAACATATAACTACATACATGTATGCGCGCGCGTAGGAAAGGTATAGTGGTTTTCAGGTCCTACTTCACCTTAAGCTCATATTTGAGTGATTATTACCTGTATCAACACACTGCATCGGTTGCGATGTGAGAGTGTTCCAGAAACGTATGCACCTGTCTGCAGTTCCACCGCCTGAGGCTAGCAGTCCGTGCTGGTGTGGAGACCAGGCTATAGCTTTGACGGCCGCCACGTGGGCCGAGTACGTTTGTACGGGGGAGGTTGAATGCTAGTAACAAAGTGAAGAGAATGATTAAAATAATTCATCCTTTTTTGGTTAAAAATCTAATCTTATTTCTACATATACATTACATACATATTATACATGGTTATTTATTAGTAATCATATTAGTAAGCGGTTGAGACCCCCTTCTGTGGACCTAAACGAACAACATTTGTTCTACGACTTTGGACATTCAAACAATATTTTTTAATGTTAATATTATATTTATACCTGAAAATCAGCTGTTCTTTACACGGAGAGGTCATTAACCTTAAGATTATACTTATCTTTTAAGGCCAGTGTGAGGCTGTAAATTTCCATACAAAAAGCGGTAACGTTTCCCCATAAACGAAGTCCAATTTTGATAATTTTTAAAAATGTTGTAGATCTAATGGAAAACTAGGTTTAATCGTTTTTATTTTAAAGAAATATTGCCTAAGATAAAAGTTATTAGTATCTGTATATTTTTGACTTAAAAACTTCATCGAGCGTTTCAAATGTTTTTAATAGACTAAACTGAATTACCAAAAAAGAAAAACGTATAAACCTAGAATAAGATGCAGTGAATTAAATGAGACCAAATTTATTTCATTTTGTGACAGATAAAGGGGGTAAAAACGTTATGGCCCGCAACATTATTTGAAAGCAAAATGAAGGCAATTACGTCCTAACTTAAACTCTACTACTATCGCACGATACGGGTCATTTTTGAAAATACCTACTCGCGCCGCGTATCGAAAACTTATGATTATCTTAAGTTTCATCTACTATTCTGATTCAGAAATCTCATTGTTTTAAAAATCTGCTGATTTTCGAATTTACATTAAGACCTAAAAAGTTCTAAAAAAAAATCGATTTTCCAAACGTCGTAGAACAAAAGTTGTTCGTTAAGAAGTGGCCCTCAACCACTTGCTACTAGAGTTACCAATAACCCTGTATACCTATTCATGGTTAGAATTGTGACTCCATACCAAAAATTCCTTAGTTCTGTTCTTTTCAGAAAGGTAATATTCCAAATTTTTCAAACAAAAACAAAGACAACAGAGAGTTTCAAATAAAATCCTTAGTGTTATCGTCCCATTACTGTTTATCTTGAACAGAACAGTTTAACCAGGAAATAATGTTGGTTTACCACAATCACAATAACAATTGTAGTTTTAAATTCCCACAGATAACAAATCTATGTGGTTTGTACCTACTTAATTATTGATAAGTTTTAATTCACATAAAATAATAGTAGCCTTATACAGGGTTTTTGGTAAATAAAAATAAAAATAAATAAATAAATATTTCAGGACATATTACACATCGCCATCCAGCTCCAAGCTAAGCAACTTAATGCTTGTGTTATGGGTGCCAGATAACGGAAAAACTACTTATATTTTTTTTATTTTTTTTTGTAAATTTAATAAATAATATTAATAAATTTTTTATTTTTCCAAAAAATATACTATAATCTTCTAATGATATTCGTAACTGTTGGTCGAAGTCCTCCCCACCAAACTAAGCTTGAAGCTTGTGAGTTAGAGAGAAGGATTCCTCCACAGCAAAAGCGATCTCATTTTAGACCCAACATAACAACGTGTCAGAGTGTTAATGCGTACTTGTGAGTGAGTGAACGAGATGACCTGGTTTTTTTTTTTTTTTTTTTTTTTTTTTTTTTTTTTTTTTAATTTTTTATTCAACAAATTTTCAGTCTTCGTGTAGTCGAGTTCCAACAAGAATGCGTTTATTTTAATTTTGCATTCCTTAAATGAGAGACGATAAGTGGACATTTTTTCATTTATTGTTCTATATATGTAGGAACTAAGAAAACATTCATGTTTTTTGGCAAATAAAGATAAATAAATATTGCAGAAAATTACACACATCGCCATTTAGCCCCAAGTTTAATAACTAGACATGTGCTATAGGTTAGACAACGGACAAAAGATGCTGGCAAGCTTACGTATTGAATCTACCAGTGGGATTTATGAAAGCTTTGTCAATACGTCTTACATTAGTGAGTGCTACATCATCAACGACATGTAGCTTGCGGTGCTGGTTTAGGAATATCTGCTGTATAAATATTTGTCGCACTGAGAGTATCTTCCAGTCTTTATAGAGTTGCTCAGTAGAGTATGTAATTGTTCGGGCATGTCCTACCTTGAGGACTGCCCTCTGAGCTCTTTCAAGTGGTAACATAAAGGATTTGGCTGATCCTCCCCACACGGTTATACAATATGATAGGATAGAGTAGCACAGAGCGTAGTAGATTGTATGTAAATGTTTCTTAGTTGCTGCATGACGAATATTTCTAAATACCGCGATCAATTTACGAGCTCTACTTGTTAGTGCCTGTATATGAGGTTGATAAGTGAGATTCGTATCTATCTATATGTATAATTTATACATATTATACATATAGGAAACACCCAGAACCAGAAACAAGAATTTATGGTCAGCATAAATACTTGTTCCCGGCGGGAATCGAACCCGCAACCTTCTGCGTCGCAGTCGGATGTTCGCCCGACGCGCCACAGAGGTCGTCATTGGTAATTATACTAGCAAGCCGTTGAGGGCTACTTCTGTGCACCTAAACAAAAAACTTTTGTTCTACGACTCGGAAACTGACTGTTCTACGATTTCCAAAAGCCGTAGAACATAAGTTAAAAATAAATATTAATAAATATTGCAGGACATTCTACACATCGCCATCTAGCCCCAAGCTAAGTAACTAGACTTGTGTTATGGGTGCTAGACAACGGATACTACTTATATACTTTTCTTTTGTAAATATATACTAATAACTTACTTACTTAGTTGTTTGTTAAGGTGTACAGAAGTAGCCCTCAACGGCTTGCTAGTATAATTACCAATGTCCCTGTACTTATATATTTTTGAAGTTGGCTAAGTAATTTATTTTTAGGGTTCCGTAGCCAAAGGGTAAAAACGGGACCCTATTACTAAGACTATACTGTCCGTGTGTCTGTCACCAGGCTGTATCTCATAAACCGTGATAGCTAGACAGTTGAAATCACAGATTACGTATTTCTGTTGCCGCTATAACAACAAATACTAAAAAAGAATTAAGTAAGTCCCATACAACATGGAACAGGCACCCTTCGTGCGTAAGTCCGACTCGCACTTGGCCGTTTTTTTTTAATTGAACTTACCATAGACCATACGAAAAGTTTGTTATCGTTGCCGCCGGATGCGAGCGACTGTCCGTCGGGCGACCACTTCAGTCCGCAGACTTCTTGTCTATGACCTTGTAGGACTCGCGACGATTGGATAGCTGAAATAAAGATTTAACCAATCAGAAAGATTCTTAAATTATTTACCAGACTTTAAAAAAAATGAGATCGCATTCTGAATTTTTCGTCAATGCCGCATTTTTTCAAGTCAAAGCAATTTCAAAGGAAACTATGTTCCAATAAATTGTGGAACTATAATATAAAAATGATTCGCTGAATGTGTTGCTAAGAGCAAATCTCGAAAACAGCTGAACCGATTTCGCTAATTCCTTTTTTGTTGTGTTTGTTATTGTCAGGAGATGAAAAAAAACTGGTTGCCTGTAAAGTCGGTATACGGGCGAAAGTTTTACGTGACAACAACTGTGCTCGAGTGGAAGGGACGCGTGCCTTTCACTTTTTATGTCTGTCTCTCTCGCTCTTAGGCGGGCTAACCATGCCCGCGTGCCTCTCACTCGCTCTCATTGTGAGCGCATAACGTCAGCGGAGCGTAACGCAGTTTCTTGAAGTGTCACCCGGCAAACCAATTTATAAAACGTTGTCACGTCAAAACAAGAAAAATGCGTTATTACGCGGGTAAAACCACGGGGCGCTAGTACTTGGATAAAAAATAGACTATTTATTGTATCCTCATACCAAGTTTCATCAAAATCCATCCTGTAGTTTCAAAGCTTCAGTATAATTGCATACAAAATACAAACAAATTTTCTCTTTATACTTTACTAGCGACCCGCCTCGGCTTCGCACGGCTGTATTATGCATGTATTATATCTAAAAACCTTCCTCTTTAATCAATCTATCTATTAAAAAAACTGCATCAAAATCCGTTGCGTAGTTTTAAAGATCTAAGCATACATAGGGATATAGGGACGGCGAAAAGTGACTTTATTTTATACTATCTAGTGATTATGTCCTGAAGGCCAATTCTCGTAAATAATATTGATTAAATTACATTTCAATATCATCCCGATTGCATTTCGATTGCAAAAGATACCTTCAAAGTCAGTTTTGACGTGACAACGTCTTATAAATTGGTTTGCCGGGTGACACTTCAAGAAACTGCGTTACGCTCCGCTGACGTTATGCGCTCACAATGAGAGCGAGTGAGAGGCACGCGGGCATGGTTAGCCCGCCTAAGAGCGAGAGAGACAGACATAAAAAGTGAAAGGCACGCGTCCCTTCCACTCGAGCACAGTTGTTGTCACGTAAAACTTTCGCCCTATATACCGACTTTACAGGCAACCAGTTTTTTTTTTTTAGTAAAAGCTAGCTTTGAGGGTGTTTTGAGCTACTTTAAGGGTATTATTTGTGATCGAAATGCAATCGAAATAAATAATAAATAAATAAAATAAATATTGCAGGACATTCCACACATCGCCATCTAGCCCCAAGCTAAGTAACTAGACTTGTGTTATGGGTGCTAGACAACGGATATACTACTTATATACTTTTCTTTTGTAAATATATACTTATAATACATACAGACACCCAGACCAAATGTCTAAGCATAAATACTTGTCTGTGGCGGGAATCGAACCCGCAACCCTATGTTTGGCAGTCCGGCATGGTGACCATTGTGCCAACTGGGTCGTCAAATTACATTTCAAATGATATTGAAATGTAATTTGAAAAGTGTTATTTATGCGAATTGGCCTTCTGATGTCGTGGGAATATCGGGATAAAAAGTATGTGTTAATCCAGTTCTCCAGCTATCTACATTCAGAGTTTGATCGGTTTAGTAATTTTTGCAGGAAGGAGGAGCAAACATAAACAAACTAAAAACAGCTTTTTTGATAAATTTTCTGTGAGTTAAATAAAATAAATAAATAAATATTTCAGGACATATTACACATCGCCATCCAGCCCCAAGCTAAGCAACTTAATGCTTGTGTTATGGGTGCCAGATAACGGATAAACTACTTATATACTTTTTTTTTTTTTGTAAATATATACATATAGGAAACACCCAGAACCAGAAACAAGAATTTATGGTCAGCACAAATACTTGTTCCCGGCGGGAATCGAACCCGCAACCTTCTGCGTCGCAGTCGGGTGTTCGCCCGACGCGCCACAGAGGTCGTCATGTCTTTGTCTCTATCTATGTCTATTTGATATTGATTTAGTTATTTATAAAGTGTGCTTTTGTGTAGTAAATTAGAACTTTTCTTTTAAATGCACAAATATCTAAAAAAGAATGCAGACAATAGGTATCTTAAGCACAATTAATTTTATTCCTAAAACATTTTAAAAATAATTTCTCCACAAAAAACTAATTTATGAATCCATTATCCGTATCTGAGAACACATCAAAACATCAATATTTATGCATAATAATATCATAAAATATGTTTATACAAACATGTTTGGACAGCTATAAGTAGTTAAAATGTTTATATTTCACACTCCAGACAGACACTAGACAAAACTTAAATAATACACTTGACAATTTCTATGTTACGGTTTAACATAGAAAATTGAATAATCCTAGGTTTACCCAATTTATTTATTACCCTCCCCGGCTTCGCACGGCTATATTATGCATGTATCACTACATAGTATAAAACAAAGTCGCTTTCTCTGTCCCTATTTTTCTTGAACGCTTAAATCTTTAAAACTACGCAACGGATTTTGATGCGGTTTTTTTTAATAGATAGAGTGATTCGAGAGGAAGGTTTATATGTATAATACATGCATAATAGAGCCGTGCGAAGCCGGGGCCGGTCGCTAGTTATACATATATTTAAACCTTCCTCTTAAATCACTCTATCTATTAAAAATACCGCATCAAAATCCGTTGCATAGTTTTAAAGATCTAAGCATACATAGGAACAGACAGCGGAAAGTGTCTTTGTTTTATACTATGTAATGAAGAGCTGACTGAAGAAAAACACTGTCCTACTAAACAAAAATATATTTAATAAACTTGACAATTTCTATATTACGGTTTAAGATAGAATGATTATAGGTTTATCCAATTAGCCCACACTGTCTTACAGCAGGGCAAAGGTTGCTCTACCTTTCTTCCATTAATCGCGAAGCGAGTTATATCTGTTAGTTTACCCAAAGCTTGAATTATCTTATAATGACTAAGAAAATCAATGAAATTCAAAATATTCGAAAGAGCCTCATAAACATAACTCATAAACGTTCCGAGGTAAAACGTTAGGTAAGTAATCCATTATTTGTCTCGCTCTTGATTCGTCTGGACGAAACTAAGCCGCGGGTTTCATCACGATGTTTTCCTTCACCGTAAGAGCGATGTCAATTAGCGCCTATACATTTTTTGCAAGAAAAAACCATTGAACCATTCGAACCTACAACCATTAGGCCAACACCGCTCGCCATTGGGTACATAACTTTATTCTAAAGAATAATGGCACAGCAATAAACAAATAGAAAAAGATATAATTTATCTCCGTTTTTAACACGCTTTTATTAGTTTCACCTGTATGTTTGCTTCTATGTAACCGACTCTTTTATTCTAGAATACAATGAAATTGATAGTATTTCATGAACTAGATGTGGAAATATGATATACGCATTTAAAGTGACGTGATTTATTCATCAGTATCTGACGCCATTACAGATTAGGAACTTCAAGAAGTTAACCTCCTTGCAAACAAAAAAGTTTTGGCATTATTCTTTACCCGTTTTCCTGGTTTAGCCGCAACATGTAGGTATAAAAGAAAAAAACATAAAGTTGGTGTTTCAAATAATTTAGTATTTAATGTGTATCGTTATTGATTTTAAATAGCATACTTATGCGGGGTTAACTAATATCATGTCACTCTGATGTGTTGTGTTAATTTTTAAAATATATTCTCAAATCATCTACTATTAAAGTGTAAGTTTGTCGAAGTCAGTGTGTTGAAGAAATTAAATAATATGAAATGTGACTAGAAGAGTGATGAGTATGAATGTAGAGGGATGGAGAGGAAGAGGACGACCGAAGAAAAGATGGATGGACTGCGTGAGACAAGACATGAGAGAGATGAATGTGAACGATGAGATGACGACTAATAGGAGTGAATAGAAGAAGAAAACATACTGCGCCGACCCCAAATAAATTGGGGTAAGGGAAAACAAGTATTTAATAAAATGCACCCGAAGTCGCGTGAAAACATAACAAATAGGTAAGTAATATTTAATATTATTATGTCAATGAACTTTGATTAAAATTGCATGTTGCAATATATAGAATTACATATTAACATAAGTTATATGCGATGGCCATTTTATCGAGCAATATAAATAAAATTAAGACTGTTTTTATCATAGAAAATGATATTTTAGATATTATTTTAAGGATTAGTAGTATACAATGACTTCATTTTTTAGCATTTTGGAATCTGGGGCTGGGTAGGGCGGCGGCGCCTAGCGGATAACCGAGATAAATGGAGTAGGCACTGATCCAAGGTCGCAGTTTCGACTCCTGCTGAGTTAATTTCTAAATAACAATGACTTCATTTTTATAGAATCCGCAGCTAGGTTGGGTCGAATGCAAATAAAGATTTAAATGCTTCATTTATAATGTCGTTGCGCCGGCGCAGGTCGTTCTCTCCAAAGCATGAACGTGCGCCTATATTCTCTACTGTGTAATAAGACATGTGATTGGTGCTAGGTAAGCTAGGCTTCCCTAGCAGCAATTTACAGGTATAGGTAAATCTAAGACCGCATTGTCACTAAGCACCAGGTGAGATAGTGGTCAAACGCTAACCTATAACCATTAACCCTTAGTCAAAATTACCACAGTAAAAAAATCTCATGAGTTGATTGTGGCTTCTTCTGATTGAAATTCCGATTGGCATTCCAAACCCACACATCCTAACTTAGTTTTTAAGAAATGGGCAAAAATAACCTCATGAATTTCTTCTCATTGGAAGGCGCGATCTTAGCTTAATTTTTAAGGCAGCAGTATCTTTTGAAATAAATTAAAAAACTTACCAGGCACTCTGGTATCCCTCTGCCGTATATGCCTGTCCCTGGACCCTGAACTCAGCATGTCTCCGTTCCAAGCTAAGGCACCGACTCTAGCCACGTGGCCTTGTAGTTTCGTTATCTGAGAAAACAGATTTTATTTATCAGCAAAGAGGGTTTATGCGAAGTCTATACTTATTATAAAGAGTAAGGGCAAGTTTCAGCAAAATTGCAAGAGCACATTTACATTTGAAAATCGATTTAAGCTTTATCGAGATTTTGCACTTTCGCTGAAAGAGACCCCGAGATTTTGAATGGATGTCGAAGTCCCCCGTGCTTGAAAAGGTCGTTCACGGTTGCGAACTCTGGCAGCAACAATCTTTTTCATAAAACTAGAACTAGTCCATAATACATTGTTGACACACGCCACAATTGATTCAAAATGGAAGCCATATTTGTCAAAAAAGTAAGGACACATGAGTAAAGAATGTTAGGACTTAGGCTGCCTGTCTACAGAAGCGGAGCAAGATAGCGAAGCAGCGTTTCCACATACATTGTGCACCAAAAAATGCGCATGTTGCGCCGCTTAATTTAATTTTTCTGCTAATCATCACATTTATCGGTTCATGGTCCCCCTTACCTCTTTATTAGCGGCCACATCCCAAACGCTGATATGTCCCTTCTGCGTGCCAACAGCAACAAGATGGCCGCGCTCGCTCCACGCCACAGAAGTGACAGCGTTACCCTCGGATGATAGGTCGCAGAGTCTTGTCACCTGATGGATGGTTAACAATGGTTGTAGAACGGTGGGACCTATCACAGTGGATTTGATGCTTATACCCTACTTTCATTTCAGGATTGGTAAACCGAAGTGGCAATGTGCAGGTCATATAGCTGGCAGAACTGACAACCGTTGGGGAGTAAAGGTTCTCGAGTGGCAGCCGCGATGCAACGCGAAACGGTTAGTGTTGGGAGACCAGCTGCCCGGTGGACCGACGACATTGTGGCGGTCGCGGGTAGTCGGTGGATGGAGGCGGCTCAGGACCGCTGTTTGTGGCGTCGTATGGGGGAGGCCTATGTCCAGCAGTGGACGTGTATGGGCTGATATGATGATGATGACCCTACTTTCATACCAAAGTTTGTGGGTTCGAATCCCAGCCAGCCGTGAGCACACCAATGGATTTTTTCCACGAAAAATTTATATTAACATAAAATTGGCTCCACACGTATTAGCGAGTTTTTTTACTCTAGACATTGTCGACTAAGCTCAGAGGAAGGAACAGGTGCTGGGCAAGCCAACTTAATCTAATACATCCCCCAGGAACAGCCCCCTGAAATGCTGGCGCTGTATAAACCACCTAGATTAAAATAGTCTTGAATCCAGATCAAAGTTTTGCTAAAAAAAAGGTTCTGGTGCTTTCTTTATAATTTGAATTGTGTAAATGGGAACTTTTAAAATTCAGTTTAAAAAGCTATCCAATATCTATTAGACGTTGTGCGTCTGAAATTACCCATACATTGTTCGTCTATAATTAAATTTAACTATGCAATGAAAAATGTACTTTACACAAATTAGCAAGTAAGATAAATTATTGAAAGTAATAAACTAAGTAATTTATGACGATTGTCTCCGAGCGCGGGTTTTACGTTTGAAGTAATTATTGTCTTACAGCGAGGTTTCGTCAAAGATTGTCACTTTGATTTAACGAAACAAGATGGCAGAAAGTGTAAAAGAGAAACAATACTTGATACATTGTAAATATTTATTTGACACTTAACTTTATGAATAATAACTAGCGACCCGCTCCGGCTTCGCACGGCTATATTATGCATGTATTATACATATAAACCTTCCTCTTGAATCACTCTATCTACGAGTATTAAAAAAACCGCATCAAAATCCGTAGCGTTGTTTTAAAGATCTAAGCGTACAAAGGGAAATAGGGACAGCGAAAAGTGACTTTATTTTATACTAGCGACCCGCCTCGGCTTCGCACGGCTATACTATGCATGTATTATACATATAAACCTTCCTCTTGAATCACTCTATCCATTAAAAAAAACCGCATCAAAATCCGTTGCGAAGTTTTAAAGATCTAAGCATACAATGGGAAATAGGGACAGAGAAAGCGACTTTGTTTTATACTATGTAGTGAAGAGTTTGTTCCCACCCAAGTTAAAAGATGCAAAAGTCTTAGAGACTTGCATTTGACCTAACCTCACCAGATGGGAAGCGACGCGACGATGAGATCGAGGATGAAGCATGCTCGCTAAGAAGGTACCAATTTACTTAAGCATTAAAGACTCCAAGTTTGCATTTTTGGAGGAACAGCCACGCGGGCAGAGAGTTCCACTTCTTAAAGGTTCTTAAAGTTTGGGACTAGAGGTGGCGAATGCCTTTGATGCTATATTAATTTACTAGCAGCGCTCCGCGGTTTCACTCCCATAACTCTCAATCCCGTGGTAATATCGAGATAAAGCCTATGATACTCGCAATGAATCAATGTATCTTTATACAAAGTTTCATCAAAATCATTCCAGTAGTTTCGGAGCCTATTAAAACAATCAAATCTTTCCTTTTTATAAATATCAGTATAGAATCTTACCTGACTGGTGCAAGCGCTCCACAGATACACGCAGCTCCCGAGACCAACGCTGAGCACGTTCTGCGCGGACCAATCCACGAGGTTCAAATAGAAGTCGTCCTGCAACTCCGGCGCGTCTAGAACCTTGAACGGGATCCGGGAGATCTTGCGCGTGGCCTTGCGCGGCGAACGGAGTAACTTCTCCGATTTGGCTGAGATTGGAGACAGGCTGAACGGTGAGGGATCTATGTTTTCCTGTAAAGAGAAAATTGCATCCTTAGAGAATACGGTTGCATTATTGAATGCATTCCGATTGATAGGCAAAGACCATCACGCAATGGGTGCCGATAGACAGCAAACGTAACCGTGCCAGACTCTGTAAAAGATGGTATGATGATCTGGATGCATTCGATGAAGACTGGCCCAATATAGCCCAGGACCGACAGGCTTGGAAACAGATGAGGGAGACCAGGGGTTAAATAAAAAAAAAAGAATACTGTACGAACCTCCTTAGGCGCTGTCCTAATTACGCATCATAGCGCGATTGATGAAAATGATTGAAAAATTACAAAATAGGTAAATTACTATATTTCAAACAGATATGCGAAGGAGCTTTGGGTCACGTGGGGTTCAGATAATTGATAATGTGACTGTTAGGGTATAGAACCGGGAAATCCCGGTTCCGAAAATCCCGGGATTTCCCGGTTCTTTTGCTGATCAAAAGAAAATTAATCAAATTAAAAACTTAAGAACCGGGATTTTCAGGAAACATATTTCGTGTGATACACAATTAAGAAAGCTAAAATAATAAAAATTTTACACTTTATTCCTATTAAGTATCTAAATTAATGATAATTTGATCTTAATGACATTTAATTTTTTTATAGTGCATGGCCTGCATTGGGCTATCTGCAAAATACTTTTTTATAAAAAATGCGTCTTTACAAATTGCATCTGGTTCTGAAGCCGGATAGATCTACATCTGTTAGTATGAATTTTCATTACATTTTCATTTCTACTTAGGTAAAATTATACTGTGATTCAATTATAAATTACTAGCTGCGCCCCACGGTTTCACCCGCGTAAGTCCCGATCCCGTGGGAATATCGGGATAAAAAGTAGCCTATGTGTTAATCCAGGTCTCCAGCTATCCAGATACCGAGTTTCATCGCAATCCTCCCAGTAGTTTTTGCGTGAAGGAGTAACAAACATACACACACACACACAAACTTTCACTTTTATAATATTAGTAGGATAACGTATAAAGATTTTTATTTAAAAAATAAATTTAAGCTAAATATATCATCTTACAAAGCTTTACACAACATCCCAACAAAAATCCCGGGAAATCCCGGTTCTTGCATAGGCTGGTACCGAAAATCCCGGTTCTCAAAAAAGTCTCCGGTTCTCGATACCCTAGTGACTGTACGTATGAACGCCGAATCAGTGAAAAGAAATGCAACGGGAAAACCTTTTTCGATGATATGGTGACTAAAGCAATGATAACTACCACCAAGAATGTTTAGAGGAAAACACAATGAGCTGCATCATTGTCTTTGTCATTTGAATGCAAATGTGTAAGGTAAGTAGGTAACGTGTCAGTAAAAGTTCTCGGTAAAAAACCGGCCAAGTGCGAGTCGGACTCGCGCACGAAGTAGGTATTTCAAGGTATGTCCACTATGTAGTGGTCATAAGTAAATGATCAGTTTGCTACAATAATACTATCAACAAGTATTGGAGTTACGACCTTCTTCTAATAGACGTTACACACAAACTTAAATACTTGAATTAAAAGTAGGGTTACGTTGTTATAATGTTGAAATAGTGCTGCACAGGATTGTAAACGTTACGTTGGGCAGAGACTTTTGACTGTGGATTGTACCTTATTGTACCCCGAGATAGTCACCGTCAGAAGTGGCAGTATTCCGCCATTTACATAATGAAAAAACTTAATTTACATACGCAATCGTATGCAAGAAAATGTGTACTTGAAGCAGACTCGTTTACGAGGTTATTGTCACTTGTGCTTAGAAATGAAGGAAAATATTTTTTTTTCTCTACCTATTAAAGCACTACACTGCCAGTAGACGTCATTATATAAAACCTGTAGCATTTTCCAAGGATAAATATTTAAAGGCCTATGCAGTAATTATAAAACTACCTATCTACTTACACAGATTTCTGATTTTTGTTTTTAAGGTTCCGTAGCCAAAGGGTAAAAAAGGACAATCTTCTTTCTTCTTCTTCTCGTATAGTGGTGTCGCTCACCTATTGTTAGAGTTTTCAGATCGCCTTAAGGTGAAAGGGTACCTGCGCGCTCTCCATACAAACGAAGTCGACTGTTTCCTCCCTGGATAATGACACTAGCACAAATATTTTTGTGCCATAAAACCTATAACTGCCATGACTATGCCTCTATGTTTTGGTTTTTTTCATTTTCTAATTATCATAGAAATTAAAATTTAAAAAATTTAAAAAAAAACAAAAAATAGGGGCATGGTCATGGCAATTATAAGGTTTATGCTCCAAAAATATTTGCTCTAGTGTCATTGACCAGGGAGAAAATAGTCGACTACGTTTGTAATAGTTTGTATGGAGAAAGCCCCCGGTACCCTTTCCTCTTAAGGCCTCTAACTTGACCTAACGACTGCTACTACAGGAAGCAACCGGGACCAACGGGTTAACGTGCCTTCCGAAGCACGGAGGGGCTCACGAAAACACATTTTTGCCACACTAATAATTGGCCACCCATCGAAGTAATGAGCGCGCCAGGCGTCGCTTAACCCGCACGACCGTAAACGATCAGCGAGCGTCGCTTAGCTGTGAGCCTCCTCGGTACCCTATCACTAAGACTCCACTGTCTGTCTGTCACCAGGTTGTACCTCATGAATTGTGATAATTTATAACTTGTGTGTGCAATAAAGCGTTTTCTCTATCTATCTATTACCGTCTTAAAAAAAATCACAAAAGTATCCAATCAACAGCACATTAGCAAATAGCAGTCGATAAGGTAGCATTGTAGACCAAATCATTTATTGACAAGTCATAATAAGAATAACGGATGTAGTTACAACAAAAGCAATAGATACCGTCTCCAAACTGGCTGAATCACTTGTGATTAAGGCTTTTTTTCTCAAAAGTAATTACAGTTTTTTTTAAATTATATTTTAAGCTAGCGTTGGAGTGTTATCTCATCTGAGGGTAAGTGACTATGCGGTCTATAGTAGAGCAAATTAGTCTAGAAAAATTGAATAGAAAAAAAAAAGTATAGAATGGAAAAAAAATAGAATGGAAAAGAGAAGACGCGTAAAATACAAGTCGTCTTCCTCTTCTTCTATTGTGGTGTGGTTTATCAATTGTTAGAGGTATCTAACTTTACCTAACTGCTGTCACATCTGGGACCAACAGCTAAACATTCCTTTCGAAGCAGGATGGGGCTCGTGGTAAAAATGCCGCACTATAAATCGGTAAGACATCAAAGTAATGACCGACTCAGGCGTTGCTTAACCCACATGACCTTAAGCGATCGAGAGGGCAAGATCTATTTCAGGTGACTAAGCAGACGACGAAATAAGTCTAAGTTTAAAACAGGAGCTTTCTTCACAAATTGTAAACATGAGTAGTAATTAATTAAGACTATTTAATTAATCCGAAGTGAAACAAGTAATTTGATTGCCACACTAAGAGTTTTGTAAATTAGCCATTATGAAAATCCCAAAAACAAGTCGAAAAAATCTACATTTTATTGCAGCATTAAAATTCTTGTAAGTGTATATGGAGTATAAAACATTAATTATATTATGTAGAACAATAAAGATTTTCTAAGATTAGAGTTTTAACCATGGGAAATTACATAGTATCTAGTACAAACTATGGTTTCCTATGAGGAAACTAATACTGCCTCCTGAAGCGTAACAAAGTTTAGTCCTTGAGAGTTCGCCTACCCGAACTCTTTTGTGCGAAAAGTAACAAAAAAAAACGTAATAAACTAAACGTACATTTGATAGCAGCTCGATTTGTCAGCGATTTTTTTATTCCAACTTTTTCAATTAATCATTTCTAATAAATACAAGATTTGATTAGTATTGACGACTGCTGTTACGTGTTATTAATTAATATTCTCTACTCTGAATGCGGTAATGAAAAATAACTTTAAAGTAATTAAAGTACGGGTTGAGCACAAGAGTACGAGCGGCCTGACTTTGTAGTAGTAATTAAAGAATTATTTAAACATATAAAACGGCGCATTTACCTTGTTTATTGTCGCCAAATATGATGAAAACGTGGAACTGTTTAATGTTAATTTTGGCACCGCAATGTCTCGGGGAAATTCTAAGTAAATTACTGCAAAAAACTGCAGGTATTCTGGTAAACGCGACAATTTAAAGGTCGAGAACCAGTCTTTATTGCTATTCTAAGCAATCTAGATGAATAACACCTTCATAAAACAAGTCCGAGAGAGCAAACGTGGGATGCTATTACCATATGCCTGTTTTGGGTTCTGATATGATATTAATCCTTTTATTGTAACACCATAGGATTCAGACGTGTGGGTGAGAAATATGAATCGTTAGTTTTCTGGCGACCGTACTAAAGGGAACAGCAACAAAGGAGTTGTCATGTGGTGTGACCAGATAAATACAGTAATTCGAGTGGAAACACGACCGGGTTGACGCCTACGATGTCCACCCAAAAACACAAGAAACATTGTGGACAATAAACTTGAATGTTTAATCCAAGCGCGCTCACAATAAATATAGTCGATAAAATAAGATTTATAAATAAACAAGACGAGATATCGTCACGGCACCGTTGTCTTGTCCCAAAAACTGTTCAATCAATGACTTACAATGCAAAACAAAAAAGACTGGAACATTTGCCAAACTCCAATTACTTTGGACGTGTTGATGAATGAAACTAACGGTAGAAGATCGAAAGTGCATCAACATCCTAATATGCATGATTAATTCACAACTGCTACATAAGGAGATTATTGACTAAGCGCTGCCCCGCCCCTGGTCATCGCCTGACCTTGGCAATCGAATTCGTACACTTATTATCATGATGTAAGTTCTTAGTCACCTGCAGCAAGTTGCAACTGGTTTTCAAGTTTAAGAACAGGTATATCAGCTGAGATTTGGAAAGATAATGAAGAAAGCAGACAAGACAAGTAGCATACCGCGATTATATTGTTTGATGCTGAATTTTGGTCTAGCTAGACTATCTAAGTACCTAGATGGTTTGATAGCGTTACAATGAACTCATTTGTGCCACTAGACTTTAATGCATAAACCATATTGCACTGATGACAATTTTTTACTTATTATTTTGGTACATTAAATGCTGGTCTAAATAACAGAATAAATCGGTGGTGACACATGGACATACAAACGGACAAGAGAATGATTTTTTACTTTTTGAGGTACGAAACTAACGGAACCCTTAAAAGACATTTTTTTGAACTTTCCAGCTGGATTCAGCGGTTTAGACTATGCGTTGTGGGTCAACCAGATTTCATATATTTAACTCTTGAAGCAGAATATTCAGTTCATTGTAGACAAAACATTCAAGAGCAATAT
This sequence comes from Idaea aversata, assembly GCA_907269075.1. Lineage (NCBI taxonomy): Eukaryota > Metazoa > Arthropoda > Insecta > Lepidoptera > Geometridae > Idaea > Idaea aversata. The sequence continues at coordinate 3,103,895 of OU026084.1, forward strand.
AGGATTACTAAGTAACCAATTATCCGACGGTAACTAATTCGATTCATTAGTCTTCTTTAACCAAATATGATACGGCTAATGAAGACGATTTCGTTACGGATTCACATAGCGTATGACTAAATGACCCGGACATTAGAAATAAATTGCCTCAAGTAGGTTAGGTAAATGAAAACATTTCAATCTCGACGAAACCACAATGATGTAAGATGAATTAGCAATCAGAATGTAAGTTTGTTAACCTCAGACAGCAGACGCATAAAAAGCTAGAAATCCAGGTAGTGACTAGATCCGATACAGTCGATTGATTGATACTATAAATGATGAACGACAAATTCTGTGACCTGAGAACACGCATACGTATTACGTAATCAGGTCACGTATTAAACCAGTGCAATCAAATTAATAAACTGCAAACTTCCCAGACTCGCTGTGTAATTTTTCAGACATCACGGACTTGTCACGAATTTGGATACGGAACTTGAATTATGAAAGCATGGTTAAATCCTAATGTGCATTAACTTTTTTATGTGAAAACGTGTGATTTATTCAAAATTTTGGGGTCGTTTACCGCGTTTGCGCAATCTGATGTTTGAAACGTTTTAAGAATGCAATGCGGCGGAAAAATCATCAGAGCGCGAAGTTCAGTTGCAACACTTTACGAGATGCTCTTCAAATTATAACAATGTTTGATTTAATTTTCCCTTTAAAATTATTGACCGTAGAAACAAGTCATCAAATTGAAGTTCAGGAAACTTAAGTGGTTGCTCAAGTACTTACTAAAAGACACGCATCTTGTTGAATCAATTGATTTAGTAATGTCAACAATCAACACAAGTAACCCTACCGGGCCTCGACAGCAAAAAGCCTCTGCAAATAGTACTTCGCTAAGCAAACTTTAAAAATAAGGTTTTTGTAGAGGCCTCATGCGAAAATGTCTTGACAATCAGTAGACTTTGTTGTTTTAGCAAATAAACTGATGAGTGAACACGGTTGACCACTTCTGGTGACCGGTTCAATGCCTGATGAAGTGACGGTAATCTAAAACCATGGAGCTAACACAACACAGTGACCAAGAACTCGATTGAAAAATCGAATTACATTTTAAAGCCATTTCGATTTTGATGCCATAAAATATCTATAAAAGGAGTCGTAATTAAATTTTATATCTGCTGCAATTTTAATCTATCAATCTCTAAAGGATATGCCATTTTTTGTCGACAATAACACAATAGTACCAAACGAACACCATAGCTTAGGTATCGAAGGCCAATCTAGACACAGGCCGTGCATAATCGACAATACCTAGACAGCCAATAATGGAAACATAGAATTCTATTGTGATGATACACAATACGCGACCGGTTAGGTTACACGTCACTCAGCGCTGTTGTCATATTAGGCGACTATAATTTTGTCCGGCAAAACTATCAGATAACGAGACGGGCATCTGCATTACGATTAGAGCCTGTTGTAAATGTCAATCATTGTTCCTATCGGTGGTACAAATAAAAAAGTAACAAACGGCAAAGTTACTGACAACTGAAATAAAACGAGGCTAAATCTGTCGGGTGGACAAAAAATATTTCTGTTCGTAATTAACTAGAAATTCTAATCGAGATGTCGCTAAAATTAAAAACAGCACTCACACAATGAAACAGAAACGTGACTGCGCGGATATAGGGGACAATCTAAGACATGATCTAGATTGTACCAGCATTACGGCAGCAGATAGACGTGTGTTCAAAAACAACTACAAAGAAAACGATTCCTTGCAGCCTCATAAAAACACAAATGAAAAAATGCATTGATAGAACGTTACATTGTCAAAAGTTACAAATCATCCCCAGCCAATGACCGAAGTCTAGACCGTGTTTCTAGTTTTATAAGTAACAAAAAAGAAAACTATAATAGCAATTTAATAAACAATTGCGCATTGCGAATTATTAGTTTGGTATATTTTTTATAGCCGGTCATTTGAAAGTGTAGTTTTGCGAATGTAAGAAGCTCTTAATGTAACATTTACGAAGATAATTACAGTGTCGGTGCAGTAATTTGGTTGAAACTAATTGATTTACCATTAGTTTTTTACGAGTCACTAATAGCAATTAATGTTTTATTGATTGTGATGTAATGGGTTCATTACTTTTACAACTAAACAACATCTAACTAATGCATCGTTCTCGTGTCTAAGATTAATTCAGATTTAATCGAAACCTTTTTAGCATAGCATCCTAAATGGTGGAATCGATTAATATCAGCGTGAACCGAATGGAATTAGAAATATTTCTATACATTTTTTATCGATTTAGAGGTACGGAAAAACATAATTAGCATTTAAAGGCGATTCAGGCCCGCAGCTACTTTTTGCATCGCTGCAAAAATCAGCAATGTTTTTAGAAGTAGAAATGTGAGTTTCGTGCGTTGAAAATTTCAATCACGGATACAGAACGAAATAATACTTCTCATTGGCGAGAGGGAAACATCTAGATTGTATCGGAACGATGAACCCTAGGGTCGCACACATCATTGAAATGCGCGGGCGCAAAATCTGTAAATTGCAAACTGTCTAGACTCAAGAACTCAGACTCCCATGCAAAAATCACAATTAGATGCCGCGATGGAAAGATTAGATGCGCCTGGGCATTAGAATTAATCTTTTGTAATTGCCATTCCTTTATCATCAGGCGCGAATTAAACTTACCTTGTACGGTGACTAAATTGCCGTCAAACAAATCCCAAGATACGAATCGAAATTACCAAAATTTCAATGTAATGAGTTTTGTTTATCTCAAACGCTTTGATATTAAAAATTAATTATTTAACTCGACATTTCACATCGCGGCTGTAGAATCAAAGAAATTATAAAATTATTAACAGCAGCAATTGATACAGTTCCAGAGATTTATAAATTTTTGCCGTATGTTTTGATCATTTTTGATTCGATCAGGATTAGGTAAATTACGTACACCCTGGATTAAAGTGCTACGGCCAATAATGACCCATAAAATTTGCAACCGCGACGCAATCATTTAACAAAGGAACAGACTTGGACAAAACGAGATCTTTTCTAATATTCACCGTGTAACTTAACGAGTAGATTTATACGAGCACGCAAAACGAATTGAAACACATATCAATGCATTTTTTTTGTTCAAAATCACAAAATTTGTATTCAATACATAATGCGAGAGTAAACCTATGGGCGGTTTACTAATTTTAAATTTAAAGATGAAATTCACTATGGTTTTTAGGGTTCCATATCCAAAGAATAAAAACGGGAATCTTTTACTCCACTGTCTATCTGTCACCCAAGCCGTATCTCATGAACCGTAAAGCTAGTTGACATTTTCAAAGATGATGGTATTTCTGTTGCCGCTAAAAACTTTTTTTTACATGTTTTTATTTATCAATTTTACGGAACCCTTCGTGCGCGAGTCCGACTCGCACTTGGCCGTTTTTTTGTGTTTTGACCTTACCACCTTGATTTAATGGTCAATTTTTTTCCAACTACTTGTTGATAGGTAAGATTACTGTGAATTAAGATGGAATCGTGCAAAAACATCAACTGACTGACAGCCAGCTAATGCACGTAAGTAGTGATAAGTAAAACTGTTAATTTCAACATTACTGTTATTGGTGTTGAAGATGTTAAAGAGAAAAATTCAAGAAAGGACAATGTCCACTTCAATAGAAGGTATGGCTTGCACTTTCTTATAACGAATAGATTTAATAAAAAGTACAGCAAGGATAAAAAAAATTGGATACTTTACTACGATACTTTAAATAATGCACTACATAACGACGACGGGTGGTATTAAAAAAACGAACTAAAAATGTATGATCATTACATAGTATAAAACAAAGTCACTTTCCGCTGTCTGTCCCAATGTATGCTTAGATCTTTAAAACTACGCAACGGATTTTGATGCGGTTTCTTTAATGGATAGAGTGATTCAAGAGGAAGGTTTATATGTATAATACATGCATAATATAGCCGTGCGAAGCCGGAGCGGGTCGCTAGTATAAAATATTTTTGAAAGAACACTTTGTTCTTGGAAAAGCCAATCACTTACGGGTTTTGTCCTTTGAGATAATGCTAAAATAATTAACTTTCTTGTTGACTGTACTTTATCTTTTAAATACAGTCTTGAATATAAAATTCAAAGTCCTGACTGACTGTCTGACTGATATATTAATGCACACCAATGTACGTTTCGGGCTGAAATTTGGCACAGAGACAGCTATTATAATGTAGGCATCCGTTATGAAAAAAAATATGGAAAATTTAACCCTTACGCGGATAAGTAAGTAAAATGTAAGTTTAACAATAAAGTTATTATTTATTCATTTTATTTTTTATTTAAAAAGACAAAGATGAATATTCAAAGTAGATTTATTTTGAAGTGAAAACTTCTTTAGCGGCGTTGAGCACTTTTTCTGTAATGGGTATAAAATCTTAAACTCGCGTCAGGACACGTGACCTGATCGAAAAAGCGTAAGACGGATGGAGAGTAGACAGCTATACCCTCTCTACGGCGCGGCGAAAATGTATGCCTGGGCCTACTGTTTTTAATTTGGCTGTGAGTGTATTAAGACGTACATATGGTATTTTTTAACGGACGACTATTGACGGACGACAAATGTCGGACGACTATTTGCCGGACGACTATTGACGGACGACAAATGTCGGACGACTATTGACGGACGACAAATGTCGGACGACTATTTGTCGGACGACTATTGACGGACGACAAATGTCGGACGACAATTTGTTGGACGACAAATGTCGGACGACTATTTGTTTGACGACAATTTTTTTTTTTTCATCTAAAACTCTTTTTGCGTATGTTCTCGCGACATATGAGATTTTACACAGATATACAGTTTTCACTTCTGCCTGCACTCCCGGAGTGCGCTGTTTTTTTTTTTAATAAAAAATTACATATTAAATAATCAATTTCATAAAAAAACTAAGTTTTTACCGAATCCGACAATAATTTTCTTTTTTAACGTCGAATATAATAAAACTTAATTGCAGTCATAAAATAAATTCAGATACGTAAATGCATAATCCGAACCGATATTCTAATACACAGACGGACTCGAAATAATTTATTAGTTTAGGTCGTTGTCACCGGTTGAGTGATGTCAGACAGACAAATGGCCAATAAAAAGTTGTGTAAAAAATATATATTGAATTGTAAAGCTTCTATTGTGACAAAAGTGGAGAAAAAACTGCATAACGTATTAGCGCTTGACTTAAAAATATTCGCATATTCGGACGGAAAACACACAAAAAACAGTGGATCATTGAGTGAGGTACTAATTAGCATATCCTCATTGTCACACAAACGCTAAACGGTCAAACAGCGATAATTGACATGTCAAAAGGAATGTAGGTACCGTAGACTGGTAAGAGTACCTATTTCAGTACAGTATATTTTTTTGCTACTTCGATTAAATAGTCCTATAGTCTATTCTTAAGCTAGAGATACTTTTTGGGCCATCCGAATCGCCGTAGTCGGGTAAAATACAATTCTTGTACTTTTTCATAATAGATCCACCAACTGTCTCATAGTGTTTGTTAACCATGACTGACCATGAGACAAGAAAACGATACTTAAAAAGAGAACTTATTCGGTGAAACATACTACCTTAAATTAATTATTTGATTTCTCTTTGGTTTTGGAATAGACTAAAGCAAACTTATGTGAATCGATTTAGAATTACAAGATTTAGATTTACAAGCGCTGTAATTCATCACATTTTCAATGTTATTTAGTTCAATTTTTTGCCACCGAATGACATTGAAACTAGTCAATCACAAACCAGTCTATGCATCAAAATTAATTTAAAACCATGTTTAGGCTATAAAATGCGTTAAAAGAAAAAAAAACGCTGCAGTTAAAGGAATCGGAGACGTCTATAAAATCGAGTGTTTGTCAAAAATTCGCATATCAATTGATTTCAGATTATATTTGCATTTATAATTTCTAGAATAATAATTTTTTGCTCATAATTTTTATTATTTTTAGAAACCAATCAACTAGTAACATTCAGTGAAATGAAAAATATTGTATTGACGACCCAGTTGGCACAATGGTTACCATGCCGGACTGCCAAACACAGGGTTGCGGGTTCGATTCCCGCCACAGACAAGTATTTATGCTTAGATATTTGTCTGTGGTCTGGTTGTTTCTATGTATTATAAGTATATATTTACAAAAGAAAAGTATATAAGTAGTATATCCGTTGTCTAGCACCCATAACACAAGTCTAGTTACTTAGCTTGGGGCTAGATGGCGATGTGTGGAATGTCCTGCAATATTTATTTATTTATTTATTGTTGAAATTTAATTACTAGTATACTACTTTTGTCATGATTTCATGGTAACCAGATATACAGTAAGGCCCGTATTAATAAATCGCTCTCAATATCGATCTTGAGTGCGTATCAATCGAGTGAGTCTTGAGATGTGGTCACTATCTTAAGTTAGGCGTTAATTAATGATAAAACTCAAGTTTTAACCAGGCTGATATCGCTCTTGAGATTTGAGACTGATCTTGAATGACAGTAACGCTTTGTTCTTACCTTGAATGATATGTTCTTACCCTATGGTAGGTAGTGTCGTCATATTTTGCTGTCAACTTGTTTTTAATGTGAAAATATTTAAAAAAATGTAAGATTTGTATGACCCGCAATCAGACTTGAGTTCACGAAACTACATCTTGAGACATAACTTGAGAGCTGAGTTTGATTTATTAATACGGTATGACTCAAGTGATACGTCGCTCTTTAATCGCGTCTTAAGATAGGTTTATTAATCAGCGCAACAACTCAAGAGAAAACTCAAGATTGAAATCGATATTGAGTTCGGTTTATTAATACGGACCTAAGGGTCACATAAGTAAATGATCAGTTTGCTACAATAATACTATCAACAAGTATTGGAGTTACGACCTTCTTCTAATAGACGTTACACACAAACTTAAATACTTGAATTACTCAGTGTGATTATTATTTTCAACATGTTAGCTAAGTCTTTAGTTGGCCGAGTGGTGTAAGCTGCCACACACCAACCGACTTGGGTTCGATTCACAGGTTACGGTATTATAATGTTCAAATAGTGCTGCACGGGATTGTTAACTTAACGGTGGGCAGACTTTTGACCGTGGATTGTACATAGACGGAAAAAAATAGGGAGATTATTCAAACCGAAAAATTAAAAAAAAAACTGGTTGCCTGTAAAGTCGGTATACGGGCGAAAGTTTTACGTGACAACAACTGTGCTCGAGTGGAAGGGACGCGTGCCTTTCACTTTTTATGTCTGTCTCTCTCGCTCTTAGGCGGGCTAACCATGCCTGCGTGCCTCTCACTCGCTCTCATTGTGAGCGCATAACGTCAGCGGAGCGTAACGCAGTTTCTTGAAGTGTCACCCGGCAAACCAATTTATAAAACGTTGTCACGTCAAAAACAGTTAGGCTAGACCGAATTTGACGAAACTCCAGACATGGATACAATTATTAACGATGGCTATATCCCGATATTGCCATCGGGATTTACGTGGGTGAAACCGCGGGCAGCTGCCAGTAGAAAATAAATAGATTGCTTCAATTGGCTACACGCAAAAAATCTTGTTTAAAGCCTCCATTTATGAAACACACACCTAATATTTTGAAAGATCACAATTAATGTTTAGCTACTGGGTGTCCAATACTGTCCTTGTCAAACCGATACCCTGTCGAGTCTTTACTTAGAAGGAGTCGGCATTACATTTAACATGATTCGTATTACAATGTCTTTTGTCAGCGATTTTAACGCGACTAATGTAATTATGTACCACGTGCAATAAATTATTAATTGTATATTTTTAAGTGAAGGATTAGGAACTTTTCTTAACAAAAAACGTTTTAATTACAATAATAAAAAGCCATTGGGACTTTTATTACGGAGAGTAACTGCCTTTTTTACTAACTAAACTTAATAAAGTTGCAGAATACTAAAACAAGAAATGTTCGGAGGTTTCATATCTATAGTGAACTAAGTCGTGGCGGAATTATATCGATTTCAAAAAATTGAGTATGTTATTTATGTAGGTGTACCGAACTATCATTTTCAAATCAATTTATTTATTTATTTTATTTATTTATTTAAAGTCAATTATCACGATTATAAAACCAATTACAGCAATTGACTAATTAGGACAAATCATTTATACATTTCTCTCGCAAAAATCCAAACACACTGACAATATCAATCTCCATTCGTCCGCAAACAGATCAGTTTCAGCACTTGCATCCAGGAGAGCGTTAATCGCATTGATGCTACGGAGAATAGGAGACTTAGAATGGGAGACCGTGTGATCAATAGTGATCAATAGAGATCAAATAACTCTTATCTAACTAAGTCTAGATATGACACAACCGAATATTTTTTATTTGTCCTAATATCCTGCAACAACTGACGACCCAGTTGGCACAATGGTCACCATGCCGGACTGCTAAACATAGGGTTGCGGGTTCGATTCCCGCCTCAGACAAGTATTTATGCTTAGATATTTGTCTGTGGTCTGGTTGTTTCTATGTAGTATAATAAGTATATATTTACAAAAGAAAAGTATATAAGTAGTATATCCGTTGTCTTGCACCCGTAACAAAATAGTTACTTAGTTTGGGGCTAGATGGCGATGTGTGGAATGTCCTGCAATATTTATTTATTTTATTTATTAAGTTTGGTTGATGGCCGCGCATAAAACAAAAAGAATGCCAATATTGACCAACGTCATTTACAATCAATACAAACAATTCAGAAACACTAAAATATAAAAAAATCGATTCCAATAAAAACCAAATCCGATACCTCCATAAAAATGAATATGCAGCGCTAAAATTTTAATAAAACGTGCATTTTACATGAAAACTGTCACAACTTAGGTATCGTTTCACGTTACATTTTGTTGCAATGGCCACCTCAATTGACATTACGGCCTGATATTGGCAAATTCAATTTGGGACCGCACCGAACTAAGGGTTAAATGGACGGGTCACACCAATTAGCCGCATAAAATTACCAGTTCAAATACGTTTTTAAATACTCCGAAAGATCACGATAAATATCTTTTTAATTTGTCAGTATCGATTTTATTAAAATTTATCGAAATTATCTCTAAATTCACATTTTCAATCAACGTCTAGAGTTTAGGTATAAAACATCAAATTCAATGACCTATCGTAAAACTCTGGCTAAAATTACCGCATCAGACTTTTTATAGACTAAAAAACTGCATTTTGACAATACGGCAATCGGGGAAAAAAACTTGTTGAATGTGTTAAAAGTTATTAAATCATTGTAGACAAGCGATTTATCAAGTGCTACGCCGAAGTCGTTAGTTCGAAAATAAATATATTTTATACTATGTGCGTTCCGCGGTTTCACCCGCGTAAGTCTATTTTAGCGAATTTCTAAAAATCCTTTCCAGATGGCACCTACCGTCCTATAAGACGAAGTTTCAGAAACGTAGCTTTCAAAGCTTTCTTAATGAGTCTTTTTCTCTTTTATATAGGTACAGATTTAATTCTGTATGTTGCTTTCGTAGCAATTACAGGGTTTAAGTTAATGAAATATGTTGTAAGAATATTAGGTACCTAGAGTAGGTACTACTTACCAACTTAATGAAAATCATGTCTTCCATTAGCCTTTGTTTTGTGAGGTAGTCCAGGTGGACAAGCCAGGTCAAAGAAGCATGACCAATTTCTTAGGTGATTTGGATCACTGGCTTTGTCAACAGTCAACAATGTCCCAGCTTTAATTTATGGATAAAAAATTATGTTTTTATATTTAGTACCTACCTAAATAGTTTCAAATAAGTTAAGAGAGAAATCGCTTTTCTGTTACTATTGCAATACTTCGCTGTTTCATGTTTCTATTGTGTTATGTCATAAATTATATATCTCGCAAAAAATCAGTCAAGAAAAATAAACTACGTTTTGGTGATAGTTCAGAACAATTAAAAACCGGCCAAGAGCGAGTTGGATTCGCGCACGAAGGATTCCGTACCTTTATATTCAGTTTTTAGTATTTGTTGTTATAGCGGCAACAGAAATTTAAACTGTTTAGCTATCGCGGTTCATGTGATACAGGCTGCAGTGACGACAGTCAGACATACAAACAGTGAAGTCTTAGTAAAAGTGTCCCGTTTTTACCCTTTAGGTACGGAACCCTAAAAAGTGTAGCTACCAAGAATCAATTAAAAACTTTATTAGATATTTTTTATTTAGAAACCTATCGTTTTATTAGGTATTTAAAGTTCGTGAACCAGCACTAGACCTTTTAGAAATATTGGAAATACTTTTTTCTTTGAAAATATTTCCAAACCTATAGTTATTTTTTTAAATAAATAACACATAATCCTTTAAAAAAATAAGACAAGATTTTTAAACAAAGCAAAGCGGAGTCATGACGCTACTACCCATTAAATGGCTTTCTTTTGGACTTTCTCCTTTATATTAGCAGTACGTAAGCCAAGGGAAAATAAATATCAAGCTAGAGCTGCTAGAGTATTAAAATACTGTTGATGCTAAGCAAAAAATAAATAAATCGAGAACTTAAAATAAAAAGATCCATCTGCATAAAACCATAAATCGGATAAAGCTAAAATGTCTCGAATTACCCAATTACACTTTTATTCGTCGTCAAATCTGTTTTATTGACGTTAAATAAACATTTATTTGCACAAATACGTAAATATACATCACGCGACTTTTTGATTCGCCTAGGTGTTTCTAGATGGATTTTTTTAATTAATTATTTAATTTTAGTGTTGGTAGCATTGACCACCTATTGCCTACTTTACTATCTATGGTGTTTATTTTTAAAATAAATAATACTCTTCTGGACTTGCGAGAGCTACGAGTTTGAAATTTCACTTCAGACGTAGGCGACCACAAGTGGCGAGGGATGATATTTATTTAAAGACTAGCTTTTGCCCGCGACTTCGCGTAGAAGTCGAAAATTTGAAGTAGATTGGACCAAGAAATCACGTTGTCCCATACAAACTTTGCCCCCTCTTTTCCACCCCCTTAGGAGTACATTTCGGAAAATCCTTTCTTATTGGAAGCCTACATTATACAAAGAATACACCCTCCAAGTTTCAGGTCTCTACGATCAGCGGTTTAAGCTGTGCGTTGATCAGTCAGTCAGTCAGTCGTTCAGGACAAAACATTTTATATGTATAGATATTAGAAGAAGATAGATAGATAAGCGATAAAACACAAATAGCTGCATAATTTCTAATTAATTCGCTATTAACTAAAATGTCTGCTATTTTAATTTCGTAAGGCGATGCTGATTATTTGACATTATTTTGTTTGTTGACTTGTGTACAAATAGTACCAGTCTGTAATCTCATGAACTGTGATAGCTATGGACTTGAAATTTTTGCAGATTATGTATTTCTGTTGCCGCTATAACAGCAAATAATAAAAACTGTAAAAAAATATTTTTGTGTGGGACTGCAATACAACATGATCCGCCTTAGTGCGCGACTCCGACTCGCACTTGGCCGGTTTTTTTAATTAAACGTAGTATATCTGAAATTTGCTTGCAAGTGCAAGTCATTAGCAATAAACTATTTTGTATATTGGTCATAAATCTTTGTTTAACAATCTCATTTAAAACATGATAATTAGGGAAAATTTAATTTCGTCGTTAATCTTTATCTCTTAGTGCAGGCTTTTTAGAGGGTGTTTATGATCAAAATTAGTGGAGATACGTTTAACTAATTAAAATTTCATGTCAGTAAATCTCATCGATAAAATGGATCACATAGCAGTGGCGAGGGGTGAAATTTATTGGAAGGTAAGCCGATAAAAACTCACATGAAATTGAATTGCATTTTTTTTTACATAAAACAGATTATTTGTCATTATTTAGTTTATTAAATAAGGCTTAGGTATTAGTTTTAATATAAAAAAACCTATAATTTTATAACTTTAATTAAAGTAATTTAAAAAAAAACAAAAAAAATTCAAGCCTAGTTTGTAGTGAATTTATTACATAAAAATTAACACCAAACAATGACAATATTAAAGGAGAGAAATAAAGCATTTTTTTTTCTTTTTTTTTGTATGGCAATTCACGCGGTATGGAACCTTTTTGACTTAGCAACAGTAAAAAATTATTAGAAATGCAATGCGAATGCGATTTCGTATGCAGGACTCACATAAATAGATGTTTAGAATAATTTACATTTGTTGTACTGATGCCAAGGACGGAATCTATTCCATTGAATAAACATTGTAACCAAGAAAGCCTATTGAATTTGAACAATGTAAGGGAACGGTTATGTCGAAGATGCATTGCATATCGACATCGCACAAGGTGATGCGAAGCTGTGCGGCGTGAGCGAGACGGGGCGTGTTGACCTCGATTTAAGACGACCAATCACAAGTCAGACCACATAGATAGACAGTGATCATGGCAAAAATAGCATGTCACTCGATATTTCACACTGTGAAAAAAAATTCGCAATTAGCAGATGCTAAAAACATCACCTGCTAATGCTATTTTTTTCGCAATCACCATCTTGGGTAGCTCGAGTACTGTTAATGTACCGCGGGCGCGGGTTGTCAAATCAATTTGAATCTTATTGTCAACGCGTTTAAGATGTGATTTGCTTGATTTGAAAGTGTTAAAGTATGAGGGAAAGTTCTTCGAAATCGCTAATAATTACAAAGTGAAAAATCATTTACATTAGCACAAATAGCAGAACATGACACATTGCGAAAAATAATTGTCACCCGTGTGAAAGCTATTTTTCACATCTGAGTGAAAAATAGCATTAGCATTCACCATGTGAAAAATAAAATCATTTGTCACATTAGCAATGATTTAAAAATAGCATTCATTTCCATGCCTAATAGACAGTGATCTGAGTACCTTCTGAGGTACGGAACCCTAACGAACTAGATGAACTTCATCGACATAATGCATTTGACTTTTTGGGGAATAGACGACTACTAAAATAGTGGAGTAGTCAGGTTCACCAACAAAATCTCACCTACTGGTTGAAATAACCATTTCAAATCTAAAAAATAGTCAACTCGACCATGGGTGGATTGAGCCTCTATTTTCACCTGTTCTGTCGGGGGAATTTTCTGTTCTGTAAACAGCACTAATGGAAATTGAATTCCCAGTAGTTCTGTTCACGAATCGTAAGTTTACTACTATTGCCTCCACTATTGCCTGTATAACGGGTTACGGGAGCTGCCTTTTCGACTGTGCGTGCGCATCTATTTCCATACATTTGTTTTACATGGAAGTGACATCAATTTGTGGCGAACTATGCGCAATGTCTCTTCAGCATAGTCGTAAGCTAACAGGACTTTAAAAACTAAAACTTTTAAACTTTTACTTAAAAACTTTTAGAAATTCTCTAGCATTAGTAAATATTTTTTCCGGATCTTCGGATCGGATTTTTTTATTAAGTAATAATATTTTTATTTTTATAATAAAAATCGTGTGAGTTTAACGTTTCTCTAGCATTTACACAGTGGACAGGAGTTGAAACAATTGACGTTAGCAAGAACAAGACTTTGGCTTTAACAAGAAATTGTTTAAGTACTCGATCGTAAAATGTACTATTTTCCCGCAAAACTTTAAAACTGAAATCGGGCAATACGCGAACCGAGATAGATAGATTAAAACAGTTAGGGTTACCAACTATCTATCTAAGTATACAGGGTAATTGGTAACTAATGGCCATGGCAATGGTCACCATGCCGGACTGCCAAACACAGGGTCGCGGGTTCGATTCCCGCCTCAGACAAGTATTTATGCTTAGATATTTGTCTGTGGTCTAATTGTTTCTAATATATTTACAAAAGAAAAGTATATAAGTAGTATATCCGTTGTCTAGCACCCATAACACAAGTCTAGTAACTTAGCTTGGGGCTAGATGGCGATGTGTGGAATGTCCTGTAATATTTATTTATTAACAAGCCGTAGAGGGCCAATTCTGTGCACCTAAACATACAGCTTATGTTCTACGACTTTTGGAAATTCGATCATTTTTTTGAAAATTTTGAGGTTATGTTTACCTGAAAATCAGCTGTTCCATACACGTATCATTAGGTCATTAACCTTAAGATTATAGCTATTTTTTTAAGTTTTATCTACTGTTCTAACCCCCGAATACTGAAAGGCTACTTAATTTTAAGTGGCGTTTAAATTGCAATTTAAGTGTAGGCTTCAATAGAAAGCATACACTTAACGTCAATTTAAACGCCACTTGAGATTAAGTAACTTTTCAGTACTCGGGGATAAGTCTAAATGAACTTTGTTTAAAAGAATCAGTTGATTTTTGAATTTACATAACATCAATATTTTCCACAAAAATGTTCGAATTTCCAAAAGTCGTAGAACAAAAGTTGTTTGTTTAGGTGCACAGAAGTGGCACTCAAACGCTTGCTAATATAGTTACCAATAACCCTATATAAAAATGAATCCCTATTTTCCTATGTCACGTCACGGCATCACTTATGAACGGCTAGAGCTAGACCAATTCTTTTTATAGCTTTCCGTACCTCAAAACTTCAATCTATACATATAAAATCCTTTGTCCTGACTGACTGACTGACTGACGGATCAACACACAGTCTGAACCGCTGATCAGACCTGAAATTTCGAGGGTGTGTTCGTTGTATGACGTAGGCATCCGATTCGAAATTTTACCCCTTAGGGGGTGAAAAAGGGGGGCAAAGTTTGTATGGGACAACGTGATTCCTTGGTCCAATCTACTAATTTTACGCGGACTAAGTCGCGGGGCTCAGCTAGTAATTGATATAAGCCAACGAAAAGTCACGAGACTTTCGTTGGCTATAAGCATGGCTATAAGTAATCAATTTTATACAAGAAGAAATATAAAAAATCTGTTGATTGGCGATATCGATAAATAAAAGTAATCTTGGCAGTAAACACATGATGTAAAACTTACCTCCGCTTTCCTCCTCTTGTAACTAAACACCGGCAAGCTAGTCTTGGCTGTGGTCGCCATAGGCGCCGAGCCCATAGAGGACTTGTTCCCATCGGCACAGGTAACCGAAGGTCCTCGGACCTCTTCATTCTGTGCACCGAGCAGTTCGTTCTGTAGGAGGCAGCTGTACGCGTGCTGGTCTCTACCACCGGCAGCGTTGCCGTCGCCGTTGTCGCCGCGGGCTTTCTTTGCTGGCTGGTTCTCTGAGCCCCGGCTGATGGCTGAAACAAAAGAGAAAAATTTGAGTGTTAATTTAAAATTGTATGGTATCCCGCGATACGCAGGCTCTGCCTCGTGCGGGAACCTAAGGGCATCTTTACATAGTATAAAACAAAGTCGCTTTTTCTATCGGTCCCTATGTATGCTTAGATCTTTAAATCTATATACGCAAACGGATTTTGATGCGGTTTTTTTTAAATATATAGAGTGATTCAAGAGGAAGGTTTATAAGTATAATGCATAATACAGCCGTGCGAAGCCGGAGCGGGTCGCTAGTTTTATTATATGTTTGAAAGCCTTTTTCCTAATAAATATATTTATTTTATTATAATTAACGTTGTTAGATGAGTGTGTTTATTTTGGCGCGTGACGGTATGGCGTGGAATGCCAAACATACATTCGCTATCTAAAATAACATACAACAACATGTATGCAATATCATTGTTTCAAATCAAAGTACCTACTTACAAAAAACCGCAATGTTTGATAATGTAGGTACAATCAAAAAAATAATGGCAAAACTTCGAACAAAAATTTGTCTACTTGTCTACACTTACTCAAAAATTACTTGTAAAATTACTCTAGTTCACAAAATACTATCAATTTAATAATAATCTAGAAAAACGGAGAATTTTATCATATTTTTTCTATTTGTGTATATGCTCAAATATTGACATGCCAACACAATTTACATTGAGGTTAAAAGAATGTTATTTTTTTTATGAGCCTTGTAAGATACTCATCACAGTCTATTGAAGTTTAAGGACCTGTACTTAAGAAACAAACCAACATAAGGGAGGAAGTATGGCTCTAAAACATACAAAGTTTACTGCGTACATTTATAACGCCCACAGAAAACCATATGGCCGAACATAGCGCGTGCCATTGCCACCGAACCAGACACGGCTAAAAAAAGAAAGAAAACATAAACTATAGAAATGCGTGCGTCGATTGTCTATTATTCATTTTATATTGATAGCTATAAGACTTTAAAGACGGTTCTATGTCCACTTTATTGTCCTAAACGATTAAAACATTTGTTATTTTATTGTCTACATTTAATTTTAGTGATTTCATTGTCCAAATGTACATTTATTATTGTAATTTTTCCTGATTGATATCCTCTGCATTTATGACGTGCAGATTGCGGTTAATGGACTTAAAAATAATTAAATGGGTTTTATGATTCGTGAGTTTATAATGATTTTATCCTTTTTTTATACTATCTAATAGGTAAAGTTGTCTATACCTATCTTCACTAATGTTATAAACAGAAAATATGTAAATGTAAAATATGTTTGTATTAATTGAATAGGCTACGAAATTACTGGACCGATTTTGATAAAACTTGGTATGAGGATACATTTATTCATTGGGAGTTTCTTAGATTTCTTTTTTCATTTAAACTCCCGATTCCGTGGGAATATTGAGATAAAAAGTGGCCTATCTGTTAATCTTGGTCTCTAGCTATCTACATACTGAATTTCATTGTAAGTTTTTGCGTGAACGAGTAACAAACACACACACACAAACTTTTACATTTATAATATTAGTAGGAAGGATAGAAGGAATAGTAACAGGAATATTTTGTTATCTAATACATATATGTTTTTGCCTGTTGAAGTACCTAATGAATCAAACAAAAACATGCGTGAAAAACATAACCTTTGCTTGCAAAGCTAAAAACATTTGAATTTTATTTGTAAAAGTGTAATCAAGTTATTAATGACATTTAATGATGAAACAGACGCGTCTAACGATCATCATTCGTCACATCTCCTGGCGCAGGCGGCGACATTTTTGCATCAACCTGGGAGATATTGCCAAAAATACACGTACGAAATCCACCATTAAAACAACGTGATTCATATAGTAAAAATATACATTGGAAATAAAAAATACAGTGATTCACTTTAACTGTTACTATATCATGTGCAATATTTGTAGGTGCAGTTTATGCTGAGGTTGAGCCATTTCATTTCATTTATTTGCATTCATATGGTAGGTACAATAGATGTTACAATAGGCATACAAGTTCGCATATGGTAGGCCGTAGACGTGCAGCACACATGAGCACACGTTATTCTATTAACTTTTTGACGTGATAACGTTTTATAAATTGGTGAACACCTGCAATCTCAAAAAAGTGTGACGTTACGCGTCGTTACTGGAACGCCTCATGTTATTGACAAGGTAACTAAAGCAACGTTTTATTTATCGTTGCCATGGTTACCATCAATGTTTTCTTATGACGTTTTTTTTAGGGTTCCGCACCCAAAGAGTAAAAAAACACTTTTAATTACTTCACTGTCCGTCCCTCCGTCTATCACCAGGCTGTATCTCATGAGCCGTGATAGCTAGACAGTTGAAATTTTCACAGATGATGTATTTCTGTTGCCGCTATAACAACAAATATTTAAAACAGAGCAAAGACCATTTTCAAAGAGATTTTCGTTGATAATTAATTTTTCACTTGGTATATTTTGATGTAAAGTAACCACGACCTTTCCAGAATATAAAGCTATGTAACCAGATTTTTAGAGGTTCAGTAAGTAGTCTTTAATTGCATAGATAACATAGGTAAATAGGAAATTTTCTATTGCTTTTTAGGGTCGTAGTTTTTGGGCGCTTTTACTCAATTTGCTTCCAAGTACAGACTTTCTGACCTTTCTTACTTTTTTATACTTAAGTAGAAGAAATAGGTATTTAAGATATCTATAAACCGAGCAATGCACTCAAGAATTAAAAATTGGTAAAGCGTCATGATTTTAATGCACTAATCGTTATAGGCAATAAATCAGAAATCCATTGAATTCGCTTGCATTCCTGTTTATCAATGCAGTTGGCGCTTCGCATTGTCAAAAGCTTTCTAAATATGATTGGTATTTTAGGGATCCGTGCCCAAAACACGGGTTTTTCACTAAAATTACACTGTCCGTCTGTCTGTCACCGCTGAATTTCATGAACCGTGATAGCTAGACAGTTGAAAGTTTCACTGATGATGTATTTCTGTTGCCGCTATAACAACAAATACAAAAAAATGGGTGCGTGTACTTAATATGTACGCGCGTGACAAGTTATACGTCCATTTGTCCGTCCGTCTGATATTTATTTTGCAGGCAGCTTCAACCTGTTACTTTTGTGTTACAGTGATGCATCTTAAAATGGCACCTTCATAGCGCGCCTAAAGAAGTATCTTCAAAAACAAAAAAATATATATTATCATACAATACAGTACGGAACCCTTAGTGCGCTTGCCCGACTCGCACTTGGCCGGTTTCAGTTGTTTCGGGTCGCTGATCCAGCTGTAGCGGACATCGGAACAATCACAAATTGCATTACAATTCGAATGTACCCTTAGAACAATGGAGTCCTAATACGGGTTCAATCACACTTCACGCGACGGACGTAAAAGGTGTTCACATCACACTGTATTTGGTCAGATACGTGACTAGCCATCTGTTATAATTAATTCAGGTTGTCGCCAAATTTGTACACATCCTGACGGAAACGAATTTAGCATGTATCACGAGGTTTTAACGTTCATTTTACTAAGATACCGTAGTAAGTTTAACCGTCTTTTGCGAGGCCTCCTCCTACATGGTATCTGTCTGCCCACATCCAATTCTGGGCTAGATAATAGTAAATTGCTCCAAAACGAATGTTTAAATAGAATAGATAGAGATATACAGGGCTTATGGCATGATAAGCCACAATTGGGAAAGCAAACATAAAGATAGCAACAAAAAAAGATAATAGTGTTGGCATTCCAACACAGGTGAATAGGGACGTACAAGAAAATAAATGAAAAGAATTTCTAAATCTTGTTTTTTTTATTTTAGACCTTTTTAATGCATATTCTATGTCTAAAAGTAAGTAACTTTCTACATTCTTCAAATTTTAACGCGTTATTTAGAAGTTTTGTTATACCAAGTTTAAGGGTCGATTCTGCTGGTAGATCTTAAAACTAAGCATTTTGTTCATCACTACATAGTATAAAACAAAGTCGTTTTCTCTGTCCCTATTTCCCTTTGTATGCTTAAATCTTTAAAACTACGCAACGGATTTTGATGCGGTTTTTTTTAATAGATAGAGAAGGAAGGAAGGAAGGAATAGACAGAGGAAGGTTTATATGTATAATACATGCATAATATAGCCGTGCGAAGCCGGGGCGGGTCGCTAGTACTATATGTACAATTCTATTCATCACTCGGAAGATCCTCATCAGATCCTCACCAAATAATGGGACCATAGTATACCCTTTCTATCACAAAAATAATCATCTCAATCGGTTCAGCCGTCCTCGAGTAATCGGTGATCATACATAAATAAAATATACGCATCGAATTCTAAACCTCCTTAAAGTCAGTTAAAAAAAAATAGACGTCATCAATTGAAAATTTTCAAGAACTGTGTCAGCAAGCACTATGTCAGACCGAGTTATCACGTTTGACGCACAATTGTAGGTACTCTGTTTTTCCGGTATTTGTTACGACAACACCTACCATTGTGTTACGAAATAATAATAAAAAAAGAAATAATAAAACTAACTGATGGATGTTCCAATTTACACTGATACTACAAACAGGAAAAGTTTTTTTTGTTTATAACGAATAGGTTCCGAAAATACTGAACAGATTTTGTAGAAACTTGGTATGAGGATACATTGATTCATTGTGAGTAACATGTATAGGCTACTTTTTATCCCGGTATTCCCTCGGGATCGGGACATACGTGGTTACAACCGCGGACCGCTGCTAGTGAAAAGGAAAGATTTTTAGTTATTAACGAATAGGCTACGAAATAACTAAACTGATTTAGATGAAACTTGGTATGAGGATACATTAATTCATTGGGAGTAATATAGGCTACTTTTTATCCCGATATTCCCACGGGATCGGGACTTACGCGGATAACCGCATGTTGGCACGTCTACACGACTATATTATTATAAAGAGGGGTTTTTGTTTGTAAGGAATAGGCTCCGAAACTTCTAAACCGATTTTGAATAAACTTATTAGATACATTGATTCATTGCAACTAACTTAGGCTACTTTTTATCCCGATATTCCCACGGGATGGATAGATAGATAGATAAATTCTTTATTGGAAACACCAATTTCAAATAACATCGTCACTTTCCGCTGTCTGTCCCTATGTATGCTCAGATCTTTAAAACTATTTTGGTGCGGATTTTTAAATAGTGATTCAAGAGGAAGGTTTAAATATGTATAATACATACATAATATAGCCGTGCGAAGCCGGGGCGGGTCGCTAGTATTATTATAAAGAGGATATTTTGGTTTGTTTGTAACAAATAGGCTACCAAACTACAGGACCAATTTTGATAAAATTTAATATGATACATAAAATCATTGGGAGTAACATAGGCTACTTTTTATCCCGATATTCCCTCGGGATCGGGACTTACACGGGTGAAACCACGGTACCCAGCTAGTTACAATTGTCACGTGTGTTTAAATGTAATCGTAATACAGTAGCAGGTGCGGTAATAAATTCGATAGCACGACCTAGATCCGACGATAGAGTGAGTAACTACGGACCGGTTTAATAAATAAAACACCTTTTGGAACTAATGTGCGCTTGCGCATTCAACTGCGGAAGTTCTAAAATAGAAAACTTCAATTTGATTTTCGAACAAAATAAACTGAGTATTAGATAGATAGATAACTTTATTTGTACAACACAGGAAGAAACAAAACACGACATACACAAAGTAAAGTAATAGCTATAAAGTATGAGTTGCACAAATGGGCTGCCTTATCGCTGAAAGAGATTTCTTCCAGGCAACCTTTGGATGGAAAAGAACTGATTCAGCTTTTTTTTTAGTTTTTTTAGTATTTTTATTTATTACTAGCTTAAACCCGCGACTTTGGCCGCGTAGTAGATTAATTTTCCAAAATAGTATACGGATGTCTATTGTCTACGAAATAATAATAAAAAATATAGGTATATATCAAGCAGTCAGGATTTTGAATTTTATATTTAATTTTTTAAGACAACGAGGGATTGTAATTCGGCTTTTTAACACGCTTTTATTAGTTTTCAAGCAAGCTTCGAAGGTTAGCGAAGGCAAAGACTGCTGAGTGAGCTCATATAGTATCATCTTTACAAACTTCCTCGATTTTCGATCATAGTTCATAGCTCTTTCAGTTTTTTTTTTAAATAGTGCTGTCATCTTTCGAGCCATCTGAAACTAGTCTTTTTTAAGGGTTCCGTACCCAAAGGGTAAAATCGAGACAATATTACTAAGACTTCACTGTATGTCTGTCTGTCTATCACCAGGCTGTATCTCATGAACCGTGATAGCTAGACAGTTGAAATTTTCACAGTTTATGTATCTCTGTTGCCGCTATAACAACAAATACTAAAAACAGAAAAGAAAAAATTAAGTGGGGTTACCATACACCATGGTGCGGGCACCCTTCGTGCGGTCTCACTCGCACTTGGCCGGTTTTTTGAGTAAGTTAAGAGGAAAGGGTACGGGGGACTTTCTCCATACAAACTATTACAAAGGTAGTCGACTGTTTTCTCCCTGGATAATGACACTAGAGCAAATATTTTTGGTGCATAAAACTTATAACTACCATGACCATGCCCCTATTTTTTGTTGTTTTTATTTTTTAATATTTTAAATTTTTCTTTCTATGATAATTAGAAAATGAAAAAAACCAAAACATAGGAGCATAGTCATGCCAGTTATAGGTTTTATGCAACAAAAATATTTGTGCTAGTGTCATTATCCAGGGAGGAAACAGTCGACTACGTTTGTATGAAGAGCGCGCAGGTACCCTTTCACCTTAAGCTAATTCGTAAATATTGCACCAACCAGTCTGAAAACTTGTATTTTAAGGTTCAATACTAATTTAAATAAAACAATGCATGTTTGGATAACTCTTGTCTAGCACCCTGTGTAAATGTAATAAAATTTGACACTTCGCCGACAATTTTAGTACTTATTGTTTTTATTCTTAGAAAATGTATTTTGTAATTCTAGAGTTAGCCTACTTGTCTGTAGTTAGTTACATAAAACAGCTTTTTAATAACTGGTTTTTATGCAATTAATAGTTTTTAAAGGAAAATTATCGTATATAGTTGCCTGGAAGAGATCGCTCTTAGGCGGTAAAGCTATCCTTTGTATGAACTTCGGGTTGCGGGTTCGATTCCCGCCACAGACAAGTATTTATGCTTAGATATTTGTCTGTGGTCTGGGTGTCTGTATGTATATTAAGTATATATTTACAAAAGAAAAGTATATAAGTAGTATATCCGTTGTCTAGCACCCATAACACAAGTCTAGTTACTTAGCTTGGGCTAGATGGCGATGTGTGGAATGTCCTGCAATATTTATTTAACTCTAGAATCTTTCCCAATATTTGAGTATTCTGTTTTAGTTTGTATTTATTTGTAAATTTTATCGATAGTATATCTAAGTAAAATACATGTCTGCGGCGGAAAACGAACCCGCAAGCCTGTGTTTGGCAGTCAGGCATGGTGACCATTGTGTCAACTGGGTCGTCGTACTATTTTTTTTTCTTTATTCTGTAGCCAAGCAAAGAACGATGGCAAGGCAATACTTGAGCCTTTATACAAATAGAAATAATATGATAAAATTCTCCGCTTTTTCTAGACAATTAAATTGATAGTAGGTATTTCATGAACTAGATGTGGAAAAAAAAAATATTTTTTATCACAGTTGCTCATAAAGTGGATCTTACTAAACGGCTAGGCTCATAAATCAACGTATTATGCACGCGTGCGTTATTTACCAACTGGTGCTATAAAAAGCATTTAAAGTCACGTTTTTTTTTTTTTTTTCTTCATCAGTAGGTATCTGACGCCATTAACACATATCCCTTTGTATGCTTAACTCTTTAAAACTACGCAACGGATTTTGAAGCGGTTTTTTTAATAGATAGTGATTCAAGAGGAAGGTTTATATGTATAATACATGCATAATATAGCCGCCGTGCGAAGCCGGGGCGGTTCGTTAGTTACACATGAACTTCAAAAATCTAACCTCCTTGCAAACAAGTAACTAATTCTTTTAAAACATCAATATATTTAAAAATCAATGCCACTTTTCGTTGTAAATTTATAACTCAAGAATGGGCCCACCTGTCCAAACCAAATGTTTAAGCTTTGTTCGGACTATTTAGTAGATGGTTTATGTGAAGTTTGCACAAAATCGGTCGAGCGGTTCTTCATTTATCACATTTTTTT
The DNA here is from genome assembly GCA_907269075.1 of Idaea aversata. Lineage (NCBI taxonomy): Eukaryota > Metazoa > Arthropoda > Insecta > Lepidoptera > Geometridae > Idaea > Idaea aversata. The sequence goes on from OU026084.1 coordinate 3,127,390, forward strand.
ATATGGCAAAACAACGTTTGCCGGGACAGCTTGTTCAATTCTATATCGAGATAGCTAAGTACTAGAAGTTAGATAGTCGCAGTCAGGTCACTAACGGTAAACGAGGCACTGAGTGCATCGTAACCAGCTATTGCATCTACAGTTCCTTCACCCCGGAATTATCTCAAAGGGCCGGTTGAACAAAGTATTGGTTTATTTAGAAACTATGGTAAACAAGAATACATCACTACATAGTATAAAACAAAGTCGTTTTTTCTGTCCCTATTTCCCAATGTATGCTTAAATCTTTAAAACTACGCAACGGATTTCGATGCGGTTTTTTTAAATAGATAGAGTGATTCAAGAGGAACGTTTATATGTATAATACATGCATAATATAGCCGTGCGAAGCCGGGGCGGGTCGCTAGTTTATTCATATAGAACTAACTGCGCCCTGCGGTTTCAGAAGCTTATGTCCTTTTCCAAGGTCACCATCTTATCTCTAGACTCTAGACTAAAATTCAATAAAATCGGTTCAGCGGTTTACAGACAAACATATTAGACTAAATATTAGTAGGGACTAACTGGGGCCTAGAGTGTTGGGATAAAAAACAAAATCAAAATCGGTTCATACGTTCGGGAGCTCGATGCCACATACAAACACACACACAGACACGACAAACTTATAACACCTCGTCGTTTTTGCGTCAGAGTCGGGAGTAAAAAGAAAGAGCATTAACTATAAGAAACAGCAAACAAAATGTAGATTCAATTTGGTCTAAGTTTTGTATACAATAGGTTAGAACATAATGTCCTATGACTGTAATTTTTTTTACTTATAAAAATAAAATAAATAAATAAAAGAATGCTATGTTACTTCTAGGGATGCAACGACTACTCATAGTTCAATCAAAATCAGTCAGCTTTTCATTGCAAAAAATAAAAACAAATATAATATAACCTTATTATAGACTAGATGTTCTCTAGGGTTTTGCCTGCAAAAATTACGATCTTATGAGAGAATCGGGATAAAAAGTAAGCCTATACAGAGTTATTGGTAATTATACTAGCAAGCCATTGAGGGCTGCTTCTGTGCACCTAAACAAATAACTTTTGTTCTATGACTTTTGGAAATTCAAACATTTTTTGGAAAATTTTGAGGTTAGGTTTACCTGAAAATCAGCTGTTCCTTACACGGAGAGGTCATTAACCTTAGAATTTTACCTATTCTGTAAGTTTTATCTACTGTTCTTAGTCTGAATGACCTTTGTTTTGAAAAATCAGCTGTTTTTCGAATTTACATAACCTCAATTTTTTTTTATTCGAATTTCCAAAAGTCGTAGAACAAAAGGTGTTTGTTTAAGTGCACAGAAGTACCCCTCAACGGCTTGCTAGTATAATTACCAATAACCCTGTATATTATTCGTCCAACGATCTCCAACCAAACCTGACCAAAATAGCTTTATCTAAACAACAAACAGAGGATAGAAAGACAATCTTTCTCTTTTATTAGTAGTTTAATTTTTAAATAGTGGAACTGTAATGCAACTGTTATCGTAGCCATTTCACCTTATCGGGTGACCGGGCCAACGTTTGTTTAATCTATGTTCCTTTAACAATAACTTCTTGAGTGCATTACTGACTCACTCACGAGAAAAGTGAAATACGGTGCACTTATCGAACGAATATTTCAATATGGTTTAGTCACGTTTAAAAGTCGGGGTAAAAAGTTCAAAAGGTATATAGGGCTAAAACATAATCTCACGTGGGTGTCAAAGAAGGCGGCTAGAGTACGGCTATACCAAAGATGCATCGCACAAGTAGGCTATGCCAAGGGAGCTGTGTTGGCTTAGTGGTAGATACCTCGACTTTTATTCTGAAGGTCGTTAGTTCGAATGAATTTTTTTTATAAAAATTATGTGCGCTAATTGACATTGCTCTTACGGTGAAGGAAAACATCATGATGAAACCCGCGGCTTAGTTGGCTCCAGAAGTATTGACAAATTCTCTCCTCTGGACATGATCGATTAAGCTGAGAAGGTAGTAGGTGCTGGGCAAGCCTACTCCATCCTCACACAAAAAGGACAAAATTAAAAATGGTCTAATTGCGGAAAACAGCCCGTATACAAGTACAAGTAGGGTATGCTAAAGATGCACCGCACATCGACTCCGCACAAGTAGATACTAAGCAGTGTGGGGCGGGAATGAGACGGGGCACGATGATCTCGATTTAACCAATCACGAGCCAGAGCACATATGAAATTCATCTATTTATCGCAGTGATGCATCTTTCAACAAAGCGTACGCCTCTAATTCCATACATTTCTTTTACATTGAGGTGACATCGATATGCGACGTGGTTTTTGTGATGTGCGGTACGATGCATCTTCGGCAAAGCCGTATCCTATGGGATTTGGGGTCCTTGTGCCGATCATCGCACCTTAGATCCCTGCGCGATGTCAAGTAAACCGCCAACAAGGCACAATAAACAATTTATGATAATTAACAGTAATTTAACTCTAACAATAACTTACAAGAAACAATAAATATAAATCTTAATGAATATTGCATAGAAACTTTGTTATTTATGCTGTAAGAAACTGGAATAGCAGAAAGGTAATATTTTTTTGTTATAAAGACAATTTTAAAGTGTTATGTAGTGTTAGTGTAGCATATTTTGAACAAAATATTTCAACTTGGAGCTTGTTGAAATATTTTGTTCAAAATATTAAATCAAAATGTTTAAAAAAAAATCAATTAAGCGATATTTGAACTCGCGACCCCTCGTTTACTTGACAAATCATCGTAGTTTAAAATCATTGATGGACGTCATAATTTCTGTTACCTTACGTCTAAAGTGCCCCCGAGACGATCAATCGCGATTGTCAATTCTACGTGATTGATACAGCTGATTGATGATCTACCAGTGTGATTGAGCGATTGTCAATCGGTACTACGTGATTGAAGTCGATTGAAAGAAAATTTAATTGAAGCGCCGATTGATGCAATCGATTGATCGTCTTCCTGTGTGATTGACAATCTTTCGGACATTCGTGCTTCGAACGCTGAATAGGAAACATGTCCGATCTAGCCGAAATAATTGAAGAACTGATTGAAGCTCAAACAATCAGACTTCAATCGCGATTGTCAATAACGTAACGCGATTGACAATCGCGATTGATCGTCTCGGGAGGCCTTAATATAAACTTTTTGTGAGCAATGATCACATGTTAAATTCCAAGTTGATTTTATCATATTAAATAATTTGCAATCGATGATACAAGATAAGACTGGTCTTTAACAGTGTTACTTGTCACTCACTAAAAACTTAAAGATATGTACTACGTACCTAACTCGCCCCTTAAGAAACTAGTGAGCCAAAATAAAATGCATACTTTACAATCCTTTGGCTTGTTTAGTCTATATCTTTAGACTTTTGATAATAGACTTTTTAATGCAGCTCTACTTAGTTTTTCTTTCTCTATCGATCTGTGTATTTAAAATCTTTCAATTAGCCAAAAAATGGCGACACCATTCATTTTATGAAGAAAATAAAACAGACATTTTTAGTTTTTGTGTCGTAAACGACATACCTTTGGCTTGTTTTTCTTAGAATATCAAAACCTAACTCCTCTTTACCACATAGACGCTATCTACAAATCAAATATTATCACTGCTAAAACAACGAAACTAATTTGAAATTCAAAACAGTACTTGCAAATAGTACGCATCGTCAAAAAGCAGTAAATTTCATATTCCTATGCATATTTATTTTAAGACAGGCCTTCAATCAGTCATAAAAACTATAGGTAGTTTTAAGTTGTCCGCCTGTCATATAAGCTGTTGGAAAATAGAAAATTTGCCGTGGCAGACCTAAATGCAGTGCATTGAACCAAGTCGTACCTACCTATCTACCTACATGACCGCAGTTCTCTGGTTATATGAGTCAGATACAGCCAGAACTATTACACCCACTAACTCTAATGCTGTTCTGCCATATTGCAAAAACATAATACCCCACCTTCACAGTCAAATAAAAAGAGTTTATAATTTCAATTCTTAACCCAAGATCAATAGTAATCCACTACCTGATTTCGTTCAAATTAATTGGATTAATATTCATGTGCAGTGCAAATAAAAATAGTTAACCATCACGCTTTTAGATTAATTTAAACGTATGTGAGTGCATTGAACTAAAAAACGTGGTTCATTACTTAACACGTAAGTCAGGGTCGTGAGCGAATCTCCGCTTTTTTGCAATCAAAAGCTTTTTGTTCAATTTTTACCTAATATTTATAGAATGTGTTGACGTTTTTGCTGCGCATCGCCTGCTGCTTGGCGATTATGATCAACTAGAAATATCAATAATGGACAAAAAAGCTAACATACACAAACATTGGTTATCTTGGTATGTACTTTAGACATTACTGGAAGAAGGATCTAGGTAGGATGATGTCAGACGATATTCGACATGTATTGATTGCCTTACATTATTCCTTTTCAGACGAAATCTAACGCTTGACATCTGATTTATCAATCTCAGGTGTCAAGACAATGACAAAAAACTGTGACTATTACGACTATTACATCAATAGAAACTAAAGATATAAAACATACATAGTTATAGACGTGCATAAGCCGACAAAATGGTAATAAGTCTAATAAACAGTTACATTGATTCAACAGCACACTCTATAATGCAATATTTGCAATGTGTGGCACTACTTACTACTATGTCGTTACTGACAATTTGGATCAAAGGTTTCTAGGGATAAGGGATGTCGTATGGACCAGGGGCCTTATTCTGCTATTTGGCCAACCATTCTCATTATATCGAGACTCTATTGATATTATATCGAGATTGTGACTTTATGTATTTGGTATTCTGCTAAAGTTTTAATAACATCGCAATATAATCACTATGGAGTCTCAATGGTATGGTAATATTTACCTTGCAGGTGTTGCCTAGCAACATGGTATATGTTGCTAAGCAATATACCGTTTTGACAACTATCGAGATTCCATTAAGCCACGATTGTAGAGCAGAATACAAAAGTGAGTCAGTGGTGTGTCAGTGGTGTTTCGATAGAATAGTCAACGTTAGGAGAATACCAATTTGACATGTAATGTCATATTTTTGACATTAAATTTCTATTACGATTATATCGACACACTATTGAAACACAATTGTGTTAGCAGACTTAGGCCCCAGACCACGCGGCAGACCAAGGCGACACGGTGGCGGAATGATTTTGACTCCTATGTGATTGTTTTGCAATAGCTACAGGTCTTGATCAATGGAAGAAAGGCCTTTGCTCTGCAGTGAGACAGTGTAGGCTCTTAATAATAAAAAACAAAACAAAGAATTAGTCCGAACTGAACAAATAAACAGTACTGATACATCTCTTTGATAGAAACTAAAGTAACGCGTTGATGCTAGTTCATTAATCATCAAAACAAAAATCATGTTTAGTGTAACGTCGTGCGACACTGATCACATCGTCAACACTATCACGATCGAGTTACATACGTGAATAGAATATCAATGGCAATCCATAATCGATTCGGAACAGACAAAAAAACAACACTGACAATATTAGTGGAGAACATCATTTGTTATGTGAGTCGGAAGCTATTGTTTGCGATTCTGTAGGCCAATTTTCTTTTTATATAAATTCAATGGTATTACTGATACAAAAATAAGAAGTAAACCCATATTATATCACTGCTGGGCAAAAATCTCTTCAAAACCCTTTCATAATAGTCCTGGGGTAAACTTGGCCAATCTCCGTCAAAGGCAGCGTCAAGCTATCTTTTCTGGAGTCTCGATTTTGACATCCGTCTTCCGGCACCCATAGCCCATCAAGATGCGTATAATAAGTGGTAAAAGTGAGTTTTTATTCCCGTAAAAAATATTAAAACCGTTTAGCCCAAATTGAGAGTAAGCCTCAAGAAGGTCCATCATGTCAGTCATGTCCTGGGTTTATGTAAAACAATAGCTACATTTCTTAGAACATTGTCCAGAAGCTTTGGGATAATTCAGCGTGTCATATTTTTTCATGTCCCCCCCAAAAACTCTATTATACAAACTGACAGATTTTCAATATAACAATACAAAATTATAATCCACTCATTATTTAGCGTCCGCGCTAGCTTCTGTTCATTATTTTTTGTCTGCTACCTTACTTCAACGGTCAGTCGGTAGTAAACGCCCGAAGGCACCTCATTGAGGTCAACATTATTGGCATAAGCGAACAAACTAACATAGGCATAGGTGCTGTTTGCTTTTCTAATTGCTCAGGTGTTGGAATTTGAACTATTGCCAGTAGATTTCATTAGCGAACAGCCAACGAAGTAAATTAAGTTAGCGCTTCTATTGAAGAATAAATCTCTAAAATGTTCAGATACGTAACCGCAAAGCTAAGCTTTTCTTATGCGGTCGTTCAACCTACTTTCAAGTTGCAGTGAACTAAGCAGATACCCTTGGCTTGCGCAGTTACTATTACAAGCGCAATATCTCGCGTCATCTATCATAAGAAATATTCTACCTACAAAGCCAATTTACAGTGCGCCTCTGAAAAAATTATTAACGTTAGAAATAAGACTAGTAGAAAATCAAGCAAAAAGTTTCAGACAATTGAATCATCGTCCAAACCTACCAGAAGGGGAGAGGCAAAGACAAGTCGATAAATTAACCCAAAAAACGTGACTAAATCCTTACAAATCGATGACGCGAATGATGAATGCTAAACAATGTATTACTGTCGTATTAGCAGATTTACCAGCTGATCTTGACAGCAGGGTGGACAGCACACAGCTAGTCAAACCACTAAACGTGTCTTGACTTGTCAATAATGCGAAAGAAAAAATTCATAATCATATTCCTAGACACGATCGAAAACATGACCTCTTAATACCTATTACTTACGAAGATGATAGCAAAGAAACGATAATTCCACTAATAAAATTCTGGTTAAATTATTTTTGCATATTTTTAGATGCAGATTAAGAAATTATTTTTAAGTATTAAATCGACCATCTGTTCTCTACTATTAAAAACTGCACAACAGCAGATGTGGCCGTACAACTCGCAATCTAAGAGATAATCAACTTTCATTCTTTAATTTACACATAATATATGGAAAAACTAAATGATAACGTGGGCGTAATTTTCAAACAAATCTGTACAAGTTGAATTATAAAAGGTTCTGACAGCTAATCAGTACCTTTGAAAACATGCAGGAGCGGTATGAATGTTTTCTTCTAAAAAACCGCGGGCAAACACTAGTCAATATTATAATTATTTAGATAATGAATACATTGACTTTTACTGATTGATCAGAGTAAGCATACTAAAACATTAAATTCAGATAGATGGAAGCGAGATACAGAAACAAGAATAATAAACACGCGTTGTCAATCGATTTATTGATCCCGAAAAAATAAATATGGTGTAAAATTTTAGTATTGCCACAAATGTCCAGTATTTTATGCTTGTCCAGTTGAAATTAGAGGTAATTTTGGCAACAATGTTTCGGAATATATTGGCCCTTAAATTGTACCATTAAAATGGCTGACAAGTAATGGCAATGTTACGTTGAACTTCTAAGAAACATGTGTAATTCCTAAAGCACATAGAACTTAAGTAGATCCAAGTCACAATTACCAAGATATTAACATTATCCAGTAATGGTTTAAAATTGTTCAAGCAAGCCTCAACGTGCCTAAACTACACGAGTAAAATAAAACCTTCATCACAGCTAAGGAAAGAAAAATAACTTTTTACGATACAAAAAAACAAATATTAAATACTAAACTCAATATTTGTTTTATTACATAAAAACGCATCGTCATTATCTGAACAAAAACAATTGACCACTAGCAAACGTCCTAAACCAAAGTTAGGATGTGTGGCTACTACAGGTGACATCACCGTCTCAGCTGATCGCATGCCGGGTTGAAGGTTGGTCATTGTATAAAATTAAGTGTAGGTGTGCAAAATTCTGAATGTGTCATCCATTTCCAAAAGCCAGACGTTTTATGCAAAAAAATATTCAAACGTCATTCACCATCAGAGATAAAAACATTTAAAAGAACAAGACAGGAAAATAAAAGATTAGCGTACGAAGACTTTGCAATAAATTAAAAACTCAGAATTAACAATTCTGAGTGACTCTAAAATAAGCAATAAATCTTTTTCTATACTATTTCGATAAAGCAAAAAGCATCGCTTATTTAAAAAGGTAAATCATATCTTGCATGCACAACGCTAAAAATAAGATAAACAATTCTTGTTTCTTGCAATTGATGTTACCGAAAGTGCTAATGTGTCAATTTCGAAACTTGCAAATATGCATTCGCCCACCCAAAAAATTAACAGAATTCTTTAAACATTTGTACAGGTGCACAGACTATAATACACAAGACATGTGCAATCATTTACTTAAGACACAAGAATTTATATGTTGATACAGTTAGAATTTAGTCTGAGCGTGATATTTTGATACACGATCATAATAATTTTCGAAGCCGAGTGAGACATTCCAAAAAGGCTATCTAAGAGACAACTTAGCAACACTTAAGTCCTAAGTAGGTATACATGCAAGTAATCAATAGATAACTTATCAAATGTCCTGAATGTTAGTGGGACGATTGTGTCAAAATTATACCTATTTTATGTCACTATCAGTACAGAGGTGCACAGGTTGGAAGTGGCATCGTAAATTGCACTATTTATCAAATACGCTTCGTTGGAGTAATAAACGATAAGACGATGATAATGAGTACAATTTTTTGTGTTTTAATCAAATTTAGTAAGTTAAAGCAGTCAAGTTAATTTTAAAGTAATTTTGACAAATAACAAGCCGAATAGAACAGAATTAATAATAAAGATATAGCTTTAGAAATGTAACTGTAACAAACAGACATGGTTTATGGTCCTTTAAATTCAGGTTTAAATAATTAAACAACATCAAAGTGGATACCTCCGGGTGCTCGGCGATGTCGAGTTTGGCCACGAAAGCGTTGCCGAGACCGCCTAGAGCCAGCTTGGCCGAAGGTGGCCCAGGATCGCGACCAATGGATGGAGATGGGGGAGACCCATGTCCAGAAATGGGACACTTTTAGTAAGGAAAAAAATAGAGCCAGAGTAATTAGAAAAATCTTTCCACAATCAATCTGATGTCCTACTGCTAGGGCTCCTTGACCATTTTAGGGTTCTGTACCTCAAAAGGTACCCTTTTAAGATCACTCTCTTATCCGTCTGTCTGTCCGTGTGTCAACACCGATTTTCACATCAGGAACGGATGGACTTAGCAAGTTGAAATTTATTTTTATACAAAAAAAAAACAATTTATCAAGAATAGAAGACCTTGACCATCGCTTAAATAAATAGGTGGATTCCGTACTAAAAATAAACTTATTCGTAGATTCCAAAATAGACTACAACTCTACTATTGCGTGAAGACGACGAACTTGGCCGAATTTTGAAGAAGATAAGGGACTACTCATATTTATAATAAGTTGTAAACACGGAGGTCACTAGCAACACGACATTACGAAAATCATTGCAATTTAGATAATGAATAATGGTGTTAATACGATTTATTTCTAGACACCAGATAGTACATAAAAAGAAATACTCGAAAACATGGAGGAACAAAGATTAAAGCTTTGAAGGACGAGACAATATTCATACATATTTATGATTCAAACATTAGCATTTCTATGACAGCCACTGAAGAAAACGAACAAAGACAGACATAATGATAATATTCTACACGCAAATTACAATAGTAACGAATGACAACGGTAAACTACCGGCTAGCAGTAAAACCATTAGAAAATCAATGACAAAAGAACTTCCAAGGAGCGAGTGAATAATGCATAGGAACCATTAATTGACTCCAGCCTGACCTTTGATATCAGGCAATTGGTGTATGAGACAGGTAACCCTAATTAACTTTAAGTCAGAGGATATGACTACGACGTCCGTTTAAACAAAATAATAATTTTTATACACAAACAACTAAAAGATTTAAGCAATTAGATATGTAAATTGGTGGCAGCAAAAAAACGGTCAATATCCTAGGTTAGGTTGAAGGTAAAATATTGTATTGATATATTATTTTGCATTGAAAATTGTTTAGGAGCAATGCACATAATTTGAGATACTATCATTTTTTAGGGATTAGAAAAGCCGAAAGTTGGTACACGTATATGGGAGCCAAGGCAAATGAGTGTCGGGTATAAAACTGTTTATAAAAGCATGGAAAATTGTATGCGCTGTGAGCTGTTAGTAAGTGAAATGTTTCCTTATATTTTGGGATAATTTAAAGACACAAATTCCTTGACGTTTCTAGGCTTATCCAATCGGCGAAAAAGGATGGTCTAGGTGTTTTTTTTTACTTTTTTGATAATAATGCATTTTATTTACCTACGTCATTTCTACCTAACGTCTACTTTTTGATAGGAAAACAAACAGATTACTTCGACTACTGGATCATAAAACTCTCCACAAAGATAATCCCTATCTTCGTTAATGGACAAGTTTATACTACATACTTTAGGACCAGAATGGCGTATTCAAAGAAAGCCTGGATGTGTTTCCTGAGTAAAATACACAAATAGACTGGATGAAATATTAGGTCCAATCTTCTCGCTTATTAGAACGGGTTAGAGAGAGTGAAGCAATCTCGTTGCATTTATAGAAATTGCATATCTACTTTAGTCGAGGCCCAGGACTGGTTCCAGATAGCATGCAGACGTTCGATCCGGATGACGGGGCACAAGGAACTAGTATTATTTAATATTTACTCGAAGTGGATAGCACAGGGCATCGTCCCTATAACTCGATATTTATTCACCACGGTCCAGAGACTACCAGTTTTATAATGTTGGCGTTGAAAAAATCTGTGCGAAAAAGCAAAATCAGTTTGCCGGAAAGGCTATTTCCTTTGAATAAAACCTGGTTCGTGTTTATTTAAAAATCACGCCGTGTTTAACGATGCGATTGTTTTTTTTTAATGTAATTAATGGTAAAGGATAAAGGTCGATGGCGTTCATTAATTATTCAGCATTGTAATATTACTGATACCATAGACCTCAGGGTTAGCTTTAACCAGGTTGGGGTTATCCCATATTAGCATGAAAATTACACAGGAGACCTTCCATTTTGAAGTCCTACACCTAATAACATTTGGCCCAGAACAGCAAGAAAGAAAATGGAAAGAGCTGGAGCCAGTAACCGATTTAGAAAAAAAAATCTTTTGTACCATGTACCTACCAACCTAATCTATACTAATATTATAAAGCTGAAGAGTTTGTTTGTTCGTTTGTTTGAACGCGCTAATCTCAGGAACTGCTGGTTCGAATTGAAAAATTCTGTTTGTGTTTGATAGTCCATTTATCGAGGAAGGTTATAGGCTACTTTTTATCCCGATATTCCCACGGGATCGGGAGTTACGCGGGTGAAACCGCGGAGCGCAGCTAGTCTATACTAATATTATAAAGCTGAAGAGTTTGTTTGTTTGTTTAAACGCGTTAATCTCAGGAAGTACTGGTTCGAATTGAAAAATTATTTTTGTGTTGGATAGTCCATTTATCGAGGAAGGCTATAGGCTACTTTTTATTTTGATATTCACACGGGATCCGGACCATCGCGGATGAAACCGCGAGGCGCAGCTAGTCTAGCAAATAAAGGCATTCTATTCTACATCTCATAACATGTCAAATTGGCATAGTATTATTGGTTCCTTTATTGCCTAGAGTTACCATAACAAAAGTTGAACAAGTTCAGCTAGAGTCACATTTCATTTTACTATTGTTATGGCACATAACATCAGGTGGACCTGCATGGTCCATCACTTTGTGCATAACAATCGAAAGTGCAGCACGCGACTTTCGATTACTTTCAATTACAATGCGGTCTTTGATTAATCTATACTAATACTAGCGACCCGCTCCGGCTTCGCACGGCTATATTATGCATGTATTATACATATAAACCTTCCTCTTGAATCACTATATCTATTTAAAAAAACCGCATCAAAATCCGTTGTGTAGTTTTAAAGATCTCAGCGTACAAAGGGAAATAGGGACGGCGAAAAGTGACTTTATTTTATACTATGTAGTGATTATAAAGCTGAAGAGTTTGTTTGTTTGAACGCGCTAATCCAAGGAACTACTGGTTCGAATTGATAAATTATTCTTGGGTTGGATATTCCATTTATCGAGGAAGGCTTTAGGCTATATAACATCACGCGCTGCGACCAAAAGAAGCGAAGAATCAATGGAAAATGTGGAAAAAACGGGGAAAATTATTCATCTTTGAGGGCTTCCGCTTTTTGTACAAAAGCGCTGATTTCAGGAACTGCTAGATCGAATTGAAAAATATAGGCCACTTTTTATCCCGATATTCCCACGGGATCGGGACTTTCAAGGCGCAGCTAGTTTAAAATATGACGGCAATCAGCATTAGACCATTGCTACTTTAGTCTACCTGAGTTTGCGACTATTCGATAGATACTAACTATTTTTAACCCCGACTCAAAAATAGGGGTGTTATAATTTTGACGTGTATCTGTTTGTGGCATCGTAGCTTCCGAACGGATGAACCGATTTTGATTTAGCTTTTTTCACGGATGGTTGACTCCGATGCATGACGGCAAGCCAGGGGTTCGTAAAGAGTAAATCCTTTTAATTAGAGTAGCTTAATTTAAAATAACCCCCTGCAGTCGGATAATAACAAAAGCAATGTTGTTTTAATTGCAAAAAATGCAGCGGTGATACTACTCGTCCGGTCTGGTCCGTCTCGTAAAATAAATGTACCTACTCTTTTGAAATAGAAGTTCATTGATGCTAAGGCAAAGCAGACGACTGCGAAGATCGTAAAATCCAAAGAAATACTGTCAATCAGAAGCTTTTATAACACTTTCAGTGTATATAATATAGCTTTTTATTTGTTTGTTTTATTATAAAATACGAAAGTTATGTTTTCACACCGATTTTAAGAGGAAAGGGTACCGGGGGCTTTCTCCATACAAACTATTACAAACGTAGTCGACTGTTTTCTCCCTGGATAATGACACTAGAGCAAATATTTTTGGTGCATAAAACTTATAACTGCCATGACCATGCCCCTATTTTTTGTTTTTTTTTTAATTTTTTAATTTTTTTAATTTTAATTTTTATGATAATTAGAAAATTAAAAAAACCAAAACATAGGGGCATAGTCATGGCAGTTATGGCACAAAAATATTTGTGCTAGTGTCATTATCCAGGGAGGAAACAGTCGACTACGTTTGTATGGAGAGCGCGCAGGTACCCTTTCACCTTAATGAATTTTGGTATAGTGACAGATAGGACCTTGGAGATGACATAGACTACTTTTTATTGCGATCTCATACTTACACGGGTGAAACCGTGAGGCGTATACAATAAATGAGAAAGTTTGAGTATGTATTATGTTTGTTACTTCTTCGCGCTGAAGCAGAGAACGGATTTAGGTGAGAATTTGCACAGGAGTAGACCACTGTGTAGGGAATGATTTAGGCTATACCTCGCGCAGCAAATGGTGACCTCTGCGCAGAACTCGATATTTATATGAAAATTGAGTTCTGCGCATACCCCTTCTACTTTCCATCAGAGGCCAACATTCACTGCGCTACGTATACTTTCGTTCCTGATATTCTAACAAGCAAGCAAACATACAGGTGAAACTAATAAAAGCGTGTTAATGAGATTGCGCTTAAAACAGCGGAGCGCCCCACCGCGCTAGTCTAAAAATAATATCGTGTTTTCTTATAATTTTCTTTATTTCTACGCGAGTCGTGTCGTCGAACGCGGAAGTGCATAGCTGTACATAACGTCAATGCCCTTAGATACGTACCTCATCCTATTAATAATATGTCATTATTTCAAGAATCTTAGCACTCGAATAACACAACAATTAACTTATATTAAAACAACGAACTAGATTAATTCGTGTGCTTTCTCTCAAACAATGGCGTCGCGAGGTAGCCAACCGTGAAACAATGAATATATTAAAAAAAAACACTTCGCATTGTTAAACCATACCCATGATGTTTTTGACTTGGCTATTTTGCTAGAAAAAAAAACGAATTCGCTGTTGAACAAGTCGTGTAAACGCTTTGGGTCTTGAAATTCAATTTTCCAAGTAAAATATCTGCCATTTGTAGGTAAGTATTGAGCGTAAGGGTACGGCTATGCCGACGATGCATCGCAGATTACACATAGTACATCGCACATTGATGTCACCTCTATGTAAATAGAGATGTCGAATGTATAAATAAAATAAATAATAAAGTAAATAAATGTATGTAATAGTCGAAAGATGCCTTACTGCGATACATCGAAAATTTCATTAAGGTGGTACGTTTTCCCTACTAAATGTTTTAGGGATTCCTACGTTTTATACTGAGATATTTAACTTATTATGACTTAAAGTAGGCCTAATTTAAGCTATTGTAGGGGCAGACCAAAAATATCACTGTTTAACATCCAGGAAGTACTCTGTTTCAGCGTGAAAAAAGAGACCAATTTTACGTATGTGGTGGTGCACGGCTATATTGACGTATTGTCATAGTGTGAGGTGACGTATAGATGTGTGGAAACACGCGACGTTGTCGCGTTGTGTGTGGAAGCAGGAACACGCAATTACGCTAGAGCAGAGCCGCAATACAGTTTGCTGGATAAGGGCGACGTTGCCTCTCCGTCTAATCTGTCTAATAAAAAATCAAAATATTTTCAATTGCATGATATTCAACTCAGTGCTGCCAGACCTACACCTGCAAGATTTTATGTAACTTTTGGCACTGTCGCGTCACTTTTGATACTTGAATTATACATTATTTTGATAGACTTATCAAATTATCACTTTACGTATATAATAAATAAATAAACATTTGTACTTGTTTGCATTTAATTAATAGTATAAAAATATAATAAAATATAAATGAAGTATAGTAATTCGCGAGAAACAAACCAAGCAGTCTTGTTGTTTTTTTGATACTGTTTGTTGTACACACTGGCAACATACACCCAGTCGATACTTTGCCTCGCACTGGATGCGCGCTTGTTACCTAGGCAACGGAGAGTCAACAGAGATGTCAAGTAGTCAGTAAATAGAAAAACCAAAAATAAAATATTATAATCATTTAATATATTCCTACTATTGTGTTTAAAGTATCATCCATCTGAGCACCTACTGAAAATAAACCTTGAGGGAATTTTAGTGTCTTGTAAGTGATTGAATTATTTCACAAGTATACCCCTCAAGGTGGGTAACCTATCCACACAAGTTGGGCCGTAGGAACAAACTACGACTACTCTGGGTCCCAGGCCATGAAGGAATAGCAGGAAATGAGAAGACTGATGAGCTGCAAGAACAGGATCGGCAAGTGCTATGCTTGGACCAGAACCATGTACGGGCCTGCCAGCATGCACAATCACAAAGGCCGTAAAGGATTACGTTGATAAGAAACACACGCAAGAGTGGGAAATCAGTGAAGGGCTACTACATTCGAAGAAATTCATAGGTAGCAGGCCCAGAGGGGCTTCTAAATTTATATTGAACAACGGAAAAAGCAAAGCACGAGCTGTGATTGGTGCCTTGACATGGCTTTACAAAACCAATGACATGCTTTTAAAAATGAAGATAACTTCTAATATTGACTGCAGAACCTGCGGTGATGTCAGAGAAACTATGGAGCACATCCTGTGTGAATGCGCCGTCTTAGTGACGAAGCGAAGGAGACCCATGGGCCTCCTTGGGAATGCATATCCCAAACCGGAGAAACATAGGATTTTTCCTCTTAGTGGGATCACTGCGTTAATCGATCCCAAGGGGTCGAAGTGTTGCTGGCTATGTCAGTCCCCGATATAAGATGATAAGATAGAACTAATTTTAAATAAATAAACCTTTTTGTACATTACTTTGTCTTTATTTTTTTCTTTCCATTCAGACCTAGTACAATTTGCATCGTTCAGAATTCGTCCTAGTTTAAAAAAAAAAGATTACTAACAGTACCTACCATAAAATTGATCCTGTTTTAGAAAATTTATTCAAAAATATATTTTCAAAAAAAAATTCTATTTGTATCGAGATTTGAACTGGGGCTCTTCAGAACACTACCCCGCCGCTCTAAATGACTACACCAATCGGTATCTGTAGGACTACGTTAAATATAGTCTATAGTTGCTACAGTTTATTGTTTTGTATGTGTGCGTGTCATTTATATCGTGACAAGAGTTAAAAATTGTACTTTGGAAATACATTAAAATGTGACTTCCAAAAAATTAAATTATGTTTGAAATATGTTCAGAGCAAACTAGAAAACAGGCAACATATATACAAATACTTTAATTCCACGTCAATCATAGCAAAATAAAATAAAAATATACTTTCGGGGAAAACAAGCGCCATCTAGCGGAATACTTTGCTTAGCGATACGAAACATTCAACCTTAATGTGCTGGTCAAATAAAATTCATTGCGTCCTGCCTCGTGTCTTAACTGTAAAGCCTTAATGTTTTTAAGCTATTGCATAGCTTTTATCGCAGGCTTTGAGCGTGGCGACCGAATCAAAAAATTCCGTAACGAAAATAAAACCTAACACCCCCCCACACCGCCTACCATGTAGCTCGGCCGAGCGTTCGCTTAACGTGATGTATTTACGACTGTATGAAGCTCGCACGATGCAATAGCTTTACCGCGGCAGTACCCGAGTGCCACACGTATTTTTATCTATTTTAGTTATTATTTTATTATTGTACTAGCGACCCGCCCCGGCTTCGCACGGCTGTATTATGCATGTATTAGGTTTTTAGATATACCGCATCAAAATCCGTTGTGTAGTTTTAAAGATCTAAGCATACAAAGGGACATAGGGACGGCGAAAAGTGACTTTATTTTATACTATGTAGTGATGTTTATATTGTTCATTGTAACTTTATAAATTTAATGTATTTTAGGTTCAATTTGTTAAATAAAAATCGTTTTTTTCTTTCTTTCTTCTGCCGCACTGCTTCGTATTAACTGGTGCGATGTCGATGTGTGATGCATCTTTGTCATAGCCGTACCCCTAAGAGATTCTATAATTAAATTCAAAGACAACCAACTGAACGTTGGAATTAAGTTTTTATTCAAATGGATATACTGACTAATTTTCTACATACATCATCAATGAAGAATAGGAAAGCTCTTACGCCGCACTCTGTTCATAAGCTGAACATTTTTACTGATATTTAAAAGCGAAACAAAGCTTTTAATAACTAAAATTTCACCGAAGAACGTTTCTGAGTTAGGCCATTAGCAATTAAAAGGAATAGCACTTAAGGCACCTATTAAAAACTACAACTTCAAACCACAAAATAAACCTAAAAGCAAAATGGCATCTTAAATTTAATTTCAAATAGCAGCTTTCAGCAATAAAATCTAGTAGTTTAGGAAAGTTAGGTATTTTGACACCAAAATCCTATTGCATCCCTAAAAACAAAAAACCAATCCAAAATACTGATTGCAAACTAAAATTACCTCAAAACAATGTTGTCATAACTACAAGTCGACAACCAAATTTTAAGTAGGTAATTAGTAAATACCTATCATGGATATGCCTTCATCTATATATCAATCTATATATAAAAGAGACAAACTATAAAAAATACGTATCTGAAACTTCAGGAAAGAGTGAGAAACTATAAAAGCTACGAGTCTGAAACTTCAGGAAAGGGTGAGAAACTATAAAAGCTACGAGTCTGAAACTTCAGAAAAGGGTGAGAAACTATAAAAGCTACGAGTCTGAAACTTCAGGAAAGGGTGAGAAACTATAAAAGCTACGAATCTGAAACTTCAGGAAAGGGTGAGAAACTATAAAAGCTACGAGTCTGAAACTTCAGGAAAGGGTGAGAAACTATAAAAGCTACGAATCTGAAACTTCAGGAAAGGGTGAGAAACTATAAAAGCTACGAGTCTGAAACTTCAGGAAAGGGTGAGAAACTATAAAAGCTACGAATCTGAAACTTCAGGAAAGGGTGAGAAACTATAAAAGCTACGAGTCTGAAATTTCAGGAAAGGGTGAGAATCTATAAAAGCTACGAATCTGAAACTTCAGGAAAGGGTGAGAAACTATAAAAGCTACGAGTCTGAAACTTCAGGAAAGGGTTCCTTTTAGGACGCAAGCGTGCACTAAGGATTTTTCGAAAATTCGACCTCTAACGGTGTAAAAGGGCTCTTTTTGTAGCTTGTAGTAACTATTATTTATGTAAACCAATATCAATTTTTAAAAAGAGACACTCAATGTGGGAATACAGGGATAAAAAGCCTTTATCACTCCCAATTAATCAATGTTTCCTCATAACAAGTTTCATCAAAATCAGTCCAGAGTTTAAATGCAAACAAACAAACATCCAAATCTTTCCTCTTTTATAATATTAGTATGGATATAGATTTACTATCTTTATAAACCATTGTAAATAACTTTAATAATGAAAATAACCATGTTAGATTTAAATCATAAACTCATAGTGCTTTGTTGGTACAAACTAAATAAAATACTACAAGATGTTGAAATAATATTAAGAAAATTGCAACTTAACTGATTGTGGTTGAATCTAATTTAGCTAATAGCTACCAGCAGTTACCAGTCTAATTGAATTCGCGGCTTTGAATAGCACCACAATCTTATCCATTCAGGTGGACAAAATTGGAACTATAAATCTACATAGATGTTTTATGACATTGCATAGACGCTAGTGCCACTGTCAACTGAATAGATAATTTATTTCGTCTTAGAATAAAGGCCTAGCATAGCCGCCATGACAGGTAAAATAGTTACTGTAATTGTAGATGAGAAAAGTTGGCGCGACAACTTGGAAGCATTTGATGGAAATTGGCTAGATTTAGCTGGAGATTTGGACACATGGTAGGAAACCATGATATGTCTCTGGACTAGGGCTTGAATATCGGTGCATTTTACAATTCCGAAATTGAGTTTCAATATTGATCTATTTAGTTCCGGAATTTGATGCTTCCTTTAAACATAATAGGTATACAAACTGCATAATATTTATTGAATAACTGATGTTATCGAAATGAAGGGGTATTTAAGGTAGGATTTTTTTTTTTTTTTTTTTTATATATTATAGGTCAGCGTTTGACCACTATCACACCTGCCTGATGGTAGGTGACGATGCGGCCTAAGATGTAACACGCCTTCCTAGAAGATACCTATTCACTCGCGACTTGAAGACCCCCAAATTGTACACGTCAGGAAAGACAGACGCAGGCAACCGATTCCATTCCCTTGCAGTACGAATAAGGAATGACGAAGCAAAGCGCTTAGTGCGAACGTGTGGTATGTCCACCATGAATCGGTGCCGCACACCAGTCTGCCTGGTTGTATGACGAAAGAATGGAGATGACAAGATTAGGTCGTGGAGTTCTGTTGCACACTCCCCGAAATGTATCCGATAAAAGGCCGACAAGCTCGCCACCTTGCGACGATGTTCCAGGCTCTGAAGCCTTTTGTTGGCAAGCTTATCGTCACCGATGAGTCTCCTGGCTCTCCTCTCAATTGACTCCAACGCCTCCAGCTGGTATTTCGCCGAACCGTCCCAGAGGTGAGAACAGTACTCCATGCACGAGCGAACTTGTGCTTGGTACAAGTTGAGCAACTGTCCCGACGTGAAGTACCGTCTCACCTTCGCCAGAACACCAAGCTTTTTTGAAGCTAGTTGGGCTTTGGACTCAATGTAGGTGCCAAAGTTGAGAGTTGGTGTTAAAGAGACGCCAAGAAGCTCAAGATGGCCAGCTATCGGCACGGACACATCTCGGAAAGTGGGAGTCAGGTGGAATGGACTCCTCTTAGCGGAGAATAGACACGCCTGGGTCTTTGCCTTAGACGCGTTGAACTTGACCAGATTGGCATCACCCCAATCAGAGACTGCCTTCAAGGCCAAGTTCGTGCGCTCGACCATCGCCTCCCTATGACACCGGATCTCCGCCATACTAGTCCGTGCACTGGCCGTGTACCTCTCTACAACTGTGCTGTCATCTGCGTACCCATATATACCAGGCTTCAACAGATCGTTGATATGCAGCAAAAATAAGGTTGCAGAGAGCACGGAAATAATAATAAAATAAATGAAATAGCAGCTGGTCAGAACTGTAATTACATTAAAATGAAGGAATCTATCATCTAGAACTTTTGTTGGATGTGAATTTTAAAAAAGTCGGTGCGTTTAAGCTGTTGTATGTTAGAGAACTTCTTACACAATTACAAATGTAAGAAACGTGAAGAAGAAGTGTGGTGAAAAGTTGCGTTCAACCTCGACACTAGTAGGCGGTATTGTTTTTGAATACTTGAAGCATTGTCCTCTATCGCCGCCGTCTTAGAAAACTGCCTTTTCGACTCTTAACAAATGATATCGAAATTTCGGTTTTACTCTTACCAATTCCGATATTACAAACGATACTGAAATAAGTCGGAATTCCGGAATTTTGTTAAAACCGGAATTCCGGAGCTCAAGCCCTACTCTGGACTTTGGCCTAGCAGTGGCGAGGGTTGATATTTCTATAAAGGTAAGCCGAATGATTTTTAGTATGTGTGAAGAACCTACTTTTATTATACTACAACACAGAAAAGTACCTATGCCTAAATCCGTAAAACTAAGCCGTAAAGAAAATGGGTTGTGGTCTTCTTGCTACTGTTGCCTAGCAAAAAAAAGAAGCCATCGGATTGGAAATTATTTAACACAATGTCTATATTTTGATCAGAAGGCCAATTCTAAATAACATTGTTCAAAATTTCTTCTATTTTTATTATTTTATTTGACATTATAAGTATTGACATTTTTGTTTTGACATTTTGATTTGTTTATTTTTATTATAATTTTAATTTGAAGTTGAAAATTTTAAAATAATTTTTTTATGGATTTTTTGATTTTTTAATTTTATTGTGAGTTGTAATTTGTTTATTTATAGTATTTTTGATTTTTTATTATTTATTTTTATTTTATTGTAATGTATGGATTTTATTATCTGAAATAAATGAATTGAAATTACATTTGAATACAAATTACAATTGATTGTATCCAAAAGGGAGACCTGGAGACCTATAGTACAGGCCTCGGCTTAGTGTAGGCTTCAGATCTGCCACAACCAAACTAATCTGTACTTTGTCACATTTTTTTGTTATTTTTAAGTTTGTTTGTGGAAATATTTAATTTTATTTATTTATTTATTTCAATTGCATTTCCATTACAAAAAATACCCTCAAAGTCAGGTTTTTGTAAAAAGAAACTGACTATGAGGGTATCTTTTGCAATTGAAATGCTATTGCAAAATGTTATTTACAAGAATTGGCCTTCTAAATGATCATCAGCTAGACCCAGGTTTTTCGTTTATATGCTCTATTCAGATAATTACTTAATTATATACAGTCATTTTAGCCCTATTTCTGTAACCCAGATTCTTTGAGGTAAATTTTTTTCAGTTTGGTTTTTAATTTCTTAGTTGGTCATTAATGTGTTAAAAATCAAACGAAATAGTAATAAGTAAAACGGGGTTGCAACATTTTGGTATTGTAAACTGTTATCAATTTCACACTCAATATAAATCAAGCATTTTGTGCACCTAGAGCCTAGAGTACCTACCTATTATTTAGGTATTTTACATATTTTAATTATAAAATCAAAAGCAAATAAAACTAAAAGAAAATCACAATCATTAAAAACAATAAACAAATACTTAAATCAACACAAAAATAAATAAATAAATCAAAAAATCCTAAAATCATAAAAACTACAAATAAATAACTTAATCTAATTAGTTAATTAATTAGTTAATTTTAATTATCAATTTCTAACTAAGCATATTGGTATTGTAATATTGGTTCACAGATAACCGTCCCCCTAACGATTCCCCTACGAAAAACGGTCCCCCTAACAATCCCCCTACTGAAAACGGTCTCCCTGTCAAGAACCATTTCACAATTGACTGTCCCCCCAAAAATCGTTGATTTAAAATAAATTTTCAAGGTTTCTGTATTTTGTAATATTCATAGGTACTGTAATATTACAACACCTTTCAAACCTACGGTAATGTAGAGGACATTAATAATTACTAACTTTAATGCAATGTAACAAAATCTCATAAAACGTCAGGCTTGCCTGTTATTTTACATTAAAAAGGTTAACATTTTGTTTGCCACAAAACAGGAAAACCTCATTACGAAAGTTAGTTATATTATGACATTTATTGTTTGTATTTATGACCTTTATATTATTACTTTTCCTTTATATGTATAGATTATTTTGTAATTACACCATGATCTGGACATGCCAACCGTCAAAGAAGAAATCAGAAACTTTAATGATATCCTAAAAAAATAAAATATCAAATCACACAAACCAACTCGCATTCTCTTTGATGACTGTGGACTCTGCTTTTAGGAGACTAAAAAGGAAAGCTCCGCAAGACTATTGGTATTGCCATGACCAGAGATACTGATACAAATGGGTGATTCAATGGACTCACGCCATACAAGCCGCTAATCAACAACATCACACACTCTTAGCTAAATGTCTGAAAACAAGACAGATTGCAAGACAAAGGGAGATTTTAAAAAAAGATTATTTTAAGTAAAAAATATAGCTAAAGAATGGCTATCCGTTTACTATGCAATAATATTATAATCCCTTTCCCCCTTAAGGATAGTCCGAGATGTGGATTTAAACCTTAGATTTAGATACAGATTTACTCATGAACTATAGTCTAAACACTATCCCTAAATAATGTATAGGAATAGTGTTTAGACTATAGTTCCCTAAATAATCCACAGGGATAGTGTTTAGACTATTATAGTTCACAAGTAATTATGTGTCTAAATCTAAGGTTTAAATCCACATCTCGGACTATACTTAAACCTCGTTTTGGAATATAGGGGTTTGAGCTTAGCTAGAAATTGATAGTTAAGGTATGTAGAATGAATACTATATAATAGGTACACAAAATGATTTTATTTAGGGAGAATTTTTCTTCCTCTACCTGCTCTTATTCATATTTATTTAGGGTTGGTGGCCATTGTCTAATATAACAAATTGTTACTATAAGTGCCTATAGGTTTTATCACCTCTAAAGGCACTATTCGACAGGCATAAAACCTAAAGACTATCCTAAAAGTATGTTCCGAATACTAAACTGTGATATGGTTTTTAAAATATGGAGGTAGTGTATACTTAGTCCTTGAAATGTACTTTCTTTTTAATTTTAAATTATTTCCTGAAGGTAATGTTATCTAAACTTATCATAAAACGGCAAAAATCAAATCAATGATACTGAATTTCATATAAAATTAGAAAAAATCTCCTAAATGAAGGATGGGTATTGAAAGTCTTACCTTGGAATGTAGTCTTCCAATTATTTCCAGCCCGACACGGTGTGAACCTGTCACCATTTGTGTAATCCGGAGTCACCAGCACTGACTGCTTCCTACTCACAGGGCTACACTGCTGCAGCAGTCGCGATTGATATTGTGGATTATTAAACATCTTCAGTCCAATTCACTCAACGTTGCAAATTCAAATAATCCTCGAGGGTAGTGGAAGAAGACTAGAATATTTTTTTTAGGGTAGAATGTCAATTCAACATGTTTTCACTGCACTGTGTCCGTCAGTGTCCCGAATCAAAATAAACATCGGGCAGAGAAGTGTGTTCATCGACTGCTCCGACCCATTTGATCACATCCGACATGCTCCACGGATCAAAACACATCGTATCGCACTGCAATGAACACTAGCACTAGTCCGCGAGAATCAATTAAACTTGTCTCACATATCTTTTCTGATTTCTATTTACGTTTATGAATAAATACAGCGATGGACACTCGAATTTTGAATTTCTATTTCCTTTTAGATGCTAGAATCAGTGATTTTCAGTAAAAATTAGGTGAAATTCGATAAGTTTGATTGATGGCGTTAACGTAAATAAGACGATGTTGCCCTGTGAAAAATTTCTATTAATTCAAATATCAACGGTTTGACTGTCATTCGTAAAATACATTATCGATTCCAATTTAACAATAATCGAAGTATGTAGGTATTCAACATGTATTCAATGATTATATTTTATACTAGCAGTTATTCCTTGGCTCGAGATCTTGGAGGAAATAACAGTTATTTTTTTCTAAGCTTGAAATGTCTAATAACATATTATTATCGGTTTTTGTATCGTCATTATAGGTTCAATCGATAGTCAATAAACAAAATGAAACAAATCTCGGAATTGAACAAAAACGTCGCTATATTGTTTTTCTTACTGGCAATGCACTCTTTTTTTATGCTTTTTCCAGCTCGATTCCTAGTCTTTTGAGCTGTGTTTTGATATTAAATAATTTTAATTAGGGAAGTTTTTATTTGTCCTTTGTCATATAATGTCAAGTTATTATTAAGCTAAAGTTGTAAAAAAATGATTGAATATGATGATGACATTATATACTTGCTTTTTAACCACTCGCACGAACAAAGAAATCAACCGCTCATTGACCGCGCAAGAAAAAATTGTTATAACTGGTATACACTCTCAGTAGTTTGCTGAGTAACCTAGTTTTAAGTAGCAGAGATTAAGGGAATAATAAGATATTTTACAAAATAACACTTTTACTTTTTCATTTTTACGAATACGACATTACAGTGACATAAATCTACAAACAAAAATATATCTATGAATAATATTGACACCACAAAGTTTTTCATAAACTACACAATAAAAACTTATTAGAATGTACTTCTAACACTTTCCCTCATTCAATAAGTTGGTTAGGTAGTATGATTCAGACCTAAGGCGTTGCACATAGTAATCAGTCTTGGCTTGGGAATCGCCTTTGTCATTATGTCTGCCAACTGTGTTGTGGTATCAGTCCTTAACACGTTGATAAGTCCTTCTTGGACTGTTTCTCTCACAAAGAAATGTCTTGTCCGTATGTGCTTAGTTCGTTTGTGGAATTCCGGATTGTTCGCAAGACGAATGGCTGCTTCATTATCCACTTTTAGTGTAGGAACTCTGTTCATGGCAGTTAGTGAACTAAACACTCTTTGAAGCCACACTAGTTCCCTAGCTCCTTCACTAGCTGCTACTATCTCGGCTTCGGTAGTTGATAGTGCAACTGAACGTTGACGTTGGCTTAGCCAGGAGACAATCCCTCCAGCATACAAACAAGCTATTCCGGTTGTGGAACGTCCTGTCTGTTCATCTCCAGCGTGATCTGCATCACTATAGCCTTGCAGATAATCAGATACATGGCATGCTGAATATGTTATTCCATAAGAGCATGTGCCTTTAACATATCGCATTATCCGTTTAACACGAAGCCAGTCTTCATAAGTTGGGTTTTCTAATTTTCTCGAAACTACACCAACTGCGTATGCAATATCTGGTCGCGTCCCTGTCATGAGATATGCTAGTGAACCAACTGCTTCTCGATATGGAAACTTAGTTTGTTCCACTTTCCCTACTTCAGAACTTCTTTCTATAGGTGTTGAAACTGGATTACACTCACTCATTCCAAAACGCTCTAGTACCTTCTTGGCATAAGCTTCTTGCTTGATAGTAATGGAATCTTTTGATCGTGTAATTTCAAGCCCCAGATAAAACGATGCGGGTTTCGTGGTAATCTTTAGTTTATCACCCAACTCCTTAAGGAATTGATCCGCTAGTTCTGCGTCTGTCGCAGCTACGAGTCCATCGTCTACGTACAGAGTTATAAGAATTTTCTTATCTCCTATCTTCTTTGTAAAAAGGCAGCAGTCAGCTGAATTTTGTACGAAATCTTTTTCAAGTAAAATCTCCTCAAAACACGAATTCCAGCATCTCGGAGCCTGCTTAAGTCCGTACAAACTTCTTTTTAACCGACATACATTTGATGTACCATCACTGAAACCATCTGGTTGCTGCATATATATTTCTTCTGTCAGCTTCCCATTCAGAAATGCGGTCGAGACATCAAATTGTGCTAAATGTAGTTTTTCTTTGGCAGCGACACTTATCAAGGCTCTAACTGTGGCCATTCTAGCAACTGGACTGAAAGTCTGTTCGTAGTCTACTCCTTTCTGTTGCTTGAATCCTTTAACTACTAGCCTTGCCTTATATTTGTCCACACTTCCATCTGGATTTAGTTTTATACGGAAAGTCCATCTGCATGGAAGCGCTTTTTTATTT
Organism: Idaea aversata; assembly: GCA_907269075.1. Lineage (NCBI taxonomy): Eukaryota > Metazoa > Arthropoda > Insecta > Lepidoptera > Geometridae > Idaea > Idaea aversata. The sequence goes on from OU026084.1 coordinate 3,153,601, forward strand.
TTCGGTAACTGACAGAGTGTCCATACGTCATTTTGCTTCAGAGAGTTCATTTCACTCGTCATTGCATTTAACCATTTTGCTCCGTCATTCCTTTCAATAGCTTCCTTGTACGTTACTGGAAAACTGTCCGTGTCTATAAAACATACATAATCTTTTAATCTGTTAGGACATGAGATCGACGCTCGATCGCGCAAATTGTATCGAGGCGTTTCATGAGACAGCGACGGCTCAACTATTTCTAACTGCTCGTCGGCATCTACAAATTCTTCATCGATTTCGTCTCTGTTCTGTTCAGAAAACTCTTCATGAACTTGATCTTCACATGTTTCTCCCTCTAGAGCATGTTCATCATTAGTTTCCTGTTCTATGACATTTTCAGGCACAGTTTCTTGCATGAAAGAATGGTCATCTCCCTCTAACCTTAAAGGCTTTGTGGATATCCGAAACTCGACGTCTGTCTGGAACGTGATGTCCCTTGATCGCAAAGTTTTGTTTCCGTCCCAAATCCGATAACCATCGTCATTATCATAGCCTATAAGCTTGCCTTTGACTGCTTTTTTGCTAAGTTTTTTGCGTGTTTGTTTTGGAATATGAGCAAAACATTCACTCCCGATAATTCTTAAGTGGCTTATCTTCGGCTTTTTCCCATGCCAGAGTTCGTACGGTACCTTACCATCAACTCTACTAGGACCTGTCCTATTCAGCACGTATGCGGCTGTGTTAATCAGTTCTGCCCAAAGTATTTGTGGTAGTTCCTCTCTTGTATGTAGCATAGATCTCGCTGCTTCAACTAGAGTACGGTTTTCTCGCTCACTACATCCGTTTTGTTCAGGAGTGTAAGGCATCGTAAGCCGTTGTTGAATGCCATGTTTTTGAAGGATATTACGTACTTCTTTGTTATCAAACTCGCCTCCATTGTCGCTAAGGATCGTCTTGATATCATATCCAGCGGTTTTAGCTTCTTGTAGCATTTGAAGAAGTTTGTTTTTAACTTCAAACTTATTTCTGATAAAGTAAACCATGCGATAGCCAGAGTAATCATCTTTGAATAGTACGTAGTATTTAAATTTCGAGATACTATCTATAAAAGGGCCGCAAACATCGGTGTGAATCAGCTCTCCTACGGCTGTTGCTCTTTCTCTAGTTCCAAACTGTTTTCTGTGTGACTTTCCATAAATACAGCCCTCGCATTTTACGTTGTCAGGACTCAACTGTATTCCAAGCTCTCTCTTTACTAGGCGGATTACATGTTTCTTATCCTGATGAGCAAAACGCTCATGGTATAACTGTAACATGTTTGAGCCAGTCACAGCATTTACTTCTATGGTCCTTGATTTCTTTGGAATGATTGTCTTCATGTCCAATTTATAAAGACCTCCATATTGGACTCTCTTTCCAACAACTCTAGTAGTGCCATTAATGTCCAATTTGCACTCTGTTGTTGTAGAACTGAAGATACTGTTCTGCATCCGGTCTTGTGCAGCAAGCGGTGAGAAAAGATTCTTCGTTAGAGATGGCACTAACCACACATTGTTCAGAGTTATTCGTTCTGTCTTGCCACTGACATTTGATTCTACTTCTACAGTACCTTTACCAATTGCAGGAATGATACTTCCATCCGCAGTTGTTATGGTATGTTTTAAATCAAATTCGTGAAATTCTTGATAAACATCACTTCTTATAGCAATGTGGGTCGTGGCGCCATTGTCGACATACCAACTATCTCTATCTTGTTTATGATCTTTGGTACGGGCATTTACCATTAGAGATATATGTTGCACTTGATTAGAGTTTGAAGCAACTGATGTGCCTGGTGTGGGCTTAGGTGGCTTCCCGTCCTTTATCCACTTTTTGCACTTCCGCACTATATGTCCTTTACCGGAACAGTAGTTGCAGATCAGCTGTTTCTTTTGCATCATAGTCTTTTTCTCTATACTGGTTGTCGCTAAAGCCTCTTGCTTTGCATCTTTGTGCCCTAAGGCTCTCTCAAATGAACATAAGTGACTTGTCAAGTTATTAATTGTTCTCTCTCCTGAGTTCAGTAATAACCAGCTCGATTTAAACGCAAAGTATTGCTCGTCCAACGTGTCTAGAATTTTGCATATGAGGAATAAATCAGGAAGTTTTATTGTGGGGTCCATCTTTGTGATTTCTATATTGAGGCTGTTCCATATATTTTTAAGTTTTGACATATGTGTGGAAATGTCATCTTCTTGGTTGTATTCAAAACTAAAAAATTCAGCACACAAATTGTACGCCCTATCATCCGACTGTCCGTCAAATAATCTATGCAATTCTTGCCATACTTCTTTTGCTGTCTTAAATCTCATCACTTTTTTTAGTGTGTTTTCAGATAGATTCGTGGTAATTATGAGCAGAGCGCTACATTCGGTCTTTCTATATTTAGCCATAGCTGCATTATAGTTGCCAATTTCAGCGTCACCAACTCCTCTGGTAGGTTCGATGGGTGCGATGAGTGTGCCTTCAGCTGCTTCCATAGCGCCTTCTACACCTCTCAGCATTATGGAAATCTTGTATTTCCATGTCGCCCAGTTTTCTTTTCCTTCCAGATTACCTATCTGAAGTTTCGTCGTAAAATTTTCCATCTTATAATTTTAGTTATCCCTCAGCTGGGCCCATAACCTGTTATAACTGGTATACACTCTCAGTAGTTTGCTGAGTAACCTAGTTTTAAGTAGCAGAGATTAAGGGAATAATAAGATATTTTACAAAATAACACTTTTACTTTTTCATTTTTACGAATACGACATTACAGTGACATAAATCTACAAACAAAAATATATCTATGAATAATATTGACACCACAAAGTTTTTCATAAACTACACAATAAAAACTTATTAGAATGTACTTCTAACAAAAATACGTAATTTGAGGTTGTGAAGATGTCGCAAGCTCAAAAGACAATCGTGCAGGCTGCTGACGTGACAGATTCGAGCATTTGTGACAGTGACATTTTACCACATGCGTGACAGAGTCGAGTCGAGTGTTTGCTTTGCTTGCATCCACAATCGATTTTCAGCTTGTTTGTGGAAGTTAGTGTTATTTATTCACTAAACCTTTCAAAATACTTAAATTTAGATAAAGTTTATCTATTGAAGCTTCAAAATGAACAGAAGAAATGACTATGCGGAAGATTCACCAATGTATTCAAGACTATTCATTGTCTGCGAGAAACATACCAAGGAACAAACTTTGAGGGACGCTTTCTCAAAATTTGGCACGATTTCGGACATAAGAATGCCTCGCGATCGTTCAAGCGGTGACAGTAGAGGTGTGGCGTACATAAAGTTTTCGAAGACTTCGGAGGCCGCTGCTGCTTTGGAAGAACTGAATCAAAACGTTTTACCTGGTAATCGTCGTCCTACAAAAGTAATGGTAGCAGCTAACCGTTCCGATGTCCAGTCTGGGGACAAAGAAGATCCTTTGAAGTACAAGAGACTATTCATAAACATTCCGAGAGCAGCCACTGAGAGCGACATCGAAAATGAGTTCGAAAAATTTGGACATGTCTGTAGTGTTCTTATACAAAGAGATAGGAATTCAGGCGAATCTAAAGGATTTGCATATGTCACCTTTAACAAGTTTTCCGAAGCTGCAAATGCTTTGGAACAGTGTGACAAGAAATACAGGCCACTATTTGCTTTACCAAAGAACAATAGACGTCAAGAGACAACTTTTGAGTCTAATATTGATTATTTAGCAAAGTCACAGACTTCTACGTCTAATGCTGTGGCTTTGCTTGACTATCAATATGGTAACGGTATATATACTTCAGTCATGTTCAGATGTTGGCCCCATCTGACCCATTCACACATTGAACAATTGTTCGATATCATTCCTGGCTTAGTCAGCTGTCAATACTTTGTAGATTGGGCTCAAACAGTTGGAAAAGGCACTGTAACATACTCCAACCCAAAATCAGCTGCTTACGCCGTTGAAAAACTCAATGAGTTTGAATATCCACCGGGAATGTGTATCTATGTCAAGCCAGATAACTCCAAATTCAATTCCTTTGAAGAAGCTTCAATATCAAAAGTGCCGAGCACTGTTTCCAAATTGAAAAATGCAATTGAATTGACTGCCGCATCAAGTTCTCCCGATTTGGCCGAGTTAGCTAAAGCTATCGCAGAAGCCTCGAACTTGATAAAGAAAGCAACAGGAAGCGGAGTGAATAATGACAACATTGACAGCAACGATCTTAACTACTGCAGTGTCAAACTGCCTCCAACAAAACCCTTGGCTGATATCGATAGTCCTCTAGCTAAAAGATGTTTCTTGGTTTGCAAGCCATCACCTCCTCCGTTAACTGTTCTGCGTGATATATTCTGTCGATTCGGTGACTTAATAAATGTCTATACATTGCCTAATAAGACTGTGGGGTATGCACGGTATGCTTCAGTTGAAGCAGCTAATGAGGCAATGAAAGTATTGCACGGGGCGGAGATATGTGGTGTCAGGATCAAAGTGTTAGAGGCTGAGGAGGAGGCCCCTCCTAGAAAGAGGAAGTATGAAGGGTACATGGACTAACAGACGAGACAGCCCTCTCGGACAGTACTAGACATACAGACGTACTTTAAGACATACTTCTTACAAATAAATGCTATAAACCTATGACAGACTATTTTTCCATTTACATTGTGGTCCTAACCACCTTGTAAATGATCTAACTTATAACATTCCTTACAGAACGTGGACAGACATACAGTCCCTAACAGAAAAGAAAGCAACACTGGCTTCAAAGAACAGACAATGGACTTTTGCTTAGCTTAGCTTTACAGGACATTCTTTACCTAACGCACAGACATAGTCCTTACAGCAAACAAATATGGGACACTTAAGGCTTCCCCTTCAACAAAAAGAATCATCTCAATTGGTCGAGTTGTCTTCGACCAATCTGTCAACATACATTGACAATTCCATTTTTGAAGTTGGTTAAAAAAAGAAACACTAATAACTTCTCACAAATTGCTTTATTTCTTGAATTTTTATTGCACACACAGCCTTGTGACTTAATAAAATTAATTGACATGTGCAGAAATACTTAGGCACTAAAAATTACAAGCTATGTTAGATTAGACTAGCGGAACTCTTACAATCTGAAAGTAATTGATTCAAATCTTATCTTCAATCTCTTATGAGTTCTAAGACATGTCAGTTGCCTCACAATGTTCACTCAAAAATAAAAACGGGCTCGATTTCCCGCCTTCAACAATTATTTATCTACAGTTTCTGGTCTGGGTGAAAATACAGGGATTTTTTTTAACATAGGCTTTCAGGGCTATATCTTAAACTATAAGACCCGTATTAATAAATCGCTCTCAATATCGATCTTGAGTGCGTATCAATCGAGTGAGTCTTGAGATTTGGTCACTATCTTAAGTTAGGCGTTAATTAATAGATAAAACTCAAGTTTGACCCAGCCTGATATCGCTCTTGAGATTTGAGACTGATCTTGAGAGCGACCTTGAATGACAGTAGCGCTATGTTCTTACCTTAAATGGTCTGTTTTTACCCTATGGTAGGTAGTTTCGTCATATTTTACTGTCAACTTGTTTTTAATGTGAAAATATTTTACAAAATGTAAGATTTTACTATTAGATAATTATTCAGAGACGTTTTAAAGGTTTGGTGTGATGACTTTATTTGTTCACTGTAATGCCCTCTAACTTTAGTTATGTATGACCCGCAATCAGACTTGAGTTCACGCAACTACATCTTGAGACATATCTTGAGAGCTGAGTTTGATTTATTAATACGGTATTACTCAAGTGATACGTCGCTCTTTAATCGCGTCTTAAGATAGGTTTATTAATCAGCGCAACAACTCAAGAGCAAACTCAAGATTGAAATCGATATTGAGTTCGGTTTATTAATACGGACCAAGAGAGCAAAAAGAAACTGAAAGGAGTTGCGAACCTAATTTAAAGAAAAACGAAAACTGCAGGAATTTAGGATCATAATTTTATTGCAAAATCAACAGATTCGATTCCTGGCTGGGGTAATGACTCTAAAAAAAATTTAATGATGCAGTTTTAGTTTTTGTCAAAATTGGCCACGCAACTCGTTTCAGCATTTTTCGCTATCTGTTATAGTTAAGGATAAAGCCCAGGGGCCTTATTCTGCTATTTGGCCAACCATTGTCATTATATCGAGACTCTATTGATATTATATCGAGATTGTGACTTTATTTGGTATTCTGCTAAAGTTTTAATAACATCGCAATATAATCACTATGGAGTCTCAATGGTATGGTAATATTTACCTTGCAGGTGTTGCCTAGCAACATGGTATATGTTGCTAAGCAATATACAGTTTTGACAACTATCGAGATTCCATTAAGCCACGATTGTAGAGCAGAATACAAAAGTGAGTCAGTGGTGTCTCGATAGAATAGTCAATGTTAGGAGAATACCAATTTGTCATATTTTTGACCTTATATTTCTATTACGATTATATTGACACACTATTGAAACACAATTGTGTTAGCAGACTTAGGCCCCAGATGTAAAAAATTCACCCAATTATGTATTCTATCTATTGTCATTGCAACCATAACAAAAGTTGCTTAGATTGGGGGTAGATGGCGCCGTGTGAAATGTCCTTCAATATTTATATTTTACTAGCTTCGCTTCACAGTTTCACCCGCGTAAGTCCCGATCCCGTGGGAATATCAAAATGAAAAGTAATCCAAAAGTGATCCAACACAAAAAGATTTCAATTCGAACTAGTAGTTCCTGAGATTAGCGTTATAATATTAACTAGCGACCCGCCCCGGCTTCGCACGGCTATATTATGCATGTATTATACATATAAACCTTCCTCTTGAATCACTCTATCTATTAATAAAAACCGCATCAAAATCCGTTGCGTAGTTTTAAAGATTTAAGCGTACAAAGGGAAATAGGGACAGAGAAAGCGACTTTGTTTTATACTATGTAGTGATAGTGAAGTATAGATTGATTCAAACCCACGACCTTTAAGTTCAAAGTTTATACCTTCCAATCCAACTAATAGCTTTACAAAAAAATTACGAGGCCTCCATTATTGCTTGCTGAAGTAAAGGCATCAGATTATCCCTGTACAATGGATGTTTATCACCATGAGTTATCTTTAGAATTTTCTCTGACAGCTTCAGATGTGCCAGCGCTTTACCAAGATCCATTTTGTATAGTAAAATCTTTCCGTATTTTAAATGCAGTAGGCCTAACAAAGGATTTCTGTCTCCATAATAGAATCTGAAATAAAAAACGGGGTTAGGTAAAGTTAATGCTTACTATGCTTTTATCATTAAAAATCGAAATCTACTACCCTATCATATTGCTCAAGATAGCCGCAGATAAGGTGTACCCTTATCTGCGGCTACCACAGAGCGTATTTCTTTTTAAAACAAAGTAACTGGCTGTCAATAATATAAAAATAAAAACGTGTAGCACTCGGGGACTGCCGCGGTCCCCGAGTGCTACACGTGCTGCTGCGTGATGATGATGTATTTCTGTTGCCGCTATAACAAAAAAATCTAAAAACAGAATATAATGGTACGAAACTCTTCGTGCGACTCGGACTTGGTCGAGTTTTTGAAGTGAAAACTTCTTATGGCGCGTTGGGCACTTTTGTGGGTGAGCATTTTCAGCCGTTCTCGCGACAGATGAGATTTTACACAGATATACAGTTTTTTATTTAATTTGGCTGTGAGTGTATTAAGACGTACATATGGTATTTTTTAACGGACGACAAATGTCGGACGACTATTTGTCGGACGACTATTTTTTTTTTTTCATCTAAAACTCTTTTTGCGTATGGTTAGATACTCGTACTTAAGGAGTAAACTCCAGATATACAGTTTTCACTTCTGCCGCACTCCCGGAGTGCGCTGTTTTTTTTTTTTTTTACCAAAACCATGGGCGTGTCGTATTTTTACGGCAGCTAATTTATTAAGCATTTGGCCCGTTATTCACCAAAACCGTGTGTGGGTCTATGTTTTAGCGTCTAGTGTATGAATTCTCACCTAAAACAAGAAATGAGTTTCTCTGCATATTCACAAGCCTTGTCCCAATGCTGGACCTGTATAAGCGCATCGAACGCGTGATCCAACGTCTGAGCGTGCAGCACGTTCAGGGGATGCAGTACTCCTTCGTGCCTTTCCAGGCAATATTTACAGACGTCCACATCTGATTCGAAGAGTTAGGGAAGATATTTGTCGGAACTGGTTAGTCTAGCTAGAAACTGTTGACGCTTAAGAGGAAAGAATACCGGGGGCTCTTTTCATACAAACTATTACAAACGTAGTCGACTGTTTTCTCCCTGGATAAAATAGCATAAAACTTATAACTGCCATGACCATGCCCCTACTTGTACTTGTATACAGGCTGTTTTCCGCGATTAGACCCTTTTTTTTAATTGGGTCCTTTTTGCGTGAAGATGGAGTAGGCTTGCCCAGCACCTACTACCCTCTCAGCTTAGTCGACCATGTCCAGAGAAGAGAACTTGTCAATACTTCTGGAGCCAACTAAGCCGCGGGTTTCATCACGATGTTTTCCTTCACCGTAAGAGCAATGTCAATTAGCGCACATAAATTTTTCTTAAGAAAAATACATTGGTGCACGGCCGGCCTGGATTCGAATCCACGACTTTCAGAATGAAAGTCGAGGTATCTACCACTAAGCCAACACCACTCTCACCGTGCCCCTATTTTTTGTTTAATTTTTGATTTTTTTAATCTTAATTTTTATGATAATTAGAAAATGAAAAAAAAAAACAAAACAGGGGCATAGTCATGGCAGTTGTTGGTTTCACGGCCCAAAAATATTCGGCTAGTGTCATTATTCAGGGAGGAAACAGTCGTCTACGTTTGTATGGAGAGAGCGCAGGTCACCTTAACGACTACGCTCGACTGACCCCCTGTCAAGAACTATCCTACGCTTATCGTCCCCCCTGGACTAGGGAAGATGATAAGCGCTAATTTAAAATAAGACGTCGCGGATCCCCTATGGTCCCCAAGGGAGACGTTAAAAAACAAAATCGGTCCAGTAGTTTCAGAGCCTATTCGTTACAAACAAAAAAATCTTCTTTATAATATTCGTATAGATGCTATAGAAGTAAAGATTCCATCAGTTGTCAAACACCCATTATCGCAAGCCAAGTTTCTTAGCTCGGTGCTATAGCGTAGTGTGCAACGTCGTAATTTTCAAAAGGATACAAGCAACAGAAGCTCCTTCCATATTACTCAAATGTGCCTCAGTAAACTCCATTGTCTTGACGAACGTATCTATATGAGCTTCAGTGAACTTTGTCCCGCACTCCTCGCACCGAACACCGTCAAATGGGACCTGACAATTAAATATAAATAAATATTAAATTCTAGCTGCACCTGCAGCAAGTCCTGATCCTGTGGGAATATCGGGATAAAAAGTAGCCTATGTTACTGCCAATGAATCAATGTTATACCAAATTCATGTAAATTGGTTCAGTAGTGTCAGAGCCTATTCAATACAAACAATCAAATCCTTTTTATAATATTAGTATACTAGCGACCCGCCCGGCGCCCCGGCTTCGCGCGGTTTTATTATGCATGTATTATACATATAAACCTTCCTCTTGAATTACTCTATCTATAAAAAAAACCGCATCAAAATCCGTTGCGTAGTTTTAAAGATTTAAGCATAGGTACATAGGGATATAGGGACAGAGAAAGCGACTTTGTTTTATACTATGTAGTGATTATTCGCTCTTTATAATGTCCGATAAGTATATGCCTCACAGCTAAGCGACGCTCGCTGATCGGTTACGGTCGTGCTGGTTAAGCGACGTCTGGCGCGGTCATTACTTCGATGGGTGGCTAATTAGTAGGTGGCAAAAATGTGTTTTCATGAGCCCCTCCGTGCTTCGGAAGGCACGTTAAGCCGTTGGTCCCGGTTGCTACCTCTAGTGGCAGTCGTTAGGTCAAGTTAAGGCGATCTGAAAACTCTAACAATAGGTGAGCCACACCACTATACGAGAAGAAGTGCACTGCGAACTTCTGGAAAATCAGAAAATTGTTTGTCTCGAGGTCCTCTATCGATAGGTCTCAACTGCTGAGCTGAACCGCGGACTTTTAGTTTCACTATATAGTATAAAATAAAGTCACTTTTCGCCGTCCCTATTTCCCTTTGTATGCTTAGATCTTTAAAACTACGCAACGGATTTTGATGCGGTTTTTTTTAATAGATAGAGTGATTCAAGAGGAAGGTTTATATGTATAATACATGCATAATATAGCCGTGCGAAGCCGGGGCGGGTCGCTAGTACTATATAAGTTATGTCCAAAGGTCTTTACCGCTTCAATCTCTTCAGTTTGACGCTTGTCAATCGCATCAAGCCCGTCAACCTCGTCAGTTTTTTCCTTAGATTGTTCAATCTTTTTTACAAGTTGGACGTTATTTTTCCATTTTATTTGTATCGGTGCTTCGCATTCTGTGTTGAGGCACTTTGCAGCGTGAAGGTACTTTTGTTGGGTTTCATCTGTGGATAATAATTTAATAAATATCTACCTTATTTGGCTGTATAAGTAATACACTTTAGCTGATTTCGATTTACAACAAGTAAATTTTTGTATTATTTTTTTTAAATATGTTCTAAATTCTCTACATTACATAAAATTTGAAAATAGTAATCGGTGAACATACAAAAAAATATACACCTAAAAATATTATATATGAATTCAAAACCTCCTCGTTTTTTGAAGTCGGTTAACAAAACATGGCTTCGTCTGGAATTACTATTTTCGACGTTAAATTTCGTTCGATAGAGAATCGTCCATGGTCGACTCTTAAACTCTAGAAAACTTGTGAAAAAACTATAGTCTACATTTTTATCAGATTCCCTAGTCCAAAGGACATACAATTTTCACGTACTCCGCTGCTGCTGTGTCTAATACAGACCACTCATTTAAAAAAAATCGAATTTAGCTCTAATGTAGGCGTTATTTTTTAACAGATCATGCGCTTGCACGCATATTTCACAGGAAGAATACAAGAAATAATGGGTGCCAAAATTACTTATGCTTATACTTAAAGATAGCGTATAAGTAAGTTGCATTGAGACAACACAGGGATACTTACACATCTTTCAAGTCATTTCGTTCTTTGTATGTCTTGGTTTTTTTTTCATTTTCTAATTATCATAGAAATTAAGATTGAAAAAATTAAACAAAACATAGGGGCATGGTCAATGGTCATGGCAGTTATAAGTTTTATGCAACAAAAATATTTGCTCTAGTGTCATTATCCAGGGAGGAAACAGTCGACTACGTTTGTATGGAGAGAGTGCCGGTACCCTTTCCTCTTAAGTTTTTTATTAGCATGTATGAAGATAATAAGAATGCATGCAAAGTATGTATGCACAACCAAAGCATTTACCCAAGCACCTGTGACACTGGCACGTAAAGTAGTAGCTGTGGAGTAAGTCCGTCTGTCTCTGGTACGGAGTCTTCATCAGGTCGATGTACGATATACGGATCTGGAAAATTTATATCGAACAGTTCAATCAACAAACAAACTATGCAAAAAAAACAGAAACCTAATTCTGTACCCCTAGTACTGTAGGCAATCTCAAAGTGTCGTGTCTCGTGTCATTCGGTGGATAGCCGTCGTCGGATGCCACCTTGCCCTATATGAATCCCTTAGTACTGTTGCATTGCAAGGGGGCATCTGACGCTGGCGCTGACCCGCCGTAAAGCTCCAAAACGGCTGTTCTAAGAATGTTTTCAACACAAAGCAAAATTCTAGGCACCTGCTTTTGTTGAAGTTTAAAGTCTTTTAAACTCATGAATTTATCAATCAAAAATTATTATAATGAAATCATTCCAATAATAGTTATTTTAGAACTATACCGAGAGCTATAAATATGCAGGCGACTGTACCTACCTGAAATGAGTCAAAAATGTTTTGGATACCTATCTAACCTAGAAACAAAAATTTTGTAGCACATTTGGGCTCTAAAATTTATGAGAATATTATAATTAAGCAGCACAAATAGTGCGAAGCCAAAAGTTTAATAAAAAACCGGCTAAGTGCGAGTTGGATTGGCGCACGAAGGGTTCCATCCCATTATATTCTGTTTTTAGTATTTGTTGTTAAAGCAGCAACATAAATACATCATCTGTGAAAATTTCAACTGTCCAGCTATCATGGTTCATGAGATACAAACAGACAGTGAAGTCCCGTTTTTACCATAAAAATTAGCTTATTAAGTGCATATTTACCTGATTCCAATCCAAATAAGGCATATCCACTAACGCCCTTACATTAATGGTCTTCCCATCGAACGTGGCCACAGCGTTGGGTACACAACTATGGTCCATTATAGAACATGCCAAATATATACCCGTACCGATTGAATTCATATCCGTATCGAGGATCATGAAGCTGTTTATCACCATCTGAAATTGAATTATACAGTTCAAGGAATAAGGTATAAAATCCTTTGTATATTTTGCTTTTGTAAGGAACTTATTGCAAAAATAGCTGTTTGGAAATAAAGACAGATGTTTAAGCTTAAACTCAATTTTTTTTATTCATTGAGAATGATGTACAATATGGGTCATAAGTAAATGATCAGTGCGCTACAATAATACTATCAACAAGTATTACACACAAACATAAATACTTGAATTAAAAGTACACAGTGTGATTATTAATTTCAACATGTTAGCTATGACTTTAGTTGTGTGAGTGGTATAAGCCGCGACCCGCTACACCAACCGACGCGACGTGGGTTCGATCCACAGGTGAGGTTGTTATAATTTTCAAATAGTGCTGCACAGGATTGTGAACGTTACTTTTGACCGTTGATTGTACAGTGCATGTGTTCACTTTGAATAGTGTTAAAAACTAAGTTAGGCTGTGTGCCTTCGGAACGCGGAAATTCTGACTATCAGAGCTCTGCGGTTTCACCCGAGTAACTCTAGATCCCGTGGGAATATCGGGATAAAAAGTAGCCTATGTTATTCCTAATGAATCAATTTATCCTCCCTCATACCAAGTTTCATCAAAATCGGTCCAGTAGTTTCGAAGCCTATAATTCGTTACAAACAAAAAAAAACAAAAAGGCTTAAAAACTAAAAACAAAATTGCTTTTGCCCGCGACTTCGTCTGCGTTGAAGTCGAAACAATGTTATGCAAAATTTGAAGTAGATTGGACCAAGAAATCAGCTGTCATACAAACTTTGCCCCCATTTTACACTCCCCAAGGGGTAGAATATTGGGAAATCCTTTCTTATCGGATGCCTACGCCACACAAAGAATATACCTACCCTCTGAGTTTCAGGTCTCTACGATCAGTTGTGCGTGCGTTGATCCGTTAGTCAGTCAGTCAGTCGTAAAGGACAAAGCATTTTATGTGTATAGATTTCTGTTTCGAAATCTTCAAACCAAGCTTTTTCAAAATCAAGAACACTATTTACTAGACTGTACCAAAATCAACCATAACACGATAGCCGTAAGATCTCTAATTACTTGTACATTAAACAGGATTGCAAAGCCATTAAACTGTTTGATTAGTTGCCAGGACTGCTAGGTATTCGTATCCGAAGTCTCAAGATACTGACCTAGGCCTTCGATGTGTAAACAAATAGTAAGAGATATAAAAATAGATGGCCATTGAATGAACGAGTTTAATTGAAGACTAGTACTGTTGTTTTAAGTGTTTAAGTCCCGATCCTTTGGAAATATCAGGATAAAAAGTAGCCTATGTTGTGTCACGTCAAAACGTGATAACATCTAATTAATTGATGAACATCTGCATTCACAAAAAAGTGTAACGTCATGTGCCATGTTCCGGTACCATGACGGGGCGTCCTGGTAAACGTCACGCGTCTCGTGTTTATTTTATATTGTTTAATAATAATATCACTCATCTGGGCTTGTGTTATGGTGACGAGTGACGAATAGAAGACTTAAATAAAGGAAAAACAAAAAAAACACTCACTCAATTTTTCATCGTTATCTTATGACGATATCACGTAAAAATATAAACCGACTTTACAGACAACTTTTTTTTAATTTGTTTACAATGTAAAAAGATTCCCTGAAAAATTGGTTCAGATTTTCACAGTCTATCAACACTTTCGTTTTCCGCAACTAGACTTCTTTAGTTGGGTTCTTTTTTGGTGATAGAGTAGGCCTCCCCGGTCAGCTTAGTTGACCGTGTTTCGAGGAAAGAACTCATCAAAATGTCTGGAACTAACTAAGCCACGGGTTTTTTCCTTCACCGTAAGATGACAAATATAATTTAGTTGTGGCCAGAGTACATTTCTGACGCCAATATAAAATTAGGGGCGTTCAATCTTTATCTCAGAGGTGAGCCGATTTAAAGAAAGTCTTTCCCACGGTTCACCCAGGTGGTCTTAGAAGGTAGAGACAGTCGGTAAGAATTCGTACTTTAACTTACCCTCCCATACAATCCCATAAGTTCAACAGTATTCGGCAATGATATGTCCTTTAGAAATTCATAGAGAACTCCGCAAAGCGACGTGAAATGCTCCATCCTCTTCATGTCCGCTTTCAAATCTGAATAATCTGAAATCATTGAAAATAATAAGGCTTACTAAAGACCGGCTAAGTGCGAGTCGGACTCGCGCACAAAGGGTTTCGTATTGTTTTTAGTATTTATTGTTATATCAGCAACAGAAATACATAATCTGTGTTTTCAACTTTCTAGCTATCACGGTTCATGAGATACAGACTGGTGACAGACGGACAGACAGCGGAGTCTTAGCCTGTCAACTGGCAGAGAGGCATAAATGAGGCCGATTTATACATCTATACTTAATATTATAAAGCTGAAGAGTTTGTTTGTTTGAACGCGCTAATCTCAGGAACTAATGGTTCGAATTTAAAAAATCTTTTTGTGTTATACTGGGTTATTGGAAATTAATTGACACGGCGTTAAGGGCTTCTTCTGTGCACCTTAACAAACAACTTTTGTTCTACGACTTTTGGAAATTCGAACATTTTTTTGAAAATTTTGAGGTTAGGTTTACCTGAAAATCAGCTGTTCCTTACACGGAGAGGTCAGTAACCTTAAATTTTTACTTATTTTTTAAGTTTCATCTACTGTTCTTGGTGTGAATGACCTTTGTTTTAAAAAATCAGCTATTTTTCGAATTTACATAACCTCAAAATTTTCATTTTTTTTTCGAATTTCCAAAAGTCGTAGAACAAAAGTTGATCGTTAAGGTGCACAGAAGAAGCCCTTAACGCCGTGTCAATTAATTTCCAATAACCCTGTATAGTCCATTTATCGAGGAAGGCTATAGGCTACTTTTTATCCCGATATTCCCACGGGATCGGGAGTTACGCGGGTGAAACCGCGAGGCGCTGCTAGTTTTCAATATGGCGTCATCTGTTGTCCTTGATGATCTTGTTAATTAGTAATAGGGTGCCATTTTTACCCTTCGGATACGGAACCCTAAAAACATTCTAAACAGTGAAATTGACCTTTTCTGGTGAAGTCGGTTCAAAAGAACCCTATTGTGTTTATAGGTACTTACGTGACATCAAATCCTTCCACATCCTAAACGAAGTGGCCGAATAGAGAGCCCTGTAGGAATGGCCGTCGCCTCTCGTCAACCTGTTTATGATCTTAGCTAACATACGTGCTGCATCAGGAACTACTTTAGGCGCTACACGTTTGAAATTTGCACATTCCCACTGAAATTAAACGAAATTGATTGGTTGCAAAAGTATCATCTCAATAGATTAAGCAGTCTTCGAATAATAAAAAAAAAATAGGTGCATGACGAATTGATAAACTTCTCATTTTTAAGTCGGTGTAAAAATTGATTGACGCTTTAATTTTTATCTGTAATATTTCAGCCCAATTTTGCACAAAACCTTGATAGATACACCTTTCTCACACGAATCTCCATTAATTGGTGAAAACAATAATTTGAAAATTTGTTCAGTATTTTTTTTTTGTTTATTGCGTTCAGAAAGACACTTTTAGTTATAGAACGCAGAAAGATAGATATATCTTCTACTTATAAAAGAGAAAAAGACTCAAGAAATCTCTGAAACTACATGATCATGAGTCTGGAACTTCGGATGGCGGTTTCTTTTAGGACGTAGGGGCATAGGCTTATCGAAAATTTAACCTCTAAAGGGGTAAAAAGCTAATAAATGTATTCTGTGTTTGTAAGAAAATATCCCCTAAAAATACACTAACATCCATACATTCTAAGCTTGCCTGGAAGAAATCGCTTTAAGCGATAAGGTCGCCTTTGTACAATTTAATAAGCTTTTTTTTTTCGGTTTTTTTTTAATAAGCCTTACCCATAATCTTACGTCAAATCCTCTCCATCCTAAGGTTGCCTGGAAGAGACCGCTTTCAGCGGTAAGGCCGCCTATTGTGCCACTATTTTATTTTGTATAATTTAAATTAATTGTACCTACTTTTTCTGTAACTTGTGTGTGCAATAAAGCGTTCTATCTATCTATCTATCTTTCTCGTATTTTTTGATATTCTTCTATTCTGTTCTTATTGTTTATCTATCTATCTATCTAACGCGGGTAAAACCGCGGGTGCTGCTCGTAGTTTTATAAAAACGTTGAAGTTTTCCAATCTAAATATTTGCCTTCCCAAATCAACTTGCGAAAATCATTGAATGAAATCGGGCACTATAACTGTTCGCTAAAAGCCTGGTTCACCAAACAAACATCGGCGAATAATAAAATTAACGATCAACTGATTTCATTCACAGAAAATAGAAACTGGAGATACTTATAATACCTACCGACATTACCTACTACAAACTAAATACGTAAAACTGCCTGACTTTGCAGCGAAGTTTTTTATAATTTTTACTAGCGACCCGCCCCGGCTTCGCACGGCTATATTATGCATGTATTATACATATAAACCTTCCTCTTGAATCACTCTATCTATTAAAAAAACCGCATCAAAATCCGTTGCGTAGTTTTAAAGATTAAAGCATACAAAGGGATATAGGGACAGAGAAAGCGACTTTGTTTTATACTATGTAGTGATGAAGTGAAGTGAGTCGAAAACGAAGTTTGTCGTGTCTGTGTGTGTTTTTCTGTGGCTCTCGAACGGCTGCACTGATTTTGTTTATTTTGTTTGAAAGGTGTATTCATCGGGAGTGTTCTTAGCTATGTTTGATCAAAATCGGTTCAGCCGTCTGAAAGTTTTAGGGGATAAAAGTTGAAGGTTCTTTAAATTCTATATTTTTTATTTTATTTTGGCTATTGCTCGCGACGATGCGACGTCTCGTTCGTTTTTCCCATATGTTTTTCTGAATTTTTCAAAATCCTTTTCTAGTGGATGCCTACGTTATAACTATCTGTATCTCAAATTTCAGCCAGATCTTATGTAGGTACCATTATTCTACCAAATTATCGAAATTAAAAACCCGTTTTATTAAGGAGTTTGTGATGAGACGGTTCCAGGTGCTTCATTATTCTGTAATTCGACTGGTGTAAATTGAAAATGAACCAATTGAAGTACTCTGAGAAGCAATTCTGCAGTAGGAACTCTGAAGATTATCATCAGATGATCACTAAAAATTTTATAAGACCATGTATTATATTAAATTAAGTACTTATATAGTTTATAGGAGCATATGTCTGGATCTATTCCTACAATCTATTATATGTTCTATCTATGACATATAAAATGCTTTGTCCTGACTGATTGACGGATTAACGCACAGCCTAAACCGCGCATCGCAGAGACCTGAAACTTGGAAGGTGTTTTCATTGTATGACGTAGGCATCAGATAAGAAAGGATTTTGATAAATTCAAACCCTACGCAAACGAAGTCGCGGGCGAAAGCTAGTATACCAATAAAATAAATATTTTATGATCTTTTAAACTTCCATTTTGCGTTGCCAATGTTTTAGCGGGTTTTACGTCAAACAAAAATTCGCACGTAAGACAGCCCACGCGTATTGTAACTTACTGAAGATTACACAATTTTATTGCTTTTAGTTTCGAGTTATTTGTAGAAGAGTACCGCAAAAAGCATTTTTTCAGTAATTAGACCTCTTTTAGTTGGGTCGTTTTTGCGTGAGGATGGAATGTTTAGAGAAAGAACTCGTCAAATACGTCTGGAGTCAACTAAGTCGCGGGTTTGATCACGATGTTTACCTTCATCGTAAGAGCAATGTCTTGAGTGACTGGTACCCCAGAGATGGCAACAAGTAAGATGATCGGATGACCTGAGACGGCTGGACACCACTAGAGAGGTAGCGCGAGACAGAACCCAATGGAAAACGCTAGAGGAGGCCTATGCCAAGAGGCACATGGAATTACGCGACATTTTATAGTAAAAATTCAACATTGTATTACTATGTTATAATGTAACCTAAATAATTCTGAATAAGGGCTTATTATATTATAATAAGAGCAATGTCAGTTAGGACAATGTGTTTTTCCAAAGAGAAATCCATTACAACCTACGTTACAATCTTCGGAATGAAAGTCGAGGTATCTACCACTAGGCCAACATCGCTCTTCCGGGTGATTTTTAATGAAAAATATTTTTCATTATTTTATTTAAAACGCAGGGAAATTGGGAGCGCAGCTAGTAGTTTAAGAGAAAATAAAAGAGGAAAGACTTGGACACTTTGGACGAAAGATATTTTGATTTATAATAGCAGTACAGCTGTAAAATAAATAATGGCTTCTGCTGTGTGACAGTGCCAGCCAGTTGTCATCAAAGTAAGTAATGACTTGCAAACACACACCTAGCAGGTGCAGTAAAATACTGTTGCGAATTACGATTTAGTGTTACTGTTTTTAGGGTTCCGTAGCCAAATGGCAAAAAACGGAACCCTTATAGATTCGTCATGTCTGTCTGTCTGCCGTATGTCACAGCCACTTTTTTCCGAAACTATAAGAACTATACTGTTGAAATTTGGTATCAGTAGATGTATTCTGTGAACTGCATTTAGATTTTCACACAAAAATAAAACAATTAATTTTAGGGTTCCCCATACTTAGATCTGAAACTCAAAAAAATATTTTTCATCAAACCCCTAAAGTCAAAGTCAAATTTCCTTATTCCTTTCGAATGTATATATACATTGATCACTTGGAATCGTCTTAAAAACTAAGTTAGGATGTGTGCCTTCGGAACGCGCCCACCAATGAGAAGAAGGCACAAGAAACTCATGGGGTTTTTTTTTGTGAACATGCTCACAAAGGTCAATATTACAAATATTTGAAAGTATTATTTGAAATGGAGCAATTAAAGTCACATCCATGGATTCTTATCATTAAGGTACGAAGAGGTATCATAGTATGCCTTACCGCACAATTTATGCTTTATAAAAGTTTTGAATTTGTTAATGGACATGTCATATACATCTTTAGGTAATTTATTATAATAGAGCACACATGTACTATTAAACGACCTGCTTATTTTCCAGAGCCTACTACCGGGCAAGATCAGCTCATCCCTATTTCTTAAGTTGAAATTATGAATATCGCTATTTTTGCGAAAAATATCAGGATTTCTGTGAACGTAGAGCAAGTTTTCGTAAATATATTGTGAATAGAGCGTTAATATATTTATCTCTTTAAATTTTTCTCTAAGTGATTCCCTGGGGCTCATTTTATAGATAGCTCGGACAGCTCTTTTTGTAATATAAAAATAGCATCAATATCTGCAGCACACCACCACAGCAGGATGCCATACGACATGACACTGTGGAAGTAGCTGAAATAGACTAGACGAGCAGTCTCAATGTCCGTGTATTCGCAAATTTTCTTAACGGCGTAAGTGGCAGAACTAAGTCTATTGGACAATGCTTCCACATGCGGGCCCCACTGAAGCTTAGCATCTAAAGTTATACCTAGAAAGACAGCCTTAATCTTAGATTAAATATCGGGAGTTAGCAGCCAGTTTGTATATATATTTGTACATACCTTATGTTCACCCCAAGCTTCTCTCTGACACAAACGTCCGCAGTAATGTACATACTGACACCCCGAACATTTTAAGACTTTTAATCTGAAAGTTTAAAGAAATATGTAGATTTTGGTAATAATAGTAATTAAGGTTTCAGTTACAAATTTATATTCTAGCCTTGCACAGTAACAATAAAATATACACATAATATTGAGAAACTTTATTTCTTTTTTTAGTCTGTTGATAAATGGTAATGTTATAAGTACCTTAATTTTTTTACTGGTTCTTTACGAAAAATTAAACAAAATGCCATTCTTCTGAATTCAAGAAATATTTACCTACATAAAAAAGTATAGTTAAGTTTTGACCTTTTAAGACTTTTCTATGCTATTATCTAAAAAAGTAGAAGATGGTTTTTAGTTTGTAATGGTTCTGGCTCTGGAATAACTAGACCGATTATGATGAAACTTAGTTTATGGACACAATGAAACCAGAAGAGTAACATAGGCTCGTATACAGGCTGTTTTTCCGCGATTAGACCCTTTTTAATTGGGTCCTTTTTGCATGAAAATGGAGTAGGCTTGCCCAGCACCTACTACCCTGCCTAGTCGAGCATGTCCAGAGGAGAGAACTTGTCAATACTTCTGGGGCCAACTAAGCCGCGGGTTTCATCACGATGTTTTCCTTCACCGTAAGAGCAATGTTAATTAGCGCACATAAATTTTTCTTAAGAAAAATACATTGGTGCACGGCCGGCCTGGATTTGAACCCACGACCTTCAGAATGAACGTCGAGGTATCTACCACTGAGCCAACACCGCTCTAGTAACATAGGCTACTCTTTATCTAAGTACTCCCACCAGATTATGAATTATGCAGGAGAAACTGCGAGGTTCTGTAGTTTCAAAATTGAACTAAGTAAGTACTTACTTTTGCAAACAATTATCACACCGACTTCCTTGTTCCTTAGAAGACAACACAAATGCAAAGGGTTGTTCAGTGAGGATCAGATCCCCAGCTTTAATCGTAGAATCTGTGTTTCTGTACTTATTCCTCATTTTTAGAGGTTATATTAATTTAACTTATAAAAAAACTATACTAGCGCGCGAGGTCAATGCTTATGATGCGGGAATGTACGTGTAATACCTACAGTAACAAGCTAGCGAGACTAAAATATTACATTGGCACTGCCTTCTCTACCTGATACGCATTCTAAAATTAACAACTCAAATATCGGTTAGGTAGGTACATTATTTTTAGTGAGGACGTGCCCGCAGCGGTACAGAAAAACAAACAAAACGTGCACTATTAATAGATCATTTTGTTAAGAAGAAGGCAGAAGCAGTGATAAATGATTTCAGCAGAAATAACATCAATGTAGTTTGTTGATCTTCGAAGTTCGGGCGCGACAACCGAAACAACGTTGAGCTCACGTCAATGTCACCGTCAAAACTCAAAGCTTTTATCAATCCTCAGGGGGCAAACAAACAAAAGGCTTTTAGCATATAGCCTCGTTAGTAAATTCAAATTTAAACCTACTCATGTGTTTAAACTTCAATGTCGATGTCACTGTCAAATAAGTTTGAACGATTTAATGAGTAATAAAGGTCGTCACAGACGTAGCTATATTTTATATTAATATACTAAAATATATCGACGGTGGAAATTTTAAATGTAGTAAGGGACATTTCGTTAAATTTCAAAGTTTATGTCGTATGATTTTAAAATGTTTCGGGTGTAAGTACTTAAACCATTCGATTAATATAGTAAATATTACAAAGAATTTTAAACTGTGAACCACTGTGACGTCATTTCCATGAAATTATATTTCAATAAAACATATTAATTTTGTTAACTAACTACATAGTAACTACATAGTATAAAACAAAGTATCTTAGATCTTTAAAACTACGCAACATTTTTTAGGGTTCCGTAGCCAAATGGCAAAAAATGGAACCCTTATAGATTCGTCATGTCTGTCTATCTGCCGTATGTCACAGCCACTTGTTTCCGAAACTATAAGAACTATACTGTTGAAACTTGGTAAGTTTTTTACACAAAAATAGAAAAAAAAAAACAGTAAATTTTAGGGTTCCATACTTAGAACTGAAACTCAATTTTTTTTATCAAACCCATACGTAAGTGATATCTATGGATAGGTCTTCAAAAATGATATTAAGGTTTCTCATTTCAAAATATATTTTTTCTAAACTTGATAGTTTACGCGAGAGACACTTTCAAAGTGGTAAAAAGTGTGTCTGTAATAAAATAAGAGAATGATGAAACTTAAATATATGATATGCATTTTTACCATGCAAACTTCCACCCAAAATTGGTTTGAACGAGATTTGGTAAGTAGTTTTTTAATACGTCATAAACCGTAAACCACCATTTACCCTTCATTCATGTATTTTTATCACTAGCGCCATCTATTTTTTGCATTTGTTTTTGCGTCGAGGTTAAAAAATAAAAACAGAATACAGTGGTACGGAACCCAATACTACTTACGCCAATTCTTATTCAATATGAAAAAAAATATATATTTTATGTCAAATTGAACTTTTTTATTTTTGTAAGGGCCTTACAACACATAAATATACCAGATAAAAAGACTTACGACGTCTCAGAATTAAAAATGAAAAAAAAAACCAGTCAAAATAATAACCCATAATATTATTATGGGTTATTATTTTGACTGGTTGTTTTGGCTATATTATACTTATTATACATATAAACCTTCTTCATGAATCATTCTATCTAATAAAAAAAATGGTTGTCTGTAAAGTCTGTTTCCGGACGATAATTTTACGTGATAACGTCATAAGAAAACATTGATGGTAACCATGGCAACGATAAAACGTTGCTATAGTTACCTTGTCAATAACATGAGACGTTCCAGTAATGACGCGTGACGTCACACTTTTTTGAGATTGCAGGTGTTCACCAATTTATAAAACGTTATCACGTCAAAACTGCATCAAAATCCGTTGCGTAGTTTTAAAGATCTAAGCATACATAAGGACAGACAGCGAAAAGTGACTTTGTTTTATACTATACTAGCGACCCGCCCCGGTATCGCACGGCTATATTATGCATGTATTATACATATAAACCTTCCTCTTGAATCACTCTATCTATTAAAAAAACCCCATCAAAATCCGTTGCGTAGTTTTAAAGATTTAAGCAGTCAAAGGGAAATAGGGACAGAAAAAGCGACTTTGTTTTATACTATGTAGTGATAATGATAAAGTTTTTTATGTCATAATCAGATTTTTAAAACTACGCAACGGATTTTATTGCTGTTTTTTATTAAATAGAATGATCCTAGAGGAAGGTTTATATGTACAAAACATCCTTAATATAGCCGTGCGAAGCCGGGGCGGGTCGCTAGTATCCATATATTTGAAGAGATATCAAAATTTTAATAACACAGATCGATAGGGCATGAAATGTGCTATACTACGCAATATGAAGTGTACTTTCGAGAAAATGTCCCTTACGACATTTTAAAGTTCCACCGTCGATATAAAATATGTCGAGCTATATCGGTCGACATATTTTAGTGACGTCATCAAATACCTAAAATATATCAAAATATATCAAAATATATCCTTTGATACCGTAAAATGGGGTGATTACAGTTAGAACAATGGCTACCATGCCGGACTGCCAAACACAGGGTTCGATTCCCGCCTCAGACAAGTATTTCTAAATAAATAAATAAATATTGCAGGACATTCCACACATCGCCATCTAGCCCCAAGCTAAGTAACTAGACTTGTGTTATGGGTGCTAGACAACGGATATACTACTTATATACTTTTCTTTTGTAAATATATACTTAATATACATACAGACACCCAGACCACAGACAAATATCTAAGCATAAATAATTGTCTGAGGCGGGAATCGAACCCGCGACCCTGTGTTTGGCAGTCCGGCATGGTGACCATTGTGCCAACTGGGTCGTCAAATGCTTAGATATTTGTCTATGGTCTGGTTGTTTCTATGTATTATACGTATATATTTACAAAAAGAAAAGTATATTAGTAGTATTATCCGTTGTCTAGCACCCATAATACAAGTTGCTTCTTTTGCTGCTTAGCTTGGGGCTAGATGACGATGTGTGGAATGTTCGCAATATTTATTTATTTATTGGATACAAAACTAAAAATGTTTTTATACAGACCATTTTGCATTTTTAACAGACTTAAAAAAAGGAGGAGGTTCTCAGAACAGAATTACACCTCGAGAGTGCAGGAAATTGCTCAGTTTTTGCTTTCCACCAGTAGAATTGGGCTATAAAGTCCATAAACTAATAGTTACCGATAAATGGAATATCTGAAACCACCTTCTCTTTAGAAAACTCTTCCAGCGGTTACGATTACAGGTTACAATTTAAATAAAATAGTCGCTTTCGTCTCGTCGGACTGGGTTTGAATGAATGTTGATAGGAAACCCTATCCTAAATGAAGATCTGATGAGGATCTTCGGAGTGATGAACAGATCTGTACAGCGAGATTAAGCAAATTGCTTAGTTTTCCATTTTCACTAGTAGAATGGGCACATACACTAATAGGTATCGATGAATGAAGCATCTGAAAGCACCTTCTCATCACCTAACTCCTTAATGGGTTACGATTATGTACACGTTGCAATTTGAAGAAATAGTCGCTTTCGCCTCTTGGAGTAGAATTTTCGGTGACAGCGGCACTAAAAATGGTTAAACCTGAACGACAGTGGCAGTAAAAATGGTTAAACCTGATCCAAAAACTAAAAAAACCTGAAAACAAAAACTAAAAAAAACCGAAAACAAAAACAAAAAAGTGAAAGTGAAGTTTTTAGGTTTTTTTAATGTATTTAAAATTAACTGTTATCATTGTGAAAGGAAGTGTTTTGTGCCATAACTACTTGTTAAATATTCGTTGGTTCCTTGTGACCCTGATTAATTAATAAAAATAGTAGTTTTAGTTTTTTTTTTTACTTTTGGTTTTATTTGTATTTAATTGTGTAATAATGGATCTATGTGTAATCTGAATGTTATAAAAAATAGTAAATTCAGTTATTTTTTTATTTTATTGGCAATAACTCCTATCTCTCTCGTCTTATAAAAATTTTTGAAACAAGAACAATTTTTGTTCCAGAAATATCTCGTAACTAATAATAGTCGAAACTTGTAACGAAGATTTTAACACTTACATTTAAAGTTAACAACCAATACTAATAATAATAAGAAAATAATTATTAATTTATTACATTTACATTGAACTTAACACATTTAATGCAGAAACTTACTTTTAGCCAAGACGAACAGGTCCCAGCACGTTCTCAGTTCAAACTGCGCGTCAAAATTTGAGAAAGGAGATATTTCTGAAAAAATTATTTTCTAAATAAGATAGGTCGAATTTCTATAAGCGTATTTTTAATACTTTTAAACGTCAGATAGTTACGAATTTTCGTCACAGGAAAGTTGCTTACATTTTTATAACAGATGGCATTAAAATCACCTTTGAGTAAAACTGGCAGTTAGGAGTTGTTGCTCGGAAGCGGTCGATATATAATCTGTGGTCAAAGTCCAAAATTACTGGTCAATTCACCCCGTTTTACGGTATTTTTATATTAATATAAAATATAGCTACGTCTGTGACGACCTTAAGTACATATTTATTTTGTGTTGTCCCTTTTTGTTTAGTTAAAATTATTCTGCACAAGGTAATCTTAGGTACCGTCCAAAACATTATACCGTCCACTCTCATTGCTGTAGTTTTTTTCCTCGACCCACTTGACATTGGCAGAATTGCGCCTTTATGTCAGCAATCAGCCATACAAAAAAGTTGAAGTTGAACATAACCTCAAAATTATATTTTGCAATGTATACGTAGTATTTAAATTCTCTTTGTGTATTTTATTGGCATTTTGAATTCGCTTGCTGTTATAAAATAAATCCTTGGATCCTATAATTACTACAAAACAATTTAAATTTAAAGAATGTCGCTTATTATGACAAAAGCAGCTCTCGCACTGAAAAACGCCGAATCTAACTTTCAGGTCGTAAAATTCGAGGCACATAAACCCAAAAAGAAGCGGAATGCAGAAGATAATGAAGCTACTACTACGAATACAGACAGCCCTTTCGCAAAGAAAGACTTAGACTTGAAGAAAATACGACATGAAGTTGTTAAGTTCGGTATGTCGGGATTTGATCCTTCGAAGAAAGAGGAGGCAAAAATAGCACTTGCTGTTAGCTTAGGTAAGTTCCTATCACTAAAAGTAGGCAATAAAAGCTCAAGATAGTTACTACATACCGGCTAATGATGTTTTAAACATTACTTTTATGTAACACTGTTATACATAACTGAATAAGACTCAATCCCGTGGAAATATCGGATTATGAAGTAACCTATGTGTTATTCCAAGACTTCAGCTATCTGTGTTCATGTCAATCGATTCTGTAGTTTTAGTGTTAAGAGGTTATAAACATTGATAAACTAACCGAGATTAAATCAGAAACTTTCTAGTCGGGCACCAATAACCATAGAGCGCTTGTTGACATTTATCTTATGAACTTTTTAAACTCACACAATTTGTATTCATAGTAATTATTTTCCCGGGTCTTAATTGCATATTTTTTATTCTCCTACCTCGACGTTTCGACTATGTTACAATAGTCATGGTCGCGAGGAGACCATGAAATTTATCTTACCTCGACGTTTTCAGTATGTTACAAAGAGAAATTAAAAAAAATACGCAATTAAGACCCGGGAACCATTTATCTTATGGTCAAGGAAAACATTGGCTTAGTTTGCTCCAAACATATTGACAAGTTCTTTCCTATAGACACAGTCGAATAAGCTAAGACCGGTACTGATATAGGAACTGGGGACGCCAACTCCATTCTCACACTTAAGCACCCTAACGGCCTTCCATTAATCATGTGATGTTTTTTTGGCATTTTTTAACCCTTCCCCTTGGTGATACATGCATTTTTTTTAATATTTCTAAAACACAGTATAGTACCTACCTATCATCTAATTTTATTATAGAAATAAATTTCGCTTCTTTTCGGTTGAGTATCGCGCGTTTGCCGAATAAATAAATACACGTGATATATTACTACACCCCCTCCCCCCTTGTGATGTTTCGTGATTTTTATGGACCCCCATTCGAGCCTCACGTGATAAATGCCCCCTACTAACGAGGCCTAGTTACAGAAAACAGCTTGTATATAAGTATAACATAAAACTTCACATGACTCAAAGAACGCTTTGAAATTACAGGAGCCAAACCACCCAAGAAACCTTACCTAAATTACAAAGAATTAATGGAGAAGCGGAAAGCAGACAAGATAAAAGAAGAAACTGAGAAACAGAATATGATATCAAAGAGTGTAATGCAGAAAACTGGCAAGAAAAAGAAAAAGGGAGTCAATAATGACGTGGGACACTTCCTTAGTGGTTATGGAAAGGTAATTTACCATCTATCCTTTTAACCTAGAAAAAATAACAATAAAGGAAATTAAGTTAATATTACAATCTCTGTGGTGCAAACACCTGACTGAGACATTGATGATTGCAGGTTCTATTCCTGCTATGAAAAAAAAAATTTCTTCAACAGATTTTTTTTCTGGTCTGGGTGTTTCTGTGCGTTTATAAAAGAAAGTCTGTCCATTATCTAGACTAGACTATAACACAAGCCTAATTAAATAAGTAAACTCTAAATACATTTATGAAAAGTGTATGGACAAAGTCTAGGTTTAATAAAATCATTTTTTTTTTAATTTTGCTGCAAGTGGACGATAAACTGATTATTCGCCATTCTATCTATACTAATATTATAAAGAGGAAAGATTTGATAGTTTGTTTGTTTGCATTGAATAGGCTGCGAAACTGCTGGACCGATTTTGATGAAACTTGGTATAAGGATACATTGATTCATTGGGAGTGTTTGAGGCTACTTTTTCCCGATATTCTCACGAATTCGGGAGTTACGCGAGTGAAACTCACTGCTAGTTTCAGTAGTGTAGTGTAGTCAGGAGCACTGCTAGTTTTAAATGAAACGATGTACTATTATTTACCTTATGTTACTTAAACTACTGTTTCTATTGATTACAGGTTCAGAAAAAAGATATAAAGAAAAAGGATGAAAAAGGACCAAAAAATAAAAAGAAATAATCCTAGATTAATGAGTTAGTAAATCCACATATGTACTGTTTTCTATTTTAGGTTAAATATACATAGTTTTACTGTAAAAGGCTTGCATTTTTTTAATACCTACTAGCTGCGCCCCGCAGTTTCACTCGCGTAAGTCAGTGTCTCGTAAGAATATCGGGATTAAAAGTACCCTATATGTTGATCCAGCCTGCCTAGCATGAAGACCAAAACACGATACGATAAAACGTTATCACGCGATATAACTACATCAACTCTCAAAATATGATAGATAAAGCCGCCATGTTGAATTTTTATCACAATTTATAATAAAAATTTAACACGGCGGCTTTATCTATCATATTTTGAGAGTTGATGTAGTGATATCGCTTTATCGTATCGTGTTTTGGTCTTCATGCTAGGCAGGCAGGGGTCTAGCTATCACGTACCGAGTTTCATCGCAATCGGTCCAGTAGTTTTTGTGTGAAGTATTGACACACATACTAACTTTATTAGAAGGATAGATATAAACTTCGTCAGAATTTAACTATGAGCGTTTCGAGTTGCATTGCTTATTAAATAAATACTCACTAAATTAATCAGTAGCAGTTACTTAATTAATGATATGGTCTACCTAATTACCACTCACCAGCCACCTGCTATCCATAATAGCTACGTCATAAGGACTTAATTAACCAAAATTAATTCCTTAATCACATAATTAAACCTAATAATTGAAGCCCAAGGAAATAGAATAAATACGCTAGCCCATAACAGTTTTTATCATTACGGATTTAACATTCGAACAGTACACATCGAAATGGATCTTCATTTGCATTTGAGTGTCGCATTCCGCGCCTTGGACAGAAAATGGGGAAAGGGCATCGACTTGGATACCTCTGGAGGTCTACCAGCTTACCCTGCGATAATAGAACGACCGACAACGACGTTCTCTTCAGAGGAATTCTTAAGGAACCGAGTTCAGAGACCGAAGCCTTATTCAAGACCTGAGGAGCGTAGAAGGCGGAAATCCAACGTGAAAATCAACGATTCATTCGCTGATATTTCTCACCATATCGTTGAAGCGACGTCTGTTGACTCCGGACTGGACTCAACTGGGACTGAAATAGAAGAATCTGGAAACCTTATTGACTGTAAGGCACAACTCTGCAGTGATTCAAGAGATTCGGGTCTGGACAAATGTGAAGGAGCGAAGAGAAAATGGAGCGCAGCAAAGTCCTACCTATCGAAGTGCAAGAGAAAATTACGAAGCTAATATTTATTTTACCTATTTTTAGATTAAGTACCTGGATTGTAATTATTTATTCATATTTTATTTACTATTTATTGAAAAATGTTATTCTTCTACTTAACTATTTCCTTCTTTTATTGTTAATAAGAAATGTATCTTTATTGTTCCTAATTTATTTTTAGTTTTAAGTTTCTATTTAAGTACTTGTTTTTACTCATTCAATAAATTTTATTAAACGAAATATTATATTTTTCTTCGGTTCCTTAATTATTTAGGCTAGATATTAAATGAAACAATTTTTCTAAAAGTTAAATATTTTATAATTGTAATAACTAGGTATAATTAAAGTATTTACAATAACATAAATATAATGGTTCATAATTCAATATTATGCAGGCAAGTTCATTTTATACAATAAATATAATTTAAAATTTCATTAAAATTAATATACAACGCCTTAGTGAACTTAGTTTAACTTAAACATAGGGTTCGAAGTATTTTATAGCAGTCGTCATGGGTTTCTCGTTGATTTTGTTCGTTGCTAAAGGATTCTTGACACGCATTTTGATGTCCTTCGGCTTCAAAACGCTCTTGTGGTTGGCACTTGGAGGTCTCATACCAAGGTAGCTCTTGTTCGTTGCAAATATGGACTTTGAACTTAGACCTGACGTCTCCAGAAAAAAGTCGAATGACCCCTTTGTCTTGGGCACGTTGTCTATATTCTGTACCATCCTTGGCTCGCACTTCACCGTATTGTAAGAACCACTGTTGCTTCCTGAAGAGTTACTAGACTCAATGTCGGAATTCCTCACAGATTCAGTCTCTAAATTCTCTATATTAGATAAGAGATCAGGTTTATTCGACAACTTTGCGTTTTTAGATAGACTTCTGTTCGAAGTGTTGTCGTCGTCGAAGACCATCTCGCCCTTTCCATTGTCATTGCTAGCACTGACATTATGCTGCTTGTCTTTATCAGGTACATTGGTGACGTGTTCTGTGACCACGTCCGACATGGAACCGTCGCTGCTACCAGAGCTGATGCGATATTCCTCCGCAACGATACTGCCGAGTTCATCATCTATCTTAAACTCCTCAAAATTCTGAGACAAGTCGAACTTGTCCATGTCATCGAAGTATTCAGCTTTATTCAGTTCCGGATTGTGGTGCGGTCTCTCGGGCCCTTGATTGAATTGATGATCGAGTTCGGTCAAGTTGATCTGCTTACCGCCTCGCTTGCCTCCTTTATTGATCTCTGATAGTATAGAAGACACCGTGTTCCCCATCTGGATAGAAGCACGGGATTCCAGTTTCGGTTGCAGAGTGTGCATAGCGAAATTAGCCAAGTAACTGTCAGTCTGTGTGAAAGAACGATTCTCATCGTTTGGCTTCTCATCTTCATCTGGTATGATAATTTCTGTAACTTGCGGAAGTTTAGGAATGTCTTTGTCGCTGATTTTGTTTTGTATCCTCGGTAATGAAACGACCTTGGCCACGCTGTTGCGCGGGCTTACGGTGGCGTGCACCGGATACTGTTCGCTGTGAATCTCGACCGTCGGCTGTGTAAGTAGCAATTCCCTTTTCCCATTACTGACTACTGGAACATTTATCTCTGAAATGGAGCAGTAGTCCGGTTCTGTATTGCTCACTATTGCTACTTGTCCCACTTTTCTCATCTTAACATCTGCAACCCGTTGATTAGCCGCAACGGCTTCAGAGTCTAACGGTTCTGTCAGTTGTTTGACAGCGTTTTCAGCTTTCCATTTAGCTGAAAGATTTTTAGGTTTAGGCGGCAGAGCAGGAGGGGTTCGTGGCACTTTTCTCTTGTTGAATATTTTCATGGGCCCGAGATCGTTTTCATTTTTCCTTTCGAGTACAACACTGTTGTTGCGATTTTCTATGTTGGCAGCGATATTTTTGACAATAGAGCCTCTTATTTTAGGAATGTTTGGTTTAACATTACTAGTGTTTGCTATCCGCGGTGCCGGCACGGGTTTGACCTCAGCAGTTTTAGTTATTATCGGTTCATACTCATTGCTGTAAATACTTTGTATTTCATATTGGAAACCCTGCGCTGTGTTGGGCACTTCGTAACTGTGCTCCGAAGCTGTTTCCAAACTGAATTTCACAATTTTATTTCTTCTGTCAGCACGAGGCAAAGTATTATTGGAGTTAGATAGATTTGTAGGTCTTACTTTTTCATCATATGAAATGCTGTTCAAAGTAGAAAACTGTACACGTTTTGTTGATTTTGGACTGGGAGCCTCACTTGACTTAGAGTTATCATTACTGCTGTCGTCTAACGAATTTTGAAGCAATATTTGATTGACACATTCCAGAACTGGATTGTTCTTATAGATCTCATTAGTCGGACATTCCTCGGCGTCACTGGTACTGGCGTACCAGTTTTCGTTGACTTCAGCAGTTGCTACTTGCTTACTCAGGGCAGATTCTATGTTATTATTTTTATCATCGTAATTAGAGCTGTATACATCACCGTTATTATTGACCATTCTGCTGCATAGCACTTCGTTTTTAGCTGATACTATTTCTGTATTAAAACCGGTTAGTAGATCTTCAGAAGATTTAGTTTTTGAATTGATGGGCCGTCTCTGTTCTAGACAGTCTGGTTCTTGTTCTTGATCGCTATTATTACAACACCACCAGGGTTTTTCGTTGTTTTCTTCCATAAGAACATTATCAAGGAAAAGTTTTCTATTAGCTTTGATCTCATCAGATGCTTGTCTTTTGACTCCATGCAGTCTTTCCATCTTGGTAGAGTAAGTTTTATCAGAGTCGCTGGTTCCGCTTTCCTGTTCTTTCTTAGCAGCTTCCCCTATAAGTTGATCTATTTTCATTGATGCTCTTCTTATATCGTTAGCTATTTGATTAGCTGTAATATCGTTGTCATCATTCACTTGGTAGCTCATACTCAAGCACTCTTCAGTGCTGCTGCTGTTATTAATCTGGTTGTTGTAACCTTTTTGAGTGTTATTATCAGTGTATTTATTGTTTTTCCTCCCGGAGTACTTTCTCGACCTTCTAAACACGTCTCGTCTGACGAAAGCTTGCTTATTTTTGATGAACGTACCCTTGCTACTTACGCTAGCATTATTTCCTTCCTCGCTGGAACTTGTGTTGCCGTAAACGATGTCGTTCTTAGGCAACTGGAAGCTTTTACTAAGTCTAGTATTTTTTTGGAAGACCGGTGGAGAATTTCTTTCACGGTAACTACAGCTTCTGATGAAAGCGTTCTGGAATCTCGAGTCTGTGCTCTCGAGGCTCTGGAATTCAGGGTCGGTTTCGATATTGGTCTGCTCGCTCGTGAAGCCAATTAATTGTTGGCAGTTACTGCAGAAAGACGCGCGCGATTTGAGTTTCGTCATTTCTTCTTGGAGGGTTTTGATGACTC
This sequence comes from Idaea aversata, assembly GCA_907269075.1. NCBI lineage: Eukaryota > Metazoa > Arthropoda > Insecta > Lepidoptera > Geometridae > Idaea > Idaea aversata. Next base: position 3,186,336 of record OU026084.1, read on the forward strand.
CCTCCTTTTGTTTGAGTGCAACGCTGATTTGGCTCTTCTCTCTGGTGAGGCGGGATTCGAGAAGTACGAGAGAGCGAAGCACAAGGGCGAGTTGGTCCTGGCGTAGTCGCCTCTCATGGGTGAGCTGCTTATCGCGTGCGGCGAGCGCCTGTCCCGCTTCCACGAGCTGGTGCCGCTGCTTGAGCACCGACTCCGACTGGTGTTGCAGGGCGTTCTTCACCGCATCCAGCTCGCGACGCAGCTCCATCGCTTCAGAACTGCTATCCATCTGAAAATAAGAGAAACGAATTGTTAATATCTAAATTACAATAACCAATAGTTCCTAAACTTACGAAATATAACTTACACGACAACGATAAGGAAATGTTAAACACATTTTATGCACGACCATTGAGTTCAAAGTGTCACTGGTGCTGTGACTGCGTATTATGAAGAGATATAAACTAATGATTGCTATCAGATGCTCAGATTTAATAAACCTATACTTTAGTATTGATCAAAGTCCAAATAAGTAATTTCTAGATGACAACTAGGTCATGAGTCCAATGTCTAATTTACATGCAAAAAGCAAATCAATAGTAGACAAGTAAATAATCACTTCATTAATAATTTTCTTTTACTAATGTTAATAGGCATCGAGTAATTTGATAGCCATTTAACATCTATTCGTAATTAACCACCTAATTTCTAAATTACCATTATAACAGTTAATCAATAACCAGTCCAATAAATTAACAAGCATTGCCTTTGTTTACATTTTATTAAAATGACCTTTGTACCAAATAATATGCATTTACAACATGCATGTAAATGCAATAGGTAAAGGTTTTGTGCAATATTGTAATTTTACAATTGTTTTTAACGTAAACAACGTGTCACGTGGGTGTTACATGCTTTCTATTTATAATAATCTATTGCATATCTTCGATAGGTAGATACTAATGTAACAAAGATGAGGGGGTGTGTTTGAACGCGTCTGATCTCTCTTACTACTAGTGGGATTTGTTTTTATTTTTTGCATTTCATAGCCTAAAAATGAATCGCTGAATGTGTTGCTAAGCGCAAATCTCGAGAACAGCTGAACCGATTTCGCTAATTCTTTTTTTGTTGTGTTTGATATTGTCAGGAAAAGATTCTTAAGAAAGAGAAAATCGTTACGCATGTAAAACCGCGGGGCGCAGCTAGTCACTATCACTACATAGTATAAAACAAAGTCGCTTTTTCTGTCCCTATTTCCCTTTGACCGTTTCAATCTTTAAAACTACGCAACGGATTTTGATGCGGTTTTTTTTAATAGATAGAGTGATTCAAGAGGAAGGTTTATATGTATAATACATGCATGCATAATATAGCCGTGCGAAGCCGAAGCGGGTCGCTAGTAATTAATAAAAAGAGTAAAACATCGTGATGGAAAGCACGCGTTCTATCGGCCGCGTATGTACCTAACTGTCTTTTGTAACCAGTTACAAACGAAGAAAATTTACTCCATTCACGTAACATACACAAACTGCATAAATCTATATCTGTACTAATCACTATATAGTATAAAACAAAGTCGCTTTCTCTGTCCCTATGTCCCTAATAGTCCCTATTTATGCTTAGATCTTTAAAACTACGCATAATACAGCCGTGCGAAGCCGGGGTGGGTCGCTATAATATTAATACGAAAGTTTGTGCGTTTTTCCCTCATAATCACAATTAATTACGACCTACTAAGTTATCTAAGAAGGTACTTAAATGTAAGTACTACCTATTAACATAATTGTCACTTTGGTCACACACATTGTCACACAAATTTTGCATTGTTGGAGTTTCTGGTGATTTCTAAAAAAATAAAGAAAACTTAGTTACGTTTTTTTCTCATGACGAATTCTTAATTTTGTTTGAAAGTAGAAGGAAATGATATTATTGGTATTTTCACCTCATATACTAATATTATAAAGCTGAAGAGTTTGTTTGAACGCGCTAATATCAGGAACTACCTACTGGTTCGAGTTGAAAAATTATTTTTGTGTTGGATAGTCCATTTATAGGTTACTTTTTATTTTGATATTCCCACGAGATCGGGACTTACGCGGGTGAAACCGCGGGACGCTGCTAGTTAATATATAAACTAAACGGTGTGGCACAATAGGTGCCTTTATCAATAAAATCGATGTCTTCCAGGCAACCTTTGGATTAAAAAGAATGGGTGGGATGTTCATAACGTGATAAGAATAAGTAAGTAAGGACCTTAAAGTAATGCTTGAGTTTTTCATTTTTAAAACTGATTCTAGAACTCTACTTTGGGCCTCTATCTGGCTGCCATAATACGGATCAAATAGTAGGTATACAGAGCTACCCTTCTTCTATAAAGTTGGTTAAAAATCGCAAGAAAGCAAGAGGAGTCTCACAGCTAAGTAACGTTCGCTGATCGTTTACGGTCGTGTGGGTTAAGCAACGGCTGGCGCGGTCATTACTTCGATGGGTGGCCAATCAGTAGTGTAGCAATAATGTGTTTTTGTGAGCCCCTCAGTGCTCCGGAAGGCACGTTAAGCCGTTGGTACCGGTGTTGTTACTTCTAGTTGCAGTCGTTAGGTCAAGTTAGAGTCGCCTAAAAAAACTCTAACAAAAGGTTAGCCACACCACTATACGAGAAGAAGACAAGAAACGTTCATGTTTCTTGTGACTTTAACCAACTTTATAGAAGATCTACCTTAGGTAAGTATACCTAGATTTAATCAATTCAAATTGCTTTTTAGAGCCGTATTCAAGGACGAAAACATTAAGGTATACAACTCTGCCTAAAATCTATGTTAATTAAGGCAAGCCATCCGTGAACAATACTTTATTGTAAGTATCTAATTTATTTAAATTTAAAGTCGTTTAGAGCTATTATGTGAGTTTTCGTTTACGTAGTTTTAAGTAATGATAGGACCCGTATAATTTTAATTACTTATGGTTTAAGTAGGTACTTGTATACTGACTGGTTTCCGGGTCCTTTTTGCGTCATGGGTTTGCCTAGCACGTATACTACCCTTTCAGCTTAGTCGACCATGTCCAGAAGGAAATAACTTGTCAATACGTCTGAAGTCAACTAAGCTGCGGGTTTCAACGTAAGAGCAATGTTAATTTGCGCATATAAATGTTTTGTAAGAAAAATCCATTAGTGGACGGCCGGGATTTGAACCTAATGACCTCAGGAATGAGATGAAAGAAAGAAAGAAAAGAAAAAAAAAATTTTTTTTTGACACAAAAAAATAGACAAAAAAGCACAAGAAAAAAGTAGAACAGCGCCCAGAAAAAAGGTTTCGTCCTCAGCACGATGCTAAAGCTGGAAGAGATGGTACTACTAGGCTAACACCGCTCTTAAAAGGCAGTATATTCGAGCTAAGTAGTTATTTAGCTACTTTTGCCGCTTTACCACTTGATCCGCGCAATCCGTTCTTTTGACAAAATTTTATAATTCACTAGCGACCCGCTCCGGCTTCGCACGGCTATATTATGCATGTATTATACACTAGCTGACCCGTGCCCACTTCGTTGGGCATAATGTTAATAAATTAAATTATCTATACTAATATTAAAAATATACTTTTTGTAACTTAAATATAAAAGTTAGACATATGCTTTCGTTGACTTTTTTGTAGGCATTTTCAAGCTCCACATCTTTTCTCTAGAACTCAAAAATATATATTTCATAGTTAAGGCAGCGTTCGTAAGAAACGCTTTCATTCGACCGTTTTTTCTCCGATTCACTTTGCAAAACGGATTACCACGTAAAAGCCTTTTTATTTTTCGGTTTTTTATATAACCTATGACACTCAGCAATAATGTGGCTTTCTATTGGTGAAAGAATTTTTAAAATCGGTTCAGTAGATCCCGAGATTACCCCTTACAATTTAACAAATATACAAACACACAAACTTTCCTTCTTTATAATATTAGTATAGAAGTATAGATATAAACCTTCCTCTTGAATCACTGTATCTATTAAAAATCCGCATCAAAATCCATAGGGATATAGGGACATAGGGACAGAGAAAGCGACTTTGTTTTATACTATGTAGTGATGAATGAAAAACTTCAATGACTGATCAGAAACTAGAAAACCGTAATGACTACCTATCTCAACCAGAAACCAGTTTTGTAATGCTTGTTTTTAGGGTTCCATAGCCAAAGGGTAAAAACGGAACCTTATTACCTACTAAGACTTCACTGTCCTTCCGTCTGTTCCGTCTGTCACTGGGCATCTCATAAACCGTGATAGCTAGAGGAGTTGAAATTTAACAGATGATGTATTTCTGTTGCCGCTATAACAGCAAATACATACGTAACGTACTACGTAAAGTTTACAATCCTGTGCAGCACTATTTGAACATTATAACAACGTAACCTGTGGATCGAACCCACGTCGGTTGGTGTAGCGGGTGGCGGCTTATACCACTCACACAACTAAAGACATAACTAACATGTTGAAAATAAAAATTACACTAAATACTTTTAATTCAAGTATTTAAGTTTGTGCGTAACGTCTATTAGAAGAAGGTCGTAAGTCCAATATTTGTTGATAGTATTATTGTAGCAAACTGATCATTTACTTATGACCCATACTGTACATATTTGTTGTCTTAGCGGCAACAGAATAGTATGGAACCTTTCGTGCTCGAGTCCGACTCTCACTTGGCCGGTTTCTTTATGTTCCACGAAATAGGTACTCTAATACCCAAGTACACAATGGAATGTAAAATATTATTTCACCAGTAAAACGTCGAACGTGCCACGTGACTTTTGATTCAACAAAATCAGCGATAACGCTACTTGTTGCGATAACATAGCTTATCTTGAAATACGGCAGTTGTTTGTAGTTTTAAAGGTGGTAATTTTAGGCATGCCGCGCCCGCCCGCCGCCGGCTTTTGTGTCTTGGGTTCTAGTTAGAAAAATTGCGTGCTTTGCCGACAATATGGGCAAACTCCGTACAGCCACCTGACACAAGATTACTTTCCATTAGGGATATCTTCAATCGACAGATTTTTTTGTATGAAATTGACATTAATCATTGTATGAAATTGGCGTAAGATGAAGTTATACCTCAGTCTGAGAGTTATTCTACCATTTTTTTCCTCTAACAGAAGACAAGGTCGATTTCATAAAAAAGAAAAACCAAAAAAAGTATGTCATGTTACTTTCATTACCGCCTACCGCGCCGATTACGCCGCCGCCGCCGACTAATTATACATCAGACGCCGCCGCCGATCACAAAACCATCGGCGCACACCTCTATTAGGTATTTTTTGACACATACGATTATCCAGATGTCTGTAAAGTCGGCTGCTTAATTGCAGCCCCCGGTAGAGTTAAAAAATTACTATTATTGGCATGTTTTCATTCTAATATTTTTGTTTGAGAAATTCTTGAAGACTTTAAACAGCAGCTTTAAAGCAGGTGTCTGGAATCTTGCTTGTGTTGAAAACATTCTTATAACAGTTGGTTTGGAGCTCTACGGTGGGTCTGCAATTATGCAGCCGACCGTACCTTGAAAACAAACGACTACCTAAATTGAGACGCTATTTAATCTTATTGCGAACTTAGTTCAAAAGCAGACACATCGAGATGTAGTCATAACGCTGTTAACCCAATGCATGCTAAAATCGATTTATTCCGGTCGAATCCCCTGTCTCTGATACCCTGGGGGATTAGTTTTATTTTATTCTACAAAATCAAGTTAAAGTCAAAGAACGTCTGACAGGATTGGGCCTAATGAAGGAAAATCCGCAGGGTGCAGCCAGTCTACAATATAATCAATTTTTAGTTTAGTATGAAACTAGCGACCCGCCCCGGCTTCGCACGGCTATATTATGCACTTATTATACATCTTGAATCACACTATTTATTAAAAAAAACCGCATCAAAATCCGTTGCGTAGTTTTAAAGATCTAAGCATACATAGGGACAGACAGCGAAAAGTGACTATGTGATAATAACTATGAAACATGGGAGAAAAGAGTTTTTGTAGGTAATGAATAGGCTCTGAAGTCTGAACTAACTGGACCAATTTTGATAAATCTTTGTATGAGGGAGGCAGGATATACATTACTTCATTGTAAGTAAGGTAGGTAATGTTTTATTGTTAAACTAGCTGCGCTCCACGGTTTCACCCGCTTAACACCCGAAACCGTGAGAATATCAAAATAAAAAGTAGCCTATAGTCTTCCTCGATAAATGGACTCTCCAACACTAAAATAATGTTTCAATTCGAACCAGTAGGTAGTTCCTGAGATTAGCGCGTTCAAACAAACAAACAAACTCTTTAGCTTTATCATTACGTAGTATAAAACAAAATCGCTTTCCGCTGTCTGTCCCTATGTATGCTAAGATCTTTAAAAGTACGCAAGAAATTTCGATGCGTTTTTTTTTAGATAGAGTGATTCAAGAGGAAGGTTTTAAGTATAATACACGCATAATATAGCCGTGCGAAGCCGGAGCGGGTCGCTAGTAATATTATAAAGTATACATAGATATACGTGGGTGAAACCACGGCGCACTGCTAGTGTATTATGTATGAGATAAAAACGACACTCTACCACAACTCTACCATACCTACTCTATGAACTTTTGACACGATTCATCAAAATATTGATAAAATGACACACAAAGTATTGAATTGGTTTTTTTATGTACGCAGACGAGGTCAATAAGGTACTTAACTCTAGTGGTAAACCTACTTAAAATACAATAAAAATATTTATAAGATTGGCGGATTTTTTGTTCAAATCGCTACGGACTGACATTTACAAAAACTTTAAGCCATTATTTAATCCCTATTCTATGAGCAATCACGCCCAAATCCAATTTTAAAACGTGATTGCTTTCGCACCTCCTAATCGTAGTGATAATCATGATCAATGGGAATGAAAACCGAATACGCGGGAAATTAATTTCATTTTTTACTGTTTGAAATTCAAAGTCGTTACTGACTGAGACATTGTTAACTACAGAGTACTATGGAGGTCAGGCAGTAGATTGATTTGATATAATCAAAGCACAATCCAAGCTAATGGACGTATCAGGTTGTTTGGTAGATCCAACGTAGAGAAAAAAATATCTCACTAGGCCTATTTTGGATCTGGCCCATGGATCTTCTGAGAATGATCCACACAGATAGTTATTATGACATAGGTATTAGAAATCGAAATGTAACATTATTTTATAATCTGCTACTCTATAAAATAATTTAACTTCTAAAACCAACTAAGTACTAATAAGTAATTAGGTGCGTAAAAATATGTGATTTAATGTATACTAATATACTTACATTAATTACTAATAAACATTATCTGTTAATTATTATGCATAATTATTTGAATTTAGGTTAATTTGAAAGACTTATTATCATAATCATAATCATTTATTCGTGAATATAGGTGGTACACTTGACATAATTACACGTATTGCATCTCTATATTCTACCTCACAGACATACGAAATTTTATTAAAATTATTAAAGAAGGATTATTATGGTTTAGATAATTAGGTTCTGGATGCTTGATGATGTTTAACTTTTAAACAAAACGTTACATTCTGTTTTTTTTTTAGTTTTCACGCGCACCTGGTATCTCATCCCTTTAATAATTATAATAATCTACTCTATGTGGACCATCTGACCGTTGTGCATGGTCATTCGCCTTTATATTACTCTAAGACAACTATAGGTATAGGTAGGTAGGTTGATATAGCCTGTGATATAGCTAGAAGAGTAGAGGAAGTCTAGGTCATTGACTTGTTTACGATAAATCAGTACGTAGTAATGTCAATAACAATTTATAAGACAATGCTGATAATGAGAAATTATTTTATTGGTTGAACTTTGTACGAAATAATTCGCAAACTATAGGTTCGTATAATTAAACACTTGAAAATTGATGGAAAAATGTGAGTTTGGTAAGTATGTATTTGGGTGTTTTTGGAGACAGTTACGATCGTTCTATTATTATGTACTTACTTACTTAAAAAGAAATAGGTATGTATGTATAGAATTTTGACATGAAAATATATTTTTTTCAATCTAATGTTCGAGTTTGTTTGTTGATATTTTTAGATATTTGTTTGTTTGTTGCGGTGATTTATTTTAAATACTTAGGGGGAAAATACAACTTTCATCTTCCATTATTCCCCAAATTGGTTTGTCCATTTGGGGTATAGTGGTAATACCCCCCCTTGATCACTCGGGAATCTCGACTTGAAGAACCCCAAATTGTAAACGGCTGGAAAGAGACTGCAGGCAACTGTCCATTCCTTTGCTGTACGAATAAGAAATGACGAAGCAAAACGCTGGCCGATCGGAATCCAGTTCGTGAAATTTCCAAAAAATACAAAAGTCATTGACATCTCACTTTATGCACAACTTGATCAAACTTTTATGACAGGTGAAAGTTGTGGGACTAATCCGATATCAACATAAACCGTTAAATATACATTTACACATTGCTTTTTTATGATTTTTTTATTTACAAATGATAGGTCAGCTTTTGACCACTATCACACCTACCTGATGGTAGGTGACGATGCGGCCTAAGATGTAGCACGCTTTCCTAGAAGATACCTATTCACTCGCGACTTGATAACTCCCAAATTGTACACGTCAGGAAAGACAGACGCAGGCAACCGATTCCATTCCCTTGCAGTACGAATAAGGAATGACGAAGCAAAACGCTTGGTGCGAACGTCTATCTGGTAATATGTCCACCATGAATCGGTGCCGCAGTCTGCCTGGTTATACGACGAAAGCCTATTTAACACTTTTTATTGAAGACTATCACCTCGCGATTTAAAGCACAAGAAATGTAGAGAGCCCCTTGCCCTGCAGCAGTGGGACAGTGTAGGCTTTTAATATTTTAAATATAATCCATTTATGTAAGAAATACGTAAAGAAAAAACCAGATGAATCATTATTCATTACTAAGTAATACTTATAAATGTTTTTTGATAAGTCGTCGTCACAGATCACCTTGTGATGTCATCAATCATCTGATCGAGATGCGGTCACGGTCAGTGTGATGTGTCATACATACTTATATGAGCAATGAGCATGACATTAGGGTCGTGTTACGGTCATCATTTATGTCCTAATGATGATGGAGAAGTTGAATGAGAGACAGGTAAGGGGTTGATTGATCATTATCAAAGTTAATATTTAAGTCGTCGTGTTATACCGAATCGACACCACAGTATTCATCATTAGTTGGGTACTTTATAAGTTAATGTTAATTACTTAGGTACCTAATATTTTATAGGTAACTTAACTACTTAAGACCTCAATTATGTAAACATATATTTAATCAATAAATCAACTTAAACAATTACTCCAGAAAAAACTAGAGCCACTTGAGAAATATTTGAATTTAAAATTAATAGAAGTAATTAAAACTCGATTTTAGCTGATATTTGTCAAAATTCTATCTTCTATCTATTTTTTAATTCGGCCGTTTTCAAAAATATAATATTATTTTAAACAAAGCCTCTTTTTTTCATCTTCGACATAAGCCAAAGTGATCGATAAAATTGTGATTTTTAAATTCTGCTACAAGTGGCTTTAACTATTTTGAATCCATACTAAGGAAGGGCCTAATGAGGATTCAAAACTACTTGCCCGACTTGCACTCGGTTTTTATAACACAATTGTAGTAGTTCATCTGACACAAAAATCTCTTATGAACTACGATCAAATGGCCTTTTACAAGTGGCTTTGATGTGAGCTTTTTTAAAGACAATTACCCCAGAGATTTAACGCTATGTAAGATATAATTATTTTCTTCAAGTTCTAAAACTATAGATAATAAAGCTCGCCTGAGTCTAAAGTTCGTGATGTCCCAGCTTTCTGTAAGTTCCTGCTCAAACCGGTCCACTCTGGGACGCGCGAAAGCGTTCAAGGTTGGGCTTTCTTCCTACTAACGCGGTACTCTTGCAAGATTATGTGGTGTAGTAGCTTCGAACACATACCTACTAGAGACGTAATGTCATTTATTTTTGTTTAGCGAAAATTCCGCCAAAATATTGTCACTTCGATGACCGATCAACGAACGTGGAATTCTATGCCGATCAAGGATTCCGAATAATTGGGCTTGCAAAACATTATCTTAGGTACTAATATTATTAAGGTGAAAGATTTGATTGTTTGTTTGCATTGAATAGGCTCCGAAACTACTGGATCGATTTTGATAAAACTTGGTATGAGGATACATTGATTATAAATTGGAAGTCTCATAGGCTAATTTTATCTTGATATTCTTAAGGTATCGGGAGTTACGCGGGTGAAACCGTGGAGCGCTGCTATAGTTTTCAATAAAAATAAGACATTCTATTTTAATTTTCAATCAATTCATTTACGGGATAAGAGTAGGTAAGTTGGAGTAGATAAAAAAAGAGTAGGTAAATTGGAAATAAAATAACTAGGTAGGTAGTAAGTACCTACCTACCTAGTTATTTTATTTCCAATTTTTACAATTTTGTTTTCTACCTTACTGGTTGTTTAAATAAAATAATGTATCCTAAGTTTCTACTCTAAAGATTTTTGAAAATAAGAGGGGGGAAATTTGTATAAATAAGTACCTATTTGTTCTAGAAACAAAAGATTATTGAATGAATACCAACTTCTATAAATAAATATTAACGAATGTTTCAGGGTTTTTAATAATGTTGGTTTAGTAAGATTATTTTTAAAACTGATAAGGAATTTGGGAATAAGGAAGTAAGCCCGGCTAGCTCAGTCGGTAGAGCATGAGACTCTTAATCTCAGGGTCGTGGGTTCGAGCCCCACGTTGGGCGCAACTTTTTGTCATAATTTCCTTTTTTAAACATTTATATTTAAATGCTGTCACTTATTTCAATGATTATTCTAGACAACAAAAATGATTGCCTTTAACTGTGAAAAATAAGTTCTTATTTACTAAAAAAAAATTAAGAGAAAAATTAATATTTATTTTAATAAAAGTTTTATGTAAGTACGCAGATTTTTTGGATAAAGTTTTAGACTAGTATTATAATAATTACCTAATTTTTTTCTTAATGCAACAAAAGCAGGTAATTAAATCTAAAACTCTAGTAATTATGCTAGAAGTCTAGGTAACTGGTTAGGTAAATACTATGAATCACCTAAACGATAAGAATGTTAAATACGACTGTTTCTAGTGATTTACCTACCGAGGTCTTATTGATAAGATAACATTTATTATAGTGCCTTTAGCCTTTAGTGCCTGTGTGAACGTCAAGTCAATAATTGACTTTGTCTACACTTCAAGTTCGGATACTAACTAACCGCGCGGCGGCACCCCGCCTGGCCGTAGCCGAGTTGATTCGGAGCTGCTGATCGTTTGGCATCGCGCTTACGTTGCGAGGCGATACGGTGACGATCCTTTTCAGAGTTGATATATTGTGTACTACGACCCTAAAGCATTTTTATATCGTTTAAATGTTTTTGATTTTGACTGTACTTTTTATCATATCGGGTAGAGTTGGGAGTTTTTGTTAGGTATTTTAAAATCGGGTAGAGATGGGATCGGGTAGAGTCGGGATGTAGCCGAATTTATAGGGCAAGGAGCGATGGAAGGCTGATGTTTTGGAGGCCAAGATCCACTTTGGGTCGCAAAGCTAGTGGAGTTAGAAATTAAGTCTTTATAAGTTACTAGCGACCCGCCCCGGCTACGCACGGCTATATTATGCATGTATCACTACATAGTATAAAATAAAGTCACTTTTCGCCATCCCTATGTCCCTATGTATGCTTAGATCTTTAAAACTACTTTTTTTTAATAGATAGAGTTATTAAAGAGGAAGGTTTTTAGATGCATAATACAGCCGTGCGAAGCCGGGGCGGGTCGCTAGTTTTACATATAAACCTTCCTCTTAATCATTATATCTATTAAAAAAAACCGCATCTAAAACCGTTGCGTAGTTTTAAAGATCTAAGCATACATAGGGACAGACAGCGGAAAGCGACTTTGTTTTATACTATGTATTATTTTCATATTATTCTAGTTGTGTGGCTCAGTTATCTCCTGTTAGTTATTTACTTGTAGGTACTACCAGGACATTCCGAAAAGAAATTAAAAATTATTTGTATGAAAATAAAAGATTTGTTTTAATTCGAAGTTTGGGTAAATCACTACATAGTATAAAACAAAGTCGCTTCCCGCTGTCTGTCCCTTTGTATGCTTAGATCTTTAAAACTACGCAACGGATTTTGATGCGGTTTGTTTTAATAAAACAAAACTACTACGCGTACGAAGTCGTGGGCAACAGTTAAATAATAATAATAATAACCTTTTTATTCCCAATACATTCATTTACGTCGGTTTCACCGGATACGTGTATGAGGACATACACGGTGTCAGGATGGACGAGTGTAAGGTTCATTTAATTTAAGTAAATAATTTAAATATTGTTTTATATTTTATCCAATGACTACAAACTAAAAATAACAGTAACATGTTAAAATAACATGTTCCACTTAAAACTAAGGACGAGAAACACTTGGTGAATAGCGGGATTCGAAGCTACGACGTCATAGGAGATGGTTGTGTTCATAATCATAATGTTGAAAGTGAATATAAATAGTAATTGCTGACATCCTGGTGGTTTTATTGGAGAGGAGCCTTTTAAATTTTTTTTACATTATTCTCTACCCACAACAGTTAGTTAGTCTAAAATAACCGGGAAGTGGATCAAATTTAATTTGCAAGATTTGATGACAAACACCGGGACAGGTGAAGTTAAATAAAAGCTTATAATTAAGACATTTTCAAGACGTGACGACATCATTATTAACACATTTTGACACCTTGTTGTTATGTTTCCCCAAACATAACAACTATTTTAAAAGTTTTCGTTTGAATAGGTAACTTTCTTATCCAGGATTAAAACACGAGAATTTTAATCAAGAAAATTGCTACACTTTTTATGTTAATTTATAATGGAGGATATTGCCGTGAAAGTGAACAAAAAATGCGGCCAATACCTGTTTTAATTTCTGAGTATACACTCATATTAATTTGTTTTTGAAATTGTAACTTGCCAGGTTGGTATGATTATTATTTTCACTCAATTAAGCTTACTTAAAAAAATACGACCAAGCGTGAGTCGGGCTCGCGTATAAAGGGTTCCTTACCATTATATTTTTAGTGTTTGTTGTTAAAGCGGCAACAGAAATAAATCATCTATAAAAATTTCAACTGTGTAGCTATCACGGTTCATGAGATCCGTATTCACAAACGTACTTAAGTTGCTCTTGGATATGGATAAGTGAACGCACTGCGCTAAATGCGGCCCTATGATTGGTCAATTTTGTGCTGCTCTCTTCACTCAAGCGAATCAGCGTTTTATTTGCAATCAGCAAATAAAACGCTGAATCAGCGTTACACTATGCAATGTCATAGGGTTGATTGTGAATATGGGTGACAGTCAGAAGGCCAATTCTCGTAAATAACATTATTCAAATTACATTTCAATATCATTTCGATTGCATTTCGATCACAAATAATACCCTCAAAGTAGCTCAAAATACCCTAAAAGTTAGCTTTTTGTAAAAATAACTGACTTTGAGGGTATCTTTTGCAATCGAAATGCAATCGGGATGATATTGAAATGTAATTTAAACAATATTATTTACGAGAATTGGCCTTCTGGTCAGAAAGGGTTCCGTTTTTACCCTTTCGGTACGGAACCCTAAAAACAATTTAGTATCTCTCATTAAAACGTCAATTAGGTAGTTAATTAGAAGAACTAGAAAAGTAGACTATAATTTGAAGCGGCTCACTGACTTCGATACAAAAAGAAAAGGTCAGAAGCCACGCGCCTTAGAGCTTTTCTTGTCCCATAAGTTTGTTAACGGTCTACTAATTTAAGTAGTTTTTTTTAATGTAATAAGGATAAATTTGTCACTATGCCGAACGAACGATTGCGGGTTCGATTCCCGCATCAGACAAGGTAGATATTTCTGTGGTCTTAGGTAGATATTTCTGTGGTTGTTTCTATGTCGTGTTCTAGCTGGTAGGAATGGACTCTGAAATTCTGTGTCGTTAGGTATACTGCTCTTCATGTTTGTAAACCTAAGAGGAGTCCTCGGTCTTATACATGACTTGTTTTTGTATACTTACAGAATTGTACAAAACTTGCAACAGCTTCATCCGATGCACCTATACATATTTATATTTCTTTTTGGGCTTCAGTAGGTTAATTAAGGTTTTTAGTTTTAAGTTTTTTTAAACCATGACATGAATACTAATTTAATTTTAATTTTAATTTTTTTTGTAAGTTTAATATGGGTTTTCTAGCCTGAAATAAATGATTTTTATTTTTTTATTATTTATGTATCACTACAAAGTCGCTTTCTCTGTCCCTATATCCCTATGTATGCTTAAAATCTTCAAAACTACGCAACGGATTTTGATGCGGTTTTTTTTAATAGATAGAGTGATTCAAGAGGAAGGTTTATATGTATAATACATTCATAATAAAGCCGTGCGAGGCCGGGGCGGGTCGCTTGTTATAAGTATATATTTACAAAAGTTTGTCTAGCGACCATAACACAAGTCTATTTACTTAGTTTGGGGTTAGATGGATATGTGTGGAATGTCCTGCAATATTTATTTAAGTATTTATTTTATTTAAATTTTTACTTTTGGGTGAATTGGTTTTGTGTGCCATAATATTTAAAGAACAGCGATAATTTACAGCTTAACTCCAGCTTCTTGTTGCTTTTTCTTCCGGACAGACTGGTGTATTTAAACTTTTTTGCTGTGAGTAGACTATTGTAGGTAAACCGACTTAACGGACAGAATATATTTGCAACCGTTGGAGGGTGGCCGTTTTGCGTGTAAGTACAGAAAACATAAAAACGCAACGAGTGATATAAAAAATCGATTACTTGCTCGTTGCTAAGCAATTAGGTGATACAATTAACTTGCTATGTAATTTTAAAGTTTTGAGCGTTTTTTAAGGTTACAATCGGTTCTATTCAATGAAGGAACTTCCTCCATGGTTTATTCCACAAATTCCCTAAGATTGTTCCCTATCCCTACCCAGGGGATTTGTGGACTTTTTGTCTACAAATTTTCCCCGCATCGCCGCCGGCAAGGGATTTCAAGACAAAAGTCTACAAATCCCCTTTACCAATATTTAAACTATTGTTAAGTTAATTAGTTAGTTGTTGTTGTTGCTATTGCATAGCTTTTATCGCGGGCTTTGAGCGCGGCGACCGAATCAAGAAATTCCGTAACGAAAATAAAACTTAACACCCCCCACTCCGCCTAACATGTAGTTTTAATTAACCATTTTTAGCCTACCTCGACAATTGGACTATCCAACACAACATTTTTTTTTAATTTTAACCATAATATACTTATACTGGTTAAAATTGAAAGTTCCTGAGATTAGCGATTTTAAACAAACTCTTCAGCTTTATCCTACTAATATTATAAATGTGAAAGTTTGTGTGTATGTATGTTTGTTACTCCTTCACGCAAAAACTACTGGACCGATTGCGATGAAACTCGGTATCTAGATAGCTGGAGAAATGGATTAACACATAGGCTACTTTTTATCCCCATATTCCCACGGGATCGGGACTTACGCGGGTGAAACCGCGGGGGGCAGCTAGTAATCTCTATATATATAAAATTCTCGTGTCACGGGGTTCGAACTTGAACTCCTCCGAAACGGCTCGACCGATTCTCATGAAATTTCGTGAGCATATTCAGTAGGTCTGAGAATCGGCCAACATCTATTTTTTTTTTGTTTTTTTTTTTGTAAATAGCAAAATAACGTTTGCCGGGACAGCTAGTATTAGTATATATTTGTTTATTACCTATGACGTAAAATGACTTATTTGTCTAGATTTACAGTAGTAACCCATTGTTGAATTCTAGTTTTCTTCGTTCACAATATATCCGAGCGTCTATTGTTTAAATGTGTATATTAGTACCTACTACAAACAAACGAATACATTTCTTTTCTTATAGTTTGGTATGATCTTATCAAATACGACACACTTTCCAGTTTCGTTATGGTTTCTAAATACGGAGGTCAAGGTCGTTTGTTTTTAAAACAAATCTTATCTCAGGGTTTTTGAAGTGAAAACTTCTTTAGCGGCGTTAAGCACTTTTTCTGTAATGGGTATAAAATCTTAAACTCGCGTCAGGACACGTGACCTGATCGAAAAAGCGTAAGACGGATGGAGAGTAGACAGCTATCCCCTCTCTACGGCGCGGCGAAAATGTATGCCTGGGCCTACTGTTTTTAATTTGGCTGTGAGTGTATTAAGACGTACATATGGTATTTTTTAACGGACGACTATTGACGGACGACAAATGTCGGACGACAAATGTCGGACGACAATTTGTTGGACGACAAATGTCGGACGACTATTTGTCGTCCGTCAATAGTCGTCCGTTAAAAAATACCATATTTTTTTTTTTCATCTAAAACTCTTTTTGCGTATGTTCTCGCGACATATGAGATTTTACACAGATATACAGTTTTCACTTCTGCCTGCACTCCCGGAGTGCGCTGTTTTTTATACCACGCATCAGTAGAAAAATTAAGGCAATTGGTGCCCATTTCAGCCCGTAAAAATTTTTTTTAAAGTTATTTACTAAGTTTGTAATCCGCGAAGACCATCAATGAACACCTATTTCTTTTTTTACCCGATTGCCTGACGCAAAAAGAAGGGTAGGGGAAAGTGGTCACCATTCGTACGCGGGGCACATTCGTACATTTAGTATATCAGAAAAACTAAAGGGCACACAAACACGCGTTTGCTTGTGTGCATAGACATACCGGCCACCAAGTAGCTAGTGAAGTATTGCGCCAGTCGCACCACGGTGTATCGGTTGACAAGAGGTAACGTGTTTTCGCGCGCGGTGAGTAATTTTTTTACCTAACTTTAATTTGCAATTGTTAGTAGAATTGTTATGTTTTTTGATAAAATGGTGATGATTAATTATTGTAAACATTGTTTATTTTGAGCTTTAATTGTTATATTTCTCAAACTATATTAGAATTTGTATAAAGCTGTATTTTAATTTTGTGCAAGGCATGGGGGTGCATTCGGACAGCGAAACAGGAGGCACATTCGTACGCGTACGAACGCTCCCCATTTAGATTCTACTAACCACCCAAAATTATTTTTTTATAAAATACCTTTTAAAAGTATTATGCAGACAGCACAATAACATATATTTCCTTTTATGAAGCTTCTAACAAAATGAAATATTTGTATTAAGTAAACCTTATAATTCATATTTTATTGCAGAATCATGGTGCGAAAATATGAAAAGGGTAAATAAAAGTAAAACGTAGTTTGAAGGAACTTAATTCAAGACAAAAAAAGATAGCTAAGCAAATAGAAAGTAATCAAGATAAAGAGGAATCTGAAGGATCACAATTTCTAGAATGGCTAGACTTTATAATTTTGCAGTTAATTTAAATAATTATAATGTGCAATAACTTCTAAAGTTAGAATTGATTAATAATTGATTACCTACTTTAAGTTTAAATTGTCAAAGACTGGTCAACAACCTCATAGAAAATGATTGTAAAAATCTAATTTAGACTGATTGTAAAGCATACAATAATCATTATGTAAACTAAGGATGAACGATTTAATTTTTTGTTATTTTCTTAAGAAAGATTTATCGAGAAAATTCAAGTCAAATATTATTAAGTTAGTTATTTGATAAATAAATGTTTTTTTAATAATTAATAAAAAATTACCGACTTTAACATGATTTTTAATTACCATGTATGAATCTACCCCATGGCGTATGAAAGTACCCCACCTACTGTACGAACGTACCCCGTACGTGGGGTACGTTCGTACAAATCTCGTATCGTAGAAAAATGACTATAACTCTTTAACCTTTTGTCATAATGACTTCGGACTTTTTTGTAACAAACTACAATATATTTGTTACACTTAGGTACAAAAACTAAATAAATTCGACAATTAATTATAAATTTAAAAAATAAAATCTAAAAAGTGTACGAAGGGTAACCACTTTCCCCTAATGTGTTTAACGGTCTAGTGTGTTTTGCGGGGCCCATTTCTTATTAGATAAGTTTGGATAAGCTTATAGACAACAAGAAATTTTCGTCTGTGAATTACTTAACACCCCGTGCCTATGTGTAATTAAAATGTGGGAAAAGTTTTCCAATTTGAAAAGCATTTTGCTTTTGGCTCCTATTTGCGCCTTTTGCACCTTCTTAGGCCTTCAAATTATTTAAATCTAATGTATGGTTACAAAAATCGATAATTTGAATTATTATAATTTTTAGCATTCTTCTGCATATTTCGTGACCTTTATTGCTTGCGTTGTTGCTACGAAAGTTATTCTTATCTAGTTTGTCTATGACGTCAGCTTAACCGACTTAAAAAGTTGTTTATTATCTTGTTTATCAAGTAATCAAGTCATTTAATAGTTTGGCAGTAGCACCGAAAGTAGACAAGTCTAAATAAAAACCGATGTTGACAAGGATTCTTTCACATGTTGTACGGTAGCCCAACTTAAATATTTTTGACTAGATAACGTCTAAGTAGTAAATTGATAGAACACCTGCATTTACAAAAAAGTGTCATATTTATATTGTGTGACGTCATTGTCACGTGTCACGTGTCCCATTATGTGACGTCATTGTCACGTTCCGGTGACGTCATGTCAACAATGACGTCACACAGCACCGGCTAGACAGTTAAAAGTTTCATAGTGATGTATTTTCTAGCACCCATAACACAAGTCTAGTTACTTAGTTTGGGGCTAGATGGCGATGTGTGGAATGTCCTGCAATATTTATTTATATAATATTATTTATTTCTGTTGCCGCTATAACAATCAATACTAAAAGAAGTATGGAACCCGACTCGCACTTGGCCGGTTTTTTTTACCCAGATGAAGCCGGTGTACGTCGCTAGTTGTCAATAAATTAAAGCGTAGGTAAGTACTAACCTAGGAAACTATTAGATAGGTACATATTATGTCCTTCATGATAAAATGATATGCATCACACACATACTGCAATAGTTTGCGCAAAGACACGGTTACGAACACAGATGCGTTTGCGCAAGAGTTCAGGAAATCGTATGCTATATGACTACAGGAAGATGCTTATCAAAGTGTATACTTAGCGGATGGCCGCGGAAAACATTATTTTCATTAGGTTTTTGGCTTTGGTTATATCTCAAAATATCTATATATTAACTCTGGATTATTGTGAGTGTATTTTCGTTTTGAACCCACGACCTTTGGAATGAAAGTTGAGGTATCTACCACTATGAAATTACGTAAAGGAAACTGCTCCGCTCAGATGGCTCCAGACGGATTAACGAGTACTTTCCTCTGCTATAATAATATTACGGATAAGCAAACTGAAGTTTTTTTTTCACATTATGATAGATCAGCGTTTGACCACAATCACACCTGCCTGATGGTAGGTGACAATGCGGCCTAAGATGTAACACGCCTTCCTAGAAGATACCTATTCACACGCCACTTGAAGACCCCCAAATTGTACACGTCAGGAAAGACAGACGCAGGCAACTTATTCCATTCCCTTGCAGTACGAATAAGGAATGACGAAGCAAAGCGCTTAGTGCGAACGTCTGAAGTGGAAGTGTGCTGGTCATATCTGCCCCAGGACCTCAGGTAAACTTGTCCTGGAGTGGAGACCGCCAATTGGCAAACGTAGTGTAGGACGCCGTGTCAGGTGGAGCGACGACATACGCAAAGCGGTGGGCAGTGAATGGAGAAGAACAGCCGAAGATCGGGCTATCTTGGGAGAGGCCTACGTCCAGTAGTGGACTGATACTGGCTGATGATGATGATAACAATATTCTGTGCCTATGGACACAGTCGACTAAGGTAAGAGGGTGGTATAGATTCTGGGCAAACCTACTCCATTTAATACATGTTTCAGACACTCCTGAATAGCATGGATGTGGCATGGATTAAGTTTCCCCCGCTGTAATCATCTGAATTTTAAATTAGATAGATAAATGCCACAATTATTATTTTCATTTGAATCTAAGACAGTTTCAAAGTCTAATAAAATACATGAGAAATTATGTTCTAGAGTAGTAAGTTACAAGTAACTATGGCATACAGCTAGCTATCTATATAATTAACAAATAGGAATGTAAGTATGTACGTCACGCATTACTGATTAACATAAAACGTCCCCAAAAACAAGTGAACCAGTCATAATACCACACAATCCACTGAAACCTTACAAACTTGCAATCTGATTACCTCATTCTTAATGTCTTGATTTACAGTTTACATATCAGTGGCGAGGAGTGAATTTTTTTTAAAGGTAAGCCTATTAAACATCAATAGCCCCAAAAATGTGGTGTTGTCGACTTAATTCCCCTGGGGTAAGTCACCTAGGTGTATTGAATATACCACTTAGTAGACTTGATTCATGAAGAACCCACCGATCAAGTGGTGGACATCCCCTGGACAAAGTCATGGTGCCAAGCCGTGGTGCCAAGTAATAGTTCCATCATGATGTCCAGGCATGCAGTTTTCTTTCTATGCAAGCAGAGGTCAAATACAAGACTAGTTATTTTAAAAAAAAGCCTGAAAACGTAAAGGTGAGCCAATATAAATGGGTTGAACCCTTCGCTACTGGTTGATGACTAAACTGAGTCTGAGTGCTACTAACATAGTTCTAAGCTATCTATTAACACATTCAATTATTGTTATAAAATATGTATGTTAATCTATAAGGTACGTAGAAGGTAGGTAGGTACGTATGTTAATATATATGTTTCTATGGACCTTTGTAGCCTGAAATAAATGATTTATTAATATTTTATGTTATTCCTCTTGAATCACTCTATCTATTTAAAAAAAAAAACAGCGCACTCCGGGAGTGCAGGCAGAAGTGAAAACAATAAACTTGTTATTTCTCATAGAATATTTCTTGAAACGATCTGCTACTGCCATCTATTAGCACTCACTTAAACAAATATAGTTTATTTTTATTCGCTAGATGGCAGTAAAAAATTTAAATCAGCGCCATCTACATTCGAATAGCGGTCTTTCTAGAAACTAAGTTTCTCAATTTGTGTAATAGATGGCAGTATAAGTTAAACAAAAAGACTAACACAAATAAAATCTCATCTGTCGCGTCAAAATCTGTCGCGAGATCGGTTGAAAATGCTCACCCACAAAAGTGCCCAACGCGCCATAAGAAGTTTTCACTTCAAAAACCGCATCAAAATTCGTTGCGTAGTTTTAAAGATCTAAGCATACAAAGGGAAATAGGGACATAGGGACGGCGAAAATTGACTTTATTTTATACTAGCTGCGCCCCGCGGTTTCACCCGCGCAAGTCCGAGTCTCGTAGGAATATCGGAATAAGAAGTAGCATATTTGTTAGGGTCTCTAGCTACCTGCTACAGACTTTCATCACAATTCGTATAGTAGTTTTTGTGTTTAGCAATGCCAGTATTAAGGGAAAGCGGTGTTATAGGAAAGCGAGACGTAAAGGGAAGGAACGTCAGGTCAAGGTAACGTGAGGTCTTAGATTTTTAGGAGTCCAGACAGACCCAGAATGCTTTTCTGACACGGAACCGTCGCGGATGGAGTAGGTAACGTTAGTTATTGTGACCAAACACGTGCAAGCGAAGCGAGCGGTTATATTTTAAGGAGTCCAGACAGACCCAAAATGCTTTTCTGACACGAAACCGTCGCGGATGGAGTAGCAAACACGTGCGAGCGAAGCGAGCGGTTAGATTTTTAGGAGTCCAGACAGACCCAGAATGCTTTCCTGACACGAAACGGTCGCGGATGGAGTAGCAAACACGTGCGAGCGCAGTGAGCGGTTATAATTTAAGGAGTCCAGACAGACCAAGAATGCTTTTCTGACACGAAACCGTCGCGGATGGAGTAGCAAACACGTGCGAGCGAAGCGAGCGATTAGATTTTTAGGAGTCCAGACAGACCCAGAATGCTTTTCTGACACGGAACCGTCGCGGATGGAGTAGGTAACGTTAGTTATTGTGACCAAACACGTGCGAGCGAAGCGAGCGGTTATATTTTTAGGAGTCCAGACAGACCCAGAATGCTTTTCTGACACGAAACCGTCGCGGATGGAGTAGCAAACACGTGCGAGCGAAGCGAGCGGTTATATTTTAAGGAGTCCAGACAGACTCACAATGCTTTACTGACACGAAGTCGTCGCGGAATGAGTAGCAAACACGTGCGAGCGAAGCGAGCGGTTAGATTTTTAGGAGTCTAGACAGACCCAGAATGCTTTTCTGACACGGAACCGTCGCGGATGGAGTAGGTAACGTTAGTTATTGTGACCAAACACGTGCGAGCGAAGCGAGCGGTTATATTTTAAGGAGTCCAGACAGACCCAGAATGCTTTTCTGACACGAAACCGTCGCGGATGGAGTAGCAAACACGTGCGAGCGAAGCGAGCGGTTATATTTTAAGGAGTCCAGACAGACCCAGAATGCTTTTCTGACACGAAACCGTCGCGGAATGAGTAGCAAACACGTGCGAGCGAAGCGAGCGGTTAGATTTTTAGGAGTCCAGACAGACCCAGAATGCTTTTCTGACATGGAACCGTCGCGGATGGAGTAGGTAACGTTAGTTATTGTGACCAAACACGTGCGAGCGAAGCGATCGGTTATATTTTAAGGAGTCCAGACAGACCCAGAATGCTTTTCTGACACGAAACCGTCGCGGATGGAGTAGCAAACACGTGCGAGCGAAGCGAGCGGTTATATTTTAAGGAGTCCAGACAGACCCAGAATGCTTTTCTGACACGAAACCGTCGCGGATGGAGTAGCAAACACGTGCGAGCGAAGTGAGCGGTTATATTTTAAGGAGTTCAGACAGACCCAGAATGCTTTTCTGACACGAAATCGTCGCGGATTGAGTAGCAAACACGTGCGAGCGAAGCGAGCGGTTATATTTTAAGGAGTCCAGACAGACCCAGAATGCTTTTCTAACACGAAACAGTCGCGGATGGAGTAGCAAACACGTGCGAGCGCAGTGAGCGGTTATAATTTAAGGAGTCCAGACAGACCCAGAATGCTTTTCTGACACGAAACCGTCGCGGATGGAGTAGCAAACACGTTCGAGCGAAGTGAGCGGTTATATTTTAAGGAGTCCAGACAGACCCAGAATGCTTTTCTGACACGAAACCGTCGCGGATGGAGTAGCAAACACGTGCGAGCGAAGTGAGCGGTTATATTTTAAGGAGTCCAGACAGACCAAGAATGCTTTTCTGACACAGAACCGTCGCGGAATGAGTAGCAAACAGGTGCGAGCGAAGCGAGCGCTTACATTTCTAGGAGTCCAGATAGGCTCGAAATGTTTTTTTGACAAATTACCGTCACGGATGGAGAAGGTTAGGTTAGGTCCGCTCCCCCTTTCCTCTCCTCCGCTTTTCCTCTCCTCCCCCTTTCCTTTCCTCCTCCTTTCCTCTTCTCCCCATTTCGTCCCCTCCCTCTTTCATACCCTTTCTCTTTCCTGTCTTCCCCTTTCCTCTCCTCCCCCTTTCCTCTTCTCCCCATTTCGTCTCTTCCCTCTTACATCCTCTTCCTCTTACATCCTCTTCCTCTTTCCTATCCTCCCCCTTTCCTGTGCTCCCCCTTTTTATTTTTCTTACCCTTCTCCCCTTCATCACTCTCTCCGCCTCCGCCCAACTACAACCTTTTAAAATATATTTTGAGTCCTGATCCCGTAAGTCCAGATCCCGTAGGAATATCGGGAAAAAAGTAGCCTTTGTGTTAATTCAGGTCTCCAGCTATCTACTTACTGATTTTCACCGCAATCTGTTCGGTAGTTTTTGCGTAAAGGAGTAATCCCGTAAGTCCCGATCCCGTAGGAATATCGGGATTAAAAATAGCCTATGTGTTAATCCAGGTCTCTGGCTATCTACATACCGAGTTTCAACGCATTCGGTCCGGAAGTTTTTTGTGTGAAAGAATAATCCCGTAAGTCCCGATCCCGTGGGAATATCGGGATAAAAAGTAGCCTATGTGTTGATCCAGGTACTCAGCTATCTAAATACCGAGTTTCAACGCAATCGGTCTAGTAGTTTTTGCGTGAAGGAGTAACAAACATACACACACACACACACACACACACACACATACACACATACACACAAACTTTCACATTCATAATATTAGTAGGACTATGTAGTGATTAATATTAAACTATCTTGACGTCTTTAACACGAAGTGACACGAAGAAGCTTAGCTTTAATAATACCAAACTCGTCCCACGTGGGCCGTAGGTAAGTAGGACGAGTCTAAGGTTCACTCCAGTATCGCTAGCACAAAAAATACAAGAACTGAGTTAATGCCTGTGTCCGTTACCCCGCATGCGTAAAGAACATTACTTATCGCTTATAAATGTAAATGAGCCCTTATTATTAAGGCGCGTGCGCACGTAACGTGTTAACCCCTCTATTGTTTTTTAACGTATCGTGTGGACATTACCATACGGGTATTCCGGGTTGTAACAAAACAGCGTATCACTACATAGTATAAAATAAAGTCACTTTTCCCCGTCCCTATTTCCCTTTGTATGCATAAATCTACGGATTTTGATGCGGTTTTTTAAATAGATAGAGTGATTAAAGAGGAAGGTTTATATTTATAATACATGCATAATATTATAGCCGTGCGAAGCCGGGGCGGGTGCTATCTATTATAATTATTATAAAGATTTGATTGTTTGTTTGCATTGAATAGGCTCCGAAATTACTGGACCGATTTTGAAGAAACTTAGTATGAGGACACATTTATTCAATAGGAGTGTCATAGGCTTTTTATCCCGATATTCCCACGGGATCGGGACTTACGAGGTTGAAACCGCATGGTGATGTTATTTTATACTTGTAGGTACCTATCTATCATGTTTGTGCTCTTTGCAATAAGGCTTTTAAAGGAAGATGGGTTGGAGCTTTTCCTGCGACCCCTGAAGGCTCTCGCTTATTTATGGATCTTCAAGTCAAGACTGTAGGTATCTTTTAGGTAAGAGAACATCTTAGACAGCATCGTCAAGATCAAAAGGATTTCAAAATTCGTAAAAGGACGCCTGGTTTAAAGAATTGTTGGGCACTACACTATTTGACTTCTATTCCTGTGCTTCAGTAAAGTGGTCGAATACGTTTATTAGTTACTCGTATCAGTTTCCCAACGTAGACACCACAATAGATTCGTGAAGTAACTACATTCGTGCCCATTTCATACTGAATTTGCATATACGTTCACCGCACACAAACTGTATGGGCACAGAGGCCTTACTACGAGTCGATTACAGATTTTAGACATCGCGACGCAAAGGGTAATGTGTTTATAGGCCTATGTGGTTGACCCTAAACGTCTAACGGACGGAACCCGGACTGAAAATACTCTCAACAGAACCCCTGTTGAGAGATTTATTTATCACCGACCCAGCCTGCCTAGCATGAAGACCAAAACACGATACGATAAAGCGATATAACTACATCAACTCTCAAAATATGATAGTTATAGCCGCCATGTTGAATTTTTATTATAAATTACGACAAAAATTAAGATAAAAATTCAACATGGCGGCTTTATCTATCATATTTTGAGAGTTGATTTAGTTATATCGCTTTATCATATCGAGTTTCGGTCTTCATGCTAGGCATACTGGACTGATATTAGCTAATTTAAAATTAGATCGAAGAGTCTCGCGGAATGTATGTATGTATGTAGGTATGTGTGGTTGTTTCTGTGTGACGACAAACGCGTTGTTATAAATTTTATAACCACGCGTTGTTGTTTTTAACCCCCGACGCAAAGACGACGGGGTGTTATAAGTTTGACGTGTCTGTGTGTGTGTCTGTCTGTGGCATCGTAGCTCCCAAACGGATGAACCGATTTTGATTTAGTTTTTTTTTTATAATATAAAACAACAGACGCTATAATTGTCAAAATTGTATAAATTAGTACGTAACGTTTGATCGAAACGTCAACGACCCGTGGTAAGGCCTCAGTACTTACTAATAGAACTGATTGTATCGCTCTATATACGATCTTATTTTCTGCTTCGAAAGTTAGCTGCATTCAAACGATATTTTATGTTTGAAACGAGGCCTTGAGGCTCAAAGGGATGACACAAATATATTAACAAAAAAAAAAAAGATAATTTCGGTCTTTTTGAAATACCAGGACATAAGCTTTGGCAAGAATGAAAATGAATGGAATAGAAAGAAAAAGTAAAGTAGGATTTCATTAAAAACCTGTTATTGCCAGGTTTAATTGCCATTTCAGCTAAAAATGGCACCTTTCGAACATGGTCAATACAATGTGTTTCAGCGAAGGGGTATTAATACGAAAAGGGGTTGTTATAGGCGTCTAGGCGAACAACTTTTGTTCTACGACTTTTGGAAATTCGAACTTTTTTTTTCGATAATTCTAAGGGAATTTTTATAAAAGTTTTCAGCTCAAATTGGACTACTATTTGATGCAAAAATATTATATTGAACACTGGCTATATGCCCAAGTCGTGCGTGCAAAACCATTAAGTACTTTTAACAAAATATTTTTTAAAGTTCTCACGGAATCGAAAGCAGAGCTAGAGTGCGCGCCAGATAAGTTCACGCATAGTCAAAATAACAAATAATCAATGCAGTTGAAGCAAGGAACATCCTTGTAACCGATTTGAAAAAATATGGCCAAGAGTGAATCGGAGTCGTGCACGAAGGGTTTCGTACTATGTTGTATGGGCAACCCACTTAATTTTAATTCTTAGTAAGTATTTATTGTTACTGCGGCGACAGAAATACATCATCTGTGAAAATTTCAACTGTCTAGCTATCACGGCCTGGTAACAGACAGACGGACAGACGTACGGATAGACGGACAGTAGACTCTTAATAATAGGGTCCCGTTCAACCCTTTGAATACAGAACCTTAAAAAGTACTAGCAGGGACGAAAACAAAACCTGACAAAAGCGCCACCAATAGCGCGAAGACTTATCTGGTTCGCACTGTATTATAAAAAAATCAATAAAGCTTAGATACAAACATTACTTATAGTTGTCTGTCTGTCTATCAAACAATAGAACTTTCACATTTTTATCTCGATCGATCACATAAAATAAATACTTGACATTTTATTTCATGTTTCCAATGATTTACAATAATTCATAACGATTGTATCGACGCGGACGTGTTGTTAAATTTTATATACCATTGTAAGTTAAGTGATGTTGTTTGTATGTATGTATTCGACTGTTGTGCGTTCGTGGGAAAGTCTTAAACGGTTTAGAATTGGTTTTTGGAACAAAGTTCCTTATGCCGGGTTAGCGAGGGGGTGTCCCAGTCCAGAAAAAAAGTTACGCGTTACAAAAAATGAGTTTTTTTATACCGACTTAAAAAAAAAGGAGGAGGTTCTCAATTCGGTTGTATGTGTGTTTTTTTTATGGATGTTCCCGCATATCTTTTTTGTTTTTACAAGCTTTTATTTAACTTGCACTGTTCGTATGTAAGTAAGTTGTCCGTCAAAATTTGCAAATTAAATTTGACCCACTTCCCTTGAGCATTTTTCAGGTTGATGGCCGCCTCCCCCGGGGGCGGCGGGCGTTCCTTGGGGAATTCCACCGAGTCCAAAAAAAAAAAAGGTATAGAGAATGTGGGCGAAGGGATATAAACGTTCAACGTTATGTCCTGTGTATGAAAAATGTCACTAAAATTTAGTTTTTTCTTTTTAGTTCGCGTAATTTTTTTTTTTTTTTTTTTTTTCATGTTTACTTTTTACTTTAATATAGTTTTTGGTTACGTTATTATTCAAATAAAAGCTTGTTTTTAAAAATCTTTTTTTATTTAATTTTTTTTACTACATTTCGAAGAGCTATTCCGCTCATTAATCTGAAGATTCTAATCAGATCTTCATCAATTTTGGTTTGTCTGTCCATATGGGCAGCAAAAGATGCCCCATAATCCATCACATCTATCATCTCTTGACGACCACGACCTAGTTGGCACAATGGTCACCATGCCGGACTGCCAAACACAGGGTTGCGGGTTCGATTCCCGCCTCAGACAAGTATTTATGCTTAGATATTTGTCTGTGGTCTGGTTGTTTTTATGTATTATAAGTATATATTTACAAATGAAAAAGAAAAGTATATAAGTAGTATATCCGTTGTCTAGCACCCATAACACAAGTCCAGTTACTTAGCTTGGGGCTAGATGGCGATGTGTGGAATGTCCTGCAATCTCTATATATATAAAATTCTCGTGTCACGGGGTTCGAACTTGAACTCCTCCGAAACGGCTCGACCGATTCTCATGAAATTTTGTGAGCATATTCAGTAGGTCTGAGAATCGGCCAACATTTTTTTTTTTTTTGTTTTTTTTTGTAATTAGCAAAACAACGTTTGCCGGGACAGCTAGTATAATAATAATAATCTCTCCTATTTTATTTATTTATTTTTTATTATCCCGTAGGAATATCGGGAAAAAAGTAACCTACGTTATTCCCAATAAATCAATGTATCCTCATACCAAGTTTCACCAAAATCGGTCCAGTAGTTTCGGAGCTTATTCGTTACAAATAAAAAACAAACAAAAAAAATCTTTTCTCTTTTTTAATTAATTAATTAGAACAGATTTGTTATTTTTAGTAAATTCCAAATATAGCAAAAAACAAAAAAGTTGTGTGTTGTTCGCCAATTATAGATATTCTGTATCTACTTTTTCTTCACCCTGGCATTTCTAGTGTACCTAACAAAGTTATCTCAGTGTTCACCATTATTTCCCATAATCGGAATCCCGGAATGTACGTGTCGGAACAGGAATGTTGACATTCCTCTTTGCAATATCACTACATAGTATAAAACAAAGTCGCTTTTTCTGTCCCTATTTCCCTTTGACTGCTTAAATCTTTAAAACTACGCAACGGATTTTGATGGGGTTTTTTTAATAGATAGAGTGATTCAAGAGGAAGGTTTATATGTATAATACATGCATAATATAACCGTGCGAAGCCGGGGCGGGTCGCTAGTCTAATAATAATTCCAGTTATCTAATAAAGTTTTTCAGTAAGTGTAATTTTTTAATAAACTAGCGACCCGCCCCGGCTTCGCACGGCTATATAATGCATGTATTATACATATAAACCTTCCTCTTGAATCACTCTATCTAATAAAAAAACCGCATTGAAATCCGCATAAAGATCTAAGCATACATAAGGACAGACAGCGGAAAGTGACTTTGTTTTATACTATGTAATGAAGAGTGAAGGAGTGGATAGTGATTGGATTAGTTTTTGTTTCCTACAAGTCTTTGAACAAACATTATCGTTCATTTGGAGAATTGAAGAGAGTTACATAGAGGGGTTGGTCTAGTGGTAGAAACCTCGACTTTCATTCCGAAGGTCGCGGGTTCGAATCCGGCGGCGGTGATGCGATTGATTTTTCTTGAGAAAAATGTTCGTGTGTCAGTTGACACTGCTCTTACGGTAAGCATCGTGATGGGTTTAGTTGGCTCCAGACGTATTGACGAGATTTTTCCTCTAGACACGGTTGAATAAGCTGAGAGGATATAGATAGGTGCTGGTCGTATTGTCTACTCCATCCTCATGCAAAAAGGACCCAACTGACAAATACAAGAGGGTCCATGCAATCCATGCAAGTCGCGTTTGATCAATGGTATATAGAAAATCAAAACCTAATGCAAAGCCAGGGCGAATCGCTAGTATCATATAATCGCAAAGTTCACACATCGTTAAAAATATTATCTCAGATAAATCGATAGACCGTCAACAATCAATAATGATCGGTAAAGATAATCGATATTTTCTAAAACATCGATTAATTGCATGAAAATCGCTTCAAGTTCGACGAACAAACGTGTAGAAAAACTAGTTGCGAACATTTCTGGCATTGTTGTACAGTTTCACACGTAATTTGTGGGCGCTTGAATACAGAAAAGTATTAGCTTTAGAAGAGATATTTTATTATTATACTAAAGGAGGTTGTTCTGTAAGTCAAGACAAACTTTTATTCTACGGTTTTTGAAAAATCGAACTTTACTTGAAAATTTTAAGAGGTATGTTTATTGAAAAATCAGCTGTTTTCAGAAATAATTAACATTAATAAAATCGAAGTCCAAACTACATAGTATAAAAAAGATTTATCAAAATCGGTTGATAAACAAAGAAGATAGGTATGCGAGATAATCATTGAGTATGGAGATAATCCATAAAAAAAAACATACATACAACCGAATTGAGAACCTCCTCCTTTTTTTAAGTCGGTTAAAAACAAAGTTGTTTCTGTCTGTCCCTATGTATCTTTAAAACTACGCAACAGATTTTGATGTTTTTTTTAATAGATTGAGTGATTCAAGAGGAATATGTTAGTACATAAAACAAAATTACCACGCATACGAAGTCGCGGGCAACAGCTAGTAAACGTAAAACACAAAGGTCATCTAAGAAACAAATTATTTTTAAGTAAAACATAATCTCGAAATATTTTAAAAAGTTCAAATTCCCATTGGTTTTAAAATAAAAAAAGCCTCGCTTAAAAAACATCTTGTGTTCAACGACTTTTAGAATTTTCTCCTTTTTAAAGTCAATTTAAAAGTATGTTTAATGCCCTTTTGCTCGTCTTGAAAGATTTTGACGACCTCTGTGGCGCGTCGGGCGAACACCCGACTGCGACGCAGAAGGTTGCGGGTTCGATTCCCGCCGGGAACAAGTATTTATGCTGACCATAAATTCTTGTTTCTGGTTCTGGGTGTTTCCTATATGTATAATATGTATATATTTACAAAAAAAAAAAGTATATAAGTAGTTTATCCGTTATCTGGCACCCATAACACAAGCATTAAGTTGCTTAGCTTGGGGGCTGGATGGCGATGTGTAATATGTCCTGAAATATTTATAAAAAAAAAAAATGAAAGGGCACCCCAGATTTAAAAAGTTTTCGCTACACAAGCCCTCCTTAGGTAAGACTTAAAAGACATGTTGCATTATAGGAACGATTATAATGATCGATGTCGTGTTATGAAATATTTTTACCCGTTGCTTGGTTACCTATACGCTATGGTTAAATTGTCTAGTATAGACGTGTAATTTGATGAATATAGGGTTTATAATAATTTAATTTGAAGGTCGCCCAGTCTAACAATATATCAATTAATTTTGATTGTATTAAGAGGAAAGGGTACCGGGGGCTTTCTCCATACAAACTATTACAAACGTAGTCGACTGTTTTCTCCCTGGATAATGATACTAGAGCAAATATTTTTGGTGCATAAAACTTATACTTAACTGCCATGACCATGCCCCTATTTTTTGTTTTTTTTTAATTATTAATTTTTTAAATTTTAATTTCTATGATAATTAGAAAATGAAAAAAACCAAAACATAGGGGCATAGTCATGGCAGTTATAGGTTTTATGGCACAAAAATATTTGTGCTAGTGTCATTATCCAGGGAGGAAACAGTCGACTACATTTGTATGGAGAGAGCGCAGGTACCCTTTTACCTTAAAATATTATATCTTGAATAAAAAATAGGCGGCGTTACCGCTAAAAGCAGTCTCTTCCAGGAAACCTACATAAGTACTGGAAGAAAAAGAAGAACATGGTTTACCTAAGATAAATTCATATACCTAGGTACTTTTAATTATTATATCCTATTTTAAGAGGGCTCACCTTACTCCTGAAAAATATCTACAAATTATATTATAATGCCTAGTTTAAGGCGAAGTTTTTAATTAAATAGGTAGGTATGAATTGACATTTATTCATCATGAGTAACTTTTGCTTTTATCAAGAAAAAGACAAGAGAAGACTTCGAAAAAGAGTCTAACCACCGAACAGGAACACGTTTAGGAGTCCCCTTAAAATATGTAAAACGCTCCTATCCTATTTAATAGTTTATAGTTTAGTTTATTTCCAAAAACAACATTGTAGGTACTATAACTAGTTACATACATTCAAGAAATATTGTAGCCACTGTTGCCGAACTAAGCGTGAACTTGTGTTTCAGCATCCAGCGCCAAAACCCCACAGACATTATAATCACTATATTTATAATACCTATTTATACATACTAATCTAAGAATTTAAATATTTTGTGGTAAGTATATAAAAAAACCAGAGCATAGTCTATTTCCGAAAACATTTTGGAGAATTACTATTAATTATGGCTAAAATAAAAATTTGACACTTAATGTCAATTAATTCGCCACTTAAGATTCAGGTAAAATACATAAACAAATAAAATACCTATACATAATAGATAAATAATCACCTTTCCCTAATTAATTAAGTATCTAATTAATTAACTTCTATAATCAAATCGTAAATACCTTATCCATATAATGAGGTACTACCTATAGTGAAATGAAAGTACTATGACCTCATACCACGATAAGTAAGTGCTGATAGATAGCTAAGCAAATTATATAGATATCCACCTCCATATCGACTTTATTCGCGGAAATGGATTACTATCGCATTCCTTCGTTTTTTTAAATTATTTATTTATTTTATTATTTACTAGCGACCCGTCCCGGCACGGCTATATTATGCATGTATTATACATATAAACCTTCCTCTTGAATCACTCTATCTATTAAAAAAACCGCATCAAAATCTGTTGCGTAGTTTTAAAGATTTAAGCATACATTGGGATATAGGGACATGGGACAGAGAAAGCGACTTTGTTTCATACTATGTAGTGATATACTACTTTCAACCGCGACTATGTCCGCGTAGGAGTTTAATTTTAATTTTTCAAAATCTTTTCTTATTTTTAAAATCGTTGATACAAAAAACACACCCATCAATTTTCAGGTCTCTACAATCCATGGACTTAATAATATAATGTATTAAGTCCATGCTACAATCAGCGGCTTAGGATGTGCGTTGATCTGTCAGTCATTCAGGACAAAACATTTTATGTGTGTGATGTATATAAATTGTATAAAACGAAGTCCTATTAAGTCTGTCAATCTGAACGGGATGAACTCGTGTAAATTGATTGAAATATGACGATTGTTGAAGATGTATGAAAAATGAACATACCACAGCTGGTAAAAAATTGGCACACGACTAAAAATACAATTTCTACGCGTTCAATATGTTAGTGAAATCGTTCTACAATCACCGATATTAATTAGAAAGTAAATAGCAAATCGTTCGCATAATAAATCATTGATATTTGATAGCTGTACCAATAATAAACACTATAGGAACAATATGTTGAACGAATCCCCGTTAATATCAAATGTAATGTCTGTGGAGAAAGTGATCGATTATTTCACGAGATATATTGACTTGTCAAAACTATGCACAGTATGTAGCAAACACTCTTTAATCTACCTATGATCTGCGGAAACATCTTGAAAGTTTCTTTAATTTCCAGTAAATTAGAGCTATTTACCTGAACTTTATAATAAAACTAGCCGTCACGGTAAACGTTATTTTGCCATATAAAAAAATAAAGGGGGAAAAAGACAAAAAAATAGATGTTCGATTCTCATCTTTTTCGACGATTTTATCTGTTATTTTCATTCGATTTTATCTTTATCAAAACATGTCGTCATTGGAATGCAGTAAAAATATTGAAATATGTATGCAAAATATATCCAATACCAAGGTTTTTATCTAAGAAAGTATTGTCACGTGCCATAGTTGAGATAATGGCGGCCTTGTGATGTTGTGTCAGAAGATGCGCGAGCGCATTCTGGACTAAATCGCAACGAATTGGCCAACTCTTGCGCAGATTGCCGCCTGTTGTTTCGTCCTATTGTCATTTAAATTTCAATATTTTGTAACACGGAGCAATAATTTAATATTTATTAATAGGTATGAAATAGCTTCAAATGGTTTTTGCATTAAGTTTTTTATTTTATGTCTGTGTTTCATCTTAATAGTTTTGTCCTCTAAAGTGAACTCTTTAGCGAAACTTCGCCGAGAACTTTAATTTTGCTTCAACAAGAAATTGCCAGATCACTTGAATTTTGTGTTCAATTGCATTTTGATTTACATTAGCAACGTACATAAAATGTATTACATTTAAATTAAAATAAACAAATGAAAACCAATTTTACCAAACTGATTTTGATGAGAGTTATTAAAATAATTGATCCATGGAATAACACAAAGTACCTACTTACTGACAACTTTTTTTATTCTGACTTTCCATGAAGTAAGTGGAACGGTACGCAGCTAGTATTTAAGTGAGGAAGGAATTCAAGGTCCGATTAGCTAAGATATGACATTGTCGTAGTCATCGTAGTAGACACGTACGGAACGGAGCAATGATCTTCATTATTTGTAAACAATAAGATGCGTCATCGAATACGTGTGTCTAGGTACTGCTTTACGTACGTAGGTGTAAATTTTACATAGTAGGAACAATACTTTTGTAAACTATTTTACGCTTATAGGTGTAAGTAGATAGTTAATTGTCAATCATGTCAAATCGTTGAGTAGGAAATTGTCAAACATGTCAAATTATAAGTTGGTAGTTGTCAAAAATATCACAAATCGACGTCATGATGATCCGACGGTGCGGTAGTCTAAATTGTGCTCCTCATGAGTGTCGTAAAAGACAGACGACGGAAATTTGTGGACCTTGAAGTGATTATTGCACCTTGTGTCTGTGGCTCTAGTAAAACATCCGCAACTACAGCATTGTCATGGAGGATTGGAGTCATAAAAGCGGTTTAGACCATGTGGTGTCTTTGAAGTATGAAAATCCAATACTATTT
The DNA here is from genome assembly GCA_907269075.1 of Idaea aversata. NCBI lineage: Eukaryota > Metazoa > Arthropoda > Insecta > Lepidoptera > Geometridae > Idaea > Idaea aversata. The sequence goes on from OU026084.1 coordinate 3,221,098, forward strand.
TACGCCGCCGACTCCAAATACATAAATAAAACCCGAAAATCGGCGCGCGCTCTAGCATCGTGCTAAGAGCAAACCATTTTTCCGGGCGCTCGCTGTGCTACTTTTTCTAGTTTTTTTTGTTATATTTTTAGGTGTGCGTGTACAGTACAGTCTAGAAAATACAATTATAATTACTTCTTTAAAATATAAAGGCCAGGAAGACAAAAGTTATTTAAGTAATGGGCAATAAACCATTAATATAATGTTCATTTCAAAAATTAACTATAAGTACACTAGTTTACGCAAACAACACACGCACCGCTGATCGTCTATAAAAATCTTAAAACGATAATAATACGGAATGCTTGAATTTGTAACCCCAAATGACCGCGGTTGCTTTCGATTTTTCACAACCGTGTTTCGTTAAAACTTTCGACTTCGTTTATGATATTAATAATGGGTGCTTGCATAAGGATATTAATGTGTAAGTGATTCCAATGATATTCTTTTATCTCGTGGTAATCGGCGATCAAAGAGCAAGCTCAAAAGCCCTCTCTCATAAAGTGTGAAAGGGCTTTTGTCATGTGCGTAATATCTTTCGGTTAGTTGGGTAGGTATAGGATGTTAAGGGAAACCTGTCTGACTGAAAGATTAAAGATCAACGCACTGAATGGCCAAAAAAATAGCTGAACTTAGAAATATAGTTTATGTAAGTACAGTTGTTTTTTTTGCTTGAAACATTATGGCATATTTTGATGATGTTATTTAGTTTTGCATTGATAATAGATAAACTAGGTAATTTTAAAAATATATTTGTTCGTACTAAATAAAAAGTTTCTGTAACTATTTAACCGATTTTATTATTTTAATCTTGTATAAGGTTACATTGAACCATTGAGAACAACATGGGCTAAAAAATTTAAAAAAAATCCCATGGATCGGGACTCCCTAAACAAAATTACGAGATGCTGTTGGTAAAAGCCAATTGTATGTATAAAAGTGCCCATTCGCATTAACTGAAACAATACCGCCTGTGTCCGGGTGAATCTTCTTAAGTACAAGAGAAAGTTAAATTTAAAGTACCTCAATCTGTCAACGATCTTATTTGGTAATACCTTATATCGTAGGATCATCGATTTCACACTTTTTATGGGTAATGGTATGCGATTTTCGATTTACACGAGACTTTCTTTAATAATCTGCCGACAGTCAGTAGCTGACAACTTATTTAATGTACCATATTTCAACATCAGAACTTAATTTATATACTATGTACCTATGGGGTATATTTATACCATTATACTATGGTTATTGGTTTTTGGTATAGGTAGTACATATTGATAAATAGGACTCGTTTCAGATGCCTCGACGATAGAATCAAAGAGAATTTAAATACTACGTAAAAGATAGAATAGAAGGCACGTCAAGTTTGCTATAAGATTAAAAAACTAAAAGTTGGCTTTGGTTAGTAATAGTCGACGAAATGTGTAACGAGGCTGTATGGACCTCAGAACAATAACTATGCCATAAAACCTATAACTGCCATGACTATGCCCCTATATTTTGTTTTTAAGCTATTGCATAGATTTTATCGCGGGCCTTGGGGGGCGAATCAAGAAATTCCGTAACGCAAACACCTAACACCCCCGACAAATGGCGGACGACAAATGTCGGACGACCATTTTTTTTTAATTTTTTTTTATTATTATTATTTTATAAGAACATTTACTAAGACAAGAAATTATTCTCGAGCGTTTAAAGGAACTATAGGAAGAGGGATTACTTCTTGCTTCAAGAAACCTTTTTATGCAATACCTTTACCGCGGCAGTCCTCGAGTGCCACACTTTTTTTTTTTTTTCAAAACGAAAGTTTCATCAAATCGTACTTGTCTGTGCAGACCTCAAATAGCTTTTATAGTTTCGTTGCTTTAGTTATTGTTCTGAGATATGGACTATTAATTAACCCTTTTCCTTGCCTGAAAAGTCGATACAAAAGACAAAAATGGTTGTTTGATCTTGACATTAGATCTCAGTGATTCGGAATTATATGGGTAGGTAGTATAAAAAAGAGAGTCTAACATTCCCCATTATTCACAAATTATGTAGATTTTTATTTAAGGCGCGATAGCGACGGAGAATGCACAGATTTCTTATGAAATGTGTACTAAGGCTGTACGAGTTTGTCAGTACCATGTTCCTGCCCTTATAGGGCTAAATTGAAAAAAGTTACTTACTCTTTCGCAAGGCGGCGGCGCTGGTGTGTCCACCTCCATGTAGATGCATAGCGTTGACTTCCTTGACAGCGAGTCGCTCGCCAGGCTACTCGAGCTCGAACCCGTCGAAAACTTCATTATCTTACAGTGTTCCACTAAGTCACATCCAGAATCACTAAGCAATCTTGACGGTTCATCACTGGATCTTCAACTTTTATGACAAACTTGACAAACAATTTGACGATCTTGACAATCTTGTTCTAGAGGTTTGACAAACTTGACAACCTTTTTTTCTAGAGGTTTGACAATCTTGATAATTGACTTCTAGAATTTTGACATTTTTGACAACTTTTTCCCAAGTTTTCCGTTACAGTCTAGTTTTGAAAAACTCGCGTAGTGACAGAATATCCGTGACGTCGCAGCGTCCTCGGCCAATAGAAATTCACGGTCAGCCTGCAACAAAAAAAACAATTTCATTATTATACTCTATGGGTCATCAAATTAAAATAATTCTACGGGTCATTCGAAATTTAAATATTTTGTTATTGTATTGCATAAAAAAGATGTTAGGCATTTTGATTCTCATAAATTGATTATATTTAACAGGAAGTCTAGATTTGTAATTAGATACAATGGGTTACATGCATTTAATAACAATTTATCAGAAATTCGACTCGTTGGTATGTAATACTATCAAAATTGCATAATTTTCGCATAATTGTGTAGTCTTTTTAGTTCACGTATGAAGTTATGGCACTGAGTTACTATTTTTCACTGTATATGACAAGAAGAAGATAAGGTTTGCACCGAACCAGCGCGCGGGGTGCTAGGGGGGGGGGGGGGAGGAATAAGGTTTAATAGTTCTACTATGCCTCGATAGATGGATGAAGAATTTTCTCACTTCTCAACGGATTTAAAAAATTAAAAAAGTGGTAAAAATCTACGAAGATAAAGGCTTTCATAATGTTCGTCGATTTTTACCCATATTATGGGCACGCTCATCACTACTTAGCAGTCTTTGCCTTCCTTTCCTGACCGGGAAAAATTAAAAATAATCTTTCCCTTGACCTCCGACAACGGCAGTTGTCTAGCAATTTAGAACTAAGTAGCTTAGAAAATAAATCAATTATGTTTGAGTATCCTTAAACACCCGCTAACTTTTACTACGTCTTGTCATCTTTAGTGAAACATGGTTACTCAGTTCATTCTCATCGCGATTGGCACTGAATGATAAGTAATACTACAGTCAATTCCATAAGCAGAGAGAATGTACAATAGAAAATTTTAAAAATAAAACAAATATTTGCCTTTCAAGTCTATTAATAATTATTGTTGTTTTGTTCAGAAATATCACGTATGTTTATCATGCTCATAGCTCAGAAACAATTCAATCATTTCTAGTTTAGATTCCATAACGTTATTCTATTGTGAATAACTAACTTATCTTCTAGTATAGATTGTTTGATAAACAAATAAATACCTATGCATACAACAATAAACATTCCTTCATTTTATTGTACAATGCAAACGTAAATTATACCTATGTGACGCGTAAACATAAAAAAGTAGGTACAGTCACATTACCAATTAGCTGAACCCCACGTGACCCAGAGCACATTCGCATATCTGTTAAAAATATAGTATTTACCTACTTTGTTGTTTTTTTTGTATTGTAAATAGTATATTATTGTTTAAAAAAATCAGGTAACATTACTTTACAACCTTCCAGATTTACGAGGGAGCTCTGGGTCACGTGGGGTTCAGCTAAGGTAACCCGAGCTGAAAAAATAAGTAATAGGAAGTTTGTAAGTAAAGGTGGTATGTTTTAGGGTTCCGTACCTCAAAAGGTAAAAAAGAAACCCTTTTTTATCACTCTTTTATCCGTCTTCTGTCCCTGTTTTAATAAAAATTGCCTAATCCACCACTTTGTATTTTTAATTTTAGGCCTATTAATGGTAACATTTTTAAATTGTAGTTCAGCGATGAGTTTTGCTGCTAGTAAAAAATATTTTCATTAATAATTAATTCTGTAATTAATTATTAATGAAAATATTTTTTAGTTGTCCTTTTGGTCCAAAGGTTTTAGGTTTAGGTTTTGTTTAGAGTTTAGGCTTTGGTTTAGGACTTCTGTGAAATTTTCTTTCTTGACAATATCACGTTCTAGTCATTTTTATACCTTGTATTTTTCCTGATAGACTTTAGTCGCCAAAAGGCCAAAAGGTGAACTAAAAAATATTTTCATTAATAATTGATTCTGTACTAGCAAACCCATCGCTGAATTACAATTTAAAAATGTTACCATTAAATAGGCCGAAAATTAAAAATCGCGTGAGTTTAAAATATAACAGAAAAATCGATGAGTTTGCGCACACGCATCGAAATGATTAAAAAACAGTAGACTTTACCGTAAATGCGCCAGATTCGAATTTCAAACAGTTCGTGGAATGTTAAACGATCTGTTTTATTATGAACATGAATAGGTCAGAATCGATATATCGTGAGAATGGTAAATAATAATATAATAAACATAATTGTGAATAATAATATTTATCTTTTTTTCAAATCACTCTAATCGTGAGTGTATGACAATACAAAGCATAATAATATCTTCACCTTTACGACAGTATAGAAATATCATTCCATGGATATTAGCGGTTGATACACAATAACTGTATCTAGGACACCTCTGTCGCGATATTTTACGCTTCTGCCTGCCTAGCATGAAGACCAAAACACGATACGATAAAGCGATATAACTAGGTACATCAACTCTCAAAATATGATAGATAAAGCCGCCATGTTGAAGTTTCATTATAAATTGCGATAAAAATTCAACATGGCGGCTTTATCTGTCATATTTTGAGAGTTGATGTAGTTATATCGCTTTATCGTATCGTGTTTTGGTCTTCATGCTAGGCAGGCTGGTCTTACCACTTCGCCTTAATAAAGCGCACATTTATGAAGGATTATTGATTTTTATCCCAATTTTCTCCAGATTTCTACAATCAGGTGAAACCGTGGTTTGCAGCTTTTATATAATTTCTCCTTTTTTGTTACAGAAGGTAGGCGTTATGTTAAAGTATAGCCTACTTTTGTTAAAATATTTCAAGTTTCTAATTGTATTTAAGTATGTTAATGTTTGTATTTTGTATCGGGTTTAATGTTATTGATTTTAACTTCATAAATCTGGTTATTTTAGGCGCGCTATTCGATTTGTAGAGTTTCTAGTTGGGTAAACTAATTTCTATTGCATTTTTTTGGAAGATTTCTCTTAATGTGTCCCAGAATATAAGTAACCACACCTTGTTCTTGTTGATAATAGGAACTCTTTACTCTATAATAAACACGTTTTAAAAGAAATATTAAGTTTTAAGTAGGGAAACTGTTTTACTTCCGTGCTTTTTGAATTTTGGTTTTTATCGTTCTACGTTTTCTAACAAAGGTAGAGTAACTTACTTTTATATTTTTTTGCATAACCCCCAACAGTTTTATGTAGGTAGGAGTACCTATACAATTTTTTTTAAAATAATTATTATATATAAAAGTCTACGAAAACAATCTATGATTGCTGAGATTTAACGTTTGATTTGATAACAACTAAAACGATAAGATGGTTTGTTTGTACAATATCTCTATCTAAAGTAGCTAGAAGAAAGTATGATAAAAAACCGGTACTGCTTCGTCAACTGTCGGTGATATCATTCGTTTGGTAGGTACTCTTTTACCACCACATTTCGATACTAAGATTTGGTCTCTTGAGACGTTAAGTCATCAATGTAGACGAAGAATAAGATAGGTCCTAAAATAGAACCTTGAGGTACTACCACAACAGCATTAATAATTTGGTGATATTTAGCGATAACTGATGACTGACTGAAAGATCAACGCACAGCCTTAACCGCTGAACGTAGAGATCTGAAACATGGAGGGTGAGTTCTTTGTATGACGTAGGCATCCGATAAGAAAGAAGGATTTTCCGAAATTCTACCCCTTAGGGGTGAAAAAGGGGGGCAAAGTTTGTATGGGACAACTGAATCCTTGGTCCATTTTTGACATTTATGCGGACGAAGTCGCGGGCAAAAGCTAGTTATTTTATATAATACTTTTTTTCCTGAACAGTAGTTATTAAGAAAGTTCCTAATTACACTGATGCTGTAAACATTAGTCCACTTTTGTTGCCTGATTGTGCATAGGTTATAATGTATGTAGGTATGTATACCTAATGAATGAGTAATGCTACAGTGTCCTTCAACCAACTTTTGCTTGAGTGAGACAAAGAAATGCGCGCGCGCACAAAGACACAAAATGAATGGTACACAGTAATTAATGCATTACAACAGTAATAATTTAAAGATAATTGTTCAATACTGCACACAATAGTATCAATTAATAATTAGGCAAAGACATTTATTTAATTTTGAGAAAGAATAGAATATTATTTTAACAAATATCAAGTAGTTGAATGTTAAAACTATATAAAATGAATTGGTAATTGTTGCAAAATGGACCCCAACTCAGGGAAATGCTAGGCTTTAGACTAACGCTGGTTTTCCGTTGAAGCCGTTTCGGTGATGTCATTAAAGTCGGTAGGTGCACTATAGATTGGCAATTTATATACCTAAGTAGGTACCTACTACTATTTTAAACAGAATTTAAAGCAAACTAATTCGTTACTAATTTATAGACGTTTAATTTAAAGTTCGTTCCACTATTTTCTTTGGTTAAAAAAAAAAACAAAATAAAAAGGAAGTAGGGTGAGTACTGAGTAGGTAGGTACTGCGTACCTACCTTTTTTTTTACAAAAACTTAACTACTTAAAATATTCGATAATATCTTAAAAAATATTAAGTTACTATCCAATAAACCAAAAAACCAAGTTGATTTTATCTTACATTTTGATAAGTTGAGATGACTGGTTGATAAACACTTCATTTGTTAGATAAAGCAAGATGAAGTGGGTCAAAATGGACTTTATTTGATAAAATGTTGTGCAACTATTAATGCTGGTATGATTGTTTTTAAATCACCTTTTCTATTTTGATTTGACCAGTGCGTAGAATATTTGTTTTTTTTATTAGTATTTTGAGACAGTAGGTCTTTAGTATTAATTTAAACTGTAACCAAATTAGGAATTTTGAAAGCAGCTATTTGCTTAACTACTTCCGAATTGATAGGAGCTAAATAGATTAATTTTCAATAAAAAAAATTTGCGATTGTAAAATTGAGTAATATTTTCGTAGGTAAGGTACTAAGTCTGAAAACTAGATAATTATTATCACTACATAGTATAAAATAAAGTCACTTTTCGCCTTTCCTATGTGACTTTGTATGCTGATCTTTAAAACTACGCAACAGGAAGGTTTATATGTATAATACATGCATAATATAGCCGTGCGAAGCCGGAGCGGGTCGCTAGTAATATTATATAATTAATAATTTAATGTAGTCAGATTTAAGTAAAATCTGAGTTTTAAAATAAAATGCGTACTATTTTATAGGCAATCTTTTTTAAACAAGACTTTATCCTATACAGTCTCGTCTGACATACAATATTTTTAGGGTTTTTTTGCTGGATATGTATCGATCGTAATGGTACGGAACCCTTTCGTGCGCGAGTCCGACTCGCACTTGGCCGTTTTTTCCGTTTACTTTTTGAACAGCAACATTTAGTGGAGCAATATTATATTAAAATTTCGTCTATGATGTTCACATTTAACAGTTATAAATCCATTGATAAGTTATTCAAAATAAAGACTCTAGACTAGGTACATATACTCACCTCAAAGCGGTTGCTTCCAGCATAAACTTTAAACCTCAAAGCCACAACTTGAAATCTTCTCCCGAAATTTTTCACAAAAGTAAGCATTTTACATCTCTCTACCAATCTTCAAAGATGTGATAGGAGCTGATATTACACATAAATACTAATTGTTCTGCGTAACATGACATATAAGAAGGGATAACGGTAGAGAAAATCACGAATCGTCATAATCACAAAATGACAGAAAAAACACATGGCAAAGAAAATCACATAACAAAAATGCGATACCTTTAAGAAAATCACTTAATAGGACAACCAGAATTTAGGGCAAAATCACAAGACAAAGAAAACTCGCATGGAAAAAATCACGATAACTTTACGAAAATTACAAGACAACTCGATAACTTTTTAATATACAGAACTCAAGAGAAAATCGGAAAATGGTAATGACTAAATCACATGGCAAAGAAAGTCACAGCAACAGCACGATAAGTTAAATAGATAGATAAATTCTCAAGTTATATGATTTTAAACTACCATGGTTATTATCACTAAGTGCTATTAAGTGCTGTCTCTAACTGTCAAGATTCACCCGCAAACTCCAGCCGCGTTGAAAATGATGTTTAAGACAACATCGAAATATCAAGCTCTACAAAATAACAACAAAAACTTTAATAAATAACACGATAAGTTTTTATATATGTACTTAGAAACTTAGGACCTAAATACGTTCTAAGCTTCCTAACCCACATTGAAATAACACAGAGACTGACTCAGTGATTCGCTTTTCACTCGCCGATGATATAAGTCAAACTGGTTCTTCCCGTTTCCATAGTTGTGTATAAATATGATAATGTCCCACTTTTCTACCAGGAAAGCTGTTGGCACGCGAACGCACGTAATTCATATTGAATGTATGATTAGTTATTGGAGTTGGTGAACAGGGTCGGATTAAGGTCAAGAGAGTGTGGTAACATTGCCTATAGAATTATTATCGAATAAATACCGTGACACGAAAAGGATGAATATTTACACAAAAAACATAAACTACAACCTTCTTAGAACATACGAGTAAATGTGAAAGCTTGTGTGTTTGTGGGATAATTGGGATTAAAAGTAGCCTATAGTTAGTTCAATAAAACCTTCAGCTTTCAATGTAAATTGCTAACGGATAGGTTAGAGCTAATCTACCAAAATAGATCAATTATCTGAAGTAAAAAAATAATCTCCAATAAAACCGAGTTGGCAATGAAAATAATTGACTGGTAGGTATGTGTGTAATAGGTACAGATAGCGATCAATGGAAAAAAGGCAGAGAGGCGTTTGCCCTGCATTAGGACAGTGTGGGCTCTTAATAAAGAAACCGAATTGCCTTCAAAACACTCAAAGCTCTTCCCCCCATACTGTGTGACCTAGCGCCGTCTCTGGGCAAATGTCAGGAAATGCTGCGCATGAGTCGAGGTGTCACGCTGACTCCTAACCTACTGACTTTAAACGAGCCCGCTTCAAATGGAAAACGGTCAACTATGCTATATTTAGACACCTTTTTGTCTAAGTAGATAGTTAGGTTTCTAGTTAGTGATTCATTGTATAAAAGTGGAATGTTTTCTTTATTTTTTCAGGTCATGAAAGGAAGTAACAGCCTTCACTATTACCTACTCCAACAAAACATACAAAAAATACCCCTGAATATGTACTACTTATACTCAGGCAACAAACTTGCAGACCTACCGTAGAGCTCTAAAACTGCTAATTGTAAGATTTGAAGTTTAAAGTTTTTCATTCCATGATTTTTTTTTTAAATGACGAAAACTTAAATTAAATAAATTTACTTATTATGAATTAAATTATGAATATATTAGAAAATATTCCAATAATAGTGATTTTAGAATTCTACGATGGGTCTGCAATTCTGTTGCCGTACATATTTTTGCTTTGACTCATAAAACGACTTATCCTAGTTGTTTCCTAGAATATGACACATCGTGGGAAAGCCATCTAAGTAGGTAAATTGACGAGGTCGTTAAGTAGGTACGTGAAGGTCAGATTACAGCCGGATTTGCAGAACTCTAAGCTTTTCTAGCAAGTAAATGGGTTAAAACATGGTTAAACCTTGGTTATTCACATGGTAGTTAATTTTTATTTTTATCATTTTTGTATTTTTTCCGTTAAAGTTATGATAAGTATTTTATGGAAATAAGTCTGTGTTTTCTTTGGGTATTTCTTAAGATCAAAATAAAATACCTATAAGTTAATACATAATATTCATCATTATTTTAATATATAGGTACCTTGTAATCAAGGCATATAGTAAAATTATGATGAATATTATGTACTTACATATATGTACTTACTTACATAAATAAAAGTATTAAGTACCGCTTGGCGATGTGTGGAATGTCCTGCAATATATTTATTATTTATCTCGCATATTTTACTATATTTTGTTCAATTTCAAAATTGACCTGCGGTTTTACTCGCGTAAGTCCCGATCTTAAATAGTAGGTCCCGAGGGTGCTGGGTAAGGCCACTCCATCGTCACGCAAAAAGGACCCAACTTCTTCTTCTTCTTCTCGTATAGTGGTGTGGCTCACCTATTGTTAGAGTTTTCAGATCGCCTTAAGATCTCTAACTTGACCTAACGACTGCTTCTAGAGGTAGCAACCGGGACCAACGGCTCAACGTGCCTTCCGAAGTACGGAGGGGCTCACGAAAACACATTTTTGCCACACTACTAATTGGCCACCCATCGAAGTAATGACTGCGCCAGGCATCGCTTAACCCGCAAGGACCCAACTAAATACGTCTAGTTGCAGAAAACAGCCCGTATACAAGTACAAGAAAAAGAAAATTAGAAACACCTTTTTTCTTACATCTCATTTGTTAACGGTGTATGGTCACATTCAGGATGTTGTTCTATTCTTCGTATGTAAATGTATGGTCAGGCTTCGCTGAAGAGAGATCTCAGGGATTCGCTGGACCGTGTGCACGCGTGAAATTTTGATTTCAAACTATTTTACGCTTACTAAGTTGTGGTACTTTTAATGTATTGAATGAAAAAATTTAAACATACTTAATTAAATACCTATTAATACTGAATTACGGGCTAGTGGCGGGTAGACCCGATCGCTGAGTGACCCGTCTCTGAGGCTCACACTTTGATTAAATTTTGTTTTAATTTTATTTTGTATGATTACTAGATGTTCTATTATAGCGCATATATGAATATTGTCTAGAAATAAATATTGAAGCACTGTTAAATTGCAGTAGTTTGGTCAACTCAACCACTGGAACAAAGCCGTAATATAGACAACGAGATACCAAAGGCTATCGTTATCGGAATTATGTCTTGGACTGTCCACATTCCATCAAGTCGCGAATCTATCCAGTTGCTACTGAGCCTTATATTCTACAATATCTCTAGTATTTATTTTATCTAGACATTCTGTTCTGTTATTTGTCTGATCATCTAGAATAGTGTGATTCATACCTAAGTGCTAAATAAACGAACAGATTCGTGTTGTCTATTTGGAACCCAGCTTCACTGAAATAGGTAGATATTATTTAATCTAAATAGTTAAAACTTGTTTGATAATAATTGGTTCATCCGTTGGTAAATTAGGCTTATTCCTAGTTGGATTAATTGTCAATTAAAAACAATACTTTTAGGTAAATAAGTACCTAACTAACTTGTTGTTAGGAACAGGCTGGAGGATTATATACCCCAAGAAGAGGTTTTGATTAAAAAGAAAGAGAAGGTTATACTAATATTATAAAGAGGAAAGGAGAGGAAGAGGAGGATTTATTGTTTCGTTGTTTGTAACGAATAGGCTCCGAAACTACTAGACCGATTTTGATAAAACTTGGTATGAGGATACATTAATTCATTGGCAGTAACATAGGCTACTTTTTATCCTGATACTCCTACGGGATCGGGAGTTATGAGGGTGAAATCACGGAGCGCTGCTAGTGGGATCGATAAAGAGGTCCTTGGCGGAGTCATCCGACCGACTCGGCCACCGAGTCTAATACTACCGAACGACACGCAGCCGATTTACGTCGTCGAGACACGCAACTCGGAGAATATCGAAATTAGCTGTAACGGTGTATTAGACAATTAATTTGTTAGTCACACGAGTTGTTGATGGCTTTGAGATTGGTTTCTTGTTTGGAAAGATAGCCACCTAGATTTAGACAGGTTGACTTGCACAACGAAATATAAATGCGTTTAGGACCTTAAAAGCATTCACCAACTGTCAAAGGGTCATACTGATTTATTAACGATAACGTTTAATCAGTTTGACACTTTATTGTTATTCAAACATAATTTAATTTAAGATTTCCTGTTAAATGCATTTAGCCAAATATTTTTACAAAACAATCTCACCCTTAGATATAGTTACCTATTGAAAGCTCTCAGTCAAATTAATAGGAATAGATAATTGTAATACACAATTCGATATAAAAGGTTTAAGAACCTATTAATAATTTTACATTTTATAAAATCTATTATGACTTACGTGCAAAAATTTCCTTTGAAGAACCACAATTTCACGGTAATTGAACAAAGTGAAGTAAAGAAATCAAAATTCAAAGCGTAATCGGAACAAGCGAGTAAACCTCACACTGAAGGCGAACAGTAAGGTGCAACTAAAAATAACACAACGTCATTGCTGATAACGTTCAAACGGTTATTATACAGCCATCATTAAATCCAGGTTACATAAAAGAGAAATGAAAATATAATTGAATGAGAAAAAATCAGTAAAAGCAGGTTAAATAAAACAATTATAGCCTACTAAGTTATGAGAACGTTTAAATTGTTTCGGAGCATGCTGTCCGCACGAACGTGTTCCAAAACTACTTTTTTCTGTGGTAAATACCTTTCGTGCCAATCATCTTTGAGTGATAGAATAATAAGTTTTCTTCGGAATCGATCTCTTGCATCGATGCGTGACGCGCCGATCAGTCTACGTGATATTTTCGTAAAGCCTAAAGCATGAGGGTCAATGACATCTTCCTTAGATCAGGTGCTGTATAAAAAAGTCATAGCAGTTTCCGCGATATCTAATTTTCGGTCGTAAACATTGATTGCGCTTATTAAAATGAACGGGTTCTTTGGAGATAGCGGCGTGGCCTTTCGAACATTTTTTATAATGTTAAAAGTTTTCACTCGCAGTTTAAGATGTTGATAGTCTTGCTGTGTTATAGATTGTTAAGTTTTGTTACTTTCGTTATCTAATTCTGATATCACCCGCTTAATGTCAGTCAATTCAAAATTGCAATGGTTACGACTGTCGTAACACGGAATAACAGTTGTAACAAAGTCTTACCTACTTCGAGTTCCGTGCCGGTATCCGTTTTACTCTTAGGGTTTCGAGAGTTTAAAAAATAAGCCCACGTATTGTAAGGGTCCGCATTCCACGCGTTTATTTCACCCACATCGTTTTGCAAGGTTCCCAGGTAGCTGTTACTGTTATCTATCAGTGACGTCTATTGCCTTATCAGTATCGTGGTGTGTAGCCTCGACGGTATCGATCGCAATGGGATCAACTGCTGCGTGTGTTACCATAATTGGTTGGGTTAACGGCGTCGTGTGCGGTTGGTCCCTCACCTTCCTGATAACAATCACGCAAAAAAATATAGGGACCGAATGTACCTGCCAAAGAACATAAATGGTAGAATCGTTGACGCAAACGGAAAGGCAACGATTTCTTATTTATTGGTGCAATTCATTTGGTGCCATTTCACGATCGATACCATACATCAAATGCCTAGGTCACGTTCGGCACGAGAAAAGAACAGAATGTGGCACACGTGGTTCTCCTTGAGTATGTCCTGGACTTTGTCAAAATTGTTGTCCGCTCGACTTTGTTCTCGTACCTTGAGAGCAAATGGTCCAGTCACGACTTACGGCAATATGTAAAGATTTATCAACCAATTGTTTTGTTATACCTTGTAACTTTATTGTGCTATTAAATTACCATATTGTTTATTAACGATTGTTCAACTTTTCGTCGTATTTTATATGTATTTTATAAATGTTTTGGTAAAAATAAGTGTTACGAAATAGTCTTTCCAAAATGTCGGCCTATCAATCAAAGGCGCGATAAAGATATTACTGCATTTTATAGCATGTTACACTTTTGATGATAGCGTTTCTTTAATCTCTTAAGTGACCAATAAAGTTCTCGTCATTTTGATGGCACATTCATAAATAATGTGTCGTAACAAAAAAGGTGAGATGTTGAGAACCAGTCTGCGGGATTCCCGTCTACCTGTGCTCGGTGGATTCCGCGCATATTTCCCCTTTGTTCGGCTCTTCAATACTTCGCAAAGGTTCCTATAGTTTATTTTATCAATAGTAACAACTAAAAATGTATACCTCCAAAAACCAATTCAACCTTGCAAAATCGCAACAAGACCAGAATAATTGTTAAACGTCAATAAAAGACGATCATTAGTTGACATATACCGATAAAAAAAACTGACAGTAAGTGGCTGTCAAGTTAACGAGAGGCATTATTCTGGTTCCTATCTGAGTTTATTTGTTATTGTAATGAGGTGACCGGCTAGGCTAGGACAGAACTAGATGGAACTCTTAGGGCCTCGCCAGAACTACGCAGAATATTCACTTCGTATAATCGCGATACTGCATTTCATTTCATTTATTTGCTTTCATATTGTATAATATATCTTACAGAGGCATAATATTCCACATACCCCTTCGCCTTCAGTCAGTCAGTCTCGACGGCTTGCTCCCTCTGCCCTGTTAGCTGCAGACGACCTCAACAGGGCAACAGATAATGCGATTGCCGTGGCTAAGTTTTAAGCGGGAGTGCTTTGATCAAGGTGCATTGCATTGGCCGCCGTTGACACGAAGAAGAAGTCAGTCATCGGTGATGTCAACCACATTTACAACGAAGTATCGGTAAAACATCGCGTAAGGTATTCATCTTTACCCGAATATTGTTGATGGAGCGAAGTATTTATCCGGACATATGTCGTGAAATCAAGAAACTTCATGGAAACCCGTAGGTCTGATCACAGCCTTAGAAGGAACTTGATTGAATCCGGCGCCGACGTCTACGATCTTTCTCGTAAGAAACAAGTTGTCTTCAAGAGAGTAACAAGTCAAGCTAATTACTAATTATTTAACAGGATGTCATGTTATTATATCATAATTTCGGACCAATTTTATTTCCTACTGGCAGATTGTGTCACACGCAAATATTTGCCGGGCGTCTCGTTGGCGTGAGGTCGTACGACCATTATTAATTTATGTAACCTTTTAATTCCGATAACTGAGTTTGGTTTTATTGCATTGCGAAATTAAATGCAATTACAAGTAGCTTGCGTTGTAATTGTGATTGGAGAGGCGGAACACACTATTAGGTAGTACATAATTGTCCAAACAGATATTGTTAAATTGTTGCATGGAGTTGCATGTAACATTGCATATTACAATTTTGTCACAATATTTATGAATATGCAACCTTTTAGATAATAAAATGTAGTGTAGTCGACGACTAAAGGTGGACGCAGATTGATACGCGCCGAACGAATCGAATTTTTGCCGTTCACGGAAAAATGTACCTTATAATAATAGAAATAAGGTATCTACATTTATATTTCCGATGACGTCATCAGAGTCGTCCGCATCGTCAGAGGCGGCCGACTCTGACGATAAGGTACCTTTTTCCGTGGACGGCTAAAATTCGATTCGTTCGGCGCGTATCAATGTGCGTCCACCATAATAGTGTTTTTTTTACTAAACATTATAGTAGTTCTGAACTTTAACCTCTTTCTACAGAGATATACACAGTTTAAACTTAGCGACAACAGTGGTTATGCAATGTTGTCCTGATAGTAACCTATTATTAAAGTTACGATCATGATTACTGTCACCATTTATGTGTAAATTAATAACATAATCATAATTTCAATCTGCATTCATGCAATAAACTATTCTCACACAAGAAATGAATATCAAATATCACTTGGCTATTCACCATTCAGTATTATACCCCATATTCAATGATGCCGGATATCCATACATGTGAAAAGAGGTCAGGCGTTGTACCATACATTTATGGCGTTGCTTGGTATGTTGTATGGCTGCAATATTATGGATTCTACTAGCATTCACAGACACCATTATTTTACGACCAGCTGCGCACCGCGGTTTCACCCGCGTAAGTCCCGATCCCGTGGGAATATTAACATAAGACGTATGAAGCTTTCCTCGATAAACGGACTTCGCAACACAAAATTATTTTTTCAATTCGAACCAGTAGTTCCTGAGATTAGCGCGTTCAAACAAATAAAAAGAAAGGGAAAGGGAGGGAAGGGAAGAGAGAAAGGGTCAGGCTGAAAACCAGCGCTGTGCAGCTGCGTCTCACAGCATATGCTGAGCCTGCTCCTTTTGCCATAGTTATTATTGTTTGTTTACTGTATAAAAATTGTAATTTTATGGCAATAAATTATTATTTATTTATTTTATTTATTTTAAACAAACTCTTCAGCTTTATATTATTATTATAGTAGGTATAGATAATATCATCCAAGAATTTGATTTTAGAAGTAAATACATACCTGTCTTATATTGTTAGTCAAATAACATTCTCGGTAAAAGTAGAGAAAGTTAATAAAGATAGTCAAGCTATCAAATATCTAAGAAAAAGCAATAGGATTAGTAAGAAGAAAATCAATAAAAACTCAGTATTAACTGAGAACACTAACAACAGGCCAAATTAATCACAAGTATCAAGAAAAGAAAAAAAAATTGATGAAAATTCAATTAGCCTGGTTAAATAACTGTACCTACTAGACAAAATGAAACTTTGTGGATTTCCCACTTCTTTGTTCTCCAATAACATAATACTTATTTCACAATTTTAATATATTGAGGAATGTGTTCAACAAGTTTGTACTTGCAGTAGACTGTTTGCGCGCAAAACCCTGAGTTTGCTCAGCTGGTGGTGACGTAATAATGCGCCAGAAACCTTCTCTAGACCATAAATGGATAACGACGATGTCGAAAACCGTAGATGAGATTTGTGACACGAGGTATAAATTATATTAAAACTAGCTGCCCTCCGCGGTTTCACCCGCGTAACTCCCGATCCCGTGGGAATATCGGGATGTAAGCTATCCTATCTCTCAAGTTGGATCGAACTGCACATGGTGTGCGAATTTTATTATAATCGGTTAAGTGGTTTAGGAGTCCATTGAGGACAAACATTGTGACACGAGATTTATATTTATTAGATTAACTTTTTTACATAAAATAAACGAAATCAATTAATCAATGTTACGTAAAATTGGATCTCATCGTCTGTCATAATTTATTAGGTGATAGACCAATTAACTTTTCGGCTATTTTCTATTAAAAAAGATTGATTCCAAAAGAAAGTTAATAAAAATTCGATTAGATAATGAATGTCAAATGTTGCGCAATAATTTCTTTATTATGAAACAGTTTAGTTAGAAACCTAAATGATGTAACAGGATGAGAAACATAATTTTGCTTTGTGAAAGTTACATCTGAATGTTTTGTTAGTAAACAAGATTGCAAACGAAACTATGTAGGTAATTAAGGATGCACTACCCGATTATTCTTTATTCAATATTCTTTTGATTAAAAAAATGGTACCTATCTCGTTTTTATCTAGCTTGTTCAACAGCAAAATATGCAGTAAATTTAGCAATTTCAGCTCCCGAAACTTTAGTATTTTATAAGGTTTTTGTGCCATTTGTCTAAAAGATCTTTTTATCCCGTGTGTGATGTGAAAATTCCCTCTCGTCAAAATAAAGTAAATAAAACAAAACGGAGCTTAAAAGAAAGAAAATAGGTACTTACTTACTTACTCACTTATGTACTTACATTTTTATTTTATTTTTATTTTAAATCATGACTGACACGATTGAGTATCTTTTTAGCAGTCTAATTTCAAACCTTTTGTCATTGAAATCAGCTCAAAAACTTCGAGACAGCCGTTCCACTTTTTTCTTTTGTCTCCTTTATAATGTGGTCACCTAACTGCAATCCGTGCTTAGTTTCGACATAGGAATGCACACGTGTGTCTATTGTCAATTAAAATGGGCCGATTGGGCGCCTGCGCATAGGCATAAACTGTTAGGTTAAATCTCATAGTTATAATATCTAAACACTCGTGCACTTGAATAAATAAATATAAGAACATTTCACATAGCGCAATCTAGCCCAAATTTAAGGAACAAGGCTTATATTATGGTATCCAGACAACGGTAAGAATACTTATAAACGTTTATTTTGTAAATATATACCTACTAAATATGCACACACAGACACACCCAGACCAGAACCAAATATCTGTATACATAAATAATTGTTTAAGGCGAGAGTTTAACCCGCAAACTTCTGCGTCGTCCGGGGAGGTCTTCATTATAATTAGATAGATATATAACATTACATATATACGATAATATAAGTAGGTACCTAATCAGTAAGAATAACTGAAACCTTAGCGAGGACTGACTTGGTGAATTAATGAAATTTGAACGTCCTTCGAAAGATTATAAAGCTTTTATGGGTATGCAAAGTGTCAATTTCACAGTCGGAGCTTTAGCTCGTATTTCTGAACGACTAGGTGTTTTAGTGTTTGTGGAGTAAAATATAAGACTGTAGTATGATGATTTTAGTTCACTATGCAAGTACAAAAAGACACGGTTAGTTCTTTTAATTCTCACGGTCCGATAGCTCACGATCGATTGATCCGATATTGCGACACGACCTTTGATTTGTCAGCTTTCTTCTAAGTAGGTTAAGTTCAATTTGAACGCATGCCTTTGGCTCTGGCAGCGGCTGCATACGCCTACGTATTAACTTACTTGCATTCATTGAGTTAAGGTCAAGTGCAAGAGAGATGTGATTTCTAATTCGCTCTTGAACTGAAATTAGGTAGAAGGAAAGATTTTATAATCTTCTTCATATCAGCGATCTGCGATTTTACGGGTTAATACACGTAAGAATCTCAGGATAAAAAGTAGCCTATGTTACTTCCGATGAATCAATGTATTCTCATTCCAAGTTTCATAATAATCAGTCTAGTAGTTTGGGAACCTATTCGTTCCATAAATAAATCAAAATCTTTCCTCTTTGATAATAATATAATATAAGTACACATATTAGTGTAGATTTAATTTTGATTATTAAAAAAAAAATATATTATATTAAATATCAGCCTATTCCACATTAATCATCTCTTCGGGTACAATATTGTATTTTATGTCAAGCATGACCGAGAGAACAGTGTTTGACGAAGGAATCAACAAGCATATTATCAGTATCAAAATAGGAACTGACTTTGAAAATTTCGCAATTTCGAAAATCAACGTGACAAAACTAACCTTTTCAAAACCACATAAATAATTATAACCATAACTGATTGATCCCCGTATTTCCTATATCGCAACTTTTTAGATTTGCCATGGACTTGATTAAATGCCAAAACGTTTATAAAATCATAAAAAAAACTATATTGACTAATCCTAGTTAATCGGACACGTGCCTTAAATGCCAAAGGTAAATAATGATTGTCTTAATTTTTATTGGGCAATATCGCTAACAATATGAATAAACTATTATAATTTTGTTGAATTACGTTATTTAAATGCAAGAATATTATTATTTTAACTTTGTTTTGATGTAAAATATTTAGGTACTTTATCTACCTCGTTTTTAAGTGGTTTATGGATTTGTTTTTATGATATTTAATCACGATCCTCTTGGGTTAATTAACAATTTGAAGTCCCCTTTTTTATTTTGGTTCATTTACATTTTGTATCTTATCCGTGAACGGCTAGAGGCCAAAAAAACAATTAGTATTGTACTTTAACAACTTCTTTACCTAAACGTTTAGCTATAGACATCTGAAAATGTTTACTAAACTTCAGTCCATAAGTACTTATACCTATTCAAACGATTATCACTGGTAAAATAAAATCGCGATTGAAAAGTCTCTAGTTTCCATTCGTTTTAAGACAAAACTTCTTCTTCTTCTACCTGCCCTTGTCCCAATTTGTTTAGCGTCGGCGGAGTAAGTACGTCTTGTTCTTCCATTCTCTTCATCTCTTTCATATCACACTAGTCCATTCATATTTCCTTAGGTCGTCCTCATTCTCTCCAACCCCCTATATTCATACTCATTCTATATCAACTCATATGATTCCATACACAACAAACAAAAGACATCATTTCCATATATTTTGTTTGGCTTCTTTCGAAACTCTTCTGCATTCACCTATAGTTAGTTATCTAAGTAGATAACACAGACCTTGGACACGCGTGTCGAGTCATAATCCAATTTATAAACGTCTAAGAAGCTTGCTAAATGCTTTGTAAACTTTATGTTATAAATTAGGTAGGTATTTTAAAGAGAAATGCTTTGTCTATGTTTAGATTTGTCTATATTCTAGGTTTTATATATTGACATCCAATCTGGAAGATTTATATAACACCAGCAGCTATAATCTCTGCTATTCGGGACGCTCGCTGTAGTGTCTGCGATTTGCATTAGATGTGGAGTTGGCTTATTCAGAATCTATACAACTCTCTTAGCCAAGTTGATCGTGTCTAGAGCCAACTAAACATTTTTCATTCATTACAATGTTTTCCTTTACCGTAAGAGCAGTGTTAGGTTTAGAGTTTCCTCGTTTAACCCGCATTTGATTGGGATTGGTGCGGACGTCATTTCAATGTCTGAAAGCACTAACGCGTATTTAACCCAGATTAGATAAAGTTATTTGCCTATCACTTTAGTTAAGATTAAAATCAAAACATGAAACGTCATACAAACATCAAACAAATTCATTAGCTTTCAATCAAGATAGGTTATACACTCACAAATGATATTAACATCCCATAAAATATAAACATTATCACCAACCTTCGCTTAGTTTAGCACTTGTACTTTGTTATTTATAATAGTGTTTACAATATAAAATACATCGAATAAGTATTATTTATTTTCTATTGTTACTAAAGTTTATTTTATTGGTCTTTAAATATCTATTTCATCTGTTTTTCAACATCTCGCGATAGTGATTCAGACTATGGAGTCAGAAGCTTACCTTTACTACCTTCTCCGGCAATATACTATTTGAAACAACTCAGATGTGAATGGCTAAGTTTCTGAAACATTATTTACATCTACGTGTTGTTTCAGAAACTTTGTTTCATATTTCTCAATGAAAACCTATATGGCTAAAACAAAAACTCATTTCAGACACTGAAAAGATCTACGTCCACGTTTATCAAGAAAAAGAAACCAGTAAGATGAAATTAAACATTGAAGAGTTACTACTTAGTAATAACTTAATTTAATAAGAAATAAACAATTTACAAGTGCTTATAAAGAAAACGATGATTATAATGGCGTTCTGTTAATTAATTTTACGTCTAGCTGTATTAAAGCACCGCCTCCGGATAGATTAAATTCGAGATTAGGTCTGAAAGCGTTAATAATGCGATGCTAAAACCAGACCCAGATAGGCAGGTGTTGGCAGATGTCTGCTTCACAACCATTGGTACAAGCAGAATAACTGTGGTAAATCTCGATACCATGGGCTATAGATAGCATTTAATTTGCTAGGTTTTAATCCATACTAATCTTATAAGAAGGAAAGATTGGATTGTTTGCATTGAATAGGCTCCGAAACTACTGGACCGATTTTGATAAAAAATGGTATGAGGATATATTGATTCACTAGCTGCGCCCCACGGTTTCACCCGCGTTAGTCCCGATCCAGTGAAAATATATGACGAAAAACGCTGAGCAATTTCAAAGATGTCAAACTGACATCTGTCACTTTGACATCTGTCAATTTTTCGACACTTTTCGTTATATTTTAGACAATTCACAAAATCCTACTAATATTACAAACGTGAAAGTTTGTATGTATGGATGTCTGGATGTATGGATGTATGTATGTTTGTTACTCTTTACCGCAAAAACTACTGAATGGATTTTAATGAAACGCCTATGTTCTATTCTGATGTATAAGCTATATTATTGTAAAGTTTCATTAAAATCCATTCAGTAGTTTTTGCGGTAAAGAGTAACAAACATACATACATCCATACATCCATACATACAAACTTTCACGTTTATAATATTAGTAGGATAGTAGGAAGTAGGATTGAGAGTGTTATAGGCTTTTTATCCCGAATTGAGAGTTCCACGGGTAACACTGCAGAGCGCTGCTAGTATTTAAGAAAAGGATGAGATTAAAAGTAAATTGTGATGCTTCTTCCCGCATGACCATCACAAGATATTTGACATATTTTAGTCTAAAATTTACTTCTTTCTTATGTAAATAAACATAATACGGCATTATCTTGGCAGGAAACGTGTTGTTCACGCTCAGATCTCGACAATGGTTCTCTTATCTCAATGATTCTGACAAAACTTACATTGTGGGCATGTTGTTGGGTTATTTTTTTTTCATTTTAGGTACAATATTTAAATTTTTTATGGTTACTTTTAAAAAGCCATTTCTTGAAATGGAAAGATTTTCATAACTTCCTAGACAATTTCCAGTTCAAGGTGCATGGTTACAAAAATCAAGTCATTATTGCAATTAAAGCCCATTGCAAACGTTAACAAAGCATTTTGAATATTTAAGTTTCTTTGAACGAGTTTTTCTTGTCTTGCGTTACGGTTTTTTGTTGGTCAGAATTTGGAAATCGTTTGGCCGATTTAGAAACGGCTATTTTTTATAATAATAATACGCAAGTGCTGAAATAATTAAGGCCCTTGAATCGTAATTTTAAACGCCTCATAACTTCGTTTCGTCACCGTAACGATTCGTTTTAAATCTTCGTCCATGTATCAATTGGGCATAGAAAATATTATCTAGCTTCTCTATACATATAAAATGGTTTGTCCGGACTGACTGACGAATCAACGCACAGCCTAAACCGCTGATCGTAGAGACCTGAAACTTGGACGGTGTTATTTGTATGTATGTTCTTTAACAGAATTGGTTTGTCGTGCTTCGTATTTTATTGATAATCATTCCCTAACGGGGTTAAAAAGGGGTAGAAAGTTGTTTTGGGGGTGATTTGCTTCGAAGTCGATTTTAGACTTCTATACTCGGGCAAAAGTTAATTTTCAATAATTTCATAAAGTTTCGGATACTGCGGGGGAGTCTCATAAACATTTTAATATACTTCTCATAAATAAAAATGCGACGAATGCATTTATCAAGTTTTAGGTTAATTATGTTAACAGAAACCTCTTAGATAGTTGACACCGCGTGGTCTAGAATGCTGTACCCAAAACCCAAATTTAAGTTTATATCTTTTAACTGTCTGTTTATTATATTTTATTTATCTTTATAAGATGCTTAGGTGCATTAACTATTTGAAGAATCTTGAATCTTGAAAGATTTGTTTTCACTTTTTTTGTCTAAGATTTATAATCTAATAAAGCAGTTTCTTTTGCTATAATTTAATATTTTAGATAGGTAGTTATTAGCTTCGGTTTAACATGTACCGTAACATATTTTATGGTAAATTGATGACACACCTGAACAATTTTGTTTTCGAGTTGCGCCCTCCTTTTCAGAGAAAGTGTTGCTTTAGCAAATCACGATAAATCGAAATCGCACGTCGTCGTTAAACTTATTATTTCTAATTTGTAACGTGTTTCAAACTTTATTGATACCAATAGTAGTGATTTCGCTGTAGATGATCATTTTACCTTTAAATAATGTATTGGAGTTGTAATTTCTCTTTCAATACAAAATCATGACTATCCTTTCGCTCCACGATGTCGATTGGATAGTAATCTCGCGACTATAAGTACGGAGAAATGTATGCCTGCGTCACGCATCAGAGAAAGTGTACTAAAAAGTGTACCTGCTGTTCCCAATTGGGTTACGGCCTCAAAATCGACGGCTGTTCTTCGTTTTTCATCGCGAACTCTTCGTACGGTCTATAGAACCGGTCCCCCGAACTTCTCAAACCCGTCTTCGAGGACACAAAGGTTTTCCAAACGAATCTATGCTTTATTGTCGAAGAAACGGGTATATCACTGACTGTTTCTCATAAATTTTTGAGATTTGAATTAACCGAACCATGACGTTTGTTTAAAAGGCTGTTAGCATCATTACTGGTTTTGTAGAGCTAAATAAAGTTGCAGTAACCCGAATAAGACTGGAGAAAATATCTGTGACAAAAACTACTTCTAGAAATATGATTTTACTTAACTGAGATCTCTGTTATTAATAATTCATTTGGTTCTATCTATGGGTTCTTTAGATTTGTTGTTTGAAGCTGACAAAGATGGCTCGATGTCTCGTCTTGGTTTTGTTTGTCTGTCACTGGTTTCCTTTGAATAATATCTCTGATTCTGAATGGACTGGCCATTCTATTGTCTGACGGTGGTCTTTTTTATGCGTTTGGGGACGGTTAATGCTTTTGGCAAAAATCTGCTTTGTATGTCTAAGTTAGTGTACATTTATGTATGTTAGTAAAATGGTATTTAGGTAAGTTTTTACCTACAAAATACCTAATATATAAAATCGAAAAGGCAGCCGTTTATTTTTAAGCTGGTCTTTCACGATTCTCGGTGTCTTTGACGCTAAATTGCTCAAAAAATAATTTAAATTTCTGGTTTGAAAAGATTCAAAAAGTAAAAACAGATGCTATCACTTGAGATTAAGTGGTTTTTAAAATGTCTGCAATCTGCCACTCAATCTGCACATTTTTGCTTCACTAAATTAGATTGGGTTGATAAGTTTATATGCGTAGTCTAGTTTTCTTTAAAATGTAAGTTGCAAAATAGGGGAGATTGTGAAGAAATGGTCCCTCATAAACTCGCTTTTGTCAACAAAAGATAACATTTTGACGTAATGTTTATTATTTAGTTCTTGTATTACGTAGGCTGAATTTTGTTTTTATGTGGTTTAAAACCAATGCTTTTAATTATTGACTATGAATTAAGTACTTATCTACTTCCTTAAAAAAATGTTGGTTTATTTTGATATTATGTAAGTTTAATAAAGTGAAAATCATGCGTAGAGCTATGACTTTCTACGTTATCTACCTACCACAATTTCTTGTCTTATTTATTGCACAAAAGATAAGAAGAGATTAATTAACAACGATCAACTTCAATCTTACAAAAATAAAGTCATAAATACATAATGAATGCACTAGTAAACCGCTCACCTTGAATGTTTCGGCAATCCTCGTCAATTAGCAACCGCTGACTTTATTAACAAACTCCACTGCACGGTTTCTACATCTATTTACATAGACAATAGTTCACAACACGATGATAATAAATAAAAACTTGATAACAATCAAAACGTAGAGTACCTACGTTTTGTACAGAGTTTAAAAAAATAAAAGTTCAACAGTCTCTGAGGAATGCATGCATTTCGACTGGTCCGATTGGTTTTACATCAACTTTTTTATTCCGCTATTTGTAAAAAGAACACAGTTTATTGAATAATTTCTTGATTAATTAAAACACAGTAGTAGCACAACGTTATTTAAAGTTTGTATTTTTTTATCGGCTTTGCTGTCACTACGCGGCGGAGCGGCGCGCGTCTGACCGCGACAACGGTCGAATCCAATATGGCGGATTTCACTAACTTCACTAAGGTTAGTGAAATACAAATGAACGAATGTGTGCATTTGACTCACAATAACATTTTGAAATCGTATGTTTCGGCTTCGGCGCTTGAGTTTGAGCGTGATCTCGTAATGCTGAGATAAAGAAGACGCTATTAGTAAAAACAAGATGATTAAACGTTGTTCATAAGTCGTTGTTAAGTCTCGATTGTGTAATCTAATCATGTAGTTTTATATCTAAGTGCTTGTATGTAGGTAGGTAAGTATTTATGTACTAACATTAGGTAGGTAGGTAATACATAACCTACCATAAATAAATGCATCAGTATGTTAATTCTATTCTTATTAAAAGTTTTCATGAAAAACTACGGCTTAATTATTACAATAATAATATATCTCCCATCTCTTATTCAAGGCTACTTGTATCTTAATTTTTGGATGACTCGTTGATGTCTTTTGTATGGAAAAGGACTTGGGTTTTCCTAAAAAATTTTTATTTAAGGTACTTATTCTACATTTTGTACATAAATATTCTACATAAATACAAATAAATTCTACATAAATATCTCAATTTTTGTTTCTTTGAATCCGTTTCAAAAACATTTTGGTACGTAATCGAAAGTGACATTCTACGAAAGTGGTTGCGGGTTGCGGGTTCGATTCCCGCCTCAGACAAGTATCTATGCATAGATATTTGTCTGTGGTCTGGTTGTTTCTATGTATTATAAGTATAAAATTTACCAAAGAAAAGTATATAAGTAGTATATATCCGTTGTCTAGCACCCATAACACAAGTCTAGTTACTTAGCTTGGGGCTAGTTGGCGATGTGTGGAATATCCTGCTGTATTTATTTATTTATAAAAAAAAAATCGTCCCTAAATTCACTCTCAGAATCAGTAAACATTGTACACAACAGCACCTGCAGAAATGACTTATGAGTCTGACGTCAAAATACGTTGTGTACGCGGGACAAGTGTGCACATCAACTCTCCCACATTGCATAGTATACGTTGCGTACGTGGGCTCAGTCTGTCCTTACCTTAAATCTTATTTATTTACAAGTTATTTACATATCTAGGCAATGTAGGTTATATTTTCCGTAAGGAGTTTTTAAGGGTTTTGTACCCATAGACTAATAGATGTTTGTACCTAGTTATCAATAGGTCAAAAATATGTCATATTAGTCATAATAATATGTCAAACCACTCTCGGCAAATAATGTACCAAAATTCTAAGTTTTTCCAAAAATAACACAAAATAATTCGGCATTTCCTATAAATTATGAGTTTATTGGTTTAAATAGAAAATAATAATCATGGCATTAGATTTGGTCAGCATCGCACAACCCCATTACATACCTGGGTAAGAATATTTTGGAAAATTCACCGAGCCAGCGAAGGACTAAGGAGCTGATGGTTTAGTGTAGTCTAGTGTTTTTATTTTTGTTCGACGATAATTTGAGAACGTGTCTTCGATCTTTGAGATTTTTGGAGTTCAAACATGAGTAGTCTTGGGTTTCGGAGAGGCTTAGATAAGGGTGAAAGAATGAATGATAAAAAACCGCGAGGTCTTAGATCGGGGTGATCCACAAAGTACCTAGGTTTAAAGTCTAGTAACCGGCCCTGGGACTTTACAAGAGTAGCAGACCATCCATTTTCATAAGACCCTAATTAATTATGTTCAACCTTTCACATGAATCATTTCGTCCATCGGTAAAACCGTATGGAAATCAATTCAGACTTTCGCATTCAGGCAAACGAAGTAACGACAGACAGACGCGGTGGGGGAAAATAGTTTTTAACTGACTTCAGAAAAAGGAGTAGGTTCTATATTTGATTGTATATTATATTACTACAAAGTACCAACTTTATTAGCCCTTTGCCCCTTTAGAGGTCGAAATTCGAATTTCCAAAAATCGTTTCTTTAGTGCTCCCCTATGACCTAAAAGAAAGCCCTATCACCCCTAAGCAAAGTTTCAGACTCTTAAAGCTCTCAGAGCTTCCTTTGGAGAGGCTTTTCTCTTTTATGGATGCACGGTCGGCAGCATAATTGCAGACCCACCATAGAGCTCCAAAACGGCTGTTATTGGAATGTTTTCAACACAAGTAAGATTGTAGGCACCTGCTTAAGTTGAACTCATGAATTTATCAAGCAAAAATTATTAGAATACATTTCATTTCATTTACATTTCTGTAATAGTTATTTTAGAACTCTACGGTGGGTCTGCAATTATACTGCCGACCGTACTATATTGATTATAATGAATCCAAAAATAGTCGGTTATTCATTAGATTCGCAGACTAAAATGACATAACTAAGTAATTACATAGTAAAACGCATGCCTTTTGCGGTATCCATCCACAAATAGACTAATTAAAACCTAAACGACCGTTTAGTTAGTTGTCAGATTGGCTTGATTGCTACAATTACAATATTTCGTATTTTCTATTGATTTTGTGTGAAAGTGAATGTTTTGATTTAGTACTCCAAGGTTAAATTCAAACTTCTAAAATAGTAAATTGTGCTCATCATCTAGCAAAAACATAGTCTCCTCTTAGGCACTAGCTGCGTGCCGCGTTTTCACTCGCGTAAGTCCCAATCCTGGGAATACCAAGATATATATAAACGTGTGCATTATTCCAGGATTCCAGTTATCTGAATACCAAGTTTCATCACAATCGGTTTTGTAGTTTTTGTGTGAAGAGGTACCTACTACGAGCATGTGCCGCAGGATTGATTAAAAATATTGACAATCTGAGACAAAGGCATGACTATTGTGACTAAATCTATAGGAATTTATCTACTTACTTACAAAAATTTTCTTGAGTAAAAAGTACCTGAATTTATTCATATTTTTCATGTCTAAGAAACTGATGCGCAAACGCATGCCTATTGCACAACTTCGCTTACTTTTAACGGTTCATATTTCACTTTTGAGTCTGTAACGTTTATTGATGAGTCTGTCTGTCTTTTATTTAAAAGGATTATTGCATAACACTGAGCAATGACAATACAGTTTTTAGGGCAGCCATGAATAAAATTTACAAATGGTGTAACTGTACTGTACATGTTAGTTAATTGCGGATACGGTTGCATAATTGCATATATTCTTATACATTTAAGTACCTACCTATTATCTGATTGTCCATGATGTCCTACTGATAGGTATAGGCCACTCTTTTCATCTGTTACGGTCCTGTTCTATGGATTACCATTTCCATGTAGTTCAACTCATTCCGCCATCGCCTTCTGGGCCGTTACCCTTCTTGTAGGACTAAAGTCTCTTTTTAGGCATAGGGGCTGAACCTGTTTCGAATCGATAAGAGAATACGAGGCATATTATGGGCCTTAATACATCTATAAAAGATCTGAACAACGTCTGTAGAGGTGTCGCAATTATACACACGTATTGTAAGGCTGATGTGTGAGCGCCAGCGCCTTGTCACCGTGTCACAAACAAACTCTGCTCTTAACACTTCCCTTCTCCGGGCACACCGGAGATATTAAGGGCCTAAGAGCAGAGCAGCGCGTTGTTGGCGCAATTCGCGCATTGAGACAGTCGCAGAACCCTGAATAATCGTTATAAAGTTATAATTATTTCAAATTTAACTGTGCGTTGATCGTTGTCAGTCAGATCTGTTTGCTTTTTATATTTTAATTTAAGTAGATTTTCCCGAGTTGTCTTTCTGTTTTTATCTCTTTGTGGTAAGGAGTCACGTTGATTGCAAGCAATCATGCGATCGCGTTTGCGGTTAAGTCATCCGATGCTTTTGCCATTATATCCCGATGTGATGAGCGTATTTATTTCATGTTTCATAATCAATATTTTACTGGTCATGTCCTGTGGTTTATCGTGTTAGCCTTAGAATACAGACTGCTCTTATAACTTACCTTTATGAGTATAGTTATTTGTATGGTTATTGAGGTCGAATATACTAGAGTAGGAAGGTAAGAAAGTTTGCACTACTCGTATGAATTCCCATACATTTTCAGACGTATTGGTAGAGCTTATATCTGCATTTTTTTAGGGTTCCGTACAACAAAAGGTAAAAAAGGAACCCTTATATGATCACTCTTGTTGTCTGTCTGTCCGTGTGCCACCACCGATTTTCTCAGGAATGGGTAAAGATCTAGCGAGTTGAAATTTATACCAGAATTTATTGCGGAAATGGTCAGATTAGCAGTTCCAATTTGCAAACATGATTCTTAAAAGCATTAAAAAACCTTCTATAGCCCTCTTTTGGAAAGCTATACTTTCCACCCTGTGAATCTTTTTTCGATCCTTGACTAATAATATGCAGGATTATTAATTAATGTAAAATCATAATATTTCCAGCTATACAGGCCATTGTCCAGAATACAAGTACAGGATCGGAGACACTTATGGGTCGACGACGCACAAGATCCTGCTGGACCCCAGCGTTCAACATTCAGAGAGGCTGGTGCTGTCCGATCGAACTGCTGATGATTTTCAAGTAGGTTATATCTGAGTTATTTTTGATTCTTTTGAAAGCTTCCTAAAAAGCTTCTTGCGAGACCTAAGTAGAATTATTTTGACCTTGAAACTTGAATGAAGTTAGAGCTTAGGTTCTTAATCGTTATGAACATTTCGATTCATTCATCACATGTTTAATGGGATTTTATGCCTTAGTTATCTTCCTACCAACTACAGTTATGTTTTCTTCTGCAGATCTTCCGTCCAGCACAGACAGACATCGACACCGTCAACGCGAGGTTTCGTAATGGGGACCCAGTTTATAAACACCCCATGATACCTGGATATGAAGGTATGTGCTTGCCTACCAGAAGCATACCTACTTAATGATGTACTAATGGCTTTTAATAACTTTTTTGCGTCGTTGGTCGTCATTTCATAGTCATTTATTTACACTTGAGTAAATACACTGATCTGACTGGCTTTACAGAATGGTACCTAAGTAGGTACTTTCTCCCTACCTATATATAAAATTCCGTGTCGCGGTGTTAGTTGCCAATCTCCATACCTAAGCGACTGAACCGATTAGTTAGGTCTGAGAATCGAACAACATCTGTTTTTTTTATTTTTTATATGTTTTCCTTTTTAACACGCTTTTATTTTTCTGTAAATGGCAAAACAACGTTTGCTGGGACAGCTAGTATCATAACATTTTCTACATGCAGACTGTTAATATTTGCCAATTAGGCATTTACTTGCGTGATTTGGTAGAAACGTTAATTGGAAAGTCAAACCTTTGTCTATTTATTTAGCACCTCATTACCAATACCTATAATTTGTATAAGACATAGTCCGATCTCAGGAAACCGCGGCATGCCATTTGGAGACCGGTCCTCCGTGACTCAGCTTCATGATCGAACATCTGAATCATACGAATGCTTAACCTTGTTGGAAATCGGTTTAATATTACTATTTTATATCTGCCTATTTACATAATTTAATATTGATATGAATGGATAGATGTGGATAACTGTTATTTATGTTTTATAGGTCAATCTGTTAGAAAATAAGATTGAAAGTAGTTTAATAAAAAAATCTACAATTGACTAAAATTTCTTTAACACGGATTTGGTTCTTTCTTGGGACAGTTTTGGAAGATATTATTTAGGAAGGTTGGTTGCATAATCATTTCGTATTTATGGGTAGGTAGAGTTCTAAAATTACTATTATTGGAATGTTTTTATTCTGATCATATTTATCTAATAAATTCATGAGTGAAAGACTTTAAACTTGAACTCTAGCAACAGTGGCGGGGGGGGGGGGGGGGGGAGGGCGGTAAGGAGGGGGGCGGTAGGGCGGTAGGGGGCGGTTGGTACAAATGTAAACTGAGTAAAAAGCTTGCAAAACTATTTTTGTCAAAGCTGGGGGATTCATTCTTTGCCACCCTGGGCTTCTGACGGGCTTAGTCCGCTACTGTCTAGCAGGACTTTAAAATCTTCCTTGAGCTTAAAAATTCTAATAATAGCAGTTTTGGAACTCTACGGTGGGGTCGGTGGGGTCTGCAATTCTGACTCTCACCTTACCTAATATAATAAGGACTCTTCTCAAAGTTATATATAAGTAACTACTTCCTAGTTACATACTTATTTCGTGCCACTACAACAATAAGAAACCATAGAAGCCGTTCAATTGCAATGTAGGTAATATAAGCAGTGAGCAATCAAGGAGTTGTTGATACGAGTAAGCAAACGGTACTCGTTACTCGCCCTTTTATCGTCCGCTCTAGTTATATCGCCGTGGTATCGAATTGCATCGAGGAAACATCAGCAACGGGATTAGGTACCTACTCACCTAATAGGTATATTATGTTGGTTTTCGATTCCATTGGATAAGGCATAATTTAATTTGAATACGGTAAATGACTCACGAAGCTTCGAATTTGTTTATAAAGCGACGGGAGCCAATAATACGTGTACATGATATTACGCTGCCATGGATTACGACGCCATGGATTACACGACCTGATATTACGTGTACAGGCTTCGTATTATAGGTTTGAACAAATAATGTACGACCACTTATTACGAGACCACGTATTACACCGCCACGTATTACGAAGACATTGCCATAGACCTATAAAACCACAGAGTGGTTCAAACGTCTCTATGAATTGTGCTGTCTATGTGAGTGTGTGGAAGTTCAAAAGTTATTCTAACTTTCTTTATTACATTTTTGGCGCGATATCGTCTAGTTAATTGATGGAACACCTGCATTCACACAAAAGTGTCATGTTCCGGTAACATGACGCGTCCCGTTCCTGAAGCGGGGCGCATGACGTCAGGTCATAATAATACGTGGTCTTTAGGGCAGCATATAAACGAATTCTACCCATTTTACTTGGTTACGCCGTCAAAATGTCTTCGTAATACGTGGCCGTGTAATACTGGGTCTCGTAATATATGGACTCGTAATATCACCGCGGACAAATATTACACGACCACGTATTACACGACCTGTATTACGCGACCAAGTATTACACAGTCACGTATTACGAGTACATTTTGGCTTCGTAATATCGGGTCGTGTAATACGTGGTCTCGTAATATATGGACTCTAAAGTGACTAGGTTTTAACCAAGTAATCACGTTGTCCTATACAAACTTTATCTCTTAGGG
Source organism: Idaea aversata (assembly GCA_907269075.1). Classification (NCBI taxonomy): domain Eukaryota; kingdom Metazoa; phylum Arthropoda; class Insecta; order Lepidoptera; family Geometridae; genus Idaea; species Idaea aversata. The sequence continues at coordinate 3,253,788 of OU026084.1, forward strand.
GTAGAATTCCGGAAAAGGCTTTCTTATCTGATGCCTACGTCATACAAAGAACACATCCTCCAAGTTTCAGGTCTCTACGATTAGCGGTTTAGGCTGTGCGTTGATTCGTCAGTCAGCCAGTCAGGACAAAGCATTTTATATGTCATTGTATAAGAAGAAGATAGTCGTTTAGAACGAAGAATGAGCTATAGTCATATATGCGTAAATACCTTTGAAGAAGTTTGGTTTAGTTCTTGATTGAATTAGATCCTCTTATCTAGGATTTCTTCCGAAACTAAACGCGCACTTCGGCCAACGGTACACAGTAGCAGCGACAGAGGCACTATCAGAGTTCCAAAAGATGCAACTTAATCAGAGGGCAGCAAGGAATCAATTGGAAAGAGTGGTCGATCTACAAGCTGGTAAAGGACAGCCTTGGGACTTGCTTGACAGATTCGTAAGTTTGATTTTCAAAGAAGAAAGCGATGAATGGAAGAAGGAATGATTGCAGATGGATGAAGAAAAGATAGAGAAGGAGAGAGATAATATACTTACTAGATTTAAGAGTGGAGAAGTCTCGAGACAAAAATAAAGAGGAGTACCTATATGAATGGTGGATGAATGGTGGTCTCGCTGAAAGCAAATCTTATCTACTTCAAAGCAAAAGCACCTAACAATCAATTCAAACAAAAGTTCAACATTTTAACAATTTGTGTTTTCCATCCAGTCTGCAACGGCGGAGTTTAAGCTACCCCTGGTGACTGTCAGACCAGAATGCGCGGGAATCCTTCGAGACGTCCCGATGGATGAACCGAAGCTGTCTCCAGCATCACATTCCGTCAGTCCGTTCTTCATGGAGAATGATGACCCAGAGAAATACGTCAAGCAAGGTGAAATGAGAACCAGCTTGTTGAAGTCTGTTAATAATCATGTCCAAAAGTCAATCTTGTTTGACCTCTTTATTAGATTTTTTTTAAATCCCTATGGCTGACAAGACTGACGCTGTCATATCCAGTCATATCCATTTAAAATGTGGATTTGTTTATTTATTTTAATTAGGTAACGTTTTGGTTATTGCGAATTTATATAAATGTCGTATGCAAAAGCTCATTCTTCTTTTGTGCGGACACAAATATGGGGATTTAATCCGAAGGAGTCTATTCGTGAGTTAAACATTTATTTAAAACTAGGAACAGCTATAGACACAAGTATGAGTAGGTACCTATACGCCTAGGTAGGTACTTACTTAACTGCAGTCGGGATTGCACCACGTTCCCGCAGCCCGGACATTATGGCGAGAGAGGAACCGGGGGAGTTTTAGTGGGTAAACCGCTGGCCGCCCACCGCCAGCAGGGAGTCCCACATACCCTCGCTGTTCCCCGGTGGGGGAGCGACGGGATGATGAATAAAGCTCATTTCTCCACCTAAAAAAAGGTTCTTTCCTACATAACTATCTACGCCTAGTGGCTATCAATCTGGAGGATTAAATTCCTAAGGTACCTAGGTAACCTACTTATTCCACGTTGAGTGTTGTGAGACCACGCCTTCGGGTAGGAATAATTTAGTATATTGAAGAAGTTATGAGTAGGTATGTTCGGCCTTACTAATCTATAATGAAAGGTTTTAGGCTCTGTAGGTACTTCTGTTAGTTTACTACCACCAGGTAAAAGCTTAGGTACCTAATACTTAGTTAAGTAGAACCAATTATCTTCCTATATGCTTAATGTTCTGTGTTAACTCATTAAATATTGTCTTAGGTTTCTCCGGACACGTGCCTTACGGGTTCTCAAGGTTTGGAGAGTCGTCGAAGAAGCTCACAAACTCTGCGCTCTGCGACTTCTCTTCGAACTATAGGCGAAGACAGAGCACAGAATGGGCACCAGTTAATGTTGTCAAGTATGTTCTTACAATATTACATCAAATTGAAGATATTTTTGGTGGATTTTTTTATTGTTAAACTAACCTTACTTACCGTCAGTATTTAGATTTTTTAATCCTCTTCATTTACTCTTGGCTACGTGATTCACCAAATGTGTGTCATATCTCAGGGCTGTGGACCCCCCCCCCTTTGGAAGGCGTGCGTGAAGCCGAAACTAGCCAAATTATTTTATTTCTAGGCTATTTGAAACTGATCCAACACAAATCACCAAACTGTATTACTTTGTACGTTCCCGCTTTTTTCTCACGGAATCCGTCAAACTATTTTGACATTTATTTTGACGTTGACATTGACTGGGTGGAGACTCATTTTACTTGTCAAATAAACAGCTGGTTTGTTTTTGACACGCGCAATAACATTTTCTCAAGTTTTTCTAATATAAAACCAATAAAACTCAGCGAAAATGGCTAAGAAGAAACTTCTACCACACCTTTCAAAAGAGGAGAAGATGGTGATCGTAATATCCGAGATAATACAGGAACTTCTAATCGCTCACCGAGTCGGCAAAGATGTTAACCTCAACAAGATGAAAACTCGTATTTCATCGAAATACGGGCTTGGGACTTCGCCGCGGCTTGTTGACATCATAGCAGCGGTTCCTGCTGATGCTAAAAAGATTCTGCTACCGAAATTGAAAGCTAAACCGATACGTACTGCGTCTGGGATTGCTGTAGTCGCGGTTATGTGCAAGCCACATCGATGCCCACACATAAATTTCACTGGAAACATTTGCGTTTATTGTCCTGGAGGTCCTGACTCCGATTTCGAATACTCAACTCAAAGTTACACGGGATACGAACCTACTTCGATGAGGGCTATTCGGGCGCGGTATAATCCGTACTTGCAGACGCGGCACAGAGTGGAACAGCTGAAACAATTGGGTCACAGTGTTGATAAAGTTGAGTTCATAGTCATGGGAGGTACTTTTATGAGCCTCCCAGAGGATTACAGAGATTATTTTATAAGGTAAGATACTGTAAACCATTTTTTTTACAAAAAAAATGAAGTTTTTTATTTAGGCGTCATTAGTATCCAAACATACAGCAATGTTTAATGTTTTATGCCAGTCTCAAAAGATTACCTAATATTTCTTTACTTTTGGGTAAATCTTATGCAGGTGAAACATTTCTAATATCAATATTCAAAGGGAATAAAAAGGTTGCATATTATCCCAAAATACAGGGTTGCCATACACTTTTAGAACCAACTTGAAATAGGCTATAATGTTCATAATAAAATACTTAGACAAACTTTTCTAGTTATTTCTTGATTAAAATTAATTATTTATTTATTTATTTTTAGCCTATTCCGTCCCACTGCAGGGCAAAGGCCTCCCTCCCCTCCTTCCACTGTTCCCTGTCTAGTGCCAGCTGGGTCCAGTCCCTACGATGCGAGTCCAACTCGTCCCGCCATCTCCTTAAAAAAATTAATCATAATTATAAAATATTACAGGAATCTCCACGATGCACTATCAGGGCACACTTCAAGTTGTGTCGCTGAAGCTGTCAAATATTCTGAGAGAGCTAAAACAAAGTGTATCGGTATTACGATTGAGACACGGCCAGATTATTGTCTACAGAGGCATATGAGTGATATGCTCAATTATGGGTGTACTAGGTAAGAAGAAAAAAAGTCAAATAAGTTTTTCAGCCAGTTTTTCTACCCCAGTGGTTTCCAAAGCAGTATGGACTATGGAAAATTACAATAAAATCAATAGTTTGGGATAGAGAATACAAGCCAGGCTTATTAATCAATCTCGGAATTTTATCTTAATCCTGGGATATGATATGAAAAATAGACAAACGGACGTACAAATGGACAGGAAGACATGTTGCCACAAGGTGGCTAGCTTTTGGGAATTCTGTTAGTGAAAATATGCCAACCCATTTGACTGCAAAAAGTAAACAATCCATCAAACTGTCTGGTACTAATTCCTGATGTTTGTTTCAGACTAGAAATAGGTGTGCAATCAGTGTATGAGGATATAGCCAGAGATACTAACAGAGGACATACAGTGAAGGCTGTCTGTGAGAACTTCAATCTCGCCAAGGATGCTGGTTATAAGGTAATCTTATTATGCAAAACTAACTTTTTTTGTGTAAACCAAACCAACCTTCCAAAACTTAACAAAAACTTTTTTATAGCGAACATCGTTGGTTTAATCCAATAACTTAATCTTACCTAACCATATATAACACTGCTCCATATCAGAAGGTCTATCAAGGAAAATGACGTAGTTTTCAGAACGTCGGCATATTAAAACGTCTATAATAATATGGTGGCAATGTCTTCAATGGCAAAACTACTTACTAGTAAAATGTCCAAAATGTAAAATTATCAAATTACAGATAGTAGCCCACATGATGCCTGATCTACCGAACGTCGACTTTGAAAGGGACGTGGAACAATTCATGGAGTTCTTCGAGAACCCTGCCTTCAGGGCTGATGGGCTCAAGATATACCCGACTTTAGTGATCAGGGGTACTGGTCTTTATGAGCTGTGGAAGACGGGCAGGTATAGGAGTTACCCGCCGTCGACTCTGGTGGATTTGATCGCTAAGATATTGGCGTTGGTGCCGCCGTGGACTAGGGTTTATAGGTAAGAAAGGCTTTGTATCTCTCGAATAGTGGTTTAAATTTTGACTTAGGGAAACTGACCTTAACTTTAATGCCCTTTTTGTTGGCCCCCTGTCGCCGACTGTACATATAAATTAAATTTTTAAACATAAAAAAACTGCACAAAAAAGTCGAGTAGGCACCTAGATATTAGCAGCATAAGAAATACATAATCTGTGAAAATTACAACTGTCTAGCTATTATGGTTCATGGGGTACAGCCTGGTGATAGACAGACAAACTGACAGACAAATTCTACCTTCCTCCCATGGCCTTACCGACATCTTAGGTCATAGAGGCCGAATCTCGGGATGTACGTTGGTTACTTGCTTGCTGGGCTTTTTTACCAACATACTCACTTATGTCCCTATTTTTCTGTCCTCTTGCTATGCAACTCTCCCCGAATAGGGCTATTAACGTCAAGACAATGGCTTGCGCGTCGGCTCGTCTTAACGATCTCCTGGTACTATCTAGCTAGCCAAGGCTGAGCTCCATTGTGCGTCGCTTCTTGCGCCATTTGTGAGCGAATTTTCGAAGCAGTTCGACGGACAGACAGTGGAGTCTTAGTAAAATGGTTCTTAAAACCTCGTTATAATATTGTTTCAGAGTACAACGTGACATACCAATGCCTCTGGTATCGTCCGGCGTAGAACACGGTAACCTCCGCGAGTTAGCTCTGGCCCGTATGGCGGACCTCGGGACAGACTGTCGCGATGTTCGCACGAGGGAGGTTGGTATACAGGAGATACACAACACTGTGCGACCTTATCAGGTAAGCTACTTTAATTTAAACTAGCAGCGCTTCGCGGTTTCACCTGCGTAACTCCTGATCCCGTGAGAATATCGGGATATAAAGTAAATACTCCCAATGAATCAATGTATCCTCATACCAAGTTTCATCAGAATTGGTCCAGTAGTTTCGGAATTCGGAGCCTATTCAATGCAAACAAAAAAACAACAAATCTTTCTTCTTTATAATATTAGTGTAGATTATACACAGTCAAATACTTTAATATAAATAATACAGGGTTATTTTTGTAAAGGGTTTTTAGAGGGAATTCTTAACTGAACGCGCGTGCGTCGCGGAAAGTTGTGGGTTCGATTCCCGTCGTCGAACAAGTATTACTGAGATATTTGTTTCTGTAAACAAATATTTGTTGTGATCTGGGTGTTTCTGTACTGTTTGTTAGTCGTCTGGTCAAGCCAAGAAGCCTGTATAGCACAAGCCTAGTGGCTAAGCTTAGCATATTGAATTTAGCGAAAAATACTTTAAGGAGTCACAAGCCTGGCTTTAGTGGAGAAACAAAAATTCCATAATTATTTTTTTCCAAAGATAATTTCTAAATTGAACCTGTCGTAAATAGTAAATTTTTCTTAACCAATCATTATTTCCAGGTGGAACTTATCCGCCGTGACTACACAGCTAACGGTGGCTGGGAAACATTCCTGGCTTACGAGGACCCTGACCAAGACATCTTGGTCGGTCTACTCCGGCTCAGGAAATGTGCCTCGGACACTTACAGGCCGGAATTGAAGCCCGGAGTTAATGGGGACTTCAAACAGTGCAGTATTGTTAGGGAATTGCATGTTTATGGATCTGTCGTGCCGGTAAGTTGGGGATATGACCACTAAAAGTGAAAAGTTACTTAGCTTGGGGCTAGATGGCGCTAAACGGAGAGTCAATCAATCAATCATTTATTGAAAATACAGGGTTATTGGTAATTATACTAGCAAGCCGTTAAGGCTACTTCTGTGCACCTTGACAAACAACTTTTTTTCTACTACTTTTGGAAATTTGACAACCCGCGCCCGCGGTACATTAACAGTACCTACTCGAGCTACCCAAGATGGTGATTGCGAAAAAAATAGCAATAGCAGTCCAAGTGATTTTTTTAGCATCTGCCTTTTGCGTTTTTTTGAAGTTATACTTCTTTAGGCGCGTTATGAAAAAATGATGAGAGTGAAATTTTACAAAAGCGTCACACAAAATTCTCACGTCACACAAAATTCTCACGTCGGACGAGTTTTTTGCCGGACGAGTTTTTTGTCGGACGAGTTTTTTGTCGGACGAGTTTTTTGTCGGACGAGTATTTTGTCGGACGAGTTTTTTGCCGGACGAGTTTTTTGTCGGACGAGTTTTTTGTCGGACGAGTATTTTGTCGGACGAGTTTTTTTTTTTTTTTTTTTTTTTTTTTTTTTTTTTTTTTTTTTTTTAAATGCCAAAGAAGTATAACTTCTCACGCGCGTACATAAGTACACGCACCCATTTTTTTTCACAGTGTGAAATATCGAGTGACATGGTATTTTTGCCATGACTAATATGTATACATTACTAGCGACCCGCTCCGGCTTCGCACGGCTATATTATGCATGTATTATACATATAAACCTTGCTCTTGAATCACTCTATCTATTAAAAAAACCGCATTAAAATCCGTTGCGTAGTTTAAAAGATTTAAGTATACATAGGGATATAGGGACAGAGAAAGCGACTTTGTTTTATACTATGTAGTGATACAGCTGTAGCACGCGCTTCTAGAAGATACCCCAAAATTATACCTGCAGAAAAGACAGATGCTGGCAACTGATTCCTTAGTTTTTTATTATGTTTGTGCTTTCAGGTAAATGCCCGAGACCCAACAAAGTTCCAGCACCAAGGTTTTGGAATGCTTTTAATGGAGGAAGCTGAACGAATAGCGCGCGAAGAACACGGCTCGGACAAGATGGCCGTCATCTCCGGTGTCGGAACCAGGAATTATTATGCTAAAATTGGATATCACCTGGAAGGACCCTATATGGTTAAGATGCTGGTTTGATAATAAAGATGTTCGGAGTATTTGATGTAGTTTTTATTTATTTAATCTTTTAAATTGTTTTTCAGAGTTTTATTGTAAAATTCCGTGGTATAAGATTTTGCGGATACACGCTCAAAGCTTTAGCACTGACTAATGGGAGTATCTCTCTCTCCCTCTTAATGAATCAATGTATCCTCATACCCAGTTTCATCTAAATTGGTTTAGTGGTTTCGAAACCTATTCGTTACAAACAAACAAAAAATATTTCCTCTTCATAATATTAAGTATAGATAAAGAAGTATAGTAGACCAAAATTTTGAAAGTTTTTTGGCTATTCTGTATAAAGAACCAATATTTTCTAAGGTCCGATTTTAGGAGTTTAGAAGGTATTTTTTACGGGATACTTACGTCACTGCGAAAAACTTTTCATCGAATTTTGTTTTTTCGAATACTTTTCATCGATATCTCTATACTGCCACGCCTTATTAAATCGTTGTATTGTTACTGCGATGTAATGTTACATCGAAAAACTATTCTGCGAAGGATTTTACTGCGAAAATACCATACTGCGAAGACTTGTTTAATCGACATCTTGTTACTTCGAACTTTAGGTAGGTACATAAAATAATTAAATTTAAATTATGTCGTAAAAAATACAGGGTTGTCGGAGAGTACCGAGGGTTACCTTTTTTTCACCCCCCAAAAGATTCGCGGTTTTTTTCGTTTTCGCGTTATATTTTTAGGGGATGTTTAAAATATTTATTTTTGCATAGTAGACATTTTTGACATATTTTTAATTTAATTAATTTTTGCAGACGCACCCACTTTTAACCGAAATGCCTACCTATAACACCTCTAATTACCCATTTCATCTAAATCCCACCTATCTCCTTCCAGACCGGATCCTCCCCTGTCCATAAATCCCACGGAAATCTATCACAAACACGTCGGCATGCTGCCTAATTACGCGGGACACGTACCTGGCTGCATGTTCAGGTAAATTTTGTACATTTTCCATTAATTCTAAGCAAAAAGTCAGGCTAAAGAGATTGGAGGTCTAAAATAGCTATATTATCTTAGTTTTATATTCTGTTAAAAAGACTACTCAACTTTTCAATGATAAAAAGTCAAATATAAATTTCCAAAAAGATTTTTAATTTCTAGAATTTTTTTCAAGCATAATTGAAATCTTTTTATTTTCAGTAAAATAACTTTAACCCCCCCCCCCCCCCTTATTCCAAAACGAGGTTTAAGGATAGTCCGAGATGTGGATTTAGACACAGATTTACTCGTGAACTGCAGTCTAAACACTATCCCTACAGATTATATAAGGAACTACAGTCTAAACACTATCCCTATAGATAATATAGGGATAGAGTTTAGACTATAGTTAACGAGTAAATCTGTATCTAAATCTAAGGTTTAAATCCACATCACGGACTATCCTTATACCTCGTTTTGGAATAAGGGGGCAAGAATATTGACAGTTTTCCTGTCAGTTTTGTTAATTTGTGTTTTGAATGGATAATTTTTATTATTTCAATTCAAGAAGGCTGCAGGCCTTTTGAAGACCTGCTTGACATGAAAACATTCTAAAAATAGCAATTATAGAACTGCGTTGAGTCTGCGCTGTTTGCAGACTGTACAAATAAAAGGCCAACTAGATTTTGAACGGAGAGCAGTGATTGGTTCAATTATTCCAGTTATCCGTAGCCATTTTGTTTTGTTAACCAATCAAATGCATTCTTTAGCGGGTGGAAAGTAAATATTATTTTAGTAATAGGGGGGAATCTTCAGTGTTTTATTTATTTCTAGTTTTGTTTGTAGGTGTAAGCTTTATGAAACTAAACATGCTCCAAGCGTACCGTTAGTTAAGGTACGATTCTTGACCGCACTTAGAAATGTTTCTTAGTGATACTTTTGTTAGGTAATCAGTGCTTTGTTATATTTTTGAGTAGGTACTTTGATTATCCATTCAGAAGAACGGAGCAGAGCATTGATTAACTAAAGTGTCAGTTAGAAATGTTTGTAAGCATGGCTGTAATTTACCTACCTAAACTGTAAACTATCTAATAAAAATTGACTGACTGACTTACGTACAGGGTCAATCCAATGGGCGCATCGGACTAAAATAACGACGTAGGTATCCGCTAAGAAAGGATTAAATTTTTCCAAATTACTTACTTGTTTTAAAATAACATCTAATAAATTATTTTTGATTAAATGGAGTAACTTGGTGATAGGTCAACTCGTTATTGAATGTTAGTAAATCACTATCACTACATAGTATAAAACAAAGTTACTTCCCGCTGTCTGTCTATAATAGATCTTTAAAACTAAGCAACGGATTTCGATGCGGTTTTTTTAATAGCTAGAGTGATGCGAGAGGAAGGTTTAATATGTATAATATAGCCGTGCGAAGCCAGGGTGGGTCGTAGACTATAAAGAAATACTATCTAATTTTGAATATTTACCTAGATTTGGGAAGACATACGGGAACGACACTCGGGATGCGAAGCGGTGGCTGAGGGGAGACTTCACATCTTGAACGTGAGAAGCAAAACGAGACCGAAGTGCGCTGACATAGGGTGCAAAATCGATAGTACTGCGTCCGGTAGCGAAATTAACAGTGAAATAAAATGATGGAACTACGTATTAATTCTGTTTTATTATAAGTAAATAACAATGAGCCTTTCTTATTAAATAATATTAAATATAATTAGTTCCATGTTGCGATAGATGGCGCTGATCAGAGTAGTGACGTAAAATACTGAATGTTCCTGAACATTCCGTTTTTTACGAATTTAAAAATAGTAAATTAATTTTTAAAATCGAGAGAAATTTCTACATTTTGGAAGAAATCCCAACTGCCTCTGCCTTCACACTATCCAAATCTCTATTTTTTTGTAAAGCTAAAAAAATACTTATACTATTTTAAATTAAAACCCTTCATTGGAACACATTATAGAAGAAATGTTAATTATCTCGTAAAAGAGTTTTATAATAAAATAAATACAGGAGGAACACGTATATGGTGCGAGTGGCGAGTGAGTTCGATTTACTCTGTGAGGAAAGTTCAGTGGATCCTTTCTTCACTAGCGTTAACTCTGCGAGAAGGCAGCTTAGTCTTATCTTCTTTCAAAGCTCCTAATTTTATTGTGTTTCTATTATTATTTCATATTTACGTATTTGTTTATCAATTTTAGTATTTTATCTATAATTATATTGTATTTACCTATATTTTAATTCTTGCTGGATTATGATTTGTGTTTTTGCTTGCTTGTTTTGTATCTATCTATACCTATTCTATTTTCTACTCGTGAGAACCTATAATTGGCTTTCTGTTTCTTGTTTCGTTTCTTATAATTTTTGTAAAGCTGTTGGTTTTCCAAATAAATAATTATATATGTAGGTATATGGAACAATTCCACATTTAGACAGCGTCATCTACCTAGCGATTCGGAACTAATTAAAAGAAACCACAATAAAATTTCCCTAAATATGTATTACTATCACGAAGCCTCAATATAATAACATGATGTTAATAAAAAATATAAATTTGTTAAAATCATGGACTTAAAAACTAAACTTAAAAAAATAATAGATTTTTCTAGAGTATATCAACGGATTATAAAAATGTATAATAACAAAATATAATCACAGTTTTTCACTTCTTCTTTGCGTTCCATTCCTTTAGAAGTTTCTCAGTCAGTTGTAGATTTTCATCTTTCTGGTAACAAATACAATAAAACAAATGAATCTTAGGGCCGAACGCAAAATTATAGTCGTCGATTAAAAACTAATTGAAAGGGATCCGGCTCTGCTGGGTCCGGGGTATGCTATGCCAAGCTCCCATACATATAGTATGGGAGCTTGGGATAGTGTTTTTTTTGCACGGTGCGTTTCGAGACCCATGCCAATCGCTTTAGTAGAGGTTGAATATGAAAGCATTATTTGTTCGCCATCTTCTTCTTCTCGTATACTGGGGTGGCTCACCTATTGTTAGAGTTTTCAGATCGCCTTAAGGCCTCTAACTTGACCTAACGACTGCTACTAGAGGTAGCAACCGGGACCAACGTGCCCCCCTCCATATATCCCTACTGACAGAAATATCATACGATAAAATAAATAGCGTAGTAGTTACCTTAATAAAGCAGAACCTGGCGTAATCCTCCCCTAAATGCTTGTTCGCCGAGTAGAATGCAGTCGGCGGTATGGCTAAGATGCCAGCTTCTTTACAGAATTTCTTCGTAAACTTATAGTCCTTGTATTTATCCGGTTCTGATGATAGATCAATTTTATTCTCTGTGGGACAAAGTATGATAGTTAAAATAATATACCTAAAGGATTTTTTTAACTTGGCCTTTATGAGTTACTAGCGACCCGTCCCGGCTTCGCACGGCTATATTATGCATATATTATACATAATATAAATCTTCCTCTTGAATCACTCTATCCAAAACCGCATCAAAATCCGTTGCGTAGTTTTAAAGATTTAAGCATACATAGGGATATAGGGATAGAGAAAGCGACTTTGTTTTATACTATGTAGTGATGATAAGTAGTCGCTTCCCCGATTTGTCATAAACTGCATCATTCAAATTTTTGAAAAGTAAAGTAAACAATACCCCAGCCAGGTATCGCTCTTGATATTTTGCAAAATAATAGAAAAAAAAAACTAAAAAATGAGCCGCTTTTGAACTGACCATGAAATACCATTTAAAAAATCACCCTATATAAATAAAAATCAATAGCTGTTCGTCACTTTCGCTAAAACTTGAGAATGGCTGAACCGATTTAGATGATTTCGGTTTTGAAATGTTTGTCGTAGTCCCGGGAAGGTTTAAACGATGAGAAAAATCGGACTTACGCGGATGAAACCGCGGGGCGCAGCTAGTAAAAGATAAATATAGGTGAGCACTAAGCAAGGTTTTAGTTAGAAAGAAAGTAACTATTTTGTGTCTGTAAGGTATCACGTTTAAAGGGACGCTAACGCGGGTAAAATCGCAGGGAAGAGCTAGTATAATATTAGTCGTATACTTACTAAGCTGAGTCCAATCAGCGATCACAAAGTATCCAGCTTCAGGCACAGTCGGTTTGAATCCATTCTCCTTCAACGCTCGCACCAATAGATCTCTTTTAGGTCTCAATTCACGGGCTAATGAGGTGAAGTAGCAGTCCGGGCTGCCAAGTCGGGCTAATTCAAATTCAAATGATCGAGCCACTGCTTCCTGAAGATAAAAACATGTTGAAAATTAAGGTTAATTTTGGTAATATCTAAAAAAAAAACATTTTATTTTGACGTGCTTTAGTAGTTATAGAAATAGATAATAATATATTAAATATATCATGATTTAGTTATATGGTGGTTTCTTTTATTTTGTGACATTTGCGAAACGTCATCCGTAAAGGGTCCTGCCGGAAGACCAGCGGCTAAATGTTGGTGCAGCTATCATTGCTGAGGCAGAACCTTCTTGCGATGCACACGGCTTCTTAGATCTTATTTTATATATATTTTTTCCTATTAATTTTTTGTTTTTATTATTATTTTATATTTTATTTTAAACTTTTGTTTTAGGCTAGTGCTTTTATGTTTGCTACTATTTTTCTCATTGTCTTGTTCAAATAAATGTTTATTTTTCTTTTTTTTTAATATTATACTCCATTGATATAGGTACATCCTCGAACTGTGCTTAAGAAACAGAGTATTTATTATTAATATAGCTCATCTGGGCTTGTGTTATGGTGTAACGAGTAACGAATAGAAGACTTATATAAAGGAAAAAATATATACCTATACTTAAAGAAAAAAAAAGGAATACAAAAAAAAACTCAATTGTTCATCGTTTTCTTATGACGTTATCACGTAAAATTATTTTTTTTATCAGTAAAACGAATTTTGATTTGAATTAACTTACCTGTACAGGCGTACAACACGTATAGACACAGTTCTGGTGAACGACCTGTAGGTTTCGCATGAGATCAGCCGGCCCGTACGCCCAGCCTGTCTTCCAACCGGTCACCGAGAACGTCTTGCCGGCTGAACCGATTGTTATCGTACGTTCCCACATGTCGGGTAGAGTCGCTGGAATATTAGTGAGCGTCAGAATAAACGGTCACTAGGCGCATTTAACGTTGAATGTATGCTCAATAATTGCTTCCCTATTGCTGCTATTTACTTCCTATCCTCAAATAATTGCTTCCATCATATTCTAGAAGAAATCAAACATTTAAAGGTGACCGTTCATTCAGATGTCAGGACGGCCAGTCACCTGTCGTAGTTCCCCTGATAAAGAGAATCTTTGCAATTTATGGTGGCCAATAATTACTTCCCTTTTGCTCCCTTCAATATTTTAAAACGACAATTCTCTAACTATCATGGTAATAAAGATATCGACAAAAGTTATTTTAATAGCAGTGCCTGACAGAAAAATTAGAGCAAAATTCTGATGATTAATATTGCAGCAATGCTTCAGTAGGCAAAAAATCGAAGGGTAAAGACAATAAATAGTAGAAAATATACTTATGTGAATTTTTTTTTATTTTATTTTTTTAATATAACATAATGCAATGTGGTATCACTTTTTATTACTCCTTACAACTCTCTGAATCAAATCATCATAACATTCCCATATATTTCCACGCTTACAATGTGCTTTATAGTGACCCATCGTACCAACAGGAGGCGGAACAAATTCTATGATTGAAAGCAGTTCAAATTCTTTATTCTGTAAAACCAACTTTGCAGGCACTTCATGTACAAATATGAGTTAATCCAGTACTTCATTCAAAACTTACAAGACTACGTAAATTCAATTCAAACGACTTGATACCATTACAAGAAAATCGACGTTCGCTTATCAGTAATATGGATATGAGTCTAATATCCATATTATTGATAAGCGAACTTGCAGCTGCTTGAATTTCAGCTATTATTAGACTCATAAAAAAGTGATACCACATTGCAATATGTTATATTAAAAAAATAAAATAAAAAAAATTTCACATAAGTATATTTTCTACTATTTATTGTCTTTACCCTTCGATTTTTTGCCTACTGAAGCATTGCTGCAATATTAATCATCAGAATTTTGCTCTAATTTTTCTGTCAGGCACTGCTATTAAAATAACTTTTGTCGATATCTTTATTACCATGATAGTTAGAGAATTGTCGTTTTAAAATATTGAAGGAAGCAAAAGGGAAGTAATTATTGGCCACCGTAAATTGCAAAGATTCTCTTTATCAGGGGAACTACGACAGGTGACTGGCCGTCCTGACATCTGAATGAACGGTCACCTTTAAATGTTTGATTTCTTCTAGAATATGATGGAAGCAATTGTTTGAGGATAGGAAGTAAATAGCAGCAATAGGGAAGCAATTATTGAGCATACATTCAACGTTAAATACGCCTAGTGACCGTTTATTCTGACGCTCACAAAAACTAAAACTGCATCATTAGATTTTTGGAAAAGTCAGGAATCTAGCCAGGAATCGAACCTGTTGATTTTGCATAAAAAAATAAGCATCTTATATTTTTATACCAATCGATGATGTTGCTGACAGAGATCAATTCCTGGAAACAAACATAGTATGGTAAATTAAAGGAAATAGCTCATGTATCAAAGATTATTTAAATGAGCTATTTCCTTTAATTCGCCAGACTATATCTGTTTCCAGGAATTAATCTCTACTAGCGACCCGCCCGGCTTCGCACAGCTATATTATGCATGGTATTATACATAATAAACCTTCCTCTTGAATCACTCTATCTATTAAAAAAACCGCATTTTTTCAACCGCAACAACGCAACCGATTTTGCCGTTGCGTAGTTTTAAAGATTTAAGCATACAAAGGGACAAAGGGACAGAGAAAGCGACTTCATTTTATACTATGTAGTGATTAGCAACACTATCGCTCGGTACAAATATATAGATAGGATATAATACAAAATGTATTTATTTGAAAAAATAATAGGCTCGACCCTATCATTACCCTAGCCTAGGCTAAGGTAATGCAGTTTTAGTTTTTATCAAAATCCTTTCAGCATTTTGCGCTATCTCTAATAGTTTAGGATATAGCCCTGAAGGCCCATGTAAAAAAATCACCCTAAAAATTTGAACTATCCAAAATAGTGAAAACTACTCACCAATCCTAATATGCTTAACCGGTTCGTATACCATCCACTCGTAGACCTCATCAGACAAGCACAGCACGTTATGTTGCTTGCACAAGTGTGCTATAAAGGTCAACTCTTTCATTGTGAACGCTTTGCCTAGAGGATTGTGTGGTGTGTTCAAGATAATCATTTTAGTTTTAGAATTGAATAGTGTTGATAGTTCGTTGTCGTCTAGTTCCCAGTCGGCTGAACTCATTGTTTTTTCGATGGTTCTTTTCTGAAAAAAAAAGAGAAAAAAATCTACTAAAACATTTTAGTGTGTGAAAAAAACCCTTTAGTTTAGGTTTTTTAAATTTAATATTTTTGTTATTGCTTAAATATTATTTTTATGCAAAGCGTAACAAAAAATTGGTCTTTTCCGTATCCAAAGGGTAAAACGGGACCGTATTACTAAGACATCACTGTCTGTCTATCCGTCCGTCTGTCTGTCACCAGGTCTCATGAACCGTGATAGCTAGAGAGTTGAAATTTTCACAAAATCTGTATTTATTCTGTTGCCGCTATAACACAAATACTGAAACAACTAAAAACAGTCAAAGTCAAGTCAAAAGTAAAAAAAGCCCTTTTTGCGTCCAATGTAAGTACTTCTAAATATATGGCTAATTTAAAAGTTAAATAGGTAGGTTTGCACGTGGTGGGGTCTGCAATTTTGATGCCATCAGTTAACTTATCTCACAAACTGACCGGTCTCAATGGTATGAACCTCGGTGTACCTCCAGCAGATCGTATCATGAACTCGTAACAGTCGAAAAACGGTTCTATCACTATCACCTCATCGCCTTCTTCGACGTGACCTGCAATAAAAAATGTGAGCCGTCACGGGACGCCTGGCAGATGTGAAACATCGACATTATTTTGTAAAAGTAATATGCAGAAAAAAACAGATTGTGATAGAATCGCACAGTCGATTACGGTGTGTACACCGTACACACTACTGCATACAGACTGTATACATATACCATCATATAGCGGCATGCGTCGCCACGCCAGAAATCGGTTTTACGTGCGGCTATAGATGTTTCACATCAATAATTTTTGTTATTTAGAACTATTTGATGTGAAACATCTGAGGGTAAACCTGAAAGTTGGCATGGCGAGCGTGGCGACGCATCGCAAACGCTATAATATGATGGTATATATGTACTACTAGCTGCGGCAAAAAGATTTTTTCAATTCGAACCAGTAGTCCCTGAGATTACCGCGTTCAAACAAACAAACAAACAAACTCTTCAGCTTTATAATATCAAGTAGGTATAGATACGTAGTAGTGTGTAAGATATACAAACACATAAACACTTTCGATGTTTTTGGTAACTCTACAGTGGGCCTCCACTTTTGTTGTCGACTGTACCTATTATAACTTTGTCCTTGTTTTTGAACTCTTCGGTGGACTTCCACTTTTGCTGCCGAATGTACCTACTAAAACTTGGTTCTTCGATGTTTTTAATTACTTACATGAAACCTCTTAAAAATCGGAAATCAAGACTTTATTGCGAATTTATGAATGTATGTAATATTTTTGCATAAAAATGAAATAATAATAATTATCCAATGGCATCATGATTTACGCGGGTAAAACCGCGGAGCGCGGAAAAGTATTTTTGTAGTGCACATTTTTTTTCTGCTGAATATATGTCAGCAGTGGAGTACATTTACGCAAAAAAAAAATAAAAAAAAAACCAAAACTTAATGTGAAAAACTTCCTGCAGTTTCTAAATTATGGGGTATCTCAGTATTGATACACACAGTGACACGTAGGTACCTACCTTAATTTAGAGCGCGCTATTAAACTCGCTGGCGCTAGTATTGTGTCCATGGACTTCGTCGTTTTGTTAGAAACACTTAAATGGTTATAGCTCTGAGAGTTTTTGAGTTAGCTCCAAAATAAAAAGAACAGTATTTTTTATTTTAATGTGCTTAAAACATACCGAAATTTGTGCACTACAAAAATACTTTTCCTATATATACAGCATACATACCTAATATAGCTGAGAAGAGTGCTTCGTAAGCTCCACTCGTGACCAATATCTCATTCATTGGATCTATTTGACGTCCAATCAATGGTGAATATACTTTGGACAAGTTTTGTACGAGTCGCGGGTGGCCCTGCAACATTCAAAAGTTAAATAAGTTATCCGTTGTCTGCGGCCACCATAACATAAGCCTAGTTGCTTAGCTTCACGCTAAATGACCCTTGTAAAATCTTCATCACATAGTATAAAACAAAGTCGCTTCCTGCTGTCTGTCCCTATGTATGCTTAGATCTTTAAAACTACTCAATGGATTTTGATGCGGTTTTTGAAGTGAAAAGGTCTTTTAGCGCGGTGCGCAAATTTTTAGATGAGATACAATCTCTGAACTCGCGACACCGTTACGAGACGCAGCTACAGTGTGTGCATATATGCATGTACATATATATTGTAGTTATTTAGTAAATAAGTTTTTTTGTAAGTTTTAAGTTTTGTTTTTTGTTAGTTGTTAGTTTTCACTTCTGTCGGAACTTTAAAAGTGTTTTTTTTTTAATAGATAGAGTGATTCAAGAGGAAGGTTTATATGTATAATACATGTATAATATAGCGGTGCGAAGATAGATAGATAACTTTATTTGTACAACACAGAAAGAAACAGAACACGATAAACACAAAGTAAAGTTATAGCTAGAAAGTATAAGTTGCACAAATGGGCGGCCTTATCGCTGAAAGCGATTTCTTCCAGGCAACCTTTGGATGGAGACGAACTGAAGCCGGGTCGGGTTGCTAGTTCTAAATAAAATAAAACTACCACGCGTACGAAGTCGCGGGCAATAGAATAGCTATTATATTATACCTACGTCTGTGACCTTAATACACATAACATTTCCCTAAGATAACGTAAGTAGAGACATTGTTATCAAATAATGTTGTACTACTGTACCAGTCGTCTGCAATAGTAGTTAAGTCTTAGATAAACTATGACATTTCAACATAATGATAAAACTTTATGGGACTCATACAATCATGACGTGATTTAATATGGTGTAATTAAACAAATGATATGTTTATACCTACCTATCTACTATTTAACAAGTTGCAGCGCCCCGCCGTTTCACCCGCAGAAGTACGTGTGAATATAGGGGTAAATAAAAACCGGTCAAGTGCGAGTCGGACTAGCGCACGAAGGGTTCCGTACCATTATCATCACATAATAAAAAAAAATAGATGGCGCTAGTGGTAAAAATACATGAATGAAGGGTAAATGGCGGTTTACGGTTTATGACGTACTAGCTGCGCTCCGCGGTTTCACCCGCGTAACTCCCGATCCCGTGGGAATATCGGAATAAAAAGTAGCCTATAACCTTCCTCGATAAATGGACTATCCAACACAAAAGTAATTTTTCAATTCGAACCAGTAGTTCCTGAGATTAGCGCGTTCAAACAAACAAACAAACAAACTCTTCAGCTTTATAATATTATAGTATAGATTAAAAAAAAAACTACTTACCCGATCTCGTTCAAACTAATTTTGGGTGAAAGTTTGTATGGTAATGTATAAGTCATATATATTTTTTAGTTTCATCATTCTCTTATTTTAGAAGTTACAGGGGGGACACACTTTTACCACTTTGGAAGTGTCTCTCGCGTAAACTATTCAGTTTAGAAAAAAATTATATTAGAAACCTCAATATCATTTTTGATGACCTATCCATAGATACCCCACACGTATGGGTAATTTTTTTTTTGAGTTTCAGTTCTAAGTATGGGTACCTAACCCTAAACTTTTTTGTTTTTTTTTTCTATTTTTGTGTGAAAATCATGTTGTCTGTCTGTCTGCCGTATGTCACAGCCACTTTTTTCCGAAACTATAAGAACTATACCTAATGCGGTTCACATAATACATCTTACTTACCAAGTTTCAACAGTATATTTCTTATAGTTTCGGAAAAAGTGGCTGTGACATACGGCAGACAGACAGACATGACGAATCTATAAGGGTTCCGTTTTTTGCCATTTGGCTACGGAACCCTAAAAAGTACCATAAGTTAATATATGTTAGCTATCTACATACGGAGTTACATCGCAATTGGGCTGCGGTCCGAATACAGGTGATAGCGCTGACAGTGCTAACGATGAAATCTCCCGGTCCGATATTGTGAGCGTACTCAAAATGCTTACGGTGCTATCACGACGTTTAAGATTTCGGACCGGGTTTTAGCGCGCCAACTATCAAATGAAATGTAATTATAATACTTTTTACTGTTTGTTTGATGTGTTGTGTGCAAATATGATTAATAAATTGCTCTTTCGTTCTTCGTAACACATAGGTATTCACGTTTAAAAACACAGAGAGATAAAAAAATAAATATTGAATTTTATACCACAAATCGCCATCTAACCCCAAACTAATTAACTAGAGTTGTGTTATTGGTGCTAGACAACGGATATACTACCTACTTTTCTTTTGTAAATATTATATAGGTACTTATAATACATAGAAATAACCAGACCACAGATGGATATCTAAGCATAAATACTTGTCTGAGGCGGGAATCGAACCCGCAACCCCATGTTTTGCAGTCCGGCATGGTGACCATTGTGCCAACTGGGTCGTCAATTTCTTGTAAACTCATGATAAGCGAAATTCGAATTTGATTATTTAATCAAATTCGAATTTCGCTCGCAAAAGAACGGATGCAAACATCAATTTGACAGTTCGCTCACGGAGATTTCGCTGGGGAGCAGGGTCATCGTAAGCGCAAGATGGCGTCGTTGATGACGTATTTCCTTTTGTATTCATGACGTCATAACAGTCTATCGTGAGCGCTTAAGGTGGTACGTTTTCCCTACTAAATGTTTTAGGGATTCCTACGTTTTATACTGAGATATTTAACTTATTATGACTTAAAGTAGGCCTAATTTAAGCTATTGTAGGGGCAGACCAAAAATATCACTGTTTAACATCCAGGAAGTACTCTGTTTCAGCGTGAAAAAAGAGACCAATTTTACGTATGTGGTGGTGCACGGCTATATTGACGTATTGTCATAGTGTGAGGTGACGTATAGATGTGTGGAAACACGCGACGTTGTCGCGTTGTGTGTGGAAGCAGGAACACGCAATTACGCTAGAGCAGAGCCGCAATACAGTTTGCTGGATAAGGGCGACGTTGCCTCTCCGTCTAATCTGTCTAATAAAAAATCAAAATATTTTCAATTGCATGATATTCAACTCAGTGCTGCCAGACCTACACCTGCAAGATTTTATGTAACTTTTGGCACTGTCGCGTCACTTTTGATACTTGAATTATACATTATTTTGATAGACTTATCAAATTATCACTTTACGTATATAATAAATAAATAAACATTTGTACTTGTTTGCATTTAATTAATAGTATAAAAATATAATAAAATATAAATGAAGTATAGTAATTCGCGAGAAACAAACCAAGCAGTCTTGTTGTTTTTTTGATACTGTTTGTTGTACACACTGGCAACATACACCCAGTCGATACTTTGCCTCGCACTGGATGCGCGCTTGTTACCTAGGCAACGGAGAGTCAACAGAGATGTCAAGTAGTCAGTAAATAGAAAAACCAAAAATAAAATATTATAATCATTTAATATATTCCTACTATTGTGTTTAAAGTATCATCCATCTGAGCACCTACTGAAAATAAACCTTGAGGGAATTTTAGTGTCTTGTAAGTGATTGAATTATTTCACAAGTATACCCCTCAAGGTGGGTAACCTATCCACACAAGTTGGGCCGTAGGAACAAACTACGACTACTCTGGGTCCCAGGCCATGAAGGAATAGCAGGAAATGAGAAGACTGATGAGCTGCAAGAACAGGATCGGCAAGTGCTATGCTTGGACCAGAACCATGTACGGGCCTGCCAGCATGCACAATCACAAAGGCCGTAAAGGATTACGTTGATAAGAAACACACGCAAGAGTGGGAAATCAGTGAAGGGCTACTACATTCGAAGAAATTCATAGGTAGCAGGCCCAGAGGGGCTTCTAAATTTATATTGAACAACGGAAAAAGCAAAGCACGAGCTGTGATTGGTGCCTTGACATGGCTTTACAAAACCAATGACATGCTTTTAAAAATGAATATAACTTCTAATATTGACTGCAGAACCTGCGGTGATGTCAGAGAAACTATGGAGCACATCCTGTGTGAATGCGCCGTCTTAGTGACGAAGCGAAGGAGACCCATGGGCCTCCTTGGGAATGCATATCCCAAACCGGAGAAACATAGGATTTTTCCTCTTAGTGGGATCACTGCGTTAATCGATCCCAAGGGGTCGAAGTGTTGCTGGCTATGTCAGTCCCCGATATAAGATGATAAGATAGAACTAATTTTAAATAAATAAACCTTTTTGTACATTACTTTGTCTTTATTTTTCTCTTTCCATTCAGACCTAGTACAATTTGCATCGTTCAGAATTCGTCCTAGTTTAAAAAAAAAAGATTACTAACAGTACCTACCATAAAATTGATCCTGTTTTAGAAAATTTATTCAAAAATATATTTTCAAAAAAAAATTCTATTTGTATCGAGATTTGAACTGGGGCTCTTCAGAACACTACCCCGCCGCTCTAAATGACTACACCAATCGGTATCTGTAGGACTACGTCAAATATAGTCTATAGTTGCTACAGTTTATTGTTTTGTATGTGTGCGTGTCATTTATATCGTGACAAGAGTTAAAAATTGTACTTTGGAAATACATTAAAATGTGACTTCCAAAAAATTAAATTATGTTTGAAATATGTTCAGAGCAAACTAGAAAACAGGCAACATATATACAAATACTTTAATTCCACGTCAATCATAGCAAAATAAAATAAAAATATACTTTCGGGGAAAACAAGCGCCATCTAGCGGAATACTTTGCTTAGCGATACGAAACATTCAACCTTATGAGCGCGCTCACGGCATTTCGGAACGCGTTTGAGCGCCTGACAGCGCTAAAAGTCGATTTCGGACCGCAGCCCTAGTTTAATAGTTTTTGCGTGGAGGAGTAATAAATATACACACAAACTACTACTTTTAGAAATTTTAACCCTGTATTTAAATTTTTTTCTAAACTTTTTAGCTAGGATCCTTTTTATAATCACTCACTACATAGTATAAAACAAAGTCGCTTTCTCTGTCCCTATATCCCTATTTCCTTAAATCTTTAAAACTACGCTTCGGATTTTGATGCGGTTTTTTTTAATAGATAGAGTGATTCAAGAGGAAGGTTTATATGTATAATACATGCATAATATAGCCGTGCGAAGCCGGGGCCTCTTTAAAAAGTGGCAAGCGTCCAGCTCTCCTGAAGATCGCGACTCGTATAAAGCCGCCAAACGTGCCACAAAAAGAGCAGTAGCCAGAGCCAGACAGAACCACTTACAGTCACTGTACGATAAGTTGGAAACGTCTGAGGGGCAGAAGCTTATTTATAAGTTGGCACGTTCGAGGGTAAAAGCGGCGCAGGATATATCCAAGTGCCGCTGTGTAAAAGACCCCGATGGCAACCTGCTTTGCGAGGACCTCGCGGTGAAGAAGAGATGTGATTTTACTTAAATCTTTAAAACTACGCTTCGGATTTTGATGCGGTTTTTTTTAATAGATAGAGTGATTCAAGAGGAAGGTTTATATGTATAATACATGCATAATATAGCCGTGCGAAGCCGGGGCCTCTTTAAAAAGTGGCAAGCGTCCAGCTCTCCTGAAGATCGCGACTCGTATAAAGCCGCCAAACGTGCCACAAAAAGAGCAGTAGCCAGAGCCAGACAGAACCACTTACAGTCACTGTACGATAAGTTGGAAACGTCTGAGGGGCAGAAGCTTATTTATAAGTTGGCACGTTCGAGGGTAAAAGCGGCGCAGGATATATCCAAGTGCCGCTGTGTAAAAGACCCCGATGGCAACCTGCTTTGCGAGGACCTCGCGGTGAAGGAGAGATGGCGCTCTTATTTCCACGAGCTGCTGAATAAGCAGTACAAAGAGGTGCAGCCGCCGGAACTCCCTCCGAATCAAGGACTTGTGCCACCGATTACGCCTGACGAAGTCCGCAAGGCTCTTCGCCGCATGAAAAATCGGAAAGCTGTCGGAGCCGATGGAGTCCCTATCGAAGTGTGGAAGGCGATGGGTCCTCGTGGTGTGGGCATCTTGACCAACCTCTTTAACCGCATACTCGAGACCGGCGAGATCCCTGCCCAATGGAGATTGAGTGTTATTACCCCAGTTTTCAAGGGCAAGGGATCGGTGCGGGAGTGTGGCAGTTATCGAGGTATAAAGGTCATGTCCCACACCATGAAGCTCTACGAGCGGATAGTCGACTCTCGGATCCGACAGGAGTGCACTGTCTCTGGGTGTCAATATGGTTTCCGCCCCGGGCATGGCACCATGGACCCTGTTTTCGCCCTAAGGATCGTTATGGAGAAATACAGGACGAAGAATACGCCTCTGCATTTTCTATTTCTAGATTTGCAGAAGGCCTTCGACTGTGTTCCTCGCATGATGATCTGGTGGGCGCTGCGGTCCAAAGGGGTTCCGAAAGCTTATGTTGAAATCATCAGAGACATGTACCGAAATTCTGATTCCGTGGTGCGAACTGCTGTTGGTGACACTAAGCCCTTCCCTGTTACCGTTGGAGTTCACCAGGGTTCCGTCCTAAGCCCGTTCCTGTTCAGCGTAATATTGGATGCACTGTCCGTTGCCATCAGGGATGCACACGAGCAGCCTCCATGGCTGCTCATGTACGCTGATGATATTGCGCTGGCGGATTCGGATAAGGGGCGGCTGGTCCAACGTGTACACACGTGGAAGGAGTCGCTTGAGAACGGCGGTTTGCAACTGAATGTGGCGAAGACAGAGTACTTGGCTTGCAATACCACAGATCCCACACCTGTCTGCTTAGACGGTCATATGGTCGAGCGGACAGTACTTGGGGTCTGTGCTTCACGCGTCCGGCGACATCGATTGCGACGTCAAGTCACGCATTTCAGCGGCTTGGGCCAAGTGGCGTGAGGTGACTGGTGTCATTTGCGACCCCAAAATGCCGATTAAACTAAAGGGACAGGTCTATAAAACCATCATAAGACGTGTCCTTTTGTATGGTAGTGAGGCGTGGCCGGTGCTTGAGCGACATAAGCAGGAGCTGCGTATCACGGAGATGAAGATGTTGCGCTGGATGTGTGGAGTGACGCGAAAGGATCGCGTCAGGAACTCCCGCATCCGGGGCAGCCTTCATGTCCGAGACATTGCAGATAAATTGCAAGAGTGTCGCTTACGCTGGTACGGCCACGTCTTGCGAAAACCGGCTAGTTACGTGGGGAACAAATGTCTTGCCATGGCGCCTCCGCCGGGTCGTGGCAGACTGGGTAGACCCAAGAAGTGCTGGCTTGACGTCGTAAGGGGTGATATGCGTGCAAATGGCCTTACAACCCAGGATGCCGAAGATCGTGCGAAGTGGAGGCGTAAAAGTAGGAAAGCGGACCCTGGGCTCCCGAGAGGGATGCAACCGGGAACATCGCTCGGATGATGAGTGATTCAAGAGGAAGTATTATATGTATAATACATGCATAATATAGCCATGCGAAGCCGGGGCGGGTCGCTAGTTATTCATATTTGATTGTAACAACTGGAAACGAACTTAATAAAATAAGGGTTCTACCTTAATCTTACTTGTGTAAAGTTTTCCATAGAGACTGCTTAAGATAATAATCATATTTCTTCTTATCAGTGTTTTAATTACTTTTCCGTGCTGTAACTTTTTGCATACTTATTGTTTTATGTTAATTTCTTACTTTACTTCTAACCTTGGCTTAGTCCAAAGATAATTCAAAGAAAAAAAGAGATAAGTTGAAACAATGTAGGAATTGTACTTAGGTATCGTCTGGGATTAGTTAAAAATGAGTTAAATATTTCTGACTAACAGCGCTCTGCGGTTTCGCCCGCGTAACTTCCGATCCCGTAGGAATATCGGGATAAAAAGTAGCCATATTACTCCCAATAAATCAATGTACACTCATACCAAATTTCACCAAAATTGGTCCAGTAGTTTCGGAGCCTATTGGGTAGAAACAAAAACAAAAAAATCTTTCCTCTTTATAATCTTCTTTAACAAAAACTTCGAACGAAATGTTCAAATTTCCAAAAGTGATAAAACAAAATTTGTTCACATAGACGTCCAGAACCTTTCGCATTAAAATATTATTTTATTCTACTGTACGTGTGTATGTCACTGACCTCCTCCTAAACGGCTGGACTGATTTGAATGAAGAATAGAATGCATCTGGGATGTTCGCGGATGCTGGAGTAGATTGTTTTCATGCAATACTACGAAAAAGAGCAGCCTCTCTGCTTGGACGGGTACGTGTTAGCTCCAACAGCATCCTAAACGTAATAGCTAACAAGTATGAACGCACTATGTATCACTGTATTAAGGTGGCAGGTGGTTTCACCAATAAGTATATTTATTTTATTGATTAGTCTATTCATAATATATTTGAGTTAGATTGTTACTAACATAGTTGTAAGTACCTACTAACATTGATGAATCCATGTTATCTGATTAATAAATGAATTGAATGAACTTTTTTGTATGCGTTTAGGTGGCGCTCTGGATTCTTGCATATCGAGGGCTGACAAATAGCCAGCAACACTTCGACCCAATGGGATCTTTTGTGTTAACCCCTAACTTAATGTATCTTACTCATTGAAGAAGTGTGCGATTAACGCGGTGATCCTACCCAGAGAAAGAAACCTATATTCCTCCGGTTTGGGATACGCATTCCCAAGGTATCTAAAGCGCTTCGCTGCTAAGACGTCGCATTCACACAGTATGTGCTCCATAGTTTCCCTAAAGCTCTGGATTCACAAATCAGCCCGGTTTTTTTTAAATGGTAAAACAACATTTGCCGGAACAGCTAGTTTAGGTATAGATTATTATTAATCAAACACTGGCCCATATCAAAGTAAATTACTTACAAATCCTCTAGTGTACTGGTTCAAGAGGGGATTGTCGCCAACAGTGATGTTAGCCAAGGCATCTGTCACATGTTTCGGGGCATGATAGTCGGGGAACCCTTGACCCAGGTTCACAGCCGGCTTGTACTCTGCCACCAGCTGGATATATTCTACCCTGTAAGTATTATGTAGGTATTTAAAAACAAAAAGTCTCTTAAATCGCCAGCATCTCTTCCGGAGCAGGCCTCCGGAAGAGATGCTGGCGATTTAAGAGACTTTGTAAGTATAATAAATACAGTCCTAATAAGTCTTATCAATTCTAATTTGTATATTAAATGCAAGCATTGAGCTAGATAAATAAGTTTATTCAGTACAATGACTTGTTAATTAACCCATTGATTAGCAACGGCACTAAATTAGTTCTACTCACACCAAACGTATGTGACCTAAGTAAGTACCTAGTAGGTATTCGAAAAATGAACTTATAAGCATTGCTATATAGGTAGGATTTTGTTTGTTGTAGGTAGTACAGTTTTTGGAAACATTTTCTTCAGCAAAACTGAACTTTTTATTTGATAGTATTTAATTAACCTGTCACTTGTTAATTTACTGGTACCAACTCACCCCTCATATCCTACCTCGTCAGTACAAAATATTACTGCTTTACCGGAGATATACTAGATAACTAGCTGTCCTGGCAAACGTTGTTTTACCAAATAAAAAAATATATAGGAAAAATAATGAAAAAATAGATGTTGTTGGATACTCAGACCTAACGAATATACACGAAAAAATCATACAAATCGGTTCAGCCGTGTAGGTAGACATAGGTAACTAACACTGCGACACGAGAATTTTATATACACGGTGTAACAAGAGGGTGGATTGTCGGTTACTGGGGGGTGGGGGAATATCGACTATTTTTACTTTTTACTGGACTACCAATTACATTTCCAACATGATGCCCTAGCTCTAGCCGAATAAAACTTTCACCCCCTTATTCCAAAACGAGGTTTAAGGATAGAAATAATTTGTGAAATATTTTTTTGCATACAAAGATAATGTAAACATTGGATTTAAAAAAAATATGACTTTAAAACATCAACTGATTATGTAACATTACCATTTTTCTCTTAGAATAGAAAATAACGGGCTTATGTACTTACCAAACACTTTTTTCTCCTTCACCATACCTAGCAGGTAGTTTGAACTTATTAGCCATGGTTGTAGAAACACTATAATTTCTAAGAAAATTACTGATTTCTTTCACTGTATTAGAAGACCTGCCGGCTGCGATCTGTCCCAAGCCCCACCTAAACATCGTATTTATTGATAAACGAAAGCGTAGAGATACTTCTAGTGGTTTTTAACCTCGAAATATTTTAATGACACAGATAATTTAACGTCACCGTTTAGTGCCATGATAACATTGTATTCATTCAAATAAACCTACTTGCTAAGGTTTGTTTGTATCGTTATCTGTAATTTGTTTTAGATGTAAATTAGCTAGCAAAAAGATTCAAAAACATGTTTTGAATTTTAGTAAAAACCGGAAAAATTAAATGATACCATCTGCAAATGACAGTTCTTAATAATTCATGCACCTTCGTTGTCAAAGGTGACACTTTTAAATTAGTCGAGTTAAATATATATTTTTTTAGACAATGTCTCCGCACGGCTGAAGTATAAAGCCAGTGTCAAGTTTCAGATAAATGTGTTTTTACCCTTTTTTACCTCATGCGTGGCTGTATAGCTATAAATGCGTTTGCCTTAAGTTCGGCACAGAAGCTAAATAAAAAATGCGAAATTAGCGGCAAAGTTAAAAAAATTCGTCTTGATTTGAAATTTTAATTCAACAATCACTATTAAAATCAAAATGAGTTTCAACGGTTTAGTTAGAGAGTGAAATGAAGACGATCACCAAATAGATCAAAGCCAAATTGTAATGGGAAACCTGGCTTCCAGCGAAGTCAAAAGAAAAATCCTTAGAAACGTTTGTGAGTTGGAAAAACGAGAAAGGTAAGTACCTAATGTTTTATTAAAATTTTATTACACTTTTGCACTTTTATTAATTTATTTAACCATGGTCCACCATTTGCACCACCATTCCTTTTGAACGTTAATAACGATACTTTTAATCACTACATAGTATAAAATAAAGTCACTTTTCGCCGTCCCTATTCCCTTTTGTATGCTTAGATCTAACTACGCAACGGATTTGGATGCGGTTTTTTTAATAGATAGAGTGATTCAAGAGGAAGGTTTATATGTATAATACATGCATAATATAGCCGTGCGAAGCCGGAGCGGGACGCTAGTAATCTATATAATTAACTTATAAGTAGGTACAGTATCCGTCATAAGTACGCTAGGTATTTCATTTCATTTATTTGCTTTCATATTGTATAATAGATCTTACAGAGGCATAATAGTCCACATATGAGCCCTGCCGGGCATTGCAATTGTGTGGCGACAGACCGAGGTTTTTCTTACTATAGGTACTCGATAAACAATAAACTCGTCTAGTTAAATACATTGTTATTTTCATGTTCAATAGTGAGGTAAGTTGGTATTTGAATAGTTGTGTTAGTTTGTTTGGTTATATCAGTTTATTAGGAACTTGCAACAACGGAAAATTTA
Source organism: Idaea aversata (assembly GCA_907269075.1). NCBI lineage: Eukaryota > Metazoa > Arthropoda > Insecta > Lepidoptera > Geometridae > Idaea > Idaea aversata. The sequence continues at coordinate 3,282,878 of OU026084.1, forward strand.
TTAGGAGCCGGTTTTGTCAAATTAGTAAAGAAATAAGATTAAATAAAGCAAAAATACAGCCTAATAAATAGCATTAAAATATTAGAATAAGAATGTTGAAATAATGTCATGCGTACCTATCTAATGTAATGTCATTAACCTATTTCTATTGTGTGATGTCATAATTTGTTATAATTATAAATAAAAATTGCAAGATAATGTCATGATTATGTAGTGATATCAAGAACGAAAAAAATATCAGCTATCAGATTCCTTAACGAAAATAAAACCTAATTTTTTAGAACACTAGGTAGTTACTTCGTCGTATTGGCTTAGCTGTAGGAAATGATGCTGTAGGATTTGGACCTAAATAAACTGCATGGTAGGCGGAGTGGGGGGTGTTCGGTTTTATTTTTAACCGACTTCAAAAAAAGGAGGAGGTTCTCAATTCGGTTGTATGTATTTCGTTACGGAATTTCTGGATTCGGTCGCCGCGCTCAAAGCCTGCGATTAAAGCTATATGTAGATAGAACAAAGATCTATCCACAAGGACAAAATGGCGGTGCCCTCAAAATTGGTAGATGGTACCTACCTTAATCTAATTTATTAGATCAACAAACGACACATGTATGGAGAACGATACACTGTGATACACATACTACTGTATGTTACGCCGAAATAACATACCTTAGGTCGATGACTTAACTTCACTCTGGTTTAACTATTAGGGTGCGTGCCAGAAAAGTCTCCGCGCGATTGTGTCGCTTTACTCGCGTTTTAGTACGTCAATTCGTCATGCCTGCACTTTTAGTTCCTTTGGGCATGATGGTAATGAACGGAATAGACGGAACTCCTCACACACACTCTTTAAACATCTGTAAGGTTTGTGAAAGCGCCTATGACATATCATCGGATGTTGTCAGTTCATCAGGTGTCGCGGCGTAATTACTGTTTAATAGCTTTTTACGTCTTCCTCCTTCTCCGTCGCTCCCTCAATGCCGAGGATCGTGACTCTTCTGGTGCAGTCGATCTATTATATGTGACAGTATAAGGTATGTTCGGGTAAGGTAAGATCGGCAGTGGGGGAAGACCGTATGAATGAAATATCTTCCAAAATAGAAAGATTTTAAAAAAATTAGCTACATTGTCGGAAAGAGCATTTCACCCTGCCCCGTCTGTAGTGATTGCAAGTCGCCCCGGTAAGAGAGACGTGCGCTACGCACCGTTGAACGAGCGATTGTCAAACTTTTGTAAGTCACTAGCTATGCCCCGCGGATTTACACTTGTCATTTCCGATTCCATTACGATTTATAGAAAGGGCAGTTCTATGAAATTTAAATTGTTACTTCTGTCGTATGTTAGGACTGATCTCTGTTGTACTAGTTGATAAGTTTATACTTTAATTATTATGTTATTTCATAATTATTTAGAAAAGATTCGTTAATTGATTACTATTCATTGATCACTACTTCAGTATTATTACATATTTTGACACCAATAAAAATCAGGCAAGTATAGCTACTTATTACACGCTCTTACATTTAGAAAAAGATCCTAAAAACTTAGTTTCAAACAAGGAAGTCCGTAAATATTTATCTTGTAGAAGCTTTGTATGTTAGTTAAGTAGTAAGTACTTAAAATATGGTGTTTTACGACAGAAATATTAAAGAATAATTAGGTAGATAAGGTATGTTAGTTTGTCATTATAAGTGCCGCTCTTACCCCAAACCATATGAATTACGGAAAATTTCAATATCAAAGTTTGACCAAAGTTTGAGAATCGCAAAATCTCGTTTGGGGTAAGAACGGATAGCCAAAACCAAAAAAAATACGAATTTTCACAAAATAATTTGGGATACTCACAATCTATCGAATTTGTAGAACATTTTTATCGCATGTTTTTGTACGTGAAACGCCGGATACACTCCTATAAATGACCTTATTCTACGAGCAGTAGAAGTGGTTTTGAATTGCTATCCGCTCTTCCCCCAATTAGGTGAAATTCTCATCATGCTTGAAATATCGTGTATCACATTTTTGAAGACGTATAAAACAAAAACGAGTGATAGTAGAGAAACAATTTAAATACAGGATCAAACTTCAATTTATTGTTATCAATTAATTCTAAATTCGAAAAAATATTTCGTTTATTTCACGATCACTAAAGCTGAGAAATCTGAGATTTTGTAAAACCTTTTGAATTGCTCCAAAAACCATCTGATCTTACTCTAACATACCTTACTGTCTTCTTGGGCTTTGTTTTTTAATACATAATTAGCAAAAGTGAATGCAATAATGTATAATTTAGAAAAAAGGTAAGTATGTAAAGAATTGATCTATCTCCCTAATGATTATTGATTAGCTCCGATTTCGACTTCTTACATTTTTCCCAATTTATTTAAGGTTCTTCTTTTATTCACTTCTATATAAGCCGTCATCATCATCTTATGCAGTTCTTTCATCTAGTTCCGATTTTGACTACCTATGCATAAACATATCTGGCGCGTATTCTAGTTAGATATTACTCTGAAAATAACTTCTTAAGGTAGGTATTCCCAAGAGAATAAACTAATGCTTCAATTTGTTCCACTTATGGTATAGATACTGAGAATAGATAGGTATATTTTCGGTATGCATTAACCCTAATACATTAAGGGCTCTCCTAGGGGATGTTTACACGATTGATTCATCAAATTAGTGGCCACAGTGGCCAGGGCTACATTTATAACTTAACTAATACGAATACAATTTTCATTTTCATTTTTATTTATTACTAGCGACCCGCCCCGGCTTCGCTCGGCTATATTATGCATGTATTATACATATAAACCTTCCTCTTATTAAAAAAAACCGCATCAAAATCCGTTGCGTAGTTTTAAAGATTTAAGCATACAAAGGGATATAGGGACAGAAAAACCGACTTTGTTTTATACTATGTAGTGATAGTGATAGTGATGATAGTGACAAACGAGTAAGATTCAACGACGAGTTGGTCAAAAACGCAAGCTTTTTAAAACCATTAAGGAAAGTTGCTTATTTAGGACAACTTTTGTAGAATCTGAGATATGAACTCCTGCAGTCGATTACTATGGGAAAAGTTCCTGGAAAAAGAAAAGTCTGTCGTAGAAAAAAAATCTGGTTGCGGAATATCAGAGAGTGGAAGGGCAGGTGCCCTCGGTCTACTTCTTTACGGGGCTGCAATTCTGTAGCGGCTTTGGTCCATGACTTTTAACTCATCCGGCAGACGTGGCCCTCTCAGTCCCACTATAATAGTTTATCGGCTTGATTTCAGACATCAGCAATATGTACCTACCTATATTGAAGCGCGTGTTCCTCATTCATTATCCATCTCTTTAAATTACCTATACAACTAGCTTTTTAAAGATAGAGAGAAATAACTAATTATTTAGGTTTTTCTAATTAATCGAATAATTAAAAACATATTAATTTGTATCTTATTTATTAATATTACGTACAATAATCATCTTACGAATATAAATATTGACTAAAGTAATTTTAAGTTAAGACTAAAACAGTGTTGTCAATTATTTAAATTTAAAAAGGCAGAGTGAGTCAGAGAATGATTTGAGTATTATTCGTGGCAGTTTTTGTTTTACACGACTTAATAACTATAGTAAAAACAAAATGATAACCTGTTGACGTTATCTCAAGACCCCAATCGATAACAATCGCTAGTTTTCAGCGAGGGGTTTCGGACAACAAACTTCACACCGTGTGCGCCATTTTGATTTTTCTGAATTAAGTTACAGTTGTGAATTAAGTTACAGTTACATGACGTTATATCGTAGTCTCTAGACTTAATTTTGACACTCAGAATCACTTACATTTTATTTGAATAATTTTTTAACGTCTTAGAGCTGTTAGTTTTTTTTACAAAAATTTAAAAGATTGCGATCTATTGATGACTTGTTCACAGATTTTAAATGCTAAAAAGATTGTCTTGATTGGGCGTCCGCAACGTTTTAAAGGATTACGATTGGTCAGATCGATGAAAGACTTATTCTCATGGTTGTTACACTTAAGTACAAGTAATTTTTTCTATCTTAAAAGAAACAAAAAGGTGGGAAAGGACAGAGAGAGAGATTTGGTTGGATGCCCAGCTGGACCCTGGACTCAGTTCCTTTGTCTTTGGCGACCCTGTTGTTCCTGGTAGTCATTTCCTTGTCGCTTGGCTTGTGGTGTATTCTGAGGAGAGAAGAACAAACAACATTAGAAAACTATTTGTGTAAAAAATATACTAAATGCTTAGTTACCTAACTCGATAGCTAACCAGATAGGTAGGTTTAAGTACCTCAGTATGTAGAAGGCTGCATACTAAGCAGCCATTTTCTCGCTATCGTAACATCTCTCGCTTAGCTATCAACGAACGATATGCGTCTATGTTCACACTATACAACTCTATAAGAAAATTGCGGTGTGAAAATCGCCAGAAATTGAATAACTATTTTGTCAACTCTAAGTGAAGGTATAAGGCGCATCATCAAACAGTCAATCTCAGCGATTGACTTGCAGAATTTTCTTGAGTGAACATTGCCACATAGTTATCGTTCGATGACAGTGAGCGAGACTCACTAACTCGCATAATCAGGGGGCTGAAGTTAGGCGTAAAAAGTGCTACGGAACAGGTATATCACCATTAATTTAATAAGCCTTCCATAAAATGTGTTTTATCACTTTTGCATACCATTCGTCTGTAAAAGAGCGAAAGTGACAAAAATACTTTTCAAATAACGCAGGTTTATTGAATGTTTATGAATAAGGGGGAGTTCATATCACCCCTTAGTACATCTCAAACATAGGTAAGCCTATTTTGTGTAAAAAAATTCTACGTAAATACCTACCTAAATGATTTTGACATTTTAGAAGATTTGAGACGAAATTATTACTTATCAATGATGTATTTTTCATTGTCCCTTTAAAAACCAAAGGTCTACGCAGTCAGGCAGGTATTGATACCTACTACCCACCTATTTGAATTTCATTTTGTGCTTTCATCCATTAAAACCCTATTACGTACGGGTCAATAGTTTTAAAGATGAAGCATTTAAAGTGTTTCCAAAAATAGCTTCGTTTTTTAATTTAAAACTTTGTTAATTTTCCGTAGATAATGAGAAATTTTATTTTGGACTTTTATTAAAGCTCTAAAATTACTTGATCGATGAAATTTGACATGGTAGGTATACTTCAGTAGCGAGGGGTACAGACAACCCGATTCCGAATACCTTTACGGATTCAGGCCAAGGTAGGTTTGTTATTAATACAATTTGCTAAGAGTAAGAGTAAGAGTTTATAAACATTACTCACGACTTCTTAGAAGACAAGTCTATTAGGTTGTGTAATGATAGATATATAAACTTATCCAAAAATAAATGTAAAGCTTCTTGGCAAATTATAAAGGGGCAATCGGAACCCTTAAAATCTAAAGATTATATAACGAATATTAAAAATAATAATATGTCTATAACGAATCCCGAACATATAGCAGAAATCTTTAATAATTACTGGATTGACATAAACAGTAAAAATGATACTGCTGTAGCAAACACTGTCAAAGATAATGTTTGTAATACTATGTTTCTTGCACCTTATAGTTGTGATGAGATCTTTAAAATCATTTCAGCTTTAAAAAATACACCTTCTTGTGGGTTCGATAATATTACAACTGACATACTCAAACAAATATCTAAAGAAATAACACCCATTTTGACTCATTTAATAAATCTATCATTCTCTCAAGGTATCTTTCCAGAGCTACTGAAAATATCTATAGTAAAACCTTTGCACAAGAAAGGAGACAAAGAAATGTTAGGAAACTACCGACCGATAACCCTGATCTCAATTATCGCGAAAGTGTTTGAGACAGCCATGCAAAGGCGCTTGCAAGACTTTATCGGAAAACATAAAATAATAAGTGATAATCAGTATGGTTTCCAAAGAGGTAAATCAACCACCCTTGCCGGATTCAACCTAGTTAAAGCCATTCTAGACAACTTACAATCTAGGAGACATACAGTAGTCATTTATTTTGATATGACAAAGGCATTCGACCTTGTGTCTCATAAACAACTGCTAGATAAGCTTGAAAAGTACGGAATTAGAGGCATAGTATTAGACTGGTTTAAATCATACCTCAAAAATAGACAGCAATGCGTTGAAATTCAAAATTTAGATGAAAAAAATATAGTGCGAACCTACCGATCGCCATATAGATCGAGTCTGACTGGGGTGCCCCAAGGTAGTATTCTGGGACCAATTTTATTCTTATTATATATTAATGATTTGCCTGAAATCACAAACAATACTTGCACTCTTTTCGCTGATGACATCTCTATTGTACTGAGTACAGATGCTAAATCTGACATAAATACTTTTTCCACTGACATTAATAATGAAATTGAAAAACTAGTGACTTGGTTAGAGAAAAACAACTTACAAATTAATATAACTAAAACTAATTATATGAAGTTTACCGCAAACTATAGGAAAAATAACAATAAACTACATGTTAGTTGTAGGGGTCAGGCCGTACAAGAGGTTGAACAGACAAATTTTTTGGGATTTATGTTCGATAAAAACCTAAACTGGAAAGCCCAAATCAATAAAGTGTGTAACAGATTAAATAGTTTTGTTTATGTATTGTATAAACTTAGGAGAACTTCGGCGCAAACCACTTTAATGGCAGCATATCACGCATATATATCATCTGTTCTTAACTATGGTGTAATTTTGTGGGGTAACTCTACAGATGCCCTTAGAGCTTTCCGTGCACAAAAGAAGTGCATTAGGGCGATGGTCGGTATTTCTCCTTGGGTTTCTTGCAGACCCCTATTTAAGAAATATAAAATTCTAACCCTGACCAGTATGTATATTTTGGAATCCGCGAAGTTTGTTAAGCAACACCCTTATTTTTTCGTGACTGCTAAAGAAAAGTTTCCAAAAAATACTAGAAACGGAAATCGACTCGTCTTACCGGTGATACCTAATTTAAGACTATATCATAATAATTGTTTTGCTATGTGTAGTTCTATTTACAATATGATACCGGAGAACATTAAACAATTTCTTAAAAAGTTAAAAGAATGGTTGATCGAAAAATGTTTTTATGAAATTAAAGAACTATTGCCAGATTGTTAATATTTTAATGCGGTTTCGATCATTTTATTTAATTTTATTTATCAATTTATTCTGACATTTAATTTATTGTATGATGAATTTGACATAATCTATTTTATAACAAACTTTATAACATATTTAATCTTCAATTTAATGTAATAACTGACTGTATTAACTGATATTTAATAAATGTATTTAAATGTTCGTACGTCGAAGGATTCGACGAAGTAAGGCACCACCTTGTACTTAACCAACTGTTTTATACCTACTTCATGCGAATAAATGAATTTGAATTTGAATTTGTATTTTTTGGTTTTCTGAATAGAACTCAATATTGTGTTTTATCTTTTGGTGTTACCTTTAAAGAAAATGTATCCCTCGCTACTGGTATCATAAAGGCAACTTTTTATCCCGATATTTTATTCTCGATATTTTTATCCCACGGTATCAAAACTTATACGAGTGAGAACGCTAGTAGGTAGTTAGGTACCTAGAGTACCTACCTACTTACAAAAACCATTTTGCAAATTGTTATCTTTTTATGAACGACCCCTAATAACATCTAGGCACCATTTTTCCGAAGATTTCGGTGAATTAAGGATAAGTACGTCGAGTACGTTATCCTCTTAAGCCTTCGGATATTTGGGATTATTAAATTGACTACGACAACGTCAAAACATGTTTTTAACGAAAATAGGGAAACAATTGGTAGATTTTTGGCAGTAAATTTTAGGGCTACACTTTTTCTAAACTACAGCAATTTACTTCTTATTCCTGCCTTTATCATCACGCCGATTTTCATCCAAATCTGTCCAGTCGTTTGGCCATAAGAGAGGACAAGCGAATAAACAGATATCTAAATAAATAGGATAGATAGAAGATATCTTCTATACATAAAAAAATCTTTGGCCTGACTGACTGACGGATCATCGTACAGCCTAAACCGCTGATCCGTAGAGACCTGAAACTTGGAGGGCATTCTTTGTATGACGTAAGCATCCGATAATAATAATTTTTCGAAATTCTACCCCTTAGGGGGTGAAAAAGGGGGGCAAAGTTTGTATGGGACAACGTGATTAATTGGTCCAATGTACTTAAATTTTTTAACAAAAACAAAAAAAAAATTAATAAACTTTTGACTTATACTCGTACGAAGTCGCGGGCAAAAGCTAGTAGATAGATAAAAATCTAAAGATTGGTCTTCTCTTTTCTCTTCACAACTTCCGCACACACCCTGTCTGGTAGGTTTAATAGATAGACCCATGTAATCTAGAGATCGACACTCCACCACTGTAACAATGTGTATTGTTTCATCACAAATTAAGATCAAGATTTCCTCTCTATTCAACGTTATTGTTATTGCATGATAGGCCTATGTCTCTGGTAACATATGATATTCGATTCACTAAATCGAATCTATTGTACCCATACAATGTTACATTCAAAATTCTTAATCGGTCAAAACTACTTTTGACTGAGAAAAACAGTAAAAACTAGTTTTGACCGAAGAGGTTGGTGACAAGTAAGTTTCATAGGTTATATCGTTATGGTACTAAATGTCATTTTCAGATAGAGTCTTTATATGCTCCCTAGCCAAGTAAAAAAGGTAGAATTAGATTCTGGCATTCGCCGGCCGCTGCCGCAGCACGCTCGATTCGCTCGCTCCGCTCGTGCAGTGGTCGCAGTTCTAACCTAACCTCATGTATCCGTGTCGGTTCTGTGACAGAAAACATTCCGGATTGGTTTCCGTGGCCAAAAAAATCTGTGGCTTGACTTATTCCCCGTTTAAAAAAAATAAAAAAAAATTGATCCTCTAGTGGTTGAAAGTAGTTCTGTCAGTCAAAACTACTTTTAACCGATGTTGTAGTATAGTCAAAGTAGTTTTAACTTAGAGGGTTGGTTAAAACTACTTTTGACCGGTCAAATCCACTGATTTTCATTCAAAACTACTTTGCACCAACCTCCTCGGTCAAAAGTACTTTTAACTGTTTTCTCAGACAAAATTGGTTTTGACCGATTAAGAGTACTGACTGTAACATAATAATATAAAAAATGTCCCGAATATCCTATTTAATATTGGGGATGATATTTATTTCGTACGCATCATTTATTTTCATACCTTCACTTATTGACGTTCGATCAGCCAAAAATATTTGGGGTTCAGAATTTCAGCGAATACATTTTATCTGTTTCACGTTTGTATTTGAATACGTTGATTTGATATTCTCTCTGTGAACGTTTGGTAGATTAAACGAGTGTTGTTAGGTATATATACCTATTAATTAACAATTTTTTTTATTTGAGTTTTAGTTTAATTTCGTGGAAAGTTAGTGGTGGTTGGTTATAAAGCTATGAAATAATGATAATTGAAGATTTTCTACATATGTACGTAGGATTGGTACCTATAACTAGGTACATCACTTCTCAATTCTTTGCGTTCCTATATGTTTCTTTTGTTTATGTTTTTGTATTTATGCTTAGATATTTCTCTGTGGTCTGGTAGTTTCTACGTATTATAAGTATATATTTACATACTAGGGACCCGCTCCCGCTTTGCACGGCTATATGCATGTATTATACATATAAACCTTCTCTTGAATCACTCTATCTATTAAAAAATCCACATCAAAATCCATTGCGTAGTTTTAAAGATCTAAGCATACATAGGGACAGATAGCGGATAGTGACTTTGTTATAAACTATGTAATGAAGAAAAGTGTATAAGTAGTATATCCGTTGTCTAGCACCCATAACACAAGTCTAATTACTTAGCTTGGGGTTAGATGGTGATGTGTGAAATGTCCTGCAATATTTATTTATCTATCTGTCTCACCGGTCTCAGATCCTGTTCCTCCGGCTGTGGTGTGGTTGTAGTCGGTACATCGCAGTCCTCAGTGGGTGGGACAACGCACCGCAATGAGCGGCGGTCGAACACCAACATGGCGGGGCATCGCTGCAGGCGAGGGTACCCCCCTTGGCACTGCCAGTACCGGTTGCAGGATTTACCGAGGGGCACGTTGCCGTTGGGGTCTTCGTTGCAGAGAGCTGGGGATATCAAAAGAATTAGAAGGTTATAGAAATATTCATTTATATTGCGCTCCGCGGTAAAACCCGCGTAAGACCCGATCCCGTGGGAATATCGGGATAAAAAGCAGCCTATGTACTTGTTCTTTCTAGCTATTACTTTACTTTGTGTTTATCGTGTTCTGTTTCTTTCTGTGTTGTACAAATAAAGTTATCTATCTATCTATGTGTTAATCCAGGTCTCCAGCTATCTAGATACCGAGATTCATCGTCATCGGTTCAGTAGTTTTTGCATGAAGGAGTAACAACCATATAAACTTTTATATTCATAATATTGGTAGGAAAACTTAGTCACGAAAAACTTCGGGCGAGGTGATCTCGACCGCTTTGAGCCGAACTTGCCGGAAGTGGCAGGGGACCGCGATGGGTGGAAAGAGATGGGGGAGGCCTTTGCCCAGTTGTCCAAATAAATGTTTATTTCTTTCTTTCTTTCTTTCTTGTGGGACCATCCAGGCTACTTGTACTTGTATACGGGCTGTTTACCGCAATTAGACCCTTTGTAATTGGGTCCTTTTTACGTGAGGATGGAGTAGGCTTAGCACCTACTACCCTCTCAGCTTAGTCAACCGTGTCCTGAGTATAGAACTTGTCAATACTTCTGGAGCCAACTAAGCCGCGGGTTTCATCACGATGTTTTCCTTCACCGTAAGAGCAATGTCAATTAGCGCACATAGATTTTCTTAAGAAGAATCCATCGGTGCTCGGCCCGCCGGGATTCGAACCCACGATCTTCAGAATGAAAGTCGAGGTATCTACCATTAAGCCAACACCGCTCTCCATCCAGGCTAATGATAAAAAATTTAATCATTGCATTTACAAAGGGAGGACGGGTCGGATATGTTCTTGTTTTACTGCAGTCTTTCTATCGGGGAATTCTATAGTGGGAATATCGAGATAAAATGTTACCTATGTGTTAATCCAGGCCTCCAGCTATTTACATACATATCAATCTATCGTGGAAATATCGGTAAAGACTAACCTATATGTGTTAATACAGGGGCCTTATTCTGCTATTTTGCATTAATGGATTTACCGTTGTCATTATATCGAGACTCTATTGATATTATATCGAGATTGTGAATTTATTTGGTATTCTGCTACAGTTTTAATAACATCGCAATAGAATCACTATGGATTCTCAATGGAATGGTAATAGGTACGTTGCTGGTAGCCTAGCAACATGGTATACGTTGCTAAGCGATATACCGTTTTGACAACTCTCGAGATTCTATTGAGCCACAATTCTAGAGCAGAATACCGAAGTGAGTCAGTGGTGCGTCAGTGGTTAACTTTAGGAGACTACCAATTTGAAATGTAATGTCATATTTTTGACATTAAATGTCTATTACGATTCTATCGACACTCTATTGAAACACAATTGTGTTAGCAGAATTAGGCACCAGGTCTCCAACATATCACTTTCATCTTAATCGGTTCAGTACTTTGTGCGCAAATTACTAACAAACAAATACTAGATAGAACTAATAGAATTCGCAATTTAAGGAAAATAATTACCTACTATAATTTCAAACGTTATTTACCTACGCCAAATAAACTCGTCTCCAGACTCTAGACGCATCTAATAACGCTAGACCAAATAATAAACCTAAAGCACGTAAAGGTCAAGTTAATCTTAGCTTTTCCACTATTAGTGGCCTTTCCTTTCACCGTTTCATACATCAGTTTCCCAGCTGTATGAAATATTCATAACGATGTTTATATGTCAAAAGACAAGGCACAAAATGACCGGGAAATCTCGTTGATATTTTATTTGATCGTACTGCAAATATACTGGGAAAAGTCTAAGTGAACTTTGAACTTTAATGCTTTTAAAATAGCGTTGGTTATTGAGTGTTAAATTGGCTTTTGACGTCCTTTTGTAAAGCTAGGAATAGTGGAAAGCTGAGTATATTATCTTTTCAATAAAATGTGAGTTCGTTGCGATGTTTGTGCTGGTTGATTTTGTAAAAGCTCACGTACTTTTATCATTTCTTTGTAAAGTTTCGTGTCGACTCTCGAGCATTGTTAAATCGATTGCTTTTGAGTTTCAGTTTACTAGATTGAAAAGTGGATGTTTCAAAGTCCTCTTTATTGTACAAAGAACAAAATATTATTTTTAACACAAGGCGCCATCATCCTATTCTGGGGTCAAACCGAGACCGCTGCGCTGCTGTCTTCAGATACTAACTACAGATCACTTTAGTACCTCATTTGCAAAGTAAATTATGAAAGCCCTTAGGCGTCTCTCACACTTTATTGATTTACTCATAGTTTCAAACCACATTATAATTATTACTGAATAAATTATTGTGTTTTCATAAGTTAATTTGGATTCACCGTTAAAAATAATTTCAGTTGTGCATGTGCAAACAGTTATGTCAGAATTGAGAAAATTGTTATTACTTAGCCTTCATTCCTTACCAGGAACTGGCAAAATATATATTTTAACATTGAAAATGCTTGTTTTCGTTAGTGTATAGCGAATTTCAGAATTTGTGTCTCCGATTATTTTGATCTTAAATGATGAGCCATATGTCAAAATGCGCGCTCGGGGATGGTCTACACAATCTGTATTTTTTAATTGATATTTCTGTCAAAAAAATTCTTAGCTAGGTACTACTACTACTTCTTAGGTATCATTTAATCGTGATTTATAAAACAATACCTATCGATAGAACCATAATCGTGAACGATCGATTAAAACCACTTTCGTTTTATTTAAAGATCAACTCGATTAATCGGTTCAATTCATCGATCGATAACTATAAATTATTCGGTTACATAAACTTGGATTATTAAGCCATTACACGGTTTATTACACGAGCAATTAGTGTGAAAGTCCAGTGATTGATGAGTGAAACCGATTTATCTATTTTGTTAAGCTATTAGATCTTAGACAGTTTTGTAGAATGCGTATTTTGTCAAAACACTATCTAAATTTTGACCTTTATTAATCTCTCAGAGGGTCTGAGCAATGATCAATCGAACAAGTTGTAAGCTAAGCACTGCAAAAGCAAGAAAAAAAAGCTGGCTTATTGGCTAACACATTGACAAAGACTCCACCATTCCATTGCTTGCGCGTGCTGCAGTAGTTTAGTCATATCGCACGTAGAAGCTTGATTTTTACGGACAAGGTTGAGGGTAAAGGTAATGAGAGCTAAACCCTAAACGATGAACTGACCAAGGACCATCAGATACATCTCCCAGCACAGCTCTAAACAAGCAACCTAAGACCAATAAAAGGAGGCGGTTTATCGAGACCTTAACTGTAGTCCCACCGCCCTTCTGGTGAGTTCACAGATAAAATCCACCGTAGAGCACAAAAATGGACTACAGGTAATTGTAACAAAACCACCTTTTAACCGTGATCTCACCGCTGCCTGTCATGAAGTAGGTAAGATCATTATAAACTCACATTTCCTGCCGTTATTATGTTATTTGAAAGTCAGTATCTTATACTTATCCGTTCAGGAACTGACAGAGGAGGAGGATATTGGCTATCAAACGCCCTTTAGCCTAGCAGATCCAGTTAATTTTCAAGTTCGACTTACGATGTTTCTGACAGCCATCAACGTTCTCCGGCCAGTCGCAGGAGTGTGCGTTCTCGTTGTAAAGTAAGCCTCCGATGCAGAGCTGCTCAGTGGCAGTCCCGTTCCAGCACGTCCAATACCGCGTGCAAGACGTCTCGTGCCCGAAGATTCCGTACAGCCAGTCGCAGTGCTCTGTGCCGATCGGAGGATCTGGAATGGAAAAGGGGAAGAAAATTATAAATAAATGTCAATTTGCTAGGTCCACCCGTTCCTGAGAAAATCGGTGGTGACACACGGACAAGAGAGTGATCTTTAAGGGTTTTTTATTTTACCTTTTGAGGTACGGAACCCTAAAAAGTACTATAAGTAAAATGATGTTTAGTAAATGAGTTTTAAATGTGTCAAATATGATCCGTTTGAGTGATCCTGTTCCTGTTAATTACCTTAATGAGTCGAGGAGTTTTGGAACAGCAAGAAAAATCAAGTAAGCCTATAACTCGTCCTACATACCCAATACAACCCAGGATGGGCCGAGTTCATATTTGCACACTTTTCTCTACATTCATGAACCTTCACTTAAACTGAATAAAGTTCCACAAAAATTATGCAATTCAAGCGCAAATAAACACTAATTAATTCAAAATTCTTGCCAAAAATAGTATCTTTTTTAGAATCATTTTGGGCTTTCATCTGAGGGTCACTAAATAAGAATAGGTGTATCAAACTACTGATACAATATAATATAGACAAGGCCTACTCTGTCTAGTTAAATTTGACCTTTGTCTGCCCAACTCAAAGGCACCTACTACCGACAAAGGATTACAGAATACTCTCACACATAAATACCTACCAAACCTCAAACTACATAATAGACCTACTAGTGTTGCCAAATACTGTGGCACGTAGTAATACTATCGATATCACGCTAATAGGTACCGATAGTATCGATAGAATTGCATTAAACCTTTGATACTATCGATACTTAGTATCGAATAGAAATCTTAAGCTAAATAGGAATCGTCTAGGAAAGCGTGATACAAAGCCACCTATCATATGTTAAAAAAACTATTGATAGTAATAATAATAAATATTTCAGGACACATTACACATCGCCATCCAGCCCCACTTAATGCTTGTGTTATGGGTGCCAGATAACGGATAAACTACTTATATACTTTTTTTTTTTTGTAAATATATACATATTATACATATAGGAAACACCCAGAACCAGAAACAAGAATTTATGGTCAGCATAAATACTTGTTCCCGGCGGGAATCGAACCCGCAACCTTCTGCGTCGCAGTCGGGTGTTCGCCCGACGCGCCACAGAGGTCGTCAAAATTGATTGCTCTGTACTATTGACTATTGATTTCTGCATATTATTATTATACTAAAGAAAAACTAAACAATCGATATAATTGATAGTAACGGATGCTATCTATCAATGCAATACAATACTATTGATAGTATCGATAATTTATTCTTCTCATTTATTTATTATTCTTAGATTTAGATTTTTACACTATCAAAAGTTATAAAAAAATATTATATAAGAACAAACAACCTAAATTAAAATAAATTTACAAGTATTTAAATCATGTACTTACATAACAATTTTGTAAAAAAATAGGTTTTTTATATTATGATGATTTAAAAAAAACGGCATCGATAACCGTTTAATGGAGTAAAATATGACAAAAAAATCACAAATAATGAGTACTATAACCACATAACCACCTGTAAGGATATTACGGTTTTCCTTGCCGTTTAAGAGATAATTAGGTTTTTCATACAAGTTTCATACATTTTTTTTTGTAAAAAAATATCTTAATTCCTTATTTTTGTGCAGAATTAACTCGGGTGTCATTTTTTAATATAGTAATAACTAATAGAAGAAATATTCGGCGAAAAACTGGCACTTGAAAATTGAAATTCCTATCTATGGAGGCCGATTTTCAGCCCACCGTGCGTCGGCAGCGAGGCAGAGCCCAGGCTATTGATTCGATACTATTGAGTTTAAACAAACTATCGATAGGTTATCGATTCCACACTAAGACCTACCTATACCTACACACGATCCGTGTCAGTTCTCTAGCTTGGTGCTGATTCTGATGCGTCTAAAGGATCGGACACAAAAGCTTGTGTTAATAATCGAAAGTGATTAGATACTTTTAAGTATTTGGGTTAAAAGAAATTGGACTTGGTTCTCCTTTTTAATTCTTTTCGTACTGTAGTGTGCCTCACCTTTTGTGCGAGTTTTTGGAGTTTACTCCTTAAGAATCGATTTTCATATATAAGGCGCCCGATATGAGAAAAATCCGAAGGGTAAAACCTACTAACAAGTAACGAAAATCGGTCACGTTTTTAGATTAGACCTTTAGTGCGCAACTTTCTAATTTTATTTTTAATGGACGACTATTGACGGACGACAAATGTCGGACGACTATTTGTCGGTCGACTATTGACGGACGACAAATGTCGGACGACTATTTTTTTTTTTCCGGTCCGGTACCAAGCTTTCCTAAAATACACCTATATGCTTGTGATCCTTAAATAACCGGGGACATTCGAGGGATGCGAGATGGCAATGATACAAATACTTTCTCGACCTTTATCTTGGACAGCATTGTCACTTACCTACCATCAGGTGAGAAGGATAAAAGTTATACGCGACAAATTGAAAACTTCCTCCTATTTCTTGAAGCCTTTTTGCATAAACCAATTTTAATGAGTTTTAATGGCGAATTTAGACACAGATTAAATCTTAGAGAAGGAGATTGGTTACATTTAATGCCGATCTCGATCACCATTCTGAATTTATGTGGGTAAAACCGTGAGGTTCAGCTAATATAATATAACAAAAAGTAAATGAACAAATAATTGAAGTATTTACTTGCAATTATTAACTTTAGTAAGTGCCAGTAAGCTTTTGTTTATAACGTTTTATTGTTCCCTTTGTAGTTTTGCCTCCCGAACCAAATTGATAGGTATTCTACCTGAGCTTTCCTAATGCCCATCTATTGTGTTATATTGTATGTACACACAATTTTGAGATAGATCGTAGTTCGTATAGGTACTCAAAGTACGAGTTTTCTATAGAAAAATAAATTTCAACTTGCTAGGTCCACCCGTTCCTGAGAAAATCGGTGTTGACACACGGACAGACGGACAAGAGAGTGATCTTATGAGGGTCCCTTTTGAGGATGGAACCCTAAAAAAGAAAATTCCTAGTTGAAAATAAATATTGCAGGATATATCACCATTTAGCCCTAAAATAACCAAGTAGTGTGTGGTAGTTTGTGGTGGCCATTTTTAGAACTTACTTGTCATGGTAGCCAGATAAAGGATATACTTTAATTCGTCCAGTAGTTTAAAAAAAAATACATTTTCTTACTCAGTAACATATTAAGTCATGAAAACCGAATCTCTCTGCTCGTTTAGGATGTGGCTCACTTCTGCCAAAGAGTTTTCCGGTAACCGTAAACCCTCTATATTGACCTAACGACTGCTACCAGAGATAGCAATCTGAACCAACGGCTTAACGTGCCTTCTGAAGTCTGAGAGGTTCAGGAAAACATTTTGACATACTAAACGCAGGAAGTATAATGCGACATAAAAGACAAATCGGCCAGCGAAACTAAACCATGCGCCTGTTAAAATATCTAAAACATAATGAAATCCTAGAAAACATAGTAGGAACCTAGATTAAAAATACAAGAATAGAATAGGTTTTAAGGTTAATTATAAAAGTACAAACAATGCTCTTTATTCATGAATTCAATAGTAGCTCTTTCGACTTAATCAAATATTAAAATAAGCATTCCCAAAATTAATAATGAAAGTGAAGAGCGTGTCCTCAGCGCAAATGGTTCCTATTTAGATTAAAGTAAACTTGAGTATCTCAACAATAAGTTACGAGGAGTCGGGACCTTGGGGAGTTAAAGGCCGAGAGGCAAAACATCTTTATATACTAGACCAGCAGCGCGGCGTACCTAAGTCTAAATCACGTGAAAGTATAGCCTATTCTCATTTATCTTCAGAATTCAATGTATCTTATCTTTTTATCAAATTTTTATAAAAATCGGATCAATAGTTACGGAAATATTTATATACAAACTTTACTGCGTTAAAAAATTGAGTAGGTAAGGTTTGTTACATCCGTGAGGGTTTAAATTAAGAAAGCCTTCTAGGAAAATTTTCCGAAGCTTACCTGGGCGTACTGACCAAAGGCTAAGGTCGCTCTGGATCTAAAGCAAACTACTGAAGTAGGTAGTGGTAGTTCTCTGAGAAACTGTTCGCGGATTCTTAGCACTCTTCGAGTCGGCCTCACTCAAAAACTATTATAATAGTTTAGTAAAAAGTTGCTGAGTTCCCAAATATTAGTCATTTAAGTGACTATTATTTGGTCTCAGTTGTTATCTCTAGTGGCAGTTGTTAGGTCGAGTTAGAGACCTTATTTTTAAGAGCCTGTCTGGCACTGAGACACTGTCCCGCTGCAGGGCAAAGGCTACTTTTCATCCATTGATCACGATCTGTCGCTATTGCACACCAATAATTCCTGTAGGAGTCAGAAACATCCCGTCAACGTCTTCTTGGTCTGCCGCGTGGTCGTATGCTTTAGGGCCAGCTTAGTCCCTTGATCCCTTAAGGTCAGTTAGAGTTCTAACAATAGGTGAGACACATTTTTCATGAAGAAGATAACCTAAAAATTCAAGACTTCCTACGTCTACCTTTAAAGTTAAGAAGAGATGTTTAGGGAGGGTCAGAGACGTGCCATTTGGCACTATACCAACTCAAACTAAACTGAATAAGAAGTATTAAGTTGGAACATTTTTGCAGTTGTTTATTCGGTCGTCTACGTTGTTTGTTTTTGAAATAAGTTCCACGGTTTATTCTTTCAAGAAATAAGCAAAGGGAGTTGCACTTTCTTAATAGCAACTTTTAATAATGATATGCTCTAAGAAATTGGTACTAGAGTTTTACGAGTATGTAAATTTGCTGTTGATAAATAAGAACAATATTTGTCGTGAAGGGATACCTTGACGTGACATTGCAGTAGTTAGAACATTAAAACGATTATTGTATAATCTAGTTATTTTAGAATACTCACTTACAGTCAGTCGCAATCTTCAGCGACTTTCCTTTGCTTGCCAGCAAAGACCAGGCCTTTAGGACAGTCGTGTTAGATATTACTGTCCGTTACTGAACTGCTAATACTTTTTAGTTAAAGGCAGATGAGTATCATAATAAGTATATTTCTTACTTATCTAAACTTTAGGATACTCGCAGTAGTTAGACCTGTACGGGCAGTCGCAGTCATCAGCGACTTCCCGTTGCTTGCCAGCGAAGACCATTAGGACAGTCGTATTGGATAGACTGTCCGTTACTGCGCTGCTAATGGTTATCAGCAAAAGGTAGATGAGTATTACAATTAGTTATTATTACTTACTTATCTGAACTTTAGGGTACTCGCAGTAGTTAGACCTCCATGGGTAGTCACAGCCGTCGGTGACTCCTCTATGCTTGCCAGCGAAGACCAGCCCGTTAGGACAGTCGTATTGGACGGACTGTCCATTGTCGCACTCCCAGTATTTATCGCAGTATTTGTCGTCGGCAACTATACGCGCCTTCGTCTTGCAGGGGTCTTCTATTTGTGCACATGATGATAACGCCAGTGTCGCCACGAATACTAGAAGAAAGAAAAAATGAAATATTAAGTATATAAGTTTATTCAATGAACAGACCTATCACTTGATACTTAATTTATCAAAATCAGTTCAGTAGTTATCGAGTTACGATCGAATAAACACACGTAGACCGTTAAAAACATCTACCGGTAAAAAGGTATTTTGACAGAACTGATATAAAACTTAAAATCCAGCTCCATTAGAATTAAAACATATAGCTATCGATAGAGGACCACGAGACGAACAAATAATGCCTCTACAGTGCCTATATATATACCTCAAGCGCGTCTCAGAAAAGCGAAAATCAAGAAATATTGATTTGAAAAATGAATTTGATCGGGTGAAACCGCCGAACAAAGCTTAGAAACCACTAAAATATTAACTCGAAGAATTAACCTCCTTTATATTTTAACCTCCTTCTAGGTTAATTTATAAAACGCCAACAACTAATCTCGTTTGACATTAATAATAGAAAATGTAGTTTACGTGATAAAGTCTAGAAAATAGAAAATTATGTTTGCTCACGTACCGCACCTATTTCACGGTAAATTATATTTATTTTCAATGTTTATTTTCCTATTTTTCCCAACTACCAACTATTTTTCTTAAGTGTTTTTAAAGGTTTTCTTTCGCTTTTAATTATGCTATAGGTAGCAAAATGAAGACCAAAAGTAGAGTCCCAAAATTAGTTTTATTAGAATGTTTCAGTCTAATAATGTTTAATGCCATACCGTGTATTTTCGTGATAAAGCGTGAGTTGACATTTGTAAGGTCATCTATAAAATGTCATCGTTCCATGTCTAAAGTATAATAGAATTTAGGTCTCATCTAGACATTTATTCTATTCAATTCAATTCATTTATTTCAGACTAGCTTTTGCCCGCGACTTCGTCCGCGTAAAAGTCAAAAATGGGCCAAGAAATCATGTTTTCCCTATACAAACTTTGCCCCTCTTTTCACTCCTTTAGGGGTATAATTTCGAAAATTCCTTTCTTATCGGATGCCTACGACATACAAAGAACACCCCCTCCAAGTTTCAGGTCTCTACGATCAGCGGTTTAGGCTGTGCGTTGATCCGTCAGTCAGTAAGTCATTCAGGACAAAGCATTCTAAATGTGTAGATGAGAAATCCATACATTACATTAAAATTAAAATAAATAATCAAAAAATAAATCCAAAATACTAAAAATAAACAAATTCCAACTCACAATGAAATTAAAAAATCAAAAATATCATGAAAATTCGTTTAAAAATTATCAAATCAAAATTAATAAAAATAAGCAAATCAAAATGTCAAAAGGAAAATGTCAATACTACATAAAATCAATAAGTACTATATAAAATGTCTATAATATACTGTTGTTCCTCTAGCAGCGCCCCGTTGTTTTACTCGCTTAAGTCCCGATCCCGTGGGAATATTGGGAAAAAAGTTGCCTATGTTACTCCTAAGGAATCAATCTACCTAGTTACCTACCCTGAAACTAAATTTCATCAAAATCGGTTTCGTAATTTCAAAGCCTCGTTACCAAAATAAAAATAAAACATTTAAAAACGCACTGCATAAACGAATTGATTTTAATAAAATAATGCCCAAAGGAATCCCGTTAAGTAATTTGGGTATTATGGATCAAACAAACCTGAACCCCTAAACCAAAGAATGATGGCAGGGCAATAATCAAGCATATACCCAAATAGAAAAAATATGATAAAATTCTCCGTTTTTCTAGATTACAATGAAATGTTTAGTATTTCGTGTAATAGGTGTGGAAAAAAGATATAAGCATTTAAAGTCACCTGTTTTTCATTTTCTACGTCAGAATCTGACGCCATTACACATTAGGAACTTTAACAACCTAACCTCCTTGCTTTAGGTAACACCAAAGAATAACCATTTTTTCTAGGTCCATGAAGCCATTAAGACTTCGCACTGCTCATGCATACTGCCAGAGTTTAGTAGGTACTTATTAGGTTTTTATTCTCAGTAATCGAATTCGAGAAATATTGAGTTCAAAATCTCTAATAAAAAAATAAAAAAACAAACGGTCAAAGCGACAGAACGTGTGTCTTTATGCGGCGGGCGGACAATGTCGTTCCTTGAGAAAAAAATAAACGGGCGGGAAATGATTTTGTTTATTTTTATGTTAAATTCGTTTTAATTAATAATTTATTTTGTTATTAGACATTAGTAATGAATAGTCGGTTATTTCCACCTTATTTCACATGTTTATTAGGTATGGCGTTAACTCAATAGTAAAAAACCTTTTTGGTAAGTGCCAAAGTATTTGAGTACAGAATACAAACAGCGGAAACCTAAAAAAACTACATATAACCTCTTTGCTCATAACCTTGTTATAGGAATAAGTAGTAATGGAGTCTCATATTCACTCTCTTTAATTATTACTAAATTATTATTTTATACCCCTATAGCTGCGTCTAAATGGTTGAAGAAAAAAGATTTACGATTAAACAAGAAAGGCACATAGCCTAGTGTGATGCCGGTTCCCTATATTTTTATACAGAAAATTTAGGTTCGAGGTTTGGCCATTATTCTTTAATTTATTTATTTTACTAAAGTAGGTACCATGGCTGGTCCTATGAAATTACAGATATCTAGAATTTTTTTATTCTTAGACTTTTATTTCAATATCTTCACGGAATTTCGAACTCACACCGGTAAATCCGCGGAGCGCAATTATTATTATTTTTTTTGGAAGAGAATAGAGGTGACGTTTCGGCAACATGGACTATACCATCCACGCCCCAGTTTTGAAGAGATAAGAAAATAGAAAAAGAATGAAAGAAGAGTAGAAAAGATTTTTTGTTTTGGAAAGGGAGAGGAGAGGGGTTAGGGGAAAGGAAGAGGAGAGGGTAGGAGAGCCACAGACCCATACCTACACCTAACCAATATATACATATATTTAGAATCAATTAAATGGTTCAGTAATTAAAACTAGTAAACGTACGGCAATATATATTAATCTAAATTACTTAAAACGCTTGGGATAGGTCAAAACGGAAACCAACAAACAGCTGACCTTTGAGATGACCTCTAATCCGAACGTGACCTTTGATCTTTGGTCGCGATTCAATCTAATATACAGTTTAATCCTGGTAATGGTTATAGTTTGTAGTTATTGTGTTGTGGAAATAACAGTAAAGTCAAGTTAAATGTCGTATAGTAATTCTTAAACAATAACATTTAAAAAAACCGCTGGCCATAAGCTATGGCTAAGAAAATGCGAGCCAGATAAAAAACGCTTGGCTTTGACTCAGTAGTTCTATTGGGCAAGGCAACCGAACTATCTATTGAGACTATTTTATCCGGTCAAATTAATGCAATTTTATAGACATAATTCACCTTTCAAACAAAAAAACTAAATCAAAATCGGTTCAGCCGTTCGGGAGCTACGATGCCACACCCCGTCGTTTTTGCGTCGAGGGGGTTAAAAAGACGAACGAAAGAAGAAAACTAAATACGTTCGAAAAAAAACCAAAAGACAATTGAAAATAGCACTAAAATTGAAATCCTCCTTAAATAATTACAAAATTGATATTCCCTGGTCACATCCTTTAGTTTTTTATCCACTACTAGCTGCGCCCCGCGGTTTCACCCGCGTAGTTCCCGTTCCCGTGGGAGTATTGGGATATAATATAGCCTATGATGTTACTCGTGGATAATGTAGCTTTCGAATGGTGAAAGAATTTTTAAAATCGGTCCAGTAGTTTTTGAGCCTATTCATTACAACCAAACAAACAAACAAAGTTTTCCTCTTTATAATATTAGTGTAGACTAAGTCATTTCCTAATCTCAAAGCGATAACGTGAAGATATTTAAACTAGTGAGATCTCGCGGACCTTTAGGCGTGAAAGTCCACTTAACCTTTAGGTTTTAAAAGCCTCCATCAACGTATATAATCTATCTAAGAATCTTTAGTTTGCTAATAATCAAACCGCTGCCTGCGCTATTTAAAACCTAATCCCATTTACCAGTTAATGGCAACTAATGAAAACAAATGAGTTAATTTGCAACAGCCCCAGTAATTCAAGGTGGAACCATTAGGTAGTCGTTTAATTGCGTTAAAAGCAGTTTTCTGCTCTCTTCACGCCTTTCCAACCATTCGCTTTTACGAGCGCAGTCGGGCTGCTATAATAACAAATTATTGTTTGTGATACAATTGATGGCTTTCTACAGTTTATGAATTTATTTTTACATACGTACGTACTGCTAGTCTAATCCCAACTAACATTATAAATCTTAAAGTTTGTGTGTATGTTTGTCACTTCTTTACGCAAAAACTAGTGAACCGATTGCGTTAAAACTCGGTATGTAAATAGCTAAAAATATGGATTATCACATATCACTACATAGTATAAAATAAAGTCACTTTTCGCCGTCCATATGTCCCTATTTCCCTTTGTATGCTTAGATCTTTAAAACTACGCAACGGATCTTGATGCGGTTTTTTTTAATAGATAGAGTGATTCAAGAGGAAGGTTTATATGTATAATACATACATAATATAGCCGTGCGAAGCCGGGGCGGGTCGCTAGTATAAAATAAAGTCACTTTTCGCCGTCCCTATGTCCCTATGTCCCTTTGTATGCTTAGATCTTTAAAACTACGCAACGGATTTTGATGCGATTTTTTTAATTGATAGAGTGATTTAAGAGGAAGGTTAATATGTATAATACATGCATAATATAGCCGTGCGAAGCCGGGGCGGGTCGCTAATACTTTCTATGCCGATATTCGTACGGGATCGGGACTTACGCGGGTGAAACCGTGGGGCGCAGGAATATGATAATTCCAAAAGCTTGTTTACTTATTTGGTTCTTTACGGCCAAAAAATTTGATCGATTTGAATGAAAATCGGCATCGTGGTAATTTAGAGGATGAAGAATGACATAGGATACCTACTTTGAATCCCGAAATTACGCGGTTGAAACCGCGGGATGCAGCTATTTTAGTTATTTAGTCAGTTTCTCGGAAGCTGTTCTAACTCTACCTCTAAGAGGCGATGGGATAATCGTACTCGTCGCATTTTATTACAAATTAATATACTAATGGACGAAATAATAAACAAATAACACTAAGGACGTCCCAAATAATAGCCACTTGAACAAAATAGAGGCGAAACTTCACCGTTAAATTATTATGAGAACAAACGCTTAATGCCTACAACGACAATTTGAAATAAGTGAATGAAATAAAACGTTATTTTGCCATTCATTTTTGGTAAAATTGAGGTAATTTTTAGGGTTCCGTACCCAAAGGGTAAAAACGGGAGCCTGTTACTAAGACTACACTGTCCGTCTGTCCGTTTCTCTGTCACCAGGCTGTATCTCATGAATTGTGATATCTAGACAGTTAAAAATTCAACATGATAGGAATTCAGGCATTAGGCATTAGGTAGGGTTTTGACGACCCAGTTGGCACAATGGTCACCATGCCGGACTGCCAAACACAGGGTTGCGGGTTCGATTCCCGCCTCAGACAAGTATTTATGCTTAGATATTTGTCTGTGGTCTGGTTGTTTCTATGTATTATAAGTATATATTAAAAAAAAAAGTACATATGCAGTATATCCGTTGTTTAGCACCCATAACATAAGTCTAGTTAGCTTGGGGCTAGATGGCGATGTGTGGAATGTCTTGCAATATTTATTTATTACCTAAATTCAACATTTTGCAAATTCAACATAGTGGTCTTGAAGGGATTTTTTTACATTTATGTATTTCCGTTACTGCTATAACATCACTTAAAACAGAAAAAAAAATAGAAGAATAGAAAATATTTAGGTGGGGTCGGTGGTACGGAACCCATCGTGTGCGAGTCCGACTCGCACTTGACCGGTTTTATTGTTTGTCTCCAGAAAATTCGGCGATAAAAGTTGGGCAAGTGTCTAACGAGTATTCAAATTAAATTGTGTTTTTCTCTCTTCCCTTCCAATTTATTCTTTTATCAGAATGTTTTATCCATTAGGGCTTGATTTTGGGGATTTAAAGGTTTCGTCGTAAAACCTTGACACAGAAACCTATCTAAGTATCTAAAAATAGAAATAACTAAGTCTTGTACTGACGCGTATACCTTTTTAGGGTTTCGTACTCAAAGGGTAAAAACGGGACGCTAATACTAAGACTTCAATGACCGTCCGTCTGTCTGTCACCAGACTCACCAGGCTGTATCTCATAAACCGTGATAGCTAGATTGTTGGAATTTTCACAGATGATGTTGTTGAAGCCTCGGCGTGGAGAAGGTGTTAAAGAAGAGAGTGGACTGTATGGTTTAAAGGGTTTAATTGTTCAGCCGACAAAATATATAACAAGATTACTGAATGAATAAAAGTATGAAAAGGTGTATGAGCGAGACGCACGGTAGGTCGCTCGTAGTATGTGGGATTCAATGAAAGGTGCGCGGGCGCAGGCTACGGTGAGGAAGCGGGACGCGGGCGGGGGCCGCGCGCTAGTCACCGCAGTAGGGAGGTACGCAGTACCGGTTTGGTTGGCGAGAATATGCTCGCGTCAACAGATGTATTTTTGTTGCCGCTATAAAAACAAACTAAGATCAGAATATAATGCTACGGAACCCTTCGTGTGTGAGTCCGACACACGCTTTTCTGGTTTTATTTTTGTTAGCCTATATTATTGTACAGCTGGGAAAAGGGCAAAACAACATCAGTAACATCGGGAGTAACATCTTTTCCAGCAGTATATCTAACTAATAAAAGTGAATACCTAAATAATTATTGCATGAAATTGTACACAACGGCATCTAGTCCCAAGCTTAGCAATAGGCTTGTGTTATGGTGACATGATTGTTTTATCTATAGGTATAATGTAAAATTCAAAGTTCTGACTGAGGAACTATATATTGTGAAGTAAAAGTAGTACTCAAATTTACTCTATTGTACCTAAAATAATTCAAGAAAATTTTAATTCTGAAATTCCTCGAATTCACTATGGAAAAAAAAGGAAAAAAGACAGCTCTGGCTCACTTTAATAGGAATTAATTTTGTATTGAATGCTGGCAATACCACGTATTATATCATTTTAGAATCTCAATGAAATAGGCAACTTTTTTTTTAATTTGGCACCAGGTTGACCATACATTTTTTTTACATCAGGAAAGGTTAAAGATCAGGTTAAAAAATTAAAAAACCATGAAGTTTGAGTTAAACCTTAGTTTAAAAAAAACTTTCAATGTGTCATAAAAAATATTGTTTGCATTCGATAACACATTTATCCTGGAACACTATCCAAAAAACAGATTGGGATAATTCCTTCATTTGCAGTTTTGGCATAACAAAACATGGAGAAAGGCGTGAAATTAAAAAAAAAATTAAATTGGTGGATATCTCGGAAACTAAGAGACTTTTTCTGATCCGGCACAGTGTCTTCTATCCGTAGGGGCCCGCTTGGCCATTCATTACGGGACATCTCTGTATATCACACATCTCAAAGTAATAGACGGATCTGGCTAAAATTTGTTATACAGATAGCTGATAAAACGTAGACATCCGCTAGAAAAGGATTAAAAAAAACCGGCCAAGTGCGAGTCGAACTCGCGTACGATGAGTTCCGTACCATGTTGTATGAGAGCCCTACTTAAATATTTCTTTTTTTTTTGTTTTTACTATTTGTTGTTATAGCGGCAACAGAATTAATAAATAAATAAACATTGTAGGACATTCCACACATCGCTATCTAGCCCCAAGCTAAGTAACTAGACTTGTGTTATGGGTGCTAGACAACGGATATACTACTTATATACTTTTCTTTTGTAAATATATACTTATAATACATAGAAACAACCAGACCACAGACAAATATCTAAGCATAAATACTTGTCTGAGACGGGAATCGTCTGTGAAAATTTCAACTGTCTAGCTATTACGATTCGTGAGATACAGCCTGGTGACAGACATATGGACGGACAGACAGACAGTGAAGTCTTAGTAATAGGGTAGCTTTTATCAGGGCCGGATTAACCATCTCGGGGCCCGTAGGCACAGCTCGTTTCGAGCCCCCCTTCCCTTTTTCATACCACAACAACGCAATTCGGAAATTTTTACTGTCTTTATAACGAAATAGAATGAAGGTACTATCATCATCAACAACAGACTTCAGTCATCACATTGCAAAGGTATACGCCTTCCTTCAATCTACAGAACGAAGTATCGGAGTCATTTAAAAATGAAACAAAGAATAGGAAAATCTTGCATATTTTTATAAAACTAACATAAACATTAAAAAATAAAAATGTACATATTGTACTGATTAAGAAGTATGTTTAAATATTAACCCTTCTAATTTTTTTCGATATAAAATCGTTTAAAACCACACAATCCCCTTTTTTTCATTTTTTAATCGGTAGTGCTGTGCCCCTGGTCGTAGTGGGCCCCTAGGCACTGGCCTAAAGTGCCTTATGGATAATACGGCACTGGCTTTTATCCTTTGGGTACGGAACCTTAATAATCAACACCTACGCGAACGAATTCGCGGGAGTAAAAGCCTTTTTATATGCCTTTCTAGAAAACAATTAAAGTCCATAAACGGTGGTTATTATAATAATTTCGCAACATTATGCAGTGTGAAAGTAATTTGAAATGCCTAATGGTATCGTTAAGAGTAAATTTACGAGAAGAGACTTTGTGGAACAAGTCAGATAATAAGTTTCTGGTAATCTACACTAATTAGATATTAATAAATATTTCGAAATTATTAGCCAGCAGTTTACCAAAGGGCTGGCTGTTACTTTGGCCAACGAATTGGCATGGCCGAAGATGCAATACAGCCAGGATTTTGAGCACCCTATATAAGTACCTAGGTACTTACTTATGGAAACTTATTTAAAATTTTCTCAGTTTTTATTTTCAACAATATTTAATTTTTCTTTTGTAATATAGGATAAAACTTTGATCTATTTATCTTTACTCACTTCATCACTTCACTATCACTACATAGTATAAAATAAAGTCACTTTTCGCCGTCCCTATGTCCCTATTTCCTTATGTCCCTTTGTATGCTTATATCTTTAAAACTACTCAACGGATTTTGATGCGGTCTTTTTTAATAGATAGAGTGATTAAAGAGGAAGGTTTTTAGATATAATACATGCATAATACAGGTAATATAGCTGTGCGAAGCCGGGGCAGGTCGCTAGTATAATTATAAAGAGAAAAGATTTTTTGTTTTCTTGTTTGTAACGAATAGGCTCCGAAACTACTGAAACAATTTTGACGAAACTTAGTATGGGGGTTGATCTCATGCTTCAAAATTGTATACTTAAATATTTTAATCATAAGTACATTGCATCTCATGCCTCCAAAAGTTATTTAAAAAAATATTATAAATATTATTTTAGATCTCATGCCTCCATTAACTTTTAAAGTACGGTTAAATGCAAAAAAAATACTTACATACAACCGAATTGGGAACCTCCTCCTTTTTTTGAAGTCGGTTAAAAATATGGGTCGTAACCTTATTCGTAATAATGAAGTAGATACAATAGTCGAGCAATCATGTTAGTTGGTTTTGAATGTTGGTTGAATTTATTTGAATATACAGGGTTATTGGTAATTATACTAGCAAGCCGTTGAGGGCTACTTCTGTGCACCTAAACAAACTTTTGTTCTACGACTTTTGGAAATTCGAATTTATTTTTGAAAATTTTAAGGTTAGTTTTACCTAAAAATCAGCTGTTCCTTACACGGAGATGTCATTAACCTGAAAATTTTACGTTTTTTCTAAGTTTTATCCACTGGTCTTAGTCTGTTTAAAAAATCTGCTGTTTTTCGAATTTACATAACCTCAAAAAAAAAATTTTTTTTCGAATTTCCAAATGTCGTAGAAAGAATAGAATATCATTTATTGTTCTATCTGTGTACATAAAGATCTTACAAATAATATGGTTCCAACAGATTACTCATTTCGAGCATACAATATTAAAAACATAGATGCTTAAAACTTTTTTATTTTTAAAAGTTGTTTATTTAGGTGCACAGAAGGAGCCCTCAACGGCTTGCTAGTATAATTACCAATAACCCTGTACATTGAATCCTTAGAAGTAACATCACTACATAGTATAAAACAAAGTCGCTTTCTCTGTCCCTGTCCCTATATCCCTGTGTATGCTTAAATCTTTAAAACTACGCAACGGATTTTGATGCGGTTTTTTTAATGGATAGAGTGATTCAAGAGGAAGGTTTATAGTATAATACATGCATAATATAGCCGTGCGAAGCCGGGGCGGGTCGCTAGTTTATTATATTACTGATATTTCCACTGGTTCTGGGACGTGGTAAGTATAACCGAAGGCCTCTGTTAGACGAATACAAATTGAGTATCATTTGTAAAATTATAAAGTTCCGCCGGTTAACGAAGGTATACAATTTATTCGAGTCCCAAAAGGAAAATCCTGTTATATAAATAAATCAAATTTTACAATGGTTAGGTCGTTTACCTGTAATGTAAATTATATTTTCATTTGACCAAACGTTTATTTCAAACACTTTCACCTACACAAAAGGTAAATAAAATAAAAATAAAATAGAAACGAAATTATTAAATTAAAGGGATAGTAACATATAAGTATGGAGACTGGCATAGTAGTAAATACTTGCCACAATTTTCTTCGATTTCACCTTTCATTGGTAATGTATAGAGGACAATAAAACATACAACAAATGCCATATAATAAAATTTCGTAAAGTGTCAGGTTTGCCTGTTATTTGATGTTAAAAAAAACTATGTCGTCGTATTGTTTCTTATTTCTTTCACTATTCTCTGTAACTATCGCATATTGTTTTTTATTTGTGTGTATACTATGTCGTGTGTTGATTTAAATATAATTCTATTCTATTTTATTTGTCTGTGGTCTGGTTGTTTCTATGTATTATAAGTATATATTTACAAAAGAAAAGTATATAAGTAGTATATCCGTTGTCTAGCACCCATAACACAAGTCTAGTTACTTAGCTTGGGGCTAGATGGCGATGTGTGAAATGTCCTGCAATATTTATATTTATATAATATTTAAAAAGAATATTTTTCTATTTACCACGTAAGAGGAAAACCTTTTACTTTACCAGATTTTTGTTAGGTATATGGAATTTGTTGTTTGAATTAACGTCCTCTATACATAGCCATATTTTTAAAAGATAGTCACGCAAAAAATAAAAAAACATTGAAGCGACTACAATGCCAGGCTCCATACTTAAATGTTAAAACCCCTTCCATATTAATTAACTTACAAATTATTTTAGAATTTCAGAGATAATTTAAACTCGCATTGAAATTTCAACATCAACCACAGCATGATTCTTTAAGAATATTATTAGTTTCTATTTTAATATTGAACTCTCTCTAAATTAACGATATGGAAAATACCTAGAATATTTTATTTTAGGAGTTTTTAAATATTTTGTAACTTTGTAATTTCATAAAAATTTTAATTGATTTTATTCTACGAAGTTTTTTTAAGGTTCAAAATGGATTTGCCTTAGGAAAATACCTTCAGCTGCAACACAAAAAAATTAACGTATGGCTCTAACAGCCTCATCGCGCGCGGTAGGGTTCGATTCCCGCCTCAAAAAAATATTGAGCACAGATAAGATTATGTATTGAATAATTAAATATTTTATAACCATAATTATTTAAATACTTTTTAATATCACCTAATAAAAGTTATGTTTTTTTACTTAGTAAGCTGCTATAATGAACTCACAACCTACCATAAAAGCTAAATCAGTTCATTTCCATCCAAAGGTTGCCTGGAAGAAATCGCTTTCAGCGATAAGGCCGCCCATTTGTGCAACTTGTACTTTATAGCTATTACTTTACTTTGCTTTGTGTAAGTATATCGTGTTTTATGTTCCTTACTGTGTTGTACAAATAAAGTTATCTGTCTATCTATCTATCTATGAATTTCTTGTCTGTGTGTTTCTGTATGTTTTATTAACTATAAAGTGTAATAAGTATACTATCCTTTATATGGTCACCATAACAAAATTCTAGTTGCTTAGCTTGGGGCTATGTGAACTGTCCTGCAATATTTATTTATTATTTTAATCAATAAAACGTATGTAACAAAAACATTACTGTCCCTTTTAACTTCGCGCAGTAGGGCAACTAATACCAAAATAATGTAAAATCAGATTGCCAATAAAGCTAAGGACAACTCTACATTTAAAATGGTTTGACGTCGCGCGTCGTCGTAAACCTTAATTATCATAGTTTATTTAATCTGGCTCCTACGTCATAGGTACCTATACTTGTAGTTTTATTAGTGATTTACGAACACGATTTTACGTTAAACCTATAAATAATTTGATAAGGTTTAAGTAGGTAAAGTAATTGGTTAAATAAATGTTTCGACCCACGCATACCTGATTCCCTTGCGGGCCTAATAAATGACGAAAAATGTAAGGCGCATAATAATCTAGACCGCTGTCGCCTCTAAACATTTTGGGATTGACATTTAGTTGGGTGGTGTACTAAAGGAGAAATCTGAGTCTTCTTTAGCACACCACTGAGTCGACAGTATACTATCATACTGCAATGGAATGGTATCTGGCTTTCTTTCCTGAGTTGTTACAATTTTACAAAATTACACACGTTGGACGACTTGAAGGCCAATGATGCTACTGTAGCTGTGGCGCAATATTAGTCAGGTAGAATTTAAAAGCTGTACCCTGACACGAAAAGAAGTTATGAGTAATCAGTGTGAAGAAGTTTTTCAAGTGGAGAGTAAACAGCTATCGTCTAGAAGCGCGTGCTACATTTTAGACCGTCACTTCTTTAAGGTGAAAGGGTACCTGCGCTCTCTCCATACAAACGTAGTCGACTGTTTCCTCCCTGGATAATGACAATAGAGCAAATTTTTTTGGTGATCGGTCTGAAAAGCAGTCTTCCTACCTGTAGCAAACTGGGATGCTATATACCGAGGCATATTGGAATTAGCAATTCTTTTTAACAAACAACATTTGCACAATGTTGTTATTCATGTTAAACATACGCGTGAACCTGCGTCTACGCAGCTTAACCTACATCCGATCAACCTCTACGCAAATAGAGGCATTCTCCTACGAAGGTTGTGTGAACCCGACACCCACTGCCATTGTCTATGTTAACAATGCTGAGCTTCTGTGCGATTGCCTATTCTTATTGGCTAATGTTTGTTTAATTTGTTTCGTATATGGGAATGATGTTAAGAAAGATGTACCTAGAATGCTGCAAAAGCATAGAACTAATTAAACCTTGGAATCTCTTTTACATACATGTAGGTACTACTGACTTTTACCATATAAAATTGGAAAATAAGGGGGGAAAATTTGGGAGAATTAGCTATAAACTGTATTAATAAAATAAAAAATTAAGATGTTTCAGAAAGTTATAAGTACATAGGTACATTTAGGTACTTACCTAATTTTGTCATCAACTTGCTGTTTAAACCGTAAAATGAATCTTAATTTTGTTAGTCACAAAAATAGTCACAAATTAGCTTGATACGCAACTTGCTGTGCAACTTAGCTGACAAGGTCCCGAGGTCAAGTCTCATCACGATGCAATTTTTGGATATTTCTCTAAGTACTTTAAAATATTTCAGAAGAAATCGTTCAGACTTATTTTTAAATGTAGGCAGGTACTTAAAGAAGGTAAGTGGTAGGTAGGTAGTGGCTTAAAGGTAGTGGCTTGAAATAATATTTTATTGTTTTCTCTCTCATTTTAACTTGAATACAATAACAATTTTCATCTCATTCTTCTAGTAATATTAATCTTCCGTTCGTGATGGAACAAAGCAAGAAAATATACAAAAGATGAACTTAGACTTGGAAGACAATGCCTCATTTTTCGTTCTGCAGCGAGATTGGAAACTGGCATAGTTGGGTACTCATTTACACTTTTACATGATTCGCTATGTAAACTTTGAGAACTTACGCTTTTAATATTTCGCAAGATAGATAAATATCTTTCATTACAGTTTCATCCATTTCCGTTGCATTAAATGCTTCGTCCCGCGGTTTCACGCTCGTGCGGGAATTTTGGGATCAAGTAGCCTAGTCTATGTTTTATTGGGGGAAAAGGTGTTTAGTCTTAATAATGTCAATAGAAGCAGCATTTCATACACTTTTTAAAGATGGTCGAAGTTTTTTTAATACTGAATTATGGCTAGCTAAATAATTTTTATTGTATAAAAAATGCAAATTTAGCATGGTGATAGATCCCCTATATGTACGGTCGGCTGCAGAATTGTAGCCCCCGGTAGGGTTCAAAAATTACTATTATTATTATTAAGAGCCTACACTGTCCTACTGCAGGGCAAAGGCATCTCTACCTTTCTTCCATTGATCACGATCCGTCGCCATTGCCCACCAATTATTCCTATAGGAGTCAAAATCATCTCGCCATCGTCGCCTTGGTCTGAGAGTGGCCGCGTGGCCGCGCGAATATTGCTAAAATTACTATTATTTGTGCCATATGTTTAGTTTAATTAAGTATTAATTTTTCTATTAGCAGATAGGTACTTATACTCGTATTAGAAATTATTTTATTTTATTTATTTTTTGTTATTTTATTTTATTTATTTTTTGTGTAGGTACCTAATAATTTTGCGTTTTGTTTTTATGGTGCATTAATGTATTTATCTATCTATCTATTTTATTGGCACGGTTTCATTCTAATATTTTTATTTGATAAATTCATGAGTTAAAAGTAGACATGGGGCGGGTAGTGGTTTTGCCGGGTACTCGCTGAACGGGTACCCGACACATTCTGCGCCGGGTACTCGTGGGTACCCAGCGGGTACCCGGCAGCGGTAACGCGTCGTGACGCGTGAGTCTCCCTTGCCCGCTCAGGCGGAGGCTCAGGCAGGCTCAGTCTCAACCTAAAAATTCTGCAGCTTCAGAATTAGATCACTACTTAAGCACAGTTAGGTTGCAAGAGACACCGATCCTTACACATGGTGGGCGTCTAACAGAGGACATTATCCTATATTAGGAAAAGTATCGGCGAAATATCTATGCACACCATCTAGTTCTGTATACAGCGAACGCCTGTTCTCAGAAGCAGGGCTAATTTATGACAAGAAACGCAGTCGCCTAAATGCTAACCGCGCAGAAAAATTGGCGTTTTTACATCACAACTTACCCATCTTAAATTACCAATATTAAAATAAAATATATATTTAGTTTTTTTAGTTCTTCCTGATAAATTAGTGAGCAAAACATAATTATAATGATTACCGTTTGTGTTCAGCATAATAAATAATTTAAAAAGTGTAATATGTTTCATTATTTTTGGTCTATCAAATTACCCGGCAGAGCCGGATACCCGGCACCATTACCCGGTACCCGGCCGGATCCTAAAAAAAGTGCCGGATCCGCCGGGTACCGGATCCAAACCGGGTACCCGCCCCATGTCTAGTTAAAAGACTTTAAACTTTAACTAAAGCAGGTGCATTGAATCTTGCTTGTGTTGAAAACATTATTAAAACAGACGTTTTGGAGCTCTACGGTGGGTCTGCAATTATGCAGCTGACTGTACCTACCACATACAGTAGAGTAAATATAGACTCAATGAATCTCTATGAATTAATTATTCTAATTAACTTAGTTGAGCTGGACGATTATTTCAGGTTATAATTAGGTTATGCGAGGCCCCTGCTCTGGAGTTTACATAGTTTATATTCAGAGCCTGAGCGTGACGTCCGGGAATTTTCGAATTCAACATAAACAATACTTTTGAATCTCTGTAAATTGGTAGTTAAATAATACTCGTAGGTATAAATAAATAATAATAATTCATAAATATTGCAGGACATTTTACACATCGCCATCTATCCCCAAGCTAAGTAACTAGACTTGTGTTATGGGTGCTCGACAACGGATATACTAAGCTACTTATATACTTACTTTTCTTTTGTAAATATTATATACTTATAATACATAGAAACAACCAGACCACAGACAAATATCTAAGCATAAATACTTGTCTGAGGCGGGAATCGAACCCGCAACCCTGTGTTTAGCAGACCGGCATGGTGACCATTGCGCCAACTGGGTCGTCAACACCGGTATAACAAAATAATAATTATAGAAATACATTTTTAGATGTTCTCATCTATGTTTTTCAAATACTCTATTCCTGGAATTCTAAAATGATCAAACAATACATCTACGCTGTAAAATACTGGGCTAGGTAATTACTTGTAAGAGAAGGTCGACCTTTTTTAATAATAGTCAGTGTTTGACCACTATCTCACACGATGGTAAATGATGTGGTCTAAGATGCACGATTTCCTAGAAGATGCCTAAACGCTTGTGACTCAAAGACCCTCAAATAAACGGGGGCCTTTGAGGGACCCGAGTGAAGGTGGTGTAAAAACTATTCCAACCCGTCTTCCTTTTGTAGCTGCATTGGCCTACGTATCGGAATACGGACAATTCTGCTTGGCGATACGACCTGGGCCGGGTGCATTGGGTGGTAACAAGTCGTTTGACCATTATTACTCCTTAAATAAGTAACGATGGTGGTCTAAAATGTAGCACGCGCTTCTAGACGATAGCTGTTCACTCTCCACTTGAAAAACTTCTTCACACTGATTACTCATAACTTCTTTTCGTGTCAGGGTACAGTTTTTAAATTCTACCTGACTAATATTGCGCCACAACTACGGTAGCATCATTGGCCTTCAAATCGTCCAACGTGTGTAGTTTTGTAAAATTGTAACAACTCAGGAAAGAAAGCTTACCTTTCCCTTGCAGTATGATAGTATACAGTCGACTCAGACCCTTAATGACACAAATGAGGATCTCTATATAGATTTGAATCGTGTGCAAACATGGGAAATTGCCTCATAACCTGTCTACATATTGGCAACCAACTCACGTTGAGTATGTCGTAAAACGTCGCGAGCAAAGTTAACTTTTTGTCAACACTCCGTGGTTTAAATGCGTTATTCACAAATCATGGCATTCCCGAAACATACCGGTATCTTCTAGACGCGCGTGCTACATTTTAGACGTTCGTCGCTTAACATAAGGCGAAGGAGTGGAAGTGGTCAATAAGACGCCAATAGAATAACATTTCATTACGGAAATCAAATACAGATTGATTTAATATTACAACAGTCAGAGTATCGCTCCGTGTGTCGAATCTAACTTGACACTAATAAACGTTCTAAAAAGATTTTACCACATTTTTTGGTTAGCAGGTTGTTTTTGCTGGGCAAACAAACCTATCCCGTTTCCCTTTATAAGTTTCGATCTCTAGCTATTTCTGCCTATTCTGCATAGAATGCATCCTGATTGTCACGGCACTGTTTTTAGTGTCTCATTTAAATCTTATCTACCTACAGCTATTCACGCCGCACTGCGTCGAGTGCATTCAGGTCTCCACGGCACCGTTTTTTTGGGTCTATCTCTATTATCTATCTTACTTTACACTGCCCAAATGCACGACGCCATTAAAATGAGAAGAAAAAACAACATGCGACAAATTCTCACAACCGTTACATAAATGTTTAGTAAGAAATTTCACTCACGATCTGTCACGTGTATGCTCTCACGAAATGACTATAAGTAATGGAGGAAAGTCGACAGTTTTTGCACTTTGATGATAGATATCGTTGCGTTCTGTAATATCCTGGTTTATTCATTCGTATCTTGTATATTTCAAACATTATTTATTTTATTTAATGGCCCGTTTTATTCCACTGCAGGGCAAAGGTCTGCCCCTCCTTCTTTTCATTCCCTTCTGTCTAGTCTAGAGCCACGGTGGGCTAGTCGTTCGTGTATGAGTCTAATTCGTCTCTCCAGATCTGTGACTCAGTCTGCCTCGAGGATGTTTTTTTACGGGGCTGGCATTCTGTAGCGGCTTTGGCCCATAACTCTTCTACTCGAAATATATTTACCTATTTACAACGAAAAAAGGTATTATAAAACTTATAGGTAATTAAATAAAGTGGCTGCTCGACTATTGTCCAATATTTTTGCTGTTTAAACGCTTATTCGACGCCTACTATCTTTCAAAAACTGGCTGCTGAGATTTTCTGTAGTAGAGCAGCCACCTTAGTCAATCTAGAGGTAGCCTGGAGCTTAAACCATTATGTATTCTTTGCCTGAAGGAAGAACTTTGAGATTATAGATTCTATCGAATTTGTTTGGAACAGCAACAGCACACTAATATTTTTCTTGGGACCTACCAAAAGGACAAGGCCTAATACTGACGCACATCTTTCCACTTCTCAATTTCTTTAAAAATCTTTTCGCAAATCAAAAATAAATGCCCTGTCCCTTCGAAATAATGTTTCGATAAAAGGGTTATCCTGTTGAGTTATAAAATATTGGTTTGCAGTCCAATAACTTGTATAGAACCAAACCAACCTCTAATAAATCTGTGTTAATGTCTTTTGGAACTCAGCATGCGCGAAACAGGATAACTTTGCAAAAAAAAGGTTAACGACCTATCTTGAAAGGGCTATGACTTCAACTTTGGGTTTGCAAAACATTTCAAATATAATAATTTATTAGATATATTATTTTGAATTCTTCTTTCGCCTCAATATCTCAGGGGAGGGTTTTAACTTAACTTTTTAGTTTATTTAATTAAAATTTATTGAGTACTTATTCTTCTTTCTTATACAAGAGAAAAAGACTCGCCACGTAATTTCTGAAACTACAAAAGCTACGAATCTGAATCTTTGCATGGGGGTTCCTTTTAAGACGTAGGCGAGTATGAGAAAGGAAATAAGAGAGATCTTTGCCCTGCAGTGGGACACGATAGGTAATTAAAATATACATACACGTTAACCGCACGCTCGGCCGAGCTACACGGTAGGCGGAGTGGGGGTGTTAGGTTTTATTTTCGTTACGGAATTTCTTGATTCGGTCACCGCGCTCAAAGCCCGCGATAAAAGCTATGCAATAGCTTAAAAAGTTTATTACCAGTGATACCTATGTCAATTTATTACTCAATTATTTGAAATATACCCGCCCCGTCTTGATTCTTATCACATAACGTACGCGTAGGTACTACTACAGTTTAGTGAAACGGTGAACACATTGGATGGTGTGACATGTTAATTTCCGGCGGTTTCTGGTGTCGTGTCGGTTAGGTATCTTGACCCCTTAAATATAGGTATCTACCTATATTCTGTTTCGACGAAATTAACGTAATACATAACTCATAAGGCCGCTATTTTACTTTAATCTAAGTCAAAAAGGAAATATTGTTCTAGACATCTAGATAAAAACTTCTGTTTTACAACCTTTAGAAACTCAAACTTCTTTTTTTGAAATTTTGTGGTAATTTTTACCTACTGAATAGGTACTTACCAGCTGTTTCTTGGAGTTAGAGGTTATTGACCTTAGAGTTAACGTTTTTTTTCGAATATGTTGTCTTTAGGTTTACTTGGAAATCAGGTGTGTTTTGGAAATATCCTTAGTTTTTATTTGTTTATTGAGTTTGGAGTACTTACCATTTTTGGGTACTGTTATTTTGGTCAAAATGTTTGAAACATTTGCTAACATAAAAAACAACTTGCTATTTTGCTTGTAAATGAACCAGTTTCATGAAAATTACTAAACAATAATATTTATTTTAGTTTGTGGACGAAATCTTCATTAGAAAAAATGGAATTTTTCTGCTTTTTAAATTTTTCAAGTAAGTAAAACGTACTGGGACTGGGAAGGCAGAGAGTGCTGAGTAAACTCGACACAGCTTCGTCTTTACAAACTTCGCCGATTTTTAACCGACTTTAAAAAAGGAGAATGTCAATTCTTCGGTTTTTTATGTAGTAAGTA
Source organism: Idaea aversata (assembly GCA_907269075.1). NCBI lineage: Eukaryota > Metazoa > Arthropoda > Insecta > Lepidoptera > Geometridae > Idaea > Idaea aversata. Next base: position 3,322,094 of record OU026084.1, read on the forward strand.
CCTATGTTCACCACCGAATCGAATATGGCTCAACCAAAATGATTCTTTTTTTTGGTGAAAGTGGATACTTACCTCATCTTATCATTAGTTTTTTAATCCAGTGCGACAGTGCTGCTACCTATCTAGGCATAATGGAACAACTATTTTTTTTATTGAGTAAACTTTAATGCACCGTAATTATACGCCTCGTAGCATGTATTAACACAAAAATTCACTCAAATGCATCTTAGAATGCAATGTTAATCTTATCTAATACCGGTACAATCAAGCAACAGAAGTACAGACAGACCCACGCCGTAGAGATCCAATATTACATTATTAGAAAGTTCTAACTTTAAGAAGGACCTTTTAAAGTCATGATGTAGATTCAGTTTAAACTCCTTCAGCTCAAGCAGGTCTTTAAAGTTTTAAAGTAATACCAATTTTAGAACTTAACGCTGGGTTTGCAGTTTTTTTGGCGACTGTACGCTACAAGTCAGAACGAAAAACAATTCTTTTAGAATCATATTTTATAAGTTCTTGTAACTTTCTAGCTGTTGTTCTTTCATTTTGATAACTGTAGAAAAAAAATGCGTCCTGTGTCACATTTTAAGATCATTTTGTTTTGTTAAACTACGAATAAGTATTTGCGCGGTTTCACCGCGGTCTAAACTACGTACAATCCAAAAAGGATTCAATGGATTTATACTTACCAAGTTTTATCAAAATCGGCTATTCATTACAAAGAAATACTCGTATGTTTCTTCTCTACTCTTCTTTTTTTATTTATATCTACTAGGTAAGTAGGTACATAAGTAGGTTTTTTTTTCACAAAGGGGAACTAGAGTTTATTTCGTGGAATCCTAAACACGACAAATTAATTATTCTCACAAATAAACGTCTGTTTATCTGTCAAAAGTTTATAAAGTGACAGGTAACGTCTTTTACAAAGTAAATTTGCTGGAATTTTAAGAAGGGAATATTTAGAATAATGAATATTGTTATGTAAGTAGTACATTTAGTAAGTACATAAGAATGGTAAGTACCTACGTAAGTACTTAGTTACTTATTATGTATATTTTTTATTTACTTACATAGAATATCTATTGATACCTTTTTTAACCACTACTAAAGTTAACCAAAAATAACCAGTAGTATCATCAGTAGTCAGTTTTTTAACCAATTCATAAATGTACCAAGTACTTAATCAATTACAAAATTAAATAGTCACTTACTTACTTAAAATAAAAATTATGCACGTACGTTAAGTACGGTCCCCAAATAATTAAGAAAAAGTCATTGATTTCAAATCAGGACAACCTATATAAATAGATTTTGCTGTTTAACTTAAGGTTAAGAAATTTACATTTCTTCAGTGCTTTTGGTCGGGGCACTAAAAAAAATGTCTATTTAGCCCAGACTTTTTTAAAAGTAAAAATAGTCAACAGATAAACTTTAGAAAAAAAAGACAAAACAATAACCCTCTTATTACAAAAAAACTGCAAAACCATAGTTTAAACCTGTACTAAAAGATCTAGGTTTTTGTGTTAGTTTTGGTTTAAAATTGATTCTTATTACAAAATGTAAATAGACCAAGGACCAGAAAATCCCTGGTTTTAGTCGCAACCATAGACAATAGATAGCAAACTCGAAACAAACCATTCTTTTGTTCGTTCAGCGTTCGAAACACCGTTCCTTTTCACAAAATGGTGGTAAGTGAGTAAATATTAAAAACTTATATAAGAAATCGAATACTAAAGTGATAAAAATATAAATTGTGTGTTCAATTATTGTGAAATAGTGTGACTTGTATTTGTTATTCTATGTTCGCGATTACGTTGTTGTATTTAAATTCATCAATTTATGTAGCGTATATCGGATCGCGGCTCGAGTTAAGCCTTTAAGCCTTTTGCCTGCCCCTTTAGAAGTATAAAAAAAAAATTAAGTAAACATGAAAATAACCTAAATTTCTCAAAAACATAAGAAAACGTAGTGATTATATCCTCTTTGAACATAAGTACGTACTAAAAATATTTACTTATTTATGTTTTTAGTAGGTTTACGTAATATGTTGTTAAAATCTGTGAAAATTTCAACTCTCTAGTTATCACGGTTCTTGAGATAGAGCTTGGTGACGGACAGAAGACGGACGGATAGCGAAGTCTTAGTAAGAGGGCCCCGTTTTTACCCTTGGGTATGGTACCCTAAAAAGGAGCGAGAATTGGAGTAACGAGGAAAAGGTGAACGTCAGAATTTAATTTTTTGAGGTTAGAAACTTCGTACTAAGTTAGTTAAACTAGGGTGCTCGGCAGTTTATCTTTGACAGGACAGACAAACCTGGTTTTAGCGGTAAACTTCTTTTTGTAATAACGTTTATCTAAGTCCATGGTTTTAATCTCACTAAAACGTAGTTTAATTTTTAGACTTCGTTTTGGAATAAGGGGGTAAGTGTCCCCGAGGACATTGTTCTTACAAATAATATTATTCTTCCCAATACAAATAGAAACAAATTAATTAAGTAGGTAATAAGAGAAGTTTTCTCATAAAACTTTGTCCCGATGTTTCAATATTCCTAATAATATAGAGTCCAGTTCTTGTTTATGTTTACTTGGGATAATGTGGGAGGAAGCCGTCATAAAATGAAGTACACAATTATATGTGAAACTAGCGACCCGCCTCGGCTTCGCACGGGTGCATGTATTATACATATAAACCTTCCTCTTGAATCACTTTATCTATTAAAAAAACCGCATCAAAATCCGTTGCGTAGTTTTAAAGATCTAAGCATACAAAGGGACATAGGGATATAGGGACGGCGAGAAGTGACTTTATTTTATACTATGTAGTGATAGTGATTGGAAGCTGAAGGCCAATTCACGTAAATAACATTGTTCAAATCAAATTTAAATTTCATTTCGTTGCATTTCGATGATAAATAATACCCTCAAAGTCGCACAAAATACCCTCAATGTTAGCTTTTTGTAAAAAAATCTGACTTTGAAAAGATACCCCTTTTGCAATCGAAATGCAATCGGAATGATATTGAGATGTAATTTAAACTATGTTAGGTATTTACGGCCTTCTGGAGTAATGTGGTGATGTCATTTATATCACGTTTTATAATAAAACTAGCGACCCGCTCCGGCTTCGCACGGCTATATCATGCATGTATTATACATATAAACCTTCCTCTTGAATCACTCTATCTATTAAAAAAACTGCATCAAAATCAGTTGCGTAGTTTTAAAGATTTAAGCATACAAAGGGAAATAGGGACAGAGAAAGCGACTTTATTTTATACTATGTAGTGATAGACCAAACTGACAATTTTTTTCAAATCGACTGTTACCATAGAAAATTGATAGTAACTATTCCCATTAGTCTAAGATCCCTTTAAGGACGACCTTTACCGAGCTGATTTGTAGATGAAAAGTATTATATAACAAATTAAATAGGTCAACAAATATATTGTAAATGGGTTGTCTAAAAAAATTCAGTCCAGAATATGATTTACTTTAGCCAGCATCAATTCAGATCCAGAAACTAGCAAAAATTTGAAGCAGTGAATTCACGATCTAACGATCGGTTATAGATAGATAGATAGATAGAGGCATCGATAGGTCATCTAAACTCACCAATACAACAGGTCCACTGTTTTGTTGACATTTTGCGGGTAGTCTGCGCTGAAACAACGAGAAATTTTGATCAGAAATTTCATTTTAAAACTATAAACATCAATTCTGAACCCTAAGCTCCATTGCACAAAGTTCAGTGTTGCTTATCAGTAAATGTGGTGAATACTCGCTGAAAATACAGTGATTTTGGACACGGTAAATGATGCCTTAAAAACTCAAAAGTAGGGTTGAGAATGGAAAATTCAAGTGATATGGAAAATATTTCCTAATTGAAATGCACTGTCTGAAATTCAGACTGAGGGCTGGTAAATTTCCTTCATAATTCATGTTGCGGTCAATCATGTTCATGATTTGCGGTATTGTTCATTTTCCTTATTTAGATGTATTTTCAACTTTTAAAATTACCTATTAATATCAAGAATAATATTGTAAAATTAAAAGGTAGGTATGTTGTGTTTTGGTAAAAAATCCTAATCTAAACCAATATATATAAGGGAGCCAAAATAATATTATTACAGTGAGGGCGCTAATATAAATCCAAAGCGCTGAACGCAAGGGATTTTTACTTCGTTGCCCGAGGAATTTTTGCGACTCTACTTTACTTTTCATCTCCTATGAATTAATTAATTACTGCCCGCTGACAATATTTATTAGAAAAATCTTCCAAAATAGAAGTATTTTTTTAAATTATATTCACCGATTACTCGATTAACGGCTTAACCGATTCAGATGATTCTTTTTGTGTTAGAAAAAGGATATTTCAGAGGTGGTGTTATAAAATTTGGTGAGGATCTGATGCGGATATTCGGAGTTATAGACAGAAATCGCACCTAGATCGTGCAACAAATTGCTCAGTTTTCAAGATGTAACAGTATTTTATAGTTATTGAGAAACAAAACGTCGTTCTAATAGATGGGATGAAAAATAGCTATTGATTAAATTGAATACAAAATTCGACTACTAATTGCACACATAATTGTTGACTTTCATAATAAATACATACGTAAGTACTCGAATCTTGATGCGATTTCAACATGATAATTTTTACCAAGGACTGTACCATCCATGTTGCAATTCGCGTGAGAACAGAGATTTCGGATCGCGTGCGTTGATATTGCGATGACTGCGTTTAACTAATTAGGTTTAGTTTCAGCACAATGACTTTTACATAGTGATGAAAACGGCCTAGTGAAGAAAACAACATTCAAATAAATACGAAATAAATAAATTCAATTTGGGAGTCTTCAAGTCGCGAGTGAATAGGTATCTTCTAGGAATGCGTGTTAATCTTAGGCCGCATCGTCACCTACCATCAGGGAAGTGTTGATAGTGGTCAAACGTTGACCTATCATAAGTAAAAAAAAGTGCAGCTAACTAAAGTGCAGGCTAAACTCACATCTATTTGCAACTCTCTCTACATCCTTGTTTTATTGACTTTTTAGGGAACCGTACCCTAAAAAACCAGGACCCTTTTACTAAGACTCCACTGTCCGTCTGTCTGTCTGTCACCAGGCAGTATCTCACCCGTGATACAGCCGGATTCTATGCTTGACCAAAAGCTTGCAACCTGCGATGGCAGCCGTATTTGCTTCGTAAAGGTCATTCAATGTACAGGTATTAGGGTACATTAGACATTGGAAAATGTAATCCATTCTGCATTGTGACCCCACAGTCACAATGCTTATTCGAATCAAAAGAATTAAATTGAAATATTCATAAATAATATTGACTATCACACCTGCCTGATGGTAGGTGATGATGTAGCTTATGATTATAGCACGCTTTCCTAGAAGATACCTATTCAATCGCGGCTTGAACACCCCCAAATTTTACACATCTGCAAAGACAGATGGAGCCAACTGATTTCATTTCCTGAATTAAGTAATTAATGTGTTAACACCTATTCACTCGTGACTTGAAAACTCCCAAATTTTACTGTCGGAATACCAATTAGCTGAACCCCACGCGTCACTCGCACATCTGTAAGGTTGTCTTCTTCTTCTTTTCGATAATGTTACCTGATTTTGTTTTTTTAAATATAATTTAAATACTACATTTTTACAGATGTGCGAGTGAGCTCCTGGTCACGTGGGGTTCAGCTACTTGGTATTCCGACTGTACACGTCTGGAAAGACAGACGCAGGCAACTGATTTCATTCCCAGTGTGTTCAAATAACATCAAACCGAAATTAACAGTATAACCAACACACAACCCGATTATCGGTTAGTTACATATCAAGATCGCAAACCGCGATCCCATCGATCAACCCTGCCAACCCTCGCCTCCTGAACGAGGCCAATTTACGATACTATAGTAGGTATTTTTATATATATTATCAATTTAGAACCCCTGCACACTACAAACTTTCTATCTGCCGATAACGATATATTTGGGAGTGAGCAGTACTGAATAGAGATGGAAAATGATTGCTACTTTAAAATCACTCTCGATTCGATCCGATATTTTGTTAGGAGCAGGTGATTTTAATGATTTTAATAGTGGTCAAACGCTGACCACTATCACACTATAGGTATGTATAAAAAATAACAACTCTCAGACAGACAGACGGACGGATAGCGAAGTCTTAGTAATTGGGTCCCGTTTTGACCCTTTGGGTACGGAACCCTTAAAAATTCACTCATATGTAAAAAAAAAATAGAGTCGCTTATATTATGATGACATGGGTGAAGATTTTCTCAGGTCATCAAAAGTCCTAGCTCCATGATCAAAGGACACTAACGGTGACATCACATCACAGCGTAATTATAGTGGACTTTTGTATTTAGTCTGTAGGGGCTAGTACGATATTTCGATATCAATTTAGATAATTAGGTACATATGCCGTCACGATCGTAAGGTTCTTATGATTTTCATATTAGAGAAATTGGTTTATTTTTGAAGTAATCCCGCTGTGATTTGTCTGACGTCAAAGGACAGGTATAGTCTGTATCAAAACAAGAGAGAATTTTTATATTGAGCTTTTAAACCGAAATAAAACAATTTTTCCCAATGCATCCTACTTAATTATAAATGTAAAAGGTTGTGTGTTAGTATACTAACGATAAATATTAGTAAAAACGAGCTAGGTATCTGCTTTGATTATGATTAAAAAAATTAATCTACAAAAATATAAGTAGGTTGGTTTTTTTTTGCAAAATTAACAGGTTCTATTCTTGGCTAGGATGCATTTTCCAAAAATCTGATGTGTTAGTAATTTTTGTCGAAATCGGGCACGCAACTCCTTTCTGCATGTTTCGCTCAGACCTGAAGACCCATTAAAAATACGCCTTACAGATTTTACTTATTATTTTTTATTGGATTTATTTAGATACTTGTCTACACAAAGAGGTTGCATCTACTAGGTATACATTATTATCAACTAAATGTTTTACCAAATACAAACCTGATTTTAATTTAGCATTCATATTTGAATAAACTGACATTTTCTAATTGGACAAAGGCATTTAAATATCACCTGTAAGGTGACCCTTTATAACTCTCAACATCACACCATATTATTATTTGACTAGTTGCGCCCCGCGGTTTTACCTGCATTAATCCTGATCTCGTTGGAATATCGGTATAAAAAGTGGCATATGTGTATCCAGACTATCCAGGTCTCCAGCTATATCTACATACCAAGTTTCATCGCAATCTCGTGAATTTTTTTGGCGTGAAGTAGGAACAATCCACACATACTAAAATTCAAACTTTCACTTTTATTATAATACTAGCTGCACCCCGCGGTTTTACTCGCGTAAGTCTCGATCCCGTGGAAATATCAAAATAAAAAGTAGCCTTTTAGAAAAATGGAGTGACCAACACAAAAATATTTTTTTCAATTCGAACCAGTAGTTCCTGAGTTCAAACAAACAAACAAACTCTTCAGCTTTATAATATTAGTATAGATTAATCATCAATTCAGATTACATTGTTACCGCGTTAAAATAAACGCCCATAATAAAAGACACTGATACTTACACATTTTTTTTTGGAACGAAGTTCCTTATCGCGCGTTGCGAAAAAAGAGACGGAAAAAATTAAGACCAAAAGATGTAACGATACTTTTTGCTTAGAAAGCAAGCCAGTTATTTTCGTTTCGTCTTTCTATTTCGCATTGAACAGTGTGGTGTCGCGACGATTATTTACAAAGAAAAAAGTAGATAAAAAAAAATTGAAAAACAAAAAACTTTAATTTATTACTTACAACTCCTTAACTAATTAATTAATCGAAAGGAACTTCGTTCTATCCGGGTGTCCCTTGACACCTCTCAAGTTTTTTTTATTTAATATAATCCACCTGTGCCAACCCTACATGATTATGTCACAATTACGTATTCATTTTGACAGCTCCGAACAACCTTAGCCTCTGGTCATCTCTACTCATGTGGTATGGGTTTCTAAATGCACCGCGCACTTTTTAAAAATATTAAGATATCACGTTTGGTCAAATACCCCATTTCCGAGACGACAGAGATTTGGTGTAAAAGTATACTTAATATGCCGTAATATCCTCTATCGTTAGGTATATTTTTCAAAAATATCGTGCAAAAAAATACTATGTCAAGTTCCCAGTACTAAATGGCAAGACGCCTTTTTTAGTTCAATGTTCGAAGTTTATAACCTCTTTGGTTTTACGTTAACATCAGCTGCTGTCAGCTTGAGATGACGTCTTACAAATCTAATCAAAAGCACCAAAGAGTATTGATATCAACCTCGAAGCAAATTACCCCCAAACTAACTTTCTACCCCTTTTTAACCCCGTAAATTTAATTTCAATAAAATACGAAACACGTGTTCCATCAATTCTGTTAAAGAATGTTTATGCTAAATTTGAAGTAGATTGGACCAAGGAATCACGTTGTCCCATACAAACTTTGTCCCCCATTTTCACCCCTTTAGGAGTAGAATTTCGGAAAATCCTTCTTATCGGATGCCTACGTCATACAAAGAACACACCCTCCAAGTTTCAGGTCTCTACGATCAGCGGTTTAGGCTGTGCGTTGATCCGTCAGTCAATCAGTCAGGACAAAGGATTTTATATGTATAGAAGATAATACATGCATAATATAGCCGTGCAAAGCCGGGGCGGGTCGCTAGTACTTTGTTAAAAGAGATCCAATCAAAGAGTATTTAAGTTTTTAATAACCCCAGCACGCCGCTTCATACACATGTTCATACAAAATTGCTGGAGCGTTGTAATGTTCCAAATTCAAAAAACGCTCCTGCATTGGATTTAATTTTCTTTGACCGCGACACTGGCTTTATGCACGATAGTGATAATGCGAAGCCATAATAAAATTATAAATAAAAAAGAGATGGCGCTAGATGCTTCTTTCCGTATGTCAAAATGACAATTTTGACATCATCCCTACGTTCTGTACGTTTTCATGCAAAAATATTATGGTTTATTTTTTACGCCAAGAAATATCAAATTTTAATTAGTAACATAAATCTACTTGAAATACCTAAACCTCCTGTGATATTTTCTGAACACATTCGTGAAGATTATGTTAAAATCTGTTTCCTAGTTCCCGAAATTAGACTGCACAAACAAAGGTAAACAAACAAAATCAACATTTTCCATACATTTTCTGAGAAAATGGTATTTTCGCGAAAACGAAGAGATGGCGCTAGTTACTTGAAATAAAAAAAAATATCTTATTAAATTAATTACTTTATTTTTTAGTTTAAAAATGTGTATATTGCTATGTATTCTTAAAATACATAAGTGTACAAAATTTTTAAGCAGAACAAAAAGAATAATCAACTAATTTGTGATTTTCTAAATTTAAGAAAACCTGAATCGCGCATGCAAGATTTTTTTCTACCGGAGCTATATAAGGTTAGCGAATTCTATAGTGCTAAGATCATTATGGACGTAGAACGCTTACTTCCAAAACTTCGAATTTATTATATGTAGAGAAGAAGAGAAGATGTAGGTAAAACTAGCTTTTGGTTGCCTGGAAGAGATTGCTCTTAAGCGATAACGCCCTTTGTACCTCTAGGTTCTTTCCTTGAATTTGGGTTTCCTGGTTTTGTGGCATCTATAATGCCACCCCCTAATTCCGTCATCTCAACAACTCATTTTTTTTATACATTTCTTTGTAATGTAAGCTAAATCAGTTCTTTTCCATCCATTGGTTGCCTGGAAGAAATCGCTTTCAGCGATAAGGCCGCCAATTTGTGCAACTAGTACTTTCTGGCTATTACTTTACTTTGATTTTTGTATTTATATGTTCCTTACTGTGTTGTACAAATAAAGTTATCTGTCTATCTATCCTTTTTTATATTGTTCAAAACCTATTTTTATTGTCCACAAAGAAATTTTGATTTTTTTGAGTTGTGAAGGTTGATTGTCATTCGAGGAAAATGGGAGAAAAAACTGTGACATGACTTTGGAAAAATAATTACAGAATAATAAAATAATCTATTGGTTCCTAATTGGGATTTATTAGTTTGTGCTGAGTAAGTCGGTTCTGACTGTGGTGCTGTGTAGCTGAGTGCATTGGATGTGATTATAGAGTGTGTGTTCATACACCGACGACGACGAGATTAACGCACTTTCTTGCTAACAATTCATCTATTCCTTCTTTTAAACGGAACCTTCCGTTTCGTTACAGTTTTTATTTTGTACTTAATGTTTTATTTCTTTGGTACAATAAAGTGTCTGTCTAGGTAAATAGATAGATAGACAACTAGATAGGATAGCTAGATAGGTATCGGTTTTTGCCAGCGAATTCGTTCGCCTATAGGGTTTGAATCTTCCAAAATCCATTCTTAGCTGATGCCTACGTCATAACAACTATTTGTATGACAAATGTTATCCCGATACGTCCGTTGGTTTGAGTTGTGCTTTGAAATATCAAGTCAGTCAGGACTATGAATTTTATTATTATAGACTAGCTGCGCCCCGCGGTTTCACCTGCGTAAGTCCCGATCCCGTGGGTATATCAAAGTTAAAAGTAGCCTATAGCCTTCCTCGATAAATGGACTATCCACACAAAAATAATTTTTCAATTCTAACCAGAAGTTCCTGAGATTAAAACAAACATACAAACTCTTCAGCTTATAATAATTTGATAGACTAAAAACGGATGAGATTATTTTTAATCAAAATCTAAGTTCTAGCTAAATGCTTTTTAATCTAAAATGAAATTCTATTTTAAAAACCACAAGGTTAATTTTAATTAATCAGTTTGACACTTGGACACTTCGTCATGTTTACTGTCTTAAACGTTTTTAACTTTTATTGTGCTAGTCAAGCTAAACAATAAAGTTTCTTTTATCTATTATGAATCACTCTATCTATTAAAAAAAACCGCATCAAAATCCGTTGCGTAGTTTTAAAGATCTAAGCATACATAGGGACGGCGAAAAGTGACTTTATTTTATACCATGTAGTGATGTATTATAAGTATATATTGACAAAAGAAAAGTATATAAATAGTATGTATATCCTTTGTCTAGCACCCTTAACACAAGTCTAGTTACTTAGCTTAGGGCTAGATGGCGATGTGTGGAATGTCCTCAAATATTTCTTTATTAATTTTATCTTCATAAAGGTAGAATAGGGCCTGTTGTCGGCTTATAATTATTAAAACAATATTAAAAAATAAAACAGGATACGACAGAGTAAACCTTGCAAAACTAATTTTAATAAAAAAACAACGAAGTGTTTTTTATTAGTGTTGGGCGACATTAGCAGTAATAATATCGATAAAATTATATTACTTACTGAAGACGATAAAATGGCTATTGGAATGGAAATTACACAAAATAATTATAATCCTATAATACCCTATTCTTCCTACTTGTAATATAAATGTAAAAAATGTGTGTTAGTGTGTATGTTTGTTACTACTTTACCCAAAAACTACTGAACCGATTGCGATGAAACTGAACCAATTGGTAAATAAATAGCCGAAGACCCGATTTAACACATATGCTTGTTTTTATCTCGATATTCTTAAGCTGGAGTGGTATGACCAGAAGCGCGACAGAGGTGTCTTAGAAACAGTTTTTGGGTATCAACCACTAAAATCCATAAAATGATATCCTACTGTCGTAAAGGTGAAGAAATGCTTTGTATTGTCATACATTTCGAAACACGAATAGGGTGATTTGCCTCGATAGAAAAAAATCGGAAAAATCCTAAAAAATCGTGATTTTAAAGCTATTTCAATTTTACGGCGATTGTAAAGAAAAAACAAGTACAATTTTTTTTTCATAAACTTTACATCAAATCCCATAAGGTAATACAGATGGTTTTTCACTAAAATAGATGTGTCTTTTAATTACATAAAACGGCCAATTCGCGGCGCGTCGCGAAAGGGATAGGGGTTTTCAGGTCTTACTTTACATTGAGGGATCGGGACTTATGTGAGTGAAACGGCGCGGGCGGGATGCAGTTTAGTTTAATAACATACGTAATAATGTAAGATTTTAATTGTTATAAGTTTTTATTTAATTTGACATAATACGGAGACTCTTAAATGGTGTTTAGTTATTAAGGTTGATTTATAAGTTTGCTACTATTGCTGTTTGTCTTCCAAACAAAAAAAAAACTCAAGACTAGATTATTTACAATTTGCGTTCAAGTAAGTAACTACTTACACTTTATGTAAAATATAGGTAATTTTTATTATAAGTAGGTAAAGGTATAGATAGATAGGTAAATGGATCTGTCGCACCTACAGCAAAAACCATTAAATGCTTCCTCAATAGGCATAATAAAAACGATATTACTATGGCAGAATTATTTCAGATTTTACCGTCAATGCTTATGTTTTAGCAATTCTATGATTAATGTTCATATTGTAGTAAAATTCACATCAAACTAAAAGCCTTTGTTGGGTCGGAATACTTATTGGCAATTATGGATTTTATGATGGTAACAGAATTGATACAAATGGTTTTTGGGACCGCAAATATATTTGACGTACATACTTACTCTTATACTTATACTCTTACGTACCTATCTACATCTTAGGCACTTAGTAATAGTTATATGCCAAAATAAAACATACAGAATTCCTTAATAGAAAAAAAATGTCAATGTTACAAGCATATTAAATTATTATATTTACTTTTAATAAATAAATAAATATGTTGCAAGACATTCCACACACTACACTACACTGCACTGCACTGTCTGCACTGCACTGCACTGCACTACACTCTAGGCTTCCGCGAATCAACTTGTCCTTGTGCGAGGACCAAAAGCGTACGTCTAAGTATTTGAATGTTTTTTGCAAATAAAAAATAATTAATTTAGTTTTTTTTGGGCCTTTATTTGATAAAAAGGATAAATAATACTAAGTATACATCTAAGAATAAAGTAAGTATGTACCTACTTTTATAAAAACTTTTTTTATTTTTATAATTTTATTATTATAAAATTCAAAATCCTGACTGAGCGATATAATAAATTATCAACGCATGCACGCAAGGGGATAATATTTATTCAAACGTCACTTTATTTTGTAGATTTATTTATCCAAAAGTACTAACTAAAAAATATCGATAATATTATGTTAGTGCCCAACATTAGGCCCCATCACTAGCAAACCTAACTTAGTTTTTCTTGAAACGTATACAAAGCGGATTTAATTAGCTTTGTGCAAGAAAATTTATGAGCATGATAAATTATTTTGCTTAAAAACTTTCAATATTTCGATGGTATTAGGACTTGCGCGGGTAGACCGCAGAGCGGTACTAGTGAAAAATGTAAATAATACAAATTATACTTACTTCAAAAAACGAAATTCTCATAAATATCCATGAAATCATTAAACATTTTTCTTATTAGATAATAGATAGAGACATGGCATACATATTCAATGTTAATATCATTAACATAATGTCTGAATTATTTTATGAATTATGAATCGTTTCTGCAAATTATTTGCTTTGATTTACAACTTTTTAAGGGGTCTACGACCGCCTACACGCGTCAAAGCTTACTTTGTTTAAAAAAAGTCACCGACTTTAGAAAATAACAGTTAAAAGCAACTTAAATTGAATACCTACCTGCCTTCCTATTGAACTATTGAAACATACCTAAATATAATCAGTGCCGGCTTTAGCGGTTCCGACGCCCTAGGGCGGGAATACACTGAGAAAAAAGTCACCACCAGAAATTAAAAAACTGTTTTGTATTTGGGGAAAAAACTAAGTTTTAGTGTAAATTACGAAAGTTTTGCTGGATTTGCAATTGCTATTATTTTTTACTAACAGCCTTGTATTTTTAAATGTAATTCCTACAAATCAAATTTAGTAAATGCAAAATATTACATAGTTTAGTGGTTAATGCAAATCAGTGTAAATATAGCAAATGTTTTGTAAATTCAGCAAACTTGCGTTGTTTTTTTAGGAACAGTTATCTGTATTTTCAAGTACTTACTTATATACTATTTCCAAGCAATACGATTTAGTAATTTCAATTAAAATATCTAAACGTTTGTAGTTATAACAAAAGACTTTATTTGGTTTAACGGAAACGTTTAGTTTTTACATATTTCATAATTCCAAGCAATCGTTTGTAATTATAACAATTAAGTCTTTATTTGATTTAACAGAAACGTTTAGTTTTTACATAATTAATAATTTCAACAAAAGTATAGCAAATGTTTTGTAAATTCAGCAAACAGCTATCTGTATTTTCATGTTCTCACTTATATAATAATTCCAAGCAATATGATTTAGTAATTTCAATAAAAATATCAAAACGTTTGTTATTATAACAAAAGACTTTATTTGATATAACAGAAACGTTTAATTTTTACATATTTCATAATTCCAAGCAATAGTTTGTAATTATAACAAAAGTCTTTATTTTATTTAACAGAAACGTTTAGTTTTTACATAATTAGTAATTTCAACAAAAGTTTGTAATCCCAATCGATTATCGATTATAACAAAAGTCATTATTTGATTTAACAGAAACGTTTTGTAATTTCCAGTGTGTGTTCTGTTATTCCCAGTGTGCATTTTGTTATTCCAAGCAAACGTTTGTATTTACCTACCTATAACAAAAGTCTTTATTTGATTTAACAGAAACGTTTTGTAATTTCCAGTGTGCGTTCTGTTATTCCCAGTGTGCGTTTTGTTATTCCAAGCTAACGTTTGTATTTACCTACCTATAACAAAAGTCTTTATTTGATTTAACAGAAACGTTTTGTAATTTCCAGTGTGCGTTTTGTTATTCCAAGCTAACGTTTGTATTTACCTACCTATAACAAAAGTCTTTATTTGATTTAACAGAACCGTTTTGTAATTTCGAGTATGTTTATTAATTTCCAGTTTAGTTTAGTTATTCCAAGTGTGCGGTTTGTTATTCCTAGTGTGGAGACAATCCGCACCGGGACTGTCGGATTTTTCGGCAGCCATTCCAATTTTGTTTGTACTGCCGATGAGTCGCGTCGCGTGTCACCCGCTCGAAATATTAAAATTGAATTGTAAGAAAACCTGATAGCTTAAAGATACCTACCTAATTATATATCTATAAAAAAGTGTTACCTACAGTGAAAAATATGGATCAGCTCACATGTGATCTTCTAACTAATTGGGGTCTCTGTGATTACATTCAAAAATTCTGTGGTAAGTCAAACCTACATTATTATTATCGTATAATTATTCTGCCTGAGTGCATAACTTTTTGTGTTTTTGCTTTGAACCGTGCGTCGCGGAGGGCCGGCGCGGCGGCGTCGTCCATGTCTCGTGTGTAGGCCTGTCGTCGTCGCCACAATAGGTACCTAGAGTACCTACACAGAGTGACCTAGGTATACGGTACCTATTAAAAAAAAATACAATTTTTAAAGTTTTTGATCTGTCTGTCTGTCTGTTTTGGCATGAATCGCGGGACAGTATACCTACTAATAAAATTGACATAAGGGTGGTGGTTCACAAAAAATATCTCCGAAGTGAGGTATGGACATTGGCATAACTGTGTAACTTATTTACAGAAGGCAGAATAGATGCAGGGACTCTACGATTACTAGCAAATGATGAAATTTTACAGCTGATACCAATCCCTGGTGATAGGACAAGATTTAATGCAAACCTAGAGAATTGGAAGGCGGAACTCAACAACTTAAAATTACCTGATCCAGCATGTGATACAACTGCAAATGTGAGTACCTAGTATGTGTGTGTGTGTAGTATAGTACCTACATCACTACATAGTATAAAACAAAGTCGCTTTCTCTGTCCCTATATCCCTATGTATGCTTAAATCTTTAAAACTACGCAACGAATTTTGATGTGTTTTTTTATAGATAGAGTGATTCAAGAGGAAGGATTATATGTATAATACATGCACAATATAGCCGTGCGAAGCCGGGGCGGGTCGCTAGTAAAATGATAAATTGGGAAAATGTTATGAACAGACACTTAATTTTGTACCTTGTTGTTAAATAATATCACTCTCATCATCCTTGCCTTTTTCTATTTATTGGGCTCGCAATCTAATCTGTACTTACTTTCTGCCTAGTTGACTCAAGTTTATATTTTTCTTTCAGCTGCCTACTCTGTCATGTTCTGACTTGGAAATTGAAAATGTGTCATTTGGGTCTTTGCTGGAGTTAGGGCTACTCCAGCTCAACTTTCAGGAAGTAAGCCTAAATAATCATCAATCCAGCCTTTAAAAGGAACGGAGAATCGCACTTCAACTCCAGTTCAAGGCATTACCTCTCAGGGCTATCATTATGTGAGTACTATTTTCACGTTTTATAAGTAGTACCTGGGCGACCTACCTTTGCTTGGTATTTTTTTGGTAAATCGACATTTTCTAAAAATGAAACCTAGCTAGATCGATTTATCGCCTCCGAAACCCTCTGCATACTAAATTTCATGAAAATCGCTGGAGCCGTTTCCGAGATTCAAAATATATTTTATAAAATATTATGTAAGGATATACAAGAATTGCTCGTTTGAAATTATTAAATTTTCAGCTTATTGAATTCCAAGAGAGCCGACCAACGGGAACACAGTTTTTTAGTGTGTAATTTTTTTATATGTGTAATATTATATTAGTGTAGATGTACCTATAGCTACTTTTATTAAGTATAATATGTATCCTTTTTTGTTTTAGGATATTTTCAAAGCAGTGTGCGGAAAAGTTGATGATGACCGAGTGCAAGAAGAACCTTCAATTATCCTTTTATGTCCAGTGCGTCATGAGAATCGACCAACTTACTATAAATATGAAGGGGGCAGATGACACGAAATAAGTGCTATTGACCACCGGGGTGGTAAACGCCACTAGTGAGTGCCAGCTACCACCCTGGTGGTGAGGTCAAAAGCGGCTAATGGGAATAAACCCCAGGAATTGGTATAAGCTGTACAATTTCATCATTTGCTAGTAACCGGAGAGTCCTTGCATCTATTGTCTTGTGTAAATAAGTTTAAATCACAGTTATGACAGAAACTTATTTACAAAATAAATGTATTAATCATAGTCCGGCCAAAATGACGACGACCTCTGTGGCGCGTCGGGCGAACACCCGACTGCGACGCAGAAGGTTGCGGGTTCGATTCCCGCCGGGAACAAGTATTTATGCTGACCATAAATTCTTGTTTCTGGTTCTGGGTGTTTCCTATATGTATAATATGTATATATTTACAAAAAAAAAAAAAAAAGTATATAAGTAGTTTATCCGTTATCTGGCACCCATAACACAAGCAATAAGTTGCTTAGCTTGGGGCTCGATGGCGATGTGTAATATGTCCTGAAATATTTATTTATTTATTTATTTAAAATCGGTCCAGCCGTTTTGGAGATTAGCCGGAACAGACCGACAGACGTACTCTTTAAAAAATATTTTGGTGTAGGTACCAAAAAACTAAATTGTATACTTACATAATATAATTATGTATGTTCTAATTTTAAATATGCTATGATATACCTAATATAATTAATTATGTATGTTCTAATGTTAAAAAGGCTAATGTAATATAGAGTAAGATTCTAGGGCCACCAGACGTCACGTATTTTCTGACGAACGAAATGTGGACGATTGAGTAGTGTTAGCGACGACCCAGTTGGCTCAATGGTCACCATGCCGGACTGCCAAACACAGGGTTGTGGGTTCGATTCCCGCCTCAGACAAGTATTTATGCTTAGATGTTTGTCTGTGGTCTGGTTGTTTCTATGTATTATAAGTATTTACAAAAGAAAAGTATACAAGTAGTATATGAGTTGTCTAGCACCCATAACAAAAGTCTAGTTACTTAGCTTGTGTGGAATGTCCTGCAATATTTATTTATTATATTTATATTATTTAGTATGTACTAAGAACGCATGCCTACCCGCTAGCTTGCTTAGACGGTCAATTTTCAGCAAGGTCAAAACAATTTAACTTGACCTCTCTTTAGTTTGGGCGCCCATACAATGTAAGGGTCAAATTACATTGGTTGAACCTTGCTGAAAATTGACCGTCTAAGCAAGCTAGCGGGTAGGCATGCGTTCTTAGTACATACTAACACTACTCAATCGTCCACATTTCGTTCGTCAGAAAATACGTGACGTCTGGTGGCCCTAGGATCTTGGACCAATAGTAATGTAATGTATGTTATAGTAATGTATGTGGTATTATTTAACATAATGAATCTACACTAATATTATAAAGAAAAATTTTTTTGTTTGTTGAATGTTCTAATGAAGCTATTTATAAGCTTTACCTTTGATAATATAATTTTCTTTTCGTATTTAATAAAATAAATATTTAAAATGTACCTACTTAAACTAAAATGTCTTTATTTCAACAACTCCCCTTGTTACTAATTTAAATATTTTGAAACTTTGCTTTACTTTTGATTACCTCAGTAAGTGCATGTATTTAAAAAAAATTTAAAACTTTAATTTTACACACTAATGCATTTTATTGTATCGATATCAAAATAAAGTAACAAAGTTAAAAAATATCTAATAATTAGTTCAAACAACACAATTACCAACTAAGATCAACTAAGGTACCAAAACCTTCGTTTTTTAATGTCTAGTAAAGTTCTAAGTATTATCAATAATTTAATATTGTACCGAAAATATTCTATAATATGAAAGTTAGTATAAGTAATATTATCAAAAACTTAGTTTTGTAATGTCGAGTAAAGTCCTAAGTATTATCTATAATTTAATATTGTACTGATAACATTTTATAATATTAAAGTTAGTCTAAGTACTAAAAATATTATAAAATTTCATCAAAGGCTTAGTCTTGCAATGTATAATAGAGTCCTAAGTATTTATCAATAATTTAATATTGTACTGATAATATTTTAAAATATTAAAGTTAGTACCTGTACTAAATTTAATATTATAAAATATTATTAAAATAATATTAAATCGTTTAAATACTAAGGCTTTACTAGATATTACAAAACTGAACTACAGAAACTACTAGGGCTTTACTGGATATTACAAAACTGAACTACAGAAACTACTAGGGCTTTACTAGATATTACAAAACTGAACTACAGAAACTACTAGGGCTTTACTAGATATTACAAAACTGAACTACAGAAACTACTAGGGATTTACTAGATATTACAAAACTGAACTACAGAAACTACTAGGGCTTTACTAGATATTACAAAACTGAACTACAGAAACTACTAGGGCTTTACTAGATATTACAAAACTGAACTACAAAAACTACTAGGGCTTTACTAGATATTACAAAACTGAACTACAGAAACTACTAGGGCTTTACTGGATATTACAAAACTGAACTACAGAAACTACTAGGGCTTTACTAGATATTACAAAACTGAACTACAGAAACTACTAAGGCTTTACTAGATATTACAAAACTGAGCTATTGAAAGTACTAGGGCGTTACTAGATATAACAAAAAGTTAGTATTTATCTATGACGTCATCGTTTCTGATATTACTATGCACGCTGGAAATTACAAAATAGTTACTATTTATCCATGACGTCATCGTTTAGGATATTACTATGCACACTTGAAATAACAAAACAGATATTTGTAATAATTACCAATTGCATTTACAAAAATCAATTTGTAGCTATTACAGGGCATTTGTTGTCCTCGGATTAAGTAATATTTTTGTAGAAATTAGTGTATTTTGGTAATTTTTTCTCTCAGTGTACTGGGAAGGTTTCTACGTCTGAAAAAAAGCTATATTTCGCTTTTTTTAACTCTATATCTTATTTACTTTGTTTATTCTATGTAGCAGCATTATTTTTAGTAAATTTATTTTAGAAATAAAGATGTCTTATATTTCTTAAATAACTGACGTGGCTTTACATAAGAATTTAACACTTATTACGGCGGAAGGATTGTGTTGAGAGACTTGACCTTCAATTAAATTTATATTTTTAATATAATCTTTATTTCTCTCTAGAGTAAAATAGTAAACACAGAGATAGTGCCAAAAACGCAGAAGTGGAGGTTGACCGCCTAAGCGCGCTAGGCTTCAAAGGCCTTCTCTTCAAGTCCGGCGCCTTGGCGATCGCCCCGGCTCGGTGCCCCTAGAGCCGGCCCTGATTATAATATTATTATGGGTAACGTACCCACACCAGTAAAAAAGTTCGTACACTGACTAGCAATGTATCTGTTATGGACCAAGTGATTAATTCGGGCATTATACATAATGCCCGGGCATTATGTATAATGACAAGCTACTTTGGGCAAAGTGATTAACTATCATCTAAACTTTAATATTTATCACAATGTCCGGGCATTATGAATATTGCTACTTGATCGTTGGGCAATGTGATAATAGAGAAAAATTCTATGAGGAAAAGAGCTCCTTTAAACGCTATTTTTTAACAATGTGAACCTAAACGCTCGCTTCGCTCGCGCGTGTTTTATCACAATATGTAACCTGACCAAACCTACCTTTCTGGCACCCAATTACATTTTTTACCATTTCATTTTTTTATTTGAGTGGGAAAGGGAACATAGTGTAACTGTAAGTACACTACACAGCAGCGATCATTTTGTTTTAGTTTTTTTTTTGTTTAGTTTTGCATTTAAAGCGCGGACACGGAGGTCCAAGCATCTACAAAATAAAGAATTTTTGTGTTTCAAATGTTGATTTAATGTCTTAAATAGAACTAACAGTAATAAAACATGTATTTTATTACCCTGCCCAATACGTGACAGGCATTATGTATAATGCCCGGGCAATATGATTATTTCAATAGTTTTAATCACATTGCACTCTCATATTGATCATTATTCATAATGCCCGGGCATTATGTGTAATGTCCAATTAATCACTTGGTCCATAACATATCTATTAAAGACGCATTGTATACTATCCTGACAACAAACTACATCGATCAGTCGATTTACTTTGACGACAAAAAGACCATTTGATATTTTTGGCTTTAAAAAACTAGTTCCATTTACATCGATAGATATAATACTGCATAAAAAAGTGACGAATAAAACTAAAAGATGTCCATACCATTAGCCAGTTAATTTTATAAACGATTTTAAGGAAAATCTCTGAATTTATGAAGAAAATCTAAAAATCTGCCTTATCGCACACTTGTCAGTATTAAAAACGTAAAATAATTCGAAAGTCTAGGCCTACGAAACGCACCCTTTTATTTTATCTCCTTGAGATAAGTAGGTACAATCTACTCTTAAGTACTTATTTCTTATTATTTTTGATTTATTATAAATAAGTGCAGAACTTTAGAAAACTCGTAATATTTTGTTAGCTAACTAACACTCATAATTTATTATTCTTAGTTCGATTTTGCATTACATAACGAAGTGGTAGCCGGCATAAAATATTACCGATAAAATAAAGCTCAAGGTTAAAAACTAGTACATTTTTACCTACCTATAAGCTGCTACTTTTATTAAATTTTTTATAAAGGTCATTCCACGAAGGACGAACTCATTTTCTTTTGGGTAAATTAAATAATAAAGACGAGAGAAAAGAATGTTAATGGTGACATTAGTAAAATAAAACGTTTAAGTCACATTGATGAAAGAAAAGCAGAATATTCGTAAAAAGAGGTGATTTTTTACTACCTAGTCTTAAGTACCTACTTAAAATATGCCTGATAGCTTATTGTTTTGGTCGAGGCCTGATGGCGAAAATGGGGTATTTACGTCAGTAACTTTGGTCACTGGCAATGTTAGAAACACTCTGTGGGATACTAATTTCTTTTTTTTATAAGCTAGTTCCGAATCGCTCATTAGGCGAGCTTTTTAGCCATCGTTGATATTTTTTTTAATTCTACCCGGTGATGGCAGTCAAAGACTGCTGGGTGAGCCCATACAAACTCGTCTTTCGAACGCCGATTTTTTAGAGTTCCGTAGCCAAATGGCAAAAAACGGAACCCTTATTGATTCGTCATGTCTGTCTGTCTGCCGTATGTCACAGATACTTTTTCATAATAGTCATCTTTCAATTTTGCTTTTAGTAAGCATTAATGCTTATTTAATTACTAGTTGCACTCCACGGTTTTAGCCGCAAAAAAGTAGTCTATACTTCCTTCTCCACACTATTGACTAAGTACTTCTGTACTCATCAAAATAAGTCAAACAGTTTAACTGTAAAGAGGGAAAAACAAACACACACGCATGTAGATAAATAATCACATAAATAAAACCAGAAAGTTGCTTCAACCCAATCGAGAATTCATTGAACTAGAGACCCGCCCGCAACTCGCAATGAATATTTAAAAAAACTCATCAATCTTAAAGGAAAAAGGCTATTCAAACGGTGGGCGTTGACGCCTATGCTATTAATTCGTTCAACATCTTTGTCTGTCTAAAATCCATCACTCAAATTCTTTGTAGGTACCGACCTCTCTTACATAAGTATTGCATAGAACAAGTAAATAGCCTTACTGACCGAGATTTTAGTCACTTACAAAATGTTGATGACCCATTGACGAGTACGTTAGGGGAGTAAAGACAGACTTTGTAATAAAACAGGCAATGAAGGCGGTTCCGGCTAGTTATTATCGTATTTTACGCAATTTTGGGCGTGTGAAAAACTGTCATGTTTTGCAATGTTTTTGCTAAGATGTTTGTTTGTTATTTCACTTTTGTTGTAACTTTTTGAAGAGTTCTTGTCTTTATGGGCCTACTGTAAGATGAATTAAGGCCTTCGCTCACTATACCGTATTTTAGAAAATGTAACATAAGAGTCGATTATATTTTATTTTATTTATCATTGATGCTAAAGACGAAATGTTCTATCCACTTTTAAATAATGACTTCTAATAATTTAATTTAGAATCATATTAATTGAATCAGTTTCAATTATTAATACCTAACAGGAAAGTAATTAATTAACCTTTTCATGCCGATTACTTAAAATTAATTGTTATTGTTGTTAAATAGGTACATTCATTGCTAAGGAAACGATTTAAATTGACTATTTAATTAATTACTTAATTAGAGAAATCGTATATTATTAATAATAAAACCAATCATAATAAACATATTTAATTAAATTAAGTAAGTATATCCGATACGTAAATCTACCCTTTAAAAAATACGAATTTAAAATAAATATCTCTAGCAATATCAACGAATATCACAATAAATAATATTTCGTTTCCAAATCATTCAAATGAAATAACAATTTCTATCTCCGAAATTAAATTCGTCGAAGCAAAGGAAAATTAAATTTTCCTCCTTGCCATATTGTTTTTATAAAATGGCGGAAAATTGACGCGAAAATGGCGCGAAACTTCCGAGTTTCAAGTTCGAAGTCAGTTCTAGAAACTCTAGTTTTCATCGAGTCAGGTTTTGCAGGAACGATAAATAATAAAACGCGAACGAGTTTCGACGTTCAATGATCATGGTCCAATGGCATTATACCTTTCAGACCTTTTTAGGGTCTTTCCCAGGGTGGAACGTATTAAGAATTAACGATTTAGGGACTAAAAGTAATCTGGTGTATTATTTTTAAGTAGATAAATGAAAACATTTAATTTTATGAAGCAAAGGACATTTGCTTGTTAATAAGTAATGAAACGGGTTAAAAAAGGTCAAAGAAAAAAAGAAGTTTTATATGAAAAATTGTCTTCGAAATGACATTGACAAATTAATACAGATTTTACTCAAACTCGTTTTTTGACTAATTTAAAGATGAGCATTAACACGCGGTCATTTTGTTATAGATGGATTTAAGGATTAAAAGTGTCGTTGACTTTTAAAAAGAACAAGTTAGATATGGGAGTGCTTAGCTAAGTATAGGTAGGTTCTTGAGTTATGTAAGTCATAAACTTTTTTATAAGTTAAATAATCCCAGACACTTTACACTAAGAGTTTTGCTTCGTCATCAGTACAGCAAGAGACTGGAATTATTTGTCTGCGTCTCTTTTTCTTGATGTGTACAACTTGGGGGTCTAAAGTCGCAAGTGAACAGAAGGCCAACTCTCGTAAATAATATTGTTTAAATTACATTTCAATATCATCCCGATTGCATTTCGATTGCAAAAGAAGACCTTCAAAGTCAGTTTTTTTTACAAAAAGCTAACTTTGAGGGTGTTTTGAGCTACTTTGAGGGTATTATTTGTGATCGAAATGCAATCGAAATGATATTGAAATGTAATTTGAACAATGTTATTTACGAGAATTGGCCTTCAGGTATCTTCTAGGAAAGCGAGCTACATCTTAGGCCGCATCGTCATCTTAAGCCGCATGGTGGTGAAACGCTGAATGAAAGTCGAGATATCTAACACTAGGGCAACACTGCTCCCAATAAGTGTTCTTTTTTTATCGTCAGGAATATGCGCCCTTATGCATCCCCCCAGGGGTTGAGGGGAAATGCATAAGGGTATGTGAGGCTCTCTAATATG
This sequence comes from Idaea aversata, assembly GCA_907269075.1. Lineage (NCBI taxonomy): Eukaryota > Metazoa > Arthropoda > Insecta > Lepidoptera > Geometridae > Idaea > Idaea aversata. Next base: position 3,346,518 of record OU026084.1, read on the forward strand.
GTAAATAAGTGTCCTTATACCGACCCTGTTCAAGTATAACACGCCGGATAAAAACAGTCTGTTTTTAAGCAAAAGCTTTAAAAGCAAGTAACAAAAGATCCCCGGGTCAGGGTGGAATCTATACGAAGCTTGAAGGGTAATGAATGCGAACAGGCATTATGCCTGCCTAATTTTTGTTAAAATATATTTTGGGAAAGGATCTTTGAAAGGTCTTGTTTGGGTTCGTGTATATCTATACTTAAGTTACATAATATTTATATTGATACTTTACGGGCTGCTTCTGTGCAGGGCTTTAAGGGCTGCCCTAACAATCAACTTTTGTTCTACGAATTTTGCAAATTCGATTTTTTTTTTGGTAAATTTTGAGGAAGATCTACTGTTCTTACGGAAAGGTCATTAACCTCAAGGTTATACTTCTTTTTTAAGTTTTATCGACTGTTCTAAGTTGGATGGACATCTGGACACATAAAAAATTCTGCTGATTTTGGACACTGGATGGACACATAAAAAAATCTGATGATTTTTGAATTAACGTAACCTTAAAAATTTCCGAAATATATTCGAATTTCCAAAAGTCATAGAACAAAAGCTGATTGTTGAGATGTACGGAACTAACTATGAACCGGTTTCTTATATAATTACCAATTACCCAGTAAGTCGAAGCGGGACGATAGTAAAAATAAATAATAAATATTGTAGGATATACACGGGGCAACCAACCCCTAAGCTAAGCAATTAGGCTTGTGTTATGGTGACAATATAACAAATAAAATACTTATACAATGTGTTTCAACAAAGGGGTTTAATACGAAAGGGGGTTGTTTTAGACGTCTTGGTAAACAACTTTTGTTCTACGACTTATGAAAATTCGAACATTTTGTTCAAAGTTTTTGTATCAAACAGCTGATTTTCAAGTAAAAATTCAGAATTATCACCCTCAGAATTATCGAAAAAAAAGTTCGAATTTCCAAAAGTCGTAAAACAAAAGTTGTTCGTAGACGTTTAGAACAATTCAACCCCCTTTCGTAATAAAACCCCTTCGCCGAAACACATGGTATACCTACTTTTCTTTTGTAAATACATAAGGATATATTCCCACGGGATCGTGACTTACGCGAAAAACCGCGGGGTACCAGATGTATTAGATATTTTGGTAGGTATGTTAGTGCTAGGTACATAGTAGCATAAAAAGGTAAATATTCGTTGTTGTTGTACCAACAAAATGTATTAGAATACGCTTTTAGTTGATTAAAGAGTGGGTAGTATTGTGTTATTCATCAAATACAAATAATTTTGTAGATTCAATTAACCTTCTGATGCACCCTTTTTACGCTAAATAGGTGTGCATTTGACGTCTCATCAGAAGGGACTTAATTGGATTAGAAAGGATCGGATCTCGTTAAAATTTGACATACCTACAGATAGTTGTTACGACTTTAGTATCCGTTAAGAAAGGATTTTTTACTCCTAGTCGCGGATAAAAGCTAGTTAGAAAAGCCTAACACACATTGCCTAGCATTTACTATACTAATATTATAAAGCTGAAGAGTTTATTTGTTTGTTTAAACGCGCTAATCTCAGGAACTACTGAAAAAATATAATAATAATATATTCGAATTGAATAATTATTTTTGTGTTGGATAGTCCATTTAAAGCGGACCCCGGGCTCCCGAGAGGGATGCAACCGGGAACATCGCTCGGATGATGATGATAGTCCATTTAACGTGGTACAATAGGCGACCTTACCGCTAAAAGCAGTCTCTTCCAGGAGACTCTATGTTATTATACCTACAATGACAAAAGATGTTGATAAAATACACCTTGAAATGGCGGCCCAGATAATCACCGTATGATAAGAATCATAAAAGTATTAAAATTAAAATTCAGCCAACTAGTCGAGGTTAGGTGGAAATCGATGGAAAGCTTCGAGTAAAGCCGTTCAAAGCACGTTATTACCTTGTCATAAAATGATGAAGCGAGAGCGTTTGATGCGTGGTAGACTGTAGAGAATTATGTTCACCAAACTGTTGTGATATTTTTCATAGAAATATACTGGAGTTTTCTAATAGCACGTAGGTAATATGGAACGACTAACAGCTTCCCGCCGCGCCATTTACCACTCTTATATACGCTAGAGAATAATTTCTTGGATCTGCTTATCATTTAACTAAAAAGTAAAAAAATATTAAAAATAAGCAGTATTCTTGGTTAAAAAGCAATATCCCGATATATCCCGATCCTATCGCAATTTCGAGAATGTAAAAATGTAGGCCATGTGTTATTTACGGGCATCAGCTTCCAGCTAGGTATCTACATACATTCTTATTTATTTTTATTAATCAGAAGGATTTACACACAACCTTTTTTAACCATTTTCGACTTCTACGCGGACGAAGTCGCGGGCAAAAGCTAGTCTTTTATAAAAATGTAACTGCCTCGATAAATACCGTGTTTATTTATGTGTAATCGTAAGATCGCATGTTCCGATATGCATAATAGAACTTACATTACATAGAATACGTAAACCATTACCACAGAACATTTAATAGCCATTACCAAATGTGTACCTAAGTTTAAGTCGGTAACTAAGTTATATGCTTAGTCATAACTTACATGAAAAGAGTTATAACTCAACGTTTAAGACGCTTTTCATATCTTAATAACTCAACATGGGAACTCATATTATGTTCTTTTTTATGGAACTTACTTTTCGTAATGTTATATTGAAAAAATATTTTTTTTTAGAGATAAACATTATTGAGCAAAAATATTTTATGATGAGAATTTATTTCTAAATTGACAACTCTTTTTATTAGGTTTTGAAAATTTTTATAACTTTTTTATATAAATTAATTCAATTAGACAAAATAAAAAAAAATAAAAAAATTGAATATTGAAAGTAAGAGGTATTGTACCTAATTGTTTTTTTATGCAAAATTGGCTTGCATTTGACCCTGATCATCGCGCCTGATGGGAAGCGACGATGAATTCGAGGAGCATGCTAGCCTAGAAGGTACCTAACTATTCAGTCTATACTTGATGACTACAGGGTTTAAGGTAGTTTTAGGGAAGCGTCCAAGCTAGTTATAGAAAAAAAAAGAATTTTTGTGACTTTTTTACATTTTCATTTGATTTTTTTTTTCAAGGAAAAATGTAATATCCTTTAGCGCCACGGCTTGAGATTTGAAATCTCAGAACTCAGAACGTGAGCTACTAGACAAGATTTGCCTACTACTCACGTTCTGTGAATAATAAAATCATTAATATTTAAATTATTATAAAGTTATGCAGGTACATAAGTATTATAATTTTATTTTAAAATTGTTTAAGACTTTTTTTGCACTGTTCTAGTAACTTTCATTTTGTACTCGTATAATAATGCAGTGAGTTGGAATGGACATAAATTAAATGGTGGCATCCGGGTTCAATCCACAGTTTTATCTTAAAAATATATTTAAGCATCAACTTTAGTAACTCCATACTATTACAAGCTTTTATTTTATTTCACGTGTCCTGATATTTGTCATTAAATATTGGAAAATATTTGATAAAGTAGAATTTTAGAGACTTAATATTATTTGAACACTATAGAATAAGTATGTTTTGAGAATAAATAACATTTATAATGTGTAGAAATCGGTAAGTAATATCAGAGTTTTCCTAAAGTCCAAATCAAGGATAAAAGATTTCGTTCCTCATCGCCTCCAAGGTAAGATGAGTTCAAAGGCAGCAATTCCAGATAATTAATATTAATAACTTATTTCCGATTTTCCTCTATCATAACAAAATGTTCTCGAAGGTCCAATGGTCATAGACCTATTGATTTAACTGTCCAATGACCGCGAGGTCGGTGTCACCCGCGCCGGCCCAGCAAAATGGATCAAAATTTATTATATTACCAATCGATGACTTAATCAATCTTGTATAAGTAATTATCTAACTTAATAACTGGTTTTAAGTGCCGTACTAAATGCTTAAAATGTTTTGATGTCTGCAGATACACAAATCGGCACTTAAGACGGCTTTCAAACTTAAAATTTAAGTTCAAATTGTATTGTTAATTAAATATTAAAGGAATTTAATATTCATTAGTGTTAATGTAAGGAACGTCTTTAAGTTACCAACTTATAGGTTAGTTTGAAGTAACTTAATGTTTGTAGAAAGTTGCATATGGATAGTTTGTAGCATGTATGGTAGTTAGGTAAGTGTTCTACTGGTCAAGTAATAAGGAAATAGACAGCTAGCTAGTGCATATAGCTACATATAGCGTCACATCTCCAACTCCCAACTACTTTCACTCTCAATACGATCACGAATGTACCAAATGACATAATACATGCATACAACCTTTTTTGTAATATTCCACTTAAAAAGGTCTGAATACCGACCTCTTTGGAGCTTGATATGCCGCGCTCTAAATTCGAAAAGCTTATAAGGAAAATGTTGTAAAACCTTTTTTTGTGTCGGATTTTCGGCCTGTATTTTTTAATTGCTAATTTTTAATTACGTATGAGTTAAATAGTTTTAAAAAGTACTTACAGGTTAATGAGAGTTTTTATTCTTCGATGTCCAAAACACAGAATTGTTATATAAAACCGCGTGTACTATGTGAGCTGTTGTCTGTAGTTAGCGATCGACTGTGGATCAGTCGCAGGCGTCGGAGAATGTCAGTGTAACCGCCTCGCCACGAGTTTCGCTACCCACATAAAGATTGCACCTTGTCCAGTGACTGTGAAAGAAATAAATTGTCTTTTAAAATTGGCAGGTGTATAGTTTGTCCGTTGAACTTTGCTGCCTATTTGAATGTTTATTGATATGCGACGAGCGATGGACGAGCGATGCGTCTTCCATAGTAATGAAGCATTGTAGTAAGAAAAGTCCTGTCTTCTTTTTGTCTATGACTAAATAAAGGCGAACTCAGTAACTAATTATTTAGAGCGAACTTAGTATTTGTGTAGCGGAATACGTTGAGTTTACGTATGCGTCTTTGTTGCTAATTGGAGATGTCAAAGGAAACATCCCTTTGCACCCTAAATTATAAACACTAAGTACTAAAAACTGGGCACAGCTAGTTATATTATATTTCCAACCCAAGCAAGGGTTTTAAAGCTCTCCTTCAGTAGACCGTATTTAAATTAAAAAAAAAAAACGGTTGCAGTCCGGAAGTGCCAACAGAAGTGAAAACTTATAAATTAAAAAAAATAAAATAAACTAATAAAAATTTATATATAAAAATAAATAAACAAAAAAACAAAAAAACGATAACAAATATTCAAGCAATAAACGAAGTGTTCGGTGAGATTCGAACCAGAGGTTAAACATTCATACAAGTGTTATGTAGCGCTCAAAACTACAATGACACAAAGCCTTATTACCGAGCGACAAAAATATAATACTGTTTAAAGCCGATAATGACGTAGCTGTCACATTGCGTCTCGTAAGGAGTTTAGAGACTTTATCTCATCTAAACATAATATGCGTTCCGCGCTAAGAGAAGTTTCCACTTCAATAAAAACTAACATAATAACAATTTCACAACTCTACGGTGAGCCTCCACTTTTGTGACTTGATTGTACAATCAACGGTCAAAAGTCTCCGCCACCGTAACGTTTACAATCCTGTGCAACACTATTTGAACATTATAACAACGCACCTGTGGATCGAACCCACGTCGGTTGGTGTAGCGGGTGGCGGCATATACCACTCGGTCAACTAAAGACATAGCTAACATGTTGAACATAATAATTACACTGAGTACTTTTAATTCAAGTATTTATGTTTATGTGTAACGTCATTTAGAAGAAAGTCATAAGTCTAATACTTGTTTTTAGTATTATTGTAACAAACTGATATTGCACTTATGACGCATATATAGTACACGAAAGTTCATAAAAGACACAGAGAACTATTCATGCCATAGATTTCAAAATGAGCGTCGATTTTTCACCAACCTACCCATCGTAGTACGTGTTTCTAAACCTCAATGAATGGATTGATCAATACAACACCAAGGCCGGGAACTAAATAATAGTTTCGTGTGAACTCGGTCATTAAGATTTTCTAATCTTTGTTTGATATACGATGAGAGCCCTCTAACATTTAGATAAGTATATAATTATAAATCAGCAGTATTTGCTCGGTTTTTAGGGTTCCGTACCCAAATGATAAAAACGGGACCCTTTTGCTAAGACTTCACTGTCTGTTTTTCCACCAGCTTTTGAGGGTATTTTGAGCTACTTTGAGGGTGCTTTTTGTAATTGAAATGCAATCGGAAAGATATTGAAATGTTTAATTAGAAGAATACCTTTCTGGACAAATATTGCACATCTAGCGTCCTCGTAAATACGGGGATTTTTCGAAGCATGCCAACCTTCATATTATGTACGTATATGTATGCATATACCAGCGTAGTGATGTGACCTACCTTGGAGCACTAATTTCGGTATAAAAACTCTTGTATTTCGAGTTGCCATTAATAGGACGACCTTCGTCCACTCATCCTCTCGCTGCCAAGGTTGCCAGGTGAATGCCTTTAGGCTTCATTATTTTATTTTCAGAAAGGAGACGACAGTCTTTTATTCAAATATCAGTAACATTCCATAGAGACCAGCTAAGCTTGATTCTAAGATTATACTAGTAGTTCGCCCCGAACTGAGACCTCACGAGATTTTTTTTAAAATCGCTTCTTCTCAGCGTAAAGTAGGTAGGTACTAAAATGATATAACGACGAAAGATTCAAAATACGATAGATCTATCTAATTTAAATGATAGGTGCCTATCATTTCAATCGCGTATTTTTTATTTCACGTTTTTAACGGGATAATAACAACTTGAAATACAAATTGTATGAGTTTAAAAAGCTCCTATGCCTCCTTCTGGCTATATCGAGACGATTTTAACGAGTCCAAACGCGAAAAGCCTATCTTGCTTATAGACTCATCACATCTAGGAACTGTCGCATGCCGTTTCGTCGGAATTTATACTGTCGGTCGACACAAATAACTGACGGCACGAAAATCTGTCGAAACGGAAATAGCCCACATCTTGCATAGAATACGATAGCTCTATCACCAGAAACCAAATATCAGCTGATTCTTTAGTAGATACCTAGAGTACCTAATCCTCAAGACGACTTTATGAGTCCAAACGCGATAGGCCTGTCTTGTCTAGGACATAAGTTACTATAGCCTTCTTCCGGCTGCACCACCAGACCAAAGATATCAGCTTATTTTTCAGTACCTAGAGTACCTACTTAGGTGCATCTTACACGTATACACGTGTACTCACTTACTCGGATACTCTGGCACGATGGCGTCCTGTCGTAGCCACAGTAGCCAGTAAAATGTATATTTTACCGACCTATAGGGTTAATAGAATAAGCCATGAATACGTAGCCGGCCATGTCACGCCACTCGGCGTCACGGCGAGGTAAGGCCCTTCTCCGGTTCTGTGTTCTATCACCTAATTCCAGATATCAGATGATTCTTTAGTACCAAGAGTATCTACTTTTCAAGGTGATTTAAACGAGTCCAACATGATATTAATATCTTGCTCAGAAGATAAGTTCTTAATATGGTTATTGGTTACCTTTCTCATCAGGGTTTTTATCATCAGACTAAACACTCAATTCTTTAATACCTATGTGCCTCAAGGCATGGTTCCTATGTACTCATCGTGATCTTAAAACGAAAAAGAAAAAAAGGAGACAGACTTCAATACAAATATATTAGAGAAGTTTGAGACTTATGTCCTGTTATAAGTAAATAAAAATAATAAAAAGACAAGCTTATTATTTAAAATCTTTCTGTCGGCTAGCACTGAAGCAAACAGAGGTCGAATTTAGGAGAAAGTAGAATATAAACTTTATAAAAACCACAGTCTTCAGCATGTCTTCACACAAGGTACATCCCGTAGTACATTACGATCATTGGATGATCATTGATACCTACAACTTGAGTGGCCCAGACGACGTCAACCATAGTAGGGTTGTCCAGTTATCGCCTTGGTTTCCTTTCAGCTGATCAATAGCTGGTTCCAGCATTAGCTTCTTTATAGGCCATCGGGCAGTAGAATTGGTTTATGGATTATAGAAGTAAAATTACACCTTCCGTGCATAACTTTACACTATCAACTTTTACGCGAATATTTGAATTTATTTGGGATGACCAAATATAATATGAATCATCTATTTTAATCAAAACATCACGAAGATATTGAAGATGTTTTGAGAAGGTATAGAAACATGGATGTCTATGGTTCTGTGAATCATATTCTTTTCAACAATGACAGAATAAAAACCTGACATTGTCATTTCTTACGTAGTTTTATCAGAGAGTTTTATCTATGTTTTATATTCTCTTTGTTGTCATTTTTGAAGTTTTAAATTCAAAAGAAGGCTTTAATTATTTGCCTTTTATAAAGGTAAATCCCCTTTTGCACCCCTATCTCCGTAGCCCCCTAACCGATCCCTCTCATGTTCGAACTTAAAAATTCTATGGGCCTCAACTACTCGTATACCAAAAATCATGAAGATCAGAGCCACGGTACTCAAGTTATCGTCGAACAAACATACATAGATACATAGGTACAACCGACCGACCGTCTCGCCACTAGACCTCTCTCGCTTCGCTCGTTCGGTCAATAAACAAATATATTTTTTACATTACACATAATGGAATGATAACCAAAATTAAATTGAAATTAAATAATTTAAAAGAGCTCTGATTCTCCAGAAAACGTTCTTGGCTGAAGCTATTTTGAGAGAAGACTTATGTTTTTAGCCCGTATGTACAGTCACATTACCAATTAGCTGAACCCCACGTGACCTAGAGCTCACTCCCAAATCTGTAAGGCTGTAAAGTAATGTAACCTGATTCTGTTTTTTTTAAACCATATATTATACAATACAATTTACAATATAAAAAAATAACAAAATAGGTAAATACTATATTTTTTACAGATATGCGAATAAGCTCTGGGTCACGTGGGGTTCAGCTTGGTTAATTGGTAATGTGACTGTACCTATCTTCCTACATTTCTAAAGACTTGGCAAACAGTTGGCTATTATGACATAGGCATCCTTTAAGAAAGGAAGCCGCCGCGCCGGTAAAAGTAAGTGGGTTCAAACGTGGGTTTCCTATAATTGTCAATTAAGTAATGGAAAATGCATCCGAATAAGAAATCGTAGTTTAATGATATTTTTGTTTTTCCGATAACGTTTCCGATGTTCATTCAACATTCGTTTTTGCTTTCATTTAGTGTATTGCCCAATGCCATATTAAAACAAATAATTGCCCAATAAATACAAAATAACTTCAAACATTACAAGTAACGGAATGGAAAATCTTGTTTTCGCTTTAAAACGTCATCACTTCAATTTTCGTTTTTTACGACGCATCGTAAATTCTAGATTGAGTTTAGGGCTTTCAACGTCTGTCTAGATAGGTAGGTACTAAAGTAATTGCGATTGGATTGTGGAGCTATAGTCGTATAAAGTTGAATGAAAACATTTAACGTTCAATTAAGGCCTACAGAACCGTTCATTCTAAAAAACCAACATATGTAGTTTTTACGGAAACAAAAACGATTTTTATAAAAAATAAACGAACTTACTTAGTGCCTGAAAATAAGCTTATCAAACGTGACGTGGTTTAGTACTTTAAGTCCTTAGGCGCAACATCAATAACGTATCTTTACTTGTTGCAATCGGTTACAGATATCGTTTCTGTCACATAGGCTGTGGGCTGTGGTCCAAAATGGACAAATAGCACGCTCCAATGTGAGCGGATAGCACCGTAGGTATTTTTAGTACGCTTACGATTTCAGACCAAGATATTTGATCGTTAGCACCGTAAGCGCTATTCATCCAATTTGGACCGCAGCCTTCATTTTCTTCTTCTGCCTGCTCTTATCCCACTTTATTTGGTGTCGTCGCAGTATGTCTTCTTTTTCTATTCACCTCTATATATAGGCCTTCATCTCATCTTTCACATCCATCTCTCTCATGTTTCGCCGCAGCCTTCATAAGGACAGGAAAATATTCGTAATCAATTGAAGCAAGTAAGGAGCGTCATAGATTCCAACTGTAAGTTTAACACAGTTTTTTTTTTCAAATTCATTGACAAATAAAACAAAACAACGAGACAGCTATTACGTAAGTACCTACCACTTCCGACTTCAACTTCCTGAGCCTTGTGCCTAACATGATTTTCACATAAGTCTACAATTAACTCAATTTACTGCCAAGGTGCTTTAACAATAGAGTTACTTTGCTAGAAGAATTGTGGGAAGCTCCCATCGTAATATTGTTTGTGTTACGGACAAAGCTCGAAGTGCAGGCAAATCTAATTGTGCCCAGTAAAATTATAACATTTTTAAACGGGCAATAGTGGTGCGGTATCACAACATCTAACCTAATCTATTCGGTTTGCCTATGGAGTAAGAACGCGCCACTGTGGCGAATGCCGTATAAAAAACAAAAAATATTTTTCCAAATAGGTCCAGGCATTTTCAAGTGATCGGCGAACATACACTTTTGAAGTCGGTAAAAATGGACTGAGTCTGTCTTTTGAAACCTAGGTTTCATAGAGAAAAATTGGGTCAAAGATGTTTGGTATTTGATGGACATAGCCCAAAGTGTGGGCAGTTCTAAGTATGCCTGGTCAAACCTAGACCTTTATACATCTAATAGTCGCGGTGTTCAACAACATCTAATCTAACTTAAAAATGCATTTCGTATTTAATGGGCAAAAACCAAAGTGCAGGCAGTTCTCTGGTAAAATCTAGACCTTTATACGGCTATATAATTGTATATGTCCTTTTTAATAAATAAATAATAATAGAGCAGTGTTTGACAACATCTAACCTAACCTACTTTTGTAAAAAAGATAAGTAAGGTTGAGTCCGAACGTGCGACTGTGTCACTGAGTCTCAAACTAGCTTTAACCGAGAAAAAATAGGCTTATATTATGGGCAAAGCCCGAGATGTGGCAAGTACTTAGTCTGCTCCATTTGTCCGTTCTGACAGGATGATTTTGATGGTCACAAAGATGAAGATGCATTTGGGCATTTTGTCCGTCAAAATGGAATGAATAGAGGAAAAACTAAATGAAAGGAAAAAATGGAAACAATTAGTTTGCCCTAACTTCGGCTATGACTGTAACATATTTTATCTTGTGATTGTGACAATCTAGGTACTCCTATTTACTTAATAAAGGGACTCTAACAAACTACAGGCTTATTCAATTTGCATATACCTCGCTTACTTTCGCTTGAAGTTGGATTTTTTGATCATTTTCATCTGATTTTATGTAAGTAATTTCATGGCCTTTGAAACCAGAATCCTACACAGAAAAAAGATTTTTTGAAGCGCGTAATTTATTTTATTTGCTATTTTATTATATAAAAGCAAAGAGCAATGTTCTTAAATGAAGAATACTGCTTATTATTTTCAAAAACATTTACTAAAAACTAGAAATTATTCTTTCGCGTCTTTAAGGACAGAATCATTTCTTACTTCAAGAAATCTTTTTGACGTGATAACGTCTAATAAATTGATGGAACACCTGAATTCACAAAGAAGTGTCATGTTCCGGTACCATGAAGCCGTCACGTTCCGGTACCATGACGGCGAAATTATCGTCCGTACAAACTGACTTTTCAGACAACCATTTTTTTTCAGTGTAGTGAGAGCGTACTGATCTGAGGCAGACACACAGTATAATGGTGAACTCATACATTTCTACTGGTACTAATTTTGTGATTACATATTACTCGGTAAGGTAGCGCAGTACAAGGTTTGCGAGTGTCCATCCTTTCTAAATACAAGTTAGAACTCAAGGTCTATTGACTATTTGAATCAGGGCTTTTAAGTATACCTTTCCTTATACATAAAAACCGGCACAAAAAAAATATAAATAAGTACCTAAATTGAGTAAATTAAATAAATAAATAATAAATATTGCAGGACATTCCACACATCTAGCCCCAAGTTAAGGAGCAAAACTGGACATGTGCCGATTTAAAGGTATTAGGGGAACAATCTGACACCTTTACCTTTGTTAGTGAGGCGCATGGGACGGTGAGCTGGTTAGACCACTGTGTCACCACTAGTACTGCGTTAGTAACGGTTAAACGGGTATGGGTAGAGTACGGGGTGCAGTGGTCTGACCACTTACCGCTATGGATTGAGTGCGACCTAAATCAAGTTAGAGAAAAAATTTATATTAATTCGTGTGAACAAAATTCAGTGATATGGGGGGAGAGGTCAAGCTGTCAAATTCGAGTTTATCATGACAGGTGCCATGCTAGATTAAGAGAAATTAATTTTCCGGAGGAATTGCACAATTGTAACTGTGATGGCACTTGTTTGAATTTAGAGCATAGGGTATTATTGCAAAATATGTATAGTGAAATTGTTGACATACTATCGGAAGCCGCGACATCTACTTACAATAAAAGAGGGATGGTACGGCGACGGGGAGAGCGCGTGGCGGGATGGACTGAACATGTAGCTAGGGTACACGGTGAGGCTAGACGTCGTTTCTTGGATTGGGTGAAGAGGGGTAAACCGAATAAAGGACCACTCTACACAGCAATGTGTGACAGTAGGAGAGCTTTTAAAACAAAGCTTAAATGGTGCCAGCGTAATAAGGACAAAATAAAAATGGACAATTTAGCATCAAGGCACGCGGCTCACGATTTTAAACAGTTTTGGAAGGAAACAAATAAATTTAATGCTAGGTCGGGTCTCCCTGTAACTGTAAATGGAGTCTCCGATCACAAAAAGATAGCCGACTCCTTCAAAGATCATTTTCGGGTGGCACCGCTCGCGGTTAGTCCTGAGTCGGTGCCTAGGTGTGATAATAGTTCTGATGGTCAGGAGACGATTACGAGATTTAGTGCTAAGGATGTTCGAAGAGTTATCGGTAGTATGCAGAGAGGTAAATCTCCGGGTTTAGATAGCTTAAGTATAGAACACCTGAGGCATGCTGGCGTTCACCTGCCCCGCGTTCTTGCCATGTTTTTCAATCTTTGTTTGTGTCACGGCTACCTACCTAATGACGTAACAGACACAGTAGTGATTCCTATAGTTAAGGCTAGGGCGGGGGACAGCTCTGACATGGGCAACTATCGGCCTATCTCACTAGCTACGATAATAGCGAAGGTGTTTGACAGTCTGATTAATGCCACATTATTGAAACACATTAAGTTGCATGATGCTCAGTTTGGCTTTCGAGCTGAGCATTCTACTGAAACAGCTATACTGTGCCTTAAGCAGACTGTCAAATATTATACTGACAGGATGACGCCGGTGTACGCGTGCTTTTTAGACTTGTCGAAAGCTTTTGACAGAGTAAATTATAACATACTGTGGGGCAAGCTTCTGAGTGCGGGTGTACCGGCTGACGTCGTGAACATTCTGCGGTATTGGTACCAATACCAAAGGAATCAGGTGAGATGGGCTGGGACGCTGTCTGACACCTATACTCTTGAGTGTGGTGTTAGGCAGGGTGGGTTGAGCTCCCCGTTGCTTTTTAATCTTTATGTGAACGATCTGATTGGGAGGCTCAGCAGCACTCATACGGGTTGCTTTGTGGACGGTCAATGTGTCAATAACATTAGTTATGCTGACGATATGGTGCTGCTGGGCCCTTCAGTGGGGTCGATAAGAAAACTTGTAGGTATTTGTGAGTTGTTTGCGAGGGAACATGGACTACAGTACAATGCCTTGAAAAGTGAAGCCCTTATTTTTAAGAGCTGTAACAGAAAAGTGTCTTATGTTCCTTCAATTACTTTGGATGGAGTGGCTTTGGGGTATGTCAGCAGTGTAAAATACTTGGGGCACATTGTCAGTGAAGAACTAAAGGATGATGATGACGTGGAGCGGGAACGTAGAGCTTTGGCGGTTCGGGGGAACATGATTGCTCGTAGATTCACTCGCTGCTCAGCACAGGTCAAAATAACACTTTTTAAGGCGTACTGCCAATCATTTTACGCTAGCAGCTTGTGGATCAACTATACGAAGCGTTCTATAAAAGCTCTACAGGTTCAGTACAACAACATCTTTAGGATGCTGTTGAGGCTGCCTAGGCAGTGCAGTGCGTCGGGTATGTTCGCGGAGGCTCGCACTGATGATTTTAAAGCTATCATGCGCAAGAAAGTAGCATCATTATTCCGACGGTTCAGGTCCAGCAGCAATAGCATCCTGAAGATGTTTGAGTCAAGGTACGATGGCCCTTTTCACAAACACTGGACTGCAATCTTGTTGGGAGGGGAGAGAGCGGTGTTCGGTGTCCAGTGATGCTTAGTGTACGTGTGTGTTGTGTAGTCCTAAGATGAATAATGTTATATTTTGTGTGATTTATTTTTGTACTTACCTATTTAATTTAATTTAATTTTTATTTCTTTTTATTAATGTATATGGAATTCTATTCTGAAATAAATGATTTAATTTAATTTAAGTAACTAGACTTGTGTTATGGGTGCAGACAACGGATATACTACTTATATAATTTTCTTTTGTAAATATATACTTATAATACATGGAAACAACCAGACCACAGACAAATATCTAAGCATAAATACATGTCTGAGGCAGGAATCGCTGTGTTTGGCAGTCCGGCATGGTGACCATTGTGCCAACTGGGTCGTCAATTGTGTAAGGAGTTATAATTTTTATCAACTGAGTACCTACTACCTACCTACACTTTATAGAGTGGCGTTGGCCCAGTGGTAGATACTTCAACTTTTATTCCGAAAGACGTGGGTTTGAATCCCAGTCAGAAAACATTCTTCGTAAGAAAAAAAAATATTTATGTGTGCTAATTAACATTGCTCTTATGAAACATCGTGATGAAACCCGCGACTTAGTTGGCTCCAGAAGACGTATTTATTTATTTTACTAGCTGTACCCTGCCACGCTTCGCTGTGGTCGCGGTCGCGGATATGTGACTGATGCAAAAATTAGATAAAAACAATCCTTGATGCGGATTATATATCACTAGCTGCGCCCCGCGGTTTCACCCGCGTAAGTCCCGATCCCGTGGGAATATCGGGATAAAAAGTAGCCTATGTGTTAATCCGGGTCTTCAGCTATCTAGATACCGAGTTTCATCGCAATCGGTCCAGTAGTTTTTGTGTGAAGGAGTAACAAACATACATACACACACACACACACACACACACACACACACAAACTTTCACATTTATAATATTAGTAGGATTCTAAAATTTCAGCTCGATTGGTGCAGAACTTTTTGAGTTATTGAAGCGTACAGAAACCAACATAACATTTTTATATATATAGAGATTTAAAGGAAAGTCTACAGCTAAGTTTAACATATTAAAACAGAAGAAATAGAAACAGAAAGCCAATTACAGACAATCACAAATAGTATACTAGCACAAACTAGTTGCTTAAGAGCTTTGGAGCTAATCCGATTATTCCCAAAGGCGCCAAGCTCAAGCGCCAGAGCGTGCACTGCAGACCTTATGCAGCCGCTTTGCAGCCAAAGGGGCACAACTTTTTGCAACCTACAGTTCCATTAGAACTTCATAATAGTGGCATAAAAGCGCCACAGGATCTGCAACTAATAATAATTAACACCACACTAAGGCTCTTGTGGCGCTTATTGAATGAATGACAGCTTTAACTGAACGAATAAACGATCACTGATCATTCACCTTGTCTCTCATTTATTAAATAAATACAATTCGCGCCCTTGCCTCGGGCTTGTGGTACATAGACAATTATTGACAGAAAAAATACTCAGAGCGAGCAAAGTTACCAGAATTTCACATGTCCTTTATAAATAAGCTGAGATTTCAACCTATCTACTTGTTTGTGATTAAATAATGGTAGCTACTTAACTACCTACTTAAATGTTGCCAGATTACAAAATGGAGTCTATTAAATTAAATCATGAATTCAGTAGGTATTTCATCTTTATTCCCGGAACGCGAGCACCTTGCTTTTTAACAATTTCCGTAAACGCCTGTACATAAGTTATTAGCATCTTCTTCTCGGGAATGAAAATAATGCTAAGCCTATTTTGTAGGCGTCCAATATTCGTTTTAGGGTTCCGTACTAGTTCCGTAAAAAATAAAAGGAAATAAAAACGGTAGTTGATACGATTAGAAGAAGTAGAGGCACATGTAGAGGGTTCCATACCTAAAGGATAAAAACGGGACCCTATTACTACGAACCCGCTGTCTGTCTGTCCGCCCGTCTGTCTGTCTGCAACCAGGCTGTATCTCATAAACCGTTGATAGCTAGACAGTTGAAAATTTCTCGGATTATGTATTTCTGTTGCCGCTTCAACAACAAATAAAAAACTAAAAAAAAAATTAAGTGAGGCTCCCATACATCATGGTATGAAACCCTTCGTTCCGACTCGCACTTGCCCTGGTTATTTTGATAAACTTTTTATTTATTTATATTTTCTATGGTATCGAGCTAATGCAGGTGATACCGCAGGGCGCAGCTTACCTATACAGGACATAAACACCAAATTTTTTTGTCTATAGATAAGTAGGTAGGTACTTATAAAAAGTATGTAGGTACTCAATCGAGAAGTCTCGAAAAATATTTCGAGAGACTCTCCTTTGGGTCAAGGCAAGGAGGATCTTGAAGGACCAAAATATCAACCAAGGACAAGTGTGACTAAACACGGCCCTTTTTTTAACGACCCTTGTAAGTGTTGCTGTTCCTACTCTACGGAACTGTGAAAATGATACCTCATCTTAAGTGTAAAATGAAGGTTGCAAACCAGATAAAAACGAAAAGTAGTACTTTTTTCCAATTTTCTTTAATTTTTCGATGCTAACGTTACATTTTATTTTGTTGACTTAGCTTAACATACATAAACATTACCTTACTAAATTATTGCGTTCACACATACACACATTCGTTACCTTTTATTAAAAATAATAAATAGGTTTACCACTATCTCACCTATACGAAGATACCTATACGCTTGTGACTCAAAGGTCCGTATTAATAAACCGAACTCAATATCGATTTCAATCTTGAGTTTGCTCTTGAGTTGTTGCGCTGATTAATAAACCTATCTTAAGACGCGATTAAAGAGCGACGTATCACTTGAGTAATACCGTATTAATAAATCATACTCAGCTCTCAAGATGTAGTTTCGTGAACTCAAGTCTGATTGCGGGTCATACATGACATAAGTTAGCTGTTTCGTTAGTTTTGTAGTTCAGGAACATGGAGCTAGAACAAATTTTGTCAGAAATCAATTATTATGATGATATTTTATGATAATGACTTTTTGAACAAATCATTCGCATTTAAATAATTATTTAGTAGTAAAATCTTACATTTTGTAAAAAAATTCACATTAAAAACAAGTTGACAGCAAAATATGACGACACTACCTACCATAGGGTAAAAACATACCATTCAAGGTAAGAACAAAGCGTTACTGTCATTCAATGTCGCTCTCAAGATCAGTTTCAAATCTCAAGAGCGATATCAGCCTGGTTAAAACTTGAGTTTTATCTATTAATTAACGCCAAACTTAAGATAGTGACCGCATCTCAAGACTCACTCGATTGATACGCACTCAAGATCGATATTGAGAGCGATTTATTAATACGGGCCAAAGACCAAGAGGGGGAGACACGAGAAAAGGTAGGTTTGATATTGTTTTTCCGACATTCTTTTCATTTTTTCGATGCTAACTTTGGTTAATTTTCGAAACACTTGCTTGATTTTTAACTAATATGCATAATAATAACCCGTCTTTATGAATTCCTACACTTATAGATACCTACATAAAAAAGATTACACTTTACAAGGCGCCTTAGAAAATACAACGCATAAGTTGCCTAAAGCTTCTAAAATCACACATATCAACGTGTCACAGTAACGGCGTTATAAATACAACTTGATGGTACATAAAACACAACTATAGGTACCAAAGTATATCTAACTGTCATACCTACATACCTACTTATACTTGTTGAATGCATGCTCAGTAGAAACTTCAGTTTCAGTCGTGAATTCCTATTGGAGGCGGTCGGACGCGTCGCGCGGCTATACCGAAAAAAATCACGATTAAAAAAACAGTGTTTCCTTGTGATGTGTTAAAATAGTGTTAATTTAATGACAATTTAAATTATTAAAAAAAAAATTAATGGTTCAGTTTTTTAAACTTTGTTTTAAGTGATTTGTGGGTGGTTGTATTATATTTGTTTTTCTTTTGAAAGGGGTAAGTTTATAAGTCCTAAACAAATATTTTTATAAGTAAGCTAGTATGTAGGTAGGTGGAAGAATATTTTGTAGTCTTTTTGACTAAAAGAAAATTAAATCTCGTAATCCTCTTAGATACCTACATGTTGGTAGGTACCGACACTCGTACCTTATCCAAAAAATAATTAAAATATAGAGATGTTTTTCTTTTTTATTATTATGTTTTTCTAATTTCCTAACTCCCTTATTCGTAAACATTTAATAAGCCTTTTATTAAAATATGTTTTGTCACTTTCGCACTTGGACAACTTAACTGAGAAGGCGTAATAAGTGTTTATTAAAAAGGTAAGTGTTTGGGAAATTTTTAAAAATGTGAGAAGCATTATTATTTACCTAATCGCCCGCTGGTGTTGCCACATGTTTAAAATTCCTCAAATATTCGGTAAATTAGGGTAATTTGACTGAATTTTAAATTAAAATAATCGTTTTATTTTTATGAAAAATATTTTTTTTGTCATATCTACAGACGACTTAAGGTATGCGACCTATCGCCTATGTTTAGTAGTGGACGTCCAGCAGAGCAAGCATGGGCCGAGGATAAAAATGATGTCCACCCGTTATGTCCTCTGTCAAGGGAGAAAATTATTTTTCATTACTCATACTCCGAAAGTAGGTCTAAAGGAGCCTGAAGAGCGTGTAGAAAGAAAAACTTCCAGCCCTAGGAAAAATCGCTTTCACTGACAGCTGTCAAATTATAGCTTCGCACGGCTTGTGCAATGTGCATGTAGCCAGTATCAGTATTATTACGCAATAGGAACTTCAAAAACCTAACCTCCTTGCTTTAAATAACACCAAAGAATACCACTATATGTTTAAAACCTCTTTAGTCCCAACCTTCTAAGAGGATCAGGTAGTATGGAGTCTCTCATTCACTCTCGTTTTTAGGAAGAGTTTTATGTATTATTCGTAATGAAAAGCACAGTGTTTACCTCGGGTGAAAGACTCATTTAGTCCCTCGAACTATTAGCGCCCTCGCTACGCTCGGGCGCCGAACTCCGTCTCGGGACTTTAATGAGTGACTTTCACACCTAGGGTAACAATGTACTATTGTCCACCTGCTAAAGCACGGCAAAAGGGGAAAGGATAAAAGTATATCCCCATTTGACATTACACGTGGATATCTATATATTCCCCGCCTATAGTATATCCACCCTTGCGCCCATGCTCGCGGGGTGGACAAAACTGACAGAGGGAAAGACTATTTTGTCCTTTTTGTGGATAAAATATCTCCAGCCATGCTATGCCCTGCTGTGAGTGATATGATGAATGCCCTCGGGGTTAGGTACCCTGAGGGTAGGTCAAGTACTTACCTAAAAGGCATGTAGGGCTTTTAGTACTCTATACAGTGAGTACTAAAAACCCTACATCCCTTTTAGGTAAGTAGAAAGAAGAAACCTTTTAGTGAACTTCTTATAACCGCAAACCTAATTACTCGCTATTGGTTTTTCCACGTTATAGTCCCTAAGTAAGTCGCAATACCTCAGTAAATAAATAGATATTGTTGCTTTAAACATCGCTAACTATTTTATTAACGCCCTTTTTTATTTTATTTTAACTAGCCCTAAGCTAAGCAACTTTATATGCTTGTATTATGGTGGTCAGACAAAGGCTAGAACACTCATTTTGCGAAAATATAACTTATTATACCATTACCCATGCAGACCAAAAACAAAATATCTCTATAAATATTTATTTGAGGCGGGAATCGAACTCGCAACCTTTTACGTTGCGAGTCGACTTTCGTTTAGGTATCGCGCCACTAGGCCGGATTACCTATTATTTAAACTTACACGATTTATATTTATTATTTTCTAAACACGGGTTCATAATTAATTATCCAAAACGCGATTGCGATAGATCGTACGCTTTATTGCGCCAAATAAGTAAAATCTATAGGTCTACTAGCTGTCCAGGCAAACGTTGTTTTGCCATTTAAAAAAAAACTAAACAAACAAAATAAAAAATAGATGTTGGCCGATTCTCAGACCTACTGAATATGCTCACAAAATTTCATGAGAATCGGTCAAGCCGTTTCGGAGGAGTTCAAGTTCGAACCCCGTGACACGAGAATTTTATATATATAGAGAAGATATGAAACATCTCAAACTTCGCATATAAGGAACCCCTTTTATGACGTAGGTGACTGCTAAGAAAACATTTATAGAAATTCGATCAGAGGCCTAAAAGTTTATAAAAAATAAAACAATTTCTCTCGAGGCCAAGAAGGGTAGGTAGTTGTGAAAAATAATGTTTAAAAGCGATCTGTTGATCCTGGGAAGCAGTTTTTCGGTGTGATAAAACGGTTGTTGGGGAGGGGACATTTTGAAAAAGGGATTAATTGGTACCAAAGTACTAAGGGACATTATTGTAAGGGATATTTGCCTGAAAGTTTCATTGGGTATTCGTTATCTTACCGTCCGCAATACCTAGTAATACGTACCTATTTTATCTTAACCATATCATACGGACCCGAGTGCGTACCCTAATAGTGCTTATCTGCTTCTAGCTACCCTTTCTGCTGTTTTATCCGCGTAAATTCCAATCCCGGATATCGAGATAAGAAGCCTAACCCTACTGTTAATGTGTCAGGAGCCATTTCTGAATTTCAAATAAAATGACTCCTTATTTATTAGTGAAATAGCTGATATTGTCGTTTGTTCTCAGTAGTTAGCTTTAGCAGCTCCTTTGAAAGAAATACTGATACTTTTTGTATCTGTGATACTTTTAAAACTCCCTTAAACGGACTGAAGGAGCTACTGAGGCAAGGAAGTTCCTGTTCCATGAAAAAAAAATTATGCTTAAAGAACTTTCAGTTTCAGCACATGAGTAGTACTCATGTGGTTTCAGTAGTATCGTTAGCGCGTACGTACTTATAATCATAGATCTTATAACATACATAGACAGGACCGAAAAATATGGGTTAAGTATTTATTTCCAGAAACAAAATTTTAAAAAAAATGTTATTTGTATGTAACGAATTAGCTCCGAAACTACTGGGCCGATTTTATTGAAACTTTGTATGAGGATAACAAATTGATGAATTGGGAGTAGCATTGGCTATTTTATCCCGATATTCCCATTGCATGGGATTGGAAGTTACGCGCGTTTAACCGCGGGGTGCTGCTAGTAATTACGCTCATCACCTTTTCTATGTTTAGTCACTTTTGCTTAAATTATCGTTTTTTTTGTTTGATTTAGTAGTTTTTTTTAAAATTAGTATTAGCGAAAGTGATCTTCATGTATGTGCATTGTATGATGCAAAATAGTACATTGCGATACAAGTGTGGAAAGTTGATCATTCCATAGAGGCGGTTTATGACGCGCGAGCGGAACGCGAGCGTGGCAAAAGCCGAGATGGAATGATCAATTCACACGTGTATCGTACGACGTTTTTTATCACAGTTGCGAATAAGAAAAAAGACTTGTTAAAATTTTAATAATAAAAAGTTTTTAAGAATTGTAGGTTATGTTTACTATTTTTTGTTAATTACACTCCCGAAAGGCTAGGCAAAAGACTTTTAACCTATACAGCGTCTGACATACAATATTTTTTTAGGGTTTTTTTCATTTGTTTTTGCGTCGGCGGTTAAAAACAGAATATATTAGTTCCGGGTTTCATTAAAAACAGAATATATAAAAAAAATATATTTATGTACCTAAAGAAAAAACAAAATAAAAACAAAACTCAATTTTTAATTATTTTCAAAGACGTCATTACGTAATATTATCGTTCGCAGACTTTAGAGACAACCTTTTGAAAAGAAGAAAAAAGGTACCAACAAAGAGTTTTAAGCCAGCAAGGCTTAAAAACTCTTTGGATGGTACCTTTTTCTATACATCAAAACAGTATAACCAAGATAAAGGAGATCATTCATGTTTCTAACAAAAAATACCCACAAAAAAAATGCCGGCCAGTAATAAAAATTATTTGTATCTTGTAGAGAATAACATTTTAAACAATGTTTACTAAGGCAACAAAGAGCTACGATCAAAAATCGTTGAGTTATTTTACATTAAAAACCCAAAAAATGCATTTTATAGGGATCCGTTTGACCACTTTTAAGATCCCACTATAACTTCTGAAAGGGTTATTGGATATACCTATGTATATAAATATAATAAAAACAGACAAAACTTATCCATTTACTACTTATTTTTATATTTTTTCTGTAGTAATATCTTAGAAGTGGTCAAACGGATCTCTACAAAATGCATTTTTTTGGGTTTTCAATGTAAAATAACTCAACGATGGTTCATCGTAGCTCTTTGTTGCCTTATTAAACATTATTTAAAATGTTATTCTCTACAAGATAGAAACATTTTTTTTTGTGGCCGGCACGTTAATTTTTGGGTACGATTTGAACGATGTCCTTAAGAATGTTTCATCTACTATATGTCATTAGCAGTAAGATACGTATTTGACATATCGGGATGACGTATTATTTTCCAACACTAGTTGGATTTTTTTTATCGCACGCGTGTATTACGTTGCATTATGAGCCTAAAAGCGGTTTAATAATATCCACTTTATGAGCAACTGTGATAAAAAACTATTTATCTATCTATCTAATTATTACAAATAGTGTGAGTTTTAAAGGTTATAGTTGCCAAATGTCAAGGTAGGTAGGTGCCCTTTATCTTTAGATATTTCGTTCTATCTATTTTATCTATCCGATTCGCTACGCTTATCAACACTACGTTATTTTCCGTCATTGTTAATAGATATCTTTTTTGCAATAAAGATATAAATTATTTATTTAAAGACCAGATTAATAAGAGATAGTAACAAGTTTACTTGGACCTACTTGTATATGGTCTGTTTTCCGCAACTTTTAGTTGAATCATGAGGATGGAGTAGACTTGCCTAGTACTTAGATTAGATGGCCGTATCTAGAGAAAAGAACTTGTCAATAGGTCTAGAGCCATCTAAGCCGCAGGTTTCTTCACGGTGTTTTCCTTCACCGTAAGAGCATTAGCGCACATCAATTTTACTTAAGCCGAAGGGGTAAGACCAGAAGCGCGATAGACGTGTCTTAGAAACAGTTTTTGGATATCAACCACTAAAATTCATAGAATGATATTCCTACTGTCGTAAAGGTGAAGAAATGCTTTGTATTGTCATACACTTCGAAACATGATTAGAGTGTTTTGCCTCGATAGAAAAAAATCGTGAAAATTCTAAAAAATCGTAATTTTTTTGAGCTTTTTCAATTTTACGGCGATTGTAAAGAAAAAACTAGTAGTACAAAATTTTACATTTTCATAAACTTTACATCAAATCCCATAAGATAGTACATATGGTTTTTCACTAAAATAGATGTGAGTCTATTAATTACTTACATAAAACAGTTAGGTAAAACGGCTATTGCCGGCTGGTGTATTTATTTTTATTGTATGCTATGTATTTTATTATTATTTATTTTTTATTATATTTATATATATTTTTAATAGGTATTTATTATTATCCTCCTTAAATCCCTATCACGTTATAAACAACCCACACATCCCATTCTTCAATTCTTGTCCATACAAAGGTTGCCTGGTCTTCCAGATCGCTTTTAGCGATAAGGCCGCCGCCATATTTTTTCATTTTTAGTTTCTTATAATTTTCTAATTTTTATGTAACTAACTAAATTTTTTATTTTTATTTTAATATCATGTAAGTACTTTGTTAGAATTAATTTTGTGTTTTGTTTTTATGGTACAATAAAGTGTTTATCTATCTATTTATCTATTTCGCGGCGCGCGGGGGAAAGGGATAGAGTCATCGCGCGCGTGGGGATAGGGGTTTTCAGGTTTTTCACCTTAACAAAAATTGATTTTTGCACAGCCAGACGGGATACGAACCCACGACCTCCGGATTGAAAGCCGAGTATCTACCAAAAGTTATAAGTCCAATTTAGGTTTTAGTCGTTCGGAAATTATGTTTTACAATTAAAGATATTTAAAAAGCGAACGCTCGGCCGAGCTACATGGTAGGCGGAGTGGGGGGTGTTAGGTTTTATTTTCGTTACGGAATTTCTAGATTCGGTCGCCGAGCTCAAAGCCCGTGTTAAAAGCTATGCAATAACTTAAAAATCTTTAATTGATAAGCAGTATGAATTTAAAAGCAATATTCTTAAATTAAGAATAGGTAGGTACTTACTTACTGCTAATTATTTTAATGACATTTACTAGAAACAAGAAATTAATAAGGAAAGTGTTATTTTTTCTAGCTTCAAGAAGCCCTTTCTTTTTAACCCCCGACGCAAAAACGACGGGGTGTTATAAGTTTGACGTGTCTGTGTGTGTGTCTGTCTGTGGCATCGTAGCTCCCGAACGGATGAACCGATTTTGTTTTAGTTTTTTTGTTCTGTGTACTAGGTTTATACCAAGGTAGGTACAGTCAAATAAAACAGTGCAATAGTAACAATAAATCATTGTAATATCGGTCACGTTCACAGGTGGCAATCACGTGACCTCGATCTTGGTTAATGGTAATGTCACACGTGACTAATGAGAACCCCATCAATTCACGTTTGACGAAGGGCTGGGGTCTATGAATGATTATTTGTAGTTGCTTCACTACATAGTATAAAATAAAGTCACTTTTCGCCGTCCCTATGTCCCTTTGTATGCTTAGATCTTTAAAACGGATTTTGATGCGGTTTTTTTAATAGATAGAGTGATTCAAGAGGAAGGTTATATCTAATAACCTTCCTCTTGAATTGAATCTCGGTTTTAGATGCGGTTTTCTTAAATATGATGAGTGATTCAAGAGGAAGTTTTATATGTATATTGTGTAATACATGCATAATATAGCCGTGCGAAGCCGGGGCGGGTCGCTAGTTAACGATAAACCTAATTGACTTTATTACAGTTTTCCTGAAAGTAAAATATTTATTATAAATCTCTTACAATTACATTTTTTTCTGAATAGAGCGAAAACTTTTTTTCGTGCAAATATACAAAAATTATTACCCTATCCCGTTGCACCTATAACTATAACCTTTAATAACCTCTAACCTATAATTTTGTCGCAGTAATAATGGTTATATATATAACAATCCGGCCAAGTGCGAGTCGGACTAGCGTACGAAGGGATCCGTACTATGTTGTATGAGAGCCCCACTTTGTTTTTTTTCTCTGCTTTTAATATTTGTTGTTATAGCGGCAAAAGAAATACATAATCTGTGAAAATTTCAACTGTCCAACTATCACGGTTGATGAGATACAGTATGGTGACAGACAGACAGACGAACGGACGGTCAGTTAAGTCTTCGTAATAGGTGTCCCTTTGCTTACGGGACCCTAGCAAAAACAATTTGTCTAGAAAGAAGGTACGGTCGGCAGCATAATTATAGACCCACCGTAGAGTTTTAAAATTACTATTATTGGAATGTTTTCATTCTAATAATTTTTGGTTGCTAGATTCATGAGTTAAAATACTTTAAACTTCAACTAAAGCAGGTGCCTGGAATCTTGCTTGTGTTGAAAGTATTCTTATAACAGCCGTTTTTAAGCCCTAGGGTGGGTCTGCAATTAGCCGATCTACCTACCTTTAGGTACCTTCCTACCCTATTATCAAAACTACGCACTACTATAATTAGTCAAAACCACGTCGAAACTAATTCAATCGTCAACAACAAACAGTAGAAATACTAACAAACTATTTGAGTAAATATTCAATCACAATAACAAATATGTTTCACCCCAAAGGTCAGTAGTAAAATTGTGATTGCTACGTGTTTGAGATTAAAATTCGGTTGTATCAAAGACTTTTAACTGTATTATCTACCAGAAGTAGATCCAAAAGTTACAAACTTTTGTACCAAAATGTGTTTCATATCACGGGGTTATGGAGCCCGGACCTTTGGAAGGCGTGCGTGGAGCCGAAGCCAACACGTAGAGGCCCTTTAAAATAACAAGGACCGGCAAAACGCGATCGCGACCCGTTTTACTAAAAGTAATAATTACTCAGAGTTTTTGTGTTTAATTTAATTTTATGTTTTGATTTAAGTACTTACCTAATTCGTTTTTTTAATTATCTTTAAAAAAAAATTTAATATATTATTTAAGACCAACCTATTGATATAAATTTATTAAGGAGTAACTAATTACTCAGACTATTGTGACGTTTGTGTTTTTTTTTTCTTCAGTTATGGCTTCGCACGGTTTGTGCATATAGCCAGTATCAAGTAATATTTTGCATCAAGTTATGGCCCGATTTACAGAAATCGGGCTCAAAGTGTTTCAAGATGGTCAAGTCGTCAAGTCACAGTTTGTCAAGTCAGGGGTCATAGTAAAGCGGTGGCTACTTTACTATAACCTTGTAGGAGATTTTGGAGGCAACGAGAAAAGTCCATGTTTGACACTGATTTTTACTTTCACCACACTTGTGCACTTTCACAGAACTAAATTAGATAACTTTCCACCGGAATTATACAATTT
Organism: Idaea aversata; assembly: GCA_907269075.1. Taxonomy (NCBI): domain Eukaryota; kingdom Metazoa; phylum Arthropoda; class Insecta; order Lepidoptera; family Geometridae; genus Idaea; species Idaea aversata. The sequence continues at coordinate 3,373,219 of OU026084.1, forward strand.
AACTCGGTTTACAACTAAGTTTCGTGTAAATAAAACTGCAGCACGACATGTTGTTGGCTCGTTCCCGCCAAAACTCTGACGTTTGTGTTGTAAAACAAAAAAAAAACAAGAGCAAATTAGTATGAAATTGTCATAATGCCCACTCTATGAATGGGTTAGGTAGATGAATCTCTTCGAGTTGCTTATGCACTTTTATTGTCGATTCTATCGTCTGGTACCATGAATTATTTGGTCTCGAACTCTCAGACTGTACGTACGCGGGTGTTTTATAAATAATAGACATTGATCTTAACTCTTGAACGAACTAAACTAAGGGTAAAATCACTACATAGTATAAAATAAAGTCACTTTTCGCCGTCCCTATGTCCATATGTCCCTTTGTATGCTTAGATCTTTAAAACTACGCAACGGATTTTGATGCGGTTTTTTTAAGAGATAGAGTGATTCAAGAGGAAGGTTTATATGTATAATACATGCATAATATAGCCGTGCGAAGCCGGAGTGGACCGGTCGCTAGTTATTTGTATAGTATAGTAACACGACATCTTTGCGCATTGGAGGTTGATATTAAAAAACAAGAGCAAATTTTTTGTATCAAAGTTGTCATAATGTATACTCTATGGACGAGTAACATTTTGAGGAGTATATTTAATCTCTTTGATTTTCGGCATTCTTATTGTCGATTGTATCTATAGTCTGGCACATGAATCACTTTGGTCTAGAAGTCTCAGACACACATATGTGTATATACAATTTTCAGCTGAATTTATCGTACTACTTTCAATTTTCAGGTTTGATAAAGTAGCCAAACAGCGGCGTTCGATTTACGATTAAACGAAACCGAATTAGTAAGCAAAGCTTTTGAAAGCTTCGATCCTTCAATAGCTTATCTAATAAATTGATAAATTAGTGACGGCGATAAGCTCACTGAACCATTTTTGGTCTCAGTTTATAATTTTATTAAAAAGGTAGCACGTAATGCAGTAGGTACTTCGGTGTGCTTCGGTTACTTACTTGACAGACCATCAAAAGACGCGAAACCTTAGAGTACCTATTCATTCCTACTTAGTATCGAGAGCGCATGTTATTAATCGTCCATTGGACCGATCGTAAACAGTCGAAATACTTATTTTCTTAAAAAATAACACTTACTTACCTACCCATACATTTTCTTTTAAAATAAAGTATATTTCCGAGATCCGCGGCCTATTTTAATTTGTATGACCATATGTATTTACTCAAGATATTATTCATTAGGTAATAAATATATTGAACTTGAAACTTGAGTCAAATATGCAAGTTGGAGGTGCAAGTTTCACCATTTGGCCAAATACTTTATATTTTATTGCAGTTGTGCGGTCAACATGTTTGACAATTTGACAAATAAACAGTTGATACTCCTTAGTGATACGAGCTCTCTAGATATACCTAATTTTATCCTTTCTCTAAGCATTCCCTCCGCACCTCTCCACTACGCAAGAAACCTAATTCGCCATGAGTAATTTAAATTTACCCTGAAGTTTGTCATGGTTTTGATTCTACGGGACCTTATCATAGCTTTACGGGGCTCTACGAAGTTCTACGTAGTAACCTCCACAAATAAAGACAACCAATAACTTACATGGGCCTAATAAATAATTCAAACGGACAAAACTTTACCTCAAAACATCAATAGGAAAGCTAATTTATCATTAAACACTTTAACAAAACTTTGGAGACCCAGTTTTGGGTCGAATGAAAACAAACACAACTGAATTTTACTTCGTACTTATTTGAGTTTCTACCGGAGATGGTTAAAATTTTAGTAGTAAAGTTACATAGGAGTGTAAAATTTTGTTTTATTTTAATTTTCTGTATGGTTTAAAGTAGGTAGGTACCTACATTACAACCAAGATTAAATCGATTTCATGGAAAAAAAATATACGAGATATGAACTGAAGTCCCATTATTAGTGATCTAATCAAAATCTAAGATGAAATTAACTTCGCAAATAAAATTTTAGATAGAAATTCGATTAGATAAAATCGTAATTAAATCATTGTTATCTAATATTTTCAGTAATCAATCAAATTATCAATTAATTTCGATTACAATGACTATTTTTGCGAAATTATTTGTTACTAGCTGCGCCCCGTGGTTTCACCCGCGTAAGTCCGATGTTTCTCACCGTTAAACCCTGGACTACGACAAACATTTCAAAACTAAAATCATCTAAATCGGTTCAGCCATTCTCGAGTTTTAGCGAGACTAACGAACAGCAATTGATTTTTATTTATATAGATTTTTAACGGACTTCCAAATAAAGGGAGAGATTCTTTATTCGTCGTGTACCTAGGTATATATGTTTTTATGTTTGTTTACTGATCACACGAATCCGGCTCAACCGATCGATTTGATTATTTCTTGACCTCACAAGGTGAGCTTAAAAAGTTTAATTCGATTACATTTAAGCAGGCCCAAGTCTTTGGTAGGCGAAGCATTTCATTAAAAAACATAACCCTTTCCTCGCATTCGGATAAAAATGTAGGTACCTATACCTATATACCCACTATGTATGTAGGTATACGCCTTGTCGCCTACAGACCTTGAACTCGTGTAATGGAACCACATTTTAGGCGCACCGGATGCCCAGCAATTTTAAAAAAATGTAGTTTTTTGAAAAATAAAATACTTACATTAGAAAAATATAATAAAAGACATTGGCATTGGAGATCACATGGAATTGGCATAAAAACTAAATTCATAATGCACTAATGAAAAGAAAACTCAAGAAACTCATGGGACTCAAACTCACAAATGTTACAATATTTTTAAGGGTCTATTTGAAATAGAGCAATTATTAAAGTAATGTCCTTATTGTCCATGTAATTGAGGTAAGATGCCATACTGCACAATTTAATGTTATTGGGAAAAAACACTGTAAGAAAACGAAAATAAAAATATTATTTTTAATCTTTACTAAGCTACCCTATAAAAGTAATGAATGCTATTTAAATAACAATGCTAATTTACGGGTAATTTATAATCGCCACTATCATTAAAAAGTTTGAAAGCATAGCAATTTAGTATTTCAAGAATCAAGAATATACATTGAAAATCTGTGAACATAAGATGACATATTATCCTTTCAGCTGAAGCGCTTGGCGCCCCCTATACTCCAGGTCTGAGTAGGTACAAAAACAAAATGGCCGCCTGAATTTAGCGGACCGCAAGTTCAACATCACATTAACATTATACTCTCACATGGTCTAATTATATGAATGTTTTACAACCTAGAGCCGACACTATGGCGCGACGGGCGACGCGGGGCGAACTTTCAGGGCAGTTAGTGGTTGGTAGTTTGTTACTCTTTAATACGGTCTAACACAGCTCTGTCAGTGTTTGTACAGACATATAACTACTTATTATACATTAAATTGTTTTACAAGTGTTTTTAGGGTTTTGTACCTCAAAAAATAAGAAAAGAAACCCTTATAAAGATCACTATCTTCTCGTGTCCGTCCGTCTGTCCGTCCGTCCGTCCGTCCGTCTAATCTACGATCACGTCGATTTTCTCAGGAATGGGTGGACCTAGCTAGTTGAAATTTTCTACTAAATACTGAGGTCTACTAAATACTAATAGTCCATAAGATAATAATAGATGTATAAAAATCAAGGTCCTGAGTCGACACAATAAAAAGATAGGTATGGGAAATTTTTTTTTGTATTTGCGAAGTAATTTCGATTTCATATAGTTATAGATAGCTAATAGAATTATTCTGGTAAACTGAAACATGGCCGTGCCGAAGGGTCTTTCTTAGATCTCGGCTGTTCTTTGCGTTGCATGTCTGTTTTTAAGACTTTTAAAGTCTTCACTACATAGTATAAAATAAAGTCACTTTTCGCCGTCCCTATGTCTCTTTGTATGCTTAGATCTTTAAAACTACGCAACGGATTTTGATGCGGTTTTTTTAATAGATAGAGTGATTCAAGAGAAAGGTTTATATGTATAATACATGCATAATATAGCCGTGCGAAGCCGGGGCGGGCGCTAGTCTACTATATAAAAATAAGTCGGGTTTTCCTTCCTGACGCTATAACTCCAGAACGCACGAACCGATTTAGATGATTTCGGTTTTGAAATGTTTGTTGTAGTCCAGGAAAGGTTTAAACGATGAGAATTTAAAGATCGGACTTACGCGAGTGAAACCGCGGGGCGCAGCTAGTTAATAATAAAAAGAAACATGATTAATATCCAATATGATAATACTAGCAATCCGCCTCGGCTTCGCATATAACATTCTTTTCAGTCGTATTTCAGCCAATTTACATAACCTTTTAATTAATTATACACCTAGAACCTTTCTCATCAATCATTCCGTTCACTGGTAAAACCATATGACAATCCGCTCGGTAGTTTATTGCGTTGACACAGACAAATGTGGCGGAGGGACTTTAATTTTTATTATATTTAGTGAAGTGATGACCAGCATCGCTACTGAAGTTATTTAAAACAGGATATTTACATCACTTTGTTTAATTATTTATTTTGTTTATAATAAACGGGTTTGAGGAACACGTGTTATCTATCAGAGATTATAATGATTTTGTAGACTGTTTTTTGTTTTGGTCTTGAAGTCTAGTTTTTTCCGTTTGTATTTAGGTGCATACCTTATTATTTTACCAGGCTGAGCCAGAATGACTGCTCTGAAGTTTTACAATTAATTTGTTTCTGTTCTAACTGTGGGTAAATGTAAGTAATACAACGCTGCGTGGTTGGATTTACACTACCGTATTTCGAGCATTACATTAAACTTGTTACAAACAAGGTAGGTAAATACCATTGTTATAGATCAAGATCCCACCTACCGCTATACCTACGTGATTTTATAAAAGCTGAGAATTACTCAGCTTACACGAACGTTGTGCAATTATAAAGTTCAGACCATAGTGGAGAGCTATCAGGTAGCGAAGCCAAGCATCGAACCTGTTAATTTCGCAAGAAAAAAAAAACATTTCCAATCGATAATGTTGCTGTTGCCCCGCTTTGGCGCATCGTGTTCAGGGTTGGAGAGTTCTAGAGGATGTATTTAATTTTTCGGATCACCGATACATTCGATTTGAACTCTCTGCCCAGACTTCAAGCGCCTCACTCCAAGCGATTCCCCGTGAACGCAAAAAACGTTGGGCGCTTAAGCGTTTGGACAGCGAAGCTTTAGAGGAGGCGGCTATTGTGCAATCGTGGCCCTCTGTCCCAGACTCAGTGGACGTTCACACTGAAACTTAATGGTTTAGGGATGCCATGGTTGAAGTTTGTGACGCTTCCATGCCGCGCGTAAAGTCGATGCCAAATAAGCGAAGTGTCTACTGGTGGTCTGATGAGATCGCATGCCTACGAACCGCATGCATTACTGCTAGGCGTCCTTACACCCGTCACCGTAGGCTTCGTCGTTACCGACAAAATGGTGAAGCTGATGAGGAAGAGGTCCGGCTATACAACGTCTATAAAGATGCAAAGAAGGCCTTAAAATCTGCTATCTTTGAAGCTAAGGCCAGATCGAGGTTGGAAATGTTGGATTCCTTGAATGAGGATCCGTGGGGACGGCCTTATCTTAGGGCCAGAGGGAAACTTCGTCCGTGGGCTCCACCGCTCGCTCAGTGTATTGAGCCGCAGCTAGCCGAAAGAGTGGTGGCTAACTTATTTCCGCACAGGGATGAGCAATCCCCTCCGCCGATGACTACAAGTTCTGCAATTGAAGCAGTCCAAGAGGAGGAAACGCCTGAGATCACTCGTGTCGAGTTGAAGCTGGCAGTCGCACGTTTAAGAGCTAAGAATACCGCTCCAGGCCCAGATGGCGTTCCGGGACGTGCACTAGCATTGGCCCTCAAACACCTTGGACCTCGTTTGTTGAAGCTCTTGAACGCGTGCCTAGAAACAGGTCAATTTCCTATTCAATGGCGTACGGGACTGCTGGTTCTATTAAGAAAGGAAGGACGACCTGTAGAGTCACCATCTGCCTACAGGCCCATAGTGTTATTGGATGATGTAGGAAAACTATTTGAGCGGATCATCGCTGCCCGCATCAACTGTCACCTTTCCAACTCGGGTCCCGACCTCTCTAAGAACCAGCATGGATTCCGACGAGAGCGCTCTACAGTTAGCGCCATTCTCCGTGTTAAAACCTTGGTGGAGAATGCTGTATCCCAGGGCGATGTGGTGTTGGCAATATCCTTAGATATAGCCAACGCGTTTAACACTTTACCATGGCCCAGCATATTTGAGGCTCTTCGGTACCACAACATACCCCTGTATCTCCAGCGCATTCTTGCTTCCTACCTCTCGGAGCGCTGGATCGAGTACGAGAGTAAGGAGGGCCGTCGAAGATGGGAGATGAAATGCGGTGTTCCACAGGGGTCGGTCCTCGGACCACTCCTGTGGAACATCGGCTATGATTGGGTCCTACGTGGTGTGTTGCCGGGTGGTGTTGAAGTCTCTTGCTACGCCGACGACACTTTGGTCATTGCTCGCGGACGTACGCATCACGAAGCTGCTCAAATTGCGACGGAAGGTGTGAGTAGCGTCGTAGCCAGAATACGTCGTCTTGGTCTGGACGTCGCCTTAAGCAAATCTCAGGCGATGTCGTTCCATAAACCAAGAAATGCCCCTCCAGAAGGTTTTCATATAGTAGTTGGGGAGACCCAGATTGCCGTGCAGCCAAGCCTCAAATACCTTGGTTTGGTCTTGGACGCCCGCTGGACCTTTCGGGCACACTTAACAGCTCTTGTGCCCAAGGTAATGGGTGCTGTTTTGGCTCTAGGTCGATTACTACCCAATCTAGGTGGTCCAAAAAATTCTGTTCGTCGGCTCTACTTAGGGATCATTAAATCTATGGTTCTATATGGGGCCCCTGTCTGGGCTGATAACCTGACGGCTTATAACATCAAGAAGCTTCACAAACCACAAAGAGCGATGGCCGTCAGAGTGATCAGAGGATATTGTACCATCTCACGGGAGGCAGCTTTGGTGCTGGCCGGCTCTCCACCTTGGCACCTCGAAGCAAAAGCTCTTGCGTCGCTTTATCGCTGGCGGGAGGAGGCGCGTAACAGAGGTGACCGGCCGGCGCTAAGGGAAGTGGAGCAGCGTCGACTGGAACTTGAGCAGGTTGCTGTGTCGGAGTGGCGGCTCCAGCTCGAACACCCTAGTTATGGTGTGGCCACCGTTGAGGCTGTTAGACCAGTCTTAAGCGAGTGGCTGAATAGGTCTCACGGCACCTTGTCGTTTCGCCTGACGCAGGTACTTTCCGGACATGGTTGTTTCGGAAAGTACCTGCACAAGATAGCCAAGAGAGAACCGGATGAGCGCTGTCATCATTGCACGTCACTGTGCGATACGCTGGCGCACACTGTTGAGGAGTGTCCGGCGTGGGAAACTCAACGGCGGGTCTTGATTTCCGAAGTGGGCAGTGATTTATCTCTGCCTGCTATTGTTGGCGCCATGACTGAGGATGACTCAAAGTGGATGGCGGTCAGAACCTTCTCCGAATCAATTGTGTTGCAGAAGGAGACAGCGGAAAGAGAGAGGGAAGCAACATCATCCCTCCCAATTCGCAGGAGACGTAACAGGAGCAGAAGGATCCGCAATGATCGCCTTCCTCCGTAAAGACCAATGAGTGGCGATCTTGGGGGAGACCGTCACTCATAGCAATGATCCAGAGATGACGGCGGCGTGTGTTCCGCGTCGCCTCGAAGTTGGGTCCCAACGGACAAGTCGCCGATGGAGTCACAGAAGTCCTGCGCAAGCATACCTGTACTCCGTCGGACCTCGACTGTTGGCGGAACACCGATGGGTTTTTAGTGGGTAAGCCTCCGGCCGCCTACCATCCTCAGGCTGGAGGCAGCCCCACATACCTCTGTCGCCCCCTCCCCCTCAGGGTGGCGGAAGGATGCAATAATGCATTTTCCTCAATGTTGAGGATCCTCAATGTCCTCAATGTTGAGGATTGTGACTCCGTGCAAGGACGTCTAGTATTACATTCATCTGTAGCGGTCCTCAGCTTGGCGTAGTTAAGTGTGACAATCACTGGCATCTCAAGCTAATCTGGCCTATCAACTACATGTTGAAAAGTCTCTTAACTCGTGAGTAATTTAAATGTCGTTTATTTTTCAATTTGGTAATGGCCGAAGTACCTATATGTACAGTCACATTACCAATTAGCTGAACCCAACGTGTCCTAGAGCTCACTCGGAAATCTGTAAGGTTGTAAAGTAATGTTATTCGGATTCTGTTTTTTTAAACAATATACTACACTAGCGACCCGCCCCGGCTTCGCACGGCTATATTATGCATGTATTATACATATAAACCTTCCTCTTGAATCACTCTATACCGCATCAAAATCCGTTGCGTAGTTTTAAAGATTTAAGCATACAAAGGGAAATAGGGACCGAGAAAGTGACTTTATTTTATACTATGTAGTGATGATAGTGACGATACAATATAAAAAATAACAAAAAGGTAAATACTATATTTTTTACAGATATGCGAATAAGCTCTAGGTCACGTGGGGTTCAGCTAATTGGTAATGTGACTGTACCTAAGAGGAATAACACGGTTTTTATTTGTCAACTACATACCTACACACTCTCACAAAATTCTTCAAAACTACGACGTAAGTGGACCAGTCATGCGAGAACGGGCTTGCTATTTGTAAAATTCAAGTCTCGTATATATTTCACAATCAACACAATCCAGGATAAATCCTTTACAAATGAATTGTGAGCTTACATGATTAATCAATGTTTAGAAGTACAATTGTCTGACCCAATCCTGAGGGTATTGTCACGCATATTTATCTGTTTGTCTGTGGAATAAAATGTATATTTGTTTTATTATTTAGTTTGTTTTTTAATTAACAATTATGTTCAAAATATAATTATGGACACGGACAAAGCCTGGCGGCCATTTTGGCATGGCGGCCATTTTGTGGCAGAATTGTACATATGCACAGCAAGCGTTGGGTTTAGTTAAAGATATACAGGGTGATTTTTTTATGTGGGCCTTCAGGGCTATATCCTAAACCATAAGAGATAGCGAAAAATGCTGAAAGGAGTTGCGTGCCCGATTTTGACAAAAACTATAACTGCATCATTAGATTTTTGAAAAAGTCATTACCCTAGCCGGGAATCGAACCTGTTCATTTTCCAAAATAATAATCATCCTATATTTTTATACTAATCGATAGTGTTGCTGATAGAGATCAACTCCTGGAAACAAACATAGTCTGTCAAATTAAAGGAATTAGCTCATTTTAGTAATCTTCTGTAATTTTCATACAACCATCCCTGAAAAAAATACAGTGCAGAGGTATGGCCATTGACGTAACAAATTGCTGCACTAAAAATATCAACTGTTTTTACAAATTTTATGTTAAGATCTTCATTTAGAACTTATTTTATAATATTTAGAATAATATCACTTGTCCTCTATGTCTCAAACTATTGTTTTGCTAGGGACAGAAAGGTTAAAATTACAGAAAACTACAAAATTCAGCCATTTCCTTTGTTTTGCCATACTATGTTTGTTTCCAGGAGTTGATCTCTATCAGCAACACTATCGATTAGTATAAAAATATAGGTGATTATTTTTTTTGCAAAATCAACAGGTTCGATTCCCGGCTAGGGTAATGGCTTTTTCAAAAATTTAATGATGCAGTTTTAGTTTTTGTCAAAATCGGCCACGCAACTCTTTTCAGCATTTTTCGCTATCTCTCATAGTTTAGGATATAGCCCTGAAGGCCCACATAAAAAAATCATCCTGTATAGTTTAGTATACAGGGTTATTCATAATCTTAATATTAACAAGCGGTAGACGGCCACTTATATGCACCTAAACTACTTTTGTTGTACGAGCTTTGAAAATTCTACTATAAAAAAAATTGTTTGCGGTGAATAGGCTCCGAAACTATGGATCGATTTTGATGAAACTTGGTATAAGGATACATTGATTGATTTATTGGGATTGTCATATGTAACTTTTTATCCCGATGCTAGTTTTATATCATTTAAATTCGATTTTTGAAGTGAAAACTTCTTATGACGCGTTGGACACTTTTGTGGGTGAGCATTTTCAGCCGTTCTCGCGACAGATTTTGACGCGACAGATTTTGACGCGACAGATGAGATTTTATTTGTGTTAGTCTTTTTGTTTAACTTATACTGCCATCTATTACACAAATTGAGAAACTTAGTTTCTAGAAAGACCGCTATTCGAATGTAGATGGCGCTGATTTAAATTTTTTACTGCCATCTAGCGAATAAAAAATAAACTATATTTGTTTAAGAGGCAACTACCCTGAGAGACTTTTGAAAAATAGGTATTTGAATAAAATGTTCCTGTCTCGATGCATGCCGCCGCGTGCCCCGCTCCATCCCCGCTGCTTTGTCTAAGTGTGGGTGTCGTGGAGTTAGTGTGCGTGCGCCGACGCCGACGAAATTCAATCGTTTTGTTAGTTTTCGTTTTATAGCGCATAGGTAGTGATCTCTTTTTTCTGAATTTAGCTTGTGGTATTGAATTTGTTCTGCTTCCTACTCATGTGAATTGCCTTACGTTTATTGGATTTCTGATAGTGAGGTCCGGTACCGGCGACAAAGAAGGGCCACCTTAATTTTATTGAAAACGAAATATTTCGTAGAAATAGGGAAAATTATTTCATCCCTATTTATATAAAATTCTTGTGTCGCGGTGTTAGTTGCCAAAATCCACCTAAACGGCTGAACCGATTTGTATGATTTTTTTGTGTATATTCGTTAGGTCTGAGAATCGAACGCTATTCTTTTTTATTTTTTTTTCCTTTATATTTTTTTTGTAAATGGAAAAACAACGTTTGCCGGGACAGCTAGTTATTTATAAATATTTGCTTTATTTATAATCGGAAAAACCTTATTAAATGTTTGTTTTCTTGTTATTTTGTCACTAATATTGAGGTTTTTAAAAAACCTTCTAGTGGCTCTTATTAAATCACGGTATCTTAACAAGAGCTACCTTAAAAAAAACCGATCAAGTGCGAGTCGTACGGAACCCTTATAGATTTTTCATGTCTGTCTGTCTGCCGTATGTCACAGCCACTTTTTTCCGAAACTATACTGTTGAAACTTGGTAAGTAGATGTATTCTGTGAACCCATTGTGAACCGCATTAAGATTTTCACACAAAAATAGAAAATAAAACAATAAATTTTAGGGTTCCCCATACTTAGAAACAGAAACTTAAAAAAATTTTTTTCGTCAAACCCATAATGTTTGGAGTATCTATGGATAGGTCTTCAAAAATGATATTGAGGTTTCTAATATCATTTTTTTCTAAACTGCATGGTTTACGCGAGAGACACTTCCAAAGTGGTAAAAAATGTGTCCCCCCCTGTAACTTCTAAAATAAGAGAATGATGAAACTAAAAAATATATATGATATACATTACCATGCAAACTTCCACCCAAAATTGGTTTGAACGAGAGCTGGTAAGTAGTTTTTTTTAATACGTCATAAACCGTAAACCGCCATTTACCCTTCATTCATGTATTTTTACCACTAGCGCCATCTATTTTTTTTATTATGTGATGATAATAGTACGGAACCCTTCGTGCGCGAGTCCGACTCGCACTTGACCGGTTTTTTTTTATATTTTGAGCTACGGAAACCTAAGACGGCGGATATTTATTTATTTTTATTTGTGTTAGCTTTTCTAATAGTTCTTTATAATTGTGCGTAAGTAAAATGAAAAAAAAAAAGCTGTTAAAAGTGTGTTTTAGATAGTTTAGGCCTTGTTACTCGCCGGCTATTGTCGCCGGTACTTTAATTAATATTTTGACTCGGATTGTGTTTACTGGACTTTGGATATTACCTACTCTATACTAATTTAAACTTTAAATGAAATTGTATAGTATTACCCATTAAATTTTTTTTTTTATGTTAGGTAATTTTGATGAAACAAACACTTCGTTACCCCAGGCATGCTACAAAGTAACAATGAAAATCGCAATCAAATATGCTATTATTGTATGAAGAGATAGATTATTTAATTTTGTTAATACAAATGTTATTCCTACTTACAATATCCAAATAATTACAATACGTATCCGACGAACTTCACTTACAATATTATATCCAAAGAATTTGAATAAATATCGAATAACAAATACATCACTAGTGTATCGATATAATTATCGACTATGGGGCATCACTTCGCTGGTAGTATACGTATGGCTCCGACCCTCTCCTCCCCCAGACCTCTCCACAAACAGCAAGAAAGGGACAACTGCAGCTCAGCACCGTTTTAGGTACATAATTATTGACAAAAACAGCATTTCGTAGTCGACTGTTTACACCTCTAAAAAATGCTTATTTTGTTTTAATTTTTTTTATATAACTAATTAAAACCTTTAGCTACGCCCCTATGTTCTCCTTTTCTCGTAAATATGCGTAGTTTTTTTTGGGTGAGTGTCTGAAAATGTGTGAAAAATTTAGGCAATATTTCTAGTTTTTGAAGACGCTTATTTCCTACGTTAAATAGAATATGAAAAAAATAAAAACATAGAGGCATGGTCATTGGTCATGGCAGTCTTATGCTACCAAAATATTTGCTCTAGTGTCATTATCCAGGGAGGAAACAGTCGACTACGTTTGTATGGAGATAGCGCAGGTACCCTTTCACCTTAAGTGAGTGCTAATTAGATGGCAGTAGCAGATCGTTTCAAGAAATATTCTATGAGAAATAACAAGTTTATTGTTTTCACTTCTGCCTGCACTCCCGGAGTGCGCTGTTTTTTTTTTGACGTTCAGAAGCAGTTGAATTTTATAAAAGCATCCGTTGCGTAGTTTTAAAGATCTCAGCATACAAAGGGAAATAGGGACATAAAAAGCGACTTTGTTTTATACTATGTAGTGATAAAATATATTAAAATTATTTACTGTATGTCTATATTCTATATCCTTACGAGCAACGCCCCGTGGTTTCATCCGCGTAAGTCCCAATATTTGTACTTTTTTTTCCTTTTCCAAATATTTAAAATCCAAAAACCTTTAGCCGTTTTCAAGTTACGGAGTGACTAAGGGAAATAGTATAAACTCTACGACGACATCTACTGGCTGTTTATTGATTGTCAATAGTTTAGTATCTGAAGTAAATTGAAATTCTTTACAATTCGTTACAATAAATGTCTCAAATCGCATTTTATTTGAAAGGGTAGGTACTTTGAAAGTCTGAAAGGGCATTGTGTTCTTACGTTAGAGACTTTTAGTGAATGGCTAGAGTTCGAAATATTTGTCCCAAAATGTGTTGAACTGAAAACCTTTACGAATTGGGCCAAAACGTTTAAAATATTTACTTTTACATTGACGGTTTTTTTTCAATTTCCCTTTTGCAATGTTTAGTCCTGCCTTTAATGTCTATAGCTGCTATTGAAAACGTTTTTATAAACTTCTTTTACCGATAGAGGTAGTTGTATATAGGTTAAGTTACACAACAAAAAATATATTGATTTATTAAGATGTTAAACATAATTCAATGTCAAAGGGTCAAAATAATTAAATAATATCAAATTTGTGGTTATATATTAAATATTGCAGGACATTCCACACATCGCCATCTAGCCCCAAGCTAAGTAACTAGACTTGTGTTATGGGTGCTAGACAACGGAAATACCACTTATGTTCTTTTTTTTTGTAAATATAACATTATAAACAACCAGAAGGCCAATTCTCGTAAATAACATTGTTTAAATTACATTTCAATATCATTTCGATTGCATTTCGATCACAAATAATACCCTCAAAGTAGCTTAAAATACCCCCAAAGTTAGCTTTTTGTAAAGAAGAACTGACTTTGAGTTGTAATTTATGTATGTTATTTACGAGAATTGGCCTTCTGACCTCCTCCTTGCGTCGTATTCCTCAATGCTGAGGGTCGTGACCACCCTTCTGAAACACCTTCTCTCGCACGATCTTTCTCCAACTGATTCTATCTCTGGCGGTGTGTAGGAAAACTGATTCTATCTCTGGCGGTGTGTAGGCCTTCTGACCACAGATCTCTAAATTAAATAATTAATTAAATTAAATTAAGATCATATCTAAGCATAAATACTTGTCTGAGGCGGGAATCGAACCCGCAACCCTGTGTTTGGCGGTCCGGCATTTTGACCATTGTGCCAACTGGGTCGTCGGTTATTAAATATAATTCAAATTGAGTTTACCCGTTAAATTTATTTATTTACACATTTAGTTTCAATTCTTAATTAATTCTCAACATTTTCAGTGATTCTTGAACTCGTCTCATATTATATCTACGGCCCAAAAGGGACAATATTGAGATATCAAAAAATAATAATTTATCTATCCTTGAACTTGTCCCATTATTTTTATAAGTAGTTTAAAAGTTAGTACAGTTATCAAGAAAAGCATTCAACATTTTATTTATGGAATTAATAATTGGGATTGGTAAAAAGTAGGAGAAACCTTTGCCTTAGTAGGAAACTATAGGTACTTACCTACTTAACTAAAAATAATAAAGACCAAAAAGTATAAAATAAATTAATAGTATAAAAAAACTAAAAAAACACGCTTTAAAAAAAATCCAACTAAAAAAATAGAAAATAAAATTTAATAAAATTGGAATAAGAATGTTGTAGGTACTTAAATAGTAAGCGTGTTACATTGTGAATATTGTGATGCTACACCTTCATTATTTTTCTTTTGCAATCACAATGTAACACGCTTGCTATTTAAGTACCACCTTCCAGTTCCATCATCAGACCCTGGTCACCATTGAAAGCCAAACTACTCGTCAAGACGATTCTAACGAGCCCAAACTCGATGGGGTTGTGTCGTTTCATTGCGAAGTTCCTATGACCACCTTCCAGTTCTATCATCAGACCCTGGTCACCATTGAAAGCCAAACTACTCGTCAAGACGATTCTAACGAGCCCAAACTCGATGGGGTTGTGTCGTTTCATTGCGAAGTTCCTATGACCACCTTCCAGTTCCATCATCAGACCCTGGTCACCATTGGAAGCCAAACTACTCGTCAAGACGATTCTAACGAGCCCAAACTAGATAGGGTTGTGTCGTTTCATTGCGAAGTTCCTTTGACCACCTTCCAGTTCCATCATCAGACCCTGGTCACCATTGAAAGCCAAAACTACTCGTTAAGACGATTCTAACGAGCCCAAACTCGATAGGGTTTCGTCGTTTTATTACAGAGTTCCTATGACCACCTTCCAGTTCCATCATCAGATCAGCACCATGTTATCATAATATTGCATAATCATCGGTCTTTGACAAGTGTGCAAAGTTTGAATTAAATCTGATCATTCTAAGTAGGGCAAAATCGTGCCCAAAGGAGTCGGTTACATACAAACAAGCAAGCAAACATACAGGTGAAACTAATAAAAGCGTGTTAAAAATGTAAATCTACATTATCCATAATAATGTTATTAAGATAATTAACAAAATAACAGTAATTAATTTGTATTTAATATCATTATATACCTACAACAAAACAAACTCAAGGCATTAATATTCAGTTTTAAATCATTCGCCTTTAATTTGATTGATGTTCTGTGAATTAATTATCCCATTAAAAACTTTTATTCTCGTATATATTGTTAATATTTTGTGGAGCAATTTGTAAAACAAATTGCTTTACGTGGATCCCTAAAGCACTTAATGTTTGTTCAGGGTTACATTAAATAATGTCATTTGAATTTTCAAATACCTACAAGTACAGTTCGCAAAGAACTGAGGGTAACAGGTGCATATTTTTAAGTTTTATTTTTTTAAATAACGGTTCAGTAATTGTTAATTATTCTGCTTTTCGGGTTTCGAAGTGTTATTTCACGCAGAATATCCACAAATTATTGAACGTTACCCTCATTCCTTTGCTGATTGTACCTACCTGCCTATCCGTTGGGGTTGATCTTTAAGAATTTCGTGGTTGAAATGTGTGAAATAAACAATGTTACCTTAATTTAATTTTCTGAGAAAGTAATACGTACCTATTTATGCAAAATATACCTAGAAAAGTTACACATTATGTTGCTATGTACATTATATAAAGTACTATAAGTATACATTTTGTAAAACACATATGGTACTGGTTTCGAAAAAAAGGAAACTAAGACAAATGTTATTTTTTTAATTTGTGAAAATTATTTTAATTTATTTGAAAGGTAAATTAGTTACGTAAATTTTACGAGTTTAGGTAAATTTCCAAACTTGACAAAATCGTTATTTACCAAAGGGCCCGCTGCCAATGATATATTGCCTCATCCTAAAACATCCTTTGTTTTTCAGTAAACTTACTATCCTAAACACTAATTACTTATCCTAAACTTTAAACAAAATTATAATTTTATTTCTAGGCACCAAAAAAAATATTTTTCATTACTCATACTCCGAAAGTAGGTCTAAAGATGCATGAAGAGCGTGTAGAAAATAAAATTTCCAGCCCTAGGGCTTTTCTCTTTCACTGACAGCTGTCATGTCAAATTATGGCTTAGCACGACTTGTGCAATGTGCATGTAGCCAGTATCAGTAACATTACGCATAAGGAACTTTAAAAACCTAACCTCCTTGCTTTAAGTAACACCAAAGAATAACACTACATGTATATAACCTCTTTGGTCCCAACCTTGTAAGAGGATCAGGTAGTATGGAGTCTCTCATTCACTCTCGTTGTTAGGAAGAACTTTATGTATTATTCGTAATGAAAAGCACAGTGTTTACCTCGGGTGAAAGACTCATTAAGTCCCTCGAACTATTAGCGCCCTCGCTACGCTCGGGCGCCAAACTCCGTCTCGGGACTTGTAATGAGTGACTTTCACACCTAGGATAACAATGTACTATTTCATTACTCATACTCCGAAAGTAGGTCTAAAGATGCATGAAGAGCGTGTAGAAAATAAAATTTCCAGCCCTAGGGCTTTTCTCTTTCACTGACAGCTGTCATGTTAAATTATGGCTTCGCACGACTTGTGCAATGTGCATGTAGCCAGTATCAGTAACATTACGCATAAGGAACTTTAAAAACCTAACCTCCTTGCTTTAAGTAACACCAAAGAATAACACTACATGTATATAACCTCTTTGGTCCCAACCTTGTAAGAGGATCAGGTAGTATGGAGTCTCTCATTCACTCTCGTTGTTAGGAAAAATTTTATGTATTATTCGTAATGAAAAGCACAGTGTTTACCTCGGGTGAAAGACTTATTAAGTCCCTCGAACTATAAGCGCCCTCGCTACGCTCGGGCGCCAAACTCCGTCTCGGGACTTGTAATGAGTGACTTTCACACCTAGGATAACAATGTACTATTTTGTAATCTCCTAAGGTACTTTTTACAGAGAACTTTTATTACACATGAAGTAGATTGGACCAAGTTTCCCATACGTTGTCCCATACAAACTTTTCACCCCTAAGGGGTAGAATTACGGAAAAAACTTTCTTATCGGATGCCTACGACATACAAAGAACACACCATCCAAGTTTCAGGTCTCTACGATCTTCGGTTTAGGCTATGCTTTGATACTTTAGTCAGTCAGTCACAAAGCATTTTATATATATAGAAAACTATATAGGTGCATACATTCAGTTTTGCTGATATCCCAACATTTTAGAAGGTAATTGCTCATTGTAAGTATTGATAATTTGTACGAATTGAGATATTGTACCAATATTAGAATTGTACGAATTGCTCATTGTAAGTATTGATAATTTGTACGAATTGAGATATTGTACCAATATTAGAATTGTACGAATTGCTCATTGTAAGTATTGATAATTTGTACGAATTGAGATATTGTACCAATATTAGAATTGTACGAATTGCTCATTGTAAGTATTGATAATTTGTACGAATTGAGATATTGTACCAATATTAGAATTGTACGAATTGCTCATTGTAAGTATTGATAATTTGTACGAATTGAGATATTGTACCAATATTAGAATTGTACGAATTGCTCATTGTAAGTATTGATAATTTGTACGAATTGAGATATTGTACCAATATTAGAATTGTACGAATTGAGATATTGTACCAATATTAGAATTGTACGAATTGCTCATTGTAAGTATTGATAATTTGTACGAATTGAGATATTGTACCTATTTTAGAATTGTACGAATTGCTCATTGTACGTACTGATAGTTTGTGTAAACTGAGAATTGTGCGAATTGCGATATTGTACTGATGGCGATGCTCCCAAATTTCCGCAGATTTATTAATTTTTTCAACCCGAATTATGATCGTAAATCATTTTTATTGTTGTCGGTTCGACCAAGAGTTTACTTTAAAATTTATATTATACCTACGTTTAAAAATAAATATATCTTGTTAAATAGGTTAAATAATTTATGGATTAGGCCAAAAACAACGCTGATGTAACCACAAGAACTGTCTTTTAGGTAAACATGGTTAGTTCCAGTATTTAGGGCGACTTGCAGGACTTTTAAACTAATTCAGCTAAAATCTAGCTAAATGCATTTAACTGGTAATCTAAAATTAAATTCTATTTAATTATCAACAAGCACCTCTCCGCGGTTTCACCCGCGTAAATCTCGAAAAATATTTCGGGAATATCGGGAAAAAAAGTATCATATGACACTCGTTTAGGATACTTTTAATCGCGTTTCCTTTTTTTGCCTTTTAAGGTACTGTAACGGAACAACCTTCTTCCGTTGGGTTATAAAATTAAAATTCTCAAAAATATTATAAAACCTTTTTGAAGATTCCGATCTTTTTAGAAAACAATTAGTATTTTAAAATAAAAAAGGTATTCTTGACAGCATTGGAATATTGTCAGAGAAAAGTCAGGTGATAAAAAATTCAAAAGAACAAGAAGAGAATTTTACTAGGAATAATCCACTGATAATATTCAAGATATTGTATGGTTGAATGAGCACTTTACATGTGCTAGGCTAATACACCATTCGACTTATGGATAGTTTGAGGTAGGTGGTACTTTAGTACTTTCCTACTGAGCATTTTACGTTTCATTCTCTTTCAGAAAACAATAAATTATATATAAGTCGGTTTATAGTCCTGTTATAAAAATC
The DNA here is from genome assembly GCA_907269075.1 of Idaea aversata. Lineage (NCBI taxonomy): Eukaryota > Metazoa > Arthropoda > Insecta > Lepidoptera > Geometridae > Idaea > Idaea aversata. Next base: position 3,392,300 of record OU026084.1, read on the forward strand.
GTATTCCTGTTTAGTTAATTTTTCTGTATGACTATTATGAAGTGCCTGGGTGGTCAAGCCTTAAACACCATTATGTAGTGGATTGCTATTGTAGTGGCTTGCTTTTTAGATTAGAACTAAAAGATGTAGAGATCATAGGTAGAACAGTAGCATCTGTGCTGTGTGCACACGAGCGGAACGACGAGCCAGTCACAATCAGACATTCATGGATGAGATCGTAAGATGGTACGCTGAGTGTATATGGTTACTACCTTCCTAAAAATCAGTAGTGTGTTTTAGTTTACTTACCCTACATTACATTAGGCGATATAACTTTACAGGAGACATGTCTATTATCGTCTGGATATAATGTTATAATTTACAATATGGAATATGTGTTAGTTCCATAACTAGTTTATCTATTTGCCCTGTGTTAGAGATGTTATGATGAAATGCTCACACTGTTTTTCTTTACAGACTAAAATGACAATGATGGTCTACCTATAAATGTGAAGCAGAACCTAAATATATACACATGTGCAGGTGAACCAAACTTGTGAACCAACACTTATGAACCAGGCTTGTATATTGTAAAACTTGGGAACGTCAGGTATTTAATAAGCAGATCCTAATTATATAGACATGTGCAAGTGAACCAGACTAGTAAACCAAGACTTATGAACCAGACTTGAATATTGTAAACTTGGGGAACGTCAGGTTTCCAACGCCGCGATGAGAGGGATAAGTGTTAACCAGTGGCTACCAATCATAATATTATTATATTATAAAATTATTATGTGATTTATATTAAATTGTCTACATCTTGACTTATCACTATCATTATCATTACATAGTATAAAACGAAGTTACTTTCTCTGTTCCTATGTCCCTATGTCCGTAAGTATGCTTGAATGTATGTATGTATGCTTAAAATCATAGGATATCCACATACACGATATTTACCCGTCTTTGCTTAAGAACTTTTTGACTTTTAGATTATTTAAAAATATTTTGTTAGGAATCTCGAGTCACTAGGACCTGGTTACTACTCTTCATATCTAGGGTTTATTTCCACTAGACGTCACGTGCCATATTTAAACTACAACTCTCCATTAATTAATAAATACTAAATTTCCATTAAAATACTAAATATTAAATTTCTATATTTTAAAATAAATAAATCGAATTAAGTTAGATAAGTGTTTTTACATTAAAAATAGAAAAAATCAAATAATAAATATTAACTAAATTTGTTTATTAAAATAGTAATAAATAGAATAATTTAGGTAAGTGTTTTTACGTTTAAAATAGTAGGGGGGGGGGGTTCTTTACAATTGGTGCCGTGACCAGGATTTGACTTTTCGTTTCAATTGCCATCGTGATCACCAGGATAGGAGTTTCTACGTTTAGGTCATTTCATTTTTTATTGGTCCCTTACCTTTGAAATAAAAAAACAATTCTTTTTTTTTTAATTTGGTCTTTCACAATATTAGGATTTATTTTAAACGGTTCACTGCACATTAGGTCTACTTCGCATTTGGTTCACTTCGCATTAGGACTACTTTGCATTTGGTTCACTTCGCATTAGGTCTACTTCGCATTTGGTCTTACTTCGCATTTGGTCCAAATTCCAAACGTCAAACAAATTACATTTTTTTTAATAAAAATATAACTGTTAGGTATATTCTATGGACTTTTGAAATATTCTTCAAAATTATTTAGGTTATTTCGGGGAGTTGTAGTTCAGCGCTTCAAATCAAATGATTTGAAGCCAATTGCTACCGTGCTACGGATGAGTGATCGAGATTTTTCAAAATTTTATTGTGCTTGTATCCGGAACATTTAATTTTCGAAATTTAAATAATAATTCAAAACTTATTGTGGTAATTTGGAGGAATGGTAAAAATGTTATTTTCAATTTTTTTTGTTTATTCGAAGGGCCGCAGCTAGATCGGTGATTGGTAATGTCAGGCTTTTTGCAGAAATTATTAAACCAAAGGTATTATATTTGATAATGGAACTCCATTTGTTAATAGGTTATGGGAAGATACAATAAGGCAGATAAATATTAAACCGATTTACACTACTGTTAGAAATCCTAGGTCAAATACAGTATAGAGAGTAAATAGGGAATTAAGTCGTTAGTTTAGAACTTATTGTAATGGTTCTCATTGAGGTTTAAATTAGAAGTATTATATAATAAAACGTCACATCAAACATAAAACATATCGTATAGGTTGCACACCTTGTGATTGTGAAGTAATGTATGGAGAATCAATTAAATGATCACCGCGCCGGCCGAGACCTATCATGAATCGGTACAGCCCCGACTGATTCTAGTCTGGGAGTTCGTACTGCGATGCCGAACACTCCGGTGTACATCTCCCGCCTGCATTACACCGTCGGGGAGAAGGACATCGTCGAGTACGTAAGCCGGAAGCTGGGCTATGCATATGCTGGAGTCGCATCGGAACGTCAATTTCAAGGTGTTTGTAGTGCAAGTCCCTAACTGCTATCTGCCTCGCGTTATGGATGAAAGCTTCTGGCCGAAGGACGTGGTGTTCCGTCGCTTCCGCGGACAAATTCCACAAGAACACACTAGGACTAAACTGTAGTGTCATGGAAGTGCTATTAACATAGTTCTAAGCTACCTATTAACACACTCAATTATCATTAAAATATGTACGTTAATATATTGTTATAAGGTATTTATCTATGGGCCTTTGTAGCCTGAAATAAATGATTTATTTATTTTACTACTGTAAAGCCAATAATGATTGGTTCTTCTGATTCAACATGCCTATCTCTCAATAGCAGAGATTTTATTGTATTATTACCGGAGATAATTGGTATTGATTTTATTATTTTTATTCTCTCATAATATTGAAGAGTTTTTATAATTTAGGAGTATAACTATTAGTATATTGTGATTTCTGTTGAGATGAGGAAATCTGAGGGACATGTTTGTGGAGGGTTTATAGTACTCCTTTATATTTTTATATCTCCGGTAGTGAGATTTGTGTTGAATTCTAGATTTCAACACAAATGCTCTATCCAAGTGACAACGGAGAAAGCATCGACAGAGATCATGGCACGGTAGTTGTCGAATCTGACATTCAATACGATAAGCTTAATACTTATTCATTTTGAGTATTAATAATCTTTCATGGATTGACCTCGGAGATCTGAATTTTGATAAACTTCATGATTTTGATTCTATATAAGTTTAACGTTCACTTGGTGCCGCAGTGACCGATTTATCTCAAAGAGTTTTTATCGGTTTTCTCTTTGACATTGGCGCGTTCCAAACCGAAAGTAGTTTCTAATAATATTGGAAAATATAATAATAAAATATATATAAAAAAATAAGGTGATTTGGATTTAAAAAGATTCGTGAAATACAAGCTGGATTGTTTGGGAGAATGAACAGCCATAAAAGGGGTGTCTGTTAGCAGAATTGATTTAGTTTTGATTATTTTTAGTAGAAATCGTTTAAGTTTAATTATTGGTTTAGTTTCACGTATCGTATAAAAGGGCCTTGACAGTTCAGCTAGTTGGAATCAGCCTGAGAAAGATGAACTCAGATAATTCACTACTCTGAACAAAGAAAGGTTCATGAGAGGCAAGGTGTTAGGTTAAATGTGCAACAGCAGAGCTGACCTCATGAGTTTTCTTGACTCTACATGCAGGAAAGAAATTTTCCCCACACTGCACATGCGCCTAATTGAATATTTTGCTAGGGAATAAAAGTGACTAATTTCCGATCTTCGTCATAAACAGCTATTTGGATAGTTCTAGTTTGGAAAGGGTTTTGTAAAAGCCATAGGCGTTCGTGAGAGAGAATTACCCTGTTGATGGTTACATTAGTTCATAGGAACGATTCGGATTCACAACCCGAGTTCCCTAGAAGGCTAGATAAATCTTGCGATGGATAGTCTTGCTTTTGACCTTAGATAAGTAGATTTTTGGGCTGGATTTTCTTAGGATTGTATTTAATTGGGTTTAAAAATACTATACATAGGTATTCACGCATAAACACTAGGGTGGAGCAAAAAAAAAATCTTTTTTTCCCACAAATAGACAACGAAGCCTCTGATGCAAGTTTGATGCATCTCTGTACTGCCTGAGTGGTGTTAGGATACTTTCAGTGTCAAGTAAATTACTTTCTAGAGAAATGATTGCCATAATTTCGGTGTTCCTATATTTCATTACATCGGAGGTTTTATTAACTTTTATTTCACCTAACCTACTGCAAACATTTTAAAGTAGTGCTAAAGACATGAATCGGAACATATTTATAAGAAAATATTGACTTGATATCAAACAAAGTTGGTTCGTAAACTTTCATGGTGAAAGTAGCTAGGATTCTTCAAGTTATCTGTCAGTTCAGCTGTTCCATTAAACAAATGAAGAATTCTATTTGCATCAGTCAATCATCAAGAATAGATCACTTTTCCTAAGCTTTTGTTAGCTAAGATTTTGAGACTGTACCAGCAGAAGTAGCTGAAAATCTTTGAAACTCGCAGAAAAAATGTTTGGCCTGTTTCGCTCCACTCTAATGAACACACATTCATAATTTCGGTATTTGAGTTCATTCGTATCAGGTCGAATCAGAATAATCCAAATTATGATAGTTCCAATAATAATTAAAGTTAATTATAATATAATTATATTCAATAAATTAATTTAATTGCCAATACTTGTGTTGTTTATTAATATCTAGGAAACTTTATATTGGGGTAATTATTTTCTGAAGATTTTAATAATTTGTTCTTAATCTGTTTTCATGAATTGTTTGAGATATTTCCGACAGCGTGAAAAATATCCACTTTTGCAGTTATGGTTATGAGCGTTGGTAGGGAAATAAATAGTTCTGATAGTTGTTGCGAGATTAATTTATGTTTGGAATCTTCTATGAATGTATTCTTTCATAGATTGTGTTTCAGGATTTTATAATTTTGTATGAAGGGTTGGAAATTTTTCAAATATATGTGTTAATAGATGGTTTGTTGATGGTTGGAAAAGTCCATAACATTACTCTAAACAGAATTCTTTTGTGATGGGGTTTGGTGTTAGGTAGGTCAGCAGACAATTCATCAGGAAACTGATTTCACAAAAGAATTCACGATCACGCAGCAAATCAAATTTACGCACACTTAGCGATCTCCGATCTGAGTTGAGAGGGATTTCGTTTACTTATTTTATGGAATTGCGGAACTGTTGTTGGTTAACAACGACATGACATAATAGTGCTCTTGTCGATTTTGAGCGACGTTGAATGGTCTTAGTAATCAACAGAGAGATAGAGTGCTAAGAAAGTTAACGTCGTGCCATAGGGCTGACTTGGCCTCACAACCCAGGTTCTTTAGGTTGACTTTAGTACTTGGTTGTGAAAGTGTTCAACCGAATGGCTATATGCTCATTCCTAAAATTATTTCGGCGTAATCGATCTTTGCCAGAACGGTTTAAAAACACTCTACACTAGGTATTCATAAACATTCCATTCATGCACATTAGTGTGATTATTCTAACTATTGACAAATTTGATTCCAAATTATTAATAAAAGGTATTTTGAATTATTTTACATTGTGGTAAGAATGATTACTGTCGTAAGTTCCGGGGGGCGAGTGATATAAATCGTTGAAGTCATTCTTAGGTTTCTTTATAAGGAATTATAATAGTAGGACACTATAGTAATAAAAGAGATATATATACTGAATTTAAATTTTAGAACTTTTCAATGAAGTTAATCTTGGGAAAAATTACATTGGCTCAGAGTCTTAATCGCCATCATAATTTTTGGGGGGCGATTGTAACGGAACATCCTTTATCCATTAGGTTATAAAATTGAAATTCTCAGGGCACAGCTAGTTATTAACAAAAAGTAGTTTGAATTATTTTACGTTGTTTAAGATTCACTACTGTCGTAAGTTCCGGGGGGCGAGTGATACAAATCGCAGAAGTCATTCTCAGGTTTCTTTATAATGAATTATAATAGTAGGTCACTATAGTAGTAATAATAGAGATATACTGAATTTAAATTTTGGAACTTTTCAATGAAGTTAATTTTGGGAAAAATTACTTTGGCTTAGAATCTTAATCGCCGTCATAATTTTTGGGGGGCGATTGTAACGGAACAACCTTCTTCCGTTGGGTTATAAAATTAAAATTCTCAAAAATATTATAAAACCTTTTTGAAGATTCCGATCTTTTTAGAAAACAATTAGTATTTTAAAATAAAAAAGGTATTCTTGACAGCATTGGAATATTGTCAGAGAAAAGTCAGGTGATAAAAAATTCAAAAGAACAAGAAGAGAATTTTACTAGGAATAATCCACTGATAATATTCAAGATATTGTATGGTTGAATGAGCACTTTACATGTGCTAGGCTAATACACCATTCGACTTATGGATAGTTTGAGGTAGGTGGTACTTTAGTACTTTCCTACTGAGCATTTTACGTTTCATTCTCTTTCAGAAAACAATAAATTATATATAAGTCGGTTTATAGTCCTGTTATAAAAATCGTATTCCTGTTTAGTTAATTTTTCTGTATGACTATTATGAAGTGCCTGGGTGGTCAAGCCTTAAACACCATTATGTAGTGGATTGCTATTGTAGTGGCTTGCTTTTTAGATTAGAACTAAAAGATGTAGAGATCATAGGTAGAACAGTAGCATCTGTGCTGTGTGCACACGAGCGGAACGACGAGCCAGTCACAATCAGACATTCATGGATGAGATCGTAAGATGGTACGCTGAGTGTATATGGTTACTACCTTCCTAAAAATCAGTAGTGTGTTTTAGTTTACTTACCCTACATTACATTAGGCGATATAACTTTACAGGAGACATGTCTATTATCGTCTGGATATAATGTTATAATTTACAATATGGAATATGTGTTAGTTCCATAACTAGTTTATCTATTTGCCCTGTGTTAGAGATGTTATGATGAAATGCTCACACTGTTTTTCTTTACAGACTAAAATGACAATGATGGTCTACCTATAAATGTGAAGCAGAACCTAAATATATACACATGTGCAGGTGAACCAAACTTGTGAACCAACACTTATGAACCAGGCTTGTATATTGTAAAACTTGGGAACGTCAGGTATTTAATAAGCAGATCCTAATTATATAGACATGTGCAAGTGAACCAGACTAGTAAACCAAGACTTATGAACCAGACTTGAATATTGTAAACTTGGGGAACGTCAGGTTTCCAACGCCGCGATGAGAGGGATAAGTGTTAACCAGTGGCTACCAATCATAATATTATTATATTATAAAATTATTATGTGATTTATATTAAATTGTCTACATCTTGACTTATCACTATCATTATCATTACATAGTATAAAACGAAGTTACTTTCTCTGTTCCTATGTCCCTATGTCCGTAAGTATGCTTGAATGTATGTATGTATGCTTAAAATCATAGGATATCCACATACACGATATTTACCCGTCTTTGCTTAAGAACTTTTTGACTTTTAGATTATTTAAAAATATTTTGTTAGGAATCTCGAGTCACTAGGACCTGGTTACTACTCTTCATATCTAGGGTTTATTTCCACTAGACGTCACGTGCCATATTTAACTACAACTCTCCTATAATAATTAAATACTAAATTATACATTAAAATAGTCAATAAATTGATTTAAGTTAGGTAGTTTATTTAGATTTAAATTAGGCAGGGGGGGGGTTCTTTACAGTACGGAACCCTAAAAATCACTACATAGTATAAAACAAAGTCGCTTTCTCTGTCCCTATTTCCCTTTGTATGCTTAAATCTTTAAAACTACGCAACGGATTTAGATGCGGTTTTTTTTAATAGATAGAGTGATTCAAGAGGAAGGTTTATATGTATAATACATGCATAATATAGCCGTGCGAAGCCTGGGCGGGTCGCTTGTAACTAATAAAGTGACTAATATAGGTATTAAATTCTAGATAATGTATAACATTTGACAGCACTTCAGAACCCATTAGTATTGTTGACATAACTTAACATGATTAGGTTAGCTAGATATATCATTCACACAGGATGTTATAATTATTACGACTATTTAGGAGGGATAGGATATTGCGTACAGTCACATTACCAATTAGCTGAACTCCACGTGACCCAGAGCTCACTCGCAAATCTGTAAGGTCGTAAAGTAATGTTACCTAATTCTTTTAAGCTATTGCATAGCTTTTATCGCGGGCTTTGAGCGCGGCGACCGAATCAAGAAATTCCGTAACGAAAATAAAACCTAACACCCCCCCACTACGCCTACCATGTAGCTCGGCCGAGCGTTCGCTCTGCAATAGCTTTATTTAAACAATATATTATACAATAAAATATAAAAAATAATAAAAATAGGTACCTAAATACTACATTTATACAGATAATATGCGAATAAGCTCTGTGTCACATGGGTTTCAGCTAAATTTTTTTTAAATAATAACATAAAAAATACTTTAAAATAATAAAACAATTCACTCTTGAATGAATACAAACTAATAAAGCGATTGATTGTATCAATAACATAACATTTTGTTGCGTTTGACGAGCCAAGAGGCATTATGGTCACCAGGGTTGCGATTCGATTCCCGCCACATACAAGTATTTATACTATAGATAGATAATAATTTAGATAATTGTCTGTGGTCTGGTTGTTTCTATGTATTGTATAAATTTACAAAAGAAAAGTATAAAAGAGTACTTATATCCGTTGTCTAGCACCCATAACACAAGTATAGTTACTTAACTTGGGGCTAGATGGCGATGTGTGGAATGTCTTGCAATATTTATTTATTTATTAAAAACAGGTAGGTATGCCACGGAATAAAAATGGCATTGGGATATGCCCGGATCTGGGGGGGGGGGGCAGACCGGGGCCCACGCCCCGGGCGGCACGTCCAGGGGGCGGCCAAATTCACACTTATTAGACGAATGCTCAACTCATTATTAACTTAACTTTAAGACCACAGAATAAATTATAGTAAACCCAACCCGACCTCGACCCGCCCCGGCTTCGCACGGCTATATTATGCATGTATTATACATATAAACCTTCCTCTTGAATCACTCTATCTATTAAAAAAAACCACATCAAAATCCGTTGCGTAGTTTTAAAGATTTAAACATACATAGGGAAATAGGGACATAGGGACATGGAGACAGAAAAAGCGACTTTGTTTTATACTATGTAGTGGTAGTGAAGTACAGAACACATTGGTTTTTTTTTATATCAACTCGACCCAGGGGTACAAATAATAAATAAACAAACAAACAAACAAGAAATAAATAGGCTTTACTTAAAAAGAACAGTGATGGATCCATTATTTCCGAAAGTCAATCAATTAGTGGACATCTGTTAACTGAATAATAAAGGTAAAAATAAATAAAAATTGGCGGGGGCGGCATTTTCAGTTTTTGCCCCGCGTAAAAAAAATTGTAGATCCGGGGCTGGGATATGTGATAGTCAGATTAGAATACCTACGACCTAAATGATTACGTGTAGTAAAAAAATAGCAAAAACACGTCACTTTTGGGACTTCCCACAAATATGTACTTTAAGTACTCAGAAGTGTTTTTGGCAAAAAAAAATGGGTGCGTGTACTTATGTACGCGCGTGAGAAGTTATACTTCTTTGGCATTATTAAAAAAAAAAAAAAAAAAAAAAAAAAAAAAACTCGTCCGGCAAAAAACTCGTCCGACAAAATACTCGTCCGACAAAAAACTCGTCCGGCAAAAAACTCGTCCGACAAAAAACTCGTCCGACAAAAAACTCGTCCGACAAAAGACTCGTCCGACAAAAGACTCGTCCGACAAAAAACTCGTCCGACAAAAAACTCGTCCGGCAAAAAACTCGTCCGACAAAAAACTCGTCCGACAAAAAACTCGTCCGACAAAAAACTCGTCCGACAAAAAACTCGTCCGGCAAAAAACTCGTCCGACAAAAAACTCGTCCGACAAAAGACTCGTCCGACAAAAAACTCGTCCGACAAAAAACTCGTCCGACAAAAAACTCGTCCGGCAAAAAACTCGTCCGACAAAAGACTCGTCCGACAAAAAACTCGTCCGACACAAAAAACTCGTCCGACAAAAAACTCGTCCGACAAAAAACTCGTCCGGCAAAAAACTCGTCCGACAAAAAACTCGTCCGACAAAATACTCGTCCGACAAATATAAATAATTAATTACATTAAAATAATTATGTAGTAGTAGTACCTCTTTGTACTTACTTAAACTATTTGGTTTCGGTTTGCGGACAACTTCAACATGGTTTTATGACAGCTGTCATCTTGCGGTTTGCGGACAACTTCAACATGGTTTTATGACAGCTGTCATCTTGCGGTTTGCGGACAACTTCAACATGGTTTTATGACAGCTGTCATCTTGCGGTTTGCGGACAACTTCTCCCGTGAGAATTTTGTGTGACGCTTTTGTAAAATTTCACTCTCATCATTTTTTCATAACGCGCCTAAAGAAGTATAACTTCAAAAATAGTAAAGAAAAACATTGTTAATTATCTATAATCAAAGGATTGGACATAAACACTCCGTATATGATATCGGCACAATTGATGTGTTATCGTATCGTAATGGCATTGATGGCGAATAAGCAATTATGAAGTGCTACGATTATACATAACAGTATTTTTAGATAAAAATAAAACAGTACGATTACGGCAAACGAAAGGGATTGAAGGATTCACCGATGATAAAACAATTTTATTATTGTTCTGTGATTTTAACACAAACAAACTCAATATGTAAGTAATATTATCTTAATTATATTATTTTGACAGACGCGTATTTGATTAATTTGTTCAAACCTGACGTTTCGGGAACTTTGCAGATCTATACTAAGTATTAATAATATCACTACATAGTATAAAACAAAGTCGCTTTCTCTGTCCCTATTTCCCTTTGACTGCTTAAATCTTTTAAAATACGCAACGGATTTTGATGCGTTTTTTTTTAATAGATAGAGTGATTCAAGAGGAAAGTTTATATGTATAATACATGCATAATATAGCCGTGCGAAGCCGGGGCGGGTCGCTAGTCACTACATAGTATAAAACAAAGTCGCTTTTTCTGTCCCTATTACCCTTTGACTGCTTAAATCTTTAAAACTACGCAACGGATTTTGATCGGGTTTTTTTTTAATAGATAGAGTGATTCAAGAGGAAGGTTTATATGTATAATACATGCATAATATAGCCGTGCGAAGCCGGGGCGGGTCGCTAGTCACTACATAGTATAAAACAAAGTCGCTTTTTCTGTCCCTATTCCCCTTTGACTGCTTAAATCTTTAAAACTACGCAACGGATTTTAATGGGTTTTTTTTAATAGATAGAGTGATTTAAGAGGAAGGTTTTTATGTATAATACATGCATAATATAGCCGTGCGAAGCCGGGTCGTGTCGCTAGTTTATTAATAATACTATGAGCTGAAGAGTTTGTTTGATTGTTTGTTTGTTTGAACGCGGTAAACTCAGGAACTACTGGTTTGCATTAAAAAAATATTTTTGTGTTGGATAGTCCATTTATCAAGGAAGGCTATAGTCTACTTTTTATTTTGATATTCCCACGGGTTTGGAACTTACGCGGGTGAAATCGCGTGGCGTAGCTAGTATTATGATACCTATTAAGAGGATCACATCACATCATAATTATTATACCAATGCCATTTCTCGATGGAATTCAAATTCCTCGTATTATTGGCTCCCCTTTCCTTTGATGGTAACAAAATATGATGTTATTGATACAATTTTGACGTGACAACGTTTTATAAATTGGTTTGTCGGGTGACACTTCAAGAAACTGCGTTACGCTCCGCTGACGTTATGCGCTCACAATGAGAGCGAGTGAGAGGCACGCGGGCATGGTTAGCCCGCCTAAGAGCGAGAGAGACAGACATAAAAAGTGAAAGGCACGCGTCCCTTCCACTCGAGCACAGTTGTTGTCACGTAAAACTTTCGCCCGTATACCGACTTTACAGGCAACCAGTTTTTTTTATTCTGTTGTTTGTTTTATTGTGATTTTAAAAACAGTAGGTATATCTTATGATTTAAAAAGAAGAAATTTAAGCCGGATGAAAAGAAAAAATATTTTGGATGGTAAAGTACGTGGTAAATAACCCTCATAATCTAAACATACACAACTAATTAATCAAATGTTTGGAATATTCGGAATACCACAAAATGGTTTAATATACATACATATTAGGTTTACATGATAATAATGTTTTATAAGATATCGAAATACGGTATGTTTATTAATTAAATTCATCAAAATATCTAAGATATATCTACTTAGGTATTATTTATATTTACCTGAATAGTTTGTTTGTTTGAACGCGCTAATCTCAGGAACTACACTGGTTTGAATTGGAAAATTATTTTTATGTTGCATAGTCCATTTATCGAGGAAGGCTATAGATTATTTTTCATTTTGATATTCCTACGGGGTCGGGACTTACGCGGGTGTAACATAGTACTTATATATTTTTTCTTTTGTAAATATATATATACTTAATAGCGAAATCTACCTACATACAGACTGCCAGACCAGAAATAAATATCTGAACATAAAATACTTGTTTGAGACTGGAATCGAACCCGCCTCAAACACACACAGATTATGTGAGTGAAAAGTAAATAATGTTCAATTTATAATTCAATTTGTTCAGGCTTTAGGCTTCCATTTTAAGAACTTTTTCAATGGATTCGGATGAGGAATCGGCAATGTTGATTATCTTCAATTGTTAAGTAAACAACCGACAATCCTCTGTTAGGATTAAACGAGATTTTGGAACGATTTGGGAACGATACACATTGTTAAAAATAAAGTGTTTTCCTTCAATTGCTATCGGGAGATTTTGTGCCAATAACATTTCCTAAAGAATTCGGTTGATGCCGGAAATTGGTATTTTGCGGATGCGGCCACTTTGCCGGATAAATACCTAACTCTTATTTTAGGATTACGAATGTTTTTAGTAAAATTGTGGTTGAATTCAGTATTTCTAAGCTAACGCCAAAAGTTGAGGTTTTTTACCGTATTTAACTATACAATGTGTTTTGGCGAAGGGTATTAATACGAAAGGGGGTTGTTCTAGACTTCTAGGCGAACAACTTTTGTTCTACGACTTTTGGAAATTCGAACATTTCGTTCGAAGTTTTTGTATGACACAGCTGATTTTCAAGTAAAAATTCCCTCAGAATTTTCTAAAAAAAAACATCGAATTTTCAAAAGTCGTAGAACAAAAGTTGTTAGCCTAGACGCCTAGAACAACCCCCTTTCGTATTAATACCCCTTCGCTGAAACACATTGTATTACATTTATTTTTGTTTTTATGAAACGAGTTCGGAACCTGATCAGCTAAGGAACGTACCCTCCAAAGACTGATGACTTACTTTTAAACATATAGCTTTTAAAAATAAAGTTATTTTAACTGGATTACCACGGAGTTGTAACCGTCGTATTCACAAGACTATTTGCGAATAGGTTAAAAGAAGGTGAAAACAAAAAAAATGGTTGTCTGTAAAGTCGGTTTACAGACGATAATTAACATGATAAAGTCATAAGAAAACGATGAAAAATTGAGTTTTGTTTTTTGTTTATATAAACCAATATATATATATAGCAATATTGCTGTGTGACGTCATTGTTGACATGACGTCACCGGAACGTGACAATGACGTCACACTTTTAGTGAATGCAGATGTTCATCAATTTAATAGACGTTATCACGTCAAAAAGACATGACAAATATACTTTTTGTAACCCCTTTAGAGGAGATTCTCAACTCGTCCTGTTCTTAACTGGGATTCAAAATTTCAGCGAAATCAAAATTATGAGAATTCAACAATTAAGCAAATTCAACTTTTTGAACCTGAATGATTTTATTTATGTTTATTGATTAACTTTATAAAGGCACCTAGTTAAAACTATAATAATAATAATAATAAAGCCTTTTATTTCCGAAATTCACAATTAGTTGAACACAAAATAAAATAAATTTAAACAAATGCAAAAAAAAATAAAGCAAATTTTAAGTGCACATTATTATTTTCACAAAATGTCTCTTAATTCGGTATGCCTTACGGCAAAGGCCTCCTCCAACTCTTTCCACTGTTTTCTATCAGCCGCTACTCTCATCCAAAGGGGTCACAAGGTTAGTTTTAGATCGTCCTCCCATCTTTTGGCTTTTCGACCTCGCTCCCTAACGCTTAGCGCTAGTTAACGCTAGTTAAAACTAGACGCAGTAAAATTCATACGTGTATCCAAATATTTCAAAAATACATAATTCCACTAAATAATATCGGTCACCGTAGGGACTGCTAAGGGCTGGCTCACTGCCAAGGTTTGGTCACTGGATCAAGGTGCAATCTGTTTAGGTATTTACAGAGGAAAAACAATATTCTGCACCTAATCACCGGATATTTCATAAAGTTGTATTTTTAGAATCAAGTCAAAGAGAAAGTAATACAAAAAAAGTTGTAAGGACACTTTTAAGACCAAAAGTTGTAACGCCACTTTTAAGACCAAAAGTTGTAACGACATTTTTAAGACCAAAAGTTGTAACGACATTTTTAAGACCAAAAGTTGTAACGACACTTTTAAGACCAAAAGTTGTAACGACATTTTTAAGACCAAAAGTTGTAACGACACTTTTAAGACCAAAAGTTGTAACGACATTTTTAAGACCAAAAGTTTTAACGACATTTTTAAGACCATAAGTTGTAACGACACTTTTAAGACCAAAAGTTGTAACGACACTTTAAAGACTAAAAGTTGTAACGACACTTTTAAGACCAAAAGTTGTAACGACACTTTAAAGACTAAAAGTTGTAACAACACTTTTAAGACCAAAAGTTGTAACACCACTTTTAAGACCAAAAGTTGTAACGACACTTTTAAGACTAAAAGTTGTAACGCCACTTTTAAGACCAAAAGTTGTAACGACACTTTTAAGACCAAAAGTTGTAACGCCACTTTTAAGACCAAAAGTTGTAACGCCACTTTTAAGACCAAAAGTTGTAACGACATTTTTAAGACCAAAAGTTGTAACGACACTTTTAAGACCAAAAGTTGTAACGACACTTTTAAGACTAAAAGTTGTAACGCCACTTTTAAGACCAAAAGTTGTAACGACACTTTTAAGACCAAAAGTTGTAACGACATTTTTAAGACTAAAAGTTGTAACGACACTTTTAAGACCAAAAGTTGTAACGACATTTTTAAGACCATAAGTTGTAACGACACTTTTAAGACCAAAAGTTGTAACGACACTTTTAAGACTAAAAGTTGTAACGCCACTTTTAAGACCAAAAGTTGTAACGCCACTTTTAAGACCAAAAGTTGTAACGACATTTTTAAGACCAAAAGTTGTAACGACACTTTTAAGACCAAAAGTTGTAACGACATTTTTAATGAGTCGCGACACCACACTGTTCAATGCGAAATAGAAATGAAAATATCTGGCTTGCTTTCTATAAGAGAGAGAGAGACAGACAGAGAAACATGCGACGCCGCACAGCTTACAATAGCTTACTATAGCAAAAAGTGTCGTGACAACTTTTTCGTAAGATTTTTTTTCCGTCTAGCCCTCATTCACAACGCGCGATAAGGAACTATCGTTCCAATAATTAACGACCACTGTGGCGCGTTGGACCTACAACTGTACACCGCGACGGAAAAGGGTTCGATTCTCGCCTGTTAACAAATATTTATGTATTTACTGATATTATTTTTTTTTTAAATATTTCAGGACATATTACACATCGCCATCCAGCCCCAAGCTAAGCAATTTAATGCTTGTGTTATGGGTGCCAGATAACGGATAAACTACTTATATACTTTTTTTTTTGTAAATATATACATATTATACATATAGGAAACACCCAGAACCAGAAACAAGAATTTATGGTCAGCATAAATACTTGTTCCCGGCGGGAATCGAACCCGCAACCTTCTGCGTCGCAGTCGGGTGTTCGCCCGACGCGCCACAGAGGTCGTCTGTTTGTTTGTTTCTGGTTTAGCTGTTGTGATATGTAGGTATAATCTATACTTACTTCACTATCACTACATAGTATAAAATACATACTTAGTATAAAAAGTCGCTTTCTCTGTCCCAATGTCCCTATATCCCTATGTATGCTTAAATCTTTAAAACTAGGCAACGGATTTTGATGCGGTTTTTTTAATAGATAGAGTGATTCAAAAGGTAGGTTTATATGTATAATACATGCATAATATAGCCGTGCGAAGCCGGGGCGGGTCGCTAGTAGGTACTTATAATAAAAGAAGAGAGGACAAAAATTCTGTAGGTAATTGGAAGCAAATTATTATACATAATTTATACACAAAGGCGTATGAAGCGTTGCGATCGGTGTGTACTTAAGAGTGTCAAGTACTAACACAAACCTCATTGTTTGGTTTAAGAGGCGAGTCCCTAAAAACGTCATTTACTATTTTAAAAATATTGAAGAACTCCCTGCATTGTAAGACACTAAAAAGAATTCTCGATAGCTTATTAGATGAGTCTACAGTTTCACTGTCAGATATTTTGAAAATAATCCATAGTTTTTGAAAAAACAATTATTAACTTTGATGAAAAACATCGAAATCGACCTTTTCTACTTTAAGTATCTGTGCTACTTCGTTGTTATATTTGAAAATATTTTTGGTTAAATTGTGAGACAAAAGTATAGAGAATGCATTCATCATTGCAGTTTTTTACTTATTGAAACCAAATAATAATAATCAATGCCGAAACATAGATATTTTTTTTGGTTAAAATCATTCCTCGCTGCCCATACATTTTAGTATGAAGCAGTAGCTCGTGACATTTCGCTTTATATTAGATGTCGCGGCGCGCAAAAGTGACAGTGTCATCTCAGTATTCAAGGTGAGAGCACGTCCATTTGTTTCCCGACATTTATTGTTTGACCTGGCATAAGGGTGGGGTGCGCGCTCCTTATGCGACTCCTTATGCGCTCCTTAATCGACTCCTTATGCGCTGGCATAAGGAGTCGAAACTAGGTATAATCCGCGCACAATGAGAATAGGATGGAACCTTGTCAAAGTAAATCGAAAATGACAGTTTATAAATACATATATAAATAAATATTGCAGGACATTCCACACATCGCCATCTAGCCCCAAGCTAAGTAACTAGACTTGTGTTATGCGTGCTAGTCAACGGATATACTACATATACTGGGTTATTGGAAATTATACTAGCAAGCCGTTGAGGGCTACTTCTGTGCACCCAAACCAACAACTTTTGTTCTACGACTTTTAGAAATTCGAACTTTTTTTCGAAAATTTTGAGGTTAGGTTTACCTGAAAATCAGCTGTTCCTTACACGGAGAGGTCAGTAACCTTAAAATTTGACTTATTTTTTAAGTTTCATGTACTGTTTTTGGTCTGAATGACCTTTGTTTTAAAAAATCAGCAAATACCTACCCACTTATAAAAATTTGTAAATATATACTTATAATTCATAGAAATAACCAGACCACAGACAAATATTTAAGCATAAATACTTGTCTGAGGCGGGAATCGTACCTGTGTGGCAGTCCGGCATGGTGACCATTGTGCCAACTGGATCGTCTTCAAGTAGCGTTAGCATAAAAGTTCTGAATAATGGGTAATTCGTTTTGTTGTAATTAGTTATTTTTTATTTATTCATATTTAGTGTAGCTACATATATAGTATTAGGCATTTCTACTGTATGTGAAGACTTCACGGACAAACATACATACTGACACATATACGGGTCAAACTGAGAACCGCCTTTTTCTGAAGTCTGTTAAAAATACACAAAAATGTTTCATGGTTGTAATCCTTTCAATAATAATGTTTAGGAATATTTTTTTTAGTTATTCCAATTATTATTCCCCAATGCCACTCATATGTGCTTCATGGGAATCATCATCAGAGCTTTGACTTTCTTCAGAAGTATCGCTTTCTGAAAAAAATGAAGTTGATGCAGCCAAAGTTCCCTCACCTCGGATGCGTGACACCGTGTTTTAGATATGCTTGTTGCTCGTTCGGTTATTGAAGTGAAAACTTCTTATGGCGCGTTGGGCACTTTTGTGGGTGAGCATTTTCAGCCGTTCTCGCGACAGATGAGATTTCGACAGATGAGATTTTACACAGATATACAGTTTTCACTTCTGCCTGCACTCCCGGAGTGCGCTGTTTTTTTTTTGTATTTTTGAACAAACCCATAGGTTCGTCAAAAAGATCTCTTGACAATGTAATTCCCGAATTACTAGATTCGTGATCCACAGCCAACTATGTCATCATTTTCAATGCGTTAGAACAACCGACTTCGTTCCTGATCGAAATATCTATCGACTGCCAGAACTATTTGAGGTGGTTGACTATTCAAAGTTTTACCCCATTTTCCACTCATTATCACTAAATCACTAAAATAATCACACAATAATTAATTACATAAATCTAGCATTTATAATAAAACAAACCACAATTTATAACAACACAAACCACGGTCGGAATTTATTATTTGTTTATTTAATCACTTTAATAAGCACAGTCCTTATGTGCTCGTTTTATTTATAATTTTGGAGAAAACATTTCTTTAAATGAAATCGCCATTGCTCCATAGACAATCGACCACAGACAATAATAATTTTTCTTTAAATCAATGGGTCTGTTTCAAATCCGCGACACTATGACCGGGCAAATAACTAATTTATACCTAATTATTATTCAGAACTTTTTTTCTAACGCTACTTTTCTGTCATTTTCGGTTTACTTTGACAAGGTTCCATCCCATTCTCATTGCGCGCGGGTTATAATGTGATATTGATTATTTATTTTAACCTAAGAAATAACTGTTTCTATATTTCATTTTAATTTTTGACATAATTATGACAGGCAAACATAGACAAAAAATTAAATACTTCATGGACTGTGGTTTTTTACCTTTCGATATAGGGCATTACAACAAACAAATAATGCCTTCACACCAAACCTCTAAAGCGTCTCGGAAATGGGATATTTGAAGAAACGTTTATCCTACGATTTTATAAAAGTTCGAGGTGCACTTTGAGACCCATACCCTTCGATAGAGGGCATTACAGCGAAAAAATTATGCCTACACAACAAACCTCAAAAGTGTCACGGAAAAGGACGCGGTGATACGTCTTGTAGAAATACTTGGTCACAATGCTTTTATTTGAATATCCCGTTTCTGAGCTGTTTTAGAGGTTTGGTGTAAAGACATTATTTTTTTATTGTAATGCTTTTTATCAATAGGTATGGGTGTCAAACTGCACAGCGGCATTTTAAATTACTATGCCGGTTGTGTCCAAAGATCTTTACATTTCGATCTCTAATTGGATATGTTTTACAAACAATTTGCGGGAAAGAAAAACTCAACTAGTATTTGACGTTCCTGCCTTTTGCAGGACTTTTTTTTTTGTTTTCTCTAAAGAAATTAAAATAGGAATTTATTGAGCTGTCAAAAATTAAATAAAAATATGGAAAAGGTATGATTTAGGTAGGTAGGATGTATTAAAATTGTAGCTTATTTTTATATTTTAATCCTATATATCGTAACTTATTTTTATTCAAGTTTAATAATAATGGGAACAGTAAAAGGAAATTACTATAAATCCCAAAAAAATAAAGGAAGATTTAAGACAAACCAGTAACTATAATGTACTCATCTTTTTACCCAACTATATTGAATATTACCTACGATTTGCAGATGACATCGTCATTATGGCAGAAACGCTGCCGGACTTACAGAGAATGTTGAATGGCCTAGCTGATTCTTCTCGTCGCATCGGTCTCCGGATGAATTTGGATAAAACCAAAATCATGTACAACGAGCATGTTGTCCCGGAACCGATTGCCGTAGATGGAATCCCACTCGAAGTTGTTGCGAAGTATGTCTACCTAGGGCAGACGCTTCAACTAGGCAGACACAACTTTGAGAAGGAAACCCAGAGAAGAATTCAGTTGGGCTGGGCAGCATTCGGGAAACTCCGTCGAGTCTTCTCGTCGCCTATACCGCAGTGCTTAAAGACAAAAGTCTTTAATCAGTGCGTCCTACCTGTGATGACTTACGGAGCCGAGACGTGGACACTCACAGCTAGACTAGTCCACAAATTTAAAGTCGCTCAGCGAGCTATGGAGAGAGCTATGCTCGGTGTTTCTCTGCGGGATCGAATCCGGAACGAAGTAATTCGCCAGAGAACTAAAGTGATCGACATAGCTCAACGGATTAGCAAACTGAAGTGGCAGTGGGCTGGTCATATCTGCCGCAGGACTGATAATCGTTGGGGTAAACTTGTCTTGGAGTGGAGACCGCGAATTGGCAAACGTAGTGTAGGACGCCCTGTGACCAGGTGGAGCGACGACATACGCAAAGCGGTGGGCAGTGAATGGAAAAGAAGAGCCGAAGATCGGGCTCAGTGGCGTATCTTGGGAGAGGCCTACGTCCAGCAGTGGACTGACACCGGCTGATGATGATGATGATGATGATTGAATATTATAAAGATTGGTAGGTGTTTTGCCTGAATATTTATATAATAATACTAGCTGCCCTCCGCGGTTTCACCCGCGTAACTCCCGATCCCGTGGGAATATCGGGATGTAAGCTATCCTATTGAGAGATAGGATAGCTTACATCCCGATATTCCCATGGATCGTTGGATCGAACTGCACATGGTGTGCGAATTTTATTATAATCGGTTAAGTGGTTTAGGAGTCCATTGAGGACAAACATTGTGACACGAGATTTATATATATTAAGATATGATGCCGATACCGACACGTTTTAACCTGTTTCTTAGTAGGGCACATAGGTACATACGAACGTTTATGTGTGAATTTTCAATATATAGAGACGGATGTAATAATTATTTCGCATAATTATTATTATAAAAATATATAAATATAAAAATTATTATAGTACAGAACATTTACTTATTGACAATTTCGTTATCAAACAAAATACCCAAAAAAACGTACACTCTGACCCCACCCTTTCCCGCCAGCTACTTACTACCGGACTGCAGTTTTGCGATGTGACAAGTTAAATACTACATACATTGCGTGTTTTCTATGATATTCATAAACATCCTACAAAGACGAACGCTTGATGAATATGTAACTTGTACAAAATGTACGATGCATCGAAAGTAGATTTATTTGTTTCCAGGGTGCGTAATTTTAATACTGCGTTGCACCTGTGTGGCTAGAAAATATCAATGTGTGTGTTCTATCAGAAGTTCCCACGGTCAAGGATTACAGGCTTAATAGTACTTTTTTTTAGCTATAATATGTTTTTGTTAATATTTAAGTAATAAATAAATAAATAAATAAAATAATAAGACTTAGAATAAGCATTATATTTACAAAAAAGGTATATTTATAAGCTAAGCAACTAGCTTGTGCTTAGCTTATAAATTGCTTGTGTTATGGTGGACATACAAGGGATTTAATACTTATAAACTTTTCTTTTGTAAATATATAGATAGATAACTTTATTTGTACAACACAGTAAAAAACATACACAAAGTAAAGTAATAGCTAGAAAGTACAAGATGCACAGATGGGCGGCCTTATCGCTGAAAGCGATTTCTTCCGGACAACCTTTGGATGGAATAGAACTGATTACAGAAACACACAGACCGAATCATATACTTACAGACATACCAAGACAAGAAACAAATATCAAATCATCAAATATCAAATCATCTACGTTGCAGGCGGGTGTTCGCCCGCCGCGCCATAGATGTCTAGCAATATTTAGACGTGCCAAAACAATGAAAATTCCAACGTTCTGAATTATGTCAGCTTGTTTACTCAACGATCAGTGGGTGGAGTGCGAGTTTTTTCGTATAGCAAACGTTACTATCACGTTAGCGTAAACGAGAAAATTGTATGGTTGTATGGTTTTCTATACGGAAAAACTCGCACTCCACCCACTGGTGTTTTCAACATTTAGGTAACTAATACCTACTTCCGTCAAATACAAACACAATTTGGCACAGTTTCTCTTTGAATCGGACGCTGGTTGATCGATTATTTTCTTTGTAAGAAATCCTAATATGTAAACTAACGCGTGTAAATATTAGACTACTAGCTGTGCCCTGCGGTTTCACTCGCGTAAGTCCCGATCCCGTGGGAATATCGAAAAAAAAGTATCCTATGTCCATCTTATACCAGGGGCCTAAGTCTGCTAACACAATTGTGTTTCAATAGTGTGTCGATATAATCGTAATAGAAATTTAATGTCAAAAATATGACATTACATGTCAAATTGGTATTCTCCTAACGTTGACTATTCTATCGAAACACCACTGACACACCACTGACTCACTTTTGTATTCTGCTCTACAATCGTGGCTCAATGGAATCTCGATAGTTGTCAAAACGGTATATTGCTTAGCAACATATACCATTGAGACTCCATAGTGATTATATTGCGATGTTATTAAAACTTTAGCAGAATACCAAATAAAGTCACAATCTCGATATAATATCAATAGAGTCTCGATATAATGACAATGGTTGGCCAAATAGCAGAATAAGGCCCCAGGAGACGGACCCACCAATTTTCAGCCAAATCAGTTCAATCATTCTCCGAAACAGCATCAAAAACTGCTGTGTAGTTTTAAAGATCTAAGACATAGGGACAGACAGCGGAAAGTGTCTTTGTTTTATACTATGTAATGATAATGATAGGCATAATATTACAGTATATTATAGGTACTTTAAATAAAATGTGGCTGTAAAAAATACTAGGAGTGTTCTACGGTTTCACCTGCGTGATCAGAAACTATAGATAGAAGCCTAGTTTCTTATTCAAGGTGCTATCTATCAGTAGATAGTTATCTAGATATCAGTAATTTAGGCGAGAAAGCGACAGACAGAGTTATTTTCACATTTAGAATTAGTAGCTACGCCCAGCAGATTTACCCGCACTAGTGTCTCTTAAAAAATTAAAAATTATTTGTACCTATTGATTTTCTACAAACACAGAATACAAAATATTTACTACAAACTTTACCAACACCACCACTTCAGCGGTCGAATTAAAAAAAAACTTTCTTAGTGATGGCATTATACATACAGCTATCTGTATGCCAAATTTTAGTCCGATTTGTCTATTGGTTATTTGTCTTGTCATTTTATACTTAGATAGATAACTTTATTTGTACAACATAGTAAGCAACATAAAACACGATATACTTACAGAAAGCAAAGTAAAGTAATAGCTATAAAGTACAAGTTGCACAAATTGGCAGCCTTATCGCTGAAAATGATTTCTTCCAGGCTACCTTTGGATGGAAAAGAACTTACTCTGGTACTTTTTTGTTCTATAGTATTCTTTTCAATTTTCTGTTTTTAATGTTCTTATGTTTGTTTGTCAACATCTCAAATACTGTTCTAAATATTTATTTTTGTCGTGTGCTTGTCTAAATAAAGGTTTTTCTATTCTATTCTATTGGTTCGAGCTGTACATAGTTTGAATTTTATATTTATAGATTTTAACTCTCCAAACAATACCCAGTTGAATAATGGATCCAATATCTAAGTTCAATTCGACTTACGTTTTATTACGCACCCACCGTAAAGTTAAATCATCAATTTCAAATACCCTGATCGATATCACACCTGAATACCTAAAGGCCATGTAGAACAGTTTTATAGTCTCTCATATATTTTTAACTCTCACATATATTACAATCAAAGTTCGCTATAAATGCTTTTAATGTGGGAAAGCGCTGTAGCGATCTATCTGTCTCCAGGTTTTTGCGAAATCTAAATTCAGCGTCAAAACTTTTATTTTTATTTTTCAAAAAACAAAGGGTAAAAACGGTACCCTAAAAACAGACGAATAGTCTAGACTCCACTAGCTATCCGTCCGTCCGTCTGTATTAATCTGTCACCAGGTTATATCATAAGAACCGTGATAGCTAGACAGTTGAAAATTTCAAAGATGATGTATTTCTGTTGCCGCTATAACAACAAACAATAAAAACATAATTTAATATCATAATTTAATGGTACGGAACCCTTCTTGCACGAGTCCGACACGAACTTAATTTCCTTTTCTAGGAAGGCAAAGATCTAAAGGGTTTTGGCGGGAACGAGCCAACAACATGTCGTGCTGCAGTTTTAT
Organism: Idaea aversata; assembly: GCA_907269075.1. NCBI lineage: Eukaryota > Metazoa > Arthropoda > Insecta > Lepidoptera > Geometridae > Idaea > Idaea aversata. Next base: position 3,416,458 of record OU026084.1, read on the forward strand.
TTACACGAAACTTAGTTGTAAACCGAGTTAAATTGTATAATTCCGGTGGAAAGTTATCTAATTTAGTTCTGTGAAAGTGCACAAGTGTAGTGAAAGTAAAAATCAGTGTCAAACATGGACTTTTCTCGTTGCCTCCAAAATCTCCTACAAGGTTATAGTAAAGTAGCCACCGCTTTACTATGACCCCTGACTTGACAAACTGTGACTTGACGACTTGACCATCTTGAAACACTTTGAGCCCGATTTCTGTAAATCGGGCCATAACTTGATGCAAAATATTACTTGATACTGGCTATATGCACAAACCGTGCGAAGCCATAACTGAAGAAAAAAAAAAAAAAGATCTAAAGCATGTCGCTCTTAATAAACCCCAATGTTTATTCTCATCCACCAAAAGAAAAGTTCGTAATAATTATAACTCTACCATTGGATTAAAGGAATAAAGTCATGGAATTTAGACAAAACATTCACAAATACGTATTCTTAAACTTCATAATTGACTTCAAAGCTGTTTCGAAGTTATAAATAGACGCAGTAAATTCGTTCAACAACAAATGCAAATCCGATTTCAATTTATTTCCACAGTTTAAACGAATTTAGTTTAACTTTCACGTGTGAAGTTTATAATAATGTTTTCTGACTTTTAATCCAATTTAAAAATCGAATAGGTCAAGGACGCAGTTGTAGTGAAGTTCTTGAAACGTCTTTTCAATTTTAATGGATGTAGATAATCCAACCTTAAGGTTAAAAGATTACATAAATTTTCTAGCTAAATCTTTTACTTTGTGTAAATCGTGCCCTATGTTCCTTCTTGTGTTGTAGAAATAAAATTATCTATTTATTAGCTACATACTCTTTCGTCACATCCGTTACACACGTTATGTCACATTCCTGACGTATACTTCCGTTTTAAGTAGGGTTTGCTTTGCTGACCCATTTTCAAGACGTTTCACGCGAAATATTATACTTTTGTATATAACATTTATATACGCAAACCTAAACGTCGTAACGTGTGCGTGACGAGTGCGTCTTAGCAATACGAAATCTATGGTTATGACGCAAACGCAGTCAAGACGCGCTGCATAAGAATACGGCAATTGGGCGGCTGTACTTAAGTGGCTCTTGGATAATGTGAACGCACTGCGCTAAATGCGGCCCCACGATTTGGCAATTTTGTGCTGCTCTCTTAACTTTAGCGAATCAGCGTCTTATTTTCGTCTCTATGCGTTCGCGCGCACTATGTCTCATAATCTCATAAGGTTGATTGAGAATACAGGTGTGAATGTTTCATACAGCACGAGCGTAGGTGTGTAACCGCAACATTCGTAACCTACTGAAGTAAATGTGGCTGCTAAAGTCACAAAGCAAAATTCTAGTTCCATAGACCGCGATCCTGACCGCAACGGCTCCGTTGCTAAATCATCTTATCCTAAAATGTATAAGCTAGTGGAAAGTTGTAGCAAATTTGTTCAAATATTTAACCCACCTTTTTACCAACATTTAGAAAAGTATATAAGTAGTATATCCGTTGTCTAGCACCCATAACACAAGTCTAGTTTCTTAGCTTGGGGCTAGATGGCGATGTGTGGAATGTCCTGCAATATTTATTTTTATTTTATTTATTTAACTTAAAGTCTTACCTTCACATGAAAGCGTTAAGTATCTTGGTCTGCACCTGGACAGAAGACTCACTTGGGCTAAACACATTAAAACCAAACGAAAAGAGGCAAACTTGCAATTTCAATCACTAAACTGGCTTCTTGGACGTAAATCAAGACTGTCACTCACCAACAAACTACTGGTCTACAAGGCCATCATAAAGCCAATATGGACTTACGGCATAGAACTCTGGGGCTCTGCTAGCAACTCGAACATAGAAATACTGCAAAGATTTCAAAATATTGCTTTAAGGACCATCTCAGGTGCACATTGGTTTGTAACCAACAATGAAATACGCGAACACCTTCAAATGCGTACTGTCAAGGAGGAAGTGAGCAAATACAGCACCAAGTACAAAGAACGACTAACCACACACGTTAATCAACTTGCAAGGAACTTACTGGACAGTGGTACGAACGTAAGGCGCTAAAAGAGATGGCACGTCCTAGATTTGGACCAAAGACAGTGACAGTTAGAGGGATCATCTATTAGATGATCCCTCTAACTGTCACTGTCCCCCGACTCGGAAAAGGCATTCAACCATAGCATCATAGTTAAATTTTTTTTTTTCCTTTTCTTTTCAATCTGCAATCGGCTCCTCTAGCCATATTCAGATCTGTTCCCCTACTGTGGATAAAAGTGGGTCATCCCATTGGGATGACCCACTTTTATCCACTTTTATCCACAGTCGGGGATGATGCTATGATGCTATGGTTGAATGCCTTTTCCGACTAATGGAAATAGTGGAATATATTTGATTTAGAAGTTAAAGATCTCATAGAACTTTCTCCATACTTTGTTCCCTTATTTTCTTCATGAATGCCTCTAGAGCAATCCTTTTCAGAGTTCCGTACCTCAAAAGTTAAAAAAAGTAACCCATATGATCACTTTCTTGTCCGCCTGTCCGTGTGTTTTTATTAACTTAGGTTTGCTGTGCACAGCCCTTTGGTTTTTTATGGAAATATAGAATTTCAGGAATTATTTTTCTTTAGTGAGTAATTAGAATCGTCTTTACATTTATTTATCTATTACCTGTGCTCTGTGGTTTTACCTGCGTTAGTCTAGGGTTGGAATTTTGATAAAAAGACTAGGTATATTCCTCTTCAAGACCCTGTCTATCCCTATTTAAAATTGTGGTTGTGCGGTTTAGACATAAAAAGTAAAACATACAGAAACATTAGTAGGTATGTCTGTTTCTGTCGGAGGTCTTGACAGCAATTATCTACGCGAAAACTCTGTTTGAAGTTTCCGAATTCGAAGAGACCAATTTAAAATAAAGATATTTCTTTCTTTTTCAAGTTGCGAAACCGGCTCTTACCTGCCTATACCTACAATGGAATATTCAAGGAAATACCCTTATTCGTAATAAGGAAGAATATTACATCACATTTCACCTCGACCCACAAACGTCTTATAAGTAATCTGGTGGATGAAATGGAATTCAGTGATATCACTTTTTGTTATTAACCTGAGCCAAGAATTTATCAACGGATATACAGGGTTATTGGTAATCATATAAAGCCAAGAATTTAGAGGCCCACTTCTGTGCACAAAACACAAATTTTGTTCTACGACTTTTGCAAATCTCTAAGTGTAAATTTAAAAAAAACTGCTTATTTTTTAACCGACTTCAAAAAAAAGAGGAGGTTCTCAATTCGGTTGTATGTATTTATTTTTATTAATGTTCCCGCATATCTTCTTTGTCAATTAACATTACCTACCTCAAAAATTCCCAAAAAATGTTCGATTTTCCAAAGGTCGTAAAACGAAAGTTGTGTGTTTGGTGCACAGAAGTGGGCCTCAACCGCTTGTTAATATGATTACCAATTACCCTGTATACTTAAAGGTTCCGCGCGTACATTTACTGAATAAAACATGATTTTTATCGCGTTAAATGAAGAATTTATTATTCTGCTATTCAAATTAGGTTAATACAACACCTTTGCAATAGTAACGAATGTTTACAGCTGCGCCTGCGCTGTTTCGGTACCGATTAACGCGAAATTACTGCGACGGGTGACCGATTAAATCTGTGACTAAAATATCAGAATTACAAAGCATCATACGCTAAAATAGCTGTCTAAAAAGCGTGCAACTTAGGTATAAATAAATATTATATCTACCAAATTAATAGATCTCTGTAGTCTCGGATTAATAAAGGCTAAGTCAAAACTTATAAAGAAAATCAAACGAACTTATTTCCCCCACACTGTCACGTTTTTGTCGTAAATCGTTCATCGTATTAGGGGGCGAATAGGTGGCGTGTCTCAGAATTAATTAGAAAAAGCCAGAGTTTTGAAACGAACCGAGTGAGAGACCAGTTAGGTAAGATATTTATCTTCGGCTTCATAAGCTCTGATGAAAACGGGAACCTTGGTATTATATATCGCTGAGTAAATTCTGGAGTTTATTAAGTCACACGATATTGAAGGTTTTATTAAATGTAATGAAGTGAACCCGAGTTAAGGTCAGGGATTCATGCAGAGCACACAAAATACGTAAACAGATGCTAAAAATCTTTAGAAATTGCTAGAGCGTTCGTTGAACTTTACAAATGACTGTACTAAGTACATGCTAATTTTAAAAGGGCTGTAACTTTGCCGATGTCGCGCGTGGGAGTATCTAATAAACGGCGAGAAAGTAACAAATTGTTTTGGACCAAGTTTTCTAACTTAGCCAAATTACCTACGTTTCATTTTGGCTTTGCACGACTTTACTCTAAAGCCGGTATCTACAAGAATGACAGAACGGTTAAGAACGTACAATAACTGTGTGATATAGCGATAGAGTTAGGTGTAGTGTGAAGTTTGTTTACCTTATCAACTCCTTTCAGTATCCCAGGGGTAACACTATCTTTTAGGTACACATGTCCAGCAGGGGAATTGACATAGGTATCATGTGTGTTTATATCACAGTATCTAGGTACAGATAGTAACTAATTTATTCCTTGCATGAATCACTATGAGGTTCTTGATCGTCGTAAGTAAAGTAATTGGTTGATTCGTTTCAAACTTCATTAGATGATGCCAAGATTAAGTTACAGTTGAATCATCACCATTTAGCCATCATTTAGCACCAACAATACTCGGTAATTTTTTATTTTTTTTACATATTGTTTGTAGCACCGTTAATTTAGTAACATAACAACTATGACATTATGACACTGTAAAAGTCATAGATCCAGGAGAAATAGTATTTTTCAAGAAACTTGAAACACGTACGATCTCAAATTCTATGGTCTTTTTAACCTTAAACCTCATTGGTAAAAGTCTGTTTCTGATTATAACAGTTTTATAATTAGGTCATAGAAGTTTTAATCACACGAAATAGGAAGATATAGGCATTGTTTTTCATCGTTTAATGTAATTAGAAACTACGTTTTAATTAAACATAATCTGAAAAACTTTATACACATTTCCATTGATGATGAAATAAATGAATGTATAATGTTTTAATCAATAGTTTCCAAAATACGCTTTGAAGGTTTAATCTTAGTTTTAGTAGGGCCCCGTAAAAAGGGTCTAACTAAAGTATCTGGACTCGTAAATCTTCGGGTCCCAGTAAATGATGTTCGGACAAACGAGCTAGGTCCAGAGATATTTAGTTAACATAGCAGTAGAACAGAGGTATTAGGTACTTGTTTTAGTTTTTTTGCTTGTTTTTTGAGTATGTAATAACTTGCTTTGAGAAAGCTATATCGCAGAGTTTAACAAAACCATAGAATTAAAATTATACTGCCCCAACGCCCTCTCTTCTTGTTCTGACTCTTAGACGAAACAAGTCGAAAAACCCTTGGAAATTCTTTAAAGTCGAATAATCTTACACCAAAAAAATCGATTTCAAAAGGTAATAGCAGCTTGGCATGATGTTTTTTACGCGGTGCTGTTTGAAAAGTATGTCAATCGATAAATGGCATCAATACCCTGTCGATAGGTATTATACTTTCAAAAGTGCACCGCAGACTTTTAAAAAACATAGGACGTCACTTTTTCTCGTATCCCCGTTTCCAAAACGCTAAGTAAAGGAATTATTTTTACAACTCGATGTCTTCTAACGATTAGTATACGCTGCAAAGTGCACCGCTGACTTTTGAAAAACATATAGGACGTCAGAGTTGCTTTATTTAGGATTTAACAAAGGTACCTAGTACCTGTTCACTCAAAGAGTTGGTAGATAAAGAGTATAAAGTTCATCACAGCGTTTTAGTAAAACTATGTTAGTTCGATATTGTCTCTATTCTACTATGATTTAAACCTCATCGATCGAATCGAATGAATTATTCTGAAACGGCCAACTGGACCGATAATCTCTGTTTAGAAACTACTGAATGGTATAGTTTGGGAAACAAGCCCGATTTTATTGTTTTTGGCTGCGTTAGTGGTTTTAGGGTTCCGTATTAAAACGGGACCCTTTTACTAAGACTCCATTACGGAACCAATGACATGCTTTAAAAAATGAAGATACCTTCAAATAATTACTGCAGATGTCAGATAAACTATGGAGCACATACTGTGTGAATGCGACGTCTTAGCAGCGAAGCGTATGAGCCTCCTAAGGGATGCGTATCCCAAACCGGAGGAATATAGGTTTCTTCCTCTCAGTGATATCACCGCGTTAATCGACCACTTCTTCAAAGAGTAAGAAACATTAAGGTAGGGGTAAACACAAAAGATCACATTGGGTCGAAGTGTTACTGGCTATTTGTCAGCCCCCAATATTTAAGATAAGATAAGACTCCATTGTCCGTCTGTCACCAGGATGTATCTCATGAACCGTGTTTCACCAACAAATTTATCACAGATGTATTTCTGTTGGCGCTATATAACAAATACTAAGAATATAATGGTACGGAACCCTTCGTGCGCGAGTCCAACTCGCACTTGACCGCTTTTTAGGGTTCCGTAGCCAAATGGCAAAAAATGGAACCCTTATAGTATCGTCATGTCTGTCTGCCGTATGTCACAGCCACTTTTTTCCGAAACTATAAGAACTATACTGTTGAAACTTGGTAAGTAGATGTATTCTGTGAACCGCATTAGGGCTTTCACACAAAAATAGGAAAAAAACAATAAATTTTAGGGTTCCCCATACTTAGAACTGAAACTCAGTAAAAAAAATTCATCAAACCCATACGTGTGGGGTAACTATGAATAGGTCTTCAAACATGATATTGAGGTTTCTAATCTCATTTTTTTTTAAACTAAATAGTTTGCGCGAGAGACACTTCCAACGTGGTAAAAAGTGTGTCCCCCCCTGTAACTTCTAAAATAAGAGAATGATGAAACTAAAAAAAATATATGATATACATTACCATGCAAACTTCCACCCAAAATTAGTTTGAACGAAATCTGGTAAGTAGTTTTTATTAATACGTCATAAGCCGTAAACCGCCATTTACTCTTCATTCATGTATTTTTATGTGATGATAATGGTCCGGAACCCTTCGTGCGCGAGTCCGACTCGCACTTGACCGGTTTTTTATTACTTTGGAACATTGAAGCATACAACATTGATTATTGGACAAATTCGTTACGATTGTTTGCACAACCAGGCAACCTCTAAAAACAGTCAACTATACCAAGTCAATAAGCACGCTATAATATGATTTTTAGTTCAATGCGTTGATATCAAAGGTATTGATCTAAGCAGAGTATGCAGTGTGTTACAAAAAGCTCTGTTATTCCTATAGTAATATACTAGCGACCCGCCCGGCTTCGCACGGCTATATTATGCATGTATTATAGATATAAACCTTCCTCTAAAATCACTCTATCTATTAAAAAAAACCGCATTAAAATCCGTTGGGTAGTTTTAAAGATTTAGGCATACAAAGGGATATAGGGACATAGGGACAGAGAAGCGACTTTGTTTTATACTATGTAGTGATAGTGAAGTGATGTAGTGATATAATTCTACTGTACGTGTGTATGTCACTGAACTCCTCCTAAACGGCTGTACCGATTTGAATGTTTTTTTTGCGTTTGGGTGGTGGGATGGTTTGGATTGACAAATCAGCCCGGTATTTTTTCGAACGATAGTTCCTTATCCCGCGTTGCGAAATGGAGCTAGATGGAAAAAATTAAGACCAAAAGTTGTAACGACACTTTTTGCGTAGAAAGCAAGCCAGCTATTTTCGTTTCCTCTTTCTATTTCGCATTGAACAGTGTCGTGTCGCGACGATTAATTACAAAAAAAAACTAAATAATACAATTCCTTCACCCTCCCTCCCCCCTCCCCCCTCCCCCCTCCTCCCGTCCTCTCTCCTTCCTTCCTTCATTTTAATTAATCGAAAGGAACTTCGTTCCATCCGGGTGTCCCTTGACACCTCTCATAGTTTTTTTTAATGGCAATTGCCGGTACAGCTAGTACGCTGACGTAGTATGCCGCTAGTATCCTGACGCTATAACTCCAGAACGCACGAACCGATTTAGATGATTTCGGTTTTGAAATGTTTGTCGTAGTCCAGGGAAGGTTTAAACGGTGAGAAAGATCGGACTTACGCGAGTGAAACCGCGGGGCGCAGCTAGTAGATAATATAAGTTTCTAAAAAAAACACAAATTTAAATTTTTGCCACAAAATCGGACTTCTTTGTCAAAAGTTATGCGTGATCGTACTTAAAAAATAATAAAGTATACGCGTCGACTTGAGAACCTCCTCCGCTTTTGAGGTCGGTTAAAAATTGAAGAGTTATTTTAATCTAAGGTTTTTGAAAATTGCTCTATTTTTTTGATAGGTCAGCGTTTGACCACTGTCACACCTGACAATTTTCAAGATATTTCAGTAATATGATTATTTTGATTATGACAGTGGTCTATTAGGTAGGTAAATATGGTACGTTTCTACTGATTTAATCAAACTTTCTGGTCAAACTAGTTTGTCCAAAAGGAATAAATTTCCTCGTAGTCAAACTACTCAACTAAGTGGTTAACAAAAGGCGATGGAAGCGGAAAAAAAGATCGAAATAGCGATCAAAACGGAAACAAAAGACGATTGAAAAAAAAAACACTAAAGACGATTGGTGTACCTAGTCACATTTGTAAAAAATTCAATGAATGAATGGGAAAATGAGAGTAATTTTCCAATTTTTTACTGGCAACGGAACGAAGGGCGGTAGGTATATGCATTTAAGGCGAGATAGAGGATTTTTTTATGTGCAGTCAAATCTTTAAATTTATTTATTATTAGCTTTTACCCGCGATTTCGTCCGCGTAGGAGTTGATTATTCCAAAATCTTTTCTTATCGGATGTCTACGTCATGCAAAGAACACACCATCCAAGTTTCAGGGCGGTATAGGCTGTGCGTTGATCCGTCAGTCAGTCTTTCAGGACAAAGTATTTTATAACTTAGTATTATTTTTGATTAGGTCTGGAGACACCTACAAGTAACTAAGATGGACTTTTTTATACACAGTGTATACGACTTTTTCAATTGGTTTTCTCCATGTTTTCTCGAGTAAAATGCCATCAATGGTATCCAATTTAAGTTTAAATCCGTCTGTAAAGTTGTTATAAGTTTCTCGATCCAACTCGCGACAAATATCACGATAACAACACCCATTCCAAACTTTTATAAGTTAACTTGAAACTCCGTTAACTCGTGGCTAGACTAAACATGAAAATATAAACGGTCAGGTCGTCGACCAACCGGCAGATAGCTGTGGCTATGGTAACCAATTTCTTAGTTTCATGTTGAAGATAAAAAAAGAATCATCTTAATCAGTTGAGCCCAAGAAAATTGTAAGTGAAGTGATGTGTAAAATTGTAAGCAAATAAATGATTAAGTTTGATGAGCCATTTATTCCTATGGTCTTTTTCTTGCTATTTTTTTTATAGTCGAGCCATCTTTGAGTTATCGGCGAATATAATTTAAGAAAGTCATAAGCGCCTGTTAATAAGTCATACCCACAGGTCATACCTCTGTGATGTAAACCACAAATAATATTCTTGTCTATAAGTAAGTAATATGCGTTTGTCTACACTACATGAGGCTGTGATTCATAACCAACAGATACGTCTAAAAGGGTTCCTTTTTAGAAGTCGGTTAATTAATAAGAATTTACTAATAATTGACGGATCTTTTAAAACTGATCACTGTTGGCATACTAACAATCAGGAAGAGATGCAAGTTATTTTGTGCCACTTTTCAGGAACAGATCTAGCTTTTGCCCGCGAATTTTCGTGTAGGGTTTGAACCTGGTGGGTTGAATTATTCAAAATTCTTATGCTCACATAAATAGCTATCTGAGATATGCCAAATTTTAGCCTTGTCCGGTCATTGGTTTAAGCCGAGTTAGAATTTCATATTTATACATTATTATGCATGTATTATACATATAAACCTTCCTCTTGAATCACTCTATCTATTAAAAAAACCGCATCAAAATCCGTTCCGTAGTTTTAAAGATTTAAGCATACATAGGGATATAGGGACATAGTGACAGAGAAAGCGACTTTGTTTTATACTATGTTAGTTATTATACATTAAGAGGATGTGAACAAATGATCATTATTTTTTATCCCGACATAACCCCATGTCTAGTCGGTTTATATTTAATGTGTGCTGTTATCGAATGATGTCCCTCTCTAATGGCATCTCATAAAAAATGGTGTAAACTGCCCCTTAAGTCTACACTCTCTCATGCTATTTCTACTACTAATAAAAACTTGAACTCGTCGAGATCTTCTCTCAACGGTGTAAGGTCCATATTCTTAGGATTTTGATTTTACTTTGGTGTTATATTTAATAAAGTAAAGCCCATTTTTTGTTACTTATTGTTATCTGTAATGGTTTATGAACGGTATTTTTTATTTGACCATTGTTTTGCGAATTTTCTTTTCATACTTATCTACACTAACCTACCTATATCTATCTTCTACGTATCTGTTCCATATTTTAAGAGAAAAGATTTTTTGTTTGTAATGAATAGGCTCTGAAACTACTAGACCGATTTAGGTCAAACTTGGTATGATGATACATTAATTAATTGGCAGTAACATAGGCTACTTTTTATCCCGGCATTCCTACGAGATCGGAAGTTACGCGGGTGATAACTAATATTTTTTTAAGCCATTGCATAGCTTTTATCGCGGGCTTTGAGCGCGGCGACCAAATCAAGAAAAATTACGTAACGAAAATAAAACCTAACACCACTCCGCCTACCATGTAGCTCGGCCGAGCGTTCGCTTAACATTTATGTACATAGAGGTAATGGTCTAAGTTTATGTATTATGGTTCGACTGTACGAAGCTCGCACGATGCAATAACTTTATCACGGCAGTCCCCGAGAGCCACACGTTTTTTTTTGTTAAATTCCTACACATCAGGACGCGTGCAACTTCCTCGACCGACTAGTCGTGGTTGATATTCAGGCCTTAAAAAATTATATTATTTTTTTCAAATTAACCTGGTTCGTGATAACATAAAGCCACAAAGTGGTTCAGAGCAACGCCAGTCGCGTCTGTCAAATTAATATTTCAAAGCGGAGTTTCGTGTTATATGAATTTTTTATGACTTTTGCTGTCGTTCGTACGGTAGAATAGCTACGGTTCATACCGTAGATAACTAGCTACCTAGGTAAAAATTACAAAACTTTATTGGAACGATGGTTCGCGCGTTGCGAAAGGAGGCTAGACCAAAAAAATTAAAACCAAAAGTTGTAACGACACTTTTTGCATAGAAAGCAAGCCAGTTATTTTCGTTTCGTCTTTCTATTTCGCATTGAACAGTGTAGTGTCGCGACGATTATTTACAAAAAAATAGTGTAATAGATGGCAGTATAAGTTAAACAAAAAGACTAACACAAATAAAATCTCATCTGTCGCGTCAAAATCTGTCGCGAGAACGGCTGAAAATGCTCACCCACAAAAGTGCCCAACGCGCCATAAGAAGTTTTCACTTCAAAAAACTAAATAAAACAATTCCTTTACTAATTAATCGAAAGGAACTTCGTTTTTTTATTTTTTGGATTAATCGGCGTTGACCACTATCTCACACGATGGTAAGTGACGATGCGGTCTATGAGGTAGCACGCTTTTCTAGAAGATCCTACTTTTACGCTCGTGACTCAAAGACCTTGCAAATAAATGAGGGCCTTCGAGGGACGCGAGCGAAGGTAGCAAAACGGCAGTGAAACAATAGTAGGTACATTGCGATACAAGTGTGGAAAATTGATCTTTGCATAGAGGCGGTTTAACACGCGCGAGCTGTACGCGAGGGATACAAGCCGAGATACAAAGATCAATCCGTGTTATCGAACGACGTTTTTTATCACAGTTGCGAATAAAAAAAAGACTTGTTAAAATAATAAAAAGTTTTTAAGAATTTTTATGGTTATGTTTACTATTTTTTTAGGCAATATTTTTTTGTTAATTACACTCCCGAAAGGCCAGGCAAAAGACTTTTAACCTATACAGCCTCGTCTAACATACAATATTTTTTTAGGGTTTTTTCCATTTGTTTTTTCGTCGGGGGTTAACTTTTCCTACCCGTCCTCTTTTTGTGCCTGCACCGGCCGATTATTTATTTATTTTATTTATTTATATCACATAATAATAATAATATAGGCTAATTAGGATGGCTAGCGGCTAATTAGGGTGGCCCCGTCTGAGATTTGGCGAATTATTACGGCAGGTGCCATAGCATCCATAGTACCCCAGTGTCTAGTCCACTACCATCCCATCACAATAGCTTAAGTAGTTTTGTCCTGTAGATTATCAATAGGTTGTCCTTGGTTGCACTTTATAGTGTAGACAGGGATAATCGCCGGTTTAGAATCCACCCCATTGTTTGCTATTATACTTGTTATTGTAAAGGGCCTCTACGAGTTGACTTCGGCTCCAAAGGTCCGGGGCTCCATAGCCTCGTGATACAGGAAGTATATCTTCTATTAATAAAAAATTCAAAGTCCGATTGATATATCAACGCATAGCTCATAATAGACAGATCAGGCAAAAATTTAACACACAGATAGACGTAAGCATCTAAGAAAATACTCAGGAAAACGTCTACGCGTGAAGAGATATTTATTTTATTTTATTTATTTATCAGAAAAACTACATCTATCATTACAGGATTCCCCAATGCAATAGCGTAGTTAAAATAAATTTAAATTAATTATAACAAATAATCCATAAAGATACTTTTTGGAATTCACTCTTCCCGCATGTAAATACGTCAATTTGCTCGGCAACTAAATTTAGTGTGTGTAAAACCCGCGTGATTGGTGATTTTTTGACTAGGTTCGTCCTACCACGGGGCACCGCGAATAGTGCCGGTTTTCGTGTATGGCGCCGCTTTAGGTACTGATTCGGAACATATAGTTTGACCGATTCCAGTATGGTTGGATATGTTATATAGGTACCTAAAAAGTACTCCGGCTTAGGTCCTCTCTGCCTCTTCAAAGAAGTAGATTACAGAGAGTGCTTGTTTTAATATTTAAATACCTTTACTTACACGAAAACCAATGCTAATAGGATCTACTTACTTATCCAACCCAAAATAAAGTAAGCAAAATTAATTTGTTTGTTTTCACACGGAATGAGAAAACTCTTTACGAAAATGAGTCTCTGGGTTTTGATATTACTTTCATAAAGTATTACGAATACGAATACGTATATTGGAAATTTTAATTCCGAAGACTTTTCAATTATTATTTAAAGCCAGACACTGAAATAAATCGACTCTTCTGGTTAATCGTTAAAGTATTTGATGTCATTGGGTAGGTAGGTATATCAAATTTTATTAATTCATCCCACATAAAAAATGTGACTTATTAAATCCCATATACCTTTTATGAAATATTAAATTACTTTAAGATTTTGATGCGTTTCGTATTAGGTACGGTCGGCTGCATAATTGCAGACCCACCGTAGAGCTTCAAAACCGCTGTTATATGAATGTTTTCAACACAAGCAAGATTCTAGACACCTACTTTAGTTTAAGTTTAAAGTCATCTAACTCATTAGTTTATCAAACAAAAATTATTAGAATGAAAATATTCCCATAAAAGTAATTTTCGAAATCTACCGGGGGCTGACTTATTGACTAACTGATATATTATACTAGATGCGCCCCACGGTTTCACCCGCGTAAGTCCCGATCCCGTGGGAATATCAAAATAAAAAGTAGCCTATAGCCTTCCTCGATAAACGGACTATCCAACACAAAAATAATTATTCAATTCGAATCAGTAGTTCCTGAAATTAGCGCGTTTAAACAATCAAACAAACTCTTCAGCTTCAGCATAGTATTAGATACGCATAACTCAAACCAAACCAATGGACGGATAAAGCCAAGAGGCATACAGATATCTGTTGTAACGTCTGCTAAGAAAGGATTTAGAAAATTCAAACCTTACGCGGACGAAGTCGCCCCCAAGGCTTAGAAGCTTTATACTTACATCTCGATGTGGCTAGATAGCCGGTACGACTATAGATTACTATAAGACTAAATCTCGATATGACTACATCGCGCTTTCAACACCAGTGACAACTTCAGGCGTCATTCAGTCAGCTTGGCTGACACGCCGTTGACTACTTATGACGTCAAAATTTACTGCCTTTAAACTATGTTTTCTTAAACTATTGCATAGCTTTTATCGCGAGTATTGAGCGCGGCGACCGAATCAAAAAATTCCGTAACGAAAATAAAACCTAACACCCCCCACTCCGCCTACCATCTAGCTCAGCCGAGCGTTCGCTTAACGTGTATGTATGTGGTACGACTGTACGAAGCTCGCACGATGCAATAGCTTTACCGGGCCAGTCCCCGAGTGCCATTGTATAAAGAAACAGATTAAACTACTAATTTAAACAAACTACCAATACCGAATACATGGGTTGGCGTCTGTGGTAATTTTCATTAAAATATTACTGCCGTTCAAAAGGTTAGAAAGAGTAACGACTAAGCCCCATCTCTAAGGTTTTCTTTATGAAAGTGTTCCATTTCTGAGTTTCATTTACCTACTTACTTAAACTAAACCAACAAAATGGAATAAACAAGAGAAGAAAACAGATATTCGTAAAGATAGGAAAGTTTTCGATAAACGCAATATCTTTGATCAGTGATCCGAGGGAATACGAAGCGTGAAATTCAAGATAAACCCTTTCCTTCCTTTGAATATGGTTGTAATAAAACAACACGTGCGTTTGGGAGGCGAGCCTTTATATTGGAAACGTGAAATGTATCTTAGTCGATTATAGATGTGCCTCATAGTTGCAGGTAAAAACGTAGATTTCTTCTAAGTTCTTCTAGAGTTATACGGTCTTAGGCTCCTCTGATAGGCTTTATTAAGGGGCGTTAAAAAGTCAAAACCAAAGAAAAATATTTTTCCACTCCATGGCAAGGAACCTGTCAACCACATGGGCGTTCTACGTTAAGCATAAATATTGTTTCTATACAAACTGTTTAAAGTTAAACCGGCCAGCTGCAACTGGCCGCAAAGAAAAAAAGAAAAATTAAGTTAGCGGGCGGCATTTGTTTGCCTATTTTGCCTGCGCCTTTTGTGTGCCTAAAGGTGGATGCTGATTGATACGCGCCGAACGCGTCTAATTTTTGCCGTCCACGGAAAAAGGTACCTTATAATAATAGAGATAAGGTCAGAGGCGGCCGACTCTGAAATAAATAAATGAATAAATGTACCTTATCTCTATTATTATAAGGTACCTTCTTCCGTGGATGGCAAAAATTCGGCGCGCTCGGCGCGTATCAATGTGCGAGCACCATAAATAATCAAAATGATTCATTTGTTAATTCAAAGTGAATGGTTTAGTTTTTAGTTGGTAAAATAATAATTTAATTTTATCTTGTTCCAGGTCATTTAATGATACTGACATGACGTCTGATAGTGCGCTCAATTCACAACGGTAAGTTACTTATTTAAGTAAAACACATATTTTTAATTGAGGTGCCAAAAACAAGGAGATTGTGCGTGGGTTGTGCCAAAAAATGAGGGAAAGGAAATGATAAAAATGTTTCATTACAATAATCTGGTTGTCTCAAAATAGGCATTCAAATACCTATATACCTACTAGCTGCCCTACGCGGTTTCACCCGCGTAACTCCCGATCCCGTGGGAATATCGGGATGTAAGCTATCCTATCTCTCAAGTTGGATCGAACTGCACATGGTGTGCGAATTTTATTATAATCGGTTAAGTGGTTTAGGAGTCCATTGAGGACAAACATTGTGACACGAGATTTATATATATTAAGATTCTACATTGAGCAAATTCTATTTCTAACGAATAAACGTTGGTAAAGACAAATTTTAAGAGGAAGCAGGTTCTCTTTAATTTTCCATTTTTAGGGTTCCGTACTCAAATGGTAAATACAGTACCCTATTACTAAGACGACTTCACTGTCTGCCTGTCACCGGGCTGTATCTCATGAACCGTGATAGCAAGACAGTTAAATATTTCTCAGATGATGTATTTCTGTTGTCGTTATAACAACAAATGACTAAAAACAGAAAAGAAGTGGGGTTCCACATGGTAAGAAACCCCTCATGCGCGAGTCCGACTCCCACTTGTCTGGTTTTTTAAATTACAACATATTGACTTGTTTTTATAGTGTGTTCAAAAAATCATCACCAAACAACAAGCTGACACTCTACCTGGCGTCCAGAGACCTCGTTGTAGAAAATGGAACCATAGACAAGGTCCAGGGCGTTTTGCACGTGGAATCAGACTATTTAGAGAACAAAAAACTCTATGGACAAGTCACATTGACTTTTAGGTAAGTGAATGTTATACATTACATTACCAAGTGACTAATTTTGCCCATAGATTAAGAATCAACAACGAAAATGACCCTTCGACCATTAGTTTAAACCAGTAATAAAATGTCATTAGGTGAAATGAAGCATCGGTGTAATATAATTTGTCATAATGAACCTTAGTTCAATTTAGCTTATGGTGAGTCGTCATAGTTAAAATGTAACAAGTGGAAACGTGTTTTGATCTAGCGTAGTGAACCCAAATTTTATAGGTTGAAATAGATACCTATATTTCAATATGATGATGATGTCTGATGTCTCCCTGACCGATTTCGGCCACAGTGACCATTTCTGGCAACCTATGCAGAAGAAGATGACGAGCTTCGATGTTCAGCGGCTCGTCTATGGTGTGCTCTTTGGTGACTGGCGTACCCGATTTTTGCAGAAAATGTTCTATTGCATAGCGGGCACGTAAGCACACCATTTACAATATTATACGAAATGGCCGCGGGTGATCTGGCCTTAATCGCGTCTCGTTTGAGGTCTAAATCAGCACATCGTTCTAATTCAAAATCAGAGACGTGCTGATTAACGAGACGCCTCCACTCCGGGCGTTGGGCTGCCTTCTGCTCCCAGCAGGCTGGCTCAATTTCGCACCTTTTCATATGTCTTTTCAGAACATCCTTATACCTCAGGTATTGTCCACCTGGTTGACGCTTATTTCAATATATCCATGAGGTAAACTAATCTAACCTTATCCTACGTTCCAATCAGTTAAGGAATGCTTTGAGAGTCGCGACCATGACTATCGTAACATAGTCGAAACGTCGAGGTAAAAGTAAAAAAAATACGCGATTAAAACCCGGAAAAATATTTACAAGGAATGCTTTGTCACATTTTCACCGACATGTTTGTAAGTGAAATATTAGTTAAGGAGCTCCTCGGTTTGTAATTAATTTGCTACGAACTACTAAACCTATTTTGATGACATTGCATTGGTGTGAAAATATATTAAAACTTTGGAAAGAACATAATATATAGGCTACTTTTATCCAGATATTCCCTCGAATAAGTACTTAGGCTACTTTACCTAGCCTAGTTTTCATCCATTTGCCTTGGCTGTTTTATCTAGATATTCCCTACTTATGCAGGTGAAACTCCGGAATGCTGACGTCGACGCCAACTTAAACAATATGTTTTTTATCGATATCTTTGATTGTTCCTATAATATCTTCTTACCCATTTAATACCCCACATTAAGAGCTACACCAGACAAATAAAAGCCTAAATCCAATAAATTCAAACCAGATATTATTGGCCATCATCTCAAATTCGGGAACAGCTTTCCAGAACGTAAAAACGATCTGGAACAAGTCAATTTACATAAAGACAAAATTTAACAACCGCAAATAAAAAAGGAATGGTTGACTGTAAATTTGACAATGGTTTGTAAGCTTTGCATTGAGCTTTGGCACGTTCTTTCCGAGCTTTGAATATTGTTCATATATTCTCAATAATAAGAAATGCGAAAGTCTGTTTTGTCTCCACAAAGGAGCCGACATAGCCCAAAGGATTAGTAAGCTGAAGTGGCAATGGACGGGGCAGGTGACTCATGGAATTATGGCCGTTGGGGCCGAAAAGTCCTAGAGTGGAGACCACGTACCGGAAGCGTAACGAGACGAAGACGGCCGCCGACTAAATGCACGGACAACTTAATTCATGTCGCGGGAATTCGTTGGAGCATGCGACCGATCGCTCTGGAAGTCTTTGGTGGAGGCCTTTATGTAGCAGTTGACGTTCTGTGACTGATATGATGAAGGAGCTGCCTATATTAGTCAGACATAAACATACGATATTTTTCATCTCATTACCAGTAAAAACGCTGGCGGACACGAGATAAAAAAGCTCTAATTTGCACCTACTAAGTTTCTATGTCAGTGACGGATAATTACTGGAACTACTTAACCGATTTTGTAGAATTCCAAATGAGACCTTGAATTTGATAATAAACATACTTATTATTATTTTTTTATATCACTTGGTGGAGGCGATGATGAGCTATTTATTCACAATATGCAGTTCAAGGTTGTCATTTTGGAGGAACACCTACGCGAGAGTTCCACTTCTTAGCAGAAGGTTGATGCGTGACGCGATAAAATCCTAAATGATATCTAAAGACCTACTAATTTTCTTGTAATTGGTACTTAATGTTATTTGTTATCAGATATGGGCGAGAAGATGAAGAGGTGATGGGTCTTAAGTTCTGCAACGAGGCCATAATGAGCCTCGCGCAAATATGGCCAGTCCATTGCAACCACGACAGGGAACCCAACACACCTCTACAGGTGAGCATGAAGGTTTTCATTCATTATCTAAACCTCTATAATAATATTTCGTTTTGGAATTTTTGTAGATAATTAATTAAACTCTGATTGTACTGAATGTTGATATGAGAAACGGCTTTAGAAACGTTGGGAGTAACAGCTACATTTTATTCCGATATTTCCGCGGAAACGAGAAACTGCAGGTCGCTGCTGGTGGTTAATAAAGCGCTGTAGCCACAATGCTTGAAAGCTTGAACCTTGAACGTGCCTGCGGTACTTTCTTTTAGCATAGATCTAAGGCTACAACATAGGAGTGCGATATTGTCACACAGCAGTGTTTTTTTTTATCTTTCTTCTGTCGCAGACCGAAGTTATGGATGTGCAATAGCATTTTTGATTGACAGATTTATTTCTTCCTTTGACTCTTAACAGTAGATTGTATCGTATGGGGTTAAATAATACTTTTCGTGACGGCTTCTATTTTAAATCCAGATCGAAGTAAAGGATTCTACATAGCGATAGATAGATAATTTCTTTATTATACCATATTATAACCTAACTTTATCTTGCGTCCCGTCAGTGAGGCGTCCCGAGCGTCGCAAATTACCCATTATTGCCCGTGCATAAGTCCGCCGCAAAGTAGGTACCTCTTTGTTCGCACTTATTGAGGGACATAACATCGATTTTCGAATAGATGGGATGAAAAATAATGTATAGCCTACTTTGAAACTACATAATACAAAACAAAACCCAAGGATCGTTCACATTTCGAATAGATACCTTTTACCTTCGAAAGGTAAATTGTTGGATCATGCTGGATTTGTTTCAAAGCTGCTACTGTTGCCGGAGTTTTGGCGGATTTTCTCTAATGCACCTCGACATAATACTGTTGTTTCGATAACTTAGAGTCTTTACCCACTACACCGTATCGTGACATATTTTCTTTTGTCATCGACTCTTTGGTCCTTCTAATTTGTTTCTTGTTATTAGCGGCTTCTTAATCTAGGCAGGTATTTAAGTTACAGTTTTTGTGTAACTAATAGATAAGTAATAATAAAGTATTTAATTTATTTAAGATACTAAAAAAATAATTATAATAAAATAAAAATAATAAAATTAAATAAATAAAAATTAAATTAAATTTCAAAAAGTTTAAAAATAAATAAAAAAATAATGTCAAGCAAGTCAAGTCTGTCAATATAACTAGTAACTAAAACTAAACACAATACACATGCACAAACAAGAAAACAGATAATTATAACAGTAAATTTTCTTGTTTCTTTCTGTTTGAATCGTATTGTCGTGTCTAATACACGCTTTTTCTTTCTTTCGTTATTAGGCCAGTGTGATCGGTAACACAAATCGTGTGTGATCATAAATGTTAAGCAAATTTTGGCGCAATTTCTGCAGCGATGACAGATAAATATGTAACAAGTTCTCATTAAAATGTATTTTACCCCCAGGACGCATTGATCAAGAGATTAGGATCCAACGCGTTTCCTTTCCACTTGGAGTTGACGCCGCTTGCGCCGCCGAGCGTGCAGCTGGTGCCGGCCAAGCAGTACCATGGAGCACCTATAGGAACCTCCTACGATGTTCGAGCTTACATTGGTAAGAATATATAGTGCTCTAATTTTATATTTATAGATAGAGGAATAAAATAATCCTTATAACAATTAAATTCATTTAATCACCTAATAAAAATTTAAAGTCCCAATGGAGGACCCTGGGAAGGGTGCCCAAAAGGCTATCTGCGTGACCTCGTTGGATGGCGATGCTTATCGGCTGTCCGATGTTGAAGCCAGCCCTTTGGTCATCCGAAGCTAAAACTGGTAATTTTGAAAACATAGTAGAACGCCATTTATTTTAACTAGATACCTTCCAAACATCTATATCATCTACAAATGTATAACCATATAAAATAGTATAAAAGTTCTTTGGTCTCTCTTCAGGACATTCTGGATGAAAATTTGCTTAACGATAACCTATAGTTTATGGAAAAGGAAGTAGGTTTATTTTCATTCCACTGTCAATTTAGGAGCATAGGTGGTTATACTGGCGAAGTCACGGCTAACCTCTTACATAAGTTAGTGTACAAATTATAAAAAGTAAAATAAAAGTTGTAAATTATGGTATACGACCCGCCCCGGCTTCGCACGGCTATATTATGCATGTATTATACATATAAACCTTCCTCTTGAATCACTCTATATATTAAAATAAACCGATTCAAAATCCGTTGCGTAGTTTTAAAGATCTAAGCATACAAAGGGACATAGGGACGGCGAAAAGTGACTTTATTTTATACTATGTAGTGACGATTATGGTACTTACAAGTTTTCGCGAAAATCTAAATTTTCCCATATATTTTTATCGTGTTGACTCAGCCGCCCAATTGCCGTATTCTTATGCAGCGCGTCTTGACTGCGTTTGCGTCATAACCATAGATTTCGTATTGCTAAGACGCACTCGTCACGCAGTTACTCATGTGGTTTAGGTTTGCGTAACGTGTGCGTGACGAGTGCGTCTTAGCAATACGAAATCTATGGTTATGACGCAAACGCAGTCAAGACGCGCTGCATAAGAATACGGCAATTGGGCGGCAGGACCTAGATTTTATACACCTAATAGGGACTATAGACCTCAGTACTTGGTATAAATATCAACTTGGTAGATCCACCCTTTCCTGATAAAATCGGTGATGACGATGACACACGGATATAAAAACGGACAAGAGAGTGTTCTTATAAGGGTTCCTTATTTATCTTTTGAGGTGCGGAACCCTAAAAATAGTTATAGGTAGGTTCGTTTAAAAGTGGTATCGGTAACGAAACCACCGCAACGGTTCCTTCTAAACTTTATTAATTAGAGCTTCCAGCCCGCACACCATTATACAAGAGTATATAGCTTGTAATTACTTGAACCAAGATTACAATGACAATGCAAAATTTAATTAGAGTTTCCAAGGAATTTGAATATGTTCGGGTTAATCTCGTGGGAGTTTCGTTAACGATATACGCACCTATTTTCTAAGCCATTTTCCTTTACAGGTTTATTTTTGGTAGATTCCAAGAAAATATTTTCTAATAATATTATAAATGTAGAAGATTAGTTGCGTGCGTTTCACGGTTGTACCCGCGTAAGTCCCGATCCCGCGGGAGTTTCAGGATCGAAAGTATCCTGTATCCTATTTTTTTTTAACGACAATTTTCATCCAAATGGGTTCAGGCATTTGACCGTAACCCTCTTACTATCACTATCATCATCACTATCACTATCACTACATAGTATAAAACAAAGTCGCTTTCTCTGTCCCTATATCCCTATGTATGCTTAAATCTTTAAAACTATGCAACGGATTTTGATGCGGTTTTTTTAAATAGATAGAGTGATTCAAGAGGAAGGTTTATATGTATAATACATGCATAATATAGCCGTGCGAAGCCGGGGCAGGTCGTAATATTATAAATGTAAAAGATTAGTTGCGTGCGCCCCACGGTTGTACCCGCGTAAGTCCCGATCCCGCGGGATTTTTAGGATTTTTTGAATAGACTCCGTATTAACTAGTAATCCGATTTTATTGAAACTAAGTATGAGGATATATTTATTCTTTAGAAGCGTTATAGGCTACTTTTATCCCGATATTCATACGGGATCGGGAGTTACGCAGGTATTTTTCACAAGCAGGCCTACGCGGTTCCGGAGCGCAGCTTGTGAAAAATAAAAAGAAAGTATGAAGTTCTTACACATAAAATAGTGGCTGTGACATGCAGCAGACAGACAGAAATGACGAATATAAGTGTTCCGTTTTTTGCCATTTGGCTACGGAACCCTAAAAACTAACAACTAAAGATTAAAATCTTAGATCAAACGACAAACATCAACCTAAATTGAATTTTCTCGAGCTTCCGAAGGTCGATAAAGCGTTGAACACTACACAATACCTGTAACATATTATATTCACTTACACAAGGCTTGCAACCTTGACATGTCTTGAACTACTGCATCTAGACAAGCATATTAAATTAATACGAGCCAGGTAGACGTTTGAAAGGAAAAGCTCGAGAAAAATTGCTTTTAAAAAGTTTGCACGGAAGAATTTTTAATAATGAAAGGTTTTCCCAGTTTGCTTTTAGAAAACTGTTCTGTTATTTCAGTATTTGGGTAGCTACATTTATTAATTACATAAAGTAATTTCAAATTATTTTTTCTTAGGATTAAAAACTGGTTATTTTGGTAGTCAATAACTTTATAAAATTATTATGAACGAAATTAAACATTGTTTTTTGGTTCTATTTGTAAAACCATGGTTATTTGCTTTATTTTGTAAAACAATAGTTTTTGGTTTTATTTTGTAAAACCAAGCTTTTTGGTTTTATAATGTAAAACCATGGTTTTGGTTTTAATTTTGAGGATCGAAATATCGAGCTTCAGAAAACATGGTAAACATTCCGTTTGAAATATTTTAAGTAGTTCTACATAAATAATTATTGTCCCTACAAAATCCATGAAAACGATGAAAATATTAGTTTCGAAAGAAATCTACCCACATTACAGTAAATTAGATGCTATTTGCTACGTCAGCTAAAATAAATACATTCAGAATCAAGGAAAATAGCCTTATTCTCCAGAATCAACAATCTAACCTACCATTACATGAGATTTATATTTCGAAATATGCTGTGTAAATTAAACCAGCTACAGATTATTTTGGGGAATAATTTCGCTTGCGTGATTCGAGGTGGTTTATTGTTAAAATATGGTATCTAGTACTACTATGTACGTTCCATGGTTTTGGTCGTGTTAAAATACTTCTCCACATTGATTGTAGAGAACACCTTTACTATCTTCTTAATATATATAAATCTCGTGTCACAATGTTTGTCCTCAATGGACTCCTAAACCACTTAACCGATTATAATAAAATTCGCACACCATGTGCAGTTCGATCCAACTTGAGAGATAGGATAGCTTACATCCCGATATTCCCACGGGATCGGGAGTTACGCGGGTGAAACCGCGGAGGGCAGCTAGTTATTTTATATTATACTAGCTGCGCCCCGCGGTTTCACCCGTTTAAGCCTCGATATCGGGATAAAAAGTAGCCTATGTGTTAATCCAGGTCTTCAGCTATCTACATACAGAGATTCATGGCAATAAGTCCAGTAGTTTTTGCGTGAAGGAGTAACACATACCTACTAACGCAATTAATAGGATATCACTACATAGTATAAAACAAAGTCGCTTTTTCTGTCCCTATTTTCCTTTGACTGCTTAAATCTTTAAAACTACGCAACGGATTTTGATGGGGTTTTTTTTAATAGATATAGTGATTCAAGAGGAAGGTTTCTATGTATAATACATGCATAATATAGCCGTGCGAAGCCGGAACGGGTCGCTAGTTATAACTAAATAGTAAAGTCCATTTAATTTCTTACTAAAATCTGGAATCACTGACGTTATTTCTACACAAGGTTTTGAATAAAAAGCAAACATCCCACTCCCCACTCCCACTCCCACTCCCACTCACACCCACTCTTCCTACTCTTCCCACTCTCATCTAATTTATTAATTTAGCACGAATAACAAAGTCTTGTAAATTAACAGGTATAAGTAAGTTATTACGGACTTTTTCCCGGCCATTACCTCCCTACGTAGGGCTTTCTTGTCATCATCAACAAAATGTGGGTAAACGGTATGAGAAATGACCCGTTTTTATTGTGTCTCAGCCTTTTTGTGATATTAGGCGTCGGTTTGGGAGCAAATGACGTTGTAGAAATATTGCTAAGACCGTGTTTACATTACCGTAACATGTCAAACGAACGAAACTAGGGCAATTGGGACTTTACCGGGTTTTTTGGGGGTTCAAGTTTACTTGCCTCCGTAGGATTTAGACCTTGATATCCTACACCTAATTCCCGGGTGGTGCTGAAGGAGCATACAATCAAGCGATGGTAGGCCTTGGCTGACAGCTTCTAACACTGCCCTCTGGACAAAGTCATGGTGCCAAGTGACTCATCGCGTTCTATCATGTTGTCCAGGCATACTGTTCTCTTTCTATGCTAGCTACATCTTTGACCACAGCGTCGCTTTCCATCTGGTGAAATGAGGTCAAAGGTACTTATGCCTTTTTGTGTAAAAAAGGTGATTTTTACTAATATGCGATATACTATATGCTATAAGTTTACTGGATACTGGTGTTTCCAAGTTACGCGTTGTTTTAATGTTAGGCTGTAAATAAACTGGCTACAATCAATTCAATTTAAAACATTTATTTCAGACAATTACAGCCCATAGGTTGTGAGTATAAAAACTTACGAAAACTATGGCCGCGGCTTAACACTAGTGTCCTTTTTCATAATATGGACTACCTCTGTATTTTTCATCCAAGCTAGTCAACCTGTTAACCAAAGAAGAATACTCTCAACGTCTTGAGAGTCAACTAAACTTTCGCATTTATAATATTAGTTCAAAAGTAAATGTCAACTAAACTAGGGTTGCCATCTCAAAAATCTGCCCCGGATGTGTAAGCTCCGGTAATGGAGCTTAAACCCGGACAATCCCGGAAAATAACCAAAATGTTTACCCAATCAAAATGTTGCAGTGGCGGCAAAGCGACTCGAAACTTCTAGCGTAGCGAACAACACTTCAATATAATTTTTAGTTATTTTTTATGTCCCAGCAGTCAGGGTTTCATTTGTCCTAGTTTTACCCGGACTACAAATGAAACCCCGCCCGGATGGTCCCCGGACGCTCTCTAAACTAGGACAAATCCGGGGAAACCCGGACGGATGACAACCCTAAAAACCAACCTATATAAGACTACTTATACCTCTATTTTCTTCTAGCTGAACGTCCTGATGAGAAGGTGTCTCGTCGTAGCACAGTCAGGATGGGTATCCGCGTGCTCCAGGGTCCTGGCAACAGTATACCACCGCCGGTTCTACCGCAGTCACCTCATCATACCTTGGGATACTACAGCGTTTTAAGGTACGTAACTACTTAAATAAATAAAATAATTGAAATAAATATTTTTTATCACAGTTGCTCATAAAGTGGATCTTATTAAACTGCTTTTAGGCTCATAATGCAACGTATTATACACGCGTGCGATAAACTAGTGCTAAAATAATACGCTATCCCGATAAGTCAAATACGTATCTTACTGCTAATGACATATTAGGTAGATGAAACATTCTTAATTTATCTTAGGTTATACTGTTTTGATGTATAGAAAAAAGGTACCATCAAAGAGTTTTTAAGCCTTGCTGGCTTAAAACTCTTTGTTGGTACCTTTTTTCTTCTTTTCAAAAGGTTGTCTCTAAAGTCTGATAACGAACGATAATTTTACGTAATAACGTCTTTGAAAATAATTAAAAATTGAGTTTTGTTTTTATTTTGTTTTTTCTTTAGGTACTTAAATATATTATTGTATGTCAGACGAGGTTGTATAGGTTAAAAGTCTTTTGCCTAGCCTTTCGGGAGTGTAATTATCAAAAAATAGTAAACATAACCTAAAATTCTTAAAAACTTTTTATTATTTTAACAAGTCTTTTTTTTTATTCGCAACTGTGATAATAAAACGTCGTACGATACACGTGTGGATTGATCATTCCATCTCGGCTTTTGCCACGCTCGCGTTCCGCTCGCGCGTCATAAACCGCCTCTATGGAATGATCAACTTTCCACACTTGTATCGCAATGTACTATATTTATTTATTTTAGGAAACTGAACAGCTAGAACATAATTATATAAACTGAACAACAATAGAAAGCCAATTACGGAGTTCCACGCATATAAAACATAAAAAGGAAAATAAATTTTGGTTTTGATATTTCAAATTTCAAATTTCTTTATTTCTTTCAATGCTTATGTATTTACATACACATGATCACTTTTGCAGGACTAGCCCCAAGCTAAGTAACTAGATTAGTGTTATAGGTGCTAGATAATTAAAACGGATACGATAGTATACTTTTCTTTTGTAAGTATATACTGAAACCACAGACAAATATTTAAGTATAAATACTTGTCTGATGCGGGAATCGACCCTGCAACCCTGTGTTTGGCAGACCGGCATGGTGACCATTGTCCCAACTGGGTGATCATATCAGCCTCCGGGGCTCTTACCTATCCTATAAGACACGGAGAAAAATGAGAATCAACTTTAAAAAAATATATTATACTTACCCTAGTCAAGAATCGAACCTGTTAATTTAGCAAAGAAACACATATATTTTTAACCGACTTCAAAAAAGGAGGAGGTTCTCAATTCGTCTGTATGTTTTTTTTTTTTTTTTTTTTTTTTTTTTGTGTGTATGTTACGCGATCATTCGAAGACGGCTTAACCGATTGAGATGATTCTTTTTGTTGTATCAATCATTATAAAATTAGCTTCAACAACTGCAATTTTATAATTTTAAGCACTTTACACTTGTTAGGGTAAAAGCCAAAGCATTCCAAGCCAAAGTCAACTACGAAACAAATTAAATTGGATTCCAAAAGTTTTGTATAGCATACCGTCAACAATTGACATCAAAGAGATGCAATTAAAATTTAAAATAAACTCACGAGTCGTTAATTTGAATTGCTGTTTACTGTTCACCTCAAAATACAATTAATGTACCAAAGTAAGTATGGGTACTACAATTATTTTAACTAATTGTACTTATCTTTGACACAGAATTGCTTTTGGTTCGTTAAAATGAATAATTTGTGAAATAAGTGTAAACCAAACGTTTTATTCGTAGTTTAGTTATAACTAGCGACCCGCCCCGGCTTCGCACGGCTATATTATGCATGTATTATACATATAAACCTTCCTCTTGAATCACTCTATTTATTTAAAAAAACCGCATTAATATCCTTTGCGTAGTTTTAAAGATTTAAACATACAGAGGGATATAGGGACAGAGAAAGCGACTTTGTTTTATACTTTTAGTTATAAAATACTAGCAGTATCCTGCAGTAGCAGTAGCCCATTAAAATCCACTGTAAAAAATCGTTAATGGATCTTTTTGCACTTTTATGTCTACTTTATTCCTTGATCCAAGATGTTTTTTGCAAAGTGGCCGGGATCGAAAATAAAACAGAATTCGAGTAGACAGACAGAGATAGGAACAGTCACATAACCAATTAGCTGAACCCCACGTGAAACAGAGCTCACTCGCAAATATGTAAGGTTGTAAAGCAATGTTACCTGATTCTGTTTTATTAAACAAAATACTATAAAATTCAATCACTAGCACTATCACTACATAATATAAAACAAAGTCGCTTTCTCTGTCCCTATATCCCTATGTATGCTTAAATCTTTAAAACTACGCAACGGATTTTGATGCGGTTTTTTTTAATAGATAGAATGATTCAAGAGGAAGGTTTATATGTATAATACATGCATAATATAGCCGCTAGTGAGTAGCGGGCCGCTAGTATACAATATAAAAAAATAACAAAATAGGTAAATACTATATTTTTTAAAGATATGCGAATGAGCTCGGTCACTTAGGGTTCAGCTAATTGGTAATGTGACTTTCACTTTTTTATTATTAGTACGGATTTCAGGTTAATAAAATGATTGATTCGGGCAAAAAACAATATTTTTCGAACGAACAATATAAATATTTGGGTAGCTAGGTACTTCTTCAATAATAATATGAACACACGTCAATAACAGTTTATTTGGACTGCGATCTTCAAAGGAAATCTTAATTGATTTATATTCTACGAAAAATCGATACCTACTGAAGTCAAGTTTCTGATTTATTGATGATGTTTTGTGAAATTCAGGGCCGTGTTTTTACACTTCGTACAAAACAATACTAATTTGTTACGTGCGTAATTGAAACATGGGCTCTTAGTTTATCATAAAAGCTCTTTTGAAAAGACTGAAGTGATCATTATTTTGTTTTCACTCGCTTTCAAAAAAGGAGGAGGTTCTTAATTCGGTTATATATAATGTAATAGGCTGTTCCGGCCTAATTTTCGTTTTATGAACCGATTTTGATAATTATTATTTATCTTTTGTCGTAAATAATATACCTCATGGGTGGTCCCATACATTGGTAAGATTCTTACAAGGAGCACAATTTACAAAGAGCACAATTTTGAGTGCAATAAACAAATTACTCAGTTTAAAATTTAAATTAACCTCTTTAATACAATTCAAGGTACACATAATACGTAACACAAGTACTACACTCTTTGTACTGAATCAACCTTTTTTGATAACTAGCTGCGCCCCGCGGTTTCACACGCGTAAGTCCCGATCCCGTGAGAATATCAAAATAAAAAGTAGCCTATATTCCTTGATAAATGGACTATCCAACGAAATTAGTTCCTGAGATTAGAGCGTTCTAATAAACAACGGAAGCCCTCAAAGATGAATAATTTTCCCCGTTTTTTCCACATTTCCCACTGATTCTTCTTTCCTATTGGTCGCAGCGTGATGTTATATAGCCTAAAGCCTTCCCCCAACATCAAAACACATTTCAAACAAACAAACTCTTCACCTTTATAATATTAGTATAGATTAGTTTCATTAACTGAAATGATAAAAATTTAAAAACTCTTCCACTTTTATTACCTGATTGTACCTAACTAAGTATCGTGAAGTTACATGAATTGTTTAGCTACGTTACTATGAAACCTAATTTACATAGAAATGCGTCACCCTGTGACGGAAATACCCACCGAATTTCGACGCTAATGTAGCGCGAGTAGTTATATACAAACGTACCTAAGTACTTACAGGGTTATTATATAAAGACTGCTTCTGTGCACCTTAACAATAAACTTATGTTTTACGACTTGGGGAAATTCTAATTTTTTTGGATTTTTTTCCAAAATCAGCTGATTTTTTAAATTTATTTTAAATGTGTAAATGTATGTTGTTTAAATTTAAAAAAAAAAAATTAAATGTCTAAATAAAAAAGTCTAAATTTCTAGTCTAAATTTTAGACTTTGAACAGTTGATAACATTTAAAAAAATATGTAATTTGTTAATGTTAATGACCTCTCCGTGTAAGTAATAGCTGATTTTCGAATAAATATAACCTCAAAATTGTCATTAAAATGTTCGAATTTCTATATAAGCCGTAGAAAAAGTTGATTGTTACGATGCACAGAAGTAGCCCTCAACTTTCTTTTATAATTACCAATCACCCTATATAGAAATAAATATCGGTGTGTTATTTACAAGAACATTTTCAAAGGGTTCAGTACATTGTACAACTGATTCGTCGTTCGGAATGCTCAGTAAACCATTACTAATACGTATTAACATACTTCGATGGGTACACGTGATTGGAGACGCATGCAAGGGGAAAGTTTTTAGCGGAATACCATGTCAAATAAAATAGTACTTTGAATCTACTGTGAGTAAACCTTGGACCATTGGAATAGAGCCAATTGAAGCTGAATTAAAGCTAGACGTAAAAGCAATTACAATAGCATAGATACATAATATGATAAGAGCTCCTTATAACCTATGGAAGCCTGGTACATCAGCTCCTTATGCACTGGAATAGAGCCGATTTAAGCTGATTTAAAGCTAAACGTATGTAGCACTTACAACACTAAAATTACTTAATATAATCAGAGCTCCTTATAACCTCCTTATAACCTTCAACTGAAGTGTGGGAAGAGCCCCGGAGCTGACAATGTTTGTTCTGAAATTCTAAAACTGAAGTGTCTGGGACCAGTGTTACACGGCTTGTTGTTGAAATGCTGGGCAGAGGGTGCAGTGACTGCGGTGCCTCGGGATTTGCGTGACGCCAACATCGTTACTTTGTACAAGGGCAAAGGAGATCGTGGGGACTGCAATTGTTACCGAGGTATCTCATTGCTAAGTATTGTTGGCAAGCTCTTTTGTAGAGTTGCTCTTGCTAGGCTTCAACTTCTTGCTGATCGTGTCTATCCCGAGGCTCAGTGCGGATTCCGTGCTCAGCGTTCAACGATAGATATGGTGTTCACGCTGCGTCAAATTCAGGAAAAATGCAGGGAACAAAGATCTCCCCTGTTTATAGCATTCGTAGATCTGAACAAGGCTTTCGACACTGTCAGCAGAGAGGGTCTTTACACGGCACTGGAGCTGATTGGCTGTCCACCAAAGCTCCTCGCTTTCATAAGATCTTTTCATGACGGAATGATGGGAGCTGTGGTTTTTAATGGGAATACCTCCGAACCATTCGAAATGTGCAGAGGCGTGAAACAGGGCTGCGTCTTGGCTCCTACCTTGTTTGGTATTTACTTTTCTCTACTTATCAAAGTAGCGTTCGGCGACAATAGTCAGGGTATCCACCTACACACAAGAGCTGATGGAAAGTTATTTAATTTGTCCCTCTTAAAGTCCAAGCGTCATCGTGAAGACTTGTATGTGGATAGCCTAATGTACGCTGATGACGCCGCTTTTGTCGCTGCTTCCCCAGAAGATCTGCAAGTTATGCTTGACAAGTTTTCTCGTGCATGTGCCCTGTTCTCCATGTCGATTAACGCTAAAAAAACTTTGATATTGTGTCAGGGCTGTGAAAGCAAACCAACGATCCTTCTAGATGAGGCTCCACTAGAAGTAGTCGATAAGTTTACGTACCTAGGGTCGACCGTGTCGAGCAATCTTTCACTGGATGCAGAAATCGACACTCGCATCGGCAAAGCGGCGACCACGTTCGGGAGGCTTCGTGAGAGGGTATGGGACAATAAACA
Organism: Idaea aversata; assembly: GCA_907269075.1. Classification (NCBI taxonomy): domain Eukaryota; kingdom Metazoa; phylum Arthropoda; class Insecta; order Lepidoptera; family Geometridae; genus Idaea; species Idaea aversata. The sequence goes on from OU026084.1 coordinate 3,447,858, forward strand.
CCTTACCGCCAAAACCAAAATGTTGGTGTTTCAAGCATGTGTTCTTAGCATACTCTCTTACGGGGCTGAAACCTGGACGTCGTATGCTAAACAAGAACGGCGACTTAACGCTTTCTACATGCGATGCCTACGCAATATCCTGGGTATCACTTGGAAGGACGGGATCACGAATGAGAGGGTTCTCGAATTAGCCAAGTTGCCCAGTTTCATGGCTTGGCTGAAACAACGGCGTTTGCGCTGGCTGGGGCATATGCATCGCATGGACACCTCCCGTCTACCGAGACGTGTTCTTCTTGGCGAGATTGCGGATGCAAAGCGGGCCGTTGGGAGACCTTTGCTTCGCTTTAAAGATTGTGTCATGAGGGATATGCTCGCATTCAATATCTCACATAATGACTGGGAGGGACTGGCTGAGGACAGAAATGAGTAGAGGAATTGTGTCTTCGAGGGTCGTTCTAGGCGTGACCGGGCGTGGTTCGACACCTTGGCGGCGAAGAGGCGCAAGAGACATGCGGGCGTGGACAATTACCAAGGCTCCTTTCCTTGTGCAAATTGCGGTCGCATCTGTCGATCGCGAATTGGTTTACAGAGCCACGAAAGAGCGTGTAGGCGCTGAGACGTAAATCGTCTGAAATAGACGAAAAGGCCAGAGATGATGATGATGATGATGATTATAACCTATGGCCGCCTGGTACTCAGCTTTATATAGCAAAACGGACTAGGAGCGTTGAATTAGCACGATTGGGAATAAGCGACTGTTGGAAATGTTCTGTGCCATTTGTTCCCACTGGAGACGACCAAGGAAAAGGGAAGGAAAAAAAGGAAGAAGAGTACTCAATGGGAACGGTGCTAGGTGGGAACTATAGGGAAACGAATAAGCGTTTGTATTGTATGAAAACTCACTGTATGTACAGTCTTCGGAATGGTTTTATTATATTGGGGTACACTGAACACTCTAAAGGCGTATTCATATGGAAATAATCTTACCGTCACCGAATATCTACATTCTTAGCGACAGTCAAGCGTCACTAAAGGCCTTAAATTCCTGCAAGGTCAACTCGAAATTGGTCCTGAATGCGGTGAAAACCCTAAACAAGTTGGGCCGCAGGAACAAACTACGACTACTATGGGTCCCAGGCCATGTAGGAATAACAGAAAATGAGAAAGCTGATGAGCTAGCAAGGACAGGATCATCAAGTGCTATGCCTGGACCAGAACCATGTATGGGCCTGCCAGCATGCACAATCATAAAGGCCGTAAAGGATTACGCTGATAAGAAACACACGCAAGAGTGGGAAATCAGTCAAGGGTTGCTACATTCGAGGAAATTCATAGGTAGCAGCACCAGAGGGGCTTCTAAATTTATATTGAACAACAGCAGAAGCAAAGCACGAGCTGTGGTTGGTGCCTTGACAGGACATTACGGAACCAATGACATGCTTTTAAAAATGAAGTTAACTTCAAATAATGACTGCAGAGCCTGCGGTGATGTCAGGAAAACTATGGAGCACGTACTGTGTGAATGCGACGTCTTAGCAGCGAAGCGTATGAGCCTCCTTGGGAATGCGTATCCCAAACCGGAGGAATATAGGTTTCTTCCTCTCAGTGGGATCACCGCGTTAATCGACCACTTCTTCAAAGAGTAAGAAACAGCAAGGTAGGGGTAAACACAAAAGATCCCATTGGGTCGAAGTGTTGCTGGAAATTTGTCAGCCCCATTATATAAGATAAGATACCGTCACCGAATACCAGCGCGTAACAGCGCAGTACATTTTACTAACACCGATTATTAGCCACTGGTTGTCAATACTTGTCAACTGTCAAAACGAACGCCGCGCCACGCCGCCAACCAACTTTCTTCGTGAATATGTGGTCTATCTACCCATACACATTTTTAAAAGTAGACGTTTGGCCTGCAGACCAGTTTTTCTGTGGGCGAGATGTACCATAACCCTCTAATTTGGCGTGTCGAATTTTTTTTAAGACTACGAATTTAGATGAAAATATAAAATATGATGTTAGGTAATCTCTATTAGCCTATAGTGCTATCTAGAGATTACTTTTTCCTGTGATAAACGTTTATTGTACATTCTACTCACCTAAGAAAACAACCAAGGGTGGCTGTTTTTCTTTTTACTTCTCTGTTGCCTACCTGGGTGTATTCACGTGAAATTAATAAACTTTGCCATTATGTATATTTTTATGTCGCCAAAGTTGTTGTATGGATCGGATATGTAAAAACTTGTACCACAGACAACTTTAGATTTATTCAGGTCAATATTCTTGTACCAACTCGAGTAATGCAGTCTCAGCATAAATAAGGACTAAGCGTTTTCAAGATTGTTCGTCGCCACTTTGCATAATTTTACACACAGCTTTCAGGCAACAACGTGCTGAAATGCTGTCACGTTTTGACTGAAGGAAGCGTGATAAGGGGCAGATGCCAACGAAAACTGTTTAAATTGAAAGGATTAGACAATTTTTTTCAGGATAAATTTATAAAAGGAAAATATTTTGTTTTTCCGGAATAACTTAAACTTTTAATTGGGGAAACTTGTGACTGTTTTATAAGTAAAGAAGAATTACATAACACAGTCATCAATCAACATAAAGTATTTAGTTAGTACGAGTACTCAGATCCGTGAAGCAAAGTCTTTTAAATGTGTTATTTATACACAGTTTGAAATAAGTTAAACTTTTAATTGGAGGAAAAATGTGACATTTTTTGATCAACCCTTTGTATGTTGTGTATTTGTAAAGAAGAATTAAATAAAACTAGTTAGTACAGTCAGATAAGGACAGAGGGTAGCAGGTGCATATTTTAAAGTTCTAATTATTTTAATGACGGTTCAATAATTTTTGGTTATTCTGCGTGAAATAACTAACACTTCAAAAGCTTTAGTGATATCTTGTCAACTGGCAGATTTTTATATGCACCTGCTACCCTCAGTCCTTTTCTGACTGTACTAAGGTTCGTGAAGTAAATTCATCCTTTCAAACGTGTTATTTTCACGTTTGAAGGAATGAATGACTTGACACAGTTTGAAATAACCTAAACTTTTTATTGGGGAAAATTGTGACTCAAACCTTTGTTTTTCTAAATAAAAAATAATGGCCTAACACTAGTTAATGGAAATAAGGTAGGTATATACCTTTAGTGCTCAGAAGGCCAATTCTCGTAAATAAAATTGTTTAAATTACATTTCAATATCATTCCGATTGCATTTCAATTGCAAATCAGTTTTATTTAACAAAAAGCTAACTTTGAGGGTATTTTGAGCTACTTTGAGGGTATTATTTGTGATCGAAATGCAATCAAAATTATATGGAAATGTAATATGAACAATGTTATTTACGAGAATTGGCCTTTAGGTCACTGAGGTGAATTCATCATTTCAAACGTGCTATTTTCCAAAAAACAACTTGTGTTCAAATCTGACAACAGCCATGTGCTAATAATGAATCTATTTAATTGTAGTCTCATAAAATTACAACATAAACGTAACAACTTTTTATCTATATGAACCACCATCAAACCCGACTTGAATATAGATGACGATTTATTTTTCAACCGAGCTATCTTTATATATCGATTAGCCTTGAACCGCCCCGATGTTTGTTGATCGAGGCAGCTGCAGACAGATTCCTGCCAGCGATGAATTGTAACCATTCACGTTACCTATCTACGCATTTTTCATAGTAATCGAACCGTTTATTAAGGCAGAGATACTATCTATTTATATTATGTAGAATAATGATAATAGGGCATATGAATTTTACTGTAAAGGAAAACATTGTGATGAAATCCGTGGCTCTCTATTACAGAAAAAAAGGTTTTTTAAAGCAAGAAATAATTCTCTCCCTTTAATAGACTAGAGAATAGAGAATAATTAGAGAATAATTTCTTGGTTTGAGTTAAAAATCCTCAAATGATAAGTTTTGTAGGCACTTGGTGGTGTGTACCTCCAAAGGGAAGATCTTCCACCGGGCAGGTGTGGGTATAACACCTGCCCGGTGGCGGAGTAGGCCGCGGCCCCACGAAGTTTCGTTGGAACTTCGCTTGCGCGATCTAGGATCAACGATCGTATTAGTGCCGCCATCTGTTGTTGGCGAAGCGCAGCGTCGCCACAAACTATCATTCTTAATTCAGTCGCGCGCGCGCACCCTCAAGCGTCGGGCGTGTGTATTTGTTTCGTAGCGTTGACTCGCGTAGTGTAATAAAATGACGAATGTTTTAAAGTGTAACGAGTGTAATATAATAATTGACGAATTGTTGTCGTACATTCAAAACAAAGTGTCGATTATGGACGAGGAGTCACTAGTGCGGATCTGTACTTCTTCATTCGCAAGTGATGAAATTAAGAAATCCAAGACCCTCTTGTTCGAGTCAATGCCAACTGATGTCAGGAAAATATTACGTAAAAATCGTGGAAAAGAAGGACGTGATGTTTTGGATATAATAAACCTCTTTAAATCTACAGAGCCCGACATTATTCCCGTTTTTGTGGCGCGGCAGTTGGATAAACTACCCCCGGTGTTGATCGATCACTTGGACTGTTCCAAATTACTAAGGGATATGTTAACATTAAAAGCCGAAATTGAAGGAATCAAGTCGACGTATGCTACCCAAGACTCCTTGAACGAGCTACAAAGGGAAGTACTCCGTATTCAGAATGACTCGTTACCACCGCCGGCTTCGGCATTTAAAGTGAATAAAAAACGCGGGGCATGGCTAGATAGTGGTCCTATGGGTCTTTCTCATGACTATATAAATTATTCGAATAATAACGTATCACCTTTGTCGCAGTACAGAGATATGAGGGTAGATCAAAATAATCCGATCGAAGTAACGGACTGCGAGCGATCATCCGCGCCGTCGCGGCATGGGGCGTCGCCTTCTCGGTGCGAGCAGACGGATGGGGGGGGCGGGTGCGGCGAGGCGGGTGTACTACCACAACCGGGCGGCGGCGGCGGAGTGAGTGCTGGCGGCGGCTACGGTGAGGGGGGGGATGAGCAGCGATCCCCGCAACCACCCGCCCGCGTCTCCGCTGTTGCAGCCGCCTGCGCCGCCCGCGCCGCCGAGTCGCTGCGTTGGGAGGCGAGCACTGGGACCGGTTTTGTAGCGGACGGTGCGATGACGTCAGACGCACAGGTGACGGATGAGCGGACTGATAGGGAGAACGCTTCCTATAGCTATGTAGCTAGGCAGCGTGTATCGGAGCGGTCTACGAGTGGACGCGAAACGGCGGCGAATGATTGCACTAATAAAAATGAGGAATGGCAAACAGTAGGCTATCGTAATAAACAAACAAAGTACCGCTTTATGGGCAAGTCAGGTGTTGCTAGAGATCTGGAGTGCACGTTCCGTGCAGCGGATAAGAAAATCTTGATGTTTATTACCAATGTACATATGTCTGCAACAGAAAGCGACATAATAAAACATATTCATAAGAAAACTCAGGAAACTGTGAGTTTGGAGAAAATAAATATGAAGCACGAGAGAGGACACAAAGCTTTCAAATTTCTGATATCGGAGGCTAATCTACCTAAATACTTGGATGAAACCTTGTGGCCAGCGGGTGTTTTGTTTCGACGCTTTGTGAACTTTAAACACAAGTATACGAACGGTGGACGCGCCGACGCCGACGGCACACATAAACCAAACAATGGATAGTCACACTTATAATATGGCTACATTCAACTGCAAGAATGTGAAGACTTCGATTGATTGTGTCAGAGCTTTGTGTCGTACTTGCGATGTCGTGTGTCTACAGGAGACTTGGTTGTTACCGCACGATATACCATACATCGGCTCGATTGATAGCGGCTTCGGTTTTACTGCAACGTCGGCAGTCGATACGTCTGCGGGAATCCTGCGCGGGCGTCCCCACGGCGGCGTCGCGTTATTGTGGCGGTATAGTGTGTTTCCCCTAGTGTCTGTGTTGCCGTGTAATAACCCGAGAATCTGTGCGATTAAAATTGTGACAAGTGATCGGCCTCTAATAATAATGAGTGTCTATTTGCCTACAAACTCTGCCGATAATCTACAAGACTTCACGGATTGTTTGGGTGTAATAAGCGCTATTGTGGACGAGTACGGTATTGAATCGGTGTTTATTATGGGAGACTTCAATGCGGACCCGGGTGAGTTGTTTTACAGTGAACTTATTAAAACTTGTAGTGAACAACATTGGTTCTGTGTAGATGTAGATATGTTGGGTCGCGACTCGGGTACTTTTACTTTTGTGAGTGATGTGCACGGGTCGTGTAGCTGGCTGGATCACTGTGTAACAACTCACGCGGCGAGGCAGGCTATTGTTTGTATAAGTGTCGGATATGACACTCAATGGTCGGATCATTTCCCACTTGTGGTTGAATGTGACTTTAATTTGTTGAACCCCAAGGCCTCACCAAAAGTTTGTAATGAGAATAAAGATGTTATTTGGGGTGAACGAAGTGAGGAACAAATAGCTTTGTTTTCCAAGGTGTGTAATGATAAGTTAAAGATGATAGATTTTCCTCCGGAGTTTATAAAATGTGCTGACCATTTTTGTAGTGATTGTGACCACAGGCGTGTTCTAGATTCGCTGTACTCTGGTATTGTGACCGCTCTCCGTGGCTCGGCTACTTTGGCAGGTCGGGGGGGCGCGAGGGGGGGCGGGGGTGGTTCGCGTATAGCTGGGTGGAGCAAACACGTCGGCGGGGCTCACAGGGAGGCCAGGGCCAGGTTTAATGATTGGATGATGTGTGGTAGACCTAAGTCTGGTCCACTGTATAAAGATATGTGTGATTCCAGGCGGGTGTTCAAATCTCGTCTGAAATGGTGTCAAAATCATCAGACACAAATACGTATGGACGCTCTTGCTGTCAAACATAGTAAGGGGGATTTTCGTGGCTTCTGGAAAGGTACCAACAAGCTAAATATACGGCCTGGCCTTCCTGTTAGTGTCGATGGTGTGAGTGATCCAGAAGAAATCGCCAATATTTTTAAGGACCATTTTGCGGTAAAATCTCTGTTGGATCCGGTGGGGGGGGTGCTCGATGTTGACATGAACAGTCAAGTGGTGGGGACGAGGTTCCTGGCGAAGGATGTAACTAAAGTCATGGCGTCCATGTCGGGAGGCAAGTCTCCGGACCACGATGGACTCAGCATCGAGCACCTTCGTCACGCTGGACCCCATATTGCTAGAGTCTTGGCGATGTTCTACTCCCTGTGTGTGAGCCATTCCTACTTGCCCGCAGAGTTTATGAAAACGGTGGTTGTGCCTGTAGTGAAAAATAAGACTGGTGACTTGTCCGACAAGAGCAACTACAGGCCGATTTCTCTCGCCAATGTCATAGCAAAGGTTTTTGATGGTTTGCTTAATACACAGTTAAATAACTATGTACAACTGCACGACAATCAGTTCGGGTTTCGTCCTCGGCTCTCCACAGAAAGTGCTATTCTGTGTCTGAAGCAAACCATCAAATACTACACGGATCGTAGGACGCCTGTTTATGCGTGCTTCCTCGACTTGTCTAAGGCCTTCGACCTTGTAGGCTATAACCTGCTCTGGGACAAGCTGAGGAGTGTAAACCTGCCACAGGAACTTATCGGCTTGTTCCAGTACTGGTATGGACACCAGTCCAATAGTGTCAGATGGGCGGGGGCAATGTCGGATCCGTATCGGTTGGAGTGTGGCGTAAGACAGGGTGGATTAACTTCTCCTACTCTGTTTAATCTGTACATCAACGGGCTGATCGTGGCGCTCAGCAATCGGCATGTCGGCTGCCATATTGACGGGGTCTGTGTCAACAATCTGAGCTATGCAGATGACATGGTGTTGCTGAGCGCTTCGGTGTGCGGACTGAGAAAGCTGATACGGACATGTGAGGAGTACGCCTGTGGACACGGTCTGCTATATAACGTTAAGAAGAGTCAGTGTATGGTTTTTGAGGCTTCCGGTGCTAAATGTCCCACTAACATACCTTCCATTAGACTGAATGGGGTTTCGCTAAAAAGGGTCAATGAGTTTCGATATCTGGGGCACGTACTCACTGTTGACCTCAGGGACCATGCTGATATGGAACGGGAGCGGAGAGCGCTGTCGGTCAGAGCGAATATGATCGCTCGCAGATTCGCGCGATGCTCAAAAGAAGTTAAAGTTACACTCTTCAGAGCGTACTGTACGTCGCTCTACTCGTGCAGCCTGTGGGCTAATTACACTCAATCAAGCTACAGCGCTCTCCGCGTCCAGTACAATAACGCGTTCAGGGCGGTGATGGGACTGCCCCGGTTCTGTAGCGCCTCGGGTATGTTCGCTGACGCGCGCACCGATTGCTTCAACGCGACCATGCGTAAGCGGGCCGCGTCCTTGGTGCGCAGAGTCTGGGCTAGTTCCAACACCGTCCTGGCGATGATTGCTTCAAGGTTGGACTGTATGTACATAAGACATTGCTGTGGTAGACATGCCGTGGTTCCAATGCCGGGGAGAAAATATTGACAATTATTATTGTTTATTATTATTATTTTTATTTGTTACTGACATTGATTTATTTTATTTTGCTGACTTGATTTGAATTTCTTTATTTTATTTGTTTAATGTAGCTTGATTTTATTGACATTAATTTTTCTATTTAAATATTTGACACATAATTTTATTAGTAACATTGATTGACTTTTTAATTCTTTTATTTTTATTACTAAGTACTTATTATTATTGTAAAATGAATTTTCTGTTTGTGGGTCCATTGTTACCTGAATAAAGAATTAAATTATTATTATTATTATTAATATTCTATTTTCGTAATTTAAATATTTCCAGTATTCTTAATTTAATATTCATAAATTAAGAGTAAGTACTATCTTATTATTTCAAGGAACATTTACAAACAAAAAACCAGAAAATATTCTCTAGCGTCGTCGATAGGGAGAGAATTATTTCTTACTTCTTTTAGATGTATTGACAAGTTCTTTTCACTGAACAGGGTCGACTAAGCTGATAGGTAGATAAGCCTACTCCATCTAATACATGTCTCATACACTACAATGCCATGAAAATCATGGACTAAAGTTACTGTTGCTTTATCATCCAGATTAGCTCTAAGAGTCAATATTATATTATGTAGGTGGTTGTTTTGGAAGTTTGTTTTGATAGGCCAGCTATTCTTAGCATACTCGAGGATGAATTCTCAGGAAAGCGGAAAATTTACCACCATTGTACTGAAATAAAAAATGATAATGAAAAGACCAGACAAAATATTCACGTTTTCTTCCCATTTTTAAGAGAAAGTGGCCTATTAATATTCAACAAACTTAATTTAACTTAGAATATTATTAAGAGTGTTACATAAAACCTCCTGATCCATTAAAAATAGCTCATTTCTCCATTTAATTTTGTCCGATTTTTGCGTTTTTTTGTGCAATTAATTCATTTTATCTTGGGGTTGTATTTCTTCTGTAAAAAAAATCAAATTACTTAATGCTAGATATGGCTATGTTATACTTTTTCGAAATCATAAAATATGTAAGCCTAAAATAACTATTCAAACGATTGACATCAATAACATAAATATTGTTGCAATTATAAGGGGTCAAAGTTAAAATTCTTTATTCATTCGGAATCACACAATTTGCAAGAAATCACATTGAAACGTCTTAAAAACTAAGTTAGGATTTGCCTTCGGAACGCACTCACCAATGAGAGGAAGGCTCAAAAATACTCGGGGTATTTTTTATGATCATGCTCAGATGCTCACAAAGGCCAAGATTACAAATATTTTGAAGGTATTATTTGAAATGGAGCAATTAAAGTAACATCCATGGATTCTTATCATTAGGGTATTTTTCCCCTACTATTGCCCGATTTCAGTGTAAACAGATATGAGACAGGATCAAAAACGTCATAAAATGTCATTGGTATGTGATTCTCTTAAGTGTTTGTTTCGCTAATGAATCTCCGTGTCAAGGTATTTTAGGTTATATAAAGGCGATGACTTGCAAGGAGCCGTGTATAGTCGCACAACCTTTATTAATTACGTTTTGGACATGTTCTGAATAATAAATCTGTCAAAATACCGGTCTAGAAACACTAGGCTCTTGGGAGAAGTTTGTCCTCGGCGGATATTATTTATCGGTTTTACCACCTGATATACCTTGACGATTTGCCTTAGTTGAAATTATGATTAATTTCTCAGACCATCCTCTAGAGTTTAGAGTTTTTAAATCAAAATTGAGTTTAGCATATTGTATTTTTCTTAGACGCGATTGATCTATAAATTACGATACATTTTACACAATGTACGATTTTACGGTCTACGACTCTACAGATTTATTGGTAACTAGCTGAGCCCCGTGGTTTCACCTGCATAAGTCCCGATCCCGTGGGAATATAAAAAAAAAGTAGCGTACAGCCTTCTCGATAAATGGACTATCCTACACAAAAATATTTTTTCAATTCGAACCAGTAGTTCCTGAGATTAGCATGTTCAAATAAAGAAACAAACTCTTAAGCTTAAGATATTATAGATTTTATGAAAGCGGTTGATGACGGCTAGTTTTATGCACCTTAACAATCAACTTTTGTTCTACGACTTTTGGAAAAATTAAACATTTTTTTCGAAATTTTCTAGTTTATGTTTACCCTATAATCAGCTGCTACTGACGCAGAGAGGTCATTAACCCTAAGATTATACTTATTTGTTAAGTATAATCGACTGTTCCAAGTCTGAATGACTCATGAATCAGCTGATTTTCGAAAAAACATAACCTCAAAAACCTAAAAATTATCGAATTTCCAAAAGTCGTAGAATAAAAGGAGGAAAGGTACCCGGCTTTCTCTCCATACAAACGTAATCGACTGTTTTCTCCCTGGATAATGACACTAGCATAAATATTTTTGTTGCATAAGACTGCCATGACCAATGACCATGCCTCTATGTCTTGGTTGTTTCATATTCTAATTATCATAGAAAGCAATATAAAATAATATAACAAAAAATATACATATATAAAAATCAGACATAGGGTCATGGTCAATTGGTCATGGCAGTTATAAGTTTTAAGTATAAGTCAGGGAGGAAACAGTCGACTACGATTGTATGGAGAGAGAGCCGGTACCCTGTCACTTTAAGGTTAACAAAAGTATCCCTCAACAGCTTTCGTTTATAATTACCATGTAATACGTGCTCAAGTAACTATTTTTTATTATTTAGAAACTGACCTTAAGAATAATAAAAACACAAGCAATATACACTTCGTATTAGATGAGATGAGGTTAAATGCAAGCCTCTTTAACGTAAAAACACAGTTTCTTAACCTAAACGTTAGTGCAAAATCTATTAAGGAAGTGTTCAAACTAACCTAACCTAACTCACAGCTTTTTTGACCGGAAAATGTTTAACACTTCCAAATAAATTGCTTCTTTCATAGTTTTTCTTTGAACTAAGGAACAATGATATTATTCGTGGGTACGTAAAGGCACAAGTAGGTTTTTTCTTATTCAAGATTCGATAAGATCTTTATGCTTGTACTTAAAATAAAATAGTGAAAAAGGTGTGAAATGGTTTTTTTAAGTAATCTCTACCTCTGTGTTATGGAACCCAAATCAGCTATTTTTGAAATCAAGCGGGATCTCGGTATTTTGTATTTTAGGTATACCGAGATTGGAAGCCCTAGTCATGATAATATTGATACTTATTTCGTCATTCAATGATTGCTAAGGATTAAATATGTATGACTAAGAGAAGGCAAATGAGGCTAATATTAGGTACGATAGGTATGTTTTATTGGATTTTTTTTAATAACTTCGTCTAAACGCTCTGCGTTTAAAGTCGCGGGCAACAGTTAGTTCGATTATAAAAGAGGACCGTTTTCATTCAGCACAAATGTTTAGGCTGCCTTATCTTCAACAAGATGGTAGGCATGAATTGCTTTGTTACACTGTTTTTGTAGTTAATAAGCACAATAGTAGATAGGTACCTAGCATGTTAATGGAAAATTTAAAGTAAATGTACGCAGATAATGTTTACACTTCATTAAATAATTTTTTTGGGCCTCATAAGAAAGCTCAGGGTCGCACAGCGTGCTATGGCTCGTTGCCATAGCGCCATAGCGCGTTGCTCGGTATGCTTGGTGTTTCTCTAAATTGTTTTATCAGAAATGAAGAGATTCGTAGGTGAACTAAAGTTACCGACGAAGCCCAAAGAATTAGTAAGCTGAAGTGGCATTGGGCGGGGCATGTGGCTCGTAGAACTCATGGCCGTTGGGGCCCAGAGACCACGTACTGGAAAGCGCAGCGCGGGACGGCCTCCGATTAGATGCACGGACGACTTAATTAAGGTCGCGGAAAGTCGTTGGATGCAGAGAGCATGCGACCGATCGATCTAGAAGTCTTTGGAGGAGGCCTATGTTCAGCAGTGGACGTCCTGTGGCTGATAGTATGAAAGCTTTTTTTTAAATTTAAGCACGTGTCTCACCTGCCAGTAACTTTATTCATTCTTGTTCCATTGTCTAAGATTCAATAAACTTTTAACACTAATTTAACATGAGTTGGCGTTTGATCGAACTAACCTCCTTGCGTACGACCTATTTGACCACCCTTGCGCGCAACGAAATGTTCCAAATTCAATAAGTAGGTATTGATACATTTTTGGTAGCTTATAACGAGGAACAAATCTCCGGTTTCCAAAAACAAGAGGTTAAAAATTAATATTAGAGTAGATACAAAAAACAGCACAAACATAATAATATTTGAGATAAAATTAACTCCTACGTCCTCAAAAATAAACCCAAATGAAATATTCAGGAATCCAATTTCAAAGAAATGAGAATTCGAAAGGGCCATACTTTTTAGAGTAAATTACCGCGCACCTCGTCGGAAACAGGATTAAATTAGTATAAGGTTAATGAAGTTGAACTTTATTTGCAGGTCCAAGAATAAAACGAAGGTGGAATCAGACGAGAACTGTCAGCCGAAACGAGGTGACATGGGTAAGTAGAAAAAAATCCGACAGACGGACGGACAACCGAATTAACCTGGATTCCGTTTATTTAGGAACCTACAAAACTTTAAAGAAATGCATTGTTTTTGTAATAGAAAAAGAAAAATGGAACTGCTTTTACGTTCCATTTATAAGTACTCCCTTCTTTTTAATGAGTTTTGTGTAATGCTCCTTTAGGTAGGTACCTAAGTATTCTCTGCAAAATGGCAATGTTTTTCTTTTAAAAGCTTTTAAAAACACGTTTTAAGTACCTACCCATTACCTATTTGACGTTGTCTTTTTTCGTAGAGTTCGTCATTTCGTTGTACAGCTCCCACTACAGTCGCTAAATTGAATTTCAAACAATAAACTTAATCGTAGTTTGATCCTTATTTTGAATAATTGTAAGGATTACTTACGCTTCGAAATTATTCAGACGACAGAAACAGTTATGAGTTATCCTTTGTACGAATAATAATGTAAATAATTCGCCTCGGGAAATGGGAAATTGGTAGCAATGTACCTACTTACCATATGCTACTATTTGAATGCGCTATTATTAAAGGTAGATTTTAGAACCCCTGCTGTGGCTAAGAGAAGAAGTTCTTAGGAGACTATCTTTTATCTTTCTATTATTACTTAGAACTACGTTATGGTTGTATACTTTTAATGAATAATTAAGATAATCGATTTTCTTCGAAGTGGCTACGAGAAAAAGTTCTAAGGAGACTATATCTATTATCTTTAATCAATCCATTATAACTTCGAATGTTGTCTTCTTTTAAAGAATAATTAATATTTCATTATAAGTTACGTGCCTAATTTTGTAAACCAATAACGTATCAAATAAACCTAGGCTCCTAAAAACGTAATACATTTCGGCTAAAAGAAATAATTTATTTGTGCTTGCCTCGTGCTAGCCTAAAAAATCTTCTAAATATTAGTATGAATATTTAATTATCAATTATTTGACTTATTTTGTGAACAATTGACGTTTCTAATAAACCTCCTTTAGGCTAGTTACATTTAGGCTTAAAAATAAAATATGTATTTGTGCTGGCCTATAAAGTCTTTGTTTTGTAAATTTATGAACCGCTACAAGAGAATCGTGAGCTCTCGATACGCGGCGCGAGAAGGTATTTTCAAAAATGACCCGTTTCGTGCGATAGAGAGAGTTTAAGTTCGGACGTAATTGCCTACATTTTTCAAATAATGTTGCGGGCCGTACGTAACGTTATCCGGCCCCTTTATCCTTCACAAAATGAAATAAATTTGGTCTCATTTAATTCACTGCATCTTTTTCTAGGTTTATACGTTTTTCCTTTTTGGTAATTCAGTTTAGTCTATTAAAAAACAATTGAAACGCTCGATGAAGTTTTCAAGTCAAAAAAATATATATTCAGATACTAATAACTTTTATCTTAGGCAATATTTCTTTAAAATAAAAACGGTTAAACCTAGTATTCCATTAGATCTAGAACATTTTCAAAAATTATCAAAACCGGACTTTGTTCATGGAGGAGAAAACGTTATCGCTTTTTGTATGGAAATTTACAGCTTCACAGTGGTCTTAAGATAAACAAAGAGCAAACGTCTGCTATAACAAATTGATCTAGAAAACGCAAACGTACCTATTCGATAGGTTTCCTCAAAGCAATTTGTTACAATTTAGAAATACAAACAGAAATTGAGAAAACATTGGCTATTCGATATCTTATTCGAAGCCCGTCGTCGCTCCGTTCCTATCTTTTTAATTGGATCTTACATTTCAAATCGGAATAAATGTAATTTGACTTCAAAAAGTAAAAAATGGGTTATTATTTAATTACCTAGATACTCTTTTGTTATTTATTATTAGTGTATTATTCAATAATAGGGCTGGCAAATGTTTTGTTCTTATGAATATGTTCTTACGGTGAAGGAAAAAACATCGTGATATAACCCGTGGCTTAGTTGGCTCCAGAAGTATTGACAAGTTCTCTCCTCTGGACATGGTCGACTAAGCTGAGAGAGTAGGTACTGGGCAAGCCTACTCCATCTTTAATAATTATATAATATCCAAGTTACTACAACGCTCTAAATAGCATGAAGGCTAGCGCTGTATTAATAATCTAGATTAGATGTAATCGCAGATTTTACAATTGCCAGAAGAAAAAATAATAAATTAAATTTACAGACAAATTGAAGCACGATGTTTTTTTTTATAGTGACTCCTTTTGCCTGCTTACTGTCATTAAATTTTGGCAAGAAGGACTAGGTAGATGAAAGACTTATGTTTTATCCTTAAAAATAAGGACGTGTGCCTTCAGAATGCACCTCAATCAGACGAAGACACAAAAACCTCATGGGGTTATTTTTAGGTACCTACCTCACTCTCTCTTTAATACGTTGTCATAATCCATTGAGCAGTTTTGTTATGACAAGACCGATGCTGCTGATGGTACATTCAATACATAATGGAAATACGGAAAAGCAAAACAACAGCTGAAATACCAAACTTAGAAGCGGATTACTCTTACATTTACCTAATCCATTTGCAGGCGATAACAATGACGAATGAATTTATCAATATCTAGGTATACTTAGATAGGATTACCTTAATGCTAAAAGGCTTGGATTTACGTAAATATTATAGATTATGGTATTTACAATTTGCTTTGATATCTTCCGCGTGTACGTGTCATAATATTTTTTGATAATATTGTCAAATCAAATTTTCCGCGGTGACCATAATATAAGATTTTAAACTAACATAGCATGGTTATTTTAACTAATTAAGTAATTTACGTAAGTTGGGATATTAGCCATGTTTTTTATTGGAATTTAAACTACTATGGTATAATAATTGGCCTTTATTTAAATAAATAAATAATGTTTAATGCCATGATTACAATTTTAACTTATAACAATTAATAATTATTTTGCCAAAAGGAGCAGACTCATCATAATAATATGCTGTGAAAAGCAGCTACACAGCGCTGGTTTTCAGCCTGACCTTTTCTCTCTGTCTAAATATAAATTAGACAACGACGACGGCTCTCTCCAGCAACTTTTTAAAATTCTCGCTACTTACCTATGTGGACTGTTGTCGTGTTACTTGAGGGGCCGAAAGCACAAATTACTAGCGTTCCGTCGTCCAGAACAGTGTCACACGGGCAGTCCCTTTTATCTCGTGCTCTCAAGTCCCTTAACGCTGTTCTGGTCGCCTATCCTGAATGTGATTTGTTTGCGGATGAATGGAAAGATGTAATGTCAGTATGTTTGAGGTTTTGCGAGGGATAGAATATATAATATGTATGATTTGTTGTCTTTAATATTTTATAGTTATTATAGTAATTGGTTTATAACCGTTATAATTAAAGTTAAATAAATAAATTAGGGCTATGTGGTGCCTAGGACATTTGTATTTGATAGAGTAAGCTTGCCATTTATCTAATTCTGAAACATTTTAATTACATAACATAATAAGATACGTAGGCATAAACAATCAAATTATTTGGTTTATTTATACAAAGGGAAAACCATATGCCTCTGTTTCTTAATCTTTTACGATTCTTTTGTAACGCAAACATAATGAAACAAACAGAGAAATTCATTTAAGATTTATATAAACAGAGTACGATTCCATAGTTGCATTTTTAATGGTGTTGTTTTGTTCATAGATAATGCAGAAGTGCAACCTCCGAGAGCGACTGTGGAAAAGCCTTTTCTACTTTCAGACGGAAGGTAATGCCTAGTTTATTATGTCAATTCGTTCTTTAATTAGGTATTTTTTAACATAGAATGCCCCGCAGTTTTGGTTGCTTAAGCTTTGAGAATTATTGAGATACAAAGTAGTTTGTGTGTTATTTCATTGTTTCAAAGTTTTTATAATATCTATTTCATCGGAATCGGTTAAGAAGTTAAAAGTTGTTTGACGCCAAGTGGAAAATGGCGTCTTACTTATATTTTGTTTTAACTTTTTAAACCCAGACCAAAGAGGGGTCTTATAAGTATATAAGGGGGTCTTATATACTTATAAGACCCCCTTATATACTTATAAGGGGGTCTTATAAGTTTGAGTTCTATGTGTTTGGCCACAATCATCGTTTGATTTTGACGTGACAACGTTTTATAAATTGGTTTGCCGGGTGACACTTCAAGAAACTGCGTTACGCTCCGCTGACGTTATGCGCTCACAATGAGAGCGAGTGAGAGGCACGCGGGCATGGTTAGCCCGCCTAAGAGCGAGAGAGACAGACATAAAAAGTGAAAGGCACGCGTCCCTTCCACTCGAGCACAGTTGTTGTCACGTAAAACTTTCGCCCGTATACCGACTTTACAGGCAACCAGTTTTTTTAAAAGGGGTTTTTTTTCTTTACCTGTCAGCTCAGTTGAGTATTTTGTTACTAAATTAAGTTAATATCGGTTCAGCCATTTGAAAGTAATGGGGGATGATCCTTTTTCACCTGAAACCCACGATTTTCCTAGTTTAGGCAAATGTATTTAATATTTTCTTATTATGATTTAACTCTTTATTAGTATAATATTTTGTACACTTACTTAATACCTACTAGATAGGCAGCAAGTGTTGATTGGTTCGGAGAGACGGATTAATTAACTATAGATAACTGATTGCATAGGCTAATTAATCCATCCAGGTTCTGGAATATCTAATCTATATTAAGCTTATCTAAAGCTTAGTGATTTCAAAAGATTGATTTAATTGATTTTTAGTATTTAACATTTAAAAAATATTATAAGCAGTACCTATTCTAAATTTAAAAGCCATAATATTCTTAAATAACTGCTTTATTATTTTACGATATATACCTAGCGTTGAATAGGAAGAGGATTATTTCTTGCTTTAAAGAAACCTTTTATTTTGTAGACAATTATTTAAGTAAAAAAAAAATAAAAAAAATAAATAAATCGTTTATTTCACTCACAATTACATAAACCGGCTTACATGTAGGTAGGTAAAAAATAAAGTTACAAGTTAAGTTGGTTAAGTACTGAGTATAAAGAAAGTATATTTGGAACTAGCCATAAAAAATAAAAAATTAAATTAAAAATAAATATTTCAGGACATATTACACATCGCCATCCAGCCCCAAGCTAAGCAACTTAATGCTTGTGTTATGGGTGCCAGATAACGGATAAACTACTTATATACTTTTTTTTTGTAAATATATACATATTATACATATAGGAAACACCCAGAACCAGAAACAAGAATTTATGGTCAGCATAAATACTTGTTCCCGGCGGGAATCGAACCCGCAACCTTCTGCGTCGCAGTCGGGTGTTCGCCCGACGCGCCACAGAGGTCGTCAATATAAAGAAGAAGCCATAATATAAAGAAGATGCACATAATCTTACCAATATTATATTTATATCGCATAACCCCAAATATATCATCTCTTTATACAAGGCTAATTTAGAGTGTAAAATAATATCCATTAGAGATACTACACGCACGAATACATCTTTACTTATCACTACATAGTATAAAACAAAGTCGCTTTCTCTGTCCCTATATTCCTTTGTACGCTTAAATCTTTAAAACTACGCAACGGATTTTAATGCGGTTTTTTTAATAGATAAAGTGATTCAAGAGGAAGGATTATATGTATAATACATGCATAATATAGCCGTGCGAAGCCGGGACGGGTCGCTAGTCACTACATAGTATAAAACAAAGTCGCTTTCTCTGTCCCTATATTCCTTTGTACGCTTAAATCTTTAAAACTACGCAACGGATTTTAATGCGGTTTTTTTAATAGATAAAGTGATTCAAGAGGAAGGATTATATGTATAATACATGCATAATATAGCCGTGCGAAGCCGGGACGGGTCGCTAGTCACTACATAGTATAAAACAAAGTCGCTTTCTCTGTCCCTATATTCCTTTGTACGCTTAAATCTTTAAAACTACGCAACGGATTTTAATGCGGTTTTTTTAATAGATAAAGTGATTCAAGAGGAAGGATTATATGTATAATACATGCATAATATAGCCGTGCGAAGCCGGGACGGGTCGCTAGTCACTACATAGTATAAAACAAAGTCGCTTTCTCTGTCCCTATATTCCTTTGTACGCTTAAATCTTTAAAACTACGCAACGGATTTTAATGCGGTTTTTTTAATAGATAAAGTGATTCAAGAGGAAGGATTATATGTATAATACATGCATAATATAGCCGTGCGAAGCCGGGACGGGTCGCTAGTCACTACATAGTATAAAACAAAGTCGCTTTCTCTGTCCCTATATTCCTTTGTACGCTTAAATCTTTAAAACTACGCAACGGATTTTAATGCGGTTTTTTTAATAGATAAAGTGATTCAAGAGGAAGGATTATATGTATAATACATGCATAATATAGCCGTGCGAAGCCGGGACGGGTCGCTAATATATTATAAAGCTGAGTTTGTTTGTTTGAACGGGCTAATCTCAGGAACTACTGGTTCGAATTGAAAAAATATTTTTGTGTTGTATAGTCCATTTATCGAGGAAGGCTTTAGGTTATATAACATCACGCTGCGACCATAATAGGAGCTAAGAATCAGTGGAAATGTGGAAGAAACGGGAAAAGCGCCAAAAAAATAATCATCCTATATTTTTATACCAATAGATAGTCTTGCTGAAAGAGATCAATCCTTGAAAACAAACATAGATGACAAATCAAAGGAAATAGGTATTTTTTGTAGTCTTCTGCAATTTTCATACTACTATCCCTGAAAAAATGTAGTGAGGCAGTTTGGCTGATGACATAACAGACTGCTGCACAAAAAACATAAACTGTTTTTTTACAAATTTTAAGTGATGAGAATTTAGAACATATTTGAAAAAAAATAGAATTTTTTACATGTATATTTCCCTTCTATGTCTCAAACTATTAATTTGCCAGAGACGGAAAGATGAAAATTGTAGAAAACTACAAAAAGGAGCTATTTCCTTTGATTTGCCATACTATATTTGTGTCCAGGAATTTTTTTCTATCGGCAACACTATATCGATTGGTATAAAAATATTTATTATTTTTAAATTTTTTTTTTTGCAAAATCAACAGGTTCGATTCCTGGCTAGGGTAACGAATTTTTCAAAAATCTAATGATGCCGTTTTAGTTTTTGTCAAAATCGGGCACGCAACTTCTTTCAGCATTTTTCGCTATCTCTTATAGTTTAGGATATAGCCCTGAAGGCCCACATAAAAAAATCATCCTGTATACGTAGTTATCAATAACAAGTAGGTAGAAAAGTAAACAAATATAGGTACGTAAGTAAATGACTACCTACATACAAAGATACTATCACAATATCGTGATATTTATACCTATGTTGTCCCTGAAATCTCTGCATTGTTAGAAGTGTGCCAAAAACATAGACGCCTCAAAAATCGGTATCTCAATTCAGAAAATGGCTGACTATGAATACAAATTGTAACGAAATAAACCGCATAGCCATATTGTGAACCAACACAATTCGTACTCAAAATGCGTGAAAAACAACCTTCGTAACTAGAATATACATGCAAAACTTTTAGAGTTCCGTATTCAAATCAACACAGTACGATATTGTGTTTGATAAAACTGTAATTACTTTTGATATGGTATGGCGATTGCTTTGCTGGTGAGAGTTCAGTCGCTCTAAAGGGAGGTCAACTTTAGGCTCTCGTTACAAGCCTACGTTACGTTACGTTGGGGTATGTAAATGTAAAAAAATTCTATTGTGAAATTAATACGACGACTTCTGAGCATGATTGCCTTTTTAATTTTTTTACAGAACCTCAGGAATTTCATTTAAAATCGCCCGTTATGCGTTAAACAATATTTTTCCTATCTGAATTAAGGTTAAAGGGTATCGGCGGTCTCTCCATACAAACGTAGTCAACTATTTCCTCCCTGGATAATGATCAAGAGTCGACTACGTTTGTATGGAGAGAGCCCCCGGTGCCCTTTCCTCTTAAAGAAAATAATACAAACTTTTAGGATTCCGCAATCAAAATTAAATCAACATAGTACAATATTGTGTAAAAAAATTGCTTTTTCTTTAGTAATGGCCTTTGCATTGCCTTTGAGTTTACAGTGACATTTGAAGGAGAACTTACGGGCTAGTCATAAATGCGTTCTCCGGGCAGTAAAGCGGTCTGGGGGCAGACAAATTAAATCATGCAGATTTCTTCAAAAAGTTCGATTTGACCAGACCGCTTTAAAGCCCGCAGAACGCATCCAGTGTGACAAATCCTTTAACTTAAGGTTCTCCTTGAGGTCTAAGATCTATGAACTCTATGGTGGAATTAATTCGACGACCTCTGAGTATGATTGCATATTGGTATATTATTTTGTAACGAGTATTATACAGAACCGCCGAAATTTCAGATAACATCGCCCTTTTTAAACGACTTCAAAAAAAAGGTATTAAATTTTGCGCTTAGATACTATTTTTTTAACAATATTTTTTCTATTTTAATTAAAGTAAAATGTATTTAGGTAACCTAATGTTTACTTAAGTAATAGATATCGTAGTATTTTTCTTTAAATGTTTTCTTTAAATGTTTACAAGTTAAGTTTCGGCTTGTTAATTTAATATCAAACATTATAGTTATTTGAAGTCGCAATAGAAGAAAATGTTTCTTAGCCAAGTATTTCAAGTGAGTTTTCTAGTTTATTGTTTAATGTTTGAGTTACCTAAGTGGTTAGCAAAGAAAATATTTTAATTCAGACTTTGTAAATGAGGTTCGTTGAAATCATAAAATCTGGTCGTGGAAAATTGAATAATGTTTTTAGGTTTCGGAGGTAAAGGCACCTTCTATATTTTAGTCATTTTTTAAATTAACTGGAATTTTAAATTAAATTAAATTTTAAATTAAATCATGAACAAACACACAGAAGAGACATAAATGTGATGAGTTAATGACGAATTATTTTATGATAAGTAAAACCTATTGTTTTATCTTTTTTTTTTTTCATATTTTTGCTTGAATGTCGACCTATTTAAATTTGATAAAACCTATTTATTTATAATCTGTTGCCCGTGGCTTCGCTCGCCGTTTCATCCTCTTAAATAAGGGTGGAATTTCAAGAAACCCTTTCTTAGAGGATTCTTACACTTCACCAAAGAACACACCTTCCAAAAATAACATGTATTGGCCTGACCAGCAGTGGTTTAATCTGTCAGCCAGCCAGGACTTTGAATTTTATATTTATGGATTACAAGCTACGCCCCGCGGATTAACTCGAACTGGTATCAGTTTTAAAAGTTATAATGGTTTCATACAAATACAGAATACAAAAAAGTTACTACAAATATAGCCTTTTTTTTATTGAATTTCCAAAAATAGTTTCTTAATGCTCCCCGACGTTTACCCCCATGCGAAGTTTCAGCCATGCATCTCTTGTAGTTTCGGAAATATCGTGTCTTTTCAAGTCTCTCTTAAATTGATAGATTTCTAAGGTAATATAAAATATTTGATATGCTGCAGTTATTTTCTTTTGATTAGTATATAATTAGATATGCTAAAGCTACATGTTTTTTTAAGCTATTGCATAGCTTTTATCGCGGGCTTTGAGCGCCGCCACCGAATCTAGAAATTCCGTAACGAAAATAAAACCTAACACCCCCCACTCCGCCCACCATAAAAAATGCTATGCAATAGCTTTACCGCGGCAGTCCCCGAGTGCTACATGTTTTTTATAAAAAATCAAATTTTCTAAAAAATCCTAACAAGTTATTTTTAAAGGTAGGTACTTGAACCTTAAAAAAATATAAAACTCTGTAACGTAAGCACACGTAAGTACTTATCTAAAACGTTTTATTTCAGAAACACTGCTTGAGGTAAACTTATCTGCTTTTTGAAACTTTTAAAATTGAATGAAATTGGTCAAGCGTGAATCACGCACAGAGAGAACAAATATTCCAAAAGCTTTATTAAAAAACTTTCATTTTCCATGGCAGACTGAGCGGCAATTAAAAGAAATAAAATCTTTGATCGTTTAGAAAAGGTGGAATATTATGAAAATTAATAAAATAGGTAGAAAAAAATATGCTTGCTTAAAAATCTTTGTTAAAATCTGTGTAAAAATCTCAAACCAGTGTTAGGCCATGGTTTAACACCTCTACCCAGTAAAAAGTCATAGAAATAAGTCTTCTTCTTTCTTTTCTTCTAGCCTTTTCCCATATCAGTTGGGGTCGGCACTCTTAATAATTTTTCGCCACAACGGTCTGTAAGGGTAGTTTGAGAGAAGGTTGCTGGTGGGCGGCCCCTTCCTCTTCTTTTCTCCTCTATGTCAAGTACCCTCCTTGCCATATGGTCTGAAGGTCGACGGACGACATGACCATACCATCACAGTCGGTTTTCTCTGATCTTGTCTACTATGTTAGCAACTTTGAAGGTCTCCCTTCCAAAAAGTTTGTTTGTAATTTGTTTGTTTGTTACGCTTAAACGGCTGGACCAATTTGAATGAAAACCGGCATACCACTGTACCGATTTAGGGGATTGAGAAGGCCTTAGGTTCCTTTGATCCCGAAATACCCGCGGCACTTACGCGGGTGAAACCGCGGAATTTCCATTTAATTGCTATAATTACTCTTCTCAGAAAAAATATCGGAAGTAATTCCCTATAACATAAACCTATTATTAACTCCACCACAACACAATATAATCTAAATTTGACACAATTAAGGTATTGTTCTGTTGGTAGAACATGGATCCAATTGCTTCTAATTTGCTGTAATTGACGCTATTACGACATGATACTGTAGCTTTAAATGGTGTCGGTATTGATTGCGAGGGCTTATTTACAGAAACAGTATACCTAAAGTCAATCGATCTAGGACAATTTTGGGTTAGTTAAATCACCTAAGTATAGTTTTGTAATCTTCAATTGTTACTTTGTTTCTATTTTCTTTTCAAGTGTTGGCTTGGTACGATTTGTGTTTATAGCCAAGTAATTTTTTTTTTTCTTTTTATGGCGGATTTGTAAGCCGTTTTAGTATTTTTTTCTTTTATTTGTATTCGATCTTCTTGTTTCTTTAAAGCCAGTGACAATTTTAACAAAATCTCACTGTGGAGTTGCATCAACGAGAAAAACAAACACAGACACAAAAATCCCGGAGTCTTACGACCTATATAAAAAGGCTGAATGTACCTTTTAATGTGTTAAGTTAAAAGAGTTTTACATTAATTCGACACTGGTTAACTAATTTAAATTAATTATTTAACTAAATTAACCTACAGTGAATGTACTTATCTGAGTAACTACCAAAACTCGCCTAATGTTCTCTCATTAAGAAAATCAACTGTTCTTGCAAACCATCACTACATAGTATAAAACAAAGTCGTTTTCTCTGTCCCTATGTCCCTATATCCCTATGTATGCTTAAATCTTTAAAACTAAGCAACGGATTTAGATGCGGTTTATTTAAATAGATAGAGTGATTCAAGAGGAAGGTTTATATGTATAATACATGCATAATATAGCCGTGCTGTTAGATCTATGAGATCTTTATTTGTCAGGATTTCGCGTTGTGGAGAGAAAAGTAGCCGGGGCGGGTCGGTAGTATAATATAAAATACACTTAAATGTTCGTTTTAAATAAAATTTCTTGTTTGTCCCTACAGAGTGGAACTCGAAGCGTGGCTGGACAAACCGACGTATTCCCACGGAGAATCAATCAAAGTCAGTGTCGTCATCGGAAATCATTCTTCAAAATCTGTTCGGAGAATCAAGGTAAGTCATATTAAGAAAGTGATTAAATTAACTAAAGAAACGCTTTTATTAACATTATCTTTCATTATTGATAAGTGATCCTAGGGAACACTTATCGATACCCATACTTACTAAACATTGGTAAGTGATCCTAAGAGAACACTTATCAACATTAAGTTAAGATCACTTTATATTGATAAGTGATCCTAAGGGAACACTTATCGACATTACTTACTAAATATTGATAAGTGACCCTAAGGCAACACCACACATCACTTTTCACTCACTAAGTCTTCCTTTGGAATTATATGTGAAGTCTTGAAAAGGCTTGAAATAATCTGGAAATAATGGGGAAAAGTAGCGATCAGTAATCTATTGCTTTGTTATTTCAAAAACTCCGTAACACAGATTTATTTTTCTATAGTGTCAAATCTTTGTTGTCAACTTTCGAAAACATAAAGTTTGTTTAAGCTAATATTTTCACGTCAATTTTTCTCTATAGTAGCTTTGCATCAAAAACTACTCTGCTTTTTGTAAATGGATAAATGAAAACTGTCTAGAACACGATATTGTTTTACTTAAATAACAGAAAAAAAACAACACAAAAAGGTAAAGCGAATAATTGTACCTTTTGCTCGGTGTTACTATATTCATTTCCCGTAACAAAATATAAAGGGTACTCGTATACCGTGAATTCCATAAAAGTTTTGTAAGTTATTTACTTACTAATTACTTTAAAAACTTGCGCCAAGTTAATTAATAAATTCGGAACTGTTCGGACCGAAATATTTTGCTTCATTTTGGAGAAAGGGTTAATAATTAATTAATTAAAAAGTTTTATTTTCATTTTAAAAATGTATATTGATTCTAATACGGTAGCTACCAATCTGTAGAGGAAACTTATGTCGCAAGACAAACTGTTTTCAGAAATTAGGATAGCAAACTAAAAATATAATCTAAACTAGTAAGTTATAAATAAGTAGATACTGATAAATTTTAATAGAAATAAGCAATGTTTAGTAAGATAAAACAGTAATAAAGGCTATATTATTATTACCTACCAATAACTTGAACGACTATTAATGCTAAGGTTTGTAAGGGAGTGTGTAAGTATGTAAACTTTGATATCTATACAGTATTAACTGAAGTCCCGGAAAACATAATAGGTATAGGCTATTTTCAATCCGAAAATTATCGGTACGCACTTAGTGCACAACAGCAACAACAGATTCACAACAGATTTGATTTCCTCATGAGACGCGAACATCATATTTGTTTTTATAAAGGCGTACCTATAACCTTGACTAAATCACTGAGGTACTTCAACAGGGGATGTAAAGCGAAGAAAAAATTGCACAGAACCAGCAGTGCGGATTGCTCGTGCATGTGTGAAATGTGCTTGGTTTTGTTTTTACCATTTCAATTTTTCTTCCAGTCAGTCTTTTGAATTTGCGGAGTAGGGCTATATAAAATCTATCTAGATGGGTCTCGCCGGCCAGCCAAAACCAGCGCTGCAGCTTGCAAGCATGCTTGGCTGCAGCTTTTAGCTGATTTCGACCCATTTGGGTCAGCACACGACTCCTCATTTATGTTGTTTTTTATTTGTAATTTTTTTGTTTTTATTGTAATTAATTTTCATTGTTCATTTCTTCCTTCCTGTGTTTGTCGTGTGTTTGTACTCAATAATGCTTTCTTTCTTTTATTTCACGGGCCTCTAACTAGGGATCGTGGTCCAACTGTAGATGGATCACGGGCCTTTTTGGATTCCCGCACTTTTTGTTAACTTTTCTTCGTTCGATTACTTAAGAACTCTGAACTGAAAAGGTTTCCGCTATGCAAGCTCCTAAACCGAATAATCCCGAATACAGTTTTCCAATTATATTTTAAATTATAACGTAGGTATGTTTTACGTTCATTTATTATGTTCCCTTCCTGGAACGGTTATTTAATGAATTTTCATCGACTTTTACTGTGTGTAAGATTTATTCGGTTCGGTTTAGAAGACTTAACTGGTAATTGAAATTAATTCAACTGTGGGCTTTATTAAATTGCTTTTGGTAAATAGATACCTAATAAGAATAAACAAGCAATTACTTCATGAATTATTTTGGTTTTAAGTTGATTAAGTTATTACTTTAATGGTTTACTATTAGCAGATAGTTACTTATGTTAGAATTTATTTTACTTTATTTTATGTAATAACTAGCGACCCGCTCCGGCTTCGCACGCCTATATTATTCATGTATTATACGTATAAACCTTCCTCTTGAATCACTCTATCTATTAAAAAAAACCCGCATCAAAATCCGTTGCGGAGTTTAAAGATCTAAGCATACAAAGGGACATAGGAACGGCGAAAAGTGACTTTATTTTATACTATGTAGTGATGATGATAGTGAAGTGATAGTGATAGTGATTTTTTTGTTTTTATGGTGCAATAAAATGTTTATCTATCTATCTTTACTTATTTCGCACTATTAAAAAACGTTATGCCAGGGTTCCAGCTAACTGTACAAAGTTTGATTACAATTGGTTTAATAGTTTTTACGTGAGACGTAAGAAACATACACAAAACATATTATTATCATATTATATCTTCTTAATAATAATTTGTAATGAATCCTATCACAATAGTCCCAAGTACTTTTTTACTTACTTTTAACAGTAGTTATTTCTATCTTTCTTCTCGTAACAGGCTGCATTTAATAGTGCAAACAGGAATAATCGCTGGTTTAGTAACAACATCATATGTTGCTAATAAACTTGTTATTGTAAATGGCATCTACGTGGTAGCTTCGGCTTCACACACCGCATCCAAAAGTCCGGGGCTTCATAGCATCGTTTAAATTCCCGTTCAATTTTTTTTTCGAGAACTATATAATCAACTTTAAATCAAGTGTTGGTATTTAAACTGGCAAGAACACCTGTTTTTTTATAAAAGGTCTTTCCGTGAAACGAATCTATATAATTAGAGCTATCAATGGCACAACTGGAATTTGTTCGTCAGAATTAATATTGAATTACATTGTCAACAGGCATTAGTAGTTCAACACGTCGACGTGTGTATGTTCTCAAACGGCAAGTTCAAGAACGTGGTAGCGCTCGTCAAAGGCAGTGGAACTCCAGTGTTACCATCGCAGACACACACCGATACATACACGCTCACTCCTCATAGAGGTCAGTAAGAGATGGGTATATTATTAATTTTGTTGTTGATCCAAAAGGATGGGAGACCCTTGCCGAGGACCAAGACAATTGGCGTAGGGTTGTTACTGAGGGTGTTATTGCTCATGATACTGCCCTACATGAGCATCTAGCAATCAAACGCGCTATTAGACATCAGCGCACAGAGAACCCCCTACCTTCTAGTGGTTCGCATATTTGCCAACTATGCGGTCGTCGCTGTCTCTCTCGTATAGGTATCTTGAGCCATGAGAACAAATGCCTGTTAATGAACCCATACAACAACCTTTGGGTCGATTGGATACAGCAGCCACTAACAAATCGGAGTTATCTATTCAGCGACTACCAGCGGGCGGGGGTTACTTTAACTATGCGCTACATCGCTCTCTAATTTTCGTTTGAAATTACAATATAAAAAAAGCGGCAAGAAAAACGTCATAGGGACTTTCACCTGAACACATATTATTATATAGAATCATTAAAATCAGGTGAAGCAGAATCAGTGCTATTAGCAAATTAACTGCATTAGATAGTTTTATAAATACGATTGTTCCAATTTCACAGGTGTAACAAAGAACTGGATAGCCCTCGAGGACTCGTACTCCAAAACAGGCGCCAGCCTCGCCTCGACCGTTCTCAGCAACAACACGCCCGAAGACCGGAACGTATTCGCCATCTACGTCTCGTATTACGTCAAAATCAAGTTAATATTCAGCGCAATGGGCGGTGACCTTTCGGTTAAACTACCGTTCACGTTGACACACTCTTGTATTAATGAGGCTCCAACGGACAGCGTTATTGAGGAAGCTACGCATAAGATGATTTTAGAAGGTAACTACTTTACATAACTATTTTTTTCTCTTTCTCTTTCTCTTTTGTGTTTTTGATTAAATAAATTATTCATTTATGTTTTTATCCATAGGTAAAGAAAATAGCGATGAAGAGGAGGATAGAAATGCAAAAGATACGAAAGACAAATCAAATAACAATGGTGACTCAGACAAAGAAGACTTTGATAAAGAAGAGAAATCACCTGAAGATCACAAATTCCTTGCAGACGTCTTAGTTAATATTGAGAACAAAATCGATAAGCCTAAAAAATTTGAAGGTGAGTTTGAACACTGGACACTGAATGTTGTTCTTCTTCTGAACCAATTGCGATGAAACTTGGTAGGTGTGGAGATAAAATTCTAAAATATCACAGGCTTTTTTCCCAATATTCCTACGAGATGGTTATATTATTAAATACGCTAGTTTAAAATATGTATGTTTTATAGGCACAGAAGTTCGAGCAGTGAAGCCATGCGAAGAAGAACTGGATCTAATAGTGAAATATCCATCGGATACGTGATCCGACGATCGCGAGGACCATCACACGAGCACTGAGAACGATCATACAAGAGAGGTCCAAACTAATAGTACTAGAGGAGGTTTCGCTGAGAACTTGAAACGGGCTGTTTGTTGCATTGATAGGAGAAGACACTCTTAAGGCTTGTATTCATGTTTAAAAGGATAACTTGTAGTAAAATTGTAAAATCTTGCCCTCGGTATGAAAATGTGATAAGTGGTAAAAGCGTTAACAAAGAGTTTCAAAAACATTCAACCTCTTTAAGTTGAACGTTGTCAAAAAGTTGCAAAAATGTTCAACTTTTTTAAGTTAAACTTTGTCAAAAGTTCCAAAAAACAAACAACCTTTTTAAGTTGAATTTCGACAAAGAGTTTTAAAAACATTCAACCTCTTTAACTTGAACGTTGCCAAAAAGATCTCAAAACATTAAACCTAACAACAGTTCCAAAAATGTTCAACATTTTTAAGTTGAACGTTGTCAAAAAAATCCAAATTAAACACCTTATAACCTTTTTAAGTTGATCGTTGTCCAAAAGTTCCAAAGAACATTCAACCTTTTTAAGTTGAACGTTGTCAAAAAGTTCTAAATAGCATTCAACCTTATAAAGTTGAACGTTGACAAAGAGTTTCAAACATTAAACCTTTTTAATTTGAGCGTTATTAAAAAGTTCCAAATAACATTTAACCTTTTAAGTTGAACGTTGTCCAAAAGTTCCAAAAAACATTCGACCATTCAATGTTGAGTTTTGATCAAGAGTTCCAAAAACACGTTCAGCCTTCCCATGTCAGCTGTAAAACGGAGTAAAGCCAAGTCGCGCGTCGGACATGGTTTTATATAACCTAAATGTGGTATCTTTATTCAGATGCCATTAAATTTATTTGGACTAAGTCGTATAGTAATGGAGATTTTCAGTTTTGCTGCAAGTGGTTCTAAAGAACAAATTGGTTATGTCACTGCACTCTAAGTTTTGAAGTTATTAAAATAATGTGCATACTTTTTATACCTTCCACTAAATATAAATTATATAATGTATAGGGCTTCATTTTACAAAAACACAACAAAAAATATCTGGTATGCATCTATAGTTAGCAACAGATTTAGTTATCAAAGGCCTAAAGATAAATAACAATAGATATCTTTTAGTTAATAAATTGTAATAAAAATCGTAATTTTATACTTATCCGTGAATCATATTTAAAGTATTGATTATGATTATTTAAGTATATCTTATTCACTTAAAATGTACCAATACTTAGACATAAACAAAGTTGTTATAATTATTGACTTGACCCGTTTTAGTATTTTTACAATACCATAATAATTTTTTTTTTATCCTGAATCCCTAATTTGATTTTCGAAAATGCACCAAAGTGATACCTAACATAAAGTTTCCTTTCCTGATCAATAATCAGTACACGACTTGTTTTATACACTAACTTGAGACTAAACTGTGTCAATCTTAATCAAACGAATTGATAAAATCTAGTCATTAAAATAAGTAGTGATTGTAATATAATATTTGTGTTAAGGTCTACATCCATAGTACTATTTGGGCAACGATTCGTAACTAACATTCGATAATTAAATAAATAAAATAAATCACAGAATCTTTAACTAAATAAATAAAATAAATCAATCGTCTATTTCAGGTAATAGCCATAAAAATAAGTACAGACCCATATGAAATAGATACCTTACAGGCTAACATAAATACTGATAATATTATAATAATTTTAAGTTAAGTTTTAGAGCTTTCTATCTTTAGTCTCGCCTCCCTGTTGGAATACAATGCTGGCGGGACAGAAATTTGCCGAGAAGAACATGTATCATTGATAAAAACACAGGCAACAGAATTGCAGACCCACTGCACCATAGAGTTTTAAAATTACTAAGTATTATTGGAAAGTTTTCATTCTTTTATGTTTGTTTAATAAATTCATGAGTTGAAAGATTCAACTTGAGTAGAAACTTTAGACTTAAGCTTTGTTTGGTTTGTTATACCTATTTATTGGAATTAAAAAATGGTGTTTACAATCGGAATTTTTCTATATCTATCTATCTATAACCCAACTACCTAACATAATCTAACCTTACAATCTTGCTCGAGTTCAAAACATTCAAATAATAACAGTTTTAAAGCTCTACAGTGGGTTTGCACTTGTGTTGCCTAAGTGTAGCTTATAATGCTACGTCCTCGACCTTATCGTCGCCTCCTATATAGTGAAATGAGGTCAAATGCAACCTTCTTTGTTTAAAAAAGTTCTTAGTTATGGTACAATGGATGCAGATGTTTATTTTAGGTTAATAATATAAAGTAATCGGCTAAAGCCTGATTAGATATTACGCTTATTAACATAGGTATAATAATTATATGTTTAAAAAATAATATTGGTAAACAAAGGTATTACTGGATCGTAATATTTTTTTTTTACTGGAGGGACAATTTTTATGCAAGTTTTATGTCCAATCTTACCCTAATTATATAAGTTTAAGGGTGAGTATAACGATGCTACGAAAATTTCCATTTTTCCCTTTTTCAGGGAATGGCATTCCGGAACATATAGATATATCCCGATCTTATTATAAAAAGGTCAAACTTAAATTTTAAATTCTTTTAGTTTCTTAACAATAATCCAAAGTTTTTTTTAATCAAATTGTGGTTTTCGTACAGGGTTATTGGAGACTCATTGGCACTTATTAAAGTTAATTATCACCAAAAGTGTGGTTTAATTTAAGTTAGCAAAAGTTTATTTCCAATAACCTTGAATACCACTTATCACCTTGTTTTTTAATCAGTCAAAATTATTGTGATAGTAAATTGTAAATTTTGACCACTGAGTGCCATCATTAACACTTTTTGCCCTAAAATGTCGAAAGATGTCGGTTCATTGCCTTTGATCGTCTGCAAAAGCCCCTATATGATTATTAAACTCTTAAATAAAGGCAAATGAAGCGAATAAAGTAAAAAAACCTTTATATTAGTTCATTATCTACTACCAATTTTAAAATTGAAAATACAATTTAAATAAACTTATCTAGATTAAGTAAGCTTTTATATTTCATATTAATAAATGATTGAATACCATATTTTAATTAATTTTATAGTGCACAAATATTATTGTACTACAAGAGTGGATCTAAAAGTTTGCGGCCTGATACAAATGAAAGGAATTTTATCTTCTAAATTCCTATTACATCTGTGTTTAGGCGTGTATTTTTAATCACCCCTAGTATAAAAATACCTATGTAAGAATTACTTAAAATGTTTTTAAATGATTGTAAATACATTTCGAAAAATTTAGGTAGCACTTTTATTTTTTTCTTTTCCCTTGAAATTTAGATCTCATCAAAACCTACTTAAAATTGAAAAACAAATTCACAATAGGTACTTTTTATTTTATACTTGCTTACCTATTGGGCCAAAAGTAGAGAGGTTGCCAATAACCCTGTATACAAAATGAAATTAAAAAGTAGTACTTCGTTACTTATGGAAATTCCTACGTCATAAAAGTTTTTATTTTAGTATTTACAAGAAATCCCCACTTGACTGGCCCCTTTAGTAGATAATTCAGAAGTTTTAATCCTTACTGCTCTTAGAAGTTAATTCTCAGAGGGGAAAGGATCAAAATTAAAATCCAAAGTTATTCGTATCAAAGATTCCCTTTCTGAATTCGTATACAACATAAGGATTAGACCAAGTATCTTCAAACATCACCTCGCTGTTTCACCCGCTTAGCTCCCGATCTCGTGGTAATATCGGGATAAAAGTAGCCTATGACACTCCCAATAAATCAATGTATCCTCATACCAAGTTTCATCTAAATCGATCCAGTAGTTTCGGAGCCTGTTCAATGCGAACAAAGAAATTATCAAATCTTTAAAATATTAATCCGCATTTAATGAAATAAACACATAATTCACATTACTTGACAAATTAAATTATCATATCATTCCTCTTTATAATATTAATAACTAGCGACCCGCCCCGGCTTCGCACGACTGTATTATGCATGTATAAACCTTCCTATTGAATCACTCTATCTAATAAAAAAAATCGCATCAAAATCCGTTGCGTAGTTTTAAAGATCTAAGCATACAAAGGAATATAGGGACATAGGGACAGAGAAATCGACTTTGTTTTATACTATGTAGTGATAGTGATAGTGATGATAACACAAACCTAGTAGCTTAGCTTGGGGCTAGATGGCGCTGTGAGCAACGTTTTGCAATGTTTTTATCTAGATACGCTGTTGGAAAGCATTATGAGTTTATGAGGTTACATTTTATATAACCGCTGCACGTGGCACCTTTATTGCTATTGGAACAGTAGAGTTTATGATTTTTTTGCTGTTTTAATAAAAACAGAGCAGCTGTACTCGTGCTGCGGTGCAGCTACAGAACATCGGGTAGGAAAAGTTTTTGATCCATTGTCGTCTTTTTACTTTCACTCGAGCGTCTCTCGAAGGCCATTTTAAACAAAAATTCAACCCAGAAAGATTAATTAATTTTTATTTCTAGACTTTTCACTGGTTTGGTTAATAGTAAACTTTCAAACTTTGTTTAGTATTTGAAGTAGCATAAGGAATAATTTACGATACATTTTCACTACATTATCAAGAAATGAAGGCATTTATTGTAAAGTTATATGTACACAAGGAATTTTAACCATTACAGGTATGCAATATATTAAACTTATATACCAAATGAATATTTTATAATATTATAAGTTGGTAGGCAATTTCAAAATATACCTTTGTTTCTTAAATAAATATTTATCTAAGGGTTTGTTTTAAAGATAAATTCCATACGAATGAAATACATAATCTTTATTTTAACATAACTTTAATTCATTAACTAGACCTGGGGCCTAAGTCTGCTAACACAATTGTGTTTCAATAGTGTGTCGATCGATATAATCGTGATAGACATTTAATGTCAAAAATATGACATTACATGTCAAATTGGTATTCTCCTAACGTTAATTATTCTATCGAAACACCACTGACTCACTTTTGTATTCTGCTCTACAATCGTGGCTTAATGGAATCTCGATAGTTGTCAAAACGGTATATTGCTTAGCAACATACACCACGTTGCTAGGCAACACCTGCAAGGTAAATATTACCATACCATTGAGACTCCATAGTGATTATATTGCGATGTTATTAAAACTTTAGCAGAATACCAAATAAAGTCACAATCTCTATATAATATCAATAGAGTCTCGATATAATGACAATGGTTGGCCAAATAGCAGAATAAGGCCCCAGTGCAAATGACAAGTATCGATTTACCTGCCTACTCAAGAGTTGTGACGTGAAATAATAGTCAACCTAACGTTTGGATATTCTATAGGCTTTGTGGCGACGCTTCACATCGCCACCAACAGATGTCGCCACTGATACAATCGTTAATCCTAGATCGCGCAAGCGAAGTTTTTCTGAAGATAAGCTCATATACAAGTTCCAACGAAACATCGTCGGGCCAACACCACCTACAACACCTGCCCGGTGGAAGATCTTCCCTTTGGAGGTACACACCACCTCGTGCCCCTAAAGCTTCATACTTTCGCTTGGTATGGAATATGTCTCTAAAACAAACACGTAGATAAATATTTATTTCGATAATGTAGTGAAACTGTCTCGTAAATTATTCTTTATGCTACTTCAAATACTTAACAATGTTTGAAAGTTTACTATTACTTATTTCAAGGAACAAAAGCGCAAAGCTCATTAAAGCTCTCTTGGGTGTACTAACTGATTCTCAAGTTTTGCTTAAGTAAGTTTAAGTACCTCCGTGAGGCAGTAAGATAGTTCTTAAGCTTAAAAACTATCCATTATAATAGCAGAAACTTAACAATAAGAATTGTATTTTGTTGAAGTAGTCTAGTTATGTAACGTCAAAATATAAGCGACTTTACGTGTAAGTATGTACCGGATGTAAGGAAAGAGGATGTAGCTAATCTAATCTTTTTGTTAAAAGATAGGCAAGGAGCTCCTCTTTGCTTCTTTTATACCTTTACCATAAAAAATATTGCATGCAAGTAATGAGTAAGAATTGTTACGTGTAGGTAACTTGTCCTACTCTAAGAGCGGTGTTGGCTTAGTGGTAGATACCTCGACTTTAATTCTAAAGGTCGTGGGTTCGAATCCCGGCCGGCCGTACACAAATGGATTTTCTTAAGAAAAAATTATGTGCACTAATAGACATTGCTCTTACGGTGAAGGAAAACATCGTGATGAAACCCGCGGCTTAGTTGGCTCCAGAAGTTCTCTCCTCTGGACATGGTTGACTAAGGTAAGAGCGTATTAGGTGCTGGGCAAGCCTACTCCATCCTCACGCAAAAAGGACCTAATTAAAAAGGGTCTAATTGCGGAAATCAGCCTGTATACAAGTACAAGTATCCTACTCTACTATGTATAGATAGATAGATAAACACTATAATTTTACACACAAAAAGAATAGAAAAAAAAACAAAAAAAAAACGATACCTAGTAGGACCTATACCTAATCTATAGATTAGGTGAGAACGACTGAATCGATTTGGCTAATTTGGTTTTGAAATGTTTGTGGAAGTCCAGGTAAAGTTTATAAATGACAAGCGACCCGCTCCGGCTTCGCACGGCTATATTATGCATGTATTATACATATAAACCTTCCTATTGAATCACTCTATCTATTAAAAAAAACCGCATCAAAATCCGTTGAGTAGTTTTCAAGATCTCAGCATACAAAGGGACATAGGGACGGCGAAAAGTGACTTTATTTTATACTATGTAGTGATAGTGAAGTGATGAGAAAATATGAAAAAAAAATTAAGAAAACTTAAGATCGGCCTTACGCAGGTGAAACCGCGATGCGCAGCTAGTAGGATATAATAACATTTCAGGTCAGTGGTTAGAAACCCACCTCTAAAAAGCTTTGTCAAATAAAAACAAACAAATATATCCATTTGATTGCGACGTCTTCCATTAGGCAATGATTGATGACATTCATTAATTTAAAAAGGTTATTTCATTTGAGATTAGAAAGATAAAAAAAAACGATGTCCCTTTATTGTATAACTAGCTGCGCCCCGCGGTTTCACCCGCATAAGCCCCGATCCTGTGGGAATATCGGGATAAAAAGTAGCCTATGTGTTAATCCAGGCCCCTAGCTATCTACATACCGAGTTTCATTGCAATCGGTCCAGTAGTTTTTGCGTGAAGGAGTAACAAACATACATACACACACACACACGCACACACAAACTTTCACATTTATAATATGAATTTGATATGAATGAGGATTTTAATGAGAAACATCCTACTGTAATTTAAAACTTTTACATCCACCATCCTACTGTATTTTTTTTTTTATTGTATTTTTTTTTGAACGGATATAATTCGCGTTTTTATTTTTATATTAAACCTGACGTTTCGGGAACTTTGCAGATCCCATGGTCACAGGCAGACTGAGAGAACATTCGTCTTACAAAAAATATTATGTGAAATGCTGTCAAACTACCGTCTACTTAAAATTAATAAAAAAAACTGGTTGCCTGTAAAGTCGGTATACGGGCGAAAGTTTTACGTGACAACAACTGTGCTCGAGTGGAAGGGACGCGTGCCTTTCACTTTTTATGTCTGTCTCTCTCGCTCTTAGGCGGGCTAACCATGCCCGCGTGCCTCTCACTCGCTCTCATTGTGAGCGCATAACGTCAGCGGAGCGTAACGCAGTTTCTTGAAGTGTCACCCGGCAAACCAATTTATAAAACGTTGTCACGTCAAAAGGTTACTAAAGAGGGGTAATAAAAGAGTTCAAGTCGCGAAAACCTTAGAAAATACTATCCTACTGTAAATTTAAAAGTTTGTCCCCCTTATTCCAAAACGAGGTTTAAGGATAGTCCGAGATGTGGATTTAAACCTTAGATTTCGACACAGATTTACTCGTGAACTTTAGTCTAAACACTATCCCTAAATTAATGATAGGGATAGTGTTTAGACTATAGTTCCTTATATAATCTATAGGGATAGTGTTTAGACTATAGCTCACGAGTAAATCAGTGTCGAAATGTAAGGTTTAAATCTACATCTCGGACTATCCTTAAACCTCGTTTTGGAATAAGGGGGTGTGTGTTTATATGTTAGTCCTTTACGCAAAAACTACAGAACCGATTGCAATTAAAGTCGGCAGGTATGTAAGTAGATGACTTTAACAGACTGGCCCCTTAAATGGATAAAACCATAGGGCACAGTTAGTTATATTACACACTAGCGACCCGCGCGCGCGGCTTCGCACGGCTATATTATGCATGTATTATACATATAAACCTTCTTCTTGAATCACTCTATCTAATAAAAAAACCGCATCAAAATCCGTTGCATAGTTTTAAAGATCTAAGCATACATAGGGACAGACAGCGGAAAGTGACTTTGTTTTATACTATGTAATTATGATGTAAAAGTGTATTGGTTTGTTCCTTTTTAACGCAAAAATTACCGAAACGATTGTAATAAAACTCTATACCTATGTAGATAGCAAAAAACCTATATTAACACCTATGCTACTTTTTATCGCGGATAAAACCGCGGGGCGCAGCTATTAAGTTATAAATATAAAATGTGAAAAGGTTATAAATGTTTATGTTTGTTACTCCTCAAGCAAAAATTATATAAACGATGGATTAACCAGGATTTATCTATCTATCTATGTATACCTACTATTAAATAACCTATTAGTTAATTTATTCATACGTAAAATTAATTTACAATATATTACCAGGATTTTATTAACACCTATGCTACTTTTTATCGCGGGTAAAACCGCGGGGCGCAGCTATTAAGTTATAAATATAAAATGTGAAAAGGTTATAAATGTTTATGTTTGTTACTCCTCAAGCAAAAATTATATAAACGATGGATTAACCAGGATTTATCTATCTATCTATGTATACCTACTATTAAATAACCTATTAGTTAATTTATTCATACGTAAAATTAATTTACAATATATTACCAGGATTTTAATTGCACCTGGATCAGGATTTACGCGGGTGAACCCGCGGGACGCAGATAGTAAAATATATCCTACTAATATTATATACGTGAAAGTTTGTATGTATGGATGTTTGTTACTCTTTAAAGCAAAAACTACTGAATGGATTTTAACGAAACTTTACAATAATATAGCTTATACATCAGCATAGAACATAGGCTATAATAAGATATTGTGTGAATTTTACAAAATATAACGAAAAGTGTCGAAAATTTACACTTTGGCATCTGTCAAATGTCACTTTGACATCTGTCAATTGTCACTTTGACATCTGTCAATTGTCACTTTGACATCTGTCAAATGTCACTTTGACTTCTGTCAAATGTCAAGGGATCGGGACTAACGCGGGTGAAACCGTGGGGCGCAGCTAGTATGCTATAATTTAATTAAGATAGCAACAGTTAAACAAGGCATAATTCTATTCACAAATTAAGGACTTCAAGGCAGACATTATAATTGACAATACATAGTTATAGAATTCAATGATTGCTGTCCCAAAACCGATTGAATAAAAGAGTAATCAACAGTCTAGACGTGTCTAAACGCAAAAGGTATCTAGGTGTTAGATTTTAGACCACTGTGGTTATTACTATATTGCTTAAGACTAGTAAAAGTCACCTTTACTATGACCATCACAGCAATGGAAAGGTTAACAACAAATGAATTCAAAAGAAAAGTAAAAAATCTTAATAATAAGATACCTGCGCCAAGGACCACTAAAATATAAAATTGATATTAGTGACAAAATAACACGAAAATAAACAAATGATTGGTTTGGATACCGAGGAGCGCAACTAATATGTAATAGAACTATTTAAACTATTTACCTACTTAAAATAATAATAAAAGATCTTTATCACTGATTCCTACATTAGCTGTTTTCCCCCAAGACCTATTCTGGTAACCAATTAGCTGATTAAAACGTAGCCTACAAGTTATTTTAAGCCAATTTCTCATTAATCACGATCATTAATCAGAATCAGTTCTGTAATGGACCCTACATCATGTTGAGTTACCTTCGACCGTGTTTCTGTGAAACCGAGTAATTAACATACCGAGAATTACAATTTAAACTTACCTACAATGTTCCACCTTATTTGGATTTATTTATTAATTAAATTTAAGTATAAAATCAAGATCACTTCTTTAATTAATTAAAACTAGTCTAGCTTTGAAATGACAAAGAATTTTCGCCTCGAAATTACCCCAAAATATCGGTAAAAATTTCACCTACAATTTCATCAACAATAATTAGTTTTAAGTGACGGGTATTTCTGGCGCGTTGCGTTTGGCAGCATAAGCAGCCTTAAAAACAAAATAAGGTCGAAAAATCTGTGCACACAAAACCATCACTATTCATCCATCATTCATTTTCAGATTAGTCTTTCGACTACGATTACGATTAGTCGATGGCATATTTTTATTTCTTTTGTATTACCTACCCCCTACCTATAATCCTACTTTTTTGCACTTATCGCGAGGCACTAGCTGGCATCGCACGCCATATTGGACATCGGCCCTTCAGATAGCAATTCGTGCGTCTCGTGGGAGTCCCCGGCTGGACTTTCTGTGTATATCCATCGGTTACGCGCCCCAGATGCCCACGAGGATTATGATAGCCCTCGCTGGATTTGGGTCTCAAATAGCCGTTTCCGGTATACGAAGTAGACACGTGCTGACAGTGCTCATCCTGTTCTGGAGTCTATACCATCTGAGCCGAGAGGAGAAGAGAATAGCAGAAGACAGGTTAGTGCAACATTCGTTTACGTTTCCCTCCTCTCACGTCTTCTATGCCAACGGTTATGTATATTATTAGATATTTGGTTAAGTACAAGCCCTCAATAATACATAGATACTCTGGTTTAGTATTGTATTTTGTCACCCCTGCCAAAACGGCTACGCACGTTTTTCGTTGTTTAAGTATTATATAATAGTTTTCCTTATTTTTTCGAATATTTAGTTTATAATTTAGGTATCAGGTGACCCTTATTATCCGCAGGTACCTAAATCACTACATAGTATAAAACAAAGTCGCTTTTTCTGTCCCTATTTCCCT
Source organism: Idaea aversata (assembly GCA_907269075.1). Lineage (NCBI taxonomy): Eukaryota > Metazoa > Arthropoda > Insecta > Lepidoptera > Geometridae > Idaea > Idaea aversata. The sequence continues at coordinate 3,488,132 of OU026084.1, forward strand.
TTGTATGCTTAGATCTTTAAAACTACGCAACGGATTTTGATGCGGTTTTTTTAATAGATAGAGTGATTCGAGAGGAAGGTTTATATGTATAATACATGCGTAATATAGCCGTGCGAAGCCGGAGCGGGTCGCTAGTATATTATACTTTGAAGTGATTTAATACAGTCGGTAACGCAATCTATCTTTAATTAAAATGAACAATATATAAAACAAGTACACAAGCTTTTTGCAAGATATATCTGTATTTCTAAAATCAACAATAATCAACGAAACCTAGAGCACCTTAATCTACCTGTTACTAAGCTTATCTCATCATAATAAATCCAATTATCATCTGACGACACAATGACACAACCAATTAATTTCGCTAGCTCGTTATAGTAGTGCCCAATCGAATCTTATTAGTGGAAAGTAACTGAACGATCACAGATTTTATGTTCGTCTGGAACTTGAATGAAGACTGACGTAATGGAGTCGTTTTTATAGTAGCTACGCCCCGCGGTTTCACCCGCGTACCGGGCGAATGGTCATTTTATTGGTCATAGATTGTATACCCCGCGCAGCGAATGATGATCTCTGATGTAAAGTAGAAGGGGTATTCGCAGAACGCAATTTTCATATAAATATCGAGTTCTGCGCTTACCCCTTCCACTTACCGCAAAACTCATCATTCGCTGCGCGGGGTAAACTAATATTAAATTTTGTGTCATCACTACATAGTATAAAACAAAGTTGCTTTCCGCCTGTCCAATATGCTTAGATCTTTAAAACTACTCAACGGATTTTGATGCGGTTTTTTTTAAATAAATAGTCTGATTCAAGAGGAAGGTTTTTTAGTATATAAAACAAAACAACCACGCGTACGAAGTCGCGGACAACAGCTAGTAGAATAATAAAACTACCATTGTCTATAATATACATTATTAGGTTTTTTAATCCAGTGCTATGGTGTTGCCATCTATGCATAATGAAACTAGTATTTTTAGTTTTAGTTATCCCTATTCCAACACTAAAGAGTAGATAGCAAGTAGGTATGCATAATCTTAGTTCAGAGAGCTTTAAAGTTTCATCTAACTAATTAGATACGCGATATGAGGAACACGAGGACGTCGACGACGGTTCATGTAATTTAATTGCTAATTACCTCTTTAGGTAAGATGTTGAAGACAAAGGACTTTAGGTAAATATATAATCTGCATACCTACATTACATTGTACTAGTACTAGTAACAATGGAATTAAATAACCTTCAAATGATAATAATAGCTTAAACTAATGAAATTACCAACCTACTTACATTTAATAAAAATTAAAAGTCCAAATGTACTTTGGGACCACTTCCTTGGAAAATTAAAAGCCCTAGTAAGTGTGGCAAAAACGCTGGCTGCATTAACTCGTTGGATGGCGATGCCATTTCGCATTTTTTTTAGTCTTAAGATTATTTAAATGGCGTAACTTTTTTAGAAAATGAATATCAAATAAAAGTACCTACCTATGAAATAGGCACTCCAGTCGATTAACCTATTTGAAATGGCTTTATTCCCGATGTCCCCCACTTACGTGGCCCCACAGGGGGACAGCGAAACAACTTTTAAAAATGATATCCGTTGTCCACCACTGGGGGACAGCGAAACAAGTTTCTAAATTAGTTCCATTAGTCACAATGTCTTACGAGTATTCCAAAGATATCAGCCCTTCAACCCAAGTGTGCCAAATGGAAGCAATTGAACATAGCATATTATTAATCGATTGTTTATATTGGTCTTTACATTTAATCTAAATGTTTTATACAGCGACAGCATCTTTAAAGTGAAAGGGTACCTGCGCTATCTCCATACAAACGTAGTCGACTGTTTCCTCCCTGAATAATGACACTAGCACAAATATTTTTGTGCCATAAAACCTATAATTACAACATCAACAACATATATTTTTTGTTTTTTTTTTTCATTTTCTAATTATCATAGAAATAATATTTTTTTTAAATCAAATATATATAATAAAAAAACAAAATAAAATAAAAAAACAAAATTAAGGGCATGGTCATGGCAGTTATAAGTTTTATGCACCAAAAATATTTGCTCTAGTGTCATTATCCAGGGAGAAAACAGTCGACTACTTTTGAAATAGTTTGTATGGAGAAAACCCTTTCCTCTTAATACTTGCTGTTCAGGGCGTTGTAATGCCTGAGACATGTATTAAATAGAATAGTCTTGCCCTCAGCGTAGTCGAGAGGAAAGGAAGAACGAAAGAAAGAATCCGTCAATACATCTGGAGCCAACTAAGCCGCTGGTTTCATTGCGATTGTTTTCTTCCCCGTGAGACTTGAGAGTAATGTTAAATAGCACACATTTTTCAAAGGAAAAATCCATTGGTGCACTGATAATGTGTTAATGACTATGTATATCTATACTAATAATATTATAAAGCTGAAGAGTTTGTTTGTTTTTTTGTTTGAACGCGCTAATCTCACAGGAACTTCCATTCTTTACTTAATGTGCTTCTGGTTCGAATTGAAAAAATATTTTTGTGTTGGATAGTCCATTTATTTTTGTATATAATTAATAGCTGTCCCGGCAAACGTTGTTTTGCTATTTACAAAAAAAAAACAAACAAAAAAAAAACAGCGCACTCCGGGAGTGCAGGCAGAAGTGAAAACAATAAACTTGTTATTTCTCATAGAATATTTCTTGAAACGATCTGCCATCTATTAGCACTCACTTAAACAAATATAGTTTATTTTTTATTCGCTAGATGGCAGTAAAAAATTTAAATCAGCGCCATCTACATTCGAATAGCGGTATTTCTAGAAACTAAGTTTCTCAATTTGTGTAATAGATGGCAGTATAAGTTAAACAAAAAGACTAACACAAATAAAATCTCATCTGTCGCGTCAAAATCTGTCGCGTCAAAATCTGTCGCGAGAACGGCTGAAAATGCTCACCCACAAAAGTGCCCAACGCGCCATAAGAAGTTTTCACTTCAAAAAATAGATGTTGGCCGATTCTCAGACCTACTGAATATGCTCACAAAATTTCATGAGAATCGGTCGAGCCATTTCGGAGGAGTTCAAGTTCGAACCCCGTGACACGAGAATTTTATATATATAGAGATATCTTGGTATGTATGCATATTTGTGCATATAATTTGATATTTTAAAGCCATATTTTTTGTAAATACTTTATGTTATCACCTACTTACTTCATGCACTTTATGTACTTTATGTTTGATATCCTGCTTGAGTAAATTCACCACCTACCATTAAAGGTAAATCAGATATTTTCCATCCAAAGGTTGCCTGGAAGAAATCGCTTTCAGCGATAAGGCCGCCCATTTGTGCAACCTAAACTTTCTAACTATTTCTATTACTTTACTTTGTGTATGTCGTGTTTTGTTTCTTCCTGTGTTGTAATATGGTTATCTATCTTTATCGAAGAAGGCTATAGGCTACTTTTTATTTAGATATTCCCACGGGATCGGGACTTACGCGAATGAAACCGCGGGGCGGAGCTAGTATTCCATACAATTAATTAAAAAATATGACGACCTCTGTGGCGCGTCGGGCGAACACCCGACTGCGACGCAGAAGGTTGCGGGTTCGATTCCCGCCGGGAACAAGTATTAATGCTGACCATAAATTCTTGTTTCTGGTTCTGGGTGTTTCCTATATGTATAATATGTATATATTTACAAAAAAAAAAAAAAAAAGTATATAAGTAGTTTATCCGTTATCTGGCACCCATAACACAAGCATTAAGTTGCTTAGCTTGGGGCTGGATGGCGATGTGTAATATGTCCTGGAATATTTATTTATATTTATTTATTTATTTATTTCCGACTGAATTTCCGTCTGAATATAACCTTCGCCGTAGGCTTTGCATAATATGTCGCAGCTCAGTAAAAGCCATAAAACGGCCTTATGAAATGCAAATTAATGCAATTTCTTATATCAATACGGGAATGAGGTGAGATTGCGAATCGTGCTTCAGCTCTCACCGTTTTATGTTTTCCTCTTCGAAGGAGATTTATAAGTGTTTTCCACCTGGATTTATTCTGAATCATAAATTCTTATAACTTTGTTTGTTTCTATTGTAACAAACAGAAATATTTAGGTACCTACTTACTTATATTAAAATACTAGCGACCCGCCCCGGCTTTGCACGGCTGTATTATGCATGTATTATATCTAAAAACCTTTCTCGTTAATCACTCTATCTATTTAAAAAAACCGCATCAAAATCCGTTGCGTAGTTTTAAAGATCTAAGCATACAAAGGGACATAGGGACGGCGAAAAGTATGTAGTGAAGTTATTAAGTATGTTTTTTTCCTATAAATATCTATAATATCCCGGTTGAACCCCTGTTATTCAGATCTCTCGGGAATTTCGGGATCCTATGTCCTTCTCCCCCAAACTACCCCTATGCTGATTTTCACTTATTCTGCTATTTGACCAACCATTGTCATTATATCGAGACTCTATTGATATTATATCGAGATTGTGACTTTATTTGGTATTCTGCTAAAGTTTTAATAACATCGCAATATAATCACTATGGAGTCTCAATGGTATGGTAATATTTACCTTGCAGGTGTTGCCTAGCAACATGGTATATGTTGCTAAGCAATATACCGTTTTGACAACTATCGAGATTCCATTAAGCCACGATTGTAGAGCAGAATAAAAAAGTGAGTCAGTGGTGTGTCGGTGGTGTCTCGATAGAATAGTCAACGTTAGCAGAATACCAATTTGACATGTAATGTCATATTTTTGACATTAAATTTCTATTACGATTATATCGACACACTATTGAAAGACGATTGTATTAGCAGACTTAGGCCCTTCAGTTGTTTGACCGTGAAGAGGGAACAAATATAGAAACAAACAAACAAATATATAAACAAACTTTCTGATTTATATTATTAGTTAGGATTAGGATAGGTATGTTATTTATATTTAGAAAATATATCTAAGAATCAAATGTCGAGAGTATGCCAAAGAACTTCAAATACTTATAAAAAGTTTAATATTCCTTTTTTTGACGTGACAACGTTTTATAAATTGGTTTGCCGGGTGACACTTCAAGAAACTGCGTTACGCTCCGCTGACGTTATGCGCTCACAATGAGAGCGAGTGAGAGGCACGCGGGCATGGTTAGCCCGCCTAAGAGCGAGAGAGACAGACATAAAAAGTGAAAGGCACGCGTCCCTTCCACTCGAGCACAGTTGTTGTCACGTAAAACTTTCGCCCGTATACCGACTTTACAGGCAACCAGTTTTTTTGTCCAATCTATTTCAAGAACGATGTAAATTTTAAATACTAGATATTATTTAATAGTTACATAATTATTAAAAGCCTGGAATCAATGGATGAAGTTGTATATCTACTATCTAATTTTACTAAAAGCCTGGAACCTAAACCTATGCTATTAAGATATTGTGTATCTTAACTCTTTAACCTAGTTTCTAAGCATGAATACCTTCATATTTACCTAACGAGTTTAATATTTATAAGAAAACATTTCTTTCAGGAAACAAAATAACATTATATTGCCTAAATCTTCGCGATAAATGTATGATCAAGAAATTAATCCCACTTATTGGAGACAGAGCGATATTGTTAAAAAAATCTTTACAAAAAAAAAGATTTTACCTAATGAAATGTAGGTAGGTACCACGCGAATCTTCAACTTCATAGTTTGTGAAATGTCTCAGAATTGACAAAAAGATCAATAAGTAAGTAGTTACTGCTCCTGTTATATTTTTGTAATTCAGTGGGCGTTGCAATATCGGTCCCAAAGATAAAGTAACTCTAGATAATTCATATTTTCGATGGAATTTTTAATCTCAAAAAATCTGAAATATATTCGTCCTTTATCATCATAAAGTTACAAAGTTGAACGAGATTTAAAAGGAAAGTATTTGAAAGGAGATTATATTGGAGTATTAGAATTTACGATTTAAGTTTGTATGGAGTTCGAGATAATCCCTCTCGGTTTCAGTAATATCTAAGTAAAAAAGCCTATTATTAATGCTATGTTGATAAATAAGTAGGTACCAATTGAGCTACGAAATAAATTAAAGTTATTCTATTTCTTTATAAAAAAACCGACCAAGTGACAAAGACATCGTCTGTAAAAATTTCAAAAGTCTAGCTATGACGGTTTATGAGATTACAGCCTGGTGACAGACATACGGACAAACGGACAGTGGAGTCTTAGTACAAAAGTCCAGTTCCTTAGAGTCGGAATCCTAAAAAAGCCTATTATTAACGCTATTTTTATTATTAAGTTAGAGCTATTTAATAATTTAAAATAACAAATAGCTCGTCTTGGGAACCACAATTAACCTATAGGCTACTTTTTATCTCGATATTCCCACGGTATCGGGACTTGCGCGAGTGAAACCGCGGGGCGCAGGTAGTATAATTCTTTAATTTTAAAAAAATATATTAATTATTGACAAACTTAGATAAGTGGTTTTTTATCTATAAATCTATTTTTGTTTGGTTTCGATTCATATTTACGTAAATAAACGCTTTTGCTAAAGTCGTATTTTGCTGCCGACATCATCGAATATTCATACGGAATACTAGCCCAGATTTCTTAATCGATAGGTATATCTCTATATCGTTTAGGTCGCCAGACTAGTCATGCCATTCTGTTCAGAGCCTCAATCAAAACACTTTAAACTTGGCATTTCCACAAAGAATACAAATAAACTTTCTTTCCAATAAATTAGTTCCAGTGTCTTGCTTTTCTTGTCTTACCACATCTAGAACGTGGAATCGTGGCACCATCCTTGATTGTGACAGTTGCACTAGTGCGCACTTGGAGGGGTGGAAGATGACATAAATCAATACAGTGCGTAAAGTTACAAATTTCGAAATTAATTTGGAAGAAACTGAAAGAATCTCACTCTAATACCCTGTTTGCTGGCGGCGACCTGACACTGGCCAATCTTAACGTTCCTAAATCGCCCGGGGACCCAGGGAGACAATGGCTAGGTGGGGTTTCTCCAGATTGGATATTTTGACTTTGACTATGGGAGCGCCGCCCAAACGATGGCGCACCTGAGAGCCTGCAATTTATGCCAAGTTAGCTGTTATGCAAACGATCTTAGTAGGACAACAGATGATGCGGTTGCCGTGGCTAAGGGTGCTTTTCCACCAGATATGTGCTATGCTACGATGCTATATGGATGCGTTTGATATCCACCAATCATATTCATTGGTGCACATAGCTTAGCACTGGTGGCGTAGCGTATATTTCACATCTTCGCAGCATATCTGCTTATGATATCTCTGGTGGAAAAGCACCCTAAGTTTTGGGCGATGGTATTCTGATTAAACTGTATAGAGTCTCATATCAAAATGGTCCCACCAGCTAGTTTAAGAAGATAGAAAGTAAGTATACAAATCTCACTACGTTACGGTTTAAATATAGGACACTAGTAGCGCTCCGCGGTTTCACTAGCTTAAAGCCCGATCCAGTAAGAATGTCAGAAATAAAGTATCCTATATTACTCTTCAGATTTCTTCGTATCCCCGTACCAAGTTTCAAATTCAGATTCAAATTCAAAAACGTTTATTCATTTGGATGCTTAATACATAAGGATCACATTGAAATGTCTTAAAAAGTAAGTTAGGATGTGTGCCTTCGGAACATTTTCATTATAATCGGTCCAGAAGTTTAATAGTCGGCGAGAGAGTTTCGTTAAACAAAAATCCAAAAAAAATATACTTCTTCAAGAGGCTTGCGTCTTGCAAGCAGTGGGACTTGTCTCCGTCTCCATCTCAAATTACACCTTAGGGAGACAGGGGGCTGAAAAACAGCGTTATGCAGGACCAAAAATGACACTGCTCAACAATAAAGCTGACGCCTCTTCTTTTGTCTAATAACTCTTGTGTGATAAGAGGAGTAGAGCATATTGTTTTATTATATCATGTTTTCCGATTCCCTACTCTAAATTCACTATGTTTGACATCGTTACACACATGTTCCGGACTTAATACAATTTTCTATTGGAATAGAGCGACGGGATGACCGAGATATCACAGGGAACGTGTGACATTCATAATTTATATATGAAAGTGAATAGGGTATGATCATTTCAGATTTCAGTTTTAGCAGTTATTTTAAACAGCTTTTGACGTGAATCGTACATAATTATTTTGTTTCTAGGGTTCCGTACCCTAAAAGGTAAAAAAGGAACCCTTATAAGATCACTTTCTTGTCCGTCTGTTTGTCCGTGTTTTTTTTTGTTTTCGATGTACTTCTGGTTTTATGAGAATCTGAATATAAAAGGAATCTGGTATAAAAATCTTAATATATATAAATCTCGTGTCACAATGTTTGTCCTCAATGGACTCCTAAACCACTTAACTGATTATAATAAAATTCGCACACCATGTGCAGTTCGATCCAACTTGAGAGATAGGATAGCTTACATCTTAATTTATCCCGATATTCCCACGGGATCGGGAGTTACGCGGGTGAAACCGCGGAGCGCAGCTAGTAAATAAATAAATATTGCAGGATATTCCACACATCGCCATCTAGCCCCAAGCTAAGTAACTAGACTTGTGTTATGGGTGCTAGACAACGGATATACTACTTATATACTTTTCTTTTGTAAATATATACTTAATATACATACAGACACCCAGACCACAGACAAATATCTAAGCATAAATACTTGTCTGTGGCGGGAATCGAACCCGCAACCCTATGTTTGGCAGTCCGGCATGGTAACCATTGTGCCAACTGGGTCGTCTGGGTATGTTGGACTGGACATCTGCTATTTTAGGAATCTAGTCGTTTTAGGGGACCAACGAGACTATTAGTTTTACGAAAGAACCCTACATCTCTGATAGATTTTAAAGTCCCTTGCACTTGCGTCGAAGTACTTAGATAACTCTAAAAATAAGTCTAACACTTACTTAGTCACCTATCTATCTTACTATATTATTAATACTATAACATAATAGCTATTATCTATTCTGTGATACTGCTTGCAAGTAGGTATCTGGATTACTCAGTAAAGTGCTATTTGTAGTGTAGTATGAAGAGTTTTCCACAACAAGAGACAGGTACGGATTTAGGTGTTTTTTTTCTTACAAAATATAAAAAATAAACAGTTTGATATAAGCTGTGAAAAGAAAAACCTTATTACACACTGGCTGCTAAAGTCTTCAGTTGCCTGTGTCTGTCTTTCCTGACGTTTACAATTTGATAAACTTGAATCACGAGTGAACAGGTAGCTTCTAGGAAGACCGAATTGTCACCTACCATTAGGCAGGTGTGATATTGTATTGTGTGATGTGATATTTTATTTGTAAGAAAGAAAATATTTGATCGTTGTTGGTAAAACTAAACATGAAGTAACAGAAAGTAAGGTACAGAATCACTACATAGTATAAAATAAAGTCGCTTTTTCTGTCCCTATTTCCCTTTGTATGCTTAAATCTTTAAAACTACGCAACGGATTTTGATGCGGTTTTTTTTAATAGATAGTGATTCAAGAGGAAGGTTTATATGTATAATACATGCATAATATAGCCGTGCGAAGCCGAAGCGGGTCGCAAGTTTTTTTTATAAAAGAACTCCTGTTCTAGGTTTACTGAATACGCTCTTTATGTAAAGGAAAGCAGTGTATTATTTCATTTCGAAAAAAATATGTTATTTCTTAGTATTTACCTATAATATTTAATATCTTCATCCTTAGTCTACCCCTGTGCTCCATCGAAACGCGTTATTATTTATAAGTTCACCCTGAACACTCGTTACATGGGTTTGCACTCAAGTTATTGTGAAACCATGATGTCTTTATGAACCTACCCCGTTCGACAAGAGCGGTCATCTTGGCCGTGTCACTGAACTTGGTTACGTTCATGGACTTTTCTGTTAGGAAAATTTGAGCTTGAGTGCTTTGGGTAACTGTTTGTTTTTATGTTTACTAATATTATTAAGACATGAGAGTATTGAGTTTTGGGAATATTTTTTGTTTACAGTATCCGCTTTGGAACGTAGTAAGTAAAAACGATATATGAAAATATTTCTACACTAGCAGCGCTCCGCGGTTTCACCCGCGTTACTCCCGATCCCGTCGGAATATCAAAATATAAAATAACCTTCCTCGACAAATCGACTATCCAACACAAAAATAATTTTTCAATTCGAACCAGTAGTTCCTGAGATTACCTATATAGCGCTTTAGAACAAACAAACTCTTCAATAGATTTCATGTAGGCGACAATCAAGTCTAAAAACTGTGTCAATTGATCAAGCGTCTTTTTACCGCTCATTATTTTTTTGTTTATTGGGTTTCAGCCGCGTTCAAATATAATAACCTTATCCTCACAATCTCAAACAGAAAAAAAAGACTTATCCAATTTGGTGCTTTTCTGCGATATATTTTTACTAGCGACCCGTCCCGGCTTCGCACGACTATATTATGCATGTATTATACATATAAACCTTCCTCTTGAATCACTCTATCTATTAAAGAAAACCGCATCAAAGTCCGTTGCGTAGTTTTAAAGATTTAATCATACATAGGGATATAGGGACAGAGAAAGCGACTTTGTTTTATACTATGTAGTAAAGTGATAGTGATTTATTTAAAAGATTCGTCAAGCAGTGAATTAATGGTTAAAGCAGTGTTAGTTAGACAAGCCATGTATATGTGTAACTTATTCTTGTTTCTGCGCAAAAATATCACTCTGCGTAGAAACAAGGACAAAGTTTTTGTAGAACTGAAATATTACACTAGGCTGAGTGATTCTCTACTAGCAAGTACAAAATTTTACGACAATTTATTACTGTTGTCTGATCTACTTCTGGTAATATAATTGGTACATATATGCGGGATTCGCTCGTCCAGTCTTTTACGTACCTAACAATGAATTTTCGCGCCTTTTGTGATTAATTTAAAATGACTATATATATGTTTTTGTAAAAGGTCTGTCGTTTTAAGAAAAACGTCTTTCATTTCGCCAACCAATAAAAAGAGAGCGGAAAGAAAATTTCATGAAAAACTTTATGAACGTAATTTATAACGCCAAATTGTATTCGTACCAGAACTGATGTAAATTTTCAACAATGTTTCATCGCGTTGCCAAACAACTAAAAAGTAGGAACAAAGGGGACCCAAAAAACTAAAGCCGGCTACACAATAGGAGAGTGCAAAATCAAATCGACATTTTTGAATGGAGGAATGTGACAATAGCGATATTGAAAAAGGTTTGCTATTGAAATCGATGTAAAGGCTCAACTAAAGGTCTCAACCCATTTTACCTTATAAACCGAAAAAAAAAACTGTAACTGTTTTTATGAATAGTAAGTACCTAATTATAAGTAAAGTGACGACCTTGATGCATTTTACGCAGACTGGATAAACCTTGCCCAGGACCGAAATGCTTGGAAAGATGTTAGGGAGGCCTTTGCCCAGCAGTGGGACGATATAGGCTAACAAAAAAAAGAGTAATTTTGAAAACTTTACCAATGCTTCCGGAGTGTTAGTGATTTCTTTTAAAACAAAAGAAGCGAAACGGAAACTGGTCTTTTGTTTTTTTAATAGTTCTCTGTTTCCGTTTCGATCGCTATCAGTTTCGTTAGCAGTGGGTACAGGTAGAAAAAAGCCCGTGTCACTACTGGAACTGTTGGTAGTGCAACGCTAAACGAAAATACCCATCCATTACTGAACCGTTCTCGAAAATAATCAAACTTAAAGAAATGTGGAACCTAATAAATAATGTGACTAATGTGAAATAATGAAGAAATAGGAAACAAACTTAACTGTTTTTTTTTTGTACTTTTTCTGTCTATGGTAGTTGGTACGGACGTTTTTATAAAACATTCCTGTGCCACCGGTCCTTTGAGTTCATAAAACGATAAGGTAAAGTGAGCAAAGTCCTTTACAGTACCCACCTAGGTCAGGGGTCGACAATCTGCGGATCGCGAGCCACATGCGGCTCTTTGGGTGTGAAACTGTGGCTCTTTAGTTCTAATCAAAATATTATATATTTTTAAGAAATACCGCGCGTTGAGGCACTTATATTCGACGAATGGAAAAGTCTTCCTGATCGCTACAGTGAGGTGAAGAAGTTGGCAGTTAGAGTGCTGACTATCTTCAAAAAGCTTTATTTACGCAAGTACTATTTATTTTTGGCAAAACACAAATTGTGGATCTTTAAAACTTTGAAATTAGTAAATTGAAATTTAAAAAATAAAGATTGCCGACCCCTGACATAGGTACTTTTATTTTTTCAGTTTTTCATTAGTGTTGATACAACGATTTTTTTCTATTGTAGTATTCCTAGTAGGTACTGGGTTTATTTTAGGAAACGCTCAAAAAAGCGTTTCATATTTGCACTGTTTTTGACAGTTTTTAATTGGAAATATAGTTTCGAGATTTCTGCAGTATTTATTGCAGAAATCTCGAAACTATATATATAATATATAATATATTGTAGTAATATATTGGTTTTTAAAAGTGCGAAAATGTTTCAGAATATCTTCCGTGCGCTCCGATTGATTTCATTTATTTATCTAAATAAATAAATATGAATCACCCAAATGTATGTACGCGCATAACTTTCGAACGACTGTACCAAATCACTACATAGTATAAAATAAAGTCGGATTTTGATGCGGTTTTTTTAATAGATAGAGTGATTCAAGAGGAAGGTTTATATGTATAATATATGCATAATATAGCCGTGCGAAGCCGGGACGGGTCGCTAGTTAATTAATAAAGGTTCGTATTAAAGAAAAAAATAAAAAAATTCAACGCGGGTGAAACCCCAATGTACAATTAGTGAAATATAAAATACTTAAGTTTCCTTTAGGTGGGTACATATTAGCACGCTTTCCTAGAAGATATCTGTTCGCTCGCGACTTATATATAGTTCGAAATTTTATATACACTGGCCGGTCTCTGTGTGATATGAAGCATTGAAACTCAAATATTATAAACTAGCGACCCGCCCCGGCTACGCACCGCTATCTTATACATGCATTTTACATATAAACCTTCCTCTTGAATCACTCTATATTTAAAAAATGGTTGTCTGTAAAGTCTGTTTCCGGACGATAATTTTACGTTATAACGTCATAAGAAAACATTGATGGTAACCATGGCAACGATAAAACGTTGCTATAGTTACCTTGTCAACTATCAAAGTATCGTTGGCTCAGAGACAGAATACATGGGGGGGTGGGGGCGGAGGCGCGGGCGGCGGCGGTGGCGGTGGAGGGGGCGGCGGGGGTCGTGCAGGCGTTCCAGTAGCGACGTGTGACGTCACACTTTTTTGAACTGGCAGGTGTACACCAATTTATAAAACGTTATCACGTCAAAAACCATATCAAAATCCGATGCGCAGTTTTAAAGATCTATGCATACATAGCGGAAAGTGACTTTCTTATATACTATGTAATGATGATATTGTCGCCCCTGGAAAACTCCTGTTACAGTGTGGTCAGCGCTTAGTCTTCACCGGTGCTAGGAAATAAATGTTTTAATTACTTTCTCACTAAGTAAATACATCTTAAATTCCATGTTTTTGCTGTAGAAATACCACCGTCACAACTGCGTGTGGGTTATCCAATTAACCTCATTTCAATGTTGATTTTTTCGTTATTTATTTGGGTGTATTTACATGTTGTTATTTTTTCGTTATTAATTTCCAGTGCTTTTGTAACGCGAGTAGATGTTTGTATATAAAATAAATGTAATTAAAACAAATGAACACCGTCCTCTTCAAAATTGTTTGTAAACCTCAATATATAAATTGGTTTATACTTAGGTACCTACCTACCTTAGTATTTAATTGTATTATTATCTCTCTATTTGTGCGTTTCCTATATACAAAATGAATCAAATTAACACAGAAAATTTAAATAGATTTTTTTTGCAAAAAATCTATTTAAATCAACGCTTATCGGTACCTCCAGTCCAGGGGGCCGTTTTCCGTAGGGGGATTGTTCCCAGTCCAGGGGGCCGTTTTCCGTAGGGGGATTGTTAGGGGGACGGTTAATCGTAAACCTCTTTAACTTGCTTAGTTTTGAACATTTATTTTAAATTTTTAAATTCATTAATTCTCACCGCACACATATCTCAAACATAAAACTCCCTTTAACCAGGTGCTGACTAAAAACCACTATAGAAACGAGAACCTTCAAGGTCCGCTCAATCACGCAACCTTTCAGCTTTCAGGCCGGTCTTGGTAACGATTATACCCTGCCTCGCTGAATACATGAAAAATTCACACTCAATAGCACATGCTATAAATAAAATCCATTCAAATTATTTATGCGTAGGATGTGTGTAGGTAACATTTCCAAACAGTAAGTTATATAATTTATTACAGCACGAGCTTCAGCTTGCGGTTTCGCCCGCAATTTCATCGTCTTAGGCGTGGAATTTCAAAGTAGAATAGAATTAATTTATTGTCAAACTGTTTACATGATAATTCTACCTCTCCCAAACCCAAGATTTAACGGTTTTTTTTTCGCCGTTGATAACTGCATTCTGCGCATCTAGATGCAATTTCGCGAATAATTCGCACGTCAGCGAAATAGATATCAAAATTGATTTAGACTACCTATCTTATTTCCGTAAACACCACTAGCTAGCTAGATAATTTACCTATCCGATAGTGTATTGTAAATAGATATTTACGACTACGCAGCATATTTTCAATTATATTTAGCTAAATTTGTACGGAAATTGCATAAAAAATGCTAGAAAATCCTTACCGACTTTCCATCATGAATGCAATAAAAATACAACGAAATTCACGTATCTGATTACGTAAATAGCTTTACCGTATCCCAAACACTACAAAACATATGATAAAACAATAAAATTACCTATAATTTCACAATTTTACACTTCCACAAACATAAACAATCAGCCATAAAAAAATCACTTATAAAAAATGGCGACCTGTCATTTATTATTCATTTTTGTCAGTTTTTTGTTTCGACGTCAAGTCTTTTGAGTATTGTAAGCCATAGAGAATTTCAATGTGCTATTTACGGTAATACATTGTTCATAGGATTAAAGACTCTATTCTCATAGAAATAAAGGTTATAGTCGCGTGAAAAGGCTGGTCCCCATATGGGGACTGCGCCATTTGACGGAAGTTTGACTTTTTTAAAGGCTGGTCCCCATATGGGGACTGCGCCGATAAAAAGAAATAGTCACAACAGTTCACCACACAGGGCATACGATATACTTTTTACTTTAACTTTTTTTTAAATGTTTTTTCTTATTGGATACATACACTTGACAAATAATAAATAAATAAATATTGCAGGACATTCCACACCTCGCCATCTAGTCCGAGTTAAGTACTTGTTACTTGTGTTATGGTTACTAGACAACGGAAATACTACTTTTATACTTTTCTTTTGTAAATATAATAATAAGTTCATAGAAACAACCAGAAGGCCAATTCTCGTAAATAATATTGTTTAAATTACATTTCATTATCATCACGATTGCATTTTGATTGCAAAAGATACCTTCAAAATCAGTATTTTTTTACAAAAAGCTAACTTTAATGATATTTTGAGCTTCTTTGAGGGTGTTATTTGTGATCGAAATGCAACCTAAATTATATTGAAATGTAATTTGAACAATGTTATTTACAAGAATTGGCCTTCTGACCAAAGATCTAAGCATAAATATTTGTCTGAGGCGGGAATCGAACCCATAACCCTGTGTTTGGCAGTCCGGCATGGTTACCATTGGGCCAACTGGGTTGACAAAGAACACGCTCTCATAATTTCACGTCTCTATAGGACCAGCCCAGCGGGTTAAACCGTGCGTTTATTTAGCAATTGCCTAACTTAGTTTTTAAGACGATTCATAGTGATCCCATACAAATTGTATGATTCCAAATGAATAAAGAATTTTAACTTTTGATCAGTCGGTAAGTCAGGACTTAGAATTTTATATTTATAGTTAAGTAGGATATTTTTAAGGTATCCGACGCCACCGCGGGAGAATTGCACCACGTTCTCGTAGTCCCGACATTGAGGCGAATGATAAACCGGTGGAGTTTTTAGTGGGTAAACCTGTGGTTGATTTCCAGAAGCCCCACATACCTTCAAAAGCGGTGGGATGCATAAGGACGCATTATCTCCACCTTGAAACCACATATCCTACGCTTTATCTATCAAAATTTGAAAGTAAGAACGAATAATTATCAACAAGTTAATTGGCTTGTTGACATAAAGTCCAATTAAATTGAAATAATACGTTGTAGCTATGCTTAACACTATTTAACTCAGGCAAAAGTAATAATTATCAGCCATTCATCAACACCATGTTACCAGTATTTCGATAATTCTTACACAATATAGATAGATAAATAACCAATAATAACACAAAACACATAACGACAATAATATGTATTGTAATTTAAATTAACAAATGAATTAGGATTTAAATAAATTCCAACAAGATTACTAAAGATAAAACCCAACTAGAGGCCCTTTCAGCCTCTAGGATTCGATAAATTAAAACACTGCCAACAAAAGGTTCCCTTAATTCTTCCTAGATACGCAATTACTGACACAGATTCCCAAAACGGTAGGCAATCGTTATTGGATAAAGCAAAATCAATATTAGATCGAATCATCAACATGACTGGCCTTTCTATTAGATCTCTTTTAAAACTCATGCCACTTTCAGCTTTAGTTCTTTTTTAATAAGTTCCAAAGTAAATATTTAGCAAAGAATTGTATAATATTTAGGGATAATTGACCTGAGCCATTGGTTTTACAGAGGTTTTACTAATTAGACCCCTAGTTAGGGTCGGGGTGTAACGAACGGATTAAATGGTTCCGATTTATTGGAATAATTAATTAAATATTCTTTAAATGCTTTTTAAATTCTTTTAGTGGTTTCGCTGTGCTAGTTTAAATACTGATTTTTTTTTAAGTTTTTTCTTCCGCTAGCTTACCAGGGACTATTGGTCGTGCGGACGCTTAGGAAGAAGGAGTCTTTGACGACCCAGTTGGCACAATGGTCACCATGCCGGCCTGCCAAACACAGGGTTGCGTTTTCGATTCCTGCCTCAGACAAGTATTTATGCTTAGATATTTTTCTGTGGTCTGGTTGTTTCTATGTATTTTATGTATATATTTACCACAGAAAAGTATATAAGTAGCATATCCGTTGTCTAGCACCCATGAAACAAGTCTAGTTAATTAGCCAATGGCTAGATGGAGATGTGTGGAATGTCCTGCATTTTTTTTTATTAAATATTTTTATTTTTGGTATTAAATATTTTATGTTGTGTTTGTAATGTGAGAGATAAATTTAGTAAGCAGTTAGTTAAGTAATTATTTTCTTTTATTGTGGTATTGTGATTTCCACCTTATTCTAACTTATTTTCGTACATTTAGTTGATATTTTGACATTTTGAATTCTTGTATTTTTATAAAATAAACCTGTTTTTCTAATATATTATTTATGGAATGACATTCCATAAATAATATAGTTGAAAAACAGAAGAGCTTTGAAGAAAGAAATACAATCCCAATAGAAACTGAATTTTGAACTGAAATTTAACCAAAATTACAAATAGATGAACCGTTTTTATTACATATATATACCATTTACCAAACTAACAAGAGTTAACTCAAAGTTCAAACTTAAACATAGGTAAGTTTCACACTGCACAGTTTCATTTATGAAAGTCGAGGTATCTACCACTAAGCCAACACCGCTCTTTAGTACTTTGCGAATCTGAGTAGCTAAGTGAGGTGGACGACTCTTTGTGAAAATACACTATAGGAATTGCTGGAATTATCATGTTGTAATCTACAATCAACCTTATACTGAAAGACTTTCAGTAGAATTTGCTTTGTTTTCTATTTTATCTGTATTCAAATGAAAGGTTTAGTCTAGGAATGACCGATTCTCGAAATGACTACAGAGTCTATAATTGACCGATTCTTGGAATGTACAATTCTAGAATTGACCGATTCTTGGAATGTACAATTCTTTAAATGACTGATTCTACAAATGACCGGTTCTTAAATTGACCGATTCTATCAATGGCCGATTCTATAAATGACCGATTCTACAAATGACTTATTTTTTAATTTATGATCAGTCTCTTCTTAGGAATATAGTTAATAGAATGCAATGTAAGGAATGGCGAATCATTTATTTTAAACCGCTTCTATTATAATCAAAGAATGACGTAAACATAATATACGACGACCGCTGTAGCGTGTCGGGCGAACACCCACCATCGGAAGGTTGCAGAAGGTTGCGGGTTCGATTCCCGCCTTAAACAAATATTTATGCATATATCTTTTTTCTAGTCTGGGTGTTTTTTTTCTATATTACTAGCAACCCGCCCCGGCTTCGCACGGCTGTATTATGCATGTATTATATCTAAAAACCTTTCTCGTTAATCATTCTATTAGAAAAAACCGCATTAAAATCCGTTGCGAAGTTTTAAAGATTTAAGCGTACAAAGGGAAATAGGGACAGAAAAAGCGACTTTATTTTATACTATGTAGTGATAGTGATAGTGATGATGAAGTGAAGTAGATAGGTATATATTTACAAAACAAAAGTAATATAAGTGTTCCATCCGTTAACTGGCATCCATAACACAAGCCGATGAATTGTCCCACAATCCCTAAAAAAAATATGAAAGCATACACAAAAAAAGACGGATAATTGTTTAAATATTGGGTAAAATATCCTAGCATGCATCAATCACGTGGTTTCGCGAAATGGCGCTGTTGCTGCACCAAACTATAAACGGTGGTTTTGCGATACGCCAATAGATGGCACTGTTTCTGCACAAAATACAAACAAACTGCAATATACCCGGAAATAAATATGTAATTTAATAAATAATTAATATTTATTTGCTTATTATTCCTATACAATAAATTTAATATTATGACTTACCTATGTTACAAGATGGAAAAATAACTTAGTATACGTTGAAAAACAGAATGAGGGTATACTTAAAAGGTTTTGCGAGATATTTACCGATAAGTCTAAGTTGGCATTGTAAAGGTTTTTTTGTATTTCTAAAATGGAGGACCGTGATTTTACTATAGAAAAGAATCAAAAAGGGTTTGATACTATTTTACACAATGGATACCGATATAACAAAATCAAAAGGTTAAATAATGATGGAAGTACTTTTTGGCGCTGTGTAAATAGAAAGGAGTGCAGTGCATCAATCAGAGTGGACTCAAACCTGACTACAATTCTTCGTTGTTCCAAGCACAAATGCCAGCCGGATTATATAAAAAATGATATATTGATAAAAATCAACAAATTGAAAAAGAATATCTGCGAGGATTTGTCACCGACAAAGCCATTGTTTGAGAAGCATTTTAATAGCGACGTCACCGCTGCGGGACCGAGCACAGCTCTTCCAACATTTCATAACAAAAAAGACAGCCTATATAACGCCAGGAAAAAGTATTTGCAAGCGAAAAAGTTAACATTTAATAGAATAGAGGACGTATTCGTTCCTGACGGTCTACGCAAAAACTTTCTTGTGGCAGAAGATGGCGATACTGAAAAAATTTTGGTGTTTATGACAAAATTAGCCAAAAAAGTGATCCGCAAGGCACGTCGACACTTCGGTGATGGCACATTTAAGTGCGTTCCACAGCCGTTTTATCAATTATTTAGTATTCATATAGACCTACATTCGGATACAAACACAACCAACGTGGTTCCCATTTTATACGCATTACTGCCAAATAAGTCACAAACTACGTATACCAGATTGTTCGAAATAATAAAAAGATATGGAATCAAAATAAAAAAATTTAAATGTGACTATGAAGTTGCTATCATGAATGCAGTAAAGGCAGTTTACCCGGAGTGTGTGGTCAGTGGGTGCTATTTCCACTATCAAAAGGCAGTGTGGAAAAAAGCAAATGACTTGAACGTCACTACAACAAGCGAAGAAAGGCAAATAGTCCGTATGTCCACTCTCTTGCCTTTGCTACCAGCTGCCAGTATTCCTGAGGGTCGCCAAATAATTTTGACAAAAATAGAAGGTGTTGGTTCAATGCACGGGTTTGGAAATTATTTCGAGAAACAATGGCACAGAATATGTCCGTCCATCTTGAGTTTTGCAGGCCAGCGCCACCGTACCACCAACGCACTGGAAGGCTGGCATCACAGACTAAATGTATTGATTCCGAAAAGACCAAGTCTCTTCTACTTTATACAAAAGTTGAGGCAAGAAGCCAAACACTGCGATACAAGAATCACGAATTCTCATTTCCAGGTTCAACGAAAAAATCGCCGAAATCGTGATATTTTGTTTGACAAAAAATACAAAAAAGTTTTGAAAAAATTACAAAAAGGTGAAATATCAGTAGTCTTTTTTTAAGAAAATGACATTTATTCAGCTACATATTTCGAAGTGAAATTTTGTTTATGTTTTGATACCTAATTGTTGATTTTTTGACCAGAAACTGAATAAATATATATTTTTGCGCTACAAACGGTGATATGAGAACACATAATCCTTTTTTAAGTTTAAATGATGTTTACGTTATTCTTTGATAATTATGAAAGTAAAAAAAGGTTAGAAATAAATGATTCGCCATTTCATACATTGCATTTTATTTACTATAAATACCTAATCAAAGTAGTACTAAGCCCGTAGTGCGAGTTTACTATCACGTTTGCGTAAATCCACATTCCAACTTTTCACACAATTTCCACAAATTGTGTGAAAAGTTGAAAGGCGCCGTCTAACGGACGTAATGTAAAGCTTCTACTTACCATACAAATTCCGCGTTTACGCGACCGTGGCAGTAGCGTTTGCTGTACATCATTCTTTGATTATAATAGAAATGGTTTGAAATAAATGATTCGCCATTCCTTACATTGCATTCTATTAACTATATTCCTAAGAAGAGACTGATCATAAATTAAAAAATAAGTCATTTGTAGAATCGGTCATTTATAGAATCGGCCATTGATAGAATCGGTCAATTTAAGAACCGGTCATTTGTAGAATCAGTCATTTAAAGAATTGTACATTCCAAGAATCGGTCAATTCTAGAATTGTACATTCCAAGAATCGGTCAATTATAGACTCTGTAGTCATTTCGAGAATCGGTCATTCCTAGACTAAACCGTATTTTTCTTAAGAAAAAATGTGCGCTATTGACATTGCTCTTATGGTGAAGGAAAACATCGTGATGAAACCCGCGGCTTATTTGGCTCCAGAAGTATTGACAAGTTCTCTCCTCTGGACATGGTCGACTAAGCTGAGAGGGTAGTAGGTGCTGGGTAAGCCTACTCCATCTTCACGCAAAAAGGTCCCAATAAAAAGGGTCTAATCGTGGAAAACAGCCTGTATACAAGTACAAGTTCGCAAAGTACTAGACAAGAATTGGACCCTTGTGTGGAACCTTAGCTAGGGTACTTTGCTAATTGCTTGTGGACGCGGCGCGCCGTGTTCACATTGCTTTCCTTTTTAGGGTTCCGTAGTATTCCGTACCCAGTGGGTTAAAACGGGACCCTATTACTACAACTTCACTGTCTATCTGTTACTAGGCTGTATCTCACGAACCGTGATAGCTAGACAGTTGAAAATTATCACAGATTATGTATTTTTGTTGCCGCTATAACAACAAATACTAAAGCGACCCAGTTGGCACAATGGTCACCATGCCGGACTGCCAAACACAGGGTTGCGGGTTCGATTCCCGCCTCAGACAAGTATTTATGCCTAAATATTTGTCTGTGGTCTGGTTATTTCTATGTATTATAAGTATATATTTACAAAAGAAAAAGTATTTTATGTAGTATATCCGTTGTTTAGCACCCATAACACAAGTATTGTTACTTAGCTTGGGGCTAGATGGCGATGTGTGGAATGTCCTGCAATATTTATTTATTTATTGAAAAACAGAATATGATGGTACGGAACCCTTCGTGCGTGAGTCCGATTCGTACTTGACCGGATTTTTTATTGGATTCGACGACAAAGGTCAGCTTGCAAACTTATGTCTGAGGCTCATATCCCTTCATCCAAAACTGAATGTAAAAGTGTAACAACCTTCATACAAGAAACTCGTTGAATTAATGAGTATGATATAAGTAAGAGTACTTTCAAGTGCATGTCAAGTGCTTACTTTGGTATTGACACAATTATGTTTGTGGTTAAGCCGAAGTGGTAAGACCAGAAGCGCGATAGACGTGTATTAGAAACAGTTTTTGGGTATCAACCACTAAAATCCATAGAATGATATTCCTACTGTCGTAAAGGTGAAGAAATGCTTTTTATGGTCATACACTTTGAAACACAATTAGAGTGATCGGCCTCGATAAAAAAAATCGTGAAACTCCTCAAAAATCGTAATTATTTTGAGCTTTTTCAATTTAACGGCGAACGGCGATAAAGAAGAAAAAAGAACAAAATTTATATTTTTATAAACTTTACATCAAAACCCATAAGGTAGTACAGATGGTTTTTCACTAAAATAGATGTTAGTCTTTTAAATAAAACAGAAAACGGCCATTTCGCCGCGCGCGGGTGAAAGGGATAGAATCATCACGCGGCGCGCGCGTGGAAAAGGGATAGGGGTTTTCAGGTTCTACCTTAAAGAACTTTATTTAAAATATACATTTGCTAGAGAAATACAAGTCCGTTTTTTGGGAGAGTCAGGAGAGAGTCGTAGCAAGGTCTACGCCGTAGCTTCCTGTACTACGCCACATGAGTAACTAAGCATGTGACTACGCTTCGTAGCACCTCGTAGAGCGTAGACCGGAATGTCGTAGCCTCGGTGTCTCGTAGACCTTGGAGTCACGGTTTATTTAAAAAATACCCTAAGTAGCTCAAAATATTATTAAGCTATTGCATAGCTTTTATCGCGGGCTTTGAGCGCGGCGACCAAATCAAGAAATTCCGTAACGAAAATAAAACCTAACACCCCCCACTCCGCCTACCCATGTAGCTCGGCCGAGCGTTCGCTTAACGTGTATGTATATGGTACGACTGTACGAAGCTCGCACGATGCAATAGCTGTACCGCGGCAGTCCCCGAGTGCCACACGTTTTTTTTTTGTAATCGTAATGCAATCGGAAATTTATTGCAATGCAATTTAAACAATTTTATTTACAAGTATTAACATTTATTTATCTTTTAGGTAAATGTGTTACACCTTAGGCTATAATATCGTCAATTACAATCAGGCAGCAGACCTACCAATTGTTCAAAAAAGTTTAGCTTTTCTTATAAATATTATATCAATGATTCACTGATCCTTTGTTCCAAATCCATTTTAATATCGTCCATATTTAGCTTCAATTTACACTGTTCTTTGACGAGATTTTCAGTGGTTGTTTTTATTTCGGCAATTTTAGCATTAATCATCGATATATCACGCAATATCTTATCCAGTTTTTCGTTTTGTATAGTTGCAATTCCGATAAGGATAGATTTAATATTTTCTTCAAAAGCTTCAAATTTTACAGCAAAGTCTTCTTCAAGCTGGTTTCTTTTTCGTCGTTTTCGGAGGTTTATACAGTGTGGTCGAGACTCTGCGGTTGACGGTAATAAGTCCGATTGCAATCCACTGTAGTTTGCTTGATTGCTATCGCTATCACTATTCGCATCCGTGATCGGCCGCTTTTTTTTTTCTCTCTTGTTTGGCCCCAGGAACTTATGCCATTTTCATTTTGTTCTTCATTTTCAGCAGGTTTTTTTTTCTTCAGTTATGGCTTCGCACGGTTTGTGCATATAGCCAGTATCAAGTAATATTTTGCATCAAGTTATGGCCCGATTTACAGAAATCGGGCTCAAAGTGTTTCAAGATGGTCAAGTCGTCAAGTCA
Source organism: Idaea aversata (assembly GCA_907269075.1). Lineage (NCBI taxonomy): Eukaryota > Metazoa > Arthropoda > Insecta > Lepidoptera > Geometridae > Idaea > Idaea aversata. The sequence continues at coordinate 3,511,990 of OU026084.1, forward strand.
CAGTTTGTCAAGTCAGGGGTCATAGTAAAGCGGTGGCTACTTTACTATAACCTTGTAGGAGATTTTGGAGGCAACGAGAAAAGTCCATGTTTGACACTGATTTTTACATTCACTACACTTGTGCACTTTCAAGGAACTAAATTAGATAACTTTCCACCGGAATTATACAATTTAACTCGGTTTACAACTAAGTTTCGTGTAAATAAAACTGCAGCACGACATGTTGTTGGCTCGTTCCCGCCAAAACTCCTGATCGGCCGCTTGGATGCTGAGCGTTGGATAGACATAATAATTGGGTGCCAATTAGGTAAACGTATCGACGCGTGTGTTTCAATCACTACTAGCGCGAATGTAATTACTAAGAAACTAACTAACTATAGGTAATTACTAACTGAAGTTATCTATCTATACATATCATATTTCTATACATATAAAATGCTTTGTCCTGAACGACTGACTGACTGACGGATCAACGTACAGCCTGAACCGCTGATCGTAGAGACCCGAAACTTGGAGGTTGTTGTTTGTTTGTATTAGGGGGTGAAAAAGGGGGCAAAGTTTCCCATACAAACTTTGCCAGATGCCTACGTCATACAACTGTGTGTGATAGAACGTGATTCCGTGGTCATCTTCTTCAAATTTTTCATATACTTTTTTATCAGAATTGATGGAAGCCGTGCTTTGTATTTTATTGAAATACATCCTCTAACGGGGTTAAAAAGGGGTGGTATTTGGGGGTGATTTGCTACAATTGATATCAATGTTATTTACTGCTTTTGATTTAAATTACATTAAAATTTCATTTTGACATAATTATGTGGGAGCCAATAATACGTGTACATGATATTACGCTGCCATAGATTACGACGCCATGGATTACACGACCTGATATTACGTGTACAGGTTTCGTATTATAGGTTTGAACAAATAATGTACGACCACTTATTACGAGACCACGTATTACACCGCCACGTATTACGAAGACATTGCCATAGACCTATAAAACCACAGAGTGGTTTAAACGTCTCTATGAATTGTGCTGTCTATGTAAGTGTGTGTAAGTTCAAAAGTTATTCGGACTTTCTTTATTACATTTTTGGTGCGATATCGTCTAGTTAATTGATGAAACACCTGCATTCACACAAAAGTGTCATGTTCCGGTAACATGACGCATCCCGTTCCTGAAGCGGGGCGCATGATATAATAATACGTGGTCTTTAGGGCAGCATATAAAGACCCATCCAGAACACCCCCTACCCAGAACCGACATGGATAGGTTAGGTTTATGTTAGAACTGCGACCACAACGCACGAGCCGAGCGAGCGAAGCGAGCGGTGCCGCGGCAGCGGCCGGCGAGTGCTAGAAACGAATTCTACCCATTTTACTTGGTTACGACGAACCACTCTGTGGTTTTATAGGCAATGTCTTTGTAATACGTGGCGGTGTAATACGTGGTCTCGTAATATATGGACTCGTAATATCACCGCGGACAAATATTACACGACCACGTATTACACGACCTGTATTACGCGACCAAATATTACACAGTCACGTATTACGAGTACATTTTGGCTTCGTAATATCGGGTCGTGTAATACGTGGTCTCGTAATATATGGACTCTAATTACGTATTTTAATTTAACAAATTGATTATAAGTCAACAAAAAAAACTTTTAGGACCATTTTCTACTCCGACGCGAACGAAGTCGCGAGCAAAAGCTAGTAAGTAGATAAATGATAATAATTTCTTATCTATTTGGTAAACATAAAATAATATTTGTTTTAGATAGGGATTCGATTCCTTATTTACTCGCACTAATATATAAAATAAATATTTAAGAAGACTTTTTATTTTATTTATTTTTTTATTATTTAAAAGTATATAAGTAGTTTATCCGTTATCTGGCACCCATAATACAAGCATTAAATTGCTTAGCTTGGGGCTGGATGGCGATGTGTAATATGTCCTGAAATATTTATTTTATTTCTCGACGACCTCTGTGGCGCGTCGGGCGAATACCCGACTGCGACGCAGAAGGTTGCGGGTTCCATTCCCGCCGGGAACAAGTATTTATGCTGACCATAAATTCTTGTTTCTGGTTCTGGGTGTTTCGTATATGTATAATATGTATATATTTACAAAAAAAAAAGTATATAAGTAGTTTATCCGTTATCTGGCACCCATAACACAAGCATTAAGTTGCTTAGCTTGGGGCTGGATGACGATGTGTAATATGTCCTGAAATATTTATTTATTATTATTTATTTATTTATTTATTTATTTAATAAATCATTTATTCTGTAGCCCAATATATTACTGTAGCCAATATAAAACTCCACAACACAAAAAATATACACTAAAGATTGATAAATTGGAATTGGCTACTCGCGAATTTTATTAATAACTACTACTCCAAAATTAGTTAATTATTTAAACAAAAGCATAAGCATCGCCATCCAACGTGGTAACGCTGCCAGCCTTTTGGGCACACTTCCTAGGGAACCCCATTTGGACTTTTAATTTAGTGTAAGTAAAGTAGGTAGTTTATTTAATTAATTTAAGTTTTCGTTATTTAATTGTTATTTAGTATAGTTTAGTTACTTAAACAAAATGTCTTTATAATGTCTTTATTTCTTCTTTTTTGTCTTTTTTTTGTTTTTAAAATGTATTTTTGTATTTGTATTGTCACACGAAAACAGTCATTGACGTCATGAGTTCATACGATACGCTGTCTTTTAAATTTTCAGTACCTATGTTTCTATTTGTGATTGTCTTTGGCTTTATGTTGCTATTTCTTCTGTCTATTGAGTTAAACTTAGCTGAAGACTAAACTAATATTTGAAATAAATTATTAAGATTTTGTATTTATTGAGGTAAAATGAACTGCAGGTACTGTCTGTGGCGTCAAAGTCGTGGCCGTCGCGTTTCATGTCTTGTAATTCACAGACATGAGACTTGAGACAAAATAATCGCAAATTTTGCAAAAATATAATATTTGCAAAATTGTGTAGTTTTATTAACCTATTAGCTACCATTTACGTACAGAACTCCACGACCTAATCTTGTCATCTCCATTCTTTCGTCATACAACCAGGCAGACTGGTGTGCGGCACCGATTCATGGTGGACATACCACACGTTCGCACTAAGCGCTTTGCTTCGTCATTCCTTATTCGTACTGCAAGGGAATGGAATCGGTTGCCTGCGTCTGTCTTTCCTGACGTGTACAATTTGGGGGTCTTCAAGTCGCGAGTGAATAGGTATCTTCTAGGAAGGCGTGTTACATCTTAGGCCGCATCGTCACCTACCATCAGGCAGGTGTGATAGTGGTCAAACGCTGACCTATCATATATATAAAAAAAAAAATATATATATATTTCATATTTTATCGTTACCAGTGGCACTGAATTGAAGCAGTAAATTATAATAAAATAGCTTTAAACATTATAATAGCTCACTTTAACCGGTGCTACAAAACTGTGAGATACTTTTTAATTAACTTTATGAATATTTAGAATGAAGTTCACCAACTCCTATTAGTTTTATATGTTTAAATCAACCTCAAGGGGAATGTAGAGAGAATGGACTATAGTGACTTAGTTCGGTAGCCAGAAGAAAGGGCTCTTTGACAAATAAAAAGTTTAATTTTTAAACAGTGGATAACTTTAGTGAAATAAATAAATATTGTAGAACATTTTGCACATCGCCTTCTAGCCTCAAGCTAAGTGACTATATAACGGATATATTATATACTTTTCTTTTGTAAATACATACTTATAAAACATAGAAACAACCAGACCACGGATAAATATTTAAGCATAAATACTTGGTTGAGGCGGGAATCGAACCCAACCCTGTGTTTGGCAGTCCGGCATGGTGACCATTGTGCCAACTGGACCGTCAATTCATTGATATGTACAAATAATGTATGCTTTAGGTATAACTGTTTTTAAGGCAAACTATAAAAAACTATTAAAAGAAACTGATTAAGTAAGGGTATGTTCTCACTAGTTCCATTGATATTTTTTTTCTAATTAGAACCATGGAGTTCTGAAATGGAACAATTGAAACTATATATCACCTCATCACTACATCGTATAAAATAAAGTCGCTTTCTTTGTCCCTATTTCCCTTTGTATGCTTAAATCTTTAAAACTACGCAACAGATTTTGATACGGTTTTTTTAAATATTAGATAGAGTGATTCAAGAGAAAGGTTTATGTGTATAATACATGCATAATATAGCCGTGTGATAGCCGTGCGAAGCCGGGCGGGTCGCTAGTTTTTCCTTATAGAAAAAATATAGTTCTGGAGTTTTGTTTAAAAGACGATAGAAACATAATCTTTCCTGACGTCACAGCTGTGCTGTGTGCAACTTGTTGGTCTTCAAATCACGAGTGAACAGGTATCTTCTAGGTGAGTATACTACGAGATCGCATCGTAATTTCCATCTGGCAGGTGTGAGTGGTCTCAAATGCTAACCGATCGACGATTACTCGTAAAAAATAAAAATGAAACAAAAACAATCAACAATCGAAACAGAAACAAAAGACGATCTTTACAAACAATCACTTTTGACTCTACATTTTACAAAGTTATAAAGTATCAAAGAACACCTGTCAAACCAAGTTTCCGATTTTCTATCAATATTTACCTATAACAATGTAACTTGTATCGACTTTGAATACAGAACGTTTGAGTGAATTTCCACATAAGTACAAGACGTAGGTAAGTACCGACCTATAATTTATCTAGTATTCCTTATTATATTATGTACCTACTTACTATCTGCAGCCTGCTTTTACCCGTCTACGGCAAAGCCAAAAAGGATAGTTATGTTTTAGCACCGTGTATGTTCCCCTGTTTCCGCATCTTCTATAAACTACTTATTATTATGCTTAAAATTACGTTTCTGCATAATATGTGACGTTTTAAACAATATGACACCAGTAGGTTTTTGGGTCTAACTAAATTGGGAGATATTTTTCAAGTATTGGAGTTACGACCTTCTTCTAATAGACGTTACACACAAACTTAAATACTTGAATTACAAGTACTCAGTGTGATTATCAGTGTGTGATTTTCAACATATTAGCTATTGGTTTAGTTGGCCGAGAGGTATAAGCCGCCACCCGCTATACCAACCGACGTGGGTTCGATACACAGGTTACGTTTTTATAATGTTCAAATGCTGCACAGGATTGTAAACGTTACGGTGGGCAGAGACTTTTGACCGTGGATTGTACGTCTAACCTCTTGACTGCACCCACCTATCACACTGAAGCCAAGCTTAGATAAAACTAAAGGACCCTCAAAAATATGAGTCTAACACTGTTAGACAAAGCTAAGTTTCTTGCACCCGTTTTAATTATCTTAAGTGCCGTGACGCAGTTAGAAAATCTGCAGAGAGCACTTCTATTCAACGATAGATAAAGATTCCTGGTTATAAATAGTCTAAACACAACTTTATTAGTTAAACAGAATTGCGAATTCTAGTGAAAATGTTTATTTTGTCTGTGTTAGTCTCCGTCTTGGTTTGTGTTCAAGGTATTGTGAAAATTTCAGATTTTTTAACTGAGGTATTTTTGTTGAAGAATTTGGAACACTGAAAAAGCGAAGGGAAAAATTCCGACGCTTAAAAATGTTCTGTTTTTTCTATCTCATTATTTTATCTTTAATACTTCAAATTCAAGCTCAGTTAAAAATAATGAGAAAATATGAAAAAAAAAGTTTGGAATTTACTTTTAAAGATCCTACCTTTGTTTTTTCATTAATTTATTTCAGTAGATAGGAATCTAAAGTGTTGTACTGAGCATTTAACGCTAAAGGGTTCCGTTTTATAAATATGGTGTCCGCAAGTATCCAGTGAAAATTTCACAGCGGAACTGTGTTTTACAAAATTTAATTTGGGGCTGTTCTCTAGATGTCTTTTGTTTGCGCTCTTTCATTTTGCATTTCATGGTAAATGAGATTTTACTTTCGTTAAATAACCAATAATGCTAAGTCTACGCTTACACTGACTCGGAGCCCTATTTTTGAATCGTTCGCCCCACGTCGTGTCGTGCGCTCGATTTCTACTGATGTTCGTTCGATATCGGAAATTCGCTATTTTTGAATCGCTCGATCGTAACTAATGGTCTCCACCACTCGTCGCCGACGGGCGAGTGGTAGAATAAACGTCAAACAATCATAATCAAATATTCGGAAACGATCTTTGAAAAAGATTTGTATCATTTGGGATTATTTCGGATGTTCGTCGGTAATTACCGGCTTTCTATTTTCTGCGTAAAACGAAAAAAATTGACGTTTAAAATTTCAATGACGAATGATTCGAAAATACAGAAAGTTGGTGTGATGCGACTTGGAAGTCGAGCACTACTTGCTATGTCACACGAGCGATTCAAAAATCGAGCCCCCGTAGTCAGTGTTGACGTAGACTAGACTTATGACGTTCCGTGTGACGCAGAAGGTGGCAAGATCGATCAAAGTACTCTTTTGGTCCTTATTCATGTCACACAGACACGCAACACACCCAAAGTATATAAGAAATTGGTAAAATAATTTACCTAAAAGTCAGAATTATTTTAAACTAGCGATCTCTCTATCTCTATTAAATCACTCTATCTATTAAAAAAAACCGCATCAAAATCCGTTGCGTAGTTTTAAAGATCTAAGCATACAAAGGGACATAGGGACGGCGAAAAGTGACTTTATTTTATACTATGTAGTGATTTAGTTTTGTTTTTCTCTAAAGTTCAGGTTTTCCGCGATTCAGGTTTATCCTTGTGCGGGAACCGACGGTAAACTTATTTAAATTAGGTTTCTAGTTAATAAAGTTTTTATTCGTTTATTTCTTTATTTCCGCTGTGAATCAAATATTTATGATCTTCAGATATTTGTTTTTCGTCAGGATGTTGTTATTCATTACTCTGGTAATAATCTGCAATTACGTTGAAAACATTAATATCGTATTAATACGACCTTCACCGAGCTGGCTAATGGATGGAAAGTATTTTATATCAAATTAAATATGTCAATAAACATATTGCGAAAGATTGACTAAAAACTTTCAGTCCATAATGATTAATTAATTTTAAAATTATTATTTTTTTAGACTGTTCACTGATTTGGTTAATAGACAAATTCCATTCCATCAGGGATCGTTCTTAAGGGGATCTTAGACTATATTACTTTGGTTTCGACGACCTCTGTGGCGCGTCGGGCGTACACCCGACTGCGACGCAGAAGGTTGCGGGTTCGATTCCCGCCGGGAACAAGTATTTATGCTGACCATAAATTCTTGTTTCTGGTTCTGGGTGTTTCCTATATGTATAATATGTATATATTTACAAAAAAAAAAAAAGTATATAAGTAGTTTATCCGTTATCTGGCACCCATAACAAGCATTAAGTTGCTTAGCTTGGGGCTGGATGGCGATGTGTAATATGTCCTGAAATATTTATTTATTTATTTATTTTTATTTGGTAATAGATTTAAACTGGTTTGGCCGGAAGACCAGCGCTGCAGCCAAGTTACGCTTGATTGTGGCTTACAGCTGAGATCGAACCATTTGGGGCAGCACATTGCTTCTTAAATATTCTTAAGTTTAATGTTTTTTCTTTATTTTTTCGTTGTATAAGTTACCTATTTATTTGTGTGTGTTAATTTAAAACTTATCATGTGCCTGTACCAATGTTTTTCTTTCTTTCTTTTAAATCTGTCTGAATTCCAGGTGTACCCCCCTTCGAGCCCAGAACAGTATTACCTCTATCATGGAGGATTGTTGGCGGAGTCGCTGCCCCTGATGGCGGAGTGCCGTACCAAGCCTCGCTGCGGAGTATCTTGAATTCGCATTTCTGTGGCGGTTCTATCCTGAACAATAGATGGGTGCTGACTGCCGCTCACTGCACTGTAGGGTTAGTGAATGATAGCAGATAGGTTAAAGTTTTACTAAAGTTTATCCAAAATAGTTTATGTCTTTGCCTTTGAAGGAAGAGCCTGTCACCTTAAAGTTAAAGGTTATCAGGGACGCAGGTTATCTTCTTTTCGTGAAATATCGCAACTTTTGTCTTATTTCAAGTCGACAGAATTCTGACGTATGTAGCTAATCGAACTACATCCTCTTTCTACAAATCCGTTTTACTAACGGATATTATATGACGTCATAAATACGTCATTATGACGTTATATATCCGTTTTCAGTTTCAAAAAGGAACCCCCTATTCTTCTATTCGGACCCCCTATTCTGACCAATTTACAAAAAAAAAAATATTGTCAAATCAACGGCCATAAACTTCGAAACTCGTCTTTTACGCTATAATAATTATTCCTTTTAATAAAAACTTACATACATACATACATAAACTGATGAACACATTACCACTCCTTTGCGTTGCGCAGTCCGGTAAAAAGAGTTCGTGATCGTGTTGAGTTATTTTAAAATTAAATATATTAAAATACCTAGTAGTTTTCGTTTCCCGACGTTACGATCAGGTTGCTAAGACCATGGTCGTGAAACAAAAAAAAACATTTTACATATTAACATTTCACTTCTTCCAGCCAATCTCGCTCCACCATGAAGGTGGTAGTCGGGACCAACAGCCTCATAATCGGCGGGGACCACTACTCAGTCGAATCCATCGTCATCCACGAACAATATGATGGAAACCTGATCAACCATGACGTCAGCGTGGTCAAAGTAGATAAGGACATCAGTTTTGGAGGGAAAGTGCAACCAATTGGCTTGCCGGAGGAGAATACTGCGGCTGGTGCTGATCTGCTGCTCAGCGGGTGGGGACGGCTTTCGGTGAGATTTTCAAATACTTGCTATAGATAATACACAGTCTATGTTAGACACTTTTTTAAACCTGTGGGTTGCGACCCCCAGGTGGTTCGCAAAGCCTCACTGGGGGGCGCGGGTAAACGAAAAAGTAAGGTTTTTGTAGGTACAGTACCATAAACCCTACAATTTCAAAGAGATGTGGTTGTTTATTTTTAAAAATTTATAGAAAAATGGTTCTATTTTATAGAGGTAAATGATCCAGGAAAAATCAATATTTTGGTAATTAAACTCTATTTTGAGCATGCCGTTGGATGCTATCCTTGTCTTTTCGATCAATATACTTAGGTCTCCTCAATCTTGAGGAAATTAAATACAAAGTCTTTGAAAGAATGGCGTACTTTTATTAAGGCCTTGGGGCGTCGCTAAATTTTTTAACTTTTGTAGGTGTCACGTTATCAAGAAGGTTAAAAAACACTGGTTTAAAATAACCAAAAGGTTGCGTGCGGGTTTTAATAACACCACAGCCTGTTTTTAAAACGATTTTCTGTTATCTACCTATTAACTCACAGCCCGCTGGATCCAAAACATTTTATGCAAAAGATCCTTATCGTATTGGAATTTTCGTAATTCTCCCCTTGAATGGTATCTATATAACAGTACAATTGATTAATAAGCACACAATACAATAAAAACCAAAAACATGAAAAATATCCCGCTATAAATAACTTTAATAGTGAAAATAACCTTAAATGGTAGTTTAGAAATTAAGTACCCCATACCCCATGAAAGAAAATTGAAATTCTAGTTTAAAAAAATTAGGATAGCCATTTAAAAAGACTTAAAAATAAAATCATATAGGTAAATTAATGAGTTATTATAAAAGATTTTATAATTATTTATGAAACAACAAATACAAAATAATTAAAAGTCTGACATTCTATTACCGACGACCTCTGTGGCGCGTCGGGCGAACACCCGACTGCGACGCAGAAGGTTGCGGGTTCGATTCCCGCCGGGAACAAGTATTTATGCTGACCATAAATTCTTGTTTCTGGTTCTGGGTGTTTCCTATATGTATAATATGTATATATTTACAAAAAAAAAAAAAGTATATAAGTAGTTTATCCGTTATCTGGCACCCATAACACAAGCATTAAGTTGCTTAGCTTGGGGCTGGATGGCGATGTGTAATATGTCCTGAAATATTTATTTATTTTTTATTTATTTTTATTTATTAAAATCAAATACAAACAACAATGCATCATCCTGTTTGTCTCGTCTTGTTTACAGTAAAAGCAATATAACTCCGAAAGTTTAAAGAGCTTCAAAAGATATCTGTCACTTTAACTTTAAGTTAAGACAAGAGGGATTGCTTAAATCATAGAAAAATTGTAAGTAAAGATTTGAAAAAATAAAAATATGTTAGCACATTGCTGGGTAGAGGGTCATTAGTCCATAAGCATCAGTAGAATAATGGTAAAACTACCTACTTTACTTGTTGGAAGGAGGTGCTGATGAAGAAAATGAAAAACAAGTGACTTTCAATTCTTATATCATTTTTCCACATCTAGTACACAAAATACTATTAATTTGATTGTAATAAGTTCATTCTTTGGCATACTTTTAAGTTTTTCTGCATGTTCAACAGATGCAACCTGATATCAAATATTCAATTTTCTTAAGTCATTTGACTGACTTGTAAACACTTCATAAGTATTCACTTATAGTTATTCACTCCAATTAATGTCTGCGTCGTTAACAACATCTGTTTTCGGTAAATGTTTTGTGAATATTTTAACTAAACGAAGCAAAAGGAAATTACATTATTTAAATTCAATCTTGGAAAGTTAATTGATGTGGAAATTGTTTAAACGCTTCCCTCAAGTATTAATTAATTAGTTACCCTTACACGTTAAGAAGTATTAAGTAAGCAGTTAACCAGTAGAGGAAAAAAACATTTACAAAAATTCTTTTTTACAATGACTTAGGTATACTTCTGTGTCAGAACGATATTAGTCGACTTCGCATCTTGCATAGCTTCTAACAAAAAGGTTAGTTTAGCTACATCCTCTTTTCTTATGTCCGTTAACCATTACGACATTACATTTGATTAATTCAATGGAAAAACAAACCATTTTTAAAAATCCTTTTATTTACATATTAATGATATTGCCAGACCCTGCCTCGGCTATAAGTGTTTCGTCATACAGCCAGTCATTCAGGTTTGCCTTCAATCCAATTAAATTACGCCAGCAAAAATTGCAAGAAGCTTCCTTAAAGATGTCGAAAATAAACTCAAAGGAGATAAACTTCGGGCTTGTATACATATTTCCCTTTGACATCATAGGGATAGAAATATTCTCGAGTTTAGTTCTCGAGGGGCAGCACGCGGCGCGTGAGTGCTGTCGTATCGTATATACTCTCATTCCCACAGGGATGGTGGAATATTATTGAAAATGTGATAAATTATTTTATTATAATGTTGTTGGAAATATTTTGTACTCGTACTGGCAGGCTTGTTTAATGTTTGCTTGGGAATTTCACATTTTATAGAATACTAGCTTTTGCCCGCGACTTCGTCCGCGTAGGGTTAGAATTTTTCAAAAGCCTTTCTAAACGGATGCCTACGTCATACAAAGAACACACCCTCCAAGTTTCAGATCTCTACGATCAGCGGTTTAGGCTGTTCGTTGATCCGTCAGTCAGTCATTCAGGACAAAGCATTATATATTTATAGAAATAGAAGAAGATTAGCTGTGCCCCGCAGTTTCACCTTCACCCACGTAAGCCCCGATCCCATGGGAATATCAGGATAAAGATTATACTTTTAACAGAGTGAATTCCGCTATAATATTTATTAAATTCTAAAAAGGTTTCATTACTCCCCAGTACCCAGGCGCGCTACCAATCAAGCTGCAGATGCTCAAACTGACATCTCTCAGCGTGGAAGCCTGTCAGGACATCTTCAGCGGCATCAACCCGGTATACGACTCACAGATCTGTTCCTTGACCAAATCAGGAGAAGGCGCTTGTCATGTGAGTTCCTTTATCAAATTAAACATTCCAAAGAACTCTTGAGATTTAGCTATCCTGTAATACCTAATTTTCTATAGCATAATATTACTAGCTTACATTACAAGCTATTCTTCCTAAAATGTCCCATCTATGTTGTCTTGGCCAAAAAATGAGTTCAGTTCAGTCATTAAGTTCACCTCAAATAACTGAAACCGAGAAGGTGGTATTGCACACAAAAGTCATGTACAGTATCGCCATCTTTGTTTTTTAAACTCACAGGACGTACATAATATACCTAAAATCTTTTTAATTTTGTCCGAAAAAAATTCCATGAAATATAATAAGTATTTATTAGGTTCCAAAGCAAAGACCTTTTCTTTATTTCAAATAGGGTGTTTTTATAATAAACGACCCGCCCCGGCTTCGCACGGCTATATTATACATATAAACCTTCCTCTTGAATCACTCTATCTATTTAAAAAACCGCATCAAAATCCGTTGCGTAGTTTTAAAGATTTAAGCATACAAAGGGAAATAGGGACAGTAAAAGCTACTTTGTTTTATACTATGTAGTGATAGTGAAGTGATAGGTCAGCGTTTGACCACTTCTCACACGATGGCTCGTGACTCACAAGACAAAAGGGGACTTTCGAGGAGTGTAAAAAACTTTTTCATGAGTTATTCTATTATTTCTACCCAGGGTGACTCTGGAGGTCCACTTGTGGAAGGTAACTCCGTAGTCGGCATCGTATCCTGGGGCATGCCCTGTGCTATCGGATACCCTGACGTCTACACCAGGGTCTACTCTTTCAAGGACTGGATCTTGGGGAATATTAGCAATTAAGTACCTTTGATTTCCTTTTTAATAAATGAGATGTTAAATTAACAGGGTTTTGATCTTATATTGTCTTCGTATTCTTAATTAATTTTTCTACTTCTTCTTCCGGTCCTTCTTTTGTAGTGTTTTTAAACGTAGATATATTATTAGAGGGTTATATCGCTTTTAGACCCATATCTATGATAATTATGGACTGGTGCTAGATTTCGGAAATACTCAGAAATTTAAGAAAGAGCGGTTACCTACCTAATGGAAAAAACAAATCGCAACAAACAACTACGCCCATGAAATGTTTATAAAAGTAGAAAAGAATAGTAAATAAATAATAATAAATAAATCGTTTATTTCAGGTACCTAACAGCCTTATAAATGAGTACAGACCTATATAAAACCTTACAGACTAACATATATGTTGGAGAAAAGGTGCTTCTGACAATAGAAGCTAGATCTTTTGGTAGTTTAGTTTAATGGTAATAGGTACACAACACAAACAACGGGTAAATAACATGATAAAACGGTTCCAACATAAACCACTGTCGTGGACGGCCAAGCGAACCACACTTGACCTTTTATTACTAAATCAACAACTATTTAGAATATTAGCAACAACTGTTAACTTCAACAAACTAGACAATAATACACTGTATCAAAAATATGGAATGGTCTTACTTTATGCATCGTCGAACCCAACCACCTTACCGACCGAAGACTGAGCAGCAAAAGATCCCATGATCGCCTCAGCGCGTACTTTTATAGGCAGTGCCAACGTCCACAACAAGTTTGACAGACGTGACGTCACTTTTCTATCTTTAAAATCTAAATAAGTAATTAAGGGCTCAATAGTAATCTTTAAAATTAATAGTAAATTGTTTCAATCATTTTGATAGGAACTAATGAATTTTTGAGTGCTTCGTCGGTCAGCCCGCGAGGTGACCGCCCGAATCGGGCGGACCGCAGTATTGCAAAAAAAATATTATTTTCGTTCCGCGTTCCGCCCGAATTTATTTGATACCTATTTTTCTATAAAAGTACAGTCGGCAACAAAATAATTTGATGAAATAAAAGTAAAAATGGTTTATAAATTGTATACTTAATACAATAATCTGAAGCTAAGTAAGTACATTAGTACACACGTTATTCAACTGTATGAATATATAAACTAAAATAAATTACTTAACGTCTAGATATTAATTACCTTCTACATTTCATTTTACATTTTAACCATATTAGTGGTTCTGTGTTGCTGGTTATAGCAATTCCAATTACTAATAAAAATAGGGTACTTCCAGTTGACCTGAAATTGTCATTTTTGGTTAAAAGCTAGGTCTTACAGCACAAGTAGGTATAGGGAAAAATCCGAAATATAAAAAGGTTGAAAATTAAGGTAAATTTTGGTACTTACAAGTTTTTGCAAAAATAAAAATTTGCCCATACCTTTTTAAACGGTTTTATTTAGCTCACCCCGTTTGTTTTTAACCGGAAGGTTTTGGGTCGCAAACCTATATTTTATGGTAGTTCCCGTTGACCTAGGATCACGAAGTTTGGTAAAAGCAAACTCGTACAGCACAAATAAAGGAAAAATTAAAAAAAATTAAAAAGTTGAAAATTAAAGGGTGTCCCCATACATATATAGTTGGATCAATTTAACTTGACCCTTACAGGCGCCCAAACGAAATATGGGTTAAGATCATTGGTAACTACCATACCACTGCAAGGGTAGAGAGAGGGAGTTGAAAGTAATGTATGGAACCCTCGGCGAGCGAGTACGAATCGCATTTGACTGGTTTTTTATGTGCTTTTTCACAAGTTTAGACTTTTTTCTCCACAAACATCTTAGAAAGTGAAACAGACAACCCTATTTTTTGGTGTAGGAAATACATCTTCCACAGCTTAATAGGTACTACATTATTATGGGTTTTTGTACTCCATAATCGCCATGCAGCGTAAATAACTGATAAAAAGGCTTTACGTAAAATTTAAAAGGGTCATCACAAAGGATTATCATGTCCTTTTTAATTGAGTAAAGATCCAGCGATTTTTGAATTCATAACTCCAGTCTGTAGTTTTTATTAAATGTAATAAACCGATTTTGTTGCTAACTGTACTAAATCTAAGTAAGTTATTAAAATAAGTAGGTATAAATTACAATCGGGCGGTCTGCCCCATGGATTTATTACTGTATTTGGTCCGCCCGATCGGGCGGTCGCCTCGCGGGCGGACCGACGAAGCACTCGAATTTTTAAACATTTAAAATATTAAAACGTAAAATAAAAGTAGTCAAATTGATTTGGTAAACAATTCGCTGCCATAGTCAATCTAGGAACTTGAAATAACGTTTTTCTATTAACAAAATAATATTAAAATCAATAGTCGCTATCATATATATAGATAACTAGCTGTCCCGGCAAACGTTGTTTAGATATTTACAACAAAAAAAAAAAAAAAAAAAAAAAAAATTGAAGTTGGCCGATTCTCAGACCTACTGAATATGCTCACAAAATTTCATGAGAATCGGTCGAGCCGTTTCGGAGGAGTTCAAGTTCGAACCCCGTGACACGAGAATTTTATATATATAGAGAGAGATATTGTATTAAAATTATTTTAAGTTAAATATTGATGAAGATTCCTTTTTGAAAATGTCGATTGGCTTTATTGGAACCGTAGTAAGTTATAAAATTGGAAAAAATAACGATTGGTTTTAAGTTTTCTGTTTTCGGTCTCGTTAGTAGTAAGAGTGTAGTAATAGTGTATTAGTAGTACCAAAGTACTAACGGACGCACTGAAAAAAATTATAAGCAAAAAAAATTCTGTCTCGCTTTGTGAGTGACATTTAACGCAAGTCTTGACAAAGCATTACTTAACAATAGTGACGTTTCTGAGCGCATCAGTGTCAGTATGTTGCTTTACCTACTCTAAAGCCGCGTGTCCACCGTCAACTAAACTAAGTTAGTTTAGCTTAGCTCGCATAGTTAAGCCAGTTTTTCATACATGGGCATCTACCGCAAACTATGCCAGCTAAGCTACGTAAAACTGAAAACTGCTAAACTAACTTAGTATTGGCAATGGACGGTCGGCGTTAGGCAATCAAGTACCTATCAAAAATATATCACTAAAATGTAAACCATTTCTAAACAAAACTTTAAAATATCTGGCAGTAACTTTGTTTAGGTAGGTATACTTTGTTTTAATAAACTGCCAACAATTATTTTCAACAATAACCGTGGTTTCTAAAACACCCACTCGACCGGTGCCAAAAGTTTTATTAATAATTACCTATTCAATTTAAAATTCTAGGGTTATGTAAACAAACTTAAATTAAATTTACTGGACCGATATGAAACTATAGTTATGAAGGTAATTTCGTAACTGAAATTGATATTGATCGCATAACTATATTATTACAGACTACAAATTCTTCTATCGGCCGATTATAATAATAAATAGCACAGCACCATCTAACCCCACGGTCAGCAACTAGGCTTGTGTTATGGCCCGTGCCAGATAGCGGATAAAATACTATTTATTTTTATTTTTTAAATTCATGCATTTTAAATATTGAAACACTTAGACCAGAATAAACAAATTTAAAAGTAAACACCAAATGATAAAGCCCCCATATGAGTTTCTAGTGCCTTCTTCTCATTGGTGGGCGCGTTCCGAAGGCACACATCCTAACTTAGTTATTAAGACATTACAATGTGATTTCAAGCAAATTCTATGATTCCAAATGAGTCAAGATTTTTGACCATTGGAATTTTAACATTACGTAATATTTGTTTAGTCTATACGTCACGTCACGTCTATATGGCTTATAGTCACGTCTATAAGCTGTTTTCGAGAGTTATCACCAACCGTCTTTCTCGAAGGTTTGACGACTTCCAGCCTCCCGAACAAGCCGGGTTCCGAAAAGGCTTTAGTACCGTAGACCACATTCATACGCTCCGGCAGATTATACAGAAGACAGAGGAGTATAATCGGCCGTTATGTCTTGCGTTTGTGGACTACGAGAAAGCCTTTGATTCAGTCGAAACCTGGGCAATGCTGCAGTCCCTCCAGCGGTGCCAAATTGACTATCGGTATATCCAAGTGCTGAAGTGTTTGTATAGCAACGCCACTATGTCTATCCGGCTTCAGAACCGGAGCACAAATCCGATCCCATTGCAAAAAGGGGTGAGACAGGGAGATGTTATCTCTCCGAAACTGTTCACCTCTGCATTGGAGGATATATTTAGGCTCTTGGACTGGGACGGATATGGCATCAATATCAATGGCGATTACATCACTCATCTTCGGTTTGCCGACGATATAGTCATCATGGCAGAATCGCTGGAGGACCTCAGCAGGATGCTGAGAGACCTCAACACCGTCTCCGGACAGGTGGGTCTTAAAATGAACATGGGTAAGACAAAGATCATGTCGAACGCCCACGTCGTACCCATACCTGTTCACATTGGAGACGATGTTATCGAAGTTGTTGATCACTATGTCTACCTAGGCCAAATGGTCCAACTAGGTAAATCCAACTTCGATAAAGAGGTCAGCCGACGAATCCAACTCGGTTGGGCAGCGTTCGGGAAGCTTCGCAATATCTTCTCGTCACAAATACCACAGAGCCTCAAGACGAAATTTTTCAACCAATGTGTGTTACCAGTGATGACATACGGATCCGAGACGTGGTCGCTGACTATAGGCCTCGTTCATAAGCTCAGAGTCGCTCAGCGGGCTATGGAGAGAGCTATGCTCGGAGTTTCTCTACGTGATAGAATCCGAAATACGGAAATCCGTAGAAGAACCAAAGTCACCGACATAGCTCTCAGGATTGGTAAGCTGAAGTGGCAATGGGCAGGTCATATAGCTCGCAGAACTGACAACCGCTGGGGAGTAAAGGTTCTCGAGTGGCGGCCACGATGCAACGCGAAACGGAGTGTTGGGAGACCAGCTGCCCGTTGGACCGACGACATTGTGGCGGTCGCGGGTAGTCGGTGGATGGAGGCGGCTCAGGACCGCTGTTTGTGGCGTCGTATGGGGGAGGCCTATGTCCAGCAGTGGACGTGTATGGGCTGACATGATGATGATGATGATGATGAATATTTGTTTGATGCGAAAATCGAACCCGAAAGGCAGGTTCACCTGTCGCGCCACAGAGGCCGTCAGTGAATATTTTTGTTTTTCTTCAAATAAAGTTAAGTGTCAACCGGTAGAAAAATGTACAGTCTGCTGTCACCCTTTAAGGGCCAATGTAAGGGCATTGCTTATCAAACTAGAAACAATATCGGTATACACGTCTTGATCATACAACACGATAGGGTCCTCGTTTACTTTTGTCTACGTGATACCAAAACTTATAATAGATAGGTAAGAACTCTGAAACAGGATACTCAATAGGTATCTAATTTATAACTTTCATATAGTATAGCATACGATGAGAAAACTTTAGGGACATCGGAACTTTCCTATGAGCTAAAGGGACAAAACACAGATTAAAAACTTTTTATGACTTCATGATTAAATCAACTTGCAAGATCCACCTGTTTCTGAGAAAATCGGTGGTGACACACGGACAGACAGACGGACAAGAGAGTGATATTATAAGAGTTCCTTTTTTTACTTTTTGAGGAACGGAACCCTAAAAACATAGCGTGGAAACAGAAAGCAGTATCTACCGTTTTTATTACCTATTTGTTTTTGAATCGGACGAACAAAATTTCTCGTTTACTTTGTCGAAAACTTATACGAAAAGGACAATAACATTGATTTCCCAGGCTCGCGCTTCAAAAGTTCTGCAAAACGAGACGTGACGAATTAGGACTCATTCACACAATGGATAGAAAATGTTACCAGCACCAATATGCAAGATACTGTAATAAAAAAAATGGTTGGGTGTAAAGTCAGTTTACGGACGATAATTTTACGCAATAACGTCATAAGAAAACGATGAAAAATTGAGATTTCTGTTTTGTTACTTATTTATTTCCTATTTTTTCTTTTTTTTTCTTTGTTTTTCTTTTAAATACTTAAGTCTTCTATTCACTCGTCACACCATAACATAAGCACATGCATGAGCGTTATTATTTTTAAATACTCTGTTTTCTTAATTACCATGGCACGTCTGGTCATATTACCATGACGCATGACGTCACACAATATTACCTAGAAACTTTTTGTGAATGCAGGTGTTCAGATCAATTTATTAGACGTTATCACGTCAAAAATAAAGAAACATTGAATTAAAACATTACCCTCACGTACTCGGGTAATAACGCAGCAGCTTTTACTGAATTCAAAATACTGTCGTGTGTATAAACACTCTCTTATTGCTACATACGCTTTCACTGAATTAAAACGTATTATACAGGGTAATTAGGGTTTAGGGTTGGTAATTATACTAGCAAGCGGTTGAGGGCTACTTCTGTGCTTAGGTGCACAACTTTTGTTTTAAGACTTTTGGAAAATCGATATTTTTTTGAAAATTTTGAGGTTAGGTTTATCTGAAAATCAGCTGTTCACTACACGGAGAGGTCATTAACCTTAAAATTTTACTTATTTTTTAAGTTTTATCTACTGTTCATAGTCTGAATGACCTTTGTTTTAAAAAATCTGCTGCCATGTTTTTAGAATTTACATATCCTCAAAATTTTCATATTTTTTTTCGAATTTCCAATAGTCGTAGAACAAAAGTTGTTTGTTAAAGTGCACAGAAGTAGCCCTCAACGGCTTGTTACTATAATTACCAATAACCCTGTATAAATCGAACCTGTAAAACGGTTAAATAAAAACGTAATGCGATAAAATGGACCTGTAAAATGGACTGATGGATGAATGAGCCTTTATAGTCATCGGACATCTGCGTTCGAGCTCAAACGCATTGAATTTGATTGAAACGGCAGGCATCTGGGGCTTCCAAAGTTGGGTCAATTTAGCTAAATCACCCATAATGCGTTGGAGTCACTGTTAAGCTAGGAACGATGATGGATTGTTCGAGAATCACAGCATGTTTATGGATCTGTGTTTACTGGTAGGTAATATTTCCACTATATTTGCAGGACCGTTAATAACGGATACGTCGCTTAATTTATATTATTACTAGCTGCCCTCCGCGGTTTCACCCGCGTAACTCCCGATCCCGTGGGAATATCGGGATGTAAGCTATCCTATCTCTCAAGTTGGATCGAACTGCACATGGTGTGCGAATTTTATTATAATCGGTTAAGTGGTTTAGGAGTCCATTGAGGACAAACATTGTGACACGAGATTTATATATACTAAGATTATATATAAACTCTATTTAAACTCTAGCTAGATGGGTTTGGCCGGAAGATCATGTTCATTTCTTTCTTCCTGTGTTTGTCGTGTGTTTGTACTCAATAAATGCATTTCTTTCTTTCTTTATAATTTAACGTATTGACTTGTGTATTTACCGGAGAAATACTACATACGCCATGCGCCATCACCGAAAAATAAATAAATAATAAATATTCCATTACATTCCGCACATCGCCATCTAGCCCGAAGTTAAGTAACTAAACTTGTATTATGGGTGACAACGGTTATACTTCTTATATCCTTTTATTTTGTAAATATATACTTATTATACATATAGACACAACCAGACCACAGACAAATATCTAAGCATAAATACTAGTCTGAGGCGGGAATCGAACCTGCAACCCTGTGTTTGGCAGTCAGGCATGGTGACCATTGTGCCAACTGGGTCGAATACATACACCATCACCGAATAAAATGAGTTACTACCGAATCGTCGCAAACTCAGGTAGTCGCGTATCACTATCACTATCACTACATAGTATAAAACAAAGTCGCTTTCTCTGTCCCTATTCCCTTTGTATGCTTAGATCTTTAAAACTACGCAACGGATTTTGATGCAGTTTTTTTAATAGATAGTGATACTATAAAACGGATTGATGTGTGAATGAGCCCTAATGTTAACCAATTAGAAACGCTGAACCTCCGCTGAGCGTTTGATTCCAAAATAAAATTCGTGCCTATTTTTGGAACAACAAAAAACAGACGTAGAACTGTTTTTCTCCGTTTTGTTTTTCCAATTTTTCTTTTGCTTTTCTACCGGTTAACTTGTCTTTACCGGTACCTAATCAAATGTTTCTTCGGCGACATTGAAAACTTATCCCAAAATGTATTTTCATTTCATTACATTATAGGAAAACTAGCTGTTGCCCGCGACTTTATACGCGTGGTAGTTTTGTTTTATGTATTAAAACCGTCCTCTTGAATCACTCTATCTATTTAAAAAAAACCGTATCAAAATCCATTGCGTAGTTTAGCATACTAGGGACAGACAGACAGCGGGAAGCGACTTTGTTTTATATACTACTAGCGACCCGCCCCGGCTTCGCACGGTTATGTTATGCATGTATTATACATATAAACGTTCCTCTTGAATCTCTCTATCTAAAAAAAAAAACCGCATCAAAATCCGTTGCGTAGTTTTAAAGATCTAAGCATAGATAGGGACATAGGGACAGAGAAAGCGACTTTGTTTTATACTATGTAGTGATAGTGATAGTGATGTAGTGACTAAACCTTCAGTTACAGGTAGAAAGATATTTTTCAATTACCTCAATGACAATAGCATACAAAGACCCCGCACTCCGGATCTGAATATTAATATAGGTCCAAGGTTTTCCTCAAACGGAAAGTTTCAAGTCGTTGGTGCGAAGACTTTGAAGTCATTGAGGAGATGGAAGTTGAAGAGAGGAGAACTCTCTATGAGTGATCACGTGATTGATATTCCTTTTTATTTTATTTAAAAATGTTTTAATTCTCATGCTTACTTACCTGTTTTAAAACGTAGAGTATAGAATAGCTTTAAAGAACTTTCAGTCTAAAAAATGTACAATAGATGTTTAAAAGTCCACACTTATATGTTTCCCACTGTAACTAAGTCCAATGTCTTTAAACTGAAAATTTCTATCGCTGTAAATTATTTAATAACTAGCGACCCGCTCCGGCTTCGCACGGCTGTATTATGCATGTATTATACATATAAACCTTCCTCTTGAATCACTCTATCTATTAAAAAAACCGCATCAAAATCCGTTGCGTATTTTTGAAGATCTAAATATACAAAGGGATATATAGGGACATAGGGACGGCGAAAAGTGACTTTATTTTATACTATGTAGTGATATCCTTGTTTTGCTAACTTCATTTCCCAGAAAAAATACGTAAAACAAACGGTCAACTGCGAATCGGACCCGCGCACCGAGTTTTCTGTTCGTGCACATGTAAAGGCACCTTATATGGTACCTTATTATTCTACAGTCTAACCAAACCTAATACGTCAGCGCTAATGAAAGACAGACGAATAATCGTGTCTTGATTTTTTTTCTCTTTAGGTACAGAACACCAATATGTAATGAACGAGTAATCAAACAAACGAGGTGGAATAATTGGGTCGACATCGACAGTCGCCCGCCCACTAGAGAAAGAAACTAGAGAGAGCTTTCGAAGAGACAATACCGACTGTTAATGATTATTGATTGGATGTATTTTTTTTACAAATGATAGGTCAGCGTTTGAACACTATCACACCTGCCTGATGGTGGTAACGATAAGGTCTAAGATGTAGCACGCTTTCCTAGAAGATACCTATTCACTCGCGACTTGTAGACCCCCAGGAAAAACGCAGGCAACTCATTTCATTTCCTTGATTTACTAATAAGGAATGAAGAAGCTAAACCTCTTATAGTGTCTAGGATTTATACCATGAATCGGTGTTGCCTGGTTGTGTGTCTGGATGATATTTCAGCTTTTAATAAGAAGAAATTTTAATGTTAGACTCTTTATTTAGTTTGGTACCTATGTTCTAGCTAGGGCCTATCCAAAGTATAGTACTTAAATAAGGATCCCGTTTTTGCTAAAAAAAAAATCCTTACCGTTAAAGTACAATCCAAAAGAATCACAATTTAAATCAGTCAGTATCTGTGTTTGTTCATTTGGAGGCTTTATTAAATCACAGTATAAAAGGCAAGACAGACAGACAGTGTTTGCTCAATGAATTAGCTGATAAAATAAGAAAATTCTACAAGAGAATTCCAGAAACATTGGTATGTACCTAAGTTGCAAGTTAAAACGTAAAGAAAGAGGCTGAGAGATTCTTTACAGTTCGATCTTTCTTCGTAATCCGTAACGACTATTCTACCTACCTATTAATGTCGTGTTTTCTGTACTATTTGACTACAGTTGTTCCTTATCCTTGAAAACATTAAATTAATATAGAAATAACAAAAAAAAAGAGCCCAAAATACCTTTATTCCTGGTTATCAGACGAATTTCAGTATCATAACGTAATTTTTAAATGTTAAAATCACGATAAAACTAAACAGAATTAAAAAATATATATATATTTCATCATTTTTACAAACGAATTCCATTTCTAGTAACCAAATATTTTCCGTATTTTCGGTAGATATTTTCGTTTGTAAATACAGTGCTTCCACGTAGTCTGTCCGAAAATATTCCCCGAACTACTAAAGCTAAAACATTCATCAATTTCAGTGTGAGATCAACAATCAACATCGAAAACATTCGATCAATAATAACAAAGGTGGGTGGATGTAGGTCAAAGACGCGGTTGGTTGTTCGATTCAAGGGCAGGTTCACCCCGCTGGGATGCAGCCCTTGAATCAATATTGCTTCTTTGCTAAGGTCACTGGATAGGTTTTCTATTTGTATATATGCAATACTAGCTTCGCCCTGCGATTTTACTCGTATAAGTTTGGGATCAGACCATACTGCCTTGGCCAAGGTTTCATCTTATCTTTACGTAACAGATGTACTTTCGCATTTATATTATAGTAGAATCCCATATCACGGGGCTATGGAACCCCGGACTTTTGGAAGGCGTGCGTGGAGCCGAAGCCAACACGTAGAGGCCCTTTACAATAGCTAGTTTAATGGCGAAGTAAAATGTGAGAACAAACCGGCGATTATCTCTATCTGCACTATAAAATGCAGTTAGGGGTTGGATCCGGTTTGGATGGAACTATTGATAAACTACACAAGAACACTATTTGGGCAACTGCGATGGGATGAAAACTATTTTACTAAAATTTTATTACTAAAATTCGTTGTCTGTCTGTCTGTCACCCGGCTGTATCTGACTATCTAGCTAGACGATGTATTTCTGTTGCCGATATAACAACAAATAATTAAGTACAAAAAGATAATAAGTTGGGCTTCCATACAACAAGGTACTTGGCCGGTATTTTTAAAGTTAAAAGCTGCCTGCAATAAACTTTGTCTCCACCTCAGAGTTTGCACATTTACAAAGCCATTAAGTTAATTAACCGATTGCGTGGCATGACACGAGGCAGCCAATAACTATAGCCTCCAAGGACATGACCGGACATGAAGGCAAGATTGTCATTATGGTCACATTAACCTGTCATTTATAATAGCTAATGATTGATGTTACGGGAAGGGGTGTCAGGTATCTTAGGTTTTTCGCGTCTAACTTTGTATGTTTGTTTGTAATATTCTTTATTCCATCATATCTTCCAAACCATTCGATGGATTTTTACATATTTGTGTGTAGAAAAACTAACAAGTTTTAGCCATGCATGAGCAAGATCAGTTTGAGGGTCGGAGACTTAGAGGTGTGGGTAAGAGCGGTCACAGAAAAAAGGATTCTTAAAGCAAGAAATAATCCTTATGTTCTTGAAAATAAGAAGCAGTATTTAAATAGCTTTTTAATTAAGAATAATTGTATTGCTAAGATTTTTTACTAAAACAAAAAAATATTCTCTAGTAGGGAGAGAATTATTTCTTGCCTAAAGAAACCTTTTCTTCAATGGAGGAATGAATTATTTTGATACCTATACCTACCCTATTCCTGTAGCAGATCAGAAGGTTTGTGGTTTTGACAGGAAGCCGGAACTGGCAGATTTACGTCAATTAGCCTACGCTACAGACGGAATTGGAATAATTTTAGAATAAAGGATTTTTAAATAAAAAATAATACGAATATTTACCTACTGATCAGGCTTTTTTCTGGTGGTTAAAATTTTTGCTTCAATCAAAAAAAACTTACTTAAAATATGAAATTCAAACACTGACTGATAAATCAAAGCACAGGTTAAACCAATGGTCAAATCGGTCTGTTTGGCATACAGATAGTAATTACCTATAATTATTAATTAAATTTTGGACAATTCAACTCTTACGGAACGAGTCACGGGTAAAATAGCTGTATGCCTAAATCCCAATCTTGTTGTTTCAAAAACCAATTTTTAGTGCTAACTTCAAAAATGACTACAAATTCCCATCAAATGCTTCAAATGCAAATGCTTACCGAAGATGTCTTTCGCATTACAGGTCGTCAGCATAAAACGCATTCGTTTCAACAACTCATCTAATTTAACTTTTTAATATCCACTTTAATTGGAACATCCCAGTTGCCTAGTCTTATTCAACTGGTAACTGACATACTCGTAGTCAAAGCACAAAGGGAAAAGTGTTTCTCTGTCCAACAATTTCTGCAACTGTAACAATTCATTTTATACAATAAACCTGTAGATTTCCCTGGAGAGTAGGTACATTTATAACGGTCATATGTTGTGAGGTTGCATGCGACAAACGAACAAAATGAACTTCCAGTTCCTGGTGACGAACTTTATGGAGCAGCAGCGACAACGACACATCAGACTGTCCTGTCCACGATCTATATTCAAAAACTGAAGGAAACATAAACTGCATCAAAGAACAAGATTACTTTCAAATGAATATGTCAGTGACAAAACGAAAACGACTGAAGGAAGTCAACAATATAGTGCTTCATTTGATGTATACGTCAGTGCGCTAATTGTGGCGCCGCCATCTTGTTTACTGTTGTGTCTATAAATAGGAATAAAATGTGACGAAACGTGGTTCATTCTGTCGCAGTAGCTTCATGTTGTCTGAACTTTTTCATGGTCGCACTATTTATTTAAGTTAATTAGTTTAATACCTTTAACTAGTAGAGTAGGCGTTGTAGTAAAATAACGCTGATGGGTATGTAATTTATATGATTAAAATATAAAATATGTTCTGATGATAAGTGCCTTTAGATTTACGTAACCTACACTCAGATTTGGGCTCAAATAGCTACCTACTTAGGCCTATAAAAATATTTTAATAAAGTAGGTATGCAAACTATTCATACAAAAAATTGAATCCATATTATAGTACCGAAACTCTCGTTGAGTTAAAAATCGTGGTAAGTACTTGGAAGTCGGACTGGGTTTGTTTAAGAAAACCTTACATGGTATCATCCAGTCCGACTTCCAAATACTTACCTGATTCCTAAGTAATTAAATATACTAACCTTACTTACCTACGTTTTAGAATACGCTGGCTCAATAATACGACGAAGTGAAACTTTGCTTTACCTCCGAAACGACGATGTTTCCATTAATTAAACTCTATTTTTATTAGACTTTGTAGTGTTTTTTTGATAATCAGTACTATTTAAGATTTTTATTTTAACTTTTTAGTTTATCTTTTTCTTTTTTATGTAATTTATTTTTAACTTTTTAGTTTAATTTTGTATTTATTTTTTAACTTTTTATTTTTTGTACTTAATTTAATTTATTTTTTATTGAAGTCGGTTTTTAAATTTTTAAATTTATTTTTTATTGTTTTTTTTTATTATTTTTTTAATCTTAATATCTATGATAATTTGAAAATGAAAATAACCAAAACATAGGGGCATAGTCATGGCAGTTATAGGTTTTAGGGCACAAAAATATTTGTGCTAGTGTCATTATCCAGGGAGGAAACAGTCGACTACGTTTGTATGTAGCGAGCGCAGGTACCCCTTCACCATAAGTGTTCAAATGTTTCTATTAAAATAGAGTTTATTTAAAACTGTTTACACAAAACTCATTGGACGAAACTGTTTTCTTTTTAAATTATACATTTTTCCTATTAAAAACTGCCAGTATTTTTTTATAACAATAATGAAAACTTTTTGGATGAATTATTTTAATAAAAACTCTTTAGAAATACAATTATTAAGTATGTCGCTAGTTGCTCTACCATGGACAAGACTTCCCTGGCTGGCCGTTGTTGGATGTAGGTGTGTGTGGGTATAGGTATGTAATTGAATATTTCATTTTGTTCAGTTCCGAGAATTTTCGTATTGTCTCTCTGCTTTGCATTTTTCAATGATATGTGCGAATTGTTTTGTGTTTCTTTTGTATAGATTTCAATGCTGGATTTTATTGAAATGCAAACTAAATGGAGCGGTGGAATAGATAGACACAACACCATTTTTGCATGATCTAGGTATACTTTGTAAAATCGTATGATCCTAAAACAATCTTTTAAACATTTTCCTTCTCCCATATTCATTCTAAGTATATTCACTACTAGCGACCCGCCCCGGCTTCGCACGAATATATTATGCATGTATTATACATATAAAACTTCCTCTTGAATCACTCTATCTATTTAAAAAAACCGAACCAAATTCGTTGCGTAGTTTTAAAGATTTAAGCATACATAGGGATATAGGGACAGAGAAAGCGACTTTGTTTTATACTATGTAGTGATAGTGATTTACTTCTAAAGCCTTGTCTTTAACGGAACCTTGCCTTGAGACTACTTGATTGAGACAATGATGCTTCACTTCACTGGCTCATCTTAATGTGGTACCTAATTGGCTTTATTGTACAGTCGGGTGCATAATTGCAGCCCCCGGTAGAGTTCAAAAAATACTATTATTGGCATGTTTTCATTCTAATAATTTTTGTTTGATAAATTCATGAGTTAGAAGACCTTATACTTCAACTAAAGAAGGTGCCTAGAATCTTGCTTGTGTTGAAAACAGTCTTATAACAGCCATTTTGGAACTCTGCGGTGGGTCTGCAATTATGCAGCCGACGTACATAAGTACCTATTTTATGCCGGAAATATGTTTCAAGGAAGAATGCATTTCCAAAAAAGGCACCGCGACGGGACTTGAACTTGCTACCTCTTGTATACTGTATAGGTGCATTTACCTACCACCAATTACACGGTACGTCATAGGTGAAATTTTAGGATCACATTCACCTTGTTTGGTTTTACTTTACGAACTAAGTTCAATGCTTTTTTTAAATATTGCTAAGTATATTTTTTATTAAATTAACCTTAAGATACTTACCTAACACAAATAAATTGAGGAGTCGGGATGTCTCGCCAAAACACCCCCAAAGTAAAAATCCGAGCTTGATGAATAAAATCTAGATCTTTACTATGAAACAATTAGAGCGAAATGCATTACTTCTCAAACTATTTGTAACGAACATCATTTTCAACGTCCTTAAACCTAATTATATTTACGCTATTTAATAATTAGAGTAAGTATAAAGGTCGTAGCACATTATATCAACTCGCAAACGGAACGTAAACTTATTAACTCGAGCAGTTCAGTATTCTTTGTATGAAACTCCCTACTGCGACGCACACTAATCGGAATCGTAACGTAATCGCCTCGCCTCGGCTCACGAACCGCGGTACGGTGCGTGGTCGACTTGCCATTCCCACGCTTAAAGAAAGAAAGAAAGAAAGAAAAGCATTTATTTGATACAGGCACACGACAACTTTTAAATTTACACACACAAAGAAATAGGTAACATATACAACGAAGAAATAAGGAAAAAAAAAGCATACATTTAACTTATGAATATTTAAGAAGCCATGTGCTGCCCAAATGGGTCGACCTCAGCTGTAAGCCACAGACAAGTATAACTTGGCTGCAGCGCTGGTCTTCCGGTCAAACCCGCTGCCGTCGTGCATCGTCTCTAGCTCCCGCATACACACCCAAACAATAAATAAGTAGAATAGCTAAATAATTACATATATAAGGTAATAAAGAAATAAAATAGAATAAGAAAATGATGTTAAATAAATACTTATATTTGTATGATACATATACTGAGTACTAAATAGCTTAAAAAAGAAGTCGCTTACGTCTCACTGTAAGCTATCTTACGACTCTCCGTACTCAAGCTTGCGTTTCTTCGTCTATATACTTCACGTACGGATTCTGATTAACCGCCCAGCGACACCCCGCCTAGCCGTAGCCGAGTTGATTCGGAGCTGCCGATCGGTTGGCAACTCGCTTACGTTAGATTGACGCGGGACGAAGCGATACGGTGACGATCCGTTTCCGAGTTGATATACTTACTTATGTGCTACGACCTTTATTCGTAAGAAACCATATTCGTAACTTAACCGTTTTGGCCAATTCCCAAAAAAACGATAAAAAGGTAAAAGACGGATTTGTCCTAATAGTTCGGTTCTGTTACCTAAAGATTAACTAAATATTAATCTACCAATATATTACTGTTTCTTTAATACTTATAGGCTATTCTTTACTCATGTTTTATAATTATAACTACATTAAAATTCGTATTAAGTCACGAAGTGAATTGCTTGGTATCTTGGATCTTGGCTTCTACCCTTGTACTAAAGCCATTTGTCGAAACTTCTGTTGTTCTAACTGAACTAAAGTTTGTTAGTTTGTATAGTTTAAGTAAATCTAACAATTTTGATTGGTAGGTACGTTGTAACTTGTGTAGATAAATATCTAAAGACATAATTATTATAGTTAACTATCTGATGCCCGTAGTTTTGGCCCGGCGGCGCGGCGTAGGAATTTATTTTTTAACTAGCGACCCGCCCCGGCCTCGCACGGCTATATTATGCATGTATTATACATATAAACCTTCCTCTTGAATCACTCTATCTATTTAAAAAAAACCGCATCAAAATCCGTTACGTAGTTTTAAAGATTTAAGCATACATTGGGATATCGGGACAGAGAAAGCGACTTTGTTTTATACTATGTAGTGATAATGTAGTGATGTAGATAGAGTAGGTATAGGTAGGTACCTACAAAATGTCCATGCTTCACATATTTATTTTTTCGTCGAAAACTTTCTGACATAGTTCACGTAACATTCACTTTTCAAAAGGTGTAGGTCCCTAAAGTATTAAAATTTCTACTCATTTTTTTTTCAGTCAGAAATTGTTTCAGTCAGTGTCGGCTTCAGAGGTGGGCGCCCCATTTTATGCGATCGCTACCTTCGCTCGTTTCCAATTTTTACCCGAGCACGGAACATTATTTTCGTGTTTCAAAGTGCCAGCTCCTATGCGAGAAATCAAACTTTACTTTGGTAAGGTAGGTACCTACCTAAATCCCAGATTGGTCTGTAGCGAAATCGCCCGGGGCGTAGCTGAAGTACTAAAACCGGCACTGCTCTCTGTGTTCACGAGCCACCTCGAGAACTCAATTCATGACATTAATTAAAACTGTGGCAAAGTAGGTCTGTTACCTATCTTAAGACTGAATGGCTGATTGGCTAATCATCGGTTTCGTTAGTAAGTACTCTAAGTAACTCTAGTAGGTAAGTACCTATAGATTCTCACCGGTAGAGCTCCAAAACTGCTATTATTAGAATGTGTCAATGTTGTTTTAAGGTCTTGCTCGAGTTCAAGTATAAAATCTTTCAACATACTTACCTAATAATATGAATTTACAAAATAAATACTTAACTTCACAGTTTCTGTTCAGTTCGGCAGTCCTGAATCTAACTTTACGTACCCTTCGACCATCGAAGTACGTACTAACCTCCCTAGTGTCTTTTTTTTGTCAGTTTTTTTAGGAATCATACCTATTGATGAGCGGCAAAAAGGTAACACGCACAAAAGAGATAATTTTATTCATCTCTTTTTCGAATCCCTTCCCATAATAAAAGGTAGTATTGATTATCTAATCGCGGTTGTCAATGTCACTGTGGTAAATAACAGTGCTGTCAACGTCATAATAATGACACTGACGGCAACTAAACGACGTGATGTTAACAGTTATTTACAGTATTGCCAGCTGACGACCAATATGCCATTTTTTGTAACTTTTTGTTCAACGATCAAGGTTGACAAATATTCCTCAATTCCAAATTGTCCTCAATTTTATTGAACAGTAATATTAGTTTACTTTTGGAAACGATGAGTGTCTATGTAGGTACAAAAATAGGTACTGTACATTTAGCAGTTTATTTATGTTTATGTTTGACCTAACTAAAAAATAATGTAAAAAGTCAGAGCAAAAAGTTAAAACGAAACTTTAGACACAAGAGCTGGCAACACGACCACTTTATTTATTTCCAAAAATGAGGGAACGTGGTTTTAAATCTTGATTTTATTTATCAGTGTTTAATTGAAGAATTATTACAGAGAAGATGGACTTTATAATAGACGTTGCTGGTGACGAAGAACTACTGGAGAAAACACAACTCATTAACGAAAATGAGAAACCTTATTTTATAGGTTAGTAGTAACTTATCTAACAAATGAAACAAACTTTACGAGTACCGACGGCCTCACAGATTCACCCACGTATACCTTGATCCGTGGTTAATTCCATAGTGATCATCTCATAAAAACTTAGTAGTTTTATTAGAGGATAGCTGGAGCTATGGTATATCTTGAGCTACTTTTCATCCCGATATCTCCACGGGATCGTGACTTACGCAGTTAAAACCGTGTGGCGCACCTAGTTTGTTCTTTATCTCTATGTACTTACCTAAACTGAATATCACTTAAAATATTACAGAAAAAGAAGAAAAAATCAAAGCCATATTCGACTTATTCAACAAAAAAAAACAACAACTCGATAACCAAGCAGCCTCAGAGGAGGCGGTACAGAAAAAACTCAAAAACCTAAAAATCGACAGCTCCTTTGATAGTTTTTTCGAAGACATGAACTGGTCGAAAAAGCATTTTGTTAAATGGGAGAAGAAAAAGACAATGTTTGAGTTTGATCAGTTAGATGTTGACACTGGAGGGTTTAAGTCTAAACTTGGTGCTGTTGATGTGGAGAAAGAAATGAAGAAATCTGTACTGAAGCCTGGTTTCGAACAAGAGCATTCATTACCCAAATATAATCAAAGTGAGAAGACGCTAAAAGCTTTGAGAAAGGTAAAATATAATCTTGACAGACAGACAGACTGACAACTGAGTGACGCATTGAGGGACCTATTTTTTTCCTTTTTAAGTACAAAACCCTAAAAAGACCAAAATAAGCCTACAAATGTGTCCCACTCCTACATTAAGACAAGGACAATCTAAACTGTAATCATTCAACTTCACCAGTGGCACCACATGATTTCACCCATGTAAGTCCTAATACTGCAGGAATATCAGTACAAAAAATAGGCTATGTTACTCTCAACCATTCATTTTTCAATGTATCCTCATACAAAGTTTCATAAAACTCAGCCCAGTAGTTTCAGAACTTTTTAACTACAAACTGAACCGTGATGGTTGAACTGAGACTGAGCCGACCTTCTTCTTTTACCAATATACATCTTGATTATAAAGATTTTGTTCTCAAAATTTCAGAAAGAAAGACAGAAGACTCGAGGGCCTGGTTGGTTCAACTTACCAGCACCAGAAGTCACTGAGGAGCTGAAGAATGACCTTGAAGTCTTGAAGATGAGGTCTGCTTTGGACCCGAAGCACTTTTACAAAAAGAATGATATGGAAGTGTTGCCTAAGTATTTCCAGGTAGGAATTTAAACTTTCTGGTTTTGAAAAAAATATCACATAATGTTTATGTTATACCTGTGCTATATATGTACCAAGTTATATACATTGACAGACACTTAAACTGCATCATACAAGACTTTGACAAAATAAAATATTTTGAAGTCATCTTGTACCATGATTTTTAACTCAGAGTTTCGGTACCATAATATGGATTCCATTAAAATTTGTATGAAAAGTTTGCATATTTATTAAAATTTTCATTTAAAAGTACTTAAACATGAACTTTGATGCAATTTATGTGTCTTGAGTACAGGTTCAGTAGTTTTTGGGTAAAGACGTAACAAACATACAGCGCACGTATTCCTGTGACTGTGTGACGTCAAAAGCCTACAACTTTCCATGAAACCACTGCTCTCCCCCTGACAAGCACAACTTTATACAAAATGGATCCAATTAAAAAGGTCGAGCCTGCCAATTAGCAGATCGACATATATGAGGTTGATTCATACATTTTCATTATGGTGCCATCTGTCTCTCAGTTGAAATATACAAGTAAAAGTACAGAGAAATATACCGGTTCGATTCTTGCCTTAGACAAGTACTTATGCTTAGATATTTGTCTGTGGTCTGATTGTTTCTATGTATTATAAGTATATATTTACAAAAGAAAAGTATATAAGTATTATATCCGTTGTCTAGCACCTATAACACAAGTCTAGTTATTTAGCTTGGGGCTAGATGGCGATGTGTGGAATGTCCTGCAATATTACTACTACTAAGAGTAAATAAACTAAAGCACCTAATTATATTTTTCCAGGTTGGTCGCGTAATGGACTCTGCTTTAGACCACACAAACGAACGCCTCACAAGGAAACAAAGAAAAAGAACCATGGTTGATGAACTCCTAGCCGATGCTGAGTTCCAAAAGTACAACAAGAAGAAATACAAAGAGATTATAGATGAAAAGAGAAAGACAGAGTATAGGACTTTTATGAAAGATAAGAGGCAGAAGAAGAAGAGTGATTTGAAA
Organism: Idaea aversata; assembly: GCA_907269075.1. Lineage (NCBI taxonomy): Eukaryota > Metazoa > Arthropoda > Insecta > Lepidoptera > Geometridae > Idaea > Idaea aversata. Next base: position 3,545,209 of record OU026084.1, read on the forward strand.
AAGAATAAGTTGAAAGGGAAGGGGTTGAAGAGTAAATAAAGTATGTATTTTCTAACTTTTCTTTTACTGAAACTTTTATTAAGGTGAAAACTTCTTATAGCGCGTTGGGCACTTTTGTGGGTGAGCATTTTCAGCCGTTCTCGCGACAGATGAGATTTTGACAGATGAGATTTTAACAGTTATTGTGCTTCTACTACTATGCAATATTGAAAACAGCGCCATCTCTGTGCAAACGGCCGAACTACGATACTCACTTCTGTACAACAGTGTTAACAGCGACATCTCTCGGTGGATGGTGCAGCAGATATACAGTTTTCACTTCTGCCTGCACTCCCGGAGTGCGCTGTTTTTTTTTTTATTTACACCATAAAATGCGTTAAGTCAAATATGATAACGTCCATTTTCTGTATGCCTTGCATGAAGACCAAAACACGATACGATAAAGCGATAAAACTACATCAACTCTCAAAATATGATAGATAAAGCCGCCATGTTGAATTTTTATCATAATTGTTATCGCAATTTATAATAAAAATTCAACACGGCGCGGGCGGCTTTATCTATCATATTTTGAGAGTTGATGTAGTTATATCGCGTGATATCGCTTTATCGTATCGTGTTTTGGTCTTCATGCTAGGCAGGCTGATGTGATTAGGAATGAACAATCCAAGGGAGATAAATGATATTGAGTTTGAATAAAAAAATGCTGCACCTATTTAAAAAGTAGCTTATTAATCCGGTGCCCCAGCTTTCAGTATACATGGCAAGTTTTATCACAATTGGTTTAATTTTTTTTGGGTGAAGATCACACCAACTTTCTCATTTAAAATATTAAGGAGGAATATTCCTTAGGCATTTGGCTACTTCCAATTTACTCCTTAATAATATGATTAGTGAAAGAACTATAAAATGACACATTTTTGAAGCACAGTGATGATTTGAAAAAAAAAACGAAAATTCAACAAAAATAATTTATTATGTTATGGCAACATTCTTAAATTATTACTTATTTAAATATGTATAGGTACGAGTATCTGTAGTAATATTAAAATCCACCGCTAGCCTCGATTGTTGTACCAGTTACAAAAGAACTCTTATCTGAACTCAAAAACGCTATCACCTCTGCTATTTCTGCAAAAGAAATGCAAACAAAATTATTAATAGAAGTTGTGTTCCTCTGTTTTACCCCTTAAGTCCCGATTCCAATATATTCTCTGAACAAAATTAAAATTAATTATTAAAAACAAAAATCTAAAAAAATATATCTTCATATACCATTGCTCAGAAAGCTTCGCTATAAAACCCGCGTCTTCGTTATCTCCAGTCGTATTGACGAGTCCTTCCCCTGGCCACGATCGACTAAGCTGCGAGGGTGGAATAGATGCTGGTCAAGCACATGTCCTAGACCCTACAGCGACCTGAATAAAATGGATTAACGCTGTATTTTTCATAATACTTACCGATAGGATCCCCAAGCCGTCTCAATGCAAAACTATTGAGTAGAATTTTCATGACTTTCTCTGGCGCTGCCTTTATTAATGGCGTGTCTATGATACCTGGCAATATCGCGTTTACTCTGAAACGTTACCTAATTATAAGAAAGTTTGCAGTAAAACCACCAGCGCCTCACGATTTTACCTATTTAAATCTAGATACCGTATAATAAAATGTATATAAATTATGTTAGAGAGAGCAGTGTTGGCCTATATGTACGGTCAGAGTCATTTTGCAACATAAGTTCTAGCCGAATGAAACTTTCAATATTTATTCTTCATGAAAGTCAGTAGTTTTTAAGACAGGTTGCAGAAAAAATACTTTGTAAGATATATTTTTTAGAACCATAAAAAGATATTGTAAACATTAGATATTTCATTTTTTTTTGGAGTATTATAAATGGAAGACTTTAATTGGTGTAGGAGTACAAAATACCACTTTTGAAATTGTTTAAAAAAAAAGGCAGAATCGCAGACCTGAAAGTTTGGCTGTACTTAATTGCGAAGTTCAGGCTAAAATCTGATTTTAACTAAAATTTCATAAAGTCCAAGTAACTTTTGAACCACTGAATGTTGCAGAACGTATATGGGGGCTAAATCGATAGGTACTGAGGTCCCCCACCCCCAACTACCGACGATCGACTCCCTTGTTAGACTATGTGTATAAGGTTACCTTATATTGTATTTCCCTAATTCTTTAGCTGCAGACTGCGTCAAGCCAATTACACCGGCTTTGCTCGCAGAATATGTAGTTTGCCCTGAAAAACACAAAGATGTGACCAACCAAAGAGATTGGATTTATAGACCTAGAGATCCCGCCAGACCTTTGTGATTTTATAAAACCTGAGAATTACTCAGCGCATGCCTCCAACACAGTTATGAACCGCTCCGCGATTTCACCCGCGTAACTACCGATCCCGTGAGACAAAACGTACGTACAAAAGAAAAGTATATAAGTAGTATATCCGTTCCCATAACACAAGTCGAGTTACTTAGCTTGGAATGTGTGCGCGAATTAGCGATGTGTGGAATGTCCTGCAATATTTATTTATTTCATTTTTTTCATCGTCTCGTCTCTATACGAAGTAATTAGACCTCTTTGCGTTTACCCATGTTTCCATATTTTAATTAGACCTCATTAGGTTTACCCATGTTTCCATATTTGCCAGCAATGCTGGATATGTTGACGATGGACCCGGAGATGGATGCTTCGATCATCGCTTTCACAAATGTTTGCATCACCATGAAGGTACCCTGTAAAACATAGCAGCTTATGGATTATTTAGAACTTTTACGTGATCTAATCAAGAAAATGCAGAGGAACAGTGGGATAGCCGACGACGACGAAAAAAAAAACAAGAGAATGCCTTTTTTGACGTTTTACCCTGTCAGGAAAGTTAAAGAGTGCTAAGGTTATCATCATAGTATCAGCCACAGCACGTCCACTGCTGAACATACGCCTCCCCTAAACACTTCCAGAGCGATGGTCGCATGCTCTCTGCTACCTTAATGAAGTCGTCCGTCCATATAGTCGGAGGCCGGCCCGCGTTGCGCTTTGTGGTACGTGGTCTCCAATCTAGGACTTTTCGGCCCCAACGGCCATCAGTTCTACGAGCCACATGTCTCGCCCATTGCCACTTCGGACCACCAACCACAGCCACTAGCAGTTCACACGATTTTTCAAACATTTTGTTAAAACGAGGCGCACACGTGTGGTCGAGGGAGAGGGGTGTTATAAGTTTGATAGGTCTGTGTTTGTCTGTCTGTGGCATCGTAGCTTCCAAACGGATGAACCGATTTCGATTTTGCCGTTACGTGTCCGCGACTCGCTAGTTGTGGTCGCACAAGACGCCAACTCGATCGAAAATGTTTAAAAAAACTTTTTTGGATATCTTGATAGATTATCGAAATCAAATTATGTCGTATTAATAGCTTAGTGCGAGCAAACATTTCGTGTCGGAGTCTATCGAGGGCGCGTTCACATATACGTACGTTTTTACAGGATCCTTTTTAACGGATCCGTCGCTACTATCCGATATGGATCCGATAAACGGATCAGTATACCTACTAGATCCGAAATACTGTATTATATGTGAACTGGCTCATACAACTACATACGCTAATAACACATACGTTTAAACGGACCTGTAAAACGGACTGCTGCTTATTTTGTCGGATCGGTATTTTCTACTGGATCCGGAATACTGTATTATGTGTGAACTCGCTCATGCAACTACATACGCTAATATAATAACATACACGTTTTAACGGACCTGTAAAACGGACGTTATATGTGAACGCACCCCACAGCAGAGAACGGATTATAAAAACAGCGCACTCCGGGAGTGCAGGCAGAAGTGAAAACTGTATATCTGTGTAAAATCTCATATGTCGCGAGAACATACGCAAAAAGAGTTTTAGATGAAAAAAAAAAATAGTCGGACGACAAATAGTCGTCCGACATTTGTCGTCCGACATTTGTCGTCCGTCAATAGTCGTCCGACAAATAGTCGTCCGACATTTGTCGTCCGTCAATAGTCGTCCGACAGAGTGCTTCCTGTTTGCCCCACCAAGCTGCCCCACAGTGGGGCAAAGTGGAATCGTTAAAATTTTGTAGTGTCGTTTGCCCCACTAATATGATTCTGCCCATCAGGGTTGGCACCTTGTTGAGAGTTTGAGAATTTTCGTGTCATCTCCAAAGTTATGAACCATCACGGTATGTTACAAATTACACTAAAACATGCAGACATAAGTTACTTGTGGTGCCATAATCTCGAAACAGCTATGTACAGACCATTAAATAATATGGACAAGATCTCCATTTCAAATTTCAGTTGTGATAAAGATAACTGGGTTGGTAACGTATTTTGATATAGGTTGACTTTTTACTCATAATAGCGTACACTAATATTAAAATTTGTTGTTTCTTGAAAGCTACCCAAATCACCATGTAATGTATACACTTGCAAAAACGGATGTGGGAAACTTTAAAAACGTACCGTCACATAACAAGAAAACCGGCGAGACCGTTACCTACGAATATGCCTACCAAATAAAACTGGTTTACATTCCAGAACCCAGTTACATTCATCACAACTGACATTTGAAATGGAGATCTTGTCAATATTATTTAATGGTCTGTACATACATAGCTGTTTCGAGATTATGGCACCACAAGTATACCCATTACAGAAAAAGTGCTCAACGCCGCTAAAGAAGTTTTCACTTCAAAAATTGGTGGCTTCCGAACACCGGTGGCTGTCGCTCGCTGATGTAACGGTAGCGCGCGTCCGCCACCGGTGGCTGTAGTCGTTGGCCCGTTTGCGCCGATCCTAACAGCTTACTTATCCTTTGGGCTAGGTAATACTTGGCTCGTAATTTATCTGATGCTGCCTATGGATGCTGCCATCTATAATCAAACTAATTTATTTTTATTCATTCAACCACCAACGTTTTTACCTTTAAATTAATATTCAAAACACTATCATAGTCACTCTCAGACGTCTTCAACATCCAGTTATCGCGAGTAATACCGGCTGAGTTCACTACTATACTCGGTGGAACTTTGTACTGCTTTAACACTGTGTCTAGAACATTTCGTACTGCTTCCGTGTCTGTGACATCTAGTGCTATGGCGCTGTGTTCTCCTGGAAAGAGAATTCCATTAAAAACATAAATAAACATAAAATAAGGCCAAGTTTCTCAACTCAATCCTTTCATTATAAAAAGTTGTAAGTTATGTAAAGCCAAGACATTGATAGTATTCAAGCACAATATTGACATCTTTATTTCTAAAACTAGCTGCGCTCCGCGGATTCACCTGCGTAAGTCCCGATCCCGTGGGAATATCAAATAGAAAAATAACCTATAGCCTTTCTCGATAAATGGACTATTCAACACAAAAATAAATTTTCAATTCGAACCAGTAATTCCTGAGATTATCGCGTTCAAACAAACACTCTTCAGCGTTATAATATTAGAATAGATAAATTTAATAAATGTAATTACCTGGCAATCGCACAGCACAAATAGAAACAAGGTTGAATTTTCTTAAATATTTTGCTACGCTGGTTTCTTAAAAGATCCCCTACGAATATTTAAATAATCTATACTACATCTAACGAAATTTTTATCTATATTTAAATCAGTAATTAGGTATAGTCTTGAGATCAAATAGAAAAACATTTAGCATTTTTCAAAAATTAAAAAAAAAGGTCCAGAAAACTTTTACAATTTTCCTTTTCCTAAAAACCGGCTTCGTTATAATACGAACATTTTAAAATAAAAATAACCCAATCGATCTAGGTCGTTTTTTAAATGATGCCGTTACCAACAAACAGAATTTCATTTTTAATATTCAGTTCTATTACGAACAATTTGCAGTTACCAACAGCATTTAATTATTTCAGTTCTTACCATTAGATGCAGTATGAGTCTTGATAGTCTGTAAAGCACCATCATAGTTCTTATCAGCCGCGATGACGGTGGCTCCCTCTCGTGACAGAACCTGGCAAGCTGCACGGCCTATACCGGACCCGGCACCTGGGGATTTACGTAGATAGATAGGCAGTAGGCACTGAATGTAGGTAGAACTAAAATATTAAATTCACTTTTGAATAAGCTTTGAAAAGACAATAATTTTCGTCTTGAAATTATACCAATATGTCGGAAAAATCTCATCTGCCAATAGATTTTAAAAATTCGGTAAAAAAAATTTTTTTAGCGATAATTACAAACCGGTGACAGACATTGACGACCCAGTTGTGGTCACAATGGTCACCATGCCGGACTGCCAAACACAGGGTTGCGGGTTCGATTCCCGCCACAGACAAGTATTTATGCTTAGATATTTTTCTGTGGTCTGCTTGCTATGTAATTATAAGTTTATATTTACAAAACAAAAGTAGGTAGGTATACAAGTAGTATATCCGTTGTCTAGCACCCATAACACAAGTCTAGTTACTTAGCTTGGGGCTAGATGGCGATGTGTGGAGTGTCCTGACATATTTATTTATTTACTAGCAGTGCTCCGCGGTTTCACCCGCGTAACTCCCGATCCCGTGGGAATATCAAAATATAAAATAGCCTTCCTCGATAAATGTACTATCAAACACAAAAAGAATTTTCCAATTCGAACCAGTAGTTCCAGAGATTAGCGCGTTCAAACAAACAAACAAACTCTTCAGCTTTATAATATTATAGTATAGATTTATAGGTACTAGGTACCTAAGTAGTTTTTGTAAGTACCTACCTATATTTGTAAAATAATGTAAAATATTAGCTACCTATGTTCTAGAGTCTTGAATTACAAAATAACATTTTTTGAAACTTCTTTTTTAATTTCGGGCCGGATAATCGACATTCTGTTTCTTAGTTAATTATAAAAGTACAGTCACTACCAGGTTGTGTGGTGAACTGTACAAATGACGTAGGTAATACACATCAAAATTAAGATAAAGGAACTGCAGCAAAAACTTATGTCCCCAACAAATTCTTATGTAGGTAGAGTGTGTGCAAGGGAAGTGCGCAAATGGTGTCGATTTTGTTGCGTTTTCGTTCCTGCTTGGACTTTGAATTACATACTTACCTACTTTTCACATGGCGATGACAAATTTTAACTCAGAAAAGTAATAAAAACCCGTCACAACACAAGCACAAAAGCACTTACCAGTTACTAGAGCCAGTCTTCCAGCAACGATCCCAGACACCATTTTAACGTATAATTTATATATCAAAACACAACATGAAATAATCTTGAAATGTATAACTATGTAAGTACCTACTTAGAATAATCTTGTAGCGTTTTTATCACTAGGTCGTCCAAGTACAATAGGTATAGGTATCTACCACTTTATCAGTGGTAGTGTGACATTGACTTTAAGAGGAAAGGGTACCGGGGGCTCTCTCCATACAAACGTAGTCGACTGTTTTCTCACTGGATGATGACACTAGAGCAAATTCTTATGTTGCATAAAACTTATAACTGCCATGACTTAATATTACCATCATTTCTGGTCAAGGAAATGCAAACCAAATAAATAAACTATGAATCTACTGAATCCATCTGCTACTACTGCTACGAACTGCTACTGCTGCTCTCTGATCTCTGTGTTCTACTGCTTAGTTTAAAACCAGTAGATATAATTTTTCCTTTCATTATTATTAGTAGGTATAGATAGATACAAATAGGTCGTTTTCATTAGACATTCCTTAGCCAAGTTGACCTTCTAAACGGTTAATATTTTTTTCCCACTTTCGGCTTCGCACGATTTTTACAGCCAGAGTGTTAAGTAAATATTTATTTTGCATCCAGTTCTCTATCATTCATCATCTTGTTTCACCAAAGCCAGGGTAGTAAAAAAAGTAAAAAAAAGTTTTTAGAAAAGGTATTTATTTGTAGAAAATAAGTAAGTTCGGATACTGGCAACATTATGGCAAACATTGTATTTAAGTGTAAACATTACTCAATTAATAACTATCACAGATATAATTATTATGAAGATTAAGGCACATTAAAAACAATTGTATAAGTACCTATAGGTAAAATCTTTAAAAAAAAAAAGTAAGTACTGCCATAGACAATGGTATTCCTCTATGATAAGTATTCTTAATGTATAAAAATTCTAAAAAGGTATAACTTACTTACCTAAGTACAATTTTTTGCGAGATTTGAGGAAACAAGAAAAATCACGATTGCACTTAGTGTAGTTTTTTTCTTGTTTCCGCCAAAACCACTAAATACTATTTAAACTTACAATAAAGTACATAATATCATAGACAGAATGGTGTATAGACAGGCAACGCCAATAATTTAAGCGTTCTTACATTTTAAACTTTTGAAAATGAATGCTAATAAATGGACCACTAACTAGAAATTATTTATCTCGGTTTAAAATGAATATTTCACGTTTAATATTTTTATCAGGACCTGCAAATTGTTTTTGCTCAAAAAAAACTGGTAAAGTATAAGGTCGAAAATTGCGGTGGCGCCATCTAGAAATATTGGCCGTACATTTTTTGTTCATCAGTAAAGCTGGGGACACATTGCTCGTCACGACTTATAGGCATAATAATATGTGTTATGTAAATGTATGTAACTGTGCACACTATCGGAGGTAAATCGCGGACGTGACCTTGGGACGCACTTGAGCGTTCGGACGTGAGTGAAATAATGTCCCAGTATTACCACGACAAAATGTCGTTAGCTAGAAAGTGCGGTATAACCGACGAGGCAGCTCTCTCGTGCTTGATCCGGGGCCTTCCAGAGGAGCTCAGAGCGAACGCGAAGGCCTACAATGCGACGAAGGGCCGCTGGATGCCAAACGACCGTGCACTGCACACTTATCAGTCGGACGCGTCCGAACAATGTGTCCCCGGCTTAATAGTCTATAGAGGTTCGTCTATGGTAATATGTACTTGACTGACATTTATTCGCCGATTTTTGCAACAATAATTTTAATAACTTACATAATCTATTGATATTAAGAGCATATCTGAAATTACACTTCAAAAAATATTGTAATCGCCACTGAGTGACTATGTTCCACAAAGACTTCTAAGACTTAATCAGTCCGTTGTCTGATTTGTAAAAGATCTTATTATGTTTTAACCCCCGATGCAAAAAGAGGGGTGTTATAAGTGTGATGGGTCTGTGGCATCGTAGCTTCCAAACGGATGACCCGATTTTGATTTTGTTTTTTTTTTGTTTGAAAGGTGAATTAATCGGGAGTGTTCTTAGCTATGTTTGATCAAAATCGGTTCAGCCATTCATAAGTTATATCCAATTTTCCTTATCAGTCGGGGTTTTTTTATTCGGTGAATACGTAATCACAACAGTATTAGCGTGTTTTCGATCTAATTTTGCGTTATTATTATCAAATCGTATGACAGTTTAACACAGTAGTTGATATGCACCAATAATAATAACACCCCGTCGTTTTAGCGTCGGGGTTAATAATTCATAAATTAAATAAAAGTACGAGCACCGAATTATAAAGTCGAGTCTAGATTTTCCAGCCAGCTAATTACCTCCCGGGTAAGCTCTAAATAAATAAAATAGTATAACTCTATGGTAAAACAAAGCACAAAAATAAGTATGAGTGTAGGTATTGCTCTTAAATGTATATGTTAAAAACTGTAATATTCCATAAATATATTAAAATCCTCCAGTAACATCGATTGCTGCACCAGTTATGAAAGAACTCTTGTCTGAACTCAAAAACGTTATTAACTCTGCCACCTCTGCAAAGAAATTGTAAACAAAAAAAATAAAAACAATGTAAGATATAAATTGGGATTTGGCTTTGATAAAAATCTTATTCGAAACCAAAGCTGTAAATAAAATAGATTATCCAATACCTACTTAATATAAATAAAGATAAAATAATTTATTTTATTTGTAATGATTTGTAAATGGCTCTGAAACTGCTGGACCGATTTTGATGAAATTTGGTATGAAGATATATTTACATAGCCTACTTTTTTACTTTACACCTCAACTTAATAATAAAAGTTATCGAACCAGACAGAAGCAAAAGACAATCGAAGGCAAACAAAAGTGGCTGTAACATACGGCAGACAGACAGACATGACGAATCTATAAGGGTTCCGTTTTTTGCCATTTGGCTACGGATCCCTAAAAAGACGATTGAAACGGAACCAAAGAAGATCAAAACAGAATCAAATGTTGTACTCACCAACAGCTTCTCCAAGTCGACCCAAAGGTATCCTTTTAAGGAATTCTTGTTTGACTTTATCAGGCACCGTTTGTATTATGGGCGTATTTATGAAACCTGGCAACACTACGTTCACTCTGAAACATACCAAGGTCAAATCATCAAGGACATTTAGTATGGGAGCTTGGCATAGTGATATTTTTGCGCGGTGAGACTGATGTCCATCGATAGAGGGCATTCCGGCAAATAAATAATGCCTTTACACCGGATCACTAAACCGTCTCGGAAATGGGATTTGTTGAAACATAGAACGCATGTCACGTTTCTTTTGAATATCCCGTTTCAGAGACGTTTTAGAGGTTTAGAGTCAAGGTTTTATTTACTAGGTCGCTGTAATACCTTCTCTCGCTTTCAGCTACCATTTTCCGAATTTGCTATACAAGTCTTGTCAGTAACAAAACGAAAACGACTGAAGGAAGTCAACAATACAGTGCTTCATTTGATGTATACGTCAGGCCGCCGCCATCTTGACTACTGTTTTGTATCTATACATAGGAATAAAATGACGGAACGTGGTTCATTCTGTCGCAGTAGCTTCATGATGCCTGAACCTTTTCATGGTTGCACAATTTATTTGAGTTAATAAGTTGAATACCTTTTAGTGGTTACATATCAAAATAACTAAGTTCAATATAACTATGGTCGAAATAACTACGGTCATAATGCCTACTGTTCAAAATACCTAATGGTTGTTTCACATATTTTTGAAATAACTAATGAACGAAATACCTAATGGACGAAATACCTACGGTTAATTTACCTACGTTCATTATAACTATGTTCGAAATAACTACGGTCATAATACCTACTGTTTAAAATACCTAATGGTTGTTTGGCATATTTTCGAAATACCTAATGGACGAAACACCTACGGTTAATTTAACCACAATTAATTCAACTACGGTTTTTCACCTGCGGTTTAAAAAAATCAATTTTATAAAATCCCTAACCAAGTAAAATGGGTAGAATTCGCTTCTAGCACTCGCCGGCCGCTGCCGCGGCACCGCTCGCTTCGCTCGCTCGGCTCGTGCGTTGTGGTCGCAGTTCTAACATTTTTTTTTTTTTTTTTTTTTTTTTGTCTTCTCATACTGCAATCTGTCTCCATCTTCGGGACATTAAGCTGTAGGTGTGGCATCTTTGATATGGCATGATAGGTGAGCAACCCTTGTTGCACCCCAAATTTATTTTGTAAATTTGACTAGATCAGGAGATCCTGAGGTATTCGGCGCTTCAGTCGCCGTCTTTTTAATTCGTCCTCCATTAGTGTCTGGGCCAGAACATTTGGGTGATTATCCAGTCGTTCCTTGTAAGCTTTTATGTATTTTGTGATTTCCTCTCTCACTGTAGGCATTTTCAGGTCGTGGTGAAGGAGCTCGTTTGGCACAAACCATGGAGCATTTGTGATAGTGCGCAAGACTTTATTTTGAAATCGTTGTAGTATTTCAATGTTGGAATTAGCTGCTGTTCCCCAAAGCTGGATCCCATAAGTCCAAATGGGTTTCAAAATCGCCTTATAGATTAGGACCTTATTTTCCAGCGTTAGTTGAGACCCCCGACCAATGAGCCAGTACAAACCTCTCAATTTTTGACCCAGTTGAAGCCTCTTTTTGGTTATGTGTCTTTGCCAGGTGAGCCGTTTATCTAGGTGCAATCCAAGGTATCGAACGTGATCCTCCTGCGGAACCTCAACGCTGTTCAGTGTCACAGGCTGGCACGAACCGTGTCTCAGTGTGAAGGTGACATTCACTGACTTTGTCTCATTGGCCTTAATTCGCCATTTTCTAAGCCACTCTGAAATGTCGTCTAGACTCTTTTGAAGAATGATCGATGCTTGTTCTGGATTGCTATGGGCTACCATAATAGCGGTGTCATCAGCGAACGTACCGGTGGTGACTGTAGGAGATGTTGGTAAGTCAGAGGTAAAGAGAATGTAAAGTATAGGCCCCAGCACGCTTCCCTGCGCACACTGGTCCGGATTCCGAAAATCAGGGACTTAGGGGTCGAAGTCCGAATTAGGGTTTGATTTTTTTAAATTAAGGTCTTTAGATGATTCTAAACCACTTTTATAGAATAGGTTTTTCTGATATCAGGGCCCGTTTCCAAGAAAAATAATGTTGTTAAATTTTTTGTATGGAAAAATTCAGTTTTTAGTAATTATTTTGTAATCGGGCGGAGATGTTAAAACCAAACTTACTAGGGATTATAGAGGGTATAATTCCGCACATTATATACTAAGACACTTACTTAATATCTCTGCCCGTTCAAAAACGGCAGGCGTTCGAAACTATTTTTTTTATTTCGCGATTTTAAAGGTACCTAATGTAATTTTTGACCCTACAATTATAATAATAATGTGGAATTACATAATTCTATTCAAAAAATGGAAATACGTCGCACATTTAGTGTCGTACTACCTAAGTACCTGATACATACATATTGGTCAGTTTACCTTCTACCTGCTATTGTTCTTAGACAATGGCACTAATTACCTGCTCTGGCAGTTAGTAAGCGATTTACACTTGTTTTTCGAAACCTTATCGGTATCTCTCCCCTCCATACCAATGTACTAAGTACCTGATACATACATATTGGTCATTTTACCTTCTACCTACTATTGTTCTTAGACAATGGCACTCATTACCTGCTCTGGCATTTAGTAAGCGTTTTACACTTGTTTTTCCAAACCTTATCGGTATCCCTCCCCTCTATGCCAATATACAATTTATTATTTCGCGATTTTAAAGGTAGGTTTGTTAACCTAATGTTTTTTTTTCACATGTAGAATTAAGTGGAATTATAATAAAAATATAAAGTGGAATTATTAAATTGTATTAAAAAAAACACTAATATGATTTAACACTATTTGATTCTAATATTCTATTGAACTCTGTTTGATTCTATTTTTCTTAAGGGAACAGATTTTAGGTAGATATTCTAGGTAAAATAAAACAAGAGTTAATAAAACAAAGAAATGTAATTTTATTGTTAAAAAATTAAACAATATTACTATACAATACTAATATAAAAAACTTACTTATGAATTATACAACAAAAAACTATATACGAATATTCCTTACATTATAATGAAAAAAAAAAATTGAAATTGAGCAGATAAAAACTTATTCTAATCAGTTAGCAGTCAGTTATCTATAATCTAAAATGTGATTTATTCATAATATCTTACATGATTAAAATAATAAAAACAAATAAACTTAAAAAATAGTACCTATTACATTATTAAAAAAACAAAGATTTGATTTATTAAAATACATATGTAAACATAATATTACTTATAAATAAAATGAAACTTATTCTAGTGGGTCAGTGGTTAAGCTATCTTCAAAACTATCAAATACATCATCACATTGAACTATCTCTTCTCGTAACATTTGATTTTCATTAATAATAAGATCCTCAACATCAGGGAAGAGTTCAAGTTTCTTTCTTATCATAACTGGCCTGATGCTTGTTATGTAGGGATCCGAACTTATGAGAAACTGATGAATAATATCAGCGTTTGTTTCTTTCCGGCCTGTTTTCCGAGAATGTGTTTCCCTGATATTTCTGAAATCCTTATTTCGCGCTTCAGAAGCTTCTTCAGATAACATTCCCACAGGTATGAAGCAAAAATGCTGACAAATATCTGCACCATGGATAAGGAGCTTATGTATGCTGGATGGCATATAGTACCACGGATATAATTCTACATACAATGTAGCAGTATCCATACAGTAATTTTTAAAATTTATTATGTTAATATTTTTTCCGGATGATATGGTCTGCAAAATGACGGCAAACCTCTTAATTAAATTTACATCCACCCCTGTGATTTCTGCAGATTTCTCATAATCTCTGAAAAACCTCCTAGCCGTGTTGCCATCATTTGTGGTTCCATATCCTTGTTTCACTACGTCCACCAACAATCCAGTCTGCTTAAAAAGCTCTTCTTGAGTCAACTCTTTTCTTGACTTTTGTAAGAGTTTGTCTTCACCTCTCGCAGCCCACTTTTTAAAATCCATATTGTATGAAATGTGGAGTATGCATTCCATGCACCTAAAACAATATAAACAAAGTAAAAATAAATACTTAATTAAAAAAAAATGTGAAATTAAGTTCACAATCAAACAATTTATTTATTTTTACCTTAACCACATATGCAACGATGATAATCCGTATTTAAACATTTCTTCAGCAACTGGTTTGTTGGTGATGGTGCTTAAATTATTCATCTCCTTTGGAGTTGCATGGCAAATGTTACAATTCGCGTGAGATGATGTATCTGACAAAGCTGTTGTGACCTTGCCATTTATCATCGTCATGTGTAAATCATGATAAACTTCAAGAGCATCTGAAACAATTAAAATAATATTATTAGTTTCTAATCACTTCCATAAAGTTGTATAGAAAACACACAATTCTTTTTCAAATAATATTATTAGTATCTATTAATATATTTACCTATTTTGGTTGGAACGAGATTAGCTATTTCTTCATTCATAGCTGATGTGTGTTGCTGGATATATTCTTTAGTCTCCTTGATAAATTCAAACATTACTGGTCTGCAGTAATTTGTGGATGATGGACGTGGATTTTGCCAGATTGTAACATCACCAGCCATCAGACGTAAAGGCACTAAGCTTGTCATAAAAACTGAAGAGTCCGAAAATTCTTCACTACTTTTTTGTTTATAAATACTGTGCGATGAAGACCCATCACAACCCCACTTGCTTATTAACTTTAAAGAACTCGATTCACAGTCGTGATGGCCAATCACTTTTAACAATTTCTTCACTGTCAAGTCAAGAAGTGATTGAAGCTTAATCCGGACACCTGATTCTGTAATTGTTATATCTTCAGGATAGCATGACTTTTTAGCTTCAATTATTTTGTAATATGATGGCAAAGCAATAGTATTTTCTTCTGCTAATGATTTTCTCAATGTTAAATATTGCCACTTCGAAAGATTGAGCCCAGTAAGAAGTGCGAGGGCTTCATCTTGTGGCAAAGTTTTTTCTGTATGTTTCTTGAACATATATTTATGAACATGTTCAGTCTTCTCATTGTCTTTATAAAGACAGTCAATAACTTCGGATAAATGTTTTTTCTCATTTTCTTTTAATTTATTGACTAAAGCCAACAGCAATTCCTCTTCTGAGTGTTCTCTTAATGATGAAACACGCCTTCTTTTTTGCTTATTCGTTAAACCTTCGAATGGTTTTCTTTGTACGAAAGTGTTTGTAGATGCATCTGAACATGAACTAGCTTTTGCTGCCACTGTATCCAGAGAAGTATCCAAGGAAGTATCTAACTCTTCTTGAACATCCATATTTTCTTGGGTAAATATAGACACCAAATTTATAGAATTCAAAGATGGCCACGAGATATCCGAATGTAACCAGTCCACGTTTTTATTGAAAAAATTTGCTTGGCATCTGTTTGTCTGTGACCATCTCTTGTATAAATTTGCCACATATGTTTTCGTAAAGCTTTTTAACACTATGAGATCCTCAGCCGTTACTTCTACATTTATACGATTTAGTAGCGTATTGTACAATAAATCACTGTTTTTTAAATTACCACTGGGTTTCAGTAGTATATACATATCCAAATTTGTAATGAATTGAGACATATTAGAATATTAGAAAGACGTGTTGACACCACAAAACGTAACAATCGAATGACGATTTTAACTAATTATGTATAGACAGTGACTTGGTATAAAGGTATGGAGGGGAGGGATACAGATAAGGTTTAGAAAAACAAGTGTAAACGCTTACTTCCTGCCAAAGCAGGTAAAGAGTGCCATTATCTAAAAACAATAGCAGGTAGAAGGTAAAATGACCAATATGTATGTATCAGGTACTTAGTACATTGGTATGGAGGGGAGAGATACCGATAAGGTTTGGAAAAACAAGTGTAAATCGCTTACTAACTGCCAGAGCAGGTAATGAGTGCCATTGTCTAAGAACAATAGCAGGTAGAAGGTAAACTGACCAATATGTATGTATCAGGTACTTAGGTAGTACGACACTAAATGTGCAACGTATTTTCATTTTTTGAATAGTATTATGTAATTCCACATTATTATTATAATTGTAGGGTCAAAAATTACATTAGGTACCTTTAAAATCGCGAAATAAAAAAATTAGTTTCGAACGCCTGCCGTTTTTGAACGGGCAGAGATATTAAGTAAGTGTCTTAGTATATAATGTGCGGAATTATACCCTCTATAATCCCTAGTAAGTTTGGTTTTAACATCTCCGCCCGATTACAAAATAATTACTAAAAACTGAATTTTTCCATACAAAAAATTTAACAACATTATTTTTCTTGGAAACGGGCCCTGATATCAGAAAAACCTATTCTATAAAAGTGGTTTAGAATCATCTAAAGACCTTAATTTAAAAAAATCAAACCCTAATTCGGACTTCGACCCCTAAGTCCCTGATTTTCGGAATCCGGACCAGTGTGCTGCGGCACGCCCGCTTCTATTGGACACAGTTTGGAGAGCTCTTCATCGTTTTGGACTAGAAAATGTCTATTCTTAAGGAAAGATTTCAAAACGCTAAATATGTAATTAGGTAAAGCAGATTTTAGCTTGTAAAGCAGTCCATCATGCCAGACACGATCGAATGCTTGAGATATGTCGAGAAAAACGCTGTTACAGTATGTTTTATCCTCTAATGATTGCATAATTTTCTTATACAGTCTATGAATTTGATCGATTGTTGCGTGTTTACTGCGGAATCCAAATTGGTGGTCCGGGATGAGTTTTTTTTCTCTAATTATGGGTAACATGCGATTTAGCAAAACGGTCTCAAATATTTTAGAGGTTATGGGCAGTAGGCTGATGGGTCTGTAGGACTGCGCTTCCTCGGGTGGTTTGCCAGGTTTCAGGAGCATGATTATTTTTGCAACTTTCCACTGGGGAGGGACAAATTGCAGTTCCATAATAGCATTAAATAACGATGTAAGAACAGTGATACCAGAATATGGAAGTTCTTTGAGCAATTGGTTTGTTATGAGGTCATATCCTGGAGATTTCTTTGGGTTTACTTTTTTGATGACTTCATAGACCTCCTTCTTGGTGAATCTCACGAAGGGCTCAGAATCAGAGGTTTCAATGACTGGAGTGTTTGCAACTTCGCAGACCAGTTGGTCGTGTCCGAGAGGTCCGTCGTAGGGATGAGGTTGGAAGACCCCTGTCAGGTGCTCCGAAAATCGTCGAGCTTTTTCAGAGTCTGTTCGAGCCCAAGTGCCATCAGTGTTTCTCAGCGGTCTAGAGGTTGTTTCAGGGCGTTTGAGTTTTCTCGTGGCTTTCCAAAGAGAGTAATCAGAAGCCGCAGTCGCATCTAGGGATGAAAGAAAGTGCTGAACGCCGGCGTTTCGGTCATCCTCAAGAGTCTTCTTGAGTGTTTTGGTGGCGTGATTTAGGCGTCGTTTCAAAACGGGGCATCTGTTTTGTTGCCACTGTTTACGTAATCTCCTTTTTTCAGCAATAAGGTCTAGGATACTGTTCTTCACCGGTTGGTCAGTTCTTTGAACTTTAGGTGGCGGAGTTGCATTCCAAGCAGCCTGTTGTATGGTGTTGTTAAAGTATTCAACACATTCAGCAATGTCGCTGCTTGATTTTAGTCGAATAGGTTGAACAAATGCTTCATCTACAAGTTCCCTGAATAGAACCCAGTTTGTTCTCTTATCGTGGAGTGTACATTTTGGTGCTTTCAATTGTACTTTAGTCTGCAAGTCCAAGAGAATAGGTGAGTGATCTGATGATAGTTCGAAGCAATTGCGACAGTACATGTTGGATTTTGGGATCCCCCTGAAAACACAGAAGTCGACTATGTCTGGGATTCTTTTCTTGTCCCCGGGCCAATGGGTCGGTTTTCCTGACGATATAGTGCTCATGTTTTTCCCTTCTATGCACTTAAGGAGCTCTCTGCCTCTAGTTGTTATAATTCTGGATCCCCAAAGTGTGTTTTTAGCGTTATAGTCGCCTCCAACAATGAGTCGGCCGCCAAGGGTATCGAAAAATTCTCTGAAATCTGCTTCCTTGATTTTTGGGCCGGGGGGACAGTATATTGCGGATACAGTAATGTCATTGCTTGAGTCACTCACCACTACACTAGTGGCTTGGATGAGTTTTTTACAGTAGTTTGCAGTAAGATGGTGTTTGATGTTGGATTTGATTAGGATCGCTGATCCGCCATGTGCTCTATCATCAGGATGGTTGGTGTGGTATAAATTGTAACCAGGGATCTTGAAATAAGTCTTGGATGTAAAATGTGTTTCAGAGACTAACAAGATGTCAATTTTGTGTATTTTCAAGAAAATTTTTAACTCTTCAGAGTGGTTTGGCAAGCCATCGGCATTCCATATACATAATTTTAACGCAAAGAATGTGCTGACAACTTGGACGTGATCTCAGCTAGCATTTTAGTAATAGTTAGCATCTGGGTCATAAGGGTTTGCATTGTTTCACCAAGCGACTTAAGGGTATTAGAAATAAATTGTGCGTCGTCGTTGATTTCTACAGTTGGTTGTTGTGGTTTGGTGGAGTTTCGAGATTTGACCGCTGCGGCATACGACCACTCTTTGGGTGCATCTGTTGTCTGGCCTTGGTTGGTTTGTGATTTTGCGACTACTTTACGCTTTTTTATCGTGTGAGTTGTAGGAAATTTGATCTTCTGAAGTTCTTGGTATACAGTGCAACCCTTGTAATTGGCGGGGTGGTTTCCATCACAAAGAATGCATTTTACTTGGTCCGACCGTTCTTTGCGTGGACAGTCTGAGGTATGGTGGTTACAGGCGCATTTCACGCATCTTGGTCTTCTATGACAGAATTTTTGTGTATGGCCATATTCTTGGCAATTAGAGCACTGGGGAATCTCTCTTTTGGGTCTTGGAGCTTCAAAAACTACTCTGCAGTGGAGCAGTGTACTGATTTTATATATATCTTTGTTGTTTTGGTTAGATTCAAGGTCTATGTAGAACATGTCCAGTGGTTTTTTTGTTTTTCTGTCCTGAATATTCCAGATGTTTGTGACTTTGTGTTGGAGTTCGTTCAGGGCGGAAATTATATCGTCTTTATCTGTTGTAGGATGAATATGTTTTAAGACTACTCTGAAGCTACGATCTTGTTTTGGCTGATATGTAAAAAATTCCGTGTTTCTGCTTTTTAGTTCTTTGTATATCTTTGAGTATGAGTCAACAGACTTCGCCTGTATCTTAACTCTTTCGCCTTGAAGTACTTTAAGCTCGTACTCTTCCTTTGCCATGTCTTCAAGCATTTTTGTTAGAGGTTGTATGTTGCTTACTTTGTCTACGAATAGTGGTGGAGGTTTTGCAGCAAGTTTTTGCTTGTCCAACTTTGGCTTGTCTTCATTTTCAGATGAGCTTTGTGAATCCAAAATTTCAAATGTGTTTGACGTTTGGATGGGCGCAGGTGCAGCTAACCAGTAACTTAGTTTTGTTTGTTTTGGACTGCGCATTGCTGACTCGGGGCTGCTTCTCAGCCTTTTGCGGTTTGAAACATCCGTCCAATCTGTTTGTTGGGTCTCGGTTTGTTGGGAAGTTATAGAATTTTGCTCACTTTGTGTTTGGGTGTCATCGTTTACATTTATATTTGCAGGATTGGGATTTTGTTGAGGAGAGTTGGGCTTTGAATGGTTGGTAAATAGTGCCCTGTGAAAGATTTGTTGTGTTAGTGTTTTTGATCTGTTACAGTTCTAACATAAACCTAACCTATCCATGTCGGTTCTGGGTAGGGAGTTTTCCGGGTGGGTCTTTATATGCTGCCTTTATCACGCAACTAGAGACGAATTTTACCTATTTGACTTGATTAGGGAAGCATATAAAGACCCACCCGGAAAACTCCCTACCCAGAACCGACATGGATAGGTTAGGTTTATGTTAGAACTGCGACCACAACGCACGAGCCGAGCGAGCGAAGCGAGCGGTGCCGCGGTAGCGGCCGGCGAGTGCTAGAAGCGAATTCTACCCATTTTACTTGGTTAGGGATTTTATAAAATTGATTTTTTTTTTAAACCGCAGGTGAAAAACCGTAGTTGAATTAATTGTAGTTAAATTAACCGTAGGTGTTTCGTCCATTAGGTATTTCGACCATTAGGTATTTTAAACTGTAGGTATTATGACCGTTAGTTATTTCGAACATAGTTATATTGAACTTAGTTATTATAATGTGTAGCCCAATCGACCGTTAGGTATTATGAACTTATGTGAATCGACCGTAGTTATTTCGAACATAGTTATATTGAACTTAGTTATTATGATACGTAACCCTTTTAGTGGGTGGATTAGGCGTTGTGGTAAAATAATGCTGTATCATATAAATTACAAACCCATATGTAATTTATATGATTAAAATATGTTTTGATGATATCGTGGGCACAAAAGACAAGTATTCAATCTGCCAAAATCAAATTGTTGAGGAGGACGATTTTAGTGAAAAAAATATTGAAAAAGACGTTGTGACAATTCAGGGATTTACTAAAATCAATACTGTTAGTGAATTTGTATAGGTTTGATGATCTTCTTTCGATACAATGAAACAAAATTATATATTTATTACCTATTACAAAGATATTTCAGATTAATTAGTTGACTATAGTAATTATATAAATATAATTACTATAGTCAACTAGACTATAGTAATTATATAAGATTTGATGGTTTTGTACATTATACAAATTGCTAATGTGGCAGTTTGGCAAGTTGATCGTTGTATGTCAAATCACATTATAATGAAATAAATGATTACTACTAGCTTAACTGCAATACTTTACATTTAATACCTACCTATTTTTCCTGAAATAAGTAGGAAGGCAGGTAGATGATAAACAATTGAACGTCTATTAATTTTTTTTATTGTATTAGGCAAAAAAGTAAAAGTAGAAAGGTAGACCCTATTCACTGTCTCCACCCGCGTCGGGTTCCGGGAGGCAGTCCCTTGCCACATCCGAAATAGGAAGACCCCCACAATAACTGGGATGCAATCCTTGCATCTGGAGCTCTTGGCATAATTTCAAAAGATACTTTTTTTGGTGGCTGAAACATGAAATCCCCAAGGGTGGGCTGCCCGGGGTAGAGCCGCCCTGCCTCGCTTCTTAACTCAAGAGCCCCAAACTGTTAACAGTTCCAACCTTCCCCTAAGCAGCTCCACGCTCTCCCCCCTTCGCACTGTATCCGCGCAGCGTCAGTGATACCAACCCCTCGCCCCCATCAGCATCGGTGCATTCGTCGTCCGTTCCAAAATCTTTGAAGTCATCATGAGGAGGTGTGTACTTGCGGTTCAAGACCGAGGATCAGTGCATGCCAACCGAACGAACCGGTAGTTTTACACACAACCACCTTCATTGCAGGTAATTCACCACAAATTCCTTGAAACTTGTGACACTCACATGGAATGTGATTTGATTCATTCAAAGATAGAGTCAAAATCTAAAAATGTTCTTGTTTATACTCCGGACGGCTGACACTGTTAGTTCGGTTGGCATGCAATGATCCTCGGTTCCACACTGCAAACACCTCCTCATGATGACTTCGGGGATTTTGGAACGGGAAACCAACACATCAAAACGAATGAAGGACGAAAAATTTGCATCACTGAGGCTGCGCGGATTGGATGCAATACAAAAAGGGAGCGCGTAGAACCACATAACAAAAGGTTCAAACGGTAAACAGTTTACTGTTCAAGGTTCTTGAGTTAAAAGGAAGCGAAGCGGGGTGGTTCTGCCCCGGGCGGCCCACACAGGAAGACTTCCCATTTCAGTCGCCAAAAAATACCAAGATTGTGTTACTATTACTACAAAGATCCTCCTTCCTCGGATGCATCAAGGGACTGCCTCCCAAAACTCACGAAAATGAAGACAGTGAATGGGTCTACCTACTACTTAGTTTTTAGCCAAATATAATTATTTGCGTAAATATTGAGATACCTACTTTTGTACTAAAGATAAATAGTCAATCTGCCACTTAGACCAGTTGAGCGTTGTAGCTTTTATGTTGTACATTCGATTTGCACAACGCAAATTAATTCAATTTACCATTTAGGTTAGTTGAACATTGTGATTTTGCAAAAAGTATTAAACTAAAAGCACATTGATAAGTTTACTTTTGTAGACTTTTTATTTTATACAGTTAGGCATAAAAACGATTTGTCAATATATTCTGTATTTGAAATGCCACAGATACGATACTTTACCACAGTGTGTATCGTCAGAAAATAATGATATCCATGTATTTAAGTCAAAACTGCCAAAATTTCACTTTGACGAGTTTACTTTTGTACCCACGATATGTGCCTTGAAATTTATGTAACCTTATGCTCGGATTTGCTTAAAATAGCTAGTCCTTTATAGTCATGAATGAGTATATGTTTACCTTATATTGTATTTCCCTAATTCTTTCGCTGCAGATTGTGTCATGCCAATAACACCCGCTTTGCTTGCAGAGTAATTTGTTTGCCCTGAAAAAAAAACAACATGGAATATTACACCCTAATTTACCCAAAGTTTTGGGGATAATATCAACATTTATATATGGGCTTCATATGTGGCAGCACCATTATTTCGATGGTTTCCGCAACAAAGGGCGTAAAAGCCATTTTGGCCATATTGAGTTTTTTATGCAATTTTACTCAGTTTGTAACGCTCTATCGATCCCTATTTTTAAAATGGCGCTACGATGAAAAAAAAAGATGTTACGACCTACATTTTTCTATTGGCTAAACATTGAAAAGGGGTCATAAAACAATATTCTTTTTATATTGGGAAATCAATTTGATGTAACTACACTGTGTTTTTACTTTTTGAACGACAAACGGGGTAAATACACATAATTAAATCAATATGTGTTTTACGCCCTGCAAAAAAAAAATAAACCTAAAAGAATATAGGTTGTATCTCACCTATGTTATATTAAGTACCATTTACGACTTTGGCATAAATAATAAATATGCTAATAATTAGGATGTATAATTAGATAAAATTCAAAATACAATTTAATTATCTGTTTTGCGCCGTAATGTATTAGTCTACTTCGAAAAAAAATAGTATTTTTTCCCACAGGTGGTGCTAAATTTCTAAACTTACAAGTGATCCTAGCTGTCTTGTTCTTGCATAACTAAAGTATATTAAAAGAACAGAGACTTAACTATACCTTTATGTGATTGGATAATGCTTGTGATCTTACCGCAAGTATAGCACATGTCCTCGCTTGTTTGTTTACAGCGTAAACGAAATCAGTACGCGGTCAACGCCGTGCCGGTCAAGATAAAATAACTTTGTCATATTAATCTACACCAAATCTGCACACATATCACCACTACGATGCCAAGCCAGCACTTCTTGGCTCTTCCCAATCTCTTTGTTCTCCACGGAACTAGCTGGTTTTCGCAAGACGTGACCGTACCAGCGAGCGTAGGCAACATTCTTGCAATGTATCTGCAATGTCTCGGACATGTAAGCTGCCTCGGATGCGAGAGTTCCTGACGTGATCCTGTCGCGTCACTCCACAAATCTAGCGCAACATCTTCATCTACGTGACACGCAGCTTCTGCTTATGCCGCTCAAACACTGGTCACGTCTTACTACCGTACAAAACCGTTTAGTTTAACCGGCATAAACCTGTCTCTTTAGTTTAAGCGGAATTTTGGGATCGCAAATGACACCAGTCCTCACGACACTTGTCCATATAGTTAACACCCCGTGACCGGGGTGTTAACTATATGGACACCTAGACACAGTGCACTTTTGTCGAATCCAAGAATCGACTATCCGACTATCTATCGTAGAGCTTCATGGTGTGGGACATGACCCATATACCTCGATAACTCCCACACTCCTGCACCGATCCCTTGCCCTTGAAAACTGGGGTAAAACATAGGGAACTCACCAGTTTAGAGTATGCAGTTACATAGGTTGGTTAAGATACCCACACTACGAGAACCCATCGCATTTCATACTTCGATAGGGCTTCAACTCTTCGTGCTCCTTATTCAGCAGCTCGTGGAAATAAGAGAGCCATCTCTTCTTCACCGCGATGTCCTCGCAAAGCAGATTACCATCGGGACGGGCTTTTACCCTCGAATGTGCCAACTTATAAATAAGCTTCTGTCCCTCAGACGTTTCCAACTTATCGTACAATGACTGTAAGTAGTCCTGTCTGGCTCTGGCTACTTTACTACTACGCTTGCAACTTTTTGAAGAGGGCTTTCTTCAATTTAGTCTCCCTCTGGACTATGTCCAAGGCAATCAATATGACAGGAAAATCAAGTTTCCTTGTCATATTTGCATCCATCTTAAGACATCCCAAACACTGCCTTCGCCGCACCGGTGATCGATGCCTAAATTAATCTTATCGTAGTGGTCCAGGACTGGTTCGTCGATATCGATCATCCGACGACATCGATTATTTGTCGACACCAGCGAACTTGTCCACCATCTGATTTGGCGACAACACCGCACAGGTTGTTTATTTTTGGGTTTCACACAGAGATCCATGACAAGAAGACGGTGTTGATCAGTGAGACTCTCACCAGGAATGACTTTGCAGTTAGCCACGTTGCCGATATGATGTTTCCTAGTGATAGAAATCGATTTGGGTAGCGTGCCTCTCACTCCTATAGGTGATCAAGTAGTCGGGCTTCTTTTTAAAGTAAGTGTTCACGAGGGCCAGGTCGGCAGGGGCACACGTACATAGGATTTCTTCCCCTTCCGCATTTCAACTGCTGTAGCTTCCATGAACACGCTCATCTCGCCCACATGACCGTTCAGATCACCACCCAAAACGATCCCCTGTGACAACAAGATGGCCCCAAGGACCTCGCCGAGTTTGTTCCAAAACAATACTTTATCAGCATCGCTTACCAAGTAGGTTACAACCCCCTCAATAAGCACCTTCACGGCCATATGTCGGTTGCTAGAGCGTTTTATCTCCAAGATACAGTCATGCAACCCCTCAGCGAGCACCATAGCCACCCTGTTCTCTCCACCAGGACCCATGTAGATCAGCTTTTAGCCGCTCCTAATGTGCCGGGATCTGCTGCCTTTCCATCGAGTCTCCTACAGAAACGTAACGGCCACTTTTCGCCTGGAAAGTACGTCAGCCAGCTCCCTCGCGCGTCCGGCTAGCGTGCCCATGTTCCACGTTGCGAAGCGGATTTAATTTTTGTGAGTTGGGGCTCGCATCTAAGTAAAATATACTCCTATCAGGTTAATATTTTGCTAGTTTAGTCATTTATTAGTATAAATAATACGGCGTATTTACAAATTCTGAAACAAAAAAGGTTTATACTACAAATGGTTTAGGCTTATATGGCTTTTACTGTAGGTACTTTTTGCCAGACTGTATATTTGTGGGGTGTAACTACCAATTTTTTTCATTTTCAGGGATTTACGCCCTAGCTAACTTCTAAACTAAGACTCGTACAGTTCCCTAATTAAGCGAGGCCAAAGCCCGCAAAAAACTAAGAAATTTCTTCCTAGCACATTTTTTTATAAGTATAAAAACAAAAAAGATATTTAAGAAATATTTTTTTTATTTTGTTTTTTGCTCATTGCCAAAAGTATGCAAAATGGAGATACGCCCTTTGTTGCGGAAACCATCGATTTGCAATAAAATGTTGCCACATCTTGAAAATTCCTTAAATTTTTAGTAAATTAGGGTAATAACCCCAAACTTTATATTGAAAAAGGTTTTTCTTTGAGTATTTTTTGTCAATATTCTTGGGGTAGGTACCAGTACCTACCAAAACCCAAAAAGTTAAGGTAAGTCTAAGCCTGTGAAATGTTTTAAGTACTTACCCATGTTACCATATTTAGCAACAATGCTGGATATGTTGACGATGGACCCGGAGATGGATGCTTCGGTCATCACTTTCGCAAATGTTTGCATCATCATGAAGGTTCCCTGTAAAACATGTAAAACTGTAGGTAGTATGCACCATTGTGCAAGTATGCACCAATGTACAAGTATGCACCAACGTGCAAAGTATGCACCAATGTACAAGTATGCACCAATGTACAGTATGAGTCATTAGTTAATGATCAGTTTGCTATAATAATACTATCAACAAGTATTGGAGTTACGACCTTCTTCTAATAGACGTTACACACAAACTTAAATACTTGAATTAAAAGTACTAAGTGTGATTATTATTTTAAACATGTTAGCTATGTCTTTAGTTGGCCGAGTAGTATAAGCCGCCACCCGCTACATCAACCGACGTGGATTCGATCCACAGGTTACGTTGTTATAATGTTCAAATAGTGCTGCACAGGATTGTAAACCTTACGGTGGACAGAGACTTTTGACCGTGGATTGTACAAGTATGCACCAATGTGCAAGTATGAAAGTATGCACTAATGGATTTTTCTTATGTAGGTACGCTAATTGACATTGGTCTTACGGTGAAGGAAAACATCATGATGAAACCCTCAGCTTAGTTGGCCCCAGACGTATCAACGAGTTTTGTCCTCTGGATACAGTCGACTAAGCTGACAGGGTAGTATACCGCAATTATGCCGTATACGTGCAAGTATGCCGACGGGTCCCTAGTCTCTCTGGGTTAAGTATATTATTTTCTGTGCAATTTATTCCGTAAATATTTCATTTACCGAATTTCATGTTCATTTTTCTAAGCTTTACCTTTAAATTAATATTCAAAACACTATCATAGTCGCTCTCAGACATCTTTAACATCCAGTTATCGCGAGTAATACCCGCTGAGTTCACTACTATACTCGGTGGAACTTTGTATTGCTTTAACACTGTGTCTAGGAGATTCTGCACGGCCTTCGTGTCGGCTACGTCTAGCTCTATAGCACTGTGGTCTCTTCCTGTGAAAATAATAAAAAATATTGATTACAGTCTTAAGTAATAAAAGTCATTGCGGTGGTTCTCTTATAGGCCAGCCTCTTATCATTTATGTAATTAGCTAACACTATATATTATTATACTAACAGCTATCCCGTAATAAATGGTCTTTTTCCCCCTTTCCCCCTACACTCCTACATGCCAGAATACTCGTAAATCACCCCAACCCTCAAAATGAATTATTAAAATTAATATTATACTCTATTCGGCCAACCGATCACTCAACAGTTCGGTTGTCCCCCCCAATCGAACTATTAAGATAAAATAGGTAGTTTAACAGTTTGGTTGTCTCCCAAACAAACTACTGGGACTAAGTAATTTTTCTGCAAGATACTTACCAATAAGTAAAGTATTTCTTACCATTAGACCCAGAAGCCAATGCAGTGTGAGTCTTGATTGTCTGTAAAGCAGCTTCATAGTTCTTATCAGCCGCGATGACGGTGGCTCCCTCTCGTGACAGAACTTGGCAAGCTGCACGGCCTATACCGGACCCGGCACCTGGGGATTTTCTTTAATGTTTACAAGCTGCGCCCAATATTACCGGCGTAAGTTGCGATCCCGCGGGAACATCGACATAAAAAGTAGCCTATGACACAGCCTATGAATGAATCAATGTATCCTCATACCAAGTTTCATCAAAATCGGTAGTTTCGAAGTTACAAACAAACAATAAAAAATTCCTCTTTATAATATTAGCTTGTGTGATATTAGATGTAGTAAAAACGAAATATTTAATTCATATATAAGCTTGTAAGTACCTAAATAGGTACAATTTAATTTTTATTTATTACCTTAAAGTGTTATTATTAAGTAGGTGCCTACTACATAAATACCTGTCATACATTTTAATTTATTTTCCTTTAACTACCTACAATGAAACATATAAAACACTAACTGTACCGTGCGGTTTTACCGGTGTAATAGGCTCCTATAATATTCCACTTCAAAGGAGGAGGAAAAAGGAGGAAGTTTTCAATTCATCGCATACAGGGTGAATTTTTTACATGGGCCTTCAGAGGTATATATATCACTAGCTGCGCTCCGCGGTTTCACCCGCGTAACTCCCGATCCCGTGGGAATATCGGGATAAAAAGTAGCATATAACCTTCCTCGATAAATGGACTATCCAACACAAACAGAATTTTTCAATTCGAACCAGCAGTTCCTGAGATTGGCGCGTTCAAACAAACAAACAAACTCTTCAGCTTTATAATATTAGTATAGATAAACTAGGTAAAACTGCTGAAAGGAGTTGTGTGCCCGATTTTGACAAAAATAAAACTATAGTTACTTCATTAGATTTTATAACCGAATATGTTAATTTTGAAAAAAAATATATATCAATCGTAGATATCATTTTTTGGGAACAAATCTATTATGGCAAATTAAAGGAAATAGCTCATTTTCACGTTTTAGATTTTTTTTTATACTTACTTAAGTACCTACCTACCTAACAACTTTATTAGTGTCTTAACCAGTAGGTAAGTATATAATAATAAATGAAGAGAAACTACAGCTTTAAGTCATTGTGTGAACAGTTATTTTTATAGACAAGAGTCAAGTAGGTATACGTCATCCTACACTAATATTAAAGTTCTGAAACTACTGGAGAGATTTTGATCAAAGTTGGTGTGAGGATGTGTTGTATCCTTGGTAGTATTGTAGGCTATTTTTTATTCCGATATTCCTATTGAATCTGAACTTATACAGGTAAAAATAAGGGGCGTAAAATATGAATGGCCTAATCTAGTCTAGATGCTTTATAAATCCATGACATGGGTTTGGGAGATGTATTAGATGAAGTAGGTTTGTCCAGCGTCTATACTGGCTTCTCAAGCACATCGACCATGTAAAAAGGAAATTTTGAATTTTGGTAATTTTGGATTAAGTAGGTAAGTATATTGTTTCATTTATTTATTTTTACTATTATTATTTGTTTGTGCCTGTGGTGTTTAATGTTTAAATTTTGTTTAAAGTAGGTACCTATGACATTTGTATGGTTTTTTTTTGGTAATTTCGTTTTTTGAAAAGGAAAGAACTTGTCAATACTTCTAGAGCCAACTAAGCTTACAAGTAGGTACAAAACTTATTATATTGATGATCTTTTAACATTACTATTTTTATGTGATTATCTTGTTCACAGAAAGTAGCGGGTTCCATTTCCAAACAAATATTTGATTTGGTCAACAGATATTTGTATGTAACTATATGTAGGTTATGTATTTACAAAGAAAATGTGTAAGTACTTATATCCATTTTTTGGTACCCTTAATACAAGCCTAGTTACTTAGTCTGAAGTTAGATGGCGTTGTGTGCAAACTACCTAGTTAAGTAATACTTACTGCAGCAAATATAACTTATGTTGTCAATAAAATTAATAAACCGATTGACAAAAAAAATACATAAGTAAGTATATTAATAATATCATAGCTTTTATACGGCTGAACTGATTTTAATAAAACATGAACACTCATGGTTTTCAGAGATTTATACGTAGGTTTTGAGCTTAGGTCATACGAATTTACGACACCACGTATACGTACCTGACCTAAAAGGCCCAAACTTATACCTAGGTTAGGTATACGAGCTCTATAAAATAATTAAATTAAAATTCACCTACCTGTTACCAAAGCAAGTCTTCCAGCAACGATTCCTGAGACCATTTTCACTTTGTTTTAATTAACACACAACCAACTTGAAATAATCTCGGACGATGTTTGACTTTGAACTCAGGCGCTAAGCTTACTTTTTTATTGTAATCTGCCGTTATCTCATCATAATAATGCACCATAGATAAACTTATACAAAAACAACACACACACACGCAAAGTGGTTACTTCGCTGTTATCACTAAAATACCTTAGCTGATAAGGGTGACATTTGACATTTGTTCGACACTGACATTTAGTTTTTCTCTTTGAAATTATGGCTTTCTACGACGAATTTTCCTTGGTAGGTACGGTACTTCGACCATTTAGGTAGACTGCATAATTATTACAGACCCACCCGTAGAGCTCCAAAACGGCTGTTTTATCAATGCTTTAGTTGAAGTTTAAAGTCTTCTAACTCATCAATTTATCACTTCTTATACTACACATATCAATATTTTCTTAATTATATTTTTAGCCGTTAAAGCTAAACAACTAAGCTTAAGTTAAGTTGGCTAGACGACTGACGACAGAATAGATTATAAAAACTTACTTAGCTTCTTCATTCAGAAATACCGAGACCAACAAATATCTATACAAATATTAGTTCGGAGCGGGAATCGAACCCGCAACTTTCTACATTGCAAGCGGATATTTGCCCACTGCATCACAGAGATGTTGTTTATGAACTAATATTTTGGTAGCTAACAGGTACAAAATAAAATTGAGGGTAAATTGTTTACTCTTTATTTAAGCAAGTACATTATTATCAATACAAATATCTATGTATGGATACAAAAGGAGCTATCATAGGTAAGCAGTAGGTATGAGGTAGGATCCTCTTTGGAGGTAGGCAGACAATATTTTAATTTTCCAGTTACCATTCTATTATATTCTCTTGAACATAGAACTTACAAGTATACGTAGCGCAGCGAATGTTGACCTCTGATGGAAAGTAGAAGGGGCATACCCCTTCTACTTTCCATCAGAGGTCACCATTCGCTGCGCGAGGTATAACTACAAGTCATTATAATACTTATTTAAAACTTAACAACTAACCACATTATTACCTATGCCTAAGTAAATATTACTATTCTTTTAATTACCACCTTATTCATAAACTTTTAATAAGCCTTTGGTTATCATGAAAGTCACTATTGCACTTTTGCAAATAACAGATGTGAGACTGACGCAAAACATTTTAATAAATGATTATGAATAAGGGAGTTATTCTATATCACATTTCAATAACCCATGACCAAGAGACTCATAACATATTGCTTGTCTTACATCGAAGACAATAAAATCAAGAATTATACAACATATGTGTGGCCATTTTCTAATGCCTTGTCTAGAATAATAAAATATTTCTATTAAATATTACAACATTCCGAAATTTAAACTTAAGGTACTACATAAAATATGTCTAGCAAGTCTAACAAAATAGGTATTATTTAAAACACTTATAGAAATAACTAAGTAGGTACTAAAGAAACACATAACCAAGTACATTCCTGTGTTAGTATAAGGTGACAGCTGTTTAACTGCTAGAATTCAAACATAAGACTTCTTAAACCCATTTTATAACACGAAAAACAGGTTGCGATTGTTTTACTACTAAATACTAGTAAAAAACTGCTAGTTATTTATCTAAGGTTTTGAGTTGCACCAATCATGATCAGGAGAAGTCTACCGATGATCACAAACAGTGACTAAGACTACCGGATCATGACCTGTGTTTATAAAATGAATATAGCTTCAGTACTCAAGGAATCTACTTAGTTATGCATTTCTCTGTATAGCTAACATAGACAATCAACATCTTCAAAAAAACTTCAGAACACAAGAGAAAATATAAATTACTTAGTTACTCATATTTTCACCAAGTTTTCTCATAATTTAATACTACTTCCTACTTAATATTATAAATGTGAAAGTGTGTGTGTGTATGTATGTTTGTTACTCCTTCACGCAAAAACTACTGGACCAATTGCGATGAAACTCGGTATCTATATATACCTGGATTAACACATAGGCTACTTTTTATCCCGATATTCCCACGGCATCGGGACTTACGCGGGTGAAACCGCGGGGCGCAGCTAGTTAAACATAAATGCTATGCTTTGATAATTGACATTTAGCAAAAAGTTCTGAGAGAGACTTTGTCTTATTTCTTTACTTATCTTTACTTTTACAACAAGTTTTCTATACAACAACAAGTTTTTCAGAGCTTACACAACACATTTTTTGGAAATGACAACTGTTTCAGAGCTTTCACAAGTTTGTGGTGATGTTAGAGCAGTGACAGTCTCTTAGACAACAGGTTTAAACAGCACCCATAATCTTTCAAACTCATTCTGATATTGTTCTACTATCAGTTTCTGAGAAGTTACAAGAACATTTTCATAATTCCCGAACAAAGCTTGGCTCGTCCAATTTAAAGAACCTGTCATTAAAATAGGTTGTTCTCCTTCAGGATCAATAAGACAGAACTTATGGTGCATAAAACTCGATGTTTTTATCCATCTAACTTCAATACCTTGTTTTTCTAGACGTTTTATAGCTGAGCCCTGACTATAAGCCATTACTGAGTCAATTATAATGCGGATTTTCACTCCTTTGAAGTTTAATTTCAGGAGAATGTTAGTCAGGTCTTGGTTCGTTATCACGTACATGCATAGGTCTAGAGAATAGCGTGGTTTGTTTACGTAAAACAAAACTCGATCCATACTAACTGTGATTTTGCACCTTGAATATTTACTCTTCCGTAGCTCCAAACCTTTCTCCGAGAACATAATAACTTCGTAAATATCAATGTTCGTCTCCTTTTTTTTTCGTTTGAGATAATAATAACTAGTTACAGATATAAAAGCTAGTGAAATTACCGCTACGAAATGTTTGCTCAATCCCATGTTTATCATTTGTTTTATGGCACATTTCCTTGATAATGTTGCTGGTTTGTCAACTTATCATTTATGATAGTTTATCTTATCCAAATAATACACAGATCTCTATATAATTATTTTTATCTGAACTTTCTTGAAAACCAATAAAAATATTTTTTGCTTCGACCTCGCTCAGCTGTTTGCCGCCACGCGTGTACTAGAATGACAATGTCACTGTCAATTTTTATTTTTCTAGTTTATTATGAAGCAGGCAAAAGGCTTTTATCATAAATAGCCTTGATTGGCGTTTTAGTTTCTTCTTTCTTTTATTGGCCGTGTAGACCTGAGGTGTAGACGGGCTTTTCGTGTAAACAAAAAATGTCAATAGCACACTTTCTTCACCTATTTACATGTTACCATTACCATCATGTTACATGCATGCTACATAGATTGATGCAAAATTGAAACAATACCTCCTGGCTATATGCACAAACCGTGCGAAGCCACAATAAAAAAAAACAATCTTAAGTCTATAGATTTATTTTTAGCGGGAACGTTTAAAAATATTTTGCCAAAAATAAAACTAATTTTATATAAAATTTAATTTAATTAGGTATTTACCTATCTACAATTAGCTATAGGTACGTATCTACTTACTTCCATTATTTATTTACAATACATTATATAATATTTATTTTAACACATTCACAAATCACCGTTCAATCTCATAAAGAAATATTATTCAAACTAAAATCGTGGGGTCGTAGTCGTAAATTCAAATTGTAAGAACTAGGATGAGCTGACGGAATAGGAGCACTATAACCACCAATCAGGGCACAGGACCCATAATTTTCCGTGCCATTATAGCCAACCACGCTTTGACCCATCAGAGAATTCGTATTCGGGACATACTGCCTATTCCCTACGTTTTGCATCATCAGATAATCGTTTTGGTAGAGACCGCTGTTTGTTATCGGTATGCTTAGGTTGAGATTTAAGTTGTTTGCTTGGAAGTGATGCAGCCAAGGTTCCTTGTTCCTCGAGAAGTCTTGTCGAGGGTCTGGTGACATTCCTATTGGAACCGGGATAGGATCGGGTGAGTTCTGACTGGCGCTGCTCCTGTGACTGGTTAGAGCTGATCGTTCGTTTCTTCGGAATTTTGCTCGTCGATTTTGGAACCATACCTGGGAATAAAATGAAGTAAAGTAATTGCGAACGAAGATCAAAGAATAGTTTGCGCAAAGAAGGGTGATTCCAACCTACCTACCGCCAGAGCCTATGCAACTTCTAATAGCAATTAATCGTTGTTGTTAACTCCACGTTAACTCTGTCTTAAAGTCTAACTCTGAGTTAGAACTTGGTTTTGATACCGTTTATAGGGTTCCGTAGGTACCCAAAAGGTAAAAACGAGACCTTATTACTAAGATTTCTCTGTCCGTCCGTCTATCTGTCCGTCGTCTGTCCATCCGTCCCATGATAAATAAAGAGTTGTTTTTTCTAGTAAACGAATTGTGTTTTCGTTTTTCGTTCACATTACTCATGTGCCTAAATGCATCCCAAGTAGCTCATCCCAATATTCCCACGGAGTCGGGAGTTACGTGGGTAAAACTGCGGAACATTGGCTAGACTACTGTTCATCCATAAATTGGTTATACTCTACATACCTGAACACGAGCCTCAGTCAAATTGACTCTAGCAGCGAGATCTTCCCTTACGAAAGCGTCGGGGTAGTGCGTCTTCTCGAACACCTTTTCCAATGCCGCCAACTGCTGGCTGGTGAACGTTGTTCGATTCCTTCGCGGTTTCTTCCTCTCATCTTTGTCTCTCTCTTCTTCAGGCTCCTGGGGGAATAACAGTATATAAAACCTATCAAAAGGATGTTACCTAAATACCTAAGAATACCTAAGTACAGTCCACGATCAAAACTCTCTGCCCACCGTTACGTTTACAATCCCGTGCAGCACTATTTGAACATTATAACAACGTAACCTGTGGATCGAACCCACGTCGGTTGGTGTAGCGGGTGGCGGCTTATACCACTCAGCCAACTAAAGACTTAGCTAACATGTTGAAAATAATAATCACACTGAGTACCTACTTTTAATTCAAGTATTTAGGTTTGTGTGTAACGGCTATTGGAAGAAGGTCGTAACTCCAATACTTGTTGATAGTATTATTGTAGCAAACTGATCATTTACTTATGACCCTTACTGTACCTACTGTTTTTGTAATTTCTATTCAGAGGTTAGGTAGCCTAATATCCCGCGGGTTCTTCTGAGTAGATTCTAATACCAGGGATATATTATGATGTTCTTTGTGCTTTTAATTCTTGTTTCAAGCTGGACCTATTGGTATAAAAACAGCAGTGCCACTGTTTGTTTATCAGTCAATATAAGCTTTTTATTTATAGACGCCAGAGCCTACGCAATTTCTAATAGCAATCATTGGTTGTTTTTTTACCAAACACAATTTTTTGAAACTTACATAAGTTATCTATAAGTTACTATATCTATTACGTTATTATTATTAATCTACTCGAATAAATATTATAAAGAGGATTTTTTTGTGGTGGTGGAAAGATTGTGTTGAGGAATACCTAAGAGACTCGGCAACAAAAATATCTTGGAGAAGGGAGGCCAAAGACAGATCGAAGTGGATAAAGAGTTTTGAGGAGACCAAGATGGGATTTATATAGCTTTGCAAGACCTCAGCTGCTGCCTGCAAACACGTACTAAGTGAGAGAAAGAGAGCATCTAACTTACCTTCTGTATTTCCTTTTCTCTCTTTCCCTCATCATACTTCCTCCTCATATCCTCATAAGCCATATAATCCACCGGCTTCATATACTGCTGTTGAAGATTCTTCTGATACCAACTGATGTCGTTCTGGTAACCCTGCTCGTAGTTGTTCATTTGACGTCCTGCAGTCAAGTGATGCAGACGTAGAAGGCTGTCCTCGTGGCATTTTATCATTTGAAAGAGGTTGTTGTCTGGGTACGTGGTGTTTGGTGGTTTGTCGAAGGTTTTCTGGTTTCTTGGCGGTGATGGTTCTGTGGGGAATTAAGGGTTTTAAATATTAGAAAGGCTGGTAGTATGTATACTAAATTATTACAGGGAAATATGTTTAAATTCAAACTAAGAAACTGGCTGTTGTCTAGGGCTTTCTATACTGTTGCTGAATATTTTAATGAATAGTAGTACAAAATTTAGATATCGACTAAGTGTATGTAATGAACATATAGGTATAAGTAGTTATATTTTTTATAATTGAATATATACTTGATGTACCTTTTAGATTATATCGTAGATGATGATATAATAATATCTAAGCTACTCTCTGTATGCTAGTGTGCAATATTATATTAAGATACTAAGTTATGTTAATTTTAATTATGTTAAAATAACTATTAATTATTGAACGTCTGGTGCAGACATGTCTGTTGATACCTATTTTTTCCTATATTACATAACATCTGTAAACCTAACATCTGAACACAGTCAATCAATCAATGATTTCTGATTTCTGATTTCTATAAATAGGGCTACTGTCACTCGTCCTAAAAACTTTCTTATCCCAAGGTTAAATATAATTCTCTTATTATTACCTAAAGGGTTAAAACGGAACCCAATTACGACCCAGTTGGTACAATGGTCACCATGCCGGACTGCCAAACACTGGGTTGCGGGTTCGATTCCCGCCTCAAGCAAGTATTTATAAGTTAAGGTATAAGTTTTATGCTTAGATAGTTGTCTGTGATCTGGTTGTTTTTATGTATTATAAGTATATATTTACAAAAAAATAATATATATGTAGTAAGTATATCCGTTGTCTAGCACCCATAACACAAGTCTAGTTACTTAGCTTGGGGCTACATAGCGATGTGTGGAATGTCATATATATTTATTTATTTAATTAAGACTCCACCGTCTGTCTGTCATCAGGCTGTATTTCATGAACCGTGATAGCTAGACAGTTGAAATTTTTAGAGATGGTATATTTCTGTAACCGTATATAGCAACAAATAATAAAAACAGAAAAAAACATTTTATAAGTAGGCTCCCATACAACATGGTAGGTACTTATAGACAGAACCCATCGTGCGCGAGTCCGATTCGCACTTGGCCGCTTTTTTTTGTTTGATTGCTTTATATTTAGACGGACGGACAGTGAAGTCCTGGCAATATGGTACCTACCGTTTTTACTCCTTGGGTACGGAACCCTAAAAGTTAAATAATATAAAATATAAAAAGAGAAAAAGTAGTAGGTACAGTGCTCGGAAAAAAGATTCGTCCGCGCGACGCTAAAGCAAGAAGCCCTTGCGCATCTTATCAAGTACGAACCTTATGATTAGTTATGATATTTCTTCCGAGTGAAACTGCAAAACGCTCCTAGTTCCACAAACGTACAAACATTCTCATACTGATCTCTTAGTAGATAGATCGGTACAGTTACTTCACCAATAGAAGTTCTTTGTTTATCGTCGGCATGCGTACGCGCAGCCCTATCGATTACAGATCGCACACGTGAATACTGTGTTTATGCATCTCTGAACATTAGTAGGAGGCGACTGTTTGCGGTAGGTAGGTAGGTCTTCACTACATAGATAAAACAAAGTCGCTTTCCGCTGTCTGTCTGTCCCTGTGTATGTTTAGATCTTTAAAACTACGCAACAGATTTTAATGCGAGGTTTTTTAATAAATATAGTGATTCAAGAGGAAGGTTTATATGTATAATACATGTAATAGCCGTGCGAAGCCGGGGCGGGTCGCTAGTTTTATATAAACATACTAGATTCAGCGCGCGATTTTGCCCGCCATTTCACGCTCTTAGAAGTGGAATTTAGAAATAACCTTTCTTAGCGGATACCTACACTACACAAAAGTAAGTAAATAAAAGGTAAAACACAAACAACACAACAACAAACAAAGGTATAGTAGCCAACGGTTAAGATATTATGTCAGTCATGTGAATGGTGAGTGATGACTTTGAATTTTATATTTATAGATTTAATAAGACCTAATCATAAATAAAAAAAATATAAATAAATAAATATTGCAGGACATTTCACACATCGCCATGCATCTAGCCCCAAGCTAATTAACTTGTGTTATGGGATGACAACGGATATACTACATAACTACTTTTCTTTTGTAAATATATACTTATAATACATAGAAACAACCAGACCACAGACAAATATCAATTCAATCATATTGGTTTTACATCTAATCCGGATGATTTATACAGCGCCATGTAGACACTACAATTTATACTATTCAGGGCGTTCGCGTTGTAATGCCTGAGACATGTATGAAATGGAGTAGGGTCGCCCAGCCAGAACCGCACTATAATGCCAATGTTTAGACGGAATAGCCTTGCCCAACACCTATATTACCTCGACTAAGCCAAGTAAGCCGCGATTCACCGTAAGAGCAATGTCAATATGTACGCTAAAAAGATGTATTGGAGCATGGACCACTCCAATCAATCCACTAATTATTATATTGGTAAAAACCACAGACATATACTTACCTGTTATAGAATCAATATCATTATAAATCAAATCAATCAAAACCCAAACTTTGATTAAAATAATGCAAAGAAAAGTCTGTTGTATTATATTTATCTAAAAATGACAATAGGTCCTTTTTCTGTATATATAATATAGAAGACCCCAAAATTAAAAATAAGTTTATCTACGGGTTTTTAACTTTTATTAAGGTGAAGGTACCCTTTCCTCTTAAGCTTTCCAAGGGATATTTGCAGATCATTAAAAAGACTAAACCTAAAGCTTCTAACTTGGGCATAGAATAAATAAGACCTTGCACAATGTAAGTAATTTACCTAGACACTGAAATGTTAAATACAAAACAAGTTTTTTTTGACAGTTTTGCTAAAGGAAAGATGATAAAAAATTGTTATTTAAACTCCTGGTAACTTATGGACAGGTAATTGACTTCGACCAATAATCATCAAAAAGCTCACCTTTACTTTGATCCATGCCGGGGTGTCACAAAAATCACCCGAAAAATTGTTAAAAAGGATGAACTATACCGTCTTTACAACACTGTCACACTTGCTTTTGATTAAAATCTTTATAAAATTTTAAATCCGATCGAACGTGGCTAAACTGAATAATTGTTATTAATCCACTCTCTTATTGAATTACTTTATTTAATTAAATAATTCGACTAACTGATGCTAATGTGCGAACTAATGGACTCGATTCAATGTTCTGGCTGTAGATACACTGAACATGTGCGTACTGGCTGAAAAAAACCTGAAACCCACCTCCTTGCACACCCATTTAGAAAAGAAAAAGTTAATTCAACCTTTATGCCTTGGCGTTAGATTTGAAAACTCAAATACCGAATTAGATCTACACATTTGGCGATTATACACTTAAAGTTTTTACTACTACAGTTAAAATTTGAATGTCCGTGAGAGTGGAAGGTGTTCCTTCAGGCGTGGTCTCCATTGCTCCGCCTTTTACGAAATAAAAAACCGGGAAACAGTTCGAGTCAATAATTGACACGTCAACATGTATTATTTATGGGTGCTGAGTAGAGAAAATTAACATAAACTTTTTTGGTAATTGGTTTTGATAAGTTTATGTGCGGCGGACGTAGATTAGAGCTGATTTTTACGATCAACGGAATTAGATCGAAATCTGGATGAAGTTAGAATGACAACTATTTGGTGACCGTTTTATCCTTTCGAAAAAACCTACTGCCTATTTTCTAAGAGAAAAATATGAAATACTACATCAAAGATTTATGGCTCAGCAGATCTTTGCCTTCTTCTGAATGTGCTTCTGAAAGAGCTGCTGAGAATGGGATGCTTGGGAATGAACCAAAAAAAAATCATTCTATAAGATCCACCACATCCAAGAGCTTACCAGTTACAGGCGTCAGTATATCCCCAATGTCTATGAGCTTCCCAATTTAGTTCGTCTAAATTCACCTATATAAGATTGCATGCCAAATAATAATGCCAGGTCTGTCGGTTTTCATTAAAATCAGAAGAAGTTACTGGTAACGATGATAGACAGACAGACAGACAACGCACACAGAGTCTAAACTATCTAACTATAAGATTATTTTGTATTTTCTTTTAGCAAATTGTATTGAATTGTAGAGAAAATAAATGTCTTAAACCACAATCTAGAATCATGGCCCGAAACGTCATGTATTCGTAGCACATCATGTGTTCGTAGTGCAAGACCATCCTTTGTTTCTGCTTCAATCGTTTTTTGTTTTTGTTTTGTTTCGTCATTTTTTTTGTTCCGGTCGCCTTTTGCAGCAGTGGGATACTAGAGGTTAGATTTAAAAAATAATGAGGTCATGGTCCAACTGTTTTTATAGTTGGAAAGGACTTTTCGGAGTCGCGTCGTCTTACTAGTTGGAAAGAGTAGTTGGAACACCACAAAGGGCTTTTCGGAGTCCCGTCATTTTACTAGTTGGAAAGAGTAGTTGGTCTACCTCTTCCAACTATAAAAACAGTTGGACCATGACCCCAGTTTTAATTTACTTAACTCAAGATTTAGAACTAGAAGTTGCCGTAATAAGTAGAGATTGGGATAAGATTTTTGGAAATCTCATAGGATAATAAAAATCTACACGCAAGTAACTTCCCAGGTCTTGTTTACTGAAACCGCTGATCAAAAGAACTTATTATATTATACTAGTGTAATATGTAGATATACTTCAGTGGCATCCGCCATGCCAGACGCGATTTCAGTCTCGTGTGTCGAGCCGGGAATAGAACCGGGGCCCTGTCGTTTCGAATTAGTGTAAAATGTTGAAAAACGCCGGTAGCCGTGGCGCCCGCACCTCACCGCGACCGTCCTCTGTTATTTATAGAAACCTAATCATTATTGGCTTAGTATTTTTAAATCAAACAATTTTTCTTATACTTACCTACCTACATTTTTTAGGACGGCTGAACTACTGAAATTATTTCAAACGTAAGTAAATAAACTATTAACTTAGGTACTATGTTTTTATTTTGTGGAGCTCGACATTAACTAACACTGTCTAAACCAAAATTAAACACAAACTAAGTTTAGTTTAAAACTTTAGTACCTAGTGAAAAATGTTTGTTTGTTTAAAATCCTCTTTTCAAAAGTTTCAAAAAGCATTTTATGGTCAAGACTTAGTAAGTATACCTACTAACAGAACTTTCTGGGTTTCAATGACTTTGTGCGAATACCAGGATAAGCAGTAGCCCGGTAAGTTTCACCAAAATTAGGCAAGTACCTAGTCTCGGTTTTTTTGGGTTTTTTTTGTATAATGACTATTACAAACAAAATATCAAAAATTATAGATTACAAGTAATTCGTCAAGTTTGACAGATTCTTATTGTTTATGTTTCATTCCTCATGAAATGTCTGGGCCAAATTTTATATTTATAAAGCTTGCGGTATAAAATAAGTATTTGACTACTTATTTTCTAATAATTAGTACCTACTGTATACCTACCTACAGGTTATCCAGTGCAAATCGAATCCCAAAACAAACTAAAAATTCAAATACCATACATTCTGAATTCGAGCAAAAGCGCGAAGCTATCACGGCGGCCATAATTGAGGGTGACAGGTGACAGTTAGTGAGATGCGCCCGCGCAAGACATCTCGTTTGCGGCTGCGCGTAACGAGAATGTGCCTACATACGCCTTTGAAAATAATATAAACGAAATGACATTAAAGTGGGACATAATTTAATTTATGTTTGTAATAGAATCACTGTTTTGTTAGCTAAGTATATAGTGCGGTTGTTAAATGTTTAGGTTTTAAACATTCAAAGTGCCATTCAAATTTTAACCACTTTATAAAATTCGTTGTATAGTAAGCTTAGTTGTATATAGTAGTATGCTTTTTCGTTTTTGTTCCAACCGGACCATTAGCATTGAAGAATTGCAGAAGTTTGGCCATCCGAACTACTGGGAAAAAAAAATCTGGTTGCCTGTAAAGTCGGTATACGGGCGAAAGTTTTACGTGACAACAACTGTGCTCGAGTGGAAGGGACGCGTGCCTTTCACTTTTTATGTCTGTCTCTCTCGCTCTTAGGCGGGCTAACCATGCCCGCGTGCCTCTCACTCGCTCTCATTGTGAGCGCATAACGTCAGCGGAGCGTAACGCAGTTTCTTGAAGTGTCACCCGGCAAACCAATTTATAAGACGTTGTCACGTCAAAAGTAAATGACCCAGAAGAGTAAAGAAATTTATTAACGCCGAGTTTTAGAATTACCAAGGAAATTGTTCAACGGGTTTGCAACTGATCTGGCGCTACAGGAAGAGAAGCCTCAACGACCTACGTCGAGAACGGAGGGTGCTCTCC
Organism: Idaea aversata; assembly: GCA_907269075.1. Lineage (NCBI taxonomy): Eukaryota > Metazoa > Arthropoda > Insecta > Lepidoptera > Geometridae > Idaea > Idaea aversata. The sequence goes on from OU026084.1 coordinate 3,587,203, forward strand.
CTCTGCGCTTCTGATTTATAAAAAACACTCTAGGTGAGACAGACTAGACTAGATGAACAGGGGTGGGTTGTTGCGGTTCTGGAACAGTTTTTGACTAATCATTCATTTTCTTGATTAAAAACAATATTGTTGTGGCCTGTTGTCTTTCCTGAAGTGTACATTTGGGGGTCTACAAGTCGCGAGTGAATAGGTTTCTTCTAGGGAAGCGTACTGCATCGTCACATCAGGCAGGCGTGATGGTGGTCAAACGCTGACCTATCACATGTAAAAAAAGCATAAATTTATCCGAATAAATCAAGATTTAGGAACTTTAGGTACCTAGCAATACTCTTGATAATAAATGATTTGATTTTCTAAGCCAGACATAGGTTCCATTAGTAGGTTAATAAATGCCAATATTATGTAGGTAAGTACTTACTCCCTTAATATATACTATCTATAACTTATATAGGTACTTGTTAGTGAAGCCAATATTAAGCATGATTCCTCTAAATTCACACGCTCGCTTTTCTCCGAATCTTAACAGAATCCGTTCTCATCCAAACTTCCTATCTTCCGAAAACTGTAATTAAATTTAAAAAATAGTGTAATAAATCATGCCACGTCATATTTTGCGTGTCGTCATTAAGGACGATGTTCACGGTGTGGTCCACATTCTACTTTGACGAGTTCATTCCGAGGTTGTCTCAATAGTGCGTGAATTTAGCCATTTGTCACCGTATCATCCGGTAAGGGTGCCACGGATTTGGGTGGGATATTCCGCGTTCAGTTTAAACAAGTTTCTTTAGAAAGTTATTAAATGTTTGCCTTTAGATCACGGGTTCACAAACTTATTTTGTCTACTGCCCACAATTTGAGAGTAAATTATTTTTAGTGTCCCCATTTTTTCACCTACTTAGAACCAAGTATAACATAAAATTAAATTAATTATTGTGAGCTATATTAGCGGAGATTAAACATGAATTCTAAACGAGACTTTTACTATAACCAGCCAGAGTTCGCAGTAGGTAGTACACACACAACGCACCCATTTTTTTTGGGTGTCTTACCGCCCCTCTTTAGGTCTGCAGCGCCGACAAACTCCCCCTTGGGAAGGCTGTTTTAGACCCTGGAAAACCCCTCCTTCATTCCATTCCCTAGTGCCAGAGATATCTGCCTATTATACTGGTAGAACACGAGCTAATAAATAAAAAATAAAATTAGTAAGTATTAAGTTATTCGTTTAAATACAAGGATTTTTGTAAATTAAATCCTTCCATTTAGCCTTTGAACCTTAGTCGTTAAAAACAAAAAATCTCTCCGTAATTTTGCAGGGTAGGAAGTACTTAGTTCTCGGTGACTAGGGTCGTGGGTTCAAATCTCATTGGAGAAAAATTTCATCACTATGACACATACATTTTTTACAACTTTCTGAATACATTAAATTGTAAAAAATGTCCTTGTCCAACACATAAAAAAAAAAAAAAATAAAAAAAAAATAATAATAAATTAAATATTGCAGGACATAGGTACCATAGCCACTCTCGCGCGCGCAACAAAGGTGGTCTGCCGTTTTGGTTTGAAGCAATATTAAATTTGAAACACAGGATTAAAGAAAAAATAAATTAAGCTTCCAAAAGCATGGTTACCCAACAAGAATGACAATTACCTCAATTCAATACGGACATCGCTCAAGTGACACATGCGTCGCTTCACCCCAACGATTAATTACAGTTTAATTTTAGCACTTGCACGAAAAATAACCAAATTATAAACATACGTAAATAGAACGAAATTAAAAATTGATGATAACATTTCTTTCAGTATTTTGTGCAAGCAGCACACTTTGCCCTGTTTGCACTTTGCACAATGCCCAGTTTGTGCGAAATATGGTTTCATTAAACCTAATAGTTTTTTGGTACCTACCTTTAAATTTTTAGTAGGTGTAATAAGTAAATCCTAATTCTATTGCAATGCAGTAACGGGAGAGTTATCATTATCACTACATACCTACACTACAAAGTCTCTTCCCGCTGTCTGTCTGTCCCTATGTAGGTAAGTATGCTTCGATCTTTGAAACTACGCAACGGATTTTGATGCGGTTTGTTTAAATAGAGGAAGATTTTAGTATATACTTAAACAAAACTATTACAGGTACGAATTTAAGATCTTTAGGTAAGTACTTAGGTACTTATAAATTTCTTGAATTCAAAGAGAAATTTAAATTTATCAAAATACGGCATGAATTTTGCCATTTTGATTCATTATAGAATGTTGCCAATTTTATTATTTAAAATATCCCCAAATTAATTAGGGCGGTCGTAAGGTTCCGGATGATCACCAAACACTGCGCTGTTGATGTATATGCAAAATTAATGGTTTCTAAAGCAAACTAGCCGTGCCACGCATTTCCGGAATGCCACCGAGGTGCGCAGGCGCCACTACAAAAAAAGCTGAAAATAAATATTTTAGCTTTTGTTCACTCAATTTGAACTATGAAATTCTTTGGAGATATTTTCTTTTTTCTGCAATTTAATTTGGATATTTAATCATAAATGTACTATTATTGAATTTTCTAACAGATAGTAACAATTAGGTATAAAGCTAGAGCTACTTAAAAAAATGTCCCTTTATGTGTTTATTTCGTACAAATATTGTTCACAAAACATTATTTTTGGTTTTAAGTATCACACTTAACAATTTCAACTAGAGGTAGAGAAACAAAATGAATGTCTGCTTTACGCTCAGCATGGCTCAGCTTTATGTAGCAATAAAAAGTAAACTTAAAAAAATAATCTCAACTCAAGTCGTAAACTAACAAATCGGTGGCAAGATAAAAATTAATATAATCAGATATTTCCTCAGGAAACGTATAATTTGTACAAGTTTCATTATCATTTTAATTTAAAACACTCATCCAAAAATAACCACAAAACTTTCGGCAGCTTTTTAAAACGTTTTTAACAAAGTTTTTACTGGATAATATCGTTAAACTTTGACACTTTTTCTACTGATGGCTTGACATCTTATCTTTCATCTAAGTGCATGTCAGTGTTGAGATGTTTCTAATTCTCTATTTAGCACCATTTCTCTCGGGGGAATAGAAACTTTGAAGGATTCCGTTTAGCTGTTTAAAAAACAGAAGCCGTATTTTTAATGTAAAAAAAAATGTTGCAAGTTTGCGATGAAAAAATAATCCGAAACTTCTTTTAAAAATATGAACTTTAAATTCCTGACTGACTGAATAACGACGTACAGCTCAAACCAAATAGACGTATTGGGTTATGATGAGATAGCTATTACGATATAGACAAGCGCTATGAAAGGATTTTAGAAAATTCAACCCCTGCGCGGGCAAAGTCGGTTAAAGCTAGTTTCCTCGTAAGAAACTGTTTGTTAAGTTGACTTTTTTGTGTGACTGTAGATGGTAATAAAGTTCCTAGAAAAGACTGGGGTTTCTTTCCCCATTCGAACGTTGCTGAAAAGAATGACTAGGAATAAGCGGTTTTTTTCTCCTGATTTGACTTAAAAAAAACTAGTTAAATATAGGTATACTTCACAGTTTTTTCCTATAATTTATAAAATAAACTAGCTGTTGCCCGCGACTTCGTACGCGTGGTTGTCTTGTTTTATATACTAAACTTCCTCTTGAATCACTATTTATTTAAAAACCCACATTAAAATCCGTTGCGTAGTTAGAAAAACCTCCATAGGGACAGACAGCGGGAAACGACTTTGTTTTAAACTATTTAGTGATATTACAACCAAGGGTCTGTAGTTGCAGAAACAAATATCCTCATGTCGTGTTTTCTGGGAAGTATGTCTCAAATAGCGGACCACCGTGCGCCGGCGCAGCGATATCGGTTACAGGGTTCTTGGTTTCAGTATTATGCTTGTCAACAAGCGTGTCAGTGGAGCATGACCTGTCTCCGGATTAACTTACTATGTTACGCCCGCGGGTGGGGTTGTGTTTAATTTACAAGTACAAAATTAGCTAAATTCCAAGTGTCTCTCACTCAGAAATACTTCAGTAACTACCTAGTTACAGTGACTCATGGAGTTTTAACTGAAGCGACGCTAGATAAAGTTTTAAAAATTGCAACTTATAGGTACAATTTTAAGCAAATACATTTGATTTTATTAATCTACTTGTTGAAATGATATTAAATAGATATTAATATAATAAGATTTTCAAGATGTCGACATTTTTTACGATAAATTATACCTAGTTGTACGGAATCTTAGATTGTACCTTAGTATGAACTTAAAATAATGTGCGTTTTGGTTTAGACTGTTAGCCACTGTTTATTTTATTCTAATTAAATAATAACAATCAAAGTACCTACTGACTGGCTGTCAGAATAGCTCAATCTGCTGGTTCTATAATAGAGGCATAAAATTCGGATTAAGTGTTCACGGAATTATAAGTATCCACTATCCACTAAGAAAGGGTGTTTCGAAATTTCACCCCGGACAATAAACCTTATAATTTATAAGCTTGTAGCAAAAAGGAATCTTTATATGGAACAATATTTATCTGAAACAGTCAGTGTTGACCCAAACGATTCGACGCCACAATATTTCATCGTCATCTTTAAAAAGCAATAAATCGAATTAAATCACGACTGTTGTGCTTAAATCTCGATGATTTCAAACGGTGTGAATTTGTCGTGACAATATTTACGGTGGCGACGGCGTTCGAGATCAAAGATGCGCGCGCGCACATCTTGTGCGCTACCAGTAGGTCGGATCACCCCTGAGGGACGTCGACAAAAAAAACATGTTTGTTTTGAATTTTAAAGTTAGGTTCTTTGAGTCCTTTCTGAACGACTGACGGTGTTTTTGCTTTTTTTTTCTCTGATCGTTAAAATTAAAGTTGTTTTGAAGCGAATTTATTTTGAATGAAAACGCTTTAGAATACTTATTGCTTAGTTACATTTAAATTCAGTGTTTTTTTTATATACAGCTGTTAACACCTAAGTGAGTGACCATTATAAAGTGAGGTTTTCTATTACTGACCTAAGAAGGTTAAGCAACAAAAATAGTTGAAAAATAAATTTTGGTACTTAGGTACTTACAAGTTTTTGCAAAAATCTAAACATGATGACGATATAAGGTGAGGGTTTTATTGCTGACCTTATAAGCAACAAAAAAGATGAAAAATTAAAGTAAATTTTGGTACAAGTTTTTGCGTAAAATGTAAATTTGCCTATATCTTTTTAACATGTTGACTCAGGACCTTATTTTTAATACAACTAATAGGGACTATGGACCTGGACCTGGACTTGGGATGTATCTGGTTTCAACTAGCTAGGTCGACCTATTCCTGAGAAAATCGATTGTGACGCACACGGACACACGAGTGATCTTTAAGGGTTCCTTTTTTAGGGTATGGAACATTAAAAATGAAAAAAGGCTGTTAAAAATGGATCTTATATTTTGAATAGATAAATGAGTATCATTCGTCCCAAGCACCTGGGCAGTTGTAATGCCTGTTGATACGTTTCCAGTCCTTTTCAGTGATGTACTCACGTTGACCCATCACACCTTCGTGCTCCTGAAAACATTAAACCAACCAGATATTAACAACATGCCATTTATCCTGCATTTGACCCAGTTGGCACAAGTTTTAAAAAAAACTTTCGATGTGTCATAAAAATAATTGTTGGCAGTCGGTAGCACATTTACCCCGGAATACTATCCAAAAAACAGATTCGAATAATTCTTTTATTTACAGTTTTGCCATCAAAAAACATAGAGAAAGGAGTGTAATTAAAAAAAAATGGCGAATATCTCGGAAACCAAGAGACTTTCATAGAACATAACTTTCACTTTTCTGAACCGGCACAGTGTCCTCTATCAGTAGGTGCCCGCTTATCCATTCATTAACCCTATGAGACTACATAGTGCGCGCGAACGCAGAGCTGCAAATAAGACGCTGATTCGCTAGAGTGAAGAGAGCAGCACAGAATTGACCAATCATAGGGCCCTATTTAGCTCAGTGCGTTTACTTATCCACGAGCAACTTAAGTACTGTTTGTAGGGGCGTTAGAACTTTAACCCTCTAAGTGTTTATTCAATATCGGGCAGTCGTAATTGTAACAACGCGCGGTTTAGACGCTATTATTGTAATTATTTTACATACGCCTTTGTTATCTTTATGATGACTTACGAGTAGTAATGGGTTAACTATATAATTCGATTACCTGAAGAGCGATAATGGTAGCCTGGCCGTTGTTGGTGAAGGCATAGGGTCCGTAGTGGAGGCAGCTCACGTAATCGTATTCCAGGCCAAGGTTGTCAACCAAGTTGCTGGAGTAAATTTCGAAGTTGTTTTCGGTACCTAAACATTTTTTAGAAAACAATTAGGAGATCAAATTCCATGATTTTTTTTAGTCAAATGGGTTAAGTTTTTTTAGTAAAATACGTTAACGATGCCCATGCGCCGAGCTGCCAAACACAGGGTCGCAGGTTCGATTCCCGCCTTAGACAAGTATTTATGCTTAGACATTTGTCTGTGGTTGTTTCTATGTAGCTTTTTGCTTCTTATTTATTCTAGCTTCCAAGCGCTTGCGGATATTAGTCCAAAAGACAGAAAGTCCATGTGTCAAAATGTCCAGTCTAAAATACGAAGCCATTTTCAAGCTATCCAACTAAGTATAAGAATAAAATTGTGCAAACGTAGAGAAAGAGGAATATAATTAGCACGCTGTCCGGCGTAAGCACACTCACGAAAAAACTTAATAAGTAGGTACTTATTATTTATGTTACTAACCAGGAAGAAGATTTTCTTCGACGATTCTGACGTAGTCGTCTCTGTTATGAGTAGACTGCATGTGCAGGAAGCCAAGGATGTGCATCCATTCGTGCACGATGGTTGCGTGACGGAAGCATCCGACTCCAGGGTAATTACGAGCCAGGTTCAGAGTGTGGACTCCACGGGATTGCCAGTAGCCGACGTGAGCGTAACAACCGCCGGCACCACCCTGGGGACGAACAAGATGGTAAGTTAACTTAGAAACTCCTGAATTCTCTTTATGAATTTATTTATTATTATTTTTATTTATTTATTTATTTATTTATTTATTTTTTACTTTAATTATAACGTTTTACAAAAACATTTACAATAATTAAAGAACTAATGAAAGGGACACTCAGTCACACAGATCTCTCACAGAATCTTAAACACACTGACAATATATCATTCCATTCATCCACAAACAGATCACATGAAGTCAGATTATAGGTACAAGCTATAATTTTTTTTACAAACGATAGGTTAACTTTATACCCTGACTTTCATTTCGAAATTCGTGGGTTTGAATTCTGAAGAGTTTTTCATAGGAAAAATTTATGTGCGCTAATTAATATTGCTCTTACGGTGAAGGAAAACATCGCGATGAAACCCGCAGCTTAATTGGATGTATTTACGAGTTCTTTCTTCTGGAGACGGTCTACTAAGCTGGGATGGTGCTATAGGTTCTAGGCAAGCCTACTATCCATGTCCGCGGCACTACAGCGCTCTGCATAGCATAGATGATTAAAGTAGCTGGCGCTATAAACCAGATGCTACTCACAGTAAGTCTGACATAGACGCTGTCTTGGGGCTCGCGGTAACGGAACTTGACGCAAGTGTTTTCTTCAATGTCCTTGATTCCTTCCTCAATGGCGGCCTGCTGAAGAGGACCTGTAAAACGAAAATCACGTTTTAAGATAACTTTTTTTGGAGCTTCAATGCCACGTTGTATTCAGCTAAAACAAACGTAGAAGATTGGGGTCAAATATGGCACCCCTCTACTTCGGATGTTAAAATACCGCGTTTTAAATATTTTTGTTAAGTAAGGTAGGTACGGTCGGAATCAAAATTGCAGACCTAACGTAGAGCTCCAAAACTGCTATTATGAAAATGTTTTCAACTCAAGCAAGATAGGTCTTACTCGAGTTTAAGTTAAAAGTCTATCAACTACACAAAAGAAAACAAAAGAAAATTATATTAGTAGTATATCCGTTGTCTAGCACCCATAACACAAGTCTAGTTACTTAGCTTGGGGCTAAATGGCGATGTGTGGAATGTCCTGTAATATTTATTTTAACTCATTAATTTATTCGATTGCTAAATATTATTAGAATAAAAACATTCCAATAATAATCATTTTAAACTCTACGGTGGGTTTGCAATTCTGACTCCGATCGTACCTACTAAATTTTAAAAACATACAATGATAAGCAAAATAATTCGTCAATGATAAAAGTCATCGATTTATCATTAATTTTAATCATATCACGTTAGTTAATACTTTAAATTACGTACCAAAATATTATTATTATTTAGTAAAATCCTTGTGAAACCCCGAGTATGTTATCTAGCTAATTACAGATAAGAATGTTCATAATCCATGATTACTTCAAACTAATTCTTATTGACTAGCATCGCAATCTGGTTCTGGCTGGTTTTACTTGATTTCACTTAGACTTAAGTTGTAAGTAGTAATGAGCTTAGATATCGTTAATTTGATTAACCAAAACATTTGTAATACTTAGATTTTATGAACCTTTTTCGATAGATAAGTACGTTAAGCACCGATGACTTGATTGCTTTATGTTAGCACATATTTATGATGTAAATACTTAGATACGAGCTCAGTCATTTTTGACTAAAATTATGTCTGTTTTGTTTGTGCTGGAACTACTAAACCAATTCTGAACAATCACACAAACTGAAAACATAACTTCACTTATATATTCGTAGCAGCTTCGTAACACAACTACGAAGGTACTGAAAAAATAATTAATTTATCTTCCTTTCCATAATAATCATTTGTACAAGCTAAGCTAAGTGAAATGTATTGAACAAAATTTTTATGTGACATCTCTATACCATATTTCGAACAAATAAATATCATTCATTCATACATATTTTTGAAACGAAGTTCCATTATCGCAGGTTGGCGAAAAAAAATGTTATGCTTTCCAAACGCGTGTCCCGTTCATTTTTTTCTAAGGTTAGGATTGGATCTTAACGATTTTTTTAATACCAATATGTAACAGCTTCCTCTACTTAGTTTTCTTCAAATCAAATCAAATCAAATATCTTTTTTTCCACAAAAAAATATTAAATAACAATTATGCGACTTTACCTCTTGCGTTAGTTGGAAAACTGTATTGCAAAAGGTAGGTTCTTCCATAAAAAAGCAAATTCATAAGATTGCCACTTGCTCATATTTATTACACAAAAATAGATTTAAACAATAATATTTAGTTGGTGCACGTATGTGTAGTGTACTTGTACGTTTGTTGTCTTGGGCCAGGAGCCGCCCACGTCACCCCAGTGTCTTAAGACTCTGGGTACACGGACCACTTCTTGTTCATGGCAAGTATTGTGTTATCTAGTGTCATGTACTACCTAGTTAATGTTGTTAATGTTTCTTACCGAACTCTCCCTCTCCGAACTCCCACACAACGGTGTTGTCGGGCCATTTAGTGTTAGGGAAGGTGTACGCGTTGCGGCCCATAGCGAATGACTCCAGGATCTGTTCGATGATGAAGTCGTCCAGCAAGATGTCGCCGTCGAAGTGGCCACTGTTCTCCTCGGGATTAGCCTTGGGGTTAGCCTTGACGCGGGCAAGGAATTTAGCACCATCGCCTGGAGAAATTGAAAACAAGAACTTGGTAATGCAATTCTATGAAGATCTTGAGCGACATCTTTAAGTTACTTGAGTTTGTGATTTCTAAAAGGTAAACTCGTAAAGGTAAAGGTAATCTTCATGTGGCGATTGAATTAGTACACTTAAATGTGGAATTATTATGAAAACGCATGATAATGTTCCTGACTAAATTGCTAGTTAAGTTGATAAACTTACTGGTCTTGGTGCTCTCCAAATAGCTCCTGAACTTTTGGACCTCCTCCTTGGTCCTCACCACCGACTCGGCCGCAGCCAGTCCAACCAAGCACACAACCACCGCTAGACGGAACATCTTGCTGAATTCCAATCAGAACATACAACTTGAACTATTTATTGGATAGTTATCGGTGCTTATCAATTAATTCTGGGATTATTTGACAAATTATGAAGTAATTAGTTCGAATTGTGTACTGTTTTGTATTCTGCACTCACCTACCCTTTAATACACCTACGTATTTACCTAATGGGAAATTTGGATCGTAAAAACCAATATCTGGATTTAAGCCGTAATCGTTTTGTTATCATCAAATCTCTTCAACCACGTGATTGCATGAAAAAGTAGCTGATAGGTTAATTACTTCCATTTCCTTTTGAAAATTTTATTTGACCCGTGCATCTAAGGCCCATTCTTGTGGAAATATGGGAATAAAACCGGCCAAGTGTGAGTATGACTCGCGCACGAATATTTCCGTACCATTTTATTCAGTTTCAGTATTTGTTGTTAAAGCGGCAACAAAAATACATCATCTGTGAAAATTTCAACCGTCTAGCTATCACGGATCATGAGATACAGTACAGCCTGGTTACAGTCAGACAGACGATCAGTGGAGAGCATCTTAGTAAAAGAATCCCGTTTCCCCCTTTAGGTACGGAACTCTAAAAAGTGGCCTTTTAATATGTTACTAACAAGAATTAAATGTATCATACCAAGTTTCCTCAAAATCAGGCCAAAAGCACCCAGAAGTTTCAGAGTCTAATCGTGACAAACAAAAAATGTTTTCCTTATAATATTGATGGCGGTACATTTTTGACTAGGTTACTTGTTCGCTAATAGCGATTAGGGGGCCCATTGTGCCATATTCTTTGGTTTATACTTTTTTGCGGAATTTATGTTAGAATTAAGGTTTAATCATTAAATAGTATAAAACAAAGTCACTTTCTGCTGTATGATGTATGCTTAGATCTTTAACACTACGCAACGGATTTTGGTGCGATTTTTTTTAATAGATAGAGTGATTCAAGTGGAAGGTTTATATGTACAATACATGCATAATATGGACGTGCAAAGCCGAGACAAGTCGCTAGTATGGTACAAAAAGAGTTTATCTATCTATCTTGTTGAAAATTTTAACAAAATATCTTGTTGTTATAATTAGAGATGTTAAAAAGTCGTTTTTGTTGTGCAAGTCAACGTTAGAGACCTTAGAAGACTTCTATGTAACTTTATGTCGTCATATTATTATCACTGTTCAGCTATTTAGTACAAAGCTAGGATTAGTAAGATTTTGGAATTGATTTATCGATTACATAGATAAGTATAATTCTTTAACTACGTTATTGGAAATTTTATCACGAACAATAATTTATGGTTTTTCCAAAGCGTCGACGCAATGACCATGCCAACAATTTTTTACTGCCTATGGGAAGGTTATTTGTTGGGCCTAAATGTACTGTCGGTTGCATAATTGCAGCCCCGTTATTGGATTTTTTGCATTTAAACACAAGTCTAGTTACTTAGTTTGGGGCTAGATGGCGATGTGTATCTGCAGTATCACTACATTGTATAAAACAAAGTTGCTTTCTCTGTCCCTATATCCCTATGTATGCTTCAATGTTTAAAACTACGCAACGGATTTTGATGCCGTTTTTTTCATAGATAGAGGGATTAAAGAGGAAGGTTTTTATGTAGGTATAATACATGCATAATACAGCCGTGTGAAGCCGGGGCGGGTCGCTAGTTTATTAATAATTTTTGTTTGATCAATTGATGAGTTAGAAGACTTTAAACTTCACCTAGCGCAGGTGTCTAGAATCTTCCTCGTGTTGAAAACATTCTTATAACAGTCGTTTTGGAGCTCTACGGTGGGTCTGCAATTATGCAGTCGACGTATGTCTTCTCTACCTACAGACCATAGATTTAAAACCTTTCTGTGTGACCACATAGAGGGCCTACAGGGCCGAACCGATTTCGTTGTGTGACAAGTCGTTAAATATGTCGTTAGTTACATAGCTCGTGTCTCGTGAAAAAATCATCAGTCTACATCATTTTGTAATAGGAAACTCGGCCTCTGATCCTCTCTGATCAGATATTTCGTATCCAAGTACCCGCTTAAGCTCAAATTGAAGGGTTTGAAAAGAGGACTTCGTATATAGCGGGATGCCTAGATACTATATCGCACTTAGTTAAGTTTTTTTGACTTTCCTAAAATCTGTAGCACAAAGACAACTTAAATAGCATACTTTAGATCGCACCATACCTACCTTTTTACAAACAGCTAATGGTTACTTTAGAGTTAGTCAATTTCCTCTGGTCAACACTAATTAAAAAGTTTAAAAATAAGGAACTTATTTAAGAAATAGAAACCCAACTAATCTACCAACTGGTAAGTAGATACACGTAGATACCAAAATGCGATTTGATTACTGCTAAAATCTGCACTGCAAATTTAAACAGCCAACTGGGTCCATTCCGTGCCCTCCCGATATTTTATTGTTAACAAGAAAATCAACAACTATTTCTAGATATCTCTTATTCTACCTATCAAAAAGTGTGTAGGATAAAGTAGGAGGAATGCAAGCCCTAAATGCAATTTTTGTTGGCACTATTGCGCTCGCGTCGTGTCTTTCGCACGGTGTACCTAGAGTATATCACTACATAGTATAAAATAATAGTACATTGTTATCCTAGGTGTGAAAGTCACTCATTACAAGTCCCGAGACGGAGTTTGGCGCCCGAGCGTAGCGAGGGCGCTAATAGTACGAGGGACTTAATGAGTCTTTCACCCGAGGTAAACACTGTGCTTTTCATTACGAATAATACATAAAATTCTTCCTAACAACGAGAGTGAAGAGAGACTCCATACTACCTGATCCTCTTACAAGGTTGGGACCAAAGAGGTTATATACATGTAGTGTTATTCTTTGGTGTTACTTAAAGCAAGGAGGTTAGGTTTTTAAAGTTCCTTATGCGTAATGTTACTGATACTGGCTACATGCACATTGCACAAGTCGTGCGAAGCCATAATTTGACATGACAGCTGTCAGTGAAAGAGAAAAGCCCTAGGGCTGGAAATTTTATTTTCTACACGCTCTTCATGCATCTTTAGACCTACTTTCGGAGTATGAGTAATGAAAAGTCACTTTTCGCCGTCCCTATGTTCCTATGTCCCTATGTATGCTTAGATCTTTAAAACTTCGCAACGGATTTTGGTGAGTTTTTTTTTAATAGATAGAGTGATTAAAAAGGAAGGTTTTTAGAAATAATACATGCCTAATACAGCCGTGCGAAGCCGGTGCGGGTCGTTAACTATAAGTGTAAGTTAACTATAATTCTAAAGTTTTCATGAGTTCCGTCCACCGCCGCTTGTTTTAATGTCTAGTGTGAAAGTCACTTAATGTAGGTAGATCCGGTTTATCCAGATTTATTTAAAGTTTTAGTTTTATTTAAAGTTTAAAATTTAAAAGTAGTGCCTATTAAAAAGTTTAAAAATTCACTTCATAAATATTTATTATTAAATTGTTTTTATTCAGTACAAGAATATTTAGTTTATAATAAAGTTATAATCTAATGTTTTTAAAATTATAGTTTAGTTAGATATTTAATAAAGCACTTATTATAGAGAAATAACATTACTAGTTATACCTAGTCCTATTAGGTTTAGTTCTCTAGCTCTAGCTATTAATATTTGAATGCCATCTGTATGGCAGAGTTCGCTTGTACTTATATTACTACTAGCTGCCCTACGCGGTTTCACCCGCGTAACTCCCTATCCCGTGGGAATATCGGGATGTAAGCTATCCTATCTCTCAAGTTGGATCGAACTGCACATGGTGTGCGAATTTTATTATAATCGGTTAAGTGGTTTAGGAGTCCATTGAGGACAAACATTGTGACACGAGATTTATATATATTAAGATATTACTATTAAGACTTAAGAGGAAAGAGTACCGGGGGCTTTCTCCATACAAACTAATACAAACGTAGTCGACTGTTTTCTCCCTGGATAATGACACTAGAGCAAATATTTTTGGTGCATAAAACTTATAACTGCCATGACCATGCCCCTATTTTTTGTTTTTTTTTTTAATTAATTAATTTTTTTAATTTTAATTTCTATGATAATTAGAAAATGAAAAAAACCAAAACATAGGGGCATAATCATGGCAGTTATAGGTTTTATGGCACAAAAATATTTGTGCTAGTGTCAATATCCAGGGAGGAAACAGTCGACTAATGGAGAGCGCGCAGGTACCCTTTCACCTTAAGACCCATTGTAATTACCGAATTCTTGGACAAATAAAAACTTACTTACTTACTTTAACTTCTTTGCTTATTAAGTGCATAGGTTGGGGTAATGTTGATTTTTTTTTTTTCAATAACATCATTTAAAATTAACAACTATAGTAGGATTAAAATAATTTATTTCTCAAACAAATTCGTTGTACGTAAACCTCTCGTTCGTAATCTTTTAAAATAAAATTAAAATGCCCAATACATTAAAATATGTACAATAATAATTAAAATGAAGTTAATCTAAGAATAATAAATAACAAAATTTCCTTGTTAAATTAAACTTTTATGCTTTATTAGACTCTTAATTCCTGAACGTCTTCGACTTCCGGTGCCAAATCCTCTTGCGGTAAAACCTCTTCTTGCTCAGCATCTTCGATAACTTCCGGTTCCTGGCCTTCCGGTCTGGCAGCGTAGACCTTCTGGTAGTCTTCAGCCTTACGCCAAGCTGCGCAGCCGTAGTGGCGGTCAACGCGCCAGAAGTCCCATCCGGTGATGTAGTCAGTTTGACCCATTGTTCCTGAGTGCGGCTGTAGATACAAAGAATTTGTTAAATATTTATGTGGAAGTCTAGACTAATAATGTTAATATGGGCACTTGATTGGTGTCTCTAAATACGTCGTCTGCCGTGTCCCACAGGAAGGATTTGGGAGTTATTGCACTTTGAAGTGCTCAGTCCTGGTGCCAAAAATACCGCCAAAACAATATATATTTCTTAGTATCCTTTGTAGCATCATCATAATAACAGTTAGGCTGCATTCGAAACGATTTACAGGAAGCGTTTGAGAGATGTAACAGATGATGGGTCCACAGAAAGAGAGCGTTTCAAATGACCCTGATTGACTAATAAATTATAAAATATTCAAATTAAATAATGTAAATTTAGTTTTTTACTAAATACCTTCTTCTATTACTTATCTTATAAAATTAAGTAATTAATAACGATAATCACTTAATGAGACAGGTGCTACATGATATAGGGTGTGTCCTCCTATACCTACCTAAATGATAGAGTATTTTATACGTAGGTACCTATTGTACGCCGCCAGTTCAAAGGTAAACTTCTACGAATTATCTAATTAGAGACACACGCGAATATTCCAGGATACGTATAGAAAAAGCATGAAGGGATGAAGAGAACCTTTTCATTGAGAATGTAGACTGGAAATTATTAGGCTTTTAAAACTATTGCAATGGGTAGAGTTAACCACCGACTAATGCCCAAAGATTAGGTGAGTTTGATAGATGAAGTGAACTTTTTTAAATTTGTGTTGAAAGCTTTCGAAACCTAAGAATAGAAAGAGAAGCTTTACCCTCAGAGCATCGATGGTAGTCCTGCCGTTGCTTGAGAAGTCGAAAGCTCCGTAGTGCATGCAGCTGTCGTACTCGTATGGAAGGCCGAGGTTGCTCACTTGATTCTGACCATAGCGGTCGAAATTGTAAGCCATACCTGAAAAAATAGAAAAAAATGAAGTTCTTATCTACACACATAAAATTTTTCTTTGACCGGGGTGACTTGAACTATACTTTAAGACTCAAAGGAGAGGAACTCCAGATTTCTATCTATAAAAATTTATAAACAATTACGGAATTGTCGTAGCTTTACCCATACGATAGTAGCCCTCCAATTTGGCACTCGTATATTAATT
Organism: Idaea aversata; assembly: GCA_907269075.1. Classification (NCBI taxonomy): domain Eukaryota; kingdom Metazoa; phylum Arthropoda; class Insecta; order Lepidoptera; family Geometridae; genus Idaea; species Idaea aversata. The sequence goes on from OU026084.1 coordinate 3,603,024, forward strand.
TCCATATGTAGTTTTTACTGTTAGTAGTCGTGAAACATTATCCAGAAGCTCTCGTATCATTTTAAAATACCTGGAATGATATTTTCCCAGTTAATCCTGACCCAGTTGTCTCTGTCATAAGTTGACTGCATATGGAAGAAACCAATGACGTGGAGCCACTCGTGTGCGATGACGACACCGTTCATGCAGCCCCAACCAGGGTTGTTGCGAGCCACGTTCATGATGTGGACTCCGCGGGTGGCCCAGTAACCGACGTTGGCATAGCATCCGTCAGCATTACCCTAGAAAATAGTAAATATAAAAGTTTTACTATCATTAGTATTGTTTAAAGTGCGTAAGCGCTACGAAAATATATTTTTAAGGAATACATTTTCCAAAATTGTACCACGTTTGTGGCTCGCGATCTTCAGCAATTAAAGTTTATTCTTTTCAGTCTGAGGTATGCTGCCAGTGACGGTGATGTGCTGTGATGTGTTGGTACTCTTAAGATACTTACAGTAATGAGGGCGTAACTGGCTTGATTTGTTCTCTGCTGGAATCTGATACAACTGTTCTGCTCCAGAATTCTCATAACATGAAGAATCCAGTTCGTTTGTTCTTGATCTGTAAGAGTTTTAAAGTTTATTACCCATGTTATTTGAATGAATGAATGTTATTTGAAATTGGTGTTTACAATAAAGAATTTATCTATCTATCTATCTATCTATCTACCCATATTCGATGAGTTGAAAAGAGGATATTTAGTTAACTAAGAACTACATTTAATTCTCATATGCCAGGATGCCAGGGAATATCCAGAGTAAGTCATTTAGATGGATCGCGGTCCAGCCTCGAAGCGTTTATACTTGTAAATCTGATCCACGGATCCATGTCATGTAACCGCTACTTCCCCGCACAACTTTTCATACATTTTGAATATATGGAAATGCGAATAGTTAGGTTCGCTACTTACTGAAGTGTCCAGCGGCGAATTGATAGATGACGACGTTGTTAGGCCAGCGTGTGCCGGCGACGATGTACGCATTTCTACCCGAAGAATATTGCTTTACCATGTCTTCAATCTGCTCATCGTCCAGGAGAATGTCTCCCTGGTACTTGCCGCTGTTAGACCATGCGCTGCTCTTGGGGTTTGAAGGCAGGATCACCCCCTTGTCTAGAAAATTGGTAAGATTAATAGCAGGAATGCTGAAAGGTGTTATTTTTTTTTTACTACAGCAAGGTTAAGAAAATTAAATTAATGAGGATATATATTTTAAATTATTATCTAGATAATTAAAATCTACAACGCAAAATCTTGTTATAGTAAATAACATCACAGTGACGAGACCTGAACTTGCTTATCCTATAGAATACAATTTATTTCTGTTATTTTTGACAAATCGTTCTAAAAATAAGCTCAAAATTTCTAAAACTCACCTGTCCTGGTGCTTTCCAAATACTCCTTGAACTTCTCGATCTCGGCCCTGCTCTTGGAGACAGGAGGCCCTCCCAGGACAGCAGCAACCAGGCACAGAACAACCGCAACCCTCAACATTTTGGAGACAATTGAATTCTAATACTAAACACCGCTTTTATAATTACACGTACAAATTGAAAGCGATAAAATACCGCATTTTGATCGATTGTCTGGATAAATATTCGGCTGTGATTATAATGATAAGAAAATTATAATTATTGTTACTTAAATTCTTATCGTATACAATTTTGTCCTTTATTTAGTTTCCAAGGATGTGTTGGAAATATACCTATACTTAACATTAAAATTTATTGAAAACAAAGCTTTTGGATCTTTAATACCTTATCAAGCTTTCGTATCTTTCAGTTATTAAATGAATTAAGTTAAAATATGACAATCTACCATTTGTCCATTTGTGGAGACATTTAAAAAAAGTATATAAGTAGTTTATCCGTTATCTGGCACCCATAACACAAGCATTAAGTTGCTTAGCTTGGGGCTGGATGGCGATGTGTAATATGTCCTGAAATATTTATTTATTATTATTTATTATTAATGGTATTTAGTTTTAGATTTAGTTTTATCCTCTAGTAAAGTGTAACTGTTTGTCTTCCTAAATAAATAAAAATAAATAAACAATAAAGAATTTATGTATCTATTAAAAGATAATTCTAATCATTTTTAACCCCCAACCTTATAGCTGGAGTACCTATCTGTCTGACTGTCTGTCTGTGTATCTGGGTGTCTGTCTGAAGGTATCGTAGCTTCCTAATAAATGGACCGATTTCGATTCAGTTTTTTTTTATTAAATGAAAGACCGTTCTTTAAATTAGAGTTAATTTTAATATTTCTAATAGGTTCTAGCTTCTTTCTTTTCCCCACTGGATTTCATTTTACAGGAAGTGTTTGTGTTATGCTTATATGGTGTGGGATTTCTGAATGAAATAAGTATCTAGGTAAATAATAAAGTGATGTTATTTCTTCGTTTACCACTAGTGATACTCTTCAGGATTATCAGCGAAGATCACAGTGGAATTTTTCGAAAATGCTTTTTTCCCACACAAAACCAGACTACTCTGTAAACTTTGAACCATCATCGTTGGCGGACGTGAATTTCTGATGTGGAATGGATGGGTAGAAAAGAACAAAAAAATTAAACCTGCTGCGCCCTGCGGCTTCACCCGCGTACGTCCGGGATCAAAAGTAGCCTAAGTCTTTCTACAAGCTCCACCCACTTAACTATGTCTATTGGTAAGTACCAAAATTCATGTTTTCAGCGGTTTAGGTGAACCTACCTAAAAACGTACTTAACGGTCAGATGGACGGCAAACAAAGTTATGTTCACGTTTATTATACCTATCAGTAGGGATTACAAATTCCAAGTTTTTTATTACATTTACAATTTGCATTAATTTGTTCCGATTTTAAAGTAAAATTACAAGCACGTGAGTTAAAATTTCATTTTCAAGACCTCAGAGTGCAATGCGATAAGACTTCACTATTGGTATAAAAAATTAAACAAAGTCGCTTTCCGCTGTCTGTCTGTCCCTCCCACTGGTCCCTCCCTATGTATGCTAAGATCTTTAAAACTAAGCAACTGATTTTGATGCAGGTTTTTTAATAGATATAGTGATTCTAGAGGAAGGTTTTAGTAAAACAAAACTACCACGCGTAGGAAGTCGCGGGCAAAAGCTAGTTTAGATAGTATTCACATGATAATTATCAATCAATCACCCCAAACCCATGAGAAGCTAGGCATATAGACAATTGCAGTAGACAAACTTCGATCAATTGCTCTCGCGTCGCCTGGCGTACCAATAAGTGACTTTAATTTTCAAGCCATCCACAATACCACAAAGTTTTATGAGTCCCGTTCACCGCCTCTTGATTTAATGTCTAGTGTGGTTCCATTAATATACCTATGTCAAATTATGTAGGCAGATTCGGTTCATCCAGATTTCAGAGCCTAAGGTCCTTAGGTGTAACTTCTTTGTTTATTAAGTGCATTGGTTGGGGCAAAGTTAAGGCATATTTTGATTTTCTTCTCAATCATCATTCATTTAAAAAAAAACAACTAGAGTAGGATTAAAATAATTTACTTACTTCTCAATTTCGTTGTGCGTTAACCTTTCGTTCGTAATCTTTTAAAATATAATTAAAATGCCTAATACATAAAAATATGTACAATAATAACTAAAATATAGTTAATCTAAGAATAATAAATAAACAAAATTTCCTTGTTAAATTAAATTTTTATGCTTTATTAGACTCTTAATTCCTGAACGTCTTCAATTTCCGGTGCCAAAGCTTCTTGCGGTAAAACCTCTTCTTGCTTAGCCTCATCGATAACTTCCGGTTCCTGGCCTTCCGGTCTGGCAGCGTAGACCTTCTGGTAGTCTTCAGCCTTACGCCAAGCTGCGCAGCCGTAGTGACGGTCGACGCGCCAGAAGTCCCATCCGGTGATGTAGTCAGTTTGACCCATTGTTCCTGAGTGTGGCTGTAAATAAAAAGAATTCGTTAAATAAATATGTTAGCTGGCCTTACTCACACGTTTGACACAAAAAAAGCTTCATTTTCTGCTCAGAATACAGAATTTTTTGATAGTCAAAAAAATTTTTGATAGCCGTTCAAAGTCCGATTTTCAGACAGAAGTTTGTTCGGTCAAGTTAGACTACAATTTCAATATTATACTACTCAATGGACACTTGATTGGTGAATCTCACTATCGGCGTCTACCTCGCCAAACAGGAAAGTTTTGGGAGTTATTGCTCTTTGAAGTCAAAATACATCCAAAAATTAAAAATTTCTTTCTTAGAATCCTTTTTAGCATCATGATTAACAGTTAGATTGCTATCCAAACGATTTACAGGAAGTTTTGAGGGATCAGACCACAGAATACTTTAACTCCTAAGCGGAATCCGACTCGCAAATTAGAGAGAGAGAGTTTCAAAGGGCCTTGACAAATTAAATAATGTAAATTTTGTTTTCATTACTTCACATATAAAATTAAGTAATTAATTACGATAATCACTTAATGAGACAGGTGCTACATGACATAGGGTGTGTCCTTCTATACCTAGTTAAATGATAGAGTATTTTTTACGTAGTAGGTATCTATTGTACGCCAGTACAAAGACAAACTTCTACAAATTACCTATTACACAGACATGCAAATGTTCCAGGCAACGTATAGAAAAAGTAGTATGAAAGGATGAAGAGAATTTTCTAATTGGGAATGTAGACTGGATATGATTAAAAGCTTTTGAAACTCAACTATTGCAATGGTAGAGTTAACCATAAACCAAAGATTAGGACGTAGACTTAATTAAATTTTTGTTGAAAGCTTTTAAAAACGATAGAAAGAAAAGCTTTACCCTCAGAGCATCGATGGTAGTCCTGCCGTTGCTTGAGAAGTCGTAAGCTCCGTAGTGCATGCAGCTGTCGTACTCGTATGGAAGGCCAAGGTTGCTCACTTGATTCTGACCATAGCGGTCGAAATTGTGTGCCGTACCTGAAAGAATCAAAATAATGAAGGTCTTATCATAAATAAAAAGTTTTTGTTAAGAGACTGGGGTGACTTGAACTATAGGTACTTTGAGACTTCCCGAAGTACAAAAAAGAGGAACTCGAAATTTCTATCTATAACAAACAGTTGCAGAATTGTAGTAACCTCACCCAGTAGCCCTGCAATTCGGCACTCGTATATTTTGCCGAGGTACCTACCTTTTGCTGCTAGTAGTACAAGCTCTCTTATCATTTTAAATTATATACCTGGCATGATATTTTCCCAGTTAATCCTGACCCAGTTGTCTCTGTCATAAGTGGACTGCATATGGAAGAAACCAATGACGTGGAGCCACTCGTGTGCGATGATGACACCGTTCATGCAGCCCCAACCAGGGTTGTTGCGAGCCACGTTCATGATGTGGACTCCGCGGGTGGCCCAGTAACCGACATTGGCGTAGCATCCATCAGCATTACCCTAGAAAAAATAATAAATATAATAAGTTTTTACTAGCCTTACTATAATTATTTAAAGTGCGTAAGCGCTACGTAATTTTTTAAGGAATACTTTTCCAAAATTGTACCACGTTCTACCACGTTTATGGCTCGCAATCTTCAGCAATTAAAATTTATTCATTTCAGTCTGAGGTATACTGTCAGCTGGCACTTAGTCGAATTATGATGTTCCTCATAAGATACTTACAGTAATGAGGGCGTAGCTGGCGTGATTTGTTCTCTCCTGGAATCTGATGCAAGTGTTTTGCTCCAGAATTCTCATAACATGAATAATCCAGTTCGTTTGTTCTTGATCTGTAAGAGTTTAAAGGTTTATTACCCATATTCGATGAGTTGAAAAGAGGATATTTAGTTAACTAAGAACTACATTTAATCCACATATGCCAGGGAATATCCAGAGGAAGTCATTTAGATGGGTCGGTCTAATGTCCATACATTTATATTTGTAAATCTGATCCACGGATCCATGTCATGTACCCGCTGCTTTCCCGGGTAACTTCCCATACATTTTGAAGGTCTCAGAAGACGTATGCGTGATTCAAGTATAGTTCTACCAGAGGGACGGTAGGTACTTACTGAAGTGCCCAGCGGCGAATTGATAGACGACGACGTTGTTAGGCCAGCGTGTGCCGGCGACGATGTACGCATTTCTACCAGAAGAATATTGCTTTACCATGTCTTCAATCTGCTCATCGTCCAGGAGGATGTCTCCCTGGTACTTGCCGCTGTTAGACCATGCGCTGCTCTTGGGGTTTGAAGGCAGGATCACCCCCTTGTCTAGAAAATTGATATGAATATTGTCAGGGATGCTAAGGTGTTTTTATTATTTACTACAGCAAGATTAAGAAAATTAAATTAATAAGGAAAGGTATATATATTTTAAATTAATATCTAGATAATTAAAATCTACAACGAAAAATCTTCTTATAGTAAAACACATCAGAGTGACGAGACCTGAACTTGCTTATCCTATAGAATACAATTCTTTTTCTGTTCTTTTTGACAAAACGTTCTAAAAATAAGCTCAAAATTACTAAAACTCACCTGTCCTGGTGCTTTCCAAATACTCCTTGAACTCTTCGATCTCGGCCCTGCTCTTGGAGACAGGAGGCCCTCCCAGGACAGCAGCAACCAGGCACAGAACAACCGCAACCCTCAACATTTTGGAGACAATTGAATTCTAACACTAAACATTGCTTTTATAATTACAAAGTACAAATTAAAATTGATAAAATGCCGATTGTCTGGATAAATGTTCGTCCATGATTATAATGATAAGAAAATTATTATTATTAAAATTCTTGTCGGATACAATCTAAGGATGTGTTGGAAATAAATTACCATGAAAATCTATTTAAAACAAAGCTTTTGTATCTTTAATATATTCTCAAGCTTTTACATTTTTAGTTTATTATTAAAAGATAATTGTTATACTTTTTAACCCCTGTAGGTACTAAAAGTTGGGTGTTGGGTGTTATATGTTTGACGTGTGTATTTGTCTGACTGTCTGTGTATATGTGTGTTTGTCTGAGGCATCGTAGCTTCCTAACAAATGGACAGATATTAATTTACTTCGTTTTTTGTTATTTAAGTGAAAGACCGTTCTATGTTAGAGTTTATTTTTATATTTATAGGATAGGACTTACATACCAACACAAACCTATATTTCTTTTTTACTTTATATATTTATAATACCTTGAAAATATTTAAATTTACCGCGAATAGAAAAACAAAAATAAAAATATGCATAGGTAAATTATGATAACGATTTTATTACTTATCTACATATACATTTACAAACAAATATGTTTATCGATAGAATAAAAATACCTAAATTGATTGGTAAAGTCGTAGTAACCTCTATCTAGTTATTAGTAGATACTGATAACTCTAGAGCTAAAATAGATCCGTCTAACAACAGTACTAAATGAAATCTAAAACAAAAAAATGGTTTTCTCAGTTAATACAAAACTAAGTCCACATTATAAGCAACTAGTAGCGCCTCGCGGTTTTACCCGCGTAACGCCCGATCTTGAGGGAATATTGGGATAAAAAGTGGCCTATGTTATTCCAAATGAATCAATGTATTCTCATAGCAAGTTTTATCAAAATCGGTCCAGCAGTTTTGGAGTCATTACAAACATAAAAACAAAAAAATATTAGGGGATTAAGACTGTGGTAAGCTGTAGTGTGGGACTCGTGAATGGCATTAAAGATGGTAAAGTCAAATCTTGGGTAAAAATGCGAATGAAAAGTTTGCTACGCGGTAATTATCTAAAGAATTTGGTGAAATTATTTAATTAATCTTAGTCAAATCGATTTATTTTTAAACACGATAGGTACAAACAAGCACAAAGTTCCAAGAAAGCTGGCAGCTTTCCCTACGCTTTCCCCCTCTGGATAGTTAGGCTAATTCGATATATTTCGATATATATAATTTTATTAAAAGTATCTACACATACAGTAGGTACTTATTGATTTAAATCCAAGGTTCAACTCCATGATGATTCCGTTTAAGATGTCCATATTTTTTAGTAAACAAGTCCCAGAAAGTGATTCGCTTGTTATATGGAGCAATGTTTAATTTAAGCGATTTAGAAATATCCATGAAATTCAGCTTGCTTTTCCCCACTGGATTCCATTTTACAGGAAGAGTTTGTGTTATATTTGGTGTGGGATTTCTGAAAATGAAATAAGTAGGTAAATAATAAAGTGATGTAATTTATTTGTTTACCAATAGTAATGCTCTTCAGGATTATCAGTGAAGATCACAAGCCCGTGGAATTTTTATTCCAAAACTCCTTTTTGCACACAATAATCGGAATAAACTCTGAACCTCCACCGTTTTTTGTCGGATAAAAAAATACTTGTAATTGACCTCATCTCACCTGATGGGAAGATGAGGTTGTAGTAAGTAAAATTAACTTTATTTAGGAGTATTTCACGTCCCCTTGTCAGTTTACACCAATGCAATGCCATCAACTTACCCAAATTTAACAAAATTAGCCCACAACGTCGTAACAACATCAACCACTGTCTCTTCATCTTCATCAAGCGTTTTCTTGAACAGCGGTATATCAAACAAATATCCATAAACATCACCAGTTACAGCTGTTGACACATCAATATCATACGCTATCTTCTCTAGACTTCTAACACCTGGATATGTGAATATACCGTAGTAAATATCATTAGATCCGCTGTTTAAATATTTGTTGATCATTCTGTTAGTTGGATAATTAGCATAAACGTCAGATAGAAACTTCGTCACCTTACTTCCATGTTTGGAACTAACTGTTGCATTTTCTAAGTAAAATCTTCGTACATAATCTTCCATATCTTCTAAACCTATATCTTCTTCAATATCAAAAATTTTCTCTATAGTTGTTTCAAATATATCGACAGCTTCGTCTAAGTTGTGAACGTAATATTCTCCTGTTATTTCTTTTTCACTATGACTAATTAGTATTGGTGTTCGCTTAAGATTCATTGTGTAAGAATTTATATCTCTATTTGTTATAAATGCATTGTCGTGTTCAATTTCTACACAAGGTTGATACTTTAGGTTTAGTTTCATTGAAGCTTTAATAACAGATGTTGTATTTATATTGCTTAAAAATGTCAATGCTTCCGTATCTGTACTTGACGCGCATCCTAGATGCTCAGCGAGAGCAATAGGTGCTGAGACTTCATGAGCATTTTCAATGGGATCTTTATAAATCCCACTATCAATAATCACATTATGAAATACATCGTCTTCTTTTCCATACAATAAATGCAAGTTAACATTTTCACCGCCACTTCTTCCACCAGCTAGAGTTATTCTATTAGGGTCTCCTCCAAAACACTTAATATTATCCTTAACCCATTTCAAAGCTATGACTTGGTCTTTCAATCCTTGGTTTCCAGAGGTTCTTGGGTCATCAACGCAAAAGAAACCGTATGGGCCGACTCTGTAACTTATTACGACCATAATAATATCCTTCTGCATGAGAAATTTAGGTCCGAGGAAGCTCTTTTTATAGTAAACTGATAAATTATTTGATCCGGCTATTAGAATTAACACTGGTCGTAGATTATTATCAGAGCTGGCAGTGTGAGGTACGTAGACGTTGAGACGGAGGCAATCTAAAGTGCCAGCTACGATCTTTTTGTTTATGAAATCATATTGCGGACAGACAAACGAATCATCGTTGGCGTGATATATGGACGTGAATTTCTTATGTTGAATGGATGGCTGGAAAAGAACAAAATAATTAAACAAATAGGTACTAGCTACGCCCTGCTGCTTTACACGCTTTAGTCCTATATTGTGATAAAAAGTATCCTATGTTCTCCAGGAGAACATCCTATAGGAGCATATAGAACGTGGGTGGACCCTGAAGTTCTCCTTCAGGGTCCACCCACGTTCTATATACCCACCAATCAGAATCGGTTCTTTTGGTACCGCAAAGTTTAGCAGTTTAGATGTGAAAACGTAAAACAGACAGACGAACGGACAGAGCTACTTTCACATTTTTAATATTAAGTAGGGATTACAAATTCCAAGATTTTTTATTACAATTTGCATTAATTTGTGCCAATTTGTAGGTAAAATTACAAGCACGTGAGTTAATTTCATTTTCAAGTCCTCAGAGTGCAATGCGATAAGACGTTAATAATATGTAATCACATGATAATTAGGTATCTAACTGTTTATTATGAATTCAGAGGATATAACAATTAAATAATAAAAATTAAATTAGTTAAATAAACTAACATAAATTTACTACGTAAGTTACTACCGCTCCGGATCGTTCTTGGTGCAAAGGTTAGCCGTCGCCATACAAAGAGGTAACGCGGCCAGTATTCTCGGCTCCTTTGCACCGGGTGCGGTCAGGGGCAGTTTATTTTAATGACAGTTTGTCGGTTTCGAGAGCGTCGGATGAGTGATATACTTTGAGGTCGATGTAGAAGGGACCGCTTAATTAATTTTTATTTTAAATGATGTAAAAAGTATTGTATTATTTGTAATTATTTTTTATTATTCTAATTTTGTTGATTTACGTAAGTTTAAAAACTAAAACTTCAAAAGGGTCCCTATAGGAAGTGTGCCCAAAAGGCTGTCTGCGTTACCTCGTTGCATGGCGATGCTTATCCATTGTCCGAGGTAGGAGTCAGCCCTTTGGCCACCCGAAGCTAAAACTAGTAATTTTGAAACTTCTTTCTAACATTTTAAGGCGTCTGAACCCCAAGGGCTAGTGTTGCCGATCGATAGACGACTATCGCTGAATAATCGATAGTCTATCGATAGTTCATTAAACTGAAGGGTAAAATCTATAAAACCGTGATAAGACCTGTCGTCATGTATGGATCGGAATGCTGGGCCGTGAAGAAGAAGGATGAGGATGGATAAAATAACGAATGAGTATAATAAAGGAAGCCTGAAAGTAGCACCGATTAATGAAAAAGTAAAAGGGAACCGTTTAAGTTGGTATGGACATGTGATGAGAAGAGAGGAGACGCATGTGACTAGAAGAGTGATGAGTATGTATGTATGAATGTAAAGGGATGGAGAGGAAGAGGACGACCGAAGAAAAGATGGATGGACTGCGTGAGACAAGACATGAGAGAGATGAATGTGAACGATGAGATGACGACTAATAGGAGTGAATGGAAGAAAAAGACATACTGCGTCGAACACACATAAATTGGGATAAGGGCAGGAAGATGATGATATCGATAGTTAATTAAAAACCGATAGTACCTATCAATAGCGAAAAACGAGGCAATACTATCGATAGTATTGCCTCGTTTTTCGCTATCCATACTGTTGATACTATTGGTTTTTAATGAACTATCGATAGACTATCGATTATTCAGCGAGCCACGTTTTGAGCTATCGATTATATCGATAGGCCAAACGATAGCATTTTCAGATGAAAACTATCGATAGTTCGGCAACCACCAAGGGCCAAGTGCCAATGATGATATACCATGATAATTAACAATCACTCACCCCAAAAACATTAGAAGCATTGACTTTAGCATAAGGAATACCTAGAAAAACATTAAATTCCCCATCTTCAGCCCTCAACCCCCTTATTGTACCCAAACCAGTTCTAACCAGTGGTTCCGTAACATCTTCCATTTGAACCGAATATATTATAAGTCCAGTTAACATAATAACAACACCAATAGGCACTATTAATACGAAAAAACATTTTTTCAATGTCATAGACATGTTCGATGAGTAAGAAAATTGTTAAACGAATGAGTTATGATATTTTTTCTCTAAGAATCTTTTGTACAACTGTGTAAACTAATAAATAATAATTAGTATGCGAAAAAAATAGCTTATTTGTGACTGAAAATATACCTAACTCTAAGTTGCATGTTGAATCTTTTGTCTTTGAAATTGTATCGTTGAATAGTTATTTTCATAGAGTAAAGAAACGATAACGAAAGAGTAGCTCATTTAAATAAGAGTATTATTACACAGTTAAAGTTTGGATACATATTCTGAACTACCTACTGGTGTGCTGCTTGTACTTGTATACAGGCTGTTTTCCGCGATTAGACCCGTTTTAATTGGGTCCTTTTTGCATGAGGATGGAGTAGGCTTGCCCAACACCTACTACCCTCTCAGCTTACTCGACCATGTCCAGAGAACTTTTCAATACTTCTGGAGCCAACTAAGCCGCGGGTTTCATCACGATGTTTTCCTTCACCGTAAGAGCAATGTCAATTAGTGCACATAATTTTTTCTTAAGAAAAATACATCAGTGCACGGCCGGCCTAGATTAGAACCCACGACCTTCAGAATGAAAGTCGAGGTATTTACCACTAAGCCAACACCGCTCTGCAGGTGTGCTAATGGACTGATTTGATCGTTCTTTTACAGGGGAAGTTCGGAATAATTAATGATATACCTAACACCAATTATTAAATTGAAAATTAGGTTAAGCACTTTCTTGCTGACGGTATTTTTATTCAAAAATTATTCTAAGTCGTAATTTGTCGAGAATATAAAAAGTGTGAATCTCAGAGACAGGTCGCTCGGAGATCGGGTCGCTCCGCCACTAACACTTGTTGGCAACGGGTCCTTAGTTAAAAAAATGGAATTTTGAAAATTACACAAAGTATGGGTCAATTATGTTATTTTCTAATTCATTGCATTACATCTTAAGCTTTTTTAAACGTATGGCCCCAATAGAAAATAAGTAGAAACTCTCTTAGTTTATGACTAGCTAGGTAAACTTTACAAAAACCACAATTTATAAATCAAAAAGTATTTATTTTTTTATCTAAATAAGTATAAAAAAAATCTTTTAATAACTCTACAAAATAATAAAAAAAGAATACAATATTACTATAATACTTATAATTATATTTAACAAATACGTATAAAAAATACATGGACGTCATCATAACATACTGATTCCTAGTAATTTTTAATATAAAAATTATTTGGACCGAACCGCTCTCGTGCTCCTTCAATCACACCTAGAGTGCTTCTTATAAAAGAAATCCCGCGGTCTATTTCACTTTAGTCATCTGAGTAATATGACATAATAATACAGATATGCGCGACACTTTAGAGTCCTTTGATGATCTGAGAATCGGATCTCCTTTACGCCTAAGATGCCCGCATCTTAAGAAACAAAATATTTTCGTAAAATGAAAGAGTTGATAATCGAATTCGGGATTCATGAACATAATTTTCAGTTTTACAACTACTACTAAGGCTTTGCAAATTATGCCAAAAAAGTTCTTGTTTATGAAATAACCGTCAATTATTGTAAATTGGAAATAATTATGTTTCAAAGTTGCTTCGGCGCATCATTCTCGTTTTTACAACAGACTTCCAAATGGGGTAGGTATTAGCTTTCTAACAAAAAAAGAGCCGTCTTCGAGTAATCGATGCAAATACTTAAAAAAGATATATATACGACAATTTGAGAACGTCCTCCTTTTTTTTATTAAAATGCGCACTAAATATTCGATCGAATTTTAAATTCGCCAAAATCAAGTTAGTTGGAGCACCTGCCGCGGGACATCTTTTGTGAAAAGCACTCTACTGTACTGAAACTTACACTAACTTACAATATATCAGTTCAGTAAATACACTAGTACCACAAGATTGTAGCCTTTCTTTTTAGCAATCTCAAAGTATATGTGGCACGTTGTTTAAGAGCCCTTTCACGAATCACACATATTTACGCAGAATTCAGTGATAAAATCTTTAGATCCATTTTGCGTTTAACTTGCCAAAAGTCGTGAAGGACCACTTTAAGTTACAATATTACAATTTATTATGAAGTTATGAACACGCATAAGTTTTAAATATTTAATTATTTATCTTCACTTTTCCAACTAAAATACAAATACAAAAGTTTGTTTTTTATCCTCTCTCTACAGTCAAAACGGTTTGATCAATTTGGACTTCAATTTACACATTGCATGAAATAAATTATTTTACTGATAGAGCAGAAATAAGCATTTCCATCTATTTAAAAACCAACGTTTTGTGTCTCAAAGCTAACAAAATGGTACCTTTCGGCGCACTTACTAAGCAAGCAGAGGGGCTCGAATTTGGAACATTTTGTATCGCGCGCAAGGCGTTCAAAGAGGTTGAACGTTATTTAATCTCATTTAATATCGTCTGAATAAAGTTACTGGCAGGTTACTACGAACTACAATCTGCACTTTTTTATCAAATTGAGGTCGAATTAAAAAAATATATTTCCTTAGTGCGAGTTAGCTTTTGGTTTCTTCGATTCAGTGTTTTTAACGAGTATTCTTCCCTTTTAAATAAATAGATAAAGGTACCTAAGTTCTCTCCCTAAATATGCAGGCATAAGCCACAATAAAGGCTAGAATAGTAGTAAATAGTTAAAACTTATACGCATTCATAAATTACACTTTCCTTAAATTATTATGAGCTCTGTCTGTCTTACTAACTAAATATTTGAAGTACTTGTGCCCTTTTTATTATAAGAGAAGGTAGATTGGTCTTTTTAAAAGCAACCAGATGTATTTTTTCGAACTATTAATGCTAGCGAACTAAATATTGAGGTTCATATAGGAACCAAATGCAGAATGCCTGTCGCCTAATTAATTATTGTGTTGTACAGTTTGTAGGTAAGTAATTTCTTTTTGCATTTGCAAATTTGCAAGATGAAATCTTGTTGGTCCTAGTAAAAAAAAACAAATATTTCGTCTTTAAATTACACCAAAATGTAGGAAAAGAACTCGCCTATAAATAGTTTGTTTTATGCATTAATTAATAATTTATAGTTAAGTATAGATGATAGGAATTTTGCTTTTGACTCCTATTTTCCCCTTAAGACTTTTTGAAATTGAAATCTGGTCATAGTACATTCACTTACAGTATTTTGGGAATGTTAACAGGTTTCATACTACCGTAGAAATATTACACGACTTTGCACCCAGCGCCATCTAGCCCCAACCTCAGTAACTACGCTTGGTATATGGAAGCCAACGAAAAAGACATGTGATTTCATGGAAGCGATTCCAACAGACTAGACAATATTTGACTTTGATAGATTATTAATTATTATTAATGCATTTATATCAAAATTTAAATTGTCTCTATAATAATTATTATTTTGAATACGTACCTATCCTTTTTGTAACCACACTATGTATTTTTTTATTTCTTTTATTCTTATTTATTCTTCGGTTGTTCCAGACACCTAAACGAACAAGTTTTGTTCTACAACTTTTGGAAATTAAAACATTTGTTTTTTTTTCGTTCATTCTGAGGGATTTTTTACTCGAAAATTAACTGTTCCATACAAAAACTTTGAATAAAATTATTAAATTCCAAAAGTAGTAGGCGGGTGTTTATCCACAGAGGTTGTCCACCATAATAGCCTATATTTTGCTGAGTTTAACCCTAGATGTCGCTGTGTGAAGTGTCTTAAAATATTGAACTAATCTGTAAAAATTAAGACAGAGCAGTTTTTTTACAATTTTAACGAAGATCTATAGACAACTACTTACAAATAAAAGACATTTAGTCAACCTAAACTTAATTATCTGAGAATATTTTCATAAAATAATATTATAAATATTGCAACATAAAAATGCTTTCAGCATAATTGTTTTCTGTCATTTGTTTTATTTAATAATATGGGCAGTGTTTGACTGGTTATTGGCCGCTATGGGCATTTTTTTAAGCGTACTGCACATCCAGCCTGCGACGGAGATTGTTACTCCGTATCGCTTTGGGTATGTAATGTCGTACGCTTTTAAATTTAAGAAAAATAAAGAAATTATAACTACTTTAAAACGATTATTTACAAATTAATTGGCTATGGAAAAGCTATAGATCTAACAACTTAGAACATTGCATCAAAATCGAATCAGGGGATCTAAAATGGCCACCTTTAACAAATCATATTAGAATATTAATACGAATCAGATTTTACCTATTTTGTGGGCGATTCTGTATTAAAATAGAATCGCGTTAAAACAAAAACTCGATTTGTATGACCATGTGGTCATACAAATCGAGTTTTTGTTTTTTTGCTTTGCGACAAATTGCAGCAAATGGCAGAATTGAAGGATGCCTATCCAAAGTATGTATTATTAAAATTAATATGGAAAACGTCTTCCTTTTTAGAATCTGCGAATCTTTGGCCATCCTTCGTCAACAGTTTCGTTAAATCGTCAGTTTTATTATCAGTTTTAAAGTTGGTAAGTCACACACAAAATAAAATCAAATTCATATTGCCATTCGAATATGATTCGTCTTCGTTATAGCCATTTTAGACCTGCAGTAGTTTAAATTAATATCTGAATTGCACATTGAAAGTACTTAAAAACTACATTAAAATGGCAATTATTAAACGTGTCATAAGAATTTATAATAAATAGTATAAAATAAGTTATTTTGTAAGAAAAAAAGGCGTGTCCATATTTACAAGCGAGACATTTTTACTTGACACTGGCAATATGCACAAGACGCGGGAAGCCATTAAAAAGGTAAAACCTAGGTATCAAAATGCGTGTAAAAATATAAAAAAGATCAGTAAATAATAACAATAAGCTAATTAATCATAAGTTTCTATTGTAATCTGAATTATATTCAGATTAACTAATCCATTAGTAATCTTATCAAAAAGTCATTAACGTTTTTCAATATATAAAAGCATTGTGGCAGTGTTCGTTTGTAAACATTTATTTATCTTGAAATTGGCACATAAATTATTGGAATAAACAAATCTGAAGGTACTAATAATAAAAAGAGGTAAATATGGATGTTTGAAACAAGTTATCTTCGAATCTACTAGGCCGATTCTGATTATTATTTTACAGATTGATAGCTAAATTACGGAGAAGTGATATAGGCTGCTTTTTATCCCGATATCCCCACGGGATCGGGATTTACGCGGGTAAAACCGCAGGGTGCTGCTCGTATAAGGGACTCAAAAATACAAAGAGAGCTCAAGGCAGTGAATACAGTCATAGCTACCAAAAGTTTACAAAATATAGACAAGTATATACTTACAAAAATAATCTTCAAGATTATTAATTTTCTTATACGATAAGTATGCGACATAGCGTTTTAATTACACGAGAAATCTTTCCAAAAAAATCTACAAGTCATCTAACTAGTAAATCTAAAATATACATAAGTACATACATAGGTATAAGTAAATACAAAATAGAAGGCATGTAAGGAGACATCCTTGTTAGCACGATTTTTTGCACTAAATAAATATACAGCTAAATCGTGCTTGGAATATGCCAGCTACAAATGCTTATTGAGCAATATCACCTTGGTCCAACATGACCTTGAGTCCTGATTAGCATGACCTCGACCAATATGACCTTAATCAAAATGACTAACCAACTAGAGCTAATCCAAGCTATGTATACTCGTGACCTTAAGAGGAAAGGGTACCGGGGGCTTTCTCCATACAAACGTAGTCAACTGTTTTCTCCCTGGATAATGACACTAGAGCAAATATTTTTGTTGCATGAAACTTCTAACTGCCATGACCATGCCCGTATATTTTTTATTGTTTTTGTAAATCTTAATTTATATGGTAATAAAAATGAAAAATATCAAAACACAGGGGCATAGCAGATCATGGCAGATATTATAGGTTTTATGGCACAAAATATTTGTGTTAATGTCATTATCCAGGGAGGAAACAGTCGACTACGTTTGTATGGAGAGAGCGTCGGTACCCTTTCATCTTAAGACCAATTGACCTTTATCAACATGAACACCTACATAAAGTCACCATGACTTGAGCTAATAAGGGTCAAAATCACCTGAACATTTCGATCCCGGTTTAAATGACCGTGACCAACTCGACCTTGATCAGCATGACCCTGGTCAGGTCAGGGTCGAAGGTCAGTGGTCACCTCTGAGGAGTTCCATAAGGAGGTTGAAGCTTGGACCTTCACCGTCTTTGTTCTTGTTTGCTGGATTGAGCATTTCTTTGCCGACTTGCATGAAAAACTGCAAAAAAATTATTATATGTCAAAATTATTAATAAGAAATGTTCTGTCTTTTGTGAGTGACAATGTAGAAAAGTTCTATACAGGGTTATTGGTAATTATACTAGCAAGCCGTTGAGGGCTACTTCTGTGCACCTTAACAAACCAATTTTGTTCTAAGATTTTTGGAAATTCAAACATTTTACCTGAAAATCAGCTGTTTCTTACACGGAGAGGTCATTACCATTAACCTTAAAATTTTACTTATTTTTAAAGTTTTATCTACTGTTCTTAGTCTGAATGACCTTTGTTTTAAGAAATCAGCTGTTTTTAGAATTTACATAACCTCAAATTTATCTTTTTTTTTTCGAATTTCCAAAAGTCGTAGAAAAAAGTTGTTTGTTTAGGTGCACAGAAGTAGCCCTTAACGGCTTGCTACTATAATTTCCAATAACCCTGTATATAAAGTAATAGTGCTTTCTCCGTACTCATAAATTGTTAACTATATGACCGAAAAGCGATTACAAATTGCTTATTAAGCTCATAATTAATTATGTTTTTCCAGCTCAATACCTAATAATAAACCAATAACATTGTTATCATCACGAAAACGTTAAAACCGTATTAAGATAATGTAACCAACTAATGATTAATGATTATTGCGATCATACTCTCTTAATACGATTAATTTGATAAAACATAAATGCACAACAAAATATTCTAGAGCAGTACATATCTTGTTACTATTATATAATATCTAATGGTTACAATATAAAGATTTAAAAGCTCACACGGAGCAATAAGATATCTTCTTTGATGAAGCTTAGTTCAATTTAGCTTATGGTGAGTCGTCATAGTTAAAATGTAACAAGTGGAAACGTGTTTCGATGTGGCGTAGTGAACCCTTTGATGCCACGTAGTTGTTCCCTAAATCTTTGGAATCTATATCTTAGATATATACATAAATTCTTTAAATTTATTTTTGTTTTCCTTAAGTTTTAATTTATTGTTAGGGTTCTCTTTGATATGTAATTTTTATTTGATTAATAATTGAAAAAGAAATTAATAATTAAATATAAAAACAAAGCTTAAGTGTGTTACAAAGGGCTACCTTATCGCTCAGAGCAATCTCTCCCAGACAACCTTTGTCTTCCAACCAATCTTATGAATTTTCATGCGAAACTCGCAGCTTTCTCTTCTTCTCAAAAACATTTAGCTTACATTTTAATCCTAATCGTTGCTCTTACCTGGCAAGTTCGCTGCAACTCCGGTATCCTTAGCAACAGTTCTCCAAACTTGGCAGGAGTTTGCGGCGAGTGTGTCGCGATGTACGCCTGCAGCGCTGCAAGCGCTTTCTCTTGTGAAGCTCGCACTTTCTCCGCTTCACGTAGCTCGGGGGCATCTGTTAAAATAATAAGTACTGGGTGAGATCAACTTGACTTGGGCTAATAGAACCTAAATCACTAGGAAGTTAAATCAAAATCGCTTGAAGAAATTCCGGTTTACATGACTGTGACTGGCTCGAACTCTTGTCAATGACCGTCACCAAGTCGACCTTGATCAACATGACCTTGGTCAATTCAAGGTCAGAGGTTGTGACGTGGGCCGGGCATGTATGCCGACAGAGACGGAAGGTTTAAAAACAGTTCTCGAATGAAATTCGAGAAGATATAAGAGAAATGTAGGTAGAAAACTAATCAGATAATTCGATGAAAAAACAGTTTATGCTAGAACGGCGTGATCCAGAAAAGCTACATGCAGAAGAATCTGGAATGGTATTTCGGTTTCGTCTTTGGCATGCCCCTAATTTACGCATACCTGCCTCTTTCTAATTTAGGGCGTTACCATAAACAAGTTACGACCAAAATCATGGGGTTACTGGTCACTTATCCTTAGTGACAGTGCCTCTCGAAAATAAAATGGTTTTTATTACGGGCGTATCGCTTTATAATAATAATACAATAAATAAATATTGCAGGACAAACCACACATCGCCATCTAGCCCCAAGCTAAGTAACTAGACTTGTGTTATGGGTGCTAGACAACGGATATACTACTTATATACTTTTCTTTTGTAAATACATACTTATATAATACATCGAAACAACCAGACCACAGACAAATATCTAAGCATATACACATGTCTGAGGCGGGAAGCGAACCCGCAACCCTGTGTATGGCAGTCCTTCATGGTGACCATTGTGCCAACTGGGTCGTCTGGGTTTATACATATTCCTTACACTTTGTTGTGAAATGGCAGGTATAAAAAGGCAATTAAGAAGTGAAGAATAAAGAAGTAAGAAGTAAAGAAGAAGTGACGACCTCTGTGGCGCGTCGGGCGAACACCCGACTGCGACGCAGAAGGTTGCGGGTTCGATTCCCGCCGGGAACAAGTATTTATGCTGACCATAAGTTCTTGTTTCTGGTTCTGGGTGTTTCCTATATGTATAATATGTATATATTTACAAAAAAAAAAGTATATAAGTAGTTTATCCGTTATCTGGCACCCATAACACAAGCATTAAGTTGCTTAGCTTGGGGCTGGATGGCGATGTGTAATATGTCCTGAAATATTTATTTATTTATTTATTTAAAGCTATTACAAACCTGAAGTGAGTAGAACGATGACCTTCAAAGCGACGTACTCGTACCGATCGACTCGTAACCTTCTTAAGTGATCGGTGAAACTTAGCATCCTTTCTATACACGGTGTTAATCCTAATCTGTAACAAAGGATATTAAAAATTAATCTTTCGTTAAAATTACTCAGAAAACTAAATATAACGTCTGCAATCTGCGACTCTAGATTCCAGAATCTGCGTCTTCAGACTTTATAAACAAAACTTTTGTTAGGGTAATCAAAATAAATTTTATTTCAATAATAAAATAAAAAATACATACAACCGAATTGAGAACCTCCTCCTTTTTTGAAGTCGGTAAAAATTTTTTTTTTTGGGTAAACATAAATAAATAAATGCCACACAGCGCCACCTAACCCCTAACCAAGGCTGGTCACAAGATAACGGAGATACTTAATACATTTTTTTTTGTGAAAAATACTCTTATCTATACTTCTTTATTTAATACTAGCGACTCGTCCCGGCTTCGCACGGCTATATTATGCATGTATTATACATGCGTAATATAGCCGTAGCCATACATGTATAAACCTTTCTCTTGAATCACTCTATTTATTAAAAAAAACCGCATCAAAATCCGTTGCGTAGTTTTAAAGATTTAAGCATACAAAGGGACATAGGGACAGAGAAAGCGACTTTGTTTTATACTATGTAGTGAAGTGATTATTTATTTATTTATTTTATTTAAAGGAAAGTCTACAGCTAAGTTTAACATAATAAAACAGAAGAATTAGAAACACAACGCCAATTACAGACAATCACAAATAGAAACATAATAAAAATGTAAGATTTTTTTGTTTTTTCTATTAGTAACGAATAGGCTCCGAAACTACCGGACCGATTTCGATGAAACTTGTTATGAGGATACATTGATTCATTGGGAGTAACATAGGCTACTTTTTATCCCGATATTCCCACGGGATCGGGATAAAACCCACCCACAAAAAAAGCACACCCAAATCACATCTGTACACAAGTACTTGTTCGACGGCAGGAATCAAATCCGCTACCTTCTGCGTTGCAGACTATATTACTGGTACTGGTATACGGCCTCTTTAGTTGGGTCCTTTTTGCGTGAGAATGTAGTAGGCCCTCTCAGCTTAGGCGACCGTATCCAGAGGAAAGGACTTGTCAATACTTCTGGAGTCAACTATCTTATCTTATCTTGTATATCGAGGGCTGACAAATAGCCAGCAACACTTCGACCCATTGGGATCTTTTGTGCTTACCCCTTAATGTTTCTTACTCTTTGAAGAAGTGGTCGATTAACACCGTAATCCCACTGAGAGGAATAAACCTGTATTCCTCCGGTTTGGGATACGCATTCCCAAGGAGGCTCATACGCTTCGCTGCTAAGACGTCGCATTCACACACTATGTGCTCCATAGTTTCCCTGACATCACCGCAGGCTCTGCAGTCATTATTTGAAGTTACCTTCATTTTTAAAAGCATGTCATTGGTTTCGTAGTGTCCTGTCAAGGCACCAACCACAGCTCGTGCTTTGCTTCTACCGTTGTTCAATATATATTTAGAAGCCCCTCTGGTGCCTATGAATTTCTTCGAATGTAGTAGAACTTGACTGATTTCCCACTCTTGTGAGTGTTTCTTATCAGCGTTATCCTTTATGGCCTTTATGATTGTGCATGCTGGCAGACCCATACCTGGTTCAGGTCCAAGCATAGCAGTCAACTAAGCCGCGGTTTTCATCACGATGTTTTTATTCACCAAAACTATAGTAAATGCCTTGTGTGTATACATACTTGGCACTCTGATGCAGCGTGATGCCTCTACCGCCACCGACGCGGACCTCCCCCGGCGTGCTCACGCCGCGGTAACAGCACGACAGCACGAGCAGCTCGCACCAACTGTTGATCAGTAGGCAGATCTGATCGTCTATCTGTTGGGGGGAACACTTCTATTAATATCAAATTTTAAGTCCTGGCTGACTGATAATTCAACGCACAGCACAAACCAATTGATGGATTGTGTTAAAATTGGAGATACCTATAAATACCATCAACCATCAAGCGGGTGTGATAGTGGTCAAATGCTGACCCATCATATGTAAAAAAAAGTATGTGTGTCCGCGTGGTTTCCGCAGACACATGAGGTGAAAACCAAGGCTGACTAACCATAATAAAGCTTCCTCTTTACTGAAAATAAATTAATATATAATATTCCATTATGAC
Source organism: Idaea aversata (assembly GCA_907269075.1). NCBI lineage: Eukaryota > Metazoa > Arthropoda > Insecta > Lepidoptera > Geometridae > Idaea > Idaea aversata. The sequence goes on from OU026084.1 coordinate 3,625,787, forward strand.
TTGATAGATGGCAAACCCAATTTGCTACAGGATTGAAAAACTAAAAAATGTCTATGGCCAGTAAAAATCGACTAAGTGTGTAAACAAAGCTGTATGAGCTAATAACAACCCTTGGCTTTCCTTGAAAAAGCAATAAAGAAGAAATGAAATGGTTGTATGACCCTGGAAATAGATCTCAACGCCCGCGCCGTCCACCGAGCGATTGTAAACTATTTTTAAAGAACAAGGGTATATGAGTCTAGGCCATCAGAAATAGTACATATTGCAAAAACAGCCAGCAGTGAGAAAAGAACTCGTATAATGTAATTCAAATGTCATCATCATCTTCCTGCCCTTATCCCAATTTATTTGTGGTCGGCGCAGTATGTCTTCTTCTTACATTCACTCCTATCAGTCGTCATCTCATCGTTCAAATTCATCTCTCGTCATGTCTTGTCTCACGCAGTAATATAATTTTATTCAAATATATCTTACCGAAATATTCTTGAAGAGAGGTAAACTCTTGCACCATTTGACAATCTTGTAGAGCCTATGGTCGGCTATATTGCACAAGTCAGCCAGGAAGTCTGGGCTGGAGTTCTGCGCTGTGATCCCGCTCGCTGCCAACAAGGGGTTAGCGGAGGGAGTGCCTGCGCCTGCGCCGGGTGACTTCCCAATGCGGTTCAACTCGGACTCGTTGTATTGCCAGAGGTGTTCCACGTCCATTATTTCCTGGAAGTACAATATTATGATGTAATGGCAGGACTGCCAAACACAGGGTTGCGGGTTCTATTCTCGCCTCAGACATGTATTTATGCTTAGATATTTAGATAGAACGCTTTATTGCACACAAGTTACAGAAAAAGTACAATTATTTTTTTAATATATTTTTTTAATATTTGTCTATTGTCTGGTTGTTTCTTTGTATTATAAGTATATATTTACAAAAGAAAAGTATTTATGTGGTATGTCCGTTGTCTAATCAGTAATTTGTTTACATAATAGCTCTTTTGAAGTGGTCGTAAATATCGTTTCTAAGACTCAGCGCGTGCCGCTCACAGATGACGTAATTTATGGTGACAGCTTTACTGGTTTTTTAAACAAACAATTCGCGAGTACCCTTATCACGAGTCTAGTTACTTAGCTTGGGGCTAAGATGTCGATCGATGTGTGGAATGTCCTGCAATATTTATGACTTATTGACTGATAATTATCAGATATAGACGAACCCCGCTCATACAAAATAGCGAACGTGCATTTTGGTGACGTCGTCTATTACAAATCTAATGTACTTACCCTACAATTTTTTTGAAAATTAGTCACACTTATTGGTTTTAACTAAGAATTAAACAATAGATATTTTTTTAATAATTAAGATTAATATTTCACTATAATAGTTTTTTATACTGCCCATTATTTACGCTAAAAAAAATAATCTTAATTTTGTAGAATATCAGTGAAACAAATAGCGGTAGCGCGTTTTTTACATTGTCTCATATACAGTCAGCAAATGACTGAGGGTAAAAAGTGCATATTTTAAAGTTTTAATGACGGTTCAATAATTTTTGGTTGTTCTGCGTGAAATAACTAACACTTCGAAAGCTTTAGTGATATCAAGCAGAATAATAAACAAAGACTGAACCGTTATTTAAAAAAATAAAACTTTAAATTATGCACCTGCTACCCTCAGTCCTTTGCTGACTGTACACCAGTAGAGGGGGTAGCTGTCAACCAAGGCAGTCTGGCGTTAGACACTGTGCGGGTTGGACGTGCGCCTGCGCGGAGCTGTGTAGTAGTGAGCCAGTGATACTTAGCTATAGTTAGTTCTCTTTGTGTGATAGCGGGCACCACACCTTGGTATATTCCGAATTACCAAATCATTGGACAGGACTGCCTGTAGTGGAAATTAGGTTATGGTTATAGCTTACCTGTAATAAAGGCGGTATGTCGGGCGTTAATCGACTGTTACTTGACTCCCCTCGGTTGTTGTAAGAACCTGGACCGTTTACCTGCAAAAATTTACATAGGTAAGTCACTTCATTTTGTTTTTAACTTAATAAAAAAAACACTGTAAAAACCCGTCCCCGGGATGGCGGGTATCCGTGAGTATTTTCTCTCCGAAAAAGCAAACACCCTGCTGTTTTTTCAATGTTTAATTTTTTGTAACGTCTTGAAAGGAAAGTAAAAAACATATGCACATATTTTTCTTTCTGAGTAGAACTTAAGTGGTAGTAGTCGGCAACGAAAGCGACGACCTATGAGTTCTAAAATTGCTGTATAGAATGTTTCCACCTCAAACATAGTGTCAGTTAGTATTTTTTGCTACATAAGATAGGTCACCGTTTGACCACTATCGCACTTGCCTGATGGTAGGTGACGATGCGGCCTAAGATGCAGCTTTCCTAGAAGATACCTATTCACTCGCGACTTGAAGACCCTTAAATTGTATTGTATTGCATGTCAAGGTGGTTAAGGTTTATATTAAATTGTTGTCTTCAAATGCGCTCCGCCGCGCCTCCAGCGGTGTGCGCTGGGCTAAGGAATGTCGAAGCAAAAAGCTCAGTTTAACTTACACTAGTGAGACTGGAGGCGTGTCGGAGTGTTGTTGGCGCATGCGCAGACAGCAGCGAGCCGGTCGACGCTGCGCCGGAAAGTGTGTACGAACATTGGTATGTGGAACGACCACCGCGGGTTCTGTCTTCTCTTATTGCTAGAAATCACAATAAAAATAACATGCTTAATGATTTACTACGACCAATAAAAAAAAATGTATAGAGAAGCATTTGACAATGTCGTTTTTGAAAAGTGATTATTTACATATTACATGTTTAGCGACAGCTAGAGATACAGCGAAACTAATCGCTATAAAAATAAATCTATAAACAGGGTGTCCCGTAACTAATCGATAAACGGGTACCTACTGGTAGAGGACACTGTGCTTGTTCAGAAAAATAAAGTCTCTATGAAAGTCTCTCGGTTTCCGAATATGCGCCATTTTCAAAATTTCTAAATTTAACGTCCTTCTTTATGCTTTTTGGTGCCAAGAGTGCAAATAAATAAATTATTCCAATCTGTTTTTTTTATAGTATTCCAGGATAAATGTGCTATCGACTGCTATTATTTTTTTATTTATTTATTTATATATTATTTTTATTTTTATGACACCAGAAAATTCTTTTGACGTGATAACGTCTAGTAAATTGATGGAACACCTGCATTCACAAAAATTTAACGTCATTGTCACGTTCCCATTGTGTGACGTCATTGTCACATTGCCACGCAGCAATATAAATATATCTCAACTGGGCTTGTGTTATGGTGACGAGTGACGAATATAAGACTTATATAAAGGAAAAAATATATAAATGAAAAAAAAAACTATATTACTATATTTTTTTATGAAAATAAAAGATAAAAAAAGGGAAAAAAAAAAAAAAAAAAAAAAACAATTTTTCATCGGTTTCCTTTGACGTTATCATGACGTATAATTATCGTCCGTAAACCGACTTCACAGACAAACATTTTTATTAAACTAAGATTAACTTATTATTATTGTTGCTTAGATTGCGATGTCCTGCAATATTTAATAATGTTAATAATATACTATTCTTACCTTCCAACTTCATACCGCATCCCAAACACTTATCGAACCGACACGCGGGACACTTTTTCCTTGTAGCGACTGTGACAGGGCAGTTCCCTCCTCTCAAACACATGTAGTTCTTGCGGTTCTGAACCGTCCGTTTGAAGAAACCTTTACAGGATTCGCAGGAGAAGATACCGTAGTGGAACCCGCTGATTTTATCACCGCATATTGGGCACGGACTGTGGGTAGACAAACGTGGTTTTTAAGTTTTTGGTGACATAAAGGTACAGTATGGGTCATTAGTAAATGATCAGTTTGCTACAATAATACTCTCAACAAGTATTGGAGTTACGACCTTATTCTAATAGACGTTACACACAAACTTAAGGTGAAAGGGTACCTGCGCGCTCTCCATACAAACGTAGTCGACTGTTTCCTCCCTGGATAATGACACTAGTACAAATATTTTTGTGCCATAAAACCTATAATTGCCATGACTATGTTTTGGTTTTTTTTATTTTCTAATTATTATAGAAATTAAAATTAAAAAAAAAAAAAAAAAAAAAAAAAAAATTAGGGGTATGGTCATGGCAGTTGTAAGTTTTATGCACCAAAAATATTTGCTCTAGTGTCATTATCCAGGGAGAAAACAGTAGACTACGTTTGTAATAGTTTGTATGGATTAAGCCCCCGGTACCCTTTCCTCTTAAATACTTGAATTAAAAGGACTCAGTGTGATTATTATTTTCAACAAGTTAGCTATGTCTTTAGTTGTGTGTGTGGTATAAGCCGCCACCCGCTTCACCAACCGACGTGGGTTCGATCCACAGGTTACGTTGTTATAATGTTCAAATAGTACTCCACAGGATTGTTAACGTTACGGTGGGCAGAGACTTTTGACCGTTGATTGTACCACAAGAAACTGGTGACAAATTATCAATTGTTTTTATATATTCCTAACTAATATTATAAATCCAAAAGTTGGTTTATTTATTTGTTTGTATATTTGCAGACAAACTGATATGCGGTACTAAGCGGTTTGCTGCGTCATTTCTTGCAGAAATGTTAATAGATTTTATTAGACTATATAAATATAATAAAGAGGACATATTTGATTGTTTTGCATTGAATAGGCTCTGAAACTACTGTACCGATTTTGATGAAACTTGGTAGGTAGATACATTAATTCATTGGGAATATTATAGGCTACTTTTTATCCCGATATTCCCACGGGATCAGGAGTTACCCGGGTGAAACCGCGGACACATAAAAACTGTCAATTCATTTTCGACAAAAACGGGCAGATCAACTTAGAACCAGTAACGTTCACTCGATTTATATCACTACATAGTATATAACTAAGTCGCTTTCTCTGTCCCTATATCCCTTTGTTATAACAGCTTAAATATTTGAAACTACGCAACGGATTTTGATGCGGTTTTTTAAATAGATAGTGATTCAAGAGGAAGGTTTATATGTTACATGCACAATATAGCCGTGCGAAGCCGGGACGGGTCGCTAGTATGAAATATGTATGACCTGTTGATGAGCTGCTGCCGACTGATCCCCTGGTGATGGTGTAGCCGGTCGTCTGTCTCCGCGTCCTCGTCGTGCGCGGGTGACGCGGGGAACACGGCCGACGGGTCGCCGCGGTACACCACGTGCGGGTGACGACTCTGAGGGGGAATGTAGAAACTAAAGTAGTTTTAGACGAAGGCACACATCCTAACATAGTTTTCAAAACGCTTTTAAGTGATTTTAAGCAAATTGTATGATTCCAAATGAATAGAGTTTTGTCACAGTCAAGTTTTCGAAGTGTATTTGCATTTTTTTTACTCCTTAGAATTGTTTTGTACAAGAGTGGTATTAATTTGAAAGAAAAAAGCCTCAGTCTTTGGACTGTGACGTTATATTTTATGCTTTCACGGCTTTTCTAGTATGATTTAACTGCCTGTGTTGAAAGGTACCGCTTCTTTGACATGAAAATATATTTTTTTTTCTTCAGTTATGGCTTCGCACGGTTTGTGCATATAGCCAGTATCAAGTAATATTTTGCATCAAGTTATGGCCCGATTTACAGAAATCGGGCTCAAAGTGTTTCAAGATGGTCAAGTCGTCAAGTCACAGTTTGTCAAGTCAGGGGTCATAGTAAAGCGGTGGCTACTTTACTATAACCTTGTAGGAGATTTTGGAGGCAACGAGAAAAGTCCATGTTTGACACTGATTTTTACTTTCACTACACTTGTGCACTTTCACAGAACTAAATTAGATAACTTTCCACCGGAATTATACAATTTAACTCGGTTTACAACTAAGTTTCGTGTAAATAAAACTGCAGCACGACATGTTGTTGGCTCGTTCCCGCCAAAACTCCATGAAAATGTATTATTGTTGGTGCCCCAAGTCACCTGGTAATTGTTTTCGAATTTCTTCAGGTCAAAGTCCATCAAACATCCAAATCTGGATTTTGACTACTTTCGTAAATCAAACTTTAAAAAGTATTGTCCAGGACCACGATCCAGGATTTAGGATCCAGGACCAGGAGCAGTTTCAGGATTTACTGATATTATAGCGACAGAACGGTTTCCGGAGCAATCAAAAACTGCTCGGAATTTGACCTGGAGAAATCAAAAAACCATAAACAGCCGACTTGGGACCAACTTGGGGCACTACCAATGTTATATCTATCAAGCAAAGGATACCAAGAATACCAATTTTATTTACAATATTTTTATTCTTGCTGGATTATGCTTTGTGATTTTGCTTGCTTGTTTTGTCCATACCTATTCTATTTTCTACTCGTGAGAACCTATTATTGGCTTTCTGTTTCTTGTTTCGATACTTATTATTCTTATTTTGTAAAGCTGTTGGTTATTCAAATTAATAAATAACACACCCCCGAATACTGAAAAGCTACTTAATCTTAAGTGGCGTTTAAATTGAAATTTAAGTGTAGGCTTCAATAGAAAGCATACGCTTAACGTCAATTTAAACGCCACTTAAGATTAAGTAGCCTTTCCACTTAAATCATATAGCTATCTAACGTTGGTTTTTACCTGTACAGGCGAGTGTGTTGGCGAGAACTCTGAGCTGTAAGAGTAGCATGAAGAGTGCGAAGCGTCGCTGTTGTTGCGCGAGAGTGACGGTGTGTAGTGACGCGACGCACGTGGGCTCGCTGACGGACTGCTGTATACGCTGCGGGTAATTATATAGATCATAACCTTTTCAACTCACACGATTTGATATTCATAGTAATTATTTTCCCGGGTCTTAATTGCGTATTTTTAACCCTTGACGCAAAAATGATGCGGTGGTATAAGTTTGACGTGTCTGTCTATGTGTGTGTGTATCTGTCTGTGCCATCGTAGCTCCCGAACGGATGAACCGATTTTGATTTTGTTTCTTCTGTTTGAAATGTGAATAGTCGGGAGTGTTTTTAGATCTATTAGCTTTGTTTGATCGAAATCGGTTTAGCCATCTAAAAGTTATGGGGGATAAAAGTTGGAGGTATTGTATTTTTTTTTTGTAAACTTGTTCCAAATCGCTCAATAAATAGCGAGTTTTGTAATTGTCATACTTTTGGTCAAGAAAATGAGTAGAAATTAATGATAATACAACTAGCATGTTCACTGAAATATATCATTACAAAATCCACCTTTTGAATCGCAAGCGGGTGTACACCCACCACGCCACATATTCCGTCAAAGTTTACCTCCCATCTAGAGGTTTGGCGGTATTCTTTAAACTTGAACCATGTAGCTTCTGTCTGGGTGCTAGGTTCCAGCCTAAAAGCAGAGTGACTTACCTATGCGTATACATGGAATGTACTGCGGAATCAGTGCTAGCACTGGACTGGACCCGCGCCAACCTGCCCAGCAGGGGCGATCCGTGCTGACCTATCAATTTGTCTAAGCTCGATGGCTCGCATTTCAACTCTGAAAAATAAACAAGCATAATTTTAATATCACAAAATCTTTAAAGCTATTAACTGAACTTGGATTACCAATCTCCTTCCTAATGGTCATGGAGCCGTGGTCGGAAAGAGCGAGAGACTTGACGCTATTGGTGGGAGACGACGGCTTTTTAGGCAGAGTGGGGGATTTACCTGATAGTCTCCTTCTTGATAGTCAAGTTCTGCACTTTCCGATGGGTATATGCGGCATAATAAGAATGGAGCCGTGGTCGAATAGAGCGAGGACGACTTGGCGCTTTTGTTACGAGACAATGGCCTTTTAGGTAGAGTGGGAGAGTTACCTGATAGCGTCTCCTTCTTGATGTTCAAGTTCTGCACTTCTCCGATGGGCGTGTGCGGCATGATAGGAATGGAGCCGTGGTCGAATAGAGCGAGAACGACTTGGCGCTTTTGTTAGGAGACGATGGCCTTTAGGTAGAGTGGAAGAGTTACCTGATAGAGTCTCCTTCTTGATGGTCAAGTTCTGCACTTCTCCGATGGGCGTGTGTGGCATGATGGGCATCGAGCCGTGGTCGGATAGAGCGAGAGACTTGGCACTGCTGGTAGGAGACGACGGCCTTCTAGGTAAGGAGAGAGGCATGTCTGATAGAAGAGGTATCTGAAATCAAAGTAGGTTTTTAATCTTTTCTTTGAACTGCTTTCTTTGTTTGCTTTGCTTTGTGACGCAGAAGTTAGACAAACAATAAACCAATTAGACACAGATTCAGCCCTTTTAGGCTGATATTCCTTTTTTTTATTTAACCTACATTGTCCCACTGCAGGGCAAACGTCTCCCTCATATGTTTCCATATTGTATATAGCAGTGCTCCGCGGTTTCACCCGCGTAACTCCCGATCCTGTGGGAATATCGGGATAAAAAGTAGCCTATAGCCTTCCTCGATAAATGGACTATCCAACACAAAAATATTTTTTCAATTCGAACCAGTAGTTCCTGAGATTAGCGCGTTCAAACAAACAAACAAACTCTTCAGCTTTATAATATTAGTATAGATTAGGCCAGTCTTCATCGAACGCATCAAGATCATCATGCCATCTTTTATGGGGTAATATTATTAAGAAATATTATTTACTAGCTGCGCCCCGCGGTTTCACCCGCGTAAGTCCCGATCCCGTGGGAATATCGGGATAAAAAGTAGCCTATGTGTTAATCCAGGTCCCCAGCTATTTACATACCGAGTTTCATCGCGATCGGTCCAGTAGTTTTTGCGTGAAGGAGTAACAAACATACATACACACACACACACACACACACACACACACACACACACACAAACTTTCACATTTATAATATTAGTAGGAAAGTAGGATTATTCACAAGTCGTTAAGAAAATATATATACCGTATCAACAAATAGTAATGAAATACATACCCTATTCATGCTAAGGCTTCTCTGATGAGGTTGCAAAGGCGCCGTATACTTCAGATCTAACACTCTCTGATCGTCCATGGTCTGTAACTCTGTCTTCAAGGGTTCCGTCTTGATAGTCACGTTGCGAAGCGTGTCTATCGAGTCTCGTGATGATTGGAGGTCTAGAGAGTTGCTGTTCTCGTCTGTAATTTAGAGAAATAAGAGTAAATTAGTTAATTTATATGTAGTCCATTGAAATATTACATTTTTTGGGCTTAGCGTGCATTTGTCAGAGGACGCTTTTTTATTTTTTAGATATCAAGGGACTAATGCGGTTATAATTAAAAAAGCGGACACCTAATTTAAGGTATTAAAGTAGCAAAATTTTGCATACCTAGAAACATTTCTTAAATGCAAAAGTAACTGTTTGTCTGTTACGTCGTGACGCCTAAACCAATAAACTACTTTAGATGAATTTCGTTGATTTAGCCTTTAATAGCATATGTCAATATACCTTCATATAAAGTACCAGAGTAAGGCTTGCATACATACGTACCCACTTTATAGGGCAATGATTAAAATAAATTTTGTGAAATTCTAAAGCATATCAGGATATTCTCTGAAGATTTCGAAATTTTCCCAACTCTTCCTACAGACCTAATGAGTAACAGGCTGTTAAAATAAAACTAGTGTTGTCTTATCTACATCGATACTAACCATTATTGATACTGGTGTCGATAACCATCTCGGAGTCAGACAGCTCTCCTTCCCAAGACATGGGTCGTTCTCTGTCGCACGCCTGACTCTCGTACTGACCGCTCGAAGACCGCATCTTCTTGTTTCGCATATTAACCTGATTAATAAAAATAGCTAAATTGGAGGCTCACAGCTAATCGACGCTCGCTGATCGTTTACGGTCGTGCGGGTTAAGCGACGCCTGGCGCGGTCATTACTTCAATGGGTGGCTAATTAGTAGTGTTGCAAAAATGTGTTTCGTGAGCCCCTCCACGTCCGGAAGGCACGTTAAGCCGTTGGTCTCGGTTGTAAACTCTAACAATAGGTGAGTCACACCACTATACGAGAAGAAGAATAAAAACAACTTGGCACTAAAGATCGATTCAACTTCACTGGCTTTCCTACATCGAGGATCGAGTGGTCAAAAGTGCGTATCTAGGACGAGTTTAGGGGAGATGGTGGAAGATTTAGATATCGCTGGATTGACCAAGTCCAACAAGACCTGCAACTTCTGCAAGCCCTTCAAGTAGCAGCATGTGGCACAAATGATCGAGCGGTCAAAGGGACGTATCTGGTAAGATTTCAAGGGAGGCGGTCCGTTGGAAGCTATCGCTGGATTGACCAACTCTAACAAGACCTGTAACTCATGCTTGAAGGTCCTTCAAGCAGCAGCAAGTGGCACAAATGATCGAGCGGTCAAAGGGATGTATCTGGGATGATTTCAAGGAAGGCGGTCCGTTGGAAGATCTAGATCTCGCTGTATTGACCAAGACTAACAAGACCTGCAAGCATTTCAAGTAGCCGACTGGCAGAAAGTGGCACAGAATAGGGTGCAATGGTGTCTCTTAGTGTCGGAAGCCAAGATCCACTTCGGGTCGCTGAGCCAGCATAAAGTAAGGTAAGTACGTAAATAGTATGAAATGATACCTTGTACCATGTCTATATATCTTTCTTTTTTTATTTCTGGTGCGTTGTGATGTTGTGGCGTGATTTAAAGTCATATATTTTGGTATTTTGATATTTTAGATCTAAAAGAAAGATTTCCATGGACTGATAAAAATTAATTGACAAGAAGATTTCTGCTAATTTTTGAATAATAATAATACCTCATATTGATGTTGATTGAAGTCAATCTTGGAGATCTCAGCATCAGTAGAGTCTTCGTCGTGAGGTTCCGAAGACACACTGATGCGAATACCACTGGAACTATACGAAAACTGGCCTGGAATTAAACACGGCATATACTTAGAAAAGTTCATATTTTATATAATTTCATATTTAAAAATACAATATTTACTCATTGACCTTTTTTTATATTTAACTAGCTGTTGCCCGCGATTTCGTACGCATGGTAGTTTTGTTTTATATACAAAAGCCTTCGAGAACCACTCTATCCATTGTTGAAAACAGCATAACAATCGGTGCAGTAGTTTTTGAGTTTATAGCGGAGTTTATAACAGACAGACAGACGCGGCGGATGACTTTGTTTTATAATATTAGTGATTTGTAAGGACAGGGCAATAAAGCAAACTCTCATTTGCCATGACAGGCACAACCCAATTAATTTGCTTCAACCATTTGAAGTTTGTGTCATTATATCTTTAAATCTAACGGCAAAAGGTAACTGTCTAATATATGGGCTAGCTAGAGGATCTATAGCGGTTGTAAATGATCATAAATAAAATAAGAGACTCGTAAAACCTCATGAGTCTCATAAAATCTGATGAGTCTCTTGTAGTTTATCCATAATGAAGGGCCTCATTCCAACCGCACATCCTAATTTAGGTTAAGACCTAAGGATTTGTGGTTGTGTCTAATAATGCTAATCTTCTATACATATAAAATGCTTTGTTCTGACTGACTACGGATCCTGAACCTCTGATCGTAGAGACCTGAAACTTGGAGGGTGTGTCCTTTGTATGACGTAGACATCCGATAAGATTTTTTCCGAAAGATTTTCCGAAATTCTACCCCTTAAGGGGTGAAAAAAAGGGGCAAAGTTTGTATGGGATAACTTGATTCCTTAATCCAATCCTATTAGAACTATTTTCGACTTCAAAGCGGACGAATTTGCGGGCAAAAGTCAATCCTATAAAATTTTAACTTTTACATTTTATGACTTTAGATCTATTGACGGAAGCATGAAACAACAATACAGACAAAAACAACAGTTATACAATTATTTGTTTTGTTCGGTTAGGGGTCAACAGCCGGCGGCTATCAGTAGGTGCCTATACTTTTTATCTGCACTAATACCTATTATAAAGAGGAAAGATTTTTGTTTGTAACGAATAGGCTCCGAAAGTACTGGACCGATCTCGATGAAACTTAGTTTGAAGATACATTGGTTCATTGGGAGTAACATAGGTTACTTTTTATCTCGATATTCCCACGGGAACGGGACAATAATACAAATAACAAATGCTATGTAACAAAATTTAACGACGACCCAGTTGGCACAATGGTCACCATGCCGGACTGCCGAACATAGGGTTTGGGGGTCGATTCCCGCCTCAGACAAGTATTTGTGCTTAGATATTTGTCTGTGGTCTAGTTGTTTCTCTATGTATTATAAGTATATATTTACAAAAGAAAAGTATCTAAGTAGTATATCCATTGTCTAGCACCCATAACACAAGTCTAGTTACTTAGCTTGGGGCTAGATGGCGATGTGTGGAATGTCATGAAATATTTATTTTATTTTTATTTTAACAAAATGTCGTAAAGTGTCAGATCAAGCTGATATTATCTGCTTCATGGTGGTAAATCTTCTATAATACAAGAATTAATCGCAATGTATTGCTAAGCTAAGCGCAAATCTTGAGAACAGCAGAACCGATTTCGCTAATTATTTTTTTGTTGTGTTTGTTATTGTCAGGAGAAGGTTCATAAGAAAGAAAAAAATAAGAAAATTGCATAGAAAATTATTACGCAGGTGAAACCGCGGAGCGATTGATTGTTTGTTTGAAGAGTTTGTGTGTGTGTTTGTTATTCCTTCACGCAAATATTACTGGACCGATTGCGATCAAACTCGGTACGTATATTATAGCTGGAGACCTGGATTAACACATAGGCTTTTTATCCCTATATTTCAACTGGATCGGGAGTTATCACTACATAGTATAAAGTGAAGTCACTATTCGCCGTCCCTATTTCCCTTTGTATGCTTAGATCTTTAAAACTACGCAACGGATTTTGATGCGGTATTTTTAAATAGATAGAGTGATTCAAGAGGAAGGTTTATATTAGACATGGGGCGGGTACCCGGTTTGGATCCGGTACCCGGCGGATCCGGCACTTTTTTTAGGATCCGGCCGGGTACCGGGTAATGGTGCCGGGTAAATTGATAGACCAAAAATAATGAAACATATTACACTTTTTAAATTATTTATTATGCTGAACACAAACGGTAATCATTATAATTATGTTTTGCTCACTAATTTATCAGGAAGAACTAAAAAAACTAAATATATATTTTATTTTAATATTGGTAATTTAAGATGGGTAAGTTGTGATGTAAAAACGCCAATTTTTCTGCGCGGTTAGCATTTAGACGACTGCGTTTCTTGTCATAAATTAGCCCTGCTTCTGAGAACAGGCGTTCGCTGTATACAGAACTAGATGGTGTGCATAGATATTTCGCCGATACGTACCCGCCGGGTACCCACGAGTACCCGGCGCAGAATGTGTCGGGTACCCGTTCAGCGAGTACCCGGCAAAACCACTACCCGCCCCATGTCTAGTTTATATGTATAATACATGCATAATATAGCCGTGCGAAGCCGGGGCGGGTCGCTAGTTAATTCTATTAGTAGAATTGATCTTACCATTGTTCGTCTCCGGACCCGACATGCTTATAGTTGTAACTGACACGTGTCCACCCTCCACTTTTACAGCTTCCCCCCCCTCACTCGACATCGTTCACATCCACGATAAAACTAACATCACAAACTATCGATATAATACTATCGACAATTTCACTACACTATAGCACCGACGCGCAAAATTCATATCAAAATTCAAAGTCTCTTTTTTTTGCGTTTAAGGCATTATCAGTCTTTCGATTCGGGTTTATTTTGATTTTTAATACCGGCTCTTGAAACCGGATGTTCAGGAACGGATGTCCAAATCATCATTGGTTATCTGAAACAAAGAAAAAGTACATAAAAACAATGGAAACATAATAAACAATTAGATCTATCTAGCAACCACCATATTTAATATTTTGTTATGTCACCTGTCTATAAACACTTGGGACTAATGAATCGAATCTAACGATACCTTAATTATACAAATCCATCGACTGTTTTGGAAGATAAGAGGGAATAAAGAATATTACAAAAATACATACAAAGATAGGCGCGTAAAACATGACCCATTCCTTCCCCGGTAAAAAAGGAAAAGCTGTTTCACCACAGCTGTTCTTTTTTATTTTCGAAAATAAAACGTGAATGATTTTAAAAAGCTCGCGGCGAAGTTTTCAATACGTCATTATTCACGGAAAGCTGTCGAGGCGACTGATTCAGAGCGGTCTGTGTGTTTGTTGTGGTACGTATATGACACACGTCGCATATACTACGTGCCAGATAAGAGTGTGCGCGCTAAATCAGTTTGCGTGTTGTCAAATCGGAACTAATTGATTTTACTCCGATTTTTTGTTAGGTTCTGAATGTGTGTGAGATGCTCCTTGTTTTTGTTTCCTATTTTAATTACCATCATCGTGGTAAGAGTAAGTACTGGGAAATAGGCTACCTACTAGCTTCGTTTATTTGAAAAAAATCCAGATTCCAAAAATATTTTTCTTCTTTTTATTGCCTTTTCAGGGAAGATAAATGGTTAATATAAGCCTATACAGACAGCTTCGACCACCACTTCGTCGATTTTATGGCCATAGACAACTGTATTTACCATCTAGCGAGGCTATTGGAACCAAACTCTTTTTAAATAAAAATTGATGCCAGGGACAAAAATGGAACGCGACGAAAGCGCGCCCATCACAAATTGCGCGCAGACTTTTCTGGCACGCAGTAAAGCACGAGTGTTTGCGCGGCCTTGCGCCAGCCCAGTGTTGCGCGATATCGGTCCACAATATATCGATAAACCGCGTCGACCCCTTCGTGTCATTGGCATTATGTTTACGAGGGCGAAGCTCGGTCGCGATAACAAACGCACGTTGTCACTAACTATACTTTAACAAATTAAAAATATAAACACTAAGAACTGAGAATTATAATATTTAAAATAGGTACAAAGTTACAAACTGATTTCAAAGTCATATGTAGTCGATAAAGCACAGTAACTGCGAGGTGCGCGGGAGAGGGGGCGAGGCGTTGAGCGGCCTTCACGAAGCCGGTTGTAGTGATCGGCGAACATTTCGCCTTTCGCGTGCAGGACTGGTCCGCCCGCCTCGACACCACTCCCAATAAGAAACTAACTATACACGGACACCGAACGACATGACAGCTTGAAATAACCATCAATGTACAAAACTTCAAACAGTGATGGCGTCGCAATACTTGAGCATAATATAAAACACAAATAGAAAAAATATGATTAGATTTTCCGTTTCTCTAGATAACAATTAAATTGATAGTATTTCATGAACAGATGTGGAAATTAAGCACTAACCAATCACAAGTTTTTCATTTTCTTCATCAGCATTTGACGCCATTCGTCTTTACTTACATAGTATAAAACAAAGTCGCTTTCCGCCGTCTGTCCCTAATCCCTATGTGTGCTTAGATCTTTAAAACTACGCAATGGATTTTGATGCGGTAGAGTGGTTCAAGAGGAAGGTTTTGGTACATAAAATAAAAATACCACGCCTACGAAGTCGCGGGCAACAGCTAGTTACACATGTAGAAATTTCAATAACCTAACCTCTTTACAAACAAGTAATTTTTGTTCGAAGTTTTGTCATTATTCTTTGATATCTGGCAGATCGTTAGGTATTCTTGATTTCAATAATTTATCAGATAAATAGCAGTGTCTAACTGTCTACAAATCAAATGTCTGACGGATCAATTAACATTCAATAAGTCCTTTGCTCCAGACAATTCCCAGTGAATTCAATCGTACGACAGCCAGACAGAAATGCAGTCGCCTTGGCAACGCAATTAACAGTCAATTACACAACGTAGAACGTTAAGCAATGGTTTATGCATGCGTCATTAAGAAACTTATTGGGAAACTGTATTGTTTAGATTCAATAAAGATAAATAATAATAATATATAAGGTACGGTTTATTAATAATTCAAAATAAGTTTTTAGTTCAAATACTATCCATTCATACCGAAAATAAACAGTATCAAACAAATAGATATAGATACCTACACAATCGCGATAAAAAAGTTCTATAAAACCAACTTCGGAACAAAAAATGCTAAAAATAAAAATCACAGGTACAAATAAATCATAACATACTTAATACACTAAAGTCACACATTACCATACCCATTCACATACCCACCCACAAAAATTCAAGGCAATAACCCTTCCGTAGTCGGGTAAAAAAGGACCGACAACGAGCAACAAGTAGGTACAAAAATAACGATAAATATAATGTTTTTAAAACTTGTTTAATGTTTAAAACCACGACGACGGTTTAAGTCCTTATTGAGTTGTAGCGATTAAAACATTTTATCTCTCTTTTCCTCGTGAAGAATTCAAGCAGGCGAGTGAGACAGGTGTAGATTTTAGTGTCCTAATAAAAGGGGTTCATCCGCACGCAAGATGGCGTCATCGCGGCCTAGACAAGGCCGAGCGGTCATTTGTGTACGATACGCCAGACAAGTTGCTTTGTCTGATTTATATTTATGGTCATATGTATGGAAAATTTTCAATGTTGATGAATTCATTTGATAAATTAATTTATTATGTCGATTATTCTATTAGAGTACGTGTTGGTACTGCTAATTTATTATCATATCGATAACTATCAGAACGGGAAGTCCGAATTATGGGTACTTTTGTTTTTAAACTGCACACGGATATCGTTTATCTACACAAAATTTTGTATTTGAATACGTATTAACTTTGTTCCTTTCTATAAAGTCAGCAATAAAGCAACAGATACGGTCTGATTTATAGTTATTAGGTACACGATAAACCAGCTTATCGTCTATTTCTCGATTGGAAAGCGTTCTAACACAATACATTGACATTTTACAAGGAAAACGGTTCATAGGCCTCTTACATGTACGGTACGCATCCATTGAATGGTCACGATAGTGATGTCCTTGCGTTGTTATTTCAAGTTATCGATAACAACGACGGGTGAGACGAGGCGTCGACCGATAATTATCTTAAGGTCACGGCACTATCAGTGACGTAAAAAACATGGTGTCATATAACGTGATAATAGCTTATATTAAGTTTACAGGTGAATATAGCGACAAAACAACAGACCAGATAAAATTGTTTGCAATATTTGTTTCAATGTCAACACGTTTCGAGAGTCGTTAACGACGCAATTTGACAGCCATGTGGTTATTACGTTAAACTAAAACGATGTTTGACGTTAAGTAAAACTGGCCTCTACGGAATTATAATTAAATATTCGAATGTGTGAACTTCAAAGCTACAAATCTCAATGATTTATTACAACCCGTAAAATGAACGGTAAAATTATTGATGACGTACCAATCAGACGATAGGTACTGTTGCGGTTTCGATCCATGCGGTTTCCGTCTAGTACAGTTTCCGGGGTAAATCACCTTAGTACAAACAAAGGATGAGTTCAAATTGATGGCGTAAACACCGTTCGTGAAACTATAGAGGAAAAGCGCTAGTGTAGTAACATCCTTGACCCTGATGAGCGAGGTCGTGTAACCCCTAGAGTACGACGCTCCCCATCACCCACGCTTGACGCGTAACTAAAATAGACGAGGTTAATACACGACAGCAAACAAGAGCGATCAACCACAAGAGAACAAAGAACTCTGCGATTCATTCAGCTCTAGTCATGATCAAGCTGTCTCTCCATACTTTTAGATATTTAAAATTTTTGTCCAAATGTAATTAAAAACGATAGTCCAATCTCGGGTTATGTAGGGAAGACTGATTAAGGGAAAAAGATCTAATGAAAAAATTAAATACGAATTTAAAGATTGGAAACTTTTCGGAATCTCTTTATTTCTGAAAATTTAGAGAACATACTTTTCATAAATTATTATACAGTAACAGACATAATGGTGTAATGTAATGCAATTAAATGCTATTAGTGATAGCAAAATGGCAGATAACATGCCTCTCGACAAGTTCAAAGTCTGTGTTCGGCCTTGCTGTATCTTAGTCACTGAAGAAAGTAAGTGCAGGGGTGAATGGCATTCATCTAGTGTTGTCTGGCCATCGTTCGTTAGTAAACCTTAGTTAATGCTAACACAGGTGGAACGATAGTTTGAGGTCTCAAATCTGAGACGTTAGAGAGAAATCTCTGATGATTCGTTGTTCAAATTCTGGCTTTTATAAGGCATTGTAAGAACCAACATAAAAATGTAGATTCAACTTGGTCTTACTTCTGTGTACAATAGGTTAGGTACTATAATTACAGTAAAATCTTTGATAATAAATAAAATAAAATAACTAATATAGCCTGTTAATTACAATTTTGGTATTAGATTGAAGCAAGTTTATGTATCTTTTAGATTTATCGAAACAATCACGCTTTTTATAGACCTAAACGGATATGGCATTTTGCACAGAATTTTTCGCAGGCAATTACTTGTAGCGAAAAAAAGTCCACATTTTTATCAGTCAAGGTGAAATTTTAATGATAACCTTGGTATCACGATTCATGCATATCGCATATTTATCAGGAAACTTGTTAGATTTAAATTTTATCTACATTTGATCATTATGTACTATTTTAAGTTATTGAAATTGATAAATGGATTTCATTTCAATATCTGCATTTTTATAGTCATTCTAATCATCAATCGTCTTATTAATCATTTTTAGGGTTCCGCTCATCAAAAGGTAAAAAAGGAACCCTTCTAAGATCACTTTCTTGTCCGTCAGTCTGTCTGTCTGTATGTGTGTCACCACCGATTTTCTCCTGAGTCAACACTATGAAAAGATATGACACGATTAGGGACAAATTTACATTTTTTGTAAAAACTTGTAAGTACCAAGATTTACCTTAATTTTCAACTATTTTTATATTTCGGAATTTTCCCTTTACTTGTTAAGACCTTGTTTTTTGATGTTGGTAACTCTACATTAGTCTACATCTTTTCCTTAAAATGGCCCCTTTTACCGAAAGCAATTTACCTTGACTTCATTATAACCACAGCTATTCAACGCTGTAGGTAATTAATTGTAACTATTTCGATCCCAGACTACACCTGTACAAATTATTTAAGAAATTCAACGCAATTTATTGTATAGGTAAGATTATAACGACATTCACTAAAGAATTTCTAGGACATTCTTATTTCTGCAGTTGCAAATGAGTCAGAACGACAAATATTTACACAAACTCGAATCACTGTTGTTCATAAATTAAAAGAACAACATTTTTAACATAGGTAGCAATAGTCTTTGGTATGTTGAAATGTGTTTTTTCGAAACTCGCCAGTTAGAAAAAACCACAACAAATTCATTTAGGTAACTCAAACCTAAAGTATCTATCGGAAAAACTGAATCTCAAACATTTTATAGACCATTAGGCCGTTTTGGAGATAAATAGGAACATTTGAGTGCACAAACAAACGCTCTTTCATCCTAAATGCATATACCATCCCCCGTTCCGGTAAAAACTGAACTTATAAAACCAAATCCAGGTGGCGAGATGACTTGGAAAAAATTCTGGTAGGTTGGAAATTCGTCGCACAAGATCGCGATCAGTGGGAGAAGAGCTGCATTACAGTGGGAAACTATAGGGCCTATAGGCTTATAATAATAATATATGAAAGAAACACAAATGCACAAATGGGCGGCGATAAGGCCGCCCGTTTGTCCAACTTGTACTTTCTAACTATTACTTTACTTTGCTTTGTGTATTTATATGTTCCTTACTGTGTTGTACAAATAAAGTTATCTATCTATCTATATTCAAAGAGACCGATACTATTCAGCACTAAACTATGCAACAATATCATAAATGACAAACAGAAATGCAAATACCATATCAAATCGTGACAATTAGCCCGGACATTTACCGAATAACAATCTACAGTCAAATGTATCTTGTACGAGATTAGCGTAATGAACTAGTAAGACCATAAATAGAGGCTTGTAACGTCGAAATGTAGCAATAGTTTGTCAGAAGTAATTGATATACAAGCTGTTTTGTAGTCAAACAATGTTATATTGGTTTATTTGCATATTATTCAGCTTGTCAGCAGCAGCTTGAATTTAATCGAATATTTATTAAAAAATAGATATCTTGGCTAGGATAAAAAGACGAGTACTTAATTTCATATTGAAATTTTACTAAAACGTCCACCACCAAATTGTATAAAAAATTGTGTGTGATGTGAAAAAATGTTTTTATTCCAATAAAAACATTTTTTTTTTCATGCATTTACTATTTTGGGTATAGGCAACAGACATTTGCTATGTTTTTTTGCTAGCGACATTTTGCGAACGCGTGACAAAGAAGGGGTTAACTCATCAGTCATCACACACTTAATTATTTTTTATCGATGAATTTAATTTATCGATATCCCTACTTATCGACCGATCCCAACACTACCGCACCTAAAGTGAATGTTTAATAATTTAATTTATTTCTCTGTAACTATTGCGTATTCTATTCAGAAAAGCAATCAAATTGTAATAAACGAAACTAATTGATAGCATAAATCTATTTCAGTTTCAAATTACAATTTTAGTAGTTATAACTACTCTACAAGGCACATCGGTTCATGACCGGCAGTCTTACGTCACAATCAAGCCTAGGTCATTTTATAAACGACCTTAAAAATAAAGTAATAATTTAGTATAAATAAGGTGCCCTAGTGCATTGTGCCTTGTCCAAATGCTGCTGCAGATCATACAAATCTTATTTTAATCAATTTAATAGTAAAACCGAGCCTACAAATCACCTAGCTAGTGTGCTAGATCACAGTATAGAAATGTAATGTAACTTCATACAAACCAGTCGAATCGGCCTTCGGATTCGTTTCATAACAATCTCAAAGAACACAAAGTCCAAAGTTTTGGTTTGATTTTAAAGAAAAGTTTTTAATTATGACAACATAAATCTAAAATTGCATTATCAAATAACAAACCCAGGAGTCTGAGAAACAGTCAATGGCCATCACTAGCGAGTCTTTATGTACCGAGTTGCATTAGGTATGTAATTCAAAGAAACTGCTTAGTAAAATGTTGCCTGGAAGAGATCGCACGAAATTTATCGGCTAACATCATACGTAGGTCTGCCAATCATGAACTAATGGTCTAATAAACCTCTTACCTAAGCTAGGCTATAGGAATCGTTTCAAGAGTCGATTCAAGGCACTCTGCTTACAATTAAATATTCCACTTCTGTAATATTTCCACTGATTTAAAAGCTATTTCTAAATACTATAACTGTTTTACAGATTTTCATTGCAACTTGCCTTTTTTAGGGTTCCGTGCCCCAAAGGTTAAAAACGGGACCCTATTCCTAAGACTTCACTTATCTGTCCATCACTGGCTTGGCTGTATCTCATGAACTGTGATAGCTAGACAGTTGAAATTTTCACAGATTATGTAGGTATGTAATTTGTGTTCAACCTTCTGAATTTCTTAACTTCAAAATTTCTGTGTGGTCTAGGTGTTTCTGTGTAATAAGTATTTCTTTATCACTATGATAGTATAAAACAAAGTCGCTTTCACTGTCCCTATATCCCTATGTATGCTTAAATCTTAACGACGCGACGCAACGGATTTTGATGCGGTTTTTTTTAATAGATAGAGTGATTCAAGAGGAAGGTTTATATGTATAATACATGCTTATTATAGCTGTGCGAAGCCGGAGCGGGTCGCTAGTTATGTATATAAGTATTATCCGTTATCTTTTCACAATAACATAATCCTATTTGCTTGGCTTGATGAATGTCCTGTATAATATTTAGCTTTTTCGATTTCAAACCCGACTTACCGCAAGCTTGTACTAATATTCTGTGCCGTAATACGGGGCACAGCAAGTATTAATGAAAATAACGAAGCGTAACCATACTTGTAACTATTATCTATTCTGTGTCGTAACGTTCTAATTAAAACTATGTATGTAGCTTGAAGTTATACATATGTACAGCAATAGGCCAAGGTTCGTTTGTCTGTCACCGAAGCCCGTCTCCGGCCTCGACATTCTATTTCATACCGCTAAAAGCATAAATCTAAACATTTCTGATACGATCGCTTCGAATTACATTAACAATAATGTGCATAGCGACAGTTTTGAATGACAAAGTGGACTTAATTAGATTTTGCATTGAGATACCTGTAGCTGGGGCTAGTCAGCTACCGATTATAAATATATTGTCTTGTTTTTGGTAGGTTTGTGATTCATTCATTAATCAATTGGACAATACATAGAGGTCAAACACATAACCCTCCCTTTTGGCTTCGCCGTAGTCGGGTAAAAAATGGCATTTTAATTCACTTAAGTAGTTTTTCTATCGACTGGTAAAAAAATATAGGCGATTTTGTTTTTCCAAAATTACAGGAAGATCTCGACGATCTCGTCGAGATCTTCGATCTAGGATCAACAGTTTCCGAGATATAGCCGTTTTAAGTTTGACAGCTGTCACTTTGACATCTGTCATTTTGACAGTTACCTGCCATATTATGTCGCTGTTTTCGATCTTCATTTGTTTTTCCGATCTTCATTTGTTTAATTTCAGCACTCACTCGATTTCGCTTTTATTGACCATTTACGAGTTTGACATTTGACGTTCTTGACAATATACGTGTTTGAAAATATACGTGTTTGACAATATACGCGTTTGACAAGCCCCTTGCGTTTTTGACATTTTGCGAAAACTTACATGCTCTTGTCATTTTGAGTGTTTGACCTAATGCGTATTTGACCTTCTACGTAAGATCCAAAAATTCCATAATTTTGAGTCACTAATTTTAAGAGCCTAAAAATTAGAAACTCTTCAATATAAAAACGCAAAATCTCGATGATTCAACGACTAACATTTTTAATAGTATCCGACCTTGATGGTTAGTCGCTAGCATGCAAAGAATGCAACAAAACTTTTTGTACAAAAGCTCGAATCCACTGCTTCAAGTTGTACATTCGGCAAACTTCGAGAAGTGCCTTTTAAATTTTGTTGCCCCATTCGCAAGGGCGTTTTTTATCGATCAATGAAATAAATCTTGAGACAAAACATGGCCGTTTTTATTTATGAATGAGGACAAGTTCGTATAAAAATACTAAATTAACGAAAAACGTAATGAAAACGATAAGCTTTTTGTAGGTAAAGTCATCATCATCATCTTCCTGCCCTTATCCCAATTTATTTGTGGTCGGCGCAGTATGTCTTTTTCTTACATTCACTCCTATTAGTCGTCATCTCATCGTTCACATTCATCTCTCTCATGTCTTGTCTCACGCAGTCCATCCATCTTTTCTTAGGTCGTCCTCTTCCTCTCCATCCCTCTACATTCATACTCATCACTCTTCTAGTCACATGCGTCTCCTCTCTTCTCATCACATGTCCATACCAACTCAAACGGTTCCCATTTACTTCTTCAGTAACGGTGCTACTTTCAGGCTTCCTCTAATATACTCATTCCTTATTTTATTCATCCTCGTTACTACACTCCACACATCCATCTCAACATTCTCATCTCAGCTGCATGCAATCTTCTCTCATTGTAGGTAAATTATCAACTACAAAATAAATTGCTTCGACCATAAATAATAGCAAGCAAAATCTGTCAATCAGCAGTGCAGTTCAACTAACAGCGGAATGCGGTTGTGCCGGGCGACATTACCCCTCTCTCCCCTAGAGAGGAGAGGGGAGATGTGGGTGCCGCCGTGGTACCGGTCCTGCGTGCCCTCAATGCGTTCGATTCCGCGTTGGGAAATCGCGAAACAGGGCTAATGTAATGACGAAGCTTTTACTATACAAGACTTGTCTATCTACCACATCTCTAGATAAGGTAGCTCAGAGCAGTCGCCTACTCTGTTCTTAAGTTTACAGATTTGAATTTAATCCTAGACTTTTTTTAATAATAAATATTTTGTTTGATGTTCTAAGATGTAGTAATAATAAGAATATTGCAATAATCATAATTTAGAAACTTTAATTTCATCAAGCCCTCATTAAACTGACAGGTGCACGAGGAGTGGGCAGTCTAGCTAGACACTTCATCACTTGACTATCACTATCACTACATAGTATAAAACAAAGTCGGTTTCTCTGTCCCTATATCCCTTTGTATGCTTAAATCTTTAAAACTACGCAACGGATTTTGATGCGATTTTTTTTAATAGATAGAGTGATTCAAGAGGAAGGTTGATACATGCATAATATAGCCGTGCGAAGCCAGGGCGGGTCGCTAGTTAATTATAATTAAAATCTAGAATTTAGATAGTACCTACAACTCCAATCACCAACAAATCCGTAAAGTTACGACCAATCCGTAAATGTCAGTTTAAAAATTACCCTATAAATAAAGCCTATTTTAATTTCGATAAATTGCACAAATCACTAGAACAAAAATAAGTTTAATTAGCGACCCGTCCCGGCTTCCCACGGCTATATTATGCATGTATTATACATATAAACCTTCCTCTTGAATCACTCTATCTATTAAAAAAAACCGCATTAAAATCAAAAATTTAAGCATACATAGGGATATATAGGGACAGAAAAAGCGACTTTGTTTTATACTATGTAGTGACTCTAAGCTGCTCTGAGAAGACAACCAACCAAGTACGACTAAAAACAACCAAATCCTAATATAAGTTTATGTCAATGAGATATCCATTTTTCAACATATAGATACTCAAATAAAATTTTACAGAAATACATAAAACTCTACGCGCAATAAAGTTATTATAACATACCTACTTTAAGCACCGAAACCATGTGCCGAAACTTGGCTATAATTAGCAACAAAAAAACCGCGAAACATTAGCAAATATCACCTGTTTCACAAGTGACTTTCAAATTAGATGTACGACGAGAAGGTCGATGGGTGAACGTAGAATATATCCTTCGAAATAGGTGCAATCGACGATCAAAAGTCCACCGCCACCGTAACATTTACAGCACTATTTGTACATTATAATATAAAATAAATAAATATGGCAGGACACTCCACACATCGCCATCTAGCCCCAAGCTAAGTAACTAGACTTGTGTTATGGGTGTTAGACAACGGATATACTACTTATATACTTTTGTTTTGTAAATATATACTTATAATACATAGAAACACCCAGACCACAGAAAAATATCTAAGCATAAATACTTGTCTGTGGCGGGAATCGAACCCGCAACCCTGTGTTTGGCAGTCCGGCATGGTGACCATTGTGCCAACTGGGTCGTCATTATATCAACGTAACCTGTGGATCGAACCCACGTCGTCGGTTGGTGTAGCGGGTGACAGCTTATATCACTCGCCCAACTAAAGACCCAACTAACATGTTGAAAATAATAATCACACTGAGAGCTTTTAATTCAAGTATTTATGTTTGTGTGTAACATCTACTAGAAGAAGGTCGTAAGTTCAATACTATTTTAAAGTATTATTGTAGCAAACTGATAGTGGACTTATGACGCATACTGTACCTAGCTAGTCGCTGCTGATTTTCCGGTATGCGGCACGGGCGACGGCAAAGCGATATAATGATAATGATAAAATTTAGTTAAATTTTAAAAATCCTATTATTCGGAAAACTCATTCATGCCCTGCCACACAGAATCCCTATACATAAAAATTCTCATATCGCGGTGTTAGTTACCAAACTCCACCTAAACGGCTGAACCAATTTGTATGAATGTTTTTGTGTATTTTCGTTAGGTCTGAGAATCGAACAACATTTTTCCCATTTTCTTTTTTTCCATATTTTTTTATGTATGGCAAAACATTAAAATTCTAGCCTTGAAGTTTCATGGTAAATGTCTGTTTCCATGTAAAATAAAATACTTAATACGGAACATTATTGACTCGTAGTACAGAACTCGTTACGATACCTGAAAAATACTGTACTTTTCTTCCCCCTTTCTCTCTTATTCACCCAAGTTTTATTGCAGTAAAACGAAAACCATTTCCCCGCAACTTCCCCACTACTCAACTGCGCAACTAATTGAGCAGTAGGACATAGTTTGTATTACTGAACATTTTATGCCCTATAGCTCAACTAATATACTGCTTAAGAGGAAAGGGTACCGGGCGCTCTCTCCATACAAACGTAGTCGAATGTTTCCTCCCTGGATAATAACACTAGACTAAATATTTTTGTTGCATATAACTTATAACTGCCATGACTTTCTTTCTTTTTTGTTTTTTAATCTTAATTTCTATGATAATTAGGAAATGAAAAACCAAGACATAGGGTAGGGGCATAGTCATGGGTTTTAGCAACACAAAAATTTGCTCTAATGTCATTATCCAGGGAGGAAACAGTCGACTACGTTTGTATGGAGAGAGCGCCGGTACCCTTTCACTTTAACTTTCCCATATCAAAAGCTCTACCTGTTCAATAAAAAATTACACAAATATCTAAACTACACAAACGACAATCGTACAAAGCCGCTAACAAATCAATCCTTTATGAAAAACGAGTGAGTCAAACCAGCCAGTTTTTGATCCAAAGCCCGTGAGTCACAGTAATGACTTCTGAGAAGTTACGAAACCTGCCTCCCTCCAAGGATGTCTCATTGGTTGGCCACGAAGGTAGAGAAAGCTTTTTTAAACACAGCCTCTTTGGCTGGTGTTTGTTTTAAAATGTTATTTTTATTGCATGTATTGTAACGTTATTTTGATTACATTGGCAAAATACTCGTAATACTGAAAATTTACGAGAAAGCAAATTGTGGACAAAAGTGATAGAAAAGTTACCTTTTTCTGAGGATATTATTATGGTAGAGGATTCTCACGCTCTCAAATAATTTTAAAAATCTATACTTAAAAAATGCTTTGTCCTGAATGGATGACGGATCAACGCACAGCCTAAACCGCTGATCGTAGAGACCTGAAACATGGAGGGGTGTTCTTTGTATGACGTAGGCATCCAATAAGATTTTTCCCAATTCTTCCCCTTAGAAGGTGAAAAAGGGCGGCAAAGTTTGTATGGGATAATGTAGTCTAATCCAATTAGAACCATTTTCGAATTCTACGCGGACGAAGTCGCGTGCAAAAGCTAGTTCAAAATAAAGTTTCAAATAAGTTCTTAACATGTCGTAAACTAAGTACTTATCTGGTTCAAAATATAATAAGGTATAGAAAGACAAACATACGGACTATTACGGACATGGTCTTATAAAAGGTAAACTAACCTATCAGCCAAATTGTTAAGTTAAAGTTAATTCAGCCAATTGGGGTAGTTTTTACGGTTTTTAGGAAGTTGGAAATGATGTTCTTTTGCAAATAGTTCACTTGTGGAGTGCAGGCTAGCTAAAGCACTTTAAATAAAGAGGTTTATACAGATTAAGGCTTACAGACCTCTAAGAGAAGAGTCAAATGTTACCAGAAGACTGACCGAGCGATAAGCGTATAAGTTAACCAGCGACCCGTCCCGGCTTCGCACGGCTATATTGTGCATGTATTATACATATAAAACTTCCTCTTGAATCACTCTATTAAAAAAAACCGCAACAAAATCCGTTGCGTAGTTTTAAAGATTAAAGCATACATAGGGATATAGGGACATAGGGACAGAGAAAGCGACTTTGTTTTATACTATGTAGTAATAGTAAAATAGAGCTTCAGATAGAACAAAAAGCGGGCCTCTTCATAGAACAAAAGTCAACAAAGTTCATAGCAATGACATGAAATCTAACAACGTGGATCTTAAATGAGTCACAAATAGACGTAGATTTCTGATGAAACAAAGAAACATGGCTTCGAAGTTGACTAGACTACTTTTTTAACGACATGACGCGCTTCGTTAGTCGTCGATGCAAAAATAGCCATAAATAACGTTGGGTTACAGGTTTTTTTTGCTATAATACCTATATCTCGCTTCACAACATGTTGGAATCTATAGGAACCTGCCTAATCTACAGTAGAGGAAATAATTTTTTCGTTGTTTGTTACGAATAGGAGTGCTTCGTCGGTCCGCCCGCGAGGCGACCGCCCGAATCGGGCGGACCGCAGTATTGCAAAAAAAATATTATTTTCGTTCCGCGTTCCGCCCGAATTTATTTGATACCTATTTTTCTATAAAAGTACAGTCGGCAACAAAATAATTTGATGAAATAAAAGTAAAAAATGGTTTATAAATTGTATACTTAATACAATAATCTGAAGCTAAGTAAGTACATTAGTACACACGTTATTCAACTGTATGAATAGATAAACTAAAATAAATTACTTAACGTATACCTAGATATTAATTACCTTCTACAATCCATTTTACATTTCAACCATATTAGTGGTTCTGTGTTGCTGGTTATAGCAATTCCAATTACTAATAAAAAAAACCGGTCAAGTGCGAATCGTACTCGCGCGCCGAGGCTTCCGTAATTTAGTTTTAACTCTCTTTCTCTACCCTTGCAGTGGTACGGTTGTTACCAATTTAACTTGACCCCTGTTTCGTTTGCGCGCCCTTACAATGTAAGGCTCAAGTTAAATTGGTTTAACTATGTAAACGTATGGGGACGCTCTTTAATTTTCAACTTTTTTATTTTTGGAATTTTTCCTGCATGTGTGCTATAGGTCTTGGGTCTAAAACCTATAGGTATGGTAGTTCCCGTTGACCTAGAATCACGAAATTTGGCTAAAAACAAGATCTTACAGCACACATAAAGGAAAATTCCAATAGGGTACTTCCAGTTGACCTGAAATTGTCAATTTTGGTTAAAAGCTAGGTCTTACAGCACAAGTATTGGGAAAAATCCGACATATAAAAAAGTTGAAAATTAAGGTAAATTTTGGTACTTACAAGTTTTTGCAAAAATGAAAATTTGCCCATATCTTTTTATCATGTTGACTCAGAACTTTTGATTTTTATACACCTAATAGAGACTATAAACCCCAGTATCTGGTATGAATTTCAATTTGCTAGGTCCACTCGTTCCTGAGAAAATGGGTGATGACATACGGAGAGACAGACAAGAAAGTGATCTTATTAGGGTTCCCTTTTTTACCTTTTGAGGTACGGAACCCTAAAAATGATGTTTTCTGTACCAATTAATCTACAAAATAGTCACTAAATTTAGTGACATCCAGATTGATTGGACTTCGAGCCATTATATACAACCACCCATCACTGACTGAGGTTTGTGGCAAGTGAGCCAAATCTGCACATTTTTAGGGTTCCGTACCTCAAAAGGTAAAAAAGGAACCCTTAAAAGATCACTTTCTTGCTCGTCTGTCAGTCTGAATGTGTTACCACCGATTTTCTCAGGAATGGGTGAACCTAGCAAGTTGAAATTCATACTAGATACTGAGGTCTTTATAGTCCCTATTAGGTGTATAAAAATCGAGGTCTTGAGTAAACATGATTATAGATATGGGCAAATTTACATTTTCGCAAAAACTTGTAAGTATACCATAATTTACCTTAATTTTCATCTTTTTTATATTTCAAACGAAATATGGGTTAAGATAATTGGTAACTACCATACCACTGCAAGGGTAGAGAAAGAGAGTTGGAAGTAATGTATGGAACCCTCGGCGAACGAGTACGAATCGCAATGACTGGTTTTTTATGTGCTTTTTCACAAGTTTAGACTTTTTTCTCCACAAACATCTTAGAAAGTGAAACAGGCAACCCTATTTTTTGGTGTAGGAAATACATCTTCTACAGCTTAATAGGTACTACATTATTATGGGGTTTTGTACTCCATAATCGACATGCAGTGTAAGTAAATAACTGATAAAAAGGCTTTACGTAAAATTGTAAAGGTCATCACAAAGGATTATCATGTCCTTTTTAATTGAGCAAAGATCCAGCGGTTTTTGAATTCATAACTCCAGTCTGTAGTTTTTATTAAATGTAATAAACCGATTTTGTTGCTAACTGTACTAAATCTAAGTAAGTTATTAAAATAAGTAGGTATAAATTACAATCGGGCGGTCTGCCCCATGGATTTATTACTGTATGCGGTCCGCCCGATCGGGCGGTCGCCCCGCGGGCGGACCGACGAAGCACTCACGAATAGGCTCCGAAACTAAGGTTTGAAGAATTTATTCTCAAGAAGACAAGTACGTACAGTCGCCTGCATAATTGCAGCCCCCGGTAGAGTTCGAAAATTACTATTATTGGAATGTTTTCATTCTAATAATTTTTGTTTGATAAATTGATGAGTTAGAAGACTTTAAACTTCAACTAAAGCAGGTGTCTAGAATCTTGCTCGTGTTAAAAACATTCTTATAACAGCCGTTTTAGAGCTCTACGGTGGGTATGTAATTATGCAGCCGACCGTACATGTCACTTAAAAGAGAATACAAAGAAATTCCCGATTTTGATGTAACTTGGTATTAGTATGATATAGGTATGATTTAAATGTTTGTGTGGGGTTCCCATACAACATGGTACGGAACCCTCCGTGCGTGAGTCCGACTCACACTTGACCGGTTTTTTTATTAGGTAAGTAACATTATATTTTGAAATTGGCAGACTTAATCCCCTTTATTCCAAAACGAGGTTTATGGATAGTCCGAGATGTGGATTTAAACCTTAGATTTAGATACAGATTTACTCGTGAACTATAGTCTAAATATTATCCCTATATAATCTACTAGCGACCCGTCCCGGTTTCGCACGGCTATATTATGCATGTATATACATATAAACCTTCCTCTTGAATCACTCTATCTATTAAAAAAAACCGCATCAAAATCCGTTGCGTAGTTTTAAAGATTTAAGCATACTAAGGGAAATAGGGACAGAAAAAGCGACTTTATTTTATACTTTGTAGTGATAGTGGACAGTGTTAAGACTATAGTTCCCTATACAATCTATAGGGATAGTGTTTAGACTATAGTTCACGAGTCAATCTCCCCCTTATTCCAAAATGCGGTTTAAGGATAGTCCGAGATGTGGATTTAAACCTTCGATTTAGACACAGATTTACTCGTAAACTATAGTCTAAACACTATCCTTAAATAATCTATAGGGATAGTGCTTAGACTATAGTTCCTAATAGATTACATAGGGATAGTGTAGACTATAGTTCACTAGTAAATGTGTGTCTAAATCTAAGGTTTAAATCCACATCTCGGACTATCCTTAAACCTCGTTTTGGAATAAGGGGGTCTGTGTCTAAATCCAAGGTTTAAATCCACATCTCGTACTATCCTTAAACCTCGTTTTGGAATAAGGGGGAATATGTTTTTGCATTTTCCTTAAAGCCTAAATGATCTATAAAAATATAAATTAATGATCATTGCAATCAGTTCGGAAAGTCGAGGGCCACTCCGGCGCGCGGCCATGCATCGAACCTCTTACTTTTTGTGTCGCAAGCGCAACTCACATAGCTCGTTTATAGGTAGGCCGTTGTTTTAATTATACATTAAAATCCAGTTTAAATCTGTATTTAACCTATAACCTAAAAACATGTTAAATCTCTCTCTCTGCTAACATAGTTTAATTAAGCTATGCAACAGTTGCTGGGTCAAAAAAAATTAAAGAATGCCCTTTTTAGTAAGTTATGGCCCTTCTAAACTGTTATGCTAACTTTGTTTTGGCATAGGGGTTTATGATACAGAAAGATTTATAAAAAAAAGAAATCTGTTATTTTATGATTCTTGTTAGCAATACATATTAGGAATTACCTTGACAAAATTGTACCAACCCAGATAAATTTGTTGCCCTGTCATAAGGCAAAAAACTTTACTAAAAAAAAAACTATAGTTCCAGATTCCAGACAGAAGGCAAACCCAGTTTGCTACGGGATTAACATGGAAAGTAAAAATTATCGAACTATGTAACTGGGCTGTATGCGCTAATAAATAACTCTTTGCCTTCCTTGTAAAGGTAATAAAGAAGAAAATAAAATGGTTGTTCGGTCCTGGAATTAGATCTCAGCGCCATCCATCTAGCGATTCAGAACTAGTTTGGAAAAAGAAGCAAATCTTTATAAAGCCCATTCTCAAATTGTATGAATGAGTGAATGTTTACTTTTAACATTAACACGAATAGTCTGAACAACCTCTTTCCCATGGGAGAGTAAATCGAGAAGTCCCACAGTACATAGAATATCGATTTCGCGTATCAGATGACCAACGAACGGTCAAAGTTATCGTGTTATCATTTATCTTGTCATATCACTACCGTTATGCTACTTTTAATTGATACTTTTGACCGTTATCATTGCCATCTTCAAAATATGTTTTTAACAGCGTCGGGGTTTTTGGCGGGAACGAGCCAACAACATGTCGTGCTGCAGTTTTATTTACACGAAACTTAGTTGTAAACCGAGTTAAATTGTATAATTCTGGTGGAAAGTTATCTAATTTAGTTCCTTGAAAGTGCACAAGTGTAGTGAAAGTAAAAATCAGTGTCAAACATGGACTTTTCTCGTTGCCTCCAAAATCTCCTACAAGGCTATAGTAAAGTAGCCACCGCTTTACTATGACCCCTGACTTGACAAACTGTGACTTGACGACTTGACCATCTTGAACACTTTGAGCCCGATTTCTGTAAATCGGGCCATAACTTGATGCAAAATATTACTTGATACTGGCTATATGCACAAACCGTGCGAAGCCATAACTGGAAAAAAAAAACCCGCTGAAAATGAAGTACAAGATGAAAATGGCATAACGTTCGTGGGGCCAAACAAGAGAGAAAAAAAAAAAAGACAGCGTCGCGTCGTTGTGCAAAAGTGGCGACAGGCGGCATTTTCCATGGGTCATAGAGAGCAAAATAAACCTATAATCTATTTGTAAATCTTAGATCAAAAATGTAAACAATGGTTTTATCAGAGTAAAAAATACAACTATGAACTCAATTGCTAAAACATACGATTGCAAATAAAATATGAAATATGATTGTTTATTTTATATAAAATATATTTTTTTAAACAAAGTTATTACAATATTCAATTTGGAATGGTAGTTTTTTACACACTGGCAACAATTACAGCGGCTTTTAACCTTTACGAAATGGCGTTTCTGTCAATATTTGACATTTCTTTGTTTACATTTTTGATCTAAGTTTTACGAATAGAGTATAGGTATTTATTTTTTAACTTTGTGCTATAACGTCATCTATTCTCTTTTACCTTATCTATTTTAGACTATTTTTATATTCTAGCTAGTTTAGTAAAATTAACCATTACATTTATTTTGCTTGCGTCGCAGAAGGTTCCGGGTTCGATTCCCGCCTCAAACAAGTATTTATGCCGTAAATTTTTGTTTCTGGTGTGGGTGTCTGTGTGTATCTTAAGTAATATTTACATTAAAAAAGTATATTTATGTATTCTATTTGTTTAATAGCATATATCCATAACACAAGCCCAGTTGCTTAGCTTGTACTAAAATATTTATTCATTTATTTTTATAGTTTAGTAATACAGTTTAGCCTTTATGTAGATATACGTTTCCTTTTGAAATAATATTTGTAAATAGGTACCTACCTAATTAAGAAATATTTTACAAAATATACATTTTTGAACCATAATCATTGACCGGACTGACCCGTTGGCGCCAATATGGCCCCAAAAATACTACTACATGTCGTGAATTATTTTAATTTTATACGAAATATGTATAGGAAAGCACAAATACGAGTCAGTCGAGTCACCTCCATGGGTCAATGGAAACTTTTAAGTAATAAAACTAGTTCTATGGACAACCAAGTTTATAGTTATACCGATAAAATTAACGATACAAATATTTAAATTAAGTAAACTAAATAATACATAAATATAAACAATAAATAATACATAAGTTAATGCAATTAACTCAAAGGCTAATTTAATTTAAATAATATCTACGTTTCGTAATAAGGTTTACTAAAAAAAAAGGACTAGTATTAGAAGCCTCAATAGATGAAAGACCCAGTTTGCTACAGAGGATTAAAAAGTTTAAAATATATCTATGGCCAGTAATCAATAATATAATCGATGTAACACGAGGCTGTATAGGTAACTGGTTAACCTTTATTCTTACCTGAAACGGCAATAAAGAAGAAAAAAATGCTTCTTTGACCCTGGTAGGTATTAGCTAGTAAAAGTGTATAAACCACTTAGCTAGTAAAAATGTATAAATGTTTCGTTTTTTGCCATTTGGCTACGGAACCCTAAAAATTGTAGATAGCCCATAATAATAAAATAATAGGCCCATTCATTCATAAACTTGTTTTGTTAAAAAGTTTACAATAGGAATCTATGTATAATACACACGGGTCCAAAATAAAGAGTATAAAATCCAAAATGGCGGAATATTCAAAGTTCGAACGCGGCTGGATCGGCTCTCAGTCAGCAGACGGGCGCTGACTCATTCTTCCGCCTGATAGCAAGGTCACCGGCCGCACGCACACCGCGACACAACAACGCGACACGTGCACACATGCACACGTGAAAGCAGTGAGAGTACATTCGCTAACACAAGTTAAAACAACACTAAGGGCGAAGCGACCTTTGACTGTCGAAATAACGGTCATTTTTAAAGAGATCTCAGATACGATCAAAATGCTTGAGTCAATACAGATAACGTGCAGAGCTTTGCTCAAAGAATACATTGATCGAGCATGTATTTTTTGCGTCAAGCACGGAATGAGATGGTTAGTGTCTAGCAAACATGCGTGCTGTATGTACCGCTGCTGGTATGGGACGCTTGTCAGTGTCATGTCATCTCATAATAATGCCGTTTATTTCCGTCAACTACTTGGCCATGTTATTTTCAGCCATATTTTTTAACTGAAAATATGAGTGCTGGTTTGGACAGGTTGGACCACAAGAAACCACCGAAAATGCCCGTAGTACAACTATTAAAAAAGTTAGACCATGATCCCTACTTGGAGGTCAGAGTTATGGTCCTATTATTTTCGAAACGTTTCCGTTTCGAAAATAAAAAGACGATCGAAACGGAAATAAAAACGGTCGAAACGGAAATAAAAACCAATCGAAAATATACAATCGTATTGCGAACGTCATCCTTGTTTTGAAGGAAGGCGGTTAAAAATAACAGCGTTTGTTCGACTTAACTTGACCGTGGCCAAACTCTTTTTGACAGCCGAAATTACAGCAATTCACTTGCTAATTTAACTTTAAGATGAGACTTTTTCGCGCTGCCCCCTAATTAAAAAAAGTAAGTCGATGTTCTCTATATTGATTTTACGACTTCCGAATAGGTGTAACGGGAAATTGCGATATAACGAGTGTTGAACTTTACAAGTAAATACAAAGAAATTATAACTCATTAAAAACTTGCTTTTTTCTCACTTAGGTAGGTGATAATAAATATTTAAAGAATTTTGCATTAGAAAAGCCTTTATATTTTAATTTTAATCTAGATGCAACTTCAACAACTTTTAACGCAGTCATACTTTTAAGGCGCTGCTGTGATGCTTGGGACTTTTATTAGATGAAGTATATTTACCCGGCATCTATACCCACCCTCTCAAACTATCTGAAAAAATCTCGACATAAATCATCCTAATTATTATTATTGACTTTTGTCGCATGTCGCGTCCTTTTGATCGCGCGACAAAACGTACCATAAAGTTCACAACAATTCTAACAAAAAAAAAAACGGTAAAACTATTGAGTAAAGTGAAAGACGACAAATTAATTGCATCATTCAGTCTCAACATTCACATTTCGTTGGAAAATAAATGCAGCTCGTTTAATTTACAATCGTAATGCAAGGCCAAAACATTTTAATTTTAAAATAAAGCGTCCTGTAGACGAAACAACTATTAAATTAATGAATAAACCACTGAAAAATTGCAAGAATGTTCACAAAATCAGGGTCAACTCAACAGTCTATTTTAGAAGGTGGAAAATTATTAAGCTTTTTTACACTTTAGTCGCACAAATTTTCCTAAAAAAGTAAAAACACGAATGGGAGTTTTGTTGTAAAAAATAAATGCAATGATGAATGGAGTCTTTGTTTAATTATCTAATTACACTCAAGACACACTCTCAAGTAAAATTAGATAATTTTGGTGTTCCTTTCTGTTTTTTGAGTAAAAAAGTATACAAGTGAAGTGGAAACAAAACTTGTGATTTCTCACATTGTCTCGTTGACGCAAAAAAAAATTAAAACGAGGTTTCGAGATTACCACTGGCTTTAGGGAAAAAGGAACAAAGATGGAAGAAAGGAGATGAATTTTATTAAAGATGGTAGAAAAAACTATGATTTAAAAATAACTTGACACTGTCTAAGTCTATATTGGATACTTAAGTAGAGCTTCGCGATTTTACCCGCGTAACTCCCGATCCCCTGGAAATATCGGTATAAAAAGTAGCCTATGTTACTGTCAATGAATCAATGTATCCTCATACCAAGTTGCATCTAAATCGGTTGAGCAGTTTCAGAGTCTATGCTAACAAACAAACAATCAAATATTTATTCTTTATAATATTAATTTAGATTATCGTTAATTTACGTCCATACATCAAACCATTAAGGTAGTAGATAAGTATCAACGTAGCTGCATGTGGAAACAGAAAGATACCTTGAGACTTGACACGCCTTCTTTCTTTCGTCACAATTCCTTGTGGGTGGTATGTTTGTAACCACTATCTGTCTTGCAATGCCAATTTAATAATACCCATTCATATTCTGTTTAATGTAATCAACGCAATTAATGTAAGGTAATTAATCATTGGATGATTCTCGAGTATTCAATTAAATGCTGATCAGCACAGCATCTTTTTTACAATTTCTATAGTTTTTTTAAATTTGATTTTAGAATAAAAGGCTTTGAAAACTAGATCGATCTTGATGAAACTTGGTATGAGGATGATACATTTAAACCCGGGGTGTAACATAACATAGGTTACATTTATCCCGATATTCCCAGTGGATTAGGACTTACGCGGGTAAGTCCTGATTCACACCATTCATTAGTGAGGACATTGGCGCCTCCTTTCATTATGATACGACTCTTGTAAGGATGCAATTTGTTATTTCAAACAAACCCATTTTTATGGAGTTGCCAAAGAGACATGCTTCAAAAGTAGTGTTTTATAGACGAAATACTTTACAGAGAAGAATGACTGGGAAACTGAAGAATTTGTAGCCATCTTTACTTACTGTTTTGCCATCTTTACTTTTACTAATAAGTATTATTGTAGGAGCCGGAAACACTCTAAACACCCTAGGAATTTATTTTTAGCTATTTGCAAACCATATATCCTCTCCCCCAATGTTATTGTATAAAACTTAATTGAACTTATAAATAAATAAAATTAAATATAATTAAACAAAAGAAAATTACAATAATAAAATAAATAAAATTATTTTATGGATAGGTAGATAATTCATTTATTGCATCACAAAAAGCACACATTCAATTCAGTCAGTTAAAATTAATATTAATTTATTTACATTACATAATTCATTTAATTTTTTTTAATTATTTAGTTTTGGTTAAATTTTTATGTATTTATTTTATAGTCTGATTCTATGTTATTAAATAAAAACTCAGCATTAAAGAAGGTGTAGGTCACTGCCTCTGTCTCGTTACTTTTTCTTTTACTTTCTGTGCCAAGTTTATCTCATTAATTAATGGGATATCATGCTTGGCCAGTTTGCTATAAGATATTAGTTTGACAAAATGCCAACCCTTGTTTTCAGATTGAAAAATTATCATTTAGTATTTTACGAAACCAATGTTTTCAGAAGTACCCAAACCACTTTATTTACATGAGTTTGATTGATATTCGAAATTCAAAGACGATTCTTATTAGCATTTGTAAAGGGTAGGGCTAAAAATTGAATAATACACTTGTGTGCTCGATAGTAGTTGATGTCTGGTTGTCAAGGGAGGGGGTTGTCACCCTTCGTGTCACGTGACGTGCGACCTTCATGCGGCGCACCGACCTTGAGCGGCGGTCGGTCGGCCCCGCGCGGGTCAGAGGTGAATGCACGCAGCGCGACGCGGTCCGCACCCTGCCCCCACCGCGCGCACCCGTCTCCCCGCGGCCCCAAAACTTCGCAACTCACCTCGATTCCTCGACCACAGCTCTCGGCCACCATCGTCGTCGTGAACGCTCCAAACACCAGAACACCCAAACAGGTACAGCGCGACGCGGCACACCTTTCCCATAAAATATAACCGACTCCGACAAGTTTATTGACATCAACTCGACGACTATTACGCAAAATTCTATGAAAAGTACTTATTTGAACACATACACAGTCTTCTTCGTTTACGATAGACACTTTTTCATTGAATTTTCAAGATAATTCACTCAAAAAATAGTTGATTTCAAGAAAACATTGAACACAATCGAGTCGAAGGGACGAAGCGAACACTATGTCCTCTCACCTCCGCAAAACAAAGCGGAATAATAATATAGTCGAATAGAATGATGTGAGTGAGCGAGCGAGGAGACCGAGAGCGGAGCGGTGCGCGTGCATGACATCTCGTGCCATTCAATGACTCAACAACGAAGTCGCGCGCGACGTCACAACATTCACAATCACAACTTCACAACACGGAATAACAAAGCGACACCCTCGATCATTTTGAATCTTTGTTTTAGACCGGTGGCATAGATGGCGCTTATTTTAAGTTTCTACCAATTTTTTTTCATTATGCCTGGAATCTCGAAGAGGCAGGAAAACTCTTATAACACATACAGCCGATCTGACGGATTGTTTCCATATTGTTATTTATTGATATTGATTTTTTGCCAATAACAATCTTTATCGAAACCTCAGCGCGCAGGCAGTCTAACGATAAATAACAGACATTGTACTTAAAATGTGTCAAGGTTTCTAGGTCTTTGGCTGAAAACAACTTAGACCATCTTTATAACAAGGCTGAAAACATTGAAAATGAAAATCAAGCCCGTAACCATCCCTCGTCAATCTTGTCAATCAAACCGTCATCAGTTGCGGTTACGTCATTCATTTGTCTTGTCAATGCGACAGACAGACAGTCGTGTCAAATAGTGTCTGTCGTTTGGTTGTGCCAGCCAGTCAGTCAGCTGATAAAATAATATCGTGTGTATTCGTTTACAATCAGTAAATGTATTTTCACCAGTGAAAGTCTGTAAAACAGCTAAATACACAAAACTGTTTCG
Organism: Idaea aversata; assembly: GCA_907269075.1. Classification (NCBI taxonomy): domain Eukaryota; kingdom Metazoa; phylum Arthropoda; class Insecta; order Lepidoptera; family Geometridae; genus Idaea; species Idaea aversata. Next base: position 3,664,733 of record OU026084.1, read on the forward strand.
CGATATATTATTACGTCACATCAAGCATCTAATTTGCGAAAAATCTGTGTTGAATCTTATTAAACTGAGTCATTTACTAATTAACTCGTGATTTCGTGTTTCAAGGCTGTATTTTCGCGGACTATGTAGAAAAACTGATAGAAATCTGTGATAAAATGGTTGAGGATAACGGCCATTTCGGCGGCAGGAGCCCGAGCAAAAGCACTTTGCTGAAGATTGTGATATTAGGTGATGGAGGGGTTGGCAAATCCTGTTTGATGAGCAGGTTTATTTCGAACCACTTCGATGATCACAGCTTTCACACAATCGGAGTTGAGTTTATGAACAAAACTATCGAGGTTAATGGAAAGGAGTATACATTACAGGTAGGTAAGCAATATTAGAAAATGCCCGAATACTCAAACGACTCTCAAATATTGTAGGAGTGCCGAGGCTCCTATCCTATTGAAGCATACACCTAAATCTTCATTTCCTTTCAGTATTTGGGTGTTAGTTAGTCATTTCTACAAAGCTAATTAGGCTTCGCATGCTGTAATTATTAGTTGTAATTACACTGGGATCATTATCATTACATAGTATAAAACAAAGTCACTTTCCACTGTCTGTGGAAAGTGGTGGTGGTGGTGTGAAAAGTTAATAGGAAAATTATGCCATCCTATACCTACGTATCGAACCTACCTAGTAGCTGACAAAATGAAAATTATTTCAAACTCATTGAACAAAAACCGTGATTGTATATGATTCACTGAACATGAAATAAGTAATTTCTTGAATAAAACATTAACAATAGCTTACAAGGGTAAGTACCTAACAAGTTCAATGTTATGTTAAGGAACATAACATTGAACTTGTTAGGTACTTAATAATTTTAGTTAAAGACAATGAAGATACTGTTTGAAGAAAATGTAGGCTTTGTCCCACTCAGCGTAGGTAGGTAAGTCGAAACGTGGGTTTACGCCTAGAGGGTACACCTAAAACTTCTTCAAACTTATTACCATTATTAATCTTATAAACAAGTATAATTATAAAAGGTTAGTAAGAACCTAATACATACGTATACCTACTAGAAACAAAATACGGTAGATAACACGCACTTCTATCCATTTTAAGCTATAACCTCCGTGTAACTAACCAATTGTGGTAACTGAATAATCTCTTTTCAGAAAGTGATAATACGTCTAAAGTTCGATATAGCACGTTCAAAAGGTCAGGACCTAAAATCAAGCATATAGCTTTAAGTATTGCTTTACTCATACTAAATAGAAATTAATACTTGAGCCTACGCAACGTTCCTTCACTTAATCTTTTCATTCACAATTTATGTCTCATTGCTAAGTGGATAAGGCAAAGTGCGTTAGATAAAGCTTCATAAAGAGAGTGTATTGCATTCATAGCCAAATACAGAGTCGTGTCTCAATGTATGCTTAGATGTTTAAAACTACGCAACGGATTTTGATGCGGTATTTTTTAATAGATAGAGTGATTCAAGAGGAAGGTTTATATGTATAATACATGCATAATATAGCCGTGCGAAGCGAGAGCGGGTCGCTAGTATTAGTATAAAAAATTCAAACACTCAAGAACTGCTTAATGCTTCCAAATAAAAACTCAACAGGTATGGGACACGGCTGGTCAAGAACGCTTCAAGTCACTCCGGACACCATTCTACCGAGGCTCGGACATCTGCATACTGGCCTACGCAGTCGATGACCGAAGCTCCTTCAATAACATCAAGATGTGGCTGAACGAGTTCCTGCATTACGCCGGAGTTAAGAATGGTATCAATAAATACCCGTTTATGGTTGTTGGTAATAAGGTGAGTAACTTGTATACCTCGCGCAGCGAAAGGTGACCTCTGCGGTAAGTGGAAGGTGTATGCGCAGAACTCGATATTTACATGAAAATTGACTTCTGCGCATACACCTTCTACTTTCCATCAGAGGCCAACATTCGCTGCGCTACGTATACTTGTTTATAGGCTGTTTTTCGCAATTAGACCCTTTTTAATTAGGTCCTTTTTAGCTTGCCTCTCACCTTAGTCGACCATGTCCAGAGGAGAGAACTTGTCAATACTCTGGAGCCAACTAAGCCGCGGGTTTCATCATGATGTTTTACTTCACCGTAAGAGCGATGTTAATTAGCGCACATAAATTTTTCTTGGGAAAAATCCATTGGTGCCGGCCGGGATTCGAACCCACGACCTTCAGAATGAAAGTCGAGATATCTACCACTAAGCCAACACCGCTCTCGGGTGAGTAATGTTTTGACCTTCATACAAAGACGACCTCTGTGGCGAGTCGGGAAACACCCGCCTGCGATGCAGAAGGTTGCGGGTTAAATTCTCGCCTTAAAAAAATATTTATATTTGTAGTTGTTTTCCGCAAATTGACCTCTTTTTTGGGTCATTTTTCCCTGAAGTTCTACTTGTCAGGGGGACCCAGTCCAGCCTGCCTAGCATGAAGACCAAAACACGATACGATAAAGCGATATCACGCGATATAACTACATCAACTCTCAAAATATGATAGATAAAGCCGCCCGCGCCGTGTTGAATTTTTATTATAAATTGCGATAAAAAATATGATAAAAATTCAACATGGCGGCTTTATCTATCATATTTTGAGAGTTGATGTAGTTATATCGCTTTATCGTATCGTGTTTTGGTCTTCATGCTAGGCTAGCAGCAGTTAATTAATCTAACAAGGCACTCATTGGCTCAATATACATACCTTTAATATGGGGATCAGACCTAATGTTTTCTTACCTAGGTATAAGACATAAGACCATTTTTACAAAGAAAACGTGATTTATCGCAAAAACAAGAGTCTTTATCTTTAGAGCAAATAGTTGTTAATTTGTAGTGCAAATAGTTAACTTTACACTTGCTTATACTGGAGATCAAACTCCTACATAATACCTTGAAAACTGCATAATATTCAAACAAAAATCTTCTTTATTCCTTCCACCCAAAGCCTAAACTCCTGTTACCTGTCTTCTAAAGACACAGAAGCAGTCATACCTATGGCGTTTTCCTAGGTGAACAACAAACGCGGTAGCGCGATGCGAATTATGGAATTATACAGGAATTTTGTAGATGGGCCTTCATGGTCATTTTTCACCTTTTTCGATAAATAGCTTAGGAAATTACTCTGAAGATCTATTTAAAAAATAGCCTGCATATCGCGTCGCGTTGCCGCCTTTGTCGTTCACCTAAGACGTCGTGTAATAGCCCTAAATTATTCTTAATATTCAAACAAAAACCATTCTTATTCTTTCCAACTAAAGCCTAAACTCCTGTTACAGTCGCACGTGTCTTCCAAAGACAGAAGTGAGCCACAAGCAACCATACCTTACAACCCTAAAAACTACATAATTTTCAAACAAAAACCCTCCTTATTCCTTCCAACTAAAGCCTAAACTCCTGTTACAGTTGTACGTGTCTTCCAAAGACAGAAGTGAGCCACAAGCAGCCATACCAAGCACCCCTAAATAATAGGCCCTAACTCTTCAAACAAAAACCCTCCTTAATCCTTCCACCTAAAGCCTTAACTCCTGTTACAGTCGGACGTGTCTTCCAAAGACAGAGAAGTGAGCCACGATCAGTTGAAACAGTGGTGCGATGACAACAAGATAGCGACGTACATTGAAACCTCGGCGAAGAACGACAACAATGTTGTTGAAGCTTTCTCTATGGCTGTACTAAGGTGAGACAACATTCTGTATTCTAGACATAAATTTAAAATCCTGACTGATACATGAACATACAACTCAATGCAATAGACGGATCAGCAGAAATTTGGCATACATGAGATAACTGGTAGACATTTTCTAAAGGATTTAAAAAATAGCCAATTCAATAATTTTTAAATAAATCCTTTACCATCTTTGTGAAGATGGTACAATAAACGAAAAAGAAACATTCAGATTTCATAACAAAAAGTGAATGTTCTTTTTTCCTTTTTTTATGAACCCAAAATTCAAACGTTCGCAGTTCATTCCATAAAAATGAATTTTCATTATATCATCTGCGTAAGTCCCGATCCCGTGGGAAGATCGGTATAAAAACTAGCTGTTTTGTAAATGTATTCTATCACTAAAGCTATTTTTACATAATAAGAGACGACCTAGTTGGCACAATGGTCACCATGCCGAATTGCCAAACACAGGGTTGCGGGTCAATTCCCGCCTCAGACAAGTATTTATGCTTAGATATTTGTCAGGGGTCTGGTTGTTTCTATGTATTATAAGTATGTATATATTTACAAAAGAAAAAGTATATAAGTAGTATATCCGTTGTCTAGCACCCATAACACAAGTCTAGTTACTTAGCTTGGGGTTAGATGGCGAGGTGTGGAATGTTCTGTAATATTTATTATTAGTTATGACACGCGGTTTTGTATGAAATTTTTTGACAAGCAGGGACCCGCCGATGTACTTGTAGGTTTATTTCTAAAGTGCAGACAAATAACAGGAAAACACCTCTGTATCTTGCAAGACATCTAAATAACTGGCCATTTATTTAACACGCTAATATGTATGGCATCATCTTTAAATGAGGAAGTTTTGTAGTTTATTCTCAATTTAGCGATTGCGTTGATTCTGAAGCTGATTTCAAAATTGGTGATAATATTATTTGTTTTATGACTTACTTAATATTTTTAGGGTTCCGTAATTCCGTACCCAAAGGGTAAAGACGGAACCCTTTTACTAAGCCTCCACTGTCCGTCTGTCTGTCTGTCACCAGGCTTTATCTCATAGCTCTGTCTCTTTGGACGACCCAGTTGGCACAATGGTCACCATGCCGGACTGCCAAATACAGGGTTAAAAACTATAGGTACTTTCCTATAATATATTTTAAGCCATGTTTACTATGGTGGTGATACCATTGTGTAATTAAGGTGTGGCCAAAGCAAGTTAGACCATTTATGTTCCGCACACAGAGGCACGGCCTTGTAAAGGTTACAATGATTATATGATAGTACCAATACTATTGGAAATATTGGTAAACTATCTGACTAACCGACTAATCGATAAATAATTCTTAATAGGATTTTCTAGTAACTTTTTTTTTTTTAGTTTCTTATAATTTTATAAGACGTGCTATCTAATGTCTGACGTATTCGTAGACGACCCAGTTGGCACAATGGTCACCATGCCGGACTGCCAACCACAGGGTTGCGGGTTCGACTTCCGCCTCAGCGTGTATTTATGGTTAGATATTTAATAAATAATAAATAAATATTGCAGGACATTCCACAGATCGCCATCTAGCCCCAAACTAAGTAACTAGACTTGTGTTATTGGTGCTAGACAACGGATATACTACTTATATACTTTTCTTTTGTAAATATACTAGCGACCCGCCCCGGCTTCGCACGGCTATATTATGCATGTATTATACATATGAACCTTCCTCTTGAATCACTCTATCTATTAAAAAAACCGCATCAAAATCCGTTGCGTAGTTTTAAAGATTTAAGCATACAAAGGGATATAGGGACAGAGAAAGCGACTTTGTTTTATACTATGTAGTGATACTTATAATACATAGAAACAACCAGACCTATGTATACTTTGTCCACTAAAATAACTGCAAATGTTTATTTACTATTAAAATATACAATCATTTATCCTAAAATACAAAAAATTTAGGTAAGTAGTTATGTACTAATTAAAATAACCTAAAAGTTACTAAATAAAATTATAAAAGTAATCTAAAAATTAAAATTACAATCAATTAGGTACATAATATTTACACTAGTTAAAAAGACCGCCCAAAAAAGGAAGTAGGTACTCTAAGTACTTACATTTTTCATTGGTTAATCCTACGATACTTAAACGAATTTTAACCAAGATGTAAATGAAATATCGTAAAAAATAATATAATTTAAATATGGTTCAGTTTTTGTTAGTAGGGATTCGAAGGTTGAATAATTGAGTCTAATCTAAAGTTTGCCTTGAGGCAGCCATTTTAAAATATTATAAGAAGGTTTCTTATAACTTGATTTATTAAATATTACAATCATAGAGAAAATAGGGATATAAAACACCTACAAAGTCCCTATATGAAATACTATCTACCTAGGACATGTATAAAGCCTAGTTTAGACGCTGCGAGCTGCTGACCAGACAGTAGACAGCTACTCGGCTTGTCTACTCGTACGTGAGTAGCTCGGCTCGCCTGTGCTGTCTACACGACACTAGCTGCTGTCCAGTCTAAAATAAACACTGTACGCAGGCGCAGCACAAAATACTGGTTCCGCTCAAGACGACTGTCCCGCTCGCACTGGAGAGCTAGGTACTGCTGAAAGCGTTTATTTATACGATGCGAGCGACGGCCGAGCTGAAAACAAAAAATGTTGAAGTAACTCGGATGCGAGCTACTGTCCAACTCGCACGTGCGAGTTACTCGTAAGTGACGTCTAAACAGTGCGAGTTACTGCAGTGCAGCTACTCGGCCGGCTGACTCGTACGCTAGCTCGCACTGTGTAAACCAGGCATAAGGCCAACTGAGCCGCGGGTTTCATCACGATGTTTTCCTTTACCGTTAGAGCAATGTCAGTGGCATTTTCGTGAGGAAAATCCATTGGTGCACGACCGGCCAGGATTCAAACCCATGACCTTCGGAATGAGAGTCTGAGTATCTACTACTAGGCCAACACCACTCTCACTAAGGACATACTCCTGTAAAAATCATCGAAATCTATCGAGCCTATTCACCGGGAAAAAATACTTACACGTTTGTTTGAACGCGCTAATCTCAGGAACTACTGGTTCGAATAGAAATAGTACATTGCGATACAAGTGTGAAAAATCTCGGCTTTTTTAAACGCCCTCGCGTACCGCTCGCGCGTGTTAAACCGCCTCTATACAAAGATCAATCCACACGTGTATCGTACGTTTTTTATCACAGTTGCGATTTAAAAAAAAGACTTGTTAAATTAATAAACAGTTTTTAAGAATTTTAGGTTATGTTTACTATTTTTTGTTAATTACACTCCCGAAAGGCTAGGCAAAAGACTTTTAACCTATACAGCCTCGTCTGACATACAATATTTTAGGGTTTTTTCCATTTGTTTTTGCGTCGGGGGTTAAAAACAGAATATAATGGTTTGGAAAAAAATATATTTATGTACCTAAAGAAAAAACAAAATAAAAACAAAACTCAATTTTTAATTGTTTTCAAAGACGTTATCACGTAAAATTATCGTTCGATCGTTCGTTCGTTCTTTAGAGACAACCTTTTGAAAAGAAGAAAAAAGGTACCAACAAAGAATTTTTAGGCCAACAAGGCTTAAAACTCTTTGTTGGTACCTTTTTTCTATACATCAAAACAGCATAACACAGATAAATTAAGAATGTTTCATCTACCTAACATGTAATTAGCAGTAAGATACGTATTTAACTTATCGGGATAACATATTATTTTTGCACTAGTTGGATATTTTTTTATCGCACGCGTGTATAATACGTTGCATTATGAGCCTAACAGCGGTTTAATAAGATCCACTTTATGAGCAACTGTGATAAAAATATATTTTTGTGTTGGATAGTCCATTTGTCGAGGAAGGCTACATGCTATTTTATATTTCGACTAGCGACCCGTCCCGGCTTCGCACGGCTGTATTATGCATGTACCTATTATATCTAAAAACCTTCCTCTTTAATCACTCTATCTATTAAAAAAACCGCATCAAAATCTGTTGCGTAGTTTAAAAGATCTAAGCATACATAGGGACATAGGGACGGCGAAAAGTGAATTTTTACCCGACTACGGCGAAGCCAAAAGGGAGGGTTATGTGTTTGACCTGTATGTATGTATGTTATACTATGTAGTGATAGTGATATTTCCACGGCATCGACAGTTACGCGGGTGAAACCGTGGAGTGCTGCTAGTTTATAATATTCGTTTGGATGTCTATAGGGACTTTTTTAATTCGGGACTTCACAAAAAGGTCAAATTATGGTCAATTGAAATTGTCTGATTCATCTCTGGTAATGTGTTTCGCAGCTGACTGGATATAAATAAATTTAAAAGGGACCTCCCCTTAATTAGATGATTTAAACCATTGTATAAATTACTACCAGTGCAGCACGGTTTCACTCGCGTAACTCCCGATCCCGTAAAAATATCGGGGCCTATGGTTCGGGTCGTTACGCTTTAAATGCCGGAGTCAGGATCGAGGCAAATCCCAAAAACTATGGCGTGGCGATCTCGATGCATTTGGCACAGACTTGAAATGTTTAGAAAGATGTTAGGTAGGCCTTGGCCCAGCAATAGGACAATATAGGGTAACGATTAAAAAAAATGTTACTGCACATGAATTAATGTATCCTAATACCAAGTTTTATCAAAATCGCTCTAATAGTTTCGGTGCCAAGCCAACTAAAAAAAAATTTTAGAAACGGATTTTTTATTTTTTGTTTTGTGACATCGTAATATCGAATTCCGTGGTAGTTTAATAATATCCTATATCCATAAACATATTTCCTCCTTATAACATTAGTGTAAGTACCTACTTACACTCAAATCAAATTGGTCTAAGTTCTGTGTACAATAGTTTAGAATATAATGTACTATAATGACTGTTGAGTCTTCACTACATAGTATAAAACAAAGTCACTTTTCGCCGACCCTATATCCCTATGTCCCTTTGTATGCTTAGATCTTTAAAACTACGCAGATTTTGATGCGGTTTTTTTAATGGATAGAGTGATTCAAGAGGAAGGTTTATATGTATAATACATGCATAATATAGCCGTGCGAAGCCGCTAGTTGTTAATAAATAAAAACTAAAAACTTTAACCTATACATTAATTTAATCATTCAAAAACATTTTATCTAGGTAGATTGATAATGACTGTAGAGTCTTTTTTTAATAAATAAATAAACTAACCAAACAAAGACTACAGTCAAGTACATTATATTCTAAACTATTGTACACAGAACTTAGACCTAATCTACATTTTGTATGCTGTTACTTATAAATTACCTCATAAAAGCCAGAATCGAATTTGACCATTATTGACATAGTTGTCACTTACCATCAGGCACCGATAAGATAGAGCAAGTAATCGGTGCTGTCAGAGTCTGATGGTATGATGCTGTCTAAAGATGTGGCACGGTATACCTAGAAGATATTTGTTTAAAGTTTTTTCTTCAAGCAATCGGTGATTTTCTAAGGTTTTCGCGACTTGAACTCATTAATTTAACGGATATAATCGCATTATTTTCTTTGCAGTTCCCAAAGTCACCATGGGAACTGCAAAGTTCTCGAAACGTCAGGTTTTAACAAAATAAAGAAAATAACGCGATCGTGTCCGTTAAATTAATTATCAATCGGTGATTTTATACAATATAATTATTTTAACTACTAAAGTTCTACAAAGGAATGTTTACCTTGTTGGTTGTGACGTACAAAACAATAACAAAAAATACCAATAAATATCACGTAATTTACCTCTATTTATTACATAAATGTATTTGTGGTTTGAAAAACAAACTCTGCCTTGATCCACAAATGTATCATTGGAATAATGTTTTGCGGTTAATTCGATGTTACTACATATTAAGTATTATTAGTAGTGTTATATAATAAGTATTTTGTATGTAATTTGTATAATAAATTATAGAATTTTAAATGAATATTGCACCACCAAAGGCAATTTTAACCACTCAAGTTATTAAAAAAAGGGTGCGTGTACTTATGTACGCGCGTGAGAAGTTATACTTCTTTGGCATTAAAAAAAAAAAAAAACTCGTCCGACAAAAAACTCGTCCGGCAAAAAACTCGTCCGACAAAAAACTCGTCCGACAAAAAACTCGTCCGACAAAAAACTCGTCCGGCAAAAAACTCGTCCGACAAAAAACTCGTCCGACAAAAAACTCGTCCGACAAAAAACTCGTCCGACAAAAAACTCGTCCGGCAAAATACTCGTCCGACAAAAAACCCTGGACTGGAAAAGGATTGTCAACACAATCAATAAAGTTCAATTTAGATTTAAACAACTTCTCCCGTGAGAATTTTGTGTGACGTGACAATTTTGTGTCTCGCTTTTGTAAAATTTCACTCTCATCATTTTTTCATAACGCGCCTAAAGAAGTATAACTTCAAAAACCGAACAGTGAAGTCTTAGTAGTATATCCGTTGTCTAGCACCCAAAACACAAGTCTAGTTACTTAGCTTGGGGCTAGAAGGCGATGTGTGGAATGTCCTCCAATATTTATTTATTTTATTTATAATAATTATTTATTTTAAAGGGGCCCCTTTTTACCCTTTGAGTATGGAACCCTAAAAAGGGATATTTACCATAGTTTTTTTTTTTGCTAGATTTTATTTATTTAATTAATTAATAATTTTCTTTCACAGATGGGTAGAGCTAGACCAGAAAGCGGAGAAGGAACTAGGAATGTTCGAACACCCAGACTCATTAACACTACACGGTAACAGCTCGCCTTCAAGTATACGATCGACTTGTTGCTCTCGGTTCACCGACGTATGAGTCATTTTACCTTGGCAAACATTGCCGGTTACGTCATTAATCTTGCGCTGTTTACACTGCTCTATTTGGCCCAATACTTGCTATTTAATAAGGTTAAGAGGAAAGGGTACCGGGGGCTTTCGTCCATACAAACTATTACAAACGTAGTCGACTGTTTTCTCCCTAGATAATGACACTAGAGCAAATATTTTTTGTGCATAAAACTTATAACTGCCATGACCATGCCTCTATTTTTTTTTATTTTTTTTATCTTAGTTTCTAGGATAATTAGAAAATTAAAAAAAAATATAGGGGCTTAGTCATGGCAGTTAAAGGTTTTATGGCACAAAAATATTTGTGCTAGTGTCATTATCCAGGGAGGAAACAGTCGACTACGTTTGTACGGAGAGAGCGCAGACCCTTTCACCTTAATGATGTTGCCATCTCGTCATAGGCTAACATAACGTTACTTGTGCATTTACAATGACGCGGAGCTGGGCGTAGTGGAACATAAATAAGCCAATCACAGTGCTCGAAATCTCCATTCCACATCAGTGGAAACAGTTGATTGGCCAATTAACAGTTTGCTCATCTCAATTAGTACGATAATGCCCTATTCTGGAAATGGACACAGAGTTCTAAAAGGACTTGTTCCGAAAAGGACTTACTACTATAAAGCCTTATTCTGGACTCATTCCGAAAATAGCTTAATATCTGACTATCGGAACGGAAATAAAAGACTCCGCTCTGCGTCTGCGCCCAGCTCTGCGTCAGTAGAAACGCACCATAAAGGTTAGAATCAAACTAACTCTATAGGTAATGCTGAAGCTAATTTAAAACCAAATTCTACAAAAAGAAGGTTTTAATTCAACTATGTTTTTTAAATTTCAAAGTATGGCAATCAAAATAGTTTATACCGACAGACCTTGCAGGCTGAGCAGTGTAAATGCGGCTTAGATTCGTTTGTTATAGTCGAAAAAACTTGTTAGATTTACAAAATTTACTTAAATCTGATTTTTTTTTAACTGGCAACAGTATTCTTGCTTACATTGTGGAATAGGCGGACCAGTAGGTTTATAGAAAGTTTTAAACAAGAGTTAGTTAAAAAATGTTTTTATTAAAAACTTTTTAAAAATAGAATCTTACAGTGACGGATTCAGAGCGGGGGCTAGGGAGCTCAAGTTTTTAAAAAATAGAATCTTACAGTGACGGATTCAGAGCGAGGGCTAGGGAGCTCAAGCCTCCCCCAATCACAGTCCCAAAATACAAGAGCCCATCCGCGGAAAATCTCACGCATATTTACAATATTTTTGTCCTTCAGCTGACCTAAAAGCTTGATAAACGCTTCCTAATTAGACACCAAGTGATCAAGTTATTTATTTTTACTAATTTTCTTAAAAACTGAGAACAAACAGTTAAAAAATGGCGAAACCTACTATTCATAATTGTTATGGATTTTCCTAAAGTAAATCTAAATATAATTTTTCATTACTCATACTCCGAAAGTAGGTCTAAAGATGCCTGAAGAGCGTGTAGAAAATAAAACTTTCAGCCCTAGGGAAAATCGCTTTCACTGACAGCTGTCATGTCAAATTATGGCTTCGCACGGCTTGTGCAATGTGCATGTAGCCAATATCAGTATCATTACGCATTAGGAACTTCAAAAACCTAACCTCCTTGCTTTAGGTAACACATCGATCATATAACCGAATAGATACAACATCGCTTCGTTTTAGCTTAGGACGTAGTTCACCAAACCATGAGGTAGCGGGGGGCGAAACTGCCGACGTCTAGTGTTGGTAATAAGTAATTATTAAATATCGATACCATAGATTTTATCGATGTTTGTATTATAAAATTATTGAAAAAAAATACTGCAACGAATGTATTATTTTAAAATAAATATAAATAATTAACCACTGAGCCGACTTACATAATTTATTTATGGACCCACCTTATCCTCAAGCTGTCTTCGAGTAATCGACGAATAAATATACGCAAGTCGTAAACTATTTCTTTTTAAAGTCAGTTAAAATACTTTTTTACTTTTTGACAAATAAATTCATTAATGTAAAATACAAAACATGTCAGTTCTAAGTTTTATCGAATCGATATTAATTTTTCATTTATACCCCACCACTACTTACACGTGCTTAATATTTTTGATAAAAATAGCACAATTAGTTTTCCATTGAGTGAGGGCGCTGTATCGATATTTCAAACAAATTTGTTCCTTACCAATTAGTTTGCCTGTATACCGCATCAAAAAAATAAAATTGTTTTAAAACCAACTTATTTGTGCAGTTGAGTGGAGGCGCTAGTGTCCGTACTAAAACTGAATTTTCGCACCAAAATATGGTTAGTTTTTGTTTTGTTACACGCAAAAAAGTGTTGGTTTTACTACAAAAAGACTTCAACGCGAGCCCGTTTTATTTGACGAACAATTTTTACCAAGATATCTTTTGCAGTTGGGACAGTCAAAATGAAAGTTTAAATCACTTACCGGTGGAAAGTTATCCCATCTTTCTGGTAGCTGGATATTTTTTTATTTTTCCCACACCATTTTATAGAACAATACGCCATTTCTGAACCGATTCTCGCGACGACAACAGCAAAAAATAATAAAAAACTGCGAGTAATCGACTGCACCACTCCTTGGTTCCCACTAAAGTTGTATTCGAAAGGACCCTTTGATATAGAAGCTAAAACTACTATGCGTGGTGAACATTACAGACCCTTCATTAGGAGTCTATTGGTAGTGGTCGATGAGGTAACACCAAAGAATAACAATTATGTTGTTGTTAGGAAGAATTTTATGTATTATTCGTAATGAAAAGCACAGTGTTTACCTCGGGTGAAAGACTCATTTAGTACCTCGAACTATTAGCACCCTCGCTACGCTCGGGCGCCAAACTCCGTCTCGGGACTCAATGAGTGACTTTCACACCTAGGGTAACAATGTACTATTAAAATATTATAGCAAAACGCATTGACTTGATTTCCCCCTCCTTTTAACTGACAACACCGGTTAAGCCTCCAAACCAAATTCCTGAATCCGCCACTGGAATCTCATCAACAAACAGTTTTATTATGGAATCTAATATATCAGATAAGTAGAGTTTTAAAAACCGTATTTTTAATCTTAGACTAATAAATTAACATTATTGCAGTAATAATACTTTTAAGCATTACGTTTTTTTTTGGATGAACGATATAATAAATTGTATTGACGCTACACCCCGGTTTCACCTGCGGAAAGTCTCAATTCCGTGAGAAAATTGGAACAAAAGTAGCCTTTTTTGATTTTCAATTGGCTCATTTCTCTAATATAGTTCCAAATCAATTCACAGATGGCGGGCTTTATTACCCAACATTGTCTCTTTTTTTACGCTGGGAAGGCAAAAACTGCAGAGTGTTTTTTTTGGGGCAGTTTTTTTTGTACATTACTTGATGTCAAGACGCTGCTTCCATCTATTGAAGTATTTGGAACTAGTCCTTTTTTAATAAGCTTAAAAAATTCATTAAATGTCTTGATATTACCCAATCCTAGCTAATATTATTAATCCGAAAGTTTATTCATTTTGACGTGACAACGTTTTATAAATTGGTTTGCCGGGTGACACTTCAAGAAACTGCGTTACGCTCCGCTGACGTTATGCGCTCACAATGAGAGCGAGTGAGAGGCACGCGGGCATGGTTAGCCCGCCTAAGAGCGAGAGAGACAGACATAAAAAGTGAAAGGCACGCGTCCCTTCCACTCGAGCACAGTTGTTGTTTTCGATGAAAATCGGCATAGTGGTAAATTAAGAGATGGAAAAGAACATATCCCGAAATTGTAGTGGGTGAAACCGCGCAGCTAGTGACAAATAAATCTACATCCAAACTCTTTATAATATTTGTAACTAGATTATTTGGTTGTGATTGTATATTTTTATATATTTTATTAAAGACACTTAACATTCCTTAAATATCTGGTGAAACCAGCATTGACTACGTACCAAAGAATAAAATGTGAATTCCATTGTTAAACGTACTTAGTAGGATCTTACTAAAACTAAAGCTGCATTAGAATTTTATGTCCTAGCAAGGAATCGAACCTGCAAAAAACACTTTATATTATTGTACCAATCGCTTGTGTAGCTGATGGAGATTAAATACCGGAAAAAAACTAATAATAAATCAAAGAAAACAGTTTATTTCATAGTTTTCTCTGCCCTTGCCTCTGTCGGTCGATAAATCGCCAATTTTATGTTTCTACTTGCTGTCCCGGCAAACGTTGTTTTGCCATTTACAAAAAAAAACTAAAGGAAACAAAATAAAAAAATAATAGCCGTTTCTCTAATTACTGAATAATATGCATATAAAATTTCATAAAAATCGGTCAAGCCGTTTCGGAGATGTATGGTAACTAACATTGTGACACGAGAATTTTATATATTAGATTGATAAAACATGAAATACTAGGTCTTGGTCCGCGTAGGTATTTGAAACTCCTTTGTTGGCTGATTTAACTCTGAATTAAGCTGATTTTGAATACGATCGACAGCGAGCTGACTACCTATTCGCTTACTTCCGCTTCGGGCTGTATGAAAACGAAAAAAATATAGATTTGTCCTTTAAACTTCCTTGCTAGTGGCGCCATCTTGGTTACAAAAACAATTTTTCTTTCCCAAACTTATTTATTCCGAAATATCGCTGTATATTTTACATTAAGTGTAGGTAGTTGTTTGTAGATAATTTTAATAATGCTTTAAAGATAAATCTCATTTGTATTTACTTAGTATTTTTCGTAAAAAGTAGTTTTTAATGGCGTGTTGTAAAAATTAAGAATTCTGTAGTTTTATAAAAATACATTTTGTATTCGGCCTAATTCACTGTTTTACAATTGTAGTTACTTATACTTGTACGCACAATTTTACAGTCGTTTTTAATAACCTATCTTTGGATAATATTTTTTTTAGCTATTGTATGTTAAGGTGAAAGGGTACCTGCGCTCTCTCCATACAAACGTAGTCGACTGTTTCCTCCCTGGATAATGACACTAGCACAAATATTTTTGTTGCCATAAAACCTATAACTGCCATGACTATGCCTCTATGTTTTGGGTTTTTTTATTTTCTAATTATCATAGAAATTATGATTAATAAACAAAAAACATGGTTACATTGGTTATGGCAGTTATAAGTTTTATGCACCAAAAATATTTGCTCTAGTGTCATTATCCAGGGAGAAAACAGTCGACTACGTTTGTAATAGTTTGTATAGAAAGAGCCCCCGGTACCCTTTCCTCTTAACGCCAACCAAAAACCCGCGGTGGGTGACTGCCATTTGTCAAGATCTAATGAGTGCAAAAGAGCGAGGAATATTGCCTCTTGCTCCCACTTTTCTTTGCCTCGCGTGATGCTATATTTACGGCCGTTTTTAATAACTTATCTAACCATATTTAATTAATTATTATTTAATTATTTATTCCTTATTAAAGTATCTAAATCCATCTGTGAACACGTTTTTGCATTTCAATAAACCACCAACAGATAGCATCTATCTCAAGATATTATAAAACAACAACTTGGCAGCTTATAAGTTTTAACCTAACACGATTTGTATTTAAAGTTCGCGATTAAGACACGGCAATATTTATCCAAAGATAGTTTATTGAAAATGGGCTTAGAAGTAGTGAAATTAAAGAGTGAAACTTCAGCGAAAGACATTAATTAGTAATTTGTACCTACTTATCTAGTATTTAAATATTAGTCTATAGATCTATGTTTATCACTAAGTGCCTGGCTTGTTACTGTTTGAATATATTTGCAAAATAAAATAGACTATTAAATATTGTTAGCATTTGCAGTGGTGATGGAGACTAAACAGTGCAAATTGATGACGGTTTTGAAGTTAGACGCAAGGCGCAATGCAACACCAAAATATTAGGACATCCGCCCGCTATGTCACGCACTCTTGCAGCTAACTTCATATCAGTAATTAAAATGTGATTTGAACTAACTGTAAACTAAATAAATCAACTTTATCATTAACATTATTTCAAATACGATTGCATTTCAGCCGCGTCGATGTAACCCATCGCGTTAACAATAAGGTACTTATTAAATACGCGATCGCGACCCATGTTTAAAATAATGTTTAGTGATAATCGCGTAAAAATAAGTTTAAGAACTACTTTTTATAGACTCGCTAGTGTTTCATTAAAACTCGTCCAATAAAAGTCAAATAAATGCATCGTCAATTTATAAACTGTACCTACCTATCAAATGTTTAATTGGCTCATAAGGGACGAACTGCCTTATACGAGTTGCAACTATTAGATATTCCTTTGGGCATAAAGTTGGAAGTAAACAGATTTTACCAGTTATGGAAAGACAGACAGTTACGGAAAGTTATGTTCGGTGCCTTTGCGAACCTATGTTGCGCGAAATTTAAAAAGTTTCCAACTCTTAATTACGGTTTTAGCAGCTGTAAAAATCAAGTTCGAGAGGCGAACTTCAATTTACAACTGCATAACTTTTTCACTTTTATTATTTCGCGACACAATTTTAAAAAACTTTCCACGAACTTTCATCACTGTCTCTCAAGTTAGAAATCGAAATGTAACATTTTGTAAACTGCGCGTCTAGAACTTAATTTTCCAAGTAGGTAAGTACTAAATTCTTCAATATACTTTAAAAAAATATGTTTTTTTAGATACACTAAATAATGTTACATTACAATTTCTATCTGGGTAATTTTTACGAAAAACTGAACATAAAGGTCGAAACGCACTAAAGCGTCACGGCAGCGGAGCGGCGCGGCGAGGCTATAGTGCGTTTTAATTTATATGAAATAGTGGAAAGAATATTTTTCTGGCCGCGCCCGCTCCGCTTCAGAGTCGCTCTAGTGCGTTTCAACCTTTATTCAAATTTGGCGGGAATCCGGTTCGATATATCTATGAATAAGTGTAGCGTATAATATTGTTATTATTTAACACGAATGTATTATATATTTTGCACCATTGTTGATAGTTTGAAGTTATTTATAATATAAAGGCAGGACCTATTATTGTAATCTTATTACTATTAAAAGTGATATTACAAAGTTGTTTGCATGTCATTTAGCTATAGGTAGGTAATAATAAGGCATTTGCTTACCTATGGCTGTGAGACTCAACTGTCGCTTGAGGTTTATTTAGACCGGGAGATGGTGACACGAAATACTAAGTCATTAGTACACCGGAGAAGTATGGCATTACGCTTCCGCCTACTTCATTTTTTATCGACTATCGGAAAATACAAGCATTTTTGTGGAACTAATCGTTCGACTTTCGTTATTTAGCGCCGGTACCAGCGCAATGACCATCATTTTCTTTTTTGTCATTCCGTAATTAGACCCCTGAAGAACCGCCATACTGGTACAAATGACTTAGTATTTTGTGTCACCATCTCTCGGTCTAGTTAGTTAGTTTAGGTAATTAGTTATCAGTAGCGAGGGATCCATACAACTTGAATCTTATCGGCTTACCTTTACGGATTTGGGCATAGGCGTGGGTTTAGGTAGGTACCTTTCTAGTCCTACCAATATTTTACAAGAGTCAACAAACAAAAAAGTGTCAAATTTTTTTTTTTTAGTAGAACTTGCATGTTTTTTTTCTATTTTTTTTAGTAGAACTTATTTATTTCATGCATATGGTAGATACAATAGGCATACATACATGTTCACAATTGCAAAATACTGCCGGGCATTGCAATTGCGTGAGGTGACAGGCCGAGGCTTTTCTTACTATAGGTATGATACATTATCTCTTGCATGTTTTTATCGGATTACATTTAAATAAATTTCACCCCTTGCCACTGTTCGTTATATTGACTACAATCAAAACGCAAGACTAGCATACCTTATGACGACCATGCCGGACTGCCAAACACAGGGTTGCGGCTTCGATTCCCGCCTCAGACAAGTATTTATGCTTAAATATTTGTCTGTGGTCTGGTTGTTTCTATGTATCATAAGTTTATATTTACAAAATAAAAGTATATAAGTAAAGTCTATTTACTTAGCTTGGGGCTAGATGGCTATATGTGGAATTTCCTGCAATATTTTGTTAATTTATTAAATGGAAATAAAACACATTTCTAAAACCCAGTTAAATTTACAGTAAACATTTTATTAAATCAGATGATAACAACAATCTTTGGAATCTACATAAAGTAAACATAATATTTGAGTATCTATAGGAAACATAAGAAAAACATAGTAAATAACATTAGAAAACCTAACACCATTACATAGGCCCCATTTCTAAATAACTATTTATTATTTACAATTACATTCATTATGCACGTTGAGAAAATCCGATAATTGCTTTCAAAGACTACAGACTCTTTTTTTTTTTCATTAAAAATAGTGGCTTCGCATTTATATGGCCAGTGTCAAGTAATAATATTAATTAATTTTGAATGGGCTGAAAATGTGTTAAGTTAGTTATTGTCCACAAAGAATATGCAATTAAATATTAATATCTCAAGCTCATTTTTTCTCTAAAACTTAAAAGTGAACTTCGCCGACAAAGAGTATGCAGTCTGCGAAGGCTTTTTATGTTTTTTTTCTAAATAAAACCTCTAATGACACTTAAAAGTGATAAAGGAACCATAAAGATATAAAAACCGGTCAAGTGCGAGTCGGACTCGCGCCCCGAGGGTTCGAAGGTACATGGAAAAAACACGATTAGACTAAAAATATATAATTGTACTTAACAATTTAACTACTCTATAATTATACTAAATATACCCGAGGAAAAAGTCTTCTATCATTACTCATTCTACCAGCCTTTTATCTTAGGAGAAAACGAGACAAACTATGGCTTAGACATCATTGGTCTTTTTCTTTCTAATTTAAACAATCCAGAAATTGTAGGTATACGTTTACTATTGTGCTGACACACATCCTAACTTATCGTCTATATTATAAAAATGAATCGCTGAATGTGTTGCTAAGCGCAAATCTCGAGAACGGTGAACCGATTTCGCTAATTCTTTTTTTTGTTGTTTTTGTTATTATAATTGTCAAGAGAAGGTTATGTAAGAAAAAATTAAGAAAATTGCGTAGAAAATTATTACCCGGGTGTAACCCCAAAAAGGTCGGTTTTATAAAAGGTCCTAAGCTATAAATTATAAAATTCAAGTCCTAACTCCTAACTGATATTTCAACGCACAACTTAAATAAATAGATGGTTCGGGCTAAAATTTGGCATATAGACAGCAATTACGAAGGCATGATTTTGGAAAATTCAATTCGCAGGTTAAGGTGAAAGGGTACCTGCGCGCTCTCCATACAAACGTAGTCGACTGTTTCCTCCCTAGATAACACTAGCACAAATATTTTTGTGCCCTAAAAACTATAGCTGCCATGACTATGCCCCTATGTTTTGGTTTTTTTCTAATTATCATAGAAATTAAGATTATAGAAATAACAAAAATAAAAAAAAAAACAAAAAATAGGGGCATGGTCATGGCAGTTATAAGTTTTATGCACCAAAAATATTTGCTCTAGCTAGTCTCATTATTCAGGGAGAAAACAGTCGACTACGTTTGTAATAGTTTGTATGGAAAGAGCCCCCGGTACCCTTTCCTCTTAAAGCTAGACTATCACAAAATAAACTTAGGCCTTACCATTTTGTGAGCTATCTAACTATACAGTTTCTAGTCTGCAAAGGCCCTAATCCTTTATTATGTAATTTAATTTACGATTCAGATCCTCGTTGAAAGTTCAACAATTTTTTTAGCCCAAAGTTTTTAAAAATACTTATTCGAGTCAAAATGTGAATCAAAATTCAAGCAAATGTTACTATGGGAACGACACCTACTTAGTATTAAAATTATCTTATCGTGTTGGTCAAGTCTAAAGCTTGTAATTAATAACAATAAGATAAGATTTATTCGTTTGATAAACTACTGAAATAACTTAATAATTTTTCATTTTTTAAGGGTTCCGTACCTCAAAAGGGTAAAAAAAGGAACCTAGATAAGATCACTCTCTTGTTAGGTGAAATTTATTCAATGATTCTCTATATTTGTGCAATTTCATTGTCTATGCCGTGATTCAATACACTATACAGTACACCAAAGTTCTGGGAAATTGTGTGAAAGGAGGATGACCAAAAGCATGCCACTTATGGGGTCGTGTCTTAACTTCATTATGTTTAATCTTGTCATATTTTTTTATGTTTTAGAAGTTATTATATGGCCAGCTGAAACAGAACAGCTCGTCCAGGTTTGAGGAAGTGGTTCGAATGGCTAGGTACAGACCGCGAGACCGGAATAAGTAAAGACAATTACAAACCGTTGTGTGATGATGAATGATCGATTTGAGAGAGATAAAAATTACTTATTAACATTTTTTGAACGCTAGATTTCATAAATAAAATTAAGTACTTAGTTGATTCTTGGTACATCTGCCATTCGTTTAAATTATCAGCTAAACCTCTTATTTTGGAGGAATGATGCAACAGAAAAACATCGAAAAATGTACACGGTCACAAAAAAATGGATTTCTCTCAACTCAGAGTGAAATATTGGAAATAGAGCTACATTTGGCATCATTTCTATTGACAAGGCTCAGGATCGCGTCTCGAATTAATTTTCAAAACAACTAAAACGCGATCGCGAGTTTATAAAATTAATTTACATAAATCATGTTTGATTGAAAACCTACACGTGAGTGCAACTTTGGCATAACCAACGGAATAAATCTCCTAAGAAAATGGGCATTCTCCTTTGGTACAATGAGTTAGCTACCAAAATTACACGAATATTGTACCCTACACATTATTATTAGTATCCTACTAATATTATAAATGTCTGTGTGTTAGTTTGTGTATGTTTGTTACTCCTTCACGCAAAAACTACTGAATCGATGGAAATGAAACTCGGTATGTAGATAGCTAGAGACCTTAAGAGAACTGCCTGTCTTCATACAAACGTAGTCGACTGTTTTCTCCCTGGATAATGACACTAGAGCAAATATTTTTGTTGCATAAAACTTATAACTGCCATGACCATGCCTCTATAATTTGTTTTTTAAATCTTAATTTCTATGATAATTAGAAAATAGGGGCATAGTCATGGCAGTTATATGTTTTATGGCACAAAAATATTTTTGCTAGTGGTATTATCCAGGGCGGAAACAGTCGACTACGTTTGTATAGAGAGAGTGCCGGTACCCTTTCACCTTAACATATTATTATACACGTTACGCGGGTGAATCCGCGGGGCGCAGCTAGTACACAATAAGGACTACTTGCAACAACATTGACATTTTTTAAAATCTAGAATTAGTTCATACATTGATACATTTAAAACAGTTGTTTTAATTTTACAAAATCTAGAAAAATCTCTACCTATATTTACACGAAATATCTGACACCCGTATTCACAAATAGTACATAAGTTGCTCTTGGGTAAGTGAACGCACTGCGCTAAATGCGGCCCTATGATTGGTCAATTTTGTCTCTTCACTCTAGCGAATCAGCGTCTTATTTGCGGCTCTATGCGTTCGCGTGTACTATGCAATCTTATAGGGTTGATTGTGAATATGGGTGTGAAAATACAAGAGCTATGAAACGTCACATGAGGGTTCCTTCAAATATTCCTGCAAGACGCCCTTAAAGTAATGTGAAGAAGAAGGATGAGAGAAGATTGCATGCAGCGGAGATGAGAATGTTGAGATGGATGTGCGGAGTAACTAGGATGGATAAAATAAGGAATGAGTATATTAGAGGAAGCCTGAAAGTAGCACCGGTTACTGAAAAAGTAAAAGCGAACCGTTTAAATTGGTGTGGACCTGTGAGAAGAGAGGAGACGCATGTGACTAGAAGAGTGATGAGTATGAAAGAGGGATGGAGAGGAAGAGGACGACCGAAGAAAAGATGGACTACGTGAGACAAGACATGAGAGAGATGAATGTGAACGATGAGATGATGACTAATAGGAGTGAATGGAAGAAAAAGACATACTGCGCCGACCCCAAATGAATTGGGATAAGGGCAGGAAGATGATGATGACGCCCTTAAAGTAATCTACCAGATGACCCTAGACAATAAGGTCCTACACCTGACTCAGAGGGGCCTCCTCGCTCTAACCAGGTCCTCGCTAACCTCCCACAGTTTAGTCTCGATAGTCTTATCGAAGTCATGCTTGGAGTTGTACTCGACGCAGTCGCGGTAAAACTTGCCCGTCTTACCCTCGATGCTGTAGTCTGAAGCGCAGAATACAACCGTCTCCGAGCCCTGGAAGGTGAAGATAAATAATCTATTTACAGGGTGCCCGGTAATGTATGGATAAGCGGGCACATACGGATAGAGGACACTGTGCCGGTTTGCATTCAATAGCACATTTATCCTGGAATACTATCCAAAAAAAACAGATTGGAATAATTCCTTCATTTGCAGTTTTGGCATCAAAAAACAAAGAGAAAGGAGTGAAATTTGTATTTTTTTATTAAATGGCGGATAACTTGGAAACCGAGGGACTTTCATAGAACATAACTTTCAACCGGCACGGTGTCTTCTATCTGTAGGTGCCCGCTTATCCATTCATTATCGGACACCCTGTAGGTATATCTATACTAATATTAGGAGTAAATATCTTTTTGTTTGTAACGATTAGGCTCCGAAACTACTGGACCGATTTTGATGAAACTTGGTTAGAGTATAAATAGATTTATTGTGAATAACATAGGCTTAGTTTATCCCGATATTACCACGAGATTGGTAGTAACGCAGGTGAAACCGAGGAGCGCTGCAAGTATTTAGGTATGTATTTTTACAAAATAACTAGAGAAAGAAATAGGTATTTCACCAGAAAAAGTCCTCCCTTTTGGAAGAGGCCTTTTTCAAAACACATTCAAACTATTTAATTGGAGCTCAGTTTTAACAAGGGCATCCTAATTAACCCATAGAACGTAACGCGGTAACCTCGTTTTGCAGCAGAACATGGTTCAAATATCAATAAACATCGCCGTAAATAACTACGTAAGCACTTATGCAAGGTGTATCATGAGGTATAATATCAGTTAAAATATAGCAAATAGAGATGCGACGAATGTTCGGCAATTACTCGGTATTCGGCTACTTTTTTCACTAGTTAGATAGGTAAATCACACAAAGGCACATCACTACATAGTATAAAACAAAGTCGCTTTTTCTGTCCCTGTTTCCCTTTGTATGCTTAAATCTTTAAAACTACGCAACGGATTTCGATGCGGTTTTTTTAAATAGATAGAGTGATGCAAGAGGAAGGTTTATATGTATAATACATGCATAACATAACTGTGCGAAGCCGGAGCGGGTCGCTAGTAACGAGATAAAGCAACGATATAAAGATTCAATATTTAGCCGAATAAATATTTTAACAATAAATCAGCATATTTAATACTTAATATCTGTCAATGGTGAGTTATGATTAGACATCGGATTAAATGCACTATCAAAATGACAAAATATGCACTAAAAAAGGGCGACATATGCACAAAATATGCATATTTATGCATATTATTTTCACATTATATTTATTATTCGGCCGCCAAATATTATGCTGTCATGCTATACTATTTATTTAGCTATGCCATAGGCCATAGCCGAATATTCGGTATTCGGAAAAACACTATTCGTAGCATCTCTAGTAAATAGTTACGTTAATTCGTAACATATGTTTCTGGTGCGTAAATAAATGAACTAGTTATAAAATAGGTAATGATGAAACATGGTGGGTCTGTGATTTGCGCGTGTTTGGCGCGCACAAAAAGTTCAAACCGATTGGCAGTCTAAAATGTAGCTGACATTGATTAGGCT
The DNA here is from genome assembly GCA_907269075.1 of Idaea aversata. Lineage (NCBI taxonomy): Eukaryota > Metazoa > Arthropoda > Insecta > Lepidoptera > Geometridae > Idaea > Idaea aversata. Next base: position 3,689,052 of record OU026084.1, read on the forward strand.
AGGGTAATTTGGTTGAAAAGAAAAACTGTATAACTTACTTGTTTCGCAGATCTCATATATAAGAGCAGAATAGGGGCAGCTATGATGTAATGGTACCACCTCAGTGAATATCTGAAATGTATGAAAATTTTGTTAAAAGGTATTGTAGTTTTATTTTGAAATAACTCCCGATCCCGTGGGAATATCGGGATAAAAGAAGCCTATAACACACTTTTTCTTCCATGGGTGCCTCTCCAACTAGTGAAGGTTGGCAGTCAGCTCAGAATATTTGACCCGATCTCTCGCGAGGCTAAAAAGTTGTGCGGCTATCCCTGTCCACTCTCTTATATTCCGCAACCAGGATTTTTTCCTACGACGGACTTTCCTTATTCCAGCAACTTCCCCTTTATTATCAATTGCAGGAGTTCATATCTCGGATTCCTCAAAAGGTGTCTTAAATAAGCAACTTTCCTTTGTTTCATGGTTTTCAAAAGCTTGCGTTTTTGACTAGCTCGACGTAGAACTTACTCGTTCGTAACTTTTTTATATAACACTATAACACACAACCCCAATAAATCAATGTATCCTCATACCAAGTTTCAAGACTTAATCAAAATCAGTCCGGTACTTTTGGAGCAATGCAAACAATCAAAATCTTTAGTATAGATGTAGGGTATAGGCAGATTTTTATTATGTTACGCAGCGCAGTTTTACATGATCAAGTGGGAATATCGGAAAAGATTTCAAAGTATCCTTATACCAAATTTCAAAATGGATACAGCAGTTTCAGTTATTACAAGAAAACTCTTTCTCTTTACAATATTATTAAAGATTAGTAAATACCTATTAGTAAAGAGAATGTAATTAATAATTATCAACAATGATAAACCACGCATTTAGTTCAAGGTTAATAACATTAGTTCAAATTACTACACAGACAACAAAAGAAATATAAAACGGTTTATATTGGAATTGAAGTTACTTTAACGTTAATATTTTACTAGCAGCGCTCCGCGGTTTCACCCGCGTAACTCCCGATCCCGTGGGAATATCGGGATAAAAAGTAGCCTATAGCCTTCCGTGATAAATGGACTATCCAACACAAAAATAATTTTTCAATTCGAACTAGTAGTACCTGAGATTAGCGCGTTCAAACAAACAAACTCTTCAGCTTCAAAATATAAGTATAGATTGAAGTTACTTTAACGTTTATCTTTTAAATTATACACCTATCGCGTGCCATTGCAGGCCAAAATTCTGACTTACTTTCTTTAAATCCCGACAATTCTGCGCCAAGTCTTGCCATTCGAAGTGCGTCAAGATCGTCACGCTACCTTTTTCGGGATCTGCCTAGAACCTGTTACTGTCTTTTGGCAGTCGGCGACCCAATGCGTGACGATCCTGGCCTACCTCTAAGATGTATACGGCTTACTTACTTACTATCAAATGATTATAAATAAATACCATAATCCCATACGCTGGTGAAATCGCGGGGCACAAGTTCACACCGTCCCCAATTTTTTATGGGACATTTATAAACATAACTACTTTTTTGAAGCCTGTTAAAAAGTGTTTATTCTTACCTAAAAAGATTAGTATAACAGAAGCCGGGACAGCAGGCACTGACATCGATCCCTGAGCCCCTCAACTGGTCCGCTAACGCCTTCATGAAGTATACATTCATTAATTTAGAGTTATTGTAGCCAGGGTTGTTTCGGCCTGATTTCCCACTCTTCGTTTCCTCTATGGCCTTCTTCAGGTTCAGATCTTCAAAGTTGATTTCACCTTTCTCGTGTAATGTTGATGATACTATTACTATCCTGCAACAAGTTTAAAAAAAAGATGTTAAAAAACAAAGACCAATAAACTAATGTGTTTATTGGTCTTTGTTTTTTACCGCCCTCCGCGCAGTCGTGTAAAAAAAGCTATAAACTGTGTAATTCTTATGTGAAAATTTTCAGTAATTTCTCTCAGCTGGCAGAGCTGACCGCCCGGCGGTTTCTTCATACATTTTTAATATGGCGCCATCTAGCGGAGCACTTGATGAATTATAATGCATAAAAACCATGATGCAATAATAATATGTCACACATTTCTAAACTCACGGGTTCTCACTGTGTTGATTGTCTATTTATTTATTTACTATGTCACTTCCAATGAATCAATTTTTTGTTTGTAAGGAATAGGTTCCGAAACTACTGGACCGATTTTGATGAAACTTGGTATGAGAATATAGTGAACTTAAATCATTGGCTACTTTTTATCCCGATATTCCCACGAGATCGGGACTTACGCAGGTGAAACAGCAGGGCGCAGCTAGTCATTTATAAATATGATAAAATAAGTTTGTTGATAACAATTTACCTGCTAGGTGTAGCTCTTTTTAAATGATCCAAAAGTAAACTCGTCAAATAAAAGTGTCCCAAATGATTGACGCCGAAATGTATTTCGAAACCCTCTTTAGTTTTCAAGTCCTGTTTCAACGGCACGGCCACACCGGCATTGTTTATAAGAACGTCTATTTTATAGAAACCAGCTTTTACTATTTCAACAAATTTTTCGATTGAATCAAATGATGCAAGATCTAATTGCATGGGGATCTGAAAATTAAACGTAGGTAAGCATAAGGGGGCTCTCTCCATACATACATACATTACAAACATTTCATTTTCTAATTATCATAGAAAATAAGATTAAAAAAATAAAAAAAATAGGGGCATGGTCATGGCAGATATAAGTTTTATGCACCAAAAATATTTGCTCTAGTGTTATTATCCAGGGAGAAAACAGTCGACTATGTTTGTACGGAGAGAGCGCAGGTACCCTTTCACCTTAAGACTATCCCTACCCCCTTGAAATCTGCAAGGTTAAATAAGTAGGTTTGGGGAAGATAGATAGATAGATAAATTCTTTATTGTAAACACCAATTTCAAATAACAATAATAGTAAAATTTAAAAAAAAAATAAAAAGCTTAAGTCTAAGTGTTACAAAGGGCGGCCTTATCGCTCAAAGCGATCTCTTCCAGGCAACCTTTGGATGGACAAGAAGTTGAGGAAGGTGAAGGTCAGGGTGTTCAAACTTAGGAAATTAAATAAGATGCAAATAATAACAAAAACATGACAATAAATACACACTAATAATAATTACAGCTATATCTCTAGAATGGGCAAAGATAATTGACTATGAGAGCAACAACCTAAAGACCTTTAGGTGCCCGGGGACATTAAGGTCAGTTAAGTCAAACATAAAAAGAAAATGAAAAAAACTTTATTGTCTAAATTAACCTTATCAATAATATTGCTCTACTCCTCCTATCACGCAAGAGTAATTAGACAAAAAGAGAGGCATCAGCTTTATTGTTGAGCAGTGCCATTTCTGCACAACGCTGGTTTTCCGCCTCTCTGCCTTAGCAAGATGACCTTACGAAAGCTTGACTGAACTTAAGATTTTTGTGCTCTATTAAATAATATGTTGTGTACGAAAATCTTAAATACTCATTTTATATTAAAAAAAAAATATTTGTGATAATGTTACTTAGATCTTTTGTGTTTGTAATTTTTTTTTTTTTTTTTAATCTCCTTTTGTCTTGCGATCTGTCTTGTTTTCAGACATTTAGCTAAGAGGTCATGTGTGTGTTGTTGATTAGCGGCTTGTATGGCGTGAGTCCATTGAATCACCCATTTGTATCAATATCTCAGGTCATGGCAATAGGTCTTGCGGAGCTATCCTTTTTAGTCTCCTAAAAGCAGAGTCCACAGTCATCAAAGAGGATGCGAGTAGGTTTGTGTGTGTTTGTAATTAGTGTTTAATTAATACATGAATTTATTTGACTCTGTAATGTTTATTCAGTTGTTTTTCTATTTTTATTGTATTTTTATTCCTTAGTTAATGGAATATCTGTTTCTGAAAGTAACTCAAATATGTTAACCTTTAACTAATATACTGCTGAACCTTAATTAAATTGTGATATATGTAAAATTCTCATGTTACAATGTTAGTTACCATACTCCTCCGAAATGGCTTGACCGATTTTTATGAAATTTTTTATACATTTTCAGTAGGTATGAGAATCGGCTACTATTTATTTTTTATTTTGTTTCCTTCAGCTTTTTTTGAAGTTATACTTCTTTAGGCGCGTTATGAAAAAATGATGAGAGTGAAATTTTACAAAAGCGAGACACAAAATTCTCACGTCACACAAAATTCTCACGGGAGAAGTTGTTTAAATCTAAATTGAACTTTATTGATTGTGTTGACAATCCTTTTCCAGTCCAGAGTTTTTTGTCGGACGAGTATTTTGCCCGACGAGTTTTTTGTCGGACGAGTTTTTTGTCGGACGAGTTTTTTGCCGGACGAGTTTTTTGTCGGAGTTTTTTTTTTTTTTTTTTAATTTTTTTAACTTCTCACGCGCGTACATAAGTACACGCACCCTTTTTTTGTAAAACAATGTTTGCCGGGACAGCTAGTAATATCTAAAAGGCTACTTCTAGGCAAATGCTTCTATGAAACTAAGTGCAGCAATTAATAAATAAATAACTAGCTAGGTACCTTCTTTGAATATCAATAAGCTAAACTACCTACTATGTTACACTATGAGTTCAAGGTGGATATGATAATTTTCAAAGTAGTAAATTTTATTTAATACTTGTGTGAGGTATTACTCAATACTTCATTTATCTTAAAATGGCTTAGGTATTAAGTACCTACCTATAAGTTATTTAATAACTAGAAAGAGCAAAGTTCAATATGGTACTGAGGTGGTAAGATTATTATAGTTTTTATAAGGTTTTGGACTGATATAATAAGCAATTAAAAATCTACTCAACCTTACTTGCGACCTTGGATCAGAACCCGAAGGTCGCAAATTCGAAACTTGTCAATATTAAACCCTAACATTAAAAAATAACGATATACTTACTTAAATTACAAACTACTGACTGACTGACTGACTTTATTTAACTTACCAATTCACCACCGTTGGGCTGTTCTTTCCTGATCTCTGCTATCGCCTCCTTAGCCTTACCAATATCTCTACAGGCAAAGATCACTCGGGCTTTTCGTTTGACCAAGGCTTTTGCAGTCTCAAAACCGATGCCGCTGTTCGCTCCAGTTATTAAAAACGTCTTCCCTCGTAAACATGAGTTGGTTACGCATTTGGCCCAACTCCTCGCTCTCCATTTACGAAGTAATCCAAGAGTCACGACCACCGAAATCGGGATGGCAGAGTAGAGCACTATAGAAGACACCATTTTTGTAAATCACACTGGAATATTTGAATGATTTAAAACAGACGAGACGATTGCATTCGCTCGCAGTACAGCCGTTACTCTGTCTTAATAATTTTACAAATAAATTAACACGGATTTGCTTTGTTTCGTAACAAAAATAAAAATGAAATGAGTGAAAAATTGAAAATGACAGCACTGACAGCAGAGTGCATGACGTGAAATTAATGACAGTGACATTGAGAGATAACCAAAACGTATAAGTGGATTTAATGAAAAACTTACCTACCTGGTAACCCATAAAGTGGTAACCCTTTTTCTGTCGTCCAATCAAATCGCAAGTACGATTTGGCGGCAAACGTTTGGCGGGAACGTTCAGACATTATTTTAGTAGTTTTTTTGCGGGATATCGTGAAAAATATGGCCTATCTATTTGTGTGATTTGAGTACATATTACTTCGAGTTTCAATTATTGTATAATTTAGGTATATTTTTCATTGAATCTGATACATTGAATGTGCAATTGTGCACAGTGCAGTTTAAGTAAAATAAAATTCAAGTGCGATAATCCAAGCCATCGTTCAGGTAAGTACCTAGTACCTATTGTAATAATCATGTCTATACCAATTATCCATACTTAATATTATAAAGCTGAAGAGTTTGTTTGTTTGTTGGGACGCGCTAATCTTTTACGTACTGGTTCGAATTGATAAAATATTTTTGTGTTGAATAGTCCATCGGGTAGGCTATTATAGGCTATAAGGTACTTTTTATTTTGATATTTCCACGGCATCGGGACTTAGCGGGTGAAACCTCGTGGCTCAGCAAGTTACCTATATAGGTTCGCATCTCGAGTTGTATTTTGAATGAATTTAGTGTCATTAATAATAGTCCAGGTACCTACTTATCTAGGTTACAATTTGCTTAAGTACCTATGGTAAGTAGGTATTTCTTTTCCAGATAGGCAAACATTTACCTATTAGTGTCCAAGATTGAATCCGGCGTTACTTTTCGGAACTCCATAACTGTAATGGAAGTATTAATATTTATATTTTTAATTCCGAGCCTAGTGCCAAAACACAAATTGAAATGTGCACCGCCATGATGCAAACTCTTATCCAGCGTTCAGCGAGGTTACATCTCGGAGAGCGACGTCGTATCTAACGTTTGTCGCCCAAATAGCGCGGTCGGGGTCCAATCCTGATGATGCGTCGTGTAGACACGAAACACGTGTCGTAGTTTATGAATGGTGTCACTAATACTAATTTTTGCTTGTCCTCATTGCATGCCTCTTCAAGTAGGCGAGAGGGCAGTGCACATTGCATTTTGTGTTTTGGCACTACGCTCGGAACTAAAATGAGTACTTCCATTATATTACTATCATGTCTATCAAAACTTAAAGATAGCTATTAAAAATAAAACAATTGATCATAGCTGGGTTGTTTATTTCAAATACATAAGGGACAACTAGATAAAAATCTGGAATCCAGACTAAGAAAAAACAATTGATATGGCAACATTATGAACAACACCTTTTATAGTTTTAAGAAATATTTTATTTAGTAGAGTAGAATAATTCAAAAAGAGTAGGCAGTTTACTGATAGGTATAGATAAGAAAAATGAGGTTTTACATTTACCTATCTCATTTTGTATTGATAATCACAATGGAGAGGGCAACATTATCATGATCCTAGGGAAATATTGTCTTTTTTTAAGAGGTAAAATATAAAACACTTACGTAACTTTTTTAACATACAATTATTGGCACTATTTTATATTTTTCCACATAATCCATTTAACCCAGCCAGCTAGCCTAGCATGAAGACCAAAACACGATACAATAAAGCGATATAACTACATCAACTCTCAAAATATGATAGATAAAGCCGCCATGTTGAATTTTTATCATAAATTTTATCGCAATTTTCGATAAAAATTCGACATGGAGGCTTTATCGACCATATTTTAAAAGTTGATGTTGTTAGGGATTATTGCTACGCCGCGCGGGTAGGTCGACAAAGAATACTCGCTCACTCTTTCGTACGTCGCCGGCTATAATAGTTGCGTGCAGATCCGTCTATATAATTGTTTATTTTGAAATGAAATGTACCTTGTTATGAGTACTTAGTAGATACTTAATACAATTGGCATTTGAAATAAGGGGTGAGTGTGTTGTGTGATTTCCGGACATGTATGTAAGTACCTAGTGCATAATTTGTTATTTAACGGGTCATTCATTATTTTGTTTTAGCCTATGGAAACGCCCTTTGTGTAATTAAGGAAACAATACCTACTTAGTGAATCCTAATCAACGACCCGAGGCCTGAGCTAGCCTGATTTGGATTGACAAGGATACTTTGAATTCGTGTGTTAAAATCCTGACGTTTGTGTGTACCTATAGTGATTTATGGATGTTGATATTAACAAGGATCAAACCTTGTGGACAATATAAACTTTCGCTTATGGGTTTTAGATTTAGTTATTCTTAAATTAGTAGGTAGCATAGCATGCTATGTAGTTAACTTAATTAAACTACATAGCATTAAGTAGTTTAATTAAGTTTTCATTTGAGAAATTCGGCAACTACCCTCGTTTGTCTATTTAATATATTAAGTTATTGGTAAATTCTATGTGTTTGTCTTTACATCAAAACCACCCGTAACAATGTAGTTATATCGCTTTATCATGTCGTGTTTCGGTCTGCATGCTAGGCAGGCAGGAGGGCAAGAGGATTTTTTCCACTAATCCGATCCAGGGTGGGATTTATGTCAAACAGCCGTTCGTGCCAAAATCTTTGGAATGTATAAGTAATAAAATTTGACACAAGTATACCGCACATTTAAAATCATTCTGTGTTGCTTTTTTTAAACATTTTTTTTCTGAAATTCCTAAGTTTTGAATACTTTCGGAGAGTTCTAAGCTATTGTAACATTCTGTAACTCACTGAATCATACAACATTTAACATATATTGACTAAAAAGTTATATTTTCTATCTAATTCAAAATACTAAAACGTTTAATAATTTATCTATCTCTCACATGCATTGGTTTAAGCATACTTTGGTATAAAATTTTATTTAAAAGCATTCAGTAGGTACAATTATATTTTTTAAATCTTATTTTTATAAGTACATGCTCTCATTCATTTTGTGCCATTTGATTGGCTTGTGATTAATTGTAATGACATTTTATATATTCTTAACGAATGATATAATAAAATTATAAATATTATAAATAGTTTTATAGATATTATAATATAAAAATCAATTCAGAATATTTAAATTCCTTTTGATAAATATGAGACATGATAATAACATAAGTATAACGACAATGAATTTCAAGTTTTATGTAGAAAAATATACTTCTGTATGAGTAGATTGTATGCACAATACTACTTCTGCTTTAAGTTACATTAAACATAATAAGTACACGCATTTACATAACATTATCAATATACATAATACGAGATTCAATATTTGGATAAATATATAAAATTTAGATAAATATTATTTCGCTTTTTCTGTAGCGACATTGTATCCTTTTGATTTTACTAACGTGAAGCATTTGCTATTTTCTAAGTACTTTATTTTACATTCTTACATGGGAGTCGACAGTTGGTGCCGTGACCTGTCCACGCCTATATCCACAGTGGTAACCTTCCCGTCCACAGGTGAATTTCGTTCCTCACTATCAGGCATTATGATGCACATAAATGACTTCCCACTATTCACGTCCTTTGGATAAATCGTCATTGGGATAAACCGTTCGCTCGTTCCGTCGACGTACGCCGCCAATCTCGAATATACTTCAGGGAAATGTTTTTTCAAATGTACTCCCCTATTCTCCAGTTCTAATATAATATTCTGGAAACAGATCTCCCTGAACTTGTGCGCTGTAGCCGCGTTCTTTTCGCCAGCGTTCGTTAACTTAGAAGTGAGTATGAGGGTGTCTCTATCGTCCGGCGTGCTCTTGCTATCCCTTCTCTGACGCCTCTTGTTCTGCTCCTGAATCGCTGCAGATACATATTTGCCGAGTCGCAGCTTGGCGCATCTCGACACCATCTGTCGTTCCCACTTTACGGCACCTTTCGTCGGCACTTCACTGATAATACACACAGCCACGTATAAAATAACCCTTGTTTCGGGGTTGTAAGATTTACAAAGCTTCACCACTTCGGTGTACAGTTCTGCGCCCATTTCGTTCGGTTGGAGCGACGTCCACTTCACGAACTCCGGCTCGCTTAGATATTGGAATCCATGAGTAGTAAATTTTTCTGCAGCTTCGGGACTCGTAAAGAATACTTTGCAGACACCTCTACCTAGCGCTAGATAACCTTTGTGAGCAATAGTGCTGATTTGATGCAGTGCATCCGCATCCTCTTTAGCCGTTGATATGATTTGTCTACATAGGGCGCTCGCCCTAGAATGCAAGCATACTTTCCTGTGCTTCTCCCAGTGAGCTCTACGGCATTCCCTGGAGCAGTACATAGTGGTGCAGTTGTGACACGTTTTATAATGCCTCTTGGCGTCAGGCATTGGAGCCCGCGACGTGCATTTAGGGTACTTACACCTGACGACCGCTTCGTCGGTGCTGTTCTCCGTTTGGAGAGAGGCGAGAGAGGTTCGGGAGTCGTGGTGACTGAGGTGGGAGTCAGGGTGCCGCAAAGCACCGGAGTCAAGGCTGGTGCGTCGGTCTAGCGAGGCGCTATGCTGCGCAAACGGCTCACTACGCCGACGCGACTCCGAGCCCTGCACTGATCGCGACCGACGAACCTCGTGCATTACTGCTGGATTATCAACTGAATCCTTGCCTGGAAAATCATAAATGTAACCTTTATGATCTGAACTAAGAAATCATTCGAGTCGAGCTGCGAAGCAATCTTATAGTTAAATAAATGAAAAAATGCATGACCCAGAACCATTACAAAACAACAAGCTTTTACATCAAACATGCTACGAAACTCACCATGCCACTTCACATAATTTCCATAACTTACTAGCATGTGCTTCAAGTTAAATTAATCTTTCTTATAATAGGTACTAATAGATCGGTATTTTATTTAATTAAGGGGTGGGTACCAATTGGTTGGGTAGATAGGGAAAATGGTATAAACGAAGATCAGTGTCCCTAAGCTGTAGCTCCCACGTAGTTGAGATATACGATGTGAATGAAGTGTGGTGTTGATGTACTTAGGAGTAACAGAGTCGGTTCGCGCGAGCAATAGTTATTTCAAAGACCCATAAACACTATAAACTGCCAAAGCGAACCAACTCAAGAGGAGGTAGGTAATAATAAAAATTGGAACGGCTGTGACTTACATATCGTTCCTACCTGGTCGGTCTGGACTTGGGTCCGTGAAGGAGCTTGGGCCCTCGCTGGGCGTGCTATGGAACCTAGACGCAGGTGAAACACTGCTGTGGCCGCTGCTGGCCAATTGCTCGTACCGCGGACTCTGGGAACACCCGCCCATTATGTAAATCACGTAGAAAGATAAGACCAGAGAAACATTTCCAGAGCTACGTACCTATTTGACTAAAATATCGTAAATGGCCGTGATCCTACGAGAACTGTTCAGTAGTTAGGTATTCGAATAAGACGAATATACATTTTAGGAGTATATAAACTTACGAGTGAATGAGATTCTGGTATAAAAATATAAATTTTATATTAGCTTGACCCCACTCGGCTTTTTGTTAGCTTGACAGTTTGTATACTTATAAGCAGAAAGAAGAAGAAAAATAGGAGAGAATAGAAGCAATGAAGAATACCTTTCCACCCATAAGGTAATAAGAGCTGCCTGACTTCCTAGGGCTCGGTTGAGGAGTGGCAATCCTCGTTGGCTGCGACGGAAGACCTAAAAGAGAGTCCAGCACGTCTTCGAGAGTGGTGGACCCAGGAGATGGCCTGGCGATGCCCAGGTTCAAGGAACGTTGGGAATCTTGCCAATCTGCAAGTGATAATTGATTCTATGCAGATTTTCGCGTTAATTAAATACCTACCTGGATAAGTATCTAAGTTTTTTGGTCTTTATAGTTCAAAACGTGCTTTACTAGTGCTTGATTGGTTGGATTTGTGTTGCTTGCGGTGGCTTTTGGTAAATCATGTTATTATAATTTTCGATATCGTTTAGGTTAATGCATTCATGTACTTTCGTCTAGTTAGAGGATTGAGCAAGGACACACCTTGTGCTGTGCGGTATCGTTAAAACTAAGGTATATTACATACCTGCCTAAGCTACGAAGTGGTTACAAAATTTTAATTATGAAAAGAAAACTTACCGTTTGTTTCTCGGCGGTTATCTGCAAGTTAGTCATCGTTTGTATTGTGAATACCTATTTTATAACTACATTACCTAGCCTTTGATCAATTTGTAAACATCTGCGTATCTTAGCTTGCTTGCGTATCTTAGCTTGCTTGCCTATCTGAGTTTGCAGTTAAGAAATTATAAGAACAAAATGCATGTGTGTGTAGGAATAAATTATCACACTGTGCTATAAGTAAGCAAAAATATTTTAAACATATACGAGTATATAAAGCTCGGTGCTAAACTTAAAAAAGCTGAAGACGGCACATAAATAAAAATAAAACAAAATAAATAAAATAAAAATGAATATATTTATTAAACACTAGATATAATTAAACGTAACTAAAGATACAATTGAAAACATAAATACAACGACAGATTTAGTGAAACAAAAAATTCCACTTTGTTTACAAAGATGAAAATAGTAGAAAATTCCGTTTTGATAGTCTGCACTAACATTTTTTTAACATCAATATACCGAGATTCTAACTTAGCATTCATACATCAATATTGTCTAATATATAAGATTATAACATTTATTTTAGGTACTTTTCTATTGGTAAATCTGAAATGTTAAAATCTAGAGAGCTACGAGTAAGATAACATTAGTAGATTTTTAGATTAAATTCTGTTAGAAGATAACATGAAAAATGTCAGTGGTTTGACCTACCTATAGTTTTTAAGACAGTGTGTTATGAATTTATTTTACTATATTTTTTTTCTAATTAACTTTTTTTTTGTTTGTTGGTTTCAGAACAAATGCTCAGTCGTCGACTATTGTTTTTCGAGACACAATATCGTTTTTCGGCGGTGTGTAATGTTAATTTGAACGGATATACGTACATTTTCTAACCTAATCAGAACCTGTATAATTTACTTAGGAGTGTAGACCCCAACATAAATTACGAGGTGATTTAAGTAGAAGGATTATGAAACTTTAGATCCCAGACATTTTATCACTTATCACCACCAAGCGAATGGTTCTGATAACTGTTGCCACTAGTAAAAAAGCAATATAAGAGTCAAGATAGATAAATGTTTCTTTACTATTTAATTTGTGACATATTAAAGCTCTGTTGTTTCTACAATTATGTAGGATAAAAAAACAATATATAGCACCTAAAATCAATTAGCGATATTTTATGTACAGAGAACGCTAAATTATTGGTAGCAAAACAACTAAATCTAATATTTCTGATTTATAAACAAAAAACTTGTAATAAAATAATTTATTCTGTACATGATACCTACAAAATAGGTATGAATCAACTGGTTTACGTCAAATTGAAATAAAATTTATGGCAAAAATTTAAGATTATATGAACTTAAAACCACTAATCTAATAACTCGATCGTTCGTTTCATCCATAGAAATTGATATGTTTGAATTGATAGGTATTTGTTTTAGTAAATCGAGTTTTATTTAATTTTTAACTAATTGTAGAAATGCATTCAATTGAATAAAAAAATTTTAAACTATAAATGGTAGCCCTCTTGCTTTTCTAAATTCTTGAATTCCATCATAATATTTTTATAAGAAAATATAGAAGCAGTGAAAAGTGGTTGGTTCACATATAAGCTACTTATAAGCGTCTACAAGCTGGTGCTTCACAAAAATAAAATATTTGCACAATAATTGAACAAATTCATTGAAAAAATAGTGCATAATGAACGTCACAAGAAATGGTCCTGAGTCTTACACAGTCTATAAAGCTTTATTACACGAATGACGAAAATGGAAACCTTCTGTAATTCGAATTTTCCATTTCACAAAACTAAAATACACAGAACAGCACAAAAATTAACGCACGAGTATTAAACGTAACATATAATAATTAATTATTAACAAATAACACTGCAGGTTCCGATGTCGACAATAAATGCATTAGTGAAACTTCGTTAGGCGGAAAGGCAACATCACAGCCGTATAATGTATACGCTCCTTGTGCTGGCAACAACAACATAAATAAGATGATAGCGTCACGGGTCAATGGTGCATTTCCGGCAACGTGTTCGCATGACGCATCAAAGATTGCGTTTTGTGTTGAGGAATGTGTTAGTTATCGGGCCACCGAGCCTGCAGTGTGGTGTGGTGTGGTCACGCTCGCTCACCAGGCGCCGCGCGGTGATCGAGCCGGAGCGACGATGGCGGTCGCGGATGCGGTGGAGGAAGGGCTTCCGACACTACCAGCGGAGTCTGGGGGGATTCTAGAGGTTTCGTTCCTGTAACCAATATACGGTATCATCTGTAGCACTCTGTTTATACCCCTAGATAGACTAACAAACACACGGCACCGACTGAATTAATGCCCAATGCAGAAGTCTACTTACCAACAAAAGAGCTCTCAAGCCAGTAAAGCTTCTGACTGGATCTAGGCGAAGGTTGTGAGTCAAGATCTCCGTTCGCAGGCTCCAATCCCGACACGTAATGAACTATGGCAGAAGTGACTTCCTTGATCGATGTCTGAATCTCCTCCGAAGCCTTCGACGATGCCGATTGCTGAAGAAGCGACGATGCTAGTCTGGAATTATTAACAAAATAAGGTTAAAAATTTCTCAAATATGATAATAGAAATGTCGATAGGGTCCCCCCTACCCTTATCCCTACCTCTCATGGTGGCGGGAGGATGTAATAATGCATTATCCCATCGATAAAAAAAGGGTAGAAAGAATGCGAAAAGTAGTGAGCATAAAGACAGAAAGCAGTGGAATCAGAGTTAAAATATATGGCATGAGGCAGAAAATACCACTTAAAAACAGGCATAAAATATAACTTGGCTTCGAAGATCTTACCTCTCGTGCGGTGTTCTAGGCGTTGAATTCAATCTCTCCTGACTCCTCCAGCCAAGGTACGGTTGTCGCGCACTGAATGAAGATCTAGCAGATGGTGAACATAGAGGGCTGGTGCCACGGATACTGCTGCGCGTTGAAGAGCAGGGCGAAGTCTGTAAAGAGTCACGAGTTATTTTATTTTTTATACATTGCAATCTGTCCCTAAGACATTCAGCAACTGGTTAGGAGTGTTTGTCATGCATGAGTCCATCCAAACCCTTAATCGTTTCACTTCATTGAAGGTCTCTTGGAGCTGTTCGTTTTAATCGATTGAAGCTTGTGTTTTCTTGCATTACATTTGTCAGTCAATTTGGGTGCGATTCCAGCTTTTTCATATACGATTTTAGGACAAGAGTTATTTATGAAAACCCTAAAAAGATCAACTTTTTAGTTAAGAGAAGATATTGTTAACTTTATCTACTATCTTCAATCAGTTGAAATAAAGGAATTTAACATGAAAGTTCATAGCATTCGTCGTCTGGTAACGTTATACGGCTTCAGAGCGAAGCGAACTAAAGTTCATTCACCGAATTCCTACATATTTATTTTACAGTAGAGTCAGTAGTTATCTTATATAAAGAAACTTAAGTGATATAAAGAATTTCTTCTTTATAAAAATAGTTACCATCAAACCTCTATTTGCTCTTTCAATGTTGTTTTGAGCGTAGACAATCAAGATTTCTAAATTACCTAGCAGTTTTTGAAATGAAAACGAACCTATTCATTGTTAATATTCGATACAAACGATTGCAATGAATGCTTTATTCTGTAAACTAGTTGTAATCACGCCATTCATAATTTTTGATCTATTCAATCTATTGACAGGGAAAATAACCGGAATATGACGCTTTCTAATCTTTTGCGACCGTGACAATTAAATCTCTTTTCCTCTGGTATTATATTCTGTAGACTGGATTTAGTTTAAGTATGATTAGTTTATGAGTTTCTCCAGTTTCAAAAAAATAAAGCTCCAAATACTGGAGACATGAAGAAGGCAAATTCAAATCTATAAGTACTACAAGACTATCCCTTTCTAGAATTCAAGACGTAATTATTGCAAAAAAATATATAAAAACTTTTATTTATTAAAAAGGACAATTTCTTACAATTAATTAGTTAAACAAATGCCAGGAAACCTAACTAGGTTTGTCTTGGCATCTAGGTAAAATCGACGCTACACCATTTTATATAAAAATCTCAAGAGTATTCATAAGCACTCAAAATAACTTTCAATTTAAAACATTAAAATATTTAGAAAAGAACAGTGCATACGAATATCATAGTAGAATATATTATACCCACCCATTAAATAAACAAATCAATAATTTAATTAAACTGGAGCCACCATTTGGCTTTTAAATAATTGGTATTTGATAGATGTAAAAAGCTTGTTTTACGTTAGTATTTTTATAAAGTAGCTTCTTACTTGATTAGAATTAAGCCGGCTAGTAGACCATCTTCCGAAGCTGGTAGTGTGAGGCGAGAGTTGTGGCGGCGGTGGCTGTGCATTGGCTCCGAGGCTACCCAGCGAGGTTGTCTTCGAGTTGAGCCCGCTCCACCGGGTCGCAGACGATGCGTCAGACAGTCGCTTGCGGAGCAGGAAACCTTCCCGGGGTGCTGGTGCATTTTTGTACCTGAAATATGGAGATCGAGATTAATGTGGGTGATATTTTAACACGTACAATCCCTTCAATATATTATTATTTGATTGAAGTGACATAAAAAACAATTTGAATAGCCCCGAATTTGAAATCCCCAGATTTGGTTAATTTCGTCTATTTTGACGGTAATCACTACATAGTATAAAACAAAGTCGGTTTCTCTGTCTCTATATCCCTTTGTATGCTTAAATCTTTAAAACTACGCAACGGATTTTGATGCGGTTTTTTAATATATAGAGTGATTCAAGAGGAAGGTTTATATATATAATACATGCATAATATACCCGTGCGAAGCCGGAGCGGGTTGCTAGTACAGTATAATGATTTACCAGTAAAGTCACAGTAGTTCGGACAGTAGTTTAGGACAGTAGTAGTTTCAGAGACAGTAGTTTGAAAATTACAGAAGACTATAAAAATTTGCTATTTCCTTTGATTAGCCATACTATGTTTGTTTCCGGGAATTAATCTCTATTGGTAACACTATCGATTGGTATAAAAAAATGATGCTTATACTTTTGCAAAATCAACAGGTTCGATTCCTGGCTAGGGTAATGACTTTTTCAAAAATCGGGCACGCAAGTCCTTTCAACATTTTTCGCGATCTCTTATAGTTTAGGATATAGCCCTGAAGACCCACATAAAAAAGTTACCCTGCATACTATTCAGGGTAATTTTTTTATGTGGGCTTGAATAACTATGGAAATACAAGTGTAAAAAGTTCTTTAGTTATACTTAGTAGTAAATAGAACTCTATTACTTTTTAACAAACAACTATCAGCTTCGGAATTACAGTAGGCAGCTTTATCATACATTTTATCTCTAACATCCATTATAGCAAATGTGTTTTTAATTTGTTTATCAGAATAAATTATATCGTTGATGTTTATCAAACTAGTGAAGGCAACGACGGTAGGCAAAACTCTGTAAAGTCAATTTCAGGTACGGTTTCATCATGCGGAGTTTGGAACTTTTGCAATTTATTTATAGCTGTCAGAAACTGGTGAAACCGTAGAAATGAATCAAATTTTACCTTGTTTATGACGCATACGAATATAACAAGGTACTTAGCAATCATGATTCTTCATCAACAACATAATATAAAGATAGATAACTTTTATTAATTATTTTATAGATTACTAGCGACCCGCTCCGGCTTCGCACGGCTATTTACGCATGCATTATACATATAAATAAACCTTCATCTTGAATCAAAAACCGCATCAAAATCGGTTGCGTAGTTTTAAAGATCTAAGCATACAAAGGGACATAGGGACATAGGGACGGCGAAAAGTGACTTTATTTTATACTATGTAGTGATAGTGACTAGCGATCCGCCCCGGCTTCGCACGGCTGTATTATGCATGTATTATATCTAAAAACCTTCCTCTTTAATAACTATCTATTAAGAAAACCGCATGAAAATCCGTTGCGTAGTTTTAAATATCTAAGCATACATACATAGGGACATAGGGACGGCGAATAGTGACTTTATTTTATACTATGTAGTGATTTCACTGCACATACGTGTGTTTGTCGTTTGATTTTATGTTATTATCGCTCACGAAATGAAATAAGACATTATACTTACAGGTAATTTTTAAAAGAAATATAAAGTTGATTTAGTAAAAAGTTTGGATTTTTCCGGGATTTAAGCTCCAAAATTTTCACGCCTATTTGTCCTGGTTGGCAAATTTTTAAGATGGCAACCCTAGACATATTATAGGTACCTAGCACAATATTACAAATTAACAACTAGGCCACTTGCCCAGTTGAAAGGCTTTAGTATGTATAGACGTAAGTAATTCAATATTAAATCCTGTCGCGTCGTCGTCGGTCAAGATTGAAAGGGTACCTACAGCTACGGCTCAAACACATTCGTGCCAAGGCTTCGAAAGAGTAAAATCATTAACTTCTTAAACTCATTTTTTATGAATAGGATAAAATCATGTTCGTGACAAAATTGTTTCAATTTGGTCTGTTCAAATTAAGTTAGAAACAAAACCTTTTTGTTTGTTATCGTATCATCAAGGTCTTGTTGGAACTGGTAATACAATTTAGAGCACAAGTATTTAACAAAAATCAAAATACCTTTAGGTGTTTTGTACATCATACTATAAAACCCGAGATTGATAATAATCAGTGAAAAATACACTTGATTCACTAACAATTAGCATCAAATGTTCATCTGCAAGCTTTGTACTAAACAATTAAAAATTGGAATCAAAGAGATCCCTATTTCCTATTGTAGAAATCGCGGCACTGCAATGCTAAACAGAGAATGTATGCTGCATCTCTCGCAACATCAATAATTAGAACACCTCAAAATCTATTTTCCTAAACAAAAATTCTCTTGTCTTGTCTATGCCAAAGTATCAAACAGCATAACCTCTCCCAGAACTCACGTGTGCTAATTTATTTAACGTCTCGACTTTACTTCGGTAATTAACGACCGCCATTAAATTCAACTGAGGCTATATGACCGTAAGTTTCGTGCTAATGTTTCTTATAACGCATATTAATGTCTAGGAAAATGATAATTAGACTACTTCATTGCGAATTTATTACTGGTAGATAACGCTGCGGGATAGAGCTTTTCTTAGAACTAAAGGTTTTGTTGGACATTCTGTCGCTTTTTAGGAGTTTTAACGATGCATAGTATACCTACTAACGAAGTTCTAAAAGAGAATAATATTATCAAAATGGACTTACCATTCCGGCACATTGAGCTTCTGCAAAGATCTCTGAACCCTTAACTCATGCTCTGAAAGCACGCGATCTGAATTCTTTTGTAACTCGTTCTCTGGAGGCTGAAACAATGAAATTAACAACATAAGAAATGTGACAAATTACTTCAAAAGAGCAAATAAATGAAATATACCTGTTTCATTAAAATATCGATAACAAAAAGCCGTTTATCATTCACATATACTTATTTATTTAGGTAAAACTACATTCATTTATAATTCAGTCGAATTAACCGAAACTACATTTACCATATCCATACATTCATCACCTGTATTTGGAGTTATTCTATACATATCCACAAATTGTTTTGCATCAGGTTTCGTATTCACATCAGTAAGATCATGATATAAATCTTGCATTGATGATGAATCGATCATACCACAGTTGATCGTCTTGTAGATTTTGTAAATAGCAAACTTTGCATAACAAGCTTCGTTGTCTACAGCGTCTCGGAATAAATCATCATCTATTGATTTTGCAGGATGAGATTTGGTTAAAATGTCGTCAACGCGTAAAGATTCAGTGCTGTGAAGAATGCTGCTGTTTATCCCACATTCTTTAACAATATCAGACCACGAGTAAAACGATTCAATACTTCCTGCAACGCTTATTTGATCTCTGTTTTTGTATCCGGGATGAGTCCCATATTTGTTTACCGATTCTTCCGATTCTTTGTTTTGCAGGAGATCTGATATTCCGTAAATAGATTCGTACCAAAATTCTCGGTTTGTATCAGTTGAATTAAAACTGACGCTTCGTTTCGGTTTCTTCAGAGTTGATGTTGAAGGTGCTCGCTGTCCAATGTTAGGTAACAGTTTTCCTTTCTCAAATTCAGCGTAATCAGGTAACTCGATGTTATTGAAATCATCTTCTATCGACGGTTCCGATATACGAATGTCGATGCTAGGATGTTCAAGTGGAGGCGGAGGAACACTTTCCAAAAGTCGATTAAAAAAATCTCGTACTCTCTCATCGTTTGTTTGAAATCCCAGCTTGTTATCAGTCTTCTGGAAATACTTGCTTGCGTCTAACAACGTAACCCTCATTTCGTTCAAGGAGTGGTTGCTGGCTGATCTTCCAGAAACACTGAATTGGGAACCGGTAGAAAATCGTCTTCTTTCTGCAAACTTTTTAAGGCGTACCTTCGTTTTCCATTCGTCATGTTTCAATCTGAATCCATGTAAGCTTAAGGAGTTTTCGTCATCGGACTCACTTCTAGGTATATCTGGATATTTGGCGTAGTAGAAGTCTCTAGTTAGAGGTTTGGAATACACATGTTCAGGTTTTACCTCTTCAAAAGGCTCCATTTCTTCTGTGACCCACACAGTATCCAAACAGTACCAATATCCATTTCTTTGCAGCACTTCTTCCGTTGTCAAGAGCACAATCGACACCATTATAAAGCGTCTCGGTTCACTACTTGAAATAAACTGCTGATGTTGTTTTAAACACAAACATAATTTAGAGAAAAGTAAACAGTCATTACGTAGTTTTTGGAAAACATTACAATTAGTAACCAAATTAACATAATTACCCAGCGAGTAGGTAAGCATAATTATGCGCTCATGTTACTTCCTAATTTGTAAAATACTTTTGGTAAAAGTATTAAAATAGTTTTAAAGTTCTTTAAATAATTGCTAATTAACAAGTTTTCCTTCTTCTCATCCATTTTATTTTGAAACCAACCCTTTCCTTGTAGCATAATCAATTTACGATATGCGCTATGATATTTTATTATCAAAGAATTGAATCAATGATATTTTATCAATACATTGAGTTTCATAAAATGTGAAAGGTATTGTTATGTTCGGTTCAGTGAGGGCTGAGGGTTGAGGGTAAATACAACTCACCCTCGGATCGGAGGAGGCGAGAAGCGCGCACGGCCCGAGCAGGCCTACACTCTCCCAGCACGTCATCACGATGATCACACTAACAACGTCCACTCACGGCTCAGTTCTACAATACAATACGGACAACGGCAACTTTTGCTGATGCACCGGAGACTCCGTAACGCGTTACGTAAGTCATCGCACGGATATAAAAACAAATAAAGCTGCTACAAGCGCTGAAAGGTTTCGAGAGGAAGTCGAAGGCGAGCTGCAATATTGAAGCGGAAAGCGTTTGCCAATCAAATCAGAATAACGTTGCTTATCGAACGAGAAAATCCAATTACGAGAGTGAACCGTAGCGAGCGCGGGGCTTCCGATTTAAGGGCGGCTCGGGGTGCTGGAGGCTGTTGCGACACCGGCGCGTGGTCTGGCATGCGGGGCTCCGACTACGGCGCTAACACTGCGGCATTGAGCATCGCGAGGGACGCGACAGGCGGCCGCAACGTCGCCCGCCTCACTGAGCGACACACTACCGTCTCGTTGCTCGTCGACTCGACTAGGCGGTGCCTGCCTGCCCTTGGAATCCGAGGCGCACGCGTGCCCGCACACCCTCACTATCACCTTCTACTGCTTTTACACAATTATTACTATTGTCCTTACAATCTCACAGATCAACAAATACTCGACATCGACTTTGTCAGGGAGATGTCATGTGTCGTATTCTGTCGAATCGCATGAATGCGGTGTCCATTGCGGCACTTCCGCGAGGGTTGGCAATGCCTCCGGGAACAAAGGGGCGATGTACGGCGCGTTATCGATAAGGGCAGAGTCAGCTGTGCGGGAAAGTAGTTCAAGTGAGGAGGTTTTATTGTGGGCGGGGAGTTATGTCACATTTTGACCTTCTTGCTGCACTGCACAGATGTTTTCGTAGCGTAGCCGTAGCTAAGCTAACCTCTACGCTACGAAAGTGTAAAAAAAGTTTTTCATAAAAAATGTTATGTTTGTAACAAGATAATAAATTAAGTGTGTAAATCAAAAATCGGCCAAGTGCGAGTTGGAGTTGCGCACGAAGTGTTCCGTATATTGCCTTTAATATCTGTTGTTATAGCAGCAACATTAGCATTAGAAGCTTAGGCTTTGTACTTAGAGTTAGTCGACCCTTTTCGGACATTAGCTGTGTTAAAATGCTCTTCTATGCTTATGTGAGAAGTGTTCTAGGATACTGTTGTAATATTTGGAACCCTCAATACATAACTTACATTGAAGATATTGAAAAAATACAGTCTAAATTCATCAAACACTTAAATTATCGAGTAAAAAAGAAGGATGAAAGTTATGTTGATTCATGTAGATTTCATAATTTATTAACATTGGAGAAGCGCAGAACTTACTTGCAATTAATGTTCATGTATGACACCCTCAATGGTAACATTACCTGTCCTGACCTATTATCGCTTTTTCTTCGTCTCGTAGCCACAACCAAACGAACACGGAATACTCGCTTGTTCAGTGAACCGCGCACTAATACTAAATATGCAAAAAACTCCCTGATCTATCGCACGATGAAGTGTTACAACGATCAACTTATGTCGTCTGATATCTTCCATCTAAGCAAAAACATGTTCAGAAAGGATGTCCTCTCTGTGTTGGCCGATTCATAGAATACCATACACTATAATACGTTCTCATGAAAACAAAAAAATGAATAAATAAATGCCTAAATATATAATATAAAGTAAGTTTTAGCTTGTTTTGTGGGTCATAGATATTAGTATTTTTTATTTATTTATTTATATTTATATACTTTATTATATTTATTACATCTAATTATTACCTATTTGGTACTACACATATATACTTTATTAATATTAAGCTTCTTATTTCTGGCATACATACTAGACAAACATAAACTTACTCTCTACGACAAGTATTTAATTTTGCTAAACATAAATAGTGCGAATCTGTTATTGGCTGTTGGTGTTATCTATCTGTTTTTGTTAAATTATACTTAAGAGCTGTTGATTCGATGAAAATAAATAAATAAATAAAATTACTACATGATTTGTGAAAATTGATACAGCCTCGTGACAGACATACGGACGGTGGAGTCTTAGCAGAAGGGTCCCGTTTTACCCTTAGGGTGCAGCAGAACCCTCATAACACTGTGCTATTAACTTATCATTACTTATAGGAAAGTTTTGTTTTAAGAAAGTTTTGCATTTGCATGATTGTATGTAACTTCCAAACAAATAGAACAATTTAAATGTCATTGATAAGTACTTATTGAACGAGTATGACCCTACCCTTGTAAGCCAGGTCAAGGCAGCTCTACCGCGGCGGGGAATGCTTGCACCTGCGTTCTTTACATAGAAAGTTACTTTCAATGAAATATTGAAATGAAACTGTGCTTCAAATGAAATATTAAAATGAAACTGTGCTTCTAATGAACAATTTCAACAGAATTTGAAAATAGACGTTTTTTTTCGTAAATATGACCAAGTTTGAAATCGAAATCTAACATGATTTTGTAATTCAAGACTCAAGAACATATTTTTTAACTAGGTAGTAAAAACCTTCAAAGAAAGTGACATTTATAAATT
Source organism: Idaea aversata (assembly GCA_907269075.1). NCBI lineage: Eukaryota > Metazoa > Arthropoda > Insecta > Lepidoptera > Geometridae > Idaea > Idaea aversata. Next base: position 3,712,228 of record OU026084.1, read on the forward strand.
TTGTTTTATCAGTAAAGAGGACTGTTTAAAAGACCAATATTTTTTTAACGACAAGTCACGATTTTTAAAAATATTTGATACATTTCGAATCTTAACTCGTTTTTACAAAAAACTACATTAATTATTTTCATAATTTGGCAGTAATTCAGAACAAAAGACCTTTTCTTTTTCCTTCTTCTCGAAAATTTTTTTTTTCATTCGGAATAATGCAATTTGCCTAAAATCACATTAAAACATCTTTAAAACTAAGTTAGGATGTGTGCCTTCGGAACTAGTGGTCGATGCTTCGGAACGCTTCCACCAATGAGAAGAAGGCACAAGAAACTCATGGGTTTTTTTTACAAATATTTAAAACTATCATAGCTTACTAATCTATATCTATACTAATATGATTAAGAGGAAAGATTTTTTGTTTGTTTGTTACGAATAGGCTCCAAAACTACTGGACCGATTTTGATGAAACTTCGTATGACGACACATTGATTCTTTGGGTGTAAAATAGGATACTTTTTTCCCGATATTCCCCACACGATCGGGAGATATGCGGGTGATACCGCGGAGCGCTTGTGATGCTAGTTTGAAATAAAAGCTTTGTTCCCACGTCTATAGCTTCCCAATTTTCCAGATATTCAAGTTAAAACAGATTTCCATGCCTACAGATTCTTATGCCTACACTATCCTATTTGTCTACAGATGTTTACAGATTTCCATGTTAATAAAATATTTCACTGTTTCTAACCAAGTACAATCAACGGTCAAAGTCTCTGCCCACCATAACGTTTACAATCCTGTGCAGCACTATTTGAACAATAACAACGTAACCTGTGGATCGAACTCAAGTCGGTTGGTGTAGCGGGATGGCGGCTTATACCACTCACACAACTAAAGACATAGCTAACATGTTGAAAATAAGAATCACAATGAATACTTATAATTCAATTAATTTTATATTTGTATGTAACGTCTATTAGAAGAAGGTCGTAAGTCCAATACTCGTTGATAGTATTATTGTAGCAAACTGATCATTTACTTATGACCCATACTGTACCTACTTATTGTTATTATAGGTGATATCCCGCTGGTTTGATCGTAATCCCTTGACATTACCTATGTAATTAGAAATCAAATATCCCTAGCTATTGTGCCCACATACACATAATCCGAGTACCTAACCATAACTTTCTAAACACATATAATGCTCCAAACCACTTTAGTTTAATGAAATTACCTCAGATAGGTTAGGTATTACAACAAAAGACCCCGCCTCAGGTCGATGTTATCATGCGAAGGGGTTGTGAACTTTAGCGGTTGACCTTTAAAAGTCAAATACCTCAATAATCTAACTTTTACGTATAAACATAAACTTCATCATCCTAGCCAAGTTATATCATTGTTTACTGCGTGCATTAGGACATCAAAAGTGCATTATAGAGAATGGCCATTCACAAACTATGACTTTCTTATTACCTACTATCTTCTATTTTTTACTAATTATTGCACCTAAACAGAAGCGTAGCCAGGGGGGGGGGGCAAAGAAGGCGCCACCATTAGAAGGGCGGCAAAATTGTGGTCACTGGCGGTCAGTCAGACAATATTTTTTTGCTCAATTCTTTCATATCGTCACATTTTTTCTTACCAACACCAACATGTTTATGACGTTAAAAGGGCGGCAAAATGCTAACATTATTATTTTTATGTCGTCAAAGGGCGGCGAATTCAACCTTTATATTTATAAGACGTCAAAAAGCGGCAAATTATGACTCCGCCTTGGGCTGTCGTCTCACGCTACGCCACTGCACCTAAATTATCTTTTGTAAAACCTCTACGTCCTAAAGTTGCCTGGAAGAGACCGTAATAAGAATATCTTGACATAACTATAGGAATAAATATCCATCGAGGAATCTCGTAAGTGTACCTAAAATGCAAGATGTCTACTGTATAATTGAGATTTAAAAGTCTTATATTATTAGGACGTCTATACTATAATACATCATTTTATTATAATGATTTTATTTTTTTGATTAAGCAATTGTATTTGAAAATATTGATAAATTGCAAAGTAACTAAGAAGCAGATTGCCTAAGCGTGCCTTTAATACATAGACATTATTGCCCCGTATTTAGTAGATTTTTTTCGAACCACGAAACAAACTTTGAAACCACGCAAAATTGGGAATAAACAACGTTATTATTTTTATCAGTATTCTATGCTCGCTTCGTCGATTTTCATTTTACTGGCAATGGGTTCAGTTGGCACACAGCCAACGCGTCCGACTGCACTTTTTGACAATATTTTGACAGCAAAAGCACGTTTCATTCCGACTATTCTACATTTTGTTAATAAATTGCCCGAAGCGCTTTTATATTTTTAGATTGTTGTTGTTTTGATTTTTAAATTAAACCCGATCTGACCTATAACGCCATGTGTGTGATTCATTTTTAGTTTAACATAACTACTCTAGGACTACTTGAATATCTGAGCTCGAGGCCAAACACTCTGTAAACTTATGTACCACCGAGCAGCCCCGGATTCGCACGGGTAACAGACCATACGCTTTTTTTGTTTTTTGCATCACTACCAAGAAACTTAGAAAAAATGAGGTACGAACGTCAAATTTTATGATAGTAACAAAGTCACTTCCCGCTGTCTGTCCCTATGTATGCAAACATTTTTAGCTTTTCTTTAATAGATAGACTGATTCAAGAGGAAGGTTTTTGTATATAAAGCAAAACTACCACGCGTACGAAGTCGCGAGCAACAGTAGTTTATCATATTGCAGCCAATTTACACAAAATCTTAATTAATACCCCTAAAACTTCCTCATAAATCGCTGCGTCTATTAGTGAAAACCGTATCAAAATCCATTTAGTGGTTTTCTAATTGATGTTCAGACAGCAGGCACTGGGTGTGAGGCGGCGAAGGATGTCTTGTTTTATCTTAGACTAACTTTTGCCCGCGACTTCGTCCGCGTAGAAGTCAAAAATGGTTTTAGTAGATTTGAACCAAGGAATCACATCCCAACAAACTTCGCCCCCCTTTTTCACCCCCTAAGGAGTAAAATTTCAGAAAATCCTTAAGAATATCGGATGTCTACGTCATACAAAAAACACACCCTGCCAGTTTCAGTTCTCTACGATTAGCGGTTTAGGCTGTGCGTTGATCCGTCAATCAGTCATTCAGGACAAAGCATTTTATATGTATAGATAGGGATGATATAGAAATAAACAAAAACGTGTTCAAAGGAAGTGCTAATTTAAAAATAATTTAAAGAAATTGATACAAATTAACATGGAGATGAGATGGATGATTAAGCCGTCTAGCGTTACTTGGTATTATAATTGTGAACAAGGTTACAACTACGAACAGTGCACTTTAATGCCCCTTCCTAAATACGTACAAAGTCAGTCATACTATCCATTCATTCAGTCATGTTACTCATTACAAAACGTAGCTGTAATTTCCCTCTATCAGCGAGTACATCGCCCTCCAAATAATAATGGAAACTTTATGAAGTTGCATGTTCTGTTATCGCTAACAAATTCTACACGAAAATGTAGTAAGTATATACCTACATCGATAGATATTGTAAACACTATTATGAATTACATAATAAAAACAAAGCTTTATTAAGCAGTGTTACAAAAGGCGGGCTTACCGCTAGCAATCTCTTTCAGACAACCTTTGGACGGAGAAGATTTCACATTTTAAACGTTGTTATTTTATCGTCAAATAGGTAATTATAATATTTATGTGTTTAAGGTTGTACGGAACCCTTTTAGTAAGACTGTCCGTCTGTCTGTCTATCACAAGGCTGTTTCTCATGAACCGTGGTAGCTAGACAGATAACAATTTCACAGATGACGTATTTCTTTTGCCACTATAAAAATAAATACTAAAAACAGAATAAAATGGTACGGAACACTTTATGCACAAGTCCTGGATGTCAATGATACAATGATACTATCACTCAAAGAGGTAACACCACAATGGAATGGAAGTAAAAGGGGTATTACACCACACTGATTCAGGGTCCCTGATGAATTTATGGTGGTTAGGGACCTTATTATTTACCTCGATTATTACACTACAGTAAAAAGGAACCCTAACTCAGTCGGACAGCGAATCTAGGAGCGGCTTGACACCATGCCACCTATATTAATAAAAGCAAAAAAAGCGGTTAGGGAGTAAGGCGGACCGGGTCCACTCTGACGCACTAATTAGGGACCCTTACTGCCTAACTCTTATTACATCTCTCTTAATTAAGGGTTAGGGACCCTGAATCAGTGTTGTGTAATACCCCTTTAAGTACTCACATAAGCCTTCATTAAGTACCAATAGTTGACCGAAGCAGGAGAACGTCGCGTTGAAATCGACATCGCAATGTTAACTGAATGCTATTAGCGTGTCAACTCTACGTGGTATGATGGTATAGATATAGATTAAATTAGCACTGATTAGATTATTAACACATGTTAACACTTTATCGAGTGTTGCACAATATGTAGGTATATATAGTATAGGTAATACATATGTAAGTATACCTAGTTATACCAGTCACAAATACGTGAGTACGTAGGTACTTGTATACGGACTATTTGACTGCAGTTTTTGGGTACCTGGTCTGGTTCTCCCCCTGACAAGTTAGTTAGTAAAGAAGGAGGTTTTAGCTACTAACTAACAGGCTGACATATTAACTGCGACCAATAAAGAAAAAGAAACTAGCCTAGTACTTGTTTGGTCTGGTTCTACCCCTGACAAGTAGAACTTTACACAGGATAGTTGGGTTAATTTTGCGTGAGGTTCTACTAACTAACAGGCAGCCATAACTTTAGCTTGCGACAAAACAAGAAGAAAAAGCAGCCTAGCTCTTCTACTTCCCCCTTTTACTTGCTTGGTCTGGTTCTACCCCTGACAAGTAGAACCTTACGCAGGATTGTTGGGTTCTTTTTGCGTGAGGTTCTACTAACTAACAGGCAGCCCTAAGTTCGGCCTGCGGCCAAAGAAGAAGAGGAAACCAACCCAGCTCTTCCAATTTTTCCACCAGATGTGGTTTGATGCAAATTTGTGAGAGGCTATTGACAATATACGATAAAGGTAGGTTCGTATGTGAGTACCAATTTCTGTTTAAGTGTGTTTACTAGTCCGAAAACATGATTGTGCACGGGTTGTTGGCGAGCGCCCAAAATGCTCACGAAACTGTCTTATTGGATAAATGTTGATTCTTTCAACCAAATAAACTTTTGTTTACTTTCTTTTATCGACAGTAATGCAGGAGCATTTGTAATAATCATGACGAGGAAAAGTATCAAACTAACTACAGTTTTATGTTCTCTTGAGAAAGCAAGAAGTAATGTTCTATATCAAACCCGTTTCAATACATAGTTTTTCACAATGTTTTCCTTCAGCGTAAAAGCAATGTTAATTAGCGAACAGACATTTGTCGTAAGTAAAATCCATCTGTGCACGACTAGCCGGGATTCGAACCCACGATCTTCGCAATGAAACTCGAGGTATCTACCACTAGCAGTGAACGGAAAACCACTAGGCGAACACTGCTCTTTTGTATGAAAACCTATCGATATAATTACATGAAGTTTATATGCATCTCCATAGGTAGTTAGTGACGACCTAGTTGGCACAATGGTCACCATGCCGGACTGCCAAACACAGGGTTGCGGATTCGATTCCCGCCTCAGACGTATTTATGCTTAGATATTTGTCTGTGGTCTGGTTGTTTCTATGTTTTATAGGTATATATTTACAAAAGAAAAGTATATAAGTAGTATATCCGTTGTCTAGCACCCTTAACACAAGTCTAGTTACTTAGCTTGGGGCTTGATGGCGATGTGTGGAATGTCCTGCAATATTTATTTATTATCTTCTTAATATATATAAATCTCGTGTCACAATGTTTGTCCTCAATGGACTCCTAAACCACTTAACCGATTATAATAAAATTCGCACACCATGTGCAGTTCGATCCAACTTGAGAGATAGGATAGCTTACATCCCGATATTCCCACGGGATCGGGAGTTACGCGGGTGAAACCGCGGAGGGCAGCTAGTTTATTATAGTTGCTTATATACCTTTGATACGAGTAGTAAAGAGGTTTATTTTTCACAATTCACCTTGTCCTCGAGTGAGGAAAAGCCTGTCATCCTCATCCTAAAGGATATACCGAAACGTATCATAGAATTGCCAAAGCCAACCAAAGGACGTTATACAATGCACATCCTCGGCAACTAGACCTAGCTAACTAGAAACCCAACATCCTGCCATATGTCTGAACCAATCTATCTAAGTGGCAACTAAATTGGATTAAATTGAAAGCATTGAACCATTTGTCCGGCCAGTGTTAACTGTGAGTGATGTACGAGTTCAAATAGGGAATTAAGATTAGAATTTTATTAGAGTCAGAATTCGGTTAAGTCGAACGGAGAATTTTAATTGGAACGGGTTAACCGCGTTTGCATTAATTGGTGTTAGTACGAATGCAAAGAATTTGAGTGCAGTGAAACAAACAATTAAATAAAGGAAATGTATGGCGCTTTCGAAATGTTTATTATGTCATCGATTTTGAAAATTAAGAGTCATGATACTGATGATATCTCAAGCCTCAAGTAAAAAGCAATAACTAAAAAATACTTGTAGTAGATTTTTTGGCAAAACATGTTGGGACAATAACTTTTGTTCTATGACTTTTGGACTTATGATTTTTTTTCCAAAATGTTGAGGCTGCCTAATATTATTCTCGAAAATCAGCTGTGACTTACACGGAGAGGTCATTAAAACCACTAATTTATAAGTTTCATCGACTGTTTTAAGTCTAAATGAAATGACTTTTATTTAAAAAAACAGCTGATTTTCGAATTAACACCACCTCAAAATATTCCAAAAAAAAAAGAAATTCCAAAAGTCGTAGAACAAAAGTTGATACAAAAGTAGCCCTCTCCCGCTTGTACAGTTACCAAAACCCTGTATAATAATACTAGCTGCGCTCCGCGGTTTCACCCGCGTAACTCCCGATCCCGTGGGAATATCGGGATAGTAGCCGATAACCTTCCTCGATAAATGGACTATCCAACACAAAAAGAATTTTTCAATTCGAACCAGCAGTTCCTGAGATTAGCGCGTTCAAACAAACAAACAAACTCTTCAGCTTTGTAATATTAGTATAGATAAGCAGCTGCTTCGATGAAAAACGGATGCAAACTAAAGCAGAAATGCTTCTATAAAACCAACAATAGTTTATCAATTTACGTAAATAGGGCAGAGATTATTTGGGAAATGCATTCTTTGGCACCAGCACCCGTCTTGCATCACATAGGAGATTACCTCTGTGGAATCCGAGAAGGTTGAAACTAAATTAACTTTATTGCTCCAAAATTTAGGTTTATATTCCAATGTGCAGGTGGTGATAAAGTGCGGTAATATAGGTATTTGAAAAACAAGCTTCTTGATAACAGATAATGGTTATAAAGTAAAGTTAAGATAAGTAAAAATAGCTTGTTTTATAATTATTAACCGGTCAACTGCGAGTTGGGACTCGTGTACCGACGAACGATTCTAGAGTTGTTACGTTAGTTGATATAGATAGCAAAAAAATGTATCAAGGAATAAGTTGGACATAAAAGTGCAAAAAGATCTATCACGGCGGTAAATTTTGGTAAAAAAGAGACTGTTGATTAAATTTGTAAGTATCTTTTTAATGAAAAATAAAAAGAAAATTCATAAACAAATATTTAGGTTTACCTATTGGTACTCAATATGACTTTTAAACATTTGCGTCATTTACAGTGAAAAAAATGTAGGTACCTACATAAGTCAAAGTCATTCAATGCTAATTATGTAATTTATTTCATTACCCATAGGTATTACGATATTTTTAACATTTATAACATACCTAACAACAATGTTTTTCACAAAAAAAAAAAAACACTTAATCGGAACATAACCTGACCGGGCTCATTTTGTACAAAAACTTTAAAAGAATATCGACAAAATATGTACGGGGGAAAAGCACATAGTCTAAATATCCAAAAATCTTAAGAAGGAAAAGTGACTGACTGATATCTATCAACATCCAGCTCAAAACAATATGAACGAATCGGGCTTAAATTCGTAGGCAGCTGCTGCTTCAAAGGATTTCGGAAGTGTATTGATTGATATGAAGTGAGTTCCAAATCGAACAATTTTTGACGAGACATCCTCACTTTTTTAAAAATTCCTAAGTACCTACTTACACCTTTAAAATCGCATAAAATCAGAAAAAAAATCTAGTACATTTTTACGAAACAAGATTAGAAAAAGTTGACTCGATAGAAACAATTTTCAGAAAGTACACATTTAGGTGGTCGTCGACAGAAAGAATCAAAATTATTTAGTTTTGTTCAAAGATATTGCCACAATGTAAGCTGTAGTTAATGTAATGCAAATTATATTATCGATCCTTTCTTTGAACTATTTTGTGTAAAATACTAAGAATTAAACAATTGAAAATATATTTTAACAAAATTCGGCTACCATCATGCATCTCACTTGTTACTATTCAATCCAACAGGGACTGACGATTAGGAACGAGTAGCACACCTACTATACCTAACATTTCATACTTCATACTCTATCATACTGAATAGTCCCTTGTGAAAGGAAGGCTTATGAATGGCGGCTGAAAATAGCTTGAATAGCTAATGCCTCACTGAAAGGATGCAGCTCCAGGTTTCAGGATATGGGAATTGCAATGTGACCTCGTTTCAGAAGGAGAGTTTCCATTTCTATTTTTCAGAAGTGTAAAATGTAGGTTTTTTATGATAAAAGTTTTTGAAATATCATTCAACAGAAAACCATTTTATTTTAGGCATTGTAGTGTTGGGAGAGAAACCAGTGTTTGAGTAATACATATAGTAAATCCTTCAGTCCAATAGATAGACAGATAGAACCCTTAAAACGCTCTATATAAATATATAGTATTGCGAAATGGGTACTGAACTGACCAAAATAACAAACAGAGCTTAAAAGCTGTACTCTGACACGAAAAATAGAAGAAGATTCTGTGTAGTGTGTACCAAAAAACCTATAAAAAAATTAAGGTACATTTTGATACTTATAAGTTTTGGCGAAAAACTAAATTTGGCCATATCTTTTTATCATGTTGACTCAGGATCTTGACTATAGGGACTATATACCTCAGTATCTGGTATGAATTTCAACTTATGCTAGGTCCACCCGTTCTGAGAAAATCGGTGGTGACACACGAACAGACAGACAAGAGAGTGGTCTTTTAAGAGTGTTTTTTTTTCTTTTTTACGTTTCGAGCTACGGAACCCTAAAAACAAATAAAGTGTGTGTGTCTATCTCTCTAAATTTATAGCTCCCAAGTGAAGGTAGCATACCTACACCTTTACGACCGAACAGGGTATAGGGTTAATTTAATTAAACGGCTTTCAAGGGCGAGTTATAATTGAATTTGTCGACTTACTGACCGAATATGGTAAATGTCAAGTGCTTACAATGCCGGATTTTATTACCTGTAACAGAGGAAAGCAATCATTAGTAGAAATATGGTTTAGCATTATTATATAAAAAAGTTTTCTCGAAGCAAGAAATAACCTGTCCCTATAAATAGATGTTAGAGAATTTCTTGTTTTCATTAAAAAATATCTGCGCCTTCCGGTTTCACCCGCCCTAGTCCCGTTCCCGTGGGAATATCGGGATAAAAAACTTATATTACTCTCCAAAAAGTTTCATAAAAAACGGGCAAAGAGTTTCAGAGATTCGGGAACTTTTTTCAATGGGATATTTACTCAAAATTCATACGATATCTTTGTATGTATACTTATATCTACAGTAATGTTATGTATCGGGACGTACCTACGCGGGTGAAACCTCAGGGCGTCGTCGCTGGGTCAGAATAGAGATATAAGTACATAATATATTTTTGTGTAAGATTTGCACAGTGTAAAAGTAAAATTTGTAAAGACCACGAATCGGTTCTAACAAACTGTTTTGACCACGTTTTATTCTGATGCTAAAAAACCTTCCTGCAAAACGACTCGAACATCCCAGAAATTTCTAAGAAATCTATAGAATAAATTCGTTTAAATCGCACATTTTCCTTTCGTTTCCTTAAACTTCGTTTCAATAAAACGCTACCTAAGTGCTTATTTATAAATAGGTAATAACCTACTGGTATTGAGCTAAGTGAAGCAATTTGGCAACATTCCACTACCCTGAGCGACTACTTTTTAGTGTATTGCGATTTTATCGTTCGAATGCTAAGTTCGCATTATTACTGTATCGAATTTCAGAGCTAAGAGCGATTTAGTGTAAAGATAGACACTGAAAAAATATCGTTTTTTGTTTTTTTTTCGATCATCTCTTGTTTTTGTTTCGATATTCTTTTGTTTTTGTTTCTAAAACTTGTCTAATTACTCTTGTCATCATCTTCCTGCCCTAATCCCAATTTATTTGGGGTCGGCGCAGTAAGTCTTTTTCTTCCATTCCCTCCTATTAGTCGTCATCTCATCGTTCACACTCATCTCTCTCATGTCTTGTCTCACGCAGTCCATCCATCTTTTCTTCGATCGTCCCCTTCCTCTCCATCCCTCTACATTCATACTCATCACTCTTCTAGTCACATGCGTCTCCTCTCTTCTCATCACATGTCCATACCAACTTAAACGGTTCCCTTTTACTTTTTCAGTAACTGGTGCTACTTTCAGGCTTCCTCTAATATACTCATTCCTTATTTTATCCATCCTAGTTACTCCACACATCCATCTCAACATTCTCATCTCCGCTGCATGCAATCTTCTCTCATCCTTCTTCTTCACGGCCCAGCATTCCGATCCATACATAACGACAGGTCTTATCACGGTTTTCTAGATTTTACCCTTCAGTTTAAGGGGCATTCGTGGATCACAGGTGGTTGCTGTGACCTGTCGCCATTTCAACCATCCAGAGTTAATCCGATGTACAACGTCCCGGTCAATATCTCCATCGCCTTGCACGAGTGACCCGAGATACTTGGCATTCCCGTAAGGGCTACAGGCATAGGACTGGAGAGACCGCCGAAGTCACAGAACATAAATTCTCTAATACATATATGTCTAACTATATATGTCTAACATATATGTCTAATTACTCTTGTGTATATACAATATTACTGATAAGGTTAATTTAGACAATAAAGTTTTTTTCATTTCATTTCATTCATTCATTCATTTAACTACTATATCTGCCTATTTGCAATTTATATGTATGGCTAAGTAAACTTAGCATGGGCGTAGAACGTAGGAAGTCACCTAAATACCTCACTTCAATTACCATGATTAATTCCTTTAACCGAAGTGACGTGGTTACCCAAACAATTAGGATAAACAGGATATAATAGAATCGTTTGTTTGATATCGACTCCACGTATCTTTGCCCCCCACGTTCTTATCAGCGCATACCGGGGATTAGATTCAAGCTTGCCTTGCCTGGTGACGTCAGAATGATGGCCGCGATTAAAGTTGGTAAAGCTCTTCTTATATCTAACGTTTTCTATAGAGTAGTTAAGTATTTTATTCAAAAAGTCTATAAATGGTCGACGAAGTTGAGAGGGTGGTAGGTATAGGTTCTGAGCAAGCATAGTCAAAAGTTTTGCATTAATTTGGAATCATTTGCATGAAATTACATTGAAAAGTCCTATGAACTAAGTTAGGACGTGTGTCTTCGGAACGCGGCTCAGTCACCAATGAGAAAAAGGCACAAGAAAATCACGGGTATTTTTTTTGTGATTATCCTCTGTTCACACAGTTCCAGAAGGACAGACGATGAAAAAAGTTTTCGACAGTAGACCGTACTCTCTCGACAGTAGTCTGTTGAGAGTAGGGGGGGAGCCGTTAAGCGTCAACCAAGATCACTACATAGTATAAAACAAAGCCGGTTTCTATATCCCTTTGTATGCTTAAATCTTTAAAACTACGCAACGGATTTTGATGCGGTTTTTTTTAATAGATAGAGTGATTCAAGAGGAAGGTTTATACATGCATTATATAGCCGTACGAAGCCGGGGCGGGTCGCTAATTACAAATATTTTTGAAGGTATTTAGAAGGTATTTTTTGTAATACTCATGTCCCAGGCACTATAGCGCTCCGAAAAGCATGAATTAAAGTTACTAGCGCTGTATAAATCATCTAATTAAAGGCCAATTTCATTATTATTAGCAAAAATAGTGTTATCCTTAATTACACATTCATTACGTACCTACCTAATGTAGATGCCAGAGGAAAGTGTAAAGCGGAAACCGCAGATCGTGGTCTGAGTGTGTGTATCTAAAAATATACCACCATCGCACGTGTGGGGTAAGCATTATATTTCATTTCTGATGTTCCATTTATTTAGTTCAGTCGAGACTGTGTTATGCCTGCTGGAATGTTTTGACGGATATTAACTGTAGACAGCTAAGTGTGTTTGAAGTTACGTATAATAAAACTATTGAAAAACTATCGGATTGAGTTGTTAGGCTGATGATTTTATTCAAGAAATACAATGAAAAGTATGTGACTACCCCGATTCTGTAGAAATAATGAGGAAAAGAACCAACAGGAGGCGTCCGATTATTAAATTTTAATAAGATCTGTCACGAATAATTCGCCATTTTACTGACCCAAGTTTTAAACGTTTAATAAAGAAAGCGAGGACTAAAAGTCTATACCTACCGACTTGAAAGCAAATTTATAAAAATTAGTCAAGGGGCTTAGAAAAAGTAGTAGAACATGGTTTTATATGTATTGTATATGAGCTCTTTTAATAGTTACCCGATCTGGTTAGTATTTCTGGTTATGTTCTGGTTGCTCCTATTCCGGTTTCTGGTACTTTGATCAATGATCAAGTCTTAACAAAGCAGGTACTATAGGTTTCTATTACTACAACTTCAACCACAATCGCTTCTTCATTAAAAAGTTCATTAGAAGTTAGACGCTTAGAACTTTTGTAGTTATTTTCTCACGCAAGTGTTAATGAGCGGTTTCCTTTCAAAGTTGTGTCTGAGCTTCCGTTTCGATTCGTCAAATTCTTAGGAAATTTGTATTTCGAGAAGAACTTAGGTTTATATTGAAATGTCTAAATGTTCGTAGTTAGGTACCTATTTATGTACGTTATTTGGTTACGTTTCGAAGCTCGGGAGGAAAAGTGAAAGATCCTATCTTGACAGACAAGCTAAGTCCTTTTGTCTCAGAAACAGGGAGAAGATAGCGACTTGAAATATAAAGTTTTAATTTATTTCGAGCTATCTTAAAAGTGCCATTTGGAAAAACGAAATGTTAAAATTAAAACTTAATTTTAGATCAAATTTCATCATAATTTATGCTAAAACCGAGTTTTAATTCTACTTAATCTAGATTCCTTCCGCCCTAAATCTTTAAAGTCAAGAACAAACACATTTGTAATTCAAATAGCGTACGATCCTTGAATGAGTCAGTGTTATTCGCTCGTTGATCCTCCTAGGGAATGCGGGTGCGGTCGTCTTAATTAAACGACTAAACGTGCCCGCAGCTTCAAACTGACCTTAGATGCCATTTTTATTAAAAAACTAGCTGCGCCCCGCGGTTTTACTCGCATAAGTTCCGATTCCGTGGGAATATTCCCGTATATAAGTCTGAAAATGTTGGTATTTTATAGCTAAAGGTCCTTCTTTACTCATGTGGCTTAGGTTCCAAGTTTTTCACTCTTTTCATTTCGTAGAACTTTTATTTCGAGCGTTATACGTACTTAATACGGTACATAATTGGTTACCAAATGTGGGTTATAAAAAATATTCAAGTACAAAATGACACTGACAAAATAATAACAGTGTACAATTTCTTATTATGACTTTGGTTGGCTGACCTGACACCATAACATTTTTATATCGAGTTCCTTTATTGATACTTTTTATGCTCCTGGAACTACGTGACCTGAAGGTCAATTCTCGTAATTATAGCAAAATGCAATCTTAAATTGATCGAAGTGAAATGATATTGAAAATTAACTGTCAATTGGTATTCTGCTAACCATAATCATAATAACATTTCAGTTACATTTCAATTACATTTCAATTGCATTTCACTAACATTGCGATATAAAATCATTCAGTCATTCATTCATTTTGCTTTGTTAGGTTGGCTATGTCACAAAATTTAAAAGAATTTCATTTGGCGCCTGTTTTATTTTGGAGTGTGTTTGAAGAAACTTTGTGATATGAAGGTCCATGAGATAAATCGCGCTAATGCTCTAGATAGCAATTGATGTCGATAGCAATCAATAGCAATAGATAGCGATTTTTTACAAATAAAGTAAATAATGTGGGCCATTTCACATAACGCCATCTAGCCCTAAGCTAAATAACTAGGCTTGTATACTTAAATACTTGTTTGGGGCGAGAATCGAACCTGTAACCTTCTATATCGAAATACAAGTAAAGTAAACTCCAGTCGCGCTTCGGAGATGACACGCATTATTTTTTTATTAGATTTACACACCAACCCAACTAAGTTAACCTTAAAAATTCACTAAATTCGTTGTTTCATGTCGATTACATTTCAATCAACTCTCGATCTCAAATTTGACGTTTCTTATGCGACGAGAATACGGTCTAGATAAGTTCGATTACATTTCGATATCATTTGTATTTGGAGAATACCGTTTTACGTACATTTTAGTTTCGATTGCATTTCAATTAAATTAACATTTCATTCGGATATCATGTTGAAATCTTAGTTTATGAGAATACCAAAAGATGACGTTTAGTATATTTTTTGCAATCGAAATGCCATCGAAATGATATTGAGATGTAATTTTAACAATTTTATTTATGGGAATTGGCCTTCTGAGCTAAGTGTAACTTTCATCAAGTAATTGCACCTCTACCGCTAAATGCGGTTACTTTCCCTTTGAATGGAATTATTGGCAAAATCGGAAATAAATGCTTAGGTACGTATTGATTGTTAAGGAAATAACTATATTTATTTAACACGTTGACGGACACTATTATATCACTCATTCATGTTGATTAGACACTAGTTATTTTCATACATTGCCTATAGGCGTAGTGTCGTAATACTAATAGATAATACCAAGCAAAATGCCAGTACGGATCTACACGTATACGTCAAATGGCGTACTGCCACAATACCATTACATATAGTGATATGATATGACAGTGCTGATATAGGCGTATACGTCACATGGCGTACTGTCACCTTACACATATCGCAAAATAAGCATTATGACGTTACGCCTATAAGCGCCGAGTCAGGTGATGGTAGAAATAAAAGATTAAAGTTTAGCATTACTTGTTTATTAGGCATACTATAAGTAATTATAAGCACAATCAATGGAAAGTTCTTTGACATTAGACTGAATCTTAGATTAGTTATTATTATTACTCTTTAATCAAATCAAATAAACTTTAATTACTTACTATAACACTTATAACAATATTGCAAATCAGCCTCATATGAATTAAATCTAGTAGATAGTTAAGTGCTACGGTTTATCACAATTTATGTACGTTTTATCACAATTAGGTAGGTAATCAACCGTAATTACTTTTATTAATTGTTTAGCAGTAGAATAACAGTTTAATTTTCAAAATAACAATAAGTAAAAAAGAAAAACATTAGACTTTCTGAATTCAAGCAGATAAATTCAAATTTTCATGGTACGACTCAAAACAAGACGGACACAATGGGGGTTTATCCGGACATCCTTTGCATCGATAGCTGGTTTCTTTCCGTATATTCTTTTTGGTGCAAACTTTACACTTCAGAAATGCAAATTTTTTGCTCGTTCCAGGTCTAGAAGGCATTTGCTCTGGCCAATGCCCACCATTCAAATTGTTCGTTTCAGGAATGTTTTCCACAGCAGATACATTGGATCGAAAACGCCTGCTATCATGAATGCTACTTCTTTTGCTAACCAAATCCTTTCCTTTGAGGTTTGGATCCACTCCAATCATCACTTTGATCAATTCATCTCGGAAAGTTACATAGTGATAGTTTTGAGAATTATGTTTTTTATATTTTTTGTATAAAAAGAAAGCATTCCATACAGCAATATCAAGAAGGTGAAATAGTACTTTTTTGTACCATCTAATGGTTTTTCGAGGACATGAATAGTAGGACACCATTTGATCCGAGCGATCTATACCGGACATGTATCTATTATATATTTCAATTTCAGCTGGCTTCATTCTAGTCTTTCCAAATCTGTTTCTCACTTCTACCATCGCAGGATGTTTATAAGTAGTTATCATTAGAACTGGACGCTTATCCTTCCACTTTGAAACGTAAACCTTGTTTCGGCGTGCCCAGATATGTTCACCCTTTCTTAGTTTTTTTTTCACAATAAATTTAGGATTGCCTTTACGATTTACACGCAAAGTGCCAGTGCAATGAGTTTTCAAATCCAGCAGTTTACTTGATAACTTGACTGAATTATAATAGTTATCCATAAATAAATGGTGTCCGCGAAGTAAATATGGCCGCATCAATCTCATCACAAGTTTTTCAGTCTTTGACTCAGTTTGTTCCGTATTTTGAGTAGTCTCCAAGGAATTCTTTCCAGAATACATCTTCATATTCAAGACATATCCATCATGTGTTGTAAGTTCATAAAACTTTATGCCATAACGGGCTTTTTTTGATTTTATATATTGCCGAAAGTGTAAACGTCCCCGAAAAAGAAGGAGGGATTCATCAAGGGACAATTCTGCATCAGCAATATAAATTTTTCTAAAATTTATAGTCATCATATCAATAAATTTGGAAATTTTTTCTTCTCCTTTAGCTTCTAATTCGGATGCACATAAGCAGCGCAATATTTGCTCATATCTCCTCCCTGACATTGTGTAGTTGAATATAGGATGAAAGTACAATACGTCAGATAACGAAAAAAGATTTCTTTGCTTAGGGCATTTTATATGACCTTTTAGAAGACTCAGTCCTAGAAATTTCATCATTTCTTCACAATTTGTTTCACGATATACTGCTTTGCGGCTATATCTGGTATGGGGTCTTTGACTGTTGCATAAATTATTCCCATAGGCATTAGTACAGTTCACCAGATACTCAATAAAATTTTGTGGAAATACTAGATGAAAAAACTCTAAGACTTCGTCTATTTCATCAACATTTACGGTTATACCACATACAGATTGATCAAAATTGAAATCTGGAATGTCAGCAACAGTACTACACCAGTTTTCATCAAGAACAGGTGCATCTGAGATCCTCGAACTAATGTTGATGGAATCTGACTGACCAGAAGTAGTAGGTTGCGGCTCATTTTGTTCGTCATTATTCGTAATCGTCAATGACGCTGCAATGTTGTCGGAATTATGAACTTCAGAATTTTCAAAGCGTTCTTCGGAATCAGAGCATGAAGTTCTGTCGTCATCATCTCTTACACTCGTACTTGCAGAAGACTGATCAGAGGATATAATTGTAGTTTGTTGGCGTACCTGTCTTGTTTGTGAGACCGTAATAGCATCTTCTGAATCGGAACTCGTAGATCCAGCGTCCGAAGGTTGATAATCCCGGTCAGAGCCGAATTCACCATCATCAGCAAATGGATCTTCACTCGACTCAGGAGAAGAAGCCGCATCAAACAAGTCTTGAATCCGTTTTTGTTGTTTTTCATATGAATCGCGAGACGACATCTGCAAAAGTAGGTACGTAGATTTGTTTTAGATTTTGTACTAAACTTCTCTTTCAAAACACCAAATATGTAATCTAAACACTCGTATTATATGCAATTAGACTTCCATTTGTTTATTTTACGTATAAAATAACAAAAACAGTTGAAAATCAACGAAACTCACCGTTCGGAATCACAATGGCGCGCAAAAACTGGTCACGACGCACTAACGATTATTAGATCAATAAAATCGGACATAAGTAAAAATGTGCAACTTAGTCAAAAGTGTCATGTAAGCTATTGTTCCTATAGCCAGGTAACCGACCTTTTAGACGGCGGCCATTAAAAATCCCCCCGCTCTAGACCTGTTTTAACAAATCAGTCGAAACTCAGCCGTTCGTGGAGTCGCATGTCTTTGTTTTCGGCACTTTTGTTCGCACTATAACTTCGCTTCACAGTTGTGTGTTTGTGTGGTTCAATTTAGAAAAAACTTTTATTGGATATGGCAGAAGAAGGTATGTACTACATTTTAAAATATTACATGATTACTTTGTCGTATAAAATTTATATTTTTATGTGATATGAAAACAGTTACAATTTAGGTACATTTTTTTGCTTTACTTTTTCAAACAATCGTGTTTTTATGTATATGTCGTGTCTTGTCGGGCTACAACTTTTATAACAATATAATAATTGATTTGTTGGCTATTGTAAATCATAATAAAACCATCCGCCTACGTCCGCCATTTTGTTTTATATGACTTTTAAATTGTACGTAAAAATTACACAATTAATTTAAGTTAATATATTTATTTATTTGTCGTACAGATAATTCGAGAACTATCAAGATATTTACTAGAAGAGCATTGTGGGAGATCTTGAATGAATTCAAGGGCCACAAAATAGAAGAAAAGTTTTCATTGTTTGAAGATAGACTTGTCCAATTGACAAATTGTCCGGAACATGAGAAACATAGAATGGTAAATGGTTTGAAGCACTTTAAAAGTGAATTCAAAAAGAAGTGGAGAGGAGCTTCATACAAAGAAGAACGGTTTTTAAAAAGTAATGAAGTGTGGCTTACATCTTCGATGGAATTACCTAACTGGCCTGAAATGACCTTACCAAAACCTGGACGTCCAAAAAAATCATTTGAAGATGTGTGTGACCGTAGCAAACGGAGAAAAACAAAAGATCTGCGTGAACAAGTATCTGTCGAGGAGTTGACTTATGCTGCTGGCGTGAGTCAGGGCACTTCAGGAAATAAAGATGCATCAAAAATAATTAAAGAATTAATGGCTTCACCCACCAGAGCTACTAAACTTAGAAAAGTTATTTCTAGTACCAAGAAGCAAACAACTGTAAAAAAATATACGCCAGCAGAAGCACTGGCTATCTTTGTTGAAGGTGATTTCACTAGAAGACAATGGGAAATAATCCACAGATCTGGTAAAGCTATTTACCCATGCTATTCTGTCATACAAATGGCTAAGATTGAATGTTATCCCGAGGAAGAATCAATACATGTCACTGAGACAAGCGCAGAAGTTAAACTTCAAGCATTACTAAATCACACTGCATTGCGCTTGTACAAATATATAGCGGAGGTTGTCAATACGTCCAGCACTGAAGAAGAAAAACAAAATATGGTGTTAATTTCGAAATGGGGATGTGACGGATCTCAGCAGACAAAATACAAGCAAAAATTCGAAAATCACGGAGATAGTGATGCAAATATTTTTCAAAGCTCACTAGTGCCTCTAAGACTATCTGTTATCATTGAAGAAGAGGAGAAAAAAATCATTTGGCAAAATCCGGTTCCGTCTTCAGTCAGATTCTGCAGACCCATACGTATAAGATTTATAAATGAAACATAAAAGATATCACAAAACAAGAAATACAATACATTGAAAACCAAGCCGAACAGCTTCAGGAGACAGAAATTGATGGCAGCAAAATAAAATATAAACTGTTACTTACCATGATTGATGGCAAGGTATGTAATGCTGCTACAGACACCTCATCTACAATGAGATGCTACATTTGCGGACAGACTTCGAAGGATTTTAATAAATTAATTAAAAAAAAAGTAAAGTAGAAACGTTGAAGTTTGGATTATCAATTCTTCACGCAAGAATTCGATTTTTCGAATCTATTTTACATTTAGCCTATAAATTGCCTTTACAAAAATGGCAAGCACGGTCTACAGAAGAAAAAAGAATTATAAAAGAGACTAAAGAAAAACTACAAAAAGCCTTTAAAGAGGAAATGGGATTACTCGTAGATGTTCCCAAAGCAGGGTTTGGGAACACTAATGACGGGAACACGTCAAGGAGATTTTTTGCAGATCCGGAATGCTCCTCAAGAATAACTGGCATCAATGTCGATTTAATAAAAAGGTTTAAAGTTATATTAGAAGTAATATCAAGTGGCAATAACATTGATGTAGAAAAATTTGAAGCATACGCAAATGAAACTGCATAAATATATGTCGATCTGTATGGTTGGCATCCCATGTCACCAACCATACACAAAATTTTGATACATGGAGGTGAAGTAATAGCTCATGCACCTCTACCTATTGGTTAGTTATCGGAAGAGGCAGCTGAAGCCCGAAACAAACATTTTAGGCAATACAGATTACATTTTTCCCGCAAATTTTCGCGCAGAGACTGCAACATAGATATAATAAACAGACTTCTTTTAAGTTCAGATCCATTTATCAGCTGCAGCAGAAAGACGCAAAATAAAAAAAGACAGCCTTTCTCAAAGGAGGCAATAGAAATGATGTCTGCCAGCACGGTATTTAAAAATAGACAAAGCGAAGACGAAAGTTCCGACGAAGAAGAAGTTGAAGAATCCTAAAAATGTAAAAAGATGTAAAATTTTAAATATATAATTATTATATTGGTCAAACTTTGTGTTTTATTTAATTTAATTGCACATAAAATTATATAAATAAATTAAATATTTTTGTCCGATTTTTTCACTCAAATACTCGTTAGTGCGACGCGCAAACGTACCGGCCGAGCGACAGTAAGCGACTGACTCTGTGTGTTGCCTTTGTAAATATACGCTTGGAGGCGTAGTGTTTATGTGTCGAAGGTCAAAATATGTCAATGTGTGCGTAAACTTGAGTATAAAATTTTGACTTTTTCGTCTATTCAATGTGACAGTATGGAGATAAGAATTTTACACGGTATGACACTACAAATTGCTAATCCATAGGTTATTATAGAAAATCAAGCGCCCCATGGCGTACTGCTGTTACCTAGGCAAAAAGTTGAACGTCGACAGGCGTCCTGTCATAGCGTTTTTGACCGCTTGACGCCAGAGGGCGGTACTGTCCGCCAACGTGTTAAATAAAATAGAAAAATACTCATCAAGTAATCTTTGAAACTACAAGAAACTACGTGTCTGAAACTTGACATTGGGATTTCTTTTATGACGTAGGCAAGCACTAAAAAAAACGATTTTTGAAATTCGACCTCTATTACCCCAATAATGTGTATTTAAGTTTGTAGTTCGTAGTTATGTCTTCTGTGTCTGTAGAAAATTAATATCATTTTTAAAAATACAATAACCCGGGCAAAACTACGGAGTGCAGCTGGTAAAGTAATAAAACAACAATATTTAACGTTAGCGACTGCCACAGACCACATGATCAGTGGCAACATTTTTGATAAAACTTTTATGGGGCATATCTAGCTGAAAAGGGACCAATAATATTTTTTTTTGTCGACGTTCTATTTCTTTGAAAGGCATAGAAACTGCGTACCTGACTACTGTAATACGTGGTGGTAGAGGTAGAGTTCTATGTGCAAGAATGCTACCACACCTAAGCATAATTGATTTCGAATTCCGAATCGAATCGCGAGTCGATCGTTAATCGAGAGAGAGCGACTGCGAATAGGCGACCTTCTGGTCATTGGTGTGCGACTTTTGTTCGATTTAAATGCGAGTAAATGTCATTGATTGGAGCTTATATTGATTTTAATTAAGGGCTTCCGAACGCAACTGTCATTTTGCATCGCAACTCAAACCAGTTTTCTAGAGGGGCCTTAAAATATAAAGAACGACGCGCCCCGGCTTCGCACGGCTATATTTTACATAATAAACCTTCCTCTTGAATCACTCTATCTATAAAATATGAACCGCATCAAAATCCGTTGCGTAGTTTCAAAGATCAAAGCATACATAGGGACAGACTGTAGAAGCGACTTTGTTTTATACTATGTAGTGATCACCTCTTACTAAGTGTTTTTATTATGTCGTATAATAAAATAGATTTTATATGAAATCACATTAGCGGATGCTGCCTCCACGTCATATCCTTGTCTTACGTCTGTTCTGTTTGGTTTACGGCTTACTTGAGTTTTCATGGAAATCATGTGGGAAAATCGGCAAAATATTAGCAAAGCACGTAGGACTTTATTAGGTAACCATAGCCTTGTTCATCCATTTCTGTATTCACTAGGTAACGAAGGCCAAGTCTTTGGCAAACGATTTCTAAATGTCTATCTGTTTGTTTATATTGGTTTGGCGTAAGATAAACTGCGAAAGAATGTAATTTTCAATACAAAAACACTTGTCTAATATTCTGACATAATTTCTTTGAAATTTTCTTTTGAACTTCGCAGTTCATTCGAGAAGTTTCGCTTTGTGTTTTCTTGATAACAAAAATAAAATGAAAGTAAAGGCTACCGCCCACTATTCCATAACATTTTTATTCGTACTTTGTCGATCTTATTTATTTATACAACTAAACATTTCTATCCAAACTATTAAGTACTTAGGTAAGTACGCTTAACAACTTATTTTGGCGTGTTCCTCGAACGTTAGTATGGACGTCAACTTTAATACAAAATATTAGTTCAAAGTGTTAGAGTGCTTTCTATTTTCGTTCTTACATCATCCACGCAAAGTTTATAACGACTTTTCTAACTAGAATCGCCGAGGAATACAATTCCAGTTCTAAATCTTACCACGTAGAGTTTATTTTAACTTGTTTATTGGAGTATAGGTATGTTAACCATTCGGATGCACATGTTTGCTTGAAGAATAACTACTGGGGCTACTGAGAATTGTTTTGTGCAATAAAACTGGTACAAATGAGCTTTCTCTGCAATCTATGCTGTGATGAATGACTTAGAAGGTAGCTTGGAGTAATTGGAAAATTAGTTGCATTGTAAATTGTAATTATGGACTGCGTGGTCAATTATTGTATGATGTAAACTTGTAAAGTAACGGAGAAATTAAATTACCATTCATTATAATTTTTTTTTCGATTGACTTGATTGTTGAGTATAGTTAGGTACATTTTAATTGGGAACACAACAAACAAAACGTTAATGGTCGGCTTCCCCCGACGCATCTGTCTGTCTGAACTGCGTCAATTAGTTATTATGACGTATTTTTTTAAAAGTTTCAGTATCATGAAAATTATTTGATTTTATATGGATAAAGAATTTTGGACGTTGACTTTCAATGCGATAAACTCAAAAACTACTGAACAGATTTTCTTACAATTTTCCCCAATGCGTATAGCGTAACTAATAATAAAGGTTCAAGTGTCTTACTTATTAAGGTTTTGTGTAAATTGGTTGAAAGGTTTAATGAAAACAATTGAGAAATGGAAAATCTATCGTCTTTGGCAACTGGTTGAGTAGAAAGAATGTTAGTTCTTCGCTGACAACTGATTGTGAATAATAATAAATAATAAAATAAAGTTTATTTTAGATTTAAATCTCAATTGCCAATGTGGCCAGAGGGGAAATATTGTAGGCATAAATGCTCTATCTCCCGTGTGAAGCCAGGGCAGGTCGCCGGTAATAAATAAAACTTAAGTTAAACTGGCACAAAGGGCAGCCTTATCGGTTAGAATCGACCTTTGGCTGGACAAGGGATAGATAGAGTCCATTTCGAATAAGGCCATCTACAATTTACGCATTTACAAAAGAGGTTTGAAAATATGTAGAAATTGGAATTTGTCTAATTAGGACACCATAGGCATGAGAATCTGTAGAAATAGGACACTGTGCATGAGAATTTGTAGACATGTGAATCTGAACATACGGAAATCTGAAGTACCGTTTGACAATTTGTAGAATTGGGAATCTGGGAAAAGCAATAAAACGAACAACATTCGCATTTCAAAGCTTAAAATATTGCTTTTATTAAAAGCTCCATTGCACATCAAAGCTTTACAGAAAGCTCGATGCAGTTAATTATAAACTGAAGCCTATATACCTATGTAAAATGAATTATCGATGCGCACAAATAATGACATTGTATGGTAATATGAGACAGGGCCGACCGCTCTGGACTGGACATCAAAGGAATTCACGCATGTGCACACAATTTCATCGGCCGCCCTGTTTGCAAGTCGGGAAACGAGAAAATACATTCTACCGTTTTAAATTATGCTTAAATTAAACACGGTTACAAATAAAAATAGATTTTTCATTTATACCATGAGGTTTATAACAAAAAATAAAATAAAAAGCCGTAAGTAAAGACAACTTCATTGATTTATTGTAATAAATCGACTTTTATTCGTTTCTTCAGAAAAAAAACATAATGTCAAAGTACCTGGTGTAAACATAGATTAATAATAGTGACTATTTTCTGTAAGAAGGTACTTAAGTGCGCTTATTCACAAATGCTTTTAAATATTTCAACATTAGGATAATTAAAGCCTCCATATGCATTCAGAATTAAATGAGCATAAAAGCAATACTACATATTTTATAGACAGGCCTAAGGTATTCCTATGCCGAAATAACTGTTCTGACGAAAATTGTAGAGGGCAAAATCATAGTTTTCTATCAAAACGTCACAGAATTGACAAAGTACGGTGTGAAATACTTTCGCGAGCTTTGAAACTTAGCCCGTATTTCAATTGCCTTTTAGAATTTAAACGAAGGCATAAACCCTGTGTACTCTAATTAAACTTCGAACGAATTCCTATCCAAACACTTGTACGTGTTTGTCTAAACATAAATTATTAGTTATCACTTAACAATAAATAACAGCAATTGAAACAGTTGTACCTACTTATGGTAGGTACATTCACTAACTACGATCTTCCATTGGAATGATTGACTACTATTTCTGGACGGAGGAATACGGAACTAAACCAACGCATTCCATTCACAACCACACTCAAAACCTCTATGCTCAAAACGTTTCTAAATTTTATAAACAACCTCTTTTCGCTAATGACTAACTGGCCAGTGTCGATTTTATGAAAAAAAAAATGATGATTTTTCAGCGCGATTTGTTCGTTTATTTAGCCAGTGTCAAGTACTTTCATCAATAATTTACTTTGCATTATGTTATTTTTATTAAGATCGTATAATTTTTCCTTAGGTCGGTTTAATTACCTTAATTTATTCTAAAGTCCATATTTTGATATTAAAAAACAAGTCCCTATTACTATAATCACCCTGAATCATTAATAAAAATTAAAAAGGCATATTTAAATTAAACTTATGAGACAATAAAAAAATCTCTAACCCAGACTAAATTGGTTACCATATATCTGTAAATATGTAGGTACCATCAATTCCCCTATGTTTTTCTTTAGCACAAAATATATGAGTCATTCTGACCACGCACGAAGGAGGGCGGGCATATTTCAACACTCAACTTGCAGCCCACATGCGTCTTAAATAACAAGGAATGGCTAGATTCAGCTTTAGTATACAGTTGCGAGGGTATTATATCAATAGAAATAACCTCGGTCGATATACGAATACCTGACTAAAATCATTGTTGAACCTGAAGCGGTTCTGACATTTACTATGGCAGCTTGGTATAGTGTTTTTGAAGTGAAAACTTCTTTAGCGGCGTTGAGCACTTTTTCTGTAATGGGTATAAAATCTTAAACTCGCGTCAGGACACGTGACCTGATCGAAAAAGCGTAAGACGGATGGAGAGTAGACAGCTATCCCCTCTCTACGGCGCGGCGAAAATGTATGCCTGGGCCTACTGTTTTTAATTTAGCTGTGAGTGTATTAAGACGTACATATGGTATTTTTTAACGGACGACTATTGACGGACGACAAATGTCGGACGACAAATGTCGGACGACTATTTGACGGACGACTATTTGTCGGACGACTATTTGTCGGACGACTATTTTTTGCGCAGTGCACTTTAGACATACCTATCGATAGAGGGCATTATGGCGAGCAAATAATGCCTTCACACCAAACCCGTAAAGCAAACCGAAATGGTATATTTGTTGAAACATCGTTGTCACACGCTCCTAATATAATTTTTGTTGCTATTGATGTTTTATCGGCTTACCTTGATATAAATATTACCCCTCACCACTGATAGATATATATTAAATGGTGATGGTGGCGATGCGATCTTATTCGGTTTACGATACGATTCCTAGAAAATGACCATTTTAGATCCCGCTAACAGACAACTTCCAGTTTGTTCTTCCCATATTTTGAAGCATAATAAAACTGATTGTTCATAAAATCATCGGTATCTAAGCGGGTGAACTGTCGAACTATTTCTATTACTTTACCACGATAAACCGTTCAAACGTTAAACGTTTGAGGTTCCAAGATGAAAGGGTTCTGTTACCGGAAACCGATGTAGGCCATCGATGCATTACAAAGACATTTCACCTGATAAAACGTAGCAAAGCATCAATTATTGGAGACGATAATGTCCAGATTTTATAGTCGGCACGGATAAGGGGTATACTCTAGAGAAACCAGAACAGATTGCACTGATAGGTATAGCCAAAAAATCCTTGCGGTAAGAGGACCTGGAGATCTAAAATAGCTACAAACGAAATGGATTTTTCATTACTCATACTCGGAAAGTAGGTCTGAAGGTGCCTGAGAAGCGTATTGAAAATAAAATTTCCAGCCCTAGGGATTTTTGCTTTCACTGACAGCTGTCATGTCAAATTATGGCTTCGCACGGCTTGTGCCATCTGCATGTAGCCAGTATCAGTATCATTACGCATTAGGAACTTCAAAAACCTAACCTCCTTGCTTTTTTTTACAACAAAGAATAATAATTATGGCTTGGCACGGCCCATGCATACTGCCAGAGTTTAGTACTTAGTAACTTTTTTCTCAGTAATCAAATTCAAGTAGGTATATTTAGTTCAAGATATCTTATTTAATAAAATAAATGTAAAGACGAAAATGGTCAAAGCGACCTATAACCATGTCGCGCCGCCCGCGCCCTGTCGATGTTGCTGATGTGGTTTTATGCGACCGTATGGTCAGACGTCAGTGTCGTACCTTGAGTAAAAAAAAAACTGGTGGGAAATGCTAGCATTTCCAAATTATTTTAAATGTTTTAATTAGTACTATTTTTTGTTATTTTATTATGTTTTTGTGTTAAGTTTAATCTGGTTTTTCATTTATGATTGTGTATTTTGTGTAAATAACATTTTCTAGACAAACCGTGTTACAAAAACTGTAAGTTAAATCTACGGACTTCGCGTCATTTCCCAGTGTTGGATTAACTCATTAATAAAAAAATATTCGGTAATTACCGCCGTATTTAAGTATTGAATACAAATAGCAGAAACCTAAAAAAAACACTACATAATGTTTAACCTCTTTGGTTCCAACCTTGTAAGAGGATCAGGTAGTATGGACACATGAGTACCTACTCATGTGGTATGGAGTCTCATAGTCTCGTTCACTCTCGTTGTTAGGAAGAATTGTATGTATTATTCGTAATGAAAACCGAGGTAAAGCACAGTGTTTACCTCGGGTGAAAGACTCATTAAGTCCCTCGAACTATTAGCGCCCTCGCTACGCTCGGGTGCCAAACTCCGTCTCGGGACTTGTAATGAGTGACTTTCACACCTAGGATAACAATGTACTATTTTATTTTGCGTGTGATTTACGGACTTCAAAAAAGGAGGAGTTCTCAATTCGTTATGTTTTTTTTAAATGTTTTGATTTTATTTTAATTTTTAATTCTAATTTCAAAATATAGATCTTTGTTATCTGAAATAAATGCATTTTATTTATTTTAATGGTTTTACGTCTATAATTATTCAAGTATTGTCAAGTAGGTATCAGTTACTTCCATTGCCTTAGGTGACAAAATCAAAACCTTACACATTAATTTACCAGTAGCTACCTATTCTTATTGCATTTCAATGAAACAATTATAATTTATTCTTTAGGTACACAATTGCATAATTATTTGTCGACAATAGACACGTAAATAACTGTTAGATAACCTGTGACATTATTGCTATTCCCGTGTGGGTGTTGTGAAGGATTGTGTGTTTGTTTGTTTGTGATTACACAATAGGTAATTATGACATTGGCTGCGGCCCGCAGCTTCTACTGTCATTTCACCCTCCTAAGGGTGGAACTTGTAAAAACTGTTTCATAGTGGATAAATAAAAAATACTTAATACTTACTCCTCAATACCTCAATACTTATACTTATTTAACATTATTTTTAACAAAGAAACCGTTTGGAGGACCAGCGGTTTGAAAGCTGTGTGTTGACACAATCGTCAGTCAGGACTTTGAATTTTAAAATAGAATATGAGATGAGTTAAAAACTGGTAGGTTGTATCTTGAGAGTTTCAATTTTTATTTTCTACTAGGTTTTATTAAAAAAGTTCGTAACTAGGTATCGAGTGTTAAAGCACATGAGGTTAAAGTATCAAAAATCACACAAAAATAAAACATAAAAATAAGCTCAAAATCGGTTCTTAAACAACGAACTCATATAACAGCCATAAAAAAATCTACTTACCTACAGTCGAATTGAAAACCCTCCTCCTTTTGACGTCGGTTAAAAAAAGTTTTGAAACAACAATAAATTACAAAGGAGATTCCATCGAAACTTGGCAAATTGCCAACTCTAGTTATTTCACAATTCGATAGTTTGATAAGTTTTGAAATTGAATGCAGATTTAATAAATATGCTTGAGAAATTGAATTTAAGTTACGAAGACTTCAATTTAAACTTTTGTAGTTGCATTAATGTTCTATCATCTGCTAGAAATTTTGCTGTCTTTTTTGGAACTTAATTTTTGTCTATCATACCAAAATGTAAGAACACTGTTTTCCATGGAATAAATAAATAAATAAAGACAACGGATATATTACATAAATACTGTTTCTTTTGTAATTATATACTTACTAGCGACCCGCCCCGGCTTCGCACGGCTATATTAAATAAAAATAAATAAATAAATATTGCAGGACATTCCACACATCGCCATCTAGCCCCAAGCTAAGTAACTAGACTTGTGTTATGGGTGCTAGACAACGGATATACTACTTATATACTTTTCTTTTGTAAATATACAGGGTTATTGGAAATTAATTGACACGGCGTTAAGGGCCTCTTATGTGCACCTTAACAAACAACTTTTGTACTACGACTTTTGAAAATTCGAAAAAAAAAAATGAAAATTTTGGGGTTAGGTTTACCTGAAAATCAGCTGTTCCTTACACGGGGAGGTCATTAACCTTAAAATTTTACTTATTTTTTATGATTTATGTACTGTTCTTAGTCTGAATGACCTTTGTTTTAAAAAATCAGCTGTTTTTCGAATTTCCATAACCTCAAAATTTTCATTTTCTTTTTCGAATTTCTAAAAGTCGTAGAACAAAAGTTGATCGTTAAGGTGCACAGAAGAAGCCCTTAACGCCGTGTCAATTAATTTCCAATAACCCTGTATACTTATAATACATAGAAACAACCAGACCCCAGACAAATATTTAAGCATAAATACTTGTCTGTGGCGGGAATCGAACCCGCCACCCTGTGTTTGGCAGTCCGGCATGGTGACCATTGTGCCAACTGGGTCGGAATAATTAACAACTTTATTTATAACCCAAATTATTTAAAAAAAAACTTGAGAGGTGTCAGGGGACACCCGGATGGAAGGAAGTTCCTTTCGATTAATTAGTGAAGGAATTGTAACAAGTAATTTTTTTTTTATAATCTTCGCGACACCACACTGTTCAATGCGAAATAGAAAGACCAAACGAAAATAACTGGCTTGCTTTCTATGAGAGAGAGAGAGAGAGACAGACAGAGAAACAGGCGCCGCCGCACGGCTTACAACTATGTATAGCAAAAATTGTCGTTTCAACTTTTGGTCTTAATTTGTGTCGTTACAACTTTTGGTCCTAATTTTTTCCGTCTAGCCTCTTCGCAACGTGCGATAAGGAACTATCGTTCCAAAAATTTTGACTAATAAGAAGAAAATATTCTCTTTGTTTTGCTAGATCGCAGTTCTAGCAAATAAACTCAGTTTCACTCTATTTTTACTCAGTAATAAATATACTCGTATGTAGTAGTCTTCGGTAAGTAAGTATATTAAAGCATCGCAAGTTCCTAGGCATATAATTCCGTCCATATTTTCCAAGTAAATTCAATTTATTACGTGCACGTACATCGGATATATCGGAAGCGACTTGTGTAAAATTTAATGAGAGGGTAGCTAAACGATTCTTCGGAGGAAAATATATATAGTAACTCTACCTTATATGAAGGTTAAAAGGGGGGTATGGGGAGGTTAAAAGGGGGCTTTAAGTGCTTCTATGCCTGTCCTGAAGAAAAATGTAATAATTTTGTTAAAATATAGTTAATTCCTCTTGAATCACTCTATTAAAAAAAAACAACACCAAAATCCGTTGCGTAGTTTTAAAGATTTAAGCGTACAAAGGGAAATAGGGACAGAGAAAGCGACTTTGTTTTATACTATGTAGTGAAGAGGCTAATTAGGTCAAAAGGTAGGTTCAGTCGGCAATAAAATTACAGATCCACTGTAGAGTTTTATAATTACTATTATTTATTAGATTTTAGACAAACGTTCTAAAAACGTTGCTCTAATAAATTCATGAAATCTTGTGAAGATGAAAACTGTTTTAAGATAAAATGTAAGAAAGTTATTTTTGTTATGACAATTGTATGCATCATTATTTGTGAATAAAATTATTTATTTATTTATTAATAGCAGTTTTGGAGCTCTACAGTGGGTCTGCACTTTTGTTGCCGATTGTACAGTTGTACAATCACCAGAAAAAGTTATGATCCACGTTAGAGTTCAACATCATAAGTTCAGTCCTGTCTGAAAACAGCAATTTTAAAGTTCTACGCACTTTTTGCCTGACTATACCGTCTCGAAAACATTTCCAACTTCAGATAATTGTAAAACCACAACACGTTTTACGCGGAAACGGAAAGCCGCACCCTTTTCAATGCTGGCAACATTTCTCATACAAATCGACAAGTTTCCAAGACATTTGAGAGGAATATGTTGGCAACACGTTGGCAATATTAGACCTTAACATCACTGTCATGTTCTCTTTCAAGATATTTTCCGCTTGATAAATTTGAATATGTTTTGCCGTGGGTTATTTTACTTTGGCTAAGGTAAAACTAGGGATAAACTTCATGACATAGTATAAAACAAAGTTACTTTCAGCTGTCTGTCCCTATGTATGCTTAGATCTTTAAAACTACGCAACGGATTTTGATGCGGTTTTTTTTAATAGATAGAGTGATTCAAGTGGAAGGTTCATATGTATATACCTACATGCATAATATAGCCGTGCCTAACCGGGGCGGGTCGCTAATAAGAGGGTTTGCTAGAAATTAGAGTTAGTTTGCTCCAGAAGTATTGAAGAGATCTTTCTTCCGAACACGGTCGATTAAGCTGAGAGGGTAGTGTAAGTCTAGGCAAACCTATACTCCAACCTCATGCAAAAAGGACCTAGCTAAAGACGTCTGTTTGCGAGAAATAGCTCGTATAAAAATACGAATAAGTATTAAAAGACGTAAAATTCAAAATATTACAAACACACAAAGACAATTTTCTTTCATTTACACATACAAATATTTAATTTGCAGTATTTATCGCTGAAGACACGTGAATATGAATAATTTGCATATTCAAAGGAAATTAGCAAACGTCTGACAAAGTAAATATGTATACATACTGAAATTGTACTCCCACGGTCTGTCATGTGAGTAACAAGCGAAACGTGATCTATGCTCTGTCTAGAGATAGTAGAAACCGAGTTTAGAATAATGTATAAAAATAAATTAAAAAATTTAAAACAGACTTCAAAAATGAAGTAAAAAACAACAAATATAAATTACAAAGAAAAAAACTAAAAAGTTTAAAAATACCTACACAAATAAACTAAAATTAATATAATACTACGGATGATAAAAAAACATACATACAACCGAATTGAGAACCTCCTCCCTTTTTTTGAAGTCGGTTAAAAAAACACTACTAAGTCAAATATAAATAGAGATTTATTAATGAAAACATCGTCGTTTCGGAGGTAAAGCAAAGTTTCACTTAGTCGTATTACTGAGGCAGCGTATTATAAAACGTCAGTTTCACTTCGACGTATTACTGAGCCAGCGTATTATAAAACGTAGGTAAGTATTTGGAAGTCGGACTGGATGATACCATGTATCAAACCCAGTCCGACTTCCAAGTACTTACCTACGTTTTATAATACGCTGCCTCAGTAATACGTCGAAGTGAAACTTTGCTTTACCTCCGAAACGACGATGTTTCCATTAATTAAACTCTATTTATTTACTGACTTTGACTTTGTTGTGTTTTTTTGATAATCCGTAGTATTTAAGATTTTTATTGAAGTTATACTTCTTTAGCCGCGTTATGAAAAAATGATGAGATTGAATTTTTATGATGCGCGCGCACCGTGACACGGAAAATTCACATGCTGAAGTTGTCCGCAAACCGCAAGATGACAGCTGTCATAAAACCAAATAGCTACCTACGTGAAACTGAAAATGAGGTTAGTTCAAAGAGGTACTACTACATAATTATTTTAATGTAATTATTTATTTAAATATTATGTGACTGGAAAATTATTTCTTAATGATGCCAAAGAAGTATAACTTCTCACGCGCGTACATAAGTACACGCACCCAATTTTTTTTAACTGTTAAGTTTATTTTTGTATTTTTAAACTTTTTTTCTTTGTAATTTATACTTGTTGATTTTTTCAAAATCATAGATCTAAGCATAGGGATATAAATAGGGACAGACCGCGGGAGGCAAAGTTATACTATGTAGTGATTATTAAATAAATACCTCACCTATTGCTAAAATGATCTCCAATCTTTCAACAAAACCCTGCATGACTACGACCCGATACATTGTACCTACTTATCAAACAAACACAGTAACAAGTAGGCATAGTTTTAAATTGGAAAATGGCCGACAACAAAAGAGAACTTTATCATCTCACTGACGACAAGTATTAATCTAATCTTAAAGGATTTAAATGAAGTCTCCATCTGTATTATTCAATATTTCCAAGCTCTAGAAACTGTGCTTTGCGGATTTACTTTGCAAATAGGTCAGTTGGTTTCTGTCGATGACATATTTTCCGAGATAAGAACTTGTTTACTTGTGCTGCAGTCGAAATAGAATTCTGTAGGAAAGTTTTTACCGCCTGTAAGAAAAGGGGTTATGTTTTTCGCGCGTATATTTGTATGTCTGTTTGTTTGTAATATCCTTTATTCCCTAATATCTTTCAAACCACTCGATAGTTTATTTAGTTAAGGTTAGTTTTATTAGATTTGTGTCATTAGTCCAAGTGTTCCTAGATAGGAGACATAAAAAAAATATGGACGGTGGTAGATTTCATAATTTAAGGTCAAAAGAGTTTTTTAATCTTCTTTTTTTAATTTCTTTTATTTTCCATAGCTATCATGTTAGTTTACAACATTTATACTTACTGATACTGATACTTACTTTTTTTTTTTCGATTTTCAAACGAGTTCGGGATTTATGCGGGTGAAATTAAATATACGTACGAAATATTCTTTTTTTTCGATATTCAAACGAGATCGGGACTTACGCGGGTGAAATTAAATATACGAATTATTCCATATTCAAACCCGCATAAGTCCCGATCCCGTGGGAATATCGATTCGAGATATACACTATTATGTATTCTGTGACGTTCGTCTTTGTTGTAAGGCGTTCGACCGGGGGGTTTTCTCGAGCGGCTGCAGTTTTTTTGTTGATTACTCAGCACCTACTAATTGGATTTTGATGTAAAGTATACCACGACTTTCCTCAGATTTCACTTGGTTTAGGCGTTTTTAAGTGTAGATTATGTAACAAACAAACAGACAGACAGACAGATATATTTTTGTTCTATTACTTTTTCGAAGTCCAACAGACCCTTTTTTTTTTTATTTGCTGTATTATATAGAAATCAATGCCACTTTTCGTTGTAATTTTATAACTCAAGGTGAGCCCGTTTTACCTATCCAAACCTAATGTTTAAGCTTTGTTCGGACTATTTAGTAGATGGTTTGTGTGAAGTTTGCACAAAATCGGTCGAGCGGTTCTTCATTTACCACATTTTTTTTATATGGCAAAACAACGTTTGCCGGGACAGCTAGTTTTAATATAATTTATTCGCTATCCTAAGGGTGCGCATAAGATTGTGCCTAAACAAATTTAGCCTAATTCTAGCTAAATGCATATCTACAGTGGGTAAACTAAAGTTAAATAATATTCCTTGGACAAAGGTGTTAGATTAACTACATATTCTTTCCATATTCAATAACAATCGAATTTTTAAGTTACATTTCGGAGTTGACACGCTGTTTTTTGACGCGAAAAGTGAAAAGTTGAAAAGTGTCACGTTCCCATTGTGTGTCGTCATAGTCACGTTCCGGTGACTATTCACAGTTGCTCATAAAGTTGATCTTATTAAACCGCTTTGAGGCTCATAATACACCGTATTATACACGCGTGAGATATAAAAATATCCAACTAGTGCTAAAATAAATGTTATCCCGATAAGTTAAATACGTATAATAACATGCTGCTAATAACATGTTAGGTAGATGAAACATTTTTATCTGGGTTATACTGTTTTGATGTATAGAAAAAAGGTACAAACACGGAGTTTTTAACCTAGAAAAAAAATAGTTGTATCTAAAGTCGGTATAAGAACGAAAATTTTACGTGATAACGTCAGAAAACAATTAAAAATTGAGTTTTGTTTTTATTTTGTTTTTTCTGTTTTTAACCCCCGACGCAAAACAAATGGAAAGACCCTAAAAAATATTGTATGTCAGACGAGGCTGTATAGGTTAAAAGTCTTTTGCCTGGCCTTTCGAGAGTATAATTAACAAAAAAATATTGCCATAAAAAAATTGTAAACATAGACTTATCACAAATATTATGTTGTTATTTATTATTTTCTCTTCTTTTCAAGTATTTTCTTTTATTCGCAACTGTGATAAAAAACGTCGTACGATACGCGTGTGGAATTGATCTTTGATATCCTGCATTTAATTTTAGCCTTTCGATAATTAAGTAAACGCGATTTATTGTTCACCATGTAGGTAACAAAAACCTATTTATATAGAATATTGGTATTTTATTGCTTGATTGTAAACTTTACTGCTAATAAAGAACGTTTATGTATTTCTAAATAAGTAATATAGCCAAGTATGTTTACCTACTTGGCGTGCCAGTTTTACGCACAATAAACGTTGATGTCACAAATAAAACCGATTTAATGTGAATGAAATAAGGAATTTTGAAAGAAAACATAATATTATATAATTATGGACTCGTTGAATTTTGACTACGACCAAACAAGTCTCTAATAAAAAATATTCAAACCCCTTTGAAAAGACAGTTAACTCATCGTTCGGTTTTCGAATGCGGAATTCAAAATCCGAATTAGCATTCCCACATCGTCTGCTGGATGCGATTCCAAATTTAAACTTCCGTTCCATTACTCAATAGCTGGCAGGCTACGTAAAATTAGACAATAAACTATGAAAAAGTTTTTATTTGAAATAAAGTGTTTTTTCTTTTTAGTCTTCGCACAATTTGTGCGCAGCCGTGGCCGTGGGCCCTAAGGTGAAAGGGTACCTGCGCTCTCTCCATACAAACGTAGTTGACTGTTTCCTCCCTGGATAATGACACTAGCACAAATATATTTGTTGCATAAAACCTATAACTGCCAAGACTATGCCCCTATTTTAAGTTTTTTTGGCAGTTATAAGTTTTATGTACCAAAAATATTTGCTCTAGTGTTATTATCCAGGGAGAAAACAGTCGACTACGTTTGTAATAGTTTGTATGTTAATCTGTAAGGTATATACTTTATATGGGTCTGTACTTATTTATAAGGCCTGACCTGAAATAAATGATTTATAAATAAATGTATGGAGAGAGCCCCCGGTACCCTTAACTTTCAAATAGCAAGCACAATGCTGACCTATAAACTGAGTAGCACAACGTTATTTAATATCTAGATATCGAGCCGAGGTCCGTCCCTGGATCCGGACTATATCTGGAAGTAGGGCACGGACCGACCTCTTTAGTTGGAACCTTCTGTAAAAGTTTTGAATTTCGAATTTATTAGCTTAGTTAGGTCGATACAGGTTAATAAATATTCACAAAATATTCTGGAAATGGTGAACCTTTTCCGATGCTATTAAGGACCTCATAAATGTCCTTTTTCGGAGCACAAATAAGTCACCTCATAATAAAATCATTTCTAAATTTCATTTTCAATACCTTTAACATTTACGAGAATAGATTTAAATTGTAATAGAGTAGACATTGGGACTTTTTTCATATAAAAACTTTGCCGTTTTTTTTTCAGCTCAGAAAGATCAATTCCTTTTTCTGAGGGAAGATCACCATCGCGCAGAAATAAAACGCCACACACACTACTGCCATTCTAAAATTTTTGCTCAAAAACTTCCTGTAGTCCAATCTATAGCTTCTAGTATTAATATACCTACTAAAAGTCTTCGATACTTGCGTCATAATATATGCAAAATAACGTCAAATTTATTAATTCGATGATTCACAGATGAGTCAACTTATAAATAACAAAATAACACTATGTTACGTAGGTATTATTACAATAATAGCTACCAACTGACTGGATATCAATATTATATTTTCCTATTAGGTAGTAATAGTAAAAACAACATGTAATCATAGAATTTAATATATTTTTAATTTAGAGCAAAATTTCTGTATTTTGCTGAGATGTGGCCCTTTCAAGACGGCACAAGATGGCACACGGGTTGACAAGATGGCACATGGCTCGTTGGACAATAAAATATTTGGCATTTTACAATTATTATTTTAGTCCAGGCTCTATTCAGGGAGCTGGAGTAGGCTTTCCCAGAACCTTATAAGTACTACTCTTTCAGTTTAGTAGAAATAACTCGTCAATACATCTGGAGCCCACTAAGCCGCGGGTTTCATCACGCTGTTTTCCTTCACGGTAAGAGCAATGTTCATTAGCGCACATAATTTTTTCGTAAGGAAAATCCATTGATGCATTGCCGGCTTGGATTCCTACCTTCGGAATTAAAGTCGAGCTATCTACCATGCTAGGTCAA
Organism: Idaea aversata; assembly: GCA_907269075.1. Taxonomy (NCBI): domain Eukaryota; kingdom Metazoa; phylum Arthropoda; class Insecta; order Lepidoptera; family Geometridae; genus Idaea; species Idaea aversata. The sequence goes on from OU026084.1 coordinate 3,749,307, forward strand.
CACCGCTCTAAGGGACAATTATAAAGTATGTATTCTTCGGTTTGTTTTATTATCGTTTATTTATGGAACCTTTGCTTCTAACTTTTAACTGTTCTCTCTACCTTGTGTTTGTCGTGTGTCATTAATCTGAATAAATTTTACACCTATCCATCTTTCTATGTTTATGTAAAAATAAAAGTTTTCTATCTCTATGATTTAGAGGAAAATTCTGTTTGTAATTGTGCCTCAAGCAAGACTATTGAAGCGATGCTGTTTGATATCTTATCAAAACGAACATTGTTAAACATTGTTGTTATCGGTTTTTAAATAAATAAAGGCTTTTAAACTAAACAATTTCTGACACATAGTTACTCTATATTAAACCACTTTTTATCTATGAAATGAACACCAGACACCACTGGAACACCAGACGAATAAAAAAAATGTATTATTGAATTTTTAACGAAATTCAGTGCTAATATCCACTATTAATCGGTGTCATTTCAGTTTACAAACAGTTTTGACGAAAACTGCCACTTTATGAAAAGTGTCTCAACTTCCTTGAAATTCACTCCAAACAATTGCTCTAAAGTTTAAAATCTTACCTCCTTATTCAAAAGCGAGGTTAAAGGGTAGTCCGAGATGTGAATTTAAACCTTAGAGTTAAATACAGATTTACTCGTGAACTATAGTTTAAACACTATCCATATAATCTATAAGGATAGATTATAGTTCCCTATATAATCTATAGGGATAGTGCTTAGACTATAGTTCCCTATATAATCTATAGGGATAGTGCTTAGACTATAGTTCCCTATATAATCTTTAGGGATAATTCTTAGACTATAGTTCCCTATATAATCTACTAGCGACCCGTTACGGCTTCCCACGGCTATATTATGCATGTATTATACATATAAACCTTCCTCTTAAATCACTCTATCTATTTAAAAAAAACGCATCAAAATCCGTTACGTAAATTTAAAGATCTAAGCGTACAAAGGGAAATAGGGACGGCGAAAAGTGACTTTATTTTATACTATGTAGTGATAGGGATAGTCTTTAGGTTTAGACTATAGTTCCCTATATAATCTATAGGGATAGTGCTTAGACTATAGTTCCCTATATAATCTATAGGGATAGTTCTTAGACTATAGTTCCCTATATAATCTATAAGGATAGTGTTTAGACTATAGTTCCCTATATAATCTATAGGGATAGTTCTTAGACTATAGTTCCCTATATAATCTATAAGGATAGTGTTTAGACTATAGTTCCCTATATAATCTATAGGGATAGTTCTTAGACTATAGTTCCCTATATAATCTATAAGGATAGTGTTTAGACTATAGTTCCCTATATAATCTATAGGGATAGTTCTTAGACTATAGTTCCCTATATAATCTATAAGGATAGTGTTTAGACTATAGTTCCCTATATAATCTATAGGGATGGTGTTTAGTTAAGGTTCCTTCCTTAAGATTTATAAGTTTAGAGCAACTCGTACCTATCTAAATAGATCAAAGTAAAACATCAATGTTTTAAAACTATGTTGAGGTTGCTAAGATTTTATTATTCTAAGCCCATACGCACAGACATACTTGTCGATAAATGTGTTAGTTAACACGTGCGACCTTTTTGAGGTATTTTTTATATTACCTACTTAACTGCTGCATGCTGCGTAGTTTATATTTACCTTCTGACTTAGAAATTGGTACAAGACATGTCGTACATAATAAGAATATAGAGTGTTGTTTTATATTCTGTTGTTGATATTGACGTGTGGGACAGGAGAGTCTTCCTCATACCTTTGACTGTCCTATGTTTGGTAAGGATCTGACTTCTAACTGCGGAATTATAATGCTACTAGCGACCCGCCCCGGCTTCGCACGGCTATATTATGCATGTATTATACATATAAACCTTCCTCTTGAATCACTCTATCTATTAAAAAAAACAGCATCAAAATCCGTTGCGTAGTTTTAAAGATTTAAGCGTACAAAGAGAAATAGGGACAGAGAAAGCGACTTTGTTTATACTATGTAGTGATAGTGATGTTGATTTTATTTTTCACTAGCTGTTGCCCGCGACTTCGTACGCATGGTAGTTTTGTTTTATGTACTTGACCTTCCTCTTGAATTACTCTAGTCATTAAAAAAACGCATAGAATCCGTTGATAGACAGACAGCGGGAAGCGACTATGTGTGTAGAGTTCTAGAATCTGGTACTCAAAGCCGAATAAAACAATTAAAAAACACTGAATAGTTAAATATAAAAAAAACAGCGCACTCCGGGGGTGCAGGCAGAAGTGAAAACAATAAACTTGTTATTTCTCATAGAATATTTCTTGAAACTATCTGCTACTGCCATCTATTAGCACTCACTTAAACAAATATAGTTTATTTTTTATTCGCTAGATGGCAGTAAGAAATTTAAATCAGCGCCATCTACATTCGAATAGCGGTCTTTCTAGAAACTAAGTTTCTCAATTTGTGTAATAGATGGCAGTATAAGTTAAACAAAAAGACTAACACAAATAAAATCTCATCTGTCGCGTCAAAATCTGTCGCGAGAACGGCTGAAAATGCTCACCCACAAAAGTGCCCAACGCGCCATAAGAAGTTTTCACTTCAAAAAATGCTAAATTATTTAATAATTTTAAACGTCGCAGCAGATATTATAATGTTTACAAATAGGTGCGCGCGTACCACCCAAAGGTTCCACTACGAGGTGTGGTAGTTCACCTGGTGGAACCAAATTAAAGCGCTTAGTAGTCATAATATTTTAACTACGATACGATGCATTTGTAGATCCAACGACAGGATAATTTGTATCAGGAGACAGATAATTTTGGAAATTTTGACTCCACTTTTCTTTTTTACCTACCTTTAGAGTTTTTATAAGGACTTATTCACTTCGTAGGTACTTAGTTTATTCAATAATGTACAGTCGGCTGCATAATTGCAGAAAAATTACTATTGTTGGAATGTTTGCATTCTAATAATTTTTGTTTGATTAATACAAGACTTTAAACTTCACCTAAAGCCTGATGCCTAGAATCTTGCTCGTGTTGAAAACATACTTATAACAGCAGTTTTGGAGCTCTACAGTGGGTCTGCAATTATGCAGCCGACCGTACTTATTAAAGTCATTGTCTACTTAGGACCGGATTGTTATGCATTGTCTACGCTTTATTTGGTGCTCAACCATGGATAAAATGCCTAAAATGCATTGGAGAAACTTCATTATGTTTGCTTTTAGTAAAGACAACTAGCGGATAGAAATCGGCTTGTGTTTGTTTATTGAGAGTTAAATTGAATAGGTAAGTTTGTTAGGTTCGCTTTCACGATTTATTTAGGCATTAGAATTGTAATTGATTGCTGTTTATTGTACGTTGCTTTGTGTAAAAGTAACTTGGCGGCTTTTTGTAAGAGTAACAGATGTTTAAGGTTCCGCTGGTCGATCGTGTTTTCGATACAAATGAATTTAGAGTGTTATCCATTTATTCTTTATGGAATTTGAAAAAACAAAAGTTTAATATACATAACAAGTCTATATCTAGCCCATGTAGGCGACGAAATAGACAAATTATATTTAATTTAATATAATTTAATATAGCGGAACCTTAAGTTAAATTAAGTTTTCGTCTAGGACATTCTGTCTCAATTTATTTTTGTAATTATAATTAAAATAAGTACTTAAGTCATATTTTATATTTATTTGCTTATTGTAGGGTTCCGTACCTCAAGTGAACCCTTTTGAAAAATCATGACCCTTAGGGGTCACTCGATTGTCCGTCCATCTGTATGTGTGTAAGCTATTGGCAGATTATGGATCGTGCTTTAAGCTTTGCCTTTCACACTTGTAATACGTTTTGTTGAATATTTTGGGTCTCGAAATAGTAAAAACTCAACATTATTTTATTTTATTTGAATACTAGTTTTTACTTGACCGCGATTATTTTTTTTCAAAATCCTTAGACCCACCCAGATAGCGTTGAAATATCAGTTAAAGTCATATGAGTCTTAATATATAAGTAATTGAAACGAAAAAAACTATTTAGTATTTTGGAAAATTTTAGATTTTCCTTTTTTTATTTTAGTATCTATCGCTATCGTGGCTATATATATATATCAAAATACGATGACGAAATTCAATTTGTCGTGGATATCCCCGTGGCATCCAACATTTAATTAGACCAGGAACGTTCGTTGGCTTGCTCGTCAATTTACTAACGAACTTAATGCGGTTAAAAGCTGACCGGGACGTGGAATAGCTTTTAAATTGAATGCAGTTAGTCCCTTATTGAGGTACTACGAGAACACATGTGAAAAAAACTTGGAAAATATGTGAAGAACAAAATGAAGGAAATCTCAAAAAGGGGATGAAAGTCGGTACAGAAAATGTAATTGTTCCATTTTGATCCCCGTCGAAACCGGAGCCCTTTGTTAAAATTCATCCCATTCAGAAAAGAAGTGGTTCGAAAGGTCACGAGGAGAAGGGTCAGCTTTTATGCAAACCCGCCCCAAAAATTTTCAGAACTTTTAATTAGAAACTCTTTGCAAAACAAGTAAATAGGAGATTTTATTCTTAACTAGTGACCCGCCCCGGCTTCGCTCGGCTATATTATGCATGTAATAAACATATAAACCTTCCCCTTGAATCGCTCTATATATTTAAAAAAACCGCATCAAAATCCGTTGCGTAGTTTTAAAGATTTAAGCATACTTAAGGATATAGGGACAGAGAAAGCGACTTTGTTTTATACTATGTAGTTGAAGTAGCTCTTTCCCGCGTAAAGCGTAATTCTAAATCCTTCTTAGCGGATGCCTACCGGACCTATTAAAACTAAAAAAATGGTCAAAATAGTCTCAACAATTTGGTTTTCTTCAACTATTCGGACAAAAAAGTTGCAACAGTTGGGTCACATACCGGGATAATAGGCCCTGCGTTTAAACATCTATCAGTAGTTATGTCAAATTTTAGACCAATCCATTCCTTGGTTTGAGCTGTGCATTGATATCATCAGTCAAGACTTAACTTTATATTAAAAAATATTGTTTGTGTGTATAGCGTAATTTATTCTGCGTACATAAGTATAAACTTGTTTATAATTTAACGCATTATTTTAATTATTTGTATAATCTGACATTTAACATGAAAAATTCTCACAGATTACTTAAAACCTTCAACCTAACACCTTGGAACAGTAATTCTTAACACGACACTAGAATACGAAACGCAAGGCTAACCTCATGATGATCTCAGAGGTGCCGCGAATATATAATAACAAAAAAACTATTATGCAAGTTGCAGTAAACTATCCTAACCGGTTTATTGCAGGTTTCTGTTCAGATAATTACTTTGTTTACTGGCGTTTTCTTGAGTTATTTCGTACTATGAAATATTCTAAATAGCGACCCGCCCCGGCTTCGCATGGCTATATTATGCATGTATTATACATATAAACATTCCTCTTGATTCACTCTATCTATTAAAAAATACCGCATCGAAATCCGTTGCGTATTTTTAAAGATTTAAGCGTTCAAGAAAAATAGGGACAGAGAAAGCGACTTTGTTTTATACTATGTAGTGATGATGGAATGGCGAAAAGTCTCAAAGCCTTTTAATCGACTTCGACGACATAATTAGAAAATGATAAAAACTAAGACATTTATGGGCATAGTCTTGGCAGTTATAGGTTTTATGCAACAAAAATATTTGTGATAGTGTCATTATCCAGGGAGGAAACAGTCGAGTTCGTTTATATGGAAAGAGCGCCGGTACCCTTTCACCTTAAGTAGCTACTTCATTGCTCATTGAAAAAGTTAGTAGGTACTTGACAATCTTGACATGTATTGGTGACAAAATTCGCCTGTATAGAACCACCAAATTGGTCAACCTCTTTATCTACGTGTTAGAGTAAATTAGTTCAGTCTATTGAAGTCTAGTCCGCTCAATCTTGGAGCTGTATTGTAGAGAAAATTGGCTTGGTAATTGCTTCCTTCTTGCGGACAAAAATCTTGGTACTTTTGCACCTTTGTAACTACAATTCGTTTTTCAAGACCTAGCAGTTTATGAAAATCTTATACATACTAGTTGTGCTCCGAGGTGTGTCTCTTTTAAAAAAGCGATGCATTTTCTACAAACATAGAATACCATAATAGTTACTACGAACTAAACTTCAACAGGTGCTCGCCTTAGTCTTAAAAGGAACCCCCGTGCAAAGTTTTCGATTCGTAGGTAGATCTTACAGCTTCAGAGATTTTGTGATAAGTTCATTTCTCTTTTATAATACGAGTAGATGTAAGTATGATTATTAAAATTATGTTTACTTGTCTAATAGAATACCCTGAACCTACTCAAGTTTTTAATTTGATCGAAACCTTACGATATGGGTGGGCATTGACTAATCGTGCAAGGCCAAAGTTTTGCGTTAACGCTTTCAAAATAGCCGATGACCCGAACAATATGGCACACGAAAAGGTCAGACAATGTACTTATAATTCAAGTACGTAGAATTATGATGTAACTAAGTACCTAAATAATACCTATTATTCATACTTTTATGTAGTTGGCACGATACAATAATACCTAACGTGTTATGTGATACTTTGAAATGTGTGATACTGTGATACTTTTGTTGTTTATCTATTTTACAGATGTTTTGCGTAGATATGACGAACAGCAACAGTTATTGCTTAATTTATAAGGGAAACATAATGTTTTTTATATACTAGCTGTTGCACGCGACTTTGTACGGGTGTTAGTTTTGTTCTATCACTCTATCTATTTAAAACCGCATTAAAATCCGTTGCGTTGTTATAAAGATCTAAGCATACATAGGGACAGACAGACAGCGGCAAGCGACTTTGTTTTATACTATGTAGTGATGGACAAGTTATTTCTAGTTACTCTAGGATTTACTATTAATTTGAATAATTTGATAGATACCAACTTACGTCCGTTATTTAATTGTAATTAGTGTGAGTCGCTCGTGTTTTCCAGAAAAATTCAACTTCTGTGATGATATGCCTCACGTTCTCCATAAAACTTTTAATAATGTTTCATATTTTTGTAAATATACATTATATATTCCTCTTTTACTCTCTTATAGCTAATAGGGACTCAAAAGAGGATATTTATAAGACATATATCTAATAGGTCCTCAGTTAAAGTAACTGGTAATCACCAAAGTCTAGTCTATTATTTTAAGAATGATTCAACAACCTTTCTTTGATAAGTAAAATAGCAGTTTCGTTAGTAAATTCACGAGTTTTATTTGTAACAGAGAACGAAATGACGGTAATTTATTTTGTAATTGTATGCAGTTGGTTAACAGATGACATATTTTTAACTCCGTTTACCATTGTACCACCTATTGTTATGTCGTCGAACTCTAGAAAACCATAGATTTACGAATACTGTTATGCATATTCCATTGTTAACATGTTCCGCTGTCTACAGAGACAAACAACGTTTTTAGTTTCCTTTAATCTTTACGAAATGGATGGCAGTAGTGGTACGTAAGTAGAGTGTTGTTTGAATTTATTGTCAATGAAGTAAAATGGTACAACTTCCGTTTAATTTTTGCAGCTGTTAGGTTTTTTTAGCTGTTTTTTTTAGTGGTTAGGGAAGGTACTGTAATTGTAGATAGCTGTTGATTTTGGTGGGAACCGAAAGGTAGCTCATTGTTCTTGTTTAGGTAGATACCTACGAATTTAAGTTTTTCTGCTATAGGGCCTCTAGGTGTTTATAGTTATCATAAAAATTCAATGACATTTTTTATAAGAATTGTTTGAAATCAAAGTACGTTCCCACACTTGTTAATTCTAAAAACCTTGACCACACCTTTTATGTCTGTTTAAGAGCCTAGTTTAGTGATATTTGTTATTTTAGTTGATCACACTATATTTTCATGTCTCAGCGATAAATTCCGCATTCCACGAGAGGAATGCCTTTGTCCTGTTGTCTAATCTCTAAGCTATCAAATTGCCGAGCTTTTAGTTTCCAAACAAAATGTTTTATGTTTTGAAATCTTTCGAAATATTTCTTTTGTCTCTCCACTATCGAAAAAGCCAGGAATAGTTTTATGGAAACATTTAAATTTGTTCTAGTTGCCGAGTTTAGCATTTAGTCTATCCGTTCTGTCTGCGAGATAAAAGCGATGTCAGACTGCAAGTTTATTGATTATTTCGTTGTAGTTCGACTAGTGATAACAGACAGGTCACGCCCACCTTGCGATTTTGCTAAAGTATTATACCTAAGTAGGTACCTACTATACACAGACTATACATTTAGTTTTACATTGCATGTAGACGAATAGGTCCCTGAAGAGTACCTTCGTCACTGGTGGATAGGTACTTGAACAATGCGAGTGACAGAATGCCAACGCTTTCACCTCCGCCCTGTTCAAATGCGTGTGAAATGATGCCGTGCCGGTGTCGCAACGAGCCGGGACACTTCGACCCTACTTTAATTTATTACTCAATGAGTCGTGCGTTGCGCTTGTTATCTAATACTACGATATGGACCTTTTTGTCATTTTGAAGCACAGATAGTAATTGAAGTTCCCTCTTATGTTCAATTTGTAGCTAGGAAAGTTTAGCTGGCGACGAGGTTATACGATATTTTGTTTTTGCAGACAGCTATTTCGTGGAAGTGCTGTTGTATGTCATCGTGATTGTTAATTATGTAAAGTTATGCATTACCGGAGGGTGCCGGTCGTCGACCGGCATCGATCGGCCTGTTTGTAAACATTGTATGTACCGGGGCGAGTGTCACCCGTGTGTGGCGTGTAGTGTATGTTATAGATAGATAGACTGACCTGCACAGTGTTGGCGCTTTCCTTGTCGAGCAGGAACTCCATGGACTTGTGGGGTCTCGGAGCGCGCTGGTCGGGGGGTGCGAGCGCAAGCAAGGAGCGCGCGTGCAGCACCGTGCGTTGCGTGTCCACATCGGTCTCGAGCACGCCGGGCGCCGGGGCGGGCGGGTGGCGCGCCCGCGGTGGCTTGTGTGCCACGCCGCCGCCGCCAGCGCCCGCCGGCGCTGCCGGTCGCCCCAGCCGCGACACACCCTCCTCCTTCAGCGGAATGCGCACATACTGCGGCGTAGCGCCGCCGGCTGCTCCGCGCGCTCCGCCGCCCGCGTCTGACGCCGGCCCACTGCCCGTAGTCGGCGGACGAGGGCTCGCGCCTGCGCCCCGAGATTTCTTCTCCTTTCGGCCGGAAAATCGGAAGTTCGCGAACCTCGATAGAAAGCCGGCAATGCGACTGCGCGGCGCGCGCGCGGCCGCTTCCGTCATCGCGGCGGCGCGCTCTGGCTGCGAGTGCGCGCGCGACTCCTCAGTAGCGCTCCCCTCCCCTACGACCTCCACTTCCGCGTCAGCCGCGTCGTCGCTCGACGTCGAGTGGGCGCTCGGTGTCGCGCTCGTCTCGCGCCAGCTCACCTCCGCCACGACGGGGGAGAACGTGACACCCTTCGACCCGGCTGACACGGAGCGCGCCGGCGGCCCACCGCTCAGCACCCGCGCGCCCGACACCAGTTGCAGAGACGCGCGCAACTCCTCCGGCGTCTCGCGCTGTGGCGTGCCACGCGCGCGTAGCTCTGGCGTCGATCTCACGCGCGCGTCATTCGAATTTCTCAGAGGAGTGGACGTAAACGGAGGCTGTCGGACGGGGTCCGGGGAAGGCGTCCGCGGCGGTGAAGGTGATGGAGAGGGCTCTATTCGACGTCGGAGTTCTGTGAGCACATCGTCCCAGGCACCCCACGAATCATGCAGTCGTCGCGCCGTCAGTACAGACAGCTCACGGTCGTAGTCGCCGGTGCCGGCGAGCGCTTGCCGCGCTTCCTCGTCTAACTGACGAGCAGTCGCTTCCATCTCACGGGCGAAAGCACGTTCCGACTCGGTGGTAGAGTCACTACCGGCGCTCGGCTCGCGGGCCGGTGATTCGGTGGGTCTCCTCGTCACTATCTCTGCGGGGGGAGGTGGAGGCGGGGGAGGTCGAACTACTCTCGGAGGAGGCGGCGGCGGCGGCATCCGTGGCCGCCGCGAAGGTCCTCGGTAATCCAGGGCGGTGAGGTCTGCCACGCTCACTGTCAAAGAATCACTCACTTCGAAGGTCTGTCGGAATCGCGCGCGATGCGAGGGTACGTGTCGGCGCGGCTCCGCGCACACGTCGAGTTCGGCGGGTAGGGAGAGAGCGCGTGCAGCGCGGGCCGGCCGGCGCTCCGCCCCCGGCGAGCCGGCCAGGCACGGAACGCTGCCGGCAGCGCAGGGGGCCGGCTGCGCTATTTCGGGCGGGCGGCGGTGCGTGTACGGGAGCGGTCGGCGAGAACGTTCACTGTAACCACTGTCTTCACTGAGGTTCTCGGCGGAGAGGTGTGTGCGTGGCGGAGGAGCACGAGTCGGCGGCGGCGTCGTCGGCGGAGACTCGAGCGAGTCGGGTGAGAGGCTCGGCGAAGCTGGGGCCGCGCACGACCGCTCCAGCGACTCGAACTGCGCGAGGCTCGAGGAACGCGAGAGGTCCCCGGAGCTGGCGGGCGAGCTGGCGCGCTCGCGCCGCCGCCGCTTCGCCGGACACGCCCACTCCCGTTCTGACTCGCTGTCACACTCGGATCCTGTCGGAGAAGACGCCCGTCACACAGAGTACTCGATACGTCGCTTCGTTCACACGTCGACAATGACAATGACATCAGATAATTTCGTATGCATGTGCCCATTTCGTAGACATCACGCTTGGATCTAGTCCAAGACTCATATTATGACTTACCCTATTTACGTGATCTACTTAGGCACATTTGCCAAAAAACTATGAAAGCGCGATATTCCAACATGAAACATAACCTACTGTTTGGGAATTAATCATCAGGACGATTACAGTAAAGGTTCCTACAGTTAAGTAATTATTTGTAGAACTACCCACACTGGAGTTGAATTTAATAATTTATTTTAAATCTTAATTTGAAACAGCGCCATCTGTCGATCATCTCACCAACTCAAGTCACATTAAGTTCTGCTATTCAAACCGAGATGGCGCTGTATTCCTAAAAAAACCATGGTCTTATTTAAAATGATTACTTAAATTACTGTTTTTACCTTGCACCCCTCGTACATGTATGACAGAATCAGCGTCCGAGTCTGAGAGCCACGTAGCGGCTCCTGAGGAACGTTCCGACCGGAGATCATCGCTCGTCTCTTCAACTATTGTCTCGAGATACAAAGCGTGAGTGCTCCCGTTTTCACCTGAAACAATACATTTCGTTTAGAAAAAGGTTTTATGTAGGTACCTAACTATTAAAATTCACAGTAAGTTTTGATTAAATTTTACAAAAGAACAAAGTCAACATCACTGCTACTCGAATACAGATGGCGCTAGTAGTACTTAAAAGGTTAATTATTTTTGTCCAATTCAACTCTATATTATCAAAAAAAAATTGCCGGCATCCGAAAGGTGTCATTTCGGCTCAGTACCAATTGGACAAATTCACAACAGGAAAAATTAGCAACTGAACAGATAAGCAACTTGACAGATTAGTATTTGGCCACAGTTCAGTCGTGAAATTAAAATCCATTCCTCTGTTGGTTATGTCTTCATAAATTACATAGAGTTCATACAACCCAGGTAAATGGCTTGCTTGTTCAATCATGCATAAAATTACAATAACAATCGAGTAAGAAATAATAACTAATAATGCCCTCGATAAATAACTTTCGCCATCTTTATATGAACTAAAAATTATTAGGTAATGTTAATATAGGTAGGTATACTTACAAATGACTTAGATATCAGCTAATTTTTTGTACACTGGTCTCCTAGGGGGCACAATGGTTACCAATTTAGGTACCAAAATCTATACCTAACTTTTATTCCAGGGGACTAGGTAGGTAGTGTAGGTACCTGCCTTAAAAATTAATTAATATTGACTGGCCTCCTACCGGGAGACCAATGGGCACCTCTAGTGACGAATATTATGAGACCAGTGGGAACCGACCCTAAAAATAGCGCGTGACTTTTAAACCGAAAGTGTCGTGTCGTAGGTTCGAATCTCGATACTGAAAATACTCTAATAGATAAGTTTTTCTATACGATAAATTGATGTGCAAAAGAATGAGAAAAGATTGTATGCAACTGAGATGAGAATGCTAAGATGGATTGTGGAGTAACGAAGATGGATAAAATAAGAAACAAGTACCTATATTGGAGGAAGCTGGAAAGTGGCCTAGTTACTGAAAAAGAATAGGGAACTATTTGTGTTGGTATGGACATGTGATGAGGAGAGAGGAGACGCATGTAACTAGAAGAGTGATGAGTATGAATGTAGAGGGATGGAGAGGAAGAGGACGACCTGAGAAAAGATGGATGGACTGCGTGAGACAAGACATGAGAGAGATGAATGTGAACGATGAGATAATGACTAATAAAAATGAATGAAAGAAGAAGACATTTGTGCTGACCCCAAATAGACAACCGCAATAAACAACGGGGACAAAAAAGTTGCAACCTGTTGATGTTATTAATAGAACAGGTTTTTTAGCAACAAATGTTCTAGATTAATAGATATATCTTTATTTAGCCAACAACAAAACTTAATGATACACTTTTTGGTATTATTAAAAATAACAGACTTTGTACTAAAAAAAATACGTTTTCACTTCACTACATAGTATAAAATAAAGTCACTTTTCGCCGTCCCTATGTCCCTATTTCTCTTTGTACGCTTAAATCTTTAAAACTACGCAACGGATTTTGATGCGGTTTTTTTAAATAGATAGAGTGATTCAAGAGGAAGGTTTATATGTATATTACATGCATAATATAGCCGTGCGAAGCCGGGGCGAGTCGCTATATAAAATAAAGTCACTTTTCGCCGTCCCTATGTCCCTATTTCCCTTTGTATGCTTAGATCTTTAAAACTACGCAACGGATTTTAATGCGGTTTTTTTAATGGATAGAGTGATTCAAGAGGAAGGTTTATATGTATAATACATGCATAATATAGCCGTGCGAAGCCGGAGCGGGTCGCTAGTGATAAATAACACAGTGACAGTGTCGCCGCCAAATAGGCTCCTGCTTAGCTGTGTTGCATAAATGCAACGCTGATTTTCAGCAGGGATAGGATTGTGATAGGAGAAGGCAGGGTGATGTTGCAATTTGGTAGGTGGGAAACATTAAAACTAACTAATCCCTTTAATGTATATAAAATTATCGTGTGTTGGATACATATTATGTCCACCTAAACGACTGAAATTTGTATGAATTTTTTTGTGTAGGTATATTTGTTAGGTCTGAGAATCCAACAAAATCTATTTTTTTTTTAAATATTTTTTTTTGTAATTGGCAAAACAACGTTTGCCGAGATAGCTAGTTTAAATATAAATGTTGAAAAATAAAAGCGAAAAGCAAAATTTTTGTATTTGTATTGCAACAGTATGGTCAACCGAACTTTTGGTACAAAGCCATTTGGATGACCCACTGAAATGTCGACCTAAAACCTAATTATTCAGAAAAAAGGAAATGAAATAAAGGGGACAAAAAACTATGTCAGTTTTTGTCCCAGTTGGCTTAAGCCGTTGATTCAACGTCTTGCTCTGTCTAGCTCTAACTAACTTAACTACGAGAGCGAGAGCTTACCGTTTCGCAATTGTTGTATAAAGGTCATTACAGATTAAATCAACTGTTTGTAATTAATTGGCCGGTTACACATCCGGTTTGGAATGGGCTTAATTCTCGTAGTAGCATGTACTACTTAGGGAACGGTAAGTCATTGTTAATGTATGTACCTTTTGAAAATCCTTTGATCCTTGGTTAAAATACAGTCTTCTTCTTCTCGTATAATAATAGTGGTGTGGCTCACCTATTGCTAGAGTTTTCAGATCGCCTTAAGGCCACTAACTTGACCTAACGACTGCTACTAGAGGTAGCACCCGGGACCAACGACGGAGGGACTCACGAAAACACATTTTTGCCACACAACTAATTGGCCACCCATCGAAGTAATGACCGTGCCAGGCGTCGCTTAACCCGCACGACCGTAAACAATCAGCGAGCGTCGCTTTAGCTGTGAGCCTCCTCACAGTAAATACAGTGATTAATCCTTTAGGAGCAACGAATTAAATTACTAAAACTAAAATAAATATTTTTTTTATAAATAAAAGGAAAGAAAAAAGTGCTAAAATCTATGTTTAAGTACTTTAATATTAAAAAAAGAGGTAAAGTTAGAATGGATGTTTGATTATAGAGACGTTATAAGTACATCCTACTAGAAGGTAGTTGTTTGAAAATATATATTGTTTAAATAAGTAGGTAGTCTTAATTTAATAAAAATAGCAACCGCATAGGGCAATGACCTCCTACTAAAAAATAGCTGATTTTCAGACGAACGAAGGTAATCTTAAAATTTTCGAAAAAAGTTTTGAATTTTCAAAAGTAGTAAAATAAAACTTGTTCCTAGATGTATCTAGAACAACCCCTTTGTTTAGCTAAACTGTAAAAACAGCAATAACTGCACAGCTAGGTGTATGTCTATACTCTATTTAACACATTGGCCTTGCAAGCACAGACAGCTGCAACTAAATATGTAATTCATTATGGCAGGTGCAATGAAGGTCCCATACCCTCTATCTACAGGACAGCTGTTTATACTTCATATTATGTTGTAAGGAGAACGCAATCTATACTAATATTAAAAAGCTGAAGAGTTTGTTTGTTTGTTTGAACGCGCTTATCTCAGGAACTAGGTACTGAATTGAAAAACATATTTTTGTATTGGATAGGTTAATTTATCGAGGAAGGCTATAGATAGGCTACTTTTGATTTTGATATTCCCACAGGATCGGGACTTACGCGGATGAAACCGCGGGGCGCAGCTAGTTTATCATCAAGATAAAATATACTATACTAGCTGCGCTCCGCGGTTTCACCCGCGTAACTCCCGATCCCGTGGGAATATCGGGATAAAAAGTAGCCTATAGCCTTCCTCGATAAATGGACTATCCAACACAAAAAGAATTTTTCAATTCGAACCAGTAGTTCCTGAGATTAGCGCGTTCAAACAAACAAACAAACAAACAAACTCTTCAGCTTTATAATATTAGTATAGATTGACCGAGCGAGCGAAGCGTCTCTGCTTTAAGTTGGGCATTTCCATTTCCAAGTATGTGTGTATGTTTGATGGTACCTACTCCTCTACAGGTTGATCTAATCTATACCAAATTTTACAATTTTAAAGAAGATTTTGTCGTTGGGGATATTTGATTAAATTACCTCCTCCAAAAAGGGAAAAATGAGACTACTGGCTCTTCGCATTATGAGATCGGATATCGATGATTATTTGTTATTCCAAATGGTATTTTAAAAATATCTTGATGATCGTATTTACTTATTTCCAACGAATAACTATCATCTTATCTGTCTATATGAGTATCACTCTGTGTGAGTGTGGGAGGGCCGCCCAAACGATGGCGCACCCGACGGCTTGCTCTCTCTGCCATGTTAGCTGCTCTGCAGACGACCTCAACAGGGCAACAGATAATGCGATTGCCGTGGCTAAGTTTTGGGCGGGAGTGCTTTGATCAAGGTGCATTGCATTGGCCGCCGTTGACACGAAGAAGAAGGAGATGAGTATCTTGTGAGTGATGAGCAAAATAACTCCTCAAAATGCAGTGCAATATGACAGAGAAAGAAACACTTTGCTAGAGTTTTAGTGGCTATATTGTTGAAATATTACTGTATGAGGTCAAAATATCATTTAAAATTATCAATTCATTAACATTCAACGTCTAGACGGTGGAATCGATTTGCAATTCAGTTAAAAGATAAAACAAAATAAACTAGCGACCCGCCCCGGCTTCGCACGGCTATATTATGCATGTATTATAAATAATATAAACCTTCCTCTTGAATCACTCTATCCATTAAAAAAACCGCATCAAAATCCGTTGCGTAGTTTTAAAGATTTAAGGATACAAAGGGAAATAGGGACATAGGGACGGCGAAAAGTGACTTTATTTTATACTATGTAGTGATGATACCACATTTGAATCGGTTCACGACAGGCGCTTCGTAGATCCAAACGAGAAATCAAAATTATGGACATCGTTGTCTATACTTGTAATGTTCGATATATAATAAACTATATGTATAATTAAAATGCAGATTGATCACCCTGATCTCTAACCTATCGAAATGTTACACCTACTATACTATTAGACAGTTATGGCGTTAGTATCTGATGTCGGAAGATAAAGATTTTTTTATTTATCGCCATCGAAATATAGGATTTGAAATTAGCTATGGTTATTTTCACTAATACTTAATTAAAACGGAATATTTTAGCAGGTCTTACAGGTATACCAAAAAAAATGGTAAAGTTTTAAATAACCTTATTAGTCCATTAAAAAATATTAAGTACCTAAGTATAGCAAATTATTCATTACTAGCTGCCCTCCGCGGTTTCACCCGCGTAACTCCCGATCCCGTGGGAATATCGGGATGTAAGCTATCCTATCTCTCAAGTTGGATCGAACTGCACATGGTGTGCGAATTTTATTATAATCGGTTAAGTGGTTTGGGAGTCCATTGAGGACAAACATTGTGACACGAGATTTATATATATTAAAAGATAATGCTACATAAAAAAATTGTCCGTGTCATAAGTGCTTATTTTCTCTCACCAAAGCGCAACCGTGAAAAAAACATTTATAATTCAGAAAAATTCAATTATTTCTAAAAATCTTAGCAAAACTTCATTTTTTTTTGTTTCTTCTAAACATCAATCCATTTCAGGTTCTGCTTGTCCAATCTAGGACGTATTCCCCCTCCATCCTCCTCCACTCCTAACGGAAGACATGAAATTAAATCCTCTAAAGTTACTTTATGTTTAAAATCGCTCAGCTACCTATTTTGCACCTAGATAGGCTTAGAACAGAACAGATTTTGATAGAATCTAGAAGGCTAGATTCTATCAAAATCTATTCTGTTCTAAGATTTTCTGTCCAAGCTGATCCATAGTTGTCCAAGAACTGGATTAAGTTACACTAGCTACCTATCTATCTCTTTTTACCCGACTACGGCGAAGCCAAAAGGGAGGGTTATGTTTATATTTTGATTAGAGTTTGTCAATCACCAGTTTTATTTCACAGTAGATTTCACGCCATAAATAAATATTCATAAATATTTCAAACAATTATCACAAAACTTGGCATCCACTCGGCCATTTTCACAAAAATTAAAACATTGTCTGTTGATTTTAAAACTGTCACATTAGGGGTGAGCCAGACTACAGATTTTACAATCAGACAGCCATTCAGTCAGTCAGCCAATCAGTCAGCCATTCGCCAGTCAGACAGCTATTCAGTCAGTCAGACGTTTACTGGTGAAATAGCAAGATACGAGCGTATGCGTGACTCTTTAAGGTGTATAAGCGGCTGGCAACCAGTTGGTTGTTCCCCTACCAATACAAACACTGAGCCCATTCAGACTTTACTTGCACACGCTCAATTTGTTATGTATTGGCTTTTAATTTCTCTTTTTTAAGGATCCGTGCCTCAAAAAGTAAAATAGAACCCTTATAAAATCAATCTCTTGTCCGTCTGTCTGTCCGTGATTTAATGTAGTGTCTATTTTAGTTTAAATAAACTGCTAATATATGGGATTTCTATGCTTTTAAATGACTGTCTGATCGAAGGAACGGTGGTAATCAGCTATCTGACGATAGAAAAGTTCGTAGTCTATGTTCACACTTGAGAAGCCATTTATTTAAATTAATGTCAACCATCCAACAGCCATCACCGTTGCGTAATTCTAACCGAAAAGTTAAACGTTCTATTTCAATTTTCACGAAAACTAGGACAGATTTTCACGAAACTTTTTTCATTAGAAAACTTATTTCATCAAGGAAGACTTTTAGCACAACTATGTAGATTATTTAACTTAGTGGTGGTTTATGGTGCTCCAGTGGTTTTTAACATATTAAACTTTTAAACGTAGGAAACAACCTGTTCCAAAGCATCTGGAAATGGCTTATCTACATGACAACACTAACGCTTAACTCCCAGGATAAGTTTTTGAGCACCTATCGTCCAAACGATGCCTGTGTTTTGACATATTATTTTTATTGCGTGTTTTGAAAAACAGTTTCTTTCGGAGATAAATTTATATTAATAGCTTTATTTATTCTAAAACATGTAGTAATTTCGATATTTTTATGTCTTCCTTTTTCATAACTCTGTCGACTGCCTTAAACTGCATTCTCAGAACGCTTCCTACTGCATTCATGAACTAATTTCCATGTTCTTGTTATTTTTATGAAGTTGAAAATATTTGCTTCCTTATTCTTTATTTTATGAGAATGTAAAGGTTCAAAGCTCATTCTGGGTTTAATAAAAAATGTACCTTGTTAAAAATGCAGAACGTTTTTTTTTGTGCAGATTAAACAGTTCGATTTTCGGCTAGATTTTAATTCTAAAAATAAATATCATCGGGCCTGGTTTCCAATTTTTTACAAAATCTTATCACTGGTTAAAATTTTCTCGATACAAGGTGTAACAGTAAAGAGTATTGTTCTACACGTCTAAAAAATTTAGAAGTAGACCTCATACGATAAATATATTTTTTATTTTATTTATATATAAAATGTAGTAGGTATTTATTTACCTAAGGTAAGCACTATTTTCTATTATTTAAACCTTGATCACGAACAATAGATACCACGATAAGAAAATATAAAAATAAAAAGTACAGTATTAAAATCCGTGAAAAATGTTATGAATACAAATCATGTGAGTTTAAAAAGTTGAATATATAATTATTCCTATTTATATGTAAGATAATTATACTATGTAGGTAGATATAGTACCTGACTTAATAGAACATTAAACTACAAACCGTTAACTAGTGAGATCCGTAGCTAGAGCCACATAGCGGTGTTCCGGCAAAAACTGTTTGATCTAACTATTAACATTGCTATTATGTATTTAACAGCGTATCTACTTCAGTACTTACCTATCGAATATTGAAGTAATTTATTTGCTTACTTATTACGTGAAACACTAAAGATTTGAAAAAAATAAATGCACTGAAAAACTTGTCGATATGTATAGTTAATCAATTCAACAGTACGTTACGAATAGGTAATTGTAAGATAACAACGTGGGGTTTATTTCGTTTATAAAAGTACCTGCAACTTTCAATAAATAGTAGAAATAAAAAGTTATCTATCTATCTAGGAGATTTAAAAGACGAAGACTAATTAAGAAGAGCTACGTTTTTAGCCCGTATGTTTGGATGTTTATATCATAATATGACAAATAAAGTAGACGACCCCGGAGTTTGAAAAATATAATTAGGTACTGATATTAACCGAGCGAAAAACATAACCCTTTCCATGCAGTCGGGTAAAAATAACATGAAAATATTTACGCTACCTACGAATAGTTCGTACGAAGTTATACAAGTTTGTAATGTGATTGGCTATTTGTAGGTACGTAAGAGCACAAGGCGATCATGTTATCAGGACAACTAGGCCCTCAATTATTGAAATTATTTATTGACAATTCAGTAAGTAATTAGGTAGGTAATTATTTGAGTGGAGGCTGACCACTTTGATTGCAACAAAAATAACATCGACTTTGTACTCAAACTTTAGTACTCATACAAGGTGTATGGGTATATACGGCTAAGGGTCTACGAAAGAGAGTTGTTCACATGTCTACGCGAGCAATTTTTTTTTAAGAAAAAGTGAAATTATTACTTTACAAATGGCTTATCTTGATCTACAGCTGAGCGAGCATATTTCTTTGTGTAAGTAATTTGGTCGGTAGGATAATTTGCCTTTTATAAAGAGTCGTGCAGCAATTCATGAGAGCATGTACGTAAGAGTCTGATGGGTCAACAAGGCTGATAGCGGACAATCATAGTTCGTTTATCTATTACGTATAAATAGACCATATATCCGTGTCTTGTCGTTCTCAATGAGGAAGTATCTATCTACGTTTGTAATGTAGCCTTCTCAATTGCGAATCTATTGTACATTTATAGCATTTCGATTGGAGACAGACTCCAACCTTTCGTGGAGTTATGCTAAATGTTTGCTTTACAACAATTTCGAAATTAGTTTCTTTTATTCGGTGTTTAAAATTAGAGAATAAAGAAGAAAAAATAACTTAAAAATCGAATGTTAGTCGTAGCCAATCGACGATGACGGTTACGGCTGCGACTGCGTTCAGGAATTCGTTGAGAAATCATAGACATTTTGAATTATTTATAATGTAAGTAATAGATACCTAAGCTTATGTATGTATCTATACAGTATCAATAATAGTTTTATTGTAAAGCTACTGAGTTCAATGAGCATTGTAGTTGATATTAGCATAAAAACGATTAAATAAAAGCGTCACGTTTCGAACACCTAGATCGGAGAGATGTCTACTTCTAAAGATATAGGTAGATGTATTCATTATTGTGAACATTATTTTTTTGTGCCCTTACCTAAGTAAAATAAATAATGTACATATGACTTAACATCGCAAACCACTTTCATTAGCATAACTAATTTAAAGTAAAACAAGCCAAGTCACAAGTAAACTGTGCTTAATAGTGAATTTGTTTGAACACAAAACTATGCTAAATATTAAAGATATTAGATAAATTCTTTATTGTGAACATTATTTTTTTGTGCCCTTACCTTAGTAAATAAATAATGACATATGACTTAACGTCGCAAACCACTTTCATTAGCATAACTAATTCGAAGTAAAACAAGCTAAGTCACAAGTAAACTGTGCTAAATAGTGAATTTGTTTGAACACAAAATAAACAAACAAAGAAACGGTCTCGAAGGATGTGGAACCGGTTCGTGGAGATCTCGATACTGGTGGTATGCGAGGTATGCTGACGGGCGCAGCTAGTGTCCGACGTTATGATTTGTACGGATAACTGCATACAACACCACAGATTAACTAATAGTTATTACGACATAATGCCGCCGAAATGTCGACAAAACTTTGGCCTTGTTACTGTAATCCGGTTGGACTGCTCAAATCTACTAGATTGCAAAATTTTTGATGCATAGGTCATTTCTTTTATTATTCACTAAAACCAAATTATTAATTGTATTTTGTCACCAAAAATACAGGTTTATGCAATATTTACTTACGTAACTTAATTAAGCACATTTCGATAATTATCTTACACCAGTCAAACTATTCACACTCGCCTGTATAAGCGCCATCTCGGCCCCCGAATAAATGAGTTAACGAATCTCGCTATGCAGCTCGAAGTTAAGCAGCTAACATTCGCCTATTCACACAGCTGTTTTCTTACTGAATTTGGCATAGAATTAGTGTTGTCTTTCTACTAATACACATAAATACAGGTTACCAACGTTGTTTTGCCGAAGTTTACAAAACTTTTTACAACTTGGCAAAAGTTTTTACAAGCTGTAAAAATAGTTTATATAGGTCAAACATTGAGCCAAACGTTTCAATAAACAATAGATTCTTTGTATTGTAAATATTAAAGATTTCCGAATGAATAAATCATGATGTTAAGGTACAGCTATAATATTATTATTTATATCTGCATGCCTTTAATCTCATTATTCATTCCAACCACCTATAACTATTAACATCCGGTTTAAAAGCTAAGAATATCTTCATACTTACTCGCAGTTGTTGTCAAATCAAAATATTTTCAATGTTTACAAAGTAAAACATCATTACTTACATAGTTTGAACAGTTGTTTTACTATGTCATACAAGAACCCGTTCCAAACATATGGTAAACTATTTCGACGGCCAACAATTGATGCAATTAAAAGCGAATTCCATAGAATTAAATAATCGATTCTTACATCGGGACCTTCTCGCCGGCATCGCAGGGCACATCACTATCACCCAATCACATCATCACATCACTCTCAAGTAATTTTTCAATTTAAATTTCGATTTTTCGATCATTATTCTAAAAC
Source organism: Idaea aversata (assembly GCA_907269075.1). Lineage (NCBI taxonomy): Eukaryota > Metazoa > Arthropoda > Insecta > Lepidoptera > Geometridae > Idaea > Idaea aversata. The sequence goes on from OU026084.1 coordinate 3,771,255, forward strand.
GGAAGACTAACGTACGTTCATACGTCGTCATATCTCGCGTTCGACTCATAAAGTAGGTACCTAACTTGTTAAACTATAGTGATGTGAATCACTTTAGTCTATTAATATGCGTGGAGTGACCGCGTGTCAAGAGCAAGGCGAGACGTAAGCGGTTCGACGCCCAGCACTAATGGTCTATTATGTAAAAATGTCAATCAAAACAGTACACGTGACTTTATCTATTACTTATACATTTTTGTTAATAAACGAAACAAACTTTAAAAAATATACAATAAAATAATACCTACTGTTATATTGTCCCTAAACAATTAGGTAGAGATTGATCATCCTATAAAAATGTAAGTCCCACCACTAAAAATACTGACAAATGTAGACCTTGGTGGTACATGCATTTTTAGACTAAAAAATATTTATTATTCCATAATAACTTTGCCTTGTTATTGCCTTGTAACACCTACGTTAAATGTGACAATATGTCGAAATCTGAAATCAGAAATATTTATTGAATAACTATGTGTTTTACAGATGTTAGGTAATATTGTAAAAAAAGTAGTAACAACAGCCATGTCTGCATCAGACGTTTATAGTTAATTTAAACCTAATAAGGTAGGCAATTAATTTTAAAATTAAAAACCTTAAGTTTAGGTAAATATAGCATCATTCATAACGTACAAATAGAGATTTAGATATACCTACAATCCGTGAGTAACTAAGAATCAATTCAGGATCAATAAACTTCAATGGAAAATGCTTTGAAGTACTTATAGTAAAGTATTTTATCTCAGTGTTAATTAATTTGTTAATAAATAATTTTAGTTTCCAAAGCTTTAAGAAAAAAGTGTAGACGTCTAGACATGTAGAACAGCCCGCCCCCTTTCCACCCATGCCGTTACACCTTGTATCTCGTCTTCGGTTATTTTGATCACTTCCTTATTTCCAACTGCAAGTTTTTTCTTTGTGTCTGGTTAATTTATAAATAGGTAGGTACTTAAAAGATTGATAACTGAGACAAAGGAAGATGGCAATATGCCAGCACTATCTTATAAGAATTTGTGATAAATTGCAATAAGAGATCTGTTATTGTCACTATGAGTAAGGGTTATAAAAACCGACTTCAAAAAAACCTGAAAAGAAAAACTAACAAAACCTGAAAAAAAAAAAAAAAAAAGTGAAAAATAATCCATTTCGGGTCACTAAGACAGCAGATAACTTAAACATAAGTACTTACTTGGAAGTCTGACTGGGTTAGATTGAATGTTGAGAGGTATAAAGAAAACATGGTGTCACCCAGGTTTTGTTAGTTTTTCTTTTCAGGTTTTTTTGAAGTCGGTTTTTTAAATTTTTATTTATTTTTTATTTAACCATTTTTAGTGCCACTGTCACTGAAAATTCTACTCCATGAGGCGAAAGCGACTGTTTCTTCAAATTGCAACCTGTACCTAATCGTAACCCATTGAAGAGTTTGGTAATAAGGTGTTTTCGGATGCCCCATTCATCCTTTTTGTGTATGGGCCACTTCTATTCGTGGAAATGGAAACCTGAGCAATTTGTTGAATCTCGCTGTGCAGATCTGTTCATCACTCCGAAGATCCTCATCAGATCTTCATTTAGGATAGGGTTTTCTATCAAAATTCATTCAAACCCAGTCCGGCGAGGCAAAAGCGAATATTTTATTCAAATTGTAACCTGTAATCGTAACCGATTGAAGAGTTTTCTGATGAGAAGGTGGTTTCAGATATTCCATTTATCGGTAACTATTAGTTTATGGGCCAATTCTACTGGTGGAAATCGAAAAATGAGCAATTTGCTGCACTCTCGAGGTGCAATTCTGTTCATCACTTCGAAGATCCTCATCAGAACTTCATTTAAGATAGGGTTCTCTATCAACATTAATTCAAACCCAGTCCCGCGACTAAATTCGACTAAATTCTTCAAATTGTAACCTGTAATCGTAACCGATTGAAGAGTTTTCTGATGAGAAGGTGGTTTCAGATATTCCATTTATCGGTAACTATTCGTTTATGGGCCAATTCTACTGATGGAAGTCGAAAAATGAGCAATTTGCTGCACTCTCGAGGTGCATTTCTGTTCATCACTTCGAAGATCCTCATCAGAACTTCATTTAAGATAGGGTTCTCTATTAACATTCATTCAAACCCAGTCCGGCGACTAAATTCGACTAAAATCTTCAAATTGTAACCTGTAGGTAATCGTAACTGATTGAAGAGTTTTCTGATGAGAAGGTGGTTTCAGATATTCCATTTATCGGTAACTATTCGTTTATGGGCCAAATCTACTGGTGGAAATCAAAAACTGAGCAATTTGCTGCACTCTCAAGGTGCAATTCTGTTCATCACTCCGAAGATACTCATCAGATCCTCACTAAATTTTTATGGGACCACCCCTGAGGTATCACTTTTCGAACACAAAAAGAATCATCTCAATCGGTTGAGCCGTCTTCGAATGATCGCGTAACATACACACAAAAAAAAAAAAAACATACAGACGAATTGAGAACCTCCTCCTTTTTTGAAGTCGGTTAAAAATTATAGATAGATAATTAAACTTTCATTTAATTTCAAAACAAAAATTATGAAATTAAATAAAAAGTTACCAAAAAAGAACTAAAAACAAAAGCAGAACAGCATTAACGCGTTTAAGAATTTTGAAATGAAATCACTATGTAATCACTCAAAATGAGTTTAACCCAGAATTTATTGTTTTGTTTTTAAATAAAGTTTTTTAAAATATAAATCATAATAGCAATAAATAATAAAAACATCCAGTTTTCCCATATTAGTTTGTACCTATTCATTAACTTAAAAAGCCATACATTATTAAAATAGCTTCACGGAAACACGAAATAATTTTATGGCAACAACCTCTACTCCTACGCAACACTACTTTAGGACCTCTCGCACACTACAGACTTGTACTTAAACTCAACTATCTGGAGTCTGTTATGCGATAGAAAGTTTGTAAAATTGTAGCAGCTTTTGGGCCTACACACGGTAGACAACTTAGTAGAGAACTTTAGTGGCCGCGCCAATGGCGGGCGGTTGTTTGATTTGTAATTAGATTTTGTAACGAAACAAGAAGACTTCCTACCTGGTCTACGAGGATACCTGAACTTTAAATACCTGAAAATGTATCATGTAAAATCTAACTTCTATTTTTTTTTCACCAAAAACAATGACATCTAGCTATTAACTTTATTTTTATTTCACCGATCTAAGAACAATTAGACTAATGAGACGAATTAATTAACTTAATTAATGAAATCCATTGAGTGGTTTGGAAGATACGAGGGAATACAGAATATTTAATCTTTATTCCCTCAAATATCTACAACATACCTCATACCTCATATTCTTTATTTTGTGAATATGAGCTCTGTAGACTTTGAATTCTTCTACTTCGTATCGAGATGGGTCAAAATTAAGGAGAAAGTGTTTATGTGGAGTCAGATCCGACAATCGAGTATGCTGCCAGGTCTTTAGTGTTGTTATTAACTGACATTAAGCCAGCCAACGTACAGCTATTGTGTTTGGAGGAACGGGTAGGAGGCGCAGCATGTTTGCTCGGGAACCTCGCAATTGCACTGAGTCGGACATGGATCGATCATGCCAAATAATTAAAGTTTCACTACCCTGCGATTTCAAAATCAACACTATAAACTAAGATATATGGACACTGACAAATTATCTCTCTAAATCCATTTAAACACAAAAATTACGAATTTTTACGTAACAAATGAGTAAGCAAGAGAAATTGATATTATGTTAATGAAAGAGCAGAGAAACGTGGTCGTATGGGAAATGGTGTGGACCGTGAACACAATGTGCAGTTACATACTATTATTATGGGAATATACAGTGGCATGTGTGAACATTTACATTATTGTTGTTCATTTTCATGATAAACATAATAAATGAGAAATTGTTGAGAAATATACGTCGAACTTTCTTGAGTTGCGTACGCGTATGTAATTTTGGAATGTATGAATGTAATTATTAGATACCTAGTTAAGTTATTTTAAGGTCTATGTTTAAAAGAGCGGTGTTGGCTTAGTGGTAGATACCTCGACTTTCATTCTGAAGGTCGTGGGTTCGAATCCAGGCCGGCCGTGCACCAATGAATTTTTCTTAAGAAAAAATTATGTGCGCTAATTGACATTGCTCTTACGGTGAAGGAAAACATCGTGATGAAACCCGCGGCTTGGTTGACTCCAGAAGTATTGACAAGTTCTCTCCTCTGGACATGGTCGACTAAGCTGAGAGGGTAGTAGGTGCTGGGCAAGCCTACTCCATCTTCACGCAAAAAGGACCCAATTAAAAAAGGGTCTAATCGCGGAAAACAGCCTGTCTACAAGTACAAGTACAAGTACAAGGTCTATGTTTAGTTTACCGTATCATACTCTGCTTATATCCGGTGTGGTATTCTAACCCCCAAATACTGAAAGGCTACTTAATCTTAAGTGGCGTTTAAACTGAAATTTAAGTGTAGGCTTCAATAGAAAGCATACACTTAACGTCAATTTAAACGCCACTTAATATTAAGTAGCCTTTCAGTATTTGGGGGTAAGCATATCAAAGTAAAAATGCCTCATCAATTTAATTACAATGAGTGTTTTTGTCTTTCAACGTTATAGTAATTTTAGCAGTTTTAATATTTGAAAACGGGTTTACCCTCGTAAGTTTCGACTCGACCCAATGAGACGGTTTCACAGCCACTCGTCAAATCGTTGATTAGTCACACATACGCAAGTTAAAAGCTTAATTTGTCAATTTCGTAACTCATCAAATCAGTCATTCATCAAAACATTCGTGAAATACATGATTTATTGTGATTGTAAGATCGAACACGAAAGTGCTAAGATCAGTTTCGGCAACAACATTATCAGAATAAAATGAATAAATTGGAGTGACAAATAGGTTATTTATCATTCCAAGATTACAGCTATTAATTCAAAGTCAAAATTATTAATTAATTTGGAATCATAACATTTTGCATGAAATCACATCGAAACATCTTAAATGATATGTAGATAGTTATAACACAATAGTTTTTCATTGGAGAAGTAAAGTTCTTTATTTACTTAGTTGATCACATTGCTCAATTTAAAAACTAAGTCAGAACGTGCCTTCGGTTACTAAACGTAATTAGGATAACAAAACAACACACAAAATATACTAGCGACCCGCCTCGGCTTCGCACGGCTATATTATGCATGTATTATACATATAAACCTTCCTCTTGAATCACACTATCTATTAAAAATAAAAAAATCGCTTCAAAATCCGTTGCGTAGTTTTAAAGATCTAAGCATACAAAGGGAAATAGGGACATAGGGACAGCGAAAACTGACTTTATTTTATACTATGTAGTGAAGTCAAATCACTCAAGTAACTGTGGGTACTATAGAATGAGGTAGGGATGTAGGTACAATGATTAATTCAAATCAGAGTTCAATTTATCGTTTTGCCATCAATTTAGTTGGCTAACGTACTGGATTGGCTCTGACACAGTTTAACAAGCACTTTGCAGGCTTCACACAATGCTAAGCGGTCAAATGTAACGTTGAATTGAATTTCAACCGGTTTAAATTATAATAAGGAGTTCTACAGATGGAAGTATTTTATATTAATCTTTGTCTGCCATAGTACGGTACCACATAACTTTCTGCAACTCTGTAGAGATGATCAAAAATTTAAGATGAAGAAGACCACTATCACACGTCCCTGATGGCAAGTGCCGATGCAGTCCACCTGGCACGCTTACCTAGGAGCTGCCTGTTCACTAGTGACTTGTAAACTCCAAAACTGTATATGTCAGGAAAGACAGACGCAGGCAACTGATTCCATCCGTTGCTGTACGATTCAAGAACTGACGAAGCAAAACGTACGGATATCTGATATTTTTACCAACCTAAAAACTTTATTAAATTAACTACAAAATTAAATAAATAATCAAAACAAAATTAAAATAAATCAGAATAAATTCAATTATAATTAAACACAATAAAAACAAAATTAAAAAACAAAAACACCCTTCCTCTAAAACAAGCTAGCAGCAATCCCCCATCTGGATCATCAGGCTGATACACTGGCAAAGTAAACTACCAGCCCAAGATTTGATTGGTTCTCAGTAGCTTTGCAAAGACGCGAAGATAGCACCTTAAAAGCCTTGGCACTGGGACCCTAGAGTCATTAATAGAGGTATGAGATATCAGCCTTTGATATGCCTATCTATTATAACTAGTTACTAGAAACTCGTATCCATTACTAATTATAATTCCACTTCCAATAGTCAACATCCCGCCAAGGTAGGTATTACAAGCTTCCTTCAAACTCTTCTAGAACTATAAACCACGTATTCTTCATTTATCCATCACATTACAACGTGAAATGGCATCACATAAAGTCACGTTAGTTCCAAGACTCAAGGCAGTCCACTTTCATGCAATTACGCATGTAAAAGACGTAGGCAGTATTGTTCAGCTTTTGATACCGTAGCCGAAGTGTCGTGTCGAAATAAACGAAGACAATGACCCGAGAGTAGGTCTTTCTTCATCGTCAATGAAATAATCAATTAAAATATATGTTAAAATCTACGTCCATTAACTGTTCCCGGAATACAGCGAAAGTCCTCCCTTATGAACTAAACACGTATAAATTTATTTAGCCACCTTCTCACCTCTCGTGGCTCAGCTATCAATTATCTATCAACAAACCATTCGCGGCGATGTTCGCACCACAAAATCCTATAACCTAAACATCGCTGCATATTATCCTTTTAAATTTTTTATATAAGTAAAATATTTATACCTTAATAAAATTATATAAAAATCAATTGCTGTTCGTTAGTCTGGCTAAAACTCGAGAACGGCTGGACCGATTTGGCCAATTCTTTTTTTGTTGTGTTTGTTGTAGTCCAGGGAAGGTTTAAACGGTGAGAATTTAAAGATCGGACTTACGCGGGTGAAACCGCGGGGCGCAGCTAGTTTGTTATATTTATCATAAGTACTTGATATGACTGTATTCTGTTTTGTGTTCCAATTAAAGTTAAATATCCTTCGTTGACAGCAGAGCGATAGCTTGCTAACTCTATAATCCAGAGACGTTCGTTTTTTTTTAAATTGAACGAAATAAGACTCTTGGGTCAAGAACTTGAAAGCTAATGTCTAAGTAAAAAACAATACCTACTTTCAATGATTTTTTATTTGCGATTCTTAAATTCGACTATGACGGTACTTGACTAAGTGGCGGAATTGGTAACGCATTTGAACGGTATCCAAAGGATGCGAGTTCGAGTCTCGTCTTAGTCGCAATTTTTGAAGATGCATTTTTCCTTAAAAAATATTTTCAATACCTACTTGTTTAAAAAACATAAAAAGTATCTTTAAATATATAAAATTCAAAACTTAACTGACAAAACTTAAACCAATGGACGAAACGAGGCTAAAATTTGGCTAACCTTTAGATAGCTGTTATATCGTAGGAATCCGCGGACAAAGTCGTGTGAAAAAGCTAGCTACATACATAAGGTTACTTTAGCAAAGTCACTTTCTAATGTCTTAAAAACTTTGGTTGTGTACATCACTTTGTAAATGTTATTGCCTACGCCCGTCCTTCTAAGGCTGTATTATACAAGCGGCTTAACAAGTAGTACGAGTAGATTAGTCTCGTATTTACTAATATTACATGCCTGCAGTCGTGACTTGTCCAGCGATTGTCTGTGAGAAGGTTGCATACTTGAATAAGGCGTACCATCAGCCAGAGCTGCGCGGTCCCACCTTAAGGTTGATTATCCTGTGCAGGGCCCTATTGTTTCTCCAGCCTCTTAATTTTTGTTGACCAATATGGGAAAGGCGCATTGTTTTTTTTCAAACGTCTACATTCCTTAAAGCGTTTTTTGTATGCTTTTTATGCCAAATGTGTTGTTTGTTGTTGAAAGGAAATGTTTCAAAACAATAGACTTTGACAATAAAAAAGGGTACTCGACCCTAATTGGCAAACAAAAAAAAGGGCGGGATGACCGCACAGCTCTGGCCGATTACATAACAAAGTTAGGTACAATCAACGTTCAAAAGTTCACCGGCACCGTAACGCTTACAATCCTATGCAGCACTATTTAAACAAACTACGTAACCTGTAAATCGATCCCACGTCGGTTGGTGTAGCGGGTGGCGGCTTATACCACTCACACAACTATAGACGTAGCTAACATGTTGAAAATAATAATCACACTGAGTACTTTTAATTGGGTAAGTTTGTATGTAACGTCTATTTAAAGAAGGTCGTAAGTCCAATACTTGTTGATAGTATTATTGTAGCAAACTGATAGTGGACTTATGACGCATACCGTACCTTTTACTTATATTTGTTAACAATTTTATCTATTTAATTGAACCTCTAGTTCCGTTATGCTCGTTTTAGGATATAGTAAGTATAGATACTGTGTAATGAGCATTGGATCGACCTGTAACGTCGACCAAATAAATATGGCCATTCAAACTTCAATAATAACATTATACCCCAGACGACCCAGTTGGCACAATGGTCACCATGCCGGACTGCCAAACACAGGGTTGCGGGTTCGATTCCCGCCTCAGACAAGTATTTATGCTTAGATATTTGTCTGTGGTCTGGGTGTCTGTATGTATATTAAGTATATATTTACAAAAGAAAAGTATATAGAGTAGTATATCCGTTGTCTAGCACCCATAACACAAGTCTAGTTACTTAGCTTGGGGCTAGATGGCGATGTGTGGAATGTCCTGCAATATTTACTTATTTATTTAATAATTTAGATGATTTATGGACTTAAATCCATGTTATTCAGGGCGCTGCCATGTAGTGCCTGGGACATATTTTATATTAGATGAAGTAGGCTTGCCCAGTACCTGTAACACCATCTAAGCTTAGTATTCAGTATTCAGTATTCAGTATTCTTTATTTGCTTAAAATGCAGGTACATAGTAAGTCATCTCATAGTCATTCGTGTCTTAGTCATTCGTATCCAGAGGAAATAACTTGTCAATACATCTGGTTGGAGCCAACTAGGTATATGCCGCGGGTTTCAACACGATGTTTATTGTTTTCCTTCACCGTAAGAGCAATGTCAATTAGCGCACATTAATTTTTGGTAAGAAAAATCCATTGGTGCACAGCCGGCTGGGATTCGAACCCACGACCTTCAGCATGAAAGTCGAGGTATCTACCACTAGGCCACCACCGCTGCTTCAATAAATAAGGTTAAAGTTTCTATTCAGTCCGGAATTTCACACCGTATTCTGTCAATCTTCTTTTGCCCTTGATTGTATGACAGTTATGGAGGTGCTGGGTTAGTGTTAGTTCATTACGGAACACAAAGTATTATTTGACACAAGGTAGGCTTGTCGATTCAATCATTCATGAGTCACAAAAGTATTAAAGGAATTGTCTGCTTCATTACTTTTAACTGAAGGTCACTGTCAAAAAGTCTCGTAGTTTAGGACTCAGTTTGTATGAGGGCACTTATTTTATGGAAGGTTCAATGTTAAATATCAAAATAACAGACATATAGGTACATACATACAAAGTTATAAAGGTAGTCAACAACATAATAAAATTAAAATAATTCAAATGTCACACTTAAAAATTAAACACAATTGGTACAAACAAACATTCTCATACATGTAAGAAAAATGATAAAACGATAGCTTTATTTTCACAAATTCAATCAGTTAAAGACTAATTAGTTAATCCTAAAATGGTAATAAAAAAGACATCAACAGAAAACAGTACTGACTTTCTTAAGTTAAATCAACGATTAATGATAGAGAAATAAACAGAAACGCACCAAGATACCTTTGATGGTAACGATGTATTGGCCTGATGCCTGCGAACTTTTGCCAAGTCATAGTGGATTGCAGAAAGCTAAACATTCAACTTTAATCAAAGCATTTAACAAATAAAAACTTCGATAGGGTACTTACCGTAAGACCTTTTAATGGTCTATTTCGATCAATCAACCAAACTGTGTATTTCTTTCAGGCTTTAGCGACACGAAAAGATGAATGACTGATAGAAGAAATACCAAAACTTAATGCGTTGGATAACTGGATACATGATATTCGGTTAAAACTACAAATGATAGTAAACAATTTAAAACTGTATGCTTACAGTAAACTCAATACTTAGCTTACTTTTTTAATTAGATTGTAAGTATGTACCAACGACGACGTTGCATAGGTACCTAGGTCTTTGGTATGTACGTTTGACACTCTGATTTTTATTTGAGCGGCTGATTGATATTTAATATTACGGTAGGTATCTATTTTCATGAAAGCGAAACCAAACCATGTAAAACAAATAAATTTCAAAGTAAATTGGTTTCTTGTCAGATTTCCAGCTAGTATTTTATAATAACTTTTTTTTCTAAAGAGCGTAAACTAATTTAAAAAAAAAATTCATATTTAATCGTTTTTAACTGTCATATACCGAATTCTTTTGTCGTAGAGTCTGTGAACTTTCATACAATGGTTTTTGCACGTGTTAGGCAGCTGCCGTAACGGGACTATGAATAGGTAGGTAGATATAATACAAAATTGTACTAAAATTATTGTGGCTCCTGAAAAAATACAAGTAGATTCTTACCTGACCGTTTTTAGACCAATTAGGAGAACGCCTTCAGAGAATGTTGCGACGACCTTTTTATTTATGCCAACCTTATAATTTGAAGTCTGAAAATTACTGACCTCATCTCCGTAATTTGAGAACATACAATTTTTATGTTACAAATTCGACCTTCATGGTCGTCGTGTGCTGTGATTTCATTTGATTACCTGAATAGATACCTACTACCGGTTCCCATGTCTCGATCTCTTATCTTTTGGATTAATGATTTATCTCCACTTGCATAGGTAATTATTTTGCCTAGTTCTTACATACAGACCAGACAGACAGATATTATCTACACATTTTGCTTGTTAAGTTTTGCAAACTCTTGTACACAAAATAATTGTAGTGTGTAGTCTAGACAGACCCCGAAAACGATAGCGTGACGATCTCGATTCATTTGACGGAGACTGGAAAAACATATAATAGCCCAGGGCTTGGAAAGATATTTAAGAGGCCTTTGCCAAGCAGTGAGACAGTATTGGCTAACAAAAAAAAGGTTTTAAAGTGAAAACTTGACATTGGCAATAGACAAATAATCCGTGCAATGAATAGTTCACAAAATGTAAATGAATTGCCTTCTTGAGTAATGTTGCTAAATTGACGTGGCTATAAGAAATGGTCTACAATTAGCGATGTAATAGCAGTTTCTTTTTTACGTTTTACGTTCAAACACGGTTGCTTTTTAATTATTAGTCTACCTAATTCAATTACCCCTTTGTTGCTTATGTTTGTGCAGTGCAAACAACTAAGTTGACGGTTACTAAAATGTTGACTCTAACCCTGGTATGTCTATAATAAATCTAAATGACCCCATTATGCTCTAATAGGGAACACGCATTAGGAAACAATAAAAAAGTAACAAATCTAGGATCTTTAATGCATATCATAAAAGTTATAGGCCTCAGCATATACCCATAGGGAAACCATTTTTAACCATCAGGAAATTATGTTTTCGTTATAAAATGGGATCATACTAATTTCCGTATTGTAGGGTGTTTAATTTTATTTTAGGGCACATGTGATTTCCCCTCCAGGAAGTTAATGTTACGGTCGATTTAGGGCAAATCAATAAGGGCAAAACTAGGGTTTTAAAAGGCCCTTTGGAGCTTCTAGTTATAGGTAAGCACTTACCTATTATACTTTATTATTTATTTAATAATTCTTAGGTCGCGCAAAAGTCAACGAAAGTTTTGACAAATAGGAGTGTACAAAAGTTTGATTAACATTGTTTCCGCTGATATATTTTCCGCTGTCAAGTTGTTTGGTTATCTAGTTCGGTACATCGTAATAAATTAGTCCCTTTATCACCTTTACTTACATAGAGGAAATTCTTCTAAAATGGTCATATACATGACGTAATTTGTAAACAACGGTTATTTACAGCTAGGAAAATCATGATACTGTTGTATTTACAACAAAGGCTTTCCCAAATTCCAATTCTGTACATTACATTACACGGTGGAAAATTGGCTTTGTATTTACATACAGGAGTGGATCTACTCAGGGGCTTTTAGCCTGCAGCCAGGGCCCCGTGGATACAAAAAGGCCCAGCTTCCGTTGAAAACAATATTGTAAAGAAAAAAAGTCAAAAATTAAAATAATCCGATCATATGCTTGGCAAAACTGAAAGGCCTAGCTATTACACTACGTGTTATTTAGACAGTCTTACTTAGGACTAGTGTAGTGTATATAAATAAAGGGTCAATTTTTAATCTTTTCTACTTTTTTATCTGATTATATCTATCTTCTTCTTCTATATTTTATGTATATCCATCTTCTTCTGTCTTTCACCGTCTTCTTTTATCCATGTATCTTCTTCTACTATTAAAAAAAAATGAATCTCCGAAATGTGTTTACCTACGCGCATAACTTTCGAGCGGTTGCACCAAATTGGACAATTCTTTTATTGTGTTTATTATTGTCAGGACAAGGTTTGAATATATGTAAATTTTGAATGCCAGTGAAACTGCGGGGCTCAGCTTGTAAAATATATAGACGACAGTTTTTGGCCGAATGGAAATTCGTGGAGTGATTAGGAAGGCCCTAAGTAGTTTTTGTCCAAGTCCTTACTAAAATTCCATCCCCAGTAACTCTAAAAACTACATATGATACCTACCTACGTATCTATCTACCTAACTAGCTATATTTTATCTTCTCAAGCACTTGTTAGGTTTTGATAAATCCAGGTGTACCATGATGTTATTGTTGTTAACATTATGCCGCCCCCATTGTGCTTTACAATAAGATCAGTGATGCAAGTCCGCGAGAAGTAGGTTAACAACTAAAGGCCATTCTGACGCCATCTTTCATTTATTTCCCGCCAAAATAGAACAAAAAAGTTAATTAAATATGACATTGAATTGGCAAATGAAAAAGTAGATAGAAACTGAAATGCAACAGCGTCATAGTATAGATAAGATAACAGAAAATGATCTCATTCCTAAAAATGATATTATTTACTCGCAGTCGGGTAAAATCAGGTAAAACCTAATCACAATATACATGTATTGTATTTCATAAGAAAGAACTTATAATAAATGAAGAAAGATAAAAGTCTATATATAATGTATAAATCTAGTCTACAGGTTTATATTAGTATATCCGATAATAACGCTGGTGAACCTGCAGGGCGAATCGAACAGACATAGATAAAAGTGACGAATCACATAAAACTTTCCAACAAAGATACTCGGATAACAACAAAAATCAGACTTTCTGACCGATTGCCTAAAGATAACCTAAATCAGTTTAAAATGCAATACTTAATACTACCTACATATTAGTTGATACTTTATCAAATTATAGGTGCGCGATGGTCGAAATGATTGAATCAACTGCTATGCCAGCAGTTACTTGTCAAAATGACTGATGTCATAGCGCAAATGTTTGTGTCGACCGCTGTTCGGCTTGATGACACTTGCTTCCGTCAAATCGGTATACGCCTATGTTCACACTGCTAATTCCTCATAGGATTTTATGGTGTGAACATCGCCACATACCGTTCGTTGACAGCTGAGCGAGACTCTACTATTGATCGAGGGGTCACATGACTCTACTATTGATCGAGGGGCTAAATTAAATGTCAACTTGCTTTTTATGCGTTCCAGTTTCACGTAGCAGTACGGCTAAAGCTTGATTATCTTGCATGATCGTACTGATCGTGTCCTGGATATTTTACACCATACTCTCCAATTTCACAGTATTTTAATCGTTTAACACGATTAATCGTGATTAGATTGACCGGGTATCCCAATTTCGGACATCGGCATCATTGTCACGAAGCCAATGACACGCAAAGTTAGTTAATTATATCAATCGGATTTGTGGAGGACTATTAAGTTTAACGATACGATTAGAAATGGTATAATCTTGTGCTGCTTTTCTTTTAAGTTTTGGTATCATGAAACAATTTTACACATCTAGGTCTAGCTTACTCTATACAGTAGATCCAGGTCTTACGTCACTTCAGGCGTTGCTAATTATCTATGTGTAAACTAATAGGTACCACAATTATCTACAATATAGTTAGATCTACCTCTATCTTTAGTATTCATCAATCTAGCTATAATTAATTTACTCGCTACCGATACTGATAATAATTTTGTAGATACTTTGCTAAAGTTATCTATTGGAGTAACAATACAAAGTTTTAACAGCATAGATGGATAGATAAATGCTTTATTTGCACAACATATCAAACATAGAAAATTATTATACACAGATAAACACAGAAAGCTATAAAAGTTGCTCAAATGGGCGGCATAGTGTTTTAGTTCAGACTAATCTTACGATTATAAAGAAAATAGGTTCTACAAAAGGCTAACGTTAATCATCTCTTCATAGCAACCTTCCAATGTAGAATATCTCATATATAAAACAGCTTGTAAATCGAAAAGTGACATTTAAGGTGGACGCAGATTGATACGCGCCGAACGCATCGAATTTTTGCCGTCCACGGAAAAAGGTACCTTATAATAATAGAGATAAGGTATCTACATTTATATTTCCGATGACGTCATCAGAGTCGTCTGCATCGTCAGCGGCGGCCGACTCTGAAATAAATAAATGAATAAATGTACCTTATCTCTATTATTATAAGGTACTTTTTTCCGTGGACGGCAAATATTCGTTTCGTTCGGCGCGTATCAATGTGCAACCACCATTAAATGGCAAAGATATACCCATCAATACTTCAGTCTCCACTCGCGCAGACTTATCTGAACCACGGTTTATCTCAAATGTCACGAAGACAGCTCAAGGTCCGCAGATCTTGGCATCGTTAAAAAGTACAAGTATAAACTATAGGTTTAGTACGTATTTGTAAATATTTTTAGTATGTTATTTGACCCAGACCTTGATTTTTTGCGTATGAATGTTAGATTTGTGAAAGGTGAGTTGTTATTCTGTTAGCATTAGCAACTACTAAGCAATGTCGTTAGTTCCACTTTTGACCACCGAGTAGACGCTTGTAGGGCAGTAATTACTAAATTATAACTAAAGTATCTTAATTTGCATTTAAATATCACAGTTTTAAATTGCACATAGAAAGAATACAAAATTACGTTAACACAATTTAAAAAAGCAAGGAAGTAAAAGTTAATAGTTAAATCCGCTGTGTAGCAATCATAATACAAATTTAGTTGCTTAGCTTGGATTTAATTGACGCCGTGTGGAATGTCTTTCAATATTTACTTATAATTATTGTTTCTTTAGGGTCCTACTGTTGACCCTTGAGGCACTCCTGACCCTACGAAATGCACAGAACGTGAAGTTGAAAGTATCCCAAGCACGCGATGCGATCCACCCACGGATATAAATGACCTTTAACGTTTCGAGACAGGTTTCGTTGCATGAGAACGAGGTATGCACTCAAGAATTATGGAATTTGTAACGTGAGGTACTTTATCAAAGGCCATTTTTAACTCTAAATATTATTTTGAAACTTGTTTTCTTTAAGTTCTTTAAGACCAGAAATTAAATATTAATCTACAGTAAATACAAATATAAAGATGTAGTTATTGCTTAAAAAAAATATTTGTATTATGAGTGGCGTATATTTCTTCGCTGTGATACGAGTACTTACATCACATTTAAAACGTACCTATTTCATAATTATGTTTTAAAATAAACTAAAAAGTAAAAACCAATGCGTAAAGTTAATTTTTTAATTATACTTTTGGAATAGAATTACTGATCAATTTTATAATTTAATTTTGATCAAGATCGCGATTAATATTAAAATAATCATTAGGTCGTTGTTACGTGAAACTCCAAAATCCAATCAAGCCTGTCTCCGATGGAATAACTTGATTAAAGTTACGTAAAAATAATTGCATGTCTTATACAAATAAATAATAATAGTATTTTCTATTTATTGGATGACCAGCCATTACTAACTTTATAATGTTCTTTTATCATACAATCGTAAATCAGACTATAATGATATTTACGAGAGAATAAATAAAAATGTCGAAAAAAGCCTGTGATTACCATAAATGGTCAGTAATTTAATGCAGGTACCTATTTTGTTCGAAAGTAGAGCTAGAGTACGATATAAAATCTCTACTTATGGATTGTCTATGAATACGTAATACGGTCATTGATCTCCGTTATGACGTCAGTTTCTTTACAAACATTAGTTTGTTCTTTATATATTTCATATTCATATCTACATTTTGCCTTCGGATGGCTTGAAGGATTCTTTTTTGTGCATTAAACAAACACATTAAAAAGTGCATTCACCTCTCATACTTGTATTTAATTTTATTTAGGTTTATAATATCGTATTACGACGTGATTTCTCTGAAACGTAATATTAATATTTTATAGCCTCATGTTGATGAGACAATTCTTAAAACATCTTACATATAACGTTACTTAACTTTCACTATGTTTTCTATAGTGAAGTGAAGTAAAAATGTGAAGTCGCAACGCATTATTAAATGTATGATTATAGCTATTTCCTCTGAATAATAAATGGACACTGTTGATCGCCTTTATTACCACACTGAATAGTGAGTTTTTACTGTTTTTATAGCATTGAGTTATTAGAGATATATAAGACATTTCCAATAAATATGGCGGTTTGTTGTTGTAGGTATATGAATTCCCTCCAAGACTTTCTTATTAAGTAAGTAATTCTGACGTAGGATTTACCACATATAAATGTGGCAAGCAGTTTTATATCCGTATACCTATATTTTAACAATCGTAAACTTTCGCTTTATTTGCATACCAAACTGTTTTCTTTGGATACATCTTTTTTGTTTACTTGTAAACATGCATCGTGTTAAGTATATTTAGAACATGATCTCAGTATCCATACCTATCAGAAGTTTTATCTTTACGAGCTGCTGCCTTTGTTTTGACTAAAAATTGCAATTCATTAAACTAATTATTATAAGTATCGTTAACAATAGGCAAATGTGGCACAACTTTGTTATTACTTAATACTAGTTTGTTATTGTTCTCTTGATTTTGTGGGGAATTGTGTCTCTGTTACACCTCTACCTTGAGACTCGTATAGTTTACAATTTAATGGATTAATTTGATTCGTGTATTTTCACAAACTGACGTGAGGTTCTGAGTCATATGAAGCAGGTAGTAAAACGTAGGTATTGTAAAGTGCTTACTTAGTCAATTCGGTTTGCTTTCCACTTGATATTCGAAGTTTTATAAAAACAGAAAGGACACGAATGTTATTGAGTCGTCGTATTTACATAACGGTGTAAATTTTAAATCAAAAGATGGATCATTAACTTTCTAGAGAGACAAATCAAACGAAATGCAGTGACAGGATTATTCTCCAACGAGCTCGGACTAGAAACCAGTTTACGAAACCTGTGTGCAAACATCCATGAGATGTGGCAATTTCCCTCATCATGGCATGGGCTGTTCGCTTTACGTCACTACACCAACGAGGCTACGACCAGATAACAACATGCTCACCACTCTGCATTGAATTCCAAACATTCTCTTTATGAAGCCACAACAATGCATACAACACAACACTTTACCTAAAACGTTATGACAGAAAAACGAACGCCAGTAAGCGACACTTACCGTTAGAGCTAAAATAATCATCCTTATCCATCAAATCATGCTGGAAGCCGTAAGCAGGCAGCCATGCATGGGAGCCCGGGGGCTCGGGCCAGTCCGAAATGCGAACCTCCTCCATTCTGACATGAACACAACACTGCACTCCACAAGCGTTTACACTGTTAACACAAGCATGCACGGGCTACCTCTTCGTTCGTCCATTAGGTGGTCATTTAGGGCGATAACGGTCGTCGAGATGCGGCCGGGTCGGTACGACTCCGGCATCAGCCTTTCACCAGGTACGCGTGAGCGCGGCGGGGAGCGGCGGTGAACTGGCGGCCGGTCGTCGCGAGCGCTGCGATCTCTCCACACGATTTTATCGCAGCAAAAAACTAGACGCCCGCCGCCACCGCTGCTACATGCCGATGCCCGCTCCATAGCTCAGCTGTACTTTTGCTAGCTGTCAACGGAAACTACAGCTGACAATATCCAAACAAGATTTACAACCCTGGAGTTGCCATCCACATTTGGAAGTTGACATTAAGGGGAAGCCATATAATAAGAGCGGTGACATATTATGTTATCCAGACGTGTCTACCGATTTACCTACCTGATTGTTTACGTTTTCCATCACGTCTGTTTTAAGCCGTAAGAAGTTATTTTTTGCAGTAATCGCTGCATAAAAATGTCTAATTTACGAGATTAGTCATTACAGTCATTATATTTAACCTTTTGCCTCGATGTTGATAATGATGCGGTGGCGGATGGAACGCCAGTTACACCATTGCCTATTCAAATCGGACATTCACTCCGAATTTAGGTTTTTATGTTTTATTTTAATCGTAATACAGATCACGATTACCTTACTTACGTGAACGTGCACCAGAAGTTGGGAAGAAGGTGAAAGTCGAACAGAATGTGATTTAAACAGTTACTTGGGTTTCTAAACCGTCACATTAATCTGTGATAGAACAAAAACTATTAAAGTTGGCAGGAGTCTTAAAATCGTGCCCATTGTTCTTGAGATATTACCGTTTGAAAGGTGGTTTGTTTGAGATTAATCTAACCTATTACATTTTGCAACTGCAAAGTTATTAAATTCGATTCTTACTTTTAAAATCTTTGTAAATGTTCCTTATCAATATATTTTGATGGAAACCACTAAACACTACGTCCAACAAAAGGCCATAACATTTTTTCCAAGAAGTTTGTTTTGAATGGGAATAGAACTACCACAGAATGTCAATAAGGAAGTGAAATGATGATGATGAAGGGATTATGTTGAGAATAATGTGCTGTTCATTCCCACTTCAGTCTTCGGTGCATTTCCGCATAACTTCTTAGAGATTTAACGGGATTAGATGAGATTAAATTATCTGTTGGTTTCTGTATAGTTTGTTTGGCTTAAACGTATTAATATATTCAATTAAAACATTCCTTTGATTCATCTTTTATGATAATTTTGTTATTTTTGTTTCTAGTTGATTTCAAAGACTCTGAAATGAATGATGGATAATTACTGTAATTTTTTTAAATTCTTAAACCATTTAGCAGCGACTGTCACAACACAAACAAACAAACAAAGATAGGTACGAAAAACATAACCCTTTCCTTGCAGTCGGGTAAAAAATAAATAGAAAATGATGTAAAGAGATGAGGAGTGCTGTAGTCTGACTTATTTCAGTCACAGATGAAACTAATTATTGAAACTGTTTACTTAAAACCATTTATTTATCATTAACTAGCTGCGCCCCGCGGTTTCACTCGCGTAAGTCCGATCTTTCTCACCGTTTAAACCTTCCCTGGACTACGACAAACATTTCAAAAATCATCTAAATCGGACCAGCCGTTTTCGAATTTTAGCGAGACAAACGAACAGCAATTGATTTATATATATTTAGATATTGCGTTATAGGTTATAAGATTGGCTTCATCATCTATCGCACGATTTTGACCACTGGTGTGAAGCGGACTTAACTCAGTCAATCATGCAAGAACATTCGCAATTACTGCAACTTTTTATTGGCTTTTGACATTCTGTGACACAATGACATAGCACGAACATTTTGCACTTTCTGATTTTTACGATTGACCAATAAAACTAATTAGATTTTGTTAGTTTGTTAGGCAATCAAAAGCCTTCCTCAAATCATAAAATAAATTGATACTAGCAATGTGGATTTGCAACTCGGAAGTATAACTTATCAAATAGTTTTACTATGGCTCAATGTTAGTAGGTTATTTATTAACTATTAAATATATAGAAAACTAGCTGTAGGTATATAATACGAGTATATTGTACCCTGCGGGCCACCACAATAATCTTCATAGAATGGTACCTTGGGAACTCTCAAAAAATCCTTCTCAGGTCTCACCTGCGCAGAAGTTCTGTGCAAAATGTGATGATTTAAGAGGAAAGGGTAGGGGAAGGGCTCTCTCTTCATACAAACGTAATCGACTGTTTCCTCCCTGGATAATGATACTAGCACAAATATTTTTATTTCATAAAACCTATAACTGCCCTGACTATGCACGCCCCTATGTCTTGGTTTTTTTTTCACATTCTGATTATCATAGAAATTAAGAGTTAAAAACAAAAAATTAAAACACAGGGTCGTGGTCATGGCAGTTATAAGTGTTATGCTAAAAAATTTTTTGCTCTAGTGTCATTATTTAAGGGAGGAAACAGTCGACTACGTTTGTATGGAGAGAGCCAGTTCCTCTTAAGTCTGGATTTTAGTTTAGCGGTTCCAGTTGTGATTTGAAGTGTGCATGGTTAAAGTCTCTAGATACATTTCAACAAATAAATATATAAAAAAGCATCGAATTGAGAACCTCCTTCTTTTTATAGTCGGTTAAAAACAAACAAAACCGTTAGAAATATAAATGACACAATCAAGACAATCAAAACTGACGATTATAAGAAACTTCTTGTAAAAGTTAATGATCAAATAATAGAAGAGATTGCGCGTCTAACTTTACAGCTACGAGTATAATCGGCATTTAGTTCATGCTTCAAACTTTGACCTTTGTGTGAAAATAAAAGTCTCATTGTTTATAATACACATGAAATTACGAAACAAAGAAATGAAAATTATGTACGGGGATTACGTTACGTGGTTATAACGTATGCTAGATGTATGCTGTGATTAGTAAAACATCGCGGTTATGTCATTTAGCAAGCCATTAACGAGATCTTTAGGTGTTTTTGGTGGGAACGAACGTTAAGAAATATAAGTTTACCTACACTAATATACGTAACTATAATGACAGGGTGTTTATATCTTCATAAAAATAGTTTCAGTCCACCTCCTCAGTCCACCTGGGTTGACCATCGGCAGTTTTCTGTTCTCACTGTTCATCTCAGTTCAAGTGGGTGGACCACGAACTATATTTGGAATACTGTTCAATTTTGAAATTCTCATTTCATACATACATAACCTAAATTATGTAACCACTAGCTGCATCCCGCTGTAAAACCCATGTAAGTCTCGATAAAGCGGAAATTTCGGAATCAAAAATCCTGTCTTTCTCCATGCTCTCAACTACCAATATGCCGATTTTCATCCAAATCGGAAATGGCAAACAAACAAATAAATAATATAAACTTTCGGATTTATTAATATATTTTTTCTTCTGAAAAACAGTAATATTTAACATTATAAATACAAATAAATCAAAACACCAGTTAGTCAAATAATCCATTATTAGCCACCCCTTATCGTTACCGGCGTAAAGGTTCCCATAATGCTAGAAGCATTGCCATGCTGAATGGCGATGGCTAACCTCTGCGCTATTTATTAATATTAGCTAAGATTTGATTCGGATTGCACTTACATCTAAAGTTTTAAACATGACAAATTGTGGGAAGCCATACAAAAATTGAAAGGCCAAGTTCCCTTAGTTCACTTAGGGATTTTATGCACTAGCAACACTGCTGGTAAAGCTGGTCATTGTCTAAGATTTTGTATATTTAAGGCGTTTGGGAGTAGTCCACACATGAGTAAAGATATGCCGTAAGTGTGTTTTTTTTTTTCAATACACCTATTAGCCTATGTCCAGCCAGTGATTCTAGTTAAAAATCCCTAAGTGTCAAAAAATTCATAATTTTCCACTGTAATGTCACTAAATAAGTAACTTGATGCTCTCTGAGTACGTTCAGAAGTGATTGATTTATCATTACTTCTAACTACATCCAAGTTGATTGTAAACAGTAGGTTCCTACTTGTAGACATTGGAATTTTACGGTTCGGAACAAATAGAGATTACCATTTCTCGACTTTAAATGGACCAATTTAAGCAAAAATGATTCAGTCCACACCAACCTCATTCCGAGATAATTGACATTTAAGTTTATTGCTGTATTTCTCTGGCTTGATAAGGAAAAAGGTTGTGTTTTTAATGAAATGTAATTCTATGTGTAATAAACTAATTTACATGCATATTTGTAGTAAATAAATTGCAATAGTTTTGTAGATATTCGGAAAAACTTGCGTCTGGATCATTATTACAAAATAAATTTTGTATGAAATTAGCTGTGTAGGCTGCGGAAACAAAAATGCAAAAATGTTCCAAAGTATAGCAATGTTTTTTTTTAATTTTTTTGATGAAATATAATAAAAAAGTTACCCTACCCAAAATCAGGTTCACCACAATAACCTTCTACATCATCTATTATTGTTCATAATATCCAAGCCACATAATTTTATGTTTTGTCACAATATTTTACCTAACCCATTTGTGTCAGTTTTGCGATAGAAAAACATTCGGGATGGGTTTGCATGTATTTTTGAAACCTAGGCGCTCGCTTTACTCGCACGTGTTCTGTCACAACATCTCTCCTTATCTATTATCCGTGTCGGTTCTGTAATAAATGGTCTATATGGACTCCTGGAAGACTAAAGGCACGCTTCGCTGTCCCATGTTTGGTCACAATATCTAACATATCCTGTTCGTGTCAGTTTAAAAACCAGACTTTAAAAACCATAGTATGTACCCATCCGTGTTGGTTCTGGGATAAAAATACATTCTGGAGTGTCCATAAAGAAACCAAAAACTGGTTGCCTGTAAAGTCGGTATACGGGCGAAAGTTTTACGTGACAACAACTGTGCTCGAGTGGAAGGGACGCGTGCCTTTCACTTTTTATGCCTGTCTCTCTCGCTCTTAGGCGGGCTAACCATGCCCGCGTGCCTCTCACTCGCTCTCATTGTGAGCGCATAACGTCAGCGGAGCGTAACGCAGTTTCTTGAAGTGTCACCCGGCAAACCAATTTATAAAACGTTGTCACGTCAAAACCCTCGCCTCGCTCCCGCGTGTTTGGTCACAATATCTATCTTAACCTATCAGTGTCGGTTCTGTAATAGAAAAACTTTCGGGGTTGGTCTATCTTGATTCCTAGAAAACAAAGCGCTCGCTTCGCTCGCCCATGTTTGGTCGCAATATCCAACCTAGGTTAGGTTGGATATTGCGATAGTCTAAGTCAATTTTGAGACGAAAAATAGTCTGGGTTGGTCTATCTTAATTTCTAGGAAACAAAGAGTTTGCTTCGCTCGCCCATGTTTGGTCACAATATCTAACCACACTTAAACTGTCCATGTCAACTTTGTGAAAAAATGACACACGGACATACAGACAAGAAAGACATACGGACATACGGACTAGCCTTACCCAATTCAGATTTAGCCTTACACTCTTCAGGTCCATATTATGTAGTGTGTGTAAAAATATATAATAAAATTCCAGAAAACATTAAGAATGAAAATAAAGTAATCATATTTACTATAAAAGAGTTTATTAATGATAACACATAATATAATAAGTAAGTATAAGTAAATCAACTCAATAAAAGCAATAAGAAGTGTAATATGTATATTAATAAAGTAATTAAGTAGGTATACCTAATATTTTTGTAGTGCCCAACCGGATTCATTTTGTTTCAAATATATTTTTTTAACCATCTGTATCTACACATGAAGCAATAAATGATGATTATGATTATGGTTTAAAACCCCTAGGAATCAAAGCCGTTTAAAACCTCTGGGAATCAAAGCCGTTTCGGAAACTATGCTGCTCTATATTTATGTGGAAATAATAACATACCTATATTATAACTATATACCTACTGAGAAAACAACACTTCATTTATATAGGTATATATTTTTAATTTTGTTATTTAGTAAAAACAACTACTTGGCAACACTTTGTATTTCCAAACTCCAAGTTGTATGCCGCATGACAATTTTAACGCCATGCACTTAATTCAATTTTACCCAAATTGTGGGTTAGTTCCCGTGTGCATAAATATGTCCAAATATAAGAATAAATTTTCATGCAAAAAAATACCTACAATTTTATTAACTACGGTATTTAGTAAAAGATTAGGATTAGGTTACAAAAATTGTTACAAAAAATAGAAGGTGCAAATAAATAAATGTTTATTTGATTAATAACGTTTTCGGAATATATAGGCAATATTCTATTTACTTTATCGCCGAGATATTAATCATAATTTTTATTGAAACTTCTAAAAACACTTGTGTGGCTATACACTACCTACACCGAGAATCGTTTTTTAGATTTGATTTTTTCTTATTTCTATATTTTAAACAGATTCATGTGGCCTGGATTGGTAGAGTTCTGAAGTGGAAAGTTCTTGAGAATTGAGTTAAAATGATTCAAGGTAATTGGACCATTTCAGCAGAATGATTTATGTAAATATTCCACAATGTATAAAACGCGTAACTGTTACAAATGCCTTGGATCATTATAGCAAATCAAAAATGGTTACATGTCAGTGCAACCAACAAAATACAAAAATGATTCTAATAGCATGAAACACTTATGCATTACAAAAAATAGTCTTCAACATAACAGCTGTGGGTTGGACCATACGGGTTTTCCTCATTTGTAAAGATAGGATTATGAGTCTTTGATATGTTAAAATATACCTTATTCCCAGTACATAAGTCACAATAACTCGAAATTGGCGAGGTTGTGGATTGGATCATTTTTGCTTAAATTGGTCCAAATGATGTATGTTACGCGAAACGCTTTCGCGACTCCATGACGCGGTAATAACTGACTTGTGATGTCGACACTGAGGTAAACTGATCTGGGAAACTAAGCTACAGGCTGTTAGAGTAGGTGCTGCGACCACGAGCCGCATCGTATGCATCTTATTTATTTAGGTAAGTTACTTCAGGTTTTTAGCTGTATTTTAATGTCTGAGATATTTTTTTTGTTAAGTATATTTAATTCTGAAATATTTAATTGATTGCAAAAAATTAAAAAAAAAAAGTATTATTTACCTTTGTAGGTATTTTTGTGGGTTTTATGGTAGGTATTAGGATTTTACTCGACAGACGGAACAAAAAGCTGATAATGTACATTCTATGTCTTTGAACTCAATCTCTTGCGTGTTCTATTGGTATTTTTTTAACTTACCATGTGAGTGGGGCCCGCATGTGGAAGCATTGTCCAATAGACTTAGTTCTGCCGCTTACGCCGTTAAGAAAATTCGCGAATACACGGACATTGAGACTGCTCGTCTAGTCTATTTCGGCTACTTCCACAGTGTCATGTCGTACGGCATCCTACTGTGGGGGTGTGCTGCAGATATTGATGCTATTTTCATATTGCAAAAGAGAGCTGTCCGAGCTATCTACAAAATGGGCCCCAGGGAATCACTTAGAGAAAAATTTAAAGAGATAAATATATTAACGCTCTATTCACAATATATCTACGAAAACTTGCTCTACGTTCACAAAAATCCTGATATTTTCCGTAAAAACAGCGATATTCATAATTTCAATTTAAGAAATAAGGGTGAACTTACCGTGCCCGGTAGTAGGCTCCGGAAAATAAACAGGTCGTTTAATAGTACATGTGTGCTCTATTATAATAAATTACCTAAAGATGTATATGACATGTCCATTAACTGGTTCAAAACTTTTATAAAACATAGATTGTGCAGTAAGGCATACTATGATACTTCGTCTTATCTATTAAGATAAGACGAAGTATCATAGTATGCCATCTTTATTTCTTTGGATGCTTAATACTTAAAAGTATACAGGGCCACATAAAATCGTCTTAAAAACTAAGTTAGGATGTGTGCCTTCGGAACGCGCCCACCAATGAGAAGAAGGCACAAGAAACTCATGGGGTTTTTTTTTTCATGTGGTCACACTCACAAAGGTCAATATTACAGTATTTGAAAGTATTATTTGAAATGGAGCAACTAAAGTCATGTCCATGGGTTCTTATCATTATGATAAGAACCCATGGAATAAAGATTTAAAGATTTAAAAAAGAAATAAAGATTTTTGATTTGATTTGATTTGATGAAGAAAGTTTCACCCCTCGCTACTGCTACCTAGACTAGGAAGTCGCTTTTCATCAAATTAAAAGATATCAAATGCGATTGTAAATCACAGATTTTTTAACATTGTTTATTTCTAATAAAAGTCTCGTAAAATTACGTTAGATAGTTATATGAGTTATAGTAATTATCCCACGCTTGCTCAGTACCAACAAACATAGATTTATGGCTGTAAGCCAAATGGTGTCTATTTCTAATATTTTAAGCATTTATGCTCTACCTGCTAATACCAAGGTGAAAACGGGGCAAATGCGTTTTCTTCCAGAATTAATATTGGTACTTAGGTGCATATAAAACTTAAGCATGGTGGTACCGATGAGGTACCAACCCTAACCACCAGGGGTAACATCAGTGGTATGGTGGGCCCATCAAGAGTAATTTAAAGAAATCTTTACATAACAAAATTTACGAAGAAGAAAGACAAAGACGGGGCGAAATACAGCAACTGAATACGTTTCAGTATTCATAATTTTTCTATTGATACAAATGCAAGCAAAATGTTTATCATAGAACCAAGGTCTGCTATCTACAATCCGGCAACTTTGGAGATCGCCGTAGAGCTTCAAAACTGCTATTTTTAGAATGTTTAATGTTCTTCATCTCATTAATTTATCAGACATATATAATTATTACGAAAATAATCTTATGATTGCAGTCTTAGAACTCTATAGTGGGTCTGTAATTTTGTTGCCGACTGTACACTGTTTCCTCATTTCTATATAACAACGAATAAAGATCTTCTTACTAAAGGAAAAAGAGCTTATAAAAACAAATTAAAAAATAAGCAAATTCCAGAGGCTTGATTTTATGATAAAATAAAGATACTCTCTACCTACAGGCATTATTCAGGAAGTTATAAATTAGGGGAATAAAATATATCAGGTGTTAGTGGCCAAACTCTAGCTAAACGGCTGAACCCATTTGTATGATTTTTTTTGTGTAAGTATATTCGTTTTTTTCCTTTTTTTATAATATGGCAAAACAACGTTGCCGGGACAGCTAGTTTTGTATAAAAATATGTCGAAGATTTACGATAGGTTTTGTTGTTAAACAGTTGTTTTCCATTTTCCAATCTATAATGAATTTAGATTTGGAATTGGAAACAGCTGTTCACTGCAGTGAATGAATGCAAAACAAAACACGTAAGAACCTTGGTATTGGATTGTCGTTAAACTTGCAATAACATACCAACGTACGCAACTCGGAAACAATTTGGAAAACTAACAAAACCATTTGGATTTCTTACTACCAATTCCCACGTCGATAGCAAATACAAGAACTGCATTGCACTGCATGTTTGGCTTCTGGCCAGTCAAACATAGTACTTACCTAGAATGGTACTCGTACTTCGACTTTCTTCTTTTGTATATTGGTGTGGCTCACCTATTGTTTCAGATCACCCTAATAAAGCCTCTAACGTGACCTAACATCGGCTACCAGAGTCCAGAGACAGAAATAATGTATTTACTTAGTATAGCTACCTCTCCTAAACCTTGTACATATAATATATACACGGTGTAACAAGGGGGGTGGATCATCGGTTGCTGGGGGGTGGGGGACCTCAGTACCTATCGATTTAACCCCCATGTATGTTCCGCAATATTCACTGGTTCAAAAGTTATTTGGGTTTTTGTGAAATTTTAGTAAAAATCAGATTTCACCCTGAACTTCGCAATTACAACCAAACTATCAGGTCTGCGATTCTGCCTTTTTTGTGAAACAAGATCAATAGTCGACCTTTTGTACCCCTACACCAATCAGAGTCTTCACTACATAGTATAAAATAAAGTCGCTTTTTCTGTCCCTATTTCCCTTTGTACGCTTAATCTTTATAACTACGCAACGGATTTAGATGCGGTTTTTTTTAATAGATAGAGTGATTAACGAGGAAGGTTTTTAGATATAATACATGCATAATACAGCCGTGCGAAGCCGGGGCGGGTCGCTAGTAGATTTATAAAACTCAAAATAAAACCATTAAAGTAACATTTTTTTTCAAAATCTAATGTTTACATTATCTTTGTATGTTTCTAAAAAAAATTTCACAGAATATTTTTTTCTGCAACCTAGGTACCTATCTTAAAAACTACTGGCTTTCATAAAGTATAAGCCCTGAAAGTCATGTCATATATTTTCACGGGATCGGGAATAACGCGGGTGAAACCGTAGGGCGCAGCTAGTTTTACATGGTTGTCTCTCGGATCTGTTGAGAATAATCCTAGATTTCACCACTTTTCCCTAGGCATTCACTATTTCACAATGAAAAGAACTAAACGAATGCGGTAGTTGAAAACCGCAATAATTTGCGAAGACCACAACTATAAGAAAACAATAATAGTACTATTTTATGATTGAAGTATGCAAGCTCGTGGCACTCAAGACCTTGCAAGTTTCCTTAATTTTTACGCAGTAGTAAAAATGGTATAATTTATTCCTCATATGGGCTCCACTACTATCCCATCTCTATAGCCGAAGTAGTTTTCTAAATAGTCTAAATCAGGTTAGGGGTGATCCTGGGCTGTATTTTATAATTCAGACAGGGATAATCGTAGTTAATCCACATCATATTATCATACATAAACCACATCTTTGCTACGTTTCAACTCTTGTTAACGTCGATGGTACAATTTAATTTAAAAAGGCCAGATCCGTCTACTCCAGTTTGCTGCCAGGTTTTGGCATTATAATTGGCTGACATCAGGGGCCCTACCGCGGTAAGTGCGTCGGCTTCAAGCCGACGTCGATATCCCAAACCGCGTCTTACAATGGGCAAATTTTTGAGCTTGCTTTTCATAGAAATTTTGAATAATTAAGTAGTGTTTTCGTGTGTTTTAAGTATGCAGGATTGCCGGGGACATCAAAACATTAAAAAATACGTGATTATGGTTTTATTATTTAAAAAAAAACAAAGTCATATTTTGTAGTGTTTTTTTTTGAAATAACAAAACCAGAATTACTTATTTTTAAATGTTTTGATGTCCTCAACAATCCTGCATACTTAAAACACATGACCATAGAGTTTGGTACGGATCAATTACCTATGCACAAACTTCCCAGATTTGCCCTGCAGCCCACGTAGGCCTGCAGTTTTCAAAAGACGCGGACGCTTCATAACTCCGTGATAGGACCATAAATGGACTCTATTTACGTCTCTACCCGTAAATTAGTTATCAGTTTATCACACGCAGTAAGTAAGTAGGTTCCTTCACACACACACATCGCCATCTAGTCCCAAGCTAATTAACTAGACTTGTGTTATGAGTGTTTGTGCTACAGTTGTGATATACCATAGACAAGTCAATGTGCTGCCCCGAGTCTTTATTGAATGGCTTCCGGAAAACATGCGACATGCACGTTAATAGTAATTGCTTGGAACTATTATATTATAGAAAACATTTCATTTTATACGTCGCGTAATGTCCACTTGTTTTTAGCTACTAAAAATAATAGTTGTCTGTAAAGTCAGTCTAAACATAGCAAAGATAATACGTTGCTAAGGTTACCTTGTCAATAACGCTCACGTTCCCGTCACTTGAGCGTGACCTCACACTTTTTTGTGATTGCAGAAAAATACCCTTTAGTAATGTTATTTAATAAGTTTTATTCAGTATGCAGCTACGTATAGCAGAATACGGCTGTTATGGGTAGGAACTCTAGGAACTTAAATGCTTATTAAAAGTATTGTTGTTATTGTATTGAATAGCGTATATACGATTCAGACTTTTTGTCGATTTGCCCATCGATTATTTTGAAGGCAGACGTTCACTTGTTTTTTTTTTTGCTTCAAATTGAAACATTTTCACCAGTCGTCGTCGTCGTCAGCGACTTTGAAAACTTTATAATCTGACGCGAGTGCTTGGTTTCATTTCTGGACCTTGACTTCGATCAGAAAGAAACTGTGTAGGGTTATCTTTCAAGTGGATTTATTTATATTATATAGGTAGGAACAATAATTTAAGTACAAGTCCTCAATGACAGAATTGGTTCACAAAGCGACAAGTGAATTGAGATATCGCATCAATGCAATAAGTAGCACATCTTATCTTGTTTTGATACCTTAAAGAAAAGAACATGGTTCTTTCTTATCATTCGTATGACGGGTTTAATCAATCGTTGATAAAATCCTATTTGTTCAATGCAAATTCGATGGATGTTAATGATTGATATTCCATTTGCGTCAGGGAATATAAAAATCGGTTGAGTTTGCGCCAATGAAAATGTATACCTTCCTACCTCAAGGACGTTCTAAGTAATTGTTACGGGCCGTTTATTGTTATTTATTTGACCTACCTACATAGTTTAAATAATTCATAAAAGTAACAAAAGCAACTACGACTCTAGCCTACCAAGCCAAACTACGGCGCGAATCAAATCTGTTGGATACGTACATTTAAATGACATGGCAATGATATAAGTCTCAGAAAAGTAATGACAGTACACAATCCAAACTAATATTGCACAAAACAGAGCGATACCATCATTGCTCGTTTTAGCAGTGGCGTAACTACAAGGTGGCAAGTCGACAAAATCCCCCGGTCAGAGGAGAATCCCAACTTCCAACATTTATTATTACACATTTAGTAAAAAAAAAAAGATTTGTCTTTAATTTATTAAAGTTATTAAACTACTTAGTTGCATAGAGTTTCTTGAGCCATTTTTTTATCAAAATCATTTATACTGGTGTTAGGGTTACCAAGCCTTGAAATGTAAATAAAAACCGGTCGAAGCAAACGACTCCACATTGTATAACTCTTCGAAAGCAGTCTCCAGAAAGACCTGGTAACTTGTTATGACGAAGAATCCGATCTGGAAGGAGCTCGGTTTGTTCTTCAAATCCGGCCAGACCGATTTTATCCGGTAAGATGGAACTCTACTTATATTACCCAATACATAACATCGTTTGGTCTTTCTATTTTGCAAGATCCTATCTCACCTTATCAAGATTATTAGGTAAGTAAGTAGGTATTTGAGTCACGCTGCATCATTGTTTCCTACGTTATCGGAGTAGACAGCTGTCACGATAAATAGCAATTTGAAAGGGATTTTCTGGTTATTTATTATTTTGGCATGTCCTTTCTCTTGAGTCTTGGTAAAAGTTGGGGATTAGATGTGATCGTATTGTTGATAGTAGAGCAGAGAAAGTGTCGCAGAGATGTTTAAAAAGTAGAAGTTTAAGTACTTATTATAAAATATTTATATGTATACTTACCAACTTACATAGGACACTATCTATTTTGTGGTTTATTTGGCCTTTTTCGCAGAGTCTAATTTAAAACCTCGATTCCCTATTTAACAAAAGTCTGGCACTAAACTTTTAGATAAGTTTTTAGCGTCATACTTGACAGTTTACAAGTAGATTTATTAGTTGCCAATGTTTGTTATAAACTCTTGACTTATCTTTTTAGCGTTAATTAATTTAAAAAAGTATTTTTTTATTTATTTACTTGAATTGTCGCACGAAAACAATCGATGACGTCACTATCTTATCTTTGAAGGCTTATTCTTTGAAGGTCTGGTATTTCTTCCGGTAAATGGACTGCAGGTGCCTGTGACGTCATCATCGTGGGATCGTATTTTGTTTCTTGTAATCGACAAATAAATAATCGTAAGTAACATACTTACGATTAATAAAAATACAATAAATGTTGTAGGACATTTTTACACAGCTCCATCGGACCCCAAAATAAGCTATTGGCTTGGGTTTTGGTGGCCAGACAACGGATAGAATAATTGGATCGAAGTTATCGCGGGTTGGATGGCGACCGAGAAAGAAGTAACACGTTACGAAATCGTGAAATATTTCTTGAAAATGTTTAAAAAGGAAACGGGAGTTCGTTCTGTCTATACGCGTGTCCCGGCGACACGATATTTTTTTCACTTAGGTACATACTTTTCTTTAATACTTACAACATTTGCATTGCAACATAATATTTTAATATAAAAAATGGTAACTGGTAGGTTTACGGACGATATTTTTTTATTTGATAACGTACTAAGAAAAGGTAACCATAGCAACGTATTATCATTGCTATGGTTACTTGTCAATAACATGACGCATGACGTCACACTTTTTTGTGAGTGCAGGTGTTCATCGATTCATAAGACGTCAAAAAATATTTTAACCTTTTGGCAACCGTTACCAACATATTTCATATTTTATCGTTCCCACTGGAAACATAAAAGAATAATGTTGGTATTTATTACTACCTACCAACAGATAACAAACAAAAACGCATTTATGATGTGAATGACAATCATTTGCTTCGAAAGTGATTCATTAATGATCGTTAGCTGGGCTAATGACCAATCAATAAATAAGTTATATTGATAAGTGCATGTAGTATTAATATAATTAGCCTTTATTGATTTTAGGAAAACATCGTGATTAAACCTACTACGGCTTAATTGACTCTAATTGTATTGACGAGGTCTTTCTTCTGGACATGGTGGACTAAGCTGAGGGTGGTATAGGTTCTGGGCAAGCCTACTCCATCAATACATACCTATACCAGGCAATACAGCGCCCTAAATATCATGAATTAAAAAGTTGCTAGTGTTATAAAATGATGTAGAGAAATATATACCAATTTTATAAAGCTGAAGAGTTTGTTTGAAAGCGTTAATCTCAGGAACTACTGGTTCGAATCGAAAAAATATTTTTGTGTTGGATAGTCCATTTATCGAGGAAGGCTATAGGCTACTTTTCATTTTGATATTCTCACGGGATCGCGACTTACGCGGGTGATACCGCGGGGCGCAGCGAGTATACCTATATTATTGAACTAGCAGTGCTTCGCGGTTTCACTAGCGTAACTCCTGATCCAATGGGAATATCGGGATAAAAAGTAGCCTATGTCACTTAGGATGAATCAATGTATCCACATACCAAGTTTCATCTAAATCGGTTCAGTAGTTTCGGAGCCTATACAATTCAAACACAAAAATCTTTCCTCTATATCTAGATACTAGCTGACCCGTGCCCACTTCGTTGGGCATTTATTTTATTAATATTAAAAAAAAAGCCTACCCAGGAAAGACACGGTCAGCAAAATGATTCCCAGGTCAATTCACAGACACCGACAGTAACCGGCGGGTACCTTACTCATAGATCTAAACTCCCCTCCCGCACGCGCACCCCCCCCTTGGTGACGCCCACTTCGCAACGGGCCGTGCAGCAGAAATCGTAATATTTTAATTTCGCCATAACTTCAAAACCAAACGTCCAATTTTAATCATTCAAAGACCAAATATTATCTCCATAAACTGTTCTTAGTGATGAAATCATTTATTTTGATAAGGATTAATAGCATGAGTAAAATAAACGCGTTTAAATGTAGTCCAAAAAAATTCAAGATTTTTAAATAAAAAAATGGTTGCTGTGCCTCACTCGACATAGATGGGTATAGTGTGTCGCGGACTTTTTGTAGATATTTATAAGATCTACAATTAATTAGAACATTTTATGGTTCTATCTTTTATAGTTTAGGCAGCGTACGCAAAATAAGTAACTTTTCTGGTTGATTTTTTACACCTTGTGTCCGAAAAACCCAAATATCTTACGGAACCCTATTTTTTTCCAAAATAAAATATAGCCTATGTTACTCGTGGATAATGTAGCTTTCGAATGGTGAAAGAATTTTTAAAATCGGTCCAGTAGTTTTTGAGCCTATTCAGTACAAACAAACAAACATACAAACAAAGTTTTCCTCTTTATAATATTAGTGTAGATATACCTAGATAATCTATTTAAATATGTGACCGAGAAGGATTTGATTAATGCATGAAATAATACTTTTACTATAAAATAAAATTCACAACCATGACGATCTCGATAATAATACATATTTCATATTAAAAATTATATACCGTTTCTTGACCGGGTCAAGCTCTGAATTCAGTAAATTAACACGCAACACGTCTAAACTAAATGATAATTAACTGAGGTTCTACACGGATATGTTGCAGTAGATATTGAATAAAGATGTGAATTCTTTGTAATTTCTAGGTTTGATGGTCCATTAAGAGCGTGACTTCAATGTAGGTTGTTAATTACGGCTGCCAATATACGGCTGGATTTAGGTACTATCAGGTGAATCAAAATTGTAAAACCAACGCTAACGCCAATAAGTCAAATTATGGTCAAACAGCGTTTGTACCTTTAGGTAATTTCTCTGTAGAAAGAGTTTAAAAGCGATTAGTTTAGTAGCGAAGAGTTTCAATTTTTAATAATACACTGACAAAATAAAGGCGTCGACTTATAATCTCTTTCTATCCATATGAATAAACGACTTCTACAAAAAAAGAAATCTTCGTTTTACCCAACTGCAAGAAAAGGGTTTTGTTTGTTTGTAATATTCTTTTTTCTCGTTTTTCTTTCTACTAATATTAGTTTCGGGTGATCAAAGGGCTAACAACGGATAAGTATTTCTATCCAACGAAGCAACGCAGCTACCTAGTCATTTGGGAACTCTTCCTAGGGACCATTTGGGACTTATTTGTACTTGTTTTTTTTTTAATTACAAATAACTTAAACTTAGTGACAGGTGGTTATTGCAATTTGTCCCCTGATAGTACAAAATCCTGTGCTGCATTTTGCACAATACTCTTGCCAATACACCTACTCTCTTGTCAAGATATATATACATATATATATAATAATAGCTAACACCCAAACCCCATCGTGCCATTTTCCACAGCGAGTTTAATTATTGCGCCATAACTCCTCTTGTCAAGCTACAAAAACAGGGGTTGAGTTCTACTAATTTTCCTAACATCTTAACTAACATTCAAACCCCACCGTCCACAGAAAGTTTAATTATTGCGCCAATACTCTCTTGTCAAGCTATAAAGAAAGGATTAAGTTCTAATGGTTTTCCTAACATCTTAGCTAACACCCAAACCCCACCGTGCCATTATCCACAGCGAGTTTAATTATTGCGCCAATACTCTCTCGTCAAGCTATAAAGAAAGGATTGGGTTCTAATGATTTACCCAACATCTTAGATAACACCTTAATCCGACTGTGCCATTTTCCACAGCGAGGCTAACAATTGCGCCACTCTCTTGTCAAGCTATAAAGACAGGATTATAGATTCTAATGGTTTTCCTAACATCTTAGCTAACATTCAAACCCCACCGTCCACTACGAGTAATAACTGCGCCAAAAACTCTTATGTTAAGCTATAAATAAAGGATTGGGTTCTAATGATTTTCCTAATA
Organism: Idaea aversata; assembly: GCA_907269075.1. NCBI lineage: Eukaryota > Metazoa > Arthropoda > Insecta > Lepidoptera > Geometridae > Idaea > Idaea aversata. The sequence continues at coordinate 3,806,557 of OU026084.1, forward strand.
TCTTGGCTAACATCCAAACCGCACTGTGCCATTTTACACAGCGAGTTTAATTATTGCGCCAAAAACTCTCTTGTCAAGCTACAAAGACAGGATAGAGTTCTAATGATTTCTTAACATCTTAGCTAACAACTAAACCCGACCATGCCATTTTCCACAGCGAGTTTAATTATTGCGGCAAAACTCTATCAAGCTATAAAGATAGGATAGAGTTCTAATGATTTTCCTAACATCTTAGCTAACACCTTAACCCGATCGTGCCATTTTCCACAGCGAGCCTAATAATTGCGACAATACTCTCTTGTCAAGCTACAAAGACAGGATAGAGTTCTAATGATTTTCTTAACATCTTAGCTAACATTCAAACCCCACCGTCCACAGCGAGTTTAATTATTGCGCCAATACTCTCTTGTCAAGCAATAAAGATAGGATTGGACTCTAATGATTTTCCTAACATCTTAGCTAACTTCCAACCCCATTGTCCACAGTATAATTGCGCCATGCTAACTACAGGAGGTGAGGCGAACTCGGTCAATCGTTCGCCAATCGTTCACGGGTCACTAGTCGATCACAATCACCGGGACTGGAGTTTACTAACATGAAGACAGCGGAATTACTCCATGTAAATATACAGTCTTGTATTGGACACCACTTCCTGGATTATGTGAGCATGGTAATTAAATGTTAACATTCCGGTTTTGGTATATATTAATCTTTTGATATCAAACATTTTGGACGTGTTATCAATAGTAGGTATCTTGGTCTGTTTGCAGCTTGTTTTACGTTTTTTGAATCAGGATTTTATATTTACGGTTTCATCCCCGTAAGTTCCGATCCCGAGGGAATATCGGGATAAAAAGTTGTCAATATGTTAATCCGTGTCTCTAGCTATCTATATAGGTAGGTACCGAGTTTCATGGCAATCAGTCCAGTAGTTTTTGCGTTAAGGTGTAAAAAACATAAAAACACACAAATACATACTAACACCCAAACTTTCACATTTGTAATATTAGTAGGATAGAATGGGTTGAAAAGACGATCAAGCCTCAAGCCACTTGGTTGCGTTAAGTTAGCGTAATAAGCAGTTGTTACTTCATAATAACTTTATTAAGTGTCAATTGAGTACTTTTTCTACATTGTCTATTAGGCTATGCTATGCAATCGAATTTTTGTGATTACTAATAAAGTAATTAATTTAGTTCTATTTGTGAATACCTGTTATTTGTCATCTGATTTATATTTCTGGTTCTAGTCTGTGGTAGCTGTGAAATTATAATAAAAAAGCTTTGAGTAAGTATTCAGTAAGAAAATAAATAAATATTTTAGTTTAGAATTTGATTTCGAGTCTTCTCAAGAATCTGCGAAGATTTTTGTTTAGTACAAAATTAGTTTTTTTGGCAGATGCCTAACTACGGTCTTCGGAAAAAAGATTAGGGCGGTTTATGTTAACGTAATTTAGTGAAAGAATTATCGGGGGTAGGTAGTGTCTGTTTATTTTCAACTAGCTGCATCCCACAGTTTCACCCGCGTAAGTCCGTGGGAATTTCGAGATCAAAAATATCTTAATGTCCTTCTCCATCTCTTTAACTGGGTGAAATGCGAGTCGTACTCGCGCACAAAAGATTCTGAACCATTATATTCTTTAAATACATAATCGGTAAAAATTTCAACTGTCTAGCTATAACGGTTCATGAGATACAGCCTGGTGAAGTGAAGTGAAGTCTTAGAAATAAGGTGCCTTTTTTACTTTGGGTAGGGAACACTAAAAAGATTAATTTTATCCAAAAAGGTTGAACAAAACCTTTTTAGTGATACGCGGTGTTACCAAGCACATGGTGCAAATATACATACAACCAGCATGGGTGCATGCATACACTACAGTCACTCACTACACAGACAATGGAGTAGAGATTTCCTATATGTTGGGAACGTACAACAATGCCCATTGTGCTACCATTTCACCATTAATTACGTGTGGAGACGTGTGTGAGATACTTTGTGCTGATTTAGCATAAGGGTTCAGCTGTAGAAGCGGAATCGTGTTCTGATTTGTACAGCAATTAGCGGGAAAGCTAGCAGTCTTGTTGGGTTAACTTTTTAGCTAGTCTACATTTGGAAGTAGAAGAAGTGGATAAGCAATTATCCTTACTTAGTATCTAACTATTATACTAATAATGATATAATAAATGCGAACCTAATATAGTCTGTCTGTTACGTTTTCACGCCTAAACTGCTCAACAAATTTTGATTTGGGGTATAGGTTGTGCAGCGAATGGTGAGCGCTGGCGGAAATTGGTGGGGATGGTTTGCGCATGTACAATCGCGCACAGAATTATTACAGCCAAACCGTCATACTTTGTTTACATACCGTATATGATTTTGCTCAGCCAGAAAAACATTCATTTATATACTACTAGCTGCCCTCCGCGGTTTCACCCGCGTAACTCCCGATCCCGTGGGAATATCGGGATGTAAGCTATCCTATCTCTCAAGTTGGATCGAACTGCACATGGTGTGCGAATTTTATTATAATCGGTTAAGTGGTTTAGGAGTCCATTGAGGACAAACATTGTGACACGAGATTTATATATATTAAGATTACTATTAAACAGTATATTTATTCACTGTAATTTACACTATTAAACTATAGATAGACTACTAATATGGAACTCAAATTAAATAAACATATTTTTTGGTATCTTTTAATGTAATTACCTTATAATGAAACAACTACCTATTGACTACTGATCTTCTATTGATCGATAATCTGTCACTGTCACTTTAAACTGTCAGATTGCTGTCAAATCTATATTTTCTATTGTTTTTGGCGCGAACTTCAAACCACGGAACTAATACTGTCCTGTACATTTACTGAACAAAGGTACGAACATGGATTTCTATGCCTGCACCAATGATTACCAGTTTTTCTGTATAAAGTTGAATTTTCGATCTGGGTAAAGTTAGCTACGCGGCTGCAATGTTAACCGAGTGATGGTAAATTTTTATGTGCGCGACAGTACTTAGACGTGCGGGAGCGGGACAGAGCGCGGCTAAAGACGTGTGTGCGGAACAGAGAGCTATGATGTGAGCAACTGACCCTCCCTTCGCTCCTGTCCCCCCGCCCAAACAGACCTAAAAATTGACTTCTGCGCATACCCCTTCCACTTTCCGCCAGCCCTCACCATTCGCTGCACAACCTGTACTTTTCATGCATCGCATTCGGTTCTCGAATTTACGCGGTTAAAACCATGAGGTTTAAATCCTTAACTAATTACGAGTTTTAGAAAAAGTCTTAAATCTAAACATTTACTTAATAATTTATTTGAATTTTTAAACTCACACTATTTGTATTCTTATAATTATATTATTTTTATCATAATTATCTAATAATTATTTTCCTGGATATTTTTTCTCTTATCTTGACGTTTCGACCATGTTACAATGGTCATGGTCACGAGAAGACATTCATCATCCATCGTCATCATTATCATATATTTGCTTTGATACGTCAAAATTAACCTTTCTTTTTAAAGCATTCATTTAAAGTTATGCAACCTATAACAGCCGCCTCTCATTTCATTATCGATTTATGTTGATTCAAGTATAGGTGTTAATCGTGTATTAAAAGAATGAAGTCGGGTTTTAAATTTATAATTTATTTAACCATTTTAGTGCCGCTGTCACTGAAAATTCTACTCCATGAAGCGAAAGCGACTATTTCTTCAAATTGCAACCCTGTACTTAGTCCTATACCTAATCGTCCTGTACCTAATCGTAACCCATTGAGGAGTTTGGCGATGAGAAGTTGGTTTCAGATGCTCTATTCATTGGTACCTATTAATGTATGGTCTAATTTTTTTTTATTTAATTAGATAAGAATAAACATAGATACAAAATATAAACACCCATTAAACCACACGAGGTTTATCTTAGGTGTACATTCCTCATTTACTCACTCAGGCAATTCTACTAGTGGCAATGGAAAACTGAGCAATTTGCTGCACTCTCGAGGTGCAATTCTGTTTATCATTCCGAAGATCCTTATCAGATCTTCATCTAATTTTTATAGGACCACCTGTGAGTTATCCTCTTTCAAACAAAAAAATAATTTCCCAAATCTGTCCATTCGTATTCAAGTAATCGGCAAACATACGCAAAAATATATATACGCTACGAATTGAGCACCTCCTTCTTTTTTGAAGTCGGTTAAAAACTATGCGGCTGCGAGTGCATCGATCTATAATCAATTCATTCGGATGATTCGGATCGTGTTACATTATCGATTCTCGGTAGAGCGATAATTAAGCAGTAGTGACCGCGTCAACTTTCTCAGAATTCAACGTAATCTATATCATATCGATTTTTTATTTATTATTTAAACGATTGTATCGGATTGTCTTATGATAATGGGATTAGAGGCACATTAGAGGATATGTTTAATTAATTACTATGTTGATTGTGAAGTAACGGGTTGTTTTTTTTGTTTTTGTAAGATTGACCCAGTTTTAGTAGGTTTTAAGTGTAAGATTTATAGTCTATATTAAACTTAGTTATCTATTTAAGCTCGCTTAATGGACCTATTCCAGTTTTCAAGTTTCGAAGGATATCTATATCTATCTATACTAATACTTACTAGCTGCGCCCCTCGGTTTCACCCGCGTAATAATTTTCTATGCTATTTTCTTATTTTTTTCTTTCATAAGCACCTTCACCTGATAATAACAAACACAACAAAAAAAGAATTAGCGAAATCGCTTCAGCTGTTCTCGAGATTTGCGCTTAGCAACACATTCAGCGATTTATTTTTATTTTAAAGAAGATTATAAAGAGTATTTAATTATTTGCTGGCTCCAAAGCTACTGAACCGATTTTGATAAAACTTGGTATGAGGATACATTGATTAATTGGGAATGACACAAACTACTGTTTATACTCGTAGATATTGAGTATAAAAATTAAGCCCCCTAGGTAAGTTTGATAGAGTGCTTATACAACTCGTACTTAAGGCCTCTGCTTATTACATAACGAAACAAAACGCAATTTATTAAAATAAAACTCTTTGAAAACAATACTAATAATTAAGTTAAATAAGACCTCGAGACATTCGTGATAGAGTCAATACTTTCTATTAAATTGTACGTTGGATCTGAAATAAATTTAACACTCGATCATTATCCATTATTCATTGAAGTTATGTAATTTATTATGAAATTTGAATAGAAATTAGTTCGTTCTGTTTTAAATATTATTTAATGTAATAAAGAGCGCCCTGAATTGCACGGATTAATCTTTTAATAATTTTCGTTTCGTCAGATTTATCGTTTCGAGTTCAAAGTATGTTTAAGTTATCTGCTGTCTTATAGTGACCCGAAATGGATTATTTTTCACTTTTAAGTTTTTAGTTTTTGTTTTCAGGTTTTTTTAAAAATTAAGTTTTTGGTTTTTTTGAAGTCGTTTTTTATTAATTTTAATTTATTTCTTTTTTATAACAAAAGTTTGAAGACGATCGAAACTAAAACAAAAGACTATCGAAAAAAAACGATCGAAACGAAAACAAAAAGCGATCGGTAGATAAGATGTAAAGGCAAATTTTAAAGTAAAGTATTTTTTGTGTAATTTTATATTATGTTTGTATTGGATAATCTCCAGAACTACTGAACTGATTTTATGAGGGTAGGTACACTCAATCCTAGGAATTAACATTTCTATTTCATAACTAACTAGGCTATTTCATAACTAAATATTGGAAATTACAAGTGGTAGAACTGCGGGTCCTCTGCGGGGTCGCTTATAGTGTCACAAGTCAAAGAACCTTCACTATCACTATCATCATCATCACTACATAGTATAAAACAAAGTCGCTTTTTCTGTCCCTATTTCCCTTTGACTGCTTAAATCTTTAAAACAACGCAACGGATTTTGATGGGGTTTTTGAAGTGAAAACTTCTTATGGCGCGTTGGGCACTTTTGTGGGTGAGCATTTTCAGTCGTTCTCGCGACAGATTTTGACGCGACAGATGAGATTTTATTTGTGTTAGTCTTTTTGTTTAACTTATACTGCCATCTATTACACAAATTGAGAAACTTAGTTTCTAGAAAGACCACTATTCGAATGTAGATGGCGCTGATTTAATTTTTTTACTGCCATCTAGCGAATAAAAAATAAACTATATTTGTTTAAGTGAGTGCTAATAGATGACAGTAGCAGATCGTTTCAAGAAATATTCTATGAGAAATAACAAGTTTATTGTTTTCACTTCTGCCTGCACTCCCGGAGTGCGCTGTTTTTTTTAATAGATAGAGTGATTCAAGAGGAAGGTTTATATGTATAATACATGCATTATATAGCCGTGCGAAGCCGGGGCGGGTCGCTAGTATAAAATAAATAAAAAATAAAAATAGCTTTATTTTTCCTTACTCATTAAGTAACTTATAAAAAGGAAACGTATGCATATAAACTTATAAAAGGTATTATTTTAAAAGGTAAGTAACTAGAGGTATAAAAGATACCTAAAAAAAATTGTAATATTATGAAGGTATGTGTTTTTTTTCTTATTAGTGTAGTTTAGTAGTGTTAGTACGTATGTGGTGTGGTACTTAGTTAAGTTAGTAGTTAGGTAGTTTTTTTTTGATTAGGTAAATTGCATGCCTATAGTTGTGTAAGGACCGCTCATGCGGTAAAAACCTCCTCCGAGGTATGCCAGGTCTTCCTGTCTCTCGCTAGTCTTGTTCATAGTCTGCCGGCTGAGCAGCGAAAGAACAGCTTAGACATTTAAAACAACCTTTTCTTTCGAACTTTCGTCATAAAATACCGTCGCGTCGTCGAAATCGTAAAAAATATATAGGTACCTACATATTATATAAAAATACCAATGTTATTAAAAACAGAATTTTAACTGTTTCTTGTTGTAAGGTATAATAAAAAATGAAATAGTTGCATTGTTTGTTGCGATTATTAGTACTTACTTATCTTATCTTCTACTAGGTACCTAACTACCTACTTTCCCATTATTTAGTTACATAAGTATGTACCTATATGGTTGGAATATAAAAATATCTAAAAATAAAAATAACTCGTCGTGTCATCGATGTTCGATGAACCGTTTTGTTTTTACGGTCAATTAATCTAAGACCCTTGAACACAGGCGTTTTTCTTTCTAGAGAAAAGGAAAAAATAATAACTTTGAAATAAAAACTCTATCTACTAATTAATTTTATCATCTACTAGCGACCCGCCCCGGGTTCGCACGGCTATATAATGCATGTATTATACATATAAACCTTCCTCTTGAATCACTCTATCTATTAAACCGAACCAAAATCCATTGCGTAGTTTTAAAGATTTAAGCATACATAGGGATATAGGGGCATAGGGACAGAGAAAGCGATTTTGTTTCATACTATGTAGTGACTAGCAACCCGCGTGATACCGGGATAAAAATCGAGACCAAAAGAGGCGGTTACATACAAGCAAGCATACATACAGAAGGCCAATTCTCGTAAATAACATTCTTAAAATTACATTTTAATATCATTTCGATTGCATTCCGATCTCAAATAATACCCTCAAAGTAGCTCAAAATACCCTCAAAGTTAGCTTTTTGTAAAAAAAAACACTGACTTTGAAGGTATCTTTTGCAATCGAAATGCAATCGGGATGATATTGAAATGTAATTTAAACAATATTATTTAGGAGAATTAGCCTTCAGGTGAAACTAATAAAAGCGTGAAAAAGTAGCCTATGTTATTCTCAATGAATCAATGTATCCTCATACCAAGTTTCATCAAAATCGGTCCAGTAATGTCTGAGCCTATTCGTTACAAACAAAAAAAAACATTCCTTTTTTATAATAATTTTAGTATGGTCTAACTAAAGATATAGATGAAATTAAGTACAGCAGCCTGCCTAGCACGAAGACCAAAACACGATACGATAAAGCGATATCACGCGATATAACTACATCAACTCTCAAAATATGATAGATAAAGCCGCCATGTTGAATTTTTATCATTATTTTTATCGCAATTTATAATAAAAATTCAACATGGCGGCTTTATGTATCATATTTTGAGAGTTGATGTAGTTATATCGCGTGATATCGCTTTATCGTATCGTGTTTTGGCCTTCATGCTAGGCTAGCAGGATAATTTAATCATGGGATTAAAATAATATGACGTCATCTAACATTCATGTTTAATTAAAGTTACTGGTTAATGTTTAACTTCAATACCTCATTTCGTTTTTAGAAGTGAAAATAACAATACAATTATAATTATTTTATTAGAATTACTTACACAATTTGTTCCAATTGCAACGTTACTCACCTATAGCTCCGGTCATGTTACGAAATCCGGAACAATCAGATTTGTTATGTGTTCGATCATATTGTGCTCGTATCTTCCGTAATCTTACACCATAATCGATTTATCGATTTGTTTTGTACGATCTATGTTGTTATTGATGGATTAACAGAAAGTTAGTTTGAAATAATAGCACAGCATAATATAATGTAATAGGCAGGTAACTAAAGATAAGTGTACTTACTTAAAAATATTGCTAGCTTTACGCAACAGATTTTTTGTTCAGATAAATAGGTATGTAACGTAAACGAGTAAGTACTTACTTATTACATTTTACAAAAATTCATTAGCCATAACCATATCGTCGTATCGCCTGCCAGCTAAATTGAGATGGTAGTAAGACTTGTTGATATATTTTTCTCCGAGTAGTTTATATGTAGGTATATGCCATTTAAAATAATAAATAAAGGAATACTTACCTTGGATTAATGGACATTTTCAAACGGCGAAATCTTACAGCATATTGATCTACTAAACTTTATGATAACACACGCAAAATATACAAGACTAGCAGCGCTCCGCGGTTTCACCCGCGTAGGTAACTCCCGATCCCGTGGGAATATCGAAATATAAAATAGCCAAAGGGCCTTCCTCAAAAATAATGTTTTCAATTAGAACCAGTAGTTCCTGAGTTTAGCGCATTCAGTCAAACTCTTCAGCTATGAATAGTAGGTATTTAGTATTTTTAGTATAGATAAGGTACTATTAATACATTAGGTATAAAGGTCATTTAATGGTTTAGATTTTTGTAAAAATTTAAGTTTAAGAGATATTATATTATATATTATTATTATAATTATTATAATTAGTAAAGAAGTAAAGTTTGTGTGTTTGTATATTTGTTAAATTGTAAGGGGTAATCTCGGGATCTACGGGTAATCTCGGGATCTCGGGATTTTTAAAAATCTTTCACCAATAGAAAGCCACATTATTGCCGAGTGTCATAGGTTATATAAAAAACCGAAAAATAAAAAGGCTTTTACGTGGTAGTTCGTTTTGCAAAGTGAATCGGAGAAAAAACGGTCGAATGAAAGCGTTTCTTACGAACGCTGCCTTTAGAGAAAAGATGTGGAGCTTGAAAATGCCTACAAAAAAGTCAACGACAGCATATTTTATATAACTCATTTTGGCCAAAATGTCTCTTACGTTAAGTGATACTTCCGGTATCGATATGTCTAACTTTTATATTTAAGTTACAAAAAGTATTTTTTTAAATATTAGTATAGATCATTTAATTTATTAATATTATGCCCAACGAAGTGGGCACGGGTCAGCTAGTAAGTAATATCCTTAGAAAAAAATATCCTGGCTATTTTTCTCAATCACAGCAATAAAACAACGGCATTCCCTAAACCCGCAAATGTATAAGCAGCATTGAATTTACCAAGGACCAGACATTGGTGTCAGTCAGGCGGAATATAAACTTTGCAAAGTTATCTACTATCGCGACCCCAAATAAAGTTAAGTGTATCTTGGTAGATAAATACTAGATAGATAGAGCTTAAATACCTATGTACCTACCTATACGTAGCTCTAGCTAGAATCTAGGCTTTAGAAATTTAGAATTTTGGCTTTAATGTATTCGGACCACCACCGCGCACCGCTACAATTACAAAGAAGTTTGTTGACTTTACGAGGTTGACTGATATTTTATACAGTTACTTAAGTTGGTAGGTAGGTAGATATAGTTTCTAATTTTAAGCGTAAAAAACTTAGAGAAAGAACTCATTGGTATGGGTCTGTTAAACGGCGCGCGTGGCGCCCACAAAATGAATAGGTACGCAATAGTATTGCAAAAGAAAGTAAAAAAAAACCGGTCAAGTGCGTGCCGAACTTGCGCACAAAGGGTTCCGTACAATTTTGTATGGCAGCCCCACCTAAATATATATAGTGGCAACGGAAATACATAATCTGTGAAAATGTTAGCTATCAGCTGAGCAGCTATCGTTATTACATATTATAAAACCAAGTCACTTTCCGCTGTCTGTCCCTATGTATGCTTAGATCTTTAAAACTACGCAACGGATTTTGATGCGGTTTTTTTGAATAGATAAAGTGATTCAAGAGGCAGGTTTATATGTATAATACATGAAAAATATAGCCGTGCGAAACCGGGGCGGGTCGCTAGTCACTAGGTACATAGTATAAAATAAAGTCACTTTTCGCCGTCCCTATTTCCCTTTATATGCTTAGATCTTTAAAACTACGCAACGGATTTTGATGCGGTTTTTTTAATAGATAGAGTGATTCAAGAGGAAGTTTTATATGTATAATACATGCAAAATATAGCCGTGCGAAGCCTGAGCGGATCGCTAGTATCTTATATATCGAGGGCTGACAAATAGCCAGCAACACTTCGACCCATTGGGATCTTTTGTGTTTACCCCTACCTTATATGTTGCACTCTTTTAAGAAGTGGTATCGTTTTGCTAGAAAAAACAACTCTTTAGCTATCATGGGCCATTAGATACAGCCTGGCGACAGACGACAAACGGACAGTGATGTCGTAGTAATAGGGTCCCGTTATTTACCCTTTGGTACGGAACCCTAAAAAAGTATTTGTCCATCAAAGTGTTACCAGCATGATATGCTAAACATGGTGAAAGTGTAATCTACCTTCTGTATATGTAAGTACAATGCTTCTTGATGAGTTTATGATGGTTACCGATTTTGCGGGCATTCGTTCGGCTACGGTATACGATAGGTCTTTATTATGCAAAGTCAGTGGTGAAATATAATAGTTGTTTCTCCTTTCAAGTTATTATAGTTATTATAGTATTTATTGATTTCACGGATGTATTTATTAGACCTATGTGAATGGGATATGACTATATTATGACTTATCGTTATTATACACTAGCGACCCGTTCCGGCTTTGCACGGCTATATTATGCATGTATTATACATATAAACCTTCCTCTTGAATCACTCTATCTATTTAAAAAAACCGCATCAAAATCCGTTGCGTAGTTTTAAAGATCTAAGCGGTCAAAGGGAAATAGGGACAGAAAAAGCGAATTTGTTTTATACTATGTAGTGAAGTGATAGACATATCTACATCAAAACGTGTAGTACCACAACCATTCTACGATGTTTGTGTGTATGTAAGTATATGTTGGTTAGTCCTTCACGTAAAAAATACTGAAGTCATTGCTATGAAGCTCGGTGTGTAAATAGCTGAGACCTGGATTAACACATGGGCCACTTCTTATGCCAAAATTCCCCCAGGCTTACCATTGTGATATTTTTTTGTAATTCTACTGTACGTGTGTATGTCACTGAACTCCTTCTAACTGCTGGACATATTTCTGCTGAACTCCTTCTAACTGCTGGACTCCACCTTCAAACCCTACACCTTTCCAACTAAACTATTATATGAGTCAGTTAAGGTACTAACAGTCCGACAATTATATATAATGTATACAGTTCTAAAGCAGCATGCAACTCTCTCCTTTAATACTCAGTTAACACAGAAAAGACGGAAGGATATTGTTTGCCCTTACGTTAGCACACGCCGTGCTTTTACATCCAATTTTTATATGTACCTTGGTCCACTTCTGTATAACAGAATAAATGCCATAACTTACATATACCCGCACAACTACACCAGATGTAAAATAATGGTTTGTGAAGCTCTCCAGGATATCTCTTATGAAGATACAGAGAACTTATTAGATGTATTACAGTAAATATATTGTTTAATTGTATAGCAGGTACCTAGTTATAGAAAATAGCGTAAGTAGGTATTAATTGTAGTTTTATGTTTTAATTTGTAAGTACCAATTTACCATAACAGCAGTTTTTGCCTGAAACACAGGATCACCTAGTTCAGGCACATGTAAACAGTTAAGTAGGTATGTTTTTAAAAGTAGCCTTAATTTATACATTTCTGTTTTTTAAGTTTTTTTTGAATAAATTTATTTATTTATTTATATTTGAATGATTATTTTTGTATGCGTTTGGGTGGCACCCTGGATGATTTAGTTTCACAAATCAGCCCGTTTTTTTTTAAATGGGAAAACAACTTTTGTTAATGTACTTTATAAACTTTCCTTATTCGTTTGACATTCATGTGCTCTATTGCTCTACTTTTCATATAATTCCGATGAACGGATGAATTTAATATACGCCGAGTAAACTCTACCTGGATTTGTGGGATTAACTTTTACTCCAGGAGTGAATCGATTTAGATTACAATAAGTACCTGCCTAGTCTCGGTTTAATAAATTATTTTTCATTACTCATACTCCGAAAGTAAGTCTAAAGATGCTGGAAGAGCGTGTAGAAAACAAAATTTCCATCCGGCTTTTCACTTTCACTGACAGCTGTCATGTCAAATTATGGCTTCGCACGATTCGTGCAATGTGCATATAGCCAGTATCAGTATCATTATACATTAGGAACTTCATAAATTAACCTCCTTGCTTTAAGTAACACCAAAGAATAACACTACATGTATACAACCTCTTTGGTCCCAACCTTGTAAGAGGATCAGGTAGTAGAAGTCTCTCATTCACTCTCGTTGTTAGGATGAATTTTATGTATTATTCGTAATGAAAAGCACAGTGTTTACCTCGGGTGAAAGACTCATTAAGTCCCTCGAACTATTAGCGCCCTCGCTACGCTCGGGCGCCAAACTCCGTCTCGGGACTTGTAATGAGTGACTTTCACACCTAGGATAACAATGTACTATTTTAGAGTTATAGTTAGTCTCGCTAAACAGAAATTGCAATTTTTATTTGTCGTTTATTTTATAACTGTAAGTAAGTAATAAGTAAAGAAAACAGGTAGAGTTTTTTTAGGAATGCAATGAGCTGTAACGGTAGACCTTTACCACCCTCGGTGAGGTGGTGAGAACGGAAGTTGAGGGCAGTCTTTTGTTGCAGGGGTGACATATGTAGGTAGATATCTACTATGTAGTAATGTGGTACATTTACATACTTACAAGACAAGGGAAAGGGAATGCTACAAAACTTTTTGCTAGTTTTTTTTTCACTCTGAAAGCTGCCAGTATTTTATCAAGGTTTCCTTAATTACTAATTAAAACTTTATAGTTAGAAAGAAAAACCTCTTTTTTCTGTTCCGTTCAGTTCTGAAAACTTACAAAAGTTTTTGTTTTTCTTTTAGGCAGCCAGTCTATTGCGAACTTTTTTTTTACAAAAAATCTATTTGCTAACTTTTTTTTTTTTTTTAATTAACTTATGGGTAGACAATTTATGTTTTTTTTGGAGGTACTAATCGCGCTTAATGCAATATTCTTGAATAAAACTAAAAAGAACCCAAATCGTAGTTAGATATTTACCCAGCTTGTCTAACCACATCAAACTACCGTCAAATCAAACATTCAGCGGCCTATATTTAAAAGATCGTAATTTTTAAGTGGTCAGAGAGAGCTTCTAAAAATAGTTAGGTAGGCGGTAAGTGCCTAAGTATCTACAATTTTGGTTATTTATAAGCAAAATTACGTCATTATATGACAAGACCAGAATGCGTAGGACTGTGAGTAAACATTAAACAGCTTTTAATAAGAGTAGGTAGTAGTATTAATAAACACATTCTTAGGATTTTTAATGTTTTTGGTTGGCTATTTCAGTCTGCAATCAAGTGCGGGCTTATTAAATACGGAGTACTTACAGCGCCATCTTATGTAGAGTAGAAGAAACTAAATGTTGCTATTGGATAATAGATGGCAGCACTAAATGTAGATTAAAATTAGTATTTTTTTTTACCCGACTACGGCTAAGCCGATAATTGTTATGCTTTTGACCTGTATGTATCTTTATTTATGCTCTCATATCTTCTCGTTTAAAGAGTCTAAATAGTCCGCTAGTTATAGGCGGTTAAAATAAAAAAAAACAGGCAAGTGCGAGTCGGATTCTAGCGCGAAGGGTTCCTTTAAGTTCCTTATCATGTTGTATGAGCCTTCGAGCATTAACTGATGGGAGCCTCACTTAAATTTTTTTCTACATCTCATATGAGATGTAGCTTATGGCAATGAACCATGAAAACTGTTCCCTTCATCACACGATATAAGAGGATGTTTGTACTAGGCTGTAAGAACTCTGCAGGAGGTATACGTTACTACTTCGTATAAGAGCAAGTCCTTGCTCACCAACCACCACTTTCCGTTACAGTTTAAATTGCATGATAGTAATTGGTCTGCAAGTACTAGGCTATCAGAACTCAGTAGAAGGTATCCCACAAAAAACTATTTGATATCTAATCTCCAATCATGCTTGAGATAATTGGATATTTTATTATTCCAGCTTCTTTTATGGACATCACATACTTACTTTGTCAAAAGAAAGAATAGATAATGTAATAATTTATAACTTCTACCACGGAATAAGGGGTGGAAGTGGTAGGTATAGACCAAATTTCGTATAAGAACCGATGTCACCAAACTCACATTTAAATGGATAATCATATTTTGCATACTAATAAACAATTCGTTTGATTGGTTGTTTTGGTTGCTCAAAATAACCTAAATCACACAGACCGTACATTTGAAAATATACCTTCATACGTCGTGATAAAGTTCATTTTACCATTGACAATAAAGTATTTGACGACATTTTGTAATCAACCAACAAACTAAATTCAATTGATGAATGAATTTGGCGAATCTACCATAGATGGCGTTATTCTCGGTAAACGCAATTATAACCTTTATTTCATACAACTTATGGTTGATAATGTTAGTAATGAACTGAGCTCAGTTTATTAACCCTTGCCACGCCCAATTACCATTTCCATCTCTTTTTTCTGTTCCGTGACTTCTACTAAGTTCTGATTGCCTAGTACTTTTTTCAAACCAATAGCTACTACAGAAGGAAAAGTGGTGTTAGATTCGTGGTCGGTTGCAACACAAATAATGTTTTTTTAAATCTCTTTTATGATGTAGGGAACATTTCAAAACTTGGTGAAAGTCATGTTTTGAATGGAAATATTCCCCGTATTTCTACTATAGCAGCGATAGGGAAAAATATCCAGTTGTTCAAGTGGCACATGCAAATGTTGCTTGTTCCCAATCGTGTAGTTTATATACCAGGCGTTCATAAGTTATATGGAGATCTCATCATACCTTGATGTAGGTTTGTTTTATTCAGTGTAATATTGCTTGCTTGGTTATAAATACAAAGGTCGATTATTCCTAGTCGTGGACGTGATGTGCCAGGCGTCCATAAGTTATAAGATCTCATCATACCTTGACGTATATAGGTATGTTTTTTTAAGTGTAAAAGTCAATTAAGTCTTAGTAGTGCCTAAAATACTTACCTAAAAATTTTCAATGGTCGCTTATTCCCAGTCGTGGACGTATTGTACCAGGCGTCCATAAGTTATAAGGATCATCATACTTTGATCTAGGTTTGTTTTATTCAGTGTTAATTTCATTTTGTGCTTACTAAAAAATTCGAAATGGCGATTTCCAGTCGTGGAAGTGAGGTAAGTACTAGGCGCACATAAGTCATAAG
Source organism: Idaea aversata (assembly GCA_907269075.1). Taxonomy (NCBI): domain Eukaryota; kingdom Metazoa; phylum Arthropoda; class Insecta; order Lepidoptera; family Geometridae; genus Idaea; species Idaea aversata. The sequence continues at coordinate 3,822,390 of OU026084.1, forward strand.
GATATCTCATCATACCTTGATCTAGGTTTGTTTTATTCAGTGTAAAAGTTATTTTAGTGCATAAAATACTTACTTAAAAATTTCCAATGATATACCAGGCGTCCATAAGTAATGAGGAGATCTCATCATACTTTGATCTAAGTTTGTTTTATTCAGTGTAATATTTAATACAATGGTCCATTATTCCCAGTCGTGGAAGTAAGGTGAGGTACTAGGCGTTCATAAGTTTTATGGAGATCTTATCATGCCTTAATCTAGGTTTGTTTTATTTAGTGTTAATTTCAATTAGTGCTTAAATGCTTACTAAAAATTTCTAAATGGCGATTATTCCCAGTCGTGGAATTGATGTACCAGGCGTCCATAAGTTATAAGGAGCTCTCATCATACTTTGATCTAGGTTTGTTTTACACAAGCATTTCAGATCCAACCTATAAGACTTTTATTTAAACATCATTCCATCTCATCTAAATAGATTTAATTTGATTTTGATTTGAGTGTTTCGAAAAGCGAATTTTGATTCTTTTATCGAAAACAGTTTCGAGATTAGAAATATTATTCTTTTATCGAAACCAGTTTGAAAAGAAGAAATATTATTCTTACTTATTTAGAAACCGGTTTCGAATATGGCCGAAACGCCCGTTTTTACCCTTTGGGTACACAACCCTAAATAGTAAGTACTTTATTGTTCGATTATACTAAAGTACTAAGTGAGCCATTTCATTTCTCATGTAGTCAATTTGTGGTTCTGCTAAAACGAAGAAATAATAAAACATAAATAATCATTTTCATTGAAAAATCTTTATTTTAATATAATACGACATACTAAAACAACATCTGTGATACTCTCTAACATTGCATTTATCTATTTAGCATTATTTATACAGCTTCGATTACAAACTTTATTCACTAAGCGCTTGCGCATCAATTAGGTTATCAATCACTATTCACTGTGCGCTTACTTGTGACACATTCACTTTTATAATGCATTTTTCAGTATGTATCTCTATATATTTCATACACTAATTTGTCTAATCGTAGTAAGTCAAAACTCATAAAAAAGCCGCTCTAATGTAAACAATGGAACCCTTACTTTTTCTATTACACATAAAAGATTTTTTTACGACCTAAATTGTACACGTCAGGAAAGACAGACGCAGCCAACTGATTCCATTTCTTTGCTGTACGAAGGAATAATATATTTGACCTAAATAATGCGCAAACGCTGTTCGCAAATGCAAACGTGCAAAAAGCTACACTAACAATATAATACAAGGAAACACAATGGACAAAAGCTGCTTAATATACAAATGGCGTAATACATCGCTTATAATATCAACAGGACCTATCTTTTATGGCGCGAAAATCAAAACATGGAAGAAGTTTCCGATTTCTTTTTTATTCTGTAGAATAGATGGAGCTATAATATGTAAGTCAAACCTTTCTATGGCCAAGAGATTTTTGACATATGACACTTGACTTTTATGACTTAGAGCGCCATCTATCAAAAATAGTTTAGAAAAACAAAACAAACTTCGCAAAAGACTTCCCATTATAATGACCTGAAGTTGCATCAAATGGCGTCGCAGTAGCAGAAAACAGAAGTGCGCAAACACACTTTCAGCAACTTCACTCGCGTTAACGCTTTACAATTTTCGCCCCATCTTAAAAAATTGTTTACGGCAATTCAAGCAATGTCATTCCATACACAAGGAGTCTATCGCATAGTGGTTACATAGTCGAACTATCTATTTAGTACATTGTTGAGTCAAAAGAAGCTACACTGCTTCTTCAATGGCCATAAAATTAAGCTAAACAATAAAAACGATATGTTATACACTAATATCAAAAGTGAATACCCATAAATACATTGTCAAAAGAGATCAATAATAAGTTTTTGACGGCTAACATTCTCAGTGAAACTGGACCGATAGTGATGTCGGCTTACTTTCTGATACAAAGTCTGTAAGGAAGCTGGTTAACAGATAAAACTTCTCAAAATTGCATTTTAATGGAATAATTATCAGATTATTGATAAGACTAGCAGTACCACGCGGTTTTGCTCGCGTAAGCCCCAAATCCCGATTCATATAAATACCAGCGATAAAGTATCTTTTTATCTGTAAAATAGGTATCTAAATCGATCCCGCCAGTAGTTCCGAAGATGACTTTATTCAAACATCCAAACTTTACCTCAATATTAGATTATTTAGTAATATAGAAAATAATTAAATAAGAAATCTAATACACAAATCAAATTATACACGCACAAAAACAACTTTATGACACACATAATATCAATACTGTCTAGGAATATTATCGTGTTTTCTTTTATAATTTAGATATAATATATAATTTATACCTAATATACAGGATTACTGTCAGTTTTATAGGGAAGCGATTAAGGGCTACATCTGTGCAATTTAACAAACAACTTTTGGTTTAGAGTTTTTCGAAATTCCAAAAAAAAATTGAAATATTTGAGGTTAAGTATGTTAATTCGTAAATCAGTTGTTTTAAATAAAGGTCATTTAGACTTAGAACAATCGATAAAACTTAAAAAATAAGTATAATCTTAAGGTTAATGACCTCTCCATATAAGTAACAGCTGATTGGGTTAACATAACCTCAAAATTTTCGAAAAAATGTTCGAATTACAAACGTAGTCGACTGTTTTCTCCCTGGATAATGACACTAGAGCAAATGTTTTTGGTGCATAAAACTTATAATTACCATGACCATGCCCCTATTTTTAGATTTTTTTAATTTTATAATTTTTTTTATTTTAATTTCTATGATAATTAGAATATCAAAAAAACCAAAACATAGGGGCATGGTCATGGCAGTTATAGATTTTGTGGCACAAAAATATTTGTGCTAGTGTCATTATCTAGGGAGGAAACAGTCGACTACGTTTGTATGGAGAGAGCGCAGGTACCCTTTCACCTTAAGATAAACAGAAATACTCCTCAACCGCTTTTTTAACCGTAAGGAATTTGAATTTGATACAAATCTGTTCTCCAAATAATTTTCAATCAGAATTCAACAAAAATATCAAATAACAAGGACCTTGGTCCCATCATAATGAATTTTGGTCCTTTTTCTTCTACTTATTGACAGAATCCTGCTGTCAACAAAGCTATGTTCACACCGTAATATTCTTACACTTTAGCGGTGTGACGTTCGTCCGCTCTTCCGAACAGATTTGCATCAAGTTCTGATCGAAGATTAGTTTTTTAGTTTAGAAGCGTTTCACGATTATAAGTTTTAAGCTCTCGTGCGTACAAATATGTCTAAACTACAGAGTTTAAAATTAATTGGTTCATTTAAGTTTGAATTTACGCATCCAAGCGTAATGTAAAATCGTACTCAACGCAAAACAAGCGCAATGAGAGAACAGTGCGGCCATGTGAACCAATACATTACGACTAAACCAAGAAATGAACTAGCTACTAGACCTTTACTTGGCTTGGCCCGTAAAATAAAACGCGCGTGCGATCTTGTGCGTACGCATACCTCACGAGTCAATACACTCATGCGCAGGAAATTACAGACGTCAAATGTAAACCAATTCACCCTTTGCTGAAGATATTTTAATTCTTATTAGTGTGCAGTAAGTTGATAAATATGCAGCTTTGATTTGTGTGGCAGTGACGCGGCAGTTGTCGTCTGAGTAAAACTGATCAAAGCTGCATGTTTTTAGACTAATGGTACGGCTTTGCTGAAGATGCATAGCACGTCACAGTTCGGTGTCACCTCAGTGTAAAACAAATGTATGGATAGAGGCGCACGCACAAGTCTGAAGAAGCATCACAGCGATACATCGATTAAATTATACCGCGCCCCGATATCTTTACAAAGGTATATTTTTTATAAGAAATGTACAATTTCGTTTGATTACATACAACTAACACGCTATACTAAAAAATAATCAACTTACTGCATATCTTTTAAGTTTCTAATTTTGCAATACAAATAATGTTTCATAGGTTTTTTCAAACGAATAAGATAAACAATATTTTACCTTTATAGGTACGTATATAGGTGGTTAGAACGAAAAGTTCGGCTCCTCAAATATATATACTAGGAATTTAGCAGTTAAAAACTAAATTAAATTTCTAGGGTAACTGTTAAATTCCAAATCAATTTAGGGTCGCGAATTATTATTATTTTACAATCGCTCCTAGTATTCCTTAATTTCCCATTACTGTAAAATCTGGATATTTTGGTTTGATTTTCGGCGTAACGGCGTATGTAGGTATGTACCTACTAAATAAATGTAACTTATATATTCGATAGTTCAGTTATTTAGTACTTTAACGTGCAAATATATCACTGAGTTACTATTCTCAACTGGAAATGACGAGACGAAGAAAACGTTTGCCCGGAACTGGCAAAACCCAGAGAGAGCGGCAGAGCTAAATGATTGAATCTGAGCGTAGAACACAATGTGTTAAAAATGGCTGTAAACTTTTTTTCGTGTTGTCATCGCCAGTAAACGATAGTTAACTAAGTGTAATAGATATTATAAATATTATGACTAGTGTTACTGTTATGTGCACTTTACACTCTATTCCGACACTTTTGTGAATATTGTTAACATATTAAGGCTTCGATAAATAGAACGCGGTCTAACGCGCGCTAGAACGCGATCTAACGCACGTCAGAACACGACCTAACGCGCACTAGAACGCACGTCAGAACGCGACCTAACGCACGTCAGAACGCGACCTAACGCGCGCCAAAACGCGTTCTGTTCGACGAAACCTACACATAAAATACACATTTAGATGCAGACGTGACCCCACGTCTGCGTGTACATATATCTTAATTTAGAGAAAAATAACAGTGTTATTAATAAATACGGCCCTTAACTTTCTTATTAAATAAACATTTATGTAACTAAAATTTTCACTTTCTCCTCGTGAACTTTTTTCACGCTTAAAAACACTCAAAACCATAAACAACAGAATTTAAAAAAAACTTACATCAACCCATAGACAAATTCTTAACTATAGTAACATCATGACTTCGCCTGTTGATTTCCTTCGCTTCTTTCGTTAGATTCGATTCGACGAGCATCGAATGTCTTTTAGCGTTGATATCTTTCTTCCTTCTCACTACGTCTGGACTGTACGGTTCGGACACTCGTCGTTCTAAGCTGCCGTGTGGTTGTGTCGATGAGAAGTGTCTGTGGGTGGGTGTCGATGGTTCTTGTGTGGGTAGGTAGGTTTGGAATGACGGTCGGTTCTGTGCGGCCTCCATTATGGAACCTGGAAATTGAAAATAGAATAATGGAAAAAATTCTAATAAAAATTACTTGTTTCCAAGGAAGTAAGGTTCTTGATGTTTCTATTTGTGTGGTGTCAGATGCTGATGAAGAAAATGAAAAGACACGTGACTTTGAATGCTTATATCTTTGGTTCCACATCTAGTTAACAGAAAACTAGAAAAACAGAGAATTTTAAAATTTATTGGGTCTTCTTATCGTGTCAATGGCCTTTTTTTCTCTCCTAACCGTTTGGACTAACAAAAGGATTGGTCACGCCTCTCTAATATCCACTTCTATGAGTAGATCTTGGAGAGTCGTATCCAGGGCACGCCGGATGTTTATGCACGGTGTTAGCACTAGTCATCACACGGAAAGGCTCTTCCATGAAGTTCCATGCACACCTATTGTTTTAGTATAGAGTAAGAGTATTGAGCCGGTCATGCCTCCAGACAAATGGACAAAAACATCCACACACAGGACCCCGGATGATCGGCGATGTCTAGATCGGCCGCGAAAACGTTGGCTAAACGATCTCGACCGCTTTGACCCAAACTGACTGAAAGCAGAGGACCACGATGGGTGAAAAGAGATGGGAGAGGCTTTTGCCCAGTATTGAGACAATTCAAGCTTATTAAAAAAATTAAATAGATATTAAATTTATTGAGTTATGCAGACCCCGAAAACGATGGCGAGACGATCTCGATGCATTTGACAGAGACTGGCTAAACCTAGCCCAAACCGAACGGCTTGGAAAGATGTTATTTGCCCAGCAGGACAATACAGGCTAAGAAAAAAACATATAGAGTTTATTTTTCATTGACATGTTTTAATTACAAAAAAATGGACTGGAGTATTTTCTTTCTGAACTGGCTATACTAGTTTGCGTGATCTTTTTAGTGCTCACTTACGACGGTTAAATAAGGAAGAAGAATATTGTTTATTAGACAAACTCACAACGTTAATAGACAAACAAAGAACAGTAGAAAAAATGATTATTTTGGTTTAAAAGCGGCACAATTTAATGATAAATAAGTACGTATAGTACGACATTGCAGTTAACGCCATCTAGCTCCCCAAAGTAAGCAACCAGACTACTAATATGAGTAATGGCTGGCTTTAGCGAAACAAGAAGATGGAAGAAAGAAGCAGAATCACCATTTAGTACAAAAAGATTTCTTGATACTACATCGGTTATTTGCATAAAAGCCAAAACTTTAAGAAGCCACTACTTATTTTACGCACACAAATTAATAAAATGAAATATCACCTCCATATTCTTACATCATGTTAATGACCTACAAATAAAGGAGAAATTATATTTATTAAACTACTTCAAACATAAGGGGGGTTCTAATTATTATAAGATACGACCCGCCCCGGCTTCGCACGGCTATATTATGCATGTATTATACATATAAACCTTCCTTTTGAATCACTCTATCTATTTAAAAAAAACCGCATTTAAATCCGTTGCGTAGTTTTAAAGATTTAAGCATACAAAGGGATATAGGGACAGAGAAAGCGACTTTGTTTTTAACTATGTAGTGATGATAGTGATACTTTTAACTAAGTAGAAATAACAAAAAAGTCTGAAAGCAAACTTAAATAACACCGAGTCTAGGGGTAAAAGCTGTAGTACTACTTATTAATAGGGTTTTATTATTTATAGCAGCAATAGACATTTTTAGATCTATTTTTAAGGAATAAACGCATCTCTAAAATCTACTACCGTGGCAAGTTTTGAACTTACGACCTTATGCTTACCGTGCGGGAGTTATAACCACTACGCTACGTGCCAAAGTAACGCCTCGGACGAAATTAGAAAATGCTTTATATAAAATAAATAAGCATACAAATCAAATTAAGTTATCGAATACTTAAGATATTGAAAATAACTACGAAAAGTGGGTTGATTTTTAGCGGCAAGAATATAAGTATACCCCACGCAGCAAATGATGAGCTCTGAGGTAATTGAAAGGGGTATGCGCAGAACTCGATGTTTATATGAAAATTAAGTTCTGCGCATACCCCTTCTACTTTCCATCAGAGCCCATCATTCGCTGCGCGGGGTATATTTATTTTTAAAGCATTTAAACATAAAAGAAAGTGTTTCAAACATGTTAAATGAAGCCTGACTTACCGAGTGTACGAACTAGCCACGGTGTGTCCGATTGTTTTTGATTCATCGCCGTTTGCACTTCGTTGAGAGCGGCGTTTAGTTGATGACTTAACTCCTAGAAATAATATTTTATAATATTTTATACAATTTATAACTCAACGGAGAGGTACAACTGAAGATTTCAGGCAGGTGTGATAGTGGTTAGCTTAGTTCATAAAGTAGTTCTTACCTGATTGCTGCACTGTGCCTGTACAAATGCCAACTTGACCTGTGCCAGTTCAAGCTCCAAGTCTCTAACTCGTTGTCTCAATCGAGCTTCCGTGTCGCTCGAACCTTCCGCTTTGTCTTCCTCTTTTGTTTCTGTCTCTATTAAAGAAGGTTATATTATTTAAACTAACTGCCTACCGCAGTTTTAGCGGCGTAGTCCTGACTTTGCTGTAATATTGGGTCAAAAAGAAGCCCTAAATATCAAGTTTCATAGCAATTAGTTCAGAATTTTTTGCGCGACATACAAATATTGTACCATAGACAAATCGAGTGGGGTATTTAGGGTTAAACATATGGGGTATGGGGTATTAGGGGTATGTCTTGTTCCAAGGATCTATCTATCCACATATAAAGTTTGATAACAATCGGTTTAGTAGTTTTTGCGCAAAGTGGTAACAAACATGATACCATAGAAATTTCTGTGGGATGGCTGTAATACCTTTGGATACGGAGGCAATAAACGCTAACTTCACTACGATGTTTATACTAACCATGTTTATTATCCTTATGTGCTAACTTCACGCTGCAAGCGACGCAGCCTTTTACACACTCCTGTAGATTGTGTAGTTGTTTGTCCAAGCGCGCGCAAATCTCGCGGTAATCCCGCGCGACTGCCGCGTGGTGCGACGAGTCTTTCTTAGCTTCTTCAGCTATTGAACGGGCCTATCGACAAGAGATATGTTAGCTAATGTTTAAGTTCCATGTTTAAGCATATAACATGAAAAATTGGTGTAGGTAAAGAATGATGTGTACCGTTTGTAGATTAAATCTTTTTCCTACATTTGTTATTTAAATGGAGTTGCCTTTTAAGGACCTGGGAGGTGCCTTTATTCTCAGGTCCTTAAAGGGCCCTAAATTGTCACAAAAAAGTCGTAAAAGTTAGTTTTCTACAATATATTATTATTAACTTACATCAGCCAGTTGATGATCAAGTGTTTCTTTATCCTGTTGTAGTTGCGTGTTTATCACTTTTAACCTCTCTAATTCTACATTTATCTTCTCTTTTTCCGCTGATTCTAAAAATAAAATATTCAATTTTTAAGTTAGTTTTTTTAAACAAGAGGGTTTTTTGGTTTCCACCATTACAATCGTTAATTATCATAGCTTAGTCTGACACTAATAAAATACAAACATATACCAACCAATAGACAAATATCTAGAATATATAGGTACAGATTAATATAATAAATGGGATGGTATGGGTCGAGTAGCAAAATCTCCCACCGGGACCATCTATTACTCAACCAATTTTTTGGTATAATTATTAGTACTTTGTTTCACAAAAAGCCGACGAAATAATAGGCGCGTCCATGGGGGTACGTAGGTCCCATGGCTGGCTTGCTTTTTCTTAGCATATCTTGGTAAAGCAGATGGTTATAATTAAATTTTGGTATAGAGATGGAAGGGATTTGCTACTTTTATACCTATCTCGGACTTACATACAACCCGGCCACATAATCTCGAGACCTGGCGTAAATAAAAGTCCAAACGTAACAATGAAATGTTTAAAAATATGCCACGAAAACAAGCCGATGCATATCGGCGACGAAAGTGCTAACCGTACTGACGCGCCGTGGCGAGCGCGGGGAGGTGAAAGGAGAACGGGGCGGGAGGTTCGCATTCCAGCGAGGTCTCGAAATAATGCGATCGGGTTGTAGTAGGAACAGCGCGGTAAATAGTAGACAATATAGTATTCTGCGTTACCTTTAATAAACTTCTCATATTCGAGTTGATATTTCTGTAGACGTTTAACTTTAATACTGCAAGCCAACTTGACTATCTGCCGCGATGATTCTTCGGCGCGGCATTTCTTTGGTAATGTTACCCTATGAAACAAGTAACAGGTTATTAATAATTATATAAGACATCTAATTTATATAAGTTTAATTCTTCTACTTAATACTTTTGTGCACACTAACCTAAAATATTTGAGTACACCTTCAAAATCGTTCGCTAAAAGATCCTTCTTTGAACGCGAAAGCAGCGCAAGCGCAACTTGGAACAATGTGTCCATACCTTGTAATAGAAACACGTCTAATATGTGGTATACCTGAAAAGGAAACACGAGCTTTATATATATGTTTTTAGAGTTATATTGTGATATTTTAAGCCGTAATGTCAAATGACCAGATATTACCATGGACGAACAATGATATTTAGACCCTTATTTCTAGATGACGCCACCGCTTTTAGTAGCAAAGCTGTGCTTTGGTTGACCTAATGTCATCTAATAACAACTTCAAACACCTGGCAGCATACTGGAGAGGCGCATACCTACCAAATCAATTCCCCTTTAATTTGTGCTATCGATACGAAGTAAAAGAAGAATCATATTACCAATGGTAGTGGAAATCTCGCAGTGAACACGGTGAGGAACCACTGTGATGCAAACATGTGCGGTTCCACTCCTAGCTCTTGGAAATGTGCACGTAAGTCTGTTAATTGTTCCTATAATAAATAAATAAGTGTTATTTAATGAATAGACGTGGCTATCACTGATCAGCCGATTAGAGACCCTTAAGCTGGGCGTATACGTACGTTTTCCGCAAGCGGGTTCTAGATACTTCAAATCAGCCAATCAGCAAGGGCTGGCATTCAAAACATATGTGCGGATTTTCTTTCGTCCGGAATAATATATAATAAAGCACGTGTACGATAGTCAGAGCATTTTGTATAGATTTGAAGTATTCGAGAACCCCAATGCGATAACCGCATGCGGAAAACGTACGTATGCGCCCAGCCTTAAGGCAGCCTGAAAATGCCTATTTAAACACGTCAATAATAATATACAAATTCCCTTACCTCCATAAGTCTGTCCAACTGATGCAGTCTCATGTATAAAGCTTCAAAGCCATCCTTATACAACTCTCGTAACCCGTAACCATACATTAAACGCACTAGTAAACAGAACGCTTGTTCCTCTGGCATCTGAAAGGCATAAATATATTATATAATATTAATTATAATTAGGTTTTGTTGGAAATGTTCGAGTACTGATTCAAAGTGGCTTCCAAAAATGGTTTATATAAGTCGCGCGGCATGTCAACCACATAAGCCTCTTTTTTGATGGAGACAAAATCCTAACGGAGTTGACGACGGGTTATGTCGGAGTCAAACCGACTAATACACTTTCAATGGGTGCCACGTGGTCACACCGCAGTCAGACCCAATCAGCGCCCACTCAGCGGACTAGAACACTTTTTGGTGGGCAGGGCCTATTGTAGCCTTATTGAATTATACCTAGACTACAGGGGTCCATCCTAAGCTTCCTGCTTGCAAAGTAAATCGCCGGGGCAATGTCGCGTTGTATCACTTACATGTAACAGTAGAGTAGCAGCCAAGAAACTCAATCCCTGACAGTATCCAACTTCAACATCGTATACCGCGTAGGCGCGCGCCATTCTCAGCAGCGAGTCCTGTCCTAAACCTCCAGCTTCACGGAAGAAATCGTGCGCTGGAAACGTTCGGGCTATGTCGCGTTGAATAACTGCTTCGAAGGGACAGTCCTGGAAACATTAATGAAAATAAGATGTCAAAACGAGATCGGAATCTATGCGTGTAATCCCACAGAGTATAGCTAGTCACATCATAAAGTTAAGATATTTTTATGGGAATTCTTCTTCTTCTTCTCGTATAGTGGTGTGGCTCACCTATTGTTAGAGTTTTCAGATCGCCCTAAGGCCTCTAACTTGACCTAACGACTGCTACTAGAGGTAGCAACCGGGACCAACGGCTTAACGTGCCTTCCGAAGCACGGAGAGGCTCACGAAAACACATTTTTGCCACACTACTAATTGGCCACCCATCGAAGTAATGACCGCGCCAGGCGTCGCTTAATCCGAACGACCGTAAACGATCAGCGAGCGTCGCTTAGCTTTGAGTCTCCTCAATAATGGGCATTTATCTGTAGTGAACTATATCTGCATAGGCAAGGCGCGCTAGATACGTAATATAAATCACGCAAAAACTGAAAGTTAAAATAATATAGGCATGGTAATACTTGAGCATATAAGCATTTAAAGTCACATGTTTTTCATCTTCTTCATCAGCATCTGACGCCATTACACAGATAGAAACTTCAAGAACTAAACCTCCTTGCAAATCAGTAATTTTTGTTTTCTTTTCATTCTTTCAGGAGTTTATAGGTTAGCTAGTATTTTCATTAAACTAATTAGTACTTACTTTACTAATAAGCGTCCTATAAGTTTCCATAAGTTTATCGTTCTGATCGACACCAGCTAATCGTAACCAGACTTCGCCGCGAAGAGCTTCGGGTACTCCGACGCGAACCAAATGGTTTAGAGCCCTTGGACGGGGGCCTGTCCAGCTGAAAGGATAATAAAACTTTAGAGGTAAAGAATAAGGTTGATTTTGCAATGACTTATTACGTACTAGCGACCCGCCCCGGCTTCGCACGGCTATATTATGCATGTATTATACATATAAACCTTCCTCTTGAATCACTGTATCTATTAAAAAACCGCATCAAAATCCGTTGCGTAGTTATAAAGATTTAAGCATACAAAGGGATATAGGGACATAGGGACAGAGAAAGCGACTTTGTTTTATACTATGTAGTGATAATGATTTTACACTATTTACCTTCGTAAAACTTGTGCCCAATTAACGAGTACATCTTCACCGCAGTCTTTTGAGACTTCGCCCGTGCCGCTGAGTAACGGTTCATCTCCATCTAAACAAATGATAAGAACAAATTAACACAATCAATTTGACATTGATTATTATTTAGCTTATTATTGACCCATTTAAATCCCCTGTTATTTGTTCACTTTAAAATACCATTTAGTTGTTTTTTTTTTTGCCGTTGTGATTGTCGTTGTGGAACAGAACCAGCGAAGCGAGTCAAGACTCAAGGCCATTACAAATAAATTATTCAAAACTAATTTATCATAGTAAATTATAGCACTAAACACATGTGCCTGAACAAGGAAGTTCTAGTGTGAGATACAAAAGCGTTTGTATCGTTGTATGTTTGTTTGATGAAAACTTCTGTACCGTTGCTGTAATTATGATCATAATTTTTGGTATAAGTACAAGTAATTGACGCCAATAGAAATTTTAAGCTTGAAGAAGAACAGCAGGACAGGAGAAGAGGTTACGGAGATATGGGGAAGAAACATTCCAAATCAATAATTAAATTGAGAATTTAAAAAACCCCCGACTTTCATACCCCTTAACTTTCAAGACGGCTAAACCGATTTCGATTAAACATAGCGAAGAACACGCCCGACTAATTCACTTTTCAAACCAAATAAACAAAATCAAATCGCCTCATCTGTTTGGGACCTACGATGCCACAGACAGACACACACACAGGCACGTCAAACTTATAACACCTCATCGTTTTTGCGTCGGGGGTTAAAAAGAATATAATAAGTAAAAAAGTTAGAGGGGTAGTTTCATTTACCAGAGTCCGGTTCTGAGGGTGATGGCGGCGCAGGCGCAGTAGACAACGGCGACGGCAACAGACTAGAGAGAGACAGCGGCAGGTTCAGACGAGACCGGTCCAGTTCACCGCTTGTCTCTATACTCGCCACTTCATATTGTAGTTGACCTAGCGCGTCCACTGTCTGAAACAGAAGATAAGAATATCACAATCAGTCCAGTAATTTGTAGAGAAAGTGTCAGCCTACATCTATAAATATAAATAGTTTATTTTCAAAAAAGAATTAAAATGATACAGTACATACATCTTTGATCCCCAAACTAGGTCAACCTGTATCTTGGGGATCACCTTCCTAATTGTTACACTTGAGTATCTTACAATTCTACAAATCAAAACTTTACAATAATTAAATACATATGAAGTATATTATATAAAGTTAAGTATATTAGAATGAAGTTATTAAACTACACTAATACATAATACATTGCCAATTAAAATCACTAAAAAAATAAATAAAAATCTATAAATATAACTAACCTTAACTAACTAGCTATAGGCATTCGATAAGAAAGGATTGTGCAAAATACAAACCCCACGAGCAAGAAGTCGCGGGCAAAAGTTCATTTTACATAAATAAAAATTAATCTATTTTCCCTTGGTTTCGCTATTTCATTTGTTATTGTCAGGAGAAAGTTCTAGAGAGTCACGTACAAAATTATTACGCGGGTAAAACTACATAAATAAAAACTAAAAATGTTCACTTTATTTTTACTGATTGATTTATCAACGCACATCTCAGACGGATCTGACTAAAATTTCGGCATACATATCTTACAACATACAACTCTTACGCGGACGAAATTGCAGGTGAAAGTTAGTATAAGTATAAAATAGACAAGTTACCTCTTTCAAATTGATGTAGAACTGTTGAACTAGTGGTCGTTTAGAGTAGTACCAGAACCTTTCTGTTGGCGGATACACTTTCACAGGTGTTTCTATTACCAATCTGAAAACAAACGAGAACAAGAAAAATGTTGACCGTAACATGAAAATAAGGCAACGGAAAAATGTCAACAGCAGACTCACGAAACGCCTTTTGAACTTAAACCGATCGCAAATGCGCTTGGTTACAATCGCTTTGACCGGTCACGGCGCTTTCAACAAACACTTTCACAACCTGAACATAACGGACAGCCCACTATGCAGAGCGTGCATGGAGGCCGAGGAGACGACCGCGCATGTGCTGCTGGACTGCACGGTACTAACGGAGATTAGACTCAGGACTTTAGGTGACATCAAAAGCCTTCCAAAGATTTTTGAAAAACCACATCTTGTGGCAAAATTTATGGAAGAGCTGGGCTGGTTCTCCCCCTGACAAGTAGAACCTTACGCAAAGGGGACCCAACTAAAGAGGTCTGATTGCGGAAAACAGCCCGTATACAAGTACAAGTACAATGTCAACCATGCGTAGTGAATATTCTTCGATGTGGACTTTTTGCACATGGTAGACATTTTAGATAGTGGACCTTCTACGACTGCATCTATCTATCGTGATTGCCAATAACCACAGTAAAAGCAGCAGTAATAGAAGACTGCTGGAAAGGCAAATAAGTAATTCAATCTTTGACGGCCTAAGGTGCGGTGAGCAAGCTCCTGCCTGCGTTACAGGAGGTTGCAGGTTGGATTTCTGCCTCTTACAAAATATTATATAGGTATAGAGATATTTGTTTCCGATCTGGGTGTTTGTCTATGTATATTAAGTATGTATGTAAATTATAAAGTATAATAAGTAAAAAGTATATCTCTATATATATAAAATTCTCGTGTCACGGGGTTCGAACTTGAACTCCTCCGAAACGGCTCGACCGATTCTCATGAAATTTTGTGAGCATATTCAGTAGGTCTGAGAATCAGCCAACATCTATTTTTTTATTTTTTTTATTTTTTTTGGAAATATCAAAACAACGTTTGCCGGGACAGCTAGTATTTACATAAAAAAAAGTATTTAGTCGTATCTTCGTTGTCTAGCACCCATAACACAAGTCTAGTTACTTAGCTTGGGGCTAGATGGCGCTGTGTAAATTGTCTTACAATATTTATTTATTAAAAATAGAACTTACCTAAGTGGATCAGGAATGCCTCTAATAACAATATCGAGAGCTAGTGACATATATGCCGGCGCCCCGTCTCCGCTCGCCACATTGAACGCGGCGAGGGCCGACTCCCCCGCGTTCCAGAACGCACATACTGAACAACCGAAACCGCCGGATGAACCGCTAACCTATAATACGGATACATAAGTTAGAAATAGTATATTATGTGACTATGGTCGAAAACATAAGCTGCAAACTATACGAAGAAAATAATGTTTCCAACCCGAGCAACAATAGTGCTGCAAGCTAATTCACAAACCACGGAAAGGCTACCGAAACGAATAAAACTGAAAAGACAAGGATGGCAACACGTCAAAAGTCGCGAGAGTGAAAGAGTAACAAAAATTTTTTTCGTTTCGGTTGCCTCCGACAGTTTGTGAATCAGGGGGCTGAACTCTTTTAAAAAGACTCCACTGTCTGTCTGTCTCTCACCAGGCTGTATCTCATAAATCGCGATAGCTAGACAGATGAAATTTTGAGATGATGAATTTATGTTGCCGCTTTAACAACAAATACCAAAAATCATAATATATAATATAATGTTACGGATCCCTTCGAGCGCGAATCCGACTCGCACTTTTATGATTTATTAATAAGTAGTAGTTAAAAATCTGGCTATATAAAACCACATGCATGTCGCACCATGATAGGTATAAAGCCGTGGTCAGTTTGAATTACTAAAGCCGTGATTTTCATTAACTTATGTATCTTTTAGTGGGCCAAAAGCTTCTACTTTTGAGGGAAGAATAAGGACTTGGATTTACTCAGTAAAAGTAATTTATGTCCGACCACATGTCGGCAAAAACCACCACGGACTGGGTCCCGAACAGCAGGCGACCCCGCGACATGACCAGGAGATGGCTTGACGAGTTGAACTCGCATCGTAGGGACTGGACCTAGCTAGCACTAGACAGGGAACAGTGGAAAGAGAGGAGGGAGGCCTTTGCTCTGCAGTGAGACGGAATGGGCTAAAAATAAACATACCATTTCAAGCAGCCTCATATCTGAATGTTTGACGCTCCTGCCGGGAGCAAGGAGTATACCGAAGCATCTTTCTATATACAATCCACCGGTATAATTTGACTGAAACAATATTTAACAAGTTAATCACATGTGACGTCAGTTGCCGCACAGCTCAGTTGGGAGAGCTTGTTGCCGTATCAAGCACAAAGGTTGCAAGTTTAATCCTCGCCATGGTGCAACTTTTAATAATTACATAAGTTATGTATATTTCAAAAAACTTTAGGAGCACAGGTCTCAAAAGTTTTCATTTCATTAAATCCCTTCAAAGGTTCCCGATAATTTAGGTGTCTTTATTGACGAGTGTATAGGTATCGTCTAGGTAAGTGTGCTACATCTTATACCGCATCGTGACTTGCCATCATTGTAACATATCTTATATTATCACGATTTGAACGATGGACAGAAAAGTGTAAACATAATTGTAAATTGGAACGTAAAAGCGCGTATATAACTGTAATTACCTGTGTATCATCAACATCTGCCTGTACATTATTAGTGACTTGTTGAACGCTGATCGTAACTTGTTTGTCGATACCGCCGCGCAGTTTGAACCCGAGCCGTTCCTTGGGCACGTGGCTGAATGATCCCTGTTCAATCAATACAAATAAACAACATTATTCAATGCGATTGCGGGGCTTGCGAGCAAACTTTGCTGCACCTCCTGACTTGTCAATCCAGCCTTAATAGCTGTACATTGGCTGAGCTAATAACAGCGTCAAAGACCTGACAGCACACTGGAGTGGGCGGATCTGACCCTACCTAATCAACTCCCCCTTAAATTTGTGCTATCGATACGATGAAGAAGAAGAACATTATTAATAAATATTCTTAGTTATTTCATTGACTCTGTCCCATAGTTACAAACAAGTCAGTCCCGATCCTGGCTTTTAATTTGTTATGTATTTACTCCATTATAGTTATAGGTATACCGCGCGCAGCGAACGATGAGCTCTGGCGGTAAGTAGAAGGGGTATGCGCAGAACTCAATTTTCATATAAATATCGAGTTCTGCGCATACCCCTTCCACTTACCCCAGCGCTCATCATTCGTTGCGTGCGGTATACCTACACTTCTCACTATTTTCACTTCTAACAAATAAAATCCAATTATGATAATTACATTTAGTCTTTTAATGTCTTACACAATGCTCACACAAATTACACTTAATAGGTAACTATAAAGTTAGCTCTAGACCGATGTATAAGGAAGCTAAAGCTAGACTGGCGCGTTCGCCTCACTCGAGCACTCGAGCGAACCCGATACCCCTGCATACCGTGTCCCTACAAATTTGTCTTTACGTGTGCCACAGTAAAATATTCTCGTGAATATTTCTTATATTAGTAAAAAATTACACAAATTATCGATAAACGTAGTCCGTTAGTGGCTAGTTTTTAAATATATCTTTTGTGGAATTTCCATATTTTCTTATAAATGTTTAAACTTACGTAGACGAGCGATATTATTATTAAATACTCTGTTTCCTAAGTTACCATGACGCGCCTGGTCATATTACCTTGAAGCATGACGTCACAATATTACCGTGACATTTTTTGTGAATGCAGGTGTTCCATCAATGTAATCAAATTTAAACATTCAGTGGCACAATAGGCCACTCTATGTTATGTATACATCTATGAAACAAAGGAGTGAAAACGCTAAACTCTCACCTTAGCATCAGTCTCTTTAATATCGACAGTACATTCTAACACGTGCATCAGTTGCATCGGCGGAGCGGCCGGACCGAGGCCTTCCGTCAGCGAGCCGGTCATAGAGGGTGCCGCGCTCAGGTCGCCCACTAGAGAGGACGCCATTGACCGGGGGATGCGTTCGAAGGCTTTTGCGAAACAACCTGCGAGGGAAAATATAGATAGATAAACTTTTCACAACACAAACACCACATTTAAGAGGAAAGGGTACCGACGCTCTTTACCCGGAGAAAGCGCCCGGCACCCTTTCCTCTTAAAACACAAGTAAACACAAAATTATCTTTATTTAAATATTATAAAGCTGAAGAGTTTGTTTGTTTGTGTAAACGCGCTAATCTCAGGAATTACTGGTTCGAATTAAAAAAATACTTTTGTTTTGGATAGTCTATTTGTCGAGGGATCGGTAGTTACGCGGATGAAACCGCGGAGCGCAGCTAGTAGTAAATAAACAAGAGATGAACCGTAGCTTTGTTTGAGAATCGGTCAAGGGCGAGGTGGTCATTGAGCGTGACATTCATTGTTACATCGATTAGCAAAGTTGTTAAACGTTATTCCATTTAGTTGAAAATCTATTAAGGTTTCATTAGTGGCAAAAAATAATTTGAGAGGAATCATTTTTTGTTTCTTTTTGTTGGTATGCAACTTGGTGACATTAAACAGTTACATTGAACAGAACAGTTACTTTTATTTTGCGGCGCACAGCCAGTATATTCTATAGGAACCACAAAATAATAATAGCAAATTTTCGAAAAAAAAAAGCGTTCCTTCCACTCGACACCAATGTGTCGTATGTCACCACGTGTCGTATGGACTAGAGATTCCATAACACACCACCGGTGGTGTCGTTTTGGTGGTGTCGAGTGGAAGGAACGAAAAAAAGCCAGTTTCTTTTTTGGTTTCTTCGTTTCTTTTTTTTTTCGCTTTCTGGGAGGTCGCCCATTGTGCCATATTGTTTGTTTATTATTGTTTTTATAGCAAGAGTTTATGTTAGAATTAAGGTTTAATGTGGTACAATAAAAAGTTTATCTATCTATCTTTCTTGTTAGCAAGGTGTTTGAAGTTCCAATGTGTGTATATGTAATATACATGTGTAAAGCGCCAGATGCTGATGAAGAAAATGAAAAACACGTGTACAAGAAATACTATCAATTTAATTGTAATCTAGAAAAACGAAGAATGTTATCATATTTTTTTCTATTTGTGTATGCTCAAATATTGTCATGCCATCATTCTTTGTAAGTCTTTATTGTTAGCATATGTCTTACATCTTCAACTAAAAACTACTGAAATGATTGAGACTAATCCTGAAACTACATAGGCTGCTTTTAGGGTTCCGTACCTCAAAAGGTAAAAAAGGAACCCTTATAAGATCACTTTCTTGTTTATTATCTTGAGAAATTAATGGGCTCGCACTTAAGAGGAAAGGGTACCGGGCGCTCTCTCCATACAAACGTAGTCGACTGTTTTCTCCATGGATAATGACACTAGAGCAAATATTTTTGTTGCATAAAACTTGTAACTGACTTGACCATGCCCCTTTTTTTTGTTTTGTTTTATAAATCTTAATTTCTTTGATAATTAGAAAATGAAAAAACCAAAACATAGGGGCATAGTCATGACAGTTATAGATTTATGGCTCAAAAATATTTGTGCTATTGTCATTATCCAGGGAGGAAACATTCGACTACGTTTGTATGGAGAGAGCGCCGCGCCGGCGCGCAGAGATGATACAGGGAGAGTTCAGAACGCCAACTCTCAAAAATAAAATTGTTCAAATTACATTACAATATCATTCCGATTACATAAAATACCCTCTGACGTTAAGGGTATTTTCGGGAATCTTTGTAATGTACAAGATTCTATGCACCGTGCAACATACGTACCGGCAGGTATCTGTGTGGCACGGTGTACTCGGGTATAATTATGAGGCGCAGCCAGTATTAGATGTCTATTAGTCATGTTGTCAGTGACATTAGATTAACGCTACACATGCGCATGCGCCACACAATCACAAATTGGATAACAACAGACATACTAGCATTGTGGGCGTAAACTCGTTCCGGCTAAGGTTACATGACCAAAACTATGACATTTATTATGTTTATTATGTTATGTGGATTTTACATTTACTTCTTTATATTTCTGTATAATACTAGCTTTTACAAGCGCCTTCGTCCGAGTTTTAAAAATCCTTTCCATCCTGCAGATGATTGTCGCTCGTCAGGACTGCTGCCCCATACAATACCGCTGGATGAGGGTTGCGATGGGTGATAAAATATGACATTAGAATTATAAATTTGAATCTTTATTTTATTTTGTTAATTTATTATTTAAGTATTTTAATTTGATTTCTATTATTAAATTGTACTTATGGAATTTAATTCTGAAATAAAAAAAAAACTTATTTTTAATTTTTATGAGTTATGAGGCTGAAATTTCACATTGGGGTTCCTTTAGGACGTAGGCGCGCACTAAGAAAAGATTTTTGGAAATTTGACGCCTAAAGGAATAAAAAGGCGCAGCTAGATTACTAAGTATAAAAAATAAGTTAAAAAAAACTTAAACCCGACTAGAGAGGTATGAAATAAGAAAATATTCCGCGGACAGACGCAGTCGTCAGCCAACTTGCAAAAAAAGGTAAAAATAAAATCCGAAACAAAGAACTGATTATAGGTATTTACGTAATAGAGTTTTAGACAAACCTTTTAAAAAGTAAAACGAGAAAGAAATCAAAAACTTCACTAATTTTACTAAAACTATAAACAAAATAATAATATGTAAATCCAATCTAATAAAATTATAATTAAATTCACCGGTTTATTAACAAAACAACCGTCCACTGTTTAACTCGTTCAGTTTATAAAAACAAGGTAATGGCAGAGATAACACTCCCACGGATATAGGCTGTATTCTGATTATGTTGATTACGATTTTGAATCGCATTGACATCGTAATTACTTCTGTGTAAAGCGTTTATAGAGTACTAGCGACCCGCCTCGGCTTCGCACGGCTATATTATGCATGTATTATACATATAAACCTTCCTCTTGAATCACTCTATCTATTTAAAAAAACCGCATCAAAATCCGTTGCGTAGTTTCAAAGATTTAAGCATACAAAGGGAAATAGGGACAGAAAAAGCGACTTTGTTTTATACTATGTAGTGATAGTGATAGTTCTGGCTTAAGTAATAAGGTAAATGTAGTTTCCTTTTTAAAATTTGCGTATTAATAATAATGTTAAGAATTAGTTAAACGAAAATTAGGATAAATGGGATTAAAGGCGGCCATTTTGTTTTTAAGGTTTTTAGGTTTATACCCAGACTTAGGGTAGACCTAGGGCAAGTCACACAAGTCACACAGTTAAAAGGTTAATTTAACTTTCTTTATAATAATATGTAAGTAAGATATATTGATAAGTGTGTATGGCCAAAACTGGCGCTAGCGGCGCTAATGTGATCACCTAATATCTAACCTAACCTACTTTTCTGGTAGCAGAAAGGTAGGTTAGGTTAGAACTGCTACCTAATACGGGTGACAATGATTTGTCAAATATGGTAATTTGGGAGTAAGGTATTTTAGGTTAGATTAAAATTGTGATCAGTGTGTTCTGATAAAGGTTATATAAAGAAGGCAATAATATTCGGTAAAATCTAGATATAAGCGGTAAGACGTAGGTTTTTAAGTCTTTATTTGACTGATATTGGAACTCACTGATCACAGTTTAAATCTAATTTCAAATACCTTTCTCCTAATTCACTATTTACTCGTCAAAGTAGGTTAAGTTAGATTTTATAAGCAAGCACACGCGAGGAGAGCTAAGAGGTTTAACAACAGACATCAGAAATCCGAAATAAACGTCTCATTTTACACAAGTTATTGAAGTTACACAAGTTATTGACTAGAAAGTGATAATATTATTATCTAGGTTAGTCACACATTTTAAAATGCTTTAACTACTCACACGGCTATAGATATTAAATCACTTCGTTATATAATCAAGATAAAATCTAGATTTGAATAGCTAATCCTAGTCCAATACAACACTTTTTCATCACACTTTTTTATCACTTGTTTGTGTAGGAAATAACGATGGACGCAAATACGAATCAAAACAAGACAGGATTTTTGAAAATGTATATTTTGTAGAAACTTTACAGTTATTAGCACTGTTCCCAAAACTTAAAAATTCCACGTAGCAAATTTTCTATTCACATTTTCCCCACTCGAGTTTTGACCGGGCTGCATAACTTTACACTTTTTTTTAGTTCAGTTTAAGATTAAAACTACACGTCCGTATATTACGAATAAAAATTACAAACTGTCCTATTTACTAGAAATAATTGTTTGCGCATCATAATGATACGACCAAACATTTGTGTTGTGTACGGTCGGACAGAAAAGTGATAGAATAGTAGCGAATTTTTTTTAGATAAAATTGTTATCTTATTTATGTACATAAGTTTCAGATGTTGATTGATTGGAGTTAAAAAAACAGTGACACATTTTTTATCTACTTATACCTTTAGGTACAGTCAGCAACATAATTGTGACCCACCGTAGAGTTCTATAATCTAATATTTAGGTGTTTTCAACTAAATCAAGGCTTTAAAGTCCTGCTTGAGTTGAAGGACTTAAAGTAGAGCATGACCTTAAAGTCCCTTTTGAGTTCAAAACATTCTAATAATAAATTTAGAACTCTACAGTGGGTGTGCACTTTTTCTGCCTGATTGTACAGTCGGCTGCATAATTGCAGCCCTCGGTAGAGTTCTAAAATTACTATTATTGGAATGTTTGCATTCTAATAGTTTTTGTTCGATTAATTGATGAGTTATAAGACTGTAAACATCAACTAAAGCAGGTGTCTAGAATCTTGCTCGTGTTGAAAACATTCTTATAACAGCTGTTTTGGAGCTCTACGGTGGATCTGCAATAATTATGCAGTCGACCGTACATGTATTATGTAACGGTGGTTTCATGCGATTTTTGGGATGAAAATTAGTGTTATTTCAGGGTTTTAGCTACATATTATAGACTAAGTTTATTCAATAGTGTTTTTGTTTTTTTTTAAACCTTACTTTTCGACAACTTTGCAGATGTCATGGTCACAGGCAGACTAAGGTGACATTAGTTTTACAATTAAAGTTAATGAAAACGTTCCCTAGAATTAGCTAATGGTGTACTGTGGTTCAAAATATATCTTCTCCTACAACAATGTAATTGTTATGATGACTGTTTAAACTACACCGTCCAATTCAAATTAATCAAAACATTTCTTATCTACGCAGAATTGGCTAACGTAACCTGTGGATCGAACCCACGTCGGTTGGTGTAGCGGGTGGCGGCTTATACCACTCACACAACTAAAGACATAGCTAACATGTTGAAAATAATAATCACATTGAGTACTTTTAATTCAAGTATTTATGTTTGTGTGTAACGTCTATTAGAAGAAGGTCGTAAGTTCAATACTGGTTTATAATAACATTGTAGCGCACCGATAGTGCACTTATGTTTCCTAATGTACTTGTTATTATGACTGTACGCATCAATTGATCACGCGCATATTTAGGTCAACGAACGTTTGTGATCAGGTGAAGGTTCCGCTTCATGGATGAATCGGTTGATATTACATATCGTTTGTTAAAACAGTTTTGGGACAAAAATTTATATTTTACTAGAGACCCGCCCCGGCTTTGCACGGCTATATTATGCATGTATAAACCTTCCTCTTGAATCACTCTATCTATTAAAAAAACCGCATCAAAATCCGTTGCGTAGTTTTAAAGATTTAAGCATACAAAGGGAAATAGGGACAGAGAAACCGACTTTGTTTTATACTATGTAGTGATTAGCTGTGCTCCGTGGTTTCACTCGCGTAACTCCCGATCCCTTGGGAACATCAAAATAAAAAGTAGCCTATAGCCTTACTCGATAAATGGCCTATCCAACACAAAATGAATTTTTCTGTATATAGTATATTCTGATAGAGTATTTTCTGAAATTAGCGCGTTTAAACAAACAAACAATTAAACAAACTCAGCTTCAGCTTTATAATTTATGTTTATGCATTTTAATCAAGTGTTTTTTTTTTTATACATGTATACACGTGATATACCCCCCCCTGCCGGCTTGTGATATTTCGTGATTTTTTATTGACCCCCTCCCCCCTTTCGAGCGTCATATAATTAATGGACAGCCCCAAGAAGCTAACTGACCTACCAATTGCCGAAGCTTTTAAGACCGCTGAGGACAGGAAAACTTGGAAGGGCACCGAGTGATCGAACACAATTCATCCTTCCAATTCACAATGCAATGAAGATGACAACTAAGAAGATAATTTCTTGAGACTCGGGACTAAGAGAGATGTAGATTGAAGTGTGTTAGCAAAGATGAAAAATAAAGAAAAAATCCGCTTGAGTTTCTTGCCTTCTTCTCATTGGTAGGCGCGTTCCGAAGGCGCACTTCCTAACTTAATTTTTAAGACGCTTCAAAGTTATGTGATGCAGTAATGCACTGCATGACACCTTTTGAATGTGCCAACGAAGCTGTGTGAGGATTCGCCTATGTTTGTGCGTGTGAGAAAGAAGAGAAAGAGCAGTTGCGGAAAACAATTACGTACGAATTTAAGCTAGCTTATAATGCCTCGCCCTGCTTTCCGCCAGTGTAACTTACTTGAGACCTGATTGACAGCCTCCGCGATATGACACCTGAATACATGGCACCTATACACCGCAGACTCCTTCGTCTCTCCATGCGACCAAGTGAACGCGAAACAGGAAGCGACCGGTGAACCGACAGTGCCGCGGGCGTAGAACGAGATGCGTTTCACGGCGTAACGTGTCATTACGCTGTTTGAGTCCGCTTGATAGAGTCTGTGGGAAGAGAATCTGTTCATTTAATAGTCCAAATATACGGGTATTGGTAATCTTATTTGCAAGCGTATTAGGTCCTTAACCGCTTGCTAAAATCAACAATTAGGCACAATTTGAAATTAACAATTTTGGGGCTTCAAGTCTCAAGTGAAAAGGTATCTTCTAGGAAAGCGTGCTACATCTTTGGCCGCATCGTCACCTCCCGTCTGACGGGTGTGTTAGTGGTAAAACGCTGACCTATCATCATCATCATATCAGCCACAGGACGTCCACTGCTGAACATAGGCCTCCTCCAAAGACTTCCAGAGCGATCGGTCGCATGCTCTCTGCATCCAACGACTTCCCGCGACCTTAATTAAGTCGTCCGTCCATCTAGTCGGAGGCCGTCCCGCGTTGTGCTTTCCGGTACGTGGTCTCCAATCTAGGACTTTTCGGCCCCAACGGCCATCAGTTCTACGAGCCACATGCCCAGCCCATTGCCACTTAAGCTTACTAATTCTTTGGGCTATGTAACTAAGACTTTTCGGCCCCAACGGCCATCAGTTCTACGAGCCACATGCCCCGCCCATTGCCACTTAAGCTTACTAATTCTTTGGGCTATGTAAAAAAAAAAACATTTCGACTCTACTGAGTATATGCTCGATGGGTCTTCTTTATCTATAAGGTACTAATATTATCAAAAGGAATGATTTGATTGTTTGTTTGAATGAAATAGGCTCCGAAACTACTGGACCGATTTGGATGAAACTTGGTATGAGCATACATACTTATGTTACTCCCAATGATTGATTCATTTTTGAAGTGAAAACTTCTTATGGCGCGTTGGGCACTTTTGTGGGTGAGCATTTCTCAGCCGTTCTCGCGACAGACGACAGATTTTCTCGCGACAGATGAGATTTTACACAGATATACAGTTTTTTAATTTGGCTGTGAGTGTATTAAGACGTACATATGGTATTTTTTAACGGACGACTATTGACGGACGACAATTTTTTTTTTTTTCATCTAAAACTCTTTTTGCGTATGTTCTCGCGACAGATGAGATTTTACACAGATATACAGTTTTCACTTCTGCCTGCACTCCCGGAGTGCGCTGTTTTTTTTTATATATTTATTTATTAACAAAGATTCTACAGTCATTATTATAACTTATATTCTAACGTATTGTACACAGAACTTAGACCAAATTGAATCTACATTTTGTATGCTGTTTCTTATAAATTACCTCATAAAAGCCAGATTGATTAGATAGGTGAATGGTTGTGAATAGAAATTATAAGTAGTACTTATCAAAAAAAATAAAAAGAAGAAAATTCATTATAAGTTCAGATTAATAAAAACATTGCGAAAAGTTTAAAGACCTTTAAAAACACTACTATTACTCGAAAAATAAACAAAAAATAAATATTCATTGGGAGTAACATAAGCTACTTTTTATCCCGATATTCCCATGGGATCGCTAGTAATCTATTATTTTCCAAAAATACTCACACAACAAGTCCCTGGGAGCACATAGGTACTGATATAGAGACTGCGATACCGTCCCGACTCTCTGGCATAGAACTGAGTTCTTTCATGATCCTTTGAATGTCGCTCTCTGATTTAGGATCGGCTATGTTCTGAGCGCCGAGGTAGCTCACGCCGCTGAATACTGTGCATTCTTGGTCTACGTCTGAAACTGAAAAACGGACTTTTGAGAAAGGAAAAGAAAAAAAATAAGATTAAATACACGACCTTTATTGAATGATGGCATGGTAATATTTGAGCATATACCTACACAATAAAAAATAGCTTTGTACAGTCGTACCATATACATACACGTTAAGCGAACGCTCGAACGGTTTTATTTTCGTTACGGAATTTCTTGATTCGGTCGCCGCGCTCAAAGCCCGCGATAAAACCTATGCAATAGCTTAAAAAATGTGATTAAATTGATAGTATTTCGTGTATTTAACATAATAAATACAAATAAATGAAAACACCAGTTCGTCAAATAACCCGCCCCTTATCGTTCCCGGCGTAAAGGTTCCCATAATGCTAGAAGCATTGCCACGCTGGATGGCGATGGCTAACCTCTGCGCTAGAAACGAGCGGGAGCCACCCCCATTCCCCCTAATTATATCGCCCAACACTTTAACTAATTTTTTGGCGTCGTCTCCCCAGCACCCCAACACACAACACCACAGCAACAGGCACAAAAATATAATTTGGCACCAAGTCCACATTTTTTTTTCGTGTATTAGATATGGAAAAAAGATATAAGCATTTAGTCACGTGTTTTTGTATTCATCAACATCTGACGCCATTACACGTATAGAAACTTCAAAAATTTAACCTCCTTGCAAACAA
This sequence comes from Idaea aversata, assembly GCA_907269075.1. Lineage (NCBI taxonomy): Eukaryota > Metazoa > Arthropoda > Insecta > Lepidoptera > Geometridae > Idaea > Idaea aversata. Next base: position 3,849,557 of record OU026084.1, read on the forward strand.
GAGTTGCTATTTCTTTCGTCATTCAACCAGGCAAACTGATATGCAACACTGATTCCTAGTCACCCGCACTAAGCGTTTTGCTTTGTCATTCCTGATTCATACCGCAAGGGAACGAAATCAGTTGCCTGCGTCTGTTTCTCCTGACGGTTACAATTTGGGGGTCCTGAAGTCACGAGTGAACAGGTATCTTCTAGGAAAGCGAGCTACATCTTAGACCGCATCGTCACCTACCATCAGGTAGGTGTGGTAGTGGTCAAACGCTGACCTATCATTTGTAAAAAAATATGCTACAATGACTTCAGGTGGTGTGAAACATCTGTCTGGGCTTAAGGTGAAAGGGTACCGGCGCTCTCTCGTACAAACGTAGTCGACTGTTTCGTCCTTGGATAATTAATTACACTAGCACAAATATTTTTGTGCCATGACTATGTCCCTATGTTTTGGTTTTTTTTTCATTTTCTAATTATCATAGAAATTAAGATTAAAAAAAAAACAAAACACATGGTAGGTGGAGTGGGGGGTGTTAGGTTTTATTTTCGTTACGGAATTTCTTGATTCGGTCGCCGCGCTCAAAGCCCGCGATAAAAGCTATGCAATAGCTTAAAAAAACATAGGTGCTTGGTCATGGCAGTTATAAGTTATATGCAACAAAAATATTTGCTCTAGTGTCATTATCCAGGGAGAAAACAGTCGACTACGTTTGTATGGAGAGAGCCCCCGGTACCCTTTCCTCTTAAAGTCGCGGGCTCAATTCCCTTCATGGAATATATTCTATTTGTTGTTTGCTAACCATAATACAAGCTTTATTGTGCCCTATCGCCTACCCAAGGTCGTTACAGCTGCGCTGTTAATGTGGCCCACATCTATTAGTTATCACAGACCATTGATATAAAAAGCCTTTGTAAAAAAGTTAAACAAGGAAGGCTTATGACGTCATTAAATCGCCTACACACACATTACGTACGTTTTATATTACGTTTGTATTGACGTCATCGATCCGAGATTACACTGAGGCTATTATACTAAAACTGATTGAAGTCGTCAGACCCCTCTTTCTAACACGCTCTTTATTATTACAACTTACGTATATTTTACATAAAACAATAATTTGTCTAAAAATAATAAATTACAATAGCAATCCGTCTCGGCTTCGCACGGCTATATTATGCATGTTCTATATACAGGGTTATTGGAAATTATACTAGCAAGCCGTTGAGGGCTACTTCTGTGCACCTAAACGAACAATTTTACTTTTACGACTTTAGCAAATTCGAAAAAAAAAATGAAAATTTTGAGGTTATGTAAATTCGAGGTTATGTAGGATTCGACGAAGTAAGGCACCACCTTGTACTTAACTAACTGTTTTATACCTACTTCATGCGAATAAATGAATTTGAATTCGAAAAACAGCTGATTTTTAAAAACAAAGACTAAAAACAGTAGATAAAACTTAAAAAATAAGTAAAATTTTAAGGTTAATGATCTCTCCGTGTAAGGAACAGCTGATTTTCAGATAAACCAAACCTCAAAATTTTCGAAAAATTTACGTATTTCCAAAAGTCGTAGAACAAAAGTTGTTTGTTGAGGTGCACAGAAGTAGCCCTCAACGACTTACTAGTATAATTTCCAATAACCCTGTATATAAACATTGCTCTTGAATCACTCTATCTATTAAAAATCCCGCATCAAAATTCGTTACGTAGTTTCAAAGATCTAAGGATACATATGGACAGACAACGGGAAGCGACTGTGTTTTATACAATGTAGTGATAATAAAATAGTCTGTCAAAGTCATAGGGGCCCCATAATCCTAATATGCCTAGGGCCTCTATAAGGTTTTAAAGACGGCTTTGGAAGTCGTCTAGCTTGAATAAGTCCATAATACCAAATGTATTTAAAAGAGAAAAAGATCATCAAATCTCTCAACGCGAGCTCTCAAGAGCTACGAGTCTATGAGTGAAACTTCACATAGAGTTTTAAAACGTAGGCGAGCACTAAGAAAGTATCTATGAAAATGGATGGGGGAAAAAGAGCTGTTAAATTCTGGTATTTCCACCATAAATCGGTGTCGCATATCACTTTGCCTGGTTTTATTTTTACACTAGCGACCCGCCCTGGCTTTGCACGGCTATATTATGCTTGTATTATACATATAAACCTTCCTCTTGAATCACTCTATCTATTAAAAAAAAACCGCATCAAAATCCGTTGCGTAGTTTCAAAGATCTAAGCGTACAAAGGGAAATAGGGACAGAAAAAGCGACTTTGTTTTATACTATGTAGTGATTACTAGTAATATAAAATGCTCGTGTCGCTGTGTTAGTTACCAAACTCCATCTAAACCGCTGAACCAATTTGTATGTTTTTTTTTGTAATATTCGTTTAGTCTGAGAATCGAACATCTATTTTTTGTTGTATTTCCTTTATTTATTTTTTTGTAAACGGCAAAACAGCTAGTTTAAAAAAATATCTCGTGTCACGGTGTTAGTTGTCTAACTCCACATAGGTATAAACCACTAAACCGATTTGTATGAAATGTTTTGTGTATATTCGTTAGGTCTGAGAATCTCTAATTTTATTATTTTTTCCATTATTTAATTTTTTGTTTCTATTTTAATGCTATTTGAAAATGGTGTTTACAGAAAAGGTTTGATCTATCTATTTTTTTTTTTTTATGGCAAAACAACGTTTGCCTGGACAGCTCGTTATTTTTTTATCTCACCTTCGTCTTCACTATCGATAGGTTTCATGTGATCGTGTTTCTCTGTAGGAGACGGTGTGGAGTCATCGGTTGCCACAGCGCTCTCCATCATCTCGTAGAATTTGGAGCCACCGACCAATCGGCACGAATTCTGAAACCAACGAAACAGTATATTAGACAAAGAAAACAGACAGATTCTTTTTTACCTTTTGAGGTAACGGAACCCTAAAAATTGATACTGTTCTGTAAAGAGGATCACTGATAACATAACAATAAAAAAAATGTGTCGGGGCACCCCTGTATTGATTCCTTAAATTGAAACGACGACCTCTGTGGCGCGTCGGGCGAACACCCGACTGCGACGCAGAAGGTTGCGGGTTCGATTCCCGCCGGGAACAAGTATTTATGCTGACCATAAATTCTTGTTTCTGGTTCTGGGTGTTTCCTATATGTATAATATGTATATATTTACAAAAAAAAAAAGTATATAAGTAGTTTATCCGTTATCTGGCACCCATAACACAAGCATTAAGTTGCTTAGCTTGGGGCTGGATGGCGATGTGTAATATGTCCTGAAAAAAAAAAAAAAAAAAATGTTATGTTAGTGATGTCAATCGCTTAAATAGTTTGTATTCTAGGCATATTTTTAATTATAAAATAAAAAATGTTAATCTTGTTTATAATGTCATACTAATATATCGCGTACTTTAAAAAACAAAAGATATGATAAAAACAAAAAGAAATAACTCTTTTCTCCTCCTAAATATAGCCCAATATCGGTGTTTCTTTTTTGTGTCATAAACTAAGTATTTTATTATGTATTTTTTTACCCACTTAAAGGTTTTACTTAAGTTAAAGTTTCACTTTTTTTAATTAATAAAACATGTAAGCTATTTATATTTTGTAGCAATTTAAGGGATAAAAAACACGGTAAGTCCCGAAGGAAAATTCGACAATCAAAAATGTTATTGGTATGTGAGTCTCTTAAGCGGGAAAACCCGTAAGGCGCAGGTAGATGCTAAAGATTTTTTTTCGAAAATTCTTGGCTTTCCCACTATTCGTAAATCAAAGCTAAATCACCAAATAAGGCTAAAAATAATTATATTATGTCGTGTAAAACAGTAATAAACTAGGTTCAATAAATAATGCTACTTATAGCTGGATAGAATGGTTTTCCTTTAGTTTTGCGATCGTAAACAATAGGTAAGTAAGCATCGATTTGTAACCCAGCTACCTAATTAGGAACCAATTTACTAAATAAACATTTTTTCTTTCCATTATGGTATTAAATAATTGGGCGGTTTTTAATGCAATAGAGTAGAGCGGTGTTAGCCTAATGGTAGGTACATTGACATTCCGAAGCGAGCCGCGCGCTTTACATTGTTCTTACGATGAAGGAAAACATCGTGAATAGCTCCAGACGTAACAATTGAAGGGTTCTTTCCTTCGGATACTGAAGGCGTTTCTTGTTAGAAGTGTCAGTTAAATTACGATAAGCGGTCAAACTGAGCATTAGAAATCACTTTCGTGCATATAGGTACAGAATTTTTTATGTGAAGTATTTACATAAATGGTTAAAAAATAAATGCACCATAATACATGATATCTGTGGGTTCATTTGCGAATCCGCGTAGGGTTGAATTTTCCAAAATCTATTATTAGCTGATGCCTACGTCATAATAGCTATCTGTGTGCCAAATTTTAGTCCAATCCGTCTATTGGTTTGACTTGTGCGTTGATCAGCGAGTCAATCAGGACTTTGAATTTTATATTTATAGATTAAATCCTTTTTTTTTGGATGTCAACATCATAATAGCTATCTGTGTGTCAAATTTTAGCCCAATCCGTCAATTGATTTGAGCTGTGCTTTGATATATATCAGTCAGTCAGTCAGTCAGTTGGGCCTTTGATTTTAAAATAAATGAGCTTCCGACGTCGAGCAGTGCACACGCGTACACTACGTTATTTAATTTAAATTTAAATTACCGGTATTTGTTTCAAACAATAGTGACCTGTTGTGTTACTGGAATTAGTACCAGTTTGGTGTGTGTGACCGAGCGCCACTTCGAACATTGCAAACGAGATAGCTGTCACTAGATAGTTGCGCACTCGCTCCCACCGCATTGCAAGTACTCTTCACAATATAAAGATGAGTGTACAACGTTCACCGACACGAGAATCCGAACGCCCGCGCCCAAGTGGCACTTGGAGCGGATCGCAACCTAATCTATCTACAGATAACACATCGCAGAGGAAAAGGAAAGAACCTGAAGTTGGGAGTGATGTTAAGCAAGAACTAAAATCATTTAAAGAAGAATTCATGTCACTCTTTCGGGAATTCTCCATTTCCCAGAAAACCAACACGGCCGAAATAAAACGAGAACTATTTGATATTAAAAATGAAATGAAGGCGATAACGAGCTCAACTGAAATTTTGACCCAAAAATACGAAGAATTAAACAAAGACATCGCAAATATTATGTCTGAAAACAATAAAATTCAAGAGAAAATAAAAACCCTGGAGAACGACTTAGTCTCGCTCAGGTCCGTTACTGAAAATATGAGCATAAATACACGTATTTCCCAATCTACAGAATCAACTGCAGCGTCGGCGCCGAGTGCGCAAGTGAACACGCCGCCTTATGAATCTCACGAACATTTTATTACGGAACTAGCCGATCGTCAGCGACGCATGTACAATGTTGTGGTAGTGGGTATCTCGGAAAAAAATGACACCGACCTAGATGCTAGACAAAAGTATGATTTGGAACAAGTATCGGATGTTTTCCAAACTATTTACCCCGATTTACCGAAACCTACAAAAATTATTAGATTGGGAAAGTACGACTGTAACAAAAACCGACCCATTAAGGTTTGTTTCTCGACTGTCGATGTACCTAAAACTATTTTAAGGAATAAACACAAATTGAACGGGGACATTCGTGTGTACTCAGATCAAACACCTTCCCAGCGAACTTATATGACGAACTTAAAACTAGAATTAGAGCGCCGTGAGCGCGACGGCGAGAAAAACCTTGTCATAAAGTACGTCAAGGGTGTGCCAAAAATGATCAAAACATTTCGTACCCCCACGACACCTACCCAGCAACATTAACGACGCCGATTTAATATGTCAACACTTTATTAAATATACTTATGATAATTTGGTAATCGATCGTAACTCATTTAAATGTTTCTATGCGAACGTACGAAGTATACGTAAACAAGGAAGATTCGATGAATTGAAATGTATACTAGAAGCTATAGGTAGTACGATGCATATAATAGTTCTCACAGAAACTTGGATTAAATCCGAAGCAGAAGCCAATTTTTACTCACTACAAAACTACTCTCATGTGTACAACTACAGGAAAAATAAAGACGCGGGAGGTGTGTCTATATATATACATACATCTATTAAATATAACGTAACTGAGGAATTTTACTTGAATGGTTGTCATTTTCTGTGGATTTTTTTGCCGCATATTGCATTACATATTGGGGCTATATACAAGCCAGACAAAAAGAAGACTACTGCGTTCCTAGAAAAATATTCAGAACAACTGGAGAAACGTTCGAGAGCTTTAGTGTTCGGCGACTTCAACATAGACTTAATAACAAATGGACCCGACACAAAAAAGTATTTGGCGACATTGCAAGAAGCCGGATTTCAAACTATAAACAAAATCCATGATGATTTCTGTACCCGCGAGACTGACACAACACGGACGTTAATAGACCATGCTTGTACAAACATAGAAGACTTTTCCAGTACCCTGACGATAATCGATGCACCCTTAGCCGATCATAAGCAACTATATCTGGAATTGAAGAAATACAAACATATAAAACATAAGAAACGGATACAATATGAAGCTATCGACTATAAGAAACTCTATGAAAATGTACGCGAAAATCCTGCTCTAAGCGAAGCTAGCTGCTTTCAGGACTTGGAAAATTATATTAAGGATAAAATAGAATTACACAAAATAAAAAAGACCAAAGTTCAAAACTTGCCAAAAGAAGACTGGATTAATAAAGAAATTATAGAAGGAATTAAAACAAAAAACACACTATGGAAAAAGTTAAAGAAGCAAAAGAATAATGAAAGTTTAAAAAATGATTTTGTAAAATATAGAAATAACCTAGACTCATTAATTAGAAAAACTAAAGATAATTATTTTCACAAAGAATTCAACGACTGTACATCACCGAAACATATGTGGAAATTAATTAATTCACTTGTAACGAACAAAATCAAATGCAGTAGCGCACCAACTAAACTAATAAATCACAATAATAATAATATTATTCAAAATCCACTAGAAATCTGCGACCTTTTTAACAAGTTCTTTGCTTCCATAGGCACACTATTAGCTGACAACATACAGAAAAACACTCTAAACTCTGACTATTACACTCTTACTTACTTAATCAATGAACCATCCATTAAAATGAGCGAATTACGATGCTGCTCTCCAGAAGAGGTACTTAAAATTATTCAAAACTTAGACGCCAATACTAGCACTGGACTTGACGGAATTAACACGAAATCACTAGAGTGTATTGGTAATTTAATTGCTAAAAATATGGCAGACTGCATTAATAAGTGTCTAGATGAAGGAGTCTTCCCAGATAGTTTAAAGGTAGCAAAAGTGACACCAATTTATAAATCTGGCACTAGAACAGACCCCGGGAACTACCGACCAATATCAGTCTTGCCTGTTATATCCAAAGTTTTTGAAAAAATAATATATAGAAGGCTTCACAAACATCTAGAAGGTTTGAATTTTTTATATAAACACCAATATGGTTTTAGACCAAAATCTAATACACTCTCTGCTGCAATTGACCTAGTAACTAAAATTAAAAATAATATTGACAAAAGGAACTTCTGCGTAGGTATTTTTATAGATTTTAAAAAAGCGTTCGACACCGTCTCTCATGATATATTGTTACATAAGCTTAGGAACCTGGGTATAACGGGCAAGGCTCTGAATATGTTTGAGACCTATCTAAGTGGCAGATATCAAGTCGTGCGAATTGAAAATGTACAGAGTACTCCTCAGGGAATTTCCTGTGGAATTCCCCAAGGATCGGTGATAGGCCCATTGCTATTCCTTATTTATGTAAATAACTTAAGTAATATTGGACTGACCGGCCATATAACAATGTATGCCGATGACACCTGCCTATTTTACTTCGGACCAAAACTTAATGACTTGATAGACAAAGCACAAAGTGATTTGCATAAGTTTAGCATCTGGTGTCGCAGTAATTTATTAACAGTTAATGCAAAGAAGACTTCATTCATGATCTTTAATGCTAAAAATAAAAAAGTTCCCAAATATGAGCCCTTACACATAAACAACACTAAACTGCAACAATCGCATTGTGAAAGATACCTTGGCTTATATTTGGATGACAAGTTAACTTGGAAAGAGCATATTGAGTATGTTAGGTCAAAATTGTTATCGCTCAATGGTCTTTTACATAAATCAATATCATGTATACCACGCAAAGTACGTTTAAACATCTACAACTCTTTAATAAAGTCACATTTAGAATACCTCATAGAAGTGTGGGGCTCCGCTGCTAAAACAAATCTCAAAGACTTACAAATTTCACAAAATAAAGCAATAAAAACCCTATACCACTATAATTTTCGGACACACACTCGCACCATATATAAAGAAACGAAACTACTCAACCTCAAACAGATGTATACCTACCAAACCTGTATCTTAATACATAAAATCCTCACCAATCAAATACATATAGACATAACATTTGAAAAAAGAAACTTCCCGATGGGGCTAAGAAATAAAAATAAGATAAAAGTGAGTCAGCCGAGAACAAAAACATATGGTGGTAATAATATAATGTTTAGAGGTGCGCTAATGTTTAACAACCTACCTAACGATGTAAAAGAATGCAAAACTATGCCAATGTTTAAAACTAAATTAAAAAATTATGTACAAGAAAAGATATTCGACTAAACTGCTCCGACTCTCGGAAGTCACTATAAACTAACATAATGCTAAGCTTATACTAAACTCATTGTAAGTGGACTATTGTCTTTTATGAGTAATAAATTCTTTAAACCTAATCCATTCTTAGTGAATGCCAACTTCATAATAGCTATCTGTGTGCCAAATTTTAGCCCAATCCGTCAATTTATTGGAGCTGTGCTTTGATATATATATCAGTCAGTCAGTTGGGCCTTTGATTTTAAAATAAATCCTTTCTTAATGAATGCCAAAGTCATAATAGCTATCTGTGTGTTAAATTTTAGCCCAATTCGTCCATTGGTTTGGTTTGAGCTATGAGTTATTATATCAGTCAGGATTTTGAATTTTATATTTATGGAAGGCACCAGGTTAACCAACCTATATCAAATAAAACCGTATAAATTATAGAATCGTTACAATACCTTACACTGAATTAATTGTTTACATAAACATTATGAAGAACAATTGATTGTAGGTAATAAGCTACGAACGGAAACAGTCCTTTGAGACAATTATTAAAAGTATGCATTACATCAATCGAATAATTTGTCCGCGTCAATTGTTATCTTTGATTTAACGGTCGAGTTGTATTCTTAGGTACGGTTGGCTACATAATTGCAGACCCACCGTAGAGCTTAAAAACGGCTATTATAAGAATGTTTTCAACACGAGAAGGATTCGAGACAACTGCTTTAGTTGAAGTTTAAAATCTTCTAACTCATGAATTTATCTAACAAAAATATTAGAATCAAAACATGCCAATAATAGTATTTTTTTTATTTCTACCGGGGCCGGGGCTGCAATTATGCAGCCGACTGAACGTATAATATATAAAAAAAAAACGGTTGCACTCTGGGAATGCCGACAGAAGTGAAAACTTAAAAAAAAAACTTTAAGTTAAAAAAAACCTGCACCATCCACCGAGAGATGTCGCTGTTAACACTGTTGTACAGAAGTGAGTATCGTAGTTCGGCCGTTTGCACAGAGATGGCGCTGTTTTCAATATTGTATAGTAGTAGAAGCACAATAACTGTTAAAATCTCATCTGTCAAAATCTCATCTGTCGCGAGAACGGCTGAAAATGCTCACCCACAAAAGGGCCCAACGCGCCATAAGAAGTTTTCACTTCAAAAAGATATTTGAATATGAATTTCAAAGGTTGAGCGGAAGAAGTTTTTAGCGATAAAGCCGCCTATTTCTGAAACTTTAACTTTTAACTTTGTGTTTTAGGGTTCCGAACACATAGGGTAAAAACGGGACCCTATGACTAACATTTCACTGTCTGTCCGTCTGTCTGACTCGCACTTGGCCGGTATGTATCATAACTTTATATGTTGTGTGTGTTCTGCATAATAAACTATCTATGAATTGGTTGGTAACACCACCAAACATAAAATTGTAAAACAAAAGAGCCCTGGAATACCACATTGATGTATTTGAAAGGGGATTTATTGGTTGGTACTATGTTGGTAGAACAATAAAAAGGCAACTCTTTTGTCCTTACCAATTAAAATTTAGGTCAATACCTATGGGTCAATCCTGAAATTAACCTAAAAATAATTATTATTAAAATAATAATTACCTATTAAATTTTATTTTTATCCTGATATTCCAATGGAAATTACGCGGGTAAAACCGCGTGGCAAAACTTATTATTATTTGTTAATTAAGAACAAATACATCGTATAAAACAAAGTCGCTTCCCGCTGTCTGTCCCTATGTATGCTTAGATCTTCAAAACTACGCAACGGATTTTGATGCGGTTTTTTTAATAGATAGAGTGATTCAAGAGGAAGGTTTAGCACTAACAAAACTACCACGCTTACGAAGTCGCGGGCAACAGCTAGTTAAAAACAAATTACTTGCAAAATACTGTAACATAGTGTTCCATAATCGTCGTATGTCGCCGATTCCCGATTTTTAAACGAATAATAAACTTTAAATAAAGACAAAATACGGTCATTTCAGAACTGCTAGCGACCTCTTTTGTTGGGTAGGTCTAACTAACTCGGCTTACGTCATTACTACACCTTTAGAGATAACTCCGGCAAAACTCAGTAGATGGCGCGCTATTCAACAATATTTTATCTTTTCGGTTAGTTTATTTTACTAAAATCAATAGAAAACAAGATTTATCATTAATAAAACACTATATTACAAATAAATCTTTAATTAGTTAACTTCCTCTTATACAAATAGTTTCTAATTACAAGAATAGCGCTATCGAAGGTGCTAGAACAAATTCTATTGACTACTCGATTCTTTAATCTCATTCCCGTTGTTACTTCCCACCATCAGATGGAGCTATTCCAGGTTGTCTCGTAATTCTTTAAATATCTAACTAAATACTGAAAATTAAATTGTTCTGACAAAGCCTAGCTACTTAAAATTAAATTACCTATCAGACAAGCCTTCAGGCAGACAAAAACAAAATAATAAAATAGTTTCCATCTAAATATTTCACCTTGCAACATTTGAAGCATGACTCGCTTCCCAATGACAAACGGTTGCTATACTATTGGTTTCGCCTGGCTTCGCCCTTTCTGCTTTGAGAATATCGAGCGACAGACGCATATATATATTTAAAATTCGCTGTAAAATACACATATCGTAATTAAATTAGTGATTCTTCCCTTTATAAGGGAGCTACCTGCGGATTATAAATACCCGGGAACAGCAGCCAAGGCCTCTCGGACCCGTACGCCATGACTCCGAGGAACCCTCGTTGGTCGAGGACCGTCAGACGTAGACCGGAGCCTTGAGCCAATATTGCCACGTCACCACACCAACTCTGGACGCACGTCGATTCCTTTTGAGATGAGTCCATCATAATCTTTTATACCGGAGTCTCGCAGAACGATATGAGAGAGTTGTCCCTTACACCAATCCGGCTCGAGCCCCTCTGAAAACGCCCTCTTCAAGGGAATTAGTCTTTTTCTAGCTCTTAAATTTAACCCTTAACTTTAAATCAAACTTAGCTTATCTTAAATCTAGTAGGTATTTAACTATAGTCTAACTTATCTCTAACTTAACTCTTAAAAAACTTAGACCATAAGTACCTAGCTTTATCTTGTTTAAAAATGTTCTTCAACTTAACTTCATCTAGACTAATAAAAATTTATGTACTATAGTATCCGTTGCTTTCTTTCTTAAAATTCCCGCTCTCAACGAATACCATAGCGACAATACATACCTTCCTGCATATTTGCGAGTATTTTCCATATGTCATTATAAGAAAGTTTAACGCACAATAAAATTAAATTAAAATACACTATTAAATTATACAAAATACTTGAATAATATTTGAACGTCCGGAATAGTCCCGAGGCGGTAGAGTAGTGATGTCCTATCCAATGAATCATATTCTGACCGCATGTTATCCTTATGTATATACATAACAATAATGTAAGTACATAATATACGAAGTTTCGTATGTGTGTCAGATTGATGTTTATAGTTAGTACCTAGTACATTGGTATGTTAGATTTTTGCCGCTAAGGAAAAATGGTGTTTGTCCGTGTGTTTTGTTTTGATTTAACTAGTGTTTTTTTGACTTGCACAATAATAAAGACAGACAGCCGGACAGGAAAAAAAGAAAGAAAAAGGAAAGGAAGAAGAAGAAGGAAGAGAGGAAGGAGTAATGCTTTTTTGTTTCTTACTCTTTTTGTTTGTCTTATGTCGTGAGCTTGTAAAAATAAATGTTTTCATAATAATTAGTTATAGATAATAAAACTATTTTACCGGATTATTCGCGTCTGTTTTAGTCACAGGGAGACTGTGGTGGTATATGTTAATTTTTAACCGACTTCAATAAAAGGAGGAGGTTCTCAATTCGGTTAATTATTATTGTATGTATGTTTTTTTGTTTATCAACCGATTTTGATGAACCTTTTTTATTTTCCCAATTTAATTAGGTAAGTAACTACAAAAATGTAATGATTGGTATTTACTAAATGCATTAAAAAATAAGCCAAGCTTTTATAAATAAAATTAGAAATGCGATAAAAGAGTAGGTACATAAACCCAGCAAAGCATATTATCTTACTACAATTTCTGTTATTTAGGTAAATAAATAAAAAATATTTTTTTTTTTAAGGTTTGACATAAAACTAATTAAAGGATTAAATCGCGTTTACTTTGTTTTTCGCGATTATATTCGTTAAATTTAGTTTCATTATAAAAAATATAACCAAAGAACCAGCCTATTAGATTAGATTATAGCCAAACACCCAGACTAGATACGAACTTGACATTATGTCTAGCTAGAGGCATCGATCTTTTTAAGTCTGGGCTGACTCATGATACGTCTGAGTAGCGCGTCTCTGCAGATTTACCCATCTTGTCTTAGACAATTAATTTGACTATCGTTGAAATTAAATAGTAAAAATTAATCTATTGGTAAAAGTTGGTAAATGACGATAATAGAAATAAAAAAATAGCCTACAATTATAAGTTGCTTGTTACTGTAACTCTCTAGGATTTAATGTTTCAAATAGATTCGAAAATTTTATCAAAATAGACGAATATTCAATGTATTCTCCAACTAAGTTTCAATAAAATCGGTCCAGTAGAGTCGAAATTTAATTGCAAACAAATTTTAATTTTTTATTATCACTATCACTACATAGTATAAAACAAAGTCGCTTTCTCTGTCCCTATATCCCTATTGCCTATGTATGCTTAAATCTTTAAAACTACGCAACGGATTTTGATGCGGTTTTTTTTTAATAGATAGAGTGATTCAAGAGGATGGTTTATATGTATAATACATGCATAATATAGCCGTGCGAAGCCGGGGCGGGTCGCTAGTTTAGTATAAGTGTAAGTTCCTCGGAAGTGACGCTCCTTATTATAGGTAAACATAAATACATAACAAATTAAACAGATAAATACTGCAAAAATAATCTTATAAAGATAATATCTACAGATAACATTTCCTAAAACCGATAAGTAATGAAGTATAAAACAAAGGTGTATCTATTTGAAAATTTGGCAACCCTGTGTCTTTGTTTTACCTGTAGACTAAAAGACAAGAGTGTTTACTATTATTATTAAGAGCCTTTAGTGTCCCACTGCAGGGCAAACAATTTTTTACTTCTCTTCTACTGATCGCGATATTGTGCGACGGATTGCCAATCTGCCAGAAAATTTGTCAGAAATACCAGAGCAAGTAACGAGGTATTGATTTATGTACAAAGTTTTATAATATAAATGTATATTTTCAAAGTAAAAAGATTAGATTATTTTCATTTTTCAAAAGTCAAATTTTTTTATTTCTTTGGATGCATAATACCTATTAAAAGTAATGAATAGGTTCTAAAACTACTGGTTCGATTTGATTGAACCTTAGTATGAGGATGCATTAAAATCTGGAGAATAACATAGGTACACTTAAAGTCAAAGTATTCTTACTGAATCGGGTACTAAGGCGGGTGAAACCGCGAGGCAAGTGTATTTAAACAAAGATCTAATATCGTTTCCAAATTAAAAAATATCCAATAAAATACCTTCTTATTAATAATGACTGCCATTCCATTAATCACTGAAATTCCACATTCATTTCACATCACAGAACCACACACAAATAAAAAATTACAAATCTATGTTTTCAAAGACCGGAAATAATGTCTTGACGTCCGCTTACACCGAAAGCGAGTGCACTAATGGGTAAAAAATGTATACATACGGGCAGGTACAGTCACCGCCGAAAGTAAGATTAAGTTTTTTTTGCATTTTCGGAACGAAGTGCCTTATCGCGTAAAAAATGTTACGTGAAAAGCGAAACGAAAAACCGTAAGAGGAATTTTAAAGGTTTGTACTATAAAAACTAAGGACTGTAAGTATATAACTAAACAGCTCTTGTATTTCGAAAATCTATGTTTAACCTTATTTGTCCAGGGTCTCCAGAGCTAGGGGTATTATTCGGCAGTAATTAAAGACCCCGAGGTGGCAAGTGTCTCATGCCTTCAAACCGTGAAAAGTTTTAGGGTATTGTTAGTTTCCTCACGATTTATTCCTTCACCATAAAAGCATGTTAATGTGCATACATTTTTCGTATAGCCGGTATAGTGGTATTTTAGTATGGTCGACGATTAGCGAGATTCGAACTCACGAACTATGGATTGAAAGTCGAATATGTCTAAGCTAAAAATGTTCTACAAAGTTCACAAATTATATACTGCTTTTTCGGAAAGTATTAGCCCATACAATTTTGTCGATTTTTGCTGGCCATAGAAATCTGTTTTTTAGCCGTACCCAAAGGGGCAAAAACGGGAACCTATTACTAAGACTTCGCTGTCCGTCCGTCTGTCTGTCACCAGGCTATATCTCATGAACCATGATAGCTAGAGAGTTGAAACTTTCACAGATGATGTATTTTATAATCCTGTAGCAAACTGGGTCTGTCAAGGCATTTGAAACTATCCCTTTGCACGGTCCTATCGAAATATTGTTTTTGTTGCACTGCCTTTTGGCGTCGACTGTACGTTCATAAAGTACGTATACAAGGCGTACATACGACGGGCATAGTCAAAACATGTCGACCAATTGACGCTGCTGCGATGATGTAAGTATGAAATTAGTTCTTGACCGATACGCGTAATCTTAAACGTTAATGGTAAAAAATCGTTAAGTTTTTAGGGTTCCGTACCCAAAGGGTAAAACGGGACCCTTTTTTACTAAGACTCTACTATCCGTCTGTCTGTCTGTCTTTCACCAGACTGTATCTCATTAACCTTTGTACTTTTCTATATTCTCAATAAATGATTCATTGACCGTGATAGCTAGACAGTTGACATTTTTACTGATGATGTAACTATTTATTTTTGTGGTTGCCTGGAAGAAATCGCTTTCAGCGATAAGGCCGCCCATTTGTGCAACTTGTACTTTCTAGGTATTACTTTGCTTTGTGTATTTATATGCTCCTTACTGTGTTGTACAAATAAAGTTATCTATCTAATCTATGTTGCCGCTATAACAAAAAATAAAAGCAGAATATTATTTACTGTACGGAATTATTTCATTCGCAAGTCCGACTCGCACTTGGCCGGTTTTAATGTATTTGTAAGTGCAACGAGCATGAAGATAAGGTAATATCATTACTTTCTTCTTCAGCAGCATGTGTTAGCCCAATGCAAGGCATATGCCTCTCCAATGTCTCACCATCCGTTCCTATCACCAGTTTTCCTGGCTCATGCTGCCCCAGTATGAGTGTGGAAGGGCGCGCCTTCGTGAGTGAACAGATCTGCTCGTTTTGCTGTTTTAACAGCGTTAGTTACTTTTTCGTTGGTAATTCAATTTTCTTCTTGGTGGATTTTGATTTACGTCCTTACCAGAAAAGAGCTATCTAACAGTGAGACCCAAATTTCAAAAGGTTCAGTATAGTTAGACAAACATACAAACAGTCGGACATTAATAAAAAAAAAAACTGCCGCGGTAAAGCTATTGCATAGCATTTTTATGGTAGGCGGAGTGGGGGGTGTTAGGTTTTGTTTTCGTTACGGAATTTCTTGATTCGGTCGCCGCGCTCAAAGCCCGCGATAAAAGCTATGCAATAGCTTAAAAAATCTATAATATGAATTCGTGTTCTACTGCATATTTCTTAGGCCCGTATTAATAAATCGCTCTCAATATCGATCTTGAGTGCGTATCAATCGAGTGAGTCTTGAGATGCAGTCACTATCTTAAGTTAGGCGTTAATTAATAGATAAAACTCAAGTTTTAACCAGGCTGATATCGCTCTTGAGATTTGAAACTGATCTTGAGAGCGACATTGAATGACAGTAACGCTTTGTTCTTACCTTGAATGGTATGTTCTTACCCTATGGTAGGTAGTGTCGTCATATTTTGCTGTCAACTTGTTTTTAATGTGAATTTTTTTACAAAATGTTAGATTTTACTACTAAATAATTATTTAAATGCGAATGATTTGTTCAAAAAGTCATTAGCATCATAATAATTGATTTCTGACAAAATTTGTTCTAGCTCCATGTTCCTGAACTACAAAACTAACGAAACAGCTAACTTATGTCATGTATGACCCGCAATCAGACTTGAGTTCACGAAACTACATCTTGAGACATATCTTGAGAGCTGAGTTTGATTTATTAATACGGTTAATTTGTTGAATGAGGAATTGGAAAAGGTGCATAAGTAGTTTTAACTTTCGGAAAAAAACTTAACGTCACTTTTCTATGTAATTTTTGTATGAACTCAAAACACTTACGATTCAAACGATGGCAGATATAATAATAATATTGCTAAAGGATCATAACGTAGCAAGTGTAAAAATAAAAACAAAATAAAAGCCAATTTGTACTACATTTTCATATATTGCATAATGTCCAAAAGACTGTTATGTACATATATTTCGTACGCATTCAATACAGATCACAACGGTAAATGGACATCTATATTGTAACTAGACCTAAGACACACGTGATTCACAAAAATAAATAAATAATAATTTAAAAAATACCTATATTGCTTATGCTTGCTTTCAAATATTTGTTATCAGTCGAACTAATTACAGTATCCCCCATCGAATAAAGTCGTCAACAACTCCGTTCAATCGTTCGACCAACAGCTCACTAGGTTTGAACTGTGCGAACTTTGTCACATCTTCTGTCATTGAAGGAGCATCCTTGGGGTCCACAGTGACAAACGGAAGTACCTGGGCAGCCGTCACTAAGCCATACTTCAGTTTCTGTAAAAAGTCTTCATTACTAGACATCGGGCTAATTAGTGAGGTAAAAATAAAATTATATGTCTGGGATATTTGACGAAATGTCTACTTTCTTTAATTCATCATTTTCGAAGGTCTGTTTGTTTTTGTAACCTATAAGGGGTCAATTAACAAAAGGTTTCATTATAAAGTACAAACCTTAACCCTGACTGTATTTTCTCGATTTATGAGTGATATGCTTAGGTAGGTACCTCTTTAAGATCCTGATCGAAGTCATCTCTAGAGTAGCGGCTGTTGTCGATCCCCAGCCTGGTCAGCGACGTATCACTTGAGTCATAACTCAAGTGATACGTCGCTCTTTAATCGCGTCTTAAGATAGGTTTATTAATCAGCGCAACAACTCAAGAGCAAACTCAAGATTGAAATCGATATTGAGTTCGGTTTATTAATACGGACCTTAAACTACAAGACTCGATTTTTGCTTCCAAATAGACTTGTTGTCCTTTTTTTCTTTAATAAAAATGGTCGTCTGTAAAGTCGTTTTACGGACGATAACTTTACGTGATAACGTTATAAGAAAACATTGATGGTAACTGTTGACGCGAGCATATTCTCGCCAACCAAACCGGTACTGCGTACCTCCCTACTGCGGTGACTAGCGCGCGGCCCCCGCCCGCGTCCCGCTTCCTCACCGTAGCCTGCGCCCGCGCACCTTTCTTTGAATCCCACATACTACGAGCGACCTACCGTGCGTCTCGCTCATACACCTTTTTATACCTTTTATTCATTCAGTAATCTTGTTATATATTTTGTCGGCTGAACAATTAAACCCTTTAAACCATACAGTCCACTCTCTTCTTTAACACCTTCTCCAAGCCGAGGCTTCAACATATGGTCCTTCTCCATTGTACCGCGCCCATCAAAGAAAAATAAAAAATCGAAGAAACGGCTGCGAGAATCGACCTGACGAAGTAATAACAGGATTAAGCCGTCATTGGAGTCCTACTTCAGTGTTCTGTGCATCGTGCTCGCTGGAAAATCGGGATCTTGCTGAGGAGCTGCGTGGATTATTCTACGGCATTGCAACTTCACTTCCGACTACCGACACTGGCAGAACATCGGACTACCAAAGCGGACTTATTGGAAACCAAGGACACTTCCACGACAACAATTCACGTCTTCCAGAACGTCGTCTTCCAGAAAATCGCCAAGGATTTCGCCGCGACGCTTCATCTACTGTGGATTGTGCTAAAAACTGTGAGAACGTTCCATTTCCTATCTTTTCCACACATATTTTACATTTTCCAAAGCTATACCACATTATACATTTGCCAAATCGCTCATATTTCAAAATCATATTCATTCAAACAGCTGATTCAATCAATTTACCGCTACGTTTCATACCTATATTTCTACGCTTACGTCATTCATACAATCATTACGACTATTTTCATTCATATTTTGCTCAAATGTTACCATAATCAATAAAAACAACAGTGTTCTTAGTGCTCAACATATTTAATTGCTAATTTAATTTGTTTACATAGCTTAAAACAGCAAAATTAATAAGTAAATAACTTAAATTATAATACGCGCTTAACGCCTGATCATTTTATAAGAGCAAATTCAAACCATCCACAGTTACACAGCAAATTTGAAGAATAAAATTAATGCGCCTGGTAAAAACATAATAATTACATTCCGCCGTGCACAAAAACATTTCAAACAACTAGTTAGTGTGACTAAATTGCTCAAATAATATAATAAGTTACAAACAAAACTATTAGGTTATTATTTACATTATATTTACAAAATGACCGATAATATAAAGAGTTTAACAAAAAAACGAGCATCTATTAAAGCAAAGGTAACGCAATTTTCATCTTACATTAACTTACAGAAGTCCTGTAAGCAATTGAGTGAGCTACAAGTCATTGAAATCGAATATCGTCTTAGTATATTTGAAAGCTTATACGAAACTTATGACGCGTTACAGAGTGGAATCGAAGAACTGGTGGATCCTCCAGACGACCAATATTCGGAACGAGCAGAGTTTGAAAAACTATACTATTCTTTAGTGGCAGAAGCCCGACATATAGTAGCCATCTCTCGTACACAGCTCGAGGAAGCCAGGTCTGAGGTAAGTTCTAGTGACAATAACACACCAAAAACAAAATTAATTCGATTACCAACAATAGATCTACGCAAGTTCTCTGGAAGCTATCATGAATGGCTCGAATTTAAAGAAACTTTCATAAGTATCGTTCATAACAACAAATCCATAGATCAGATAAATAAACTACATTATCTCCGCGCCTGTTTGACCGGAAGCGCATCTATAGTTTTAGATAACTTGGACTTCAAGTCAGACAACTACGACGCTGCCTGGAATCTGCTCTGTGAAAGGTATGACAATAAAAGATCGCTTATCAATAATCACATGCAAGCCCTTTTCAACTTAGAACCTATTACAAACGAAAATAGTGAGTCTTTAAATAGAATGATAGACGTAACTAGAAAAAACTTAAAATGCTTACAAACACTAGGTCAACCAGTAGAACACTGGGATACTATTATTATATACTTAATGTCCAATAAGCTTGACAAAAAGACTAAACTTAAGTGGGACGAGCATAGAAATTCTCTGTCTGAGCTCCCAACGTTAAATATATTCATAAAATTCCTACTTAATAAACTAGAGTTGTTAGAAGATAACAATACACTAAATACCTATTCTTGGAACACAAAACCTCAACTACAAAATATAACAGCAAAAAATAATAAACTAAAAGCTTTCCAAACAACTACTAAAAACTATTTACAAAAAAAATCCTGCCCCATGTGCAATCAAGACCATGTTCTATTCAAATGTAATGAATTCAGAAAACTTACAGTGGAACAAAGGATTAAAAATGCAAAAACTTATAAGGTCTGCTTGAACTGTCTCCGCCCCGGTCACTCTGACTCCGAGTGCCAGCTCAGCCATTGTAGATATTGCAACATAAAGCATAACACATTGCTGCACATGGATTTAGAGTCACCGCCTAGTACTTCGCACAACATTGCACTGTCAGTTAATAACATAACTGAAACACGTGTAACTTTGCTTTCCACAGCGCTCGTGAAGGTGGTAGATGCCAAAGGCAACCTCCATACTGCACGGGTCTTGCTAGACAACGGAAGCACCACGAGTTTTGTTTCTGAGGAATTTGTTCGCAAACTACAGATGAGTACCTACAGAACCAAGTCTAAGGTAATAGGTATAAATCAACAATCTTCTAATTGTTCTAACGCATGTTCAATTACAATTCAATCATATCACTCGAAGTACGAAGTTAATATAGAATGCTTCGTATTGCCAAATATATCTTCTTCAGTACCCAGTACCTATATAAACACGACTAAAATCATTATACCTACTGGCATTCGTCTTTCCGACCCCAACTTCAACGTACCGTCTTCTATCGATATTCTTGTTGGTGCTGAAGTCTTTTGGGCCATTATAGGGGCGAATCGTATTCAGTTAGGTAAAAATCAACCTACTCTAGTAGAGTCTAAGTTAGGCTGGTTAATTTCCGGCGTAGTGGATAACAAAAAGTCTACACGTCACGTATGCATGTTCGCTGACAAACTGCATGCTGATTTGACTCGTTTTTGGGAGCTTGACTCTATACCTCCAAAACATACATTAACCGCAGAGGAGAGACATTGCGAACAGCATTTCAAAAAAACTACATACCGTAACTCGGAGGGACGTTTCGTAGTTAGCATTCCTCTTCGAGAATCACCGAGCGTGTTGGGTGACTCTTATACAAAAGCTAAACGCAGATTTCTCTCTCTAGAGTCAAGATTCGCCAAAAATCCAGAGTTCAAAAAATCATACAAAGAATTCATTAATGAGTATATAGAGTTAGGTCACATGACTGAAAATAAAACCAATACTCGTTACGTGAAGCCTTCCTTCTTCCTTCCGCATCACGGAGTGGTGAGAGAGTCGAGCTCTACCACAAAGTTGCGCGTTGTATTTGATGCCAGCGCTCGTACAACGTCGAGTAAGTCATTAAATGACATTCAAATGATTGGCCCCACTCTCCAAGACGATTTGCTGTCAATACTTTTAAGATTTCGTCAACACAAGATCGTGGTTTGCTCCGACATAGAGAAAATGTACCGCCAAACTCTACTGTGCGTAGAGCAACGCCCTCTACAACAAATCTTATGGAGAGAGCACCCGTCACATCAACTTAAAACCTTTACGTTGAATACCGTAACATACGGCACGGCATCAGCATCATTTCTCGCAACTCGATGTCTCATCCAATTGGCTGAGGAATGCTCCGATCCTTCGGTAGAGTTCTCGATCGCTCACAATCTCTACATAGATGATTATTTAGATGGGGGCTCTACTGTTGATGAAACTGTATACAAATGTCGCAAGGTCATTGACATTTTACAATCAGCCAAGTACAATCTACGTAAATGGCAATCAAACTCTAGTGAGGTCTTACATGCCTTACTAGGAAACGAACAAAGCTCAGAAATAGTTAATTTAAGTCAAAATGAAATGTCCAAAACACTAGGTCTCAATTGGAAATGCTTTAGTGATACATTTTCATTCTCAATTAATTTTCCTACCACTCAAAACGTTTCTAAGCGACAAATACTGTCAACTATTGCTCAAATCTACGATCCGATTGGACTCGTGGTTCCTTGCATTGTAGAAGCCAAGATTATCATGCAATCTTTATGGCTTATTAAGACTTCTTGGGACGAACCAGTTCCCGATAACATTCAAAGTTTATGGAACAAATTCCAAGACACTCTACCTCATTTGAATAACTTACAAATCCCGCGATGGGTTGCATGTAACAACGCAGTTTCTGTTCAATTACATGTATTTACAGATGCCTCAGAAAAGGCCTTTGGAGCCGCCGTGTACGTTCGTAGCGTTTCTGTCGATGGTTCGGTGCACGTGCATCTTCTGACTGCTAAAAGCAAGGTAGCACCCATAAAATCAACCACAATACCGAGGCTTGAGCTCTGTGCTGCTCTACTTGGAGCACGATTGCATTCCAAGGTATGTCAAGCTCTAACTCTCGATATCGAAAGCTCTACATTTTGGTGCGACTCAACCATAGTCATAGGTTGGCTTTCGGCCGCGGCAACGCAACTTAAAACGTTCGTTCGTCATCGCGTGTCTGAGATCCAAGAGACTGTTGGTGGTAACTGGCGGTACGTTCCGTCTTTTGAAAACCCCGCAGACCTCGCTTCGCGTGGACTCAGTGCCGACAACTTGTCATCCTCTTCGTTGTGGTGGTCTGGCCCGCAATTCTTGTCAAAGAGTCAAGAACATTGGCCTTCCTTTCCTTATTCGGGTCATAAACTCTCCGAGTTACCTGAAATAGTCAATATTACATGTCACGTTAACAGTTTTAACGAATCTGACAATATCCTAATTTTAATTTGCAACAAATTTTCTAATTACAATAAAATTATACGCATTTTAGCTTACCTAAGACGATTTATTAACAAATGTAAGAAACAAACTACTGAGAATAGTGATCTTACCCCTAATGAACTTAATGAATCATTAAACACTTTAATACAATTTAGTCAAATCGAATCGTTTCCAGAAGAATACAAAACATTAATTTTACAGAAGGACTTACCTGCTAAAAATAAACTTTTACCTCTTTCTCCTTTCATAGACTCAAATAAAATCATCCGCGTGGGAGGCAGACTAGAAAATTCATTTTACGATTATGACGTCAAGCATCCTATTCTTTTACATAGCTCTCACATTATCTGTAAACTATTGTTTGAGCATTTTCATTTTAAACTGAAACACGCAGGTCCTCAATTATTACTTTCTACTATTCGTCATCATTATTGGCCTATTGGTGGTAAAAATCTCGCCAAAAAGATAACTCACCAGTGCGTTAAATGCTGTAGAATTAAAGCTCGGACTATTCAACCAATCATGGGCAACCTTCCAGAGCAGCGTCTGCATCTTGAATTCCCTTTCTTGGATACAGGTGTTGATTATGCCGGACCAATTATGATAGCTGATCGGAAAGGTAGAGGTTCCAGACTTATCAAATGTTTCATTTGTGTTTTTGTGTGTTTAGCCACTAGAGCTGTTCACTTGGAGCTTGTCTCAGACCTGACAAAGGAAGCCTTTATTGCGGCTATGAATCGGTTTATTGCTCGTAGGGGGAAACCACGCCATGTGTTCTCTGATAACGGCACAACCTTTGTCGGCGCTTTCAATGAGTTAGCTCAACTTCTTTCTCAGAACCTAGAGCTGGGCAGTATTGACCCAGGTATAAATTTCTCTTTTATCCCATGCTACACCCCTCACTTTGGGGGCATATGGGAATCAGCCGTAAAATCTACTAAGTATCATTTACGGCGCATCCTTGGCATGACAAACTTAACCTTCGAGGAAATGGCAACATGTCTAATTCAGGTAGAGGCAATCCTGAATTCGAGACCTCTTACTCCTATCTCTGACGATCCTACTGATCTCACTTCCCTTTCTCCTGCTCACTTCCTAATTGGGCGGTCTCTAGTAATGTTGACACATCCACAGATTCCCCAAAATAGCAACATTAGCAGCATGCAACGTTTTCGGCGAATCGAACTCTTGAAGCAGCATTTCTGGCAGCGCTTTTCGACCGAGTACATCGTATGGCTTCAGAAGAAATCCAAATGGTTCCGCTCTTCTGGTCAACTGAAGGCAGGAGACCTAGTGGTCATTAAAGATAAGGCTCTACCTCCGTTGCTGTGGCTGCTAGGCCGCATCGTACGCGTGTTACCAGGCAAAGATGGCGTCGCAAGAGTTGCTGATATCCGCACACGCAAGGGCATCATTCGTCGCGCTTTCAACACGATCTGCCCTCTTCCTGTCACCACTACCTTTGAAGACACTTCAACCGGGGGAGTATGTTGACGCGAGCATATTCTCGCCAACCAAACCGGTACTGCGTACCTCCCTACTGCGGTGACTAGCGCGCGGCCCCCGCCCGCGTCCCGCTTCCTCACCGTAGCCTGCGCCCGCGCACCTTTCTTTGAATCCCACATACTACGAGCGACCTACCGTGCGTCTCGCTCATACACCTTTTTATACCTTTTATTCATTCAGTAATCTTGTTATATATTTTGTCGGCTGAACAATTAAACCCTTTAAACCATACAGTCCACTCTCTTCTTTAACACCTTCTCCAAGCCGAGGCTTCAACAGTAACCATAGCAACGATAATACGATGTTAGCTTGTCAATAAAGCTCGCGTAACGTGAGCGTCACACTTTTTGTGAGTGCAGTACGGTGTTCATCGATTTATAAAACACTACTTTCCTCTTGAATCACTCTATCTATATAAAAAAACCGCATCAAAATCCGTTGCGTAGTTTTAAAGATACAAAGGGAAATAGGGACGGCGAAAAGTGACTTTATTTAATATACTACTAGCTGTCCCGGCAAACGTTGTTTTGCTATTTACAAAAAAAAAAAATAGATGTTGGCCGATTCTCAGACCTACTGAATATGCTCACAAAATTTCATGAGAATCGGTCGAGCCGTTTCGGAGGAGTTCAAGTTCGAACCCCGTGTGACACGAGAATTTTATATATATAGAGATGTAGTGATTATCACGTCAAAAATTAAATTATTCGTTTGTAACCCAACGGAAGCGATTGCGATGAAACATGACAAGTTCTATACCCCCAAAACACTTTAAATATTTGATTCGCTACGTCAAAGGAGTTCTATGCCCTTTAGCCTTTTAGCCCTACAGTTTGTCAGCAAAGAGGATTTAGTGTCGAATAAGGGCTTAATAATGACTTTAAAGTAAAGGGTCAAATGACAAAAACCTATATAGTAAGTATTTGTAAGTGAAAGGAGTTTTGCTGAAAACGTTATGTAGGTAATTAATTGATCTAATTTCTGTCATTGAGTTAATATATGTAGTACAGTACTCAAAGGTTTCTGTACAGTAAATAAGAATAGGTGAAGCTTCGTCCCTTCTTTAAAACAAAGAGAATGTTGTATTTAAAATTAACTAGCGACCCGTCCCGGCTTCGCACGGCTATATTATGCATTTATTATACATATAAACCTTCCTCTAGACTAGAATCACTATATCTATTAAAAAAAAACCGCATCAAAATCCGTTGCGTAGTTTTAAAGATTTAAGCATACATAGGGATATAGGGACAGAAAAAGCGACTTTGTTTTATACTATGTAGTGAAGTTAAGCAATTTCCATCATTGGTACAATACTATTCTTTTGTTTATAATGTATCTTCAGATCTTCGAACAGTTCCACATCTTGTGAAAACATGATAACATAAAATATTCTCTATAGAACATCTTTTTGGAAAACAGTGTTTTCTAAAACAATTTTTACGATATATCGTAAAAACTATATTGACTAGCATCACGAAACTTTCTTGTTGAGATAGTCATTGCAGTAATCTAGCTTCAGATTTGGTATTTTGTTAGTCATGGAAGTTTTTTATTGATGTTTTATTAATTTTGTTTAGAAGAACGGCTCTCGCGCGGTTCGAGCGGGTAAGAGGTAGTGTCGAATCGCCTTTGAGGACATATAGGTGCTTTTATGTATTTACTAGTACTACGACTTTCATCTTAATCATATTCGGGACTGAAATTGTTTAGTCAACACATTTGCAATATATTTATTGACCTTATTTAATTTGATATAAAATTATTTTCATCCTCGGTATCATCATAATCAGCTCGGTGCAGGTCGTTCTGAAAGGCATCTCGTACTATAGTGAATAATAATTTTATTGAAGTCGCCTTTAAGGACCTGTCTATTTTTTACAGGTGTAAAGTTTTTTTATGTTTGTGAAGTGAAATAGACCTGTCTTATAACTATTGCGCTTGAATATACCAATCAAAAAGTTTGATAGCAAAAAGACTGAGTTTAATTCAAAATATTAGTCACACATAATCATGACCATCTAATTATAAACACAAAAAACACAAAACAATTCCTAATTATCATACCTGAATCACAATATCTTCTGCTAGACATAAAGTTTCACATTTGTTACCCTATTCCTCAACTAGTAAAGTTCAAAATCGTAAAAACGAGCGACACGTCCTTTGTCCCAGAAGTCTCAATGTTTCGCTCCCATAATGCAGCATTTAAAGGTCAAGTACATGTTTGAACCCAAACTTTACGAGTACAATACGTAAGTTCAGCGTGTTTTGGGACAATAAACGAATAGAGCACTAGTTAGTAGATAAAGAGCAGCACCAGAGGGGCTTCTAAATTTATATTGAACAACAGTAGAAGCAAAGCACGAGCTGTGGTTGGTGCCTTGACAGAACACTACGGAACCAATGACATGCTGTTAAAAATGAAGTTAACTTCAAATAATGACTGCAGCGCCTGCGGTGATGTCAGGGAAACTATGGAGCACATAGTGTGTGAATGCGACGTCTTAGCAGCGAAGCTTATGAGCCTCCTTGAGAATGCGTATCCCAAACCGGAGGAATATACGTTTCTTCCTCTCAGTGGGATCACCGCGTTAATCGACCACTTCTTCAAAGAGTAAGAAACATTAAGGTAGGGGTAAACACAAAGGATCCCTTTGGGTCGAAGAGTTGCTGGCAATTTGTCAGCCCCCAATATTATATAATAATAAAACTTTTGAATTAGATTATAGCGGCAACAGAAATATATCATGTGTAAAAATTTCAACTGTCTAGCTATCACGGTTCATGAGGTACAGCCAGACAGACAGAGTCTTAGAATAAAACCGGCTAAGTGCGAGTCGGACTCCCGCACGAAGGATTCCGTACAAATATATTCTGTTTTTAGTATTTGTTGTTATAGCGGCAACAGAAACACATCATCTGTAAAATTTCAACTGTCTAGCTATCACAGTCACGAGCCTGGTGACAGACAGACAGACAGTGGTGACTCCACTGTCTGTCTGTCTGTCACCAGGTAATAGTAATAGGTTCCCGTTTACATAAAAATATATTTAAAAAGATCCATAGGTGAAGCAATGGAACGCAGCGAGTACTTACTCAAATAAATTATCTAATATCGTGAAAGTTTTTTTAAATAGCAAGAAAGTTTTAAAAGTAAATAAAGCATTAACATTTTAAGCAAATTCTAGTAAACAAAGTAATACAGGAGACTTGCATTTTTATTGCATAATTTTGTTTTATGATTATACAAAATGAATTATGCATAAGTTTTAATGATTCAAACGAACAACATCTGTTGGTATCCGGCTGACTTTAGTACAAATTATAATTTTGGACGAAGACGCCACGGATGTTTAAAGCGGCATGGTGAAAGGGCTATCTAGCTAGGGTATCTATCCTGGTCTAGTTTCTCCACGACATTTTCTTTCAATAATCTATACCTACTCATAGATAGATAGATAAGTAAATAAAACGCTTTAATACATAAAGATAAAATAATTGAGCTTAAACATAGACAGAACAAAACGAAGGGAGGACAAAAAGTCTTTATCCAAGTAAGTATTTAATGTTTCCAAAAGCAAATATAAAAAAAATGGAGTCTTAAAAAAAGCCGTAGAACATAATAAAATGTTGTGGAATTTGATGACCCAGGTGATTTGCTAGCGGGTGATTTAAGGATACAAATTTGTTCAAAGTGTGAATCAAAGTGGAATAAACCAAATGTATAAGTTTTAAAAATCATATTTTTCTGTCTTTACCTATGCAATTAATAACTACTAAACCTATTTAAATCTCGTTTTCACCACTGGTAACTCTATTTTTTGGCAAGGCTCGTATACGCACTTTATATCAATATCTATCAGACAAATTTTAAAAACTATTTTACAGATTAATTGCTACAATATAAAGGCGTGATATAGGCGCCTATGTATTTATCCCGATATTCCTACGGGATCGGAACCAAATGGCGCCATGAAATATGCATAGACGTATGACACACTAGCAGCGCTCCGCGGTTTACTCGCGTAACTCCGGATCCCGTGGGAATATAGAAATATTAAATAGCCTATAGCCTTCCTCGATAAATGGACTATCCAACGATAAATGGACTATCCAACACAAAAATAATGTTTCAATTCGAACCAGTAGTTCCTGAGATTAGCGCGTTCAAACAAACAAACTCTTCAGCTTCATAATATTAGTATAGATTTGATTGAATCCATTAATGCACGCACGCATGGTGCACGATAGAGGTTCGAACCGGCGACCTTCGAATTGAAAACCGTAAGAACTACATATTTAATTAACAACTAATTTAGGTATTTTTCACCTGACCTTCAGATTTATTTGCAGTGAAAACAATTTAATTGTTATTAAGCTAACAATCCTTGTTAGCGGTTACATAAGCGTTTATGTGCAATTATTTTTGCGGCATAAAAGGTAATAAATGCAGTGTTTATGCTATTGGTCGATCTTCAAAATGTTACAGTGAAAACATGCCATAGACTATTCTATAACTTGCCGGAAGTACCCTGTACCAAAACCTTTAGGGTAGGTAGGTACTTCCGGTTGGCCTATTGTGTTTGGTAAAAAGCAAAGTGTTACTGCACAAGACGTAATAGAAAGAATCTTGAAAACGAAGTCACAAATTTTCGCGAAAATCGAGATATGGTTAATTATTTGGATAGCTGTGATTTAAAATAGACTAAAATCATAACCCTCGCTTTTATGTTCGTCGTAATCGGGTAATAAATGAACGCCTGTTTTCAAATTAATCGGTCAGCGATCTATCGAGCGATAGAAGTTTGTAGTCGGTCTAACCTTTAGAAGTAGGGTAAAGTTTAGCCTTTGCTTTGAATAAATATTTGGGGTGGTGTCTAAATATTTGATCAGACAACAGACCAGGATAAACTCGACCAAATCAATGGAGGGCCGCAAAGAATAAAGGGTAAATGTAATTAATTATATTTGGAAAGTACTTTTTAGGGTTCTGTACACAAAGGATAAAAACGGTACCCTATTACTAAGACTTGACTGTCTGTCCGTCTGTCTGTCACCAGGCTGTATCTCATGAACCGTGATAGCTAGACAGTTGAAATTTTCACAAATTATGTATTTCTGTTACCGCTATAACAACAAATACTAAAAACAGAATAAAAACAATTAAGTGGGCTCCCATACAATATGGAACCCTTCGTGCGCGATTCCGACTCGCACTTGGCCGCTTTTTTTGTGTCACTTTCGCAAAACACTTCACACTTCACTTCACTTCACTTTAACTTAGCACTCTCGGAATTAGCAATATTACACTTGTAGTATGCTTTAGCGACTACATTACGTTCACTAATTTGAGGGTACACTGAAAAAAAAAAACACTGTTCCATCCCAGGCACCTCTCTCGCGTCATTTAGTTTAAAGAAAAATAAAATATTTCACAAAATACTTAGGGAGTATTGTTGTATTTAGTTAGATTATGCACACACATACAAACAGGGAGTGCCAAAGTGACGATGCATATTTTGTTTAGTCTTCTTTACAATTTAAAGCACAAATTAAAGGGGAATTGATTAGGTAAGGTCAAATACGCCCACTCCAGTGTGGTGCCAGGTCTTTGACGTTGTTATTAGCTGATATTAGGTGTTTTTGGCGTGGTTATATTTTTAGTAATGAAAGCTTATGAAATGTTTATATATAAGGGGACTAGCTGCGCCCCGCGGTTTCACCCGCGTAAGTCTCGATCCCGTGGGAATATCGGGATAAAAAGTAGTCTATGTGTTAATCCAGGTCTTCAGCTATCTAGATACAGAGTTTCATCGCAATCGGTCCAGTAGTTTTAGCGTGAAGGAGTAACAAACATACATACACACACACACAAACTTTCACATTTATAATATTAGTAGGATAGGATTTGTTTGTAACGAATATACTCTGAAAATACTGGACCGATTTGAAAACTTAAAATCACCTGTAAAAATTTCAACTGTCTAGCTATCAAGGTTCATGAGATACACCCTCCCGACAGACAGACAGTGGAGTCTTAGTAAAAGGGTCCGTTTTACCCAGGGTTCGAGGATATATATCATGATATATATCCGATATATATCCAGTGGTTTTTTGTGATATATATCAATATACAAAAATGGTTTAAAAAATTCATTAAAATAAGTCATTTTTCGCAGTTTTCTACTGTATTTCTCCATCCTAAATAAAGATGGCGTTGGAGTAAAGTTAAAACATACTCCCTAATAGTAAGTTTAGGTATTATAAGTATTAGTGTAGGTATTCAGAAAATTAATGAAGCCATTGAATTATTGAAATTTATAAGATTTTATCTTTTTGAGTTCATTTTACCTGATGTAGTTTATGATTTTATTGATTTTTCTGATTTTTAGAAGATTTTATGTTTTTGAGTTAAATTTTCTTTTATTTGTTGTTTTTTTTAAATAATTTATTATGTATATAAAACATAGGTATGCAAACAGTATACATAAATAATACAATAAAACAATAATATGGCTGTCATACAAAATGGATAAATATCATGTAAATATCACATTTTTGATATATATCGGATATATATCAAAAAAATCCGATATTTTGATATTTATTATAAATATCGGATATTTTCGAACCCTGGTTTTACCCTTTGGGTTACAGAAGCTAAAAAACGTGTGACATACACCTATAGCGGGCAACAATAAAATCACCTACCCATCGTGTTAAGCCAATTTAGCACGCTAATTGACGACCTACATACGTTTTACGCTTAAATAAACACGAATCAAAATTTTTTAGATAATAAATACTTGTGGTTTTCTAATGATGATAAGAATTAAAACACGGAAATGTTAGAAATTAGTTGGAAAGTAATTAACCGACAAGTTATTCGTCAGATTGATAAAAAACCGGCTAAGAGCGAGTCGGACTCGCGCACGAAGGGTTTCCGTATCATTATATTCTATTTGTTTTGTATTTATTGTTAAAGCGGCAACAGAAATACATCATCTGTAAAAATTTCAAGTGTCTAACAGACAGACGGACGGACGGACAAGGAATCTTAGTAATAGGGTCCCGTTAAAAAAACAAAAAAATATTTACTTTTTTCTGTTTTTAGTATTTATTGTTATGGCGGCAACAGAAATACATCATCTGTGAAAAATTCAACTGTCTAGCTATCATGGTTCATGAGATTACAGCCTGATGACAGACAGACGGACGGACACTGAAGACTTAGTAATAGGGTCCCGTATTAAAAAACATACACGTTAAGCGAACGCTCAGCCGAGCTACATGGTAGGCGGAGTGGGGGGTGTTATGTTTTATTTTCGTTACGGAATTTCTTAATTCGGTGGCCGTGCTCAAAGCCCGCGATAAAAACTTGCTAGACGAGTCTAACTATAAAATGATAAATTAACAATCAAATGAGGTTTGAATCAATACTCTGATATTAGAGGTCACGTATTTATAGAGTACAATAACAGAATCTAGTCGTTGGCATGGCAATAAGGACGATAATGTAAAAGCTCAGAAATAAAGGACGGAACAAAGAACTTTTCGTTGAATTGTATTTCTATAAATATTTTGTTTATATGTATTTGATTCTAACGATACTTATAATTTTAATATGAAGGTGAAAGGGTATCGGCACTCTCTCCATACAAACGTAGTCAACTGTTTCCTCCCTGGATAATGACACTAGAGCAAATATTTTTGTTGCATGAAATTTACAACTGCTTCTGCTTCTCGTATAGTGGTGTGTGTGGCTCACCTATTGTTAGAGTTTTCAGATCGCCTGAAGGCCTTTAACTTGACCTAACGACTACTACTAGTAGAGGTAGCAACCGGGACCAACGGCTTAACGTGCCTTCCGAAGCACGGAGGGGCACACGAAAACACATTTTTGCCACACTACTAATTGGCCACCCATCGAAGTAGTGACCACGCCAGGCGTCGCTTAACCCGCACGACCGTAAACGATCGGCGAGCGTCGCTTAGCTGTGAGCCTCCTCTTTACAACTGCCATGATAATTAGAAAATGAAAAAACCAAGACATAAGCGCATAGTCATGGCAGTTATAGGTTTTATGCAACAAAAAAATTTGTGCTAATGTCATTCGACTACGTTTGTATGGAGAGTGCCGGTACCCTTTCACCTTAATATTGCATTTACTAACCTGTTGTTTAACTGTGCTCTCATTGACTGTGGCTGTATCGCTCATCTTTTGCTCCGAGTCGCTCTCCACTTCGAAAATAACACTGTACAGATCTAAACCTTCCGGGACATTAGATTCTATGTTCGCCTCCGGTCTGATCGTTAGTTCTTGGTTGATCAGCTCGCTGCGGCTCGCTCGTATTGAACTTTGGAGTGATTCAGATATTGCCTTGAAGGGAAACAGTTGAGTTATAATCTGTTAAGGTGAGGAAGTTAGGGGGACTGCTAGGAGCTGATACAAAGTTACAATAAGTAGGTAAACTAATGGAATGCGCACATGAGGCTAATACATGTACCAAGAATTACTTTCATTCTTTAATTTTTTATGGTTTTTAGGTACCTAACGGTCGCGTTTATAGCGACCCTAGAGTTGTATTAGCATTTCTCTGCCTCTTTACTAGACTTTCCTGGAATTTTATACATGCGCCGTTTGTCAAGCGATTCGAAATTAGTTTGGTCTAAAAAATTTGGTCACCAAAACTTATGGAGGGCAGGTGATGGTCCAACTATGCAACTTGTTGGACTCTGAAATATCCGTTTATAAATCTTTTATAAGCCTCGTTGTTAAAAAAGGAAATTTTAGTCACAACGACAATCAAAACAGAAACAAATTGTGGTGTTGATGCACCTTACAGTTCCAGGCTTACTGGCTACAGACGGGCATTGTTCTCATTTAATATTTTTTTTAACTTTGTATCAGCTTACAAATATGGTTTATCAGTTGGACGTGGCTTAGGGTCATGTGAAATAAAAGCTGAGCAACAAGGTCAGCAAGTACAGGCTAATCCTGCAACACTAGCTTGGCAGATTAGTATATGTGGCAAGCCAAAGTTCTAATGTGCCAAGGCAAGATACTAATGTGCCAAGGTGTCTTCGTTTTTGGCATCTTGGCACATTAGTATCAGCGTTTTTTGCTTAACTTTGCTTGCTTGTACCACCCAGTTCTCATTTTTACGTTCAAAAGAAATGGTTTACAACTTAATTATTAATGTGCATTTCTATTCTACTAAAAGATGGTCATAGACATCCATTTTTAGAGTGGAAAGGTTTTCAAACATGAACTTATTTAATGATCATACCTACCTAATCAAATTGAGAATGTCTGTAGGACCTATGAATAAAATAAAAATCAAGATTAATTATTATTTTATAGTCAACTAATATTAAGTTTATTTAGTTGGTTTCCTCTTCACGGTGAAATGACTGGAGTGATTTTGATAAAACTTGGTAATAAGGATACATTGAAACATGCAAAGTAACACAGGCTACTTTTATAACTTCACTCTTTCTCATCTTTCTTATGACCCCGTTGATTAAAGATTTTACTTTAATCAAACCAGGTACCGTGATCTGTTAATTTGCTATTTTTTTAAATGTGAATCAATTTTGTACATCAAAATAGCAATATCTAAAGAACCATATTGTTTATAACATCTTTGTATACCATCCAGAGCCACAAATAAAGATTTATTTATTTTTTAACTTTACATCAAAATCAATTAAGTTTTGCTAAAACAATATTATTATTTTTAATAATAAATATGTCAGCATTTGACTATTATCTCACACGATGTAAAGTGATGATGTGGTCTAAAATGAAGCACACTTTCTTAGAAGATGCTATATGCTCCTGACTCAAAGACCCTCAATTGATGGGGGCATAGTATAGTAACTTACATAGTACAAGCTGAAAATAAAACATAAATGATAACAAGAAACTTGTAAGTATTTTCTACAATATTATTGTGTAGATAAGAAGTGCCATAATAGGTCAAGAAATTAAACAATTTATTATAAATAGGGTAATTATCTAATAACAACATTACATAATTATGTTATCAAATAGAAATTGTTTTGTAACATTGTTTGTTGCAGGGAAAATGTAATAGGAGAGCATGAATTTAACAAGTTTATATAGAAGTTGTATTATGAGGTATTAAATTACACTGTTTTTTTTTTAATATAAATTAGCTCGCTTTTGATCTCATCTCATCTGATGGGAAGTGATGATAAGTTTGAAGATGTAGCATGCTCACCTAGGAGGTATTTGATTTTTATATATGATATTTAATTGCCATTGAATACATCACAACAATATCAATAAGTAGTTTTTTCTCTCTTTATTTTGATGATTAATCGTTAGATCTTCTTTTTTATTAGCGCATTATGTCCCATTGCTGGGCTAAGGCCCTGTTATCCTATCAATCCAAAACTACTGGACCATTTTTGATGAAACTTGGTATGAGGAAACATTGATTTATTGGGAGTGTTATAGACTAGTTTTTATCTCAATATTCCCACGGGATCGGGAGCTGCGCGGGTGAAACCATGGAGCGCTGCTAGTAATCAAGATTTCTGTAAACAGTGGTGAATATTTCTAAATGATGCCATTATGGCACATGAGCCTACGGGGGTAAAGAGCAGGTGATGTAGGTGTTTACAGGAATATAATTATTTGTTTTGAAATTTTTACAGGCAACTTTTTAAATATTTTGTTTAAACTTGCAGGTTTATTGCATTGTTAAGTCATAAATAAATGAGTAAAGTTAAATGACACAGGTAGGTAAATATGCACTGGTAAGTAAACTGGTAATGCAAGTATTGTACAATACATTATTTACTCTACTTGTAGGTACCTACAACTTCTTGCAGCTATGTTAGGTAAATATATTGCAATGTACACAGATACTAAAACCAGGTAAAATTGAATCGTAAAATCAGAAAATTGTCGTACTTACGTCGCTCAAAATGTCCTCCAGATCACAAGAAACATTGGTATTAACGCTCAGAACTGGACTAGGGCTCGGCGTACGTGATCGATCCGAGTTAACTACGTCTACAGGGCCCAATACCTCCTTTGTGTTATATTCACTGAACTCCATCACTGCACGCTGTTGAGAAACATTCCAAAAAAGTTGTAGTCAACTCACACTGCAGCGCTTCGCGAAACAAATACTCAACCAATAATACTCAGTTTTGCTAACATTTCAACAGTAAACTGAGCCGAATCTTACCCATCGAAGATTAGGTTCTCTGACGAGAACAAAACATTGTAAAGAATCAATAAAACGCTATTATAGTAAGCAAAAAATTTAAATGAAAATATATTTCGGCACACAGACAGAAATAATTGTTTTTTTTTTTACTATTTTAATACCTTCAAAAGGGCAGAAAAAAGATTTTTAACTCGTACAGCCTCGGTTGACATAATGAATTTGTTTTCGTCTTTCTTTCTTCTTGTTCTGCTAAAATATATTTTACGAAACCTCAGTGAGGAGTTTTTCACATAACTCAACCTTAGCACTAATAAATTCTTTTACAAGTTGGTGGTCGGATAAATCAAAGCGATAAGATAAATAAAATGGAGTGTAGTGGGGATAAAGACGTTTGCTTGCTTGATACATTGTCTCTGATTTGCAAGCAACAGCAAGTCGTCGCGTGAATAGCAAGCTTTTATTTGTCTGTGGGTTTCATAAATAAACCGAAAGCGTCCGTTTATTACGTTATTCATTCATTTTTCTACTTCTCTATGGTTCAGTGTTTGTTATTTTTGAATTTCAAGTAATCTTGTTTCTAATTTTATTATTTTCTGAAAAAATAAGTGATTAGTGATAACCAGTGACTATTTCCCAAGCTAATTAAGTGATATAATGGAAAATTCGGATGAAACTGAAGTAAACCAGACATTTCATTCGCCACCTCGGCGAAGACGGTCCACCTTCTTTGAGAGGAGAGATTCTATCGGTGCGTCTTAATTTAGGGTTTTTTATGCTATTACGCTATACTAAGCTTTTATTAACCTAATATCCCTTCATTAAAATTGCTTGCAGGAGTTACCAAAGGTGTACTTACTTGACACCCAAACTTGGACATGAATGTTACATTTTGTGGGAAAACATCCAAAATTTGAATAGTTTACGTTTAAACTATTAAAAATAGTCTTTCACAACTTGTTCAAGTTCTAATTTCTTTAACAACAAAACATTTTTAAAGTTACAGGTCTATTCATACATAGCTAAGATAATAATTTGAATTTGAATTTCAGCACCACAACCGATGGTTGAAAATACAGAAACAGTAATCAGCAAAGACACTGAAAGTGACAGGAGAGTCCGAGACATGTTTCAGTACTATGAAAACCTTATATCAGAAAAAGACCAATGGAAAAGGGAAGCAAATGAAAGGCGGAACAAATACCATGATATTCGACAGTAGGTTCCAATCTATACTTATATTATAAAGCTGAAGAGTTTGTTTGTTTGATTACTGAAACTACTGGTACACGCCAGGAGATTTCTGTTACATCTATTTCTGAGGGAATTAGACCAATAACAGGTGGCACCACGTGAATGATAATAACTCTGAATTGTCTTAGGGATCAATGTGACCGTAGCACTCTCCCCTAAGACCATTTTGCTTCCTAGGAGATCAGAAGGATCTCTAAGGAAGGCTCAAACTACAAGCTACACCTACAGCTAAGCAGTGGAAGGTGATCAGCACAACCCTAAAAGCCTTAGTTTAAGCCCCACCTAGCCCTCTTTAGTTGGGTCCTTATTGCGTGAGGATGGAGTAGGCTTGCCGGGTACCTATACTATACTACCCTCTCAGCTTATTTGTCCGTGTTTGTCAATTCATCTGACCAACTAAGTAGCAGGTCTTGTCACAATGTTTTCCTTCACCGTAAAAGCGATGTCAATTAGCACACACAAATTTTTAGTAAGAAAAATACATTGGTGCACAGCCGGTGGGGATTTAAACCCTTCAGAATTAAAGTTGAAGTTTTTAGGTACCACTGCGGCCAACACTGCTCTAATTTAAATTATACTTGCTGCATCCACTTTCTTTCTGAAGACTTTGAATTTTATATTTATATTTTTTTTGTACTTTTATCATGCAATCAGTCATACCAACTATAAGCAGATGAGGTGAGTGCTTTTAGGGTATAGGACACTACTCCCAGCAGATTCTGCCCTTTCGTTTATTTGACAATAAAGTCACATAAACATAGTTACACTTTATGTGTGACTTTATTTTAATTTTTATTACATAAACATAAATGTATTTGTATTACTTTTACAGACAATACCAAATGGCAACAAAAGTACCTGGTCGATCAAGAATGTCCTACACCGCGTTATCAAATGAAGACATTGAATACCTCAAAGCAAAACCTAACCTAACAAAGTTAGTCGAGAGCCAACAGAATCTACACAAGACCACTAAACAAACGGTAGCCCTGATGAGGAGAGCTATGGAACTCGACGAGGTTGTCGTCAGCTACTGCGAGGAGAAAATTAACCAGATTACTGAACATATATTAGAGAACAGTACAATCAATTCTGTTGACTGATCAATATGTTCATACAATCATACAGATATTTATTGACACCTATGCCAATTTTCATCCAGATCAGTCCAGTCACTTGACGTATTTAGAGGGAATGAACAAATATATAAACAGACTTTCAGATTTATAATATTGGTTGTTGTTCTCCACGGTCCAATTTATATATATACCGAAATTCGTCAAGATTGGTTTAGGGTAACTGTCTTTACCAAGTTACTTCCGCTTTTATATATAATATTAGTGTTGCCAATCAATAGTTTAACTATCGCAGTAGCGTAGCGAGCGCCACCATTAGGAGGGCGGCAAAATTGGGAAAAAGTATTTTATCAGTCAGACAATTATTTTTTCAAGAAATTAGCTCTTACCCACTTGCAAATATTGAATATCCCTCCCGCCTAATACAGATGTTGCAAATCATGAGTCACCTCTCATCCTTGCATGGATTTTAATTAAATATATCGATTAATTCTTTCATATTGTTACCTTTTTTCTCACAAACCTAACATTATTATTTTTATGACGTTAAAAAAGCGGCAAATTACGCCATTTGAAGTCATATGCATAAAAAGGAGTCATAATTTGCTGCGCCACTGGCCTATCGATAGTCGACTATTGATTGGCAACACTAATTAGTAGGAATTAGTTGTGCCCCACCGTTCTACCCGCGTAAGTCATCTCTTGGGATAGGTATGTGTTCTTCCAGGGCTCCAGTAGTGAAGAAGTAATAAACGTACTAACACAAACTTTCGCATCTATATATAGATAATTTT
Source organism: Idaea aversata (assembly GCA_907269075.1). Classification (NCBI taxonomy): domain Eukaryota; kingdom Metazoa; phylum Arthropoda; class Insecta; order Lepidoptera; family Geometridae; genus Idaea; species Idaea aversata. The sequence continues at coordinate 3,888,247 of OU026084.1, forward strand.
AAGTTGTAATTTAGCTAAGATAGCTAGTAAGTTAATGAATCTAAATTTGTAAATAGAGAATAAACTTTGTAAATATTTTACAAATAAATAATTATTTACTAAGTCTGACTTTATTTAGATTAGACCCTTCTTACTCCTCTTAGCTACTACATCATCTTTTCGTTACATGCATTTATAACGTTACATTTGGATTTTGCTATTGACCCGCGCAGTCAATAGACCAAAATATACTAAATCCAAGAAACTACGAACGTCAAATTCTATGACTAAATCTTATTTTTTTTACAGACCCCTTTGTTCTTGCTATGAACCCTTCTAGTGTTTTCTCAGAAAAAAAATACTCAAAACATTAATTTATTATAACAATTTATTTAAATATTAAATTTTATTTCAATTAACATTTCATTCATATCATATTCATAAATTCGATACATACAAAATTAAAAACGTAATCAACAAAAGGTAAATGGAATTGTAAAATATACAAATTACATACTTAGAGGTCGGGTGACACGACGCTAGTAGAAACATTAATATAATATCAGTTGGCTTTGCAAATACATCACTTAATATCACCCAGGAGGTGAAAAGATTTGCTAACTTCTTGTGGCCAAGACCTTAGAATTTCCATACATAAAGGCTGGGTGACACGAAGTTAGTACATTAGATACATTAATTATTATTTGGCTTTGCAGTAACATCACTTAATACCAGCCGGGATAAGGTAAAAATCTGGAAAAATTGCTAACTTCGTGTGGCCAAGACCAATATTTTCATTTTAAAAAATTCAAATGGAAGATTGAATATATTTTCAGAAGACATTATCATAGTACTTTTGTACAGTATGCAGTTTATTGTACTTTACTATCATCTTGATATAATATTATTAACTGTAGTTAATTCTTTGTTACAAAATGTAACATAGACTAACTTTTTTGCAACAACCAATGAGCGTTCAGTATCCCTACATGTGAAATAACTAAGTGCTGATAGGCAGTCCAAATAACTATAGGCACATTTTGTAGGTGTAGGCATTTTACTCGTAAGGCGCCAAAACCCCTATAGGGGTTTGTCTAGCGATTTACGGGTTTTTTTATGAAAATGACACAGTTAAAAACCGAAATGTATTTTTTTTTATTATTAAAACCATAATTAGACGCTGAAACTATTCCAAAAATTTTATCTCTAATTAAATAACTGTTTAGCAGAATTTTACTTAATTGTTAAGTTTAATTATGGTTTTAGTAATCGAAAAATTATGTATTTATAATATTATAATAATTATGTATTTATAATATTATAATAATTATGTATTTATAATAATAAAATTATGTAATTATAATTTATATTCTGTAATTGCAAATTACGTTTCGGTTTCTAATTGGGTCCTTTTTAAATAATAATATTCTTGTATATTTTGACCTTAATATTATTTCATCGGCAGTGAGAACTAGTCTTTTAAGGTATTATATATTTTTAAATCTATTGGAACTTAATATGTTTAGGTCTTTCTGAAAGAATGAAGACCTCAATAAATGCAAAGGTAGGTGAATGCAAACGGGGAAATATGGAAAAATAAACATATTTCGTAGCAAATCTATAAATATCAAAATCAACGGAGGATGAGACTTCTGCATAGTAAGTATAATACTTACTATGCAGAATTACTTTTTTACTTGTTTTAAAGTCTGTTTTTTTTTAGAAAACGCAGGTCAGTAAAATATTTTCAAAAAATAGCTTTTTAACAATATTTTAACAAATTCTGCTCACGGTACGAAACAAATGATACCTATTATTAATAATAAAAACAAAGAATCAACATTTAATTAATATGAATGAAACATACATTAATATTTACATAGGAAAAAATCATTAAATTTCATAATTTTTTTTTTAAACATTTCATTGAATACATACAAATTTTACATTATCAATTTTATTTATCAAGAATTCATCAAACATTCATCATTTTAAAATACTAAACAGGACTAGATGAAAAAAGGCTAGTTTAAGCCCGGTTTACACAATTCTAGTGGACTTATATGAGTTCATACAAAAGATTAGTAACATAATATAACTATAGAAAGTGGCATAGAGTCGCATAGTTCTTTTTGTTATTTTTTCCTGTCAACTTATAACAAAGTTTATAAAATTTGAGACTAAGAACAGTACATAACACTTAAAAAATAAGTCAAATTTTAAGGTCAATGCCCTCTCCGTGTAAGGAACAGCTGATTTTCAGGTAATCCTAACCTCAAAATATTAAAAAAAAACAGCGCACTCCGGGAGTGCAGGCAGAAGTGAAAACTGTATATCTGTGTAAAATCTCATATGTCGCGAGAACATACGCAAAAAGAGTTTTAGATGAAAAAAAAAAAAAAAGAGTCGTCCGACATTTGTCGTCCAACAAATAGTCGTCCGACATTTGTCGTCCGTCAATAGTCGTCCGTTAAAAAATACCATATGTACGTCTTAATACACTCACAGCCAAATTAAAAACAGTAGGCCCAGGCATACATTTTCGCCGCGCCGTAGAGAGGGGATAGCTGTCTACTCTGCATCCGTCTTACGCTTTTTCGATCAGGTCACGTGTCCTGACGCGAGTTTAAGATTTTATACCCATTACAGAAAAAGTGCTCAACGCCGCTAAAGAAGTTTTCACTTCAAAAATGTTCGATATTCAAAAAGTCGTAGATCAAAAGTTGTTTGTTTAGGTGCACAGAAGTAGCCCTCAACGGCTTGCTAGTATAATTATTGGTAATTATACTAGCTATTGGTAATATACTACCCTGTATATTGTCGTAGGTTTGAAAGTTGGCCGCGTAAAAAAAGATTCAGGCGACTACTATGCCAATCTCCAAACTAATATTTTAAGCCCTTTATGATATTATTACAAGCTTTTTTATTTAGGTTCACCCGTTTGTCATCAAATCTTGCAAATTAAATTTGATCCACTTCCCGGTTACCGATTGAGCTGTTTTTTTTTGTATAAACTCATACGAGTCCACTCATATAGTGTAAACCCCACTTTACTTAAGAGGAAAGGGTACCGGCGCTCTCTCCATACAAACGTAGTTGACTGTTTACTCTCTGGATAATAACACTAGCACAAATATTTTTGTTGCATAAAACCTATAATTACCATGACTAGGCCCCTATGTCTTGGTTTTTTTCATATTTTAATTATCATAGAAAGTAAGAGTTAAAAAATAAGACATAGCGGCATGGTCATGTCAGTTATAAGTTTTATGCAACAAAAATATTTGCTCTAGTGTCATTATCCAGGAAGGAAACAGTCGACCACGTTTGTATGGAGAGAGAGCCGGTACTCTTTTCTCTTGACATTGAAAATTTACAGAGTTACAAAAATATCTGATACAAAAAATAAATGGCAAAGAAGGTAGGTAAGGGTTTTTGTTAATAGACTTCAATTATGGCAGAAACTAAAGCATACTTTAGTAAAATTAATGCATTCATTGATTAGCAAAAATTATACAAGGTGTAGCGCTATCTGAAAGGACGATAAAACATAATTCCAGGTTATTTTCTTTTCACCCTGTAGATTCAATATCCTAATATTATAAACGTGAACTTTATATGTGTGTTTGTTACTCCTTCACGCCAAAACTACTGGACCGACTGCGATAAAACTCAATACGTAGATAGCTAGAGACCCAGAGACCTAACACATAGGCTACTTTTTATCCCGATATTCCCACGGGATCGGGACTTACGCGGGTAAAACTGCGGCGCGCAGCTAGTTAAAAATAAAGACTGATTAGAATTCTGTACTTACACGCTGAGGTACTATGTTCTATTAGAGATGACAAGCCAAAGAAAAAGTTTGCAGCAAATTTTTACGGTCAACAATACCAAAAACATTTTACATAAGCATTGATTTAAAATTAAGATATATAAATAATTTAATGTTAAATTTAAGGTCGAGAATTCAACATTTCTTGTATGTCCAATTCAGTTCCAAGTATGGTCAGAGCATGATTGTAAACGTTCGAATTTGATTGAACTATTCACCCAGTCCTTAATAATTTGAGCGACAATTATTACTCATTCTATAAAAAACGGGTCTTGATCGCGTCAAAACTACTAGTTACCCGACGTTTCGATCGGGTTGCACCGACCATGGTCCCGCATCCCGGTCAATAGCAATATCTGGCGAATCTTTTGATTACGTCAAGTCACAGTTATAGAGAAAAGTGCCTTTTTTCGAATTTTTTTTTTTACATATATTGTTTAAATGTCTTTGGACACACGCTGGTTTGGTGCTAACTTTTTCTTCGTCTTTTCACCTCTAGTAGAACATTCTAACTCAATGATTACACTTAAAAAATAAATTCAGGAACTTATTGGTTGTTTTTTTTTATAATACACTGTACAAAAGACACGTTCAACTCATATGCCTTTGGAAACTCCTTCTCGATTGGATTTTCTTCTCTTTGGCAGTCTTGTATTCACGTCGGCAGGGGCTGTTCCTTAAATCTAATATCGTGTTAATTTTCTCAACAATTTCCTTCGCTGTCTCTTGTTCGGATTCAAAATCGTGAATCTTGTAAGCTGCATTCGGTTGGAAGAAACTTGGATTACCTGAAATATGAGAAAAATTACTGATTAAAAAAAAAGACAGGCCTAGTGCCAGTATTTATTGTTATGGCAGCAACAGAAATCATAATCTGTGAAAATTTCAACTGAACGAGACTTCCAGAGCGATCGGTCGCATGTTCTCTGCGTCCAATGACTTCTCGCGACCTTAATTAAGTCGTCAGCCTATCTAGTCGGAGCGCATAGGAGTTTTCGGCCCCAACGGCCATCAGTTCTACGAGCCACATGCCCCGCCTATTGCCACTTCAGCTTACTAATAGTAGATACCGACTCCTATTTTTACCCTTTGGGTAGGGTACCCAAAAAAACATGGTTATTTCAGAACTACATAGTTTAAAACAACTAAAAACCATTTTTTTACAAATTATAGGTCTGCGTTTAACCGCTATAACACCTGCCTGATGGTAGGTGACGATGAGGTCAAAGTCAAATTTCTTTATTCATTTCGATGCTTATGTTTATATACATTGATCACTTAGAATCGTCTTAAAAACTAAGTTAGGATGTGTGCCTTTGGAACGCGCCCACCAATGAGAAGAAGGCACAAGAAACTCATGGGGTTTTTTATTTATGTGATCACGCTCACAAAGGTCAATATTACAAATATTTGAAGGTATTATTTGAAATGGAGCAATTAAAGTCACATCCATGGATTCTTATCATTAAGGTACGAAGAGGTATCATAGTATGCCTGCTTTATAAAAGTTTTGAATTTGTTAATGGACATGTCATATACATCTTTAGGTAATTTATTATAATAGAGCACACATGTACCTACTATTAAACGACCTGCTTATTTTCCGGAGCCTACTACCGGGCAAGGTCAGCTCATCCCTGTTTCTTAAGTTGAAATTATGAATATCGCTATTTTTGCGAAAAATATCAGGATTTTTGTGAACGTAGAACTAGTTTTCGTAAATATATTGTGAATAGAGCGTTAATATATTTATCTCTTTAAATTTTTCTCTAAGTGATTCCCTGGGGCCCATTTTATAGATAGCTCGGACAGCTCTTTTTTGAAATATAAAAATAGCATCAATATCTGCAGCACACCCCCACAGCAGGATGTCATACGACATGACACTATTCGGTCTATTCACTCGCAACTTGAAGACCCCTAAATTGTACCCATCAGGAAAGACAGACGCAGGCAACTGATCCCCTTGACGAAGCGAAACGCTGCAAAGAATCATCTAGTAAAATAGTATTTACCCTATTCACATATTATTGTATTAATTTAATTTATTGCTTTTATTATTGAATGTATTGAATAATTAATTACTTATTACACACAATATGTCAAAAATACTGTCTGTTTGTAATTGTTAAAATTATTAAGTACTTGATACCTGTACCTGTTATGTAAAACGCTATCAGCTTGTGATTTAAATTCAAACTTATTTGTAACTACCGACCCTCGGAAGAGCGGAGATTCCCAACACAAGCATTTATACTTAAAGGGGGTCTCCCAACGATTATGTTAATAGGAAATAAGTTTTTGGATAATGAAATAAACGAATTATTTATTTATTTTATTATTATTCACTCGCCAGTTGAACACCTAAATAATTTAGGTAAGTATTTAAGTCGCGAGTGAACAGGGTAGGTAAATATTATTGCAGCATTTTGCTTCGTCAAGGAAATTAAGTCCCAGCGAATATCTATGAAGCGAATAGAAATGATATAGTAATATTATCCGCCGGGTCGTGGCAAACTGGGTAGACCCAAGAAGTTCTGGCTTGACGTCGTAAAGGGTGATATGCAAATGGCCTTACAACCCAGGATGCCGAAGATCGTGCGAAGTGGAGGCGTAAAAGTAGGAAAGTGGACCCCGGGCTCCCGAGAGGGATGCAACCGGGAACATCGCTCGGATGATGATGATGATATAGTAATATTATATTTACCTGAATTACTTCTATCGCTATAACCAGAGTTGTGACTAGGGGAGTATACTATTCGAAAGGTCGACCTGTTGCCTCTCGTCTCTAATATTTGACACCACGCCACTGTGTCTATGCTGTGTAGAAAATACTTTGATTTTGACTGAAAACATATAAAAAATATATTGATACAAGTGAATACCAATACTAGTTTCAAATTATATAAATAAATAATAAATAAATATTTCAGGACATATTACACATCGCCATCCAGCCCCAAGCTAAGCAACTTAATGCTTGTGTTATGGGTGCCAGATAACGGATAAACTACTTATATACTTTTTTTTTTGTAAATATATAGGTACATATTATACATATAGGAAACACCCAGAACCAGAAACAAGAATTTATGGTCAGCATAAATACTTGTTCCCGGCGGGAATCGAACCCGCAACCTTCTGCGTCGCAGTCGGGTGTTCGCCCGACGCGCCACAGAGGTCGTCAATTAATACCAATACTAGTGTCAAAGTTTCAATATTCAAAGGAATATTGTAAATGGTAGGTTTGCTCGAATGCGTAAACAACTCGTATAATTACCTAGTATCTATAGTATAATTACCTAATACTAGTTTCAAATTAATACCAATACTAGTGTCAAAGTTTCAATATTCAAAGGAATATTGTATATGGTAGGTTTGCTCGAATGCGTAAACAACTCGTATAATTACCTAGTATCTAGTGTAATTATCTAATACTAGTTTCAAATGAATACCAATACTAATTTCAAAGTTTCAATATTCAAAAGAATATTTGATACGGTAGGTTTGATCGAATGCGTAAACAACTAGTATGATTACCAATACTAGTTTCAAAGTTTTTATATTCAAAAGAATATTCTATACGTGCAGGTATACTAGTTTCAAATTAATATGAATACCAATACTAGTTTTAATATTCAAAGGACTATTCAATATGGTATGTTGATCAATGCATAACAATACATAAGCAACTGGTAGTAAGGCCTTTTGATAACTGTAGCTTTTTCGGTAAAGTTTGTACTAAAAATCAGCGATTGGGCTTCTTGCTCTAGCATCTTGCTGAGGACGAACTATTTTTCTTTCCCCATTTATAGTTTTATATACCTTTTTATATTATGTTTTTGTCATTTTTTATGCGTACTTATGTAAGTACAGTCCAGAATTTTTTATTTTTATTTATTTCTTACTTTATTTGTTACACCTGCTTGATGGTACTTACGTGACGATATGCTTAGAACTTCACTCGCAACTTACAGAGTAAAAATAATCAAAACAAACTTACCCAAAACGCCTTATTAGCTACCAAAGGTTCAACTTCTATCCTATCCAAGGAAACGACAAGCTGAACCGGCGTATTGGTCCGTACTTTCCTCAACATATGAACTCTATACACTTTGTATTGCGGCGCTTCGGCTGCCGCTATGTGGCACTGGATTTTATCTAATTCGAATTTGGCGGATGCTTTCTTCTCTAAAATGGACATTAATTTTATAATTAACTTTGGTTCTACAGTCAATATTTTACTTTAACTAATAGATAGTTAATTAATAAATAAATATTGCATTATTGCTATCAAGCCCCAAGCTAAGTAACTAGACTTGTGTTATAGGTGCTAGACAACGGATATACTACTTATATACTTTTCTTTTGTAAATATATGTATACTTATAATACATAGAAACTACCAGACCACAGACAAATATCTAAGCATAAATACTTGTCTGAGGCGGGAATCGAACCCGCAACCCTGTGTTTGGCAGTCCGGCATGGTGACCATAATGCCAATTGGGTCGTCAAAATTGCACAAGATATAGATAAATAGAAAATTATTATACACCGAAAGCTAGAAAAGTTGCACAAATGGGTGGCTGTATCGCTTAGAGCCATTTCAGGCAACCTTTAAAAAAAAGTAATTAAATTTATTTGGATGGATAATGGCTGTTTTAATAATATTGTAAATGTGTTTGTTACTCCATCACGCAATAATGACTAAATGGATTGCGTTGTAGATAGCTGGAGTCATTGAATTAAAGGTAGCCTATATAACCTTCCTCCATAATTGGTCTTTTAAATGCAAAAATATGTTCTCAAATCCGAAAGCACATTAAAACCAAAACTCTTCAGTTTTATTTTATTAATAACTAGCTGTTGCCCGCGATTTCCTACGCGTGGTGGTTTGTTTTATATACTAAAACCTTCATCTTGAATCATTCTATCTATTAAAAAAAACCGCAACAAAATCCGTTGCGTAGTTTTAAAGATCTAAGCTTACATAGGGACAGACAGACAGACAGCGGGAAGCAACTTTGTTTTATACTACTTGTACTTATATACGGGCTGTTTTCCGCAATTAGACCCTTTTTTAATTAGGTCCGTTTTGCGTGAGGATGGTGTAGGCTTGCCCAGCACCTACTACCCTCTCAGCTTAGTTGACCACGTCCAGAGGAGAGAACTTGTCAATACTTCTGGAGCCAACTAAGCCGCGGGTTTCATCACGATGTTTTCCTTCACCGTAAGAGCAATGTCAATTAGCGCACATAAATTTTTCTGAAGAAAATCCATTGGTGCACGGCCGGGATTTGAACCCACCACCTTCAGAATGAAAGTCGAAGTATCTACCACTAAGCCAACACCAACACAAATATTAAGAGAATTGAATCTTCTCTCTTACCCTCATTAACAGCTCTCACAGCATTGATAACAGCTTCTGAAGTAGCACTCTCTCCCGTGTTATGCCTTGAAGGATTCTGATGACTTTGCCCAGAACTGTCTCCCTTTGCCAAGATATTATAGCCCCCACTTAGTATCAGATCTTCGTGCATAGGTATTGGTGCACTTGACTGAGTCATTTTGTTTTTGAGCTCGATTAGTCCTAGAATAGAATTTATTTATTTCAGGCACTATTTGAATACTATACCCCAAAAGTGTTTGGACTAAGTGCGTTTCAGACCCCCACTAATCCTTAAAAATTCTTCTATCTATTAAAATTGTCATGTCCAGGTGTTAGTTGCCAAACTCCACCTAAATGGCTGTACCAATTTGTATGAAATTTTCCTGTATATTCGTTAGCTATCCCAACATTTGCCTGGACAGCTAGTAAATCTATAAGATCGGAGCAAAGATACTTGAGTTATCGTCAAGCAAACATACAAATGACCGAGTGTCTCACCACTAGACTTTCATTTGCTTTGCTCGCTTGCTCAATTATAATTCATCAACTGGGCGACAGATGGCGATGCTTGGAAAAATAACCGTAAGTGGTACGAAACCCAGTTGCGAGGTCTATACGTACCTAGACAGGTAAATCTGAATTTGGAGCATGGTTCGTTGGCGTCTAAGCAGGGAAATGCCCAGTCTACTTCTCCATCATCTTCTGCAATGCATAGTCCATATTCATGCACTGAGCCAAGACTTATTTCTGGGTGTTCAATGCTGTAAAGAAAAAGAATCAGTGTTATATTTGTACACTACCAACACCCTGTGGTATCCCATAGGAATACCAGGATAACAGTAGCAGAGGTCTCCTTCCAAAGTAACAACGTCAGACGTCGAGTTGTGGAAAAAAGCCTGATAACAAATACAAGTACAAAATACAATAGTAGCCTATAGTACTCTTAAGGCTTCAATGTATCCTGATAAGTTCTTTTAAAATCAGTACAGTAGTTTCAGAGCCTATTCAACAAACTCATATTATACACATAAACTTTTTTCTTTATTTTTCAAGTAGGACTATAATAGTTTAATGTTTTTTAATGCATGATGGATAAATCAGGTGCAAAGTGTGATTTTAGTCTAAGTAGGCCAGTTTAAAATATTTCATGGTTAATAATGATGAAAATGTTGAAAGAAAAATTTGTTTAGATTCATTAAAAGCAGTGACATAAGCCCAAATATTTTGGTTAAATAATACATAGCTTTATCAACTTATCTCTACAATAACTAAGCTTACGCAACTTACCTGTATTTATAGCATGTAAAACCAATCAGATCCTTAATCTTAGCTGAGGCAATAACACAGACAATTATTGGATAATTCTGATGCTTTTCCGGCAACATAGTCATGAAAATTTTAAACGACATTGTCTGCATTCTCATCTGAGCCGTACCGTCAAACTTTGCATACTCTAAGTACTGTCGATGAGGTAGATCGGGGCAGTTCTTTAATTGTTCCGCGAGTAACGATTTCTGTTTTACTGGTTTTTTTACTTCAGCCTTTGTGAAGATATCGACAGCTTCCTCTGTTGTTAAAGGGGTTGAATCTTCCCATTTTATTACTTGTATTTTGGCAGCTTTTTTCAAAGCCTGTTCCTTTTTGTCTAGCCATTGGGCTGTGTCAGTTCTTTGTCTGAAAATTTGATACATCTTTATACTTAATAATTTTATTTTGAATTCCAAAACCTTATAAAACAATTAATTAATAAACCGGCAGTGTCCCAGAATGTGATAAGTCTGGGGACTACTTTACCTACTAGTTCAGTCTACCGCTTGACTGGTTACAAATAAATTTGGATTACTTTATATTTAGAAGATGAGTTATTTTGTATGCTACAAATAGATATGTCTATGGTTACAATATAAATTCTAGTAACGTCATGAAATGAGTATTATGGCTAAAGTGAACCTTTAAAATAATAATATATTTTTAAACGGAAAAATTCTGTTTTTGCACAGAATTTTTCCGTTTTGCATATAGATAATGACTAGTATATATAGGTCACTTACCTGTAGGTTCCAATGCCCTCATGTCGAACGTAGCTTCCTATAGGCTCGTCATCTTCACTATCACCCATAGAAGGGTATGCATCAAACTGGGTTACAATTTCTCTCTCATTCTCGTCCTCAGATATATCTCCCATGCCTTCTTTAGTCTTACTAGTCCCCGGCTGGTTCAGCCTACCTTCCCTGATCCTCTTTTTCTCCTCCAAAGCCTTGTTTTGAAAGATTTTTGAGAAATCTTCCCCGGCCATCACGATTTCGCAAAGGCCGGTGTCGTCCGTGGCTATGAATGCATCCCGTATGTTCTTAAGGAGCCAGATTTTGTTATCGTATGTAGCCATGGCTCTAGACTCGAGGAATTCGCTTTTATTTTCAATTCATTGTGAAAAACAACAAAATGCGAAGTGGAGAGAATTTACAAACACATGGTGTGACAAATAATGATTGTTGTCACTGTCATGTAACCGTTCTTTATGTCATGTCAAACAGTTAACCTCCATTGCTCATTGATGATTACGTTGTGATCAAATACATAGCCACTGGCCAAATACTGAAAAGTATTGGAATAAGCATTTTATTGTCCAAGTGTACGACTTCCTTTATTACATTTTAAAGCTGTCAACGTCAATGTCAAAGGCGTTGCCATAGTTACCGATTTCGTGAAAATCGTTGTTGCTGTTTATTTTTGCAGTATTTAATTTGCATTTTTATTCGTGATTCAGGTTTGTTGAACTCCTTTTTATTTAATTTGTTTAATGCCAGTAAACATAGACAGCTATTTATCGATCTAATTCGTTTCAGTTTCATGATCTTTTGAGGTTATGTTGTCTTCATTATAATGCTTATTTCACCCTATAACGACACTTCACAACATTCAATACATACGTCCCCTATTAAATAGACAGACTATTTGAAACTTATCACGACAGTAAGAATAAACATTATGCCCAGAAATTTTTATTAAAAACAATTAATTTGCTCACACAAGATTCTTGATAACAACAGTCAACGACGATTTACAACACAAAATACAAACCTAAACACTAGTAGAATTCATGATTAGTCTGCTAGCGCTTTTACAAGACAGTGGAAAACATATAGAAGACAAAACTATAGATAGTTGATTGAATCCGGCGTTACTACTACAAAACTATAGTTTTATGATATCCAAACCAAACTATACTTAGTACTTACTTATATGACTTGAAGGTGAATTCTCGAGATTGCAATATGATTCCGATTGCATTTCAAATACAAAAAATACCCTCAAAGTCAGCAATTTGAAAAAAATCTGACCTGAGTTACGACCTGAGACGTTATTCACGAGAATTGGCCTTCCTATCACAAAAATCCGAAAAAATTTACTCGATTTCGGCAAGCTGTTACTTTGACATAACTTTAAATAATACTATAGTTCCCCAAAGCCAGCATACATCTCCTTAAATCTTGGACACAAGTATAGTAGTTCTGGTAAGGTGGAGACAGTGTTCCATCGAAGAGCTTCAGAACCTCGACAAACCTCTTCATTGCATCACCATATTTTCCTTCTTCCATTTCAGCTTTGCCAAGTCTGGTTATAGTTTCTGTATCCTGGGAACAAGGAAAATTTTGTATTTTTTAGCAATTTTTTAAAAGAATAATGGCTAAAGTTTGAACTGAAATTATTTGTTTGCAAGGAGTTTAGATTCTTAAGTGCCTATATGTGTAATGGTGACTTTAAATGCTTATATCTTTTTCCACATCTACTTTTAAAAATACTATCAGGTGCCAACAGTCAAATAAATGTGGAAATTGCCAAACAACAAAAGAGACATTTTGAGTGCCTCACTGCTCATCCTAATCCACTTGCTTGCCGGCTAATTGACTCCACAAACAAGACATGCAAACTGGCTGGACGTTGTATGAACGTAGAGGAAGCATTGGCGATGACCACTGCGCCTTAAATCTCACCCTACTCGCAACAATACTGATTAAAGTTTGTCATAGACTGATCATAGTATCTCCAAAAAAAATAAAAATAAAGAAATACTATCAATTTCATTATAATCTAGAACAACGGGGAAATTTATTATATTTTTCTATTTGTGTACATGCCTAACTATTGCCTTGCCATCATTCTTTATGGAACTTATTTATTTTATAATCATGGGTTGTTTACAATGGTGGTAGTTAATATTAATAGTAGGTACGAGTATATGTGCATTTATGCATCCATGGTTGGCCTTATCAGCACTATGTTGGTTCCATAACAATTAGAAACTTAAGCAAAATGGACCTTACTGCAGAGGTTTAGCTTGAAAATAACCCACAGACAAAATCAAGTACATCACAAATTATAAAAAAGACATGCATGGAGTTTATTTTTAATCAGTTTTGTTGTATTTTTCCAGAATTATATGCTTGATTCCTGATTCAATATGGCTGATGATGAAGAAGGTAAGAACCTACACCTTCTTTGTTCCTACAAGAACCTCTAATCCTTGTGCAAATCATGTGACTAAACCCAGCAACTGGAGCACCACACACTGGGACTTGTTAATGTCTGGTTTCAATTTAATTCATCATAAACATTCACCTCACCAAAAGCATCAACCCTATTGGAAACCAATGCTTTAGTTAGTTAGATAGAGTAATAAATAAATATTGAAGGACATTGCTCACATCTCCATCTAGCCCCAAGCTAAGTAACTAGACTTGTGTTATGGGTGCTAGACAATGGATATACCTCTTATATACTTTTGTTTTCTAAATATATATATACATATAATACATAGAAACAACCAGACCACAGACAAATATCTAAGCATAAATACATGTCTGTGGCGGGTATCGAACCTGCAACCCTGTGTTTGGCAGTCCGGCATGGTGACCATTGTGCCAACTGGGTTAGAGCTGAATAAGTAATATTTTTATACCGATATTCCCTCAAGCTCGGCGTTTACACGTGTAAAACCGCAGACGGCTGTAAATTGTGCAATAAAATCCAGTTAACTGAGAGCAATTACATTTCAGTGGTAGAAGAAGAACAAGTAGCACCAGTGCAGAGCGAAACAGTTGTAACCCCTGTTGAAGCTGAGAAGCCTCTGGCACCGCCCAAATATGAAGTTCGACCTCTACTTGGCGACAAGTAAGAATATTTTGATGACTAAAAAAAGGACTAGTTTGCTATGTCGCACTAATAGGTGGCAGACTAAGGGATCAAAAAAGTTAAAGATATCTATGGCCATTAAAAAGTACGTTATGGCTGTATGGGCTAATAATTAGAGTACAGGGACCACCCTGCACTCTATTTTTATATAGGTCCTGGTGGTCCTATGTAAAAATAGTCGGACCAGTTGTGGTCAGTCGTTGTAAAAATTGGGCCACGTCCCTGTAACTAGGAGTCGCCCTAATATAATGGACCGTGGCCCAATTTTTATCCCTTCCTTGAAAAGCAATAAAGAAGTAAAAATTGGTTATTTTACAATTGAATAAGATTTTAGCGTCATCATAAAATAAAAGGAAATCTGGTATTATTATTCCTTATTCTAATCATTTTTACCAACAGTAATCAGCAATGTTTCTAAGTGAAACTTTAATTATACAATGCTCTGTCACATTTTGGCTAATATGGAACTCCATGGCTATGGAGTCCTGTCCTGTGGAAGTAATGTCTTACAATCACTACATTTATAAAACAAAATCCTCCGCCGCGTCTATCTGACTTTCTGTTCGCTATAAACTCTAAACTATGCTATGCCCCTATGTCTTGGTTTTTTTCATTTTCTAATTATCATAGAAATTAAGATTTAAAAAGAAAAAAAACTAAACATAGGGGCATGGTCATGGCAGTTAAAAAATAAGTATTAGCTCTAGTGTCATTATCCAGGGAGGAAACAGTCGACTAAGTTTGTATGGAGAGAGCGCCCGGTACCCTTTCCTCTTAATTTTTTTTGTAAATGGCAAAACAACGTTTGCCGAGACAGCTAGTTTATTAAAACTTTAACTTCAGAGTCGCCAATTATTACGTTTTTCACTGATAGGTTTCAAGCACAAAACGTAAAGGACATAATACTGCAGTCAATGCAAGAACAGCTGATGGGTCGCCAGTACAGGAGCGACCAGGCTGGTAGATGGGCAAAGGCGATCGCTAATGGAGTTAGACAACGGGTCCAAGGATTGGATATGAAAAGGTAAAAACACATTATTTTTTCTCTTACGGGGGGTCCATCCATACGCCAACGACCTTGGTACACAGCCTACTAAATAGTTACTACTGGCACCGGTCGCCTACGTTGGTGAAAATTGTTGATTGTTACAAGTGTGTTTTGTTTTTCTCAAAAGTGCTGAGATGGAATTGTAGGTGAGATTTTTACCGACATTTTGGTGTGATTTTGAGCCAAACGTTTCCTATAGTTTTGAAGCTATCCTAAAATTAAGAATTAAAACTAGTCTAGCCTTGAAACGACAAAGAATTTTTGCCTAAAATTACCCCAAAATATCGGTAAAAATTACAGCTACAATTCTATCTCAGCACTTTTGAGAAAAACAAAACACATTCGTTACAATCAACAATACTAGTTGTAAGCGACGGGTATTTTGTGGCGCGTTGCGCTTGACTGCATAAGCAGCCTTAAGGACTAAGGCGCGATCAGCGACTTGCCAGAGTCATGTACTGTATTTTTACTTCTTGTACTTGTGCTTGTATACGGGCTGTTTACCGCAATTAGACCCTTTGTAATTGGGTCCTTTTGACGTGAGGATGGAGTAGGCTTAGCACCTACTACCCTCTCAGCTTAGTCGACCATATCCAGCGGAGAGAACTTGTCAATACTTCTGGAGCCAACTAAGCCGCGGGTTTCATCACGATGTTTCCTTCACCGTAAGAGCAAAGTCAATTAGCGCACATAATTTTTTTTCCTTCTTTATACGGTTTATAATCCAAATTCTCAAAATTCATCTCAGCTATTATAATTAAAATCATTACTGATCACCGCACACCTCAAACTAATTGCAGGATCGAACTAAAAGAACAATGTCCATTTCCATGTTGTCAATGTCCATTTCAATGTTTGCATGCAAGCCACATATTCTATGTGGCTTGCATGCAAACATTTTTTTATAACGTAACTAGCGACCCGCCCCGGCTTCGCACGGCTGTATTATGCATGTATTATATCTAAAAACCTTCCTCTTTAATCACTCTATCTATTAAAAAAAAACCGCATCAAAATCCGTTGTGTAGTTTTAAAGATTTAAGCATACAAAGGGACATAGGTACGGCGAAAAGTGACTTTATTTTATACTATGTAGTGATTATCACTACATAGTGATAGACAGACAGTACACTAACTAGTACAGCAAGGATCATAACGGCCAAATATTGGAGTGTCAAGATAACGTCCATAAGCTAATAAGGTCAAAGGTCCTACTCGGTAAAGTCCTACTCTTATCTATATTAAAAGAGATGAGTGAGTCAGTGATTTTCTCTTTTATATTCTATATTAAAAGAGATAATCACTGACTGACTCACTCATCACGATATCTGAGTAACTACAAGTGCTAGGAGTCTCAAATTTTGCATGGGGGTTCCTTTTATGACGTAGGTGCTCACTAAGACGGGATTTTGCGAAATTCGACCCCTAAGGGGGGAAAATGGGGGGTCGAAGTTTGTATGAAGGTATAATATTTTTGAAAGGTAGGAACTTGAAAATTAGAATTCTATTTCTTATTATGAATTTTAAGGGGCGGAAATGGGCGCCCCTTATATACGAAAGTTTGTTTCCTTTTCACAGTTGAACGACGGGACCGATTTTAGTTTAGGGGGATAAACAAGGATATAGGCTACTTTTGATCCCGAAATTCCGGCGATATCGGGACTTACGCGGGTGAAACCGCGGGGCGCAGCTAGTCGTATATAAACTAATATTATAAAGCTGAAGAGTTTGTTTGTTTGAACGCGCTAATCTTAGGATCTTAGGTTTGAATTGAAAAATTCTTATTGTGTTGGATAGTCCATTTGTCGAGAAAGGCTATAGGCTACTTTTCATTTTGATATATCGACGGAATCGGGACTTACGCAGGTGAAACCACGGAACGCAGCTAGTATTAACTATGAATTGATTTCGTTCCAATTGCATTTTGATCGATTGATTATCGGACCAAGGATCGTACTTAAAATCGATATAGTTACGGAATTGAATGGAAGTGATCAAACAAAATAGCGATTGTTGAATTCAAATAAAAAAAAATTTATTGATTAATTCCCCTATAACATAACGAAGAGGGATGGTAAGTATTAAAGAAATAAATTAAATTTATGATAGAATGATATCTTTAAGAACATTTTTTTTTCTTGGAAAAGCCAATTACGGGTTTTGTCCTTTAGCATACAGGTAGTTGTTATAACGTAGACATCCGCTAAGAAAGAATTTTAGAAAAATCTAATTCTACGCGAACGAAGTCGCTGATAAAAGTCGCTTTTAGTAATCGAGTGAGTGAGTGAATAGGTATCTTCTAGGAAAGCGTGCTACATCTTACACCGCATCGTCGTGATAGTGGGCAAACGCTGACCTATCTCATGTAAAAAAGCGATTTTTAAACAATTACGTAAATTTTCTTTCTTTTCTTTTTAGGTACAAAATAATAGTACAATCGACGGTAATGGAAATGAAAGGAGCCGGCGTGAAATGCGGACAACGTTGCATATGGGATCCTGAAACTGACGACTATGTTGACGACCTTTATAGAAACGACACTATATTCTGTTACACTATTGTCTATGGAGTTTATATGTATTAAGGTGACTTGGGGCTAACTGCAAGAGGTATGTGCAGGATTGTATATGACGACCCAGTTGGCATAATGGTCACCATGCCGGACTGACATACATAGGCGCGTTCGTATACCGCCTCAGACAAGTATTTATGCTTAGATATTTTTCTGTGGTCTGGTTGTTTCTATGTATTATAAGTATATATTTACAAAAGAAAAGTATATAAGTAGTATATCCGTTGTCTAGCACCCTTAACACAAGTCTAGTTACTTAGCTTGGGGCTAGATGGCGATGTGTGGAATGTCCTACAATATTTATTTATTCGTATCTTATCTCCGTAAGTGGCAGAAGACTTCCGGACTGTTTTTAGACGGGCCCTGGACAAGGTATATTCTACTTTTTGACATAACCCAGGCGCTTACAGGCGACACTTTAGTGGCTTATGAACACCTGAGAAAATAAGAACCCAGGTCTTTAAAGGCAACTCTTAATTATTGTTTAACCTGTAGAAACCTTAACCAGGCGACTTGGGGCACTACCACCAATTATATTTCATACCAAGCATACGGTATTAATACAGTCAATCCACTTCTTCTTTATGGCTCTCTGCTAGGTGTGCCATTTCGGTCAATATCACGTGGAAAAGTGAAATGGCGGAAAACCAGGAATAAGGTACTTTGAGATTCAGTCTCTCTCCTAAACATTTTGTATGGCGACTGGCAAAATGTTAAATATGTCTATGACCAGGAAAAAACTTGACAGAATTTATCAGAGTCCGTTAATTTTGCGTAAGTCGATGAAAACAATAAAAATGATTATAATAAAACACAAAGTAAATTTCTTTTAAATCGGTGTCGCAGATTTTTAGATTTACTGCTCGTGTGTTGTTTATTAAGACACCTACATTTTGTAGTGTTTTACGAATAACTGACTGAATCTTTATATTATGAAGCTTATATAGAAGTTTTTCACTGATTTAAGATCTATCATAACTAATATTATCCTAAAGTTCGTTTGTTTGTTGGATAAAAATGTTTAGTCCATAGTGTGATCGAGCGATTTACGTGTGTGAAACAGTGAGGCGCACCTAGTATATTATAGATTTACAATTTAGTTATTAAAACATCTCACTTAGATAAGTAATCAATCATGTCAAAAGAACTGATTGAATTTGTATTACGAACGTTTGACACCAAATATTTTATTATGAAACTGTCGTAATAAAAAAGAGTTTTCAAAGTTCGCGTTGTTATTTTGTCCAAAGATCACAGTAAACACGCATACAAACAAAATTGCATTATAAACGTTTCGTCAAAGACGGGGGTTGAAACCGAAGCAGACCCTGGAAAAGGTGGCGCGACTATCTGACCTTCGACGAAGACTGACCAGAATTTTGGCGACTTGGAAGGGTGTGAAAGAGACACTAACTTTCCCCATACTGCCTACTGTTATTCTTTGCTTATTTTCTAGACCCTTTAAAGCTTATCTACCTAAATCTAATGTATATAAATCTTGTGTCACAGTTTTAGTCGCTTGACCGATTTTGATGAAATTTTACATGTATATCCGATATTCTCACGGGATTGGGACTTACGCAGGTAACACCGCGGGACGCTCATAGGTCATTGTAAATTAAAAAAAATAGTTTTGTCTATAATATTGGTAGGTAGGAATATTTTAAACGAAATTCTTCAACATAATATTCATAATATTTTCTATTAGCATACCTCAAACGGTAATAAGATTTGTGTCCGTGTGTGAACACGAAATTATAAACCATACGAGAATTGTTTTACAAACATAGGTTTGTATGTACAGACGAGAATAAGTTATTTAATCAGAATTAGAGTAGATATACTAATTTGATATTCGCAAATCACGGTGGAGTGTTCCACTACATTCATAAACTTACTAGAAAACTCATCTTACGCGGGTGAAACCGCGGGTCAAAATTTCTTTAGATATTTACTTTATTTATTTACTTGTCCGTGTTCCGAATTCAGATACATTCACAAAAGGAAGACAGGTTGGAGAAGTTATAGTTTCACTGCCGCCTTCCTACCTTTACTTACGTCCTTCGAAGGCCCCCGCTTGTTTGGGGGGCCTTCAGGTCACAAGTGTATCTATAGGCGAATCTTCTAGGTAAGCGTGCTTAGACCGCATCATCACTTACCATCGGGTAAGATAGTGCCCAAACACTGACCTATAATCACTACATAGTATAAAACAGGCGGACGGACCAGTTTAAGTACTACTTGGGATCTGTGCTTCACGCATCCGGCGACATCGATTGCGAACGTCAAGTCACGCATTTCAGCGGCTTGGGCCAAGTGGCGTGAGGTGACTGGTGTCATTTGTGACCCCAAAATGCCGGTTAAACTAAAGGGACAGGTCTATAAAACCATCATTAGACCTGTCCTTTTGTATGGTAGCGAGATGAAGATGTTGAGCTGGATGTGTGGAGTGACGCGAAAGGATCGCGTCAGGAACTCCCGCATCCGGGGCAGCCTTCATGTCCGAGACATTGCAGATAAATTGCAAGAATGTCGCCTACGCTAGTACGGTCACGTCTTGCGAAAACCGGCTAGTTACGTGGGGAACAAATGTCTTGCCATGGCGCCTCCGCCGGGTCGTGGCAGACTGGGTAGACCCAAGAAGTGCTGGCTTGACGTCGTAAAGGGTGATATGCGTGCAAATGGTCTTACAAACCAGGATGCCGAAGATCGTGCGGATTGGAGGCGTAAAAGTAGGAAAGCGGACCCCGGGCTCCCGAGAGGGATGCAACCGGGAACATCGCTCGGATGATGATGAGTATAAAACAAAGTCCCTATATCCCTATGTATGCTTAAATCTTTAAAACTATGCAACGGATTTTGATGCGGTTTTTTTAATAGATAGATTGATTCAAGAGGAAGGTTTATATGTATAATAGATGCATAATATAGCCGTGCGAAGCCTGAGCAGGTCGCTAGTACACTAATATAATAAAGAGGAAAGATTTTTTGTTTTATAACACATAGGCTAAAAAACTACTGGACCGATTGTAATGAAACTTGGTATGAGGATACATTGATTCATTGGGAATAACATAGGCTACTTT
This sequence comes from Idaea aversata, assembly GCA_907269075.1. NCBI lineage: Eukaryota > Metazoa > Arthropoda > Insecta > Lepidoptera > Geometridae > Idaea > Idaea aversata. The sequence goes on from OU026084.1 coordinate 3,909,352, forward strand.
CTATCTCGATATTTACGGGATTTATATATCGGGATTTTTTATTTACGCGGGTAAAACCGGGAGGTCATGCTGGTATTTAACAAAGAAAAATATCTCGCAACTCTAAACAACTTATATTTTTCTTCGCTGCAACTTTCTCGGCACATTTCCAAAGGATTTTCAAATTACTGAAATGACTTACCTGTAGTGACTTTAGTCCCTTCAAGATGTTGGTATACTGTTGACACAGTCCACACTGCACCATGAAATCTCTGCAATCTACTGGCACTGCTACCACGTTGGGACATGGTCTATCAGAGTCACACCTATAGAAATATTTACATATTAATTTACAACTTATTATTATGCCATTTTGACGACCCAGTTGGCACAATGGTCACCATGCCGGACTGCTAAACATAGGGTTGCGGATTTGATACCCACTTCAGACAAGTATTTATGCTTAGATAATTGTCTGTGGTCTGGTTGTTTCTATGTATTATAAGTATATATTTACAAAAGATAAGTAGTTATATAAGTAGTAAGTTGTCTAGCACCCGTAACACAAGTCTAGTTACTTAGCTTGGGGCTAGATGGCGATGTGTGGAATGTCCTGGAATATTTTTATTATTTACTAGACGTATATTCTATTGCGTCCCGATTCCATTGGACTATCAAGATTAAAGTCTAACGCCTGTTTTCAGAAACAGCACTTAAGTTGCTCTTAGATAAGTGAACGCACTGCGCTAAATGCGGTTCTATGATTGGTCAATTTTGTCCTGCTCTCTTCACTTTAGCCAATTAGCGTTTTATTTGCGACTCTATGCGTTCGCTTGCACTGTGCAATCTCATAGAGTTGATTGTGAATATGGGTGTATGTTATGTTTCTTACTTTAAGCAACCTTTATGCAATATTTAATCAAAACCGTTCTAAAAGTTTGACCGTGAACATGAAACAAAAAATAACTTTCAGACTCAGCAGACGGAAATTCCGAATACGTATACCTAAGTGCAGTTATTAAATTGCCGCGTTCAAAAAACAGTCTCAATTAATCACATATTCTCGGAATTGAACAGCAAAATACAAACATCAATCAGAGATACAAAAACTTAATAAGATGCATTTACATGCATCGCTCGTTTTACATTGTCTGCATGTGAATTTTATGCGCAGTTAACATTTTGTGGACCCAATTAACCTTCCGGAAGAAGGTAACTACACATATCTTCTAATTTATAGAAGCCAATATAGACCTATCTAAGGTTGAGGAAAGTTATTCGACAGCAAACTTTTGGCTCTTAACTACTACTTAAGAGGAAAGGGTACCGGCACTCTCTCCATACAAACGTAGTCGACTGTTTCCTCCCTGGATAATGACACTAGCACAAATGTTTTTGTTGCATAAAACCTATGACTGCCATGACTATGCCCCTATATTTATGTCTTGATTTTTTTCATTTTCTAATTAAAGTTAAAAAACAAAATATATACAAAATAAGACATAGGGGCATGGTCATGGCAGATATACTTAATTTTGTTGCTGTAAAAATATTTGCTCTAGTGTCATTATCCAGGGAGGAAACAGTCGACTACGTTTGTATGGAGAGAGCGCCGGGTACCTTTCCGCTTAAGTCGACCGTCCATCGCCAATTAAACTAAGTTACCTAGTTTAGCTTAGCTCGCAGTTTTACTGTTTTACTTAGCTTAGCTGGCATATTTTGCGGTGAACGCACATGTAAGTACTAAAAATTGGCTTAACTATGCCAGCTAAGCAAAACTAACTTAGTTTAATTGACGGTGGACAAACAGCTTAATGATTGCTATGTAGCTTAGTTCCTTACTTGAATCTCAAATAATCCTGAGGCATATCATCAAACAGAGGCCAGTTTTCCTCGCAAGGTATGCAATTGCAGTCAAACCAATATTGATCTTTAAGTTCAGCTTGACGCTTCTCTTTTGGCACCGTCGTGAATATGGGACCGTAGTTCTCAGCCACTTCTTCACCTTTCTTAATATTCTTCACAGCTCTAACTACGATTGTTGAACCAATGAAATATCTGCGAAAAGGTTGAAAAAAAGATTCTTTCTGAATAGTAAACTTTTCCATAACAGATCTTTAATTTTTCTAATATTAACTAACCTGACCACAGAAGGATCGCAAGAATGATTAAAGAGAGCCAAAGTAGGAAAAACAGCTCCTGCCAAAAACACCGATTTCCCGTAATGTTTTATTATGTTCTGCCCAACTTTGGGTTTCTGACATTGTAATTCAGCAACTTCGTGAGCATTAAACTGAGCTACTTGCAAATTCTTCAAGATAAGACTCCCGAAGAACGCTATGTCATCCTTGTGCTTGTCATCTACAGCTATAGTCTTCAGTTCTCCCATTTCAACTGGTTTGCTTCTAGGCTTGCCCTCAAAATATCCAGTTAAATCTAGAAGTTTTACCAGGAACGCTGTCATTTCACTCCTATGCAAGAAATCTTGCTTGGTCCTCTTGTTTTCATGTGCTACTAAGTGATAGATGTTTCTATAGTCGTCTGTCTTATAAGGGCGATTCGGTTTGGCATCCAGATCTTGAAGTTTTTTGAAGTATTCCTTTGGATACTGTGTGATCATCCTCAAAGCTATATGGCAAGTAACGGAACAACCTGATCTCCAAAGTATTGGAAGAATGTGGCATTCGTATCCGTGATACGTCTTCTGTGCAGCTTCCAAACATTTTTCGCTGCAGAATAATGCATTTGGACATTTTGTACATGGTAATGGGATGGGGCACCTGAAAGATATTAGAAATAATTTATTTAATCTCTGTGAACATAAACCAAGGCGGCAAGGCAGACGAAGACGAAGATGGCAAGATGATTTTAAGTCCTATAGGAATTATTGGTGTGCAATAGCGACAGATCGTGATCAATGGAAGAAAGGTGGATAGGCTTTTGCCCTGCAGTGGGACAGTGTAGGCTTATGAACACAAAGCTTAGAGGCACAATCAGTGAGATGTAACGGTTATAGGGTGGTTATTTCCGAACATCTCATTCCTTTATTGTGACACAATAATTTGACGTTTCTTCATGCAATATGCGAAAACACCCGAGGGATAATGAGTCAATTGCCTTACTTTCGTGTGGTAAACATATCGCAAAGACGTATCTCTGGTTGCCATATTACTGGGCACAATAGTGTAGGTATATGATCTACTTACTTTACGAAACAATTATGACAATGCGTCTTAGAATATTCTTCCAACAAAACTCCACTGTGCGGCTTCTCAACTACAATAATTTCTCCCGCTTCGATATCTCTAGTTGCAGTTGCAAACCGACCCCGTGCCTCATCCTCATCAATCTTTATAGCATCAGACGCAGCTGGATACTCAGGGTTATGAGTTCCTTGCAACTTCGGTTTTGGGAGAGTCTTTCTTATCGGTTCTGGATCATTTGGGTTACCAGCGAGTATAAGACCCTTATTAAGAATTTCTATCATTATTTTGGAATCTGTACGTAATTTTTGGCGTTTTTCTTTATCTAATTTGGTAGCTTCATCGAGAGCAGTAATCGTGTCTCTAAAAATAATGCAATTTAAATTAAATGTAATGTCAATACTCTACTTTTATCTCCTTATAATTCTACTGTACGTGTGTGTGTCACTGAACTCTTACTAAACGGCATGACCGATTTGAATGATTTTGATGATTATGCGTTTGAGTGGCGCCCTGGATGGCTTAGATTCACAAACTATTATTATTTTTTATTGTATATTATGGCAAAACAACGTTTGCCGAGACAGCTAGTTTAATTACAATATTGTAGTAAACTTACTGAAATGCTTTTATAGCTTCTTGGTTACGTTTTAAAACGAGTAGACTCCTGGCTTTCCTTTCAAACACCTTATATCGTAGATGTCTTGGATACGGCAGCGAAAGACATCTTCTGATATCTGATACGCAGTCTTCATACTGCTCTAGGTGATTCAGAGCGGCTGATCGATTTGCTAGAAGTATTGCTAACTCTTCCGCTAAAATAAACAAGCATTTACAAAAGTTCAATGTTTGAGGCATAAAGGTATTACACCACACTGATTCAGGGTCCCTGAATTTAGGGTGGTTAGGGACCTTATTATTTACCTCGATTATTACACTACACTAAAAAGGGACCCTAACTCAGTCGGACAGCGAATCTAGGAGCGGCTTGACACCATACCATCTGTATTAACAAATGCAAAAAAAAAGCGTTTCGAATGAGCGGCTAAGGGCCCTAAATATTATCACACTGCACGGTAGTAGGTGCGGTTAGGGAGTAAGGCGGACCGGGTCCACTCTGACGCACTAATTAGGGACCCTTACTGCCTAACTCTTATTACACCTCTCTTAATTAAGGGTTAGGGACCCTGAATCAGTGTAGTGTAATACCCCTTTAAGGTAAAATCGTTGTTTTGATTGCTGTAACGACAATCACCAGAAAAATATGTAGCAAATAACAATGAGTAATAAAATAAACGGTAATAAATTATGCAACAAGAATTTATTATTGTTTTAAATAATAGAGGCAAATAAATATTAAATAAGTAAATATTTTTAGAGTGTGGTTACAATCGCACTGCAGGAATTGGATCATTATTACAAGTAGTAAATAAGGACAAGTTATCATTTAATAATTTATTTATGAAGCGAAAATGATCGTTACAGAATTAGGGTTAAAGCTGACCACACTTTAGGGGCAGGGTATTCCTGTAATACCTAATTAAAATGATACTCTAACAGGAAAAATGAAAATAGGACGTTGACGAAGTGAATTGTGGTTAAAAGCTCAAGTTCGCGATAGGTAGGTACTGAAGTTAACATAACATTTTGCACAGGAAAACAATACGTATAAATATTTCGCTTGAATTTGTAACTAACATTCTTGTTATGATATTTGATACCACGTCTAACTGTTTTTTATTCTGTGGCTTTGACTTACTTTCTTTCTCCGGCATGTAAACCATGCTCAGACTATAAAGCTGCATAGCTTTCCCCCAGTCCCCTTTCATAACAGCCTTGTTAGCTTCGTCTTTAAAAGCCATTGCCTTTTTCACGTCCTTTTCTAGAACATCGCGGTTCTGACATTTCTCTAATTCACTCGCTAAATCGTAGTTCTTTACAACCGGCAGACTGCATAAATACGAAACACGTTTCGAATTCGTCTCTAGATTGCCGAAGTTATTTTTTGTGACGTCATCGAGGGAATTGGTAACGGTTTCATGGAATATCTTGAAGAAGCCTTTTTCTGACATTTTGTTGGTAGCACTTCACTTAACATGTATGCGTTTTGTTTGGAAAGAGGTTAGGAACTGTAAGGGAAAGCTTTTCCCAACGCGGCGAATGTTCGACGAATCTATTTTCGTAATTGGGACAATGCCCGTTCCGTTCATTACTTCAGTCAGTTGATGTTTTCACGTCATACTGAAAGGTGTTCTAGATATATGTATTTTTATTCTAAACAGTTGTTTCATGGGAATATAGAGTTCAGAAACTTCAGCAGTTACTACTGAATTTTTAGGTATTATTCGAGCTTATAATTTATCATCGTATTTTATTACAAATTATATTGATTTTTCCTCATAAAAACATAGTTCATTTGATGCCAAATCATTGAGACGGGTCATTCTAGAGGTTTATCAAAAGGCGTTGCTAATTCAGTAAAAATATGTCATGTTTCATTGACCACAGAACAATGATCTTGTTCGTTTCTAAAATCACTAAGCATTTTAATAAGTTTAAAAATGGCCTTACAATAGACAAGAACAGTATGTTTATATATTTAATTCTTTAACGTCAATAGAAGATCTAATTGTAGATTAAATGATGTGTTACTTAAATTCTAATTGCCTATTATCAACTTGTATCAGTATTATCTTTAACATAAAGTTGATTGAGTGATAACGATGGTTTATTGATTAATTACCTAATTCATTAACACGTTAGATTAGTATCTACAACGGAATACCTATTCAATTGAGAAATATAGTAATCATTTTACATATTATATGCAGCTTGTATTCTCGCATCTTTTGTGCCAGGAGTGTCGCGGGGCGGGTTATTTGATTAGATATAAGTTATTTATTTGTAGTTTTTTTTAATTTTAGGATGTTTTTTTATTTATTTATTTATTTTTTACATATTTAAAGTGAATCTAAAAGATAATTTATTTATTACGTACTTAATGTACTTCTACATATAAAAAAGAAAACTGATTGTAGGTAAGGTACCTAACCTACCTCTAACCCCTGACTTGTAATGCATTATAGTTATTCTTTAAGTAGATATAATAAATGTAATAAAAACTCAGAAATATCTAACTAAGTAAAAAAACCATATTAATCATCCGGAAATTGCTCCGCAAAATTACACTTTTGTGCAATTTTCAGCAATAATCAAATGCCGAGTGCAAGCTTACATAAAAAGTGTGTTTTTAAGCGACTTCAAAAAAAGGAGGAGGTTTTCTATCTTCATGTGTTTAAAAAAACCCATTATAGTTCGGTATATTAAGCTCTAATGTACGAACTCTTACGTCATGCCAACAAAATTACTCCTGGCAACCATCTCCTAGCAGTTAAACTTGATTGAATTAAACCGCTGTAAATCCTAGCTAGTGCGCCACACTAAATATCTAATATACTTAGGTCTAGGTACTAAACCCACCTCTCTATTTCTACGTTAATTTCTCACTAAAATGATCGAAGGAAACACATGTCGTGCATTGAACTAAATTGATTCTAAAAGCTTCTAAGAAACGAGAGACCATTAATCAAACGCATGCGCCGCAACTTGCGTGTGAGCAGTGTTTTGTATAGGTATAGGTACCTACTTGCCAACGACTTAAGCTAATAAGATAATGATTTTCCTTAACCAATGAGTTAATTAAACAAAATAATAAGAACATAACTTTAATATATGCATAACATCCCTATAGATAGGTATAGGTAGATACATATTATTATGTAGATGTTTATTTACTTATGTAAATATGAGAACTAATATAAGTAACGCACCATATAGCTATAATAGCTACGTTTTATATTCCCAACATATTAAGCTATTGCATAGCTTTTATCGCGGGCGACGCGACGCGGCGACGCAGAAGATTTAAGGTTCGATTCCTGCCGACACTTGTTTTTAGTCTTTGTGTTTCTGTATGTAGGTATATTATGTATGTACTTTAAAAAGTAGCTATACGTATAAGTATTTATATTATCCGTTATCTGGTCACCTTAATGCAAACCTAGTTGCTTAGCTTGGGTCTATAGATAGCGCTGTGTGTGGTGTCTTGCAATATTTATTTAAAACTAGCTGCCCTACGCGGTTTCACCCGCGTAACTCCCGATCCCGTGGGAATATCGGGATGTAAGCTATCCTATCTCTCAAGTTGGATCGAACTGCACATGGTGTGCGAATTTTATTAAAATCGGTTAAGTGGTTTAGGAGTCCATTGAGGACAAACATTGTGACACGAGATTTATATATATTAAGATAATATAAAAATGAATCGAAAAATGTGTTGGTAAGCGCATAACTCAACAACGCCTCGACCAATTTCGCTAATTCTTTTTTTGTTGGGTTTGTTATTGTATGGAGAAGGTTTTTATGGAAGAAAAAATTAAGAAAGTTGCGTAGAAAATTACTACGCAGGTGAAACCGCTTTAGTTTAAAATAAAAAAAGGTAACGAGTACCTTTTGTGGGTTGGGATCAACAAAACCTCGAAGCTTTTTCTTAAACTTTTTTTATTTTATTTTTCCTCATTGACGCGTTATTCTTGATTTTTTAATCTCGATAAAATTACAAATTCGATTTTTATTTTAACTTAAAATTGCTGGGTAATCTCAACTCAACGCCATATTTTCTACATTTTTACCACAATGGTATAATTTCCAACCTTGTAAGGTTATTACAATTACGATTCAAGTCATACGTCCATCATAATTCCTACGCTATACAATAAGCTTTAACCCTGTATATTTCCTTACTTCTAAGAAAACATACCAAGACTGCTTGTCAGATCTTAGAAAAATGATCTGTATTTTCCATACGATGACGTTATTATAATGATATCAAGATTATTAGAAACTAGCTTTTGCCCGCGACTTCGTCCGCGTAGAAGTAGAAATCACGTTATCCCATACAACCTTTTTCATCCCCTAAGGGGTAGAATTTCGGAAAATAATTTCTTATCGGACGCCTATACGTTATACAAAGAACACACCCTCCAAGTTTCAGGTCTCTACGATCAGTGATCTGAGCGGTGTTGGCTTGGTGGTAGATACCTCGACTTTCATTCTGAAGGTCGTGGGTTCGAATCCAGGCCGGCCGTGCACCAATGTATTTTTCTTAAGAAAAATTTATGTGCGCTAATTGACATTGCTCTTACGGTGAAGGAAAACATCGTGATGAAACCCGCGGCTTAGTTGGCTCCAGAAGTATTGACAAGTTCTCTCCTCTGGACATGGTCGACTAAGCTGAGAGGGTAGTAGGTGCTGGGCAAGCCTACTCCATTTTCACGCAAAAAGGACCCAATTAAAAAGGGTCTAATCGCGGAAAACAGCCTGTATACAAGTACAAGTACGATCAGTGATCTGTCAGTCAGTCAGTCAGGACAAAGAAATTTATATGTGTAGATATAACCTAAGATCCCTTTAAGAACGACCTTCACCGAACTGTTTCATGGATGAAAAGTTTTTTATATCAAACTAGCTGTGTCCCGCGGTTTCACCCGCGTAACTCCCGATATAGTAGTCTATGACACTCTCAATTAATCAATGTACCCTCATACCACGTTTCATCTAAATCGGTCCAGTAGTTTTTTAGCCTATCAGTCCTATCACTACATGGTATAAAACAAAGTCGCTTTCTCTGTCCCTATATCCCTATGTATGCTTAAATCTTTAAAACTACGCAACGGATTTTGATGCGGTTTTTTTAAATAAATAGAGTAAATAGAAGGTTTATATGTATAATATAAGCATAATATAGCCGTACGAAGCCGGGGCGGGTCGCTAGTTCGTTATAAAACAAAAAAAATCTTTCCTATAGTATTAGACTATTTACTCATGTGGTATTAGTACCTATAGATATAAAATCACACATATACGTAAGCATAACGTTACTCAAAAAATGTCTCCTATGACGTTTTTACCAAACTTTTTCGCTTATTCTTTAAGTATTACACGAAGACCTCTGTGGCGCGTCGGGCGAACACCCGACTGCGACGCAGAAGGTTGCGGGTTCGATTCCCGCCGGGAACAAGTATTTATGCTGACCATAAATTCTTGTTTCTGGTTCTGGGTGTTTCCTATATGTATAATATGTATATATTTACAAAAAAAAAAGTATATAAGTAGTTTATCCGTTATCTGGCACCCATAACACAAGCATTAAGTTGCTTAGCTTGGGGCTGGATGGCGATGTGTAATATGTCCTGAAATATTTATATTTATTATTATTTATTATTTATATATTATTAGCTTTATACAATGTAGTCGAGATGCTTTGTGCAGCGCCAGCAACTTATAACCCATGCTATTTTGGATGCTGTAGTACCTAGGACATTTCTGAGATGAAGTAGACTAGCCCAGAACCACCCTCTCAGTTTAGTCGACCATGTACTGAGCAAAGAACTTGCTAATAAGTCTGGAGCTAACAAAGACGCGGGTTTCCACGATCAACACTAGAGTAGATAAGATAACACAATTAAACAGAACAGAAGCAGAATTATCCTTAAGTCGTGACTGTTTGAGATTGTTTAAAGCGCTCAGTGCATTGTGATTAAGTAATTATACTCCTATAAGAGAAGTAGTGATTACGGATTAGTGTAATATGAAGATGTCATACCGGACGCACGCCAAATTAAAATAAAAAAATGTAACGTTATTCAATTATGAAATCAAATTTTTGTAAGTAGTCTGCGTTTCTTAAACGCTCTTCCCGCATTAATTCGGTCATTCTTTTTATTTTTAGAAAATAAAAAGAATGACAGAGCCCTTTCTTCTTCTTCTATCTCTCTCTTGGACTCTTGTTGGTGTTTAATTTACCAACTACTAATAATAGTAGTTCAAAACCTAATTAAAGTTTTAGTACTTATTTAAAAAATGCGATTTATCGCATATTGAGTCTTAAGTATATTACAAACAATTAAAAATAATGTTACATTTCGATTTACAATGCCAAATGACGAAAACCAATCCAATTGTGAAAAAACCAATTGTGTTTTTAAATTTCGCGGGTGTCTGTCAAACATTGGTCTTATAATTATGACCAATTTACACTGTCATCAGAGGTGTTTTATTGACAAATACTTGTTTTCCAAAACAGTGAAAGTTCAAAACATAAAAGCTTACAAAAGCTCCAGTAATCCGGTAACATTGTTACGTGCTTAAAATGTTTATCAACTTTACGAGAACTAGTTCTCAAAAGCATACCTAATGTACAATTTATCTTAGTAAATCTCTTTTTTTATCTACTCGAAAGCACTACACGTAAGACACCTAGATAAATAACGTAGGTAAGTACCTCTACGTGCATTGTTTTGTCGAGTTAAACTTCCAAGTCATGACCTAAACCACATCTAAAACTTTATTTATTAGGTTTTAAGAAGAGATTGATGAAATGTAAAATTTCATCGCGCTCTGATTTTGACGTGACAACGTTTTATAAATTGGTTTGCCGGGTGACACTTCAAGAAACTGCGTTACGCTCCGCTGACGTTATGCGCTCACAATGAGAGCGAGTGAGAGGCACGCGTCCCTTCCACTCGGGCATGGTTAGCCCGCCTAAGAGCGAGAGAGACAGACATAAAAAGTGAAAGGCACGCGTCCCTTCCACTCGAGCACAGTTGTTGTCACGTAAAACTTTCGCCCGTATACCGACTTTACAGGCAACCAGTTTTTTAAAGAACATAATTTCTTAAAAGTATTTGTTTTGTAGTCATGAACTAAAACCACATCTATAACTTCTTATTTTTCCTAATAAATAAAAGTTTTGAAATTATCCTAAAATTAAATTAATAAAAGAAGTGCGTGCATCCCTGTTGGCTCGGGTTCGGGGGAGCTCGAATAGCCTGCTGGCCGTTGTTGCTAATAATGAATGTACAGGGAAGATTACTAGGTTCTGGCTATCTAGGTTGAGGCCCCACACAACTTTGGTAGCTTTATGACATTTAATAAACGTAGGTACTTAATATACCTAATGTAATTACTAACATAGAACATAAGAAGATTGTTACTAACAACATGGATTATTGACATCTGAATAAATTAAATTAAATTTAAATATTTAATTTAATTATTATTGGTAAATTGTGAAATGTAAAATTTCATCGCGCTCTGATTTGTAAAGAACATAATTTCTTAAAAGTATTTAACTAACCGATTTGGCTAGATCACAGCCGTTTAATTAATCAATCATTTATTCAATAACGATAGGTACGGTCGGCAGCATAAGTGCAGACCCACCGATAGAGTTCTAAAATTACTATTATTGTAATGTTTTCATTCTAATAATTGTTGTTTGATAAATTAAAGCAGATGCCTAGAATCTTGCTTGTGTTGAAAACATTCTTATAACAGCCGTTTTGGAGCTCTACGGTGGGTCTGCAATTTTGCAGCCGACCTTCCTACCTACCTAAATTGTTAAAATATAGTAAGTAGTTTTTAAGTTAGGTGGGAACAGATGAACAAACATACATACATACCTAGAAGTCAAAAACATAACCCTCCCTTTTGGCTTCGTCGTAGTCGGGTAAATAGAGTTATAAGATGTCAAAAATATAATGCAGTACTTGGCTATTTACATTTTGACCTCTATCTCTAGCGCGGCTTCGCCCACCATTTCACGTGGAATTTCAAAAAACCCTTTGTAAGTAGGTATATACCTACCTACCTACACTTAAAAAAGAACACACCCTCCAAATTTCATGTCTTAAGACCAGCGCTTTAAGAGGAAAGGGTACCGGGGGCTTTCTCTATACAAACTATTACAAACGTAGCCGACTGTTTTCTCCCTGGATAATGACACGCGCGAATGGCTGGGACAATTTTGCTAATTATTTTTTTGTTGTGTTTGTTTTTGTCAGGAGAAGGTTTTTATGAAAAAAAAATTTATAAAGTGGCGCAGAAAATTATTACGCGGGTGAAACCGCGGGGCGCAGCTAGTACAAGAATAAAATTAAAAACCTAATTTAAATAGATTAGCTTAAGGGGGGTCCATACGCCAACGACCTTGGTACACAGAATACTAAATAGTTACTATTAGCACCGGTCGCCTTCGTTGGTTTAAATTGTTGATTGTTACGAATGTGTTTTGTTTTTCTCAAAAGTGTTGAAATAGAATTGTAGGTAAGATTTTTACTGACATTTTGGTATGATTTTGAGCCAAATATTTCCTATAGTTTATAAGCTATCCTAAAATTAAGAATTAAAACTAGTCTAGCTTTGAAATGACAAAGAATTTTCGCTTCGAAATTACCCTAAAATATCATAAAAAATTTCACCTATAATTCCATCTCAGCACTTTTGAGAAAAACAAAACAAATTCGTTACAATCAACAATATTAGTTGTTAGCGACGGGTATTTCTGGCGCATTGCGTTTGGCAGCATAAGCAGCCTTAATACAAAAAATAATATTATTAAATACATAAATAAGTTTCCCGTTGATCAGCACCTGAAGTTAAAATCGTGGTTCATTAGATATTTTACAAAAAAAAACAGTTCTTTTATGTCCCACAAAGTCCTTAAAAATTTAATATAGGTACATACAAATTCTTTAAAATAATAAAGATGACTGCATAATTTCTAAGAATCAGCCAAGATTTATATCAATTTTCAGAAGTTTTTACGAGAACGTGTCATCTGGCGACCTTCAACGCAACGTAATATTTGCTGCCAAAAATACGTTTTAAGCATTTGTGTGCTTACAATAATTCTATCCTTACTCGTATTCTTATTGACCGAACGAGCGTAGCGAGTGAGGTCTAGTGTTGAGACGGTCGGTCGCTCGTATGTTTGTATGTTTGTATGTTTGTTCGACGATAACTTGAGTACCGTTGCTCTGATCTTCATGATTTTTGGTATACAAGTAGTTGAGGTCCATAGAATTTTTAAGTTCGAACATGAGCAGGATCGGTCAGGGGGTTACGGAGACAGGGGGTCCAAAAGGGGATCTACCTCTTTGGCACACAAAATATAGGGCAAATATACCCGAGTGGGGTATCAAATGAAAGGGCGTAACTTCGGTGACAATAATATGGTACCATGGAACTGATCTGATGATAGAGCTGGAAGGAATCTGCAGGAATTATCCCATTAGCCATACTTCGTAGTTCATTCATTCAAACTACTCGTCAAGAATCGTTCTGACGAGTACTTGCTTTGTCTTTCAATGGTAACCAGGGTCTGATGATGGAACTGGAAGGTGGTCATAGGAACTTCGCAATTAAACGACACAACCCCATCGAGTTTGGGCTCGTTAGAATCGTCTTGACGAGTAGTTTGTCTTTCAATGGTAACCAGGGTCTGATGATGGAACTGGAAGGTGGTCATAGGAACTTCGCAATAAAACGACATAACCCCATCGAGGTTGGGTTCGTTAGAATCGTCTTGACGAGTACTTGCTTTGTCTTTCAATGGTAACCAGGGTCTGATGATGGAACTGGAAGGTGGTCATAGGAACTTCGCAATGAAACGACACAACCCCATCGAGTTTGGGCTCGTTAGAATCGCCTTGACGAGTAGTTTGTCTTTCAATGGTAACCAGGGTCTGATGATGGAACTGGAAGGTTGTCATAGGAACTTCGCAATGAAACGACACAACCCCATCGAGTTTGGGCTCGTTAGAATCGTCTTGACGAGTAGTTTGTCTTTCAATGATTGGTAACCATTGAGCCAATGGGTTTGATCTAACATATTTCGTTATCAAAGACCAAAAAGTATAAAATAAATTTATAGTTTAGAAAAACTAAAAAAACCCGCTTTAATAAAAAAAACAACTAAAAAATAGAAAATAAAATTTAATAAATTTGGATTAAGAATATTGTAAATAGTAAGCGTGTTACATTGTGATTGCAAAAGAAAAATAATGAAGGTGTAGCATCACAACACAATGTAACACGCTTACTATTTACAATATTCTTAATCCAAATTTAACGGGTGTGATGATTGAGCTGGACCTATGCTTTTAGAACTTAACAACAACAACAACAACAAGTTAACAACAACAACAAGTTATGCCTGTCGTGTTTGAATTCTCTAAATCATCCAATGTCAGATATTAGCGATACTAGGCACCTATCATTCAAATAAGATAGACCTGTCGTATTTTGAGTCTTTCGTCGTTATATTATACATTTTAGTACCTACTTTACGCTGAAATATAATAATCGCTGAAAACAACTCGTGAGGTCTCAGTTCGGGGCGAACTACTAGTTATCATCACAGTATATAAATGTGAAACTCCTTTCACATTAAATAAAATAATAAATAAATAAATAATTTTATTTTTCCAAAAAATATACATAGGTCTTATTCTAGTTAAAGTCTTGACGTTCATACATTAGGGTAAAATAAGTAATCTTCTAATGATATTCGTAACTGTTGGTCGAAGTCCTCCCCACCAAACTAAGCTTGAAGCTTGTGAGTTAGAGAGAAGGATTCCTCCACAGCAAAAGCGATCTCATTTTAGACCCAACATATTGAAAAGGAAAAAGAAAGCTTAGACCTTACAATATTAGTTTTAACACCAGGTCTCTATACTAAGCTGCAAGCTTGATAATATAGAAAACTGGGATCCACCTCAGTCAGCGAGTTTATTATTTTTGAATTTAACTAAGTGACTAAACAAAAAGTAAAAATAAAGAGTAAGAAGGAAACTAGAGCAATTTTGTAAGTGTAGGTGTGTGAGTGTGTGTGTCGAGGTGTGTTTGTGTGTGTAGGGGTGTGATTTTATGTGCATGTAGGTGTCAGAGTGTTAATGCGTACTTGTGAGTGAGTGAACGAGATGACCTGGTTTTTTATTCCGTCAACGTCAACAAATTCTCAGTCTTCGTGTAATCGAGTTCCAACAAGAATGCGTTTATTTTAATTTTGCATTCCTTAAATGAGAGACGATAAGTGGAAATTTTTTCATTTATTGTTCTATATATGTAGGAACTAAGAAAACATTCATGTTTTTTGGCAAATTTTATGTACATTTATGTGTGTATGTTTGGAACTTCTGAACCGATTGCTGTAAAACTTGGTATGTAGACTGTTGGAGTCCTGGAATAACAGTTTTACGTGGTAACTCACCTAACGTTAGAAGGGAAAGCAACTGTATTATTTCGGTAGTCTTTAAAATTTTAATATTAGATAGATGTAGATAAACAGTGTTCCGTAGAGGAACTGAGTTTATTTGTTCGCTTATTTTTAATCTATAATTGAGGGTAGGGCTTTAAAAGAAAACCCAAATTGTGGGTAGTTTTCATACATTTATGCCGTTTGAATTACGAACGTACCACGACCAGCAGTCTTCGTCTCGCTACCTTCGAGCGAGCACATCTATCGAGCTCCGTTGGAGTACCTACCAGTCCGCGCCGCGCATCACGTGTGTACCTTTGTTTCGATTCTTCTCCCCTTACCTACGACACCTCTGAGGTGGAAATTAAATACCTATGGACTTGACGAACAAGGATCATTAACGGACACGTCTCCGTCGACCAGAACCCTCGGAACACCTTCGAGAGCAAAGGTCAGTGATACAAACCCGTAACTCCCATACAAACTCTTTAATGCACTAAAAAAAAACAAAGATAAAATAGCAAAAAAAAACTCATACTAATAGAAAGGAGAACGAGAAATATTATGTTCTCGTGCACATACCAGTAAAAGCTATAAAAAACGGCAAAAAACATAAATTAAATACAAACTAGAAACAGGAATCTTAACTATAAGAAAAGATCCTTGAGTGGCACAAAGTGCGGCCCTAATTTCTTCCAACCATAAGTATTTTTAAAGTAAATTATAATTCAGTTTATAACCAATCATGTTTGAGGAAGTATTTAACGACTGTAATACTGAGCATGCGGGCTGCGTACACGCATCGACACTCATTTAGCGATACGCGAGATGAATTATGACGATATCACCTTGCCTTTTTAGGTTTAAATGCTCTCAATTATTACCTCTATAATACGAGTTGGGAGTCCCTAGGAAGTGTGCTCAAAAACAAACGTTACCTCGTTGGATGGCGATGCTTATCAGCTGTCCGAGGCTGTTAAAATCCCCCTACCGCCAGACTTTCGTGATTTTATAAAGCAATTTTGTGCGAAAATATAGGCGATATATTTTCGATTATTGGCTTTGCTACCAGATCACTCACCAAGCCACTATGGTCTGAACTTCTAAATCATAAATCATTTATTCACCATGTCATCACATTTCGCAATATTGGCAAGTCAATTACATAAATAATTCAAACACATAAACAGGTAAGTATTAGATTAACAGTATAATGTTAATTATTAGGTAAATGCTATTTTAAAACATTATAAAACATTATCCCTGAACAGTAGCAACTTATCACGAATCATGCAAATCAAAAAAAACTAAATCAAAATCGGTTCATCCGTTTGGGAGCTACGATGCCACAGACAGACACACACACACACATACACATACAGACACGTCAAACTTATAGCACCCCGTCGTTTTTGCGTCGGGGGTTAAAAAATGAATACGCCATTTACTCAGAAATATTATAGAAGGGGTTAAGTTTAAAAAAAATATGCATCTTGTTTTTAAATTCAATGTACGGAAGTTGCCTCACGAGGTAGGGAAGATTGTTATAAAGATCTATTTTAAGGCCTAGTTTCTTTGTTTTAACTAATCTAGTTTTCGGTGTCATTAATTTGTGTTATTGTGTATATCCATCCTCCTAGGTATTTCGTTTAATATTCTTTTGTTGTGAACTTCTAAAAGAGCCTTATATATTATGAACAAAGAGACAACAGTCATTATTTCTGCCTTTTTAAAATATGCTCTAGCGGAGGTCAGTCTACGTAAGTTATATATTATCCTAATCGATCTTTTCTGACAAATGAGAACCCTTTTTATGTGAGTTGAGTTTCCCCATATAGTTAAAGCATAGTTTATGATAGAGTGACAGTAGGCATAATAGACAGATATCAATGTCTGCTTGTCAATTATGCTTCGTAACCTAAAAAGCGCATAATTAGCACTCGCTAGTCTGCTGCAGATTTTATCTACGTGGCTTTCGTACGTGAGAGTTGAATCCAACATACATCCCAAGAATTTTACTTCGGAACACAATTCTACACTGCTATTCACATTACTTGCTTTAGTTTTTTTGCAACTATAACTTAAAATATTTGTTTTCTCTGAATTTAGTATTATACCATTAGTCGCGAACCAGTCTGTTAGTATATCTTTTATAAATAGGGTTTTACTGTCTATGCCTTCTAATTTCTTATCTGTATAATTCCTATATGTGTGTCGTCCGCAAATAATGTGACTGTTGCCCAATCTGGTATGCAACTCACAAGGTCGTTAATATATATTAAAAAGTCTTCATAACTGCACAGCGTTCATAACTGTGTTGGAGGTTTGTGCTGAGTAATTCTGAGCTTTTATAAAATTACGAAGGTCTGGCGGTAGGCGGGATCTTGGTCTATAGGAGCCAGCCGAAACTAAAACACACATACGGACAGACAGACATACAGACGGACAAGAAAGTGATCTTATACTTGACTAGTCTTTTCTTCTTAAATCCGATCAAGTTTATGCTAAAATCGTTTTTCTATATATTTTGTTCAACAAAGTTTTCCTGCAAGTACCTAGCCCTAATAATCCAGCACCTTTTGATATTGATTACTTCTTCCCTCCCACTTCCTTCCTTCGAGGTCATTTCCTAAGTATTGGATACCTATCAATATTCAATTGACATCAATAACTCGCTTCCCATTTCCCATTGGCACGTTTTTGTTTCCTTCTACTAATTAGGTGAACGTTGATTTTCCTTTAATACAAATCAGATGAGGAAAAATAATGAAAAACTAGTGATTTATATTGTTTACCTCGCTGTTTTATCGCAGCAAATTTTGTGATAAATAGCAGCCCATAGGCCGTTTGGTACATATGTGTTACGCCGAAACTTAAGCTATCCTTACCAGGTTTCATCACCATCGGTTTAGTAGTTTTTGCTTGAAGAGATAATAAACAAACTAGTAACAAAAAATCAAAGTCCTGACTGACTGACCAACAGAGCCTTAAAAATGAAAAAATGAAATTTAAAGGGAGTATAGGCAGAAAAAAGTTTATAGGTACCTACAAATTCTCGAACTTTATTATGAATAGAAATCGTGTGAGTTTAAAAAGTTTATTGTCAAGTTTCAAGTTTTTTTAGCATTTATTAACTTTTGAGGAATATTGGAAACCAAGTTAGGTTAGATTATCTATCAATGTGGAACTAGATATAGGTAGGTATATACCTACTAAATAAATATTCAAACTGCGTCCTCGCATACCGCTCTAAATAAATTCTGTGGGTAGATGACTCTTAGTCTGTGAAATTCATTAATAAATCGAGTGCCTATCCATGTATTTAGGTAGGTATTAATGGTCCTTTTGCACGCAAGAAGTTTTCGATAGGCGTTTGGCACAAATCCATGTTATACCACGGATTGTACCTACATATCTATACTAATATTATAAAGCTGAAGAGTTTGTTTGTTTGTTTGTTTGTTTGAACGCGATAATCTCAGGAACTGCTGGATTGAATTGAAAAATTCTTTTTGTGTTGGATAGTCCATTTATCGAGGAAGGTTATAGGCTACTTTTTATCCCGATATTCCCATGGAATCGGGAGTTACGCCGGTGAAACCGCGGAGCGCAGCTAGTTTGTGATATTCAGTACAGTTAGCAAATAAAACTTAAAAAATAGGAAATAAAAATACAACCTCTATGGCGCAGTGGGTTCCCTCCTATTTATTTACTTTTTCTGGAATATAAACCTACTCAATACTGTTCTATTTCGGTATCTTGTTATTCTCTATCCCACTTCTGATACAAAAAGAAAATAACCCAATAACTTTCCTCTAAATGTAACTAACAGGACTTTATTTCACCTGATGGGTAAGCGACGATGAGGTCGTGCGGATGTAGCATGCTCGCCTAAAAGGAGAATGGCGTGCCTGGACAACATGATGAAACACGAGTCACTTGGCACCATGACTTTGTCCAGGAAATGGTGTAAGAAGCCACTGGCCAAGGCCTACCACTGCTTGATTGTCTGATCCTTAATAGCGTCACGACGTGTAGGACATCCTACAGACGCGCGCAAAGGTTACTTAAATTGGATAGGTATAGGTATAGGTACCTACCTACTCAATTTATTTAATAATTCGGAAATTTTAAAACTATCTTATCTCAAAGAAACATCATTGTGTGAATCTCCTATCTATAGACGAGCCATTGTCTTACAAACCTGTTTGATTATTATATGAAACCAAATATTAAAATTTGACCTTGTCCGAGAACAATTTTACAGTAGCAATTAAGTAGAATGATCTGCAAACTTTGTCTTGATGTCTTGTTTGTCTTATGTAAGTAAAGACCTTGGTTTTGTTATGAAAATGTTTGCACTGATAAAGATCAATCGTGGAACCGGCGCGGACGCCGCATTTGTCAAACATCTTCTATCTTTATCTTTAAACTAGTAGCTCTCCTCGGTTTCACCCGCGTAACTCCCGCGACAAAAAGACTATAACACTCCCAATGAATCAATGTATCATCATACAAAGTTTCATCAAAATCGGTCCAGTAGTTTCGTAGCCTATTCAATTTAAATAAATAATCAAATCTTTCCTCTCTTTAATATAAGTATAGATACAAAAGAAAAAGGAGAAAGAGTCTCATCGCGAAATCTCTGAAACCACAAGAGCTACGAGCTTGGAACTTTACATGTTCATCCTTTTAGGATGTAGGTGCCCGCTAAGAATGCATTTCTGGAAATTCGATTTCTAAAGGGGTAAAAAGAACATACTGAAAACGTACTTTTCATTAGCTGATGGATGACAACGCACAGCCTAAACCAATAGGTCTAGAAACTTGAAAAGGGGGTGTGTCTTATGTGTCATATGAGAGCAATAAGAATAAATTTTCCCAAATACCCTACGGTATCGGAATGTACTTGGGTTAGCCCTCGGGCCTAGCTTTATTAAATACTAGCGACCCGTCCCGGCTTCGCACGGCTATACTATGCATGTATTATACATATAAACCTTCCTCTTGAATCACTCTATCTATTTAAAAAAACCGCATCAAAATCCGTTGCGTAGCTTAAAGATTTAAGCATACATAGGGATATAGGGACGGCGAAAAGTGACTTTATTTTACACTATGTAGTGATAGTGATGAAAGTTAATGCTGATATTTGTTACCACTTTACCCAAAAACTATAGAACCGATTGGGATAAGGCTTGGAGAGTAGACTCCTGGAATAATACATAGGCTACTTTTATTACACGGATGAAACCGCGTGGCATAGGCAGCTATTAATATCTTTAGTTCAAATATGTGACGATACGTAATTAATGACGTTGCGATCAAAACATACCTATCTTATCTTGTTGCTATCTTTACTTTAACCCATTGTGCTAAGATAATTAATTGCTTACATCATAATTTTCTTATCACATTTATTGATTAACTATTGAAAATAAATTAAAATATATATTAAAAACTCAGTTAGGGAATAAATCCCAATACGTTGTTCCATACAAACGTTGCCCCCTTTCGGAAAATTCTTTCTTATCGGATGCCTACGTTTTACAAAGAACACCTCTCTAAGGTTCAGGTCTCTACGATCAGCGGTTTAGACTGTGCGTTGATCCGACAGTCGTTCAGGACAAAGCATTTTATATGTATATAGTTAACTAGCAGCGGTTCTTTTTTCCCCCGTAACTCCCGATCCCGTGGGAATATCGGGATAAAAAGTAGCCTATAGCCTTCCTCGATAAATGGACTATCCAACTCAAAGAGATTTTTTCAATTCGCACCAGAAGTTTCTGAGATTAGCGCGTTCAAACAACCAAACTCTTCAGCTTTATAATATTACTAGCTGTGCGTGGTTTTACCCACGTAAGTCCCGATCCCGTGGGAATATCGGGATAAAAAATAGCCTAAATTTTCCAATTCGATCTAGCAGTTCCTAAGATCAGCGCGTTCAAACAAAAAAACGGCCCTCAAACATGAATCATTTCCCCGTTTTTTTCACATTTCCCACTAATTCTTCGCTCCTATTGGTCGCAGCCTGATGTTATATAGCCTAAAGCCTTCCTCGATAAATGGACTATCTAACACAAAGAGATTTTTTCAATTCGATCCAGTAGTATCTGAGATTAGTGCGTTCAAATAAACAAACAAACTCGTCAGCTTTATAATATTAGTATAGATTAAGTATAGATATCATCATATCTGCCCATACACGTCCACTGCTGGACATAGGCCTTCCCCATACGACGCCACAAACAGCGGTCCTGAGCCGCCTTCATCCACTGACTACCGCTACAATGTCGTCGGTCCACCGGGCAGCTGGTCTCCCAACACTCCGTTTCGTTTTATTAAGTAGGTACAGATAATCATTATGTTCCCATTTTTCTTGTAATTATAATTCAAAAGTAATCCCATTCTTAAAGGTAAGTAATAATGCATGTCATATAATATTATTATGTAGCTAAGACAGGTAAATTAATACCTATTAAAATTACCTACCTGGTTCAGAATATAGTTAATCTGTATGAAGTTTCCGTCGTTAGATTGCATTATAATTGCTTAGATCTAGATGTTCCATGGATTACTCATATCACATCATTATTAACAGTGTTCATTGTTTACGTGCGTCCATTGTAATAACTTGGTAGGTACAATCCACGGTCAAAAGTCTCTGCCCACCGTAACGTTTACAATCCTGTGCAGCACTATTTGAACATTATAACAACGTAACCTGTGGATCGAACCCACGTGTCGGTTGGTGTAGCGGGTGGCGGCTTATACCACTCACACAACTAAAGACGTAGATAACATGTCGAAAATAATAGTCACACTGCGTCTTTTAATTCAAGTATTTAAGTTTGTGTGTAACGTCTATTAGAAGAAGGTCGTAAGTCCAATACTTTTTGATAGTATTATTGTAGCAAACTGATCATTTACTTATGACCCATAGGTACCTACTGTACATTTAATTTTCCTATTATTAATTGTAAATGCATTCATATTTCACAGTAAATATTATGAAGTTATATACCTACCATAACAAGTTGAAAAAATACAATTAGTTATTCATGAAACGGCTGTAACTAGGGTTGCTAACATTTATTTTTTTGTCAGAATATAGTAGATATTTGCTTTAGAAAATATAGTAAGTACACGACACACGTCAAAAAAATATAGTTCATCAATGTATATTTTGAAATGTTCAACTAGTGTGCATATTTCAAAACTAGCAGCGCTCCGCGGTTTCACCCGCGTAACTCCCGATCCCGTGGGAATATCGAAATATTAAATAGCCTATAGTCTTCCTCGACAAATGGACTATCCAACACAAAAATAATCTTTCAAGTCGAACCAGTAGTTCCTGAGATTAGCTCGTTCAAACAAACAAACTCCAAAAGTCGTAGAACAAAGTGTATTTGTTTTGGTGCACAGAAGTGGCCCTCAACCGCTTGCTATAACCCAATAACCCTGTATAGTGTCTCCATTATAGT
Organism: Idaea aversata; assembly: GCA_907269075.1. Taxonomy (NCBI): domain Eukaryota; kingdom Metazoa; phylum Arthropoda; class Insecta; order Lepidoptera; family Geometridae; genus Idaea; species Idaea aversata. The sequence goes on from OU026084.1 coordinate 3,932,118, forward strand.
ATTTTTGCGTAGGTATTTTATTCTTTTCCAACAGCAAATCGTGCGTATACGCTCGAAATATAGCTTACTACTTTAATTTATATAGTACGATTGGCAACCCTAGCAGTAACTGCGTGCGGCATACATCGAACACGCCCTAGTATCCCACTTATTTACCAATCCATATCTCATAAACTACTAGACCAATTTCGATTTAATTTTTACTATCGTTTAAGTTAATAACATTACTAGGTGCCTAAAGTTAAGAATTGTATTTATTTATTTGTTTCTTACAGAATCAATTAATCGTTATACAAAACATACTGCCAATAACAGATTCTTACTATCTAATTTCATTACATTATAATCACTACATAGTATAAAATAAAGTCACTTTTCGCCGTTCCTATATCCCTATGTCCCTTTGTATGCTTAGATCTTTAAAACTACGCAGCGGTTTTTTTAATTAACGGATTTTGATGCGGTTTTTTAATAGATAGAGTGATTCAAGAGGAAGGTTTATATGTATAATACATGCATAATATAGCCGTGCGAAGCCGAAGCGGGTCGCTAGTATGTCGATAAAGAAAAAAAAGTATCAAGAGCAGTTATTTTGTTTTTATAATAAATGCAATTACTTATTTTAAATGAGTGAGATAGGTAATATACTAGGACATAACTATACCTACTTTAGAATAATGTAATAAAGTCCACAGGCTGAGTGATTAATTTGTTCCTTACTCTATTAGCCACCTACCTAGTCTACCTTACTTATATAGTCATTGTTTATTTCCTCTTTATTTCATATTACAAATAGATTACAAATTATGCATCATACTTTATATATTCATATTTATTTATTATATACAGCAAATAAAACATAATATTTTATGGTTAATTAAATAAAAATGATATTTATTAAAAAAAAACGTGTGGCACTCGGGGACTGCCACGGTAAAGCTATTGCATAGCCTTTTTATTATTAACATAGGCTATTACATTTTATTTTTATTTTTTTATTTATGCAGTATTACACACACGCACTACACTAACGTAACGTATATGTACTACTATTAGTAGGTACATACACGTTAAGCGAACGCTCGGCCGAGTTATATGGTAGGGGAAGTGGGGGGTGTTAGGTTTTATTTTCGTTACGGAATTTCTTGATTCGATCGCCGCGCTCAAAGCGCGCGATATAAGCTATGCAATAGCTAAAAATACTTATGTAACGTGCTCTATGTACGTCAGACCCACCGTAGAGCTCTAAAACTGCTAATATTACAATGTTTCAACTTAAGTGTGTAAGTAGTCACTGTGGGACAGTCCGAGTAGAAGTTGAATTTTCAAAATCCTCGGATTCGTCATAATAGCTTATCTGTATAGTTACCTTATTTTAGCCCGATCCCTCTATTGGTTTAAGCTTTGCATTGATACTTTTATCAGTGAGTAAATTATTGTTATATTTATTTATGTTAATATAATCAAAACAATCAGGTAATTTCTATTTAAAATTGTATCTATACAAGACCAACCTGCTTATGCAGGCCATTACAATGTTAAATTAGTTTAACTTAGTAATTCTAATAGCAAAACTTGGATTACCTGGCTACGTGTACAGAATTAATAAACATACTTTTATAGTTAAGGCGCAAATAGGTGCAAGAGAACCTTTTTCCCACCATGTGGGGTGGGCAAAATGCATTTCGCCTGTAACTATTTTTGCTTCCTTTTTCCCGCTATGTGGATTCGGCAAAATGCATTTCACCTGTGACTATTTTTTACTTCCTTTTTCCCGCTATGTCGATTCGGCAAAATGCATTTCGCCTGTAACTATTTTTGCTTTCTTTTTCCCACTTTGTGGGGTCGGCAAAATGCATTTCGCCTGTGACTATTTTTGCTACCCTTTTCCCACTTTGTGGGGTCGGCAAAATGCATTTCGCCTGTAACTATTTTTGCTTCCTTTTTCCCACTATGTGGAGTCGTGGGGTCGGTACAACAAATTGTCACTCCGCTCTACTCTATTCCTCGTCAAGTCTGCGTTTACAGAGTGTTTCCTGCATATTCTCCGTAACGCAATTCCTATACTTATCTCTTTTTTGCCCGTCCTTACTACAAGTCCCTTACTATCCGGTGATATGAGAATCCCGTCTGCATTTCGTTTGTTATCATAATTGTTAATTGTTTCATGGAAAATGGTGTTTAAGTGTTGTAATGTGTACTATTTGTAGGTGAGTTCTTTACCTACATTTTGGTATAATTTAAAGACGACAAATTTTAATAGTTTCTTAGTCGAAAGAAGACAGAAAAGGTGTTCTTTGACTGACAATTTTCGTCTAAATGTAGAATAAGACATACCTACACACAGTACACACAACAACATTTCCGAACAATTTTTCAACAACAATTTGGTTTTGCGTTTGACACCTATATGCTCCTTAAGTATACCTAGTACCTACTTATTTTTATTAAGGATTGATAAACAGTATTTAACCTAAGACCTAATTTCAATATCAAGGTAATGTATTTTAAAATTGAATTACGATGTCTGGTTATAATCCCCACTGTAAGGTAGATTAAAAATTAGTTTTATTTTAACACGTTTTTCGTTAGTATTTTTGATGTTTTAATTATTGCCTAAAAATAATTTTAATTATCGTGGAATTAGAATTTTCACACGTAGCTGTTATCATGCTTTTATCTATAACGATTTATCTACTTAATTGACTGTTAATACCTAAATAATAAATATCTACATAGACCTATAAATAATTTTGCATCAATAGTAGGTAGGTATACCTAATAGGTACCTAATCTTCTAATATTTACTAATACTTACTGTTTTATCATGTAAGTACAGCTACCTATTTAATCTTTCACTTAGAGCTTTGATTTTCATTTTGATATTACACTATCAGTAGCCTCTGATTTCACCCGCGTAAGTCCCGATCCCGTGGGAATATTACAATAAAAGTTGTAATTCGTTACTTCTTAGATTTTTTTTGTGTCTATCCTCATAGAAGTTGTGAAAATTGGTCTAGTTTTCATACATCAGCATTACAAGCAAAAATCCCAAATTTTGATAAAAAAAAATCTCATCTTACGTCAAGTCAATAAAGTTATGACGGATGTAGCTAATCCATCCTTTTTGTTAGTAGGTGGATGCGTTATTAGAAGTTAGATTAGCTAAATATCTTTCCTCATATGCGTTTTCCGTCATATAGTTTGTGACCCTGTAAAAATCATATAAATATTAAGTATTATCCGTAACATATTATGACGTTATATCCACATTTGATTTTTGCAACGTACACGTAAAAAAATAATTATTTTCTTTAGTAAAAACTATTTTGACCTACTTCTAACCTACTTCAGTAATATTTGATTCGGGCTATATCGACCTCGTTCGATGCGACGTCTTGCCCAGTCCATATCTAGCTATATTTTAATAAGTTCAGTCTATAACCTACTTTCCTAAATAGGTAAATTTATATTACTCGCTATAAAACTTGCCTAAAGGATGTATGGAATAGCTCTGTGCCAATACCAATTGTAAAGACAATCTAGCTTAACTCTACGTAGGTGTATAATGTCATAGTTGTGAGGATATGAACAAATAACTCTATTGCTTCATAGCACCCACTTCTGAATTCGTAACTCATAAGATCTAGGTATATTATTTTTTTAAAGTGCTAAGCCTGCACTGGGCTATCTGAAAATATTTTTAAGGAAAAATGCATCTTCAAAAATTGCGACTAAGACGAGGATGCGAGTTCGAGTCTCGTCTTAGTCGCAATTTTTGAAGATGCATTTTTCCTTAAAAATATTTTCATAAGATCTAGATTGGAAAAAAGAGATGAATCGGTCGCTTGATTGACGTTGAAACAAGTGCTTACTGCAAAACTACCAGAGTTCCTTGAATCTATGAAAAATACGAATAGAACACGAAAATCCTGAATTTACAGCAATAAACAGTCAGGAAATAAACGTTCTTGCATGTCCTCGAATTTGAATTCAGAGACAAACAGGACAACTCCTACCTTGTTCCTGTTTCGATACTCTTTGTCCCCATTTGGGGGAGCATTCAGGGGCAGGCAGTAATGGCCCGAAAATCGTGTTGATGTTGCTGAATTTGTTTTGGCTTAAGGTATTTCCATTTTCTTCCAGAATAATGTCTTCAGAGTCTAGAGCAATAATTTTTTTCACATACAACCTACGTAAATTTTAGAGTGTACTGGGTAGGTAGTTATAGTCCGTTGGTGGACCTGACTTATCGACATCAAGCTTATAAGCCGGCTAAAAATATCTACCTACTTATTTGTTTCAAGCGGGTTTAATTAGTGTTTTCGCCCTTAATTTAATATCGGCAAACAAGTAAAACAAGGAAGTCTTTAAAAAATCTGAAACACTCTGAAATTACCTCAACGCGATGTTTCAGCAGAGTCACAACTGCCGTGGTCGCGACTAACTATGTCTTTGGAAATATCTACTGGACAGGAGATACGGTCCCTTGCTTGACATTTCGAAAACCCCTACAGATTTAGTAAGATCTTGATAGTTCTAGAGAAAAAAAATCGTTCCATAATTTGACATGACAGCTGTCAATCCCTAGGGCTGGAAATTTTATTTTCAATACGCTTCTCAGGCACCTTCAGACCTACTTTCCGAGTATGAGTAATGAAATAGTACATTGTTATCCTAGGTGTGAAAGTCACTCATTACAAGTCCCGAGACGGAGTTTGGCGCCTGAGCGTAGCGAGGGCGCTAATAGTTCGAGGGACTTAATGAGTCTTTCACCTGAGGTAAACACTGTGCTTTTCATTACGAATAATACATAAAATTCTTCCTAACAACGAGAGTGAATGAGAGACTTCATACTACCTGATCCTCTTACAAGGTTGGGATCAAAGAGGTTGTATACATGTAGTGTTCTTTGGTGTTACTTAAAGCAAGGAGGTTAGGCTAAGAAGTTCCTAATGTATAATGATACTGATACTGGCTATATGCACATTGCACGAGTCGTGCGAAGCCATAATTTGACATGACAGCTGTCAGTGAAAGCGATTTTCCCTAGGGCTGGAAATTTTATTTTCTACACGCTCTTCACGCATCTTTAGACCTAGAGTATGAGTAATGAAAAAGTGTTTAACCTCTAATGTCTGCAGACATTTTTTACGACGTCCAATTTTGACTCAGATGCACAAAAACCGTCTAAAAATACTCATTAACAAGCACATCTACCTTCTCATTTGTTTCGAGCGTGTATAATTAGTATTTCCGCCCTTTATTTTGTTGTACATCGGCAGACAAGAATTTTTAACTTGTAAACAGACAAAAAAACATGAAACAATCATGTAATGAAATATTATCTATGGATATTTAATTTTGCAGAAGATATTTGTCATTGGATAAGTAGTGTCATTGATTTATTACTAGTTTAGTTACGGTGATTTCTGAGTTAATTAAAACTCTTCTGGGTCCAAGTATAGTTTACTTTGCTACTTATATCAATCTAAAAGCGCGATTCCATTAGGGAAGTCTTGTATACAAGTATAATGACGTCACATTTGCGTACAAATTGCTTGCATGGAAACATGTTGTAAGGTTTTGCAAATTGCATGCAGGTTTTTCTTGCATACGAGTGGAGATGTTCAACAATTGAGTGAAATAAAAAAATGTACAAGTTCAAACTAAAATGGTGGTAAAATGGTCTATCCTTTGCTATACAGTCTTTTGATTTTAAATAATTATAGGTACCCAAAGTAGTCATTCCATCTAGAAGACTGAACAAAAGTCACAATTTTTTTAAAGCAATTTTTAATGTAGGTAAGTACTTACCTAACGTTCTATTATATACGTCGAAATCTCATCAAAAATATGTGGAAAAACCGATAGAATTCATTTTGTCCGCAAATTACTCGCTTACTTATTAACAATACAATGACGTGGTAAAATTGTTTGATTGTGGAAAATATGTTTTTATGGTAAGTTCTAATTTTACCTCTTCAGCTACTTATATACCAACTCGCTACGCCCCGCGGATTCATCTAGAAGGAATTCCGGGATCATAATTAAGTATCCTATGTCCTTCTCCATCCTTTAAACTACTACTATGTTGATTTATATCCAAACCGGTCCAGTCGTTTAACTGTGAAGCAATAAACAAACAAACAAATAAATAATGAAAATTTCGGATTTATTACATTACTAGCTGTTGCTCGTCTTTCTACGCGTAGTAGTTTATCTTATTATACCTTCTAAAATCTTTCTCTTGAATCGCTCTATCTATTTAAAAAAAACCCATCAATATCCGTTGCGTAGTTTTAAAGATCTACTAGCGACCCGCCCCGGCTTCGCACGGCTATATTATGCATGTAATATACATATAAACCTTCCTCTTGAATCACTCTATCTATTTAAAAAAAACCCATCAAAATCCGTTGCGTAGTTTTAAAGGTTTAAGCATACATAGGGATAAAGCGACTTTGTTTTATAGTAAAGTGAGTGAAATTAGGATTAGAATGTAGGTACCTAGTACCTATTATTATTACGTCGTCGTTGTTATAATAACAATAGGTATAAGGTACAGTCATATTGGTAAATCAGTGACCTAACCAGTGTGTTAACCACTTTTCAGTGTTTTTCTGTAAAATCCCTTCAAAAGACTACCTACGAGTTGGAAGTAGGTAGACACCTATTAACCGATATACTTACCTATCTAATTATATTTTTGAAAAATATTCTTTTGAAAAAATTGACAAAAGTTACCTATAATTTTTACACATACCTGCCTTCAGGATGTCTACAATTTGGGGGTCTTCAAGTCGCGAGTGAATTGGGATCTTTCTAGGAAAGCGTGCTACATATTAGACGGCATCGTCACCTACCATCAGGCAGGTGTGATAGTGATAGTGGTCAAACGCATTTGTAACACACCTATCATTTGTAATAAAAAAAATATATCTATCAGTGGCGAGGAATGAAATTTCTTGAAAGGTAAGCCGGTAAAAGCCCCAAAAATTATTTTTACATCATACTTGCTCGGTAAGTAGGATTTACTAGTATGGTAAGAGGCTGTGTAAGTTGTCATGTACGACACAGTGCATTGTTTATATGAATGTTCCATTTTCAAATCACTTTACCATTCAAGCATCGGGTGAATGCTTGAATTGTAAAGTTCACTTTACCATTCAAGCTATGTCAAACTCCTTGGTTTACCAATCTCTTTTCTTATAAAATGGCGAAACTTTTTAATGAAAAAAAAAACGATAAAAATGGCGGCATTTCATCTCAGTTCAAGCTATGCAAAACTCCTTGGTCAAACAAGTTTTTTTTTTTCAAAAAACGATTTTTACTGTAAAAAAAAAGGAAAAGGGCTGCATTTCATTTTAACTAAGTGTTTGTTCACTTGCGACGACTGTATTAAAATTTAAAAAAAGAACATACAAGTTTATGCCAGTTCTTCATGTCTGATGAATAAGTGGTCGGCACGCCTGATTTTTGTCATCTTGAAGCTGAAGATGTCGTACAAAAATGTTTTATTGACCTCGCATGAATGATGTAAAGTAGTATACCTACCTCGGTTGTAAGTAGCTATTACACCCTCGAACTATATTCGCCCTTGCTCGCTTCGCTCGCTCGTGCGTCTAAATATCTCGGGTGCACTCGATCCATAGAGCCCTTTGCGAGCTGCGCTCGCACGGGCGCCATATTGGATCTCGTTCTGTAATAGCTCACTTACATACCTTGTGTGGTAAACTACTATTACCGTATGAAGAACCTACCTGAATCCATAAAGTTTCGAGTTGTATTAACCCCTCGCTATTGATACCCATAGATACACTTTCACTTTCGTATTAGAGAAAAAAATCACCCAATTGAATTGATATGAGTAAGTAGGTAGGTAAGTAAATAGGTACATAATATGTGTAACAAATCCCGCGGGAATATCGTGATAAAAAGTCATCATCTACATCCGAGCGCTGTTGCGATCGATCCGAGCGAGCGGGGGATGAGCATCCCACTTGGGAGCCCGGGGTCTGTTTGAATATTGGGATAAAAAGTAGCGTATGTTATTCCCAATGAATCAATGTATCCTGATACCAAGTTTCATAAAAATCTGTAAATTCCAATCCAGTAACTTCGGAGCCTATTTATTATTAATAATAAAAATATCTTTCTTCTATATTATTATATAAGTATAGATTTCGTAATCGATACACAAAGCAATTCCACATTTTACGAGCCCGTTGTTAATGTTGCTTAAATTACTATTTTACCTCCTGATAACACCGCTGCTCAGTGCTCTGGTATAAGACCTTATTGCCACCCAGTCAAACCTATTACAACGAATGATCTAAGAGCCAACACGATCCATCTCGCAGTGACACTGTTTATTTAATAATTTGTATCGCGAACCCTGCCAGCAAAATTGTCGGGAATACGTACCATTGTCGGTCGAAGCAACACTCGAGTAGCACGCGCCCCGAAAAATAAATAAATCGATTTATTTATTCAATATTTCAGTGTGATAAAAACTGAAGAATAATCGTTAATTCGAACGCTTGCAGTTGTAAGTGACATTCGAATCGCGCGCGGTTTGCAGTGCACATCGACTTTGTTTACGAATTTTAGTGCTTTCGAAATTTATTTGTGAAAGAATGGCATCCAAAAATACGGAGAGTGAGTACTTTCTTTACGTTATTATTTTCTTAGCTCTATAAAAATAATAATTTGCCAAGTAATATTTTAATGTCACCGGTATAAAATAAGCAAGGATGTTTTAAATACCCCGGCTCATTTATTCCTAATATAGAAAAAAATAATGTCTATTCAAGAAAATTATCTAAGTATGTGTGTTTGAAAATTACGAGAGAAATACATTTTTAACCGACCTCAAAATAGGAGGTTCTTTATTCAATTTATTTTTATGGCTGTTTGGACATAACTTTATTGTTTATATTTTATAAGTTCTCGTATTTTAGTTATTGTAAGTAAATTATAGAGGAGAAAAGAATTGTTTATTACTTACACAGACATAATTATAGATTAAAAAAATACATAAAATTACAAAAAGAAAGAGAAGCCGTGTGCTACTATTACAATTACCTAATTAATCAATATGTAAACTTATCTATGAAATAAACTAATGATTCTAATAATAAATTCTTTTCGAAAAAGTTTTCTTTCACAATGAACCTGATAAATTATTTTTTTATACAAAACATTTAATTGAAAAACGAAAAGAACACTTTTCTTATCTATACCTATCACAAAACCGGTTGAAATGTTGTTTATAAATACAGGGTTATTGTTTATAAATACAGGGTTATTGGGTTATCTACTATATAAAAATAAGTCGGGTTTTCCTTCCTGACGCTACAACTCCAGAACGCACGAACCGATTTGGATGATTTCGGTTTTGAAATGTTTGTCGTAGTCCAGGGAAGGTTTAAACGGTGAGAAAGATCGGGCTTACGCGAGTGAAACCGCGGGCGCAGCTAGTTAATTATATAATAAAGCGGTTAAGAGGAAAGGGTACCGGGGGCTCTCTCTATTACAAACAAATTAGAAAACAGTCGACTGCGTTTGTATGGAGAGAGCGCAGGTACCCTTTCACCTACTTCTGTGCACCTCAATCAATTTTCGTTCTACGACTTTTGCAAATTCGAATAATTTTTCATATTTTATTAGAGTAAAAAATTTCGAAAATCAACCGATTATCTAAATATTAATGATAATGATGATGATGATAAATGAATATTGGTAATTCAAACTTATAACAGTCATAAAACTTAAAAATCAACTAGGTCCACCCGTTCCTGAGAAAATCGGCGGTGACAGACAGACAGATAGACGGACAAGAAAGTGATCTTATAAGGGTTCCTTTTTTTACCTTTTGAGGTACGGAACCCTTAAAATGTATTATCTGAATCGTAATTAAAAACTGATTTTAAACTGATTTTTTTTATTTTTTTACCCGATTTTTTGAAAAATATCATCAAAATTTTCGAATTTCTAAAATTCGTAGAAAAAAAGTTGATTGTTAAAGTGCAGAGGAGTACCTACCCCATATCCATAAACTAGCTAATAAAATTCGTAGAGTCTCGTAGCAGTGCGTATAAGAAATTTATCTTACTTATACAGGGTTATTGGAAATTATACTAGCAGCCGTTGAGGGCTACTTCTGTGCACCTTAACAAACAACTCCTGTTCTACGACTTTTGGAAATTCGAAAAAAAAATGAAAATTTTGAGGTTATGTAAATTCGAAAAACAGCTGATTTTTTAAAACAAAGGGCATTCAGACTAAGAACAGTAGATAAAACTTAAAAAATAAGTAAAATTTTAAGGTTAATGACCTCTCCGTGTAAGGAACAGCTGATTTTCAAGTAAACCTAACCTCGAAATTTCCAAAAATATTTTCGAATTTCCAAAAGTCGTGGAACAAAAATTGTTTGTGTAGGTGCACAGAAGTAGCCCTCAACGGCTTGCTAGTATTATTTCCAATAACCCTGTATAGTAATAATCCTCAGTAGGCACAAAAAAATATTTTTTTTTGTACTTAGCTAAAAATAATCATGCAGATATGCAATTTAAGTATTAAGTACAAGGAGATAGAGGTATAGATATAAAATGGTAGATATACACAACACATGTAAAATTTATCATAACACCTATCAGCCATGTATTTATAGTTATAATCTCGAAGTCAATCGATATCTAAGTAATTAGGGAGTCGATTAACGAGAATTGCGAAATATTTAATAACTTTTTTTGGAAAAAAATAGATAAATTTTTGAAATAAAACAATCGCGACGATTGCTCAGAAAACGTCAAAACTTTTGTAGTGTAGGTAGGTAATTTTATAATTTCTCTAGAATTATTATACTTACAACTTTTCAGCTTATTCATTCTGGAGTGATTCTGAATAAACTTTTAAACAATTCCCTTACGCGTAGTTTAATAAAGCAAAACATGTACATATCGAATGTTAAAATAACTTACTTATTTTGTATTCTATCCGTCATCTGGCCACCATAACACAAGCCTAGATGTTTAGCTTAGAGCTAGATGGCGATGTATGCAATGTCAAGCAATATATATTTATTTAAATCTATACTATTATTATAAAACTGAAGAGTTTATTTGTTTGTTTGAACGCGCTAATCTCAGGAACTACTGGTTCGAATAGAAACAATATTTTGTGTTAGATAGTCCATTTATCGAGGAAGGCTATAGACTATTTTATATTTCGACTAGCGACCCGTCCCGGCTTCGCACGGCTATATTATGCATGTATTATACATATAAACCTTCCTCTTGAATCACTCTATCTATTGAAACCGCATCAAAATCCGTTGCGTAGTTTTAAAGATTTAAGCATATAAAGGGATATAGGGACAGAGAAAGCGACTTTGTTTTATACTATGTAGTGATAGTGATATTCCCACGGGATCGGGACTTACGCGAGTGAAACCGCGGAGCGTAGCTGGTATAAGCTATAGATACATAACATACACTACATTCCCACGCAGGACATCCTAGTTACGACTCCCGTTTCCTTTGATAGAAATAGAATACAATCAACGTGTTGTTAGTCTGCCAAATATTTAAATATTTTGAACGTTGGACGTTGGACGTAGACATCTATCAATTGAATTTTCCTTCTTATTCACTGATACGCCTATACCTATTACCTATTTGATGCCTATACCTACCTGACTTTAACCTGTACGTCTATCACGAGTTGTTTACGCGCTCGATCAAACGTACGGCATTTTTTTTCTTTTACGTGTTTAAATGACCCCTGACAACTACAGCACCATCATTGGCTTCATTTAAGACTGTGCCCCAATACCAGCGTGCAAGTATTGGGGCATTGGAGGAGGTGATCCATCGATTATGTAGGAGACCCCACCGTACAGAGTATTTACTATTAAATTTTAAGACTATGTAGCAGCAAGTTATCTACATCAGCACGCCTGTAAAAAAAAAACACGGTAAGTATACCTTTGATTCATACGTACCGTTGATTACCAAATACGACGCGTAGAGACTGATATAATGTTTTAAGCTATTTACCTCATGGCTCGGTTATTCACCAATCCTAATAGTGCCGCCAGACTGTCCAACACAGGGTTGTGGGTTCCCACCTCAGACAGGTATTTATGCTTAGATATTTGTCTGTGGACTGGTTTCTACGTATTTTATGTATATGTATATTTATAAGAGAAAAGTATATAAGTAGTATATCCGTTGTCTAGCACCCATAACACAAATCTAGTTACTTAGCTTGGGGCTAGATGGCGATGTGTGGAATATTTCCTGCAATATTTATTTATTTAGTCTTGAAGTTTTATGGTAAATACTTAATATGGTGCGTAAACAATTCGTGGTAAGGCCCTTTAAGTATGCTTAAATCTTTAAAACTACGCAACGGATTTTGATGCGGTTTTTTAACTAGATAGAGTGATTCAAGGGGAAGGTTTATATGTATAATACATGCATAATATAGCCGTGCGAAGCCGGGGCGGGTCGTAACTTATAATTAGGTGATAGTCGTAGACATAGTAGAACTCAATGCTGAAGAATCATTTCGGTTGCCGTAGCAGGTAGATAATTCGAAACATATAAATATATCAGGTAAATAAGATCATACATCATATTATGAGGTAAACCTATAAGGAAGATGTCTGAGTGGCTATTGTATTTGACAGTTATATCTAGCCATTGTGACTGGAAGAGTGATGTGCATTGAATATAGATGAAAATGGATGCACTGTGCGAGACAGGATATAAAATAGAGATAAACAAACAGCTAATAATAGAGGAGCTAAAATAAATAGCTAAATACTTTATTGCATAAACCTATGTTTTTGCATTAAAATATATTGCATATGTTTTACTTTTGCAAAACAAAACCATTATTCGTCTGTTGATTACAATGCGGCGGCCAAGACTGTGACGTCACAGGCACACATTTTATTAAACGACTTCAAAAAAAAATTTAAAATTTAAAAACCGACTTCAAAAATTAAGTTAAAAAATCATCAAAAATAAATTTCTTAAAAAGTTTAATAATAAATAAGTAGACAAAATTAAAATAAAAAGTTAAAAATAAAAAGTTAAAAATAAATGACATAAAAAAAGTACATTCAACTGAATTGAGAACCTCCTCCTTTTTTTGAAGTCGTTTAAAAACAGGAGGAGGTTCTCAATTCGGTTGTATGTATTTTTTTATGGATGTTCGCGCATATCTTATTTGTTTATCAACCGATTTTGATTAATCTTTTTACCGGAAAAAATACAATACCCCCACGAATTGAGCCTTCAAAGATGAGCTGTGAGTTCAATCGACTCTACGTGCATCAATTAAAAATAATAAAGAAAAATGTGTTTTTTTTTATTATTAATTAACGCTTTTCAATGAAGAAAAAAGATAATTTGTAAAAGGAAAACTGTCAAGAAGCCAATTTACAAACAATTTATTATTCGCGTCTTTACCAACAACTGAACAACACAAACTGAATAAATATTTTCAGAGAATAACGAGTCGTGTCGCATCCTCGTAATAATATTATTTGAGCTAATATGACAAACTAGCTAAGTCCCGCGGATTTGCCCGCGTTCGTCCCGATTCCATGGGAACATTGGGATAAAACTAGGCTATATATATTACTCCTAATGAATCAATATATCCTCATACCAAATCTTATAAAAATCGGTCCAGTATCTTCAGAGACAATTTATTCATCACATCGAATTGTCAATTTTGTTTAACTAGCGTCTAGCGTTTAATCTTTAAAACTACGCAACGGATTTTGATGCGGTTTTTTTAATAGATAGAGTGATTCAAGAGGAAGGTTTATATGTATAATACATGCATAATATAGCCGTGCGAAGCCGGGGTGGATGGCTTGCGTAGTTTTAAAGATTCAAGCATACATAGGGATACAGGGACATAGGGACAGAGAAAGCGACTTTGTTTTATACTATGTAGTGATTAAGCTTAGGTACAAATAAAGCACAAAACAAGGGAAAATTCCGAAAAATTTAAATAAGTTGAAAATTAAGGTAAAGGTAGGTTACTTATAAGTTTTAACTAAAATCTAAATCTAAACTAAGACCTCAGTATCTGGTATAAATTTTAACTTGCTAGTTCCACCCGTTCCTGAGAAAATCAGTGGTGACACAAAGACAGACAGATGGACAAGAGAGTGATGTTATAAGGGTTGCTTTGTTTATCTTTTGAGGTACGGAACCCTAAAATATAAATCTCTTATATTTACGGCAACACGTCCATCATTTGGTTTTTATTCTAACCGATATTAAAAAGTACTTACTTAGTCTTTGTGTTAATCTTCTCGCAATTAATTCCGTAGACTTGAAAAACTGACAAACATATTACATACAGACATATAAACATATTACATACAGACATTACAAACATATTACAAACATACAAACATATTATATTATATGTATGTCGTGCCTTTTTGTGATGCAATAAATGATTTATCTATCTATCTATATTACATACAGAAAAACTATCTTATTTGTAATATTAGTATGTAGGATACCTATTCTTATCTGCCTAGGTCACAGTTGTTTCTACACAATTGATAATGCAATTACTATATATAATTTAAACATTTTCTTTGAAGATCTTTAGACACGGACTGCGAGAATAGCCAAATGTCATTTTGTTTTCATTAACGTTAGTGTATAGGTGTCTATAGTAAAATATGCAGTGTAGAGTTATATTTATAAATAGCATTGAACAATAGAAATTGTTAATTAGATGAGTATTGTTTTGAGATATACACGGTCGGGTCGCGGCCATTTTGCGTGATTTAGTGCCGGCGTATGACTTGGGGTGTGCCTTTCTTCTTCATTTCTTTTAGATTTAATTAAGTACCTATACCATTTTGACGGCGTGATTCATATTATGTATATTCATTATTCATGCCAAATTACTTTACTTAGGTTTCTAAACTATAACCCCCTTATTCCAAAACGAGGTTTAAGGATAGTCCGAGATGTGGATTTAAACCTTAGATTTCGACACAGATTTACTCGTGAACTATAGTCTAAACATTATCCCTTTATAATCGATAGGGATAGTGTTTAGACTATAGTTCACGAGTAAATCAGTGTCGAGATCTAAGGTTTAAATCTACATCTCGGATTATCCTTAAACCTCGTTTTGGAATAAGCAGGTAAGAGACTACGAAACCCACGGACGGAACCCTAAAAATGCATACTTAAGTATGGATCCAAAAACTTCTCCGCGACACAAGGAATTGCGCGTGATTCTTTTGTAGAAATCAATTACTGAAGGACATTTCTCGTAAATAAAATTGTTTAAAATACATTACGTAGGTACAATATCAAACCGATTGCATTTAGATTACAATAAATACTGACACACGACTGACTAAAAGCTGACTTTAAGAGGTCTTTTTGTAATCGAAATGCATTTCGCAATGCATTTGACGACCCAGTTGGCACAATGGTCACCATGCCGGACTGCCAAACACAGGGTTGTGGGTTACGATTCCCGCCTCACACAAGTATTTATGCTTAGATAATTGTCTGTAGTCTGGTTGTTTCTATGTACCTATTATAAGTATATATTTACAAAAGAAAAGTATTTATGTAGTATATCCGTTGTCTAGCACCCATAACACATGTCTAGTTACTTAGCTTGGGGCTAGATGGCGATGTGTGGAATGGTCTCCAATATTTATTTATTATTCATGCCAAATTAAATCTTTCTAAACGCTAAGGGACTACATAACCCTAAATATGCATAGGTACATATGTATTTCAAAACTTCACCGGAAAATCAATTTTTGTGTAATCGAAATGTATTTGGAATGATATTGCAACGTAATATGAACAATGTTATCTACGACAATTGGCCTTCAGAGTGCAGGCTGACGCACTTAAAAAATAAAAAGTAAATATAGTTGGATTAAAAATATACTAAGTAATCTATGTAAATTATAAATATCTAATCTAAATTGGATATGCACGGCCGCCGATCACCTAATAACTTTCATGCGAATTATACCTACCAATACTTTAAAAACAATTACAGCGAACTAGGTGCGGTGGAGGACAATAAAAACAGGCAATCACTTAAGTAATTTCACTTATTATTAGGCCGGACTAGCCTCGCCTCGCAATTTTACCCGCATAAATAAATAAATTTACCTTACCCTTAATCTTACGTCAATCCTCTCCATCCTAAGGTCGCCTGGAAGAGACCGCTTTCAGCGGTAAGGCCGCCTATTGTGCCACTGTTTTTATTTTTATAATTTAAATTAATTGTCTTGTTTTTAATTTTCTGTAACTTGTGTGTGCAATAAAGCGTTCTATCTATCTATCTAAATAAAATATTTATTGTAACACAAAAATATTATACATTTCAAGCTTTTTTTTTTTACTCTTTATTGTACCACATTAAACCTTAATTCTAACATACATTCTGCTACAAAAACAATAAAACCTTACAATATGGCACAATGGGCGGCCTGTCGCTAAGAGCGATATGAGTTCTATCAATCGAACCACGGGCAAATAAAACTGTCCGTAGTTCTATCAATCGAACCACGGGCGAATCAAACTGTCCGTAGTTCTATCAAACGAACCACGGGCGAATCAAACTGTCCGTAGTTCTATCAAACGAACCACGGGCGAATCAAACTGTCCGTAGTTCTATCAAACGAACCACGGGCAAATCAAACTGTCCGCAGTTCTATCAATCGAACCATCGTTATAATCGTTGGAATACCGGGATAAAAAGTAGCCAATAAACTTCCCTTAGATTTTAATTCTCATAGTTTACCAAAATCGGTGCATTGTAGAGGTTTCAGAGTTTATTCATAACGAACAAACAAACAAAAAATCAACAATATTGAGTTAAAGAGCACATATATTTTTCGTAAAAATCCATTATTTCAGGGCCGGGATTCAAAACGATACCTTCGGCATAAAAGTCGAGGCATCGACCAATAAACCAACACCACTCTAACAAACAACAATACTTTTTTAAATATTAGTCAGAAATAGTAGACAATTTTCAGCAACAAAAAAATGTAACACATAAATATAATTCTAATTAACTAAACCACTCCTTGTTTACGTAAATAAGCGTCAAAATATTACGCAATTAGTTTACTCTGAAAATTACAACAATGAGTATAATTTATATGTATGTAGGTCTCCCCGTCTAACCGTTTGACTACTGTTAGATTATTTTGAAATATAAATAATTTGGAAGAGTAATGAACTAATAATATATCACGCATTGTAAAATACAAAGCATAAAACCACGCTGAAAATAATAAATCCTTATATAAATTTACTAGCAACGGTTTTAATGACAACTAGCGACCCGCCCCGGCTTCGCACGGCTATATTATGCATGTATTATACATATAAACCTTCCTCTTGAATCACTCTATGTATTAAAAAAACTGCATCAAAATCCGTTGCGTAGTTTTAAAGATCTAAGCATACATAGGGATATAGGGACAGAGAAAGCGAGTTTGTTATAGTGATATGTCAGCTCAATATATTGTGTTTTGTATGTAGTATAAATTAATTTACTTAGGTAACTCATTATTATATGTTCGGGATGGACAAACTGTTCATACCTACCAACTATAACATGTTATGTAAAGTAGGTACACATTTGCTTCAATAAATATTATTTATTCCTAAATATCGCACGATGGTAAGTTACGATGCAGTCGAAGATCTAGCACGCTTTCTTAGAAGACACCTATATTCGCTCGTGACTTAAAGACCTCCAAATAAACGGGAGCTTTTCCGACCCATTAACAATAACTTTATTTGTGCAAAACAGGAAGGAACATAGAAAACGATATACACAAAATAATGTAATAATTGCACAAAAAGGCGGCCTTATCGCTGAAAGCGATTTCTTTCAAACCACCTTTGGGTGGAAAATCTCTACATAGTATAAAACAAAGTCGCTTTCTCTGTCCCTATATCCCTTTGTATTCTTAAATCTTTAAAACTACGCAACGGATTTTGATGCGGTTTTTTTAAAGATAGAGTGATTCAAGAGGAAGGTTTATATGTATAATACATGCATAATATAGCCGTGCGAAGCCGGGACGGGTCGCTAGTAATTTATAAAGCTTTTATGTGGTAGACTGTGAATACCCAATCCAAAGGCCGTATCGGGATAAAAAACCCATGTTACTCCCATTATCATCATCATCATCATCAGCCGATGTCAGTCCACTGCTGGACGTAGCCCTCTCCCAAGATACGCCACTGAGCTCGATCTTCGGTTCTTCTTCTCCATTCACTGCCCTCGTCATACCAAGTTCCACATAAATCTCTTTTCTTTAACTAGAACGAAATGTTTTATGCAACATAAAATATCATTATTATAAATAAAAATACTTAGTAAAAAATGTCATTGTACAAATTATATGATATGATGCAAACAAAGCCATAAAGAATCGATAAAGAAATACTTGCCTTGGTATTTCTTGATTGTTTATAATTTAGCCTTAGGTACCTATACCTACTTATTCGTATCAGTAGCAAGGAGTGAAATTTCTTTGTAGGTTAGCCGATAAAACACCACAATATAAAAGACAATTTTTGAATTGAACTAAATTGTCAACCAA
Organism: Idaea aversata; assembly: GCA_907269075.1. NCBI lineage: Eukaryota > Metazoa > Arthropoda > Insecta > Lepidoptera > Geometridae > Idaea > Idaea aversata. The sequence goes on from OU026084.1 coordinate 3,950,773, forward strand.
AATACAATTTTCGATATTCGCGAGTGTATTATTTATTAAAATTTAATCCAGATACTTACCTATTTTATATAGACTAGATATTTCTATGCCGGAATCTGTAAAGGTAGGTCGTCAGTTTAGCGCGCCCCGTGGTTTCAGCCGCGTAAGTTCCGACCTCTTGGGAATATCAGGATAAAAAATTACCTAAGTTACTGCCAATAAATCAAACATACAGATAGCTGATATAAAACGGCATACACAGATAGGATTTCGGAAAATAATTGAAACCCTATGCGGACGAAGTCGCAAACAGAAGCTAGTCCGGTATAAAAAAATACTTTGACTGTTGTAGTTAAAATTAGCATTTAGTTAATGAAAATAAACATTGGATTTGTTGCCAGTTTAAAATTCTATTTACTTTTGCATTTGTTTCATTATTTACTTACTAGCAACGCTCCGCAGTTTAACCCACGTGACTTCCGGTCCCGTGAGATTATCGGAATAAAGCCTATGACACTCTCAATAAAATTAATCAATGTTTTCTCACACCAAGTTTCACCAAAATCGGTCTAGTAGTTTCGGAACTTATTCAATTCTATCAAACAATAAAATTCTCTAAAAATATTGGTATAGATAAGTATAGACATGTGTGAAAGCACCTAATATAAATTCCATATCAATTGTAAAAACTAATTTGGCAATGAGTGCTGATTCGAACGTTACACGAGTATCATTAAAATTGTACCGAGACCTAACGATGAGTTGCAAGCACTTGGTCATACGTACACTTGACATTGAGTATTTCCAACGAAACTTAACTAGTATCGGCCAATACGCAAGTCGAGATAGATAACCTAGAACAGCATCTCTGTTTATGGTACCAAAAAATTACTTTGTGTAGATATAGCTGATAAATACCGCGTATCTGAGACAAATATACTTACTATTATATTTAAGCTAGTATTTTCTGTGGTTTTCTGGACCTGAACGGGAGCCAATAATACGTGTACATGATATTACGCTGCCATGGATTACACGACCTGATATTACGTGTACAGGCTTCGTATTATAGGTTTGAACAAATAATGTACGACCACTTATTACGAGACCACGTATTACGAAGACATTGCCATAGACCTATAAAACCACAGAGTGGTTCAAACGTCTCTATGAATTGTGCCGTCTATGTGAGTGTGTGAAAGTTCAAAAGTTATTCGGACTTTCTTTATTACATTTTTGGTGCGATATCGTCTAGTTAATTGATGAAACACCTGCATTCACAGAACACCCCCTACCCAGAACCGACATGGATAGGTTAGGTTTATGTTAGAACTGCGACCACAACGCACGAGCCGAGCGAGCGAAGCGAGCGGTGCCGCGGCAGCGGCCGGCGAGTGCTAGAAACGAATTCTACCCATTTTACTTGGTTACGACGAACCACTCTGTGGTTTTATAGGTCTATGGCAATGTCTTTGTAATACGTGGCGGTGTAATACGTGGTCTCGTAATATCACCGCGGACAAATATTACACGACCACGTATTACACGACCTGTATTACGCGACCAAATATTACACAGTCACGTATTACGAGTACATTTTGGCTTCGTAATATCGGGTCGTGTAATACGTGGTCTCGTAATATATGGACTCACCTGAACTCATAATGAAACTATAATAATGGTTTAATTTTTATTTTGTAGAAATGAACTTTGTAGGTCACTGGTAGACAGAGGTGACTTTAGCCCTAAAAAACATTATAAACGCGATTATTTCCGTTAAAATTAATCTTTTCTTACTGCTTATTCTTGCTGCTCGTGTATTGGCCGATTTTGAATTTTCATAGAAATACGCAATACGTTTGATTGAGTGCGTAAACCACTTAAGGTAGGGGTATAGTAAATACATATTCAAGACTTAGGCACGTTTCGATTTGTCTTCTTATAATAATTGAGTGATCTTTGGGTAACTAACTTTCACCCGCGACTTGGGCTGTATATGGGTTAAATTTTCCAAAATATTTTCTTAGTGTATACTTACCTACTACGCTCCACAAAGAACACACCCTCCAAACAATCAGCCAGTCAGAACTTTTAATTCTACATTATAGGTAGTGCTATGTCTTTCTCAAACGTAACAAGTAGGTATAAGTTTTTATTCGCAAAAAGGCGAGACTTATTTGAATTTTTTACTACCAACTTTTTTAAGAATAAATTTTAACCGAATCAATCATTTTTTTTTATTGATAATGATGTTACAATGATAGATAGGTAAATGAGATTTTAATCATAATATTAAAGAGGCCCCATCTCACAGACCTAGGATTAATTTTGTGTCTTTAGAGGACACGCCGCCCCTCTGAACGCCGCCCTAACTAGACCTCATTGCTCCTAGCAAATATCGATCTTCGGTAAATAGATGTTTTTGAAGTGAAAACTTCTTTAGCGGCGTTGAGCACTTTTTCTGTAATGGGTATAAAATCTTAAACTCGCGTCAGGACACGTGACCTGATCGAAAAAGCGTAAGACGGATGGAGAGTAGACAGCTATCCCCTCTCTACGGCGCGGCGAAAATGTATGCCTGGGTCTACTGTTTTTAATTTGGCTGTGAGTGTATTAAGACGTACATATGGTATTTTTTAACGGACGACTATTGACGGACGACAAATGTCGGACGACAAATGTCGGACGACAAATGTCGGACGACAAATGTCGGACGACAAATGTCGGACGACTATTTGTCGGACGACTATTGACGGACGACAAATGTCGGACGACTATTGACGGACGAAAAATGTCGGACGACTATTTGTCGGACAACTATTGACGGACGACAAATGTCGGACGACAATTTGTTGGACGACAAATGTCGGACGACTATTTGTTGGACGACAAATTTTTTTACTATTTTTTTTTCATCTAAAACTCTTTTTGCGTATGTTCTCGCGACATATGAGATTTTACACAGATATACAGTTTTTTTTTCGAAGGCTTTTTTTCTTCATAATAAATAGATCAGCGTTTGATCACTATCTCACACTAAGATGTAGCCCAAATAACCGGGGGCCTTCGAGAGACGCGAGTGGAAATAGGAAAATGGAATAGGGCTGTGGAACAAAAACTTTTCTCACCTTTTTGTGGCTACAGCGGCCTTCGTATCTGAACACGGACAAGTCCCTTTAGCGACAGATATGCTTTATTTGAGTTCTAAATATTAAGTGATTTGCATACTCACATGAACCAATAAGCCTGTACAAATGTTAATCCACAGTAGTAGATAATTCGATAAAAAATTCCGCAAATTATCGCTTAAATAGGTAGTTATAAAAATAATATTAAAATCATCATTTATTTTATTATTTCGAGGTAATTAATTAAGTCTGGAAAAACCGTGTCAGTAGGTAATCAGAATAATTGTATAGGTGTACTTACAAATTATTTACCTATATTTAGTTACAACAAGCAACAAATAGGTAGATCTATTTAAATCTACGACGCAGTAGACAAATGCTGGATGCGGCAAGCTAAAGACAAGACGCTATGGCATTTTTAAGGAGAAGAAATGCTTACGCATTCCAGCACGCTGAAGTTGCGTGGAGATAATAAAGAGTGGGGTGTAAATTCCACATACTCCACTACACCCGCCCGCGCGCGAAAATGCTGTAAATCATTTTTTATCACAGTTGCTCATAAAGTGGATCTTATTAAACTCCTTTTAGGCTCATAATGCAACGTATTATACACGCGTGCGATAAAAAAAATCCAACTAGTGCTAAAATAATACGCTATCCCGATATGTCAAATACGTATTTCACAGCTAATTGATGTATAGAAAAAAGGTACTATCAAAGAGTTTTTAAGCCTTGCTGGCTTAAAACTCTTTGTTGGTACCTACCTTTTTTCTTCTTTTCAAAAGGTCTCTAAAGTATGATAGCGAACGATAATTTTACGTGATAACGTCTTTGAAAATAATTAAAAATTGAGTTTTGTTTTTTCTATAGGTACATAAATATATTTTTTCCTTACCATTATATTCTGTTTTTAACCGCCGCCGACGCAAAAACAAATTAAAAAAACCCTCAAAAAATATTGTATGTCAGACGAGGTTGTATAGGTTAAAAGTCTTTTGCCTAGCCTTTGGGGGGGGGGGGTATAAATAACAAAAAATAGTAAACATAACCTAAAATTCTTAAAAACTTTTTATTATTTCAACAAGTCTTTTTTTTTATTCGCAACTGTGATAAAAAACGTCGTACGATACACGCGTGGAAAGTTGATAATTCCATCTCGGCTTTTGCCACGCTCGCGTTCCGCTCGCGCGTCATAAACCGCCTCTATGGAATGATCAACTTTCCACACTTGTATCGCAATGTACTATTCCCTACCATAAAATGGACTAAGTTCAACAGAAGACTATCATAGGCTGATGATTACATTTACAACGCATAGCGTGTCCTATTTGTAAAGTGGTAGCCTGGCTTTAAAAAAATTCTCTAGTATGAAATAAAAAAGTACTATAATTTGCAGATGTAGAAACTGGTGCGTCGGAGCCCCAGGGCGGAGCACCCGCTCCCACGAAGCGCCGTTTTGGTAAGAGCCTGCATGGCATGGGGCTTGGTACCGTGATGTCCTTTTGGTTTATGGCACTATTTGTATGGTCGAATTTAAGGGCACTATTTATGGTTGATTTTAAGGGCACTTTATTTGGTTAACGGTATATATATATATATAATAATATATATATATACAGGGTTATTGGTAATTATACTAGCAAGCCGTTGAGGGCTACTTCTGTGCACCGTAACAAACAACTTTTGTTCTACGACTTTTGGAAAATTTTGAGGTTAGCTTATTTTTTAAGTTTAATCTACAGCTCTTAGTCTGAATGATCTTTGTTAAAAAAAATCAGCTGTTTTTCGTGTATAACCTCAACATTTTCATATTTTTTTTCAAATTTCCAAAAGTCGTAAAACAAAAGTTGTTTGTTAAGGTGCACAGAAGTAGCCCTCAACGGCTTTCTAGTATAATTACCAATAACCCTGTATACGGTTCGGTTATGTTAGATTTTTTGAAGTGAAAACTTCTTATGGCGCGTTGGGCACTTTTGTGGGTGAGCATTTTTTTCTATTAATCATTTTGCGTTTTGTTTTTATAGTGCAATCAAGTGTTAATTATCTTAATGATCGATTTTAAGGACATTTTGTAATATCGACATTAAGGGCACTTTCATTGAATTGTATGAGATTTTAAGTTATTACGATATATTTTGTCATTTCATTTGAATATCAATATCATTTGTTGACCGCTGGTGTTGACCGTAGTCATTTGACCCTATTACTTTAGTTCTAAGAAACGATTGACCATTAATCACACTTTTTTTGCATGTGTACATCCGCACGTAGCACGTTTAATCCATTTAAATCCACGATCCATTTAAAGTTATATTCATGTTATTTGTCTTGTTTTAATTTCACTTGGAATTGATGCCACATTCATTCCAAGTAGATACTTTATAGCTCTTGGTTCCAAGTTGTTGTCTTTGTCTACGAATCCAAAGGTGTGAAACTAAGAAAATCTACCCAGATGACTGCGGGGGGGGGGGGGGGTTAGGACTATTTAGTAGATGGTTTATGTGAAGTTTGCACAAAATCGGTCGAGCGGTTCTTCATTTTTTCATTTTTTTATATGGCAAAACAACGTTTGCCGGGACAGCTAGTTGACTATATAAGAACCTTCTCCTGACAAACAAAGAATTAGCGCGATTATTGGGCCAGCCGTTCACGTGTGATGCCGTGCGTGACTAAGGAAAATATGGATTCATTTTTATATAGGTGGGTACTAGCTGCGCTCCGCGGTTTCACCCGCCTAACTCCCAATCCCGTGGGAATATCGGGATAAATTAAGATGTAAGCTATCCTATCCTTCAAGTTGGATCAAACTGCACACGGTGTGCTTTGATTAAAATCGGTTAAGTAGTTTAGGAGTCCATCGCGCACAAACAACGTGACACTTTATTTATATACCTATAGGTATTAGAATAAATATAGAAGATGGTTGTTAGATGTTTTGCCGGCTTACCTTAATAATAAATACACCGTAATACCTAGATAAATGGATATACCTACTTTCAAATGTTTTTAAACGGATATAGGTTCTCATTAATAACCCCTCATCCGGAAGCAGATTGAAGCAGTACAAAATCAATAGCCACTTTTACGATCATTATTAATCTGTTTATCAAATTAAATACGAATTCAACATTAATCTCTTTAGAATAAAACCTATTTTCGATTGACAAGAGAACGTCTAGTGAAAGAATTTGATTGAAAGTGTTGTATACCTTCTCCTCTGTTGTTATTTATTATAACAACTTTAAAGTACCTAACGTGGCTCATCCAGTTCATTTGTTAAGATATATTATTGTACTATATTGTTTTTGCTAGGTAGGTATAATTTGTTTATTTTTTCTGGATAATTCACGACATTTGCTAGGTATAATTTGTATATTTTTTCTGGATAATTCACGACATTTTATGAAAATATTTCGATCGGGAAAATGACCCTGATTTGCAGTAAGAAATTTCCAAAGTGGCAACACTGTTTTTTTTTTCTTTATTTTTAAGGAACTTTTATAGTGGCAACACTGTTATTCGCAGTGAACTCTTAGGTAAGTTATGATTTAGTCACATTTTGAAAAGTCCCTCATATAAATTGGGGAAAATATGATCCTTTGCGTATTAGGTACTTTGCGTTTCTTTTAATATATTGTGTTAAAACTAAAAGGTATTTTCCCAAATAAAAAAAAAAACTGGTTGCCTGTAAAGTCGGTATACGGGCGAAAGTTTTACGTGACAACAACTGTGCTCGAGTGGAAGGGACGCGTGCCTTTCACTTTTTATGTCTGTCTCTCTCGCTCTTAGGCGGGCTAACCATGCCCGCGTGCCTCTCACTCGCTCTCATTGTGAGCGCATAACGTCAGCGGAGCGTAACGCAGTTTCTTGAAGTGTCACCCGGCAAACCAATTTATAAAACGTTGTCACGTCAAAAATAAAATTATTATTTATTGATTAAAGTAACAGAGACTTATGTTGTTTGTAGAATACTTATTTACGACGTTAGTAATTCATAATAAAAAAATACAAATATAAAAGTTAGACATTAAACATCACATCACATGGTGTCATTTTCTTTTAATTTTAACACCATGACTTCGTTAAATAGATACGTTTCTTATCATTGAAATTGAATAAATACATTTTCTTATCATTCTTGTTGAATACATACATTTTTTTATCATTCATTACTTTGGCCTACCAATAGTTTTTAATTCTAGACTCACTGTCTATTGTTTTTTGGTTCATTTGTCGTCGTCTTTTGTTTTTTTTTCGATCGTCTTTGAGTAGTTTAACTACAAGAAAGAAAAATTCTGTTTTACTAACCAGTAAGACCATCAAGTTTGACCATGAGGAGTAAGCCACATAACCTCTATATAAGATACTAGCGACCCGCCCCGGCTTCGCACCGCTATATAATGCATGTATTTATACATATAAACCTTCACACACTTGAAACACACTATCTATTTAAAAAAACCGTATCAAAATCCGTTGCGTATAGTTTTAAAGATCTAAGTATAAATAGGGACAGACAGCGGGAAGCGACTTTGTTTTATACTATGTAGTGATGAAATAAGCTACCCACTGAGTGGGTGTGTTCAAACAAATATTAAGGATATGCCAACCTAAATCTGATGTCTCATGGTTCTGGATCATGACTACAATTGGCTTGAATTGTTCCACCAACGCGTCAGATAAGTAGTTTTGTTTAACTGTTTCATTTGACTATTTATAAACACTGACCCAATAGGATTGGACTCTCAAATTGTTGTTACTATTGTTAGAAAAAATTAAACAAATATGTGCTAGATACGTAAATTATGATGTGTGAAAATATTTATTGATTTGATATGAATTACGAAACGCGCAGTTTGAGGATCGAAATGTTATCTACAAATATCAAATTCGAAGTCCTGACTGACTTATTATATTTATTATAAAAACTCAATACATAACCCCTATTTATGAACAATTTAAATTAATAAACACGAAATTAACAAAATTACTTACAAAAAAATCTGAATGATAGAATAAATAAAATAAAAATAATAAATATTGCAGGACACTCCACACATCGCCATCTAGCCCCAAGCTAAGTAACTAGACTTGTGTTATGGGTGCTAGACAACGGATATACACTTATATACTTTTCTTTTGTAAATATATACTTATAATACATAGAAAAAACCAGACCACAGACAAATATCTAAGCATAAATACTTGTCTGAGGCGGGAATCGAACCCGCGACCCTGTGCTTGGCAGTCCGGCATGGTGACCATTGTGCCAACTTGGCCAAGAATCTATCTGGCATAAATGGCAAAGCTAAAACCAATGGATGCATCAGGCTTTTTGGTATAGGTACAGGTAATTAAGTAGGTATATAATATATACCAAATAGAGAAAAAGTCTCATCAAGCAATCTCTAAAACTAAAAACTACGAATTTGAAACTTCGCTGATTAAAACCTTTTGGGACGTTGCCAAACACTAAGAAAGTATTTTTCGAAATTCGATCTCTAAAGAGGTAAAAAAGGCTAAAGTTTGTAATGTATAGTCACAGGAGTAGATGTATAGTGAGTATTATGTATTCTGCGTGTAAAGGAGAATGGGACCTGTGGGCCTGATTGTAAGAAGTTGAGATGTAGCTACAAAAAATGCTTATTTTTTTCTATATTAAACCTTAAAAAATCAATCTAATTCGCAATCTAGAAACTTAAAAAAATGAAAAATCTAAACTCTCAACAGAAAAATTGGCATTATAGGTACACAAATCGTCCGAAGCCGTAATTACTGTCACACTGATGACTAGCTCAATGTTGTTAACTAGGTACCTATAGGCAGGTATACCGAAGGGCGTAGGCAGCTCCATCTCAGGTAGGTATCCATATCCTGAGATGGAGCTGCCTGCCATATGATTAAAAAAAAGATATTTTATTATCAATAAAACTCAAAAAAAATCTTAAAATAATAGGTAAGTAGCTTATAACTCTCCTTTCTGATTGCCAAATCCTGCGAAATTTTCAGAGATAATTTGGTATTATATTAGTCATTAATTGACACTAGTTTCATCCTTTTACATTCAGGCCCAAGATCCTAAGAAACGATCCCCGTCTCCTTTGCGGTCTAGTCTGTTATAAGTTGTCCGGACGGCATTCGCTAAGAAAGGCTTTTTGGAATCGTACGCATGTGCTAATAAAAAAAAAATAGTTGGAACCATTCGCAAAAACTCACATTGAACCATCTTAAAATTAAGTTAAAATAAGTGTTTTCGGAATGAGAAGAAGACACAAGAGACTCGTGATCTTGAGAAAATAATAATATCAATATTATAAGGTTGATGTACTTATCAACACCTAATAGGTTTTGCGGGGGCAGCACTATTCAGTTTTAAGTGGCATAGGAATCCGTTAAACTAATAGTATTATTTCAATCTTCAATTACATTCAATTGTGTCTTGCCTAATAGCTGTTACCATATATGTATTGTGTGCTGTCTTAATAGAGCCTCTAACAAAGACTTGATGAGTAACTGCATTTACCGTTACGTCAAAATAAGTGGACTTTACTATTGTGTAGAAAGGCAACACTGGGATTATTATTTCACACTAGCTTCGTACGGGTACTTACTCCGCTGGCTTAGCGACCCAAAATGGATCTTGGCTTCCGAAACGAGAGTCTTCCACCGCTCACTGTCCTGCGATATTTCTGGCCAATTGTTGATTTGAAGTTCGCGCAGTACAGCTTCTACTGCGTCCTTCTAGCGATACCTGAGTCGTCCCACCGGCCTTTGACTGGTTGACATTGACACACGTATGTCTTCTAAGCGCTTCGATAGTCTCCCATTCGCTCAAGATGGCCAAGCCAGCGAAGGCGCTGCGGCTTGATCTCACACGGGTAGCATACGAAAATTCGTTCAGTAGTTTTTTAATCGGTAGTTTTTCCGATAGCTTTAATTATCATCGTCATATTTCAGCCAATTAACACATAAAGCTTTCTCATGAATTGCTTAATCCGTTAGTGATGAAAATTAATTCAGTAATTTTTGAGTTTATTGCGTTCAGAGTGGCAGAAGACGCAGCGGCTGGGGGAGGGGTTTTGTTTTCTAATAAGTAGATAGATAGATGAATCTATCATAGCTCAACTAAAGCCTACAAATTCCCATTCAACTACTAAAATAGTATTTTAATTGGAACTATCGATTAATGTCGTAATATAAGTACCTATAAGGTTAATTCCCAAAATTCTTTATTACTTTTTTTTTACAACCCAGTCGTTCTTGTGCTCGTTCTATTTAGATATAGATGTTGTTTCTTTAAATTTAATTGGAACTAGAAATGGTATCTTTGTTTTACATATATTGCAGCTAATGGCACAAAGTCTCATGACTCAACTAGCCCCAAGCTCAACTAACTTAAGCCAAGTTAGTTGATGGTATTAGATTCGCCAAACGACGGATATTTTGTAAATAATTCTAATTATCTCTCTATTCTGCGCCAATATTGGTGTCGATTCGGTATAACACGACGACTTAACTTAACCTAACTAAAATACGACTAAAATAAGTTAAGTCATTTTTATATTCAATTCGGTTTTGCCGTCAAACAAAATTTGGTTGCCTTTTGACAGATTGTTCGACACAACTAAAATTTATTAAAAGAGTCCGGACATTTTTAGTGTAGGAGCTTGGCATAGTGATTTTTTTTCGCGGTTTATTTAATACCCCGTTTCCAAAACACTTTAGCGATCCGGTGTCAAGGCATTATTTGTTGGTCATAATGACCTCTATCGATAGGAATGAGTCTCAAAATGAACCGCTGCATTTTAAGTTACAGGCATGTTGTGTCTAAAGGCCTTTGCACCCGGCAGCGCAAAAGTATTCAATTGAATGCCCCTCAGCCTTATTCTAATGGTTTACGGTTTATTCTTAGGTTGGGATTAGAAGAAAGAACGGAGTCTCAGAAAAACAAAGCGCGAATCAACCAAGTATTATATAGTTTCCCATTTTGACAAATCTGGCCGGAAAATACTAGTTTTAGCTGTTTATTTTACGTTTCTTCTGTATCTGCTACAGCAACTACCATAATACTCCTCCATTTTCACCCCAAAAATCAACAAAAAATCGTAAAAACTTCAGAAAGTGGTTGCATTAATTTTAATCGATAAGAAATAGGTTGCGACTAAAATTAGTCGTAATTTAGTTTGACACTTCTAAAATTTGACTGTTAGACGGTCATTCCGAATTGCAAAATTGTGTTTTGGACTTAATTTAGTTCGTCAAAATTGGTTAGGTTGGGTATTTCCGAATAGCAAACATAATTTTACACATCTAAACCTAATTTTAGTTAAGTTAAGTCGTATTTGTGTACATTCGAATCGAGTCCGTCTTCCTAGATTGAAAACAAGCTAAGCTAAGTACGACCCAGTTGGCACAATGGTCACCATGCCGCTTTTTTAGCTTAATATCAAAAACACCCCTGACTCTACCGGCTATAAATTGCTCTATGACAAAATTATTCGTACCTTGTACTTTCTTAGTAAATATTTTCTAATAATCAATTATTTTAATAATCAATGCTTATTTGTTTGGGTACAAATTACCTACACTACCTTCAAATCGAATTAAAATATATAAATTTTTCAGTCTGTTAAAATAATATCTCTATCAACTCGAAAAGGCCCTGAAAGATAAATCAACCGCGACCGAATAGGTACCTACAATTTAAACCACCATCTGTCTTTTGTCTGTAATTACCAAACATTTTTACTACCGAATGCTAATCTATAAAATAATCGCGATAATAAACGGTTCGTTTACTCTTTTATATTACCTACCGTTTGAAAAATGATAGATAAGAATTAGAATAGATTAGACTTTTGTATGTTTATTATTTATTAATGGTTTGATCGAGAGCCAAATCACAAAAGGTTCTACAAGTGGGTAATCTTGATGGATCGCAGAAGTTATAAAGGAGTGTGCCAATGCCCTGCCCAAGACGGCACTGTGTAGGATGGTACGCAAATGTTTATTTTAGTGAGTTAAATGCTTGCAATCGAAGCCCATATTGTACCTAACCCTTGAGGCTATAAAACTATTTCAATGCCAAATTTTAATGTTAGATTATGTGCGACACTTTAAAGACATCTGTGCGACGCAGATTTTTTGACGTGACAACGTCTTATAAATTGGTTTGCCGGGTGACACTTCAAGAAACTGCGTTACGCTCCGCTCACGTTATGCGCTCACAATGAGAGCGAGTGAGAGGCACGCGGGCATGGTTAGCCCGCCTAAGAGCGAGAGAGACAGACATAAAAAGTGAAAGGCACGCGTCCCTTCCACTCGAGCACAGTTGTTGTCACGTAAAACTTTCGCCCGTATACCGACTTTACAGGCAACCAGTTTTTTTTTATGGATCAATTTCCACCTCCAACAAATATAACACAGAGAATTGTTTCTGGTCTGAGTGTTTCTGTATGTATATAAAGTATATATTTACAAAAGAAAAGTAATTCTATCAGTTTGTTTTACCACGATAACTAATGACGACCTCTGTGGCGCGTCGGGCGAACACCCGACTGCGACGCAGAAGGTTGCGGGTTCGATTCCCGCCGGGAACAAGTATTTATGCTGACCATAAATTCTTGTTTCTGGTTCTGGGTGTTTCCTATATGTATAATATGTATATATTTACAAAAAAAAAAAAAAAGTATATAAGTAGTTTATCCGTTATCTGGCACCCATAACACAAGCATTAAGTTGCTTAGCTTGGGGCTGGATGGCGATGTGTAATATGTCCTGAAATATTTATTTATTTATTATTATTATAACACAAGCCTAGTTGTTTAGCTTGTTGGCGCTGTTGCAGTGTCTTACAATATGTATATTTTTTAATTCGCCTGGATTGTGCCACTGCTGGTCACAGGCCTTTATTTATTATTGATATTATTTATCTAAAATAGGATTTAGAGAGTGCTCCGTACTAGTGCAAGCTCGTTGAGCACTAATAACCTTTTTGCCTGACAGAAATGAGATTTCTACATCTCTAAGCATTATACTTAGTGCCTATTGCCTACCAACAACTCTCACTTCTATTATCTTTAAAAATCAAACACTAAACCAAGAACAATGGTTATAAATAATGGTTGTCTTATGTAAGATATTCGGTAGATACCTACATTTAAAACCAGACCATCGCACCTTTTGATCGAATTTTATTCATGTGATGTAAGTTAGAATCAAGGCAGTTCTTAAGTAACATTCTAAGTATTTCTTGGTAAAATTACTATGTGATATATTGAAATTTAGGCTACATTTTTAAGACTCCACTGGCCGTCTACGCGTCTGTCTGTCACCAGGTTGGATCTTACAAACCTGGATGTATTTTTTTGCCGCTATAAAAACAGAATAATAATGGTACGGAACCTTTCCTGCCCGAGACCGACTCGCACTTGGCCGGTTTTTATTAAAACTTGTGTAAAATACTTAAAACTTAATTTTGCCTACTGCAAAGCAATGCCTCTCTACCTTTCTTCCATTGATCGCAAACTGTAGCTATTGCACATCAGTAAATCCTTTATGCTATGTTTGTTTGTTTGAACGCGTTAATCTAAGGAACTACGGGTTCGAATTGTAAAAATATTATTGTGTTGGATTGTCCATTTATCGCAGAAGGCCATAGGCTACTTTTTATTTCGATATTCCCTCGGGATCGAGACATATGCGGGTGAAACCACAGGGCGCTACTAGTAGGAGTTAAAATCATCCCGCAATCATCGCCTTGATCTGCCGCGTGGTCGTATCCCTATGGGGGATCATTCTGTTGTTATTTTGGCCTATCATTCATCGTCTATCGTTCGTCATTACATAGTATAAAACAAAGTCACTTTCCGCTGTCTGTCCCTATGTATGCTTAGATCTTTAAAACTACGCTACGTATTTTAATACGGTTTTTTTAATAGATAAAGTGATTCAAGAGGAAGGTTAATATGTATAATACATGCATAATATAGCCGTGCGAAGCCGGGACGGCTCGCCAGTTCATAATAAAGATGCATTGAACCAAACAGCACATCACGTATCTACTTTAGAACCGGAAAAAGAAAGTTATACATATGTTTGACAATTGATAATTACGATAATTTCTATGATGTTTTTAAAGTATTATTTTGACCGTCTTATATCGCCGTAATGTGGTATAATTGTAGGGTGAAAGATCTCATAATAATATGAGTTCATCAGTATGTTCCCTGGGGGTGTTGTTTTATAAACTAACAACCCGCCCCGGCTTCGCACGGCTGTATTATGCATTTATTATATCTAAAAACCTTCCTCTTTAATCACTCTATCTATTAAAAAAAACCGCATCAAAATCCGTTGCGTAGTTTTAAAGATCTAAGCATACAAAGGGACATAGGGATGGCGAAAAGTGACTTTATTTTATACTATGTAGTGATTAAATAAGTAGATAGGTACCCAAACTATTATACCTACTACAAACCTACTTGTCTTTGTATTCGAGCTGTTTTCTGCAACTAGATCTCTTTATTTGGGTCTTTTTTATGGTTCCGTACCTCAAAAAGTAAAAAAAGGAAGCGTTATAAGATCACTTTCTTGTCCATCTGTCTGTTTGCATGAGGATGTAGTAGGCTTGCCCAACACCTATCCCATCACCATCTCAGCTTAGTCGATCTTTAAATCTATGTGCTATTTAGAATAGAATAGAATAGAAAAAAAATATTCGCAACAGAAACTTATAGTAAGCTAATGGACTAAATAATCTAAAACAGAAAAAACTTAAGACTATTAAAACTACTAAAAATAAAAAAATTGTAATAAATAACAATTGTAATAAATTTCGTATAATAACACTTGTTTTCTTATAAATAAATAACTAAGTAGGTACCTATTATTTACATCAAAAACTTATTTTATAAAAGAGACAATATTTTATAAAAGAAAAAAAGTCTGAAACTTCGCATTGGGGTCCTTTTCTCGCTTTCATTATATTTTGAAAAACTCAACCTCAATAGGGGCTGATAAAGTTTGTATGTAAAAAAAATGAGGAAAGTCTTTCAGAACTGTAACGTGTTATTCTAAAAAAAAGTGAGTCATTTACGTAAATTAAAAATATGAATTGTGTCTGCCAATTCTTGCGTCACACTTATACTGCGAACCCCAGAAATATTGTACGAAATCAAGCTTTTTGTGCCGTCATCGTTCTTTGGTCAAAAAGTTATATTTTCATTCTTTAGAAGGAAATTGATAAACATTTTTAAAAATCAGTCGGTTGTCCCATACTGCAGGGCTATGAAGTCCTGGAACTTTGGAAGGCGTGCATGAGGCACGAAGCCAACACATAGGGGCCTTTTACAATAGTAAGTTTGATAGCAAATATACTAAGTATACAAAGAAAAGTTTTTTAAGTAATGAATGGGATTTTAAAGTACCTACCTACTGAACCCATTTTGATGAAACTTGGAATTAATCCTCCTTGAAAGTACTCTTAACATAGGCTTTTGACGACCCACAATGATTACCATGGCGGACTGCCAAACACAGGGTTGCGGGTTCGATTCCCGCCTTAGACATGTATTTATGCTTAGATATTTGTCTGAGGTCTGGTTGTTTCTATGTATTATAAGTATATATTTACAAAAGAAAAAGTATATAAGTAGTATATTCGTTGTCTAGCACCCATAACACAAGTCTAGTTACTTAGCTTAGGGCTAGATGGCGAGGTTTGGAATGTCTTGTAATATTTATTTATCTATTATATTCCCGATTAAGGGGATCCTTAACAAGAATCCCCCAAACCAAATTCCTGGATCCGCTACTGGTAGTATTAAGTAGCTCTATCTATCTAATATGCTAGCACCCACCGTATCTAATTAAAGTCAGATCAAAAATTCAGTAAAAAAACGGTATGCGACTACAGGATACCGCGAGCTATTTGTCATTGTTTAGCTTTTTACAACGTTCTTTGTTACTAAGAGCACCCTAGACTACAGACTTTCTGTTTGCCGATAGATGGTTAAAAGCTCGAAGGGCTGCCCCCTGAACGCCATAAGTTTCTTGTGCCTTCTCACTGGTGTGCGCGTTCGAAAGACACACATCTTCTTAAAAACTAAGTTATAGGATGTGTGCCTTTGGACATCGCTCACCAATGATAAGAAGGCACAAGAAACTCATGGGTTTCTTGTTTTTTCCTTACAATCGCCGTAAAATTGAAAAAGCTCAAAAAAATGATGATTTTTTAGGATTTTCACGATTTTTTTCTACTGAGGCAAATCACTCTAATCGTGTTTCGAAGTGTATAACAAACAATACAAGCAATAAGGATTTCCCGGTACTTTTGATCAGCAAAAGAACCGGGAATTTAAAACCTAAGAAACGGGATTTTTTATAGTGTGTTCCGTAGAGGAACAGATTCGCTCGATTATTTTTTATTTGTAGTTGAGGGTAGGTCTTAAAATAAAACACAACTTGTGGGTAGATTTCATACATTTATCCTGTTTGAATTACGAACGTACCACGACCACCAGTCTTCGTCTCGCTACCTTCGAGCGAGCACATAATATATCGAGCTCCGTTGGAGTACCTACCGGTCCGCACCGCGCATCACGAGTGGATCTTTGTTTCGATTCTTCTCCCCTTACCTACGACACATCCTCTGAGCTGGAAATTAAATACCAGAGCCCTATGGACTTGATGAATGATCGTTAACGGACACGTCTTCATCGACCAGAACCCTAGGAACACCTTCGAGATCAAAGGTCAGTGGTACAAACCCGTAACTCCCCTACATTCCTTTTTGAATCTAGGTACTATGTCACCAACTATTGCCTGATACAAAGTTTGTTGTCTGGGCGACTTAGTTGATATCAGTTAAATCGCATTGAAATGTTAATGAGTAGGCTAAGACGCTTTAAGATTTTATTCAATCACTTTTTGCTAGTTTATAGATCTATCTATCAATCGAATTGATATTTCCGACGGGTGTATTTGAGTTGGCCAATTACATAGTGTTATTTGATGTTTGCTCGACTGATTCTAAGTAATTATCGTATTGATGTATTTTATTGATTGATTGTTTTAGTGCATTTGGCGTAGTAGGTCATTATGAGGTTGGTACTTACTTAATTAAATCGCAAAAGTGGTCCATGTATATAGACCACTTTTATACACAAAAAGACAAAATACGACTGTACGGGCATAGATTACTGTATAGTCCCGTACAGTCGTATTTTGTCTGCTTCATGGTCGCATTACAAATAAGCAGCCCCTCGCGGTTTTACACGCCGTAAGTCCCGATCCCGTAGGAATATAAAAAAAAATAGATTTATGTTACTCAAGGATTCAATGTATCCTAATACCAAGTTTCGTCCAGATCGGTCCAGTAGTTTCAGAGCTATTTGTTCCGTTGCAAACGAAAGAACCATAAAAACCGATGATAAAAACAAACCTTGTTTTGTAAAAAAAAAACAACTTAAAAACTATAGGTACCTGACCTATAGTTTTTAAGTTGATTTCTTTTCGATTTCGATACAGTTATGGTTAAACAGATATTTTCCAAAAATTACTTATTATACCTCAATAGTGAAGTTTTCAAAATAACCAACTGTTGCAAAACCATTTTTAGAATTAATTTCTTTTTAATTCGATGATTCAAGTTTAAAAATCTGCCTGTTTACGCTAAAAAATCTAGTACTTAGTTCCGATAAAAACAAACGGATAAGAGAGTGATCTTATATGGAATCTTATTTTAACTTTATGAGGTACGGAACCCTAAAAAAATGAAAATAAAAGTGACATAAACATAGTCCGTATTGCGTGTATTCCATTAATTATATTTTCTTAAATACACGCGATTTCTGTAGTCGTATTACGCGCTCGGCATCATCAAATAGTCATATTGAGCCAAGGGTGATATCATCTAGGTGGCCACAGTAGAATGGACCTACGAAATTGAAAGAAAGAAAGAAAGAAAGAAAGAAAAGCATTTATTTGGTACAGGCACACGACAACTTTAAAATTTACACACACAAAGAAATAGGTTATGTTACCTATTTCTTTGTGAACGTGTTACAACGAAGAAATAAGGAAAAAAAAAAGCATACATTTAACTTATGAATATTTAAGAAGCCATGTGCTGCCCAAATGGGTCGACCTCAGCTGTAAGCCACAGACAAGTATAACTTGGCTGCAGCGCTGGTCTTCCGGCCAAACCCGCTGCCGTCGTGCATCGTCTCTAGCTCCCGCATACACACCCAAACAATAAATAAGTAGAATAGCAAAATAATTACATATATAAGGTAATAAAGAAATAAAATAGAATAAGAAAATGATGTTAAATAAATAATTATATTTGTATGATACATATACTGAGTACTAAATAGCTTAAAAAAGAAGAAGGAACTGCCCGAAGTAAGAAAAAAAATAAATAAATAAAAAATACAATAGGGAGACGTCACTGTCAGTTGGATTTGACATTTCAAATTAAAAGGTTATATGAGGTTATAAAACGTGACGCCACGTAATATGAATGCAATTAGTGACCAAGAAAAAGGAAAAATGACGTGGATAGATGAAATTTAACTCCTCCTGCGGCCCAGGCCGTCCGCTGCCGCCCCGCCAAACGCCGTATCAGTGTGAATAAACCATCGCTGCAAGTCGTGCGCAAACTACCTGTAAGTATTTCGCGCATCGACCTGCTGCTTTTCCAACAGCAATGCCTTATAACGTCGACTAAATTGCGTTATCGTTTTCAGTGCACGCCATGGAGGTGGAATATCATTCCAACACTGGGAGGCAGAAAAGCGGAAGGCGCCGCTCTATCATAGCTAAGATTGTGGGTGCTAACACCACCACTGAACGGATAAATTGGTTGAATAGTATTACAGTAAAAAAGATGATGACATTGACTTCCTCCCATTTATTATCAAATACCACTTTAATACTGCAATCACGTGTAGCGCCACTGTCTATGCAGAGACTAAATATTTTTTTAGTTTCTCTGAATTCTACTTTTTATCATAACTTTGTGTGGGAAGTTACGTTAGGAGGAAAACGAATGATCGTGTTAATGAACTTGGTCGGCTTTTGGCAGAGGATCTAGATTTTTTTTAGTTTTGTTCAACTGATGATGTCAAGAGCGATCGCAGATTACCGACTTTCTATCGACCGATAAGCCAAAATGCAGAATCGGGCGATCACCTACATGAGCTGGTTTCAACGCCGGGCTGGCCGGTTACCTGATTTCTCTTTAGTGTGTAACAAAAAAACCCTTTTAGGTGCGATACCTCCAGGATATAACAAAAAAAAACTAGCTGCGCTCCGCGGTTTCACCGCGTAACTCCCGATCCCGTGGGAATATCGGGATAAATTAAGATGTAAGCTATCCTATCTTTCAAGTTGGATCAAATTGCACACGGTGTGCAAGTTTGATTAAAATCGGTTAAGTAGTTTAGGAGTCTATCGCGCATAAACAACGTGACACGTAATTTATATTTATTAGAATATTTGCCTTAAAATAAAAGGAGTTATCTTAAATTTAATTACGCTGATTTACTGAAAATTTAAGGAAGTTTAATAATGTGGCAGCACCATTTTTGACAGTAGGCCATTGGTGAAATTGAAGGACAGGGCTCGATATCTAAGCAACGATGCGACGATTTGACGATTGTTTTCATGCTTTGTTCCCATGTCTACCTATAGAATCCCAATTTTTCAGATTTCCAATACACTGTCGGCCGACCGAATGTCGACAGTCTACGACAGCCCCAGCATGAGCAAAATTATTATTACAATTTATTTCTAGGTCCATTATAATTTTAAAAAAATATTATGGATGGTTAAAAATAGAACTAGTAAAACAATAACACAAAACATGTTTCGTGTTGATGTTTTTTATTCGACGAATAAAAAATATATTGAGTTGTTATTAAAATTTTGACATGCGTAATATTGTTTGACTATTTAATTACGAAATAATGTTTTTATATAGGTTGCGATTTTACGTAAAATGTTTTTTTTGCATAATAAAAATACAAAATCTCTCGCTATCTTCGTTTGTTACACTTCGCCTATAAATAAATAGATAACGACGCGACGTTTAAGGATAGTCCGAGATGTGCATTTGACTATAGTTCACGAGAAAATCTGTGTCTTAATCTAAGGTTTAAATCCACATCTCGGACTATTCTAAGACTCGTTTTGGAATAAGGGGGAAGAGGTCTCCTTACGGACTGTAAACTTACTTTTAAACAATACATATCCAAAACAATAACTCTCTACTTTCGACTTCATTGACGAAACCGCGAATACTAAAAACTTGTGAATTTTGAACCAACTAAATTAAATGAATGAAAATCAATTAGTGTTAATAGATATAGGTATAAATGCCTACTCTTAATCTTAGACATAATCAAAACACAATCTAGTTACTGACAATTAAACTCTTGGTTATCTGTTGGTGATTAGGAATTACATTTCTAATCAATTGTTGTTCTTTTATCTACTTTGTTTTAATTTTAGCTTTAGCTTTGATTTTAGTTTTGCTAATCTTTTATAATTCAATAATTTTATAACGATTAAAATTAATTAAACAATTGGGTACTTCCGAACTTAGATTAGAAACTCAGACTTCACTACTGAAGGCCAATTCTCGTAAATAACATTGTTAAAATTACATTTAAATATCATTTCGATCTCAAATAATACCCTCAAATTAGCTCAAAATACCCTCAAAGTTAGCTTTTTGTAAAAAAAACCGACTTTGATGGTATCTTTTGCAATCGAAATGCAATCGGGATGATATTGAAATGTAATTTAAACAATATTATTTACGGGAATTGGCCTTCTGATTAGTTTTAATCACTGACTCACTACTGAAGCGATTGCGATGGGACTTGGTATGTAGGAAGCTAAAGCTTTGGAATAATATTTAAGTTAGTTTTATCCCCATATTCTGGAGGGATTGGGGTTGTGGTTCGGATTAACCTTGGGTGGTTGAAATAGCGACAGGTCACAGCAACTGCAGAAGCTGCTGTAGGGTAAGATCTACAAAACCTTATTAAGACCTGTCGTCATGGATGAATTGGAGTGATGGGCTGTGAAAACGAAGGATGAGAGACGATTGCATGCAGCAGAGATGAGAATGTTGAGATGGATGTGTGGATTAGCTGGGTTGGATAAAATATAGGTAACGACAATGGATAAAAAGAACGAGTATATTAGAGAAAGCCTGAATCTAGCACCAGTTACTGAAAAAGTGAACGGGAACGGTTTGAGTTGGTATGGATGTATGACCTAATTTAGACGGATGGATGTGAACGATGAGATGACGGCTAACAGAGATGAAGGTAGTAGACGTATTGCAGCCGACCCCAAATAAATTAGGATAAGGGAAGGAAAACGGGACTTACGTGGGCAAAATAACATCGCGCAGCTAGTATTAGATAACAAAGTGGTAACCATTTTGTCGTGTCACAGTTAATTTAACAATTTAGCAAGTAAGTGGCAGCAGTCATTGTCACGGTCAGTTGTGCTGTTTGTCTTTCGTATTATACCCAGACTTGTTTGTTAGTGGAAATTGAACTTTTCAGAATGTCTGCTCGAGCGTGATCTCATTTGACAATGAATCATGGATTTTCCTTAAATTAAATTAAATGATTCTAATAGATTACAAAAAATATACGTTAGATACCTAAGCACTGTACTTACTCTGGCTGGACCCTAATGAAACCCATTAACCTAAATATGTATCTATTAATACCTATTAATACTCTGGCAACATCGGCAACGATGAGGAGTGTGTAACAGAATTGCACCACCTAATTTTGCCATCTCCATACTTACGTCATAAATCAGATAAACTAAACTGATAAGTAAGTCCGATCATTGGAAATCCCCGATACCCGCACTAAGCGTTTGGCTTCCTGGAATCAGTTGCCTGCGTCTGTCTTTCCTGACGTGTACAATTTGGGGGTCTTCAAGTCCCGAGTGATCAGGCATCTTCTAGGAAAGCGTGCTACATCTTCGCCTACCCTCAGCAAAGTTTGATAGTCTTCAAACACTGACCTATTATTTGTAAAAAAATTCTACAAAATGATTGAAAAATAACCTATCATTTTTTATGGTTTGTTGAAAATGATTTTTCCATCTAAAAATCCTATATTCCTATGATCATCACCGTATAGAGTGATTGTTTAACATAAACCACACTCCCCTTTGTCTTAAACAAAATTATGGGTTCATACGCCATCATTAGATACCTCATATGGACAAGTATTGGTAGAACAATGGGTACCTACATGACGTGCTATGAAATTATTTGCTATTGTTTTAATTGTAAAGAATAAACAAAACGCGTGCTTATGGGATGATCCTGTTAGTTTTTTAATGAGTCTTTTTTTTCTACTAATTATTCTATAGGTACCTACTTCTTTTTTATTTATTTTTGAAGTGAAAACTTCTTATGGCGCGTTGGGCACTTTTGTGGGTGAGCATTTTCAGCCGTTCTCGCGACAGATGAGATTTGACAGATGAGATTTTACACAGATATACAGCGCGACAGATGAGATTTTACACAGATATACAGTTTTCACTTCTGCCTGCACTCCCGGAGTGCGCTGTTTTTTTTTCTAAAGGCGAAGTAGCCGAACGTAAAACACCCGTCTTCTAAGCCTAAAATTGTTAACAATTTCATGAAAATGTTTTCTATACTATTTGTAGGTGTCTTTACCGACATTTTTGTGTCATCGTGTAATTTTATGTCGAAAACTTCTTTTTGTTTTGAAGCCTATCGAAATTATATGCAAATAGTCATAAATAGACATTTTCTGACGACGGTTCCAAGGCCGTTGGCAAGCGTCACCAAAGGCCTTTTAAGTAAATTAAATACGATAATTAATAAACGATTAGTTTTGTTAACTTTCGGGGACAAATAGTTACAATATGTGTGTGATTATGGTTTTTGCAATTGTATTTCTGCAAAGAAAAAAAAGAAAAAAACTACGCTCAAATCGTATGAAAAATAAATAATAATAAATATTGCAGGACACTCCACACATCGCCATCGAGCCCCAAGTTAAGTAACTAGACTTGTGTTATGGGTGCTAGACAACGGATATACTACTTATATTACTTTTCTTTTGTAAATATATACTTATACTTATAATACATAGAAACAACCAGACCACAGACAAATATTTAAGCATAAATACTTGCCTGAGGCGGGAATCGAACCCGCGACCCTGTGTTTGACAGTCCGGCATGGTGACCATTGTGCCAACTGGGTCAACGTGGTACAAAATAAAAAAGTATTCCTCATTTATTTACAAGAGTTTTAAATTACTATAGAACTATATCAATGAACAAATCTGTCTAGATTCCTAGTAAGCTACCAACATTCCTTATTTATTCGCCATCATTTAAAACAAACAAATAAATTCATACATCTAATGGTAATGAGATCTCAAGGAAATAGGAAGAGTTACAAACATATTTTACTATACAATTAGCTCAAATTCTATATCTATTCTGCATTTGATTATACTGGCCAGTTTCAGTTCTCACGGTAGATAAGTATAAAGAAATATCTACATTTTAATTAGATTTAACTAAGGGTACGGTTATGCCGAGATGCATTGCACATCGATATCGCACAAATGGCTACGAAGCAGTGCGGTGCGAGTGAAACGGTGCACGGTGACATTGATTTGACCAATCACAAGCTAGAGCACATAGATGAACTTCGTAGATGTATTGCAGAGTGGTTTATTTCGACATGTAACAGTCGGCTGCATAATTGCATCCCACCGTAGAGCTTCAAAACGGCTGTTAGTAGAATATTTTCAACACAAGCAAAATTCTAGGCACCTGCTTTAATTGAA
Organism: Idaea aversata; assembly: GCA_907269075.1. NCBI lineage: Eukaryota > Metazoa > Arthropoda > Insecta > Lepidoptera > Geometridae > Idaea > Idaea aversata. The sequence goes on from OU026084.1 coordinate 3,974,753, forward strand.
GTTTAAAGTATTTTAACTCGTGAATTTATCAAACAAAAATGATTAGAATGAAAACATTTCAAAAATAGTAATTTTAAAACTCTACGGTGGGTCTGCTATTATTCTGCCGACGTACGTGACATGCTAGGTGTGATGTGCGATGCATCTTCGGCATAACCATACAACAATCGAACTTAAATAATATAACAATCTATAAAGACTGCCTAACAGAGAAGTTCAGATAAAACCGCTAGATCTAAAATAGTCTAGAATCTAAGAATTTGCCCGCTGCGCCAAACTAGTCTTATGAAATGAAAACGATTTCAGTCGTAAAATAATTAACCATACAAAATAAAGTTAGATAGGTACTATATTAACCGTAATGGCGTAGTCTGTTATCAGCAAATATCCATAAAACATTGATAAAATAGTAGAGTACCCCAATTTAGTTCCATAATCATTAGCCACTGCTTTTAGGATAGTAAACTCGGTAAACCCATCGCTTTTGAGGTCATTATCATTTACCTAATTGAGATAAACCACGCGGTCTACCACCAGGGCTACGAAGTAAAGTCGAGGAGATTAGATGTCTGTAAAATGTTATTCAACCTCCATAGATGTCTCTTTAGCATTTACGACCTCGTTCGACACCCCAGACTAAGAAGATTGAATATAATCACTGTCAAAAGCACAACCTATTTATATATTAATTACAACCTTCCTAGATATACGAATATCAAAGGCACACAACCTCCTTTGTATTTTTCTAGTAGAGTTAACCTCTTTCGTTTCTCGAAAATTGATTTCTCTCCTTTTTATAAAGGATTAAAAACTCCTTGTTAACTTTATACTCTTCTTTTTACCCAGCGACATCTGGCCAGTGACAAAGATGTAACTTGCATGGACGTATAGGTATTTATATTACGTCCATGGTAACTTGTTTCCTGTGGTCTTGAAGTTTGCATGCAAACTTAAATGAGTTTTCTGTTTTTGAAATGCATTTCCTAAGTAAATGAAGTCAAGAAAAGGTCGCGTGGAAGTAAAATACAAAATATATTTTGAGGCCATTACTTAAAGAAAACATCAAAGGTAAGATTTTAAAACACACAGTTTCAGACGGTATTATTTTCAAATACCTACTTATTATATAAATATAGATTGGGTTGTTCCCATCCGCTGTTATTTCATTGTTAAAACCATAAGAGTAGGCCCATTTAAATTTTATATCTAACAAACTTTATCAGCTCTTTTTTTTTATTATGTCGATTTTCTCCTACATCCTAAAAGGAACCCCCATGCAAAGTTTCAAACTCGTAGCTTTTGTAATTTCTCTGTTTTATAAAATAGATTTTATTTTTACTATTTCCAGGGCTGCGATGCAATTGTACGGTTAACAAAAAACCTGTAGCCTTCAAACATGTGAATCGAAGCTTTTGGGGTAAGAGCTCGTAGCTAATAGAGGGAGACCTACTAGAAAAGTACATTATCCTTTAGTATAAATAAAATATACGGGACGAACAAACAACCTTCTTTTTTCGAAGTTTGTTAAAAAAAAGCTGCAGTCTTCTAAAATGTGAATCGAAGCTTTTGGGGTAAGAGCTCGTAGCAATAATAGAGGGACACTCACAAGAAAAGTTCATTATTATTTAGTATACACAAAATATACGTTACCCACCGAACAGCCAACTTCCTCCTTTTTTCGAAGTTGGTTAATAAAATATCTAAAATTAACTGTTGTGATAAAACAAAATAAATAAGTGTCACGTCATAATATAATAAGGAAGTCCGTATTGATTGGTTCAGGACGACACAACAAAACTAAGTACAAAAACTTAATAATAGGTTTTACCTAGCTTGTTTGTCATTTAGAAATACCTTCAACTAAATAAAAACAATGATACGGATAAAAAATAGCCATCACGTAAAATACTTATTCAAAATATTTAAATAGAGGTCTGTCGGCAGAAAACTCTTAACAGGGTTAGACTCACTTTAGTAATAAGTTTATAATGTATTTCTATTTTGTTTGTTTCTTGTCTACTGAATATCATACATAGTATAAAACAAAGTTGCTTTCTCTGTCCCTATATCCCTATGTATGCTTAAATCTTTGAAACCTCGCAACGGATTTTAATGCGGTTTTTTTTAATAGATAGAGTGATTCAAGAGGAAGGTTTATATATATAATACATGCATAATGTAGCCGTGCGAAGCCGGAGCGGGTCGCTAGTATTAAATAAATAAATTAGTTCCAAATCTGCTGACTCAAACTTGTATTGGACTGACACACTTTAAAACATTTTCGGTCCAATTTGGGCTAAAACTTGATGAAATTATTAGCAGTCGTGCAAAGCCTTTTATCTCATATGAAAGTCTTATAAGAAAAATATTGCATTTCATTTGGCATTGACCAAATAGAAAGTCAAAATTCTAGACCAATCGGGAATCCCACTGTCGTAAATCAGTGCATTTTCACCTGCTACCTACGCTATGAATCATATTATTATCGGTGCACAATGGCATTCTAAAAAAAAGAAATAAAATCTAGATCCGGAAATATAAATACGTAGACATGATTTCTTAGAGTTGACAAAGTATACCTTTAGATCTAGTTTATTGGTATTTTTTAAGAATCTTAAAAGCTGAAGTATTAAGACCGGGGAAAATAATTACTATGCATATACATACAAATTCTTTGTTTGAGCTGTCCATCCTCAACTTCTTGGTCAATACAAAGATTGCCTGGAAGAACTCGCTTTTAGCGATAAGGTTGCCCTTTGTAACACTTGATGGGCTTAAGCTTTGTTTTTTATGTTTATTGTAAACTAGCTGTCCCGGGCAAACGTTGTTTTGCCATATAAAAAAAAAAACTAAATCAAAATCGGTTCAGCCGTTCGGGAAGCTACGATGCCACAGACAGACACACACACACACACACAGACACGTCAAACTTATAACACCCCGTCGTTTTTGCGTCGGGGGTTAAAAATCATACAAATCGGTTCAGCCGTTTAGGTGTAGTTTGGCAACTAAACACCGCGACACGATTGACATCAATATTTATACGTCACTCAATTGTTTTGCCTTCCCGGCACCTCTCCATTAAAACTTGAACTTTATGTTATGGTATTAAAGTTCTTATTGACTTGTATTATTACGAATCGTTTGTATGGTATGGAGTATAGAAAAGTGTTGTTTTTAGACATTTTCAGGCAATTTTTTAAATTTTTCTCTCCGTAAGAACCATCCTCGTAACTTATGGAATATTCTAAAAAAAGAATTGGCCAAATTGGTCCAGGCGTTGTTGAGTTATGCGCTTACCAACACATTTTGCGATTCATTTTTATATATAAAAGATTGAAAATGGTGTTTACAATAAAGAGGGCATTCCCAAGCTCCATTACTTTTTCATATTTTGCTTCCTAATGGGTCCACGACATTTTAAAGTAAATAATATTTCCTTTCTCATCGGGTAGGTACATGAAATTATTTGGTAGGTACAGCAATAAAGCCTTCGATAATATCAGATAAATATGTGTGTTTCATAAAAGAAAAGACAAGGAATAGTAAATCAGGCTATAATCTATCTGCTAATATCACATAAAACTTTACATTTATAGATAATAACCTATTGATAATTGTGTTAGAGAAACAAAATAATCATACCTACCTATCCTAAAAAAAAAATTATACATTTCCACTTAAACTATAGCGGTTATGTAAAAGTATGGCATGCAAACAATGTTTTCCCAGCGAACGCGAGGCTAAGACAACACTAGTCTTATCTTATTCAAACATTACTGCAACAAGTTAGTAACTGCCTACTTCAGTTTTTTATTACCAGTGATAAGCCTTCTATAAATATTTCCATTGCGTCCACTATTAAGTGCGGTACCGTGAAGGAGTATTTTTACATGGATTTTGCAAATGGCATGGTCACACGATAGTACGTAACACAATATGCTAAGTACTTATTGATATTTGTTCTGTAATAAAACCTAAGAATAAAACATTATTTATGGACATTTGCTCCGTTCAATAGACTGAAGTATAACACAAATAATAGGGTACCTATTTTATATATTACTAGCGACCCGCTCCGGTATCGCACGGCTATATTATGCATCACTACATAGTATAAAACAAAGTCGCTTTCTCTGTCCCTATTTTTTTTGAACGCTTAAATCTTTAAAACTACGACACGGATTTTGATGGATTTTGATTTGGATGCGGTTTTTTTTAATAGATAGAGTCTCTATCGTAAGAAGGTTTATATGTATAATACATGCATAATATAGCCGTGCGAAGCCGGGGCGGGTCGCTAGTGTATTATAAATATAAACCTTCCTCTTGAATCACTCTATCTATTAAACAAACCGCATCAAAATACGTTGCGTAGTTTTAAAGATTTAAGCATACATAGGGATATAGGGACAGAGAAAGCGACTTTGTTTTATACTATGTAGTGATAAGCCTATGTTACACCCAATGAATCAATGTATCCTCATTCCAAGTTTCATCAAAATCGGTCCAGTACTTTCAGAGCCTATTCGTTACAAACAAAAAAAATGTATTGGTATAGATGTATGTATGTATATACTTGCCGCCAATAATTATTTATCATTTGTCAAATTATAATAAGCTGTTTAGAAGATATTAATGCGGGAACAGATGAACATAAATACTGGTCAAAATCCTAACCCTTTCTTTTGTTTTTATACCACAAAGTATAATGTGGACACCAAACCGGTGATGCAGCCAAGAACAACCTCCGGTTTGGATAGAACCATTGATAAACTACAGGAGAAATATACTTGGGCTAGTGTGATGGCATGTTATTTGACTAGATACTGGGAAACTATGGACACTATGGCGCCTGCCGTAACAATGTCCAACAAATAACAATGTCCACAGGGTCGCGGGTTCGATTCCCGCCTCAGACAAGTATTTATGCTTAGATATTTGTCTGTGGTCTGGTTATTTCTATGTATTATAAGTATATATTTACAAAAGAAAAGTATATAAGTAGTAAGTATATCCGTTGTCTAGCACCCATAACACAAGACTAGTTACTTAGCTTGGAGCTAGATGGCGATGTGTGGAATGTCTTGCAATATTTATTTATTTAAACATCTAAAAATGGCAGGCGGAGACTCGCCAACTCTCAGACTGGGCCACCATAATTAACTAAGCAAATAACACCAAGTGGGCAACAGGAACGTAGCGGCTAATAGAAAGGCCTAACTGGATTTTAAACCAGAAACTTATCACTGACGTTCGGCATCCTTCTAGCATTTCTGCTCTCGAGGCAACGAGCGAAACTGGCGTTTTTTAGTTTGTATTTGTTCTATTGTTATTATATTATTTTTATTCCAATTTCTTCACTAACAAATACCGGCCGTAAAATTATTAGAACAAATTACCACATATACGGTATTGAAACGTTCCTACAATTAACTTGATCAATTTCTTTACAACATAATTGAAGCACACACCGTACCAGTCGAGCTTGAAATTAATCTTACATAACCCTATCTATGAATATCAATGAACTGTCTGTGAAATGCATGCAGATACCTTGGTGTAATTATATTTATTTGAGTAATTAAAAATATGAGCGAAAGGATTCCTTCATTAAGAATCCTTTCGTTCATTCCTTTCTTTCAGGAGGAAAGTTACTTTCTTGTACATACTACCTAGGTGTATTTATATTTATTAAAAAATATGCATATGCAAGCTTAAGAACGAAAGGTTTTTCCATTTGGTATCCTTTTCGTTTATTCCTTTCTTTCGGTAAGGAAGAAAGGAAGGTTATTTTCTTACATTTTTTAACCTATTGGACCTACTACCTAGGTGTAATTAATTTTATTTATCAAAAAAATATGAAAGATAGGTTTTCCATTTGGAATCCTTTCGTTCATTCCTTTCTTTCAGGAAGAAGGTTTTCGTACAAAACGCGTTATAATTTACTCCTATCTACTTATAAATATGAAATTCAAAGTTCTGACTGACTAATATAAACGCAAAGCTCAAAATAATGGCATTCGCTAAGTTTTTTGGTATATTTAAACCTAACACAGACGAAGTTTAGGGGAAAAGCTAGTCTACCCGTTTAGGTATAATCTTTTCTCGAAACAGCAGCACCGTTCAAATTTTTTGCTCACCCAAATTAAAGGTTGCGTTTAAAATTGCGAATTTTACAGCGTCATTGGGATTCACGTTGTCTTAAGTTATAATTAATTATTTTAGTCATGCATGATCGTTTAAATTATTTATAGAACGATATCGAAAATAATATAATTAGACAAGAAAAACATGGGTATGTAATGTAGGTAGGTACCTACTTATTAGTATGATTATGCCCGCATCTGTCTCATATTTGACATTGAGGATCACCTTACTCCGTTCGTGAAAATATTATCATAATTTTATGCTTGATTTGTTTTGTGTCGAAGAAATATTTAATTTTAAACAACACTCGGAAGCGTTTTGGATGGAAATATAGAAAGAGATCTTTATATCTATCTACAGATTGTTCTCTTGACCCACTGTACTGAAAAATATTTCTTAAAGAGATAAATGATTATTTTACTACTAGAGAGAATAATTTCTTGGTTTTAGTAAAAAATCTTAAAATGAGAAGCAGTATTTTTTTATATTATATTCTTAACATTTACTGAAAATAAGAAATTATTATCTAGTCTTTATGAAAAGGATTATTTTTCACTTCAGGAAATCTTTTGTTCTGAGTGGTTGCGGAGTCAATTCTTGTGTAAGTTGAATAAGAATGTGCAAGAGCGTCCATGTTACCGGCAAAAAAGTACCTCGGGAATTTATCTCAATTTGTGTTAGCACTTTCTTCCTGTAATTAGACTCTATAACAATTTAACGTGCGTTAAATAGAAAGATTTCTAAACGCAACGTTAATGATGTTTGAAAGCCACACGTCTTTAATGGCTCTGCTTCACCTGTTTTCTATCATTAACCGCTGAGGTAAATAAACATACAATATTGTGGTATTAAGACGACTCAATGTTATCTCATGCGAATGAATATAAGTGAATGCAAAGTTAACTCCAACTTTGTAAGGCGTAAGACATAATCTGGATCTTCTTTTGTCGTTGCCTCTAGGGCACTTTCTCCCTACCTATAATTTACTAAGTAAGAGCAGGTTGTAATAAGTGCTGAACCAATGCTGTCCGATTATATCGACGTAGACATTTAATACAAAATATCGGAAGAAGGTAACTCATGTCCGCGAGCATTTCGCGGATATTATTAAATCACGATGCATCGCCGAAACACGTTCAGAATTAAAAAGTAGTGTGCATTGACTCTCATCCCCAGTGAGTAGAACCGTCCAAGCGACCACATTTATGTGTATGCCGTCACAACGAGTGGTTGTCTCTTAACTCTCGTCTCTTTTACCGCGATCGCTTCAAACAACTCGTGTTTACATCGGAATTTTACAATTAACAAAATAACTTTCACGGCGGTATAGTTAGGCTTGTACCTATAAAGTTATATTTAATAGACTGACGAAACGGTGCGGTTTTATCCGACTATAAGAGATTTGTATCTTTGTAATTTAACTAGAAAGTGTACGAGCATTTGACATAATGAAAACGGATTACGCGATGGATGAGATGCAGAAGAGTAAGTTTATTTTATTGTTAAAAAATTTGATTTAGTTAGAATACAATTTGAATGGTGTAACAGCTAAGGTTTGAATTGACTTATGAAAATAATATTTGTCCTAAGGTTTTAATTGTTTTTTCATCTTTAAAATCCGTGAATATTTTAATTTTACTACAATTTATACAATAGTAAAAACGTTATTTACTTACAGCTACCTGATTAATACGCACGCGTTTATCAAAATCGATGCGGTTGATTTGTACATTAAACACGTTTAAAAAGCGATAAAATTATACTTTCGAGTTTTCTTACTTAGGTACTTGTCACTACATAGTATAAAATAAAGTCACTTTTCGCCGTCCCTATGTCCCTTTGTATGCTTAGATCTTTAAAACTACGCAACGGATTTTGATGCGGTTTTTTAAATAGATAGAGTGATTCAAGAGGAAGGTTTATATGTATAATACATGTATAATATAGCCTTGCGAAGCCGGAGCGGGTCGCTAGTAATAAATAATACCTTCACATCGAGCAATTGGGTAAAAATAACAAAGGTTTTGTATTAAAAGAGTCGTATATACGGGCTTTCTTTGGGTTTTAGGATCATCCTTTGATGTATACAGAAAAAACAGTATTTGAAGCAAAAAATAATCCTCCATAGACACTAGAGAATAATTTCTTGTTTTTAGTAAATGTTCTTGAAAATAATAAATAGTATTCATAATTTAGGAAAATTGCTTTCTAAATTAAGAGTACTGCTTATAATTTCAAGATTTTTTAATAAAACCAAGAAATTAATCTCTATCGTCTATTTATGGAGAGATTGATTTCTTTCTTAAAAAAACCTTTTTTTCTATGTTACTTACTTCTTTAAGTAAATATTTAAAAGTGAATCCAGTAAAATCATCGATTAAATATTATGTAACTTTTCGATTCTTTGAATTAAGCTATTTCTATTATCGATAAAACGTGAAATCCTCTGAAAATAACTATAATTTAAATCGCAATTTTCTTGCAGACAACAGAGGTATCTATACCTAGGTAGGTATACATATTTACTCTTGGTATATATGTACTTATCCATTGTTTATATTAACAAATGTGAAGCAAGCTGTTCAGTATTTGTTCAACTTGATAATAAAATTGCATATTTATTTTGCTATCTTTATTTGTTTAGGCGCATCTACCTACATTATACATAAGTGGGCAATTCTTTGAAACCGAGTGTTTTTACATAATTTGTCTGGCTTAATTTTTATCTTGCTCGGTTAAAGTAGGTTTTATCGTTAATCTTATGTTAAAAAATCGATTACAATTAAAACACTTATTAGTTTAAGAAATATGGTCACTTAAAAAAATTGTAGCCAGCCAGATAAATGATTATCTAACCAAATAAATAAGAAAATGTGTTCATGTAAATTAGAACTGTGCAGATGAATGAGTCTAGCTTTGATTTTATTAATCATTTATTTATTTTAATGTCAATATACATTTGAGAGACTTAAATAGGCGTAGATAGCGAAGTTTTTGTAATATTTTTTAATAATTTAAAAATTAGTAGAGAAACATTATTACGTTATCACAAAAGCGAATTATGGAACTACTACATTGGAAATGAAAGAAGAATAGATTATGATTTTTGAGTACACACAGGTTCAAAAGAAAAAAGATGCAAAATTGACAAAAAAACAATTAATTACTTACAACATTAAATACAACACTATAATTACCTATTTTATTTTATTAAGTAACATAAGTAGGTACCTTATTTTCTATCAGTTTATTTTATAGCTACGTATTGGCTGTAATTTTAATCTCTCTTCATAAATGTTATGTTTACAATGCGAAGCCTCGCGGGAAAACTAGTATAAGAGAAAGTGGAAGATGTTTTCATTACAATTTACTTATACCTACTTTATTTTTTAACTAAGTAGGTATTATGATAAAGTAAGCAACGCAAACAATGAAACGAAAACAATATATATTAAATAATCTAATATTTAGGCAATTGAAGATATGACACCACAAGGCAGCATCTTGGATGATGGTAGAGCCATCATCCAAGATGCTGCCTGGTATGGTCTGATGATGAAGATGGAAGATTTAAAAACCTTTTCATTTATTCAGCGACATCTACCAAAACTATAATATTTATAACCTACCTAAACCTATATAAATAAATAACCGGTTCCAGAATTAAATAAAATATACCACCTGTTCCTAACCACTTTTGACCTAATAAAAAAACTCAAAATTTAAATAAAATAATCCATCAAATATTTTAATTTCCTTGTTAAAACTGAACATAAAAATAATTACAAGTAAATATAGGTATTAAAATTCAATTTTATACGCAAAACTGAGATAATCGCGCGTCTAAAATATTCTAATTAGGTGTCTATACTGATTTATCTCTGTTACATAATGTCTAGCTAGTTTCGTTCAAGGCTGTTAGGCAAAAAGCCGTAGACATCATTTTTTTTTACAAACAACAAGTACCGTAGTATTTTAAAGATCAAAAAATATGATAAAGTACGTTTATTTATCATATTAAGACACATATACCTATAGGTACGTATACCTACTTGTCCCTATAGCACTGCCACATCAATGTGTCACCTTAATTAAAACCAAAATATATCGTAAAATAGGGAAAACTACCTAAAAACAGGTCATTAGATAAATACCTATTTTCTTTATTGTCAATCTAAAAATGTATTTATTTATTTTTTTGTTATTTTGTCATTAATATTTTAAGGTTTTTAAAAACCCAAAGTTTTTATTACCCGCACACATAGGTATCTCTATTAAAGCCCTTATGCTAAGCAACTAGGTTTGTGTTATGATGACCTGCTGACAACGGCTTCATAATTTCTCATAAAAGCAATTCTTCTAGAAAATCTTGAAATGACCAATTTTCTGTGCGCTCTAGGTGCAATTCTGTTCACCTTTCCGCAGATCCTCACCATTTTTATAGGAGTCACACCTGAGGGAAACAAAAAAGATTTGTCTCAATCGAATCGGTTAAGACGTCTTTGACTAGGTAATCGGTAAACATACATAAAAAATATACACGACGAAATAAGAACCTCCTCCTTTTCTTAAAGTCGGTTAAAATGCATCAATTCAGAGCAAAATATAAGTAATTATATAGAAAACACCAACTTATACATTATTTTAAATACACAATATTAAAATGTAGTTGTAGAATCATTAAAATCACATTTTATTCGGCATTCATTTTCGATTAATAATTTGTTTGATGTACCTACCTATGGGTTTTTAATAATATCTTAAGCAGAACTATTTTATTCAATAAATAGTATATAAGGTTAGTAAGAAGCTTTAATTAGAAGTTTGCAATTTGAGAGTCATTGGTATTCTTAAATGATACGACAATTTTTGTGTGTGCAGTTTTCAATGCTATTGGTGCCGTATCGTACAAAATGAGTAATATATTGAATTTTATACTGGATATATTAGAATTAAAAAGGTGTATAATCGTATAACTACTTACCTAATGATATCAAAAACAAAGTTATCGTAGCTAGTAGGCATGTTGTGTTTTTGTTAGCACAGGTGTGCTGTCTGCAACTGGGAGTTATAAATTTTAATAGCCAAGGCTCGTAAGCCTTGTAATCTGACTATGATCAAATTATTCAAGGAATTTACTAGCTCACATATGTTCACTAAGCTAAAATATGTATCTACCTTAGTAATAAAATGATAACGACTGATAAAACCGACTATAATAAAGTACCAATTAAATTAACTAAAATAGTTTCTAGATAGCCATCATCTATTAACGTTAAGATAAAACTTATTAGCCTATATACTGCCGATATGGTTTATTTAAGCCTAGCTTTTATCCACGACATCGTATGCGTAGGAGTTGTTCAAATTCCTTTCTTAGCGGATGTCTACGTCATAATAGGCCCAATACCTCAATTCGTCCATCGGTTTGGGCTGTGAGTTAATATATTAGTCAGTCAGGCCTTTAAATTTTATATATATACAATCATAGAGCAATGTTAACGACTCTTTATAAAACAATAGATAAAATAGAGAAAGACCACAGATTTTTCTGTCAGGCGATACCTCGTTGACCACAGTTCACTTTGGCAAACAATCGTCTGACTTCAAAGTCGTAGGTACGATCGGCGACCTATGGCTATCAATCGATAGAGTCTGTAATCTTTACACTCTAATAAATACTCTGTATCGATGTTTACGACTTTTTTCTAAACAATGAAAGATTAACAGTGCCTGTGCCGGCGCCGATGAACATAAAAAAACAATTTATAACCATTAAATAAAACGGAATTGGTACAGAATCGTCTCACAATTTATCAGTTAAGAAATTGGAATCGGTCTTTAATTGTTTTGATAACATTGATCTGCCCACGTACTGGTAACAATACCTTTTGTGTGAATTTAAAAAATGTTTTGAATCAATTTTAATATTAGAAAATAACTATGAATTCCTTTGTGTTCTACACTAGATATTTTAAGTTAGCTTCCATTTCGTTTCCCTTTTTTTGCTTATTGTCGTTCCTTCCCTTTTTACGGGTAAATAATAATCACTACATAGTATAAAATAAAGTCACTTTTCGCCGTCCCTATTTCTCTTTGTATGCTGATGATTCAAGAGGAAGGTTTATATGTATACTCGTAATACATGCATAATATAGCCGTGCGAAGCCGGAGCGGGTCGCTATATGATATAAATAGCTAAGATAGATAGATCCACTATTATATTAATCTCTTTTATCATGTTTCGAAATTTCTAAATCGACTTCGAATTCAACATATTTTAACTAGATCAAATGCTAGAAACCAGGTAATTTTGTCAGCCGTTTAGACCTTTGCATCTGCCAGATCTATTCAATTCTAACTTATGTCATTTGTTCTTTCACAGAGACCACTTCAATACTAGGCGTGTCAGACATAACTAGCAACAAATTGATCTGGAGACAGCTGGTGGCTGAGCTCGCGGGGACCTTTCTCCTCACGTCCATCGGTATAGCTTCCTGCATTACGATCAACGAGTCAAATGTACCACATATCACCAGTATTGCGTTGTGCTTCGGTCTACTCGTCGCTTCTATTGTACAGGTAAGTTCTAACACATGTTAAGATGATGATGAAGTCCTCCATAGGGTGTTCGCCAACGGCGAAAAGCTTGGCTAGATTTTTAGGGTGATGGGAGCGGATGTGCCTTGTGAAACCGAACTTGGTTTTAAAGTTTCTGTAAACATATTTATTTAGGTAGTAGGTAAGTCTTCAAAGCACTCACTTGCACAGAACAAAAACTTTCATAAAGCAAGAAAAAAACCTCTCCATAAAGACGTTACATAATTAATTTCCAGGATAAACTTGCGAGACAAGATAATGAAATTATTATTACAAATTATAGGTCAGCGTTTGAGCACTACCTGATGGTATAGGTGACGATGCGGTCTAAGATGTATGCTTTCCTTTAGGTAAGATACCTGTTTACTCGTGACTTGTACAGATTCCCAAATTGTACACGTCAGGAAAGATAGACACAGGAAACGAATTCCATTCATTACCTACTTACACGTTTTAATTTGCAAAATTTAAAACATTTTAACTTAGACGTCTCTGTGTAATTTTATACAGTAGATATACAAAAAGTGACTCTACCAAAACAAATAATACCAAGTAAGCTCTATTTACGCCGTAAACAATAGGGAAGTGTATATAGAAGAACACATGACAAATGTCTAATTTATTTTCAATCAATCTAACGCTTCCGTAAATAATTGACAATTGGACAATCAAACAAAGAATTTATTTTTACGCAATAATGGAACGGTATTATTGAGGAAGAATTTATCGAAATAAATAACGGGTTTAGGTCACATAGATGAATATTTTATTTTTAAAATTATTATGTATTTTTATTTTTTTAATTGCCAATCTTGTTTGTAAAATCGTGAATTCTGAACCCGGAAGAAATCGAATTTTCAGACAGAGTATAGTCGTGCACAAAAACGATTCAAGTCAAGCTTGAGTTACGCATAATTATAAAACTTAGCTAAGTTAATCACAAATACCAATTACCTACATTTTTTGATGGAATTTTCGTTTCGGGACATACCTACTTAAGTAGGTACGTTATTGATGTCAATAGATGAATAATTTATTTTACATGTTTTATTATTTAAAAAAAACGTGTTAATTTAACTTAAATAAGGTGCTCACAAAAAGTCTCTGCCCACCGTAACGTTTACAATCCTGTGCAGCACTATTTGAACATCATAACAACGTAACCTGTGGATCGAATTCACGTCGGTTGGTGTAGCGGGTGGCGGCTTATACCAAACTCTCAACTAAATACATAGCTAACATGTCGAAAATAATAATCATACTGAGTACTTTTAATTCAAGTATTTATGTTTGTGTGTAATGTCTATTAAAAGAATGTCGTAAGTCCAATACTTGTTAATAGTATTATTGTAGCAAACTGATAATTTACGACCCATACTGTACAAGTTCAAAGAATTAATTACACAAAAAAGGAAACATCAGAAAAAAATAAGGGGAGAAAAGAGCTATTTGCTGTCTCTTATACTGCTAACCGTACCCTAATACTATTGGAGCCTATATAAAGGAACCAAAAAACCAAATAGTTGTTTATTATTAATTTCTAAAATACAAATGTTTGGAGCTTTTAAGAACCAAAGTATACCTAGGTATAGATACTAGATTCCTATGAAGCCCAAATAACAAAGTTTCGGAGCATGGTGTGGGCTAAAGCCATTTATATTTAATCGTCTACGCGTCTGAAGTACGATGTTTGGCAATAATTATATGATACTAAATCGAGCATTTCCCACGCGGTCGCAGACCTATGATCACTCATGTGTAAATTATATCACTTGTTCAATATCATTAAAAGGCCAATATGCAAATGTATAGATACACAAAATGTATTAACCTTGACATACGACGTTTAATACCTTATTACTTTTCTTTAAGATACTAGCCATTAATATCATAAATTATATACGTTAAACGTACAGTATGCGTCATAAGTACACTATCAGTTTGCTACCATAATACTAAAAACAAGTATTGGACCTACGACCTTCTTGTAATAGACGTTACACAGAAACATAAATACTCGTGATTATTATTTTCAACGTGTTAGATGTGTATTTAGTTGTGTGAGTGGTATAAGCTGCCACCCGCTACACCAACCGACCGTGACGCGACGTGGGTTCAATCCACAGGTTACGTTGTTATAATGTTCAAATAGTGCTGCACAGGATTGTAATCGTTACGGTGGCGGTGGACTATTGAACGTTGATCCTATGTTAATGATAATACTAGCTGCGCCAGGCGGTTATACCCGTGTTAATCACTACATAGTATAAAACAAAATCGCTTCCCGCTGTCCGTCCCCATGTATGCTTAGATCTTTAAAAGTACACAACAGATTTTGAAGCGGTTTTTTTTATAAAGATGGAGTGATTCAAGAGGAAGGTTTTTGTATATAAACCAAAACTACCATGCGTACGAAGTCGCGGGCAACAGCTAGGGTCTCTATAAAAATGAAATTGATTTTCTTTAAACACAGAATACATAAATGTAACTATGTATTCTGTGTTTACTACGAACTTTAACAGCCTTTAAAACCTCTTTAGAGGTTGAATTCCCAAAAAAATATTTCTTAGTAGTTAGTGCGTGCTTATTTTTTAAAAGGAGTTTCTTCCATGCAAAGTTTCTGACTCGTAGCTCTACTAGTTTTAGAGCTTTCTTGATGAGTATGTTTTCTCTTTTATATTAGAGACTAGCGACCCGCCCCGGCTTCACACGGCTGTATTATGCATGTATTATATCTAAAAACCTTCCTCTTTAATCACTCTTTTAAAAAAAACCGCATTGAAATCCGTTGCGTACTTTCAAAGATCTAAGCATACATAGGGACATAGGGACGGCGAAAAGTGACTTTATTTTATACAATGTAGTGATTACATCAGCCCCTCTCACCCTTTTTCTCACGAATTTCCCAAAATCTTTCTTAGTGCGCGCCTACGCTATAAAAATAACCCCCATGCAAAATTTCATACTCATAGCACTTTTATAGTTTCAAAGATTTCTTAATAAAATTTTTCTCTATTATTTAAATATGATAAAAAAGATATGGCTCTATTTCGGTGCTCTAACTCCGAGTTTCTACTGACCTATATAATAATATCTTGTTTTATATGGATATGAATAGATTAATAGGTAAGTACTTAACTATTTGCTTATTTTTGAAAATATTCCATGCGATCTGTTCTTAATGGCTAAAAACATGTTTTGTTTTATAAATACGATACTTGTTTTTAAAATATCCATGATATAACGTTAATTGAGAGTATGATAATATTTTTATTGGAAATAAACCTCAGTAGGAACCAAAACACTACTATAGATACATAAAATTCGATTATAAATCTAAATGAATCAAATATTATTTATTCAATACTAATTACAAATAATTTTAAATTAAAAAGTAAGCATCTATTCATAAATAAATAAATATTGCAGGACATTCCACACATCGCCATCTAGCCCCAAGCTAAGTAACTAGACTTGTGTTATAGGTGCTAGAAAACGAATATACTACTTATATACTATTCTTTTGTAAATGTATACTTATAATACATAGAAACAACCAGCCCACAGACAAATATCTAAGCATAAATACTTGTCTGAGGCGGGAATCGAACCCGCGACCCTGTGTTTGGCAGTCCGGCATGGTGACCATTGTGCCAACTGGGTCGTCAAAAAAAAATTAAAAAAGATAAAAAATAATTATTATAAAAAATAAACTAAAATCTAATTAAAACTCAACATAAAACAAGATTTAAATTATAAATAGTAACTCCCGATCCCGTGGGAATATCGGGATAAAAAGTAGCCTATGTTATTTCCAATGAATCAATGTATCTTCATACTAAGTTTCATCAAAATCGGTCCAGTACTTTCAGAACCTATTAGAGTAGAAATACACCATCCAGAGCATACCCAAAAGGCTCAAATCAAATGACATTTCTATTTTAAAAGTGTAAAATCCTTATAATTTATTCAGCAACTAAGACAGTACTCCGTTCAGTTTAATTTGATGAGTATTCAATTGATATCTTGACTAAATAGTCAACTCATTAGACATCTGAGGAAATTTCTTCTGATGGTATTTATAAACAAACATTGTTTTCATCATTGAACATACATACACGTACATAATAATATATTCTAGTGCAATGTTATTCAAAACAAAGTTTTTATAAAAATAATCTACAGTATTTTTGCTTCGAGAAAATTGAGTAAATTGTCGTCTTCCTATCTTCACTTGTGGTCTTCGAAAACACCCGCTTATTTGGTTATCGGTTATTAAATAACGACCTTCTAGGTAAGCGCGCTACATCTTTTAAACCGCATCGTCACTTACTATTAGGTGGAATAGTGGTAAAACGTTGACCTATCTATTCATCAATTATGTAACGTACAGATACCAACGGTGTCTATTAAATCTAAGCGTTAAAAATAATACCGTGACTTGTCGAATAAGAAACAGGAAGACGATCAAAACGGAGACAGATCAGACAACACAGAAACAAAAGAAGATCGAAACCGAGACAAAAGATTTATGTTTCAAACCATGACAGCAGCATCTTTCTAACGAGTAGACTCCACAATTGATATCTATTTAGCAACATTACTTAAAAAAAAAGCCTTTTGTCCGTGAACCCGCTTGTAAATAAGCAATTGATATGCTAATTTTGTCGATATGAATCGAAATTTTTTTTTAAACAGTTTTGTAATAGCACCATGTTGTGATTGTTTTCTGACACGGTACCCATCAAGGTGGTTGTATCATAGTTACCTATCTATCTGTCATAAGACATGTTATAATAGGATGGAGTAGAATTATCGTACATATTATAGGCGTGTGAGAAAGGCTTGTTTATCTAGAGAACCTTCGTGTGATTATCCAAGCCTGTCATTGATGAATTGGGTTTGAGATTCACCCTTGCTTGTGACAAGGTTCGATTAGTTTACCATTAAAAATATAAATACAATTTTCTGCAATACAAAACGCTCAGTATACAATATGTTTCGATGTATTTCGAATATTTTAAGACGAAACGTTGTTCTAGCTAGATTATCAAACAATTTTTGTTCGACGACTTTTGAAGAATCCATTTTTATTTAATTATATTGGGGTTAAATTATCAGAAAAATCAGCAGCTTTTGGAAATAAAGACCATTTATGTTTAAATTATAGTGGTCCAAACTTAATAAACAAATAAACCAACAAGCTCCATCCACGTTTACTCGAAAATATAAGCTGTTTTTTGGACTTAGAAGTCATTATAAGTACTTCTAAGCCCAAATATCAGCTGATTTTCGAGTAAACCTACAACCTATCATAGCTTAGTCGACCGTCTCCAGAATAAACATATCATAAATATGTCTGGAACCAAGCAGCGGGTTTCATCACGATATTTCTCATCACCATAGGACACACGTGAAATTTTTGTACAAACCACAACCTCCATAATGAAAGTCATAGTATCTTCCACTAGCCAACACCAAGTATTCAATACCCAAGCAAGGTCATTGATTACCAAATGAGATTTATCTTTCCGATCAAACAAACTAAAACGATATATTTAGATATTGTCACTGTACTACTGAACTGTCGATATTGTTCAATACTGATTAATTTGTACACGACTACGTATGTATGTACACGTCAAAACGTCAATATTACTGTGACTGGGAAATTAATAACTAATTATTGTTAAGCCTGGGGCGTGGTTACTTTGATATTACCATATATAGAGAACTTACCATAAGTCATAGTGGATGAGAGCCATAATGGGCAATCCATCTTTTTTATTTTATTTTAGCGTTGTCTATAGCACCCATAACACAAGTCTAGTTATTTAGCTTGGGGCTAGATGGTGATGTGTGGAATGTCCTGCAATATTTATTTATTTTTTAATCTTTTCCCATACCGAAATGCATAGAATTTGAATTTTTCAAAATCCTTTGATGCCTACGTTATAACAGTTACCTGTATGCCAAATTTTAGCCGTTCATTGGTTTAAGCTTTTTTTAAAAAAAAAATTAACGAGTGAACATCTTCGGCAGAAGAGTGAAAACCAAATGACAGATGTCACGTCATATTTTATAACTGATGCTGCTAATTCAATCCAACCAAAGCTCGCCAAATTAACTAAATGTTTACTTTTGGAAAAAATACTCAGAATTCGAAATCTAACATTATTTTGTGAAATGCGCTTTTAGCTACTTATTGATTATCACCTAAAGTCCGACCTATACTGACCAAAGAAATTTTTCTGAGCAAAACTTATAACTCTGTTTACCTATACCTACTACTTAATGATATTTGCTCAAGAATTACCTATTACTTAGATGTTAAAATATTCAAAATCTCACGTTTTGATTATTTCACAATGACTAATGAATATAAATAAAATATTATTTAACAGTCATAAATAAAATAATTTATCAGTTTTTGTTGATTTAAAATTGTTTCTATGATTGAACGGTTCAAAGTCTGTTTCATTAAGTTCAAGAGTTCAACTTTGCGGCTGTAACTTTATATAAAAAAATAGATGTTGTTCGATTTTCTGACCTAACGAATATACACAAAAAAATTAATACAAATCGGTTCAGCCGTTTAGGTAGAGTTTGGCAACAAACACCGCGACATGAGAATTTTAAAAATATAGATAATAGATTGATTTTTGACATGACTAGAATTAGTCCTAAGTGTCTTTACCACCCATCACTGCTATCAGCTTGAAAATGGCAAAAATGATATGGAATCATTTTATATTCGTTTTATTGATGACAGTAGCCTATCCAGCCGTAGTACTAATGGTTTAAAAACTACCAACCAAATATTAACCTCAACAGTTCCTCTCAAAACCATATGTGCAAACAGCAAACAAGTAAGTACAAAACACACGTTGATAAGCCTGAAATTGGTTCACTTGTGCAATCATCATCTGTCTATCGGATTAGCATGACAATGGAACAATGTGCCGAGACACTGACGTTGTCAATGTCACTACTACATCCACTGCGGTTAGGATCATATTAACTTCAAAACCAATATAACGAAAGGAACTTCCATATTTCACCGCACACCACGATATACGAGTAATAAGTACTAATTCCCTAATGTAATAATTCCGCGTAGCAAAGTTTCTATTCGCATTTTCCCCGCTCGTGTTATAACCGGGCCGCATTTTTTGACAACACCGTACAATCGCTACACAAACCTGGTCTTCCACACCACTTCCAGTAATTAGCTAAATTGCGACTTTTTGGCCTGGAGAAGCCATTAATGAAGAAGAAGAAGAATAACCGTAACTAACAGTCGCAATCAATAACCCTATCTTGGCTCAAGCTTGATATTTCAATGCATCATTTTCACGTGGGCATTAAAATATCGAGCTTCACAAAATACACAGTAGGAATATCGCAACGAATTGAGAACTTCCTCCATTTTGTTACAATCCATAGGTCAACGTTTGACCACTGTCACACCTACCTAATGGTCGGTGACGATGCTGTCTAAGATGCAGCACGCTTTCTTAGCAGATACCTATTTACTCGTGACTTGAAGACCCCCACATCGTACCTATACGTCAGGAAAGATAGACGCAGGCAACTGATTCCAATCCTTTGCTGTACGAATAAGGAATGACCAGGCAAAACCTTAGTGCTGATATCTGGGTTTTCCACCATTCTAATAGTTTCTATTTCTAACCACAACGAAGTCGGTTAAAAAGGGAAACTAGTGTACAAGTAAATTAGTGTAGATGTATCTACATCTACATTTCCTCTTGATTACTAATAGTAATCAAGAGGAAATATTGTATTGTTTGTAACGAAATGGCTCCGAAACTATTTTGATAAAAATTGGTATGAGGATACATTGATTAATTGGGAATAACATAGGCTAATTTTTATTCCGATATTCCTACGGGATTGGAAGTTACGCGGGTGAAACCACGGAGCGCTGCTTTGTTAAAACAACATGGCTGCTAACACCCTGTTCATTAGGAACCTAGTCGCAGGTAGTGTACTTGTTATTGTCGACGTGGTAGGTACGTGGGCGAAGAGATCACAATACTATAATGTTAATCAAGTGCGTGATACAGTTAAATAGAGTGCCAACATGAGTATACCTAGCTCTATAACTCATTTATGTCGCAAGTAATAAGAAAGAATACAAAGAATAAAGAGAAGGAGGGCGCTGTAGTGCCTGGCGCATGTATTAGATGGAGTAAGTTAGCCAAGAACCTACGCCACCCTTTCAACTTAGTCGACCGTGTCCAGAGGATAGAACTTGTCAATAAATCTAAAGCCAGCCGCCGGCTTTTTCATAAGAAATATGCGCTAATTAATTTATTTTACTGTGAAGGAAAACATCGTGATGACAGTAGCTTTTAGTCAATGAATTATTATTAACTAGCGACCCGCTCCGGCTTCGCACGGCTATATTATGCATGTATGATACATATAAACCTTCATCTTGAATCACTCTATCTATTAACATACCGCATCAAAATCCGTTGCGTAGTTTTAAAGATCTAAGCATACAAAGGGAAATAGGGACATAGGGACGGCGAAAAGTGACTTTATTTTATACTATGTAGTGATGATCTATACATTTAATGCTCTACGAAACTCAGCAAACATTAGCACTAACTATATACAACCATTTAAAGTTACAAACACATGTTTCTTCTGCAAAAGTACACAACAAACATACAAAGGTTGAAATTATTTGGTTTAAAATCGTTATAACACGTTTTAGCTGCCAGATATGGGTTAGAACAATAGTAACTATTTATTTTAAATACTGGCTAAATGTTCATAAGTAAATATGTGATATGTTAAGTGTTGTTATATTATTATCTTGGATATTAATCCTTACAATTGACTTGAATTACTTTTAATTATTTAAATTTTAAGGCAATGGTAATTAAATAGGTGACGATATCCCTTTTTAAATGAAAAGTAAAGCGAGTACACAAATTTTTATTTTGAATGTATCTTCAGGTCTTTGAGTAGTTCTACATTTGGAAAAAACATGCATGCTACCAGCATTAAATTTCCTCTGTAAGATTATTTCTAAATGAAAATAGATACAATATAACGTAAAAGTACCTATAAAACTATTTTCCAATAAACTATAAAACCATAATGATTAAGATAGTCACTACATTAATCTAGTTTCTGATCTGTTATTTGTCAGTAATTTTGTTAAAAACGGCTCTTGCGCTAATCGAGCGTGTATGAGTCAGCGCTAAATAACTACTGAGCTCTATATACCAATTTAATATTTAATAAAAAACAAATCTATTAATAAATTAAGAAGTGCATATGTAAAAAAATCTATATTAATAAAAAATGCATTATCAAGATTTAGAAGTAATAGAATTAATTCAAAATCGTTAATAAAGTTATTTAAAAATAAATAAAAAGTAAAATGTCATCATCTCAGTAAAAATGCAAATCCGAAACATAAATAAAAAGTTCGAGAAAATATTTCTGGCACGTATCACGGTCACCCATCAGAAGGTATAACCACGGTAGACGTTGCTTTACCTGCATAGAACTTTAACTAAGTACTATTAAATAACTATTTCACGGATATAAATAAAATAACTATTTCACAGTCGGGTCAAACGCCTCATTTTTGTCACCTACCACTTACCTACATAGTATGTTAGAATAACGGTAAAACCAAATCATTTGTAAAGACACTTTTTATTTAAATCACTATACAAACGAACACCTATACATTTTTTTGTTCCACATCTCTTTGAAACGTTTTTGCCGCTACGGTCTACATTTTCTGCAAAAGTTAATTTAAATTTTTGATCAATGAATTCTTGTTTCTCGCATGTGTCTGCAACTCGGCACACCTGAGTAAGAATGAATAATGAATGAAGAATGAATAAAATAGGATCATTTCAAATGACGACTTACTTTACATTTGTGGAAAATTTATTTCCAAACAATCATTTAAAAAATCCAAGTATCTATAAAATATTCACAGAATCAAGAACAAAAGAAATTTAAAAAACCTAACGTAAAAGCTTTTTCGTTTATATTTCCCATTTAGATGCAAAGTATACCACGACCTTTCCAGAAAAAAATAGAGCAATCCAATGATCAAAACTAGATTTTAATAGGTTCAGTAGGTATATATTATGTATATAAGAAGACTAGGAGAGTATGTAACAAACAAACTCTTCAGCTTTATAATGTATAAGATATAAATATCTCTGTGAAAATAACCATGGTGTTTAAAATTTAATACCCACTAACAGTTACCAAACCTAACAACAGTTTAACGGTAGGTAAGCGTTAAGAAACAGTAAAATCTTAATAGAATACCTATCATTTACCTAAACACAAGTAACGAAGTCTTATTGCTTCACGCTAGGTTACTCATTCATCTTGCTCAACCGAGTGAAAGATCCTCTCACTTAATGTAAAATATTGTTTTCAATGGATGTTAACGATGATGATAATATTTAAAAATTAATTACACTATTTGATTAATGATTTGTGTGGGTGTGTGTGCATCAAAATGCAATATTATTAACAACACTTCACTTAATAAATTATTGTTTCGCGCACAATGAAAAAAAGATCTTAAGAAGGCACAGTTGGCTGCATAATTGCAGACCCACCGTAGAGCTCCAAAACGGCTGTTATAAGAATGTTTTCAACACAAGTAAGATATAGACAGACACCTGCTTTAGTTGAAATTTTAAGTCTTCTAACTAATCAATTTATCAAACAAAAATTATTAGAATGAAAACATTCCAATAATGGTAATTTCCCAGTTCTACCGGGGGCTGCACAATTATGCAGCCGACTGTACCTTCCATAATTCAAATGAAAAAATATTAAGTTTATTAAAATGTCGGTAATTATCCGGGAAAAATATAAAAATAAAAACGATTTTAACAACCCAAGACTAGTTAATTATAGATAGATATAACGCTTTATTGCACACACAAGTTACATAAAAAGACAACAACAAGAAAAATAAATTAAATTATAAAAATAAAACAGTGGCACAAATACGCGGCCTTACCGCTGAAAGCGGTCTCTTCCAGGCAACCTTATACTTACCTACCTAGATCTATTTATGTAAAACCAAGTCGTGTTAGTTACATCATTTATAACTCAACAACAGCTGAACCCATTGTTATGAAACTCAGTATGTAGATAGCTGGAGATCTGGATTAACACATAGGTTACTTTTATCCCGATTTTCCCACGGGATCGGGACTTATGCGGGTGACACCGCAGGGCTTAGCTAGTTGATTAAAAGATAAAGTATTAAGGTATGCAACAGACTGCTTGGAGCCGAACTAACAATGTTGTAACACAGCAATCAACTTGCTTTTCTCGTTACTTTAAGTACCTAGCGTAGGTACCTAACTTGCTTTAATTAAATTAAGTTGTTACTAAGATTGGTGACATTTAAAAAAAATATTAATTACTTAATTCTTGCTATTTGTTATTTTACTTAAGTATATGTTCATTTATGAAAGTGATTTTGTAATTGCAGCTGTTATGAAAAGCATGCATTTCTAATTTGATATGCAGATGCTACCTAGTCTATTTGATCTAGTGGCTGAAAATAAAACTAAACACAAGAAACAGTCATAGCTTGATATTCTGTATACCTATTTCACTTATAAGTCGCACTATTTTCGCTTTCTCTAAAATTTTCACATAGTCATGGACTGAAATTATTGTAGGTACAAATTAAATGAAAATCAACCGAAAATTTGAATCATATCATCTGTTAAACAAAGTCGGTATTTATTTCAATGTGTTAGTACACCATTTATAACTCCAAAACTTGTGGACCGATTGCGATGAAACTTAGAATATAGATAACTGAGCCCTGGAATACCATATAGGCTTTACGGTATTTCAAAGAGATCCAGAATTACGCGGGTGGCTGGTTACTCACTGATAATTTGCCTCATCATATAAACTTGAACCTTAGATGTGCATTAAAGTATTCTGCGTCTTTTGTTTCGAAGCTACGAGTGATTTTGTTACATGACACTTGATATTTCGTACGTGTTGACAACTGTCACAATAAAAATAATTAATTACAGCGAGTGAAAAATCCTTCGTGCCCTTTTGTACTGCCGAAAAAGTTTGATATTCGACCGTGACATTTCGGTTATATTTCGAAAGTGGAGAATTAAGGAGAATTATAGTTTGGCGCCCCGGTTTCGCCATTCTGTCTTAATTATTTTGCCCCCTACACTTTGAATCGTGTATAATTTGTGATGTTTACTACTTACTTGTTGACCGAGCAAGTGAAGCGTCTGCTTTAAATCTGGGCATCTGTCAGTATTTATCTATTTTTACTCTTCTATAGGTAGTATTTTACAACCGAACGAAACTTATACACCTTTTAAGATTTAATAGATTTTTTTTTTTTTTTCAAAAAATCTGGCTGATCTTCGCCTTATAAGATTTGTTTTGGACTAAATTTTTTTTATTATGCGAACTTTTAGTTGGTCTCATATAATTTGAAGAAGATCTAATAAGGACTTTCGGAGTAATGCTTCATGGTCTACTTTTACCAGTGAAATTGACCCTAAAATTGCTAAGAAGAGCAATTGCCTAATTGATAGAGCATCTTGATGGAGCACAAAACTCCTTAAAGTTTGTGCTCCCGAGGTCTACTTGGTTATAATAATATCTACGATTAAGATTAATAGAGTTATCTACGTTTCCGTTTTAGTTAAAACTAGCTGTTGCCCGCGACTTTGTACGCTTGTAAGTTTTTTTGTACCAAAACTTCCTTTTGAATTACTTTATCTATTTAAAAAACCACATCAAAATCCGTTGAGTAGTTTTAAAGATATAATCATACATAGCTGCAGACAGCGGGAAGCGACTTTGCTTTCGTATATGTAGGTAGTGATTAGGTACAATGTTTTTGCATGGCTGAGAAGGTAAACAATTTTATAGTTGTAACCTTAAGAAAACTCATCAAAACTAACAAGAACATACAATAGGAGACTCATAACTTCTATACTAGTTTAATAAACCGAAGAAAATTGATTTTACACTTTACATTTACGACTTCTCTGTTACAGTTTATGGATAACAGTAACTGCCTAATAGTGTTGCCAAACTATTGATAGTTTTACTATAGAAATATCGATAGTTTTATTATCTAACTATCGATAGTTTTACTATGTTTTACTACATCTAAAATTAGAGTAATTTTACTATCAATATTATAATAATTATAATATATAATATATTTTTTATAATAGCTGTTGGATTTCCAAATAAATAAATAAATAAATTATCTAATACTATCGATTAATTCATGAAAACATTTGATACTATCGATTGCACTGTACCTACTATTTATATCTGACTAAATTACACAGAAAAAGTTTTTTTGAAGTAAGAAATAGTCCTCTCCGCTCTCCATTCCGTAGACGCTAGAATAATTTCTTGTTTTTAGTAATTTTCTTATAATAATTTGCAGTATTCTTAATTAATATTGCATTTAACTTAAGTACAGGTACTTACTGCTTATCATTTTAAGATTTTTCGTTAAAACCAAGAAATTATCCTCTAGCCACACGACATATGGACATGATTACTGCTTGCTTCAAGATACCTTTTTTTTCTGTGTACCGAACAAACGATCGCGTGGGGAATGGAATAGGTATGGGACCATTTTTGACGCAATAACGTCTAATAAAATGATGGAACACCTGCATTCACAAAAAAGTGTCTGACGAAATATTGTGTGACGTCATGCGTCATGGTAACATGACCATGACGCGTCCGTTCCCGTTAGGAAACAGAGATTTAATAGTAATATCGGTCATCTGGGCTTGTGTTATGGTGACGAGTAACGAATAGAAGACTTAGGAAAAAAAGGACAAAATTAAAAAATATATATGTAAAGAAATATCAAAAATAAAATTTTCATCGTTTCCTTATGACGTTATCACGTTAAATTCAAGAGGAAGGTTTAGATGTATAATACATGCATAATACAGCCGTGCGAAGCTGGGGCGGGTCGCTAGTTCAATATAAATCAGCATCGTCAACGGTTCACCGATTCCACACAAAGACTATAATGCGTTTGTTAGACCATTTGTTGACTGAACATTTGACAGGACAGCCCTGACTTCGAGAGTTAAGGTCCACGAATCTTTTGTCAGTACAATAATTTATGATTAACGATTTTGTATATAACTGTGAGAATCTTTATATTTTAATCAGGAAACACCTATGTGATTATTATTTATTTATTTTATTAGAATGAATCTCTCTGAATGGCATCATAAAATATAGAGAATGGAGTGAAATTTTTTAAATTTTGTATGTGGCTGATATTTCGGAAACCGACAGACTTTCATGAGCATAACTTTTATTTTTCTGAACCGGCACAGTAATTGCCCGCTTATCCATTCATTACGGGACACCCTGTGTATAAATTTCTCGTGTCACGGTGTTAGTTACTAAGCTCCTCCGAAACAATGTTAATTACGAGAATTGGCCTTCAGAAGGCCAGTTCTCGTAATTAACATTGTTCAAATTACATTTCAATATCATTTCGATTGCATTTCGATCACAAATAATACCCTCAATGTAGCTTAAAATACTCTCAAAGTTCGCTTTTTGTAGAAAATAAACTGACTTTTAGGGTATCTTTTGCAATCGAAATGCAATCGGAATGATATTGAAATGTAATTGAAACCATATTATTTACGAGAATTGGCCTTCTGGACCGATTCTTATAAAACTTTTGTCTATTTTAGGTAGACCTGAGAATCGAACAACATCTATTTTTATATGGAAAACGACGTTTGCCGGGACAGCTAGCATTTTAGTAATATAATCCAATAGCTCCAGAAGTTTTCATTTCTATAGCAATCAACAAGCAGACATTTTTATCCTATCCTCACTGACTAACTAATAGTGGTACTTATTTATTTATTTTTGAGGTCAAGGAATTTAAATTCAAAATGATAGATATCATACTTACAAAAAATAAATTGTATAAAATAATATCTCAATATAAATATAAGTACTCACTACATCCTTATATACTTCATACAAATATTTATTCAAAACAAATAATCGCGAGTTATATTTTTACACGCGCCGTATTAAAGATAACACTTATCAAAGAGAAATAACAGGTGAAGGTTCCCACAACTACAAAGTTTATTAAGAGGATCACATGCCATTGATATATTATTCATTTCTCTTTCTGGAATTTACGTTCCGGTACATATACCTGTTTTCATCCCTTAAATTGCAACAAAATGTTATGTTATTGATGTCAATCGCTTAAATAGTTTGTATTCTAGGCTTGGATTACACTTTTATTATTACAAAAAGTAGACTAATTACTGATTAAGGTTGATTAAGGCTTTTAAGTGATTTAAAAAAATAAAAAAAGAATACAAGTCTAGTTTACAATTAATTAATTACACAAAAAAGAAACACGAAAATCTAACAATATTATGAAGAAACAAGAGCTATTCATTTTTGCGTTGAAAAATATGCAGTATTTATTATTTATTAATTTAGAATACATACATTATACATCTAATAATAAATACTGTGGAGTTGATTGATAGTATGTAACCCTCTTAACATTTTGCGGCTATCGAAACATTGATTCACAAACGTTATTTATCAAACCTAATTAAAAAAGTAATACAAACCAAAGAGTTGCATTGAATTGATGAAGACAACCTTGTGGTTAGCTAACTTAGATAACCTTTTTTTTTTTTCAATATTAACTTTATTTTTTTAATAATGTTACCGCCCGGGGGGCTAATTGACAATGGAGTTGATTGCTATACAGCCACTGTATCAGAGATGCCAATTTGTCCTAATCAAAACGTGTGCAACGTACGCCTTGAAGACCTTCGAACGGAAATGGATCTTCGTTTGGCAAAATTGAAATTGATTGATAATTTACGCAATTGATTTTCAATTGTAGGCGAATATTAAATATTAATAAAGCTTTTAAGTTCCTTCTATTCCTTCGACCCTGTGCCAGAAACTCAAATTACTGTACACGCAAAGGACCATATTTCAAATTGGTAACTTGCCAGACACGCAAAAGGGTACGCAAATGACCGGGTACGCAAACGACCACTTCGACCGTTACTACCGTAAACGCAAAAGGACCGTTTACTCCAAAAGTTCCGATAAAGAATATATTATTCTATTTGAAATAGCCCGATTCACAAATTACCTGAATTAAAATTGTAATCGTCCGGGTATGCAAACGACCACTTCCGAAAAGGTAAACTTCCGTACACGCAAAGGACCATTGACTCCAAAAAGTTCCAATAAAAAATAGGGAATTAATTATTCTATTCGAATATATAAAGTAAGTGCACAGACGTGCAATCAGACCGATACGCAAATGACCTGAATTGAAATCGCTATAACCGGGTACGTAAACGACCACTTCCGAAGAGGTAAACTACCGTACATGCAAAGGACTATTGACTCCAAAAATTCCGATAAATATTTATAATCGTATGGCAGTATGTCCCTTAATTATTTTTAAGCTCATTTAGCACCACCTAGGGGACACATGCAGGGTTTATGGTAACTACTGCGGATGCAAGCTTAAGACCGTTCCCCCGTCCAAAAGTTCCGATTAAGAATATAGAATTAATTATTCTATTCGAATTAATAAAGTGAGTGCAGATTGCAGACTGACGTAACCGCGGTCAGTAACTTGCACTTGACCCAGTTGAGACCGGTCGACACCGGACCTACGAATCTCTTCCTATGCATGTCCCTTTACTTTCGATCCGATATTTTATACTAGTTCATTCGATTGATTAATTGATTTGACTGTGAACATTGATGTCGATATTTATTAATGATCGTCATTTGCGGTCAATATGGTCAAATCATGGCTGTTTAAATTATAATATATTGATCTGTGACTATGTTCAGATCAGACTGCGTGGCGGTACGAGTCTACGCAATGCTGCCAGACACCGTTTTTTTTACACGTACTCTTCTTAAAATAACGTACTTTTACACTTATCAGTACAAAATCTCATACTTACATGTATATTTTTATTTAAGTTTCCTATTGGTACAATTTATAAATTACACAATTTATGTTACGTTTTTTAAATCAACTGGTGCTTCTTATAAAAAATAAAATAAAACGTTTATTCAACTTAAAAATATTTAAATTAAATCTTTTAGAGACGAAAAATATTAATTTCCTAGATAATTCCATTGAAAATTTACTATTTTTCTTGTCAAATTGTTATTATTGATTTATGATTATGTTCTCAGACTTCGTGTCTCTATTGAGTCTACGCGATTGGTTGTTTTTGGTTCCGCGCGGAACTACAGTTTCGGTTCAATATGAAGGCATCTTAATTAAAATATATTATTCAAATAACTAACAGATATGAATACTTAATTAGAAGCTCTTTTAAATATAATAAAGCTTTCCTTTCATTAAAACTTTTTGTATATAAATATTTAAAAATATTTGTTTATGGATGATTAACGATAAGACTCCGGAAATGTTAACCAACAAACAACTCGTACCTAACCACAAGTACAAGTTTTTTGTATTACTTACGAAAGTAACTCTAAAAACTAACAAACTATTTAGATAGTGAAAGTAAGATGATACTTCGAACTTTCTCCAGACAAAGTCACGTGATAAAATCAGTCTTTGCGAATTAAATTGATAATAAATCTAAAAAAAATAAGTCTTGAAATTGTAAAGAGGTTTATTGATTACGTCGATTTGTGCGAAAGTCTGATTGATTTCTACTGCAGTCACTTTCAGGAGAAAAAGAATAAGTTAAACCGGCGAAGTGCGAGTCGGATTCACGCACAAAGGGTTCCGTACCATTATACAGGGTTATTGGTAATTATACTAGCAAGCCGTTGAGGGCTTCTTCTGTGCACCTTAACAAACAACTTTTGTTCTACGATTTTTGGAAATTTGACAAAAAAATGAATATTTGATTTTATGTAAATTCGAAAAACAGCAGATTTTTTAAAACAAAGGTCATTCAGACTAAGAACAGTAGACAAAACTTAAAAAATAAGTAAAAAAATTAAGGTTAATGACCTCTCCGTGTATGGAACAGCTGATTTTTAGGTAAACCTGATCCCAAATTTTTCAAAAAAATGATCGAATTTCTAAAAGTCGTAGAACAAAAGTTGTTTGTTTAGGAGCACAGAAGTAGCCTTCAAAGGCTTGCTAGTATAATTACCAATAACCCTGTATTCTGTTTTTAGTATTTGTTGTTATAGCGGTAACAGAAATATATCATCTGTGAAACTTTCAACTATCTAGCTATCACGGTTCATGAGATACTGCCTGGTGACAGACAGACAGACAGACCGATGAACAGGGAGTCTTAGTAATAGGGTCCCGTTTTTACCCTTTGGGTACGGATCCCTAAAAACGAAGCCAGAGAAAAAATTGTCGTCCGACATTTGTCGTCCGACATTTGTCGTCCGACAAATAGTCGTCCGACATTTGTCGTCCGTCAATAGTCGTCCGACATTTGTCGTCCGTCAATAGTCGTCCGTTAAAAAATACCATATGTACGTCTTAATACACTCACAGCCAAATTAAAAACAGTAGGCCCAGGCATACATTTTCGCCGCGCCGTAGAGAGGGGATAGCTGTCTTCTCTCCATCCGTCTTACGCTTTTTCGATCAGGTCACGTGTCCTGACGCGAGTTTAAGATTTTATACCCATTACAGAAAAAGTGCTCAACGCCGCTAAAGAAGTTTTCACTTCAAAAATTATCAATTCAGTGAACGTAAATGAATGTAGAATTTGACGAAATCTGATGGTCCTTTTTATGGAAAATCAAAAGGTCACGTAGCTTAGCTAGAATCACATGTATGAAAAACTGTCTAAACTATGCGAGCTAAGCTAAACTAATCACTATCACTACATATATCTACACTATCGCTTTCTCTGTCCCTATATCCCTATGTATGCTTAAATCTTTAAAACTACTACGCAACGGATTTTAATGCGGTTTTTTGTAATAGATAGAGTGATTCAAGAGGAAGGTTTATATGTATAATACATGCATAATATAGCCGTGAGAAGCAGGCGCGGGTCGCTAGTTTATTTTAGTTCAGTTGGCGGTGTACAAACGGCAAGCTAGGAAGCTAGGAATTCCTATTACTATTTTACGACCATTTTACCTCGAAACGTTTACAACGTCTGTTAAAATAACTATCAGTTACAAAATGACATGTTATCTTCGGTTTCAATCACGCGTGTCCGTCATAAATCAAAGTGAATAGGTATTTGATAGGTATGAGTTTTATCGGGTCCCGACCACCATAATTAGTTGGTTTAACTAGCAGGGTTCAGTGCTGACTCGGTCACGAATTACTGCACAGTTATGGGTAATTTGAGATTGATTTTGTCTGGAAAAAAAATAGTTGCACATTAAGTCAAAGTCAGTAATTTTTATTCACTTGGATGCATAGGTACAGTTTGTACGAAGATCACTTAGAAACGTCTTAACAACTAAGAAAAATCCCCATAATAAAAAAGCCATAAAATTGAAAAAGCTCAAAATAATTAAGATTTTTTAGGTTTTTCACGATTTTTTTTGTGTCAAGGCAATTCCCTCTAATCGTGTTTCGTAATGTATGACAATACAAAGCATTTCTTCACCTTTACGACAGTAGGAATATCATTCTATGGATTTTAGCGGTTGATACCCAAAAACTGTTTCTAAGACACATCTATCGCGCTTCTGATCTTGCAACTTCTAGTAAGATGTTAAGTCACTTTCATGGCGTAGCCGCGGTTTCACCCGCGTAAGTACCGATCCCGCGAGATTTTCAGGATCAAAATTATCCTATGTTCTTTTCTATCTCCTAATCTACCACTATCCCGATTTTCATCCAAATCGGACCAGTCATTTGACCGCGAAGAGGGACAAACAATCAAATAAATAAACAAACTTTCAAATTTATAATATTAGTGTCCTAAAGTCCTATTTGAAGCGGTGCACTAACGATTATTAGATCAATAAAATCGGACATAAGTAAAAATGTGCAACTTAGTCAAAAGTGTCATGTAAGCTATTGTTCCTATAGCCAGGTAACCGACCTTTTAGACGGCGGCCATTAAAAATCCCCCCGCTCTAGACCTGTTTTAACAAATCAGTCGAAACTCAGCCGTTCGTGGAGTCGCATGTCTTTGTTTTCGGCACTTTTGTTCGCACTATAACTTCGCTTCACAGTTGTGTGTTTGTGTGGTTCAATTTAGAAAAAACTTTTATTGGATATGGCAGAAGAAGGTATGTACTACATTTTAAAATATTACATGATTACTTTGTCGTATAAAATTTATATTTTTATGTGATATGAAAACAGTTACAATTTAGGTAATTTTTTTTGCTTTACTTTTTCAAACAATCGTGTTTTTATGTATATGTCGTGTCTTGTCGGGCTACAACTTTTATAACAATATAATAATTGATTTGTTGGCTATTGTAAATCATAATAAAACCATCCGCCTACGTCCGCCATTTTGTTTTATATGACTTTTAAATTGTACGTAAAAATTACACAATTATTTTAAGTTAATATATTTATTTATTTGTCGTACAGATAATTCGAGAACTATCAAGATATTTACTAGAAGAGCATTGTGGGAGATCTTGAATGAATTCAAGGGCCACAAAATAGAAGAAAAGTTTTCATTGTTTGAAGATAGACTTGTCCAATTAACAAATTGTCCGGAACATGAGAAACATAAAATGGTAAATGGTTTGAAGCACTTTAAAAGTGAATTCAAAAAGAAGTGGAGAGGAGCTTCATACAAAGAAGAACGGTTTTTAAAAAGTAATGAAGTGTGGCTTACATCTTCGATGGAATTACCTAACTGGCCTGAAATGACCTTACCAAAACCTGGACGTCCAAAAAAATCATTTGAAGATGTGTGTGACCGTAGCAAACGGAGAAAAACAAAAGATCTGCGTGAACAAGTATCTGTCGAGGAGTTGACTTATGCTGCTGGCGTGAGTCAGGGCACTTTAGGAAATAAAGATGCATCAAAAATAATTAAAGAATTAATGGCTTCACCCACCAGAGCTACTAAACTTAGAAAAGTTATTTCTAGTACCAAGAAGCAAACAACTGTAAAAAAATATACGCCAGCAGAAGCACTGGCTATCTTTGTTGAAGGTGATTTCACTAGAAGACAATGGGAAATAATCCACAGATCTGGTAAAGCTATTTACCCATGCTATTCTGTCATACAAATGGCTAAGATTGAATACTATCCCGAGGAAGAATCAATACATGTCACTGAGACAAGCGCAGAAGTTAAACTTCAAGCATTACTAAATCACACTGCATTGCGCTTGTACAAATATATAGCGGAGGTTGTCAATACGTCATGCACTGAAGAAGAAAAACAAAATATGGTGTTAATTTCGAAATGGGGATGTGACGGATCTCAGCAGACACAATACAAGCAAAAATTCGAAAATCACGGAGATAGTGATGCAAATATTTTTCAAAGCTCACTAGTGCCTCTAAGACTATCTGTTATCATTGAAGAAGAGGAGAAAAAAATCATTTGGCAAAATCCGGTTCCGTCTTCAGTCAGATTCTGCAGACCCATACGTATAAGATTTATAAATGAAACAAAAGATATCACAAAACAAGAAATACAATACATTGAAAACCAAGCCGAACAGCTTCAGGAGACAGAAATTGATGGCAGCAAAATAAAACATAAACTGTTACTTACCATGATTGATGGCAAGGTATGTAATGCTGCTACAGACACCTCATCTACAATGAGATGCTACATTTGCGGACAGACTTCGAAGGATTTTAATAAATTAATTAAAAAAGAAAGTAAAGTAGAAACGTTGAAGTTTGGATTATCAATTCTTCACGCAAGAATTCGATTTTTCGAATCTATTTTACATTTAGCCTATAAATTGCCTTTACAAAAATGGCAAGCACGGTCTACAGAAGAAAAAAGAATTGTAAAAGAGACTAAAGAAAAACTACAAAAAGCCTTTAAAGAGGAAATGGGATTACTCTTAGATGTTCCCAAAGCAGGGTTTGGGAACACTAATGACGGGAACACGTCAAGGAGATTTTTTGCAGATCCGGAATGCTCCTCAAGAATAACTGGCATCAATGTCGATTTAATAAAAAGGTTTAAAGTTATATTAGAAGTAATATCAAGTGGCAATAACATTGATGTAGAAAAATTTGAAGCATACGCAAATGAAACTGCAAAAATATATGTCGATCTGTATGGTTGGCATCCCATGTCACCAACCATACACAAAATTTTGATACATGGAGGTGAAGTAATAGCTCATGCACTCCTACCTATTGGCCAGTTATCGGAAGAGGCAGCTGAAGCCCGAAACAAACATTTTAGGCAATACAGATTACATTTTTCCCGCAAATTTTCGCACAGAGACTGCAACATAGATATAATAAACAGACTTCTTTTAGGTTCAGATCCATTTATCAGCTGCAGCAGAAAGACGCAAAATAAAAAAAGACAGCCTTTCTCAAAGGAGGCAATAGAAATGATGTCTGCCAGCACGGTATTTAAAAATAGACAAAGCGAAGACGAAAGTTCCGACGAAGAAGAAGTTGAAGAATCCTAAAAATGTAAAAAGATGTAAAATTTTAAATATATAATTATTATATTGGTCAAACTTTGTGTTTTATTTAATTTAATTGCACATAAAATTATATAAATAAATTAAATATTTTTGTCCGATTTTTTCACTCAAATACTCGTTGGTGCGGTGGAGGTAGCTCGCAAACTTTGTTTTAAGAGAATCATGAGTTTTCGATACGCGGCGCGAGTAGGTATTTTCAAAAATAACCCGTATCGTGCGATAGAGAGAGAGTTTAAGTTCGGACGTAATTGCCTTCATTTTCCTTTCAAATAATGTTGCGGGCTGTAACGTTTATACCCCCTTTATCCTTCACAATGTGTCATTTAATTCACTGCATCTTATTCTAGGTTTATATGTGTTTGGTAATTCAGTTTAGTCTATTAAGAAACAATTGAAACGCTCGATGAAGTTTTTAAGTCAAAAATATAGATATTCAGATACTAATAACTTTTATCTTAGGCAATATTTATTTTAAATAAAAACGGTTAAACCTGGTTTTCCATTAAATCTAGAAAATTTTCAAAAAATGATCAAAATCGGACTTCGTTTATGGGGGGGGGGGAAACGTTACCGCTTTTTGTAGCTAAATGGTTAACACAAACATACTCACATTTATAATATTAGTAGAATAATACTCCAATTTAATACCTACAGCAATTACTAATTGAGATATCAGACGCAATTAATTTGATTACTACAAGTTTTTTCACAATGGTCTAATATAAACGCCATAAAATATCTATTGTTTCTATATAGACTGCCGACCCACCACCGTGGTCATGTTATTACATAATGCGATTCTGAACTTTATTATCTAGGTCATTAGACTTATGTGTATAGGAGCAGAGAACTCCTGACCAGACAGTATCGATTTAATAATGAATATTTATCGATTGTATTGTCTTAGGATCGAGTTTGTTATGTATCTCGAATGATAAATCTATATTCGGTGATAGTATGGGTGGGTGTGTTAAAACCTTTAGTCGCTGAGTACCTAAAACGCAGTCTACCAATTTCGCGTTATGCCAAAATGTAATTTAAAATTAAAAAAAATATATTTAAAAAAAAGTATTTATTCTAAGTACAGTTTAGGTAATAAGTAAATGATCAGTTTGCTACAATAATACTATCAACAAGTATTGGAGTTACGACCTTCTTCTAAAAGACGTTACACACAAACTTAAATACTTGAATGAAAAGTTCTCAGTGTGATTATTATTTTCAACATGTTAGCTATGTTTTAGTTGGCCGAGAGGTTTAAGCCGCCACCCACTAGGTACATCAACCGACGTGGGTTCGATCCACAGGTTACGTTGTTATAATGTTCAAATAGTGCTGCCCAGGATTGTAAACGTTACGGTGGGCAGAGACTTTTGACCGTTGATTGTACGTTTTTGTCTATGTTGCAATAGATCCACTCCTCGTAGTGCCTAAGAGGGTACATGGGCAGGGGTGGATCTTGGGGCCCTGGGCTAATACTAGGGGCCTACCTAAATACTAAACTGGAATACTGAATACAGTGACGACCTCTTTGCCGCGGTGAACACCCACCTGTGACCCAAAAGGTTGCGGGTTCGATTTCCGGCTCAAACAAATATTTATGTTCTTGTTTTTGTTATTTCTATAACTATAAGATCGGATTATTTTAGTTTTTCTTCACAATATTGTCAATAATTTTCAATGGATTCGCAATACAGCCTTTTGTATCCACGGGATTCTGGGCTCCGGCCCAATAAGTTTTGACTGCGCTTTTTTGTTAAAAAAAATGCTTTAGGTATCATAAAAATCGGTTTACTCGTTTACCTCGAAAAAAACCTACCAAAAGCTCAACTAAGTAGGTCTGCAAAGCTCAACCACTAACTTAAATTTCGACATGACCAATCAGAACATACGATTAATATTACAATTAATCGTTTAACAAACAGCAGGCCACCAATAATTACGATCTATATGTAATTTATCGTTACTTTGAGGGCACGCTTGTATGAAGGTACTTTAAGATCACGGGGGGCCGTTACACGAAAAGATCTCTACTACAAAACATAAGCTCTTCAAATACATACTTTATTATTATTATTGTTTTTTATATGTCCTATATCACGGGACTATGGAGTCCCGGACCTTTGAAAGGCATGCGTGGGGCCGAAGCCAACACGTAGAGGCCCTTTACAATAACAATAAGTTTAATGGCAAAGTATGACGTGGACATCAAACCGGCGATTATCCCTGTGTCTATTCAAACTTCCGGTTTGAATAGAACTATTGATAAACTATTATTATATTATCTTTCTACACTAATATTACCTATAAATAGGAAAAAAAAAAGTTTTTTGTTTGTAACGAATAGGCTTCAAAACTACTCGACCGATTTTGATGAAACTTGGTATGAAGATAGGTACATTGATTCATTGGGCATAACATAGGCTTCTTTTTAACTCATCTTATTTCCACAGGATCGGTAGTGGCGCGGGTGAAACCGCGGAGCGCTGCTGATTTAAAAAAAATAAAAACAATATTATATTATTTTGCAGTGGTATTGGTTTATTAATTTAACCGCCAATTTATATAGCACCTACTTTAATTGAATGCCGACCGAGGACCGAAAGATTTTTGTCTTGAACAAAAATTACGCTTTTTAACATTGCTTTCTTAGGTGAAGGAAAACATCGTGATGAAACCCGTGTTTTAGCTGACTCCTGGCGCATTTATGAGTTCTTTCCTCTGAGACCTAGATCAGCTGGAAGTAGCTAGTTTTGAGTGAAAATCCAAGGAATAGGCCCCACAATGATCGTTTCATAATTATGCCTCATCTTGATTCAATCATTGCTGATAGACATTGAACTATTTTTTAATCACGTTTTTACGTACTTACTTACATAATATTATTAAACTAAATAATTAAAAAAGAGACGCACATAATAAACTTTAATGGAATCAACAAGCGTCTGTAAATATTTATTTAAATGTTATATCATTTCATTTCTAGAAACACCGAACAACACTCCTATACTTACCTATTCATTTAAAATTTGTATTGTAAACTAATTTTTAACTTGTAAAAGCAGGTTTTTTGAGTATATAAATTAAAATGTTTGAATTTTATGCCATGTGGTTACAAAACTTATATTTTTGTGCTATAAAATAAGAACTAGCACTTCCAAAAGCATTAAACTGCGCCGGACAACAAATTAGAAACATCACTACATGGTATAAAACAAAGTCGCTTTCTTTGTCCCTATGTCCCTATATGTATGCTTAAATCTTTAAAAATACGCAACGGATTTTGATGCGGTTTTTTTAATAGATAGTGTGATTCAAGAGGAAGGTTTTTAAATATAATACACGCACAATACAGCCGTGTGAAGCCGGGGCGGGTCGCTAGTATGAAATAAATACTAAAAACTTAAACAAACTCTAAACCTTACTTTAGATTCAACTTTACAATTTAGATTTAGAGAGCTTTAGAGATTTTGATAGCTCTCTTGCCGATTACAGCTTTCAGGGCCCTCAAAGGGGGCTAACAAATTGACCCTAGCTGGTCGCATGACTTAAAAAATCGCATGTCAATTTGTTCACAGCTTATGTCACAAACCATAACAACACTTGTGTTATTACATAACTATCTAGTAGAATTACTTCATCGTTGAAGCTGTAAAAGAAATAGAATTAGATACGAGCAACCGGTAGTAATGTCATCCGATTATACTTCGGTCACGAGATCTATGGGTTGTTTTGTTAACTGCCTCTAACTTTACAATATCAGACACAACTTGTGAAATTGTTACCTGGGTTATGTAAATAGTATTTAATACGCATTATTACAAATGTATGAGAGTAACGAACTGGCTATACAGGGTAAATTTTATATATGAATATTCTGAACTAGAAGATAGAGAAAAAATTTGAGCCAGCTTTTTAAACAACAAAAAATGCGGTACGTTCCGTCGATTTTTGAAAAAGTCATTACCAGGATCTGCCACCTACCTGTTAATTTTTCGATAAAACATTTACTAACTCTATATTTTCGTATGAATCGATAGTGTTGCTGATAGAGATCAATTCTTTGAAACGAACATTGCATGGTAAATTAAAGGAAACGAATGAGTTTTTTTCTCCAGAAAGCTAATGACGCAGTTTTAGAATGTGTCAAAATCGGACACGCAACACCTTTCAACAGCATTTTTTGCTATCTCTTATAGTTATAGCCCTGAAGGTCCATTTAAAAATTCACCCTGTATATGGACGCTCTGTCTCGTGCGTGATTATGTATTGAAGCGAAACAAAAATATATAAATTTTTATTAGGTATGTAAACGTATAGGAATTACCTTTTCCGTAAGGAACTACATGAATTAGTAATTAAATATTCAATTGTAGGTAGTTAGACACTAGATTTATTATTGAATATTATTAGCAGTTTTTGTACATTTCGCAATATTATGTTAAACAATTATTTCAGCGGCTTGGTCTCATGCCTTCCCAGCAAAATAAAGCAAAATAAAATTATTTATTTAATATTTAATTCATGTCTCTTGCCTCCAAAACACTTTGGCAAAAAAAACATATGTTTTACATAGAACTTAAGTACAATAACATTCAATAGTCTTTTGTTTCCATTTTGGCCTTTTGTTTCTAGTGCAGCCGATAGAAACGTGAGTCGGGTATAGTAGTTAGAACCAATCGCGACCCGTATTTACAGAATTAATGTTTCATATTGCGTAAATAATGATTTTGATAAGTACCTACAATCAACGATCAAAAGTCTCTGCCCACCGTAACGTTTACAATCCTGTGCAGCACTATTTGAACATTATAACAACGTAACCTGTGGATCGAACCCACGTCGGTTGGTGTAGCGGGTGGCGGCTAATACCACTCGACCAACTAAAGACATAATAGCTAACATGTTGAAAAAAATAATCACACTGAGTACTTTTAATTCAAGTATTTATGTTTGTGTGTAACGTCTATTAGAAGAAGGTCATAAGTCTAATACTTATTTATAGTATTATTGTAGCAAACTGATCAGTTACTTATGACCCATACTGTACAATATAATAAAAGCTTATTTAAAAGCACGTCAGCTTACTATAAGCTAAGTTCACATAAAAGCTGCATTAGTAAACTTACAAACCATTAAGTATTAGTAAAAGTTTTATGTCGGATAAGTTTCAAGCTGTATTTTTAACATTTTATGGGATCTCTAAAGTATACATTTAACACTTTTTTGTGGTCGATAAAATAATTTTTATGATCACTGAAAGCTATAAACACACTGGGAATTTCTCGGTGACAGTTCCAATGGGATGTAACGGGATAGATAATGTATAAAGTTACGTAATTTATTCAATTATGTATCTGATAAGACATTAAAATATTAATTATCCGAAAGATTAAAAACTTTATCGTGGCACCACCTACGTAAAATGCATAATTTTACTATTTGACGGAATATCAGTGTACGCTGGAGTGGAACTACCACTACACGCTGAATTATGGCCCTTTTGTCCTGCTCTAACACAAAAATGTTTGTTTTTTTTTATCTTAATTTCTATTATAATTAGAAAATGAAAAAAACCAAATCATAAGGGCATATAGTCATGGCAGTTATAGGTTTTATGGCACAAAAATATTTGTGCTAGTGTCATTATCCAGGGAGGAAACAGTCGACTACGTTTGTATGGAGAGAGCGCAGGTACCCTTTCCTCTTAATATTTTGATTGGAGAATGTTGTAATAAATGTAGGGGTAATCTACATAATATAGATAGTTTTGAGTAATAATAAAAAGACGTGTGCTCTGGTTCGATGATAATTTATTACTGATGAAAATGAATAACCGGGAGTGACAAGAATGTGCTCCCGTATGCAAAATGATACTTATAGATACTTATTTATTACATGTACGATAGGTAGCTCGTACAATAAATATGGCAGTAAGTCCTTTTTATAGCAATAAGTGTGATTTAGAGAGCAAATAAACGCTTTATCTATCTATCTATTTGGTGAAAAAAAAAAACTTTATAAAATGTACAATCAAACAACAAAATTGCAGACCCACCATAGAGCTCCAAATATGCTATTATTAGAATGTTTTCAATTCAAGAAAGATTTGCTAAACAAGATTGTGTTTCACGACGTTCATTCAACGCGGTCTAACATATTGCATTAGTGTTTGCACTATGCGGCCTTCACAGACTTTTAAAGCTTCGCGGGCTTTTTTTTTTTTTTTTTTGTGTGTGGTATCCCTGTACCTACGGTTGGTACGCTTGATACCATCACTAGCGCCACCTACCGATATCGACGTTATCGGATGGATGCGAGCTTCTTCATTCTGTGTTTGTCTGCCGGTCTTCACACAAGTCACCTCAAGTTTGAAGCAGTACCTATTTGGTCTCTGAAGATGGGAGGAATCAAAAGGAAGCAAGAAGAGGAGAAAATAAGGAAAAGGATCGCCGAGTTGCAACAAGAATTCAAGACTAATCATCGTCGCATCCGCGTCATCGATTCCTCATCAGAGAGTGAATCCGAATGTAAGTTTCAAAAATACCCTCCATTTTATGAATATGTTCTCAGATGCGCGTCATGTCCAAGAACTGAAGACCTTCTACCTGCGGTGTGCCTGCGGTTTTTTGTGTCGAAATATGACGTGTTACTGCCTATACTGGCAAAAAGTACCGTCATTTTGTACGATGACGCAATGTCGATAAAACGACACCATCTTGACCAAAATCTGACGAGTTTCTGCCTCTGCGCAGATAGATACCGTCACAATAAAAATTGTGTTCTAACACAATTATTTGGTCCCACAGCACTGGTGGACATGGACAGCGAGGCTTCTGCGTCCCGACAACGGACCGTCGTGACGTCGCATCGCGTCACCACACAGCCGACCCACGGCCCACGCCCACGCCATGGCCCACGGCCCACGCCCACGCTATGGCCCACGCCCACGAAATGGCCTACGGCGTGGCCCACGCCGGTCGTGGTCGTCGAACCACGAGGCCGACGACCGGAAGCAGCCACCGCGACCGCCGCCATTACGTCGACCGACGACGACGCTCCCAGCCCAACTGCTGACGTCACAACGACGCCAGGCTATGATCTCGACGTTGAATCCGAGATGGAACTTGGATGTGAAATCTTCGAGTTACTAGGTGACGTAACGACACCAGAAACTATCTTAGGACTGTCTATCCACAAAGATGATGCCATCTGCTGGCAAAATATTCTTGCCAAGGGCCTCCAAATAGTCGCCAAAGAATAACTACTACGAGGAGTACCTACTTCACACCCACAAATTGTGAGTTTATCCTTGCACCAGAACTCAATCCATTCGAGTAGCCTTGTCAGGCTTAGCAGTGGCAATGGACAAGCTGCTACTATTAAGCAGTAAGGAGCAAGAAATTTTGAAGCTGCTTAGCGTCGTCTGCCGAATTTTGTGCGACGCTCTCTTCTGTGAGACAAAAACTAGTAGAAAACTAGTTCTTGCAGCCGTGAATTCGAATGATAGAGGAAAATTCCTTTTCGGTGACAATGTCACTGAAAAATTGAAATCAGCAAAATCGATTCAAAAATCGGGAGAAGATTTTAAAAATTGGTCATTTAATCGAGCTGCGTCGGAAGCCGACATCCAGGGGCAGAGCGCGCGGAGGGACGGCGCCCACGACCAGGAACAGCAGCACGCGCGGGCCGCAGGACCGAGCACGACCTCCGCGAGCATCACCACCACTTCGGCGCGCTCCCTTACCGCTCACCGGGCAAGCAGCGATGACGCGGAGATCTATAAGGTACCATACGCTGGTCGTCCCAAATATTTTATTTATAAATGGTCTCAAATCACTGATGATTTACTGTACTTCAATGGATAAAGGGTTATAAAATCCCTTTTAGTCTAGTACTGACCAGTACCTTATCAAAATTTTTAATCTAATATAACACCCCGTCGTTTTTGCGTCGGGGGTTAATAATTTCAAAATTAGTTGAAGTAAATGTAGAATTTGCAAAAGCTCTAAAAATAAAATAGCGCGATATTTATGTCATATTATCTGAGTGCCAACCTTTATATCAATTTTTGTCTGGCATCTTTCTTCTGCCTAAGCCAAATGGCGACAAACGATTTATTTTAATAAGTTTATTGATCTAGCTCATTTTGAAATGGAGTACAATAGTCCTCCAATACGATAGTATTGCATTAAAATTTGGAACTTATTATTATCAATGGCCTCTTTAGATATTAAAGACGCATATTTTTTCATACCTATACATGAATCAAATAAAAAGTACCTACATTAGATGTAAATATAACAATATTCTGTACGAATTGAATTTTTTACCGTTTGGCTTGTGCAGTGTGCACTGCACCCTATGTTTTCACCAAGTTGATGAAACCGGTTATGGAATACCTACGATCACGTTATTTTATTTCCGTAATATTTTTGGACGATAGTTATTTAGAACCAATTCGCAGTGTCAACGTAACGTAAACAAAACAGTTATGTTAATCGAAAGCCTCGGTTTTAAATTAAACTGCGAAAAATGTGCTTTGGTTCCAGCCACTGTGTGGAAGTTTTTTAGAATTTGATTCCAAAAACATGATTTTAACATTCAAAACCAGAATTAAAAAACAAATCTTAAAATTTTTGAACTTATAAATCGTTAATCTTGATTGTATACAAAAAAATTCGAGCACCTTATATACAAGTATTTATTAAAAGATCCTAGTTACGAACAAATTATTAAAATACCCACTAGTTTAAAAACTGATATGTGCTGGTGGTTGTCTAATCTAATATAAACAATGAACATACTTTTACTTCTATAAATTCAAACAATTTTAAATCGTTTTTGTTTCGGATGCGTCCCTCAGTAGATAATAAACATAGTTGTGGCTATTAAAAAGAAAACGTACTTAATTTACACATAAATGAACTGGAACTAAAAGCATATTTTCTAGCGTAAAAATGTTTTGCTTAAAAATGAAAATAAATCGGAAATATTGTTGCGTTTAGATAATACTACGGCTATTTCTTGCATAAGCATTAAATACTACCCATCCTAGCTACATCTCAATAAAATAGCTCAAGATCTGTGAATGTGGCGTGAAAGGCGTAAAATCTGGGTTTTTTGCGTCGCAAATAAATATTAAAGACAATCACGAGACTGCTCGTAATTTTTATTTAATATAACGATTGAGAATTAGCATATTATGCATTTTAATTACATACAGTTTAGCTCAGCCAAATGTCGGTTTGTTCGCTAGCAGATGAAATGCAAAATGCCCTATTAACGTGGATTAATGATCCCGACTCATGGAAAAATCTATTACTTTAGCCTTTCCGCCTTTCTCACTAAATGTAAAATTATTACATAAAATTATAAATGACGAAGCAGAAGGTATCGTAGTTGTTCCATACTGGCCAATCCAGCCTTGGTTCCCCGTTTTTAAGCAATAATTGTTTCAAGTTTGATAATCTACGATCCCGATATTCACCTAACAGATCGTCACACAAACTGTACTGAACCCTAACGCTAGTTGCCGCGAAATTATCCGGCAGACCTTACTAGTTATAATATT
Organism: Idaea aversata; assembly: GCA_907269075.1. Taxonomy (NCBI): domain Eukaryota; kingdom Metazoa; phylum Arthropoda; class Insecta; order Lepidoptera; family Geometridae; genus Idaea; species Idaea aversata. Next base: position 4,019,751 of record OU026084.1, read on the forward strand.
ATCACCTGCATTTTTAGAAATATTTTTGCAGTCGCTATCAGATAAGACCTGTATTCAATACAATAATTGTATAAACAACATGTGACATTTGTGTTACAGATGCGCGCGCATTAAAATTTCACTCATCATTTTTTTATAACGCGCATAAAGAAATATAACTTCAAATATTTGATTGCATATTGTGTAGAACATCAATATGATTATAATAACGCATCTGTTTCAAATGTTATCGATTTTTTAACTTATATTCAATAGTGATGTTAGATGTGTTCTATATTATGTAATGCACCATAAATTCTTATAAATCGGCTTTGTCTCTTATTACACAAAATCTGTCAGAACATGATGATATATTATATAACGTTATATGTGAAGGGTGTTTAGATTATGACCTCCGGGACCTAGGTATGAAATAATCTGGGATCCCGGTATAGTACTCAATTATTAGGTGCAAAAATGCCCAAATAATAGTCTTAATCTAGAAACCCTATCGAAGAAGACACTGACTTTATTGGCTCTAGTGACTGCAAATAGGGTATAGACCTTTTCATTAATTAGATGAAGTAATATTCAAATTAGTAGTTCCCGTGACTGTACATATATTTATTAAAATACCAGATATCAATAAAACTACTAAGACCGAATTGTCCACAACCGATATTAAAACCACCGTATTTTTGAACAAAGACCTGAAATTTACCCAGCTAGATGTTTAGAAACATATTTAATTAAAATTATTCATTACGTTGAAATACAAACGAATTATTGTTTATAAGTTTTAGGCTTCTTTATTCTAAGTTAACATCTCAGAGATTAAAGTCACTGGATTAAAGATATACACTAGAAAACAGTGGAATTGATACTAAGGTGTTTGGTGGTCATAGTACTCGACATGCAGCCACATCTGCAGCCAATAGAGCCGGTGTTAACATCGAAATTTTAAGGAAAACCGCTGGTTGGAGTGAAACATCAGTTGTATTTCTAAAATTTTATAATAGAAATGTTGCTAATAACAGTGTACAATTTGGATAAACGATTTTATCCAGTAATAATTAGGTTCCTATTTATATAATTCATTAAATATTTCAGTGATTTAAGTATAGCTTAAGTTGCTTTCAGTAAGTGTAATTCGTTACGAAAAATAAATATGTTTATTTTTGTTACATAATCCTATTTTATTTACTTACCTAGTTCTCTGAACATCATGCAATATGTTAGACCGCGTTGAATGAACGTCGTGAAACACAATTATTGATCAAACGAACTTACCAAGTGAAGTTCGATCACAATTGTGTGAACGACTTCATTCAACGCGGTCTATACTACAAACCCTCCCAAATACCTACTTACTTAGCAGTAAATAGGTTCATACAAAAATAACCCTAATCCCTAAAATAAAATGAGGAAATGTAGGTATGTAGTTACATATAGGTAGGTATAGCTCTGAACCAATGAAGAAGCTCGCATCCATCCGATAACGTCGATATCGGTAGGTGGCGCTAGTGATGGTATCAAGCGTACCAACCGTAGGTACAGGGATACCACACACAAAAAAAAAAAAAAAAAAAAAGCCCGCGAAGCTTTAAAAGTCTGTGAAGGCCGCATAGTGCAAACACTAATGCAATATGTTAGACCGCGTTGAATGAAGTCGTTCACACAATTGTGATCGAACTTCACTTGGTAAGTTCGTTTGATCAATAATTCTAAGGTCCTTCTTTAGTTGAAGTTTAAAGTCTTTCAACTCATGAATTTATTACACAAACGTTATTAGAATAAAAACATTCCAATAATAGTAATTTTAAAACTTTACAATTCTGCAATTCTGTTGCCGACTGTACCTAAGTAAGTACTTATTAAAAACATAGGTCATTAAAAAACACCTCAAAATAAGTAACACGGCGACTCAAAGAGCGCGCGTTGAAGTCTTTTCTATTGAAGCTATTTTAGTGTGACAACAAAGATCAATGTACTATAATTAAACAATCGAAACAATGAAAATAAAGACTAAATAATAAGTAAATAATCTCTCGACGTTTTTAATAATTAATTACATAAGTTACTGTACATTTCGGTTGCCTTTCAGCATGTTCTCCTTTCATCTCATTAAAATATCATCAACAAAATTAAAAACTAATCACTTTAAAACTAAAAGTAGATACGTATCTAGTCTTCATGTTTCTCAGGGTCCAAAATAACCCATCATCGATCATCATTCGTTTAACCCGTCGAATGCCAGATATAAATATCTTTTGGCATCGCAATTACGGCCGTACATAAACATTTTATGTAACTTTGTGTTTTGATTACGACCTCACATGTTAGAAAACTGAGAGAAGATAAATTGATTGATCTATAGAGTTGTTTCACCTATTGAACTTAGTACTTGTATGAACTTGACAGCCCTTTGCAGCTATATTAAGGGCCCAAACATGATGCAAGAATGACGCTGCGTAAGCGTAAAAGTCGCTTCTTATTGACCAAAAGAATGTCAGTTATCAAGTGGGGCTTAACCGCGCACAGAATCATGCTTGAAGATTAAGTTCGATCGACCTGCATCTAAAAATTCTCAGAATTACTTCCAAATAATTGAGAATTTCAATTCTGAGTAGCGTTTAATTCTGCAATTTTCATGTAGCACACGCAGTCTTTTTATACGACGTACAGTTAAATGCAAGCAGATGTAGATACAATGAACAGATAACGGTTGTAGAATTCCTTTGCGGGTGACCTGTGATACTCAGCAGGGTACATATAAGCGTTAATAGCTACTTAATATAATGGAATCGATATATTCTTTCCCATAATCCGTTCGGAATTTCTCGACTGCCGCTGAGAGATATCTTAATATATATAAATCTCGTGTCACAATGTTTGTCCTCAATGGACTCCTAAACCACTTAACCGATTTTAATAAAATTCGCACACCATGTGCAGTTCGATCCAACTTGAGAGATAGGATAGCTTACATCCCGATATTCCCACGGGATCGGGAGTTACGCGGGTGAAACCGCGGAGGGCAGCTAGTATTTCTATAATTTCAACATCGAATCTGTCTTTACGAAGTTTCTCTTTTTCCAGCCTTTTAAATTACATTTTCTCGATGATAAATTACTTATTAAGTTAATGTCCGTACATTTCCTATGTTATGTGAATTACTTTAATTCAAAAAGCAATATAAATTATCTTAAAAGTAGAACGTTATTTCCTGTTGATTGAAACTTCTTGTACTGCTAATGGTAGTGTAACAAACATGATAAAAACAATATTAAATTGGTTATTAGAATAGTAGACTACGAGAGCACAAATTTTAAGAAAGAAGGTCCTTATGTGCAGTTCTGGAAATATAAAAGTGAGCAATTTACTGAATTTTAATAGCTAATTCGCTCATTCCGAAAATTCTCATCAGATCTTAGCAAAAAATTTATAAGAACAACTTGAAGTAGGGAGTACTTTTCAAATAAAAAGAGAGTTATGGAAATAAGATCATATAAGAAAAACTTCTTTTTGGGGGGAATCAAATATTCCCACGGCAAAAAGTTTTATAAAAATGTAAAACCTGACTGACTGCCTGTGTGACTTGTAGAGGGATACCGCAACAAACGTACTTGAAGCAGAGATTCTTAGCTCAAGTTTCTCGCTCAGTCAACGGCCGAAGGGATGTTTGTGTATCAGCAAAAAAGCCTTTATTATTTTATTACTTCTAAAATCACTAGATTAGGAATTAGATATCAATTGATACAAACTGCTTCTTGGTAACCTTTTTGAACATTATCTAAATTGTTTATTATTGAAAACGACAACAATAGTACGATTCAATTGCAAAGTTTAAATTCTATTGGCAAATGTCGGCAATATATTATACCTTGAATTTTCACGACAGCGAAATATTTAACATAGTTTGTAAAGTAGGCATATAAAGACATTTATCTTTAAAACTACGCAACGGATTTTGATGCGGTTTTTTTAATAGATAGAGTGATTAAAGAGGAAGGTTTTTAGATATAATACATGCATAATACAGCCGTGCGAAGCCGGAGCAGGTCGCTAGTTTGTATATAAAGAGTATTTCAACAGAGCCCGGAGTGTAATTTTTTTTAGGATAGCAAACGTTACTATCACGTTTGCGTAAAGTTTGCATCACGTCCGCTGGGGCGCTTTTAAACTTTTTATAAGAAAGAGTTCCATAACGCGGGTAGCTGAGAAAAATGTATCGCGTTACGAAAACCCGTAAGAGAAAGAGAGATTAAAGGAGACCGATAGCGAATCTTCCACATCTTCACTACATAGTATAAAACAAAATCGCTTTCTCTGTCCCTATATCCCTATGTAGGTATGCTTAAATCTTTAAAACTACGCAACGGATTTTGATGCGGTTTTTTTAATAGATAGAGTGATTCAAAAGGAAGGTTTATATGTACAATACATGCATAATATAGCCGTGCGAAGCCGGAGCGGGTCGCTAGTCTTCTATAAAATAAAAACAAATCGCTGAATGTGTTGCTAATCTCTAGATTCTCTCAAATCTCTAGAACAGCTGAACCGATTTCGCTAATTCTGTATCTGTTGTGTTTTATTGTCAGGAGAAGGTTCTTATGAAAGAAAAAATTAAGAAAGTTGCGCAGAAAATTATTACGAGGGTGAAACCACGGTTCGCAGCTAGTACATAATATTGTAATTGATTTTTTTTTAATGGTAAAGGGACTGTGTTCCAAACGCGTGTTTCGCGACACGTTCTTTTTTTGGTTACACTGAGACGTAGTATAGTAGCGTTTGCTATACAAAAAAGACTCGCACTACAGGTACAAATCTTTACATTAAAATACCCTAGGTCATAGACTACGGAACTGTTCGTTTAGCTGTATATCAACTACGTCACCAATGTCCCAATCAAATGAGACATTGAATTAGGTACATTAGATCGCTCTCGCTGCTGTTTTGAATATATAAACGATCGGAAACACCGAAGGATCATTACTTGTGCACGATATTAATTAATTAAATTGCTTAATTTGTGTCTAAATGATTTATTTGATTGAAAATTTGTACTTATTCGTGTTTTACAAAATACACGTATTATCTACTTTACATTTAGTACATTATATTTTTGTTTGTGTATGTATAATTAAGAGGAAAGGGTACCAGCGCTCTCTCCATACAAACGTAGTCGACTGTTTCCTCCCTGGATAATGACACTTGTACAAATATTTTTTGCATAAAACCTATAACTGCCATGACTATGCCCCTATGTGTTATGTTTTATATATAATTATATTGTTTTTTTAACTCTTACTTTCTATGATAATTAGAAAATTAAAAAAAAATCAAGACATAGGGGCAAAGTCATGGTAGTTATAGGTTTTATGCAACAAAAATATTTGTGCTAGTTTCATTATCCAGGGAGGAAACAGTCGACTACGTTTGTATGGAGAGAGAGCCGGGTACCTTTTCTCTTAAGCGTTCTATCTAAATATTTTTCCTTTTATCCCTATATATATAAAATTCTCGTGTCACGGGGTTCGAACTTGAACTCCTCCGAAACGGCTTGACCGATTCTCATGAAATTTTGTGAGCATATTCAGTAGGTCTGAGAATCGGCCAACATCTATTTTTTTTATTTTGTTTCCTTTGTTTTTTTTTTTAAATGGCAAAACAACGTTTGCCGGGACAGCTAGTAATATATAAAATAATTTGAAAGATTAAGTTAGTTAAACTAACTCAAGTTATCCCTATACCTTTACAAATTCGACGACCTAGTTGGCACAATGGTCACCATGCCGGACTGCCAAACACAGGGTTTCGGGTTCGACTCCCGCCTCAGACACATTTATGCTTAGGTATTTAAATTGTCTGTGGTCTGGTTGTTTCTATGTACAATATATTTACAGTAGCAAATCCGTTGTCTAGCACCCATGACACAAGTCTAGCTTGGGGCTAAATGGCGATTTGTGGAATGTCCTGCAATAATTTTATTTTTAGGGTTCCGTATCTCGAAATGAAAAAACGGAACAAATAAAGGATCACTTATTTTTTTTTGATTCTATAGGTATGTTACACCGACCTAATATAATTTTGATATAGTTTTTCAATTGAGTTGGCTAGGGATTGTTGCCGCCCTTGATTGCTCGTTGACCGCTGGCTGCGTGCACGCATGTGTCACATATTATGTGATTACCGTGATATATGGTCAATGCACCGCACCTACAACAACTATTACATTTCGTTTTAGAACCTATTAGAAGGTTCTATGCTCTGTGAGCTATGCTCTCTGAAACTTAAATGGAAGTGGGCAGGCCACGTAGCGCGACTGAAAGACGAGAGATGGACTAGGAGAGTGGCATTATGGACCGGACCTCTTGGTAAGCGCTGCAGAGGTAGACCGCATACAAGATGGCAAGACGAGATTGTCAAGACAGCCGGACATGATTGGATACAGAAAGCTCAAAATAGGGAAAAATGGAAATCTTTGGAGGAGGCCTTCACCCGAGGAGGGGTTCTTGGAAACGAACCAGACAAGCTAACACACATTTAAACTGTAAATTTATGTAAGCTGAATATTAGTTAAAAATATTTATGTAGGTTAAGCTTAGCAACAAAAACTATAAGTACAAATGTTATTTAAGACTATTTTCTAAGAAATATAAGGCTTTTTTATTTTTTTTATTTATTTATTTATTATGCTCTGTGAGCTAGTTTGTGCGCTTGTTTATGTGTAACATTTCGGTATCCTTTTTGAATCTAGTTTGTTAAGTTTATTAACGCTAATATAAACTAAACTTTGATTTCAACTGGTAGCTAAATGAGTTTTTTTTCATCTAAAGTTTGCCTGGAAGATGCTTTCAGCGATAAGGCCGCCCATTTATGCACTTTATACTTTCTAACTATTACTTTGTGCCGTGGGTCAATGGATTTTTCGTACGAATAAATTTATGTACGCTGATTGACATTGCTCTTACGGTGAAGGAAAACATCGTGATTTAATCCGCGGTTTAGTTGTCTCCAGCCAGATGTATTGACAAGTTCTTTCTTTTGGACATGGTCGACTAAATTTAGAGTCGTAGTGTTGAGCAAGCCTAGTTCATCGTCACACAAAAAGGACCCACTAAAGAGGACTCTACTTGGGGAAAAACAGACCGTATAAGTCTACGTTTGACCACTATCACATCTGCCAGATGGTAGGTGAAGATGCAGTCTCAGATGTAGCACGCTTTCCTAGAAGAGATATCTTATTGGAAAGCATTCACTCATGACCACCCAAATTGTACACGTCAGAATCTTCAATTAGCCTGTAAAACTCTGGAAAAATCACCAAGAGTAATAGTCGCGACAATTAATAAAATACTCACAGATTCCCACGCTACCTTTTCATTTAGCTTTGCAAAAAACACATCGTTACAAATAAAAACTTTGCAATATTTTTATATACTTAAGAAGTTCGTGTTATGTAATTAAAACACTATACATGGTCGTTAAGTCGTCCAAGGTCCTAGTGATTCACTAATGATTATGAATGACACGTATTACAAGTTTGGCTACACAGAAATTGTATCAATTTACTCAATGTCATGGACAGTTATAATTACAGTTACTTGCCTTTGAGTCTATTAATTTAGGCTGAGTGCGGACTAAAGACTAACAGTCGACCGATAGCGTATTTTGTAACTGACAGTAGGTACCTATCTTCTTCTATACATATAAAATGCTTTGTCCTGACTGACTGACGTATCAACGCACAGCCTAAACCGCTGATCGTAGAGACCTGAAACTTGAAGGGTGTGTTTTTTGTATGACGTAGGCCTCCGATAAGAAAGGATTTTTTTTATGTCCCTTCAAAAAAAGGGGGGGCATAGTTTGTATGGGACAACTTGATTCCTTGGTCCATTTTCGACTTTTAAGCGGACGAAGTCGCGGGCAAAAGCTAGTCATTGTTATAAACATATTGGTTCGTAAAAGTGGAATTTTGATTCCACCTATCCCTACTAGTAGGTCAACGGTAGAGATAGGTGAAAAAACCATTTTATTCCCCACCAGGGTAATAATGGAATTTTTAAACGTTGCTGGGGGCTAGTGCACTAGGTAGCCTGTATAAGTTAGGGGTTTTTAAGTCACGAGTGCTAAGATTTATCCTCTAGGTAAATGTGTTACATCGGAGATAGAATCATACTTACATCTTAATAAAAATCTCTCCAACCGCTCATATTAAGGCAGATGTAGTCGCCAAAAGAAAACATGTTCGTTGCTTCAATTCAAATTGTTAATTATCACTACATAGTATAAAACAAAGTCGCTTTCTCTGTCCCTGTATCCCTATGATGTAATCTTTAAAACTACGCAACGGATTTTGATGCGGTTTTTTTTAATAGATAGAGTGATTCCAGGGGAAGGTTTATATGTATAATACATGCATAATATAGCCGTGCGAAGCCGGGGCGGGTCGCTAGTTGCATATAAAATTGTTGTTTTTGTCCAAATTTTCTGTACAACTTGTAGATTAAATCTTGTTCATATAATTTAAAGATGAAGTTTCCTTGTCGTTTCGTACTTAGCTTATCACTACACTACATAGTATAAAACAAAGTCGCTTTCTCTGTCCCTATATCCCTATATATGCTTAAATCTTTAAAACTACGTAACGGATTTTGATGCGTTTTTTTTAATAGATAGATTGATTCAAGAGGACGGTTTATATGTATAATACATGCATAATATAGCCGTGCGAAGCCGGGATGGGTCGCTAGTTATTTATAAGTAAAAAAATCTGGAATCGGTAACTTTAACAAAAAATATAAACGATGTTTTACGCAATAAAATTTACGGTTTTCGTATAATGAACAGGAATTTGCCTTTTACACCTGGCTTGAAATATACATGTAGGTAATTTGATTTGATTTAGCGAGTGAGTCGATCGATAGAAATGTCTATCGTCTGTTATGACAGTTATTAGATTCATGATTAGTAGAGCATTTTACATTTACAGTTTCCCGCTATGTAAATATAATTTTGACACCTCAATGTAAAGATAATGTACTAGATTAAAGTTCGTACAGCGGTAAAGTTTTATTTCCGGCTTGAGATTTCTTAATATTTAATAGAACTAGTTTCAAAGAGATGGTAATGTTTTTATTTCTTAACGAATGTTTTGATTTCTTTTTATTACTACTTAAAAGTGTTACGCAATATCAAATAGGTTCCCGATTACATATTTTGTTAGTCACGAGTCTCGCTTGTTATTTCCTAGATAAAAAATCTAAAGCTGCAATTGAGTTTTAATTGCTGCAAAAAAACGACTTTTTCTTTCAAAAAACACAAGCACATTGTGACTTTCATAAACTAGAGGCAGTTCGCGGGTCTATCAGCGTTCCAATCCTATTGGAATATCAGTTTTTAAATTAGCCTTTGTTATTCCCAATGAATCAATGTATTATCATACCAAGTTTTATCAAAATGAGTCCAGTAGTTTCGGGGCCATTCATTACAAAAAACCAAAAAAATAAGAAATAGTTGTCTGTAGGTAAAGTCGATTTACGGATAATTTTACGCGATAACGTCTATAAGAAAACGATGAAAAATTTAATTTTTATTTTGTTACTTATTCCTTTACCTATATTTTTTTCCTTTTTATAAGTCTTCTATTTGTCACTCGTCACACCATAACACAAGCCCAGATGAGCGATATTATTATTAAATACTCTGTTTCCTAAGTTACCATGACGCGTCTGGTCATATTACCATGACGCATGACGTCACACAATATTACCGTGACCCTTTTTTGTGAATGCAGGTGTTCCATCAATTTACTAGACGATAACACGTCTCAATCGATGTGTAGATACTTTCCAATACCTACCTAAGAAAAAGTAAAATATTGTCTGCATCATAATGCAATGAAGTAAGAAATAGGTATAATAACAATTGCTAACAAATTAACTCCCTATTTATCCATAAAGCAGCTAAAGTAACAAGATGTCGATTAAACAAGTCTTCGCAGTATGGTATTTTCGCAGTAAAATCCTTCGCAGTATAGTTTTTCGATGTATAACGTTACATCGCACTAACAAAACGTCGATTTAATAAGGCGTCGCAGTAGAGAGATATCGATGAAAAGTGTTCGAAGAAACGAAATTCGATGAAAAGTTTTTCGCAGTGACGTAGGTAATAGTGACTGTATAACCACTATTACTTTAGCAAGCTCGGTCTCAGTAGCCAGTGACCCTCTAATTGAGCTTTATCATAGTAAACGGACTCCGATTAGCATCTTACACGGTAATTGCCCAGTTTTAACATTAGATATGTCCCGATCTAGTATTATTTACATTAACATATCTCGGTACTGAACTTTATTAAACACTGCGCTTGTTTTACCTACATAGGTAGGTATATTTTAAACTTTATATATGGAGGTACAAGCTAGCACATCGCAGGTTTACTAGCGTAGGTCCCGATTCTGTGAAAATATCAGAAAAAGTAACATAAGATAGGTAGGTACTTCAATGTATCCTATCCTCATACCAAGTTTTATCAAAATCAATTCAGTAGGTTCAATGCATTTTTTGCAAATAAAAATCCCTCCTACTAATATTAATCGTTTATTTCAGGTAAAAGCCTTAAAAATAAGTACAGACCCATATAAAATAGAAACCAAAATATCTACCTAGATAATAAGTGTAATTTTATAGGATGTCACTTTTTTACAAATGATAAGGTAAATATTTGACCACTGTTACATCAAACGGTATGTCTCACTCTGGCCCACCCTGGCCCAAAACAGAAGGGAATAGAAAAAGGAGGGAAAGTTTACCCTGGAGTAGCCTAAATAATATATAACAATATTTATACTTACCATAAAAATTTAATCACAAAAACAACTAACTTAAACCTCTAATTGTCCACAGGGAATCGCGCATGTATCAGGCGGCCACATCAACCCGGCAGTTACCTGCGGACTCCTCGCCGCCGGAGACATCAAGATCATCAAGGCTGCCTGCTACATCATAGTCCAGATCCTCGGAGCTGTCGCTGGTGCTGCCTTCATCAGGGTAAGAACACCATGTGATAATTAACATACAGACGGTAACTCTGCCGTGATAGTAGGTAGCTGTGGGTCCAGCCGAAAATCAGTGCTGCAGTCAAGTATCCTTGACTCATAATCATAGTCTTTTTAGGGTTCCGTAGCCAAATGGCAAAAAACGGAACCCTTATAGATTCGTCATGTCTGTCTGTCTAGCCACTTTTTTCCGAAACTATACTGTTGAAACTTGGTAAGTAGATGTATTTTGTTAACCGCATTAAGATTTTCATGCCAAAATAGAAAAAATAATAATAAATTTTATGGTTCCCCATACTTAGAACTGAAACTCAAAAATAATTTTTCATCAAATCCATACGTGTGGGGATAGGTCTTCAAAAATAATATTGAGGTTTCTAATAATTTTTTTCTAAACTGAATAGTTTACGCGAGAGACACTTCCAAAGTGGTAAAAAGTATGCGTCCCCCCCCTGTAACTTCTAAAATACGAGAATTATGAAACTAAAAAAAATACATACATTTACCATGCAAACTTTCACCCAAAATTGGTTTAAACGAGATCTGGTAAGTAGTTTGTTTTTAATACGTCATAAACCGTAAACCGCCACTTACCCTTCATTTATGTATTTTTATGTGATGGTAATGGTACGGCACCCTTTGTGCGCGAGTCCGACTCGCACTTGACCGGTTTTTTTGTGTATATTTGTTAGGTCTGAGAATCAAACAACATCTCTTTTTTACTTATTTTTTTTGTACATGGAAAAACAACGTTTGCCGGGACAGCTAGTAATCCATACTAATATTATTAAGACGAAAGATTTTTTGTTTGTAACGAATAGGCTGCGAAACTACTGGACCGATTTTGATGAATACATTGATTCATTGGTAGTAACATAGGCTACTTTTTATCCCGATGTTCCCACGAGATAAAAAAGAAACTGAGTTCCCACGGGATCGGGAAGCGGGTGAAACCACAGAGTGCTGTTAATAAATAATAATGTTATTTCTTGTGTGCCCTTCTTATTTTTGGTGTAGGTATTTTTCGTCTGTAACTACGTTGTCATAGGTTTCGTCTCAAATAAATTATCTTTTCTATTCTACTGGCCGAAAATTAATTTTCACAGTGTGTATTTCTATTGCCGCTTTAACAAAATAAATACTGATAACAGAATATGATGTTACGGAACCTTTCGTGTGCTAGTCCGAGTCGGACTTGGCTGATTTTTTCTAAATTTATTTTACTGAGACGGTGGAACTGAGTTCCCACGGGATCGGGAGTTACGCGGATGAAAGAGCGCTGTTAGTGAATAATAATGTTATTTCTTGTGTGCCCTTCTTAATTTTGGTGTAGGTATTTTTCTTCTGTAACTACGTTGTCATGGGTTTCGTCTCAAATAAATTATTCTTTTCTATTCTACTGGGACGAAAAAATACAACACACAGTGTCGTAATCGAACTAGCAACAAAATACTAGGACAAAGCCAAGAGCTTTGGTGTCTATAATAAAACCTGTGGCCCAATATAGGTACCTATATTGCAACTTGCTAGGGCACTAATGAAGATGTGGAAATTAATGAACATCTGATGAGATCAGGCATTATGCATGCGCACACGCGTATGACATGCATTATACATACGATTGTTTATTACATCTACACTAATTTTAGAAAGAGTTAATTATTTTTTGTTTGTTTGTAACGAATAGGCTCCGAAACTACTGGAGCGAATTTAATGAAACTTGGTATGAGGATACATTAATTCATTGGCAATAACATAGGATAGTTTTTATCCCGATATTTCCATGGGAATGGGAGTTACGCGGGTGTAACCGCGGAGCGCTGTTAGTTTTATTATAATAAACCCTATAGTATAGTGATTAGAGAGAATAGCTATATCTGCGGCCACTATCTGATAGTTGGTCGTTTTGCTACATGTATGTTTAGCTAATTTGGCTTACAGGTAATTATAGTTAGACTTTCTGATGGTTAGACGATTCGGACTGTAGGAAGTTTTGCTACTTAGACTTTTTGTATATCTTTATAATATTGTAGAATGCTTATCACTCCCAATGAATAAATGTATCCTCATATCAAGTTTCATCTAAATCGGTCCAGCAGTTTCAGAGCCCATTCAATTCAAACAGAACAAATAATCAAATCTGTCCACTTTATAATATTTGAAGGTACTTAATAATTACTTGGCATGTAACTGTGTATAGCAAAGACGAGACGAGACAAATAAACTAACTTTCATGTTTTTTAAATTAGTAGAATCATAAAGAGTTCTACTATGCATACGTAGGTCGGTTAATTGGTACTTACTTTAAGTAGATACTTCGACCTAATGTGTGCTAAAAGCTTTATGTGTTGAACGAAGGTCGTTCCTTTATTTTATTCTAGTTTAGAACATCAGTGTCAGGGCGAACGAGACAGTTTTTATAGAGGACCTACATTACTGCCATATAGGTACGAGCTATTTCTAGCGTAGGTAGGTTAGCTCTTACCTATATGTTAGACGCGTTGAAGGCAATACTTATTCATGAGTGGTATAAAATATCTGAAGAGGAGGAAAATCGTTAAAAATTGCAGAATACGTTGAACCCTGTGTATCAAAGCCAAAGGCGGTTATTTTAAAAACAAATAAATTATCAAGATAAAATAATTAGTACTATATTTTTATTAATTAGAATTCACAGCACTGTATTATTCATAAAAATACATACAACCGAATTGTGAACCTCCTCCTTTTTTTGAAGTCGGTTAATAACTGTTTGTCAACGTATTTTAGAGCCACCCTGTATAGATTAACTAGCTTTCATCTGCGACTTCGTCCTCATGAAAGAGTAAAATTCTCCAAAATCCTTTATAACCGATGCCTACGACATAATCTGTATGCCTTTTAGCCCGTTCAAGAGTAAAAGTCGAAAATTTGAAGTATTTTGGACCAAGGAATTACGTGAAACCAAAAGTTAGGTCATTTCATTTTACGTAAAAGTGATGGATACAGCTTATCCAACCTCTTTGGGTTGTAAAGTTACAATGTTGACCCATACAAACTTGCCACCCTTTTTCACCCCCTAAGGGGTAGAATTTCGGGAAATCCTTATCGAATGCCTACGTCATATAAAAAACACCCTCCAAATTTCTACGGTTAGCGGTTTAGGCTGTGCGTTGATTTGTGAGTCGGTCAGGACAAAGCATTTTATATGTATAGATAAGTCGGGATATCGGGACAAAAATAAGCCTATGTTACTATCAATAAATAAATGTATCTTCATACCAAGTTTCATCTAAATCGTTTCAGAAGTTTCAGAGCCTATTCTATGCAAACAAACTATCAAATTTTTCCTATTTATAATATTTTATTGGTAGAAGAATAGTAATTTTCCTTGCGGTCAAGAGATGTCAAGTTTAAAAACCGATCAATGTCAAAATCTAATTTTACACGTGTCGATCTTGTTACACTGTAAAAACCTACATAAATTACCATTTATCCTTAAAGCTTAAATGCTCATGCGCATAACAAAGTTGACCTAACAAAAAGCTGTACCACACGACCTATATTTAATTACCAGAGCAGATGTTACCTACAAATGGCATTGAAATATCACGAGCGCAAACTAATTAAACGAGCCACGACGCTAATTTATAATATTCACATGACATATGGCGGCTAAGGCCTATTCTTAAACTTCAGAGCATTTCTGCATTGTTCATCTAGCTTTGCAGATTTAAAATGCACTGTTCATCTAGCTTTGCAGATTTAAAATGCATTGTTCATCTAGCTTTGTAGATTTAAAATGCATTGTTCATCTAGCTTTGCAGATTTAAAATGCATTGTTCATCTAGCTTTGCAGATTTAAAATGCATTGTTCATCTAGCTTTGTAGATTTAAAATGCATTGTTCATCTAGCTTTGCAGATTTAAAATGCATTGTTCATCTAGCTTTGCAGATTTAAAATGCATTGTTCATCTAGCTTTGCAGATTTAAAATGCATTGTTCATCTAGCTTTGTAGATTTAAAATGCATTGTTCATCTAGCTTTGCAGATTTAAAATGCATTGTTCATCTAGCTTTGCAGATTTAAAATGCATTGTTCATCTAGCTTTGCAGATTTAAAATAGCTAGTTTCGAAGACGAATCGTATTCAACACGTAATTGTTAGGGTTCCGTACCTTTTGGGGTAAAAACGGGACCCTTTTACTAAGACTCTACTGTCCATTTTATCTGTCTGTCACCAAGCTGTATCTCATGATCCGTAATAGCTTTAGACAGTTGTCACAGATGATATATTTTTGTTGCCGCTATAACAAATACTGAACAGAATATTATTACGGAACCTTTCGTGCGTTAGTCCGAGTCGCACTTGGCTAGTTTTTTAATTCTATATTTATTTTACTTAGACGGTGGAAAATTCTGTTGGTATTTAGTACATCCTTTTTTCTTTATTTTTTTACATACTAAAAAACTTTTCCCCTTTAGTCATAAACATTTTAACAAAAGTATTTTTAATCAATAAGTTTAATTAGATTAAATATATGGTACCAGCTTTACCAGCTGGGCAGCAAGGGCCAACTCGTACTTTAATTAAAAACTAAAGATTTCGTAAAAATAGGTAAAACTACTTAGAAACAGGTAGGTAATTAGATGAAATATTTGCATAAGTGTCAATCTGAAAAACAATTCAATTGTTTATTTTCTAGGCATTTTGTTACTAAATAACAAGGTTTTAAAAAAACCTTAAGTGGCCATTCTTAAATTATTTTTGGTCTTAAGGTATTTTAAAACCTAAATGATTTATTTTCCATCCAAAGGTTCCGTGGCAGAAATCGCTTTCAGCGATAAGGCTGCCCATTGTGCAACTTATACTTTCTAGCTATTACTTTGCTTTGTTATGCGTGTAAAATATGTTCCTTACTGTGTTGTACAAATAAAGTTATCTATCTGTATATGTATTTTTATTTAGTTCTTATGTTAACCAATCTTATTTTGTCTATTTTTTCAGTTAGCCGTACCAGACGAGAAAATAATGAATAATGGCTTCGGGCTGACTTTACCAGGACCTGGTGTAACTGAACCACAGGTACCATCATCAATAATTTTACACTGGCAGCATGAATGAATCGTGCAAAGCCAAAAAAACCTATCTGTTACCTACCTAATAAGTTCCTTCGTTATCTACCATTACTTACAACAGTTCATAGTAAAAAAGTTTTTTGAAGTGATAAATAATGCTCTCTCAATGAATAGAGAATAACTTGTTGGTTTTAATAAAATATCGTAAAACTTTTCAAGTTTCTTGTCTTTTTTTTTATATTTTTTTATATTTTTTATTTTTACTAAAAACAAAAAATATTCTCTAACATCTTGATCAACCTCTTTCGTACCTATTTGAAACCCTTCTTTGAAACACATCGTAGAGATTAAATTCGAAATACTTGTGAAAGTCTGTAGGTATATGTGTTTGCCTGTACTCTACTGTGACCATTTAATAAGGGGGAGGATGCAGTCTCAGTAATATGCTGTGAGCTGTGTGACCATCTCACCGCTACTGATTTTCAGTCTGCCCCTCACGAGAGCTCATACGCAGTGTGTAACCGGCATAAACTTATGCTAACTGTTTACCCGCAGGCCCTTCTAATAGAAGCTCTGATCACCTTCCTCTTGGTGCTGGTGGTGCACGGAGTCTGCGACGGCCGCCGGAATGACTTGAAAGGATCCGCCCCACTTGCCATCGGTCTCGCTATCACCGCTTGCCATGCTGCCTTTGTAAGTATAAATAACACTAAAAACCCAACTAATATGTTTTTTTTTCTTCGGTCGTAGAGTCGCAGACCGAAGTTATGGCTGTGCAACTAAATATGTTTCAGATAGATATCGGATATTATACATTTGCATATTTGCGTAATTAATAGGTTTAATAAGTACTTACTTTCATCTATAAGTACTAATAGGTATTATAAAGCTGAAGAGTTTGTTTGTATGTTTGAACGCGCTAATCTCAGGAACTCTGGTTCGAATTGAAAAATTCTATTTGTGTTGGATAGTCCATTTGTCGAGGAAGGCTGCTATTTTATATTTCGATATTATGCCGGCGAAACCACGGAGCGCTACTAGTTATGGATAATAATCCAAGTCTTTAAATAGGTATCTATTTATGAATAATAATGTTGCTAAAGGCACAGTTTGAAGTTAAGCCCCGAAATATTAAATAAATCCATAAATATAAATATTGATTATTATTTATTTATTATAATTATTAATATTCGTGTTTTGTACGTAGATCCCGTACTCCGGCTCAAGTATGAATCCAGCTCGTTCCTTTGGACCTGCCGTCGTTATGGGTAACTGGACTTCACACTGGGTAAGTTTTATCTATTCCAAATAAAAGTAGGTATAGTCATGTATGTATAATCTTGTTTTTGTCTGAAAATAAAAGATAAAATTACTCTAATTTACTGAAAACTTTATGAATTTTGACCGATATTGACAACAGGTTATCAAATATTAATGTTTTCATATTGAAAATATTCCCCGAACTGCGGAAAAATAAGCATATTTCTCTCAAAGTTGAACAGAAAATCTTTTCCTTATTTCCCAATTTTTTATTTGTTTTGAGTAAAGTCTCACATATTTTTACTATCAAAGGCTAAACGCTTTTCAAAAAGATGTTTTGTCTATAGTAAGTAGATGTAGAGTCAGAGTCAGAATTGCAGAGACACCGTAGAGTTCTATAATTACATTTATTGGAATGTTTTTATTCTAATAATATTTATCAAATAAATTAACAAGTTGAAAAACTTTAACTTGAACTTAGAATCTTGCTAAGTTGAAAACATTGTAATGACAGCAGTTCTGGAGCTCTACGGTGGGTCTGCAATTCCGACTTCGACAGTACCCACCTACATACTTATCTTATCAATTCTTCTACGTTAGTATGCGGTACATCGTATGTTTATTTCCTGTATACATTAATAGAGCAATGAACCGCAAATCTTTTTATTATATAAGAAACACTTTCACTGAATCGAAAGGATCACGATCACCTACCTATACTAACCGGTATCATACAGATTTTATTTAGTTATTAAAAGCACAGAATACCGTAACTACCTAGTCTATATACAAATGCTACATCTTATGTCAAATCCTGTAAAGTCTTGCCACTGTGTCAAAGATAGGTACTGAAGAATCCGAAAGCAGATACTTACTTATTTTATTTTTATTTTATTTTATTCTAAACTAGCAACCCGCCCCGGCTTCGCACGGCTATATTAGGCATGTATTATACATATAAACCTTCCTCTTGAATCACTCTATCTATTAAAAAAAACCGCATCAAAATCCGTTGCGTAGTTTTAAAGATCTAAGCGGTCAAAGGGAAATAGGGACAGAAAAAGCGACTTTGTTTTATACTATGTAGTGATGGAAAACAAACAGTAAAATTATTAACTTAAATATATAAGTGGTTACAAATACACCATTTAAATGTTTTCACATATAGATAAATACGCTTGTTAGCTATAGAGACGTAGAAGAAAATTTAACAACAAAAAGAAGGAAAAAGAGTTAAAATGATAGCTCAAGAGTAAGTATTTTACTTTCCCGACAGATCGGGAACCAACCAGCTTGAGTCAAATTGCATTTTAATTTTATGTGGTACTGTGTTAAATAAGGCGAAATCGGGATACTCGAGATCGTTAACTTCTCTTGCCGCTCTAATGACAAATGAGTTTCGTCTATAAAGTGTTACCTTTAGGTACAGTCACATTACCAATTAGCTGAACCACACGTGACCTAGAGCTCATTCGCATATCTGTAAAAAATATAGTATTTACCTATTTTGTAAATTTTTTTTGTATTGTAAATTGTATTAAAAAAACAGAAACAGGTAGGTAACATTACTTTACAACCTTAAAGATTTGCGAGTGAGCTCTAGGTCACGTAGGGTTCAGCTAATTGGTAATGTGACTGTACACCTAGGTAAGGCGTATGTCTTTGAGATTTTTTAGATGGTACACGTAGACGTATTTTAGAGAGCAAATAGGGAGAATCAATTTGGTTACTACGGTTTTACTTGAGTAGGTAAGCGTCGAACTCGTGGGACTATTAGGGTAAAAATAGCCTATGACACTCACTCAGCTATTTACCCCCAAACTATCTCCATGCAAAAACACATCCAATTGCGTTCTCACTAAAAGCAATCTCTTCCAGCCTACCTAGCATGAAGATCAAAACACGATACGATAACGCGATATAACTACATCAACTCTCAAAATATGAAAGATAAAGCCGCCATGTCGAATTTTTATCATAATTTTTATCGCAATTTATAATAAAAATTCAAAATGGCGGCTTTATCTATCATATTTGGAGAGTTGATGTAGTTATATCGCTTTATCATATCGTGTTTTGGTCTTCATGCTAGGCAGGCTGGCAAGCTTTGGATCGATAAAGAATACCAGCTTGTATTCTGATAAGTACCTACTAAGTTTCATTAAAATCGTCCAGCAGTGTCAGAACCACATTTCAAGAAGAAGCAATAATAAATATTTTCTCGTATCATATTACTAGCAACATCCCGCTGATTCACCTGCATAATTTCGTGACAATAAAAAGTAGCACTTATTACTTCCAAAGGTTTAAATTATCCTAAAACAAAGTTTAATCTAAATCGCTACTGTAGTTTCAGAGCCATTTATTAAAAGAAAAAATCAAAATAGCAACAAATCTCATATATTTCCATAGATAGCTTTAAGATTGTTTTAGGCACTCTAAATACCTAACTACTTATCTTATTAATAAAAAATCCGTTAATCTCCGAGAAGTAATAACACACTTGACATATAATTCTAGATCACTTTTCCATTGTAATATTTGCCTGTTCACGCCTCGTATAAATTTTCATACAAATAATTGAACTACTTACATAACATGTTCCTATTAGCATTTTCCATTAGGTTTCGTTTGTCGACAAATATTTTGAGGCCGAGTTAGTTAGCATCCTGTTTTGTTAAATGTATTTTCTTGATTAAATATTTGATCCCGTGCCGTGACCGTCATTATATGGCGCTGTATCTACACTTATCTTATCTATATACTAATATTATTAGAGGAAAGATTTTTTGTTTGTTTGTAACGAAAAGGCTCCAAAACTACTGGACCGATTTTGATGAAACTTGGTATGAGGATACATTGATTCAATAGGAGTAACATAGGCTATATCGTTTGAGAATAACTAAAGATTGCTCATGGATACTACTACTACTTACTTACTTACTTACTACTTTACGGTTCAGTTGTAGGTCCTACATATTACATGTAGCTAAACAAGACCCAGTATTTGTCTCTCAAGAGATAAACCTACAAACTCAACGAAAAAAGACGGCCTATTAGGTGTTTCTGACTCAAATTTGGATAGGCTTAGAAAAGGCAAATATCAAAATATATAGGAAAAGGTATCAATAATTTTAGTTATCGGCACCCTTGAATGTACCTTAATTATCAGCTAAGCTCCAGTTTCTTAAACCCAGGTTAGGTACTTCAAACCGCTCTATATTAAAGTTTACATAACTCCACTATTCAACTCCGTTGCATGCTAATATCATGGCGAGTTGTCTACTTTCCATCAACTATGAATGTATCAATTGTGTAACATCCGAGTATAATAATACCCCAGTGGCATCATAAGCCTATTGTAGTAACGTAGTATCTTCCCATGTTTGTTTTGAAGCGAAGAAAGCGTATAGACTTCATTTTGTTGTCAAGTACAATAGTAAAGTCGTGTAATATTCTGATTTAGATAATTAAGTAGGTACTAATTGTATAAACATGTGAGGGGTCTACTTTACTAAGCGTAAAGAGCGTTTTGCATAAAACTAGCTTTTGCTCGCGACTTCGTCTGCGTAAAAGTCGAAAATGGACGAAAGAATCACGTTGTTCTACCTATACAAACTTTGCCCCCCTTTTACACCCCCTAAGGGGTAGAATTGCCAAACATCTTCTTTCTTTTTTATTTCTTATCGAATGCCTATGGCATACAATGAACACGCATACCCTCCAAGTTTCAGCAGGCTGATTAACGAACCGTCTCGGAAGGCAACCGAAACGAAAAAAAAATTGCTGCTCTTTTTACTCTCGCGAATTTTGACGTGTTGCCATCCTTGTCTTTTCAGTTTTATTCGTTTCGGTAGCCTTCTAATGGTTTGTGAATCAGGGGGCAGGTCTCTACTCTGTCTGTTTAGTCTGCATGTGCGTTGATCCGTCAGTCAGGACAAGAAGATAAATAGCTAGCCCAAGTAGATAGCTACTAAGGCCATCATTTGATAGCTATCTCTCGTGATTTATTATACCTACTACGTTTAGTTAGCTATTTCTATCAAGATTATCCTTACAGATGTACTTATGATAGTGTTTAGGGCAACGCGGCAAAACGACCACTTTCACATGAGCTTTCGCTAAAAAAGATAGAAAGGTATGTGTCACACGTCACGGAGTCCCAGGCCTTTGGAGGGCGTGCGTGGAGCCGAAGCCTGCACGTAGAGACCCTTTACAATAACAAGTTTAATAGCAAAGTAAAATGTGGACACCTATAATCGGGGATTATCCCTGTCTGGACTATAAAATGCAGCCAAGGACAACCTCCGGTTTGGATATAACTATTGATAAAGTAGAGACAGGAGAAAACTATTTACTAGGACTTTTGTGATGGGATGCTAATGGAGTGAATAGTTAGGTACTTGGGAACTATGGATATTATAGCGCCTGCCGTAACAATGTCCAACAAACACGTAACCTGAAATAAGAAAATATAAAGGTTTATCATTAACTTCCTTTTGTTGAAGTAGGTAGCTTTTATGTACACATTCGTTACAATCAACAATATTAGTTGTAAGCGACGGGTATTTCTGCCGCGTTGCGTTTGGCAGCATAATTAGCCTTAAATAATTACTCATTATAATTTTTGTTCTCAGGTATACTGGGTGGGTCCGATCGTCGGTGGTGTTGTCGCTGGCCTTATATACAAATACATATTCCGCATTGGCAAGGCTGGAGAGAGTGGCTCCTACGACTTCTAAACCAGGATAAAATCGTTGTTTTGTCTTGCGCATTGCGAATATTACGCTCTAATGGTAAACATTTTAAACTTTCTTCGATAAAAATTACTAAGTACGGTTTATGTTACAAAATATTATCAGGAAATGTTAGAAGAAAAGCTTCTCTACCTCCGCTATGGAGGCAGAGTTCGGGCAGATAATAAGCTTTTGTTTTCATTTCATTTCACCATTTTGAGCTTAATAAAATGCGCAAAACAAAAGTAAACTGAAGTCCAAAAAGATTCTATCCCACATTAAAATTACAAGATATTATTTGTTCTTAGAGGAATTGTTTGGATCTACTCATTATTAATGAAGTCGATCAATTTATTTCATTGTCCAAAGGTTTAAAATTTCTTCCGGGATTTATGAGAATAATTATTTTTATATTTTGTAAGATATTGCCTAATTTATATAAGAGTTTATTATAAGTTTATTTATGATGTGAATATAATTATTGAATTAAGAAATGGCTTTGGCTTGTCCACGCCTACTCGAGTGCCTGTGCTAGTTGTGAATAATGTGAGTTTAATTAAATGTATTATTATTATAAAAATGTTCATAACTTACGAAATGAATTATTTAATAATGGAAAATAAATATTTTATTGTGTACGCAGCTTTCTTTGATATTATTTTCTACTTGCCCCCCTAATCCGCCCAAAAGAACCAAGAAAGATACCTACCACGTTGATTGGGAGCTACTCAAACTCACCAACTTATCTAGACCGCGACCACAAAGGCATCCAACGACTTTCTTAGTGGTTGATGTAATGAAGCGACGCTCTATGGGCTCATTCAGACAGAATCCGTTTACAGGACTGGTTTTATCGGACCCGTCTTTACTGGAAGGTAAGGTTCACATATTTGCAGGACTGATGTACCTACCTACTTGTATCTTGTACTGGCTTTTTTCCGCAATTATACCCTTTTTATTTGGGTCCTTTTTGCGTGAGGGTGGAGTAGGCTTGCCCAGCACCTACTACCCTTTCAGCTTAGTCGACCGCATGTCCAGAGGAGAGAACTTGTTAATACTTCTGGAGCCAACTAAGCCGCGGGTTTCATCACGATGTTTTCCTTCACCGTAAGAGCAATGTCAATTAGCGCACATCTTAATATTCCCACGGGATCGGGACCTACGCGGGTGATACCGCGGGGCGCAGCTAGTTAATGATATAAAGGTAATGTATAACGCGAGACGCTATCAATGTGATCCAAATTCAGATAAGTCTGTTAGAATTTAGACTGTACCCTTAAAACGTAGTAAACACGACTATCAAGGTACCCTTCCAAGAACAAGGTCAAAGTTCACAGGCATCCCTGTCGCAAGTTGTCGTGACATGCGCGCACTATCGGCACACATCTGACACTTTAGCTGCGCGAGAGTCAAGGCCGAGTCATCATAACATCATTGAGGTACCTAATAAGTGCGCTCGTTTCTTTTCTTAGGCACTACTATTAGTAGAGTGAAGGGAAAATTACTTTTCCGTGCCACTACTGGTATAGTGCTACGGGTTAACGTACATTTCCACTGACACTATACTGTTGCCAGTAATTTCACGGGAAAGTAAACCCGTGGCACGAGGCTATTAAATCTTTTTTTATCGTAGGTAACTTACAATCTTAAACTCCTTGGAACTAGGAAGGTACTGGCACCTGAGATGATAATTTAAGAAAAAGAAAACACTTCCGTTGTCTCGAATGTGACACCTCCAGGAATGCAACCCCATTTTTTCTTGTTGAATTACTGTTGGGTCTGTAAAAAGTACTAGGCAATCAGAAGTCAGTAGAGGGTATAAAGGAAATATATTATTATCTCTCTCTTTCTTCAATTATTCTCTTTCCTCTACCGTGTAAATTGTTTGATAGTATGTAATTGGACCGTGTAAATTGTGTCTACCTCTACCGTGTAAATTGTTTGATAGTATGTAATTGGAATGTAAAAAGTACTAGGCAATCAGAAATCAGTAGATTGTATAAATGAAACATATTGTTATCTCTCTCTTTCTTCATTTTTCTCTGTCCTTCACCGTGTTAGTATGTTATTAGCCTGTAAAAAATACTAGGCAATCAGAAGTCAGTAGAGGAAAATGAAATATCATCTCTCTCTTTCTTCAATTATTCTCTTTCCTTTACCGTGTAAATTGTTTGTTAATATGAAATTGGAATGTAAAAAGTACTAGGCAATCAGAAATCAGTAGAGGGTATAAATGAAACATATTGTTATCTCTTTCTTCATTTTTCTCTTTCCTTTACCGTGTAAATTGTTTGATTGATCATCATCTTTTATTTGTTTATTTAAGGTAAACACACCTACATACTTAGATACATACGTTATTTATCGTGGGAAAGTTATAGCATTAGGAGAACTTTGCCCTCTTTACAATAGAAGCAACGCATCGTGATTTCATTCGCGTGTGTTAATGTCGAGTAATAAAGTGCACTTTTATTACTCCCAAAGTTTCATTAAATATCCCCATACAAAGTTATAGGGTATCAAAATCGGTCTAATAACTTCAGAGCCTGTATTAATATAAAATTCCGCTGTTTTCTTCAACATTATCGATTGGTACAAAAATATAGGAGTGTTTCATTTTTGCAAAATTAACAGGCTTGATTCATGGCTTTCCTACCTGATAACTCTCCAAGCCACTATGGTCTGAACTTCATAATTGGACATCGTTCATAACTGTGTTCAAGGCATGCGTTGAGTAATTCTCAGCTTTTATAAAATCACACAAGGTCTGGCGATAGGCGGTATCTTACTCTACTCTACAAAGTTAAATGAAACGATCGAAATAAAGCAGAAAACATTTTAATTAATACATTAAAAAATCCAGAGATAAAATTAAGCACAAATCTACGTGGTGAATAAACATGGATAATTTAAATATGATTAGATATAAGCACTGTCGTTTTAAATATAAATCGTTATAATGTTCATTCTTGTTGACAAGTCACTATGACCCAGAACGGTGAAAGGGATGTGTGGACGCTTTGCCTATCAAATACTATGAATGAATGGCCTCGTTGACGAAAACGACACTCCTAGAACCTCGAATGCTCATACAATACGGTACAAGGTTTTTGATAAAAACACAAGTAGGTGTAGGATATTATAGATGCCATTTACACTATGGCCAGACTGCAACAGTTAGCTAGACTATATATTTAAATATAAAAAATTAATTCCTATTTTCCTTAGTCATGCCATTCGTCATTTGAGAACGGCTGAAACGATCTCGCTAATTTTAGTTTAGAAATATTAGTGGAAATCCAGGGAAGTTTAAATGGTGAGAAAATAAGAAAAACTAGAAAAACGCGAATGAAACCGCAGTGCGCAGCTAGTTTAATATAAATAGCACTAACATTATATCCTCATGTACTAAGAGAGGATATCAGAAAATTCAACAGATGGGTCGAAGCTAAATAAAAAATAAATGCAGGACATACCACACATCGCTATCTAGCCCCAAACTAAGTAACTAGACTTGTGTTATGGGTGCTAGACAACGGATATACTACTTATTATATACTTGTGTTTATAAATATAATAATACATAGAAACGAGTTGTATAACGAGCGTTCGAGATTCAAGTATATTGTCTTAACAGGCCATACATCCATTATAACTGAGGCATTGCGGCACAAAAGGCCTTCCTCAAGGTTGCTCATCAATCAACGCTTGTAAGAAGGCATCAGGTTCAGGTATGTCTCCCAACAATCCGGCCGCGTCGCAGTACTCTGCGAACGATGTGCAAGGTGCTAGCTCCTCTGTTAGAGAGGAGACGATGCGCTCGGCTGCTTTGGTGTTAGCTTCGTCGTTGTGGCGGATGTATTCTGCTAGTTTGACGGGCCAGTGTTCTATTGTTGTTGCTGCTACGTTCTGTAATAATACCATTGAAATGAGTAAAATGCTCGGCCGAGCTACATGATAGGCGGAGTGGGGGGTGTTAGATTAAATTTTCGTTACGGAATTTCTTGATTCGGTCGCCGCGCTCAAAGCCAGCGATAAAAGCTATGCGATATGCTAAGTGATATTATAAGGGATCCCTTTTTTACCTTTTGAGGTACGGAACGTACGGTTCCTGAGGAAATCGGTGGTGACACACGGATAGACAGACGGAGGAGAGCATGATCATTTAAGAGAGGAAAGGGTACCGGGGGCTTTCTCCATACAAACTATTACAAACGAAGTCGACTGTTTTCTCCCTGGATAATGACACTAGAGCAAATATTTTTGGTGCATAAAACTTATAACTGCCATGATCAATTTTATTGATCATGCCCCTATTTTGTTTTTTCTTTTTAATTTTAATTTCTATGATAATTAGAAAATGAATAAAACCTAGACATAGGGGCATAGTTGACCGAACGAGCGAAGCGAGAGAGGTCTAGTGTTGAGAAGGGTCGGTCGCTCGTATGTTTGTATGTTTGTATGTTTGTATGTTTGTATGTTTGTTCGACGATAACTTGAGTACCGTTGCTCTGATCTTCATGATTTTTGGTATACAAGTAGTTGAGGTCCATAGAATTTTTAAGTTCGAACATGAGCAGGATCGGTCAGGGGGTTACGGAGATAGGGGTCCAAAAGGGGATCTACCTATATGGCACACAAACTATACTGCAAATATACCCGAGTGGGGTATCAAATGAAAGGGCGTGACTTTGGTGACAATAATATGGTACCATGGAACTGATCTGATGATAGAGCTGGAGGGAATCTGCAGGAATTATCTCATTATCCATACTTCATAGTTCATTCATTCAAACTACTCGTCAAGAATCGCCTTGACGAGTAGTTTGTCTTTCAATGGTAACCAGGGTCTGATGATGGAACTGGAAGGTGGTCATAGGAACTTCGCAATGAAACGACACAACCTCATCGAGTTTGGGCTCGTTAGAATCGTCTTGACAAGTAGTTTGTCTTTCAATGGTGACCAGGGTCTGATGATGGAACTGGAAGGTTGTCATAGGAACTTCGCAATGAAACGACACAACCTCATCGAGTTTGGGCTCGTTAGAATCGTCTTGACGAGTAGTTTGTCTTTCAATGGTGACCAGGGTCTGATGATGGAACTGGAAGGTGGTCATAGGAACTTCGCAATGAAACGACAGAACCCCATCGAGTTTGGGCTCGTTAGAATCGCCTTGACGGGTAGTTTGTCTTTCAATGGTAACCAGGGTCTGATGATGGAACTGGAAGGTGGTCATAGGAACTTCGCAATGAAACGACACAACCTCATCGAGTTTGGGCTCGTTAGAATCGTCTTGACGAGTAGTTTGTCTTTCAATGGTGACCAGGGTCTGATGATGGAACTGGAAGGTTGTCATAGGAACTTCGCAATGAAACGACACAACCCCATCGAGTTTGGGCTCGTTAGAATCGTCTTGACGAGTAGTTTGTCTTTCAATGGTGACCTGGGTCTGATGATGGAACTGGAAGGTGGTCATAGGAACTTCGCAATGAAACGACACAACCCCATCGAGTTTGGGCTCGTTAGAATCGCCTTGACGGGTAGTTTGTCTTTCAATGGTAACCAGGGTCTGATGATGGAACTGGAAGGTGGTCATAGGAACTTCGCAATGAAACGACACAACCTCATCGAGTTTAGGCTCGTTAGAATCGTCTTGACGAGTAGTTTGTCTTTCAATAGTAACCAGGGTCCGATCTAACATATTAAGTTATCAAAGACCAAAAAGTATAAAATAAATTAATAGAATAAAAAACTAAAAAAAACACGCTTTAATAAAAAAAGTCCAACTAAAAAATAGAAAATAAAATCTAATAAATTTGGATTAAGAATATTGTACTTAAATAGTAAGCGTGTTACATTGTGATTGCAAAAGAAAAATAACGAAGGTGTAGCATCACAAATTCACAATGTAACACGCTTACTATTTACAATATTCTTAATCCAAATTTATTTAAATTTAAAATTTATAGAAATTTATTACTTTGCCCCAAATCGTCCGAACTCTCTTTGCTTCATTTCCTATAATTATTTATTTCATAATCATGGGCTGTTTTACAATAATAGTGGTGGATAGTATTAAATAGTAGGAATGTTCGGTTCTAGCCGATCTAGAGACTCTGATAATTATAAAATTTGTGACTATTTTTTTTATAATTTTTATTGACTTGTTATATTTTAGTTTAGGGACTTATTACAGGACATATTGGCCTCAAACTTCTCTAATATATTCTCGTTCTCGAGCTTGTCTTCTCGTTTCCTCTTACGTAACATTATGATAAGTAGATACATAAGGAAGGAAGGAAAGGAATTACTATCTTCTGGATATTATGTTGGACACATTCAAAATGTCTTGAGTAAAAATAAAGAGTCAACGGATGTCCAGGGTGTGATGATTGAGCTGGCCTATGCTTTTAGAACTTAACAACAACAACAAGTTATGCCTATCGTGTTTGGATTCTCTAAATCATCCAATGTCAGATAATAGCGATACTAGGCACCTATCATTCAAATAAGATAGACCTGTCGTATTTGGAGTCTTTCGTCGTTATATTATACATTTTAGTACTTTACGCTGAAATATAATAAACGCTGAAAAAAACTCGTGAGGTCTCAGTTCGGGGCGAACTACTAGTCAATAGTCATGGCAGTTATAGGTTTTATGCAACAAAAATATTTGTGCTATAGTCATTATCCGGGGAGGAAACAATCGACTACGTTTGTATGGAGAGAGATAAGTATTTTTCCCTTTTATATGTATAGATAACTAGCTGCGCACTGCAGTTTCACCCGGGTAAGTCCTGATCTCGTGGGAATTTCGTGATAAAAGTTGCCTGTGTTAATCCAGGTCTCCAGCTACCTACATACGGAGTATTGACAAGTTCTCTGGACATGGTCGATTAAACCGAGAGGGAAGCATAATATTCCATCCTCACGCAAAAAGAACCCAATTAAAAAGGGTCTAATACTAGCGACCCACCCCGGCTTCGCACGGCTATATTATGCATGTATTATACATATAAACCTTCCTCTTGAATCACTCTATCTATTAAAAAAACCCCATCAAAATCCGTTGCGTAGTTTTAAAGACTTAAGCAGTCAAAGGGAAATAGGGACAGAAAAAGCGACTTTGTTTTATACTATGTAGTGACAAGTACATCTACATATTATGGAGTTTTATCGCAATCTATGTAGTAGTTTTTGGGTGAAGGAGTAACAAACACACACTTTCACATAAATGAGTAGTAAATTCTTACCTTAAACATGACATTGTAAAGTTGGTCTATAATAGCGGCGTATATTGCGTAAGGTTTATAGTCAGTCCAGACGCGAGGTGCTCGCGCCTCGGGCGGTATGGCCCGGATGACGGTACCGCCGCCAGAGACGCCGCGCACGTGACCCACTAACAGCAAGCGTTTCAATGTCTCTATCTTGTGAGTTTTCCATCTGGAAAGTATAATTAATTGATTAAGGACCCGTATAAATTAAATTTGGACCTACCAAAGCGTCCAATGGAGCTCTGAAAGACTGTGTGTGGGATGACCTGCGGTTCACATCCTCCAAAGAGAACAGCGAGTGATCAAATTAGTAATGCGCATAACATATTCTCTTGCGGATTGAACGAACATGGAATCGTTCATTTCGTTTTCGGAACTATGAGAGACATGTGCGTTCATGTCGTTCAGGAGCGAAGAATAACGTTAAAATATTCTCACTCAGTGTCATCACCTCGTAGGTCTACGATTGAATGAAATGGATGGAACGATATTGGGCGGCAATCAGTCTGTGAAGTGAATTAAGTAATAGGGGGACTTCAATAGAAATCGCGGATTGAAATGATTTAGTTCCGGAACGACGCATCTCTATATCAAACGAAATTAACTGGAACAGGATCTTCCTTTAAGAACTAAGTTAGCGTTTGCTATAAACAAAAAAAAACACACGCCACGAGCTCAGATACCAGTCTAACTTACTTTTATAAAGTAAACACAAAATATAGTATGTATGTATACTCACTTAGCGTGTGGGTAGAGCAGTAGCATGAGCGTTGTGAAGTAGAGCGGACCCTCAGCGTCGTAGGCGGATTCTAACACACGTGCCGGCGCCCATTGCAGGGACGCATCCAGCGCCGCCACCTCACGGGCTGCTACACGAGACCTGACATACGATAATATTATTATTCTATAAATATCAAAATACATAGAGACAACACATTAATGGTCTATCTATAACAGTACTAGCTGAACTCTGCGACTTCCCCAGATTAATTAATTCATCTTCCACAGAGTTGCTTCCTGACTAAAGAATAATGGCAAAACTTCGAGCAAAAATTACTTGATTGCAAGGACATTAGATTCTTGAAGATCCTATACTATGTGTAATGGCATCAGGTGCTGATGAAGGTAATGAAAAACACGTGACTAATGCTTATATTTTTTTACATGTAGTCCACGAAATACCTAAGTACTATCAATTTGTAATCTAGAAACACGAAGAATTTTTATGTTTTTTCTATTTGTATATTGTACTTTAAGTTTTGCATTGCCATCATTATTTGTAGGAACAGAGTGCCCAAAAAGATACTACTCACTAGACCTAACATAGATTATATACATTCCTAAATGTCTTTAATATTATGAAGCTTGTTCAACCCTCCGCTCTCTAGAACCCTCACAGCACGGTATGCAGTACTCACGTATTGATGACGTATAGAGCCATGTGTATGAGAGCGGGTACAAGCTGCATGTTGGAGAATGGTCCTCCGCCGCCAGTGTCGTCATGGAACGGTCGGCTGCGAGCGAAACGAATCAGCAACAGCTTCAAGTCGTGGATAGTGTACGTGTGGCTTATATCGCGGTGACCTGTTGCTTCCTGCGAAAAAATAATATCATGAAAAAACTATTATAATATGCTGGAGCTTTTTAATATTCGATGAAAATACAATATTTGCGAATATTGTACAGGGTGGTCGAAGTGACGTCCAAACGTAAAAAAATAGGTACCGTATACCGAGGGGTATCTGATACACCGCTAAGAGTTTGGCGGTTTTTTTTCGCATTCGTGTTATGAATTTCTTTGTGAACTTTTAAGCTATTGCATAGCTTTAATCGCGGGCATCAAGAAATTCCGTAACGAAAATAAAACCTAACACCCCTCATTCCGCCTACCATGTAGCTCGACTGAGCGTTCGCTTAACGTGTATGTATATAGTACGACTGTACGAAGCTCGCACGTTGCATGCAATAGCTTTACCGCGGCAGTCCCCGAGTGCCACACTTTTTTTTTTATATGGATCAACTTTAATATTTTTATTGATGCAACTCACGGAGTTTGTTTAAAAGGAGCAAACGAAAGAAAATCCACTTCGATGGACCAAACACTCCTGAATATTAAATAATGCTGACAACAGCTGTAGTATCCTATCTTTAAGAGGAAATTCTTGCCCTGCTTTGAAGTATTCTAGCTCTTTAACAAACCTGTATGTAAGTAGTGTGACGAGCGAGGCAACTAGCGAACGCAGACTCGGGCACGTGTGGTCCCCACAGTGGTAGCAGGCCGTTGCAGCGGGTCGATGCGTTTTGTAGAGATGCACTCTCCCATTCATCCCTGTTGTAATACCGGGTAGTATCAAGTTAGATTATTGCTAGTCTTAAGCCAAAGAACACTTTAAGGTGACAGTCACTATCTATATCTATACTAATACTGCTATCTCGGCAAACGTTGTTTTGCCTTTTACAAATAAAAACTAAGGAAAAAAAAATAGATAGTAGCCGATTCTCAGACCTACTGAATATGCATATAAAATTCCGTAAAAATCGGTCAAGCCGTTTCGGAGGAGTATGGTAACTAACATTGTGACACGAGAACTTTATACATAGAATTTTTATGTAACGTATAGGCTCCGAAACTACTGGACCGATTGTGATGAAACTTGATATGACGATACATTGATTCATTGGGAATAACATAGGCTACTTTTTATCCTGATATTCCCAAGGAATCGGGAGTTACGCGGGTGAAACAAAACAAAAATATAGGACTTTCGCGTGTAGAAACGTAAATTTTGATAAAAAATTGTATTTTTAATCCGGTTTGAAGGACCATAACTTAAGAACTTACCTGCCACGAGCGAGCCTAACGGCTGCCATGTGACACTCGACGTGTACGATATTGAAGTGTGAGACGGTGGTGTAGCCAAGTGTCTTGCGCGGACGCACCTCGAATTCTTCGACTGGACAACGTTTGGTAAATGTATATACGCCTAACACCTGGATAAAAGAATATTAAATTAGTATTGCATCGTAGTAGCTTAAGTAGGTTTTATTCAGCTACAGTTAGAATAGACACTCCGATTCAAACAACGCTCCGCCGAAGGCTATTATTTTTAAGATTATGAAAGAACCGTTAAAGGATTTTGAAATTATTTATATATTCGCTTGGAATAAAAAACGATCCATGTCAATCAGCTAAATCAAAATTGTAGAAAACTACAAAAAAGACCTAATCCCTTTGATTTGCCATACTATGTTTGTTTCCAGGAATTAATCTCTATCAGCAACACTAAAAATATAGGTTATTATTTTTTTGCAAAATCAACAGCTTCGATTCCTGGCTAGGGCAATGACTTTTCCAAAAATCTAATGATGCAGTTTTAGTTTTTGTCAAAATCCGGCACACAACTCCTTTCACCATTTTTAGCTATCTCTTAGAACATAGCCCATGTAAAAAAAATTACCCTGTATATGTGAGAGATAAGTTAATCCTACGGTTTTTCGTTTCACATTTTCGTAACGCGTAAACTGGATTGAACTAGATTTTTTCTGGCCTAGGTCCCGTTGCAAACCCGCGATAAGATGTGTCAATCAGCTAATATATTTGGGTCATAATTAATGTAGATATAGATAGATATATAGCTACCTTAGTGGGTTGGTACTTGTATCCCTCCCTACAGATGCAGCACACAGCTCCCGCCTCCTCCGCCAGGTCGGCGACCTGGTGCGTGAGCGAGCACTGCACGGTCACCTGACCGCGGTCGTTACTGCGCATACCCAGCGCGCCCAGCTGACGCTCGCGCACTGCCATCGCTAGACGTTTCTTCTCCTACGTCACATAATATGGAGTAAATCAATACATAAATAATGCAAAGTGTTACGTGTGTAATGTGTGAACATAAGGTTTGTGGCCCCAAATATACGAATCAGTGCCAATTATACCGCCAAGAAACTAAGATCATTTTAAAGACTTTTGTACAGTATGCGTCATAAGTCCACTATCAGTGCGTTACAGTGATACTATGAACCAGTAGTGGACTTACGACTTTCTTTCTTAGACGTTACATAAACACATAAATATTTGAATTAATAAGGTACTTACTTAGTGTGATTGTTATTTTAAACATGTTAGCTATGTCTTTAGTTGGCCGAGTGGTATTTATAATTACTGCCACCCGTTACACTAAACAACGTGGGTTCGATCCGCAGGTTACGTTGTTACACTGCATAGAGTGTTTAAGATAGTGCTGCACAGGATTGTAAAGGTTATGCTACTAGTGGACTTTTGAGCGCCAATTGTACCTTTGTATAACAAGACCAGTTAATAATACAAAAGTATTGAATGGTTTCAATAGACATACCTGTCTAGTAAAGTCTCGAACTTGCTGCACCTTGGCCGCGCACTGCGGCTGCGACCGCAACGCTTCAAGAAGGTTCTCAGCTAAAGAGCCAACGTGTTCCCCTGATGATACTTGTTCGAGACGGTGAACTATTGGGATTACTTTCTCACATACTAACATCTGAAAAATGGAAATTGGAATGAAGACTTTGAACGCATCGCTACATAGTATAAAACAAAGTCGCTTCCCGCTGTCTGTCCCTGTGTATGCTTAGATCTTTAAAACTACGCAACGGACTTTGATGCGGTTTGTTTTAATAGATAGAGTGATTCAAGAGGAAGGTTTTAATTTATAAAACAAAACTACCATGCGTAAGAAGTCGCAGGCAACAGCTAGTTGCTTATCTATATATATAAAAATCAATGCCACTTTTCATAGTAATTTTATAACTCAAGAACGGGCTCACCTATCCAAACCAAATGTTTAAGCATTGTTCGGACTATTTAGTTAGATGGTTTATGTGAAGTTTACACAAAATCGGTCGAGCGGTTCTTCATTTATCACATTTTTTATAACAAATGAATTCAATAAATGGCGGATCATTTTGTTAATGAGGATTTTGCTTTCAAATTAATTTGTATGTTTTATTTTTTGGCAAAACAACGTTTGCCTTTTTGCAGTTTCTTTCTATTATACTATAATAGAAAGAAACTGCAAAAAGGTTTATTTTTAATATTTTGGGGAATTATATAAAATCATCCTGTATAACTAATTACAGTGTGATTATTCATTTAATTTCTTACCTGTGTCGGTTCATGATCAGTAGCCAATCCAGTCAGGAACCTCAGTATGTATTTGAGAGCGGGTCGACTTATAAACTCCTTCAGCTCGTCGGAATCAGTACACACTAGAGTAGGTTTCACGCACGGGGCATGTTTCACAATATACTCCAATGCATCGCGAACGACACCGAGAGATATCAAGTAATCCTTGAGCGTCCCACCGATCGAGTTCCTCTCGATATTAGCACAGAGGACACAGAACAGTTCCATGCGGAACTCCTCGTCAGTCCACTGTTCAGAGTCGAGACGATCAAAGTCTAATACTGGCTTGAAGTGATCAACAAGTAAGGCCATCTTGAGATCGTTGCCGTATACTAAAGCGGCTAGTACGCGAGTCAGATGGCCTAATGCGAGCGAGTTTGTGCGTATACCTAGAAGTAATCCAAAATTTAGTACTCAGTCAAGATTGTTGAAGGCCATGCAGAAGTTTTTAATGATGAATATTTTACCTGGACATTCAGTACAATTCAACAAAGCCTGAACGTGTTCCGGACCGCCGAAAGTTAGTGAGAATTGCAAGAAAGACTCGAGACTTTCGCTCGCAGCAACTGATAGAATTCGTTCCATTATCTGAAACAAAACGACCGTCAATAGTCAGTAACAATTAACGTAAAAAAACAAAACGCTTTCTTATCTAAAAAAGAATGGATTGATGATCTTTACATTTGCCATCTAACAACGAACCCTGATAAAATATTCCACCAGAAAACTTGATGAACGTCTGAGTGACTAGCACCTAAATTAAACCAACAATACCACCCAATTCAAACCCCATCTCACATAACAGTATATCAATTCCACATTTCATGTAACGTACCTCTAACAACTGATAGACAAGCTGCAGATCTTGATCATTGTGCGTGGTGGCGAGATGCAGAGCGTGCAGTAACACGGGCAGCGCGCGCGTGTCGGCTCGCGTGAGTACCCGTACGCAGCGCCTCACGCGCACGCACAGCGACAGCAGGCGGAGCAGCGTGCCGCACAGTGCGCGCGCTAGGCCCACGCGGGACACGGCCGCTAAGCGTTCTAACATCGCTTCCAGACCACCTACAAAACAATAACGTGGTTATATTATGAGCATCAGCAGATCAACAGGGATCAGTCTGTATAAGAATTTGAGGGTATCTGTGTGATTGTTAACTCAATATTGTCTTATTTATAACAAGAAAAACCAATGGTATTGTGTGATTCCAGGGTCCAGCTATCTAGAAGAAATGCTATCTAGGCCCTTATAGATACCAGGGGATCGTACACGGGTATGAAATCACGTGGCACAGCTGGTTAAAATATGTATTTAACAAAGTAGTTCCGAAGTATTCTTACCACAATCGGCGAGCACGTTAGCCATACGGTAGACCTGTTCATCGTCAACCGCTTCAGCGTTAGTTTGGCTGAGTGTCTCAACGAACTCTTCAGTGGCATCTCCGAGAAGTCCTCGCATTCGGTAAACCACCCGCATCGCGTCTACGCCTTCGCCAGATGTACACCATACCTGAGATAAAGGACCTTAGTTGTAAGATGTATAGTATAAAGTTCTTTGCGGTTCGAATTTTCTTGGTATAAATTATTGGCAAGTAATGTGGATTTTGAAAGTGTACTATATTTCAGCGTGCACTTTAGAGCCCTCTCTAGAGGCCCACGAGCAAGATTGAAAGGTCAAGACAGACAGACTAAATAGCACTACATATGGTTGCGATACATTGTGGTTTTTTACAATTCTTTACTGACCTTCTTATAAACCTCCTTAACCGGCAGATCTAACGACATGATCTTGTTACAGACAAGCAGCTCCATGCCGTTGTCGTCTTCGAGTAGCGCCACCAGCTCACAGTCCGTGCAGATCTTATTCTTGACGTCACGCATTAGAGGACCCATGCCTGGCTCGAGAGATGAGTACGGGTTGCCTAACATACGGCCCTGGGGGTTAAATACTTTTGATTAACCATTGCAACGTAAAACTATGTAACATTATTTACGTCTAATTCACCAGCCAGACGAGACCAGATAAAGGGACTTCGCATGTTAGTTTTGCAATTATTTTTAAGAATTTTATGGTGTGTAGTTTGCGAGTACGTATATAATTTGTAGACAACTGCGCGATAATCGCTTACTCTTATGAAATTAACCTATATACCAGAATAAGTACATTTAGGTTTCCGGGAGTTACCTGTAAGAAGTCTTCTTGCTGCGGATCCTTCTCTAAAGTCAAGAAGAACTCTCCAACATCATTCTCCTCCGGATAAATAATAGAACAGAGCCGTTCGAAGATAAACACGGGCGTGCGGTAGTCAGTAAGTGGGTACTTGCGAACTGTTTCAATGCAAACGTGCATAAAGTCTGCTGTTTCTGCTTCAGTGCCGGTTGTCATTTCTTCGAGCAGTTCTAGCAGTTTCTCCTGAAAGAAAACAAGAAGTTTTAAGAAAAAAGAAAACTTGATCTGAGTGGATCACTATACCTTGGGGAATTATAGAATAACCCACTTTACAGACTGTTCTAGACTTAACGGTTTCAGCTGTATGTTGATATTTCTTTTGCCAATCATACCTGTGTATCATCAGTAAGCCTTGTCCGTTGTACGAGTAAACGCTTCAAGGAGAGATATCCACCCAACACAGCGCCGACCAACCTAGACTTGTACGTGCGACGAGCGCCAGCTTCTTCAAGGAACATTGCTAGTAGCTCCGTCAGACGTTTTAGGGCGTAACCTAGGAAAATCATTGGATTATATTAAATCTGGCATACGGAAAAAGTGACCACATATTCCTAGTGCTAGTATTGTTAGTCTACCTTGAGCCAAATCCGAAGTGAGCGTGGTTTCTTCGAGACGGTGTAACTGCTCGATTTCCTTGGTCATCAAATCAGCTATTTGTTGCAGCACACCGCGTAAAGCGAGGAATTGTTTCCACGGTGCCTCGGAAGCCAGACCTATAATGAAACAGTAAAATAATAATAGAAATATTGTTATAATAAGTATATGATAAGACTTTTCTGGAGAGGTTACTTACTCTGGTATAGTTGTAAGAATTGTTCGCTCGCTTCACCCGCGGCACCAACTTCGGGCAAGAAGCTTGTTAATAGAATAAGTACCGCCTTAGTTCTCTCATAGCTGTCGCAGAGTGATCGCAACATTTGACAGGCGGTGTCTCGAGCTATGCGCGAGCTCGGGTCGAATAGAACGGGCTTCAGCCATCCGCCTGACTCTAGCGAGAGAGTTCGCATGCCGTGCGATAGTAACGTCTGTGGAGGTGATTATAATGATTTAATAGCTTGGAAGCCAGATAAATATTAAACATAATAATATGCTGAAGGCAAAAACAAGGAGAGATTTCAGCAGTTTCAACTGCTTAAAAGTCCCGACCTCGTCAAGATATTCGGATAAAAATGAGTTATTCAAGAATTTCAGATATCCTCTTGCCAGATTTCAACAAGATAAAACCAGTTCGAGACACATAAACAACATAAAAAAAGGTGCAGTAAATACCTTCTCATGCCACTTGGCGACGTATTTCCTAGCAAGATGCTGGTCCCGTGGCGGCACCTGACTGGCCTCAGGCGGCAGTGGGTTCGCGCGAGGCACGAGACGCCGCCAGCGCGCGTGCGGCACGCGTCCTGCCAGCCACGCGCCAAGTTCTACTACCACGCCTGGACCGACCGAGCCGGCGGCGGGTTGTGGGGGGTCGACTGCTTGACCGGTGCTTTCCGACGACTACGGAGGACAAATTCTCTTTTAGTAATACTATAATAGACTTCACACAAATTGTGTTAAGTCAAAGTTATGACTCAAAATAATGTGTTAGAATAAGATTTTTATATCTAATTTGATAGCTGTACATTGGCTGACCTGATGTCAGATAATAACAACGCCAGGGACCTGGCAGTTCTGACCCGGTGGAGTGGGCGGATCTGACCCTACCTTATCAATTCCCCCCTTTAATTTGTGCTATCGATACGAAGAAGATCTAATTTGATTCAGGCAGTACTTATGGATACTTATTGCTTTTTTAACCCCCAACGCAAAAACGATGGGGTGTTATGAGTTTGACGTATATGTGTGTGTGTGTATTTCTCTCTGTGTGTGTGGATGTGTGTAGCTCCCGAACGGTTGAACTGATTTTGATTTAGTTTCTTTTTTTTGTTGTCTTTATGAGATACCTTAGATACGTTTAGAAGGTGAAAGATCTAGGTATCTAAAAAAGGCACGTCATTGCCAACATATTTTATATTCCCTTTACAGTCGGATGGCCTTCAATTTGAATTCTAACACGTGATGGTTCCCAAACGAATATCTTTTTCATTTACAACATACCTTTGTCTCTTTAGTTTGTTCAGCATCCGCTATATCACCGGTAGTTGTTATTGCAGCCGCTGAAGGTGGTGCCATTATCTGCTGCATGTAGCGGAGGCAAGGGATTGCCACTTGCTGTAGCGCGAATTGATGCGCTGGAACAAAACATAACTGCATTCAAACATATAAAGATTTATCTTATCTTATTTCGGGGGCTGACAGAGCCAGCAGCACTTCGACCCAGTGGGATCTTTTGTGTTTACCCCTACCTTGTTTCTTACTATTTGAAGATGTAAATAATGATTTAGGACACATCCGTCAGATTGCTTTCGTCAGGAAGTGCTTTATTGACTATTTTGGTTCAGTTTCGTCATGGAATGACTGAAGTGAAAAAATAATCAGTAAAGAACTTTATAACACTTTTTCGGTTGGACGCTTCAGCCTAAATATTAGATACGCATCATCTAAAATTAATTATATTTCATATTGAATGAAGCAAATGGAAAATTCTATGTGAACTTTTTCGGTTCAATGTTAAAAAAAAATGTAAGTAAACTCACAATAAAATAAATCCATTTCAAAACTGCGACCAAGTAAACTAAATCATATTTAATAGCCTATTGCATGGTACTAACAATGTTAATGTTTTGTTATGTTTTGTTTTGTTATGTTTTGTTATGTTTTGTTTTGTTTTTGTTTTTTTTTATCAATTTTATTTTATCATGATGACTATGAAAAAATGTTTAGTTACATTGTGAAAGTCATCTTGATTTTAATCACTATCACTACATAGTATAAAACAAAGTCGCTTTCTCTGTCCCTATTTCCCTTTGTACGCTTAAATCTTTAAAACTACGCAACGGATTTTAATGCGGTTTTTAATAGATAGAGTGATTCAAGATGAAGGTTAATATGTATAATACATGCCTAATATAACCGTGCGAAGCCGGGGCGGGTCGCTAGTTTCACATAAATTTAAAGTCAAAATGTTTTATTCATTTGGATGCTTAATACATTTTGTACACAGATCACATAGAAACGTCTTTTAAAAAAACCCGGCCAAGTGTGAGTCGGACTCGGGC
Source organism: Idaea aversata (assembly GCA_907269075.1). NCBI lineage: Eukaryota > Metazoa > Arthropoda > Insecta > Lepidoptera > Geometridae > Idaea > Idaea aversata. The sequence goes on from OU026084.1 coordinate 4,059,663, forward strand.
ACTAAGAGTTCCGTACCATTATATTATATTTTTAGTATTTGTTGTTATAGCGGAAACAGAGATACATCATCTGTAAAAATTTCAACTGTCTAGCTATCACGGTTCATGAGATACAGCTTGGTAATAGACACCAGAAAGAGAAGAGTCTTGGTAAACGGGTCCCGTTTTTTCCTTTGGGTATGGTAGAAACGTTGGTATTCAATATTTATTTCTAATAATAGAAGTCTCAAATGAATGGTGTTGATTAGCGGGGTATCTAGACTTCTAATCTGAAGATTGTGGATAAGATTATTATCAACTAGCGACCCGCTCCGGCTTCGCACGGCTATATTATGCATGTATTATACATATAAACCTTCCTCTTGAATCATTCTATCTATTAAAAAAAAACCGTATCAAAATCCGTTGCGCAGTTTTAAAGATCTAAGCATACAAAGCGACATAGGGAAATAGGGACGGCAAAAAGTGACTTTATTTTATACTATGTAGTGACTAGCAGTGCCCCGCCGTTTAACCCTGTGGTTTGATTTCGAAATAATCGGGATAAGTAGCGTTTAATGTATTCCAGGGGCCTAGTAATAACAAGTTAAGGGGGGTCCATACGCCAACGACCTTGGTACACAGCCTACTAAATAGTTACTACTGGCACTGGTCGCCTACGTTGGTGAAAATTGTTGATTGTTACGAATGTGTTTTGTTTTTCTCAAAAGTGCTGAGATGGAATTGTAGGTGAGATTTTTACCGACATTTTGGTGTGATTTTGAGCCAAACATTTCCTATAGTTTTGAAGCTATCCTTAAATTAAGAATTAAAACTGGTCTAGCTTTGAAACGACAAAGAATTTTCGCCTCAAAATTACCCCAAAATGTCGGTAAAAATTTCACCTACAATTCCTTCTCAGCACTTTTGAGATAAACAAAACACATTCGTTTCTGAGATTAGTAGTTTGACGACCCAGTTGGCAATGGTCACCATGTCGGACTGCCAAACACTGGGTTGCGGGTGCGATTCCAGACTCAGACAAGTATTTATGCTTAGATATTTGTCTGTGGTTGTTTCTATGTATTATAAGTATATATTTAAAAAAGAAAAGTATATAATAACCCTTTCCTTGCAATCGGGTAAGTAGTATATCCGTTGTCTAGCGCCCATAACACAAGTCTAGTTACTTATCTTGGGGCTAGATGACGATGTGTGGAATGTCCTGTAATATTTATTTATTTTTATACTAGCGACCCGCTCCGGCTTCGCACGGCTATATTATGCATGTATTATACATATAAACCTTCCTCTTGAATCACTCTATCTATTAAAAAAAACCACATCAAAACCCGTTGCGTAGTTTTGAAGATTAAAGCATACATAGGGATATAGGGACAGAGAAAGCGACTTTGTTTTATACTATGTAGTGATTTAAACTCACAATTAGGCGATGATGTGTTGATTCCCGGTATCCCCTCCAAAGCTTCGGCTTTGAGGATAGCGTTCGCAGCGGGCGGGATTCCCGCAACTTCTGTTAATTGTGGGCAACACCTAAAATAAAATTACATACTTAGAAAACTATAGGAACAACGATAGCGAAAATAGGCTTTAAAAATACGAATCTTACCAAACCCAAAGCCTCACAATGCAGCGTAACCTTGCTTCCCAACATTCAACCGAATCTTGCACTCTAACAAGAGAACCTAACAGCAATACCAATGGTCGTACCTGTAATGAAAATCAAGAATTATCATTCTAATCAATAGTAGATGAATCTTATATATAAACTAAACTTATTTTTTTTTGTTTAAAGTAAGTATTTGTTGTTATAGCGGTAACAGAAATACATTATCTGTGATTTCCAATTTCAACTGTCTAGGTTCACGGTTCATGAGATACAGCCTGGTGACAGACAGACAGTGAAATTTTTGTGGGTACGGAACTCTAACAATAAGGTTGTGTATTAAAATCCAATTATAAGTATAATCCTACTAATATTATAAATGTGGTTTATGTGTGTGTGTATGTTTGTTACTCCTTCACGCAAAAACTACTGGACCGATTGCGATGAAACTCGGTATCTAAATAGCTAGAGACCTGGATTAACACATAGGCTACTTTATCCCGCATTTTTATCCCGATATTCCCACGGGATCGGGACTTACGCGGGTAAAACCGCGAGGCGCAGCTAGTACTTAATAAAATTCTAATGTTGTCTTTGTTTTGTCTGTTGTTGTTATGGTTGCTCTTTATTACCGAGTTGTTATGATCCTGCGAGGCGGCATGTCCCATCAGTGACAGAGTGATACGTTGCGACAGAAGCGTGCATAGTTGCTCTGTCGCCGGCAAGTTGTCGCGCGTCACAAGGCAGATTAGCGCACGGACTTCTTCTTGACACTGGAACAAAGAGATAATAAACAATTAAAAATACCTTTATATTATACAATAGCACATATATAAAGAAATATTTGAATATGTCGGGTAGAATTCGTGTCAAAACTGAAGGTTCCAAGGCGCTGTGTAATACCAAAAGAATCATGGCAATACACAAATCAAAAAATCCCTATATAATAAAATTCTCGAGTCGCGGTGTTAGTTACCTATGTCCACCTAAACGGCTGAACCGATTTATGTGTTTTTTTGTATATATTCGTTAGGTTTGAGAATCGAACAACATCAATTTTTTTTTCGTTTTTCTTGTACTTAAATGGCAAAACAACGTTTGCCGGGACAGCTAGTATGATATAAAATTCTCCATATTACAATCAAATTGATATTCGTAGTATTTCGTGAACTGGATGTGAAAAAAGATATATGCATTTAACGTGTTTTTCATTTTATTAACCAGCATCTGACGTCATTACACTTAAAAGAACTTCAAGAAGCTAACCTAATAGCAAATAAGTATTTTTTGTTCGAAGTTTTGCCATTATTCTTTTAGGACCACAATTGCCCCAGACAGCGCGTTTTCGGTGCGCAGTATCACGCTCGCAGCTAACGTCAGAGCTTGCATTTTAAGTTTGACAAGAACCTTACGACATTGAATGGCCAAAAGAAAGTGAAAGAAACAAATAATAAAGACGTGTTTTTGTTGTTTACCTGTGGTTTGTTTACCTGCGGTGTTCCTCTGTGCAAGTTATGCTGTACCAACTCTTGAACTAGTCCAAACCGGCACAATCTGGAACGGTGTTCGGCTTGCGATGCTAATGCACGGAGCAGAGTCAAGCAATGCTCGGCGCAGGACAACGAGCATCCGTAGCAACCGCCACCAGATTCTAAAAGACAAAAATCAATAATAAGCGATAGCTACGCACAATCCGGTTAAAATATCGGGATAAAACATATTATTATGTGGCGTAAGAATACTGGCAAGTGAAACCAAGTGTAAAAGTTATAGACAAAAATACAATGTAGTAAATGTAAACATAGTAATTTGATATTACACTGATATGAAGACTGCCAAGGCCAATGCATTCCATACAGGAATCGATATTGTGTAAGAAGGTCATGTGACGTATGATCCTAGTTTTAAATAGTATAAACCCCTGTTGTTACTCAATAAACATTTAGTAAACAGTGTACCTTCAGAGTGTGAATAGTCCCTCCTATCTCCATATCATCTTATATTATATAGCGACCCGCCCCGGCTTCGCACGGCTGTATTATGCATGTATTATACATATAAACCTTCCTCTTAAATCACTCTATCTATTAAAAAAACCGCATCAAAATCCGTTGCGTAGTTTTAAAGATTTAAGCATACATAGGGATATAGGGACATAGGGACAGAGAAAGCGACTTTGTTTTATACTATGTAGTGATGTGTTTTTTGCTGCTGCTGATCGCTGACTAATCCTTTGACCAGCTAGCATACTCATATGAATAGAAACAAATAACTAACCTTTAGCGAATTCACCGTCGTAATTCTGTACTAATCCCGCGTAAACGGGCTCAGATTCGCCCGTCAGTTGCTCGCTTTGTATACGATCATAAGTCACAAGTTCCTTCCTGCAAAGATGTTACCATAAAAGTTTAATGTTAAGAACCACTCTGCACTTTAGATAAATAGTACATTAGCGGCCATCGAGTCTATGTAATAGCTATGATCTTAATACGCAATCCAAATGAGATCAGAAGGCCAATTCTCGTAAATAATATTGTTTAAATTACATTTCAATATCATCCCGATTGCATTTCGATTGCAAAAGATACCTTCAAAGTCAGTTTTTTTTTTACAAAAAGCTAACTTTGAGGGTGTTTTGAGCTACTTTGAGGGTATTATTTGTGATCGAAATGCAATCGAAATGATATTGAAATGTAATTTGAACAATTTTATTTACGAGAATTGGCCTTCAGAGTGACAGCAAGAAAAAATATATAACTACAGGCACGCAACATTTTATTGTGTCGCAGCAAAAGTAGCTATTCCTTAAATGTCCACACGGAGTGATTCTTCTAGTATTTATCAAGAATATCTATTTAGATAAAATTCTCGTGTCGCTGTATTAGTTGCCAAACTCCACCTAAACGGCTAAACCTTCTTGTATGAATTTTTTTGTGTATATTCGTTAGGTCTGAGAATCGAACATCTATTTTTTTTTCCTTTTTTATTTTCTTTTTTTTTTTGTAAATGGCAAAATAACGTTTGCCGGTACAGCTAGTAGTATATAAGTATTCTGTATGTTGAATGGCCATTATAACACAAGTATAGTTGCTTAGCTTACTGGTAAATGGCGCTCTCTGGAATATATAATTTACAGTATTTTACCTGCAAGCCAACACCTTCTGAATAATCTTGGACAAGTCCTCGAAGTGTCCCTTGCTATCGACGCAGTATTTGTGAGCGAGCGTCTGTATTACGCGGTTGATCTGTGCACCGCCGAATGACGTGTTACTGGCGTTGCTGTTCTCGTCGCCAGAACGTTCGAGACGGTGCTCGCTTATCTTGTGGAGAAGTGACTGTGAGAAACATCGACAATATCAATACACCAGTACTAATTAGCTCCGGAGAGTAGAGCTAAAAAGATATCGTTCTTCTAGGCTGAAATCTTGCGTGTGAATTTAAAGCCTTTGTTAACACAACGTGGTCCCTTTGACAAGATTGCTTTCCATTATCGATATCACTATTCGAATGATGTTTTTAAATGGTAGATAAGTTTCGTCTAATGCCAAATCATACAAAACTTTATATCAATTTCATACAAAAACACTCAGGGACTGCCGCGGTAAAGCTATTGCATCGTGCGAGCTTCGTACAGTCGTAACATAATACATACACGTTAAACGAACGCTCGGCCGAGCTACATGGTAGGCGGAGTGGGGGGTGTTAGGTTTTATTTTCGTTACGGAATTTCTTGATTCGGTCGCCGCGCTCGAAGACCGCGATAAAAGCTATGCAATAGCTTAAAAAACTGACGATTGGCGATATCGCTAATGGAAAGAAATCTTGTCTCAAAGGGCTGGACTGTGTTAGTCAAGTCGTATGCTACATAGTAGACCGTAAGTCAGAGCATATCGGCAGACGGTCGGGCTCTTAATCTTTAAAAGATTTATCTTGTTCCCATTAGATACGAACGAATTTAAGTTGGTAATTTTAAAATACCCTGCCCAACGCGCGCGCTGGCCTTAATTGGCATATTGCGTGAATTGTGGCCAACGTTTTATCTTAAAAACACCGGAAAGCGACTACGTTCTTACCTCAAGCACCGGCTTATTGGCAACCAGCTGCCTATAAACCCTGTCAGCTTTGTCCAATAGCGCGCCAATGGTCTGAACCATCTTCTTCCTCTCTTCGTCGTTCTCGATGGTGTCGACCGCGCAGCACGGACGGGCGGTCAACGTGTAGTCGAACTTGGCGTACTTGCAGAAACCGCACGAGTGACACAGGAACGGATCTTTCTCGTCGTAATTTATTGCGCTAAGAGAAAATTACAGTCTTAGAAAAATCACACACAATTGAACCACCATTGTACACAATTTATGCAATAAACATTCTTATTCTTAATCAATGAAAATGGTCTATAGTTAATTAAGGGTGGCAATTGTAGGAATATTTCATTTAAAACAAATGGAATTAAAACTTGATTTTAGCATAAATCTGACATGAATATATGAACTTAGTCTAGGGTTTATAAATCAGAGATTTTCATATTTTACTGCAAGTGACCTTAAATAATAGGAAGCTAACATTTGAGCTAAGACAAAAAAATATTAAAAATGATATAATTACCGGCATTTGTGACATTGGAACACGTTTTCACCGCAGTTAGCGCAAACACCAGGATTTGCCGGCACCGATTGAGAGCACCGAGGACATTGCAGCGATTCGCCTAAAATACATAGCAATACATACATTTTACACAACTATCTGTAAATTAAGTAGATAACTTTGTTTCCATATACGATTTTAAACAAACACGATAATTTTTTAATAAAATATAAAAGTAAGTAAGAAAACTTTATAAACTAGCACCGCCCCGCGGTTTCTCAAGCCCCTGTGTTAAAAAATAGTATATGTCTTATTCTAAGATTCCAGCTATTTCAAGTAGTTTAATCGCAATCGGTGCAGCAGTCTTTTTAGAGGTAACGTGAAGAAGTAACAAACATACATATTTTAACGTTTATAATACTAATAGGACATCTTTTCATACCTGTAGCTTGTTGATTTTCATAGAAGTCTGCGTATTCCATCATCAAATTGCAAGCGACGATCGGTAGCGGGAAGTCGACGCGCACTTCCGATTGGCCCGATTGTAACTGCACGCGTTTGGCCTTGTGCCACATTCCTACGATAATAAGACACTTAGTTATAAAAAAAATACATACAAGCGAATTGAGAAACTCCTCGTTTTTTTGAAGTCGGTTAAAAAATGGCAATTAATGACGAAAAAGATGATAAATAGATAGATAAACACTTTATTGCACCATAAAAACAAAAACGCAAAATGATGATGATAAAAGAGTTAAATCAGTGTGGACATCTCTAAAAAGGCATGAGACACATAGAATTATTTTAGTCTCCAGACTATAGTATCCTTACTAATTATTTTCCCGGGTTTACGTCCTAATACTCAAACGGTTAGGGGTCCCCTCCATATTTAAGACGCTGCTCTATCTTATTGAAACATGACCCTTAAATGTAAATTTAGTCACCACTTAAGATAAGAACCCTTTCAGTATTCGGGTGTTATCGCATATTTTTATTTGTTACCTCGACGTTCCAATAGTCATTGTCGCGAGGAGACAAAAATACGCGATTAAGACCTGGTAAAATAATTACTATGAATACAAATCGTATGAGTTTAAAGAGTTTATAGTCTCCTTACCAGGTCTATTCTTCAACTCCTGCACAGCTTGCACGGTGCGGTTGTTGTAATAGAAGTTGATCGTGCGCACCATCTTGCTACGTTTAATGTCGCCGATGCGGAGGCTGATGCGGCTTATCATGTGACTGTTCACCAGTTTCACTATCTGAGTTGTCGTCGTGAATTTTGAATCGATCTGTTGGGTGAAAAGATAAATTGTTTGTGTATTTTGAAAGACATTTCTCAACGAAACTAAGTCCCCCTTATTCCAAAACGAGGCTTAGGGATAGTCCGATCTGTGAATTTAAACCTTAGATTTAGACACAGATTTACTCGTTAACTAGTCTTATCACTATCCCTATAGATTATTTAAGGATCTATATTCTAAACACTATCGCTTTAGATTATATAGGGATAGTGTTTAGACTATAGTTCACGAGTAAGTCTGTGTTTAAATTTAAGGTCCACATCTCGGACTATCCTTAAACCTCGTTTTAGAATAAGGGGGAGTTTGTTTAGCTTAGCTCGCTAGGTAGCCAGTTTTTTATACATGTGCGTCCACCGCAAACTATGCCAGCTACGTAAAACGGAAAACTGCGAGCTGAGCTAAACGAATTTAGTTGGCGGTGGACGGTCGGCTTAAATATAACGGACTCCCTATGCAGAGCAGGAGAGTGAAAAAATGGCCGTCTGAAGCAGACTTAGGACGATTGGTGACGTCAATACCATTCCATAAAATCAAATGTCGCACGTAAAAATGCGTACCAGACGATATAAAGCGAACGCGTTTAAAAAAAAAACAGCGCACTCCGGGAGTGCAGGCAGAAGTGAAAACTGTATATCTGTGTAAAATCTCATCTGTCGCGAGAACGGCTGAAAATGCTCACCAAAAGTGCCCAACGCGCCATAAGAAGTTTTCACTTCAAAAAATGACAAACAGTTTACCAGAAAAATAGAAGAGACCGAGATCCGAGAGCGCCAATTTTTATAGCGAGTTAAATGCAGCTTTGGTGCCTAATCTTTTCTTTAAAAATCATGATATTGTATTTCTATTTGGTTAAGCCCAGGAATGGGACCTAAAAGATTAACTAAAAATTAGCATAACATTTAAACAAGTAATAAAACTGTACCTTAATAGTAGGCAACTTGATAGTAGCCATAGGAACTTCAGGGTTGTTACAAACGAGACACGGTTCCGACTCCAAGTAATAGCCGTCGAGTTCGACGAACGCACCTAAAGCCGCGTAGAGGGCAGCGTTGCCGTGAGACGACAGGAGTCTATTCTGGTTGCGTAATAGATCTACGGCACTGCCTACGTATTTCTGTAATAAAAACAATGGAGTATGTAGAAAAAATAGGTTTTATTACAAGTTTTTACGGTCCATCTACACTGACTGCCAAAAATATACGCGGACCACCCGACAAAGCTTGGTCTCACAAGATAAAAGTGCATGGTAAAACGGTGCTGTTTTTTCCAGCACTCAACTCATTCAGGCATGTAGAAGGAAGAATTTCATACATAAAGCAAAGACATAAAAACATTTTGATGGATTTTTTACACTTCAAAAGTATTCGATTTCTTTTACATTTAAGAATTTTACACGAATTCAACGATATGTAGTTTTTCACGTTAGATTACTTTCACTTTATTTATTAACTATAATTTACCTCTGTATCAATATCAGGCGTTTTCAATGTGAAGTAACCGAGTAGATCGACGAATTGTGCCGCCTTGCGTCCGTACTGCGGCAATGTAGGCCAAATGCCCCAGAGAAGGGACACTAGAGACGCTTGATCAGACTGTGATGAGTTGCTGAAATAAAGTTTTATTTTAAGACTCTAGGTGCGCCCTGCAGTTTCTATAACGTTAGTAGAGATCCTGTGAGAAAATCAAAATAAATAGTAGCCGCAACACGCACGCATTCCCGTACCGTGCAATCGCCGGATCAAGCTTGGATAATTTTTCATTGCAATTCCGTTTCTGCTTGATGGATTTTGTTGTAAAGTGTTGTACTTTACACCATAATCCATTAAGTAAAATTTGTACTTGTATACGGATGTTTAACGAAACACCTTAGTTTGGACTTATGTTAATACGGTAAAGCCAAAAGAAAGGTTATGTTTTTTTATTGCGTAGAAAACTAAAAGACAAACAGACATGAATATGAATAACAATGAATTCGTGTTTGACTGATTAAAACGCAATCAAAAAAAAACTAGTCAGACTCTCTTTTAATTACTTTCTTCTATCTTCGGATTTTCTATACCTTTATTATATATAGGTACAGACCTTATATGTATGCTTAATAACAAAAACTTTGTACTACCTTATATTATCGTATATTGTAATTTATTGCCTTGTAACAAACATTTGGTGTATTATTTAACTTACTTGTAAATAGCAAGAAGCAAGGCGTGCGCTTGCCAACGAACAGCAGTAGTGTTAGTTTCCAATAGGAACGCCTTCACGAATAGCCGTAATTCATCTTCTGGCACCTGTGTTACATACAACGATTAGAATCTGGTTACTACTTGTACTTGTAGGTACTTGTATACAGGCTGTTTTCCGCAATTAGAGCCTTTTTTTTAATTGGGTAATTTTTGCGTGGGGATGGAGTAGGCTTCGCCAGAACCCACTACCCTCTCAGCTTAGTCGAGAGGAGGAGCATGTCCTGAAGAGAGAACTTGTCAATACTTCTGGAGCCAACTTAGCCGCGGGTGACATCACAATGTTTTCCTTCACCAATGTCAATTAGCGCACATACATTTTTCTTAAGAAAAATGCATTGGTGCACGGTCGGCCGGGATTCGAACCCACGACCTTCAGAATGAAAGTCGAGGTATCTAGCTACCACTAAGCTAATTCGACAAAAAGTCTATTAATGTATTCGTTACAGTACCTGTTTCAATATCTGTTGTACCAAAATAGGTACCCGTTGTTCTTGGAACTTTGATCCGTCAGATACGAATTGATCGTTTTCACTACTGCGTTCACGTTCGGACCAATCAGATGAAGTCTGTAAATAAATCGAAACATAAAACAGTGGGGGATTGGAAAAACAATTGACAAACGGTAAACGAGTCAAGCATGTGCAATAGAACGGCACTTAACCATCTTCATTCCACAAGGACGCAAACTGATCTGTGACACAAATTCATAGTAGAAATTCTTTAAATCTGTACTAAGTGATTGACTACGTCATTCTTTACATCATTACACATTCTTCACATCGCTAGGGAATGGAATCGGTTAGCTCAGTCTGCCTTTTCTGACATCCGCAATTTGGAGGTCTTTGGGTCACGAGTAAATATCGTCGTCACTTGCAATCAGGTGAAATAGTGATCAAACGCTGACTTATCTTCTATACATATAAAATGGTTTGTCCTGAGTGACTGACGGATCAACGCACAGCCTAAACCGCTGATCGTAGAGACCTGAAACTTGGAGGGTGTGTTCTTTGTATGAGGTAGGCATCCGATAAGAAAGAATTTTCCAAAATTCTACCCCTTATAGGGAGTGAAAAAGGGGGACAATGTTTGTATTGGAACAACTACTACTACAAAATTTGCATAAACATTTTTTAACAGAATTGATGAAAGACGTGCTTTGTATTTTATTGAAATTCATCCCCCAACGGGGTTAAAAAGGGGTTCAAAAATATTATGGGGGTGATTTGCTTCGAAGTTGATATCCTATTAAAACCATTTTCGACCTCTGTGACGCGTCGGGCGAACACCCGACTGCGACGCAGAAGGTTGCGGGTTCGATTCCCGCCGGGAACAAGTATTTATGCTGACCATAAATTCTTGTTTCTGGTTCTGGGTGTTTCCTATATGTATAATATGTATATATTTACAACAACAAAAAAAAGTATATAAGTAGTTTATCCGTTATCTGGCACCCATAACACAAGCATTAAGTTGCTTAGCTTGGGGCTGGATGGCGATGTGTAATATGTCCTTAAATATTTATTATTTATTTATTTAAATATTTATTTATTATTTATTTATTTTCGTTTTCTACGCGGACGATGTCGCGGGCAAACATATTAAAATAAAATACAAGTGTGTCACCGTACCTTGTCCTGCTTATTAGCGTTGTTGGCCGGTTGTTGTGGCTGGCTCGGCTTGCAGAGCGCGGCCTGCAGCAACTGCAGCACGGTAGGTGCCACGTGCGGGTGAAGACGACGCGCCGATACCACGAGCCACGCGAGCGCATCGCGACGCCATGATATACAAGTATGCTGCCAGTTGCCAGTGCGAGCGCATACTATCTCAGCACATGCCTAATTATACAACAATAATTCACCATTTACAGCTATGTTTATACCATTTGGAACGAGGCAGACCACCTTTGAATCAACTCTAAACTAATAGACATGTGATCCTGAATAAGTGCAACTGATATTTGATGACCCGGTTGGCACAATGGTCATCACCATGCCGGACTGCCAAACACAGAGTTGCGGGTTAGATTCCAACCTCAGACAAGTATTTATGCTTAGATATTTGTCTGTGGTCTGGTTGTTTCTATGTATTATAAGAATATATTTACAAAAGAAAAGTAGTTATATGAGTAGTAGGATCCGTTGTCTAGCATCCATAACACAAGTCTAATTACTTAGCTTGGTAATGTGTGGAATGTCCTGCAATATGGATTTTTATTTATATGACAACAAATTCAAACCCAAATCCAGTTCAATCCGGAGAATATTAGAACAATTTTATTAAATATACTTAAAGTAACTTACCTTAAGATGATCCATAAGCATGACAAGCTTGTCATATTGTAAGTCAGTGGAGAGAAGCGCACGCGCAGCACTGAGGTGCGTATCGAGCGCGTGAACGTCGCGCAGCTGTCGGTATCGCTCGCGAGTACCGCACACTAACAGTAAAAGTTTGCGGACTTGCTTCCTAAGAACAAAAGATTACAATAATGAATTATCTATTACCTTAAATCCGTTTCTGGTGACTATAGAACAAGCGCTTAGTTTGGAACTATGTCGCCCCTCGTGCGATGATTATAATAATTATATATGAGGTCACTGCAAGCTGAGTTTACAACCGAAAATCCTGGATCTGACAATATGAAATTTTGCATAAGAATTTCTTGTCTTATACTAATTCCGAAAGAACCGATAAAATCCACGAGGCGCCCAGCCGTTGCTAAAACACGCAGCTAGTAAAATATAAATGCAATTGTAGTTACCTAAGCGGTGTCTGTTGATTCATCATATATTCGCACAGTAAAGTGCGCCACCGCCCGTTAAAGTGGGACGGATCACAGTGTTTGTGGATCTGACACGGTAGTCGAAGGGCCATCTCCATTAGAAGCTGAGGGTAGTTGTCGAACACTTCTAGGGCTTGAGCTAGGTAAAAACAACGGCAGATTAACAAAAGAGAACATTGCAAACAAAATGTGCGACGTATAATAAAAACCTAGAAAAGAAACGAAAGGCCTTACTTCTACAAAGAAAGACCTTGAATATAAACTCAATAAGTAAACAGTAATACGCCCGCACGGTCGTAAGCGTACGTACAAATATTACACAAGTCACGTTGGCGTGCTGTTTTATGCATGCGATATGCAGTAATAATTTGTGTTTCTCGGACGACAGTGGCCGCGCCGCTGCCACACAAACTAAAGCTGCATATTTGCAGACTCATGAACGCGTTAAATATCTATAAATATATGAAACTTACTCTTTACATATTCCTTGACGAAGAACGGTTGCATGTCTGGAAGCGGTTGCGGTGGTTGCGGCTTCAGTAACTGCTGCGTGGTTGGGGCTGTACTAGCATCTAAATGACATATATAAATTTATTAATATTTGATAAAAGACATAATATTCTAATCAGATGTCACAGGGACAAAATCGACGGCCCAATCGAGTGTTTAGTCTCATGCGAAACGGTTCTTTGTAAAATGTACTCACTAGCTCGTTCCTTCCAATAAGGTAGTAGAGCAGCGAGCACGCGGTAGCAGTGTTGCGGCGCGCCGGCTCGCACCAGCGCCGCGGCAGCAAGACGCGATACGTGCGCTGCGCACGCGCCGCCCGTCACCTCCGCGCGCGCCGGTGCCCCACCTGACGCTGACGTCTTCCAGCGGGCCATTAGCACACCTACACAAAGTAAAAAAGTCAAAAGATATCATCAAGTGTTTAAATATCGAATTTTTTGTTGTCAATATCATTGGCAACTATATTACAACGAATTAAACATTGATGACAGTTTTCTAAACTGTAAGATTCAGATTGGACTGTACTTACTCAAGAATCTCATGATAACAAGCTGCAACTCCCTCCTGTTAGTCCGTTCGTGTACTGGAGGTACCACAACCTCGGTTCCATCAGCATCACTCTCCAACTCTGACACTAACAACTCGAGCCGAGCGATCGCCAATTGGAAGTCTTTCTTTTCTCCCTCGGTCGGTGGTTCGGTTTGCTTTTCATCGGGCTGTATATCTAGTTCGTTGACAAGTAACTCCAGAAGGCGGTCGAGAACGGCTCTGTCGCCATCAACGCTTGAGTCTAAATCGCCTGCTAACATTAGTACCACCTGGGGAAGAGTTATTATAAAGCTTGTAAGTAGAAATAAGAGGTGCCGTAACAATGAACCAGACACTACAGGAAGTGACTTTGTGATTCATAATACTTCATTTTGACAGTGATATCATTCCACACATCGCCATCTAGCCCCAAGCTAAGTAACTAGACTTGTGTTATGGGTGCTAGACAACGGATATATTACTTATATACTTTTCTTTTGTAAATATATACTTAATATACATACAGACACCCAGACCACAGACAAATATCTAAGCATAAATACTTGTCTGTGGTGGGAATCGAACCCGCAACCCTGTGTTTGGCAGTCCGGCATGGTGACCATTGTGCCAACTGGGTCGTCATTTTGCTCGTCTCCAGTTAAAGGATGAGGTCGAAGGTTCTGGGTATATAAATGTGTCTTACCTGTAAGAAGGGTATAGCGCGCACTCCCGGCAACGTCCTCAATCTCGGCAAGGCATCAAGCGCTGCCGACAGTAGCGACAGTCGTAGTGCGTGCAGCTTGCGCGTTTCGCTTTCCGCTTCGTGCGCACGCGATGTAGACGCGGCTGGCTGCGATGACGATGTCGATGGGCCAGCTGTATAAGAGAATTACAAGGTCATATTCTAAGTAGTAATTTGATCATTAAGTTAGTAGTAGATTGGTAAAAAGACTGTTACTTACTGTTATTTTCTACTGAAGAATGATCCAATTGTGTTAAAAGATTATGGTTGTTAAAACGGAGAATATATTACCCATGCAGAAAACAGATTAGTAAACAAATTACCAATAATGCTAATCCAACCAAATAATCATTCAATGATCACTTAATTGGTGGTACCTACAAATTATCATACATAAGCATACCTCAATTGTTGCTTCTAATTTTTGTCTAAGATCAAAACAGAACACAAGTCCATACTAATGGTCCAACAAATAGTCATGCAATATAAGCGACATAACGATTCACAATAAACATTACTAGCCTGTGACAGGCGCAGTTGCATTCGAAGGCATTGCGCCCACAGAGGGCGCGGTCATCTCTCCTAGAACACCAACAAGTAGCGTATAACATACACACTACACAGTCAAGCACAAATAAAGCTAGATCAGGCATCACAAGGTTTCATCTTATCACATCATACGGGGCAAAAATTCATTGTCAAGACTATTACATATTTCTAGATAATGGAATTTATTCGCTTCGGTATCACTTAATCGACTCAGGATTAAAATGGGCCGTTGCAGACAAAATTTTGCGCCAACTTAGGAACAATGTTGTGGAGCCCCATCGCAGTCCATGGTGCACCTACTCCAATGCCCACTGTGCCCTAATTGCACATTGGAGGACCTGATAGAGGCCAACGCTGCTGCAGTTGCAGTGGTATTGGGTAGGAAAAATTTGACTGGTGGAACAGTCAAATTTTTCCGTCACTGACTCGAAAAGAAGAAGTCCATCAAGTTGTTTGATAAATTACGGTGAATGTTTGCAGTTACCGTAGGCACTACTGCGTCCAGAAACGCCTCCGATGCTGTCTGCGCCGGAACCGCCGCTTTCGGAACCAGCTGAGCCTGCGGAGCCAGGGGCTTCTGCCGGTGACGTACGTAGTGTACTCCCGTCCGTCGCAGCGGTACTGCCTTCATCGTCAGAACTGGGAGGAAAACAGATACCCCGTCAAATTTTGAACCTTCTCCATTTTTAAGGTTTAAAAGATTTCTTTTGGTTTTTGACGAGCTATTAATAAAATATGTAGGAGATTGTGTTGACCGTGAGCCGGCTAGGTAAAGATTTGGATTAGAAGAGATAAAAAATAAGGAAAGCTTGCAGTTTCATTAGGATAATAAGAAGCTTATATCCATCTACACTTGCAGGTCACAAAAGCTCATTAATTGAACAGTTCCAACATTTCATACCCTGGCGGTGAAGCTGTAGCATCGCTAAAGCCCGGTGCAGGCGGCGGCGGGGCGGACGGCGCAGGCGGCGCTCGTCGAGGTTGCTCTTGCAGTGACAGAGCTATGGCCAGTTCCACCATGGTTTCGTCGTCTGCATCCGGTGGAATATCTAATAAGGCTTCTAGACCTAGGACACAAAACAATTAAACATTGTCTTTAATGATGTTCTCAATACATAATGTTTCTAATGTAGCACTATTGATCAGGAATGGTTCTACGAGTCAGATCATTTCTTCAAAAGTTTAATCATTAATTCCGATTATTTTTGGTTGTATCTGAGAATTTAGAGGAAGTTTATATTTGTTACGTTACCATCAGGCGGCAACATGACCATCGGCTCTAACGGATCATCTACATCCATGAACTGGTTATCCTGCTGTTCGTCACGGTTTGTGTCGGCTTCGGACACGGCCGCTTCCGTCGCTGAGCTGGCTGGCTGAGCCGCGGTGGCTGCTGAGCCCGCACCTATATTAGATAAACGACGTAATAATCTAGCGGGAATGGCAGGAATACCTGGAATGCACAAGCGACATGACTCAAGCAGGACGTGAACGAAACTTTTAAACTTACCCAGAAATGTTCATCCCTATACCTATTTAGCATAAGCAAACGGCACAAAAATGAATGATAAAGCGGCTGCTTCTTTTTTATACATTTTATATATTTGCGGATAAGGAAAGCAAGAGCTATAATAACGATGTTTATGGTTATGATTATTATATTTTAAAATAAATGTTACCTGGCGTATTCGGCGGCGAAGGAATGTAAACGCGACGTCTCTTGACCCGCGGTCGTAACACTCTCATAAGAGCGGCTTTCGCGCCGAAACTGATGGTTTGGTCTTCGGCCAACAGAAGCGATAGGTAGATTTGATTGCCGAAATCAATCTGTGGAATAACGAAAACACTTAAGTCGCTGAACAGGCTCTTATAATCTGAATGAATACTAATTTCGTAACCAACAAAACAGAGAAAAAAAATTAAAAAATTGGTTATCCATTAAAAACCTTGTTTAAACTGCATTACACTGCTGTATTTCTCTGTCTGTTTGTCTGTGGCATCAAAACATAGATCATCCTTTTTTAGGATTCTGTACCCAAAGGGTAAAAACGAGACCCTATTACTAAAAGTTCACTGTCCGTCCGTCTCTGTCTGTCTGTTACCAGGCTGTATCTCATGGAACCGCGATAGCTAGACAGTTGAAATTTTCACAGATTATGTATTTGACAACCCAGTTGGCACAATGGTTACCATGCCGGACTGCCAAACACAGGGTTGCGGGTTCGATTCCTGCCTCAGACAAGTATTTATGCTTAGATATTTGTCTGTGGTCTGGTTGTTTCTATGTATTATAAGTATATATTTACAAAAGAAAAATATTTAAGTAGTATATCCGTTGTCTAGCACCCATAACACAAGTCTAGTTACTTAGCTTGGGGCTAGATGGCGATGTGTGGAATGTCTTGCAATATTTATTTATTTATTTTATTTATTTATATTGCCGCTATAACAACAAATACTAAAAACAGAAAGTGGGGCTCCCATACAACAACGTCCGACTCACGCTTGGCCGGTTCTTTTTTGCCTATATATACATACGCAGTGCGGTTCTCCGTGTAACTGGAACGCGTGTATAGTGTCAGCGAGCGCGTGCAGCGTGTGCTCCGTGTGCCGCAGCCCGTACGAGAGGACGGCCGGCGGCCCGCCAGTCGTGCAACGTACGCGCGTCAAACGCCACAGAACGGTCGTGAGGAGAGAGCAGAGGTGAGCGTTCTCCTCTTTGTATTCAGGACTCCAGTAGAGCGACCAGTCGCCTAAAGACATTAAGAACATTTTAATTCACTAGAGACCTAATTTTCAGGGTTTCGTACCCAAAAGGTAAAAATGGTTTTATTACTACGAATTTACTGTCCGTCCGTCTGTCTGTCACCAGGCTGTATCTCATGAACTGTGATAGCTAGAAAGTTGTCACAGATTATGTATTTCTGTTGCAGCTGTAACAACAAAAACTAAACACAGAAAAAAAATAAGTGGGTCTCCCATACAACATGGACCGGAACCCTTCGTGGCCGGCATTTTTAATTAGAATCCTTTTATGAAAAAAAAACGTCTTCTTCCGGTGTATGAGAGGCACCATGTAGGAAAGCTTTTGAAAACTAAGATTTTTCTATACTGTAAACAACCGAAAACCACAATTCTTGCTGTAGAGCTTGCAGTTATCTTATATCGCTTGGAACTCTATTCCCTCAGAATTATGAATAGTATTTACCTGTCGGTGATTGTGGCGCGGGCGCAGTGAACTTGACTAGATGCTGCGGTCGTGGCACGGCGACGCCGCGAGCCAGCAACACGAGACGGAAGTACGTCTCGGGATCGATGTTGTGCGCGTCTTCTGTGTCGCGCAGCTCGCTCAGTGACGAACAAACGTATTTCAGGATCGCTTGGTCCTAGGGAATACACAGTAGTCATTATACTAACTGACACTACCGTGCTTCATAACCTTGACAACTCCACTTTTGACGTGATATCGACTAGCTTTTGCCCACGACTTCGTCCGCGTAGAAGTCGAAATTTTAAAGTAAATTGGACCAAGAAATCACGTTATCCCATAAAAACTTTGCGCCCCTTTTTCATCCCCATCCCCTTTTTTATCCCCTAATTTCGGAAAATCCTTTTTTATCGGATGCCTACGTCTTACTAAGAAAACACCCTCCAAGTTTCAGGTCTCTACGATAAGTGGTTTAGGCTGTGCGTTGATCCGTCATTCAATCAGTAGTTCAGGACAAAGCATTTTATATGTTAAAAGTGTCATGTTATTGACATGGTAGGTAACCATAGCAACGTTGTCATATTACGGGAACGTGAGTTATTGACAAGGTAAATCGTTGCTATGGTTTTTTAACCAACAGAACAAGTGTGTTATTAAATACAGCTTAGTATAAACTTGCCTTATAAGTATGGTATTGGTGATGATGCAAGGCCCGCAGGAGGCACTGTGCGCGCGCATGTAGCTGCGGCGCGGCCGGCGTGCACAGCAGCTTGCGAGCCGGCTCGGCACCGGCCTCGGCGCCCGCGGCACAGGCACCACCAGCGCCTGCGCCTAATTCAAGGGCTTCGAGGGCGGCGCAGGCGACGCGTTCAAGGGCGTGTGGTTGCCACCAGCCGCCACCGCTGCCCGACTCCTTAGATAATACAAAATATATATTAGAGATCTACATTGAATACCTGGGATTAATACCATAGCAATATAGTTGCTAAGTAAAACAAAACTTTGATGCGGACAGAATACGTTACATTATCCAGTTATTTACGCACTAAATTTTATTGCAATCGGTTCAGTATTTTTTATTTATAATTGTTATTTTGGGATCGGCTAGATTAATTAAAAATAAGAAAAACTACTACTCACTTGAGCAACTTTACTCGTAGACGGGCACGAAGATGGATCTTCATTCTCTT
This sequence comes from Idaea aversata, assembly GCA_907269075.1. Lineage (NCBI taxonomy): Eukaryota > Metazoa > Arthropoda > Insecta > Lepidoptera > Geometridae > Idaea > Idaea aversata. The sequence goes on from OU026084.1 coordinate 4,078,906, forward strand.
CAGGCCAACCGAATTGCTCCTTGTTTTTACCGTAAACCTAAAACCAATATCATGGTAAAAAAACAAATCTTGCTTATCTAGCTATTAGATGTTTTGAACGATTGTTTGAACGCGACGACCCAGTTGGCACAATGGTCACTATGCTGGACTGCCAAACACAGGGTTGCGGGTTCGATTCCCGCTTCAGACAAGTTTTTATTCTTAGATATTTGTCAGTGGTCTGGTAGTTTCTATGTATTATAAGTATATATTTACAAAAGAAAAGTATAAGGACAAGTAGTATATCCGTTGTCTAGCACCCATAACACAAGTCTAGTTACTTAGCTTGGGGCTAGATGGCGTGCATGTTCACACATGTGAACATTCTTATTCTTATTTTCCTGAAACATTTATTAATTTGTTATTATTCATTATTTATTTACCTTTACAGAATCGACCATAGTAACGCCATCAGGATCTTGAGAAGGTCCGAAATTGATGATAAGCTTCTTGTCAGATTGCAGTGATTCCTCTCTGGTCAGCGGTATATCGAACCAACGGTTGCGTACCACTATCGTTTGACTCGATCTACCATACACCTGCAAAGAAAAAACAACATTATTCAAATGACTCAGAGTGGAAAATTGAACAAAGAGTAACCATTGAAGCTAAATTAGACGCTGTGTTTATAAATAACTAGCTTCGCCCCGCGGTTTCATCTCTAAAAGTCGGGATAAAAAGTAGCCTATGTTACTCCCAATGAATCAACAAGGTTCATCCAAATAGGTCCAGTAGTTTCAGAGCCTATTCGTTACAAACAAAAAAAAAAAATTTCCTCTTTATTACCCGACTTCAAGGAAAAGGTTATGTTTTTATATTATCACTACATAGTATAAAACAAAGTCGCTTCCCGTTGTCTGTCTTACCCTATGTATTCTAGGATCTTTAAGGCAATCGAATTTTTGCCGTCCACGGGAAAAAGAACCTTATATTAATAGAAATAAGGTACATTTATATTTCAGAATCGGCCGCCTCTGACGATGCGGTCGACTCTGATGACGTCATCGGAAATATAAAAGGTACCTTATCTCTATTACAATAAGGTCCCTTTACCGTGGACGGCAAAAATTCGATTCGTTCGGCTCTGATCAATCTGCGACCACCTTTAAAATTACGCAACGGATTTTGATGCGGTTTCTTATTAGATAGTGATTCAAAAGGAAGGTTTAATTATATAAAACAAAACTACAACGCGTACGAAGCCGCGGGCACCAGCTAGTTATATTATTGAAGATTATAAGATAATTAGTGTAGATGTTGAAAAAATTCAAGTTACCTCAACAAACGAAGGTGTTCTAGCAATGTCTTGGCTACCGAAAAGAACACGGATACCACATATGACCATGTTCGGGTCTGAGTTTATCACTTCCATCGTGAAACCACTCATCTTCGTTGATACCACATACAGGCCTGAAACAGAAACCACATAATAGTAAATAATATAATTCAACCAGCGTAAAAACTCTCTCTTTCTCCTAGCCTTATCCCAATCTACCAATCTCCACCAAAACAGGTGAACTGATTTGTATGAAATTTTTTGGATATATTCGTTAGATTTGTATTTTTAATTTTTTTTCTTTATTTTTTACTAGCTGCGCCCCGCGGTTTCACCCGCCTCGGGATAAAAAGTAGCCTATGTGTTAATCCAGGTCTCCAGCTATCAAGATACCGAGTTTCATCGCAATCGGTCCAGTAGTTTTTGCGTGAAGGAGTAACAAACATACACACACACACACACACACACACACACAAACTTTCACATTTATAATATTAGTAGGATAGGATAGGATTAGTAGGACATATTTTTATGTAAATGGCAAAACAACAACGTTTATTGGGAAAGCTTGTATTTTCTAAATTTTAATCTTCTTACCTGTAGTATTAAGTCGATGTTTAATCTGTGCAGTGTTGTAGACTTGCAACAGATCGTTGCCACCGAATTCAATGTCCGTCATAGCTACGCAGTGCTCGAAGAAATCTATCGGGAACTGAGGGGAGCCACTTGCGTTGGACTTTATTGCAGCCTGACAGAGGAAAGACAAACATTTAAGTTGATCTAATCCCTATACATATAAAACTAGCTGCGGCCAGCGAATACCAAAATAAAAAGTATTCTGAGATTAGCGCGTCCAAACAAACAAACAAACTCTTCAGCTTTATAATATAAGTATAGATTCTGGTGTCGCGGTGTTAGTTGCCAAACCCCACCTAAACGGCTGAACCAATTTGTATGAATTTTTTGTATATATTCATTAGGTCTGAGAATCGAACACTATTATAGATTTTTTTTTCCTTCTTTTTATGACTAAACAAGGTTTTTGGTGCAGCTAGTATTCTTATACTAGTTCACGGCGATAAAAGTGCTGTGACTATACGGGGCAACCAATAGCACTAAGCATTCTTTGATCATAATTTTTGTAATTATGATTTATTTAATAAGGTTACCTGTGGCTGTTTCCCCTTAGCATGATGCGTGTACGGGCGTGGCTTGCGTCTCGGCGCGTGTATCGGCTGTATCGCCGGCGACAGCCAGTATCCGGTGTGTTCCGGACTGGCCGCGTACATGCGCAGGCTACCGTCCTCACAGAGCAAGATGAGGGTGCTCTTCTGTTCGCCGCCAGCACCGCACCAGTGACGGACTGCTACCATGTCTGTTATCTTCGCTTTAGCTGGCACCACCTTTTAAGAAGAAAAAATATATTTTTTCTTATCGTATCAGAGATTCATAGTAAATCAAATACCGTATGCTTGCAATGGTAACGGCAATATGATTGGCTTCGTAAGAGTCGATCATAACGAGTTGCTATACTAGGAGATCGTTTAACATAAACCCTTTTGTGCGCGTCTTAGCTAGTTTTATAGCGCTCACACCTTCTGACTAAGCTAAAGAGAGGCTAAAAAAATTATAGATATAAGGCAGTCGGGACTTTTGTACCTCAAAAATATTTCTTATATTTTGCGCATACATTTTCTGAGAGCGATATCTTATCTGGTAGACAAAAGTCGTCAACATGGACTTGATTGCTTCAAAATTTCATGGACATACCTTAATCTCCTGTACGTATATGTTATTAGGTGTGAGCATCAATACAACGGGGTTGTTCGAGGCTTGCATGACGGCGGTGACAAGGCCGGGATGTCCCGCGACCTCGGCCCACTGGCACAGAGACTGCACCGCTTGCTTGCCGCCGCGACCGCCTTCTTTCTGGGTCGACGTTGCTGACACCGTTATCATCGATGTACCTATAACAAGACCAAATATTAGGTAAGGTCTCACATGAAGCAAAGGGTTAATGAATGATTGACTTACAATCAACTCACAGTAAAAATATTATACTCTTGAAATGTCTATTCCATGGCATTTAGAAAGAAAAATTAAGTGTCTCTTTTTTAATCTACTAGTTGATTATGACCTTATAGATTGCAAAGTATCCCTGATCACATAGATTAATAACTGCACAGAAGAAAAATAGCCTTTGCATTCTGACAATAAATGTATGTTATGTTTACCTTTTAAGCTTTCTTCTACAGTATTGAGCGGTGCCAAGAAGCTCTTGCCTTGAGCGTACGAAAAGAACAGCATCTTCAGTGTATGTGAGTAATAAATGGAAACGCCTCCACCACCAACTAGACCAGCCACATCCTGTAGACAGAATCGAAATCAATCGTCGGCATTGCAAAATCCTAAGCGGACATTTGGAATAAAATACACTGACGTAAAAATATTTTTTTTTACTTTTGATAGGTCAGCGTTTGACCACTATCACACCTGACTGAAGGTAGGTGACGATGCGACCTATGATGTAACAGGCTTTTCTAGAAGATACCTCATTCACTCGCGACTTGAAGACCCCCAAATTGTAAACCCCAGGAAAGACAGATGCAGGCAACCGATTCTATTCCCTTGCAGTATGAATAAGGAATGACGAAGCAAAACCCATAGTGCGAACGTCTGGTATGTCCACCATGAATCGGTGGCGCACAACAGTCTGCCTGGTATTAAAATATGAATCGCTGAGAATGTAAATAGCAGTTTAATTTTTGCTAACGCCCATGACCATCTAATGTGGTTGTGCCTCCCTACTTGTATCTCCGGATGTAGAACTTCGAGTGTATTAGTGACGTAGAAAGTGCCACGTTCAGCGCGCGACTCCTCACTCATCGGCTGCCAGTAGATGTGGCCCGCTGAGCTCATACACAGCATGTGCATCACGCCATCTTGGTTCACGAAGGTCACGTCTCGAGCCTGGACGACAAGTGGAAGATTAAAATAATACTGAGAGAAAGAGACAGAAACGGCAAATAACATATATTTTTTTAACCACACCTCAATGCCGCCGCATAGAATAAGGCTAACCCATGGAATAGAAAAGAAATATGGTGTTAAATCTACTTACAATCGCCCTTGAAAGTGAATACAGGTACACAATCACAATTTTTTTATTTTTTATTTTTTTGACGACCCAGTTGGCACAATGGTCACCATGCCGGACTGCCAAACACAGGGTTGCGGGTTCGATTCCCGCCTCAGACAAGTATTTATGCTTAGATATTTGTCTGTGGTCTGGGTGTTTCTATGTATTATATGTATATATTTACAAAAAAAGAAAAATATTTATGTAGTATATCCGTTGTCTAGCACCCATAACACAAGTCTAGTTACTTAGCTTGGGGCTAGATGGCGATGTGTGGAATGTCCTGCAGTATTTATTTATTTATTTAGTTTGTATATTTTTCTCACCTTTCCACTAGGCACAAGGAAGTGGTGTATCGGATTTGACAAATCCTTGCTAAGGTCAAATATCTTGATGAAGTCCGAGGTGACGAGCGCTAGTTGCGTCTGCGAGCCGGGCAGCCATATAGCCTTTACTACATAGTTGTTTGCCTCTAAGCCCGTGTTTAGGACTAGATGGTCTGCTACTGCACCTAGGTTGAAAAAAAAGTAAATCATGAAGACAGAACTAATAAACAGACATTAATTGTGATATTACAACCTGAAATTACTCACCTCCACTATTGAAAGTAAGCACGTGGCACTCCTTCAAACCACAGACTGCTAGTAGATCCTCGTTCCACTGGTTACCACTCAGGCTGAGGACTGTGAACGGTATCGGTGCAGACGACAAACGTGTCAGTGTCAACTTATGCTTGGATGAATCAGCCTGTTTCAATAGAGCCGATAGTTGGAGCACTGTAATTTTCCCTGTACAAGACATAATAACAATTTTAACAATTACTTAGTCAGATCTACTGAATCATAGCTAAACTAGATCAGTATGGACTATTTACCTTTTTCATGTGAAACGGCTAGATGTTGCCTGCGTCCTTGAGGTGAGGCAAGACAGCACATCGCAACTCGCCGCAGTTTATGCGTAGACATGAGTTGCCTGATCGTTTGACCATTCTCGCCGGTGAATGACATTCGCACATTCTCGAATGCACCTTCTTGAGAACCTATGTCGAAGAAAAAAAAAATTCTATAAATTTTACTTGTATGACCCAGAAATCATCACGTTCCGAAGACATGGAACTTTCGTCAGTGTCGGCAGTTAGAATCGAATGAGTCTAACTGCCGTGACTGAGTGTCTGAGTGGAGTGCCCTTCGCTTTAGTGAAGACATGAAAGAATGATGCGTTTAGTTTTATTCAAATTTGAGTACCAGATCCTGGAAACCTTGAGTAAAAATGTTAATTTACATTGCTCTACAGCCAATAGTGGGATCCCAACCAAACAAGGAACAGCAGGCGGGAGGAAAACTCCCCTGCCAAATTTTAATAACATATGTTAAATTGGCCGACCATATAATAGTACTAATAGTGTTTACCAAGTGTAGGCAACATGAGCGTGTCAGTGTGCGTGAACCGCTTCTCCTCAAGGTGTAGTTGCGCGAGAGCTCGCTGCGCGCGGCTGTGTGCGCCGCTGGGCGCGTGTCGCTCTACAGCCGCCTTCACCGCGCCGCCCAACATCGCGAGCAAGCGACGCACGCGTTCCATGCACGTCGCCCAACCGCTCCATGACAGTAAGAACTGACGGCATCCTGGGAAATAAACAGGTAACTATTAACTTCTGTAACAAGGACCCACGACATAATAGGCCCGAACCATCAAATTAGTTCTTCAGAGCCAGTATATTCTACTTCTTCTTCCAGTATATTCAGTATACCTATATTCGTCGACGCTCAATTATTAGCTGACATTTGAGATACCTCATTAGGTGTAATTTTTTTATTAAATAGTAATGGCTTTGTGAGTTCTAACACTTTCTTAGTACGCGAGACGTAGTATTGGTGACAAAATATCTAGATTCCAACGCTTTGCGGCAATGTCATTTATAAGAGGCTACGAGTAAGACTAACAACATCCCACATTTACTTACTAATAAAAATACCACACACACAAATAAGACGTTTTTAATACCGTGCTCGCGAAAAAATACGATTCATTGATAAAAACATTTTTTAACCCTAACCAACCTTGTATATTGTTAGCCAATACAGGTCGCCTAGGTGGCGCCAGGAGTGTAGGCGGCGTAGGACTCGAAGGTCTCCTCCGTAGCGAGGGTGCTGGCGGGGCTTCCTCGGCCCCGGAGCCGCGAGCGCCGCCGAGAGTCACCGAACGCTTTACTAGAGCTTGGCAGCTGGAACAAAGGGCAGTTAGTTCATACAGTGTTGGTTTTAGAGATATGAGAAGGGTTTCCTTGTGACGTGAGTATTTAGAAATTTCCGGAACATATCACGAATTCTAGATCTACACAAGTTGGCAAAAACAGTAGAAAAGTATAGGATTTGAAACTAACACGATTATTTTCACTACTAAAACGCGAGCTACATAAAATAAAATAAAATAAAAAACAGTAAAATCCCGTTTAAAATACACTGTTTTGTAGAAATGGAACCTCATTCCGAAACAAACACTGGCTGTACTCTCCCGTCTCCAACATAACGTCAAGAGTCACCGAACGCAAGTACAAACTGAATTTCAAGCATAAAAACAAATAATTATGTTATCTAATACTTAAGAAATTGAACTGAAAAACAAAACGAAGAGGTGAGTTGATTTGTGAAGATATACTTCTTTAGGCGCGTTATGAAAAAATGATATGAAAATTTTAAGATGTGCGCGCATCTGTAACACAAGAGTCACATGTTGCAGGTGCGTAACTCAAAAATAAAACAGGTCGAAGCTAGTGTGAAATTTTAGTATGCGCGCACATCACTCTAACACTAAAGTAGCAGGTTGGAGCTGTCCGCAAAATAAATATCAAACGGACGGACGGACAGACAGACGGACGTATAACTTCTTTTTTTGCTGACAGTAAACTAAAGTAGTAATAAAGTCACCTTGAGTCTGGTTTGGCTCCACAGTCGCAGAAAAAGTTCCCGAATTTGGCATACGACACATCATGTCCCCTATGACAGACCCTAGCGCACACCGTGCACACGCCGACCCCGTCGACCATCTTGCAAGTATGGCAATGATACCAATGCTGGTTCATGAACTCGCGCTGTGTTACCGTGAATGTGCACAGCTTGTATTGGAGCATTGTGTCTTCATCCTGGGGAAACAATATTAGGTACAACTTTTTAAACATTCTTAATAATACGTGTTAATGGAAAGCTCTTACAAATGTTTTAAACTAGAGTGCTCGCCACTAAAAGTATGGCCTTTAACAAGCACTTCGAACTTAGATATAACGGACAGCCCCCTATGCAGAGCGTGCATGGGGGCTGAAGAATCGACCGCACATGTGCTGCTGGATTGCATGGTACTAGCGGAAATTAGACTCAGGACAATAGGTGACGTCAATAGCCTTCCAAAAAATTTTGAGAAACCACATCTACTGACAAAGTTTATGGAGGAGCTGGGAGCTGGTTCTTCCCCTGGCAAGTGGAACCTCACGCAAAAGGGACCCAACCCAAGAGGTCTAAGGCCAAGAGGTATACAAGTACAAGGTACGGCTATGCAAAAGATACATCGCACGTCGCATATCAATGTCAGCTCCATATGAAACAAATGTATGGAAATTGCTGGCACCGCCCACGTCGAAAGATGCCTCACTGCGATACAAGCTTGGATGTTAACATCTCGATGCAAGCTTGGTAGTTCTTGAAAATTAAATAAATATAGACCTTAAGTTTCGATACAATAACATTCCGTGCCATTTTTTTATTGATACTTTTAATGCTGTATGTGGATAAACCTATTCTAAAATAGTGTCTTTTATCAAGTAAATATTATCATTAACATGTACAAATACTTACTGAATCATCAGCACTAGTATCATCATCTTCTTGTTGTTCATCAGTATATTCAAAATCGAATCCGAGATCAGATGGAGACTCCCAAGTGGGACTTACTGAGCGCCAAGCTGAAAATACCGCTTACAATTAAAAATTTCTAAGGCTAGCTACGCCCCATCCTAATAGGTACCGTTTTCGGGGAATTTAAAGATAAAAAGTAGCCAGTTTCAGCAGTCATTCTGGGACACTAGCTGTGTAAAAAGTTTCGTCGCAATCACTACTGCAGTTTTTGCATAAAATGGTAACAAAGTAACACACAAAACTTTCGTGTTAAAATTAGTAATTATTAAGCTAACTTTGTCCTCGAATCATCACATGATTAATCAGAGCACTAGAGTCGTTTATCAATTTTTTAAGGTTAAAGAAAGACACAGTATAACCTGAAATACTCAGGTTAAAACAACAATAGTAGAAAGTTAGTTTATATTGTTTGACAAAATTTTGTTGTTACTTACTATGCGGTTGCGTAGTGTTGATTGCGTGTAATGCATCCGTCAAGTATGAAAGTAGCACACATGCGGACTCTATCTGCGGCGCCAAGTTGCCGTCTACTTGACCTTCCTCCAACTTTTCCAGGACCTCCGGACTGGTCAGGTTCTCCACGCTGATACAAATAATATTAATTATGTACTTAAAGAAAACTATTAAATTCGTTTTTGCAAAGTCAAGGTATTGTTGAAATTAACATTCAAAAAATAAAAGGATTGGAAAACTATATGACCGATTGCTCTTATACTCGTAGTTTTTCATTTATACACTATGTTAAAGTTGTTGAATTTTAAAATAAAGATAATTTACTGTTGGGAATACGATTATGTGCCAAGAAATAAAATATAACTATACGTCGTATACTTGAATTATATTCACGAGAAAGGTATAATGTCTGTATCCTATCAACCTATAGGTCGAAGTAGCAGTAAGAGAAATATTAAGGGCGGTCATTAATAGTAATCTAGTAGTGGCAGTATTGCCAGCACTAGAAAACCAAAAGAATAATTTTTGCAATGCATAAATGAACAAATGCTAACATTAAATTATTTCGTACAATATCATGAGATATGAACTTACCAAGCGGAAAGCCACGAGACTGCTGCAGGGAAGAGCAGCTTGTGATCTGCGCCAGAGTGAGCGTCGGCAAGCCGGCACATCTCACGCAGTAGTAGCGGCGAACACGCCGACTCGCCGCACACGCCGATCAGAGTCGAGAGCATGCGCTCGCTTACTTCAGGTGTACTATGAAATAAAACCAGTCAAGTGTCAAGGTCTAACTAATTAATTAAAATAAGACGCGTTAGGCGTCTGTGTGTGACTAACGCCCGTATTCACAATCAACCCTATGAGATAAGTGCGCGCGAACGCTCAGAGCCGCAAATAAGACGCTAATTCGCTAGAGTGCAGAAAGCATAAGGCCGCATTTAGCGCAGTGCGTTCACTTATCCAAGAGCAACGTTGTGAATACAAGCGTTACTGCCGCACTCAGAGCTGTGCCTAAAAGAAACTTATACTAAGGAATGCATTGTCACATTTACGCTGACGTTAAATATCACTCACTAGAGCGAGATAAGGCATTCCTTAATATGGCACGTTTCTGAGTACGGCCGTCAGTGACAATCGGTAATTATGGTCTAGTCAACATTTCCACAGCAATCAACTTACCAATGCAAGACGATATGTTTGCAAAGCGAGGACAATAAGGCCGAGTTTTCATTGGCGGACTCTGACAACGATAGCGGAGGTTCCGGCGCAGTCGCACTTTCACTGCCGCCGCCGCTTCCGGCCGCACTTTCACCGTTACTCTTACCCCCTGAATATAGAGACAAATGCGTTACAATCGGCATCAATTGTTACAGTAGAAAGATGTAAGTTGAGGTATGTACCTGAGCTGGCAGATTGCTGTCCATTTTCAGATTGCCTTGGAGCAGGTGCCCTAAAATGAAAGAAAAATATTATTGTGTCCGATGGAAAAGATGTAGCGTGTAACGTATACGATAATTAATATTTATTGAAAGAAAATTAATATGGTATTCTATATAGCTTCAATACGCAACGCGTCGACGTTACACGGTGACAAATGTAAGGAAATTAATATTTAATTTAAACACAAACAAAAACAAATTAAGTTTACCCAGATAAGATAATTAAATGAACTGTACATTTTCCTTACTATAAAAGCACATGAACATGAATTTCCCCAATAAAGATATAGTTGACAACCGACAGTTATCATGATATTTGGGTACTCTAAAGAAACAAATGCTATATTTTTCTGGAGACGAAAAGTATTAAAAAACTTGAGAGGTGTCAAGGGACACCCGGATGAAACGAAGTTCCTTTCGATTAATTAGTGAAGGAATTGTAATACATTTTTATTTTTCATTTTTTTTAAATAATCGTCGCGACACCACACTTTTCAATGCGAAATAGAAACACAAAACGAAAATAACTGGCTTGATTTCTATGCAAAAAGTGTCGTTACAATGCAAAAAGTGTCGTTACAACTTTTGGTCTTCATTTTTTCCGTCTAGCCCCCTTTCGCAACACGCGATAAGGAACTTTCATTCCAAAAATCTGGAAAGTATAGTTTGGGTTTGGGATATATAAGTATTTTAGTGTGTAGCAAACTCACGGTGTATAAAATACAGGTAGATCAGCATCGTTCCTCAGCTGTGCCGCAGCCGCCTCGTTCTGCCTGTCAGCTTCAGATCGGAAGACACTGCGCAGAGCGTTGCGTAGCGCAACGGAGGCGGGGTTACCGCCGACCGGCTCGGGGGCCGATGATGTTGGCGTTGGGAGTTCCGTCTCAGTTGGTGAACCGGACGACGCTGTTACAGCTACGGTAGTTAGTTATCATAAGTAAATATACACAAATTACACGGGTAACAAAATCAAGCCACTTAAAGATTGCTTTTTATTATGGATACCGCCAATCAACAGACTACTTTTTTTGGATGAAATTGACATAAGCCAACAAATAGTAACATGGTTTTGCATTTAAGGAAAAAAAAAAGTAGAAAAGTTTTATCTTATGCTAATTTCATACAATGGAACGTAATCTTATCTAAGGGGGCAGAATAGAACAGAATGATCGATAAGACATGACCTTACGCCAGCTTAGGGCAATCGCACTCTAGTGGACAGCAGAGCACGGCAGTTCGTACGTATAATATCATAGTAACAAGATATAAATCTACGGACCTTCAAATGATCCTGGTCGTTTGGAATTTATATATTACTAGCGACCCGCCCCGACTTCGCACGGCTATATTATGCATGTATTATACATATAAACCTTTCTCTTGAATCACTCTATCTATTAAAAAAACCGCATCAAAATCCGTTGCGTAGTTTTAAAGATTTAAGCCGCTTTTTCTGTCCCTATTTCCCTATGTATAGGGAAATAGGGACAGAAAAAGCGACTTTGTTTTATACTATGTAGTGATTACAATTAAATACGTACGACTTTTTATATCATAGTTTTACCTTATAGTCCGATAATGTGCGTTGGCTCTAAGTCAAACACTTCATCAGAATCTAAAGTAGTACAATCATAAACCAAATTTATTTTTACCTGGAGGTCCAAAACAAATTTGATTCAGAAGGCAGGAAAGTTTCTGCTGATCAGCAACACCAATGAATTTGCATATGGAGATGCAGAGGGCGCTGTTCAAATTGTCGGCCGTCTCGCAAGAGTTAAATATCTTTACAAATAATCTGTAACAGAAATAATGATTAATGTGTATTGGAACGAATTGTTTGATGAGGATGAAAGTAAGCAAAGTATCAATTTTTTGTGAAAATAGGTATGTGTACCATATAAAAAAAATCGAGGATCTAAAGTTGTTGGTTGCTAAGTGTTAAGACAATTCAGATTTGCATTATTAGAATTGAAATTGTATAGAGAACTAACTTGATAACCCGTTCAGCATAACCAGGTCTTGCATTGGGTCCGGATAGAAGTATCTTTCCCAGCATAAAGTCAGAGCTGTTGTCGGTGAACACGCTCTCGTAGGCCATCCTGCCGGCCGGACGTTCTAAAATCTTCTCCCAGTATTTTACCTACAAGTTTTTTTTATGTTAGAACTAAACATCGTTAGTGTTACAGAATAATTGATAAAACATATACTCGTATAAAAGAGAAAAATACTTATCAAGAAAGCTCTGAAACTACAAGAGCTAAGCGTGTGAAGCTTCGCATGGGAGTTCCTTTTTGGGCGTAGGCGAGCTCTAAGAAAGATTTTTTTTTATTTCGACCTCTTAAATGGCTAAAAAGGGTTGTCAAAGTTTGTAAGTTTGTTATTTATAGAGTGCGCAAAGTCAAAGTCAAATTTTATTTATTCATTTGGATGCTTTTAATACATTTTGTACACAGATCACATAGATACGTCTTAAAAACTAAGTTAGGATGTGTGCAAGGTTTGCTTGTATGGTTTATCAGTCACAATTATGTGAACACTTCCTGTAGAAATCTAAACTCTAGTACGGTTGACTTTGACTCGAATGACGTCACAACATGGCGTAAGGCCAGCTCTATTGCTATCTATATTATAAAAATGAATCGCTAAATGTGTTGCTAAGCACAAATCTCGAGAACGACTGAACTGATTACGCTAATTCCTTTTTTGTATTTGTTATTGTCAGGAGAACGCGGAGAATGCTACGCGGGTAAAATCGCGGACCGCAGCTAGTACTTTATATTAGTCACAACGTTCTGTTGTTTAGTTTAGTCAACTTACCATATGCCTGAGTGTTTTCTCAGTAGAAGGTTGAAGGTGATCGACCAACACAGGGTAGGTGGTTCGAATGATGTGTTCATGCATCAGCTGCTCCGCTCTGTTCACTTGCGGCACTAGTACGTTGAGAGTACCTCCTAGAGGCTCTGCTATGAACTCTAGGCGACCGTCAGTCTGTCAAAGAAGTTTAATTAGAACATTATGCAGGCACTTCTGTGTACTTTTAGCTTTTACACTGACTAGATTTAGCTACGCTTAAGTCGCTGATCTTACACAGCAGTAGAATATTCAAGTCCTTATCTTTAAGATTTGTAGATCTCTCTAGTGCTAGTATAAAATAAACTCGATATTGGAGTTTGTCTAGATAAATTTCCACAGAGACTGATCTATTTGGATCCGTAGCTTTGCGAGACGGTAATAAATATGACAATTTAAACTTTAATGTAAATATTTTTATATTTATATTGTAAACTTGTATGTTTTGGCAAATAAAGATTATGACTAAATATCTCAAATCTTACCAAAGCCGGCACCACCAAATCAATAGTTTTCTTCATCAGTGCCGTGTTATCGGCCAGCCTTGTAGCTCCGATCTCCAGTAGCTTAGCGGCCGAATATGCCAGCATCATCAGAGACATTCCGATAGAATATTGCGGGTTCGCACTTATCAGCTCACAGTGAGACGAAACCAGGTTTAATACCGCACTTTCAGACGGAATTATGTGCGTTGTGTAGAATGCCTACAAAGATTAAAGCAGCCGTTTTATATTTATTTAAAGCTGTATTTTCAGTTGACTTTATTCTTCATCTAGGGAATTGAAAGGCTGACAGCGACAAGTAGGAGTTGGAAATAAATAGTGAAAATGAAATTACTATCTTTTACTTATTTATGTACTCACAAGATTCATCTTCGATTTGCCAGAAGCATGAAAATAAAGTCAATGGAGTATAAAATTGATTTATGTTATGACGCTTTTTTTATTTGCAAAACGAAACTAACGATACGAATATGAAAATTAAAAGCGCTAAAATTATGCTGCTAAGTTAACTGTCTTATTTTTTGCCCTTAAAAACGTAACTCCTAGTTAATATAGTCAATCGACTGCGTTACAGATAACAAAGCAAGATAAAGTAACCATATCCTTTAACATTTTAAAAGGTAAGGAACAGTTGCCTTGCCTTTACTAGAGGAAGGCACATTGCATTGGTATACTAACAAGGTTGATACAGGCCAATGGGGGCGGTGTTGCGAGACGGTCTAGAGCAGCTGCGACGGCAGTAGGCAGGTGCGCACGCAACCAGGCTCCGATAGCGGGCGGCGGCGTGCTTCCGACAGCGTTGCCGAGAGGGCCACACGTGCTGCACACGCGCATACGCACCGCCCACACCGCTAGCTCGGAGACGTTGTCAGGCAGCTCCATCAGGGTCAGCAGTTCAGTACCCGCTGATACGCTACAACCGACAAGACTATCATCATTTTCACGAAGGAATTAAAACACATCGGCTACAGATAACAGTACCACAAAATCAGACGAAATAAAAGTTCCCCCGTTGGTCTAGGTATATCAATTGCTTAAATATTACAAAAAAAGTTAATCATCGCTCCTATGCAAGTGCAAAAACTTGCTTCACAAAAGATACGTACCGGCAACAGTCGAGAACTGTTTCCATCAAGTCAAGTAAATCGGGCATGAACTGGTGGGCGTCTGTCGGCGACGCACTATCTGCGAGACACACCCTCAAACGGACCAAGGCGCAGTCGCACGATATCACATCCAAAAGGGAAGGCAAACCGTGCGCTAAAACAAAAACATTTAGGTAAAAACTAGTCGATTTCTCTGATGTATTCTCTAACTAAATGAAATTATTTGTATTAACTTACGGCCCATATTCTGCTTCAAATGTTTGATAGTCTCTGACGCAAGCCATGCCGTGTATTTTATGTTATCGCACGAAGTACTTACGCCAGCTAGTAAATTTTCTGCATACTGTACAAAAAAAACAAATATTAAGCAAAGTTGTGTATTAAGATCCGGCTCGAAGGACCGAAGTATAGCAAAATCACTAACCTGAGTATACATTCCTTGTTTAACTAGTGCGTCTTTGAGCCAGGGGTTGAAAACCTTTTTGTTGTCGGCACGAGGCGCCCAAACCACTGCATGTAATGGTAATGGGGAAGGCATGGTAGCGCCAGTTCCTGCTGCTAGTTTGTCCATGTGAGGTGTAGCCGGTGGCATGGAGATCACAAGCCTACAATTTTAAAGACAGATCATAGCAGCGATGTTTACAAACCACGCAAATGGTCGCCGCTTTAAAGTCGCTGCATTCGTAACGGGATAAAACCCCGGACGGGACGGAGACGTGACATGTATCGTTCATAAAGTGTTCGTGGTCTTTAAACGTGATATTTTGATATGAAACGCTGTCAATAAATTGTCACGTTACGTCCGGCACGAGAAAAATAACGTTACGTATGCAGCGACCTTTAATGATTTTTACAAACCTCCAAGCAGTTTGGTAACAATAATGAGCTGCAGCTAAAGCGGAAGGCGACGATTGATTCTGGAGGTTGTCACAAACGCACGCAGAGTTCAACAGCGCTAGCAACGCGTCTAACAACAGCGGGTATTTTAACTTATGTGGCGTTCCTAGCACGAAGTTGCATGCTAGACCGTCGAATTTTGGGTTTTCCTGGATAAAAGAGAATGACACTGAGTAAGACTGTTCTCAATTTTATACTTACGTATGCCTGCGTAAGTCCGGGATGGAGAAGGAATAAAAGTAGCATGTGTATATCTCCAAGGTCTCTATATCAAAATCCATTTAAGTTGGTAAATTATAGCTGTTGAGTAGTGAAACCAGAGAGGGACAAGAGTTACTTTCCCATTTATAATATTAGTAGAGATAAATCACAGATTGACTTCAAGAAATCATCTGCAGCAGGTACCTGCGAAGGAAAGTAAAGACCTTAGTTTACCTGGTTATTAATCTCAGCACTAGTGAGCGCATAGAACTTTGGTCTCATCGATGTTTCGTCGTGTGAAAGTCTTCGGTACGCCTGTTCTACGTAAGGAACTTCACAGTAGATTCGCGCCTTGAGTTGGCTCGCTGTTGGCGGCTTGTTACCGTTCTCATTTACGTCTGGAGGTGGTTGAGCCAGACCTGGGGCTACTACTAGATTCCATTCGATCTAAAAATAAAGAAGATTAAATATGAGAAGAATTTGAACACACGCTGAAGTCGCCATTTGTATAAACAAGTGTGAAGTTGCAGCGTTAGTCTATTCCGCAGATTCAAAGGTAGCAAAACAGCGCTCTTAGTAACCAGTATAATAGCATATTTAATGGCGCCGCGTAACTCCCGATCCCGTGGGAATATCGGAATAAAAAATTGCCTATGACACTCCCAATGAATCAATGTATCCTCATTCCAAATTTCATTGAAATCAGTCCTGTAATTTCGAAGCCTATTCAATGCAAATAAACAAACAATGAAATTATCTTTTCTCTTTTTATTATTACCTTTCTCTTTATAATAAAAAAAATCTCGTGTCGCGGTGTTAGTTACCTGTGTCCACCTAAACGGCTGAACAGATTTGTATAATTTTTTTGTGTACATTCGTTAGGTCTGAAAATCGAACACCTTTTTTTTTTCCTTTTTTTTGGAAATGGCTAAACAACGTTTGCCGGGACAGCAGTAGAAGTATAGATTTACCTGTTGCAGTAGACTTTGTGGTACATCATACAGATGTCTCATCAAATATTCAAGTAATAACATCAGTCTTGTGGTCAACATCAGTTGGTGAGGCGCTAGGTTCATGGCGCGCTTCCTGTCACTTATTGCCAATGTCTCCACGACCTTGATGATGGCGTTGGATGTCATCAGCAGAAGAGATTTCTTCTGCATCAACGTCAGTGAATGGAATAAGTACACTAGCAACTGGGCGTGCTCCACGTTCAGATCTGAAAAAAGATGATATTTCATTGATTTCAGAAAAAGCAGGCATACAGCCCATTGGATGTTGGTTGGGCTATCACTACATAATATAAAACAAAGTGGCTTTCCGCTGTCTGCCTGGCCCTATGTATGCTTAGATCTTTCAAACTACGCAACGGATTTTGATGCGGAATAGATAAAATGATTCAAGAGGAAGGTTTTAGTATATAAATCAACTACCACGCGCAAGGAACACGCGAGGAACAGCTAGTAGAATATATATTTTGTTCATAAAAACACCAATAATTTGCGGTATGAATACTTTTAACTGGAGAATATAACTGTTATTATTATAACTATCTGGGCTTAGTCGTTACACGCGGATGTCTCAATCCCATGGGAATGCCGAGATAATAAAAAGTAACCTATATAACACACTCCAGGGTTCCAGCTAACTAATTTTCAATTATATTTGTGTATTTGCACCATAAAACAAACCTAATTACTTAGCGTTTGGCTAGATGGATAAAAAATCTCACTTTCGCATTAAAATTTTAGAATACCTTCATAATCATGGTCCTGCGAAGGTTGCGACTGCAAGGCACATTCCTGCAGGGTGTTGACAATCTTATACCACATCGCAAGAATGCTGTTCTCTCTCTCAGTTGCCGGTTTGCTGAGCACCATGCCGCCAACTAGCTTCACTACTCGAGGACCGACCTGGAATATAAAGTCAATGACACACAGGGCAGAATATATAGAACAGGAACAAGTGAACGCATTGTACTTGTTTAAAATATGGTGTACTTGTTCTTGTACTTGTATATGGTTTCCGCAATTAGACACTTTTTAATTGGGTCCATTTTGGGTGAGGATGCAGTAGGCTTGCCCAGCACCTACTACCCTCTCAGCTTAGTCGACCATGTCCAGAGGAGAGAACTTGTCAATACTTCTGGAGCAAACTAAGGTTTCATCACAATGTTTTCCTTCATCGTAAGAGCAATGTCAATTAGCGCACATAAATTACATCTGGCCGGCTGGGATTTGAACCCACGATCTTCAGAATAAACGTCAAGGTATCTACCACTAAGCCAACACCGCTCTCTAAAATATGGTGAAGTAAAATAGTGAATAAATCCCCTGTTTACCTGTAGCGGTGTCATATTGTTTCTATCAGCGGGCGTTGTTGTGAGATGGTGGTAGAGAGCAGGCTGCTGCGTCGCGAAGGCCGGTGACCCGCTAAGGTTGTGCAGGTAACGGACGAGGGCTGCGCTGAACGACGCGTATAGGGCACCGAGACGAGGACCGAAACACACTGCTATCACACCTGGGGACAAGGATTATCAAAACATTAATATTGGGTCATCTTTATCTACTAAATAATCTATTCATATAAAATGCTTTGTGATGAATGACTGACGGATCAATACAGCCTAAACTGCTGATCGTAGAGACCTGAAACTTGGAGAGTGTGTTCTTTGTATGACGTAGGCATCTGATAAGAAAGGATTTTCCGAAATTCTAGCCCAAAGGGGGTGAAAAGGGGGGGGGGGCAAAGTTTGATTCTTTGGACCATTTTCAACTTTTACGCGGATGAAGCATGGGCAAAAGCTAGTGAATCTTTAAAATCGCAAACAAGTTAAACAAATAGAAAAATAATTACCAGTATCAGTCCTAGCAGTCTCCCGGTCCAAGTCCCTCGCCAATGCAGCGAGCAACGCTTGCTGAGCGTCGTGTAGCTGCAATGCACCAGCACCAAGCCGACCACTACCTTCGCTTATCACTTCGCTTGTCAGTAGGGTGAACACTTCTGTAGCCAAAGATATGTAGGAATAAGGTTCAGATTTGTCGGGCACGATGGCGTGATGTGGTCTCGCAGTAGTATCAGTGGTATCGGTAGCCTCGGATCCGGCGCCGCGCATCAGTAGCCCACTGTCGACTGAGTCAGGTGCCACGAGTGTCGACTCGAACCAGTGCCCGAGGAGCGGCTCGCTGTCGTCATCGGTCTCTGAGTCTTCGGAACAAAGAATCATATCCTGGAAGTAGACAGTGGAGTCGGAACGGTCGTGTTCCGCGTCGTTCTTCTGAGCGCGCTTCAGGTTCGTCGCCTTGCGGTAGCACACGACACCGAGGGCGACTAGCAGCTGGTGTAGCGGCGCGGCGGACACGAGCCGCAGCTCCCTCTGGTGCGCGGAGTGTTGTTGACGGATGGCGAGAGGCGCGGGCGTCGCCTCGTCCACCTCGCCGCCACAGCTGAGCGCCTCCATACGCCCGTCACTGAACAGTGCACCAACCCACGCCAGGCACCGTCCGCCCAACGCCACCCACACCACGCCCAAACCTTGTTGCCTGTATACAGAATAAACTTCGATGATCGGATTATTTCTTAACGATAATGGTTATTATAGACTGTTGCGCAACTGTGAAAGCGCGCATCAACTGTGCATGATAGATATGTCTCTTTTATTATAGTATCCTAAACTTACATCTTAGTAAGATTGTAGGGGCGAGAGGGCACTTTAGCCGGGCTCTTTCCAGGTGCGATGGTAGGACACGGCGCTCCAGCTAAAGCATGGTGTAGACCGCACAGCAGCACCCAACCGCCGATCATTAGATGATTTTGGTATACCTATACAAGAAAAGCATATGAATAAAAACCTAAATTTCAATCTTCGAAAAATCAACTAAAATGCTGAGTGTGACTTGGAAAAAACTTGTTGATCAACGAATTACCCCGACGACGCCGATATGCGCAAACCCGTATTTAAAGTCTTTGATCTTAAGTTAATTTAAGAACAATTTAACAAAAGCAAATAAACTAACATAGCCACCAGCTCGCGTGGATTGTTTGAATGTTTCACCAACGGTGCTGTAAAGACTGAGTGCGCTTTCGACGAGTGTTGCAGTCTGTTGCTCATATTCTTCATCCTTGGGGTGGAGGGAAGCCTAGGAAAAAAGCATGAGGTATTAAAACATTGTCATCAAAATAATTAAGATTGAATAACAAAGTTCTGCCATAAACATTTACTAAATATTATAAAAAACTATTTTTTTTTGTATAAGATGAATAGGCTCCGAAACTACTGGACCGATTTTAATGAACTTTTTATCCCCATATTCCAACGGGATCGGGAATTACGCGGGTAAACCGCGATATTATTTTATTCATATTTATTTTTATGTACAATAAAAAATAAATATATTGCAGGACATTCCACACATCGCCATCTAGCCCCAAGCTAAGTAACTAGACTTGTGTTATGGGTGCTAGACAACGGATATACTACTTATATACTTTTCTTTTGTAACTATATACTTATAATACATAGAAACAACCAGACCACAGACAAATATCTAAGCATAAATACTTGTGTGAGGCGGGAATCGAACCCGCAACCCTGTGTTTGGCAGTCCGGCATGGTGACCATTGGGCCAACTGGGTCATCAAATTGCTTTGCATTTGACCGCATTACACCAGATAAACTGCGATGATACAACATACCCGTTCACTCTTCGATTTCAAGACTCATTATCTTGTCACGGAAAAAGTTTGATAATAATAATTAATAAGCAGCTTGTATTTAAAGGAATAGTCTAACGCGGTTGTTTTTAACAATAAACGAAATACTAATATAAGAGATTTTCGAAGCAGCATTAATGATTAACCTACCTGGGCAGTAGCACAAAGTAATGCAGCCGTGCTGACGTCACTGAGTGTTGTGATGCGGTCAGGAGTGAATGGCTCCAAGCACGGCAGGGACAAAGCCAAGCGGCAAACATGCACTTCATTCACCAGGAAATGGAGGCTACAAAAATATAAATCAATTAAGAAACTTTAAAGATTTCAGAGGTTCGGATAAATTTATCACAATATGGGACTTTCGGCAAACCCTTATAACAAATATTTTATACTTATACACATGGAGGAAAAAAAAAAATCCCCGCCCAGATGGAGTAATAATCATGCCTATTATGTATCGAAACCTATGCGGCCGCTCAGAGGGGTGGGAGGGTAGGTGGAAGCGGGAGACAGGGTTTGTCTTTTATCTCTATCACATATTTTCATATACGTTACGTTAGAAAAAGATAGAGACATTCATGTTATGACATAACCAATTAAAAACAAAATATCAATAAAGTACGACATTTATTTGTCTTTATTGGCATGTAAAAAACAAGGAACTTCATGGTTGCTGAATTTGAAAATAGTGATGTGATGAGGTTTGAAGCGTAACGTATCGATCTTATCGATTATTCACTTATATTTTATTGTTCAGGGGTATTTATTTTAGTTCAAGATCAAACATCCAGGTGGTGAGGATGAAATCTATCACCTATCGAAATTAAATATACTTACCTAAATTGCATGGATCATGTCAAATTTTAAGTGGAGATCATGCCTTAGCAAATGTAGCGTAGAAAGTCCTCCAAATACTTGGAGTGACGACTTTCGCAAAGTGACTAGTAGCTGTTGGAGGTGCAGAGCGGGGGACCAAGTTCAGTGGCGTGCTATTGGAGAAGCCTACTTGTACTTGTATACGGGCTGTTTTCCGCAATCAGACCTTTCTAGTTAGGTCCCTTTTGCGTGAGGTTCCACTTGTCAGGGGGAGAACCAGCCCAGCTCTTCCATAAATTTTGCCACTAGATGTGGCTTCTCAAACATTTTTGGAAGGCTTTTAACGTCACCTATAGTCCTGAGTCTAATATCTGTCAATACCATGCAGTCCAGCAGCACATACGCGGTCGTTTCCTTAGCCTCTATGCACGCTCTGCATAGTGGGCTGTCCGTTATATCCAGGTTATGGAAGTGCTTGTTGAAAGCGCCGGGACCGGTCAAGGCGATTGTAACCAAGCGCATTTGAGGGCGGTTTAAGTTTAGAAGGCGTTTCGTGAGTCTGTTGTTTATGTCGGGGAGTGCTAGTTTGGCCTGCCTACAGCTTTCCGTCGTGGTCCACAGGTCACGGTGTCGCATTTTAGCGTGGTTGCGGATCCAGGCTTTGAGTTGGTTTGAGGGGATTGGGACGGAGGGTTGAGGCCCGTAACTGACCGCTTCCACTCCTCTTTTTGCCAGCTCGTCCGCAGCGTCGTTTCCCCATGAGCCGCTGTGTCCCTTTACCCATTGTAAGGTCAGTCTATTGTGTTCTCCTAGTCTGTTGAGTGTCTCGTAACATTCGTAAATCAGGGCTGAACTTATAGTTTTACTGTTCAGTGCATGTAGCACCGCCGCGCTATCGGACAGGATTCTGATGTCATGGCCCGAGACATCGCGATCCAGCGTAGCCAAGATTGGAAGATTGAGTTGTGGGGGCCTAGAGTTACGCTTAGATTTATGTTTAGGTCCTCCGAGAAGACCCCGGATCCAGTGCCCTTGTCCGTTTTTGAGCCGTCGGTGTGTATATCCACATTTCACTGGGTTGAGGATAGTCACGTTGTCCTTCAGTCATTTGTATGGTGTAATGTCTTTTGAATTCGTGTCTTTTGGGTATTGGAGAAGCCCATATCCAGCAATGGACGACTAAATGTCGATAGTGTTGATGATGAAATATCCTGCAGTCCACGTGAACGAAGTCGCGGGCACAGCTAGTAGAGAACTAATTATACAAATAAAAATACATCACCAATTTTAAAACAATATTTTTAATTTATATTTTAACTATTTACATTACGTTTAGAATAGCTTTTGACCAGCTGTTTTTTCTCGTAAATCATCATTAATATTGACATAATATTTAGTTGAGTTCGTAATCTGAGGGAAGCACTTTTTGTTCATGAACCTGTAAGTAGGAAAATATATTATTTAGATATAGAGCTAATGCTGAAATTAATAAAACACCAATACTTCCTTCAGTATGGTCTGTCTGACTCTGAAGCACAAAAATCTTACAGTTCTTAGAATCTTTTAGAAAACTGCGATAAATAAATGAAATAAAATAATAATAAGCTGACGATTCGATTCTATATTATTTTTTATCGACTACTTCACATCACTAAAAATCAACAACCATATTTTTTACAAAAAATTTGACCACGAAAATTGTAAAAACTAAGCGGTTCATTACTTACCAGAAAAATGTGATACCAGAAAGCTTTATACTTTTGCTTGCGGCATGGTTTCTGCATAATTTCACTGCCCATTTTGTTAATGTAATATTTTATTTGTAATATTTTATGACAGAGGTGATGTCCATGTCACACGCCATGAACGACTATTTGAAGGAAAAGTGTGAATGTGTGTGTGAGCTACAAAATTGTATCTCAGCCGGCACCCATAGTATGTTTTGATTACTACTCCATCAGGGCGCGGAAAACTTTTTCTTGCTTCATGCTTATACATATTAAATTTGACAACACTTAACTGTAAGGTTTATATTAACTCCAATACTACAGAACTCTGAGGCGATGTCCTAATTGCGAATCGAATTTGGTTTCATCACAATTGTGATGCGACCAAATTGTTTATAGAAATCGCATCGCATCGGACGCATCGGTCGCGCGATGTTACGCAATTAGGACAGCGCCTTACAAGGCGTTTCAACATGATTTTATTAGGAAACGATGCGAGTTTGACAACAATATTTTCTCGATATCACTGCTACCACAGACTCCTACTTAAACTTGATCAAATTACGACGTAATCTTCATGGCATTAGCAATCTGTTTTATTTTTAGACGATTGATTTTGTGTGTCCATGCTCTCTGTATAATAAGTTCACAGTTAGACCCGGTAAGTGACGCTACAATCTATACTATCTTTGTAATATCTTACAGTGTAGCATCCGAGTTGAACTGCGGTGCGACAGCAGTCTCCTTGGCGGTCTGCCATCGACTGAGGTAGCGTTGCAAGCAGGGCAGGGACGAGCACACCTTCAGGACTACAGAGCCAGCCCGAAGCTCCATTAGCAGTGATGAGCATGTTGATGCGACCCATTTCTAAACAACAAACACAATTTTATCCACTTTAATACTTAATATGAGTTGGACTCGCATCTTAGGGACTGGACCTGGCTGGCACTAGACAGGGAACAGTGGAAAGAGGGGAGGGAGGCCTTTGCCCTGGAGTGAGACGATATAGGCTAAAAATAAATAAATAAATAATTAATCATGTATTAAATAAATATTTTTTTCAACTTTTTAATATTATAAATGTAAAAGTTTGTGTTAGTATGTGTCTTACTCCTTCACCCAAAAGTTACTGAACCGATTGCTTTGAAACTCCGATAGCTGAAGACCTGGATCTTATCTTATATCTGAGGCTGACAAAGCCAGCAACACTTTGACCCAGTGGGATCTTTTGTGTTTACCTTAATGTTTCTTACTCTTTGAAGAAGTGGTCGCTTAACGTGGTATCCCACTAAGAGGAAGAAACCTATATTTCTTCGGTTTGGGATACGCATTTTCAAGGAGGCTCTTACTGTAGACCTGGATTAACTCAGGGGCTACTTATTATCCCGATATTCTCACGGGATCGGGACTTATGCGATTGAAACCGCGGGGAGCTGTTATTTCTAAATAAACAGACATAGAAATCTTCCTATCGGCGATCGGTCGAGAGAACATAAGCGGACGTGACCACTGCCTCGTCTTCCCTGTTTATAGCACTTGCTTCCGTTCAAGTCTTTGCTTGCCCTCACAGCTTAGGATTGTGGTGATTTGAAAGTTTTCTGGTGTGTCTGTATCGTTTAATCTCATCGTATATATCAATAGAAAAATTGATGATATTGTTTAATTTTGTTAAATAATTCAAACCTTCATATCAACAGTACTCTGGTGGGTGGTGTTAGCATCTTTAGAGCTATCCAAGCTGTCTTTACTGGTAGGCGATGTGACGGCCGCGGGTGGTTGAGGCAGCGATGACGTCAGAGAGGCGACCGGGTTGCGCAGTGGCATCGTCAGTTGTTCCAGCAGAGCATCGGAGCGACGTTGCGCGTTCACTGGCGGTTGTTTCTCGGAGGCAGTCGTTTGTGATGCCAGAGATGTTATTGGTGATGGTAGAACTGATGATTTGGTAGTCTGAGTTTCTACAACAAGCAAATATACAATCAATGTGTTACATAAATGCTATAAAACTTTTGTCCCGGCAAACGTTGTTTTGCCATTTAAGAAAAAAGGGCTGATTTGTGAATCTAAACCATCCACGGCGCCACCCAAACGCATACAAAGTTGTTATTGTTAGTTGTTTAGGAGTTCAGTGAAATACACAAATACAGTAGAATTTTAAAGATATAAAGAGGAAAGATTTGATGCAGTAGTGTTTGTTTACATTGAAAAGGCTCCGTAACTACTGCACCGATTTTGATGAAACTTGGTATGAGGATACATGGATTCATTGGGTGTAACATAGGCTACTTTTTAACCCGATATTCCCACGGGGTTCTGGACCTATTTGGATGAAACCGCGAGGTAATGCTAGTTGTATATAAGTAGTCTTACCTTGTACAGAAACATGGGCTGGGAGTTTGGCTATCTTGAGCAGAGATGTCAAGATAACTAAATCTGACTGTGGGTAGCCTCCTCCATCAATGCCACATAAACCAACAATTGGGAGGAGTAGCTGAAACATAAATAAATTATAATCATACATAGAATTGACAATTATTAGAAGAACACACGGACAAGAAAAAATACACAATAAAATAAAATGGGTCCATTACAAAAAATGAAAATAAAACAACATTAGAAAACCAAAAACAAAGAATTATAATAGGCATTTATTGGGAAATGTCTGAGATGCTAGTGCTACCCTAAATAGACCAACCTCAGCAGAAATGCTGCAGCAAGCATGATACTAAACTACTGCGCTGGTCTTTAAGACAGGGATGCTGAAAGCACTGCTGCTTCATCATATCACTATCACTAAATAGTATAAAATAAAGTCGCTTTCTCTGTCCCTATTTCCCTTTGTATGCTTAAATCTTTAAAACTACGCAACGGATTTTGATGTGGTTTTTTTAATAGATAGAGTGATTCAAGAGGAAGGTTTATACGTATAATACATGCATAATATAGCCGTGCGAAGCCGGAGCGGGTCGCTAGTAAACTAATATAAAGAAAAAACTCAAAATATAAATTTATATAATAATCCTCCTGATTGCTTACCTGCTTAACAGAGACATTAGGTGCAGCAGTAGTTGAGGTGTCATCACAACTGAGTCCCGCTTCAGAGAGCTTCTTGAGTATTTGCTTCAGAATCACTCTGAATGCATCTTGGGCTGAACTCAGCTGATCATTGGGCACTGGACAGATAATAGTATTGTAAAGTTCATTTATACGACGAGTAGCAATTATGTGCCTTGAAACTTATAATATACTTAAGAAAAAAAATTACGGAATTTTTAAAAGACCTAAGGGTACCGGCGGCTTTCTTCAAACAAACTATTACAAACGTAGACGACTGTTTTCTCCCTGGATAATGACACTAGAGCAAATATTTTTGGTGCATAAAACTTATAACTGCCATGACCATGCCCCTATTTTTTGTTTTTTTTTTTATTTTATTAATTTTAATTTCTATGATAATTAGAAAATGAAAAAAACCCAAAACATAGGGGCATAGTCATGGCAGTTATAGGTATTTTGGCACAAAAATATTTGTGTTAGTGTCATTATCCAGGGAGGAAACAGTCGACTATGTTTGTATGGAGAGAGCGCAGGTACCCTTTCACCTTAAGAGGTAACGCCGATTCTGGGTATGATGGCTAGTTTTAACAAACCATTTGTTATTACCTCCAAGACATGCCTTACAAATATTGTGACAGTCTACACACAAGATCATAAAGCTTACTTATCTTTTGTTTACATCTTATTCAAACTGGTTTCTTTTAAGCCAGCTATAGGCACTTCAGATTTACCGCCAATTTCTGGGTATGATGGCTAGTTTGAATAAACCATTTGTTATTAGTTCCTAGACATGCCTTACATATATCGAGTCTACACACAAAGATCATAAAGCTAGCGTACTTATCTTTTGTTTATATCTTTAAAAACACCTCAATAAACAAACCTAAATGAACCAAAAAATAAAATGAATGAACTTGGTTGATTTGGTCTATAAAAAATTAAAACCCTTTCACTAGCAGAAGAGCTGTCAGCTTTATTTTTATTGCTGATAAGAGGGCACCAATCAGTCGCTTTTATCTAGTGGGGAATTACTTACAATTATTTGCGTGTACATTGATGAAGTGTGCCGAGAGGCAAGCAAAGCATGTGTAGAACAAATCATAAACATCCTCATGGTTCTGGAATTCACTTTCACTGAAAATAAAGAATATATGATTAATGCAGCACATTTTACACAAGACCATCTAGCCCCAAACCAAGTAACTAGGCTTGTGTAATTGTGACCAGATAATGGATAGAATACTTTTTAATTGTGTAAATACATTGGTTCATAATCTTCAATACATATAAAATGCTTTGTCCTGAATTACTGACTGACTGATGGATCAACACACAGCCTAAACCCTGATTGTAGAGATCTGAAACTAGGAGGGTGTGTTCTTTGTATGATGTAGGCTTCCGATAAGAACGGATTTTTCGAAATTCTACCCCTGAGGGAAAGAAAAAGGGGGGGGGGGGGTAAAGTATGTATGGGACAACATTATTCCTTGGTGCAATCTACTTAAACATTCTTTAACAGAATTGATGGAAGACATGCTTCGTAACTTATTGAAACTCCAATAATAATTACATAAGTTATTATTTTTAATGTAAAAACCAATTGATAATCCTATTAGAACTATTATCAACCTCTACATGGACGAAATTGTGGACTAAAGCTATATATACAAAAACACTCAGACCACATCAAATACTTTTTCAACAATGAGAATCGAAACTTCAACCCGGCAGGCTAAGTTCTTCTAAAAAGTAGGTACCTGTTAAAACTTCCAATATTTAACAAATTCTATACAATTATTGTTAAATAAGTATTATTGGCTCAGGACCGCTGTTTGTGGCCTCGTATGGAGGAGGTCTATGTCCAGCAGTGGACGTGTATGGGCTGATATGATGAAGTATTATTGAACGGACCTACCTCTCCTCTTTTCAAGAGTTATAGTTCAGGGAGCCGTAGAGTAGAGCCATCACATTATTTCAAGCAAGTACAATATTATAGAATATATCAACGAGCGCGAAAGATAACCATTCCTTTGCAATCGGGTAAAAAGTAGTGAATCAGAATCTATTTCAATTATGAAAAAAATCAAGAACAAAAATACTTGATAGTATATTTTTACGGACAACCTCTGTAAGTATGCAATGCTATAAATAAAGGGAATATTGCGATAAGTCTTTCCTTACAGATAAAAATAGTTAAAATAACATCAAAATAACTGAAAAATGACTTCATGATTTAGGGCATGTAGGTACCTTCATTGTTAAAAAATATTTTATTGATAGGACTTACCTTTTGAGTATGGCTTGTATGATTTCCACAGCATCATTTTTGTCGAAAAAAGGGCCGTAGAGCGCTGTTAAAATCGGTTTAACAGTTGTAGACCATTCAATATTTCCTCCAGAAGCGGCCATTTTCGGGAGAAAAGTGACGATCAAAATTATTTTTGCTGAATCAATTTTTATTCTGACGTTGATGTTTCGAATTTAGTTGACATTTATTGACATTGATAGTGAAGTCTATGCCATCATGGCCAACATGTAGCTAACGTGTGGCCAACCCACCCAGGAACAAAAAAAAGCAAAAAGAAGAGAAGAGAAAGAAAAAAACCGTAGACAGCTGTCTACGAAAAAACTAATTGGTTGTCTGTAAAGTAACTGAGTATTTAAATTCTCTTTGAGTAACTGTTACATCCTCAGAACAATAACTATTTTAGATAATGTTCTGAGGTTACATCTCACTGGTTTACGGAGATAACTTTACGTGTTAACGTCCTAAGAAAACGTTGAAAAATTGTTATTCCTATGGATTAATTTTTTTCTTTTTTTTTCCTCTTTTTTCTCTCTTTTGTTTTTTCCTTTATTTTTTTCTTCTCACACTCGTCACCATAAAACAAGGCCAAATAAGCGATATTAGGTACTATTAGATACTCTCATGTTACCATGACGCGTGACGTCCTTCGAGCATATGACGTCACACATCGAGAACGGGCCGCGTCATGTTACCGGAACTTGACACTTTTGTGTGAATGCAAGTGTTCAATAGACATTATCACGTCAAAAAAAAAACATATCAATGGCAGTTGTGTGTAATAAACGAGCCAGAAATTATGTATCGAGTGTTTCATCATAGAATGCTCACGAAGGGTATAGGAATAACATATTTTATCTCAATTTTTCATCGTTTTCGAAGTTATCACGTAAAATTATCGTCCGTAAACCGACTTTACAGACAATTTTTGATGTGAAACATCTATAGCCGCACGTAAAACCGATTTCTGCCGTGGCGACGCACAGTGGGTCGAAACTGCAAATGATGGACATAGGGCTGTTTTTCGATGCAGATCGTTAGAGCTCACTATAGCCGCACGTAAAATCGATTTCTGGCGTGGCGACGCATGCCGTGGCGACGCACAGTGGGTCGAAACTGCAAATGATGGACATAGGGCTGTTTTTCGATGCAGATCGTTAGAGCTCATTAAAACGAAGCTAAACTATTCTGTAAATTTTTGATGTGAAACATCTCTAGCCGCACGTAAAACCGATTTCTGGCGTGGTGACGCATGCCGCGCACGCTTTATGATGGTATATACTATATACAGTCTATATTATGCAGTAGTGTGTACGGTATGCATGCGCAATCGACTGTGCGATTCTATCACAATCTGTTCTTTTCTGCATATAATTAGTTTTACAAAATAATGTCGATGTTTCACATCTGCCAGGCGTCCTATTTTTCCTTTGTTTTTTTTAGTTTGGGCGCAAATCTTCGTTAAATGTACGTTTTCCGGATGCGGTTATCGCATGCGGTTCTAATTCGGAATTCCCCTCGCCTAGCGCATACGGACGGTTGTTATCCAGTACTACCAAAGAGGATGTAATCACTTGGGGCTAGCAATCGAAACGTAAGTACGGAATGGATTCCGTCCGGAAAAAACCGTACGTGTGCGTTGACAGAGCATTTTTGCACGTTTGACGCTGGCCTTGCTCAGGATAAGACAGTAATTTAGCACCTTTTCATCGCCTTTTACGTAAACCTAGTTGGCAACACTGAACACTGCCTTGCTTGCGATTTGTTGTTGTACACTTTTGTAAAATGTCATTAGCCAACAAAGAGTAAATTATTGCATTACATGAATTGCATCGTTGATGAGCTTTTGATAATCAATATTTTACCTTCGAGCTAAAGAAACTCAACTCCTGGCGTGCGGTGCCAGGTATTAGGTTTGTTGGCTACGATTTACGAATAGGTAACTACCAATAACTCGGTTTATTTTAGACTGTTTTTATTTAGTGCTTAGATTCTATTTGTAACATAACTACCTAATTCCACAGAGGAAAGTAATAAATCTAATTAGAAAATGAGTGGACAAGATTCTACGAAGAGGAAACTATCGTTATCAGAAAATGGTTCGGAAGTCGGCGCTAGCGGTGAGCTAAGCAATATCTTACATTGGGGGTTGTTTTACTTTTAGGGCTTCTAGAATTTGGGGGAGAAGGAAAAGGGGGGAAAGGGTTACCTTGAGGCTACCCTACGGTACCTCCCCCATTCGCAAATATACATAGTATGCATATAAAGTTTTCGAGGTTAAGTTGGGTGTATTCTGTACAAAACTACATCCTCCAGGTAGGTATTTTTTTAAATTTTCTAAATAATAGTCATTTTAGAACTCTATAACGGATCTGCAATTATGTTGCCAACTGTACCTGGTAGTTTCCGATACTCGGAGCTATGCAGACTTATCAACATACTTTATAAAATTAACTATATTCTGGTGTACACTACAGTCACTCACATATTGGTAAACCGTACCTACCTACATTATATTACACGTAAGACATACATATCATATTATGTACGTGATGCCTACGTGTATGTGATCTAAGATACGCGTCTTGTCGGTGGCTTCTTCGCTGAGAGGGTCAGTCTGGTCATCCAGAAATGTTGCTAGCCTTCTGGGAACTATGCCTCGGGGAGATACGCTTAAGGATGTTTTTTATTTGTAATTATATTTTATTTTTCTTTCGTATGTTTTAATTTTAATAGTACTACTATTACTAAAATAAAATAAAAACTAAAACAAATATTGATGATGTTTTAATTTTAAATATAAAATAATTAAAACATCATCAACATCGCTCGGATGATGATAATGTTTTAATTTTAATAGTAGTTTGATAGGAGCAGTGTTGACTTAGTGGTAGTTACCTCGACTTTCATTCTGAAGGTCGTGGGTTCGAATCCCGGCCGGCCGTGCACCAATGGATTTTTCTTAAGAAAAATTTCTGTGCGCTAATTGACTTTGCTCCTACGGTGAAGGAAAACATTGTGATGAAACCCGCGGCTCTAAGTTCTCTCCTCTGGACATGGTCGACTAAGCTGAGAGGGTAGTAGGTGCTGGGCCAGCCTACTCCATTCTCATGCAAAAAGGACCCAATCAAAAAGGGTCTAATTGCGGAAAAAAGCCCATACACACGTACACAAGCACAAGTAGTAGTATGGTTGTTTTTTTTTGATACATTTTATTTTGTTTCATTTACAGAACCAGCACCGAAAGTGATGCATATACAGTGCCCATATTTAGACACTATAAACAGACATGTATTGGACTTTGATTTTGAGAAGTTATGTTCCATATCGCTCACCAGGATCAACGTTTATGCTTGCTTAATTTGTGGGAAGTATTTTCAGGTAAAACTATAAATAAATATTTCAAGACATTCCACACATCACCATCTAGCCCTAAACTAAGTAACTAGACTTGTGTTATGGGTGCTAGACAACGGATATACTACCTATATACTTTTCTTTTGTAAATATATACTTATAATACATAGAAACAACCAGACCACAGACAAATATCTAAGCACAAATAGGTCTTTTAGTTTTGAAATATATCATATTTGCGGTCATTTATTTTTACATAAATCATGGTTTTAAGAATACTCTAACGAGTGTCAGAAACTCCGTAAATCGCGAAAACTATTTCCATACACTTCGACGATTACGCACGTCGTCGGTCGAACACCCGCTTTCGACGCAGATGGTTGCGGGTTCGATTCCCGTCCTAAAACAAGTGCTTGTAAAAAATAGTTACCGGTAGTGTGCTTAATATATTTTTAAAAGTACACTAGTGGCTAAGAATAATCCAATGGTGCACGGCCGGGATACGAACCCACGACCTTTGTATTAAAACTCGAGGTATCTACCACTTATCTTTTACCTATTTTTTTTAATTAAATAACAGGGTAGAGGTACAAACACACATGCATACACTCATTCTGTTGCTGATGGTCATCATGTATTTCTAAATCTTCATACCCTCAAGTTCTACTGTTTGCCAGATAATTATGAAGTCATCGGTGAGTTTTTTTTACCTAAGATAGGTCAGTGTTTGACCACTATCATACCTGCCTGATGGTAGGTGACGATGAGGCGTAAGATGTATCACTCTTTCTTAGAAGATAGCTATTCACTTGCGACTTGAAGACTCTCAAATATAATTATGTTGTTATTGATTTATTACTAGCAGCGCTCCGCGGTTTCACCCGCGTAACTCCTGATCCCGTGGGAATATTGAGATAAAAAGTAGCCTATGTTATTCCCAATTAATCAAAGTATCCTTATAATAAGTTTCATCTAAATCGGTTCAGAAGTTTCGGAGCTTCAATATCATCACTATCACTACATAGTATAAAACAAAGTCGCTTTCTATGTCCCTATATCCCTATGTATGCTTAAATCTTTAAAACTACGCAACGGATTTTGATGCGGTTTTTTTTAATAGATAAAGTGATTCAAGAGGAAGGTTTATATGTATAATACATGCATAATGTAGCCGTGTGAAGCCGGGGCGGGTCGCTAGTATTCAATAAACAAATAATTAAATCGTTCCTCTCTTTAATATTATTATTATAGAAATATTACATTGATTAAGATGTATTTTAAACTTTATTTAATTCACCTTTTAGATTCTTCGTTGAACGACATCAAGTACGTTTTGAATCCAATCTTCACGATAGATCAGATAAAGCAATTGGATACAAATACGAGGATGTCTAGAGCTATTGACGGGACAATGTATATGCCTGGGATTGTTGGTCTGAATAACATTAAGGCGAACGATTACTGCAATGTCATTTTACAGGTTTGTTACAATTTAAAAGTCTGTACCTAAACTAAGTCACGGTAGACATAATATGATACTGTATAGACTATACAGAGTGTTTTTTTTACATAGGCCTTAAAAATGCTGAAAGGAGTTGCGTGCCCTTGCCAGGGGGTAATGACTTTTAAAAATATCTAAATGATTCTGTTTTTGTTTTGGTCAAAATCGGGTCCGCTTGGACCCGATGAAAAGGAGTGCTTTTAGCATTTATCGCTATCTCTTATAGTTTAAAACTAGCTCTCTCTCACCCGCGACTTCGTCCGCGTAGGTTTTGAATTTTTCAAAATCCTATCTTGTCGGATGCCTGCGTCATACAAGGAACACTTCCTCCAAGTTTCAAGTCTCCACGATCAGCGGTTTAGGCTGTGCGTTGATCCGTCAGTCACTCAGGGCAGTGCATTTTAAATGTATAGAAGACTAGCTTTTACCCGCGATTTATTTATTTATTTAAAATAAAGTTTACAGCTAAGTTTAACATTATAAAACAGAAGAAATAGAAACAGAAAGCCAATTACAGACAATCACAAATGGAATTTCCCAATGAAATTTCGTTCGCGTAGAAGTCGAAAATGGTTCTAATAGGATTTTTAATGGGTTTTTTGTTATAAAGTATGTTTATGCAAAATTTGACGTAGATTGGACCAAGGAATCACGTTGTCCCATACAAACTTTGCCCCTTTTTTTAAGTAAGAATTTCGGAAAATCCTTTTTTATTGGATGCCTGCGTCATACAAAAAATCCACCCACCAAGTTTGAGGTCTCCACGATCAGCGGTTTAGGCTGTGCTTTGATCCGTCAGTCAGTCAGGACAAAGTTTTTTAAATGTATAGTTTACTAGCTGCGCCCCGCGGTTTCACTCATGTAAGATCCCGTAGGAATATCGGGATAAAAGTAGCTTATAAGTTAATCTCGGTCTCCAGCTAAAGTAGGATTAGAAGGATAGATTACCAATAACCCTGAATAATAATAGTGTGTGTTCTCTGCCAGTGCCTGTCCCAAGTAACGCCGCTTCGAAACTACTTCCTCCGCGAAGAGAACTACAGCGGCGTGAAGCGTCCTCCGGGCGACTCGATGTTCCTGCTGGTCTCCAGGTTCGGCGAGCTGCTCCGCAAGCTGTGGAACCCTCGCGCGTTCAAGGCTCACGTCTCGCCGCATGAGATGCTGCAGGCGGTCGTTCTATGGTCTAAGAAGAGGTTCCAGTTTATTAAACAGAGTTAGTATACCTATTCTTAGCTATTGCTTTAATTTTGTATTAAAAAAAACTACTGAGTAATCTACAAAGAAACATATGTTTTAATCAAATATTTTTAACAAAACGGGCGGAGCAAGTTATTAACAAAATTTAGCACAATAATCTGTTGCTTTATCAAATAACGTCCCAACGAATCGAGCGACATCGGCTTAATGAGAGCGCGCACGACGCCGCACCGCCTTTTATAGATTAGAATCTAACCTATAGCGTCATCAACTAGCGTCATCTAACCGTTAGATGAACCGTTAGGTGCGTCGGACCCGGTACAGGTAGGTGACGTAGAAGTTTACGGGATCAATTCCCGCCTCTAACAAATATTTATGTGCAGTATTTGTCTATGGTCTGTGTATTTCTACAGGTATAACTAGCAGCGCTCCGCGGTTTCACTCTCGTCTCTCGAACCTATGGGAATATCGGGATAAAAAGTAGCCTATTTTACTTCCGATGAATAAATGTATCTTCGTAGTAGTTTCGTAGCCTATTCGTAACAAACAAAAAACATCTTTCCTCTTTACTCTTATGTAATTTGAACAAACTTTACTCTTATGTTATTCACGAGAATTGACCTTCTCTTCGCAAAAGTTTCGGCTTCGAACGATTTGTGCATATAGCCGTTGTAACAAATATTGTAATCATTTTCAGGTGACCCAATCGACTTTCTGTCATGGTTCCTTAACTCGTTGCACATGGCGCTGAACGGCACTAAAAACACAAACAGCTCAATAATTTACAAGTCATTTTTAGGTCAAATGAGGATATACACGAGGTTTGTATTTATTTTAGGACTACCAGTGCTTCTCGGTTTCACCCGCGTAACTCCCGATCCCGTGGCAATATCGGGATAAAAAGTAGCTTTTGTTACTGTCAATGAATCAATGTATCTTCATACCAAATTTCATCAAAATCGGTCCAGTAGTTTCGGAGCCTGTTCAATGCAAACAATTAAATAAAAAAATAAAAAAAAATCTTTCCTCTTTATAATGACTAGCAGTGACCGCGGTGGACGATTTAACTCACTGTTAAAAAACAGTGAGTGTAAGTTTAAAACAATTTACACATTGAAACCTCAGACCTAATATTAGAGTTAAGATTAAAATAAAAAATTAATATCAAAATTAATCCCTATTTTCCTTTGTCATCGCATCACGCGTGAACGATCTCGCTAATTCCATTTTTTTTGTGTTTGTAATTGACAGGTTCTTATGAAAAAAAATTTAAGATAGTTGCACAGAAAATGACTACGCGGGTGAAATCGCGGGGCGCAGCTAGTACTTTATATTAGTCACAACGTTCTGTTGTTTATTTTAGTCAACTTAAGGCTGGACCGATTTCGCCAATTTATTTTTTGTTGTGTTTGTTATTGTCAGAAGATTCTTATAAAAAAAAACTTGAGAGGTGTCAAGAGACACCCGGATGGAACGAAGTTCCTTTCGATTAATTAGTGAAGGAATTGTAATATTTTTTTTTTAATTTTTTTGTAAATAATGCTGTTCAATGCGAAATAGAAAATAACTGACTTGCTTTCTATGCAAAAAGTGTCTTTACAACTTTTGGTCTCAATGTTTTCCGTCTAGCCCCTTCCGCAACGCGCGATAAGGAACTTTCGTTCCAAAATGAACACGGATGTAACCGTCGGGAGCAGCTAGTCACATTATAATTGTTAGTGAATGACTCCCAATGTCCCCAGAAAGTTACCACCACCAGACACGGACGAGGTGACGAAGGTAGACCTCGCCAGCGAGGAGTACAGCGAGATGATAACGGAGTCTCCGTTCTTGTACCTCACTTGCGATCTGCCGCCGACGCCGCTCTTCACAGATGAGTTCAGAGAGAATATTATACCACAGGTATATACACTGAAGATTCTCTCTTCTATACGCGCGAGAGAATCATTTCTTAGTTTTTAGAGGTACGGAAAAAGTAAGGGTTAAACGGGACTCAAAAATCTAAGTGCTCTCTCGACTTTTTGTAACGATGCTGTCGCGCGTTTCGTAAATGCGCTACAACATCGCTACTAACGTGTGTAAGTTGCAATTGCAACACGCTACAGCATCGTTACTGTATCGCAATGCAAACGCGCGACCGTGTCGGACGACCTCAGGGAAAGTTACTGAATCGCGTTTGCATCGCTACAGTATCGCGTTTGCATTGCGACAGTATCGCGTTTGCGTCGTAACTAAATCGTGTTGTGTGTGAGCGAGGAAACAGCTAGCGACTGCATTACGACTGTATCGATGCTATCGCGCGACGGCATTGCTACTGCATCGCTACAAAAAGTCGCCGAGAGCGACTGACTGACTGTCACCAGACTGTATCTCATAAACCGTGATAGCTAGGCAGTTGAAAATTTCACAGATTATATATTTCTGTTGCCGCTATAACAACAAATACTAAAAAAAGAAAAATAAAACATATATCCCATACAAAATGGAATCCTTCGTGCGCGAGTCCGACTCGCACTTGGCCGGTTTTGATTTAGTAAAATGTTTGTTCACAGGTGAACCTCTACCAGTTGTTATCTAAATTCAACGGGCAAACATCGAAAGAATATAAAACATACAAGGAGAACTTCTTGAAACGGTTCGAGATAACGCAGTTGCCGCCATATTTAATACTTTACATCAAACGGTTTACAAAGAACACGTTCTTTGTTGAGAAGAACCCTACTGTTGTTAACTTTCCTGTTAAGTAAGTTTTTTTTAAATAAATAATGGCTTGGTACGTGTAAGCTGTGCCTAACTCAGTTTCCAACAGGTCGCCTAAGAGGAAGGACACACTTGTTTTTTGTGACAGACAGTAGCCAGTGGCGGCTACTCTATTTGGCGACCTACAGTAGCCATGGAGTCCCGATGGGAAGGGCCCTAAGATGTAACACGCTTGCCTTGACAATACCTAAACAGTACACTCATGACTTGAAGACCCCCAAATAAACGGGGCATTCTAGGGGCACGAGCGAAGTCAAAGTCAAAATTCTTTATTTATTTGGTAACATTGAAACATCTTAAAAACAAAGTCTATGTGTACCTTTAGAACGCGCCCACCAATACGAAGGTACAATAAACTCATGTTTAAAATCACGTCGCGTTTGTCGTTCACCTAGTAGGACGCCTTATGTGGTTGATTTATGTAAATTGTTACAGGAACGTTGATTTCGGTGACATATTAACGGCGGAGGTGAAGGCGAAGCACAATGGGAAGACGACGTACGAGTTGGTCGGCAATATCGTACACGACGGTACGCCAGAGAAGGGCACTTATCGGGCGCATGTTCTGCACAAACCAACGCAACAATGGTAAGGAAATATTACGGTTGGAGTGTAGCAAGCGTAATACGCACGCACTAACGCGCAACTACGCAATAACGCACGCGGAACTCTTTCCTTCTTCTACGTCTTTTTATAACACGCTTTTTATTAGTTTTACCTGTATGTTTTCTTATTTTTTTACAATAATATACATTTATTTCTTATTTACGCTGTTCTTAATCCAAATTTATTAAATTGAATATAAACTGAATATAATGATACGGAACCCTTCGACGCGGAACTCTTTCCTTCTTCTACATCTTTTTTCCTTTGCGTCCCGTATACTACGCAGTGAGTGACAGTTGAAGTTTTCACAGATGATACATTTCTGTTGCCACTATAACAAATACTAAAAACAGAATAATATGGAACCCTTCGTACGACTCGCACTTGGCCGTTTTGTTAATTGTATCGTTTTTTCCAGGTATGAAATGCAAGACCTCCACGTGACCAGTATTCTACCACAAATGATAACACTAACAGAAGCATACATTCAAATATATGAACTAAAGCTGGACTAATATAAGTAATAAAATTATTTTAATTCAAATGTGTTCTTTTATTTCATTGAATACATCATAATTACTATTATACATACATCTCAACTGGTCTGCGGAATGACATTGCTCTTAAGTTAATGCATACATCATAAATATTATTACAAAAATGTTTCGAGAAAATCACAATAACTATTTGACACAGACAACGATCAATCCATTAAGTCCATGTAAGTATTTGTAGGTAGAGTTTGATTATTGTACCAATGGACTATTACTTGGACCATACATGATCAATGACTTTCGCCCTTCTTGCCGGCAACTCGTTTGAACTCGCCCATATTTGTTGTGGAGATTGGTGAGCCGTAGAAGGCGAGATGGTCGATTTGTGTGACCTCACCGCCGGATTGATTGTCCTTTATGAACAGCTGTACATTCTGAACGTTCTGGAACTTCACGAATTTGAGCGGGATTGGATTGCCTTCCACATCGTTTGGTGATAATCTGTAACAATAAAATAATTCAAATACACGTGCAATGATAATGCACAAGTTTCTAAAAGTTAAATCTCTTTTCTACGTATCTATCGTAGCGAAAAAGTTTTTATTATTTATACTGTTATATATATTTTATTATTGGCGTTAGCCAGCCAGTATTAAGGCTGTTTAATATATTTTTTTGAGTAAAAATCTCCATTTAGCACCGCGGTGAGGTCTTAAAACTAGCGACGTATCCATAAAGAAAACATAGATATTTCTTTTAATAAATACAAGCGAATTTTCTGTTTAAAATTATTATTTCACCTAAATTGTCTATACAGGGTGGCTCTAAAATACGTTGACAAACAGTTTTAGGAATAATTTTATTGTTTATATTGATACAGTGCTGTGAGTTCTAAATAATAAAAATATAGTATTAATTTATCTTGAATATTTGTTAGTTTTCAAAATAACCGCATTTGGTTTTGACACACAGGGTTAAACGTTTTCTGAAAATTACAACGATTATCCGCACCTCCTCTTCAGATACTTTATCCCACTCATGAATAAGTGTTGCATTCAGCGCTTCTATACTTCTGTGTGGAGTCGCACAGACCCTCGCCTCTATGATAGACCACACACTGTAATCCATCGGGTTTAAGTCCGGTGAATACGGAGGCCATTCCTTAGAACATATGAACCCAGGAAAGTTTACCAAAAACCACTGCTGCACGTTTGAGGTCCTGTGAGATGAAGCAGAGTCCTGTTGAAAAATCCACAGTTGGTCGCCGTAATGCTGCTGGGTCCAAGGAAGAACTACACTCTCCAAAATATCCCGTCGGTATATTTTTGGTTCATTTTCACACCTTTTTCGACGAAAATTAGGGGAATTTTGCCTGTTGAGCAAATACCGCCTCAAACCATAACTGAATTCGGTTTTTGGTGATAAGGGACAACTGCTGCGGCTCCAGGGCGGATAGAAGAGTAAAATATTTCATTTTTGCGATTAGAAATATAGACCCGCTGAAGGCAATACGAATTCATGCGTGGGATAAAATATCTGAAGAGGGGGTGCGGAAAATCGTTGTAAATTTCAGAAAACGTTTAACCCTGTACATCCAAGCAAAAGGCGGTTATTTTTAAAACTAATAAATATTTAAAATAAAATAATACTATATTTTGATTATTTAAAACTAACAGCACTGTATCAATAGAAACAATAAAGTTATTCGTAAAACTGTTTGTCAACGTATTTTAGAGCCACCCTGTATAAGCAAAATGAAACTGAGTTAAGTCAAAAAGTAAGGTCTAAAAAATTGCTTAAAGTAAGGGGGTTTTGTAATGCTCTGATGGGTGTTTGTCACATAAGCAGCAGTCTATCTCATAGACCACCTCAACCAATGATGATCTCTGGTGATTATTTGTCAATGGCAATACTTACAACAACTCTTGAACGGCAGCATTCCCCGCGGCCTGATCAAAGTCCAGTGTTCTCGGCTGATTTATGAATAACTTGACAGTCTTAGGACCTTTGTCAGCAGGCCCTTTCAACTTCAAGGAATGAAGCTTAACCAACTGAAAGTTATAGTTAAAGTTTACAAGTTATATAAGTGTAACATTGAAGAAGCTTACAGGAGTTCAAACTTGGTCACTACTGCATTGAAATTAGCGAGATGGTGTGCAATTAATTGTTTTTTGGATAAGCAATACATATAAAATGCTATCCTGAATGACTGGCTGACTGATCAACGCACAGCCTAAACCGTTGATCATAGAGACCAGAATCATGGAGGGTGTGTTCTTTGTATGACGTAGGCATCGATAA
This sequence comes from Idaea aversata, assembly GCA_907269075.1. Lineage (NCBI taxonomy): Eukaryota > Metazoa > Arthropoda > Insecta > Lepidoptera > Geometridae > Idaea > Idaea aversata. The sequence continues at coordinate 4,119,548 of OU026084.1, forward strand.
AGGATTTTCCGAGATTCTACCCCTATGAAGGACAAAAAAGCCTTTTAGGCTCTGAAGCTGTGGGATAATTAAGGTTGCAGGCTCGATTCCTGCAGTGTAATAAATATGTACAAATCTATAGATATTTACAAAAGCATTTGACCACTTTAAATAAAACCGGTCAAGTGCAAGTCAGATTCGCGCATGAAGGGTTCCGTACGATTATAGTATGTTTTTAGTATTTGTTGTTATAGCAGCAACAGAAATACATCAACAAAATTTCAACTGTCTAGCTATAATGGTTCAATAGATACAGCCAGGGATCGGAAACCGGTTAATTTTTAAAACCGGTTTCGGTCATTGACCCCGAGCTGAATCAATTTCGGTTAAAGGTTTCGGTAATCGGTTTTTAACCGGTTAAGCTTAAAACCGGTTTTACACCCGAAACTGGTTTACCTATAATTATTATTTATAGGTAAACCAGTTTCGGTTTACCTATACGATTAAGCGAGCAAAATTAACCGGTTAAATTTATTTCTCTAGGTTCAATAGTACGCCATCTATTGTATCTAGTTGATAGTAGTAGTTGATTTCTGAGTTTAACCGGTTAATTCAGCTTTTAATATCGGCTAGCGTTCCGTTCTCTGTACTAACCGGTTACCGATATCATTTCGGTCAGTATCATAATCATTCAAACAATTAACCGGTTATGTGAGGAACGGAATTTAACCGGTTAATGAACGATATTAACCGGTTTTTGTTAACCGGTTTCGATCCCTGGATACAGCTTGGACAGACAGACAATGGAGTCTTAGAAATGGAGTCGCGTTTTAACCCTTTGGGTATGGAACCCTAAAAGCCAGAAATGATTCCAAAACCCTCAGTACGCTGTTGGGTGTTTGCCCACCGTGGGCAGAGGTAGAATAGTAATATAATAAACTAGCGACCCGCTCCGGCTTCGCACGGCTATATTATGCATGTATTATACATATAAACCTTCCTCTTGAATAACTCTATCAATTAAAAAAATCCGCATCAAAATCCGTTGCGTAGTTTTAAAGATTTAAGCATACATAGGGAAATAGGGACAGAGAAAACGACTTTGTTTTATACTATGTAGTGAAGAGTAATTACCTGATTAAATGAAATATTAATAATGAGTTGTTCATCGCAATCACTTTCCAAATAACCTCCAGCACTAGTGAGACAATGGTTCATTGGATGATCATCAGCCTCGTTCAAACATTCACACTCACTCTTTGTTATGAATGTTGCAAGATCCATCTGAAAACAAAATTACAATTAAATAATTTTTAGGGTTCAATCAAAAAAAAAAAAGGAACCCTTATAAGATCACTTTTTTGTCTGTCTGTCTGTATTTTTATTGGACACACTGTAGCACAAACATTACAATCCTATCAACTCTCGGTCAAGCTGTTTTGAGTTTTGTGAGACAACGATTGCACAAGTGCACATCAATTTGTATTAGTTTTTTTTCTGCATTCAGTCTATGACAGTCGCCATTGCCAATGCTTCCTCTATGTTCATACAACGTCCAGCCTTTTCAGTCTATGTGTCTTGTTTGTGGAGTCAATTAGCTGGCAAGCAAGTGGATTTGGATGGGCAGTGAGGCGCTTGCATATATTAGTGTAAAATAAATCTTATAAGAATTATTCTTACATGTCCAGCAACAGCACTGTCTTCGTCACCAGCTTCTTCAGTGCCATAGTATTGTCTCACTTTGCTCTCCAGTGTCGATGGATCAGCACCCTGTAGCCTGTCTACTCGAGTCTGTAACCAAAAACCATTGAAAAAATTATCTTAAGTAGGTAATATTGGCTTTTATATCGAATCTGCATGATTAATCTATGTTATTCAGGACACTGTAGTGCCTGGGGCATGCTTTAGATGGAGTAGGTTTGTCCACCACATAGTTGGTTGTTGATGCATATTGCAGCAAGCCATTCACTGATGGATTTTTCTTAAGCCAAGTTTATGTGCATTAACATTGTCCTTTTGGTAAAGAAAATCTCATCGTGATGAAACCCGAGGCTTAGTTGACTCCAAACGTACCTCTTTCCTCTGAACAAGGTCTACTAAGCTTAGAGAGAGGGTAAGTAGGTGGGTCAAAGCTTTTTCCTGGAAATTCTGGGATTTTTGGAATAGGTTACTGAATAAGGTCGTAAGGTAGGTATACTTACTCGGTTTCTGTAGAATATAAACGTAGGCATTGCACTAACACCCTGGGCCGCGGCTGTCTCAGCGCATCTATCCACATCTACCTTCAAGAATACGGCCCTAGGATACTTCGCCGGCAGCTGCTCGAAGAACGGCGCGATCCTCTGACAAGGCGGACACCTACACATAACAAGAATACACCAAGTTTACCCCACAAGCTTCTCACAAGATACCAATTCGAACCATGACTTGGAATTTTATACGAAATCGTACCACGTCGCTGTGAAATCTACAACAACTAATTTGGCGCCGGCACTAGCCATTTCAGTCTGGAAATGAGCTTCATTTTCAATAACTGTTGCTAGACCCATTGTTAAAATACTTTAAATTCGTAGATCTTTCGAAAAAACTCAAATAATTTTTTGACAACAATTCAGTAGCAGCGACAATGACTTGAAAAATGGAACAAATCGAAGTTGCCAGGTCATAAAACCTAATTTTCCTTAATTATAGGTTTACAAAAAAACCTTTGAATTTTTAATTTTTTTCCAGGCAACGCTAATTTTTTAACTGGCTATCCATCATAGAACAATTTTACTCCTCTATCCATGCAACTTTGGCGGGTACGAAAAAAACCTAGATTTTTGCAAAAAAAAACACCGAGCGATGAAATCTATACTTAATAAATGTACCTAAAATGCTTTGTCCTGACTGACTGACGGATCAATGCACAGTCGCACAACGGATTTTTCCGAAATTCTATCCCTTTAGGGGGTGAAAAAGGGGGGCAAAGTTTCATCGGACAAAATCCTATTAGAACCAATTTTGACTGCTATACGGACGAGGTCGCGGGCAAAAGCTAGTGAATAAATATCGCAAAACATTTTAAAATCATTTAATTTTTAACACCCAAGAAACTTGAAAGTTGTAAGCATAGAAATGCACGTTCGTTCGTGCCTCGTTGTGGGGCACTCACTCTAATTCTATACATAGACTATGGTTGGCTTATGATTGGCCACCAAGTGTCCTATCGGTGTTATGCGCGGGAATAATAAGTGGCGGGAATTTTTAAAAAGTAGATTTTAGTAAAATAATGCTTTTCGTTGCCGCGTTTATTAATAAATCCTAATTCTTACTTCTATCTTAGGCACCACATGACCTAAACTGCCGAAACAACCACGAGTTTAGCTATCCGATTGCAAAACTGGATCTGAAAAGAACAAAACAACTTGTTTATTGCTGAAAGATAATGCATATAATAAGTATACCTATTAGTAGACTAAGTAAACATCCATAATATAAATTCTAATGTCCGCATATGAATACAAAATCCACAATTCCATCGAAGACGCAATATCTGGCACAACTGTTTCCACCAATAGAATTGCATAAAAACTCTGCACGTGCATAACCTATCCACCTGTCCTGCTGCCTGTCCACAGAAGGCGGCGGGCGTTACCATACGCACGTGGAGTTCTTCTTCCTCTCGTGTAGTGGTGTTGCTCACCTATTGTTAGAATTTTCAGATCGCCATAAGGCGTCTTACTTGACCTAACGACTGCTACTAGAGGTAGCAACCGGTACCAACGGCTTAACGTGCCTTCCGAAGCACGGAGGGGCTCATGAAAACACATTTTTGCCATACTACTAATTGGCCACCCATCGAAGTAATGACCGCGCCAGGCGTCACATAACCCGCACGACCGTAAACGATCAGCGAGTGTCGCTTAGCTGTGAGCCTAAAAACTCCGCATATGGAGTCGCTATGCAATTCTATTGGTGGAAACCACTCCGCTTCTCTCCTTAAGGTTCTAAAAGGAAGGGTGATAAGATAGCCTTAAGAGGAAATGGTACCGAAGGCTCATTCCATACTAACTATTACAAACGTAGTCGACTGTTTGATTAAGTTCGACTGACTGTGAAAAAAACCAAAACATAGGGGCATAGTCAATGGCAGTTATAGATTTTATGGCACAAAAATATTTGTGCTAGTGTCATTATCCAGGGAGGAAACAGTCGACTACTTTGTATGGAGAGAGGGCAGGTACCCTTTCACCATATGGAATTAGGTAATTCATCATCATCTATGCCTAAACAGCCCTCTATGGGCCTGAGCCTCCTTCAGCGCCTTCTTCCATCCTTCTCTGTCTAATGCCGCTCTCTTCCAATTTTTTAAGCCGATGGTTTTTAGGTCTTGGGTAGCTCCATCCAACCATCTAAGCTTAGGTCTTCCAATCCTGCGCTTACCATTTGGGTTGGACTCAAGCAAACGTTTAGGTACCCTGTTTGATTCCATTCGGTGTACATGGCCAAGCCAAGACAGTCTATTCGTTTTTATGACTTGAATGATGTTGGGGTCCTTGTATAGATCGTAGACTTCATGGTTGTACAGTATTCGCCATACGCCATCTTCACAAACAGGGCCAAAAATCCTCCTCAGTATTCTGTTGATCTTTGAACGAAAAATACTGAGGAGGAATTAGGTAATTAATACTCACATATTTTTCATTATTAAACCAGGATCTTACTAAGTCATGACACAGTCATGATTAGATTAGAACTAAGTAGTCATAAAAAAAATATCGTATGTTTTTATACCAATCGATAGTTATAATAGAGACCAATTTCTGGAAACAAACATAGTATGGCAAATCAATGGAAGTAGCTCATTTTAGTAGTAATTTGTATAGATTTGTAGTAATTTGTATAGATAAAATGATGTTGAGTAGGTACCTTCTTATGTAGGACTCAGTGGCGGCTTATCCCTACAATAAATTTACTTGCGGTCGTCTAAATCGCTACGATTCTTTTTAATAAAGTCAGTATAAAGGTCCGATCACACTAGCTACACTTTACTTTTTCGTCAAAGATATTAAGTAGGTCTATACAGGTAGACCAGGTATGGCGTCAAGGTTGCTGGATTGGAACTTTGGGTCATCAGTGGGTCTCCCAAATAAGCGGGTCTTTCGAATCGAGGCCTTCGAAACCCTGTAAAGGAAGGAAGACGGCAGTGAATGAAAATAATTATATATTACTAGTCCCGCGGTCTTACACGCGTAAGTTTCGATCCCACGGGAATTTCGGGATCAAAGTATGTACCTAAGTATAAATAAATAAATATTGCAGGACATTCCACACATCGCCATCTACCCCCAAGCTAAGTAACTAGATTTGTGTTATGTGTGCTAGACAACGGATATACTACCTATATACTTTTTCCTTTGTAAATATCACTTCACTATCACTACATAGTATAAAATAAAGTCACTTTTCGCCATCCCTATGTCCCTATGTATGCTTAGATCTTTAAAACTACGCAACGGATTTTAATGCGGTTTTTTTAATAGATAGAGTGATTAAAGAGGAAGGTTTTTAGATATAATACATGCATAATACAGCCGTGCGAAGCCGGGGCGGGTCGTAGAAACAACCAGACCACAGACAAATATCTAAGCATAAATACCCGTAACCCTGTGTTTGGCAGTCCGGCATGGTGACCATCATTGTGCCAACTGGTTCATCATGTATAGTAAGTAAGGTTTATGTTCTTCTACATCCCCTAAACTACCACTACTTTTGCCGATTTTCATTCAAATCACTCCAGTCGTTTGACCGAGGGAACAAACAATCAAACAAATAAACAAACGTTTCGGATTTTTGATAGGTATTAAGTTAGGAGTTAGTATTAGGAGTTGATATCATCATCATCATCATCATATCAGCCACAGGACGTCCACTGCTGAACATAGACCTCCCCCAAAGACTTCTAGAGCGATCGGTCGCATGCTCTCTGCATCCAACGACTTCCCGCGACCTTAATTAAGTCGAGTTGATATATCAACAAACAAAATTAAATAATCATTTTCTATTAAAATAACAACATTCACAGTGTGAAAGCGCCTGAAACAAATCAAAATAATTCTCTCCTAGAAAAATAATTTACTCCTAAGCCATTTGATATAGGTAAGTATAAAAGCTACGAAGAATAAGGAAAAACGTTCAGTATTTATTTGAATTTACTCACTGAAACAAACTGATGAAAAATCAAGTTTATTATGTTTTCTTATAAGCTAGTTTTGTCTTTGAGTTTAATTATAATATTCGGATATTTTGAAATAAAAGCGAAAAGAGTGACTTATCTTCAAAGAAATAATGTTGATTTGCTTAAAAGTGATTTTCCTTCGGGTCATAATGATTTGTTTGATTACGTGAAATCTCTGGAGAAAATTACAAAGTTTGCATTGAATTACAATCAGTATATTGATATTAATTTTTGTTTCGGTCTTTTTATTGTTAATGGTGAGTTGCATATACGTATTTATAAGGCACCAATGAAACCTAATCCGGATTAACTCAGGATTCAGTTTCATGAGCGCCTAATAGGATGGAGTGGCCAAATTTCATTGACACTAACTATATCCCTGCAAAATAAAATACAAACGCGAGTTTGATTCGCACTTGACCAGTTTTTTTACATACTTCAAAACTGGAGAAGTTCTTAAGGCAGCTTATGCTGCCAAACGCAACGCGCCAGAAATACCCGTCGCGTACAACTAATATTGATTGTAACGAATGTGTTTTGTTATTCTCAAAAGTGCTGAGATGGAATTGTAGGTGAAACTTTTACCGATATTTTGGGGTAATTTCGAGGCGAATTTTTTTTGTCATTTCAATGCTAGACTAGTTTTAATTCTAAATTTTAGGATAGCTTCAAAACTATAGGAAATGTTTGGCTCAAAGTCACACCAAAATGTCGGTATAAATCTCACCTACAATTCCATCTCAGCACTTTTGAGAAAAACAAAACGCACTCGTAACAATCAACAATTTTCACCAACGAAGGCGACCGGTGCCAGTAGTAACTATTTAGTAGGCTGTGTACCAAGGTCGTTGGCGTATGGACCCCCCTTAATTCCACTGTCAAAACTTTTTTATATAATATATAATTTTTTGAGTGTTCGCGCATAACTTCTTTGTTTATGTTTAAATACCGATTTTTGTTTCAGTAAACTTGAGACCCTTCATAAATCATCCAATTTTTACTGCAAGTTTCCGAGAACGTTTATGGAATATTTTGCAAATAAATGACAAACTTATTGAAAACTTCATCAAAACGGAAAGTTATAAAAATGACGATTTGACGAGACATAACCAACTAAGTGAGTGCATATTTTCTGAATACAAAAAACCCTTAACTATTTAAACTTCGCCTTACTTTTCTCCGGAGCAATTTTAAATTAAAAAGCACTATTGTAAAATGTCGCTGAAATTCTTCAATTTAACTCTAGCCAGAAACAAAACACAAACACTGCTGTCACTTTTCTGGTGGCTAAAATGATACCTATGATAGGTGTTCTTAACTCATATGTAGGTACTTACACCTAAAAAATATCTATCTTTATTTAAAGTCTGGACACACATGAGTAACGAAACAACATGGACGAGGCGCCTTAAGAAATTCAACTACGATTTGCTGATCGACGGTAAAATGGTCAAAGTATTAGACGAAAAGAAGTCGCAAGACCCGGGCTATAAAATAGTCTATCCGGACTGGAACGAATATCTTAATTCTGTGAATAATGTGGATGAAAATATCCCGGACCCACAATCATCGGGTAAGCCACTATTACAATTTGAATTATCTATAAACTTACAGTCTTACATTGAAGGTATTTTATTAGAAGACTAGTTAAACCCCGCAGGCTAACCCTCGCAACCCGCGCGTTGGGTTCGAGCGTACACAGAATAGACGCTATACCATAATTCCTTGTTTTAGTAAATGTTCTTGAAAATAATAAGCAGTATTCATAATTGTAGAATATTGATTTTAAATTATGAATAATGCTTATCATTTTAATATTTTTTACTTAAACCAAGAAATTATTTTCTCGAGTATTTAAGGAGAGATTTATTTCATGTTGCAAGAAACCTTTTTTTTCTAGTAAAGGTTCTGGGAAAGTGTGCTACATTTAGACCGCATAGCCACTTACCATCGTGTCAGATAGTGGTCAAACGCCGACTTAATAAGCATATACAAAAAAAGTAATTCTCGATACCCCGTAGGATTCGAATTTTCTAAAATCCTTTCTTAGGAGATGCCTATGTTATGACAGCTATTGTGTGATAAAAGTCAGAACCATTCATTGGTCAGGACTTTTATCAACAAATAGGATAAGAAAAACAAATGAAAGTCAATAATTAACAGATAAAATAATCATCTCTGAAACCCAAATTAAAAACACAAACAGACCGCAAGCTGTTCTTGAGAACATGCATTAAGTACGCACTACGACTTGGTTTTTGCCACCTGTTCTTGTAAGGCGAAACATCGAGCAAGGTCGATGGGTCCTGTGACCATCGCAGGAGTTGAGAGACCACGTGCGATGCACACCTTGCCGACCTTGGACTTAATACCGATGGGTAATTAAATTGATTCATTGAACATTCAAAATAGTTTAAAAGTCAGTGAAGGATGATAATAAGGTAGATTTACCTTTTTTTGGTCACTATCTGAATGATCTTTTTGGTGAAAGATAGTTTTAGTTGAATTACTTGAAAACCTTAATAGCCGCAAGACAATTTAGCTAGATGACACGAAAGCAGAATACCCGGTCAGCAGAGAGTCAACTCAGCTGAGTGCCTTTGATGGATTATGTAGGTACACGTAGCAGTAGCAAGGGGTACATATAACCCGATTCCTGTTGGCTTACCTTAGACCATATTTTATTTAACACAGGTCAAGAAATTATAAGAAAATGCCAATTCAGTATAACTCAATTTCTTGCTTGTTTTTTTTCTATTGGTGTTTTTTTCGGCTTACCTATAAGAAAATTTCGTCCCTCGTTAATACCTCGCTACTTTAATACTAAAGATATGGTAATTTTTCAGACGATTGTTTAGTAATATTGAGTGAAAATGAAGAAAACCCAACAGATCATTATCGAAAATGTCATTTTTCTGAGAAATGCAACAAAGTTATTCTCAATGGCATGGATTTTGGTTATGCATTAACGCACAGGTAAAGGACGTCTCCCTCAGAGTAGCTCGATATCTCATAGTTTAATTGTGTTGGCCTAGTGGTAGATACGTCGACTTTCATTCTAAAGGTCGGGGGTTCGAATCCCGGCCGGTCGAGCACAAAAGAAATTTCATACGAAAAATTCATGTGTGCTATTAAGGTGAAAGGATACCTGCGGCTACGCTCTCTCACAAACGTCTGTTTCATTCCTGGATAATGTCACTAGCATAAATATTTTTGTGCCATAAATGTTTAGGTTTTTTTATTTTCTAATTATCATAGAAATTAAGATTTAAAAAATAAAAATAAAAACAACAAAAATAGGGACATGGTCATGGCAGTTATAAGTTTTATGCACTAAAAATATTTGCTCTAGTGTCATTATCCAGGGAGAAAACAGTCGACTACGTTTGTAATAGTTTGTATGGAAAGATCAGCCGGTGCCCTTTCCTCTTATGCCTTAAAATACAGGGTTATTGGAAATTAATTGACACGGCGTTAAGGGCTTCTTCTGTGCACCTTAACGATCAACTTTTGTTCTACGACTTTTGGAAATTCAGTATAAAAATATTCCATACAAAAATAAAAAATTAAATCCAACAGTTCAAATAATACTCAACTCTACGTCTACGTCACAGAACCAATCATAGTAGGTATGGTACAACCCGATCGGGTCGCACGCAGTGCGCCCCGTGCCGATCGCGCGCGCGCACTTGCCGCATAGACATAGAAAATTACCAGACAGTACGAGAAACACTTAAATTTTTTTTTTGGGATATGTATTAAGTTTCGACAAAAGTCGTAGAACAAAAGTTGTTTGTTAAGGTGCACAGAAGAAGCCCTTAACGCCGTGTCAATTAATTTCCAATAACCCTGTATAGTCTAGGAATTGGCCCTGGAGGCTCTAGAAAATAATCACCCCGTAAGCTTGGGAAACTAGCTTTATTAACTTTACCTTATGACTGTCTGTACTAATATAATTATCACAAAAAAAAACCATGAGTTTCTTGTGCCTTCTTCACATTTGCGTGTTCCGAAGGCACACAATATCCTTATTTATGTGATTTCATGCAAATTGTATAATTCCAATTAAATGAATATATAAATTTGTAGGACATTTTACACAGCGCCATCTGGCCCCAAGCTAAGCAACTAGGCTTGTGTTATGGGTGCTGGAAAACGGATAGAATACATAAAATACTCTTACTTTTTTTGTAATTATATACTGAATATACACACAGACACCCAGACCAAAAACAAGTAACTATAGCATAAATAAATGTCTGAGGCGGGAATCGAACCCGCAACCCTTGGCACCGCAGAGGTCGTCAAATCTATAATAATCATCACTATCACTACATAGTATAAAACAAAGTCGCTTCCTCTGTCCCTATATCCCTATGTATGCTTAAATCTTTAAAACTACGCAACGGATTTTGATGCGGTTTTTTAAAATAGATAGAGTTATTCAAAAGGAAGGTTTATATGTATAATACATGCATAATATAGCCGTGCAAAGCCGGGGCGGGTCGCTAGTATAATATTATAAAGCTGAAGAGTTTGTTTGAACGCGCTAATCTCAGGAACTACTGGTTCGAATTGAAAAATTATTTTTGTGTTGGATAGTCCTTTTATCGAGGAAGGGTATAGGCTAATTTTTATTTTCCTACGGGATCGGGACTTACGCGGGTGCAACCGCGAAGCGCAAATAGTGAATAAATAATTTTACTTTATTCTGTGCCCCAGGTTCCTTAATTTGGTGCTAGCACGCATCAGTCTCGGTTGCTACATTTACTCTCCGGAAAGAGATCTGGAATTGAGGAACGAGTTGTGTGAAATGATGTTTGAGGAGTCGAAGTACGTCGCTCTGAATGGATTCAAGTTGATCGATCTTTTGCTGGAAGAAGGTAAAATGTAAAAAAAAAACCGGCCAAGTGCGAGTCGAATTTGCGACGAAGGGTTCTATACCATTCTGTTTTTAGTATTTGTTGTTATAGCGGCAACAGAAATACACTATCTGTGAAAATTTCAACTGTCCAGCTATAACGGTTCATGAGACACAGCCTGGTGACGGATAGACAGACGGACAGTATCGGAGTCTAGGTAAAAGAGTCCAATTTTTACCTTTTGTTTACGGAACCCTAAAAATAGTGATGGGGACTATTGTCCGTCTGCGAGAAAACATGTAAATCTTAATACTTGTCAATGGTCTCAAATTATTTTTGTGCACAATGTTCCAGTAAGCCTCTGCTCCCTGGACGGCCACGCTCAGTTCTTGCGTCACTCCTGGCTATCGGAACTCCTTACTCAACAGTCTCCTCGCGGGTGTTTCAATCAACATCTGGAGGAGTATCGAAACGAGGCTAGCATTTTGAACGGAGAGTGCAACATGCATGCTACTTCAGTCGCGGCCGCCACATTGGCTTCAGCTGTTAGATTTATACTGGAGAAATATTGAGGTTATGTCGACGTAGCGGTTCGCCAAATTTATTTTTAACCGACTTCAAAAAAGGAGGAGGGTCTCAATTCGTCGCGTATATATATACAGTAGAGCCTCGATAATCCGTACTCAGGCTAATCCGAACGCCGCTGTAATCCGAACTGCTGACTTGGTTTGGATTGGGCTGATGATAATGACTTGTCCTTATCCGAAAGGATGATGCTGCGTAATTTGAGGGATAAAGCCTTTTTTTTTGGTCAATAAATAGAAGTCGCCAAACTAAAATTGATGACTTTATGAATAAGTAACGTATTCTGTTGTTTAAATAATAATATGTATGTTATAATAGCCTCAATAAATATATTCTGTCAAAATATAAGTAGGTACCTACTTGCATTTTTAACTTACTATAATCCGAACGCTCCGTGAGTCCGAACAGGGGTTATTTTTTTGGTAGTTAGGATTATCGAGGCTCTACTGTATTAATCAGTTTTTTTTTATGACTAATGTTAATGTAATTCACGGATCTAGAACATAATTTTCCGACTACAAACCATGATTAAAAACTAAATAAAAACAGGTTATCAGATAAATCTGAAAAATAATTTATTTGTTTATTTTCTTTTTGTTTGTTACCAGTTTTTAAACAACCTTCTAGTGGCCCTTATTACCTGCAGGTACCTTAATGTCTTTATTAATTTTGGAAAATATCCCAAAATAGGAAAGTGTCGATGAATCTAAAAAGAAGTTGGAAGCTATGTTTTAGATGTTCTGAACCCCGCTGTTTATGAAATGATGTTATATTTCGATTTCTAACACGATAATTTTTACAAATAAGTATTTCCACTTTGGCGGGTTTGACTTAAGAATAACCTTAAGTTAATTAATTGTGTAAAATAAAGTAATGCAACTGTTAAATAATTAGTCCTGTTGAATTTATGACCAGCGAGATCTATCCCCCTCGAGTTGGTAGTCTTTTTCTTTGCCTCTGGTATTATAGAGTTCTCTATAAATTTATTTTTAATTCGTTTGACCACTACCTATTTCACCCAATGGTAAGTGATGATGCGGGTTAAGATGAAGCACGCGTACCTAGACCAAACCTAAATACTAGTGACTTGAAAACCCCTAATAAATGGGGGCCTTCAAGGGGCGCGAGTAAAGTTAAGAAAACGAAAACTTTTCTTGTAGGGCCTAAGGGCTCGTCATCTAAGATATGACGGACCATTAAGCCCTGCATCACCGGGATGCCCCATAGCGACGTGGCCTATTCTATTCTATGGCGATGGTGTGGCTACGTTCAACGTCGCCAGTTTGGAAGCGTAGCCACGACCGACGACGGTGCGCTTTGTGGAGGACTGGATACTCTGCGTCCTGGCGACGTAGCCAGAGCCACAGTAGCCAGTAAAATGTCTACACGTACTTATACATTTTACTGGCTACTGCCAGCTGTGCCTCACTCACTCAGTGTTCAACAGGTCGCCAAAGAGGAAGGACGCACTTATTTTTTGTGACAGTAGCTATTTTTCGACCTAAATGTAGCAATGGATACGTAGTTGGCGACGTCGTCGTCTCGGTGAGGTAGAGCCACAAGAAAGTAAGCAGCTAGAACCAATGACTATTAACGGGATAGAAAATAGTCTAGAAAAGTCGATGATGCAATCCAATCATATATTTTTTCAAGTTCATTATCATTACTAAGAAAATCTATATGAAATACCTTCCTCCGTTTTAAGGTCTTTGAGAGTTGAAAGTGTCAATCTCGTTGGCCTTGCTTCTTATAAATATAGGTACCTACCGTCAATGTCGCCCGGATGCGAGCTGCTCAACTCACTTCCGGTCGCTATGGGAAGCTTATTAAAATACTTGCCCTAGAACATTTAAGCTTCCGAATTAGTGAGGTTTTAGAAACCATAAATCAAAATAATTATTTTTTTTTGGTTTTCAAGTTACGAGTGCTTAGGTATCGTCTAGGTAAGCGTGTTAGATCTTATCGTCATTCACCATCGCGTGAGATAGTGGTCAAACAAACGTACTTTATTAAAATATATTTAGAGGTAATATATAAATATTATTAGCCAAAACTTTTTAAACTCACACGATTTTTATTCATAGTAATTATTTTAATGGATCTTAATCGCGTATTTTTATTTTTATTTCTTTTACCTCGACGTTTCGACTATGTTACAATCTATGTGACTATAGCGCGAGGAGACAAAAATAAAAAAGGAGGGGCTAAAAATAATTAATATTACAAATATGTTGAGAACTAAAACCCGACTACGGAATAATCGTACTCCAAAAGTATGAATTAAGAAAATATCGAATGACACTTTAGCGGGATGGTAGCAGATAGGTATAGTAAGCGATCCTTGGGGCATACCTACTCTTATGCGCGATTTTTCCGTAGTTGGATTAAGTTTTTAATTAAATATAAATCCAATGTATAATATCTATAGATTTTTCCTCTTGATAATTAGCCGTTTAAAAAACAAGCATTGTCTCCTTACTGGAGTAACTGTTGCATTAGAAAAACATTTGTTTTAGTTACTTTTTTAATCTATTTCAAAGTTATTGAACTTCAAGTGCGTTTGCTTCACACATACAAATAGGTCGTAAAACTTCGTGATGACTTTGCTAATGATCAAATTACAACTGTCACGTAATGAGATTTCTATCAATTGTTGCATGTTAGATAGAAAACGATTAGATTCCACGGATTGATCTATATTTAGATTTAAGTATCGATGTGAATTAATTAAGATTACTTTATGGTTAAAATTACATAAACCCGCCAGAAAGTTGAGGTTTCCGCCTCTTTATATACCGTATTTGTTTCTGGTCTCGGTGTTCCTGTAGGCATGTATATCACTACATAGTATAAAACAAAGTCGCTTTTTCTGTCCCTATTTCCCTTTGTATGCTTAGATCTTTAAAACTACGCAACGGATTTTGATGCGGCATTTTTTTAATAGATAGAATGATTCAAGAGGAAGGTTTATATGTATAATACATGCATAATATAGCCGTGCGAAGCCGGAGGGGGTCGCTAGTTAAGGTATATTTACAAAAAATATATAAAAATAAGTAAGTATATTCTATTCTTCTAAGTTGTCTGGCCAGTGGCCACCATAACATAAGTCTGTTGCTAAGCTTGGGGCTAGATGACGCTGACTGAAATGTCCTACAATATTTTTATTTATCTCAAATTTTTTTATCCCACAAATTGTATGGAAAAAGGATTGTAAAGCGTTTTTCAAGCATGGGTTACTTACTAAATCTAAGAGAAAACTGAAAACCAGAAAAGCGATAACGAGCCTAATGGTTATTGGGCTTTTTCCCCCAACTGCCCCGGCCTCCAAAGCTAGAATTACTTATGATCAATTCAAAATTCATAACCAACTATTTAATTTAAATCACTTCTTAAAACCGACAAAATACCTAGACAAAACGGTCAACCTCGTGATATGAATTTGGCAATCAATCAAAAGGAACCGAACCTTTAGCATAAAATGTAGATGTCAAAATGTGTCCTAATTTACCTACAAGTGATCGAATTGAAATTCGGTGCGGGTTCCCATGGGACCCATGGTATTGTCTCGGTGTAACGGTGTGGACATGCGCCTGCGCATTTTAATAACCGTATTTTACTGTAAATGACCCTACGCTCCCAATTTTGGTGGTGTAATGAGGTGGTCTACTGTTGATTTGTGGTGTAACTTATTGGAATATTGATGAGTTATCATAAGTGGTTATTGGGCTATAGGTGAGTTTTGAGAGAAAAAGGTAGGTAGGAAGCCTAGTACTTAATTTTGCTTGGAAGAAACCGCTTTTAACAATAAGGCCGCTGTTTTTTTTATGTAGGTATTATTTTAGATGTATTTATAATTTGTAAATTCAATAATACGTTTTATTGAGTATCTATCTAAAACGATCAAATATAACTTATGAAGGAAAAATATTTATTATTTATTTTATTATCCTACTTGCTGCTGCTAACTAACTTTGTGGCCAGTAAGGTATTTTTCACAGAATTTATAAGAAAAAAACTATACAAAAGAACAGTATAGTAGGTACTATACAGGTTTCAAGGAAAAAGTTTGTATACCCATAACTATTTCCTTATAAAAATCGTAACCAATCATAAAAAAATAAGAACTGACTGAGTCACATGAGTAGGGAAGACTGTGCAAGGCAGCTGATTTATCCGGTTCTGTAAAAAGTAACAGTTTCCTGTTTTTGTAGAGATACGAGTAGATATTATATGTAACCTACTTAACCAGCACAGATAAAAAGTTTTTTTGAAGTTAGAAATAATCTTCCCTATACACAGTAGATAATATTTTTTTTGGTTTTAGTAAAAAAAAAAATGTTAAGCAGTATTCTTAATTCACAAGCAATATTCTTAAATTAAGAATTACTTACTGCTTATTATTTTCAAGAATATTTACTAAAAGCAAGATATTATTCTATAGCGTCTATAATTATGGAAGAAGATTATTTCTCATTTCAAGAAACCTTTTTAGGGTCCCGTATCCAAAGGTAAAAACGGGACCCTTGTACTAAGTCTCCGCTGTCTATCTGTCTATCACCGGGCTGTATCTCATGAACCGTGATACCTACAGAGTTATAACTATACAACACATACTACAACCAGAAAAAAAAATTGTGAGGCAACATGGTACTGAACCCTTCTTTCACGAGTCCGACTCGCACTTGGCTAGTTTATTGTGTGCTTTCAATGAAATAAAAATCAACGCTTATCGATTCCCCCAGTCCAAGGGGACCGTTAATCATGAAAAAGTTCGTGACAGAGAGACCGTTTTCCATACCTACATCACTTCATCACAATCACTACATAGTATAAAACAAAGTCGCTTTCTCTGTCCCTATATCCCTATGTATGCTTAAATCTTTAAAATTACTCAACGAATTTTGATGCGGTTTTTTTAAATAGTTAGAGTGATTCAAGAGGAAGGTTTATATGTATATAATACATGCATAATATAGCCGTGCTAAGCCGGGGCGGGTCGCTATATTACATAATTTATTGAATTTGGTAAATTCTTTAAACCTAATTACAGTATGGGCGTCACATACAATTTCGACAGCCGAACCCACTCGTCTACGAGCTGCGAGTGATGATGACTAACAAATCCTTGAATCGGATGCAATTCTGCATAAATTATTGCAGATAGACCTATTGTTGTACTGAACAATGAGTTAGGACACCCACTCGGCTCAAACGGTTCGCAGGTTGCGGGTTTTTGACAGACAAATATTTTGTTATAGAGTAAGATCGCGCCTACCGCCAACACTTCGTGATTTTTTCAGAAGCTTAGAATTACTCAGCGCATGCCTCTAACAGAGTGAACGATGTGCATTTATGAAGTTCAGATCATAGTGGCTTGGAGAGTTATCAGGTAGCAAAACCCGTTGTAACAATCGACAATGTTTATATATCTTTAGTAGAAAAAATAATTATAAATATTGCAGGACATTCCACACCTCGCCATCCAGCCCCAAGCTAAGTAACTAGACTAGTGTTATGGGTGCTAGACAACGGATATACTACTTATAAATTTTTCTTCTGTAAATATATACATATAATACACAGAAACAACCAGACCACAGACAAATATCTAAGCATAAATACTTGTCTGAGGCGGAATCGACCCGCAACCCTGTGTTTGGCAGTCTGGCATGGTGACCATTGTGCCAACTGGGTCATCGTAACAAAACACTTAGTATACTTAGTGTGAGAGTTATCACGTTCCTGATAACTCTCATTTTATGAAATCACGAAGGTTTTGGGGTATACGGGATCTTGGTCTATTACTAGATCTCTGAGGCCATATTATACCTAATGTGCCACTCTAGGTTGAAGCATATTTTTTTTAATTAAACAATCAAAAAAATTAAGCTTCAATCAAATTCTTAGTGTTTGCAAAATAAATGAATAAAATTAATAATAAATAAATATTGCAGGACATTCCTCACATCGCCATCTAGCCCCAAGCTAAGTAACTAGACTTGTGTTATGGGTGCTAGACAACGGATATATACGGATATACTAAGAAAAGTATATATATACTTTTCTTTTGTAAATATATTATAATATACATAGAAACAACCAGCCTACAGACAAATATCCAAGCATAAATACTTGTCTGAGGCGGGAATCGAACCCGCAACCCTGTGTTTGGCAGTCCGGCATGGTGACCATTGAAAAACGTGTTCTTGTAGCTTTTGCCTGCGACTTCGTCCGCTTAGGGTTAGAATTTTCCGAAATCCTTTTTAGCAAACTACGTATAGGTAATATATAGACGATTTTTTACTTAGAAAATGAAAATTTTAGGCATTTTGTATGTTAAACATTTTGATCGCTAGGCGATTCTGAAATTTGCTAGGTATCAGGATTGGATTGCTAATATCGGGATAAAAAGTAGCCTATGTTATTTTCAATGAATCAATGTATCATTACACCAAAAATCATCATCATCATCAAAATCGGTACAGTAGTTTTGGAGAAATTAAAAAATCTTTCCTCTATATAATATCATATATGTAGAAGTAATGATATAGAAGATATAGATGAAAAAAGTAGGAGTAAAAAAGTAAAAAATTGTGCTGTAACTGAAAAGCAAAAGTTGGCTGCTTTGCAAGACTTTTTAAATTAACTATTAGGTCACATAATATTCAAGAGTTTTAAGATTGGTTTGACTACATCTGCAGATGTTCACTAAGTAACTGGTATGTAAATATATTACCAATATTTATTTATAATTACGTTGCCAATGTAACTGGAGTATGACATTCGTAGGCTAGGTATGCAGTCGGCCTTGGGCGATGACGTCACAAGGAAGCCATTTGACCTGGCCACCAGTGGCCAATCACACCAAAATGGATCTCAATTATTTTCTGCTAGCTGCGCTCCGCGGTTTCACCGACGTATGTACAGATCCCGAGGGAATATCGGAATAAAAAGTAGCCTATAACACTCCCAATAAATAAATGTAGCCTCATACCAAGTTTTATCAAAATCGGTTGAGTAGTTTCGGTTACAAACAAAAAATATTTCCTTTTTATTATATTAGTGTAAATGTAAACGTAGATTAAATATTTATCCTTTGTTCAACTGGGAAGTGGAAAACACAGAAAACTTCATTTAAGGAAATATAATATGACTTAGTGAGAGACTAAACGTCTAAATAAGTACTATTTTAATTAAGGTTACCAAACATAAATTAAATGAAATAGATAATAATAATAAAAACCTTCTAAATTAACATTGAAAAAGTAGGAAAATTGCCTGTTTATGAATTCAACGACCAATACAAGGATTTAGGTAACTTGTGTGTATATTTCTCAATACCTATTTAGAAATATATTGTCAGATTTTATATATAATACTTATGTTTAATAAAAAAATTAAGTCCAAATGCCAACGCCCTATAGTATGAAGTGTGCCCAAAGTTTTTTTGTATTCATTTAATGAATTAAGTACTTTTGAATAATTTTAACATTTATTATTTAATAGTATATTATGTTTTTATTATATATGTATTAATTGTTTTTTATATTTAAATATAGTCTTCTATCTATTAGAAAAATCGACTAAAGCTTAAATTCACCGATCAATTCAAAGTTCACCAGACAGCTATATAACTGCAGTAGACTATGCTATCTCAATTCATCGTTAACATAACAAACGACATAAATCACAGCGATGCTCCCAACTTATGCAACAAAACTTGTATTGCGTAAAATACTTTTTAGCATGCCGTCTACCGAGAAGCAACCGACCCGACGACACCTTTGTGCGATTCGATGCAGGTTGTAAGGCCGTGTAATCGACACATTGTCAGCGGATTTGTTTGTCGTTAGAGAAAATATGGAGGCTAATTGTCAACGTTTTGTTATCCCTAGGATCCGTCTAAGACCTAGACGGAATTAGGTAGAGCTTAAAAACCAAATGACAATGACAATTAATTTAACTAAAAACTAAAAAATATATACGACGAATTGAGAACCTCCTCCTTTTTTAAATTCGTTTAAAGATAAGCGTCATCGTATTCACTTTCGTCAGTCTGGTCTATAAACAAGGTGGGGCAAATCCCACCCTAAGTTTCTTGGCGTTATTAAAAAAATTATAGTTCGACAAATCATTGTTTCGACTTAACATAATTCGACAAGTATGAGTTCGACAGAAAATACTTCGACAACACAAACCTTCGAAGATCACTACTTCGACAGACCCTACCTACATGTAGTTCTTGTTCGACAGATAATTATACCGACTGAACATCTCTTCGACATAATAGGCTCCATAATCTAATAAAACGTCAAGAAAAAAAATAAGCCATAAGTATTTTTAATATTGGCAGCATTATTTGATTTAAATTAGTCCCCACTGCTGTCTCTGGTTTAAGCATTTGTTAGATTAAACGAGTGCTTCCCGTTTGCCCCACCAAGCTGCCCCACAGTGGGGCAAAGTGGAATCGTTAAAATTTTGTAGTCTCGTTTGCCCCACTATTATGATTCTGCCCATCAGGGTTGGCACCTTGTTTAGAGTTTGAGAATTTTCGTGTCATCTCCAAATTTATGAACCATCACGGTATACAAATACACAATTCAAAGAACAAGGGCGAATTATTGTCTCAAAAGTTTTGGCGTCTTCAAATTTGAGTACAACCATGGTGTTTAATTAATTATATAATGTTTTTTGGCGCTAATTATTTATTCTATATAACCACCGTTTATAAAATCATATTGATTAGTATAAACACGATTACTTGGTACTTCCGTTCTACTCAATTTGCATTTCGGTAATACCAGTACTAGAGCATTACTTCTATTTTAGAAGTTATAAATATTAAATGACACATTTTTTTCTCTATGGATATGTATTTATATTTTTAATTATTGTGCATTATGTAGGTAATTATAATAACTAATTATAATGAATCAAAGATAATAAACATACAAGATAAACAACAAAATAATGAACTAAGATATTTTAGCAGTAGAAAATAAATTGAAATTATGGCAACACTAAACTCAAGTGACGGACGAATGACATGCGACTCCGGCGCCGCGCCGCCGAGCGTGTTGTTTGCTGAGGTTGTTTGTGTTTCATTGCGATTTTGTTTTTTTACTATTTTTTTAACGGCGGTTGTTATATGTATTCTAGGACTTGTGTAGATTGTTTTAGTATTTTTTTTACATCAAGACGCCAAAGTTTTATATAAAAGAAAACCATGTATGGAAAACTGCCCATGTTCTTTCAGTTGTGATAAATGTAACTGGGTTGGTAACCTATGTAGTATGTTTAAATAAAAGTACAAAATGGTTATTTGAAACGTTTACTTCTGAAGGAATCTGGTTATAAATCACAAAATAAATTACACGACTCATTACAAATAAAATCTTTGCTAAACTCAACACACAATAATTAGTCACTTTTACTACTAACTGTGAAAAATAAAATATCAGATTAATTGACATTGTTTTTACTGCTACCGGAATGGGAACCACGTATTTTTCAGTCATATTTGACACATATTTCAATTATGTATATGAGCTCATAGCAGCATATTTGGAGATTGATTAACATTTGACTCAGCTAACTACATTTTTACTGCTACCAAAGCTTACATCGCTCTTTTCTCTGTAGTAAAATGACAGATTCCGGAATGGGAACCACGTATTTTAAACTTTTATTTATTTAACTTGTTTCAATAATATTTGAAGACAGCGAGCTATGAAAGCTTTGGTTGACATTTAACTCATAATAGCGTACACTAATATTTGTTGTTTCTTGAAAGCTACCTAAATCACCATGTTATGTAGACACTTGCAAAAACGGATGTGGGCAACTTTAAAAACGTACCGTCACATAACAACAAAACTGGCGAGACCGTTACCTACGAATATGCTTACCAAATAAAACTGGTTTGGTCTTTCTAAAAATTTTCATATTTTGCGTGACTGTTTGTATGTTCTGCATGATGTTTTTTTTATTATTTAATTAGTAAAACTGTATTTAACTTAGTCAAGTGTTAATCAATCTGAGATTTTTTTATTTTACAGTTAGTAGTGACTAATTATTGTGTGTTGAGATTGGCAAAGATTTGATTTATAACCAGATTCTTTCAGAAGTTAACGTTTCAAATAATCTTTTTCTTTATTTCTTTTCTTTCTTTCATTTTGTACTTTTATTTAAACACACTCCATAGGTTACCAACCCAGTTACATTTATCACAACTGACATTTGAAATGGAGATCTTGTCAATATTATTTAATGTCTCGTATTATACATAGCTCGTATTTCGAGATTATGGCACCACAAGTAACTTAAGTCTGCATGTTTTAGTGTAATTTGTAACATACCGTGATGGTTCATAACTTTAGAGATGACACGAAAATTCTCAAACTCTCAACAAGGTGCCAACCCTGATGGGCAGAATCATAATAGTGGGGCAAACGAGACTACAAAATTTTAACGATTCCACTTTGCCCCACTGTGGGGCAGCTTGGTGGGGCAAACAGGAAGCACTCGATTAAACTAGGGGCTTAAACACTAACCAGAGGCAAAGCACACGTCAACTGAAAAGAGAACGAAATATTCAACTTCGTGTCGTTTTTTTACAATAATTTCCGTTACTTAAACTTAGGTTATTCTCAGTATTTTGATCTTATCTAATCGAGCTATTTATATTCAAAAGAAAGACCATATATTAGTTTACATTTAGTATTTATCTGTAGTCGATCAAGATGTCACGGTAATGGATAGTATTGGTGAAGAAATGTTTGAGTTACAAGGACGAAAGGGGTAATACATAATTCATATGGAGGTACTAAGAGCGGTGTTGGCCTAGTGGTAGATACCTCGACTTTCGTCGTGGGTTGTGAGTTCGATTCCCGTCAGCCGATTTACCAAGATTTTTCTTACGAAAATTTTATTTGCGCTAATTTATATTGCTCTTATGGTTAAGGAAAAATCCTGATAAAACCCGCGGTTGGCGTATTTTCCAGACGTATTTTATCAAGCTCTTTCCTATGGACACGGTTGATAAAGCTGAGAGGGTGGAAGGCAAGCCTAAACTTATTTAATATATGCCCCAGCCCCAGGCTCTACAGCGCATTGAATAGCAAGGATTAAAATTGTTGGCGCTGTAGGCATATTACTTGTTAGGTATGCGTTTAAGGCATTTTGCTACAACGGCAAAAAGCATTTTAGATGACCTGCTCATAAAGATAAAAACCAGCCAAGTGCGAGTAGGGCATGAAGGGTTCCGTACCGTTATACCTATTATGTTTTTAGGATTTATCGTTATAACGACAACAGAAATCTATGAAAATTTGAACTGTCTAGCTATCACAGTTCATGAGATACAGCCTGGTGACAGACAGAGACAGTGGAGTCTTAGTCAAAGGGTTCCGTTTTTATCATTTGGGTACGGAACCCCAAAAAAAACCTTATTTAGATGTAAAAGGCCAATATACTAAGTAACATTACATACAAATATACCTTACGTAGCCGGTGAATGACCTTTCAAAAATTCTAACCATTTGGTGAAATAACACAAAAGTTAAACTGATCGATATTATGTAAGATGTTTGTGTTTTACGATCTTAGAATAAACTTGTATATGATCAGATTATAAGTTTAGTAATCCTACTTAATATTTTTAGCAGGATTTTTTTATGTATAGGTCAGTATTTGACCATTATTTCACCCGATGGTAAGTGACGTCATGGTCTAAGATGTAATACGCTTACCAAGACGATACCTGAACAATCGTTTGAAGACCAACAACTAAGATACCTTCAAGGGACGCGAGTGAAGGAAGACGACAGTGAAACGAGAACTTTTCCAACCCATCCTCCTTTTGTGTGCTTTTGTATCTGCACTACGGCTATATTATGCATGTATTATACATTTAAACATTCCTCTTGAATCACTCTATCTATTAAAAAAACCGCATCAAAATCCGTTGCGTGGTTTTAAAGATTTAAGCATACATAAGGATATAGGGACATAGGGACAGAGAAAGCGACTTTGTTTTATACTATGTAGTGATAGTGATACTTCTTTAGGTGCGTATTATGAAAAAATGATGAGAGCGAAATTTTTAGATGGGCGCGCATCACTGTAACACTAAAGTAACAGGTTGAAGCTGCTGAAATAAATATCAGGCGGACGGACGGACAGACAGACAGACGGACGTATAACTTCTAGAAGTATAACTTATCTCACGCGCGTACATAATTAAACAAACTAGATGTTGAATTTTCTTAAATCCTTTCTTAGCGGATACCTACGTCATAATAACTATCAGTGTGCCAAATTTAATCTGATTGGTTTGTCCGTTGAAATATTAGTTAGTCAATTAGTCTGAACTTTGAGTTTCAAAATTATAGATTACGTAGTTTTAAAGATAATTATAGGATCTAAGTAGTTACCTACTTATTTTTGTGCAAATATTTATGTCCAAACAAAATAAAAAATATGAAAATAATTAGTTAATCAATTCATCATCGAAGGACCTCCTCACCTCTGCACTATTATAAACTTTAGTCTCTAAGTATTTCTTAAGTTTTATTTGACATTTTAGTTTAGTAACTAATTAATATTATATGAAGCAATTTTGCATTAAGTTGATGATCTTTGACATTTTTGTTGCTATAAATTCTATCTATAAATATAAAATTCTAATTTTTAAATCATTGATAATATCAACTCACACCAATGGATCCGGCTGTTTGGCATATAGAGAGCAGTTATTACGAAGGCATCCACTAAGCCAAGATTTAGAAAAATCAAAGCTTATCCGATTTATATGGGAATTAAACACGGAAAAAAACACTCTGCACGCAGTAAAAAGGTTTCATGAAACAAGAAATAATCCTCTCCCTAGAGAATAATTTCTTGTATTTAGTAAATGTTCTTGTAAATAATAAGGAATATTCTTAACTAGCTGTGCCCCGCGGTTTCACCCGCGTAAGTCCCGGTCCCGTGGGAATATCTTTATTTATCATCAAGACAATATTATTTTCTAGCCATGTTCTTTGCGATCCATGTCTAACCGTAGTAGGTAAGTAGCGCATATTACTGGTATTACAAAGATGTGATGCGATGCGCAAACGCATCACACCTTTCTCTGCGCAACGACATTTCGCGCAGCGCCAGCGCAGCTCCGCGGTTGGGCAAATCTGTGTTCCGATCAAGTACACTCGTTGAATAACAACGAGATTCTTATTCAAATTTTAAGAAACCCGCGAAAGTGAATTACATGTTGTATGAGTGTAGGTATTACGCGAATAATGTAATATGCAATGTAACAAACATAATAAAAGACAAGAATTAAATAATACGAGAGTTTTTCAAAAACTTACCTACCGAGCGTGAAAGTAGATTAAAGAATACATAGGGAAAGATGGGATAGTCAATGTCTAACTCATGGCTTATATAAATAAATATAGTTTAAAATAAAACTATTTATTTTGACTTTTAATTATTTTTAATTAATCTACACCAATATTACTGCTAATAAATAAAGATGAAATATTTTTTTTGTTTGTATTTTTGCTTGTTTGTTTGTAACGAATAGGCTCCGAAACTACTGGATCGATTTAGATGAAACTTGGTATGTAGATAACTGGAGACCTGGATTAACACACAGGCTAGTTTTTTATCCCGATATACCCACGGGATCGGGAGTTAATGCTATTATATAGATAGATAAGTACAACAGGTCTTATAAACAAGTTAACCACTGTTTATCGTCTAATGTAAGAATTCCAACTTTATGTAATAATGTAATAGTTAACTTGAGGCCTTGACTCAATTCCCATTAGGCTAATGGTTAAACTGCCTACATACCCTGCTTGTGAAAGAACTTCAAGAATGCGATACTATTAGATAATTATTGTTATCATGGAAAAAGGCAATAGACAAAAACATTAGCTAGTTGGCGGTTAGTTATGACTTGATCACACTTACCGAGTAGAGGGAGGAGACGTATCTTAACGGAAGCGCGGGGGTGAGTTAATGAATCGATGTATCTTCAATTCAAGTTTCATCAAAATTGGTCCAGCTAGCCTAGCATGAAGACCAAAACACGATACGATAAAGCGATATAAATACATCAACTCTCAAAATATGATAGATAAAGCCGCCATGTTGAATTTTTATCATAATTTTTATCGCAATTCTTATATATAAAAATGAATCGCAAAATGTGTTGGTAAGCGCATAACTCAACAACGCCTGGACCAATTTCGCTAATTCTTTTTTTGTTGGGTTTGTTATTGTATGGAGAAGGTTCTTATGAAAGAAAATATTAAGAAAATTGCGTAGAACATTATTACGCGGGTGAAACCGCGGGGCGCAGCTAGTTTATAATAAAAATTCATCACGGCGGCTTTATCTATCATATTTTGAGAGTTGATGTAGTTATATCGCGTGATATCGCTTTATCGTATCGTGTTTTGGTCTTCATGCTAGGCAGGCTGTAGTTTCGAAGCCTATCACTACCACTACATAGTATATAAAATAAAGTCACTTTTCGCCGTTCCTATGTCCCTATTTCCCTTTGTATGCTTAGATTTTTAAAACTACGCAACGGATTTTGATGCGGTTTTTTTTAATAGATAGAGTGATTCAAGAGAAAGGTTTATATGTATAATACATGCATAATATAGCCGTGCGAAGCCGGAGCGGGTCGCTAGTTCGTTATAAACAAAAATCCTCATTATAATATTATTATAGATATAAAAGAGAAAAAGACCCATCAATATATATCTCGATATATAAACTACAAGTCTGAAACTTCACTCACATTGTTCATTTTAGTACGTCAACGAGCACTAAGAAAAGATTATTGGATATTTGAACTCTAAAGGACTGATGAATATTAGCTCCGGCTTCGCACGGCTATATTATGCATGTATTATACATATAAACCTTATCCTCTTGAATCACCCTATCTATTAAAAAAACCGCATCAAAATCCGTTGCGTAATTTTAAAGATTTAAGCATACAAAGGGAAATAGGGACAGAGAAACCGACTTTGTTTTATACTATATGTAGTGATAATTTAGTTAGGCTGATAAACGATGAATTGAGAACCTTCTCCTTCGAACTACTGAAACAGCGAAGCAATGCATATGGATATTAATAGCATTACAAATCTAATACATAGCGTATATTCCACTAGTCCACGAAGGTATTGGCCAATGACCCACTATAGATATTCTGGAGGGATTCCAAACTGACAATAAGATTGATTGTCTATTGCAGAATTTACAGAATACTTGTGTTTTGTTGCGTTTCTTACATAATAAAACTTGGTATTTCTAGTAACAGTAACTTTGTTGGTTATCTGAAGTACCCATCTGTAGGTATCTATTATTGTATTTTATTCTTTGAAAGTACAAAAAGTAATCTATAGATATAAAATTCAAAGTCCTGACTGACTGATATACCAACGCACTTTTCACAACTCAAGCTTATAGATGGATAGGGCTAAAATTGAGCACACTGATACTACCTATTGCGACGTAGGTATCCGGAAAGAAAAAAATCGGAAAATTTAACCGCTATGCGGACGATGAAAACGAGGGACGTTTGAATACGGCGCAGAGTAGGTACCTCGATATTTTTCGAGATATCTAAAGATCGGTGCGCTTTGGAGGAAATTTGGAGGCTTATGTTTAAAATAAGTTTCAATTTTAACGTTTTAAAAACAGTTTTAGTTTTGATATCTATATTAATTAAAACTGTTTTTAAAACGATGTTCCAATCAAACCGCAACCGAGTTTTCCCTAGTGTGGAACTCAGAGATCTTCAGAATGTGTACAGTATTTATAAGTACCTTTACCTATTGCTATTTCATGTAAAGCTCTTTCTTTTTAACCCCCAACGCAAAAGTTGTGTCATAAGTGTTATAAGTTTAATTTTTGATTTTATTTGTTTGAAAGGTGAATTAGTCCAGAGTGTTCCTAGCTTTGTTTGATTAAAATCGGTTCAAAATGTATAATTATGCAATTTTCCTATCAGTTGGGGGTGTTTTATACACGTTATTTTATAAGTATTTAATCAAACAATAGATACCGTTGGGGTCAAGTGCAGACCAATGAAGAGCATTGATAACCAACTCACACTCTACTTCCGTTACACTAGTCTGATATAACTATGACATTTTCACCCAATGGGCCGCAAGTGGGACGCACTTTGTCTGCGCGCGCGCCTCTAACCGGGCCACGACGTAAAAGGATTCTCTACAATAGTTGACATATATTTTTTGGGGTTAATGTACTTGGTCTTAAAAAAAGGAGGTAGACTTTTCAGGGACCAAGCCGCTGTAATTCGTGAACTTCGTATCTTACGTCGATACTTAATAGCTATTTCTATCTCTTATATCATCTTCAAACAGAAGATATAGATAGAATTGAAGAATAGGTATAGAAGATATACTTATAGAAGAGTAAGTAGTATTGATATAACATTATACATAGTATACATAGTAGTACATAGTTACCAGATCTTCAATACGATCGGACGTGTTGATTATTTAATTAATGTTTTAAAATTATTAATTGCTTGCAAAAATTGTGACCTAGACTTTCATACGGAATCTATCTGGGTCACTCGGACATTCATTTTAACGATAATTATGTGTATGTGTGGTGTGTTCCATTATTAAAATAATGGATAGTCCCTTTAAGGAACGTAGCGCGTTAACGCGTCGTACCCCGCCGCCTACGCCTTCACGTGCGCCTGCGCCCAGACCACAGGAAGAGGACTCTCTGGGATTAGTGAGTACCTCTGAGATCCAAAGCTGGATGACCTCTATCGAGTCATGCCTAAATGAAGTGTGCGCTGTGGCAGCCGAAGGAAAGTTGAACGCGGACCAAAAGCTAAGGATCAACAATTTATGCCGCAAAGTGGGTCACGGGACATCTCAGCTGGCCGTCCAATATCAATCACTTAAGGCAAAGGCCATTAATACGCATACTTCCCTACAAGCTCTTAAGGAAAAGCAGGACCTCTCGCAACGTCTTCACGACCTCCAACAAGCCCTTGAAGAGTCCTCTAAAACAGTCTCCGCAAAAGTTTCCTTCGCCGACATGATAAAAAAAGGTACCAATGATTTTGTTCAGCCCAAAAATATAAGCTCTGTCGCAATTTATCCCACAGATAAAATGAAATCTAGTGAGGAGACAAAATCTTTGGTCCAAAATATCATCAAGCCGGGACAAATGAAACTGCACGTTAGAGGACTGCGTAAGACAAAGAACGGCGGCATCATCATCAGCACTGAGACAAAGGACGATATTGAAAAACTAAAGCAGTCGGCGCAACTCACTACTTCTGGCCTTACTGTGGACGAGCCACATAAACGCAGACCTAGAATTGTTGTAATCGGGGTTCCCGCGTCCATGAAGGAATCGGACGTCTTTACTTGCATTTATCAACAAAACTTGGCTGATAAACTTCAAGGTACAACACTTGAGAATTTTTTGTCCTTGATTAAGCTCAGTCATAAATCTGGAAAGAGAGACGCCGAGACCTGTAATTACGTTCTGGAAGTCCCGGCACAAATTCGAAAGGCCCTGATAACCAACGACCGAGTCTTCGTAAATTGGTCCTCGTGCCCTGTCAGAGACTTTACACTCGTCACAAGGTGCTTTAGATGCCAGCAGTACGGACACGCAGCCAAGACATGCCGGGAGGAGGTCAATACCTGTGGACATTGTGGCGAAGTAGGTCACGGGATAAAGGACTGTGGAAAGACAGCTGAGACGCCAAGATGTGCTACCTGCCTACGTTTCAAGAAGCCGTGTAACCATAAAACCGGCGATCCCACCTGCCCTGCAAAATTACTTGCAGAAAATCGGCACATTAATTCAATAGATTATATAGGCACTTAAACACCTTTTACTAACTTTAAACATAAGTAGTTTTTTTAAGAATAATTATTGTCCTACTAACCTTAAAAAGTAAATTACCAAATCGATCTCGCACGCATAGTTTTATTAAATGTAAACAAACTTCGACGATTTATAAGTACAAATATTGGATTTGACACAGTTTTTTCTGATGATGACGCGAATACTTGCATGTCGCATTTTAATAAACATAATTTCCGCAAGCTTATTTAAGAAATTTGACATAGATATAATTCGATTAAGTAAATATTTGTTTTTACCTTTATACGCATTTTAAGTACATGATTATTGTTTCTAGCCTTTGTGAAGAAAATACGAATATTTTGCTAGTAATTAGTAATTTTATTTTATAAGTTAAAGTAAGTCCTGATTCGCCTGAGATACAAGAATCTCTTAGTTCAGGCATATGTGTTTTTATTGTTCTCTTGTATGTTTAGTTCTAAGTTTACTATGTAAAATATGTTTTGATTAAATATATTATTATTATTATTTTTATTTATTATTATTATATCAACTCTGCGAAGCAAGTCACCCCCAAAATAACTTTCTACCCCACTTTAAACTCGTTAGGGGATGAATTTTAATAAAATACAAAGCACGTTTTCCATCAATTCTTTTAAAGAATGTTTAAGGAAAATTTGAAGTAGATTTAACCAAGGAATCACGTACTTTGTCCCCCTTTTCACCTCCTAACGTTAGAATTTCGAAAAATCGGATGCCTACGTCAGACAAAGAACACACCCTCCAAGTTTCAGGTCTCTAAGATCAGCGGTTTAGGCTGTGCGTTAATCCGTCAGTCAGTCAGTCAGTCAGGACAAAGCATTTTACATGTCAGAAAGATTAAGTATAGTTATAGTAGGTAGTTGGTTTACAAATTATGGAGTTTGATGAAATAATGGGATATTGACGTTCTGATTTAGCTTTCATCAGGCGCGTTGCTAGACCCCAGAAAATTGGAACGTCTCTCGTAAATGAGAACACTAGTCAGAAGCTCATTTACAGAAGCTTATTGTTTGCCATTTTTTATGTATAATGGGGCCTTGAACGATATATAAATATTCAACAAGACTGTAATTTGATTCAGAGTGTGTTGCTGGGACCGTTAGCTAATAGAAATTATTCGGCTGGCATTTAATGAATGTAGAACTTACCTGTTTATAACTAATTCTGTATTTAATTATGCGTTTTCAATGTATTTTATACGAGTTTTAAGGTGAAAAGGTACCTGCGGTCTCTCCATACAAAGGTAGTGGACTGTTTCCTCCCTGGATAATGACTGGAATTTTCTAATTATCATAGAAATAAAGATTAAAAAAAAAATAGGGGCATGCTCATGGCAGTTATAAGTTTTATGCACCAAAAATATTTGCTCCAGTGTCCCTGGAGTGGGGCAAACGAGACTATCAAATTTTAATGATTCCACTTTGCCCCACTGTGGGGCAGCTTGGTGGGGCAAACAGGAAGCACTCGTAGAAATGAAACATGAAAGCTTAGAAAGGCGGTAAGTAAATTTTCAAAGATTATTTTCAAAATCCTTTCTTATCAGAAACCTACGTCATTTTAAAAAATTTAGTCTTATCTATCTATCGATTTGAGCTTGCATTAATATCAGTCAGTCAGCAAGGTCTTTGAATTTTACATTCATTAAAAAAACTTATTAGATTTAGGAGAAAATAACAATAAAATATAGAAAGTGTCAGTTATTTCGTAATAATCGTAGCGGAAGAAATATTTGTTGTTTAATGTTTTAATAGAATGCGTAACACCTATTGTTTATGTGCTGTTTGGAGGTGAGAAGTAATTTTATTATGTACCTATCTGAGCGTATATAATTTTATCGTTGAAAAATTCCTATACACTATTGCTCTACCAAATTATACGTATGACCCTATTTGACAGATAGGTTAAGAGGAAAGGGTACCGGGGGCTTTCTCCATACAAACTATTACAAACGTAGTCGACTGTTTTCTTCCTGGATAATGACACTAGAGCAAATATTTTTGGTGCATAAAACTTATAACTGCCATGACCATGCACCTATTTTTTAAATTTTTTAAATTTTATTTTTTTTTAAATTTTTATTTCTATGATCATTAGAAAATGAAAAAAGACAAAACATAGGGGCATAGTCATGGCAGTTATAGGTTTTATGGCACAAAAATATTAGTGCTAGTGTCATTATCCAGGGAGGAAACAGTCGACTACGTTTGTATGGAGAGCGCGCAGGTACCCTTTCACCTTAATTTCTTTTTACGTCGAAAAATAACGAACTGTTTCTTTCTTTTGGACAACATCGACTAAGCTGAGACGGAAGAATAGGTGCTGGGCAAGACACTACATCTTCAAGCAAAAAATACCCAACTACAGAGGCTAGTTGCAAACAAAAGCCCGTATATACAAATAAGAGTGGGACGAAATGAATTCGATCATTATCTATACTAATATTATAAAGCCTAAGAGTTTGTTTGTTTAAACGCGCTATTCTCAGGAACTGCTGGTTCGAATTGAGAAATTCTCTTTGTATTGGATATTCCATTTATTGAGGAAGGCTATACTTTTTATTTTGATACTAGCGACCCGCCCCGGCTTCGCACGGCTATATTATGCATGTATTATACATATAAACCTTCCTCTTGAATCACTCTATCTATTTAAAAAAAACCGCATCAAAATCCGTTGCGTAGTTTTAAAGATTTAAGCATACTAAGGGATATAGGGACATAGGGACAGAGAAAGCGACTTTTTTATACTATGGAGTGATAGTGATTCACACGGGATCGAGACTTACGCGGGAGAAACTGCGGGGCGCAGCTAGTTCACCATAAATCGAATTTATGTTCTCGGTTACTCACCATTTGATGTCGGTTCAAAATAAAGAATGGGCAGGTATCAACCTATTAATTTTATTTTCAAGTTACATAACAAGTGAAAGTTATTAATGATTACAAAAAGATGCACTTTAAGGCGGCCAATGAAGATATACACCATCAAACCTTTGCGTGACATCTGAGTTGTAAAGTTATAACTAAATTAACAATAATAAATTGGATACGTCGAGCGTCGCTTTTTATAAAAAGTAAAAGTATAGGCTTTGTTTTTACTATTTAAACATAGAGAAAAAGATATTTGATTATCATTTGAGAACAAATAAGTAGTTCTCGTAATAAATAAAGAGTTTAAAATTAGTTCTTATAGATAAATGGGAACATTGTGTTTAGCAATAATTGTAAATTGCGAAGCCCTCTGGTTAGTAATCAAAGTAACAAGCTAGCTACAAACCATCGCAAATGAATTACAAATCTTTTACAGAAAACTGTATCTTAATCGGTAAAGCCGTTTTAGAGTAGGTAAATGAGAACATTAGAGTGCACAAACAACATCATCTCACCCTAAATGCTTTATCAACCTTTCTGTCGCTAGCAAAAAATAATATTGTAGAATATTGTTCAAAATGGTCTTTGGATTGATTATACCATCCTTTAAAAAGAGTCAACAGATCGTTTCAACCAAGTTTTACGACAATTATTTAAGAACAAGTCCGTTTCGGGTAGGTTTTAAAAAACCTTGACCAAGTTATAATCTCGCACAAAAATATTTTATATTGTACCATCAAATTACACCTGTAAGGTCAAGGTATCAACTGATATTTTAAAATTAATACAAAAGGACAAAATCCGTAATTGGCTTTTCCAAGAACAAAATGTTCCTTCAAAAAATATTTCTAGTTTATTTTTTTAATCGTCGTAATTTTTTAGGGTAATGAATTAGTAAAAATGCATTATTTTTAGTGTTCTACATGATCACAAATCTCCATTATCCAAAACCTCCATTATTTAATCATTTGTCATAGTTGACCATAACTTTCCATAGCTATATTGATTCCAAGTAGAGAAGTAATATGACTCGATGAAAACGCAATTGAAACAAAAAAAAATCAATAAATATTAGTAAAAGAAATATAAGGATCTTACCGTGTAGAACCTTAGATTAACGCTCAAGAAAGTATCTTGGCACTCCAACATTTTGCTGTTATGATCCTTAAAATAAATAAATAAATAAATATTTCAGGACATATTACACATCGCCATCCAGCCCCAAGCTAAGCAACTTAATGCTTGTGTTATGGGTGCCAGATAACGGATAAACTACTTATATACTTTTTTTTTTTTGTAAATAAAAATAATACCTTGCTGTAATAGTTATTGAATCTAAATAAAATTACGGTATAAAAAAAAACATACAACCGAATTGAGAACCTCCTCCTTTTTTAGAAGTCGGTTAAAAATAATGATTTTTTGAAAAGCCATATCTTCTATGTAAGTGGACACTGTCCTTTAACATTCGGATAAGAGACGGATTTTCCAACTGGTCTCAAGAGAAGCAAAACGAGATCGTAAGACGCTCTACAACTATTTCAATAAATTAATTGACGTATGAAATTTGCCTATTAAATTATTTAAATAAAAACTCTTTAATGAATAGAAAATCGCAAATTGCATACACATATAAAAGTAGTTAATAGCTATTGCTTACAATTTGTTTATCTTTAACCTTGCTTACTTCTTGGTATAGATACATCCTACAAAACCAAAAGATATAAGGCACAAAAAATGGTTTAGCTTCCAATGATGTTTAACCGGATATCAATTAAAAACAGAATCAACTCGAATGTACTTAATAACAAAATAAAAATAGACTCATCTATCAATTTAAATGCATAATAATACATAATAGCTTTGGTTTCAGTAAAAATAATACCTACTATTCTAATTTACGAATAAATGCTAAAAGTTTTAAAATACTGTAATATTTTTGGAAATATATACTTTGGAGCTTTTATTCCCCATATATGATTATGATGACTCCAGTAAGCCTTTGGAACGACGTAGTTTTCCACTAGATTAGGAAGTCCATTGGTGAGCCTCTTTATGTCCTTAATAGTAGATATCCAATCATTAAGAGCGGTGATCAATACTACAGGTGAGGTTATCCTAGAAATGTCGTACTGAGGTGGTTTTATTGTACCGTATCTCCTTAAATTCCCCTTCTTACCTTCATCGTATCTTTGGAAATTCTTTGAAATAACAAGTTGTCCAAAATGTGCTAAATCTTTCGACGATGTCCCGACTATTAGATGTCCGAAAGCTTTGGACAACGTTTCGGAGTATATCGTACCTTTTCTGTATCCAGTCGACAGGGTGAGAAATGGACCGCAAGTCAACTCTGGAGCAACTTGACAAAAAAACTCAGCAAGACTATGCGTTATCTGATCTTTCGCGAAAATTTCGCTGTAACCAGTGTTGTCTAACAGAGATTTTATAAATTCAGTTCCAGGAGCTAAGATAAGCGGAAAAGGACTTGAGGTATTACCAACCCATGCAACAGGACCTAAATGGATCGAAAGCTGAATCTTCTTGTTATACTCAGGCCTCAGAGATGCCATCACGAAGAAATTTGTCGTCCCTTGCGAATGTCCAATGTATAAGAGCTTTGGTCGATTACTGACAGCGAGTATATAGTCGATTAAAGCTGGAAGATCGTAGTTTCCATGTTCATCGAAGGAATAGTTCCAGTATTCCCGATCGGTATCTGGATCGAGTCGGACATGCTTCCTCGAATAACGGTTCCCTCTATGGTTAGCAGCCCACACGTCATAGCAATTGTCACTAAATATATACCCAAGTCCTCTATTAGGTCCTTCGATGATCCACAAGTCGGAGCTGTCAAATATTCCATGAAACATTAACACAGGATATCGATTAATCGATTTACACGTTGAAGGGATTCTAAAAACTGTTAAAATATATCCATCTTCAGTAACCACTTTGTGTTCTTCTGATCTGTATTTGTATTTCGTCGTGAGTTCTGTGAAGTTCAGGTAGGTGTCTTCATTATATCCTAAAGCTCGCTTCAGGGGTCGGTTTTCAGGGATAGAATAAGGCACTAACTTATGCCTTTTAGGATACGTATTCACTATTTTAACATAATTGACGAATAACAATAGTTTTACGATTTTTATGAAACTTCTCCGGGAATAAATTTCCATATTTGTATGCTCTGAATTATCAGAAGGTATGAAAACTAGTGTTTTCATTGCAAACGAGTATTGAGTTTTATAACATTCGTATGACCTCACTTCAAAGGTCTTTATTGTGATTTAATGAATGAGTTCAGACCTGAACAATAATAATTACAATTACGTACAGATTTTTTGTAAATCATTGATATTTTTACGTTGTGTTTATACAAAAAACTAACAAACGCACGTTAAAAAACTCATTGAAAATAAATTATAATGT
Source organism: Idaea aversata (assembly GCA_907269075.1). NCBI lineage: Eukaryota > Metazoa > Arthropoda > Insecta > Lepidoptera > Geometridae > Idaea > Idaea aversata. The sequence continues at coordinate 4,155,421 of OU026084.1, forward strand.
TTTAGAAATAATTTACTCATAAATTATTATGTACTTTGTACTTGTTTACTCGTATTATAATATTAGTACTTACTTCAATGTTATTAAATTAAGTTGTTTGTTTAATTAGATGTTTTTATGAATGCTTGTAGGATTAGGGCATATGATATATTTTGATATAGGTACATACTTAGTAGTAAGTATGTCCTATTTTGAGTCATTTATAATAATACTTATTCAAGACAAAATATTATGTGATTTGAATTTGAATTGTCTATGATTTGAACTAAGCGTAGTGGCGAGAAGACCTTTACCCAACAACAGCATCCCAATTAAGGGCTTAATGAAGGGAAAAACCTTGGTTTAATACAGTTTTTTGTTTACTTATTTTATTTAAGAGAAAATTTTACCTTTACCTTTTTACCTTTATGACCCTTTGATGTTTGCTTGATATCCTTTTGTCCTTTGTATGTAAATATAAAGAAGATATATTTGATTGTTTGATTGTTTGCATTAAACAGGCTCCAAAACTACTGGACCGTTTTTAATGAAACTTAAAATGAGAATACATTGGTTCATTGGGAGTGTCATAACTTTATAAAAAAAACTGGTTGCCTGTAAAGTCGGTATACGGGCGAAAGTTTTACGTGACAACAACTGTGCTCGAGTGGAAGGGACGCGTGCCTTTCACTTTTTATGTCTGTCTCTCTCGCTCTTAGGCGGGCTAACCATGCCCGAGTGGAAGGGACGCGTGCCTCTCACTCGCTCTCATTGTGAGCGCATAACGTCAGCGGAGCGTAACGCAGTTTCTTGAAGTGTCACCCGGCAAACCAATTTATAAAACGTTGTCACGTCAAAACCTGAAGGAAGTTAATACGAGGAAGAATAACTGTAGCCATTATCATAGCTATGAGAGGTCAAAGAGTAATGTAATTCACTATAAATTCTCACACGAATACGATAACTATTTATTAAAATACCAAATAGCAGGTACTGCACGTCTTCATATGATTAACGGGTCTCGATTCTCATCTGCAAAACTGAATTTTATGTAATATAAAATGCGTAAGCGCATGTCGAATAATAGTAGAGTATTCAATATTACGAAGTCAAAGTCAAAATTCTTTATTCATTTGAAATCATTAGTATGAAATCACATTGAAACATCTGAAAAACTAAGTTAGGCTGTGTGCCTTCGGAACGCGCCCACAAATGAAAAGAAAGCACAAGAATCTCATACTCATGAGTTGTCAGGTAGCTCGGATGGTTTGCAAGTGCTACTCGGATGGTGTAAACAAACACGTCATCCAAAAGGTCTTATATGGTGCTCTACCTCTCAACTGGGTAGCGTACCACTCGCGGTTATTTTTCCAAGCAACGCCATCTGTCACCCAGGTTATGAACTATTCATCCAAGTCGACTCGGATGGTTTTATGGAAATAAAATGGCATTAATATGAGAACAATCGGACGACTGTGTCACTTGCGAGGCATTTCTTAGGTGTCTTCTAAGTTTATTTAAAAAAACCAGGACTCCTGACTAACCTAAGTAATTATTATTTAAACAAGTAATTTTTATTCTAGGTCCGATTTTTGGAAATACAGGGCTATTGGTAATTATACTAGCAAGCAGTTGTGGGCTATTTCTGTGCATCTAAACAACCAACTTTTGTTCTACAACTTTTGGAAATTCAAACATTTTTTTGAAAATTTTGAGGTTAGGTTTACCTGAAAATCAGCTGTTCCATACACGGAGAGGTCATTAACCTTAAAATTTTACTAATTTTTTAAGTTTTATCTACTGTTCTTAGTCCGAATGACCTTTGTTATAAAAATTCAGCTGTTTTTCGAATTTACATAACCTCAATATTTTAATTTTTTTTTTCCAATTTTCAAAAGTCGTAGAACAAAAGTTGTTTGTGCTTCTGTGCACCTTGCACAGAAGTAGCCCTCAACGGCTTGCTAGTATAATTATCAATAACCCTGTATATGCTACTCCAAATATAAATGTGAAAGTTTGCGTATGTGTTTGTGTGTATGTTTGTTACTCCTTCACGTAAAAACTACTTGACGCGTCGCGGTCTCCATTCAATGTCTATGCACCTAAACGACAGCACAAGAACCGATTTGTATGAATTTTTTGTGTATATTTGTTATATCTGAGAATCGAACAATATCTTTTTATTTATTTTTTTCTTTATTTTATTTTTTTGGATATGTGCAAAACAACGTTTGCCGGGACAGCTACTAATATTATAAAGAGAAAAGATTTTTGTTTGATTTAAGTTTGTAACGAATAGGCTCCGGAACTACTCGATCGATTTTGTTGAAACTTAGTATGAGGATACATTGGTTTATTAGAAATAATATAGGTTACTTTTTATTCCGATATTCCCACAGGATCGGAAGATATGAGACTGAAACCGTGGTGCGCTGCTAGTTATAAATAACTTTGATAAATTATTTTTCTGCACAAAAACGTTCCGTTGTTTGTAGTTTAGAATCGGCAATTACTGTTTGATAAGTAAATAGTTTAGTGCCGACATCTATTTTGTTTGAAATTAAATTTAGTAAGTAGGTAACCAATTTGAATTTCAGGAAGTTGTGTTGTTAGTATATAAATACTTTGTGATTTATGAATTTTGTGTATTTTATCGTTGACGCTGGTTCTTTGCTGTAGGTACACAGAAAAAAAGGTATTTTTGAAGCAAGAAATTATTATCTCCCTCTAATCATCAGAATAATTTCTTGGTATTAGTAAAAAAATAATAAGCAAAATTCTGAATTCAAAAGCAATTTATAAATACACTAGCAGCTGTCCCGGCAAACGTTGTTTTGCCATATAAAAAAATGTGATAAATGAAGAACCGCTCGACCGATTTTGTGCAAACTTCACATGAACCATCTCCTAAATACTCCGAACAAAGCTTAAACATTTGGTTTGGATAGGTGAGCCCGTTCTTGAGTTATAAAATTACAACGAAAAGTGGCATTGATTACTATAAAATACAGCAAATAAAAAAAAGGGTCTGTTGGACTTCGAAAAAGTAATAGAACCAAAACATATCTGTCTGTCTGTTTGTTTGTTACATAATCTACAATTAAAAACGCTTAAACCAAGTGAAATCTGAGGAAAGTCGTGGTATACTTTACATCAAAATCCAATTAGTAGGTGCTGAGTAATCAACAAAAAAACTACAGCCGCTCGAGAAAACCCCCCGGTCGAACGCCTTACAACAAAGACGAACGTCACAGAATACATAATAGTGTATATCCCGATATTCCCACGGGATCGGGACTTATGCGGGTTTGAATATGGAATAATTCGTAAATTTAATTTCACCCGCGTAAGTCCCGATCTCGTTTGAATATCGAAAAAAAAAAGAATATTTCGTATATTTTATTTCACCCGCGTAAGTCCCTATCTCGTTTGATATCGAAAAAAAAAAGAATATTTCGTAGTTACGTATATTTAATTTCACCTGCGTAAATCCCGATCTCGTTTGAATATCGAAACAAAAAAAAAATAAAAAAAAAACGTGTGGCACTCGAGGACTGCCGCGGTAAAGCTATTGCTTAAAAAGGTTTCTTGAAGCAAGAAGTAATCCCTCTTCCTATAGTTCCTTTAAACGCTCGAGAATAATTTCTTGTCTTAGTAAATGTTCTTATAAAATAATAATAAAAAAAAAAAAAAAAAAAAAAAAAAAAAAAAAAGAGCTGTCATACATGTCATACGCATTTTTTCTCACATATTTTATTTTAATTATTACAAATATATTTCTTAACTTTATTTTACAATATCAAACACGCAGAACAACAACAAGTCACATTATATATAATTCATAACGTTCAAAATCAAAACATGTCAAAGTCAAAAATATTTATTATGATTTCTTAAATTTTGTGATGATAACCAGACAAAAAGTGAAAAATGCAACGACAGGAACAGCTAGACTACACGCACAACCACCAGCCAGGCAGCCCGTGACCAGCCACGAGTCGTCGGATGAGGAGGTGTACTACACACCTCCGGATACTCGCGGCTCCGCCAGTAGCAGTGAATCCGGGCTGTCGTCGCCGACGCCGCCACCACCACCTGCGCGACGACGAGGGCGACCACCGTCGGCACGCTTGGGGCCTGCGGGACACAGCGTTCCGCGCCCGGCCCTCGCTACCGATGGTGTAGTGCGTCGCATGCGATGGTCTCAGACTATGAATGAGAACTGCATGCGCGCCTATTACAGGGCTACAAAGGGAGGAACCTTCATAACTACGTATCGTGACAGGATGCTGCCTTTGTTTCAGGCACTTGAACCAACCGTGTCCGTGTCTGCCCAACGACTGTCGGATCAAGTGAGAGCTATCCAACGGTGTAAGTTGTTGGACGACTCTACTCTTGACCGTCTTCGCACCGAGGCGCTACCTATTGGCATGACTTCGGACTCGCAACGAGATCCGCCTGCCCCGCCGTCACTGACACCGAACCAGGTGTCATTGGCTGTGATGTCCCGGGTGGACCTAGTCGCTGAAGAAGATGATTCTGCTAATATGAGCGTAAGTACCCAGTGCAATGAGCATTTGAGGAGAACTTTGGAGGATGCAATTCAATTGTATAGATCCCCAGCTAGTTCTAGGCCCCGATTGCCTCGTTTGCCTACGCATAGACGTAATTTGGCGTTAGTGGGTGCCCTGGATGACTTACTAGCTCCCTACTTGGGTGCTAGTGAGGATTTAAACGATACTCACTCTATCTTGTATTGCGGGGCTATTACGGCGTGTCGTGTGGCTCGTGTCAGATTTCCGGACCCTGACCGAGCCCCTCGGCCCCCGTCATATGTCCCTGCTTGGCAGGTGCGGATCGAGCGACGTATCGATACATTTAGGACACTCATTGCAAAGCTAATCTGCTTCAGAGGAGGCAACACTCGCCCCCGAGTGATGCGTTTCGTGAACCAAGCCTTTGCTGGGACCGGCATTAGGCCGCAACAGTACATGTCTTGTGTCACGGAACGCATTGACTTTCTGAAGCAGAAAATCTACGCGTGGGCAAAACGCATTCGGCGCTACAGAGAGCGTGTGGATCGATACCAACTGAATAGTATGTTTCAGAGTGATCAAAGAAAGGTATACCGAAGCTGGGAAAAGCCTAGTCAGCGTGTGATTGACGAGCAAAGGCCAGATAGCCGAACCATGATTAATTTCTGGCGTGATATCTGGTCGGTGCCCGTCGATCACACCGAGGGTGATTGGATGCGTGTTGTTAGCGATGCGTGTGAGCCGATTGAGACCATGGAGGCCATAAGTATTACACCGTTAGATGTAAAATGTGCGATTCGTACGGCCCAGAACTGGAAAAGTCCTGGACCGGACGGATTGCACAACTTCTGGCTGAAGTGGTTTCGAAGCTCACACGTTCGACTCGCTACACAATTCCAAGAGGCCCTTGAACTAGGTTCTCTTCCAAGCTTCCTAACAACTGGTGTCACCTTCCTGCTCCATAAGTCCGGTAGTACCACGGAAGCTAAGAACTACAGACCCATTACATGCTTGCCTACCATCTATAAGCTCCTCACATCCATTTTGACGGTCAAAATTAATTCGCACATCGTTGCGAATAACATTTTGGCCCCAGCTCAGAATGGATGTAGGGTTGGGTCCCGTGGTACTAAGGAGCTCCTCCTTATCGACATGGCCGTATGCCAACAGGTTCGTCGGAACAGAAGAAATATTTCTACTGCCTGGATCGACTACAAAAAGGCCTACGATTCGGTGCCTCATTCATGGTTAAGGAGGGTCTTAGAGTTGTATAAAATCGATACAACTCTAAGAAATTTTCTTGATTCGTGCATGAGGCAATGGATCACGGTGCTTTGTCAACCAGGCGGTGTAGATACTCTTTCTGAGCCGGAGGACTACATAAGGATTGAGCGGGGTATATTTCAGGGTGACAGTCTGAGTCCCCTGTGGTTTTGTCTAGCCCTGAATCCTCTTAGCACTTTGCTTAAGAATACAGGTTTAGGCTATCGACTACGGAGAGAGGGTGAAGTTATTTCTCACTTGCTGTACATGGACGATCTCAAACTTTTCGCTACTAAAAAACCAGAGTTGGTGGCCTTGTTAGAAATCACTCATAATTTCAGCAGCGCCATCAATATGGAGTTCGGTATCGATAAGTGTGCGGTCCTACATGTACAACGAGGGAAAGTTGTAAATTCATCAGATTTGCAACTTTCAGAGACAATATCGCTCAGATCTCTCTCTGAAGGCGAAACTTACAAATATCTAGGTATGGCAGAAGCATTAGCTATTGACGGGGACGTAAAACAGTCAGTGAAAGATCGTTTCTTTGGTCGCTTGACAAAAGTTCTTAACAGTCTTTTGTCGGGTGGCAACAAAGTGCGAGCTTTCAATGGCTGGGTTATGCCTTTACTCATCTATACTTTTGGCATACTTAGATGGACTCAGACTGAACTTGACGCCCTGGATCGGAGAGTACGTTCACAGCTGACAGTCCATCGCATGCTTCATCCGCGCTCATCGGTGATGAGACTGTACATTCCCCGAAAGAGTGGTGGTCGAGGCTTTTTAAATGCTAAGACCCTACACAATCGGGAAGTGTGCAGCCTCAGGGAATATTTTCTCGGATCCGAGAGTGGGATGCATTGTGATGTGGTAGCTGTGGATAATAACCTCACTCCGCTCTCCTTGGCAAAAGAGAATTGGCGTAAACCCTCGATACTCAGCGTCGAGGACCGCAAGGACATATGGAAGAGCAAGGAGCTGCACGGGAGGTTTTATCGGGCTCTTACAGATCCCGATGTAGACTTCCTCGGTTCGGTGAACTGGCTACGTTTCGGTGACCTCTTTGGGGAAACCGAAGGTTTTGTTTGTGCAATTGCCGACGAGGTAATGATGACGAACAACTATCGGAAATATATCCTGAAGGACGGTACGGTCGATATTTGTCGGGCATGCCACCGTCCCGGGGAGTCACTCAGGCATATTATTTCCGGTTGTTCTCATCTTGCCAATGGTGAGTATTTGCACAGACATAACCTAGTAGCTAGGATTATCCACCAGCAACTTGCTCTTAAATATGGACTCGTGGACCAAGAGGTGCCATACTATCAATATGCACCCGCGCCAGTTCTAGAAAACGGCCGTGCCATGCTCTACTGGGACCGGTCTATCATCACGGACAGGACTATTGTCGCCAATAAGCCTGATATCGTGATAGTAGACCGGTCGGAGCGACGGGCAATACTCGTCGATATAACCGTTCCACATGACGTTAATCTCGTCAAGGCCGAAAAGGACAAAGAAACTAAGTACTTGGACTTGGCCCACGAGATTACCGCCATGTGGGACGTTGATTCGACGAGTATTGTTCCGATAGTTGTATCGGCAAATGGACTCATAGCGAAGAGCCTTGATCAACACCTCAAGAGGCTCTCGCTGGATGGTTGGGTCAAGGGTCAGATCCAGAAGGCAGTCATCTTGGATACGGCACGTATTGTCAGAAGATTCCTCTCTCTGCGGCTCTAACCATCGGTAGCCTGGGCCCTGCCTCGCTGCCGACGGTCTTCTAGGTTTAGGTTTTTATAATGATTTACTGTTTTATATGCAAAATTTATACATTATTTTTAAAACTTGTAAATTAAATTTTATTTAGGTTAGGTTTTAAAGCTTAGATAGAATTATTTTATAAGTTTTTATGGTGATGTATATATTTTGTAATCAGTTTGTTTTTATAAAAATTTAAATTTAAGAAAAATAAATGAATTGAAAAAATAATAATAGTCGTCCGACATTTGTCGTCCGCCAATTGTCGTAAAAAAAAAAATGTCGTCCGACATTTGTCGTCCGTCAATAGTCGTCCGTTAATAATCGTCCGTCATTTGTCGGGGGTGTTAGGTTTTTTCGTTACGGAATTTCTTGATTCGCCCCCCAAGGCCCGCGATAAAATCTATGCAATAGCATAAAAAAAAAAAAAAAAAAAAAAAAAGTAAGTATCCTATGTCCTTCTCCTGGTTCTAAGCTACCTCTCCATCAATTTTCAGCCAAATCGGTTCAGCCGTTCTCGAGTTATAAAAAGTGTAACTAACACAACTTTCTTTTTATTTTCAAGGACATTTAATTAAAACAAAATAATATTATAACATACATACATACATACATACGGGTCAAAAACATAACCCTCCCTTTTGGCTTCGCCGTAGTCGGGTAAAAACAAAATAATATTATTCTCTAGTGTATTTAAGAGGAAAGGGTACCGGAGGCTCTTTCCATACAAACTATTACAAACGTAGTCGACTGTTTTCTCCCTGGATATAGGCACTAGAGCAAATAGTTTTGGTGCATAAAACTTATAATTGCCATGACCATGCCCCTATTTTTTGATTTTTTTAATTTTTTTAATTTTAATTTCTATGATAATTAGAAAATGAAAAAAAAAACCAAAACATAGGGGCATGGTCATGGCAGTTATAGATTTTGTGGCACAAAAATATTTGTGCTAGTGTCATTATCCAGGGAGGAAACAGTCGACTACCTTTGTATGGAGAGCGCGCAGGTACCCTTTCACCTTAAGAAGAGAATTATTTTCTGCTTCAAGAACCTTATTTTCTATTTAAGAGTCTTTTTAATTTTTAGTTTAAACGTGGGTGTTCAGTTAAATCTGAACATTAATATGAAAATGTATTTTTCTACTAAAATGCTATATTTAATAAGTAGGGCAACATTGAATGTTGGTATTAATTTTAAGTAAACATGGCAACTTTGCCTCTTCCGTTTCGATCTTCAATGAAGCTGTTGTACTCAATTTCTAAATTCTTAATAAACGCGAGTTATCGTCAAAATAAGCTTGCATTTTATTTATACATGCCGGCGCTTGGTCCTTCGAAAGAAACCAGTGTAAATTCGGTGTTTTCGTTAGTTTTCCGCGGTTTTGTGTGCGTGAGTTCGGTTACCGGTTCATGCTCGGGCCGCCGAGTGTTGCGAAATTTATGCAAAATATTGCATATTTTCGACGGCAAAGGAGCTACGGAACATCACTGGAGTACAATTTACGAGATTATCGAAGAAAATCTACGAGATTATCGAAGAAAAACCTACTTCAATCTGTATTTTTATGCAGACGATCAATTTTTGAAGTGAGGGTGATTCGAGAAAACTTTTCTATCTTGCCGCAACGGGAACGAACAGAATTCGCCGAGGCGGCCATATCCGGAAGTGCGCGCACGCAGTGTTCGTCAGGTTGGCTACACTGCGCGAGAGACGGCCCGTCTTCGAGTCGAGTTGACAGCAGCTGTCAGCTGTCATCCATCATCCGACCGGCTTTGTTTGTTTACAAACAACAATAGTCGAAATTTACGTATTTACATCGATTTACGTCGAGTTTCGTTGCGGATTGCGGTAATAAATAATAATAAATACAGTGAATATCATTGCGGAGTGCGAAAATAAATATAAATCAAGTGCGTTACGAAAAAAATTGTGTGTTTTAGTGCGGTATTTGCAAACAGCGATACTGTTTGTGTGCGGTTTGCGTCTAAAGGATTACAGTGAACGAATTATTTACCAAACCTTGGTAAGCAATGGAAACGAGCTTGAAAAAGTTGCGTTTACAACGTGGACAGCATAAAGGTACTGTGACTAGAATAGAAAACTTTGTGAACGATCCCATCAACCTAACCTCTTCTTCAGTGGAAATGTTAGAAGCGCGTAAAGATAAATTACTAAGTACAATGCGTAGCTATGAAACTGTGCAATTAGATATTTTGTCTCTTGATCCGGAGGATCCTGAAAATGTTGAGCAATTGGAAGAAAAATATTATCACATCATATCAAAGCTTGATTCAAGTTTGAAAAAGTTAACAGAATCTGAAGTATCTAAATGTCCAAATGTAGCATCTTCCAAATTGCCCAATATTGAAATTCCAGTATTCTCTGGCAAGGATTTTACCAAATATACTCCATTTATGGATTTGTTTAATGCGGTTTTTCATAACAACAAGTCACTATCTGATGTTCAAAAATTATTTTACTTAAGAAAGTATTTATCTGAAGAAGCATTAGCTGTAATAGTGAATTTACCACTTATAAATGAGTCGTACAAGGAAGCCATTGATTTATTAAAGAAAAGATATGATAATAAGGCGCGCTTGATAAGTAATCATATAAACATAATTTTAGAAATGCCATCTATGCAGCGGGGTACTGCGGCCTCTTTAAGATCGTTTATATCGGAAGTGCAGCAACAAATTTATGCTCTTAAAAACTTAAAACAGCCCATCGAACAATGGGACATGTTGCTTATTTGTATTTTGACAAAAAAGTTGGATCAATATACCAACCGGGCATTCCAGTTAGAAAGGGATCCCGAACCATTACCCACATTAGTTGAGTTTATTAACTTTTTGGAAAAACGCGCCAATGCGTTTGAAGAAAGTGGAGACAAAACTGCTCATGAGAGCATCTCCAAAAGGCCTTTTAAGGTAACCAATGTTGCCGCCAAACCTAGTCTTGGTAAAGTTTGCAAATATTGTAATAAAGTGAACCATTCATTGTTTAATTGCCCAAAGTTTAAAACAGCAGCTGATGTTGTTAGAATTAAGTTTGTTGACGATCACAAACTATGTACAGTTTGTCTCAATGAACACAACGGGCGCTGCAGGTTCCATTTTAAATGTAAAATTTGTAAGTCAGGCCACAATACACTGTTGCATAAAGATGGCAATGCAGATCAAGAGCAAACGGTTGCTCTTCACACAAGTACTTCCTCTACACAGGTATTATTACCTACGATTAAAGTTAAATTGTTTGACATTAGAGGACGCGAACTACTTGTTAGGGCATTGCTTGACAGCGGCAGTCAAGCCTCATTTATCACTCACTCTTTAATGAAAAGGCTATCCTTGAACCCTATTACCCAATCTACTAATATTATTAGTATTGGCAACAAAAATAATATAATAAATAAACATGTGAATATTGCAATTCACTCTCCAGTGCAGGACATGCAATTTCATGTTAAATGTAATGTGGTAGATGCCATAACTACACGGTTGCCTCAACAATATTTTGATCTTAATTGTTTTATCTTGCCAAAAGGTATTCATTTATCAGATGATAAGTTTAATGTGCCAACGGATATTTCACTTCTTTTAGGGGCTGACATATATTTTAATATTTTGTTAGATGGCCACATTAAACTAGCAGATGGTCCTGTGTTGCAGAATACTTTGTTTGGTTATGTTGTTGGAGGAATTGTGTCTAACTCACCTAATGACAATAAAACTCTAGTGTCAAATTTTGCTATCTGTGATCATGAAAAATTAGAGAATGTAATGGAACAGTTTTGGCTGAGTGAAAGAATCCCTGAGCCTCTTGAAAAACAAAACAAGGTTACAGCTGAGTTACAAAAGGCAGAAAATATTTTCCAAAAGTCGGTACAGATTAAAAATAACAAGTTTTTTGTAGATATGCCTCTTGTAGCTGATTTAAACAATTTAGAACTTGGAGATTCTTTTTCAGTAGCACTACTAAGATTCCTCGCACTGGAGAGAAAATTAAAAAGTGATGCAAATTATTTTAAATTATATAAAAAATTCATAGATGAGTATTTAGCTTTGGGACATGCCAAGATAGTAGATATTGGTACTTATGATATACAAAATGGGCCTGTATATTTTCTTCCCCACCATGCTGTTGTTAACGAGAATAGTAAAACAACAAAACTTAGAGTTGTATTTAACGGCAGCATGAAGTCAAAAAATAAAATTTCCCTTAACGACGTTATGTTGAATGGGCCAATTGTTCAAAGCGAACTTTTCGATATTCTTGTCCTATTTAGGACTTATATTTACACATTGATATGCGATGTATCAAAGATGTTCCGAGCGGTAAATATTAATGAACATCAACTTTCTCTTCAAAATATATTATGGAGAGACGATCAAAACAGCCCTATTAGTTGTTTGCAGCTTCAGACGGTCACGTATGGCCTAAAGGCTTCGACCTATCTAGCAACAAGGTGCCTTATTGAACTGGCACAGAGATATGGGGAAACCTATCCACTTGCGGCTCAAGCCATGCGTTCCAATACCTACACTGACGATGTGTTGTCCGGAACAGATGATCGTAGCCAACTTTGTGAATTAAAAAGGCAGCTAATAGAGCTATTAGGCAAAGGTAGTTTTACTTTGCACAAGTGGTGCTCAAATGTGCCAGAAATTTTAAATGACATCCCAAGTGAACACAAGTATTTTGAGGAAATTGATATCAATAAAAACAATATTATTAAAACTCTTGGTTTAAAATATGATATCATACCCGATCAGTTCACTTTCACAAGTCCTGATAGTTTAAAAAAGGATTTGCAGACCAAAAGGAGTATCCTTAGCTACATTGGTAAAATGTTTGACCCTTTGGGATTAATTGGACCAATTATAGTAGTTGCAAAGCTATTTATGCAAGAGCTGTGGTCAATCAAAATTGGATGGGACACCATACTGCCACCTGCTCAACTTGAGTACTGGAGGAAGTTTATGTACAACTTAAGTATGATGGGAACCATCTCTGTGCCAAGGTGCTTATCACACAAAAGCTTCACAAACATACAATTAGTGGGCTATGCGGATGCATCAATCAAAGCATTTGGGTGCTGTCTGTATCTGAGGGTTGTGGATGAGCAAAATTCAAAGGTGTATGTAAACTTGCTTTGTTCAAAGTCAAGGGTTGCCCCTATGGGCAAAACATTGACTATTCCTAAACTTGAACTCAACAGCGCTGTTCTCTTGTCTCAGCTGGCAAGTCGGGTCTTTGACATTTTGAAGACAAGATTCTCATTGTCAGTTCACTTATACAGCGACTCACAAATTGTGTTGGCATGGCTGACATCAACCAAACCCATTCGCGACCTGTATGTTTCAAGGCGAATTAAACAGATACATGAGCTTACAAGGGTCTTTGAGTGGTCATATGTTAGGTCTGCAGATAATCCAGCCGATTTGTTATCTCGTGGCTCTGATCCACAAAAACTAAAATCAAGCAACTTATGGTGGTGTGGGCCTGCTAATTTGGCAGATATAGAGTTTACTCACTCACACACAGAATTTCAATTTCCTATTCCCTGTAACGATGAGACTACCGCCAATGTCTGTACTACTGAAATTACTGATTTCAATCTTTTTGAAAAATATTCAAGTCTCTACAAATTACAAAAGGTAGTGGCTCTGCTATTGAGATTTAAAAATAACTGTATTACTATAAATAAAAATGGAAAGGCCTTTGGCCCATTGAGCCCAAAAGATTTAGATAATTCACTCCATGTAATAATTCGTGCGGCTCAAATTAAACATTTATCCTTTGAGATACAATCCTTGTCTAAAGGCAAGACTATCAAGTCTGGTTTAGCTAACTTACATCCTTTTTTAGATGAAAGTAACATTTTAAGAGTAGGTGGTCGCCTTCAAAATGCCACAAATATGTCATATGACAAAAAACACCCAGCAATAATACCAAAATCATCTCGTATTGCTTCAATGCTTGTTGAAAGAGAGCACCTGCGCCTTCTCCATGCAGGGCCCAAGTTAGTACTTAGCTCTCTCTCGCAAAAATACTATTTGATTAGTGGTATTAGAGAAGTCAAGAAGGTGGTCCATAAGTGTGTCACATGTCATCGCGTGAAGGCTGCTGCTGCGAAGCAACTGATGGGGTCTCTCCCTAAAGAAAGGTTGATGAAAACTAAGCGACCATTTCAGACTATAGGTTTGGACTTTTGTGGCCCATTCAGCATAAAAGTTGCTAGAATTCGTAATCCAATAGTGTCAAAGGCTTATGTGGCACTATTTATTTGTTTTGTCACAAAAGCAATCCATGTTGAACTGGTTACTGATCTCTCTACCGAAGCATTCTTGGCATGTCTCAAACGCTTCATTGCAAGACGTGGATTGCCTAACTGTATTTTTTGTGACAATGCCACTACATTTAAAGGTGCTTCAAACACCTTAAAAGGATTGTATGATCTATTTAATTCCAAAATGCACAAAGATGCAGTTATTAATTACTGTTTGGAAAAATGTATCCAATTTAAATTTATTCCCAGTTACTCTCCAGAGTTCGGAGGATTATGGGAAGCCGGGGTTAAGAGCTTGAAGTTTCATTTAAAAAGAATAGTTGGCAATCACTGTCTTACCTATGAAGGTCTCAACACAGTCATTACAGAAATAGAAGCCATTCTCAATTCACGGCCACTGCTTCCTATGTCCTCTGACATTTCTGACACCAACTACCTGACCCCAGGCCACTTTCTCATTGGCCAAGCAATGACAAGCTATCCTGAAGTAGATCTTACCAATGAAAATGTAAACCGTTTAAAATTTTGGAATGTCTTGACCAAATTAAAACAGGATTTTTGGAAGGCTTGGTCAAGAGACTATCTTACTCAGCTTCAGAGTAGGCCCAAGTGGATTGAGGCTCATCCTAATTTAAAAGTAGGAGATCTAGTGATTGTAAGATCAGATAATACTGCTCCACTTAAATGGCCAATGGGTCGTATTGTAAAAGTTTTTCCTGGCTCTGACGGTAAGGTAAGAGTGGCTGAGATCAGGATTGGTAATAAAACTTATACAAGGTCTTATAGAAAATTAAGCCCTCTACCTATGAATTAAGTTTTAATTTTAAAGAAATAGACTTATTATAGTCTCAAATATTACTTAGGTTTAAGAAATTTAAGTATTAGCCTCTAGGGTAATACCCTTCTACTTTCTTTTTTGTATTTAAAGTTGTTTAAGGGCAAAAGTAATACCAAGCTTTAGATTCTCACATAAAAATTATTTCAGTTTTATTTGAAACATTATACCTATTAATCCTTAACGAATTTAACGCCAGTATCAAGATAGAGTCACATTTAAATTCACATTTTGTTAATTATTTGTATTATTACTGTTTCCTTTTCCCTTTGGGCCCAACTATGTTCAGTTAAATCTGAACATTAATATGAAAATGTATTTTTCTACTAAAATGCTATATTTAATAAGTAGGGCAACATTGAATGTTGGTATTAATTTTAAGTAAACATGGCAACTTTGCCTCTTCCGTTTCGATCTTCAATGAAGCTGTTGTACTCAATTTCTAAATTCTTAATAAACGCGAGTTATCGTCAAAATAAGCTTGCATTTTATTTATACAGTGGGTAAAATGAAAATAAAACTGCTAACTACAAATCACTACATAGTATAAAACAAAGTCGCTTTCTCTGTCCCTATGTCCCTATATCCCTTTGTATGCTTAGATCTTTAAAACTACGCAACGGATTTTGATGCGGTTTTTTTTAATAGATAGAGTGATTCAAGAGGAAGGTTTATTTATGTATAATACATGCATAATATAGCCGTGTGAAGCCGGGGCCGGTCGCTAGTGTCTTATAACTACTGTAAGCACGAGTACCTATTTCTGAAAATATAGAGTAAGTTTGCCGACGTAGTATCAAACACAACTCCCACCTATAGCTTTTAAAAACCAGCCAAGTGCGGACTTGCGCACGAAGGGTTCCGTATCATATTGTATGGGAGAACAAAAAGTGGAAGTGTGTTTTTTTCTGTTTTTTAGTATTTGCTATAGCGGTTACAGAAATACATAATCTGTCATCAACTGTCTAGCTATCACGGTTCGTGAGATACAGCCTGGTGACGGACAGACAGACGGAAGAACGGACGGATAGTGAAGTCTTAGTAATAGAATCCCGTTTTTACCCTTTGGGTACGGAACCCAAAAAACCAGCCAAGTATATGTAGTCAAGTCACGCTCAGTATATGGTTTCATAGGTACTGTAAGTTAGAACTCGCTGATGAGATGCCAGAGTGGAGGAAGTGTGCGCGGAAAAGGAACACCAGGAAATTAAGGAACAACACAAGAAATCAATAAATTCAACCCCAATTTACTTGTAAGGGAGGGAATCTTTTTTTAACAAGATTTTACGTGTGATTAATATGTATGTATATAGGTAAGGTATTTGCCAAATTACAGCTTTCTAGTACTAATAGTCTATGAGCTAGGCCGTGGATTGATGGGCGGAGACATGGAGAAACTATAAAAATTTAAAATTTATAAAAACCCCTCGACTTTTATCCCCCATAACTTTCAGATGGCTGAACCGATTTCGATCAAACATATTATATAGGTAAGAACACTAATTCACCTTTCAAACAAAAGTAACAAAATCGGTTCATCCGTTCAGGAGCTACGATACCACAGACAGACACACAGACACGTCAAACTTATAACACACCGTCGTTTATGCCTCGGGGGTTAAAAAGGGAATCACACTTCAGTCTAGATTTATGGCGAAGCTTAGCTTCATCACCAACAGATGGCGCTGAAAGGAATTAGATTGCGTATTAAATTTGCAGGGATGTATTTCCCGAATAAGGTTTTTAAGGATAAGCTCAAATATACGTTCCAAAAAGATAACGTTGGTTCGCGGCTTTGATTAAAGTAAAATTTGAATCCTATTGGGCTTATACTCGATAGGCTGGGCAAGCGTTATTACCTGCCCATTAGAAGAAACATTCGTCCAAACGTATTTCAAAATAAATTGTACTTATTTAAGGGGTTTTCTAGTCGACCTAGTGTCCTAATCCCTACCAGCGTATCCCTACCATTAGGGATAGGTGGAAATTGACTTCCACTTATCTCTACCAAGTGGTTTTTGTTGACAATTAAGTACAATTCAGTCGAGTATTTAGGTTGTATCACGCTCATCTTTCAGGTCAGCCTGCCTAGCATAAACACCAAAACACTATACGATAAAGCGATATAACTACATCAACTCTCAAAATATGATAGATAAAGCCGCCATGTTGAATTTCTATCATAATTTTTATCGGCTTTATCTATCATATTTTGAGAGTTGATGTAGTTTTATCGCTTTATCGTATCGTGTTTTGGTCTTCATGCTAGGCAGGCAGAGAGCTACATCAGACTGCATCGGCACTTACTATCATGTGAGATAGTGGTCAAACGCTGACCTATCTATTATACAAAAAGATGATTCATTTGCATCACATAACCAAATATCTACTAAAAGGATTTACCAATCTCAGAAATCTTTCAAACGTTCACTAAATAAACCAAAAAAAACATCTAATTCGGGCGGGGCATCGAACCACCACTTGTAGGTCAGTCACCGTGCACATTTAAATACCCTACATACATAACTGGCTGCGTCTCGTGGTTTTACCCGCGTAATTTTTTAAGCTATTGCATAGCTTTTATCGCGGGCTTTGATCGCGTTCACCCCCCACTCCGCCTACCATGTAGCTCGGCCGAGCGTGCAATAGCTTTACCGCGGTAGTCCCAGAGTGCCACACGTTTTTTTTATTTATGTTTAGATCGTTTTTTGTTTTAGTTCTGATCGTCTTTTGCCTTAAGGCCTTATAAAATCACCTTCTTGTCCATCTGTCCGTGTGTCACCACCGATTTTCTCAGGAACGGGTGGACCTAGCAAGTTGAAATTTTGTACCAGATACGGAAGTCTATAGTCCCTATTAGGTGTAAGTATAAAATTCAAGGTCCTGAGTCAACACGATAAAAAGATAGTGATAAAAAAAGATGTGATAGGGGAGCCACATTAGAGCTCACAATAGACATGCAAATTTATAAAATGAATAGCTGCGTCGCCGTCGTTGAAATCGATGAGGAGGACTATATATATTTACAAAAGAAAAGTATATCCGTTGTCTGGCCACCATAACACAAGCCTAGTTACTGAGCTTGGGGCTAGACGGCGCTATGTGTAATTTTCTACAATAAATATTTAAAAAAGTCTAGGCTTGGAACAAGAACAACGATAGGTTAAAAACCGTATAGGTACCAATAATTACTATCACACAAACTTTCGTACTTAAAATATTAGTAGTACCTATGTATGTATATATATATATATATATATGTATAAGTATATAAGTGCTCACCGCACAACCCACCGATGACCTTTTGCACGGACGACGCATCTTCAAAATGTCAGCGATTGAGTAATTATATTGCAAGAGTTCTCTATCCAAGTACATTTATGTAATCGTCATAAAAAACAAACATACTGAACTTTTCTATTTATAAAGTCTTTAGTGTTTTTTTCTCGAAATTTTTTGAGATTTTTTACAGTTGTTATGACTTTTTAATCTTTTTCACTGAAAAAACAGTATTGTATTTATAACCAGAATCTCGTCATCTCTACAATACTTTCTTGTTGTATATGTGACGATAGTACGCCTTGTAAACATAACCATCTTGTTCTAGTCAAATCGAATTGGTAATATGACATAACATATCGTAATGCTTATAAGAGACGGTATCCTAGCAAGCAACGTCTTCTCCATAATTTCTCCAATTTATTACCTCTTGAATAATAGGAGCAAGTAGAGCATCTTTTTAGAGTTCCGTACCCAAAGGTTAATAACGGGATCATATTACTAAGACTCCACCAGCCTTTACTGACTTGATTTCTATGCAAAAAGTGTCGTTACAACTTTTGGTCTTAATTTTTTCCGTCTAAGTAGCCCCCTTTCGCGATAAGGAACTTTCGTTCCAAAAAATAGTTTTTATACGACTTTTACTACTTAATTATGTTCATAAGTGTACATGATAAAAAACTGACGATTTCCTATAAAGACGTTTTGATATATAGACCTCTTGATAGTTAGACGTTTTGCTACATGGGCGATTAGCTAACTAGGCAGATTGCTCACTAGACTTTTCGCTATGTTTGACGTTTTGCTACTTAGACTTTTTGATCGGGAGGCGATCTTACGAACCGTGATAGCTAGACAGTTGAAATTTTCACAGATCATGTATTTACATAACAACAAATAGGTACATAAAACAGAATATAATTGGCCGGCTTTTTTATAATACCAAGGTTTGCTGTCTATTTTCACACAGATACTACACGTCAACACAGCTCTTTTTGAATCGATCGTCAAAACTAGTTTTTTACTCTAATTTTTCGTTAAATTTTTAAAATAAATGAATCATCATTAAAATTACACATAAATTAATTAGTTGATTATTTAATTAAGTTACAAGAAATTTGTAATCACTTAATGAACGTAGTAACTTAATTGTTGATCATTTTATTAAATAGCTATAAATATTTAACTAAGCATTACTGATTTTGCAATTGGTGTTTACAAATTACCTATTGAAAAGTATGCGTTAAGAGTCATGAATTTACATCACACAAAATGATTGATGAATGAATTTCATTTACTTACGAACATCAAAAATGCGTTCACTTGGAAAAACATATTTATTATGAGTTGGCCTTTTTGACTTTTGTACAGACCCATAATTAAGATATTTTATTATTAATGTGACTATTTCCGAGCATTTTAGGTAATTTATGGTACCCCAGCCTTAGAGCGTGTCACACGTCCGAAATAATTTACAAAATAATTTTAGAACATTGATCGATTTCGGAAATTCCCCGTCTTAAATAATACTTATTTTTAGGGTTCCGCACCTCGAAAAGAAATAACAGAACCCTTATAGGATCACTTTGTTGTTTGTCCGTCTGTCTGTCTGTCAAGACCCTTTTTCTCAGGAACGCGGAGGTATCAAGCTGGAATTTATTTAAACACGATTTTCACTCTTTTTTTGTGTTCTCATGTTACGGGTAACTTGATAAGTTGAAACATTTTACAAAAGATCCAGTTCATATTACCGATATACGCACGCACAAATTGGGCAAAATCATAAAACTTCACGTGAATCATTCCTTTAGACGCATAACACCAACTACGCAAATACTACCTTTACGCAAAACGCATTACTCGCAAAATACCACTTACGCAAAATACAACTACGCACAACACCAACTTCGATTCAAGCAAAACACAAACTACGCATTACACCAAATTTGATTTAGAAACAAACAAATAAAAACAAAAGACGATCGAAATGATGATCGAAATGAAAACAAAAGACAATCGAAAAAACTATCGCAACGGAAACAAAAGACCATCGAAACGGAAAAAAGAGCCGACCGTAATGGAAATATAAGACTATCAAAATGGAAACAAAAGACGATCAAAAACAGGGACATAACGGCAGGTAAGTACCTGCCATAATGTGACAATGAGAAAAATGTAAAGCACTTTTCTCATTTTTAACCGCCGAATGACAATCAGCAAAACACCACAAAACGTCGAGTTGGTGTTTCGCGTTTACGGTGTTCGTCTAAAGGAAACGTGGGGTGTGGTATCTTGAAGTACCTACTTAAATAAAAATAATTTTCACATTACACGCCTTAAAAAAATATGATTTTATGGCAGACATGTTTGTCACTGAAATTAATTAATAATAATTCATCCAAGGATTTTTGAATGCGAGGATTCACTCAATGGACATGAGGAAGTTTGTCGCGACGGAGTGCAATTTCGTGCGCAGGCGTCGCTCGTACATGAATATTAAATAACAAAGTACCGTTTTATTTTAACTTATCGAGTGCGTTGTTAGAGTTATGGCCGGTGTGTTGTGAGCTAAATATATGGCTACGAATGGTAATTTGCTGTATGATTGGACTGAGATTAGGTGGTATGTAAGCTGAGTATTTGTTAGCTACGCTATGGCTTGGAGGGTATGGATGTATCCGTAGAGATTTACTTTTCATAGAAGTTTTATTTCGCCGATCTAATTTTAAGCTGAGTATTTATTATCTAGGCAAGGGCTGGGAGAGAATTGATTTACTTTTCTTAGAAGTTTTTTTCGCGGATCTAATTTTAATAAAAGTCAGAAGCTTAATTAAGTTCATAATATTTTTTATGAATTTATATGAAATCGGTTAAAAAATAAAAGTCTTAATTGACTAATATATATATCATCGCACAGCTTTTAAGCCAATATGGTCGGATAATAGCACGCAGTTCTTCACTATTGTTTTGCTAGAACACAGAAAGGTAAAAATGCAGAAATATGTAAAAATGAGTCATTTTCTTTTATTTGCCATACCATGTTTTTTGAAGTGAAAACTTCTTTAGCGGCGTTGAGCACTTTTTCTGTAATGGGTATTAAATCTTAAACTCGCGTCAGGACACGTGACCTGATCGAAAAAGCGTAAGACGGATGGAGAGTAGACAGCTATCCCCTCTCTACGGCGCGGCGAAAATGTATGCCTGGGCCTACTGTTTTTAATTTGGCTGTGAGTGTATTAAGACGTACATATGGTATTTTTTAACGGACGACTATTGACGGACGACAAATGTCGGACGACTATTTGTCGGACGACTATTGACGGACGACAATTTGTTGGACGACAAATGTCGGACGACTATTTGTTGGACGACAAATGTCGGACGACTATTTGTCGTCCGACAATTTTTTTTTTTTCATCTAAAACTCTTTTTGCGTATGTTCTCGTTTTTCAGCAACACCACTATTAGCAACACTATCGATTGGTACAAATATATATAGGATGATTATTTTTTTTAGAAAATGAATAGGTTCGATTCCTGACTTTTCCAAAAACCTAATGATGCAGTTTAGTTTAGATTTAGTTATTGTCAAAATAGGGCATGCAACTCCTTTCAGCATTTTCCCATTCATCGCTATTTCTTAAAGAATGTAAGTATCTGCTAAGAAAATAATTTTGAAAATTTAGACACAACGCGGAGGAAGTCGCGGGAAAAGCTAATAATAAATAAAATCGGGAAAATCGGGATCGAGAGTGAAGCAGGTGACACGGCGGTGAGCTATTTGAAATCTTTATACTAACTACTTATATGGATTTCAAAAACACATTCTTAGACATTTAAGTAACAATCACTTTCGATTTCGTTAGATATTGATTGTGGAATATCTTCTCAATTGCAACAATATGTTTTACTCAAATTCCATCACATTATTATTATATTTCTTAAAACATTAGCTATGAAAGGTTACAGTAAGCTTTGCACAAATAAACATCTAAAAAGTTACACTTAATTTACACTCGAGAGCAATTAATCATGATCGGTTTTAGAAAACAAATACTCAACCTACTTACCTATGTAGACAGATCGACTCTTTATTTTATCTATAGGGTGAATTTTTTATGTGCGCTTTCAGGGCTATATCCTAAAGTATAAGAGATAGCGAAAAATGCTGAAAGGAGTTGCGTGCCCGATTTTGACAAAAACTAAAACTGGAGCTATTTCCTTTGATTTGCCATACTATGTTTGTTTCCAAGAAATTGATCTCTATCAGCAAGACTATTGATTGGTATAAAGATATAGGTTTTTTTTGCAAAATCAACTGGTTCGATTCCTTGCTCGGGTAATGACTTTTTCAAAAATCTTATGATACAGTTTTAGTTTTCGTCAATATCGGGCACGCAACTTCTTTCAGCATTTTTCGCTATCTCTTATAGTTTAGGATATAGCCCTGAAGGTCCACATAAAAAATTCATCCTGTATACTACAGCTCGCCTTTTTTAGCTTTTTGTCCTAATATGACAAAAGGCTAGCTAACACCTACTTTACCTACTAATTTCTTACGAGAAATTAAACTTATGACTAGCATCGGCCCGCGGTTTAACCGCATAAGCCCAGATCCAGTGAGAATACCGGGATTAAAATATAGCCTATATTCCAAGGATTTAATGTATGCTCATACCAAGTCTAATTAAAATCGAAATGTCTTCTTATTCCCTTGATTAGTAATTTTACAAAGTACAGTGTTTTTTGGTTTTGATGTAAATTTTTTTAAGACTCAAAAGCCTGAAAACCACTACATAGTATAAAACAAAGTCGCTTTCTCTGTCTCTATATCCCTATGTATGCTTAAATCTTTAAAACTACGCAACGGATTTTGCTGCGGTTTTTTTTTAAAGATATAGTGATTCAAGAGGAAGGTTTATATGTATAATACATGCATAATATAGCCGTGCGAAGCCGGGGCGGGTCGCTAGTACATGTATATATTAAACACCTATTAATTATCTACTTTTCGTAGCGGACTCTAATTAATTGACAGCAACTATAAGTAGCATTTATGTCAATTCTCTTCCGCATACTTTCAGGTAATATTTTAATCATACGATGACCTTTCGGCAGTTTACGAAGCGTGTTTAAGTTGGTTAATCAAGAGACGCATGCGCGAATGATACGAAATTCCATTCCCAGTGCAAATGATCGCTTAGATTTTGAAGCAAGAATCCTCTTGCTCAATTTGATTCATTTTTCGATCGTATTTTGTTTCTTTTCTCGATTGTCTTTTGTTTTTTTTTCGATCGTCTCTTGTTTTTGTTGTAACAAGACCATGAATGATGAAAAATTGCATTAGTTTGGCCAACCGAACTACTAGTCTCAACAGTTCGGTTGTTTCCCCTAACGGAACTACTGGGGCAACAGTTCTATCACTCGAACTAGCAACCAAAATACTGTGACAAAAAAGTTGCAACAGTTTTATCAATCGAACTAGCAACCAAAATACTGTGACAAAAAAGTTGCAACAGTTCTATCAATCGAACTAGCAACCAAAATACTGTGACAAAAAAGTTGCAACAGTTCTGTCAACCGAACTAGCAACCAAAATACTGTGACAAAGCCAAGAAATTCAGTATCTGCGAGATAAAATCGTTCGGTCTTTAGGCTCTGGGGTGATGACGCGGAAGACTACACGTTACACCTCACTCCTTGTTGAGGAAGTCCCAGTGGTAATAAATTGTTAACCTATAGTCTTTTAACAATTTATAATATTAATTTTCGTTCACTATAATAATTGTAAAACAGTAATATCACCAATGGTTGTATCCCGAGATTTTATAATTATCAAATCGCTTTTGTCTCCTGCGATACAAGCTTTGTTTGGTGCAGGGGACGCTAAACATTTTTAATTACTTTATATCTAGTTTGTAACACGTAGATTGTTTATGTTTAGTTTATAACACCATTCACAGGCATATCCTCACTGACATAATTTTAATTTATTCCGCTTTTGTATACTGGATTTTTTTATTAATAATGTACCTATATACTTACTTATCTAAACCTTAGTCCCGACCTATATATAAAACATAGCTACGCCCCACGGTATTACTTCCGTAAGTACTGATCATAGGTAGAGTTTTTATGCAGTGTTTCCGACTAATAAAAATAAATAAATATTCATTGGTTATACACCCACAATTACCGAAAGCCATAATTATAAATAAAAAAACAATCCTATCTGAAAAATCTTTTTTCTCAATGGAATACAAATCAATGAATTGAATTTACAATTTACTGGTTGTGCATTGAACTTGGCTTCGAGATACAAGTGCTTGTCTGCCTGCCTTGGCTTGTCCGAATCTTGATTTATTTTAAACAATCGCTGGCTGGAGTCTGACAATACTCGCTTCTTACCTTCTCACTAAATTAACCTCCATTAAGGCTTCCTTTTATAAAAATATTTATTTATGGTATTCGTCAATCCCTTGATAAGTGAATTTTTGCCTCTCTTCATGGCGTTGGTTGAATAAAGAAAATATATTCGAATAACTATTATGGGTGAATTATGCAAAACGCTGCCGTTAATTTAAAATCATTAAAGTAGATAAGTACCAGATGTTAATTTTTTTTTATAAAACCGCAAGAAGATTAAATAAAATTTTAAAACCAAGCAATCGCATTACTTCACCAAATCAATAAATTATTAATTGATTTTGGCAGGATATAGGTACTAAGTACGTTTTACTCTACCTACTTAAAAGTGAGTGTAAAGATAGGTCAGCATCACGACCTCTACGTGAAGATGCGAAACCTGTTATTAACATAGCTATTCACTATTGTATCGTCGTCGTTAAAAATAAACCCGGAAGACAAAAAACTATACCGAATAAGAAACAGGTTTAAGAATACTTTACAGAGAACAAAATAAGAGAAAACCTTCAGATCTTAATTTTGACAAAGAAGTTCGATAGGTATTGTAGAGTTTTAACGAAATATATAAAACTACCTTGAGTAAAAAGCATAACATATAACGACTTAGATTCACATATAAAAGTAGGTCTACTTATCTATTAAGCTCTTACCTTCATGCGGTTGGAAATAGACTTTAGACTTCGTCTCCTTTAGTGCTTGCAGTGATCACGATCACTGCTTTCCGAAAATAATAGCGATAATTGTGATTCATCTTGTTTTGTGTAAAAGTATACACATCTCAATACGTAATGCTAGATAAAACATGAACGATCTCAAATTAGCATCAAGAACCAATAAAATACCACTAATTTGGGGACTTTCACATCTAACTATTGTACTTTAAGATCAATTATTATTTTCATTTGGTTAATTTGACATTTAAAATTTCTTCTCTCTCGCTGTTATGCTATTTATTATTTTTATGGGACTGTAAATGAATTAGGTACATACCGAAACTATTTATATTTTCAGATAGCTTTCACTTAAAACGTAAACGTTTTAGGAAGGGAAAAAAATAATTATTTACTTTCTGTTCAACAATTAATTTGAACAAATTCTAATTCTAGAAGCAAATTCTAGAGATTCACTCAAAGATATTATAATAAATACTTGCAATAAAATACTAAGTCATAAATGATACAGAGACTTTTGGATCTTTTCTCAATAATTAAGCTTTGGGGTGCTCCCACTTGACTTGTTTGTTTTTCTTAAGTAAACCTTTAGATATCGTCTTTATTTCATTAGAAGAGTATAATCCTAAGGAATGATTAGGATTTTTATAGTGTTTGTTTACGTGGTCACGGGGTGATGGCACGGGTGACGATGCGACCGACGTCGACGACGTGTGCCAGCACGCGGCGTGCGGTGCGCGGGCGCCGCTTTTCACCGTCGAAGCCGGCGTACGCCCACCCGATATATAACCTCAGCCGCCCATTCACCCGCTCGCAGTGTGTGCTTGAACGTTACAGTGACTACTCCTACAAGGACTTACAGTTTAATCATGAATTCACGGTGTTTAATAGTGTTCGCTGCAGCCCTCGGCGTGGGTACGTAACATTTCAAATATTTAGGGCGACCGCGGCGCGCCCAGTGACGTGTGCCATGGATCGATAGGAAACATCGCAAAAGTTTAAGTGTGGTCGATATTATCGATATCACAGTTGCCAAAGAGCATTGCGACTGCAGGTGCGCCGGCGCAACGACTCTCGATAGATATTGCAGATGTGGTGAAATTATGACAACTACTGTGTGTTGTGTGGTCCCACTCTTGGAATCATTTTTTATTTGTTATTAATTTCATAAAAAAAATATGTGAAATTTTAGATTATTTTAAATCAAGTTTCCTTAAAAAAGAAATTTGTAAAATAATTTTCTATACTTATTACTGAATTGATTTTACTTTTGATGTTTAATTAGACTGCTGTTAATATTTTAGAAGCAATTAAATCAGCTATTGAAAAACATTAAATTTAAGTATAGAACTGTAAACATTCAATAAGACAGGTCTCGATGAAATAAATATGGAAACTTTCATTGCAAGCTTGCATTTTCTATCGATAGGATTGTTCGAGAACTTGGAAAGCTTAGAAAGTTGATAGATAATTCCTGGTTTTAACTAGAACGATTATTATGCCTTAGTAAAGTACGTACCTATTATAATAAAAAGATTAATAATTTGTAGAAGAATAATAATACAGGCAATGCGTGCATAGATAGGTATAGTTTCAATTTTATTATAGTTTTCAGATTCATTAATCAGTTGTCTCATAAAATATCACTTATAGGTTCAAAAGATTATAGTTTTAGTTAATATAAAATTTAAATGCCTATAGATCATTGATAGAAATATCTGATCCGTCTGATTAGGTTCAGTTTTCCTTTCATTTATTTATTCGTATGTAGATATTAACAATTGTTTAAAATTTCTGACACGTACCTACTTCCCACGGGCAGGCTTGTGTAAGCCAACAACAACGCAAATAGTTCCATCAGGTAGAAAAACTCAGCTATTCACAGCTTCTCAAAGGTGATTTTCTCTTAATTCACAATTGTGAATTAATACGTGTTATTGTAATACTAACAATCGTTTTGATTCAATGTTAATTATTGTTAAATCATAGTTCCCAGACCTTAACTTTCTCAGTATCTTGTCAATAGAAACATACACAGAAATCTCGTAAAGTAAGAGAGTTCAAATCATGTCTTAAAGTAAACGCCAAGGTCAAAATAATCTGAAATAATAGAATCATTTAATGTGTAAAATACCAATGCAACTTTAATTTCTATGTGAAACTTTGCAATAACTTAATGGCAGTGTTTATTTTAGAATGTTAAAAGTGTGTATTTCCACGCGATCAGATATTTCTATAAGTATTTTATGCGTGAAGGTATTCAATTATCTGGTGCATCACGAGATGGATATGAAAACGTCGGTGAAAATATTTCAACTGCTTCACTGCGCATGACTTGATTTTGTTGAACTGTCTTTGTATTCTGAGTCCTATTTAAAACTATCACCGTCCTGTGATTTCACCCTCATGTTTCGATGGCATTATAATATCGGGATGAAAATTATCATCACTTTTCGATGTAGCGTTCTATTTATAAAAGTACTAGCGATCCGCTCCGGCTTCGCACGGCTATATTATGCATGTATTATACATATAAACATTCCTCTTGAATCACTTTATCTATTAAAAAAAACCGCATCAAAATCCGTTGCGTAGTTTTAAAGATCTAAGCATACAAAGGGACATAGGGACGGCGAAAAGTGACTTTATTTTATACTATACTAGCGACCCGCCCCGGCTTCGCACGGCTATATTATGCATGTATTATACATATAAACATTCCTCTTGAATCACTCTATCTATTAAAAAAAACCGCATCAAAATCCGTTGCGTAGTTTTAAAGATCTAAGCATACAAAGGGACATAGGGACATAGGGACGGCGAAAAGTGACTTTATTTTATACTATACTAGCGACCCGCCCCGGCTTCGCACGGCTATATTATGCATGTATTATACATATAAACATTCCTCTTGAATCAGTCTATCTATTAAAAAAAACCGCATCAAAATCCGTTGCGTAGTTTTAAAGATCTAAGCATACAAAAGGACATAGAGACGGCGAAAAGTGACTTTATTTTATACTATGTAGTGATGATAAAAATCAGTACAGTAGTTCCGATGATAACCTCTTTCAAACATCTCAAACCCCCATGCGAAGTTTCAGATTCGTAGCCCATGTCGTTCCAAAGATTTCTTGATGAGATTCTTTCTCTTTCGTGCAATTTGTGTAGTGT
Source organism: Idaea aversata (assembly GCA_907269075.1). NCBI lineage: Eukaryota > Metazoa > Arthropoda > Insecta > Lepidoptera > Geometridae > Idaea > Idaea aversata. The sequence continues at coordinate 4,183,642 of OU026084.1, forward strand.
TTGATATTGATGATAATAATTTCACGATCATATCTGAAGCAGTTACGCGTAACGCGTTCTGGATCAAATTACTGCAATTTACAGTTAATTGGTAACCGAGTTACTCTCTTATTTGTCGTACAAAGACGCCTTTGTTTTCTCATTTATAACTATGGAGGGACCAGAATATTGAAAAACTGTAAGGGTGTGCTGTCAGCAAGACAGGATCTTACAGTTAGTCTGAAAATGTGGGTACACTTCGTCTTCTTAAGGGTTAAATTTTCCAAAATCATTTTTTAACAGATGCCTAAAAACGGTTTGCATGCCATTAACAAATGCTTTTGCTCATACGAACTCTATAAATTATAGATAACTAGCTTTTGCCCGAAACCTTGCACGCGTAGCGTCTCAATTTTCCAAAATACTTTCTTAAACGGAAGGATGCCAACGTCATAATAGCTATTTGCGTTCCAAATTTTATATTTATAGGCTATTTTATTAGGAATTTTAATGAAAGTAACTTATTTTTTATCACAGTTGCTCATAAAGTGAATCTTATTAAACCGCTTTTAGGCTCATAATGCAACGTATTATACACGCGTGCGATAAAAAAAAATCCAACTAGTGCTAAAATAATACGTTATCCCGATATGTCAAATACGTATCTTACTGCTAATGACATATAGTGAGCATATAGTAGATGAAACATTCATAAGGACATCGTTCAAATCGTACCCAAAAATTAAGGTGCCGGCCAGAAAAAAAAATGTTTCTATCTTGTAGAGAATAACATTTTAAACAATGTTTACTATGGCAACAAAGAGCTACGATCAACCATCGTTGAGTTATTTTACATTGAAAACCCAAAAAAATGCATTTTGTAGAGATCCGTTTGACCACTTTTAAGATATTACTACAGAAAAAATATAAAAATAAGTAGTAAATGGATAAGCTTTGTCTGTTTTTATTATATTTATATACATAGGTATATCCAATAACCCTTTCAGAAGTTTTAGTGGGAACTTAAAAGTGGTCAAACGGATCTCTATATGATGCATTTTTTGGGTTTTCAATGTAAAATAACTCAACGATTTTTGATCGTAGCTCTTTGTTGCCTTAGTAAACATTGTTTAAAATGTTATTCTCTACAAGATAGAAACAATTTTTATTACTGGCCGGCATTTTTTTTTGTGGGTATTTTTTGTTAGAAACATGAATGATCTCCTTTATCTGGGTTATACTGTTTTGATGTATAGAAAAAGGTACCATCCAAAGAGTTTTTAAGCCTTGCTGGCTTAAAACTCTTTGTTGGTACCTTTTTTCTTCTTTTCAAAAGGTTGTCTCTAAAGTCTGATAACGAACGATTACGTGATGACGTCTTTGAAAATATTTAAAAATTGAGTTTTGTTTTTATTTTGTTTTTTCTTTAGGTACATAAATATATTTTTTCCTTACCATTATATTCTGTTTTTAACCGCCGACGTAAAAACAAATGAAAAAAACCCTAAAAAAATATTGTATGTCAGACGAGGCTGTATAGGTTAAAAGTCTTTTGCCTAGCCTTTCGGAAGTGTAATTAACAAAAAATAGTAAACATAACCTAAAATTCTTAAAAACTTTTTATTATTATAATTTTAACAAGTCTTTTTTTTTATTCGCAACTGTGATAAAAAACGTCGTACGATACACGTGTGAATTGATCATTCCATCTCGACTTTTGCCACGCTCGCGTTCCGCTCGCGCGTCATAAACCGCCTCTATGGAATGATCAACTTTCCACACTTGTATCGCAATGTACTAATACTTAACGAGCAATTTTGATCCTGATCTAGAGTTTCTAAATTAGTCATATCTAATTAAGTAATTAGTAGATTTTTTATTTTATGTCATTTTAAAAATGTGATTAAGTGAATAAAGTATTTCGTACCTATAGTTATTAAGTAATACCTAATAATCGATACATATAATACAAACAGGTTTACAATTATATTAGGCATGAGTCAGCGTTTAAATTACATTAGACCCGGTATCAGTATCTGTGTTAATGAATGTAGTTACCTAAATTAAATATTATATAATTAAAATAATTTACAACTCTCAAACACTTACGAATTTACCTACCTTTTTAACGACTATACAGGGTTATTGGTAATTATTTAAGAAAAATGATCGAGGGCTGTTTCTGTGCATCTTAACAATCAACTTTTGTTTTACGACTTTTGGAAATTCGAGCGTTTTTTAAAAATTGTGAGGCTGAAAATCAGCTGTTACTTACACGAAGAGGTCATTAACCTTAAAATTATAGTTTTTTATGTATTGTCGATTATTTTCATTACATAACCTTAAAAAATGTTCGAATTTTCAAAAGTCGTAAAACAAAAATTTGGTTGTTAGGGTGCACAGAAGTAGCCCTCAACCGCTTTGTTATATAGCCACCACAAATAATATTGGCCTTAATATCTAAAATGACTTATACAGTGCCAGTCACTTTAATCCTTGCTAGTGGCGCTGTAGTGCCTGGGACAAGTGCGACATAATGACGAGTTCTTTTCTCTGGACACGATCGATTACTGTGAGGGTAGTATAGGTTTTGAATCAAGAATTAAGATTTTTCATTGTTCAAGTTATGTACGGTCGGCTGCATAATTGCAGTCCCCGGTAGAGTTCGAAAATTACTATTTTTGGCATGTTTTCATTCAATCAGAGTTAGAAGATTTTAAACTTCTAGAATCTTGTTTGTGTTGAAAATATTCTTATAACAGCCGTTTTGGAACTCTACAGTGGGTCTGCAATTATACATTGAGGTCTTATTAATATAATGTTTTGGATACAATCACTAACTCATTACAGGCATACAATATTTAAATTCAAGTAAAGTACCTTACAGTTATGGTTATGTACTTTATTTGTAAACTAGTGACCCGCTCCGGCTTCGCACGGCTATATTATGCATGTATTATACATATAAACCTTCCTCTTGAGTCACTCTATCTATTAAAAAAACTGCATCAAAATCCGTTGCGTAGTTTTAAAGATCTAAGCATACAAAGGGACATAGGGACGGCGAAAAGTGACTTTATTTTATACTATGTAGTGATAAATACTTATATCTAGGCAAGCCTACTCCATCAAATATCCAATAACCCTGTATATAAACAAGTAGTCGCGACAATGTGAGGTCACCATCACAGGAAATACTTGTAATTAATGTTTCCGACAATTTAGAGAGATATATTCATGAAAAATTAAATTTAACAATGATATCACACGGGTTGTAAATCGACAATGACTTGTAGATCCTCTACGTTGTGATACGGAATGAATGAAAGGTCGTATGTATTCACTTTGTAACTTTACTTTTGATAGATAGAAAATATTAAAAAAATATTTATTTCCGGTCTGGGTGTCCATGTATTTAAGTGTATATTTACTAAAGAAAAAATAAGTATTCCATCCGTTGTCTGGCCACCGTAACACAAGCATAGTTGCTTAGCTTGCGGCTAGATGGCAATGTGTAATTTATCCAACAATATTGAGTTACTTACTTATTATTATTTTTTCCTTCTAATTTAATTTAATCTATAAATATAAAATTCAAAGTCCCGACTAACTCATACATCAACGCAAAGCAGAAACCAATGGATTGTTTGGGATAAACTGTGGCATACAAAGCTAGGATATAAGTATGTTGCTACTATGAAAACAATATAAAATTATGCCTAAACAAGGAAAAACCCTGTGTTTTAGGCGAAAAAGGACTTCCATTAAATAATTACCTATGTTCTTTATTATAATAAATTAACTATTTTACTTTACAATGGCACAATTGAAGATGCTGGGTGCAGAAACAGTTCCGTAAAACTAAACTAAACTACTTTACTTTCTCATTTCATATCACTGAGCATATCAGAGCACTTAATAATATATTCCGATTAAATACCAAAGTAAAGTTTATTGTCTTACATAGTTCGGTTCCTATCGATCAGTTCAAAGTATTCGTGCAGAAATGTGTAGCGACAGTACGTGGATTCGTTCGTAATGCGGTGATTGTCTGTCCTTCGTTGTTATAAATAACTTCTTGTTGGCCCTACGTATAGTTCTGTTCATAGTCTCAAGTCATAAAGAGCTATAAAACATTTTTGTTCCATAAATAATATAAAGTTTTTGTATTTAAATCATCGATTTAGATTAATTTGTGTATTTTTTTAAAAGATTTGTGACCTTGAAATTTTAATATTGATTAAAATTTATTAATATATTTTTGAATATAATCTTGCGTAAGTAAATTAAATGTTATCAATGTCAATATTAATTTATGGAATGATGAAATTTTAATATCAATACTAAAAATACACTTGGCGTATCGAGCGCGTTGAAGTCTTTTCTATCATAAAAGTTTTATTAGGTCTTCGTAGCACCGTAAAAAATAAATTTTACTTAAACCAATAATGGGTTAAGCAAGCATTTAATATATTATTTTAATAATGTTTCCAATACAGTTATAGTCAAATACTTGTAGGTACCTTTTTCTGTTATATTGCAGATATTAAGATGTAAGATGCGCGCGCGCCGTAGTGATAAATGTAAAATTGAGCTTGTTATGTAAAGATTACATTTGACGTTTGGACAACTACAATACAAATTGAGGAGATTATTATGTCATATGTCTAACGATCTATGTTATGTTGTCTTATCTCATCATTCAATGTATATTTTTAAACATTTATGGTAAACTAGCGACCCGCCCCGGCTTCGCACGGCTATATTATGCATGTATTATACATATAAACCTTCCTCTTGAATCACTCTATCTATTAAAAAATGCATCAAAATCCGTTGCGTAGTTTTAAAGATTTAAGCATACATAGGGATATAGGGACATAGGGACAGAGAAAGCGACTTTGTTTTATACTCTGGTTTAGATTAGTCCCAAAACAGGACAAAAGTATTTTTCCAAAGGAAAAAGTTCTTATTAAAAATTAGAGAACATAGTTTTATTAACATTTTTTTATTTGTGACTCGTCCTACAGGACAAGAGTCTTCTTCCAAAGAAAAGAGTTAGAAAGTAAGAAGCTCTACCTAATTAAAAATTAAAGAAATTAATTAACAGATTTTTTTACTTGGAACTAAAAATATGTAACAATTAGATGACTTCAAAAAGAATCTGAATAAGATTAATCGTATCATCGTATATTATTGTCTAAGACACGAACTTTCACCGCCAACAATAGCTGTTATCTAATTTTTACGTCAGTCTATGTGTCACTGACCCTGTTTGACGATGATCTTTATTTTAGAATGAGATGTGGCTTTATTTCGGAACTTTTCTTTTTACTATAGACCTAGGACATGATAGAGCAAGGATAGGATATTTAACTTCAAGAAATGAAGGTGGTTTGGTCATAAATGTATAATATTATAAAAATATAGACTTTGATATCCAGTAGAGTACTTTTCAGTTTAATTGCTTTAGTATGTACGGTCAGCTGCATAATTGCAGACCCACCGTAGAACTCTAAAACGGCTGTTAAAAGAATGTTTTTATTGCGACTGAGATGCAAGATAAGTTCGTTGCGGAGATAGATAGGGACGGGGGGTCTTTTTGATATACCTTAGATTTATGAATTTATTGAATCTGTTATGTTATTGTTCTTTTTTATTTTTGTAGTGGATTAATTTTTTAACTTCTTTGTTTACCAACGACTCACTGGTGCACGGACAAACTCGAAAGAGTTTTTGTTGCACCTTAATTTTGTACTAGATTAAGTTTTTTATATTGGAATAAATAAATAAATAATAATAATAAATAACACGAGTAAGATTCTAGACACCTGCTTTAGATGAAGTTTAAAGTCTTCTAACTCATCAAATAATCAAACAAAAATTATTAGAATGCAAACATTGCAATATTAGTAATTTTCTAACTCTACCGAGGGCTGCAATTATACAATTAGACTGTACCTACCTTTGAATATTGAATACTGTTTATTTAGACAAGGGAGCAAAATATAAATATAACTTTAAACATTAGGTATGTTATTTACATATACTTATCGTTGACTACATAATTAGTCAAATGTTTCAAAACAATCATTGCGTACCTTCAGAACAGAAAACCATTAAATTTTTATAGCTTCTTAATTGCAAATCAAATAGCGAAATGTCATGCAATTCAATTATCTAGAGTTGCTTACGACTTTTACTAGTAGATAGTTTTTTAAATATACCCACTACGGTTCATTAATGAATTATGATAATTTATAATCCTTCCTTGATAATTTATTTATATGGAATTGTAAATAACTAGGTCTATCAAAATGTATTAAAATTAAAATGAAATAGGTAAGTACCTAATACCTACCTATAACCATAGAACCAATGTGATTGATGTTATTGATTATTCAATATCGATGTTTTGCATGTGTACCTACCTATACGCTCACTCATACAAATTTGTAAATAATTACTTAACCAAACATATTTCTCAGTAAGCGATTTATGTAATCTTATGGGAAATAAAGAATCTTAAACCTTAAACCTTACTTTTTGTGAAATAAGAAAGCATTAAACTAGTGGAAAGTTGAGACAGATAGATATAAAACTGACTCGAATTAATGCTTCAACCGATGCAATTTCTATTTTCCTTGCAATGGAAAATTTAAATCCAATCAAAATATCTCTATTTGTAGAGCTAGAATTTATGAAATAATCTGTTTATGCATGGTGACGAAGTTTTTTAAATATTTGAATATTTATCACGTTAAGTGTTTCAAGGTCAGCATTATTTTAATAAAAATATTTTTTTATTACTTATTAGAATGAGTATTGTCTTATGTTTGAAGCGTATGAATTTTGCAATTAGCTTATTATAGTCACTTGATTTCTTAATTGTCTTTATGACATTATGCAAATAGACAATGTAACCCTTTTAAAATCACAATTAAATGCAAATTAGATACTTATAATTTATTTGAGTCAACTTTAATAGATATAAAGGTCAGTCGAGTGAGATTACTCAATGTACTCATGCGCATCTGAGCGAATGAAATCGAAAGTTCCAACAGTTCCACCCACATCTGAGTTCATACGTTGGTGGGTCACTCGGGGGCTTTCACCGACTTCAAAGTATTACTTAATGTCTGACGACCTTTTTATCGTAATGTTTTATGTAATATCAATGTTTGATGACGGTTTTTGCTGTTTACTTGCCCTGATAACATACATTACTCGGATTAAAACAGGATTCAACAATTGAATCTATGTAAACATTTACGTTTACATCTTATATCGATGATTAATACAGCACGCAATTCAAGGTGCTGTAGTGCATGAGACTTGTTTAAGACTAAGTAGGTTTGCCCTCTCAGAGGAAATAACTCGTAAATACGTCTGGAGCCAACTCAGATGCGGGTTTCATCACGATCTTTTCATTCACAGAGCAATGTCAATTAGCGCACATACATTTTTTGTAAGAAAAATTCATTCGTGCATACTATATGCAGTAATCAGTAAGTAAATAGGTCAGCGTTGGACTATTATCTCACACGATGGTAAATGTCGATGCGGTCTAAGTCATAACATGCTTTTCTAGAAGATACCTATACGTTCGTGATTCAGAGACCCTCAAATAAACGAGGGCATTTGAGAGACGTCTGTGAAGCTAGGAAGACGGCAGTCAAACAGAAACTTTTCCGATTCGTTCTCCTTTTGTGGCTACACCGATATACTACAAAGATGTTGTCACTGTACAATCCGTATGACTATTACGGGCATTATGACCAACAGTTGTATAACACGTTATGAGAATCGCAAATCGATAATTATGTCAGACTCGGGTCACAGCTCCGATGTCTGATCCTTGCGTAAAGTCACACATGGTTGGGCTAGGCGAGTAGGCGCCCTGGTTCACACGTTTGACACTTGCCTTTTGTATACGTAACTTCGAATTAACTTTAATGTTGTCATTAATTAGCATCGAAATTAAAATCGTTGAAACGCACTTACGCTCTGTGAATTTTTTTAATGTAGAAGTCACGTAAGCTTTTATTTTCGACGACGTAAACTTAATTCACCTGAGCTAATTCACCTAGGTGCATTAAATTCTATGTAAAAAGAGATAATTGAAGACGCGATTCAGTTACAGATTCGTAAAAATCAAAGTGTTTAAAACTGGTCAATTATCTCTTTCTGAAAACGTTCGATTTGAGTGCTTTCTATAAATACTACTTTTCTTCTTCGATAAAAGATTCAATTAAACGGAAATATTGAAACAAATCTCCTCAGGTGACGGATTCGATAAATATTTTCCAGTGGGTATTTAGGTATTAACCTATAGTAAGAGGGACCTGACTTGTCCGGAATGCTCGCTATTAGAAGTGTGGTTTACCTCGATACTACTGTTTTAATAAGAAAGGTTGACTGCATAAATAGCTTTATTTTAGATTACCATACTGAGAAAATCTTTAAGAATTAAATCTTCCATTTAAATATTTTACCATTTCAATGTTATTAAGAGTAATTCGTAAAATTATTTAATAAATTTTTTCTACCTATATTTAGGTAAAATATATGAGGCAAAAAATTAAAAAAAAACAAAAACTCAGCCTGTTGTGTACCCGCCTAAAAGGTTGGTTGCATTGCCGATCTGTTGACCCAAGTAAGCAGCTAGTTCTCTGGTAACCTGATGACAAAAGTTCAAATATTTTATGTTTCTAACATACAAAGTTATTACACACTTGCCCGAAATAGACCCATTATTCCAGATATTGTGTAAAAACCATATCATGACTATAAATCTAAATTCGAAAATCACATCAACTTAATTTAATTAAAACTAATTTAAAACATAATCACCTAGTATAAATAGATGCCACAGTTAAATTTCAAATGAAGGCAGTTACTCATTGTAAAATTATTCAACAAAACTAAAATATTGCAATAAGTAGGTACTCAAGTTCTAATTCCCACAAAATACTAATTAGCAAATGAGTGTGCAAGTAAGAAGTTGCAATTATCTCGTTTAGCAACGAATTAGAGCGGGGTAACCTAAAAAATCGAAACGTCGATTACATGATTACGTCGATCAATTAGTAGAGTTTTCATCACGTGTGTAAAATGCGATGGAGCTCGAATTGTAATTGTAGCACTTTCTAACAGGTGGAATGATGCTTAAAGTAACATCTTGTTAGGTTTTGGTGAAGTTTAAATGTTAACTTTACAGTACGCTATTATTAATATAGTTAACAATCCCAATTTATTAAAGACTAAAATTAAATAATGAAAAATATCAGATAACGGAGATCCTTCTAAAGGTGAGTACCTACACGGATTAGTACATTACAGAAATTACAAAAAATACATTACAGATTCAATTAAATGTCATGTTAAGGTAATATATTAAAAGATAACATCTATTTTAACTGACTACAGTCGAAGTCACACCAGTTTAAATCCCGATCCCGAGGGAATAAAGGGATGAAAGAATCCTATGTCTATGCTATTCACTTCCCAAATCTTTAGAGCTGTTTGTAGATAGATAACTTTACAATAGATAGATAATTTTTACAACATTTAAATAACTCGTTATACACAAAGTAAAGTAATAGCTAGAAAGTATAAATTGCACTAAATGGGCAACCGTAGAAGAAACAAATAGTAGAAACAAATTGAGATCTCTAGTAGCTACTAATAGTAGGTTATTGCAAAACATACCTTATAATGTAGGTAACGAAATAAGATGGTTTCTGTGCAAATAACATTTGTAGAAAGGTGACATAACAGCATGTAATGCATACGGTAATGTAGACAAACCACATGCAAATTAAATGTTTGACTTATGAAAGCGTTGACCGAAGTTAGATTTACTTAATAGTTTACTTACAATACAGTTTTAAAGTTAATTGATCGTTCAAAATACATCAAATTTAATCTTACTAAAATGAAGTTTTCTATGGCATATCCACCAACGACGAAAAACTTAGCTATATTCAATTTCAAGGATGGTAGGAGCAGAGATGGCTTGCGAATCCTAACTTTGCTTTAAAATTAATTTTACTAAAGGAAAGTAAGTGAGTGAGATCAAATATTACCGAGAAATCAATACCGGTACAACCAAACTACAGTACTGCCCAGCTGCATCCAGAAATCTTCAGGGACCTCACGAGTGATAGAGTAATCTAGCGTATCTTAAAAGTGTTCTTAAATGCACCTTTGAGTTTGCACCAGTACTTCATTAAGCCATACGATACATACATACGATAAATAAATGACCACCAGAAGTGAAAACAACTACTTACAAACAAATGTTGTCTTAAAAGTAATCTGAGCGTATTTTGCGTAAATAACCGGTTCGATTACCTCAGCCGAGTAAAACAATGTCACAGTTGTACACGTGTTCGTAGGACAATCAACATTTCGCCAACAATAGCGGTGTCGCGCGACGCTAATGTTGCGCAACGTGTCACATTCCTAGGAGAAAGAACGGCCATGCCCGAGACGGGTGTTACAACACTGCGTGCCATAACCGCCGTTTGCCAAACACCCTCGTGGTTTATTTTGTAATTTTCAATTAAAATTCAAGAGGAATCGTGTTTTAAATACGTTTCCTCATCTTCGTAGCGCAACGTTTTGGTGTTTGTCAAACAGACTTGTTTTATTACAAGAAAGGTGTTTACGTCTTCTTCTGAGAACATAATTTTGTACTAATTTTCAATTTACATTTCAACCTCAATTATTTTTCAAAAGTCATAATTACTCACAGACTAAATTATTCACCATGTCGCAATACGCTCTCAATCTATCGATGTACAAATGTAGTTCACAAAAGGGTTTTTATCGATTCATGTCACGCATACATTAATCACTGTCGTAATTTGCGAAATGCAGACCTACTACTTGATTTGTATTGATAACATTTTCTTATAGTCCTAATGATTTTTTTACATTACAGCTGTCGGCCAAGAATCGTTCAAATGCCCAGACGACTTCGGCTTCTACCCCCACCACATCTCGTGCGACAAATACTGGAAGTGTGACAATGGTGTCGCTGAGCTGAAGACTTGCGGCAACGGACTCGCGTTCGATGCTACCGACTCCAAATACCTCACCGAGAACTGCGACTACCTCCACAATGTCGAATGCGGAGACAGGACACAGCTTGGTCAGTAAATCACTACATAGTATAAAACAAAGTCGCTTCCTGGTCTATCCCTATGTATGCTTAGATCTTTAAAACTACGCAACGGATTTTGAAGCGGTTTTCTTTAATAGATAGAGTGATTCAAGAGAAAGGTTTTTATATATAAAACAAAACAACCACAAGTACGAAGTCGCGGGCAACAGCTAGTAATTTATAATACTACAATTTGGATCCATTACTACAATTAGCAATTAAAAAATGAAATGCTTGATGGAAATTCAAGTAGTCGTAAATACAGTAACGTACAGTTTAGAATTAGCATCCCAAACAACGTACGGAACAAAGACATCGAGAGCCTGTATTATTTGAAGTTAAACATTTTATTCTTCAATCTCATCGGTCCAGGACATACATTTAAATAAAAATACTAAAAGAAGATTAATAAAAAATGGCGGTCCTGTAACGAAACTATGCAGTAGGCTCTAAAGTTATTTTAGTCACAAAGCCACATCACAAAGGTAAAATTGTGAACTTAGTGGTCTTCTGGAAATTATCACCTTTTAAGTCCTGCTTCGTGGAAAAAAGCCACGTTAAAAACTTAAAAGCGTTAAAATTGACATCGTTATAGCAGTAACAGTAAAGTGATGGTCAAGGTTAGTATTATCATATTCATACAAAGCGTAGGATAATACCAACCAGGATGTCGGCAGAAGGTCACTCTACTACATACCTACACATATGACAATATCTAAGATTTGTAAACGACCCATTTTACATATGTATTTTACCTATATTTTGCCAATCAATTCACCTTGAAGTATTACCGCTCTTAGATCCAAATAAATTCTAATTTTTATATTGATTGACGATATACATATGTAAATTATTCAAGGAAGTTAGTTTAAAAAAATAAAAGTTGTTTTTCACGTGTTTGAGCCACGAATCTTAAAGTAACACGAGTGCAATCACGTGTAAGTCGAAGTATAGTTGTTGGTCTTAAGAAGTTTTTATTATGGAAATCATTGTCTTTTTTTTATACAGAACCCCCGATCTCAACCCCCCATTGCTCTCGGCTGTACGGTATCTTCGCCGATGAGAACAAGTGTGATGTGTTCTGGAACTGCTGGAACGGTGAAGCTTCCCGCTACCAGTGCAGCCCCGGACTTGCCTACGACAGGGAATCCCGTGTCTGCATGTGGGCCGACCAGGTTCCCGAGTGCAAGAACGAAGGTACGCATTGTATACATTAATTGATTTCATACAAAAAAATGTCGATATCCTTGAAACTTGAACGAAGTAATAAGTATCCAATTATCGCTTAAACGGAGTCGTACGTTGATGATTGATAATTGCTATATTATTTTGTCAATTACGTCAAACTTTTTGTATTATTTAAGCACGTACTGGATCTGTGCACAAACTACTTACTATCTTCGATCATACTTGTGTCACTCACTGTGTTTCGGTTTCGCCTTCTTCACCCCCCGCTAATGTGACCCCTTCTGGTGTTTCCCAGAAGTAGCGAACGGTTTCGGTTGTCCCGCTCCCGGTGAAGTATCGAACGCTGGCTCCTTCAGCCGTCACGCCCACCCTGAAGATTGCCGCAAGTACTACATCTGCTTGGAGGGAGTCGCCCGCGAGTACGGATGCCCCATCGGAACCGTGTTCAAGATCGGTGATGCCGACGGTACCGGTAACTGCGAAGACCCCGAAGACGTTCCCGGATGGTGAGTTACTTAAATTGTACCTTTTCGATCTATTTCCGGATAGCCTCATTCGATTAGACAGTTAAATTTTAATCACGTACTGCAATCGAATCCGGATATCCTATTCCGTTCAAGCCAAATATGACGGTGCATCTTGAACGCACTTCGAATAGTTCTCTTCTATTCAGTGGTTGGATATCACTGGTTCTGTGGTGTTTAATCAGCGTCACACGGTACATTAACATCTCCGTACCTTAACTGTCGCAATGTGATGCCAAACATAAATGAAGCAATCGTTATTCGAATTTTAATTCAATGTGTTGTAATATTTGGTGTCACGTTTCGAATACTAAGACCCTGTGTAACCACTCCCACACAACCAATGTCATCCCTGTGACTAACAATTCTTCTGCACATTCGTTTATTACAACACTTAGCAATTCTAGTAAACTATGACTGTGTAGGCAGATCGAATCTCGCTCACCAAAGCTGCGTAAATATATGTGGTCTTGCGTGGTAGATATTTAGGGCAAAGATTAGCATGACTTAAGACACGGTTTATACATGGTGTCATGTGGCGGCGACCGTTGTCAATGCCGAATGGTGTACGGTACAATGTAGTTGAATAAACAGTAGGTATCATACATGAACTGTCCAGTTTGTACCCACGCTAACAGTAGTATAAAACAAAGGCTTATTTTCAATGCCTGTCATTAAAAACGGAAACATTTTAATACCGTTCACTGTTTATAGAATCACACAACGACCGTGAGCAGTCCACATTATCCATAACGAATCAAACAGATGATGACTGTCTCTCTGAGAGTCTATATGAAACAAGTATCTATTAAATGGTTAAATATTAAATAAGTAATCGTTCCTGTCTAGTTAATAATTAACGATTAGAAAATTACCTGAATGTTAGAAAAGCGAATGGTTATCGGTTGTTAAAGTTTCAAGGTAGTTTAGTTGGTTTCGACGGCTGTGAGCGAGATTTTATTACACAATACACGTGCTGCGTAGTTAGTAAAAGTTGCTAGAAAAGCCACTTGTACCTGATAAGTATAGATATAGGTAGGTAGAGTTAAGCGTAGAATGTAGAAGCGGTAGGAAGTAAGCTGGGCGTCCATTTTCAGCGAGGACTACTACGGCGACCTGGACCTGAAGACCATCCGCAAGAGCGAGCTCCTCGCTGGCCTCCAGCAGGACGGCAGCTCCCGCACCACCCAGCCCAAGCAGCTGAAACCCCGCCCCCAAAAGGAGTAAATACACTGCTCCCTTCCCCACCTTTACCTTCTAATACTCAATTTATATTATAAACGAATCTTTGCACATCAAGAGCGATTAAGTATATCGAGATAAGATCTGACTGCGTATGCTATATTTATGGATCATTCGGTTTTGGTGTGCACTGATCGTGTCTCAGGTTCAAATTGAAAATTTCTTATGTTTAGTGAGTGAGCCACAATTGATTTGTATTCATTTCAAGTTGCCAAATAGTGTTTTGTTGTAGCTTTCTTCTTAAACAGTTTCACGATGCAGGTTAGATGATAGTTCTATTAGAAAACAAACAGCGATTAGATATATTTATTGTAACATTAATCTGTACGAAGCACAGCTGATCAATATTGAATTTGCCCTCAATGATTGTATACCTACTGTAAGTAATGCTAATGATAGAGCGTTTACAAAGTTAGTTTGCATTTAGTTTTCTATGTAAAGTAAAACCAGATTCTCCATACAAATTCGATTGAGTCCATATCCTTGTAAATATATTGTACTGAATTGTTTCGCTGCGACTGAGTGTTTTTGTTTGATAGAAACTGTAATACTTAAGATTTATTTTTAGTGATAAAATAAATATAAAATTTTATAAAAATTATGCTTACGTGTGTTTATTTTCTAGCGTTGTTTAATAGTGTTGCACATAATCACCATTCCCTAACCACAATATCACACCACACTATCTCTTTAAACTATTCTTTTCACTATTTTAACACTAAAAACTTGGTATCTGTTATTAAAACTACTATTATTGTTATAACATTATACTATTCTTCAATTTCTACACTAAATAACACATTTATCAGTAGCAGCTATTTGCACTGATTTACATAACATTGGATTCAAGGTATGTCTAAAAGGTTTATTTATTCAGTCATCCTAAATTAAGAAAATACTGAGATTTCTAGAAACAAAAGGTTTCAAATTTATGAAATATAATGTCTTAAATGATTAAACAATAGTTAGAATATATAAAACATTTTCAGTGAAGACTACTACGGTGACGTCGATCTGAAGGCGCTGAAGAAACTGGGATTCTGAATGTCAAGGAGCGGCTCGAAAGACAAGCTGAAACTCAACCCTCACGACTTATTATGATCATATTTTATCACCATCAGAGTGGTTTGATGAGGTTTATTCTGATGTAAATAGGTTTTTTCTACTACAACAATACTTACATAGAAATCCATTAGAAACTAGCACATCAAAGTCAATTTTTAAGTTAAATGAATATTATTTCATTTTTTCATGGTATAATTTAAAGATTACCGTTTAGAAGGACTGTTTTTAATGTATTTGTAGCCTCATCAACAGTGAATAGAGTGTGTAGTCAAAGTTATTTCAAAGAAGGTTAGGTTAAAAGTCGAAGTGGTTTAGTTTGTCCTGGAGAGACGCTTGAGGCTGATTTCACGAGCTTTTTATACGTAACGAACTAGTGACGAAAATTAAGAGCAATTTTGTCAAAATTAAATATAGGTACGTACATACCTACCGATAGTTATGTAGGTACCATCAAATCATATTTGCTTATTAATCTGTGATCAAAATAAATTGCAAATAAAAAGGTTAAACTCGTAAACTTCAATTTAATAAAATAAGTTGTTATTTAAAACGGCATGTTAACATTGATTATTGTCTTTATTTAGTGGATTTCGATATTATGGTATTGTCTTCAAAAAACAAAGTAAATAAATAGGATCCCACTTAACTAAAGTTATTAAATTAACCGTGCTAGTTCAAAATCCTACAGTTCTAAATATAGGAATCACTCAAAATACGTGTGAATTTTTCGTAATTGCTTTTATTCAGAAGTTTTTGTATTTATTTATTTTCTAACAAAGGAAACTGGTTAGTAAACAGCCAAAATATTATCAAAAACTGTCTGAAAAACTTGACATGGTGCCGACGAGATTTATGACTGTCGGTGCTGTGTCGATATTCATGTTGTCTTAGTCATAGGTTGTGTATTAAATTAATTTAAGTTAACGATTTTGTACTGTGTAAATAAAGATTATTTTAATATACTATCTAAAGTTATTTGACCTGCTCAAATAAAAGCACGCAAGAACTTCAAAGTTAAAAGTCTGTATGTACAGTCGGCTTAATAATTTTTAATTAGTAATTACAGTTAATTAGTAGTTTTTTATTAGTATTACTGAAGTAATTTTTGAACTTTAGTTACTATTATTGAACAAAAATTACTATTATTGGCATATTTTCATTCTAATATTTTTGTTTGATAAACTCATTAAATAAATAAATAATAATAAATAATAAATATTGGAGGACATTTCACACATCGCCATCTAGCCCCAAACTAAGTAACTAGACTTGTATTATGGGTGCTAGACAACGGATTTACTACATTATATACTTTTCTTTTGTAAATATATAGTAATAATACATAGAAACAACGTCAAAATAGAATAGTTAGCAAGTTTCTAAATAAAAAAACTCAGTCACGATCAAGTATCAATTTATTCTAATAAATAATTGAGTGATAAAGTGTGGCTTAGGTCGGAATGTAATACAGCTATTCTTTACTCATGTGATACAGCTATGCGAGGGTAAACAATAAATATCAATTGGACGTTTGAGCTTGAAGTTGACGAATAGCGTCTTGGCGTGACATTGCTATGTTCGACGCACATCCTGTAAAATATAAAAAGAAATCATTAATATCCTAGTACTGCGGAGGTTAGTGAAAAATATAAAATTTGAGGTATTAACTTTGGACCCACCGGTTTGCCCCACTATTGGGGGGTCACCAACTTTTTTTTCACAATAGACCTACTGCACAATAGTTAAGGGGGGTCCATACGTTAACGACCTTGGTACACAGCCTACTAAATAGTTACTACTGGCAGCGGTCGCCTTCTTCTGTGAAAATTGTTGATTATTACGAATGTGTTTTGTTTTTCTCAAAAGTGCTGAGATGGAATTGTAGGTGAGATTTTTACCGACATTTTGGTGTGATTTTGAGCCAAAAATTTCTTATAATTTTGAAGATATCCTAAAATTAAGAATGAAAACTAGTCTAGCTTTGAAATGACAAAGAATTTTCGCCTCAAAATTACCCCAAAATATCGGTAAAAATTTCACCTACAATTCTATCTCAGCACTTTTGAGAAAAACAAAACACATTCGTTACAGTCAATATTGTTGATGTAAGCGACGGGTCATTCTGGCGCGTTGCGTTTGGCAGCATAAGCAGCCTTAAGGCACAGGTTTTAACGAAACCGCTTTCTACATTATACATACGTATATACACGTACGTACCTACATTTCACACTAAAAGGGCTAATAAGAATATAAACTTACTTTCCACAAAAATACATTTCCCAACATCATTTATTTGTGCTGAAAATAGTACCTACATACGTACCTACCTAAGTATATTTTATAGTGAATCTTAAAAAAAAAACTTACTACCATAATAGGTACCTTTTGCAAAAATGTGCAGCGGTAGAGCAGGTTTTTCATCAGTTTCCTTCGGAACTTTCAAAGGTCTTATTTCCATTGTCGCTGGCGCATCAGACGGAGGTTGTGATGGTGCTTGTGGTAGAAACGGAAACGAAGGGGGCCTGGTAGGAGCTGAGGGTTGAGACGGAAGGGAGGGGATTGGGGGGAATATTGACGCTATGGAGTCTACTGGGGGTGGTAGTGACGGTGATGATGGAGACGCTAATGGGTCTGAAGGGGAAACTGGTGCTGATGGAGAAGGTATGGGCGCTGATGGAGAAGGTATTGGCACCGATAGTGAAGGAGATGGATCTGATGATGCAGGTGGTATTGTGATTGGAATTGGAGCAGGATTTGGTGATTGAGGAATAGGTGCGAGTATAGGAACGGCATTGTTCTGGCAGTCGACTCTATCGGCGTAGTCGCAGACGCCAAGGTACTGAAAAAGAAAACAAACTTAGTTTTTAAAAACAACAGGTACCTACTTAAAAAGCAATCATAAAATGAAAGTAAGCATTAAAATGTTGGTTCGGTTTAAGTTAATTCTAAGTCACAACCGATTAAAATATTCATTTTAAGGTCTTGTCTGTCGTAAAGTGCTAAGAACATAAAACGAAACCGGAAAAGTCTTAGGTATTTTGCTGAGTTGATCATAAGTCAAGTAAAATAACTTGTTTAAGTACTTAGGGCGGCTTAATACTTGTTAAATGCATTTCAAACGAACTATAGAAATCCTATGGAGGTTTTATTGCCTTTCTTGAAATTTACTTCACATAACAAAAATACTAAAAAAACTATAAATGTAACAACTTGTAATAGGTAGGTTACCTATCTCTAAGCAAATAAATGATTTGATTTTGATTTGACTAAAAAATAATTATATTATGTCATACATATATTAATGTAAATATGTCAGTAAATATATATTTAAATATATGTTTATGTCAGTCAAAAAACTTGCCATTATGAAATTTTTTTGCTTAGTCGCCGACAAAAGTAATTCTCGGTATTCTTTCATGACATGCAAATTAAGAACCGTTTACTGAACAAACAGTAAAAGGTGCAATTATTGTAAGCATGCGGATGTATCTGCTGACTCTCTACAGAATGTATTGAATTCGGATCATTCATAAAAATATTGAGGGTCACCACATACCTCCTTTTTTTGAACAGTGTGCAATGTCTGGTACAAATAATGCACCAAGCTTCAGGATTTGCATTTGCACTGCTTCCAGTGTTAAGGGTGTATGTGCCAGTAAAGTTAGATATTAGATATTTCATCATTAAATCTCCCCTCTCCCCAGAGAGTTTCGCAGGGATAAATAGATATTCATTTATTGCACCACAAAAAGCATACAACATATTCATATAAGAAACAAACAGATATAAATTGCGAGATGAGCGATGGAAGACTCTCGTTTCGGAGACCAAGATCGCCTTTGGGTCGCTGAGCGGAGTAGTATCATCAAATTTCGGTGTGCCACGTGCAATTTGATATGACCAGGGTAAATTTTAATAGAATTGTGTTGGTCAGTGTTAGGTACTTTATTGGCGATGTGAGCAGAGATATAGCAAGTAATATATATGTGTTGTAATTAAGTGTCCCGTATTGATTGATCGAATGTGTTACCTGACTGTAAGCGAGGTCGGCAGGGCACTTGAACTTGATCGGCTGCCGGTTCACGCAAACGAAAAACTCGTTGCAGTTGTCTTTGTTACGGAACGCTTCGAAGTCCTTGCTGCATATCGGTTGCGGTTGCAGTTTGTCATCTGAAAATAACACCGATAATACAACTTATTCTTCTTCTGCCTGCCCTTTCCCATTTTATTTGTGGACGGCGCGGTATGTCTTCTTCATTTATATTGCAATATTTTTATTTTTTTAAGCGTGCTCGTGCTACATTTTATGCCGCATCGTTACCTGCCATGAGGTAGGTGTGCTAGTGGTCAAACGCTGACCTATCATTTGTAAAAAAAACCGCTGGCTGTCTGTCTGTCTGACACCCACCCTCTTTGGGAATGCTGTTTCTGCGATGGTATACCCGCCACCGCTTGGTATGACTTAAATCCCCAAGACGCCTTCTACGATACAGACGGAAAGATAAATGGGACCTTAATCAGCCCTATTCGATGCCGCAGCTGCACAGCTAATGACATTATTATAATGAAACTATTTTAATGGATAAAATTGCGCTTATTTTGTTTGGTCAACTCTCAACCCGGAAAACAACAGCTGCATGACTTCGTAAAACGTAGACAATGAAGTAAAACGCCCTTGTATAAGGGTCTAAAACAATATTATTTAATGACTGTAAAGTCAGTAAAGATGATAAAGAGTAAAGTTAGTTAATACTTACAATCTAATTTTCTATTATGACAGTCAACATTTCCAGCATAATCACAATACCCTTCGTTTGAAAACAGCAGTCCATTCGGGCATTCCTGCTCGAAAGCCCATCCATCCCAGCAGTTCAAGAAGTTGTTACAGAGGCTGGGTGAAGGTATCTGTGTTCTTTGCCCTTGGCATATTGCGTTCGGTTCAACGACCGGTTTCTTAGGTATCATTACTAAAGAATTTTGGAAGTTAGGATCCTTTTTGATCTGCTGAATGATTGCGTTTGAGACTGGGATCGCGAATGCAGCGAGCGAGTCACTAAATGTCTGGAAAATTAAATATGTATTTCAGGACAATGGTACAGCGCCATTTATCTCCAAGCAATGCAGGCTTGCGTTTGATTGCGTTATGGTGTAAATACATACAGAAAAACTCAGACCAGAAATAAATATCTGTACCTATACAAATATTTGTTTGAGGCGGGAATCGAACCCGCATCCTTCTGTCTTGTAAATTTCAATAAGTTAAAATATTAATTTAATTTTATATTAAGGATATATTTTTATATATCATATTTTATCAGATTTCGGTACTAGCAAGAGAGTCAAGGATATGGAATCACTCAGGCTCATTTGTTCCAATCTTATTAGGGTTCTGTACCCAAAGGGTAAAAAAGGGACCATATTAATAAGACTCTGCTGTCTGGCACCAGGCTGTATCTCATGAACCGTGATAGCTAGACAGTTGAAATTTTCACATATGCTATGTTAATGTTGCCGCTTTAAGAGGAAAGGGTACCGGGGGCTCTCTCCATACAAACTATTACAAACGTAGTCGACTGTTTCCTCCTTGGATAATGATTATTAATGACACTAGCACAAATATTTTTGTGCCATAAAACCTATAACTGCCATGACTATGCCCCTATTTTTTTTTAAATTATCATAGAAATTAAGTTTAAAAAAATAGAAAAATAAAAAATAGGGGCATGGTCATGGCAGTTATAAGTATTATGCACCAAAAATATTTGCTCTAGTGTAATGATCCAGGGAGCAAAACAGTCGACTACGTTTTTATTAGTTTGTATGGAGAGAGCCCCCGGTACCCTTTCCCCTTAACAACAAATTTTAGACTAAAACAGAATATTTTTTGATGGTACGGAAGCCTAACATGGGCGAGTCCTACTCGCACTTGACCGGCAAATGTAAATTATTAAAGTCTTACCTGAATAAAATTAAAGAATGGATGTAACAATTTGCCGTAAAGTGGAAGGTTTTCCGCATTTAGACTCAAGTTGTTGAGGTAAGGATTTGGATAAGTTTTCACCAAGCTTCCACTTTCGTCAAAAACTGTAAAAAAGACAGAATTACGTAAAGAATATATACCTACACTACATGCCATTTCTGTGAAAAAAGATAAACAACATTTTACTTAGTTATCACTACATAGTATAAAACAAAGTCGCTTTTTCTGTCCCTATTTCCCTTTGTATGCTTAGATCTTTATAACTACGCGACGGATTTTGATGCGGTTTTTTTAATAGATAGAGTGATTCAAGAGGAAGGTTTATATGTATAATACATGCATAATATAGCCGTGCGAAGCCGGAGCGGGTCGCTAGTATAGTAATAAATTGTTTGAGTTTTCATATATAAAACCTATGTAAAATCATATATATCATATATAAAAGTAATAGCGTTAAAGAAAATTGCTCTCAGATATACTAAAGGCGTTATACCTTTTCTCATTTTTTACGTCTATATGAAGGCTGAGATCCGGAAATTTCATAAACAGCGCTTTCAGTGCTAACGATCAAATCTTCAGGTTCGAAATTTTTATAGGTTCTTTAATTTATAGTTGTATAAATATTATGAACTACCGACACAGTCGAATCTTCGAGTTGAATGGACTCCTTTTATTAGTACTCCTTTATTACTAGCCACGCTCCGCAGTTTCCTTCGCTTAACTCCCGATCCCGTGGGAATATCGGGATAAAAGTAGCCTATTTTGTTCCCAAGGAATCAACATTAGTTCCAAGTTTCATCTAAAACGGTCCTGTAATTTCAGAGCCTATTCGTTACAAACAAACTAGAAAACAACATACACGTTAAGCGAATGCTCGGCCGAGCTACATGGTAGGCAGAGTGTTAGGTTTTATTTTCGTTACGGGATTTCTTGATTCGGTCGCCGCGCTCAAAGTCCGCGTAAAAAGCTATGCAATAGCTTAAAAAAATCTTTCTTCTTTATAGTATTAGTATACAAATATAGACTAGTATAGATAATAATGTATTAGTATTTAGAAATTCCGAGTCAAACTGCATGGTCCTTTGTATAAAATGTTACTGAACTGATATGAACTATGAGGTAGGGTTCAGAACTTGCGTAGTAAATACCATACTAGTAAATAAACCCGTTAGTGATTCACTGCAGTTTATTATTATACTTACTCAGTTTATTAACTTTTTAATCATAAGTACAGAGCTAGCACATCCTGCATTGTTAGTAGGGACAAAAAAATAAACTTGTATAAAAGTGGAATATGTTTGTAGTATTATACTTATTATTCACTCATTCATTTATTTTTCTTAAATTTAGGTTTTTACAAAAACAAACTGAATACAAAATATATACATCACTATATAAACTTATAAAAAAATTCCATCTAAGCACTTACATACTAGGTACCTAAATAAAATTAAATTTACAAGTCTTAACAATAACGTATAAATTTTGCATATAAAACAGTAAATTATTATAAAAACCTAAACTTAGAAGACCGTCGGCAGCGAAGCAAGGCCCAGGCTACCGATGTTTAGGGCTGCAAAGACAGAAACCTTCTTACGATACGTGCCGTATCCAGAACGACTGTGCCTTTTGAATCTGACCCTTGACCCAACCATCCAGCGAGAGCCTCTTCAGATGTTGATCAAGGCTCTTCGCTATCAGTCCGTTTGCCGATACAACTATTGGAACAATACTCGTCGAATCAACGTCCCACATGGCGGTAATCTCGTGGGCCAAGTCCAAGTACTTAGTTTCTTTGTCCTTTTCGGCCTTTACGAGATTAACGTCATGTGGAACTGTTATATCGACGAGTATTGCCCGTCGCTCCGACCGGTCTACTATCACGATATCAGGCTTATTGGCGACAATAGTCCTGTCCATCCTGTCCGTCCCGTATTATACTTAATTATTAGCAAATACAGAACTGTGTAAAATAGATAGGTACTGCATTATCAAATCTTTTTAAGTTCTGAATTATTTTTCAAGTTTTATATTTAAATGAGGTTTACTCAAAAAAGGATAGTTTCAGATGCTTCGATAGATAGCGGACTCTTTTTTTTACAAATTTGAAAGATATTTATGGCCAGTACCTAAAAATCAACGAAGTCTCTAACGAGGCTAAATGGGCTAATAATGAATCCTTTGCCTTTCCTGAAAAGGCAATAAAGAAGAAAAACAATATGTTTGTTTGGCGCTGGAATTAGATCCCAGCACCGTCCATAGAGGGATTCGAAAATAGTAAAAAAAAAGCGAATTCAGTATTTTCCATTGTGCAGAGTTGTTAAACGCAGAGTGCTTGTTAAAGCTCAAATTATTAATGAAATTAATAAACTGAATATTTTTATTAAATAGATTAAAACCTACTTACATAATAGCCTCTTCTGCCTGCCACCCTCATTGTCTTTCTCGTCTGCGCCTCCGCACACTATCAGCAAAGCAAGCGTAAGAAACTTGATCATATTCAGGGATGTATGCGCGCGACCACAGGACAATGTCAGGGCTAAACGCAGGACCTAGCTTATATAGCGTCCGTCGAAAACAAGTACCAAGTAAGTACTTACGTAGGTTCTAGTTTTAGCCAGGATACGAAAGAATAAAAGGATATGACGGTGATGCATTTAATTTTACGATCGTTTTCTTTATGGTCATGAACGAGTTGTTATTTAATTTAAGTTCTAGTTTGAGACCTATAAGTACTCGCGTTTGTGTAAAAGGTGAAGCAGTTTTTTTTAAAGGACTGGATAGTGAGCAAGAGGTATTAAACAAACAAAACAATAAAGGTACACAATTTAATATTACAGCGCTTACGTATTGATCTTACAATGTGGGCAAAAGATTTAATATAATTATTTAGTTAGAATATAATAACCATTAAATCTTTGTACAATTTAGTCTTATAGTTCCGCTTAATTTTCGTGCACTTTTCACTAAATCTCTCGGCACCGCGACCGCCTTGAGCCGAGACAGCGGAAAATCTATTAAACAACCTAAATACTACAGTCTACAAAGCCTTAATTAAAATGTAGGTAACGCTATGTACAGTGAAATAATTATACCCGGCATATCTACATCTCCTGACTATCTTTAAGATCCCCTCTTCCTGACAGCAAACCCTTACAGCTGTCTTTCAATATTGTAGTCTCAAGTCAGGGTAAGCATTTATCATACTCGTTGTAGATCTTGTTTCTACGATTCATCCTGTTATGTTCTGTTTGTTTCGTTTTATCAATATTCAATCTACACAATGTCTTGTGATGTTCTTTGAATTGTGTAGTTGCTCAGGACATAAGGGTTTGAATTATTTAAAGATATGCTATCTTTATCCAGGATTGATAGGTAGGTACAAGGTAGGTACCTATAGTTTTCTTTATACTTATACAGCCCTAACTTTTTAACCATTTATTGCTAGTTATATCAAGAGTTGCTTTTTTTGACGTGATAACGTCTAATAAATTAGTGTTACGGTAATATTGTGTGACGTCATGCGTCATGGTAATATTGTGTGACATGACCATGACGCGTCCGTTCCCGTTAAGAAACAGATTAATCACTACATAGTATAAAACAAAGTCGCTTTTTCTGTCCCTATATCCCTTTGTATGCTTAAATCTTTAAAACTACGCCACGGATTTTGATGCGGTTCTTTTTAATAGATAAAGTGATTCAAGAGGAAGGTTTATATGTATAATACATGCATAATATAGCGGTGCGAAGCCGGGGCGGGTCGCTAGTTAATAATAATATCGCTCAACTGGGCCTGTGTTATGGTAACGAGAGACAAATAGAGTGACTTATATGAATGAAAAAAAAAAATATAAGAAAAAAATGGCAAAAAATAAATAAAGGAATAACAAAAAAAAATCTCTATTTTTCATCGTTTTCTTATGACATTCGTTTTTAAGTAAAATTATCGTCTTTAAACCGACTTTACAGACAACCAATTTTTTTTAGCTTTTTTTGTGGGTAAAAGGCTGTGACACAGAGGTTGCAGAAACATGTAAACTTTTGAGCCACAGATTCTGCCTCTTTAAATATGTAGTTCTATTAAACAAAGGACAGGTCGTTGGATAAAAAAAACCCCAAATAATAATTAATTTATTAATTTTCTATATTAAAAGGGAACGGTCCTTACTAAGGTGATCATTGAGTCAAAACTCGTTGAACCTCGCGTGCTCACTTTACCTACACATCTTTGCCTATTTCACTTAATTACGACTTTACATACGCCAACGCGAGCCACTTGTTTAAGCACGATTAAGTAAACAACTTGAGAAAGAGAATTTTAGTTAAGCAACTTCCTGTATTTTTAACGAATGCTTGAGTTCTTTTTTTTTGAACTCCAGTATTTTTTTAATATAACATTACCACAGATGCCAACCCAAGTAAAAGTTGGTATTGGTAGTTTAATTAAATTAGTAGTTTTATCCGTCTTTTAATACGAAAAATCACAGTGTAAAGCCACTATAATTTTCACGCCTTAAGTAGTCTACGGCGTCTTGCTGACCGAATGATGTCTCAAAGTGTCACTGGCATTAAAAATAATATGATATTAATTTGCGTGAAAGGATGCGGCAAAAGCAAAATGACCACATTAAATTTCCCATAAAATCTGCCCATCTAGTATGCCATACTAAAAAAAAACAGCGCACTCCGGGAGTGCAGGCAGAAGTGAAAACTGTATATCTGTGTAAAATCTCATCTATCGCGAGAACGGCTGAAAATGCTCACCCACAAAAGTGCCCAACGCGCCATAAGAAGTTTTCACTTCAAAAATATGCATTCCTACGAGCATCTTTTACTAGCAAAACATTATTAAGCTGTTACAAACTTAATTAAATTCAAAGGGCAATGCAAATTATACCTACTTACACCAATATCATTTTTTCAGCATCATCACTATCACTACATCACTACATTACTATGTAATGCTATAAAACAAAGTCGCTTTTTCTGTCTCTATTTCCCTTTGTATGCTTAGATCTTTAAAACTACGCAACGGATTTTGATGCGGTTTTTTTAATGGATAGAGTGATTCAAGAGAAAGGTTTATCACTACATAGTATAAAACAAAGTAGCTTTTTCTGTCCCTATTTCCCTATGTATGCTTAAATCTTTAAAACATCGCAACGGATTTTGTAGCGGTTTTTTTAATAGATAGAGTGATTCAAGAGGAAGGTTTATATGTATAATATATGCATAATATATCCGTGCGAAGCCGGAGCGGGTCGCTAGTTTTCAATATAAACTTTAAGTTTTTACATTTCTTATCACTGAAAGTGTCTACTTCAATGCAATTAAGACGTAAAAGTAATTGGTTTTCTGAAGTTATCTCTACCAAATTAGGGTACACTATTAGTATACTACTTTGTATCAAACAAAAAATGTCTACGTTGCCGTTTTTTGTTTATGTTATTTGATCTTGAGTTATTAGCAAATATAAATTACATCAGTCTATAGGTAAATTATTAAGCGAGCTATTGCTGTTTTTAGAATTGCGATAGGTGTTCTAGGTATTTTTTAATAGGTATTTAATTGAAGTGTAACCTGAAACCGCGAATAAAATTAATTCGCGAATAAAATATATCGCACACCTTGAAAAATTTTTGTATCGAAAGGAGAGGTTAATGTAATTCGATTAATTATATGATATCCCACAGTCAATAGCAATCGTTAAAACGAATTTAAGATATTATTATCCATAGCCTGATGCTTCATAGTGTTTTTATTTATGTTCTTAAAAAATATATATCAATATCAATAGTTGTTCGTTAGTCTCGCCTAAATCCGAGAACAGCTTGACCAGTTTGGCTAATTTTGGTTTTAAAATGTTTATTATGGTCCAGTCCAGGGTTCAGAAGTTTCAATAGTAAGAATTTCAACATCGGGTTTTATGCGGGTTAACCGCGGAGTTAAGATAGTTAAAAATAATTTTGCCACTACATGAAATATATATTTTATAATCAAATATAGGCGTACTGTACCGCTCTGTTTCCTTTTTTCTATACACTAATAAATAAAAGATATTTTTATTTTCATTTCCAAAAAGAAAAACAAAAGGGCATGTTTAGTCTGTACAGCATATCTAGATTTTATAATTACGAAGATTTCTTCCGTCTTAAGAAACAAACTGTATCTCTTCAGCAATCATGATTGGATTGGATTTCATAAAACAAACAGTGAAACCAATTACAAAGGAGATCACTTTCTATATCGTCGAAAGTGAAGCTGTCGTGATATGCACACGCATTTTTATTACAATTCCAATTAGAAGTTGTGTACTTCTTTAATTGGATGTTACTTATATTTCTACATAAATGCATCTTATTGGTCATTTATTATATTTTTAATTAAATAGACAGGTGCAGGGATCATTGGTCTGAGATAGCCAACAACCAACATATATGTTTTGGTAGCAATTACAATAAATATTGGCCATTACCTAGGCTAATATTTATTGTACAATAGAACATATCCAACAAAAATTGTCTAGCCAACGACGTGAAGTTAGAATGGCTGACTTTATTTCCTTTTGTTTTTCACGTGTGAAGATACTAAATATTGAGATCCCGGGTCCACAAGGGGTGCTACATTGAAGTAGACAGTGTGGTAAAAAAAGATGTAAAAGACTGCGAATTTTCACCAAACGATGCGTCAGATAGAACGAAGTGGCCAGAAAGGGAGACCGCTCCGTCAGATGGGATAAATAACTGCATGAGAGAGATACTAAATATTGAGCATAGTTTGGGTTTGGTATGAATATCTCGTGTTGTCAGGCGATATCAGGTCAACATATTCTGAGTGACTAGTATTTATGTGGTTTTTTTTTTTGAGAAAATCTATAACGAGATAAAATTAATAATTCACTCAGATTTATGACTCTGTCCTAGGCGGTAAATATTGGGAATAAGAAGGTATGGAATTACTAAAGCAATTTATTTACAAAAATGAATTACTTACAGAAAAATTCTAGATATTTTTATTGTTATTGGACACTACAAACAAGTGGCATGTAGACATTATGTCCAGGATGCTTTTTCCAGTCTTAAAAATAAAATAAGTCTTCAGTACCTATAAATAAAACATACTTGACAATAGTGTTTCGAATCAAAAGAATATTTTAAATCGTCGGATGTAGAAGTGGTTGGTTCGTAGAATCTTCTTGTAACCTTAATTGAATTGTTATGTCTTGAAAGTCTTGATTGAGAGGTGTTTTTTGTTTTTATTTATTAAGATTAATTAATTATACCAATCTTGGATCTTCCTCGAAGTTATATTAAGGACTGTCTTTAAATTTATTTTCCTTTAATTAAACAGGACGTAATGACGAGTTTTTACATTAATTTTGTATGTATTGTTCAGTTTTCTAAGTGTCTTCGTTCAACTTTTGAATTTTAATAATTTTTTGTTTTAATAAGTACAATCCACGGTCAAAAGTCTCTGCCCACCGCCGTAACGTTTACAATCCTGTGCAGCACTATTTGAACATTATAACAACGTAACCTGTGGATCGAACCCACGTCGGTTGGTGTAGCGGGGGGCGGCTTATATCACTCACACAATTGAAGACATAGCTGACATGTTGAAAATTATTCAAGTATTTAAGTTTGTGTGTAACGTCTATTAGAAGAAGGTAGTAACTCCAATACTTGTTGATAGTATTATTGTAGCAATCATGATCATAATAATATACTTATGATCCATACTGTACTACCTGACCCAATAGTCTTTGTTTTGAAACGCCACCTTCCGGGTTCAATTATGAACTTAAATTATTAATTTATATCCTAATCCCACACAGAAGATTCTTCCTCATGTGACAGAAGAATGTTTTAATCTAATTAGATGTTCCGAGGCACAGCGATTGGTTTTTACAGAAGACTCTTAATATATCCACACCGTTGCAATAGTTTTTTCTTTTCTTAATAAAATAACTGGCTGTTTTCTCGTGGTCCCAGGATTTTGTCCCATTAATGGGACCACGAGGGAGAGCTATTGCTCGTAGTCCCATTACGATATTCAGTAAGTTTATCCTTCTGTATATATATTGGTGACGGGCTCGTGCTTCACCTGCCTGTAAGTACAGTCGTTAACTGCTACAGCTCAAAAAAAAGGTTATCCTTAAAAAGGGACCTTCTCTACCGATTGGAAGATTGGGAAATACGCGAAGTACTACAGCTTGCTTTAGTAAAACCTTTGCATCTTCGGTTGAAATATGCGTCACATTATAACTAGTTTTCCTTCATTTACGCAACTTACATACTTTCATTAAACAAAACCTGTACCAAATTCTAATGCTTGTGCAATTAAAATTCGATAAACTAAAACCTAATTGCAGATTAACTGCATTTTGACAGCCACTTTACTAATTTCCTTGCAGAACACGTAGAACAATAACAGGATCCCAAAGTGTTTGACGAGTAAGTAGGATGGTTGTATATAATGAGGGTAATGAACGAGTGAGACAGATACGTAAATGTAACCTTTCGCTGAGCGGTTGAACAGCTAAGAACGGATGACAAAAACTGTTGAAGTCAGTGTTGCAGAGAGTGCGAGGCGGGCGTCATTCGAACAAAATAAGTCACTAAATAGTGACTTTTAGCTTAGATTAGTGACTTTTAAGTTAGTTTGTTATATAAAAGAAAGATGGCGTTTCGATCGAGTGTAGGAGTCGTACTTCTAGGATGTTTAGTTGGTAAGTAGAGCATTCTTATTATACTCACCGTTAATTATATTAACTTACTGTAAAATACATTAAAGTCTATAAAAAAGTCAAATAAGACCTTTCAAATACGTATTTTTGTCTAGCCAGCTATACATTGATCTAGTTAAAGTACCTACCTACATACATAAATATATAGCGAAGAGTTTAAGCTCAAATACTTGTCATAAACCTATATTTTTACTAGAAATCCCCTATATCCACCAGATTGATTAAAACAATCGATATATATTCGTTAACCTTTCACATTTTGACGGACATTTTAATATTAATTGCGATACAGACATAGCAATAGCTTTTACGACTACAACACAATGTAGCCGACCTTGGGCGCATTGAATACCTATTAAATCTTATTAATTGGAATTTTATAATTGGTACGAGCTATTTGATAAATCGGTATTTTATTCAATTTATTTTACGATAATTTTACATTCTTAAGTTATAATTCAGGTGGAGTTTATTAGTGTCGAATTATCTACGATTCTGTAGGTATTTAGGACACGGTTTTTTATTGAATTTATTGGACAAATGGACTAAATCTGTGACTAAACTGACATCTGTCGCCAAGTCGAGCAAAAAAGCGGCACGGCCGTACCATCCTTTTCTCGAAACAGTTCAGGCCATTTTCGACCCCCTATAACTTCGTTGTGGATAAAACTAAATTGCCTGAATTTTCAGATACCAAGCAAGCATTGTATGAACTCAGTATATTTCAAGTTTCATCCAATTTGAACAAGTAGTTTAAGAATTATAACTAGTCAAAGTTTCCTAATTTTGTCACTCACTCACTCACTCACTCACTCACTGACCGATCATCAAAAGTCTAAGGAACTTCTAGCAGACATAGAAGCTTCAAATTTTGAAAACAATTAGTGTTTAGTGTATAAACCAAGGAAAAACTAAAATATTATGCAATTTCGGTCCAGTTTTCCAGATACACTGTTATAATCTAAAACTCCTTTGGAAAAGACATCAACGCGCGCTTATTCACTTATTTTTCCATGTAACTACTGAATTAAGTTTTTGTAAACGAATTTAACATTAAAATTAGCGTACATTCAAAATTAAAACATTTCTTAATAGTTTTGTAATTGAATAATTCGGTAACATTTTAATACATTTAAGTTGCAAGTTGTGTCAAAATCCGTGTTTGTCCGCGCTAACTATGTTGGTACTGTGCCTTTTATATATAAAACTAGTGATCCGCCTCGACTTCGCACGGCTATATTATGCATGTATTATACATATAAACCTTCCTCTTGAATCACTCTGTCTATTAAAGAAAACCGCATCAAAATCCGTTGCGTAGTTTTAAAGATTTAAGCATACAAAGGGATATAGGGACATAGGGACAGAGAAAGCGACTTTGTTTTATACTATGTAGAGACTAGCTGCGCTCCGCGGTTTCACCCGCGTAACTCCCGAATAAATTAAGAAGTAAGCTATCCTATCTTTCAAGTTGGATCAAACTGCACACAGTGTGCAAATTTGACTGAAATCCGTTTAGTAGTTTAGGCACATGAGTAAATAAAGAAATTTAGGAGTCCATCGCGCACAAACAACGTGACACGTAATTTATATATATTAGAAGAAAAGATAAAAGCCCTGACTGATTTATATATCAACGCACAGCTCAAACTAAAGTACGGATCTGGCTATAATTTGGCATACAGATAGCTATTATGACGTATACATCCGCTAGGAAAGAATTTTAGGAAATTTAACCGGACAAAGTCGCAGAAGAAAGCTAGTATTAGTATTGGTTTTAAATTGTTTAACGAACTGACCTAGCCTGTGCGCCAGCTGCGCCATCGTAAGACACACAAAAGCTACGCGTGGTTAGGTAACAGAGAAATCAGTGCGAAATATTGCCACACTTCACTTGGCTATCTTTTGTTTATCAATGTGGCAGAGATAACACTAATTGTAGAAACAAAAATAACTTATCACACACACTAGCTTTTGCCCGCGACTTCATCCGCGTATGAGTTGAAAATGGACCAAGGAATCACGTTGCTCCATACAAACTTCGCCCCCTTTTTCACCCCCATAGGGATAGAATTTCGGAAAATCCTTTCTTATCGGGTGCCTACGTCACACAAAGAACACACCCTCCAAGTTTCAGGTCTCTACGATCAGCGGTTTAGGCTCTGCGTTGATCCGTCAGTCATTCAGGACAAAGCATTTTATATGTATAGATAGATAGATAGAAGATAAATAAGGTTTCTTGAAGAAAGTCTCTCTATAGACGCTAGATAATAATTTCTTGTTTTTGGTAAATGTTCTTTAAAATAATAAACATTGCTTAAGAGAGTATTATCAGTATTACATTAAGATTTTTGACTAAAACTATTACATTATTCTTTAGCGTAGATGTTAGACAAAAAAAAATTGTTGGCTCCTATAGATACAGAGAGAATTATTCATTTTTTTCTGTGTGGACACTAGCTTTTGTCTGTGATTTTTTTCCGCGTAGGGGTCCATTGACATGAGCTGTTTGTTGAATATATCAGTCAATCAGGACTTTTAATATGATATTTTGAATAAGAAAGTATATTTGTGACATGATGAATGCTCAACAGTCATCAAAATATGATGAAAGCTGTACTTGATAACCTTTATCGTTTCTAGGAAGTGCCCTCAATGTTGACTACTTTTGCTTGACTCAATGTAGGAAATATCACTTCCTATTACACTATGTTATGTCAATTTTACATTGGTAATAAGTGTTACTTTAGTACTGACTATCAACACCCTGTGGTTTTGCCCGCATAAGTCCTGGGGCCTTATTCTGCTATTTGGCCAACCATTGTCATTATATCGAGACTCTATAGATATTATATCGAGATTGTGACTTTATTTGGTATTCTGCTAAAGTTTTAATAACATCGCAATATAATCACTATGGAGTCTCAATGGTATGGTAATATTTACCTTGCAGGTGTTGCCTAGCAACATGGTATATGTTGCTAAGCAATATACCGTTTTGACAACTATCGAGATTCCATTAAGCCACGATTGTAGAGCAGAACACAAAAGTGAGTCAGTGGTGTGTCAGTGGTGTCTCGATAGAATAGTCAACGTTAGGAGAATACGAATTTGACATGTAATGTCATATTTTTGACATTAAATTTCTATTACGATTATATCGACACACTATTGAAATACAATTGTGTTAGCAGACTTAGGCCCCTGATGCCGTTAAAATCCTAATCCTAACTTAAATAATACATAAAATAAAATAGTTTTATTACAGGCAAAAAACCCATATCACACATCTTTGAAATACAAATGACAAGTAAAAAATAAATATAAAAGTAAAATGAAAATGAAAACAGTACCTACTAAATAAAATGACAATTAAATATAAAATTTTATTATTTATTAAAAAAAATTGTAATATTAAAACCAACTTAAAATTATAAATTTGAATGTTTATTATAAGGTTCCTAATTTCCGCGGGATCAGGAAATAAGCAGGCAAAACCGCAGGACGCAGCTAGAATGATCATAAATCCTTGATAATATAGCTTTCTATTAGTAAAATAATTATCAAAATTTGTCAAGTAGTTCCAAAGTTTAGCAGTTTCAAACATCTATTTTAACTTATTCATACTTTTTTGAGAGTTTTTTGTAGCGAATAGTTTCCGAAGGTATTAAACCGATTTTGATAAATCTTAGTGTAGGGATACATTCATTCATTGGACGTAACTAAAGTTACTTTTAATCCCGATATTCCTACAAGATTGAAACATACACGAATGAAACCGCAGTATGCTGCTATAATATATGTAAAGATCTCCCAATCTTATCTCGGCAAACAAAATATAGTTTCTATTAGCATACATTTATGTATCTAGGCTAAATGTTCTTATGTCATTTAACAAACTCGACAAAGTTTCGAAATAGTCCATTTTTCATAACTCTTTCAATCAATCCATTACTTCTATCGACCTCTGTGGAACACCCACCTGAGATGCAGAAGGTTGTGGGTTCAATTCCCACCTCAAACAAATATTTATTTTTTGGTCTGGGTGTTTCTATATGTACTATATTAAATAGGTATATATTGACAAAAAAAAGTATAAAAGTATTTCATCTGTTGTCTGGCCACTAAAACACAAGCCTAGTTGCTTAGCTTGGGGCTAGATGGCGCTGTGTAAAGTACCCCATAACAATTTTTATTTAATTATTTATCATCTGTTATGAATCCCATATCACGGGGCTATAGAGTCCCGGACTTTTGGAAGGCGTCCGTGGAGCCGAAGCCAACACGTAGTGGCCTTTTACAATAACAAGTTTATTAGCAAAGTATGGTGTGGAAACCAAACCAGCGGTTATCCCTGTCTGCATTATAAAAGGCAGCCAAGGACAACACCCAGTTTGGATAGAACTCTTGATAAACTACAGGAGATATCTACTTGGGCTATTGTGATGGGATGTCAGTGGACTGAATACTGGGGAATTATGTAAAAATTAAAAAAAAACACGTAAAAATGGCAGACTTGCCAACTCTCAGACTGGGCCACCCTAATAAGCTGAGTAAATTACAGCAAGGGGGCAATTTATTATTTTATACCCATTATTTTTTACTTCATATATTTACAGTATTAGCATCGTCAGCAGTTCCCAAAGTGACAAGAAAGAAGCCAGCCAACCCACCATCCAGGACTATAGCAGACTCGGAGCGAGATGCTGAGATTACCAATACATGTCCTGATGATGGATTCTTTGCTGATGCGGAGCAGTGTGACAAGTATTATGAATGCAGGTGGGTACCATCATTATCTTATTATACAGGGAAAGTTAGCTAGGACTTTCCCTGTCTTTCGACAGACGTATCTAAAACATATATTTTTGCCCTCATTAGATTTTTATGCTTTAGTATTTTTTTAATAATATTACAGGACATTCCACACCTCGCCGTCTAGCCCCAAGCTAAGTAACTAGACTTGTGTTATGGGTGCTAGACAACGAATATACTACTTATATACTTTTCTTTTGTAGATATATGCTTATAAAACATAGAAACAACCAGACCACAGACAAATATCTAAGCACAAATACTTGTCTGAGGAGAGAATCGAACCCGCGACCCTATGTTTGGCAGTCTGGCATGGTGACCATTGTGCCAACTGGGTCGTCAAATGGGTCAATATACGATAACATATATTTATATGTTTTATATTTTTAAGCATATAAATAGTATATCCAAGCACCCATAACACAAGTCTAGTTACTTAGCTTGCGGCTAGATGGCGATGTGTGGAATGTCTTACAATATTTATTTATTTATATATATGTCTTGTTTTATCTGTCCATATATTTTGGTGACGTAAAGATATAAATTATAGCAACATTTGTGATGGGCTTAATTATTTCTCAAACTTTACGAAACAGAAAATAATGCTGAAAGAAGCCGCGAGCCAGATTTTGGCATAAAAAATTGCATCATTAGATTTTTGGTAAATGCATTGCCTAGCCAGGGATTGAACCTGTTAATTTTGCAATAAAATAATCATTTTATAAGTTTGTATCAATCAATAGTGTTTGATGGACATTAGTTCCTGGAAACAAACATAGTATGGCAAACTTAAGGAAATAGCTATTTCATAGCTGTTTCATCGTAAATCCAGCCTAGCTAGCATGACCAGCACGATATAGCGATTTATCGACAAAAACTGTCAAAATATGCTATATAAAGCCGCCATGTTGAATTTTTATCGAAACGGCGAGCATGGCCCGTGTGTGTGACGTCACGTGTTACGGTATGATAAGATAGACAAAAGAGCGAGCATGACAGTCTCTTATTTATCGAAAGGTCGAGCATGACCGACTAATTGTCGATAAAAAACGTGAAAAGTATCGATTTTTGACATTAAGGCGCGTTATTTTATCGACAACGTTTGGAGGGTGTGATAAATTTATCAAGATTATTTAGCTTAACAAATATTAACTTAAATCCATTATTAGACTAAAATGTTAGAAATATTATAATGATTTTTGTGTAAATGTTCATAATAAATACAGAAAATGTACCTACCTACTTGTAGGTATAACTAAACTAAAAAGATTCTATTCCATTCGTTTTTTTTTATATTATAACTAGCTGTTGCCCGCGACTTCGTTCGCGATGTGGTTTTGGTTTATATAGAATGCCTAGCATTTTCCCGCATAGATACTATTTAACGTTCGGTGTAAGTTATAATAACAAAATAGATACAATGTTTTTAAGCTATATTTTTTTATTGATTTGGCAAAGGCACTTATGTAGGTAAGTAATATTTATATTTATTTATTTCACTCAAATAGAACATAATACACAACAATATAATAAGCTAAAATTAAGTCCAATTCATATTCGCACAAAACTTTCAACATCTTAGTCTTCCTCATCATCTCATCTTTGGTTTTTTGTAAATTAAAGTAAAAAAGAATTATTAACTACCGTTGTCCCTCTATCCATATTTTTGTATTCATAATATAAGGGGTTATAGTATTTATAAACACCAACATCATGCAAATAATAATCTATTTTGGTGCAAATAAAATTTTGTTTTTTATTTTCAAATATTATTAATGATTAAATATGAAAGGCCATTGGACAGAACAGATACTTATACATAAAATAACGTCCTTACCTATTGATAGCGGGCATTACGTTGAACAAAAAATGCTTTCACACCAAACATCTAAAACGTCTCGGAAACGGGGTATTTGAAGGAACGTGATGTCCTATGATTTTACAAAAGTGCACGATGCCCTTAGAGACCTATACCTATGGATAGAAGACATCGAAGAAAACAAATAATGCCTTCACACCAAACTTCTAAAGCGTATTGGATACAGGGTTTTTGAAGAAACGTGATGTTTCATGATTTTCCAAAAGTGCGCGGTGACTTTATGCCAATAATAATTGTGTAAAATTACGGTATGCCTAGGGTTATTTTATTATGCTAGAACGTTTATGCCAAACTACAAAAGGACATTTTGTTTATGCCAAAAGTGTGGTTCCCATCTAAAACCTCTAAGCCAACCTCCAACTACTAAAGCGTCTGGGAAATTGAATATTTAAAGAAAAATGATGTCCTATGATTTTTCAAAAGTGTGCGGTTCTTTTTGAGACCCATACCCACCTAAATGAACAAAAAATGCCCTCATACAATACCTATAAAGCGTAAGGGCATTATTTATCCATCGGGTCTAAAATCACAGCGCAAAAAACATAACACTGCCACGCTCCCATACTGAATGTCCGGACCCTTTTTGCAATTTTCTGAATTCTAGACCAAATTGCCCAGATTTTCTTTATTAGGTAGCTAGGGCTAAGTAATTTTGGGGAAAACAAAATAAAAAAGTAGATGTGACATACGGCAGACAGACAGACATGACGAATCTATAAGGGTTCCGTTTTTTGCCATTTGGCTACGGAACCCTAAAAATTGATTTTTACAAACATACCTTATCTATTATTCACTTCAAAAACTTCAAAAAAGGAGGAGGTTCTCAATTATTATTCGTCGCGTATATTTTTTTATGTATTTTCGCCGATTGCTTACTCGAAAACGCTTGAACCGATTTGGAAAATTCTTTTTAGGGTTTCGTACCTAAAAAGGTAACAAAGGAACCCTTATAATATCACTTTCTTGTCTGTCTGTCTGTCTGTCCGTGTGTCACCACCGATTATCTCAGGAACGGTTGGACTTAGCAAGTTGAATTGAAATTACTGAAGTCTATGGTCCCTATTAGGTGTATAAAAATCAAGGTGTATATAAACTAATGTACGGAACCCTCGGCGCGCGAGTACGACTCGCACTTGGCCGGTTTTTTTTATTTTGTTTTTATTTTCTAAGGTGTCCGCGACTTGAACTCATAATTCAAACTATTTAAATAAATTAGTTGAGCGCGATATAAGTGCAACATCGAGAAGGAGATCCGTAATTTTATGTAGTAGTACCTCTTTGTACTAACCTCATTTTTAGTTTCACGTAGGTAGTAGAAACTATTTGGTTTTATGACAACTGTCATCTTGAGCGGAGGCATGTACCTGTACGCCTAGTATGACTTGTTGAAGCACTCGAAAATAAGGAACCCTTATAAGGTCACTCTCTTGTCCGTCTGTCTGTCGGTGTGTCACTACCGATATTCTCAGAGACGGATGGATCTAGTAAGTTGAATTTTAGGAAGTTTCATAGTAAATACGCAATATAGTATGTTTGATCGAATACGTAAAAAAGTAGTGCTAAGCGTACTGTTCCTTTTTGACGTTTGATTACGTTTTACACGGAAAAATATTTCGATTTCACATTTTTTAAATGTTTTTTTATCAAATATTAAAATTATTGTATTAAAGTTAAATTGAAAAATACCCTAAATGTTAATCTGGTATTATCTGAACATATTGGTGTGGACCTCGTTGAAATCTGTTCTCTAGTTTATGAGATTACCTGGTTCAAACAAACAGACAAACAGACAAACAGACAAACAAAAATTCTAAAAACTACCCTATCGTGTTCAGCTAACGATTCTAAGACGACCTGTGTATTTTTTTTCTGGATATTTTACAATTACAGATTTTTTTATGTCTACAGATTTATTATATGTATAGACTAGCTGTTGCCCGCGACTTCGTTTGCGATGTGGTTTTGGTTTATATAGAATGCCTAGCATTTTCCCGCATAGATACTATTTAACGTTCGGTGTAAGTTATAATAACAAAATAGATACATTGTGTTTAAGCTATATTTTTTGATTGATTTGGCAAAGGCACTTATGTAGGTAAGTAATATTTATATTTATTTATTTCACTCAAATAGACATAATACACAACAATATAATCATGCAAATAATAACCTATTTTGGTGCAAATAAAATTTTGTTTTTTATTTCAAATATTATTAATGATTAAATATGAAAGGCCATTGGACAGAACAGATACTTATACATAAAATAACGTCCTTACCTATTGATAGCGGGCATTACGTTGAACAAAAATTGCTTTCACACCAAACATCTAAAACGTCTCGGAAACGGGGTATTTGAAGGAACGTGATGTCCTATGATTTTACAAAAGTGCACGATGCCCTTAGAGACCTATACCTATCGATAGAGGACATCGAAGAAAACAAATAATGCCTTCACACCAAACTTCTAAAGCGTATTTGATACAGGGTTTTTGAAGAAACGTGATGTTCCATGATTTTCCAAAAGTGCGCGGTGACTTTATGCCAATAATAATTGTGTAAAATTACGGTATGCCTAGGGTTATTTTATTATGCTAAAACGTTTATGCCAAACTACAAAAGGACATTTTGTTTATGCCAAAAGTGTGGTTCACATCTAAAACCTCTAAGCCAACCTCCAACTACTAAAGCGTCTGGGAAATGGAATATTTAAAGAAAAATGATGTCCTATGATTTTTCAAAAGTGTGCGGTTCACTTTGAGACCCGTACCCACCTAAATGAACAAAAAATGCCCTCATACAAAACCTATAAAGCGTAAGGGCATTATTTATCCATCGGGTCTAAAATCATAACACTGCCACGCTCCCATCCTGAATGTCCAGACCCTTTTTGCAATTTTCTAAATTCTAGACCAAATTGCCCAGATTTTCTTTATTAGGTAGCTACGTAATTTTGGGGAAAACAAAATAAAAAAGTAGCTGTGACATACGGCCGACAGACAGACATGACGAATCTATAAGGGTTCCGTTTTTTGCCATTTGGCTACGGAACCCTAAAAAGTGATTTTTACAAACATACCTTATCTATTATTCACTTCAAAAACTTCAAAAAAGGAGGAGGTTCTCAATTCGTCGCGTATATTTTTTTATGTATTTTCGCCGATTACTTACTCGAAAACGCTTGAACCGATTTGGAAAATTCTTTTTAGGGTTTCGTACCTCAAAAGGTAACAAAGGAACCCTTATAATATCACTTTCTTGTCTGTCTGTCTGTCTGTCTGTCCGTGTGTCACCACCGATTATCTCAGGAACGGTTGGACTTAGCAAGTTGAAATTACTGAAGTCTATGGTCCCTATTAGGTGTATAAAAATCAAGGTGTATAAAAACTAATGTACGGAACCCTCGGCGCGCGAGTACGACTCGCACTTGGCCGGTTTTTTTATTTTGTTTTTATTTTCTAAGGTGTCCGCGACTTAAATAAATTAGTTGAGCGCGATATAAGTGTAACATCGAGGAGGTCTTTGGTAAAGGACCTCTTTGTACTAACCTCATTTTCAGTTTCACGTAGGTAGTAGATATAATATGCAAACTATTTGGTTTTATGACAACTGTCATCTTGAGCGGAAGCATGTACCTGTACGCCTAGTATGACTTGTTGAAGCACTCGAAAATAAAGAACCCTTATAAGGTCACTCTCTTGTCCGTCTGTCTGTCGGTGTGTCACTACCGATATTCTCAGAGACGGGTGGATCTAGTAAGTTGATTTTTAGGAAGTTTCATAGTAAATACTCAATATAGTATGTTTGATCGAATACGTAAAAAAGTAGTGCTAAGCGTACTGTTCCTTTTTGACGTTTGATTACGTTTTACACGGAAAAATATTTCGATTTCCCATTTTTTAATGTTTTTTTATCAAATATCATAATTATTGTATTAAAGTTAAATTGAAAAATACCCTAAATGTTAATCTGGTATTTTCTAAACATATTGGTGTGGACCTCATTGAAATCTGTTCTCTAGTTTATGAGATTACCTGGTTCAAACAAACAGACAAACAGACAAACAGACAAACAGACAAACAGACAAACAAAAATTCTAAAAACTACCCTATCGTGTTCAGCTAACGATTCTAAGACGACCTCTGTATTTTTTTTCTGGATATTTTACAATTACAGATTTTTTTATGTCTACAGATTTATTATATGTATAGATTAATTAAAGCTTCGCAGTGTGCATTATATCCAGTGTCGAGTTACTATTTTCGCACTGTCACGAAATTAAATTAAATTTAACTCGATTATTACAAAGTTTTGCTAAAATAAAAATCAGCGCGCCATGTTGCTCTCGCGTTCCAAAACGCGATTTACACGAAAACTCCAACACTCAAACACGATGATAGCACGATTTCAAAATTAAATTTAAAATTTAAAAAACCCCCGACACATAATAATAAAAATAGTATGAACGTAAAAAGCCTAAAACAAGCAAAAAAAATCTATAAAAAGCCACAAAAAGAACAAAAAAGGTATAAAGGTGAAACCCTACAAAAAGAAAAAAATAACCTCGAAATTATGATTCTACTACGTAAGTACATGTGAATTTTTTTGATTAAATATTGTCGCGTCGGGGGACCGCTCTTTTTCGAGTCAATTTAATATAATGTTAACATTTTTATTTTAGCATTTTATCACTAGTAATTCTTAATACTTTAACATTTTCGTTGAAATTTTAATATCATTTTACTTAGGAAGGTGTTTCTATAGGTAAAAAGCGGTCCCCCGACGCGACAATATTTAATCAAAAAAATTCACATGTACTTACGTAGTAGAATCATAATTTCGAGGTTATTTTTTTCTTTTTGTAGGGTTTCACGTTTATACCTTTTTTGTTCTTTTTGTGGCTTTTTATAGATTTTTTTTGCTTGTTTTAGGATTTTTACGTTCATACTATTTTTATTATTTTGTGTCGGGGGTTTTTTAAATTTTAAATTTAATTTTTTATTTTATCCTTTTTTAACCCCCGACGCAAAAACGACGGGGTGTTATAAGTTTGACGTGTCTGTGTGTGTGTGTGTGTGTGTGTGTGTGTGTGTATGTGTGTGTGTGTGTGTGTGTGTGTCTGTCTGTGGCATCGTAGCTCCCAAACGGATGAACCGATTTTGATTTAGTTTTTTTTGTTTGAAAGATAAGTTAGTCGGGAGTGTTCTTAGCTATGTTTGATCAAAATCGGTTCAGCCGTCTTAAAGTTATGGGGGATAAAAGTCAGGATCAAAAACCGAATGTAAGTAGATATACTCGAGTGGGGTATCAAATGAAAGGGCATGACTCGTACATTACAAATATCTATGTTTGATCAAAATCGGTCCAGCCGTCTAAAAGTTATGGGGGATAATACTCAGGATTAACAACCGAATGTTAGTAGATATGCCCGAGTATCAAGTTAATTTGAGTTTTTTGGCTTCGTTTGGATCTTTTTTACTTTTCTTCTAATTTTTTTATGTAGGGAGGTACTTTTTAATTTTTTTTATTTTATTTCTTTATTTTCTTGCGATTTATGATTCAGATAATTTGGTGTAAACAATAACTATTATTAATTTATAGTTAACTAGCGACCCGCTCCGGCTTCGCACGGCTATATTATGCATGTATTATACATATAAACCTTCCTCTTGAATCACTCTATCTATTTAAAAAACCGCATCAAAATCCGTTGCGTAGTTTTAAAGATTAAAGCATACAAATGGATATAGGGACAGAGAAAGCGACTTTGTTTTATACTATGTAGTGAAGATTATTTTGAACCCTAAACAGTTTTTTTATTAAAGGTATTCTTTTTCAATTTTTTCCTTTCGATATTCAACTTTTACAACTACAAGTAGGTATTTCATAGCTATTAAATATTAGAACTACCTAAGTATACATAGAAGAAGACGTCTAGATCTAGGTTATCTATACATCTTCTCTAATATATATAAATTACGTGTCACGTTGTTTGTGGCGTGTTTATTTAAATTACGTGACTCCTAAACTAGGTACTTAACCGATTTTAATCAAATTTGCACACCGTGTGCAGTTTGATCTAACTTGAAAGATAGGATAGCTTACATCTTAATTTATTCCGATATTCCAACGGGATCGGGAGTTATGCGGGTGAAACCGCGGAGCACAGCTAGTAATATAATAAAAAAATGAAAAGAAAAGTAAAAAAGATCCAAACGAAGCCAAAAAACTCAAATTAACTTGATACTCGGGCATATCTACTAACATTCGGTTGTTAATCCTGAGTATTATCCCCCATAACTTTTAGACGGCTGGACCGATTTTGATCAAACATAGATATTTGTAATGTACGAGTCATGCCCTTTCATTTGATACCCCACTCGAGTATATCTACTTGCATTCGGTTTTTGATCCTGACTTTTATCCCCCATAACTTTAAGACGGCTGAACCGATTTTGATCAAACATAGCTAAGAACACTCCCGACTAACTTATCTTTCAAACAAAAAAAACTAAATCAAAATCGGTTCATCCGTTTGGGAGCTACGATGCCACAGACAGACACACACACACACACACACACACACACACACACACACACACACACACACAGACACGTCAAACTTATAACACCCCGTCGTTTTTGCGTCGGGGGTTAAAAATATAAACATTGAAGAAAATCTTGTTTGATCGTTCTGTCAACAAAGATGTGTCAAATTCAGTCACAGATTGCGTTAAAAGTTGCAAAAAAAGAAGAAAAGAATGAATGGTTAATGTTATTAAATTGGCAGCATTGAAATTCATATCAAGTGGATGTGACGTATTTATCATCTCATATTGCGTGATATTATTTTAACATATCATATCGCTC
Source organism: Idaea aversata (assembly GCA_907269075.1). Taxonomy (NCBI): domain Eukaryota; kingdom Metazoa; phylum Arthropoda; class Insecta; order Lepidoptera; family Geometridae; genus Idaea; species Idaea aversata. The sequence goes on from OU026084.1 coordinate 4,227,103, forward strand.
CATTTGTCATACTCGCGAAATCGATAATTATTTAGGTGTGGATATAATACGTTATCTTTTATCATATCATATCACGAACAGCCATGCTAGCTAGGCAGATTTCGTAAGAATATCAAAAGACAAAGTACCTACAGCGCGTTGTTTAACATCTGAAATATTCACACATATAACTCAAACAGAAAAAACCAGCTTGAATGTTCGAAATTTCGTCACCGAGTCGGAATTTACTTACAAATACTGAACATCATCGATGCAATAGACAATACTTAATTTAATTAGTAATAATGTGGATATAATCACTAATTGGAATCAGCTACGTAATGGTTTTTTGCATTAGGAATGTCGAAATTAGGGAACTGGATGTATATACCTATCTAGATATTTTATTAACCCACCCTACTCATTAAAGGTATGAGCGCTGCACCCTCAAGATGCAATTTATCACTCCGAAGATCCTCACCAAATTTTTATGGGATACTCCTGAGATATCCCCTTTCTAACACAACAAGAATCATCTAAATTGGTTGAGCCGTCTTCGAGTAATCAGTCAATTTAGATAGAAATAGAAAATAATTGATTCGAATTAACACTCGATAGTAGGTATATACAAACAACATAAAATTATATTTATAACTTGACTATCTCCTCGGTTTTTTTTGGGGTCGGTTAAAAATAATTTTAACATGGGCGAGAAAGATTAATTGATCACGACGTGGGTATCACTACCTGTGTATTTTGGAATGAACCAAAATCCAGTTTGTTATTTTTACGTATATATTTTGTGCTTAGTTCATCGACCGGGTTTCAGGAACGGTGAAATCTTCGAGAAGCTGTGCCCAGATGGGATGGTCTTCAACGATTACAATCAGGAAGAAGAGAAATGTGATCTACCCTTCAACCTCGATTGCTCGCAGAGACCTAAACTACGTAAGTTTAACAGTTATCTGAACTTGACTATTATAAAAATATATACGCGATGAATTAACAACCTCCTCCTTATTTTTGAAGTCGGTTAATAAATGAGTGATGCACAGACGATCAACTTTCATGAAAATCAATAATTTGAACGCCTTCTCTGGTTTGTGTGTTGTGTCTGGTAAAAAATTGGTAACATCAACAAAATAATATGGTCTAATACCAGTCATGTTTAAAACCAAATAAAGAAATTAAATTGTTTATCTCTACTTATACTAATACTAGTGACCCGCCCCGGCTTTGCACGGCTATATTATGCATGTATTACACATATAAACCTTCCTCTTGAATCACTCTATCTATTAAAAAAACCCCATCAAAATCCGTTGCGTAGTTTTAAAGATTTAAGCAGTCAAAGGGAAATAGGGACAGAAAAAGCGACTTTGTTTTATACTATGTTGTGATTATAAAGCTGAAGAGTTTGTTTGTTTGAACGCGCTAATCTCAGGTTCGTTACTGGTTTTGTGTTGGATAGTCCATTTGTCGAGGAAGGCTAAAGGCTATTTTATATTTCGATATTCCCTCGAGATTGGGAGTTACAAGGGTGAAACCGCGGAGCGCTACTAGTTAATCATATTCTGGACTGAATTTCTGTAGTCAACCCGTTTGCAATATATTTTTGACCTATTTAATTTGATATAAAACGGCTTTAATCCATTAACCAGCTTGGTGAAGGTCGTTCTTAAGAGGAAAGGGTACCGGGGGCTTTCTCCATACAAACTATTACAAACGTAGTCGACTGTTTTCTCCTGACACTAGAGCAAATATTTCTGGTGCATAAAACTTATAACTGCCATGACCATGCCCCTATTTTTTGATTTTTTTTTATTTATTATTTTTTTTAATTTTAATTTCTATGATAATTAGAAAATGAAAAAAACCAAAACATAGGGGCATAGTCATGGCAGTTATTGGTTTTATGGCACAAAAATATTTGTGCTAGTGTCATTATCCAGGGAGGAAACAGTCGACTACGTTTGTATGGAGAGCGCGCAGGTACCCTTTCACCTTAAAGGGATCCTATACTAACAGTTAAAATTAAAACTATAAAACTGTTAAAACATTTTTTACTTAGACCTATACCGTCTTAAATCCGCTATTGATCTAGTTTAATCACTACAGAGTATAAAACAATGTCGCTTTCTCTGTCCCTATGTCCCTATAATATCCCTATGTATGCTTAAATCTTCAAAACTACTCAACGGATTTTGATGCGGCTTTTTTAATAGATAGAGTGATTCAAGAGGAAGGTTTATATGTATAATACATGCATAATATAGCCGTGCGAAGCCGGAGCGGGTCGCTAGTATTCAATATTGTCAAAGTAGAATCACTAGAATAATGATACCCACACGACACCTCTCAGACAACTTTCCTTTCTCAAGGGGAAGACAACCTTGATGCGCGCCAGTGTAGGTAGTTAAGTACAAGTATCGACAAAATATTTAATTAAAACTTGTTAAGAAACTACGTAAAAAGGAATAAAATCTTTACACTAAATTAGCCTGTGTTAATCAATGTCAAAGTGAAAAAAAATCCTTTGGATGCTTAAGGGGGTCCATACGCCAACGACCTTGGTACACAGCCTACCAAATAGTTACTACTGGCACCAGTCGCCTTCCTTGGTGAAAATTGTTGATTGTTACGAATGTGTTTTGTTTTTCTCAAAAGTGCTGAGATGGAATTGTAGGTTAGATTTTTACCGACATTTTGGTGTGATTTTGAGCCAAAAATTTCTAATAGTTTTGAAGCTATCTTAAAATTAAGAATTAAAACTAGTCTAGCTTATTTCGCCTCGAAATTACCCCAAAATATCGGTAAAAATTTCACCTACAATTCCATTTCAGCACTTTTAAGAAAAAACAAAACACATTCGTTACAATCAACAATATTAGTTGTAAGCGACGGGTTTTTCTGGCGCGTTGCCTTTGGCAGCATAAGCAGCCTTAATACACAAATCACATAGAAACGTCTTAAAAACTAAGTTAGGATGTGTGCCTTCGGAACCTACTGCGGAGCGGTGTTGACCTAATACTAGATACCTCGACTTTGTTTGCGAAGGTTCCGTGGGATTGAATCCCGGCTGATGAATTTTTCTTACTCAAAATGTATGTTGACATTGCGCTTACCGTGAAGGAAAACATCGTGATGAAACCCGTTGATGAAAACAGCTTAGTTGGGTCCAAACATATTGATAAGTTTTGTCCTCTGGATACGGTCGACTAAGCTGAGGTGCTGGGCAAGCCTACTCCATCCTCACGCACTTCACCTACTGCATCTTAAGTAAAGCATGCTCATCATCATTATATTGACCGTTATCAACTTCGAAAGATGGCTTTCCTAGGGTGGTGAGCATACATTTTGTGATGGTTTATGGTGGTGGTATTATTCATGGGACAAGAGGCCAATATGAGAGAGACAGTGAAATCCACACAGTTTTCAAATATAAGACTCACTAGAAGGAAAATCACTAAAAGGAAATGCACTCATTTTTAAAGAGTGATTGCATATCCCACTAACTCACTAACGGGGGTAAAACTGTGGGAAACAGCCCACAGTAAATAATATAATACAGTATACAGCGTAATAATATTTGCTTTCTTATTTTCCAGAGACCCCAATCCCAACGTTGCATTGTCCTCGCCTGAACGGCTACTTCTCTCACGAAGATCCGAAGGAGTGCGGGATTTTCTACTACTGCGTCGATGGCAAATTTAACATGATCACCTGCCCCGACGGGCTGGTCTACAACGACAAAACAGGCATCTGCACCTGGCCTGATGAGGCTAAGAAGAAGGGATGTGGTGCTCAAGGTATGAATAATACTTCTTAAAGTAACGGACATAAGTTCCAGAACTGTGTCAGTCAAGTTAAAAAGCACTTGGAACTCCATGTTTAGTGTTTACTTTCTGTCAAAAATGTTTGGTCAAAATGTTGGTAAAAATGTTTACAAACAGATAAGCGCTTTTTCATTGGTCCTTACACTATGCGATGCCTGTTCTCTGTTAGTGACCAGTTTTATTGCAGCGCCCTAATTGAAGTATTGCATTGCATTGAAGTAAGCAGTGGTGTGGGAATTAAATCGATTTTTTGTGCAAATGGCGATAAAAGTTTAAGTTGATAACAATTTTCTAAAGGTACGGTCGGCATCATAATTGCAGACCCACTGTAGAGCTCTAAAACAGCTAGTATAAAATTACAGACAATTAAGTAATTATTTTTCATTGTCATGTTCATTTCTTCCTTCCTGTGTTTGTAGTGTGGTTGTAGGTAATCAATAAATGCTTTCTTTCTTTTGTTTAAAGATGGATAAAAGAATTAAGTATATGTCTCAAAGTATATTTGTGATCTTTGTGTTCTGGAAATTACCATAGTCTCAAAGTCCTTTTTATGCCTTATTACAGACGTCTTCCAATTCGACTGTCCACCCGTGAATGAAACCTTCGGCCTGACTCACCCTCGTTACGCCGACCCTGATGACTGTCAGTTCTTCTATGTGTGCATCAATGGTGTCACACCGCGTCGGTCTGGGTGCAAGCTGGGTCAGGCGTTCGATGATGTCAGCAAGAAGTGCGAATGGGCGAGGAAAGTGCCGGAATGGTAAGGGAACTTTAAATTTTAACCCATCAATACTATAAAATTGTTAACACAAGTTACTAGCCTTGTCAAATAGTATCTCATAATAAGCAGTCGCCTATTCTTCGTGTCCTCAACTCATGGAACGAACGGATTACTGAAGAGATAGTGTTGTCAGTGAGTTGATGTGAAAGACGGAATTGCTGCTAAGTGTCTTACTATTCGTTCTTTAATTATTTTAAGTCTTGTATAAACTTTATTATTAAAGTAAAAATAATAAAAATATTTTTGGAAATGATATTTACATCCCAGAACTAATTCGTTTCTAATTTAAGGGTACAATAAATACTCCGTTAAAATTATACTTTGTCCTATTTCAACATCTATTTTGTCATGCAAATTATCATACAAAATGGACAAGTTGTTAGCCTGTAAAGAAAGAACAAACTAAATGGTTTTTCATAATTAACAAGTAGACTTCAGTATTTTAGTATATTTCTAAGATGCGAAACTGAGTACTGAGTTATCAATCAATCAATATAAATATATTCTTTTAAAAGTGCTATGCTCATTGAAAACTGCCAGGCAACTTATACTCATCTTAATATACTTCCAGCGCGGATTGGTACAAAGGTCAGCTAACTGACGCGGAACTAGAAGCCCTGGAGCACCCTCCCACCATCAAGCCGAAGCCATCTGGATCCCAGCCCTCGCGCCGCAAGCCGCAACGCCCGCAGAAGGGCAAGGCGGTAGAAGTTGACGAATGAAGCATTTAGACTAGCTATAGTTTAGGTTAACTAATAAATATTTTTACACTTTTTATATGGAAGTTTATGGTTTTTAACCCTTAATGACGGCAGTTTGGTACGAGTGTCTAAAATCAACATCATCGTACACGTCCACTGCTGGACATAGGCCTCCCCCATACGACGCCACGAACAGCGGTCCAGCCCCCTTAGACAAGATTGCTTTCTATTAGCGATATCGCCAATCGACAGACTTTTTATTTTATTTTTTTGTATGACATTGACACAAGCCAACGAAAAGTCACGTCTTGCGTTAGAGAAAAAAACGTGGTGGATAAGTTCCATCTTAGACTAATTTTATGTCAACTTCATACAATTAAATCCATCGATTGGCGATATCGCTAATAGAAAGCAATCTTGTCTAAGGGGGCTGAGCCGCCTCCGTCCACCGACTACCCGTCTGAAATGTCTATAATAATTTGTCCTAATCCTGCCGCATGTCCGACGAGATATGGGCAAACACTACCACAAACTTCGACCCCGAGGCAGGCACAGAAGATGGCGAGACCAGTTGGACTCACATCATAGGGACTGGACCTAGCTGGCATTAGACAGGGAACAGTGGAAAGATGGAAGCCCTACAGTGGGACGGAATGGGTTAAAAATAAATGATTAAACAACTCAGAATAGTAGTTCTGTATGTCAGTTTAGGTAATAATTTTACAAGAAATGAGGGTAACTTGTACTTGTCATGTACTTGTATACGGGCTGTTTTCCGCAATCAGATCTCTTTAGTTGGGTCCCCTTTGCGTAAGGTTCTACTTGTTAGGGGGAGAACTTGTTAATATGTCCTGAAATATTTATTAACCAGCCCAGCTCTTCCATAAATTTTGCCACAAGCTGTGTTTCTCAAAAATCTTTGGAACGCTTTTAATGTCACCTAAAGTCCTGAATCTAATCTCCGTTAGTACCATGCGTCCAGCAGCATATGCGTGGTCGTCTCCTCAGCCTCCATGCACGCTCTGCACAGTGGGCTGTCCGTTATGTTCAGGTTGTGAAAGTGTTTGTTGAAAGCGCCGTGACCGGTCAAAGCGATTGTAATGAGGGTAATATATTGAATATTATAGAGATAATTTAGTAGATTAATGCATAGGTTTTACAAAAACAACGTGTAATAATAATTTTACGTATTTTATTTTCACAAATATTTTTCCTATTTACATTTCTTTCAGTAATATTTACATAAAAAAACTTCATTAGAGATACATAAAACTTTAAAACGGTCAACAACAACACTGTATTGTTTCTATGGTAACTAATATCACGTTTCGACCAAAAGTATTTGGCAGGAATTATTTTACATGAAAAAATCGTAATGTAATCACAATTTAATATTTACATAAAAGATTTAGATATTCATGTATAAACTAGCGGTTTAATATAGTTAGAAATAAATAGCTTTCGGTGGAAAAGATATTCCAATTAAATATTGATTAGGAAATTCTTCAAATCAAGACGAAAACAATATAAATAAGTACGAATCAAAGGTCTGTCGGTACCAATTAAAAGTATGTCTCTAAATTTTAGTTAAACAGCAAAGAAATTAATAAGTAGGTACATGTTTTCGTCTTGAATGCCAAATTGAGTCTTTCAAAATGTTATTCTTTGTCAAATTCAAATCCAAATCATTAACTCAATATTGAATTTTTAGAAGATGGTCATATTTTAAATGGCATCAGGCTCAGACTTTAAAAGACTCAATTTCTTCTACTTATTAGGTACGTATAATTAGTGTGCACAATGAGGAACAAGTTCAGGGTCTTCACATGTCAGGTTTTCGTCATCGAAGACCTTGCCGGCCTCACAGGTGATGAGACGAGGTTGTCCTTCCACGCAAGTGATGAGACGGTGGCAGTCACCGGGTACAGGGAATCGGGGGAAGGGCCAGAACTTCGCGGACGCTGTGTGAGCTGGAACTTTCGTGGGGCATTTGAAGCCGACTACCGCTGGAAAAGAAGTACATTATTAGGACGGATATTTCTTATACTTAATTAAAGTTTTCAGACAAACTACACAGTAAGAACCGCTGCAAAACCTTGGAATTTTGAAAAAAGCGTTATTAAAGTGTCCTTATCAAATCTCGAAAGATTTACCAATTAAGGTTGTTAAAACCTTAGTAAATCCTGAACCTGAGGTTAATATCTAGAAATGTTATTTAGGAAAAATACATAAGTATCTATCCAAGGGTTTAATTAATGTGTCATATTAGTTACGCTTTTTTTACAATATATGTCTAAAAATCAAATGCTAAGTGCAGGCTTACGCACTTAAAAATTGTTAAATAGAGCTAAGGTCTTTAATATCGGATAAATTCTTTATACTTCATACCTTCAGGATTACAGAAGGGCTGTAAGAGATCAGGCCAGTTGCAGCCGTGGATGCGATCGTCGTACACTAAACCAGCCTGGCATGGCTCCTGGTTGGGGACACCGAAGGCGCATTTGATGTAGCTGGTAGAGCACTCGTGACTGTCCGGGTAGATGCCGAACTGGTACTCGCAGCCGGGGGTAGAGTATGGTGTCACTGGAATAAAGAATGATGGCTATAGATAGACATTTCATGATAACTTAGGTAATATTTAGTTAGACGGCCTCCGATTAGGTGGACGGACGACTCAATTATGGTCGCGGGAAGTCGTTGGATGCAGAGAGCATACGACCGATCGCTCTTGGAAGTCTTTAGGGGAGGCCTATGTTCAGCAGTGGACGTTCTATGGCTGATATGATGATGATGATGATGATAATGAATATTTAGTTAATTCATATATGAGTTATGTTAATTCATTTATTCAAGATCGAAAAGTTGCTAAGGTTGAATGAATTGAGGAGGAGTTATGATGGCATTCGGTTGTAGAATAATGTGTAAAAATGCAAGCTTAGAGAGAAAACATAGAGTTACTAAAAGCCAGCACTTCATTCATATACATGCCCTTTTATTTATTGTCAAAAAGACAAGTACCTATTAGTATTAACAAACATATTTAAGATGCGCCAGGACATAAAATAATACTCGATTTTGCCGAGGCCGAAGCATACAATGTACCTATGAAGTTTTATTTTATCCAGACCAATAGAATTTGGACGCATGGGATGGATATAATAGAATAATCAAAATCTTGCTACGAAGAAACAGAAAATGTCACAAAACTCACAGTCAGATTTCCTGTGCCCACAGTCGACAGCCCAGTGGTAGTTGCAGTGATTGTGAACAGCTCCTTTTCCGTCGAAGAGAAGACCGTTCTCGCACGTCTCCACCGTGAGGGTGCCATTAGTGCATAGGAAGAATTGGTCACAAACCTCTGGGTGCGCGTACGCCTGGAACGTAAGGAAGGAAAAGTTATTGTAGTTGTAAAATACAACGAACACTGACACACGAAAGCAAATGAATTGACAGACGCCTCGCTCGCTCCATTAATTAATTAAATTTTTAAGAACCTTTTTAAACTTTAGAGCTTTGGAGCAACTTTGGACCTCCAGACAGTAAAAGCTTGAAAATAATAATAATTCTCCGTTTGGTCTTATTTAAGTATCCAACAACAAATATCAATATGAACCTAGTGTTATAGTTAGGTTCATGGAATATCTTTATAAAAATATTTTATTGACAGAATGTATACCTGGACACCATATTGCTCAGGACAAGCAGGGGCGTGTTCCAAAAGGATGCCGGCGTTAGCTGTAAAGAAAGAAAAAATGCATTCGTTAATTACGGTTTTTAAAAAGTTATGCAATATTTAAAGCTCAGAACAATAGCTAAAGATTTAAAGACTGTCATTTAATTTCTTCCTGACAGGCAGCGTAAACCTCTAAATCTAAAGCGCCTCGGAAACGGAATATTTACAGGTTCAGAGATTTTATGTGAAGGCATTAGTTAAATAAGGAATTATTTAGGCATTTTATTTTTTATTATCTTTTTAGGTATTATATAAATAAATCCTTTGGAGTTAATGTGTCACTGCGCCATTTTAAGTTACTATATCCGTTGTGTCTAAAGGCCTTTATGAGATATACAGGGCTACAAATTATGTCAATTCATTCCTGCTTAGAAATCACCTCTAACGTCTACCTACATGATTAGGCCAATTATTAAAATGGTATGATTGTCGACATAAACGAAGGGTTAACGCTTGCGTCGAGGTTACACTTTCGTTATAATAACACGTGTAATCGAACTACTGAACCGAGAAGTTAAGCAACTCCTGCGCAGCGAATTGTTAAATTCTTGAGGTGTCAAATTCTTTACAAGAAACTGTTTTTTCTATCATACTTAATACTGAATTTAACAGTATGACTGTAGACTGTCCGTCTAGTGAGCTTTCCTATGGAATTGGACGTGCGAGAAATGTCAAATTCTTGACCTCAAGATGCCTCAAGTTGGAATCGAGGCAGACTCCGTAAACGTTGACGACACAGACTGGCTAAATCTAGCCCAGGACTGAGATGCTTGAAAGGGAGGCCTTTGCCCAGCAGTAAAATATTTATGAAAAGAATACTTATCTGTAATTCAATTTATTTATTTCAGTGACAATAAACACACGAAAACATCTAAAAAAATAATGTATTTATTTTAAATCTTCAAAATGTTAAAGTATTATTCTCTATAGAAATATCTTTTAGAGATCATGAGAAATATTCTTCATAATTATTAAAGATTTTGAATATTACAAGAAACGGAAATACCGACAATTGAACGGAAATAAAATGTTATGGTTAGTAACGGAATTTTAATAGTGCTTAATGGTAGATACAATTAAAATTCCCCAAATTCAGTGCCATGAAATCTTACAGTGGAACTCCTATCATTTGTCGCTCAAAGAAACTAATTACCTATCTTTTATCTATTTTTGTCTCTTGTTAATCATTTAGACATAGATTATTTAATCATAGATTATTTCATTATGAATTTGCCTAGATTCTATTGACTTATAGAATTACTAGCTTTTCCCCGCGACTTCGTCCGCGTAGAAGTCGAATATGGACCAAGGAATCATGTTGTCCCATACAAAGTTTGCCCCCCTTTTTGACCCTCTAAGGGGTAGAATTTCGGAATTTCTTATCGGATGCCTACGTCATATAAGGAACACACCCTCCAAGATTCAGGTGTCTACGAGCAGCGGTTTAGGCTGTGCGTTGATCCGTCAGTCAGTCAGTCATTCAGAACAAAGCATTTTATATGTATAGATTAATTGTATGCTGTCCTAAACCTGCCAATATTTTTACATAAATTGTAAGAAACACTTTATTACAAAACTATTACGAAACCAAACAAAACACCACACGAATCATTGACTCCACAGATTAAGACTAATCGCTTCGAATTTGAACCTTTCCCATATCGACTTTAGGTATAATATGAAGTGGTATAAAGGTTTGTAGTCGTGAGTGAAGCAACGACACGACATTTATATCGGTTACGGTATCGTTAACCTCCGCTTTTACTTTTACTACGAATATACAATAGATGTTATAATATCGCAGTACTATCGGACTTATCAAGGGAATCACACACTTCATTAAATTTTCTAAAGAATTGATGACGATGATGTCGTTTCCTTGGCTGATTTTGGCCACAGTGACTATTTCTGGCTAGCTATGCTCAAGAAGATGACGAGCTTCGATGTTTAGCAGCTCGTCTGTGGTGTGCTCTTTGGTGACTTTTAAATATTATTTTTCTATAACTCTCGAATACGGGAAACGTAACTGAGAAATATGTGATTACATTTTTAATTATTTAATTGCGTTATCTGCACTCAGTTCAAATCCCGATGCAATTTTTGGAAATGCATCTTTCTTAGAAAATATTCCTAGATAAATAGCTATGTTTATCTACTTATCTCTCTTATAAATTGCCAGCTTATCGCGATTTTATAATTACTGTATATTTGCAATAGAATAGACATTTTGTAGGATATATTTATAATCATATTATTTGACAACCTAAAAGTTTAGTATCTAGTGAGCTATCTTTGCAGTCATTTCTGAGTTTTTAAATAATAATCAAAAATTAAGTTCCACAGATAGGATACTTACACAAAATTTAATTTAGATTTATTTTGTCGTGAAACATTTTTTGGAGTCAAATCAATATTGAAAATGGTTTTTCATTTGTGTCCATATGAACGTATAGCCAAAAATAGAGTTTCTAAGTTCTTTTTAACTAGTTTTTTTGTTTCTGTTTGTTTTTTGAAGGATTATTTTTCTTTTTTTTCTTTATTGCCTCAAGTTGTTCTAAGTTTTTAAGATACTTATATGTTACCTTTTCATTAAGTTGTTGTTGTTGTTGTTGTTGTTGTTAAGTTGTTGTTGTTATATCTAGAGTTGCAGATAAATTATTACTTTACTTGATAAAGCCACACCCCTTGGTTACGTTAAGAGGTTTTACTCAAGCGACAGCTGCGGATTGGGAATTGCTCAATACACATTGCCCAGTTAACAGCAATAGAAACGCATAAAAACAAAATAATTAACAAAATCTGCTTAAAATTCAAAGAGAATGCAACAGGTATGCTATGATGAATATATAAGTTATTTCCATAAATAAGTTTCTAAGCAAAGTGATGTCATGAATTTATGAACAGAATTTTAAGAAGACTGACATTTGTGAGTCAACTTGAGAATATAAAATCTAACTTTTTTTTAACACAAATGAAACTACATATGTAGGTACTAGTGATTTTTTATGGAAATAGGGGCCATTTCTTAAACTATTAAGAGATACCCAAAAATACTTAAAGGAGCTACTTACATGTTCGACAAAATTATAACAGCAATAATAGATTTTTGAAAAAGTCATTACCCTAGCAAGGAATTATTTATACCAATCGATAGTGTTACCTAAAGAGACCCGTTCTTGGAAACAAACATAGGAAGCATTGCAAGGCAAATCAAAGGCATTTCACAATAGTTGTAAAACTTAAAAAAAAATCATTGAGCTTTGCCGCCCCGGGCCTCTGACGGGCTTAGTCAATGGTCAATGGTATTTCAGTATTTTTCGCTAAGTATCTCTTACACTTGAGTTTAGGATATAGCCCTGAAGACCCATGTAAAAAATTCAACCTGTATATAAATTAAAGTGTTACGTACACTTACATATCTACTTCAGTATATGTAATACCTACTTACCGCGACCCTGACACAGGCAGCCAGTCTTGATAGTGTTTTTATATCAACAACCAATTGCTAATTACAGGATAATGTTACATTTCTCAATTTATAAAGGTCAACACTTACGAGCAACTTATTAAAACAATATCACTAAAATCAGAATATTGCCAGAATTAACTTTTTAGTTAGAAATGTACAGTCGCAATGCCAATTAGTTGAACTCCACGTGACCCAGAGCTCACTCGCAAATCTGTAAAAATATTAGTATTTACCTATTTTGTTATTTTTTTATGTTGTATATTGTATAGTATGGTATATTATTAAAAAAAACAGAATCAGGTAGCAATATTTTACAACCTTATGAATGTCTAAGTGAGCTCTGGTTCACGTGGGGTTCAGCTAATTGGTATTCCGATTGTACAGTACTTATATTTAATATTCTTAATTGTACTTTTAAGTTTTTCTTTAAATACTCTACCCGGCTTTTAAAAACGATCCCCTCACAGTTTTCGCGAAGGGGGGGCAATCTGAACCATTTCTTGATCTGGATCTGAAGACCTATGTCTTCGGTGATAGTTCTCCGTTTAGAAGACAACGTCAAGGACCTATCAGTTTTTTGTTTAAGATATACATAACGAACATAACATAATCCTTGACATGTAATGATTATTTACCAATAAATGAGTATTGAGTATCGAACGAAAAGAGTTATATTTTTGATTAAGACGAGGTGGGTCGATTTATTTGGCGGCCATTATATGTTTTAATTTATAAATATATGTAGAGCAGGTACATTTATAAGGTTTCCAATAAACTTTTTAAATATTTAGTTTATTAATATGAGATTGATTTATTTTCTCAAAATACATGTAGATCTTAAACGTAAACATAAACTAATCAAACAAAAAAAGTATAGAGCCTAAACTGAGCCTTTCTAAACTACTAATTAAGTATTGTCTGTCTACAATTAGTCGTATACCTTTATAAAACTTACTAAAGCTTACTAATTACGATATAACAACCCAGTAAGCTGTTAATAAGCGAAAGTTGTTGTTGTTGATAACCTTGGTACAAGTTGGTGGCTACATACCTACTGTTCACAGTCTAGCGGCTAAATTGTTATAGATTAGATCAAGATATCGTTAGGTATGTGAACATTGGACATTGTTTTCGTGTGGCAACGACCATGTGAGTTAAATTGAATTAAATAGGCTTAGAAAAAAATGAATAGTTTCTTATACCTCGATAAATGGCAGCGCTACTTCGCTGAATACAAAAACCGGCCAAGTGCGAGTCTGTTGAGTCAGTCGAGTTGTATGGGAACCCCACTTAATTTTCAGTTTTAATATTTGTTGTTATAGTGGCAATAGAAATACAAAATCTGTGAAAATTTAACTTCAGCTATCATGGTTCATGAGATACAGCCTGGAGACAGACGGGCGGACGGTGAAATCTTAGTAATAGCTCTCCCTTTGGGTAAACTCTAAAAAACTAACAACTATTTAGTAAAATTGCACTGACCTGCACCAAAGATTTTTTCTAAAGAAAAATGTCTATGTGCGTTTGGACTTTATGGTGATGGAAAACATCGTGATGCTATCTGCGGGTTAGTTAGGTCCAGAAGAATTGACAAGTTATTTTCTCTCTCCACTAAGCTAAGAGAGTATTAAGTGCTGTGCAAACCTACTCCATCGTCACACGAAAAGGACCTAAGTAAAGAGGTCTAAACTTTTTAAACTCACACGATTTGTATTGTATACTTAATCATTCTGTTAGTCTGTGTGTATAACGATAAGAAGATGTTTGTATAAAGGTCTAATTGCGCAAAACAGTCCGTATACAAGTAACAGATTTTGTGGGTCTCCAATTCTTTATTACAACGAAATAAGTGTACTTTACTTATTTTCACAATATTTTAAGTTTTATTAGATTTTTAATAGATGGCGTAACTAAAATGCACATACACGCTATTTTGTATGGGAGACTGTTTGCCCATATTTCTTCTATGTTTGTAATATTCTTTTTTCTAAATTAAGTTAGGTAAGAAAGTTATAGGTAAACAAATGCAAGGTACTTTTTATCTAGGTGATCACATAAAAATCTATTTGTTTAATATTTCATGACCCGGTACAAATATCTCTGTAATAAAACCATTATTTGGCATAACAGTAGTTTTATGGATATAAAAATCTACAATAGGAATTCAAAATTCGAAATTTATTACGCTAAGAGCCAATATTCTAACAAAATATACAAATGACGATAAATACGTTTCCGTGATGTTACATCATTTGAGATGGCACCGGTTTCTCTTTACCTTCCGTGGTTTTGCAACGATATTAATAAGGATGCCTTTAGATTAGTCTATCTGCATTCAGAACTCGACCTGTTGACTTGTAGACCCGATTAGATTAATGGTGATTAATGGTGGTGGTGATATACTTAGATGAAAAGTTTGGAAAGTTACTGACCCCAGCAAATTACGATCATCTTTTGTTTTTGCTTCAATCGCCTTTTGTTTCCAACTTTGATCCCCTTTTGTATTAATTTCGATCGTCTTTTGTTTTCACTTTGAACCACTTTTGTTTTCATTTCGATAACATATTTTTGGGTCAGGCTAATAATATTTTTTTAGACCAAATCGTCAACACGGTAAGCAGATTATAGATTGCGAGTTTAATTTTTGGATATGATTTTTTTAAGCTATTGCATAGCTTTTATCGCGGGCTTTGAGCGCGGCGACCGAATCAAGAAATTCGGTAACGAAAATAAAACCTGACACCCCCCACTCCGCCTACCATGTAGCTCGGCCGAGCGTTCGCTTAAAGTGTATGTATATGGTACGACTGTATGAAGCTCGCACGATGCAATGGCTTTACCGCGGCAGTCCCCGAGTGCCACATTATTTTTGTTAGAAAATATTTCTAGGAATACAAAATATCTTTACAAAATTACATTTTATATCCACATGAACGATATGTATTTGTTACATACAACAATTTTAATATTACAACACTATAATCTCGTAATTTTTAATGTTAATTAAGTTACAAACGTTTCAGTTATTTATGAATCGTTAAACATAAAAGCTACACGTTTATTTCATATGACTATGAAACGTCTATGAAAGTAGAGCAGTTATTCGTAATAAAAGTAGCATTTAGTGGATTTCGTAGTTCATGACGTTTAGGTTCAGAAAGTTGTTTTTGCTATAATTTTGAATTGTCATAATGTTCATATTGATAAAATGTTGAATTCTCATATTCATAAGATTTTAAATACCAGAATATCGAATGATCTAAATGTTGAACTTGCTAACAAGATAATGCGCCACACCAAATATTGGCTTATTTTATTGGTTTTCCTCTTTGCGTTGCGCGTTGGTAAGATTTCTGGGTGCGAGAGAAAAGTGAAATAACAAATACATAGGTGACTAGCTTTTACCCGCGGCTTCATCTGCGTAGGAGTTAAATTTACCAAAATACCTGCTTAGTCATAATAACTATCTGTATGCCAAATTTTAGACAGATCTGTCCAGAGCTGTGTGTTAATTTATCAGTCAGAACATTGATTTTTAAATTAATACTAGCTGCGCTCCGCGGTTTCACCCGCGTAAGTCCCGGTCCCGAAAAGGAGCCTATAGCCTTCCTCGAAAAATGGACTATCTATCAACACAAACTTATTTTTTTTATTCGAACCAGTAGTTCCTGAGATTCGCACGTTCAAACAAACAAACTATTCAGCTTTATAATATTCGTATAGAATTTTGCGCAACGCATACAAACGTGTGATATAATTAATGTCTTTTTCTACTAAGACCATACCCTAATAAACAAATTTTATATTCATTTAATTAGAAGTCATTAATATGTGTTTATACTAAGATTTTATATTTGTCGACAACGCTAAATACGGAAAACCAGTAACAAATTAATAAATCAATATCAATGTGCCGAATAACTCATTCGTATAGAATTTTAATATGATTTTTTAAATGTCGCTCGAAGGCTCGGGCCTTGAGTTTCGTTTGAACCCGATTCCGGTTGCCTTTCCAATTGGTTAAGTAACACCGACAAACCAAACGAAGGAAACTTATTATAACAATTATCTTGTTAAGGCCGATTTATTCAATCATTGTAACAAAACGCATAGTAGGTGTTAACAACATATAAGGTACAGTCATATTACCAATTAGCTGAACTCCATGTGACCTAGAGCTCAAATTTGTAAGGTTGTTTAAGTAATGTTACCTGATTCTGTTTTTTTTAAACAGTAACTGTACAATCTATATCTATACTAATATTATAAAGAAGTAAAGTTTGTTAAATTGTAAGGGGTAATCTCGGGATATACTGAACCGATTTTAAAAATTCTTTCACCAATAGAAAGCCACATTATTGCTGAGTGTCATAGGTTATATAAAAAACCGAAAAATTAAAAGGCTTTTACGTGGTAGTCCGTTTTGCAAAGTGAATCGGAGAAAAAACGGTCGAATGAAAGCGTTTCTTACGAACGCTGCCTTAACTATGAAAAATATTTTTTTGAGTTCTATAGAAAAGATGTGGAGCTTGAAAATGCCTACAAAAAAGTTAACGTCAGCATAATATGTCTAACTTTTATATTTAAGTTACAAAAAGTATTTTTTTTAATATTAGTATAGATAATTTAATTTTTAATATTAATAAAATAAATGCCCAATGAAGTGGGCACGGGTCAGCTATACAATATAAAAAAATAACAAAATAGGTAAATACTATATTTTTTACGGATATGCCAATGAGCTCTGGGTTACGTGTGGTTCAGCTAATTGGTAATGTGACTGTACCTGCGGGTAATTATAGCCACCTACCACCTTAAATAAAAACAAAATATTTTGTAAATTGGGAAACTAAAAGACCATTAGATAAATATTTGCTTTATTGTCAATCTGTAAAACTATTCATTTGTTTATTTATTTTCTTGTCTATCTATACCTACTAACTAATATCAAGGTTTTAAGAACCTTATAGTGTCCCCGGATTTACGCATAGGTTACCTTTCTGTGGCTTAATATAGGTGGGTTCTTCAAGCACCAAAAATGATATTGGTTGCTACTGGTGTTTTAACGGATTACCTTTAAACAAATATAACCCCTCGTCACTGATAACTATACTTATGTACTTACCTATAATTATAAAAATGTATAATATTTAATTTAACGTAGTTTACGTGTGTGTTAATAATAAATTGCTATAACTTATATTTTGTGTAAACTTAAGTGTTACGAATTACGAGTAATTAAATATATTGTTCCTTTTCCTGAACTGAAAACGTCGGAACTTCATGCACATTTACAACCTATGTAAGATTTTCATATGTAATACGGTATATAGGGTAATTAATACATAATATTGGCATTTACTTTTAATCTAGATGACACAGCACCAACTACTTTAATCGGTTGACCGTCGCCCTAACGCTCCCCCTGAGGTAAACGGTCCCCAAGATTTATTTCACGATTGACGGTCCCCCTTTGCTAACACCGGGGGACCGTTAATCGTTGAACAGTGTTAGACTTTTTCAAGCTTATGCGTCCCCCTGGTCCAAACTGTGGTTCAAGTTAAAAACGATCTGGTCCAAGTAAAAGACGATTGAAATGGAAACAAAAGACGATCGAAACAAAAGCGAAATACGATGGAAACGGAAACAAAAGACGATCGAAAAATAAACTAAAGACGATCGACAACAGCGACATAACAGCAGGTAACTATGAAAACGACAGATGTTACCCCCTAGTCTAAGCTGTGGTCCAAGTAAAAAACGATCTGGTCCAAGTAAAAGACGATTGAAATGAAAACAAAAGACGATCGAAACGAAAGCAAAAGACGATCGAAACGGAAACACAAGGCGATCTAAAAAATAAACAAAAGACGACCGACAACAGCGACATAATGGTAGGTAACTGTCAAACGACAGATGTTACCCCCTAGTCTAAGCTGTGGGCCAAGTAAAAAACGATCTGGTCTAAGTAAAAGACGATTGAAATGGAAACAAAAGACGATCGAAACGAAAGCAAAAGACGATCGAAAAAATAAACAAAAGACGATCGACAACAGCGACATAATGGCAGGTAACTGTCAAAATGACAGATGTTACCCCCTAGTCTAAGCTGTGGTCCAAGTAAAAAACGGTCCAAGTAAAAGACGATTGAAATGGAAACAAAAGACGATCGAAACGAAAGCAAAAGACGATCTAAAAAACAAACAAAAGACGACCGACAAAAGCGACATAATGGTTGGTAACTGTCAAAATGACAGATGTTAAAGTGACAGCTGTCAAACTTAAAGCGGCTATAATGCTATTCAGGGCGCTGTAATGCCTGAGACATGTATGATGAAGTAGACTTGCCCAGTACCTCTCAGCTTAGTCGACCATATCCAAAAGAAAGAACTCGTCAATACGCAAATTTTTTAATAATAGTAAAAAAAACTCAACTTTATTTTTAAAATCTTTAAAAAGCAATTGGGTGAAGAAACCGTGGTAATATGGGTAAATAACTTCACAGCAATTGTAGCATGCGTAAAACCAATTGCTCTATTATTTTGAAATTCGTAAAGGTCTCAAATTAAGCTGTAACTTTAGCATTGTAAATTATTTGTTACATAACTTCGTTAACTTACGCACTTTGGTTACTGGTTACATGTACCATGAATGAACTTCGCAAATTATTGGCAAGCAACTTTTCAATTGCGAAATACTTGTACTAAACTAAAATAAAATACTCGCTTTAAATGGTGAAAAACGAGCGTTTGAGAAAATAAGTTCTATATTTAATTATAGGCTATTAAGAAAGTCAAAGTTATCGATCAGAATTTGGAAAAACTTTCTTGGTAAAGAAAAGTTCTAAAAGCTGTAAAATCTATTTGAATGTGTTAAATTATTCATATGATAAACAGGACAAAAAATAAAAGAAAAATTAATAATAAAGTATCCAATAGAAACTAACAAATTACATCATAATCTTAAATGAAAAATATCCACAAATGCGTCCCCTCGAAGCATCGGTCCCAGAAGACTGGGGAACTTTTCCCCTCTGAATGGTCAAACTGACCCTCTGAGCAAAAACGGCAACAGCCCTCAGATCACCAGATGCCTTACTAAGAATTTTTTCTAAAATCGATATTTGTTCGATGTCAGTGAAAGCGAAAAGTCGTCCTAATTAATGCTAAAAATTAAACTCTATATCACGTTTTATTTACGTAATATCGCGTAACTAAACCCTTTTAGAAGCGGTAACGTTTTTCCTAATAAAAAGTAATTTATTTATGTATGCCATTTATATAAGAAACAAGTTAATCAAGTTTTTCGATGAACCGCGCATTTGCTAATATCTTTTTGTCTAATAGGTATAAGAAATTTCTGTCAAGATAATTCAGCGTTGCGTTGAGTTGGTTATAAGACTTATCTACAGTAATATTAT
This sequence comes from Idaea aversata, assembly GCA_907269075.1. NCBI lineage: Eukaryota > Metazoa > Arthropoda > Insecta > Lepidoptera > Geometridae > Idaea > Idaea aversata. Next base: position 4,247,022 of record OU026084.1, read on the forward strand.
AAAGCTAAAGAGTTTGTTTGTTTGAACGCGCTAATCTCAGGAACTACTGGTTCGAACTGAAAAAATATTTTAATGTTGAATAGTCCATTTATCGAGGAAGGCTATATGCTACGTTTCATTGTGTTATTCCCACGAGATCGGGACTTACGCGGGGGAAACCGCGGAGCGCAGCTAGTAATCTATATATTTTAAAATGAAAAAAAGGTTATAGATGACCATTGACCAATTGGATTGTCTGTACAGAATCCTCATATTCATTAGGTACTTCAATAACGTTTGTCCCTAAGCTAGACTATAATTATCACTTTAATTATGAGAATGCTAACATTATCAACAACAATTCAGATCGCTTTATGATTAAGTGTAATACTGATTATAATTATAACATAGGCAGTCGTTTTATTATGTTCCTTGTTAGTGTGGTTTTATGTTTTCTAATTTTAAATAATATTAGTATAGAACTCGTTCCTTTAACTATATATTTCATAATCTTTTCAAAAAGGATAATTAAATTGTAGTAATTAGATGCGATGGGGTTTGCTGGTCCCTTAAAAAAGACCCAAGGTATATTATATATCTGTGGAAAACTGTGATATATTAAGAAATATGTAACTGGAAATTTGGACGTCACGTGCACTGATCTGCATTTGATCCCATTTCAGAAATATAATGGCAAGTAAGTACCTACACAATTTTTGAACCAATCTTACGAATAACATCCATCTGTAATTTAGTCATTATCTATTTGCTCAACTCTAACTCGACATTTCACTTGTTATATGTCAAACATTATGCCGAAACCAAGGTTCCAATTAAAACCTGCTTTTATGTGCTTGTCATTTTCGCGCCAAAAACAATTTAAAACTTAAGTGTGTATTTTCAATATTTTTTTTAGAATTTTATTAAATAGAGTTATGAAATTCTTACCAAAAGCAACGCATGCTGCTAATATCACGAACTGTACACAATTCCTCATGTTTGCTTGTTTGTTTGTCACGTCTGGGCGTCTTTGTCGGCCCGGTAGCACTGACTGTGTGCGTGCAGACTTACCAGCGCCCGTCGCCGATGTCGAGAGCCTCGGCCTGCTCTATAGAGGGGCATGAATTAGATTAATATTAATAGAGATTTTTATTGCATTAATAAAGATCTAAGATGAAAAAAGTCAATGAATAATACTACCTATTTATATTTATGACAGCTAAGTTTTTGATGATTTTAATTATACATATTTATTTAGGAATAAAAAAAAATACGTTTTTTGTTCATTAGGTTTTTAAAAACCTAAAATTAGTTTTAGACAAGTTGCTACCCTAGACGAACTGAGTTTGCGACGATTCGATACTTACTCAATTATTCAAGATTAAAATAAGCATCACTTTAAATTTTTATAAAAAAATACTTTATTTCATTTATATGTATAACACTTACTGACCTATTCATTGTTTCTTTCTTTTATTTTGTACTGAAATTAGTAGGACTAAAAAACGTTTTCAATAGAATCCTTCATATAGGTGGACTAAATGTAATATTTTTCTTCGTCAAGTTCTATTCATCATCATATTAGCCAAAGGACGTCCACTTCTGAATATCATCATCATCATCAGCCGGTGTCAGTCCACTGCTGGACGTAGGCCTCTCCCAAGATACGCCACTGAGCCCGATCTTCGGCTCTTCTGAATATAGGACTCCCCAAATCCAACAACAACTGAAAAGTAGAACCATACGGACTGTAATGGAACTATTAATATTTCATTTTTAGTTCCGAGTCTAGTGGCAAAACAGAAACTGACACGTTGTCACTAACACTAATTATTACTTTGGCGCATTGCATGCCTCTTTAAACTTCCTTTAAACAAAAACTTCCATTACAGTTATGGAGTTCCGAAAAGTAACGTCTGATTCAATCAATTACGATACGGACTACTTACTTTATCTGCATCTATAGATAAGGCCCATGTCTTTATTGAGTTCAAGTCACGTATTACGAAAAGTCCATACCCCATGCGGCATGCTTTGTGTGACAAATGTGCCACGGAACTATGTTGTTTGGAAATGACATAATGGTAACTTTAATTACAATATTATGTAAGACTATCTCTCAGACACAGCCATTGTTATCTATTCTAATAACTATGATAGTAAAATAAAAGAAGCCCTATTGTCTTCATTGCATTTCTATTTTACAGGTGCCTTCTACCTATACCTACCAGAGGATCTTTGCTGTCAAGTTAAATCCATAATTTTTATTTAATTTTTGTGCTATGAAAATATATCTTTTACTAGCTGCGCCCCACGGTTTCACCCGCGTAAGTCCCGATCCCGTGGGATTATCGGGATAAAAAGTAGCCTATGTGTTAATCCAGGTCTCCAGCTATCTACATACCGAGTTCCATCGCAATTGGTCCAGTAGTTTTTGCGTGAAGGAGTAACAAACATACATACACACACACACACACGCACACACAAACTTTCACATTTATAATATTAGTAGGATTGCCCTTTTCTTCTATCTATCTGATATTTTTTTTGTTATTTACTTCTACTATACGATCATGGGATTATCCAGTAGTGCGCTCCGCGGTTTCACCCACGTAAGTCAGGATCCAGTGGGAATATTAAAATAAAAAGCCTATAGCCTTCCTCGATCAATGGACTATCTAACACATTTTTTTTTTTCAATTTGAAAAAGTAGTTCCTGAGATTAGCGCAAACAAACTCTTCAGCTTTATAATTGTTCCCTAGAGGAACTGAATATATTCGCTCGAATATTTTTTATTTATAGTTGAGGGTGGGTCTTGAAAGAAAACATAACTTGTGGGTAGATTTCATATATTTATCCCGTTTGAATTACGAACGTACCACGACCGACAGTCTTCGTCTCGCTACCTTCGAGCGAGCACATCTATCGAGCTCCGTTGGAGTACCTAGACCTACCGGTCCTCGCCGCGCATCACGTGTCGATCTCTGTTTAGATTCTTCGTAATATTGAACTGCGTATCAAGTTCAATATATTCTTGTGGACATTTTGTGCGGATCTAAAAGTGGCTAGCCTTCGGTCCCCTTACCTATGACACGTCGTTTGAGGTGGAAACTGATACCAGCGTCCTATGGACTTGATGAACAAGGATCGTTAACGGACACGTCTCCATCGACCAGTACCCTCGGGAACACCTTCGATTCTAGATTCGACCTAGATTCTTCGTAATATTGAACTGCGTATCAAGTTCAATATATTCTTGTGGACATTTTGTGCGGATCTAAAAGTGGCTAGCCTTCGGTCCCCTTACCTATGACACGTCGTCTGAGGTGGAAATTGATACCAGCGTCCTATGGACTTGATGAACAAGGATCGTTAACGGACACGTCTCCATCGACCAGTACCCTCGGGAACACCTTCGAGAGCAAAGGTCAGTGGTACAAACCCGTAACTCCCCTACATTAATATACTAGCGACCCGCCCCCTATATGTATAATGCATGTATAAACCTTCCTCTTGAATAACTCTATCTATTAAAAAAACCGCATCAAAATCCGTTGCGTAGTTTTAAAGATTTAAGCATACAAAGGGATATAGGGACAGAGAAAGTGACTTTGTTTTAGTGATAGTGAAGTAATGTAGTGATAGTGAAGTTATAGTGAAGTGATAGTGAAGTATAGATAAAAACATATAACACGTATAGACAAATTTTTATTGCAAATAATTGCAGAAATTAAAAAGCCAAATAAATCAGCAGTGTATTTGGTAAAATATAGGTAGGTAGTTACAGGACAAGATTGTAGACCAGTTGCAGACAATAATTGTGGCGAGGTTGCGCAAGCGCTGTTGCAGTGTCCATTCATGTAAGAAGCCAGATTGACAAGACTAAGAAATCAATAAGTGGTTTTCATTTAAAACTCACAGAAGTTATAACTGCTATAATTTTTGTTAGAAATATATCTAGAAATAACAACTCGTATTGAATTCAAGTAGGAATACTTATACATTTAATCATTAATTACACATGTTACATACATAGAAAAATAGTTATAGGACACATATTACATAATCAACTCTAAATGCAGAAACACCTTTATTTTAAACAATTAAACTAAATACAAAAATACTTAACTTGTGAACAATATAAACCACTGATTCTACTAAACTTATAATGACACTGTCGTTGCGAAGATACTTTTCAAAAAGACCCGCATCAACCGTTCTCTTCGGTTTTTATACCCGAGGATCACGCCACCCTGCAACAGCCACGCCCCTTACAGTTCATGGTGTTGCCTGTCAATATCTCGGGTTGCCAACATTTTTATTTCAAATAAAATAACAAACGATTAAAATAAAAGTTTGCATTGCATTTGACATTAAAATTTCATTTGCTGAAAATAATAAGCTAAATTCCAGCTAAATGCATTTGACTGGTTTTATAAAATTAAATTAAATTCTATTTATCTTAATATGTAACCAATATAGTTTAAGTTATAGTTAAAGTTTACCAAAGCCACAACTAGATGGCAGCACTATGCAAATTAGATCGCGCTGTCAAGATTTCACACAAAATAGTAAGGTGATAGCCGATCCTCCATGAACATTTGTCTTCGTTAAGGACTGTGAGGAGCATTCCACTAGTGAAACCACTATTGATTGTTGGGACAACCAGGGGAAACTTAGCACACTAGCGCCACCTACCTAGGAGCTCGCTGCTTCGGGGACGATTCCTACTCCCTAGGAACGTCTCTGACTTCGGACCTCCGAATTAGTTGGTTACGAATAAAGTACCTACTGTACGAGAAAATAATAAAAAGTAGTCTAACGTTTACCGTCGTTTTCTCTTCGCCGCCGTCACCCCCCCTACAAATATTATTATTCAAATTTTAATTCAATAACAACAAGGTTCATAATAATATTTAATCAGTTTGATACTTCTCTGTCCTAAACGAATTGATTTTTTGCTATGCAAAGTCAACCTTTTGACAAAAACATAGAAAATATTTGAAACATTATTTTTATTATTTCACGTGGAATATTTCATTATCTATGTTGACTGAAATTATATTTGCTTCAAAGTCCTACAGGTGATTTTTTATTCATTTTGAATAAGATTTGTGATATGGTTATTATTAGAATTTTCAGCTTTCGCCCTAAGATCTCTAATTTAACCTGAAAACTTCCTTAAACAGAAAAATCAGCCTAAAACAAACACTGTGCCTTTGTAACTGGAATTTTAATTTCAATAAAATAGATCATTATTACCTTCTCCATTCTTCAAAGCTTAATGTTTACAACGTACTACATGCAAGCCTTCCAAATTGATAACAGATAGTGTTGACTTTTTGTCGCAATGGCACTTTTACGAAGTTGATTTTAATTAGTTAAACTTAGTAGGTAACTGGGCACGCTGGGCACAAACCTAGGGCGTGGTTAATAGGGCCCCCCTAGTTTCTGCCAGATCCCTTTTTTCAATTTTGACACCTTAAGACTGATTACTACTATTGATATTACTTTATGCAGGCTTTATGCACAAGCCGTGCGAAGCCAAATTGAAAAAAACCAATGATAGAAAATATGTTTTTACGAAATTTTTTATAGTAAATTTCTCTAATATATTAAAAACCGCAAATACTATAATTATATGTGTAAACGCTACGTTTCAAAAATTTACGAAACATCGATTTTGAAGGAGTTATTAATGATATTGCTCATCTCAAATAAATAAATAAATATTGCATTACATTCCACACATCGCCATCTAGCCTCAAGCTAAGTAACTATACTTGTGTTATGAGTGCTGGACAACAGATATACTACTTATATACTTTTCTTTTGTAAATATATACTTATAGAAACAACCAGACCACAGACAAATATCTAAACATAAAAACATGTCTGAGGCGGGAATCGAACCCGCAACCCTGTGTTTGGCAGTCCGGCGTGCTGACCAATGTGCCAACTGGGTCGTCAAATCTAGAAAGGCTCCTCTTCAATCAACATAGATTGTTCTTAAGTTTTTTTTTTCAAGTAGGTCCCTGTAAATGCTAAAAAGAGTAACTTTTGTTTTCTCAGTCTTAGGAGCCTCATTGTCCCAATATGCCCAGGGCCTCTAATAGGTTAAAGACGGTCCTGTTCACCGGTCATATATAGTTTTATTGGTCTTACGCCCAAAATATCTCATTCTCCCACACGGGACATTAGCAAATCCATAGCGTAATTTTAAGCATGTAGAGAGGCCATTACTAAAGTTGAAGTTGAATTAGCACACCTTATTGGAAGTAAAAACGAAATACTTTTAGATATAATAGGTACCGTTATAATAATTAATAAATCATTCTTTGATTCACTTTGGAAACTGACATCGGTTAATAAATTATCAGGAACTCTGGCAATCGCGAAAAATTATCTACATAATTTTTGTATTTAAATCAAGTTAAACCATTTTCTAGGCCTTACTGACCCACTCAAATTAACCACCCATAATGTAATCTGTAAAGATAGATAAATAAGATTATTTTTCTAAGATTGCAAAATTAAAAGTAGAAATTAATCTCAAAAGTAAAGAACACCATAACTTGCAGTTTTCAAGTCACAAACGATCACTTTTAGGCAACCATGGGATGGATATAGGTACTGTTATGTAACTTTGTTACATTTTGTCCTATTTTTCAAGATATTATTATTATTTTAGTTGTAAATAATTTAACCTTAATCTTCCTTATTTTTAAACTGTGTTTCATAAGTTAAAAGAGAAAGCTAAGCTCACAAAGCGTCTGATCGAATTCGGTTCGAAGAGTTTTCAAAAATGCTAGTTTTCATGAATATTAATTATATCTCGATAGATAGGTGGATATTAATAAAAATATAAGTAAGTGTGTTTGTAAAATAAGTTTATTAAAATTAAAATAGATAGAAATTACATAAATTATTAATTTAAGCTATGACTCTACGCCTTCTTGGGGAATTTGCTCTTGTCCAATGGCTGGCCTTCGTAGTAGTTTTCACTGAAAATAAATTTAAAATATATTGTTGATTAAATAGGATTTTTTTCCCTACAATTTTCTCACATAAACTATGTGAGAAAATTTAGATAAATGAATTTTACTTTTTATTTTAGATATATGTCTTTTGTTTTATGAACAGCGGTACAAGTGTTTAAAGTTTACTAAAAGTGTATTTAATGCACCTAGGTGAATTAGCTCAGGTGAATTTAGTTTACGTCGTCATAAAATGATGTGTAAAATAAGATAAAAACGAATCATTCCATTTTTGTCTACTATTCTAGTTAAGAAATGTTTTTCTAAATACCATTCCAGAAAAAAGTGGCTGTGACATACGGCAGACAGACAGACATGACGAATCCATAAGGATTCCGTTTTTTGCCTTTGGCTACGTAATCCTAAAAAGTACATTGATCTATATTTTAAGTGAAAAAATTCAAAGTCATAGTAAATTTAGAACTCTAAATGTTGGGTGTTATTATGTTACATTCACTAAATAACTACTAAACCGATTGCGTTGCGTTTTTCTTGGGAATAACACATAGCCATAGACTAACAGAATAATTCATAGCCTACTTTTTCCCGATATTCTTTAGGGACCGGGACTTGCGCGGGGCACAGCTAGTAAAAACCAATAATTACCATCCTTGAACTTTCTCCGGGTCATCGCACATGAAAGTATCTTCATTGTAGACCTTGCCGGAAGGACAGCTGCCCTTCTGCGGCTGTACTCCATTGCGGCAGATGTAGAACTTCTGGCAGTCTTCGGGGTGGGGGAACGTGGGATGGGGCAGAGCGCGTCCGTTGGGACCCATTACTTCACCGTCGGGGCAGGAGAATCCATCGTCTAGCACATCTGTAGATGAAACAAATGATAAAAGATACCGAAACCGGAAGAATCACATGTGAAGACTTGACTGTTTATATTTACAAGTCCAGGATACTAAAGTGCCGCTACAAGTACCTGGGTCTTGTCGCCCAGGTGCGGATAGATCAAAATGAAAGGATAGACTGCATGGTTAGCATCTCATTGATTTACTAACCTACAAGACTTTAACCGCTGGGTTTAAAAACCTGGAATCTCCATAGGGGTTATGATGTAAGCATTTAAGCAATCAGAAGAAGTTTTTGGATATTGCTATTGTGTCGATATTCATTACTTGTAGACTCAGTTACGAGAAAATTATTACCAATTTTTGAACATGCTGGCCTGGTACGAAAACATATGTTGTAGCATTTTATAGCCTTTTTTTGTTTGCAATGCATTGGCTCTGAAACTTGTAGATTGATTTTGTGATACATTGACTCCATGGGAGTGAAATAGGATATAATTTTTATCCCTATATTCCCACGAACTTGGTAGAATCGGCAAGTAGCTGCTATTTAGGTGTAAAAGAGTGCTTTACCTTTAGTAATATGTTCACATGTCCTACCGACGACGTCCTTCCAGTCACAGTTGGATGTTTCCTCATCAAAGTACAGTCCAGGGGGGCATGGGTGCTCGTTGGGTACACCCTCGGCGCAGTAGATGAACTTGTCACATGCCTGTTTGTAAGATAATATTTAAGTTTTGTATAAAAAGTTTTTAAATCTGAAAAATTGCGAAACCAAGCAGCAAATTGCTCAATGACATCCAATATCTTACAGTTTTTCATCTAGATTTTTAAAAATCATTTGGCTACAAAATTCAATTTTCTGGACCTGAGTCCTGAAGGCACTTGAGCATAGGACTTTGAATGTCGCATTTGTAAACTTCACAGATGGCGCCACCAGTAAAACTAAACAAGTGATATGCGATAAAAATTAAATAAGACCGACTATTCGTACAGTTTTACGTAAGTACCTAAATATATCATATGCCCACACAACGCCATCTAGCTTCAAATAAACAACTGAGCTTGTAATATGGTGACCTGATACCATAATAAAATTAATTTTATAAATACATACTTTATACACCCAGAAACAACCAGACCAGAAACATACAAAAACACAACAATCTGTAGATTATTTAAATATAAGTTCCGCGGCTGAAATCGAACGTTCTGCGTTTCAGGCGTTTACACACCCGCCGCGTTACGTAGGCTAGCTAGGTAAGTACGTGGTTTTAGAGACTAAATAAATAGAAATCGCAAAGATAACCATATTAAGATATCCTGTATTTATAATAATTTACCTGTGGGTCGGGATGTTTGAAGTATCCGTTCTGGCGAGGGCAGTCCTTGGTCGGCTGTGGTTCCTCTGAAAATTGTCGTTTTCAAAGTTAGTTTTAAACACTATTTTATCAGAAAATATTATTACAGGAAAAATGCGTCTCTAAAAATTGCAACCAAGACGAGACTCGAACTCGCACCCCCATTTTTAATGATGTTTGTGTTCCAAAAAATAAAATAATTATTAAATAATAATTATTTGATTACGCAATAAAAAATTAACCAACGCTAAGGGCTCGTTCAGACGACACGCGCCCGCCACGCGCACAACACGCTTACCTACAACTCGCTTTGAAATTTGTTGTATTTATAATTTGAGTCTTATCACACATAAATAGATCTCAAATTGCATTTATGCCAGACCACGCAAGCGGGCGCGTATCGTCCGAACGATCCTTAACGCAATGTTACAGTTTTCAGTAACAGAGTGTATTATCATCGAATGAAAGCGAGGGATGATATTTATAAGTTTAACTCTTATGTTAATCTGGTAACAGTTTTAACGAACAAAATCGATTTAATACGGTTCTGAAATCTGAATACACATAAGTGATTCTAAGCTATGTTTAAAGAAAACTCGGGCAGTCATATTAAAATTAAACGCAATTTTACTCATATTTTCATACAAAAGACATCAACGGGTGCTTATTTTAAAGTTTTTTCACGATTTTAGAATCCCCTAATAAACAAGCCTATATTCTAAGCACCAAAATGGATTAATTTTTCATTACACACAGCAATCTAGCCCAAAGTTAAGCAACTACGGAATAATTATACTTTTTATTCATACTTAAAGTAAATAAATGGAAACAGCTGAAAAGGCTGGTCCTAGAGTCATACAATTTTGAGGTGGTGTTCTTTGTGGAGTATAGCTATAATAAGTAATTCTAATAGAGATAATTCGAAATTTCACTTCTAAGAGTAACATTGGTTACTTTTTATCCCGATAATCCTAAGGGATCGGGAGTTATATTTTCTAAAATCACTTGAAATACTCACGTAATTCTTTTCTTTCTCCGCAATCTACATTAGACGGGATGTCACAGTGTTCCTTGTTTGGGTTCTCATCAGCGAATACCAAACCGTCGGGACATAGCTTAGCTTCCGGAATACCTGGAAGAGGGATAAATAGAAAATACACGTTAAAAAAATGGATTAATATCAAAAAACATCGGAGAAACAAATGAACCTATGGAAAATGTAGAACTGGTCAAACTGGAATAGGCCATTATATAATTTTTGTTAGTTAAGCTGCTAATAGAAGCCAAAATTAAAATGACTTTCACCACAAACTAAAATTGTTAATAATGTTTGGAAAATTGATGTTGAGTGTGGTCATGTGTACCGTTTGTAGGTGTAATCTATCATACATTTTAAAGACGAAAAATTCGTGTACTCTCCAATTTGTTAGAATAAGATGGTATGGGTTAATTTTTTACTTTTTTAAAAGAAAAACGTAAAAATTTCGTTCTTAAATTATATGCTAAAATGTAAAAACATAATTCATCTGCAAAAGGTTCACTGAACAACAATTTTCTATGAAATAATTGACAAATTTAGTTTTATGGCCACTATTTTGAACTTGACATACAGTTTTACAAGATTTTTTCCACATTTTACTAACAAGTTACGTTTTGTTCTGCTATTTTTACCTACCTTCTATCTACTAGGTCACAATACAATGTACGCAACATCTGAGTACTAACAGAAATGTTTCAGTATTTTACACTCTATTTGTCACTTTGATTGCTTGCTAGTAAATACTATGGGGTAACTGGCTAGTTATGGATGGAAACAATATTACAAGATGATAATTTATGGACATCTATACTAATATTATAAAGCTGGAGAGTTTGTTTGTTTCAACGCGCTAATCTCAGGAACTACTGGTTCGAATTGAAAAATTCTTTTTGTGTTGGATGGTTCATTTATTGAGGAAGGCTACTTTTCGTGTGAAACCGCGAAGCGCAGCTATAGTTTTATTATAAAGCACAGAAAGTTTGCGCACAATATGATTGAATATCAGTCTCCAAAGGTTATTTTTTTTTAACTATCGCGATCAGAATATACATTTTTGGTGTGAAAATTAATCAAAATCAATCCAATTTTCAAATCCATTGCATTCCACCTCGAACATTTTTAGTGAATCTACGGCTTTTTGTCAAAAAACTCTTTTACATTATTGTCTGTCACTTTTTTAGGGTTCCATACCTCAAAAGGTAAAAAAGGAACCCTTATAAGATCGCTCTCTTATCCCTCTGTCTGTCTGTCCGTGCGTCACCACCGACTTTTTCAGGAACGGGTGGACCTAGCGAGTTAAAATTTATTTAATTTCTAAAATTTTAATATTATATTCGCCTTGATGTAAAGGTTAGATAGTTTCAACAAGTAGACAGTTCTCTAATTGTTGCGACAGGCGAATCGAGGTTCAACAATGTATGACTCCAAAGATACCTTCTAAAACCACACCTATCTCTATACGATACTGACCTTTACTGCATTTGTAATAAAGGTCACACTGGTATGGATCTGGGAAGAACCCAGTCTTCTGTGGACAGTTGAATTCTTGAGCAGAAACTGAAAATAAAAAAGCATTTTGTGTTAAATAAGGTTGACGCTCAACGGCTCCCCTAAAGGATTCCCTCCTCTCAACAGACCCCTACTATCAAGAACTATAATTATCAACAAGGGAAGACGATAAGCGCAAAATGTGTAAAGTTCCCTACAATATTTAGTAATTTGTTTGTAAGTTATATTCCACAAGTTATCATAATGTGGCTATATTTGATGACCAAAGGGCTGGCTGCTAAATCGAACACCGGATAAGCTTATCGTCATATTTAACGAGTCAATGCAGACAATCTTTTGGGCACTTTTCCTAGGCTAGGGCCTCCCATTTAGACTTTTGATTTATTAATATTTATTCATTAATTTTAGGATTGCTCGTATTACTTATACGTATATGATTAGTGGCTAAATATGCCGTATTAAATTGAATATTTTAATTTAGTTACTATTTCCAAAATAATGTATTTTTCTACTTATGTGGTTATATTATTGCAACTAGCTCCTACGAGCTTATTCCCATTCCCAAATCTCAAGAAGACCACAGCTTTTTTGTTGCCTACACAATACCTTTTAGCATCCCAGCAATAATAACATTTAATTTAAAAAAATCAATGTAATGCATGTATGGAATTTTTTTTTGAAGAGAATTATGAAATCGTAGCCGGTGAGAATAACCCAAATTAATAAATAAATATTATCTAACTGCACATCACTTGTTGATTTAAAATATTGCACATCAAGAATAGAAAGCATGAAGTTTTATTTTAGAAATAGCACTGGACGTATTAAATAGCCGGGCACTAATTATAATTTTATGCAAACTTATATGATAATGAAATAAATTGACCTTACACTAGTTAAATGTTTGTACTAGTTAACAAAATAGTGGAAAGCTATAACTGTAGTATCTACCAACCATTTTTTATAGCTAAAGATAGTCTTAAAGTAATAAAATTTGGTTAAACTCTACTAGACCTAGATTTGCGTTGCAGTATGGGCGTACGCAAGATTTGCTTAGGAATGGGGAAAAATTAAGAAAATTAGATAGTTGTGTATTAATGGAAAACACAAAAGTATGTTGTATTTGATAATGTTTTACTTAAAGTCACAAGAAATATTTAAAAGGCTTTATCCCAGGAGTTTAGTTGCTTATTCGGTTGACTATCCCGGTAGTACGGTTAGGGGAGATAACCGAACGGCCAAACTCGGTCTAACTTTATTCGGTGGTGGCCAAACTAATGCAATTTTTAAATATTAATTGTCCGGTTGGAACAAAAACAAACGACAATCGAAATAAAAAACAAAAGGCGATCACAAAAGGGGAGCCCTTCTGATCGCATTATCTTTATTATTTTTTTAAAATGTTATGCAAACTAAAAATATGCATCTTTAATAATTTATGCAACCCAATACGGACCCTTGAAAAAGTAACCTGAGATGATTGTGACAAAACCTAAATAAAAGAGTCTAGAAGAGGTGGTTCTCACACCTAAATAAGGATAAAACATCTATTAAAGAAAATGCTCTGAGTAACTTCATATTAGTGTGCTGTTGTAGGTATTTATTAAGTTTTTAACAAACGTTTTATTTACCAATACTTTACAATATATAACGAAATTTCTTTACACAACCTTAATAGTTGCCGCTCACGTTATTTTCTATTGCAAAAGTTGTATGTGCTCGTATTTTCGTGACGAGTCTTAATAGGTATTTTGCCCTTGCAACATGTATTGTGCTAATTTACTGGAGCACTCACATTTAGTGAAAGGAGGACGGTGTCAAATGCAGCCTTATTGGAACAATACCGATACATTTTAGACTCAATACTACTTTGTTAGACTTTAGACTGTTTGAACACTCAGGTAGCAAATGTGTTTGTTTGTGTTGAATTGTAAGTCCCGATTTGAAAACAATTTTGAAGGCCACCAGCAGAAACATCTCGATTGAATTAAATTTAGAATTAATTAATTCATTTTTGACCAAAAAGACGCCATTTTGAAATAAATATGACAAATTGAATTTAGTCTAGATTAATCGAAATTTTTCGAGGTCCCAGCTGTGGGACATCTTGGGCTAAGAAGGTAAATAGAGATTTTTCAATTTGCAATGGGACGAATAGTAAATTTAGGACTTTACGACGGAATAATATAATATGTACCTTTGTTGATGGTGGAATTTATATTAGGCAATCTTTTGCAGATTTTTTAAAATTTTGGTTACTGAGTATGATTTCGTCATAATTTTTCTTAAATTGTAACGAAATTTCCGGTGTATGAAAAGTCTTCCGTGCAGTTAAGAAACCAAATCACATTGAACGTCGTCTCGTGACTTTCATGTTATAATACGAAAAAAAATACACGATCGGTAAATGCTTCTAGAACATGAGTCACTAAAACCGTTCGTATACCTAAATCTAGAAACTTTTGATACATTTATGAAAGCTCAGGAAGTCTCGAAAGTACTAAACAATTAAACGCAATGACAAAATCATAAGCAGGATACTAAACTACATTTCAAAATTACATCGACACCACTCCATGACTCACTCTCACAAAATATTTTTATATAAGAAAAAAACAAAAAAAACTCACCGACTCCACAGAGCGTCACAGCAAAAACGTAGAGTAAACTTTTCATTTTATTTTCTCTATATATTTTTTTAAATAATAAATATTATCTCTTTATAAAAGATATCAACGTGCGGTGCGTTTCGAAGGTTGCCCCGTATTGGCAACGGTTGCGGCTATTGTGACCGGGCTTGCGCGGGCGCAGCTTTACTATACAGCTCGCACGACAAATGTATTAGCAATTAATAAATTAAATAACCGTGAAAGTTTATTGTAATTATGGTTATTGTTTAATAACGATAGAAAGTAATGCAATAAAACAACAATAAAACTGTGGTTTTGTGTATTTTTATTGCGGATTTATATGGAACTGATGAGTGTCGGTAGTCACCATGCAAATGTTATTGCGAAGCTCTGCTTTCTTTTATTGAGGAAATAACATTATATGTGTTTTTTCTTATTAAATGTATTACGGAAACACGTAGCACGTCCCTCCATAAATTCTATCTGTCTATGCATTATTAAAATGTCGTATGTACTTACAAATGCACTTTGTAAGAACTGTGTAAGTTCTGCATATAAATATTTATTTAAAGAAAGACAGTTTTATAATTCCAATCGTTCTCGATTCAAATGTCAAAAGTCTTATAATATTATTTATCATATCATGAGGTTACATTGAATCGCCTTTAAACTGAAGTTAGGATTTGTGTCAGAACGGGGTTCTTTATTCTTGTGGGTTTTTATCATTTTTTATGATATTGCTCATAAAGCTCAGGATTACAATATTTTTTAAATCTATTTTTGAACAGTATGTTTGTAATTATTATTTACTTAGGTATTATTTACTGCCGCCGCAAGCTGGCTGAAAAACTTGGATATAGAGGTTTGATCCACGCAAGATGAATGCCATACGCCATGATGACTTAAGTGATACATTACAGTAGGGAGTTAATAGAATTTTCAATAAAATTGCATTCTTGATTCGTGTTTGTTGCTTCTATTTAAAAAACATAAAAGTAGCACCATAAACTAGCGCAGACCGAACACTTTCTGAATATCGTTAAAAAAAGTTGATCGGTGTAGACAGTCGTATAGGTACTTACAAGTTTACCCATATGTGCATATATCTCGTTTACATTTCCGAGGTCCGACCGCCATGGTCAATCTCATGGTAGCCGCCCCGTTCGCTGCTGGCTAATAATAGTCTATACTCATATTATAAAGCTGAAGAGTTTGTTTGTTTGAACGCGCTAATCTCAGGAACTATTTATTCGAATTGAAAAATTATTTTTATTTTGCATAGTCCATTTATCGAGAAAGGCTATAGGCTACTTTTTATCCCAATATTCCCACGGGATTGGGAGTTACGCGGATGAAAACGCGGAGCGCTGCTAGTCACTACATAGTTTAAAATAAAGTCACGTTTCGCCGTCCCTATTTTCTTTTGTATGCTTAGATCTTAAAAACTACGAAACGGATTTTGATGCGGTTTTTTTTAATAGATAGAGTGATTCAAGAGGAAGGTTTTTATGTATAATACATGCATAATATTGCCGTGCAAAGCCGGGGCGGGTCGCTCGTATATCTATACTAATATTATAAAGCTGAAGAGTTTGTTTGTTTGAACGCGCTAATCACAGGAACTACAGGTTCGAATTGAAAAATTATTTTTGTGTTGAATAGTCCATTTATCGAGGAAGGCTATAGGCTACTTTTTACTCGACTACGACAAAAGGAGGGTTATGTTTTTGACCGCGATGTATGTATGTTTGTCTGTGCCCTCATAACGTCTAAACTACTTTATTATTTTGATATTCCCACGGGACTTACGCGAGTGAAACCGTGGAGCGCAGCTAGTTATAGTTGATAAGTATATTTATATACCGGTTTCGTACATGTGTAATGCGGTAATGGTTATTGTTAATTTGGAGGTCGAATTTAAAGTGCATTTGCCTGCGGGATCGGAATTTTCGAGACAGGATTTTAAATGACTTTAAAATTTAATTGTTATTGTTATCGGGGTTTTTATTTATGTTTTTGAAAATAATTCGTGCGTTGTAAGTTGGTCCTTATGATTTTTTTTATTATATTCCTTTATACAGTTACTGCAGTTCAGATCTCGTGGAAATTTCAGGACTCCATTCCAGAGGTCCAGCTTTCTACATAACAAGTTTCATCACAATCGGTTAAGAAGTGAAGAACATAGATAAAATCTTTATTGTATCACATTAAACCTTAATTCTAACATAAATTCCATGAATTAGAAGAAGGATTAAACTAATATACAATTATACATATAATATACATACATACTATAATACACACATTTATAATATTAGTAGGTTAGGCTAGGATTTTATTGCAAATACTTTGCATTGGATAAAAAAGATAAGTTTTAAAAAGATTCAGTTGAACATTGTTCCAACCACGATGGAAAACGTAGTGAAACACATAGTGAAACCCGTGGCTTAGTTGGCTCCAGACGTATTGACGAATTATCTTCTGGCCACGGTCAACTAAGCTGAGAGAGTGGTACAGGATATGAGTAAGACCACTAATCTTATAACACGTCTCAGGAACTACAACGCCCTGAATGGTATAGATAAAAGTTGCTGGTCCCATATAATTCACCTACATTAGATGCTAAGGCCTTTGAACTTGCATCACCAAATAAGTCACTTACATAATTTATGACAATTAACTAATAACTGCTCAGTAAGTGAAATCGTGAACTCACGCAACGCAAAGTCCTGCCCCAAGTTAAGTTCCTAGACCAGTTTGCTAGGTATTTAGTTACCCAACATTAATTATTGTTATGTTGCCTAAGTTTGCTATCAGAACCGCATACCGTTGGCTGTCGGGCTTTGAGAGTCCTCATAGAGTGCATTTTTTTCTATTGGCAGATAGTTAGGGATACGTATAATGCGGTTGAGGACATCGACGGGGTTTTAGTTGATCAGCTGAAACGTGCCATTCTATGCAAAGAAAATCTTGAATTTAATTTAATCACTCAGAAGTAGAGTTTATATACCTATATAGCAGTCCCGGCAAACAAACAAAACAAAAAAAATTGATGTAGGTCGATTCTCCGACCTAACGAATATACCTACACAAAAAAATATACAAATCGTTTCAGCCGTTTCGGAGGAGTTTGGTAACTAATACCACGACACGAGAATTTTATATCTATTTATAAAATTCTCGTATAAAAGTATATAAACTCTACCTTTCAGGGCCTTATAAGTATAGGTCCAGGACATTAATGGTGTTGTCACATATAAAAACAAAGTTTGCCTAAATAGGGGTAATTTTTTTCAAACAAAAAAAATACATTACGCGATGAATTGAGAACCTCCCCCTTTATGACGTGATAACGTCTAGTAAATTAAAACACCTGCATTCACTAAAAAATTGACGTCATTGTCACGTTCCGGTGACGTCATGTCAACAATGATGTCACACAGCCCGCAGCAATATGTAAATATTAAAAGTAATATTGTTTAATAATAATATCGCTCATCTGGGTTTGTGTTATGGTGACGAGTGACGAATAGAAGACATATTAAATAATTTAAAAAAAAAAAGGAAAAATTATATTTAAAAAACGGAAAAACAGGAGAAAAAGGAGAACAAAAAATCAATTTTTCATCGGTTTCTTATGACATTATCATTAATCGTCCGTAAACCGACTTTACAGACAACCATTTTTTAAATAACCTTAGTTTCTGATTATTTTACTAAGATGGTTTTACTTTAATTACTGAGTTTTCTTATCACAATGTTAATATCAATCTTCTTTAAAATATAAATACTTTGTAATATCAATCTATCAAACTTCTGAGCACATAACGGTAATAATAAAAAATAAGTCAATCAATACTACATCAGTAGGTAGTAGTTAGGTAGGTACCTATTTCTACTTATTGCACACAAGTCGTGTGGCTTTCGTCCTTTCTCTTGTCACTATAACAATAAAAAGAAAGGTCATCAATCATTATTTTATCTCATGCGCCTAATTAATCGTACCTACTTTCATTTGCTAATTTCACTGTTGTTTTGTGGGTAATATCTGCATACTCTACCTACGCAAAGAAAAAGGAATATTGTCTCATTAATTTTAAGATCCCGTAGCAAAATAAGATTATTTTTATTTGATGGTAGGCCAGCTGAAACTACACTCGTACTCGAAAAATAAGGTAAAGAAGTTGGATTACCTATTTTTCGTGTAACATAAAAGAGGTTTAATGTTTTTGAGAAAATCTAGAGAAGAAATTATTTCTAAACTAACCCGGTAGACGAAAACCTATTCCGCTAGATAGACAGCTTAAAAATAACTATTTTCTTTCGAACTTAAGCCTCTTCTTAACTTGACCCGAACTTGTGTTCCTAACTCACAGTGGAAACAAAACACGATCGAAACGGAAACAAAAGACGATCAAAGTAGAGAAAATGGGAATCAAAGTGGACACGATTCGGGTTACACGCATGTGAAGGTCGACATTGAAACTAGAAAATACATATCTGCTTATTATTCATTCTATATTCCAACGTGGCTTCGCTCTGTGGCAAGATAAAAATTTAATTACCTAATTAACAACCACGTCATTTTTTGTAAACCATCACTTTTGCCTTCGTCCTTGTAGTTCAATATCGACTTACTCAACACTTGTTTATTTTTGCAAAGAAACACGAAAGCCATACAAGTTTGGCGGCCATAGTTGCCAAGCAATTTCCTGATCAAAAATGCATATTAAAGGTTACACGTGACTATTTAAGCGAATAACTTACCTATCTATACCTACTTAATATTTTAATAGGGGAAATAGTTTTTTGTATTTCTTTGTTTGCAACGAAGAGGCTCTGAAAATACTGAACCTATATTAATGAAACTTGGTATGAAAATATATTGAATCCTTAGAAGTAAAATTGTTATCTCGATTTGACGAAGGGAAAGCACAAGCTTCCGGATTCTATCAAAAGACAGATAGCATCTTCGCTATGTTTTTTTTTTAATTTTACAGCCAAGAATTTGGCTACATATACTGCGCCTTTTGCGCAGTTAAATGACATAAATATTATTCAGACTGCGGATAGTTGTCTTTATCCGATTAATTTAAATTAAATAATCAGACAAAGGAGGTACGCTCTTGCAGTAGTTTTAAGACAATGGAGATATCCTCTAGCACTTTGCAAAATAATAATAATGAGATATTAAGTTTAGATAACAATATGAGCCAGTTATTGATTTCATTGTCAAACGAGTCAAATAATAATGATTGCTGGAATAAATGCCCTAAAATAAATAAAGTAAATATTATAAAAAAATATTAACCTTGTGCATCAAAATATTTATACTTTAACAGAGGGCAAAATACTAACACTGGAATTGTACATGAACGCTGAGGATATCGACATTGTATGCATAACAGAACACCATCTCCGGGCTCACCAGCTCATGTTCAATTTCAGCAACCACCGGGTTGGCAGCGCATTCTGTACAGTAAATACGACAAAGGGGGGGTCTCTTATAATATTGAATAAACACTTAAAATATAAAGAAAGAAAAGATGTCGTGTCTATGTCTGTAGAATGCGTAACGGAAATAGCCTGTGTAGAACTGGAGCAATTAATAGTAGTATGTGTATATAGACGACCTGTTTTTGATAATTTTAAAGAATTTATTGATATATTAGATGAAATGTTAACAAAATTGACTAAATCAAAAAAAACAATTGCTTGTTTGCGGTGACTTTAATGTAGATTTACTAAAAGTAAGTACTTTTTCCACGAAACTTCTAAATTTGTATAAATCACATAATTTATCTAACGTCTTTCTGGAGCCTACTAGAACCACTGACACTACTGCGACATGTATTGATAATATTTATGTTACTGATAATATAACCACGATTAGCAAATCTATTATTGAGAAATTGGAATCGGACCATAGTGGTCAGTTTGTCAAATTTGCAATTGTTATAAAACCAATATCAAAAAGGAAAATTACGTATGTACCAGTGACTGCTGCTCGTCTGGAGGGACTTAAATTGGGTTTGGCCAACGTTTTACCTTTTTTGCCTTGTGATACAAATCCAAATGTATTGTACAGTAACTTCTTTTCGATTCTTAATGCCCAATTTCAGTCTATCTTTACGCCCAGAACCATAGTGGTCTCCGACAAACGCGAATTTAGTGACTGGGCAACGGTTGGTATTCATCGAAGTAGACAAAGACTGTATGAGTTATACGCGGAAAGACAGATTAATACATCAGAGGAGTTTGGAGCTTTCGTTAAAAACTATTGAAAGATATTTAAAAAGGTATGTATATTGGCTAAATCTCTCTCAATAAAATCTGTGATAAACACTAGTGTTGATAAAATTAAAGCTACGTGGAAAGTTATTAATTCTGAAACAGGGAGAGTCGCAGCCAAAGACACCGAGTTTAAATTAAGTATTAATGGAAACATAACTAATAATAATCAAGATATCGCAAATGAGTTTGAAAACTTTTTCAGTAATGTGGCTATTACTTTGACGAAGGCTTTAAAATCTTCTACCCCCCTTGCAGAAAGTTTAATAAAAACCAATGTACCAAATTGTAATAAAATATTTCAATTCCAATATGTTACAAATCATGACATTATTGTAGTGCTTAAGCAAATAAATCTTAAGAAAACTAAAGATCTATGGGGGATCTCCGTTCCGATTGTTAAATCAATTATTGAACTCATTTTACCGGAACTTGTCATTGTATTTAATAGATGTATAGATTGTGGTGTGTTTCCTGATTTAATGAAATTGAGTAAAGTAGTTCCACTGTTTAAATCTGGTAGTACCTCAGACCCCTCCAATTTTAGACCAATATCAGTGCTACCCACGTTAAGTAAAATTTTTGAAAAACTTATTTTAAATCAACTACTTAAACATTTTCATGATAATAATATTTTACATAGTAAACAGTTCGGTTTTAGTAAGGGGCGCTCGACCACTGATGCGGGGATAGCGTTAATTAAAAATATATTTGATGCTTGGGAGGAGTCGCATGATGCGTATGGCATATTCTGTGACTTATCCAAGGCATTTGATTGCGTTCAACATAAAACATTGATCATGAAACTACACCACTACGGTATTAGGAACGGCGCCCTGGATCTTATCTCTTCTTATCTGAGTGGTAGGGTCCAGTGTGTCGATGTTAACGGAAAACGATCTCCCGGATCTGCGATAGTAATGGGGGTTCCTCAAGGATCCATATTAGGACCTTTCTTGTTCTTAGTTTATATAAATGACTTACCTTACCTTGTAAGGGACAACCATGGGATAGTGTTGTTTGCAGATGACACCTCCTTGGTGTTCAAGGTTAAAAGGCGTCAGTCCAACGTTGACGATGTGAACAATGCTCTCTCTAGAATAGTTGATTGGTTCAACTCCAATAATTTATTACTGAATGGATCCAAAACTAAATTAATTCGATTCACACTTCCAAATGTAAAACAAGTAAAAACTGTTGTAAAGATTAATGATGAGGAAGTTGAATTAGTCAGTAAGGCTGTCTTTCTAGGTATAACTTTAGATGCTAAGCTTCAGTGGGGCCCGCATGTGGAAGCATTGTCCAATAGACTTAGTTCTGCCGCTTACGCCGTTAAGAAAATTCGCGAATACACGGACATTGAGACTGCTCGTCTAGTCTATTTCAGCTACTTCCACAGTGTCATGTCGTATGGCATCCTGCTGTGGGGGTGTGCTGCAGATATTGATGCTATTTTTATATTACAAAAAAGAGCTGTCCGAGCTATCTATAAGATGGGCCCCAGGGAATCACTTAGAGAAAAATTTAAAGAGATAAATATATTAACGCTCTATTCACAATATATTTACGAAAACTTGCTCTACGTTCACAAAAATCCTGATATTTTTCGCAAAAATAGCGATATTCATAATTTCAACTTAAGAAACAGGGATGAGCTGACCTTGCCCGGTAGTAGGCTCCGGAAAATAAGCAGGTCGTTTAATAGTACATGTGTGCTCTATTATAATAAATTACCTAAAGATGTATATGACATGTCCATTAACAAATTCAAAACTTTTATAAAGCATAAATTGTGCGGTAAGGCATACTATGATACCTCTTCGTACCTTAATGATAAGAATCCATGGATGTGACTTTAATTGCTCCATTTCAAATAATACCTTTAAATATTTGTAATATTGACCTTTGTGAGCGTGATCACATAAAAAAAAAACCCCATGAGTTTCTTGTGCCTTCTTCTCATTGGTGGGCGCGTTCCGAAGGCACACATCCTAACTTAGTTTTTAAGACTATTTCAAGTGATCATGTGTATGTAAATACATAAGCATTGAAAGAAATAAAGAAATTTGAAATTTGAAATTTGATATTCCTAAGAAATCAGAACTTGCTGCTAGTTATAAAATATATCGATCTACCAAATCCTACTAGAAATATGCGAAAGGGTACCTACTCTCTCTCCATATAAACGTAGTCAACTGTTTCCTCCCTTGATAATGACACTAGCACAAATTTTTTCGTAGCATAAAACTTATAACTGCCATAACCATGCCCCTATGTCTTATTTTCTATATATTTTTTGTTTTTTAACTCTTACTTTCTATGATAATTAGAATATGACAAAATACAAGACATAGTCATGACAGTTATAGGTTTTATGCAACAAAAATATTTGTGCTAGTGTCATAATCCAGGGAGGAAACAGTCGACTTCGTTTGTATGGAGAGAGAATAGATACCCTTTCCTGTTAATATTCTTATCATTATAATGAACTTTTTAATCACTACAATTATCAAATAGTCTAGTGAGATATCATCTTTAATTAACTATCTAATTTTTAGTATCTATACTAATCAGATGTTATTAGAGCAAGAAATCTCATTTAACCTGTAATAGACACATTAAAGTAAGTAGTTTTATCTATCAACTCACATTCTAATCCTTTCATGAGGTATAAAAAAGTCTGAGGTCTTCAACTTAACAAGGCAAATGCATTTGGAGGCCACAGCGATACAAATGTGAGCTTTGAGTCGAGGTCGACGACCTATAGAAGTAAATTATATAGCTTTGAAATTGTCACAAACACATAAATGATGTATACTTATTGCTAAGCTTATTTGGTTTTAGAACTTTTTGTCCTTGCTTTTATTCTTAGAAGGTTTTTTATTTGAATTAGTGTACATTTTGAATGTATTCAAAATATTTATTACTATATAAGTAGGTATGGGTAGGTAATAAGTTTACTTACAGTACCGTGATTGTCGTACGGAAGTACTTAATATTGTATTTGACTTTGGTCTTCGGCACAGCTGTGATCGTTAATATAAAGAAGAAACAAAATGGGGCCAAAATTGCTTTCTTGTGTAACCCTTTAACAATATTCAGAGATTTGTAACTTATTTGTCCATTAATAATCCTTTACATATAGATAGAATAAGATGGGGCCTAAACGACTTCCTTGTGAAATTCATATCTACCTAATATTAAGAGACTTGTATTTTGTATTTCACCACTTAATAGTTAGTAGCTTTAATAAAGTATAGTATAAATGGTAGGCAGAATAGACGATCCCAGTGTGTGACATATCATTTAATTTGAAGTTCCTTCACTTACCACACAGTCTCCGAGTATGTGGGTCGGCTAAATGTCATCTAAATATCAATTGAAAGTAGCATCTTCGGTTTCACTTTTACTATTCGTTGCATGCATGCAAAGGTCGTGACTTTTACGTAAAATTAGGTATTCTGCCTAGAATTTGAAGACGATATTTATTTATTTCGTATGGCATTTAAAATCCAGAAATAGAAACCTACACTTAATTAAATATATAGAAACACAAGTAATTGTATTATGTCAAACCTTTTTAACTAGTCTGTCACCTCATAGGTAAGTTCGAATATGTATTTTGGAGGCAATGATAGAAATGGACAGCGGTAATAGGTATATTTTATGTGCCTTACAGCATCCGAGCGCAATTTGATCGGCAAGAAATTGTCCTGTCTGTTCAAACGACACCATAAGTTGCGTAGACGATATGACTGAAGGAATTTATTACCCAGACAGATGCTGCTTACGAATACATAATTTTAACTAATGCTTGACCATGAATAATGCAATTATGATCTCTATTTATGTTTTACTGAGTAGGAACGCGATAATAATAATGATTGAAACATTTTTTCGATAACATTTTTTTTTTATATTTTTCATGTCAACTGTGCTCTTACGTTTTAATAATTTATATACAGCAAGAATGGAATCAGGTAAAATTGGGATTTTTGATAGGTCATTTTAAATTGGGTAGAGTGGGAAGCTGTATAGCTCCACCACCTGATTTGAATGCGTATGTTAGGTGTACTTAGCTTTGTTTTATGAAATTTGTTGAAACGATTTAACAGTTATGAGCATATTTGTTTGGGTTTTATTATTTTTCTGACAAGAAGGTAGGTATAGGTGTGATATAGGTAAGTAAATAAACGTACATAATATTTCTTTTTAACTTAAATTGTATTTAATTTATTAAGTCTTAAGGTAATTACATTAGCTATCACTAGGTAAACTTAAGCTCTCGCTTTGGGTCCAGGCGCTGCTTCTTCAGAATCTTTGTACCAGTCCTCACTGAAACATAAAAAAGGATAAATAAATATTTTATAGTTTACTAGCTGTACCCAGCGGTTTAAACCCTCAAAAAGAAATAGAATATCAATATAAAAACTAGCCTATGTGTTAATACAGATCTCCAGCTATCTAAATACCGACTTTGATTGCAATCAGTTTAGTAGTTTTTACGTGAAGTACAAATATACACAAAATTGGACATTAATAATATTAGTAGGAACACTTATTTAGAGCAAATTAATATTATGGAATCTAGTAGGATGTTCGACAGATACTTGATACTTAAATCAGTGGATACTGCCAAAAAAATTCGCTAAAGGCATTAAATGCAATCTCGAATCTGTGCTATGATGTTTCTACAACTTGAATCAGCGGTTCAATTAGGCAGGTGGAAAACTTTTGAACATGTTTGATACATAATAATAGGCCTAGAACCGTGACACATGAATAGAGATGGGGAAGAGACTCTTGGTCACTAGTGATAAGTTAAAAAAAAGGATCGGGAATTGACTTCAGTTGTTAACTTGAATAGATTTTTGTACTGACCATCCGCGCACGTTTTCAGGTGCATCACATCTCTGCGATTCTTCATTGTACACCTCTCCGACTTGGCAGCCGAGGTCGCGTGGCTCAACGCCATTCAGACACACGTAGAACCGCTGGCAGTCATTGGGGTGGGGGAACTTGGGGTGTGCTACTGCCTGGCCTGTTCCGTCAACTTGCTGATCCTTTGGGCATTCGAAACCGTCTTTGGTCTTCTCTGGAAAGATATGGGTTTATGACAATATATTTTTCTTACAGTGAGTGACTTAGTTTTTGGTAATGAGCTAACAGTTTTTTAGCCCAAAGCCACGTCTAGACGGTAGAGTCACTCCCACGCATGTCTCTAAGTTGACAACTGAGAGATTAGATCTTAGACAATAACATAGAACCTAAAGAGACTCTATCTACTTATATTTTTTCGGCACTTACAGCTAAACAACAGCTGTAAAAGTATGTGGACTTATTTAATTAAACTTAAAATGAGAACAATCTAAAACCTGTGCTCAAAAACCATGACAATGCATGACTATTTTTTTACTAAAAATGAACGAATTTGCTTAGAACATAACGATGACTAGTCTAATAAAATTATGAATATACCAAGCTACTTACTCTCCTGATTCTGACATCCCTGTCTGCCAGCAGATTCGGGCCACACACATGTACCAGAGTACTCATCGAAGTGTAACCCAGCAGTGCATTTCACCTCGGTGTAGTCGCCCTCGATGCAGTTGAAGAAGATGTTGCACACTGTTGGGTCGGGGTGGGCGAAGAAACCGTTGCGGCGTGGGCAGTTACCGTTAGGCTTAGGGGGTTCTAAGGACAAAAATAAACTATTTAGTAAGAGAGTATTGGGTAACACATACAAGTGAAAATGAAATGAATAATGAAATCATTATACCATCAAGTATTTTATAAAACAAAAGAAATTGTCTTGAAGAAAACACTGATTATCTACCTCTACCATTGTTCTTTTGTTTTCTGATTCTTTTTAGTGCATGGTGGGTTAAATTTAACAGCTTTTCAGGGTCTATCCTAACAATGGATTCTATTGTTACAGACATCTGATGAATGTTTGGAAATTCTTCAACCTGATATGGTTGAAGAATTTCCACCATTTTATTCATTTGTATTTCTTTCAACCAAATGACCTAAAGATGAGCATTCACTTGAGGACAAGTTCGGTCAATGTAAACGACTTTTTAAATGGATTCAAGTTTAAAAGTTGACATGTTAATGTAGATTTTTTCTTGGAAACGACCTTGTACGGTATAGTAATGTGGAAATAGTTAAAATAATTCAATGAACGGGATGATTATTATGAGAGGATGGTATTTGGATACTTACACAATTTTAAATTTATTAAGATTTCATGTAAAATCTAAAGAAAATAATCGACGAAATAAATATTTATAGTATCTACCCACAAAATTATTTATTTATTGATGACTGACCCATGTAAGTCCCGTGGGAATATCATGACAAAAAGTAAGCTATGTATTTAATAAGTCTTCAGCTATCTCAGTAGTTTTTACGTGATGGCGTAACAAACAAACGCAAGCACACAAACTTTCATATTTTTTTTTATTATATATGATAGGTCAACGTTTGACCACTATCACACCTGCCTGATGGTAGGTGACGATCCGGCCTAAGATGTAACACGCCTTCCTAGAAGATACCTATTCACTCGCGACTTGAAGACCCCCAAATTGTTTATTTTATAGGATTACAAAACGATTTATTTTATTATATTAAAATATATGGCATAAAATATGAGGCTGAGTACGCAAAAACAGATATATTTAACATTATAAATACAAATAAATGAAAACACCCGTTAGTCAAATAACCCGCCCCTTATCATTTTATAGGATTAGATATATTATCTGTTAGGTATCTTAGTAGGTAAGAATGTAATAGTACATTGTTACCCTAGGTGTGAAAGTCACTCATTACAAGTCCCGAGACGGAGTTTGGCGCCCGAGCGTAGCGAGGGCGCTAATAGTTCGAGGGACTTAATGAGTCTTTCACCCGAGGTAAACACTGTGCTTTTCATTACGAATAATACATAAAATTCTTCCTAACAACGAGAGTGAATGAGAGACTCCATACTACCTGATCCTCTTACAAGGTTGGGACCAAAGAGGTTATATACATGTAGTGTTATTCTTTGGTGTTACTTAAAGCAAGGAGGTTAGGTTTTTGAAGTTCCTAATGCGTAATGATATGGATACTGGCTACATGCACATTGCACAAGCCGTGCGAAGCCATAATTTGACATGACAGCTGTCAGTGAAAGCGATTTTCCCTAGGGCTGAAAGTTTTATTTTCTACACGCTCTTCAGGCATCTTTAGACCTACTTTCGGAGTATGAGTAATGAAAATAATATTACCAACAACAGGTAGGTTAGTAATCACTCGTAACTGACATATAGGTTACGTAAAGTCTACTATGTATCTAGTCGACCTAGAAATGCAGTAGCGTGTGACCTATGCGGTCAAAGGTCTCCTTCACTTTGTAGGAACAGGAATTGAGCTATTTACTATCACTTTATAAATGCAAGGATAAATAGATTTGTCGCATATCCTGTATGTCGTTAGGCAAAGTCACGATGTAGGTAGGTACCTATAGATTCTTATAGATATGCACTAGCTAGATACATATTCTAAGAAAATAGAATATTGAAATATTGGATAATATATAATTGGCCTTCAAGTAGTGTCAGCGTTTTAATACATGCTATTTGGAACCCTGTGCTACCTGGCGTATGTATTTGATGAAATAGCCTAGCATATATACTACCTTCTCAACTTAGGCGATCGTACCCAGAGGAAATAACTGATCAATACGTTTGGAGCCGACTAAGCCAGGGCTTAAATAATATTTGCTTGCCAAAATAATGTATTTATGCAAAGTAAACTGACCCTACGAGAACTTATAGGATCAGTACTCGTAGGGTAACTTTTCGTATACATATTTTGAATCAATAGACCGATCACAAATTTTATATAAGTAAATAAAATTTATATAAAAATTATTTTACCTTTAATTTGTGGGATCGATACGACGAAGATTATTAAGAGGAAAACTACTGAACCGATTAAGGTGAAATTTGGTATGAGGGTACATTGATTTATTAACAGTAACATAGGTTACTTTTTATCCCAATATCACTACATAGTATAAAATAAAGTCACTTTTCGCCGTCCTTATATCCCTATGTTCCTATGTCCCTTTGTATGCTTAGATCTTTAAAACTACGCAACGTATTTTGATGCGGTTTTTGTTAATAGATAGAGTCATTCAAGAGGAAGGTTTATATGTATAATACATGCATAATATAGCCGTGCGACGGGTCGCTAGTTATTAATATAATCAGCCGAAAACTTACGTAGTTCAGTCCTGTCACCGCAGTCTACGTTGAAGGGTTGGTCACACTTGTTGATCTTCCTGATGGTAGGGTCGAAGACTAAACCGTCGGGGCAAATCTTTGTGGTGGCCACACCGTCGACACACTCATAGAATTTGTCACATTGTCTCTCGTCTTCATATTGACCATCCTTGTTGGGGCATTTGAATTGAGCGCCTGGAAAAACGACAAGTGTTTTGTTAGGATTGTTGTGGAAGCTTTTGATATATCTAAAAATGAGGATGTTACCTAGCTATAAAATGTAAGGAAATCTATAAATTTAAAATTCAAAGTCCTGACGAACCCACTGACTTCAACGCACAACTCAAACTAGTCGACGAATCGGGGTTAAATTTGGTATACAGATATAGCTTTATGCTATCTTTAAAAATATTTTGAAAATTTTAACCCTTACGCGGACCAAGTCAAGAAAGTATTTGTAAGTTTGAGCCCCATGGTTGCCACGTAGCATCGTAAAACTCGGTGTTTTTTATCTGATGTCAGATTTTTTAACTTCTACACGGACGTAATTGCTGGTAAATATTTGTAAGTTTTAGCCCTATATATGTGACAGCCACGTGGCATCGTATAACTCGTGTTTTTTTAATAAGATCATTTTATATTTAGATGTCTATCTACCTACGGATCTGTCTAAAGTAGGTAAGCACATACGAAAGCTAAGAAATAAGTAGGAATTGTTACCTACATACAAAACTGGTTTTGATATAACAGTTTACATAAGTAACTCGATGACACATAATGTTCGCACACAGTGCTCTACAATCTCGAAGCAACAAGGATGTTAGGTATGACATTTAAAATACCTAGAAATTTAACATATACCGCATGTCAAGGTTAGAGACTTAGACAAGTATTTTATTGTTAAGTTATTAAGCTATTCATTATAATTAACATCTTTCGTGGAAGTTAATTTATGTGCGAAGTTGGCAATATTATTTAACATTTAAATATTAGGGTCTCTATCAAAATGACCTTTTCGTTGAAAGACAATTCAGCCAGATGCCAAAAAAAAGAGCAGACAGTTAACTTAAATAAAATTTGTGTTTGATCAATAAAAAAATCTGGGATTGTAAATAGTCCGATGATTAAAATACTACATTAGGCGGAAGTCAAATAAAAATTAAATAATTGACACGTGAAGTTCAAATGAAATCAAATAACCTTAGCACTAAGATTGATTAGAAATTTACTGTTTTTCTTCACCTACCTATTTTATCTATTTAAGTGCTTGGTAGAAAAGTATGTCGGTACACACACGTCAATATTACTTTTATCGTTTATCGCTGATTGTATAAGAGTAACCCAGAGACCTAGAAACGCTATAACCTACAATAGTTACTGATTTTACACTTAGATTTTGATACGCTGCTTATAGATACTAGATCAATTAATTTTATAATTATTATATTCAAGGTCTCGAAAGTTTTAAAGGTATTTGCTCGAATGGCAAAGATAAAGAAAAAAATCCTTAATTCGTGTAATTTCTAATACCTAGGACAGGAATTTGAAGGAATTGCTTCTTAGCACGTGATTTACAAAAGGCAAAGGTTGCTACCTCTAGTAGCAGTCGTTAGGTCAAGTTAGAGGCCTTAAGGCGATCTTAAAACTCTAACAATAGGTGAGCCACACCACTATACGAGAAGAAGAAGAAGACAAAAGACAAAGAATCTTTTGGGCAGAATGATTAAAGACTCTATTAACAGCTCTTGATTCTTGCATGAGCGATTCGAGCTGTATTTGTCAGTCTTGGATTTTAAGCAAGAAGTTCTACACTAATTAATGCTAAGTTTGATTAGGTATTGTCGTTATTTTCACACGAAATTCCAATTTCTTTCAAAACGACAGTAGTGGTAACACATTATCGTGGGCGATTGGTAACGCAATGAGTTACGTAAGATAAGTGAAAGTAAACTCAAGTTACAACATCGTGCGCTGCAGCGACTGATGCATCAAGGGTCGGAGTCAGGCTGACCTGGGATCACGTGAATTCAAGTAGAATTGGAAAAAAATACTAATGGGAATATGAAGAAATCTATGGCCTTTACTAATTTAGATGATTTAAGTAGCGTCAGGAATCTGGGTTATGCATCAGATGGAGTAGACTTGCCCTATATCCAGAGAAAAGATGTCAATACGTCTGGAGATGACTAATCTGTAAATCACAATATTTTCCTTTACAACAAGAACAAGCAGTTTTAATAGGAAAATCCATTAGTGCAAAGCCTAGTATTCGAACCTACGACCTTCAGAATGAAAATCGAGATATCTTTAACTAGGCTAATACGGCCCAAGATAATACTGATAAACTAATAGATCATTCACTAAAGAAGATTACTTTTTTATCAAGAAGAGAGACGGTATTTAATTGATAAAAGTCAAACCTTCACCAAATAAAGTTAAATGTTATTGTAAACTCAGATAGAAGTACAAAAACACTGGTTAATAAATAAATAGGTATATAAATATCTCTTGTCTCAAACATATAGATAAGTACCTAAAATAAGCTTTGAAATTGTGTCGCAATGCCAAGTGACAGGAATATTAAAATAACTTTAGGTAAAGTTGCAAAGAATACGTGCTCGAAGAACAGAACAAAGTTACTAGTTGGTTTTACTTATATTACAACAGAGTTGCTAAGAATTTAAACTGCAGAGACGTCGTGTGTAAACTTTTGCTAAGATATCACCTATCCATCAGTGGGTTAGTATCTGGTTAACATTTGAAACTTAATTAAGTAACAAATACCAATGTGTCTCTACTCTAAGTATTCGACCTAACTATCACACACGTTCGTAACAGTTTGTAAATCTGACCTTTTTTTATTAATATATAGCGTTAGACCACTATCTTACACGATGGTAAGTGACGATGAGGTCTTAGATGTAGCACCCTTACCTAGACGACACCTATACACTTTTTTTATTTTAAATTGTTTCGCCTAGTCTCTATTAAAATAATACGAAATGCAACAAATCTCTATTTTTCATTAGAACGAAACATTTCCTCGGCATTGCAAAACAGAAGGATATTTGCGTAAATTTTAATATTGCGGTGTCAACACTCAGGCGACGCAATCATTTATATAGAAATTTCGTATATCTGTAGGTATCAACTTATAAATTCGTGAAACTATAGGTACCTACTATGAATGTCAATGTCGAGTTACATTGTAAAGTTACTAGAGGGTGAAGCCGGTAACTGTTTACAGTTTCTTTTTTGTTCTCTATTTCCTTTACTTTTTTTGTATTGTTGTCAATTTGATAAACTTTCTCAAGATGAAATCCGGTACCAAGCGTAGCAGATACTAGAGGTGTTTGTTTTAAGGGATCCGGGGACTCAAGGGGTAAAAATGGAATCCTTTTACTAAGACTCCACTGTCCGTCTGTCTGTCTTTCATCTCATGAACCGTGATAGCTAGACATTTGAAATGTTCACAGATGATGTATTTACGCTGCTGCTATAACAAAAACAGAAAATAATGGTACGGAACCTTTTATGGCCGGTTTTATACTGTTACGATTTATGAACGAATCTTTATAATGGTGATTTAGAGTATCTTATGTTGATTTATTATTGTTTTAATGTAGATCTAATTGTCTTCCGGATAAAAATGAAATAAATTGCAGCTGTAACAGCTATTAAGGAAATAATCGTACCGAAATGGTCAATAAACCCGATCAGAGATCATTCGTAAGAATTTAATTTCTTTTATGTAACCGAATGGGCATTTTTTATTTTTAATGAGGAATCATTATCTTAATTTCACTTGAAAATTACCATATTAATTGGTATTGAACACATATAATAGGTAGGTACTTAGGAAGGTGCTTCTCTAGGTACATTAGTTAGGAAAACTTTTAAGATGTATGACGAAAATATACAACATTTTAAGATTTTTTCTGAGTTACTTATGCATTCTGCAGTTACCTAGATAGCCATAGAATGCATAAGTAGCACGCATTCAATGCACTCGCCCAAACGCAGCGAGCGTACTGGTGGCAGCAGTTTTTAGTTAATATTTTAGTTTCTACTTGTGTAAGGTTACAAATAAGTACTACAATCAGGCAATAAAAGTGCAGACCCACCGTAGAGCTCGAAAACTGATATTTTTAAAAGGCTTTTAACTGTTGAAGTTTGTAGTCCTTCAACTCATGAATTAAGACAGACATGAAACCATTTTAATAAAAGTAATTTTAGACTACGGTGGGTCTGCAATTTTGTTGCCGACTGTACATCACGAACACCCAAAAGACGACAATTACGTGACAAGAGTGACTAAGCTTGGACGAGTACAGCCATTACAGTAATTACTGGGCCAATAGCTCGTTATAAACATTGAATAATCATTTCGTAATACATGTTCGTGATTAAATTGTTGCATGAAAAATATCTTAATTTGAATAATATGGGTATACTAAGGTATGTTACTGTTAACTTCATAATCGTAATAATTTTTCAAAAATTATTAGTACCTAGTAACAGAATTACAGACTCACCGTAGTGTTCTAAAACTTCTATTATTGGATTTTTTTCTAATAATCAAAACTTTAAACTTCAACTCGAGAAGGACAATAGAATCTTGCTTGAGTTGAAAACATTCAAATAATAGTTGTTTAGGAGCTCTACAGTGGGTCTGCATTTTTATTGCTTAATTGTGCTCTATAAATTAATTGTCCATGAATTTTCTTCACTATCACTGTATAGTATAAAACAAAGTCGCTTTCTCTGTCCCTATATCCCTTTGTATGCTTTAATCTTTAAAACTACGCAACGAATTTTGATGTGGTTTTTTTTATTAGATAGAGGTTCAAGAGGAAGGTTTATATGTATAATACATGCATAATATAGCCGTGCGAAGCCGGGGCGGGTCGCTAGTACTTTATAAATTGCATGTTATTACTTTACTACCTACTTGCCAAAAATCTAGTATGTTATAAGTTGAATAAATAAGAATTTTAAGTAATGAAAAGTGAGCTTAAATATCCATAACACACACAATTCAATTCAACAACATTTTTTTTTTCATCCAATTTATAACACACTGGATAGTTAATACGCTAAGACTTTTAATATTCTGTCCACCTACACATTTTATCGTAGCAAGGAAATTTTCAAAGCGCGCGTTGAAGTCTTTTGTAGGGATTCTCAAATACATGAGAAATTTTTGTTCTCATGTTTTGTTTTTTGACACGTAAATCGTCTTTACGAGTATTAACATGGTATAGTAACTTTTACGATAATTATCGAAATTATAAGTAGTTTGATTAGATTTAAAAAAAACTTACTCGCTAGTGCGGCGACTGTCGTCAAAACGATGAACACTTTCATGTTGACCTTTTATTTTATAATTACGAAATATCCAAATATTTTTTTTTAATAAATGACTAGATGGTGGTCCGACTGTATCGTCGACCCTGGAGCGACTGACGACCGAGGCACTCGCGCGCGCCTTTTCTTCACCTTACCGGCGCGTACGCACTAAACCGGTAAGCGTGATTTAACAAATACTTGAATTAGTGAAACAATAGTTTGCTAAAAGCATTACGCGGTTACAAAGAACGTCAATAAGCTGATGATAATGTTAATGATTGATGAAAGTTTGAAATGCCTAGGAATTTTAATAGACGTAGGTAGGAATGGTAATAAACTTCATTAACTAAGCGAATGAATAATCAAATATAACAATAGGCTTGGAAACCTATGATTCATACTTGAATTATATGAACTTATAGATTAACTGTGGTGGGTTGTCCTTATGAAATTTTACTCATAGGTATTGTTTGCACATCAAAACTAAAAGCTTACAGCAAAAACCGTACCCCTACCACTATTTGCTTACGCACTCGAACAAACGTACCATTTTCAGAATCAGCCAATACACGGGTGGCAAGTTACCTAACTTAAAATAAAACTGTCTCTATATAACACCCTCTTTTTAAGCTATCTACACAAACTATTTACCATGACTTCGAAACTAGAATCAGCCAATCCACGAGATAGACAGCTTACAATAGCTCTATCGCAGTGTCAATTTCAGCTATCTACACATGATAATATTTGGTTGTTTTAACCAGAGTAAGCCATAAAAAAAATTTCAGGCCAAAGATCCATAAGAGTTAGTAAAAACAATAAACCCTATACAACGAATGTTAGTCAACCTATTTCTAGTCACCGGATGAACTGCACATTAAGCTTATCTCTGTTTATTTCGGCTCGCGTATTGGTCGATTCCAGTTTTAAAGTTTTTCGTAGGAAAAACTTGTTACTGCGTACCTAAAGCAACTCGTGTTTTAAGGTCTCAGAATTTGAAATAATGTTAAATAAAGCAGATTTTATTAGCCTTATTTTTCAGAAAATTAGGTAGAGCAACTGCTTTAAAAAAAAGAAAATAGCTATTAAATATGATGATAATATTTAAAATGTATAGGTCTTTGAATTTAAAAAAATTAAACTATTACACAAATCATAATCCATAGTTAATTACAATTAAAATTAAATAACAAATAAATAATTTTTAGTTATTCTTTTAGTTTTAATATTTACTTTAATATCTACCTGTATTTGCAGTAATTTTAATCAAGCAGCATAGCAAATTAAGGTAGGCAGATAGTAGCAAGATAAATCAAGAAGGCTTAATCAACCCGTGGAGAAACTGGAATCAAGCAGATTTATTCGCTGTCAGAACAAATATTCATAATATGGTTCACCAGAGTTCATGTGACGAGGGTTCTCTGCAATCAGCTTAGAGGACTTAACAGTCATTGAACCAGGATAAACCAACCTTTTTAAGTAAGTAAGTAAATATAAAAATGGTTGTCTGTGAAGTCTGTTTACGGACGATAATTTTATGTGATTACCTACGTCATAAAAAACCGATGAATATTTTGATTTTTTTTTCTCATTTTTTTCCGTTATATAAGTCTTCTATTCGTCACCATATTGCCGGAACTTGACAATGACGACACATTTCTGGAACGTGACAATGACGTTATCTTTTTTGTGAATGCAGGTGTTCCATTTTATTAGACGTTATCACGTCAAAAGATAGTGAGTTTGTAAAATTCCCAAGTCTTATTGTAGGGCCTTGTGGATTTGCATATGTTGCAGGATTTACCCAGGCCATTGGTGAATTCTTATAAACTCTAGAGTGGTATTCAATCTACCGATGGATCAATGGGAATTCACTTAGAGCCTTTGCGAGTGTTAAAGGATCCATCCCGATCATTGTGGACTGTAGAGTGGTATTCAATCCATCAGTGGATTTAATCAGAGGATTTTGGTAGATTGAAAGATATGATTTAATAACTATTAACCAAATTCCTTTCGAAAAGCTTTTTTTCGTACCTTTATACGGAAGAAAGCATAGGATCCTAAATTCTGTTGTCTCCGATCAACTGATTTGACCAAATGGTTTTATCGTCATGAAGGGATTTCTCCAATCGAACTAAGTAGTTGGTCAGACAAGAAGGACAAGAAGGTTATATACATAATGATCCCGTTTTTTCCCCTTGCGTTACGGAACACTAAAAACTCTAATCTTAAATGCACAAAACATAATCAGAGCAGGTTCAGTTCAATGAACGGTATACTGAATACAAAAATGTTTATACGAACGGCTCAATAGCTACGTCTCGCATAATAATATACACGAATTGAACTCTGGAACAAAGAAAGCACGTATAGATAGAGTTGGTAGGACAGTTATATAATATTCAATGTAGGTTTTAAGTACTAGTTACATTATTTAAGTATATCTATCTATTTTCTATGTTTAGGTACTTATAATAAAGAAAAGAGGTGAAAAGGTCTGTACTTGGAAGCAAATTAAGTTAAAACCTTAAAAGTAAGTAGGTAGCTAGGTCTAGGTAAGTAGGTAGCTAGGTCTAGGTACCTACTGTGTATACAAGTGAAAAGCATCCTTAAAAAATAGAATAGAAATAACCTTGCCAAAAATACAAACACAGATAACTTTATACAGACTTTATCTAAACTGAAAACTAAAGTCTGTACCAAAAAGTTTGTATTAGCAACTAAAGTAGTCTTCTTCTTCGTTAACTAATTGCTTTAGTTATTGTTCTGAGGTTATAATTTTTAGTAAATTAACCGAACAATTCCTGACTAAAGCAAAATCCTATGATGCAGTTTTCGTTTTTGTCAAAATCCATTTTCAGCATTTTCGCTAGCTCGTATGTATAGTTTTGGAAATAACCCTGAAGGCCTGTTTTAAAAAATTCACTTTCCATAAATTCAATTTATAAAAAAGATTTAAAGGCTACCTATCAATTAGTAGGTTTCACCTATCAATCAAATTACACATATTGTAAACTTAGGTACTTACCAAAAATAATCCAATTCACGTAGGCACATATCGCACACCTAGATCGAAACTGTTGTAACTCAAAAAACATGATTTTTGGGAAATGGCAAAAAACTGATATTATGAAAACTAAGCACGATAGCAACATTTTGTAAAAAGATTTTGAAATGTATTAGAAAATAAACCATTATGATATTAATCAGGTAATAAATTAAGCCTCAGATAATGAGAAAACGACTAATTTAAAAAAATCTCATTGAAACTGTAGTAAAATGAAATAAAAATTCAGATGAATTAAGCAATAAGTAAGAAAACTGACTTAAGTCAAAATACTTTGTAAGATTTTCAATAGTTTACTCACTAAAGTTGTCGCAACTCAAAATACAACACCCTAGTTGCACGAGTGGGTGTAGACAAAACTGATTCGTCTCGCCATCTCTTGGACACTAAAGTAAACTGAATTACTTCGGTTTTATTGCCGTGTAGGTAATCGTATCAGGAATCCGAATATGCTGTTAACTCAAAATGCGACATTTTTGAGTTACAACAGTTTTAATCTAGCTGTGCGATATGTAAAGGCAAGTTAACCCAATTATAATATCACGACATAAAACTTTATATATCGTGATCGAATAACACATAGTTAACGCGTATCTCAATTATAAACATTACCAAATTGAATATTGCAATAAATTCGAAAGCGGAAGTTATAAAAAATATTTACTTACCTAAGATAAAACAAAGCATAAAGGTGGCATTATGTAAGATGTATGTATCGTGTAAGTTACTTTATCCAATTTGTCCAGGAGCGGATCTGCTCAAGGGCTTCTTGGGCGGCACACAGAAAAAGGTTTATTTTTATTTATTTTACTAGCGACCCGCCCCGGCTTCGCACGGCTATATTATGCATGTATTATACATATAAACCATCCCCTTGAATCACTCTATCTATTAAAAAAACCCATCAAAATCAAAAGCGTAGTATTAAAGATTTAAGCAGTCAAAGGGAAATAGGGACAGAAAAAGCGACTTTGTTTTATACTATGTAGTGATGATTATCTTGATTTTCCACGTATAATCCGGAACACCCCAGCTAATACTATAAGTATAAACTTCTTCAAGAAATAATCCTCTCCCTATAGAAAATCAAAGTCAAAGTCCGTCCAAGTTGACGACCTAGTTGGCACAATGGTCACCATGCCGGACTGTCGAACATAGGGTTGCGGGTTCGATTCCTGCCTCAGTAATGTATTTATGCTTAGATATTTGTCTGTGGTCTGGTTGTTTCTATGTTTAATAAGTACCTATGTATTTACAAAAAAAAGTATTTAAGTAGTATATCCGTTGTCTAGCACCCATAACACAAGTTACTTAGTTTGGGGCTAGATGGCGATGTTTGGAATGTCCTGAAATATTTATTTATTTATGCTATGTCAAATTTTATCACCCATCGCAACCCTCATCCAGCGGTATTGTATGGGGCAGCAGTCCTGACGAGCGACAATCATCTGCAGGATGCCATTGCGACTGCCAAACGCCTGCTGCAGTAGGGAAACTGCTTTTTTTTCGAATAATCGCAAAAAGTCGTCCATGCGACTTGTCTATATTTTTATTTATTTTCGGTCGATCAATAGCATTAACAATTATATTTAGTCACGGTGTGTTGTTTTTAAATTTGATTTATACTGTTCCGGCTAGCGAAAGGAAATAAGATATAAATAGAAAGTCTAACACTAAAATTTGACTAATCGGTTATTTATGTTTTTCGTAACGGTTTCGAGCATTCTTCCAAACAAATAAACAGCCGTGAATTGTCGTTAGTCTCAATTTGCAGTGTTATGGATGCAATACGAATTAATAACTCGCTTACCTAGGTAGGTACCTTAATCATCAAACTTAAAAAGAGGGTCATGTTTTGTTTTATAAAATCTGGGAAATCGAAATGTACCTAATGGTGGGTGGCGCTAAAGGACCTGATAATCAAGCGATGGTAAGTCTTCGCTTGATTGCGGCGGCTTCTAACAACCGCCTGGAAAGCCATTGTGCCAAGTTAGGTTTAGGTTTAAAGATATTTATTCTCATAAGACAATAGTCACTTAAAGTTACTTGTTGCGTTCCATCATGTTGTCCAGGCATACCGTGTCCTAGGCGAGCATGCTAAATGAAGCGAGGATGAGGTAAGGATACTCAACCTCATCCTCGCTTCCCATCAGATGAGACAATCTCGTGAGGTCTCTCCATCCTTTGGCAGCTTCTTGATATAAGTAATTTGTTTAACTAATAAGGGTGAAAGCTATCTGAAAGTAACAAAGTCTCCTCCTGGCATTTTTCAAGTGTTTGTTGGACATTGTTAGGGCAGATGTCATAGTATATATCTACCCATGGCTGTGGCTTTTTCTACTAGTGACTAGAGTAAGTAAGATAAGATTATTTATTTAGACTTCTATGGAATTTTTATTAGGATATAGTAAATTAGTTGTAATTAACTATACACATTATACAGTAGGTATAGGTAGGTAGATACGTACCATATCCTTCTGACATACCTAACTACTTATTTGCAGAAGGAACGATATGTATTTATTTCTGTAGTTAAAAGAACTTTCTATTATTCATTAATCAAGAAATAAGCGACCCCTAGCTCTAGCTAGATGTTCGCGCTGTCTACAATCACTGAGCCTCATGACCTTGCGGTCTTCCTTGGACGATAAATTGTCGCTAAGCGTTGATTTAAATATAGGAATAGGAAATGCAGACACCGGTTTTTGAAGGATTGTCGAGTGACTGGTAGCGGTGAGACGAGACTGGGTTATATTGATTTTATTGTTTAACGTTACCTACCTACTGCTTATTATTATACCTACTGAGTATAGTTATGATGTCTTGTGACATAGTGATCAAACGCTGACCTATTTATGTATCTACATAATATAAGTATATATGACGACCTCTGTGGCGCGTCGGGCGAACACCCGACTGCGACGCAGAAGGTTGCGGGTTCGATTCCTGCCGGGAACAAGTATTTATGCTGACCATAAATTCTTGTTTCTGGTTCTGGGTGTTTCCTATATGTATAATATGTATATGTATATGTATTTATTTACAAAAAAAAAAAATATATAAGTAGTTTATCCGTTATCTGGCACCCATAACACAAGCATTAAGTTGCTTAGCTTGGGGCTGGATGGCGATGTGTAATATGTCCTGAAATATTTATTTATTTATTATATTTATATATCACTACATAGTATAAAACAAAGTCGCTTTCTCTGTCCCTATTTCCCTTTGACCGCTTAAATCTTTAAAACTACGCAACGGATTTTGATGCGGTTTTTTTTAAATAGATAGAGTGATTCAAGAGGAAGGTTTATATGTATAATACATGCATAATATAGCCGTGCGAAGCCGGGCGGGTCGCTAGTATAATATATACCTACTAGCTTTTGCTTGCGACTTCGTCCGCGTAGAAGTCGAATTTTTTTTTTAATGGGATTCCACCAAGGATTCACGTTGTCCCATACAAACTTTGCCTCTAAACAACTTTGCCTGAAATTCCTTTCTTATAGGATGCCTACATCATACAACGAACACACCCTCCAAGTTTCAGGTCTCTACGATCAGCGGTATTAGGCTGTGCGTTGATCCGTCAGTCATTCAGGACCATTTTCGCTAATTTTTTTTGTTGTTTGTTATTGTAAGAAGGTTCTTAAGAAAGATAAAAAGATAAAAATAAGAAAGTTTCACAGAAAATTATTAAGCGGGTAAAACTACAGAGCGCACCGCTAAGACAGTTGGAATATAAAACCCTACGTGGACGTAGTCGCAAGCAAAAGCTAGTTAATACAGTATACAGTTTTAGTGCACGTGGAAAAGACGCATTCATCTTTAATTAATATAAATCATCTAATCTTAATGATTTAAACAGCGTCAGTTACTTTTATCAATGCACTGGCGCTGTAGTGCCTAGGACAATATGAAACAAGGCCCACATAATTCCTTGTAAATGATTTCATCAGAGTTACAAACTAATCTGCATACCCAAATACAACCGGTTCCAATCGGAGATAAATCAGACAATGAAGTTTGTCAGACAATAGATACTAACTTTCACATCTTGTCTACGCGCAATCTTATTATAACAATGATTGAAAGTTGTAGGTATACAGCGTGTTATAAGGAAACCTTGCAATCCCTCTTAGGTAGGTACAAAGTACGGTACGGTCCATGAACCAGTACCAGCACCACGGTACTGGTTCATATCCGGCTCGAAGGACCAAAAAATTATGTAGGGGTAATCTACTTTATATAGTTTTGAGTAATAAAAAGACATGTGCTCTGGTTCGATGATAATTTATTACCTACTAATGAAAATGAATAACCGGGAGCGACAAGAATGTGCTCCCGTATGCAAAATGATACATATAGGTACTAAATTATTACATGTATGTACGACAGGTAGCTCGTACATCGTAGGTAAGGAAAAAAGATTATTTATGTTTGGGGAAATTTCAAATATGACCATTTTTTATTTTTAAAACTAGCTGAGCCTCTCGGTTTGACCCGCGTCTCGATCCCGAGAGAATATCGTAAAGCCTAATACGGTGTTCTAGGACTAAAATCCTAAAGCTATCTACATACTATGGTCCAGCCGTTCTCAAATTATAAATGGTTACTATCACGACTTTGTTACTACACAAATACTTGTTCATTAGCGGGAAATCGAACCCGCTACCCTCAACGTCGCAGGCAGGTGTCGCCCACCGCGCCAAGGCCGTCAAATATTGTCATCTCTATTAATTGTTATTTCGATTTATTGTCCAATCTATTTCTGGTAGTAAATTAAAAGTCTTTGTATAAAATACAACAGTTTTATTAGAACATGGCCTAATTATCGTACATCTATCATAGAAGATTTTATACATTATTATAATTAGTGTTCTTTCATATTCTATATTTCTCTTGCGTTAACTATAATAAAATTTCAATCTAGATACACGCAGAGAAATCTGAGACTACCAAAAGAATAAAATGTCAAATTAGTAATTGATATGACAAACTACATAATTTTCCTGCTCCACAAAACTCCAGACTTTCAGACAGAACCTTCCAACAATGTAGCCCTTTTTTACTTGTTTTCTCGTATGTATAGTCAGATATTTCTCTGTGTGTACAACTACGTAAGTACTTATAATATCATTAATTAATTATTTCTCATATTCGCTAACCGTAGCGCGACCTCCTCTAAATATTTATTTCTGCTAACTAGTTCGCCGTTTTCTTTCTTCAGCGATTTAACAGTCTCTTTTAAAATGAGTATATCAGTAAGATACTGGCCTATTTTATCCCGCTTTCTCTTCTCTTCATCGCTCATTTTGTACTGGCCCTTGCGTCTAACATCAGTCAGGTACCATATCTTAGTGTTACCTTCTTTGCCTCTTTGAGTAGTTGTCATTTTAAACATAGCCTTTTCGTTGTAGACCTTAGTGAGCATGTGTAGGACATCGACTCGCGTTTTCTTCGCTAACGTTTCGATGTATTTGGGGAAATTCGGTTTGGTCATGTAGTGGTCTATGTTGTATCGGTGAATGTATTCGTGTTTGGTGTATATGTCGCCGGTGACGATCTCCTGCGTGCCGTTCGTGGCTGGGATCTCGACTGTTTCGTCTACCATGTCGCTCAGTTTGCTCACTTGACTTTCACTGTTAACAAAAGAAAAATACTATAAAGTTACAGATAGTTTTACCTAATTGAATCAGATAATTCATTAATGAGTTGTGAGTTACTTTTCTATTAATTACTTTAACATACAACTGATTAATCTATTAAACTGATAAATTAATTCTACCCCAATTCTAATATTCAAGTACAACAAGACCTACACTCTTCTACAGTTAGCGGCACGTAAGTTTAGCGTTGAGCGAAATGTGCAGGGAATAGCTGCGCATTCAGTCACTAACATAATCCAATTATAACTTTAATATGAGTCTCTGTAAGTTGAGTAAATAAATACATTTAATTTAACTACGCACGCGCACCCTTCGTCCCTCTAGCCCCCCTGTGATACCTATTTTTTACATCTCCGCAATAACGTGCAGCGCTAAACTTACGTGCTACTACTTGTAACAGACTACCTGATGAGATGACACAGCAAGAGACACAAACACTTGCGTACTCACTTGTGCACGGCATCTTCAGGCGTCTGCACCCCCTTCTCGATCCCCCCCTTGTTGACTTTATCATTGACAATAAACCCTGTTACATTACCATCCTTCATATACACATCAAATACAGGTACGTACGAGTGTCCCGGTTTGGTGTTAGTCTGTACCGCGACGTCACACGCGGAATTATCGTTAGCTTCCTCGTTCGTCGCCTGGTTCTGTTCCACGTTAGCATTGTCCATGTAAATAATCTTTTCCCCGTCAAAGTATCCGATCGTTTCACCGTCAGCAGTTTGCGCCATACCGTTCTCGTCTTGTATTATTACGATCTGTTCGTCATTATCGCAGTTGATGACGTTACCGAATTCATCTTGTAGGACAACAGTTTGGTATTCAAACTGGTTATCTGGTTCTGGTTGTTCGTTATTCTGGGCGGGTTCCGTAGTGTCTTCGGTGTATTCTGTGGTCTCTAATGCCTCCGATTGGTACGTCTCCTCTTGTTCTTGCTCGGTATAGTCCTGCGTGTCGTCATCTGTGTCGGCTCTCAATTGATTATCTTCGTTGTTCGCGATCGACGATATGTCCCAGTTCGCGGAGTTATTTCTGAAATTAATCTTAATTTAGGGACATTGTTTCAGTTTATGAACTGTACCACAGTTAAAATCTTCATAAATTTATTTATACTATAGACTATTACTTATGAACACGAGAAGAAGAAACTCAGAAACAATAAAAAACTTATTTGTAGATGGCGCCACCGCAACCGCAATTTTTTTACTTTACGAGTTATATTTAAAAAAAAATAGCATAAATGATGTACAAATAAATTTTAAAAGATAATTTTAAACTGAAAAATATCGCTTCCATTTAGCAAAAATGTATTTTAAAGTTCTCTAATTATTTATTACAACGCCATCTGTGTGACTTTTTTTAATACTTTGTAAGTTTGAATAGTTGATGGCGTTACTACTGTCAAACTTCAAACTTTTTTCTTTTACTTTCTGTTGAAACTGTACACTATTTTGTATAAGCGATGTTTATCTAAACTGGTAAATATTAATCTAAGTTAATTCACTCATTTGTTACTTTCCTGTATTCCTTTTTCATGATATACCGC
The DNA here is from genome assembly GCA_907269075.1 of Idaea aversata. NCBI lineage: Eukaryota > Metazoa > Arthropoda > Insecta > Lepidoptera > Geometridae > Idaea > Idaea aversata. The sequence goes on from OU026084.1 coordinate 4,291,573, forward strand.
ATAATTCATCTTTAAATAGCCTAAAACTGAGTTATTTCTTTAAGATAGGCTATTTGGTTGCTTTATAATTTTGACCTGCTTACTAAAGGGCAAATTTGTTGACCCAAAACAAGTAACATCAAGTAATTACCTGCTTTTCCCTTCCTCAGTTTGTTCAATGATCCAATCACCATCCTGTTCATACGCTATACGTTCCTTTAAACTAACAGTTTCAGATGTTTCATTCACAGGATCTATGGTAATTTCAATCATATTATCTGATTTCTTCTTTTTCTTTGCTTGGCTCGCTTTCGGGCCCTTTGGACCTGTGAAAGAGGAGGATATATCATCTAATATTTATATACCTACATATATAAGTACGCAAGGGAACTTTTTTCCGTAGGGGGATCGTTAGGGGGACAGTTAATCGTGAACCGTACGATTTATATACTTCAATACTTTTTAAGTATAAGTATTGGAAATAACCGAATTATAATACCTAAAGGTTAAAGGGTACCGACGCTCTCTCCATACAAACGTAGTCGACTGTTTCCTCTATGACTATGCCCCTATGTCTTGGTTTTTTTCATTTTGTAATTATCATAGAAATTAAGATTAAAAAAGAAAAAAATCAAAACATAGGGGCATGGTCATGGCAGTTATAAATTTTATGCAACAAAAATATTTGCTATAGTGTCATTATCCAGGGAGAATACAGTCGACTAAGTTTGTATGGAGAGAGCGTCGGTACCCTTTCCTCTTTAGAATCTAAAATTTGTTTATTTATAGTGACCCACTGCAGGGCAAAGGCCTCTCTACTCCCCTTCCACTGATCGCGATCTTACTGATGATAACGGATAGGTACATCTAAATTACTTACGTTTTTTAATCGGTGCTCCTTGATCGTCTGTATTGTCGCCGTCATCTTCGCCGTTGTAAAAATCATCGATCACTGTAACAATTTATTTACACTAATTTTTTTGTATTTAAAGATTGAAGAATAATCTATGGAAGAACTAAAAAGATACAAAAAATGAAAATATTTTTAAGGAAAAATGCATCTTCAAAAAAAAAAAAAAAATATAAATAAAAAAAAAAAAAAAATATATAAATAAAAAAAAAAAAAATAAATAAAAAAATATTTAAAAAAAATTTCAGATACCCCAGTGCAGGCTTAGCACTTTAAAAAAATACAAAAATATGTTGGTGAGACTTATAAAAGCAGTCTGAGGTCGAGGATGTAGCATGCTATCCTGGAAAAAGAACGGCATGCCTGGACAAAATGGTATAACATGACCAATCACTTGGAAATATGACTTTGTGGTCTAGACCTACTACTGCGCGCCCCGAGGGTCACGTGTAGGACATTGAGGGTAAAATCGTACGGACGCAGAGCAACCTTGACCTCTTATATACATATTGGCCTGTATGTATAAAATATGTGTGCTTATTTAAGAGGAAAGGGCGCTCTCTCCATACAAAAGTAGTCGACTGTTTCCTCCCTGGATAATGACACTAGAGCAAATTTTTTTTTTTTGCATAAAACTTATGGCTGCCATTGAACATGTTTTTTTTAATTTTTTGTTTTTTAAATCCTAATTTCTATGATAATTAGAAAATGAAAAAAACCAAGACATAGGGGCATAGTCATGGCAGATATAGGTTTTATGGATCAAAATATTTGCTCTAGTGTCATTATCCAAGGAGGAAACAGTCGACTACGTTTGTATGGAGAGAGCGCCGGTATCCTTTCACATTATTAAGGTTTTAAGTAATTTCTCACCCGCTATTTTATCCGATAGTTCCTTCAAACGTGACGCCGATATCTGCCTTTCTTCGTTGTAGATTTTCATCTTCCGTTCGATATCATAGAAAAATGCTCGGCTCATTTTGATACCAGTCTCCACCTCGACAAACTTCCTAATCTTAGCTATTTCAACTTCTAGTGATAGTAAATCCATTATCTGGGAATATATCAGTTTTAAACTTGGGTAAGGATTTATATTTTATTGAAATATGTAGCCCAATTCCAATGTATGTTTGTTACTTCTTCATGGAAAAAACTGCTGAATCATTTGCGATGAAATTTGTTATGTACAGTCGGCTGCATAATTGCTGACCCACCGTAGAGCTCTAAAACGACTGTTATAAGAATGTTTTGAACACACGCATGATTCTAGGCACTTGCTTTAGCTGAAGTTAAAAGTCTTTTAACTCATGAATTTATCAAGCAAAATTTATTAGAATGAAAACATTACAATAATAGTAATTTTAGAACTCTACCGAGGGCTGCAATTGTGCAAGCGACCGTTCAGGCAGGTGGAGTCCTTGAATAACAAAGGCTACTTTTAATCCTGATCGAAATTCATTAGCAAACATGCTCAGCTACCTGTGCAAAGCAGGCAGGTCATTCGTTTCTGTATTAATTGAATTCAATTAAAGTAGATATAATACTTACAACTTCCTTAATATAAGGTGGCAGTTTTCTATTATTGACCAATTTATTGAAATTCTCAGCGGATAATTCATGGTCGTGATGGTTGCACACATACATCACTGTTAGCTTCTCGTTAGGCTTGCGCTTCAGTTTTATTTTACATGGACAATCTGTCTTTGAATTGTATCTGCAACTAAGAGTTAAACAGGGTCATTGATAAAATCAGTAAAGGGCTACTTCTGTACACAAATAACTTATGTTCTACAAATTACTAAAAGTCATAGAAATAAAATGAACTAAATGCGAGTCACACTCGCAGGGATTTGTATCATTATATTCTGTTCTTAGTATTTGTTGTTATAGTGCCAGCAGATATACATTATCTGTGTTTTAACTGCCCAGCTTTCACGGTTCATGAGATACAGCCTGGTGACTGACAGACAGATGGACAGTGGAGTCTTAGTAAAAGAGTTCCGTTTTTACCCTTTGGGTATGGATCTCTAAAAACATTTTTTTATAAAACAATAACAAGTTGTGACCCACGGTTATACCAGCTAACCTGGAATCAGGCCTTACCACGTTAACATAAGACTGCTTGGTGCAAATATAATGTGACCATAATTTTCTATAGACAGAGCGGGTCAGACCAAATGAAAGAATATTGTTATATTTGTACCAAATTAATAATTGCCAGCATAGATGTTACCCAGCCCAGCCTAACTTTCGTAGAACTACGCGAAGTAATTTTCATGTTTCCAACAGTTTAAATTGGTATAGATCTTCGGTTCTGCATTGATTTTCTCGAAAGTTATCACAATGTTTAGGGACACTCTATTTAAATATGAAAGCGGGACATTTCTTCCCTTGCTGGGGACAGCGGGACACACAGTTTGAAAGTGGGACTGTCCCGCCCAAAGCGGGACGTATGGTCACGTTATGCAAATAGTAAGTAGTTTTAATAAAGTAACATATTACCTTTTCTTAATAGACTTTCTTTTATAATCCTTATTCTTTAAATAGACACAGTTGTACACGTAGCTCTCATTCTCAGTGTCAACGTTGTACGACTCAGTGCACTTGTAATAGAAGCACCATCGTTTAGCATTCGCACTGATGTACTGGATGAATTCCTTGTGGTTGGCGAACATGTCGCCTGGCTGGACGAGCTTCTCGTCACGGTAGTGGAATAGATCGTGGTGTTGTTTACAGTAGTCACCTATGCCGGGCCGATGTTCAATTTGCCATTCTATGGGAGATTTTTTATTGAAATTAAAGGCCTAGAAAATACTGGCATACCTAGTGTGATTCTGTGATCTTGTCTATTATTATGATGGGACTAAAATAGGTATTTAGACAGCGGACTCGAGACATATAAAAACAAAATTGGTCCTGAAATGTTATCTTTCCAGGATATGTATTACAGATCTACAAAATCTTCAATAAATATTATCAGAAACAAACCAGACCATAGTAACAATCTTTTGCCCTCAAAACTTTGTATAACTCGCGCAGCCAATGGTGACCTCTGCGGTAAGTGGAAGGGGAATGCGCAGAACACAATATTTATATGAAAATTGAATTATGCGCATACCCCTTCTACTTTCCATCAGAGGTCAACTTTCGCTGCGCTACGGTTACTTACTAGTACAAAATGGCTTAGTCTAGTATGACTTTTGTGCAAAGGTGAACAGTGTATGCTATATCTTCCGTATAAGACAAGTGATAATATTTCCATGAGATTAGGACTTATGCCGATAAAACCGTGGACTAGAACTTATAAACAGCAGAATTAATTCGTATTAAATACTCATGGAACATTTACCTTTTAGATACCTAATAAGAAATCTATGTAAGTAGTATTAATTTGTTTCCAAGCTGATCCCTGACTATATACTCCTGTTAGTTAAAATTCAGGTTTTTTAAGTCAAAACTATAACTAACCTCTTACAGGCTCTTCAACCTCAGCATCAGCATGCACATTCAGAATAATGTCGCCTTCCATGATGATGTTCTCAAGTTCACTGAAATTTTTTAATGAAAACTACATGACCTACTTGATAATTATGTTATTTTAGATAGATTATTATCTTGTCACTAATGTTCCTCACTAATTTCTGGTCAGAACCTAAGTATTGACTTAAATTAAAGTGATGATAAGTACAATCTTTATCAGATCCTCTGACTGATTGGAAAGTGTTTAACACAAGCATCTACAAAATTCAATTCAAAACTTTGCTATAATTTTCAAACCCAACGAAGGTAAACAAAAGGAGGGAAAATTATTCTCCTGTTCCTTACCTCAACACTTGATCTTGTTTTTCTTCTGGAGCATCGTGCGCCTCTTCTTCCAAGATCCCCTCGTCAACAATTTCAACTTTCATCGATATATCTTTGGGGGTATCCTGCGCCGCACTTGCCTTTTTGTTACGCGTCTCGTAACCCATTTTAGGAATCAGCAGTTCGTATTTTATTTTGATATCTCCCTCGCATTGAGTTTGGTTAAAATTCACGATATTTCGTAACCGTCGTTGTCAAAAAACTAAAATGTCGTCAATCAAAATCACGAAAACAAAATGGACGATTGGGGAGAAAAGAGGCGCGAAGCGAAGCGAGCATTTTTTTCAGGGTTGCCAGTGTCAAATTGTGGTGACAGTCTGCGACCTTGGAGGAATTATTCGCCATTTAGTAAAAGTATATCAGTATACCTACATTCTATAACTGCGACATTTTCTATAGAATTTCTATCAATTCTATGATAATATGCAATGAGCACCTACTTACCTACATACTTTATTTAGATGGAAAGTTATATGCTGCTCAAAGATTTACAATAAAACTATAAAGACTGAAGCATCGAATAGCAAAATGCGAAGCGCTATGCATTTCGGGAGTCATAACTATCGATCTATATAGGGTTTCGGTCCCTTCCTAGTTCCGTGGTTTCGGTAAACAAATAATGCCTTCACACCGAACCCCAAAAGCGTCTCGGAAACGGGATAATTGTTGAATCACGTTTCTTTGTATATCCCGTTTCCGAGATGCTTTACGGTTCGGAATAAAGGCATTATTTGTTCACCGCAAAGCAGAGGGCAGCGACGAACAAATAATGCCTTCATCCCGAATCGATACGTATGGGTTTCGAAATGCACCGTGCAAAAAAAGAAACACTACCTATGCCAAGCTCCCATTTAAATGTCCGGACCCCTTTCAGCCCGATCCATGATGAGACACGTCAAGTTCAGACCGAAGAAAACAAAAACTTGTGAATCGAGGCAAATGACGTCATTTTGGAGTACCTACTTTAATAATAAAACGTATGTTTGTGGACGTACGCGGAATTCACATAATAAGAACTATTCCACGATATGTTTGCGAAAGCAGAATTCAAACAGAATACTTATATTATTTTATATTATCTATGCATAAAAAGGCTTTGTCCTGAATGACTGACTGACTGACGGATCAACGCACAGCCTAAACCGCAGATCGTAGAGACCTGAAAAGCCTTTGGACATTTTGGCATAGTAGGTAACTTTAAATGCTGCAATGCATTTTGAGACCCAAGTCAATCGATAGAAGACATTATATGGCAAACAAATAATGCATTCACACCAAACCGCTTATGCGTCTCGAAAACGGGATATTTAACCAAATGTGTTGCTGTTTTGGTATGCTTTTCCAAAAATACTCGATGGATTTTGAGACTCATGCCAATCGATAGAGGGCATTACAGTGAACAAATAATGTCTTCACACCGAACCTCTAAATCGTCTCGGAAACAGGAAATACAAAGAAACGTGATTCGATAACAACATGATTCAACAAATATCCCGTTTCCGAGACGCTTTAGCGGTTCAATTTGAAGGCATTATTTGTTCGCTGTAATGCCCTATATCGATAGGTATGAGTCTCGAAATGTGTCGCGCTCTTTTGGAAAATCATAGGACACCACATTTGGTTAAATATACCGTTTCCGAGACGTTTTATTAAGGCTTTACACACGTTACGATTTGGTCGTCCCGACCAAATTGACACAACCAAATTGGGTATCGATACACACGCTACGATTTGGTCGGATACTATTCAGAGAGTACATTGATACACATCGTGGTCATTAAGTAGTTTCTGGGGTTCCGTTCCTCAGGGGGAAAATCGGGACCCTATTACTAAGACTTCACTGTCAGTTCATCAGTCCGTCCGTCTATCAGTTCCATCCGTCCGTAAATCCGTCCGTCCGTCTGTCTGTCTGCCTTTCTGTCCGTCTGTCATCCGGTTGAATCTCATGAATCGTGATGGATAGAGAGTTAAAATTTTCACAGATTATGTATTCATTAGTGTCGCTTTACCAACAACAACTAAAAAAAGAAAAAAATCAAGTGGAGCTCAAATACAACATGATACGGAACCCTTCGTGCGGGAGTCCGACTCACACTTGTTTGTTTCGAACACGAAGTTGGGTCCGATGCGTACACACGTCCCGATTTGGTCGGATACAACCAAATTGGGTGGGCGTATCCAATTTGATCAATTAATAATATTTAATTAAGTCTGCCCGACCACGATACACACGTCCCAATTTGGTTGTACACCCGACCAAATTGTATGTCGGACCCGACCAAATTGGGACGTGTGTAAAAGCCTTTAAGTAGCTTAGAGGTTCGATGTGAAGACAATATTTGGGCTGCGGTCCGAAATCGACTTTTAGCGCTGTCAGGCGCTCAAACGCGTTCCGAAATGCCGTGAGCGCGCTCATAAGCGCTCACGAAAGACTGTTATGACGTCATGAATACAAAAGGAAATACGTCATCAACGACGCCATCTTGCGCTTACGACGACCCTGCTCCCCAGCGAAATCTCCGTGAGCGAACTGTCAAAATGATGTTTGCATCCGTTCTTTTGCGAGCGAAATTCGAATTTGATTATTTTATCATGAGTTTAGAAGAAATTGACGACCCTTTGGCGCACTCTGTTGGCACAATGGTCACCATGCCGGACTGCAAAACACGGGGTTGCGGGTTCGATTCCCGCCTCAGACAAGTATTTATGCTTAGATATCCGTCTGTGGTCTGGTTATTTATATGTATTTTAAGTATTTAATTACAAAAGAAAAGTATATAAGTAGTAAATCCGTTGTCTAGCACCAATAACACAAGTCTAGTTAATTAGTTTGGGGTTAGATGGCGATTTGTGGTATAAACTGCAATATTTATTTATTTATCTCTCTGTGTTTTTAAATGTGAATACCTACCTATGTGTTGCGAAGAACGAAGGAGCAATTTATTAATCGTATTTGCACACAACACTTCAAACAAACAGCAAAAAAGTAATAGAATTACATTTCATTTGATAGTTGGCGCGCCAAAACCCGGTCCGAAATCCTAAACGTCGTGATAGCACCGTAAGTATTTTGAGTACGCTCACAATATCGGACCGGGAGATTTCATCGTTAGCACTGTCAGCGTTATCACCTGTATTCGGACCGCAGCCAATATTTGTTTACTGTTGCCCTCTATCGATTGGCATTGGATTGAGTCTCGAAATGCACCGCGCAAAAAATAATACTTTGCTAAGCCCTAAGCCTCCTTGGCCAAGCCATACTAAACCGGACCCCTTTGAAGAGTGTGTATAGGTAGAACAACGAATCATAGCCCCCAGCAGAAATTGGTGGGGATGGTTTGCGCATGTACTACTGTTTGCGCGCGGACAGAATGACTACAGCCAAATCGTCTTACTTTACCCCCGTTTAATATTTTGCCCAACCCATAAACATTCCTTTAAATTAGGAAATTGGCCTAATGCATTAAAATAATGCATAAAATGACATTTTTTGCATTCTTTTAATGCATTAGGCCAATTTTAAAATTTATTTAAATTTAAAAAAAACTAATGCCATGCGGGAGCGGGACAGAGAGCGGCTAGAGACGTTTGTGTGGAACAGAGAGCGATAATGTGAGCAACTGACCCTCCCTTCACTCCTGTCCCCCCCGCCAAACGGATCAAACTAATTATGTTCTGCGCTTCCACTTCCCGCCGCCGGGGCCACGATTCGCTGTTCGACCTATACTTTCTCGACCTATACTTTCTATGACGTAGGCATCCGTTAAGAAATGATTTCCCAAAATTCTCCCCCTATGGAATGAAAAAGGAGGACAAAAGTATTTGACAACGTGATTCCATGGTCCATTTTCGATTTCTATGCGGACGAAGTCGCGGGCAAAAGCTAGTACAATAATTAAAAACAACATTTGGCAGAATCGTTTTTGCGGTGTCTGCCCGCCCCTTCTCGAGTATAAAAACAAAAAAATCAAAACAAAACAAAAACATGTGAACATCATGGACGGAAAGTTGTCTAAAAATTGTCCAAAACAGTCATTATTATAATAGATGGGAGATAATTTTAATTTTTTTTAAATCTCCAGTACGTGTGAATAATGATCATCACCTTGCAAACTTTAGTTTACTTTCGTGAAAGCCTTATCGGCGCTGTGGATCGGCTGATCAGGCCTTATTATTCGAACTTTTTAGCGTCTTTCGGCAAAAAAGGGGACGTTTCTGATGATGAAGATTCAGATGACCAAGTGTTTGCTGAGTTCGATGACGAACGTGGTGTCGTGTTCTACCCACCGATGTACTTGCAGAGATACGCGGCCGTCAGCGACTGCCTCTTGGACGAGAGATGGTGTGGCAACTTGGAAAAGGTAAGTTTCCGAATATCAAACAGTATTATTGTACCCTACTACCCTGGTGTAGATCTTAATCCCATGAAAATATTATTTTACATAATTAGGTACCTCCTTATTTATTTACCAATGTATTGCCTGTTCAATGTAGAAACGCTGCCAGCATTTATAGAAGCTTTTACTTGAAAACTTATTCCTCCATAAAAAATAAAAGAGAATTCCTATTTGTCTATGTTAATATTACAAAGAGGATTATGATAAGTAGTTATGACAAATGTTTTGAAATTGTTTTTAGTATTCACACTGAGATTGTAAGTAAATGTAAAACACAAAACTAGTGTAAAATTAAATGTTATCAGTCAAATAAACCAAACCTTCGTCATGCATGACTGGCACAAAGGAACATTGTATGCTGACTCTATTGCCTCTGTATGGCTATGACCAGCCATAACCTTTGCACCAATAACAATCAACATCACAAAGTGCCTCAAACGGCATCTAGTCACTCTCACAAAAATAAATGGTTTCGCAAGCTGGTTTATCTTGTACTAGTTGTTGCCCCCGACTTCGTACATGTGATTGTTTTGTTTTATATACTAAAACCTTCCTTGAGAACCACTCTATATATTGATGAAAACAGTATAAAAATCGGTGAAAAAGTTTTGAGTTTATAGCAAACAGACGGACACATACACAGTGGGCTTTATTTTATAATATTACTAGCGACCCACTCCGGCTTCGCACGGCTACATTATGCATGTATTATTATACATATAAACCTTCCTCTTGCATCAAAATCCGTTGCGTAGTTTTAAAGATCTAAGCGTACATAGGGATAGACAGAAAAAGCGACTTTGTTTTATACTATGTAAAGATGTAGTGATTTTAATATTTTTTTCTCTTTTCAGGTGGTGGACCTAGGTTACCATGACATGAGTTTCATAAAGTACCTTAAGGAGGTGAAAGGAATACGGTGCATCTTAGGTGTAGACATTGAGAGCATCCCTCTACGCTGCTCCTCGGATCTGATTGGCTGCGATGATTATGCACCAAAACGGGAGAACCCTTTGCAAGTCACTGTGAGTTTTTGATCACACAAATAGTCTTATTTCTTTCTGCTGAATATTTTACAACTAAATTTGTAGATGTGTCGTGCACTTTTTTCTATTGTATCTTCAATGAATTTATTATAATGATAGAATGAAGGTGTTGTTTGAGAATCAGCAACTTGCTTTGGTTTAACCATGGTTAGGCAAAAAGATAGAAAGATTTTATTGCACACACTTTAGAACAAATGTAAAAAATAAATCAGGATCTGGTTTATTTATTTTTATTTTATTTAACATTAAAAGTCTACAGCTACAATTTTAACCAAATAGACAAAGAAATAGATAAGAACAGAAAGGCAATTACAGACAATCACAATAGATTAGAAAATTGCTGTGCGTTAATATATCAGTTAGTCAGTCAAGACTTCAGCTCATTGTGTATTTTACGTGTGAAATTGTTCCAGCTCTTCGAAGGCAATGCAGCTGACCCAGACTACCGTTTAATCGGATGCGATGCAGTAATCGCTATCGAGATGATTGAGCACATGCTACCTCATGACCTGGACAGGCTTGTCCACACCGTGTTTGGTTTCATCAGACCCTGGATCACTATATTCACCACGCCAAATGGTGACTTCAATGTGCTGTTTAAAGCTCTGGAGAAGAATGGGCTCAGAAGATGGGATCACTTCTTTGAGTGGTCTAGGGAGCAGTTTCATGATTGGTAATGGTCTTCACTATAATTAGCTTTTTTTTAAACTCGTTTGGACAGTACGATCTGATTCCAGGGTCAAACAATTTACTCTTTAGGGAAGGCAAAGGTTTAAATTATCCTACTTTTTTTTTATTTTTTATTATTTTACATTGCAATCTGTCCCTAAGACATTCAGCAACTGGTTAGGCGGGTTTTTAAGTTTGTCATGCATGGTGTCCGTCCAGTGAAGAACCCATATTAGTTTTACTCCAAAAGGTCTCTTGGAGCTGTTCGTTTTAATCGATTGAAGCTTGTGTTATCTTGCATTAGCTCATTTGCCAGTCTATTTGGGTGCGATTCTAACCTTTTTTTATAAGATTTTAGGGCAATTTTTATTTCTTCTTGTATGGTTGAGATTTTAAGGTCATGATGGAGTCGTTCGTTTGTGATGTACCAAGGAGCATTTGTCATCATTCTCAACATTTTAGATTGGAATCTTTGCAGGATTTCCAGGTTTGAATTACTAGCTGTTCCCCAGAGCTGGATGCCATATGTCCAAATTGGTTTTAGGATGCATTTGTAAAGGAGTAATTTATTCTCCATCGATAGTTTTGACTTTCGTTCAAGGAGCCAGAACATATTACGTAGTTGCATGCTCAATGCTTTCCTCTTGGTGAAAATATGTGTCTTCCAGGTCAGCCTTCGGTCCAGATATATACCCAGATAACGTGTATTGTAAGCTTGAGGAATTTCCCTTCCGTTTAAGATGACTGGTGGGCAAGTTTGCCGTCTGGTAGTGAAAGTGACGTGCACGGATTTAGTCTCGTTTGCTTTTATGCGCCAGGTCTTAAGCCACTCCGATATTTGGTCTAAGCTTTTTTGCAGTAATTTTGAAGCCTGTTCTGGGTTTTCATGTGTCACCAAGGCGGCTGTGTCATCTGCAAAAGTACCAAGAACAACTCCATCAGTTGTAGGTAGGTCAGATGTATATATAAGATATAGAGTTGGACCCAAAACACTGCCCTGTGGTACGCCAGCATTAATTTTGTAAAGGTTAGATCTGTCTTCGCCTTGTTTCACAAAAAAGTGACGTTCGTGTAGATAAGATCTAAGTAGCAGGTAGTAATTCAGCGGCAGAAGCTTTTTAATTTTGTGCAAGAGGCCGTTATGCCATACACGGTCAAATGCTTGTGAAATGTCTAGGAATGCTGCAGAGCAGTATCTTTTTTGTTCAAAAGTCTCATGATTTTTTTCCACTAATCGATGGACTTGCTCGATAGTACCATGTTTTGCTCTAAAACCAAATTGATGGTCCGGTATGATTTCACTATTTTTTATCACTATTTTCAGTCTTCTCAAGATTATTATTTCCATAACTTTAGATGCAATGGGCAGTAAGCTGATAGGACGATATGAGGTAACCTGGTCAGTAGGTTTACCAGGTTTCGCAATCATTATTATTTCTGCAACTTTCCATTGCGGTGGAACGTATGCTTTCAAAGCGATGGCATTGTAAAGTTGTGTAAGAAATACTATCGCTTTAGCAGGCAGTTCTTTCATTACCTTTCCTGTAATTAAGTCATAGCCAGGTGCTTTATGGGGCTTTAAATTTTTGATGACTGCTAGTGTTTCACGCTTGGTGACTTTTTTAATTGGTGGTTCGAGCTGATGGATTTCGTCGAAAATCTTCATTATATCTTTTTCAGAGGCTGGATCATGTATATCATTGGGTACAAATACCTTTTCAAGATGGATACCAAACGTTTCCGCTTTCTCTTTGTCACTCCGAGCCCAATTATTGTCAAATTTGCGGACGGCATGGTTGCCGTTAATTGGTCTTTTTAGTTTATTTGTTGTTTTCCACAATGAGTAGTGGGTAGCGGAGGTTGCGTCCACATTTCTAAGTCTATGCTCAAAGTCGTCGTTTTCTTCTTGGCATAATAATTTTTTTAGCTTAGCTGTTAGGTAGTTCAATTTAGTTTTGTGCACAGGAGATCTAGTTTTGCGCCATAGTTGTCGGGCTCTTCGCTTTTCCGCCACCAATTCTCGAACCGATCTGGAGCATTCTGATGTTTTAGGTATTGTAGGTTTTGGAGTAGATTTCCATGCGGCTTCTTGAACACACTTGTTGAAGTGTTCGACTGCTGAGTCTATGTCTTCATCGGTCTTCAACGGTAAGTCAGTCTTTATGTTGCGTTCCACTAAGTATCTAAAGAATTGCCAGTCTGTTTTCATGGAATATAACCTAAGTGGTGGACTAGTTTTTTGAATTCTTCTACTCAGTGTCACTATTACGGCTGTATGGTCGGAGTGTAAGTCAGGATTTGCTTTGCAGATTACATTTTTTGTGGGAATTCCTTTACTCACACAAAAGTCTATGAGGTCTGGAATTTTTTTAGGGTCACGAGGATATGACGTTGGCTCTCCACAAGAATGGACATTCAGATGTAGAGACTGAATAGCTCTATATAGGTTTCGTCCCTTCGTGTTGGTTAGGCGTGAGCCCCACACGCTACTCTTAGCGTTGTAGTCTCCACATGCAATGAATTTTCCTGATCCTAGTGAGTTGAAGTATGTTATGTACTCTTCTGTTTTCAGTGTGTGACGTGGAGGACTATAGTAAGAGGATAGTGTTAACTGTCCTTCCCACTCCTCCACTACGATATTAGTTGCTTGAATTTCGGGACTACGGAAATTATCAATTACATAGTGTTTTATGTTGTTTCTTATCAGTATGCCAGATCCAGCATGCGCTTTACCATCAGGGTGTGTTGTATGATAAAATGAGTAGTTTGGTATAATAAAATGACTTTTTTCTGTAAAGTGTGTCTCTGATATTAGTAGTACATCAACAGAATTTGATTTTAGGAAGTTTTTTATTTCTAAATTATGTTGTGACAGCCCATCGGCGTTCCAGTGGCATAGCTTTAATTGATCGAATTTTGCATCTTTGACACTAGCTCAATCATGAGATTGTTGAGAGTATTTATTTGCTGTAGTATTTGTTTCATTGTGTCTAGTACCAGTTTCAGTTCCAGTTTTTCTACTGTTTGTGTAGTATTAGTAAGTACCTGGTTAGTATTCTCCGATGGTGTCTTTAGTGATTGGAGTACATCTCTGTATGATCTGGTTTCGCTAACTTGGGGTTTGAGTGACTTTATGACAGCTGGTTCTCTAAATACAGGCTTGAGTGACTGTGGGCGTTCACTAGATGGAAATGTGATTTTTTGCAGCTCCTGGTATACTACGCAGCCTTTATAATTTGCTGGGTGGTTTCCTTCACAGAGGACACACTTTACAGAATCAGACCTTTCTTTCTTTGGGCAATCATAGGAAGTGTGGTCTCCAGCACATTTGATGCATTTAGGTTTTCTGTTGCAGTACTTTTTTGTATGACCATATTGTTGACAGTTTCCGCACTGTGGTATTTCTCGCTTAGGCCGTGGCGGTTCAAAGATAATACGACAGTGCAAAAGATTCTTGATGTCATAGATTTGTTTGTTATTTGTGTTGGTTTCAATTTCTATGAAGAATATTGGAAGAGGATTTTTAGTGATTCTTTGCTTTACATTCCAGATATTTTCAACTATGTGACCCAGATCCTTTAGTTCGTCTATAATGTTTTGAGTGTCTGTTGATGGGTGCATGTTTTTTAGGACAACTTTAAAATTTCTATCGTTTTTAGGTTTGTATGTGTAGAACTCTGTTTCTTTTTCTTGTAAGCTTTTGACGATTGAGGAATATTGTGCGGGCAAAGTAAGTTGGATCTTGACTTGTTCGTTTTTTAAAACTTTTATTTCGTAGGTTTCTTTTGATATCTCGTCCAATAGTTTTTTAAGTGGCTGTATGTTCTTTACTTTATCCACGAAGATCGGTGGAGGTTTCTGAAGTTTCTCTACTGTTTTCTCAGTTTCCGTATCTTCTACTAAGCCAGAAAAACTATTTGACGTTGGTATGGACTGGCTTAGCCAATAATTCGAGCTGAGCTTAGTTTGTTTTTGTTTGTTATTGTTTTCTGGGCTTTGTCTTTGTCTTTTTTTTCTTTCAGATACTTTGGTCCAGTCGTTTCTCGGTGATTCTTGATTTGATTCCACATTGGTAGGGGTTGCTGGCCTAAATAAGGCGGGGTGGAAGGCCTGTTGCACATATTTCTTGGTGATAGAATCCGAATTTATATTTGATAACCCTGCAGAGTTTATACTATTTGGAGCTGTTTCCGTCCTCTGAGTGTTGTGAGGTTCGCTCACCATAGTGTCAGGTTCGCAATTCATGTTTAGACGTGTATTGGAGTCATTGTATTTAATTTAATTTAAGTAGGTATTTTTTTGTTGTTTTTTTTTTTTATTAATTTTTTTACAAGCACTGATAGCACTAAATTGTTTTTGGGGATTTTTTAATTAATGCACTGGCAACACTAGATTTCAAATGTCACATTTGCTAAGTCATTCATTCATTTATTATTATTTTTGGGGGTAGATAAATACGAGGCGACATTATGAGTCCAATTATTTTACACAAATTTTGCACTTTTTCGCCTTTGTACAGCTTGGATAACACTATATGAGCTGCGCGCGGCAATAGTTAATGCATGTGAACACTTTTGACACCATAAGACGCGGTATTTCACGATTTTATCATTAAAACAACGGAACGCGATGGGCGCGACGACAACAGTTTTGACGATCAAGATCCTATTATCCTACTAATATTATAAATGTATAATTTTGTGTGTTAGTATGTGTGTTTGTGTGTGATTATGTTTGTTACTCCTTCACGCAAAAACTACTGGACCGATTGCGATGAAACTCGGTATGTAAATAGCTGGAGACCTGGATTAACACAGGTTTTTATCCTGATATTCCCTCAGGATTGGGACTTACAGGGGTTAAACCTCGGGGCGTGTTTTTCACTTTGTTGATTTTTACTGGCCATAACCATTTTTCAATTTTAAAATGCTGTCGCAAACTGAGTCTACCATTTATTAGGGTATAATGGAACTAGTATAGTTTTAGATAAATTAAAAATTAATTACACAAAAGTGCCGCTATGTCCCTTCCGAAACAAGCCCAGCTTTGCCTCATGGCTTTAAAAGAATAGTAATTATTATAAAGATGCTGTTTTATTCTTGATTGGTAGTGTTCAAAACCACTAAACTGAATTTGCATCAAATTGGTCTCAAGAAATATTTTTAAGTAGTGGCAAGTGCGTCTCCAAAAATAGCACCGCAATAAGACTTGTCACAATGCAAGCAATGCAAATTTTTCTTTGTTTATTTTACGAATTAAGTTGTAAAATTCGATCTATTTTTAAACTTCAATTCCAGGTGCAGTAACATAGTAACCAGATACCCTGAATACGTGGTGACCTGTAAGGGCATCGGGCCCGGACCCTCGGGCACGGAGCACCTCGGATGCTGTAGTCAGATGGCGCTCTTCGTCTCCAAAGAATATCACAAACAACAGGACTTGGACCTCAATAGTTTAGCACTTGTCGCCAGTAAGTAAATTGTACTTGTAAGCAGTGCCCCGTAGTAACATTGGGATAAAATAAATGTGTTATTCCAAGACTCCAGCTATCTACATACGTTTTCTCGCAATCAGTTCAGTCCCTATTGAATTACTTGAGAATTCAACAAAATTTAACAGTTTGTCTATTGATATGTGTTATGGCTGAAACCAAATATGATTTAAAGTTGCACTTGTATTTCTGAAATATCTATTATTTCTGTAATCACAGTATTTTACAATTGGCACAACTAGTGTCCAATACAGTCCACGAATCTACGAATGACAACATCCCAAAGACATTCAGCCGTTATTCTGCAATTCATATATTGGTAGGTAGAATACAGGACCGCATAATAGGCAATAGATTGCACGGGATCAGCGGAAGAACTTTCTATGACATATGATGCATGTGTTAGGTATCGATTGACCCGAGCGCTGGGTCGGCTTGGTGACAATTGTAGCTACAGATATGTTCACCTCCGCGATAGCTACGGCTAGTTGTGTTGTGTCTTTGCGACTGTTGACCTTAAAGCTAAGGATACACGACGACCCTCGACACTAGACACTCGATGTATACATCGAGTGTCTAGTGTCGCTTAGAGTCAGTGTCGCCGCCGTGTAGACAGGACGTATGCGGTGTCTGACACGAGTGTCGTGTGAATTTCGAACCTGCGCGAAATTTTTAGCTTGATGTCGACACAAAAAAATGGCTACAGTGTGGACGCTCTCGATACTAGTGTCGAGATTTCTGTCGAGTGTCATGTCGTGTATCCTTAGCTTAACAGTGTCCGCTGTCAGGTTCTGGTAACAGCTATATGCTCATAGCCGAGACCACCGTCAGGCACCACGTAGCTTATCTTAGCTTTGGCAAATTAATCAGCATTAATTGATGCATTAGTAATTTTGGTTCTTTTGAAAATAATGGACAGGCAAGCGTCTAAAAGGGATTTTCGCATATTTATCAGGTTTATGCATCTTCAACGAAAGACTGAGCCTTGTTGAGTAACTGACATATTTGCATACAAAATTGATTGATTATTATGTATTTTTTTTAGTCTAAAATAATGTTAAATATTATGGATTTTACATGGAACATATATTTTATTTTCAGGGGCACCAAATCCTAGTAATATGTCTGATTTGCTTGGGTCTTGGGATACATTAGATCTTCCGCTCGAGATTGCCCCTGCCAACAAGTAAGTCAATTTGCTTATCACTTTTTAGCACTAAAGATTGATGACAGAAAGACACTAGATCATTGGTGCACTTCCGAAGTAACAATACATCTTTGTATTGATACAATAAAAGAAAATGACGACAAAGTATCAAATCCGGCGTGCTCACAAAGGATTGCCGTATACCTATAAGCATTATTATAAAGTTATGAGCTATTTTGGAGTTTATTCCTTTAAAATTGATTTCATTAAAATCTCCCGCTCCGTTATGAAAAGGTAGTAAATTTGAGCATTGTTACCAAAAAGCGTAACGTTTTTGACGTGATAACGTTTTATAAATTGGTGAACACCTGCAATCTCAAAAAAGTGTGACGTCACGCGTCGTTACTGGAACGCCTCATGTTATTGACAAGGTAACTATAGCAACGTTTTATCGTTGCCATGGTTACCATCAATGTTTTCTTATGACGTTATCACGTAAAATTATCGTCCGTAAACCGACTTTACAGACAACCATTTTTTAATTTGTTAGACAAGTTATAACTTCTGCAATATTTTATGTTCTAGTCCGTAAAATCTAGCGTTAACAAAAAGCGTAATGGCCCAAATAAAGAGGCTAAGCGTGGAAACAGCCTCGTTAAGCTAAATTACAAAGCTTTATCTCTAAACACAAAAAATGCTATGTCCTGAATGACTGACTGACGGATCAACGAACAGCCTAAACCGCTGATCATAGAGACCCGAAACTTGGAGGGTGTGTTCTTTGCCTTCCGGGACTAGGCTGTTCACACGTCTGAACGTCCAAGCGGTTATATTGTGTAAGTGACAAAAAGTACAACAGTTGAACAGGTTAGAATGTCATAGTGACAAAATGACGAAAATTCAGATTATATTTACGTTATATCGTGCTTGTGTCAGAATGTACAAATTTTACTATGTGTTTATGTCAAGTCATGACAATGACAAAAAATTTTAATGTTAAAAGATTTTAGTAACCAATCACGTTATTGACTAAATGTCTGAAACTGACAATGCCTGAAAATATACCTGTGAAGGAAGATTAACGAGACTGTATCGTGTATCGTGTCTGTAAATTTAATAATTTAGGAAAAAGGAGAATAAATTAGTTACTGTTCTTGACGCTAGTAAAGAAAATTCAATAATAGTTTTTTCATCCTTCTAGGGCTGGGCTTGACTAGATTACTATACGCCAGCCGTATAGTGCGTTGGTACTCTTAGTCACGGACATTGGGAAATAAGTGAAATAACACATACATTAATTTATATTTATTGTGCTATCATTGTATTTATTTTTATGCATTCTTAGTAAAAAATAAAACAAATCATTCTGAACTTAAAAATAACTTCACTTATTAGACATATTAATTCTTTGTAAGGCTTAATTGTTGTATTGGTTTTCATTACGTTTAAGCTTTGCAATATTTTATAAATAATTAAGCGGAGTAATTTGCTGATTGTCCAGTTGGTTTAACAAATCTTTCTTTTTTCGATCAAAAATAATATCACACTTCCTTCGTTTGACGTTTTCAATAGTGCGTTCTTAATTTTTGAATCCTGGTAGTTTGCTTCCTTGCGTAATAGATGAACAAATGTAAATAAGTTTGGCTTGGACCGCATTCTCTTTATTAGCCGATTGTGCCATCCTTCCAAGCTATTATTTGTTCGGTGGCGTTGATAAGCACAACTAAGTTTAATATAATTTTTCGACAGCCATTGCTTAACAAAATATGATTCAAATTTTTCTATTAGGTACGTCACTTTTCTCTGAAATGCTATTTAAAATATCAGTCCATCCAACAGTTAATAAGTGTTTGGGCAATAGAGGTAAATATGATGCTAACTCTGCAAGTTTTCGGCCATTATTAACCTCTAAAAGTTTTAACGTATCTGCTTTTCGCCAAATGGCTTTGTTAAAGTGATAGAAACATCCACTCAATTCACACTCTGGGTAAACTTCCTTAATGGCATTTATCTGTGCCTGTTCAAAATCCGATTTATATTTTTTAATGTCAACTTTTAGGTTACTTTTTATGTATGAATATAAACGTATGTAAGTTTCAGTTTTTTTATTAGGCAACAAAGCATACAGCACTGGTACGATATTGGTTCTTTCTTCCGTGCTGTTGACATCCAAATGAATAGTGAACAATTGTTCCCAAGGCAACGGAGCTGCTTCGAATGTACCATCTCCAAACCACAATTTATCATTATCAATACTATTTAAATACCTTTTCGTAAAATTTGTGCCAAATAATAAAATTTTATCGTTTGTCCCATCTTCCCATAGTAAAAAGTTATCCTTTAAAATTTTCGGTAATTCCACTTCTTCTAATGTTCTAAATGTCGTTTTCTTTACTTCCAAAAATTTTTTTCTTACTCGATATAGCATCCGTTTTTTATTATCAAATACTGGCATTGAGATCGAATCAACAGAATCAGAATCAGATTCCTCTATTTGAGAAGTGAAGCATGCTTCATATATTTCTTGAACTGATTGATAATTTTCACATACTTTTCTTTTACAAAGTTGAGTTGCAACGTGAATCTTATTTTTTGATGACGATGGAGTACATGTATGCGCATTTTCACGTAATATTTTAGTTTGAGTTATGTCTATAGTCATTGAAGCACCACAGGAAAGCCGATTTATGCACTTCCAAAGACTAGTACCACTTATATTTGTGACTGCCAAATTGTATCTGTGTATGCCGTATAATAATGTGCGTTTACCTCTGGTTTACCTTTTTGATTTATGCTAAAGGAAAATGCTTGTTGCTCGCGTGATTGTTCTTCCATTTTAAAATACAACAATCCTTTTCAACACACCAAATGCGTCCGGATTGAATGAAGGAAGAAGCTGACATATCTGACAACCAATTTCAATATTCTATTGTTTAGTTATTTATTCGGTCCCAGAGGAAAAGTAGCACTCGAAAGAGTTTAAGTACCCTTAAGGCTAAGTATTACATGAATAGCAAACTCTTTGATAATCATAGATACAATATGAGTACCAGTCATTATGACACTGAGACAAACTGTACATTTTGACTCTCACTCGTTATATCTATAATGTCGTGATCAATTTAAACATTCTGACACTCAAACGTTCTATCATTTGGACTATGTAATATGTAGTACTTTTCGGTACTAGCTCGTTCTGACAAATAAACTATATTACTAGTAATGCATGTAACAGTCGTTCTTCTTAACAATCGTGTTATATGTCTGTTATGCATTATGACACTCGTGTTATTTAGCAAGTTGGCGAAATAACCCCTTGGACGTTCAGACATGTGAACAGCCTAGTCCCGGAAGGGTTCTTTGTAAGACGTAGGCATCCGAAAAGAAAGGATTATCCAAAATTCTATCCCTTAGGGGGTGAAAAAGGGGGGCAAAGTTTGTATGGGACAACGTGATTCCGTGGTCCAATCCAATTCAAATTTTGCATAAACATTCTTTAACAGAATTGATGGAAGGCGTGGTTCGTTTTTTTTAAAATGACAGTTATAATAAAAAATACTATTAGAACCTTTTTCGACTTAAACGCAAAAGAAGTCGCGGGCAAATATAGTATTTATTTACGTAATTTCCTGCGACCCATTATGTTTTAGCGTGTCCTTTACCGAAATATATTCCGAGAAGCAATCCTGCATGACACTAGTCCTATCCCCCGACTTCTCTATCGAAAACCTCGAGTACCACGACAAGACCTCGCAATGTAACCTCGACATTGAACTAGGGAGGAACTACCTTATGTTTGATTACGAACAGATGTGTTATAACACTCTTATGCCGAGACGGAAGGTCGATGGAAAGGTTTATGTTATTGAGGATGTCGCTAGCAGGTTTCTTTCAATATTTTTTTTTGTAGATTTTCTTTGAGTGCTATTTAGTTAGTTAGTGGGGTGCTATGGGGGTTATTTCTCAACATTTATTTTGGAATCTTAGATCTAGAAAAATGCACTGAATACACATAATTAAATTTAAACGTAAATCGTACCTAAATAAAATGATATTTTTTGTACAAATACAGTTAATTATTATAAAAACCTAACTAGAGGTATATTAATTACTCTACCATTTGTAAAGTTGCTCTTTCTTAGATAGATACGCTTTACTAACTCTATGTATGAATCATTTAGACTAGAAGAGCAGGCCTGAATTATTTGTTCTAATTGATTTAGTTAGTAATGTTCATTTTGACATTGTTACCCGAACCACAACAGGCTAATATTTTAATTTCCTATGTTAATTTTTAAACGACAATGAACACTGAACAGATTTTGAAAAATGAGGTATTAAACAATACCTTTTTTACTCGGTGAGTGGGCTGCATTTTATGTAGTTGGAAATAAAAGAGTCCAAATTTTAAGCTTATTAAAAAAAGTATTAAAAATAAATATTTTTGGAAATTGTTACCCTGAATTATTGGTATCTAATATTATGTCCAGGCACTACAGCGCCCTGCATAGAATGGATTAAAACTTTAAATATTGTTATTATTAAACAGGTAAAATGAAGGATGAAAAATAAGAAAACTTCGTCATTAGAGTTCCGTACCTCAAATGGTAAAAAAAAATTACCCTTATAAGATCGTTTTCTTGTCCGTCTGCATGTATGTGTGTCGCCACCGATTATCTCGGGAACGGGTGGACCTAGCAAATTGATTTTGTACTCGATTTTACTACGGGATTTATGCATAAAAATAGCATTATGTTTTCGACACAATTATTTGTAACATTCTTTTTCCAGATTAAACTGCACAACACTACAAGCAAACAAATTCTCCAAAACCACTCAAAATCTCTTAGCGAAGAACAAGTCCGATTCCCTAGTCCACACTCGTGAAGTGGTCGATGAGATACGACAGCTAACCAAGATGTTGAACTTCAATAAGAATGGTTTACAGACAGACAGTGGGAACTGCACGTGGTGTAACATTAATTGGGGAGAGAACGCGCCATATTGGAATCAGTATTTCAAGATTGTTAGGGAATACATTTATCCGTTTGAGGTAAGATGAACTTTACTTAGCTTTATTTCTAAACCAACTGAGCCCCACGGTTTCATCCGCGTAAGTCTTGATCCCGTGGGAATATTGGAATAAAATGAGCCTTTGTATTAATCCAGGTCTCTAGCCACATCTACATACCGAGTTTTATTGAAATCCGTTCGGTAGTTTTTGCGTGAAGGAGTAACAAACGTACACACATACTTACACACAAACATTCACATTTATAATACTAGCTGCTCTCTGCGGCTTCACCCGCGTAACTCCCGATCCCGTGAGAATATCGGGATGTTAAGTAGCCTATGTGTTAATCCAGGTCTCTAGCTACATCTACATACCGAGTTTCATCGCAATCGGTTGAGTAATGTTTGCGTGAAGGAGTAATAAACATACACACATTAACACACAAACATTCACATTTATAATATTAGTAGTACTGGTTCCGAAATTCTCGATGGATAGTGATCAAATTCCAGAGTTAAACAATCATTTTTTTTTGCCTTTTTAGGCAAGGCAAAGACCTAAATATTATCCCATACAGCCTCATTACACTCTTTGTCGATTTTATTTGCTGACATTTTTAGTGCGTTATAATTTTTAACCCCCGACGCAAAAACGACGGGGTGTTATAAGTTTGACGTGTCTGTGTGTGTCTACTGTGGCATCGTAGCTCCCGAACGAATGAACCGATTTTGATTTTGTTTCTTTGGTTTGAATGATGAATTAGTCGGGTGTGTTCTTAGCTATGTTTTTTTAACTTATGTTGACGTGCTGCGGTTTTATGTGCGCGTGATTCGAAACAAACAGCTGTAATTAGTGTCGCAGTGACGGCATATTATACCTTTTTATGTAGTTTAGAAGAATGGCTTCTTCCAAGCTACATGAAAAGGTAGTGATTTGAAATGAAAATGAAGCGGAATAGAGGCCCACTATTTACAACTGAACCAATTTAGATATTTAGTAATTAAATAGCTGATTTTATGATATATTCTGCAGACAAAATCGGAAGAATGCCGTATCCTAGACCTCATATCAGACGAGATAAACCGCCTGATCGATACACAATTCGATGAGGAGCTCTCTGTTGACGCCAACAAGCTTGAGATACCCATAGAACATCTAATGTCCGTTGTCAAACATATTACAGATGATGTTGATAAAGTCAAGTAAGTATTATTAGTAGCAAAGATGATGAGTGGTATATAGGCTGTTACTCACGTACCCCTTATTTTTAGATAGCGCTACGGCTATTTGCACATACCCTTATTATTTAGATGACGACACCACTATTTTTTTAATTTTATTTAAATTTTACTAATGAGTTCTGTTTTATTTTTTATCATAATAAATGTTTAGCTAATGTTTAAAAAAATATTTCAATTCTATATGATTGATTGACTCATTTTCAAAAGTTTGTAGGTTTCATTAGATAAGATTTGTAACAGATGGGGTTACTGATATGCACGTAAGCTATTTTGTGTCGGCATTATTTATAGATGAATATTCTTAACCGTATGGTGCAATTAATTATTAGCGTACTTTTAAGGCATACTAGCCTCACACATTCAAACTAATAAATGATCTGTTGTTCATCAGGTAACATATCAGGTAAGGCCACACTTTGTCGACCCAGTTGGCACAATGGTCACCATGCCGGACTGCCAAACATAGGGTTGCGGGTTCGATTCCCGCCACAGACAAGTATTTATAATAATAATAATAATAATAATTCATTTATTTCAGATCATATAAAATTACATAGATCCATAAAATTGTTAGTAAAAGATTAAAAACTTAAAATTAATGTTAGTACTTAAACAAAATGCTAACTATGTTAAGTGTTTACTATGTTATGTTATGTGTTGTTGTGTATGTTAGTTATGTTGTTTTTGTTGTTGTTATGCTATGTTAATTTATGCTTAGATATTTGTCTGTGGTCTGGGTGTCTGTATGTATATTAAGTATATATTTACAAAAGAAAAGTATATAAGTAGTATATCCGTTGTCTAGCACCCATAACACAAGTCTAGTTACTTAGCTTGGGGCTAGATGGCGATGTGTGGAATGTCCTGCAATATTTATTTTATTTATTATTATTTATTTATTTGTGCCACTCTAGGATCTGTTTCTAGTTTGTATTCTATATGTTTTTTTTTTGCTAATGTTTTTCATTCTATGTTTCCAGGGACCTATTAGAATGGAACGGCTACGTGGTAATAGATGACGTCGTGATCCACTCGCGTCTCGTCGTAGACAACACATCGCTCGGCACTCAGGAGGACGACTGGCAGGACAACGATACATGTTCCGATGTAAACAAACCTATATATTTTTAATTTATTTATAATTTGGAGGGTAGTGTAGAAATAATCGATGGTGACGTCACGTGGTATTGAGCTCTGTGTCTCTACCGCGATTTGTTTACGCACTCGATCTTACGTACCTTTTAGTTTAGTTCTGCGAGCCTGTTTCCGCACTAAGGGATGTTTTACATTAGATCGGGCCGTGGACGTGGCCCGGGCATAAATTTTGTATGAAGCAATTTATATTACACCGTGTCCCGTACGGGCCCGGCCCGCACACGGCCCGGTCTAATGTAAATCGTCATTTAGCCTTTTCATTTAGGCCACTGTGCGTGTGTATTAAAACGTATCGTATTGATTCGGCCAATATACGGACATTGAGATAGATAACTTAAACCAGTATGGCTGTCTCTATCGTGCCATTTAATTTAGCTTTCTACAAAAAAATAATCATCATCATCATATCAGCCCATACACGTCCACTGCTGGACATAGGCCTCCCCCATACGACGCCACAAACAGCGGTCCTGAGCCGCCTCCATCCACCGACTACCCGCGACCGCTACAATGTCGTCGGTCCACCGGGCTGCTGGTCTCCCAACACTCCGATTCGCGTTGCATCGCGGCCGCCACTCGAGAACTTTTACTCCCCAGCGGTTGTCAGTTCTGCGAGTTATAGGACCTGCCCGTTGCCACTTCAGCTTACCAATCCTGAGAGCTATGTCGGTGACTTTGGTTCTTCTACGGATTTCCGTATTTCGGATTCTATCACGTAGAGAAACTCCGAGCATAGCTCTCTCCATAGCCCGCTGAGCGACTCTGAGCTTATGAACGAGATATTATTTTTTTGTACTTATGAACAAAAAAATAATATTCATCCTAAACGTACTGTTTTAACCTGAGATACTGATTTAAGCTATCTATTTCTGCTCGCGTATTGGTTGATTCCAGTTTTAAGTATCAGGTCTCGATTCTATTATGCAGAATTTAATATAGTCTAAAACTACCATCTGCATTTACATCCGTCTATTAGCAAGCTATTCGCGGAGCATATTTTGTTTGTTTTCGTTTAATTAATAATGTTGTAGCATGTTGTTGTTTGAAAGAACTGGATAAGGGCCAGCGTGCACTGGCTGATAGAAGGGCACGGCGTTTTATATTTGTCAAGGTAAATTCATAGCTACATAATCTTTAAGCATGTGCGAGACGGTAGTCCGTAACGACCGACTACACACGGGGAACCATTGGGCGAAATATCAAGTTTCTAGACCCAGCTGTTTAGTTAGGCTGTGTGTTGAACAAGCCTATCTGCGTAGGTGACTTTATCGGAGGATCGGTTGGCAACGCCGGCAGGCGTGAAGACTAGCTTGCCGTCAATCGGCAAGCTCCCGTCTTCTGTGTTATTTGAAATCGCGGACCGAATGATCACACAAATGACTACCTCTTTAAATTTCGTCGTCGCCTTCCATTCTCCTGTGTAGCATAAAAAAGGTGGTGGATGAACTCCCTCGCCCTTGTGTTCATCTTTGAAGGTACTTTAAGTCAAATCCCATAGATATTGGAACTAACGTCTGTAAGAATGTCACGCTCTTTATGGAAATTATTACGTAATGGCGATTCTGCCCACATTCCAGTCCGCCAAAGTCCAGTGACTAAAGAAATTAACGAAGGCACAACTATCTCGCGCCAACGGGCGACTACACGGTTGACAACACCGATCGTTGACCTAGTCGGGCAGCGTGCGTCCATCGAAGGTCATTGAAAGTCAAATCGGGGAATAACTCACACGGCAGAAATGGTTAAAGTCACAGCTGTACCGTCTGGCACATGCCTTAAATACGTACTTTACGTTGACTTTAAAATGTCTTGCCCTGTCGCATGCCGTCCGCCGACGCTGGACCTTTAGGTAGTTTATTCCGTTATAGAAGTGTCTAATATAATTTTATAGTTATTTTCATTCAATGTACCTGATAAAATGAGGTTACCAGCATGTGTGCGCTGAAAATAGACGCAAATAGCCGTCTGAAGAACTCAGCTCTTATAATTCGTATTTTAGTTCGATGATCTAATTACATTATACTTAATTGCACATTGGTATTGTCATAGAAGTGAATGTAAAACATCACATACCTACTAAGTATAAGATTCATTGAGTCAGTTAATACTCACTTAGAGGTAAGAAATTGTTTTACTTAAAACGCTAGATTTTTTAAAATTATTAAAAAAATTCAAATATGTTTTTGGCATTTTACTAAAAGTTTCTTCTGTGGAGAGATTTGCAATTGGTGGGGTGACAGGGGTGATGGTAACTGGTGATTTTAGACGCATAGTTGCTGTGAGTTAGGGCTCCATTAGTTTTTATGGTAGTCACTAAAGTGTGAGCGCGGGGCAAAAAGAATTTCGTACAATGACCTCTTTGCCTACTGACAGTTGTCACAAACATTTTTGCATTAAGGTCGCAGTAGACTGAAGAAAAAAAAGTACGAGTTTATATCAAATATTTGAAAGAAAAAAAAACTACCAGACGACACGCGTGTACTACTCGTAACTGAAAAAAAGGGGAAAAAAGGTTGGTAAAAGGTTTGCAATCCCTCAAGACGGCAGTTATTGCATCTGCGAGGGCGTGTGTGATGCAATATATTTACGCAGAAGCGACATATATTGGTAAACTAGCGACCCACTCCGGCTTCGCACGGCTATATTATGCATGTATTATACATATAAGCCTTCCTCTTGAATCACTCTATCTATTAAAAGAAACCGCATCAAAATCCGTTGTGTAGTTTTAAAGATCTAAGCATACAAAGGGAAATAGGGACATAGGGACTGCGAAAAGTGACTTTATTTTATACTATGTAGTGAAGGTTAATGTCCGAAATTCTTTCTGCTCCGTGATCACACTTTATTAGGCTCATCCCAACTAAATTATAAATGCGGCAATTTTGATGCAACACAAGTAGGTACAGTCTACAGTGTAGACAAGTTCATAGGGTATTTTTAAGCGAGGGAAACCTCGGGGCGCAGCTAGAAGCGATACCGAAAGCTTTCTTTATTTTGCAGTGGGAGTCCACAGAAGTTCGATCCACATCAGTATCAGATGGAAGTATTAATATGCCTGACTTTCACGGTTCGCTTAATCATGTTTCTTGTACCTATAGTTTTTTTTTACGTGTAATTAATTATCAGTAACGAGTACTCAGTCTACCTCGCTTTTGGTGCTGGTTTACTAGTGAATCACTGTTTTATTGAAATTATTGTAGAAGCTATACTTGTTGTTGATAAACGACAAAGGACATGTTTACTTGTATACGTGCCGTTTTTTGCAACTTGACCTCATAAGTTAGGTCCTTTTTTGCGTGAGGTTGGAGTAGGCTTGTCCATCACCTATACTACCCTTTTAGCTTAGTCGATTGTAGCGAGAAGAAAAAACTCGCCTGGAGACAAAACTAAGCCGCGAGTTTCATGACGATGTGTTCCTTCACCGTAAGAGCAACTATTTATCTAATGACCACTAGATATTTTTTAAAGTGGGGTTTAAAAGCATCCCTTTCATCAAGGCATCAAGAATCATTTCGCTATTATGATTGAGTATTGGCACCTATCAGTTCACAACTTTAAAATATCTCACAAACCCAGGCCGTTGCCTCCGGCGCGCGTTGGACCTAAAAGTACGCAAGCTCCGTACAATGCTAACAGCGGACCAGGATGTGACCACTGAATTGGACCGCATCGTCTGTCGCCTCATGAAACTCGCGCTCCGGACCAGCCGAGGTCGTCAACAACCGCCGCCCACGCGATGGATGCAGTGCAAACTGTTAGACTTGCTAACACTTACGGAAAAAGCTATTGAGAGGAGAAAGAGATACTTTATTGAGAATTATACGTTCAAGGCTTTTAATTTTGGTTAGTTCTTTGTGTCTTTTTATCAGACTTAATTTTTTATTTGGTTTTCGAGTCTTGGCTAAATTTATCCTTTTTATGGATTATTTTTCTTTGGACTTAGTGTCGAAATCAATAACCTTATCGCGTTAGTCGCAGATATGGTCCGAAATAGACATACAACTGGCGTGATAAATTTGTGCTTATGTCCATTTCGGAATGGCGTGCTAACTACTAAGGCTGTATTATAGCCTTATGCCAGTTAGCACTGTAAGCTGTTCATCCAATTAAGACCACAGCCTTTGACAAATGACAGATTCGGATATCCGCGACCAACTGGAACAAATGTGATAGGTTACCGATTTCCACTCTTAGATTTATTGCTATGCAGTTATGATCGGACATTGTGATTCCTCCGGTAGACCATAACTATGGTCTTCTATTGTAGGTAATCAAGAAAAGTCACAAGAAATGATTGCCTTAGACAAGATAAAGGATGATGACTCTGCGTTAGTACATTTTACTATCTATTTGCTTATACAATTTGGCTGTTTTTAACTGTCATTCCATATTTATTTTTATTTTTTTACATTGCAGTTGGAAAATTGTTAATAAGTACCGCCATTTAGTTCAACCAACAGGTACTTTTGTAGTTTACTAAAAATTTAACAATCTTATTTTAATTTTTAAGGTGATATTTAAGTTTTATCGTTTAATTATAGACATGACGCCTATAGTAATAGATGAAGACCCGTGTATTGACTACAAATACCTTGAAGACGATGTCAAAGGCAGCTTATCAACTCCCGGTTTTTTGAAAGGTAAAGTAAAATAAATAACCCCAATAAAATATTTGGGAGTGAATATCGAGTAAAACCAGATTGTTTCGCCTAGCGAGAGAAGAGTATGAGCTTAGCTAAATTGACGAACAATTTTGTAAGATGATAAAAAAGTAAGCTAATTTTCATAGTTACATCTTTGTGGATCATCTTTCGGTGATCTGGAAGGTGTTGGATAACTATTGAAATTGGCTATTAGGAACAATATCGATTGATGCAAAAATATAGGCAATTTAGCTTTTTTTTTTGCAAAATTACCATATTCGTTTCTTGACTTTGCTTCCTTATAACTCTCCAAGCCACTATGACCTTATCTTCATAATTGCACATCGTTTATACCAGTGTTGAGAGCATGCGCTGAAAAATTCTCAGCTTTTATAAAATTACGAAAGTATGTAAAGCATAAGTATCTGAAGGAAAAGAATATATTCTAAAGTCATTGTCTATTTTGTTTTTATTTTCAGAATACGATCTAATAGACCGAAACTCCCCAAGTCTATTCGAGGCAGAGCAGTCCCTAAGTAAAACTGATTTCCACCACCCCAAAACCCATGAAATAGTTAAACTAAAACGAACTCAAGCGTGGCTCGAAGACGACGTAGAAATCGTACCTTACCCAAATCATCAAGACTTCGAAAAGATTTCCATTGACACCGACTACAGCGCTTCTAAAGATACAACACGAGATGCAGCGCTTGAAGATAAGAAAGCTCTGGTTAAATACAAACCTAAGAAGAGCGAATTCAAATGCATTCTATGCAAGAAATCAAATACAAACAATAAGAAACGAAGCATAGTTGAGAACAATAAGGATACTAAAGAGAGAATCAGTAAGACGGCGCTTTTCAAGAAGGTGTCCCGAAAGAATTCCAGTTATAACAATCTAGTGCGCAATATTAATACTAAATATATCCACGTTGATAGGAATAAGAGGATTAATATGGGAAAGAAAGAAGGTTTTAGAGGCGAATGGTCGACCGCGGCTGTGAAACCGGTAAAAAGCTACCAGAAAGTAGTTCCAGAGATAGTGCAAAACCTTCACCTTTATAATATTAGTACCTATACTTATAGATAAAAATGGGTGCGTGTACTTATGTACGCGCGTGAGAAGTTATACTTCTAGAAGTTATACGTCCGTCTGTCTGTCTGTCTGTCCGTCCGTCTGATATTTATATTGCGGGCAGCTTCAACCTGATACAGCGATGCGCGCGCATCTTAAAATTTCACTGTCGCAACTTCGACCTGTTTTAATTTTGGGTTACGCAGCTGCAACATTTGACTTTTGTGCTACAGATGCGTGCGCTTTTTAAAAGTTCACTCTCATCATTTTTTATTACGTGCTTCAAAAATATTAACTTTCCCAACCTTACTTGTAGATACCTACAAATTATGATGAGATATTTGACACAAACTTGATTATTGATGATGCTGTAGCCGTTTACAATGAAATATCGATATCTCCCATAAATGACGATCTTGACGCAGTAAACGACTACAACGTGTCCGCTACAGAGAATAGTCATGTCGTTGAAATTATAACCGAGAACACTCAAGAGACGATTGCTCTTAGAAGAACGATTGGGACAGATGCCGAAGGTGAATCAATAGAGTTCGAAGAGGAAACATTGATTCGTAGTGTTAGTAATACTCTAGTAAATGAAGATAATTATAAAGAAAAACAGGAAATTACTACCGAAAATGTTCAAGCTCAAACTATTTTTCTATACGGTAAGTTTTTTAAGAAAACTAGTACCTCCCTTGATCTCTTGACATACGCTATGTATTATTGTATTTTCTCTAGACATAAATGAACCATCAACGTCTAAAGGAATCCGTCATTTTGGCATGGATGTCCAATGCGGGCCAGATGCGGTAGCGCCGTTTTCGATGCTATCAGCGACGACTTCTTTAACCAAAATGCCCAAGATGTTTACTACAGGGATCAAAATTGGAGATTCCTTGATAGAAACTAATATAAACAAAGAATGTGGAACTTCCACTACTGATAACGACGAGGTCTGTAAAACGATAGTACCTAGACGAAAAACAGTTGGTATTGTCATCAAAGATTCTCGAACAAGGATGTGCGAGAGAGGTATAGAATGTTACTCCATGACGCCGAAGTACACTGACCGGTCGATCGCTGCACCACCTGAATTTGTACCAGAAACTGTGACTATTAAATCTGTTTGTAGTCCTATGAAAATTGAAGATTCGGGCTCCGAACTATGTTCCAGCATTTTTAGTTCAAAAATGAACTTTTCTCGTGGTTGTCAGTCTCCTTCTAGAGACATGTCTCCCCCTAAAATTTCCGAGAAGGCATCGTTGTGCTGCGGTGGCGTACAAGTTCACAGTTATAGAGAAAAACAAGAATCTGAAGATGTGATGTACCAGGGAGAGTGGCAGCGATGTCGTCCAAGAATTCACACTAGAAAGAAGCAGTTTATTCCTGTTATGATAAAGAGGACTAGCTCTTCTAAAAATTTTAAGAAGAAAGTTAATTCCAAAGAAAGAACCGTCGCCAAAAGGGATTACCCTGCAACAAAAAACTCAACTGTGTCCGAGCCAAGATCATCAACACCATACATTAGAGGCCTTACTAGAATAAAACAAAGCGAAGTGACACATTTGAACAAAATTGAACTAACGAAGAAACCTCCTACAAAAATTAAGCTACCGCCATTAAAAATGAGGAAACCACCAAACGCGCCTGCTCAGATAATAAATGTGAAAATGAGAAAACCATTTAACAATGTTACAAAGGTAACCCAAAAAGAAAAGTACATACCTCATTTACGTAACACGCCCTATTGTTACTAACTATGTTTGTTTTTTCAGGTGTCATCAAAACAAACAATGAGGTGAGTCTAGATTGTATAGTTTTCGTTATCTAGATGGTTTTGTTTTAATCATATCCTTCAATTTCCAAAATATTTCAGTCATGGTGGTAAAAAAGTCATCAAATCGTCAGTGCCGAAAAAGCCTTTCCCGGCTTCTGAAATAGAAACAAAAAATGACCAACCTCAAAAACCTCAGCGAAAAAATTACATTCCTCTATATTTGAGAAAAAATGCGCGAAGAGAAAATAAACAAAACCTAAATCAAAGTTCAGATACTGTTGATGTTAGTATAACAGTAAAAGAAAATGCTCCTCCGCCTCCCGAACTTCGGTCAAAATCTGAATTTAATCTAGATTTATTAGAATTTCAAACAAAAATCATCGACGTAAACTATTTAGTTTTACGCAATGAAATTGAAAACAATGATAGTGCAAGCGAAGGATATGCTCGAAATGTCTCAGAAAACAGACGTGCAATGAGTCCTCAATCACAGAATAGTTCGACATGTTCATCGCCTAATAGCATAGCAACTGTTAGAGCAGCCAGACAGAGTCACCGTTCTAGAAATATAATGTTTAACAATAGGAGACATTCCGCGTCTTCTAATATTAGTTACCCTAAAAATAGTGATTCAGAAGATAACACATCAACAAGAAACAAGAAATACACGAAAAGATCTAAGAGTGCAAAAACCACTGAGGATAAAGTTAGTGAAAATAAAGAAAATGTTCCACAAACATCGAGGCAATTTAATGCTAACAAAGTTAGTGATAAATTCTCCAAAAGTGCATTTATAGGAAAGAAAAAAGTCATCGTTGCCCAATTAAAAGAACGTTCTAAATTACAATCATCAGTAAATATTACTTCCAAAAGTAAACCTCAGATGTCAAATATGGAAATAGTAAAAAAGAACAGCATTCTTAAAAAGAGTTCTGATAGTTTCACTATTTCAAACGACTCTTCTCAAAAATCTAATCTTTCATTTATAAATCAGAATACGTTTGAGAATTTGGAAAATACTAACATGGTGCTCGTTTTGGAACCACAAAAGCATGTTGACATTCAAGAATTTGATAATCCTGTAATAGCTACTGAATCTCTAAAGATAGCTAGTGCATGTTCTGCCAATCATCGTCTGATAACTGACTGGATTGACAATAACTCTAATAGTAAAATTATCGAAAAGCAAAGAAGTTATAATTTGGCCACTATGAGGCAACTGATAGAAGAAACGTTAGACTTCATTGATTCGGACGACAATACAAGTTTAATCGATTCTGAGACCGTAATATTGGATAGCAATTCTCTTGACATCAATTATTCTCCGACTAGTTTAAAAACCGTTATAACAAATGAGGTTGATTCTATTATTCTTCAAAATGAATTGGAACAGGTCCTAAACCGTTCATTTGATAATAGTGTAGCCGGGGATGACTCTCTTAGTTTGGACGATATAAAGTTCACTTCGACTGATTTAGATGTGCTATCATTTAAGTCTCTTACATCATTGTCGAAATTTTCTGAGTATTTGTCTGCTGACAATCTATCTGAACCTAAACTAGAAGAAATTAGTTCTATGCAAGACATTTACGAAAGGAAAGAGCCAATTCAGACGCAGGTAACAAATCTATAGCGATACTTAATTCCTTTTTGTGTTCATTTAAAATTTTTATCATCTTTTTGTTATCATAGAATACAGTTGGACCTTTGGCTAGCCAAGCGTTCAGCGGATTCACCATCAATGAAGACACAGTTACCGGAGATCAGCCCGATCCTTGCAACGTCATCGACTCTGAAACCGGAAGTATGGCTGTCGATATAAATAGACAAGTTGTTAGTACCTATCAGATTATTATCAACAGATAAATCAAATCTTATTGGCTACTCTGAACTTAGACTTTTGTTTTGTAGATTTGGCTTGGTTGGTCAAATACCTATACAAAACTTTATATTTTATGACTTTCCCTTCATAGTACACAGGTGCCTGACCTAATAAAATGTACAAGTGGGATCTATAAGAACTTTTGATGCTTATTTGATTTGGAATTTGAAATAAATTTCTGGCGATTAGTAGGTATGCCTAAATCTGAGTATAGTTATGTATTTTTGTACCAGACTTCAGAAGAACTGTTCATATCGGGAAGATCCTCGGGCAGTTTCCAATCCTGTCTTCTTGATGACGATGCAGTGGTGCCTCATTGGCTGTTCCAAATAATCAGTCAACAACAATCGGTGAGAAAAATGGTGCTTTTAAATATCTAAATCAATTTACATTATTTACCCATTTTGAAGTTATGATGAATCATCCATGGAAATAAAGAGTTCAGAAGTTGGAAGTCAAACGGTTAGAGAGGGTCTGAACCCTCCCTAACTCTCCAACCCTTCCTCGGCGATGGAAAAGGGGAGTAAACGCGGACTTCACGTAGTATAAAGTGGAGTGGCATGGAGTGGGGTTTAATTGTCAAGTGATATACTCGGTGTAACAAGGGGGGTGGATCATCGGTTGTTGGGGGGTAGGGGACCTCAGTACCTATCGATTTAACCCCCATGTATGTTCAGCAATATTCACTGGTTCAAAAGTTATTTGGACTTTAGTGAAATTTTAGTCAAAATCAGATTTCACCCTGAACTTCGCAATTACAGCCAAACTCTGCGATTATGTTTTTTTTTGTGAAACAAGTTTAATAGTGGACCTTTTTAACCCATAAATAAATCAGAGTCTAAGATTTATAAAACTCAACCATTAAAGTAATATTTTTTTTCAAAATCTAATGTTTACATTATCTTTGTATGGTTTTAAAAAAAATATTTCACAGAATATTTTTTTCTGCAACCTATCTCTAAAACTACTGGCTTTCATGAAAAATAAACCCTGAAAGTTTCATTTGGCTAGAGCTAAGGCATCATGTTGAAAAATGTACTTGATAGTCCAAAAAGTGAAAATAATCGATATTATTTTCATACAAAAAATAGGTAACTAAAAAAAATTTTCAATTTTTTTTTCATTTTCTATTACCATTGCATATTATTAGTGTATTTTATTTGATTCATTCATGCACTTTCGGATAATAATCTTGTTATTTTACTTTTAGCATAGCGTATGCTTATCAAATTTTGTATGAAAAAAATATTGATTATTTTTACTTTTTCGACCATCAAGTACATTTTTCAACATGATGTCCTAGTTCTAGCTAAATGAAACTTTTAGGGTTTATACTTCATGAAAGCCAGTAGTTTTTAAGATAGGTTGCAGAAAAAATATTCTGTGAAATATTTTTTTTAGAACCATCTAAAGATAATGTAAACATTAGATTTTGAAAAAAAATATTACTTTAATGGTTATATTTTGAGTTTTATAAATCTTAGACTCTGATTGATTTATGAGTTAAAAAGGTCCACTATTAAACTTGTTTCACAAAAAAAAAAAACATAATCGCAGACCTGATAGTTTGGCTGTAATTGCGAAGTTCAGGGTGAAATCTGATTTTGACTAAAATTTCACTAAAGTCCAAATAACTTTTGAACCAGTAAATATTGCTGAACATACATGGGGGTTAAATCGATAGGTACTGAGGTCCCCTACCCACCAACAACGGATGATCCACCCCCCTTGTTACACCGTGTATAAACGAGATATCCTTTTACCTAACAGATAGGTATATCAGTTGGTTTGAACTCATATCATTAGCCTAGTTGTTTAGTAGGGGCTAGATGGTGCTTATCACAACCTACCATAAAAGCTGAATCAGTTATTTTCCATCCAAAGGTTGCCTGGAAGTAATCGCTTTCAGCGATAATGCCGCCCATTTGTGCAAGTTATACTTTCTAGCTATTACTTTATGAATATGGTGTTTTGTTTCTTCCTGTGTTGGACAAATAAAGTTGTCTATCTATCTATCTCACGTCACGCATTGGGCGCCGGAGGATGGACGTCAGAATCGAGGCAGACCCCGTAAACGTTGGCGTGACGATTTTGATGCATTTGACACAGACTGGCCAAATCTAACCCAGGACCGAAATGCTTGGAAAGATGTTAGGGAGGCCCAGCAGTGGGACAATATAGGCTAACAAAAAAAACCTATCTATTAACGCAATCTGGTACAATCAACGGTCAAAAGTCTCTGCCCACCGTAACGTTTACAATCCTGTGAAGCACTATTTGAACATTATAACAACGTAACCTATAGATCGATCCCACGTCGGTTGGTGTAGCGGGTGGCGGCTTATACCTCTCGTTCAACTAAAATCATAGCTAACATGTTGAAAATAATAATCACACTGAGTACTTTTAATTCAAGTATTTATTTTTGTGTGTAACGTCTATTAGAAGAAGGTCGTAAGTAACTTGTTGATAGTATTATTGTAGCAAACTGATCATTTACTTATGACTCATACTGTGCAATATTTATTTATTTCAGGCAACAGACGAGCTCCAACCACCGGACCAACTAGTCCAACCAGTGCCCGTAGATGAAGATATCTTCGACGTGAACGGTAACATCGCTGAGGGTGCTGGAGTCGGCGCTGGTGCTGGAGACGGCCGTGGGATACACAGTGATCACTCGCAGGATAGCTCTGGAAGGGGGACGTCTGTTACATCTAATGACACGTCTTCTGGATCCCAGAGCGAGGTGAGATGATTTTTATTATTGTGGCCCGGATCTTAGTGATATAAATAAAGCCGAAGGAGTCAGAGTTGGCGTGGGTACTGGAGACGGCCGTGGGATACACAGTGATCACTCGCAGGATAGCTCTGGAAGAGGGACGTCTGTTACATCTAATTATACGTCTTCTGGATCCCAGAGCGAGGTGAGATGATTTTTATTATTATGGCCACGGATCTTGTAGTGATATAAATAAAACCGAAGGAGTCAGAGTTGGCGTGGGTTCTGGGAGATGGACGTGGGATACACAGTGATCACTCGCAGGATAGCTCTGGAAGAGGGACGTCTGTTACATCTAATTATACGTCTTCTGGATCCAAGAGCGAGGTGAGATACTTGTTATGCGTGGGTAATTGTAGCCACGGATCTTATAGTGATATAAATAAAGCCGAAGGAGTCTGGGGGTGCTGGAGACGGACTTGGGACACACAGTGATCACTCGCAGGATAGCTCTCGAAGAGGGACGTCTGTTACATCTAATGATACGTCTTCTGGATCCCAGAGTTGATGCTTTATAGGATGACAAGCTCTTACCCGCGGCATTGTCCGCGTAGGAGTAGAAAATGATTGAAAATGATGATCCAAAGGTTGCCTGGAAGAGATCGCTTTGAGCGATAAGGCCGCCCTTTGTAACACTTAGACTTAAGCTTTTAATTTTTACTATTAATGTTATTTGAAATTGGTGTTTACAATAAAGAATTTATCTATCTATCTATGATTCTATTAGGATTGGACCAAGGAATCACGTCCCATACGAAATCGGGGTAGAATTTCGGAAAATCCTTTCTTATCGGATGCCTACGTCATACAAAAGATACCAAAGACACCCTCCAAGTTTCAGGTCCGTACGATCAGCGGTTTACGCTGTGCGTTGATCCGTCAGTCAGTCATTCAGGACAAAGCATTTAATATGTATAGAAGATAATAATGGCCACGGATCTTATAGAGATACTAGCTGTCCCGGCAAACGTTGTTTAGCCATTTACAAAAAAAAAACTAAATGAAACAAAATAAAAAATAGATGGTAGCCGATTCTCAGACCTAAATATGCATAATAATACAAAATTTCATAAAAACTAACTAAGTCACTAACATTGTGACACGAGAATTTTATATAATTAGAAGATTGATAAATCGAAGTAGTGAATAAGATATAAATAACTTCGAATAGCTTGGAAGATCTTATTTGGTAAAAGGTTTTTTGTTTGTTTTTATGTTTGTAACGAATAGGCTCCGAAACTACTAGACCGATTTTGAAGAAACTTGGCATGAGGATACATTGATTCAATCGGAATAACATAGGCTACTTTATCCCGATATCCCCACAAGATCGGGAATTACGCGGGTCAAACCGCGGAGCACTGCTAGTATTTAATAATATGATATTGTAAAGTTAGTAACTGCAGCCCTAAGAACATTGACTGGTCTCGGCTTGTCGCATATCATCAAATTCAGTCCTATTTTTTTGAAGTGAAAACTTCTTATGGCGCGTTGGGCACTTTTGTGGGTGAGCATTTTCAGCCGTTCTCGCGACAGATTTTGACGCGACAGATGAGATTTGACGCGACAGATGAGATTTTATTTGTGTTAGTCTTTTTGTTTAACTTATACTGCCATCTATTACACAAATTGAGAAACTTAGTTTCTAGAAAGACCGCTATTCGAATGTAGATGGCGCTGATTTAAATTTTTTACTGCCATCTAGCGAATAAAAAATAAACTATATTTGTTTAAGTGAGTGCTAATAGATGGCAGTAGCAGATCGTTTCAAGAAATATTCTATGAGAAATAACAAGTTTATTGTTTTCACTTCTGCCTGCACTTCCGGAGTGCGCTGTTTTTTTTTTATTAATATAGAACATTTTTCTAATTTCAGTCGATTTTGATAGACCCATCGGCGTTCGTGGCGCAATTCGAGCTTCTAAACGAAGACACAGACTCCACAGTTATTGTGATACCTGTCAATGGATCTGATAACGGAGCACGGCAGAGGCAAGGTAACTACAGCGACTGCAACTATACACAGCTTTGATTTGTGTGGTTATACCTTCTACTTACTTCTGATTGCCTAGTACTTTGTAACCGACTTCAAAGAAGGAGGAGGTTCTCAATTCGTCGCGTATATAATAATTATATATTTTATGTATTTTCGCCGATTACTCGAAAACGCCTGGACCGATTTGGAAAATTCTTTTTTTACAGTGAACTTGGGAAAATTACTTTAATTTAGTTTGGGTAATATTCAAAACGTGACGTTACGACACCATTATAAATTTATCAATTAGAACTAGCTTGGAAAATAAATAATAATAAATAGTAAAAAAATATTGCAGGACATTCCATACATTGCCATCTGGACCCGGGTGCTAGAACAACGGATATACTACTTATATATTTTTCTATTGTAAATATATATTTACATATTTATTTTATAGAAACAACCAGACCACAGACAAATATCTAAGCATAAATACTTGTCTGAGGCGGGAATCGAACCCGCAACCCTGTGATAAGCAGTTAGCCACGGTGACCATTGTGCCAACTGGGGCACAATGGTCACCGTGCTGAACTGCTGTCGGCCAAAAAATTCCAATTGTATTGAAGCCTATTTAAATCGGCTGTCATGAAATGTATCTTTACAGAGTTGCCATTACGTAATATGAGACAAAGCGAGCTCGGAGTGAGTTTGCGCTCGCAGCCCACGTCAGTAACTATACTTGTGTTATGGGTGCTAGAACAACGGATATACTACTTATATACTTTTCTTTTGTAAATATATACTTATAATACATAGAAACAACCAGACCACAGACAAATATCTAAGCATAAATACGTGTCTGAGGCGGGAATCGAACCCAAAACCCTGTGATAAGCAGTCCGGCATGGTGAACACTGTGCCAACTGGGTCGTCCAAAAAAATTGCTGCCTATTTACATCGGCTATCATGAAATGTTCTTCTTCTTTACAGAGTTGCCATTACGTAATATGAGACAAAGCGAGCTCGGAGTGAGAGTGCGCACACAGCCCGCGTCATCACGCGTCCCCCAGTCAGCCCCCGTGGCTGACGTCAGCGATGCGGACCGCGACGCTGACGTCAGCTCCACCGACACAGACCTCCCGGATTTATCTGACTACTGACAAGTAAGGGAGAAGCTAGAACTTCGAGACTAGGATAAAGTTGGGGTGTATTTAATACAGAGTGTAACGAAAACTCTATATCCCTCTAGGGTCTATGTAGGTCCAAGGATCTTAGCAAAAAAAATTAGAAAAAATTGGCAGATAGGACTTTTTCTTTGAATTTGGGAATATTATTCTAATTTATCTAGAGATTGGAGGATTTCGAAAATACCTTTCTTTTACGCCATAAAGCGCTGTGCACACTGAGGTGGAAATTCCGACTCAGTGTGCACAGTGTCAATTCCGAAGGCAGGATTTTTTGTAATGTTCATGATTGTATGCACCGTGCCCATCTCTGTGTGGCATCATGCATAAAAACTAAAACAATTCCCACCCCTATAACACTCTCTGTAATGCCTAAGTGTGCTCAGCGTTTAAGGGCACCCTGCCAATAATTGTGTTGCCATATTCCTCAAATTTGCAGTATTTTGGGGTAATCTTTCCGAACTTTAAAATTGAAATATAATTATTTTCAAGCAATTTTTTTTTTGGTAATGTCCTGGAACTTTCTAGTACCTAAAAGGAATGAAGGGTTTACGTCACACACCGTATAGTTCTAGCTTCACTATATCAATTATATTTTTGATATTGTTTATATTGAGCTCGCCTGAGCTCTGACTTCGAAATCGACAGTAGCACGTGTCTCTTCGTTATTTTCAAATGTTGGGTTTAATAAATTAATTGTATATTTTCGAGAAATTTGTTTGAATGTTTTGTGACTTGAAAGGTTTGGAACTAGATCATAATAAATCTATATTTATATCACTATCACTACATAGTATAAAACAAAGTCGCTTTCTCTGTCCCTATGTCCCTATATCCCTTTGTATGCTTACATCTTTAAAACTACGCAACGGATTTTGATGCGGTTTTTTTAATAGATAGAGTGATTAAAGAGGAAGGTTTATATGTATAACTAGCGACCCGCTCCGGCTTCGCACGGCTATATTATGCATGTATTATACATATAAACCTTCCTTTTGAATCACTCTGTCTATTAAAAAAACCGCATCAAACTCCGTTGCGTAGTTTTAAAGATCTAAGCATACAAAGGGAAATAGGGACATAGGAACGGCGAAAAGTGACTTTATTTTTAACCCCCCACGCAAAAACGACGGGGTGTTATAAGTTTGACGTGTCTGTGTGTCTGTGTGTGTGTCTGTCTGTGGCATCGTAGCTCCCGAACGGATGAATCGATTTTGATTTAGTTTTTTATGTTTAAAAGCAGGGTTCAAGGATATATATCAATGGATATATATCATGATATATATCCGATATATATCAAGCGGTTTTTTGTGATATATATCAATACAAAAATTGTTTAAAAATTTGATGAATTTAAGTGATATTTTGCAGTTTTCTACTGTAGTTCTCCATCCTAAATATAGATGGCGTTGGAGTAAAGTTAAAACATACTCCCTAATAGTAAGTTTAGGTATTTTATGTATTAGTGTAGGTATTCAGAAAATTAATGAAGCCATTGAATGATTGGAATTTATAAGATTTTATCTTTTTGAGTTGATTTTACCTGCTGTAGTTTATGATTTTAATTGATTTTTCTGATTTTTAAAAAGATTTTATGTATTTGAGTTGAATTTTCTTTAATATGTTGTTTTTTTTAAATAATTTATTATATTTATAAAACATAGGTATGCAAACAGTATACATAAATAAAATAACAATATGGCTGTCATACAAAATGGATAAATATCACGTAAATACCACATTTTTGATATATATCGGATATATATAAAAAAAATCCGATATTTTGATATTTATTATAAATATCGGATATTTTCGAACCCTGTTTAAAAGGTGATATACAATGTAGTGATAATACATGCATAATATAGCCGAAGCCGGGGCAGGTCGCTAGTATATTATAAAACTGAAGAGATTGTTGGTTTGTTTGAACGCGGTAATCTCAGGAACTACAGTAGTTAACACAAAAATGTTGGATAGTCCATTTATCGAGGAAGGCTATAGGCTACTTTTTATCTCGATATTCCCACGGTATCGGGAGTTGCGTGGGTGAAACCGCGGAGCGTTGCTAGTAATTAATAAATTTGCTGTACATTCCACACATCGCCATCTAGCCCCAAGCTAAGTAACTAGACTTGTGTTATGGGTGTTAGACAACGGATATACTACTTATTATACTTTTCTTTCGTAAATATATACTTATAATACATAGACACAACCAGACCACAGATAAATATCTAAGCATAAATACATGTCTGAGGCTAGAGCTGAACCCGCAACCCTGTGCTTTGCAGTCCGGCATGGTGACCATTCTGCCAACTAGGTCGATAGATGAATAAAACGCTTTATTGCACACAAAATAAAAATTCAATCTTAAACAGAGTGATACAATAGGCGGCCTTACCACTAAAAGCGATCTCTGTCAGGCAACTTTAGGAACTAATTTAGAAAACAAAGCGGAGCAGATATTGCCCTGGGTAAATTAGGAATGCCGCCCTATATAATAATTATTTAGATACTTATAAGTACTTTTTTAGGTGTATGCCTGATTGCCCCATTGACTCTGTCCCCATTCAATGGGGACAGCGGAACTCAATAAAATGTAACACCTGCACTCACGCCAGCCATGCAGAGTCGCCAAGCCAGCCAAGCCAAAGCCGACCTAGGAGTCAGGGTCTCGCCAGCGCGCAGCGCCTAGCCAATGCACAGTCTCGCTATTGACTTCCGTTTAAATTAGTTTGTGACGGGTGGCACTAGCGTGTTTGCCGCCCGGTCATCCCATTCTATATCATAGAGTGAGTTAGCTGAAACTCGGTCCGTTGACAAATGAAAAATAAATAATATTCAAGCCTTCAACAACTTTATATTCATTCATCACCTTCTAAAAAAAATATATAAAATTTATGCCTGTTGTCCCCGTTAATGGGGACAGCGGAACTCGCGGAATTGACGCTTTCCCGCTATGAGGAATAACGTCAAGTCATAAAATGTCCTTCCCATTGGAACACGAAACGAGTTCGGGGAGGTGGTCCCTATGGAACGTAGAATATAATTATGTTTACAACGGGTGAGGAGCCAACATAATGTTATGTTTACAACCTACGTATTGCTTGTAAGTATTAAATTAACGGGTTATTCATTACGTATGAGATGTAACTTGTTGCAAAAAGTGTTCCCCACATCTCATGTGTTTTTATTCACAACGTCTCAAACGTTGTGAATAAAAACACATTTGAGTTGTAACCAACCACGAATCCAACACCACTTTGTTCTTCTTTCTAAAGTAGTCATTGGTCTGTAAAAAGTACCTACTAGGGAATTAGTAGGTAGTAGAAGGTATAAATCACGCTTATTTCCCTATTTCTATCTTTCTTTAAATTTTATCCTGGCAAAGTAGATAAAATATTATGCAATGAAGGTAATAAAGATGCTGGAAAAATAAGTCAAATATTTTGAGCATGATTTCACATTAAATATCGGATTGTTTTTGTGGAATACCTCCTACAAAGCCTAGTACAAAAACCCAATTAAATCGTGTGACGTAGGGTCTAGGGAACACTTTTCGTGGTTCCTTGCAACAAGCTATGTGTGCAGAATAGCAATAGTTTCGCGATTTAAAGTTAGCGCCAAAAACAATTGACAGAAATCTGACAGTTGACAGTGACAGAGCAATACAGAGAGAGACAGCAATAGTAATTGACAGAAATCTGACAGTTGACAGTGACAGATTATTGATTCATAGATACCTTCTACTGAGTTCTGATAGCCTAGTACTTGCGGACCAATTACTTTCAAACTATTTACACAGTCATTCTCGCCCTAATCACGCGCGCCCGACGACTTGAATCGTAGCGACTAAAGGCGGTGCGCACGTAGCTTGTTGCAATGAACCACGAAAAGTTTTCCTGACGTCACACGATTTTATAGGATGTTTGTACTAGGCTGTAAGAACTCTGTAGGAGGTATACTGCTTATATGTATAAGAGCAAGCTCGTACACACCACCACCACTTACCGTGACTATGTAAATTGTTTGATAGTTATTGGTCCGAAGTACTAGGCTATCAGAACTCAGTAGAATTTCTGCAATATTTTCGCGATTTACATTTCGCGC
Source organism: Idaea aversata (assembly GCA_907269075.1). Classification (NCBI taxonomy): domain Eukaryota; kingdom Metazoa; phylum Arthropoda; class Insecta; order Lepidoptera; family Geometridae; genus Idaea; species Idaea aversata. The sequence goes on from OU026084.1 coordinate 4,335,923, forward strand.
CAAGACAATTGACAATAGAATTGACAGAAATCTGACAGTTGACAGTGACAGATTACTGATTTATAGCGTATAACTGTCCCTATTCGCCACCAGATGGCAGTATTGACTTTGACAGGAATAAAAGTTCGACGTTGGGAATCACCCGTTTTTTGTGGGAGGTATACTGATTCGTATGAGACCAAACCGTTGCACACCACCACCACTTTTATTGTTTAAGGTCTGTAAGTACTAGGCTATCAGAACTAAGTAGAAGGTATTTCACAAAAAACTTTCCGTTTCTGTTTCAATTGTAATACGTCTGGTAAGTACTAGGCTATCAGAACTCAGTAGAAGGTATTCTACAAATAATTTTCTGTTACTGTTTAAATTGTATGATAGTATTGGTCTGTAAGTACCTACTAGGCTATCAGAACTCAGTAGAAAGTATTTCACAAAAAACTTTCCGTTTCTGTTTAAATTGTATGATAGTAATAAGTACTAGGCTATCAGAACTCAGTAGAAGGTATTCCACAAAAAACTTTCTGTTACTGTCTAAATTGTATGACAGTAAATTGGTCTCCAAGTACTAGGCTATCAGAACTCAGTAGAAGGTATTTCACAAAAGACTTTCCGTTTCTGTTTAAATTGTATGATAGTAATACGTCTGTAAGTACTAGGCTATCAGAACTCAGTAGAAGGTTTCCACAAAAAACTTTCTGTTACTGTTTAGATTGTATGATGGGAATTGGTCTGTAAGTACTAGGTTATCAGAACTCAGTAGGAGGTATTCCATAAAAAAACTATCTGATACCTAATGTGACATCATGAGACAGGTTGAAGAAAGAGAGAGAATTATCTCTCTCTTTCTTTCATTAGTAATAAGTATGAATTATACCTTCTCTAAGTTCTGATTGCCTAGTACTTTTTATAAACCAATGGCTACTATATACAGAAGGAAAAGTGGTGTTGGATTCGTGGTCTGTCGCAACTCGAATAATGTTTTTTTTTCGCAACATCTATTATAAGATGTAGGGCACACTTTTCGTGGTTCGTCGCAACAAGCCACGTAACTCGCTAATTTAATAGTTATACCTAGTCTTATTAGGTTAAGTTCTCTAGCTCTAGCTATTAATATTTGAACTCCATCTGTATGGCAGAGTTCGCTTGTACTTATATTATTATTAAGACCCATTGTAATTACCAAATTCTTGGACAAATAAATACTTACTTACTTACTTACAAACAATACGAAGGTTGTAAACATAACATTATGTTGGCAGCTATAGCCCCCGTTGTATACATATATGCCATGTTACCCATCTTGTACTCGGACACGGGACATTTTATAACTTCCCGTTGTCCCCATAATGGGGACAGCGTATATCCCCATATAAGCTGTCCCCATTATGGGGACAACAGGAATACACCCTTTTTTGGACATCGCAGCGAGCGGCTGATTTTTATTTTGAGACTAGCCTAGAGGAAGAAGCGGTGAGAGTGCGATAGGACGGCTTTTTGCGCCTTGGTTGTTCGCGTTTGCCGCCTTTGCGTTAGTTCAGCGTTTGCGCCATTTGCCTATCTATTCGATCAAAGCCAAAAGCTTTCGGCCGAGGCAATTGCCCGACCGATAGCTTGCCACACCGGCCAATTATTGCCTCGACACCTTGGATGAGAAATACACCACTGGCTTTGAAATTAAGAAAAAATACCTCTCGACCCCCCAGTGAGGTAGAGCGTTCGTACATTGAAAGGGTAGAAATTAACAAACATTGTATCGAGGAAATTTCTTTTTTTGCATTTATTTGTATTGTACAATCTTATAATGATTCATTCTGCAAAATTTTACAGGCGAGCAAGAATTCATATATAAAACGTCAGCTCTTTCGTATTGTACATAACCATTTTACCAGTATAGGTGAAAACATGCGTATAGTTTTTTTTTTAGTTTTAGGATAATAAATTACTTAAATACTAAGTTTAAGTTTGGTTCTTTATTAATACAATATCGATTAGGATTGCACTATCTGAGGTTGGAACATACCAAAAACATACTATGGGTGCTCTCTCGTTGCCGATGAACTTTCTATGCTAATTATAATTATTATAAATTTAATTAAGAGCCATTTTAAGCGTTTATTACATTAATACAAGGCAGGCATGATTTTATTTTTATATTATTGATTCAGACTTTCTCATCTCACTTCTTTAGTTTAATGTATCGAGCGTTATTCTGCAAATAATGATGAAGCTTCGTTTTAAGATGGCGGCCGGCGCGGCTGGCTCGCCTACTGCAGTCTGTCGCGAAGTGAGCTAAGAGAGTTATCCGAACCGTTCTTAAGCTGGAAACAAATTATCGGACGCGGTTGACGGACGCGACTGACAGACGCGTCTGACAGACACAACTGACAGACGCGACTGACAGATGCGACTGATAGGAGTGCACGGTCGTTTGGGACACCACGGCCCATATTGCTATGTGATGTCCGAATGGTTAAGGGCGACCCAAGGTTACGTCCGCGACTTACGTCCGATAGTAATTACATTGATACCTTTAAGTCGCGGCTGTCAGTTGCGTCCGTCAGCAGCGTCTGATAATGTGTTTCCAGCTTTACTGTGTTAATGCTACGGGTATATAGATTAAAAAAGTTTCTTGAAGTAAGATATAATCCTCTCCATAGAGATACTAGATAATAACTTCTTGGTTTTAGTAAAAGCCGATCCGCACAGCACAGTGACGGCACAATGCCGACACTGTGCTGTGCACGGATGATGACGGCACGTCATCATCCATCAGTGTCAGTAAAAAATTATATTATTACTAGCTGCGCTCCGCGGTTTCACCCGCGTTACTCCCGTGGGAATATCGGGATAAATTAAGATGTAAGCTATCCTATCTCTCAAGTTGGATCGAACTGCACATGGTGTGCGAATTTTATTATAATCGGTTAAGTGGTTTATGAGTCCATTGAGGACAAACATTGTGACACGAGATTTATATATATTAAGATGTTGCATACTTTTTGTACCTACTAGGCTATCCGTACTGGTCAGTGACAGTGACGTTGAGTGATGTCAGTGCTGTACTGACCAGTAAAGATAGTCTAGTACAAAAAGTATGCAACAATAAAAAATTTCACTGACACTGATGGATACGTTACGGCACGGCACGCGTCGGCATTATGCCGGCACTGTTCTGTGCGGATCGGCTTTAAATATTCTTTAAAAAAATAAGCAATATTCTTAAACTTAGAATACCTACTTATTTAAGAACTTGTTATTTATTTTAATGTTCTTGAAAATAATAAGCGATTTCTTAAATTAAATATTATAGTTAATATTTCCAAAAAAAATAATAAATTCTCTAGCGTTTAGAGGGAGAGGATTATTTTTTGCTTCAAGATACCTTTTTATCTGTTTAAAGCCGGAAGTACGGTGTTTCCGGTTACATTCGGTTAAACCTAGGTGTAAAATATTTTTACAGTAAGGGCCGCTTGCAGCAAAATTGTACGAGTTTATTAATTCACGGCTTGTTTTTTGAAACTCTATACATTTTTGACACAATTCGAAACTCGATTTTAACTTCGTCAAAAATGTATGGGTTATATCTAGGTCTAGTAATATCTAGATTATGCAATTTTGCTACAAGAAGCCCTTAGGCCTAACTTTAGCAGTCTTTTTACGCCAACCGCGGCGCTCTCGCGTTTTTTCTTAACCGACCTTACCTTTCTAGCAAATCACTATTTGATTAGGTTATATATTTAAAAAGTACGTTAGGTTAAGATACTACGAGCGCAACGAGCGACGGCGTACAAAGTACTCTAAACCTAGGTTTAAGGCTACGCCTACGTTTAACCTGATAAACCTATTCATAACCGTACTTCATGGCCCCTCTACATGATGGCCCAGCACTGGACCAGCGAGATGGCCATGCGATGGTTGAAACGTAACTACACGATGGCCACGTTCAGCCATCGATCGTTGCCTCCCTTTGATGTGCGACCGAAAAACCGACACCATAAGCCATCAGACACTACTACGCCCTCCACATGCTGGCCCATATTAGTGATCCAGCGTGATGGCTCATCGTGTAGAGGGGCTATCAGGCTTTAGGCTGCCTATCCAGTGCAGCGGAGCAGCGTTCCCACCAATAGCGCTCCGCAAAAACTCCGCGTGTGGAGTTTTTACGTAATTCTATTGGTGGAAATAGCTCCGCTCCTGTGGACAAGCCGCCTTAACCTTAACAGATATAAAATGCTGCTGAATACGTGTACCATATTAACAGTGTACTCTTGACAAAATAGATCCAATGATAAAACCGTATGTAAATATTATCTACTGCGTAAGTCGTGTACTGAAGTGATTATCCAATGATACAAAAACGTATAAGAATAATTGAAATGCCACTTATTTGTATTAGTTAAGGTAACTATTACACTGATTAATTCAATATTATTTTAAGGCAGTGAAACACCCAACTTAAACTGAAGGACAGTTGGGGACGAGATTACCTAGCTAACATTAACATATCACTAGTTAGACATTTTCACAGGCGACCTCTACACAACGGTCGCTTTATAATTTACAATATTTACACAATATTATCTTAGACGTAACGTAACGTATGGGAGTGTAACGTGACGCACAGTGGAGTAACGGTGTCACGAACACGAAAGCGCTCGTAACCAGACTCAGTCATCGAAAGTCCATCGGCTCATTGTATCATACTTGCTTGTACCATTCTAACACCTCGACAAAAACGTAAATATATACTCATACGACTATACAATAACAATATAAATATATTTTCATGAGTCAAATCTTGATAAATTATAATACTACAATAGAAGAAAATGTAACAATCTGATATCGAGGGCAACAAGTTTTTTTTTATATATTGTGATAAAACACGCGTTTCATTTCGAACACTTTGAAAAACAATTTTTACTTTAATTACGACTAGGTTAGCATTGTCATTATAACATTAATAATATCAAAGATTTCACGTTTTTGTTATCGGTATTACGAACACAGGCATTGTAAATAACATACAATATACATACATACATTGGACATACTGCTCAATAACGACGATTTTATTACTTTGGTTACCAACGTTGATCATTTTGTACTTGCTAATTATTAAGGTTACTAACAAACTGTAAAATATATAAAGCTATAGCTCTTTCCTGCCCTTCGCAACAAACAACAACAATTAAAATATTGAATAGTTTTTAATATCTGATTTGACTAGAATTATCTACGGTTTGACTCGCCTAGTGTTTGCGAAGGAACTTGACTGAGTTTGATTTGAGTTTTTATATATTACATTACAATTACACGCTAATAACTCTTCTATTAAAAATATTTTTTAAATAAACGATGAAAATAACTTGATATACAATTTATTTTAGCAAAGGGGTTTTAATACGACAGGGGGTTGTTCGAGACGTCTACGCGAACAACTTTTGTTCTACAACTTTTGGAAATACGAACATTTCGTTCGAAGTTTTTGTATGAAACAGCTGAGCTTTTTATCGAAAAAAAAGTTCGAATTTCCAAAAGTCGTAGAACAAAAGTTGTTCGCCTAGACGTCTAGAACAACCCCCTTTCGTATTAAAACCCCTTCGCTGAAATAAATTGTATATTTAACCTAATATAATGTATTAACTTAATATTGAAAATAAGTTAAAAGTAATGTCACATTTCCTTTGCAAAAACGCGGCGTTTCTAAGAACAAATGAACGACTTTCGTTTGCAATCACACAGTTCTAATTAATTCTCATTTTTTCCACATGTTATCACAGAAAATTATGTATTTACAATTTTGTCGTACTAAAGTGACGTACGTAGCCTATTTTATGCCCTTGCATTGCAACAAATGTTTTCATGATGCTGAACTTTCACAGCTCGATAACGACTATTGTGATATTTATTTTATACAATATTTTATTCATATACAATGCAATTAGAATGGTAATAATATTTTATACAATATTTTATTTTGATACAATGCATTAAAATGCTAATAGGACCAACGTAGCGCCATTTTGTGACGTCATCACTGAAAATTTAACTTCAGTTAGCAGCCCTATACACTAAAATTTCAACTTTAAATTACCTTAATTTATGAAATCAGTATTAAATTAAAAAATATTTAATAATAATATAAACATTGAATATTGTAAAACAAAACAAAACAAAATTCAAATGATTGCCAAACGCAACGCGCCAGAAATACCAGTCGCTTACAAATAACATTGTTGACTGTAACGAATGTGTTTTGTTTTCTAAAAAGTGCTGAGATGGAATTGTAGGTGAAATCTTTACCGATATTTTGGGGTAATTTAAGACGAAAATTCCTTATCATTTCAAAGCTAGACTAGTTTTATTTTTAATTTTAGGATAGCTTCAAAACTATAGGGAATTTTGGGCTCAAGTCACACCAAAATGCCGGTAAAAATCTCACCTACAATTCCATCTCAGCACTTTTGAGAAAAATAAAACACATTCGATACAATCAACAATTTTCACCAACGAAGGCGACCGGTGCCAGTAGTAACTATTTAGTTGGCTGTGTAATAACTATTTAGTAGGCTGTGTAGCAAGGTCGTTGGCGTATGGACCCCCTTAATAGAAATTCCTTGATACTTTGATACGACGACACAAAAACAACCGTGTTATAATTAGGGCTTGCTAAATTCAGTTACATTTTGAATTGTGACATCACAAAATGGCGCTAAGTCGGTCCTATCAGCATTCTACGGTTTATTCTGATTTGATCGTTTTAGCAATTTCAGTAGTAGGTAGATATTTATCAATGGCTCTGATGACACAATAGTCGTATCTGAGAGTGCAACTAACAAGTGACTATCAATGACAATGTAATGATACAAAATATCAAATGGAACGAGGAATACAAACGGACAAACATTTAGTCTCAAGAATTGGTGTACGTCTTCAATAATAGTAGATAAATTCGTCTCATGTTGTTATGTGTGTCTTATTTATTCAAATTGATGACGTAAACCTATATTCTGATCGACTGATACAAATTGATTTTGTGCCTGGTTTTTCCGCCGTTGATGCAACAAATTCAGCCATGAAATTTAACGTTTACAGCAAAATTGGCACCCGAATGGGATAGATTTTAGATGGATTCGAAAATGATAAAACAAGCCTTATAGACATTTTAAAATATTAGTTGGCCATAAGAGCTGGAGTTTTAATTTGTCGTGCCAACGGCTGAACGGTCACACAGGCGGGTTCCGAGAGAGTATTTTTATCATTGTATCTTAGGTAATTTACGTGTTAGACAAGATACTCTCTCGCAGCAGTTCTAGGTATAATTATATGTCTTCTATGGATTATAAGATGATTAATTTATTTTTTTATATAAAACTAGCTACTGTTATTTGTAAAGTCCAGGCGACAAAATCTAACCAATTATAAATTGTTACACGATTAACAACTTGGGTAATAATTTAATGCTGAAATACATTTTAAAGTTTACATAATAATTCAGTTATTCATAATTCAGTTTAATCGTATTTAAATTTAAAATATAACGTAGGTATAAAGCACTTGGGGGAAGGACAGCAAATTCAATAAAAAATGTTTTTATTTAGTACAATATTAACTAAGTAAAAATTATTCACTATGTAAATATTTTATACAATACTAGTATTAATTTGTCTGACGATGAATCTCTAGTGTTCTCTTCGTCTATGTAGTTTATGAAACGGTGCCGAGGGAGGGCAGCGTCGTCATCGGCGTCCGCCCTTACCATCCGATACGTAATTACTATGTAACTTTATATAAGTAGTGCAAATTTAATATAGAAACTTTACTTTTACGATACAGACTAATAATTTCATTTATGTAAAAATTCTAGCGCAAACGATTCGCCCGGCACTGTTTCACACACCTTTCACCTTAATCGTAATGTAAATCAAAGAGTAAAATTTTAGCGAATTAAAAATTAAAATTTCCAAAACTCTGTAAATACTAGAATTTGGATATAGCTCGCGGAGAGGGCGTTGCTGTCGCCTTTCCGGGAGGGATGTCCAAAATCCTGAGCAACGACATAATGGTCTGCGACGATGAGGCACGCACTCGCGGCGCGGTGAGCGTCATAGGGAGGCGTGTGGCCCCGCGGGGGGGGAGTCAGGGGAACTGGCGCGCACATCCCGCTGGGAGGTGGCGCGGCGGCGCCGCTAGCACCAGTCGTCCTCGTCCGAGTCGGAGTGTCGCGCTCGCGGCTTGTACCCGTTGGGGAGGCGTGGCGCGGGCGCGGGCGAGGGCAGCGCGCGCGCACCTCCGCCGGCTGCAGCGGCACCACCCGCGCCGGCAGTCGCGCCCGCAGCCGCGCCCGCGCCGCCGCGACCCAACGCCAGCGCCGCCTCGTAGCTCAGCGGCGCCTCGTACGCGCGACCCACGCGGTCACCCTCGTAACCCCGACCGCGTCTACCGATTACAATAAAAATATGTTTTACCTACTGGCCCTAAGCAACTTTGCGATATGTCTCGAATCAATATAGTGCAAGAGCTTACCTTTCTCTAGATCTATAGTCTCGGTGTATCAGTCTTTCAACTTCTCGGCCGTACTCGTACTCGTCGTGTAAAGGTTCCACAGGCTCACGAAGCGTGTGGGTATGCCTTAACGATAACTGAAAAATAAACAAACTCGATTTAAGGGCATTATTGCCGTAAAAATATATTCCAACCAAAGTTGACGATTTAAATGAGCTGCTACGTTACGAATAGTGCAAAAATAGATGAACCCTAAAACCTCGGAAATGGGAAAGAAGGAAAGAATGACCTCCTGAGAGTTTAGTGCGGTGTTGTTATTGGGCATTGCTGTAGATAGGTAGGTACGTACCGTTTGGAATACTTACGTGCGAGGGACTGTGGCTGATTCTGGTGAAGGGTGGCTGCTGCTTGACGTGCAGCGTGGACGGTTTGGTGGGTGTAGGGGGCAACTGACGGCCGCGGCCGCGACGCGCGCCCTCGCGCTCCCACGACCGGTCGCGCCACTCACGCCACTCGCGTTCACGTTCGCGATCACCACGATCACCTATCGGGGCCCAAACTATCCTTTTGAATAATCACTACATTCCTTTCACATCAAAACCACCGCAACTATTCGACACAACATTACCGATCGCTAGGCTTTATTCTTTATTCGTTAATTTTCCGATCTCGAATGCTGTGTCGAACGACAGTTTTGGTGTTACAAGATTGGATAATAAAAATAAAAATATATATCGCATGACATTGAAGTAAATAAAAGAAAATAATAAGGGCTGCAAATAAGGTAATTCATCGACGTCACGATACATTAACAGATGTGCAAACAGTTTTCTTAATTCCATGTTTTGTTTAAGCTCGTTTCTTTCGATGAGTTCACCGAGATCGTAATGGCATCCAATGTTTTAAACATTAATTTTCGAGTACTTAGCAAAGGGTCTTTTATTATCAACAATTTGTTTTTGATCAATTTTGAAAGTAATTGCCGATTTCTATCAATTCAGACCCTTTGCTTTACAATTTTGCACTATTTATTTGTATAAACAATTTTGAATTTTAAGCTAAGCTGAACCAACAGAGATACAAACGATTAGTTTGCGATCCAATCCATTATTTCAGCGTATTATTATTTTCTTCTTAAATTTGCTGGAATCGTGATTTGCTGATAAATTTTTAGACATTTGATGTAAATCGAGCAGCATCTTGTTTTGTTGGCGAGGATGCTCTCGTTGTCTTGTCATTAATTAGATGTAGATATTATGTTGTATTATATATAACGTGACCATAATTTTCTACAGACAGTGCGGGACAACTACAGAATTTTGTTCAAAGAAATGTTGAGCTAGATTTTGCAACAAAACGAAAGAAGTACCTACCTAATATTTGTACCAAATTATTCCGGCTATAATTATAAAGCCGGCAATGATGTTACCCAGCCCAGGAAAGTGGGTTTAGTTAGGTCAGAACTTCTTACCTAACTTTCGTAGAACAACGCCAAGTATAACCCGGTCACATTATCTCGAGACCTGGCGTCGATGAAAGTTCAAAGTTTTAACAATGAAATGTTTAAAAATATACCACGAAAACAAGTCGACGCGTATCGGCAACGAAAGTGCTAACTGTACTGACGCGCCGTGGCGAGCGCGGGGAGGTGAAAGGAGAACGGGGCGGGAGTTTGCATTCCAGCCAGGTCTCGAGATAATGTGACCGGGTTGTAATTTTTCATGTTTTCAACAGTTAAAATTGGTATAGATCTTCGGTTCTGCATTGATTTCCTCGAAAGTCATCACAATGTTTAGGGACACTTTGTTGAAATATGAAAGCGGGACATTTACTCCCTTGCCGGGGACAGCGGGACGTATGGTCACGTTAGTTATATAGTGTAGTGTATGTATGTATGTATGTGTTTAGGTAGGTAGGTACGTCGGTAGTGTATGGCGAGTGAGTCTCACCGTAGGTGTAGTGATGTGGCGGGCTGGGCGACCGCGAGGGCTGGCTCAGGCTGGTCGTGGGATACGGCGCCCTCCACTCCTTCCCTGCTGTCAGGAATACCTTGATATGTACCTTCCAGCTCTACCTAGGCTAAACCCACCGGATCTATCGAGTGCCGGCCGATATGTGCCTACACTCGCAAATACTACGTGTGTCTCTTTCTCTATTATTATTACGGAAAACTTTACAAGAAGTTGCTTTTATGTCGATTGTCTCTAAAACAACAACACCACGCATTCATATAAACATTCTATTACAATATTTGTTAAAAAAAACTTTAGTAGTGTCAGCTACAGCAGGCATAGTTAGATAATATAAAAATGTTTTTTACAAGATTCAGTCAAGCTTTTGCATGCTGCATGATTATGGTGACAAAAGTTATAGTGCATGCGATCAAACGCCTCCTAACTGTGAGGAGGGCATGAAATAAAGCAGTTAAAATAATTTGTGTGCAATAACAGCTGACTTGATCACAATTGGGCACCAAAATTTGACATGCAGCAGGCAAAATAATATTTCCATTTTATTCAATATTTCATTATTGTTATATTTTGTTTATGGCCAAAGTTATTATTTAACTTTACACATCATTGGCGTTTGGCATTCGCTTTCGAACCAAATAATCGTTATAATACTTATACAACTAAATGGCCTGGTGAATTTGCTAAATTTTACATATGAGCTTATGCTTACTGCTCCTGCTTAGGAGCAGTGAAAATATCGCTAAATAGCTATTTTATATTACAAACTAGCCATTTAAAATGCGAGACTATATCTTTTATCTATTGAAATCTAGTAAATGATGTGTAATCTGGCGTACCTGCGCTCGCTCATACAGTATCTTATGTCTACTTCTACGAAATAAGTTTATCTACAACTACTATTAAGCTATAATTCCTCAAATCTTCTCACAAAACCTCCACAGTACATTTATGAGAAGAAAAATGTTTGCAAAACTGTTCGAAATCGGTAAACCAAAGCTGAAGTACGGTAACTTATTATAGAAAATATAGTTGGTTTAATTAGGTAGTTGATTTTTGTTTAGATGAATAAATAAACTACGGGAAATCATAATGAAAATAATAGAGGCCTTAGCTCTTTAAAAATGCTAGATATAATATTGTGTGATATTATTACTTTTAGATAAAACTTTTATAGTTTGCGGTAGCATCAAGCCATGAACATCCTACTGCAAATCTGCTAATTCATAATTTAGAAATTGATAGTTTTTACAAAATGATCATCGAATAATACGACTTGATAGTAACAGGAATGCATAAGAACCAGCAGTTTTGCACAATATTTTTAAGGAGTCTGAAACTTTATGGAAAGTATACGTTGCTATAGTTTCAATTAGCTAATTTAATAGAAAAATTTAGTACCGTGCGGATGGTAGTGGTGTGGCGGCCGATGCACGCGGCCATGTCGCTGATGTTCGTGCTTCACTATCTCTACGACGTTGTTCACGGTGTCTGAGAAGCCGATGTCGTGGTGATAGCCCCCGTACTGACGTCTTCTCGGACTCGGTGTTCTTCTGTAAACACGAACACTGCGTCAACGAAGGTCTACGCTCACTTATTTCACCGTCATGCCAATACGAAACATGCGACACCTAGGGTTACAATAGAATCCAGGGTATATAGATTAAGAGAAAGTTAGTCAAGTTTGATAAATAAATTCGTTCGGTTAGTAGGTTAGGATCGGGGAGTATCACGTGCAGGTGACATACCAGTTTTGACTACGATAACTTTGAGATCAATCTCTTCGTCGATGGCGCTATAAAATAAAGAGGAAATAACAAAAAATAAATAACCAAATAAAAGCTAAAGGTATTTTGTACTCGTCAACGACGTGTACCTTAAACTTGAGGATCTGCCGTGGTGTCCGTTCTGATAGTTGGAATGTGGCGCCTGCAATCTCGCGTCGTCCAAGGACTCCATTGAGGCGTGGTGCGATCCATGCAGTTCCAAAACCTAAAATATTTGATTAATTGACGGAGTTGTCTTTCAAACACACATCTTCCCTATAAATACGGGTTAGTTTTAAGAACCTTATTGCTGTCCCATGTTTCAAAATATCAATCATGCATATAGTTGCCGTGCGTGTGGATGCAATACATGCAACAAACCGTGCATTTCGTGTATAAACATCAAACTTACCTGTATATTCCTTATGTCTAACGTTTCTAAGGAATCACTACTACTTATGTTGAAGACATATTAATTATAATTCATGCTAAGACTGGAAGTATAGGATACATAAACATAATGGGCGAAGTAATTGTGTGATGTAATTAAATGTCTGTCATGTTCTCGTATGTAACGTCGTGTGTATATAATTGAGTTATTTTAATTAAATAAAACGGGATAAAATTATACCAGTATATCCCCTACATGTTATTTCAAACCATTCCTTATTTTATCTCGAGATAAAATCATGGAAAAACACTACAATATTAATTAATAATTAAAAATAAAACATCTAATTATGTAAAATGTTTACCTAAACATCAACAACCATCTGTAAACTCAAAAAACGTTTACGGTTAATACTTGTTAATAACAACAGCAAATAGACAAAATCTATATTGAGCCTAAGGCCCTAATTTACTTGTTATAACCACAACGTCTCCATAAACAATTATATTTTCATTCTAAATAAAGACAACAAAACGTTATTCATTAATACACAAATATTTCACAATATCAACAACTATCTATTGTATGTTAAATGCGTCGATGTGATCGGTCAAGGGTCACAACCCAATAGCAAACACATAGGAGCACAACGGTATGAACCAACATCACATATGACTATATAATATGGCCAATTGGGTCTTTACGTTTTAGCAAATACGTCTTTCACAAAAAATTTGATTGCGTAATGATGATATTGGTGGGTACATCGACGGCACTAGACATTATAGCTATGGCGTAGTCGATTGGTTTTACGACATTTATGGTGTCATTAATATTTACCCTCTTTCGAGAGGGTTATTCACCTTTTTATTGTTCCTGGAACAAAAGAAAAACTCGTTGAATTTAGTCTATCCTTGGACTCACAATTCTAAAGATACCTATGCACACTTTGAAAATATTTTAAATTTTTCTCCAAATTTTGTAGAAAAAAATGTCCAAAATGTTGATATTTTTAACAGCTGAGATATAGGTAGGTGCTGTAATAACGGACTACTGCATTTGGTCACGGAAGGAAATATTAACTCACTTGAGTGATTTTCTGGTGCCCCTCCGGCCGCGGTTGATCAGATTGATATCGTCTAAGTCATCGTCATCAGTGGCAGCGACTGGCTGGTGACCCTCGTGGGTGAGCGAGCCGGTGCGAGAGCTAGGGCCCAGGTTCGCCGTCACGTTCATGAAGCATTGAAAGATCGACGCCTTCTGCACCACGCACGGATCCCCATAACGCATCCACCCTTACACACACTTGCGCATGCTCATGTCATAACGTCCACACATGGACACTAATGGCTAAAGCCTACATGAGTTTGCGCAAACATCCCCCTAATGTTCAATTGTCCATGCTGGAATTCTTTGTGTTATACGTTAGTGTGTATGTCGAGTGTATGAAGAAATCCAACAGATGGACATGATAAACCTACGAACCTAGTAATGGATGCTGTAAATAGTGTTATGGATATGTATGCCGCTACAGATATTTGAGAATCAAACTATTGTAGTCACACTGGAATAGGACCGTTCGTGTTGAGTATAATGTTGAATATGTTTGCAGAATCGGGAACACATGATACAAAAGGCAAAAGAGCTGTAAATAACAAAGCATTTTGTTTTTAAAATTGTGCTAAGTATAAACCATGTGCTAAGTAGAAGACTGAAGCCAGAGGCAAAATGGACGGTGAAGATATTCAAATTCATTTTTTATGAAATCAAAATATTTTCGTTCTTATCCAGCATGCGCAAACTTGGAAAACGATCGTCGGTTGTTGCTATTATTTACAAAAGATACTGAAATAACATAATGATAAATCAAGCATATTTTTCTTGTCATAGGCTTCTAATTTACGAATTTTGATTGAGCCAGAATGTAATTAAAACCAGATAACATTCCAAAGCCGAAGACAAAGAAATCGGATCGTAAGTTTTAACGCATTCTCGCATGCAGAATTAGAAAAGATTATAAAATAAACTTATTAATACAGCAGGATTTATATGCAAGTGCTAATGTATGTATTGAAATACCTAGTCTAGGAAGTAATAAACAGTCAATATTATGTTGAAATGACAGATAAAATCAACAAACAAGAGCTACGAAAGGATGTTACTAATGCTACAAGACAAGAAGTAACGGTTACACATAAACACTCTTCTACTAAGTTATTATTTTGCAACTAGGGACAAGTCACTATATGTATTGTGGTTTACAAAGCCCTGACGGACACTTGATAAGCAAACATGTGTGAATGCACAAGTTTGCCTAACTAGAATTCAAATATTCAAGTGCGCCACTATCTAGTTCTATTTATTGTCAATTTTTATTATACTAAACTACTTAGTGATCAATACAAGAAAACATCTTTTATTGACCATTTCTTTTCTAAGTTATGTTTATTTAAATATCGCGTTTATTTATGTTGTTATTGAAACACGATGCGGAAAAGTTATGATAAACAAAAAATATATCTAGAGTATGTATAGTGCAAGAAAAATAGTTAAAGTTTCGATCCGTAAAATATATTAATACTACCGGCTGAATGGCCGAAGGGCTATTCTCGTTGAATGCCTGAAAAGTAAACCACCAATGTAGTCGACTCGCAAGAGTCGATGTTCACTAAAGTGACTTTGTATTGTTGTTATATATATATTATATTTATCAATCGAGGTAATCCTCGGTTGATATCATTCTACAACATTTATCGATACCATTTAAAGAAGATGTTGAACACGGGTCAGCAATTAACACAACAATACATCCACAGGTAGACATCACAATCAACTCTATTCATCTAACTAAAACGTTATAGTAATCTAATGTGGGATTTAAGGGGCCATCAACAAACACTACTTGTAAACGTGTTTTACTTATTACCTAACCACTTGATTGTTACATTTGGCTCAAATTATTCATAGGTATTTACAATTCGGTATCAGCTAAAAAGACTTACTCTGGCTTCATTTGAAACGACTACTATTTCATTTTCTTGATTAAATACAACGACTTGTATATATCAATAAAAAATAAATCACTGAATGGAAGCAGATTTACCTGAACTTTGTCTTTCTTAAATCTAGTCGTTCTCCAATTTTCTAAGACCAGAAGGCAAACATAAATCTTCCCGACTGTCAATTTCCCTGCATTTAATACGTCGGTTCGAGGCACTAGCAAGTCTAGCATCTTCTTCGCTTGTAGTGGCCATATGTGTGTTATTGTTTCTCTCAGTTCTGCATCTGCTTGGTCCATTTCCTCTGCTATAATTGTCAAAAAAATCAATTAAAAATCAACCACACAAGTTTTTAGTAAGTAACTAGGTCTTCAATTTTTCAAATAAATTCTTACCAGATCTCATTTTGATGTTTAAATTTTCTCGGATTAAGGCAAATAGTGTAGTTGTAAAATTAACTTTTCCTTCATCATCTAGCGGCATATTCATTCTAATTAATTTCTTATATGCTAGTCTATTTGGACACTTATTACCAAACCCCAAGGGAGGATCCATATTCTTTAACATATCATACATCTCCGTATAATGAATCTTCCCTCTGAAAGAAACAAATATATCAATTTATGTTAATAACCAAATCTAAGAAATCTTAACCATTCTTTTCACATGAAACTCACGTAGCATTTGGATCATATTCAGCCCATATTCTTACAAATTCATCAAGATGATGTGCGCCTAAAATGGACGAGTCTCTTGTAAGGTAGTCGAAATTATCCATAATTACAGCGACGAATAAATTTAACATCTGAAAAAATAGACATCAAGATCAACAAATGTAAAAGATGATAACAATTATAGTAAATGTATTATTCCAAAGTGGGCTCGACGCGAACAACGCGCTTATAAGAAACTACCAGGCGTCGCATCGGCCGCTCCGGAATCATACCTAAATACTTACAAGAAAGGAGCAGAAGAATATAAAAGAAACGAAGTAGGCGTAGGCGACGACTGTGCTTCCGCAAACTTCATTGGCTGCCTTCCCGGCATTCTTGTCACATTTTGCCGGCTTGAGACACGCCAACATTATGTTAGGCCAAGACTCGCCAGTCGCACATCTGAAAATATATTTCAAAGAGTTAGTACTTCTTCATAAAACATCAAACAGGAAAATAACAATAAATTAAATTTACCTGAATAATAACATGAGCGCTTGAATAAAACTTTGAAAGTTGTTATGTCTGTTCATATCTGATTCTGATGATAATTCTATATTACCAAACACCTGTGAAGTAAACAAAAATGATAACGTAAACCTGTTAAACATATTACAGCAGAAGTTTCCTAATAAAAATAATGCAAACCTGCATCCCGATGATGGCGTAGATGAAAAATAGCATCGCGATGAGAAGGCACACGTAGGGTAAGGCTTTGAAACTCTGCACGAACGTCCATAACAGTATTCGTATGGTGTATCCTTGTCTGAGCAGTTTGATCAGACGTGCGGCTCGGAATAACCGTAGAAAACCGACATTGAAAGTATTCTCCTACAATATAAAATCTCATTCAGTAATATTCATAAAATAATCGATAGCTAAAAATTAGAAAGAACATCGCCTTATTCATTATGGTCGGATTATTCAAATTAAAAATGAATTCGTTGAGTATCCGGTTCATAAAATATTTAAATGGAAATGTGAATTTAATTGATTTTTTAGAACGACAATACGAATAAAGCTCCCGAATAGAAAGCATAAAGTATTGAAATCGAAATTTCTTGATCTGGGTTGTTCCCAAAAATGTAAACAAAAGTTTTCATATGAGGTAGGTACACTAAGGCACTTGTAAGACATTTAAACCATTATAAGGCAATGTCCTTTGACCATAAATGATGAATATTATTAAATAGTATAGGTAGACCAAAATCTATTTTTAATATAACACTGCTAAATAGAAAATAACTACCATCGATTAGACTAGATATTACAAATACTAAGATCACGACGAAAATAAATCAAAGATGTTTTAAGAAAATAAGTGTATGTGATGTAGGTCTGTTATTGCTTCAGTCAGCTACATAAATATTCAAAGATAAATGTTAAAACGCAATTTTATTTTCCAGGACCTAAATGTCGTAAAACACACAAAATAAATTCGTATAGGATCTAAATCCTAGCCATTATTCAAACACAATCTAAAAATTGTAAACGATTAGAATCTAGATTTTTCAATTAACTGTTATTTAGTCTACGACATCTCTATTGTTTTAGCTAAATTCTAGCACTACAAATACTTCATTGAAATTATGTACACACACAATGTCTATAAACGAATTTCAATGTACCAAACAGCTAATATTCCTAGCAATCGTATTTGTTCATATCGTTACCTGCTGACAGGATATGTCAGCACAGTTTTCACCAAGGTCGGTCTGCAATCAGGATTTCTTATCTTTATTTTGAATTGCAAGTGGTATAGGGATAAAGATGACAGACATAGAAAACAAATTAAAACATAATTTCATATAATTATTAGTCATACTTACACCAAATTCCATGATTAGGGCATCAATAATACTTCCAATGACTGTTATGAAATCAAACGTATTCCATGGGTCTTTGAAAAAATTCTGAAAACAGATATTTTGTTATATCATTTCGCTAATAAACTCTTATGGCTCTTAACATTTTATATTTAATATATTTTTACAAATCATTTATTTCTAAATATAACTGAAACTTTCGCATATTATTGCTATAAAATAGATAGAAAACATATTGACAACAATGACTCAACCAATTTTTTAAAACTTTTTACATATTTTTATAAAAGTAAAAAACTGTACATTTGCGACTCTGTTCTTTATTGATTCAATCATTGGTGATGGAAAATAACGGGTCGTATACAAATGTACACTTTCTATTATAATTCACAATCAATTTGATTTATATAAGACAACCTAAAAGGGAAAAGGATGGAGGGTTCTTTTAAAAATCTATCTGAAAATGCTTAAAACTTTACTTAAATTATCATAATCTAAAAATGCTATCGAATCTTAGTAAATCAAAAAGCAAAGTAACTTTACTATCAAACGTTTTTTAAATATATTCAAGTCAATATTGAATATTAAATGCAAAACTAATTTATTGTCAGTACATAATTAATGATCGTGTGTCATTTTTAGATGCAGTTATTCATATCCATGATTATAAAATGTTAATGAGCGAAAAGGCTACACTAAAAAGCTAATGTACAGTGAATATTTGCATCTAAAACGACTAGCTATGTAGATATTTTATAAATGAAACTGTCAAAATAGTGATTAAAAATGTCTATTAACTTAATATTATTCTAATAAATAGTGTATTAAGTCTTACCGTGCACCCAAAGGCGATTAGCTTCAAAACGGTCTCGAGAAAGAAGAAGATCGTAAACACGAGGTTCATGAATGTTAACGTGTCCATGAGTAGTAGTGGAGCCTCGTGAAACTACCACAAAATATTAACCAATTGTCTTAACCATTACTCCAAAGTTTATTAAAATAGTATTAAAAGCTAAATGCAAGATACTTTTAAGATCATTCAAAACCATTTCATACTTTATCTAGCATTCAACTTTACGTACCTATTGTAAAAATCTATGTATTATTTACTGTCTAAGATCTTGTTCGTCATATTTATTTAATATAAGTGAGTGTGTGTATGTGTTCGTTTGTGTTTCATTGCTTCTTGATGACATGGCCTTGTTTTAGTTATCGTGTAGCTTAGTGTCAGTGCTTACATGCTGAATATTGTACAATCATGCATTGAGGCCGTCACACACAATCAGTATTCATACATGTTCTACCAAGTGCCATGAAACAAAATAGAAATTATAAGACACTTACCTCGATGATACTTGCATCCTGAATAGTTAGCAGATAGGTAGGTACTTACGTTTGCGAAGAACGGAGGGTCTTAACAGTGAAAACTGATTAGAAAACATCGATATTGTGTTCATATGTTAATACATGCAACAGGTAAAAAGCCATGCTGGAGCTAAAATTGCAAATAAATCCCATTTCTTTAATATTACAGAGAAGAGTTTAGGTATATGGGAAGGATATCTATATCGCAGAGTATCCATTTATGTAAAATAAACAATAGAAAGAGTACATTTGTATAGATAGGTATTTGTTGATCTCATCAAAGTATACCTACGAATATGTGTATTAGTTAATACTGTGTTTGTGTACTTACTTTGACACCGTAAGCGACGATTTTCAACACGGTTTCCACGGAAAACATTCCAGTAAACCCCATATTCGAATACTTGAGGATATCCGCGTAGAGGTCATTTTGATTATAGTACTGCCATATGTGAAGTGCCGGGCGTTATGGATAAACCCATGGCAATGAAACATATGTTACTTCATTTAGAACTTATTGTTAGTAAACAGTATTGTCATGTAGGTATACATTGAAATTATGGTAACAATGAAGTTATTCAGAATATTTCACTAGAGAAATGTTTGTACAAATATTTGAAATAATAGGATTGTTAAGGATAGTGATCAACGACATGGTAGGAATTTGTGCCGTAGAACAGCTCGTATTCGAAACCCAATGAATAATAAATAATGTAGGTATGTCAGTGGATCACAAATGGAAAGATAAAACTGAAAATAACCGCAAAATAAGACGTTATGACACGAACTTCATTAATGAGAATTTATATACCGATTATTTGAAAAATAAATAGTGTTGTTCTTTCAGACCTAGTCATAGTTCGAATAGAAAATTTAAATGATTTGATTATAAACATAAAGCAGCCAATAGCCACCACATATTCACGCCTGGCAGTAGGCCATTCCACCAAGCATGCATAATTTCCACATAGAGATAATTTAGGAATAGGTCTTAAGTAAGAACATGCAACACGAACAACACATATGGCTCATGCCACTTCCTAACCGATTCCAGAGATATTGTGCATTCACAAGCACAAATGGCCGAATTAAACCATTGGTGTTACTTGTGCCATAAATGTGCTGGAAGGACAAGGAATACCGTGCAGTAAACACCGAAACATACATGAATGTCATGAACAGCAAGCCAGGAATCGGGGAAGGACTAACATAAAAGGATCAAACATAAATATAAAGTCGCGATACACTTGACAGGAAAGGCTCAGTTATTTCAAATACGGCGCATTCCGATGCAGTGTACACTGACGCCGAAGTGGTTATAAAATATGTATGTTTGTGTTTTTTGTGTGTGTTGTGTATTAATTTATTTTCGGCAGTACTGATCTTAAAACAAAAAGACATGAACTTGGGGTTATTTAAGGTGCCGACAAATATTATTGGACGCATTAATAAATATTTCACTCGTAAAGGTACTGCAAAACTAGAGAGCAGTTATACTGTTGAGTTCTTTAAATTCCATTGGCTCTCTAAGTGGTTTTGTGCAGGCTTCGGTGATTTTCAAGGACTTTTCTAATCTAATTTGTCGTTTGTTTGTGCCTTGTGAGTTTGGCTAATTTTCAACAACTACCTTAATTATGTGATTTATCTACATTTCACATTTAGTGCTTCATCTGTTTGTATGTCGTGGTTAGCTTTCCGTGTCTTTGTATTATTCGACTAACTGAATCTTTTTGCATTTGTATAGATTAATTTTATCTTATTCTAACATACAGAAGCTGTTGATACATACCTTCATCATAAGTAATAATGTATTTAGTACAATCAGGGTCATGATGAAGTACTCGAAAGGCGTAGAGACCACTATTCTCCACACTTTGTACTTAAAACTCGCCCTTTTACTTGGCATATACCTCTCCAGAGGCCTCGCTTCTATCGTGAAGTCTATACAAGATTTCTGAAAAATAATTTCAGCGCTCCAAATATTGTTCAGTATTTCCAAATCTACGTATATTGTCTTAATATTACCTGATTTTTATCAATTTCACCGTCCTGTAACTCGGCTTCACCTTGTTCTTGAAATGTGATAATAATCAGAGCTACGAATATGTTAACGAAGAAGAATGGAAACACCACAAAGTAAACTATATAAAATATGGACATTTCTATTCGAAAATTTTGAATGGGTCCCTTGTCTTCGTAGGTGGCAGCCATTGAATTCTGTAATACTCTGTGAAAAGAAATTATGGTGCATTGTAGGAAGACATTTCTCATTTCACATTAAACTTTATCTACATAGAGATGCTTATATTTCAAAAGCAATCTTCCTCCCATGAATCACCTTCAGAGTCTAAAATTTCACAGAATTGCACACAAATTAGTTTATATTGTAAACTTACTGAGGCCAGCCCTCCCCCGTCTGCACGGCGAATAGCGTGAGCATCGCAGACGCGACGTTATCGTAGTGGAAGCTTTGCGTCGACCACTGCCGCTTCTGCACCTTCGGCATCAGGGTGTTCGCCTCGTAGACAAAATACGACCCTCTACAGAAATTTATCAGGATTAGTTTTGCTCGTGTATGTAATTTTCGATGACAGTGGAATTATTACAATACTTTTGTAAATATGTAAATGTAAATGTGCCAACTGGTCAAAGATATCAATTCAACAATTTTTGTTACATTTATGTTTAAGATTATTTTTTGATTTGAAAAGGTATATTATACGATAAAACATCGATAAAATAATGAAATATACTTACTGGCAGTCTTCAAAAGTGTTCTTACTGCTATCGGTGCAGTGAAAAAATTTACCATTAAAAAGTTGAACAGCAATTACAGCGAAGATGAATTGAAACAATATGTACACAATGAGAATGTTAATGACATTCTTTAAAGAGTTCACAACACAGTCAAACACTGCTTTTAACTTTGGAACTCGTTTTATAGTTTTCAACGGTCTGAGCACTCTTAACACTCGTAACGATTTTATTGTGGACAAGTTCTGTCCCGCGCCCTTTTTTACGCCTCTGCAACAATTAGAAAACAATATAAATAAAGAACTTGCTTTGAAAATAAATATAAACAAATAAAACTTTGAAATCATTGAACTTTAGGGGCAGAAGTGAAAATATATAGATTTTTTGGTGTCATAAATAGAGCAACATATATGTTCTTTAAAAAGATTATGAGACCGCAGAAAGACCGAAGAGAGAGAGAAGAAAAATATACTAAACACAACATACCCGATTTCAAAACCGAAGCTAACAAGAGCGCAAATGACGACGGCGGCATCCATGATGTTCCACAAGTCGCGGAGATACGCGCCTGGGTGGAACAGGATGCCGAGATCGACGATCTTCAACAGCATCTCCACAGTGAACACACCAGTAAACGCGTAGTCAAACAAGTTCAGGAACTTGTTCCTATATTAAAAACAAACATTACAAATATATTTTTTATATCACAAAGTGATAGGATTAGTCCACACTATGTTAAGCCGTATACATTGCCTTTGAACACAACAGTCTGACTTGCATCTCGTTAACTTAAATAAATTATATTAGGTTGCATTATAATATCGGCTTTGAATAAAACATAATAAAAGTAAATCTCACCTTTCGCTATCTTCAAGTACGGGGTCTTCAGCTGCTAAAGCTGCCGAGCTCATACATATAACTACCATGATAAAAAAATCAAAATATTTTAAATTTACGACCCAATGTGCGCCGCGCCTAATTCTGTAAGAAAAGCAGAAACATTGTTTGTAAAAGAGAAGTCATCTGATTAAGTTGTCGATATACATTGAAAATATATTTAACTTACGGATTAGTAGGGGATAAAATAAACATGGACGAATATGGCAGCATTGGTTTTGGTCCATCTGCTATTTCTTCTTCTTCTTCTTTTTTGGCCTCTTTCTTTTTCTGCAATATTGAATGGCATATTATAACGTGAGTTCATTCATCCATGCATATCTAGCTTTTTTCTAGCAATTTGTATTAAAAAAATCTATGTAACTGATATTATTGTTTTTATAAACAGCTTAGCTTAGTAACATCTAAAGGAATTAACTTTTTTTTTGTAAATTACAACATTTAGAAATAATATTGATTAACAGTAATGATGATCTAGCTTCCTAATGAGTATCTACTTGGTTAGGTAATGTAATTGATTAGCTTCAGGATGATTAAGCCAAGAAAAAGTAGAAAGAATGTATATGAATGATTTGAGTCCTAAAATTCTGAACCTATTGCTGGGTAATTAATTAAATGTAAGTCTATAAAACAATTCTATGAATTTTGTTAAGGAATAACCTATTATGACATCTGGCCCACAGAAGCGATATCGATCTGTATAGTTACTCAGATTTAAAATATTGTTGATAATTGAAAGATGAAATTATAGCACGTAAAGATAGAAGCAGACGATACAGAAGTTCATGCTGCGATTGCGTTAGGAAAGCGTTCTACCAACAATAGTTTAAATCTGTTTGTAATGCACAAGACGAAAGCTTTGCTTTAGCATCACCGCCGTGGTCAACTGTACCTTCCTACTCGTCGGCGAAGAGGGACTTATGTCTACGCGCGGCGTGCTCCCGTCCACAGCGTGTAATGCACTTATCTCTTTCTCCAATTCCAATTCCTAATTTGTCGGAAAATTTTATGAAATATTTCAGTAAGCTGCTCGTGGTAAAGTGGAGCATGCTGTGAGTCAAACTGTGATTCTAAATTGAAAGCACAGATATGTTATTGAGTGACGTTAACTTACTTGCTTTCCTTTTTCCTCCTCGTCTTGTTCCTCTTCAGCCGCTGTCAACTCCTGTAATTACATAAATACAACATTTTCACACATGAAGCGACGATTAATATACAAGGTAGCGCGTGCTATGTTGACAATCATACACCACAGCATTCGGCTATTTCACATCAATGATTTCGAAGCTGCAGATTATTTTTATATGTTTCACTAACTGTTCTATTCTCGCAATCTTGAAGATATTCTTAAAGAATCAGCAGCTACGGAATCCTCGGATCTGGTGGCACTCACCTGAGCATTAGCCAAGTTATCGACAGCGATGGCAAGGAACACGTTTAGCAGCGTGTAGTTGCCAAACAGTACGAGGATGACGAAGTAAAGCGAGTACAACATGCCTCTTTGGATGCCTCCTTGGGATTGGATGCCGTCGTACATCACTTCGTTCCAATCTTCACCCGTGAGAATCTGAAATGTGGAAATATAAAATTTCATCAAGTGCATCTTGTTCACTTTTATTAAACCAAAACAAAAACTTTATTCCAAAAAGATCGGAAAAAGCATATTGTGTTATAATATTTGCTATGTGTAGTGTGTACTGCACTGCCAAGGCCTCTATTATTTATTCCGTTTTATCAATATTAATATCATAGCTAATATTCACCTGGAAGACAGTAAGCAACGCGATGGGAAAGGTGTTGAAGTTGGTCGGTGGTGTTCCATCTTCAAAGTTGAATTGTCCGCCAAACAGCTGCATGCCAAGAAGTGCGAAGATGAGAATGAACAAGAAGAGCAGGAACAACAGTGAAATGATGGACCGCATCGAGTTCAGGAGAGATATCACAAGGTTCCGGAGCGAGGCCCAGTATTTTGTAACCTGCAGAAACGAAAACAAATAAGATTTCAATAACTATACAAGTATATTTTACAGGTACGAACACAGTGTACGCATGAATGGAGTTTTTTGTGTGTACCTTGAATATCCTCAGCAGTCGCAACGCTCTGAGCACGGACAACCCGAAGGATCCTCCTTTGACTTCCGACCAGACGACTTCGAAGATCGATCCCGATATGACCACACAGTCGAACCGGTTAAACGACGACTCGAAGTATATCCGCGGGCCCAGAGCGTACATCTTCACCCACATCTCCATCATGAAGAGACCAAGGAACACGAATTCGGCATAATCTAAGGCAAACATGTAAGTTAATAAAACTAATCTGTTCATTATGATAATTTAATTTAAAAACAAACGTTACATTTGACTTACATAAAAATGAGGTTAGCCACTTCGGCTGCCTGTAGTGCTCTACAGCAACGCATATCGTGTTGAACAGCACCAACACAATGACGAACCAGTAGAACCACTGGGTCTTCACTGTGTGACGTATCCAAAAGCGAAACCTCTTTTCCGCCCGCCAGAAATCGGCGCACTTCCCCACCGTACGAGACTTGCTTTTCAAAAAACCTGCGATCAACATCAATACTTAAAGCTACCAGCTTAAATTTAATTTACCAACTAGCAAATCCTTGCTAAAGGGATCCAGGGTCCTAGTTTTGTTTCATTGAATTCCATTAAAAATCTTTAATTAATATTTAATGTTTGTAATGGAATTCATGTTTTATGGAGTCTATTAGGAGGGTGCGTCTAGCGATAACTCTACCGCTACTACAATTGTTACTCCACCAATATTACACAGATTTAACAAACACGTCACAATATTCGACCGATTTTCAGTGACTCAAATACAAACACACACAACTCCTGCATTTAGTCACGTTTTAAGGTAACTTTATCACTATCACTTATGCAAAACAAGCTTAGGAATATTATAAACCAACGATTTATAGCTTACGGCAGTAGGAATAGTTAACGTCTGTACGTATTGATGACTACAATTTTCAGTGAAATTACTTTTTTAGTATACTTTTTAAGCATTTACTGTGTTCTATACAACTTAAATGAGAAATTGAACTTTTTGTTGCAAGTTTCGGCGATCAACGTACAGTCGTAAAGGAAGGGAAGTTAGGGTCTCTAGTCCTAAATCTATGACTAGGCTATTTGTCTACATAAGATGAAAAGGAATATTCTACCAGAATCACGCTTGATCCCATACCTTGCTTTTTCTTTGGAACTGTAAACAACCAACACACAAATAGAGTACGAATACAGATGAATATGAAAAAGAATGATTGAAAAATAGAGTCTCGAAAAGTAGTCATGCAATATTTGGAAATTATAAAACATGTTGGAAACAAAGATACTGATACTTATTAAGAAAACGATATACTTATGATTTAAATTTCAAAGGAATACCCGATTAAAATACCTAAAATACTGAACAAAGATTGAACGAAACGTTTTCATGCGTTCTATAGATAAACTTGATGGGTTATGTAGATTAGAAAACGTAAAGAAACACACACACATACATCGAAATGTGATGAGTTTGTGAAGTGTACTGACCGTCATCTCCACAGTCTTCGTCTTGTTCTTCCTCTTCTGTATCTGTGCTTTTACTTTTTCCTAAGTTTTTTAACTTCTTTTTCGCTGCTGCTCTTCTTCGAGCTAAAACAAAAACAATAATTTAGTTTACCTATTTTATATAGAGTTACTTTGGCTTAATAAGTAGTAGTTAAATAGTAGTCATTAATAAGAAGTATCATACCTTCTATTATGTGCATTTTTTCTTCCTCTGTCGTTCTTTCTTCCGCTAATATTACTTCCTCTGCAAGATAATCATTAATGTTATAGCCACAGTATAGAAAACAAATATAGGCTTTATTTAAAATTCTTATTTTAAAACATACCTGCTTTACATATCCACTCAACGTAACCATTGAGTTCTCTCTCTAGCTGCTGCTGTCTTCTTATTTTAAGAAATTCTTGTCTATTTTCTACTTTCTCTCTTTCTTTAGCAAACTCACTGCAATTTAGCGATACATACGTATTAAGTATTCTAGCAAATTAAAGTAGCATACAACAACAAACCCCAATCAAAAAATTATATCCCACTAATAAATGCGAAAGTTTGTGTCTGAGCTTTTTGCCTCTGACTTCACGCAATAATTAATGAACTGAATGCGATAAAGTTTGGTTTTAAGATAGCAATTTACGCGGGCAAAAGAGATTGACTGGCGCGGGGCGTAGCCAGTCTCTGATAAAGTTTAGCCTTAAGAACTCAACAGACAACAAAGTTGACTACTAGAAGGGCAAACAGAGCTTGTTAGTTTCCTAATTAGTAGCGTATCTAGCTTCTACTACAGGATTATCAAAAAACTAATATCAACTTCAAATATTAGAATAAAAACGTTATATGTTGTTATTTCAATCACACTAAAGACCTGCTTCTGTGATCCAATTAAGGTACGCTGTGAAGTCTTGATTGAAAAGTCGTTGAGCTCTTTCCTTTATAAATTGGGCCCTTTTTTCTACACGACCTCTCTCATTTGAAAACTCACTACATTTTTAACATAAAAAAACATAAATGTAATAAAGTAAAACGTTAAAAAGTGGTAATTAAAGTTTATGTGACAGACTTACCCGCTAAGGACACCAAGAACTAAGTTGAGCATAAAGAATGAACCCAATACTATGAGAGGCACAAAGTAGATCCAGTTGAACGCACTACCTAGCGCGTCATTCGTCTGTAACAAAAAAATACATTATGATACAACTTTCCGTCCAAATTTTAACACCAATTTAGATAATGTGACTGCATTGAAGTTGACTTCTCTTTGATTCTTCTTTTGAGAATTTAAGGCTTCGTAAGTTACGCTAAATCGTCGCGTTGACTGGTTGGTTGGTCTTTGGTAGCATTCTTTTGCTCTAGAAGGTTTTAAAGTGACGGGAAAATTCTTACATAAGGCGTAAAAAGAAGATTATTAATGTTCGCTGCATAGGTATCGTGTTTTTTCGCCGAACGGGACGTGATATTTTTATATGAAACGATGTCAAGAAATCGTCACGTCCCGTTCGGCACGAGAAAAATCACGTTACGTATGTTTAAAGTCTACGGACACTTTTTGAACGATGCACGTCATGCTCCTGTCCCATCCGAGGTTTTCCCCGTTAACGTATGCAGCGACTTTAAATGCTAGTAAGCAGGTACGTTACCCAATAGAGGATGGCGGTCCAGCCCTCCATGGTGATGCACTGGAAGACAGTGAGCATGGCGAAGCCGATGTTATCGAACGACGTAATGCCCCGGTTCGGGCCTTCCCACTTCTCCAAGCACGTGCTCGTCTCGTAATCGCACACATTCGCACCGTAAGGCGCAAGGCTCTCGTTGTCCGCATTGCACGGCGTTGGACTTTCACCTTCGTTTATTGTTTCACCTGTATCAAAAAAAAAACATCTCTATCGGTAACCGGGAAGTGGGGGTGTGCTGCAGATATTGATGCTATTTTTATATTACAAAAAAGAGCTGTCCGAGCTATCTATAAGATGGGCCCCAGGGAATCACTTAGAGAAAAATTTAAAGAGATCAATATATTAACGCTCTATTCACAATATATTTACGAAAACTTGCTCTACGTTCACAAAAATCCTGATATTTTTCGCAAAAATAGCGATATTCATAATTTCAACTTAAGAAACAGGGATGAGCTGACCTTGCCCGGTAGTAGGCTCCGGAAAATAAGCAGGTCGTTTAATAGTACATGTGTGCTCTATTACAATAAATTACCTAAAGATGTATATGACATGTCCATTAACAAATTCAAAACTTTTATAAAGCATAAATTGTGCGGTAAGGCATACTATGATACCTCTTCGTACCTTAATGATAAGAATCCATGGATGTGACTTTAATTGCTCCATTTCAAATAATACCTTCAAATATTTGTAATATTGACCTTTGTGAGCGTGATCACATAAAAAAAAAAACCCCATGAGTTTCTTGTGTCTTCTTCTCATTGGTGGGCGCGTTCCGAAGGCACACATCCTAACTTAGTTTTTAAGACTATTTCAAGTGATCATGTGTATGTAAATACATAAGCATTGAAAGAAATAAAGAAATTTGAAATTTGAAATTTGAAATTTGATCAAAAATTTGCAAGATTTGACGACGAACAGGTGAAGCTAAATTCAAGCTTGTAAAAAGCACTGCCAATTTAAACATTGATTCCAAAAGATCAAATTGTGAGAATGTGTTAATAATTTGGCAGACTACAATTAACGTTTGTGAATTAAATAAATTTTCATCGAACACCCACGTTATTAGTCAAAAGGACCTATAGAAAAATGCTAACTGTTCGTGTTCAAAACTATATTTTCACCATAAATTCCATGTATACTTCCTACCAAGTAGGAGTATCATAATTCACATTCACAAACTTATAAATAACTTTAATTATTAGAAATGTTTTTTATCTGTACATTTCAAACAAAGTAAAACTGTTAATTTACTGTTAATTTAAACACGCCACGTTCAAATATGAGCGAGGGTGCAATAGCAGGCGTAATTGTTTGAACAAACTTTAGATTGCAAGTAGGTCACTACTAGTAGTACAGTCGCATATAAATGGTAAATAATTGAGGGGTAAAGTTTTAAGAAATGAGCATGATTGATCATTATATTAGTACCGTCGAGTAAGATTTCTCATTAGTAATTATGTCAAAGGTTTACTAAATTGACTGTTGACATGGTATCGTTAATGTAATGCGATACCTGTTTAAGTACCAACAAATCTTTCTACAGAGAGAGTCGTATAATAGACCAGGGTCGATAATTTTTAAAACAAAAAGATCGTTTTTTTGCATTTTCTGAGAAGATTTACTACAGTAACATATATATTTTTTTTCACCATCGAAAAGTAGAGATTTCAGCGAACAGAAAGCCTACCAACTTTTAAAAAAAGCTGATATTTTGACGGGTGAATTTTCGATTGAAAATTAGGGTGTTTTTTCGATAATAATTCAAAATAAGGTGAAAAAATAAATATTTCTAATCAAATAAATTACAGCGTATTTGGGACATAAAAAGGAAAGTTTTCACCAAATTTCGTGAAAATAAAACATTTTTGTAAAAGATAAACATAAAAAACCAAAAACTTGGTTTTTTGAATTTTTCACATAAATTTTGAGGTTATGTGAAAAAAGTGTGAATACAAAAGTTTTAGATCTTTTTATTACCTACAACTTTGCCATTTGAGTTTTTTCCATAGGACTTTTAGTTTTGCCGGAAATCGAGATAAACCGTTTTTTACCCTTAAAAGCTCACCCCCATACCCTTCCCGACCTCAGATCGCCCGTAAATTATTTTTCCTTTAATTTTTTATACTCCCCTCCGTTTCTAATGGGTTTCATCCTACTATTATTTTTTTTCACTTTTTATTATTTTTAAAGGCTTCTACCCTGGTCTATAATGGATTCATGAATTATGAATATCTGTGCTTTGATATCGATATTGTGGTTCACATTGATGCGGTCAGAGTATGTGGAACAATGATATTGTCGTTTAGATATTCTTTTAGAAATGTGAATTTGGTTAGAATATGAAATGGATAACGCAGGTTATGGCGAGAAAATTAATAGTCGCATTAGAAGTCAACTCGCGACCTTGAATCAGTTCACCGACCTCAAGTTTTTACTATGCTCCAAGTCTGACCACAGTGATCAGAATTGATGTAATGCAGATCTGAATCATGACGAATTTGAATTTTTCGGAAATGCTCTTTGTGGCAACATATCTATTTATTCTTAAAACTAACAATGAAGCATAGCTGTTTGAATGCTGAGATGAATATGGATAAATGAGGATTGATAAAATAAGGAATTGAACCCAAAAGTTGGCATAAGAGAGGGCTATTAGTAGCGGCAGTTACGGAAAAGGTGAAAGAAAATCGTTTGAGTTTGTATGGACATATGTTAGGTACATATGTCCATACAAACTCAAACAATTTTCTTTCTGAGGAGAGATGTCTAGAAGAGTGATGAGTATGAATATGAAGAAATAGAAAGTAAGAAAATATGTGAATGATAGATGACGGTTAATGAAGTAGAATGGAAGAACACGACAAATTGCGCCGATGGTAAATAAATTAGGATAAGGGCAGGAACAAGAAGAGTAGGTTGATTTTTACAGTTAAAATTGTAATGTTAAACGAAGTATACTCACTAATATCTTCTAAACTATAACAAGTCTTATGCAGCGCCCCCGAATAAAACTCGAGGCCGATAATAGCGAAGATGACTATAGCGAAAAGCACCAAAAGGCCGATCTGCAGCAACGGGGCCATCGCCTTGATGATCGACTTCAACACAACTTGTAGACCTATACGAAAAAAAAAAGTTAATTACAGGCAAAAAGTTCAAATTAAATAAATCCCGTTGTTATTAGATTCGCGGATAAACAAAGATAAAAAACGTTTTAAACCTTTTCTTTTCTAAATAAAGATAAAGTCGCCAATTAGATAATAATAATGTGATTTAGTGATTTTAAAATAAATGTGAGTTTAATTCAAAGGATTGAAAGCTGTATTTCATTGGTTTGCGTTAAATTCATTGACAATAGAAATAAAACTGAAATGTTTACGAGGTTGGCTCTGTAACTTTTAGATGTTTTGAGTCAGAACTAAGTAAGTAGGTACTTTTCTATATAAGAATTAAGTGTAACATGATTATAAAATCAACATAGAACAAATAAAACGTGCAAAGAGAAAGATGCCGATGCATATTTTTTAGGCGTAAAGACAAAAAGTTTGATAGACTTGTCTGCAAGAGACATGCAAGAAACTTCTGTAATTGTTTATAATGTTAGTCAGAGTAAACTTAAATTATTGTTAGGTACATTTAGATGTTTGTTTTAAACTTAACAACTTTTAAAATTTATGTTTTAACCAATTCTCACGACTAAGCCCTCTAGTTTAAACCATCGTGATTTATTACTGAATAATATTTTTGTAATCAAAAAAGATTATAAAAAACATAATTTAGCACAATGCAGTTTTTGTAAGACGTACAAAGTGCTGCAAGAGTCTTGTCTAATAGTTATCAAAATATACATAAAAATATGCTACGGCAAATTCTAGTGTAACTACTATTTACTAACTAAAAATGTTCTAGAACTCACTAGGAACGCCCGAAACTAATTTAAGGGGCCTCAGCACCCTAATGGCACGCAAGGTCCTGAAGTCGACGTCGGGTGCGACCGGCAGCTGCGTGATGATACTGCCAAACACATATCACTCGATACTATAGCCTGAACTAGCAACTAGCCTAAACGAAACCACTACAATAGGGCTGTGCTATCTCTCTCACATACTCCTTGTTTGTTACCTACTTTGAAGATGTTTTACAAGAGTCTACCGGGGGTCAATAGCACAACCCTACCTTGATAAAAGTATATAATCGTCTACTAACTAAATATTCCGTAAATATCTAAATTAGTCACATCATTATTAGCTATTATTAAAATATACACATTTTAATCTAATATTACACAATATTTATTCACACCTAATGTCTTCTTTAGCTAAACATTTAACACATTAGCTTTTTGTATTTGAAGAACCTACAGTTACACAAAAATATAGCAAATATTAAAGTACTATTATGCAAAACGTAGCCCTAGAAATACATTAAAACATTTTCAATAATAAATCACATTAAACCACACACATTTTTATAGAGTTTTATAATAAATAACAAAAAACTAGTCAATTCAAAACACGAATGATGCTACTTTTGTTTACTAAAAGAAAAAAATATTTAAAATCTATTAATTTCATAGACTAGCTGTTCGAGACTACTGTTTAAAAAAGTTGTAAAATTGTAAAACAACTAGCGAGAACTTGCTAACGAGTAATAAGGTTAGGTAATTATGTGAACGTTTTCGCCAATTACTGTGAATTACTTGGTATCCGTGAGACGAGCTTGAGCGGGCGTAGCACTCTGAACGAGCGCAGCATTCGCAGGTCTACGTCCACGTTGTATTCGGCAAATATCGTCATCGACCTAGTTGTCACCATCACCTCAGCGTCAATATACTCTCTCTCTCCCTCTCTCTCTACATTTATAATTGTATTGCTAAAGCAATTTATGCAAGCCAATTCATCTGCCTGATTCACGCACACATGTTTTGAATTTGGCTATCGTGGCGAGAGTTTTCACAAAAAACTAAGGGCGTTGTTGCCGGGGGCCGTGCGAGCATTACTTGATCAGAAAATTAACCAATTATGTAGGTACCTTCATAGCGTTTTTTACATACATTATTTTGATAGGTCAGCGTATGACCACTATATCACTTAATGCTGCCTAAGATGTAGCACGCTTTCCTAGAAGATACCTATTCACTCGCGAAACAGTGATTCGAGCTTTCACGTAATGATTCGCGCGGCCACCGGCACCGCCGCGCCTGTCTGATTGCTATGTAGGCATATCATAGCGCTCTAAAGACTGTATTGAACAAGAACTAAATGTAAGAAGTGTTCTTTTTCGTAAGAAGATCATCTGAACAGTCTTTTGCAATAATAACTGTTTGTAATAATTCTTAATATCAAACAACCATTTTCAATTCAACAATCTCAATATAAACATAGATCTTGTCGTTTCTTTAGCCTTCCAATTTTATTAGATAAGTACAGTCACATTATCAATTAGCTGAACCTCACGTGACCCGGAGCTCACTCGCAAATCTGTAGGGTTGTAAAGTAATGTTACCTGATTCTGTTTTTTTAACAATATACTATACAATACAATATAAAAAAATAACAAAATTGGTATATAACTATATTTTTACAGATATGCGAATGAGCTGATGAGCTCTGGGTCACGTGGGGTTCAGCTAATTGGTAATGTGACTGTACCTATACCAGTTACAAATGGTCCAGTAGGTATTCGACGTGAAACTTTTCTAGAGATCGTTCATTAAAAATGGCTGTAATTATTAATATTAATAAAAACTTCAAAGTAAACTTACCCAGTTACTACAACGAAAAAATCCATGATGTTCCAAATGTTTCTAAGATACGATCCCCTGTGTAAAACAAAACCTAAAGCTAGAATTTTTAACGAGGCTTCTACACAAAATATTCCTAAAAAGTATGTCTCGGTCTTTTCCTGTAACAAAGAGAGAAAAATTATTAGATAATTGATAATCATAGATAGATAGATAAACATCTAATAGATCAGACAATCAATAGTCTGGTTTAGGCGTAAAATGCCTGACGCATATAACTAAAATGGTTGTTATGCTCAACCTAATCCTTAACGTGGGTACTTTATAATTCCAAAAGTTAATTTCTTAGTTTGTGTGTCCCCTATTCACAAACGACTGGACGCATTTGGATGAAAATCAGCATTAGTTGTAGTTTAGAAGATGGAGATGGACATAGAAAACTTTTGATCCCGAAATTCCCCCGGATTAGGAACTTACGTGAGTAAAATCACAGGGTGCAGCTATTGTATCATAATTTTGGTTTTAATTTTGATAAGTTTTTATGTAAGCACGGAATTTTCGGCTACCTGCGTTTTTTAAAATTGTTTTTGATATACCTACTACGAAACTTTTTAACTCACACGATTTGTATTCATATTAATTATAGCGACCCGCTCTGGCTTCGCACGGCTATATTATGAATGTAGTATACATATAAACCTTCCTCTTGAATCACTCTATCTATTAAACAAAACCGCATCAGAATCCGTTGCGTAGTTTTAACGATCTAAGCATACAAAGACACATAGCGATATAGGGACGACGAAAAGTGACTTTATTTTATACTATGTAGTGATAGTGATTTTCCCGAGTCCTATCGCATATTTTTATTTCTCTTACCTCGACGTTTCGACTATGTTACAATAGTCATGGTCGCGAGGAGACGGGAGCAGCGGCGAGCGTTGTCCTCTCATGCTGATAGTTGAGGGTAGTAACCGAGGGTAGGTCGAGTACCGACACTCGATTTTATAATAAGTTTTTGTTAGCAGTTTTATTGTTTTTAAAATACGCGATTAAGACCCGGGTAAATCACTATCACTACATAGTATAAAACAAAGTCGCTTTATCTGTCCCTATATCCCTATGAATGCTTAAATCTTTAAAACTACGCAACGGATTTTGATGCGGTTTTTTTAATAGACAGAGTGATTCAGGAGGAAGGTTTATATGTATAATACATGCATAATATAGCCGTGCGAAGCCGGGACGGGTCGCTAGTAATTACTATAGCTACGACGGTAATCCTAAACGGGATATTTATTACTTTGTTTTTATTTTGTGGAGTTCGGTATTTCTATGCTGTTACAAGCACTTTATTGCAGATAGATTTTGATAAAGGCGACGCGACGAAAAGTGGTGCTTGTAACATGATCGAAAAACAAGCTTCAAAAAGTCAAAAGTAAAAAAAAAATATTTCTTGGGATGCTTAATACATTAAAATTTGTATAAAGACCACATAAAATCGTCTTAAAAACTATGTTAGGTTAGTCACAAAATAAAACCAAAAAAATGGTTGGTAATAGATACCAAAATGCTACGAATATTCTTGTAGCAACATAGCAGCGTAAAGTAGTAGCAACGGATGTGCGTTGGCTTTGTTTGATGACAATAAGCTGGAAGACTTACCAAATTCTGTGCTAAGATGGTCTTATCGCCGTTGGGCAAATGCTCCTCCAGCGCCAGCACCACGCAGTTGGCGATGATGGTAAGCAGCACCGCGTACTCGAAGGGCGGCCACTCGATGATGAACTTTGTATATCTGAAATCAGAACACATCAATTCTTTTACTTTTATTCTTTATTTTTGTGGGTATGGCGTGTGCATGGCTTATTGGCAGAGTTTTTAAGAACTCCTTAATTTACAGCCAACATCAACTGTCTGTCCATAAATTAAGGCGCATATTGGAGCCAAAACCAAAATTCATTATGCATTTTTTTTTACATGCATCATAATCTACTTCTTCTTCTTCGTATCGATAGCACAAATAAAAGGGGAGATGATTAGGTAGGGTCAAATCCGTCCACTCCAGTGTGCTGTCGGGTTTTTGGCGTTGTTATTAGCTGATATTAGGTCATCCAACGTACAGCTATTATGGCTGGAAGGAGTAGCATAGTTTGCTCGGGAACCCCGCACTCGCAATGAATTTGACATGGATCGATCATGCCCCTCATAATAAACTACTAAATGACAACTAGATTCGCAGAGCCACATTCCATACCAATCCACGCATGTGACGCAACGTTATCGGTCTAATGTAATTCTAGCTTTATACTTAATTAAATATGAGCTAAATAAAATAGCAACTAGCCAAGTACCGACGTGTTAGTGAAGCCAATAAATTGCCAGCTCTACTCTAGTAACCAGTGAACGGAAATTTTCCGTTCACTGCTAGTAACCGCTCATATGATGATGACATATTAATTAGCCTAGCTCTGGGTATCTCTATTTCTCCCTACACAGTGGGTGTCTGCACTCGATTATCTTTCGATTATATCCGACAATGTGCTAGAAGCATCGAGACGTTAGTATCCACACGAGATATTGCATTTACCGATCTAGGTAATTCAATTGTGATACTCTTTAAAAGTTTGTAGTCGAGTAACGGTTTTATGTAACTTAATGTGAAAATATAGTGGTATGCATTGTTAATTCGAAATTGAGTAAGTTTGGGCTAAGGATTTTTCTCAACAGTACTTTTGCTTTGCAAAGATTTGGATAGAACCAGTGTGCCAATGAAAGTCAAAGTGTGGAAATTGAAAAGAAATCTCAATTTACGAATAGAAGTGTACCAATCGGCAATAACTTTATCATAAGACTATTCATTTGTTCCTAATGTCAACACAATTAATATAATTCACGTCACAATAAATCAAATTTGATGAAACATTTGGCAACTAAGTAAACAAATATACAAAGCCTTCTTTAACTTTAAGAAGCATACCGTCTTTTATGTTTATAAGAGAGTGAAAAGACTGACAAAAACCGGCTTCGAACTTCTTAAGTCTTCAGTTTTTAATTGACTCAAGACGCCTGACCTCATCGAAAGCTTATTAAGCTGATGCTACCAATATTGTATTGATTAACCAACGCTACAAATAAAGGTCGTGTATATTAAGTGTTTTTCAATACGTTTACATGCTTTTCCAATTTATAAATTCTGTATTTTCCAACACAATATAATTTTGCAAACCCATTTGCAGTTTGCGGAAAACTATTGCTACATTTTACTTGTTTTCCACGGGCCAAGTGTCGCTTAACTTCGAACTTTGCAGGTGCAAAAACTTAAGGCCAAAACGTATTCTAGTTGCGAAATTCTTTGTAGAAATGTGTAGCTTGCAGTTCTACGGTTAATATTCCCCTGACCCGTCCTATATACATAATTTAAAGCTTCTATTAAGAATTTATATCGTGACAACACGGAAATATTTCAATTGCGGTCGCTTCTCAAAATTAAACTGAGATAGTTCAGAGTTCCATGTCATAAATTAGTTTGTGAATCGATTTTTGCAGAGACCTGCCTACTTTAGTTTGTGAAATGTGACTTTTTCGTTGTTAATATATGCGATGAAGTGTGCGATTAGTTAATCATTTTGGTTTATTTAAAAGTAACTAAATATTAAATATCTACGGTGATAGTTAAATATCAAGACATAGAACTACGGATTGTTTACAAAATGTATAAGAAGGCAAACAAGGTGTTCGTTTAATATTTATAAGAGGGAGCAATAGTGGCTCTCTTCGAATCATTCGTAGGGGACCGAGTTGGCAAGAGAGTTCAGGTTATCATAGATCGTTTTTTACATTGCGGTGAGCTTCTGAGCTATTTGTTTGCTTCCCTTCAGGTCCGTAGGGTATAGTTGTAAACATCTAGTTTCTTTTGTTTGTCGTAATATAGAAAAGCGTGTGATTAGGTCATACTTTTAGTTGAATTGTGTGATTGGTATATGTGTGTGTAAACAGTAGGTAGGTATTCACAGGCAGTTTCTATGTACACCTTCGATGATACCTCTATGATGTACACAGGTCTAAGGAAACCGTTTTCGAGCTTGGTTTTATGTTATAATATACGTAGGTACTCCAAAAAAGCAAGAATTGGAGTTGTTGATGCTTTAAACCTGGGCTGGGCTTTAAAAACTTTACGCGTTAGTACATAGCAATAAATTCACGGAAAAGTCATTACTTCACAAGTGCTTAATGTAAGTTTTGATAACATTGTTCGCCTAGAAAATCTAGATATGGTTTCTTTAGATCGCAATAACTTAGAAAGTTGTTTTTTACACTAATAAGGACCATTAACTTTAGTAATTGATATAAATTTCAACTCGCTATCTGTCCGATCCTGAGAAAAAGGGTCTTGACAGACATAAAACTTTTTCCTCTTGATATACTGACCTCCGAATAAAATTTTCGTCGGAAAATATAAATAGCGAGCTGGGCCCTGGGGTAGCGGGCTGGTGCGCGCCGCCCATGGTATCAGCTGGCGCCGCGCGAGCCTGCGCGCCCGCCGCCTCCTGCGCTGCCGCCAACCTAAAAACGCAGACAAAACAACAATTTAACAAAATATATTTTTATAGCGGTCTTAAGACCTCATAACATCACCAGTGTCCTGTACCTGCGGCCCAGTCGATTCGTGGCTATGTTCTGTCAGATTTTTCCATCTATATAATATACTAGCTGACCCGTGCCCACTTCGTTGGGCATAATGTTAATAAATTAAATTATCTATACTAATATAAAAAAAATACTTTTTGTAACTTAAATATAAAAGTTAGACATATGCTGCCGTTGACTTTTTTGTAGGCATTTTCAAGCTCCACATCTTTTCTCTAGAACTCAAAAATATATCTTTCATAGTTAAGGCAGCGTTCGTAAGAAACGCTTTCATTCGACCGTTTTTTCTCCGATTCACTTTGCAAAACGGACTACCACGTAAAAGCCTTTTTAATTTTCGGATTTTTATATAACCTATGACACTCAGCAATAATGTGGCTTTCTATTGGTGAAAGAATTTTTAAAATCGGTTCAGTAGATCCCGAGATTACCCTTTACAATTTAACAAATATACAAACACACAAACTTTACTTCTGTATAATATTAGTATAGAAGTATAGATGTATCTTTTATCTATCTATGTTTATCTATAGGTAAGGTATATACTGGGTGTCCGTTAATGAATGGATAAGCCTAAACCTACGGATAGAGGACGACACTGTGCCGGTTCAGAAAAATGAAAGTTATGTTCTATAAAAGTCTCTCGGTTTCCGAGATATCCGCCATTAAAAAAAAATTAAAAATTTCATTCCTTTCTCTATATTTTTTGATGCTAAAACTGCAAATGAAGAAATTATTCCAATCTGTTTTTTCGGTAGTATACGAGAATAAATGTGCTATAGAATGCAAATAATAATTATAATGAGACATTGAAAGTTTTTTACTAAGATTTAACTCAAACTTCATGATTTTTAAATTTTTTTACACCTGTGCCGGTGTAAAAAAATATATGGTCACCCTGGTGCCAAAAAAAAAAGCTGCCTATATCATCGAGATTCTGAAAAGGTACATGTGATATTGCCATCATTGAATACCAAATTAATTCCTATTTTAATGTCTATTCCCTCATCAAGCAAAAACGACTGAAGCGATTTCAATGTGTTTGCCTGGTGTCCGGACTTATTAACATCTAGTCTATATGTTTACTATATTATTGTAGGCACTAAGGCACATAACTAAGTTAACCTTCCTTCATAATTAAACATAAGTAACAAACAAGCAGTTAAATATTAAAATAATAGTGTTTGTATAATAACAATAACACAATACAATAAATTGTATTCAATGTTATTCGGATGCGAGCTCGTGGCGTGCTTTAACCACATTATACTTTTGTGCAAGCCAGTAGAAAGGCTTAGCAGTTATAATAACATTATCAATAAACGCTCTAATGTCTCTGCTAAATACCAGAAACTGTGTTATGTTTTTAATTGTTTTGACATTGAAAATGTCTTTCAGTTTGTTGAAGTAGGTTGAAGTATAGGCCCTAAATTCGAGAAAAGTGCAGGTGTAAAAGTATAGGTTCAAAAGTATAGGTTGTTTGAATATGCATCGAATTTCATCGGAGACATGTCAAAAGACGCAGGAGGCCAAGACCTACAAGATGGTCTCGGAATTTTGAAAATCGGCTGGGGTTTTTTTTGAAAAATTAAAATTCGATCTTCATTACGACCTCTGTGGCGCGTCGGGCGAACACCCGACTGCGACGCAGAAGGTTGCGGGTTCGATTCCCGCCGGGAACAAGTATTTATGTTGACCATAAATTCTTGTTTCTGGTTCTGGGTGTTTCCTTTAAGTATAATATGTATATATTTAGAAAAAAAAAAGTATATAAGTAGTTTATCCGTTATCTGGCACCCATAACACAAGCATTAAGTTGCTTAGCTTGGGGCTGGATGGCGATGTGTAATATGTCCTGAAATATTTATTTATTTATTTATTATTATTAAAATTCAGACTTGGGAGACGAAATTCGTAAAAACTGGGGTACCTAATCATTCCAAAATAGGAAAAAAAGCACTAAAGATGTTGATTGTAGCTAGCTACAATTTAAGCCGAGTGAGCTAGGAGCAAAATTGTAGAGGTCACACTAGCTCGAGTTGCTTGGTCTGCGCGAGAGCGCTCGTCAACTAATATTGGTGCAAAAGTATGAATAACACAGTGTATTGTTTTATAGACTTGATGATGTTTCTTATGAATTTGGCTGTACACTTTCCTTGTAAAATAAAACAGATAAATTTTCACCGGAACGAAAATTCCACTAAAAATGCCATTGGCATTTAATCCTCATAAATAGAAAATAAAAATAAAAACATTGCAGGGATTTCACACATCAAATAAACTTTTTAAACTCACACGATTTGTTTTTATAATAATACTATCAGCATAAGAGGACAACGCTCGCCGCTGCTCCAATCTCCTCGCGACCATGACTATTGTAACATAGTCGAAACGTCGTTGTAAGAGAAATAAAATAAAAAAATATTTACGCGATTAAGACCCGGGTAAATAATTACTATTCCACACATCGCCATCTAGCCCCAAGCTAAGTAACAAGACTTGTATTATGGGTGCTAGACAACGGATATACAACTTATATACTTTTCTTTTGTAAATAGGTAGGTACAATTATGTAGGTCAGTGCTCCGTGCCCCGTAAAGTTACGTTCTGTATGCTTACTTGTACATAGCTATAGGTATACCTATTTATAAAAGGGGTGAACTAACGTAGCAGTGCATTAATGTAATTAATGCCGACTTTAGAGACTTGTACCTACAGAACGGGTGTGATATTTTCCTAGCACTATCATGCCTCTGAGAATATTAGAGAATATTATATGTAGCCTTACAGTTGATAAGAGGAAACTTAGTTTAATTTAAATAATACATACGTTTTACAAGACTGTTTCTTGTATAAAGCGCTTCGCGGTTGCACCCGTGTGACTCCCGATTCCGTCAAAATATCGGGATTAAAAATAGCCTATCACACTCCTAATGAATCAATGTATCCTCATATCAAGTTTCAACAGAATCGGTCTATTAGTTTCTGAAGGCCAATTCTCGTAAATAACATTGTTCAAATTACATTTCAATATCATTTCGATTGCATTTCGATCACAAATAATACCCTCAAAGTAGCTCAAAACACCGTCAAAGTTAGCTTTTTGTAAAAAAAAACTGAGTTTGAAGGTATCTTTTGCAATCGAAATGCAATCGGGATGATATTGAAATGTAATTTAAACAAATTTATTTACGAGAATTGGCCTTCGAGCATATTCAATGCAAACAAACAAACAAATCTTTTCTTTGTGAAAAATATGGTTTGGAACACTTCGTGCTCGAGTCCAACTCGCACTTGGCCGATTTTTTTAAAATAAATTTTGTAATAAGTAGGTAGTTATAAAAAATCTACTGAAGGTTTCTATTCCGAATGTATTATTCCTTCATAGGATTTAAACACGGCAGTACCTATTGTGTTAGTAAATATACAAGTAACTTGATTTATCATGGTTGCTTGCTTGTAAATCGGACGTCACTACATAGTATAAAACAAAGTCGCTTCCCGCTGTCTGTCCCTATGTATGCTTAGATCTTTAAAACTACGCAACGGATTTTGATACGGTTTCTTTTAATAGATAGAGTAATTCAAGAGAAAGGTTTTAGTACAGAAAACAAAACTACCAAGCGTATGCAGTCGCGGGCAACAGCTAGTATGGTATAAATAAATAAATATTGTAGGGTAATCCACACATCGCCATCTAGCCCCAAGCTAAGTAACTAGACTTGTGTTATGGGTGCTAGACAATGGATATCTTTTTTTCTAATATACAGGGTTATTGGAAATTACACTAGCAAGCCGTTGAGGGCCACTTCTGTGCACCTAAACAAACAACTTTTGAACATTGAAAATTCGAACATTTTTTTGAAAATTTTGAAGTTAGGTTTACCTGAAAATCAGCTGTTCCTTACACGGAGATGTCTTTAACCTTAAAATTTTAGTTATTTTTTAAGTTTTATCTACTGTTTTACTTAGTGTGAATGACCTTTATTTTGAAAAATCAGCTGTTATTCGAATATAAATAACCTCTAAAATTTTCATTTTTTTTTCGAATTTTCAAAAGTCGTAGAACAAAAGTTGTTTGTTACGGTGCACAGAAGTAGCCCTCAACGGCCTGCTAC
The DNA here is from genome assembly GCA_907269075.1 of Idaea aversata. Taxonomy (NCBI): domain Eukaryota; kingdom Metazoa; phylum Arthropoda; class Insecta; order Lepidoptera; family Geometridae; genus Idaea; species Idaea aversata. The sequence goes on from OU026084.1 coordinate 4,378,882, forward strand.
TATAATTACCAATAACCCTGTATATAAATTACGTGTCACGTTGTTTGTGCGCGATGGACTCCTAAACAACTTAACCGATTTTAATCAAATTTACACACGGTATGCAGTTTGATCCAACTTGAAAGATAGGATAGCTTACATCTTAATTTATCCCGATATTCCTCCGGGATCTGGAGAGCGCAGCTAGTACTTAATATATACTTAAAATACATAGAAACAACCAGACCACAGACAAATATTTAAGCATAAATACTTGTCTGAGGCGGGAATATTCGATTCCGGAGTCCGGCATGGGACCAACTGGGTCGTCAAAGTCAAAGTATAAATATTTGTCCAAAAGTGGATCGTGTCCCGGCAAGTAAATCGGCATCACTAATCGTACGGTGTAACTGACCTTAAGACCTTTATATCTAGGTCATTGGAACGACCGAGAATAACTATTGTCTATTTCACACACAATCCACGGAATTCTAATCTAATTAACACGTGGAAATAGATTTTTCGACATCCGTCCTGGGGCCTAAGTCTGCTAACACAATTGTATTTCAATAGTGTGTCGATATAATCGTAATAGAAATTTAATGTCAAAAATATGACATTACATGTCAAATTGGTAGTCTCCTAACGTTAACTATTCAATCGAAACACCACTGACACACCACTGACTCACTTCGGTATTCTGCTCTACAATCGTGGCTTAATGGAATCTCGATAGTTGTTAAAACGGTATATCGCTTAGCAACATATACCATGTTGCTAGGCAACACCTGCAAGGTAAATATTACCATACCATTGAGACTCCATAGTGATTATATTGCGATGTTATTAAAACTTTAGCAGAATACCAAATAAAGTCACAATCTCGATATAATATCAATAGAGTCTCGACTTTATTTGGTATTCTGCTAAAGTTTTAATAACATCACAATAGAATCACTATGGTGTCTCAATGATATGGTAATATTTACCTTGCAGGTGTTGCCTAGCAACATGGTATATGTTGCTAAGCAATATACCGTTTTGACAACTATCGAGATACCATTAAGCCACGATTGTAGAGCAGAACACAAAAGTGAGTCAGTGGTGTGTCAGTGGTGTCTCGATAGAATAGTCAACGTTAGGAGAATACGAATTAATTTAAAATAGTTTAAAATTTAAATGAAATACAATTGTGTTAGCAGACTTAGGCCCCTGATGTTCGTCTATATTTGGTATAAAAATAGATGTCCTTCGAAGGACATACATAAGAATAGATGAGAAAATGTATTTTCATAGAACTGAATATAATAATAATAAATAAATATTGCGGGACATTCCACACATCGCCATCCAGCCCCATACTAAGTAACTAAACTCGTATGTATACGAGTTTAGTATACTTATAATACATAGAAACAACCAGACCACAGACAAATATCTAAGCATACATACTTGTCTGAGGTGGGAACACTCCTGTGGTTGGCAGTTCGGCATGGTGACCACTGTGCCAACTGGGTCATCAAATAAAATACAATACTAGCTTTTGCCTGCGGCTTTGCCCACAATTTCAGCCTCTTAGGGTTGGTTTATGCTGGGAATTTATATTTCAGTCAGTCAAAGCTATAATATCTTTATATTTATAGATAAGAAAAGAAAAGAAATATGCAGTTTCGAGTCTATTAAATGAAACATGACAACATGAGTTTGCTTCTACAATAATTATTTAGGTAAGTAACTGTATTGACAATTTAAAAAAATCACGTCTGCTGTTGAAAGAGGGCATTAAAAACAGTATTTTGTTTAAAGAATAGACCTCCTGAAATCTGCGCACAAAGGGCCTTCGAGTGAGGTGGCGAGAGAAAGGGAGCGTCCCCCGAAGTGGGAGGAGAGAGGGCGTAGGTCGAGTGATCGGCCAAAGCTAAGGACATCACATCTTGCCTTCGCCAGCCTCATTAGCTAATCCACTCGACTTCATATAGTTAAGATATGAGAATACTGGGCTGTGTAGAACAGTCCGACTGTGAGTTTGTTTATTGTGGGGTAGGTGTTCCTATGCGTAGTAGGTACGCAGCTTGTTTTTATATAATACTAGCGACCCGCTCCGGCTTCGCACGGCTATATTATGCATGTATCCTACTAATATTATAAATGTGAAAGTTTGTGTGAGTGTGCGTGTGTATGTATGTTACTCCTTCACGCAAAAACTACTGGACCGATTGCGATGAAAATAGGTATCTAGATAGCTGGAGACCTGGATTAACACATAGGATACTTTTTATCCCGATATTCCCACGGGATTGGGACTTAAGTAGGTGAAACCGCGGGGCGCAGCTAGTTATACATATAAAACTTCCTCTTGATGAATCACTCTATCTATTTAAAAAAAACCGATTCAAAATTCGTTGCGTAGTTTTAAATATTTAAGCATACAAAGGGATATAAGGACATAGGGACAGAGAAAGCGACTTTGTTTTATACTATGTAGTGATAGTGATAGTGATGTAGGTACTTTTTTGACGTAGTAACGATTATAAATCGATGAACATCGGCATTCACAAAAAAGTCACGTCATCGCTTACGTTCCGTTATTGACAAGCAACGTATTATCGTTGCTATAGTTACCGTCAATGTTTTCTCATAACGTTATCACGTAAAATTATCGCCCGTAAAACGACTTTACAGACAACCAGTAGTTTTTATTTTCAAGGAGTTCCCTTTGGTTACAAATAAATCTGTTTTCCTTCTTTCCTTTTCTTTTTTAATTCTATAACCAAAGTCAAAGTTCAAATTACTTTAATTTAGAAACATGCATACATGAATTCACATTAAATCGTATTAAAAACTGTGTTAGGATTTTTACCGTGTCTTGAATTGCGATAGTCTATTATGATACGAGTAGATGTCTACGTTATATGATTGAAAATGTTCAAAGCATGTCTCTACACGGCAGTTCACTGCAAGATTATGTATCTGGGTGTTTATTACCGTTTATCTTAAGGTGAAAGGGTACCTGCGCGCTCTCCATACAAACGTAGTCGACTGTTTCCTCCCTGGATAATGACACTAGAGCAAATATTTTTGTGCCATAAAACCTATAACTGCCATGACTATGCCCCTATGTTTTGGTTTTTTTCATTTTCTAATTATCATAGAAATTAAATTTAAAAAAATTAATAATTAAAAAAAAACAAAAAATAGGGGCATGGTCATGGCAGTTATAAGTTTTATGCACCAAAAATATTTACTCTAGTGTCATTATCCAGGGAGAAAACAGTCGACTACGTTTGTAATAGTTTGTATGGAGAAAGCCCCCGGTACCCTTTCCTCTTAACAAGAGAACGGGTTTATTATGTTTCTTCTATCAATGTGTTATTTGAAATCTTCTAGAAATTGAGATATTTGTACCGAAACTCGGCCTATTTTAAAAGTCTTTGCGGTAAGAGGCTACGGAAAACTATTATTTTTTTGTATTATACATATATTATTTTGAAATTATATTTATACATTCTACAGATAAGTGTTCCCTGATTCATTTGATATCTTTAAAATATGTAAAACTTTAACGGAAAAACCGGAAAATGAACCGGAACCATGCTAAAGTTTACTAACATTTTGACACTTTACCTATAAATGCGTATGGGTACCGTGGGCTCTATCGATACAAACGTAGTCGACTGTTTCCTCTCTGGATAATGACACTAGAGGAAATATTTTTATTGCATAAAACTTATAACTGCTATGACCATATTGACCATGCCCCTATGTTTTTTTTTACATCTTGATTTCTATGATAATTAGAAAATGAAAAAAACTGGTTGCCTGTAAAGTCGGTATACGGGCGAAAGTTTTACGTGACAACAACTGTGCTCGAGTGGAAGGGACGCGTGCCTTTCACTTTTTATGTCTGTCTCTCTCGCTCTTAGGCGGGCTAACCATGCCCGCGTGCCTCTCACTCGCTCTCATTGTGAGCGCATAACGTCAGCGGAGCGTAACGCAGTTTCTTGAAGTGTCACCCGGCAAACCAATTTATAAAACGTTGTCACGTCAAAATCAAGACATAGGGGCATAGTCATTGCAGTTATAGCACATATAGGTTCTAGGCAACAAAAATATTTGTGATGGTGTCATAATCCAGGGAGGAAACAGTCGGCTACGTTTGTATGGAGAGAGCGCCGGTATATTTTGAATAGACGTTATCAAATCCACCAAAAATCGACATTAAATTTTTTATAGTCAAATAAATAGTTACTAATATTTGGCATTATAAATCATTTAAAACGTTCAAAGAACATCAATACACTGTTCCTTGCATGATTATGTGGCTAAGTGTTTATTAACGTTTATCTCAACACGAGAACGGGTTTATTAGGTTTCCTCTATCAATGTGCTACTTAATTAATTGAGAGCCATTGCACGTTTAACACGCGTCCTACCTTCTGTGCTAGTAAGGTCTACGCCGACATGAACGGCTGGCCTATTATCATTACATAGTATAAAACAAAATCACTTTCCGCAAATGGTTCTGTGTTTGCCGAGTCGTTTGACGTCGAGTTTTTGTATAGTGAGCCCTTTTATGTCGATCGAGTTTAAACATCGCGTTTTCCAACGTCGCAAACGGTTTTACAGCGAAGTCTTTCCACGTCGAGTTTTTCGATACTGCGTTTTGAGTTATCGAGTTTTGGTTTGGGAACAGCATCGTTCATGCAGTACAGTCAGGAAAAACAGGCTACAATGTTAAATTAGATATTCTACAATTTTAAAATAGGTTTTATCATAGCATATTAAGGTTTTCTGAACTTAAATTCATAATTATATTTATTTTACGCATATTTTCACGTTCTATATTATTTTTGTTTTAAACCTGACGTTTCGTTGCAAATTAATATAAAATGCGAAAATATTCGTTAAAATAAATATAATTAAGTATATTTATCAGTCGAAAAATAGTAAAGGACCGTCCTCAAACACTGACACGTAGAAGAAGAAGAAGGAGAAGATATGAAAAATGAAGATTTGAAGTGTATGAATAATCTATGGAATTATTTTTACTTTACATAAATGTAAAAATTGATAAAAATAAAAACCCAGGTCTAAGTTCTGGTTAAAATAGGTACTAGTTTATACTAATGTGGTAACCAATGGCTAGGTTCCAACGTTATTTTATTATCATGTTACGGTGAAATTACTAGGACAACTAATAACGTTGAAGGCTGGCACAACCGCCTTAATAGAAAAGTTGGGAAATGTCCGACAATACATCGTACTGTCGATATTTTAAAATCTGAGGCAGATGAGGTAGATTTTAAAATATCACAGTCAGAGGCAAATATTGAGTGGCAAACAAAAAATAAAAAAATATATATATACGCGATAAATTGAGAACCTTTTTTGAAGTCGGTTAAAAACAAGAAAGCAGAGACAAAAATATTGCGCTAATCGTGGCGGATTTTTTAGCTCAAAAAATTACTGATGTCGAAATATGTTTGCGGCGTCTTTCTACAATTCGCTTTGATATAGACAGAAAGAAGTAGATTGGACATTTTCGAACCTTTCTTTTATTTTAATATTATTATTAAACCATTTTCGATGGCTTGATTATCTGTGATATTTCATTTTATAATTATTATTGTCTTTTATTGTTTAATCAGATTTTTATGTTTTTCTATAACTATGACAGTTTTATTTTATTTTTTTTAATCCTAAACATAATAATTTATTACCTGAGGCTGTTCTATTTAAATTCCTTTTTATGTTTTTTTATGAACACAGTCTTTAGTTATTTATTTTTTGCAGTTTTTTAATTTTTTTTGTCATAATTTCAAGACTAATTTGTTTTATATGCATTTTAATTTTCACATTTTACAATATATTTTTATTGCATTTATAATTATTGTGATTTTTACAATTTTTATTTTATTTTAATATTGCTCCTTATTTAGACAGATTTTTGTGATAATTAAGTACTAATTTTTAAATTAAGCAGTCGACACCTTCACCCCAAATTTTTAATTGATGTTTTAATGGCTTGATGTTTTAATGGTTTTAATCAGAATCAGAATCAGAAAATATTTATTGAAAAATGTTTTTCTTTCATTTTAATTATTTGTAGTGTTATTGTGATTTTAATAGGTGATTTATTTATTTATTTTGCACAATTATGACTGATTTTTTAATATTTTTTTAATATTTTTCTTCCATTTTAATTATTTGTAGTGTTATTGTGATTTTAACAGGTGATGTATTTATTTATTTTGCACAATTATTATAACTGATTTTTTAATATTTTTTAAATATTTTTCTTCCATTTTAATTATTTTGTAGTGTTATTGTGATTTTAACTGGTGATTTATTTCATTTTTTATATTTTTTATTATGTTCTTCTATTATTTTAATTATTTTGTAGTGTTATTGTGATTTTTACAGGTGATATATTTTTTTTTGCACAATTATGAAGACTGATTTTAATATTTACCTATATTTTACAAGTTTACATTTTTTAAAGTTGATTTTGAAACTTGATTTTATATATAAATATGTAGTAGGTATTTTTTAACTCTAAAATAGTTAGAAAGTCTGTTTAATAACAACTTTTCTTGCGAACAGTACCGCGTTACTTGGAGGATCGACATTCGGCTAATTCACCGTAATATTGTGCTTCTTTATAAAGACTCACCGCGCTGGAACTCGCCGCTCGAAAGTGACTCGACATGCAAAGACTCGCTATAATTCGGCGCACTATCGAAATGAATCGACGTAACCAAGAATCGACGCACACAGAACGATCAATTCACCGTAATATTGTGCTTCTTTATAAAGACTCGACATAGAAAGACTCACCGCGCAGGAACTCGCCAAATAAAAAAACAATTAGAATCAAAAGACGAACGAAATGATAATCGAAACGGAAACAAAAGACGATTCAACGGAAAAAAAGACGATCGAAAAATAAACAAAAGACGATCAAAACAGCGACATTATTGGGCAGGTAACTGCCAAAATAACAGATGTCAATTCTCAGGATGTGTTCTTATTTTAAATAGACGTTAGAAATTCCATATTCAGACCAACTTACTTTTTTGTAAAATATATACCTTATAACACATAGAAACAACCAGACCTCAGACAAATATCAATGTCGATTCGAGTCAATAAAAAAAATAAAACGTTCAATTCTTTTACACTGGCATGGCGGTAGAAGGAACAATCCACATACAGCGCAAGATTATAGGATCTGTATACGATCTGTTATTATACCTACTAATAATAGGCGGAGACCTTAGTTATTATATGAATAAACTAGCTGTGCCCCGCGGTTCCACCCGCGTAAGTCCGAGTCCCGTAGATATACCTCTCGGAGTAAAAAGAAGCCTATATGTTAATTAAGATCTCCAGTTATCTTTTTACCGAGTTCCTTAACAATCGGTCAAGTAGTTTTTGCATGAAAAAGCAACAAACATACACACATCATCATCATCCGAGCGATGTTTCCGGTTGCATCCCTCTCAGGAGCCCGGGGTCCGCTTTCCTACTTTTACGCCTCCACTTCGCACGATCTTCGGCATCATACAAACAAACATACACACATACTACCACACAAACTTTCACATTTATAATATTAGTAGGATAACTAACTAGATAAAACCAGCACAATTAACAAATAACTTAATTTAAAAAAAATTACTCACGAGTTGTTCTCCATTCAATGTGCATTTGAGAACTGATGCCACAATAACAATATGAATTTGATTTAGTTAATCAACGTGATAATAATAATTTGTTTACACTAAATGTTTGCGGCGTGATTCCGTCCCAGAATTTGCTTATTTATCAAATTAAATGTGTTATCCAATGTTATTTAAACTTGTGGTGATTCTGTGATTTGACGCTGAATAATGCTATTGAGAATAACTACCCTCAATTTTTTTTCGAATCGCCTGCCTATAGACTATCTACATTCTATTTTTTTATTATTTGTGGCTTCGTACGACGTTAATTCTTAGCATCTAGTGAAGTGGGCACAGTTTTTATAATGAAATGATTTTTATTTTTGTTTTATTGTCGTTTCTTGTCTTAGATTGGATACTTGCGGTAACATTTTGTAAAAAAAATAGGTTAATTTAATTCTGTGGTGTAAAAAAACTTTATGACGAGGTTTTCTATTTTTATTTGCTGTAGCTAAACAAGAAAATGAATGAATGGATGTGTTAATGCACAGGACGTGTAGGGTACACTTGTTGTTGCCTTCAAAATCTCCTACATAGTATAGTTTTAAGTAAAGTAGGCACTGCTTTACTATAGCCCCTGACTTGACGATTTCGAATGTATTCAAACACTTTGAACCCGATTACTGAAAATCAGGCCATAATTTAATGCAAAACATAACTTGAAACTAACATGATGCACAACCCACGCTGAGCCATAATTAATTTAAAAAAAAAGGGAAAATCTCCTTCAGCTAGTAGATATGTAAGTACCACAAAATAACGAAGTCATTTTGTGCCCAAACTTAACTTTTATGTAGTTAAATTTACACCACGCTTAAAGTGAAAGGAAAGCAATCAATCTTTGGTTGAATTTCACGGCAAGTTCATTGAACTGCGCCGTGATACCTCACTGAACTTCAGTGAAAACAATGTGATGCTATTTACTTTGCTTATATATCTTATCTTTCATTCAGTACCTACTTGTAACTGGGTAGGTAAACACAGCTACATCTGTCCACCAGTCTTTCGTCACATGCATAAAAATACTTGACTGCTCGTCATCACTACATAGTATAAAATAAAGTCACTTTTCGCCGTCCCTATGTCCCTATTTCCCTTTTTTTTTTAATAGATAGAGTGATTCAAGAGGAAGGTTTATATGTATAATACATGCATAATATAGCCGTGCGAAGTAGGAGCGGGTCGCTAGTTTTTAATATATTAGTTTTTAATTTTGTGAAGCTCGATATTTCAATGCTTTGCTACCAATTTCGAAAATTGGTAAATATTCGGTTTTAAGTAAATTTAGTAAGCAATTACTCGTTTCTAATTCAGAAGCGCGACAAAGACAAATTATGTTATAACATCACTTGCCATAGCCATAGGGTTTCCCAGTTGACGTGCCATTAACATAACAGACTGTTTGACCTCGAAGCTCACATCTATAGCAAAAAATATACTGGGTGCGTTCCAAGGGGAGGCTAGGTTTTTTGGAGAGATTCTGGGTAGACGCGACGGCGCCTATACCGTCGACTGCCAGGCGCCTAGTTCTGAATTAGGACAGGCTGCGCCTGTTTCATACAGAATTACAATTATTCGGCATGTTGCAGTTCTAAAAATAGCTGACGTTAGTCGTTTTACGTTTTTTAATTACAATGAATTGCAATAAGGTAGGTAATTACAACACTAACACTTAAAGCTTTTTTTATAACCGTTGATAATGGTGACAAAATAACAAGAAAATAAATAAATAAATATTGCAGGAGATGTCCTGCAATATTTATTTATTTATTTTCTTGTTACTAGTATAGTCTAGTTACTTAGCTTGGGGCTAGATGTTCATCGACATCTAGCCTGCAATATGTCCTGCAATATTTATTTATTTATTTTCTTGTTACTAGTATAGTCTAGTTACTTAGCTTGGGGCTAGATGTCGATGGACATCTAGCCCCAAGCTAAGTAACTAGACTCGTGTTATGGGTGCTAGACAACGGATATACTTACTACTTATATACTTTTCTTTTGTAAATATCACTATCACTATCACTACATAGTATAAAACAAAGTCGCTTTTTCTGTCCCTATTTCCCTTTGTATGCTTAAATCTTTAAAACTACGCAACGGATTTTGATGCGGTTTTTTTAATAGATAGAGTGATTCAAGAGGAAGGTTTATATGTATAATACATGCATAATATAGCCGTGCGAAGCCGGGGCGGGTCGCTAGTATACTTATAATACATAAAAACAATCAGATCACAGACAAACATCTAAGCATACTTGTCTGACGCGGGAATCAAATCCGCAACCCTGTGTTTGGCAGTCCAGTATGGTGACTATTCTGCCAACTACCCAGTTGGCAGAATAGTCACCATACAAATAAACAAATAAACAGTGTTTGAGATTGACTAATGACTTGAATCTAACTAGTTTTCTCTATTTTTAGGAAATATTAAGGTTTTAATTATTAAAGTGGGCTTTATTACGCGATTTAAGTATATAAAAAAAATGCATTTAGGCCTGTATGCGACTTTATAACCACTACACCTTACACTTTTGACACCTTTGCACTTTATTCATTACTAGCGACCCGTCCCGGCTTCGCACGGCTATATTATGCATGTTTTATACATATAAACCTTCCTCTTGAATCACTCTATCTATTAAAAAAAACCGTATCAAAATCCGTTGCGTAGTTTTAAAGATTTAAGCATACATAGAGATATAGGACTTTGTTTATATACTACTAGCGACCCGCTCCGGCTTCGCACGGCTATATTATGCATGTATTATACATATAAACCTTCCTCTTGAATCACTCTATCTATTAAAAAAAACCGTATCAAAATCCGTTGCGTAGTTTTAAAGATTTAAGCATACATAGAGATATAGGACTTTGTTTATATACTACTAGCGACCCGCTCCGGCTTCGCACGGCTATATTATGCATGTATTATACATATAAACCTTCCTCTTGAATCACTCTATCTACAAAAAAAACCGCATCAAAATCCGTTGCGTAGTTTTAAAGATCTAAGCGTACAAAGGGAAATAGGGACGGCGAAAAGTGACTTTATTTTATACTATGTAGTGAAGTGAAGTGATAGTGATGATAGTGATTGTTTTATCTGAGGTAATGTCATTAATACCTATTGCAGGTAAATACGGAAGGGAAAAATACAGCGCGATAATTCAGACATATTACATTCATTGAATAAGAAAAATAATTGCTAACACATAAAATTAATGTAACAGTTACGTCAGCACCGTTCCGACAAAGTTTTATTGTCCGCGGCGGCGCGGGCGGCGCACCCTTTTCCCCGAGAATCTTAACGAATGACACAAGCCCACTTTCTCGATGTTTGTTGGCATTTTGTTGGCTATTGAACAAATGAACAGTGACGCATAGTGGTCGGCGCGGCGACAATGGCGTGGGTGTTCCATGTGAATCATTGCGCTTCAATTCGAAAAACAAACTTAAGAGAATCATGAGTTTTCGATACGCGGCCGACTTTCAAAAATGACCTGTATCGTGCGATAGAGAGAGTTAACGTTCGGACGTAATTGCCTTCATTTTGCTTTCAAATAATGTTGCGGCCGTAACGTTTTTACCCCCTTTATCCTTTACAAAATAAAATAAATTTGGTCTCATTTAATTCACTGCATCTTATTCTAGGTTTATACGTTTTTCTTTTTTTGTAATTCAGTTTAGTCTATTAAAAAACAATTGAAACGCTCGATGAAGTTTTTAAATCAAAAATATAGATATTCAGATACTAATAATATTTATCTTGGGCAATATTTCTTTAAAATAAAAACTGTTAAACCTAGAACATTTTCAAAAATTATCAAAATCGGACTTCCTTTATAAGGGGGAAAACGTTACCTACCGCTTTTTGTATGGAAAACAGCCTCACACTAGTCTTAAAGATCTCTTGCTGAATAACTTGTAAAATTGCTATGTTGTTTTCGCGGAATTCGTAAGATACGTTTGTTCTATTTTTAAGAAAACAGTTATTTCCAAGAATGGAGTAAGTTGTTAATGAAAGTACGTGTTCCGAGAACAGTTTTATGTAAGAGATCTGCAGTCGCGCCGGCTGGATTGTCGCCAGGTTTCGTCGTCCTTCGGATCCTGTGCGGAGATAAGCCAGGGGCGACGGCACGGCGCCTCAGATTAACACAAAACAAGCAGCCATGGAGTTATGACCGTTTCGAGGTTAAGTTAGCCAACACTCGGCTCCTAAACAGATATATTATTGATTTACTATTGTCTAATTTTTTTAAAAATATTTTTACTATTGTTTAATTTTTTTTAATAACGGTTCAGTAATTGTAAATTATTCTGCTATCACTAAAGCTATCGAAGTGAACTAGCACTTTCACGCAGAAAAACCAAAAAATTATATAACCGTGATTAAAATAATTAGAACTTTAAAATATGCACCTGCTACCCTTAGTCCTTTTCTGACTGTACATTGCGATACAAGTGTGGAAAATTGGTCTTTGCATACGCGGTACGCGAGGGCGTTTAACAAAGCCGATACAAAGATCTATCCACACGTGTATCGTATGACGTTTTTTATCACAGTTGCGAATAAAAAAAAAACTTGTTATATTAATAAAAAGTTTTTAAGAATTTTAGGTTAAGTTGACTATTTTTTAGGCAATATTTTTTTATTAAATACACTCCCGAACGGCCAGGCAAAAGACTTTTAACCTATACAGCCTCATCCGACATACAATATTTTTTTTAGGGTTTTTTCCATTTGTTTTTGCGTCGGGGGTTAAAAACAGAATATAAGCGGTTTAATAAGATCCACTTTATGAGCAACTGTAATAAAATATAATATTGTAATATTTTATCATGTCTAGTGTTTATTACATTGTATTAAATGGAATTGTCGCAATTTATCGTATAGAAAATTGGCAAAGGAAAAATATTGAATAGAAAAGAGCTAAATTATGTCACAATTTTGGCACCATACTTTGATTATATTATGACCTTGAACTTATAATAAGTAAATTAACGTTTTGGTCCTAAAACGACCCAGACATAAAGTACTTAGATCAAGTCATTAATTGCATATCTGTCTATCTGTCTATCTACATATAATGCAAAGTTCTGACTGACTGACTGACTGAGACGCCTAGCTCAAATTATGACACAGGCATTCGCTAGAAAAGGATTTTGAGAAATTCTACGTGGACGAATTCGCGGTTAAAAGCTAGTTAATAGACAAATCTTACTAATATAATAAATGTGAAAGTTTGTGTGTGTGTTTATGTATGTTTGTTACTCCTTCACGCAAAAACTACTGGAACGATTGCGATGAAACTCGGTATAGCTGGATATTCCCACGAGTTATTCCCACGGAAACTTACGCGGGTGACACCGCGGGGCGTAGCTAGTCATCAATATGGGAGTTGAACAGGATAATAATAATCATTCATATTTTTTTTTGAATTTTCGTTCATTAGCTGTTTTTATCCTTTAAATTCCAACAAGATGAACAAGAATAGTTTGCATTCTAGGCTTACATGTTTAATTACAAAAAAACTTACTACTGTTAGGGTTAAAAAAATGAGAAATACAAGCCTAGCATACTATAATGAACTAGCGACCCGCCCCGGCTTCGCACGGCCATATTATGCATGTATTATATCTAAAAACTTTCCTCTTTAATCACTCTATTCATTAAAAAAAACCGCATCAAAAATTCGTTTCGTAGTTTTAAAGATCTAAGCATACATAGGGACGGCGAAAAGTGACTTTATTTCATCTTTATTTTATACTATGTAGTGAAGATACACCGAAACCGGACTATGATAAAGGAGCAAAATCTGATGACTCAGACTCTAACCCGTATTAATAAATCGCTCTCAATATCGAACTTGAGTGCGTATCAATCGAGTGAGTCTTGAGATGTGGTCACTATCTTAAGTTAGACGTTAATTAATAGATAAAACTCAAGTTTTAACCAAGCTGATATCGCTCCTGAGATTTGAGACTGATCTTGAGAGCGACCTTGAATGACAGTAGCGCTATGTTCTTACCTTAAATGGTCTGTTTTTACCCTATGGTAGGTAGTTTCGTCATATTTTACAAAATATAAGATTTTACTATTAGATAATTATTCCGAGACGTTTTAAAGGTTTGGTGTGATAACTTTATTTGTTCACTGTAATGCCCTCTAACTTTAGTCATGTATGACCCGCAATCAGACTTGAGTTCACGAAACTTCTTGAGACATATCTTGAGAGCTGAGTTTGATTTATTAATACGGTATTACTCAAGTGATAGGTCGCTCTTTAATCGCGTCTTAAGATAGGTTTATTAATCAGCGCAACAACTCAAGAGCAAACTTAAGATTGAAATCGATATTGAGTTCGGTTTATTAATACGGACCTAAAACAACAATTTGACTTTAAATAAGGGTAGTAAGGGCCACCTACCATCATAATTAAAAATTAAATATTTTGTAAAAATAGGGAAAACAATTTAAAAACAAGTCATTAGATAAAAATATTAGCTTTATTGTTAATTTTATTTTCTTGTTATTTTGTCACTAAAATAAAGGTTTTAAAACATTTAGTGGCCCTTATTACCCGCAGGTGCGGTATGACTGTAATATCTATCTTTATTTATTTATATATATAAAATTCTTTGTCCTGAATGACTGACTGACGGATCAACGCATAGCCTAAACCGCTGCCCGTAGAGACCTGAAACTTGGAGGGGGCGTTCTGTGTATGACGTAGGCATCTGATAACAAAGGATTTTCCGAAATTCCACCCCAAAGGGGGTGAAAAATTGGGGCAAAGTTTGTATGGGACAACGTGATTCCTTGGTCCTATTTCGACTTTTACGACTGACGGATCAACGCCCAGCCTAAACCACTGATCGTAGAGACCTGAAACTTGGAGGGTGTGTTCTGTGTATGACGTAGGTAACCGATAAGAAAGTATTTTCCGAAACCCCTAAGGGGATGAAAAAGGGGGGCAAAGTTTGTATTGGACAATGTGATTCCTTGGTCCAATTTCAACTTTTACGCGGACGAAGTCGCGGGCAAAAGCTAGTCTAGGTATACAGGGTTATTGGAAATTAATTGACACGGCGTTAAGGGCTTCTTCTGTGCACCTTAACGATCAACTTTTGTTCTACGACTTTTGGAAATTCATTATAAAAATATTCCATACAAAAATAAAAAAATAAATCCTACAGTTCAAATAATACTCAACTCTACGTCTACGTCACAGAATCAATCGTAGTAGTTAAACATACAAGTCGGTAGGTATGGTACAACCCGATCGGGTCGCACGCAGGGCGCCCCGTGCCGATCGCGCGCGCGCACTTGCCGCATAGACATAGAAAATTACCAGACAGTACGAGAAACACTTAAATATTTTTTTGGGATATGTATTAAGTTTCGACAAAAGTCGTAGAACAAAAGTTGTTTGTTAAGGTGCACAGAAGAAGCCCTTAACGCCGTGTCAATTAATTTCCAATAACCCTGTATAATAAAATGTAAAGTGGATGATATAGAGTGTGCCGACACTCGCACTCAGCCCATTAGGGCATATAACACGAGTTATAAGTAGGTATACCGGACCAACGGCCAACCTTATTTATATCGGGAGAGTTCGTCTTTTTATATACACATTAACACGTTGAATATTGATCTAAGGCAGTGTTTTTCAACCTGTGTGTCGCAAAGTCTCACTCTGGGGGTCGCAAATAAACGAAAATACACTACACTACAATATTGTAGTGCTTATTATGTTGTAGTGTATATGCTCTACAATATAATAAGTACTACTAAGTACAAAAACTTTTTGAACACAAACGAAAGATATAATTTTTTTTTTTGCAAAGATGTTGACCTTAAACTAATCATTTCATTTTATCCTTAGGTAGGCCAAACAGGATCACAACAAAAAAAATCGTAAATAATTTTGCGAATAAGGCATTTATCTATTAAGCCACACTTCAATAAGTAAAAAAAATGAGGACTTGGTTGATACCTATATAACTCGATAAAAGTTCGTCGCTCATTAGGAAAGATGGTGGTAAAACGCTGGCGTCTGTGTTTAAAAATGTTAATGATTGCAAAGTAGTTACTAAGTACGTATGTACAATCCACGATCAAAAGTCTCTGCCCACCGTAACGTTTACAATCCTGTGCAGCACTATTTGAACATTATAACACCGTATAACCTGCGGATCGAACCCACGTCGGTTGGTGTTGCGGGTGGCGGCTTATACTAATTGGCCAACTAAATACATGCTAACGTGTTGAAAATAATAGTCACACTGATTACTTTTAATTCAAGTATTTATGTTTGTGTTTAACGTCTGTTAGAAGAAGGTCGTAACTACAATACTTGTTAATAGTATTATTGTTGCAAACTGATAATTTACTCATGACCCATACTGTACTTGGGTAATTTTATAAAGAAGGACATAGCATTTGATGGGCTGTTTTCCGCAACAATAAATACTTCTTTAATTTGATCCTTTTTGCATTAGGATGGAGAAGACTTTGCCCAGCACCTATATCACCCTCTTAGCTTAGTCGACCTAGTCCAGAAGAAAGAACTCGTCAATATGTCTGGAGATAACTAGGCCATGGGTTTTATCACGATGTTTCCTGCGCCCATACATTTTTAGAGAGAAATGTACAGTTGTGCTCGACCAGCCAGGATTCGAACCCAAGACCATCAAAATGAAAGTCGAAGTAACCACCACTAGGTCAACACCGCTCACCGCTCGCTCATTTCTACCATTCTCAATATTTATAATCACTACGTATTATAAAACAAAGTCCCTTTCTCTGTCCCTATATCCTTATTTCACTATGTATGCTTAAATCTTTAAAACTACGCAATTTTGATGCGGTTTTTTTTAATAGATGAAGTGATTCAAGAGGAAGGTTTGTATGTATAATACATGCATAATATAGCCGTGCGAAGCCGGGGCGGGTCGCTAATTAATAATACAAATAATAGTCTTTCTAAGGTTTTCGCGGCTTGAACTCATAAATATATTTATTTTAACGGAATTTTTTATTTATATTAATTTTTTTATTTTTTTTATTATTATAATCTTACTTAAAAAATAAAAAGTATTGTTTTAACGGATATGTTCGAGTTTTAATTTGTTTATAGACACAAATGACAAATTATAGTTAAAAAAATGGACAAAAAGCTTTACGTAAACTTGTCACAGTTGCCATTAGTGAACGGACGTGAGCATTGAAATGCAGGTTACTGCTGGTAAGCACGCCAGACTTGTAAACATACCCTGATAGAAGTACTGAGAGAAAACAACTTAAATCACCCCAGTTATTTGTGCTCAAATAAACTAAGTATCCACTTAGTTCTTGATTTAAAAATGGCTGGAAAAATGCGAAATAAAATATATCAGGGCAATATTACTTGTTTCTAACTCAAAGATTGCGCGTCTATCATGTGCTATTTCGACCCAGTTGGCACAATGGTTACCATGCCGGACTGCCAAACACAGGGTTGCGGGTTCGATTCCCGCCACAGACAAGTATTTATGCTTAGATATTTGTCTGTGGTCTGGTTGTTTCTATGTATTATAAGTATATATTTACAAAAGAAAAGTATATAAGTAGTATATCCGTTGTCTAGCACCCATAACACAAGTCTAGTTACTTAGCTTGGGGCTAGATGGCGATGTGTGGAATGTCCTGCAATATTTATTTATTTATTATTTATTTATTTTTTAAATTGTATTGTGGCTTGTATAGTTGTTTCACCCGCGTAAGTCCCGATCCCATGGGAATATCAAAATGAAAAGTAGCATATAGCCTTCCTCGATAAATTGACTATCCAACACAAAAAAAAAACAATTCAAACCAATAGTTCCTGAGATTAGCGCGTTCAAACAAACAAACTCTTCAGCTTTATAATATTAGTCTATACATATAAAATTCTTTGTCCTGACTGAGTGACGGATCAACTCACAGCCTAAACCGCTGATCGTAGAGACCTGAAACTTAGAGGGTGTGTTATTTGTATGACGTAGGCTTCCGATAAGAAAGGATTTTCCGAAATTCTACCCCTAAGGGGTGAAAATTCCTTGGTCTATTTTCGACTGCGCAGTCGAAAACAACCACAGCATAAACAAATGGGCGGATCGGGCTATATCCGTTGCCTAGCACCCTTAACACAAGTCTAGTAACTTAGTTTGGGGCTAGATGGCGATGTGTGGAATGTCCTGCAATATTTATTTATTAAGTTCAGGGCCATGCCTACGATAATCTTGTAGTAGCAGCAAGTAATATTAGAAAGCCAAAATAAATTAATGGTTTTGAGAAAAGTGGTAAGTGCTTTATTAGCACAAACAAAGCACTTACCACAAGAGTATTAAGGGTCGAAAGCCCAATCGTACCAATTTAATATTGTTGCAACCATCGAATACATCGTTGAAACATTTTTATTATTTGTCAATCAACCTCTATAAATTTTTACAACCAAACAAAAACCACACTAAAATCGACTAAACGATAGACGCTCGACATTTCAGCGTACAGTGCTACAAAATACAATTTCGATAGCTAGAAAAACGGGTTGTATCGTCGAGTATCGTTGAGATCGGATGTCATCCAATTTCCCTCTACAAATGACCGTTCTATAGAGACGGTGAGTGATCCAACGCCATTGCTGTCCGACTGTCAAACGAGTTAGCTCTAAACTATTAAAGTAAGGGCTTGTTTTGATTTGCAACGGTCGTGAATTATTAAGAGCCATTTACACTGACATTGGATTCGGGTATGGTAATTTCGTGTCTGTTCACTATCACTACATAGTATAAAACAAAGTCGCTTTTTCTGTCCCTATTTCCCTTTGTATGCTTAAATCTTTAAAACTACGCAACGGATTTTGATGCTGTTTTTTTAATAGATAGAGTGATTCAAGAGGAAGGTTTATAATATGTATAATACATGCATAATATAGCCGTGCGAAGCCGGAGCGGGTCGCTAGTTTAGAATAAAATAGAATTTATATTTATTCAGACAAACACACGACATAAAAAACACAAAAACAAGAAAAATGAAACAAAAGAGAAACAGTACTTAAGAGATAGTTACATAGTAAATAAATACAAAAAAAAACACAATAAATACACAGAGAATAGGTAAAAAATAAGTATCTGAGAAGTGTCTTTTCTTGGGTTCATTATCAAATCTTCTATATATTTAAGGTGAAAGGGTACCGGTGCTCTCTCCATATACGTAGTCGACTGGTTCCTCCCTGGATAATGATACTAGACCAAATATTTTGGTTGCATAAAACCTCATGACTATGATAATTCGAAAATAAAAAAAAACCACATAGGGGTCTTGGTTTTTTTCATTTTCGAATTATCGTAGAATTTAAGATTTAAAAATAAAAAACATAGGGGCATGGTCATGGCAGTTACAAGTTTTATGCAACAAAAATATTTGCTCTAGTGTCATTATCAAGGTAGGAAACAGTCGACTACGTTTGTATGGAGAGAGGGCTCGGTACCCGTTTCTCTTAACTTGATGATTTATATTTATCTAGAAGATTTATCGACTTCATCCGCACAGAAGTTAAATTTTACAAATTATTTTATTATCGGAAGCCTACGTCATACAAAGAACACACCCTGCAATTTTCAGTTCTCTACGATCAGCGGTTTAGGCTGATCCGATAGCGTTGATCCGTCAGTCAGCCAGTCAGTTATTCAGGACAAAGCTTGTATAGATAATAGATAGTGGAATGGAAGGAATGGTGCTGCGTGTAGGTACAATCCACGGTCAAAAGTCTCTGCCCACCGTAACGTTTACAATCCTGTGCAGCACTATTTGAACATTATAACAACGTAACCTGTGGTTGGTGTAGCGGGTGGCGGCTTATACCTCTCGGCCAACTAAAGGCATAGCTAACATGTTGAAAAAAATAATCACACTGAGTACTTTTGATTCAAGTATTTAAGTTTGTGTGTAACGTCTATTAGAAAAAAGTCGTAACTCAAATACTTGTTGATAGTATTATTGTAGCAAACGGAGCATTTACGTATGACCCATACTGTACTTTTTTATAATAAATAGGTCAACGTTTGACCACTATCTCACACTATGGTGAGTGACGATGCGGTTTAAGATGTAGTACGCTTTTCTAGAAGATACTTAAACGCTCGGGACTCAAAGACCCCCAAATACACGGGGGCTTTCGAGGGACGCGATCGAAGGTAGGAAACTAACACTTTTCGACCCGTCCTCCTTCTGTGGCTATGTATAAAAGCCATCTAAGTGTTTAGTCGGTCTGAATCGGCTCGAATGCTTCTTACGAGTCAATTCGACCCACTTCTTTGGCCTATTGAATGTGCCAATAGGTCAATGGGCATCATAACGACAATATTATCGAAGAATTTATTCGTTATTTTGATATCGTCCGACATGGAACCGTGGAACTAGAGCACACGACACACAAATTGGGAATTCGTGAAAATGCTTTTACCTACTAGACTTTTGATCAATATCAGAAAGAAGAAGAAACAAGAGGAGAACAAATAAAAATCATAATTCTTATATGATTGATTGAATAACTTGATATAAGGATACATTGATTCATTGGGAATAACATAGGTATCCCCACTGAGACGCGGAAAGCGCGGAGTGCAGCCAGTTATAATAAAAATGAATTTTAAATAAAAACTAGCTGGCCCGGCAAACTTTGTTTTGAAATTTACAAAATAAAAAAATATTAAGGATAAAAAGGAAACAAAATAAAAAATAGATGTTGTTCGATTCTCAGACCTAACAAACACAAAAAAATTCATACAAATTGGTCCAGCCGTTTAGATAGCCGCGACACGAGAATTTTATATTTATAGACTAGCTCTCCCGACAAACGTTGTTTTGCCATTTACAATAAAAAACTACGAAAAACAAAATCACTACAAAGTATAAAATAAAGTCACCTTTCGCCGTCCCTATGTCCCTATATCCCTATGTATGCTTAGATCATTAAAACTACGCAACGGATTTTGATGTGGTTTTTTTTAATAGATAGAGTGATTAAAGAGGAAGGTTTTTAGATATAATACATGCATAATACCTCCGTGCGAAGCCGGGGCTGGTCGCTAGTAATAAATAAATAGTAGCCGATTCTCAGACCTTCTGAATATGCATATAAAATTTTATAAAAATCGGTCAAGCCGTTTCGGAGGAGTATGGTAACTAGCATTGTGATAAGAGAATTTTATAAATGAACCTACATATTCATTATAATTTTAACGTACAGTCACATTACCAATTAGCTGAACCCCACGTGACCTAGAGCTCACACGCAAATCTGTAAGGTTGTAATGTAATGTTACCTGATTCTGTTGTTTTTTAAACAATATACTATACAATGCAATACACAATATAAAAAATAACAAAATAGGTAAATACTATATATTTTACAGATTGTGCGAATGAGCCCTGGGTCACGTGGGGTTCAGCTAATTGGCAATGTGACTGTAAGTACATACCACATCTCAATCTAATTTACCTAATATACCGTTTACAACTAAATGTATTGAATCAATGTTCCAATCCAATCACTACAATGTACAGCATATACTAAGTAAATTCATTGCAAGTGTATTCGTAACGTATCAGTTTCACTTTCTAAACAAGCACTATAATATCGTATGGTACGAGTATGGCCCTGAACTTATAGAGAAGAAATATTATTAACTACACCCGCAGTCTCACCCGCGTAAGTCCCGATCCCGCGGGAGTTTCGGGATCAAAATTATCCTATGTCATTCTCCAACTTGAAAAACATCAATATGATAGTTTTCTGATTCATGATTCTGAATCGTTCCAGTCGTTTAACTGTAAAAGACTTTTTTTAATATTAAAGTTGGGATAGGATTTAATTAAATGGAGTTGCATTAAGGCCCGTATTAATAAATCGCTCTCAATATCGATCTTGAGTGCGTATCAATCGAGTGAGTCTTGAGATGTGGTCACTATCTTAAGTTAGGCGTTAATTAATAGATAAAACTCAGGCTGATATCGCTCTTGAGATTTGAGACTGATCTTGAGAGCGACCTTGAATGACAGTAACGCTTTGTTCTTACCTTGAATGATATGTCCTTACCCTATGGTAGCTAGTGTCGTCATATTTTGCTGTCAACTTGTTTTAATGTGAAAATATTTTACAAAATGTAACATTTGTATGACCCGCAATCAGACTTGAGTTCACGAAACTACATCTTGAGACATATCTTGAGAGCTGAGTTTGATTTATTAATACAGTATGACTCAAGTGATACGTCGCTCTTTAATCGCGTCTTAAGATAGGTTTATTAATCAGCGCAACAACTCAAGAGCAAACTCAAGATTGAAATCGATATTGAGTTCGGTTTATTAATACGGACCTAAATGTCTTTTTATAAGATAGTTTAGCGTTTGACTATTATCACACTGCCCATCCCCTTCTTTAATTCTTGTCCATCCAAAGATTGCCTGGAAGAGATCACTTTTTGCTATAAGGCTGCCCATTGTGTCATGTTTTTTAATTTTTAATAATTATTATTTTATCAAATATTACGTAGTACAATGTTAGAATTAATTTTGTGTTAACTTGTATTTTGTTTTTATGGTGCAATTAAGTGTTTAGCTATCTATCTATCTACGTGGTGAAGATGCGGTGGTGCAGGTATAAGTAAATAGATAAATATTGCAGGACATTCCACACATCGCCATCTAGCCCCAAGCTAAGTAACTACACTTGTGTTGTGGGTGCTAGACAACTGATATACTACTTACTTAGAATACGTCTTGTTCTGTATTCTGAGACTATTTATATTACATATTTTTTGAAAAAATATCTCACTACATAGTATAAAATAAAGTCACTTTTCGCCGTCCCTATGTCCCTATGTATGCTTAGATCTTTAAAACTACGCAACGGATTTTGATGCGGTTTTTTTTAATAGATAGAGTGATTAAAGAGGAAGGTTTTTAGATATAATACATGCATAATACAACCGTGAGAAGCCGGGGCGGGTCGCTAGTATACTTATAATACATAGAAACAACCAGACCACATACAAATATCTAAGGATTAATACTCATCTGAGGCGGGAATCGAACCTGCAACCCTGTGTTTGACAGTCCGGCATAGTGACCATTGTGCCAACTGGGTCGTCAAATAGATTAATTTAGTCGATTTTGATTTGATTACTTTTTGACTTAATAAAGTTTTTTTAAAGAAGACTCGCTGTAAGTTCTCGGGACTTGAAGACCCCTAAATTGATGTAAATGTGTAAGTCCATTGTACACTACTTCCCTGACTCATAGTTCTCCAAATATACACGAAAACTCGTAAATTTGTATCGGAATTCTGATTTTATACTGTCCATTTCCTATGAATAGTATTATTGTAGGAAGCTTTTAGGTAATAACTTGGTATTTTGATCGATTTTCTTTATCCCGTCGAATATGGGACGTTTTCTTATGAACTCTACCTACTTATTTTGTGCTTATAGGCCTCCGGTTCGTTAATACAATTAAAAAAATTCGTTGATATTTATATCGATGCAGCCAAAATAATTGCGAAGATGTGTTTTAGCGTAATAATCGTAATAGAACCAAGAATTGTTCATTAGTATTTTGAATGTCATAGGTTTGGTGATACTTGACATTTCGCGCTAAAAATATTATTAGTAAAACACAGAAGCTTACGATACGGCGGTAAACTTAATGGAAAGATAAAGTAATAAAGTTTACCATAGACATTTCTATAGAAAGCGAAAATATCATTAAGTAATTCATATCGTAATATTTTTTTCCCGGAAAACTAGGTGAAGTAAATTGGCGGGCCGCGTCGACACCACGTGCTCGAGCGGGGGCAGCTGCGTTAAAATAAATATTAGTAGCGTATTTCGGAACGCAGCTTTCCACTGAGGTAGCGGACCCGTACGAACGAGCGGGACAGAGCATCGAGATGTCCCAAGCGAGAGCGAGATGTGGCGAGCTTATCCGATCGATAGCCGCAGCCGCAGAGTGCCGCTCGTGTGACGTCACGCGCCCGTCTCGTCATCTTTGACTCTGTTCAAGGAATTGTCACTATATTTTGTTGGTATATATATAACCGAGCAATATTATCGGTGAGAGGCCACCTACCGACTCGTAGCGCTCGCTCGGCCTTCGCTAACAGCGACGGCATTGCATCACAAATTATCTACAGATACGTAAACTCGTACGTGATTTCATAAATAAATTACGTTGATAAGTTGAAACGTTGCATAGTTTGTATAAAGAGATGATCGTAAAACGTCTGCATGCTACGTACTGTTGCTATCAAAAAGCTCTTTACATCGATTTAAATCTTGCATTCAACTATCAGGCAGAAGCAAAAATGTTAACAATACCGTCTAGTAGATTCCTAGCCCTAGAATCGGTGGTATGCACTTAGACATCATTCCGTGTCGTCGAACACCAATTATAGAGCTCGCTGCAGTTATGGTTAATAATTAAAACGTATGCTACGAGTAGCCCTAGCCCTACACCTTAGGTGTCAGTTACATTTTACGAAGAAAGGCACAATTTTGTATGAATCATAAATGAAGTGTAGACTTAATTGCTTAGATATATAACTACTATGTTGCAGGTGTGGTTAATAATATGATGCTACGAATAACCGTAGCTGTTCTACATCGTAGGTGTAAGTTAGATTTAATTCCAAGAAAAAAAGCATAATTTTTTATAACTCATTCATAAATTGTGGAGAGAGAAGAACTCTGTTGCAGATTGGGTAATAATATGATGCTACGAATAACCGTAGCTATTCTACGTCTAAGGTGATAGTTACAATTTACGAAAAAGTCATAATTTAGTAATAATTGTAATAATGTATAATTGTTTGGAAATAGAATTATTCAGCTGCAGATGTGGGTTATAATATGATGCTACGAAATACTGTAGCTATTCCACGTCTAAGGTATCATTTAAATTTCACGAAAAAGTCATAATTTTGTATAAATCATTAATGAATTGTAGAGAGTAGGTAGATTGTAACAAAATAAAAAAACCCAGTGGCAGATGTTATTAATAAATGATGCTACGAATAACCGTAGCTATTCTATGTCTAAGGTCTTAGTTACATTTCAAGAAAATAAGGCATATTTTGTATTAATAAATCAATAATGAATTGTAGAGAGTTATAATAGCTTTGAAATAATTATTCTGATGCAGATGTTATTAATAACATGATGCTACGAATAACCGTAGCGGTTCTACACCGTAGGTGTGGGTTACATTTCACGAAAAAAAGGCATAATTTTGTATAAATCGTCCATTAATTGTTTCGAAATAGAACTATTGCAGATGTTATTAATAACATGATGCTACGAATAACCGCAGCGATTCTACACCGTAGGTGTGGGTTACATTTCACGAAAAAAAGGCATAATTTTGTATAAATCATTCATTAATTATTTCGAAATAGAACTATTGCAGATGTTATTAATAAATGAAGCTACGAATAACCGTAGCGGTTCTACGGTACTGCGCCGTAGATGTCAGTAGCATTTCATAAATAAATAAAATAAGCTAAATGTTAATAGCACGGTGCGATTGTGTAAAATTGTAAATCTCAATTAATTGTCGGTAGAGAGTTATTTCGAAATCCATTGACCTTAATAGCGGGTTTATGAAAGCAACATAAGTCATTCGAGGAGCGTGGCGCGGCTGTAGCGGACGATGAACGTACTTTTTGCATTTTATTCATGAAATGCGGGCCGTCCGCAGCGTTACTTGCTTATATTTGTGTTTACGCTTGCTCTGAGGTGTTGTCGGTATTATTTTTAATTAGGATAGATTTTAGGCCAAACCTAGCTTAGGACCAAACTCATAGAGGCTTGTTACAATGGCCTCTCTAACATCTTTCATGTTAGAGAGGCCATTGTAACAAAAAGACGATTTTTTTATATTTCCATAGAACTTATAAGAAAAATATTTACAATAATCAGGGTAAATAATAAAAATGAGAGGGTGCCCAAAAGGCAGGCTGCGTTTCCTCGTTAGATGGCGATGCGTATATGCGCTGTCCGAGGTTGGAGCCACCCTTTTGGTCACTTGAAGCTTAAAACTAGTAATTTTAATTAGGTAAAAAAATAAAAATATTGCAGTAACATGTTTTGTACAACGCTATCTAAACTAACCGCCCCAAGCTAACCGACTAGACAAGCCTAGGTAAGGTTGGCTAAGTTTTTTTTTTGAAAACTACAAAATATTGCTCTTTTCTTTGATTTGCCATACCTACTATATTTGTTTCCAGAAATTGACCAAAATTGATACAAATATATAGCGTTTTTTTCTTGAATTAACGGGTTCGATGCCTGGCTAAGGTTTTACTTTCTAGAAAATCGAATAACACGCTTTTAGTTTTTAAACGGTTTTTTTTGTCAAAATCTTATTTTTTGACGTTTGTTAAAATAAAAATCCAATTCGTATTACGTTTTAGATACGTTTCGTTTTCGAAAGTTGCTAGTTTAAACCTGCATGTCGCTAGTATATAGAGCAACCGATCGTTCCATTGTTCGCATCCAGAGGCTGGGTAACTGAATTCAATTCTATTATTAGGGTTCCGTACCCAAAGGGTAAAAACGGTACCCTTTTACTAAGACTCCACTGTCCGTCAGTCTCTCTGTCACTAAGCTGTATCTCATGAACCGTGATAGCTAGATTGTTGAAATTTGCACAGATTTTCACAGTATTTTCACAGTATTTCTGTTGCCGCTATAACAACAAATACTAAAATCGTTGGTGACAGACATACAAACAGACAGACGGATAAGAAAGTGATCTTATAAAGGTTCCTTTTTTACCTTTTGAGGTACGGAACCGTAAAAACAGAATATAATGTTACGGAACTCTGGCGCCAATTGGCCGGTTTTTTTATTCAGAAATTATAGATATACTAGCGACCCGCCCCGGCTTCGCACGGCTATACTATGCATGTATTATACATATAAACCTTCCTCTTGAATCACTCTATCTATTAAAAAAACCCCATCAAAATCCGTTTCGTAGTTTTAAAGATTTAAGCAGTCAAAGGGAAATAGGGACAGAAAAAGCGACTTTGTTTTATACTATGTAGTGATTACTGTGTAGGTACTGTGTGACGTAGTCTG
Organism: Idaea aversata; assembly: GCA_907269075.1. Taxonomy (NCBI): domain Eukaryota; kingdom Metazoa; phylum Arthropoda; class Insecta; order Lepidoptera; family Geometridae; genus Idaea; species Idaea aversata. Next base: position 4,405,752 of record OU026084.1, read on the forward strand.
GTTTGTTGGTTTCGTGCGAAGAAAAAAAACTTTTCCTACAAAACTGGTTTCGTAGCAGGAAGAATAATTCCTTTTACGAAACTGGTTACATAGCCCTGGTTTCGTAGGCGGCCGAAGCGGTGTAACTAGGTACAGTCGGCTGCATAATCCCAGCCCCTGGTAGAGTTCAAAAACTACTATTATTGATGTTTTCATTCTAATAATTTTTGTTTGATAAATTGATGAGTTAGAAGACTTTAAACTTCAATTAAAGTACGTGTCTAGAATTTTGCTTGTGCTGAAAACATTGTTATAGCAGCCGTTTTGGAGCTCTACGGTGGGTCTGCAATTATGCAGCCGACCGTACTGTTGTGAGCGGTCGAAGTTACAATTGCAGAACCACCGGAGTGTTCTAAAATTTTCTTCTCTCTTCTTTCTCCTAGCCTTATCCCATTATTTGGTGTCGGCTCTCCTAGTTACTCTTCCCCAGGACATACGGTCCTGGGTCGTCTTTGTCGATATGTCGGAATTTTTTATGTCTTCTTTAATGGTGGCTATCCACGTTTGGCGGGGTCTACCTCGGGTTTTAGGTGGGGCTAACACTTGCACTTGTTCACAACTAATAAAGTCAAAGTCAAAGTCAATTTTTTCTATTTCTTTGGATGCTTAATACATTAAAATTTGTATAAAGACCACATAAAATCGTCTTAAAAATTCATGAGTACTAAATTCATGTGACTTTAAACTTGCACTGTAAGAAAATCTTAGAATCTTGCTTGAGTTGAAAACATTTCAATAAATAGATGTTTCGGAGCTCAACAGTGGGTCTGCAATTCTGACTCCGACTACATAATTATGTACCACACAGTCTATAGGTACCTACTTTTGTATATGATACATCGTCTTACCTTAATGATAAGAACCCATGGACGTAACTTTAGTTGCTCCATTTCAAATAATACTTTCAAATATTTGTAATATTGACCTTTGTGAGCGTGATCACATGAAAAACAACCCCCATGAGTTTCTTGTGCCTTCTTCTCATTGGTGGGCGCGTTCCGAAGGCACACATCCTAACTTAGTATTTAAGACGATTTTAACTGGTTTTTATACAAATAATCAAATTTTAATGTATTAAGCATCCAAAGAAATAAAAATGTTTGACTTTGACTTTGTATGTAGTATAGTATTTTCCACACAGGGATGTTTCGCTAGTCTATAAGGGTCTATATCACTGGATGAATATTTAAAAGCGTCCGGTCCCCGCCAGCCTGTAAGTCTCTAAATACGATAGGGGGGCGCCACCGTGCATTTTAATTGGACACACTCAATATTTTACATGGCGTAATTTTGGCACCGTGTTCAAATTGCAAATGGTGTTTTTCGTGTCAGAGTACCTACTTTCGTCTCTGTGGTGTGAAATTATTGTTATTAAGATAATTTAGATTTTATTAGAATATTGATTATGGATATATCGATAATAATTTGACCCAATCCATGCGAGATACGGTGGGTCTCCAAAACTGTTACAAAATGTTTCAACTCTAGCAAAATTCTAAGGTCTCGCTCAAGTTCAATTGTAATGTCTTTCAACTCATTAGTTTATTGGATACTAGCGACCCGCCCCGGCTTCGCACGGCTGTATTATGCATGTATTATATTTAAAAACCTTCCTCTTGAATCACTCTATCTATTAAAAAAACCGCATCAAAATCCGTTGCGTAGTTTTAAAGATCTAAGCATTCAAAGGGAAATAGGGACAGAAAAAGCGACTTTGTTTTATACTATGTAGTGATAATATATTAATAGAATAAAACATCCCAATGATTGTATTTAGAACTCTATCGTGGGTCTGCAATTCTGACTCCAACCGAACATCGGTACTTAATGTTTTGAGGTCAAGATGTCCATGAGTATCATTGTCCCAGTGTCAAAATATACAAAAGTCATGATATATATTTTTAATGAGCGGGTGTTAATACATCAATGGACGAATCACTAACTACTACGATTAAATTAAATATCTAAATCAATATTACGAGACATTGCACAAAGTAATATTCTAGCCCCAGGCTAAGAAACTAGGTTAATGTTATGGTGACCAGACAACGGAAAGAATACTATATACTTTCGTTTCTAAATACATACTTACTAATATACACCCATACCATAGACAATATTTGTTTACAGAAACAAATATCAGTTCAAACACTTATTCGGTGGCGGACACCGAACTAAATACCTTCTGCAACGCAGGCAAGTGTTCACCCAACGCGACATAAACATAAACATTCATTCATTAATCATTCATCCATTCATTCTTCTTAACACTTCACATTCCATTAATTAAAATGCTAATAATAGGTAAGAAACAAAACAAACAAGGATAGTCAAAACAACACTTTAAAAACCATTGATTCAAGAGTTATTTATTTAAATCCCTTGTTGACCCTGTACTACTTCACCTTTTTAAACAATCAATGAGTAATTGAGTAAATAACAAAGGCCGTCAAAACAATATTTGAAAAACCATGAATTCAATAGTTCCTCTATCTAAATCCATTATTGACCCTGTGCTACTTTACCCTTTAAAACATCTAATACATAGGCAAGAAACTGAAAAAACAGAGGTCGTCAAAAAAAACTTAAATTTTTTTTTGTTATTGTTTTATAAAAAAATAACACACTAGCTTATTTCTTTCTCGTTTGAGGGTAATGTTTAACTGGAATTAAACGGTTATGTTTTAAAGGGTGAAGTAGCACAGGGTCATTAAGGAATTTAGATAGCTTAATCCCTTATTGACCCTGTGCTACTTCAACTTTTAAAACATCTAATACATAGGCTACAAACTGAAGACACAGATACCGTCAAAACAACACTTAAAAAAACATAGATTCTATAGTTCCTCTATCTAAATCTCTCACTGACCCTGTGGTACTTTATCTTTTAAAACATCCAATATTTAGGTAGGAAACACAGATCGTCAAAGCAACACTAAAAAAACCATAAATTCAATAGTTCCTCTATCTAAATCCCTTATTGACCCTGTGCTACTTCACCTTTTAAAACATTCAATGGGTAAAAAACAAAGGTCGTCAAAACAACATTTAAAAAACCATAAATTCAATAGTTCCTCTATCTAAATCCCTCACTGACCCTGTGGTACTTCATCTTTTAAAACATCCAATATTTAGGTAGGAAACACAGATCGTCAAAGCAACACTAAAAAAACCATAAATTCAATAGTTCCTCTATCTAAATCCCTTATTGACCCTGTGCTACTTCACCTTTTAAAACATTCAATGGGTAAAAAACAAAGGTCGTCAAAACAACATTTAAAAAACCATAAATTCAATAGTTCCTCTGTCTAAATCCCTCACTGACCCTGTGGTACTTCATCTTTTAAAACATCCAATATTTAGGTAAGAAACACACATTGTCAAAGCAACACTAAAAAAAACCATAGATTCAATAGTTTCTCTGTCTAAATCCCTTATTGACCCTGTGCTACTTCACCGTTTAAAACATTCAATGGGTAAAAAACAAAGGTCGTCAAAACAACATTTAAAAAACCATAAATTCAATAGTTCCTCTATCTAAATCCCTCACTGACCCTGTGCTACTTCACCCTATAAAACATAACCGTTTAATTCAAGTTAAACATTTCCCTCAAACGAGAAAGAAATAAGAAAAATACACCGTTTTTAACAGCTCTCGGAGCCTTGTTTATAAATTACTTCCTCGTTGTGTGAATAGAAAGTAAGTACACGCAATCGCATGACCGAAAGCTACTTGATTTTACCTATTGCCCTATCTGAGATAAGAGTTAACTTAAGCGTTTAGTGTCAGGTGTAAACTAAACAAATTTATTTTGTATTAAATCAAAATTCGTATTTTGGAATTGATTGTTGTTGAAACTTGGTTCGCACGAAAGTGTTTTTCGTTTAATATAAAATGCCTAAATGAATATATTTTTATATGATTCGTTATTGATAGATTGAAACACTTTATTTGGCGTATTTCGTTTTCATAACACTGTTTAATTTCCTAAAAAATGTTGGCGTTGTAACCCGTGATATTTTCGATTCGATTCAACTGGAAAAAAAAATTGTTTCTTTCTACATTAAAATGAACGGAAAAATATGTGTAGGTAACCTACTGTCGAACAAAAATGATTTTTTTACAACATATAAAATACTAGCGACCCGCCCCGGCTTCGCACGGCTATATTATGCATGTATTATACATATAAACCTTCCTCTTGAATCACTCTATCTATTTAAAAAACCGCATCAAAATCCGTTGCGTAGTTTTAAAGATTTAAGCATACATAGGGATATAGGGACATAGGGACAGAGAAAGCGACTTTGTTTTATACTATGTAGTGATGATATAGTATAGTGATAAAAAAAGACGGAACTCATACTATTCACAAACAAAAGAATTCTCGGAAGATTCACTACGCCAAGACTCTTCGGAACTAGACTTCAACTCACAGACGAGGTCAAATACCTTGGAATAGTCCTGGATAGTAAACTCTCCTGGAGTAACCACATAGACTACCTTTATAAAAAAGCATGCATCTCCTTCTGGCAGTGCCACCGCATGATTGGTAAAACCTGGGGACTTATCCCTAAAATAGCGCTATGGCTGTACACATCAGTGATAAGATCATGCATCAGCTATGGCGCTGTCGCTTGGTGGCCCAGATCGGAACTAACAACTACACAGACTAAACTGACTCGCCTTCAGAGGATGGCTTGCATGGCCATCACCGGCGCTATGCGCACCACACCCACGGCGGCGATGGAAGCCATGCTCAACATCCTTCCTATCCATCTATACGTCCAACAGGAGGCGGCTGCAAGTGCTGCAAGACTGATCTCTTTAGGCCTGTGGAAAGAGGATGTGAAGGCCAAACATACTATGGTCCTGTCCAAGCTTTCAGCAGAACAACCCATGCTGCTAGCGATCAGTGATAGGATTCCCAAAAGACATGAATTTAAAAGACACTACACCATACAAATGACTGAAGGACAACGTGACTATCCGCAACCCAGTGAAACGTGGATATACACCGACGGCTCAAAAACTGACACGGGCACTGGATCCGGGGTCTTTTCGGAGGACCTAAACATAAAACTCAGCGTAACTCTAGGCCCCCACAACTCAATCTTCCAAGCGGAATGTGTGGGTATAATCAGGGCAGCATGGGCTGCGCTGGATCGCGATGTCTCGGGCCATGGCATTAGAATCCTGTCCGATAGCGCGGCGGTGCTAAATGCACTGAACAGTAGAACTATAAGTTCTGCCCTGATTTACGAATGTTACGAGACACTCAACAGACTAGGAGAACACAATAGACTGACCTTACAATGGGTTAAGGGACATAGCGGCTCAAGGGGAAACGACGCTGCGGACGAGCTGGCAAAGAGAGGAGCGGAAGCGGTCAGTTATGGGCCTCAGCCCTCCGTCCCGATCCCCTCAAACCAACTCAGAGCCTGGATCCGCAACCACGCCAAAATGCGACACCGTCACCTCTGGGCCACGACGGAAAGCTGTAGGCAAGCTAAACTAGCACTCCCCGATACAAACAGCAGACTCACGAAACGCCTTTTGAACTTAAACCGATCGCAAATGCGCTTGGTTACAATCGCTTTGACCGGTCACGGCGCTTTCAACAGACACTTTCACAACCTGAACATAACGGACAGCCCACTGTGCAGAGCGTGCATGGAGGCCGAGGAGACGACCGCGCATGTGCTGCTGGACTGCACGGTTCTAACGGAGATTAGACTCAGGACTTTAGGTGACATCAAAAGCCTTCCAAAGATTTTTGAAAAACCACATCTTGTGGCAAAATTTATGGAAGAGCTGGGCTGGTTCTCCCCCTGACAAGTAGAACCTTACGCAAAGGGGACCCAACTAAAGAGGTCTGATTGCGGAAAACAGCCCGTATACAAGTACAAGTACAAGTAGTATAGTGATTAAAATGAAACAAAAAACTTGATTTAAAAGAAAGAATTTGAATATTTGGAAAAGATTCCATGGGTAGATGCCCAAAAGGGTGGCTGCATTGCCTCTTTGGATGCAATGCAACCACCCTTTTGACAAGGGAATGGTTGCCCTCACTGTAGCAGCCATTCCCTTGTCAGCCAGCCCAATCCTTTGGTCACCTGAGTGCTTGAAGCTAATACCTACTAATAATTTTGAAACATAAACTTTTTATTAATTTTAATTATGTGAATAAAATTTGTAATGTCGGATTTTTAATTTTATTTACCTAATTGGTTCAAATAAACATGTATTTGATTATAAAATGAACATGCTTGCTTATCATGACGATGAACACTTTTTTTTTTTACGAAATATTTTACAATTTTTCCTAAGCTGAGTACCTAAGGGTATCATGACATTCGAAGCCAATCGACATCTCATCCGACTTCTAACCTTAATTGTATCCGAAGGGACCTCCTTAGATAGAAACCTATAAGTATCAATATAAATTGAGAAAATCTGTTCGTTTTTAAGGAGTTTACAAGGACGATGGAATAAAGATTAGAGGTATTCGCCCACTAGATCTTATCATAAAAATTTATACAAAAAAAAAAAATCGGTTCATCCGTTCGGGAGCTACGATGCCACGGACCTACACACACACAGACACGTCAAACTTATAAGACCCCGTCGTTTTTGCATCGGGGGTTATTAAAAAAAATCCTAAATAAAATTTCTGAATGATTCCACTATTTGATCCTACTCTATCCAATGCCTCTCTTTTCTAGTATTGTCCAGATCCACCTATGTTTGGGTCTTGCTTGCTTGCGCTTATCATCTACTTTATTATTTTCAAACTATGGGTCATGCATGGCCCACTTTAGTTGGTAGCGAGAAAATTTTAGGTGAGCTCTGAAACTGAGGACCACTTTCATAAGACGTCGATATCGCCCATTTTTTGTGAGTCGGAATAACTTGCGAACGAGTCGTTCTAAGTATCAGAAGATATATAAGTCGCTGAAAGACACTGTCGATTGCCGTTAACAATTTACAGTTTAGACCTGCGTAATTAATGAAGCCATGAAAGTCTTTTTCCTCTTTATCTTTACTTACTAATTGGGATTTTCAGCCATGGTTAATTTAAGATTTTTTAATGGTGGTTTTTGAATTTGTTTTAGATGGTTCGTTGACTAGACGTCTTTGGGGATCACTGATCTTGGAAATAAAAGAAAGAAAGAAATAAAATTTTATTTTCTGGACTCTACTTTTTTCTTCGTTGAATTCAAACAAACATTTTGGTTTCTTTGCGATCGTAGAAATTACCGTTCAATACATACCGAATAGAGGAATAAAGTCTGAGAAAAAACGGTCAGTACGTATCAACTAAAAACATAAAAAAGTTTAATTAGGTATCGGAACTTTAATTACATTTTATATAATTGTAGTATGTACTTTCACGAATAATGACTTGCTCTTTTTGAGCAATATCACACGTGATAGAGCACTAAGAAAAAAAAAACAGCGCACTCCGGGAGTGCAGGCAGAAGTGAAAACTGTATATCTGTGTAAAATCTCATATGTCGCGAGAACATACGCAAAAAGAGTTTTAGATGAAAAAAAAAAATAGTCGGACGACAAATAGTCGTCCGACATTTGTCGTCCAACAAATTGTCGTCCGACATTTGTCGTCCGACATTTGTCGTCCGTCAATAGTCGTCCGACAAATAGTCGTCCGACATTTGTCGTCCGTCAATAGTCGTCCGACATTTGTCGTCCGTCAATAGTCGTCCGACAAATAGTCGTCCGACATTTGTCGTCCGTCAATAGTCGTCCGACAAATAGTCGTCCGACATTTGTCGTCCGACATTTGTCGTCCGACATTTGTCGTCCGTCAATAGTCGTCCGTTAAAAAATACCATATGTACGTCTTAATACACTCACAGCCAAATTAAAAACAGTAGGCCCAGGCATACATTTTCGCCGCGCCGTAGAGAGGGGATAGCTGTCTACTCTCCATCCGTCTTACGCTTTTTCGATCAGGTCACGTGTCCTGACGCGAGTTTAAGATTTATACCCATTACAGAAAAAGTGCTCAACGCCGCTAAAGAAGTTTTCACTTCAAAAATTTAATTGTCATTCTCTTATACTCGTACCTCGACTAGAAGTTATAAAACATACCAATCTATGTTTTATTTAACTGGTAAGAAGTTAAAAGAAGTATAGACTATCGAAGGAAACATGTTCCAATATTATATATTTAAAACGTGTTTTATTGTAGACTAGGAGTAGAATTTTCCAAAATAATTTTTATCGGATGCTTACGTCATACGAAAACACATCCTCTAAGTTTCAGGTCTCTACGATCAGCGGTTTAGGCTGTGCGTTGATCCGTCAGTCATTCAGGACAAAGCATTTGATATGTATAAGAAGATAGATTATATGTATAGATAACTAGCTGTCCCGGCAAACGTTGTTTTGCCATATAAAAAAAACTAAATCAAAATCGGTTCAGCCGTTCAGGAGCTACGATGCCACAGACAGACACACACACACAGACACGTTAAACTTATAACACCCCGTCGTTTTTGCGTCGGGGGTTAAAAATCATACAAATCGGTTCAGCCGTTTAGGTGTAGTTTGGCAACTAACACCGCGGCACGATTGACATCAATATTTATACGTCACTCAATTGTTTTGCCTTCCCGGCACCTTTCCATTAAAACTTGAACTTTATGTTATGGTATTAAAGTTCTTATTGACTTGTATTATTACGAATCGTTTGTATGGTATGGAGTATAGACAAGTGTTGTTTTTAGACATTTTCAGGCAATTTTTTAAATTTTTCTCTCCGTAAGAACCATCCTCGTACCTTATGGAATATTCTAAAAAAAGAATTGGCCAAATTGGTCCAGGCGTTGTTGAGTTATGCGCTTACCAACACATTTTGCGATTCATTTTTATATTATAGATAGTGACATAAGGGGCGTATTTACCATACATGGTGTCGGAGGAAAAGCTCTTCTTTCGTCTTGATCGATAGTTTTTGACGAATAGCGAACAAACGCAAGGTAGAAGTATGGGCGAACGGGCGGCGAGCGTGGACTACCAACTTTCAAAACGTAGCCCACCCCGGCCTAGATCCTAACAGCTATTAATTTATGGGGCGACAAACCTAATTTGCCCACGGGCGCCAAATGTTAAACGCCTGTGAATGACATATTCCTGTCCAGTTCATCACTACCGTTGCAATCATCTTTAACACATCTGTACAGTAATCGCTTATAAAATATTGATTGACAGCTCATTCAGACTTTAAATTGATAACAGATTACCAGTTTGAAGTATCAACAAGTGGCCTTGATACCAGAGCGATAACGAGCCATTTCTCGATGTTATTAATTGATATACATACATACATTGAAGTGGGGACATGACGTACGTCGGCTACGTACATTATTTCAACGTCAATGCTCAGCAATACACATTAAAAATACATTTTGTGACGTAAATCAATTAACACGTAAAATCGACGCTCAAAAGTACACTGCCACGGTTACGTTTACACTCCTGTGCAGCACTATTTGAACATTATAATAACGTAACCTGTGGATTGAACCCATGTCAGTTGGTGGTGACTTATACCACTCCGTCAACTAAATACATAGCTAACATGTTGAAAATAATTATAAACACTGAGTACTTTTAATTCAAGTATTTATGTTTGTGTGTAACGTGTATTAGAAGAATTCCGTAAGTCTAATACTTTTTATACTATTATTGTAGCAAACTGATAGTGAACTTATAACGCATACAACAATATGAGTATATTTTTTCATGTTGTTTATCATAATTTTAAGGGTAAAAAAATGGGCTCAGTAGCAACTGTACAGATTAGCAACTGGACTGATTCGCAACTGGACAAATAAGCAACAGAACAACTACTCAACTAGACAAAGTAAAGTCTTCATTCAAATTATCTATGAAACATAGGTTTTAAAGCGAGCGTGTAAATGGTATGAAAGCTGAAATTCGTGTGCGATATTATGCATTCCCCAAAACTCATTAACAAGATATTTAAACAAACAAATACCTATACAAAAACTAGTTAGGAATAGGATATAGGTTAGAATGACTAACAAACAGTTTATTCATTATAGGTACCTATATTTTGAACCCAATTTCGGTTAAAATTTGAGTGGTGTGGCCTTTATTTGGAGGTTTTTTTTACAAAAACATTGTTCATTGTTTTCAACAAACAAGTTGAGATGGGGAAATAAAAGCTGCACTAATTATTTCGGACAATGCAAGTAAATTACATGCAAATTCTCCGAGGACCATATGCTAAAATGAATGTAAACTTTTTTACTGCACATAATATGTGGTGTGAAATATTAAACAAGGGAAAATACAAAAAACTGGCTAAGTGAGAGTCGGACTCGCGCACGAAAGTTTCCGTGCCATTACATTTTGTTTTTAGTATTTGTATTATCTTATCTTATATATTGGGGACTGACAAATTGTTAGCAACACTTCGACCCAATGGGATCTTTTGTGTTTACCCCCCCCCCCCCTACCTTGATGTTTCTTACTCTTTGAAGAAGTGGTCGATTAACGCGGTGATCCCACTGAGAGGAAGAAACCTATATTCCTCCGGTTTGGGATACGCATTCCCAAGGAGGCTCATACGCTTCGCTGCTAAGACGTCGCATTCACACAGTATGTGCTCTATAGTTTCCCTGACATCACCGCAGGCTCTGCAGTCATTATTTCAAGTTGACTTCATTTTTAAAAGCATGTCATTGGTTCCGTAATGCCCTGTCAAGGCACCAACCACAGCTCGTGCTTTGCTTCTACTGTTGTTCAATATAAATTTAGAAGCCCCTCTGATAGTATTTGTAATATAGCGGCAACAGAAATACATCATACAGATCGTGCGAAGTGGAAGCGTAAAAGTAGGAAAGTGGACCCCGGGCTCCCGAGAGGGATGCAACCGGGAACATCGCTCGGATGATGATGATGATGAGAAATACATCATCTGTGAAAATTTCAACTGTCCAGTTAACACGCAGCCTGGTGACAGATAGACAGACGGACAGTAAAGTCTTAGTAAAAGCTTATCGTTTCCTTTGAGTACGGAACTCTAAAACGATAATTAAAGTAAGTTAGACAATAAATATTAAGTACTAGCTTATACCCGCGACTTTGTCCGCGTAGGATTTTTTTTAATTTCGTTGAATTTTTCAAAACCGTATCATAGCGGATGCCTACGTCATAATATCTTCGTTAGAAGTGTGCGTTGAAATATCAGTCATGAACTCATGACTTTGAATTTTATATTTACAGATCTCAGAAATATATTCGACTATATCCAGTAAGAAATATCTATATTATTACTAATGTGAAAAATGTCGTGTGGCTTGATTCGAGCTGAAAGCTCTTTCAACCCTTGTCTTGAAGAAGCTCTTAAGCTGAAACGAGAATTTTACATTTTTCAAATCTCTATGCATTTTATCAACCACATATTTTACATATAAAGAGATATTGTGACGGTTTAAGTCAGCTGTAGGTATTATTTTAAAATTCTAATACTGCGTCTCACACTCGTTGATAGGTCTCTATGGAACCGATGCCGTAGCTAATAAAAAAATATCAAACTAATTCCCAAAACTCAAAAATAATAAAAGAAAATAAAAACTATCTTCTTAGACAACTAATAAGCCGCATTTTCCTTGTTCCTTGTAAATATTTCTAGAATTTAAAAAGCCGAGTGCAGGCCAAGTGTATGAGTTCAATTAAGTAAACACTCGATTGAAAAATGTGGTTCCAGCAAATAACAATAATTGAGAAAACCATTTCATTATTTGTTCATACTATTTCTACAGTACAACGCATTTCCTACAGAATAAGAGTACTTGTTTACGGGCTGTTTTCTGCAGTAGACCTTTTAAGTCGAGTCCGTTTTGCGTGAGGATGGAATAGGCTTGCCCAGCACCTATATTTTAAGCTATTGCATAGCTTGTATAGCGGGCTTTGAGCGCGGCGACCGAATCAAGAAATTCCGTAACGAAAAAAAACCTTACACCCCCACTCCGCCTACCATAATGTACTCGTATATGGTACGACGACTGTACGAAGCTCGCACGATGCAATAGCTTTACCGTGGCAGTCTTTTATTTTATTTTAAACTTTTGTTTTAGTGCTTTTATGTTTGTTACTACTTTTCTGATTGTCTTATGTCGTGTGCCTGTGCCTGTACAAATAAATGTTTTCTTTCTTTTCTTTTTCTTTCTTTCTATACGCTCTCAGCTTAGTTAATCATGTTTAGAGGAAAGAACTTGTCAATACTTCTGGAGCCAACTAAGCCGCGGGTTTCATCACGATGTTTTCCTTCACCGTAAAAGCAATGTCAATTAGCGCTCCAAATCGAAAAAAAAAATCCATTGGTGCCATAGCCTTTCAAATAAAATTCGAGGTATCTACCACAACCTACTATAAAAGTTAAATCAGTTCTTTTCCATCCAAAGGTTACCTGAAAGCAATCGCTTTTAGCGATAAGGCTGCCCATTTGTGCAACTATTACTTTACTTCACTACATAGTATAAAACAAAGTCACTTTTTCTGTCCCTATTTCCCTTTGTATGCTTAGATCTTTAAAACTACGCAACGGATTTTGATGCGGTTTTTAATAGATAGAGTGATTCAAGAGGAAGGTTTATATGTATAATACATGCATAATATAGCCGTGCGAAGCCGGGGCGGGTCGCTAGTTGTGTATATTATAGTGTTAAGTTATATGTAAAGCTATCTATCTGCCACTATGCCAACACCGCTCCAGAATAGAAGTAAGTATGGTACGTCAGTCAAGGCAGAAATGCGGACCACAATTTCTCTAAGTAGACACCCACTCGATCGGAAACCCTGCCTCGGCCGTAACCTGCCAAATTCAAAATTTTACAATACAAAACTGCTGACCCCTAGCAACTGCAGACTTGTACAACTTAAGAGGAAAGGGCGCTTTTTCCTGTTTCCTCCCTGGATAATGACACTAGATCAACTATTTTTGTGCCATAAAACCTATAACTGCCATGACTATAGAAATTAAGATTAAAAAAATAAAAAATAAACAAAAAATAGGGGCATGGTCATGGCAGTTATGAGTTTTCAATTCTGAGAAAACTCGTCAATATGTCTAAAGTCAACTAAGCTGCGGGTTTCATCACGATGTTTTCCTTCACCGTTAAGAGCAATGTTAATTAGCGCACATACATTTTCGTAGTCAAAAAAATGGCTGCTTGTAAAGTTGGTTTACGGACGATCATTTTACGTAATAACGTCATAAGGTAACGATAAAAACTTGAGATGTTTTTTGTTTTCCCTTTATATATTATTTTTTCCCTTATTTTTCCTTTAAATAAGTCTTCACTTCGTCACTCGTCACCATAATACAAGCCCAGATGAGTGATATTATTATTAAATACGGACGATAATTTTACGAAACATTGGTTGCTATGGAACGTGAGCGTTTCGGGAACGTGAGCGATCACGTGACACTTTTTAGTGAGTGCTGCCGGTGTTCATCGATTTGATATTATAGACGTTTCTCGAAATCACGTTAATAAAATTAATTGGTGCCGGGCCGGGATTCGAAAAAAAAAGGTGCCTACCTAAGTATATACGTACAAATATAGTTAGTCTATTGACCTGATAAGGAAAAAACAGGAAAAAACAGGAAAAAACAGGAAAAAACACGAAATAAGATTGATAATCTTTAAATAAAACTCTATTTTTCTCCGGATTAATGATCGCGTTGTTTTTGCATATTCTTATTACGAGTTAAAATCGTGGATATTTTTGTTACGAGTTCAAGAAAGGTGCTACGGAAATATACATTTATTCCAAAACAAGAGAGATTTTTCCGAAATATAATTCTCAATACATCTTTAACTACTAATATTATAAAGCTGAAGAGTTTGTTTGTTTGAACGCGCTAAGCTCGGAAACTACTAGTTCGAATTGAAAAATTCTTCTTGCGTTGGATAGTTCATTTATCGAGGAGACTATAGACTATAGGCGCCAACTAATGTATGGCGAACGACACTTCAATTTTATTTACGATTATATAGACGACCCAGTTGGCACAATGGTCACCATGCCGGACTGCCAAACACATGGTTGCGGGTTCGATTCCCGCCTCAGACAAGTATTTATGCTTAGATATTTGTCTGTGGTCTGGTTGTTTCTATATATTATAAGTATAATACTTTAGAAAAGTATTTATGTAGATATCCGTTGTCTAGCACCCATAAGTGTTGCCACCTTAGTTTTAGTAATTGGGGCAATTGAAGAAGCTAAAAAGGGCTAGATCGGGCTAAAAGCACAAAAAGATTTGGTGTAAAAAAAGACTAATAAACACCTGTACCAATGATTACAATTATGTACTTATTTATGTTTTAGTTTGAATCACAATATTTTTTTTCAAAATTAGGTTCAAAAATTAAAAAATATTAGTTATTTTACAAACTAAAATTAACAAATTTTTTGTTTAAAATTTTTAAAAGAATCATTTAGGAGCTATTAACCAAAACAAATCAAAATTAAACAGATTTAAAATTTAAAACATAATTATTTACCTTGCTATCAACAAAAAAAAAAGTAACAAAATTTAACAGAAAATACCAAAAAGTAATCAAAAGTCAAAGTCTTCATCTGAATCCTCCAAAATCTCATTTGGCGGAGCAGAAGAAGTAGATGGCTCATTTAAATTTGTGGTATTTTTCGATAATTTGAAAGTGTACTTCAAATTACTCCCACATTTTTTAAGGTAAATGAAAAGGGCTAGATTGCCCTTTTCGGGCTAAATCATTAAACAACGAGTTCACCTACAGTAAAAAGTGCTAGATCTAGCCCCAAAAGGGCTAAGGTGGCAACACTGCATAACACAAGTCTAGCTACTTAGCTTGGGGCTAGATGGGGATGTGTGAAATGTCCTGCAATATTTATTTATTATTTATTTCGGAGTAACAATAACATTACAAATAACCTGAATTCTCTCTGGTTTTCGAGAAGGCTTATTTTTAACGTGATAACGTCTAATAAATTGATGGAACACCTGCATTCACAAAAAAGTGTCTGCCGAAATATTGTGTGACGTCATGCATCATGGTAACATGACCATGACGCGTCCGTTCCCATTAGGAAACAGAAATATTTAATAATAATATCGCTCATCTGAGCTTGTGTTATGGTAACGATTAACGAATAGAAGAAAAAGGAAAAAAAATAAAGAATTTTTTTTTTTTAAAGAAATAACAAAAAATATTATTTTTTCATCGTTTTCTTATGACGTTATCACGTTAAATTATCGTCTGTAAACCGACTTTACAGACAACCATTTTTTTTTTGTTTTTTAAATTCGATGTTTCCCATTTTCTCTACTGACTTTTTTTTTGAATAGGTTTAAGAAATAACCTGCTGGTTAGGTGAATTAAAATATTATGTTACTTATTTTCAAAGGAATACAGGTATTTAATATAGATAGAATATTTAAATAGAGATAACTTTTCCTAGTAAAATGAATATTGTTAAAGTTCCATTAGCGGCAGTCATAAAAGTATGCGTGACGATCAAAAGTCTACAGTTTGTTAAAGTAATTAATTAAGTTAAAAGCTATTACTTACCACTACTACTGTCAGTGTTTGTTACGAACTGCAATATTTTCAAGGTAAAAAAAATGCTTGTTTTGACTCGGAACCTACCTACTAAATACTAGAGAGTTCTCTAAATATGTTAAAATTAACAAAAATAAGATACGTGTGTTAATTGACATTGCTCTTACGGTGAAGGAAAACATCGTGATGAAACCAGCGGTTTAGTTGGCTTCAGACGTATTAACAAGTTTTTCCTCTGGACACGGCCGACTAAGCTGAGAGGGTAGTTGGTCCTGGGCAAGCCTCCATCCTCACGCAAAAAGGAACCAACTAAGTTACGGAAAATCAGGCCGTATACATGTAAAAGTACCTATTTGTAAGTGCTCGAATTATAAATGTGAAAATCTCGTAAGCTAGTTTGTTAGTTTGAACCGCCTACACTAACGGCTCAACCGATTTAGATGATATTGTATTTAAGCGTAGTTTGGAGGTCTATTGAACACCGACTCGGTAGTCTGGATCTATTGTTATCTGGAATAACGTCCGACTTGCTAGACTATATAGTTCAACTTTCTGTTCTTGTTTCCACTATGAAATGGATGAATTGAGTTGTTACAGACCAACGTAGCTCTGAACAATTATTACTGCAGATCGATTTGGGGATGGGCCAACGTAAGTATTTCTACTCTTATTCAATTTTCTGCATCTTTTGATTATTTATCTAAGTGTTGCATTGAATAAGTTTCTTCTCTAGGTACTGTTCTAGCAGTAGACATCGGTGTGTAAACTTTTTTTTATAAAATGGAATTAAACGATGGGGACTGGAAAATATTCAAAACAGACAGACAGACGGACAAAAAAGTTATCTTATAAGGGTTCCTTTTTTATCTTTTAAGGTATGGAACCCTATAAAGAATAATGTAATGTAAAATTCATTTTTCGTCAAATCGAAACAATTTCAAAAGAAGTAGCCAACCCAAATTGCTAACATAGTTAACTAATTCCTCTTATGTAACGCTTTTTATTAACGCTGGCTTTTACTATCTAGCGACGCTCTACTGCAGTTTCTGCAGGTAAGTACTAGCTATTCTCCCCGAGTTCATCTACAAACGTAGATATCAAAATCGTAAAAATTTGCATAAATAGTAAGTAAACATCATATGGCGCAAATAACTCCTGTGCAAATACTAGATTTAGACTGTGCATTGTGTGTTAGTCAGAGAGTAGGTACTTAAAATGACTCACGAAAGGTAAAATGGGCTTGAGCTGGACATTTAACTGCAAGGCGAGACGAAAGGTGAAGAAAATTTGGAGACCAAGAGTCGAGAAAAGAAGTGTAAGCAAACCAGCTGGACGCCATAAAACCTCATGCTGGGCCAGCGAGGTTCAGAATGATCAGTAATAGCAAAATGTGGAGTGGATATGCCATGCAATAAGCTAACATAAACTGTTGAAAATATATAAAAGATCTAAAGCTTAAAATAAAATGAAAATACTTACCTGTATGTAGGCAACTACTTGACAGAACGCAACTCAAAAGAAATAAACTTAAGTGTGCCCTGTAGAGGAAACGAACGACCTACTCTCTCAACCATCTAACAAACTAATGGCTGACCATTCAGCACAGTGCACGCTCTCAGTCAAACACTACTAGCACATAGTTTTCCAGCAACTTCAGTTCCAGTAATGGTCAATGCAAACAACAGACTTTTCAAGTGGTCTGGCTCGTCGAACTATGCTATTTGAAAGCAAATAAAAAAGAACATCGGCCGATCTATCGAACGGTCATGCAGGTTTAAAAAAGCAGCTTTTGGAGACGAATCGTATCCGAAACGTAGTACTAATTGGATTTTTATTTTGTGTGCGATTAAAACCAACTTTAACATAGGATTTCTATTCGTAATATTGTAACGTGATAACGTCTTATAAATTGATAAACACCGGCAGCACTCACAAAAAAGTGTGACGTCATCGCTTACGTTCCGTCATTGCTACGTCACTCACGTTCCGGGAACATGAGTCATTGACAAAGTAATCATAGCAACGATAATACGTTGCTATGGTTACTGTCAATGTTTTCTTATGACGTTATCACGTAAAATTATCGTCCGTAAACATAATTTATAGACAACCATGAACGTTTTTTATTTAATTTTGTTATGTTTTATTATTATTTAAAGTCATAGATGGTTATGACGCTATTCGTTATTCGTTTCTATGGAAAATAGTGCGAAATGATAGAATTAAAAGACGCTACTTTGGATGCTATAATCAATTCTGCCATATATCAGTATTTTCATTTAAACTTTTCAAGATGGCAACCAGTCGCGACCATCTCGATTTGTATCACGATGGTAGCGACGAAATTCTGTTTTAATACAATATTATCACACATAAAATAAATTCCAATTCGTATTAGGTACGATTCGGATACGATCCATCGAAACTAGCCATATTAGACCCTCTTTAGTCTGCGTGACTTCAGCCTCGCTGTAAACAAAAGGCAGATAAATCTGTCAATATAATAGCTACCTATGTGTGGATAGGTGGAAACAAACAGCGAAGTAGGTCGCGTTCGGTAACTGATGCACTCATGTACAGACTCTTGAATACGAGCTTGATAGTTAGTTATTTGTTTGTTAAGAACTCTAAGAAAAATACATTTTGTAATTTTGTAATTTTATTCTTTTTGTATTTTACAATAATTGTTTAAATATTTTTCTTTATTACGTTTACTAGCGATCCGCCCCGGCTTCACACGACTATATTATGCATGTATTATACATAATAAACCTTCCTCTTTAATCACTCTATCTTTTTAAAAAACTGCATAAAAATCCGTTGCGTAGTTTTAAAGATCTAAGGATACATAAGGACAGACAGCGAAAAGCGAATTTGTTTTATACTATGTAATGAAGATAGATAGATAGATAACTTTATTTGTACAACACAGAAAGAAACAGAACACAATAAACACAAAGTAAAGTAAAAGCTAGAAAGAACAAGTTGCATGAAGCCTTCTTTTAAGCATTAAATGCCTGTGCCATTCGCCTACATATAGATATTATTTTGTTTAGCAAAAGCGATGACTACAAATCTAAAATTTTAAATACAAAACTAAATTGATAAAAATAAATAATTACAACAATGATATTCATTCGGCAAGGTAAGTAACGCATTCTTTTAAATTCAACTTATGAGACAAAGTATCATAAAAACATATATTTATAAAAACGTATAAAACAAATATTTTGCTTGTTGAATATTGGAGATAATAACCGGAAGTGGGCTTATAATAGTTTTGTCCATCCTGTATGTAAATAACTACTCAATAAATAATTGTGATATAAAAAGATTTTCTATATGTAAATAGATAATTAGACCGTTTTCCTGGCTTAAAATATCTCAGAGGAAAATAGATAAGGGTAAATACCCAAATACATAATCATTTTACTGCCAGAATAAAACGCCATGGTGTTTAGAGCTCCCCTAAAATTCGCATGGAAATTGATTTTAAAGCCTCATCTTAAAACGTGGATCAAGAGAATGCGATGATTAGTAAGAGGAAATACGCTACTTTCATCACGGTTGTCATAAAGTAACGTAACTTTCAAAGCTTGTGGATAAATAAATAAATAAATATATTAGAAAAAGTAGCATGTAAACTGTGCATGTTACTGAAATTAAGTGAAGGTTAAATTTATTTGATAAATTCAACGAAATGATGATTTTCGGTGATCAAAATAAGTTCATTTCAGTACACGGATTTACCCGTCGATCGTTTGTATCACTGACCCGCCATTATGCAATTGAACAAAAAGAGGATGTGACCGATCAATTCTAAGGTCATTATACATACGATCACACACTTCGGCACGTTTGTTGTTTATTGGCTAAATAGCTTTGTATTATGTTGTTATGTTTTAATAGAGGTATTTTAGATTGTAATACGGGTATATTGGAAGGTACGAGTAAGGGGGTCTCCTTCTAGCTACGGTCGGCTGCATAATTGCAGACCCACCGTAGAGCTCCAAAACGGCTATTATAAGAATGTTTTCAACACAAGCAGGATTCTAGACACCTGCTTTAGCTGAAGTTTAAAGTCTTCTAACTCATCAATTTATCATACAAAATTATTAGAATGAAAACGTTCCAATAATAGTAAGTTTCGAACTCTACCGGGGACTGCAATTATGCAGCCGACTGTACCTATTAAACATCTGACGTTTGACTTCAAACTACGTTTTTATAGCATAATTAGTAATTACAAACTTGTGTGTTTGACGGAATAAATAGACCTACATACATACATACATATATTACATAGATCCATATAGGTACAGGCACAGGTAGGTACATATATTCAATTAAAAATACTACCTACATAGGGAGATTCATATTTTTTGAGTATTTTTCTCCTTTTTCGGTCGGTTCAGTAGTTTTTGCATGAAGGAGTAACAAACACACATAAACTTTCACATTTATAATATTACTAGCGACCCGCCCCGGCTTCGCACGGCTATATTATGCATGTATTATACATATAAACCTTCCTCTTGAATCACTCTATCTATTAAAAAAACCGCATCAAAATCCGTTGCGTAGTTTTAAAGATGTAAGCATACAAAGGGACAAAGAAAGCGACTTTGTTTTATACTATGTAGTAATTAGCAAATCTAAATAGGAAAATATAACAACAGAAATCGACAAATCGGTGTAATATTTAAATTAGAATATCATCGGGAACGCGGTACCGACCACGAGCGTTACAGCACTTGATTGACCTAATTTCTGTCTCCATCTTGTCCTAAATCTAACGTCATTCAACATTTTATTGAACTTCTTAATCTTATGGAGTTATAATTTAGTTGATTGTTCATTATCAATGCAGCAGTTGTAAAGGAAATAATGGTACTTTTAGTTATAAGTACATTTTATTTATTACGAATGGCGGGGGCGAAATTTGTTTAAAGGTAAACTGTTAAAACACCAATGGCAACATAAATAAATAAATAAAATAAATAAATAAATATTGCAGGACATTCCACACATCGCCATCTAGCCCCAAACTAAGTAACTAGGCTTGTGTTATGGGTGCTAGACAACGGATATACGACTTATATACTTTTTCTTTTGTAAATATATACTTATAATACATAGAAACAACCAGACCACAGACAAATATCTAAGCATAAATACTTGTCTGTGGCGGGAATCGAACCCGCAACCCTGTGTTTGGCAGTCCGGCATGGTAACCATTGTGCCAACTGGGTCGTCAAAATGCTTGCATAAATGCTACACCAAAGATTTAACACTTTTGACTAAACAAACACATACATTAAATTTAACAATAATAAACTAAGTAGGTAAATTACTAAATAGAAGTAAATTGGTACTATAAAAGGTGCTAAATTGTAAAAAATACGAAAAATTCTAAAGTTCCCTTTTGAAACCGTATAGGTAAGCCGAGAGAAATTGGGTTGTATGAACCTCTCGCTTCTGGTACCATAGAATCGTTACCCAGAACTATCAATAGCATTTTCTATAGACAATTTTGTTTAAGTCACAAATAACGGACAGCCTCTATGTTGGAAGCTGAGAATGGCCGCGCACGTTAACCTGGATTACGTAGTACTAGCGAAAATTAGACTCAAGATTAAAGGTGACGTAAACAGCCTTCCAAAAATGTTCGTAAAACCACTTTTGGTGGCAAAATTTATGGAAAAGCTGGTCTGGTTCTCCCTCTACAAAAAATACCCAACTAAAGAGGGCTAGTTGCAGAAAATAGCCCGTTTTAACACAACTTAAGTCAGAAACGTTGGACGAGTAACATCTTAATAATGACGTAGGAAACCGGAACGAAACTTACGCAGCAAACTTACGCGGTAGAAAACAGAAATTTATGGTTTTCTATACTCCAATCTCGTGAAAAGGGCACTTGCAACAGTACCGAAATATCATTATCTACAAAATAAAAATATAGTAAATATTCTTAGTAAAAATAACTATAGTAATCCTTATCAGCAATCATTTATCAGTAGTTGATTGATTGATTAGTTAACAAAAATGGGATGTTCATTTTCAGTCACATGTTTTTAGCATGAAAATAAGCGGAAATTAAAGAAGACAATAAAAAGAACCTTAAGTAAGTACCTCTTTGGTTGTATTAGTATATATTTTGTGTGATGGTAACGATTTTGATTATTTATATAATTTTTTTTAGAAAGTTCATAACCATGGTCATGCACCCGCTGCATGAACCGCTCAATGACCGTATCTAAACAGATTTCTATAAATAAACAAAATATATCGTAAGCATCACACGAAAAACGTAACTAAAGTGGTACCTGTTTAAAGGTCTTTTCATTGCCTTCTGCTTATTTTCGTGGTCGTTGCTTCATGGCGTAAATTCAACTATATTTTCTTCAGAATTTAGAACTTTGAGTATGTATTGGAAACAAGCTTTTCTGCTTTTACTTAAATACTGTCGAAGGATATGTGAAATATAATTTGATAAGATTTATGAGTAATAGGTACTACCGTTCCGATATTTGTGTAGATAATAATGAAATGGTCGTTAATAGAATGCCAATTCCATTTTGTGCAATACTGTGGACATTAAAATGTAGTTACTGAAATATATGACTACATAATGAGTATAATTAACTAAGTGTATCCCACCTAAATACGGAATGGAAACATTCTGCTGAAATATTCGTACAAAACATAATGTTTGTTAATGAATTTAATTGTATTAGGTCAAAGTTTGTAGGCATCTAGTCAGCTACTCGTAGATATAGGGCGAGTCTAGTTTCACCCTGAATGAAATGCTGTAAATTGAAAGACACGAGCAATGAAAGAAGTCAATAAACGTAAAACGAGTGACAGTCAGTCAACAGTTGATCTACATAACAACCTAGATTATAGAGTCATATGTGGAGGCTAAAGTTATTGGCTTATACGAAGGAGCGTCAACGCGTAGCTATTCCCACGAAAATGGCACGTTATGAAGCCTTACAAGCTAGCACTTACCAGGCTGAGGGGCATGGGCGCGGCGCGTCGCACTCAACGCACTCTTTTTACTATATAAATCCTCGAATATTTACAGAGATCTACACGCCATTTTCAACCGAACATGACTACCGAACGATGGGCCAAAGTTTACGATCCAGATATTCACCGCCGCCGTTGTTGCTATGTGCAAATCAATCGACGTCCCTTGTAGGTTACATGAATGAAACCTACACATTTTTGGTGCGTCATCATTATCATTTTACCCGAAGACTGTAAAAATCAACAACTCGACCCGAAGTTTGTGGCACGTTAGATAATATTTATGTAAAACATAAAATAGTCGTGTGGATCGTTAATTTCGGTTTTGCATTGAATTTGGCACCGTAAGAGGGGCGGAGGGTTAGTGTAGAACCTGACGTGTCAGTGTGTAGTGACAGACGGCGGCGGTGGCGGTGGTGGAAGGTCGGGGAAGCCGGGTCCGGAGTATAGCCCGGGCTCCGGTGACGTCACCGGCGACGACTGTACGACGCCGAGCTTTGATGGTCACCACCACCGGCCTGCCAATTATTATTTTATGTACATGGATGGACGGCGCGAAACAAAAGGCGGCGACGGCGGCGACACAGAGCGGGGTGCGCGCGGGCGGAGACCGCCTCACCGCAGGAACGACAACCGGCGCCATCTAGCGGCGCGCGCTACTAACACTCGCGGCCTACTGTCTCCGTCTGCAGACGATCGAACACGAGACGAAACTTCTGCGCTGAACGACCCTCGCTGGATGAGTAGGAGACGGAAGAAACACTGTCACTGAACGAGAGCGAGCCTCGAGAGCCCTGGGATCGGGGAGAACCTTCCCCGGGGCCGTCACCGGGGTAGTCGTCGGGTTTGTTTATCCGATGCGTACCGTCGTCAGAGCGTGGCTGCGTGTGATGGTGGCGGTCGGGTGGGCCATGCTGTCAGGCGGCGCGGGAGAGGCGCGGGCCGGGCATGGCGGGCATCAGCTCGACACTGCGGTGCGGGCGTCCGCGGCGCGCGCTGCACGCCACTGAGTCGCGCACCGCCCGCGCCCGCTGCCACCGTCGCCGCCGCCGCGCTCGCGAGCCACTGCGCGCGCACCGCTCGCCGCACCGCGCTCTCGCACCGTCCGCACCGCGCGCACTCGCCCTCAGACACCTCCTGCAGCTACACCACGCGTGCACCACCACTCTCTACCATCACCATCACCACCGCCTTACACAAACCAATAGGTACCCTAACTTGCACATCTCGTACCAGCCATCAAAGACCTTGAAATTTTTATGAATTATGAAACTCCGTGATAACTAAAAAATAAACAAAACAATTGTTTCGGAAAAAACATGTAACACAGATATTGTTAGCTGTACTATACTCGTAAAACTTTACTCTAAAAGATAACGCATCGTACTCTATAGTAACGGCTATCGGACAATCACGTACAACGTGTATAAATTAAAAATGCAATTTTAATCCTCCTTGCATATATTATATTTTATTTAACTGTTCTACATATTTTTAAACACAACGAAATTATGTGCTACGAACTCGTAGCAATTCGTAACAATGAAATTATTATTTCAAACGAGAGAAGTCGAAGGTAAAATCTTTTCTTTATAGAAGAAATACCTTACCAACAAAAAAACGGGACGACTAGTCGCGCGATACTATCGACGCAACATGCGTCAATTTAAAATTTAAAAAATTCTATTAAAAAAAATACAGAAATCACTGAAATTTTTACCAAAATACATCCCATATAATTGCCATACCGCAGTGTTTACGAACTGGCTAATAGCTAGGTAAATAACCCAGAGAATATCTGAATCATCTTTCCATTGTATTTAAAGCACTTTGAAAGAGCTACATACAAATGAAGCTGGCTCTGAAAGAAGGCAAAGTAGAACAGGTCAAAGCGAGTCGTTGAGACTCGTCTCTACCGGCCCGATTAAAAAAGGCTAGCGCTACTTGTACGGTGAAAAACACGCTTTGCTATCCAATTTCTACGTTTACATTTAGTTATGTACTTTTGTCTTGTAGCTTATAGCTTGTAGCTTCAGCTTCATTGAAATTAAAATACTTAAACCGGAAGTGATCATTTAGGCTAATAAGTCCATATATCCCTAATTAATAATAAATAATATAATAATAAATATTACAGAACATTCCACACATCGCCATCTAGCCCCAAGCTAAGTAACTAGACTTGTGTTATGGGTGCTAGACAACGGATATAATACTTATATAATTTTCTTTTGTAAATATATACATACTTATAATACATAGAAACAACCAGACCACAGACAAATATCTAAGCATAAATACTTGTCTGAGGCGGGAATCGAACCCGCAACCCTGTGTTTGGCAGTCCGGCATGGTGACCATTGTGCCAACTGGGTCGTCTAATTAAATTATACAATAATAAAAAACGAAAACAAACAATCAAAAATGAATTAAATGTACTTATATAAGATCGCATAATATGCCAAGGTTTATTTTTCATTTATTTAGTGTGGAATTTAATACAGATATTTACGATAATTGGTCTTTATTATGCTGTCATGTACCTATATATTTTTTTAAATAAAACGCCATAAAGCATCATGTATATTTAACCAACCTTTTTGGGTTATTAAGCTTGTTGTATTTAAATGAGAACAATAAATGGTTTAAACAAGATAAATAAATATAGCTGAACATTCCACAACTCGCCAACTTGCCCCAAGCTTAGTAACTAGACTTGTGTTATGGGTGCTAGACAACGGATAACCGTTGAATTTTTAACCGATTTACAAAAGAAAGCCGCTTTCTTTTGTAAATATTACTATCACTATCACTTTCACGTAGTATAAAATAAAGTCACTTTTCGCCGTCCCTATGTCCCTTTGTATGCATAGATCTTTAAAACTACGCAACGGATTTTGATGTGGTTTTTTAGTGGATAGAGTGATTCAAGAGGAAAGTTTATATGTATATTACATAGTATTTTCTAAGGTTTTCGCGACTTGAACTCATAATTATAAATATATTATAACGGATATATTCGCGTTTTTTATTTTAATTTTAAACCTGACGTTTGAGTTTTGCCGGGAACGAGCCAACAACATGTCGTGCTGCAGTTTTATTTACACGAAACTTAGTTGTAAACCGAGTTAAATTGTATAATTCCGGTGGAAAGTTATCTAATTTAGTTCTGTGAAAGTGCACAAGTGTAGTGAAAGTAAAAATCAGTGTCAAACATGGACTTTTCTCGTTGCCTCCAAAATCTCCTACAAGGTTATAGTAAAGTAGCCACCGCTTTACTATGACCCCTGACTTGACAAACTGTGACTTGACGACTTGACCATCTTGAAACACTTTGAGCCCGATTTCTGTAAATCGGGCCATAACTTGATGCAAAATATTACTTGATACTGGCTATATGCACAAACCGTGCGAAGCCATAACTGAAGAAAAAAAAAAAAAACCTGACGTTTTGGGAACTCGTATATATCCGTTATAATAAATTTATAATTATGTATATTACATGCATAATATAGCCGTACGAAGCCGGGGCGGGTCGCTAGTATGTCTTATGATACATAGAAACAACCAGACCGCTGACATTCGAGTATCTACTTGAATGACTACTAAAGAAACAAATGTTTAATCTTTGATAGACTTCTGTATTTAAAAAAACAAATAGATTAAACTTGGTATGTAAATAGCTAGAAAAACACACAGGTACCGATACGATATTACCAGAGGATAAATTTTCAATTTCAAAAGATACAAATGGAATAAAAATAACAAAATATAATTCTAAATGTAAAAAAATATCCTTAGAGTTCACAAGGCTTAAATCGTTGTCAATAAACAAGGAAAACCTTCAAGAAAAATAATAATAGATCAATTAAATGTCTCGTAAGCGGAAGCCGCGGGGTGGGCCTATTAAAAGATAATGAGAAATATATTCTTAGAAATAGAAATATATAAATAAACTGGCAGCGCTCTGTGGTATCACCCGCGTAACTCCCGATCCCGGGAATATCGGGATAAATTCAATTCATTTTTATTTTCAGATATTAAAATCCATAATAACAATCAAATTATAAATAAATAATGAAAAACTAAAGATTAAAATTTAAAAATAACTATCTTCTTACAGTCACAGTCAAAAACTTCAAAAACCAAAATTTCAATTCATATAAAAATCAATAAATACATATAAAAAAAAAACGAACAATTCAAATCAAAATTAACAACATCAATATTAAAAATTCATTAAATTAAATTAAATATTAAATAGGAAAAGATGTAAGTAATTCATTCATATAAATATGCAATTTTAAATCCAAAAATCAAATAAAAAGTCACAATTAGTCCAATTAATACAAGAAATGTCAGAATCAATTATAAAACAATTAAATGAAATTATTCAAACACCACTAGTCAGTACATGAATCATGCAACAATGATTAATGTACTGACAGTCAAATCTATTTGAAAACGTTCTCAGAATGCTGTTGGGACTGGCCCGAACCCTGCGCACCAGGGACGTGCACCGCTTTCGCATGGTTGCATAGAAACAGTCAACACGCGCCTCGGCGAACATCCCTGATGCGCTACAGTATCGAGGCAGTCCAACCAGCACCCTGAACGCGTTATTATATTGTACACGGAGAGCGCTGTACTGCCTCCGCGTATATGAAACCCACAGGCTGCTTGTGTAAAATGATGTGCAGTATGATTGAAATAATGTGATTTTAACACTTCTGGAGCACCTGGCAAACCTGCGGGCTATCATATTAGCCCTTACAGACAACGATCTCCGCTCTCTCTCAATATCAACATCGTCCTTCAGGTCAGCGGTAACTATATGACCGAGATATTTAAATTGGGTTACCCTTAGCAATTCTTTACCGTTAAGTTTAATAGGAGGAATGACTTTTGGTTCTTTGCCCCCGACCCGAAAGACCATGCACTCGCTTTTCTTTTCATTATATTTAAGTCCATGTTGCAGAGCATAGTTCTCACATATATTTATTAATTTAGCCAACCCACAGACCGATGCACTCAGCAGCACCATGTCATCAGCGTAACTAATATTATTGATACAGACGTCATCGATGTGGCATCCAACACGGGTGCTGCTGAGTTCATCTATTAGAGCGTTCACGTAAAGGTTGAAAAGCCTCGGAGAGGTTAACCCCCCCTGCCTCACTCCGCACTCCAACCCATACGGTTCAGATACTTCATTTGACCACCGAACAACATTTACTTGGTTTAGGTACCAGTACTTAAATATTTGTATCAATTCCTCGGGCATTGAAATGTCATTTAGCTTTTGCCATAATATGTCATAATGAACCAAATCAAATGCTTTCGAGAGATCTAGGAAACACGCGTAAATAGGTGTACTACGTTCGGTATAATACTTAACAGTTTGCTTAAGACACAATATTGCTGTTTCAGTAGAAAGCCCAGACTTGAAACCAAACTGATTGTCATGTATAACTAAGTACTTATCAAGTTGTGCGTTAAGCAAACTGTCAAGCACCTTAGCCGTAATTGTTGCCAATGAGATCGGTCTATAGTTGTTTTTGTCACTCACATCTCCACTTTTGTTTTTAACAATCGGAACTACTACAGTCCTCATCATTCCCTCGGGTAAGTATGAGTGATTTAAACAAAAGGTATAAAACATCGCAAGTACACGGGGTAGATGGACGCCAGCATACCTCAGATGTTCCACACTGAGACCGTCATGGCCAGGAGACTTACCTCTTGACATAGATTGAATAGCCATTCTAACTTCTTTAGCCGTAAACCTGGTATTCATCTCCTGTCCATTCAGTCCTCCCTCACTGCTCGACTGTGATTGCCCCAAGGGTGACTCAACAACAAATTGCTCCTTAAATAACTCAGCAATACACTTTGCATCACTAAGACCATCCACACTCACAGGCAGGCTCTGTTTAGGTTTTAATTTATTTGTGGATTTCCAAAAACTACGGAAGTCCTGCCGAGTGTGGTGAGATGCGAGAATGTCCATTTTAATTTGATCTTGATTGTTCTGACACCACTTAACGCGAGATTTAAAGATTTTTCTACTTTCTCGCATCTCCCACCAGGCACTTCCCTCCCCACGTTTCCCACTTAAAACCCATCTTTGATATTTATCCCTAGCCACCTCATGAGCCTCTCGTATATGCTTATTCCACCCTATAATGGGTTTTTTCTTTTTCAACCTATTCACAGAACTGTCAGCAGCAGCCCTACTTAATACATTAATAATATCATTATACATTTGGTCAATAATACATCTATGATCTACATTATTACATTTATAATCACAACAATTGGATAATTCATGTGGAAAATCAATAAGTCTTAAACCTTCATGACATAGTTGACTATATAAGTCAATTTGATCTACCTTTCTTTCTCCCCATCTTACCCTATTACATTCATTTAAATTACATGTCATTATTTTTGAATTAATTAAATTTATGTCACACTGAATAATTAATGGTAAATGGTCAGACCAAACGGGTCCATATTGAACGTGAGCGTTAACGACTGTATGTAACGCTGACTTAGTTACTACGCAGTGGTCTAACCACCTTAAACACCCGTTCACATCACTAATGAAGCTGTACGTGTCAGATGACAACCCTAATTTAATTACGTCGGCACAAGTCCAATCAAAGTCATGACAAAAGTTTGTTAGTTCATAATAAAATTGCTCACCGGGATGCGCGTTGAAATCACCAAGCATGTAAACAGACTCGGTACCTTCATTGCTTAGAATAGCATTTAGCGCACCGAGGCAATCCGTGAACTCCGTTAGATTCATCGATTTATCCGTAGGCATGTACACACTAAACACTAAGAATGACCTTTGACCGATCACTATTTTTATTGCACATAAACGCGGGTTGTCACACTGAACCACAGTAACATTTTGAAAAACACTTTTCTTCCACAATAACGCTACACCTCCGTAAGGACGGCCGCGCAGCATCCCTGCCGATGTATCCACCGCCGATACACCCGTATATGCAAACTCATCGTCGATACCGCTCAAGTAATCAATTTCATGCGGCAATAACCAGTGCTCCTGTATTGCAATAATGTGCGATGTACGACACAATCCTCTAATATCCTCTACTGAGCGCTTAACGTTTTTACAATTAAAAGAAACTAAATTGCAGAATATTTTATAATTAAATTTTTTATTTTAATTAATTAAATTAAATAAATAAATAATAAATATTGCAGGACACTCCACACATCGCCATCTAGCCCCAAGCTAAGTAACT
Source organism: Idaea aversata (assembly GCA_907269075.1). Lineage (NCBI taxonomy): Eukaryota > Metazoa > Arthropoda > Insecta > Lepidoptera > Geometridae > Idaea > Idaea aversata. The sequence goes on from OU026084.1 coordinate 4,435,709, forward strand.
AGACTTGTGTTATGGGTGCTAGACAACGGATATACTGCTTATATTACTTTTCTTTTGTAAATATATACTTACCTATAATACATAGAAACAACCAGACCACAGACAAATATTTAAGCATAAATACTTGCCTGAGGCGGGAATCAACCCGCGACGTGTTTGACAGTCCGGCATGGTGACCATTGTGCCAACTGGGTCGTCGATAAAAAGTAGCTTATGTTATTCTTCATTAATCAATGTATCCTCATACTAAGTTTCATCAAAATCGGGTCAGGAGTATCGGAGCCTATTCGTTACAAACAAAAAATCTTTCGTCTTAATAATATTAGTTTAGAATATTTTTATGTAGAATTTAGATATAAATATTGCAGGACATTTCATATAGCGCCATCTATCCCCAAGCTTAGCAACTAGTCTAGTATAATGATGGCTACACAACAGATATAGAATACTTATATACTTTTCTTTTGTATATATATACAAAAACTATCTTTTGCCAACGACTTCGTCCGCGTAGAAGTCCAAAATAATAAATTAAATAAATAAATATTGCAGGACATTCCACACATCGCCATCTAGCCCCAAGCTAAGTAACTAGACTTGTGTTATGGGTGCTAGACAACGGATATACTACTTGTATACTTTTCTTTTGTAAATATATACTTATAATACATAGAAACAACCAGACCACAGACAAATATTTCAACACAAATACTTGTCTGTGGCGGGAATCGAACCCGCAACCCTGTGTTTGGCAGTCCGGCATGGTGATCATTGTGCCAACTGGGTCGTCATGATTCTTATAGGATTGGATCAAGAAATCACTTTGTCCCATACAAACTTTGTCCCCCTTTTTCACCCCCTGTAGAATTTCGAAATCCTTTCTTATCGGATGCCCGCCTCATACACAGAACAAGTCCTGCAAGTTTCAGGTCTCTACAATCAGCGGTTTAGGCTGTGCGGATATCCGTCAGTCAGTCAGTCGTTTAGTATAAAGCATTTTATACATTACTAGCGACCCGCCCCGGCTTCGCACGGCTATATTATGCATGTATTATACATATAAACCTTCCTCTTGAATCACTCTATCTAATAAAAAAACCGCATCAAAATTCGTTGCGTAGTTTTAAAGATTTAAGCATATAAAGGGACATAGGGACATAGGGACAGAGAAAGCGACTTTGTTTTATACTGTGTAGTGATTTTATATCACAAACAATCCATACGAATATTTTAAAGCTGAAGAGTTTGTTTGTTTTAACGCGCTAATCTCAGGAACTGCTGGTTCGAATTGAAAAATTCTTTTTGTGTTGGTTAGTCCATTTATCGAGGAAGGCTATAGGCTACTTTTTATCCCGATATTCCCACGGGATCGGTAGTTACGCGGGTGAAACCGCGGAGCGCAGCTAGTTATCTATATACATAAATACTTGTTTGAGACGGGAATCGAACCCACAACTTTCTACGTCGCAGGCAACATAGAGGTCGTCGAGTACAATACACGTTAAAGTATTCTCAGAACTAACATTAGGTAGTTCTTAAAATATCATCTCATTGTCGATGTAGGCCGCTCTCATGCTGTTTATTTCACATTTTCTTTAACATTCTCTATTCTATATTACAACGTATTGTTGGAACGTTATACGTACAGCGGTACACATATTACGTTTAAGTTAATCGCTCGCAGACTTTACTTGTTTTATGTGTTGAGTTTGTGTGCAGGCAACTCGGAAAAATTCTCATGAAAAACCACTTGGTAGGGATAAGCGAAAGTCAATTTCCAAGTATCTCTCCCAGTAGAGATAGGTGGAAAAAAAGGTTGTCTGTAAAGTCGATTTACGGACGATAATTTTACGTGATATAACGTTATAAGAAAAGATTGATGGTAACCATAGCAACTATAATACTTTGATATGGTCAATAACGCTCACGTTCCCGTAACGTGAGCAGAACGTGTTCGTGACGTCACACTTTTTTGTGAGTGCAGTACGGTTTTGATCGATTTATAAGACCCTAATCACGTTAAAAATCCATTCTTACCTACCAGGGGAATATGTTAGTAGGGACTAGTGCATAAGTCCAAAAATTCTAAGCCTAGGACTGATACCATCAAAAAGTTCAGGCTGACAATATCCAGTGTCCTGAAAATAAATCTCCGATAGTTTACTTCTTAAAATAATCGTCAATTTTTTACTGACTACTTCATGCCAAACTCTTATTCTTCCGTTTCTTAACCGCACTTATGTTTTCAATCGTCTTTTGTTTCCTTTTTGATCGTCTTAACGTAGAGTTTTCTAAACTACTTATGAATTGAATTGTACTTGTCAACAATAACCACTTGGTAGGGATAAGCGAAAGTCATTTTTCACGTATTTATCCCAGTAGATATAGGTGGAAAAAAAAACATTATACTAGGGGCGATACGCTGGTAAGGACTAGGACACTAGCCCATTTATTTGAGGTCGGCGCAGTATGTCTTCTTCTTTCATTCACTTCTATTAGTCGTCATCTCATCGTTCACATTCATCTCTCTCATAACTTGTCTCACGCAGTCTATCCATCTTTTCTTAGATCGTCCTCTTCCTCTCCATCCCTCTACATTCATGCTCAACATCTATGAGTCACATGCGTCACTTCTCTCATCACATGTCCATACCAATTCCACGCAAAACTATCTTCATACCAAACTATCGCCCGACAAATAATCAATAGTTTGCAAGAACTTCCAGTAGTTATGTCAGCATACATAGTTGATGCTACGTAAGTAGGTACAGTATGGGTCATAAGTAAATGATCAGTTTGCTACAATAACACTATAAACACATATTGGAGTTACGACCTTCTTATAATAGATGTCACACACAAACTTAAATACTTGAAAACTTTTTAACTTTAACATTTACTTTTTCTTTTAAACTTTTATATTTTTTTAACTTTTTAAATACTTGAATTAAAAGTACTCAGAGTGATTATTATTTTCAATATGCTAGCTATGTCTTGAGTGGTATAAACCGCCACCCGCTACACCAACCGACGTGGGTTCGATCCACAGGTTACGTTGTTATAATGTTCAAATAGTGATGCACAGGATTCTAAACGTTACGGTGGGCACAGACTTTTGACTGTGGATTGAACCTACTGCAAACTATAGGTGCAGTGTTTGCCTTCCAGAGTAGCAACGTCGTCGTACGACGGACGGTCACTGTGTAAGTTTTGTAATAACCAATGTAAACAGAGCTACGTTCAAACAGAAGGGCTATTAATCTTTTAGAAGTACGTCTATAGAGTGAACGACTTATAGGTAATATACGACATTTCCGTTTTAGTCATTATGCAGTATGTACGGTAATTATTAAAATTATATTTAAAGATACCTTATACTTACACTAGCGACCCACCCCGGCTTCGCACGGCTATATTATGCATGTACTATACATATAAACCTTCCTCTTGAATCACTCTATCTATTAAAAAAAACCGCATCAAAATCCGTTGCGTAGTTTTAAAGATTTAAGCATACAAAGGGAAATAGGGACAGAAAAAGCGACTTTGTTTTATACTATGTAGTGATTATTGTTATGTAGGTAAGTATAGTTCTTATTAGTTTTTTTGGATTGTTTTTTTTTAGTTCGTTTTATTTTATTGTTTGTTATACGTCCTGTATCACGGGGCTATGGAACCCAAACCTTTGGAAGGCGTGCGTGGAGCCGTAGCCAACACGTAGAGGCCCTTTACAATAATAAGTATAATAGCAAACAATGGGGTGGATTCTAAACCGGCGATTATCCCTGTCTACACTATAAAGTGCAACAAAGGACAACCTCTGGTTTGGATAAAACTATCGATAATCTACAGGACAAAACTACTAGAGATATTGTGATGGGATGGTAGTGGACTAGATACTGGGGAACTATGGATACTATGGCGCCTGCCGTAACAATGTCCAATAAACACGTAAAAATGACAGGCGGAGACTCGCCAACTCTCAGACTGGGCCACCCTAATTAGCCGAGTAATTTTATTGTTTATTATTAGCTTTTTTGTATAGGTGCTATATATGGTATAGTGCATGTGAGTCACTAGTGTACAGACAATCTCGAAAATCTTTTTGCACTTTTTATTTTGTAATTGAAATTTATATATGCTCATAAATAAAAGGTATGTAAGTATGTACTTGGAAGGAAATCCTCTAAAAAAAACAGTCGAACAAGAATAAATAACTGTCATCGCCTTTACTATCAAATACTCTGCTTAATAAAGTCTAAGAAACATGAGTAAAAATAGTGTTTTAAGTAAACATTTTGTTTTTTCTTAGGTGTCATGCCTGCCTAGCATGAAGACCAAAACACGATACGATAAAGCTATATCACGCGATATAACTACATCAACTCTCAAAATATGATAGATAAAGCCGCCATGTTGAATTTTTATTATAAATTGCGATAAAAATTATGATAAAAATTCAACATGGCGGCTTTATCTATCATATTTTGAGAGTTGATGTAGTTATATCGCTTTATCGTATCGTGTTTTGGCCTTCATGCTAGGCTAGCTTAATCAATAGAAACGAATCACTCATTTTAATGCTGTGATTATTTTTGTTAAAGAAAAAAAAACGTTTATATTATAGAAACTTATTATGGTACACCGAAACTACTATTAAATATATTCTGTACCGAAACTGAAAAACAAAACAAGTTTATCCAAATAAAAGAGACCTTATTATGCAGTATAAATAATGTTTGCTTTCATAAATAAATAAATATTTCAGGACATATTACACATCGCCATCCAGCCCCAAGCTAAGCAACTTAATGCTTGTGTTATGGGTGCCAGATAACGGATGAACTACTTATATACTTTTTTTTTTTTTTGTAAATATATACATATAGGAAACACCCAGAACCAGAAACAAGAATTTATGGTCAGCATAAATACTTGTTCCCGGCGGGAATCGAACCCGCAACCTTCTGCGTCGCAGTCGGGTGTTCGCCCGACGCGCCACAGAGGTCGTCAAACATCAATCCATTAAGACCAACAAACATATCCTCATGGGTATTACAGGTCTCTACCATCACGCGAAGTGCAACTACGATATGGTTACGCGGCTAATGTACATACTTATACAGGGTTATTGGAAATTATAGTAGCAAGCCGTTGAGGGCTACTTCTGTGCACCTTAACAAACATCTTTTCTTCTACGACTTTTGGAAATTCGAACATTTTTTCGAATATTTTGAGGTTAGGTTAACCTGAAAATCAGCTGTTCCTTGCACGGAGAGGTCATTAACCTTGAAATTTTAGCTATTTTTTTAGGTTTTATCTACTGTTCTTAGTCTGAATGACCTTTGTTTTAAAAAATCAGCTGTTTTTCGAATTCACATAACCTCAAAATTTTCATTTTTTTTATCGAATTTCCAAAAGTCGTAGAACAAAAGTTGTTTGTTAAGGTGCACAGAAGTAGCCCTCAACAGCTTGCTGGTATAATTTCCAATAACCCTGTATACCTACATGCATACATATTTGTATTAATATGTAGGTATATTTATAACGAAGAAAGTCGTTGGACGCAGAGAGCATGCAACCGATCGCTCTGGCAGATTTGTAGTCTATCTCTAGAATTTATCGTTTTTAAAAGTATTAGTTATTATTAGTATATTATGTTATTTAGATAGGTACATATTGTGCAACTGTTATCTATTCTATCGTCTTTTAATAGTAAATAAATAAGGTGCCTATTAGGTATACCTACATATTATGCAAATCATACATATTATATGCTTGTTTACCTACATAGTTAATTGTAATAGGTGTTATTAATTGGATAATATATTATTGTTAACGGTATGTATCCCGTCGGAGGGCTGTTAGCGTAAATTAATAGGAAATGATGACACGAGTTTGCGGAAAATGTTTTAAATAACATTTTTTTCTATGTTGTTTTTATGTTATTATGCATTTGCACACACAAATTAATGATGAATGCGATTATTAAAAACTTCCGCAAATAAATTTAAACTAATTAAACGAATGCGGAAAGCCCAAAAATAAAATATTGCAGGACACCGCACAAAGCGCCATCTTGGCCCAAGCTTAGCAACTAGGCTGTGTTATGATGGCCAAACACCGGATATAATTCTTACTTTTGACTTAAAATCGAAACAAAAGGGTCTCAGACAGAAGGAAAAAAGCCTACAAAATGGCGTTTCGCGCCATTACATCGAAGTGCTTAATTATCTAATAGCGATGGTATGTTAAGCTCTCATAGAAGGTGCATGTAAAAAACTTTAAAATCTTTCTCTTTAATATATGTTTTTAGTGCATGAATCTAATATAAAGTCAAAAGATTAGTGTTTGTAGTTTTTTTCGTAATAAAACGGTTGGGCGTTTTTCAACGAAACTTGGTCTGAGGATTCTCCTACGACATCGTGACTTATGCAAGTAAAATTTGGAGGACTGCTAGCCTAGCTAGGGTTTTATATACAGAAAAGTTTCTTTTCGGGGCTCTAAAAGAAGATGAATAGACTCCGAAACTACTGGACCGATTTTGATAACACTTGGTATGAGGATGCATTGATTCATTGGGAGTGTTGTAGACTACTTTTCATCCTAATATTTCCACGGGATCAGGATTTTCGCGGGTGAATTAAACAGCGAGGTGATGCTTGGTTATTGTTTAAACAAAACGTGTCGCGGTACAAGCGTTGCGAACAAAGTTCCTTTCGACAGACATACGGAAAGACAGATAGACAGACAGACAAATTTACTTTCGCATGTATAATATTAGTAGGGATACACACAAGCGTGTGTGTGCGGTCTGTCTGATATTTATATATGTGAGAGCTTATATCTTACGGTTTTTCGTTTCATTTTTCGTAACACTCAAAGTGGTTTGAACTGGATTTTTTATGAAATAGGTCCCGTCGCAAACCCGCGATAAGGAACTTCGATACAAAAAAAATTAAAGTTGTTAACGGGTATAGTTTGAACAGTGGAAGAGGTATGTGCGTTAAATGCAGAGTTCAAGTGTAGTAATTCTGCATCGGGCTGCGGTGTGGCGACGTTGACCCAGTGACCGAGGTCGTCGGCCCTTGCACCGAGCCCAACGGCTGCCGAGTACCGCCCGGCGGCGGCGCCTGGACGCATACACACCACCCATTTACCTACCGTTACAGCTAACTACTCCTATTTACTAGAACTACAACGTAGATAACTGGAAAAGTACGTATCATACGCGGAAAACTCTTTGTATTAAATAATGGTGCACGTGTTGGAAAGTTGTCATTTGATAGATAAATAACATTCTGATAAACATTTTTTTAAGTGCGTTTGTAAAAAGCATTTGATTGAATTTTAAATGCATACTGCACTCGGCAAGAAATATGTTCTAAGCAAAATCGGCATTGCTATCCCAAGGAACAATGCAGCCAGCCTTTTGGGCACCCTATCTAGAGAAATTTATTTAGATTTTCAATAAGGTACCTGCGGGCTATGAAGGCCACTACATTTTTTTTATATATCTTCTATATATATATATAAAAATCAATTGCTGTTCGTTAGTCTCGCTAAAACTCGAGAACGGCTGAACGGATTTATCTTATCTTGGTCTTGAATTATTCGTGGAGGTCTAGGGAAGGTTTAAACGGTGAAAAAGATTGGACTTACGCGAGTGAAACTGCGGGCGCAGCTAGTTATATATAAAATACCTTGATATAAGTGACAAAATAACAAGTTAATAAACAAATGAATTGTTTTTCAGATTGATAATAAAGCAAATATTTATGTAATGACCTATTGTAAGTAGTTTTTAATCAAGATGGTAGATGGCCTTGGTTAGCCGCAGGTACTTTAATATTATTTCTCCTTCATATTAGTGAAAAAGCATTTCCGAAAATTGCACCGCGACAATATTTGAGCTTGCAACTCGCGTTTTTGGATAATGCATTTATAGATAGAAATTATAACTAAGGATAACATGCTGGCCTCTAAACACCGTGGGAGAAATCTCTATTTTTATCGGGTTCGATTCCCGTCGTCGTCGAATAATTATTTGAGTAGGTACAAATATTTAATATTTTTGACACAGCGAGATCTAGCCCCAAGCTAAGCAACTACGCTTGTGTTAGCTACACAACGGAAATATTTATATACTTTCTTTTGGAAATACATACAAATAAAAATATATTATACGAGACGAATAGAGAATCTCCTTCTGTTTTTGAAGTCTGTTTAAAAATACCCACACCAGAAACAAATGCCTACTGTACTTACGTAAATATTTCATTGAGGCGGGAATCGAACCTTAGATAGATTAATAAATTCTTTACTATTTTTGTTTTTTAAACTTTTTGCATTTCGAGGGCGTCAAATATACACAAACTGATGGTATTCAAATAAAATGGCTGCCAGAGAATAAGATATTGCATTATCTTGGCACAGAAGTAGGAAGAGGCGTGTCGTTTCATTAGAACGGGGTAATTAAATTTTTAAGATTTTAGATTCATGTTTTATTCTTTGAACTCTTCCTTCTGAAACGACCAACTTATTCCATTAATGTTGTATGATGTTTACTTCCTGAATTAGTTGAAATATCTGCTTAGCTTTGTAAATCTTCTTGACACTTAACGGTTCCCCTAACGGATTCCCTACCCTCAATGGACCCCTTGTCGAGTACTTTTTCATGCTCATCGTTCCTCCTGGACTAGGGGAGACGATAAGCGCTAATTAAAAATAAGATCGTTATCTTGGCATGTCGCTGATAAAGTTTCTAAGGTATTATCAATCACTACATAGTATAAAACAAAGTCGCTTTTTCTGTCCCTATTTCCCTTTGACTGCTTAAATCTTTAAAACTACGCAACGGATTTTGATGGAGTTTTTTTAATAGATAGAGTGGTTCAAGAGGAAGGTTTATATGTATAATACATGCATAATATAGCCGCTAGTATATTATAATACGGACACATTTACGTTTTGACGCGCCTGAAGTATCTAGACTGATCACATGAAAAAAAAAAACCCCATGAGTTTCTTGTGCCTTCTTCTCATTGGTGGGCGCGTTCCGAAGGCACACATCCTAACTTAGTTTTTAAGACGTTTTTCAAGTGGTCTATTATACTTTTAAGGTATTATACATCCAAAGAAATAAAAAAATTTGATTTGATTTGATTTGACTTTTCATTCAAAATGGTTGTTACTTTATACATCGAATTGATACAAAGACAAATAAAGTCAACCTTATTTCTATGAAAATAAGCTTTACATGAATTAGGAAAACATGGTGGAAGACTGATGATCTATTATTGTGGTCTATGGAGTAATTGTAAATATTTTTGTCGTATCTCTTCTATATGAATTAATATTTAATATTTCAATTTTATCTTGGTATATATTTTATTATTTGAAATCTTCTAGTTATTGAGATCTATGTACCGAAAGTCGGCCTATTTTCATAGTTTTTGCGGTAAGAGGCTACGAAAAACTATTATTTTTTGTATTAAACGTATATTATTGAAAAAATATTTTTATATCATCGACAGATAAGTGATAAATATGTAAAACTTTGACGGATAAACCGGAAAATGAACCGACACCCAGCTATACTTTGCTAACATTTTGACACTTACACGTAAATGCGTCCATCTCCACCTTTTTGAAAAGTTTGTTTAAAATTATGTACTTACCTACTTGTTATGTATAATTTCCAAGAGCATCGGGAAATATTATATTATATTGGACGGTCAGTAGGTTTACATATTATATACATTGAACTTTATATTTAAAATTAATGCCTGACTACTCTGTTTTGTTAAATCGAGGCAAGCCACATTATTCACTAACTCAGAAAGGTTAGGTTAGAACTGCGACTTCGACCGCGCGAGCGCAACGAGCGTTAAAAAATGCCCTTAAAGAAAAAACAAACAGAATGTAACCCATGATCATAACTTAGAGAGTGACCATTAAATTCTGTTTTTAGTATGGTATTTGTTGATATAGCGGCATCAGAAATACATCATTGTCTAGCTTTTACGGTTCATGAGATACAGCCTGGTGACAGACAGACAAACGGACAGTGGAGTCTTAGTAAAAGGGTACCGTTTTTACCCTTTGGGTACGGAACCCTAAGATATTCATTTATTACCTACATACTTAGATATTTAACGGTTTGATCTGTCCCTCTGTCAGCGATAGGGGGACAGATCAAACCGTTAAGGTTTGAACACAGTTCGATCTGTCCCCTAATTGCTAACAAGGGGACAAATGACAACCCAGTTGGCACAATGGTCACCATGCCGGACTGCCAAACACAGGGTCGTGGGTTCGATTCCCGCCTCAGACAAGTATTTATGCTAAGATATTTGTTTGTGGTCTGGTTGTTTCTATGTATTATAAGTATATATTTACAAAAGAAAAGTATATAAGTAGTATATCCGTTGTCTAGCACCCATAACACAAGTATAGTTACTTAGCTTGGGGCTAAAAAAAAACTTATTTGTCCGATCTGTCCCATTAATGGGACAAAGTATTGGGACAGATCGGAATAATTCTTTAGTTAATACCAATACCTGCCTATCTTATGAGTAAGATGGTCAAACGAGGCTTGATCGAATGGCACGTGACACATCATTTGAATGAATGAACTATATGCTAAATAGACCATCAATAAAATGTCAGCGAAATAAAGCATGGGTTAATAAAACAAGTGCAAACGTGTTTCGGTATGGCGTAGTGAAACCCTAAAAACAGTGTGCAAACTTTCAATTTAGATCAATAAAAGTTGAACACTATCAAACGCCATTGGTAGTGTTCAGCTTGTTGATTACGTTTGTTAACGTTTGACAGCCATTGACAGCACAAAAACTTGCCCCAATAAAATGGCGAATAGGTTTAAATACGAGGCCTTCGTTGGCATTTTTCCCGCATTGCTCACACCCCTTAATCGCAATCGTAAAATACTTAATTAAAATACGCCTGCAATTCTCGCCTGCACTGTACGTACATTTGTTCATAAAAACTAAAAACAAGTTTTCATTTTGACACAATTAAACACTGAAACCAGTGCAAGATTTTTCTTTTTATATTTTTTAAATCTAAATCAAGATACTTTTTAAATAAATTGAATTTCCTCTTTGAGTTTTTGACGTGATAACGTCTGGTGGTGGAACACCTGCATTCACACAAAAGTGTCACGGTAATATTGTGTGACGTCATGCGTCATGGTAATATGACCAGACGCGTCATGGTAACTTAAGAAACAGGGTATTTAATAGAAATATTGCTCATCTGGGCTTGTGTGACGATTGACGAATAGAAGATTTATAAAAAGGAAAAAAATATATAAAGGAAAAAAAATAAAAAAAAAGATTAGCAAAAAAAATCTTCATCGTTTTCTTATGACGTTATCACGTATAATTATGACTTGACGACCCAGTTGGCACAATGGTCACCATGCCGGACTGCCAAACACCGGGTCGCGGGTTCGATTCCCGCCTCAGACATGTATTTATGCTTAGATATTTGTCTGTGGTCTGGTTGTTTCTATGTATTATAAGTATAATTATATATTTACAAATGAAAAGTATATAAGTAGTATATCCATTGTCTAGCACCCATAACACAAGTCTAGTTACTTAGCTTGGGGCTAGATGGCGATGTGTGGATTGTCCTGCAATATTTATTTATTTAATTATCGTCCGTAAACCGACTTTCCAGACAACCATTTTTTTTTACAAATAATAGGTCTGAGTTTTATCACTATCTGGAGAAATGCAGGCTAATGCACTAACCCGCCACTCCGGGGGAGGGTGGCGGGGGTGTGTGAGGCTCCCCTTGGCTTAAGATGGTAGGCAGCCAAGGGTTTACCCACTAAAACTCCACCGGGTTCTCTATCTCGCCCAAAGTTGGTGACCTGGGAGCGGTGTCCCATTCTTCCACGTCACCAACAAGCGTTGGCCCACAGGAGGGCCCTAGCCTCAGGTAAACAGTGGCCATTGACTTCTTGCCTCTAGACGACGCACGCAGGAACCCTGGGGCGCCCGCCGCCTGGGACCATGTACGGCGGCAGACCCCCCCGAGTCTACCACCGCTGGACCCCATTACGGAGGCCGGAGGTCGTTTTAGCGCCTCCTGCGCCCGGATCTTCTGGCACGGATAGGGTCGGTGGTGGACATCTCTATCACACCCGCCTTATGTTATGGTAGGTGACGATGCGGCCTAAGATGAAACACGCCTTCCTAGAAGATACCTATTCACTCGCGACTTGAAGATCCCCACTTAATAGTTTCCTATAAAAATAATTTAACTGATCTTTAAGCAAGTGAGCGTACACCATTAAGAGGAAAGGGTACCGGGTGTTCTCTCTATACAAACGTAGTCGACTGTTTCCTCCCTGGATAATGACACTATAGCAGATATTTTTGTTGCATTAAACTTATAATTGCCATGACCATGCCCCTACGTTTTGTTTTTTGTATTTTTTAAATCTTAGTTTCTCTGAAAATTAGAAAATAAAAAAAACCAAGACCATAGGGGCATAGTCATGGCAGTTACAAGTTTTATGCAACAAAAACATTTGCCCCATAGTGTAATTATCCAGGAAGGAAACAGTCGACTACGTTTGTATGGAGAGAGCGCAGGTGGCAGGTACCCTTTAACTTTAATAAAGAAAAAAATATATAAATATAATAAAAATGCTACGAATGTGCTACGAAGCTACGGCGTCTACGGTTCAACTCAATTCTGCATTTACTAGCTGCTGCAAACTACGAATTTCAAAAGCAGTCTTGGTATTTTATTCAAATTCATTTCATTACAACGTTATTCTAAATAATTTTCACGCCAAAAATAAAGTTTATAAATATATCTTTGCCGGTCAAAATGATCACTAAACCGTGTTAATGAACAATCAATGGGCTTCAAGCAAATTAAGGCGATTACTTAAAAAAGAAACGATGCTAGATACCTACCTAATACACTTTTTAAGATACACAAAATATTTTTTTTTGGCAGAATTCGAACCTACCACCGCTACATTAGACCACTGCTGAGGCGATACATACTCTAACTACTACTAAAGCTACTGAAGTATATCTCACTAGTCGAACTTTTTAATGCTTTTTTTGGGGACATTCACCAATCTTAAGCAGGCACCCGTGGTCTCTTACTTACTTTCTAACTTCTCCTTTTTTAAAGAAGTTTCTTACAGTCCGACATATTATGTTTTTGCCCACTTTATGCGAGCTTACTAAGAACGTTTTTTTGTTGTTGGCGTTTTGTTTTCGTTTTCAACGTCTTTTATTATTGTTTCAAACGTCTTATGTTTCTTTTTTGATCGTCCTTTTGTTCTATTCCGATCGTCTTTTGTTTCGTTTCTATAATTTTTTGTCTCCGGTTCAATCGTCTATAGTTTACGGTTCTATCGCCTATTGTTTTTGTTTAGATCGTCTTTTTTTGACGTCGTACCTTTTCTTTTTTTGCTTTAATTGTCTTTTGCTCTATCACTTAGGTAGTTATTGGGACCAATGAATCCTTAGAAAATATTAAGAAGTACAATAATTGTCTTAACAGTGCAATCATAGTGATGTGGGCCCAGTAGGTTCATGGTCCTAGTTTTGGAAGGGGATGATTCGTCCCCTAAGCCGAAGTTTTCACCGGTCCAGTTTCGTTCTTAGTGCGCTCCGGTATAATAGACGATTTACTTTCCTTTGCTTATTTGACTGCGCTCCAAATCTATTGTTCTCAAAAGATAATTTATCCATTAATCACTTCCAATATTCTCCAATGAATTTTGTAGGTACCTACAAATCCTACGGACACCGAGGCAAAAAAATAATAATTGTAGAATATATTTTTATTTAAATTTCTACCTAAAAACTTTAAATTTTAAAGTAACGTTAGCAAAATAATTGTTTTCTTATATATAGTTACGAATGTTTAATTTGAAACACAAGCTGGTGCCCAATTAGCGCAAATAAAGCCAACGTGTTCGTAAGCTTAAAGCTGTGGCATTTGGTGCAGATGATACAAGTACATGCGGTTTCGTAATCCTTTTATTTAACATCACGGCAGCGGTCATTTTAAAATAAATACAGGTGAAATTGACAGATATTTTATGTGATTTGATAATTATAATTCCGAATTATCACGAACTCCCGGCGTAGTTGGCTCCAAACGTTTTGACGAGCTCTTTCATCTGGATATTTGACGACCCAGTTGGCACAATGGTCACCATGCCGGACTGCCAAACACAGGGTTGTAGGTTCGATTCCCACCTCAGACAAGTATTTATGCTTAGATATTTGTCTGTGGTCTGGTTGTTTCTATGTAATTGAAGTATATATTTACAAAAAGAAAAGTATATAAATAGTATATCCGTTGTCTAGCACAAATAACACAAGTCTAGTTACTTAGCTTGGGCCTAGATGGCGATGTGTGTCCTGTAATATTAAATTATATGGTCGACTAAGCTGAGAGGGTGGTAAAGGCTCTAGGCAAGTACATGTCCCAAGCACTAAAGCTAAAGCGAGCGCCCTGAATAGCAATGATTAAAGTTGCTGGCATTGTATAAATCGTCTATAGATTAGATGTAAACTACCAATAATAATTAATGCCAAATCAGAAAGGAATTGACTCATTGACCTGTTCTGCCTGTTTTTAAACCGACTTAAAAAATAGCTTATTAATTCGTTGCGATTTGCGCCAATTTGTAAAATTTCTGCTCCTCCGATTTTGTTCTTTTACTACAATGAAATAATCCTTACATTATCACTGAGTCGATTTGCGATTTTTTTTTGTGCTCAGCCAAAAAAAAATACCTACCTTTTCCAACACGAATGGTAAGATACGCATAATTGTTATTTTTCATTACTCATACTCCGAAAGTAGGTCTAAAGATGCCTGAAGAGCGTGTAGAAAATAAAACTTTCAGCCCTAGGGAAAATCGCTTTCACTGACAGCTGTCATGTCAAATTATGGCTTCGCACGGCTTGTGCAATATGCATATAGCCAGTATCAGTATGATTACGCATTAGGAACTTCAAAAACCTAACCTCCTTACTTTAAGTAACACCAAAGAATAACACTACATGTATAGTTATCGAGTACCTATTTATGTGACGAATGAAAGTGTCATGACAAACCTATATAGGTTTTTTGGCACTCCTAAGAATAGTCAATGTAAACACTTTATGATAAATAAATAAACTATAAACTATAACCTCTTTGGTCCCAACCTTGGAAGAGGATCAGGTAGTATGGAGTCTCTCATTCACTCTCATTGTTAGGAAGAATTTTATGTATTATTCGTAATGAAAAGCACAGTGTTTACCTCGGATGAAAGACTCATTAAGTCCCTCGAACTATTAGCGCCCTCGCTACACTCGGGCGCCAAACTCCGTCTCGGGACTTGTAATGAGTGACTTTCACACCTAGGATAACAATGTACTATTGTAAACTTATTATGGTAAGTACCTAAATAAAGTTATTTGTATTTGTCGCATTTTTTTCTGCAACACACAAAATTACGACCTAAGTACTCAAGGCCAGTATTTTTAAAAAGTTACTAACAAACATTATATTAAAGTTTGTTGCTTGGACAAAGTTGTTGTTTATGCCGGCTTCAGCCCGTGACTTCACTTCCTTTGTTCGTAAGTTTTTCCTTACCATAATAACGTAATTATTTTTGACTAACTTTTAATTGATTAAATCACGCAATAACTAAGAAAAGCGTTCCGTGGCAAAGTCGAATTTGAGACGCGTAGGTAAGTACGAAATGGGGTGAGTTGGACTATGACGGGGTTAAAAAACTGGTTAATTATACAAACTTTGTTAGTTAAGTAAGTATTAAGTTAATTATTGACTTGACATAATTTTTAATTAAATTGTCTTTCATTTAATACTAGCTTTTACCCGCCTTTTCGTCTGTCCTTAGCGGATTCCTACGTAATAATCGGTGTCTTTGTGCCAAATAGCCCGATCCGCCTGTTGGTTTGAGCTATGCGTGGATTTTTCAGAAAGTCACAATTTTGAATTTTATATGCAATTTTATTTTATGTTCACTAAAAACTTTATCGCGTTATAATACCTACTTGTTGGTACATTGAATATATGGATAGGTATTTTTTTTGGAATAAGATCACCCTTATTCTAAATTAAGGTCTTTTATCACTATGCTGTGATTTTTATTACAATATATAAACTTGCTCGATTTAACATTAGTTTTTCACTCAATTAAGACTAGACATGGGGCGGGTACCCGGTTTGGATCCGGTACCCGGCGGATCCGGCACTTTTTTTAGGATCCGGCCGGGTACCGGGTAATGGTGCCGGGTATCCGGCTCCGGTATCCGGCTATTTTTAATGTTTTGTGTGTTGTACAAATAAAGTGTTTATCTATCTATCTATCTCTGCCGGGTAATTTGATAGACCAAAAATAATGAAACATATTACACTTTTTAAATTATTTATTATGCTGAACACAAACGGTAATCATTATAATTATGTTTTGCTCACTAATTTATCAGGAAGAACTAAAAAAACTAAATATATATTTTATTTTAAGATGGGTAAGTTCCCGCGGGAACATGCGCTAGCCAGCCGGTACGTGGCGATTCGGGTACTCGTGGGTACCCGCCGGGTACCTACGAGTACCTACCCGGCGCAGAATGTGTCGGGTACCCGTTCAGCGAGTACCCGGCAAAACCACTACCCGCCCCATGTCTAATTAAGACAAAATAACATGACAATATTAATCATAATCTTTATTGGCCAATTTGTATCAAAGGTTTTAAAAAAAAAGTAAAAAAACTGGGTCTAAAATAAAGGCTAGGAGTCATAATGTGCCAACTGCAGGGTATTGAAAAATAACCTGAATTAAGGGCATAATAATACAAGAAAAGTATTTTTGTAGTGCACAAATTTCGGTATGTTTTAAGCACATTAAAATAAAAAATAACGTTTTTTTTTGTTTTGGAGCTAACTCAAAAACTCTCAGAGCTATAACCATTTAAGTGTTTCTAACAAAACGACGAAGTCCATGGACACAATACTAGCGCCAGCGAGTTTAATAGCGCGCTCTAAGTGAAGGTAGGTACCTACGTGTCACTGTGTGTATCAATACTGAGATACCCAATAATTTAGAAATTGCAGGAAGTTTTTCACATTAAGTTTTGGTTTTTTTTTATTTATTTTTTTGCGTAAATGTACTCCACTGCCGACATATATTCAGCAGAAAAAAAATGTGCACTACAAAAATACTTTTCCTGTATAAATATAACATAAATTATACTAAAACTAGATGTTGCCCGCGACTTCGTACGTGTGGTAATTTTGTTTTATACAACAAAACCTTCCTCTTGAATCACTCTATCTATTTAAAACACCGTATCAAAATCCGTTGCGTAGTTTTATAGACATCCGTAGGGGGAAATGCACACAGCGATAAATTACTTTGTTTTATCTATCTATATATATAAAAATCAATTGCTGTTCGTTAGTCTCGCTAAAACTCGAGAACGGCTGAACGGATTTATCTTATCTTGGTCTTGAATTATTCGTGGAGGTCTAGGGAAGGTTTAAAAGGTGAGAAACATTGGATCAACGCGGGTGAAACCGCGGGGCGCAGCTAGTACTATATAGTAAAGTAATAGTGATGTATAAAAGTAAGTTCGGGTTTTCAATCTGTGATCATGTCAATTAAGAAATGAGTATTAAAATTATTCTAAAATCTACGTTGTTAAAATTAATTTGCAATCCATTCTGTAATAAACTACATGAAAACATGTAAACCTCACTGAAACGTAGGTAATATCAATTATCCGGTACATCAGCTACCTGTATTCATTTTAGCGATTTTATCTCTATCAAATTGACCATGAATTGAATGCGTTTCACTAAATAATAAAGTTACTCTAACAACAGTAATACAAAACAATAGATTACATCGCGTCAATGGAACTTTTCACCTAATTACTTGCCCTGTATTAATATAGGGAAAGCGGCATAAAAATGGGTCATATATTGGCGAATGAGAGAGAAAGAAAATAGTGCAACAAATTGTGGTATGGTATCGTCTCTTTCTCGCGCCGGAAATCAATAATGGAATGGCCACGTGGAGAGAACCGAGCGTTCCATTTACACCGGGCTAAAGAGGCGAACGGACGGGTTCGCCAGTCGCCGACTACATTATTAGATATTGAATATACGAATCTTACCCAACCTCTTATACAATACAAACTAAATTGAGTTTAGCTCGCTTCTGGGTTGATGCGAGGTACTGATTTCTAAATGTACCTATGGAGTTAACAGTATTATTCAATTGAAGCCTTAGAATTGTTATCTACTTAACTTCGTTGTACTAAATTACTTTAGGTTTTATTTTAATAGAAAATAAGCAAAAAAACTAGAAAAAACTAGCTGTTAAGTTTAATTTACCCAGGGTTTCACCGGTATAGGTAGCCTATATGTAACTCCTATCATTGACAAGATTAACGCATAAATCACGTCAACGACGATCAGAAACAATGATTGCATTTTTATTACAACTTCAGTACTTGTGCTGCCATCTAGACTCGTAAAAAGCAAATCTGTACAACGGAGCACCCTCCGTAACGTTTGGGAAAAGCTATTCCATCCACCCGAGAGATGGCGTCACTAGTTGCAAAATAAGGTTCTAATTTTTTTCAGGATAAAGGTTGTACGTTGTACGAAGTAGTTCCAGTTAAAATCGTAGATGGCGCTACTAACTTGGATAAATAAGAGTACGTTGAGAATGTTAAATTATTTCACTTTTTACCAGCATGTAATGTTAATTCGGTGAATGAAAAATACCAAAACAATGATTTAAAATAAAGTCCTTAAGTTACACTTAAATGTTAAAGTGGAATAGATTCGCCATGTTTTGAATTTATTTACCTGACGTTTTTTCGAAAATAAACGTGACTAATCCGGTAAAAATAGTTAATTGAAATTGAAATTAGGAAACATTAAGAAACACTTTTTTGAAATGTTATGTAGGTTCTTATAATTGGTTAATATGACGAATTACGAAATTGACAAAACGAAGCGTTTGCTTTGCGTACCTATGTTAGGACTAATCGAGGATTTAACGAGTGTCTGCAGAAGCCCTAATGATCAACTTTTCGTATAAGTAGGCATAACCAGTTATATAGCTATTTTGTTATCTCGGTCTTATATTTATATCCTTTAATCTTAGTTAAATTAAATATTAAGGCAGTTCTGTAATATTATGGCTTGAAAATAATTAAACAGTTCGAGGCTATTTTTCTAAGCAGGTAAGGTTTACGAAGTTAGAGTTCATTTTTTTTTCAAGTGCCTAAATAATATTGAGCCTAGTATTGTAGGTGCTTAATAACTTAGATTAGATTTTCTGTACAAAGTAGAGTTGAAACTCTACCTTAAAAAAAACTGACCCGGAAAGGTTAGTTATTTTAAAGTAAGTAGACACCAATTATGTTTAACCAATTAGGGTTAACCCATTAGGTATGTTAATCCGGTGATGAAAGTGATAAACTCACATAATATCGCCAAGTTTGAGCCTGGTGTGTATGAGGGCGCAGGTCTTGTGGTCGGTGGCAGCGAGGGCGGCGCGGCGGCGGCGTGCGGGACGTGGCGAGGACGGTGGAGAGTCACCGCCACCGCCGGCGGTCGCCGCAGCCAGCCGCCGCACGCCCGGCGAGCTGCCGCGTCGCCGCACGGACGCATGCCGCCCTCCCACGCCGCCCAGCATCCTGAAACATTTGGAAGTGTAACGTTTAATTTCAAAGACTAACGTTTATTTTGACGACCCAGTTGGCACAATGGTCACCATGCCGGACTGCCAAAGACAGGGTTGCGGGTTCGATTCCCGCCTCAGACAAGTATTTATGCTTAGATATTGGTCTGTGGTCTAGTTGTTTCTATGTATTATAAGTATATATTTACAAAAGAAAAAAAAGTATATAAGTATACTCCCATAACTAACACAAGTCTAGTTACTTAGCTTGGGGCTAGATGGCGATGTGTGGAATGTCCTGCAATATTTATTATTATAAAGATAAATAAGCATATAATTTATTTTGACTTCGATTGTAAGTGAGGATGCGGTCAAAATAAGTAAATAAAATAATGACAATATGTTCCTACATTTTAGACCGCATTACCTACACACTTGTGACATGAAGACCCTCAAATAACCGGGGGTCTTCGAGAAAGAAGACGGCAGTCGAACGAGAACTTTCAGACCAGTGGAGCCGTCCTGCTTTGCACCCCGGCCTACGTATTGGAATACGGACAAATCAAATCAATTTAACTGCTTCTTTGCTGTAACTTATTAACTTTAGGTAATATTATTACGACGCCAGCAACGTATTGTAAGTCGAATTACGAGGATTATGATAGTAATACCTAAAATTTGCCAATATACTTTCATTTTAAAGTCATACTATAAAATGTATCTACCTAGATAAACCCACTATTGGTATTCAACAGCACAATTTCTATACTTTATCATCCCATAGTCATTTATAACAAAATACCTTGGTATTGCCTAGCTGCCGTGTCTACTAATACTGGATCCATTACAGATGCAGGGCATGGACGCATCTTTTATTACCGAGAACAAAGCTGCTGAGTTTAGATGGATAGACTTACCGACGTCGTAACTTAAGTCAGTTTGACCTGTTTTTTTTTATAATGCAACGGATCATGTATGACAGAATGACGAATACTAATCATGACATAAAACCTGTTAAACTTTAATAAAATAATTAATGCTATATTGTTAAACTTGCAGTCTCAGTAGTTGAAACTCTGACACTTAAAACTAAAATATTTTCGTTACGGAATTTCTTGATTCGATCGCCGCGCTCAAAGCCCGCGAAAAAAGCTATGCAATAGCTTAAAAAAACTTGTGTTTTAAAAGCCAGCGTCTTGCTATCATTTTATGGTTTGTTTAATTTTTTAATTTAGCTTCAGGTGACCAAAGGGCTGGCTGCTACTTTGCCCAACGGATCGGCATTGCCATCCAAAGAGGCAATGCAGCAAGTCTTTTGGGCACCTTACCTAGGGAGATTTATTTAGATTATTAACATTGTTTTATTTCTTTCTTTTTAATTATAATTTATTAAATAAATATTATTAAAGTCATTTAGGTGTTTCTTTTTTTTAATATTTAGTAAACGTGGTGAATATTTTACTTTTAAAGTTCTAATCCAAAATTATAAGACTTTCATAACTTTGGTGGCAAATATATTTTGTAGAGCAACTAGCAGTATAAGTCGGATCTCGGAAAATATACGGATAAAAGTAGAAGTCATAAAAGTCGGTTCAGTAGTTTCTGAGTCAATTCATTACAAAAAAGTACAATTTTTTTTTGTAATATTATTGTAGTATATTGATCGATAAATAAATCCTTTAATGTTAAAAACTATAGATAAAAATTGAAGAAGTGTATCTACTGTTTAACAGAGAGAAGCTGGTTAATTTATCGTATCTGATTAATTTTCAAATTATTGAGATAAAACATATTGAAAGTAAGTACATAAAAGATACAAAAAAGAGTTTTAGATGAAAAAAAAAATAGTCGGACGACAAATAGTCGTCCGACATTTGTCGTCCAACAAATTGTCGTCCGACATTTGTCGTCCGTCAATAGTCGTCCGTTAAAAAATACCATATGTACGTCTTAATACACTCACAGCCAAATTAAAAACAGTAGGCCCAGGCATACATTTTCGGCGCGCCGTAGAGAGGGGATAGCTGTCTACTCTCCATCCGTCTTACGCTTTTTCGATCAGGTCACGTGTCCTGACGCGAGTTTAAGATTTTATACCCATTACAGAAAAAGTGCTCAACGCCGCTAAAGAAGTTTTCACTTCAATAACAAAAACCTATATAACGAAACATATACCAGAACATATCTACTCGCACATATAGATACTTAGAAAAAAAACGTGTGGCACTCGGGGACTGCCGCGGTAAAAGTTATTGCATCGTGCGAGCTTCGTACAGTCGTACCATATACATACACGTTAAGTGGTGGGTGTTAGGTTTTATTTTCGTTACGGAATTTCTTGATTCGGTCGCCGCGCTCAAAGCCCGCGATAAAAGCTATGCAAAAGCTTAAAACCGTACCGTACTTTATTACTTTTCTAGTTAGAAAAACGCTGTTTTTCTCCTATCTATCTTAAAATAAGCAAGATAGTAAATGAATGGGATCGTATTACAAATTCAAAAGACACCATTGAAATTAATACTCAAAGCGATCGTTCTCAACTCCAGATCATTTCTAATTACGAAAGTCCATCACCGATCCGACAAACCACCACATTAATTAAAAGCTTTAGCTTCACAACAAACAAATTGAAGGGAAAACAGATTATGAATTTTGTATCGGCTAAAAATAACATTTACCGCTTCATTTTACACTTCTCCTTTTAATCCTACTAATATTATAAACTAGCGACCCGGATCGCACGGCTATATTTTGCATGTATGTATAATATTTACATAACTTTCTCTTGAATCACTCTATTTATTAAAAAACCGCATCAAAATCCGTTGCGTAGTTTTAAAGATCTAATTATACATAGGGACAGAAAGCGAAAAGTGACTTTGTTTTATACTATGTAAAGATGTGAAATATTGTGTAGGTATGTTTGTTACTACTTCACGCAAAAACTACTGGACCGATTACGATGAAACTCGGTATGTAAATAGGTCTAGGATTAACACATAGGCTACTTATTATTGCGATATTCCCACGGGGTCGATTCTTACGTGGGTGAAACCGCGGGGCGTATATGGTTTTCCAATAATTTAATTTTTTTGATAAAGATAGACTGTTTAATTATTGGGTACCAGAACCTGCCCGTCTCTAGTGACCCCATCTCTTCTGCCTTCTTCTGATTGGTGGGCGCGTTCCGATGGCACACATCCTAATTTACTTTTTAAGACGATTTAATGTGATCTCTTGTAAATTAATTCAAATAAAAAGATAATTTTGACTTAGTCTGTGGCCTCTATATAGGTATTTCCTTGTGCTTAGCAGGGCACGATGGGCATGAAAGCAGGCGCGCCATGTCCTGCTTAAGAGAACCATATAGTCGCCCACTAACTTCAAAGAATAGATACAGTCATGCAACAAACAGCCGCAGCCACTGCGCTGCAGCCGAGCATGCTTGGCTGCAGCTTAATGCTGAGGGGGTCTTTTGGACCCCCTCTTTTGTTTATTTTTTTCTTTTTTATGTCACTTTTTGTTTTTTATGTAAAAAAATTCTTTGGCATGTTCATTTCTCGTATGTTTGTACTCTATAAATTGTTTTTTTCTTCCATTTTTTTTCTCTTTCTTTCTTTCAACAAAAGTGACGTGTCACAGTAGAGTACATATTTAAATTGCTATTAATAAAGTTATTTATAAATATTTTTTTTATTATTCAAGCTATCATTTTAAGATTAAAATCCTTCAAATCAAGTAGGACTAAAAAGTTGTGGAATAGTTAAGAATATTCTACTAATAGCGATTTTAGAACGCTATGGTAGGCCTACAGTTTTGTTGACATTTCATACTGATATCAAAAGTATCAGCCGATAAAAAGTCTGTGGTACGTCAGGGTTTTTAACTTGAAGGTAATTTCATTTTCAATTTAAAACGTCAAGCTTTCGTTCAGTTTTTATTTTATGAGAATTGCCAGTAGGTAAGTAGGGTAGGTAGCTACTTTCCGCTTTTATGAAAACAAGTAATGGAAAATGTATTGACAACTTTCTTTCACTTCGAGCTTGGAGGGGAACTCTGTTAAGTTATTATTACTTAGGTAGGTTGGAACCGCATCTTTCCTATCTAATTATACGAAAATTTTGTTAAATATTTAACGGAAATAAAAATTGAGAAGGTAAGTAAGGATTTGTTTAAATATTTTTTTTTTAGTATTTTAAATGGGACAGCTAGTGGCTCTGTTGTTCTTATCTAGTAGGTTTACATATACCTATTTAACAAAGGATAAATATGAAAAATGAAATCGGGTAGAGTTGGAGTTTTTTGTTAGGTATTTTAAAATAGGGTAGAAATGGGATCGGGTAGAGTCGGGACGAAGCCAAAAACGGGACCCTATTACTAAGACCTCACTGTCCGTCCGTCTGTCTGTCTGTCACCAGGCTGTATCTCATGAACCGTGATAGCTAGAGAGTTATAAATGTTTACAGATTATGTATTTCTGTATCCGCTTTAACAAGAAATACAGAACAAAATAAGTAGGGCTCCCATACGACATGGTACGAAACCTTTAGAACGCGAATCCGACTCGCACTTGGCCGCTTTTTAATTTCCAGTAGAACTGCAGGCCTATCAAACGCTCTACTATTTTTCAAGCCTCATGCGTGATACATTGTGCTGATAGATAAAGCAGCCATTTTCAATTTTTATTATACATTTTATCGAAATTTTCGATAAAAATTCAACATGGCGGCTTTATCGATCATATTTTGAGAGTTGATGTAGTTATATCACTTTATCGTATCGTGTTTTGGTCTTCATGCTAGGCAGGCTGACCTGTGTTATATCAGTGTTTAGTTTAGAGCAAAAGAAACTGTTTGACAAGAAATGGAACAAAACGTTCCTTAACATGACCCAGTTGGCACAATGGTCACCATGCCGAACTGCCAAACACAGTTTTGCGGGTTCGATTCCCGCCTCAGATAAGTATTTACGCTTAGATTTTTGTCTGTAGTCTGGTTGTTTCTTTTTATTATAAGTATTATATTTACAAAAGAAAAGTAGGTATATAAGTAGTATATCCGTTGTATAGCACCCATAACACAAGTCTAGTTACTTAGCTTGGGGCTGGATGGCGATGTGTGGAATGTCCTGCATTATTTTTTTTTTTTTAATATTATGCGATTACCCAAGAAGGGAAAAAAACACAATTTAATTTAGAAAGATCTATAAATCTCCATCGTTTGTGTAAAATAATAATGATTTAATGCGTTACGTTCGAACAGAATGAAGGCATAATAATGAACGTGCCGAGCAATAGGCTGGAAAGGCAAACGATGCGTGTTCACACCCGAGCTCCATATTGAAGTTAGGTACATTTAATTACAAACTTTTATTAACTTTGACAACCGTTTTAAAAGCGTGGCGAACGTTCTAGAACCCTTTATCGTGATTTTTAGGTGAGCAAACTCAAAATCCCTCACCACAAGTTGTTATACTGTTTGACAAACGTTGCGTTCTCTCCATACAAACGTAGTCGACTGTTTCCTCCTTGGATAATGAGACTAGAGCAAAGATTTTTGTTTAATAAAACCTATTACAATGCTCTATGTCTTGGGTTTTTTCATTTTCTAATTATTATAGAAATGAAGAATTGAAAAATTAAAAAAGGCAAAACATAGGGGTATGGTCATTTTATAATTTTTACCCAAAAAAATATTTGCTATAGTGTCATTATACAGGGAGGAAACAGTCGACTACGTTTGTATGGAGCGGGCGTCGGTACCCTTTCCTCTTAAAGTTAAACGTATAAGCCTGCTGTAGCAACGGACGTCTGTTTGACTCACAAGGCCGTTGACGCAGATCGGGGCGACGACGATGCAGTTGCCACGTTTAGGTAAGCAGCTAGGCGGAACTGCACCCCGTGGTTTCATTCACGTAAATCCCGATCCCGTGGGTAAAATTAGCCTATGTGTCAAGTTAATCCAGGTCTCCAGCTATCAACATACCGAGTTTTTTCGGAATTGCGTGTATGTTTCTTACTACTTCACGCAAAAAATACTTGACCGATTGCGATGAAACTCGTTTTGTAAATAGCTGGAGATCTGGATTAACACATAGGTTACTTTTTATCCCAATATTACCGCGGGATAGGGACTTACGCGGGTGAAACCGCAAGGCGCATAGCTAGTTTATAAAATACTAGCGACTCGCATCGGCTTCGCACGGCTGTATTATGCATGTATTATATCTAGAAACCTTCCTCTTTAATCACTCTATCTATTAAAAAAAACCGCATCAAAATCCGTTGCGTAGTTTTAAAGATCTAAGCATACATAGGGATTTAGGGACAGCGAAAAGTGACTTTATTTTATACTAGCGACCCGCCCCGGCTTCGCACGGCTATATTATGCATGTATAAACCTTCCTCTTGAATTACTCTATCTATAAAAAAACCGCATCAAAATCCGTTGCGTAGTTTTAAAGATTTAAGCATACAAAGGGATATAGGGACAGAGAAAGCGACTTTGTTTTATACTATGTATTGATGACTATGTAGTGATAGTGAAGTGATAGTGAAGTAGGATAACACTATAATAATTCATAGTTCACAGTCGGTATGTCAGTAAAATACTGCGTTTGTATTCTGCGTTTGTCATTTATGCAAACCGAGTAGGGAATTGATATTGTGTCCGCTACCAAATACTTGATTTGGGATTAAATTAAAAATGCTTTAATAATAAGTACATTATCTCTCTAATAATCATCTAATAATAGGTATTTTACAAGTACATAAACTCTCTAAATAGCGATAAATTCAAACATCATCGATTGTATTATTTAGGTATTCGTTTTTCTTATCGATAACCGCACAAGTCGGCATTATGAATTTAATTAGAGCACGTCTCCATCTGAGGAATTCTGTCAGGGACCACGCTCTGCTCCGGTGTGAAGTGACGTTTTTAATCATATTTTTAATCGACGATAGATCGATCTATGAATAGAGAGAAATATCGTACGTACCTAAGCCAAGCTTTCTTGGTACAAAAAACTAGACCAAACTCAAAACTGTACAAAAGTGTTTATTTTTTAATGAGTTTCCATGACAAAACAACATAATTAACATGTTATAAAATACGAGCTTTGCCGCACGGTTTCATTCACGTAAGTTCAGGATCTGGATAAAAGCCAAAGTTTCTATTTATTTCTATATTAAATGTCTTCATTTATATCGAGATTTCGAAGGCTGTCCTCGACAAATTAACACTTTAATATTACCGGGTTTTATCCAGTGTAGCGACTAGTTTAATTTCCCAACAATAATCTGTTTAATTTAGGCACCTTTACCTATTTTCATAGTCAGTTGGAATTTCAAAACTTTAAATGAAATTTCGAACGTTTCAAGGATTCGCACTGAACTGTTTTAAATGTTTCAAAGTAAAATAGCGAATTAGCGAAATTCAATAGCGAAAACAAGAATGGATTTTGCTGCTGATAGTTATTAATTCCTTAATGTTTTATACATTTCGTAAAGAAACAAATTAATCCGGAGGTCGAGCGGAAAGGAGTCACGTCACAATTTTATCTATTACAATATTTTCCTTTTTTTACGTATTTGTATTTTATGCTAATTTTCCTTTAAAATATAATTATTTTAAATTCAATATAATTATTCGGTTGGACCCGTATTAGAATGATTCCTGTGCAATAGTTACAGATTGCGATCAATGGAAGAAAGGTAGAGAGGTCTTTGCAGCTTGCAGTGGGAAAATGTAAAAGGCTCTTAATAAATAAAAATACACAATTACGCGATATCCGGGAAAATAATTACTATGAACACAAATCGTATTAGTTTAAAAAGTTTATAGGCACACAGGTTCATAAAATCACTATCTTTACTTCCCTATCACTATCACTATCACTACATAGTATAAAACAAAGTCGCTTTCTCTGTCCCTATATCCTTAAGTATGCTTAAATCTTTAAAACTATAAACTACGCAACGGATTTTGATGCGGTTTTTTTTAATAGATGGAGTGATTCAAGAGGAAGGTTTTTATGTATAATACATGCATAATATAGCCGTGCGAAGCCGGGGCGGGTCGCTAGTATATTATAAAGCAGAAGAGTTTGTTTGTTTTGTTTGTTTTGAACGCGCTAATCTCAGAAACACTGGTTTGAAATAAAAAAATATTTTTGTGGTGGATAGTCCATTTACCGAGGAAGGCTATAGGCTACTTTTTATTTTGATACTAGCGACCCGCCCCGGCTTCGCACGGCTATATTATGCATGTATTATACATATAAACCTTCCTCTTGAATCACTCTATCTACTAAAAAAAACCGCATCAAAATCCGTTGCGTAGTTTTAAAGATTTAAGCATACAAAGGGAAATAGGGACAGAGAAAGCGACTTTGTTTTATACTATGTAGTGATTCTCACGGGATCTGAACTTACGCGGGTGAAATCGCGGAGCGTAGCTAGTAGTAAAATAAATATGAGAAATTCTACTGCTTTCTATTGTGTTGTGACAATAAGCCCAAGTTAGATCACAGTTGTCTGTAGTGGTCTCTATAAGCCTGGCTATGTTGAGGATCATTCTCGTAGCTCGTCTGGTGACCAGTGATAACTACTGTTGAAATGGTAGAATAGTGGATTTAATGTTGCACAATACATTTTATTTGAAACACTTCACTTTGATACCTTGCTACTGCCACATCTATACTAATATTATAAAGCTGAAGAGTTTGTTTGTTTGTTTGTTTGAACGCGCTAATTTCAGGAACGTTGGATAGTCCATTTATCGACGAAGGTTATAGGCTACTTTTTATCCCGATATTCCCACGGGATCGGGAGTTACGCGGGTGAAACCGCGGAGCGCAGCTAGTATATGATAAATGTCCATTTATTTACCTATCTGTACCTTAATAATTACTAAGAACATTGGGCTTAAACGAATTTAGCTAAATTCTAGCTAAATGTACTGGGTTTTCGAAAATTGATATCTATTTCAACCACAAGGAATTGACAATTAGTTAATCATGTTTAAGGTGAAAGGGTACCTGCGTGCTCTTAATACAAACGTAGTCGACTGTTTCCTCCCTGGGTAATGACAATAGTACAAATATATAAAACCGAGGGGCGTAGATTGTCTAAATATCAATTTTATAACTAGCCTAAATCTAAAATTATAGATTAAAAATTAATATTATATAATAGTACTAATATACAAGGTGTAAAGGCAGAGATATAGTCATTGTAAGGGGTTGTTCTACACGTCTACAGCTTGTTCTAATTCTAATTAGATATTTAAGGTGAAAGGGTACCGGCGCGGGCGCTCTCTCCATACAAACGTAGTCGACTGTTTCCTCCCTGGATAATGACACCAGCACAAATATTTTTGTGCCATTAAACCTATAACTTCCATGACTATGCCCCTATGTTTTGGTTTTTTTCATTTTTTAATTATCATAGAAATTAAAACAAAAAAATAAAAAAGTAAACAAAACCAAGGGGCATGGTCATGGCAGTTATAAGTTTTATACACCAAAAATATTTGCTCTAGTGTCATTATCTAGGGAGAAAACAGTCGACTACGTTTGTAATAGTTTGTATGGAGAAAGCCCCCGGTACCCTTTCCTCTTAAGATCATAAATAAATTTATTGTTTGTCGTGAAACTGTGAAAGAAAACTTGCGATCTTACTAATCTAATAACGATATTATGTGACCTCTTTTTACCAAGTTTGTTTGACAAAAATAGCTTTATTTACTGTTTTATATTTGGCTATTTACATAGGTACGAGTCAACACCCGGAAACTCCCAATATCCCGAAATAAGCCAAGTAAATCTTTATCTGACCCTTTTTAGAATAAAAATAACATACGAGAATATTCACACACGTTGTAGAATTGCTGTAAATGCAGGGGAAGCGAGTCCTTTATATGATACTAGCGACCCGCCCCGGCTTCGCACGGCTATATTATGCATGTATTATACATATAAACATTCCTCTTGAATCACTCTATCTATTAAAAAAAACCCCATCAAAATCCGTTGCGTTATAGTTTTAAAGATTTAAGCAGTCAAAGGGAAATAGGGACAGATAAAGCGACTTTGTTTTATACTATGTAGTGATTCTAGCTGCGCCCCGGTTCCACCCGCGTAAGTCCTGATCCTATGATATTGCAATCGGTCCAGTAGTTTTTGTGTAAAGGAGTAACAAACATACATACACACAAACTTTCACATTTGTATTATTAGTAGGACTAGCTGCACCCCGGTTTTACCCGCGTAATTCCTGATCCCGTGTAAAAATCGGGGTAAAAAAACGTTTGTGTTAATCTATGGCCCGTATTAATAAATCGCTCTCAATATCGATCTTGAGTGCGTATCAATCGAGTAAGTCTTGAGATGTGGTCACTATCTTAAGTTAGGCGTTAATTAATAGATAAAACTCAAGTTTTAACCAAGCTGATATCGCTCCTGAGATTTGAGACTGATCTTGAGAGCGACCTTGAATGACGTAGCGCTATGTTCTTACCTTAAATGGTCTGTTTTTACCCTATGGTAGGTAGTTTCGTCATATTTTACTGTCAACTTGTTTTTAATGTGAAAATATTTTACAAAATGTAAGATTTTACTATTAGATAATAATTATTCCGAGACGTTTTAAAGGTTTGGTGTGATGACTTTATTTGTTCACTGCAATGCCCTCTAACTTTAGTCATGTATGACCCGCAATCAGACTTGAGTTCACGAAACTACCTACATCTTGAGACATATCTTGAGAGCTGAGTTTGATTTATTATTACGGTATTACTCAAGTGATACGTCGCTCTTTAATCGCGTCTCAAGATAGGTTTATTAATCAGCGCAACAACTCAAGAGCAAACTCAAGATTGAAATCGATATTGAGTTCGGTTTATTAATACGGACCTATGTCTCCATCTATTTTACATACCGAGTTTTAACACAATTGGTTTGGTAGTTTTTGCGTGAAGGAGTAAGACCCCACACTAACACACAAACTTTCACATTTATAATACTGTAGCATTTTTTCTTAGTAAAAAAATATGTTCGGTTTTATCATAGGTCTAACGTGTAGGATCTGTTTGGTACCTATCGAGACTTAAGTGAAACTTCGTCGGTTGAACTGTGTGAAAGTTAGGGAAACTTTTCCACAAAACACCTTGAGCGTTTGATGGGCTGTGAATTGATGTAAGCAAGCACTTAGATTACAAAGATTATATCTAAGTTACATGTCTAGTTAGATAATGTTGCAATTATAATTTACCTATGTCCGTCTTTCACAGGTGATTTGGGTAGCGCCATATTATTTGATCAACTTCCTAAAACGTCGTGTCAGCATTTTGCCAGACAAAAACCGCTTCAGGCTATTTTACGCAGTTAAGAGGAAAGGGTATGGGCTTTCTCCTTACAAACTATTACAAACGTAGTCGACTGTTTTCTCCCTGGATAATGACACTAGAGCAAATATTTTTGGTGCATAAAACTTATAACTGCCGTTACCATGCCGTGCCGTATTATTATTTTTTAATTTCTATGATAATTAGAAAATGAAAAAAACCAAAACATAGGGGCATAGTCATGGCAGTTATAGGTTTTATGGCCCAAAATATTTGTGCTACTGTAATTATCCAGGGAGGAAACAGTCAACTATGTTTGTATATGGAGAGGGCGCAGGTACCCTTTCACCTTAACTTTAGCTTGTTAAACCCATTCTATGTTGATGTTATTCTGTGTGTTCATACCCTCTTTGGTACTCCCATTAGTTACCCTATGCAGTTAATAATTCTCATCACACGGCCACGATTTATTTCCATCTAACGAAAATAAAGATATTTCTTTTTCGACAGTCGTTACGGGAAAATCGTTTCTTTATTCGGCTCTAAGATCGATTAAGGAATAACTTTCTGAATTATAAACTTCAAGATTTATAAAGTTTTACTTGTTTTGTAAAAGTGAATTATAACTTTTTGATTTGTATTAAGGTCTACACTCACCTAACAGAGTCTACTAGAAAAAAAACTGGACCGAAATTTTAAGGCAACTACGAGTACAAGCACATAAGCACCTACCTTGTCGATCGTCTTTTGTTATTGGTCGAAAAAGTTTTAATATAAATTCATAATGTGCCCGTTCTTGTTTCGGTTTATTTGGGAAATACTCTACCTACGTGAAAGTAAGTGAGCAAGTAAAATCTTTACCCGTTTGAAAATATAGGTTGGCATCTCACACCCACAGAAAACATTTTAAAATCGTCGGGAAAATTTATAAAATAAGTAAAAAAGAATTACCTATACCAATATCTACCTAAAGTGTTTTCTGTTGTTAAATCATGTTAGTTGATATTTGGTAAAATTATATCAAATCTTTTTGATCATGCTTAAAACAAAAACTTTTATAAAAGTAAGTCTTAAAGGCCTTTTCCTTTCCATATAATATTTATAGCTGCATTAACAATATTTGTATTTCCATATAAGGCACATCTAATAGACTAAGGAATAAATAATGTGACAACTTAGTATGGAATACACGTGGGACCGTGGGGCTCCATAAGACGTCTCGACTTTCTAGTGACTTACAACTTTACAAACTTAGGGAAGGTTCATATCTGACGGAACATGCGTCGCGTATTATCGGTCGCGTAAGGCCAGAACAGTACTTTTTCAAAGACCAGTGTACGAATAGAGAGTCAAAGTATGGAAATTAAAAAATAATAATTTAACTAAGTCCAGTGTACGAATAGGGGGTAGGAGTGTACGAATCGGCAACAACCCAACAGACAAATGTAACTCAACCGATGATACGTGAGTTCGAATAGACGCATGAAGCAGATAACCAGTGGAGTGAGCGTGCGGGGGTACCGCACTCACCAAACGTACGCTATATTGCGCGGATGCAACGAAAATTTTGGCCAGTCGTGTCAGTTCATCGCGACGTACGCACGTCACGCGTTCCCGTTTTAAAGCCCAAAAAAAATGCCTAGTTGTGCAATTAAATGGTGTGGAAAGTATACCACTGCCTAAAGTTACACAAAGGATGGAATAACATTTCTCAGGTAAGTGATTTTGTTCAATTAGTGAAAATATTTCTTTATTTTAATTTCCTTAGGCGCCCCCGTTGATGGCTTTCATGTTGTCTCTTTCTGATACACTGATTATGCAGTTAGGCTGTCGTCTCTTTCTTACTCTCTAGTGACGTTTGCAGCATCTAAACGATTTTTATCGACAAAAGTGTTAATTTTTTAACTTATTTGTAAAAAGATAATTTTTTTTTTTAAATAAAACTCGTTTGATGTTTGTAATGATAGATGTATTTTTTTACGATCTGAACATTGCAGATTTCCGAACGACGCCGAGAAAAAAGAACAATGGATCACCGTCACTCATACAGAAAAATATTTCCCAACAAAACACAGTGTTATATTAATATGTTCCAAACATTTCACACTAGATTGCTTCGAAAATTTAAAAAATAATAGACGCCGATTATATTGGTCCTCAGTACCTACATTTTTGAAGTGAAAACTTCTTATGGCGCGTTGGGCACTTTTGTGGGTGAGCATTTTCAGCAGCCGACAGATTCGTAGCAATGAGATTTCGTAGCAAGGTCTACGGGCTGTATTACCTCTACGAAATTGTTTTTAACGGACGACTATTGACGGATGATAAATGTCGGACGACTATTGACGGACGACAAATGTCGGACGACAAATGTCGGCCGACTATTTGTTGGACGACAAATGTCGGACGACTATTTGTTGGACGACAAATAGTCGTCCGACTATTTTTTTTTTTTTCAGATATACAGTTTTCACTTCTGCCTGCACTCCCGGAGTGCGCTGTTTTTTTTTGTAAATAATCGTCGCGACACCACACTTTTCAATGCGAAATAGAAAAACGAAACGAAAAAAAACACGCGCACGCCGCACGGCGTTACAACTATAGCAAAAAGTGTCGTTACAACTTTTGGTCTTATTTTTTCCGTTTCGTAACGCGCGATAAGGAACTGCGTTCCAAAAAAACTGTCGGGAAATGCTTGCATTTTTTTAAAATTATTTTTCATTACTCATACTCCGAAAGTAGGTCTAAATATGCCTTAAGAGCGTGTAGAAAATAAAACTTCCAGCCCTAGGGCTTTTCGCTTTCACTGACAGCTATCATGTCAAATTATGGCTTCGCACGACTTGTGCAATCTGCATGTAGCCAGTATCAGTATCATTACGCATTAGGAACTTCAAAAACCTATCCTCCTTGCTTTTTTTTTACACTAAAGAATAATAATTATGGCTTGGCACGGCTCATGCATACTGCCAGAGTTTAGTACTTACTTATTAACTTTTTGCTCAGTAATCAAATTCAAGTAGATATATTTAGTTCAAGATATCTTATTTAATAAAATAAATGTAAAGACGAAAATGGTCAAAGCGACCTACGACCATGCCGCGCCGCCCGCGCCCTGTCGATGTGTTACGACAGGGCGCCGCGGGCGGCGGGCGGGCGGTAGAGTATCAGGTAGTATGGACACATGAGTACCTACTCATGTGGTATGGAGTTTCATTCACTCTCGTTGTTAGGAAAAATTTTATGTATTATTCGTAATGAAAAGCACAGTGTTTACCTCGGGTGAAAGACTCATTAAGTCCCTCGAACTATTAGCGCCCTCGCTACGCTCGGGCGCCAAACTCCGTCTCGGGACCTGTAATGAGTGACTTTCACACCTAGGATAACAATGTACTATTAAACGTATTATTTAGTATTATCTTTGTTATTTTTAAATGTTTTTGTGTTAAGTTTAATGTAGTTTTTCTTTCACCCCTAGGGTAACAATGTACTATTTACTTTTAATAAATAAAGATTATTAAAATTTCATCACCTGTTTTTTTTTTAATCAAACCAAAATCTTTATTTTTTACATCGCAAACGTCCACAGCTCGGCTGGACAAAGTCAGTCCTCTTCCACAGAGCCCAAATTGTGGCAAAAAATATCGATATCGATATTTTTGGTCATTAGTGCATTACCCCTAGAGAAACAATGGTTCCTTGACACATGTCTTGAATGACGGAACTTGCTATACATTACCGAGTTAGTTTAATGTTTGATCCGATACGAGCTTATGAACCAGCGATGTTTAGCGATCTGCGCCGTTGACGCCAATAAACTTACCCCTCCCCCCCGCCATAAATCGGTGAGATGTATTCCTTACAAAAATGTACCTACGCGCTCTCCACTGGTTATCTGCTTCATGAATAGACGCGACTGATGATACGCTCGACGTATTTTACGTCAGATATGAACCTTCCCTTAAAGTTCTGTGACTAATCTGGGGCGTCAGTTTTTTTCTGGTTTCAATTCAATGTTTTTATTAAATAAACTCAACGATTAGTAATCTTTCTCCATTCAAAACTGGAAGAAATTAGAGTCTGATTATTTTTCGGTCGGAAAAATAATAAAGTTCTTGTAATTTTTGCTTGTAAAGCATGCAAATAAGTAATTTTTTTTTACAATTATTGTAGAATGTAGAAGATGAAATTAGGCAATTCTATATTACCAATAATTACGTAAAGGTTTATATAAAGAATTTCAAGTTTTTTTAACCGATCGCAAGGAAGGGGTTAAATTTTTCGCGACTATCTTGTGCCTATATCGTGTTGTTTGTTTGTAATACTCTTTATTCCCTCATATCTTCCAAACCACTGGCTGGATTTCTTTAATTAAGGTAGGTATCGTTAGTCTTTTCATGGAAGATGAAACACAAAATTAATTAAACAACCAATTAGAATCATTTTACAACCAAAATGACATCAAAATACCTCGTTTATACACACTCGTTCCAATTATTGAACATTTTAATTAGAGTTCGAGGCGCATGTTTTATCACAGTTCCATGGCGACAGGAAATCCGAAATTTAAAAGCCAGTAGAGCATTCAGGCCACTCTCAATGGAAAAAAGGTTTTACCCAAAATGAGTAAAAAATACCAGCCCATTCATATGATGAGTGGAATTTTTCACGCGTTCCAATACAGAATACCAATAACTTTTTACGTAAAATATGTTTTGAAATTTTTAACGTGTTAGGAAATGACATCATAAAGTTAATTTAGGTAGGTATTCTGAACCTGGGAGTTTTAAAGTAAACTCATATAAATTTTATGATTGTATTTTACGAATAAAAAAGCAACATTATATTTTAATTATATTATAAAGAAGTAAAAGAATGTTTGAATATATATAAAGCTGCGCCCCGTGGTTTCACCCGTGTAAGTCCTGATCCTGAAGGAATATCAGAATAAAAAGTACCCTGTAGCCTTCCTCGATAAATGGACTATCTATCACAAAAATATGTTTTTAGTTCGAACTAGTAGTTCCTGAGATTAGCGCGTTCAAACAAACAAACAAACTCTTCAGCTTTATAATATAATAAGTAATAAGTAATAACTATAGATTTTTCGAATAATATAGCAAATTATATTTTAAAATT
The DNA here is from genome assembly GCA_907269075.1 of Idaea aversata. Taxonomy (NCBI): domain Eukaryota; kingdom Metazoa; phylum Arthropoda; class Insecta; order Lepidoptera; family Geometridae; genus Idaea; species Idaea aversata. The sequence goes on from OU026084.1 coordinate 4,471,919, forward strand.
TAAAAACAGTAAAATTTGAATGTTTGGATATAAATAATAATGTTTGTATTAGATAATATTAAGAACTACTGAATCGATTAAAATAAAACTTGGTACATTAAATAAGCACATTGAATGCTTCGAATCAACAATTACTTCTTTTTACCCCGCTGTTCCTACGGGATCGTAGCATGGATGCAATAGTAGGCCATTGCTGGTTAACAATATTCTGCTAGCTTTTAAACGAACAATGTCCCCACAGAGACACCTAAAATGTAAATTAACTACCACAGTATGTACCTACTTCAAAGAAAAAAACGTTAATATTCGAGAAAGAAACCTGACAAACATTGCTCACCGATGTCTTTGTCCAGTCTCCGTTTATTGGATTGATTACAGAATCTCGTGTACCTGAGTCTTTAGAAGTATTCGCTTGGAGAGATAATCTTAGGGACCGCTTTGTCATCAGTATGTAAGCTCTTTTAGTGAAAAGATTCTACTTATTAAGCTTCAGAAAGTATAAATTAAAAAAATATATGTCTTACTATAGCTGTCCCGCGGCAAACGTTGTTTTGCCATATACAAAAAAAAGGAAAAATGAGGGGAAAAATAGTTAATATGTTATTATATTAATTATATTAGATTCAGACCTAACGAATATACACAAAAATTTCATATAAATAGGTTCAGGGCGCGTTCAGATGACACGCGTTGACCACGCGCCCACCACGCGCATCACACGCATTGACCACGCGTTGAACACGCGTTGAAATTTGTTCTATACATAATTTGAGTCTTATGACACATCAATAGATCTCAAATTGCATTTCTGCAAGCAGGCGCGGGGCGTGCGCGAGGCGTGCGCGGGGCGGGCGCGGGGCGGGCGCGGAGCGTGCGCGAGGCGGGTGCAGGGCGGGCGCGTGGCGTGAGCGGGTGGACTTGATAAATGCAATTTGAGATCTATTGATGTGTCATAAGACTCAAATTACATTTAGAACAAATTTCAACGCGTGTTCAAAGCGTGGTCAACGCGTGTGATGCGCGTGGTGGGCGCGTGGTCAACGCGTGTCATCTGAACGCGCCCTCAGTCTTTTAGGTGGAATTTGGCAACTAGCACCGCGACACGAGAATTTTATATAAAAACTAGCTGCCTGAAGTTGTTTTGTCATTTACGAAAAAAAATAAAAAATACAAGAAAAGAAATGAAAAAATAGGTGTTTTTTGATTCTCAAACCTAACGAATATACAGAAAAAAATGTATACAAATCAGTTCAGCCGTTTAGGTGGACATAGGTATGTTACACCGCGACACGAGAATTTTATATAATATAGTGATTTTCTGTTTACTGCTGGAAATTTCCATTAAAAAACGCACTCCGGGAGTGCAGGCAGAAGTGAAAACAATAAACTTGTTATTTCTCATAGAATATTTCTTGAAACGATCTGCTACTGCCATCTATTAGCACTCACTTAAACAAATATAGTTTATTTTTTATTCGCTAGATGGCAGTAAAAAATTTAAATCAGCGCCATCTACATTCGAATAGCGGTCTTTCTAGAAACTAAGTTTCTCAATTTGTGTAATAGATGGCAGTATAAGTTAAACAAAAAGACTAACACAAATAAAATCTCATCTGTCGCGTCAAATCTCATCTGTCGCGTCAAAATCTGTCGTCTGTCGCGAGAACGGCTGAAAATGCTCACCCACAAAAGTGCCCAACGCGCCATAAGAAGTTTTCACTTCAAAAATATTTTTTTGTGATTAAAATGAAGTCTTGCAGAGAAGTCCATTGCCTATAAATCACAATTGAGCACAAAGATGTTTTTGTAAATTCATCCCCTAAGGAAAGCAAATAAGGATAAAGAATTCAAATTAATCTACTCTTAAACAAAATGAAATGAAAGTATTATAATATCTACTTGAAGATCAGGTTTTTTTCATAAAATAACAGGGAGCTGTTATTTTTACCTTAGATTCAGAGTAAAATCACGTAGGCCAACAACTTGACTACTCCGTAGGCCTATCAAAACTAACGATAAACTAGCGCTGTGTCCATCTGATGATTACAGATGCACTAGGTAATTCTTTAAAATCGTTAATTAGTTTTTGGAATAAAGTTCCTTGTCGCGGGTTACAGAGAAAAAAAGTAACGCGTTACGAAAACGTGAAACGAAAAGAGAAAGAGAGAAGAAGGAGACCGATAACTAACACCCCACAAATACCTAATAAGAAAAAAGAGGTCAAGTTAGAGGCCTTAAGGCGATCTGAAAACTCTAACAATAGGTGAGCCACACCACTATACGAGAAGAAGAAGAATAAAAAATAAATAAAAATTTAAAAAACCGACTTCAAAAAAACCCTTCCGGGACTAGGCTGTTCACACGTCTGAACGTCCAAGGGGTTATTTCGCCAACTAAGAAAACAGTCCGACTTCCAAGTAAGTACTTATGTTTAAGTTATCTGCTGTCTTAGTGACCCGAAATGGATTATTTTTCACTTTTTGGTTTTTTTTTCAGGTTTTGTTAGTTTTTCTTTTCAGGTTTTTTTGAAGTCGGTTTTTTAAATTTTTATTTATTTTTTATTTAACAATTTTTAGTGCCACTGTCACTGAAAATTCTACTCCATGAGACGAAAGCGACTGTTTCTTCAAATTGCAACCTGTGCCTAATCGTAACCCATTGAAGAGTTTGGTGATAAGAAGGTGTTTTCGGATGCCCCATTCATCCTTTTTGTGTATGGGCCACTTCTATTAGTGGAAATGAAAACCTGAGCAATTTGTTGAATCTCGCTGTGCAGATCTGTTCATCACTCCGAAGATCCTCATCAGATCTTCATTTAGGATAGGGTTTTCTATCAAAATTCATTCAAACCCAGTCCGGCGAGGCAAAAGCGAATATTTTATTCAAATTGTAACCTGTAATCGTAACCGATTGAAGAGTTTTCTGATGAGAAGGTGGTTTCAGATATTCCATTTATCGGTAACTATTAGTTTATGGGCCAATTCTACTGGTGGAAATCGAAAAATGAGCAATTTGCTGCACTCTCGAGGTGCAATTCTGTTCATCACTTCGAAGATCCTCATCAGAACTTCATTTAAGATAGGGTTCTCTATCAACATTAATTCAAACCCAGTCCGGCAACTAAATTCGACTAAAATCTTCAAATTGTAACCTGTAATCGTAACTGATTGAAGAGTTTTCTGATGAGAAGGTGGTTTCAGATATTCAATTTATCGGTAACTATTCGTTTATGGGCCAAATCTACTGGTGGAAATCGAAAACTGAGCAATTTGCTGCACTCTCGAGGTGCAATTCTGTTCATCACTCCGAAGATTCTCATCAGATCCTCACCAAATTTTTATGGGACCACCCCTGAGGTATCACTTTTCGAACACAAAAAGAATCATCTCAATCGGTTGAGCCGTCTTCGAATGATCGCGTAACATACACACAAAAAAAAAAAAACATACAGACGAATTGAGAACCTCCTCCTTTTTTGAAGTCGGTTAAAAAGGTAAAGGGACTTACTCAAGTATTCACAAACAGTACTTAAGTTGCTCTTGGATAAGTGAACACAGCGCTAAATGCGGTCCTCTGATTGGTCAATTTTGTGCTGTTGTGTGTGTAAGTATATATTTACAAAAGAAAAGTATCTAACTAGTATATCCGTTGTCTAGCACCCATAACACAAGTCTAGTTACTTAGCTTGGTGCTGGAAGCCGATGTGTGGAATGTCCTGCAATATTTATATATTCTCTTTATTCCAGCGAATTAGCGTCTTATTTTCGACTCTATGCGTTCGCGTGCACTATGTGATCTCATAGAGTTGATTGTGAATACGGGTGTTACTCTTGTGCAAAGCGGATCCATGTAGCTTGCAAGCTAGGTACACCATCACACTGTAGGAGTATCAGTTCAAAAAAAGACATCTTCTCTAACGTCCGACGGATGCGCGTCTTTTCAGCTTCCTTTTATTTACAAAAGCAACAAGTAACATAACAATTATTCTGAAGTTTCCCATCTTTACATAAAACATTTTATCATTGTCATATATTGCTTATCTTACCTGAAAATCAATCAAGAATAGACGGAAAGCGATCGCATTCTAAACAAACATTACCGTACGGTATTCTAGACGAGTCAACGCTGTCCTCACGGATACCGATCTCAAATTTGACGAGGGTCAACTATGTGTTAGGATTTTAAGTAAATATAATCTAAGATCCCTTTGAGAATGACCTTTATTAAGCTTTTTAATGGATGAAAAGTATTTTATATCATATTAAATAGGTCAATATATTGCAAATGGGTAGTATAAAAAAATTAAGTACAGAAAATGTTATTTAAACCTGTTAACTGGTAACCGGTTGGCCGGTTTTAACTGGTTTGTTTATGAGAAAAATTCTATACCAATCGAAAGTATGAAGCATATGCAAACGATTTTTTTCCGTCACAACTCTTGGGTAGGTAGATAAATCGCTACTAGTAATTTGCTCTGGTCTAGTTTATGAATAAAAGTTAAGTTAAAATAAAGATTATGTATTTCGTTGATGAAATTTGTCTGACCAAACCCGATAAAAGTCTAAAAAAAAACAATTTTTTTTATCAGGTCTGAATTTTTTTAGGCAACCTTATTTGCAATATATTTATTGACCTCTTTAATCTATCCTTATATTATAAAGCTGAAGAGTTTGATTGTTTGTTTGAACGCGCTAATCTCAGGAACTACTGGTTCGAATTGAAAAAATATTTTTGTGTTGGATAGTCCATTTATCGAGGAAGACTTTTCATTTTGATATTTCCACGGGATTGGGACTTCTGCGAGTGAAACCGCGGATCGCAGGTAGTTTTGTATAAAATACTTTTCATCCATTAAACAGCTCGATGAAGGTCGTCCTTAAAGGGATCCCGTACTAAGTGACAAACGAAGTTACTGTGGTTACGTAGCCAGTGTGGCCACTACTTACATTTCCGACGCCTCTGGATAATATTGTTAAGGATAAGAAAAACCTCAGGAATTCACGGTAAACAAGAATGAACGTTCAATCTTTATTACGTGAAGATACTCGTACAACATCTTTTTGTGTACATTTCCGAGTATTTATCATTTGTAACAGTATTATGAGGTTTTATTAATGCTGTAGGTAATATGAATAACGACATTTCTAGGAACTATAAAATCTGAATTAAAAATTTGATGAGCTCTGCTCACTGATGCCGATGTATTAAATGTGCAGCGCAAGTAACTTCTGGCTCAGTCGTTATTTCTATATACGGATCATTGAAATCTCTGAAACTAATAAACCGATATTGATGAAACTTGGTATGAGGATACCAAGTTTCATGATTCATTGGAAGTAACATAATATTGGCCATTAATTCTGAATGTATCAGCGGACAGACCCGACTGTTCCATATGGAAACACTAGATTGGTGTTCATGTGAAACAGGCGGGTAATAGTATGGGGGTTTTAGTATTTGTATTAAGTATGTGGTTGTTTTTATTTTACTAACATTCGTTTAATAAGATTGTATGTACTAACAAATAATGGATCGAAGTTCGTCTGAATAAATCAATTTAATTATAATTATTAAATCTAATCTAGATGATTTAAACAGCGTCAGCAAGTTTAATCCATGCTATTCAGGATGATGTTGTGTCTGAAATATGTATTAGATGGAGAAGGTGTGCCTAGAAGCTATAACACCTTCTTAGCTTAGTCGACCGTATCCAGAGGAAAAAACTCGTCAATCAGTGAACGGAATCGTCAATACGTCTAGAGCTGTGAACGGACCAGAGTCAACTAAGCCGCGGGTTTCATCACAATACCCTTTACTATAAATAAGATTAGTAAATTATTTTAAACAATAAGGTAAGGAAGGAAGTAACCTAAGTTTGGTTTTTATCCTGATTTTCAAATTGAAACTTACGCGAGTTAAACGGCAGGACGTTGCTAGTTTACATAAATCTCATGAGCACGATACGTTTCCTCAAAATCGGATGGAAAAGAAAATTAAACTTTCAGGAAGTGAGCCCATGAAAAATGCGAGTTTATGGTAAAACAAACATCCATACGAAGTTCCCCACCCGTGAAATATTGATGGATAGTTCTTTGCTCCACGAGTAGGAGATCGGTTTCAAGTAAGTGTTATCCAATAAGTACAGAACCGTGTAGATTTTAGTATAAAAATATTTTATGACTGTTTGAAACATTCTTGCCTGCAACTTTTTCTCGGATATCAGACGGTTCTGTATTATGTTCTGACCATACACAAGCGAACGAATCAATAAAACATTGGCTTCCATTCCAGAGTTGTGCGATGTGTGACACTGACGGGATATATGAGTATCTACAGCTGTCCGTAGGATTTAGCCTTGAATGTTGCTAAAGGAGCACACAATCAAGCGGCGGTAGGCCTCGGCCAGCGGCTTTAAAAACCACCTCCTGGACAAAGTCATGGTGCCAATAAGTGACTCGTCGCGTTCCATTATTTTGTCCAGGCATGCCGTTCTCTTTCTATTCGTCCATGCAACATTCTCGACCTTATGTCGCATCTCATCAGGTGGGATAAGGACAAATACCTAATTAGGCCTACCTAAGTGTAGTGTCATGGAAGTGCTACTAACATAGTTTTAAGTTATCTATTAACACTTTCAATTTATACTATAAAATATGTAAGGTATGTATCTATTATAGGCCTTGGTAGCCTGAAATAAATGATTTAATTTAATTTTTTTAAGCATATTTGTGTAAAAAAAGTTTTGAGTTACATAAGAATGAAGATGTAATCTTCTAAGAATCTAATATGGCAAGCTCAAATGCACATGTAATTTGTTAAAGATACTAAGACTCTAAAAATGAAATGCAATATTGTTAGTGCAATCGAAGTCAGTGCCTTATAATTCGATCTTTCATCGTTTGGACCAAGCAGTTTTTGAAGAGTATAATCCACTCCGCTACAATGAAATACTACTTTCAGTTAGAAATTATCTCAAATAAATGGGCTCTTCAAGAACTTTAAAACAGTTAGGACTAACTTTTCAATAATACATTTTTATTAAGTTGTACTCTGAATATTAAATAATTATTTATTAGACTTTTCAATTAAGATAATCGAATCTTAAAATCAAGTTTCTTACAGATTAAGATAACGTTAATGTACATAATAAATACCGACATGAATCAAGGTAAAGAGATGAGCTACCACGATGCATTGAACTCTCCTTTTACATCTTGTTATTTTATGATAATTTACCTGAAGCGGGCAAAGCTAACCTATATGGCGTGAAGCTTTACTGTGGGTAACTTGCATAAATATGTCATAATGAATATAATATGTCATAATGACGACCCAGTTGGCACAATTGTCACCATGCCGGACTGCAAAACACAGGGTTCGATGGGAATCGAACTGAGGCGGGAGCCTCAGACATGTATTTATGCTTAGATATTTGTCTGTGGTGTGGTTGTTTCTATGTATTATAGGTATATATTTACAAAAGAAAAGTATTTAAGTAGTATATCCGATGTGTAGCACCCATAATACAAGTCTACTTACTTAGCTTGGGGCAAGATGGCGATGTGTGGAATGTCCTGCAATTTCTCTAATATATACAGGGTGTCCCGTAATGAATGGCCAAGCGGGCACCTACGGATTTTTTTTACACCGGGAAAGATTAAAGTTCAGGTTAAAAAATTAAAAAACCATAAAGTTTGAGTTAAATCTTAGTTTAAAAAAAAACTTTCAATGTGTCATAAAAAATACTGTTTGCATTCAATAGCACATTTATCCTGGAATACTATTCAAAAAACAGATTGGGATTATTCCTTCATTTGCAGTTTTGGCATCGCAAAAGATAGAGAACGGCGTTAAAATTTAAAAAAAATTAAAATGGCGCATCTATGAAAGTCTCTCGGAAACCGAGAGACTTTCATAGAACATAACTTTCGTTTTTCTAATCCGGCACATTGTCCTCTATCCGTAGGTGCCCGCTTGGCCATTCATTACGGGACACCCTGTATAAATAACGTGTCACGTTTTTTGTGCGCGATGAACTCCTAAACTACTTAACCGATGCTAATCAATATTGCACACCGTGTGCAGTTTGATCCAACTTGAAAGATAGGATAGCTTACATCTTAATTTATCCCGATATTCCCACGGGATCGGGAGTTACGCGGGTGAAACCACTGGGCGCAGCTAGTATTATATATTATACGAAACATATCGGTTGAAATTCTTAGTTAAAAAATCGTAATATTGAAATCTTAAAGAACATTGAAATATCGCTAATTAAATATTCATGATAACTTAAGCTTTTAAACTAATATGGTTATATTGTCTACTAAAGTTATTTAATGTGATAAATATAAAAAGGTGGTAAGTATATATAGTTTTAAATAACTTTATTCATGTTAACTTTTTAACAGATACCAAAACATAATTACGTAGGTAAATAATAAACAGCATCCAATGAGTTAATAATGTTCCAACCTATATACTTTTTCGAACATTACAGCGGTGAAACCACGGTTAAAAGGCGGTTTGTCATATTTACCTGCATTCCCACTCTTGTGCAGGGTGGCATGTGGCTCTACGGTGAAAAAATTAACTGTGGACCAACCAGTAAGGCATAAAGGTGGGACCACAGTTAAGTTAAAATGTCACACAATAATTTGAAACACGTGGCCTACCTACCTATTTCATTTTAATCTAGCAGTGTTTGTGAATGCAGTCGCAGATGTGATGTTATAGGTAAAGTAGGGCGCTCCATTCAGAATTTTTGCAAAGAATCCACTCTACGGTGGTGGAACTGCTTGCAAGTTTGATGATACAACTTCGTCTCTCGGACGATGGGTTGTTTTTCAAATAGGTACTACAAGTTCTCCATGCTCTTTCAATATCTACCTAGTGGTTAGACTGATTGCACTGGTAGAAATCTAAAAGTAAGCAATTGATTGTATTTTGAGAAGCTATTCTGCTTATCACTCCGAAGATCCTCGTCAGATCTTTTCCAAATTAGAATGAAACCAACATATTATAGTTACTACTTTTCAATTAAAAAAATACTTAATTATTGGAATCGAATTTAATCAGAAAAAATTCATTATGTTTTGTTTTGCCCTTTTTGGGTTAGGAACCCCTCCAATCGAAAATCCCCGAAGACAAAATAAATCAATAAAATCGTAAAAGCTATTGGTATACCAAGTTTTATCTAGATCAGTTGCAAAAAAATACGACCTTAACCTGAGCACTATAAATTAAGACAAAGAAAAGCAAATTTTGCCAAACTTGAAGCAGAGACACTTCGTTCGCTCGGTCAATAATTTTTCATCCTCCTTCATAGCACTGGGTATCATTCACAAGTGAAGCCAAAATAAAAGAAAAAAATTAAATATATTTGCCATTTGGCTTAAACCTAAGGCTTCGTATAATTTAAATTTGTTTCTCGGAATTCTTGTTTTCATCTCGTTTACGAACACAAATAGAAAAACAGATTTTTTTATTCTTGCAGGTTATCTTTTTCTTCTGAACAATCTGAACAACCTCTTATCTAGAAATTGCAAGACAATATAAAATAAATAATCCTACTCCATATAATGGATGGTTCAATAAGAAAGTTTTCCTCGGCAAGAGAATGTGAAGTACGTATTCTTTCTTTACGTATTCTTTCACGTTTCTGCCGTAGTTTATTCATGTTTTAGCAAGTTGCTAGAGAGACTCTACTTAAAGATGCTGCAGGGAATTATTGTATTGTTGGTATGTTAGGTATTTGTCTATTGTATGGTTGCGGAATATATTAGGTACATGACATAAAATCCCAGTTATTAACATTTTAGATATTGACATTGTTGAATTGGAATAAATGAATCTTAATTATTCGCATAAATATTACTTAAAACTTACTTACTGACATGAAAAATTGTAATTTAACATCTATATAAAATTGTGTAATTATCTTGCTAAATGTTAACGTAAACGCTACAAACCTAAATTGCATACCCTACGGTTGAGTAAGGTGATTCTTTACCTATTACTAGCGACTTTGTAAAAAATATATAGTTTATATGTATATCGGCGCAATTATGATTATTGACCTAAACTTTGATTGGTAAAACTAACTTTCATCTAGAATTCATGAAATTATTGATTATTCAAAACAATATTGTTGTTTTGCAATAACATGTTTTAATTTCGTTGTAATAATTCTTGAAACTAACGGTTAATTTAAACTACAATAATAAACAGTTAAGAATTTAATTGATAGATCGATTTACATTGAATTTAACTATTAAAAACAAGATTCTAGTGTTTGAAAAACATTCAATTGACTTAAACACAAAATCACTATAAATACAGCCGCAAAACAGTAGGAAAGCCATTCCAGCGCCAGACTTCATACCGAGCGGACCTCCCTACAACCTGCGGTTTCTACTCAGAACCATCGAAGCTACTATTTGAAGACGAAGCTCCTAATCGAAGATTGGTCTACCTGATGACGTCGGCTTCACTGACGTCATTAATATTTCTAACCAAAAACTACTAACCGAAGAGTCGTCAAGTGGACGATGAGATTGGTGACGTCAGCTTTGCTGATGTCACCAATATTCTTTAAGTCCATGGAACACCTCCTCCGTCATCAGAAGTGGGATCGGAACGGAATCCGATCCTAAACCACTTCCTCATCAGCTCGTATACCACCTGATATCAACCAACAAACTCTGTAACCACTGGGGCATCTGTTGCATCCAAGGTAACCATGCTGCTGCTCCCGCCTGGGTTCTGCTTCATAACCTATGGCACCAATAACTTCCAGCATCACCATCGGCATCGGTAGTTGATCTATTTATGGATGGGCTTTCACTACAATCATCAGTAATAATGAAAGTGGTACAGGAAATGTTAAACCATTGTTGTTTCACCAGCTGAATTTAATAATAAGAATGTCAAGCTACAATCATCCAATCCTGATCCACATTGACCATTTCATCTGTTACAGGTAGAAAGCTCCGATTCTTCTTACTTAGAGGGTCTTATATTAACACTTTCATCATCATCGATTGTGTCACTTCAGTCAACCAGCTCCTACCGGAAGTAAGCTCGCAGAAGGAGGTCGACCCGGTATGCGCCACGTTCTCGCAGTGACGATTAATTAGTTTTGCCCAACAATTCGCCGAGAATTATGAGTTTCAGCCGAGTTACATCAGCAGTAATCACAACTCGAGAAGCGAAGGTTGTTCTTCGTTGATTAGGTGTAGGATAACGCACTTCAATGTGAATGCTTCACTAACCTCGAATCCAGACTTTACTCGTTTTAGAGAGGCCTCCACCGTCGTGTGTGTGAGACTTCCACAGCAAACCGTGGGACAAGGTGATGAAAATGTTCCAAGATTCACGATATCTATGTTGATATTGAAAACTACCCGCAAATGTTAATATGCCTGTCGCAGAGTTAGAAGCGCCATCTGTTATCGTGCATGGAAACTTCGTAAATTCAGTGTTGCTGATGTACGAAATAATATTGTCGTTTCGATACTTGGGTTTGATTTAAACAAAGGGCAATCTTGTGTTAAAAAACAAGTTAGCAACAGCTTCACTTTTTGTTCGACCACAGACAGAACTGTTCACGTTCCGCTTCCACTGTATTTTTGAGATTTAAATCTAATTAAATCACGCGGATCCTTTGAGATTTTGTGAATCAGATTATTGATTAGACAAAATTAAATATCGAGAAGACTAACTGCGTCCTTATTTTGCTTCTAAAGAATGAGTGACGTGGAGTCAGGTTCTGAGTCATATGCCAACACTCACCCCACTGCATCATGCCAATGAAGTTGACAGAAATAACTAAGCAATGTCCACTCTACGGAACAATGGGTAAAGAGTTGTTGAGGCACGTCACAAACAACTTTGGAATGAAGGTTAAATGAAAGTTTAAACCTTTTTTTCGTTAAAATTGTTGTTTATTCATTTCACCCGCTTCACATACGATTCGTGAGTAAAAATTCCTGTCATCTACTAAATGATTCTTATGCAAACAACTTTCTTCGGTCGTATTGTCCCAGTATAGTTAAATGACTAGTTATCACGGGTTTTAAATCTGCGATTCTTGACAGCTGCTAGGGTGCTTAATAGCGATCGTTCGTTTCATCTGTTCACAGAGCTACCGTAGATAAATTTCATTTTATAGACGCCATGCCGGTACACTGATAGTGAATGGTGTACTCCAACGTTCCTATCTATTATTCTACTTTTGTTTTCTAGAATTGTTGTTTTCTTAACATGGACCCAATCTTACTTTGATACTTAGGGGTCATAAAACTTGAGTTCTGTTTACCAGCGATGTCTTCATAGAACGAATATTATGGTGAAATGAGATGTTGAGGTATCGATTATGTCGACTGTCTATAGTCACTGTATTTTGCCATGACCTTAACATTCAAAAGAAAACAAGGTTCTGTTCAAATCCAATTAGTACATAGACTTGATTTAGAAGAATTTAGTTATTTGTGGTGATACCTAAGACATAAAGATGAAGTGATGTGGTCATGTCAATGTACCTGTCGCTGTATGTAGGTCACGCCTTTTTAGACAGTGTAGCATTCGGCTTGGTTTGCAAGTAAGGCTTTGCTTAATTGTCTACAACTTTCATCGTTTGTTTATCAAGTTGCGCGACCATAGCTATGCCATTACCCGGAGAAGGGAATAATGTCATCATCACCCCATCACCATCATCCTCCTAGTGGATTTCGACTTCGGTGACTGGTATTTGTTAAAAAAATAAATAAAAAAAAAACCCTTGTGGTTCGAATGTTCCGTCCTTAGGTAACTTTTGTAACTTATTTTGTTTACAAAGGTTCATCCGCAGCAAGCACACGTCAGAACTCCGTTTACATAGTTGTAATCAATGGCAGAAGGTGGCTTACTCTTCAGCTGATCACGCTTGTCGTCTAAAGCACACCTTTGCGCGTCCTCAAACTAAGACATCTGAGTCTGCACTCACCGCCTCCATTCCGGACGCCTTGAAGCAAATGACTCCGAAGTACAAGGGTCTATGTCGTAATTCTTCATAAGTCTTTTCTGAACATCTTTATAGCGAGGGAACTGGCCACTGCGCTTCCGCTTACCATGTTCAAACTCAGAAAATATTATGCGGAATAGTGGTAATATTGGGCGAGTCATGTAGGCATGGTGCTCGATTACCTTCTAGTGAATTCATCTGTGACATCATCGATTGGATCCGCTATGCCCTTTATCTACGGTAATCTCACCTTATTGGGTTGAGAAAGTTTTGGGTACCTACTTAGTTAAACCTACTTAGTTAGTTAAATTATAGAAGCAGTCCAAGGTCGTTGAATTTGCTCGTGCCTTCATACAGCTGCGCTGACCGAGAGTATTCTAAATTTCATCGAACAATCTCATCGCCACATTCAAATCTGAGAATAGATATTCTCGTGAGTCATGATAATGTAAAGATATTTAGAAAAGACGTCTGTTACTCATCTACGAATATTGCTGAGTATTTTCCACACGACTAGGTTTTATAAAAAATAAAAATATGCACCAAGGACAGCTTGGATAATAAGGATGAACTCGAGACCATGAAAAACATGCGTTATCAGTTCGAATAAAGCATACCCACTTAAATACGAATTCTACAATATCTAAACGCTAACGGTATTTATTTCAGAGCAAGTCATCTACACCTAGGTATCATATTACCACAGAAGAACCCCTTATGATTTAAACCTACAGAAACTAAAAAGACTCTAAAAGTCACTATTACTTGCAGAAAATTTGAAACCAGCACACATTCAATGTACTTTTTAGAAGGCAACGTTCACTAATTTCAAATTGAATTACAGAAACCTCAAAATTGCATAATATCAGGAATAAGCCGAGCGAATGCGCAGACTGAAAAACTTCATCCATCTCACTGTATCAGCCTTTCCTTGTTTAATCTGGGACGTAGGTCTCCATCATCTTTTTCCACTACCAACCGTCTTGAACCATTGACGTTCAATCATAGCCTGCAGTCTTTTAGTATCTTCTTTTTATCTAGAAATAAAAAAATAAATAAAAAAAAAGGCATCGCCAAAATTTATGACCGCGGCGAGATTTGAACTCATTACCTCCTGCTTACAGTGTGGGTGTAAAAACCACTGCGTTACGCGGCCAAGTAACGCTACAGACCGAAATTCAGGATATCCAATTATCTTGCTTGTTATACAAATCAAGGTTTGTTAGAGTCTTTTAAAGTCATTGGTGGTCTATCCCAATAATGTGCTCGTGGAGCTACTTAAGCAGTCTTAGCGTCTACCTTTCGTAGCTTATTGTGCAATATCTACTTATGCTTAACAATCACGTTAACTATGTCCCTAACTGTGATCTTTGATCTGAAGTATTCTTCTTACTTGAAAATCTCGAGCATAGCTTTTTCCATACGAAATCAAGATGTGGCATATCACACTTGATGTAATGAACTACAACTTGCAATACGTATAGTTGCACAGTTCATCAAATCACTGGCAGTTTCACGACTACTAACTTCGTTATGCGTTTCGTTTTACTTTATAATGATTAAGAACTATACGAAATCAAGCTGTGGCATAACACACTTGATGTAATGAACTACAACTTGCAATACTTATAGTTGCACAGTTCATCGAATCACTGGCATTTTCCCGACCACTAACATTGTTTTGCTCCACAATTTGGTAATTAGGAAACCGTATCGGCAGATGTTAGACAAACTCCACAACTTCAAGAATCTACGAGGAACTACTTAAATTTTTCAGACTCTTCAAGCATCTGCGACAACCCAATAGAACTGTTCAGACTCAGTGAGTATGAACAACAACTTTCCAATTCAGTACTAAAACTTTAGACTCGCCGAGAACCTGCATAAATCTTCGAGAACCTGCATAAATCTTCGAGAACCTGCATAAATCTTCGAGAACCTAAAAAAATCTTCGAGAACCTACAAAAATCTACGAGAATCTAATAAACATTTCTTTCAGAACCTATGAAACCCTTCGAAGACCCAATAACAATTTTTGCTGAAATAACCTTCGGAAACAACAACTTTTCTTACCAGGCTGGTGCAGAGCGCGCACCGCCTGTCAGAATGGCCGTATCGGCGCAATTATGATTATTGACCTAAACTTTGATTGGTAAAACTAACTTTCATCTAGAATTCATGAAATTATTGATTATTCAAAACAATATTGTTGTTTTGCAATAACATGTTTTAATTTCGTTGTAATAATTCTTGAAACTAACGGTTAATTTAAACTACAATAATAAACAGTTAAGAATTTAATTGATAGATCGATTTACATTGAATTTAACTATTAAAAACAAGATTCTAGTGTTTGAAAAACATTCAATTGACTTAAACACAAAATCACTATAAATACAGCCGCAAAACAGTAGGAAAGCCATTCCAGCGCCAGACTTCATACCGAGCGGACCTCCCTACAACCTGCGGTTTCTACTCAGAACCATCGAAGCTACTATTTGAAGACGAAGCTCCTAATCGAAGATTGGTCTACCTGATGACGTCGGCTTCACTGACGTCATTAATATTTCTAACCAAAAACTACTAACCGAAGAGTCGTCAAGTGGACGATGAGATTGGTGACGTCAGCTTTGCTGATGTCACCAATATTCTTTAAGTCCATGGAACACCTCCTCCGTCATGTATAATACATACATAATATAGCCGTGTGAAGCCGGGGCGGGTCGCTAGTTATACATATAAACCTTCCTCTTGAATCACTCTATCTATTAAAAAACCGCATCAAAATCCGTTGCGTAGTTTTAAAGATCTAAGCATACCTACAAAGGGACATAGGGATGGCGAAAAGTGACTTTCTTTTATACTATGTAGTGATGAAGTATAGATTATCAAGGTTTTTAAAAGGTTTTATCCACAGGTACCTTAGTTCTTGTTCAAACAGAGCATGTTGTATATCTATCTTTACCTACTTATAAAACAAAGGAGTTTCTGTCTGTCTGAATAAACTTAAACACTACTAAACGAACTTTCTCGAATGGATGAAATGATTCACAAAAATTATACAAAAATATAGCTGTAACATCCATTTTAAGAATGGATTTGAAAAATTCAAACATTACGCTGAGGAAGGAAAAGCAAAAGTAAATCTTTTAACATTTATACTAGCATTATGTTCGGTTACATCATTTCAATTCATTATAATAAATAAGTCAGGTGTAAAAACATAGAACATTTTACAAAGCTGTTTAATTTATCAGCACAAAATAATTAAGTAAAATGTTCGTACAATCGACGCTCAAAAGTCCACCGCATCGTAACGTTTACAATCCTGTGCACTATTTGAACATTATAACAACGTAACCTGTGGATCGAATCCACGTCGGTTGGTGTAGCGGGTGACGGCTTATACCACTCGGTCAACTAAAGACATAGCTAACATGTTGAAAATAATAATCACATGAATTACTTTTGGTTCAAGTATTTATATTTAGAAACATCTATTAGAAGGAGGTCGTAAGTCCAATACCTACTTGTTTATGGTATTATCGTCGTAAACTGATAGTGAACTTATGACGCATACTTTACTTACCACGTAAAGGTTTTGTAAAGAAAGATTATGATATCGACCCGTCACCCGTGGCGTACCATTTTAATTATTAATTTAGAAATTATTTTGTAAGAAAATAATTTTGACGAAATGTAATTCGGTAAGGTTCTCGTTTATTTCTATAATGGAAAATACTGCGTGATATACCTTCAACCCTAAGATGTTCCCTGCTCAAACTCGAGTGTTTTCTTTATTCAGTAGCTATTATACTTATCTACTTGTAGATTTATACTTGTTTTCATGTATAAAATATTATTTAATTTATTTATTAATATGAATGAAAAATATGCAAATAAATATCTTTATCTTATCTTATCTTATCTTAATGATGTCAATAATTTATGTATTTACTCTACTGTGTTTGTTTACAGGAAATCATCTTTATTAGCATCAGTAGGTATCAATTGGTGCAAAAATATTCGCTGTTGTTTTTCTTTGAAAAATAATAAGTTTGATCTTGGCAAAAAATTCATTCTGTATACAGGGTGAATTTTTTATGTGGGCCTTCAGGCCTATATCCTAAACTATGAAAGATAGCGAAAAATGCTGAAAGGAGTTGCGTGCCCGATTTTGATAAAAACTAAAACTGCATCATTAGATTTTCGAAAAAGTCATTACCCTAGCCGGGAATCGAACCTGTTGATTTTGCAAAAAAATAATCATCCTATATTTTTATACCAATCGATAGTGTTGCTGATAGAAATCAATTCCTGGAAACAAACATAGTCTGGCAAATTAAAGGATATAGCTCATTTTAGTAATCTTCTGTAATTTTACCCTGTATATTCCGCTTTAACAAAGTTATCCCTGTATATTCCGCTTTAACAAAGTTATTATAGTACTAAGTTGAATTTCAAACTAGTATTCAATACCTAGACAACGCAGTAAATGTGTTAAATTGTAGTAAAAGCAAAAGTTAGTTTTCAACTATACGCCACTCGCCACAGAACATTTGCCATACGTTGTTTGAGTGAGCATTTCAACTGCTATAACCACATTCTGAAGTTATTGTGTACAATTTGTACAAGTTTAAGGTCTCCGTCCACTTAGATAGTGGATATAATGTAAATTAGTTCTTTTAAATTACTGTTGCGTGTGTAAACATGCTCAACTGCTATTGTTTACTGTTAAGCGCTAACATAGAGTTAGCATTATTACAAACCTCAGTGGTCTTAACCACTGAACTACAAAAAAGACTAATTTCCTTTGATTTGCTACTACTACATACTATACATACTTTGCATACTATGTTTGTTTCCAGGGATTAATCTCTATCAGCAACACTATCGCTTGGTATAAAAATATAGGATGATATTTTTTTGCAAATCAACAGGTTCGATTCCTGGCGATTAAAGTCATACAAAGACGTAGCGATAAAGCCTCTAACCTATTCCAACCTAAGTACAAGTTATATGAGAGCGAGCACAGTGAGTACGTTCAAATCAATACACAACAATAGACGCAAAAAACGTCCAGTTTCCGGACCTGCATTTTAGCCGTAAAATGTAGGCACGGCGAAAATTGGTTGTCTTTTGTTTTGTATTGATTTGAAGTTATCACGAACAGCAGGCACCCATAGAACTAGGAAGGTCGATATTTTTTTGGGGGTCATTGTCATATCTATAAATATGAAATTCAAAGTCTTGACCGACTGATATGCCAACGCATAGCTCAAGCCACTAGACAGATCGACATTCTATGATACTTCGTCTTACCTTAATGATAAGAACCCATGGACGTAACTTTAGTTGCTCCATTTCAAATAATACTTTCAAATATTTTTAATATTGACCTTTGTGAGCGTGATCACATGAAAAAAAAACCCCATGAGTTTCTTGTGCCTTCTTCTCATTGGTGGGCGCGTTCCGAAGGCACACATCCTAACTTAGTTTTTAAGACGATTTTAAGTAGTCTATTTACAAATTTAAATGTATTAAGCATCCAACGTAATATTTTTTTTTGACTTTTGACTATTCGTTAAGAAAGGATTTTGGAAAATTCAACCCTTAAGCGGACTAAGTTGCGTGTGACTGCATATTGAGTTAAATTAAATAGATTTGCTGTTCTGGCGCCTAGCGCACCTTCATATGCCAAAGCCCTTTGTTGTATATTTTTAATATTTATTTCGAAAATATCCCATTTATTGTAATTAATTTTTGTAAAAAATCTCTCAAAGTGCCTAAGGTGAGCACTGGTTTTTATTTTAATAATAAATAGGTCAACGTTTGACCACTATCTCACATGATGGTAAACGCCTAAATGGTACTACGCTCGTGACTCAGAAACCCCCAAATAAACGGGGGCCTTCAAAGGACGCGAATGAAGGTAGGAAGATGACAATAAAACAAAAACTTTTCCGACCCGTCCTTCTTTTCTAAGTGTCTAATGATAGAAAAGTCTGCAATCTATGTCCGCCCTAACACGTAATTACAATCAATACATTCCACATCGAAGATAACAACAGTTTGTGGTAACAATACGGATTAATTTCCACGACAGTACACGATCGAATCGCCACGAACATCTTGTAAGGGAGAGACAATGCCGTCCGCGTCGGTGCCTCACTATGATACGATAGACATGTGTGCCTATTGTTCTATATACTACTGAGATATAGATAGTTAATGTCAGTCGTCGTCTTGAACAGCGGCGGGCGAACACTCGCCTGCAACGTTGTATAGCGCAGCATTCTATGTTACACTGAGTCATATACGTTATAATATGTCTTATTGTGTTATATAATGTCATACGTCGTCATAAAACATCATACTGCGCCATACTAAGTATACTAAATCATACTGCACCATACTACGTCATACCGTTATAAGACATTATACTACGACATGCTACATAACACTGCGTCATATACCCCATACTGCATCATACTATGCCATACTGCGCCATAATACGTATACTACATCATACTGCACCATACTACGTCATACTACATCATACTGCACCATACTATATCATACTATGGCATACAACATCATATGACCAAGACTGCGCCATAGCTATATCCCATGCACACTCACATTATTACGCTATGCCGCTGAAATAGCGCTTCTACGAGCCCGCTACGACTCGTCTACGAATACTCTACGATTGCTACGACAGCACCGCGCGCTATGAATGCCACAATACACGACCCAACCCAACTAAAAGCTTTTTCTTTCATCAGAATCTTTGTTGACAAATGTAATAAAGTATTTTAGTGTCAACGCCTACTGTAACGTATCATACTCATAACCAGACCGGAATATCATTTCGTACTTTGTCGATCTACTTTTCTAAATTTTGTGACGTACATACAAATATTTACTCCTTAAGGGCTATTTCCTCTCTAGACAACAAATAATGAAATATTCTCAAAGAGGTAGTAAAGGAAAATCAATATTAATCTTTTCCATAAAAATAATCATTGTATTATTTGTATCAATCGATAGTGTTGCTGATAGAGATCAATTACTGGAAACAAACAGAGTATTGGAAATCAAAGGAAAAATGTCATTTTTGTAATTTTCTGTAACTTTCCCCAACTTTGATGACGTGAGACCCAAACCAAAAATACTTGGCATTCAAACATTCTCTTTCCCTTACCGTATAAATCTCATCAACACCAATAACTTGACCATAACGTTGTTATGAAAAAAAGCTATTAAAAAACCGTTCCGGTGATGTAATAGCATTCTGTCACCGTCAACACCTGTACCCCTACGACGAGTTCCAGTAGGTTTTGCCCTGACTACTAGTTGTGGCATACCCTTATCATGATAATCTACATTCATATCTTAAAATCATTTTATGCGCGATAATGATTTAGGACGCATCCGTCAGACTCCGCTTTAGTCAGTGTACGCATACTTTGAGATGAGATAAAATCTCTGAACTCGCGACACCGTTACGAGACGCAGCAATAAATTAAATTAATCTTATATTTTTTCTAAAACAACAGTAGCTACGAATGTGAAATTTGGTGAGGTTTCATTTTAATGAATTCAAAGCCTACTACCAACCTTAAAGATAATAATCTGCGTATATAAAGATACTACCAAAAAACAGGAACCTATACTGCTTTTTTTATGAACACCAAAAGCTGACTATGAGGGTATTTTGAGCTACTTTGAGGATATTTTTTGTTGTTTATTTGTGATAGACATGCAATCGGAATTACATTTAAATGTAATTCGAACAATATTTTTAGATTATCCTTCAAAGATTATTCTGATAAAGACGGTCTATTAGTTTCAAAGAAATTGCAAACAAAAAGTCGAAAGAACAAACTTTTTTTCCTAATATTAGTAGTGTAGATAGCGTTTGACGTATCCCCAAATTGAGTTTACTTTCAGAGTTTCAGAGCTGAATTTTTATCGATTTAAACAATGGCATTTTCAATCTTAACCACGTAGCTATAGAGTCTACTTTTCAATACTAACTTTTTGTTATAAACGCAACAGGTAGGTACCTACCTCAAATACCTAAAAAAATTGGAATTTCGTTGATGAGATGTGATGTGAACACATTGTATTCAATGTTAGAGCTTTTATTGAAATGTATGTGAATTGAAATAATTTATTATATTACTAGCGACCCGTCCCGGCTTCGCACGGCTAGATTATGCATGTATTATACATATAAACATTCCTCTTGAATCACTCTATCTATCAAAAAAACCGCATCAAAATCCGTTGCGTAGTTTTAAAGATTTAAGCATACATAGGGATATAGGGACATAGGGACAGAGAAAGCGACTTTGTTTTATACTATGTAGTGATTATACACAAGCAGCACTCGCAGTTTCGTCCGCGTAAGTCGTGATCACGTGGGCATATCGGAATAAAAAGTAGCCTACGTTACTCTAGAAAATTCAATGTATCCTTATATCAAGTTTCATCAAGTGATTACTGAGCATATTCGTTGAAAACAAAAAGTTTTAGCTGGCCATCAGTGACTTTAAAAAAAAAACGATGGGACAGGAGTTTGACGTTTCGTTGTGTTTTTTACTAACTTGTTTTTGTTGATTGTTGTTGGAAGAAATATAGTGTGTGAAACTGTAATAATTTGTATTGTTTATATTGGAGTAGAATGGTTAGTACTGGTGTGACATCGTAGTAGGACAGAAAACAGCGGCTACTACCCTAAAACTTTAATATAGTCTGGTATAAAATTAGTGTAGGTAATTTTGTTCTGTTTCACATATTATTATCCTTTAAAGAGTCTTTTTTTGTTTCACAGAGGATTAATTCCACGGATGCCCCTTAAACTGAAGGGTAAAATCTATAAAACCGTGATAAGACCTGTCGTCATGTATGGATCGGAATGCTGGGCCGTGAAGAAGAAGGATGAGAGAAGATTGCATGCAGCGGAGATGAGAATGTTGAGATGGATGTGTGGAGTAACGAGGATGGATAAAATAAGGAATGAGTATATTAGAGGAAGCCTGAAAGTAGCACCGATTACTGAAAAAGTAAAAGGGAACCGTTTAAGTTGGTATGGACATGTGATGAGAAGAGAGGAGACGCATGTGACAAGAAGAGTGATGAATATGAATGTAGAGGGATGGAGAGGAAGAGGACGACCGAAGAAAAGATGGATGGACTGCGTGAGACAAGACATGAGAGAGATGAATGTGAACGATGAGATGACGACTAATAGGAGTGAATGGAAGAAAAAGACATACTGCGCCGACCCCAAATAAATTGGGATAAGGGCAGGAAGATGATGAGAGGATTAATTACAAAGGATTATTTGTGACGACCCAGTTGACACAATGGTCACCATGCCGGACTGCCAAACATCCTCAGCCTCAGACAAGTATTTATGCTTAGATGTTTGTCTGTAGTCTGGTTGTTTCTATGTATTATAAGTATAAAACAATAATAAGTAAGTAGTACTAATAAATAAGTAAGTATGTATTATAAGTACAAAAGAAAAGTATATAAGTAGTATATCCGTTGTATAGCACCCATAACACAAGTGTAGTTACTTAGTTTGGGGCTAGATGGCAATGTGTGGAATGTACTGCAATATTTATTATATTTATTTACTGCAATATTTACTTATCACTACTATAAAACAAAGTCGCTTCCCGCTGTCTGTCCCTATGTATGCTTAGATCTTTAAAACTACGCAACGGATTTTGATGCGGTTTTTTTATTAGATAGTGTAATTCAAGAGAAAGGTTTTGATAACTAAAACAAAACTACCATGCGTACGAAGTCGCGGGCAACAGCTAGTCATTCGTAATTTTAAATAAATAGCTAATGAAACTATGGGTCTTATGTTCGTTCGTAGATACTCGGTATGCATAGGGTTGCCATCAGTCCTGGTTTCCCCGGATTTGTCCTAGTTTAGAGGGCGTCCGGGGAACGTCCGGGCAGGGTTGCATTTGTAGTCCGGCTAAAACTGGAATATATGAGACCCCGACTGCTGGGACATAAGAAACTAATAATTACGTGGGAGTGAATAAAATTTTCAAGTCCTTTGCCCGCACCGTAAAATAAAACTCTGGTCGTTCAAGGTCATTTTAAGGTAAAAACGGGCCTCTTTACTAAAACTGTCCGTCTGTCAGTCTTTCACTTGGCTGTATCTCATGAACCGTGATAGCTACACATTTGATCACAGATGATGTATTTCTGTTGCCACTACAACAACAAATAGGTAACGAAAACAGAATATAATAATGTTACGAAACCCTTTGTGAGCGAGTCCGATTAGCACTTGGCCGGTTTTTTATTTAAATTGATAAAAATGTAAGACTATTTAATAGTTTACTTACAGTTATGTTTAAAATAAATAAAAAGTTGATTTAGTAAAAAGTTTGGGTTTTTGAAATCCGGAGTTTTCACGCTTATTGTCCTGGTTCGCAGATTTTTGAGATGGCAACCCTAGATGCATGTACTTTTTTCCGATATCGCCGCGGTATGGATACCTGGATATGGTAGACTAAGCTGAAAGGGTGGTATAGGTGTAAAATTGCTAGCGCTGTACCAATATTAGACCAAGGCATGGGAACTCACGCAGGTAAAACGGCAGTGTGCAGCTTGTTTCATATATTAATAGGATTTTTCTTGTTCGTAAAGGTTCGCTTTTCATAAAGGGTGTGTATGTGGGGTGAACGAACATTATAGGTTAATTGACTTCTATTGACATTCATTTTTAGACGACAAATTACTATGTTGTTGGTATGAAACATTACAAACGTATAAAAGAGAAAAATACTCATCAATAAAGCTCTAACATTATAGGAACTACGAGTGTTAAACTTCGCACATGGGTTCCTTTTAGGATGTATAGGAACATTAGGAAAGATTTTTTGGAAATTGCCCTCCAGTCACATTGGCAATTGAGATTTAGAACCAGGTGCCAAACAAAAACTAACGTTCTTGCTACTCAACCAATGCCAAAGACGATAGAATTTAAGATATTTACCTACTATGAATTATCGAAATAAAATAAATATAAATATTACAGGACATTCCAAACCTCGCCATCTAGCCCCAAGATAAGTAACTAGACTTGTGTTATGGGTGCTAGACAACGGATATACTACTTATATTACATTCCTTTTGTAAATATATACTTATACATAGAAATAATCAGACCCTAGACAAATATCTAAGCATAAATACTTGTCTGAGGCGGGAATCGAACCCGCAACCCCGTGTTTGGCAGTCCGGTATGGTGACCATTGTGCCAACTGGGTCATCAATAAATATCGAACTCCACAATATAAAAGGAAAATAAAATGGTAAATCTTCCGTTTTAAAAAACTTTTGTGGGTAAACATCATATCGCACAGCTAGATTAAAACTGTTGTAACTCAAAAATGTCGCATTTTGAGTTAACAGCATATTCGGATTCCTGATACGATTACCTACACGGCAATAAAACCGAAGTAATTCAGTTTACTTTAGTGTCCAAGAGATGGCGAGACGAATCAGTTTTGTCTACATCCACTCGTGCAACTAGGGTGTTGTATTTTGAGTTGCGACAACTTTGGTGAGACTATTGAAAATCTTACAAAGTATTTTGACTTAATACAGTTTTGCTGGTTTTAATACACTTTGATTTGAATTTTTATTTCATTTTACTACAGTTTTAATGAGCATTTTTTTAAATTAGTCGTTTTCTCATTATCTAAGGCTTAATTTATTACCTGATTAATATCATAATGGTTTATTTTCTAATACATTTCAAAATATTTTTACAATATGTTGCTATCGTGCATAGTTTTCATAATATCAGTTTTTTGCCATTTCCCAAAAATCATGTTTTTTGAGTTACAACAGTTTCGATCTAGGTGTGCGAATAATAGATATTGCTTTTTTGTCAATAAAGACTATCTGAATCCGAGCATAGCGACACCTTTTGTTAAGTATTTTATAATCTGAGCATAGCGGGAATCGAGCATAGCGAAACTAAACGGTGAAATCAAAGTGTTGCTTCTACATCATTATCCAGTTTCAGTTTGTGTGGGTTGAATGTTTATCTACATAATGTTAACTGAACTATCGCGTCTCTATCTACGTCAACCGAACCTATGGATTTATCGAAGGGGAATCTATAGGAGTGCGAGGTGGTGGTCAAACTGTTATAATAAATCACTACATAGTATAAAACAAAGTCGGCTTTTCTGTCCCTATATCCCTTTGTATGCTTAAATCTTTAAAACTACGCAACGGATTTCGATGCGGTTTTTTTTAATAGATAGAGTGATTCACGTTTATATGTATAATACATGCATAATATAGCCGTGCGAAGCCGGGGCGGGTCGCTTTTAAATAATAAATATAACAGGACATTCCACACCTCGCCATCTAGCCCCGAGATAAGTAACTAGACTTGTGTTATGGGTGCTATACAACGGATATACTACTTATATACTTTTTCTTTTGTATATACTTATAATACATTGAAACAACCAGACCTCAGACAAATATCTAAGCATAAATACTTGTCTAAGGCGGGAATCGAACCCGCAACCCTGTGTTTGGCAGTACGGCACGGTGACCACTGTGCCAACTGGATCGTCAACCTGTTCTGACAATTTTTAAAAAAAGTTGGACCATGACCCTTAGTTGGAGGCCCGACTGGTGGTGGTCCAACTTACTTTCTAACCAGAAACAAAAGCAGATATTTTTACGATTTTTACCTTTATTTGACGAGCACTCCTAGTCTATGTTTTTCTGATTTTTTGACGTGATAAAGTCTATTAAATTGGTGGAACACCTGCATTCACACAAAAGTGTCATGGTAATAATGTGTGACTTCAATCGTCCCGTTCCCGATGTGTGACGTCATGCGTCAGGTTCCGGTGATATAACCGGACGCGTTAGGAACAAGAGAAGATATTCATTAATAATATCGCTGAGCTTTAGTTGTGGTGACGAGTGACGAATAGAAGACTTATGTAAAGGAAAAAAATATAAAGAAAAAAAGTCAAAATTAAAAAAAAGACAAAATTTAAAATAAAAAAACCAAGTTTGTAAATAAAAACGTAAAACATTTTTTTTTTCATTATTTTCTTATGACGTTATAACGTAAAATAATCGTCCGTAAACCGACTTTTCAGACAACAATTTTTTTTATATAAAAGTTTTTGGATCAGAGAAAATGGAACTTCGTCGATGTGTAAACGCTTCTGTTGTTCAACCATCGCCATGACAACGAAGCCGACCGGAAAAGCGGACGTTTTACGATCACTTTTATTGTAACAAGTGTCAGAAGGTCCATACTATCGTGTCACGACGACGCTCGAACGTTCAACGCCCAACACATTTATCAAGTGCTTTTTATTGACCGGTAAATAGCGTAGTTTCTGCGATGTAATTTCTGATAATGTATCGTATGAACATCTTTTGAAATGGCTTTTGTTTATTATCTGGGTTAGGTTAACCTCTATTACACACTGGGTAACTAAAACCTTGTATTCGTGTACTAGTAGGTAAACCTAGGTCATTACTAAAAATAATGTGTTTGTATGAAAATAAAAGCTCTTATTCACCGAAAAATAAGATATTTTCACGATATCAAATGGGGAATGGAATCGGTTGCCTGCGTCTGTCTTTCCTGACGTGTACAATTTGGGGGTCTTCAAGTCGCGAGTGAATAGGCATCTTCTAGGAAAGCGTGTTACATCTTAGGCCGCTTCGTCACCTACCATCAGGGCGGTGTGATAGTGGTCAAACGCTGACCTATCATATGTAAAAAAAAAATATGTTAATACCATTATTGGCGGGCTTTTAGATAAATAATGGTATTGTGGCATTTTTGAAATTCCTTAGACACTGGGTAAATTAAGGTAATTTCCCCAACCACAATTTTTAAGGTTCCGTACCTAAAAAGGTGAAAAAAAAGGAAGTCTTAGAAGAACACTTTCTGGAACGTCCATCTGTATGTGTGTCGCTACCGATAATTTTTTTATTTGTGTTCAATACGTTAATTTGTTTGGGTAAGGTCTGAGAGTACCTACATGTACCTTAGAGGCTTTACTTATTATTCTGATTAGAAGTATGTTTTCGTTCGTACTATGGGCGAAGTTGAAGTACACTCATTGGTAAAGAACGCGGAAGCAATAAAACGAATAAAAGAATTACCATAGGTAGGTTCCTACTGTTTCTCAAAACAGGCCAATAACAAGAACACTCGAGATGCTGAACCGAATCCAATTGTACGATAATTGAATTCCATGTTCAATTGACCTACATTTACTAATCAAAATATAAGTTGGTTAGGGGTTTTATATTATCCGGCTTAGTTGGCTCCAGATGTATAGACGAATTCTTTCCACTGGACTTGGTCGACCAAGCAGAGACAGTGATCGGCAAGACTACTCTATCTACTAGATGGCCCAAAGACTACAGAGCGCCCTAAATAAATCATCTGAAACACATCGCCACAATTCGCATTATCGCATCGTCTGAAACAAAGGAACATCCTAGTTCAGGCAAATGTGTTTTATTGTGTTTTTATAATTTTAGTTCATAGTTTACATTGTAAAATGGTTATTGAATAAATTTTATTTATTTACTAGCGACCCGCGCCGGCTTCGCACGACTATATTATGCATGTATTATACATATAAACCTTCCTCTTGAATCACTCTATCATTAAAAAAACCGCATCAAAATCCGTTGCGTAGTTTTAAAGATCTAAGCATACAAAGGGATATAGGGACATAGGGACGGCGAAAAGTGACTTTATTTTATACTAGCGACCCGCTCCGGCTTCGCACGGCTATATTATGCATGTATATTATACATAAAAACCTTCCTCTTGAATCACTCATTAAAAAAAACCGCATCAAAATCCGTTGCGTAGTTTTAAAGATCTAAGCATACAAAGGGAATAGGGACGGCGTAAAGTGACTTCATTTTATACTATGTAGTGAAGTGATACTATGTAGTGATTTATCTAAATTAGATGTAAAGTAAAATATTTATCCACCGATTAAAGTTTCAGTTAGCTAAGAATCCACACTAAGTAAGTTAGAATAGAATTAACACAAACACGTCCTTAAAGCAACAAGTTGCCAAAAGTTAGGCACACTTTACCTACCAAGAACAACATCTACTAGGGAGAACATTTTGGAATTATAATAATTTCAAGGTAAATAATTCCTATTAATATTATAAATATCAAAGTTTGTATGTTATTAGGTACTAGCTGTTGCCGGCGACTTCGTACGCGTGGTAGTTTTGTTTCATGTACCAAAGTCGTCCTCTTGAATCACTCTATCTATTAAAAAAACAGCATCAAAATCAGTTGCGTAGTTTTAAAGATCTACGTATACATAGGGACAGACAGTGGGAAGCGACTTTGTTTTATATTATGTATATTGAAGTATAATCGTTATCTCTCCACGTAAAAACTACTGAAACAATAGCGTATGTAAATCACTACATAGTATAAAACAAAGTCGCTTTCTCTGTCCCTATATCCCTTTGTATGCTTAAATCTTTAAAACTACGCAACGGATTTTGATGCGTTTTTTTTAATAGATAGAGTGATTCAAGAGGAAGGTTTATATATATAATACATGCATAATATAGCCGTACGAAGCCGGGGCGGGTCGCTAGTAGGATATATAGATAGCCATTTATTGTTGTAGGAGTCCTGAACCTCGACTTTCATCAAAATGAAAGTCGAGGTATCTACTATTAGAAACTCATTAGAATCTTATTTTAGAAACAGACTAAACTAGGGGACGATTTGTCTTTGAAAGTACCGATTGTGATAATTTTTGAAATAACACATTGATTACTTTTTATCTCGATATTCCCATGGGATTTAACCGTTTATTAGTCGTGGTCCGACCGCCGGAGTTCTATCAATCGAACCACGGGCAAATCAAACTCTCCGTAGTTCTATCAAACGAACCACGAACTGACGCTGGTAAAACCGTGGGACGCACCTAGTGTTAGAAACAAACTCAAGACAGCAAGTGAATGTAATCTTGCCCTAAGGGCTCTTTCACACACAGGATCCGTATTTACAGGACCGGTTTTAACGGATCCGTCTTTACGGGAAGAAAATGTTCACACCATATTTGCAGGACCAATTATACCGGATCCATCGTTAATTATAACATATCGGCTTACTACGATTGTTAAACAGATTCAGGACACTGTCGCGTATATGAAAACGCTCTGCTACATACACCATCTTATACATAATGCTTTGTCCTGAATGACTGGCTGACTGACTGACAGATCAACGCACAGCCTAAACCACTGATCATAGAGACATGAAACTTGGAGAGTGTGTAATTTGTATGATGTAGGCATCCGATAAGAAAGAATCTTAAAAAAATTCTACCCCTCAGGGAGTAAAAATTGGGGGAAAAGTTTGTATGGAAAGGGGGGGGGGAAAGTTTGTATGGGACAAAGTGATTCCTTGGTTCAATTCACTTCAAATTTTGCATAAACATTTATCAACAGAATTGATGGAAGACGTGCTTCGTATTTTAATGAAATTCATCACATAACGGGGTCAAAAAAGATTAGAAACTCATCGAATCAAAACGTAAACCTACGATAATAAATCAGACCTATAAACCGAGTCGTTTTTTTACCGGATCTAGAATACTCATAATGCTCATATGCTATCGCCGAATAAAACCGTAACCGATAAAACAGATTGATGTGTGAATAAGCCCTTATGCAAACATCACGTATTAGTCCTAACAGATTTAAGCTCGGAGATTAAAAACGGGAAGCTCTCGTTAGTGTAACTTTATTATAAAGATCGGATTAATAGAGAGAGGATCGCTTTAACTTTCATATCTCGAGGCAAATTTCAAATTAAACTAGAGTTTATTTTAAATTGTTGGTTTATTTAAACTTCTGGAAGAGTAGATGGTTACATATCTTCATTTTCATTTTAGCATAATTTTATTTTTAATAAATTCCATCTGGAGTAGAAAAAGTTTTAACAAAAAAGGGTAAACGAATTTTTATAATCTATACTACACTAGCGACCCGCCCCGGCTTCGCACGGCTGTAATAAGCATGTATTATATCTAAAACCCTTCCTCTTTAATCACTCTATCTATTAAAAAAACCGATGAAAACTGTAATGATATCACTACATAGTATAAAACAAAGTCGCTTTTTCTGTCCCTATTTCCCTTTGTATGCTTAAATCTTTAAAACTACACAACGGATTTTGATGCGGTTTTTTTTTAATAGATAGAATGATTCAAGAAGGTTTATATGTATAATACATGCATAATATAGCCGTGCGAAGCCGGGGCGGGTCGCTAGTAATATCATAAAGCTGAAGAGTTTGTTTGTTTGAACGCGCTAATCTTTGGAACTACTGGTTCGATTTGAAAAAATCTTTTTGTGATGGATAGTCCATTTATCGAGGAAGGCTTTAGGTTATATAACATTACGCTGCAACCAATGGCAGCGAAGAATCAGTGGGAAATGTGAAAAAAAAAACGGGAAAAATTATTCATCTTTGGGGGCTTGCGTTATTTGTTCGAACGCGCTGATCTCAGGAATTACTACTTCGAATTGAAAAATTATTTTTGATTTAGATAGTCCATTTATCGAAGAAGGGTATAGGCTACTTTTCATTTTAATATTCCCACGGGATCGGGACTTACGCGGGTTTTGCACCCGCGTAAGACTCGATCCCGGGAAAATACGCAGCTAGTATTTTGATAAAAATGAGTTATTAAAAATGGGTCTGCTACATTGAAAGCTGTTAGCTAATAATGAATTAAAGGTAGTACCTTAGTCACTAAGTGTACCTAGATTTGCTAAGTAATTGATTAATACAACTTCTTTAAGGGCTGTTTTCTGCAACTAGACATCTTTAGTTGGGTCCTTTTTTAAGCTAAACAGACCTTCTCCATCCTAAGGTTGCCTGGAAGAAATCGCTTTAAGCGATAAGGTCGCCTGTTTGTACAATTTCGTAGTTAATAAGCTTTCTCGTCGTTTTTGTTATGTTTTTTGTGTTGTACAATTGTTTTTGTGTTGTTTATCTATCTATCTATCTATCTTTTTTAGGGTTTTGTACCCAAAAGGGAAAAACGGAACCCTATTACTGTCGTGAAGATGGAATAGGCTTGCCCAACACCTACTACCTATAGGTTATCCCGTAAATTAATAACCTAAAAATTTATTAATTACACTCATATTTACTACAGTAAACAAGTCACGTAGCTGAGTGAAATGTCATAGGGTCGATCCCGACCCCTGCAAGGCCCATTAGGCTTGCAAGCAATCCATCACGATAAGGATTATGTGCCTAAGACCCTGTCCACAATGGAGTTTGAAACAGCGACAACGATCATAACCTAACAACACATTATTTAGTTATTATAAATTCTTTTTTTCATAAGATTGGTCAGCGTTTGACCACTTTCACACCTGCCTGATGGCAGGTGACGATGCGGTCTAAGATGTAGCATGCTTTCCCAAAAAAATACATAATATTCACTCGCTACTTGAAGACTCAAGACTATTTGAATTATTTAAAACATGTTGAAGTAAAAATTATCACAATCGGTACTTTCAAAGACAAATCGTCCCCTAGTTTAGTCTGTTTCTAAAATAAGATTCTAATGAGTTTCTAATAGTAGATACCTCGACTTTCATTTTGATGGGTTTGAGTTTTGCACCTATAGTTTTTTCTTAAGAGGAAAGGGTACCGGGGGCTTTCTCCATACAAACTATTACAAACGTAGTCGACTGTTTTCTCCCTGGATAATGACACTAAAGCAAATATTTTTGGTGCATAAAACTTATAACTGCCATGACCATGCCCCTATTTATTGTTTTTTTAATGTTTTAATTTTTTAAATTTTAATTTCTATGATATTTAGAAAATGAAAAAACCAAAACATACTTACATACAAAATACAAAACATTGTCATGGCAGTTATAGGTCTTATGGCACAAAAATATTTATGCTAGTGTCATTATCCAGGGAGGAAACAGTCGACTACGTTTGTATGGAGAGCGCGCAGGTACCCTTTCACCTTAAGAAAAATATAAGTTGCCTAATAAAGGTTGAGGAGTCAGTATATAGAAAACTGCAGGCAGCCATTTGTCGCTGTCGCTCTACTCTGTCCATGGTGGATCTACCAATTAACCTCTTTATGTAATGAGATGTCGACAACGTTAGACATTTCAAATTGGTGTAGCCTTATGTCACCTTATGTATTGCGATGTCAATTAAGAATCGCCGTCCAAATTACCTTTTTCTGAAAATAAATTTGTATATTCAAAGCTTATTTTACATGCTAAACTAAATAAACAGGAAAACAATGAATAACATATAATATGCCTGAACTAGGAATTCCTGTGTTTCAGATGAAAAAGAACTCAAAAAATAAATTATAATAATTAATAATGCGTTTTAGTCAGCAGCTGTCTTTGTATCAAAACGGCACCTCTGTCGACGACATTAAGTAAGATCCACAACTAAAGTTTTTAAACAAATTTTTATTATTATGAATTTTATGAGTTCTTTTTCGTCTGAAACACAGGAATTCCTAGTTCAGGCATATGCGTTATTTATTGTTATCTTGTTTATTTAGTTTACTGTGTATAATGAGTTTTTAATAAATATATTTGTTTATTTATTTATTACTAAATTTGTTCATTTTAAATCCTATAAGACGATCAAAGTCAAAGTCAAATTTCTTTATTTCTTTCGATACTTATGTTTAAAAATAAAATGATCACTTGAAATCGTCTTAAAGAACTAAGTTAGGATCCATTTTACGGCGAAAAATGGTAGTTACATTCCTAGTACAATACGGTTAGAATGGAACGGGATTAAGTTATCTATATACGATCAGCTTAACTTAAGTGTACATTGTTTGTATAGGTATAGATTGAAGGCTTAATTTTAATGTACAATCAACGGTCAAAAGTCCACCGCCACTGTAAAGTTTACAATCCTGTGCAGCACTATTTGAACATTATAACAACGTAACCTGTAGGTCGAACCCACGTCGGTTGGTGTAGCGGGTGACGGCATTTATCACTCAGCCAATTAAAGACTTAGCTAACATGTTGAAAATAATAACCACACTGAGTACTTTTAATACAAGTAGGTATTTATGTTTGCGTGTAACGTCCAATACTTGTTTATAGTTCTACTAGCGGCCCGCCCCGGCTTCGCACGGCTGTATTATGCATGTATTATATCCAAAAACCTTCCTCTTCAATCACTCTATCTATTAAAAAAACCGCATCAAAATCCGTTGCGTAGTTTTAAAGAGCTAAGCATACATACATAGGGACATAGGGACGGCGAAAAGTGACTTTATTTTATACTATGTAGTGATTGTAGCAAACGGATAGTGTACTTATGACGCATACTGTACAATCCGATATTTTAGTATTTCTAATACATTTAGCTAGGTGTAAGGTCACCTAGCTAAATGTATTAGCTTAGGTGTCTAAAACATTATTAACGAAAAACTTCGAATATAAATAATGTAGATATATTATTATGATGTAACAGTAACTGTCTATATGTGACTGTCCTTTCTTAATATTCTACAATATTTTCCACATTCCATAAAAATATAATAAATTCAGAAACAATTAAATAATAACGAGTATAGTCCTAAAATCACGTGACGCAATCCAAGTTTCATTTCGCGTAAATGAGAGAGTTCAATCTCTAATCATTTAGGATGATAATAAAGACAGTGTTTCATCGATGTCGTAAACCTGGCGGCCTATTCCGGAGATAAAGTATATTTATACTAGCGACCCGCCCCGGCTTCGCACGGCTATATTATGTATCACTACATAGTATAAAATAAAGTCACTTTTCGCCGTCCCTATTTCCCTTTGTATGCTTAGATCTTTAAAACTACGCAATGGATTTTGATGCGGTTTTTTTTTAATAGATAGAGTGATTCAAGAGGAAGGTTTATATGTATAATACATGCACAATATAGCCGTGCGAAGCCGGGGCGGGTCGCTAGTTATACATATAAACCTTCCTCTTGAATCACTCTATCTATTAAAAAGAACCGCATCAAAATCCGTTGCGTAGTTTTAAAGATTTAAGCATACAAAAGGATATAGGGATATAGGGACAGAGAAAGCGACTTTGTTTTATACTATGTAGTGATGATGATAGTGATGTATAAAAGAGAAAAATACTCGTCACGCAATCTCTGAAACTACAAGAGCTACGAGCCTGAAACTTCGCATGGGGGTTCCTTTTAAGGACGTAGGGGCGCACTATAAAATATTTTTGGAAATTCGACCGCTAAAAGAGTAAAACAAGGGCTGTTAAAGTTTGAACTCTTATGAATTTTGTGTTTGTAAGAAATCATTATCACTTTTATAGAGACACATTAACACTAATGCGAGTAAAGCCGCGTGTCGCAACTAGTGTGTGTATAAAACTGTAGAATTAGATGTGGAATTAGTAGCGTTACTCCAACGATGCGTCGCGACGTACGCAAATTATCAAAACACTAGAGATTTGTTAATTGACACATGTCGAGTTACGTTTCAGAGGTGACAGGCGGCAAATGATAAGAGACATATTTCATGTCTATTTGAATAGGTATTCTCTTTGTAACTGAAAATATAGAACTTTACCCATAATGAAGATATAGGGGGCTTAAAGCGTTCCTTCCACTCGACACCACCAAAACGACACTGCCGGTGGTGTCGTATAGAATCTCTAGTCCATACGACACCACCCTAGTGATGTCCAGAAACGCGTGTTTTGGACAAACAGCTCCCAGTTCATTAAAATAAATAAATAAATATCAGACAACATCACATACATTGATCCGACCCCAAAGTTATTATTTCAAGTTACCTAGTTAAACGATAATTAGCAAAGCTGTTCCGCCATTAGCTTTTATGTATTTTATGTCGTCAGTATTAGTATCCATGTCCATTGTGAAAAATAAAATATTCGGACGGAAAGACAATAATAAGCAAATTGCAATGAACAATGTCAAGATGACCATTTGAGTGACAGATAAATATAAACTTTATCAAATGACATACCTCATTAATGAAACTGCTTGAACTTAATTGGAGTTTTCATTTCAACAACTTTGTATGTAGGTAACCTCACTAATAGTCGGTGGTGTCGTATGGACTAGAGATTCCATACGACACCACCGGTGGTGTCGTTTTGGTGGTGTCGAGTGGAAGGAACGGCTTAAAGTGCCGGGAGTTGCTTCGAGAAAATGATACGGACGTGCTTACTTAACTTTGTACTGCTGCCCAGATATGATTGTATTTGATGTGCTTAATATGTTTTTTTGTCTTTTACTAGTGTTTTAGGCTATCTAAAAGTCTGACCAATTACAAATATCCATAATCCGTTCGTTACCTCGAAAGTGACACACAACAAGTGTTCGTTCTTTTCCATTCAACCTCCTTCTTACTTCCCGTACCTACTACCATCAAACCGCAGTTTCTCGAAACATCAACATCGAAATTCTATCAAAACAAGATAATATCATCGGCAATACTGTACAAAAAGACGAACTGTAAACAACAAAGAGACGCGTTGTGAGAATCAAAGATGACGCGGGGCTCTGCGCAGAAGAAGCAGCAGAGCTTTTCCTCTCTATTCGTGTAGTGTCCGTTAAAAAAAAACTACACTTCTACAGTTCATCCCAGTCAGAACAATAGTTGTAATTTTAACTACTGATGGATTTAACAAGAACGATTTGATTAAAATATTTTTTAGAACGAAAATAATTTATGTGTTTTGCTGTATTAAGCGTATACCATACTTCAACCGGATAAAATAAGTCCCAAAGTGAATAATTTCTTGTTTTCATTAAATTTTCTTAAAAATACTTGTAAAAAGCAATAATTATTAATTTAAGAATATTATTATCGCTTTTTTATTGAGAATACACTTTTTTCTCTACTAGCGACCCGTCGCGGCTTCGCACGGCTATATTATGCATGTATTATACATATAAACCTTCCTCTTGAATCACTCTATCTATTAAAAAAAACCGCATCAAAATCCGTTGCGTAGTTTTAAAGATTTAAGCATACAAAGGGAAATAGGGACAGAGAAAGCGACTTTATTTTATACTATGCGTTCGTTTTTTACGGAATAGGCCCCGTGAATTGTATATTGTGTATCTCCACCGTCATTTTACGGCCACTCCACAATTTGTGGGTGTTTGCCAACTCGCTGACGTTACTTCGAGTTTTAGTGCTCTGTATTGTTTTTATTCACCCTTCGTTTTAGAATGGAGACGTAAATCGTGTTTGAGTTTAACATGGTAATGGAGTATGATACCTTTTTCATGTTTATCTTATAAAGATAGGAAGATTAGAAGGTATTATTTTGTGTATTTTTTCCTGTGTTATTTTTTAATCTTTTCTTTGTCATCCCTTGGACCGTACGACAAGCAACATTCGTTCATTGCTTTTACCTATTTAGTAATTGTATACTATTTTATAAATAAGTTATTTAATTATCTTCTAAGTTAATAGTCTGTAAACTTATTCTCGTTCTGATTGTTTCGATAATTAATAATCCTTTTATGCTTACATATTTATGTTTCATAATCTAGACCAAAACTGAAGTTTAACAGAAATAAGTTCATATTCGTTATATTTGTGAGTTACTTATCTAAATTAGAATAAAATAAACACGAACAAGTATTCAAACAAATTACTTTCTTAATTTTCTTCTAAATACTCAACTGGGTACCAAAACAAATACGTTAGAAGATTGATTTTCTCATAAATTCCCTTGCTCTCTCACCATTTTATTTGTCAACATTGTCTTCAACAAGACCAATAAGATCCTAAGTAAACAGAAGCCCGACCAATAAGTAGGGAGTTGCAGGTAACTTGGCCATACGATTTTATTACGATAAATGCAGACTTTATTCAGTTGGGAGCAAGTTCAATGGAATTACACTGGCTTGTACAGGGTGGTGTATTTAAATGAGTCAGTAAGGGCAAAACCTAGAAATCTATAGCTACAAGAAAACGTTTTTAACAGACCTTCCTGTATTTTTTGTAAAATTCATAAAAAAATTTCTTTCTTCTTAAGACATTTTCGCAAAAAGTTATTTTTGCATAAAAAGATGTGATTTCTAATAAGAAAAAAATCACTATTAAAGATTAAAATAGGTAAC
Organism: Idaea aversata; assembly: GCA_907269075.1. Classification (NCBI taxonomy): domain Eukaryota; kingdom Metazoa; phylum Arthropoda; class Insecta; order Lepidoptera; family Geometridae; genus Idaea; species Idaea aversata. The sequence goes on from OU026084.1 coordinate 4,509,152, forward strand.
AATATCAGAAACTCCGCAAATCGTTTAAAACTATCATCATACATTTTGTGCTGAAATCAAGACAAACAGAGTAGGTACCTATTTGTTCCTTACATCGACCACATCGATTTATGTAAAAAAATACTCTTTTTTCTAAAAAAAGGTGTACCTCTGTACCTCAAAAAATATTACACACAGATGTTAAATACATATTCCTAAAATAAGGAAAGGTCTCCTAAGAATGTTTTGTCGAAACTACAGCGGTTTTCACTGCCCCACTCAAACATACCACCCTGTATAAACCAATTACCTACCCTAAATTGCAATATCGGGCTAGCTAGTTAGGTGGATACCTAGAATGCAGATCAATAATATCTGGTCCTTTGTATAGGCTAAATGTCTTCGCCCACTGAACTGAAGCGTACTAGGAACGTAACAGAACTCGCGCACGAACTTGGTGTAAACCGTCACCGGCCAATATTTCTTACGTCACTGTCTGCAAACGATAAAAGAAGATCAACCCCGATCCGGTTACATTATAATAATAATAATAATCATTTATTTATTTCAGGCTACGAAGGCCCATAGATACATACCTTATAGACTAACATACATATTTTATAGTATAAATTGAAAGTGTTCATAGATAACTTAAAACTATGTTAGTAGCACTTCCATGACACTACACTTTAGTCTTAGTAGGTTTGCGTGGAATTTGTCCGCGGAAGCGACGGAATACCCATAACGCGAGGCAGATGGCGGTTCGGTACTCGCACCACAAACGCTATGCCAAACAAAACATTATGCAACTGTTAACACGAATTAAAGACCATCTCCAAATGAACCACAAAAAAAACGTCCAAGGAGCTGACCAAGGAAGTCCCGGAAGGACTGTGTGGAAGACCTGCGGCGAATGAGGAAGCTCACATTCTGGAAGAGAACAGCGATCAACCGAAATGGAAGAAGATTGTGGAGGAGACTCTCGTAAGAAACTCTTCACCCCCTTACAATTTAGCTAATCACTTTATGCTTAGATGTTTAATTTTTTATATTAGCCTGTGTCCCACTGCTGGGCAAAGGCCTCCCCCATTTCCCTCCATGTGTCCCGATCTCCAGCTAATTTTGGCCACTCTGCGTCGAATGCATCCAAGTCGTCGTGCCATCGTTTTTTGGGTCTACCTCGAAGACGTTTGCCGTCATGAGGGAACCACTGGGTGACTTTGTTTGCCCATCTTTCCCATCTTGCCCAGATGTTTAATAATGTTTAAAAATCATGCTATCTTTGAAGACCTGTTGATCCCGTTTCCAGCTGAGTGGATAGTGATTGGAAAACTTTTAATAATGGCCAAGGTTCGCGGATCATTAGCTGCCATGCCATTCAACTGTTACATCAACTTTTTTAATTTCACTCGCCTATTTTCGTCCAATTCGGTTTCGACTTTAATTTGAAATGGGTCAAATGTAACGCAGGCAGTAAGTACCAAACCTTCCTCGCAACGGACTACAACTTCCAAGCGTGTGTAAAAACGTACGCCTGTTCCGTCCATTGTAAGCTCCGGAATAATGCACTGACTGACTGACGGATATAGCAAAGCAACACTAAAACCAATAGACGAATCGGGTTGAAGCTTGGTTGAAGGCATTGGCAGAAGTTGGCATCTGCTACAAAAGAATTTTATAAAAATAATTTTTATCTGTAAAGTCGGTATAAGTACGGACGATAATTTTACGTGATAACGTCATAAGAACTATTTTGTCTCTTTTGAACTGTTTTGTTTTGTATCGTGCAATACCATTTTGCATACTTCAATACGTTACTATAGTTACCTTGTCAATAACGTAACGTAACGCGTGACGTCACACTTTAATATGAATGCCGGTGTTCATCGATTTATAAGACGCTATCACGTCAAAAATCAAATCAATATTTTATTCACATTAAATAGAGTAACCGAAATGGAGCCACACGTCTTGTACTGCTTGAAGGTTTAATGGAAGTCGGCGTTTGTCAACTGTCAAGCTAATTTGGAGGAAATAAGAAAATGTTATTACTTACCTACCATTTTATGTACAGTCACATTATCAATTAGCTGAACCCCACGTGACCCAGAGCTCACTCGCAAATCTGTAAGGTTGTAAAGTAATGTTACCTGATTCTGTTTTTTTTAACAATATCTATACAATACAAAATAAAATATAAAAAAATAACAAAATAGGTAAATAATATATTTTTTACAGATTTGCGAGTGAGCTCTGGGTCACGTGGGGTTCAGCTAATTGGTAATGTGACTGTACCTAAAGAAATATTCTAACAAATAACATACTTATATAAGTAAAGTATTAATATGATTGTGTGTGTAGGATAGGATTAAAATTAAAAGGTATTTAGTCGTCATGGAAATATTTACATGAATTGCGAGCTCTCCATTTTTACTCTCTTTGATCGGATTTTACTGTCGGTTGCGACTCGCGATCGACATTCGTAGCGTCTATAAATAGCTTATTTTAAAAGCATGAAGCTTGAGGAACGGGTATAACCTGGGATTTATACAAATCCATCTTGAAATGGTTTATTAAACAGGATAAAAGCACCACAAGCAGTTCTACTCAAATAGATCAGCCTTTTCATGTGAAAAAAGAAATGGAAGCGAATTAATTTGAATTTAAAGATGGAATACAACTGAATATGATAATGGGATCATATTCATCGGACCCAAAACTTTGTAACCGTAATATTGCCGGGAAACCAAACCAGGATTTTTCGCCGTATTTTGTCGTTAACAAAACGGTGACGTTTTCAGAAAAAAAACCGGTCAAGTGCGAGTGGTACTCGTGCGCCGAGGGTTCCGTACATTAGTTTCAACTCTCTTTCTACCCTTGCAGTGGTATGGTAGGTACCAATTTAACTTGAACCCTATATCGTTTGGGCGCCCATACAATGTAAGGGTCAAGTTAAATTGGTTTAACTATGTTTGTATGGGGACACCATTTAATTTTCAACCTTTTTTTTTTTTGGAATTTTTCCTTTATGTGTGCTGTGAGATCTTGCTTTTTGCCAAATTTCGTGATTCTAGATCAACGGAAACTACCATATAGGTTTTCGACCCAAAACCTATTGAAGGGATGTCTTTAGAAAGGAAACGAGAGCTCTTGACTACATCTCATTTATTACTGTCTATAATTAAGATACAATAATTGAATTAATAGATATGCCACGTAAGCTCTACACCTCACTATAGGGTACTTCCGGTTGACCTGGAATTGCTTGGTCCACCCGTATCCTGGGATAATCGGTGGTGAAACACGGACAGACAGACAGACAGACGAAAGTGGGTAAGGTTATTTTTTTTACCTTTGAGGTACGCAACCCTAATTAATCTACAGCTCTAGTGGACTAAGACCTTTATGCAGTAAGAAGTAGTTATAAAAATCACGACCCACTTATCATGATCACCAAAGATTTTCCTCGTTCATTCAGCCTAATTGAGTATAAGTCCTCAAGTATTGTGTATACGGACTTTATGAGGACAAAAGGCGTCCCTTTGAGATCGTGACGTATCCGGTTCACGTCTCACATTTCGTTTGGCAGGTAAGTGAACACTGAATTCCGATGTTACAATGTGTAACGTTCATAAATACAGATTTCAAATGTGCTCCATGAATGATCATAGACTGTATTTTACTGTTATTAAAATACTACGAAGAATAATAGCGGTGATAGCGCCATTTTGAATCCCGAGCGTAGCGTGGGATTCTTAAGGTGAAAGGGTACCGGCGCTCTCTCCATACAAACGTAGTCGACTGTTTCCTCCCTGGATGATGACACTAGTACAAATATTTTTGTGCCATAAAACCTATAATTGCCATGACTATGCCCATATGTTTTGGTTTTTTTTCATTTTCTAATTATCATAGAAATAAAGGTAAAAAAAAAACAACAAAAAACTAAGGTGCATGTCCATGGCAGTTATAAGTTTTATACAAAAACAATATTTGCTCTAGTGTCATTATCCAGGGAGAAAACAGTCGACTAAGTTTGAATGGAGAGAGCCCCCGGTACCCTTTCCTCTTAATTAGAATCCTGAACTCAGCAAGAGATTCAATCAAACAATAGTTTAATCCCGATGGTAACACTTTACTGTTTATCTCCGTCAATAAGGAAACATAATAGAAATTGATTATTGCATTTGTTTTTTTAAATAGGGAAACAACTAAAAACTGGTCGACAAGTTTCCCAGTTAATATAATTCTTGATTAAAATGTAAATTTGGGATTGAACAATAGATATCTCAAGGGGTTGAAATAATATTTTTAACACGAGGGCGCTAAATTTTGAATCCAGAGTGGAGTGAAAGATTCTAGAGTAGAATCCTGAACGTAGCGAGAGATTCAAAGTACGCAACCCGCAAAACCGCAAAGTAAAAAGTGCGCCGCAAATATTGTACAAATTTTGACAAAACATAGGTATATCATCATGCATTATTTAATTAAAACATACTTGAATTACAAACATATTCTCATAATTTATTATAAGATATTTAGATAAAAATGAAGTACATACATTTACTTGCCTGTGTTTACTTAATAATATACAACGTATCATAGAAGCCATATTTTTTGTGCTTACATTTACGAGCTATATTGTGATCGTAAACTTGTGGAATTATCGAAATGCGTCGTTAAAAGGGCCGTGAACAATATAAAAATGATTTTTAAACTGTCGGAGTTCGGAAATAAAAGTATGAAAAAAAGCTTTCTGAATGACAAAAGAGGGGTTTTATAAGTTGAACCCAAATTAAAGTCTTTGTTTGGACCCATATGTTAGTCTCTTTTTGCCATACAGAAAAAGTAGACCAAAGAGCCGCTTTCGCAAATCGTAAAAAAAACAGCTCACTCCGGGAGTGCAGGCAGAAGTGAAAACTGTATATCTGTGTAAAATCTCATGTCGCGAGAACATACGCAAAAAGAGTTTTAGATGAAAAAAAAAAAAATAGTCGGACGACAAATAGTCGTCCGACATTTGTCGTCCAACAAATAGTCGTCCGACATTTGTCGTCCAACAAATAGTCGTCCGACATTTGACGTCCAACAAATTGTCGTCCGACATTTGTGGTCCGACATTTGTCGTCCGTCAATAGTCGTCCGACAAATAGTCGTCCCACATTTGTCGTCCGTCAATAGTCGTCCGACATTTGTCGTCCGTCAATAGTCGTCCGACAAATAGTCGTCCGACATTTGTCGTCCGACATTTGTCGTCCTACATTTGTCGTCCGACATTTGTCGTCCGTCAATAGTCGTCCGTTAAAAAATACCATATGTACGTCTTAATACACTCACAGCCAAATTAAAAACAGTAGGCCCAGGCATACATTTTCGCCGCGCCGTAGAGAGGGGATAGCTGTCTACTCTCCATCCGTCTTACGCTTTTTCGATCAGGTCACGTGTCCTGACGCGAGTTTAAGATTTTATACCCATTACAGAAAAAGTGCTCAACGCCGCTAAAGAAGTTTTCACTTCAAAAATATATTATGAAGTTATAACAAAGTATAAACCCAAACTCTTAATTAGTAATATGATCTACACTACAAAATTCTTCGTGATAAACATTTTTAAGGATTCGTCGAGAAACGAGTCAAGTTTTAATTAGGATACATCGTTTATTAGCTTTATGTTTCGCTGTATCACTGCTGAAAAGTTACCCCATTGTTTTCATAAAAACAAACAAAAACACTGCGGGCGTAAAGAAGTTGCGTACAAACAAATTAACGTAACCTACTTTAAAAAGTGATATATGTACGTCTACGTAGGTACTTATTTATATATTTGTGTATTGTTCAATCAAAATGCCTCGAAGTTACTCGATGCATGATATATTTTATACTATTCTATTTGGCTGGTACTTATTTTTTGTGCTTTTTCTGTTCTTTAAAGTGATATATTTTCATTCCATCTATTCGGAATTCTCTTCTAAGATCTTTCACTCTTCTTTCACTTTCGCTTTGAATTGAAAATAGCGCTCTCGCCGCAAAAAAATCATTTTGATCCCTTATTATATGACACAATCTACTATTCATCCTATGTTTTGGAAAATATACTTTTTTACGATTTATACTCTTTACTAAAATTAATTAAATAAATTATGTACCTACTATTTTGACGGATTTAAAAAAATATATATTCGTCTAGTGAAAGTGTTAAATGTACCCAATACACAATCTACAATCAATCAAAATCCCTTGCTACGTTTAGTATTCTATTTAGGAATCCGTCGCTGAGCTCGGGATTCTACTGTAGCATCCTTCGCTTCGCTCTGGATTCAAAATAGAGCCCTCGTCGCGGCAAAAAAAAATATGTTGGTCCATTAAAATAATTATTTTAATGACGGTTCAATAATTTTTGGTATTCTGCGTGAAATAACTAACACTTCGAAAGCTTTAGAGATATCAAGAAGAATAATTTACAATTACTGAACCGTTATTTAAAAAATTAAAACTTTAAAATATGCCCTCGATCCTTTTCTGACTGTACAATCTACTGTTTATTTGGTGTTTTTATTATTTCGTAAGGTTAACACATCTTTAAAAAATTTAAATTAAAATAATTTATATGAATAAATATAAAATAAATAAATTATACCCATATATTTTTTTTATAGTGCAGTCCACGGCTGGCCACACAGGTTTTCAAACACCCGCAGCTTATAAGCGAGTTACTCACCGCTTATAAGCTGAGGGAGTGCCGTATCAGGTACTGACAACGAGGGTGGGAGGAAACGCGCTCTCTCTCTTATTCAGATTGCGAAGTCTCGGCAACAGGTGCCCGAAGCGCGGCTTCCATGCCCCGACGCGAGATGGTTCTAAGAGCTCCATGCTACCTATATTAGAGGCGCGACAACTAAAAGTTATCACCCACTAACCGTCTAAGAAATACCATGTCATTTTAGAACGTGACTGGACTTTCTCCCCATAGTTTATCGATTTTCTTTCATTTTCATACAACTTCGTGTTCCGGTCCGGTTTCGTTCCTAGGTTGGTGGAGACCTTTAGGGAGAACGCAGACTGAACTTTTTAATAATTTTTATACCTCGTACAAAGTTTTATCAAAGACGGTCCAGTAGTTAAAAGGAAAGAGTACCGGGGGCTCTTTCCATACAAACTATTACAAACGTAGTCGACTGTTTTCTCCCTGGATGACACTAGAACAAATATTTTTGGTGCATAAAACTTATAACTGTCATGACCATGCCCCTATTTTTTGTATTTTTTTAATATTAATTTCTATGTTAATTAGAAAATGAAAAAAAAACAAAACAGGGGCATAGTCATGGCAATTATAGGTTTTATGGCACAAAAATATTTGTGCTAGTGTCATTATCCAGGGAGGAAACAGTCGACCTACGTTTGTATGGAGAGCGCGCAGGTACCCTTTCACCTTAAATGCCTTCAATATGATTAGGTATACTTATTAGTTTTTATTTTTACTTTTTCATTCTGTCCCATTGCAGGGCAACAATCTCCCTCTCCTCTTTCCAATGTTCCCGTTCTAGTACCAGCTGGGATGTCAAAAGTACGACTTTAGGGCTTGCCAACGTGCCATAGACAGTATAATATATGGTATCAAGCTTAATGATAAGATCAGAAACACTGTGGTCCCAAACTAAAATTAAGGATGTTTGCCACACTGCTGCCGAATTTAAATGGAGCTGGGCTGGCCAGTGGCCATATCTGCCGTAGGTCTAACCAAATATGGGCAAAAACCACCACGGACTAGCACCCATATTTCAAAGGACTTAGTTTATAATTATCTATGTGTTTCCGACACACACGATTCTGAAATGTGTCAGCTACTTTTGCTGTTGACTGTATCTATCATAGAATGAAAATGTTATTTCCATGATAAGTACCTATCAACTATTCCAAACATGCCATTACCATAATGAAAGCAGTTTTTAATGAACTGTAAATTAATCAAATTAGGTAGTGACTCCGAGTAACTGAAATAACTTGGTTGTTACGAAGTGCAAAACTTTGTACTAATTAGTAGAAAGCATTACCTACATTTATTCCTCGATAGAAACCACACTAACGTTTACAAATAGTTGTGTTTAAAGTGGAAAACTACTTTGATGTTCAAAGTGATTCATTTGTTTGAATGACCCTTAGGGATTGTTAGTGGAATGTGAGATAATGAATTAGTTTGTTCCCTTTCCGCTTTGAGTTTTTTAGTATTGTTTTTTGTTGTAACACTTCAAGTTTTAAACAGAAATTAATTATATTTTTGATTTACGGTCATTGCGTTAGTTGGATAGGATTATATCTATTGCCTACGTTCGTGGGTTTGAATCCCTGCCCGGCTGAGCTCCAATAGATTTTTCCTAAAGAAAAGAGCTATCTAAGCCGCAGGATGAAACCGACTGCGACTGATATTTTAGGCTAAAATAAGTACATAATATTTTAGCCTAAATCGAAATAGGCTAAAATATTATGTACATAATATTTTAGCCTAAATCAGTCGCTAAAATATTATGTACATAATAATAATATTTTAGCCTAAAATATCAGTCGCAGGTTTCATCCTGCGGCTTAGATAGCTCTTTTCTTAGGCTAAAATATTATGTACATAATATTTTAGCCTGAATCAGTCGCTGGTTTCATCCTGCGGCTTAGATAGCTCTTTTCTTAGGCTAAAATATTATGTACATAGTATTTTAGCCTAAATCAGTCGCTAAAATATTATGTACATAATATTTTAGCCTAAAATATCAGTCGCAGTCGGTTTCATCCTGCGGCTTAGATAGCTCTTTTCTCTGGATATGGTCGACTAAGTTGAGAGAGTGGTCTAAGTTTTGGGCAAGCCTACTCTATCTAACACCTTGGCACGGATGGCATTATGCAGCGCCCTGAACGGCATGGCATTAAAATAGGTAATCTAGATTATTAATACAGTGCGAAAACCGTTTTTAGCTTACTCTTTTCGTAAATAAAAAAGTATGTATACCTAATAATTAAAAATAACTAGATTTACAAAAATAAAGTTTTTTAAGCTATTGCATAGCTTTTATCACAGGCTTTGGGTGCGGCGACCGAATCAAGAAATTCCGTAACGAAAATAAAACCTAACACCCCCCACTCCGCCTACCATGTAGCTCGGCCGAGCGTTCGCTTAACGTGTATGTATATGGTACGACTGTACGAAGCTTGCACGATGCAATAGCTTGACCGCGGCAGTCCCCGAGTGCCACACGTTTTTTTTTTAAAGGAAATAATGTTATAAAAGTCTTAAAAAGTAGCACACTTGCTGTACGAGCTCTTATTTATGGAATCAAAATATCAGTACAACAAACAGTTTGTATGTCACTTGCAAATCGATAAATCCATATGTAAGTAATTAATAATGATGTACTAACATAGTAATCCATACTATGGCTTGAGAGTTGTGTGCTAAAATATTCAGTAGGTATGTACATCGCGAAGACAGGAATAGAATTGACATTTAAAATTAACATTCTCAAAATGCACCTACATGAATTAGGGTTTTAATAGTGGGGTGAATATTCTGAAATGTTTTAACCTACAAGAAGTTTGCCTGCAAGCCTTATCAGCGATTGTTTATAATATAAAAATGAGAGTAAGTCCCTACCAAACGTCTTTTTGTATAGCAAAAAATAATATAACAAATTACATACATCGGCTGAGTTGTAATATAAATGAGGGTTTGAGCAACAAAAAATATGTGGAATTGCTTACGTCTTTCAGCTGAGATGAATATACGTCCTGCGGGTTTTATTTTAAACGTACCTACTTACATTTGCGTACGTTCAGTAATGTGAAACCATTTCCATGCTTTCAATCCCGATTTTGTTGGGATTTTTATTGATATGTTCGAACCGTGTACTTGCCTGGTATTTCTTTGAATGCTTAGTTACTTGTGTTATACCTACTAGCAGAGAAGTGTTATTACTTATGGTATGGTCTCATATCGGCTCCTTTGGATCCGAACTAGTAAACTAGCAGAGCCACAGGGGTACCATGTACCATAGTAACATGTTTTATCATGATTGGTCCAGTAGTTTCGGAGCATATTCAAATGCAATTTTCTCTTTACACAATCATCTTCTGCTTGCGGTTACCCCAATTTATTTAGGGTCAGCGTAGTAGGTCTTCTTGCATTCACCTGTATTAGTCGTCATCTCATCTTTCATATCCATCTGTCTCATATCTGTCTCACGCACTTCACCTATCTTAGTTCGTCTCTCCTCTCCATCCCCCTACATTCATACTTATTATTCTTCTAGTCGCATGTGTCTCCTCTCACCTCATCCATGTCAATACCAACTCATTTGTTCCTTTTCACACAATTTTCTATTTTTAAATATTGATGATTTGACGACCCAGTTGGCTCAATGGTCACCATGCCGGACTGCCAAACACAGGGTTCGATTCCTGCCTCAGACAAGTATTTATGCTTGGATATTTGTCTGTGGTCTGGTTGTTTAATTCTATGTAAGTAATTATATATTTACAAAAAACTTTATAAGTAGTATATCCGTTGTATAGCACCCATAACACAAGTTATTTAACTTGGGGCTAGATGGCGATGTGTGAAATGTCCTGCAATATTTATTATTATATACTATCACTTCACTACATAGTATAAAAAGTCACTTTTCGCCGTCCCTATGTCCCTATGTCCCTTTGTATGCTTAGATCTTTAAAACTACGCAACGGATTTTGATGCGGTTTTTTTAATAGATAGAGTGATTCAAGAGGGAGGTTTATGTGTATAAAACATGCATAATATAGCCGTGCGAAGCCGGGGCGGGTCGCTACTATAAATATAAATAGATGAATTAAATGCCCACATAACTTGGAAAAACCCCGAAGCTCAACTAATTCAATAATTTCGTAACAATGATTAACATTTGTAACACAGAATATGTACAAGTAGACAAGTGTCGAACAATAACTTCGTTTTATCTTTTTTTGCTTTCGAACAAAAACAAATTGTTTTATTCCCATCGCCTTCTAAAATAGACGATAAAATAACATCACAAAGACACGGTTACTTGAAGAAAAGAGGCCGCTTTATTAGTTTTCCATTTCTCTGAGCCGTAACTAATGTGTGAAACAAAATAAAGGAGAGGAATGATAGCTATTCGTTCAACCCACAGCTGGTTTGGTAACACCGAAAGTTAATTTACGACGTTTAGTATCTACAAGATAAAGAGTATTGGATGAGTTTCTTATTAATTTCTTTATAGATACATCATAAATGTTTGTTTATGTTCTTATATTTTTTTACTAGCGACCCGCCCCGGCTTCGCACGGCTATATTATGCATGTATTATACATATAAACCTTCCTCTTGAATCACTCTATCTAATAAAAAAAAACCGCATCAAAATCCGTTGCGTAATTTTAAAGATTTAAGCATACAAAGGGATATAGGGACATAGGGACGGCGAAAAGTGACTTTATTTTATACTATGTAGTAATTAGACTAGCTGACCCGGCAAACGTTGCTTTGCCATTTAAAAAAAAACTAAAATAAACAAAATAAAAAATAGTTAGTAGCCGATTCTCAGACCTACTGAATATGCATATATTTCATAAAAATCGGTCAAGCCGTTTCGGAGGAGTATGGTAACTAACATCGTGACACGAGAATTTTATTTATTAGTTATAGCTACATTAGCTACCGACCTATGTCCTTCATCATGGACAAATTTTTTTCTTATTTTTGTATACGATCCACTCCGACCGAATCGTTCATTGGAGCGTGCGGGGCTATTTCTAACTTTTTGACCGTGTTCCCAATAAAGTCGAGTTCATTTCAAGGTCCTGTAAATTAATTTATGCTAAATCAAGTTAATGAAATTAGTTCATCGGTTTCGTTTTTTTTATGGAAAGTTTATTCGATTCTTTCTTACAAGAAGATAATTAGATTTTAATTAGTATTTTTTTGTGAAAGAACGTCTACTCTTATTACGGCTACCTTTAAAATACCTATATCTTAAAAGGTAGCCGTAATCAGAGTAGACAGAACGTCTTCACTATATAGTATAAAATAAAGTCGCTTTCTCTGTCCCTATTTCCCTTTGTACGCTTAAATCTTTAAAACTACGCAACGGATATTGATGCGGTTTTATTTTAATAGATAGAGTAATTCAAGAGGAAGGTTTATATGTATAATAAATGCATAATATAATAAATAAATAAATATTTCAGGACATATTACACATCGCCATCCAGCCCCAAGCTAAGCAACTTAATGCTTGTGTTATGGGTGCCAGATAACGGATAAACTACTTATATACTTTTTTTTTTTTTGTAAATATATACATATTATACATATAGGAAACACCCAGAACCAGAAACAAGAATTTATGGTCAGCATAAATACTTGTTCCCGGCGGGAATCGAACCCGCAACCTTCTGCGTCGCAGTCGGGTGTTCGCCCGACGCGCCACAGAGGTCGTCTAATATAGCCGTGCGAAGCCGGGGCCGGTCGCTAGTTTTATATATTTATTAAATATTTTATTATCTATTTTTATATCCTAATATAAAAATAATTAAATACAAACAATAATTATATACCTAATACAATAATAAATATTAAATAAAAATAAAAAACACTAATCAAACAAGCTCCCTCAAAATTAGGTACTGGTGCAAAGCTGCCCAAATTAAAAGGCCAATTTAATGCTGCGTTACCACGATGAATCCAATGCACTGATTTTTTACTAGAACTGACACAAAACTCTTTACAATAGTTCTATTTTCATACTGGCTAGTTGGATATTGTATTCAAATTAAAAACAAATTAATTTTCTTTAAATTATCCTCAGCCTCCAGCTACTTTTCTTGCAAAACAAAGTTCTAGAAAAAATAAATAAGGATATGACTTTTACAAAAACGTTAAATAAAACAGTTTATTGAATAGATAGCGGACAGTATTTTCTATATTAACAAGCTATTCAGATTTCCTTTTTAAATCTTACAACGCTGATGTCTAATTTAGTTTAAAAAAAATGACAATTTTATTATTTTATCCATCTACTACACGAAAACAAATCGCAATTTTTTTAACATAAAATTAATATTATACTGAATAGCAAGAATGAAAAGTTTGTCACTGTACAAAATATTATCCATTGAAAGTACTACGATGTAAATGCGTTCTTATTTTTACGATAATTTAAACGAGCTATCCATTACAAACTAAATACTCGGCTCAAAAAACTAAACTTCAGTATCTGCAGGCGGTGTTTTCCATCGGACCTGCCTACTAGATACTCCATACTAAAATTACCGTAAATACATTCACATAGCTGTGCTTGTTAAACTTTCTCATGTATCCCGTTGATCCAGTGTTATTAACAAGGGAGTGCTGTTTGCGATAGGTATAATACGACCACGTTAGCAACGCAGCAATAGTGTAACATTTCGCCCCCAAAGGTTCGTATGGCTTGGGACCTAGATGACCCAGACCTGAATCCTGAGTAGGTACACTAAAAGAGCAATCTCCTGATGGGAAGCTTCGGTTGGTTGGGGACCTTTGAGTCACGAGCGTATATGGGAAATAATTCTGTCCTTCGTGCGTGATCGTCGACTGCTACTCCAGCCAAGCCAGCTCCGACCAGTAGCCCAAAGTCTTTATGGGGTCCTCCCACGCTTCTTGCAGTGTTGTTGGGTTGTCAAATATGTCAGCCTGGTATGCAGCCAGGCTCCCGCACTCCAGGATTGCGTGAGTGATGGTCTTACACACAAAGCATAATAAATGACAGCAGCTTTTGTCCTTTTACTGTCAAACTCCATCACAAATTATATTTATTCCACTAAAATTGTTAAAAGACAAAGACCGCACGCCAACAGAATGTGAATGTGCAACATCTGACGTATAATTATCGTCGGATAATTTTGTACGGAGATGGATTATAATGCACTCTGAGAGGCGCAGCACTTCTGTAAGTGAGCGGCTCTATTACCTCGTGGTAATGCAACATGATATAAGGGTTGTCATGTGGGATAATATATCTTTTAAGACATAGGATTTTAAAGAAAAAATCCTAGGATGACCCTGGTTGAAAGCCTGAGATGGCCTGTGCCAACTTGCAACGAAAAACCCTCAGAAGCATCTGGTTTAATTCGCATCTATATAGCCAGATTCTCAACTGAAAAAATTAGAACATGGACATTTAGCTATAACTGGACAGATAATGATTAGGAAGAAACTTCTTATCAAAATAAGTTCTTGTACATGTGTAGGTGGGTTCTTTTTGCGTGACGATGTAATCACTATCACTTCACTACATAGTATAAAATAAAGTCACTTTTCGCCGTCCCTATGTCCCTGTCCCTATATCCCTATGTATGCTTAAATCTTTTAAACTACGCAACAGTTTTTGATGCGGTTTTTTTAATAGATAGAGTGATTCAAGAAAAAGGTTTATATGTATAATACATGCATAATATAAGCCGTCCGTGCGAAGCCAGGGCGGGTCGCTAGTAGACTATATACCCAGCACCTTTATTACTCTCTTTCTTAACTTAGTCGACCGTATCTAAAGGAAAAAAAACACGACAAACGTCTGGAGGTAACTAAGCTGCGGTTTTCATCAGAATGTTGTTTTCCTTCACTGTAAGAGCAATGCGTAGCGCAAATGTTCCGCGACTCAAATCATTCTAAATTTTACAAGAGTACCATTTTTTTTTTATTATTATGCAGGTAATTAATTGACTTTCTCCTGCTACGCTGTGTTTTTAAAATCAAGTAATAGCTTTTTGAATATTAAATCCATTTTTAACCGACTTCAAAAAAGGAGGAGGTTCTCAATTCGTCGCGTATATATATTTTTTTTTTTTTATGTATGTTCGCCGATTACTCGAAAACGCCTGGACCGATTTGGAAAAATCTTTTTTTGTATGAAAGGGGATAACTCAGAGGTGGTCCCATAAAAATTGAATGAAGATCTGATGAGGATCTTCGGAGTGATGAACAGAATTGCACCTCGAGAGTGCAGCAAATTGCTCAGTTTTTTGTTTATCCCCATAACGCAGAGTTTCAAACTCGACTTATCCCAGAGGATATATAAAACAAACACATCTGAGCAAACAATCATATTATCAAAAACTTGCAAAAAAGGATCCATTTTGAGTATACTACACTGTAATTTGTAATCCTTAGCCCAACGATTAGAGTGAACAAGTTGAAAACGTCGAGTGTCATTCATTCGGTGTTGGTTTAGTGGTAAATATCTCGACTTTCATTCTGAAGGAGAGCTCTTTCACCCTTATTGTCCCCTCTGGACTAGGGGAGAGTATGTAGGTGGTACTTTAAGGTGAAAGGGTACCGGCGCTCTCTCCATACAAACGTAGTCGACTGTTTCCTATCTGGATAATGACACTAGCACAAATATTTTTATTGCATAAAACCTATAACTGCCATGACTATTTATTTAATAATGACTATGCTCCTATGTCTTGGTTTTTTTCATTTTCTAATTATCATTGAAATTAAGATTTAGAAAATGAAAAAGAAAAAAGAAAACATGGACATGGCAGTTATAAGTTACAAAAATATTTACTCTAGTGTCATTATCCAGGGAGGAAACAGTCGACTACGTTTGTATGGAGAGAGCACCCGTTTCCTCTTAAGATTTTACCTACCAAAACTTATTTTAGGAAGTCATTATGTTCTTGAGATTCAAGAGATTCATGACTAAGAATCAACTCAACAAGTGGTCCGTTAATTGACGCTCGTTTCGGCCTTGGGTTGCGCCTTGTCCGAGCCTTACACATAAATATAACAAGACAGTAAGTAGCTGTAAAACTAACACCAAAAAGATAAAAGATAACCAGAAAATAGAAAAATGTGTCCCCAGAGATATCTCTGTATTTCGAGTGCGTGTGTACCTTATAACACTAGGAATAAACACGAACAACGGACAAAATGGTCGCTTGATCGATCTCCAACCTTCACAATAATTAAATAAACATTGCAGGACATTCCACACATCCAATCAAACCCCAAGTAACTAGACTTGTGTTATAAGTGCTAGACAACGGATATACTATTTTTGTAAATACTTTTCTTTTGTAAATATATACTTAAAATACATAGAAACAACCAGACCACAGACAAATATCTAAGCATAGATACTTGTCTGAGGCGGGAATTGAACCCGCAACCCTGTGTTTGGCAGTCCGGCATGGTGACCATTGTCCCAACTGAAGTGAAACAAAATTGATTGAACAATCTTTAGCTGTTCGTTTATAAACTAGTTATAGAGATAAAAAGTAACTGTTGCTAATGCCCGGGAATTCACCCGCTATTTCACACTCTTAGTGGTGGAATTTTTAAAAACTCTTGCTTACTAGCTATCTACACTTCAATAAAGAAAACACTCTCCAAATTTCATGTCTGTAGGTCAAACGGTTTAAGCTGTGCGTTGATATAATCAGTCAATCATGACTTTGAATTTTATATGTATGTTGCTACAAGATTGCCAAATATAATATTAGGACAATATATTATTACGTATATAATGTTTAGCCAAACGATTGAACCGATTTAGATGAAAATCGGTATAGATATACTTTAGGGGGTGGAAAAGAACATAGGATACTTTTGATCCTGAAATTCGGATCGATATTACGCGGGTGAAACCGCGGGCGGAGCTAGTCTGAAACATATCTGGGACATATATTGGGGTTAGTCTCCGAGCGACCTGATCTCCGAGCGACCCGTCGCCGAGGATCACACTTTGATTAAATTTTGTTTAATTATATTTTATTTTGTACTAGTGACCCGCTCCGGCTTCGCACGTCTATATTATGCATGTATTATACATATAAACCTTCCTCATGAATCACTCTATCTATTAAAAAAAACCGCATCAAAATCCGTTGCGTAGTTTTAAAGATCTAAGCATACAAAGGGAAATAGGGACAGAAAAAGCGACTTTGTTTTATACTATGTAATGACTAGCGACCCGCCCAGGCTTCGCACGGCTATATTATGCATGTATTATACATATAAACCTTCCTCATGAATCACTCTATCTATTAAAAAAACCGCATCAAAATCCATTGCGTAGTTTTAAAGATTTAAACATACTTAGGGATATAGCCTATGTCTATAGGGACAGAGAAAGCGACATTGTTTTATACTATGTAGTGATAGTGATATTGCTAGTAAAATATTCCTAAAAACTATTGCCAGTCTAAAAGCTCCGCGAGACAAATGATTTTTACGACGGTAAATATTTTCACTGACTTCATGCTATAAATCATAGATGTGAGCATTAGGCACCTACATGATAGTTTCATAAAATTGATCCCTACCCTTTCCTTTGGGGCTGACATGGGCCTGACCACTGATTTCGAATTCAGAACATATAAAAGGACTTGTTGAAATAAGTAGGTACCTACTCAAATATTTCTGAAAGGGTTATAAAATAGAACATAAAAAGGAAGTATAAAAACTGGTTGCCTGTAAAGTCGGTATACGGGCGAAAGTTTTACGTGACAACAACTGTGCTCGAGTGGAAGGGACGCGTGCCTTTCACTTTTTATGTCTGTCTCTCTCGCTCTTAGGCGGGCTAACCATGCCCGCGTGCCTCTCACTCGCTTTCATTGTGAGCGCATAACGTCAGCGGAGCGTAACGCAGTTTCTTGAAGTGTCACCCGGCAAACCAATTTATAAGACGTTGTCACGTCAAAAGTATGGAATTCTTACAACTTATCTTTAATTTATAGTTGTGTAACTATTGGGGTTGTATAAAAAAATATAATATAAATACTTATCCATATCTGACGACCCAGTTGGCGCAATGGTCACCATGCCGGACTGCCAAACACAGGGTTGCGGGTTCGATTCCCGCCTCAGACAAGTATTTATGCTTAGATATTTGTCTGTGGTCTGGTTGTTTCTATTTATTATAAGTATATATTTACAAAAGAAAAAGTATATAAGTAGTATATCCGTTGTCTAGCACCCATAACACAAGTCTAGTTACTTAGCTTGGGGCTAGATGGCGATGTGTGGAATGTCCTGGAATATTATTTTATCTATATATATAAAAATCAATTGCTGTTCGTTAGTCTCGCTAAAACTCGAGAACGGCTGAACCGATTTAGATGATTTCGGTTTTGAAATGTTTGTTAAAAATCAATTGCTGTTCGTTAGTCTCGCTAAAACTCGAGAACGGCTGAACCGATTTAGATGATTTCGGTTTTGAAATGTTTGTTGTAGTCCAGGGAAGGTTTAAACGGTGAGAATTTAAAGATCGGACTTACGCGGGTGAAACCGCGGGGCGCAGCTAGTATATATATAAATTTATATGCCCGTGCAAGCATGGAGGAATAACGCGGATTTTTTTTTCTTGCTTCATGTGTGCAAGACTTTATATTGCAGACCCACCGTATAGTTCTAAAATGACTGTAATTGTAATGTTGTAATTCTAATAATGTTTGTCTAATACATTTATGAGTTGAAAGACTTTAAACTTCAACTTGCTTGAGTTGAACAATTCTAATAATAGCAGATTTGGAGCTCTATAGTGCGTCTGCTCTTTTTTAGCTTGATTGTACATGAATAATATTAGTTCCAAGTACCTTTACCTCCCATTTAATACTGTTCTCAGAGCTAAAATGGCGAAAATCAAATGGAAGTATTTTAGTGGTTATAGTCGCCTGTTCAGTGTATGGAAGTTAGTGTTATGCATTCAAAATGCTTGACAACTGACCCATATTACTCAGAACAGAGTTCCATTATACATAGAATATAGCTACTTTAGGTAATGAATACATAAGTATATGCAATTTACCTATTTATTTGTAGTCAAATATACGTTTAAAAATAATTCTTATTACCAAATAATAAGGATCTTATTCCCATTCTCTCAACTTACACGTACGTACAAAAGCTCTGTCAAAAAGTTCAACAAATCGTAAAATTGCTCTCGTCTCACGTCTTGGAAGGGAACTCACATTTCTGTGTCAAATAGCTCATTTGAAATCATTTACTGACTTAAAATTCGATTTCGAATTCTCTAGAAGAATTCGAATTGGGATTGGTATTTGTATCGAAATTGTGGGTAGGTTGTGAGGTTTCAGAGAGAGCGCGTTTCACCGGTATTTGTCCACTCCGGAATCCATACCAAAAAGCAAGGGTGAACCCAGTTTTTTTAAACCATTTACCTACTTTAAAGACGGGATTTTTCCATTGTTTGGCTTTATAGAGGGTGGGTTAAAGTGGGCCAGACGTGGTCAAAAAAAAACAAAAAAAAATAGTAATAAATAAAATAAATAAATATTACACAACATTCCACACATCGCCATCTAGCCCCAAGCTAAGTAACTAGACTTGTGTTATGGGTGCTAGACAACGGATATACTACTTATATATACCTACTTTTCTTTTGTAAATATATACTTATAATAAGTACATAGAAACAACCAGACCACAAACAAATGTCTAAGCATAAAGACTTGTCTGAGCCGGGAATCGAACCCGCAACCCTGTGTTTGGCAGACCGGCATGGTGACCATTGTGCCAATTGGGTCGTCGATGGTAGTTATCCCTAAAGGATGCGTCAGAGTAAAGTGGAGGAAGAAGACCAGAAAGGCAGACTCCACCATCAGATGGGATTAATAAATGCGCAGAAGAGAGAGAGAGAGGCCATAAACAGAGTGATATTTTAAATTGGTCTTTACGGCCATTAAAAGATCGCGAAAAATGCTGAAAGTAGTTACGTACGCGATTATGATAGAAATTAAACTAGCCAGGATTAAATTAAATTAAACCCATAAAATAAATTGCCTATATTTTTGTATTAATCGTCAGTGTTGCTGATAGAAATAAATTACTGGAAACAAACATAGTAGGTACAGCAAAGGAAAGGAAATAGCTTATTTTTGTCGTCTACTGCTCCTTTAGTTTTTCTTTCTTTCTTCAGTCGCAGACCAAAGATAAGGCTGTGCGCTAACCATAAAAATCACAAGTTCGTCGAACGTCGATTTTTATTGCGCTTATCGTATTTTTTTAATGTTTGACAATTATTGACAGCACAAAAAATTTCAAACACCTGTTTCCAATAAAGTGGCAGATTAATCGCAAAAGGTTTTGTATGAAGCGCCTCCATTACTGATTAAAACCTTATTAAGACCCAAAGTATCAAACTCCAAGTATCCCTTATATCAGTGAGGATATGGTCCATTGAAAAGATACAGTTACATATAACTTTTTATATTTTGTTCTACGACTAAAAATTACTTGACAAAAGTTGTAGATCATTTTATTTGCAACAAAACTTTTTATGTAATATTTTTTGTGAGACCTATAGTTGGTCAAATAAACCATAAAAACCGTTTAAATCCCTTTTTCCAAGAAAGCGGCCATGGGACAAGGGCTACAATCCCTCAAACTTGGATTTAACTTTAAACTGGCCCCCCATTGATATCTAAAAAATATATTTGCGTCCTCAGACAAATGAACGCTAAGCTCAAAAAAATGTAACATTTCAATGGGCTAATAGGTCAGTATAGGGATATAATTAATAATCAAACGAACTTACCAAGTGAAGTTCGGTATGTAGACAGATGAGACGAGCGAAGGCTTCGGCTAGAAAATGTCGAGTGACAAGGTATGTGAGAGCCTCAGGGAAGTTCGGGAGTGTGGCCAGTTCACAAATTTGATTTCCCCTACTTTAAAAATTCGAGGAAGGCTTTGAGTGCAGAAAGTGTTACTACATAATGTAAACCAATAAATCGCGTCGAAGAAAACTACTCACAAAGATAGAACAAGGGAAAATATCGACTGAGAGAAAGTGTAAAGTCTGCAAAGGCTCTCGCACAATATCGACGTCATCATGGCATGTTATAGGACCTTTAAGCGCTGGTAGTTAATTTACTACAAGCCCTAATCAGATTAGAGGCGTAAGGCGTAAATATAAACACGTTTTAACAGCAGTAGATAATTGTACAAGGTTGTAAACATCTTGAATTTAATTTTAATTGGTTTTGCTCATTAAGTTTGATCTGTTAACTCCTATATAAACCGGCACTAAAAGTTAGCATTAAATATTAATAAATACATATTGTAGGACACTTAACACAGCGCCATCTAGCCTTAACCTAAGAAACTAAGCTTGTGATATGGTGGCCAGACAACGGATAGAATATGTTTAACTTTTCCTTGTAAATATATACTTAATATGTTCATATAGAAACACTCAGAGCAAAAACAAATATCTGTATCTAAATAAATAAATATTGCCCCCATTACTATGTATTAAATGTTTAAGGTAGGAATCGAACCCACAACAGAGATCGTCTACGTACCATTAAATATTATAAACACTTATGTCTGTCTGTCTTTTTATATTAATTTAATTTAACTTTGTATCACTACATAGTATAAAACAAAGTCGCTTTCTCTGTCCCTATATCCCTATGTATGCTTAAATCTTAAAAACTACGCAACGGATTTTGATGCGGTTTTTTTTAAATAGATAGAGTGATTCAAGAGAAAGGTTTATATGTATAATATAGCCGTGCGAAGCCGGGGCGGGTCGCTAGTAGATTAAATAGGTAAGAACCAACAAACGCTAAATCGCTTATTTTATTGTGTAGCTTTTACGACCGGCTCTTAGCTGATATTGCTCTGCATTTCCATTATAAGGCCAGCAGGTTGCAATAGTAAATGCATAGAGATTTTATGTGGGATTTTTCTATGCCACATAATGGCTTCATTTCTTTATAGTTCCGTACCAAAATGGTAAAAACTTCAAGGCTAAGGGCGTGTTCAGATGACACGTGTCGACCACGCGCCCGCCACGCGCGTCACACGCGTTGAACACGCTTTGAAATATGTTCTATATATAATTTGAGTCTTATGACACATCAATAGATTTTAAATTCTATTTCTGCAAGCGGGCGCGGGGCGGGCGCGTGTCGTGAGCGGGTGGACTTGCATAAATGCAATTTGAGATCTATTGGTGTGTCATAAGACTCAAATTATATATAGAACAAATTTCAAAGCGTGTTAAACGCGTGTGATGCGCGTGGCGGGTGCGTGGTCGACGCGTGTCATCTGAACACGCCCTAAGTCTTCACTGTCCGTCTGTCTGATTGTCATCAGCCTGTTTTTTATGAACCGTGATAGCTATAGACAGTTGATATTTTCATAGGTGATGTATTTTTGTTGCCGCTATAACAACAAATACTAAAAACAGAATATAATTATACGGAACCTTTCGTGCGCGACTCTGATTCGCACTTGGCCGGTTATTTAATAATATTTTTACAATTTTTTTCTAGGCGCTGTAGTATCCGGGACATTTTTAGATGGAGTTTGGGCTTGCTTAGTCGACCGTGGCCCGAGGAAAGAACTTATTTAATAGAATCACGACCGTAATTACCGTAAGAGCAAGGTTTATTTTTCTACATAATAAAATAAAATATTTAAAGTTCATTGAAAAAGCGTCGACGGTGAATAAACATTTAATTTTATCATTCCTGATACTCCAAAGAGAGGTAACCCCGTTCCGTATTTCATAATTTCGTCTGTCGTTCTCCAAACGTACGCAAACTCAAAGCAAAACTGCACAATGGTATGCTGGTAGGTAACAATATTAAATTATTCATAGATGTAATATGAATTTGTGTACCTGAGTTATCAAGATGCTACGAAACGTAGACCTGCTACGCTCGTAGCGATGGTAGATCTACGGTTTTCGTAGGCTATGAAATGCTACGAATTCTAACTATTCTTTATAAATAAAAATTCTATATAAATAAAATTTAATTGCCGAAATGTATGTACCTACGCGCATAAGTTCCGGAAGACTGACATAGAGTGCGTTTCATCAAATAGTTCATATTATGTTCTTAAAGTTCATATGTGTTGCCTTCGAACCTTGTGCTAACTTCAATAAAAAATCCAACATAACGGCACTATTTGATGATAAAACGCACTCTAATTATTATTTTTTGTGTTTAAATTGTCACAGTCGGGTGTCTACCTCATAAAATACGGCTTTTCGTGAACCAAAGATTTCCTTTGGTAAGGTTTGGTCCTTAGGACCTAAGGATAGTTATAAGAAGGGGAGCCACCAAGATTTTCGATGTTAGTTTTTTTAGTTTTTTTTAGTAGAGTGAAAAGTTGAAAAATTGTAATTTCCGTATGACTGGAAAGTTTTATAACAACAACAGGTATCGTTGGAATCAGCATGGCTTATTGATTATCAAAATGCGTATCGCCGCTTCCTAAAGTGGTGGGGATGCCATTTATGACGTCACAAAGATGGCACCTAATAGGTTTAGATTTTGTCGGTTATTGCGGTAACTATTTATCTAATTTGAAAAAACTAGATATCAAATGAGAGGTAGTAAAATTTCTAACAAAACATGCGAAATCACTTTCATCATGTTGAATCATATTTTAAACTATAATTTAAAAAAGTAATTTTGTATGAGTTTTTTCTAGACAGAAGAAGTTTAGTAGGCAATATAACTAATTAATATTTGAGTTAGATTAACAGTTGGGTAGTAAATATTTCGCTTCATTTTCGTAGTATTCCCGAAACTTGAATTTTCCAATTTGCCTTAAAAATTACGAAGTTATGACGAAAATACGACCCCATGCACGGTCTCTTTCGACCGAGTTTGATGCACTGCGCTAGTTACCTACGTGCCTAACCCAGAACGTCCTGACTGCTATGTCATTTTTTGGTGTGGCGCTCCAAAAAATGACATAGCAGTCCCACACAGTGGAGCGGAGATATTATGGTGTGAATCATACTTAGTTTCGTAGTAAGAAATAATAAACCTCAAATAGCCATAACTACTTTATAAAACGCTGCCCACGTTTATGCGGTACTTCGAATGAAAGGTCTTAATTAGCACAACATTTTAGTACTACATCATAAAAAATCCTACCCGGTGGAACCGAAATTTTTCGTCTTCAATGCAATATTCGTACTAAGTAATGAAACTGCTATTGTCATTAACTACTTTATAAAACATTGCACACCTTCATGCGATACCTCAACCTAAACGTCTTAACTAGGGCTACAATTTTGTACTACATCACAAAAAAAATCTACCATGAGGAACCGAGATATTTCATCATCAATACTACGTCTCATACTTTGTTACAAAGCTCCCATAGTCATAACTACTTTATAAAACGCTGCACACGTTTATGCGGTACTTCGATTGAAAGGTCTTAATTAGCACAACATTTTTATACTACATAGTAGTTGTAGATCCGAAATACCGAAATATTTCGTCTTCAATGCAATATTCGTACTAAATAATGAAACTCCCACTGTCATAACTACTTTATAAACGTTGCACACCTTCACGCGGTACCTCAAACGAAAGGTTTTAACTAGGGCCATATTTTTGTACTACATTACAAAAAAATTCTACCATGAGGAACCGAGATATTTCATCATCAATACTACGTCTCATACTTTGTTACAAAGCTCCCATAGTTATTACTACTTTATAAATTGTTTTAAACCCTTATGGGGTACTTTAAATGAAAGATCTTAACTAGCACCATTGATTACTATAGAAATTTGTGATTACTTTAATTTTTTTTTCAAGTAAATTTTTTTTATTTATTTTTTATTCTACATCTGAATCGTGCAAATAATAATCTAAAAATCAATTCCACATCCCCAATTCATACAAAAATATAATACCAAACTTGGCAGCTACCAAGATTTGGTCTCAAATTGTTGTAATTTGTTTGGAATTTGCTCAGCTCTTATGCTTTTTAATATTGTTAACATACTTTTACTACAACAATGTTGTCAAATTTTATGTATATCTAAACCAGGTAAGTGCTACTCCCTGAAGACATTATTTATCCACTAAAATTGTAGAAAATGGAAGTTACAAATAGTAAAAAGTGCATAATATTTGAAATGTATATCACAATTTTTTAAATTTCGCTTGTTTTCCTATTTACTGCCCCAAATATTATTCCAGAATTGAAATCCAGATCTTCGATTTATACGAAAATGATACTAAACTTGACTTAGTACCTAAACTTACGCAGTTATTTACCTAGAACTTCGTTAAAGCTAAATCCCCCCCTCCCCCCTACCCACATCGAAAAATCAGGTGGCTCCCCTTCCAATATCCATCTTAAGAACACAAAGAACAATCCTGTCGAAGAAGATCTCTGGTTCATCAATAGCCGTATTTCACTCTTTTTTGTCTTGTAGCGACGACGCAACTATCAGGAGAAAGTTTGTGAAAAAGAAAATTTTATAAAATCGAACAGTTTTTTTTAATTTGTTTAAGTCCAGGAGAAGTTTAAATGGTGAGAAAATGTGGATAAAAAAGATTAGGACTTACGCGAGTGAAACTGTGAAACTGCGTAAGGTATAGAATAGAAGAAACGACGTCGATGTTTATAAATTTACTGTACCGTAAGTGTACACGTACTTTAGCAATAACAATATAAATTAAATTGCGTACATTTGTAACATTCGAGTCCACAACCTCCATAAACCTATACACCGATACACCGCCATAATAGGAAGCAACAGATACACTCACGAACAAAACGGCAACACATCATTCACCTTAAGAGGAAAAGTACCAGCCTCTTTCTCCATACAAACATAGTCGACTGTTTCGTCTCTGAGCAAATATTTTTGCAGTCTAAGCTACTTATCTTAAGTGGTCATCAAATTGACATTTAACGGTCAATTTCAATAGGATAGGAGCGTATTAAATATTTAGAGGACCCCTAAATATTTGAGAGTCGTTTGGGTATTCGGGCAGAGTCTTAAATAAACAAAAAATTAATAATAATAATAATACATAAGTATTAAATATACCTAAGACATAGTCATGACAGGCACATATTTATAATTAAATAATTAGAGTGATTATACCGATCTTTAAAATAAATAATTATATAAATAAAGCCATCCAGCCCCAAATTAAGTAACTAGACTTGTGTTATGGGTGCTAGACAACGGCTATACTACTTATATACTTTTCTTTTGTCACTATTTACTTATAATACATAGAAATAACCAGACCACAGACAAATATCCAAGCATAAATCTGCTTCTACGTCTGAGGTGGGAATCAAGCCCGCAACCCTGTGTTTGGCAGTCCGGCATGGTGACCATTGTGCCAACTGGGTCGTCAAGTTTAAATAGTCTCATTTAATTTGTGCTGTCAATACGAAGAAATAGACGACCATGTATATATGCATGTATCAAGCAAACGTAGTAACTCAACAACTTTGATCCGCAACTGTACACATCCATCGGATTACTATTGAGAGCGTATACGTGACTATACAGAAAAGCTATCACGAGTTGAGGCGAACGTTCATTCCAACAATTTTTGCCTGATTTCTAGAGTGCTTCGGATTAACTGTTGAATCTCGAATGATACCTATTCACAAATATACATATACCTACCTACTGTAGACGGCTTTTAAATGATTAGATATAGAATAATGCATCTCAAAAATTTTGTATACCGTAATTAGATTTGAACTCGCGACCTCCCGTGCGGGTGTAATAACTAGAACCACTAGGGTTTGCGGTCAAACAACGGCCGCAGTCCTAAGTTATAGAGATGCATTTTTATAAAAAAAAATGATTTAATATTAATAGTTGGTTAGGCCAACCTTACCCAGTAAAACACAATATAATATGTCATCTATGTTATAAACACTCTTTTGGGCATATAAAACTCTTGACAAACCAGCACAAATAAACAGTTTTTTAATTTGCGTAAACGTCATGGCGTGACTTGTTGTGGCATTTTCTAGCTAGGTTCTTCTTCTTTCCCTTTTCCCACAATATGGGGTCGTCATCCTTTTTCACTTCACTCTATTTCTCGTCAGGTCCGCGTTTATTGTCCACTTACCACAATACTATTTATTTCGTAATAGATTTTAGTATCACTAATAAGGTTTATGAAAGGAGAATGGAAGGTTAGATTCTCACCTGGTTGGCGAGTAGTCGCGCGGCGTGAGGTGCGGCCAACCGCCGTCGTCAACTCAGCGGCATGTCTGCGGCCGCAGCAGCCGGCGTGTGTTGCGCTCACGGCGCGGGTGGCACAACCTCACTACGCTTCGATCACAGCGTGGCGCTTCGCTCACCAGCGCGGCACTTCGCTTATCCCACGGCACTTCGCTCACTGCCGCTCATAGCACGGCAACGCAACTTTTGCATATTTTATAACACTAAACACTTTTGTTTTCACTGCACTGAACACCTGTAACAAAAAAATAATTTACGTTAATTTTAATAATACAAATGATAAATAATTGATTTAATTATTTATTCTAAACTTTATTAAAAAGGGTATTTAATATGAAAGGGGATTGTTTTCAACTTTTCTTCTACAACTTTCAATAAAAAAAATTTTTTCGAAAGAACTTTTTTTTCGAAAATTTTGAAGCAATGTTTACCTAAAAATCAGTTTACTGAAAACGTATCTAGTTCGATACTTCAGGCCGTAAATTCCTTATCGATCTTATTTTGACGTTTTCGGATAAGTACATTTATTGGAACAATATTTTTTAACGCTGCATTTGTCATATCGGCAAAAACCTTTATTTTGAACCGAATTCGTTAAACTCTTTCCATCAAGATGACTTCGCCCTTCTTCATTATTTTTTTATGTTAGAAGTAAACGGATGTTCACCCTTAATTTCAAAACATCACACGAAACACAGCGCATTTTTCCTGGTAAAAAATGTTCTAAAAATCCTGAACATTTGTATTAAAGTAAAAAACATTGTTTACATTAAAAATTGTACAGGTTCTCTTGATAATTTTCTTGTTTCTAATTAATTTTCTTATGAAAGAAAATTGTTTTTCTTCCTACTTAATAAAAATAAAAGAAAATATATTGTACGGGCTGCATTTGTTGCGTTCCTCTCAACTCCACTTTCCAGTTAACAAAGGAGACCACGATTGGCTACTCTTGAATAAGGCACACGCGAACGTGGTAATGTGCCCCTAACAAATCGTATTTTCTAGAAAATTGTCGAACGACGGTTGTAAAAGTAGATCTTGTATTAGATATATCACAGTATGTAGGTATTATATGTATGTATGTATGTATAGATAAGTAGGTGCGTAAACCGCGAAACACTGCTAGTATTAATTAAAGTTAATGCAAGTAAAACTGCGAAATTTATATGGCGATACTTTTATTTCGGGATAGCTCATGTTTTTAATACAAAGATACGCATTTTTTTATTTTATTTTAATTAAACATACACATTTTTGACGTGAAAACGTCTAATAAATTGTCTTCTTTCGTTCGTTCTGATCTTTTGTACGGTCGGCTGCATAATTGGAGACCCACCGTAGAGCTCCAAAACGGCTGTTATGAGAATGTTTTCAACACAAGCAAGATTCTAGTCACGTGCTTTAGATGAAGTTTAAAGTCTTCTAACTCATCAATTAATCAAACAAAAATCATTAGAATGCAAACATTCCAATAATAGTAATTTTCGAACTCTACCGGGGGCTGCAATGATGCAGCCGACTGTACCTTGTTGACTTATGAAAAAAAAGGCAAAATAGAACGAATTCATGAAGATTCTGAGAGCACTCACCGAAGCAAATACGATAGAAGACCTGAATAAAAACCAATTTTGTACTATAAAAACAGACAAATAGAACAAGTCTGTGGATTCGCGCTGGTTCGGTAATTAACTTAAAATTCCGGCAAATAAAACTATAGAGGGACATTCTACCGTGGAAAAACTTCAAATATCTACAGGATGACCATAAAAAAGTTCAACTTTATGTAATACTAGCGGCGCCCCGCGGTTTGACCCGCGTAAGTCCCGATCCCGTGGGAATATCGGGATAAAAAGTAGCCTATGTGATAATCCGGGTCTCCAGCTATTTACCGAGTTTTATCTCAATCGGTCTAGCAGTATTTGCGTGAAAGAGTAACAAACATACATAAACACACAAACTTTCACATTTATAATATTAATAGGAATAGTAGGATAGGATAGGATGAACTTTCTGATAAAATAAATAAATAAATAAATATTTCAGGACATATTACACATCGCCATCCAGCCCCAAGCTAAGCAACTTAATGCTTGTGTTATGGGTGCCAGATAACGGATAAACTACATATATACTTTTTTTTTTTTTTTGTAAATATATACATATTATACATATAGGAAACACCCAGAACCAGAAACAAGAATTTATGGTCAGCAAAAAAAAAAAATAAAAAAATAAAATAAAAAAAAAAAAATAAAAAAAAAAATAATTTAATAATAATAATTTAATATTTTTTTTTAATTTTTTTTTTTATTTTTATTTATTTTTTTTATATTTGATAAATTTAGTGTTCATAAATATGTACATTTTTTGAGATTATATCATAAATCAGCTTTGTATATTTTCTTATATGCCGTTTTCTGTCACAATCGTGAAATGATTCACGTAAAATCTCATTCGTTTTTTGCATCAGACTGTATGTGTTGACTGCAGTAATTGGCAACTGTAGCCAGAGTCAGCAAACTGTAGTGATCCTACAGAGAATTTATTCGAAAAACAAGCTTTTGTACCGTGTTCTAGTGTAGATGAGATGCAGATAAAGTTAGGTATTTGTAGGAACACAGGGCATAATATTGTGTTCAGGGTTATTGATAATCATACTAGCAAGCGGTTGAGGGGCTCTTCTGTGCACCTAAACAAACAACTTATGTTCTAAGACTTTTGGAAATCCGAACATTTTTTTATTTTTTTTATTTTGAGGTTAAGGGGCGAGTCCCTAAAAACGTCATTTACTATTTTAAAAATATTGAAGAACTCCCTGCATTGTAAGACACTAAAAAGAATTCTCGATAGCTAATTAGATGAGTCTACAGTTTCACTATCAGATATTTTGAAAATAATCCATAGTTTTTGAAAAAACAATTATTAACTTTGATGAAAAACATCGAAATCGACCTTTTCTATTTTAAGTATCTGTGCTACTTCGTTGTTATATTTGAAAATATTTTTGGTTAAATTGTGAGACAAAAGTATAGAGAATGCATTCATCATTGCAGTTTTTTACTTATTGAAACCAAATAATAATAATCAATGCCGAAACATAGATATTTTTTTTGGTTAAAATCATTTCTCGCTGCCCATACATTTTAGTATGAAGCAGTAGCTCGCGACATTTCGCTTTATATTAGATGTCACGGCGCGCAAAATTGACAGTGTCATCTCAGTATTCAAGGTGAGAGCACGTCCATTTGTTTATTGTTTGACCTGGCATAAGGGTGGGGTGCGAGTGTTGCACACGACAACTAATTTGTAATTGTACCTATTCTTCGAGCAAGGAGTCGAAACTAGGTATAATCCGCGCACAATGAGAATAGGATGGAACCTTGTCAAAGTAAATCGAAAATGACAGTTTATAAATACATATATAAATAAATATTGCAGAACATTCCACACATCGCCATCTAGCCCCAAGCTAAGTAACTAGACTTGTGTTATGCGTGCTAGCCAACGGATATACTACATATACTGGGTTATTGGAAATTATACTAGCAAGCCGTTGAGGGCTACTTCTGTGCACCCAAACCAACAACTTTTGTTCTACGACTTTTAGAAATTCGAACTTTTTTTCGAAAATTTTGAGGTTAGGTTTACCTGAAAATCAGCTGTTCCTTACACGGAGAGGTCAGTAACCTTAAAATTTGACTTATTTTTTAAGTTTCATGTACTGTTTTTGGTCTGAATAATAATGACCTTTGTTTTAAAAAATCAGCAAATACCTACCTACTTATAAAAGTTTGTAAATATATACTTATAATACATAGAAATAACCAGACCACAGACAAATATTTAAGCATAAATACTTGTCTGAGGCGGGAATCGTACCTGTGTGGCAGTCCGGCATAGTGACCATTGTGCCAACTGGGTCGTCTTCAAGTAGCGTTAGCATAAAAGTTCTGAATAATGGGTAATTCGTTTTGTTGTAATTAGTTATTTTTTATTTATTCATATTTAGTGTAGCTACATATATAGTATAGGCATTTCTACTGTATGTGAAGACTTCACGGACAAACATACATACTGACACATATACGGGTCAAACTGAGAACCGCCTTTTTTTTGAAGTCTGTTAAAAATACACAAAAATGTTTCATGGTTGTAATCCTTTCAATAATAATGTTTAGGGATATTTTTTTTAGTTATTCCAATTATTATTCCCCAATGCCACTCATATGTGCTTCATGGGAATCATCATCAGAGCTTTGACTTTCTTCAGAAGTATCACTTTCTGAAAAAAATGAAGTTGATGCAGCCAAAGTTCCCTCACCTCGGATGCGTGACACCGTGTTTTAGATATGCTTGTTGCTCGTTCGGTTATTTTTTTTTTGTATTTTTGAACAAACCCATAGGTTTGTCAAAAAGATCTCTTGACAATGTAATTCCCGAATTACTAGATTCGTGATCCACAGCCAACTATGTCATCATTTTCAATGCGTTAGAAAAACCGACTTCGTTCCTGATCGAAATATCTATCGACTGCCAGAACTATTTGAGGTGGTTGACTATTCAAAGTTTTACCCCATTTTCCACTCATTATCACTAAATCACTAAAATAATCACAAAATAATTAATTACATAAATCTAGCATTTATAATAAAACAAACCACAATTTATAACAACACAAACCACGGTCGGAATTTATTATTTGTTTATTTAATCACTTTAATAAGCACAGTCCTTATGTGCTCGTTTTATTTATAATTTTGGAGAAAACATTTTTTTAAATGAAATCGCCATTGCTCCATAGACAATCTACCACAGACAATAATATTTTTTCTTTAAATCAATGGGTCTGTTTCAAATCCGCGACACTATGACCGTGCAAATAACTAATTTATACCTAATTATTATTCAGAACTTTTTTTCTAACGCTACTTTTTTGTCATTTTCGATTTACTTTGACAAGGTTCCATCCCATTCTCATTGCGCGCGGGTTATAATGTGATATTGATTATTTATTTTAACCTAAGAAATAACTGTTTCTATATTTCATTTTAATTTTTGACATAATTATGACGGGCAAACATAGACAAAAAATTAAATACTTCATGGACTGTGGTTTTTTACCTTTCGATATAGGGCATTACAACAAACAAATAATGCCTTCACACCAAACCTCTAAAGCGTCTCGGAAATGGGATATTTGAAGAAACGTTTATCCTACGATTTTATAAAAGTTCGCGGTGCACTTTGAGACCCATACCCTTCGATAGAGGGCATTACAGCGAAAAAATTATGCCTACACAACAAACCTCAAAAGTGTCACGGAAAAGGACGCGGTGATACGTCTTGTAGAAATACTTGGTCACAATGCTTTTATTTGAATATCCCGTTTCTGAGCTGTTTTAGAGGTTTGGTGTAAAGACTTTTAAGGTAATGCCTTTTATCAATAGGTATGGGTGTCAAACTGCACAGCGGCATTTTAAATTACTATGCCGGTTGTGTCCAAAGATCTTTACATTTCGATCTCTAATTGGATATGTTTTACAAACAATTTGCGGGAAAGAAAAACTCAACTAGTATTTGACGTTCCTGCCTTTTGCAGGACATATTTTTTTTTTTGTTTTCTCTAAAGAAATTAAAATAGGAATTTATTGAGCTGTCAAAAATTAAATAAAAATATGGAAAAGGTATGATTTAGGTAGGTAGGATGTATTAAAATTGTAGCTTATTTTTATATTTTAATCCTATATATTGTAACTTATTTTTATTCAAGGTTAATAATAATGGGAAAAGTAAAAGGAAATTACTATAAATCCCAAAAAAATAAAGGAAGATTTAAGACAAACCAGTAACTATAATGTACTCATCTTTTTACCCAACTATATCGAATATTATAAAGATTGGTAGGTGTTTTGCCTGAATATTTATATAATAATATATGATGCCGATACCGACACGTTTTAACCTGTTTCTTAGTAGGGCACATAGGTACATATGAACGTTTATGTGTGAATTTTCAATATATAGAGACGGATGTAATAATTATTTCGGATAATTATTATTATAAAAATATATAAATATAAAAATTATTATAGTACAGAACATTTACTTATTGACAATTTCGTTATCAAACAAAATACCCAAAAAACGTACACTCTGACCCCACCCTTTCCCGCCAGCTACTTACTACCGGACTGCAGTTTTGCGATATGACAAGTTAAATACTACATACATTGCGTGTTTTCTATTATATTCATAAACATCCTACGAAGACGAACGCTTGATGAATATGTAACTTGTACAAAATGTACGATGCATCGAAAGTAGATTTATTTGTTTCCAGGGTGCATAATTTTAATACTGCGTTGCACCTGTGTGGCTAGAAAATATCAATGTGTGTGTTCTATCAGAAGTTCCCACGGTCAAGGATTACAGGCTTAAGTAAATTCGTAAAGCAGCTGATTTTTTAAAACAAATGTCATTCAGACTTAGAACAGTAGATAAAACTTTATACTTATAATCATAAGGTTAATGGACCCCTCCGTATTTGGAACAGCTGATTTTCAGGTGAACGTGTTTGACTTTTGACTTAATACGTGTTTGACTTTTGACTTTATACGTGTTTGACTTAATACGTGTGTGACTTTATACGTGTTTGAATTAATTCCTGTTTCACTTTTTACGTGTTTGACTTAGTACGTGTTTGACTTAATACGTATTTGACTTTTTACGTTTTTTACTTTAAGCGTGTTTGACTTTATGTGGGTTTTGACATTGTGCTTGTTTGACCTTCCACGTAAGATCCAACATTACTTCAAAATTATGAAAATTATATATTGAATTTCCAAAAGTCGTAGAACAAAAATTGTTTGTTTAGGTACACAGAAGTGGCTCTCGACCGCTTGCTAATGTGATTACTAGTAACATTGGACTTTGAAATGTTCGTTCACTGGACGAAACCAACTAGATCGTATGTACACCACAAATATTGTTACCCGACTACGGCGAAGCTAAAAGGCATATTTCTTTTGTTGATGTTACTGTAAGCTTTATATGCGAACTAGCTACGCCCCGCGGTTTCACTCTCGTAAGTTCTGATCTCGTGGGTATATCAGGATAAAGAGTACCCTATGTATTAATACAGGTCTTCAACTATCGACATACCGAATCTCAACGCAATCGTTTCGGTAGTTTTTGCGTGAAGGAGTAACAAACATACTAACTAATTTTATTTTTGCAATTTATCGAGCTTTCTTGGTTTGACGTCGAAATTGATTTCCCAAAGAAGCGTCTTGGGAAGTATTTGGTCACTTTACGACTCTTTACCTCAGCTCTACTTCAACACGATGGTCAACAAACCTATCTATCCATCTTTCTTGTAACGGGAGGGTCTTTAACTACCCCATTATGATAAAAATCGAAGCATGGTTCCATGTAATAAATACACTTTCATCGCTCGCTGTTCAACGTGTAAGTTTTCGTATTAAATTACGACATGGCACGCACACGAATACGTAATCACGCACACTATCACACTGTTATCACTTATCTGTGTTAACATTACTCTAAGACATAATTTATCGTGTCCGATCTAGAATTCTTCGCCATACTTTGTCGACCATCTTTTGTCGTAAACGCACGCAATATTTTCATACCAATGCGTATTCTCGCTTGTCAGTAGTACCATGATGGTACCACTCACACAACTATACGTTTATCATTACATAGTATAAAAAAGTCGCTGTCTATCCCTATGTCCTATGTATTCTTAAACCTTTAAAACTACGCAACGGATTTTGATGCGGTTTCTTTTATTAGATAGAGTGAGTCAAAAGAAAGGTTTATATGTACAATACATGCATAATATAACCGTGCGAAGCTGGGGCGGGTCGCTAGTTTTCCATAAATGGTATCATTTACCTACCATGTACTGGTTGTAGGTACCTACTACTGCATTGTCCCTTTCTATACCTGACACTAAATATACAAAAGACCATCAATACCGAAACAAAAAACGACACAATAACTAAGATTATAATGTAGAGCATCATTCGATGGATAATGCCTTTTGGCCATCTCCATAGTAAGTCTCCATAATAGTACGCTGGACAAGCGACTGTTATCATTATGATGCTTTTGAATACAATTTTGGCGCTGAGAAAAGTACTGTAGTGAAGGGTGGTAAAGATACTCGGAACTAATACTCAACGGCCTCAACGGAAGACCAGCGCTAGTCGAAATACTAGCATTTAGCTGAGTTGGGGTCCGTTTTGCAACAATTGTTAGTTATTAAGTTTTAAAGACTTTGTAATCTCTTATTTTGTTGCAAATAAATAATATTCTATTCTATTCTATACTAGTCATTACTACGACAGACTTTCGATATCGAAAAAACTCAATCCAGCACACTTGTATTGAAAAAACTTCTGGACCGATTGCGATGAAACTCGGTACCTAGATAGCTGGAGACCTGGATTAACAAATAGATCAATGATATTCAATCAATTTATATGATATTGGCATAGACGCTAA
This sequence comes from Idaea aversata, assembly GCA_907269075.1. NCBI lineage: Eukaryota > Metazoa > Arthropoda > Insecta > Lepidoptera > Geometridae > Idaea > Idaea aversata. Next base: position 4,544,691 of record OU026084.1, read on the forward strand.
GCATTTAGGCCTACGATTTATATAATAAATAAATATTGCAGGACATTAGACACATTGCCATCTAGCCCCAAGCTTAGTAACTAGACTTGTGTTATGGGTGCTACACAACGGATATGCTACTTATATACTTTTCTTTTGTAAATATATACTTATACATAGAAACAACCAGACCACAGACAAATATCTAAGCATAAATACTTGCCTGAGACAGGAATCGAACCCGCAACCCTGTGTTTGGCAATCCGGCATGGTGACCATTGTACAGTTGGCTGCATAATTGCAGCCTTCGGTAGAGTTCGAAAATTATTATTATCGGAATGTTTGCATTCTTATAATTTTTGTTTGATTAATTGATGAGTTAGAAGACTTAAAACTTCACCTAAACCTAATGTGTCTAGAATCTTGCTCGTGTTGAAAACATTCTTTTAACAACCATTTTTGAGCTCTACGGTGGGTCTGTAATTATGCAGCCGACCGTACCAACTGGGTCGTCATATATGACGTTAAGTTATTGCATCAAAATCACGACATAGTACGCAAGTCGACACAATCACACCACGATACCCTTATCACTATCTACATTAAGTTCAAAGTACCAACAACTTGCGTCACAGGCTGGTACAGATTTTAGTGACCACTTCAGATAACTAGTCAATTATACAGCCTTTTATCTGAGTACCTTGTTTTATACAACGTGTGAATTGGTACTCAAATGAATATTGTATGTTTCGTTGATCTTTATTGAAAACTGGGCGTAAATGTGATGAAGGATCGTTTTAGTAGAAAGGTTTTTTATTCATCCTTAGTAGGCTATAAGAAAATTGGTTCTAGGGAGTTCAAAATAACTAAAGCTCAAATAAGAGCTAAAAGCTTGCTCTAGGCACTAAAATGTTAGTTGGTATTTAAGAATAAAAGCTTTTTAACAATAAAAGCATTTTAATTATTTAGAATTTAAATGTAATCTATACTAATAAAGCTGAAGAGTTTGTTTGTTTGTTTGAACGCGCTAATCTCAGAAACTACTGGTTCGAATTTAAAAAAAAACCAACGATACTCAATCGGTAAACAAACAAACAAAACACCAAATTGTCATTAAAACAGTTAAATTGCATGATTATAAACTACTATGGTTGTACTTACATAATTAATCATTTAAATGATTCTTAAATCATTTGACTATGCCTAAAACAATAAAAGATAAATATTGTAAAGGTTACAGGCAAGTAGAGTGCGCCCACGCAAGTGGAATATTAATAAAGTTCATGTAGGTGTTTGTGTGGGTGGAAGATCAGTAAAACAAGCAGCTATATAGGCTAGGCCTCCTTCCACCACCATGGAGATAGGACAAGATAATTTGAAAAGCAAATGTAACGCATTACGAAAACGTATATGAAAAAAAAGGTAAAGGGCTTTGCGTGTTTTTTTTTAACTGACTTCAAAAAAGGAGGATTCATTTTTACCGACTTCAAAACAGGAGAATTCATTTTTAACAGACTTCAAAACAGGAGAATTCATTTTTAACAGACTTCAAAAAAGGAGGATTCATTTTTAACCGACTTCAAAACAGGAGAATTCATTTTTAACCGACTTCAAAAAAGGAGGAATCATTTTTAACAGACTTAAAAAAAGGAGGATTCATTTTTAACCGACTTAAAAAAAGGAGGATTCATTTTTAACGACTTCATAACAGGAGAATTCATTTTTAATAGACTTCAAAAAAGGAGGATTCATTTTTAACCGACTTCAAAACAGGAGAATTCATTTTTAACCGACTTCAAAAAAGGAGGATTCATTTTTAACAGATTTCAAAAAAGGAGGATTCATTTTTAACCGAATTCTAAAAAGGAGGAGGTTCTCAATTCGACGCGTATATATTTTTTATGTATGTTCTCCGATTACTTGAAAACGCCTGGACCGATTTGGAAAATTCTTTTTTTGTTTGATAGGGGATAATATATTTTCATTAAGTAGGTACTTATAGCTAAGAATTGCTCCTGGTGAATTTCATTAAGTTTTGACGAGTTAATCTGACGAGTTACTTAGTTATTGTCTTATCTATAGAGAAAGAGAATATAATAAAAGAAAAAAGACTCAACAAGAAAAATCTGAAACTACAATTAAAGGCTACTAGTCTGAAACTTCGCATGGGGTTCCTTTTAGGACGAAAGCATTTTTTTTTTTTTTTTTTTGAAAATCCGACCTTTAAATGCGTTTAAAGTACTGATAAAGTTTGTAGTTTGTTGGTTGTAGTTTACTACTATGAACTGGTTACTACTATGTAGTTTACTACTAAGTACTATGTTTGTATTAAATCAATAACTGTTACTGAGTATAAACAAGTCAAAAACAATTTAATGAATAGTTAAAAGGGTATAAAAACGTTATCTTCCGCTTCGTAAACTCAGACAAATGGGTAAAAATTAATTCTAAGCGAACTAAATCGTATAATTAATTTGATTATGGTGATACTGTAGACTTTAACCCGTTCAGTTCATGTAAATTGAAAACGTAGGTTTCTACGTAATTATAATTAGAGTAAATTATACACGTCACACTGATGTTATTAAGTAAGTATGTCTTGTGTCTTAACTATAAGGATGAATTGTATAGGTATAATATTACACAAACGTGTAATAAATGGGACTCTTCGTAAACCGCGACACGGCGTAAATAAGTAGGTATACAGGAAAAGTATTTTTGTAGTGCACATTTTTTTTCTGCTGAATATATGTCGGCAGTGGAGTAGGTACATTTACGCAAAAAAAAAACCAAAACTTAATGTGAAAAACTTCCTGCAATTTCTGAATTATTGGGTATCTCAGTATTGATACACACAGTGACACGTAGGTACCTAGCTTCATTTAGAGCGCGCTATTAAACTCGCTGGCACTAGTGTGGCACTAGTATTGTGTCCATGGACTTCGTCGTTTTGTTAGAAACACTTAAATGGTTATAGCTCTGAGAGTTTTTGAGTTAGCTCCAAAATAAAAAAACAGTATTTTTTATTTTAATGTGCTTAAAACATACCGAAATTTGTGCACTACAAAAATACTTTTCCTGTATATACAGGGTGATTTTTATGGTGCCATATCCAAAGGGTTAAATGGGACCCTAGGACTAAGATTCCACTGACCATCGTCAGTCAACGGAAACGAAATGTAATAAATTGTTCAAATTACATTCTGTTTGCATTTTGATTATAAAAAATATTCTTGATAATACGAAAAACGGACTTTGAGTGTATTTTGATCTACTTTGAGGGTATTTTTTGTAATCAAATCAAATCAAATCAATTTTTTTTATTTCTTTGGATGTATAATACCTTAAAAGTATAATAGACCACTTGAAAACGACTTAAAAACTAATTGAAATGCAATCGGAATAATATTGCAATGCAATGTTATTTACGAGATTTGGTCTTCAGGCTGTATCTCATGAACCGTGATAGCTAGACAGTCAAAATTTTCACAGGTGATGTATTTTTGTTGCCGCTATAACAATAAATACCGACTAAAATCAAAATATAGTGGTACGGAACCCTTCATGGGCGAGTCCGACTTGCACTTGACTGGTTTTTTTTAATAACCATAATTTTATGTGATATCGCTGAAAAGTTGAAAAGTTGTAAATACTGAAAAGAGTTGTGTGCCCGATTTTGTTTATACCTAAAAAAAAAAAAAAAAAAAAAAAAAGTGGGTTTGTTTAAATTTTTTTATTTATCAATATGTCAATACGTGTGTAGTCGCGGGCAGTACTAATAAGTGCTACCTAATCCTGAATTTAAAAGGAAAACTAAAACCTTAAAACAACAACAACAACTGTCCAAGCTGGTTCATAATTAATGGACGAAACGTCCACAACAAAATGACCCTTAAATTTCTATTTTCTTGTCACTTTCTGTTTCCGTACATACATTCTTGTCGTCTATATATTTAACCGACTTCGAAATAAGAAGAGGTTATCCATTCTTTTGACTTTTTTTGCGGGTTGGCGAGAGCCGAGAAAAAATGTAACGCGTTACGGCAAACCGTACAAGAAAGAGAGAATGAAGGAGACCTTATAACTAATCTCCGATAAAATCTAATTTTTTTCACCTTATCTTCTAGCTAGGTATTTTCTACGCAGATATTGTTAGAAAACATTTTATAATAGACTTTTGCACGCGACTTTGTCCGCGTTTTTGCAAACTCTTTGTTAATCGGATGCCTACTTTATAACAGCTATCTGTTTGCCAAATAGCCCTATACGTCCTTTAGTTTTGAGTTGTGCGTTGATAAATCAGTTAGTCAGGCAATCTCTTTCAGCATGCTAGATCCTCGACCTCATCGTTAGCTTCCCAGCAGGAAAAATGAGGTCAAATGCAACTCTATTTAGTGTTAATAACAAATTTAGGACTTAGAATTTTTTAATTTTATCTATAGACTAGCTGTTGTCCGCGAGTTCTTCCGCGTAAGAGTCGAAAATGGTACATTTAGGATTGGACCAAGGAATCACGATGTCCCATATAAACTTTGCCACCCTTTTTAACCCCTTAGGGGTAGAATTTCGGAAAATCCTTATTGGATGCCTACGTCATACAAAGAACACACCCTCCAAGTTTCAGGTCTCAACAATCAGCGGTTTTGGCTGTGCGTTGATCCGTCAGTCAGTCAGGACAAACCATCTTATATGTGTATACCCTGCGGTCTCACATACACGAGATGCACTACACATCAGTATAAAAACAGTAAATATCCTTCTCTACTACTCCAAAGTTTCTTTTAAATCGGTCAAGCCGTTTCTCCGTGACGCGACAGCAAACAAACTTAAGAATTTATAAATTCGTATGGATTCAAACTCGATGTCGTCGTTTAAAAAATATCTCTGTTCGTGAAATTTTCTTGTCAATCTAAAATGTTTCAGGAGCTTTCATTGATCAAGATTTTTATGCAAAGACATTAACTTTGAAGAGAAATGTAGGTACTTTGAAATGTTACTTAATTTTATGAGCTACAAAAGGTTTATTCTCTCACTTTATATCTTCAGTAAGTGATCAGAAAAGTAAGTGATTCACTATAACTTGGCTGTTTCAGACAGAATTAATTAAAAATGTTGATTAAATTACTAATTCCACGAGAAAATAATTAAATATGAACTTACTTTAGAAAGAGAAAAGTTTTTTGTATAGTTCTGAAAGTGCTGAACCGATTTTGATGTAGTATGATAATATGTCAAAAGTTAAGGAATACAAGCTACTTTGTACCCTGGTAAAACGGCACTGCTACTTTAATAAATAAAAATACACACCTTATATTAAATCGGAATTCCTTTGAGAGATACTAACAAAACACTAACACTGGCCACCGATAAAAATCACATTCTATATTTGAATGTCCCGCTATAAAGGTTGAGCAAGGAAGCCGTAACGCGGTTGCCAACCTCACGTCAACAGGTCGCATCCCACACTGCCTCTATGCCCGGCGAACCATCGCCGTCCCGATCGCGCTCGCGCCAAAAATAATACTCAGGACATTGTAGGTTTTCAATGACCCTGTTGCTATCGGAAAATGGCTTTCTGCGATACTCCATTGTAGGCTGGCAAGTGTGTACCATTGATTTATCACCTGATCTTCAACAATATCTGTCTGAAATCGCAATAAAAGAAAACTTATTGAATAGTATCAACGCGGTGAATTATTTTTCTATTCAAAAAAAAGGACGATAATTTTACGTGATAACGTCATAAGAAAACGATGAAAAATTGAGGTTTTTTTTTTCATTTTTATACACTAGATTTCAGGACATTAAATTGTACCTATATTTAAAAATATTTGTAGAATGTGTAACTAATTTAATTCTCCTTTAAAATACCTCCTAAATTAAATTGTTATTTATTGAATATTTTACCGATATTTATTTATTTTTAACTATTTTATTGTATTTATATCCAATTGACGTACATTTAAAAATATCCACCAGAACACATAAGTAACTTGCCATCGCCAGTCAGGATCAAAGGCCTATAATGAAAAATCCATAGTGATCTACAGTCTGGCTAATAGAACATCCACACTACGAATGTAAACGGATCCATACCTATACCAATTACAAGTGTATTTATTGTCTATGTTTGTTACAAAATCATGAAAAATATTTTAAACAAATCAGAATCACTACATAGTATAAAATAAAGTCACTTTTCGCCGTCCCTATGTCGCTATTTCCCTTTGTATGCTTAGATCTTTAATACTACGCAACGGATTTTGATGCGGTTTTTTTTAATTGATAGAGTGATTCAAGAGGAAGGTTTATATGTATAATACATGCATAATATAGCCGTGCGAAGCCGCAGCGGGTCGCTAGTTATATTAATAAATACCTATAAGTTGCGACGAAATTGTGGCGACGAAGTTGTGGCGAAATAGCGACGGTCGCGACCAAATTATTATAACACTAGCTGACCCGTGCCCACTTCGTTGGGCATAATGTTCATAAATTAAATTATCTATACTAATCTTTAAAAAAAATACTTTTTGTAACTTAAATATAAAAGTTAGACATATGCTGTCGTTGACTTTTTTGTAGGCATTTTCAAGCTCCACATCTTTTCTCTAGAACTCAAAAATATATCTTTCATAGTTAAGGCAGCGTTCGTAAGAAACGCTTTCATTCGACCGTTTTTTCTCCGATTCACTTTGCAAAACGGACTACCACGTAAAAGCCTTTTTATTTTTCGATTTTTTATATAACCTATGACACTCAGCAATAATGTGGCTTTCTATTGATGAAAGAATTTTTAAAATCGGTTCAGTAGATCCTGAGATTACCCCTTACAATTTAACAAATATACAAACACACAAACTTTACTTCTTTATAATATTAGTATAGACAAAAAATAGATAAAATTTAATTTGTATTACGATTCTTCGAATGTGTTCAATTTAGACCCAGGACTACTAAATTGAACAAGTAAAACTAGGTAGAGTGAAACCGCATGTAAACATAGTGTCTAATAAGTTCTATTTTAGTGTCGACATCTGTCCACCAATGCCCATTATAGATGTCGTAACGACGTGAAAACTAGCGTTTCTATTAGATTACGTACATTTCCTTTGACCCAGAATTGGTTTTATTCGATCCGTATATTTGTATCCTGTTGATCTAGGAAAAGACGGTTTTTAATTTAAGTAAAATCTTTTATAAACATAAATAAAACAATTTATTTAATTTTACTAAAGTAGTCTGACTAATCTTTATGTAAAGGTAGCTCTTAGAGAAGAATTTCTACTCTGGCTTCTAGGAAGGGGTTATGTTTTACGCGCCTCATCATCTTCTTGCCCTTATCCCAATTTATTCAGGGTCGGCGCAGTAAGCCGTCTTCTTCCATTTACTTCTATTAGTCGTCATCTCATTGGCCAATAGAAGTGAATGATAATAATCACTACATAGTATAAAACAAAGTCGCTTTTTCTGTCCCTATTTCCCTTTGACTGCTTAAATCTTTAAAACTACGCAACGGATTTTAATGCGGTTTTTTTAATAGATAGAGTGATTCAAGAGGAAGGTTTATATGTATAATACATGCATAATATAGCCGTGCGAAGCCGGGGCGGGTCGCTAGTAAATAATAATTTATTTTTACAATACATATAATTTACAAAAATAAAGTACTGACAAAAATAAAAATACTTAGGTCGCACAAGTCCTGAACTCCTGTCCCCAAACTTGGCAGATCCTGTATCTTGGGTGGCAGTGATCCTCCGACACTCTATGAAATACATTAATACAACCAATAGGTATATAGAGCTAATAACAGTAGGTACGTACCTACTGTTGTGAAGTTATTCGATTTAAATACGAGAGAGAACAATGTGTGTGTTTGTGAGTGTGTGTGTGTGGTGTGTGAGTGTGTGAATGATGAAGAGTGATTATGTTTTTCGCGCCTACCTTTTTAATATCCTTTTTATTTCCTTAGTTTATTATCTACTATTATGTATTACTCAGTGTCCTACGGCTCAATTTTCGTAAGTCCCGAACCCGTGTGAATATCGAGATAAGAAGTAGGTACTCATTAAGAGAAAATATTTGTTTTAGTCAATTTTTAGGGTCCCGTATCTCAAAAGGTAAAAAAGAAATCTGTTTGGACCAATTGTAATGTAACTTGGTAAGTACCTATGAGGAAAGACAAGTACCTACACTTATCCTTTGATTGATATGAATAGATAAGTACACTTATCTTTTAGGGGCGATGCTGTATGGAAAGTTAAGTGCACTTATCTTTCCTCATACCAAGTTTCATAGAAAAATGGATGTGTGTACTTATACGCGCATGAGAAGTTATACTTTTAGAAGTTATACGTCTGTTTGTCTGTCCGTCCGTCCGTCAGTCTGATATTTATTTTGCGGGCAGCTTCAACCTGTTACTTTAGTGTCACAATGTTGCGCGTCTTAAAATGTCACTCTTGCAGCTTCGACCTGTTTTAGTTTTGGGTTACGCAGCTGCAACATGTGACTTTTATGTTACAGATGCGCGGGCATCTTTTACACATGAAGTTTGTTTCAATCACTCTCACAATTTTTTTTCATAACGCGCCGGAAGAAGTATAACTTTAAAAACAAATATTTGTCGTTGTAATATTATTACTATGACGTAAGTACGGCTATCGTTGGCTTTCAGTCTATAAAAAAGTTAGGTACTTATCCATAAATTACCTATTTAGTATTATCATGCACATACGTACACAGATACATAAAGATTTTCTAACATCAGCCATTTCATTTTACGTTCTTCGCATAATATGAAGACCACGTTTTTTGACACGAATAAACGGAAAAAATGTGAAATAAGTCTGAGTAATTTTCGCATCAAATCATAAAGGGGAAAAATGACGTAATTAAATTTTATATAGCATGTTTTTCACTGATGTTTTATTGAGACATGTTACCTACATTTGATTTGCAAAATAACAGTACTTTGCTTCGTCACGTACCGTATTTTGCTACCTATTTCATTTTTACTTCAAAAGCGGCGAGATTGAAGCCCTCTGTAAAGTTACATATTATTTAACTAGCTGCGTTCTGTGGCTTTACCACACATGTCTGTGGGCTTTACCCGCTTTACTTCTTTTTTCGTTGATCATTTAATTTCTACAGGATAAATTTTGATGTAAGGTTAAATATTTTATATTAATAAAATAAATAATTAAATTATGGGGCGGCATATTTGCCGGAAAGACGTGCCCAGCTATCCATATGGGGAACATCGACAGTCTTTTAGGACGATGTCTTATGGAGCCACTCTAAAAAAGTATGTTTTATTTGCGAGTGTTTAGTTTTAACTAACGACCCGCTCCGGCTTCGCACGGCTATATTATGCATGTATTATACACATAAACCTTTCTCTTGAATCACTCTATCTATTAATAAAAACCGCGTCAAAATCCGTTGCACAGTTTTAAAGATTTAAGCATACTACATAGGGAAATAGGGACAGAGAAAGCGACTTTGTTTTACGAGTATACTATGTCGTGATTGTTTTGTACTTTAATTTGACTACATTACAACAATTATTCTTATTTTAACAAATATTTATGTCAGTTAAGTACGATGTTACGCGTAGGTACCAAAAGGTATGTAGAATTAAAATCTACATTTGCCAAAAACATCATTATTCATTAACCTTCCCTATTGATTTCAAACATCTACTTTATTAAAAGAAAGAGCATTGCCACTTAATCTGAGGGTTCCAAAAAGCCGCTCTCATCAATAACCAAGTGTTTTTATTTGAAAAAATCTACCTGAAGGCGGGTGACACCAATCAGATTGGGTCGAAAGTGGAGCTGAGATACCTTCAGTGTCTGCCCCTTGATTGATTACCTTTCTACACGTTATTCACCTTTTTAAGTGGAATTGTTTTTTTTTATCTGCTACAAAATGTTTATAAGGGAAATTTTTGAACGGAGAAACGTTTGGATCCGAAAGCTTTCGTAGGTGGAGCGTCGTTATACCGGAAGGAAGCTGCCGCCCAATTGCCGTATTCTTATGCAGCGCGTCTTGACTGCGTTTGCGTCATAACCATAGATTTCGTATTGCTAAGACGCACTCGTCACGCACACGTTACGCACTCGTCACGCACTCGTCACGCACACGTTACGCAAACCTAAACGTCGTAACGTGTGCGTGACGAGTGCGTCTTAGCAATACGAAATCTATGGTTATGACGCAAACGCAGTTAAGACGCGCTGCATAAGAATACGGCAATTGGGACGCTGGCTGAATACTGACATATTTTTTTAGGCAAATAACCTTTTTACGACTACACAAATAAATACTGACATTTTACAATATCTTTCGACTAGGGTATTGTCATACGAAAGGGGTTTATTTTAGACGTCTAGGTAACTTTCTGTTTTGAAAATTCGAACTTTTAATTAGAAAAATTTGAGGTTTTTATAGGACATTCTGCTGTTTTTGGAAAAAAAAGACTTTTCATCTCTAAAATTGTAATCTAAACTCATACATGCTCGGGTATAGAAAGCGAAGATCTTGAGTAAGATCTTGAGTCGTAAAACTATTCTTGTAAAGGAAAGTTTATCTAAACGAATACTGTAAGCATACTTGAAATAAATTGTCTAGAGCTCGTTCAACTTGCTACAGATTTTTAATTTTCTTTAAGTGTTTTTCTCGATAAGCAAAACGAGTGCTAAGAAATTAGCTGTGGGATTAAAAGAAATCATAAGTCTATGAAAATGTACAATGAATAGAAGATGTCTAAGTATTACCCACCTGCAGTTACAGTATGCGCCATAAGTCCACTATCAGTTCGCTACAATAACAAGTAGGTATTGGACTTACGAACTTTTTCTAATAGACGTTACACACAAACATAAAATTAAATACTTGAATTAAAAGTAAGTACTCAGTGTGATTATTATTTTCAACCCATGTTTTCAATATGTTAGCTACGTGTTTAGTAGGCCGAGTGGTATAGGTAAGTCGCCACCCGCTACACCAACCGACGTGAGTTCGAACCACAAGTTACGTTGTTATAATGTTCAAATAGTGCCGCACAGCATCGTAAACGTTACTGTGGCGGAGACTTTTGACCGTTGATTGTATACCTCAATAAATAAATAAAAAAATATTGTAGGACATTTCCCACAGCGCCACTAGCTCCACTCTAAGCAATTATGTTATGATAAACAGACAACGTATAGAATAAGAATACGTATACATTTTTCTATTATAAAAATACTCGTATACATACATTTCTGATCAAATGGCACGCAAGTGAAATATCATTTGAATGAATGAACTATAGTCAAAATAAACCAGTAATAAAATATCATTAGGTGAAATAATGCATCGGTGTAATATAATTTGTCATAATGAAGCTTAGTTCAATTTAGCTTAGGGTGAGTCGTCATAGTTAAAATGTAACAAGTGGAAACGTGTTTTGGTCTAGCGTAGTGAACCCCACACAGACAGCCATACCAGATACAAATATCTGTACAGAAACACTTAATAACCCTCCCTTTTGGCTTCGCCGTAGTCGGGTAATAATAGTAGTTTACTACACAAGGTATGTAAGCGAGCTATTACAGAACAAGATCCAAGGGGCGCTATGGATCGAGTGCACCCGAGATATTTAGACGCACGAGCGAGCGAAGCGAGCGAGGGCGAATATAGTTCGAGGGTGTAATAGCTACTTACAACCGAGGTAGGTATACTACTTTACATCATTCATGCGAGGTAAATAAAACATTTTTGTACGACATCTTCGGCTTCAAGATGACAGAAATCAGGCGTGCCGACCACTTATTCATCAGACGAATACTAGACATGATGAACTAGCATAAACTTGTATGTTCTTTTTTTAAATTTTAATACAGTCGTCGCAAGTAAACAAACATTTAGTTCAAATGAAATGCCGCCATTTTCATTATTTACAGTAAAAATCATTTTATGAAAAAAAAAATATTTTACCAAGGAGTTTTGCATAGCTTGATCTGAAATAAAATGCCGCCATTGTTATCGTTCTTTTTTGCAGTAAAAAGTTTTGTCATTTTATAAGAAAAGAGATTGGTTAACCAAGGAGTTTGACATAGCTTGAATGGTAAAGTGAACTTTACAATTCAAGCATTCACCCTATGCTTGAATGGTAAAGTGATTTGAAAATGGAACGTTCCATCTAAACAATGCACTGTGTTGTAAATGCCAACTTACACAGCCTCTTGCCATACTAGTAAATCCTACTTACCGAGCAGTATGATGTAAAAGTATAGATTATGTATTCTATCCCTTGTTTAGCTACCATAATACAAGCCTAGTTGCTTACTATTAACTGTTCTAAATATGTATTTGTCGTGTGCTTGTCCAAATAAATGTTTTTCTATTCTATTCTATTCTATTTCTTACCTTGAGGCTAGATGGCACTTTGTGCATTGTCGTGCAATATTCATTTGTTTGAAATATTATTCATTTCTGTACAGGCGGGAATCAAACCCGCAACGTTTAGATGTTCGTCCACCGCGCTACAGAGTTCGTCAAAAAACGTCATATAAATGTTCAATAAATACCTAGAAGATATCTAACTATAGGTACCTATTCACTATAATATCTTGAGTTTTCTCAAGAAACTTACCCATCTATATTAACCTATAAACGACAGAATAATATGATCAAACACGTAATATTACTTAATATCGGAAAGTAATGTGTTTATTGAGTGTCGAACGTTGGTTCTATTATTTATTCAATCGATCAGAAAACTCAGCTTACAGACGTTAGTGTCAGACGATATCGGGTTGGTTGCTATCAAACAGACACTATTATTATATGTAGATATTATAGACTCGATGTCTGAGAAGGCCAAACAAGTACCTCTACCTACGCAAAATGGTGGTTTTAGGTAAAGTACGCGAAATCGGTTCTAATTTAGCGTACAAAGCGTCACGCGTCCACCTTTCTCGTGCTCACTGCTAAGACTCTCTGCCTTGTTAAACCTAAACTAAAACCTTGTAATAATTAATTTTATAGTGAATAGGTATCTTCTAGGCGAGCATGCTATATCCTCGACCTCATCCTTGGCTTTTAGACAAGTGAGATGAGGCCAAACACTGTTCTATTTTGTGTAAAAAAGTTGAAGTTGAAAGTAATAACACTTGTCTTAACATTGTGATAACCGTAAAGACGAGCTTGAAGCCAAAGATTGGCTATTGACCGGGGTAAAAAGCGACATCTAGCCGAGACTAAATGAAAGCCCAGCAGTGGGACAAAAACGGCACATTATTATTTTACATTAGTATTAGTAAAACAATGATTGGCATTTCCATTAAATTCAACCTATTCGCTTTCAAAACCCTTTTCTATTCGTTGAAACAATTCAAATGAGCAAAACTAATGAAACTTCCCTTATTAATATAACTTCCGAGGAATACATTGTAGTTAATTTATTATTAAATTCAGCTCTGTAACACGCGGTATATCTAATCTCACACCATAAGTCAAATTTCATACTTCACGATAATGGTTGCGTATTTCAATCTTCAAATATTATCGCGTGGTATCCAGTCATAGTGGGGTGGAAACACCCTTATTCTAGTTTATTCAAAGCTACGTTGACGCTAGATATTGAATAATAGCTTATTCAGAATACCTGCGTTAAATTCTTTAGGTTTTACTTTTTTATTATGACCATCAGCCGCGCCTCGCAGCAGTTAAACCCGTGTTAGTTTATTTTGCATTGATGATTCAGTTTCTACTTGATGGATTTTCGTGTAAAGTATACAAAAAATAGAGCTATCCGTGAAAACGAGATTTCAATAAGTCCAGTGGTTTTTTATAACAGACATGAAATTTCAATGATAATTTTTTTTCTATTGTTTTTTTTCTATGATCAGGTGATAACGGCTCTTTTTCCTTTATTATAAGCATAGAGATAGATTTAGATATAATCTTCTAGTATATATTTGGAAGAGAAATAACTTATAAGGTCTGAAAGTACAATAGCTAAGAGTATCAAAATTAGCATTTCCTTGGTGTTCCTCTAAGGACTACCAAGGAAATGAACTTAGAAAGGATGAAATCATGCTGAAATGATCATGAAACATTAGTTTACCTACATTGTAAAAATTTATTAACAAGAAAAAAATAACAAATAGGAATTTAATTTTTATAGAAAAACTGAAATCTATCCAAAGATACCAATAATCAATATAAAAAAAGAAAAAATAAATCTCTAAGCATAGAATAGCGACGCTCAAGGTGAAAGCCGGCTATCGGGAGTATAGTACGGAAATTGCGCCCCAAAGAAAGGGTCGATCTAATCTAACCGTTGCGTGTACCAGCTCGCCATCATTAGTGGCATCCTATGATAGTTCCACCTTTCTTTACTTTCTTACACACTTTGCTTTTAAATTGTCTGTTTTAAACAAGATTGTATTTTGTTTAAACTCAACGTCTTTAGCTTTCTAAAATGTATTTTTAGATTTCATTTTATGTTGATTTATGATAATTTATAGGTTAAATTTATATTAAAAGTGGTTGTGGATAGCGTAGCTATAGATTTTTGTGGTCCGGAAAAAAATAATTTAGTTTTTAATTTTTAGCCGTCTCTTAGGATGCCAGTGCAATAAACAAAAATTTTTAAGATATGTATTTTTTACCTAAATGTACCTAATCTGTATTACCTACTTATAACTGCACTAATATCATAAAAGAGGAAGATTTTTGCAATGAATATGCTCCGAAACTACTAGACCGATTTTATTCAAACTTGGTATGAAGATACATTATATCCTTGGGAGTAATAATTATAGACTACATTTTATGCCTTCATTTCTACGGAAACGCGACTTACACAGGAAGACCAAATATCACTCCAAGTTTGTTATATTTAAATGACAACTTAGGCTTGCACTTCTATGGTAGAGTAGAAAATACCTTATTTAAAAGACATGTTAAATATACTGCAAGTCTGCAAAGTACCTAACTAATAACTCGGCAATCGAACATGCCAATAATTACAGCCAATCCACACCTCCATTAACCACTGCGCTGTCATGAACGCTTCATTGAATAATGTACTTGATTTAAAAAGAGAATGGGCATAGTGGCCCACCTATTGTATAGATTCAAGTTATATGTCATTTGAAAGGTCATGACAGTAGCTTTATTTTATTGTACGACACCAACCCTGTAACTCGAATAGGGACGGATCTAGGACGTTTTTAGTTTTTGAAAAAAAATCTTTCCGTTTAGGTCGAGATGTACGTCATTTGAAAGCTCTTGACAGCAGCACTATTATATTGTATCACACTGGTCCTGAAATATGAACAGGGACGGATCTAAAACGTTTTTAATACTTAAAAACATTAAAAAGTTGAGATCGAGATGATTTGATTTGAAAAATACTGTTAATAGCTTAATTGTATTGTGACGGACTAACTCTGAAATCCAAACAGGCACAGATCTAGGATGTTTTTAGTAAAAAATATTGTTGTCAAGATGTATAACATAGTTTGAAAGGTCGTAACAGTAGCTTTATTGTGTGACTCCTATCTAAAAATACGAACAGGAACGGATTAAGGACGTTTATAGTTAAAGAACAGGTTGATGTTGCTATGTACGTTATCTGAAAGGCTGAGATGTATGTTATTTGAGGCAGCAAGCCTTTTCGGAGGGTAAACAATTATTTTGATTCTCGGATCCTTGCCGTGAGCATAAGTCAAGACGCTAGAACAAGCTTTTTGACGTGATAAATCTTTTAAATCGGTCAGAAGAGTAGGGGTTTAATTACTTGTAAAGATTAAATGCAACGAACGTTGTAAGGTCATAAATGTGTTATAGCGTGTAAAGAGTGCATAGAAAGAAGACGTAGCTAATCTAACCTTCTAACAATGACTTTGAATAAGATATATCTGTTAAGAATCGTGTTAATTTGACGTAAAATAAAACGTTTTATGAATTACACTGAGGCTGCGTCCTCGACAGAGTCTACCCGTTTTTTCCTTGATTTCTTTCTGGCGACTGGTCTTGGACGTTGTCATCATCATCATCCGAGCGATGTTCCCGGTTGCATCCCTCTCGGGAGCCCGGGGTTCGCTTTCCTAGCCTCCACTTCGCACGATCTTCGGCATCCCGGTTATTGAGGCCATTTGCCCGCATATCACCCTTTACGACGTCAAGCCAGCATTTCTTAGGTCTACCCAGTCTGCCACGACCTGACGGAGGCGCCATGTCAAGACATTTGTTCCCCACGTAACTAGCGAGTTTCCGTAAGACGTCACCGTAATATCTCGGACATGAAGGCTGCCCCGGACGCAAGAGTTTTGCGTCACTCCAGACATCCAGCGCAACATCTTCGTCTCCGTGACACGCAGTTCCTGCTTATGTCACTCAAGCACCGGCCACGCCTCACTACCATACAATAGAACAGATCTAATGATGGTTTTATAGACCCGTCCCTTTAGTTTAACCGGCATTTTGGGGTCACAAATGACACCAGTCACCTCATGCCACTTGGCTCAAGCCGCTGAAATGCGTGACTTGACGTCGTAATCCGTCGCGTCGCCGGACGCGTGAAGCACAGATCCCAGGTACTTAAACTGGTCTGTCCGCTCAACCATATGACCGTCTACGCAGACAGGTGTGGGATCTGTGGTATTGCAAGCCAAGTACTCTGTCTTCGCCACATTCAGTTGCATGCCGCCGTTCTCAAGTGACTTCTTCCACGTGTGTACCTACGCGTTGGACCAGTCGCCCCTTATCCGAGTCCGCCAGCGCAATATCATCAGCGTACATGAGCAGCCACGGAGGCTGCTCGCGTGCATCTCTGATGGCTACATACAGTGCATCCAATATTACGCTGGTGGACTCCAACGGTAACAGGGAAGGGCTATTTGGGCCGCAGCGCCCACCAGATCATCATGCGAGGAACACAGTCAAAGGCCTTCTGCAAATCTAGGAATAAAAAATGCAGAGGCGTATTCTTCGTCCTGTATTTCACCATAACGATCCTTAGGGCGAAAGGGTCCATATTGACACCCAGAGACAGTGCACTTCTGTCGGATCCAAGAGTCGACTATCCGCTCGTAGAGCTTCATGGTGTGGGACATGACCTTTATACCTCGATAACTGCCACACTCCTACACCGATCCCTTGCCCTTGAAAACTGGGGTAATAACACTCAATCTCCATTGGGCAGGGATCTCGCCGGTCTCGAGTATGCGGTTAAAGAGGTTGGTCAAGATGCCCACGAGAACTCATCGCCTTCCATGGTCTTGGACGTTATACATCGGATTAAGGCTGGATGGTGGAAATAGCGACAGATCACATCAACCACTTGTGACCCGCGAATACCCCGATATGACCCGTCTTCATGTATGGATCGGAATACTGGGCCATGAAGAAGAAGGATGAGAGAAGATTGCATGTGGCGGAGATGAGAATGTTGAGATAAATAAATAAATAAATAAAATAAATAATATCTTTATTGTTAAACTTACAGTCTCAGTAGGTGGAACTCTGACTCTTAAACTAAGAAAACTTGTGTTTTAAATGGTGTGAGATGGATGTGTGGAGTAACGAGGATGGATAAAATAAGGAATGTGTAAATTAGAGCAAGCCTAAAAGTAGCACCACTTACTGATAAATTAAAATAGAACCGTTTGAGTTGGTATGGACATGTGATGAGAAGAGAAGAGATGCATGTGACTAGAAGAGTGATGAGTATGAATGTAGAGGAGTGGAGAGGAAGACGACGATCTAAGAAAAGATGCATGGACTGCGTGAGACAAGACATGATAGAGATAAATGTGAACGATGACTAATAGGAGTAAATGGAAAAAGAAGATATACTGCGCCGACCCCAAACAAATTAGGTTAAGGGCAGGAAGATTATAATGTCTGGTTTTGGGACCATAATTGGCTTGGGCTGAACCGATAGAAACAGAACAAGTCATGAAACGAACTGCTACAAAACGAAAGCGTCTACAAATATCAGAAATGTTACCTACTTGATCTAATGTACCGATTATCGCTGGAGTTAAACTCGTATTGGAGATTTCTTATTGCCAATATGGTAGTGCCACCATCGCGCTACTGGTATAATGTTCGTTGTCGGAGGTTTAAGCAGTCATAGTCTAAAACTAGAGGAATGTAGAGTGGAAGAGTGGGCTGAATACACTGACCTTTAGATAAAATACCTGCTTTTTTAAATATTGGTCGTTACAAAAAAGGTAACAACCAGGATTTAATTCATGACAATTAAATCTTTGTTCTGATAAACATGAGTACTATTACCAAAGTCTTTGCTTTCATAAGGGAACTTGACTGGCAAAAAATACCCAAATTGGCATCACCACAGTTCAAAATCCTTATTTTGTCCTAGTAAATAGGAAACCTTCAATTTAGAACATTCTATGTTTGCTACCAGAATGGAGTTAGTATGTTGCGTAATACAATGAATTGCCAAAGGATAGTGACCCTAATTTTTGAATCTATACTCCCAAGCATAAAACACTAAAGCTTTTTGCTGATGATATAAGATTCACCCTGCAGGTGAAATCTTTTGTAGAAGAAGGATTTATCAAACGCTTCCAGGATTTTACTGACAACACAGTGAACTAGCTAAATACTAATTCGACTAAGAACCAACTCTGAGCATTTAACCTACGTAAATAAATGAAAAATTAAGGGTGACAAACACCAGCAACTCTAAAATATTAAGGCGTTGTCGTAGACAAAAATGTTTAATTTAAACAGCACTGTCAGAACACTAAAATAAAATGTGGGTTTAGAAAAAACGAACGGTATTCCGATTAGAGGATCAACCCACGCATGATGTATACCATAGGTCTGCTGCTGTATGCTATTTCTGCCAGAAAAAAGCTTTGCATAGCCATCGAGTTGATGTAAATAAAGCATCTGTCGTCATCATAAGTTCAAACAAAACAATGTCTGAAGTTCAGAAAGTTCTTTTTAACTAACATCTCTCATAACTGTTTCTACAAGAGGATTGAAACTAACTCCAATAATGGGAAAAAAAATACTCATTTAAGGAGGCTAATTTTGACAACCCTGCTAGCTGCAACCCTGCTGCTGTTCTTTTTAGGATCGCCGGACTGGCGATCCTAAAAATAACTTTTTCGGAGTCTCGTTATCTTCCCATGGATTACATTTCTTATACTTCAAATAAAACTGGGTTTTATATGTTGATTAATTCATTCAGTGACTTGCTTTGGCGTCATAGTTATACAATCGGTGAGAACCAAATGGTTAATCAATTAATAACTACAATTTCTTAGGATTTTCCACAAGACACAAGATAGTTGATAAATCATAGAAAATAGTTAATTCTTGTTTCAATCACTATCAAATCAACTGAAATAGATATAGATAGTTTTTTAACGTATAATTAATTATTGATGAACACCTGCATTCACAAAAAGATTGTTGTCAGGCGTCATGGTAACAATATGCCAATGACGCCGTTTTGTTCCGGTAGACGTCACGCGTCTCGTGTTTGTTTTATCATCATCATCCGAGCGATTTTGTTTTATATTGTTTATTTATAATATCGGTCATCTGGCTTGTGTTAAGGTGACGAAAGACGAATAGAAGAAGAATTAAGTATATAAAGAAAAAATATATATGAAACAAAAAGGAAAATAAATATAACGGAAAAGAATAAAAATAAAAGCTAATCAAAAAATCACAATTTTCCATCGTTTTCTTATGACGTTATCACGTAAAATTATCGTCCGTAAACCGATTTTATAGACAACCATTTCTTTTTTCAATCAATTCATGATGCGCTGAATCCGTTCCAGTTCGTATCTTTCTGGAATGGTGTTAAACAATAAAGCTACTGTTACCACCTTTTAAACTATATAAATCTGGACAGCGTTTTTACTAAAAACGTTCTAGATCCGTCCCTGTTCTTATTTCAGGATCAGTGTCGTGTAATAAAATAATGCTACTGTCAAAAGCTTTCAAATGACGTACATCTCGACCTAAATAGAAAGCATTTTTTTTCAAAACTGAAAACGTCCTAGATCCGTCCCTATTCGAGTTACAGGATTAGTGTCAACAATAAAATAAAGCTACTTTCATGACCTGTCATATGACATATAATTCGACTCTATACAACAGGTGGGACACCGTCTATACGAAAATGCCCATTCACCTTTACATGGAATATATCGATAGCTTTCACATGTGACTTCCTTCGCGTAGGGTTTAAATTTTCCAATTTTCAGCCAGATTTCGCCATTGATGCTGTGCGTTTATATGATAAGGTAGGTTCCTAGACTACTTCTAATTTAATAGAAAATTTAAAACTCAAAAACAGAATAGAAACGTTATATAGCTCATCTGGGCTTGTGTTATGGTGACAAGTGACGAATAGAATACTTATAAGTATAAAGGAAAAAAAAAGAAGAAAAAATTATAAACAAAAAGGAATAACAAAAAAATCTCAATTTTTCATCGTTTTGTTATGACGTTATCACGTAAAATTATCGTCCGTAAACGGACTTTACAGGCAACCATTTTTTTTTAATAATGAACTAATTTAGATGAAATTTCTAAAAAAAGTTTCCAATTCGATATTAATAAATGGGTAACAAACATAAACAGACAGACGGAAAATCGTGTGATCCCATGATCTCGTTATTTCCTCTCGAGATACCTACGGAACCCAAAAACGCACAAAAAATACATCCGAATAGAGAAAATTCTCCTATAAGGTGAAAGGGTACCTGCGCGCTCTCCATACAAACGTAGTCCACTGTTTCCTCCCTGGATAATGACACTAGCATAAATATTTTTGTGCCATAAAACCTATGCCCCTATTTTTGTTGTTTTTTTTTCATTTTCTAACTATCATAGAAATTAAGATTAAAAAATATAAAATAAAATATAAAACAAAAAATAGGGGCATGGTCATGGCAGTTATAAGTTTTATTCACAAAAAATATTTGCTCTAGTGTCATTATCCAGGGAGAAAACAGTCGACTACGTTTGTAATAGTTTGTATGGAGAGAGCCCCCGGTACCCTTTCCTCTTAAATTAAACATGATAATGATTAACCTGACGCTTAGTATACGATGCATGAAAATAAGTAGGTCTAAGTACACTTGAGCCGGTTAAGAAAATGGAGCTACTTACATATTATCGCACACCTAGATCGAAACTGTTGTAACTCAAAAAACATGATTTTTGGGAAATGGCAAAAAACTGATATTATGAAAACTATGCACGATAGCAACATTTTGTAAAAAGATTTTGAAATGTAATAGAAAATAAACCATTAAGATATTAATCAGGTAATAAATTAAGCCTTAGAGAATGAGAAAACGACTAATTTAAAAAAATGCTCATTGAAACAGTAACTGTAGTAAAATGAAATAAAAATTCAAATCAGTTAAGCAATAGGTAAGAAAACTGACTTAACTCAAAATACTTTGTAAGATTTTCAATAGTTTACTCACCAAAGTTGTAGCAACTCAAAATACAACACCCTAGTTGCACGAGTGGGTGTAGACAAAACTGATTCGTCTCGCCATCTCATCATCCGAGCGACGTTCCCGGTTGCATCCCTCTCGGGAGCCCGGGGTCCGCTTTCCTACTTTTACGCCTCCACTTCGCACGATCTTCGGCATCCTGGGTTGTAAGTCCATTTGCACGCATATCACCCTTTACGACGTCAAGCCAGCACTTCTTGGGTCTACCCAGTCTGCCACGACCCGGCGGAGGCGCCATGGCAAGACATTTGTTCCCCACGTAACTAGCCGGTTTTCGCAAGACGTGGCCGTACCAGCGTAAGCGACACTCTTGCAATTTATCTGCAATGTCTCGGACATGAAGGCTGCCCCGGATGCGGGAGTTCCTGACGCGATCCTTTCGCGTCACTCCACACATCCAGCGCAACATCTTCATCTCCGTGACACGCAGCTCCTGCTTATGTCGCTCAAGCACCGGCCACGCCTCACTACCATACAAAAGGACAGGTCTAATGATGGTTTTATAGACCTGTCCTTTTAGTTTAACCGGCATTTTGGGGTCGCAAATGACACCAGTCACCTCACGCCACTTGGCCCAAGCCGCTGAAATGCGTGATTTGACGTCGCAATCGATGTCGCCGGACGCGTGAAGCACAGATTACTTAAACTGGTCTGTCCGCTCGACCATATGACCGTCTACGCAGACAGGTGTGGGATCTGTGGTATTGCAAGCCAAGTACTCTGTCTTCGCCACATTCAGTTGCAAACCGCCGTTCTCAAGCGACTCCTTCCACGTGTGTACACGTTGGACCAGCCGCCCCTTATCCGAGTCCGCCAGCGCAATATCATCAGCGTACATGAGCAGCCATGGAGGCTGCTCGTGTGCATCCCTGATGGCAACGGACAGTGCATCCAATATTACGCTGAACAGGAACGGGCTTAGGACGGAACCCTGGTGAACTCCAACGGTAACAGGGAAGGGCTTAGTGTCACCAACAGCAGTTCGCACCACGGAATCAGAATTTCGGTACATGTCTCTGATGATTTCAACATAAGCTTCCGGAACCCCTTTGGACCGCAGCGCCCACCAGATCATCATGCGAGGAACACAGTCGAAGGCCTTCTGCAAATCTAGGAATAGAAAATGCAGAGGCGTATTCTTCGTCCTGTATTTCTCCATAACGATCCTTAGGGCGAAAACAGGGTCCATGGTGCCATGCCCGGGGCGGAAACCATATTGACACCCAGAGACAGTGCACTCCTGTCGGATCCGAGAGTCGACTATCCGCTCGTAGAGCTTCATGGTGTGGGACATGACTTTTATACCTCGATAACTGCCACACTCCTGCACCGATCCCTTGCCCTTGAAAACTGGGGTAATAACACTCAATCTCCATTGGGCAGGGATCTCGCCGGTCTCGAGTATGCGGTTAAAGAGGTTGGTCAAGATGCCCACACCACGAGGACCCATCACCTTCCACACTTCGATAGGGACTCCATCGGCTCCGACAGCTTTCCGATTCTTCATGCGGCGAAGAGCCTTGCGGACTTCATCAGGCGTAATCGGTGGCACAAGTCCTTGATTCGGAGGGAGTTCCGGCGGCTGCACCTCTTTGTACTGCTTATTCAGCAGGTCGTGGAAATAAGAGCGCCATCTCTCCTTCACCGCGAGGTCCTCGCAAAGCAGGTTACCATCGGGGTCTTTTACACAGCGGCACTTGGATATATCCTGCGCCGCTTTTACCCTCGAACGTGCCAACTTATAAATAAGCTTCTGCCCCTCAGACGTTTCCAACTTATCGTACAGTGACTGTAAGTGGTTCTGTCTGGCTCTGGCTACTGCTCTTTTTGTGGCACGTTTGGCGGCTTTATACGAGTCGCGATCTTCAGGAGAGCTGGACGCTTGCCACTTTTTAAAGAGGGCTTTCTTCGCCTTAGTCTCCCTCTGGACTGTGTCGCTCCACCACCAAGTCTCCCTGTCACATTTGCGTCCACCTTTAGACATGCCAAGCACTGCCTTCGCCGCACCAGTGATCGATGCCTGAATCTTATCCCAGTGGTCCTGGACTGGTTCGTCTTCGGCACCAGCGCACTTGTCACCGATAGCCGAGACAAGCTTCTGGGATTTGGTTTCATCCAGCATCCACCATCTGATTTGGCGACGACATTGCTCAGGGTGTTTGTCTTTGGGTTTCACACAGAGATCCATGACAAGAAGACGGTGTTGATCAGTAAGACTCTCACCGGGTATGACTTTGCAGTTAGCTACGTTGCCGATATGATGTCTCCTGGTGATTAGAAAATCGATTTGGGTAGCGTGCCTTCCACTCTTGTAGGTGATCAAGTGGTCGGGTTTCTTTTTGAAGTAAGTGTTCACGAGGGCCAGGTCGGCAGTGGCACACGTACGTAGGATTTCTTCCCCTTCCGCATTCCGACTGCCGTACCCGTAGCCTCCGTGAACACGCTCAAATTCCACCCCCATCTCGCCAACATGACCGTTCAGATCACCACCCAAAACGATCCCCTGTGACAACGGGATAGCTCCAAGGACCTCACCGAGTTTGTTCCAAAACAGTATCTTATCAGCGTCGCTACAACCGACCTGCGGCGCATAGGCACTTATTAAGTGGGTTACAACCCCCTCAATAAGGACCTTCACGGCCATAAGTCGGTCGCTAAAGCGTTTTACCTCCAAGATACAATCATGAAACCCCTCAGCGAGCACCACAGCTACCCCGTTCTCTCCACCAGGTGCACCCGTGTAGATCAGCTTGTAGCCGTTCCCAATGTGCCGGGATCTGCTGCCTTTCCATCGAGTCTCCTGTAGGAACGCCACGGCCACTTTTCGCCTGAAAAGTACGTCGGCTAGCTCCCTCGCGCGTCCGGTTAGCGTGCCAATGTTCCACGTTGCGAAGCGGAGTTTCTTTTTGTGAGTTGGGGCTCGCGTCTTTGGCCGTGCCCGCCCATGGCACGGTAGCCCTCGTCCACTTCCCACAGGAGTCGGGCGAGGCTCCTGCGCGCCGTTATGCGGCGGCGCCCTATCTGTGGGACAACTTCTTTCTTGACTTTCCATTTCTGATGTGGCTTTAACTTGACTTTTACGGGGGCGACTGCCGTCTGACCCCCCAACCCCAGAGAGGAAAAATCAGCGCCAGAGCCTCGTCCGTTTCTCAGCAGGTGCACCAGCTTGCAGGTGAGGTTGACTTGGGCCCAAAGATCTTCGCGGGCCCCATACACCCATTCGTCTCGCCATCTCTTGGACACTAAAGTAAACTGAATTACTTCGGTTTTACTGCCGTGTAGGTAATCGTATCAGGAATCCGAATATGCTGTTAACTCAAAATGCGACATTTTTGAGTTACAACAGTTTCGATCTAGCTGTGCGATATGCGTATAGTTAACTGTTTATTTAAACAACAACGTCTCAGCCAAGTAAAGTATGTCTACGTCACTATACCTAACTTTTTACCGTGTCGCCAACTGAAAGTTTACTAATAATGTTATCATACTAAGCATAACATAAACTGAAGCGACACAATAACATAAAACTAATAAATCACTGTAAATACTTAGTTATAACAAGTTAAATTGACACAAAAGTCAATTTAGTCCCACCCACCCTACCACCACGTGTGGACCCAGTTGGCACAATGGTCACATTGGACTGCCAAACACAAGGTTGCGCGTTCGATTCCCACCTCAAACAAGTATTTATGCTTAGATATTTGTCTGTGGTCTGGTTGTTTCTATGTATTATAAGTGTATATTTACAAAAGAAAAGTACCTATATAAGTAGTATATCCGTTGTCTAGCGCACCCACAACACAAGCCTAGTTACTTAGCTTGGGGCTAGATGGCGATGTGTGGAATGTCCTGCAATATTTATTTATTTATTTTACTTGTACCTACTTGTATACGGGTTTTTTTCCGCAACTAGACCTCTTTGGGTCGATCCTTTTTGGGGCTACCCTCTCAGCTTAGTATACAGAGGAAATAACTAGACAAAAGGAGCCAACTAAGCTGCGGGTTCTATTACTATTTTTTCCATCATTGTAAGAGCAATGACAATTTGCGAACATAAATTCTTAACAAAAATTCATTGGTGCTCGGAATTCGAACCCACGACCTTAAGAATAATTGTCGAGGTACCACTAGGCCAACACCACTCTACAAAAAGTCATCCACCTCCCGCCGACTGATTTTATTTGCGCAATGCACTTTGTAACCCATACCATCGATAGAGGGCATTACGGCGAATCACTACATAGTCACTACATCACTATCACTACATAGTATAAAACAAAGTCGCTTCTTCTGTCCCTATTTCCCTTTGTATGCTTAGATATAACTACGAAACGGATTTTGATGCGGTTTTTTTTAAATAGATAGAGTGATTCAAGAGTTATGTATAATACATGCATAATATAGCCGTACGAAGCCGGAGCGGGTCGCTAGTCTTATATATAAAAATGAATCGCAAAATGTGTTGGTAAGCGCATAACTCAACAACGCCTGGACCAATTTGGCCAATTCTTTTTTTGTTGTGTTTGTTATTGTCAGGAGAAGGTTCTTATGTAAGAAAATATTAAGAAAATTGCGTAGAAAATTATTACGCGGGTGAAACCGCGGGGCGCAGCTAGTATATAATAAATATGTCCCTATGTCCCTATATGTATGCTTAGATCTTTAAAACTACGCAATGGATTTCGATGCAGTTTTGTTTTAATAGGTAGAGTGATTCAAGAGCAAGGTTTATAAGTATAATACATGCATAATATAGCTGTGCGAAGCCAGAGCGGGTCGCTTGTAAATAATACATTGGAAATTAGAGGTTTGGTGTGAATGCATTATTTGTTCACCGTAGTGCACTCCATCGATAGTGAATCTCAAAGTGGCATTTTAAATTAGATTTGTTGACCTAAATACCTTTAAAATATATCAAATCAATACCGTCTTTAAAGTCTAGTTCGCATTAAACTTGTATGTTAGTCTTGTTTATTAATGTAGTAGCTAAAATACTCGCTACGGCACAAATATCGTAAGCACTTTGCTCGAGTACAGTTTACAATTGAATGGTGTTTTGCAAGATGCTGAAAAGCCAAAAAAACAATGCAAAGATGTGGCAGCAACTAATGAACTCGATTAATTAGATAGGTTCGGATTTGTTTATCCGGTGAACCTGAGCATGAAAGGTGTCACTTGCCCAGTAAAAATAGAATAAAATATATCGACGTAACTTAATTACTTACTAACTTAATCGACTAAATTTTTGGTGTCCCGACTCGTTAAGCTACTAAAATACTAGCTTAATTTGAGGCTTACGAACACAGTCACTTAAAACATAATGCAGAGCTTCCTAACTACAAGGAAGTACATAGTACCTACGAAGTTGTTGCTCAGTGATAGCTCGCTGACATAATGCAATTTGTAGTGCGCTAACTCTGGCAGAGTAGCATTAATAAAGCTTGTAAACTTAAAACACTTAGAAGGGTTAATATTAAAAAAGCGGCCAAGTGCGAGTCGAACTCGGGCACGAAGGGTTTAGTACCATTATCACTATATAAAACAAATATAGTATAAAACAAAGTCGCTTTCTCTGTCCCTATGTCCGTATATCCCTTTGTATGCTTAAATATTTAAAACTACGCAACGGATTTTGATGCGGTTTTTTTAAATAGATAGAGTGATTCAAGAGGAAGATTTATACATGCATAATATAGCCGTGCAAAGCCGGGGCGGGTCGCTAGTATTCTTTAATATTATAGCGGCAACAGAAGTAAGTACGATCAACGGTCGAAAGTCTCTGCTCACCGTAAGGTTTACAATCCTGTGCAGCACTATTTGCTGCAGAACATTATAACAACGTAACCTGTGGATCGAACCCACATCGGTCGGTGTAGCGGGTGGCGGCTTATACCACTCGGCCAACTAAAGACATAGCTAACATGTTGAAAATAATAATCACACTGAGTACTTTTAATTAAAGTATTTATGTTTGTATGTAACGTCTATTAGAAGAAGGTCGTAAGTCCAATACTTGTTGATAGTATTATTGTAGCAAACTGATAATTTACTTAAGACCCATACTGTACATCATCTATGAAAATTTCAACTGTCTAGCTACTACGCGGTTCATGAGATATAGTCTGGAGACAGACAGTTAGTGGAGTCTGAGTAAAAGGGTTCCGTTTTTACCCTTTGGGTACGGTACCCTAAAAAGCACTTCCCCTAAATACCCTATAGTTATAAAAGGCCACTAATGGCCATAATTACGCTTAAATTTTCCCAACAGCGTGCTACATTTTCCTTAATATTTCCCCATAATATTCGTTTTCGAACTGCGCGGCTTAGTCGATGCCGAAATTATTATTTTTCTCAAGCGTAAAATTATGATCGCGTGAACGGAACCTTAATGAAGTCCGGCTTCGGTGGTTTGCCACAAATTTTTTGTAGAGTCACTGAGGAAACAGAATTACAGACTTTTTTGATTAATCTATGATTTAATAGATTGTTTTAACCTCAGTTAAAGCAATCATAGGTTATTTCTAGCTTATTTCTTATTAGGAAAAAATTAGTTTTTTCCCCGAAACACGGCTTACTCTAACTTAGAGTATAAGTCCCATTTCTATATAGCAGACGCAGTTGGCTATAGGATTAAAAATTATAATAAAGCTAGCGACCCGCTCCGGCTTCGCAAGGCTATAATATTATGTATGTATTATACATATAAACCTTCCTCTTGAATCACTCTATCTATTTAAAAAAACCGCATCAAAATCCGTTGCGTAGTTTTAAAGATGTAAGCATACAAAGGGAAATAGGGACATAGGGATATAAGGACGGCGAAAAGTGACTTTATTTTATACTGTGTAGTGAAGGCCATTTTTCGAATAAATGTTATGACCTAGAAATGATTTTGGTACAAAGGCAACAAAATTGCAGACCCACCGTAGAGCTCTTTACCTGCGGGTAATAAGGGCCACTAAAAGGTTTTTTTTAGAAACCTTGATATAAGTGACAAAATAATAGGAAATTAACAAATGAATTATTTTTCAGATTGACTAAGTATGATAAAGTTTTTGACGTGATAACGTCTAATAAATTAATGGAACACCTGCATTCACAATAAAGATGACGTCATCGCGTTCCATAGCAACGTCATGTTATTGACAAGGTAACCATAGCACCATAGGAAGTATGCAAAATGGTAAAGACAACGAAAACAAAAGAGTTCTTATGACGTTACCACGTATAATTATCGTCCGTAAACCGACCTTACAGGCAAATATTTTTTTATTAAGGTGACAGGTGGCCCTTATTACCTGCGGTTACCTTATTATTAGAATATTTTAAACTCAAGGAAGATTCTAAAGTCTTTCTAAAGTTCTCTTTCAACTTATCAAACGAATGAAAACATTCCAATAAGAGTAATTTTAAAACTTTACGGTACGCCTGCAATGTTGTTGCCGACTGTACGTATATTAACGCTAGAAACATCGAAACAAAATATATTTGAGAAGCGTAAAAAGAATTAACTTTATTACCGTCACACAAGACGTTGGAAAAACCATTGGGAATTACTGTCAAGTTAAAATGTTGCTAGGTAACATTACCAAAGTTGCTATCTACAGATAATTCGAATTCCGTAGCAAATCATCGCCTTAGCACCAGACAAGAATATTTTACACGTAACACATAACTCGCCAGTGTTGCCAACTGGGTTTAGGTAAAAGGTGCTCAATTTTTGTCTAAAAAAGTGCTAGAAAATTGTTAAACGTAAAAAACCCAAAAGTGCAAAATGACCGCGAATTTTCTAGTCAAACTTTACATCAACAATTTTTAGGAATTTGTACCTCAAAAGGTAAAAAAGGAACCCTTATAATATCAATTTCTTGTCCGTCTGTCTGTCTGTTTTATTGTGTAACTAGTCATCATTCATTGTTATTAATAAAAATAAAAGAATTTAAGCCAAATTAAACTTTAGTCATTGTTTTTTTACAGAAAGTAAAGTAGTAATGGACGATTAAAATGGAATTTCGAACAAATATGTTGCTAACGAATGTTTTTAGCGGAAATTACTGTTCGTCTAATGTTTAATTATTACGTTAAGAACACTTTTTCCATGCGATCGACACTTTAAAAAACTGCTAAAATGAAATAAAAGTGCTAGACAATTATAAAAAGTGCCAAACTTAGCTCAAAAAGTGCTAAATTGCTATGACAACACTGTAACCCGTATGTCTATATAAAAATCGCGAATCACTTTCTCACGTCTCGTTCACCAATCTTGTACCGATCCCGCGAGACCGGCTCATCCCTTCAGCAAACGTATGGAATAAATCGCTAGACTTGTTCAAATAAACCACCTTTTATATGAACAAACATAATATTTTATATTTAAGTATATGTTTACCTCATAGATAAACGTTATTTTTTACAATTTTTTCGTATTAATATTTCGTACATATTAATACTAGCATCAATGTATTCCAAAGAAACGTTTTTATTACGAAAGTGAGGTTTTCTAGACGTCTATCGTCTATTTATTCTACAACTTGAAAAAATTGGAACATTTTTCCTAAATATTTGAGGTAATGTTTACTAAAGAATCAGCTGTTTCTGTGTAGGTCATTGACCTTTTAGTTTTTTGTCGCCAGCCTCTTGGGGACTATGCCGCGTGGAGACGCTCTGCCTGCCTAGCATGAAGACCAAAATACGATACGATAAAGCTATATCACGCGATATAACTACATCAACTCTCAAAATATGATAGATAAAGCCGCCATGTTGAATTTTTATTATAAATTGCGATAAAAATTATGATAAAAATTCAACATGGCGGCTTTATCTATCATATTTTGAGAGTTGATGTAGTTATATCGCTTTATCGTATCGTGTTTTGGACTTCATGCTAGGCTAGCTGGACGGTATTTTTTATTTGTGATGTGCATGTATGTTTTTATTTTATTTTATTTAAGTATTTTATTTTATTTTGTGTGTGTAATTTAAGTTAAGTTTAATTAATGATTAATTTTTAAATTAGACTATTGCAAAATCAATTTAAAAATCCTGGGTTTATTGTCAATCGGTTGGGGGAAATACCTAAGTACCTACTTGTTTATAATTTTATTAAATAAAGTGTTTTTTGTAGATTTTCCAGTATTCAAAATCTCAAAATTTTCAAAAAAAACTTCGAATATCCAAAAGCACGACTTTTGGATATTCGAAGTTTTTTTTGTTAAACTAAAATTGTCGTCTAAAACAATCTCCTTTTGAATTTGAAACCTTTCGTGAAAAAACAAATCCATTCATAGTACATAACTAATATATTTTAATTTAAGGTGGTACGTTTTCCCTACTAAATGTTTTAGAGATTCCTACATTTTATACTGAGATATTTAACTTATTATGACTTAAAGTAGGCCTAATTTAAGCTATTGTAGGGGCAGACCAAAAATATCACTGTTTAACATCCAGGAAGTACTCTGTTTCAGCGTGAAAAAAGAGACCAATTTTACGTATGTGGTAGTGCATGGTTATATTGACGTATGGTCATAGTGTGAGGTGATGCATAGATGTGTGGAAACACGCGACGTTGTCGCGTTGTGTGTGGAAGCAGGAACACGCAATTACGCTAGAGCAGAGCCGCAATACAGTTTGCTGGATAAGGGCGACGTTGCCTCTCCGTCTAATCTGTCTAATAAAAAATCAAAATAATTTCAATTGCATGATATTCAACTCAGTGCTGCCAGACCTACACCTGCAAGATTTTATGTAACTTTTGGCACTGTCGCGTCACTTTTGATACTTGAATTATACATTATTTTGATAGACTTATCAAATTATCACTTTACGTATATAATAAATAAATAAACATTTGTACTTGTTTGCATTTAATTAATAGTATAAAAATATAATAAAATATAAATGAAGTATAGTAATTCGTGAGAAACAAACCAAGCAGTCTTGTTGTTTTTTTGATACTGTTTGTTGTACACACTGGTAACATACACCCAGTCGATACTTTGCCTCGCACTAGATGCGCGCTTGTTACCTAGGCAACGGAGAGTCAACAGAGATGTCAAGTAGTCAGTAAATAGAAAAACCAAAAATAAAATATTATAATCATTTAATATATTCCTACTATTGTGTTTAAAGTATCATCCATCTGAGCACCTACTGAAAATAAACCTTGAGGGAATTTTAGTGTCTTGTAAGTGATTGAATTATTTCACAAGTATACCCCTCAAGGTGGGTAACCTATCCACACAAGTTGGGCCGTAGGAACAAACTACGACTACTCTGGGTCCCAGGCCATGAAGGAATAGCAGGAAATGAGAAGACTGATGAGCTGCAAGAACAGGATCGGCAAGTGCTATGCTTGGACCAGAACCATGTACGGGCCTGCCAGCATGCACAATCACAAAGGCCGTAAAGGATTACGTTGATAAGAAACACACGCAAGAGTGGGAAATCAGTGAAGGGCTACTACATTCGAAGAAATTCATAGGTAGCAGGCCCAGAGGGGCTTCTAAATTTATATTGAATAACGGAAAAAGCAAAGCACGAGCTGTGATTGGTGCCTTGACATGGCTTTACAAAACCATGCTTTTAAAAATGAAGATAACTTCTAATATTGACTGCAGAACCTGCGGTGATGTCAGAGAAACTATATCCCAAACCGAAAAACATAGGATTTTTCCTCTTAGTGGGATCACTGCGTTAATCGATCCCAAGGGGTCGAAGTGTTGCTGGCTATGTCAGTCCCCGATATAAGATGATAAGATAGAACTAATTTTAAATAAATAAACCTTTTTGTACATTACTTTGTCTTTATTTTTCTCTTTCCATTCAGACCTAGTACAATTTGCATCGTTCAGAATTCGTCCTAGTTTAAAAAAAAAGATTACTAACAGTACCTACCATAAAATTGATCCTGTTTTAGAAAATTTATTCAAAAATATATTTTCAAAAAAAAATTCTATTTGTATCGAGATTTGAACTGGGGCTCTTCAGAACACTACCCCGCCGCTCTAAATGACTACACCAATCGGTATCTGTAGGACTACGTCAAATATAGTCTATAGTTGCTACAGTTTATTGTTTTGTATGTGTGCGTGTCATTTATATCGTGACAAGAGTTAAAAATTGTACTTTGGAAATACATTAAAATGTGACTTCCAAAAAATTAAATTATGTTTGAAATATGTTCAGAGCAAACTAGAAAACAGGCAATATATATACAAATACTTTAATTCCACGTCAATTATAGCAAAATAAAATAAAACAATACTTTCGGGGAAAACAAGCGCCATCTAGCGGAATACTTTGCTTAGCGATACGAAACATTCAACCTTAAAGAGCGATACGGAGAAACAACTGACATACTGAGCTGACATAATATTGTCGTGCTCTTCATTGTGCCTAGTGATTTTAATAACCATAATATTAACAATGTGTTAATAATAAAAGCTATCATATTTAATTTGTTGTGGTGTACATCAATTTGACTACGCCTTTGATGTTACGTTTCCAATATATTTGTCGGTTTTTAGATAGAAACTGTAGGTAAACAAAGGATTAATGTTACAAAGCAACCTATTTTATAAATGCTTTTAAACATTTTCAATGTATATATAATAACATTAATTTATACATTAGGTACACATGGAATTATTGTCACTGGAATTATTAAATTACCTAAACAAAAAGCTTATGGACGGTACTCCATAATTTCAATAAAGTTTCTGCTTTATATAATCTATGTGGGTTATACTCGTATTTGAAAGGAGGTGTAGAAGAGGTTGGTTAGGTTTGGTTAGATCTAACCAACCTCTTTCTAATTCTAATTTCTTCCTTCTCAATTTTAATCATGGTTTTTCGACTTTACGTGGCCAGTCTGTTTCAGGTATCTACCTATTTACTTCAATATGAGTAAAACCTCTTTGAAGGTTGGTAATGATAGGATAAACCTCTTCCTAATTTATTTTTTTTAAATGATATTATTATTTTTTCGACTGAATGTGGCCAGTATGTTTTAGGCAGGTACTTCAAGATAAAGTTAAACCTCGTTAGATGCTGCTCTGTCTCAAAATCAGGAATGTCGTGCAAACTACATGGTTTAAGCACAGTTTAAGTAGACTCATAGCAATAAAAAGAAGAAATTACGGATACAATATCGCCCAAGAAAAGGGACACTAACAAAGGGATTAACATTTCAGAAATCAGAAATCAGAAATCAGAAATCATTTATGCTTGTGCATAAAAATAAATATTTCTATGTAAGAAAAAGTGCATAAAACTTAATTAACAAACATCGATCTATAGTACTATTAACAAATGAGCTATTGTAGTTTTTTGTTTTATAAATACTATGTAAGTACCGTATATGCGTACACATGCCTCTGTGATTGCTGACTTTTAATTCTTTAGGATTTTTAGAGGGACACATGATTTCCTTTCGCTGTAGTAAAAAAGGAAAACAAAACTTAGTTTTTATAAAAAAATAGGTTGCTCCACAGACCATCTTCTTACGTAATACGAGTACCATTACCTTTGACGTCCCAGTTTGAACAATGGTCACCATGCCGGATTGCCAAACACAGATAAGTATTTATTTATGCTTAGATATTCGCCTGTGGTCTGGTTGTTTCTATGTCTTATAAGTACCTATATATTTACAAAATTAAAGTATATAAATAGTATATGCGTTGTCTAGCACCCATAACACAAGTCTAGTTACTTAGCTTGAGATGGCGTTGTGTGGAATGTCCTGCAATATTTATTTATTATTTATTTATAAAATACGTACCCTTTTAAGTAGGTTTACTTGAAGAATTACCTCTGTAAAGGACCTGCCTATATAGGTATCTTGTATTATAATAAACAAGCTGTCCCAGTATACGTTGTTTTGCCATACATATAAAATAAAAATATTTAAAAAGAATTAGCTAAATCGGTTCAGCCGTTCTCGAGTTATGCGCTTAGAACGCCACGTTTATTTTATAGAAAATTTGTATGGGAGAATATAGAAAAGTGTTGTTTTTAGACTTTTTCAAGCAATTTTTTTAAATTTTCTCTCCGTAAGAACCATCCTCGTAACTTATAGAATATTCTAAAAAAAAACTGGTTGCCTGTAAAGTCGGTATACGGGCGAAAGTTTTACGTGACAACAACTGTGCTCGAGTGGAAGGGACGCGTGCCTTTCACTTTTTATGTCTGTCTCTCTCGCTCTTAGGCGGGCTAACCATGCCCGCGTGCCTCTCACTCGCTCTCATTGTGAGCGCATAACGTCATCAGCGGAGCGTAACGCAGTTTCTTGAAGTGTCACCCGGCAAACCAATTTATAAAACGTTGTCACGTCAATAATTAGCGAAATCGGTTCAGCCTTTCTCGAGATTTGCGCTTAGGAACACTTCAGCAATTCATTTTTATGTTATAGTATCGAACTTTATTAATACAATTTGATATCGTACAAGAGAGGAATGAAGCACTCTCCAACAAGAACCAATAAAGCTAAATCGTGACCTGCAATAACTAAATCCAATTTATAGTATCGGCTTCTGTGGCGAGGCGGGCGAACTCCCGCCTGTGAAGGAGATGATTGCGGGTTCGATTCCTGCCTCAAATAAATATTAGTTTCTTCCATTTCAAGATTTTGTTGAAAAATGTACTACACTTCCAAGTAACGCCATTTATTGACACAATTGATGAATTAAATGTTTAATTTAGACCCAAGTATATTCGGGAATTGATTGAATTTTTTTAATCTCATTCGCCCAGTCTTTCACGGAAATAGGGTATAGGGCCACGCTACAAGGTTTTTTAAAATTTTGCATTTTAGTGACAAAATAACAAGTTTATTGTCGTTTTTCGAAAGTTTTTTTATTGGAGTTTACCGATCGATTAAAATAGTTAAAATTTATTTTATATTGCAGGACATTCCACACATCGCTATCTAGCCCTAAGCTAAGAACTAGACTTGTGTTATGGATGCTAGACAACGGATATACTACTTATATACTTTTCTTTTGTAAATATCTATAATACATAGAAACAACCAGACAAATATCTATCGCTCATCCAACCGAACCGAACCCGCAACCCTGTGTTCGGCAGTCCGGCATGGTGACCATTGTGCCAACTGAGTCATCAAAAAGTAAACAAACAAATTGTTTTTTTAGATTGACAATAAACCCTAAACGCCTAAACGCGGGAACCTATAATTGGCTCTCCGTTTTTTATATATAAGTCTACTTTGTGTTGAAGCTGTTGGTTCTCCCAATAAATAAATAATAAATAAGACAAATATTTATCTATTGACCTGTTTTTAAGCGGTGGCAGGTGGATCTTATTACGCGCTAGTAGGTACCCGTAAAAACCCTCAAAATTAAATGACAAAGTGGGTAAATATGTTACTATAGTAATAAACCTTTGATCAGTATAATCGTCGCGCCGCGTCGCCGCCGGCGCATAATATCGTCTAATGATGATTGACAATAGGCGATGTCAACTAGAAAGGGTAATAAATGGTAAACGATCGTTTGCCACACCCACCCGGACGCTAATCATAGCTCAAGTAAATATGTAAGTATAAAACAACATAATATTTATGCTTTACCTATACCTACCTATTATACAAAAATCCACAATATAAGAGAAGACTATTTAAATAATGAGTTATCCCCTGTCAAACAAAAATATAATTTTCCAAATCGGTCCAGGCGTTTTCGAATAATCAGCGAACATACATTACAAAAAAATTATATACGTGACGAATTGAGAACCTCCTCCTTTTTTGAAGTCGGTTAAAAACCGGCTAAGTGCGAGTCACATTTACGTACGAAAAGTTCCGTACCTACCATGTTAAATTGGAGCCCAACTTAATACAGTTTATTATCAAGAATACAAGCGATTAATTTCCCCTAAATAGTTATATTTCACTAGCTGCGCCCCACGTTTTCACCTGCGTAAGTCCGATCTTTCACACCGTTTAAACCTTCCCTGGACTACGACAAACATTTCAACACCGAAATAATCTAAATCGAACCAGCCGTTCTCGAATTTTAGCGAGACTAAGGAACAGCAATTGATTTATATATAATACTAGCTGCGCCCCGCGGTTTCACCCGCGTAAGTCCGATGTTTCTCACCGTTTAAACCTTCCCTGGACTTCCACAAATAATTAAAGACCAAAATTAGCCAAATCGGTTCAGCCATTCTCGAGTTTTAGCGAGACTAACGAACAGCAATTGATTTTTATTTATATAGATAGATAGAAGACTAGCGACCCGTCCCGGCTTCGCACGGCTATATTATGCATGTATTATACATATCAACCTTCCTCTTGAATCACTCTATCTATTAAAAAAACCGCATCAAAATCTGTTGCGTAGTTTTAAAGATTTAAGCATACACAGGGATATAGGGACAGATGAAGCGACTTTGTTTTATACTATGTAGTGATGATATAGATTATTCTCAAAATTATCTTTTCCACTAACAATTATCTAAAGCTTGCACCCCGCGGCTCGCACCGCGAGAATCTTCATCCCGTGGTTATATTGGGATAAAATGAAACCTCTGTGTTATTCTGGGGTTTCAGCTATGTCACACTAAATTTTTCGTTACAATCGGTTCGATTATTTTTAACCGACTTCAAAAAAAAGGAGGAGGTTCTCAATTCGTCTGTATGTTTTTTTTTTTTTTTTTTTGTGTGTATGTTACGCGATCATTCGAAGACGGCTCAACCGATTGAGATGATTCTTTTTGTGTTCGAAAAGTGATACCTCAGGGGTGGTCCCATAAAAATTTGGTGAGGATCTGGTGAGAATCTTCGGAGTGATGAACAGAATTGCACCTCGAGAGTGCAGCAAATTGCTCAGTTTTCGATTTCCACCAGTAGATTTGGCCCATAAACGAATAGTTACCGATA
Source organism: Idaea aversata (assembly GCA_907269075.1). Classification (NCBI taxonomy): domain Eukaryota; kingdom Metazoa; phylum Arthropoda; class Insecta; order Lepidoptera; family Geometridae; genus Idaea; species Idaea aversata. Next base: position 4,582,110 of record OU026084.1, read on the forward strand.
AGTGGAATATCTGAGACCACCTTCTCATCAGAAAACTCTTCAATCAGTTACGATTACAGGTTACAATTTGAAGATTTTAGTCGAATTTAGTCGCCGGACTGGGTTTGAATGAATGTTAATAGAGAACCCTATCTTAAATGAAGTTCTGATGAGGATCTTCGAAGTGATGAACAGAAATGCACCTCGAGAGTGCAGCAAATTGCTCATTTTTCGACTTCCATCAGTAGAATTGGCCCATAAACGAATAGTTACCGATAAATGGAATATCTGAAACCACCTTCTCATCAGAAAACTCTTCAATCGGTTACGATTACAGGTTACAATTTGAAGAATTTAGTCGAATTTAGTCGCGGGACTGGGTTTGAATTAATGTTGATAGAGAACCCTATCTTAAATGAAGTTCTGATGAGGATCTTCGAAGTGATGAACAGAATTGCACCTCGAGAGTGCAGCAAATTGCTCATTTTTCGATTTCCACCAGTAGAATTGGCCCATAAACTAATAGTTACCGATAAATGGAATATCTGAAACCACCTTCTCATCAGAAAACTCTTCAATCGGTTACGATTATAGGTTACAATTTGAATAAAATATTCGCTTTTGCCTCGCCGGACTGGGTTTGAATGAATTTTGATAGAAAACCCTATCCTAAATGAAGATCTGATGAGGATCTTCGGAGTGATGAACAGATCTGCACAGCGAGATTCAACAAATTGCTCAGGTTTCCATTTCCACTAATAGAAGTGGCCCATACACAAAAAGGATGAATGGGGCATCCGAAAACACCTTATTACCAAACTCTTCAATGGGTTACGATTAGGTACAGGTTGCAATTTGAAGAAACAGTCGCTTTCGCCTCATGGAGTAGAATTTTCAGTGACAGTGGCACTAAAAATGGTTAAATAAAAAATAAATAAAAATTTAAAAAACCGACTTCAAAAAAACCTGAAAAGAAAAACTAACAAAACCTGAAAAAAAAAACCAAAAAGTGAAAAATAATCCATTTCGGGTCACTAAGACAGCAGATAACTTAAACATAAGTACTTACTTGGAAGTCGGACTGGGTGACACCATGTTTTCTTTATACCTCTCAACATTCAATCTAACCCAGTCAGACTTCCAAGTAAGTACTTATGTTTAAGTTATCTGCTGTCTTAGTGACCCGAAATGGATTATTTTTCACTTTTTGGTTTTTTTTTTCAGGTTTTGTTAGTTTTTCTTTTCAGGTTTTTTTGAAGTCGGTTTTTTAAATTTTTATTTATTTTTTATTATTTGAGTATAGCTAAATAACAAGTATTACGTTATCACTACAAGTATAAAACAAAGTCGCTTCCCGATGTCTGTCCCTATGTATGCTTAGATGTTTAAAACTACGCAACGCATTTTGATGTGTTTTTTTTAAATAGATAGATTTATTCAACAGGAAGGTTTTTATGTATAATACGTGCATAATATAGGCGTGCAAAGCCGGGGCAGGTCGCTAATTAAAATAGAATTAACTAGCTTCGCTCCGCGGTTTCACCCACGTATCTCCTGATCCCGTGGTAATATCGGTATAAAAAAGTAGCCTATGTTATTGCTAATGAATAAATTTATCCTCATACAAAGTTTCATCAAAATCGGTTTTGTAGTTTCGGAGCCTATTCAATGCAAACAAACTATTAAGTTTTCTATTTTTATAATATTAAAGAAGATATCTACCTTATAGACCAGGGCCGAAGCCGAAGCCTTCAAAAATGATAAAAAATGAAAAAAAAATCACAGTAGGATGAAACCCATTAGAAAAGGAGGGGAATATGATAAAAATGAAAGGAAAAATAAATTATGGTCGATCCGAGTTCGGGAAGTGGGAGGGGGGGGTTTTTAAGGGTAAAAAATGGTTTATCTTGATTTCCGGCAAAACTACAAGTCCTATGGAAAAAAGTTGAATGGCAAAGTTGTAGGTAATAAAAAGATCTACAACTTTTGTGTAACCTCAAAATTTAGGTGAAAAATTCAAATAACCCAGTTTTTGGTTTTTTATATTTATCTTTTTCAAAAATGTTTTTTTTCCTACGAAATTTGGTGAAAACTTATCTTATTATGTCCCAAATACACTGTAATTTATTTGATTTAAAATATTTATTTTTTTTGCCTTATTTTAACTTAATATCAAAAAAACACCCTAATTTTCAATCGAAAATTCTCACGTCAAAATATCAGCTTTTTTCAAAAAGTTGGTATGCTTTCATTTTTATCATATTCCCCTCCTTTTCTAATGGGTTTCATCCTACTGTGATTTTTTTTGGTTTCAAAAATTATCGACCCTGGTCTATTAGGTTACAATATTGCAGTTTTCTTACAGATCCCAAATTTTTTGAAAATATATGAGAGCCTATGTTTTTAGCTAATAATTTTGCTTTCTATTGATGAAAGAATTTTTTAAATCGGTTCAGTAGTTCCGGAGCCTATTCGTTACAAACAAACAAACAAAAAAATCCTCTTTATACGCTCCAGTGTCTCTTTAAAAGTGATATTGATTTCCAACAAACACAAAATATTAGAGTTACTTGAAACTACAAACTTTAACAGCACCTTTTACCTTTTCGAGGTTGAATTTCCAAAAATCCGTTTTTAGTGCTCGCCCCGCCCCTATGCGAAGTTCCAGACTCCTAGTTATTGTAGTTTCAGAGCTTTCTTGATGAGTCTTCTTCTCTCTCAGTACCTAAAAGTTAAAAACGGGACCCTATTACTAAGACTTCACTGTCTGTCTGTCTGTCAACAGGCTGTATCTCATGAACATAGTCATAGTCAGTTACATTTTCAGTAGGAATATCTGTTACGCTTCAACAATAAACACTTACTAAAAACTAAAAACAGAAAAAAAATTAATGGGGCTCCAAAATATAGTACGGAACTCTTTGTAGGTGAGTCCGACTCGCACTTGGCCGGTTTTTTATTTTGTAACAAAACGAGAGTCGCTTTTCGTCACATCAGATACTACGGATAATTGTAGCGTAGGCGTTTGGAAAAAATACTGCCATTTTTCTTTTCCACTTTAAATAAAAATAGCTGAATATTCGATTGAAGAAACGTCTTAAGAGGAAAGGGTACCGGGGGCTCTCCCCATACAAACTATTACAAACGTAGTCGACTGTTTTCTCATTGGATAATGACACTAGAGCAAATATTATTGGTGCATAAAACTTATAACTGCCATGACCATGTCCCTATTGTTTATTTTTTTAATATAAATTTCTATGATTTTTGGAAAATAAAAAAAAAACCAAAAATAGGGGCATAGTCATGACAGTTATAGGTTTTATGGCACAAAAATATTTGTGCTAGTGTCATTATCCAGGGAGGAACCAGTAGACCACGTTTGTATGAAGAGCGCAGGTACCCTTTCACCTTAAGTTATTTAAAAAATACAAAGTTAATACTTAGAAAAGCGGTCTACAAATTACGTTTTAACAAAAAATAAAGTCTCTGACAAGCTTCTACCTCATTTACGACTTCCCAAAATAGGTAATTGTTTTCCCAATTTTCCTTAAGGCGTTAAAATATAACACGATGATATATTTTTAGAATAAAGATGAGAGTGGCCAGCTGGCTGACGTGTCAATTACCATAATGTTCTACTGGAGCGAAAATTAGGTTTTCTCAATTTTTCCCGTAATATTAAAAGGATGGAAATATTTCCATATTAGGTAAGTATTCTGTTAACTTATCACTGGATGATCTAGATTTCTAGAATATCCAAAGTCTCATTCTCATATTAGTCTGTCATCACTCATCATTCTAGGCTGATCTAAGGTTACAATAAATATAAAGATACGGTCAAAATTCTATTTAGAACTTTTTAATCAACGTTTTAAACTCACACGATTTGTATTCATATTAGTAACTAGCTGTCCGCATGTCCCGGCAAACGTTGTTTTGCCATATAAAAAAAATGTGATAAATGAAGAACCGCTCGACCGATTTTGTGCAAACTTTACATAAACCATCTACTAAATAGTCCGAACAAAGCTTAAACATTTGGTTTGGATAGGTGAGCCCGTTCTTGAGTTATAAAATTACAACGAAAAGTGGCATTGATTTCTATATAATACAGCAAATCAAAAAAAAAGGGTCTGTTGGACTTCGAAAAAGTAATAGAACAAAAATATATCTGTCTGTCTGTTTGTTTGTTACATAATCTACAATTCAAAACGCCTAAACCAAGTGAAATCTGAGGAAAGTCGTGGTATACTTTTCATCAAAATCCAATTAGAGGTGCTGAGTAATCAACAAAAAAACTGCAGCTCGAGAAAACCCCCCGGTCGAACGCCTTACAACAAAGACGAACGTCACAGAATACATAATAGTGTATATCTCGATATTCCCACGGGATCGGGACTTATGCGGGTTTGAATATGGAATAATTCGTATATTTACTTTCACCCGCGTAAGTCCCGATCTCGTTTGAATATCGAAAAAAAAAAAGAATATTTCCTTCGTATATTTAATTTCATCCGCGTAAATCCCGATCTCGTTTCAATATCGAGAGAAAACAAAAAAAAAAGTATGTCCTTCTCCTGGTTCTAAGCTACCTCTCCATCAATTTTCAGCCAAATCGGTTCAGCCGTTCTCGAGTTATAAATAGTGTAACTAACACGACTTTCTTTTATATATATAGAAGATATAGATAGATAGATTTATATATGTGTAGGTTATTTTCTATGATTATTGTAACATAGTCGAAACGTCGAGGTAAGAGAAATAAAAAAAATACGTGATTAAGACCCAGTAGAATAAAAACTTCTTAATCCTTCCTAACTAGGTAATATTATAAACTAGCGACCCGCCCCGGCTTCGCACGGCTATATAATGCATGTATTATACATATAAACCTTCCTCTTTAATCACGCTATCTATTAAAAAAACCGCATCAAAATCCGTTGCGTAGTTTTGAAGATTTAAGAATACATAGGGATATAGGAACAGAAAAAGCGACTTTGTTTTATACTATGTAGTGATTCAAAAGTCGGTTTGTTTGTTCACTTGTTAACTTTTCACGGTCACGCGACTTGACCAATTTGGATAAAAATCAGCATAGTGGAAGTTTAGAAGATGAAAAAGGACACTTTTGATCCCGAAAAACAGGCTGTTTTCCCTAACTAGATCTTTTTCAAAAATCAAGCTAGGTTTCTTATAAATTTCCCATAATTTAATTGTTATTATTCTCTGATATAAAGTTTTTAATTACAATAATGAATAGATGAAAAAGTTTCATATTTTATGATCGTCGTTTATCAAATCACTCAGATTTATGCGATATTCATTTTAATGGTCTTTACTTTCAATAATGGGGGTGGTTGGCATGTAAATTAAATTGATGTCTGAGTAGAGAAATGTATGATTTATTTTTACCCGACTAAAGTAAAGTCAAAAGGGAGGGATGTATACAGAAAAAAAGGTTTATGAAGCAAGAAATAAGCATTCTGCATCTAGATGTCTTGGTTTCGTGTCGCCTCTAACTAAAGTTACCTAGGTGAGATCTGTACCGACATTTTGGTATAATTTTAAGACAAAAACGCCGTTTCGTTTTGAAGCTTTATTAGTCAAAAAATATTTAGACTTATATTACAATTAAAACTACGAAACTTCAAGAAATATCCTTGTTAAAATTGAACCAAAATGGCAGTAAAAAATCTTACTTACAAATTGTATGGAAAATTCAGAAAATTTACAACTCTTTTTCATAATTTCCATAGGCAAAACGCTTTAAAAAAGCATTCCCGAATCCATTCCAAGAAAACGAAAGACATTTTAAAACAGCGAAACAAAGGGCCTGATAATGCGACACTAATGGATTTCTGAACTCCCATGTAAGCCGGGATGAGCCGGGATGCCTGGGGTAATTGCACATTGTTCCGCTACCACCTTAGCCTACCTACGCTACGTACCTGTTGCAGTATTCGCTTTGATCCAGATATATCACGACCTATGTGGATTAAACTTGAAGGTACATATGTATGAAACTAAGGGGAACTTGCACAACAAATAATAATAACATTTAAGCTCTTTGATAAATCAACTGGCAAAGTGTCATATATAATTTAATTTTAGATTATTTACCCGTAAATTGTATTTAGCCTAGTATTTAACTAGTTTATCTAAAGAAAATCTTAAGCAAGCCGCCTTATACTGTACCTAATGTTCACTGTCTGCTTTTCGAAAATAATAATCACTACATTGTATATAACAAAGTCGCTTCCCGCTGTCTGTCTGTCCCTGTGTACAGTCACATTATCAATTAGATGAACCCCACGTGTCCCAGAGCTCACTCGCACGTCTGTAAGGTAGTAAAGTAATGTTACCTTATAAAATTAAATTATAAATCTGGATAGTATAAATATTTTCTTAAGTAATTTGCTAAACGGTAAACCAAAAAGATTAGGGACTTAACTATATTAATTTCCTTACTTAAATAATAGTCTTGGCTCATCAATTTTCGAAGCCCCGTAACATTAAGAAACCCCAAGCGCCTAATTCCAAAAATGTTCCGATGTCTTCTATCTAATTAATTGTTGGATGTTTTAATTTCGTTACGATATTTTTATTTTAGTATAAATACATTTAATGAATACTTTTATATTTCTTTTTTTAATCATCAGCTATTCAGAACTTTAAACTGGCCACAAATAAAACTGGCTCATTCAAAGCTGTTTCTTTCAATATAAGGATGAAAGAAAAAAGTTTGAAACATAATTTGTTCCTTTTCAGTCTGTACTTACCTAATCCTACAAAAAAGAAATAATAAAAGTTGAAGTATTTAGGCTTGATTCAAAATGCAGACTTTCTAGTAGGCTAATCATCGAGCAATTCAAATTTGAACTCGTTGAGGACACTCGCTTATTTGACGAAAGGCATCCCTAATAATCTATAGAAACTATACCTACCATATTATATATACTTAATATTATAAAGAGGAAAGATTTGAATGTTTATTTGTTTGCATGAATAGGCTCCGACATTACTATACCGGTTTTGATGAAAATTGGTATTAGGATAAATTGATTAAATGGAAGGATTAGGTATAGGATTCTGTGAAGCGCTGCTAGTCACTACATAGTATAAAATAAAGTAACTTTTCGCCGTCCCTATGTCCCTTTGTATGCTTAGATCTTTAAAACTACGCAACGGATTTTGATGCGGTTTTTTTAATAGATACAGTGATTCAAGAGGAAGGTTTATATGTATAATACATGCATAATATAGCCGTGCGAAGCCGGAGCGGGTCGCTAGTAAACAATAAATGCGCTTATTTGTTTTTGTTTACCTCTAAATTATCGACGAAATATCTGCCGATAGAAAAGTCTGTAACTTACCTATTCTGGTTTCAGCCTAAGATTTCTCTAACTTTGTTAAAATCAACCTTCGTTTATGGTAATTTCAGGAAAAGTTTACATTTATTTTTGTTATTTTATGCTTAACTTGTTAATGTCAAATTAAAGTAAAATATAATAATAAATATTGTAGAACATTTTTACACAGCGCCATCTATCCTCAAGCTTGGCTAAGCTTGTGTTATGGGTGCTAGATAACGGATAGAATACATATCTACCTTTTTTTGGTAATATTATATACTTAACTAGCGACCCGCCCCGGCTTCGCACGGCTATATTATGCATGTATTGTACATATAAACCTTCCTGTTGAATCACTCTATCTATTACAAAAAACCGCATCAAAATCCGTTGATTAGTTTTAAAGATTTAAGCTTACATAGGGATATAGGGACATAGGGACAGAGAAAGCGACTTTGTTTTAAACTATGTAGTGATATATACACAGACCAAAAACAAATATCTATTGCAATAATACTTGTTTACGGCGGAAATCGAACCAAAAGGTTGCCTTTTGCGTCGCTATCAGGTGTTCTAACTACTAAACTAAGTACCTACCTTAAAAGCTTTACCATCTTTTTGTAAGTAAATAAGAACAAATTTAAATTTTAAACAAATTGTACTGTAAGTTTTCTTTGTAAAGTTAGTAAAACTGATGTTATTTGACTGTTGATGGTTATCTTGTCTGGGAGGGGTCAAAGTTTTCCTCCGGAGAGTTTAGAAACTTGTCCATCTCCGGATCCCATCTAAAGACAAGCTTTTAAGCTCTCCAAGGGCATTTATTTAAATTATACCCGATGGTTCCGTGGGTACCTGTTGATATTTAGTACGGCTACAGTTTTAGATTTGTATACCTATCTACACTTAAGTAGATACAAGTTGAAATCCAAAGATTTTGAAAGCTTTCAGGTATCTAAGAATACAACATCTTTGACTATTAATAATTTGATTATGTTTTTGATTTTTGAATTATGTAAAATACCAAGAATTCCCATAATAATAAATCCTTTTTCACATAGAATACCAAGGTATTTGAAATCCTATGTAGAAAACACAAAAGTTTTAACTGCTCTTCACTATCACTATCATCACTTCACTATTACTATCACTACATCTTATATATAAAAATGAATCGCAAAATGTGTTGGTAAGCGCATAACTCAACAACGCCTGGACCAATTTGGCCAATTCTTTTTTTAGAATATTCCATATGGTACGAGGATGGTTCTTACGGAGAGAAAAATTTAAAAAATTGCCTGAAAATGTCTAAAAACAACACTTTTCTATATTCCATACCATACAAACGATTCGTAATAATACAAGTCAATAAGAACTTTAATACCATAACATAAAGTTCAAGTTTTAATGGAGAGGTGCCGGGAAGGCAATACAATTGAGTGACGTATAAATATTGATGTCAATCGTGCCGCGGTGTTAGTTGCCAAACTACACCTAAACGGCTGAACCGATTTGTATGATTTTTAACCCCCGACACAAAAACGACGGGGTGTTATAAGTTTAACGTGTATGTGTGTGTGTGTCTGTCTGTGGCATCGTAGCTCCCGAACGCCTGAACCGATTTTGATTTAGTTTTTTTTATATGGCAAAACAACGTTTGCCGGGACAGCTAGTAGTATATATATATATATCACTACATCATATAATATAATATAATCATCATCATCATTCATCATATCATCACTATCACTACATATAGTATAAAACATAGTCGCTTTCTCTGTTCCTATTCCCTTAGATTTTTAAAACTACGCAACGGATTTTGATGCGGTTTTTTTAATAGATAGCGTGATTCAAGAGGAAGGTTTATGTGTATAATACATGCATAATATAGCCGTGCGAAGCCGAGACGGGTCGCTAGTACCTAATAAAATTACGTTAAATTTAAAAAACGTTAAATTTAAATTATTAGGTATTTACTGTAAAATATGAAATACAGGTAGCTTAAAATAAATAAACTCCACCACCATCCACTATTTGCAGAAATATTACAAGTGGCTTCAGTGCTTCACAGTAAATAATTACTCAGAAAATCTACGTTTTAAAAAGGCTTTTCACGGAAATATAGAACGCACTTTCCGTTTTAGTTTTATTGCCAACCACTGTCAGGTGCGATGGTATATAAGTAAATAACATCAGTGTTCGCGTCAAATAAATATGAACTGAAGCGACCGGAGAGGTCATGCGGAAAATGGGGAATAGATTTTTTTCGGTTTCCCTTCATTTTGTCGACTTTTCAATATTTTCATGCCATTCTCGCAGAGAGTTCTGGGTTTCATAAAAATTCAATGGTTTTAGGTAGGTACGTTCTGTGACTAAAGTTATTACACTATAACTAGTAGTTCGCCTCGAACTGAGACCTCACGAGTTTTTTACCGATTTTTACTTTACAGCGTAAAGTATGATATAACGGCGAAATACTTCAAATACTTAGGTCTATCTTGTTTAAATGATAGGTGCGTATCACTATTATCAGACCTTGGACATCGCTGACTCTATTATACTTTTAACGAATCCAAACGCGTTAGGCATAGGTATCTTGTCTAGAAAATTAGTTCCATAGCCAAATTTTCTTGGTCTCAATCACGTATTTTTTTATTTCGCTTTTTATTGATACTCGAGAGAATAAGTACCTACAATGAATGTAAATCGTGTGTAATTAAAAAACTCCTATAGCCTAATTCCTTCTATATCACCATATCGTCGGTACCTAGAGTACCTACTCATCAAGTGAACACGATAGACCTAACTTATCTAGAGATGAGTTCATACTTTCTTCCGGCTATATTACCAAACCCCAGATATCAGTTGCTTGTTGAACACCTAGAGTGCCTACTTATTAAGACAACTACTTATAAAGATAGACTTATCTTGTCTAGAAGATGAGTTCATATTTCTTTGAAGTTGAGTACCTTCTTCCACCTCTATCACCAGATCCCAGATATCAGCTGATTCTTCAGAAGCTATAGAATACCTACTTATCAAGGTGCTTTGAACGAGTACAAACATGATATGAATATCTCGTTCTCAAGATCGTTAAGTTCTTATTGTCACCTTTCTCATCGGGTATTTATCATCAGACTTAACACACAAAAATTTTTGTACCTATGTAGTATGTACTCATCATAATCTAACGAAAGAGGTAAAGAGGAGAGAGGCTCCTCCCTCGATACAAATATATTAGAGAAATTTGAGACCTATATTATTGGTGAACCTATGTGTCCTATAATAAGTCCCTAACCTATTATTAAATAAAAATAATAAAAAGATTAGTCACAAGTTTTTTAATTAGAATCTCTAGATCAGCTAGCAATACTATTTAATATTATCCACCACAATTGTTAATGATGATAATGATAATGATTATGAAATAAATGAATAATTATGAATATGAAGCAAAGAGAGGTTTGACGATTTATGGGAAAGTAGAATAAGTAGACGCTTTTAATCTACAGTCTTCACCCAAGGTAGGTAAGTAGTACACACTGAGTGGCCCAGACGACGTCAACCATAGAAGGATTGTCCAATTTTCGCTTCGGCTTCCGTTTAGCTGATCAATAGCTGGTTCAAGCAGCTCCTTCGAAGACTATCGGGAACGAACACAAGAGTGCATGACTTTACACTCTAAACTTATACGAATTATTTGATTTTTATTTAGGATGACTATATTATTATATAGATAGGTACTTATAATCAATTTTCATCATAATATTAAAAAGTAAAGGTTTTGAAATTATCTGGAATTCATATTTTTACGACAATGACAGAAAGAAAACATGTCATTTTGATTTTTGACATTGTCATTTTTGAATCATGAAGGTCTAAGCGTTTTTTTCCTTTTTGATACAAATGAGTTTGATTTAAAAATGACCGCTGAGATGATAAATTCCTGCGGATTCCTTCGACCTCCATCATCAGATCATTTCCATGATACCATATTATTGTCACCGAAGTTACGCCCTTTCATTTGATACCCCACTCGGGTATATTTGCCCTATAGTTCGCCTGTCATATAAGTAGATCCCCTATTGTACCCCCTATCATCGAAGCCCCCTAACCGATCCCTCTCATGTTCGAACTTAAAAATTCTATGGACCTCAACTACTTGTATACCAAAAATCATTAAGATCAGAGCAACGGTACTCAAGTTATCGTCGAACAAACATACATAGATACATAGATACATAGGTACAACCGACCGACCGTCTCGCCACTAGACCTCTCTCGCTTCGCTCGTTCGGTCAACTACACTGCACTGCACTAGGAAGGTTACACAGAAAAAAAGTTTCTTGAAGTGAGAAATAATTCTCTCCATATGATCCATATCACTATCACTACATAGTATAAAATAAAGTCGCTTGCTCTGTCCCTATTTCCCTTTGTATGCTTAAAAATTTAAAACTACGCAACGGATTTTGATGCGGTTTTTTTAATAGATAGAGTGATTCAAGAGGAAGGTTTATATGTATAATACATGCTTAATATAGCCGTGCAAAGCCGGGACGGGTCGCTAGTTACCTATATAGACAGACGCTAGAAAATAAATTCTTGTAAGGGTTCCGTACTCAAAGGGTAAAAAAGGGACCACTTTTTAAACTCACACGATTTTTATTCATAGTAATTATTTTCCCGGCTCTTAATTGAGTGTTTAATTTCTCCTACCTCGACGTTTTGACTACGTTACAATAGTCATGGTCGCGAGGACACTCTTCCGTTCCAGGAAAATAATAACTATGGAAATAGGACCTTAGTATTTAGACTGTGCTGACTGTCTATCTGTCCGTCTCTCTGTCACCAGGCTGCTGTATCTCATGATTTTAATAAAAATGGTCTTGTAAATAATAAGCAGTATTTTTAGTAAGTATACTTATTGCAAAGCACAATAATTGACTGATTAAGTTAGTACATAAGTCTGTGTACTTATGTACCTAAATATGTTTTGAACTGATTAAACTTAACAGGATTATGGACCTCACGAGAGAGGCTTGCCCTAGTGTGGAGACCACAAGCAACTATACATATTGTGTGTTTTAGTAAATAAAAATATTTGGTTTTTAGGGTTCCGTACCCAAAGGGTAAAAACGGAACCCTATTACTAAGACTCCATTGTCTATCTGTTATCATGGGGTTCACTACGCTAGACTAAAACACGTTTCCACTTGTATCATGCTGTATGAAAGCCAAGACAAGTAGGGTAGTTGTTCTCCAATACTAAACATTTCCATTACAATGAGTAGTATTATAAACATGTATTTTAAATATTTTGTATTAAATATAAACCCTGAATAAATATTTTGTTGGTGATTGTCCCAAAAGTTTGTTAATAGGTAATCCGACCGGAATAAAATATTTAAATTTATTTGTGATCACCTGCACGGTGGATCAGACCGGAATAGTTTTAAAAATTAAATATTTTAAAATAAAACTGATCCCCCAGGGTATCAGATCCAGGGGATCCGACCGGAATAAATCGAATCGCGCTAGCAGTTGAAATCATCAGTGATTATGTATTTGACGACCTAGTTGGCACAATGGTCAACATGCCGGACTGCCAAACACAGGGTTGCGGGTTCGATTCCCGCCTCAGACATGTATTTATGCTTAGATATTTGTCTGTGGTCTGGTTGTTTCTAAGTATTATATGTTATATTTACAAAAGAAAAGTATATGAGTAGTATATACGTTGTCTAGCACCCATAACACAAGTCTACTTACTTAGCTTGGGGCTAGATGGCGATGTGTGGAATGTCCTGCAATATATTTATTACTAAGACTCCACTGTCTATCTGTTACCATGCTGTATCTCATGAATCGTGCAAGGCAGTTGAAATCATCAGTGATTATGTATTTCTGTTGCTGCTGTAACAACAAATACTAAAAACAGAAAAAAGTAAATATTTTGTTGAGTATATTGTTAAGAATTTTAGGTTATTTTCATGTTTAGGTACATTTTTTTTAGGCAATTTGTTTTTTTTTTGATAATTTTGCTCCCAAAAGAGCCGGCAAAATCCTTTTAACCTATACAGCCTCGTCTAACATACAATATTTTTTGGCTTTTTTGCTCGATCGATATGTATCAATCGTACCTAATGGTACGGAACCCTTCATGTGCGAGTCCAACTCGCACTTGGTTGATTTTTTCTCGACGTTCGTAAACCATGCTCAAAAAATGAATATTAATAAACGATTGTTCGCTTGATTTTTACGGGTCACCGATCAGAATAATGCATTAAGGGTGTTTCACCATACCCGTTGTAATTAGTCGAAACTAAAAAAAAAACAAAATTCGGCGATCGACACAAAACCAATAGACGATTTTAAAAAAACAAAAGAAGATCGAAACAGAAACAAAAAAGAAAAAAAAATTACAAATATTATTTAGTCTGTCTGAAAACAGTATTTATATGGACTAACCTTTTTATTATGTTTAAAGTAGGTATGTATACTTAATAAAATTGATAAAAGAAAAAACTTACCTACTTTCCCAAATCCGAAGCAATCTCGATAGAAGTATTAAAAAAGTATATAACAAAAAAATTTCACTAAATATTTATTTACACTTCATAAAGAAACTCGCACTATGTCACTTCTATGCAGAGATATGTCAATTCTATGCTCTAAATAAATAAAAAACTACCCGCGTTACAGATCAAAATGAAATTAAAATATGATTCGCGCCCGCCGTGTTTGCGTTGATAAATCACAGCGCTGACTGACGCGCGGCCTGCAAGCCATCACCACCTATCACGGCGAGCTTTTAGCAGGGCTAGAGCTGCATCTGTTGCTTTGCTTTGACGCGTAGATTACTCCGCATCCCCTTTGAGAGTATTGCCTATGGCATACTGGGTGGAAACGTTCTACTGTAAGCTGTAAGTCACTATAATGGTCCTTTAAACCGCATGAAAATAAGGCGTTATAGTTTTTTCTTTGGTTTTTTATTATACACAGCGCCATCTAGCCCTAAGCTAAGCTTGTGGCATGGTGACCAGATAACAGATATAATAATATATCTTAATATATATAAATCTCGTGTCACAATGTTTGTCCTCAATGGACTCCTAAACCACTTAACCGATTATAATAAAATTCGCACACCATGTGCAGTTCGATCCAACTTGAGAGATAGGATAGCTTACGTCTTAATTTATCCCGATATTCCTACGGGATCGGGAGTTACGCGGGTGAAACCGCGGAGCGCAGCTAGTACTTATATATATATTACATGTCACATTGTTTGTCCGCGTTGGACTCCTAAACTACTTAACCGATTTTATTCAAATTTGCACACCGTGTGTGCAGTTTATCCAACTTGAAAGATAGGATAGCTTACATCTTAATTTATCCCGATATTCCTACGGGATTGGGAGTTACGCGGGTGAAACCGCGAAGCGCAGCTAGTACTTATATATTTTTTTTCGGCTATTCGCCCGCTCTGCGCTAAAGAGTCCGTCTTAGCTATAATTCGTTTCCTAGTGATCCTAATCACCGATGAGAAATACGTCCTCATGGACTTTTTAAACCTTTGTACATACATACTCTCTGTGTTTTAAAACTTTCTTATCCCTCTAAGGTACATTTAGGTATCCTCAAACCTAACCCGAAAAAGTTAAAGTAGATTACTTTGATATTTACTCTATCTTTGCTTTACTATGTAATTTTCATAATAAATCAACAGAAAACAGGATAAAATTGTAGGAAAAAGGAAATAAGTAATAAAAATATGATTTTATATTAGGTACGTAATTGATGATGCAAACATCAAAAGCTCAATAAAAGCTGAGCTTTATCTTTTCATTATTTTATAACAGACATGTTTATCTAATACGTATACCTATCTACGGAAGTAATTATGTTAGGTATGTACCTACCAGTGGCGAAGGGTCATATTTATTTTAAAGTAAGCCGATGAAACACTAATAGCAACAAAAATGATTTTTCATTACTCATACTCCGAAAGTCGGTCTAAATATGCCTGAAGAGCGTGTAGAAAATAAAATTTCCAGCCCTAGGGCTTTTCACTTTCACTGACAGCTGTCATGTCAAATTATGGCTTCGCACGACTTGTGCAATCTGCATGTAGCCAGTATCAGTATCATTACGCATTAGGAACTTCAAAAACCTAACCTCCTTGCTTTTTTTTTTACACCAAAGAATAATAATTATGGCTTGGCACGGCTCATGCATACTGCCAGAGTTTAGTACTAATTAACTTTTTTTCTCATTAATCAAATTCAAGTAGGTATATACCTGGTTTTTCATTTATGATTGTGTATTTTGTGTATATAACATTTTCTAGACAAACCGTGTTGCAAAAACTGTAAGTTAAATCTACGAATTTCGCGTCATTTCCCAATGTTGGATTAACTCATTAATAAAAACTTCTTCGGTAAGTACCGCCGTATTTAAGTATTGAATACAAATAGCAGAAACCTAAAAAAACACTACATAATGTATAACCTCTTTGGTCCCAACCTTATAAGAGGATCAGGTAGTATGGACACATGAGTACCTACTCATGTGGTATGGAGTCTCATAGTCTCATTCACTCTCGTTGTTATGAAGAATTTTATGTATTATTCGTAATGAAAAGCACAGTGTTTACCTCGGGTGAAAGACTCATTAAGTCCCTCGAACTATTAGCGCCCTCGCTACGCTCGGGCGCCAAACTCCGTCTCGGGACTTGTAATGAGTGACTTTCACACCTAGGATAACAATGTACTATTAGTGCGTGTGAGGAACCCAACTTTATTACGCTACACAGCAGATACCTAAATAAAGGTAAGCAGGCAGGAAAAGGGTTAAATAGGCAGAAAGGGTACCCCTATGCCCATATGTCTTGGTTTTTTTCATTTTCAAATTATCATAGAAATTAAGATTTAAAAATTAATAAATAACAAAACATAGGGGCGTGGTCATGGCAGTTATAAGTTTTATGCAACAAAAATATTTACTCTATAGTGTCATTTTCCAGGGAGGAAACAGTCGACTACGTTTGTATGGAGAGAGCGTCGGTACCCTTTCCTCGTAATGTATGGACTGCTACTGGTAATACCAAGCACGCTAGCATCAAGAAGGCCAAGCAACACTCAGATCTGTGTCAACATAATAATACCTGCTAAGGAGCTAGCGAGCCTGCCATTTTTTTTACGTGTTTGTTGGACATTGTTACGGCAGATGCCATAGTATTCCAGTATCGAGTCCACTACCATCCCATCACAGTTGCGCAAGTAGTCTTGTCCTGTAGTTTATCTATTTATATGAAGTGTTTTTTAAAGATAAGCGATAAAACGCCAAAAGCACGAATAATACGAAAATTCTCTGAAATAACATTGTTAAAATGACATTGAAATATCATTCCGATTGCAAAAGAAAAAGTGAGTACTTTTCTTACAAAAAGCTAACTTTGAGGGAATTTTGAGCTATAACTTTCAGGGTATTATTTGTGATCAAAATGGCTTTGGAAGCTGGAAAGCAGTGCTATTGGTGTTTTGGCATTTTATCGACTTATAAAAATATCACCTCATATAAATAAGTAGATAAACTACAGGAGAAAACTACTTGGGCTACTGTGATGGGATGGTAGTGGACTGGATACTGGGAAACTATGGCTACCTTATGGCACCTTTTTTTTTTTGACCCGGTGGAATTCCCCAAGGAACCTACTATGGCACCTTTTTTTTTTTTTTTTTTTTTTGACCCGGTGGAATTCCCCAAGGAACGCCCGCCGCCCCCGGGGGGAGGCGACAGACAGTGTCGGGTTGGCACAGCCCCTGAGATGTAAGGCGGGGCGGCCGACCGACTAAACCACCGGGGTGCTCCGCACGCGCATGATGCCGGGGTGAAGGCGACACGTTAGCATTCTTCTTCGACCCCGGCGCGCAAGTCTGGGAAAAAACCGGGCTTGGCCCGGAGGAAGCCCAGACTGTCCTCTCGTTTTAAGGCTATTGAGCCCTTTGCCTCAGAGCGGTGCGCACCCGAGCACTGGGTGCGCCCACCACCCGGGTTTTTTTTAAAACCCGGTCGCAGAGGACAGGGACAGCGGCAATGATACACCGACAGTCCTCTTCCTCTGCGACCCCACCGCGTCCGCCATCAAACGGTGGCGGCCCCGTCAGGGCCACGGAGGGTAGGGGAAACGGCTCACCGCAATACCGGCAACCCTCTCCCGCCGTGGCCCTTAGTCCTCAGTTGCGGTGCAGCCCATACTACACCGCAACCCGCCTCAGTCGCAGTACCGCCCATACAGCACTGCGACCTACCTCTCGTACCGCTCACACCGGACTTTGCGGGAAAGTCGGTGGAGCGGTCCCTCTCGGGTCAGCCAGCTCCTCCAGCCTGGCTTGGCCCTGGGTTCCTCTTGGCTTCACCGTGGTTGGCTAGGCCACGGTTACTAAGCCCCCCCGCCACGACAAGGCGGGAACCCACGGGGGGGACCTACTATGGCACCTGCCGTAACAATGTTCAACAAACACGTCAAAATGGCAGGCGGAGATTCGCTAACTCCTAAACTTATGGTATTACGACCCGCTCCGGCTTCGCACGGCTATATTTTGCATGTACCTATTATACATAATAAAAAATCCCATCAAAAACTGTTGCGTAGTTTTAAAGATCTAAGCATACATAGGGACAGACAGCGGAAAGAAACTTTGTTTTATCACTACATGGTATAAAACAAAGTCACTTTCTCTGTCCCTATATCCCTATGTATGCTTAAATCTTTAAAACTACGCAACGGATTTTGATGCGGTTTTTTTTAATAGATAGAGTGATTCAAGAGGAAGGTTTATCACTACATAGTATAAAACAAAGTCGCTTTCTCTCTCCCTATATCCCTTTGTAAGCTTAAATCTTTAAAACTACGCAACGGATTTTGATGCAGTTTTTTTTAATAGATAGAGTGATTCAAGAGGAATGTTTATATTATGTACTAGCTTTTGCCCGCGACTTCGTCCGCGTATAAGTCCAAAATGGTTCTAATAGGATTTTTTATTGGTTTTAACTCTAATAAATTTCTTTGGGTTTTAAAATTACCGAAGTCGGTAGGTTAGTTTATATTCTTTTATATTTATATTTCACATGTTTTCTTTGATACTCATTATAAAGGCAGAGAGGACGAAAATTCTGTATTTACTTGGAAGCAAATAAAAAAAATGGTTCTGAAGGACTTTGAAAATATTGAAACAAAAACATGTAGTTTTTAAAGTTCAAGTCTATCTGTCTGTCTGTTTGTTACTTATACAATAAAAAACGCCTAAACCAATTGAAATCTGGTTTTCACTTTAAGATAGCTAGGATAGGAAGGTCGTGTTATACTTTACATCTAAATCCAATAAGTAGAACCTGAGTAATCAACGAAAAACTGCAGCCGCTCGAGAAACCCCGGCCGCGCCCGTGACGACACGAACGCGTCCCACTAAACACGAACGTCACAGAATACATAATAGTGTAGCATACTTTTTATCCCACGCATATCCCATTTTATTCCATATTTCCACGGGATCGGGACATGCTGCTGAAACCGCGAGGTGCAGCTACTTTTGAATATAGAATGATTCGTATATTTCATACTATGTAGAGACAATGTTCTACCATTTCAAATTTCGAATTCTACGTCCCCATGAGGCCGTCTCCTAAAAGTGCAACCTTTTTTGAATAAAATCGAAATGGGTGTCAAATGTAGGTGATTTAAAAGGAGTATTGATATCAACTTCGGAGGAAATCACCCCCAAAATAACTTTCTACCCCTTTTTAACCCCGTTAGAGGATGAATTTCAATAAAATATGAAACACGTGTTCCATTAATTCTGTCAAAAAGTTTATGCAAAATTTGAAGTAGATTAGACCAAGGAATCACGTTGTCCCATACAAACTTTGCTCCCCTTTTTCACCCCTTTAGGGGTAGAATTTTGGAAAATCCTTTCTTATCGGATACCTACGTCATACAAAAAACACACCCTCCAAGTTTCAAGTCTCTACGATCAGCGGTTTAGGCTGTGCGTTGATCCGTCAGTCAGTCAGTCAGTCAGTCAGTCAGTCAGGAGAAAGGATTTTATATGTATAGATATAGATAGATATAGATAAGAAGATAATACATGCATAATATAGCCGTGCAAAGCCGGGGCGGGTCGCTAGTACTTTGATAAAAGAGATCCAATCAAAGAGTATTTAAGTTTTTAATAACCCCAGCACGCCGCTTCATACACATGTTCATACAAAATTGCTGGAGCGTTGTAATGTTCCAAATTCAAAAAACGCTCCTGCATTGGATTTAATTTTCTTTGACCGCGACACTGGCTATATGCACGATAGTAATAATGCGAAGCCATAGTAAAATTATAAATAAAAAAGAGATGGCGCTAGATGCTTCTTTCCGTATGTCAAACTGACAATTTTGACATCATCCCTACGTTCTGTACGTTTTCATGCAAAAATATTATGGTTTATTTTTTACGCCAAGAAATATCAAATTTTAATTAGTAACATAAATCTACTTGAAATACCTAAACCTCTTCTGATATTTTCTGAACACATTCGTGAAGATTATGTTAAAATCTGTTTCCTAGTTCCCGAAATTAGACTGCACAAACAAAGGTAAACAAATAAAATCAACATTTTCTGAGATGAATGGTAGTTTCGCGAAAACGAAGAGATGGCGCTAGTTACTTGAAATTAAAAAAAATATCTTATTAAATTAATTACTCTATTTTCTAGTTAAAAATGTGTATATTGCTATGTATTCTTAAAATACATAAGTGTACAAAATTTTTAAGCAGAACAAAAAGAATAATCAACTAATTTGTGATTTTCTAAATTTAAGAAAACCTGAATCGCGCATGCAAGATTTTTTTCTACCGGAGCTATATAAGGTTAGCGAATTCTATAGTGCTAAGATCATTATGGACGTAGAACGCTTACTTCCAAAACTTCGAATTTATTATATGTAAAGATAATACATGCATAATATAGCCGTGCGAAGCCGGGACGGGTCGCTAGTATAAAATAAAGTCACTTTTCGCCGTCCGTCCCTATTTCCCTATGTATGCTTAGATCTTTAAAACTACGCAACGGATTTTGATGCGGTTTTTTTTTATAGATAGAGTGATTCAAGAGGAAGGTTTTTAGATATAATACATGCATAATATAGCCGTGCAAAGCTGGGGCGGGTCGCTAGTACTTACTATGTAATGATTATGTTGACACAGATGTTAGTGTTATAGGTACCTACCTATATTTTTATGGTTGGATACAAAAATTGGCCAATTCAATCGTTTTTCATTACCAATATCCCCCATTATGATTGAAAGTAGCAAATCGCATTACGAACGAGTCCCAGGTGCGTAGCCAACCAGAGCGCCATCCTATCGACCAACCGAACAACCACTTGGCTTAAGTTATGATTAATGATTGCCGCCAAAAAGAATTACTAACCTCAACCCAATGAATCACGGGGGCCGGTGACCGATTTACATAAACATGGCTTGTTTTTTCATCGATTTTACGGAAAAGATAAAAAAATATTGGTCAACGTGAACCTAAATGGGTTACTTCGAGCAATTTTAACAGTTTGTTCTGAAATAGGTTAGTAGCTTAACATTGAAGCAGTTAAATTTACAGGGTAGTAAAAAAAATAACCCTTGACACATGACAATAAAGTTCAGTGCAGTTTTAATGGGCTATTTTATACACTAAACGACTCTAGACAGAGATTTTATGCAGGGTTTGCGCTTATGAGCGTTTATGTTTCGGGGAAGTAGGGATTGTTTGTGGTTAGAGGAAGGTTAATTAAATGCCTATATATACAATACTCTTGGTAGAGACCGCTAGTGGTTTTGCCCAAAAGAAGGCTTATAAAATAAGTTACCTCGAGAAAAGTATGGTGCTAAAAGTATGGCCTATTAGGTAGGTATGGGTATATATAAAGATAAGTACCTTGGTTGAGTAGGTATTAAATCTATATCGGTAGTTAGAATGTAGGTGTACCTATGTACGTAGTGTAGGTACCTACCTAGTCCATACCTAGAAACGAGTAAACGAGTAATTTCTGTCTGTCCCTGCGGATCTTTGACTGTTTTGAGACACTTTGGACTGATTTCTGAACAACGGCCTATAATTTGATTGAAAATATAAGATAGCTTGATACCTACTGGCTATATGCAGAACCCGAGCGAATCTACAATTTAAAAAAAAATTACCTTACCTACCATTTGTTGGTCGTGGTCCGATCGCCGGAGTTCTATCAATCGAACCACGGGCAAATCAAACTGGCCGTAGTTCTATCAATCGAACCACGGGCAAATCAAACTGGCCGTAGTTCTATCAATCGAACCACGGGCAAATTAGACTGTTCGCAGTTCTATCAATCGAAAATAACATCAAATTGTATTGGCTGTGGTTCTATCAATTTAGGTCTTAGATATAGGTATATAAGTACATTTTCAGGTAGAAAGTATAGTCTATACATACCTACCTATTTATTTTATTATACCTACATCTCAAGGTCTCTATACAAAGAATAATTTTCTCAGGAAAAGTCAACCGAAACTCAGAACAGAGGCCTACCCTACCTACCTACGTACCGTACCCAACCTATAATTGAAATTGTGACAGAAACTTGTCAGGGGAAAATCGCTCAGGGAGCAAAGTTATTGTATTTGGTACGATGTAAGCAAGGGTTAGGTTGGTAACAATGTAAAAGTTTGTGATGGAGAAGAAAGAAACTAAGGTACTTCTATATACATATAGTGTGTGTAACAAAAAACCATGTATCTAAAATCCCTCATAGGGACATGTAGGTACGGATCTTACACAAAAAATATAAAGAAATTTAGAATCTAAGGATTTAGGAAATTGGGAAAATTACCCTATTTTACTCAAGAGTTTCGGGAATTTTCAAAATGTAACACACATCTTGGAAATTCCGTAGCGGGATGCACATAGAATCTGTAGCACAAAGACAACATTAACTTTTCAGCTGGTAGCGCCTGGCGCCCTCCATAGTACTAAAATTGCATGATCGCTTCTTGCCTACTTTTCAGTTAATAAATTCCTTAAATTTTCTGTAACAAATTTACAGACGGGTAAGGTGAAAGGGTACCTGCGCTCTCTCTATACAAACGTAGTCGACTGTTTCCTCCCTGGATAATGACACTAGCACAAATATTTTTGAAAGAAAGAAAAACATTTATTTGGTACAGGCACACGACAACTTTTAAATTAACACACACAACCATAAAACCTATAACCTATAACTGTCATGACTATGCCCCTGTGTTTTGGTTTTTTATCATTTTCTAATTATCATAGAAATTAAGATTAAAAAAAGGGAAAAAAATAAAAAATAGGGGCATGGGGTCATGGCAGTTATAAGTTTTATGCACCAAAAATATTTGCTCTAGTGTCATTATCCAGGGAGAAAACAGTCGACTACCTTTGTAATAGTAATAGTTTGTATGGAAAGAGCCCCCGATACCCTTTCCTCTTAAATTAAAATAATTCTTTCATTTGCAATTATATTTTTTGTAATGTTACTGTAATAATGGTCTGGGTGTTTCGTACACTTATCTACTTATGTTCCCCCTCTGGTGCTGCTACCTATGAATTTCCTCGAATGTAGCAACCCTTGACTGATTTCCCACTCTTGCGTGTGTTTCTTATCAGCGTAATCCTTTACGGCCTTAATGATTGTGCATGCTGGTAGGCCCATACATGGTTCAGGTCCAAGCATAGCACTTGCCGATCCTGTCCTTGCTAGCTCATCAGCTTTCTCATTTCCTGTTATTCCTACATGGCCTGGGACCCATAGTAGTCGCAGCTTGTTCCTGCGGCCCAACTTGTTCAGGGTTTTCACCGCATTCAGGACCAATTTCGAGTTGACCTTGCAGGAATTTAAGGCCTTTAGTGACGCTTGACTGTCGCTAAGAATGTAGATAGTCTTGTTCTCTACACTCATTTTCAGATTTTCCTCTGCGCATGCTATGATTGCATACATCTCTGCCTGAAAGACCGTAGTGTATTGACCCAAACTACTCCACAGTTGTAAAGATTCTGAGTAAATACCTGCTCCAGTACCAGACTCAGTTTTCGAACCGTCTGTGTACCAAATGAGGCAGTCTGCGTCTGGTGAGCGCAGTTCCTGTGTCCAGTCTTCCCTTGTGGGGACATGTATTTTAAAGTTTCTTTTGAAGATTTTGACACACGGCATAACGTCGCTAATCATATTTATCTTCCTTTGAAGCTCATCATTAAGCTCCATTTTTGTATGCCTCGTTGTGGGCCTATTGCAGTTAAAAGCGCCTGCCGTTTTTAGTCTGTATAAGGTTTTAATTGCCTCCTGTTGTATAAAGATGTGAAGAGGGGTTAAGTTTAGAATTATATCTAACGCCTTCGTAGGCGTGGACTTAAACGCTCCTGTGATAGCCATGGTGGCCATCCTTTGTAGTTTGCCTAATTCCTTTACGCATGATGTTAGTTTGGTTCTGGTCCACCATACAACACTGCCGTAGGTTAAAATTGGGCGAACCATAGTAGTGTAGATGAAGTACAGTACCCTAGGCTTCAGACCCCAGGTTTTGCCATACGCCGATCTACACATGTTGAAGGCCCTCATAGCTTTTTCTGTCGCCTTCTTGGCATGCAGATTCCATGTGAGCTCCTTGTCTAAGGTCATGCCAAGGTATTTCACGTTGGTCGACCATTCTAACTCTGTGTCAAATAAAAGCAATTTCTTCAAACTGCTCAACCTCTTCTTTCTTGTAAAAGGAAGAATCGTAGTTTTGTTGGGATTTATGGTGAGATGGTTTTCAACACACCATTCCTCCACGTCCTTCAAAGCCTGTTGCAGAAGATCCGAGACAATTTCCGGAAATCTACCATTGATCATGACAACTATGTCATCTGCATATCCCACAGCGTAGCATGCCCCTCTGTTCAGTTTGGTTAGGAGGGAGTCTACTACCAGACACCACAGTGTAGGTGACAATACCCCTCCTTGAGGGCATCCTTTTGTTGTTGTGGCGTGAATTTCATCTCCTAATAGAAATGACCTTATTCTCCTGCCCCTCAGCATGAAGTCAATCCATTTACAGAGGGTAGGGTCAATGCCGTGTTCTTTGGCGGCTTTCATGATCGATTCGAAAGTTGTGCGGTCAAATGCCCCCTCAATGTCCAGGAACGCAGCCGCACAAATCTCTTGACCGTCAATAGCATTCTCTGCTCTCGTGACTACATGGTGCAACGCGGTTTCGGTTGATTTCCCGGTTTGGTAGGCACATTGTAGCTTGTGAAACGGTTTCTTTGTGAGAGGCCCATCCCTTATGTATTGATCTACCAATTTCTCCAGGGTTTTTAGTAGGAAAGACGAGAGACTTATCGGACGAAATGATTTGGCCTCTTCATAGCTGTCCTTCCCTGGTTTCGGAATGTATGTTACCTTAACCTCCCTCCATATCTTTGGAATGTATCCAAAGGCTATGCAGGCCTTAAAAAGCCGCATCAGGTGCGGGCCTAGTGTGAGAAGACCTTTTTGTAGTAGTATCGGGTATATGCCGTCCGGACCTGGTGATTTAAATGGTTGAAAGTTTTGCAATACCCAACTCAGTTTTCTTTCCTCTACTACCTTTTTTGCAATATCCCAGTCCGCTTTTGTAGTTCGCAGATTTTGCTCCTCTACTAATAATAATTTAAGTAGGTACCTACATATTTAGAAGAAAAAAGTACTTATACTTACCTTATTATTATTTACTTAGGTAAGTATAGAATATGTACGTCCCGACTTCGCACGGCTATATATTATGCATGTATTATACATATAAAGCTTCCTCTTGAATCGCTCTTTCAAAATCCGTTGCGTAGTTTTAAAGATCTAACTAAGCATACATAGGAACAGACAGACAGTGGGAAGCGACTTTGTTTTTGTATATAAGTAGTATATCCGTTGTCTAGCACCCATAACACAAGTCTAAGTACTTAGCTTGGGGCTAGATGGCGATGTGTAAAATGTCCTGCAATATTTATTGATTTAATTATACTACGTAGTGAAGCCCTGCAAATGTCAACTAAATTAATCGGTTCACGGTCTGTCTGAGTCTGTTCCTAAATGTTCTGAGTGAAGTTTAAGTACTTGCAAGCCAACTATCCTACTAACTTAACCTTATCGAGTTATCGCTGAAACCGATTGTGAAAATCGATAGGTACCTATCATTCAGTAACTACTCGTAGAACATTCAAACTTTGCTATATTTGCAAATAGTTTAGGAATACTTCATAGCTAGAGGTTTTCATTATGAACTCCTAAACAATCTATAGGTAGATCAAAGGAAATAGGTACCTATGTACCTACAGTATGGGTCATAAGTAAATGATCAGTTTGCTACAATAATACTATCAACAAGTAATGGACTTACGACCTTCTAATATACGTTACACACAAACATAAATACTTGAATTAAAAGTAACTCAGTGTGATTATTATTTTCAACATGTTAGCTATGTACCTATTTAGTTGTCCGAATGGTATAAGCCGCCAACCGCTACTCCAACCGACGTGAGATCGATTTACAGGTTACGTTGTTATAATGTTCAAATGATGCTGCACAGGATTATAAACGTTACGGTGGGCAAAGACTTTTGACCGTTGATTGTACAGCTACATTTTTTGTTAGGTAGGTACAGTCGGCTGCATTATTGCAGCCCTCGGTAGAGTTCGAAAATTAATGTTGTTGGAATGTTTGCATTAATCAATTAATCAAAGAAAAATTATCATTTTTGTTTGATTAATTGATGAGTTAGAAGACTTTTAAACTTCGCCTAAAGCAGGTGTCTAGAATCTTGCTCGTCTTAAAAACATTCTTATAACTGCCGTTGTGGAGCTCTACGGTGGGTCTGCAATTATGCAGCCGACCAAGCAGGTTTTTACCCAACTGCGCGAAGCAAGGGAAGGGAGGTTAGTAGTTTTCCTTATTTCACGAAATATTTAGTTTTTAATTAAGGCAGATGGCCCTTATTACATAATAGCAGTTATGGAGCCCTACAGTACGGACTGTTACCTACCTTTCTACCTACCAAGTTCTACTACCGAGTTATGGTTGCCATGAAGTTCGCACTTTTCTTTTTACGATATCCAACGAGTTTCTGAAGTGAAGCAGCACGACTACAACCGAGCATTTGAATTAAAAACTTCAATGATATGAATAAGGAAGGTTCCGTAGTTGTTTTTTAAGTAATAAGAATAAATAAATATTGTATAAATCTTTACACAGCGTCATTTTCGCCCCAAGCAACTAGGTTTGTGAAAGGTCTGGCCCACTCCGCAGTTTACGTATAATGTAATATGTATATACAGGGTGTCCCGTAATGAATGGCCAAGCGGGCCCCTACGGATCGAGGACACTGTGCCGGATCAGAAAAGCGAAAGTTATGTTTTATGAAAGTCTCTTAGTTTCCGAGATATCCGCCATTTAAAAAAAAAAAAAAAATTCACTCCTTTCTCCATGTTTTGTTATGCCAAAAATGCAAATGAAGGAATTATCCCAATCTGTTTTTTGGATAGCAATCCATGATAAATGTGCTATCGAATAAAAACAATATTTTTTATGACACATTGAAAGTTTTTTTTTAAACTAAGGTTTAACTCAAACTTCATGGTTTTTTAATTTTTTAACCTGAACTTTAACCTTCCCTGGTGTAAAAAAAAATGTATGGTCACCCTGGTGCCAAATTTAAAAAAAAGTTGCCTATTTCACTGAGATTCTGAAAAGGTATAATATGTGGTACAAACTCTAACATTTCTTCTTTTTCTGGCTTGATTATTGAGATCCAGAGGTGTTAGTCTATGTCGCTTAAGTGTAGCTTGTAGAATAAACAGCTTTCTTACGGTAAGTAATTGGCATTCCTCATATAGGGTATCTGTAGAAAATCTCAGGGGTTTAAAGAACATAATTTTTATTACAAACCTTTGGGCTCTCTCCAATTTGAGAAAAAGAGTTTTATAGGCACTACCCCAAACAGGGATGCAGTACCGAATGACAGATTCACATATAGCTTTATAAACTAAAACCAATATGTCCCGCGTCGCGATATAACGTAGTTTTTTAAAGACCCAAGTTAACTTACGGACCCTAGTGATCATCATCTCTATATGAGAAGTCCACTTACATAGGTCATCAATCATGACACCTAGGTATCTAATCTCTCTAGTTTTTTTTACCACAATACAATTACAATTTGAACGAACGAAAAAACTTTCAATGTGTCATAAAAAATATTGTTTTCATTCGATAGCACATTTATCATGGAATACTATCCAAAAAACAGATTGGGATAATTCTTTCATTTGCAGGTTTGGCACAACAAAACATGGAGAAAGGAGTGAAATTTTTTTTTTTTTTTAAATGGTGGATATCTCGGAAACTAAGAGACTTTCATAGAACATAACTTTCGTTTTTCTGATCCGGCACAGTGTCCTCTATCCGCTTGGCCATTCATTACGGGACACCCTGTATATAGCTACAAGTAGGTACATGACTACTTGTACTTGTATACAGGCTGTTTTCCGCGATTAGACCCTTTTTAAAAGTGGTTAAAAAGGCACTAAGCCAACACCGCTCTAGGTACATGACTATTAATATTTGTAATCATATCCTTCGTGAGCATGACCACAAAAAAACCATAAGTTTCTTGTGCTTTCTTCTTATTGGTGGGTATAAATACGTTTCGCCAGGACACATCCTAATTTAGTTTTTAAGTCGTTTTTGTCAATGTAGTTTCATCTGTGATGCAAATAGTACCTATGATTCCAAATCTATACAACAGCTGAAGAGTTTGTTTGTTTGTTTGAACGCGCTAATCTCAGGAACTACTGGTTCGAATTGAAAACATCTTTTTGGATAGTCCATTTATCGAGGAAGGCTATAAGGCTACTTTTTATATATTATATTCCCACGGGATCGGGAGTTACGCGGGTAAAACCGCGAAGCGCTGCAAGTGAATAAATAATTTTGACTGTAACTTTGAAGTGACCGGATGGCCCTTAGATCGACCTTCGGAATGAAAGTCGAGGTATCTGCCACTAAGCCAGCACCACTCTATAGGAAACATAAAACGAGTATTAAATCGTCAACGCTGAAGCTAACCAATACCTACCACTCAATACTAACAATAAATTAATTCACCCACTGCTAAATAAGTATCTTTAATAAAATCCAACCTGCAAGCCCTTCATGCAGCCGATTGGCAACAAGTGGCGCAGAATAGGGTGCAATGGCGGCTTTTGGTGTCGGAGGCCAAGATCCACTTCGGGTCGCTGAGCCAGTGTAAGTGTAAGTAAGTAATGAAATCCAGTTATCTTCAGCGAATTGATATTTGCAGCACCTACCAACCTACCCGACAATCTTATGATCAGTTATTTCATAGAAATACCCAAGGTAAATATTTTCCGCAATAAAATGGTCTCGATTCCACGGAATCCTAATAAAAACGAAGCAATCAAAAGTGCATTTTCTCGAACGTGCTCGGGTTAGAGCTCGGACTTTTTGTTGGGAGGTAGTCTAGATACTAGGTACCTACGATTTTATTAATATAGTAGGTACACTAGCGACCCACCCCGGGTGCAATGCTTATTAAATATACTTACCTACTAGTCTTTATACTTATATTAAAATACTTACCGAAGAGTTAATCGAACACTGAGAAATGACGCGAAGTCCGCAGATTTAAATTAGTTTTTGTGATACAGTTTGTCGAGAAAATGTTTTTTACACAAAATACACAATCATAAATGAAAAACCACATTAAACTTAACACAAAAACATACTTAATAAAAAAACAAAAGATATATACTTAAATAAAACGTTTAAAATAATTAAAAATAGAAGCATTGCCCGCCAGTTTTTTTTTACTGAAGGAACAACACTGACCGGACGGTCGCATAAAGCCACATCAGCAACATCACGACAGGGTGTTCGCCCTGTCGTGACGCGCCGGGTGAACACCCGCCCGCGAAACAGAAGGTTGCGGGTTCGATTCCCGCGTCAAATATTTATGTAGAGATATTCAGTTCAGTCTTTTTTAAATAAGGCTCCTTATCATCTGTCACCATAATTACAAATTAAATATTTCGTAAAAAAAAATAGGGAAAACTACCTGAAAATAGGCAATTAGATATGAATTAGATCAATATTTGCTTATACTTACTCATAAGTGTTTTTGTGTTTATCTAACTGAGGAATAATAAATTCGAGCTTCGATGTTCTACGGAGACAGAACTAATATTTAGTAAGGTTCCTACTCAAAGTATGAATTTTCTCTTTCTACTATTTAGGATCCAACATGAAACTCTTTAATTATTGACTATCTGTTGTTGTTATGTTAGGTACTAAGTACTTATCTATTTATGTTGTTATACCTACTGTAAAATTTTCTAATGCATAATATAAATAGGTAGGTAAAGCAAGTAGGTATGTACGTACTCGGAAGATAAAAATTCGTGGACATTTATAGTCAACCGGGGCAATCGCGTCTGGCGGGGCAAATGAATCTTTTCAAATTTATTCAAGAACTGTTGAATCTATGTAAACTGCTGACATCTAATTGCAATTTGCTTAAACTAAATATTTTACCCGCGGTTAGTACAGATGGCGTTGTAGTACAGGTATTGAATAAATTTGAAAAGATGCATTTGCCCCGCCAGACGCGATTGCCCTATCTGTTTTTGTGTCTAAGTTTGTGTTTGTTATTTTGTAAAGTTTAATGATCTGTAGGTTTGTGATAAAGAGAATTTTTAAACTTTTCGTTTCTTTTACCCTGGAATGGGCATAACTTTGTTGTAACTTTCTCTCGAAAACATTGTTAAAAGTTCAAAGAATCAAATACTTTTCTAAGTTATTCAAAAAACTTTTCCACGTGATGGTAAATAGCCTTCATATCATACACGTACTTTAGAGTTCTTTTACATAAAAATATTCAGTTAAATTGCTGTTCAAACTAAAATTTACTTTAGGAGTAAGTATAAATAGACTGAAAATATCTAACTATGTTACTAATATTATTAGATAAGTACCTACTCGATTTGATAAAATGCGGCTTCAAAAGACTCTCTGTGGCAATAAGAAACAGTTTACGGCGCTAAAATGTTTTTATCTAAAATCGCGGCTAGCATAATCGATTGCCCTAACCTGCTTGGGATGTTGTCCTTAAGAGCTACTGGTGTAACATTAAGATCCAGCGATTTATTGTTCTTGCCTAGAGCATATCCACTAACTATAGGCAAAATGAGTTTCTCTACCGAGCGAGCAGTAGGTTTAATAGGATTTGTAGGGGGATTGATGGTGTCGATCTTTTTAATACAGACTTCAGAAGTCTCAGGCGCGTGCTCAGTCAGCTCTTCTTCGAATCTGAGTTACCTATCTGTCGCTGATTACTAGTCTTGTTTATGTGTTATATGTATTTATATTATTTCTTCGAATCCTTCTTGTCGTTGTGTGCGTTCTGAATTTATTTTGTTATAAGTACCTATATCTAATTTTCTATTTTTTGATACGCTGTTTTTTGTATTTTTAGTATATTTCTATTTGTAATTGTCTGTAATTGGCTTTCTGTTTCTATTTCTTCTGTTTTACTCTGGTTTTACTATGTTAAACTTAGCTGTAGACTTTCCTTTAAAATAAATAAATACATTAAAATAAATAAATAAAATAAGCAATGGTTGTAGTCCAATCGACGCAAAAACGCCCACTTTACAAAGTAACAATTTGAAGTGCAAGGAACTATTCATTTATACTAAATATTAATCGAATAGAATAGTGAATAGAAAGTTTAAATCTATAAACTATAGAAATAAACTTCAAAATGTAGTACAATAAACCCCGGACTAAAATAAGTAAAACTGCATATACTTAGGTAGGTACTGCTGCATACCTATGCTCCTTTTGAACGGCTGAACCGATTTTGATCAAATCATAGCTAAGAACACTCCCGACGAATTCACTTTTCAAATAAAAACAACAATATCGAAATCGGTTCATCCGTTCGGGAGTTACGATGCAACAAACAGACACACAGAGACAGGGCAAACTTAGAACACCTCTCTTTTTGCGTTTGACGGGAAATAAAAAATAATCTGCTTGGGGACTCAATCAGGTTTTAGCACTAATATTGCTATGATCTATTAACATTCTGATGAATAGAACACTATCTACGCCGAAACAGGAAAACAATCAGTTTCCTAACGAAACATTGTTATATTAACGTAATTTACGGGTGTTCTCTACGCACAAACCACTTGCGTCCCGCGGGACTTATGTGACCCAATTCATTGCACCGCCCGCCGCTAATAGGTTATCTACTAAGTTATCAATATCGACCCGAAGGAATTAGGTAGGTACATAAATACATATACTTAGTAATGTAAAGCTGCGCCCCGCGGTTTTACCCGCGTAAGTCCCGATCCCGTGGGAATATCACGATAAGCAGTCTATGTGTTAATCAAGGTCTCTAGCTATCTACATTCCTATTGTTTCATTACAATCGGTTCAGTAGTTTTTTTAATGAAGGAGTAGCAATCATATACATGTGTGTATGATTGCTACTCCTTCAGTGTGTATTCCTCACTCCTTCAGTGTGTACTCCTTACTCCTTCAGTGTGTACTGCCTACTCCGTTAGTGTGTAGGTGTTGTATGTACTAACACACCTTTTTTAGTTCAATAAAAGATTTATTTATTATTTATTTATTTCACATTCATAATATTAGCACATATTAGTAGGATATTATTATTAAGACCTTAGCGGCGCGTCGGGTGAACTACCAAATACGACGTAGAAAGGTTGCGGGTCGGTCTGGACGTTTCTGTATGTTTAAGTATATATTTACAAAAGAAAAGTACATAAATATTGTATTCGTTATGTGACACCTATAACACAAGCCTAGTTGATTAGTTTGGGGCTAGGTGACGCTGTGTGATGTGTCCCACAAAAATATACAAAATATCTAAGGTTTCTTCCGTTTGGTCACCACAAAAAATACATCAGTTTTTTGTGCCAAAGCGCCTCCGTTGAGAATACTGCGAACTATTATCTATTTTATTCGACCGAACGAACTATCGCACCACTATTTACATGCTATTAAGGGAATTATGAAAAACAGAAAAAAATTACGGTTAAATAAAAGAAGATAAATAATTAAACTACTAAATTTTAATCGCATCCAACAAGTTATTCTTAAGCGAAATACTTAAAAATGAATCCTTAAATGTTAACTAAAACATAATCGCTAAACATATTTCATTTTTTTATGTCAGATACAAAAATATGTATATCTTAATAACAACTCAAAATGCACACAATCTGTGATAGATAAACTAAACGAAAATGTAAATTTGTCGCACACTCAATAGGTATAAGTTTGCGTTCATCATGTTGTATTGTCCGCACCCTAGCACTGGTATCACTAAAATATTCACAAAGCCAGTGGCATTTCAGCTCTCAATATGAAGCCGCAATTTACAGATCAATGTCTGCTTTCTGCTTGGAACATCTGAAATTATAAAAGCAATGTTAGTTTACGAACCAGCCCCCTTATGGAAGACTAGCTTTTGCCCGCGACTTCATACGCGTAGAAGTCGAAAATGGACCAAGAAATCACGTTGTCCCATACAAACTTTGCCACCCTTTTTCAGCCTCTTAGAAGTAGAATTTCGAAAAATCCTTTCTTATCGGATGTCTACGTCATACAAAGAACACACCCTCCAAGTTTCAGGTCTCTACGATCAGCGGTTTAGGCTGTGCGTTAATCCGTCAGTCAGTCATTCAGGACAAAGCATTTTATAATGTATATAGACTATCTGCGCTCCGCGGTTTCACCCGCGTAAGTCCCGATCCCGTGGTATCAAAATGAAAAGTAGCCTATAGCCTTCCTCGATAAATGGACTATCTATCACAAAAATAATTTTATAAATTCGAATCAGTAGTTCCTGAGATAAGCGCGTTCAAACAAACAAACTCTTCAACTTTATAACATTACTAGCTGCGCTCCGCGGTTTCACCCGCGTAACTCCCGATCCCGTGGGAATATCGGGATAAAAAGTAGCCTATAACCTTCCTCGATAAATGTACTATCCAACACAAAAAGAATTTCTCAATTCGAACCAGCCAGCAGTTCCTGAGATTAGCGTGTTCAAACAAACAAACAAACTCTTCAGCTTTATAATATTAAGTATAGACTATAGATTACTGGTCCGCGTTTGACCACTTTCACACCTGCCTGATGGTAGGTGACGATGCGGTCTAAGATGCAACACTCCTTCCTAGAAGATACCTATTCACTTGCAACTCAAAGACCCCCAAATTGTACACGTCAGGCTGATTCCATTCGCTTGCGGTACGAATAAGGAAAACTTTCTATTGTAGATATCGCCAATCGACAGATTCTTCGTATGAAATTGACATAAGCCAACAAGAAGTCATATAGTCTTACGATGAAAAAAAGAAAATGGTAAACAAGTTTCATCTCAAATCATCATTTTATACAATGCTTATGTCAATTTCATACAAAAATCTGTCGATTGGCGATATGGAACGTAATCTTGTCTAGTGCTACCCTATCTACCGTGGCTGTCGTAGAAGGCAGCTTAACGAAATAAATAACCCTATCATACTCATTCGAGTCAGTCGCAAATAAGTTCCAAAATGGACATATACCTACACGCATGCACCATAAGCACATGAGTCATGTGCCGTAAGCATTTCAAGTACGCTCACGTTAGCTAGCACTTATACTTATATACAAGCAGTTTTCTTGCAACTAGACCTCTTTACAACCCAGTAAACAGCTCGCATACTTGTCAGTGCTTGACAGCATGCAACTAGGGTGGCGCTTAGCAACAGAAATAAAGGTATCTTTGTCAGACAAAAGGTGGACGCAGACTGATGAAAGCTTTCTGCCTTTCACGAGAAAAGGTACCTTATAATAATAGTGATAAAGTACCTACATTTATATTTCCGATGAGTCATCAGAGTCGACCGCATCGTCAGAGGCGAAATATAAAAAATATAAATGGACCTTATCTCTATTAATATAAGGTACCTTTTAGGCAAAAATTCTATTCTTTCGGCAGTCTGTGTCCACCTGAACACAGTTGTTTACAGCTACAGATCTGTTCACTCACGAAGGCGCGCCCCTCCAGGGTAAATTTTCTCGGTGTGCATTAATGAGTGTCGCACATGCTAACAAGATGTCTTAATGTGTGTGTGAAGACTATCAGTAGAGACAGCATACAACAGAGATAGAATCATATACATATTATGTTTACAACAACATTCATAAGGTGTGGAAGGGCGCGCCTTCGTGAGTGAACAGATCTGTACTATATAATTGATCACAGTATTTTCGCATATCACTTACCACCACATTCTAAGTATCGCTCTTCCACAGCTTGATTGTCTTATCGTTTTCTAATGCCGCAGACGCGATGATGTTCTCGGTGGGATGGCAAGCGGTGCACAGCACTGTGTCAGTGTGCCCGGACAGTCTTTGCACTATCTCTTTAGATTGCAGGTTCCATATGTATACCAGGTTGTCTTCTGAGCCAGATACTATCCACTGTGGACGAGAAATATATATTAGAAATTATTTATTACTATTTTAATCTAGTTTATTATAAAATTCATCAACCAATTTTGATTAATTTTGGTGTAGAAGGATGGAACCTTAGACATTATGGGACCATCTGGGCTTTGCTGGAAGGCTAGCGTTGCGGCAGAGTGCAGAATATCCTTTGCTGCAGTTTTTTTCAGAGATGTGCCCTTTTGAAATAACCCACAGCTTCTTCGACATTTACTTTGTGTTTTATAAAATGTACCTACTCTTTGGTTGATTGTTTAGTTTTCATTTATTACTGTAACCTTAAATTTGTTGTAGGTATATGCTTATGTCTACTGCTATATTATTTTTATTTGAAAGGCACAATTAAAACAAAAATAATTGAATGAATATTCTATCTTAGAACTTAAGCAGATGAAATTTCACAACTTTTTTACTTACTTTTCCTCCAGTAACGCTGAAATTGGCAAAGATGCAATACTTTTCGTTCTTATGTCCCGTGTATGTCTTCAGGCACTTGCCCCGACTGTAGTCCCAAAGTTTGAGTGTGTTGTCCAGTGTCGCGGCCAGGATGTATTTACCGTTCGGTGAGAATTTGACAAAGGAAACCGGAGGGTTATCATCGTCGATTAGAGTTTTAAGGCACTGTCCTGATGCTGTATCCCAGATTCGACTAGAACAAAAAAAAATTGAAAATCTAAATTTGCCCATATCTTTTATCGTATTGACTCAGGACCTTGATTTTATACACCTAATAGGGACTAAAGATCTTAGTGTCTGGTATAAATTTCAACTTGCTAGGTCCGACCGTTCTTGAGAAAATCGGTAGTAAGAGAGTGATCTTATAAAGGTTTCTTTTTTTTACCTTTTGTGGTACCATAAAAATAACTCAACGGGGAACCCAAACCACACAAAACCTTAATGTGGTTGAGCCCAGAATGTTGGCGGCATTACCACACACACCACATCGTGATCCAAAGATAAATAGCGTAACAGTAGTGAAAAACTTCAAAATTACAACTTGAACATAGCCATTAACACTACGGCCGTATTTTTTTTGCGAAAAATGTATGTGCGCGAATTAACACGGTGAAGGGAAACATCGTGATGAAACTCGCAACTCAGTTGGCTCCAGACGTATTGTCAAGTTGTTTCCTCTGGACATGGTCGAGTAAACTGAGAGGGTAGTATTGGTGCTGGGCAAGCCTACTCCATCCTCACACAAAAAGGACTCAACTAAAAAGGCCTAGTTGCGAAAACAGCCCTTATAGATGTACAAGTGTTGAAATATCTATGCTTACCATAAACCATCATAACTTGAAGATACGATTAGACTCCCATCTCTATTGAAATGCACTGCTGACACCGGATCCGAATGTGCTGGTAACGTCTTTAGACATTTACCTGAAAGTTAAGGAAATTAATAATTATATCCCTGCGTTTCGCTTTTATGCCTTTGGGTTTCGAAACTGTTGAGTCTTGGGGTCCCAGTGCAAAGGCGTTTTTGAAAGTGCTTTCTTCGGCGTCTTTGCGAGGCCACTGGGGACCGTAGGGCCGGTAGTTTCCTTTCCCAGCGTATTAGCTTAAAGATCCAGAGAGGGAACGCTGCCAGCTTGCTGGGGACTTTGGGTTGGGGAGACGCCTTGGAGGACGGGGTTTTTTGTTTTTAAATTTTGAATGTTTTGGATTATTATTGTTATTATTTATTATTTGTTTGTGCCTGTGGTGTTTAATGTTTAAATTTTGTTTAAAGCATGATATTTGTATAGTTTTTTTTATAATTTAGTGTTTTGTAATTAGATATATCCTTGTAATTTGTAATATTGACATTTAATTTTATGTAATAAATTCGTTGTTTTTATAATATAATTATATCAGAGTTTCTAGACTTAGTTAAAGGTACACAACTCTAAAACACACAAAGGTCAGGTAGAAAATTAAACACACATTTTTTTGATTTAATCAAAATAAATATGATCTCATTAGAGCTAGATGATTCACTGAAAGACGGACAGTCATAATAAATAGGTCCCGGTTTTACTCTTTGGGTGCTTTTTTTTTCAAAAATTGTCAATTTTGCAATGAAAACTGTAATACTTCGGCCAGTATTTGCCTAGCATTTGGCAAATTATTTAGGCAAAAACAAAGTAAGTTAAAAAATTACCTGTTCTTACATCCCATATTCTGACACTCTCATCGAAGCTGCCGGACACGATAAGATTACTTTGTGGATTGAAATTACAGCAGAATACATAGTTACTGTGCCCTTTCAGTGTTTTCAAACATTTGCCTGAACTTAGCTCCCATACCTGAAATACAAACAATAAAAACTTCAGGTAAATTAAAAAACTTGAGAGGTGTCAAGGGACACCTGAATGAAAGGAAGTTCCTTTTGATTAATTAGTGAAGGAATTGTAAAATAATCGTCGCGACACCACACTGTTCAATGCGAAATAGAATGACGAAACGAAAATAACTGGCTTGCTTTCTATGCAAAAAGTGTCGTTACAACTTTTGGTCTTAATTTTTTCCTCTAGCCCCCCTTTCGCAACGCGCTTGGAGCTTTCGTTCCAAAAAAATTGCACAATATTTTACACAGCGCCACCTAGCCCTAGCCCACACTAGGCTTGTGTTATGGGTGACTGATAACGGATAGAATACATTATATACTTTTTGTAAATATATACTGTATATACACACAGACACCCAGACCAGAAACAAATAAAAGAAATCCTGCCTTGATGATTTTTTACGCGAGTTTACCTATGTTGGTCTAAAACAATGTTGCTAACCCTCAGATTATCCCTACAATGGGGAGATACGATGGTAGGGATTAGGACACTAGGCCATTTTAGTAAAGTCAGAAGATCAAATATCCAGAGTTGAAGATACTGAACTAGCTGCGTCGGAATCGGTATTAAAAACAGGGTTCGAAAATATCCGATATTTATAATAAATATCAAAATATCGGATTTTTTTGATATATATATCCGATATATATCAAAAATGTGATATTTACATGATATTTATCCATTTTGTATGACAGCCATATTGTTATTTTGTTGTATTATATATGTAGGTATACTGTTTGCTTAGCTATGTTTTATAAATATAATAAATTATTTAAAAAAAAAACAACATATAAAAGAAAAATCAACTCAAAAACATAAAATCTTCTTATAAATCAGAAAAATCAATTCAAATCATAAACAACATCAGGTAAAATCAACTCAAAAAGATAAAATCTTATAAATTCCAACCATTCAATGGCTTTATTAATTTTCTGAATACCTACACTAATACTTATAATACCTAAACTTTAAACGTTAATACCTAAACTTACTATTAGGGAGTATGTTTTAACTTTACTCCAACGCCATCTATATTTATGATGGAGAACTACAGTAGAAAACTGCAAAACATGACTTATTTTCATCAAAGTTTTAAACAATTTTTGTATTGATATATATCACAAAAAACCCTTTGATATATATCGGATATATATCATGATATTTATCCATTGATATATATCCTCGAACCCTGATTAAAAATATAGCCTTTATTCATCTTCAAAACCCATCTATTTCTCTAACAAAAACGTAACAGACAGATGTACAGAGTTCCTTTCGAATTTATGGTCTGGACTCAATAAGGACCTCCTACAACTACAAAATAAAAATGTTTTGAAATCCAGTAATTTAGGCTGTGCTTGTCAGTTAAGATATTCAGCAGAGAGATAATTTGAACATCTTATCTTCTCTCTTCCATAAAGGAGTCATTCAAATTCATCGCGCCATCGTCTTTTGAGCGTATCTCGGGGGCGTCTGCAGTTAGTAGGTTCCATTTGCCAGTTTTGACTAGGGTACATTTGCCATACGACAGACGAAAATTTCAATAAGTAGGTAAAATATTTTACAATGGTGAAACTGCTGCAGCAAGTATCAAAACTTGTACTTGTACTTGTATACGGGCTGTTTTCCGCGATTAGACCCTTTTTAATTGGGTCCTTTTTGCGCGAGGATGGAATAGGCTTGCTCAGAACCAACTACCGTCTCAGCTTAATAGACCATGTCCAGAGGAGAGAACTTGTCAATACTTCTAGAGTCAACTAAGCCGCGGGTTTCATCACGATGTTTTCCTTCACCGTAAGAGCAATGTCAATTAGCGCACATAATTTTTTCTTATGAAAAATACATCGGTGCACGGCCGGCCTGGATTCGAACCCACGACCTTCAGAATGAAAGTCGAGGTATCTACCACTAAGCCAACACTGCTCTCAAAATATTTAGTCCCGCATTTATAACAAAATGCACCTGCCTCTTTGTTTAAATTTACATTTTACATGGTAATAATGTCAATAAACTACAGTCAAATGTACCAGGTGCTATCCAGCTGATAAGGTTTAGCGAATTTTGCCTTTGTTCTGATGGAATTTGTTTTATGTGGACTTTTGTGGCACGGTGGGCTAACGGCCACCTGCGACCGCGACGGAGAAGGTAGCGGGTTTAATATCTACAGGTCAAACAAATACTTGTATGATCTGTAGATATTTCTGTAGGTATGTTTTATAAGTATCTAATTAAGTATTCACAAAAGAAAGTTATATTTTATTTTAATTTTGTTGTAATGATAATCTTTAGTTGAAATTTTATTATTAGTGACATTTGTATATTAAAATTGATTATGTTATCTTCTATAATCTATGCGTATAAAATGCTTTGTCCTGACTGACGCGCGGATCAACGCACAGCCTAAACCGCTGATCGTAGCGACCTGAAACTTGGAAGGTGTGTTCCTTGTATGACGTAGGCATCCAATAAGAAAGGATTTTGAAAAAATCAACTCCTATGCGGAGGAAGACGCGATTAAAAGCTCGTTAATAAAAAAAATATAAAGTTTTTATTTCTTGCAAAAAATGCACATTTATTTCTATAAAGAAAGTATAGAATCAAACTTTAAAATTTTCATTTGTGTCACACTCAGCAAACTCTAAATTCTCTCTTAATTTGTTAGCTATCTTATCCATCCTGACTGATAAGAGCACAAAGCGTGAGAAAGACTTTAACTGGCACAGATTTCGTGTGACACTTTGTAAACAATAAAACAGATAAGCTTCTACTCTCACAACTGAGATTTATCGAGGTATACTTTCTACACAATTTTACGCATGTAACTAGAAGAGTGATGAGTATGAATGTAGAGGGATGGAGAGGAAGGGGACGACCGAAGAAAATATGGATGGACTGCGTGAGACAAGACATGAGAGAGATGA
Organism: Idaea aversata; assembly: GCA_907269075.1. Classification (NCBI taxonomy): domain Eukaryota; kingdom Metazoa; phylum Arthropoda; class Insecta; order Lepidoptera; family Geometridae; genus Idaea; species Idaea aversata. The sequence continues at coordinate 4,622,366 of OU026084.1, forward strand.
ATGTGAACGATGCGATGACGACTAATAGGAGTGAATGGAAGAAAAAGACATACTGCGCCGACCCCAAATAAATTGGGATAAGGACAGGAAAACAATATTAATATAGGGTAGCATAGATAATATAAGAACCTAAAATGTTTCTAAAAAGTCCTTCCCAAATCCTGTTAAAAACGCAAAGATCACAAGATGAAAATTATTTTTCAAACAAATTAAAAAACCTCCAACTGTTCAGGAAAATTGAATAAAACTTTTGAACAGCTGAACCTATTTTGATCAACCATAGCTAAGAACACCCCCGACAAATTCACCTTTCAAAACAAAATCAAAATTAGTCCATCCCTTCGGGAGCTATGATGCCACAGACAGACACACAGACACATCAAACTTATAAAACCCCTCTTTTTGCGTTAAATATGGTTGGCAAAGTTTGCTTTTTTTACATATGATAATGTCAGTTGGCATTTGACCACTATCACACCTGCCTGATAGTAGGTGACGATGCGGCCTAAGATGATTGCTTTGATCTTTGCTTTATAGAAACTGTTCTAAGCGATAAGCTATAAATTTTATAAGCTTTCTGTGTCAATATAAAGTGTTAATCTTAAGATTTGGACTTACATTTGAAATTGTAATTGTATTATTTCATTCAAAAAGGACATACATAATTCCTTTTTTTTTAAATAAATAATATTAAATAACCGCATCTACATTGATAAGTTCTAAGTATATAGGTATCTCACCTTTAATGTTTTGTCGTCACTAGCGCTAACAATCAGCCTGCTGTCTGAAGACCAGGCCACGTCACTGATGCCCATCTTGTGTCCTGAGATTGTCTTCTCAAATTTGCCATCGTAAGCGCCCCACACCTTGATAAGTTTGTCAGCAGCTGTAAAATTATAATCATAATGATAATTACAAATATGTACACTTTGTTTACAACTCTTTAAAAAACTCTAAAAAGCTTTTGCTAGTAACTTCGTTTATTTAAAACTTCAACTTTTTTGTATGGCTGATTGCTGACATAAGGGCTCAATTCTGCCAATGGCAAGTGAGTCAAGGAAAAAAACGTTGATCTTCACACAACAGTGCCGGCACTCCTAGTACAAAAAGTATGCAACAATATAATTTTTCACTGACACTGATGGATACGTAACGTTACGATAGGGCATGTGTTGTCACTGTGCTGGCACTGTTCTGTGCGGATCAGCCTTTAGGGTCTGAATTTTCCAAATTATCTTTCAAGTACAGTAGAGTCTCGATAATCCCAACTACTAAAAAATAACCCCTGTTCGGACTCACGGAGCTTTCGGATTATAGTATGTTAAAAAATGCAAGTATATTTTGACAGAATATATTTATTGGGGTTATTATAACATACATATCTAGACAACAGAATACGTTACTTATTCATAAAGTCATCAATTTTAGTTTGGCGGGTTCTATTTATTGACCAAAAAAAAGGCTTATCCCTCAAATTACGCAGCATCATCTTATCGGATAAGGACAAGTCATTTTCATCAGCCCAATCCAAACCAAGTCAGCAGTTCGGATTACAGCGGAGTTCGGATTAGCCTGAGTACGGATTATCGAGGCTCTACTGTACTTGTCAAGTACCTAATTAAAGTCTCTTAGAAACAATCTTGAAACTCATTGCTCCTTAAAAATTAATGACACAAGGTATTTTAAACTAATATTGAAGCATGCTAGATACAAAAAATAGCAAAGATTGATACAAAAACTCATTATAAATACTAAAAAACAACAGATTTAGCTTTTTCTGTACAAAAAATATATGAATAGTAATTAAATGGAAACAGAATAGCCATTAAACATAAAATATGAGAGATTCAACACAGAGAATATTACTAAAATATGCTAATGTGTTAACAGTGTGATTTACACAACAGTTTAGCAGTAATGTCCGTCAAGTTATGTTGTTGCTATGAATGCTATACTTAGAAACTATGACCTCCTTTGAAAACATTCCTAAGTTAAACTTAAGAGAAAAGGGTACCGACGCTCTCACCATACAAATGTAGTAGACTGTTTCCTCTCTGGACACTATCACTACATAGTATAAAACAAAGTCGCTTTCTCTGTCCTTATGTCCCTATATATTTCTTGGTATGCTTAAATCTTTAAAACTACGCAACGAATTTTGATGCGGTTTTTTTTTAATAGATAGAGTGATTCAAGAGGAAGGTTTTAAATGTATAATACACGCATAATATAGCCTTGCGAAGCCGGGGCGGGTCGCTAGTAGTAAATATTTTTGTTGCATAAAACTTATAACTGCCATGACCATGCCCCTATGTCTTATTTTTTATATATTATTTGTTTTTTTAACTCTTACTTTCTTAATTAATTAGAAAATGGAAAAAGATATAGGGGCATAGCCATGGCAGTTATAGGTATTATGCAACAAAAATATTTGTGCTAGAGTCATCCAGGGAGGAAACAGTCGACTATGTTTGTATGGAGAGAGTGTTGGTACCCTTTCCTCTTCAGTTTATTGACGTTTTGTCTGTACCTCTCTTAGACTAAGAAATAAATAGTCTAAGGTCCCTCTTTTTTCTCTCTTTAGGCCATGCAACAGCGGCCAGTGTCAAGTTAATTTTTATCTTTATATTTCTTTTAATTTAGTTTCAGCATTGAGTTTATTGAATAGATAAGACTACTTCATTGGTCTTGAGATCAAAAGCTGATGTTATGGCATAAAGAAGTATATGATTGAATATTTAACTTTATTAACAATTGAATTGTAATTATGGATTTAAATATCTGAAATAAATGAATTTTAATTTTTTTATATGACCACTGCCTCATATTCCCTGTTTAAAGCACTTACTACAGGCCATCTAGTTCTAAGAATTAGCGGTTTTTAAGCATAATGTGGAAACTTAGTAGTGACTTTTAGTGGTGGAAGAGTTATTATTTTAATGAAGATAGGTAGATAGGTAGGTACTTTATTTATTTTTAAATTAGGAAAACGATGGATTCTACATGTGACAAAGATCTGAGATCAGAAACCAAGTAGGTTTTGTTAGGTAACTCTGTCTTATGTCATAGATGTTTAAAGTAAACACACAAGTAGGCCAGTTTAAGTTTAAAATAAACCTAGTAGAGTAGGTACCTTACCTATCTATTTGTGAGTATAATGGAAAAAATAAAGATAAATATTGTATAATTAGTACGGTATGTGTTTGGGTAATATTCCAAACCTCTATGTAGGTACCTGTTTTATTGTTATTTGTAGTTCAAGGAAGTATACAGCTATGTACCACATGGTTAAAAGTTCAAATGGTATAAACAACTCTATGAATAAGTAATAGGAACTAAAATAGCGTACCAATACGGTAACCTTCGATTTCACTTCATTCATGCCCAAAATAAAGTTTACCTACCTCCCTATGTACCTACCTACGTTTCACAATATTGTGCTGAGCCTGGGAGGATCAGAAGAGCTTCTAAATAATGCTAATGATTCAGATAAAATGCAAAGTTTATTGTAAGTCGAAATGTCTTTGGAATACAATAGCTAATTTATTTATGCGTAATTGTAATACTTACAGGAGCTAGCCAGCCATTCTCCATTTGGACTGAATTTAACAGATGAGACAGCCTTCGTGTGGCCGGCGAGGGTGAATTTGAGGGTGTAGTTCGGCTTCTGAAACACCGATTGCTAAATTAGCGCCAAATCGCACGTGCTCGAACAAAGTTGAAGTTACATAAACATGTGCCGCCCGCCAGACTGATGCAAACGGTTGTAATACTGAAAATGCACTTTACTTACCGCTACCGAAGACTTGTTCGATTGTGGGGCGCTTTGTGACAGCGAATTTGGACCGGACAGATTGGTGGAGGGCCCACCGTGAGCTTGGTGTGCAGCAGGATGGCCTGGGCCGGGACCTAGCGGCACCATGTTTCAACTGTCGACGCACTATTCTTTTTTATCTTTGTCACCCAATGCAATCACAAAAACACACAGAAAAACAATGTAAATCCAATTTTGGAACAGTCAAATCAAGTCTCTTTGCACCCACTCGCGGTTTTTCATAAAATTCAACGTAGATTTTCAAAGAACATTCCAAATCCGGGCGTCTCGATGCGTGCATTTCGCGAAGACTTGACAGTGCTACCAACTTTTTAACACAAAATGGCCCTCTTGGTCCTCCCGCCCTCAGTCTATTTTTGCTTCATTGCCTATGGTTCTGATTGCTACGTTTTGCTACAGGAACTGGCTTTGACTGAGAAAAATAGAGTAAATATTATATTTTGATCTACATTTCCCAGAAATAAAAAATATTAAAATTAAAGAAACAAAGAAAATAAAAAAGAAAAAATAAAAATAGAAAAAAAAACAATGAAAATAAACCATAGTAAAAAGATTTTTTTCACTGGCAATTTCCCGCATTTGACCTATTTGACATTTACAAGGTCATAGCTGTCAAATTTGATCTTGTTCTAGCCGGCTGTGAAATTCGTTTTTTCCTCAAAACAGATAAATAATTTGCAAAATGGCGTTAAATAAACTCAGTATTGATGCACTTAACCTTTCTGGAAAACGAGTGTTGATGAGGTAAAGTTTTCTTGCATATTTACGTCATAAATCGTTGATTTACATCAACCACTTTTAACACTTAAATATTTAATTTCTAGGGTTGATTTTAACGTTCCCCTGAAAGAAGGTGTAATTACAAACAATCAGCGCATCGTTGCCGCTTTGGATTCTGTCAAATATGCTCTGGATAAAGGCGCAAAGTCGGTCGTCCTCATGTCGCACTTGGGCAGACCTGATGGTCAACCTAACTTGAAATACACATTGAAACCTGTAGCAGAGGACCTGAAGAAGCTACTGAGCAGGTAACTGGGCACAATATTTACTTAGAAAAATGTGAAATTAGTCAAAATTAGTCTAATATGATAGAATGAGCACTGAGCTGAAGAAGTCTTACAACTATTAAGCACCTGAACCAACTTTCTTTAAAAAATTATAGATCAAACTAGCTGTCCCGGCAAACATTCTTTTGCCCTATGCCTATAAAGAATAAAACAGACCTAACAAATAAACAGACAAAAATTCATATAAATCAGTTCCGCCATGGAGATTGGTAAATGACACCGCGGTGTTAGTTTAAATTTATATTATTTTTATTATTAAATATAACAGAACTAGCGACCCGCCCCGGCTTCGCACGGCTATATTATGCATGTATTATACATATAAACCTTCCTCTTGAATCACTCTATCTATTAAAAAAAACCCCATCAAAATCCGTTGCGTAGTTTTAAAGATTTAAGCAGTCAAAGGGAAATAGGGACAGAAAAAGCGACTTTGTTTTATACTATGTAGTGATAAAGAAAATCTCATTTAAATGCAATCAATCAAACTACTAAATAGGTATTTGTATAAGTTATTTAATTTGATGAAATTTTTGATTTGTGTTTTTAATGAATGAGTTTTTAACTAATAAATATTATATTTCAGAGACATCACCTTTTTATCAGACTGTGTTGGTGCAGAGGTTGAAGGTGCTTGTGCTGACCCTCCGGTAGGCTCAGTCATTCTCCTAGAAAACGTTCGATTCCATGTCGAGGAGGAAGGCAAGGGTGTTGATGCCGGCGGGGCTAAGGTCAAGGCAGATCCTGAGAAAGTTAAAGCATTTAGAGCGAGCTTGAGGAAGCTTGGCGATGTTTACATTAATGATGCTTTTGGTAAGGAATTATTTAAATTTCATTGAAAATTTATGTGGTGCAGAAATAGGGCTAGAAAATAGTTGACTTAACGAATATGTGTGTTTATGAATAGTGAATAGTGTTTATAAACTTAAATTTACTGAATTTGTATTTATAGTATTGAATGCAAAGCCAGGATACATGCAACCATGACTATTGTAACATAGTCCAAAGGTCGAGGTAACAGAAATTTAAAAAATATGATTAAGACCCAGGTAAAGAATTACTACTAGTATTTATATCACTAAGAATTCCATGTTTTTCTGCCCATTGGATTGACTGTGCTGTCAACCAATCTCTAAAGTACATTAAGGAACACCTCCTCCACTTTCCTGTGATACTATTGCGGCTTCAGTTCCTGTAATGTTACAAATATTTGTTAAATCCATTAATTATTTCTTGCTCAGGTACTGCACACAGAGCACACAGCTCCATGATGGGAGAGGGTTTCGAACAGAGAGCCAGTGGTTTCCTTCTCAAGAAAGAACTCCAATACTTTGCTAAAGCTCTGCATGAGCCAGAAAGGTATAAAATATAATTTAACCGAGCAATAAATCTGTGCAGTATTTTCAGAAGCTATTCATTAATATTTCAAAAATAAAAATAAATATTTTTTCTTGTATACAAAATTGCAGATATCTCTTATTGATATCAATAGGCTAGCTTTTGCAGTCATTCGACATTTTTAAACTTACCAGTATTTTTTCTTGTTTTTTTATGAATCAAAATAATTTCCCAGGCCATTCCTTGCAATCCTCGGCGGTGCAAAGGTAGCAGATAAAATCCTTCTGATTGAGAACTTGCTGGACAAAGTTAATGAGATGATTATTGGTGGTGGTATGGCTTATACATTCTTGAAGGAAACAAAGGGGATGGCTGTAAGTATCTTAGTGAAAAAATCTATTTATGATGATCTTTATGTGGTTTGTGGTATTTTTTTTTCAGTTGGCACAATGATCACCATGCCGGACTGTCAAACGCAGGGTTGCGGGTTCGATTCCCGCCTCAGACAAGTATTTATGCTTAAATATTTGTCTGTGGTCTGGTTGTTTCTATGTATTATAGTATAAATTTAAAAAAGAAAAGTATATAAGTAGTATATCCATTGTCTAGCACCCATAACACAAGTCTAGTTACTTAGCTTGGGGCTAGATGGCGATGTGTGGAATGTCCTGCAATATTTATTTTATTTATTTATTTTCACATAAATTCCAGACTTGGAAAAATGACAGGATAGAAAATTACATTTCCAGAAAGAAGTTTTGTGCATGATGAAGCCCCATTAAGTATAAAACCTATTTTACCCATATCTTCGTGACAAATTCCTATAATTATGGTTTTTCTGAAAATATTTTAAATTTATAAGTTTGAGAAAAAAAGTTCTACAAATTGTACCTACCATGATGAGACTTAATCTTTTGGTTGATGATCTCTTGGTAGTTTAAATTTAGTTTTAAACTATACATTTTATTTTTAGATTGGAAATTCTCTATACGATGCTGATGGAGCTAAAATAGTAGGAAAACTTTTGGAAAAGGCTGCAAAGAACAATGTGAAAGTTCATCTGCCTGTCGACTTCATTATTGCTGATAAATTTGCTGAGAATGCTGAGGTAATGCACTATCTATACTAATATTATAAAGCTGAAGAGTTTGTTTGAACGCGCTTATCTGAGTAACTACTGGTTTGAATTGAAAAAATATTTTTGTGTTGGATAGTCCATTTATCGAGGAAGGCTTTATAACATCACGCTGCGACCAATAGGAGCGAAGAATCAGTGGGAAATGTGGAAAAAACGGGGACAAATTATTCATCTTTAAGGGCTTCCATTGTTTGTTTGAATGCGCTGAGCTCAGGAACTCTTCAAATTGAAAAAATCTTTTTGTGTTGGATAGTCCATTTATCGAGGAAGGCTTTAGGCTATATAACATCAAGCTGCAACCAATAGGGGCGAAGAATCAAGTAAAGCAAGCTTAATTAATGTTTATTTCTCACCCTTCACAAACAAGAAAAACTGGTTGCCTGTAAAGTCGGTATACGGGCGAAAGTTTTACGTGACAACAACTGTGCTCGAGTGGAAGGGACGCGTGCCTTTCACTTTTTATGTCTGTCTCTCTCGCTCTTAGGCGGGCTAACCATGCCCGCGTGCCTCTCACTCGCTCTCATTGTGAGCGCATAACGTCAGCGGAGCGTAACGCAGTTTCTTGAAGTGTCACCCGGCAAACCAATTTATAAGACGTTGTCACGTCAAAAATGTCTAAAGGTCGTAGCACACATATCAACTCGTAAACGGAACGTAAACATATCAACTCGAGCAGTTCAGTATTCTTTGTATGAAACTCCCTACTGCAACGCACACTAATCGGAATCGTAACGTAATCCCCTCGCCTCGGGACAAGATCACGAATCGCGGTACCGTGCGTGGTCGACTTGCCGTTCTCGATGATTCGGAACTGCTGATCGCTTGGTATCGCGCTTACGTTAGGTTAACGGCGGGGCGATATGTGTGCTACGACCTTAAATTCCCCATAATTATCAATGTTTTTAGGGTTCCGTACCTCAAAGGGTAAAAAAGGAACCCTTAGATCATTTTCTTGTCCGTCTGTTTTAGGTCAAAGAGTCTACTGTAGAATCTGGCATCCCTGACGGATGGATGGGTCTCGATGTCGGAATCAAGTCGAGGGAACTCTTTGCTGAACCCATTGCCAGAGCTAAAGTTATCGTTTGGAATGGGTAAGATATTTTTAATTTTATATTCGCTAAGGTTCAATTTACAACTGTATTTTTTGTTTAGCTCACCCCATCCCACAGCAGGGGAAATTTTTATAAATAAGAAAAGAAGATATTTAAAGGTAGGTAAGTAAATGGAGGACAAAAAAATCTGTAGGTACTTGGGAGCAAATTAAAATAGCGGCAACAGAAATACATCATTTTCAAAAATACAAATTTCAACTCTCTAGCTCTCATGGTTCATGAGATACAGCCAGGTGATTTAGAAAAAGTAGTAGATCAAAAATGTATGGTTTTTATAATCACTACATAGTATAAAACAAAGTCGCTTCCCACTGTCTGTCCCTATGTATGCTTAGATCTTTAAAACTACACAACGGGTTTTGATGCGGTTTTTTTTAATAGATATAGTGGTTCAAGAGGAAGGTTTATATGTACAATACATTTACCGGGGCGGGTCGCTAGTATAATAATTATAAAGTTAAATTATTCCTCGTAGACCAGCAGGCGTGTTTGAGTTTGAGAAGTTCGCTGGCGGCACCAGAGCTTTGATGGATGACGTCGTTAAAGCAACCGCCAATGGAACTGTTACTATTATTGGTAAATTATACTACTCTTAACTACTACTACTATGAAATTACTACAACACATTAACTATTACTACTACTATGAACTAACTACTAATTCTTACTATTTCTAGTATTACCAACTAACTGTTACTACTATAAACTAATTACTACTTATTTCTTCTTCTTCTTAATAGTAATAGTTTGCTATTTGACGACCTCTGTGGTGCGACGGGCGAACACCCCCCTGGGTCGCAGAAGGGTTCAATTTCCACCTCTAACAAATATTTATGTACAGATATTTGTTAACAGTCTGCCCCCCAATCGCCGTAACTTATGACGCATTAGTCGAGTGCACGTCCAGTTAACGCATACGTCACGTGCACCCAAACAATAATCGGTATTGCCGTAAAATGAAGCTACGCGTAACCGTTACTTTAACTGCACGTCACCTACGCGCATCCTACGCGTGAAACAAGCTGTTGCCGTACAATATTTTTGACTTATCTTCCTAGGTGACAATTAATTTTTCATTTATGTCACGTCAAAATTTAGCGAGAAACGGCGAGCGCGCGACGTTTAGGTTTGCGTGACGTGTGCGTTTTAGGAAATTAGGGCAATACGAAATCTATAGTTATGACGCAAACGCAGTCAAGATGCGCTGCATAAGATTACGGCAATCGGCCCACTGGTTGTTTTTGTATGTATAAATATTAAGGATATATTTGCAAAAGAAAAGATTAAAGTATTCTATCCGTTGTCTGGCTACCATAACACAAGTCTTACTTGAAAAGAAGAAGAACACAAGCCTAGTTGCGTAGCTTGGAGCTAGATGACGCTGTATAAAGTGTCGTTCAATTTATTTATTTATTAATTACTACTACTATCATCTAACTACTACCAGCTAACTACTACTTCTAACTAACCGCTATTGCTACTTCTATTACTTCCTTTTTAGTTTTGATAATAGATAGATAGATAACTTTATTTGTACAACACAAGAAGAAACAAACCACGATATACACAAAGTAAAGTAATAGCTAGATAGTATAAGTTGCATAAATAAATGGGCGGCCTTATCGCTTAAATCGATTTCTTCCAGGCAACCTTTGGATGGAAAAGAACTGATAATTAATAATAATTATCTTTAAAGATTTATACGTTAACATTCTAGCAGTTTATCAATCAGTAGCCAGCCACCGTGCGCCGAAATTAGTTTTAAGATTAAAAGCCCTTTCAATCACCCGTTTCTCGCTTAACCGTTTACTGAAATAATATGTAAATAGAAATTAAAGCAAACTACTGAACATTTTTGGCTTCTTAAGGGGATTGGATACCGCATGTGCGCGAAGTTTAAAAGTAAATAATTTTGTCTTAAAATTCACAATTAGATATTGAAAGGTAACGTTATTTTATAGTCACTAAAATAGTTGATTGAATCCGGCGTTACTTTTCGGAACTCTATAATATCTGTAATGGAAGTATTAATATTTAGTTTTTAGTTTAGTTTTTGGTAGCCTAGTGCCAAAACACAAAATGCAATGAGCACCGCCCTCCCGCCCTCGCTGAACGCTGGAACAAGAGACAAGCCCGAGTGTCTCTTGTTCCAGCGTTCAGCGAAGCAACATCTCGGAGAGCGACGTCGTATCTAACGTTTGTCGCCCTTATAGCGCGGTCGGAGTCTAATCCTGATGATGCGTCGTGTAGACGCGAAACACGTGTCGTGGTTTATGAATGGTGTCACTAATACTAATACTAACTTTTGCTTGTCCTCATTGCATGCCTCTTCAAGTGGGCGGGAGGGCGGTGCTCATTGCATTTTGTGTTTTGGCACTAGGCTCGGAACTAAAAACTAAATATTAATACTTCCATTACAGATAGTCACTAAAACATCATATTTTTAATGTCAAAAACCTTAACATGATAAAATATCCTCAATTCAAATAAGAATGCATTTTTACACACGTAAATATTACATTACTTTTAATATTTAATATTAAATTATAGTAGGTACCTATTTTTTTAATTTAAATTTTGAATAATTCAAATGAAGATTTAACTAGGTGAGAAATTATGTTCTAGAGCCCTAAACTACTACAAAATAATATTACATTTCGATTTCTAACTGGGACATTTTTATAAAAATTCAGTATTTTAATTTCACGTACATCCGGCATAAAGTAGTTTATCTACGTCGAACCAGACGTTTAATAATGGCAGTATAGTTTTTCACAACAAACAATTAGGACGGAGCCTTATCTGCATAGTTATAATTTGACAAATGAAGTATCGTTATTAATGACATATAGTATTGATCTAACCAATGAATATATTATATTCCTAGGTGGCGGCGACACAGCTACGTGTTGTGCTAAATGGGGCACCGAAGATAAAGTATCGCACGTGTCTACAGGCGGTGGTGCTTCCTTGGAATTACTTGAAGGTAACTAACTATATATACCTACTCACTTTATACCTTTATTTTGACATCGATTCTGTTATTTTTCCCTCCCATTGATGCTTTTATTTTTCTCTCCCATTCATCCCCCCTCTCATTTATTCCTCTCGGACGGAGGTAAACCCAGGGTAAGATCCCCTTCGCCCTAAACCAGCGATGCCCATACTTTTTCTAAAGGAACAACCTAGCAAACATTTATAACTTCTTAGTAATCGACATTTTAACCGTTTAATCAAGATTTTTTTCTTGCATACGTAAAACTACAATGGGTGTGAAATATGTATTCAATTTTAAATCATCAAATATTACAAAAAGAAATTCAAATAACGCATATAGCAAAGAACGCAGTTATTTGCAAAAATATGAAACATTTTCATTCGCTTTTAACCACTCCTGCTTTTCTACACATATTTTAAAGAAGGATTTTTTTTCGATTACTTGTAACGAATAGGCTCCGAAACTACTGAAGCAGTTTTAATGAAACTTGGTACAAAGATACATTGATTCATTGGGAGTAACATAGGCTTTTTATAACGATATTCCCACGGGATTGTGACTTATGTGGTGTTACGGGTTGTTTTTCCTGAATAAAACACGGGAATTATGTCACACGTTATAATAAAGTTAACTTCAATGGCCAAATCACGTTACTTAACTACCCTCAATTAACTAACCTAAAAATCTATTACTATGAATTTAAAGAGATATTTACAACTTAAACTACTTAATTATAATTAAATGCTGGGGGCGCCAGGAGGATATTTATCGGGATCCTGCCGAAACCTTTGCCACGGCTGATCACACAGCAGCGGGGTAGATTTAAGGGCGTGTCAGTAGGCTACAACAATTATACGTATTTGATGAGTAAGTTGTTTTATCTGTAGCAAACATCGCGACCAAACAATATTGTGCAACTTAACCCTACTCAATCAATCACAATACACAGTTCTAAGTTAATAAAAACAATAATAAGATAATTTATATAATTCTCAATTTTATGCTCAAGAATGTCGGTACTTCGTTCAATCGTAATGACTGCACGACCTCGAGTGTCCTTCCACTCGCTGTTCCCTTATATTTAATTGCTCAAATAACAAATTCCACACGTCAAAAAGAACATATACGTTGAGGTTCGAACGCGCGCCCTACAGATTACAAGGCGCCATCCCCGACCATCGGGCCAACTACGCTTAAGTAAGAGTGTCGAAATAGATAGTGATATACACTACCCGTACCGGCCGTTCTCACGTCACAGCGCTAGTGCCTGATGCATAGGCGAGTCCGTAACCATGCCAGATTTTAACCTATCATAATAGTGGATAAAACCGCAACGCACTACTAGTAGTTTAAAATATAAAAAAGTATGTTATTCCCAATGAATAAATGTATAAAAAAAAAAAAATTCAGGACATATTACACATCGCCATCCAGCCCCAAGCTAAGCAATTTAATGCTTGTGTTATGGGTGCCAGATAACGGATAAACTACTTATATACTTTTTTTTTTTTTATGTACCACGTTTCAATATCGGTCCAGTAGTTTCGGACCCTTTTCCTTTTCCAAACCTTTTCTTTTTATATTATTATAGAAGTATAGATAGATGTGAAAGAAATACTTGCTTAATAATCCCTACTTAATAACGGTATGTATCCATTTGCCTTACTAATAAATTCCTGTAACTCGTTGAATGCTTTTACATTATCATATTTTATTTTTATTATTAACTAGCGGCCCGTCCCGGCTTCGCACGGCTATATTATGCATGTATTATACATATAAACCTTCCTCATGAATCACTCTATCTATTAAAAAAACCGCATCAAATCCGATGCGTAGTTTTAAAGATTTAAGCATACAAAGGGATATAGGGACAGAGAAAGCGACTTTGTTTTATACTATGTACTGATAGTGGTTTTTCACTTTCACAGTGAGAAATGGGTTAACTTTATACTTTTTTTTTACAGGAAAAGTACTGCCCGGTGTCGCTGCCCTCTCCGATGCATAAACTTATAAATAAAGTATAAACTTAGGAAGTTACTAGGTGAAACTTAGTAGGTGAAATCAATAATAATGTACCAAAACATGAAAATATTATATCTAAGTGAAATATATTATGTTTAGTGTTTGCAGAAGTGTCATGTGTATTAAGGTGAAAGGGTACCTGCGCGCTCTCCATACAAACGTAGTCGACTGTTTCCTCCCTGGATAATGACACTAGCACAAATATTTTTGTGCCATAAAACCTATAATTGCCATGACTATGCCCCTATGTTTTGGTTTTTTTCATTTTCTAATTATCATAGAAATTAAAATTAAAAAAATTGAAAAATTAAAAAAACAAAAATAGGGGCATGGTCATGGCAGTTATAAGTTTTATGAACCAAAAATATTTGTTCTAGTGTCATTATCCAGGGAGAAAACAGTCGACTACGTTTGTAATAGTTTGTATGGAAAGAGCCTCCGGTACCCTTTCCTCTTAAGTCCTATCGAATAATTTATTCACACAAATAAATCATTGTTAAATTAAATGAACGTATTTTTATTTTCGATTTGGGTAAATAAGTTAAGCCGAAGTGGTATGACCAGAAGCGCGATAGAGGTGTCTCAGAAACAGTTTTTAGGTATCAACAATCCATCGAATGATATTCCTATTGTCGTAAAGGTGAAGAAATGAAGACAGTAGTTTGAGAGACATCCACAAATACAATATATAAGTCATACACAGATCAATAATACTATTTTTGAAAAAAAGCACCTTTATACAAGCAACTAAAATATATTATCATCTACCCCATGAGCTTAAGTTATTACAGGGAAATATGTTTAAATTCAAACTAAGAAACTGGCTGTGGTCTAGGGCTTTCTATACTGTTGCTGAATATTTTAATGAATAGTAGTACAATATTTAGATATCGACTAAGTGTATGTAATGAACATATAGGTATAGGTAGATATATTTTTATAATTGAATATATACTTGATGTACCTTTTAGATTATATCGTGGATGATGAAATAATAATATCTAAGCTACTCTCTGTATGCTATTGTGCAATATTATATTAATTAGACTAAGTTAAGTTAATTTTTTAAAATAACTATTACTTAATTATTGAACGTCTGGTGCAGACATGTCTGTTGATACCTATTTTTACTATATTACATAACATCTGTAAACCTAACATCATAAGAACACAGTCAATCAATAAATTATTTCTAATTTCTGTATTGTCATACACTTCGAAACACGATTAGAGTGATTTGCCTCCGAAAAAAAAATCGTTGAAATCCTAATAAAATCGTCATTTCTTTGAGCTTTTTCAATTTTACGGCGATTGTAAAGAAAAAACAGATGGTTTTTAACTCAAATAGATGTGAGTCTTTTAATTTAAGTTTTCGTTACGCGGCGCGAGTAGGTAATTTCAAAAATGACCCGTATTGTGCGATTGAGAGAGTTTAAGTTCGGACGTAATTGCCATCATTTTGCGTTCAAATATTGTCGCGGGCCGTAACGTTTTTATCCCCTTTATCCTTCACAAAATGAAATAAATTTGGTCTCATTTAATTCACTGTATCTTATTCTAGGTTTATACGTTTTTTTTGGTAATTTAGTTTAGTCTAAGTATTAAAAAACAATTGAAACGCTCGATGAAGTTTTTAAGTCAAAAATATAGATATTCAGATACTAATAACTTTTATCTAAGCCAATATTTCTTTAAAATAAATTAAACCTAGTTTTCCATTAGATCTAGAACATTTTCAAAAATTATCAAAATCGGACTTTGTTTATGGGGGGGGGGGGGGGAAACGTCACCGCTTTTTGTATGGATATTTACAGCCTCACACCGGCCTTAAAACGGCCATTTCGCGCGGGGGGAAAGGGATAGATAAATAGATAGATAGATAAACACTTTATTTGTACAACACACAAAACATTAAAAATAACAAATATGACGAGAAGCTTATTAACTACGAAATTGTACAAACAGGCGGGAAAGGGATTTTCAGGTCGTACTTCACCTTAAGAAATAAAGATGATCTAAAAATTGCACCAAATAATGACATCAGGTGAGAACGGTGTTGGCCTAGTAATAAATACCTCGACTTTCATTCCGAAGGCCGTGGGTTCGACTCCTGGCCCAATAAAAAAATGATGTGCGTTAATTGACATTACTCTTACGGTGAAGGAAAACATCGTGACGAAACCCGCGACTTGCTCCAAACATATTCAAGAGTTATTTCCTCAGGACACGGTCGGCTAAGCTAAGAGGGTATAGGTGCTGGGCCAGCACAAGGTCGGCCTTATCGCTGAAAGCGATTACTTCTAGGCAACCTTTGGATGGAAAAGAACTTATTCCGCTTTTATGGTAAGTTGTGAATAACTTATCTTAACTTTAGGCGATGATGTAAAATATTTGAGGGCCAACAAATAACTTCGTTAGAAGTAACTTCAACCGTGAAAATTAAATCACGTCATGCCTTGAACGGATATCCGTATATACCTCTGACCTTAATGAAAACTAATTTAATAGGAAGTTGCTTCAAATCTCATTATTTACCCGTCGCTCGTCATTAGTCCGTTCGCATCGTCAAAGCTTATATTTAAAACTAGCTGCGCCCCGCGGTTTCATCTGCGTAAGTCCCGATTTTGTGGGAATATCGGGATAAACAATAGCCTATGACACTTACGCCGGAATACTAAAAGGCTATTTATCGTAAGTGCCGATTAAAATGACAGTTAAGTGGCATGTTTACATAGGATAGGATCATCCAAAATATTTAAGCCCTTAACTCCAAACTATCTCTATGGAAAATTTCATCCAAATCGGTCTACTAGTTTCGGAGATTATACCCTTCAAAAACTAAAAAACTTCAAAAACCTCAACCTCAAAAACTTTACCTCTTTATAATACTAACTAGCGACCCGTCACGACATTTAGTTTTAGTTTTACCGATAGAAACAACCAGAAGGCCAATTCTCGTAAATAATATTGTTTAAATTACATTTCAATATCATCCCGATTGCATTTCGATTGCAAAATATACCTTCAAAGTCAGTTTTTTTTACAAAAAGCTAACTTTGAGAGTGTTTTGAGCTACTTTGAGGGTATTATTTGTGATCGAAATGCAATCGAAATGATATTGAAATGTAATTTGAACAATGTTATTTACGAGAATTGGCCTTCTGACCACAGACAAATATCCTACTAATATTATAAACGTGAAAGTTTGTATGTATGGATGTATGGATGTTTGTTACTCTTTAACGCAAAAACTACTGAATGGATTTTAATGAAACTTTCCAATAATATAGCTTATACATCAGAATAGGACATAGGCTATAATTTATAAAGATATTGTGCGAATTGTCCAAAATATAACGATAAGTGTCGAAAAATTGACAATTTGACATCTGTCAAATGTCACTTTGTAACTTTGACATCTGTCAAATGTCACTTTGACGTCTGACAAATGTCACTTTGTCATCTGTCAAATATCATTCTGACGTCTGTCAATTTTCCTCATAATTTTACACGGGATCGGGGTCACGGGAGTAACGCGGGTGAAACCGTGGGGCGCAGCTAGTCTAAGCATAAATACTAGTCTGTGGCAGGAATCGAACCCGCAACCCTGTGTTTGGCAGTCTGGCATGGTGACCATTGAGCCAACTGGGTCGTCATTAGTTACAACAAATACCTAATTTATAAACAAGGGGTTAAAATATACCACGAGCGAAATGTTAGAGCTCAACTCGGTAGACATTTGTTCATTGACCCGTAAAAGGCAGGTGGAGGCGCCATGCTTCTTCATTCCTAAATATCAATTCTTTGGTACCTACTAATAGTGTGAATATGAAAGTTTGTCCGTGTTTATATATGTTTGTTGCGCAATTAGGTATACGTTTTAAAATATTGAACTAATTTTGATGTTGGATATGGAGAAAGTCTAAACAAGCTAGTTACCTAAAGAAAGGATATTGCCTCATTTAGTATGGACGCTGTCCCAAACAAATCGCTGCGATGTGTCGTGCCTCGTCTGAAAGGCCATAATGTGTACTCCATTTTATATTAAGGCAGCAAAAAAATCCCACCCAGTGGAACCAAGATATTTCGTCATCAATACAACGTCTCGTACTATGAAAGTTATAGAACTCGCACAGCCATTACTGTTTAATTAAACCTTCATGTGGTAGCTCAAATGAAAGGCCTTAACTAGGACTACATTTTTGTTCTACATTACAAAAAAATCCCATCAGGAGGAACAGATATATTTCGTCTTCAATACAACGTCTCCTACTATGAAAGTTATAGAACACGCATAGCCATCCCTGTTTGAAACATTATTAAAAAATAACTAATTAATTTTATTTTCTTTATTTTAATTTGTTTTTTTTTGGAGTCTGTGCCGTTTATTGCCCGTGGCTCTACTTTAAATAATATAATTAAACGCCAAACGTCAAAACAACGAAATAATCAAGGCAATCGAAACAAAAAAACAAAAGGCGGGTCGAAAGACCCCCAATAACTTACCTATATGATATGTTTTTATCCTGATATTCCCACAATATTGGAAATAACGTGGCGCGGGTGAAACCGTGGGGCGCAGCTAGTCTAAGCATAAATACTAGTCTGTGGCAGGAATCGAACCCGCAACCCTGTGTTTGGCAGTCTGGCATGGTGACCATTGAGCCAACTGGGTCGTCATTAGTTACAACAAATACCTAATTTATAAACAAGGGGTTAAAATATACCACGAGCGAAATGTTAGAGCTCAACTCGGTAGACATTTGTTCATTGACCCGTAAAAGGCAGGTGGAGGCGCCATGCTTCTTCATTCCTAAATATCAATTCTTTGGTACCTACTAATAGTGTGAATATGAAAGTTTGTCCGTGTCGGTATATATGTTTGTTGCGCAATTAGGTATACGTTTTAAAATATTGAACTAATTTTGATGTTGGATATGGAGAAAGTCTAAACAAGCTAGTTACCTAAAGAAAGGATATTGCCTCATTTAGTATGGACGCTGTCCCAAACAAATCGCTGCGATGTGTCGTGCCTCGTCTGAAAGGCCATAATGTGTACTCCATTTTATATTAAGGCAGCAAAAAAATCCCACCCAGTGGAACTAAGATATTTCGTCATCAATACAACGTCTCGTACTATGAAAGTTATAGAACTCGCACAGCCATTACTGTTTAATTAAACCTTCATGTGGTAGCTCAAATGAAAGGCCTTAACTAGGACTACATTTTTGTTCTACATTACAAAAAAATCCCATCAGGAGGAACAGATATATTTCGTCTTCAATACAACGTCTCCTACTATGAAAGTTATAGAACACGCATAGCCATCCCTGTTTGAAACATTATTAAAAAATAACTAATTAATTTTATTTTCTTTATTTTAATTTGTTTTTTTTTGGAGTCTGTGCCGTTTATTGCCCGTGGCTCTACTTTAAATAATATAATTAAACGCCAAACGTCAAAACAACGAAATAATCAAGGCAATCGAAACAAAAAAACAAAAGGCGGGTCGAAAGACCCCCAATAACTTACCTATATGATATGTTTTTATCCTGATATTCCCACAATATTGGAAATAACGTGGCGCGGGTGAAACCGCGGGGACAGCTAGTATTTATCGAATAAAACAATACTCTTGTATGTCAATAAAGTTTAGATTGAAACTTTATTGACATACAAGAAGCATCGCCCCGCGTTCCACACGTGTAAGTTCCGATTCCGTGGGAATATCGTAACAACACCTCTATACTGTTCGTTTGAACGCGATAATCTCAGGAACTACTGGTTCGAATTAAAAAAAATATTTTTGTGTTGGATAGTCCATTTATCGAGGAAGGCTATAGGCAACTTTTTATTTTGATATTCCCACGGGATCGGGAGTTACGCGGGTAAAACCGCGCAGCGCTGCTAGTTTCCAATATGCGATGAATCCCATGACCAAGTTTCATTAAATTTGATTTTGTTTAGTTTCGGATATTATGTCCTTAGACCAAACGAAACCTCTCACTTAGTACTACTTATTATAATAAGTATCATTGGCAAATCCACAGCGTACTAGAGAGACCATTACTAAAGTTGAAGTTATAAGTATCAATAGGTATCTATATACGTATTAAGAACCTATAACTTATTTGTTTCTTGAATGAATATTTTCCTATCCCTTTCATATATGCCTTATTCCAATAGTAAATAGAGGTTATTCCCGTTTAGTTTCGTAGTACACCTGTAGAAAAATAAGGTGCGTATCGATCGGTTCTACGCGCAAGCGTTGCTTTACTTTGTCTCTATTAAGGTATATAAAATAGTACCTAAGTTTTATATTAGAATAATTTCATAAATAGAACGTTTATTATTGATATATATTTTTTAATTATCAAGATTTTTGTTATAATTTATTGGTATAGGTATTTGAACTTTAGTCCAATTGGAGGAGGTCCGCGCATGCTCGCTGGCTAATGTGCCCCTGCTAACAATTCCACCGAATATTTTCTCTATACCCAGTGATGTAAAGGACATTTATGCCGCCGGTTTACCGGCAGGCGTTAAAATGTTACTTAAAACTGAATAGAATTAGTATAAGTAACTCATATACGATTAGTTTAATCGATGTTTTAATGTCAATTGTTTAGTGTTATTGTTGGAAAACATTTAGGACTGTGTAGATTAATCTACTAGAAGGTAAGATATTTTTATTTTATTTTAATATGCTTTTGTTTAAATATATTATTTCAGTTTTCTCGGTTCGGTAGCAAGATAATTCTTTTAATAGCAGATGTCGTACGAAACTGCGTATTGAATTATCGTAGAACATTCGGCCGTCCAATTTCTTTGATTGATTTGGGTGCTGAAGTAGTTCCTAATACATTTCTTATCCTGCTCTGTTTACCGAATGTGACGTTACAGGTGCTATACAAACATACTGACAGTTGTACAATAATCTTATAGATATAGGACATACGAGCACAATACGAGTTTATCCTCTTTCATGTCGTCATATTTTTGTAAACGCGTTGAGGTGTTGTCGAAGTCAAAGTCAAATTTCTTCATTAATTTGGATGCCTAAGTAGGTATATTTTGTACAAAGATTACATAGAAACGTCTTAAAAACTAAGTAACGGCCGAATTTAATTTTCTTACAATTTTTCGTAAAAATGACATTGTAAACTTTTTTTCCAATAGTATTAAATTTTTTTATAATAAGCTAGCATCACCTCGTGGATAAAAAGTAGCCTTTGTTACTCTTAATTAATCAATGTATCATCATACCTAGTTTCATCAAAATCCGTCCAGTAGTTTCGGAGCCTATGCAATTCAAACAAACAATCAAAGGAAGATAAGATTTACTCACATACTTTTACACAAAAATATTTTTTCAACTATTTTACTTAGCTCTGAAAGTAACCCCAATTTAAAAGTTAGTTTAAGAATTAACCATCAATTATTGTTAATTGCACTCTTATTTTTCTACTTTCTGAAACCGATTTCCAAACATGTTTACATACTTCACAAAGTACCTAATATTATTTTATGTTCACTAAACATGCATATTTATCAATTAAGATTAAAACAATCACTTTGTGATATCAAGTTACTAAGCGGCGGCCGGGAGACCTCCACGTGTTATACAACAACATCGTGTGAAGATACCTGGATCAAGATTTAGGATATATTCAAAGCTAACATTAGTAGTTAAAAAGTTATGTTCTAAAAGCGCGGTTGACAAAATAATTGTAACATTTCGATTTTTTAAGTCGGTAATTTTTATGTGCCAAAAATGTTTACAAATTTACTTTTAAGAAACGAAATACTCTTACTAATTATTTTCAATTTTTCGCCGTCTTTGTTCAAGCAAGAGTGCTAAACCTAACGATGACAATGGAATTCAAAATTGTTCTTCTTGCCTTTCTGCAGGATCCATAGTCAACTTTATACCTATCAAAATTATTAGACAGTTGACTTGATCACAATTATTAATATTAAATTATTTCAGTTACCTATATTTAGATATGACCTTCTTCAAACAAAATTGTATGAAATGGAAAGCACTCAACAATTATTAAGTTGTTTATCAGTACCTATTTCAGGCTTAACTTGTAGCTGTTGTCAAGGTACGTCAGACTAAACATTTTACTTGAATTTTCCATTAACAAAACGCTAAAACTTATTCAAGTTTTTAGCTTTACAGACCCAACATTCTAAAATTACTATTAGGTATTGGAATGTTTTCATTCTAATAATGTTTTCACACTTGCAGCACTTTAATCACGGATTAAAGCCCTATTAACCTCAAATTAAAGCAAGACTTTATTCCCAAGGGAGATAATGTTGTATAAAACTCCCAAGGGAATAAAGTGATTTGAATTTGGAACGTTGAAATTCGTGTGAAAATTCTTGGTTTTAATTTTGAAGGTCTCAGCAAATAGATTTTATTTACAATAAGTAATTTGATTGGTCTACAAAAATCTAGCAGGCCACGATTTATGTTTTTTATTTTGATTGTTACGTTAGGTCTAAGCAAATAGGTTTTGCCTATATATTTACCAATACCTACCAAATATTTACCATCATGCTACCATATTGCAATTGCCTCATTTTTTTTTGAAGTGGATTTTTTGAAAGTGGCAAGGAACTGGCCACCACAAGAATTAAAAAAAAATTGGACTGACGGTATCAAAAGTAGAGTATGCACCTCGGGATAAAGCATGTCTTCGTCTTGGGCGGCTCGAACCCCTAGCTTCACTCAGGACTCTACTTAACTCCCTCGCTTCGCTCAGGAGTTAACTTAAAACTCCCTCGCTGCGCTCGAGAGTTTACCCGAGAGTCCCTCGTTACACTCGGGGTTCAATATACCAGTTCTTTAAAACATGACCTAAAACTCCAAAATTCGCCGACTGACCTCAGAAAAGGTAATTTTCGCAAACAAACGATGCAATTTCGTTAAATTTCATGCATTTCCGAAGGGGAAACACGCGATTCCGATAGGTTTTATATTTGTGTATTATAAGTAGGTAGGTAGGTACTTATCTGACGTGGCATAGGTCACGGGCAAATGTTAGGGGAGACATAATGTGGGTCCACTTTGGGGGTCTTTGGAAAGGGTGGGTGAATTCTAATAAAATAACGCTTGACTAAATTGATACTAGGATATCATAAAGGGATGGTATCCTAGCAGCGCTTTCTCTATATCATGAGTTTCTTGTGTCTTCTTCTCATTGGTGGGCGCCTTCCGAAGGCACACATCGTAGCTCAGTTTTTTAGCTGTTGGATCTCCAAATAAATAAGAAGGCTAAAGAATGTAATTGACTTTGACTATACTAATGTTTCCCTCTTTGACTTCTACATTACTTTTAAAGCAATCATTGTTTTTTCATAAAACTGAGGTTTGCTGTGCACATGCCTCTGTTATTTACTTTTTATTATTTTTAAATTTTAAGTGTCTGTTACATACAAGCAAACATACTGGTGAAACGAATAAAATCATGTTAATAGGAAAGGGTTTCTTTGTTAGTCAAGTAAAAAAAAAGAGAAGAAAAAATAGAGAAATATATTTTTATGGAGAAAGCAAAATCCGCGTAGATACCCTCTTCAGTCCATTACTTGGTTCAATGTCTTGTAAACTATTTTTAACCGACTTCTTCTTATGTTTTATTTTCCAATTTTAGTTGTCAAAAATGCCGGACTCTGCCTGGATGTTGTTGGCTGCATTGTTGGGAGCTCTCTTCATGCTCACCATGATGTTTCTATTTATGATGTATTACCTATTCATATACTTGGAGCAGAAACCTATTGCGCAGGAGTGCAATTTGCCTCTTACTTTGCCTCTGGTGAGTTTATTTATATTAAGCGTACCTTTATTAGTATCTATAGGTAAATATAAAAATGGAAGAAAGGACAATAAGTATGTACTAGGAAGCAAATTTAAAAAAAATAGTCTAGAGGTTTTTGAAATTATAAATATATAAAAGTTTGTAGATTCACGCAAATATATACTGAATCAATTCCAAAGAGACCTGTATTATAAGTTTAAATTTACAAAAGAAAAGTATATATTTTATGTAGTATATCCGTTGTCTAACACCCATAACACAAGTATAGTTACTTATCTTGGGGCTAGATGGCGATGTGTGGAATGTCCTGCAATATTAATTTTATTAAAACACAGGCTACTTTTTATACCGATATTTCCACGGGATCAGGACTTACGCGGGTCACTAAATATGTGCTACCTATAGTAAGTTCATCTACGAATATCCTCATTTCTGATTCGATCTCGTAGCGAAATGCCGAGTACCTAATTAATTTTATTTAGTTACTAGCTTTTGCCCGCGACTTTATCAATAATAACTTTCATAACAATAGTACATTGTTACCTTAGGTGTGAAAGTCACTCATTAAGTGCTGAGACGGAGTTTGGCGCCCGAGCGTAGCGAGGTCGCTAATAGTTCGAGGGACTAAATGAGTCTTTCACCCTAGGTACACACTGTGCTTTTCATTACGAATAATACATAAAATTCTTATAACGAGAGTGAATGAGAGACTCCATACTACCTGATCCTCTTACAAGGTTGGGACCAAAGAGGTTATATACATGTAGTGTTATTCTTTGGTGTTACTTAAAGCAAGGAGGTTAGGTTTTTGAACTTCCTAATGCGTAATGATACTGGCTACATGCACATTGCACAAGCCGTGCGAAGCCATAATTTGACATGACAGCCGTCAGTGAAAGCGATTTTCCCTAGGGCTGGAAGTTTTTCTTTCTACACGCTCTTCAGGTACCTTTACACCTACTTTCGGAGTATGAGTTATGGAAAATAACTTACTACCTACCGTTAGGGGATGAATTTTAATAAAATACGAAGCACGCCTTCCATCAATTTTGTTAAATAATATTTGTGCAAAATTTAAAGGAGATTGGACCAAGAAATCACGTTGTCCCATACAAACTTTGCCCCCTTTGGGTACCCCCACCCTCTGAGGGGTAGAATTTTGGAAAATCCTTTCTTATTGAATGCCTACGTCATACAAAGAACACGCCCTTCAAGTTTCTGGCTGTGCGTTGATCCGTCAGTCACTCCAGTCGTTTACGACAAAGCTTTTGTTTGTATAGTATAGATGATAATAAGTATTACGAAATCAAATACCCAAGAGAAAGTGCCATGTTAAGAAACAGAATAAACTAAAACAAAGCTGTAAAGCAGGACACATCACACCAACTATGTATTGAAAAGGTCATTTAAACTTTCCGACAGTTGGTGCCTAGTTGCCTACCCAACCTTTGTTAGAGACAGAAACTTTGTAACACATCTCTATATTTTACCTACTAAGTTAAAATAAACTTCCTCTATTATACAAAAGTTGGAAGGACATATTTTCCTATGAATTAGGTACAAACTTTACATGGTCTGAAACACATATAAAGTAAAAAACTTATTCAATATCAATGTATCACGAGTTTTAAACTACAATGTGCGGCTTTTTGCGACAAAACTTAATATTATTTTGTTAACATTTAAAAATGTTTACTGATATGAACTTAAAAAAGTATAAAATTCAATGTTCTGACTTATTCATTATGTTATATTTTTACAGAAAACCATTTAATATTATTATTACTGGGATCACTATATTAGATAAGTACAGGCGATCGTTACTTTCAAAAAGGTCGACCTTGTCAGATTTTAGGTTTTCATACCTCAAAAGGTTAAAATAGGAACCCTTATAAGATCACTTTCTTGTCCGTCTGTCTGTTTTAATCTTATAATTGCAGTTTTAATTTTTACTAAAACAGACCTCGATGACTATTTTGACCATTTCCAGTAGGTACTTCGCCTTAAAAGCCTATTTCAAAAATTCACTAATACCCTTTATAAATTGACCTCTACTTTGTTACGTGAATAAATTGCCTTTAACACTCCCCCAATAAATAATACTAGATCATCAAGTGCACTTCCGACGTAACAGATATACATCATATTTTACGACCAAGAATAAATGGCAGCATTATGTAAAATATATGTCATAAAAATATATGGGCTGTAGTATACTTGTCTCGATTCTGTATACTCTAAAATACTTTTAAAAAATAGGTATGCAGTATACGGTTTAGTTATAATTGTTAAATAGTTATCTTCTGTACTACAGGGTGGCTCTAAAATACGTTGACAAACAGTTTTAGGAATAATTTTATTGTTTATATTGATACAGTGCTGTGAGTTCTAAATAATAAAAATATAGTATTTTTTTATCTGGAATATTTATTAGTTTTCAAAATAACCGCCTTTTGCTTGGATACACAGGGTTAAACTTTTTCTGAAATTTTCAACGATTTTCCGCACCTCCTCTTCAGATACTTTATCCCACTCATGAATAAGTGTTGCCTTCAGCGCGTTTATACTTGTGTGTGGAGTCGCACAGACACTCGCCTCTAAGATAGACCACACACTGTAATCCATCGGGTTTAAGTCCAGTGAATACGGAGGCCATTCCCTAGAACTTATGAACCCAGGAAAGTTAACCATACACCACTGCTGCACGCTTAAGGTCCTGTGAGATGGAGCAGAGTCCTGTTGAAAACTTCACGGTTGGTTGCCGAAATGCTGCTGGCTCCAAGGAAGAACTACACCCTCTAAAATATCCCGTCGGTATATTTCTTGGTGCATTTTCACACCTTTGTCGACGAAAATTAGGGGAGTTTTGCCTGTTGAGCAAATACCGCCCCAAACCATAACTGAATCCGGTTTTTGGCGATAAGAGACAACTGCTGCGGCTCCAGGGCGGCTAGAGGAGTAAATTCTATCATTTTTGCGATTAGAAATATAGACCCGCTGAAGGCAACACTTATTCATGAGTGGGATAAAATATCTGAAGAGGAGGTGCGGAAAATCGTTGTAAATTTCAGAAAACGTTTAACCCTGTGTATCCAAGCAAAAGGCGGTTATTTGTAAAACTAATAAATATTCAAGATAAAATAATACAATATTTTTATTATTTGGAACTCACAGCACTGTATCAATATAAACAAAAAAGTTATTCATAAAACTGTTTGTCAACGTATTTTAGAGCCACCCTGTAAAATTATAAAGAGGAAATGTTTATTTGCTTTCTTTTTTGTTTGTAACCAATAGGCTCCGAAACTACTGGGCCGATGAAACTCGGTATGAGGTTACATTGATTCATTTAAAGTAACATAGGCTACTTTTTATCCCGATATTCCGGGTGTAAGTTTGTCAGTATTATAGCTGAAGTCCGGGAATAACATTATATGGTTTAAAGGAGACAACAGCTAAAAAGCACCCTATCTTTCAAAGAACAAAACGTTCAAAACTACAACCCAATATATTGCTACATAATAGACGGAGATCTTAAGAATCGGGCTCTTTGTCTGTCCCTCCCTTTTTTCCTAACAAACAGAAATAAACCACATTGACGGCAGTAAATGCGTAACATCATTAGTAAGGGTTACATGTAGGCGCCTATCTATGAAGCTTTAACCCTCTAATGTCAGTGTGACCTAGATCGAAGACAAACATAATTAAACAGAACACGGTTTAATTGAGGCATGTTAATAATAAAGTACCTACGTAAATCTTTGTTAAGAGCCTCATTAATCATATTATACTCTACACGATATAATTCTCGCGTTTAGGTCGTGTCTGCCCCTTCCCTTTAAGAAAAGGAAGGTGACTTTGAATCTATAGACTTTTATTTATTTATTTTCGTTTATTTGGGAAACATACAGAACTATGATAGGAATATTTATAACAATATATAAAACACCCTTAATCCAACAAAGTTTCACTTATTCATAATACATAGATAAAGTGAAAC
Organism: Idaea aversata; assembly: GCA_907269075.1. NCBI lineage: Eukaryota > Metazoa > Arthropoda > Insecta > Lepidoptera > Geometridae > Idaea > Idaea aversata. The sequence continues at coordinate 4,649,705 of OU026084.1, forward strand.
ATTGAAGAAAAACAAAGAGAAAGTTATCCTTACAACAAGTTATTAGGTATGAAGATAACCAATAATTTGTATTTAGTACATACTTTAAAAAAATAAATAAATAAGTATTGCAGGACAATCCACGCGGCGCCATCTAGCCCCAAGCTAAGATAGATTGATAAATTATATATTGTAAACACTATTTTTGACGTGATAACGTCTTATAAATCGATGAACACCGGCATTCACAAAAAAGTGTGCCGTCATGCGTTACGTTACGTCATTGACAAGATAACCATAGCAACGTATTGAAGTATGCAGAATAGTAATATCAACGATACAAAAGTTATCACGTAAAATTATCGTCCATAAACTTATTTAATACATAAACCTTTTTAAAGTTAAAAAAAGTTAAAAAAAAAACAAAAATTGAGTCCAAGTGTTACAAAGAGCTCGCTCGATTATCGCTCAAAGCGATCTCTTCTAGGCAACCTTTGTATGGACAAGAAGTTGAGAAAGGTGAAGGGTTGGGTGTCCAAACTAGGCAACTAGGCTTGTGTCATGGTAGCTAGACAAGGGATAGAATACGTATATACTTTTCTTTTGTAAATATATACCTAATCTATACATATAAAATGCTTTGTCCTGAATGATTGACTGACTGACGGATCGACGCACAGCCTAAACCGCTGATCATATAAACCTGAAACTTGGAAGGTTTGTTATTTGTATGACGTAGGCATCCGATAAGAAAGGATTTTCCGATATTATACTCTTAAGGGGGTGAAAAAGGGGGGCAAAGTTCGTATGGGACAACGTGATTCCTTGGTTCAATCTACTAATTATACGCAGACGAAGTCGCGGGCAAAAGCTAGTATACATATAGAAATACAAAATAAATAAATAAATTGCTGCATGAACATAAACTGATTTTATATTTAGTTGTTTAAGCTTCTTTTTATACGAAATATTTTCCTTAAAACTTACACCGTGTTTAGTCTTTTAAATGTAGAGCACTTAAACATGTTTTTCAACGTCGTAAAAACAAATGAAAAACTAAATCAGTCCGCGTAAAAATCTGGAGAAACCAGCACAGCAAATGGGCTTTTCAACACGTTCTTATTTTCATTCCGTATTCGTGTCGCTTGTGATCATTTATTAAAAACCATCAGACGTTCTGAATTTTTCGGGTTGAAAAATTCCCTAAGGTTTATAGCTCCCTAGTTGTTAGGTATTCATTTATGAATATATTTGCGTATGGTCCAATAGAAAACCTTTTATTCAATACTAGCATCACCTCGCGGTTTAAGCCGCGTAACTCTCGATCCCGTGGGAATATCGGGATAAAAAGTAGCACATATCAATCCCATTATATCAATGTATCCTCATACCAAGTTTCATCACAATCTGTCCAGTAATTTCGGAGCCTATTCAATGCAAACAAACAAACAATCAAATCTTTCCTCTTTACAATATCAGTACCTATTAGACTAGTTTTTACCTGCAACATCATCAGCGTAGGAGTTTTATTTTTCAAAATTCTTTCTTAGCGGATGCCTACGTCATAATAGCTATGTATATGTGTGCCAAATAGCCCTATCCATCGTTTCGTTGATAAATCTCAGTCAGTCATAGTTTGAATTACATATTTATTGATTAGCATCGGTTTTACTAGCGTAAGTCCCCATCCTGTGGGTAATACCAGGATAAAAAGTAACTACTCCTAAAGGTTAAGTATATAAATAAATATTGCAGGACATTCCACACATCGCCATCTAGCGCCAAGCTAAGTAACTAGACTTGTGTTATGGGTGCTAGACAAGGGATATACTACTTATATACTTTTCTTTTGTAAATATATACTTATAATAGGTACGGTCGGCTGCATAATTGCTGACCCACCGTAGAGCTCCAAAACGGCTGTTATAAGAATATTTTCAACACAAGCAAGATTCTAGACACCTGCTATAAGTGAAGTTTAAAGTCTTCTTACTCATCAATTTATCAAACATAAATTATTAGAATGCAAACATTCCAATAATAGTAATTTTCGAACTCTACCGAGGACTGCAATTATGCAGCCGACTGTACATAGAAACAACCAGACCACAGACAAATATCTAGGCATAAATACTTGTCTGAGATGGGAATCAAACCCTGTGTTTTGCAGTTCGGCATGGTGACCATTATTCCCATACCAAGTTCCACAAAAAGCGGTCTTTTACCTTTTTTCGTCTATATTTGTTAATTCGTTCCCTTAATCCCAGCAGGAAATAATCAACGAATTAACTAAAGGTGCTGGGAGCTCACCCGAAGGTGCTCTCAACGCGATGCTGCAGTTCATATTCCAGCAGAGCACAGCTGACACGCGCTGGCTTCGGCGTCGGATGGCCACTGAGTTAGCAGAGTTGCTTGCTAAGACGTCTTCGGGGAAGCTGTTTGAATCTTTAACTGTAAGTTACTTCGACAAAGTATTGTCAATGATAATTATTTTTGTTAAAAATCCAAAATCGTCTTTTTTACTCAATTAGAAATAAGCAATGCATTAAGTACATTGCTTTGAAGCGTCTACTTTATCGCTAGCTATTTAGCTAAGTTAAATATACTCACTATTAGCACATCCCAAAATAATAACAATTACATACCGATCTGGATATTTTACCTGCACTGCACTTTATGTTGTTAAGTTAGTAAATACAAATAATCTGGGAGACCACTAAACGGTTCAAATATCATGAAACAACTGGCGACGGAATGAACCATGTTCCGTCATTTTATGAATACACATGAAATATTACAGTAAAATACACAAAGCGCCAGCTGGTCTGACATACTCGTATATATCGGATAACCAGTGTTCGTCTATACTAATATTATAAAATGAATAGATGTTTTGTTTGTAACGGATAGGCTCCGAAACTACTGGACCGATTTTGATAAAACTTGGTATGAGGATACATTGATTCACTGGGAGTAACATAGGCTAGTTTTTATCCCGATATTCCCATGGGATCGGGAGTTACGCGGGTGAAACTGCGTAGCGTTGGTAGTAACTTATAACCAGCTTCCGTTGTTTTTCTTTTTTCGATAACAGTAGGTATTCTAGGTATGTACCATTTTATATTTAGGTAAAAGTTGATATTCCTTGATGTGATTACTTTAAACCCTTAGGATTAAGATGTTGAACGTTTTCTAACAGGAGAGATTAGTTCGCTCGCTCTTTGTTGTGATGTAGGTTCTATGCATGACGGTGTTGCTACCTTACAAATAACTAATCCTTTGTAAAGGAGGGCAACATTTAATTTACATTTTCTTAATAATTTAGCTTTCATTTTTTAATTTATTTTGTACTGGCAGCGATCCGCGGTTTCGCGTAACTCTCGACCCCGTGGGAGTACCTATCGTGATAAAAAGTAAAAAAAATTAACATATAGATAACCTATGTGTTAATCCAGGTCTCCAGCTATCTACATACCAAGTTTCGTCTAACTCGGTCCAGTAGTTTCGGATCCTATTCGTTACAAACAAACAAACGAACAAAAAAATCTTTCCTCTTTATAATATTAGTGTAGACTAAAAATATAAAGTCGTATTTTGTATTACTTACTGAAATAACTTTTGTATTTTATACCTTTTGCTTTATACCTATTTACCGAAAATGGATTTCTTTAAAAGCCTCCTTTATAATAGCCGACAAAGTTCGACATTAGTTTAATAATGTGTTGATGTTGTACGGAAATAGAATCCATTAGGTATACGACTTGTATATAAATCTAAATATATTACGTATTCGATGTCTCGGTGATATAGTTTGGACCTACATAATGTTATCATTTATCATTATCACTTCCGCAAAATGAACATATAACTTACTGCGCCCAACTTTTTCACCTGCGTAAGTCCCGATCCCGTGGGAATTCCGGAAAAAAGCCTATGAAACTCAGCTTTCCCTAAACTATTTCTATGCAAAATTTGATTCTGTCCACTGGTTTCGGAGATTACCCTTACTACCTCACAAACTCACAAACTTTACCTCTTCATAGTTCTTATCTATACATATAAAATGCTTTGTCCTGACTAACTGTGACTGACGGATCAACGGCACAGCCTAAACCGCTGATCGTAGAGACCTGAAACTTGGAGGGTGTGTTCTTTGTATGACGTAGGCATCCGATAAGAAAGGATTTTAAAAAACATAACTCCAACGCGAACGAAACGAAACCACGGGTAAAACCTAGTATTAGTATATATTTGATGGAATCTATCAGTAACCTCTTCATTCAATCGGTTCACAAGGTATGGAGGATACCAAGTTGGTGGTTTTTAAATTCTAAATTTAATTATCTTTTATTTCTCTTACCTCGACGTTTCGACTGTTACAATAGTCATGGTCGCGAGGAGACACGAAGTAAAAGAAATAAAAATACGCGATTAAGACCCGGGAAAACAGTTACTATTAAAGCTAATTTGTCATGTAATTTACTCGAAGCTCCAAAACAGCTAGTCCTTTAAGTACTTACCTATTGGTAACTAAGTTAGGTATAATTTAATCAAAGGCAGCCCTGGGAGATGTCAGCTTAATTCAAGCAAGTACGACCCACTTTAAACGAACGTCCTTTGATCCTATTTCAACTTTTCTCTGTTAAGGTAAAGTAAATTTTCATTTAAATTATTTATAACTTCATTTCTGTCTAAATTAATTATAAAGAAGTAAAGTTTGTAAGTTTGTAGCTTTAATAGTCTCTGTGACTGAATTGAATAGAATTTCATACGACCAATGGGCATAGGCGACTTGGCATATCATATTTACACCGACCGAATAAAATATAAAGGTGCACCTACCAGCTATCTAGTTCTACTAATATATAAATTTTGGAAGTGTTTGTATGTTTTAGGGTTCCGAACCCAAAGGGTAAAAACGGAACTCTTTTACTAAGACTCGACTGACTCCACAGACACTATCCATCCGTCTGTCATATTATTTTTACTAGCGACCCGCCTCGGCTTCGCACGGCTGTATTATGCATGTATTATACATACATATAAACCTTCCTCTTGAATCAGTCTATCTATTAAAAAAAACCGCATCAAAATCCGTTGCGTAGTTTTAAAAATTTAAGCATACATAGGGATATAGGGACATAGAGACAGAGAAAGCGACTTTGTTTTATACTATGTAGTGATAAAATGTTAATCTATCTATCTGGTCTGTCTGACACCAGGCTGTATCTCATGAACCGTGATAGCTGGACAGTTGAAATTTTTATAGATGACTAGCTGTCCCGGCAAACGTTGTTTTGCTATTTACAAAAAAAAGATGTTGGCCGATTCTCAGACCTACTGAATATGCTCACAAAATTTCATGAGAATCGGTCGAGCCGTTTCGGAGGAGTTCAAGTTCGAACCCCGTGACACGAGAATTTTATATATATAGAGAAGATGTATTTCTGTTGCCGCTATACATCAAATACTAAAAACATAAATGATGGTACGGAACCCTTCGTGCGGGGGTCAGAGTCGTACTTAGCCGGTTTTTTGTTAGTTATTTTTTAAATAAAAATTACTAATGCGATGAAAATTAGTAGATACGTAATGTGGAACCCTGGAATAACACATGGGTTACTTTTTATCCCGAACCGTACCTACGGGATTGGAACTTACGCGAGAAAAACTGTGGGGCATAGTGCAGCTAGTGAGTTATAAAGGCAAAATATGAATCCGTTCAAATCAGCATTCACACTTGAATTGTCAAAAGAGCGCGAATGGCGGTACCATTTCGGTTGGAAACGAACAAATTTTTCCGTAATGAATGTCAGACGAATGAATATATTTATGAGGCTTTATGGAAATTCGCTTACGTTTAAATTATATAATTAGGTTGGAATTTTTTATTTGAAATACGTTTTCTTTTTTATACTCGTCACACACATTAGCTGTTCCCTGCTCGTAGATCTCGATCCCGTAGGAATTTCAAAGCACTAACTGTGCTATAACGACCCCTAAGTAACTATTGTGAATCCCTACAATATCTGAACGCTTTAAGGTGAAAGGGTACCGGCGCTCTCTCCATACAAACGTAGTCGAATGTTTCTTCCCTGGATAATGACACTAGCACAAATATTTTTGTGCCATAAAACCTATAACTGCCATGACCATGCCCCTATGTCTTGGTTTTTTTTTCATTTTCTAATTATCATAGAAATTAAGATTTAAATAATTAAAAAGAAAAAAATAAAGGGGCATGGTCATGACAGTTATAAGTTTTATGAACCAAAAATATTTGCTCTAGTGTCATTCATCTAGTGTTATCCAGGGAGAAAACAGTCGACTACGTTTGTAATAGTTTGTATGGAGAAAGCCCCCGGTACCCTTTCCTCTTAAGGTGAAACGGTACCGGCGCTCTCTCCATACAAACGTAGTCGAATGTTTCCTCCCTGGATAATGACACTAGCACAAATATTTTTGTTGCATAAAACCTATAACTGCCATGACCATGCCCCTATGTCTTGGTTTTTTTTCATTTTCTAATTATCATAGAAATTAAGATTTAAATAATTAAAAAGAAAAAAATAAAGGGGCATGGTCATGACAGTTATAAGTTTTATGCAACAAAAATATTTGCTCTAGTGTCATCCAGGGAGGAAACAGTCGACTACGTTTGTATGGAGTGAGCGCCCGGTACTCTTTCCTCTTAAATATTTATTTATTATTGATAGCGTCAGCGTTAGACCACTATTAAACCTGCCTGATGGTAGGTGACGATGCGGTTTAAGATGTAGCACGTTTTCCTAGACGATACCTCGCGCCTTGAAGACTCCAAATTGTACGTGTCAGGAAAGACAAAAGCAGGCAACTGATTCCATCCCCTTGCTGTACGAATAGGGAATGACAAAGCAAAACGCTTAGTGGCACTGTCTGGGATTTCCCACCATGAATCAGTCTCGCATATCAGTTTGCTTGGCTCAATTGTTACAATTTCGTTAAATCGTTAATTATTAAAAATAGTACATGTGTCTTCGTACCTTAATGATAAGAATCCATGGATGTGACTTTAATTGCTCCATTTCAAATAATACCTCCATATATTTGTAATATTGACCTTTGTGAGCGTGATCACATAAAAAACAAAACCCCATGAGTTTCTTGTGCCTTCTTCTCATTGGTGGGCGCGTTCCAAAGGCACACTTCCTAACTTAGTTTTTAAGACGATTCTAAGTGATCAATGTATATATACATAAGCATCGAAATGAATAAAAGAAATTTGACTTTGACTTGGTTTCAAAAGTAATTGCCGTTTCTAATAACTAATTCTGGGTACTATTACGTCTTTATAACATCGAGAACTCTTGTAGTTGTTTTATTGTTTGCAGTGACCATAATAATCTGTAATTAAACTAGTAATATTTCCTACGTGTTATTGGAATCGCTGATGTAATATGAGAGGAGAACTCATACGTAAGAAAGTTTTATGAATTGTGTTATTAGTGCGAGCTCCGGTGTTACCTATATCCGTGCCTAATGAGGGTCTAACTTTATTCGTTGAAAGATCAAAGCCTTTAGCTTTGTTGCGTAATTTTATACTTATCGCAATTTGTTTTATGTTAGAACCCTTTTATAAAAAAATCTCTATCCTTTTTAATCTAAATAATTTGTGTATCTATTTATTAATTCTAGGTCAATCTACCTAAATAATAAAATATTAATCATTCCCTATATGTAATTCATCTTCCGTAGTCCTGGGATAGGTCCCAGGAATACATAGATCAGAAGATGAATCATCATCATCATGTCAGCTCATACACGTCCACTGCTGGACATAGGCCTCCCCCATACGACAAACAGCGGTCCTGAGCCGCCTCCATCCACCGACTACCCGCGACCGCCACAATGTCGTCGGTCCACCGGGCAGCTGGCAGTGAACGGAAATTTCCGTTCACTGGCAGCTGGTCACCCTCCGTTTCGCGTTGCATCGTGGCCGCCACTCGAGAACCTTTACTCCCCAGCGGTTGTCAGTTCTGCGAGCTATATGACCTGCCCACTGCCACTTCAGCTTACCAATCCTGAGAGCTATGTCGGTGACTTTGGTTCTTCTACGGATTTCCGTATTTCGGTGTCTATCACGTAGAGAAACTCCGAGCATAGCTCTCTCCATAGCCCGCTGAGCGACTCTGAGCTTATGAACGAGGCCTATAGGCAGCGACCACGTAGAAGAAGAAGAAGATGAATAATAATCGTAAATATAAAAAACACGATATGTATCGTGTATTTTATAGAGAATGATTAATATTTTTAAATATATATTTTATAATACCTATGTAGTAAAGTAGAATTACCTAGAATTAATAAATAGATGTCAGGTAGGTACACAAATTATTTATTTTAAAAAGGATAGCGATTTTTTATAAAAGGGTTTTATAAAAGGCATTTATTTATAAAGCACCTCCTAAGGTACTTTATTAATAAATCCCTCCACAAATTGACATATTGAAACTGCAGTTATAGGCTTGCGAGGGAGGCAACTACAGAATCGAATTTGGGTGCAATATTTATGCTAAGACTATGCAACCTCATCTTGCACGGCGGAGGGATTTGATTTTAATATTAGATTTACAGCCTATGTTCTATTCTGATGTATAAGCTATATTATTGTAAAGTTTCATTAAAATCCATTCAGTAGTTTTTGCGTTAAAGAGTAACAAACATCCATACATCCAGACATCCATACATACAAACTTTCACATTTATAATATTAGTAGGATTGTTACTGCATTGAGAATTCCTGTATGTAGAGAATTCGTTCTAGGCATATTCCAAAATTCTTTTTTTGATCACCTATAGTCGCTTAACAGTTTTTCATTGACTCCTATTTTTTCGCAGCTTCGCTCTCTCGAAGTTGGTAGCGAGTTTCCAAGCATAACAAACCTCCGCCTCCTTGGAGGTGAACTAGAAGACGGTGCAAGACTGCGGTCTTTGGACCTCAGGTTCGACCTCGCTTACGATGGCAACTTCAGAATAGATGTCGACGCTGTTATGCTGTTGGGGAAGATAGCTAATATTTCTATCACTGGTAAGTAAGCTGACGTTAGTCGGAAGCAATGGCGACGATTGATCTGTTAACCATTACAATAGTTAAGGTTAGTTCATCCAGTAAAGGCTTTCCTTGGTTCAACTCTTTGACAAAGTAAATATAATATTTTAGGACATTCCAACATCGCTATCTAGCCCCAAGCTAAGTAACTAGACTTGAGTTATTAATGCTAGACAACGGATATACTTTTATTTTGTAAATATATACTTATATTATAATACATAGAAACATCATCACAGACAAATATCTAAGCATAAACACTTGTCTGAGGAATGGAACCCGCATCCCTGTGTTTGGAAATCTGACATGGTGACCATTGTGCCAGCTGGGTCATCCAGCATATAGCATTAACTCTTCATTCCTTTTATCCTTTCAGTTGAAAGCTTAAGTGGTAACGTGCGTGTTATGCTCCGTCGGAACCCGTACACGCATTGGGCGCTCGCATTCGAAGCACCACCGAAGTTAGACCTTCGAGTGCGAGGCAGGTTCCAAGGGAGGCAGCTCAAGCCGAGACTGGCTTCGTTGGTTGCAGCACATATCAGGAGGGCGGTGGCACAGAGGCATACGTTGCCTAATTACAAGATACGGTGAGGTTTTTACACAAGGTTTTTATGACAATTTTAACCTTACCTATTCCAACAGGTTAAGTTCTGTATGAGGACTCATTTATATTTTTTTTCCGGAAGGCACATTATGCCTTCGGTCCTCTTTGCCAGCCGTAGCAAAACCATGCGACAAGACAGAAATACCTAAATTATACACTTGGTTACAGACAAACCTCGCGGAGCTATTTAGCTCATGGTCCTGAACACCGGCTATGCCATTTATTTTATGATCAATTATATGGTAAAATACAATTTTGTCTTTACCGTCTTCCAGATATAAACCATTTTTCCCTAAATCGGAGCCGGGAAGCGCTGATGGCGACGAAGGTCCGACACCTCATGGGCGACTGACGGTGCGTCTGGTGGAAGTTACAAGGTTGCAATGGTCTGGACCGGCTGGGACAGTCCGAGCCGCGCTCGCTGTTGACTCACATGGATGGGTAAGAATATAAATAACCACTTTAGTAGCAAAGTATTCTTACAATCCAATTCTTAGCAGCTTACCTTGACAAATCTCTAACCTACTTGTACTTGTATACGGGCTTTTTTCCGCAATTAGACCCTTTTTATTTGGGTCCTTTTTGCTTGAGGATGGAGTAGGCTTGCCCGGCACCTACTACCCTCTCAGCTTAGTCGACCATGTCCAGAGGAGAGAACTTGTCAAACTTCTAGAGTCAACCAAGCCGCGGCGCGGGTTTCATAACGATGTTTTCCTTTACCGTAAGAGCAATGTCAATTAGCGCACATAAATTTTTCTTAACAAAAATCCATTGGTGCACGGCCGGCCGGGATGCGAACCCACGACCTTCAGAATGAAAATCGAGGTATCTAACACCGCCCCTCATCTCCAACCTAAAAACTTATGCATTGTAATTTCAATTTCCTTAGGTATCCCTTCGCCGCGGCGTGTTAGTCCTTGACGTGGTGTTGCCAGCAGTGAGCGGGCCGCTCGGGATCGTGTGTTGCCAGGGTGTTGGCTCTGTGCTAATTGATACTGTGGTGCCAATGTCACCAGCTTACAGAGCCGATCTTAGAAGAGACGATGTTGTACTTGCCATTGATAATAAACCTGTTAATAACACTGCTCAGGTGAGGATTTTGAAGACTTGGATAATTACACAGCCTCCCAGAACCCATTAAAACACAGGAATTTTATTAACTTATATTAGACTAGCTTTTGCCCGCGACTTCGTCCGCGTAGAAGTCGAAAATGAACCAATTGAAATCAAGTTGTCCCATACAAACTTTGCCCCCCTTTTTCACCCCATTAGGGGTAGAATTTTGGAAAATTCTTATCGAATGCCTACGTCATACAAAGAACACACCCTTCAAGTTTCAGGTCTCTACGATCAGCGGTTTAGGCTGTGCGTTGATCCGTCAGTCAGGACAAAGGATTTTATATGTATAGAAGATATGCACTGAGAGTGAGAAGACATTTATTATGAAAATTACTTATCAAAGTCTACTAGATTTTTCTTAACCAAATGCGTCCTTCAGCGGGCGGTAAATTTAGGTGACCAATCTTGTCATTTAGAGGACGGAAACGCAGTTCTTTCTGAAGGGACGATGTGGGTCCGAAGCTAATCGGATTCACAATAAGGATTACAAAGAATAAAACGTTTTACTCCAGGTTGTAAAACTCCTCCGATCAGTAGAACGTCGCGCGGTAACAGTGCGCGTGCGCCGCGGCGGAGGATTCACCTCGCGGCAGGAGGTCAACGAACCCAAGAAGATGAAGACCAACTTCTCATTCCGAAGGGTCTCCGAGGTCATGGAGGGGGTTCGACTGCAGGGCATTAGGGCTACTACTAAGAGTAATCATCAAGTAAGTATTTGTTATAATCGCCGTTTCACCCGCGTAACTCCCGATCCCGCAGGAATATCAGGATAAAAAGTAGCATATGCTATTCCCAATGAATCAATGTATCCTCATACCAAGTTTCATCAAAATCGGTCCAGTAGTTTCGGAGCCTATTCGTTACAAACAAAGAAAAAAAAAATGGGTGCGTGTACTTATGTACGCGCGTGAGAAGTTATACTTCTTTGGCATTATTTAAAAAAAAAAAAAAAAAAACTCGTCCGGCAAAAAACTCGTCCGACAAAAAACTCGTCCGGCAAAAAACTCGTCCGACAAAAAACTCGTCCGACAAAAGACTCGTCCGACAAAAAACTCGTCCGACAAAAAACTCGTCCGACAAAAAACTCGTCCGGCAAAAAACTCGTCCGACAAAAAACTCGTCCGACAAAAAACTCGTCCGACAAAAAACTCGTCCGACGAAAAACTCGTCCGACAAAAAACTCGTCCGACAAAATACTCGTCCGACAAATATAAATAATTAATTACATTAAAATAATTATGTAGTAGTAGTACCGCAGATGACAGCTGTCATCTTGCGGTTTGCGGACAACTTAAACATGGTTTTATGACAGCTGTCATCTTGCGGTTTGCGGACAACTTCATGGTGAGAATTTTGTGTGACGCTTTTGTAAAATTTCACTCTCATCATTTTTTCATAACGCGCCTAAAGAAGTATAACTTCAAAAATCTTTTTATAATATTAGTGTAGATACTATTATATCTCCTGGGTCATATCAATCAGGTGCCTAAAGATCAATAGACCTTACCATATTTCAGGACTTTTGATAGTAAAAATATGTTTTGCGTCAGTCGTAAATGTTTTATTTGTATAAGTGCTGTTTATAAAAAAACTTGACTGTTTAAAGTTGGCCATACCAGAGCTTTCTATTTTACTGAGCTAGTCAGTAGTTTGTATCTATGTCAACCTTTTTAAAGCTCGTAAGCAGTAACCTGAGATATTCTGCAACACCAAGATATTTATGAAACGTCCCCTTTTCTTTTTAGGAATCAGATTCATACCCAGCGAAAACAATAGAACCATCAACAGATACCGAACCACCGAAGAAGCTCGAAACCCGTCCACACACGAAACCAGCTGACACATCCCCGTCCAACTTCGGGCTGCGCAAGCGCCGCTGCTCCGTCGAGAACAAATCCTCAGACAGTTCCGCCGGAAGTACGCCCCCCGCTTCCGGTGCAAGTACACCCCTCCGACAAGCTACAGTCACCAACAAAACTGTCAAACATCAAGACATACCCATCATTAGAACTGATTCGTCTGAATGTAAAGATAAATCCGAGTCTGTCCTAGACGAAGACGACCAAGTGTTCGAAACGGGAGGCCCTCGGCAAACCGAACACGTTGAAATATGCCAAATGTATTGGACGAAAAGTTTACAGTTAAAACCTATTATACCATTCGATGAAGAAACGGAGTTCAAATTGAATGAGAATCATAAATACTTGAATATAAATGTGTGGGCGACTGTACCGGGGGAAAAAGACGAAATTTTGTTAGGTTATTTGAATATACCTTTGACTGCGTTGTTGGCTGAATGTCAGGACTCGACTGTACCGCATCATATGAAGAGGTATCAGTTCTTGCCGCCTGATGTCGATATTAAATTCAGGTAAGCACTTCCCTACTATCGCCACACAATTTTTAAACCTGTAAATAATATCTGAACAGAACAAAACCCAGTTAACACAATGGTCACCATGCCGGACTGCTAAAAACATGGTTGCGGGTTCGATTCCCGCCTCAGACAAGTATTTATGCTTAGATATTTGTCTGTGGTCTGGTTGTAGCTATGTATTATAAGTATATAAATAGTATATCCGTTGTCTAGCACCCATAACACAAGTCTAGTTACTTGGGGCTTGATGGCTATGTGTGGAATGTCCTGCAATATTTATTATTTATTTATTTATATCTAGAAAGATGAAAAGATGTTTGTATTGAGTGCAATGTCCAGCAATATTTTATTAATTGTCTGTTATGCGTCCCATATCCCGGAGCCCCGGACCTTTGGAAGGTGTGCGTGGAGCCGAAGCCAAACGTAGAGGCCCTTTAGAATAATAACGTTTAATAGCAAAGTATGATGTGGACACCAAACTGGCGATTACTCGTGTCTGCACTAAAATTATTTTATTTACCTATTATTAATACTGTTTTAACGGTGAAGAAAAACATCGTGATGAAACCCTTGGCTTAGTTGACTCCAGAAGTATTGACGAGTTATTTCCTCTGGACATGGTCGACTAAGCTGAGAGAGTAGTAAAAGTGCTGGGCAAGCTTACTCCATCTAATTCCTGCCATAGGTTCTACAGTATCCTTAATTGCATGGCAAGTTGCTGACGCTGCATAAATCCCCGACTTTTATCCCTTGTAACTTTCAGACGGCTGAACCGATTTCGATCAAACATAGCCAAGAACACTCCTTAGTAATTCATCTTCTAGCCAAGAACACTCCTTAGTAATTCATCTTCTAGCCAAGAACACTCCTTAGTAATTCATCTTCTAGCTAAGAACACTCCTTAGTAATTCATCTTCTAGCCAAGAACACTCCTTAGTAATTCATCTACTAGCCAAGAACACTCCTTAGTAATTCATCTTCTAGCCAAGAACACTCCTTAGTAATTCATCTTCTAGCAAAGAACACTCCTTAGTAATTCATCTTCTAGCCAAGAACACTCCTTAGTAATTCATCTTCTAGCCAAGAACACTCCTTAGTAATTGAAGACCCAGTTGGCACAATGGTCAACATGCCGGACTTTTTCTGTGGTCTGGTTGTTTCTATGTATTATAAGTATATATTTACAAAACAAAAGTATATAAGTAATTTATCCGTTGTCTAGCACCCATAACACAAGTCTAGTTACTTACCTTGGGGCTAGATGGCGATGTGTGGAGTAAAAAACATCATAATCGGTTCATCCGTTCGGGAGCTACGATGCCACAGACAAACACACAGACATGTCAAACTTATAACACCCCGTCGTTTTTGCATCGGGGATTAAAAAAGTTAAATTTGATTTTTATTTCTCCAGTAAAAGTCACAAGCTATCAACCCACGCGGGGTTCGAGCCGTGCCTGTGTTTCGGAGACGCTCTGGTCTGGTGGGAGTGGGAAGGTATAGGTGGTGTCCGAACTATCCCCAAGTCGAAGGAGGCCCCCCCTCGGCCGCCGAAGCCGACCCGAGCGACGCACGACTTCATACGGACGCACTTTAACAGATCTACGCAGTGCGATTTCTGTAATAAGAAGGTGGGTTTACTTCTGCTAAAGTACCTATAGAGGTACCTAAAAACTTCTTAATTTACTCCTTAAGGTGAAAGGGTACCTGCGCTCTCTCCATACAACCGTAGTCGACTGTTTCCTCCCTGTATAATGAGTGACACTAGTGCAAATATTATTTTTTGTTGCATAAAACTTATGACTGCCATGTTTTGTTTATTCTATTTTTTCTTTTTAAATCTTATTTTCTATGATAATTAGAAAATGAAAAAAAAAAACAAGACAGGGGCATAGTCATGGCAGTTATAGGTTTTATGCAACAAAAATATTTGTGCTAGTGTCAATAGCCAGGGAGGAAACAGTCGACTACGATTGTATGGAGAGAGAGCCGGTACCATTTCACCTTAAGAATCGATTTCATTATGGTATGGTGGGTAGGTAAAATCTAGTGGTAACATTGAAAGAGTTCCAAAAATATTTACACTTTTTGTTAGCTACGGGGTATTACTGTCACGCGTCGAAGCTGGAGAGCTACAGAACTCAAAATGAATGACAAGAAGTCAAATTGTCTTTCATATTTGACTTCCATTTGCCTAAGTGTCAATTCAGCGACAATTTATTACGAAACCGCGACGTAGAGTTTTTAGCGTCAACGAGAAAATATCACTAAGATTTTTTCACACTTAACTTATTTCTATTCTATTTCTTATTTATTATTTCCATAGACATAGACAAATATAATTAAGCCATCTCGATTTTTGTTGACCAATCAAAGGCGTCGTGCAGTGGGGAAAGGATTTACGACGAAAAGGGCGGAAATACGGATCTAAAATAACCGTTTCTGAGTAGGGGTGACAAAAAAATATTACCAGTATTAAAAATGGCGTACAAATAGTAGGTAGTAATTAATGCATAATCAAGTTCAGAAATCTATACAAATAAAATGCTTCTGAAACTTGGAGGTTGTGTTCTTTATATGAAGTAGGTAGGCATCCGATAAGAAAGGATTTTCCGAAATTCAACCCCTTTAGGGAGTGAAAAAGGGGGGCAAAGTTTGTATGGGACGTGATTCCTTAGTCCAATCTACTCCAAATTTTCGACTTCCACGCGGACGAAATCGCTAGCAAAAGCTAGTATTCAATAAAAATTAGACGTTTGAATACAATAGGGCAATTTTCATTAAGCAGACTTGGCAATCAACCTAAACAAAAAATCTAAAAAAAATAAAAAAAATAGAAGCAATCGTTTGAACTACTTAATTTACAATACCAATTATTTCGAGCAATAATAGATATTTGATAAGTAGTCAGAATAAAACCGTTATTAGCTCACTATGAAACATTTGTAACAGAACCTGTTATTAATTTTAACTTCTTTCTCACAGACGTATTCTTTTAATTATATGTAGGTATTGTTGCAATGGTATACTACGCAACTTTATTCTTTGATTGTCAGAAATGTAGTTTTGAAAGGAGAGTAGTTTGACTAAAATACAAAGGCTTTCAAAATTTATAATGTACTTACTAAAAATAGCAAATATTTTTGTAGCAAGATATTGTACTTGTACAAAATTGTTGTCTAAAAAATACCAGCAGGGTTGGCCTAGCAGTAGATACCTAGACGTTCATTCTTAAGATCCGGTCGTGGGTTCGAATCCCGGCTGGCAGTGCACAAATGGTTTTTCTTACAAAAAAAAATTTGTGCGCTAATTGACAATGCTCTTACGGTGAAGTAAAACATTTTGATGAAACCCGCGGCTTAGTTGGCTCAAGATGTATTGACAAGTTATTTTCTCTGAATACGGTCGATTAAGCTGAGAGGGTGGTGGTTGGGCGGTAATTTAGGTGGTGGCTGGGCGAGCAAGCCTACTCCATTCTCATGCAAAAAGGACCCACCTAAAATGGTCTAATTGCGGATATGTATGTAAAACCACAGGGTGTAGCCAGTCCTTACTAAATTATTAAGAGGAAAGTTTTTTTTGTTTGTCATGAATAGCCTCTGAAACTACAAGACCGATTATGATGAAACTTTGAAAATTAATGTTTCTTCATACATTAATTCATTAAGAATAACATAGGCTATATTTTATCCCGATATTCCCACGGGTTCGGGAGTTACGCGGGTGGAACCGCGGAGCGCTGCTAGTTACTAATAATTATGAAACTTGTCGACAGATATGGTTGAAAGATGCAATGCAGTGTCGGAACTGCGCTCTGTGCTGCCACAAGAAGTGTGTTACGAAGTGTCAGGAGTCCTCACCGTGCATACCGAAGCAAGATCGAGGAGGTAAGATTGCTATAGTAGAAGGCCATAGTTTACTATTGGGCACTTTAGTACACTATATGGCACACATTGTACACTATAGCAAACTCTATAGTAAACTATGGTACACTATGGCAAACTATGGTACAGTCGACTGCATAATTGCAGCCCTTGGTAGAATTCGGATATTACTATTATTGGAATGTTTGCATTCTAATAATTTTTGTTTGATTAATTGATGAGTTAGAAGACTTTAAACTTTAACTAAAGCAGGTGTCTAGAATCTTGCTCGTGTTGAAAACATTCTTATAAAAGCCGTTTTGAAGCTCTACGGTGGGTCTGCAATTATGCACCCGACCGCACCTTCAGATAACAAGTAGTTCAACTTACGTTGCCGCGTGGTTCTGTGTGTGCGTGAGTCTGTAAAAACTATGTTTTACCAACTCACGCAGAAAAAGGAACGCCATCCAGTCAAAATTAGTTCAAATATCTTTACACTAAAGCTCTATCAAATATACTGTAGTAACTACTTAACCTATTTAAAAATCTGCTAAGAATATAAATTGGGCTAAAGTATTACGAAGTTAAAAATGCGTTTATATAGGTTAGTCCCATCAACATTTTATCTGTCTGTTTATAAAATTCAACAATTAATTTGACTCAATGATTGAAAGTTCAAACATTATTTTCATCGGGATATTTTCGACGATCAAAACAGAACATTAATCCTGCTTACATTTCACAAAGTCATGTTATTTTTATAACGTCTAAATACTTTGTTTTATAAACCTGAAGTTGCAGTTTATATTCGTTTTATGCTTCAAAAGGATTAAAATATAAAATTGTCCGTCTTCGTTTTGTAATGTTGCCAAAATCTTGAGTCGTTTTCGGTCGGTGACCTTCATTGACTGTATTTAATGTTTGTACAAATGTATGATGTAGTTAAAAATATATTAGTGGAAGTATTCTGAACACGTTGGATTTGCGTGTTAGTTAAATGCGCAGGATTAGACGACTTACAATGTGTGTCGAATTTACGTTTAATTTTTCTACATGCACCTTTACTGAACTAAAATTGAATAAAATTCCCCCAAAATTGACCAAGAATTAAAACTAGAGCACGTGATTTTTTCTTCTCGTTCCTTTCAAAATTCATCTTTCTCTCCTGTTTTCTTTACAGAATATTTATTCTATTAGTTAAATAGACAGAACCTAAAAAATCTAAAAGTATGTATAATTACCTCTTTGTTTATAACTTTTTTCTTTTACGAGACTTTTCAACTACATTCGGCCAGTAGTTTTTTACTTCAAGACGAATAAAAACTCTTTACAAACACTAACAAACCTTCTCACTCTTTCTTTACTACATTTTCTTTTTAATGACTTCGTTCGATTGAAAACAGCCAGTAATTTATTACTTCATGACAAAAGTAAACCTAATTAGATGTTATCAAACCTCTGCCTCTTTTTTTTAACTGTTTTCTTTTTAAGGACTTTTTTCAATTATTGAAAATGGCCAGAAGTTTTTACTTCAAGACGAATAAAACCTCTTTCTATTTCACTTTTTTTGAAGTGAAAACTTCTTTAGCGGCGGAGCACTTTTTCTGTAATGGGTATAAAATCTTAAACTCGCGTCAGGACACGTGACCTGATCGAAAAAGCGTAAGACGGATGGAGAGTAGACAGCTATCCCCTCTCTACGGCGCGGCGAAAATGTATGCCTGGGCCTACTGTTTTTAATTTGGCTGTGAGTGTATTAAGACGTACATATGGTATTTTTTAACGGACGACTATTGACGGACGACAAATGTCGGACGACAAATGTCGGACGACTATTTGTCGGACGACTATTGACGGACGACAAATGTCGGACGACTATTGACGGACGACAAATGTCGGACGACTATTTGTCGGACGACTATTGACGGACGACAAATGTCGGACGACAATTTGTTGGACGACAAATGTCGGACGACAATTTGTTGGACGACAAATGTCGGACGACAAATAGTCGTCCGACTATTTTTTTTTTTTCATCTAAAACTCTTTTTGCGTATGTTCTCGCGACATATGAGATTTTACACAGATATACAGTTTTCACTTCTGCCTGTTTATACTACCAAATATATCACATCCATAATGATCTGAGACGAGTAGGTATAGCAGCTAGTAAAAAATATAAAACACCTGAAATTGAGAACCTTCTCATTTTTTAGAGTTCCGAACCCAAAGGGTAAAAATAGTCACCCTATTACTAAAACTGTCCGTCTGTCTGTCACCAGACTGTCCCCCGAATACTGAAAGGCTACTTAATCTTAAGTGGCCCTTAAATTGATATTTAAGTGTAGGCTTAGAAAATAGGCAATAGAAAACATACACTTAACATCAATTTAAACGGCACTTAAGATTAAGTAGCCTATCAGTATTCGGGGGTCACCGAATACTGAAAGGCTACTTAATCTTAAGTGGCCCTTAAATTGATATTTAAGTGTTGGCTTAGAAAATAGGCAATAGAAAACATACACTTAACATCAATTTAAACGGCACTTAAGATTAAGTAGCCTATCAGTATTCGGGGGGTATCTCATAAACCGTGATAGCTAGACAGTTGAAATTAACACAGTATGTATTTCTGTTGCCGCAATGACAAATCACTATCACTACACTACATAGTATAAAACAAAGTAGCTTTCTCTGTCCCTATATCCCTATGTATGCTTAAATCTTTAAAACTACGCAACGGATTTTGATGCGGTTTTTGAAGTGAAAACTTCTTATGGCGCGTTGGGCACTTTTGTGGGTGAGCATTTTCAGCCGTTCTCGCGACAGATTTTGACGCGACAGATGAGATTTTATTTGTGTTAGTCTTTTTGTTTAACTTATACTGCCATCTATTACACAAATTGAGAAACTTAGTTTCTAGAAAGACCGCTATTCGAATGTAGATGGCGCTGTTTTAAATTGTTTACTGCCATCTAGCGAATAAAAAATAAACTATATTTGTTTAAGTGAGTGCTAATAGATGGCAGTAGCAGATCGTTTCAAGAAATATTCTATGAGAAATAACAAGTTTATTGTTTTCACTTCTGCCTGCACTCCCGGAGTGCGCTGTTTTTTCTGCTAAATGCGGCCAGTATTTTTTTCTTTATGATTAATAAAACCTTTTCGTAGACCTACGATACCCGCTTCATAATTTCGTGTCCACTCCACAGATAAATCGCATACTAACAATCTCACTACAAAAATTAAGTAACATTACAAATCAAAATGAAGCTAGAGTAATAAATTCAGTAACTATGCAACAATACAATGAAATCTATTGCACACTAGCGGGCAAATTCCGTCATTTCATACGGCAATATAGTGTTAGTAATTGCACCAAATTATACGAGCATTAGAGCAGACGGATTCTTCTTGAACTAAAATTTTAGTACGTGTTTTGAGATATCACATAGACGGTGGCGCCACTGTTAATAGCGTAGATCAATTGGATAAACTATCCATACATATAATTTAGATGTTGCGTGTACGCAGACACTTGCGAATGTGAGTCGGCAAAACGCGGAAGAAATGAATGATCCAATTATGTTTCGTACAAATTATAATTATTTAACTTGAACTTGTTAATTTAACAATTTTGTTCTGAACATATTCTATTTTGTAATTCATACGTGTTTATTATTTTTAAACCATCACTTTTTAGACTAAAGTAAGTAATCTCTAAATATTAAATTAAAAGTCCGCAGTAAAAGTTTAAAACTGACTTTTTGATATTTTGACATACCTAAATAAATAAATAAATAAATAAATATTGCAGGACATAATATTCCACACATCGCCATCTAGCCCCAAGCTAAGTAACTAGACTTGTGTTATGGGTGCTAGACAACGGATATACTACTTATATTACTTTTCTTTTGTAAATATATACTTATAATACATAGAAACAACCAGACCACAGACAAATATCTAAGCATAAATACTTGTCTGTGGCGGGAATCGAACCCGCAACCCTGTGTTTGGCAGTCCGGTATGGTAACCATTGTGCCAACTGAAACTTTTTCTTAATGGATACCTATATAGGCATCCACTAAGAAAAAGGTTTTGGAAAATTTGACCCTTACGCGGACGAAGTCGCGGTTAAAAGCTAGTTCAGTATTAGGATAAGTGGAAAACCTAACCACGATACGTAAATACTTTTTGTTTTTGTAAAACATGTCTGCTTCCGGCGTAATTAACTGAACGAAAAATATTTTCATACCAAGAAAAATACTCGGATTTTCCCTAGACTTGTTTTTCAATTTACCTTATTCCCAGCCTAAATAATCGTGTAACACATAAGACTGCGCAAAAAGTAGTTATGGGAATCTATTTATATCGCTCTCTACAATTTTTCCATCAATGAATCTACTTTAGTTTTCAAATTGTAAAACAAACGTAAACAGGTTTACGTCGTAATTCGGATTTGTTAGACGTAAAATTGTTTACAGCAGATGCCTGTAAAGTTTGTAAACATCCCGATAGGTACTAAAATTATAATAAAAAGGAAAGTTTTTTCACTTTGTTTATAATTAACTAGCTGCGCCTTGCGGTTTCACCCGCGTAAGTCCCGATCCCGTGGGAATATCGGGATAAAAAGTAGCCTATAACCTAATGGACTATCCAACACAAAAATAATTTTTCAATTCGAACCAGCAGTTCCTGAGATAAGCGCGTTCAAACAAACAAACAAACAAACTCTTCAGCTTTATAATATTAGTATAGATATGTCACCCATCTAAGAAAACTTGGACTAATGAGACGAATATAACAATACCTATATTAAAGAAATCCATCAAGTGGATTAGAAGCTATGAGGGATTAAAAATATTATACAAATAGGCGCGAAAAACAAGGAAAACCCTTTTCCTTGCAGTCGGGCTAAAAAGTGGTCCATGCCCACTGGATTGTCTCAATGGTGGCGTATTTGGAGAGAAAGTATTTATTTAATATTTTAATTTCATAAAAACACGGATTAATCTTGGACTCATAGTTTCGTGGAAAATTATGTTGACTAACATTTTTTATTACGGTGTTGATGATAAAGTGTTAGTTTCATGGTCCATGCCCACTGGATTGTCTCAATGGTGGCGTATTTGGAGAGAAAGTATTTATTTAATATTTTAATTTCATAAAAACACGGATTAATCTTGGACTCATAGTTTCGTGGAAAATTATGTTGACTAACATTTTTTATTACGGTGTTGATGATAAAGTATTAGTTTCACTGTTTGGCACGACCAATATGTATCCCAAATACCAATAGATAAATAGTTGTAAATAGACATGACATAGTTTTAGTTCCGTCGTTATTGTTTTACGAGGCATGATTTACGTTTTAATTCATAGGATTAGACAAAAGAATTAAAACTTTTTGGTCATAAAAATATCCACTCATACACAGAAAAAAGTTTTTGAAGCAATAAATGAATAGGTACTTAGGTACTCTTGGTTTTAGTAAAAAAATATTCTATATATATAAAAATCAATTGCTGTTCCTTAGGTCCGTATTAATAAACCGAACTCAATATCGATTTCAATCTTGAGTTTGCTCTTGAGTTGCTGCGCTGATTAATAAACCTATCTTAAGACGCGATTAAAGAGCGACGTATCACTTGAGTCATACCGTATTAATAAATCAAACTCAGCTCTCAAAATATGTCTCAAGATGTAGTTTCGTGAACTCAAGTCTGATTGCGGGTCATACAAATCTTACATTTTTTTTAATATTTTCACATTAAAAACAAGTTGACAGCAAAATATGACGACACTACCTACCATAGGGTAAGAACATATCATTTAAGGTAAGAACAAAGCGTTACTGTCATTCAAGATCAGTCTCAAATCTCAAGAGCGATATCAGCCTGGTTAAAACTTGAGTTTTATCTATTAATTAACGCCTAACTTAAGATAGTGACCGCATCTCAAGACTCACTCGATTGATACGCACTCAAGATCGATATTGAGAGCGATTTATTAATACGGGCCTTAGTCTCGCTAAAACTCGAGAACGGCTGAACCGATTTAGATGATTTCGGTTTTGAAATGTTTGTTGTAGTCCAGGGAAGGTTTAAACGGTGAGAATTTAAAGATCGGACTTACGCGGGTGAAACCGTGGGGCGCAGCTAGTCTTAAATATATAAGTTGTATTCTTAATTTAAAAGCAATATTCTTATGAAAGAAAAGTGCTTATTATTTTCAAGAACATTTACTAAAAATAAGAAATTATTCTATTGGGAGGGTGAATTATTTCTTGCTTCAAAACAAAACTTTTTTTTCTGTGTATTTGTGAATAAGTAATGTTAAATTAATCGTCGTAATGTTTCTTTAGATCACCTCAACTGTCCTCCACCCGAACTAATAATGACCGAAGCCGACTCCATCGTCGATCCTGACTCCGACGAGGAACCAGAGAGGAAAGACTCTTTGGAAGTTCACGAAGAAGGTACGTTCACTTCGCTCCCTTTGTTCTCTTTAATGCGTTTTATTTTTCCGCTTACAAGTGTTAAGAATACAAAGACTTTTATTCTAGCTATTTTTAAAAGACGTTTAGGATTTTGGCACACTATGCGTGGGACTACATCTCCAACTCTTTTTTAACATTCCTTAAAAAAACTTTATTTGCCAAAACATTTACAAAAATGTATCCCCGTGGAAAGTAGTACTTTCCTGGCCATGGGTTAGAAGTATGTACTTTTTAGCCCAAGGGTGGAAAGTAGTAATTTTCTGCCCGGTGAAGGACGTACGATTCGGTCAACAAAAATCTCATTGAGATCAAACATTTTTTCTACACAAAAAACACATTTTACTATTGCATATTCTGTTTGACGTCATTCCAAAGTTAAATAAATAATAATTATACATATAAATATATGGTTATAATAATGGATAAGATATGGGACACATAGCAGACAATAATAAAAATACTCATTTTTATTTTAGTTATTGTTAGTTACCGATGTTCATATCTCACACAACGCAATAACACGTCTTGTGTTTTCACACCATTTTCTTTGTGTACAGACGAATTATTCGAATGCTGACGAAAGGGGCGATTTCAGTCCATAAGTCATCCGGATATACCTGACTGACATTTATCAACACACAGGTTTCTAGGTACTAAATAAACCTTATTGAATACATGTTGTTCCATGTGATACTGTCCGGGACTGTACCTTCGTCTTGCATTAGCTCTCCTTTTGTTAATGACTGTATAACAACTAACTATGTACACTGAAAAAAAGGTTTCTTAAAACAATAAATGATCCTCTCCTGAACGCCAGTTCTCGTAAATAAAATTGTTCAAATTACATTGCAATATCACTCTGATTGCATTTCGATTACATTACGTTTAATCGAAATGATATTAAGTACAATGTACTTAATTGAACAATGTTATTTACGAGAATTCGCCTTCAGAGAGAATAATATCTTGTTTTTAGTAAATGTTCTTGAAATTAATAATAAGTATTATTCTTTATTTGATATTATTAAAAATAAATTAAGAATATCTGCTGCTTATAATTTTGAGATTTTTTTACTAAAACCAAGAAACTATTCTCTAGCGTCTATAGAGAGAGAATTATTTCGTGCTTAAAAAAACCTCTTTTTTTCTGAGTAGATGCTCCTGTGCTGTATAGAATAAATACGAATAAATAAAGCTAGCTTTCATCACAGCCTTAAATATATACCTAAATACTAACCTATACTTTGCTATCATACCATTGTATATAGTTACATTTTTGTGTTCTATTTAGTAATTCGCTTTATTGATAAAGTAGGTACTTATAGAATATTCGATATATATTATAAGGTGTGCTTACAATGTAGATCACTCTTGCTAATAAATTAGTTTTAAGAAAATAACACCTAACACGCTGGCGCTTCAGCTCTTACTATTTTACTTCCAATACTTATTTAAAAAGGTAAAATTAAAATATTAATATGTCCTATAGCAAGGCAAATGGCCTTTTTACTCCCTAATAAAATAATAAATGTTTTTTTTTATTATTATTACCGACAATCTACAATCCACTCTAGAATCATCCGCTCCGCTCTCTACATTTAAATAAACATATTTTCCTCCCTTATGGTGCAATCTACGTCTACTATTTATCAACAATATTTTTTTACCATTTGAAACATAATAAAGTGATTGTTCTCCATTTAGATCTCACCTTTCCCCTGCATTAACTTGTCCTTTAATGCTCTGTTTACTGCCAAGGATGGTTCATCGCAACATGTCTCTGAGCTAACGGTTAACATAATTTTTAACTTAGGTAACGTAATTAGTGATCTTGTGGCGTAATTTATGAAAAAATAGGTAAATATTTTTACGAATTCTTGCATTGCAGAATTCAGATGAAGTTAGCGCAAGAGTTCTTAAAATACACATCAAATGTTTGTGCTAATTCTTTTCTATCTACAGTTTTTAGGGCTCTGGACTAATCTCTACGGTTTGTCAGTAAGGGCGTGACTTTATATTCCGTAAAGTCACCATATGAGAACTCATTCTACGGGGTGAACTTACGATGATACATTTTGAATTGGTTGATTCACCCTACTAACGAATTTATTTAAATAAAACATCAATAAAGTAAATCAAAAGTAGGTACCCTAAAGAGTTATTCATATTTACGAAATTGCGATCTCTATCAATTGACAAATCGTTTATTATTAATAGCTTATCACTAACACTTCACTACATAGTATAAAATAAAGTCACTTTTCGCCGTCCCTATGTATGCTTAGATCTTTAAAACTACGCAACGGATTTTGATGCGGTTTTTTTAATGGATAGAGTGATTCAAGAGGAAGGTTTATATGTATAATACATGCATAATATAGCCGTACGAAGCCGGGACGGGTCGCTAGTTAATTACTAAAAGCATGCTAAGTTTTTTATTGAAATCATTAGGTAGGTAATAGTGAGTCCAATAACCCTCATCCGTATTTCCGTTTTCCACTGAAACCATCTTTTGTGCCAAATGTTACAATGCAAGTCATTGAATTCGATTCACGGTCAAGCATAATATGTATTTATTATTTGTACTTTATACCCAGGACTTTTAGTATGTAGATACAAAAATGGCTCTCGAATCTTCTTTCATTATTTCATTGCTGGAAATTTTAAATAAGTAGGTGGAAATTCTCACAAAACTATATAACTAATAACTAGTAATCGAAAACTGAACAATCTACTGTATTATGATTATGTGGAACGATCTCTTCATGTTTTTGAAGATCCTCGTCATTTTTTAGCCTTTTAGTCAGCTTTTAGTGCATATTTTTTGAAAACGTCTAAAAGATGTTTCGGCATATACAAATTTGAGGTGCAATTCTGTTAATCACTCCAAAGATCCTCGTGAGATCTTCACCACTTTTGTGGGACCACCCTTGAGGTAGACTCTTTCCAACAGAAAAAGATTCATCAAAATCGGTTGATAAACAAAGAAGATATGCGCGATCATCCATAAAAAAAAACATACATACATCCGAATTGAGAACCTCCTCCTTTTTTGGAAGTCGGTTAAAATAGACAATATTTTTGATAAACATTATATTATTATGTATATATCAGTATTATTTTGATTTAGGAACTAAGTATACCAATCCTTTTTCTTCTTCTGTATCTTAATTGAGACTCCAAATTACCCCACCGTAAGACATACTGATAGAGCCCTAAAAACAACAGCAATAAAGCTCATTTTGCCTCGTAGTAAGTGTGACTTTGTCGTTTAGAAGTGGTACTAAGATATTCAGTATCTTACCCAAGACTCCCAAATCCCCCAACGAAATAACCATATATACCAATAGACACCCTAAATCGACCACAGTAAAGCTTGTTTTGCCACGTAGTTAATTATAAGATATTGTTGGTTTGGGTTAGTACGATGAGCTTCAGTATCTGACCCAAGACCCCAAATCATCCAACGTAAGAACCGTATATTATATACCAATAGAGACTTTAAATCGACCATAGTAAAGCTTCTTTTGCCTCATTGCCTCGTAGTAAGTGTGACATTGTTAATTAGGTGGTGGTGCAATGAGTGCACTGGTGGCGGGCCTTCGCCGCGCCGGGTCCGCTCATTCGCTATCAGCGCCCAAAACCTGTGCATCTTCCAGGTCCTTGCCGCCGTCTCCGAGTCACACGCCCAGGTGAGGTATCACTACTTAATATTAATATACACTACAGTCGGCAACAAAGGTGGAAGCCCATCATAGAGTTCCAAAATACCAACAAAAAATGTTTCTGAAGAAAGTTTAAGGACTTTAAAAATAAACAATAGCGTTAATATTGAATAAATTAAAATAATCTTGTTATTGTTAAGGACCTCTACGTGTTGGTTTTGGCTTCAAGTACGCCTTCCAAAGGTCCGGAGCTTCATAGCCCCGTGAGACACTAAAATAAACTTATTAAAAAACTGAAATTATAATAAAAGAAGAATTAAGGTTTAATAAAGGTGGTGGGGTTTAGGTGTTAGAATGAAGGTTTAATGTGGTACAATAAAGAGTTTATCTATCTATCTATCTAAATTATCGCTATTTAAAACACCCTACAATGAGCTCCCATTTTTGTTGCCTAACACAAATACCTATATATATACCTATATACTTTAATTGCACAATAAAATACTCCAGTAACACAATATACTTAGAAAATTGTTGTTAATTATTCTTAAAACTACCTACCATCCATTGTACACAATTTATGCAATACAAATTCTTTCTTATTCTTATCGAAGAATATATTTTTTTAACTTTTATCATACTGTACCTAAGTATTACTAGATTACTATTACTATATTACTAGATTAGGTAGTTTTAAGATTAATTAACAACAATTTTCCCATTGCGGGCATGCAATAAGTACTTATAAGTAGGTACTAAAATAAAATTTCAGAATTTCAGATCTTATACTTAAATCTATAATTTAATTATAGTGTTTGTTATTATTTTATTTTTCAAATTTTATTACAATAGAGATACCATGTACCTAGTTAAATCTTCAAGCTAATTATTATAAAAAAACTAGCTGTCCCGGCAAACGTTGTTTTGCCATTTACAAAAAAAAAACTGAAAGAAACAAAATAAAAAATAGATGTTGGCCGATTCTCAGACCTACTGAATATGCTCACAAAATTTCATGAGAATCGGTCGAGCCGTTTCGGAGGAGTTCAACTTCGAACTCCGTGACACGAGAATTTTATATATATAGGGATAATACCTATTTACCTATTTATCCCTATCACTATCGAAGTACTCATTCAGATTGTAAAAGTGTAAAGTGAAACATCGTTAAGAAACCGATACTAGAACTTATCAAGGTCCGAACCATACATAATCCGAAACAGTAACTTATTCAAGTACTAACACAAACCTCATTGTTTGGTTTAATAGTACTTTTTTAGCTATAATATGTTTTTGTTAATATTTAAGTAATAAATAAATAATAATAATAATAATAAATGACGTTCTAAGAATAAATAAATAAATGTTACATTAAACCTTAAAATGAACACAAGACAAAATAAAAGTTAATTATATAAAACTACCCATAGAAACAGATTTTATGGTAAGGTCAGCGTTTGTCCACTATCTCACACGATATGGATATGGACGTTGTGGTCTAAGATGTAGCACGGTTTCTTAGACCATAAACACTTGTGACTTAAAAGGAAAAGGTACCGTAGGCTCTTTTCAAACAAACTATTACAAACGTAGTCGACTGTTTTCTCCCTGGATAATGACACTAGAGCAAATAGTTTTGATGCATAAAACTTATAACTGCCATGACCATATTGACCATGCCCCTATATATTTTTTTAATCTTAATTTCTAAAAAACAAAACATAGGGGCATAGTCATGGTAGTTTTATGCTACAAAAATATTTGCGCTAGTGTCATTATCCAGGGAGGAAACAGTCGACTACGTTTGTATGGAGAGCGCTACCTGCGCGCTCTCCCTTTCACCTTAAAGACGGGAAATCCAGATTTTCACTGGAATAATGTATATTATTCCAATTCTTTACAATGTCAATCTGTGAACAAAATAGATAACAGTTAGAACTACACAGAAAAAAACGTTTTCTTTAAGCAAGAAATAATCCTCTCCTTAGAGACGTTAAATAGCAGTATTTAATTTAAAAGCAATATTCTTAAATTAAAAATACTGTTTAATTTTCAAGAACATTTGACTAAAAGCAAGAAATTATTCTCCAGTGTCTACTCTACAGAGAGCATTTTTTCTGGCTTAAAGGACCTTTTTTTACTGTGTACTCTGATTAAGATAAGAGTGAAGCTAATACTTGCAAAAGGATGGTAGAATTTCTATCAAATAAATAAATAAACTGAAAAATCTAAAAACAATTATAACACCATTTTAAACTAAAATGGTAGTACAATATTTTAACAGATTCACTGTTAAGAGGAAAGGTTCCCGACGCTCTCTTCATACAAACGTAGTCGACTGTTTCCTCCCTGGATAACGTAACTATAGCAAATATTTTTGTTGCATAAAACTTATAACTGATTTTTTTAAAATTTTAATTTGTATGAGAAAATTAGAAAAAGGAAAAAAAAACAAGAAATAGGGGCATAGTCATGGCAGTTAGAGGTTTTAAGCAAAAAAAATAATTGTTGTAGTGTCATTATCCAGGGAGGAAACAGTCGAATGGAGAGAGCACCGGTACCCTTTCACCTTAAAGTCACCGACAAATCACTTTTAAAATTATTCGCTTTAGTCAATGACGAAATTGGAAACTGGAAAGTTTCTACGTTATTAACAGTTGTTTTGGCACCATTATTACTCTCTATCATCATAAATTGCTAATTTTAATTACAACAGTCAACCTAGCTAAACTTTATAACAAATATGACTCACTTCCAGTAGTTAAATACATCTAGATATTAATACATAAGTACCTACTAGCTTTTGCCCGCGTCTTCGTCCGCGTAAAAGTCGAAAATGGAGCAAGGAATCACGTTCTCCCATACAAACTTTGCCCCCCTTTTAAACCCCATAAGAGTAGAATTTTGGGAAATCCTGTCTTATCGAATGCCTACTACATACAAAGAACATACCCTCCAAGTTTCAGGTCTCTTCGGTCAGCGGTTTAGGCTGTGCGTTGCTGATCCGTCAGTCGGTCAGTGCACAAAGCATTTTATATGTAAAAGATAGATAACTATAGATAACTAGCTGCGCCCCGCGATTTCACTCGCGTAAGTCCTGATGTAGGAATAGGAGATGTAGGAGTAAAAAGTAGCTTATATCCAGGTCTCCAGCTGTCTACATACCGAGTTTCATCGCAATGGGTGCAACCATTCTAGAGTTATAAATGGTGCAACTAACACATAATAATATCTAACTTTCTTATTAGAAGATTACTATAAAAAAAGATTAGTATAGTGAATCAACTTTAAAAGATAGGTTTATGCTGTCGCGGACAAATTTTTAGAACTTTTAAAGGGGAACAATTCTGTCACATGTGATTTTTGGCGTAATTTTAACCGTTTTCGCAGCGCAGGGCAGCCCTCAAAAAAAAACCGTTTTTGCAACATTTTCCATTGCTCTGCTCCTATGTGTCGTAGCGTGATTTTATATAGCATACTACCGATCCGCGTAGGAGTTGCATTTTTTTTAATCCTTTCCTAGCGGATGCCTAATACGTCATACAAAGAACAGACCCTCCAAGTTTCAGGTCTCTACGATCAGTGGCTATGCGTTGATCCGCCAGTCATTCAGGCAGGACAAAGCATTTTTTATGTATCGATAAATGGATTATCCAACACAAAAAATCATGAGATTAGCTCATACAACCAAACAAACAAACTCTTCAGCTTTATAATATTAGTATAGACATATGAGAAACTTATCCTGATGGCCATGAGAGATCGTTGACATTTTCGAAACTATTTTGATCTCGGATTTTTGATCATGAACTTTTGTAAGTACTAGTATATGGCAAATTGTTTTCAGCCATTGTTAACCGAAGTGCATTGTGTTGAACTTTGTTGAAATCAAAGACCTTTCTGTATGCATAGATAGACTATTTATTGTTAACACCATTTTTAAATTACATTCTAATGGATGAACACATTAGACTTTTAATATTAATATTTTTAAAAGTTTGCTAAACCAAATAAACATACCTAGATTTTTAGGACAGCGTTAAAAAAAATGGCAACAAACACTCAATTTCAACTCACAAATGAAATTCTGAAAACCGAAAACTGATTTTCACGAACAAAAAATACCCTTTAATCGAAAGCACTTTACATATCCTCATATTTTTCTCGTCTCATTAGTTGAGTAACAACAGCCACAATTTATAAACGACAAGCCGTTATACAGGTGCCTTATTTTTGAATCGTTCGCCCCGCGTCGATCGCTCGATTTCTACTGATATTCGTTCGACATCGGAAATTCGCTAATTTTGAATCGCTCGATCGTAACGAGTGGTCTCCAACACGCGTGGCCAAGAGGCGAGTGGTAGAATAAACGTCAAACAATAATAGTCAAACATCCGGAAACGATCTTTAAATAATATTTATATCTCTTGGGATTATTTCGGATGTTCGTCGGTAATTACCGGTTTTCAATTTTCTGGGTAAAACGAATAAAAAATTGACATTTCAAATTTCGACGTCGAATTATTCAAAAATATAGAAAATTGGTGTCATGCGACTGATTGCGACTTGGAAGTCGAGCATGACTTGTAAGCGTATACGACGATGCTATGTCACACGAGCGATTCAAAAATAGAGCCCCAGATATTAGTCATGAGGTTTCAATGGAAGGTTAAAACAGGTTTCCTTCATCGTTGGAGTCGCTCTCATATAGAAATACTACTTTTAATCAGTACAAAGAAACTGATGTTTATTGATCGATAACATCGACTTTAGGATATATTGCTTTGTTCTATTATGGGTTTGGGTACCATGCAATTTAAAAGAGCTTTCTTTGTGTGCTCGTAACTTGTTATGATGTATTTTACCAGTAAAAATAAAAAAATGCCAAAAGTTTTGTAGTTCTTTTATAGCCGAAGCTGAATAACTCTAAAAACTTTTTAATTCCATAGGTAACAAATACAGACAGACAGACATACATTTTTAAAGAATGTTTTTGTGATTCATTGCGCTTAAAAAACCCACAAAAATAAGTGGCCTTATCAAAAATTATTATTTCTACCCAGTACAGGGTAAGCGGTGGGATGCTATATCGGCAAATGTCCGATGCCTTCAAACCTTGGTGAATTCTAGGACAAGTCGGTTTCTTCACGATGTTTTCCTTCATCGTAAGAAGATGTGTGTATATTATTGAGTAATTAGCAATATTCTATGGAAATTCATTTATTATTTGGATCCTATTTTTTGTAGTAAGTTATTTAAAACTGGAAAACCTACTTACCTTATTTTTTTTGCTAAAATCTAACTCTCAAACATTAAACATAAATAGTTCATTTGATGGAAAAAAAATATAATATTAAAAATCTAAATAAGATTCCCTAAGATTCCCAAAGAGGCAATATGCAGCCAGCCTTATGGGCACCTATCAGGCTGGCTGCATATTGCCTCTTTTGATGGCAATGCCGATCCGTTGGCCAAAGTAGCAGCTAGCCCTTATTTCTCAATCTTAAATCGCATTTAAGCCAACCGCCCGCCACTTGGATTACCTATCATTAGAGGAGATTACTGTCAACTAGAACTGTACTATTAAAACCTGTAAATATATCAGGAAACAGTCCCTCGAGCAAGCCGGCAACCCGTTCTCGAGTTGCGGAGCGACGTGGCTGCAGCGTGTCGGCGATGTGAGCGCGATGTTGCAGCCCGCGGTACGCAGCGCGTTGCCGCCCGACGCGTTGCTAGCCGCGGCGAGGGACTCCGCCCCGGAGCTCGCTGCCAGGCTCACGCATCAACAGATACATGAGATGGTACGTTATTTATATACAGGGTTATTTGTAATTATACTAGCAAGCCGTTGAGGGCTACTGCTGTGCACCTTAACAAACAACTTTTGTTCTACGACTTTTGGAAATTCGAACATTTTTTTGAAAATTTGAAAAAAAAAATGAGGTTAGGTATACCTGAAAATCAGCTGTTCCATACACGGAGTGTTCATTAATCTTAAAATTTTACTTTTTTTTTTAAGTTTTATCTAGTGTTTTAGTCTGAATGACCTTTGTTTTAAAAATCTGAAAATCTATCTACCTTCTCGAATTTGTGATTATTTTTAGGGTTCCGTACCTCAAAAGGTGAAAAAGAAACCCTTATACATAAAATCACTTTCTTGTTTTGTTTGAAAGGTACTTAACGTTAGTGTCACAAAACAAGGTCTAATGAGAATCTTCGAAGTGGTGATCGATAATCAAGCTTTCGTTTCCAGTTACAAGCAGTCCGTGAGGAGTTGTCAGCACAAGATGCGACGTCACAGGACGGTGGTAGCGAGGGCCGCGCGTACGCTCTCACCGCGCTCATGTTGCATTGTTGCGCCGCGGCACAGCTCGCGCAACAGAAGGCTGAAGTTAACGCCAGCGCGAGCGCCAGTGTCGACGCCGCGCCTACTTGATTCGAATAAATATATTGTTGTTCCATTGTATTGCACTTTGTTTTATTGCAACCCAATTGGCACAATGGTCACCATGCCGGACTGCCTGATGGTTGCGGGTTCGATTCCCGCCACAGACATGTATTTATGCTTAGATATTTGTCTGTGGTCTGGTTATGTTTCTATGTATTATAAGTATATATTTACAAAAGAAAAGTATATAAGTAGTATATGCGTTGTCTAGCATCCATAACACAAGTCTAGTTACTTAGCTTGGGGCTAGATGGCGATGTGTGGAATGTCCTGCAATATTTATTTATTTATTGGAACGAAAGTTCCTTATCGTGCGTTGCGAAAGGGGGCCAGACGGAAAAAATTAGGACCAATAGTTGTAACGACACTTTTTGCATAGAAAGCAAGCCAGTTATTTTCGTTTCGTCTTTCTATTTCGCATTGAACAGTGAGGTGTCACGACGATTATTTACAAAAAAAAATTACAATTCTTTCACTAATTAATCGAAAGGAACCTTGTTCCATCCGGGTGTCCCTTGACACCTCTCAAGTTTTTTCTAAGATCTTTACGGATGAAATCACAAGGCATGTAAATTAAAAAAAGTGAGACTTTGGAAAAGATGTAAGTAAATAAATTCCTTTTTTGTAAACACTACTTACCTAAATTACATAAAATTAAAAAAAAACTAAATGGTTACAAAGAGCGTCCTTATTGCTCAAAAGGATCTCTTCTAGGCAACCTTTGGATTGACAAGAAGATAGGTAAACGCTCTAAGTGCACAACACACAAAACATAGATAATCATTATACCTACCTACCTAAGTAAATACACAGAAAGCTATAAGAAAGAGCATACTTGCCAAATCATAATACTTTTATACCGAATTAAATTAAAAAAAAAACTCAATAATCGCATTTTATGCAATGCCTCTAATAAATTCCATTTTTTAAATGAGATTATTTTGATTTTAATAAACATAATAATTATGAGTGCAGAATATAAGTTCTTACAGGGATTAAATTAAAAAAATATTTGACGAACAAAACTCTGTATAAACAAACTATTTGCGCCCTGCGGTTTCACCCGCATAATTCCGGGAGTTTCAATGCGGATTTTAATCTAAATCGATCCAGTCTTTTGACCATGAAAACAGAACAAATATTGGTGTTGGTACGGATTGATCATACAAAGAAGAGTATAAAGAAGTTAGAATTAGCATTTCTGAAATTAGAAAAATATAAAATACTTATTCATTAAATAAATACTTAGGTAGGTAGGTACTTTTATTTCCCCTAAATTCAATTTCAAATTACATGTTGCAATAGCATTGCAATTCAACTGCAAATGCTACGAGAAATGGCTTATTTCATTCAATATGCTCTTACGATTAAAATGTGCGTAAAAGATATCAACAACCCAGACAGATGTTGATTATTATCCCATGGCTGAACTCCCATCGCAATTTGTCTATAAACAAAGAAAACGAATGTGGGATTGAAAACAGCAGTAACATACGAAGTTATCACCAGAATTCAACATCTCTCACAACAACATAAGATATATTTTTGTTTAACAAACAAGCGAGATCAAGGAACCTTTACCGAGGTACTGCGTCGAAGTTCGACCGGAGAGGAACTGGCTCGTGTCCAGATTTTCCTGAAATAGCACAAAGGATCGACCTCAGCTTTCGCGGTGAAAAAACTTCTGCGAAATGTCAGCGGTCCCGTTGCGGAAAATTTGGTGCGTCACCGACCGCGTGGCTGCGTGCGCGCACGATTGACGAATGTTTTCTTTCAATAATAGTGAAATCGTAATTCATAATAACTCGTTATTTTCACTTAATTGCTACATCATTAATTTTGGGTATTTCTATTGTGTATATTTCCCGTTGCAACTGAACTGTGTTATTAACAAATTATTACCTACAACAAAAACCTACCATTATACAATTACGAAGTGTCACTTATCAAAATTGGCCCATGCGTTTGGCCTCTAGAGTGCCATAAAGGAAAAAAAATAAGATAGATGGATAAGGACATTACACTCCTTTGCATCATGCAGTCGGGTAAAAAAGGGGCATTGTTTCGATTTCAAACACAATTTAATTGGTCATTCCATTTTGATCTTGTTTTGATATGTAGGACAAATTTGTTTTTGGTCCTTCTGATATGTGAGGTTTCTATCACCTACTATAGTTATAGAATATCACTAGTCATCACTATCACTACATATAGTATAAAACAAAGTCGCTTTCTCTGTCCCTATATCCCTCATCATCATCATCCGAGCGATGTTCCCGGTTGCATCCCTCTCGGGAGCCCGGGGTTCGTTTTCCTACTTTTACGCCTCCACTTCGCACGATCTTCGGCATCCTGGTTAGTAAGGCCATTTGCACGCATATCACCCTTTACGACGTCAAGCCAACACTTCTTGGGTACCCAGTCTGCCCTATATCCCTATGTATGCTTAAATCTTTAAAACTAAGCAACGGATTTTGCTGCGGTTTTTTTAATAGAAGAGTGATTCAAGAGGAAGGTTTATATGTATAATACATGTATAATATAGCCGTGCGAAGCAGGGGCGTGTCGCTAGTTATATAATATACCTAATATAACTATTCAATTTCTAATAAATTGCATAACATTAAACAAGATAAATACTCACACTGACAGTCAAATGTAAATGTGTCGCTGAATTATTTCAGATTTCGCCGAAACAGAAAAATCTTTGTTCTCATTCGTATGATTCAGGGCATGACAACATCGATTTGTAAAGGGGTTATGCCAGACTTAAATAAGTAACGGCTCATTTTTGAAACACGTATGTACCTACCCACTACCTTACCTACCTACTTAAGCTTAGTTTGACTAAATAAGTCCCTTCGTTAAAAACTGCGGTAGTTTTTTTCAATTACATATTTATTAGATTGGTTTGGAGGCTCGGAGGCTCTAAGTATGGAGGTAGGTACAGAACTTTCGATTGCGGCTTATCACTTGATAAATGTACCTACCTATATTATTATTATTCCAGGCGCGAAAAAAAAATTCGCAGTGCGGCCTAATGAAATGCTATTTTCTCGTAATCATTTATATCACTACAAAAAATCTAGTATTTTTAAATTTAGTATTATTCTGCTTACAGTTACAGAATACGTAGCTCTATACCGACCCAATTGTATTAAATACAAATTAAACAACATATTATTGCCATTGAGTTAGTATCATAGGATACTAGCTCAATGATTATTGCTAAACGTTTTCCCTAAGCAATTTTTAAAACACTTTATTGGGTTACTAAAATTATTTCCGTAAAATAGGTGAATAGGAAACTTTCCGTACTCTAGATCGAGTAATAAATTACCCAATAAACTTACGCGCAGATGTTGTAAAAACCGGGTCAAGAGAGATGAGTCTTGTTAACTAGTCCATACGAGGTCGCTGCATTTAAAATTAACTAAAATATGTAAAATACGAAATATTATTAACCTACTGGACATTATTATCGATCTGAAAAACCATTTGTGTATTTTCTATAGTTATTTTGTCACTAAAATCAAATATTTATTTCATTTATTCATACTAAGATATTAAATAAATTAAATATTCTTCAGAATAAAAACTTAAATAAACTGGACATTATAAAATCCCACTGGAAACTGAAGAAAAAAAACTAAAACTTTAGGTAGGTAGGACCTTTACTGCACTTTCTTTGAAATTCAACAATACGATATAAAATTTTGAGCAACATTATGATTCTGTCCTACATTACCGTAAAAAT
Source organism: Idaea aversata (assembly GCA_907269075.1). Taxonomy (NCBI): domain Eukaryota; kingdom Metazoa; phylum Arthropoda; class Insecta; order Lepidoptera; family Geometridae; genus Idaea; species Idaea aversata. The sequence continues at coordinate 4,687,110 of OU026084.1, forward strand.
AAATGTGAGTTTAATCTCTTTTTAAAATATAGGTAGGCACTTAAATTAATTGACTAGTTATACGATCGTTACCTGTAATTCAGGGAAAACTAATTCATCTATTAGGCAGTTCTACGAAGGTTAGACATATTGAAAATGTTTGAAAACTACATCCATCTAAATTATAGATATCTATTTTTTATACAATTTTTTATTTTTATAAACTGTATAAATCATTTTATAAATATTTTTATAAATTTATATTGTAGGTATACTCGTAGTACCTAGTTCATAACACAGGTAAAAGAAAAATGTACCTACATCCAAAATTCGTGAAAGTTAAATCTTCAGCTATTTGAAACCTTATTATTTCTCCAAAAGTAGAAAACAGTGTTTGTTGTGAAAGAAAACATTATTATTTATTATACTAAAATCCTTGTTTATTTCCTCAACACAAATATACCGATTGGTACAAATATTAATCGGAGCACGGGAGTTGGGAATATGTTGGTACTGTTTTTGGCAAGTTCTCAAGGTTATTTAGTGAAAATCTGCGTCTTTCTTTGGCCAAGATGCAGGTAGGTAATGTCCCGTGCGTTGAAAGGATGGAAATCATTACCACATGAGTAGAGATACTCATGTGTCATTACTAACGTCAAACTTTGAAGCTATTGACGCAATTTTAAATAAATGATTACTAAGTATTCTGTTAGGTAATAATATAGCTAATTATATCTAGGCATAGTAATTATTTTCCCGGGTCTTAATCGCGTATTTTTTTGTTTTTTATTAAAATAAAAAAAAATAAAAAAATACGCGATTAAGACCCGGGAAAATAATTACTATGAATACAAATCGTGTGAGTTTAAAAAGTTTATATCTAGGCAGTCTAGGTAAATACTTAGATAAGTACCTGTTTAAAGGGGTATTACACCACACTGATTCAGGGTCCCTGAATTTAGGGTGGTTAGGGACCTTATTATTTACCTCGATTATTACACTACACTAAAAAGGGACCCTAACTCAGTCGGACAGCGAATCTAGGGTCCGTATTAATAAACCGAACTCAATATCGATTTCAATCTTGAGTTTGCTCTTGAGTTGTTGCGCTGATTAATAAACCCATCTTAAGACGCGATTAAAGAGCGACGTATCACTTGAGTCAAATAAATCAAACTCAGCTCTCAAGATATGTCTCAAGATGTAGTTTCGTGAACTCAAGTCTGATTGCAGGTCATACAAATGTTACATTTAGTAAAATATTTTCACATTAAAACAAGTTGACAGCAAAATATGACGACACTACCTACCATAGGGTAAGAACATATCATTCAAGGTAAGAACAAAGCGTTACTGTCATTCAAGGTCGCTCTGAAGATCAGTCTCAAATCTCAAGAGCGATATCAGCCTGAGTTTTATCTATTAATTAACGCCTAACTTAAGATAGTGACCACATCTCAAGACTCACTCGATTGATACGCACTCAAGATCGATATTGAGAGCGATTTATTAATACGGGCCTAGGAGCGGCTTGACACCATGCTACCTGTATTAACAAAAGCAAAAAAAGCGGTTAGGGAGTAAGGCGGACCGGGTCCACTCTGACGCACTAATTAGGGACCCTTACTGCCTAACTCTTATTACACCTCTCTTTATTAAGGGTTAGGGACCCTGAATCAGTGTAGTGTAATACCCCTTTTAGAACTCCCTAAAAACTTCTTCTTAGAATCTCCATGAGGGATTCTTTCCATCACTTTCATCATGATTTCCCTATGCTGTGTGATGATAATTAAACTTAGGAAACCAAAAGGCAGGTCAAACGTAATTTAATATTAAACATCAATTACCTATTAAAGTAATTATAATCACGCACGGTACTGTAATAGTGGGTAGTTAGATATCTAGGTAGATACTTATCTACTAATGTCTGATCAAGGGCGTTCATTGTCAATGAACCGCCATTATACCTAATCTCTACCAATATCCTGGTGACGTGGTCATTAAACTGAGTAAGAAGTTTAAATTTGTTGATTTCTCCGTAAACAGATTTGAACATAAATCGAGTTCAAATGTTGGTTTGAAATTGCAAAACATTGCACATGGCCCGACTGATGGATACCGCTTTGTGAATTGGGTTGGAAAATTGTGTTTCACCGGAGCCATGCCTTTCAAATCGTTCAACAAGCATGCATTCATTTGCTGATTATTCAGCCATTCGCCACAAACAAAGCGATCTGATAACGGGATTCAGACATCCGAAAACAATACAGTCATTGATTCTCTCTACGTGACAATTCATGAGGCTAAAAAATTAATGGAGGGATTGTTTATTCAAAAAAAATCCTTTGAAGGCCCATCCGTGACGATTGTTGATCCTCTCATAATTTTCTGCGTACTTCCGCCAGAACGTGCGTCAACTGCGCAGCAGACAGCACAAGCGAGAGAGCCGTTTGTTATTGTTGCCGTCTCTCTCGAGCACCACGCTTCTTTGTTTTGGCAACGATATAAAGGCAGGGTGCAAACGCGGAGCACGAATTTTTGCAGAGTGCTGCCGTGGACCAAGGCGCGTTGCGTTTCGGTGCGGCAATAGATGATACGCAAATTCACGCGATACTTTCAGCTGGTGAAAGACTTGTCTCGTGGGTTCTATAGTGACTTTGGAGAGAGGGAATTGTGCAGTGACTGTTTTATAAAGTGCAGTGATGAGGCCTCCTTCGGAATACGATGGAAGTACGAGGTTGCCTGCTGAGGCGGAGGAAGGAGATCCTCGGGCGCCGGCGATGATGATCTGCGCGCGGCTTGCGGGACGTGCCATCATCAGGGTCGTGGGGAGATGCGAGGATGCTCAGGAGAACAGCCAACTCGGTAGGTTTAAACTAAGTAATCATTATTTAATCACTTACTTACATATAAATATTTGTAAGCAATGCCCTAGTGATTCATACATACCTACACTAACTAGGTAGCAACACTTAATCATGATAATTTGCGAATTTCAAATACCTACTAATAAAGTGTATCATCCCTAATAAACAAAGTAAATGCAAGTAGCATTATACTTCATTGTGTTATACCCTAGAAACCCAGATTTTTGGTTCCAAACCAGCAGTCATACACCTCTACGAAACAAACTAGGACCTAGATAAGTTTTTGTTTTGTTATTCAAGTTTTTTATCTTATCGGCATCATTGTTTTTAATTGCGTTGTTTACAGTTGAGAAATTTACTAAGTACCTACCTACTTAATAAGAAAGAGTTGACAAAGAAACATAAGCAGGTATATCCTGGATACTGAATATGTTAGAAAAACACTTCTAACCGAGTCTCTAAAAATAAATATTGGAAGCGCCTAAATAAAAAATCCGCGCAGTATTTTATTTATTTATGTACTTATTGTTTACCTACTCGTATCTATAGCTCCCACGTTTTGAAATCAGTATAGAGTAAGTTAGGTACCTATATATTTCGCTATTAATTTCATGTTCATGTTTATTTGTTTTATTTATGCAATACCTACTAGCGACCCGCCCCGGCTTCGCACGGCTATATTATGCATGTATTATACATCCTACACACAACACAATACACTTCCTCTTGAATCACTCTATGTATTAAAAAAAACCGCATCAAAATCCGTTGCTTAGTTTTAAAAATTTAAGCATACAAAAGGAAATAGGGACATAGGAACGGCGAAAAGTGACTATTTTATACTATGTAGGTAGTGATACTAGCACTGCGCTCGATATTTTTAAAACTTTCTTTCATAGAAACCTTATCCTGGCAACAACGAATACAAAAAAGAATTATCCAATTTGGTGCAGTCTGTCGGAAATTATGAGCGTACCTACATACATTTCGGATTCATTTTTGTTTATAATAGACTCCCAATCCCGTGAGAAAATCGGGATAAAAAGTAGCCTATGTTACTCCCAATTAATCAATGTCTCCTCATACCAAGTTTCATCAAAATCGGTCCAGTAGTTTCGGAGCCTATTCGTTACAAACAAACAAAAAAATCTTTCCTCGTTATAATATTAGTTTAGAAGAAGATGAATAGATTAATTAACTACCAACGTATCGTAGATGCATATGAAATTAAAGTATTACGAAACATAATCAGTCGATCCAAATAATCCAAACACAACACAGTATTGAGGCCATGAACCGAAACAGTGGCCATGAGAAGATCATTAGATGAATACGACATAGATAAACTAAATCGCATTGTCGTTGGACTAATTAATTTACTTATAATAGGTATAGGATTTAGGTTAATTTAAATTTAGTCAGGCGTTACTTTTCATAACTCTAAGTAAAAGGTTTTTTGAAAATATTAATATAGGTACCTACTTACCTAACTTAAGTTACAAAATAACAAGAAAATAAACAAATAAATTGTTTCTCAGACTGACAATAAAGCAAATATTTACCTATCTAATGATCTGATTTTAATTAGTTTTACCCATATTTTTAGGAAATATTTAATTAAGTTAGTATGGGGCAGGTATCTTTTTAGTTTATGTGCCAAAACTCAAGATGCAATGTGCACCGCCATTCGCTTCGCCAATAATGTGTCATGCACCTACTTAAATATTTTATTAAAATGAAGTAATTAAAATACATAGGTAGTTAAGTTATGAAATAAAAGCTGATTATTCTGAAGGTGAAATCTACATTACAAAGAGCTAAGTTTCTTGATCGCTAGAAGTTGCAATGTGCAATTAAACATTGCATTCAGCTGATATGGCTGTTGCATCAGCGAAAATATGACAAAACAATGATTAAATTAATCACTCGCTAAGCCACATTCTTAAGTAGGTACAAATACGGCAGCAGTGCCTTTATTCGCTAAGGTTCAAGTCGTCGGGCGCGCGTGATTAGGACGAGATTTCCATACAAAAATTGCCCCCACTCCGCCCCTAATCACGCGCGCCCAACGACTTGAACCTTAGTGAATATAGGCCCTGATCAGAACAAATAATCGCATAAAATCATTTCAATCATTTTTTTTGTAACACAAAGACGACGAAATATTTTACCTACCTACGTCACGTTGACAGTTTTTTTTACGATAAATTCCCACTTAGCACACAAAATTGTGTTCTTAGCCAGATAAAAAAGTAGATACTTATTAGAAACTTAAAAGAAATAGCTTATTACTCGCCTTGATATTGTCCAATTTGGGTGTTTGTTTTTGGTGTTATTTATTTAAAATAAACTAGACTTATAACTACCTATTTCTCATTTATTAAATCATTAAGTTCAAGTTAAGTTCAAGTTATGAGTCATTTATCTACTTACTTCTTTTAAAACAATAAAACATGTAAGCTTGGAATAAAAACTATTCAAGCTATTGACATCAATAACATATCAATTACCTAGTTATTTAGTTACAATTTAAAGGATCAAAGAGGTAAGTACCTACCCCCGGAACGAAAATTCCAATCAAACATTATGTCAGTGGTCAAAGTGATCCTGTTATCTAAAATAAATACATTAGTAAGTTTTCTTTTGTACTATACTATACTATACTTACTATATATTTACTTTTATACTATATAGCTTTTCTTCACATAAGTAGCATTCTTATTTATCCGCTGTTCGGTAACCAAAAAACAAGACAAACTTTCTGTGACTCTATGACATAACTATTGCGACCGTGCCACGACATATTATTTTTGGTTAATTACGTGAAGAATATTAGTTATATTCATATTACGAAAGTAGGCAGGTTGTTTGAATGAGTCTGTTGCATTTTAATTTCGTAAACGAAGATATATTGTGAAACTCGCCGAGGTTACTTTGAGTTTTGTTGGTTTTAATTTTTATTTCGCGAGTCTAATTTATTGTAGCTTCGTATTAACTACTGGTTGCTTTCACTGGATTAAATCGGGCCTGTGAAAATATTGGGATCCCACAGGGTAAGGACGTTTCGCTTCGGTTACACCGATCATGATCCACCAGTTTCTCCAGTCTTCCGCGATCATGGTTGGTGCGATCGAAACGTCGAGTAAATATTAAAATAACAAATACGTACCTATACCCACATAAAGAAACACCTAGAGCAAAAACAAATAGGTACCTATGTAAGTCGTACAAAAAATCCACTGCAGGAATCGAACCCGTGACCTACTGCATCGCAGACAAGTATTCACCCACAATGTAGGTAGCTAATCTAACAATAATCTTTTAGAGTCTCTTTGTATACTAATCCATATCAGCACCCGGAAGGCAATTCCACCACAATGTATGTTCGCTAACATGCGGAAGACTCACGCACATGCCACTATTTTCCGTGCTATAATCGTCACAAAGTGATTGAACTATTCCATTCCATTAGTGGCAGGCAATAAATAAATATTGTAGGACATTTCACACAGCGCCATCTAGACCCAAAATAAGCAACTAGGTTTTTGTTATGGTGGCTAGACAACGCATTAAGTAGAATAAAAAAAATGTCTTTTGTAAATGTACCTACTTAAGGACACCCAGACCAAAAACAAATATCTGTGAATAAACTCTTGTTTGTGGCACTTTGCAAATAAAAGTGACTATATATAATATACTTACCTACCGTATAAGCTATGAATGCAGAATAAGAAAATTTAATGAATCTACATTTAGGTAGGTAAGTATATTATGTATTATAGTAGGTATCTACCATTTTACTTTATACCTACCAACTATACCTAACTGTCAGGTTAACTGCGTGACGTGTGTATCATACTCGTTGACCTTACGCATTTAATTTTATTCCTTAATTGGATTATTGAAAGTTAAATATGGTTCCTTATCTGGGTAACGGATCGTGATTAGCTTGGCTCGTAAATAAAACAAAACCAGTCCACTTTATGTAAGTTTATAAAGATATATCCAATTACCCATTGTTGCAATGGAATAAGCTCATAGTGAAGAGTTAATGTAAAGAAAAATGTTTTGAGCCAACTTTAATTACTACAATATCTGATAAAGAAATAAACGTAAATAGATAAGATTTAAAAACCACTCGGGTTTTCTTTAGATTTTAGAAAAGTCATCGAAAATTTCGATATTCCTGCTTTGAACCTGTTTGAACCAACCCGCGAAAATAAAAACAAATGACGGACCTCAATCCGACCAATGAAATGGCTCTATTTTTGACATCTTCCTAAACTGACATTGACTTTGACAATAAAGTGAAAAAAGTGACAGTCAGCTGACTGTTAAAATGTTTTGATTTTGAAAACTCCAAAATTTATTTCTTCGAATTGTTCAAACAAAAAGCAATAACTCAAAGTTTAACTAATCAAATAAATAAACCATATTATGCGCCTTATTCTTCAGCGTAATTACTCCAGTATAAATATTGTATTCTCTTTGTTCTGCAGGGGCCGAATCCCGGAGATAAGATAAAATTATTCTTTAAAATTAAATCTTAAGTATATGATTTATGTAAAAATTCCTTTACTAACGTAATATATTTAGATTTCGTGTTACAATAAAATCCGGACTGTGAGTGAGCGTTCACTTTGCGACTGTGCTGTGCGTAGTTTAAATTTCTACCATTCTCGAGTTCCGGGGCTAAAAGTAGAACATTATAAATAGCTACTAGTGAGCACATGCTGTAACATACGCAGTTTAGAGCCGAGAGTTGCGTAAATTAGTGAGGCTTGAACAATGGCATTAGCTGTGACTCGTGTGGTACTTAGGTGCGAAGATGCACAGGAATCTCAAGCACTAGGTAGGTAAAGTAGAAGCTAAGTTCTCTTGGGGTGACTCAACAATGACGGAATCGCTGTTACAGTTTTAAACAATGTTTCTGCACTAGTAAACTTGGTACTTACTGCCCTAAAATATTAGATTTATGATTTATTTATTCATAAGTTACCTATATTAGACACCATTCTATATTTACAAGCATTTTACAATTAAATATTCGGCAAATTCACATAATAATAGGTTTATTACAGCAACACATAACCGTCTATGCTGACTAATAGACTAATAGTCTTATGTACGGGAATAAGAACACTCTTTAGGCTCTCTTTGGGAAGTTCAGATAGCCTAAATAGCGAAAACTCCTACCCGAGTTGAAACATTGACAGTTACTTATACTTTTGTCAGTCTAGTCCATTTGATTATAAAACTTGATATAGGTACAGTCGCAATACCAATTAGCTGAGCCCCTACGTGACCCAGAGCTCACTCGCACATCTGTAATGTAAAATGTAGTATATTGTATTGTATAGAAGGTATATTATTTAAATCGGGGACTGCCACGGTAAAGCTATGGCATAGCGAACGCTCCGCCGAGCTACATGGTAGGTGGAGTGGAGGGTGTTAGGTTTTATTTTCGTTACGGAGTATCTTGATTCGGTCGCCGCGCTCAAAGCCCGCGATAAAAGCTATGCAATAGCTTAAAAACAAAATCAGGTAACATTACTTTACAACCTTACAGATGTATGGGTGAGCTTTAGGTCACGTGGGGTTCAGCTAATTGGTATCCCGACTGTACCTAGTGATTCTTTGTTGTTGGCATTAAAGTATTATTCTAATTCTTCTCCAGATTTATCGGAATGTCAACTGATGCAAGTACCTGATGCAGTGTACCACTTGATGAGACACACAGAACTGAAGAGTTGCGATCTCAGTGGGAACGTCATCACGAAGATACCACCTAAGTTCGCTGTCAAGTTTAGTTTAATTACAGGTCAGTTCAATTATTATAACCTCAGTAAAATCGGAGTTTGAAAGGTTTACTAGGACTAAGCTTGGCATTCTTTTATAAATCACTAAACCCCAGTAGAGAGCCAAATTTTTTGATTTAGGTACTAAATGATCTTAATAATTGAAGTACATTCTACTCAAAACTCAAATTTTTGGTCGGAGCTTAGAGCTTATTAGAATATTTGAAATACTTTCTCCAGATCATGTAGTAAATCAAAATAATTTGGCATCTACCGGGGTTTAGTGGTTCAAAAAAGAATGGCTACACTAAAATAATCCTACTAAAACTTTTAAACCACCATTTTGCTGAATATCCTTTTACTTCTGCATGCATAGCGTTTTATTCTGTGACTTAAAGATGAAACGTCTTTTGGGCCTAAAAATTGCAGTGCACAACACACCATAGAACTTTACCACTGCTATAAGCTATCTTCAATATGATTTTTGGTAATAAATTAAGTATTTTTTGTAATGATTAAAATTTAAATTATATTATTACAGATTTAAACCTTGCAAACAATCAAATGGCGAAGCTGCCAGATGAGCTGTGCACCCTCGCCTGCCTGCAGAGGTTGGACATCTCACACAACACATTCGTAGCCCTTCCTCACATCGCATTCCAGTGCCCAAGTCTACACACGCTCTTAGCACACCACAATCAAATCATTGGTATGACAATTTTGTTCTTATTTTTGTGTAGGTAGTAGGTAAAGCATATTATTATGGTATCTAACATAACAAACAAAAAAAAATTAAAAATCTCTTGCTCTTTATAATATTAAAATAAACTAGTCACCATCGCCCCGCGTAATTACCTACTTAAAGTCAAAGCAGCAAATTCAATTTTTTTTATTCATTAGGAGTCATGCATTGCATTACATCACTTTGAAGCGTTTTAAAAATTAAGGCGCCCACCAATAATGAGAAGAAGGCACAAGAAACTCATGAGATTTTTTTATTTTTTGTGATCATGCTCACAAAGGTCAAGATAACAAATATTTTTGAAGATAAATTTTAAATGGAGCAAAAAAATGCAAATCTGACATGTTCAACACAGTTTACACGAATTGTTTTTCTACGCCATTAAATGTACATTGAATAAATACGTAAAGAATCTATTCCTAATTTTCCATACTTACACAAATCTTATCAATATATCTCATTAGTCATTTAATTTTCAATCAGGCCATAAAATAAATTACACAATTAATTGTAATAATTGATAAAAATTGCTATCTATCCGGGTTTAGATAAAAATAGATTCTGCTATTACTTATTTTTGTTCCTTACTATAATTAGTAAAGAATTTCATAAGTAAGTAAAAACAAATTAAAAGTTAATTTAACCTTACACACAAGTAAAGGGAAAAATCCGACAAATAAAAAAGTTGAAAATTAAGGTATATTCTGGTACCTACAAATTTTCGCGGAAATCTAAACTCGCCCATCTCTTTTTATAGTGTTCAGGACCTTACTTTTTATGCACTTAATAGGGATTATTAGACCTCAGTATCTGGTATTAATTTCAACTTGCTAGGTCCACCCTTTCCTGAGAAAATCGGTGGTGACACACGGACAGACAGACAAACAAGAGAGTGATCTTATAAGAGTTTCTTTTTTTACTTTTTAGGTATGGAACCCTAAAAATGAGTAATAAGGAATGTCAGTTAAAAAGTAGTAATAACGGAATCCATTTTGATCTAAACTTAGGTAGATAACAATATCTAAAAAGAAAGAAAGAGAGAAATAAAATTTTATTTTCTAAACATATAAAAAATAGACACAAAAAAGCACAAGTAAAAAGGTTTCATCCTCAGCACGATGCTAGAGCTAGAAGCCCCAGCGCTGATTTTCAGGACGAGCCTTATTAAGCCTTATCTATCCATGATTACATATAATTTATTTATGCCCTGCTCAAACGAGGTACTTTTGTCCGCCAAAAACGTCACTTATCCAAGACATTTTCTTTAAAATTATATTTTTTTCTTTACAGAAGTCGACGTAGACAGATTGCAAAGATCTCGAGCACTTGAATACGTAGATCTAAGTGACAATCCCATCCCTCCAAGAACGCATGATGAACTCAAACAAATCACGCGGCCCTCCGTCTCCGTGTCCGACAGGGAAAAAGAAGACTGGGAGGAAGATCTCTTGATTTAATTACTATAAGGATTATTAAGGATATTATAGTACCGGCTTCGTGTTCGATTTGAATCTTAAGATTAAGGAGCCTTGCATGACTTTCTATTAGCTGATAATTATATAACTGTTGGCTATAGACAAGTCAGTGGTGTGCGAGGGCATTAAGGTAGACTTTCTTGTAATCTTTTGGTCGTGATTGGGACTTTCATAATGCCGCTGATGACGTACTTATGTCGGAGGTATTAACAGGAAAAAGGTACCGGCTCTCTCTCCATACAAACGTAGTTGTCTGTTTCCTCTCTGGATAATGACACTAGAGCAAATATTTTTGTAGCATAAAACTTATATCTGCCATGACCATGTCCCTATGTCTTATTTTTTTATATATATATTGTTTTTTAACTCTTACTTTCTATGATAATTAGAAAATGAAGACCAAGACATAGCGGCAGTTATAGGTTTTATGCGATTATTGTGCTAGTGTCATTATCCAGGGAGGAAACAGTCGACTACGTTTGTATGTAGAGCGACGGTACCCTTTCCTCTTAAAGCGTTTAACCTATGTGGTATTCGTGAGTGGATAAAAGTGCGATATCTGTGGTAATTTGTATTAATAAATGGTGCTCAAAATTGGAAAGTAGTGATAGTAAAAAGTCCCAAAGTCCAACAAGAGAGTTTAATAGCTAATTTTTGAAGTATTTTTAGATGGAAATGATGTGTTCCTCAGTATTGCTTACTTGAGCCCGGCATAACCGTGATCAGACTGAACTAGGCGATTTCGTTGTGTTTGCCTCCCGCAGTCTAAACGTGCCCATGGATTGTTCGAAGTAAATGGGTTGGTGCAATAAGAGAGTCGGTCCTAAACTAAGCTGTGATCTATTTCTATATACGTATATATAGGACTTTTTGATTTTATATGAAATTATATTTGTAATTGACGAGTGATAAGCGATCTATAAGTAAGGGTCTGTTTATGTTTTATACCGTAAGAGATTCTGTATATATAAAGGCCGCGCAGATGAGGGGTTTTCTTTTCGAGTCAGTAAACGACAAACGTTTAATCGGTTCATATCTTTCATTTTAGTTAGCCATTGCAACTGCAGTAGCGTTGGCCTCTATTAGGTCTTCCAATGTGCAGGTATTAGGGCACAATGGACATTGGAGCAACTGCACCGGGGATGGTGATTAGTTGATTACTGTTTCATATGACTGCTCATCTGCGCAGTCTCTAAAACAACCAAAGAGTCCCTGTTAGTTGTGAAAAATATACTCTTAATAGCTATAATGATTAATTTTCTTGGTAAGTAAATCAAGAGCAAGTTTTTCAAATCTTATTCAGAATTTTATTAACATTATTAATTACTTGCTGCCGTACTCAGACGTTCCTATAGGAAACTTAAGGAATTCTTTGTCTCGCTTTTGTGAAGTTTTTAGAGTACTTTTCCTAAAATGTCCAATATCCTAAACCGATCGTTTTGAACATATGACATTTTAAGATATTTAATTACGTCTTGGAAAAAAGACAATTACGGATGTCGGTATATTGATAACAGGCATCATGTGAATTGGTCTTTATATAGGTACCTAAGGTGACATTCAACGTAAGCGTCAATGTGGCAAAGCATTCCATAACTTATGTTTAGCTTAGGAACGTATCCCAGTACGGCAGTTACTTATTTAGTTAAAAAATAACAATGAGAACTAATGATTTTATAGATTATTTTAATAGTTAATGAACTTTGCATTATTTTAATGTTGTATTAAATACTAGTCCAACATATTTTTAATTGATACAATTGGTGTGAAATATATAAGTACTTAAGAATCAATTAATTTTAAGAAAAATATTATTGGAGACGATGTATTCCAAACTTAATCATAATCATTGTTTGAAGAATAACTATTTTTTATGAAATTGAACAATTTGGTTTTAATAATAATATATTCAAATAATAAAACTGCACCACAACTTTTCTACCAGAATTGTTGATCATGGAATTATTTACACCTAAAGCCGCAGATTCTTTTAATATTAACCATACAATTGTGAAGAAAAAAATAAATAAATTGGTTATACTTAATTGAAACTTCTAAAGCGTTTTCTTTTTGTAACTACAAATACACTGTATATGGTTTAATTGGTTTACTTTAAGTAGGTACTTAGTTACTTCATTTTTCAAAACATTCAGGACTTGTGATAATGTTGGATTCTTATGCGCAATGCTGTTTATTTTGGAATGCCATCCCCTCCAAGTGGTTTGTTGTACCTACTTATTACGTGATTACTGCAGCAGTAAAGTTTGGCAAATACACTGAATAAAACAAACCTAGATCAAAGTATGATGAGAACTCCTTATAACTTATAGACGCCTGGTACATCACGTCCACGACTGGGAATAAGCGACCATTTTATTATACTTAATTAAGCAAATATTACACTGAATAAAACAAATCATCTCTACTCATGTGCCTAGATTACTCATGTGCCTAGATCAAGGTATAATGAGATCTCCTTAGAACTTATGAACACCTGGTACCATGCTGGTACCAAAGTTCCAAGTTAATGAAATAGACAAAAATGTACCTAGGTAACGAAACTTTTTGCCAATATACTACTATAGGAAAATCTCTAACGTCCTTCAAAGTTGACAGTTCATCCGTTCACAAATCAGTTCATCAAATGTACTTATTAGAAAATTGTAAACGTTTTATTCCGATCCAATAATAACAATGGCAGGTCATGAACCTTACGACGATCCTAATCTAAAAGGCATAAGCCGTTATTTTAACAGTCAAACTACTCGGGGCCGAGCAAATGTAAGTTCCCAATCTCGACCGACTACCGATAAAGACAATATAGGTACCAATCAATAATATTGGCCTTTACATCTAATCTAGATAATATAAACAGCGCCAGTAACTCTCATCCATGTTATTCAGGGTGCTGTAGTGCCTGGGGCCATTCATTACCCACCGCACTACCAGTGGACACTACCGGTAGTGTCGTAGGCATTTTTTCCCCTTCTACACTACTCGCCAGTCCGTGCTTAAAATACCAGCTTAGTCAACCAATCAGAAGTTAGTAGAAGGTACAAATCACACATATTACGTCATCTCTCTTCAATTTTTCTCCTCAAAAAGTAGGTATGTGATGGCCATGAATGAATTGAAAATTAAAAATAAAAGTCTTGCCTGCCCTTTTGGGAGTAGGTATACAAAAAAATATTGCCCCTAAAAAATAGTAAGTACCTACCTAAACATGAAAATAATCTAAAATCCTTAAAAACATGCTCGAAAATATTTACTTTTTCTGTTTTTAGTAAGTATTTGTTGTTAAAGCGATAACAGATTCATCTGTGCTTTCAACTGTCTTGCTATCATGGTTCATGAGATACAGGCTGGTGACAGACAGACGCGACGGACAGCGAAGTCTTAGTATAATAGGGTCCCGGTTTTACCCTTTGAGTATGGAACCCTAAAAAAACTGGAAAAATAATTCAATTAACTCGAACACGATTTCACATTAGATATCTGACAGATTTTTGTAGGATACCCTCTACTGAGTTCTGATTGCCTGGTACTTACAGACCAAATTACTATCAAACACATGATACACGGTAAAGGAAAGAGAGCAGTTGAAGAAAGAGAGAGATAACGTTATAAATGTGATGACCTTCTATCTACTTCTGAATTAAACAATTTACAAGATAAAGGAAAGAGAACAATTGAAGAAAGAGAGAGATAACGTTATATTATGTTTGATTTTATACCTTCTACTGACTTCTGATTGCCTAGTACTTTTTACACATCAACGACTATTTTATAGAGCAAATGGTTGACTTATCCATGTCCAGAGGAAAGATACCATTAGGCCGTTTTATTGCATGAATTAAATTACCTACCTCTTTGACTCCATCCTTTCATAAATTAAATTTAAATTAAATTTTAATTACACATAACCACATTAAAATGGAACTGGGCCGGCAATGTCAGTCACATGCCGGATGAACTTTGGGCTAAAATAACAACCCTTTGGGCCCCAACTAACGGAAAACGACAACCCGGCAGACCACGTCGAAGGTGGCGCGACGACTTGGACTTTCTGGCAGATTGGCAATCTGTCGCACAAGATCGCGATCAGTGGAAGGGGAGTAGAGAGGCTTTTGCCCTGCAGTGGGACACTACAGGCTCATAATAAAATAAAAAAAATTAATTAAATTGAATTAAATTTTAATTTATGAAAGGATGGAGTCAAAGAGGTAGGTAGCTGTGCAGTGTGAGGCAGGTCTTTAGATCCTTACATTTAGTACTTCGAGCATTTAATTACCTACAGCGATTAACTATTTACCTATACTAGTAAGTACTTATTTCTTTAGTATTTGGAATAACTGTAGTTGTACTTATAAAATTTATTACAGACTAGTAAAGTAACAATGGGAGCACTAGCAATTTATTACGTGTACTACAAGTTATTCAAACAGAAGACACCGGCGGCACCTAAAAAATAATCGACTTTGTTTTCCAATATTCGCTCGTCGCCTAGATTTCACTTGAGTTTAGTTACATAACTAGGAATAAAAGAAATAAAATGGTTAGTACTTAGATCTCTTTATTATAAAAGACATAGATTAGATAGTCAAAGACATAAAACTAGGGGTTTAACCGTGATTTAAATTTATGCAATATTCGCGCCCTCCGTGCGCCATTTTTATTTATTGGTACTGTTTAACTGTCAACGTCACTGTTAAACTAAGAAAAACTGTCAAAGTCAGATGAGATTTTGAGTTTGACATTTAACTACTTGCTGTTGCGGAGTGTTCTTGTTCTTCGTTACATAAGTCTAAATTAAATAATTTCAGGTAATATAAACGTTTAATCGTATTATTATAAAGTTTAATTGACGGTTTAATAGTTTTCACGACTGTCTGTGTATCTAATTTGTCCAAAATTACATTTATTTGTTGTAGAATGGCCGGAGACTCTCCCGTTGATGAATCCCAACTTAAAGGGATGTCTAAGTATTTTAATAGCCAAACTACAAGGGGACGCGCTAACGTAAGTATACGTCGATCATTTATTCATAATTTGTCTATCTGAAACCCATTATAAACGAAAATGTAAACATGATAAGTTAGGTTATGTATGTCTTTCATAACTTGAGTTTCTAGAAGACTGTAGACGGTAGAACGATCCAACTGCGTCAAAGGGAGTATTTTTTGCTGCCAAGAAAAATGGCGTGACGTCTTTGTGTCTCGATTAATAGAATACCTATTGTATATTTACCTTTATTTGAAAATAAAATTTGATTGATTGATTTAATAATTTCGGTGACATTTTATTGGGATACTTACTTGTAAAAAGTTATTTGAACACTGGTGATATGACATACACATAGGATTTGAATAAAAGAATAAGGATAACAATGTATGTATATTTTACTTTCAGGTAGCCAAAGCGACTTACGCAGTATGTGGAGCTCTAATCCTATATTTCACACTGAAACCCAAATCAAAGAAGTAAAATCATATGTCTTATTATTTGTTAATAATTTAGCCTCTTGGTAATTTACTTTACATAAGAACAATGTTTTAAGTTATTTAGTAAATACAGCATCAAGTAAACACAGTTTGATTTTATTATATTACTTTTAAATTAGTCTTCTTCACACACAAAAAAAAAAATTACTACATGGGTGACCTATTTATTCATAACTAGATGTGCCCCGCGTTTTCACCCGTGTATCTCCCGATCCCGTGGGAATATCGGAATAAAAAGTAGCTTATAACACTCCCAATGAATCCTCATACTAAGTTTCATTAAAATCAATCCAGTAGTTTCAGAGCTAATTCAAACAAACAATTGAATCTTTCCTCTTTATAATATTAGTATAAATTAGATATATGAATCTTAGCAGCTAATCTATAAACAAAATTATTTTTAAATAGGTTTGAAAAGTATGCAGAAATGACACTAGAAAATTGAAATAAATTATATTTTATTTTGGTAATAATACTTAGATGCATGTACAAAATAATGCTGCATTGGACAGATCATTAATAGCTTAAGGTATCAGATCTTAAAGCCTCACTTATAAACGTTCCTAAGCAAAAAATAAATGCTTTGTCTCACTCTTGTGAGTGATATTCAACATCTGTGTGACTCAGCATTGTTTCATTAAAGATTGACTTAGGAGCATTTCTAAGCGCTGCTGTTAATTCCAGATTCATAAATTGATACAATCAATATCTTTGGTGTTCAATCAAAGTTACTATTGTGAGTCTATTTGATAATTTGTATAAGCGTCAATATTTAGGTTATAAAAGACATTACATAACAGGTACACACCACCCATAGCAATCCAATAACATTAATAAAACCCCTATGTCATTTAAAATTGATATTTCCAAACAAACTCTTCAAGTCCCATATGGAAAGTATGTACCTCATCAACTAATTGTTCATTTTGTGCACACTAATTCATATTTTTTTTAGTAAAAAATTTAACACTAATCGTGAAGCTCTAGCACCGAATGGCATATATCTAGTAATACTAGCAAAGCAACATTTAAATACATAGGCATTTTAATATTAATAACATACAGCGTGACAAATCTTATTGAATTGATAGGTATTTTGAGTTCATTTAAATACCCAAGTTTCTATACAGAGCCATCTTAAATGGAATGCACTAATCAGCACCATTCAATTTCGATAACAAATGCCTCTGATTGGTGCATTTAACATGGTCGCTGACACAAGGCGATGCTGGCCCTTTTGCCCTCGGTTTTTTTTTTCTAACCATATTCTGTGAACTACTTTATTTGTCAAACTGTTCAGTTAAATACCTTTTAATAACATTTCAATTCATCCCTTATCTCCTACATTAAAAATGACTAGCCTATGGTTTGTTCTCTATGCACCTTCTAAACCAATACTCATAATAACATCACAATACTTCGAAGTAACAGTGGTGTTTTCTGTGGCAGTATTATTTTCTCGTTGTTTATAGTATTTTGATATAAAAATTTAAATCCGAAAAAGACAAAATTAATACACATTTTAAGGAATGTTCAAATAAATATATGATTTTAAATTAATTTTCACTACCAAAGTCATTTAAAACAGAATATTTAACTAGAGTAGGGGCCCGATATCACATGAGCCGATATTAAACTCATGCAGCAAAAGCAGGTAGCCCGATACGGTCGCCTCTAATTATCAAGATCTACCCTCAAACTCCGTCTCCTGAAAATGATGCTTATAACAGCTCCACATACAATACGATACAAATACCGAGCTCCACAAAATAAAAATATACGTGTTTTTCCCCCGAAGGGTAAAAAACACTTATTTGGGTTTCAGCCGAATGGCTTGACCCACATTGAGATTAACCTTCTGAATATCGGCGCCATCTAGCGTGTTAGGATTGCAACTCAATCCCGATTCGTCGTTTCTTACCCCCTCCTACCCCCTCTCCTTGTGTGTCAGCGCCACAGGTGCGGCCATTTTGTTGCTTCAGTACTTTGTAGAATTGAGGCGAGGCTGAAGCCAGCAAGAAAAGAAAATAGTGTGGGTCAAGCCATTCGGCTGAAACCCAAATAAGTGTTTTTTACCCTTCGGGGGAAAAACACGTATATTTGGGTGTTCGAGCCTTCAGGCTTGACCCACATTGAGACCTGTTTATTATCTGCTGGCGCTGACACGTTGCGTAGGCAGGTAGGTACTGTGATTTTTAAGTAATATTAGGCTCTAAGTGTAGGAATAGTGAAAAACAAGCTATTATCTTTGGTATAGTAGTTATATTGATAAAGAAAGTAATGCTTGATAATGAATCATATGAATTAAGTAATAACAAAATTTGTAGTATTTAAATGTTTCAATCATAATAGAAATAACATAACACATAATAGGTTAAGTAGGATTAAAGAAGTCCGATACTACTATTGATTGTGAGTTAGGCGTATCTTCTCTTCTTATTTCCTTGAAATAGTGTTTAAAAAAAGTGGAAGCGTGACGCCAGTTACCTCGGCCCAACACTTCGTCTATGTCGAGATTTTTCTTAGACCAATTATTTTAGGCTACAGCTGACCTAAAACTGCCTGGTGAACCTCTAATATTTGCGTCTTTTAGTGCTATTCTTAGCCATCCCGCAATTACTGTTCTCGAGGCTGCTTTTACCTTCCCTCTTGTGGTGATAAAAAGATTTGAAAGAGTGGGGTCTGCGTTACGACGTATATTCGAGACTTTGATTAGTGTCGGAATCCAATAACAGAGATTTAGTTTGTGATCGACCCCCGACGTAAGGTGCCAACCCGATTGCCTGTAGCTCGCTGTGTCTGTTTTAGACCCAAAGGCTGGCCAGAACGTGACTTGCTGATCTGTGATGGTACAATGTTCTGAATCAGTGTGAAGCAAGGTGAGGTCGTGTACTCGACGACCTGAGGCCAGAAGTAAGAGTATCGCAACATGTTGAGAAACCTGGTACAGATTGGATTCATTTAATGGTCGCTGCTTGACCCAGTTAACAAGATCCTCTACGTCCCAAGTTGTGGAATTGTGTATTGGGGGGTGTTTTAACATTATTGCCTTTACTATCTTTTTAACCAGAGGGTGATTGCTAAGAGGGTTATTCAGTAAGGGTTTTGTGAAGGTAGCTACAGTGGATTTATGTACCAGGATTGTTCGGGCTGCTAATTTCCTCTCATCGCTCAAATATATTAGGTACCTGGCTAAGTCACTCGGGCTTGGCTCCGAAGATATGATATGGTTTTTTCTAGCCCACTCGCACCACGAGTTCCAAGCTTGTCTGTAGGTCTTAAAGGTAGACGGCCGCCAAGCTGTTTGCAAAAAGTTCTTTTCTGAAGGGTTCCAGTTAGCTATTTCATTGGCCCAGCCCGTATTTTCCATACCTCCAATACTAAGTTCTTTATGTCCCGTGGGTGTCTGTTCGTTTTTAGGTCGCGAAGATGTAGCCATAGGTTTTTGATGCGAATAGGAGGTCGCATTGCTCGTTTCTTGAGTTCGGCTCTCCAAAAAGCTTTCTCCCATCTTGGTGCTATCAGTAGATAGTGTCCTTGGGAGGTGTTCAGGTGTTGCAACACTCGAGGTATCAACGCTGGTGGGGGGAAAATCCACCCTAACCTGAAGTTCCAACTCCTGCTGAACGCATCCGTGAATAGGCTTTCCTGGTCTCGTGAGTCTTCGCTTACGTAATTCCGAACTACTGCCGATGTTTTTGATGCAAAGAGGTCTATGCAAGGTGTTCCAAGCTTGTTGAATATTCTTTCGCAACTCTCTTTGTCGAGATGCCATTCCGGGACGTCTTTTGTTCTGGATAGGCTGTCTGCTATGTCGTTGTACCTCCCTGGCAGGTATTTCGGTATTATGACAATTTTGTGTAGGTAGGCGAACTCTAAAATTTGTGACGTTGTTTTGAGGAGGGTTTTTGATCTTGTACCTCCTTGCTTCCTGATATAAGCGGCAGCCGTTCGATTGTCCGTTTGGAAAATAACGGTTCTTCCTTCCAAGTCTTTCCATTCTCTTTGTAATACCTCGTATAAGGTCCAAAGTTCTTTTAGATTGGAGTGCCATAGTTTTTGCGAATTTGTCCAGAGTCCGTGGAGCTTTTTGTTGTTTACTATCGCACCCCAGCCTGAGCCCGAGGCATCGGTAGTTATGAAGGCTGTGGGTGGAGCAATTTGGAGGATGGAACTCCTGTTCAGATTTTTTAGCCACCAGAGAAGCTCCTGTTTTACTTGGATTGGAAATTGGAGGGTTCTGTTTTTGTCGTCTTCTGGAAGGAGTTTTGCCGCTAGTTGGATGGCCCTGCAATGAAGAAAGCCCAATGGTACCGCATTAGCTGCGAAATTAAGTTTACCCAGGAGGCGTTTAGCAATCATCCAACTCCACATATTTTTTCGTAGGATATGCTTAATGG
This sequence comes from Idaea aversata, assembly GCA_907269075.1. Taxonomy (NCBI): domain Eukaryota; kingdom Metazoa; phylum Arthropoda; class Insecta; order Lepidoptera; family Geometridae; genus Idaea; species Idaea aversata. The sequence continues at coordinate 4,707,872 of OU026084.1, forward strand.
TTTCAGATACGTTGGCAATTTTAGTATCCGGAAGAGTTATTACGTTAGTGTTTGAATTCCATAATAAGCCAAGGTATTCGATGTCTTTCTTAGGTCTTAGACTAGATTTTTCTAAATTCAAGTGCCAACCCAGTTCGTTTAAGAAAGAAATTGTCCACTGAGCTTGGTGTGCCAGACAATTTGGGTCTTGATTTAGGAGAAGAAAGTCATCGAGATACACAATAACTCGAATGCCTTTATCGCGCAACAGGGATGCTACCCAATTAGTCAATTTGTTAAAAATTGACGGTGCACTTGATAGTCCAAAAGGGAGACAGTTCATATTGTAAATTTGGTCGTTGTAAACCAGTGATAAGTATCGTCTGTGTGTTTTTGCGATGGGAACGTGATAGTAAGCGTTTGACATATCAATTTTGACAAGATAATCATCTCTCTGAATGGTTTGTGTCACTTTCTTTAAGTTAATTAATCGAAATTTTGGAGGCTTAATGTAAAAATTTAGTTGTTTTAAGTTAAAAATTAGTCTGTAGGAATCGTCATTTTTTTTCTCTAAGAAAAATAGGGGAAACATAGCCGCTATTATATCTATTCAAAGAAATCGCTTGCATTTGGATGAGCTTGTCAATTTGTTGTGACATCTCTGACGAAGGTTTTGGTGCAAATCCCTTGCATTTTTTATAGGAAAGCTTGGAGAGAGGTGGTTTCTTTGAGAATGGAATACGGTAACCCTTCAAAACCTTAATAATTGTTTCTGGAGCATTTAATGATTTCCACAGGCTAATTTTATTTTTGAGCTGACCTGCTTGGAAAGTTTGGTTTACCTTAGGGTTTATGTTCTTTTGCCTGGCTAGGTTTAGTGCCCTTATTTCCGATATTGTCACTTTTCCATGACGGGCGAAAGTTTCGCCCTGTCTGTTTTTTGTTATTGTTTTTGCTATTAAAACTCCTGTATTTTCCTTTGAACCCTTTCTTGTTTGGGTTTGTTTTTGTTGGGTTCGTCTTCCTCGGAAAAAACTTATAGGCTCCACCTTGTTCTTTCATTACTTCCGCTATTTTTTCCTCGCAGAAGAGGTGGGTGTCTGACGGGGGGATTTCGTGAAGTAAGTCGTTCAACACCTTGTTTGGACATTTGTAGGTCTCTCTTCTGGTTTGGATAACCTCCGCCCGTCGACCGCATGTATATTGTAGCAGATTGTCCGAGATTTTTCTAAATTCGGAGTCGTTATTTAGGAAATATTTTTGGACTTCTTTTCTGCTTGTTGGGCTCAAATGTTTGCAGGCCTCTTCAAAGGCGGACCTTTGCAATAGGAGTCCATGTGTTATAGCCCCTAACGTTAGGTCGTTTTTCTCAAGTTGACTCAGTGAAGTCCAGCTAGGTGTATTAGTGGCAAGTACCGAATTTACCTTGAGGGCCCCGAATATGGGGGTTGCGTGAAAAGTTTTTTGCACGTCCGCATACCTTACATTTTTCCACCCCTCGTCTCCTAGTCTTTGACATTTTCGACCCTGATCTACGAGATGGGGTTTTGCCTTGGCTAGTTTTGGTTCTGCTTCCGCTGTGCTTGGGGCAAAGGTGCAAATGTTGTCGGATGATTCGGTAACAACAATGGCATTCTGAGATTCTTCGGTGGTGTTATGCTCTGTTTCTGGCTCAGACGAAGAGGTATCAGAAGTGTCGTCATTACCTTCCATTCTGTCGTGCAAGGTGGAGACTTGATCTGCCACATTGGCCATTACTTCGGTGTTTTTAGTAAGCACATTCATCATTTTTTCGAAAAATGCTATTTGAATTTCAGTGAAACTTCCATCGCGTTGCGAGGACGAGCGGTTTGATGTCACATTCCAAGGGCAAGGTGAGGCTGAGCGGGGTCCCTCTATCCTTTTGTCTGGGGATTGACTTCGCGGTTTTTTATTCGGAGGTGTGCCCTGTGGTGATAGGCTCCTCTTTCTCGATATGAGCTTCGGTTTTAGCAATTTGACCGTGCACATAAACTTCTCGTAAGAATTTTTGTGAAGTTTTTCCATCACCGAATGTGGGGAGTAAATAAGAGCCCACCCTAGTGGCCATTCTAATAGCTTTCTTTTGATGGTTCTGTATTTTTTCTCCGATAATGTCGGGTCGTCTGGCGAGTAGGCTTGTCCTAGTTCTGCCGTTGGAATAGCAAAACGCAATTTTTGCTCGATTGATGATTAAATCCGACTCCCAAAGAGGTTCGAGTAGGAGTAATCCTCAACTTCCCACGTTCGCCATCCCTGGGGATAATGATCGTCCAGGACAGCAATGAGGCGAAAGAAAAACTCCTCATCTCTGCCGTCGCTGCTGCCGGGTATTCCTGCCTCTATTAGTTCTTGCAAGGTAGGCATGGTCTGAAAGACGCAAGATAAATTTATTGAGTGACTCGAAGTCATAATATAGGCATTTTGACGCGCCAGCTGAGCCGACTTCAAGCGTCTCTTGAAACGAATCGACGCACGATTGAGGCGACCTTTGATGCGTCTCTCGAGGCGACCCGACGTATTAATCGAGGCGACCTTTGAGGCGTCTCTCGAAACGTCTAGATGCCTGCGTGAAGCGTCTCGTCTCAGTGTGAACTTAATGTCAAGTCGTTTGATTAAGCGGTCGAAATTTTGATCGACACTCAGCAATAGGTATTGGAAGCATCCATTACCTCTGGTGTATCCCTAAAGAAAACACCGTGAGCTTGGTCGTTCCTGGGGAGCCGACGCTTGAAATGCTCTTTACAGTGATGCACTTTGGCAAAATTGTGTTGGATAATTTCCCTAACAACTAGGGATATCCGTTCTTTCACTTTATATAATATTTTGTAATTTTGTAAAAAGGTTTGTAACTCACATGAATATTAATCTTGAATCGATGTGATGACGCCGAAAATTCAAAAAGTACTGAAGCAACAAAATGGCCGCACCTGTGGCGCTGACACACAAGGAGAGGGGGTAGGAGGGGGTAAGAAACGACGAATCGGGATTGAGTTGCAATCCTAACACGCTAGATGGCGCCGATATTCAGAAGGTTAATCTCAATGTGGGTCAAGCCTGAAGGCTCGAACACCCAAATAAGTTTTAAATAACTTTGAAAGTAGTAGACAAACAAACAATGTTTTATTTACGACAAATTCGATCTTATAATTTCATTTGGAATAACCCCAAGCGAAGCATAGCGTTATGGATGGAATGCTATTAATTGAATACAAATACGACCACATTCCACCAGCCTTAAACATCACTATGATAAAAGTTTTTTCAACTTCATTAGAATAATACAAAAATATCGTGTCGATTAACATAGTGAGTAATTTATCAGTGAGTATTCGAAGTACACTTTATTGCAATTATTATAGAGCTGTTTATTATATTTAATGACAACCGTTGTGTTATTCTAATACTTATTTATTAGGATGTGTTCTGTGAATCTTAGTGTAGTTTAGAACTGAAAAGTTCCAGACCGTAGCCCATTGATTAACAAGTATAAAGGCCCCGAGAGGCCTTTGCCCTTTAGTGGGTCATATTAATATGCTATTTTCTATATTTACTTACCGAATTTGAAAAATCCGATCCGGCTCAAAGGACCATAAACATTTGAAAGAGGAAAATATCTACTTTCAGAGTTTATTTTACGTAATGGAGTGATATAGATATTTCGTTGAGGCGGATCGCGTTACCTAGTTTAATTTAAAACGTCTTTTTTATGATTATTATTAACAAATTTCAAAAAGTAGGACTGACTTGTTGCAATCATTATTATTCTATTTCATTAATGTTATAGATCTTTGATGATTATTTATTTGATATTTGTGTGACATTTCATACATTTGGACGAACCTAACTAGCGTTTAACAAATCCTTAGATACGTTCCAAAATAAAGCTAAATCGAACGTAAATCTAAACGCTAGATTTTATAGTATCATTGGTGTTATTTTATCTATACAAGTTTTAATTATCTTTAACCGTTACTAGCAGAGCCCCGTGGAGTCGCCACGTAAAGTCCTGATCCCTTGGGAATATCTAGATAAATAGTACCTCCGTCTCGATAATGCACCTTTCTTTATGTGTAAAAATTATTAAAATCGGTGTAGTAGCTCCGAAGAGAATCTCTTTTAAACATCCATCTAAACTTTACCTATATATAATACTAGCTGCGCTCTGCGGTTTCACCCGCGTAAGTCCGGGATAAAGGTAGCCTATGTCCTTTCTAAGGTTTCATCTGTCTCTATAACAAAATTCATCGAAAGTAATCTGTTGTTTAAGCGTGAAAACATAAAGAGACAGATATTGAAATCCAGCCATTTTTACCCCTTTAGGGATTCAATTTCGAAAAATCCGTTCTTCTACGTCCCCCCAAGCGAAGTTTGAGACTCTTAGCTCTTATAGATTTCGTAATGAGTCTTTATCTCTTATATTAGTATATGTAGAGTTCGTTTCACAGCCAAGTAGGTGCGCGTGTGAGCGAGTACAGCGAGGGTGCCGCGTGCGACGGTGCGGTCGTGGCCGCGTGCGCAGGCGCCGCGTCCGCCTCCGAGTCCGACTCCTCCGAGGAGACGCGCTCCGCAGCGCTGAGGGCGACGCGCGCATACTCATCCGTGTCTATACTCTTGCAGAAATGAATCGCGTAACTGTAACAAGTTATTTAAAATAGAGTTTATTAGACAAGCACACGGTATTATGAAAGAAGTTTACAAACAGTAGAAAGAAAAAGAAAAATATTTAACACAAAATCTGTACTTAGGTAATCTCTAACCTAACCAAGATGTCCTTCAGCATAATGGGATCTGCCTCTTATTAAAAAAAAAAAATGGGTGCGTGTACTTATGTACGCGCGTGAGAAGTTATACTTCTTTGGCATTATTAAAAAAAAAAAACAAAAAAAAAAAAAAAAAAAACTCGTCCGGCAAAAAACTCGTCCGACAAAATACTCGTCCGACAAAAAACTCGTCCGACAAAATACTCGTCCGACAAAAAACTCGTCCGGCAAAAAACTCGTCCGACAAAAAACTCGTCCGACAAAAGACTCGTCCGACAAAAAACTCGTCCGACAAAAAACTCGTCCGACAAAAAACTCGTCCGGCAAAAAACTCGTCCGACAAAAAACTCGTCCGACAAAAAACTCGTCCGACAAAAAACTCGTCCGACAAAGAACTCGTCCGGCAAAAAACTCGTCCGACAAAAAACTCGTCCGACAAAAAACTCGTCCGACAAATATAAATAATTAATTACATTAAAATAATTATGTAGTAGTAGTACCTCTTTGTACTTACTTAAACTATTTGGTTTTATGACAGCTGTCATCTTGCGGTTTGCGGACAACTTCTCCCGTGAGAATTTTGTGTGACGCTTTTGTAAAATTTCACTCTCATCATTTTTTCATAACGCGCCTAAAGAAGTATAACTTCAAAAACTCTTTCTTTGATTGACAATGAAATAGGATAATCACTATCACTACATAGTATAAAAAAAAGTCGCTTTCTCTGTCCCTATATCCCTTTGTAAAACTACGCAACGGATTTTGATGCGGTTTTTTTAATAGATAAGAGTGATTCAAGAGGAAGGTTTATATGTATAATACATGCATAATATAGCCGTGCTAAACTGGGGCGGGTCGCTAGTAACTTAAAAATGAGTGAACGGATTTTCAACATAATAGTAAACAAACTTCAAGGAACAATTAGCTGTAAGATAAAAAGTACAGTTTAATAGTGAAAATAGATTTGAGTATTTCCTCAAGCACTTCATTGTTGTGGAACTTTCTTACGAATGGCACAAAGCCAAATGTTTGATAAACAAATCTAGTTACTTAGCTTGGGGCTAGATGGCGATGTGTGGAATGTCCTGGAATATTTATTTATTTTTAAATGTTTGAAGTGTAGTTCGAGAAAATTAAAACAGCGAATGCTCCATGTTCTGTTGCTAGTAAATACTCTAGTCTATACCCACCTGTTCTAAGTCCCTGGCAATTATATAATGGACTTACCGTAGTTTCTCCCGTAGAACAGATTTACAGGAGTACCGTGGCATCTTGAGGAGGAAGAAGCACGTGTAGCTCTCAGGTAGAAAGTGGTCCGGCGGTTGATATTTGTCCAACACCTATTTGAAAAAATCATCATATTTACTTAACTATTCATTATAATTTTATGAATAGAATTCCGAAGACCTCAGTGACGCGGCGGACAAACAAACACCCGTTGCAAGGCAAGGTTTTCGGTTCGATTTCCACCGTTAAACAAATATTTTTGTAATACAATAGATAAATGTTTCTGATTTGAATGTTTATGTGCGTAAAAATATACATAGGTAGGCGTTCCTAACCAACGTGTAAAGTACTTACCTAAGTACTTATTGTACTTAGGTAAGTACTTTACACGTTGGTTGGTCACCATATTACAAAACAAATTGCTTAATTTGAGGCTAGGTGGTGCTTTATGTTGGATGATAAAATATTCAACCGCCATTTGCCAGTCATAACCATGTTACCTGCAGTACAAAGTCCCTCTGCCTAGGGTCCTGTTGCGGCGCTCGCGGTAACCGCGTGCGTCCCCACACGAACCGCAGGAACAATGCCCGTTCACTGCCGGATAGCTCCTCCATCACTTCCCAGAACCATTGCACTAGCGGGGCGTGGGGATCTACACCTGGGGGATACACATTTACGAATTTAACAAATTGCAAATTGGATATATAAGAATTTTACATTTTACAAATTAAACATAATGATCCTGATTTTATGATCTATACTTATAATAAAACGAGGAAAGATAAGAAGTCTGGACCTGAATGCAAAATTAAACCGAGTCTAGGGGTTTTAGAAAAAGCAGTAAAGCAAAGCAGAATTCTTAGTTTTTACTGTCTGTTTTTCCGACACTTACTTATACAAAAAAAAAGCGTGGTGAAACACGGACAAACAGACAGACGGACAAGAGAGTGATTTCATAAGGGTTCCTTTTTACCTTTTAAAGTATAGAACCCTAAAAACGAAACCTACTATTCACTTTCAGATAGCTCTATTTTCTGGGATAGTCGTAGAATTCTTTACATCAAAATCCACGATTCAATAAGCGACAAAAACTCCTTTAAATAGTTTCTTACCTTTATAAGTAGCAGTTGCTCTAAGCGCCTGCACGGGTATGTCCGGTGATCCGCAGACAAGCGTCTCTATTTCGGCAGCAGTGAACAATGCTAGCAATGGCGCTGGAACCACCCGGGACATACCGTCGCGAACCGCACGCACTTGTTCGTCGAATTCGTGCAATCTAAAAAATTGATGGAACAGTCATAAGTATTACTGCTCGTATGGCTTAGTTAAATAATGAATTTTGAGTGTTGAGTACCTAAGTATTTATTTTTCGGAGAACCAACAGCTATAACTTGAAACATAAAATAATTGAAGCAGAAATCCAGGTTCCCACGTATAACCTGCGCCTTAGGACACACGGTCTTAATAGGACTTGTCCGAAAAGGACTTCCTCGTATAAAGACTTATTTTTTAATGGACTCATTCCGAAAATGGTTTAAATCTGATATAGCCGTTTAAGGCTGCTTATGCTGCCAAACGCAACGCGCCAGAAATACCCGTCGCTTACAACTAGTATTGTTGATTGTAACGAATGTGTTTTGTTTTCTTAAAAGTGCTGAGATGGAATTGTAAGTGAAATTTTTACCGATATTTTGGGGTAATTTTGAGGCGAAAATTCTTTGTCGTTTCAAAGGTACACCAGTTTTAATTCTTCATTTTAGGATAGCTTCAAAACTATAGGAAATGTTTGGCTCCAAAATCACACCAAAATGTCGGTAAAAATCTCACCTACAATTCCATCTCAGCACTTTTGAGAAAAACAAAACACATTCGTAACAATCAACAATTTTCACCAACGAAGGCGCCCGGTGCCAGTAGTAAATATTTAGTAGGCTGTGTACCAAGGTCGTTGGCGTATGGACCCCCCTTAAAATGGGTACAGACTCAGACAGACGAGTCAGACTCGTGACTGGTAACAAAAACATTATTTTACTAAAACTGTGATTAGATTCTTTTTCAAAAAGTGCTAATAGAGAGCTAATAATAATTAATAATAACTATGGTAGTTTAAAATCATATAATGAAAGCTTACTTGTGAACCACTAAACAAAGCATTTAGTTGACGTGTTATAAGTTTCTGAACGTACCTGTAATGCAAGGCCAACTGCACGTATTCATCCTTATTGTCTGGCGTAACTCGCTTGTGTTTCGTCGACAAAGGCACCTCATGTCCCGCCGCTGAAGGGATCGAGAATGGAAGTTCCAGGTGTTGCAGCTCCTGAGTGTAAACGTTAGGTATACATTACATAAGATATTTTGATAAATAAACTCCGAAAGTTCTGAAACTAACCTAATGATAAGTACTTACTAATACTCATTGTAAGTGGACTAATGTCTTTTATGAGTACATAAATTCTTTGAACCTATACATTTATAACCTTTCCTAATCCATTTCATTTATTAGGATTTTGTACCGGTCTTATATAATTAAAATTCATTTTCTCCACAAAGGCATGGAAATTTAAAGATTTCTAATTAAATTACAATATTATTACATAGTTCATTAATTAAATTTTCGGAAGATTAGGCCAATAGAAAACATTACGTAGGTATTACATTGATTCAACTACGTTCGCCAATAGTTCCCGCACTATATGGCTTCAGGAATCGTACAATTACGCGATTTCAATGCGGTGTGCCACGGAACAAATAACTGTGCACTTAGAACACATATTTGGGTATTTAAAAGTATGTTAGACCGTCGAGCACGAATATAAGGTCTTAAGACATTTGTCATTAGCCATATTTATTTTTTACAAATACCTTGTTGTGACTAGTCATGTCCCGGATACAAAGTAAAGCTGGTAGAAAGTCCTTGTCGACTTCAGCGAGATCCTGCGGCCGCAGCGTTTGCCCCGCCAGCTGACGCCACACGCCCTCCGCTAGCGACAACGATAGCGGAGAGCCAGTGCGGACTGCTATACCCATTAGTACACCTATGGCAAAAAAATAACGATATAAATATAGCTGCAGTTTCACTCGCATAAGTCCTAATTGGGGTAAAACTTGTCTATGTATCATTCCAGGGGCCTTATTCTGCTATTTTGCATTAATGGATTTACCATTGTCATTATATCGAGACTCTATTGATATTATATCGAGTTTGTGACTTTATTTGGTATTCTGCTCAAGTTTAATAACATCGCAATAGAATCACTATGGAGTCTCAATGGAATGGTAATAGATACGTTGCAGGTGTTGCCTAGCAACATGGTATATGTTGCTAAGCAATATACCTACCGTTTTGACAACTATCGAGATTCCATTGAGCCACGATTTTAGAGCAGAATACCAAAGTGTGTCAGTGGTGCACCATCGGATTCTTGCATATCATCAGGCAGACCATTGTCTTCAGTTATTTAATCGCAATAGGTTAAATAGTTTTTGCGTAAAGGGGTAAAAACAAACACATTTACATTTATATTAGTGGATAATCATCATCATTCGAGTGACGTTGTCAGTCGCATCCCTTTCGGAAGCCCGGGGTCCGCTTTCCTGCTATTACGCCTCCACTTCGCACAATCATCGGCATCCTGCTTGGTTAGATTATTTATATAACTGGGATACGTACCAAGAAACCTAAAGCAGTTCAAATGTAAAGGTGTTGCAGCAGTAGGGTTGAGTAGGAAGGCGTCCCGTGAAGCGCCAGCATCTCCGCGGCCATTTGGTGTTGCCATTAACAATGGGAGTGATCCGTTTTGAAGCTCCTCACACATTTCAGCTATACTCTCGCTGTAGCCGCCACCGCAGTCATCCACACTTTCACCTATAAAACAATTGTAATAGGAACTCAACACAGTTTTACTTAAGGGTTGTAAGCAGCTCGTAAAAGTTGCGGACGGCGTGTCTCAAGTTAGCCCTCGTGACGGTTAACTCCAATCATTAAGGGTTATATTCAGAGCCGGGTCAATCGACTCCTAAATCATCGCCAAAACGAGCATGCTAAATGACAAGGCATGTCTACTTGCCTTGCCACACGGTTGAAATACATAAGACTGCATTTCCCTTCATTCCAAAAACAAAATGCACACTAACAATGTAGACGGCGGTCTTCGTTTTTACTAAGGAATAGACTTATTATAAATACTTTTTACAGACTTTTTTTCAAATAGGATCTTATGTTATTTCCATACATTTTTTTTAAACATTAATGGCAGAATTAATCCTCCATACTCACCAACAAACTTAACTTTCCACACCCTATGCGGCAAGGCGAGGGCGTCCTGTGTAAGCACTGGTAACCTCGCCACCATCTGTCCAAAGACGGACCTCATTCCGGCGGGGCCCGCAAGCCCACTCCCGCCTTTACGGGCTCGTCTCGCTCCCACGCGGGATAGTTCTACAACGGGCCCATGTTGACGTTCACGGACCATTGTTGCCATTATCGCCTGAATAGATAAAATAGAAAAGATTTTAAAAGATTTTACTTTTTTGTAACCTGAAGGCCAATTCTCGTAAATAATATTGTTTAAATTACATTTAAATATCATCCCGATTGCATTTCGATTGCAAAAGATACCTTCAAAGTCAGTTTTTTTTTTTACAAAAAGCTAACTTTAAGGGTATTTTGAGCTACTGGGTGTTATTTGTGATCGAAATGCAATCGAAATGATATTGAAATGTAATTTGAACAATGTTATTTACGAGAATTGGCCTTCTGATTCCTAAACGCGGGAACCTATAATTGGGTTTCCGTTTTTTATATACAAGTCTACTTTTTGTTAAAGCTGTTGGTTCTTCCAATAAATAAATAAATAGAGTAGTAACAAAGAAATAAAATATTATCTATAACAATTAGATATTAAAAACCTAACTTAATGTCATTATAAATAACTAGATGATTGGCAAACATAGTTTTGCCTTATGAAAAGAAAAAGGAAAAAGAAGATGTTGTTTGATTCTCAGACCTAACGAATATACATAAATTCATACAAATCGGTTCAGCCGTTTAGCTGGAGTTTGGTAACAAGCACCGGGACACGAGAATTTTATATTGAAAGAGATTAAATCTATCCTCATTCACCTGCGGTCAACTAACCCCTGAAGTTTTGTTTAGAATTTACACGATGAAAACTATAACATATCAGACATTATTAAATTTTAGTTTACCTTCCTAAAAGCAGCTTCCTTAATACTGTAGAACAGCAGCGTTCTCAACTGGTCGAGAGGTTCATCCAAGATCAACAGCGGCAAGTTGGGACATATCAGCTCAGAAAACTGATGTAGTAACACCTGGAAAAAAACGATACTTTTGAACTTTTTTTTTGGATAAATCTTTTACAATAACAACATAACTATCTGTATCTTGATTAAACGAGTTAGCGAGTTTTTTTTTTCAATTATCAACGAACAGTATGTTAAAAAAATCGAAATTGGACCCGCTAGAAGTTATTATGACTGTTCGTTTATTCAGGTAAAGTAAGAGAGAGAAATCTTTCTAAGGTTATTCTTTAAACTTACCAGTCTATTACAAATAAGTTGCGGGGCCATATCCCTCAACAGATGGCACTCGAGTGGCGGCGGAGGCGGTGGGCGCGGCGCGTGCGCAGCTTCCACGCACAACGCGACCGTGTGAGCGCTGCCGCACGCCACTTTAGTCACCTTCTTACCCTGTTTAATAACATTAATAATTACTTCTGACAATGTACTTGTGGTGCCGCTAGAATATATATTTCAAGTAATATTAGCTCGCGGTTCTGTATATACATCTGTAAACATTCAGCTGTAATTTGTGTGACAGTCATGAGGCAGTCAGATGTCCAAGCACCATAAGTAAAAGCGGCTTTTTAGAGTCTTATACACACACTAGCAGCGCTTCGCGGTTTCACCCACGTAACTCCCGATTTCATGGGAATATCGGGATAAAAAGAAGCCTAAATGTTAATCAAGGTCACAACAAACAAAAAAACAAACCTGTAAAGCCATGAGCAGACGTGGCCGCTGTGCTGCGAGTGTGGTACCGTCACCGAGCTGGCCTTCGTCGTTGTCACCCCACGTGTACACCTCACCCATGTCCGTACACGCCACGCAGTGGAGGCTACCTATTTATATAATTACTTGTTCAAATAATCTATAACCTGGTGTTATTAGTAGTAAGAAAGAAAGAAAGAAAAGCATTTATTGAGTACAAACACACGACAAACAACGAACGAAGAAATGAACATGACAATGAAAATTAATTACAAAACAAAAAAAGTGGTAAAGAAAAAACAACATATATGAGGTGTGCTGACCCAAATGGGTCGACCTCTGCTAAAAACTGCAGTCAAGCATGCTTAGCTGCAGCGCTGGTCTTCCGGCCAGACCCATCTAGCTAAGAAATTTGTATGACATTAATCAACATAGTTTTCTGCAAGAGTCATGAATCGATTGTATCGCTACTCTAACATTTGTATTGAATTTATCACACTCCTACATAACAGCAGTGTAAAATGTGAATGTAACAAACCTGTAGCTATAGAGACAATCATCTTCCCTTGCATCCCTGTGACCCGCATCGGTCTACGGACGTGTTCGTAGCTTCCGTGGCCCAATCTGTGATAGTCGCCTTTACCCCTATAATAAATTATTCATAAATATGTTGCCAATATGAATTTTACAGAACTAGCTGAGCCCCTCGAGATCATCCGTATAAATCTTGATCTCGTTAAAATATCAGGATAAAAAATAAGACGTTTATTTAGACGAGCACACGACATACACTAAAAACAAAAACAACGAACAATAAAAACAAATTAAAGGGAAAAGTCCAGGATGCCGTGTGTAAAAAGCAATCTATATTACCCCCCAGGGGTTTCAATATATCCTCATACAAAGTTTCATCACAATCGTTCCAATAGTTTTCATAAGCTATTCATTCCAAACAACGTTACGCTTACCTAGAAGAAAAATATTTTTCATTACTCATACTCCGAAAGTAGGTCTAAAGATGCATGAAGAGCGTGTAGAAAATAAAATTTCCAGCCCTAGGGCTTTTCTCTTTCACTGACAGCTGTCATGTCAAATTATGGCTTTGCACGACTTGTGCAATGTGCATGTAGCCAGTATCAGTAACATTACGCATAAGGAACTTTAAAAACCTAACCTCCTTGCTTTAAGTAACACCAAAGAATAACACTACATGTATATAACCTCTTTGGTCCCAACCTTGTAAGAGGATCAGGTAGTATGGAGTCTCTCATTCACTCTCGTTGTTAGGAAGAATTTTATGTATTATTCGTAATGAAAAGCACAGTGTTTACCTTGGGTGAAAGACTCATTAGGTCCCTCGAACTATTAGCGCCCTCGCTACGCTCGGGCGCCAAACTCCGTCTCGGGACTTGTAATGAGTGACTTTCAAACCTTGGATAACAATGTACTATTATTGCATCGTCTCATATAATAAAATTAAAGGTAATCGTACCAAGTATAAACACTGCCACATTGGCATAGTGCGACGGAAAACTGCGATCCACATTCCACTTTAACAACGCGAAGTCCTTTCAGACAATCGATACGCATCGGCGTTTTGCAGCCCTCTGAACCACCACGACCTGTTGATTAATAAATTGATTCTAAGTGGCAGCCTCATAAAAAACATCCTCGTTGCAGACGCGAGTTGCAGGTGGACCAACTGGGCCACCCTAAACAGAAACACAAAAGGAAATGGAAATAAAGGAGGTCTTTACCAGGGTAAAGGTAAAGTTTTAAATAATAAATATTGCAGGACATTCCATACCTCGCCATCTAGCCCCAAGCTAAGTAACTAGACTTGTGTTATGGGTGCTAGACAACGGATATACTACTTATATACTTTTGCTTTTGTAAATATATACTTATAATACATAGGAAAAACCAGACCCCAGACAAATATCTAAGCATAAATACTTGTCTGAGGCGGGAATTGAACCCGCAACCCTGTGTTTGGCAGTCCGGCATGGTGACCATTGTGCCAACTGGGGCGTCAAGTTTTGTGCAGGCAGTGACACAAAACAGGCTCATAAAAAAATAAAACTAATGACCATTAAATAACTCACCAAGTTTTCCATAATCACCATCGCCCCACGACCAAACGTTATCGTCATCTGTAATACAGAGTGTCTGCGCGTCTCCAGACCCACACGCCACGTCAATCACCCGGTACATTGATAATGCTTCCACCTACAAATATTTACAGATCAGATCAATACAGTGACAAATACAACAGGTCATACCCAAGTAGTATTTTTTGCTGCTAAATACTTTATAAATTGAAACCCCCACTCACCAATTTAGGTACGAGTTGATCTTCCGAGTCACCATGACCTAGCCGTCCATATCTGCCTTTACCCCACGTGTAGATACGACCTCTTGCGGTTAGACAAGCAGAATGAGCGCCCCCGCAAGCTATTGAAACGACATCTAACCCCGATAGCGCACTTATGAGCTTTGGGCGATCGTAACTCCTGAAACAACAAACATTCACAAGATAAGATACAGATGAACTGCTTGTTAGTCACTTTCGCATTTCAGGTTTCTCTCACTTAGAGCTAACAGCTTTCTAGGCAAACCTCCCATTTAAGTATAATGCCTTCATTAGCATCCCGCATTTAAGGTAACTCTATTATGAGCACTTTTTCATTAGACAGTATTCCCAAAAAAAAATCTTAGCCCTAAGTAGCCAAAGTTCAGATAGTGGTTTTGTAACATCTCAGACTTTACATCATGCCATACCCAACGAAAAGAGACACTACCAAAAGTACGTCTACTATTTGATACCTCAAAAGGCCAGCGGCTGTGTCAGCTAAATGTTGGTGCAGCTATCATTGCTGAGGCAGAACCTTTTTGGAGGCACACGGCTCCTTAGATCTTATTTCTTCTTTTGTATTTATTTTTTCCTATTAATTTTTTGTGTTTATTATTATAATTATTAGTTTTTTATTTTTTTATTTTACTTATTTTAAACTTTTGTTTTAGGTTAGTGCTTTGATGTTTGTTACTACTTTGTTGTTTGACTTGTGTCGTGTGCTTGTCCAAAGAAATGTTTTCTTTCTTTCTTTCTTTTAATTTCCACTTTGCCCACTTGCAACTAAAATTCAACTTACACTCGATTACCGTGCCCCAACTTCCCATCTTCACCTTCACCCCAGCTATAAACATCTCCATCACACGATAGAGCCAGACAATGTTTGCCGCCGGAGTTGCACGCGACCTACAAATTCACTGAATGTTAATTATGTAATATAGGAAATTATTTATATTGGTAGACTTTTTGCGTTTACTTTTGTGATGAATATATGTTGAATTGATGCCAGTAACGTTGGTTGGGAGACTGAATCGATGCCGCCTATTCCTAAACGTCCACCCGCACCGTAACCTAAAATAAATAATATATATCAATTTAGTTTCGAAAAGTAATTTAAAGGCAATCACTAGAATGGTAAGCATGAACTCCACTGCGATATTTTATCATACAATGTGGTGTGAAGTTCACGAATATACTTGATGCCAATGTGATCAAAAAGCTTTACTTCCACCAGCTACTAACCCGTAGCATAAACCTTTCCATCAGGTGTAACAGCGAACAAGGTTTGTTCCCCGCCAACAAGCTGCACCGGGTTGAGCAGCGCGAGCGCAAGGCACGGCGTCGGCGCGCGCACTTTAGCCCCGTCGACGCCACCCAGCTGACCGCGGTGATTGTGTCCCCATCCGTACACTACGCAGCCTCGGGAACCACAGCCCCACCAACCGCTCCATTCTTCTGCTCGCCTGGTACGCAAACATACGACCATTTAAACAATATACTGTAATAATATATTATGGTCAATTATTTCCAAAATACTACATCTCTATACATATAAAATGCTTTGTTCTGAATGACTGACTGATGGATCAACGCACAGCCTTAACCGCTGATCGTAGAGACCTGAAACTTGGAGAGTGTGCTCTTTATATGCAAGGGCATCCGATAAGACCGGATTTAAAAAAAAACTCCTACGCGTACTAAGCTGCGGGTAAACGCTAGTTTATAATATAAGTTGAGATTCAACCAAAGCCAAACTTACTTATTAACCCAATGCAACAACTGCTCATCATGTTGTTTAGTGAACTTGTTATTATCCTCCCACGGATACTGATTATCGCTAGACATAACTTCATCTGGATTGTAGACTCCCAAGTCGGCTAATCGTTTTCTAACTTCGGATAAAAATGGTCTAGGCAGTAGTTGTCGGCGAACTAACGCGTCAGCTGTTCGCATACAGAGGCAGTACCGCTTGAACCACGCCCAGCGGGTTGAGTCTGGGCCACTGCAGAGACGAGTGTCGAGCCGGAGACCGCATGCGAGCCAAGCTAATTCCTGGAGACAAGGATCGTTTTCAATTTAAGGTCACATCGCAGGACACTGACTTCTTCACAGAGAGTATTGGCATCATTGCGCAAATAAAATTTTACTTTATGTTCAAGTTACCAAAAAGCGGAATGTCAATAAAGGCATTAGGTATGCCTAAATAGAAGGTTTGCCTAGAAAGCTTTTCGCCCAAAAGCGAGAGATTCAACTGAAGCAGAATGCCTGAAATGCGAAAGTGACTAACAAGCAGTTTGCTTAAAGTGAATGCCCATAAAGGTTAAATGCTTACAAAGCTATTTTTCAGTAAATCATAAAATCTTTAAAAAGTTCTAAGACCTTATGGATTTTCTTTCCCTGCAAAGAATCGAACTACAGACATTTTAAACAAAAAGCTATTTCATAAGACCAACAACACAATTTATATTCTAATTTTGAACAACTATACTGAAAAACTTCAATTGCGCTAATCAATAATTCGATCAACTAACCTTTAAATAATGCGTATACAATAGATGCGTGCCAGTCCGTAACGCGGGCTCCTCGTGTTCGTACTGCGATTGCAACAACTGGGGTAAGTTCTGTAAGGCAGGTGGAGCGCCGATCCGTTCGTTGCCGCACACTACGCCGCGCAAGCGACGCACGCACCACACGCGTGCACGCCACGCTAAGGGATACACTTGTGCGGTTAAAAATAAATAAAAAATAGACTTTGTTCACTGACTTTGTTTTATACTATTTGAACTTTAGGATTATGGCGTTAGTACTATTTTAAAAGCTTTTATTTAACTTGCAATGTATGTTTGTTCGGGTAAAATCATGGAACTTAATTATGATCCACTCCCCGTTAACAATTGAGCTGTAACTTTTCATATATGTGTAATTTAGCTATGAGCTAATCTTCCACGCCGCTCTTGATTCCTCGGTTTACGACGCCCTCCACACCGCCAGAGATAGAATCAGTTGGAGAAAGATCGTGCGAGAGAAAGTGCTTCAGGTCAAGACCCTCAGCATTGAGGAGGTGTAATTAAATCTAATATTAGAATATTCAGCAATCAGTTTGTTGTTCAGGTAGTCCTTGGACATAGGCTTCCTCCAGTATCTTCCATTTCTCTCTGTCTCAAGCTCATCTTATCCATCCTTTCGGTAAGTTGTGCGGTTAGGTTTATATTAAAAGATTAGATACAATTTACATCAATTGATAATTTTGAATTTAAAAAAGCTTTCCGAAAAATTCGACTTGGCGTAGCTCACAAGGACGAATTATATTTTTTTTGCTCAAACTTACACAAAGTAGGCATCTGCGCACAAATGGCCAAGGCTTGAACCAGTCGCGGCGCTAGTTGATGATCGTTGGTAAGTGAAGCCAAAAGTGGACCGTCCAGCAATCGCCAAGCGAGCTCCACAGATGGACATGCTAGCACGTAGCGGTCTGAACCACAATCCTGAAAAATAAAACCTTATTACACAAAGTCAGACATTCTTGCTAGTTTTTACGCAATTATCTGTGGTAATTTAGTTGTGTAAAGTTCGCGAATATCTTTTCGAGCGACAATCACTCGCTCCCCTGATAAAGCTACCATGTTAAATGTAATACAATAGTAGTAATAGTGTTTATTATACTGGCAATTTCGCAAAATTGTTTTGCTACTTACAACAATAGATTGTGTGGCTAACACAGGGTAGACAGTAAAACGCCAGCCCCAACCGTTGACTGAACCATCACTTGTGAATCGCCAACGCAGTTCATCACCTAAAACCAAGTGGATCTCAAATCAGAGTAGAAACTAAATAACTTTATCAATCACTTCAAATATTTTACAATGAGGTAAAGTCACGAAAACCTAAGAAAATACTATAAAGTTACCATTTATAATGAGCTCCTGTGTCCAATCAGCCGGGTCTCTGCCCGACCTCGTGGCTACGACTCGGCCCGTACTATCCGATATGGTTAGCGGGTCGTTGCGACGTTCCGTAGAACAACCCTGTTCGAACACTATACGTAGGGACGCAACACCTGCTATTTTAACTACACCTGAAATGTCAAACAAAGAATGAAACAAGTGTAAAAGTTTGTGTGTATGTTTGTTACTCCTTCACGCAAAAACTACTAATCTGATTGCAATGAAACTCAGTATGTAGATAGCTAGAGACCTGAATTAACACATAGGCTACTTTTTATCCCGAGACTTACGCGGGTGAAATCAGAATGGGTCTTAATCAGAATGACCTTTTTGCAGAAAGAAAATTCAGTTTCATGACATGAAAAGAAGGTACCTAAGTTGAATTGATGACACAAAAAGCAGAGTACTCAGTCAGCAGACAGTGAACTCAGCTGGACGATATAAAACGGAATCTAGAATAATTCTTGATGAATTTATAGCATGAATTTACTTACCACAAAAACTCAAAATTCTTTTATTCATATGGAATCATACAGTTTGTACGAGATCACATAGAAGCGACTCAAAAACTAAGTTAGGATGTGTGCCTTCAAAACGCCCACCAAACCAGAAGAAGCCACAAGACACTTATAGGGTTTTTTGTGATCATGCTCACAAAGGTCTAAGACGTACTTTACGTTTGATTGGTTATTGAAAAGTATACTGTATATCTTCGATAGTTGTAAATAGGACCTTAACATATTGTAACAAGGTGCATATTCACCTGATATGTCAGTATCGTCGGCGTACGGATGCGGACTGTCAACGGTGACGGGTTGCGGAGGAGGACGACCGATACCAGCAGCTGCTTCCTCTAGTTCACACACGCACACTTCTACAACCATATCCGCTACAGCTGGTTTACTGGCGCAGAGACCTGAAAACTCAATAATATTATAGTTATTTCACGTCAAGTTGGCGTGCGGTTCTTTGGGTGCTCGGACGACTGTTGCCGCGTCACTATTATACAAATCAAAGCTGAAGGTAAATTCTCATAAATAAGACTGTTCAAATTACATTGCAATATCATTTCGATTGCATTTCAATTACAAAAACTACCCTTTTGGTATTCTTGAGAATACCAAAAGTTGACTTTGAGGGTATTAAATACCCTCAAAAAAATTTTTGTAATCGAAATGCAATCAGGACATCTATACTTACACATTAGTACGAGAGTTTTACTAAGTATAATCTGTTTGTTCCTTACCCATCAGAACATCAGTGATAATCTTCACAGAGTTATTCGCATCAGGAATACGACCCGCGGCTGCTAGCTTCAACAAATCAACTAACGCTCTTGCGTCTGACTCGCCTAGTTGAGAGGTGAAATCGTCTAGCACCATCTAAAACAAAACTCAAGCTAGAACAGCTGCGGGAACACCTGCATTGATCAAGATCTTGTAAGAATTTCCAAAAAGTATTTCATTTATCTAGTAGATACTGCGGTACCTATAGGCTGTGATTTCCGTTTGTCAGCAGAGAGAGAGAATCGTGGAGAAAAGTATATTATGGAGGCAAGAGAGAGCCAAGTGTAGCAAGCACGGCCGAAACATTCTTTTCTCAAAGCAATTCATGGCTCTTTTAAGGTGAAAGGATACGGCGCTCTCTCCATACAAACGCAGTCGACTGTTTCCTCCCTGGATAATGACACTAATGCAAATATTTTTGTTGCATAAAACCTATAACTGCCATGACTATGCCCCTATGTCTTGTTTTTTTTCATTTTCTAATTATCATAGAAATCAAGATTTAAAAAACAAAACAACTAAAATATTTGCTCTACTGTCATTATCCAGGGAGGAAACAGTCGAGTACGTTTGTGTGGAGAGAGCGCCCGGAACCCTTTCCTCTTAAGGCTATTTTACCCAATATCTTTGTGTTGTGGGTAAAAGTAGATAAGTGTACTTACTTTAGGTGCTTCAGCCTGTTGTACGGTCATAGTTGCAGCGGCCACTGACACAGCACTCGAAGACATTACGGCCGAATGTCTTGATGATATGGAACCGCTTAGAGGACTACTTGCACCACTCTACAAATATATTAAGATTAACTTTACGCTTTGTTTGTTGGGGGGAATAACTAATTTCTTTTGCCAAGCAGTAGTGTTTTGCTGTTGAAAAGTGTGTGTGCTACTCCATTATCAAGTCCTTAAAGTTGTAAGTGCAAGTCGTATCAATCTATACTTCTATCTCTATCTATTCTTCTTCTTCTAATAGGAAAGATTTGAATGTTTCTTTGTTTGTTTGAATTGTATAGGCCCCGAAACTACTGGACCGATTTTGATGAAACTTGGTGTAAGGATACATTGATTCATTGGGAGTGTTATAGGCTACTTTTTATTCCGTTATACGGGATCGCTGCCACGAGCGCTGCTAGTTACTTAACATAGCAAAATCAAGTTTTTACTGAAATTTTATTAACCTCCTATTTATTTAACACCCTACGCAAAAACGACAGGGTGTTATAAGTTTGATGTGTGTGTGTGTGTCTGTGGCATCGTAGCTCCCGATCGGCTGGACCGATTTTGATATAGTTTATTTTGTTTGTTTCTAATTGGTTGAAGATATGTCAGAACAACTTACAGGTAATGTAGGTCTATCTGCAGGTGCCTCCCCTCCCCCCGTACGAGCGTCTCCCTCCCCGTCCTCATCTTCAGTATCCACGTTGACGGGCACTGGTACCGGAACAGTTATACACGCCTCGTGCGCCCTTAGAGCTTCTACTAGCAGACTGCGAGCCTGGACGAAATTATTAAATTAAATATTATCCCACAAAAGAGCGATGTTGGCTTAGTGGTAGATACGTCGACTTTCATTCTGAAGGTCGTGAGTTTAAATCCCGATCACGGTGCACCTATGAATTTTTCTTAAGAAAAAAATTTGCTCTTACGGTGAAGGGAAACATCGTGACGTAACCCGCGGCTTAGTTGGTTCCAGACGTATTGACAAGTTCTTTCCTCTGGACATGGTCGACTCAGCTGAGAGGGCTAGTAGGTGCTGGGCAAGCTTATTCCATCCTCACGCAAAAAGGACCCAATTAAAAAGGTTCTAATTGTGGAAAAAAAGCCCGTATACAAGTACAAATTATTCCATCCCACAAATGCGTCTGTATAAAAGTCTGTAAAAATTAGTTACAGTACAAACCTGAGTAATATGTAACGCTAATAATATCAGAGACAGAGCATGTTGTACAGCCACCGGTGGTTCCAAGGACAAGGCAGCTGCGGCCAGGGAGGGTCGTTGACCTAAAGACTCTTCTACCAAATTTTCTTCTGAATAAAGACCTGTGAATAATAAGTACATCCTATTACAATTTCTACGCAAGTTTGCTACACCAGACCACATCATCTTTAGTGACCAATCGCTTTTTTATTCAACATACGTCTAACGTTTTTGTAATGCTTAAAAATGCTTTTGAAATTCCGTTATTATAGCGTGGACGATTGAGTAGATTTAATTTTTAACAGTCTTCGTTATGGTGACAATTCGAAGAGAATCTGCCGAAGTTTAGTTAGGGACCACACGCTCAATGTAACATCATGACATACCTAGAGTGTGAGATCCTAAAGGATCCTTCAGCGTGGGGAAGGGCATCGGCGCTAGATGGGCATCAGGGTGACAGCTAGCGACGGCTGAAGGCTTCACCGCCCACGCGGCAGAGTGCGACGACCCAGCCGCGGCGCGTTGCACGCCCTCAACACCCGCCACAAGCGCAGGGCGACGGTTTACACAAGTCGTGCCGTTGCCTTGCTGACCGTGATCGTTGTCACCCCATGCCCAAACCTACCACATAGAGATACTGTAGAAGTTTTCGACACGAATAAAAGAAAACATAAAATGATGTTGAGATGACAAACCTGATTATCACTAGTAACAGCTAGACAATGCAGGGCACCGACTGCAACATGTATAACTCTGCGCCCGCGCAGCGCTTCGACCAACGTCGGACGACGAACATGCGCATCACATCCGTGTCCCAGACGGAAATAGTCACCTTTACCCCATGTCCAAACCTAAAACACACGTGTTTGTAGATATAGACTTTAAAGTAGTTATAAGTATTCGATTCACTATCAAAGGTTGATAAAAATTGGATTGTAATTTGAGAATTGAGAAATACGAAGCCGCGTTCTTCCATTTCCTGCACTGTAAAATTTAGGAAAATAATTAGGACATTTTTTATAAATAGTTCCTGTTTTAAAAATATGGTGTTTACCTCGCCGTCTCTCGTAAGCGCTAAACTGAACTGAGCACCGCATTCCACCTGTACGACTCCCAATGTGTTTAGCCTTTCAACATTCATCGGTACGGCGCATCCGTCGGATCCGCCGCGCCCTGTTAACACAAAACATTATTTAAAGAATTGTTGCAAAACTCAATTAAGGTTTTAGTATTGAGTCGTAGATAACAAAATAACGTTTCATTTCGAATTCTAGCTTGTTCATTTTTAACGGTTTTTGTTATGTGACGGGCTGAAATTTCGACATTTCTTTAAATATATCAGCTGTCCTGTTGCTGTAATGAAACTAAGAAATCGTGGTATATCTCGGTGAAGACCCGTGTTTTTTTTTTAATCATCCACTTACCTAATTTACCAAAATCGCCATCGCCCCAAGAGAAAACTTTCCCACAAGCTGTGAGCGCCAGAGTTTGGGCGTCACGTGACCCGCAAGCCACCTGCACCACTCTAAAGCTCGTTATAGCCTCCACCTAAGAACAAAAACAACCATGTACAGTCGGATTACCTTACAACCTTACAGATGTGGGAGTGAGCTCCGGGTCACGTGGGGTTCAGCTAATTGGTATTACGACTGTTCATACATACCAGAAACACGCAGATTAGAAACGAATACTTGATATACGGGGCCCAGATAAAGAAGCAGAAGAGAGGAGAGTTTTGTCCTACTAATGTTATAAATGTGAAAGTTTGTGTGTGTTACTCCTTTACGCAAAAACCACTGGACCGATTGTGATAAAACTTGGTATGTAAATATCTGGAGACCTGGATTAACACATAGATAGATAGATAACTTTATTTGTACAACACAGAAAGAAACAGAACACGATAAACACAAAGTAAAGTAAAAGCTAGAAAGAACAAGTTGCACAAATGGGCGGCCTTATCGCTGAAAGCGATTTCTTTCAGGCAACCTTTCCTACTTTTTATCCCGATATTCCCACGTGATCTAGACTTAAGCGGGTGAAACCGCAGGGCGCAGCTAGTACTTGATATACGGGGGCTTCGAGGCCCAGATAAAGAAGTAGAAAAAGAGGAGACCCTATATTTACCATCATACATACACATAGCTCTCAGGGTTAGTATGCTGAAGTGGCAATGGGTAGGTCATACAGCTCGCAGAACTGACAACCGCTGGGGAGTAAAGGTTCTCAAGTGGCGGCCGCGATGGAACGCGAAACGGAGTGAGAGAAAGCTGCCCGGTGGACCGACGACATTGTAGCGGTCGCGGGTAGTCGGTGGATGGAGGCGGCTCAGGACCGCTGTTTTTGGCGTCATATGGGGAAGGCTTATGTATATAGGCTGATATGACGATGATATTTACCATCTTAGGCACGAGTTGCGTAACATCATCGCCATGTCCGAGCCTCCCGTACTCCCCCATGCCCCACGTGTACAGATGTCCCCTCGCGGTGACACAAGCGCTGTGAGCCGAGCCACACGCGATACCGACCACTCGCTCTCCAGATAGAGTGTCTATCATACGGGGAGATTCTAGGGTGAGTCGGTTACCGTGGCCTAGCTTGCCGTCTTCGCCTTCACCCCATGAATATACCTGGTAAGAATAATAATAATAAATTAGGAAAAGACAGCTGTAGGTTCAAATATAAAATGCAGGCAGCGAGTAGATTTTAAAAACATCAGATGAATATAAAAACAACTCTATAACTATCATGGTTCATATGATACAGACAGCCTGGTGACAGACAGTCAGACGGATGGACAGACGGAAGGACAGCGAAGTCTTAGTTCAATTCAATTAGGTCAATTGCAAAATGGATAATGCACACCACTCCAACTTTTGCTGACATTTTTCAAGACTTTATAAGTTATGACACCAGAATAACGAGTAAGGCGTTTTTTTCTATATTGGTTGTTTACTAAGTATAGTCAGCGACGGAAAGGCTAATTTACCAAATCACTGAATGGGGTATTGATGAATCTTTTTTTATTCCTTAAGTTGTTGAGATAATCGGATACGAACAACTGATAAATAGTATTAACAGGTCGGACCCCTCTCCCAACCGAACAACTGATACTAAAAGTTTCAACAGTCCAGTAACTGAATTACTGAAACTTACTTGACGACCCCGTTAGCAAAGAGTTGGCACAATGGTCACCATGCCGGACTACCAAACACAGGGTAGTGGGTTCGATTCCCGCCTCAGACAAGTGTTTATGCTCAGATATTTGTTGTCTGGTTGTTTCTATATTATAAGTAAATATTTACAAAATAAGAAAAGTATCTAAGTAGTATATCCATTGTCATAACAGAAGTCTAGTTACTTAGCTTGGGGCGAGATGGCGATGTGTGGAATGTCCTACAATATTTATTTATTAACTCTAAACTATACGTACCTTTCCATCAGCAGTGAGCGCAAGTGCGTGTTTCCCACCGGAATGTACGGCGACCTTACGTACGAGGACGTGTGATAGATACGGGTTCGCGCGCGGCGTCGAAACATTGTTACTATGACCGAGGCCTAAGCGGCCGTTTGTTCCTTCACCGCATACGAACAACTGAGAAACAAATAAAGGTTACATTAGTCCAATAATGAGTTCCAATATAAGTTAAGGACAGTAAGACGCCACGAGTGATAATTTGGGTGTATAAACGATTAAAAGCTTAATCTGGTAATCTTTAAGTCACGAGTGATCAGGCATCTTCTAGGGGCGCGTGCTACATCTTACAATCGGGTGAGATAGTATTCATACGCTCTTCTATACAATAAAAATAGTGTATCGTTTAGGCTCTGCGTTGTCTGTTTTCAAGATGTGCCTGATCATGTAATACACCAATCTTCACTGCAATCAAGATTAGCTGTATCCGTCAATAACATTAGCTGAAACTGACCAATTTACACAATAACTTAAGGAATAATAGATCTAAATCTTCCTTATAAGTCTTTCCGTGCATTGGTGAAAACCGTATAAAAATGCGTTGAGTTTTTTTTTCAAGTTTATCGCATTCTCACTCTCAGGCTCTCAGGGACTCAGGCTCAGCGAGGGAACTTTTTTTTACCCGACTACGACGAAAGCAAAAGGTAGACTTGTGTTGTATATTTTGTATGTAATATGCTAACCTTCCCATCATGAGACACAATAAACAACGTCTTAGATCCACCGGCAATATGGACAGGTCGCAAAGCGCTAAGCACAGGCGAAAACACAGGCACTTTCACTTTAGACCCTTTTACGCCTCCGAGTTGATCTTTATCATTCAAACCCCATACGTAGACCTGCAAAGAAAAGCAGAACACTTTGTAATAAAGGATGGTTATTATACAGTAAGAGATTTGGAAAGGAACGTAGACTTTAAACTTTTAGGGAGAAATCATGTTAAAATCAAACATTGGTACTTACTTTTGGACAGTCATTGGGTAATGAAGGAATATTATTATCTGTTGAAACTGAATTCGTTGGAGTGTCTTTTTCCGTCCAATCTTCTGCTATGAAGTTCATGCTCTGAAAAAATAAAACATTTTGAGGAACCAATTACGTCACGCACTCCTCACGCTCTAAAATCACTTAGAACAACCAAACTACGCATATCTCCACGCATCTCAAAATGCTGAGAAAGAGGTAACTTTATAGCCAACTTACCATCAAAACATCAGAATAAAGTGGGTTAGGCCTAAAACCAGTAATGTAGAGACCGTGCACTCGACAATCAGCGTTCACGTTGCGATTTTGTTTTATTACAATTTCTATGCAGGGGTAACACTGAAAATAAAAGCAAAAGTTAAGTTAAGCTTTTGTGAATAGTTTCACACAACTTAACACAAGTCTAGTTACTTAGCTTGGGACCAGATGGTACTCTGTGTGTCCTGCAATATTTATTAATTCTACTAGTTGTTTACCGCGAATTCGTGCGCGTGGTTGTTTTGTGTTACATACTAAAACCTTCCTCTTGAATCACTCTATCTATTAAAAAACGCATCAAAATCCGTTGCGTAGTTTTAAAGATCTGAATTTGAATTTGAATTTATTTATTTTCGTGAATCACATGTTTCTTAGGTCTAGTTACAATTATAATGTCCATTGTGATCTGCATTGAATGCGTACGAAATACATTAACTTAAAATAATTATAGTTTTAATTATGAATTGACAAATTTACATTTTCTCTTAGGTCGTCCCATTACATTATTTAATTCAATTAGATAACACACAATTTTGCACTTTCGATTGTCAGTAATATTATAATAATGAATTAGAATGTCAGATTTTAATGTTCACTAGGTTTTTATTATCAAAAAATTCGCTAATTGAATAATATGGTCTGATAACCAGGAAATTAAATAGTGAGGTTTTAAATGTCATAATGTTAGTACATTTCCTAATGTCAATGGGTAGTTCATTATAGATTTTAGCTGACATTACCAAAATACTGTTACTGAAGTGTTTAGTTTTTACATTGGTTCTATGACTTTGTATATAATCTCGCCGCCTGGTGCTTATGACATTCGGATATAAATTCGGGTTGCGTCGGACATGAATTGCAATTTCGTAAATATATAAAGAGGGTAAAGTAAGCAGTTCCAGTTCTTTAAAATATGGTCTACAACTGGTTCTCCGTTTAAGGTTGCAGATTGCTCTAATGCACCTTTTTTGGTCTATGAGTAATCGATTCACGTTTATTGCGTTACCCCAAAATATGATTCCATATCTCAATCTTGAAACGACATAGCCGTGGTATGCTGCAATTACTGCGTCTCGATTAACCACTTTATTTAGTCTTCGTAGTGCGAATGCTGCTTGTATAATTTTATTATGTACCAGTTCCAAGTGTGATTGCCATTTTAGATCATTATCAATATTTAAGCCTAGAAACTTTGTTGAAGACGTTTCAGTAACTTCACCATCGTCGTATGCAATTTTGATGGGTTGTCTGTGTTTCTGTTTAAGCTTACATCTAAGCTTACATAGGACAGACTGAAAGCGGGAAGCGACTTTGTTTTATACTATGTAGTATACATGTAAGGCAATATTGTGGTTACCTGTTTACAGTCAGCAAGCAGCTGTATCTGCGCGAGATGCGAGGGTGGTCTGTCTTTAGCGGGCGCAGGTGCGGGCGTGCACGGCACTGCCGCTATGGAGGCGAGCGCAGAGTCATCGAAGCTCGGACCACCGCGCACTGTCAGTGTTGCCGGACCATAGATACCGTTCGGTACGCCAAGACCTAATCGTTTGATGCGGACACCGCAACGAACTTCTACGCGGATCCAGTGCTGAAATAGAATACTTAGGCTCAAACGAAGCTGGAAGAAAGTACACTCTACAGTATCCTCCGGATGCAGGGGAAGTGGATAAGCTTGCATTTCCCTTTGGCAGAAAAGGCTATTTGAGGTTAATAATATAACGGCAATTTTTTCTGGTTTTCAAAGATGTACGAGATGTACCTAAAGGTTCAATAATTACTATTTCTTCACCAACTTTAACCCAAAGCCTCTTAAAGTTATTAATCTTTAAAAAGTTTGCTCTAATGCTTCCAATATAGTGTCAACTTGACAACGCGGTTTATTTCGAACTTAATACCATAAGCAAAGAACAAAGGCCAACTTAATGCCATTAGACATTTTCTACCAGACAACCCGCGACAGTATTTAAGATGCGCAATTTACTA
Organism: Idaea aversata; assembly: GCA_907269075.1. Taxonomy (NCBI): domain Eukaryota; kingdom Metazoa; phylum Arthropoda; class Insecta; order Lepidoptera; family Geometridae; genus Idaea; species Idaea aversata. Next base: position 4,736,065 of record OU026084.1, read on the forward strand.
CGAATAGCGCCTGCTATAGGTTCATATAAACACATAGTACGGTACATGATGATAATATGATGTTCAGCTCCCCCCCCCCCCCGCAGTTCAATTCTAAGGTGCTGTTCCGCACTTAGCCTCTTCGTTTGGGAGAAGATCCTCCTTGTCACTCCTACCATCCCAGTGGAAGGGGTATGCGCAGAACTCGACGTTTATATAAAAACTAGCAGCGCTCCGCGGTTCACCCGCGTAACTCCCGAACCCGTGGGAATATCGAAATATAAAATAACCTATAGCCTTCCTAGACAAGTAGACTATCCAACACAAAAATAATTTCTCAATTCGAACCAGTAGTTCCTGAGATTAGCGCGTTCAAACAAACAAACTCTTCAGCTTTATAATATTAGTATAGATTTAGTTCTGTGCATACCTAGGGTAGGTATTGCATAATGTTATAGATAATGTATCACCTGTCCAGTTCCACTACAACTCTGCCAGTAGGTGTGTGGTTGTGAGTCGAGCAGCCGCCGTGCGCCAGCTCCGGAACGACACGACGATACTCTCACGCCGCGTATAGCACCGCGCCATCCGACGCAAGCGCCGCCCGAACCCGAACCCCATTCCGCTAGAAATTCATACAATTTTAGCCTTATAATTTGGTTCACACCTAACGGCTACTCTAACGGACTCCCTGTCAAGAACTATCTCACGCTTATCGTCCCCCCTGGACTGGGGGAGACGATAAGCGCTAATTTAAAATAAGATCTATCTTTTGTCCATTAAGCGTTGCACTGTTTAGATTTTTTCAATCTTATCGGATTCCAAAAACAAAAGACGATCGAAAAAAGATGGACAGACGGACGGACAATTAAATCTTAGTAATAGGGTAATGTTTTTACTCTTAACTTTAACTCAAGTTACTTAAGTTTAGCTCACTACCACGTACTTTCCTGTAAGGGTGCTTTTACCAACTAAGTTACATGGATTAAAAATTATAGATTTTTTTCACAAGTTCCGATTCTGTGGGAATTTGAGTATAAAAAGTAGCCTATCTTCAATGTATCTTTTACTAATAACATTTTTGTAAATAACAATTCATCTATTTAAATTTAATGTTCTAAATTACATTTTTTTAAAGCTTGTCGATCAATCTAATACAAAGCTGGACTTACATTGATCTGTGACTAATTCCATTTCACTAACTTGACCCGTCCAACCGGGTTGTTGTGGGAAATCTACTGTCAAATCACGACCGTTACTCGATATGCCTGGAACAAGTAGTCAGATTATTGCACGAATTGTAATTATTTTATGCAAATTTCATATTAATAAAAAGTGTTAAGTTGATCTCACCACTAAGCAATCATTTCACTTATTAATTTTATATGCCAAAAAATAATAGCAAATAGCACCTGCTACAAGAACAAAAAAAACTACTAAAAATAAAAAGAACCAACTGCTAACTGATACTCGTTTCGCGGGATGGCAAAATATGCGTTGAAATAGTTTAATTATGAGTTCAAGTCGCGCAAATCAGTCTGCACTACACTACTCGTGAAGTTGATCGAAGTAGGTAACCTGAATTCGATAGTGTGGAGAGGCACTTCGGTTCACTTCGGGGTACTTCGGGCAACATCGCCTCACTTCGGTTGACTTCCGCTCGTTGGCGGGTTTTGTGCACGAGTCAAAGGGCGCGAGGTGACGCGGAGTTCGAACGTTTCTCGCGAAATTGCACGAGTATGTGGCCATGTACTTCGGACCTCGGCCAACCTAGTCATATATAGGATAAATTTTGATGATTACCAGTAACAGTACCGACACTGCTATGATCGATACAGCCCCATTTGTACCGCGGCTGTGTGACGGCGGCTCGCACTCGCACCTTGTCTCCGACGCAGAACGGCGGCGAGCCGGACACCACCTCCGCGTTTAGAGCGCGTACGCCGGACACACGACATAGCCCGCGCCAATCAACCTTACAAATGGTAATTTAAATTTATATATAAATCGGTTAATAACTACATATACATATTGGAGAGTGGATTAGAAAGATATATAACTTACATGTAAAAACACATTATGTTTAATGTCCCGTTCAACTTTTTGAACTTGTCCTACATCGCCTAACGCAATCTGTAACAACAATTTACATCAGAAATCTGAAGAAGCCAGCTTTTATGTTTCTAATGTGTTCTGTATAGGTAAGTATGACAAATTATTTATTTAACTACTGATAAAGGTAGGTAGATCATTAGTTCATAATTACTTTGTTTTGCGACGATGACGACGACGAATGTATTAATAATTACTATGTTCACAAGTAAGCAACGGAAATATCTTTATGGCAAACTACGAGTAACTCCCGATCCCGGGGAATATCGGGATAAAAAGCCTATGTTAGACAATTCTTCCAATAAATCCTCATACCAAGTTTCATCTGAAACGGTCCAGTAGTTACGGAGCCTATTCAATGCAAACAACCAAATCTTTCCTCTTTGATAAATTTCTCTTAACCTAAATGTATTCTTTTACTCTCTTTCCCATTCAAAAAAGGATAATGTAATAAGATTTAAGTATCTATTAACCCCTTCGGCAGCTTTGCAGCATCGTACAGTCATCCCCGGAGTGATAACATCGGACAAGTACTGAGCGTACTCGTCTTCCGATGCGAAACAGCTGCGCCAACGGTACGGCGTCTGTTTCTTCTCCTGTTTCACAACCGGCGGCGGCTTCGGTTCGAACACCGTGTCATCCATACCTTTCTGAGGCAGTTCTAGTAAATACGCAACCAAGGATTCCACTGATGGTATGGAATTACCACCTGTTGAAAAATCAGCTTGATTAATATTGAGGTATGATATTATTGACGCACTCTGTTGCGCAGTGGGCGAACACCCGTCTGGGACTTAGAAGGATGCGGATTCGATTCCCGTCTCAAACAAATGTACAGATGTCTCAATAAGGCTCGTCCTGAAAATTTGCGCTGGGGCTTCTAGCTCTAACATTGTGCTGAGGACGAAACCTTCTTTCTGGGCGCTGTACCTACTACTTTTTTCTTGTGCTTTTTTGTGTTCAGAAAATAACATTTTATTTCTTTCTTTCAGATATTTGTTTTGAGCCCGGATGTATCTATGTATGTATTTACAAAAGAAAAGTACCTAATTGTTTATAAGGAAGGTATTGAGCTTTGTATTTATATTTGAGATTGGCTCTTTCGGTGAAGGAAAACATCGTGATGAAACGGGCTTAGTTAGCTATTATTCTTTTCTCTGGGCTCGGTTTGCTAAGCTAAGAAGGTAGTGCAGCACCTAGCTGGGCAAGCCTACGCCAACCTCACGCAAAAAGAACCCAACTTAAATAAGGAGGTCTAGTTGCGGAAAACAGTCCGTATACAAAATAAGCTTTATTAATATTACTAGCGACCCGCCCCGGCTTCGCACAGCTATATTGTGCATGTATTATACATATAAACCTTCCTCTTGAATCACTCTATCTATTAAAAAAAACCGCATCAAAATCCGTTGCGCAGTTTAAAGATTTAAGCATACATAGGGATATAGGGACAGAGAAAGCGACTTTGTTTTATACTATGTAGTGATGGTTTATTTTAAAACTTACCTATGGCTTGTATGGCCCCGTAAACGGCATGTCGTGAGAATCCCATTTCAATAACTTGTTGTACTTGAGATGAATTAGCCCATGTGTTTAGATCTTTACGTGCTGAAAATTACAAGAGATAGGGTTAAAGAACTTTATTTCTCAAAATAAAAAAATAAAAAAACTGCAACATCTTACACTGATCTACTAAATAATGTAAATACATAACCACCTACATACATATATAGGTTTGAAGGGCACGTTCTAGAACGGCTGTAGCTACGAGCAAATAATTTAAGAGACTTTCTGTTATTTTCTTAAAGAATCAACATCTGCATTTAATTTTTTTTGGTAGAATAGTGAACTCTTAGAAACCAACATGGGTTGAAATATCAGCAATTGTGGCTAGTTACTGGTTCATAAAAATTTAAGTATTTGCTCCACACCCAGTATTTATCTCAAATGAAAAACCTAATGAAGAAGACGTAGATGAAGATGCAGTTCCATAAAGCTGATCCTCCTCGTTTTTTGGTTTTATGTAGCTTAGCCGGCATAGTTTGCGGTGGACACACATACAGGGTGTCCGGTAATGAATGGCTAAGCGGGCACCTACTGATAGATAACCCTGTATATGAAAAACTGGCTTAACTATGCGAGCTAAGCTAAAACTTAGTTTAGTTGGCGGTGGACGGTCGGCTACGTTTGTAATAGTTTGTATGGAAAGAGCCCCCGGTATTCCTCTTAATACTGAAGTCAAAACAACGTAGTATAAACTAGTACTTACATAAAGATGAAGTGCTAGTAGATGGTCCAGTAGACGTCAGCATTACGTTACTTTTGTCTATCAATGGCATTTCCGGGGGTGATTCGTGATCTTTTTCATCACCTATAAAACAATTACAGCTTTAGACACAGGGGTCAAAACACACACACAGCTCAAACCAGGAGGCTCACAGCTAAGCGACGCTCGCTGATCGTTTACGGTCGTGCGGGTTAAGCGACGCCTGGCGCGGTCATTACTTCGATGGGTGGCTAATTAGTAGTGTGGCAAAAATGTGTTTTCGTGAGCCCCTCCGTGCTTCGGAACGCACTTTAGGCCGTTGGTCCGGGTCCAGTCGTTAGGTCAAGTTAAAGGCCTTAAGGTGGTACGTTTTCCCTACTAAATGTTTTAGAGATTCCTACGTTTTATACTGAGATATTTAACTTATTATGACTTAAAGTAGGCCTAATTTAAGCTATTGTATCCGCAGACCAAAAATATCACTGTTTAACATCCAGGAAGTACTCTGTTTCAGCGTGAAAAAAGAGACCAATTTTACGTATGTGGTGGTGCACGGTTATATTGACATATGGTCATAGTGTGAGTGACGCATAGATGTGTGGAAACACGCAACGTTGTCGCGTTGTGTGTGGAAGCAGGAACACGCCATTACGCTAGAGCAGAGCCACAATACAGTTTGCTGGATAAGGGCGACGTTGCCTCTCCGTCTAATCTGTCTAATAAAAAATCAAAATATTTTCAATTGCATGATATTCAACTCAGTGCTGCCAGACCTACACCTGCAAGATTTTATGTAACTTTTGGCACTGTCGCGTCACTTTTGATACTTGAATTATACATTATTTTGATAGACTTATCAAATTATCACTTTACGTATATAATAAATAAATAAACATTTGTACTTGTTTGCATTTAATTAATAGTATAAAAATATAATAAAATATAAATGAAGTATAGTAATTCGCGAGAAACAAACCAAGCAGTCTTGTTGTTTTTTTGATACTGTTTGTTGTACACACTGGCAACATACACCCAGTCGATACTTTGCCTCGCACTAGATGCGCGCTTATTACCTAGGCAACGGAGAGTCAACAGAGATGTCAAGTAGTCAGTAAATAGAAAAACCAAAAATAAAATATTATAATCATTTAATATATTCCTACTATTGTGTTTAAAGTATCATCCATCTGAGCACCTACTGAAAATAAACCTTGGGGGAATTTTAGTGTCTTGTAAGTGATTGAATTATTTCACAAGTATACCCCTCAAGGTGGGTAACCTATCCACACAAGTTGGGCCGTAGGAACAAACTACGACTACTCTGGGTCCCAGGCCATGAAGGAATAGCAGGAAATGAGAAGACTGATGAGCTGCAAAAACAGGATCGGTAAGTGCTATGCTTGGACCAGAACCATGTACGGGCCTGCCAGCATGCACAATCACAAAGGCCGTAAAGGATTACGTTGATAAGAAACACACGCAAGAGTGGGAAATCAGTGAAGGGCTACTACATTCGAAGAAATTCATAGGTAGCAGGCCCAGAGGGGCTTCTAAATTTATATTGAACAACGGAAAAAGCAAAGCACGAGCTGTGATTGGTGCCTTGACATGGCTTTACAAAACCAATGACATGCTTTTAAAAATGAAGATAACTTCTAATATTGACTGCAGAACCTGCGGTGATGTCAGAGAAACTATGGAGCACATCCTGTGTGAATGCGCCGTCTTAGTGGCGAAGCGAAGGACCGAAGCGAAGGAGACCCATGGGCCTCCTTGGGAATGCATATTCCAAACCGGAGAATCATAGGATTTTTCCTCTTAGTGGGATCACTGCGTTAATCGATCCCAAGGGGTCGAAGTGTTGCTGGCTATGTCAGTCCCCGATATAAGATGATAAGATAGAACTAATTTTAAATAAATAAACCTTTTTGTACATTACTTTGTCTTTATTTTTCTCTTTCCATTAAGACCTAGTACAATTTGCATCGTTCAGAATTCGTCCTAGTTTAAAAAAAAAAGATTACTAACAGTACCTACCATAAAATTGATCCTGTTTTAGAAAATTTATTCAAAAATATATTTTCAAAAAAAAATTCTATTTGTATCGAGATTTGAACTGGGGCTCTTCAGAACACTACCCCGCCGCTCTAAATGACTATATAGTCTATAGTTGCTACAGTTTATTGTTTTGTATGTGTGCGTGTCATTTATATCGTGACAAGAGTTAAAAATTGTACTTTGGAAATACATTAAAATGTGACTTCCAAAAAATTAAATTATGTTTGAAATATGTTCAGAGCAAACTAGAAAACTGGCAACATATATACAAATACTTTAATTCCACGTCAATTATAGCAAAATAAAATAAAAATATACTTTCGGGGAAAACAGCGCCATCTAGCGGAATACTTTGCTTAGCGATACGAAACATTCAACCTTAAGGTGAAAGGGTACCTGCGCTCGCTCCATACAAACGTAGTCGACTGTTTCCTCCCTGGATAATGACACTAGCACAAATATTTTTGTGCCATAAAACCTAAAACTGCGAAGACTATGCCCCTATGTTTTGTTTTTTTTTTATTTTCTAATTATCATAGAATTTAAAATTAAAAAAGTTAAAAAATTTAAAAAAGCAGAAAATAGGGGCATGGTCATGGCTGTTTTAAGTTTTATGCACCAAAAATATTTGCTCTAGTGTCATTATCCTGGGAGAAAACAGTCGACTACGTTTGTAATAGTTTGTATGGAAAAAGCCCCCGGTACCCTTTCCTCTTAAGGCGATCTGAAAACTCTAACAATAGGTGAGCCACACCACTATACGAGATGAAGAAGAAGCTCAAACCAATGGAAGGTTCAGGATAAAATTTGGCATACAGGTAGCTGTTATAACGTAGGCAACCGGTAAGAAAGAATTTTGAAAAATGCAAACACTACGTGGACGAAGTCGCGGGCAATGCTAGTTATAAATAGAGACTGGTAGAGTGGTCAGAGAGCGAGTAGATACTACCTCCTGTTACGACTTTTTAAAGCATGAAATCAGAAGAGGTCGTCTTTGCCTAAACCACTGTGGCCTCTGTAGATTTTTATAGAATAACTAGCTGTTTTTTGTAATAAAAAATATTAGAATCGGTCAAGCCGTTTCGGAGGAGTTTGGCGACAAACACTGTTTCACGAGATTTTATGATGAAGCTTTATCTAGATACCAAGACAAAGCCCGTAAGGTTTCCTAGCATTTGTGTTACTAACTGTAAGAAATTGTAATAGGTATGTATAATAAATAAATCGGTAGTAGGACATATAAATGGCCTGATTTTTATGGTTCCGTACCGGAAAAGGTAAAAAAAGGAACCCTTATAAGATCAATTTCTTGTCCGTCTGTCTGTCTGTTCGTGTGACACCAACGGAACGGGTGGACCTAGCAAGGTGAAATCTACAGTCCTTATTAGGTGTATAAGTGCCATGGGTATATTTCGGAATGTTCCCTTTACTTGATTTATTTTACTAATATTTTTCACCAATACTCACCATTGACATGGCTAGCAAGTTGTTGTAACAGCGCTAAGGCGGCACTGGCCAGTTCCTTGGGCGTGTGAGACGCGCTTAGAGGACTCGGCCGTGTAGCCAGCGCGAGTAGACGGCGGAGTAATGTACCCTCAGTGCCAAGAGTTGTCGATGCTCTTTCTGTATTACCTACAAATTGGGAAATTATTTTAATAATTCAAATCCATTCAGAGAAATAGACTTCTTCTACAGTAGTTGCACTCTGCGGTTTCAGCCGCGTAAGTCCGGATCCCGTGGGAATATCAAAATAAAAAGTAGCCTACAGCCTTCTTCGATAAACTGACTTTAAAAAAAAAAGAATTTTTCAATTCGAACCAGTAGTTCCTGAGATTAGCGCGTTCTAACAAACTCTTCAGCTTTATAAGTATAAAGTTATTATACCTACTTACATAAGTTATTAAGTAAGTAGGTATAGATTATAGATATTCAACGTTGATGTAGCATATTTTCGATTAAATATGTTTAACCTACAATGCACTCTGATGACGTCACTATCGGCGTTATGACGAAATCGACATGACAAAATTAAAAGCCAAAAAAAAAAAATGTTTCCATTTTTATTAGTTGGCCACTAATAAAAATGGATACACTTTTTTTATACAACTTAGACAATGAAAGATTGATACAACGATATTGGTAACGTCCACACTTTTAAAAGTTGAAAAAGAAATATTCAAAAATTTATTACAAAAGAACTAGTGAGAAAATCTCAAAATTATTCAAATTAGTACTTATCTTAAATTAATCTATATATACGGAAAAAAATATTAAAACTATAGGTCAGGAAATTCTGACAATCCCAATTAGTTATTATCAATGTATCAATTACATAAAAAGATTTCACGTGAATTGAGAACTTCCTCCTTTTCAAGTCGGTTATAAATGTATTAAATTGCCCAAACAATGTATAAACATACGAAAGTAGGTCAGGTTTTAACTTCAAATGTTACTACTAGATGGCGTTAGTGATAGCTCACAAAGGTCAACCACCTGTTGAACTTAACTCCTCTAGACGATACTAGATGGCGTTACTAGCGGCGAAAACGGGAAATTTTATTGTAATTATTTTTTTATAATTACAATTCGTAAGCTATATTTTATCTAATTAAGTTAATAGATACTTTAGTATTGTGGAAAATTTTATGCATCTGCAAAAATAAAAAAACTCAATAGATAAAAAAGTTATTAAAGAAAATACTGTATCACGCACGCAACTTTTTTTTCGTTTCTCGCTATGTGTTGGATTGAATTTGTACGGTATATCGGAAGTGTGATTCCTAGTGTGATGTTACTATACTGTTAATAGATCACTAGCGTTAGTTAGAGGGTCTAGCAGCACGTGACGTCACGCGCTCGTTGACAGGCGACGCTCCTTGTAATGTGCGCGGCGGACGCTCGCCCGCGTGGCTGCGACGGACCGGCTGCGCACATTCCTTGGGCGGCCTTCCGTGAACCTTACGCGGTTTTAGTTAACTCGTTAGCTTAGCTCCGGTTAAATTCTAGCACTTCCATGACATGGCGGCGAGGGACACCTCGATTGCCAGATTTTTGGACCACGTCACAAACTATGAATATTAGTTCTTTCCTACAATAACTCTTATTTGTTGAGTTATTTTCCAAATTATGGGTGATTGTTTGTTTGAGTAAGCTCAGAAACTCCAATTTTGATGAAACTTGGTATGAGGATACATTAATTCATTGGAAGTGACATAGGCTACTTTTTATTCCGATATTCCCACGGGATCCGGGAGTTACACGGATTAAACTGGGGAGCGCTGTTTTTTTTATTTTAACCCTTTCAATTTCAGAGTGATATATATTTATCATACCAGTGTTATCCGGCGGCTGCATTAGTACTTTTCTGAGTCGAGTTCTAGTCGTCAAAAGACCGCGCACAGCACATAGCGTCAGCAACTCCATCTGCTGTTTCCTCAATCCGTATACGTCCACTTCCGCTGAAATAAAATAATTTACGTTTTTTTAAACATTCTTTGCCTATTTTGCCAATTTGACTTAGTTAATTGGCACCTGAATAATATAATCCTAACTGTATAAATAGCAAATCGCAAGAAAAATAGTTAAGGGGTCGATTGTTATAATAAAAACATAATCATTGCGAAGAATCGAAACTGCAATAATTAAAAATATTTTTTTGGAAAAAAATTATAACTTTGTAATACTGTATCTATCGTTAATCTCAATTAATATTAAGTTTCAGATTCTCGCTTTCACAGTCAAATGGCTTGACCAATTTCGATGGAAATGTTCATAATGTTAAGAAGGATATAGGATTCTTTTCATCCTCTTTTTCACGCGGGATCGGAATTCGGAACTTAAGCGGGGGAATCAGCGGGGCCAAGTTGTGAACCCCATGAGTTTCTTCTGTCGTGACAAAAGACAATATTATAATCGTTCTTACCGGGTAAATGATGTGGATGCATTGGCGATGCTTGTGGGCCCGCGCCTAACAGAGACGCGCACACTCTCAGAGCGCTCTCACCACCGCTCAAAGGTTGAACGAGACGCTCCGGTTCTATACTTAATACATTATTTATTTCACACTGAAATTGAGAAGGGTTAACATTAAAAAAAAACGTAGAACTCATGCAGTTAGACGTCGAAATACAATGTATTTCGTAGTCAGAAAGTATAGAACATAATTTTACAACAACTAAAAACCTTAATTTGGCTTTGAAACGATCCAAATCTGGCTGCGTTCCGCACTTTTTCCTGCATAAATTCTGATCTCGTTAAAATCTATAATCTTAATATATATAAATAGTATTATAAAGCTGAAGAGTTTGTTTGAACGCGCTAATCTTAGGAACTACTGGCTCGAATTGAAAAATTATTTTTGTGATATTTAGTCCATTTATCGAGGGAGACTATAGGCTACTTTTCATTTTGATATTCCCACAGGATCGGGACTTACGCGGGTGAAACCGCGGAGCGCTGCTAGTATAGTGATAACGATAGTGACTGAAGCTGCCATTTAATACAACTTTTCTTACTTTTAGTAAATTTATAAACAAATGCAATGAATTACCTTAGTAAGTGTATTGTCGTCATAAACGAGAGTAAGTTTCGCTCTCGTTGATAACTGAGTGACGATTCCATTACGTGGGGGAGAACCGCAACTCACACGTTGACCGAGTCGAATGCGCCATTCGACACCACCCACAACGCCTAGCGCTCCCGCTGGAATAAACAATATTACTGAATAATCACTCCTTCATCGTCATCTTCCTGCCTTGGTTGAAAGGTTGCCTGGAAGAAATCGCCTTTAGCGATAAGGTCGCCTATTTGTGCAACTATTACTTCTAGCTTTTTGTGTTTTTACTTAAGTGTCAATTTGAGGGTTTTCCAAATCGCGAGTTAATAGGTATCTAGGAAAGCGTGCTACATCTTAAACCGCATCGTCACCTACCATCAGGCGGGTGTGGTAGGTGTGGACCTAGTGGTCAAACGCTGACCTATGTAAAATGTATGTTATTTTCTAACTTTTGTGCAAATAAAACGTTTATATATCTTTCTGTCCGTTTCTCACACATACACTACATGGGATCCTTCTCCATTCCACTCTATTCCCCGTCAAGTCTGCGTTCTCACTCCCCTTTCCCCAAATCCGCCTCTTAACTAAATTCTTCCACCAATTCCTTAGCCTTTCTTTCCCTTTACAACCATCTACTTCTAAGTTTATTTTTTTTTATTTTTTATTATTCAACTAAGCATGTTTATTAAATTATAAGTTATAGTTTTATTTTTTTAATAATATATGTCAGCTCAGAATTCAAACTATTCAAGCGCTTGATGTCAATACTGAAATGCTTAAGTTATCTGTCTGGTTGGTTTTCGTGGCTCGGCTTAACTGATTTTAAACGGTAAATGGAATTTTAAAAGGATATTTACCAATAAGACAGCTTTCTAAACTAGGCGGAGCTGGCTTCATTGTTTGGGTCATTTCTTGACTTGCTTGCGGCCACCAATGCCAATCATTTGTTACCTGAAATTTTCATAACATTCCAATAAATCTACCTGAATATAATATTTATAAAAGTCTAGCTGTCCCTGCAAAGGTTGGTTTGCCATATAAAAATATTATAAAGGAAAAATAAACGCAATAAAATTGAATAGACGAATATACATAAAAAAAACATACAAATCAGTTCAGCCGTTTAGGTGGAGTTTGGCAACTAACTCCGCGACACGAGAATTTTATATATAACAAAATCCGTTGCGTAGTTTTAAAGATCTAAGCGTACAAAGGGAAATAGGGACGGCGAAAAGTGACTTTATTTTATACTATGTAGCGAAGAGATATAGCTGTGAGAAGTCTTACCATTTGTGCAGCTAGTTGGAGTTTGTTAAGTAGTAACGCAGTGACGGGACCATGCCACTGCGGCGCGGAGTGCAGTTGCCGCACTAGCTGAACCAATGCTGCGCAATTTGTTCCCGTATAGCTTGCAGTGGCTGGGGCTCGCCATCTATTGTCTGGAGGAAATAAATACACGCGCTCGCTGCAGGGACGTTTTCGCGCATGTCAGCGTATAAGCTAACCTAACCAGACAGGTTAAGTTATACGCTGACAGGGGCTGATAGGGTTTATATTAAAGAATTTTGCTGACCATATAATCATTTTGCATCATAACAAAATCTGTTAATAAATATATAGCTTAACTGATTTAACAAATAATATTTTATCCCGGTACTAGCTGCGCCCCGCAATTCTACCCGCGTAATAATTTTCTACGCAATTTTCTTAATTTTTTTCTTTTATAAGAACCTTCTCCTGGCAATAACAAACACAACAAAAAAAGAATTAGCAGAAGCGGTTGAGCTGTTCTCAAGATTTGAGCTTAGCAATACTTTCGTCGATTCATTTTTACCCGACTACGGCGAAGCCAAAAGGAAGGGCTATGTGTTTTACCTGTATGTATGTATGTATGTATGTTCATCTGTTCCCACGTATATTATAAGTAAGATGGATAAAAAGGTAATCACGTAGACAAAGCCGCGCGGTAAAAACTAGTGTTGTAACAATCCTTACCGACTTCCTCCTCATCAGCATTATGTGGTAAGGTGTTATGGTTCAGCTTGAGAGCCGGGTCAAGCCCATGAGTTTCAAGCCACACCCTGCCTATAAGCGCCAGTAACTGAGCACCCACTGTATGACGCCATTCTAAAGCACCGGTATGTTCAACTAGAACTCTTCGGAGTAACCAGAGAGCTTGGATCTGAAATGTAGACAGTTGTAGTCTAGGTAAAATCAAACTTTTTGAGTAAAAAAACAAACCGATATTATCTATGGCTGCGCAATAAAAGTCACTGTGTATCAAGTTTGGTTCAGGCAAACAAATGTTTATGATTGACGACCCAGTTGGGACAATGGTCACCATGCCGGACTGCCAAACACAGGGTTGCAGGTTCGATTCCCGCCTTAGACAAGTATATATGCTTAGATATGTGTCTGTGGTCTGGTTGTTTATATGTATTATAAGTATATAAGTAGTAATATAAGTATATACAAAAGAAAAGTATATAAGTATGTAGTATATCCGTTGTCTAGCACCCATAACACAAGTCTAGTTACTTAGCTTGGGGCTAGATGGCGATGTGTGGAATGCCTGCAATATTTATTATTATTATTTATTAAAATCATTATGTATAATTGTATACTAAGTAGAAAAGTATTAATACATACTTGTAAATAAACGAGGTCTTGAGTGATTGGTTTGTCCGTAGTAGAAATAATACTGTAGCATAGTTCAAACCATGAATCCGTGCATAGAGCTATTCGCATTTCAGGATTCTGGGCACTGGCTGAAATTAAAACAAACACACACTTTAAGAACTATTTCTTTAATCCTGAAGCAAAAACAGTGCTATAATAAAGTAAATAAATAAATCATTTATTTCAGGCTATAAAGGCCTATAGATACATACCTTATAGCCTAACATACATATTTTATAATAATAATTGAATAATAGCTTAGAACTATGTTAGTAGCACTTCCATGACATTATACCCCTATATCCTTACCTCTTAGCAAAGCGAGCGCCGTATGGTACTGCGCCGAGAACGCAGTCGGCGGTGGTGCTGCGTGAGCGTGCGCGAGCGCTAGCAACCTTCTCTGTAAAGCTGTAACATTCCTCCGAGCGACTACGTTTTGAGTAAATCCTATACCAGCGCACAACGCTCGAATTGCGTTCGTACAAGCGGCCCGTACTTCGCTCACTGGCCACCATTCTACATTGTTTTCTACCACTGAAATAATAATAAAATTAAGAATTTAATTATCATATTTTTAACGTAGTGAGTCTGTTACTATGCAGTTTTGATTTATGTTACTTAAACGACGGCTTGGTTACGACGCATAAGACCAAAAACGCAAAAGGCCAATATATACAATTTTGGCATATCGCGTATTGAGATTCGTCAATGATTCGTCAATTCATGAATGATCAGGTTTTCGCGTCACTGCCATACAAATAAAGCTAGATAGTTACAAAAAACCGCGCGCCAAATTCAAATATTAGTAGCAAACTTACCGGGAGGATGAACAGTTTCATCAATAGACGGCGGTGGTGAAGGTGATCGCGCCAGTTTCAGATCAAACTTGCCCTCCTTGCCCATCCTATACGAGTTAGTCCCGCCTGCGTCCCAAGCCACGCGGACCCAACCGTCCTCACCTAATTCGCCTATTACACGGCCTTCGCCGCCTGGTATACCATCCTGGAATACCAAGGATCATTTTATTTGGTAAACCTTAGTTAAGAATACTTATTTTGAACGTTATTTTTTATCTTTCTTAAGTTTCTCGTACTTACACCTATGTTCGTCTTTAAAAAGTAGTAAGAAAAGAAAAGTAGGTATGTAAAAAAAAGTGGAAAGTATATAAGTATTCTATCAGTCGTCTAGCTACCATAACACAAGCCTAGTTACTTAGCTTGGGGTTAGACTGTGTGGATTGTCTTGCAATATTTAGGTATTATTTATTAATGTCTTTGACAAAACAGAACTTAGCAAAACGACTAAAAATGCCAATACCATAAACAAAAAATTAGATTTATTTTATACCAGGGTAGGAAAGTAGAAACTTTTTAGGTAAAAAACATAATGGTTTTCATAAAACTAAAATAATTTTGGTATAATTATTGACTTAAATCTCTTAGAAAATGTGTATTTGATATCACATTTTACGTTCTTTTACGCGTTTCTTGCTGTGTTTTCTAATAGTGCGTTACTTAATACAATCCCTTAGCAAGTAAGAGACTCTTCTTACTTAATGAAAATATATGCATAGTTTCGTTCATACCTGATCGCCCCATTTCCAGTCTTTCCCTCGTACTACTTTAGTACCCATTTTCATTAAAGAAGCGAGTTCAGGACCAGACAACGACGCACCACGAGCGCGTGCACCAAGTCTTTCATCCTCATATATTACTAAACAATCAGCTGTAAGGGAAAACACACCATATTCTCTCATTCTTAAAGTTTATAATGAACGTGTCATCAATGTACACCAAAAATTACCAGTGCCTCGATTCACTTAGGTTTAAGTCGTCGGGCGTGTGTGATAAGGGCGCGATTGCCATACAAAAATAAGCCTTACTAATTCGAAGCACAGTTTATAGTTAAAAATCATTTGCTTCAAAAATACTTACATTTCGATTTAAGATTACTGCATAAAAGAGACGAGTATTGAGATGTTTCTCCTCTAATTTGCTTCAAGAGTGTTAGGCATGAGCTCAAGGCTTCACTGTTACTCAGTTTATAGTTTAAAATAATTTGGTTCAAAAATACTTACATTTCGATTTAAGATTACTGCATAAAAGAGATGAGTATTAAGATGTTTCTCCTCCAATTAGCTTAAGAGTGTTAGGCATGAGCTCAAAGCTTCACTGTTACTCAGTTTATAGTTTAAAATAATTTGGTTCAAAAATACTTACATTTCGATTTAAGATTACTGCATAAAAGAGACGAGTATTGAGATGTTTCTCCTCCAATTTGCTTTAAGAGTGTTAGGCATGAGCTCAAGGCTCCACTGTTAATCAGTTGTTCTAATTCAGGCCCTAGGCAACCTTCGGTGAGTAGGGAGAGCAATGTTATTAAGAACCTGGAAATAAAGTCACTTACAAGGTAGGTGTTGCACATAATTGAGTAGATTCAAACGGTAGTTTCTTCTACTACAAGAACCAACTCAATTAAGTGCTATAAATTCACCGGTTATTAATAAAGAAAAGGTTGTTTTGCTTGGATTACTTGCCTCGCCCGAGAAGGTCGATTCAGCAATGCGTGAGCTCCATAATTAGCGCTCATTTTTAACGGCAAGTTTTGAGTATGTTCGCCTTCTAGAACCTTCGATTTTAATTCTATCAGTATAAAGTCCATCAGCTTAGATCTTTCTAGTAGTATCATATATTTCGAGTAAGGTATCACAGATTCGATGCCTTTGAGAGGCGGGGTTAGTGGCATGGTGGGTTTTAGAGGTACGTAGGGTACAGAGTCTGCCATCGATGCTCCGAGCAGACCAGTTAGTGCAGCGTATTTAACGCTTTCAGACATCGTCTGCGATGAATATAGAATATTGTTAATCATATTGTAACCAGTCTTTCTTATCTCCGCTCTTTGTATCTGGAAGAAAAAAAAATGGGTGCGTGTACTTATGTATGTACGCGCATCAGAAGTTATACGTCCGGACAGACAGACAGACGGACTATCAGTCTGTCCGTCCGTCTGAAGTTTATTTTGCGGGCAGCTTCAACCTGTTACTTTAGGGTTACAGATGCGCGCGCATTTTAAAATTTCACTCTCATCATTATTTCATAACGCGCCTAAAGAAGTATAATTTCAATAATAATCCGCGAAAACTAAATCTTCCGCGAAAAAGTAGATAAATTCTAAATTAGCCGTATAGTTTCAATAGCTTTACTAAATACTAAGTAAACTCACCTGACAATACAAAGCACGACGTAAAATATCAATATCACAGGGTTCTTCAGTTATCACAAAATCAATTATCGCTAGTGTTAAACTCTGTTGTTCGGGCGTCACTTCTTCTAATAACCAGTATAAATCTGAAAGGGAACAAGCAACTCTACTACAAATAAATAAA
Source organism: Idaea aversata (assembly GCA_907269075.1). NCBI lineage: Eukaryota > Metazoa > Arthropoda > Insecta > Lepidoptera > Geometridae > Idaea > Idaea aversata. The sequence goes on from OU026084.1 coordinate 4,753,099, forward strand.
GTTTATTGTCCCTCGGCGAAAAAGAGAGGTTTTAAGTTTGACCTGTACGTACGTCTAAGGCTGCCTGTCCACAGGAGCGGTTTCCACCAATAGCATAAAAACTCGCTGAGTTTTTGCGGATTGCTATTGGTGGAAGGCTCCGCTACCTCGCTCCGCTTCTGTGTACAGGCAGCCTAAGAGCCTGTTGGTAGCATCTAAGATACTGAACGGGTACATCGAATTAATATGTGTATTTTATATGAGAATTGAAGTTTCCATAGTAACCTTGGTGAGCATGCTACATCCTCGACATCATCAAGTGCAAACTTATTTTGCAAAAATAATTTGATGAAAATCAGGGTCCCTACCGCGCTAAGTGCGTCGGCTTCAAGCCAACGCTTCGGCTTATGCCGACCCGCGCCCCACAAAAGGCGGAATTTTGAGCCTGCCCTTCATAGGAATATTGAAAAATTAAGTTGTGTGTTTTACACACACTACACACGTTTTAGTATGCAGGATTGTCGGGGACATCAAAACATTCAAAAATAAGTGATTCTGATTATCGACGGCGGCTCGAAGCCGACGCAATAAGCGCGGTAGGGCTCCGGGCCAGACGTTGTGTATGAGTATTAAACAAATAACTTTTTGAAATAACCTTTCTCCTGACAGGCAAGTCTGGAGACCCACGCGTTGACAAACTTATTCCGTTCAGAATTATCGTCATCCTTCTCCTCATTTGCCATAATGAGATCAGTCTTGAGATCGTCAGCGAGCATCCTCACCTAAATGACAGAAAATCATTTACTCAGACAAGCACATCACTACATATTATAAAACAAATACGCTTCCCGCTGTCTGTCTGTCCCTATGTATGCTTAGAGCTTTAAAGCTACGCAACGGATTTTGATGTGGTTTTTTAATAGATAGTGATTTAAGAGAAAGGTTTAAGTATTATAACAAAACTACAACGCGTACGAAGTCGCGAACAACAGCTAGTTAGTAATAATGTTTCTTGACCTTTGTCAACATGATCACAAAAAAGAAAAAAAACCCATGAGTTTCTTGTGCCTTCTTCTCTTTGGAGGGCTCGATCCGAAGGCACACATCCTCACTTAATTTTTAAGACGCCTCAAAGTGATGTCATGCAAATTGATGAATAAAGAATTTTGATTTTGTAACATCAGCTGCGCCCGCAGCAGCTATAGATCACGTCGGAATATCGGGATAGCAAGTAGCTAATGTGTTATTCCAGGACTCCAGCAATTTTCATAACACTTTTCATTGTTTTAGTTAAATAGTGAAAAAAATATACCTACTATCATACACCCACACTCAATCATAAACCTTTGCATTTGTAATATTAGATGGATTTAAAAAATAAATCACCTGCTTCTCGCTCTCCATAGATTCCTTCTGCACCGATGCTTCAGTCATTTCGTAAGAACTAATTGAGATCTCGTTAGTGGGAGTCTTGTCGTCTAATTCCACTTTCTGCGGCTTTGCGCATCGACTCTTTTCACTCTTTAAAGTCAAACCAACGTTATTCGATGCGTTCTTTTTGTCTTTCTCTACCGGTCGTTCTCTAACTTTAATCCGGATTCTCGTTCGTGGAATTAGTATTTCTCGGCAGTGATCGCCGCTCGCTTCGTTTTGGACCGAAGGTTTCGTCGGTTCAATGACAATATTAGGTGGCTCTTCCGGAGTTTTAGTAGAAGCTTTCGCGACGGAAGATTTTATCAATAACGCGTCCCCTTGTAAAAGGCTTCCAGTCGCTTTCAACATGCTTTTGCTCAAGCTATTCTGCCTGTTTCTCAGATCTTTAGTGGTTTCGAAACATTTTTTGAAACTGGGAGTTTTCGCTGCGCGCGCGACCTTTCGGAATATTTTCTTAGCAGTGGGAGGGCGACGGGAGGGCGGTCGTTTATGTAAAGCTGATACTGCGGGGGATATCGCCGCACGGACTTCGTGTAACAAGAATCTAGCTCGTTCCAAGGGTGCTGCGCAAACCTAGATACCACAAAGCCATATTAACATAACATTTTACAAAGTAAATTACCAAAAAATAAAAGAAACTAAGTACCTCTTTATATCCCCGAGACAGTTGTTGCCTTGTTCTCATCAGAGTCCATTTACATTGTTGGACAGTTTTAACTACTTCCGACATCGCTGGTGACAACTTCACTTCACCTTTTTCCATTTCTAAAACGAAATTACGACGCTGATTGAATAGAATAGAATAGATAGAAGGTGACCTACGTTTTCAAATTCATTACATAATCCAACTTACAAGTATCCAAACTCTAGCATTTCTACTATTAGTGTGATCTTACCAGCAGTAGCAGTTGCTAGTGCATGCTCTTTCAGTCCAGCGTGGTACAATAAAGCAGCCAATAGCGCTCGTCTCAGTTCCTCTAAGGGATGTTCAGGGGGGAAATGTGGGGCGCAGCCTTCGCGACGCTCGCAGGCCCACCATAGGTGGAGAGCAAGCGGATCCTGTGAAAGTTTTACCCTTATAATTTCGGTTACATATCATAATAACTAAGTTCAATATAACTATGTTCGAAATAACTACGGTCGATTCACATAAGTTCACAATACCTAACGGTCGATTCGGCTACACATTATAATAACTAAGTTCAATATACCTATGTTCGAAATAACTACGGTCAATTCACATATGTTCATAATACCTAACGGTCGATTGAACTACTGTTTAATATACCTAAGTTTCATTCAACTAAAATTAATTGAGCTAACGAACGATTGATCTAATGTACGAAACACCTACGGTTAAAAACAAATCCAATTTAAAAAAATACACCCTCCCTAACCAAGTGAAATAGGTAGAATTCGTTTCTAGCACTCGCCGGCCGCTGCCGAGGCACCGCTCGCTTCGCTCGCTCGGCTCGTGCGTTGTGGTCGCAGTCCTAACATAAACCTAACCTATCCATGTCGGTTCTGGGTAGGGAGTTTTCCGGGTGGGTATTTATATGTTGACCCGATTTTTACCTATTTGACTTGGTTAAGGCAGCATATAAAGACCCATCCGGAACACCCCCTACCCAGAACCGACATGGTTAGGTTTATGTTAGAACTGCGACCATAACGCACGAGCCGAGCGAGCGAAGCGAGCGGTGCCGCGGCAGCGGCCGGCGAGTGCTAGAAACGAATTCGACCCATTTTACTTGGTTAGGGAGCGTGTATTTTATAAATTTGATTTTTTTTAAACCGTAGGAGAAAAGCCATAGATGATTATTAATCGTAGGTAGTTGAATTGATTGTAGTTAAATTACCCGTAGGTGTTTCGTCCATTAGGTATTTTAAACAGTAGGTATTATGACTGTAGTTATTTCGAACATAGTTATAATGAACATAGTTCAATAAACCGTAGTTGTTTCGTACATTAGGCATTTCGTTCATTAGTTATTACAAAAATATGTGAAACAACCATTAGGTATTTTAAACAGTAGGTATTATGACTGTAGTTATTTCGAACATAGTTATAATGAACATAGTTCAATAAACCGTAGTTGTTTCGTACATTAGGCATTTCGTTCATTAGTTATTACAAAAATATGTGAAACAACCATTAGGTATTTTAAACAGTAGGTATTATGACCGTAGTTATTTCGAACATAGTTATATTGAACTTAGTTATTATGATATGTAACCATAATTTCACATAATTACTGGTACAAAAAACAAATAAGGGTCCGCTTTCTCATAGTTCAATAACTAGAATAATACAATAAGCAGAGTCTTAGGTATTAATGTAAAGGGGTGAAGGGACGAATGTAGAGGGATAGAGAGGAAAGGACGACCTAAGGAAAGATGGATGGACTGCGTGAGACAAGACTTGAGAGAGATGAATGTGAACGATAAGATGACGACTAATAGGAGTGAATGGAAGACGAAAACATACTGCGCCAACCACAAATAAATTGGGATAAGGGCAGGAAGATGATGAGTCTTAGGTACTAAGTTACAAGGTTATCGGAGGATCTCGGCAATTGAATGCCGAGTGTCAGAAGAGACAGAAAGAGAGGTGCTTCAGCTTTCACCTTTACTAATTGTGGTATAAACTCACATGTAGCTTAGGTTCGGCAAGCGCGTGTAACAACGCGTCAGCTCTAGCAGGCGACGCAGAGGCCGCAGACCTTGGCGGGGGTCGGGAAGAGCGCGCCGGCGCGGGCGCCTCGCTCGCCGGACTGTTACCGCCAGTCGATGAACCGCTGCGGGCTTCGGCTTTCTCTTCCTCGAATGGGTTAGCTAGTTCGGACACCTAAAACAATAACAAAGACATGTTGAATTGGTTTGCTTCTAATAATTTATTCTTTAGTTCGGCCACGAAAGCGTTGGCTAGACGACCTCGACCTGGCCGGAGGTGGCACAGGACCGCGAACGATGGAGGGAGCTGGGGGAGACTATTGCCCAGCAGTGGGATAAAAAAATTAGGTAAAAAATGTGGATGATTAGTACTTTGTTTTTAGCCAAATGGCCTCGTCTGACGTGTTACTTCTTCTATATTTGAATTATTTTATTTATTTCAACTTCTTGTTTTTTTCTTACACAGGCAGCATATTAATTTTTGTAGAAAGAATTGCTGGATTGGCCCTAAATCACATTGAGCTAGCAATGAATAGGTGCTGTAGGAGCCAGGTGGTCGACTCTCACAGAATAGTGTTGCAAGTTTGAGTTGGAGAAATTAAACCAAAGACATAGCTGATGTTTACCGTGTAATTTTTTTTTTTTTTTATATATTGTTAAAACTAAAATAATGTAATACAGTATAGGAATGCAGTAAGTTCAAAGGTCGTCCCGTGGCCGCTCAAAGTGACGACTATTTTGCGGTGTTAGCATGTAGGTATTGTTTGTTAAATAAATGATAGGGTACGGTTTGGCACTCATACCAATACCTAAAAACATTATCACATTATTGATTCTCACCTGTAATCCAGCTCTAAGGAACATAGCAGTTAAGTTAGAAGCGTTCGCTCGTTCCGCTTGTTGCTTCGGCAAAGAGCGAGCGAGATGCACACCGCACTGTGATATGCCCAATGCGGATTGAAACGCACTTGATGATAAAATGTGGTACGCTCGAAGGCTCGCTGGACTTTCCTGTAAGGTGGATTAAGAAATTATAAAAATGAAATAAGGAATATATTTACATAGATTTAGTTGTACCTACAACACAAGAAGAAACAGAACACGATATACACAAAGTAAAGTAATAGCTAGAAAGTATACGTTGTACAAACATAAGTACAAACATCTAGGCAACATTTGGATGGAAAAGAACTGATAAGACACAAGTACATGGAAATGACCAAGGAATTAATATGAAAGCGAAATTCAATACATTCCGAAGACCTTCATCGTATTTTTATGGGACCAACATCTATATTTCAATTTAAAAAAAAAACATCGAAATTGGACCTCATATTATATTGAGTGAAAAAAAAATCCCCTTTTTTTTCAAGAACACAAAAACAAATTTCACCTTAAACAATAAAATCTGGCTAATTTTATAATATAACCTATCTAAGAACGCCTGGAGTTATGAGACGAATCTAACGATACCTTAATTACAGAAATCTTTCGATTGGTTTGGGAAATATGAGTGAATAAAGAATATTACGAACAAACATAGTAGAAACATAACCCATTCAGTAAAAATATAAATAGCTTTATACTCACTGTACAAGAATGACTACTAATCAGTTCCGAGAACATCCCAACGCATTTCTCAGTGATCCGCGACAGGAAAGCCGCGTGTGGTTCAACACCGAGCGCGATCGTCGCGTCGCGGCCGCGCAACTTCCTCACTAAGTCACTCGTACTCTGGTTCTCGCATTCGAAGCCTTCCACGTCGAATACGTAGCCGGATATCACGATCCATGATCCGCCTTCTTTTATGTGGTTTACTATGTCGCATCTGAGAGTGAGAAGGAGTTAGTCTTGAATTAGATCTACTTGTACTTGTATACGTGTTTTTTTCCGCAATTAGACCCTTTTGAATTGGGTCCATTTTGCGTGAGGATGGAGTAGGCTTGCCCAGCATCTACTACTCTCGTAGCTTAGTCGACCACGTCCAGAGGAGAGAACTTGTCAATACTTCTGCCCTCTGATTCACAAACCGTCGGAAGGCAACCGTAACGAAAAATTGTTTTGCTGCTCTTTCCTTCCGCGACTTTTGACGTGTTGCCATCCTTGTCTTTTCAGTTTTAGCCGTTTCGGTACCCTTCCGGTACCATTCCGTAAAATGAATGAAAAGTTAGCATAAGACCTATTTCAAGAACACAATTTCAGGTTTCCACAGACCCTTTTCTGTTAAAGCTGACATCAGTTTGCGTGCGAAAGATGTGTTCAACGCTGGACGCAATTGAACAGAACATATAAAACAAACAAATTGTACTGCATATATTGTTGCCAACGATGCCCGAAACCGTGATCGCAAACATAATGCATCTGTTAGCTTAAACTTATACATCAATCTGTATTGTTAAAAGGGAAAACAGAAAAAAAAAGACATGCCATAACATTTGTGTGGATATCGCAATAAAACTTACTTCCTAATCAACCGTTTATTCAACTGGTTCTTCTTAGAGACGAGTCCAGGCCAGCCCAACAAGTCCGAGTTCAGTTTAGCCGAGGATGGCAACACTCGCGCAGCTTCGTCGCATGCGCGTATGATTCGCACGATCGAGGCGGTACAGTCGGCCAGCGCTACGGGTGAGCGAGCGGCGCACGCGCACAGCCACGCACTTAGCTCGGTAATCACACGACCTAGAGACCAAGAAGGGAATCTCTAGCATTATAAATTAAGAAATAGTACAATAAAGAATTGTTGGTAGTCATCAAAGTCGCACTAACTCTACATAAAGTTATCGCAGTGTTTTTTGCACCAAGATCAATCTATATCACACTGTTCATCGTGTGAAACCAAGATCAACTCGAGAACTAAACTAAGCTAGATTAATCTGTTGTTAAACACGCAACGATTCCAAGAATATTTAAAACTATCTTTTACAGGCGAATTCGTTCGCATTAAAGATTATAACAACTGAGACTTCACTGTGTCTGTCTGTCACCAGGCTGTATCTCATGAATGGTGATAGCAAGACAGTTGAAATTTTCACAGATTATGTATTTCTGATGCGGCTATAACAACAAATACTAAAAAAAATATGTGGGGCTCCCAAAGAACATCAGCTATAACTTAAAAATAAACATAAAAATAATAGAAACAGAGATCCAATTAGAGGTTCCCACGCATAAAAAAAACATATGCTAAAGAAAAACAGTGTGAGAAAACAACACATTCAAAAATCACCATCGCACAAGTACATTATGTAACAGAATAATAAAAAACAAAAACAAACAATCCTTCGTGCGCGAGTCCGATTTGCACTTTGCCGGTTTTTTTATTATATTCGTTGAGAGTAAGTATAGCAATTGTCGACAACGTATTACTCACCAACAATGTCACTAGCAATAAGATTGCAAAGCGCCGTCAGCTGTTCATCGTCCGCCCTACGCACCGCGCTTCGAAACATGACTAGCGTAGAGTTTAAGTGTTCGGCCAACAATGACGTGTATTGTGTTAGCAAAGCTCGGACACCACCGCGGGAGCTCCGCCCACCTCTACACCACATCGCTTCGCAGAATAACAACCTGGTAATAATATAAATAAAAATCTATATATTGATAAAAAATGTCGTGTTAGTTACACTATAGAACTCGACAACGGCTGAACCAATTTTGCTGAAAATTAGTTGGGAGGTAGCTTAGAACCAGGAGATATTTTCGATATTCCCACGGGATCTGGACTTACGCGGTTAAAACCGCGGGGCAACTAGTAATAAATAATAGTTTATTTAATAAAAATGATACAAACAGTAATTAGCACTAACAATGAACCACGAACTAAGAACACGTCCTGTATCTCGAGGGTCCAAGAAATATTACAACAGAAATGAGAAATAAAATAAGGAAGGGAATATGATGATTTATTTACACAAGTGTTTATAATCTTTTTTTTTTCTTTTATCTTTTTTTGGGGTCTTTGCCCTGCAGTGGGAAGGAATAGACTAAAAATAATAAATAAAATTATAAATATGAAAGATTTTTGTTGTTTGTAACGAATAGGCTCCTAAACTACTGGATTGATTTTAATGTAACTTGGAATGAAGATACATTTGATCCGAAATTCCCACGTGAACGGGACTTATGCGGGTGAAATCGCGGACTGCTTCTAGTTTATCAGTAATCTATGCAAAAAAATATTTTAGTACTTAGTCTATTTGATACAAACAATAAATCCAAAAGATTTTTTATTTTTCATTTTTCTTTACAAAATTGATATAGACTATTCCTTATTCATAAACATTTTAAAACATTTGTTTAGTGAAAATGTGTTTTGTCTTTTTCGCACTCTTATAGAAGACAGGTGAACGAAAGTGTTAAAACACATTTTAACTAAAGAAAGTACGTAGTCAAGTTTATGAATAAGGAGGTTGTTAGGTTAGGTTTTAGGTTTACGGGGCTGTTTCTGAACTTACCTATTCATTTGGATCATTGTGCGAAGAAGGGAGTAAAGAGCTCTTAAAACTATTTCGTAGAATATTTAACTCACAAATTGTTCTTACCTTTGAAATCTAAGTAATAGATCACAACTAGGACTGACTGTATCATGCCCTTTAGGGTCATCCATTTTACTCGTATCGCAATGTAAGATAGCGTTTATAAGCATTTGCGTTTGACAACTCGTGTTCTTTATTAGATGTTTGACTAGATGCATTAGAGGCACTGAGGCACCTTTCTCTGTTGGCGTAGCGTTTGTTATTTGATATTCTTCTGAAAGAAAAAACAAGGTAAAAGACGGTGCAATTCGTTATAGGAGATTTTTTTGTACTTTATATATTATACTATATCTTTCTCTGAGCTTTGGAATCTACAACTTACCAATACGCACAAATAATATATTTTTTTTTATTTTTATTGCAGGACATTCCCCACGTCGCTATCTAGCCCCAAGCTAAGTAACTAGACTTGTATTATGGGTGCTAGACAACGGATATACTATTACTTTTCTTTTGTAAATATATACAATACATAGAAACAACCAGACCACACACAATTATCTAAGCATAAATACTTGTCTGAGGAGGGAATCGAACCCGCAACCCTGTGTTTGGCAGTCCGGCATGGTGACCATTGTGCCAACTGGGTCGTCTAAAAAATACAACATTAATTTGATTAAATTAGAAACAGGAAAAATACTGATGTGATACATATTTATTTGAGACTCAGTAAAAAATTGATAATAATTCTATATCAAATCTATTATCAGTTTAAAACAAAGTCGTTTTCTCCCTAAAACTACGAAACGGATTTTAAAGCAGTTTTTTTAAAGAGATAAAGTGATTCAAGAGGAAGGTTTATATGTATAAACATGCATAATATAGCCGTACGCCGGGACAGGTCGAGTATATTTATCAGTCCATAGTCTTATCATAAATCTAACACGCGTATGCGCCGTAAGAAATTTTAAAATCATATCATAGCGACGCATGCGCCGTAAGCTTTTTAGTACGTTCACGTCTCGTCACTAAGCACTGTAAGCGCTGTTAGTCCAATTTGGACCGCAGTCTGCATATTTCAGTGAAACTGACAGAAAGACCCATCCGCAGCTAACTGGGGCTATGGTCGGCTATCGAATCGCGGCAGAACTAAATAATTGGATAAAGTTATAGTACCCGTGCATTCATTTGTTTCATCCGAAGATAGTGTTTGAGTGCCCGTTTGTCCGGTTACGATGTCTACTTGGTCATGTTCTCTGAAATAAAATTATATTATTGTACTAACAGTTATACCTTTTGTCTGAAAAACCTCGAAAACTTGGTTGAGGTGAAAAAGTTCCTAAAAAGTTGGCATTTTAAGTGTTAATGGCAAATATGCTGTTGTAAAGTTACGCAAGTACCTATTACTTATTTATTGTCGGGAAAAAATGTCACTCTTTAAAAACTTTGAAATTTTGTATACAATTTACAATTTTTGACTCTACTGACTCAAAACGTTGCCGACCCCTGGTCTAGTCGAAAACTACTAGTCGATATTTACCCGTCGTTTCGATCGAGTTGATTTCACGTGACCATGATCGATGCAACTAGATCGAACGCCATTACAATTAAATTAACAAAATTACAATCACATACATAATATAATAAAAGAACGGCTAAAAAACATTGAAACCAAAAAGAACATTTAATTAAATGAATAACTTACACGTCAAGCTGTAAATGATTGTAGGTGTCAGCAGCATGAGCTTGTAAGGCCGTTTTAAGAGCATCACGCAGACCACCGCCGCCGAGCAACGACCATACTAACAACTCAGTCATGAACCGCGCACCCGTACTCGCTGGCGCTGAGCCTGGGAAGACATGTTAGTTAATCAATACACTTACCTACTAGCAGCGCTCCGCGGTTTCACCCGGGTAACTCCCGATCCCGTGGAATTATCGGGATAAAAAGTAGCCTATGTTACTCTAAATGAATCAATGTATCCTCAATAATCCTCATACCAAGTTCAATCGTTTCATCAATATCGGTCCTGTAGTTTCAGAGCCTAAACAAAAAAATCTTTCTTCTTTATCATATTAGTGTAGACTGAATCTAACTTAACCTTTTAAAACTTGTCACTCCCATGACATAGCTAAGGAAGCTGATTTACCCAGACAGGGCTTTAAAGAAAATTACAACTATTCCTGAATGTCCTTAACGTGACACATTGCAGGAAACAAATAGATAAAATAAAGTTTTTTAAGAGCTATTTTTGACAAAGTTATATGCAATTTGTGACAGTGAGTTTAGAAATGAATCAGCGCGCTTCTTTCTTAGGCTGATCTAGCACGTTTAGTAAGCACTTAGGATGAAGTGACACGTAGCTAAGATCCGAGCTTAAGTCGAAAATACTGCCCAAAAAGCTTGTTTTTTCTCAAGATATATATATTTTTTAATTAGGATCAGCTTCAGATCTTACAAGACTTTCTACCTGGTCAAGCTACAAAGAGAAATTAGACTTTAAAAACGTGAGCAAAAAGTAACAGTTTGAAGCTATAATGAATTTAGACTTAAACAACGTTACTAAGATTGAGTATTGGGAGAAATAACAGTTTGCAGTATGGATCGATAGCATGATAAGTTGTAAATAATATTATCGATAGTATTGCATTCAATTATCGATACTAAATCTATCGATAGTTCAGCAACACCAGTTTGGAGACTTTATATTTTGCCAATACCTTGTGGCAACAACGCTATAAGATGATGAGCCCTAAGCTGCGGCGTGGGCAACAGTAGAGGCCAGGCGGCAGCGAGCGCCCTCCGAGCGGCCACAGCGGCGGAGACACCGGCCCTGCCTTCTACTAGAGCGACGAGTGCGGAATGTACACCGCTACACCATGGCCGAGGTTCGGCGCCTTCTTCCGGCTCTGCGCTGCCACGGGACCATTGCCATGCGTGGACCTATGAATATAAATCAATAATATAAGTTACTAGCGACTCGCCCCGGCTTCGCACGGCTATATTATGCATGTATTATACATATAAACCTTCCTCTTGAATCACTCTATCTATTAAAAAAAACCGCATCAAAGCCGTTGCGTAGTTTTAAAGATTTAAGCATACATAGGGATATAGGGACAGAGAAAGCGACTTAGTTTTATACTATGTAGTGATTATATACACAGTCATCAACCATAGACGTAGATAAAGGAATGTAGTGACCTAATATTATAAAATAAATGTTAAAGTTTGTGTCTATGTTTGCTCTACCGGCTTTGCGCAGCCGCAGGACTAATGCCATGAGTGGGCGTACAAATGGATGAGACCCGTGCATTCATTTGAAAGACAATACTTACTTGAAGTCTTAATAGATTCAGGCAGGCTATAGCTATGCATTCATTCTCTTTCATTGGAGCTGTACCACATTGCTCCACTACTAATCTTAGAAGTCGTTCTAAAAATCTGTAAAAAAGAAAAAATATTTTAAAATTCGATTCATTCTTCTGAGGAACGTTTATTTTGAAAACGAATTCAGAATTGCTCGATGGATGGCACTGACATATTATAATGCCAGGGTCAAACAATTTTTTTTATTACTTTTTTTGTGTTTATTGTTTAAAACGACTTACTTAAATGTATTGTCGGATAGATCAATGACAAATGGCATAGACGAAGGAAGATCTCTTGGATTCTCTTCACTCCATACGTATATTTGTGAGGGGCCACTTGTCACACCTAGAATAAAAGGTCAAGTTAGCCCATTAATAGTGTTACAATAGGGTAAAACATTCAAAAAAATAAATTGTTCATTGTAATATTTCTATTTCTTTTTGTTAATTGTAATTTTCTTTTATTGTTTATTTTTAGATTGTTATTTTTATTTCAAACACCATACTATGTACCTTTATTAGCAATAAATAAATTTAATTGATAATTACCATTAGCTTTGAAAGAAGGGCTAAGAACTTGCAATAACTGTGGCACCGGTCTAGTTAACTGCGCCCTATCATGCGTGCCCCACGCGTAAAGAGCTCCTTCGGCTGAAAGTGCTATCGCATGCGACGCTCCCAAAGACAACTCCACTATTTTAATACCTGGTCATGAGAAATTCGACTTTAAAAACGTGAACATATAGTATAGTTTGAAACTGCAATAATGAATGTGGACTGAATCTTGGGAGATATTACAGTTTGCAGTATGGATGAATAGTTTCGATAGCATAATGCGTAATAATATTATCGATAGTACTGCATTCGTTTATCGATACTAAAGCTATGGTAAGTTCAGCAACACTAGTTTTCAGCTGCTAAAGATTTTAATATCTAAGCATACTAAGTTACACTTTAACAATATAATTTTAAGGTTAATTTTCGTTAACTAAGGTGATAGTTAGATGTATATTTTACCTTGTAAACCTTCGAGTATTTTGGGTATTTTTACAGTTTCTAGGTTACCATGGCCGAGTCTGTAACCGTCGCCTTTACCCCACGTGTAAACTTGACCGCTGAAATAAATAATTTCACACATTAAGGATATTTATGCTGCCAAACGCAAAGCTCCAGAAACACCCCTCACTTACAACTAACATTGTTGATTATAACGAATGTGTTTTGTTCTTCTCAAAAGTGCTGAACTGGAATTGCAGGTGAGATCTTTACCGATATTTTGGGGTAATTTGAGATGAAAATTCCTTGTCATTTTAAAGTTATACTAGTTTTAATTCATAAGTCCGGCATGTATTTAACTTATCAGGATAGCTTATTACAGCACTAGTGCTGCACGACAACAACAACTACAACTAGTTGTATCATGGTAATGTAAAACGCACGCGTGCATAATACGTTGGATTATGAACCTAAAAGCCGTTCAATAAGATCCAGTTTATGAGGAACTGAGATAAAAAGAATAATTGGTGTTTATACTCACTTATCAGTAAGCACCGCATGCCAATGTTCTCCGGTATAGACGCGAGTTATTCGTAGCACGGACAGTGAGGTCAGAGTCCGCGGCGCGCCCGCTTCGTTGTCTCCGAACACTTGAACTGCACCTTCCCATGTACAACATAAGGTTTGGCTTTCACCCCAACCTAAAACACAAACACATTTTTAACATTACTCGGAAATTATGTAAAGTGCAAATCAAAAACCTAAGCTATTACTAAGGGGAGACGGTGCCTTTTTTCAGCGCAGCCATCAACTAATTTATTATTAAGAGCCTACACTGTCCCACTGCAGGGCAAAGGCCTCTCTACCTTTCTTCCATTGATCACGATCTGTCGCCATTGCACACCAATAATTCCTATAATAGTCAAAATCATCTCGCCATCGTCGCCTTGGTCTGCCTCGTGGTCGTATCCCCATGGGGGACCATTCTGTTGTTATTTTAGCCTATCGTTCATGCGATATGCAAACATGTCTCGCCCAGTCGTTTTTTAGTTTAGCGGCCAAACTTAATCAACCAAATCAACCAAACTTAATCAAAAAATCCCTTCCCTCTCGGACCGCGCGAGTGACAAGACGTGTGCACTTTACACCTTGCAACGTACCTACCTACACTCGCAGATCTAACTAGAATTGTTGTGTGGTCCAAGACAAAAGCGTGGAACGTCAACATGCAGAGAAGCCCACCTGATCAAAGAAAACAAAAGTATTCTGAATCTTCGGAATCGGAAGCCAGCACTAAAGGTGGACCTGTTACTAGAAAAACCGCAATTGAAAAAGCACAAGCAAAAGCGAAACTAACTAAAGCAATAAAGGACCCCCAACCCGACGATGGCGCTGAAGACCATTGGGGCATGCAACTCAAAGAAGAAATTATGAAGATGCTGACTGGTTGGAAAGAAGAGCAAGATGCAACCCTTAAAAAGCTTCATGATGAAATCAAGGAAGTTAGAAAACAGAATAAGCACATACAAGCCACTAACAAGGAAATCGAAAAATCAGTTGAATTTATTACTAAGCAACACGATGAAGTGCTTCAAAAGATAAAGTGCCTTGAAAAGGTTAGAAAGGAGAGTGATTTGAAGATAAGTGTTCTTGAAGAGAAGGTAGAAGAATTACAAAGAGCATTAAAGACATCGGTAATAGAGATAAGGAATATGCCTAAAATCGAGCCAGAAACAAAGAAAGAGCTAACCAAAATTGTGATGGACACTGGGATTGCACTGGGCACAGAGTTACAGATGTCTGACATTAAAGACGTGTACAGAAGCAACAACAAAACTAACAACAGTGCAATCATAGTAGAACTTAATACGCCATTATTGAAGCACAACATCCTGAACAACGCTAAGAGGTACAACAAACAAAATCCTGGCAACAAACTCAATTCTGCTGCAATTGGATTAAAATGTAAGTCTGTTCCAATATATCTTTCCGAAAGTCTCACATTTAAAGGCCGAAGATTATATTATTTGGCTCGAGAATATGTAAAGAAGAACAATTACAAATTTTGCTGGACCGCTAACGGTAGGGTATTTCTTAGAAAAGAAGAAGGGACGCCGCTTATACGAGTAGACAATGAACACCAATTCGAAGCGATTACTCCAGCTCTGTGACTAGGATCTATAAGTTGTTTTTCTAGCTTTTATTTAGTTTTTAATACATATTTGTTAATATTCTTGCCTCAAACTACATCTTACCATGTCTGTTATATTATATACATTGAAAGCACCACAATCATTGAAACAAATGCTCAAAGTATTTATCTGCAATGTATGACCTGTTCATCAGACTTTTTTGAAAACCACAACAATCTTTTCACATTCCATTTGTTACCACAAACTTCAAATAGATCCAAAGCCCTTCCTATTGTGACTACCCTAAACGATAAAATTCAATAACTTAAACCCAGATACATTGGATGACATTGACAATACAGTTATTAGCCATTGTGTTCGGGTTGAAGAAACGGAAGACTGTAGAAACATCATAAAAGCCCATCTAACGTTAAAACCTGAAACATTGCTAATCCTCTCGGTCAACATCCGTAGCGTTAATAGAAACTTTAATTCTCTGCTTCTCTTTATAGCTAACATAGATTTGACTCTGGACCTTATAGTCTTGACCGAATGTCGAATAACGTCAGACAGTTTCATCCCAAGCATACCTAATTATACCGCTATTAGTACGAAGGTAAGTCTTAATCAAAATGATGGAGTTATAGTCTATGTCAGACAAGGTATTAACTTTACGGCTAGTGAACCTCCAATAACGGATGGAAACTGTTTACTAATCACAATACGTAATTCGATAACAGTTATTTGCTCATACAGACCCCCATGCTTTAACAACCCCACCAACTACATCGATTCGATTGATAACATTATCAGAAACCTAAATAATAGAACTATCGTTTTAACAGGCGACATTAATTTAAATTTATTAGCAGATACAAAATATACCAATCGTTATCTGAACATAATGGCCTCAAATGGCCTGATCGAAGGTATCAACATACCAACCCGAGACAAAACGTGTTTAGATCATTTTATGATTAAAACTGACAAAAAATATCTAACTTTAGTATTTGAAAAACTTACTGATCATGCTCCAATATTATTATGCCTGGAAAACTCAAAGCCCACCTTACATAAAGCTACTATGAGTAAAATACGACTTAACCTGCAAGGTATCTATGACGGGTTAAAAGATTTTGACTGGGATGAATATTACAATTGCAGCAATGCTAATGATGCATGTGATTGCTTAATTAATGTTCTGTTATCTTTTATTGATAAAAACTCATGTACAAAATTAATTAGTTGTAAAAAACGTCCTCTGAAACCATGGATAACGCATGGCTTAATAAACTCAATTAGAATAAGAGATAAGCTACATAAAAAAGCCAGAAAATACCCAGACAATCTAGAATTACAAAACAAATACACCAAATACAGAAATATGTGCAATTACCTTATTAAAAATACGAGAAAGAACTACTACCAATCTCAACTGCAAAATAATCAAGGTAATATAAAGGAGACTTGGAGTATTATTAAAGATATTGCAAACATGAAAAAGACACCTAGTGTGCCAACTGAATTACTTAACAACAAACCTACCAACACCGAATCCCTGGATCACGTTAATGCATATTTCACTAGTGTAGGTAAAGATCTAGCGCAAGCTACTCTCGGCAAAATGATGACAACTGAAAAAGAGTTGTCCAATAAAGCAAAGACCACCCGCAGTCCGGTCAACTCAATGCTTCTCGCTCCAACGGACCCCACGGAAGTAATAGCAGTCATTCAATCACTCAAGCATAACAGCGCACCAGGCTGCGATACTATATCAAACTCACTACTCAAATACTGCTCCACAGTCTTAGCTTTGCCTATTACACACCTTTGTAATTTGAGCATGGAGTCAGGTATATTTCCCGATCATTGTAAACTAGCTATAGTATCGCCAATCTACAAGTCAGGAAATAAAAAAGTTCCCTCTAACTATAGACCTATCTCGCTTTTGAACTCCGTTTCCAAAATATTAGAGAAAGTAGTCAACAAAAGACTAACCAACTATCTTGAGTCTTATAATATGTTAGCGTGTAATCAATTTGGCTTTCGACAAAAACGGTCAACGGAGGATGCCACACTTCTTTTAACATCCTTAGTCGCTTCCCATCTTGACAAAGGCAAAAAATGTGTTGGGATCTTCCTTGATTTGCAAAAGGCTTTCGACACAGTATCAATTCAAATTCTACTTACTAGACTAGAGAATATAGGCGTTAGAGGTACTCCATTGGCATGGTTCGTAAGTTACTTGTCAGGTCGCAAACAATGTGTTCGAGTAAACGACATTAAAAGCGGTTATGGGGATCATCAGTATGGAGTGCCGCAAGGTAGCAATTTAGGCCCAACACTGTTCCTTGTTTACATAAATCAGCTATGTCAAATGAAAATTATGGGAGCTGACATGATTATGTTTGCTGATGACACGGTTGTAGTTTTTCACGCAAAAACTTGGGAAAAAGTGAGATTACTTGCTGAGGTGGGAATGAGTTCAATTTCTGCATGGCTGGAAGATAGTCTATTGTCACTAAACATTGAAAAAACAAAATACATATGTTTTAGTATTACAAGCGTGACAAACCCAGGCGCTAATTTTCAAATAAAACTTCATTCCTATCCATGTAACAGAAATAACTGCAGTACTATATCCGAAACTAAATGTCATTGTGATTATTTATTCCGTTGCTCTCAGTTAAGGTATTTAGGTATTATAGTCGACGATAAGTTGAATTGGTTTGCGCAAATTACTGCCCTTAAAGGCCGAATACGTAGATTAATTGTTGTTTTTAAAAATCTGAGAACAGTGATCGATAATAAGTTTATAATTCAATTGTACAGGGCGTTGGGTGAGTGTCTGTTGACATACTGTGTTACATCATGGGGAGCTGCTATTAAAACTAAAATGATTGAGGTGGAAAGAGCTCAAAGAGCATTACTTAAAGTAGCATTGCATCTGCCATATCGATTTCCAACTCAAAAACTATATGAAGCAACAAGTGTCTTCAGTGTTCGAAAGCTTTTTGTATACGAATCACTAAGGAAATTCCATCGAACAGCCACACTATCACCTACGCCTACGAATGCAAAAAGAATTCGTAAAGTGCAGGTTCCTATCACAAGAAGTAAATTTGCGCATAAACGTTATGAGTACATTACAGCTCAAATATACAATCTAATTCTAAAAGATGAAAACATTATAAACCATTCTAACTACAAGGTAAAAAACATCTTCAAAAAATGGCTGTCACAATTAAACTACATAGACTTGGAAAATTTATTGTCCTGCGAATAGATATATAGAAACACTTTATCTGTATAACACACAAGAAACATTAAAAAAAAAAAAAAAAAAAAATTAGCAATAAAAAAAAAAATAAAAAACCTATCTGTCAACCTACCTATTTATACTATTTATTTCTTTTTAACTTAGTATGTGTGTTAGTTTGCTTATATTTATATGATGTGTGTATATCTATATTATTATATGATATGTGTATGTATATAAATAAATTTGTAACTCCTATTTCCTACTTGACTGCCCGGTTCCGAGTGTTGAAAGTTTATCGTTATAAGATGTTAGCTCTTAACGCTTGGACCACACCCCAATGCAAGGAATGTAAACATTTTGTTAAGCGAAGTTTGATTTACCTATACTACTAGACTAGGTAGTCGATTTTAACATTGTTTTTAAAACTTTCGTAGGTATAATAATTATATTTAGGCGTGTCTGTTGGTGTTTTATGTATCCATAGGTAATCAAAGTTTTTGGTAATATTGTTACGTTGCGTAGTTGTATTATATTTGTTTCGAAACTACCCCACATTGAATTTCGATTGTACTGTTTCAATCTTACTACGAGAAAAGAGTTGATTGTTGTGAGTGAAGTTTTTAATGCAGTTATTGGTTAATTAATGGTTTTCAAAGTGTAGTGTAAGATATTGTATATGAACCTACTTTATGTTCTTAGTGTTAAACTCGTATTGTGCACATAATATGATGGGAAGACGCTGGCTTTTAAAACACAAGTTTTCTTAGTTTAAGAGTCAGAGTTCCACCTACTGAGACTGTAAGTTTAACAATAAAGATATTATTTATTTATTTATTTATTTAATTAGTTGCAAGGATACTAAGACAGACAAAAACTGTTCGAAGGTGTCATATTTAAACGCTGTAGCGGAGTTATATCGATTTAAAAAAAATTAGGTTGTACCAAATTATTTGACGACCCAATTGGCACAATGGTTACCATGCCGAACTGCAAAACACAGGGTTGCAGGTTCGATTTCCACCAACAAGTATTTATGTTTAGATGTTTGTATGTGGTCTGGTTGTTTCTATGTATTATAAGTTTATATTTACAAAAAAAAAGCATATAAGTAGTATATGTCTTGAAACTATAACACAAGTCTAGATAGCTTAGGGCTAGATGGCGATGTGTGGATTGTTCTGCAATATTTACTTATTTATTATTTAATGGCGGCACTAAAGTTATACCCGCATCCCACTGTAACTTTGTAGCTCGCGTTCGCAGCTTACTTCAGAGCTCAATCCATTCCATGTTAATAAGTTAGAAACAAGTAGGAATCCCTTACCTAGTGCTACATCTATGACTCGTTCAATATTGTGTGCGTTGAAAGACACCGGTTGTGGTGTGAGACAGTTTTCAATGGTGCCGTGTCCGAGGCGACCGTGTAAGCCGCGGCCCCAGGTGTAGAGGGCGCCACGGGACGTTATTACAGCACTGAAAAAAAAACATTTAGATAAAGACACAGTAGAACAATTGTTGGCTATGTTATAGTTGTATTGGGCGGAATGACCACATGCGAAACCTCACAACACGTTGACAATTTGCCTCGTCCAATATGCCACTTGATCTATAACTAGCAGCGCTCTGCGGTTTCACCCACGTAACTCGCGATTTCGTGGGAAAATCAAGATAAAAAGTAGCCTATGTTATTCCCATTTAATCAATGTATCCTCATACCACGTTTTATTAAAATCGATCCAGTAGTTTCGGAGCCTATTCGTTACAAACAAAAAAAACAAAAATAATAATATTGCAATATAGAGTAAATACATCCCACCCAGTTGGCACAATGGTCACCATGCCAGACTGCCAAACACAGGCAGAGTTGCGGGTTCGATTCCCGCCGCAGACAAATATTTATGCTTAGATATTTGTCTATGGTCTGGTTATTTCTATGTATTATATATAATTATATATTTAAAAGCTAAAAGTATATAAGTAGTATATCCGTTCGTTGTCCAGCACCCATAACACGAGTCTAGTTACATAGCTTGGGGCGATAGCGATGTGTGGAGTGTCCTACAATATTTAATACTAGCTGCGCCTTCGGTTTCACCCGCGTAACTCCCGATCTCGTGGGAATATCAACATAAAAAGTAGCTTATAAGCCTTCCTCGATAAATGGACTATCCAACACAAAAATAATTTATCAATTCGAACCAGTAGTTCCTGAGATTAGCGCGTTCAAACAAACAAACAAACTCTGCAGCTTTATAATATTATATAAGTATAGATTTATATCCGATACAGACCTGCATGCAACTCCAGCCGACACACGTATAACCTCATGGTGTTGCAGGTGATGTATTGCAGCAGGCGAGTCCCTCGGCGCGGTGTCTCCGTGCCCGAGCCGGCCGTCCTCGCCTAGACCCCACGACCAGACACCCCCGCAAGACGAACAACAGAGGAAGTGACGACCGCTCGGATGGCATGACACTTGGATTATACTCTTGTTTTCTAAACCTACAAGAATTGTGCTAAATGTAAAGTTTATATACATAAACATATTATTATGATAGGTCAGCGTTTGACCACTATCATACCTGCCTGATGGTAGGTGACAATGTGGCCTAAGATGTAACACGCTTTCCTAGAAGATACCTATCTTCCTTATTATTATGCTTGCAGCAAATATAAGGCCTCCCTGTGCTACCGAGTATAAAGAAGGTTAAAATAAAGGCTTAACACTTTTCAGGCCACAATGGAGCTCATTTTCAAACCATTTTCATTTTCAGTCATCTGCGTGCCTTCTAGTTGCTTAATTAAGCATGCGATACACTGCGGATCTGCAATCACTGTTCCGGCAAACACTGTTTACATTGTAGAGTGACCAAAGTCACCTTGGTAGATTGGACATTTTTATCTGCAGGTAATCGCTTTAAATCAACGAGTGCTACCTCATCGAGCTTCTCATGTCTGACTGCCAAAATATGGCAGTTGAATAGAACTGAGTAAAGAAGACATACCTGGTATAAGATGAGGTGTCATAGTATCATAAGGCAGAGTGTAGATCGCTCCATCATGGGTCAGCAATAAAGCCAATTTTTCAGCACACGCAATCTGTTGTATCCTCAATGTTCCTAACGAGACTGGTCCTATACCAACTGACACTACTTCTTGGGCTGATTCTGTGCACTGAAAATAAGTATGCATAGCATATACATAACTACAAATTAACATCTATACTTATATTATGTAAAGAGGAAAGATTTTTTTTGTTTGTTTGCATAGAATATTCGAAAGTACTGGACCGATTGTGATATTTAGTATGAGGATACATTGATTCATTGGGATGTTATAGGCTACTTTTTATCCCGATTATCCCACGCGATCGGGAGTTACGCGGGTGAAACTGCGAGGTGGTGCTAGTGTTGTTAAAAAATGACTTGGGTATGTTAGTAATGCTTACAGTAACAAATCCTTTCAAAGGAGGCAACAATGGCGATCCAAGGCGATCCAAATGACAGAGCAAAGCTATACCTGCTTTGCGAACACTCATCAATCCATCCCCACTTGGTATGTTCAATACCCTGTAAAATAAAAATTTTGACGAATAAAATTTTAAATATTAAGCAAAAGATAGACATGACAAATCTATAGTTAAATTATAGTTATAGTAATTATTTTCCCGGGTCTTAATCGCGTATTTTAAATTATAGTTTCTTTTTAGGGTTCCGTACCTCAAAAGGTAAAAAAAAAATATACGCGACAAATTGAGAACCTCCTCATTTTTTCAAGTCGGTTAAAAAGGAACCCTTATAAGAATCACTTTCTTGTGTCTGTCCGTTATATCACCACCGATTTTCTCAGGAATAGGTGGACCTAGCAAGTTGGAATTCATACCAGATACTTAGGTCTATAATCCCTTTTAGGAGTATAAAATCAAGGTTCTGAGTCAACACGATAAAAAAGATATGGGCAAATTTATTTTTATACTTATTTTTTAAACTAGATTTTTCCTTGTTATTATTCTCAAGGACACTGTATATGTAACACTTACTTTAGATAAGTTTCAGTAGGATTAGTTTCGCTGATAGGCTCGTTGTTCACGATTGGATTCGGAGTCGGTACCTTTGCCATTCTTCTAAGAAAGGGTCCTAAAGGTGCTGTGCATTCTTCTAATGTTATTCTAAAACATGACATGAGTTATTTTATTAAGTTTAAAGTATGCGTCATATGTCCACTATCAGTTAGCGACGATAATACTATAAACAAGTATTCTTCTAATAGACGTTACACGCAAACATAAATACTTGAATTATACAAATACAATACAAATATATTTATTAAAACTCATTTTACATAATAAACTAAGCACTAAATATTAATGAGAACAAAAATAACACATATGCCTGAACTAGGTAAACCTGTATCTCAGCCGAAAAAGGACTTACATTAACATATAAAATAAATTAAAATAATGGACGTGCAAAATACTAACTAGAAACAATAATTAGGTAAAAATATGTATAAATATTATATGCTAGAAACTGTTTAAAAATATTAAATTGAGCAATGGAAGAAGTACTCGAAGTACTCCATTTAATACATGTCTCAAGCACTAATGCGCCCTGACTAGCAAGGATTAAAGATGAATAAAGAATTAAGAATTTATTGAATTAATTACCTATCCTATTTTCTACTCGTGAGAACCTAGAATTGGCTTTCTGTTTCTTGTTTCGATTCTTATTATTTTTATAAAGCTGTTGGTTTTCCAAATAAATAAATAATAAATAAAATAAATAAATAAATATTGCAGGACATTCCACACATCGACATCTAGCCCCAAGCTAAGTAACTAGACTTGTGTTGTGAGTGCTAGACAACGGATATACTATTTATATACTTTTCTTTTGTAAATATATACTTATAATAGATAGAAACAACCAGACCACAGACAAATATCTAAGCATAAATACTTGTCTGAGGCGGGAATCGAACCAGCAACCCTGTGTTTGGCAGTCCGGCGTGGTGACCATTGTGCCAACTGGGTCGTCGGGATTAGCTGTAAAGTAAAATTTGTAGCAAATAGACAAATACCTATTTAAGTTAGCTTTATTATAATTCACTCACCTATTATCAGGCTGCCGTTTTTGCTTAGGCGGTAGCGTGACTAGAACATCAGCAGCTTTCAATAAAGCAGGCAATTCAGCTCTACGGGCACAAAGCTCCACCCACACACAAATTGACGTCCGCCAGTCGCCTTGCGGTACAGTACAACCTAAATCCCTAGATAAAACAAAAGCATATTGAATAAGTGTCACAGTTGTAGCATGTAACTAAGAAGCTAAAGAAACAAGGAGCGGTTAAGACGTCACGTAAATAGACGCTAGAGTTCCTTCAGAGGTAGGCTATAAAACCTCAAACGTGTAAAATATTATTTCCGCCCCTTCTAAGTACTTTTCGGAAAAGAGCTAATATATAGGTTGATACCTGTACTTCATAATCGTTACAATATTACTTTGTGGACGTTTTACTAGTAAGTCGTTTTGCCAAAGACGTTTTAATATGCCGACGTTCTACAAACTACGTCATTTTCCTTGATAGACATTCTGATACGGAGCGACATAATCACTACATAGTATAAAACAAAGTCGCTTTCTCTGTCCCTATATCCTTATGTATGCTTAAATCTTTAAAACTACGCAATGAATTTTGATGCGGTTTTTTTAATAGATAGAGTGATTCAAGAGGAAGGATTATATGTATAATACATGCATAATATAGCCGTGCGAAGCCGGGACGGGTTGCTACGCTAGTATAGGATAAACGAAAGAACCAACTCAGTTATACGTACCCAGCCACAACTTGATTGAGAAACTTAGCAGCACTGTCTACAACTTCAGCCCAAATCTTCTGTGATCGCGGCGCAGCGCCCGCAACCGCGCCCGCAAACAGTGCGGCGTCGGGTAACGCACGCACCGCATCAAGCGCGTCTTGAAGCAATGCGGAACATACGTCCGCATCTTCGCCGCAACGCCACGCGCGTCGTACTAATGATAGAGCGAGGCGGAGAGCTGCACGGGCACCAACACGAGCTAAACCTAAGGAACTGAAAAAAAAAAGTATTATTGCATTAAGTATTAGCAACATTTTATTTAACTAATAATGTTATTTTTAATGAGATGTTTACTATTGTTTACCACGTCTTTTGCTTTATTGGAGAGCATGATATTATTATTTTTGATGCTGTCACAAGCACAATTTTTATAACATACTAGCTTTTACTCGCGTAAAAGTCGAAAATGGACCAAGGAATCACGTTTGTTCCATACTTACTTTGCCCCCCTTTTTCACCTTCTAAAGGGTAGAATTTAGAAAAATCCTTTCTTATCGGATGTCTACGTCATGCAAGGAACACATCCTCCAAGTTTTAGGTCTCTACGATCGGCGGTTTAGGCTGTGCGTTCTTATCTTTATATATTGGGGGCTGACAAATAGCCAGCAACACTTCGACCCAATGGGATCTTTTGTGTTTACCCCTATCTTAATGTTTCTTACTCTTTGAAGAAGTGATCGATTTCGAGGCTGTGCGATGATCCGGCAGTTAGTATTTCAGGACAAAGCATTTTATATGTATAGATTTCATTTAGGGTTTAAGGAAAAGCAATTATGGTGAGCGAGAATATCGTGAAATATTCTTGTTCTCGTTCTTACTTCTAAATATGGTTGGTTAAATTTGAGAGAGTTGTTTCTGTAGACTAGACATTCCTATTCCATGTAATGACATGAGAGTGGTTGCTGTAGATTAGACAGTCCTCCCAGTCCATGTAACATGTCCAATGTCCTATATAGCACGAATAAAAAGGGCTTTTG
This sequence comes from Idaea aversata, assembly GCA_907269075.1. NCBI lineage: Eukaryota > Metazoa > Arthropoda > Insecta > Lepidoptera > Geometridae > Idaea > Idaea aversata. The sequence goes on from OU026084.1 coordinate 4,778,277, forward strand.
ACACAGTATAAATCTAACACTCGTATTCAGAATCAACCCAACAAAGTATGAGATTGCATAGTGCGCTCGAACGCATAGAGCCGCAAATAAAATACTAGAGTGAAGAGAGCAGCACAAAATTGACCAATCATAGGGCGGCATTTAGTGCAGTGCGTTCACTTATCCAAGAGCAACTTAAGTAGGTACTGTTTGTGTTATGGTTACCTTTCAGCATCATCAGAGCTTTGTTCCTCCCCATCATCAGTTCCTTCAGACCGTTCCATAGGTTTATTTAATGTGCTGACTACATTGCTCAGTGCACGATTACTAGCATTGTGCATCTGTTTCTTCTCTAGCTTTGGTTTCTTAGCCTCTCTATTTTGACTTGATTCCCTGAAATATTGTGACAAATTAGTTCATTTCAAAGCATTTTAAGATTTTTGTACTCAGATTTTGTAACCAATGATCATTCTGTATTAAAAAACTCCAAATAAACAACTAAACAACTTACTCATATCAAAATAATTTCTTATAAAATAAGTTCACTAAAACTAAGCAACATTTTTAACAAAGTAATATATCAAACTTTAGAGAACCTACTGAACCAAATTATAAAAATGTTTTAATGGATAATCCTATGAGATTAGAATGCGGGTAAAATCGTAACTTTAATTAAAATTGCATCTGCAAAAGTTGTTTAAATAGAACTAACGCCCGCATACTGAAAGGCTACTTATACTTAAGTGGCAATTAAATAGATGTTTAAGTGTATGCTTCATTAGGATAGGAGCGTCTTTAATATTTAGGCGACACCTAAATATTTAAGACTACTAGGGCATTAACTAAGATAAAATGATGTAAATACCTAATAACAGCGACTAGGTGTCTATTGCAGAGTACTATCAAGCGGCGTATTTGTGATATCAATGGACATGTAATGGCAGTGTTGATGGCTCGTACACGCTGTTCCCATAGCAAGGACTCCATAAGGTTTTTCACACATTCCGGACCTATGATGATCAGAATACTAGTCAATACACTGTTTATTCTCATTTTAGTAACTAATAGAAATCTAAAAAATTAAAATATAATCTTGAATATATCATTAAAAAAATATTTTACCTACATAGTATAATAAAAAGTCGCTTTGCGCTGTCTGTCTTTATGTATGCTTAGATCAGTGGATTTTGATGCCGTTTTTTTTAATTAAAAGGGTGATTCAAGAGGAAAGTTTTGATACATAAAACAAAACTACCACGCGTAAGTCGCGGGCAACAGCTAGTTATAATACGTTAAACACTTTATTTATCTCTCATGCAACTTATTAAATATAGAGGTTTTAATATAATAAAAAAAGTTAGACAAAAAAATCTAATGAAATTGTCAACTGAGTTTGATTGAACTAGGTATACTTAGTTATTGAATTTTAAGAAGAATACCATCTTAACAATTTTTAAATCCTAGTATTAAATATGTTATATTTTAAATACATAAAACTGTCTATTTTATTATTATTTATTATTTAATAAATACCAGGATCCAATTTCCATTTGAGATCATCAATGACTTGGCATGACGGTGATGGTGCAACCAGTTTGTTCTGGATTGAAAAACGGAGCTCCTCCTCAGAAGATAGCGCAGAACATGGTGGGCAGGCACAGCCTGAGTGTGGACCACAGAGGCCATCACAGCATGTGCATGTTAGAATCTGGAGAGAGGACAAAATAGCTATAGAACTAAAGATAGAAAACATTTATTTGGACAAGGAGACAACACAAGACAATCAGAAAAGTAGTAACACACATAAAAGCACTGACATAAAACAAAAGTATAAAATAAAAACGAAAAAATAGTAGTAGTAGTAATAAGAGAATACAATAGATAGGTATAATAAAATAAGATCTAAGGAGCCTTGTGCCTCCAAAAGGTTCTGCCTCAGCACTGATAGCTGCACCAACATTCTGCAGACACTTGACGCTGGTTTTCCGGGAGGACCCTTTACCCTATAATACCAGGTACCGATGCCTGACCTTAATGACCAACTGGGTCAGTTTTTTCTTAGATAAACATTGCCTGTATAAGGTAGAATTAGATTCCAATTGGAATCTAATTTTGGGTAAGTCCCCACTTTGATATTTTAAAAGGAAAAGTTTTTTCTTTATCTGTTTCCTCTTCACCGTCAAAAGCCTCAACACATTTTGATAAAAATTCATACAAAAGTAGTTTATAATGTGGACAATGCCTCATGTTTTTTTTTTAAATGGGTTAAATCATGAGATGCATGTAGTAGAACATAATAAAAGGAATTGAGTTGATGCTGTTAATTAATTAAATAAAAATGTAGGATTATTCAAGTAGGATTTTATTGCTATTTTATAGCATAAGAAAAGATGTCAAAAACTTGCAGACAAAATGTGCTTTTCTTTGTCTCCAAATGACTTTTGCAAAAAAGGTAAATATAAAGAAAATGTAAATAGGAGCCAAGTAAGTACCTACACATGCACAGTAGTGTTCAGTCAGAAGTTGAATTATAGGGAAACTTACCCTGAGACCGCAGTAATATTTGCCACTGTCCCCAAGCTTAGCAGTAATTCCAGCAGTGTTTAGAAGCCCATTTCCAGAGTCGAAATAAATTTCTCTATCTTGGATGAGGCTATTGAATACAGCGCACAGAGCTTCCGGACTATGAAGGGCATCTTGTAAGTCAGGATTCAACCATTTTGCATCTAAATGCTGTTGCGGACGAAATATGAAATCGTCCTGTTCGTCAGGGACAGACATTTTCGCAACCGGCACACCTTCTTCGCTTTCATGAACACATTTTAATAATCGATGAGCATAAAGCTGACCGAAATCAAAACCGGTTGATTAATATCTCACAATTAATCATCACAAATTAGCGAATACAAATTAAAACTCGACGAAATTAATCAGATTCAACAAGAAATCAATCACACAAACTCGCCCGTCCCAGTTCCTAGTATTTAAATTCTCTTTGGTTCCTCCGTCTTGTTTTCTGTCAAATCCAGTTGTTTTCAATGTCAAATAGATTGTGATTTGTCAATGTCAAAACTGAAACAAATGTCAGTGTCCATATATTATTATCTATAAGAAAATGTTGCCAGAAAAATAACACAAAAACAATAAATAAAGAAAAAATATTCCTTACTATTCTTTCAGAAATTACTTGTTATCTTTTTGTTTGTTATTTAGCGTGTTGGTTGTCTCATTTAATTTTGTCGCCAGAGGATAAAAAACCTGAATTCATCTGACTTTTTTTAAAGTTTGTTTCAAAAGCAGAAGTGTTTTGTGTTAGTTTTTTCCACAGTTTTTTCGTATAATTTTTTTTTCAGACATTTGTAGCTTTTCTCAAATTTATACTGGCTATACTTCTATTATTGAAAATTCGTGCGTTGTGGTGATGTCGGTCGAATTCATTAGTTTTATCATTTATTGACAAAATCTACGATACGGCTACCTGCGTAATTACGTGAATTTGTCTAATTAAAAACCCTCAATGGATGCCGACGTATTGTTGGAAAACAGAGACTGTTTCTACGGTAATTTTACATAAAAACAACACTATTGTGAGACTTCTGTGTTATTGACCCGTGTTTTTGTTTGCACGTGTCCTTGCTATTAGCTTTCGTTTTTACTTGGATTTACCGCACACCGAATAACAAACATTACAGTAACTAATGCACCTCAATTTCCTATTAGTTCATACTCTATTAGTTTTAATGTAGGTAAATACCTATTAACCCTTTAAATGTTGTCTACCTGATTCTGGGATGATAAGATATACATTTTTGTAAAAGTACTCTGTTAGCTCCAGCCTCTAGAAGCAGGACAATTACCAAAAAAGCAGGGTTAACACTATCAGTGCTCTCGGTTGCGTTTATAGCAAAGCAAGCACTCATAGTATAATTGAGTGAATGAACTCTTCAGTTTACTCATTTGTAATGTACAATCACTTCGGTTTTAGGTGATGATTTCCTAGAACAGTTATTGGGTAAGGACTGCCAGTGGTCATCGTTACTAGCCGCAGCGGATGCATCTCCTAGTGAGATATTAGCTGATGCTGCACCAGTACTCTTGCCGCCAATATCGCCAGTTTTGAGCGTTAAATCATCGAGCAGCAGCCGCTCTGATTCTGGCAGTGATGATGATTCTAAGAAGTAAGTTTATATTCTAACAAGTACATATCCATGATGCCTATTGTATTTGTTGTCGGGCTGTTTTTTACAACTAGACGTCTGAGCACCTATTTTGCGTCTGGGTCGGAGTTTAGTCTCCACCTGCTACTCGAGCCATCCCAACTCCCCGAGGAAAGCTAAAAGACCTTTAATGCTCTTAAGCGTGATGCCTACTAAGACTAATAAGAAATCAGCGAAAAATTCAAAAATCTATGCTCTAGTTAGAACTCAAAAGTGTTTTCAATAACCAAGATGTATTGCATGAGTTCTACTAATATTTGCCTGGAAAAGTTATAGGAAATATTATAACTGTTATTATTGTCCTGTTTTCCCTTTAAGTAGTTCAAGTGACTCATCGGCAAGACTCTCGCAGTCACCTTTTGATTGGATCAACAGTTTTTACCAGGAACCTTCTTACGATTTGAAGCCAGAAGATGTTGAATTATTTTTACATAAAACAGGCAAGTAGTAACATTAAAACATGAAATACTTTTAATATTTTCTTTCAGTTCTTACCGTCTTACAAATAACGTGTTTTAAATTGCTGATGTTGTATAAATAATTTAAATTACAAAGACCTAATGTCTAGTTATGAATCTTAAGATAGATAGAGAGATTGAATTTCCGTTTCCGCTCTTTGGTAAACAACAGTGCCGTCTGTACGTTCCGCAAATTATATTAAAAATTCCTGATTAAACTTACGCCAAAACTAAGAAGAAGGTTTCATCCCACAATATAACCTAAAACACATCGAATTCACTTTTTGGAGCACTTTTCTGGACAAAATTGGAACGAATCTCACTAGGAAGCATATTGGAACAACCATTTTCAACGGGAAATCACTTTTCAAACCGGAATAAATCATAGAATATCTTTGAAATTAAAGCGGTGTGCACACGATCAAATCAAAATGATATGCTCAGGCTGTCTTAAGAAACTGAACAAAGAAGGCAATATTTCCTGCTCAGTAGTTGGCTGTAATAAGGCCTTTCACACTCAGTGTTCTAACACAAAAAACCTGTCCGCCGCTCAGAGGGAGGAGTGGGCCTGTCCGGAATGCCGAGCAAAAGCCAAACGTGGAGGGGATAACACTCACACTCCAATTCGAGCATGCGATAACATTTCCCTTCGCAAGAAGACCGTCGCTCCGGGAACTCCTTCCGACGATCTGGGGCTCCAGGAACCTCCCAGTGCATCCTCTGAAAACTTCCCATCCTTGGTGGCTGAGATCAGATGCCTGCGTCAAGAGCTGGTTAAATATCAGGTGGACTTCGCGAACCGATTTGACTCCTTGACTGCGAAGATAGCGGAATACGAGTCTCGTCTAGAGCAGAGGCAGAAAGAGAACAACTTGTTAAAACTACAGGTGTCCATGCTAGAAGATCAGCTTGATAAGCAGTCTCAAGCTCTGTTACGCTCTGATCTGGAGATACTAGGCGTTACTGAATCTCCGAATGAAAACCCCTATCACATAGTTCTTACAGCCGCTCAAATGATAGGAGTTAAACTCGACGACTCCGATCTGGACCACGTCACCCGAGTCGGCCCCCGCACTATAGATGGCGGCAAGGTATATTATTCCCCCCGTCCACTTGTGGTGTCCTTCTTGCGCAGAGTTAAACGAGAAGAATTCCTCAAACAAGCGAAAAGCCGCAAATCTCTTGAAAGTAAAGGCATTGTGGGAAGCGGTCCTGAACGCCGGGTGTATGTCAACGAGCGACTGTCAACAACGAATCGGCGTTTATTTCGGAGCGTCCGCATCGCTGCTAAGGAGCTTGGCTACAAATATTGCTGGTTCCGGAATGGGTCCATATTTATCAAGAAAAGAGATGGCTGCTCTGCCATCACGATTCGATCCGTTGAAGACATTCCAAAGCTTTCAGACTGAAACCGGGAGTCGTCCAAGACTCTCCATGCTCTCCATTAGTGATAATCTCCGGTCTCTAAATTCTATAATTTTAATCATTACTTGCAAATTCTACTTTTTGTCAAACTTAATTATTGTCCTCGCTCTTCTGAGTTATTACCAACAATATTACACTGACTCATCATCATACACTCATCACTACACAACATGTCGTCATTCTGTCCGTAACTCAAAGTTATTACACGGGTCATTGAGTCTGTGTCTTGGCAATTTGGTACTCTCTCAGCCTATGGAGGTTCCACTTTTCCCTGTTGTACTTCAGGGCAACATAGTCCGATACACTCACCATATCGCATTAAAATGACTGCTTTAGACTTTGTATCTGAAATAGATGACTCCCTGAATTTTAGCTTGTTTTCTACCCCCTTACCGGAGGAGTGTGGACCAAAACTTGGAAAATACTCCTTAAAAATTCTACACGCCAATATTCGTAGTATGTGGAAAAACTTTGATAATTTCTTAGTCGCTTTTAGCAGGATGAAAACCGATTTCGATGTAATTATCCTCAGTGAATGTTGGCTAACAGATATCTCCATAATTAAGCAAATCGACGGTTATAATTCCTACAATACGCAAAAATTCATAAATAAGGCAGGCGGTGTCATAATGTATATCAGTAATAGATGGTCTCCAAATGTAAGGGAGCCCTATATTGAAGAGGGCAACGGACTATTAATGGAAGTTCCAGGACTTTTCTCAGTAATTGGTATATACCGCTCCCCCTCCTTTAAAGATCCTAACAGCTTTATTTGTTCCTTGGGAAGTCTATTAAAATCTATGACAAAAACTCCATGTTTAATTCTGGCGGGAGATGCTAACATAGACATTCTTACAGTTAGTGAAGACGCCACGAACTACCTGGTCGTCCTTGCCGAACATGGCTTGGTGTCAGCAATTAACTCTGTCACCCACGATAAGACCTGCCTAGATCACATCTTCGTCTCATCAAGTAACACTGAAGCAACAGCTGGCATTTGTACAGTGGATGTGACGGATCACTATATGGTCATGCTCGGCTGCAATCTCGTCGACAAGTCTCTTCCTCCTCTTCAAAGGAGTAAATTCTCAGTTGACTTTAAAGGGCTGAAAGATGAGCTCGAGCGGGTTGATTGGTCTGAGACTGTGGACTGTGACTCTTCTGATGACGCAGCATCTAAATTCTCTCATACACTAGGTGAGCTAATATCTCGGCACTCCAAGTCTGTTCGAATTAGTCACTCTAAATACACGATCAAGCCGTGGATGACGCCCGGCTTAATTAGGTGTCAAAAGCATAAAGATCGACTCCACCTTGAGCTTAGGAAAAATCCAAATGATGTTAAAAGGAGGTTAGTTTATAGTAGGTATCGGAATTTCTACACATCTCTCTTAAGAAGACTGAAAACTAAATACGAAAGCGAAGTCCTCTCATCCAATCAGAACAACCCAAAAAAGCTCTGGAAGGCTATTAACAAATTTTCAAATAGACGACAGAATGTTAACTCTAATGCGGAATTACTCACCACCACCAAAGACTCGGTCAAGGAATCCCTAGATGACTGTAATGCCTACTTTTCTTCGGTGGGGGAAAATCTAGCGAATTCTATTCTCTCACAAACGCTCGAGAGCCAGGAATCCCTTGCTGGGAAAACTAGCCTGAGCCATTCTCCCGTCAATTCTTTATTTTTTCCCCCCACCGACAGACGTGAAGTACTCCATCTCATAGGCCAACTTGATCCGGATCGTTCCCCTGGCTTGGACAAAATTAACAACAGGCTCTTGAAAGTCATCGGTCACCTTATAGCAGAACCACTGGCTGCAATCTTTAATCAGAGTATGGAATCAGGGGTCTTTCCTGGGGTCTGGAAGAGAGCGGCTGTTATCCCAATATTCAAACAAGGGGAAAAACAGAATCCTGGCAATTATCGACCAATTTCCTTGCTGAGTAGTATCTCCAAACTCCTTGAACGCATTATTAATAAAAGATTGGTTAATTTCTTAGAATCAAATGGTCTTCTGAGCGACCGTCAATATGGTTTCCGCTCTGGACGGTCCACTGAGGATGCGGTTACTCTCCTGACAGACATAGTTTCATCTCATTTGGATCGGGGTAGGAATTGTGTCGGAGTGTTTCTGGATTTAGCCAAGGCATTTGACACGGTTTCTTCACCGATTCTATTGAAAAAGCTGGAGCTGAGTGGCATCCGTGGCAAAGCACTCGACTGGTTTCGCAGCTATCTGTCTGAGAGAGCCCAGTGTGTCAAGATAGGGGAGAATATGAGCGACTTCATGCCAATAACGTTCGGCGTCCCCCAGGGTAGCATCCTGGGACCAACCCTGTTCCTGGTATATATTAATGACGTCATGTCAATCTCAACTCCAAACACTGACATAATCTGCTACGCCGACGATACAGCCCTCATTTTTCATGACACCTCTTGGGAAAAGGTCCGAGAAAGAGCAGTTTTTGGCATGTCCTCTATCTCAAAATGGCTTACTAGCAATCTTCTCACTCTGAATGCTGCCAAAACTACTTTCCTATGCTTCCATAAGACCGCAGCTTCTTCACCTGCAAACTTACACGAACTGGCTGTTCACAACGTCAACTGCTCTCTTCATAGTCCCAGAGTCCAAAGTTGCGCTTGTGCTTCAGTTGGTAGGGCAGGAAAGGTTAGGTATCTTGGAATCTACATTGACGAGAAGCTTAATTTCAAAGACCATATTGCGGCTACTGCTACCCGAGTGCGTAAGCTTCTTCACGTTTTTAAGAACCTTCGGGACACCGCTGACAGAAAGCTCTTGATGCAGATCTACACATCCCTATGTGAATCCATTATAAATTACTGTATTCTCGCATGGGGAGGGGCTGCGTCAAGCCACCTCATTGCCCTGGAAAGGGCTCAGAGAGGGGTCCTCAAGGTTGCGTTCGGTAAGCACTTTAGATTCCCAACAATTTCGCTATTCGAGGAGACCAAGGTTCTGAGCGTGCGTAGGCTATTTATTCTTCGAGCGGTGATCCTGACTCACAACTCAATGCTCAAAAGTGGGCTTAACAGCAAATTGCTCAATAACAGAGTATACAAAGCGCCAACTCCGCTAGTGCATACGCGTTTTGCTCATCGTTTTGGGGCATTCCTGTTCCCCAGTCTCTACAATAGATTGCTAGGGTTCTGCGATTTCAAGAGAGACACCTTGAGAGAAGCAAAACTTAAGATAAAAAACACTCTCCTATGCTGGTCGTATGACGACACGGAGGCTTTTATAAGAATAGGAGAATGACAATACTCACTTTTCAACCTTCACATACACTTACACACACTTACACACTTCACACTATACACAAACACATTCACTCATAGACAGGACTCTTTTTAACTTCCATTTTATAGAACTAGCACAATTTATATATTACATACTTATTATTGTAAAAACCCAAATACTGTTGTTGAGGATACTTCCCCCACAGGACAGGCTTAGCCTAGTGTGGCGGATCTGTGATGTAATAATTATTGTAAGGTTTTGGTAAATAAATTTTATTATTATTATTATTATTATAGATAGAACGCTTTATTGCACACACAAGTTACAGAAAATGACAACACAATTATTATTCGTTTAAATTAAGGCAAAGTAAATAAAAAATATTTCTTTTCAGGCCCCACAAATAATAATATTTCACAAATACAAAACATTACAAAAAATGAAAGGAAAGGACCTGTTGTAGCAATAGAAAATGGAGTTATTAAGGTAATATATTATATCTTTCTACAAAATCTATAAATATTCAGAATAAAAGAATAATACTTTCAATCTAAGAATTTTTCTGACATATTTTTTTATTTCAGGGGAATCCTTTCCTGACAGAGAACTGTGATAAACATATTCAAAATCAATCACAAAAAGGTAGACACAAGTACTTTGTATATTATTATTTAGTAGTCAAGAAAGTTTAATGGCAACTGACAACTCTATTAGGTTGCGACCACACTTTTGCGCAGGAGTACAAAATCACGGTAAATACGCGCCGGGTATGCGCGGATATCTTCCTAATATTTAGTCTTGCAAGAATTTAAAACCGCTTTGAATTTAATTCACACTGCACATAAAAAGCTGCAAAATATAGATTTTTCAAGACATGTTGGCGCGCGGTTCTATGTAAGCGTCTGAAAATATGCAGCTTTGATTTGTGTTTGCGCAGACGACGGCTACCGCATCACTGTAATTTTCAAGTGTTCAATCATAATTCGAAAATGTCCTGTCATAGTTTAAAATGAAATGTCTCCTTATATTGTACCAAGGAGGAATATAGGCTTCTTCCTCCCAGTGGGATCACCACGTTAATCGACCACTTTTTTTAAGAGTAAGAAACATTAAGGTAGGGTAAACACAAAAGATCCCATTGGGTGGAAGTGTTGCTGGCTATTTGTCAGCCCCCTATAAGATAAGATATTGTACCAATTTGTTGTCAAAATATTAAAATTAAGTACCTATACTTGTACTTGTATACCTACAGCCTGTTTTCCGGGACCAGACCTCTTTAGTTTGGTTCTTTTTGCGTGAGGATGGAGAAGGCTTACCCATCTATACTATCCTCTAAACAACATAGACTATTACTCATGCACACATAGAACCGCGCGCCAATATACCTTTCAACGCCATAAATATAAATATAAATATAAATTGATTGAAATATTTCCAGGCCATAGTTACATAGAAAACTACTACAATGTAGTGAATGAAAGTTACGTAACGAATCCAATTATTAAAGAAGAACCACCGTACCTACACCAAAATGTTCACTTAGTAGTAGACCATAAAAGTGTACCTAATATTTTAAAGAGGCCTAATGGAGTCAAACAGCCTAATCTTGTGATATCTGCTGACAGTACAAATGGTAGAATAACTATAAATCCTCTACAAAAAACTGATACCAAGGATAATAAAGTCATTCCAGTTAAGGTAAGTAAACAAATATGTTTAATTATTAGTTAGAGACAAATACATGATCTGTGAAAATTTTAACTCTCTAGCTATCATGAGATACAGCCTGGTGACAACAAGTTAAATAAAAGCTTGTAAAAAGACAGAAGGACGGACGGCGAAGTTTTAGTAATAAGGTCCCGTTTTTACCCTTTGGCTACGGAACCCTAAAAATGTACTTAATGAAGATTACTTTAATTTTAATTGTTTCTTTTGACGTGATAACGTTTTATAAATTGGTGAACACCTGCAATCTCAAAAAAGTGTGACGTCACGCGTCGTTACTGGAACGCCTCATGTTATTGACAAGGTAACTATAGCAACGTTTTATCGTTGCCATGGTTACCATCAATGTTTTCTTATGACGTTATCACGTAAAATTATCGTCCGGAAACAGACTTTACAGACAACCATTTTTTTGGCATTAACTTTGACTTTCAAAGTAAATAAAACAAATTATTTGTACTAAGAACTAGTTTTAGAAGATAATCATGTAGATTCAATTGCATTGCATTTACAATACTCGAATGCCTATTATTTTTTTTGGAGTAATTGTAGAGTAATTTTTATATATTTTATGTAAATAAGCAAATTTCAAATAATATAAATACCTACTGATTTAAGTTAGAAAATTATGCGTTCTGAATTTATGTAGAGCGTAAAGAATCAGTTTGTTTTAAATTAAAAATGGCCCTGTAACATTTTTTTCTGTAGACAGGATATAGAGTTAACTATCCGTTATCTAGCACCCATAACACAAGCCTTGTTGCTTAGCTTAGGGCTAGATAGCGCTGTGTAAAATGTTCTACAATATTTATGCTTATTAGTTTAAATTAGTTAGATAATAATGTTTAAGTTTTATTTTGTGTAAATAAACGCCCTTTATTTTCTAAAAGGTAACATCTCCAACGAACAGCGTACTAATAAATCCTATACAAAATGCAGCGACAGTACCTACAATACAAGCTAGCGAGGTGTCATTAAATAACTTGATAGACTGGTCCAAATGTACCGACGCTCAAATAAAGGCTATCAAGAAGCAACAGCGGATGATAAAAAACCGGTAAGACGTTGTTTATAATGTATGTACATATTAATTTTAATTACGAATTTGTTTGGCTTGTTGATAAGAGAGTTTAATACGATTGTATGCAATTTATTAATCTAGATAAGTTAAGTATAGGTACCTAGGTATTTTTCATAACATCCTTCGGTGATAGAAGTTTTTAAAATATTTACGGCCCCGTTGGCACAATGGTCACCATGCCGTACTGCCAAACACAGGATTGCGGATTCGATTCCCGCCTCAGGCAAGTATTTATGTTTAAATATTTGTCTGTGGTCTGATTGTTTCTATGTATTATAAGCATATATTTACAAAAGATGTAGCACCCGTTGTCTAGCACCCATAACAGAAGTCTAGTTACTAAGATTGGGGCTAGATGGCGATGTGTGGAATGTCCTGCAATATTTATTATTTACTAGCGACCCGCCCCGGCTTCGCACGGCTGTATTATGCATGTATTATATCTAAAAACCTTCCTCTTTAATCAATCTATCTATTAAAAAAAACCGCATCACAATCCGTTGCGTAGTTTTAAAGATTAAAGATCTAAGCATACATAGGGACGGCGAAAAGTGACTTTATTTTATACTATGTAGTGATGATGATAGCGATTTATTAGCATGAAATCTGCAGTTCGATTATCAAACTTCTGAAACAAAAGAATGCTTTTTACGAAAAAAATGGCCAAGTACGAGTCGAACTCGTGCACGAAGGGTTCCGTACCATTGTATTCTGTTTTTAGTATTTGTTGTTATACCGGCAACAGAAATACATCATCTGTGAAGATTTCAAATGTCTAACTATCACGGTTCATGAGGTACAGTCTGGTGACAGACAGTGAAGTCTTAGTAATAGGGGCCCGTTTTTACTCTTAGGTTACGGAACCCTAAAACAATTATAAAATTACTCAATTGTTCGCCCGTCCGTTTGTTTGCCAAGCAAGATAATTTCGAATTGATACCAAACTAGCGACCAGCCCGGCTTCACACGGCTGTATTATGCATGTATTATACATATAAACCTTCCTCTTGAATCACTCTATCTATTAAAAAAAACCGCATCTAAATCCGTTGCGTAGTTTTAAAGATGTAAGCATATAAAGGGATATAGGGACATAGGGACAGAGAAAGCGACTTTGTTTTATACTATGTAGTGATAGTGAAAAGTAAGCTAAGTATTTATTGCACCTCGGGATTTTACCAGCGTAAGCCCGCGATTGGGATTAAGTAGCACGTATTCTTCTCCAAAGTCTCATCTATCTCTAGACAATAAATGATCATAATTGGCTCAACCGTTTAGGCGTAAAATCATATTAGACATACAACGTTACGCAAACCTGTATGCGTTGAAAAATCCGTTCTTAGAGGAGACCTACGTCCTAAAAAAGAAACCCATCATTTAGAATTTTTGACTCGTAACTCTTGTAGTTTAAGAGATTCGTAATCAGTATTTTCCTCATAATTATTCTACTACTAGCTGTTGCCCGCGACTTCGTGCGCGTGGTAGTTTGGTTTCATCACTACATAGTATAAAATAAAGTCACTTTTCGCTGTCCCTATATCCCTATGTCCCTTTGTATGCTTAGATCTTTAAAACTACGCAACGGATTTTGATGCGGTTTTTTTTAATAGATAGAGTGATTCAAGAGGAAGGTTTATATGTATAATACATGCATAGTATAGCCGTGCGAAGCCGGAGCGGGTCGCTAGTTATATAATAAAACCTTCCTCTTGAATCACTCTATCTATTAAAAACCGCATCAAAATCCGTTGCGTAGTTTTAAAGATCTAAGCATACATAGGGACAGACAGCGGGAAGCGATTTTGTTTTATACTATGTAGTGATAGTAAAGTTAGTTACATTATGCAGTTTTTTTTCTAATTGAAGTGAATCAGCGTGCCAATCCCGACAGAAAAAGAAAGAATATGTGACTGCGTTAGAGCAGCAACTTGTCGAAGCTCAACAAGAAATATCAAGGCTTAGATTGGAGAACAAGATCCTAAGGAATCAATTGGAAAATGGTGGTAGAGGTCGAAAGGTAATTATTGACACTTTATCTTTTTAATCTACACTAATATTATAAAGAGGAAAGTTTTTTTGTTTGTAACGAATAGGCTCCGAAACTACTGGACCGCGATTTTGACGAAACTAGGCTACTTTTTATCCCGATATTCCCACGGGATCGGCTGTTACGCAGGTGAAACCGCGGGCCTTGCCAGTTTTATCATATGAAGGTACGCAGGTAAACTCAAGAGGAGTAGCTAGTCTAGGATCATGATAAAAAGTAGCCTATGTGTTATTTAAGTTTACCCGAATCAATTTTCGAAATTCCAAAAAATGCCGAAACGGGCTATTTTTCGCAATAAGACGAGCTATTTTCCTCTGCATCGATCATTCCAAAAGATCCATTGCCAAAAGTATTTATTTTCTCAACGATTTCAAGTTGTGGATCTACTGAGATTCTTAGTTGATCCCTTCACCAGATCCATCATGGATCTAATGAGATATACAATGTACTTTTCATTGGATCCAAATTTCAAGTTGTGGATCTAAGAACTTCCTTCTCAGTAGATCGCTTGACCAGATCCATGAAGGATGGTGGATGGGATGGTGAAGTTCTATTTACTGACTAGTGAAGTTCTATTTACTGCCCCCAGCGGTTTCACCCGCATAAGTCCCGATCCCGTGGGAATATTAAAATAAAAGAAGCTTAAAGCCTTACTCGATAAATGGACTATCCAATACATTTTTTTTCAATTCGAACCAATAGTTCCTGAGATTACCGCGTTCAAACAAACTTTTTAGCTTTATTATACACTAGCGACCCGCCCCGGCTTCGCACGGCTGTATTATGCAGGTATTATATCTAAAAACCTTCCTCTTTAATCACTCTATCTATTATAAAATAAACACATCAAAATCCGTTACGTAGTTTTAAAGATCTAAGCATACATAGGAAAATAGGGACGGCGAAAATTTATTTATTTATATTTATTGGAAGATCTAAACTTGACATAATATGTAGCTAACGTATTATTATCTCTAGCCATGGCTTCTTTATAGCGTTGCTTGTTACTACGTTCGTTATCGTACGTTTACCTACTTATAGTTTATTGCATTTTCTAAGTATTCTGGCGGGCGTTATCTCAACCTGCTTTGTTTTATCATTTATTAAATGAAATTCCCTTGTTCTGTTGACTTACTGATACCATTAATTCTAACTGCAAATGAAAATCCTAACAGATATTTTTATCGTACTTACAAAAGTAGTCCACAATATGGAATAAGACTACTTTTATGTGGGTTTAACAGCTGAAATTAACTACTAAGCAATAGTATGAAAATAAAAGCTACTAAACCGATTAAGATAAATCTTGGTAGGTACAGTCGGCTGCACAATTGCAGCCTTCAGTAGAGTTAGAAAATTACTATTATTGGAATTATTGTATTTTAATAATTTTTGTTTGATTATTGATGAGTTAGAAGACTTTAAACTTCCCCTAAAGCAGGTGTCTAGAATTTTGCTTGTGTTAGCAATTATGCAGCCGACCGTACATACCATATGCTTCGGCAACCAACATAGTTTGTAGAAGCTTTGGGAAACAATAGGTACTCGTAGAGACTTTTTTAGGGTTCGTTTTTCAGCGAAGTCAATAGACTTACACAGCGAAGTCTTAGTAATAACTAAGACTTCGCTGTCCGTCCGTCTGTCTGTCTGTCACCAGGCTGTATTTTCTGTATCGTAACTTACGCGAAAAAGTGCGTGGCGCAGCTAGAAGTAAATGGTTTAGCCGACAATGGAGGTTGTTTATGGGACCCATACGGTATAGACTATAGGCTAATGTGGCTACTGGGTCAAAAAATCATCAGATGGCTTCTCTGAAGAATCTTGGCCAGGGATCGTTAAACCACTTCCTGTAGGCTTCAACCGTCATCAAATAGGTTCTATTTTAATTTATTTAGGTATCTTAAGAGGAAAGGGTACCGGGGGCTTTATCCATACAAACTATTACAAACGTAGTCGACTGTTTCCTCCCTGGATAATGACACTAGAACAAATATTTTTGGTGCATAAAACTTATAAGAGCCATGACCATGCCCCTATTTTTTGTTTTTTTTTTTAATTTTTAAATTTTAATTTCTATGATAATTAGAAAATGAAAAAAACCAAAACATAGGGGCATAGTCATGGCAGTGATAGGTTTTATGGCACAAAAATATTTGCTCTAGTGTCATTATCCAGGGAGGAAACAGTCGACTACGTTTGTATGGAGAGAGAGCCGGTACCATTTCACCTTAAGGTTTCTCCGAATTTAATATTGTCAATAATTATGTACTTACACTTTAGTTAAAGTTTTTTTAATTTATGTATTTTAATAAATTGTTATTTTACCACAAATAAAATTATTTATTTATTTAGAAATAATTTATATTAACAGGTTCCCAGATTGGATACATCATTTTTTATACCTAAGAAGAATATTGCGGTTATTTTTGCGATGGTTTTCATGGTGTCGCTTAATTTTAATGTTATTGGGTAAGTGTGGTATTAGGGTTTTTTTTATTTAAATAAGATTTTTTACAAAAGAAAAGTAACATTACAAACCCAGTTCGTTTGAAATTAGATGGCGTTGAGTGAAATGTCTTATGATATTAAATACTAGCGACCCGCTCCGGCTTCGCACGGCTATATTATGCATGTATGTATTATACATATAAACCTTCCTCTTGAATCACTCTATCTATTAAAAAACCGCATCAAAATCCGTTGCGTAGTTTTAAAGATCTAAGCATACAAAGGGATATAGGGACAGAGAAAGCGACTTTGTTTTATACTATGTAATGATAGTGATTATTAAAAAATGTAAAACTGTTGTAGATGGAGTTCGAAACCATTTGTCGGACCTACCGCGCCTCATCAAACAACACGACATTTATTGTGGGCAGAGGAAAATACCGTTGACGTCAAGCCACCAGGTAAATAATACAATTTTACATTTACGTACATATTGTTCAGTTACGTTTTCCCTTCTATGTTTCACTTTTTTAATTCAGAAATTTTAGCTCGTCTTCTTGTTATAAAATATTATAACAAGAAATGTAGGTAACATTTCTTGTTATAATATTTTCAACTAGGTAAGTATAGAAATATTCGGGCTGTCTATAAAACTTTATGCCTATTTAGTGGTTCAAAAGTTATTTGGGTTTTAGTGACATTTTAGTCAAAATCAGATTTCACCCTGAATTTCGCAATTACAGCCAAACTACCAGAAGGCCAATTCTCGTTAATAATATTGTTCAAATTACATTTCAATATCATCCCGATTGCATTTCGATTGCAAAAGATACCTTCGAAGTCAGTTTTTTTGTACAAAAAGCTAACTTTGAGGGTATTTTGAGCTACTTTGAGGGTGTTATTTGTGATCGAAATGATATTGAAATGTAATTTAAACAATGGTATTTACGAGAATTGGCCTTCAGGTCTGCGATTCTGGCTTTTTTTGTGAAACAAGATCAATAGTCAATCTTTTGTACCCCTACACCAATCAAAGTCTTAGATTTATAAAACTCAAAATAAACCCAATACAGTAAATTTTTTTTTTTCAAAATCTAATTACATTTTCTTGTTTACATTATCTTTGTATGGTACTAAAAAAAATATTTTAAATTTTTTTTTCTGCAACCTATCTTAAAACTACTGGCTTTCATAAAGAATAAACCCTCAAAGTTTCATTCGGCTAGCTAGAGCATCATGTTGAGAATTGTAATTGATAGTCCAAAAAGTGAAAATAATCGATATTATTTTCATACGTATCCTTTTTTTTTAAACAAAAATGCATTAGGTACTGCTTCATCCCGCCAGGGGTCAGGGGTGACGAAGTTATGAAGATGGTTTGTGGCCAACAATTAACTTTCTAAAAACTCACCCGATTATTCAACAGTCAGGGTCTGACGCATAGAGCTATGCTTACGTAGGCCTTCTGTGAGTGGGTGGTATCCTAAGTATGAACACATGTTAGTAGGTAGTATCCTAGGCATGATCAAAATAGCTTTTTAGGGTCCCGTACCCAAACGGAACCCTATTACTAATACTTCGCTGTCCGTCCGTCTGTCCGTACGTCTGTCTGTCACCAGGCTGCATCTCATGAACCATGATAGCTACAGAGTTGAAATTTTTACAGATGATGTATTTCTTTTGCCGCTATGACAACAAATAAGTACTAAAAACAAAAAAGTAAATATTTTTTGAGCATATTATGTTTAAGAATTTTAGGTTATTTTGATGTTTAGTATTTGTTTTGTTAATTATACTACAAAAAAGGCAGGCAAAAGACTTTAAACCTATACAGCCTCGTCTGACATACAATATTTTTTAGGGTTTTTTTTGCTCGATATAGTCCGACTCGCACTTAGCCGGTATTATTAAACACTATTCTCGATCTCCCCAACAGAAACAGACAGAATAACGAACACAACATACGGGAGCGACTGTCAAAACGCAACGATGGAAAGCAACGGGTCCGTCGGTATTAACCAGACGGAAAGTATTAGAATAGCTGGTGAATTGAACAGGTGGATCGGAGGTGGGAAGACGTTGAATTGGACTTACGATGTACCGAGGAGAAAACGTCACGCTTATTTGAATGATGAAAAGTTACAAGGTACAGTATGGGTCATAAGTCAATGATCAGTTTTAACAATAATACAATCAACAAGTATTGGACTTACGACCTTCTTAAAAAGAATGAAAGAAAATATTTATTTGAACAAGCACAAGTCATAAGACAATTAGAAAAGTAGAAACAAACATAAAATAACTAACCTAAAACAAAAGTTAAAAAAAAAAATTAATAAATAAAAAAAACGAAAAATAAATAGAAAAGAGAATACGTTTAGTTATTGTTCTGAAGAGAATACAAAAGAAGAAATAAGATCTAAGGAGCCGTGTGCCTCCAAAAAGGTTCTGCCTCAGCAATGATAGCTGCACCAACATTTAGCTGACACAGCCGCTGGTCTTCCGGCAGGACCCTTTACGAATGACGTTTCGCAAATGTGACAAAAAAACCACTGTGCAACACAAGATTTACTTAAAATGTAATAATCACTATCACTACAAAGTATAAAACAAAGTCGCTTTCTCTGTCCCTATATCCCTTTGTATGCTTAAATCTTTAAAACTACGCAACGGATTTTGATGCTGTTTTTTTTTAATAGACAGTGATTCAAAAGGAAGGTTTATATGTATAATACATGCATAATATAGCCGTGCGAAGCTGGGGCGGGTCGCTAGTAAACTTATAATACATAGAAACAACCAGACCACAGACAAATGTCTAAGCTTAAATACTTATCTGAGGCGGGAATCAAACCCGCAACTTGGCAGTCCGGCATGGTGATCAATGTGCTAACTGGGTCTTATGAGGATACATTGATTCATTGGGAGTGTTTTAGGCTACTTTTTATCCCGATGTTGCCAGGAGTAAAACCACTTAAATTTGAATAATTCCTATCTGTTTATTTTCAGTCGATCTACTAGAAACGTACCGATTAATCAACAAATTGAACCTAGACAGTGAGCTACTAGACATACCTGGCCCAAAAGGCCGGAGCATCCGTGGAAAGACCCGCCTACGAAGGCTGCGACGAAAAGACCTAGAGTTCCCGGACAATGTCTTAGACTACGTTTACAAGAAACCTTTAAGGAAGCCTGATGGTTTCGGTTTACGGGACCTTAGCGAGTGGGAGGCTCTGTTGCAAGCTCTGCAGAGGAGAGATGATACGTTTTACATCGTCGGCGTGGGTAAAGGCGAACATCTCTTGTTGCCGGCTGTTTCTCATAATGTTACTAGGCCGCCTAAGATGGCGCTGATTTTACCCGCGAAGAATGGTAATGGTGAGTACTTTGTTATTGTTTTACTATAGCTGTAACCCGCGACTACGAATGCGTGAAGTTTTTTATGTACTAATCCCTTCCTCTTGAATCGCTGTATCTTTTATAATAAACTAGCTATCCCGGCAAACGTTGTTTTGCCATATAAAAAAGTATAAAAAATGAAGAACCGCACGACCGATTTTGTGCAAACTTCACATAAACCATCTACTAAATAGTCCGAACAAAGCCTAAACATTTGGTTTGGATATGCGAGCCCGTTCTTGAGTTATAAAATTATAACGAAAAGTGGCATTGATTTTTATTTATATAGATAGATTACTAGCTGCGCCCCGCGGTTTCACCCGCGTAAGTCCCGATTCCGTGGGAATATCGGGATAAAAAGTAGCCTATATGTTAATCCAGGCCTCTAGCTATCTACAGGCCGAATTTCATTGCAATCGGTTCAGTAGTTTTAGCTTGAAGGAGTAACAAACATACATACACACACAAACTTTCACATTTATAATATTAGTAGGATACGTGACACGTTTCGAGTGGTTTCATAGGACGATCATAAGAAACATCATCGATTAAATAAATTAAATTATAACTAGCTGTCCCGGCAAACCAAACGTTGTTTTGCAGTATAGATAAATAACCTAGATACGGACTGCAGCGCCATCTGCCGGGCTGATTTGTGAATCTAATCCATCCAGGGCGTCACCCAAACGCATACAAATATTCCTTCAAATCGGTCGAGCCGTTTAGGAGTTCAGTGACATACACACGTACAGTAGAATTATATACAGGATGTCCGGTAATGAATGGATAAGGCACCTACGGATATAGGACACTGTGTCGGTACAGAAAAATGAAAGTTATGTTCTATGAAAGTCTCTCGGTGTCCGAGATATCCAACATTTTTTTTTATTTAAAATTTTCACTCCTTTCTTTATGTTTTTTGTTACTAAAAAAAGTTGCCTATTTTATTGAGATTATGAAACGGTATAATATGTGGTATTTGCCAGCATTTACCAAATTTATTTCTATTTAATGAGCCCGCTTATCCATTCATTACCGGACACCCTGTATATAAAGATGTAACAAAGGAAACTACATTATTACATATTAGGCCCCTCTAGAAATTGTTACGGTATCCTAGATGCATTTATTTAAATAGTTAAAAAACCAAAACAAATAAACTTTTACACACATAGTAACTAATCGAAACGACTTGCCAAAGCAAATAGAAATAAACACAGCTTAAGAAGTAATGTAGTAATCCAAACCAAAATTGTTTCCTTACACCTTTATCTGTTGATTTAAGACCATCTTTTAGGATATATTTACGTACACCAATACACCAAATTATCATGAATTCTGTCCAATTGATATTAGTGACGTCAAAATTAAAAATAAGCTTGTCCTTTTCTGTTAAATTCTTGTAAAGTTTATCGGTGTTGTCGTCGAGGAAGATCCACTCGTGTAATAAGAAGTAGGAGAAAGATAATACCATTTTTTGCATTTTCTTGCTTAGTTTTACGAACCTGGAAATAAAAAAATGGCATTCATTCCGTTCCTTCCACTCGACGCCACCAAAACGACACCACCGGTGGTGTCGTATGGAATCTCTAGTCCATACGACACCACCCTAGTGATGTCCAGAAACGCGTGTTTTTGACAAACAGCTCCCAGTTCATTAAAATAAATAAATAAATATCAGACAACATCACATACATTTATCCGACCCCAATGTTATTATTTTAACGATAATTAATAAAACAGAGTTTATGAAATATTATTTTTTTATTTAAGTGAAGTAAGTAGTTATGTAGGTATTAAAGAACGGACCGGAAAACTAGTCTTCCAGCGTGTCCACAATTGTTGTTACGTGCTTGTAATAGGCCTTAATGAACTTTTTATGTCGTCAGTATTAGTGTCCATGTCCATTGTGAAAAATTAAAATATTCGGACGGAAAGAAATATGCAAATTGCAATGAACAATGTCAAGATGACCATTTGAGTGACAGATAAATATAAACTTTATCAAATGACATACCTCATTAATGAAACTGCTTGAACTTAATTGGAGTTTTCATTTCAACAACTTTGTATGTAGGTAACCTCACTAATAGTCGGTGGTGTCGTATGGACTAGAGATTCCATACGACACCACCGGTGGTGTCGTTTTGGTGGTGTCGAGTGGAAGGAACGATTCATTCAACTATGACGCTCGTACGGTTTCCGATAAATCATCGTATGCGTCGTTTAGCGTTTTTGTTGAAGACTAGCTTTTGCCCGCGACTTCGTCCGCGTAAAAGTCGAAATGGAGCAAGGAATCACGTTCTCCCATACAAGCTTTGCCCCCCTTTTTCACCCCCTAAGAGGTAGAATTTTAGAAAATCCTGCCTATCGGATGCCTACGTCATACAAAGAATACACCTTCCAAGTTTCAGGTATCTACGAGCAGCGGTTAAGGCTTTGCGTTGATAATGTTGAATAAGAGCAAGACAAAATATTCAATGAAGTATAGGTAGACCAGCGAAAGATGGCCGCCGGCGGAAAGTGGAAGGGGTATGCGCAGAACTCTATTTTTAGGTCTGTTTGGCGGGGGACAGGAGTGAAGGGAGGGTCAGTTGCTCAAATCATCGCTCTTTGTTCCGCACATACGTCTCTAGCCGCGCTCTGTCCCGCTCCCGCACGTCTTTAGTCGTCTAAGTTCTGTCGCGCCCACGCGCCATAGAACCCACACACACACACCTAACTTTGCCTAAGTCTAAATTGAAAAATTGGATAACCTAATGCATTAAAATTCAATGTCATTTTAGTTTCGGTGCAATACATTGCCTAATTTTCTAATTTAAAGGAATACATTTCGGGTTAGACAAAATATTAAACGATGGTAAAGTATGACGATTAGGCTGTAGTAATTCTGTGTGTCCCACCAATTTCCGCGGCCATCATTCGCTGGTCTACCTACACTAAAGTATAATTAAGGAACACTTTTGAGTTTGGCCTGCTTTACTTACATTCTGTCCTTCCTGATCACAAAGCATATAGCATCAAGGAAATACGCCGGGATTGTATGCAGAAACATGGACAGTATCTTAAAGAATATGACACTGCTTGTTTGGAAGCCATATGTGTAGTAAACTGCTAACGGTGAGACGAATCGGGGGCAGTCATTGTATATAGCATGTGACATCATTTCTGCAAACAATTTATTTGTCAGCATAACCTATACTGGGGTATGATGAAGCCTAAATGCGCCAACTCAGGCGTCATGTTTTTACCTAAAAAGGTAAAAAAGGAACCCTTGTAATATCATTTTCTTGTCCGTCTGTTTCGATAATCTTTATTTTCTTGCCAAATATAAAACAAAAAAGGCGGACGTTATCTACAAACACACCATCCGCAACAACAGCATTTCCAAAAAGGTTAACGTCAGCCAGAAGGTCGTGGCCGCCAATAAAATATTACCAAATAATTTTACAGCAAGTAGTAAAAAGAGAAGATGTACTGCGCCGACCGCAAATAAATTGGAATTAAGACAAAAAGAAGTTTAATAAGTTGAATATGTATTTATACTTACTCCAAGTCACATTGTTTCTACCAACACTAGACACATTGAAAATAGGAGTATCATTTCCACCCTTCCGTTGCTTGCAAGATGTTTCTCTACCGGCAACTAGAACAAAAAAGCACTCATAGTTAGAGCCAAACAAAAGTGCATTACTACTCGTTAGAATAACAACTTTAGAATGGAGAGGAGTTCGCAAAAGGAGTCCTCTTAAAACGTAAAACGTTCGTGCGGAGAAAGGTGTGGAAAAGTTTTCGCGCGAATTGCACACGAATTGGTACATCGTTTCACGAGATAAGCAAAGTCAAGCAAGAGACACCGTGTACCCGAGAATCAACTCATGAACCAATCGCGTGTAGCGTACGATAAATCAGCCAATGAAAACAATGATATGTATCAAGTAACTCACCAATAGCAGCATTAGTGACATATTCACACGGAATAAGGCCGAGTTTAACTTTGTGATCGTTGAGCATTACGTGGATTACACCAATACCGACTCCAAGGAGAAGCTGAAACAACAATAGACTGGTAATAAGAAGAGTAATGTTAATCTGAACCCTAAGCATAAAACTATCAATCAACTGCAGACGCCGTGGCTAGCCGTTTGAGCTACCTACTGTCTTATGGCTTGTTTAAGGCAAACATGGAATTACTATCGGTGACAAGTCTGAATTAATGTCAACATATATTTACCTGTGCCCAGTTACACATATAATATCTTTGTTTGGTTCTTCTACGGAAATCCGTAGAAGAACCAAAGTCACCGACATAGCTTTCAGAATTGCTTATTGGTATTTATTGGAGATTAAGTCGTACCGATATCAGACATTTTTGGAATTAAGTTCTTATAGCCCATAGCTTCCGGTCCAGCTATGGGCTGATATGATGATGATGATCTTTGTTTTATTAAGACATGGTCATACCCCTGTAGCACCATAAACTGTACTTTTGTCGGTCCATCCTGGTGTTGGTTCGGAGTATGAAGCGACAACTGAAATAAATAAGACATCTCAGAAAAGTTAAAATAATTAACTTCCTTGTCAGTACAAAGTCTACCAAGGAGCTTATACGTGTCATGCAGGCACAAGTAATGCCATTATGGTAGAAGATATCACTTATACCAGAAGAATCACCCACAGTAAAATATTATAGGAGAAACTCACCAATACTAGGTCTGATAATGGATATAGGTAAACCTTCGCTCATGGTCCTGACTACTTCTTCACCTACTGCCTTACAGAAAGTGTACGTGTTTGGCCAGTTCTTTATTAACCTAAAAATAAATTAATATAAGTACAATTAATTAGTATACATTGTTGCGTGGATGACAACAGATTGATCGTATATTACTCAGGAGTAAGAGCATCCAAGCGTTGCTCATCGATATCCTCCACCAGGTGTAGCAACGTCTCCGGCGGGATTGGCGTCGAGTAGAAACCTTCCTTGACCTCCTGCCCTTCAGAATCGGTAGTAGTGTGGCAATATGCTGTTGATACGTGGATGAACGACCTGATAAATAAGACCGCATCTACTGAATGTAATTCAGATTATTGAGTGATTGATAGACGAGGTTAGTGTGTCGTATTGCTTACTTGAGACGTCCAGCAGCTCGGGCTAGCAGCAAGACTTCCCTCGTGCCTCGCACGCTGATCCTCGCCGCTGTACGGAGTTTCTCGTCGAACCGCGTCGTCGCCGCGCAGTGGAATATCACTTCGACCTGAAGACAACACACATTGTTTAAAATTGCTTCCATAGGGACGCAATTAAAAATACACGAATGATAACAAAATCGGGAGATACAGTTTAGAGTTGCAGCTCTATATCTATCATATCCATCCAAATTTCAAATACACTACTGGATAACTAAAGAATCAAAGAATTTATTACGCTAAGAAATGACTGTAACACACCGCGCGTGGCGAAGGCGGCTGCCCTGCCATTTTGAAGGTCATTTTGCTGTGTATCGAGATTTCAATTTATTTTTGATGCCTCGTTGAAACCTTCACTAACCTCATCAGCGAGCATCTGCCAGTCTCGTTCTGTGAGACCAAGTCTGATCTCCGACACGTCACCCTCCACACACACGAGACGAGATGAGAAGTCTGGCTGATACTTCTGAAGGGTAGAAAATATAGGGTCTTCAAGCATCTCTTCGAGCCTTTCTTTGATTGGTTTTCCTTTCTTTGTTCGAATTAACAGGTACATCTTCGTTATCTTACATGACCTAGTGGAACGAAATGATAGCTTAGCCAAAATAAAGGGTTAAAAGGAAGAAAAACGGCGGAAACATACCTAAAAAGTTTTTCAATGAGATGTTTTCCGAGGAAGCCAGTTCCACCGGTGACAAAGACAGTAGTGTTGGCATAAAACTTCTGTATGTCTGAATCTCCTTTCTTGAGGGCTTCGTTCATTGCCTTCTGACGAGATAACGCTGCTATCTCGACCTCTAATGCTGGATCCATGGCGGTAGCCTTGATAAAACTATAAAAACAAAATTAATTATGCACTGGGGGAACCCTTGCAAAAACAAAGCTGAAATATTTAGTACTAGCGACCCGCTCCGGCTTCGCACGGCCATATTATGCATGTATTATACATATAAACCTTCCTCTTGAATCACTCTATCTATTAAAAAAAACCGCATCAAAATCCGTTGCGTAGTTTTAAAGATCTAAGCATACAAAGGGAAATAGGGACGGCGAAAAGTGACTTTATTTTATACTATGTAGTGATTAAACTAATAGAAATTACTCAATTTAAGTGGAACGAAAAACAATCAGTGGAACTTGGAGCTATTTAATTGAGTTGTAATTTTTGTAAATAATCGCCTTACTCGATCGAAACGGCTTCGCCAAAATGACTACTAAAATACGTTTTTAAAAATACAAGTCACTATAAGTTAGGATTACGGAAGTAGGTATTATATATCTATTACAGTTCTTGTCACAAGTAGTGAGCATGCTTTTCATAGGTCGGTATGCCGGACGTTTTTTTATTTTTACGGTTTCACCCGCGTAAGCCCCGATCCCGTGGGAATATCGGGTTAAAAAGTAGCCTTTATTTTAATGTACGTCTCTAGCTATCTACATACCGAGTGTCATTGCAATCGGTTCAGTTGTTTTTGCGTGAAGGAGTAACAAACATACACACAAACTTTCACATCTCAGGAACTACTGGTTCGAATTGAAAAAATATTTTTGTGTTGGATAGTCCATTTATCGAGGTAGGCAATAGACTACTTTTTACTTTTTTGCTACTTTTTGATATTCCCACGGGACCGGGACTGCCGCGGAGTGCAGCTAGTTTTTAATATTAGTAGAAAGTAGGATAGGTTCAAATGCTGAACTATTAATAATTGGTCAGCGTTTATCTTACACGATTGTAAAGAACATGGGCAGTTTTCCATACATGGTTTTCTTTTATATAAAACTTTGGCGTCTTGATGTAAAAAAAATACTAAAACAATCTACACAAGTCCTAGAATACATATAACAACCAAAATTCTTCATAGGAACCGCCGTTAAAAAGATAATAAAAAAACAAAATCGCAATGAAACACAAACAACCTCAGCAAACAACACGCTCGGCGGCGCGGCGCCGGAGTCGCATGTCATTCGTCCGTCACTTGAGTTTAGTGTTGCCATAATTTCAATTTATTTTCTACTGCTAAAATATCTTAGTTCATTATTTTGTTGTTTATTTTGTATGTTCATTATCTTTGATTCATTATAATTAGTTATTATAAGTACCTACATAATGCACAATAATTAAAAATATAAATACATATCCATAGAGAAAAAAATGTGTCATTTAATATTTATAACTTCTAAAATAGAAGTAATGCTCTAGTACTGGTATTACCGAAATGCAAATTGAGTAGAACGGAAGTACCAAGTAATCGTGTTGATACTAATCAATATGATTTTATAAACGGTGGTTATATAGAATAAATAATTAGCGCCAAAAAACATTATATAATTAATTAAACACCATGGTTGTACTCAAATTTTAAGACGCCAAAACTTTTGAGACAATAATTCGCCCTTGTTCTTTGTAAGTGAAGATGCTGTCTAAGATGTAGCACGCTTATTGGTCTCATTGACTGTGACAGACGAACAAAATCTTGTATCTGATTGTTCATCTGATAGCTCACGACTCGTGATAAGAACTTTACTGTCCTAACTGTAGTTATGTATTTACGTAATAAACAACGTAACACTGATTTAAATATATTAGTTAAAAATAATTTTGAAAAATTCAAACCCTGCGCGGTTGAAGTTGTAGAGCACAAGACGTAGGTATCCGCTAAAAATAATTTTGAAAAATTCAAACCCTGCGCGGTTGAAGTTGTAGAGCACAAGACGTAGGTATCCGCTCAAAATAATTTTGAAAAATTCAAACCCTGCGCGGTTGAAGTTGTAGAGCACAAGGCGTAGGTGTATCAGCTAAAAATAATTTTGAAAAATTCAAACCCTGCGCGGTTGAAGTTGTAGAGCACAAGACAGGCACTTTTAATTTGAAAATACTCGCATAAAACAGCAGTGTATTATCTCATAATGCCTACTTACTAAAATGCCAACTTAAGGTGGACGCAGATTGATCAGAGCCGAAAGAATCGAATTTTTGACATCCACGGGAAAAGGTACCATATATTAATAGAGATAAGGTCCATTTATATTTCATTAATATTTTTATATTTCGCCTCTGAATATGCGGTAGACTCTGATGACGTCATCGGAAATATAAATGTAGGTAAGTACCTTATCTCTATTATTATAAGGTACCGTTTCCCGTGGACGGCAAAAATTCGATTCTTTCGGCTTTGATCAATCTGCATCCACCTTAACCAACCAACAATAACAACTTCTCTAAACGTCACCTCATTCAGCTTCCAGCTTGTGATTATTATGTCCTAATAATTTAATGTTTATTTTCAGATTCATTAACAAGCGACCACGTTACGTTAATGCAGATCGACTGTTCCGTAGTCAACACAACTATAGTACAATTGAAATCCGACACTCTCCCAGAAAGCGTACGAAGGAAATCTGACAACGGCACTAAGGCATACGCTGACTCTAAACCGGAAAATAAGAAAATCAAACTAGAAAGTTTATCCCCACTTAAAAACTCTAGTAACATCCCTTCTTTAGTCAAAAATAAGGGAGATATTAATAATGATTTGAAAGATATGAAAGAGGATGTATTTGCGAATTATTTGTTATCAAAACAAGAGTTAAATGTAATTAAAAACTTATCTAAAGATAACAGTTCTAAACAAAGGCCGGTTCCAAAAAAATAATTATGTTATGAATAAATCACTACATAGTATAAAATAAAGTCACTTTTCGCCGTCCTTATTCTCTTTGTATGCTTAGATCTTTAAAACTACGCAACGGATTTTGATGCGGTTTTTATGTATAATACATGCATAATATAGCCGTGCGAAGCCGGAGCGGGTCGCTAGTTATGTTATAAATAAATAAAATAATAAATAATTTGTAGGACTTTTTACACTGCGCCATCTGACCCTAAACTAAGCGTCTAGGCTTGTGTTATGGTGGCCAGACAACGGATAGAATACTTAAATACTTTTATTTAGTAAATACATACATAATATACACAATGAATACGTAGATATTTATAACTTAACTAGCTTTTGCCCGCGACAAAGGAATCACGCTGTCCCATACAAATTTTGCCCCTCTTTTTCACCCCCTTTGGAGAAGAATTTGACGACCTCTGTGGCGCGTCGGGCGAACACTCGACTGCGACGCAGAAGGTTGCGGGTTCGATTCCCGCCGGGAACAAGTATTTATGCTGACCATAAATTCTTGTTTCTGGTTCTGGGTGTTTCCTATATGTATAATATGTATATATTTACAAAAAAAAAAAAAAAAGTATATAAGTAGTTTATCCGTTATCTGGCACCCATAACACAAGCATTAAGTTGCTTAGCTTAGGCTGGATGGCGATGTGTAATATGTCCTGAAATATTTATTTATTTTTATTTATTATTTTTAAGAATTTCGGAAAATCCTTTCTTATCGGATGCCTACGTCGTACAAAGAACACACCCTCCAAGTTTCAGGTCTCTACGATCATTGGTTTAGGTTGTGCGCTGATCCGTCAGTCAGTCATTCAGGACAAAGCATTTTATATGTATAGATAAACAATATTTTCTTATAAGCAATGGTATGTTGTGTCTATGGCAGGTCATTTATATAAGTAGGTAATGCCCTCAGATCTAAAAAAATAAGTTTAAGACCTTAAATATGATTAACCAACTGTCAAAGCTCAAACCGTGGTGTAAAATGTTTTCCTCTATTTTTTTTTAAATATATAATAATTGGAAATAATTGGAAATACTAGATTTACCTTAAAAAAAATTTAACTAGTTACGAATCGCTCAATAGATGGCGCTCTCTATAATCTACATAATCTCTGGTCAAAAGAAAGCTGATCAGAAGGCCAAGTCTTGTAAATAAAATTCTTAAAATTAAATTACAATATAATTCCGATTACAAAAATACCATAAGAATACCAAAAGCTGACTTTGAGGGTATTAATTTGGTCTTCTGAGATATTAATTTTATACAATTACAAAATAAAAAAAAATGATTACAAAATTTATTGAAAGTTAATTACAAAATTGATTTTTACTGGCCATAAACATTCAGTTTTTTATTCATTAGCCAGTGGTGGCCGGTGGGTAAGAAGTGCTGCCATCTATTGGTGCTTATTGAAACGATTCCTTTTTTTACTAATCCCTTTTCTATGTATACTTAAGCGCCGTCCTAATAGACCATCGCGCGACCGATGCGGCCTAATGCTAAGACAATCGCGATCGTACAACCATTTTGACAGGATCGTGCACTATTTTTTTAACAGCTATTTCATAGCATTTAGGCCGCATCGCGGTCGTGCGGTGGCATATTAGGAAAGCGCCTTATTTATTGTAAGCAGATCTCAGTTTATCATTTAGTTACTAAATGAGTTAAAATATTATTATTTATGGAGTTTTATAAAAGTTACTGAAATACAATATTTTATTGCAAATGTTAATTTTGGCTAATCATCTATGAAATCTATCTTATCTATGGTACTTCTAAAACTTATTTTTTACGCAATAGTAAATATGTAAGTATTCTATAAACATGGGTTGCGACTGTCCCCCGTGGTTTCACCCACGTCAGTCCCGATCTCGTGGGAATAACGGGATAAAAGCCCATGTGTATTATCCAGGTCTACAGCTATTGCAGCAGACCGAGTTTCATCGCAATCGGTCCAGTACAAACATACACACATACTAACACAAAAACTTTCACATTTATAATATTAGTAGGATAGATTTTAGGGGGTATTACACCACACTGATTCAGGGTCCCTGAATTTAGGGTGGTTAGGGACCTTATTATTTACCTCGATTATTACACTTCACTAAAAAGGTACCCTAACTCAGTCGGACAGCGAATCTAGGAGCGGCTTGACACCATGCCACCTGTATTAACAAAAACATATAAATAAATATTAATATAAATATTATTACACTGCACGGTAGTAAGCGCGGTTAGGGAGTAAGGCGGACTGGGTTTACTCTGACGCACTAATTACTTAGGTACTTACTGCCTAACTTTTATTACACCTCTCTAATTTAGGGTTAGGGACCCTGAATCAGTGTAGTGTAATACCCCTTTTACCCAACGCGACGTTTATCCAGTCTTCCCATGATCACGATCGGTGCAACTCGATCGAAACGTCGTCGGGTACCTAAATCGCGACCTGTTTTTATAGAATTAATCTATCTTTATATTACGTTACTAAGTAAGTTATATTTAATTTAAGTAATTTTATGATAATGGTTGTCTTTAATACGTAGTTAAATTAAGTATTTTATGGATTATTGCATATATGTTAGATACTTGTGAACATGGATGGAAAGCGTTGTATTATAACTTCAATTCACTAGATAAAAATGTGTTATTTCCACCCATGTAATTACAATGTGTTTTAGTTTTATTTGTAATTGCCTAAAGGCTGTGTTTGTAAAAGTAATGTAAGTATTGAAAACAAAAAGCGTTATTTTTTGTCTACTAAATATCACAATGTAAAGTTCATTTTTATCATATTTTTATTCGTGTTTTTGTTGAAAATGTGTAGAGATGATTTATTAAAATAATAAAGATTAATCGACATGTACATATAAGTTGTGTTATTTTAAGCCTTACGAACTAACGCGCTATAAAATTATAAAATATATCAAACATAGAATCCAAAGCATAACGGAACTACACGACCTTATTATGCCAATGGATTCATTTTGCCACCTCCATTCTTTCATCATACAACCAATCCAAGTAAACTAATATTTGCCATCGATTCATGGCGAAAATAACAGACACCGTCACCGTATGAATAAGAAATCGACAATTGATCGACAATGGCCGAGATTGGTCTCTGACTTCGAGCATTTAACTATGGTGGAAGGTCTCGGAGGAACAAAAACCATGATAGATGCAAAGATATCCAATTTTTTGAATATAATCCATTTATAACATCATTTGCATCCATAAAGCATAGACTAACAAAAAAGATGCCATAAAGGTATTTGGTCGAAGTTTGCATCGGTAGTCGTAAGAAGCCAATAATTAAAAAAAAGAAAACTGTCAAAAACAGCTGTTTGTGATGTTTTGAAATAATAACCTAAAAATTCAAGAATTTTGTGTTTACAAAGACAATAGTATTCATTACGTTTTGGTATTGACTGAAAAGAGCAAGATGCAGATTTAAAGTAAATTGTTTTTTTATCAATAACAATGAATTGTCTCAGATTACTACAGTTTTCTCAAAGCCAAGTACACCACTTCTTCAGGATACCAACAACAAGATGTATTAGTGGGCACCACATTAAATATTTAGAAACCCAAGACAGATGGCGACAAAGAGATAAACTTACCCCAGAATGGCAGTTAATCTACAAAGGACCGATGGACAAAGGCCTTAAGATCGTAACCACATACATAACAATCACGACAACTGCTATGACCGGCGGCGGACTGTATTATGGACTATTTCTATACAATCCTAGCGATTTAGATAAACCTATTCTACTTGGGGATGATGTAGTGATAGCTAACAGTCCTCTTGAAGTTTTCGTCTACATCGGAGCCTTTATGGCTTTGCACATAGCTGTTAAAGTTCTGATATCTAAATTTGTGGTAAGACTTTACCAGAACGGGGATGAATATACAGCAATTTTCAGAGGTCACTTTTACAATTCTATAACAAAGTATCGGTTTCATTTAAATGACTTTAAAAAGTTGAAGCCGACTTGGTTTGTTTCATGGGGCGATGCTAGATATGGATTGGGAAAGAAAACAGGAATTTTACTCGATAACTATTTCAAAACTCCCGAGTATTTGAATTACTTGTTAGGTGATAAAAGTAGTCTTGATGATGTAGATTGATTAGTCTGTAGTTGTAAATGAAAATAAAACGCTTTTTTAGTTTTCAAAGTTGTTTTAGTTGTATTAAAATAAAAGTAAGGTTTGATTGTGGTGTTCTACTGGTGAATCCATGGGCAAATTTTTTACAGGACTTTAGTGTTTGAACCAATTGTTATACAGTAGATTCTTGCCCACCTACTTACTGATTTGATCAAGCTAAACTTTTTAATAGAATCTGCAATAAGCTGCGCTAACTAGCCATAAATAAAAATAAAAGATTTATCTAATTATCTATACAAGTTTTATTTTAACATCAATACCTATACTGTCACTAATCATTCTTGTTCCTAAAAACCACCCGAATATGGATTGTTCCATTTATATCTTGAATCTTTTCTTATAGTTGTTGTATCCATCTTCTTTACATCATTTTGATATTCATCTAAAGCTTCTATCCTCTTCTCTTCAGGCTGGAGTTTCTTTATAACTATACATTCTCCATTTTCCTTCAGAACTGTGTGGTTGATGTCATCTTTTGTTGGTTCTCCATAGGGGAAGACAATAGGACTTATCTTAACAAGGTGTTTGACTTTCCACAGCTTTGCATTGCGTTCAGGGATGTTTTTGACGATGGCTACAGTGTTCTGAAATACAGTGAAGTAGTAAATTACATTACCACACAAAGTGATTAGAATTTTTAATCTACAAAAGTATCCAATTCAAATCTTTGAAAAGAAGAAATTGCAGTAGGTTGTAGATTATTAAAATCTGTAGCTGTAGGTGTGTGTAGTTACCTCTTCATGAATATTCATCTCTTTTAGAATGTCTTTCAGCCAATAAGGTTGATGCTTTGTAGTTTTAATCCTCTCTACTCTGAACAATTTTGATGGAGTATATTCGGGATCTTTGTGGTCTGGAGACCTGAAAAGAACTCAGTACTGTAGTAAATAACGCACTTTATAGGGATAATCGAATAGATAAATAGTTTTTGGGTGAAATATTTACCTGGGATAGTAGACTATGCCTCCGGGGTAGCGTATTCCCCCGGGATGTTTGTAGCCTTTACATCTGGTCGTCGTAATTAATGGATCAATAACTTTTAAAAATTGCCTGCTCATTTGGTTGTGTTTAATAGAAATGACAATAAAATTAAAATAATTGGATCGATTCCAATAAATTCTAACCTCACTTTTTATTTCATTTTTACCTGACTTTGACAGTTCAGGGATTTTGTTATTATTTGACATTGACAATTTGCAATGTACATGTGTACAACCCGCGTGAAGCCAAAAAAAATAGTATGTATAAA
Source organism: Idaea aversata (assembly GCA_907269075.1). Taxonomy (NCBI): domain Eukaryota; kingdom Metazoa; phylum Arthropoda; class Insecta; order Lepidoptera; family Geometridae; genus Idaea; species Idaea aversata. The sequence goes on from OU026084.1 coordinate 4,812,615, forward strand.
CTGTCAGTGTCATTTCTTTTAACGGTTTTTTCATTTTGTTTGTTTACTATTTTTGCGCGCGGAGAAGCAAGCAAGATCTACGATAGAAGTAAAGTCCAAGTCTTCCGTGTTTACGATACACGGAAATTACAGACGAAAACGGTTATCTACCCACACAGCACACTCAGGTACCGGCACAGAGCTTTGAAAACCAAACACAACCAATGCTCAAAATAGTCGGACTTCATGAAGAAAGTTCGATTCGAGTCTCCTCAAAAAGCTCTGCACCTCAGGATGAGTGACTGGGAGTGCCAATCTCCGCGTCCATTTCTCGATAACCAGTTCCGGACATCTCCACCTGATATAGGAAGCTACGAAAGGATACTACCTTTCAGCAGTGACCCGGTACAAAGGTTTGAGAATAGCAATAGCAGTCCATACCCAACAGTAAGTAAAACAAGTACAAACGTTTCTCTATGTACAAACGTAGTTAATTTGACGCAAAAAGAACAATTTTGGAAGCCTTCAAATGACTTAGATCTTAGTCTTTTGGACACATCTTTTCATGAACCTCGTCAACCTATTTGTAAAGAATCTGTAAATGCTACAAAAGATAGCTGGCTACAAAGTCACCGTAACAATACACCACATCTTACTAGTACCTGTAGAAATGAGCCTCAAGTCTTAAAACCGATAGAGAATGCCATTCCTCCAAATGTATTAGTTAAAGACAACAGTTTTTTTATAAGAAGAGACAACTTGGACAAATTCTACACAAATGTTAAACCGATAAATCCACTACAACACCAGTTCACTAAATTAAGTATTGACAAAGAGAATAAATCAGTTGCTGGACCAGAAGGTCATGTCAGAGAACATTTACCGCACCCTCTAATTCAAAAATTACCTGAGCATAATAGGCCATTAGCTCGTAATAATGACTGTGCATGTCATCAATGCAAAATACTTCCGATACCAAATGCAGTTGTAGAACAACCCCATGCCTGTGGCAATCAGCGAATGAACCATGGAGGTTGTATACATTGTCAACCTCAACCTATATGTTCTCACTGTGATCACATACCAGCACCTAATCAGAATCTATGCAAACCACAGCTTCCTCTAAATGCAGTAGATAAAAAAACTTGGATCTTAGAGAAATATCAACAAAACCAAAACTGTACAGAGCTACAAAAACAAACAAATATTTCTAAGGAAAAACGGGAACCCACCGTCGCAGATTTATTCAAAATTATCAAACTACAGAATGAACAGCTACAATTATTACAAGAGAAAGTTGACAAGTTCATAACGAGACAGAATCACCAACCGACATTAACTTGCAGTCACGAACATGTTACAATGAACACAGATAATGAACAAGTTAAAATGTCTATCGGAGTAATGACTAGCTTTGAAATGGTTCACACATCGACAGTCATAAACAAGGAGGTCCTAAAACAAACTGACAATGAAATACAATGTAGTAAATCACAAATTAGCATCAAAGAAGTGGTATCAAAACCTGTTACTTTAAATTTCCTTGATGGAATAGCGCCTGTGAATGGCGACCGAAATAATAATATTCAAGATCAGAAAGAACTAGATGAGAAGACTCTGAATGAAGTCAGTTTGTACAACGTCCAGGTAGATAATGCTACAACTCCACTCATGTCTCCGGAACAGACTATGTACTTAGATGTGAGGGATTACAGTGAGTAAGTATAAGTTTATTTGAATTAAAAAAATTTTTTTTAAATATTTGTTACAAAATTGTTAATTTTTTCAGATCTGATGCTAATAGTAATGACCAGTCCAATGTTGGGTGGACTTACTACAATAAAGTTATGGTCAGTAATTTAATTTTTATCAGGACCCTATTACTAAGACTTTACTGTCCGTCTGTCTGTTTTTGTCACCTATCGAAGTAACGCCCTAGGCGTTGCTTAACCCGCAATATTATAAACAAGACTTAGTAAAATCGTTATCAAAGACCCTTTTTCCTATTCATCCTAGAATACTTATTGCAATTTTCCAGACTCATGTGAACGGCATGCTTCAAGACTCAGAAATGCCGTCATCAGCAAGTGCTATGTACAGAAATATGCGTCAACACTGCGTTCAAATGCAGATAGACAAGACCAATGTCAGTGTGACTAAAAGGTAAATATTAATTCGACATACACATACATAAAAAAGAAACAATTCTCTCCCTATAGATGCTAGAGAACAAAAATCTTCAGTATTCATAATTGAAAAACAACATTCTTAAATTAAGAATACTGCTTATAATTTTTTAAGAACATTACTAAAAACTAGAAATTATTCTCTAACGTTTATTCTAAAGGAGAGGACTATAAAACTTTTTTTTCCGTGTACAGTCAGAATACCAATTAGCTGTACCCCACGTGACCCAGAGCTCACTGGCACATCTGTAAGGTTGTAAAATAATTCTGTGTTTTTAAAACAATAACAAGATAGGTAAATACTACATTTTTTATAGATGTGCGAGTGAGCTCTGGGTCACGCGGGGTTCAGCTAATTGGTATTCCGACTGTACCTTACCTACTGCATATTGCAGAAGTCGTAAAAAGTTAATAATTATTCTCAAACACTGATTTTTTCCTACATCATAGGGTGAAATTCGGCGACGATCCTCTAGGCATCCATCAACCCCATATCTATCAACCCGCAACCGACACCAGCCTCAAGATGAAGCAGTTGGCGTCGAAATACTTGAACACGGTCAATCCAGTTCAAAGGCCTCCGATGCCGATAGCTTCAAGCACGAATATTGATATGTCTTTCGCTACTAGAAATTATATGGAGAAGCATAAATTGTTGCAAGGTGGGTTTGTATACATCTATATTACTATTATTGGCCCAGTTGGCACAATGGTCACCATGCCGGACTGCTAAACACAGGGTTGCGGGTTCGATTCCCGCCTCAGACAAGTATTTATGCTTGGGTATTTGTCTGAGGTCTGGTTGTTTCTGTGTATTATAAGTATGTATTTACAAAAGAAAAGTATATAAGTAGTATATCCGTTGTCTAGCACCCATAACACAAGTCTAGTTACTTAGCTTGGGGCTAGATGGCGATGTGTGGAATGTCTTGCAATATTTATTTATTTATTTTATAAAGCTGGGCCATTCACTAAGCTTCAAGTCGTTAAGCGCGCGTGATTAGGGGCGAAGAGGTTGCGGTTTTTGTATGGCAATCTCACCCTAATCACGCGCGCCTGACGACTTAAACTTTAGTGAATAAAGGCACCGAAGAGTTTGTTTGTTTCTTTGAACGTGCTTATCTCAGGAACTACTGGTTCGAATTGAAAAAATATTTTTGTGTTCGATAGTCCATTAAGCGAGGAACTATAGGCTACTTTTCATTTTGATATTCCTACGGGATAGGTATTTACGCGGGTGAAACCGCGGAGCGCAGCTAGTTATTACTAAACTTCTTCGTTTGCTTCGCGTCTCCATTCGCCTAATCCCGAACTGAAGTCAAATTCTCGTAATTAACATTGTCCAAATTACATTGCAATATTATTCCGACTGCATTTCGATTATATAAAATTCCTTTTTGGTATTCTTGTAAATATCAAAAGCTTAAGGGTATTTTTGAGGGTATTTTAAGCTACTTTGAGGGTATTTTAAGCTACTTTGAGGGTATTTTAAGCTACTTTGAGGGTATTTTAAGCTACTTTGAGTTTTGTAATAGAAATTCAATCGGAATGATATTGCAATGTAATTTGTACAATATTATTTACGAGAATTGACCGTCTAGTAGTTTCCAATATGTACAGTCACATTATCAATTAGCTGAACTCCTCGTGACCCAGAGTTCATTCGCATATCTGTAAAAATTATAGTATGTACCTATTTTGTTACTTTTTATATTGTATTGTATAGTATATTGTTAAATAAAAAGCAGAATCAAGTAACATTACTTTACAACCTTACAGATTTGCGAGAGAGCTCTAGGTCACGTGGGGTTCTGCTAATTGGTAATGTGACTGTACCTTTACAAAATGTTGATAATAATCACTGACACTTATACTTACACTATGTTAAAGTTTGTGTGTATGTTTGTTACTTTAAGCTATTTCACGTAAAATTGCTGCGGGTAAAACTGCAGGGCATAACAAGTACTTTAATAACCAGATTATAAGCCTCATACAAACTAACAATTTACACCCATTTTTTAAAGAAATCTAACTAATACATTTTCTAAAAGCAAAACCCTCCTTTTGGCTTTTCCGTAGTCGGTTAAAACAATAAATTTTTGAACAGGTGTCTCGGTTTTTTCAGGACAACCATCTTCTTCAAAATCTCCAGCAAATAACATTCCCAGATTTTTGGACATCACAGCTTTGAAGCAGCAACCCAAGTTTTTATGATATCAGGGAAGTATCTTCCACATTTTTGATTTAGTTATTAAATTAGGTTTTAATTACTATTTATAGTGCCTTAAAATACGATATTTTAAGATATGATATTATTTTATTTAGATATTGACGCATTTATTGACAATAAATTATACTTAGGTATACTTAGTTTTTCTTAATTTATTAATTTCATACTCATACTCTTATTTATTTATTTATTTATTTTTATTTTATTTTATTGTAACGTATGGATTTTATTATCTGAAATAAATGAATTGAATTGAATTGAATTAGGTCGTTGATAATGCTTTTATGGTGGAAGAAACATGATAAAAACCCGTAGCTTAGTTTACTCCGAAAGTTCTCTCTTTGCAGTTCTTCTTCTTCTCGTATAGTGGTGTGGCTCACCTATTGTTAGAGTTTTCCGATCGCCTTAAGGCCTCTAATTTGACCTAACGACTGCTACTAGAGGTAGCAACCGGAACCAACGGCTTAACGTGCCTTCCGAAGCACGGAGTGGCTCACGAAAACACATTTTTGCCACACTACTAATTGGTCACCCATCGAAGTAATGACCGGGCCAGGCGTCGCTTAACCCGCACGACCGTAAACGATTAGCGAGCGTCGCTTAGCTGTGAGCCTCCTCGCAGTCAAATGACTGGACCGATTTGAATGAAAATCGGCGTAGAGGTAGTTTAGACGATGGATAAGGACATAGGATACTTTTGTCCCAGTTTGGGATCGGGGCTTACGGGGGGCGAGTAAATAAATAAGCATTACAATGTTTAACAGACATTTATTTAGACTTCAAAGAAAATAACAGTGAATCTAATATTTATATACCGTTCTTGGAACAATTTCATTCAGTTTCATAAACATTGAACTGTCGTTTTAATAATGTTCGCTACGATGTAACATATTCTATGTATAGGTATTTCGATAGGCTTATCAACAATTATATCACATTTCAACTAAACATCGCCAGTTATAACGAAAAAAATAGCTCTCATTCTGTAAATATTTCTTTTTTAAATATATTATCTTTTGTTAAACTAACTGAAACATATATTTTTCTCATCTGCCGAGGTAATTGTGACTTACTCACCTTGTTGTTGTACTTTAATTAATTTTCCTACATCTTAAATTACGAGTTATGACTATAATTATCATTATTTTATTATACTTTAATACTTAAATAACATCATTGACTAATAATCACCAGATATAGACAAACTGCTTTTATAAAATGACGGCCATACACTTCAGTAATGCCATCTGTTACAAATCTTATGAAATCTATATTTTTTTTTTAAATTTGCCACAAAGATTGCGTTGTGATAAAAACAAAGAAGTGAGAATATTTTTTTTACTAATTAGATGTGATTTTGCTTAGTTCAGAAAACTTTGATTAATGAAATTTATTCGAAATTATGTATAGTACCTACAGTCAGAAAAGGACTGTTATTTAAAACTATTATAACTTTAAAATATGCACCTGCTACCCTCAGTCCTTTTCTGACTGTACTATGTTATGAGTATATATTATATATTTAAAAACGGGATGAATTGAGACACTCCTTCTTTTTTTGAAGTCGGTGAAGTCATCTGGATAAATTGCATAAATAAGGGGTACAAAAAAGGGTTATTTTTATGATGCTTTATGATCTCCAAAATTTTGTGGGAGGTACATTTTTCCTTGAATTTAATGAAATTTATTTTAAATTATTTTGATTCTAAATTATGTAAAGTACTATGTTATGAATATATATATATTTAAAAAACGCGACGAATTGAGACACTCCTCTTTTTTGAAGTCGCTTTTTCGACCATAACTGTTAGTCTATATAATGTAATTCCTAGTCAATGACAACACGAATTTTATAACATTTAAGGGAACAATACATACAAACTTCAATATTTAATTCTGAGACATTTTATCTGAAAGTCCTCTAAGACTTATCCTTTTATTTCAGCTTAATTTTCATTCGACATTAATTAAATGTATTTTTATACACACAAAAAGTTACTCAACATCTTCAAATACATATATTTTATATCTTATTTATATTATGAACTTACCTACTATCAGTTTGGTTCTTTTTCTTTGGTTTTCTGGAGTTACATGTAACATTTAGATTACTTATTTTGGTTCATTATTTTAGGCACAAGTCGCGCCAAATAACTTAACGCAAAAATGTCAAGAGAAGTCATGCGTAGTACCGGCATCTAAGTTGTTTGGCGCGAATTTTAGGTAGGTATATATTTTTCATTATATTAAATTCAGTATTTAATGCATAAGTTGGTTATTTATCATAATAGTCGTCATATTAATAACATTCTTTACAAGTTCTGTACATACATTAATTCAAACATATTACAATTCATTCAAACTACATACATTGAAACATATTAAATACATTCAGTCAAACATATTACATAGATTACTAAAACAGTTCTAGTTCAAATAATTAGTATATGTATTTATCTATGTATACTTCTATACTAATATTATAAAGAAACTATATTTATTTATTTTTGTTTTGTTTATATAGGCCCTGAAGCTACAGGATCGATTTTGATTAAAATAAGTATGATGATAGATTGAATTCTTGGTAACTTAAGCTACTTTTTTAATCCGATATGCGCATGAGATCGGTACTTAGGCGCGTAAAACCGCGAGGCACAGCTAGTCTTCCATAAACGCAAGTAAAGTTTAATGTTTAGATTCATCATCATCATCATCATGTCAGCCCATACACGTCCACTGCTGGACATAGGCCTCCCCCATACGACGCCACAAACAGCGGTCCTGAGCCGCCTCCATCCACCGACTACCCGCGACCGCCACAATGTCGTCGGTCCACCGGGCAGCTGGTCTCCCAACACTCCGTTTCGCGTTGCATCGTGGCCGCCACTCGAGAACCTTTACTCCCCAGCGGTTGTCAGTTCTGCGAGCTATATGACCTGCCCATTGCCACTTCAGCTTACCAATCCTGAGAGCTGTGAATGTTTAGATTAAGTACACAGTAATACACAAGAATAATACTTTAAATTACTAAATTACAATCAAGATAAGACATTTTAAAACACTTAAATAGGATTTTCAATTCTCTTGCATCGCAAAGTATACAGATATACATTTTTTTATTTATAATTCTAGAAAGTTAATTATATCAATTAAATATGGATGGCACTTCTTTTCTTGTGTCATACAGACGTTGAAAGATACACGTTCTATTAAATTAATACACAAAATACTATTAAATTAACGATAGGATCGATCTAGCGCCATGTTGTGACGTCATAACTGCAGAACCAACTTCAATCGAGTCAAATTTTGTGAAATACAACCCTAATATTTGTAGGTTTTATAATTCATTTACAAAATGGCGATAGACCAGTCCTATTGTTAATTTGCACATTTACATCATTATGTCTCACGAAGTAGGATATAAGCTTTCAAAAATACCTTAAAAAATCAATCGCGTATAGTTTGCTATAATAATATGTTCTGACTAGCGCGACAGGCCGGGAGTCGTTGATGTACAGTCACATTACCAATTAGCTGAACCCCACGTGACCTAGAGCTCACTCGCAAATCTTTAAGGTTGTAAAGTAATGTTACCTGATTCTGTTTTTTAAACAATATACTATACAATACAATATATAAAAATAACAAAATAGGTAAATATGTACTATATTTTTCACAGATATTTTATGCGAATGAGCTCTGGGTCACGTGTGGTTCAGCTAATTGGTAATGTGACTGTACAGTCGGCTTCAGGTTTGCAGACCCATCGTGGAGTTCTAAAATTACTATTATTGGAATGTTTTAATTCTAATAAGACTTTAAACTTTGAAATCTTGATTGAAACGCAGGTCCTTAGAATCTTTTTTGAGTTGTAAACATTCTAAAAATAGCAGCTGTGGAGCTCTACGAAGGGCACCTAACTTTCCTGCGAGAAATGTGTATCTAAAACACGTAGGTACTTCATATTAGAGTACGTTGTTACGCCCCAGCCAAGCCTCTTGAGACACCAAGCTCGAACTTCGTAAGATAGAATATAGTTAGTTAAAAGTAGTTTACATATTGACTAAAGTACACACATCCAGAGCAAGAAACAAGAAGATTATGACCGAAAAAAGGATGAACCTTTTGAACCTTATCGTTTTTTGTTCTGTTCCTAACTGCATATAACTATTTTACATCACTTTTTTGTCTCACTAGTCGCACCTACAATGTGACTACGAATTAGACATCTTATAGAATACTACAATTAGATACTGGTTTTGTATAACTATGCCGTATTTGTGAAATAAAAACGTACATTCAGTAGACGAATTACGTAATCTCTCGCCATAGCTACATCTCTCGCTCAGCTATCTACGAATGTTATGCGCCTATGTTCACACTGGTATCTTATATTAAATTTTATGGTGTGAATATCGCTGCAATACCTTTTTAAAATCGCTAACTGAAAGCCATTAGGTACTCATTTTAAATCTTCAGTCGAAACAGCCAAACATTTTTGCTTGGTATTAACAATATGAAAAGTTCCGTACTTTACTCATTCAGTGAAACAATATTACATCATACATATTTATATTAAATTCCTCATCCGTTGCCATTTATTTAACATTAATTTTTAATATCATTATCTAATTTAAAACAGTGTTCATATTCATCAAAATTTTAGATAAACATTTGAGCATAATATTGTGCTTAACTTTTTTTTAAATTTATGACGACTTTAGGTACCAACTTTTTCGGTATCTATTTCTAAGATTTCATGTCCATAAGTTCAGTGAGAACCCTTGAGTTAAATTTTTGTATCTGACTGAATCATACACTTAATGGAACTACATTTTGATAAAACAGCTTTACTTTGATGTGTCGTCAAATTCTAAATTAATTCTACGTTTTAACTATATCGAATAATTTATAACATTTTAATATTTTTTAAAATTAATAAACCTATATAGATGTATATACATATCTAATAAAGACTAACATCTACTGTTACAGACATTGGAATGTTTAAAATTGTGCATTCTTCGTAACTTTCAAAGTGTAGTTAACATATTATTATATTAAGATAAGTAAACTTATAATGTTTCGTCTTCACCTCCTCCTCGCGATTTACTATCCAGTCTCAATTCAGCCAGTCTTTGCCTCATGCTGTTTGGCCTGGGAATCATAAAAAATATCAAATGCAATCAATCAATTTTCACTCAGATCAAGCTATTAGTTAATTAGTTAGTTATCTATAGGCCTATTTAAACCTATTCTCCCATTTGTGTTGTGTATATCATCTTCTATGTTCCTTCCTGTGTTGTACAAGTTATCTGTCTACCAATATAATATGGCAGTTACTTCCGATAACTCATACATATTTGTTGCTGACTATTCAAGTGACCGTGTCCATAGGACTCGTTAATACATCTGGAGCCGACTACCTTCTTCAACTCAACCTTCTATTAAGACATGTATTAGACAGAGATGACTTCCCCAGCACCTATATCGACCTCTCAGCTTAATTGACCACTACTCTAACGGTGAACGAAGTTAAGGCCTAAACCGCCCTAAATAAAATTGATTAAAATGTCTCAAAATCATCTAGATTAAATGTATATGCCAATATTTTTTTTTTTTTTTTAGGACATATTACACATCGCCATCCAGCCCCAAGCTAAGCAACTTAATGCTTGTGTTATGGGTGCCAGATAACGGATAAACTACTTATATACTTTTTTTTTTTTGTAAATATATACATACATATTATACATATAGGAAACACCCAGAACCAGAAACAAGAATTTATGGTCAGCATAAATACTTGTTCCCGGCGGGAATCGAACCCGCAACCTTCTGCGTCGCAGTCGGGTGTTCGCCTGACGCGCCACAGAGGTCGTCACTAATTATTAAAGTGATGAAGTGACTAAGCGGAAGTCCATCAAGTACTTTTACGTTTTATTCAATCTATGTTACATTATGAACTATGAATCACTCTATCTACTAAAAAACCGCTTCAAAATCCGTTGCGTAGTTTTAAAGATCTAGTCTAGACAGTTTTTTGGAGTTACGTAACATTTAGATTACTTATTTTGGCTCATTATTTTAGGTACAAGTCGCGCCAAATAACTTAACTCAAATATGTCAAGAAAAGTCATACGTTGTACCGGCATTTAAGTTGTTTGGCGCGAACTTTGGGCACACGAGCTTTGGGTTAAATCTAAGCATACAGGCACAGACCCGTGGGACAAACAAACAGCGAAGGGACTTTGTTTTATACTTTAATGTAGTGTTTTAAATGATAGATTGATGTACAGTCACATTACCAATTAACTGAACCCCACGTGACCTAGAGCTTACTCACAAATCTGTAAGGTTGTAAAATAATGTTACCTGATTCTGTTTTTTTTAACTATATACTATATACAACATAAAAAAAATAACAAAATAGGTAAATAGGTACTACATTTTTTACAGATATGCGAATGAACTCTGGGTCACGTGGGGTTCAGGTAATTGGTAATGTGACTGTACATTATGTACTCGTAAGTAAAGCAAATACACTATCGTTTCCCCTTTTTTTAATATTTTCTAATTTTATCTTTTGTACGTTATACTTATTGCACTTTAGCTTACCTGTCAGGAAAATACGAACTAACAACTTGGTCAGCCGAGACGGATTGCCGTTGGTAAGTCCCGGCACTCAGGTTGCTTTGGGGTATTTTGTATATACGCACGCATCGGCCGCTGTTCTCTGGTAATACTGAAAAATCAAGTCATTTAAAACGGTATATATTTACTGTGTTTTTGTTTTATTAAACTCGATATTTCGGCACTGTTGCAAGCTCCTTGTTCACAAGACGAGACTTCAATAATTTCGTTTTAAATTACTTAGGTTGTCAAAATAACTATGTTAGTGTAAAATGTTTCGTACGTTCTTTTTGGTCTATGAAGGCCAAACGAGAACTTTTCTAATAGTTTTTTTGAGAATTGTTAAAGTCCAGCTGCAATAGGAACTTCAAATTTCTTCCCGTATGTTTCTAAACACAAGCAGTTTCAGTTGTTCTCTGTCTAGTCAATTAAAAAAAATGTTGGTACCTTGTGGTGAAGTGGGTGGTGAAACCGGTGCCATCCTCTGCAGCGGTGGTCTGATATTCTCCTGATCCGATGATACGGAACTGCTTCTGCTTGACGCCGAATTATTCTCCGATGTTCGGTTCTGGTTACAATTTTCACCCCTAGAGAATATAAAATTTATTTATCATGGCGTAAAAACTTTCCTTACGCTGCATGAAAAATCTGACCATTAAACAACTTGAGGGGGTCTTTTAGTCGTGGGGGAATACAGCTTAGACTTAGATATCTGATAAAAAAGAAGTTTTAAACTCACTTATTTTCATTGTTCTCATCTTCGTCAACGGAGTAAGGTCCTTTGCTCATCTGTCTGACCAGTTCGTAGTCATGCAAACTGAGGCACGGGTCTATTTCACGACCAAGCGGTACGTATTCTGGTGCACATGCCACGTAGAATATGTCCTGAAAAGCGAATAAACCGTAGGCTCCCTTCCAATTTTTTACCGTTTTTAACAGTATTTTTTCTAATACTTACTCTTCGTCCACAAAGCAGTTTCAGGCCTGGTATGCAAGCCGCATGAACTAATGATCCGTTCGCAACCAAACGTATCTCCAACAGATCCTCAGCAAATGCCATTATGTATGGAAATGCACACACTGCAAAATTATTGCTGTTGTAAAATCTGCATATGACATTATTTTAATTTAAGTTCTGAGGGGTAAGACAAGTCTTACATGTGATAATACACGCCATTCGTTATCTGCGCTACAATAGCATAGAAACATCAAAATGGTAATTCAGAATGTAGGTCCTGTATAATAGTTGCAATCACTTTGTTGTCATTGATGCGAAGTCAGTTTTGCACAACTTTATTATTATTTGGACAGCATCAGATATTCTAATGAATTCATAAAACTCTACCACATTAAAGGAACTCGATGGAACTCACAATAATAGGCATGTTTACGTAAAACTCTCTGAAACTTTTTAACCTTTCTGTCGCCTATCGGTTTTTGTCACCGCAAAGGAGAGTAAACAACAACATTGTATACATTCCAGACTTAATATACTTCGCAAGGGTTTGCCGAGATATTTGCAATTTGCGCGAAAATAGTGTAATTTGCGCTGAAGTTTCTTACTAATATAAAAGTTTCAAAAATATTTTCAAGTTAATGCGTCTGGGCGCTAAGTTTATTGTTATAGTTATCTATAAAGGTGAACGGTGAATTGGACTTTAGTATTTATTTAGCAAACTTTTTTATTACTTACCTACAGCAGCGGGTACTGTCGTCCAATGAAAATCGTATTCTCCATCATTTTCCAAACCTTTACTAGTTAGCCTTTCAAAATGGCACGTGTCTGAAACAATTTTGACACAATAAAGAAACGATGTTTTCCTCGTAAAACTATCTAATATCTTAACATGTTGACGTAAAAGTTAACTCACGATTGTAACATAAAACTATTTGTCCGTCCCTTTCGTCTCCTATGCGTAAAGCGTTCACCAAAGTCCCACGCCTCGTGCTATAGTCCTCCGAACTCTCTGCTCTTTTTACAACCTGCAGTAAAATGGATAGTAAAATTAGTAGTAATAAAACTTTGATGTTTCCTCTAAAAAGGTATTTATTAAACTTGAAGACGGACGCACCTGTCCCGTATTCGATTCTAAGACTTCCCAATGATGTTTGTAACCGACGACCATTATTCCAACTTGACCATCCATGAGTTTTATTAGTGCTGGTGTTTCACTTAGTTGAATGTCCTGTAAATTAAAGCAATGAATTTCGCAGTAATATATGTGGAGGAACTGATATTGTTTAGTTAATTTATAAGTTCATGCATGATTGAGTTACGATCAATAGTCTAGTTTATCTTCACCTTGATATGTGTGAATTCAAATCCCATTTCACTATCAGTCTTCGCTTCTTCGATCATTAGCATAACTCTTCTACCAATTGCTATTGCTAAAGTTGTCTTTCCATTTTCACCTGAAAATGCAATGATGCTCAATATATTGTCTTCCGTATAAGTGGACACCTAATTTGACATACTAACCATTTTCCAATAAGTCAAAATAATGTGTAGTCTTTGTCCTTGGTAACCTGGCGTGCTTGCAATCTTGTAGCGGGCGCATCGCCCAGGCCCCTGCGCACAGTTCCTGTAAGGGCAGCGCGTACAGGCCAGCGCCCCCCGCCCCTCCAGTCGTCGAGCCCCCTCCGAGTGTCACTCTCGCCCCGACTCTAAACAATCCCACCCGTTCGCTCACTCTGGCTGCGCGCACGCATCCTTCCCATCTGAGAACGACTCGTGTTGTTCCGCTTTCTGAAAGAATGCCACCTTTCAAAGAAATGATTTCACTGTAGTTTGAGGAGTGGAGTTCGATTCACGTATTAGTAATTTGCTACCTTCTAGAATGTATGTGTTGGAAGTAGTGGACAGTAGTAGTCTTCCTTCTGTCATTTGTTCTGCGCAAACTGGTGTTGCTGGCAAAGGAGCCGAGCGCCAAACACGGCCTTCCCATGGAGCCCGACGAGAGCCGCCACATCCTGTTACCAAAAGAATATCATTATAAAGGAAACTCAGTCAAGTGGACCTTCAAAGTATGTTTTTTACTAACCCATAGACACCAAACTGGTAGGGGCATCGCCTCTGAGTACAGCGTCTAACTTCAATGCCTGTCCTACGTGTAGGAATCGTTCTGTTCGTGCTGCGCCTGCGCTTCCCGCGCCTGCACCTCCCGACCACACGTCTGACAACGCACGACGTGACAACATTGGCTGAAAAAGACACCCAACTTAGCAGTAGCTCGCAATAATATGTTCCCAAGAAACAAAAGTTCTTCATTAAATCTGCACCGCTTCAGGGAAATAGGCGAACGTAGTCGGAAAACAGTGACTTTGTATGGAAATTGCGTTGCGATGCGATCAATGGAAATCTGCATTATCAGCATACAGTTGAAAAGCTGATAACGAGTATTCTAACATAACTCTATTCTAGGAAGTCCTAATATTGTTCAAGCCACGAGAAGCCGGAGATTTAGAAATGAAGAAAGTTTCTGTTCGTTCGTGCACTTCTGATCTTCATACCTTGTATATCAGTCATAAACTGCGCAATTTCGTAGTTAGTAGTTAAACAAACGCTAATGAATATTATCTAGTTTAAATAGAATTCTACTCAGTTGGAAGTTGTTTGAGTTAGAAACTAACCACTTTGTGATCGGAGCAGTGCTCGGCGTATATGTCTCTTATTAGCGTGTCGAGTGTCCTTTGCCTTTTCAACGCAAAAGTTGGAGTTTGAAAAGCTGCTTTTTCTCCGTTCATTAATTTTACCTGGAACACAAGGGCAGGATTTTAAACTGTAATTTTTTCATTGTAGTTTTATCAAGTAAAACTGGTCTTACCAATAAAAATTCTCTAAACAGCTGAGGGTCATTGAAGACAGCCGGACACGGCAGCGAGGGCCCAAACGGAGGCACAGTATCGTCGCTGTACACGCTCAATCGATACCCTTCGCCTTCTACTTCTGATACCACCGCAAATATATCTGATACGGCACTAAGGAATATTACAAACTTCGAAAATCTGGCTCGAAGAACCATAATTGTCTTGGAAAAAAACTAACACTTCGTGGGTTACCTACCTTGTTTTAATATGCATTAACAGTAAAATTATAAATTCTATGACTCGGAAGACTTTGGATAAAGATTTTTATTTGAAATGCGACAAAATTGGGAAACATCGTAGGGCCATAAACGGAGCCATTTCGAAAGATAAGGGGATCCCTAAACATTTTTAGGTAAGCAACGAATTGATTAAAGTAGAACCTCAAAATGTTCTAGCGTTTGAATATTCATAGGAAATTTATATAAGTGGCGTGCAGAAAGTTTCTAAGTACGTCGTTATGGTAAATTGGTCTTTTGTGTAAATAAAAGGATACGTGTGAAGTGACTCTTGACGCACTGTGGATTAAATGTATTATGGACCGAGTCATCTGTGAACACAATGTTCACAATGTCGTTACCGATGTGCCGTTTTCTTTCCAACTGTGAATAAAAACATACCATTAACCTCACACGAAAATCTCATAAAAACTGTACAATATTCGTTCATCCTGACAAAATCCAAGTCTTCACTTCACTTAAAACTGGCTCTGGCAACAGAAAGTGCTTTGTACTCCGTTCGGATCGATAAGCCATTTTTAAGAAACACGACTGTCGACCGCAATGAAAAAATAAGGCGTTATTTAGTTAAGATTAATAACCAAAGTTAAATAGAGTAAGATTTGTCGTTGTAAGTTTTAATAAAGAATAAAGTGATAGAGAGGCATTAAAGTTTAATAAGTATAGCCAACGTACCTGTTGCTTATTATCTTTAGAAAATGGCAGCATTGTTGAGACATGGAACATTATTTCGTGCCCTTGATGCATCGTGTAAATGGAATGGCTCCCAGTCATGTCACCTAGTTAGATACGAATGCAATTTAGATCCACTGAGGATAATTTACTTTATATAGCTGTTAAGAGGAAAGGGTACCGGGGGCTTTCTCCATACAAACTATTACAAACGTAGTCGACTGTTTTCTCCCTGGATAATGACACTAGAGCAAATATTTTTGGTGCATATCCAGGGAGGAAACAGTCGACTGCGTTTGTATGGAGAGTTCGGAATATTACTTCTGGTAACCTTTAGGTGAAAGTAGGAAAAAGCTGGAATTTTACCTTTGACGTCGAGCCCTCCTCTGAAACGGTTCCATCCTCGTAATCGAATTTTGTCTCCTAGGAGTGAAATAAATCGGTCCCATTTTTCCTCGCCTTTCTCTGAAAGATTTCCACGATATTTAAATGGACTTCATGATAAAATCCAAATTTAATATTACGAGTGAAATGTTTTATGTTTTACCATTGGATAGCATTTCGTCGTCAGTCTTCTGGCCGGGGTTCATTAGCATAACTCCGATTTTGAAGTTAACCGAGCCTTCTTGCTCTTCCAGCAATAACACATCCTTTTGCAATTCAGCGCACGTGATCTAAGATAAAATTATTATTATGAAATGTATAGCTTTACGAGCCAATAACTTGAAAATGTGTATGGATTCATGAACATTGAACGTACCTAATGAGCCGTTTGTTCGTAATGTTCGCGGTCTTTGACTCTTCTTCATTGAATTCTGTTATTATATTCATAAAGTAAAATATTGTTACGAAAATTGTCGACGTTCTTACCTCTCTAGGCATTTTGTCAACCCTTTCAATGGAGGAAAATTGCGCTAAGATTTGTTTGAGTGTAGGCCTCGTCGGTGCTTGTCCTCCGCCACCGCTCCAAGCACTCGGCGGTAAATAAATTTTGTGAGCACCCTGTAATAATTCAAAGACACTCAGCTTAAACTAGGCGTCTTGTATAGTTTCACTCGAATGACTTTCATTTTGCAAAGAGCTCGTGATCATTTGAGCCAACATTTATATTGCCTTAAATTTAATATAAACTTTCAATTTCAGTTGAATATACAATTTATTTTCAAGAAAATAGGTAAAATAACAGGGTATTCTTTGATTGAATAGGTATTGTATGGAGTGCCTGATGAAAACGGCTGGAAAGCTCGATTTAAAAGTTGGCTACCCTACGTTAGAAAGCTGAACGAATCTAAATACATCTGCGGCAATTTATCTTGCGGTAATTTGATATTGCCTCACCATTTTGTTAAATAGAATCGCTCGGAGAAGCCCAGCTCCGCCTTCCTGTACCACGCTCAGTAGATATGGCTCTCTCGACCCGTCTACTCCTATGTAATTTTGATGCACTGCAATATAACGATAACTTTTTATAATACATACTTTATCCCCTTTTCCTTTATGTGACTTTGGAAGAAGTAATTCAACTTGTGAACTAAAGTAACGAAAAGTTACTTTTTTATTCACCAAAGTAAAATCCCAATGTGTTCATAACCATAGCCTTCCACGCATAAGCAATCTGGAAGATTATAGACTTAACACCGATACTTACGAATAAATTCTATCAACAAAACAAACTTTACCTAGGACTGTGTAAACAATTTAGTAGAGTGCTTTACCATTCGCACGGTTGAAGGAACATAATACCAACCCCAACACAATCAAGATCTGTTTTGGCCTGTTCCGTCCAAACAAACATGGCACGATTGAATTCGACGAAGTAATTTACAGGTACGTAGCCACCTTCAGGTAATGAATGGTTTTGGAGTTGTTGATTTGATTCCTGATTAAAGTTAACGGCCAATTAAACACAATCACTGGATTTATACCAAAACTTAAATTAAAATTACTAGCCCCGTGGAACTGTACTGGCTCATACACGTGATACTTTATCATGCTACAAAATAAATATATTGATAGGATACGACCCATAAGAAAATTTAAATAATCGAGATTTAGACTCCCAATTAACTTTTTAAACTCACACTATTTGTATTCATAGTCTTTATTTTTCCGAGTCATAATCACATATTTTTTATTTCTCTTACCTCGACGTTTCGCCTATGTTACAATAGTCACTAGGAGACTCGAGAAAATTACTAAGTAATCCCAGTTTCTAACTAGGTAATTAAATGTTTCTATACCAACTCGTTAATTATGTCAAAGGAAAATTTGCCTACTTAAATACCATTTATGTATGCTCGTTGAATCCTAAAAATGCTTTTAAAGGCTTTTACGGGATTCACAAGGGACGAACAATAATGGATCTAACTGGATCTCATTTACGGCAAACCTCGTTTTCGTAATCGAGCAAAGCTCGGTCATCCCAGTACATAAATTGGGGTATCAGGGGGGTATCCCTAAATTCCCTAATGGTTTGATCCAAAACACTAGACACGTTTAACTGCTCGCATAAAACTTTACTCTCTTAAGTTATTACCAATTTAATTAAACGTACGATTCTATTTTGAATTTTACCTTGTTTGAAGCTAGAGATGTTTTGAATTACTACCATTCACCCTCGACTTCGTTCGTCTAGTGGGTTGAATTTTTCCAAAATCCTTTCTTAGCGGTTGCCTATACATAAATGTGTGCCAAATTGTAGCGGCATCCGTCCATTGTCTTTAGCTGTGTAGGTTAGTATATGTATCAGACAAAGTTAAACAGGACTTTTGAATTGTAGGTATACATATTTGTAGATAGATAAACTTCTCTAGCTTTAAACAAGACTTATGTATATTTAAGTTAGAGGTTTACGCCAATATGATAGTTGTACTTATAATAAAACTAGATGCGCCCCGTCTTCTTCAAAAATTTGATCTATCAAACAAATATTAGCGCGTTAAAACAAACTCTTAAGCTTTATTTATATTAGTTGATTTTAATTTTGTGAATTTTCATTAAAAGTTGTAAGTAAGTAAATTAATTCAGATAATTGGTGGATTATGCCATTAACATATTGCGAAAACGGGCCTGCCCCTGCAGCACTTTTATAAAAATTACAAACGACTGAAGATTGACAAAGTGCCTTACCTACCTATAGCAACAAATGCCGCCCGTTCTGGGGCTCTATTTTTGAATCGCCCTTGTGACATTGCTTCGTCGTATACGCCTACTAGTCATACTCGACTTCCAAGTCGCATGACACCAATTTTCTGTATTTTTGAATCGTTCGTCGTAAATAAAATATACATTTTTGTTTGTTTTACGCAGAAAATTTAAAACCGGTAATTACCGACGAACGTCCGAAATAATCCCAAAAGATATAAATATTTTTCAAAGATCGTTTCCGAATGTTTGACTATGATTGTTTGACGTTTATTCTCCCACTCACCTGTCGGCGACGAGTGGTGGAGACCACTCGTTACGATCGAGCGATTAAAAAATAGTGAATTCCCGATGTCGAACTAATATCAGTAGAAATCGAGCGCTCGACGCGGGGCGAACGATTCAAAAATAGGGCTCCTTATTACGATCCTAATAATCATTGAGAGAGTAGCTCCGGCAGCATTCACTTGACAATATTGAAAATGGCAAATAATAGCTAATTGTTCTCAAACATCAAAACCAATTTACGTACCTACGAATGTTGAAAAGTAAATACCGGTAGGTACTTCAAAAGAAAATTCTCGAAACGGAGGAAATTAATAAGCAGATGTCTGGAAACAAAATACGAAATACTCGCGCGTCCGTCGTGTAATGTTTTGTTTGTGTTCTTATTGTTAGAGAAATCATAGCGGTACCTTACAGAGTGTTTTATTTACGTAGAAATGGGTAAACAGATTCGTGTTAGCAGTAGGTACCTACTAAAGTAATATACGTTTACGTACCTACCTACATTTTTCCTTTCAGTTATGTTTTTGCTGCATAATAAGGATGATAACAAGGGTCTTGATATCTATAATAATATACTAATCTATATCTATCTACACTAATATTAAAGAGGATAGATTTGATTGTTTGTTTGTTTGTTTGAATTAAATAGGCTCCGAAACTTCTGGATCGATTTTTATTAAACTTGGTATGAGGATACATTGATTAATTGGGAGTGACATAGGGTACTTTTGGAACGAAGTTCCTTATCGCGCGTTGTGAAAGGGGGCTAGACGGAAAAAATTCTTACGAAAAGTTGTCACGACACTTTTTGCTATAGTAAGCTATTGTAAGCTGTGCGGCGTCGCATGTTTCTCTGTCTGTCTCTCTCTCTCTTATAGAAAGCAAGCCAGATATTTTCATTTCTATTTCGCATTGAACAGTGCGGCGTCGCATGTTTCTCTGTCTCTCTCTCTCTCTCTTATAGAAAGCAAGCCAGATATTTTCATTTCTATTTCGCATTGAACAGTGTGGTGTCGCGACGATTATTTTTGTTGAGTGTATACAGGTTTTTTGTAAATAATAAATAATAATTTTATCCCGATATTTCCACGGGATCGGAAGTTAGTCGCTGAAATTCGTGACAAAATAACAAGAAAATAAACAAATTAAATAGTTTTTCAGATTGACAATAAAGCAAATATTTATCTAATGACATGTTTGAGTACCTAGTTTTCCGAAATATTTAGTTTTTAATTAAGGTGTTAAGTGGCCCTTATATTACCTACCCTTAAATAGGTAGGTACCTTATTCCGTTACTTTGCCAAAGCAGTACCTTCCTACCTAAGTATACCTATGCAGATTCGAGGTAGATTCATAAGCTTTGCTTCGTGATTAAAGCAAAATTGTATTTCGATTATGACCTGACATGATGTAATAAATTTGGATAACCTATTATTACAAGGAAATTAACCAATATAATAGAGTAGCGTAGTTAAGAGGAAAGGGTACCGGGGGCTTTCTCCATACAAACTATTACAACCGTAGTCGACTGTTTTCTCCCTGGATAATGACACTAGAGCAAATATTTTTGGTGCATAAAACTTATAACTGCCATGACCATGCCCTATTTTTTGTTTTTTTTTTAATTTTTTAATTTTAATTTCTATAATAATAAGAAAATGAAAAAAACTAAAACATAGGGGCATAGTCATGACAGTTATAAGTTTTATGGCACAAAAATATTTGTGCTAGTGTCATTATCCAGGGAGGAAACAGTCGACTACGTTTGTATGGAGAGCGCGCAGGTACCCTTTCACCTTAACAGTGTATGCGGCAGGTAGGGTCGCCGGTCGCAGTGTGACGGTATTGTCAGTTCGTGGCCTCTGTTCCGGACAGACAAGCAGATTGCTAACCAAAAGATAGTTAAATTTACACTGAAAAGAGAGAAAATATTAGCTATTTTAAACTCTTTTATCAAAGTAACAACTTGATTTGTTGAGCGGGTGCTGGGGGTCCATGCATGTGCATTTGATGTGCATGTTCACTTGCAAAAATTGCGCACCGCGAAATAACAAATTACATAATATTTTGGGAGGCGAAATATACAAGCTGTTGTGACTTGTATGACTATTGTAACATCTATTGTATCTATTTACCACATGAATGAAAATAAATGGAATAAAATATACGCGGCGAATTGAATACCTTCTCCTTTTTTTGAAGTCGGTTTAAAATAAATATCATTAATGAACTGGCAACATCGCAAGTGATCGTAAGGCAGAGTGACTATATATAGCAGCCGAGCTAAAAGCAACGCATATGCACGCGCGACTACGTAGCTTTTTATCTAAGCGAGGGTCTCAGGTACATAAATTACAAAATATTTTACGATACGCAAAATATTTTCAAATTTATTAGGTACGTCTTACAGAAGCTGGGCTAACTTTTCTATAAGACATTCGACAACATTTTGCTGTAGTAACGCACACCGTCAGTGTGTAACATTCTGACTGAGCTGTTACTTACATTTTGTTAAGGAGCTGGTTCAGATGTTCCCGCTATAATATAACCTAACTAGCTGCGCTCCACGGTTTCACCCGCGTTAGTCCCGATCCAGTGAAAATATATGACAAAAAACGCTGAGCAATTTCACAGATGTCAAAGTGATATTTAACAGATGTCATCTGTCAATTTGACATCTGTCACTTTTTCGACACTTTTCGTTATATTTTAGACAATTCACACAATATCTTTATAAATTATAGCCTATGTTCTATTCTGATGTATAAGCTATATTATTGTAAAGTTTCATTAAAATCCATTCAGTAGTTTTTGCGTTAAAGAGTAATAATAAACATCCATACATCCAGACATCCATACATACAAACTTTCACGTTTATAATATTAGTAGGATTATACATATACCTAAAGTTTAAATATCTTGTAATAAACAATCAAAACTGTGTTACTCGTACCTCATCCATTTGTTCGAAATGACATGCTTGCTTATCTCACAGTAGCTCAAGCTTTTGTAGATAAGCATTTTGTTTACCGCAATTCCTTCAGATATTATTATAAGTCTAACTAAAGAAAATGTAGTAAACAAGCGGATAAATACGGATTACGAGCATTTTGCGATCGTTATAAGAACAAAAACGTAATAATTATCGGAATTAGGAATCCCTCATCGCTCATTTATTAAACCCCTTGATAGGTATAGCAAAATCCCTACTACTACCTACTACCTACCTACTAACCTACCTACTTCTTGAGTTATTTTCCTACTGTCAAAAGCTTCCTAACTTTACAAAGGGAACAGTTGTAGTTGATGGATCTGTTTCAATGAAAACTTCGGAAAAACTTTGACGAAGACATTTGTTCACAGTAAAATTTATGGAGCAGTTTTATGTCTTGACATCATTACTAGCTTGATACAGTACCAGGGTAATAGAGACGTTCGCTCCAATGACCTCAATGGTTGAGTTATGTGTGTCTCGTGAATAGATACAACAGATATAATAAGACAAAGACAAATATAGTTAATTTCCATTTTAATGGAAAAGACAGAACATCTGAAAACCTTGTCGTAAAAGTTTAAATGATTAACAACTCGCTTTGAAATACGTTCACGTTACAGAGGCGTTGGCTATGTCGTAGATGCATCGCACATAGCGCGTTACACTTCGATGTCACCTCCTTGTTAAACAAATGTATGGAAAAAGAAGCGCATGCACACGTATAAAGCCTTACTATGGAACAAATGCAAGTTCATCAATGTGCTCTGCCTGCCTAGCATGAAGACCAAAACACGATACGATAAAGCGATATAACTACATCAACTCTCAAAATATAATAGATAAAGCCGCCATGTTGAATTTTTATTATAAATTCCGATAAATATTATGATAAAAATTCAACATGGCGGCTTTATCTATCATATTTTGAGAGTTGATGTAGTTATATCGCTTTATCGTATCGTGTTTTGGTCTTCATGCTAGGCATACTGGCTCGTGATTGGTCAAATTAAGGTCACCGCGCCTCCCATCTCGCTTGCGAAACAGGCGTATAAAACATTGTAGGAATTAAATGTTTATTGTAAAGTCGATGAGTCGTTATAGTTAAAACAAGCAGCGCTCCGCGGTTTCACCCGCGTAAGTCCCGATCCTACCTATAGCCTTCCTCGATAAATGGACTATCCAACTCAAAAATATTTTTTCAATTCGGACCAGTAGTTCCTGAGATTAGCGCGTTCAAACAAACAAACTCTTCAGCTTTAAAATATTAGCATGGATGTAACAAGTGCAAACGTGTTTCATTTTGGCGTAGTGAACCCGAACCGCACTAGTTCATATCTACTTGTGCGAATGCATCTTTGACATAATATGCCGTCGATGATCATTTGACATGTGCGTAGGTACTCCTCTATTTCCATACATGTGTTTTACATGGAGGTGACATCGATGTGTGACATGCTATGTGCGATGCACCTTCGACCTAGCCATACCCTTACGCTCGGAACCCAAGTTTTCCAGTTAAAGCTCTCTCACTCTATTCCAGTGTAACATTAAATCGCTTTAGCCGTAGATAATAAACCCAACGGCCCAAGTTTACCACCAACTCCGGGTTGCGTCACGAATTCGCGATAAAAGTGAGCTGCTATCGTCCTCCTATCGGATTCTTTGCAAATGTTCTGAACTCCTGAACAAGTTCAACAATAAGTATTATAGTAGATACTTAGGTCCGTATTAATAAACCGAACTCAATATCGATTTCAATCTTGAGTTTGCTCTTGAGTTGTTGCCCTGATTAATAAACCTATCTTAAGACGCGATTAAAGAGCGACGTATCACTTGAGTAATACCGTATTAATAAATCAAACTCAGCTCTCAAGATATGTCTCAAGATGTAGTTTCGTGAACTCAAGTCTGATTACGGGTCATACATGACTAAAGTTAGAGGGCATTACAGTGAACAAATAAAGTCATCACACCAAACCTTTAAAACGTCTCGGAATAATTATTTAATAGTAAAATCTTACATTTTGTAAAATATTTTCACATTAAAAACAAGTTGACAGTAAAATATGACGAAACTACCTACCATAGGGTAAAAACAGACCATTTAAGGTAAGAACATAGCGCTACTGTCTTTCAAGGTCGCTCTCAAGATCAGTCTCAAATCTCAGGAGCGATATCAGCTTGGTTAAAACTTGAGTTTTATCTATTAATTAACGCCTAACTTAAGATAGTGACCACATCTCAAGACTCACTCGATTGATACGCACTCAAGATCGATATTGAGAGCGATTTATTAATACGGGCCTTAGATAAGTATAAATTACCTGTCATGAATTACACGATTTTCTCGGTTTTTTGGGTAAACGAATCTTATCTTGTGAAAATATCGCGGGATTGATATCAGTGTTTTGTTCCTACCTACCTACTAACCAAATGTCATTGCTATCTTCTATCATTTCAATTTCATTGCATTCTCCACAATGGAGGATTACAAAAATGACCATGGAAAAAAGTCGATCAGTTTTACGCGATAACGTCCTAAGAAAACATTGATGGTAACCATAGCAACTGTAATACGTTGCTACGGTTACCTTGTCAATAACGCTCACGTTCCCGTAACGTGAGCGGGACGTCACACTATTCTGTGAGTGCGGTACGGTTTTCATCGATTTATGAGACTATCACGTCAAAAAGAGGAAAAAAAAAACAACCGAACTGTACAAGTAAGGATTAGTAGATATTCATATATCTTTGTGTCTAAATAAAATTTAGGGCGTGTTCAGATGACACACGTCGACCACGCGCCCACCACGCGCATCACACGCATTGATCACGCGTTGAACACGCTTTGATATTTGTTCTATATATAATTTGAGTTTTATGATAGGTACATCAATAGATCTCAAATTGCATTTCTGCAAGCGGGCGCGTGGCGTGAGCGGGTGGACTTGGATAAATGCAATTTGAGATCTATTGATATGTCTTATGACTCAAATTATATATAGAACAAATTTCAACGCGTGTTCAACGCGTGTGATGCGCGTGGCGGGCGCGTGGTCTACGCGTGTCATCTGAACACGCCCATAAACTAACATGGTAAATGATGCTTGTAACAGCATCGAACTATCGAGCATATATTTCTCTTAACTAGACCTAGGTAGGATATGTTATCAAAAAATTCAGTCCTTCATTCATTGAAATAGTGAACAAACTAAATTCCCGCTGTGGTCTCGTTCTGTAACTAGATTAAAGCTTTGTAGCTGGATTTCGAAGCGATTTATCGATGTCCATGTTAACTCGGACTTTGATCGAGCTTTGCATCAGTCAGTAGACTGAAAGTCCCCTTGATATTCGGTATCTAAATATAACTATTCTGTACTTATAATACACAAGCTCTGTCCTGCGGTGTTACACGTGTTAGTGTTTCCTTAAAAATGATAGACATTGATTGCCTACAAACACTTTACAAAATAGTTACTACACTTTATCAAGCCTCTTTACCCCTTTAGGCATCGAATTTCCAAAAATACTTTCGTCCCTACGTTCTAAAAGGGGGTTCCTTTTTGCGATGTTTCAGACTCGTAGGTACTAGTTCTTGTACCTATAGTTTCAAAGACTCGATGAGCTTTTTTGACGTGACAACGTCTTATAAATTGGTTTGCCGGGTGACACTTCAAGAAACTGCGTGACGCTCCGCTGACGTTATGCGCTCACAATGAGAGCGAGTGAGAGGCACGCGGGCATGGTTAGCCCGCCTAAGAGCGAGAGAGACAGACATAAAAAGTGAAAGGCACGCGTCCCTTCCACTCGAGCACAGTTGTTGTCACGTAAAACTTTCGCCCGTATACCGACTTTACAGGCAACCAGTTTTTCTTTAATATATACAGGGTTATTTGTTATTATAGTAGCAAGCCGTTGAGGGCTACTTCTGTGCACCTAAACAAGCAACTTTTGTTCTACGACTTTTCTAAAGTCGAACATTTTTTTGAAAATTTTGAGGTTAGGTTTACCTGAAAATCAGCTGATCCATACACGGAGAGGTCATTAACCTTAAAATTTTACTTATTTTTTAAGTTTTATCTAATGTTCTTAGTCTGAATGGCCTTTGTGTTAAAAAATCTGCTGTTTTTCGAATTTACATAACCTCAAAATTTTCATATTTTTTTTCGAATTTACAAATGTCGTAGAACAAAAGTTGTTTGATAAGGTGCACAGAAGTAGCCCTCAGCGGCTTGCTAGTATAATTACTAATAACCCTGTATACATCATATATAAACTTTTTAAACTCACACAATTTGTAAGTATTCATAGTAATTCCGTAGTAGTAGTAGTTCGCGTGTCCTTTCCAATGAACGACATTACTACCCTAGAATAGTACGTGAAGCGGTTGAAATTAAGAAACATGGAAACCAACCGGGAAACCGGGAAAGTACGCCTACGTGGAATCCAGTGATAAAAATGTGCAAGTGTCGCGAGATATCTCCGGATTATTCCAGATATAGTGAGTGTGGTGTGCGCCGCGGCCCTTATGATTGTTGACAAAAACTGTTTATAAAATCGAGTGTCGGTACTCGACCTACCCTCGGTTACTACTCTCAACTATCAGCATGAGAGGACAACGCTCGCCGCTGCTCCAGTCTCCTCGCGACCATGACTATTGTAACATAGTCGAAACGTCGAGGTAAGAGAAATAAAAATAAAAAATACGCGATTAGGACCTGGGAAAATAATTACTATTGATCAAATTTAACAAGAGTTTCATTTTATATTATTATAGATTTCATAAAATTCTACTTTTCTGTAGAACTCTCACCTCGTGAATCTATGACCTACAAACAAGCATCATAAAAGCGATAAAATTCTTAAATTTTTGAGGGCCTACTTCGGTTTTCTGTATCCACAGTACCGAGGTGGTGTGGCGTGACATATAATATTTATATACAAACATACGAGTAGCTGCATTGGAGATATTTTATTTCCTGAAAAATACGAGTAGAAACGCTTTCAAGAAGTTTTATGTGTAAATGCATGCAAACCTTTTTCTAAAATATCTTGCAGTAACACTACATCGATTTAATAAGGCGTCGCAGTATAGAGATATCGATGAAAAGTATTCGAAGAAACAAAATTCGATGAAAAGTTTTTCGCAGTGACGTAGGTATCCCAGCAAAGCAATGCTTGATGTTCTTTTTCATTTTGTTTTACAAAGAGTTTCTATTTTTAACCGACTTTAAAAAAAAGAGGTGTCATCTCACTTGATGGAAAACGACGATGAGGTCGAGGAGCATGCTCGCTTAGAAGGGTTCCGTACCCAAAGGGTAAAAACCTTGTTAAAAACGGGACCCTATTTATTACTAAGACTTCACTGTCTGCCTGTCCGTCTATAATTTAAGTTATTAATAAAGATTAAAGTACTTACTTCAACTTAAAACCAGCATATCAAAGCCCTGCTTGTATTGATAACATTTTAATGATAGCAATTTTAAAAGTGGGCCTACAGTTTTGATGCCGACTGTACATTTACCTGCTGTTTATTTTAATTTTTCTTTATGAGGTTATGACCTCGATGTTTCACTATCACTAAATAGTATAAAACAAAGTCGCTTTCTCTGTCCCTATATCCCTTTGTATGCTTAAATCTTTAAAACTACGCAACGGATTTTGACGCTGTTTTTTTTAATTGATAGAGTGATTCAAGAGGAAGGTTTATATGTATAATACATGCATAATATAGCTGTGCGAAGCCGGGGCGGGTCGCTAGTAAGTAATAAAAACAAGACTTGCGATGTATATAAGCCTGTCTAAGTTGCGGCTAAAGTAATTTTCTTACAGTCCAAAGCCTATTTCGGTAAATCGCAGCAATTCCGGCGTCTCTACACCATTTTACTAAACTAGTTAACTTATGTAGATTTTCTAGGGAAATTCAAATAATAACGTAAAGTTTAAGCTAGTACTATTGCGTCAACATTATCACTACATAGTATTAAATAAAGTCACTATTCGCCGTCCCTATGTCCCTATGTATGCTTAGATCTTTAAAACTACGCAACGGATTTTGATGCGGTATTTTTAATAGATAGCGACCCGCCCCGGCTTCGCACGGTTATATTATGCATGTATTATACATATAAACCTTCCTCTTGAATCACTCTATCTATTAAAAAAAACCGCATCAAAATCCGTTGCGTAGTTTTAAAGATTTAAGCATACAAAGGGATATAGGGACAGAGAAAGTGACTTTGTTTTATACTATGTAGTGAAGTGACTATGTAGTGAAGTTGTAACTTAGATAGATGTAAACAATCAGTAGGTAGGTATTCTGGTAGAGTTATTCCTCTTGGGTTACTGTGATAAGGTAAAAAGGGCCACTTGCCACCTTAAGACCAGTGTGAGGCTGTACATTTCCATACAAAAAGCGGTAACGTTTTCCCCTCCATAAACGAAGTCCGATTTTGATAATTTTTGAAAATGTTCTAGATCTAATGGAAAACTAGGTTTTACCGTTTTTATTATAAAAATATTGCCTAAGATAAAAGTTATTAGTATCTGAATATCTATATTTTTGACTTAAAAACTTCATCGAGCGTTCCAATTGTTTTTTAATAGACTAAACTGATGTACCAAAAAAGAAAAACGTATAAACCTAGAATAAGATGCAGTGAATGAAATGAGACCAAATTCATTTCATTTTGTGAAGGATAAAGGGGGTAAAACGTTACGGCCCGCAACATTATTTAAAAGCAAAATGAATGCAATTACGTCCGAACTTAAACTCTCTCTATCGCACGATACGGGTCATTTTTGAAAATACCTACTCGCGCCGCGTGTCGAAATGATTCTCTTAATTATTTCGGGAAACCAACAGCTTTACACAAATTATTATAAACAAGTAGAGTCAATTATAGGTTTTCACGAGTAGAAAATAGAATATAGATAAAAAAAGCTCGCAAACTCACAAATAGTAATTGGTACTTACAGTAGGTAAAGATAAAAATTTAAAACTAAATATTTTGTCAAAATAATATAAAACTATTTATAAACAGGTGAAAAACAATTAATTTGTTTATTTTCTTGTTATAAGTGGGCTTAGACTGCATTTATGACGACATAAGCCTTTAAACTAAGTTTAAGCCATCCGCTGCTTAGACGAGTTGCTACCTAGACAACCTCCCCCTTATTCTAAAACGAGGTTTAAGGATAGTCCGAGATGTGGATTTAAACCTTAGATTTAGACACAGATTTACTCGTGAACTATACCTATCTTCTTCTTAATATATATAAATCTCGTGTCACAATGTTTGTCCTCAATGGACTCTTAGACCACTTAACCGATTATAATAAAATTCGCACACCAACTTGAGAGATAGGATAGCTTACATCCCGATATTCCCACGGGATCGGGAGTTACGCGGGTGAAACCGCGGAGGGCAGCTAGTAAATTATATATCTTAACACTATCCCTATAAATTATATAGGAAACTATAGTATAAACACTATCCCTATAGATTATTTATGTTTATTATTTATATTTAATATTTAATCCTCGTTTTGGAATAAGGGGGCCTGAGTTTGCGACAATTCGATACTAACTCCTTAGTTGTACACTTTTTACTTAATGCCGTGCAGGCTTCAATCAAAAGTACAGGTACATATGTAAAACTAGTCACAGAGCGCAGGAAGTTAGGAATATAAACTAAACCTCCCCCTGAAAACCCCTATCTCTTTCCCACGCGCGCACCGCGCGATGACTATCCCTTTCCCCCGCGTGCCGTGAAATGACCGTTTTAACTGTTTTATGTAATTAAAAGACTTACATCTATTTTAGTGAAAAACCATCTGTACGTCTGTACTACCTTATGGGATTTGATGTGAAGTTTATGAAAATATAAATTTTGTACTTGTTTTTTCTTTACAATCGCCGTAAAATTGAAAACAGCTCAAAAAATGACGATTTTTTAGGATTTTGGCGATTTTTTTCTATCTAGGCAAATCACTCTAATCATGTTTCGAAGAGTATGACAATACAAAGCATTTCTTCACCTTTACGACAGTAGGAATATCATTCTATGGATTTTAGTGGTTGATACCCAAAAACTGTTTCTAAGACACCTTGATCGCGCTTCTGGTCTTACCACTTCGGCTTAACTTTAGATGCTTACAACATGGGTATAGGTAGTTTATTAATCCATTACGCAACGAAATATTTACTTAATTAATTCACATTTTGCAATAGATAATGGCTTCATAACTGTACCTAGCTGTATTAGTATGTTCCATTATTAATAAACGTAGAGATTGAATAATAATATCTACGAGTAGGTAAGTGAACGGAAATTAATACAGCAACTATGTTAATAAAATACTTAGAATACTGCTTCTACTGCTAGAGTATACAGGGCTATTGATAAAAATATTAGCAAGCGGTTGAGGGCCACTTTTGTGCACCTAAACAAACAACTTTTGTTCTATGACTTTTGGAAATTAGATTTTTTTAAAAGTGTTTACTTGGAAATCAGCTGTTCCTTACACGGAGAGGTCATTTTTTTATCTACTGTTCTAAGTAAGAATAACCTTTGTTATAAAAAGTCAGGTGATTTTCGAATTTATGTTCCTCAAAATTTTCAAAAAAATGTTTGAATATTAAAAAATTGTAGAGAAAAGGTTGTTTGTTTAGGTGCACAGAAGTAGCCTTCGAACGCAGGAAAGCTTATACAGGGTTATTGGTAATCATATTAGTAATGATTACCAATAACCCTGTATAAATAAATTCAAATACTTAATAAATAAAAAAAATACCTAAGTGAATTTTGAGAACTGCCGCAATATTTCTTCAAGTGCAACCACTTAATAAGTTGTTGAATGGTCTAACAATTTATGTTACATCCAGTCAAGGTGAGCTATAATTCATTGATTCTTTTTTCGATTCTGAAGAAAAAAAAATGATTTACAGACTTTTTGTGTTTATACGACTTTTAAAAGTGCCTTTGAGAGCTATTTAGGATAAACGTAGGTGACCTGAACTGTTCAATACTGTTCATTAGTTAGATTGGTAAGTCTCTAAATATAAAAAATAAGTTCTAAGAAATATATTTTATAGTAGGTAAAGCTAAATGTATATTTTGGAAATACCTACTTAAGTATTTTCAGAACTGCCGCAATATTTTTTCAAGTGTGCCACTACAACAACCAAATAATTTATGTTAGATCCAGTCAAGGGGCCATAACTCATTCTTTTTCCTATTCTGAAGAAAAAAAAAGTGATTTAGAGACATTTTGTGTTTATAAGACTCTTAAAAGTGCCTTTGAGAGCTATTTAGTGAGATAAACGTAGGTGACCCGAATTGTTCATTCTGCCGACTAAAACAATTTCCTCTCGTCTCCAAACGGATATTAGAATTGTTTTCGAATTTCCTTTTTGTTTGTCTGTTACGTAGGATTTTTATTAGGGCGCAAATAGACTGCATACTTGTCTATCGGCTGATTTTTTTTAAAATTTAGCATCACTTTGCATACAACCGCGTAAGTTTAGATTCCGTGGGAATATCGGGATAAAAGTAGCCTATGTTACTCCCAATAAATCAATGTATCCCCATACCAAGTTTCATCAAAATAGGTCCAGTAGTTTCGGAGCCTATTCAATGCAAACAAACAATAAAAACTTTCATCTTTATAATATTAGTATAGAATTATAGATATCAGCGTTTGGTCACACTATCCCACAAGACGGTAAGTCATGATATAATAGATATAACATACTTTCCTAGAAGATACCTATGCTCTCGTGATTTAAAGACCCCCAAATAAGCGCGAGTGAACGTAGGAAGACGACAGTAAAACAAGAAGTTTTCCGACTCGTTTTCCTTTTGTGGCTGCACCGGTCTACGTATCGGATATCTTTCTTCCACAAGACAACGAGGTGCACGAAGGCTCGCCATCCACACATGGTGAAAGTTCAAATTTCGCGCACAAAGCGTCATGCATCCAACTTTCTCGTACCTACGCACTGCTAAGAAATGGAACTCTACCCGCGTCGCTTACAGTTCCCACAGAACTACAACCTTGGAGTCTTCAAGTCTAGAGTGAATAGGTACCTTCTAGGCGAGCATGTTACATCTTCGACCTCTTCTTCGCTTCCCATCAGGTTAGACGAAGTCAAATGCAAGCCTATTTTGTTTAAAAAAAATAAATATCTCGCCGATTATTCAAAAATATTTGAAGGCAGATGAAATTGGTGGATAGAATAGTCTGTATTTTCCACTTCGGCAAGTTCGGTAATTCTTAACGTCTGTGGACCTTTTTGAAGAGGTCGTATCTACTTTACGTAATCACGGGCGTTTGTTCTGTGAATGACACATCGTTTATGAAAATCAAAGCAGACCTACCTAAGATTTACGCAAGAAGTCTTTTGTGTTTTTAATCGACTTCAAAAAAGACAGTGTTTTCAATCTGTTTGAATATTCCTCCGTTTTTGCACGTATGTTAAAAGCCAAGTCAAGTAATTGCCAAGTCAATCTGTTACGAAATAACTTAGACAGAAAGTCCCTTTAGCGGGACTGAATAAATTAACCGACTTGGTATTACATGGATCTCACAACTTTTTACGGTAGAAGAATGGGTTGCGAGACTTGGTTTTTTTTACAAGTTATGTTTTTGATGGGATTTTAATGACTGGATGGACTGCGTGAGACAAGACATGAGAGAGATGGATGTGAACGATGAGATGACGACTAAAAGAAGTGAATGGAAGAAGAAGACATACTTACTGCGCCGACCCCAAATGTCTTGGGATAAGGGCAGGCAGAAGAAATGTTAAATAGGTAATTTGAAACATAATAATTTGAAATCTGGCAGGCTATAAAACTATCCTTAAAATATGTACATACCTACATCTATCAAATATGAAATGCAAAGTCCTGACTGACTGGCAAAAGCTATAGTTTATAAACAGATAGGTACATAATAATACCTTTACCTGCCTTCTACTAATTTAAATTCTAGGTTCTCGAGAGAACTGTGCGAGATCTTTTAAAGATGACAAAACAATGAGATTTTAATGTGAAAACAGGATTTGCGCACTTCGCTGGCTTATCTAAAGTAAGTTCTTAGTAGCTTTTTTATTTAAATTTTAAAATAAAGATTAAACTTAAAAGACTAACTTTGAATTGTAAATCATTAAAAGTTCAATTAGAATAATGTCTACGCTTTGTACGTATAAAAGTAGGTACCAATTTTACCTACGTATATTGTTGGGTTAGTGGCGGAGCTACCCGATCTCTGAGCGACCCGTCTCGTCGCAGAGCTACCCACTTCGATCTCATTTTCGTTTCCTATCAGGTGAGATGAGGTAAAATGCAAGCCAATTTTGTTTAAAAAAAAAAAAAGCTTTCTAAATTCTAGACAAATGGACACGTTCCTTGTACATTGTACAGTACAGGTGTGCAAGGAATTAAGGCCCGAATCCCGGACCTTTAATGCTGTACATATTCCTTGTTATCGAATGGGGCTTTTTCATTCAAACTAAGTAATTGGGACGATCATAGGTCGCGTCCAATCACAACCCCGCACGCGTCCCCTGGGTTGTGCTAAACGAGCTCAAAATACGATAAAATTAAATTAGAATTCAAACTGATGGCTTTATCCAGTAGTCCGTTTGCTAATTCGGTTGACCAAACTGTTGCAATTTTTTCGCCCAGTACATTTTTTGAGACTATTTGTCCTAAATAGCCAGTAGTTCGGTAAGCAGAACGAATGCAACTTTTCAGTGTTAATGGAACAAAAACAAAAGACAATCGAAAAACGATCGAAAAAGAAACAAAAGACGGTAGAAAAAAGAAACAAAATAGACGATCGAAAAAGAAACAAGGTTCTAGGTAGGCTGACTAGAATCTATGTGGAAGGGCGCTAGAGTCAAAAATAGAGACCTCAAGTTATCTGAAAATTCAACCGAATTTGAACCATGTGCATGATATACCTACCTATTGTTCCTGTTTTTCTTTGTCACATTTTAATACTGTATCAGGATGTAGGTAAGTAGATATGTTTTTTGACGTGCTGGACAGGCACGGTTCCCGGAACGAACGCTACGTAGGTAGAATGAAACAATTATTTCGCTTGTCTGGATATTTAGCCTTTTCTAAAAACGGCAACGAAAACCCGAGTTACATTTTAAATAGGTAAGGAAGCAATACTATTTTTACGTTAAGTACTTACTTTTTCCGAGAAAGTATTTGAAGTACCATCGTGTTTGGAATTCAGGGTTCTCGAGTACGGGAGCACTTGGCGGTCCAAACAGCTGTAACAAAATGTTATTATTGTAAAAAGTTAGAATCAACTAGGCTTATATTATGGTGGCCAGACAACAGATACAATATTTATATACTTTTTTTGTAGATAGCTGATAGATTAGATACCTACCTACATATAGTGCAGACACTCATCATAATCTTCCTGCCCTTATCCCAATTTATTTGGGGTCGGCGCAGTATGTCTACTTCTTCCATTCACTCTTATTAGTCGTCATCATATCGTTCACATTAATCTGTCTCATATCTTGTCTCACGCAACCCATCCATCTTTCCTTAGATCGTCCTCTTCCTCTCCATCCCTCTACATTCATCACCCTTCTAGTTACACGAGTCTCTTATCTTCTCATCACATGTCCATCCATACCAATTCAAACGGTTCCCTTTGACTTTTTCAGTAACAGAGACAGCCAGACCAAAAATAAATACCAGTAGGTATCTAACCCAACCTTCTGGTGCCGCGTCACAAAGGTCGTCAATATACCAAATATATTTTTTACCAGTTTTATAAATGGTAATTACATTAGCTAGCTAGGTTGAGGGTCACTTCTGTGGACCTAAAACATTATGTTCCACAACTTTTGGATATACAAACATTTTGTTGCAAATTTTTAGGTTAGATGCTCAGAAGTGGCCCTTAACTGCTTGCTAATGTAATTACCAATTGCTCTGTATTTGCGATTACCAATAACCCTCTATAGGAAAATAACTAAATATTCGTAGAATTAAAAATTGTTTGCGAACATCTGAGTTGCCAATTAATTTATAATAACATTAGAAAACGATAATTGGTTCATATTTTAATTGTTACTAAGAAACAACAAAATCAGATTGTACCGTTTAGAAAATCACAAGTTCACATTAAATTAAAATCACGCTTTCAATCCTGAAGCGGACAGAATCTGTCAAGTCTCGCGGAGTAGAGAAACGTGTTTTCGGAAATTTAATTTTGCTGATGTTTTGTATTAGGTAAGCGAGATGAAACGATATTTTAATGTGGGAAATTCGAATACATATTTGGGGTACACGACCTTTCCTTTTATGCGGTGAGGTGATTTATGCTGTTTTTAAATACAGATTTAACAGTTTAAAAATGGTTTTTCGCATATGAAATTGTAGGTACCTTGTTGGTATTTTGGTATTCGAATTTTGTACCTTACTAATAATAGTAGTTCGCCCCGAACTGAGACCTCACGAGTTTTTTTCAGCGATTATTATATTTCAGCGTAAAGTAGGTACTAAAATGTATAATATAACGACGAAAGACTCAAAATACGACAGGTCTATCTTATTTGAATGATAGGTGCCTAGTATCGCTAATATCTGACATTGGATGATTTAGAGAATTCAAACACGACAGGCATTACTTGTTGTTGTTGTTGTTAACTTGTTGTTGTTAAGTTCTAAAAGCATAGGTCCAGCTCAATCATCACATCCGTTAAATTTGGATTAAGAATATTGTAAATAGTAAGCGTGTTACATTGTGTTGTGATGCTACTTCATGCTACACTTTCAATATTTTTCTTTTGCAATCATAATGTAACACGCTTACTATTTACAATATTCTTAATCCAAATTTATTAAATTTTATTTTCTATTTTTTAGTTGGTTGTTTTTATTAAAGCGGGTTTTT
This sequence comes from Idaea aversata, assembly GCA_907269075.1. Lineage (NCBI taxonomy): Eukaryota > Metazoa > Arthropoda > Insecta > Lepidoptera > Geometridae > Idaea > Idaea aversata. Next base: position 4,848,784 of record OU026084.1, read on the forward strand.
TTAGTTTTTCTAAACTATCAATTTATTTTATACTTTTTGGTCTTTGATAACGAAATATGTTAGATCAAACCCATTGAAAGACAAACTAACGAGCCCAAACTCGATGGGGTTGTGTCGTTTCATTGCGAAGTTCCTATGACCACCTTCCAGTTCCATCATCAGACCCTGGTTACCATTTAAAGACAAAGCAAGTACTCGTCAAGACGATTCTTGACGAGTAGTTTGAATGAATGAACTATTAAGTATGGCTAATGAGATAATTCCTGCAGATTCCTTCCAGCTCTATCATCAGATCAGTTCCATGGTACCATATTATTGTCACCGAAGTTACGCCCTTTCATTTGATACCCCACTCGGGTATATTTGCCCTATAGTTTGTGTGCCAAAGAGGTAGATCCCCTTTTGTACCCCCTGTCTCCGTAACCCCCTGACCGATCCTACTCATGTTCGAACTTAAAAATTCTATGGACCTCAACTACTTGTATACCAAAAATCATGAAGATCAGAGCAACGGTACTCAAGTTATTGTCGAACAAACATACAAACATACGAGCGACCGACCGTCTCAACACTAGACCTCACTCGCTACGCTCGCGCTCGTTCGGTCAATAAAATGAAGTAGGTACCTACGGGTAAAAATGGCCAGTAAAATGTTTTTAAAAAACCCTTCATATTAGTGACAAAATAAATTTCTGTATCTGGTTAAATGTATCTGGCTTCAGTGTCTGTGTGTATTTACAAATGAAAAAGTATTCTATCCGTTATCTGGCCCAATATAACACAAGTCTAGTTACTTAGCTTGGAGCTAGATGGCGCTATTTGCAACGTCATGCAGTTTTTTATCGTATATATTTTTATCGTACTTAATTGACGAAAAATACTACTTATGTCATATTTCCACTTCAAGATCGTAAAAACACTCAATCATTTTAACGGCTGTGGCCACGAAAGAAACAGCAACTTAAGCCATTCCTCATCTGCGGCAAGTAATTAGAAATACGCCTCGGATTCCGCCTTAATTGTATCCAGGGTAGCGCAACCTGAACTTTTTATGGCATTGCTTAATTGCGACATTATTACTTGAAAACACTTGAAAATGATATTTAGCTTAGCTCGCAGACCGTTCGCAGAAAAACCGTTCTCTGGTTTTTATTTATTGAAGTCCGCTTGGGGTTTCGTTATCACTTGAAAATGATATTTATATTGGAATTACTTATAATTAACAAAAAATACTTCCCAAAAAATAGTACCTACTTAAGTAAACATAACCTAAAAATATTAAAAACATATTCCTTTACTTTTTACTGTTTTAGTTACCCATTTGTTGTTATCGCGGCAACATAAATTATACATCATCTGTTAAAATTTCAACTCCCTGGTTATCATGGTTCATGAGATACAGCCTGGTGACAGACAGACAGATAGATGGACAGTAGTTACCTCGTCCTTTTCGCCTAGGGAGTTGCCGTTCTCGAGGCGGTACCTCCGCGCCACCGCATCCACTGCTCCTCCGACGTCGCTGCTTGCCGATAACTGGAACAATAGGAAGATATATTTATTTTACAGGTTTTACAGATACCTGCTTGGTTATATAATGAACTAGCGAACCGCCCTGGCTCCCCTCGGATAGCAAAGCAAAATATGATGATTGGTTTTTGAGTTTACACGGCGGCCGCCGAAAGCTACCAATCGACATGATATTTTCCGACATCTTGTGATATACAGTCAATTTACAAAAAAATAAATTAAAATTTAAAAAACCGACTTCAAAAAAACCTAAAAACAAAAATTAAAAAACCTGAAAAGAAAAACAAAAAAGTGTAAAATAATCCATTTCGGGTTACTTACTTGGAAGTCGGACTGGGTTAGATTGAATGTTGAGAGGTATAAAGAAAACATGGTGTCACCCAGTCCGACTTCCAAGTATAAGTAACCCGAAATGGATTATTTTACACTTTTTTGTTTTTCTTTTCAGGTTTTTTAATTTTTGTTTTTAGGTTTTTTTGAAGTCGGTTTTTTAAATTTTAATTTATTTTTTTATTTAATCATTTTTAGTGCCAATGTCACTGGAAATTCTACTCCATGAGGCGAAAGCGACTGTTTCTTCAAATTGCAACCTGTACCTAATCGTAACCCATTGAAGAGTTTGATGATAAGAAGGTGTTTTCAGATGCTCCAATCATCGGTACCTATTTGTGTATGGGCCACTTCTATTAGTGGAAATGGAAAACTGAGCAATTTGTTGAATCTCGCTGTGCAGATCTGTTCATCACTCCGTAGATCCTTATCAGATCTTCGTTTAGGATAGGGTTCTCTATCAAAATTCATTCAAACCCAGTCCGGCAAGGCAAAGGCGAATATTTTATTCAAATTGTAACCTGTAATCGTAACCGATTGAAGAGTTTTCTGATGAGAAGGTGGTTTCAGATATTGCATTTATCGGTAACTTTTAGTTTATGGGCCAATTCTACTGGTGGAAATCGAAAAATGAGCAATTTACTGCATTCTCGAGGTGCAATTCTGTTCACCACTTCGAAGATCCTCATCAGAACTTCATTTAAGATAAGGTTCTCTATCAACATTCATTCAAACCCAGTCCGGCGACTAAATTCGACTAAATTCTTCAAATTGTAACCTGTAATCGTAACCGATTGAAGAGTTTTCTGATGAGAAGGTGGTTTCAGATATTCCATTTATCGGTAACTGTTCGTTTATGGGCCAATTGTACTGGTGGAAATCGAAAACTGAGCAATTTGCTGCACTCTCGAGGTGCAATTCTGTTCATCACTCCGAAGATTCTCATCAGATCTCCACCAAAATTGTATGGGACCACCCCTGAGGTGTCACCTTCCGAACACAAAAAGAATCATCTCAATCGGTTAAGCCGTCTTCGAATGATCGCGTAACATACACACAAAAAAAAAAAAAAAAAACATACAGACGAATTGAGAACCTCCTCCTTTTTTGAAGTCGGTTAAAAATAAACGCTATTCATAAATCAATCAGTCTAATAGTGAAAACCGTATCCGTTCAGAAGTTTGAGTTTATTGCGTTCAGACAGACAGACGCGGCAATCCTTTCCTAAGTTTACCAGACGTCCGCAATATTCGTTATCCTGATTCGTACCGCAAGGTAGTGGAATCGGTTGCCTGCTTCTGTCTCTCCTGACGTGTATAATTTGGGGGTCTTCAAGTCGCGAGTGAATAGGTATCTTCTAGGAAAGCGTGCTATATCTTAGACCGCATCGTCACCTAGATATTGGTACTGTATACTCACTATCACACCTGCCTGCCTGATGGTATCAGTCTATACCATCAAGCATTATGCCGTAGTCAACCGATGGCATCTCAACCGACTCATTTTTTTTCTTCACCCATCCGATTCCTGACTCAACCGACAGCATCTCTTTATTGCCAAGTATGATACCAAGTGAGTACCAGACGTTCACACTAAGCGCTTTGCTTCGTCATTCCTTATTCGTACCTACTGCAAGGGAATGGAATCGGTTGCCCGCGTCTGTCTTTCCTGACGTGTCAATTTAGGGGGTCTTTAAGTCGCGAGTGAATAGGTATCTTCTAGGAAGGCGTGCTACATCTTAGGCCGCATCGTCACCTACCATCAGGCAGGTGTGATAGTGGTCAAACACTGACCCTATCATATAAAAAAGAGGTTTAACTTAGTACCAGAAGTTATATTTATTCGTACTTAGGTATTATAAGTAGGTAATGCGATAATTTTCCTATTTGACAGCACACTCGTACCTAATGCTGATTGATGATGATTGCTTCAACGTTGGTAATTACGGACATTAACATAATGTTTCACTTAATCCTTTTGATGAATAGATTCCATTGATACGTATTACTTACAATATGTAATTCGGTATTCCATATTTTTATGTTTGTAACGAATAGGGTCCGAGACTATCTGGACCGATTTAGGTAAAACTTGGTATTAGGATACATTGATTCATCTTCTTTTTACCATGGCGAATCCCCAAAATATTCGTTAACTACCTGCGCCCTGCGGTTTCACCCGCGTAAGTCCTGTCCTGATCCCGTGGAAGAATATGTATAAAAGTAGCCCATATGCTAACCCAGGTCCCTATCTATCTACATACCTAGTTTCATTGCAATCAGAAGGCCAATTCTTGTAAAAATCATTGTTGAAATTACATTTCAATATAATTTCGATTGCATTTCAATCACAAATAATACCCTCAAAGTAGCTCAAAACAACCTGAAAGTCACCTTTTTGCAAAAAAAAACTGACTTTGAGAGTATTTTTTGCAATCGAAATGATATTGAAATGTAATTTGAACAATGTTATTTACGAGAATTGGCCTTCTGTTCAGTTCTCACATTTTTAATGCATATTATTAGTAGGATTAGTAAATACCTACATACAGGGTTATTGGTAATTATACTAGCAAGCCATTGAGGGCTACTTCTGTGCACCATAACAAACAACTTTTGTTCTACGACTTTTGGAAATTCGATAAAAAAAATGAATTGAGGTTATCTTAATTCTAAAAACAGCAGATTTTTTAAAACAAAGGTCATTCAGACTAAGAACAGTAGATAAAACTTAAAAAATAAGTAAAATTTTAAGGTTAATGACCTCTCCGTGTATGGAACAGCTGATTAATAGGTTAACCTAACCTAAAATAATTCAAAAAAATATTCGAATTTCCAAAAGTCGTAGATCAAAATTTGTTTAGGTACACAGAAGTAGCCCTAAACGGCTTGCTAGTATAATTACCAATAACCCTGTTTAAGTTAGAGTTTTTCAGGTCGTCCCGTAGATTTTCTAACTTGACCTAGCGACTGCTTTCTGGGATAGCATCCGAGAACAATGGCTTTAAGTGTTTTCCGAACCACTGGAACTATTTTTACAAAGCACTACGGTATTTATTCTACCTAACTCAATTTCACAAAATTAGTCACGTAATCTTATTCTTCTACAGGGATTGAATCGTAGATAGGTAAGTACTTGAAATTGTACTGGTACAGGTAGCGGCACGTAAGTTTAGCGCTGAGCGAAATGTAGAGGGGATAGCTGCGCATGGGTACAGTCACGAACATTAAGTATAACTTTAATTAGTACCTATAACCAAAAAAAATTACGAACATATTTAAATAAATATAGTAGGTACTTAAGTCTATCACTAACCGAAACGTGGAAGATATATTAGGTACTGTCGCGCGCGCAAATATTAATGAATAGTTAATGTTAAAGTTTTGTATAGCTTGTAACAGGTTGTTTTACTATTCAAGATTAACCTCTTTTTTATTTAAATCAGGAAATGAAATAAACGACTTCCATACAAAGTTGATCATGTGACAAAGTGGATAAGTTTATAGGGGGTAGGAAATAATAATACATTCGAAATAATATGTATTGTAATCGAATTTGTCAATTTTTGTTTAATACGTGAACGGCAATAACAATACACTTTAGAACGCGACTGTACAGTCAGAAGTCCGCGGAGCGTCGTATCGGTGCGGGGGACGGAATACGACAGGCTACCAACCGGGGCGCAACGCACGCGCACCCTTCGTCCCTCTAGCACCCCTGTGATAGGTACCTATTTTTTTACTTCTGCGCAATAACGGTCAGCGCTAAACTTACGTGCCGCTACTTGTATACGGACTGTTCCGCAACTTAGATCTCTTTATTTGGGTCCTCTTTGTGTGAGGATAGAGTAGGCTTGCCCAGCACCTATTACTTATACCATCCTATACTATCCCTATAAATCTAATATCTTGGTTGATTTCCAATTATTTTATTATTATTACAGAATTTTACGAAGATGACGAATAAAAAAATACCTACATGTTCCGTTTGTACTTTGTAGCTACAAATTAAGTTTAAGTTCTACCCATGTTTAAATATCGTATGCACGAAAAGATTTATAATCTGTTGACACTATATTATTATTATGACCTTTTCTAGGTAGGTCCTTATCACGACTGTAAGCTACAGCACTGGAAAAGTTTTTAACTAAACTAAAGTTTGCCTGGAAGAGATCGCTTTGAGCGATAAGGCCGCCCTTTGTATCACTTAGACTTATGCTTTGTTTTGTATATTTAATCTATAAGTACTTCACTATCATCACTATAACTACATAGTATAAAACAAAGTCGCTTTTTCTGTCCTTATTTCCCTTTGTATACTTAGATCTTTAAAACTACGCAATGGATTTTGATGCGGTTTTTTTTAATAGATAGAGTGAATCAAGATGAAGGTTTATATGTATACCTAATACATGCATAATATAGCCGTGCGAAGCCGGGGCGGGTCGCTAGTATAATATATATTTTTTTTTTATAAAAATAAAGATTTACATACACATCACAAATAAAAAACACCGTCCAAAGCGTCTCTGCACGCGGCATCGTCCTCAAGAGGCTGGCGGCATTCCCTCTCTGGATAGCCAGGCTCACCCTTTGAGTGAAGAAGCCGCCAGTTGCTTGGGGGTTTTATAATATAACAGAATTTTACGAAGATGACCAATAATAAAAATACCTACATGTTCCGTTTGTACTTTGTAGCTAAAAATTTAGTTTAAGTTCTACCTATGTTTAAATATCGTATGCACGAAATGAGTTATAATCTGTTGACACTATATAATTTTTAAGACCTAGCTTTATGAAAAGTCACAATACCAATTAGCTGAACCCCACGTGGCCTAGAGCTCACTCGCCAATCTGTAAGGTTGTACAGTAATTAAAAAAAAAAAAAAACAATTATTTCAGATAACATAGATCCATATTAAAATACAAAATTATAGATTAAATAAAATGTCATGTCAAGGGATAAAGATAGATGATTACAAACTAAGATGTCAAAAATAAAATAAAAACATGAATCAAGTACCTAATAATAAATGTCAAACAATACAGAAGTCAATAGAATAAAGCAAAATCAAAAGTCAGGCATTTACATATTATAATATCATAATAATTTAATTTATCCTGTACACAACTTCGGCGTGAGGGTTTATTGTTGAGGCGACCCAGTGTTGCCATATCTGGCTATCAGGTCTGTAAGCCAGGGCTTTCAGAAAGCTATTGGAACTGCCTTGGATTCTGTTTCGAACAGATGTTACCTGATTCTGTTTTTTTAAACAATATACTATACAATACAATATACAATAAAAATAGGTTAATACTATATTTTTTTTACTGCAAATGAGCATGCGAATGAGCTCTGGGTCACATGGGGTTCAGCTAATTGGTAATGTGACTATACCTACTAATGTAGTTTAAGTTCTAGCTATGTTTAAATATCATACACGAAATGATTTATAATCTGTTGACACTATATTATTTTTAAGACCTTTATGTACACATGATAATCGATTCTATTCTGAGCTTAGTCGACCGTATCCAGAGGGAAGAACTAACTCGTCAATACGTCTAGAGCCAACAACCGCAGGATTCATTACGATGTTTTCCTTCACCGTAAGAGCAATGCCAATTAGCGCACATACATTTTCCAAGGAAAAAACATGCATGGTCGAATTTAGATTTGGAACCACAACTTTATCGGGTTGAAAGTCAAGGTGTCTACCACTAAGCCAACGCCGCTTTCCTAGGTAGGTCCTTTTCGCGACTGGAAAGCTACATCACTGGAAAAGTTTTTAACCAAACTAAAGTTTGCCTGGAAGAGGTCGCTTTGAGCGATAAGGCCGCCCTTTGTAACACTTAGACTTATGCTTTGTTTTGTATATTTAATTAGCGACCCGCCCCGGCTTCGCACGGCTATATTATGCATGTATTATACATATAAACCTTCCTCTCGAATCACTCTATCTATTAAAAAATCACATCCAAATCCGTTGCGTAGTTTTAAAGATCTAAGCATACATAGGGACAGATAGCGGAAAGTGACTTTGTTTTATATTATGTAACTAGCGACACGCCCCGGCTTCGCACGGCTATATTATGCATGTATTATACATATAAACCCTTCTCTTGAATCACTCTATCTATTAAAAAAACCGCATCAAAATCCATTGCGTAGTTTTAAAGATTTAAGCATACTTATGGATATAGGGACAGAGAAAGCGACTTTGTTTTATACTATGTAGTGAAGTGATAGTGAAGTGATGATGTAATTAAAAATGTTGTTTGCAGTAAAGAATTTATCTATTTAACTATTGATAGACCATAAAACCAACAATTCAACATTGCAAATTCTATTTATTTTGTAACAAAAAGCATTTTACGTGATGAATTTTCCGATGTATCCGAGCGAACGTTGATATTTTGTTTGTTGGAAACTAGGCCGGACGGCGCCCTCGATTCGAGGGTCAGCTGAGGTTCGTTAGCGGAGCCCCTTCGTGACACCAGCTCGCCCTCACTTGCCATTCGGATTATCATGGTTCATATATTTTTGCCCCTTAAAGATTTTGAAAGTAAACAATATGTTATAGGTGCTCGGATTTATTATTTGTTTTGTTTCAGCGGTATGAGGGTATATATTTCAAAAGATAGTACCTACCTTTCTATACTAATAGGTATTATAAAGCTGAAGAGTTTGTTTGTTTGGACGCGCTAATCTCAGGGACTACTGGTTCGAAATGAAATTTTTGTATTTGATAGTCCATTTATCGAGAAAGGCTTTAGGCTACTTTTTATCCCGATATTCCCACGGGATCGGGAGTTACGCGGGTGAAACCGCGGTGGAGAGGTGTTTTTGTTCGACCTCTGACTGCCCTAAAAAATATAAAACTAAATCAATTTGATCCAAAAGCCGAATTTTCCTTATATTTTATAAAGATTTTAAGGCTTTTAAAATTCGTAAGCTCTTTTCGTCGCGAACTTTTTAATTTTTCCAATAAATTATTTTGTTTACCTACGGAATGAGAATTTTGTCATAGCTTTCGAAAGCTGTAAACAATCTACCGACTCCCACTACTGTATTTGTCCGGACTGCCTTATTTATTTATGAATAGCTGTCCCATAATTCAATTTCTATCTGAGTATTAAATTTCGGCATGAGTAAGCACAAATAACATGGGGTCCGCCTGTGACGTGATTGGAAATTTCAGTACATTATATGTACGTATCCCTTTGAACTTATACTCAGCTATCGAAACTGTTTCTTTTTAAGTACCTACCTTTTATAAGGGACCAGCTATTTTAGGCAAATCTGAGTGTAGGTTACGTAAATATAAAGGCACTTATCATCAGAACATATTTTAATCATATAAATTACATACCCATCGGCAGGGACCAGCTATTTTAGGCAAATCTGAGTGTAGGTTACGTAAATATAAAGGCACTTATCATCAGAACATATTTTAATCATATAAATTACATACCCATCGGCATTATTTTACCACAACGCTTAATCCACTCACTAAAAGGTATTAAACTAATTAACTCAAATAATGGTACAACCATAAAAAGGTTCGGACATCATGAAGCTACTGCGACAGAATGAACCGCGTTACGTCATTTTATTCCTATTTATAGACACAAAACAGTAGTCAAGATGGCGGCACCCTGACGTATACATCAAATGAAGCACTGTATTGTTGACTTCCTTCAGTCGTTTTCGTTTTGTTACTGACACTTTAGAGGCGTATCTAGCCCATGTAGCGCCCTCTTGTAAACTCGCGGTCAAAATGTAGATAGCACATTACCACAAACTGTCATTTTAATCCAATGTATATTAAACTCGTTTTGTTGGATTGTTTGGAAATTAAATTGAAAATCGATTGAAGAAATTTAACAATTTGGGTGGTGATGATGCTGTTGACTGTATTTAGACTTTTACAGGGTGTTTAACCAAACAAGCCTAAACATACCAATGTATACACGGTGTACCAAGGGGGGTGGATCATCGGTTGTTGGGGGGTATGGGACCTCAGTACCTATCGATTTAACCCCCATGTATGTTCAGCTCTGGTTCAATTGTATGTATGAAAAAAATATTGATTATTGTTACTTTTTCGACCATCAAGTACATTTTTCAACATGATGTCCTAGTTCTAACTAAATGAAAATTTTAGGGTTTATACTTCATGAAAGCCAGTAGTTTTTAAAATAAGTTGCAGAAAAAAAATTCTGTGAAATATTTGTTTTAGAACCATACAAAGATAATGTAAACATTAGATTTTGAAAAAATATTACTAAAATTTAATTACTATTATTATTACTTTAATGGTTATATTTTGAGTTTTATAAATCTTAGACTCTGATTGATTTATGGGTTAAAAAGGTCCACTATTAAACTTGTTTCACAAAAAAAAAGCAGAATCGCAGACCTGATAGTTTGGCTGTAATTGCGAAGTCCAGGGTGAAATCTGATTTTGACTAAAATTTCACTAAAGTTCAAATAACTTTTGAACCAATGAATATTGTTAAACATACATGGGGGTTAAATCGATAGGTACTGAGGTCCCCCACCCCCCAGCAACCAATGATCCACCCCCCTTGTTACACCGTGTATATAGTTGTTTAATCAATGTGAAAAAATTGAAAATTGTAAAAAATAAACGACTTTTCATACTAACTCGATCAGCTAATCGGTCACTTTGTATAGTGTTGAGTAAATTTTTTTAATTTATTTAGTTTATTGGCAATGATATAACATTTAGGTACTTATATAGACATGCAATTTTTACGTGGATCATTGAAAGTATCGCGGACGGTCGGCGAGATCGGCAAATGGCGCTTGCGCCCGTGTGCAACGCACACCCTACATCAGAGGTTAAATCGCCTCCGTTTACTATTTATTCGATAGGTATGTATGCTGTTTATGATTTACAAGAATAACTAACCAATATTAAGTATGGTGGGCTTACGTTCATATCTGCGAATAGCAGACGGATTTCATTAATAGGTAATTTTGACGATTTAAGACCAATATAAGGACCCACCTTAATAAATTTTTCTCAATCATCTACCTCATAAACTCACAATGTAATGTCAATCTGAAGTTAAGTATGTACATTATATCAACGTAGATTGAAATCGTAAAAGTAAATATTTTCTCTAGGACGCGGTGGCAATTGAGCCTTGAGCCGCGCACCCTTGACTACTCCAAGTTACATTTATTTCTAATGAGTACTTTAATAGCTCGCGCAGTTACTTATTTATTACCTACCTAATGTCATAATTTATTGACTTTATAGGTAGATATTGTCACAATATACAGGAAATTATACTATCAAGCCGTTGAGGGCTACTTCTGTGCACCATAACAAACAACGTTTGTTCTACGACTTTTGGAAATTCGAACATTTTTTTGAAAATTTTGAGGTTAGGTTAGTTTACCTGAAAATCAGCTGATCCTTACACGGAGAGGTGATTAACCTTAAAATTTTATTTATTTTTTAAGTTTCATCTACTGTTCTTAGTCTGAATGACCTTTGTTGTAAAAAATCCGCTGTTTTTCGAATATATGTAAACTCAATAACATTTTTTTTTTCGAATTTTCAAAAGTCGGGGAACAAAAGTTGTTTGTTAAGGTGCACAGAAGTAGCCCTCAACGGTTTGCTAATATAATTTCCAATAACCCTAGTGACAAGCCGCATTTATTTTGGAGTCGGAGCTAGGATTCCACATGAAAGCCATATAAATAAAGGCGTGAATCAAACATAAAACTGTTTTTTCATTGAGGGATTGAAAAAAGAATATCATCTGAAAAGATAATAATACAACAAGACAAAACAAGATCCATAAAGTAACGAGAGTGATAGAGTTTATCCATATTCGTCAAAATCCTGGTTAAACACACAATTTCAATACTTACTTTAATTTGTGTACTTATATCGGTGTTCTGTTACATATATTTCTTCTTCAAATTAAGTTGTCTATCTATATATGTTCAAAAAAAAAAGTATATTCAGACATAAACTTCTGTCTATATGCTACCGCTCGACGCTCTGCCGTTGGTTAGTCAGAATGAATTAGCCAAGCCTAGTATACGGATGTAAGCGCAACTGATTCACGACTCTACCCGTGGTGGCTCTGGGAAAATTTATCGATTGGCCCTATTCAACAAATTTGCCAAGTGCCATTCATCGAAAAGGCCCCTTTTTCGGCGGTTGATTTTTGTATAAAGGCATTTTCAGAAAAAACGTAAGTGTCAGCAAAACAACTGTAACAGACGCATAATTTAGGTTTTTAGAATAACCATTAGGTATCCATTAGGATATCCATTAGGTACACTAAGCTGTAGTTCATGTACAAAAATCAACTTCCTATATAGCCGAAAGAGGCCCTATTTTTCGGCAAATTCACTGAATCGGACCTCTTTCGGCTAGAAAATTCTTTTTTTTTGCCATTCATTTTTCGGCTAGAAAATAGATTTTTGTGCATTTCAGAAAAACAAAATAGTCAGCAAAACAACTGTAGGATAATAATATCCACTACACTAAGCTTTAGTTCGTGTTCGTGGTATATTGCGACTCCATTATTACGCCACTGCCTTTAGAGGTTAGCACTGCATTGGAATCTGAAACCCTGTCAGATTATGTCGAGTTCGACGAATCTAGTTTGCTAACTATGGGTTTTATAAAGTTGTAGAGTTTGTTAGACTTACCTACGTTTATAATAATGGTTGTTGGCAACTGAAACTACTGTAGATAGGTATAATGTAGACATAGAAATGTATATTTACTTCGTAGAAGGAATCTCACCGATTCACTGCATCATTACACATGTTGGAAATAAAAGCAAGTAGGTAATTCAGTGAAATAGAGCTACGAAATAGAACTAAGTATTTTTTGTATTAAACTAGCATCATCTCGCAGTTTCACCCGTGTAACTCCCGATCGAGAATCTCGAATATCCAGACAAACTCCCAATGAATCAATGCATCCTCATAGCAAGTTTCATCAATATCGGTCCAGTAGTTTCGGAGCCTGTTCAATGCAAACAAACAATCAAATCTTTCATCTCTAAAATACTAGTATAGATATTTATAGATAGGTCAGCGTTTGACCTGCACTATCTCACATCATCACTACATAGTCACTACATAGTAGGTATAAAACAAAGTCGCTTTTTCTGTCCCTATTTCCCTTTGACCGCTTAGATCTTTAAAACTACGCAACGGATTTTGATGCGGTTTTTTTAATAGATAGAGTGATTCAAGAGGAAGGTTTATATGTATAATACATGCATAATATAGCCGTGCGAAGCCGGAGCGGGTCGCTAGTATAAAATAAAGTCACTTTTCGCCGTCCCTATGTCCCTTTGTATGCTTAGATCTTTAAAACTACGCAACGGATTTTGATGCGGTTTTATTTAATAGATAGAGTGATTCAAGAGGAAGGTTTATATGTATAATACATGCATAATATAGCCGTGCGAAGCCGGAGCGGGTCGCTAGTTAGTAATATGGCAATGCGGTCTAGGATGTAGCACGCCTAGGAGTTCCTAGGAGATAGGTACCTGTGCGCTCGAGATTCAATGACCCGATAAACGGGGGCCATTGAGGAACGCGAGTGAAGGTAGGGAGTCCTCCTTTTGCGGCTGCACCGGCCTACGTTTCCCGTCTTCTATCGTTGTTTGGACAGAAAAATTTGCATCATAAATGAAACGTAAGTACCTACTTACTTAGATGTAATCTATTTTTTTTACTGAATTTTTAACTACGTTCATACGTAGAATCTTTGACGGGAGCACGAAATTTTCATTAAAAAGCGACCTAAATTAGTTTTTCCTTTACGGTAGAAATGAGAAACTTACAAAGGGATTTTTGCATTATCTGCGAGCGACGTACCTACTTATATCTCAGTGACTTCAGTAAGCCAATCCTCTTTGTGAACACACGCGTAAAATATGAATCTAGTTATGAAGGTATTATACTAATATGTTCGACTAAGCTGATAGGATGGTATACCGAAGTGCTGGGCCAGCCTACTATATCTATACCTTTTTTTTTTTTTTTTTTTAAGGTGGAGAAATGCGCCTTATGCATCATCCCGCCACTCCCCGGGGGGGGAGTAGCGAGGGTATGTGGGGCTCCCTGCTGGCCTGAAGGTGGTGGGCGGCCAGAGGTTTACCCACTAAAACTCCACCGGTTCCTCTCTCGCCGTGATGTACGTCGGGGCTGCGGGAACGGGTGCGATTCGACCGCGGCACCCGACGGCACTATATCTATACCTACATGATCCAGGCACTAGTATTGTTTTCATGTGAAAAAGCCTATACGATTGATTGGCCTGTCGATAGTATAGATACAATCGATAGTATTGTTCCTATCGAAGAATAAAATGTCGATAGGCTAATGATACTATCGGTTTTTAGTGAACTATCGATAGACTATCTATTATTCAGCGATAGTCGACTTTCGATCGCAACACTACATTGCATCGCCCTACTAGGTACTACTACTATATCACAATTAGGTAGGTACGCAATTCCCACGCTCATTCCTCGTGTTACATGTTAACAATTTTGACCCTAAATTGTACCTACTTATGTCTTTAACCCACCATAACCCTCGATCGCTTTCTTATAATTACCTACCAATATCCATGTATAGAAATAAATGTCCCAAATCAGAGAAAAGACCTTTCTTAAATGCCCCGGGTTTAATATAGCTTAACCCACCTTCTGGGTGAAGTAAAAATATGCATGAAATTACGAGACACTGAGCCACCCATTCCGTACATGCCATCGTAAAAAGTCAAGAAAATTAATAACCAAGGATAGTGAAGTTATACAATGTTGGGATATTGCTCGCAATATTTTTCCTTTATGTTAATAAAGGTTGTTTGAATCAATTTAAGACAAGATATGCTCTGTCTAAACTATAAAGTGTAAAGATTTTTTTGTTTGTATATAACGAACTAGCGACCCGCCCCGGCTTCGCACGGCTATATTATGCATGTATTATACATATAAACCTTCCTCTTGAATCACTTTATCTATTAAAAAAAACCGCATCAAAATCTTTTTTGGGTAGTTTTAAAGATTTAAGCTTACAAAGGGTTAAAGGGACATAGGGACAGTGAAAGCGACTTTGTTTCATACTATGTAGTGATAGTGATAGTGATAAGGCTCCGAAACTACTGGACCGATTTATATAAAACTTGGTATGAAGACACATTCATTAGGAATATTATAGGTTACCTTTTATCCCGATATTCCCACGGAATCGGGAGTTACAAAGGTGTAATCGCGGAGCGCTGCTAGTCTTTAATAATGGTTGTGTTGGATTACCAAGAGTTATTGGCCTGATGATCTCTAGATTGGGGAAATTGTTGGCTTCCTCAATCAACTGGGTAGTAAATTGCTGGAAGTAAAAAATGGTTCGTCTTACTCTGGCAAGTGAGATAACTAAGTAGATTGAGTTGATTAGTTATAACTAGCGACCCGCTCCGGCTTCGCAATGCTATATTATGCATGTATTATACATATAAACCTTCCTCTTGAATCACTCTATCTATTAAAAAAACCGCATCAAAATCCGTTGCGTAGTTTTAAAGATTTAAGCATACAAAGGGAAATAGGGACAGAGAAAGCGACTTTGTTTTATACTATGTAGTGATTACATTGCCGACTTAGTTCATATTGTCCTTTTCTCAGAATGTCCTTTCTAAGAATGACCTTTTCTCAAAATGTCCCTTTCTCAAATTGTACAATTGTTACAAGCAAGTACAGTCAAGTGTACATCGAGCTTTAGCGTATAGAACTTGCGGGCGGGCTTTAGTCGTTTTAATTGGAGCTTACACCAAGTTAAGCTACAGGGATCGAGTCCAACCTATAGTCGAAATTATAAAAAACATACATAAAACAGTTTTACCCGTACCTATAATAAGCAAACACATAATACACACTAGTCACTATGAACTACAAAAGGACATCATTCAAATCGTACCCAAAAATTAAGGTGCCGGCCAGTAAAAAAAAAATGTTTCTATCTTGTAGAGAATAACATTTTAAACAATGTTTACTAAGGCAACAAAGAGCTACGATCAACCATCGTTGAGTAATTTTACATTGAAAAACCAAAAAAAATGCATTTTATAGAGATCAGTTTGACCACTTTTAAGATATTACTACAGAAAAAATATAAAAATAGGTAGTAAATGGATAACCTTTGTCTGTTTTTATTATATTTATATACATAGGTAATATCGTGTATCGTGTAGTAACATCTTAAAAGTGGTCAAACTGATCTCTATTACATGCATTTTTTTGGTTTTTCAATGTAAAATAACTTAACGATGCATGGTAGAACGTAGCTCTTTGTTGCCTTAGTAAAAACTGTTTAAAATGTTATTCTCTACAAGATAGACACATTTTTTTTCACTGGCCGGAATTTTTGTTGTGGTCATTTTTTGTTAGAAACATGAATGATCTCCTTTACCAGCCCCTTTTTATTTTTACCCCAAAACTTCCAAAAAAGTCCTTTCCTAGTGCTCCCCTACGTTCTAAAAAAAAAACAGCGCACTCCGGGAGTGCAGGCAGAAGTGAAAACAATAAACTTGTTATTTCTCATAGAATATTTCTTGAAACGATCTGCTACTGCCATCTATTAGCACTCACTTAAACAAATATAGTTTATTTTTTATTCGCTAGATGGCAGTAAAAAAATTAAATCAGCGCCATCTACATTCGAATAGCGGTCTTTCTAGAAACTAAGTTTCTCAATTTGTGCAATAGATGGCAGTATAAGTTAAACAAAAAGACTAACACAAATAAAATCTCATCTGTCGCGTCAAAATCTGTCGCGTCAAAATCTGTCGCGAGAACGGCTGAAAATGCTCACCCACAAAAGTGCCCAACGCGCATAAGAAGTTTTCACTTCAAAAACGTCTATGCGAAATTACACACTCGTATAGTTTCAGAGATTTCTTATTAAGTATTTTTCTACAAAAAGAAGCTAATTTAGGGACTGCGGAGTGAAGAATTTTTAATTTTCTATGTTTTAAAATTAACGAAGAGCACGATATTTTTTTATAATTGAAAAAGTTGGCGAAAGTATCTATCGATATTTCAGTACTTTACCAGTGAATTGGAAAGGAATATTTTACCAATTAATTTTCCTGAGTACCTTCTTATTAGTATACCCTTACGAAATTTAATTTGGTAAAGTCTTAAGTAAGTTAGGATTGCGAGGACCCCTAACTCAATGGTTTAATTAAAACACCACAGATTTCCAAATTAATAAACTCCGATGACAGAGACGCCAAAAGTTAGTTCGGTAAATATTTTGAAAACATGTTTTAGAATAAGTTTTGGAGATTTTAGAATTCAAACACATCTATCGGTGCGGTCAAATTTTTTTGTTTTTTATTTTTTTTTGACTTTAAGGCTCTGCGCAGATACAACAGGTATAAATAAATAAATATTTACAAGACGTAGGTACCACATATCGCCATCTAGCCCCAAGCTAAGTACTACTTACGTTATACGTTAAGTACAACTTGTGTTATGGGTGCTAGACAACGGATATACTTACCACATACTTTTATTTTGTAAATACATAGAAACAACCAGAGCACAGACAATTAACTATCTATAAATACTTGTCTGAGGCGGGAATCGAACCCGCAGTCCTGTGTTTGGCAGTCCGGCATCGTGACCATTGTGCTAACTGGGTCGTCAAATGAAGTTACTACCTTTGCCAGGCTTTGGCTAGTTTGGGGACAGGAGTTCAATGTGTATTTATGCAACCTTAGTATTTTAATTTTTCTTAGTAGGTAGGTAGGTACTTTAATTTTGTAAGTGATATGTGTTCCGTAGAGGAACAAAGTATATTGGTTCGATTATTTTTATCTATAGTTGAGGGTAGGTCTTTGAAAGAAAACACAATTTGTGGGTAGATTACATTTATCCCGTTTGAATAACGAATGTACCACGACAGACAGTTCGTCTCGCTACCTTCGAGCGAGCACATCCATCGAGCTCCGTTGTAGTACCGGTTCGCGCCGCGCATCGAGTGTGGACCTTTGTCGCGTTTTGCGTAATATTGGACTGCGTATCAAGTTCGGTATATTCTTGTGGACATTTGTGTGGATCTGAAAGTGCCTAGCCTTCGGTCCCTTCGGCACATCGTCTGAGGTGGAAACTGAATACCAACACCCTATGGATTTGATGAACAAGGATCGATAACGGACACGTCTCCATCGGCCAGAACCCTCGGAACACCTTCGAGAGCAATAAGGTCAGTGGCCGTAACCGTAACCGTAACTTCCCTACAATATATTTTGTTAAATATTAAGGTTTTGAATAAATTATTATATATAATTTAATAAAAAAATATCATCGAAATCTGATCTCATGAAGCGGGCGGGCGATCTCATGGGCGAAGATATCCAATCAAAAATCGCCCACGACAAAACAAATCTAGAAACTTTTAGGTCAAGTTTTGTCCAGTTTTTTTGTATAATACGACTTATAGGAGTAGGTACCAAACATACAGAGGAAAGCAAATTTTGCAAGACTTGAAGCAGAGACGCTAGGCTCGCTTCGCTTACTCTGTCAATTATTTCACATTGAAGCAAAATTAATAGGTCCTAATTACCTTCCCCAAGGTAAACCGAAACATCTTCATAATATTAGCACCCTACAAACAACTAATGAGTACTTTGGTACTTTACACGTACTGATAATAGCAATTTACAAACAAGTACATATAAAGATTTTATGATAAGAACATGTAAATGTTGCTTCTATATTAATTTGACACCCTACTTTCAAGAAATGAGTACCTACATATCTGAGGTGAAGGCCATAGTAAACAGTAGCTGTCATCAGTAGTAGGTATTTAACTGATCGTGTAGGCTATGAGGCTAGTGTATTGATTACAGTATCAACCATGAAATTATAAATTTCTGAATTCCGGAATGACAGTGTTAAATACTGACATATCAGTACACACACTAGATTGAACGAATAAATTAAAAAGGGACGCGTGCCTTTCACTTTTTATGTCTGTCTCTCTCGCTCTTAGGCGGGCTAACCATGCCCGAGTGGAAGGGACGCGTGCCTCTCACTCGCTCTCATTGTGAGCGCATAACGTCAGCGGAGCGTAACGCAGTTTCTTGAAGTGTCACCCGGCAAACCAATTTATAAAACGTTGTCACGTCAAAATGATTTTTATTCTTTTTAAATCCAACGTAAGATAAATAGCCAAAAACCTTTAGTTTTTGCCGTATCCATTTCCCGTCAGAATTGTAGGAAACACGTTACAATACGGACCTGATAAATACTGAACGCGAACATTGCCTGTTTATTTCGTCGACGGAATAAGGTCCATCAGTATTTAACATATTGATGACCCACATTGGAACTTCTAGCCTTTGCCCGATAGTGGGTACAATTCCAGCAGACTGCTGACAGGTTGTTTAGTAAAAAGCAATTAGGTATATTTTTCCTCATTGAGCAGTAGACCGGCGTTCAACCTCTATTTCATACCATGGAAAGCTATTACGGTCACGACTGCTCGGTTGGCTTAGAAATTACGTATTACAGTCAAGTTTTTTTCAAGTTGGCTTTATTACTTTAAAGTTATTGCAAATCTGATTAGGTTGGTGAATCATCTCTAAAAACTAAATTATAATAATACTTAATCTAAATCATGATCGTACACTTGTAATTTATTGTCATGGATATAGGCATTTAATTTCGCCCGTTTTTTTTATAAGAAATAGGTCAGCGGTTGACCACTATTTGACACGATGTTAGTGACGATGTAGTAGGTATATGATGTAGCACGCTTTTCTGGAAAATAACTAAACCTACCTGTGAACTAGACGTTCGGGACTCAGAGACTCCCAAATAAAACAGGGCTTTGAAAAAGGCGAGAGAAGGAATTAAAGGAGACGGCGGCAGTGGAAAACGGCTAAAATTGTTAAAATTACATTCCAATATCATTCCAATTATATTTCGATTACAAAAAATACCACATAATATTTTTGGGAATACCAAAAGCTGACTTTGAGGGTTGAGCTACTATAAGGGTAATTTAATTATCCAAATGCAATCGAAATGATATTGCAATGTAATTTTAACAGTGTTACTTTTGGCCTTATGTCCTAATTTTGTTACTACTACCTATTCTTGCTAAAATAAAACCAATTTAATTAAAACAACAGGAATATAAAATCAATCAAAATGTAAGTGGTTGAATAAACTTTGAAGCTAGGATTGAAAATATAATTATTTATCTGGGTTGCTGAATTTAGCTTTCTAATAACACTTAATCCCTAAAGTCCTGTTATTTATACTTTACACCGCAGTAATTAAGTTACTGAAAGGTTTCAGCGGTCCGAAGGATAAATATCTATAATCTGGGAACTGATTGAGTTGGATATAGAAGGTAGCTTAAATTTATTATTTATATATTCAAAGTATAAGGAGTTATTTGAATATAATTATGCAGTTAGACTCAAAACCCGCGAAATATACCTTTGAAATGTAATTTTTTACTCGCAAACTCCCAAATTCCACCAAATTTGAATGAAGGGAATATGCCACGTTATATTCCCATTTTTCCCTATTTAGGGGATTCCGTTTGGGTATAATGCTAGTACCTCGATCCTTAGAGGTAAACGTAGGTATAATAAATTAGGTATAATACCTACCCTTAAGGGAAAATTTACCCGGCTCTCTCTCCATACAAACGACCTCTGTGGCGCGTCGGGCGAACACCCGACTGCGACGCAGAAGGTTGCGGGTTCGATTCCCGCCGGGAACAAGTATTTATGCTGACCATAAATTCTTGTTTCTGGTTCTGGGTGTTTCCTATATGTATATATTTACAAAAAAAAAAAAAAAGTATATAAGTAGTTTATCCGTTATCTGGCACCCATAACACAAGCATTAAGTTGCTTAGCTTGGGGCTGGATGGCGATGTGTAATGTGTCCTGAAATATTTAAAATTTAAAATATTTAAACGCAGTCGACTGTTTCCTCCCTGGATAATGACACTAGAGCAAATATTTTTGTTGCATAAAACCTATAACTGTCATGACTATGCCCCTATGTATGGTTTTTCATATTATAGAAAGTAAGAGTTAAAACAACAAAATATATATAAAAAATAAGACATGGGTTTGGTCATGGCAGTTATAAGTTTTATGCTACAAAAATAAATGCTCTAGTGTCATTATCCAGGGAGGAAACAGTCGACTACGTTTGTATGGAGAGAGAGCCTGTACCCTTTCCTCTTAAAGGTGCTACTGATTAAACCGACTCTTACCAGACAATACTCAGACATTTTTCGTTTGTAATTTAATCCTAATCACAGATTTATTAATAAAATTTCAGATAATTACTAGACTTAGGACACGTTAATTATTCTCTACCCAAGAGACGAGGCGTCCAAACAAACAACTCCATTGTTTAGTAACCATTGTTCTCTACAAAGGGCCCTTTGAATTTGATACAGCTTTGCTGAATCATTGAGTATGCTGCTTGATAAATTGCTTCATGTGTCTAAAAACTTTCAAATATTAAGCCGAAGTGGTATGACCAGAAGCGCGATAGAGGTGTCTTAGAAACAGTTTTTGATATCAACCACTAAAATCCATAGAATTATAATTCTACTGTCGTGAAGGTGAAGACATGCTTTGTATTGTCATACATTTCGAAATACCATTAGAGTGATTTGCCTCGATATAAAAAAATCGTGAAAATCTTAAAAAATCGTAATTTTATTGAGCTTTTTTAATTTTACGGCGATTGTAAAGAAAAAACACGTATAAAATTTATATTTTCATAAGCTTTACATCAAATTCCATAAGGTAGTACAGATGATTTTTCACTAAAATAAATGTGAGTCTTTTAATTACATAAGAAAGGTCACCACGGCCATTTCGCGGCGCGCGGGGGTAAAATCATCGCGCGGTGCGCGCGTGGGAAAGAGATAGGGGTTTTCAGGTCCCTTTTGGTGAGCGTGGATTACGAAGTAGGTGTACGGACATAGGGCATCAGTACCAGCTGAGCACGTACAAAAGGCATAGTATGAAAAGGTCACGCACCGGGTAGCGACAAAAGAAGATTAACAAAGTACCTATGACGCGAAATGTCAAATGTTTTGTTCCAAATACGATCTAGGTACGGTGAGTGAAGA
Source organism: Idaea aversata (assembly GCA_907269075.1). NCBI lineage: Eukaryota > Metazoa > Arthropoda > Insecta > Lepidoptera > Geometridae > Idaea > Idaea aversata. The sequence continues at coordinate 4,870,837 of OU026084.1, forward strand.
CGTTTTATGGTACTTCAAGCACATGAGTAGGAATAAGTGTGGTTTACGCTGTGTTTTCTGATGTTAGTATGCAGTGTAACAGGCGCGGATGTCAGCCCTCAAACAAGGTTGTGGTCACAGTGGTCACAAATAACAGTTTTTTTTGTTTGTAACAAATAGGCTCCGAAACTACAGAACCGATGATGAAACTTGGTATGAGGATATATGGCTTTTTATCCCTTGATATTCCTACGGGATCGGTAGTTATGCCGGTGAAACTGCAAAGCGGTGCTAGTAATTTAATAAACCTGTAAAATGTTATTTTTTTCGCTGACGATCATTATACATACGTAAATGAGGGATCCTTGGACTTGTCCTATATACCCACTGCCCAAATGGGACTAGGGATCAACATGAGCCCATCAAACTTAATAAACCGTGAAAGTATGACGTCACAAGTCTATTGAGTTGTGGGCATGCCCATCGTGCCCACAGAGAGAAGATGCCAATATACAAGATTACGCGCATAGCAACACAGTTAACCCGACTAAGGAAAAATGAAAGCAAACATTTACTACCTTGTTATAAACTGCATTTAAATTGGCTCTGAAGATAAAGAAACGGGAAGCGAAGGAAAGCATTCGAATAAATCAACATAAGTTAAGAGATGTCCTTTTACTCAGCCAAGATAAGTACATTCGATGGGGTACTAACGTTAAGTCGCGATGTCAACAGAATGAGGGTCAGGGATTTAAGACTGTCGGTACTTTTTAGTTAAATATATAGGTACCTACCTATTTACCTACACATGACTGACTAGCAACGCTCCACGGTTTCACCCGCGTAACTCCCGATGCCTTGGATATATCGGGATAAAAAGTAGCCTATGTTACTTCCAATGAATCAATGTATTATCATACCAAGTTTTATTAAAATCGTTCCAGTAGTTTCGGAGCCTATTCGTTACAATCTAAAAACAAAGAAATCTTTCCTCTTTAAGATATTGGTATACAGGGTTATTGGAAATTATACTAGCAAGCCGTTGAGGGCTACTTCTGTTCACCTTAACAAACAACTTTTGTTCTACGACTTTTGGAAATTCGAACAATTTTTCGAAAATTTTGAGGTTAGGTTTATCTGAAAATCAGCTGTTCCTTGCACGGAGAGGTCATTAACCTTAAAACTTTACTTATTTTTTAAGTTTTATCTACTGTTCTTAGTCTGAATGACCTTTGTTTTAAAAAATCAGCTGTTTTTCGAATTTACATAACCTCAAAATTTTCATTTTTTTTTTTCGAATTTCCAAAAGTCGTAGAACAAAAGTTGTTTGTTTAGGTGCAGAGAATTAGCCCTCAACGGCTTGCTAGTATAATTTCCAAGAACCCTGTAGTAGAGTATAGTATGGAAGTAAAAATGTTAATAGGTATACCTACCTACCTTATTTATATCTGACTTGGAAATAAGTGAGACTAATAAGTAAAGTGATTGATTTATATTGTTATGTGAGTACTTGTCTTGTATACGGGCTTTTTTCCGCAAGTATAGCCCTCTTTAGATGGGTCCTTTTTGCGTGAGGATGTAGTAGGCTTGTCCAGATGCCCAGCACCTATATTTCTCTCTCAGCTTAGTCGACCGTGTTCAGAGGAAAGAACTTAAGGCTATTTATGCCGCCAAACGCAACGTGCCAGAAATACCCGTCGCTTATAACTTGTTAGTTATGTGGCCTTCTCTCCAGGAATATTCAGGAAAACACCAGAAATATGTATGACAACTATTTTATTACTTTAAGTCCATTTAAACTTTCACTTTGCTTCGTACAACCGTTCTAGTCCGCGAGCTAGCTCAGAATGCCGCCATTTGCCAAGTGTCCGCCATGACACCTTTCAACCGGAAAGACGTCACCAGTATGATTTGATTGATAAAGATAGCAAACCGAATGAAATAACTTCTTATTATTTTAAATAATCGTTAAATTAATGGCTAATATATAAAACAATTTTAATAATATTTTTAGAAAATTATGTGAACCTTACACTCGTCCATCCTGACGTCGTGTATGTCCTCATACACGTATCCGGTGAAACCTTACACTTGGCCAATGATGACATTTTACAAAAATAAATTTACTAAATAATACATTTATCAAGTGAAATTTTAAATCTGAATTCTATATTTAAAAAAAATTTAAAATTATCATATACTAATGGTCAATTAAGCTAATAATAAAAACAAAATGATCTATTGAAATCTGTACAATAAACAACCTTGAACCAATCAATTCTCAAGGATAAATTACATTCCCTCAACCAATCAATTCTGAGGGACTAAAAATGCCTTGAACCAATCACTTCTCAAGGACTTACATAAACTAGAGATTGCCTCGAACCAATCACTTCTCAAGGACTTACATAAACTAGAGATTGCCTCGAACCAATCACTTCTCAAGGACTTACATCTTAAACTCATATCATATGCCTCGAACCAGTCAATTCTCGAGGACTTTCAACTAATCGCTCTCGAACTTCTAAACCAATCAATTCTTAGAGTCGAGAAACGATATCTGTAACAATAGAAAATTCATACAATCAACAAGTATCTGGTAAACATTCAAGATTGGTTAATATTATTCAAATAATTTTAAGTTCAATATAAATAACAAAATAATAATAAATAAAACAAAATAATTATCTAAGTAAATTAAAATAAATGAATCTAAATCTCATCATCACTAATAGAGTCATTTGTTTCATTCGCGATATCAGTATTGTCATCATCAATCTCTAACGACTTAATGTGGATCCATGGCCGCATTCGATCGGCAGCCACGGTCGTATTGCGCCTGTTCTTCATACCTTCGAAACCCTGGATTGGAGCTAGTTTATACCGGTCGTTACCTAAAACCTTTATGACCCGAAAGGGTCCTTCGAACGAAGGTAAAAGTTTTGAGCTCTTACCATCATTTTGCAGGTTAACTTTTGTAATTTTAACTAAATCGCCTTTAGTGTATAATCGAGCTACTTTCCTACTCTTGTCATAATATTGTTTTTGATACTCTTGTTGCTTATCTATTCTAGTCTTAACTTCTTCGCGTACTAATTCGATGTCATGATTATTGTTATTAACCTGAGCCACTTCATTCAATATTGGGTTTACTTCGCTACTCATAGGTACTCCAAACATAACCTCTGCTGGTGCCCTTCCTATAGTTTTCTGTACACTGTTATTTAACCCCCACTGAACCTTACCTAACTTACTATCCCAATCTCTTTCATTTTCTCCCATATTCTGTGCCTTTAATGCGTCCAAAATAGTGCGATTATATCGCTCTACTTGGCCGTTTGATCGCGGGCAAGCCACCGCGTTTAAAATATGTTTTACTCCCCTATCTAAACAAAATCTTCTAAACGCATGGGAAGTAAAACAACTACCTCGGTCACTTATTAGTCGGTCAGGTGTCCTAAAAGTGTCAAATATATCATTCAGAACTTTAATAACGTTTTGTGTATTAGTATTCCTAACGGCTTTTATAAACACAAATTTTGTGAAACTATCAACTACAACCAGTATATGGGTGTGTCCTGCTTTTGATTTAACAAAAGGCCCTAGGTGGTCGATGTGTAGTGTGTGAAAAGGTGACTGTACTTTGACTATAGGATGCAGTAACCCTTCATTTGAGCTATTATTTTTAGCATACGCGCATTCTATACATGCTTCAACATACTTTTTTACGAAGCGAGACATCTTCGAGAACCAGTAGTTTTTCCTTATTCTTTCTAATGTCTTTTCTAGCCCTAAATGCCCTATCTCGTCGTGGTTGAGCCTACACAACTGCCATCGAGCACCTTTTGGCACTACCCATCGAATATTCTCCTTATCACCTCCTATACACCTAAATAATTTGTTATCACGAATCACATAATTGTCTCTAATGTATGCTAATTCTTTAGAGCCCAAATCACTACTAAGAATATTCCTGATTCGAGCTAATTCAGTGTCTCCGAGTTGCAGTGTAAGTAACCAATCGTTGCTACTAAGTGTCATAACAGTTGCGAATTGCTCGTTACTCAAGTCTGCTTCGTCTACTGGGTTCCTGGATAAAGCGTCTACGTGCGCCATCTTTGTTCCTGCCCTATATTCGACTGAACAATCAAACTCCTGTAACGTCAACCACCAACGCGCGATGCGCGGAATGAGATCCCGTTTTGCAAACGTCGAACGTAGAGCGCTACAATCAGTCACAACCCGAAATTGTTTGCCTAACAAGTAAATGCGAAACTTTCGCAAGGAGCAAACGACTGCTAACGCTTCGAGCTCATAAGCATGGAAGTTCTTCTCCTCTGGCGACGTTTGGCGACTGTAAAATGCCACAGGCTGAAATGGCTCACCTTCCTGGGAACGCTGTAAGAGAATACCTCCAATACCTACTCGACTCGCGTCTGTGTGGAGTTCGGTTTCAGCGGATGGATTAAAAATTGCCAACACTGGCCGACTTGCTAGTTTTTCCTTGAGGATAGTAAAGGCACGTTCTTGGTCTGTCGTCCATTCCCATTTGGCGTCTTTCTTTAACAATTTGGTCAGAGGAAAAACAACCTCTGCAAATCCTCTTATAAATTTTCTAAAATAACTAACAAGCCCTAAGAACTGCCGAACCCCATGCACGTTACTTGGACGCGGAAAATTTATGACGCAGTGAATTTTAGCTTGACCCGGTCGCATGCCTACCGACGAAATCTCATACCCTAAGTAGTCTATGTGACTTTGCAAGAAACTGCATTTTGACAAGTTCAGTTTTAGGTTTGCCTGATCCAATAGACCTAAAACAACTTCTAACGTAGCTAAACATTCGGAAGGGGTTGTCCCAAATATCAACAAATCATCTATGTACACCGTAGCCTTTTGAAAGCGCGTGGCACCTAGCACATGATTCATCATTCGTTGAAACACAGCGGGTGCGTTGGCCAGTCCAAACGGCATGCGATTAAATTCGTATTGGCCGTCTGGAGTGACGAACGCAGTAAGGTGCTTGCTTTGCTCCGCTATTGGCACTTGGTAATAGCCAGACATTAAATCAAGAGTGATGAACCATCCCTGACCTGACAGTCGTGCAATTTCGTCCTCAATAATCGGCATTGGATATCGTTCCTTCACAGTCACAGAATTCAACATCCTATAATCTATACACATTCTAGTTTTACCATCTTTCTTACGCACCAAGATTATAGGACTAGCATAATTAGAAACAGAATCACGGATAATCCCTGCGCCTAGCATATCTGATATCATTTCCCTAACCTGACTTCGTTCATGATGCGATAACCTATATGGCCTATATACTACTGAACGTTGACTGTTGAGTTCTATGTGCATCTCAGTTGCGTTAGTCCCCTGTAAGTCACGCAAATTATTCGCAAAACAGTGCTTATAACGTTTAAGTATAGTAATCAAACTGTTTTTATCGGATTCAGGCGCCGAATCACCAACCGTTATCTTACTGACATCAAAATCATCTCTACTAACACTATTTACTTTATCCGAAACCTCCGAGTATGCATCTAAAATTCTATTTACAATGTTTACCCGTTCGCCTCGGGAGAATATAGCGTTGTCTTGAATAACGCAAGGATTTGCAAAAGGTGTTACGGTTACCATCAGTATACCATGTTCGACTTTGTAGACACCACCATTCACAATATACCTATCACTAGGTTTCCCTATGCTCTTGGTTTGTAATAAAATGGAGCCGGAGAAATTTAAATCAGTTGCGGCCATAATGCTAGCTGCCCCGTACAGTGTACTGTGTCCTAACTTCCTAACCCTAATTAGTTCTTCTTCATTATCGTATTCGGAAGGATTCGGTATCTCAGTACTTATGTTAAAGAATTTAAGATTATCTACATCCTTGTAAACAATAACATGTGGTTGCTCGCTAAACGTCTGTCCAATCAAAATAGAATGTTCTAACAAATTATCGTCTACAACCCTACAAGAAACTGTCGCGTTCACATCATCCAATGTTAGACTTAAATCAACGGAACCTAATGACTTAACAAAACTATTACCGAAACCCTTCATAGTAGTTTGTTTACTGTCATGTGAAATCATTAATTTTGATAGAGAAGATTCCCTTATAAGAGTAACGTCGCTACCCAAATCAATAAACGCCTCCATTTCTAATCCATTAACTAGTACCGGCTTAATAAATTTAGAATTTGGTTTACAGTGACTGATACACATAGTTTTCTCAACGGGGTCCGTTTTAGTACTAACCCTGTCCTGTTTAAAAGAGCAATTGTCGGATGTATGCCCTACTCTGCTACATTGACCACATCGGATTAATGGTTTTGGGCACTGTAGGTAAGGATGCCCCTTCTGTTTACAATTAAAGCAAAAGACTGAACCAGCCCCAAATTTCACAGAGGGTTTTGTTTGATTACCTACATCCGAATTGATGAAATTTTTGTTTCTCTGTGGGAAATTATTTGTTCCATACGAATCTTTGTTGCTAATCAAAAATTGCAGTAATTGGTCAGGCATAAAACATCGCAAAGCTAATGCACTAGATTTCATGGTCCTGTCACTGATACCGTGAATGATACAATCCACAGCTCGTTTGCCTGTGATATCGCATTGATTTAATAACGCAAGTTTTTCATAGTAATAAACCTCGATTGGTTCGTTATACCTACTCTTACGTCTAAGCATATCCTCCAGGGCTTGGCCATAATTTTGTTCGCAGGGAAAAGCACTAAGCAACTTTTCTTGCCACTCTGGCCACGTAAATAATATACTACTTAGGCTTTCGTACCAGGTTTTGGCCAATCCCTGCAGTTTCTGCATTGCAAAATGTACAGTCGTTCTGTCGTCCCAACCGTAGACAGAGGCGCACTCGTTTACCTTTTTAAGCCAAACATCCATACGTTGATTTTTAGTAGCTGGATTAAAATCAGGCAGTATGTTCTTAAAATCAAAATGTTTTGACGGTGCACCCTGGACTACTGGCTGAGGCGACGACGGCTTGTTTTTGATCGAGCTTAAAAGCTTAAAGATATCGTTAGTCGAAAAAACTGGAGTACATGACCTTTCTAATGGATGTCCCACGCGGTTGGCTCCCTGCTGCTCGTCAGAGCCCCGTGTCCGCCTGTGCTGACTGACGTCGCGCTCTCTCGAAGTGCGACGAAGTGCGGTACGCGTGCGGCTCGATGACCGGTCTGGCCGCCGAGTCTCGCTGCGCCTGGCTCCACTGCGCCTTCCACGCTGCACTTCGTCTCGCTCCTGTTGTAGGTCTCGCTCCATACGCCGGATCCTTTCGCGCTCTCTTTCGAGATCCTTCTCCCGTTCTTCAAGAAGTCGACTGCGACTCCGGCTTCGACCACGACTGTGACTGGTAGGGCTGCGGCGTCTTTGCGACGATCCTCGCTCCGGAGTCTCCAGTCTGTGCAGAGTCTCCCTGCCAGCGGCGGCCATGATCTAAAACTCGTATCACAAAAGACACATTCGTTAGATTACGAAAATGAACATCAGCCTAAAAATAGACAAAATTGTTAATATCTCGGAAACGGTAACTCTAAACGCAAAAATAACGAAATTTTTGACCCCTTTTGTAAACCCAGTTACCATACCTGCTTACACGTTGAATTTTTTTTTTTTTTTTTTTTGTAGGTATCAAAAATATAAAAAAAAAACTTAAAAATGCATGAAACTTGGAAATACATGATTCTCACCAACAAAAATAATAATATGCTAAATCGATTTAAAATTTAACCAAAATGAAGCTCACATGATAAAGTTAAGTCCTTGTAAAAATATCAAAGGTCCCAAATTTAGAACAATATTAGTTTTAACGTTACGTTACGTAAATAATTTCAAATTTCAATCTTTTAACGAGTAAGTAGTTCACTAAAAATAATAGGCGTGTACTTACGCAGTCTTTGCGTCGTATCCCTGCTTCTGAAATGTGGCCTTCTCTCCAGGAATATTCAGGAAAACACCAGAAATATGTATGACAACTATTTTATTACTTTAAGTCCATTTAAACTTTCACTTTGCTTCGTACAACCGTTCTAGTCCGCGAGCTAGCTCAGAATGCCGCCATTTGCCAAGTGTCCGCCATGACACCTTTCAACCGGAAAGACGTCACCAGTATGATTTGATTGATAAAGATAGCAAACCGAATGAAATAACTTCTTATTATTTTAAATAATCGTTAAATTAATGGCTAATATATAAAACAATTTTAATAATATTTTTAGAAAATTATGTGAACCTTACAGTTATAAGCGACGGGTATTTCTGGTTTCGGGTAACACATTCGTTACAATCAACAATGTTTTGTTGATTGTAACGAATGTGTTTTGTTTTTCTCAAAAGTGCTGAGATGGAATCATAGGTGAAATTTTTATTTGGGGTAATTTTGAGGCGAAAATTCCTTGTCATTTTAAAGCTAGACTAGTTTTCATTCTTAATTTTAGGATAGCTTCAAAACAATAGGAAATTTTTGGCTCAAAATCACACCAAAATGTCGGTAAAAATCTCACCTACAATTCCATCTTAGCACTTTTGAGAAAAACAAAACACATTCGTTACAATCAACAATTTTCACCAACGAAGGCGACCGGTGTCAGTTTAGGCCGCGGGTTTCATTACGATATTTTCCTTCACTATAAAAAGAATTTCAATTAGCGCACATAGACTTTTACTAAGAAAATATCTACCAACAGGCCGCTCTGGTGAGAAATTTAGAATAGTCTCTCCGGAAAAATATTTTTTCAAAGAATTTCGCATATTAAATTATACTAAGGGGTAGGTAATTTTTCCGTTGAGATCATTCACCAAATTAAAGGTTGTTTTCCAAAGAAGTGGTTTTAGAAGATAAATGTTCAAGTTACTGTTTGAAGTAAAAATAACATGAACGTAGGTGTTTTCATATGAAATGAAATTGAAAATGAATTTTTAATATTTCAAAACAGAGAAATTGGATAAACATTTATCAAATAATTATCCTGTTACAAAATTGCGTAGGTGTGTATACTTCTGGCTTTGTTACAAGAAAAGTAGGTAATTTAAGAGTCGCTATCATCTTAGCACAATATAAATCATAACCGGCCTAAGAATTACGCAGGTAGAGCTAAATAAGTGAACAAAATCATTTTAACTTATCTAAAATCATTCAATATTAGCAGGGGCGTATTAACATTTGGCACCCCTGGGATAATTTGGTTTGCCATCCCATAAATTATTAGTGCTTAGAATCTAGGCCGGGGTGGGCTACCTTTTTGAAAGCTGCGTTCGAAATTTTATGATATAAAAAAAAGTCCATAGGCCGTAGATGGATTTTTTTTGGACTTATTGTTGATTATTTAAAAAGAAGAGTATGAAGAATGTTTTGGAACTATATCCAAATAGTAATAAAGAAAACTGGAAGCTTATGAGCCGGCCGCCGCGAGCTTTGGCCCCAACACCATGTATGGTAAATACGCCCCTGAATATTAGTAAGCCAACTATGGTGATGTCGAAATGACGGCCTTTCAAATTCAATTATTTCCAGTTTTTTGTAAAAATTACTAAGTTAAAAATCTAAATATGTATAGGTACCTAACACTATTTTTATAATCCGCGCATCTAGAACTTATGTGCTGAATATTCGAACCAATGAATTCTTTATTAGGGTTTTAACTATGCTTAATTAAAACGACAGTGTCGTTTATGAATTAACAGTCAATTATTGTTAATTACACTGTTTTTAGGGTTCCGTCCCCCAAAAGGTTAAAATGGAACCCTTATAAGATCACTTTCTTGTCTGTCTGTCTGTCTAAGTCTGGGGTAGTTTCAAGGCCTAATAAAGAGTTCAGTAGTTGGAAATTTATATAGAACATAAAGTTACAAAACTTTTCGATTTATAATTTGGTATTTTTGTAACAAAAAGCTACATTTATTTCTCCGAATGTTTGACTAAGGTTACTAAAAATACCCTCAATGAAATTAAATAAAAACATATTAAATTAATTAATACTCAGTTCAATCCTACATTTCATAAAAGTTTCCTGGAAAACAACCGACTACGCTTCAGTGTTCGAGTTAAAATAATATCAGTTTGAGATTTACCGGGACTCGAAGCAAGGTACGTGGCATCTGAAACTTATCCATTATCCATTGTCAGAACATCTGGGTCAAGTAAGCAACGAGACTAAACTTTAGCGTTTATATTTTTTTAAATATCATCAACTTCTTCTTCTTAAGGTGCCTCTCCGACTAACGAAGGTTGGCAGTCAATTTGGAATATTCTTCTCTATTTCTAGCCAGGCGAAAGAGTTCGGCTGCACTCGCTATCCCCGTCCACTCCCGGATGTTACGCAGCCAAGATTTTTTCCTCCGACCGACACGTCTTTTGCCCGCGACTTTTCCCATCATAATTAGTTGCAGTAACTCGTACCTATCATGTCTCAATACATGTCCTAGGTAGGCAACTTTTCTTTGCTTGACGGTCTGCAAAAGTTCGCGTTTCTGCTTTACGCGGCGGAGGACCGCAACTGTTGTTGAATATCATCAACAACATAGTATAAAACAAAGTCGCTTCCCGCTGTCTCTTTAAATCTACGCAACGGATTTTGATGCGGATGTTTTTTAATAGATAGAGTGATTCAAGAGAAAAGTTTTAGTATGTAAAACCACCACGCATACGAAATAGCGGGCAACAGATAGTTTGAGAAATAAAAAATTAAAATGAGTGTTTTAACATTGTTGGTCCAACTGAGACAGGTTCATTTTTAGTGGACTGTTTTTGATCCATAATAATTTCATCGATAAAAATACTCGATCGCAACGTCGGGTAAATATTTAAATAACTAGTAGTTATTTAAACGTGATCGCGACTCGAGTTTATAAAATAAAATATTTATTGTCATGTAAAAATGAGTATAAATACCTACTCGTAGCATAATTTGAAATGCAGTGTAGTGTTGTAATTATGGGAAATGGAACACATGGAATGTGTAAAAAATATATTTTGAAAGAAGTAAAGTTGGACGGATGTTTAATTGAGATAATCCTTAAAACCACTAGGTCTATTTTATAAAGTTAGATTGTCGAGACGATAAATAGGGTAATATTTATCCCGATATTCCTGCAGGATTGGGAATTAGCAAGCCGGCCAGTGTTTACTCTACATAGCAGACGTTTCGAGCAACTTGAGACAAGATGCGATTTATGTAAAGGAAACATTCTGGTAAAAAAATAATGGTGTCTGTAAAGTTGGTTTACGGACGATAATTTTACGTGATAACGATGAAAAATTGAGATTTTTAAAATTATTTTTAGTCATTACAATAGTTTTTTTTCCTTTTTAGTTTTTTTTTCTTTTTTTTCCCTTTAATATTTTTTTCCTTTATTTTTCCTCTTTAAAAGTCTTCTATTCGTTACCATCACCATAACACAAGCCTAGTCACGCACACACGCGCGCGTCATTTTTGTAGTAGTGTACTTATCACAGAGCGTTGTTGTATGAAACCTTACAATCCTGGTCCTTGTGTAATCATGTGGCAATAGCAACGATAATACGTTGCCATCAATAACATGACGCGTTTCCGAAACGGGACGCATGACGTCATCTTTTTTGTGAATGCAGTTGTTATATCAATTTACTAGCTGCGCTCCGCGGTTTCACCCGCGTAACTCCCGATCCCGTGGGAATATCGGGATAAAAATTAGCCTATAACCTTCCTCGATAAATGGACTATCCAACACAAAAATAATTTTTCAATTCGAACCAGCAGTTCCTGAGATTAGCGCGTTCAAACAAACAAACAAACAAACTCTTCAGCTTTATAATATTAGTATAGATTAGACGTTACCTATCACGTCAAAACTCTCGCCAACTTATACTATTCTATTGGACTAACCTGTTCGACGGATCCATACTGTCGTCTCGAGAAAACACCCCTCCTCGATATAAGCTCGCTGGCTGAGGAGCTGAAACAAAATAACACATTTAAAATCACGAACAAAACGTTGTAATCGAGCGATAAAGAGCATCCGCAGACTACAAGTCTGGTCGACCGATATTTTGGTACTAGAACGAAGTAGGTATATAGGTGTCGAAGAAATGGTCCACATTTTTTTTTGTTTTTCGTAAAAAAATGACCACCTTAGAAATCGAAATCTAACATTATTTGTAAAATTCTTTATGAGTCAACGCTGTCAAATTGTTATTACACTGTTAGGTAAGTATCTACATTTCATATACAAAGCATAACAAAAATATCAGTGCTTAGTTCAATATTTTTTAAATAAAAATGCCCATCCACAAAAATGAATGTCCAAACAGAAAAATCTCTAACTATAAGATGTCTACCAAAAAAATGTCCAATAATAAAAATACTAGAACGAATTTTGGAACTGTCGGCGACAGAATGTCTGTAGTTTGCAGGGTCCTTTGAGGGGCAATAAATTAATAAGGCTGGTAACACTGACATTTTGATAAGATCACGCTTCCCATAACCTTCGTTAGCGATGTTAACGTTAAATTACGTTTGGTATTTGGCGAGAAAACAGTTCAATTGCTTTGTTAAACAATAAGTTGGCACTAGGCAGGTATAGGTTCCTGATGGCCTTTATTTATTCGTTAGTCAAGTATTGAAACTATAAATAGAATAAGCTTAAATACACAGAAATAAAGATTTCTTGAACCATGAAATAATCCTATTTCTATAGACGCTAGAAAATAATGTCTCGTTTGAAGTACCTAAATGTTCTTAAAAAAAAAATGTGGCACTCGGGGACTGCCGCGGTAAAGCTGTTGCATCGTGCGCGCTTCGTACAATAGCTAGTCGTACCATGTGGTCGTACCATATACACACGTTGGCGAACGCTCGGCCGAGCTACATGGTAGGCGGAGTGGGGGGTGTTAGGTTTTATTTTCGTTACGGAATTTCTTGATTCGGTCGCCGTGGTCAAAGCCCCCGATAAAATCTATGCAATAGCTTAATAATCAGTATTCTTAATTTAAGAATATTGCTTTAAAATTAAGAATACTGCTTATCATTGAAGATTTTTTAATAAATCAAAAAAATATTTTCTGGCGTTTATAGGAAGAGGATTATTTCCTGCTTCAACAAAACCTTTTTTGTGTACAATTAACATAAACACAATACAATAATTAAAAAAAAACTGGCCATAATGCTGACAGCGTTTCCACACTGTACACACTATCTTCTATCATAACAACATTAGGACATTTTAACACCAGCAATTTGTACAGTTTGACACTCACACTATGATACCCATTGACATCTTGACTTCGAAACATTTTGTACCCGGTCCCTGAGTGATTGTAAGTATTTAGACCAAATACTCTATTACGACTTGCGAGTAATTGCAATCACGATGCGCACTGATGTCTGACACCTTCTAATTAATCCTGGAAATGACGTTACCAAAGGTCAAGTACATAACTAACCTACATTCATTTGGTACCTACAGTACCTAGTACCCATTGAATCCAGTGATGTAATTAGCCCTTTAAGCGCCCGGGGCGAGCTGATGCTATAACCGTGCTCTTGAAATATTTTCTAATCATAACCCTCCGACAATAAAATGCAGTCCATAAAAATCAAATTTTCATCCAAAAACTTAGTTTTTGTAAACTTAATTTTAGGTACTTGAATAAGAAAGTTCAAATAAATTGAACTTTACGCTTAACTTTACACTTTTTACATTTACGTCTTCGATTCGTCTTCGATTTACAATTATTATTACGATTTTATCCTCTTTAATATTGAAAATATTATTTACTAGCGACCCGCTCCGGCTTCGCACGGCTATATTGTGCATGTATTATACATATAAACCTTTCTCTTGAATCACTCTATCTATTAAAAAAACCGCATCAAAATCCGTTGCGTAGTTTTAAACATACATACATAGGGCATAGGGATATAGGGACAGAGAAAGCGACTTTGTTTTATACTAATGTAGTGATTTGTAAGAAGAATATACGCGGACGACGCGACTTCATACGTATAGATAAATCAATAATAGGTATTGTTAGTGGCCCTGGTGGGGTAATTTCTGCGCCCCTCCAGGGTCTGCGCCCTGGGCACCGCTGGCACCGCCCTAGTTACGGCACTGCTTGTACCTACTTGTAATAGCAACATGTCCCGGTCTTGATCTAATCAACTAATTACAAGGTTTATTCACGCGTTAAATCAACATTTTAACATCTTTTTTAACGTCAAAAGTGACGTACTGATTGTTTACTGATTGCGTTGTATTTGTACTTATATACGGGCATTATCCGCAAGTTGGCCTCTTTAGTTGGTTCCTGAGAGCGATGTTGGCTCAGTGGTCGTGAGTTCAAATCCTGGCCGCCGCACCTATGAATTTTTCTTAAGAAAAATGTATGTGCATTAATTGACATTGCTCGTACGGTGAAGGAAAACATCGTGATGAAACCCGCGGTTTACTTGCATGGCTCCAAAAGTATTGACAAGTTCTCTCCTCCGGACATGGTCGACTAAGTTAAGGTAGCACGGTGCTGAGCAAGCCTACTCCATCCTCACGCAAAAAGGACCCAATTAAAAAGGGTCTAATTGCGAAAACAGCCCATATACAAGTACAAGTAGTTGGTTTCTTTTTGCGCGAGGATGGAGTAAGCTTGCCCAATCGATACTACCCTCTCAGCATTAGACCGTGTTTAGAGGAAAGAACTTTTTAATATACGTCTGGAACTAACTAAGCCGCGCGCAACATGTCAATTACGCACATATATTTTTCCTGAGAAACATTCATTGGTGCACGTCCGGTCGGGATTCGAAGCCACGCCCTTTGGAATGAAAGTCGAGATACCACTAGGCCACGGCTACTGATTATGTTGTAATTATTGTAGTAGGTATAATAGGCTTTAGTTAGATTCGCTTTAACTCGTAGCAAAGACCAGGCAAAGACACACAGTTACTCAATTAATATTTCTGATTTCTAGTGTTGCCATCTATCGAGTCTTTTTGTGACATGATAACGTATAATAAATTAGTGGAACACCTGCATTCCCAAAAAAGTGTCATGGTAATATTGTGTGACGTCATGCGTCGCGTTCCCGATGTGTGACGTCATGCGTTATGTTCCGGTAACATGACGCGTCCACACAGAACACAGTTTAAATAAGGTAATTAGTATAAAAAAATAAAGCTAAGCTTAGATAATAAAAAACGTCTACCTTTAGTATGAATTCTGAGTTCACAACGTTCAAATAAAAAATGATGCGTTTAAAAGGTTAACTGTCAACATTTAAGGAAATGGCATCGTTGCAACAATGAAACGTGATAATTTGACCGTGACCTTCTACGAAATATTAATTTAACTATCGATTTAACTGTTATATGAAAAGTTATATTGAGGACATTCCATATTTGTGATACAATCTCATTGAACAAGTCAAAGTAAATTGAAACAGCTGTCACAGCTGTTAACGAAAAAAGACATGGTCATAGATCCTTCTAGTATATGATACGGTACAGTGGAAGAAAACCTTTCAAACATTTCAAAAGAAGAATTTCATACAAAGCTTTTTGAATTCCCTCTCTCACCGCATTCCATTGTTGAAATATACGACTCGTTTTTATGACGTTAAAATATTTTAATTAAAACAATTTTTCAGTTATAGTAGCTCATCAAAACTGAAAAATTAGCATGGAAACAATCGAACATGTACCTACAGAAAACTCGGATCTTTGCCAATTTTTATCGAAATTGTGAAATCATAATATTTCAATAGTTAATTTGGACAGTTTTATTCAATAAATTGACTTCTTTACATTTTTTTGGGTGATTTTTTAATCAGACTGGATGTTATAAAAAATTTGGCGCCCAACATGGTTTAAAAATTTGGCGCCCAACATGATACAAGAATATAAGTAGAAAAGGATACTTTGGTCGAAAGATACTTAAGCCAGGGCAAGGTTGGCTCTTTCTTTATTGTTTACGTCACAATAGAGATTGTAGTGTTCAAAAGGAACAGCTAATCCACCGAGTGAGTGACCTTTTTCCATTTAGAAAGACTTTCGGAGTAACCTTGTTTATATAAAGATGTCCTCACAAAGTTTTCTAATAGGCCATCTCAATGAAATTGTAGGTTAAGTGCGAGTAGGGTCCACATCTAGTGGGTCTCCAGCTCCACTCATGGCCGTTTCGACAACGACCCGCACAGTGTACTCTTAGTAGGTACAGTCACATTACCAATTAGCTAAACCCCACGTGACCCAGAGCTCACTCAGCTAATTTGTAATGTGACTATACATTAGTATATTTGTACATCACATATCAACAACAACATTGAAAATACCGGTCTGGTTTGGTATCTATATACCGGAAAGGATCTTGCTAGGAACGTTTCTTCATCAGTATACATTATCCGGTATATGCCTACGCTACATTCGCTAGGGGGCGCCTTTAAACTTTTCATACATTTTTGCTGTACGATAAAACTCGCACTATGGGCTAAGTATAGGTTAATTACACTCTTAGCTTAACATTTATGAAACATTTAGGTACCTAACCACGTTCCTATCTCTAGTTCGCAAGTGGCGTGGCAATAACTGGGATTATGCAAAATCCGCCTATTAGCTAAGATGTGATAACGTTATAAACCGTTTATTGCAGTTTAAATAACATTTTTTAGTATTTGTAAGTACACCACTTTATTTTAAATGAATAAATAGCAGCAAGATATTTTTACACAGTGCCCCAAGCTAAGCTATACTGGGCTTGCGTTATGATTGCCAGACAACGGTTAAAATACTTTATAAGTACTCTTCTTTTGTAAATACATAATATAAACCTACAAAGAGAAAACCCCAGACCAGAAACAAAACTTTCTACATAATATTTGTTTAAGACAGGAATCGAACCTGCAACCCTCTGTTTCGCAGGCGGGTGGGTATTAGTTCGTCCAACGCGCCACAGAGGTTAATTATTTGCTGCTGCGACACGAGAACTTTAATTTTCTATATTTATCTTATGAATTATTATTACTTAGTCTTTAGGTACTGAAAATGTATTTAAGCCCCAAACCTACGTATCACGTAGCACGCATCGCACGTCTTTAAAATCGCAACATGATCATTTAAACACAGATTATTATAAAAATTACTGGTCATGCCGAAAAGAGCAATACCTACGCAAAGTACGTAGGTATCCGTTTAACTCAGCTGGTGTTGAAATTTCCAATAATTTGGAGTGGCTACTCCTCCTTGACCTCTCAGAGGTGCCAGGAGGGATGCTTTTGAAATATCGCATACTCCGCACTCTATCTAATGACTCTCGAACCTTCTCCCAAGGACTTGATACCGACTTCTTATGCGCCCAGTAATTTGCAGAATAAAGGCCTATCGCGCACAGCTCAGTGGCGACACAGTGACGGCACAGTGACGACAGTTCCGTACCGTACCGTGCCGTGAAGGCCTATCCGCACAGCTCAGTGACGACACAGTGACGCCACAGTGATATTTAGTACTCTATCGCAAGGGTTACCATAACTTTCATGCGCGAGTCCAACTCGCACTTGGCCGGTTTTTTTAATTATATTAGGTAAAAAAACGAGAACGAGCACAAGATAACGACCGCAACATTTCCGATATTTTGACTGCGGTTATAAGGAAAATGAATGTACCTAGGGGTTGATCGTCAAAAAAAACGTGATAAATACGGGCAATACACGGACTAATTCAATAAACTTTTCGTCGACCATCTTGAAACACTGCGACCGTGTCAGGCAAAATATTGTCCGCTACAAATTCACGCCGGATCACGGCGAGCGTCGGAGCAGCACTGACAGCACTGAACATCACTGTCACTGACCAGTACGGATAGTCTAGTAGGTACAAAAAGTATGAAACAATATCATTTTTCACTGACACTGATGGAAAATCACAGTACGGCACTGTGCCGTCACTGTGTCGTCACTGAGCTGTGCGGATAGGCCTTAATACTTTTTTTATATAATACCCTAATGATAGTACTGGATTTGTTCGAAAAGGTCCAACTTTTTTTTACTATAATATGTCGTCTTGATGTACATTTGTGTGAACTTTTTGCTGAAAACTAATCACGGTTTCTATTAAATTCTATGGTTACAACTTGGTGTAATTAGCTTCTGATTTAGTCTAATACCATGAGACACAACCCCAATTTTATGCGTACAAAAAATCTTTTTCTTATAAAAAAGGTGTTTTGCAGAAGTCATAAAAAAATTAATATAATTGAAACGATACCCTTCTCGGAACAAAATATCACGGTTTTACAGAAATTCTTAGAAAACCCTTCTTATGATTCAGGTAGATCGAAGCTATATATTTTCACGAGATATCAAGTGTAGGATTACGATGGGACTATTGCTAACAAAAAAGAGATGGATACAGAGATAAGTATGGTACAGTATGGGTCATAAGTAAATGATCAGTTTGCTACAATAATACTATCTCTCCGTCGGACTCCAATACTTGTTGTATTGGAGTCCGACGGAGACGACCTTCTTCTAATAGACGTGACACTAAAACTTAAATACTTGAATTAAAAGGACTCAGAGTGATTATTATTTTCAACATGTTAGCTATGTCTTTAGTTGGCCGAGAGGTATGAGCCGCCACCCACTACACAAACCGACGTGGGTTCGATCCACTAGGTTACGTTGTTATAATGTTCAAATAGTGCTGCACAGGATTGTAAACGTTACGGTGGGCTACTTTTGACCGTGGATTGTACATCGAACATGGGACTTCTGCTTACAGACAGAAGCTAAAAAGACACGTTTAACGATGTAAAATAAGAACGAATAATCATGAAAAAGGATCTTAATGGGCAAAATAATTACAGTCAGGCTTATTTAAATTGAAATTATGACATCTTTGTTTCTTCTTCAAATATTAGATCATTATGATAAAGAAAATGTTCAAAAAAAATTATAATTTATCAAATGTGCATTATAAAAGGTGTTAGCGGATTTTTTGAAATTTCGATTTTAATTTGGATCCGATTAAAAAAGCAAGCTGTCATTAGCCTGGCCCTTTTTTGACACTAGGCTGTGTGTGTATTGTATTGTATTGTTAGGTCATACCTAAGTATCGATGTATTCTGCAGAGAGTTCGTTCCTTTTGAAATAGGAAATTTCGCTGATAGGTTTTTCGGTCTATTAGTTTTCATGTTTGACGTGATATGAAATGTGTGTGATTATTGTTTTTATTGATTTGTTCGGTTACGCGGTGCGAAACGCCCAATGACCCTTTTTGTTGATAATTGGATTTTGTTACACTGCTATTAGTTTTTTGTTATCGATTCCTAAAAGTATTATTTTTAATTAATTGAATTCCAGCTGTGTAAAACATCAGGAATGAGACACACTTGTTACAATTAAGAAATTCATTTAAGTCTCACGGGTCGTGACGGTATCGTAATGAAGTCGTGAGCTCGTAAACAGAGTTTTGGCACGTTGGATTTTATTACAATGGATGTTGAAGCGGAAACGTTCGCCATATAGAAAAATTAAATTGCTCAGGGGCGTATTACATATTTTTGGAATAAGTACCTTCCAGTATAGAAAGATATTACGTTCCTTTGAGACCGTCATTAAAGATAAACGCTGTATTTTTTTAAATATAGATTAGGGGTGCAAACGTGTGTACCTACTTAGGAACAGGCTAAGAAAAAAATTATACATTTTTACATTCTTTTTCTTCGTATCGATAGCACAAGTTAAAGGGGGAAATTAATAAGTGTAATTTTTTTTTCAAATTTTTTTAACCGAATTTCGGCCGTACCTACGTATCCAACGACAGTAGCCAGCGTCAAGTTATTTTTTATGACGTGGGCTTCAGCGTCAATAACCTAAGGTAAATCTCTCTTCATTTATTTCTTCTGGGTGACTTGACGCATCGTACATTTTAAAACTTTCTTTAGTTAAAATTTTTAAATACCAACCCTTATTTTACTACCAACGATATTATTCACCTACACGACACCCACAATTAAGAAGTACAGTCACATTACCAATTAGCTGAACCAAAGGTCGAAGGCTGAACCCCACGTGACCCAGAGCTCTTTCGCGTACCTATCTGTAAAAAAATTAATATTTACCTATTTTGTTATTTTTTTTATATTGTATTGTTTAGTATATTGTTGAAAAAAAAAACAGAATCAGGTAACATTACTTTACAACCTTAAGGATTTGCGAGCGAGCTCTAGGTCACGTGGGGTTCAGCTAATTGGTAATGTGACTGTACGTTAGGTAGGTTGTTCATAATGCCTATAACAAACTATTCCCAGTGTGATATAAATGTCATTAATATGTTACATGTGGGTGTACATCGACATTAAATGGCGTTTTGCGATTATCAGAGCAGAAACAAGGATGTTTAATAGATTTCTCTTGTTTTCCAACATACATATAAGGTTAACCTATATTCTGGCTCTGCTAACCGTAGGTACTTTAAAAGTTTATGGAGGCATGAGATCTGTTTTTTTTTTAAATAAATTTTTGAGGCATGAGATCAACCCTTTAAACGGGATATTTAGGAACGATGTTTTTTATTTTTTTATTATTTAGATGCCGTATCGGACTACTTTCGCATGCGTTTTAATTTTTAATAGTGAAAATAACCATGTTGTTTTACATCTATACCTAATTACCTACCATTGTTGTACTTATTGTTTATTTATTTCAAAAATATTTACTAAGTTACCTAGCTAATTGAAAAGTTAAGAAAGTTTTCTTTTAATTAAAATATACTCTTAAACTACAGGTGTTTTCGACAGAGTATTTACATTATGGTAAGTTTAAGTAATTACTTATTTTTAAAGAAATAGGTAAAGAGAGATTAGCTAAGTTTAGCTCAGGGTAGAGATGCTTGAAACGGTGTTAAGGAGGCCTTTGCCCAGGGAAAAAAAAGAACACTTTGAAATATGATACTGTCGAAAGTTTCCAAAGTAAAATATCATTTAATGGCAATAAGTAGGTAACTTAAGAACATAATATGTAATATATAGTACTTTTACTGTAGTGTTAGTATATAGACGTAGACCCTTATTTTATTTTCTACTAGCTATATACTTACTAAAAACCTTCCTCTTAAATCACTCCATCTATTTAAAAAAACCGCATTAAAATCTGTTGCGTAGTTTTAAAGATCTAAGCATACATATGGACAGACAGACAGCTGGAAGCAGTGCTGGTTCATTATTGGGCAGTCGTTATTGTACACCGCGTGGCTTAGACGCGATATTAGATAATTATAATAATATAGTACATTGTTACCCTAGGTGTGAAAGTCACTCATTAAAAGTCCCGAGACGGAGTTTGGCTAGTTTCGCTAATAGTTCGAGGGACTTAATGAGTCTTTCACCCGAGGTAAACACTGTGCTTTTCATTACGAATAATACATAAAATTCTTCCTAACAACGAGAGTGAGTGAGATACTCCATACTACCTGATCCTCTTACGAGGTTGGGACCAAAGAGGTTATATACATGTAATGTTCTTCTTTGGTGTTACTTAAAGCAAGGAGGTTAGGTTTTTGAAGTTCCTAATGCGTTATGATACGGATACTGGCTACATGCACATTGCACAAGCCGTGCGAAGCCATAATTTGACATGACAGCTGTCAGTGAAAGCGATTTTCCCTAGGGCTGAAAGTTTTATTTTCTACACGCTCTTCAGGCATCTTTAGACCTACTTTCGGAGTATGAGTAATGAAAAATATATTTTTTAATTTAGGGAACGACAATAAATAAATATAACGTTTGTAGGAAGAGTATATATTACTTATACAGATTTTAACAATTTAGATTCTTATGCCTATAGCCAACAACTTGCCCGTTTAATTTACTGACAATTAACTTCATCACTCACGTACCTACTTCAGCCTTTATTACATGACTGACTAATTTCATGAATTATATGCATGCGAGCTGTCCGCATACGGCGCATACCATACGGCTGTTCGCACTCCGCATCATTTAGCATGCATGAAACGTACTGGTCAAAATTTACATGATGTGATATAGAGATGCAGTTATGAATTACTAAAGTTATTTAAAATGGGATATTGAAAGTTATTTTGAACAATTTCTTTTTCTTCTTGTCCTTTATAACAATTGATTTGTGGTCGGCGCAGTATGTCTTCTTCCTCCATTCACTCCTATTAGTCGCCATCTCATCGTTCACATTCATCTCTCTCATGTCTTGTCTCACGCAGTCCATGACTTTTTTTCTTAGGTCATCTTTGTCCTCTCCAATTTTAATTTATTTTGTCAAGAAAATAACCGTGTTTATTATAACAGGGGTAAAGGCGACTTGCATGACATTCTGCTTTAACTTTAGCTAAATTCTAGCTAAATGAATTAATTGGGTTCATCTAAAATTAAATTGTATTTCAATAACCACAAAGTTAATATTAGGTATAATTTTTAATCAGTTTAACGCTTTGACAGTAATCGTGTTTTTAAGGTTACATCAAGTAACGTTTTGTCGTGCAAGTCAACCTTAATCCTATATCAGTTATGAATTTATAAAATGTAAAAATGGTTGTTTGATGACATTTCATAAATTTATTACTGATATAGGATTAAGGTTGACTTCTGATTTCTTTAAAAGTCCCCGCAGTCTACTGTTTGCTTGTGTGCCTAGATATAAATCTATCTACTGATATCTAACTGTCGTCCTAAGAAGTCTGCTGAGGCTCTTAAAACATACCTACTCTTGAGAAACTACCACCGTTTTCGTATTCAATTTCGTTGCCATATAGACGAAACCTTTACTTTTAGTGGCAACTCTATATTGCTATTTTTGAGAGGTTTGGTTACATGATAAGAATATATCTTTTGCTTACTATATAAAATCCCTAGAGGTGGAAGAAATAATTCTATATTCACAATCTTAAACTAACAAAGCATAGAGCTGAGCTGAGTGAGTGAGTGAGTGTGAGTTGTGCTGAGTGTAGCATTAGTAAAAGTGCGGGTAAATTTAACAAATTTTTGAGGTCTGGAAATTGCAACCCTATGCACTAGGGGGGAGGAGGGGGGAGGGGTGGAATTAGGTACTTACTCGTCGCATTTAAAGGGAGGCGCAGGGCTTGCGCATTGCAGAGTGGACGAGGTCTAATAAACATACAAATATAATACTTACCAACAATCTGTTGCTCTATGTAGGTAGAGGCAAAAAATGACAGCATTTCAATATTTAGATCACGTCTAAGAATTTATCTGATTCCGAAACGGACCTGCCAAATTTCTAATTCACTTCAAACACTTCAAATTGCGTTGGATCACATATATCAAAAAGGAAAGATAAAGCAGTTAGGAAAAAAAGAGGCGTAGATATTGGCAATTAACTAAGACCATTATCTGAGCTGAGACGAATGGAAAACTTGCTCTTTCTCAACTAATAAGTCTTAAATATTCAGGGAAAGAAAACGAACCACGAACATAGAATAGAAATAATAGTGCTATGACGTGAAAATGTGGAATTTAGTCTTATCTTCACATTCGAAGAACACCCGATTCGAATAGAAATGATCTTGTAGGAGAAAGTGGAATCATAACAAGTAAGTATTCTAATAAATTGTAGTCTCTACCTACTGAATTAGGTAGGTTCTTGGAGGTACTTCATAGAGGTACTAGCTTGTTAAAGCCCTAATGTAAGTTTGTAGGTAAATGTTATGGAAAGTTGTGAGTATGGGTAGGTAATATACTAATGAAGTTATGATTATGTTCAGGAAAGTCCGTCCTATATCTATGAATTGATTCCTATCTTCTATATCTATATAATTTATCTTTTATATACAAAAATAAATCCCTATTTCCTTTGGTCATCGCATCACGCCTGAACGGTTAGACCGATTTCGCTGATTCTTTTTTTGTTGTGTTTGTTATTATCAGGAAAAGGTTTTTAATAAAATAAAAAATAATAAACCTAACGCGGGTGAAACAGCGTATCGCAGCTAGTAATGTTTTAAAATTTCAAAACTTAAAATTCAAAGTAATAATGTTATAAAGTTAGTTTTTCGCTTTCGTTACTAAAATTCATTCCTGGAATAATTAAAGATAATGTTAGCTTAATTTTTAAAGTAATACCCTCGCGACTGTATTAAAAATACAAAATAAAAAAAATCGCTACAAAACAGTCTACCACATAAAATGTACCTACCTATAACATTTTAGAGTATTTTAGGTTATTTTCATTACTAACGGGATATTTACTACGTATATTTTTTGTTTTTAGTTTGTGAAACTCCTTTTAATATAATTTCAAGTCTAAATAAAAAATTCAATGTCCTGATTTATTCATATATCAACACAGCTCAAATCAATGGACGGATCCGGCTAAAATTTGGCATACAGACAGATGCTCTTATTACGTAGGTTTCCATAAAAATACCTATTTGTTTATTAAGCCAAAGTGGTAAGACCAGAAACGCGATAGAGGTGTCTTAGAAACAGTTTTTGGGTATCAACCACTAAAATCCATAGAATGATATTCCTACTGTCGTAAAGGTGAAGAAATACTTTGTATTGTCATACACTTCGAAACAGGATTAGAGTGTTTTGCCTAGATAGAAAAAAATGGTGTAAATACTAAAAAATCGTAATTTGTTTGAGCTTTTTCAACTTTACGGCGATTGTAAAGAAAAAACAAGTAAGTACAAAATTTATATTTTCATAAACTTTACATCAAATCCCATAAGGTAGTAGGTACAGACAGCCGTACAGATGGTTTTTCACTAAAATAGATGATAGTCTTTTAATTACATAAAACAGTTAAAACGGCCATTTCGCGGCGCTCGGGGGAAAGGGATAGAGTCATCGCGCGGCGCTTGCGTGGGAAAGAGATAGGGGTTTTCAGGTCCTACTTCACCTTAAGAGCCCACACTGTCCCACTGTAGAGCAAAAGCCTCTCTACCTTTCTTCCATTGATCGCGATCTGTAGCTACTGCACAAGGCAAATATTTTAAAAAATTTAAACATAACGCAGGCGATGTCAATATCAAAAGACAGTATTGTATACGTGATCGAGTTAACAAACAAAGTTGCAGAGTTACAAACTGGCTTTCAGTGATCAATATTTAATGACGGCTGATATCGGTTCACTCACTGTGTTCAGGGTGGTTCGGGTTTACTGTAGTCTACACTCAATTACAATTTCCCGTTTAACAGAAACTGTAATTGAGTATTGAATATGGTTCGGTATATTACCGCCCCATTTGCTGCAGCTCAATAGTACAACATTCAAATGTAGACCCGATATTTCGCAAAATATTGCAAGCTAATACAATCTGCCCATTTTAAAATCATAGTTTGTAAGTTATAAAGTAAAATCATTACATAGTATAAAACAAAGTCGCTTTCCGCTGTCTGTCCCTATGTACCTAAGCCTTGATCTTTAAATACACGCATCGGATAGAGTGATTCAAGAGAAAGGTTTATATGTATAATACATGCATAATATAGTCGTGCGAAGCCGGAGCGGGTCGCTAGTAATAATATAAACTGCCACAGAAATGGTTTCAACAGATGATTGTCAAAGCAGTTAATATATTGTTGGCTCCAAACCTATTGGCGAGTTCTTTTCTCTAGACAAGGTCAAGGAATTTTTAATTACACAAAAAGATGTTTTCGTTTGATGAAATCTGTTCAGCTTTAGAAAATTGTGCTTTTCATTTGCCTGAGAAAAAAATGGGGCCAATAATGTAAGCAGACAGCAACCCGCGTCTCGTCAGACAAATAGCTGTTGAATGCTAAAGTCATAGAGCACTAGAGTTCATCAACTAAGTCTAGGGTGCATAAAGGTCATAAGTTATGTCTAAAATGAGTTCTTTTATTTAGTGTTCATACTTAGAAAATAAAACCTAACACCCCCGACAAATGACGGACGATTATTTACGGACGACTATTGACGGACGATTATTAACGGACGACTATTGCCGGACGACAAGTGACGGACGACAAATGTCGGAATGTCGGACGACAAATGTTTTTTTTCAATTTCTTATTTAAAATAGAAGTTAAATATAAAAAAAAATATAAAAAATTGGGGCATGTTGTAGAAAACAGTCTACTACGTTTGTTATAGTTTGTATGGAAAGAGCCCCGGTACTCTTCCTCTTAATACATACTACCGCGACTGTAATTTAACCCACACAACTATATGCGTCGCAGACAGGTGTGGAAATTTGGAATGTCGTAAAGGACATTTTGTCTTAAGGGGGGTCCATAAGCCTACGACCTTGGTACACAGCCTACTAAATAGTTACTACTGGCACCTGTCGCCTTCGTTGATGAAAATTGTTGATTGTTACGTATGTGTTTTGTTTTTCTCAAAAGTGCTGAGATGGAATTGTAGGTGAGATTTTTACCGACATTTTGGTGTGATTTTGAGGCAAACATTTCCTATAGTTTTGAAGCTATCCTAAAATTAAGAATTAAAACTAGTCTAGCTTTGAAATGACAAAGAATTTTCGCCTCGAAATTACCCCAAAATATCGGTAAAAATTTCACCTACAATTCTATCTCAGCACTTTTGAGAAAAACAAAACTCATTCGTTACAATCAACAATATTAGTTTTAAGCGACGGGTAATTCGGGTTTGGCTGCATATGCAGCCTTAAGTACAGTTTATATTGCGTAGGATAACATTTTTGATCTGTATAAATTGATATCTCTTCAAATATAGAAGATATGACGCAAACCACTTTGTTGTAACTGACAGAGCTTGAAAGTTTATTGACGACCCAATTGGCACAATGGTCACCATGTCGGACTGCCAAAAACAGGGTTGCGGGTTCGATTCCCGCCTCAGACAAGTATTTATGCTTAGATATTTGTCTGTGGTCTGGTTGTTTCTATGTATAATAAGTATATATTTACAAAAGAAAATTATATAAGTAGTATATCCGTTGTCTAGCACCCATAACTAGACTAGTTACTTAGCTTGGGGCTAGAGGGCGATGTGTGGAATGTCCTGCAATAATTATTTATTAATTATTTAATGGCGCATGTGTAACTGACATGACGTGTTTGTTTTTTTGCTATTAATAATATTAAAAAACAGACACGTCAGAATATGGATTGTTCTAATCAATTTTACACAAAACGTAGGTAACGTAATAAGGAATCCGTCTGATTTGTAGCCACGACGACGACGACGTCCCTCACGTAGACCGTTCCCATTTTCTGAGATTAATTTTTTACGTCTAGTCACGGAACTTTGAAAGAATTGCTTGTAATCATACTTAAATGTTATTATAACCATGTTAAAATTTATGTAAATTATTAGAAGGTATGTAGGTATAATTGTTATTAGGTAGGTATTACAGTATTGCCTTTTTCTTGTAAAATTTTTAATCGGTCTTACGATTGTGAATTTATAACATTCTTTAAAAAGAATTGTACGTTTGTGGCTGAAGCTGAAGGGATTTAAAATAATTGGATAAGTAAGTAACTAATATTTCTTTTGGAACTTTGTAAATATGTATTTCCAGAAATTTAAAAGACTAGTTCAGGCACAGGCACTTAAAATTACTTATCTATAGGTACCAATATTTATTAAGCGGATTTTTTTTATTGTTTGTTTGAATTGAATGGGCTCCGAAACTACTGAACCGATTTTGATAAAACTTGGTATGAGGATATATTGATTGATTGAGTAACATCACATCACATAGAGTGCGTACCACTTGAAGAGTTTTTAGATATTTTCGATCACAAACGTGGTCCACTTACAGACGCGGTCGTTGCGATCGAGGCAAAATATTCGTTTGTGACGTCACACTGAACAACCGCGCGAACTTCACGTTGAGCCCTCAACGACCGCAGGCAAGAGGTGGGTCTCCGCGGGCGTTTGACTTTTTTTAAAATATTACAACTCATAACGCCAGTGTCATCAACCTGACTCATTCGCGCTCTTTTATTCTGTGTTTTTCGGCAGACAGAACTATTTCAAATGATTTGTAAACAGATAAAAAGTTTTTAAAGGTTCTTATTTTCGATTTATTTTACAATGTCAGTTACGATTACTTTCTATGATTCGGAAACAGACATAAGCGTAGACGTTCTACTATCTGAAATATGCTCGTGCTATCACCGGTAATAAAACTATTATAAAAACATTACTTGTGTTTGATTGAACCTAGTTTGAAGGCTTTATTGCAGGTTTAGCTTTCAGAACTTAATATTCAAGACAACATTAACTTAACTTGGACGACCCAATTGGCACAATGGTCACCATGCCGGACTGCCAAACACAGGGTTGTGGGTTCGATTCCCGCCTCAGACATGTATTTATGCTTAGATATTTGTCTGTGGTCTGGTTGTTTCTATGTATTATAAGTATATATTTACAAAAGAAAAGTATCTATATAAGTAGTATATCAGTTGTCTAGCACCCGTAACACAAGTCTAGTTTCTTAGCTTGGGGCTAGATGGCGATGTGTGGAATGTCCTGCAATATGTAATTTAATTTAATTTTAACTTGGTCACATTCTAAACTAAAATGTCCGGTCTCGGTAATATTGTGTGACGTCATGCGATATGGTAACATGACCATGACGCGTCCGTTCCCGTTAGGAAAAAGAGTATTTCTAATAATATCGCTCATCTGGGCTTGTGTTTTGGGACGAGTGATGAATAGAAGACGTACCTATTTAAAGGGAAAAAAATATAGGTACAAGGAAAGGATAACAATAAAAAAAAAAAAGTAACAAAAAACCGAGAACTTATTAATTGTATAAATTTTTATTTTAAATTACGCGCGCTCATCGACCGCGCGATCGACCGCAAGGCGTTCCACTACACCCTTATCGACACAGCACCCACAACGAAAATCGTTCAAGTGGACCGCGATTTTGTGGTCGCCGCTGGCGTTCAACGCGCTTGACAAGTGGAACGCACTCATAGTGTAAAACAAAGTCGCTTTCTCTGTCCCTATGTACCTATATCCCTTTGTATGCTAAATCTTTAAAACTACGCAACGGATTTTGATGCGGTTTTTTTTAATAGATAGAGTAATTCAAGATGAAGGTTTATATGTATAATACATGCATAATATAGCCGTGCGAAACCGGGGCGGATCGCTAGTTTTAAATAAACCCAAGCAAAAAGTACAAAACTTTAATTGAAGAAAACTCTATTTTTTTATTAATTTCGTTATAAGTAGGTAGGTAACATAAAGTATCATTCGTCGTGCTGAAGGGATCCAAAACTTTTCTATAACTAAGATTATGTTACGTTTTGCATTTGGATACAATTTTTTTAGATTATGTTATGGTATAGGTATACAATAAAGAGTTTGTCTATCTATTTCCCTAAATTAAAAAGGCAAGTGTGGACACACGTACTTAAAACTTACTTAATTTAAATAAAGAAAAGTTCAAAATAAGAAATACTCTATATTTTTATTGATTTTGTATTCCTATCAAAATTATCAGTATTAAAATTAATTGCAACATAACAATGTAAACAAAATACACAACAAAAATACAATTTGTCCAAGTTTATTTTTCAAATTAACATCACTTCGTAATAAATGGTTGAAAATGCGGGTGTTTGCAGAGAAGTGCTTACACTACAATTATAATGAGACCGCGTCGACCGCCTTTGGCAACATAATATTTACAGACTGGTTAGTGACTTCATGGTAAATGATTTTAAATCTTGTTGGCATAGTCATAAAGACTAGAATATAATGCTAACGTTTACCTCCGACGCGTGGGTACAAACGTTAACGGATTTTGCCGCTTTTTGTGAATAAAACTGACAAGAACGTGTGTTTCTCTTTAAAAAACAAGTTAACACCCTTTGTCCTGTCCGAATGCGGTAGAGATTAAAAGGGTTTTCACGTATTCTTATGTGTGAAGTAAAAAAAATGGTAGTCTGTAAAGTCGGTTTACGGATGATTATTTTACGTGATAACTTCACAAGCAAACGATGAATAAATCTTTTCCTTTATATATTTTTCCATTATAGTATATTCGTCACTCGTCACCATAACACAAGCCCAAATGAGCGATATTATAATTAAACAATATTATTATAAAACAAACAAGAGACGCATGACGTTTACCATGACGCCGTCATGGTACCGGAACATGACGGTGTCTGTTACCTGGAACAGACACTTTTCTGTGAAGGTGTTCCATCAATGTACCTAAGTGCGTGCCAACATGAACAGAAAAATATAGTAGGTAAAATTTTCAGTGGAGATTTATGACGACGTAGGTAGGAGGTAAGCTAATGTCACAGTGTAGGGAACTGTATATTTAAGTTATTTAGGTGCCTTAAACCTTTCGACCCACCAACAACTTCACTTCAACTTCAGTTTTCTAGTAGCTAGGTATTTTAAGAGGAAAGGGTACCTGGGGCTTTTTCCATACAAACTATTGCAAACGTAGTCGACTGTTTTCTCCCTGGATAATGACACTAGAGCAAATATTTTTTGTGCATAAAACTTATAACTGCCATGACCATGCACCTATTTTTTGATTTTTTATTTTATTTTTTTAATCTTACTTATATGTTTTATGGCACAAAAATATTTGTGCTAGAGTCATTATCCAGGGAGGAGACAGTCGACTACGTGTGTATGGAGAGAGCGCAGGTACCCTTTCACCTTAATTGGTTCCTTGACAGTTTTCTAGTAGCTAGGTATTTTAAGAGCCGCAAATATTTATTATATAGGTACCTACCTGTTACAATTTTTTTTTTTTCGAAAAAACGTTAATTAATTGATAAAAAATTATATATTTTTCTTTGTTATTTTGAATTGTTGCACGAAAGCAGTCGAGGACGTCACAGGCTATATTTGAAGGCTCACTCCTTGGAGGTATTTTATTTTTTTCAGGTAAAATGTACTGCAAGTAGACGTGGTGATCTACAGACAAATAGTCTTAAATTTATTTTGCAAAATAAACATATTTTATTGCAAAAAAATTGTATAAAACAATATATACAATTTTGCAAGTGAGTAAATAACTTGCCATTTCCAACACATTTCATAATATTTTATCGTTTTTTTATCGTTACTGTCAAGTCCCGAATTGAAATGATAAAAAAACCAAAATGTCTAATAGTAAAAACGGTTTAATTTTCCGTACATAAAATATTTTCATGCAGCCTCATGCGATCGACCTACGAACATTTGAAACATAAAGTAAAAATTTAAATACAAGAGCAAACGAATGGAGGACTGAGTCGACTAAAAGCCAATTATAACTTTGTCCGTAACCGAATATAAAACATTTCATGTAAAGTGGGTTGTCTAATTGTCTAGGAAAAAAAATAACCTAAATTGCGTGACTGGATACTTTTTTGGCACTTTAAGGGGGGTCCATACGCCAACGATCTTGCTACAGGCTACTAAATAGTTACTACCGGCACTAGTCGCCTTCGTTGGTGAAAATTGTCGATTGTTACGAATGTGTTCTGTTTTTCTTAAAAGTGCTGAAATGGAATTGTAGGTGAGATTTTTACCGACATTTTGGTATGAGTTTGAGCCAAAAATTCCCTTTATTTTTATTTATAAAATATTATAGTTTTGAAGCTGTCCCAAAATTAAGAATTAAAACTAGTATAACATTGAAATGGCTAAAATTTTTCGTCTTAAATTACCCCAAAATATCGGTAAAGATTTTACTGATATTTAAACGGTCCGCGGTTTCACCCGCGTAAGTCCCGATCCCGTGGGAATATCAAAATAAAAAGTAGCCTAAAGCCTTCGTCAATAAAAATGGACTATCCAACACAAAAATATTTTTTCTGTTCGAACCAGTAGTTCCTGAGATTAGCGCGTTCAAACAAACAAACAAACTCTTCAGTTATAATATAATAAAGGTTAGTATAAATTGTCTCTCATGTCTACTTCATTTAGACAAATTATTTCACACCTATCGTTCATTTCACCTAAAATTATTTCACACCTATCGTTCATTTCACCTAAAATTAGTTCAATGGCTTATTAAAATTTATCCATAATCGTTTGATCAAAGCCTGAAAAAGTGGTAGACTAGTCGCGCGAGTCAAACGAGTCGTTTGTTGAAAATCAGTGTTTTGTTAATTTGCACCTCAATTTGCCTTTTCTCTCGTATTTCAACCACAACAGGTTTCTGTGACTCATACGAAACCCTCGTCAATATATCCAAAATACCTATTTCACTTTGTACCTAATTTTGTATTTAATTAACAATCGAATCAAATTAAACCCACTGCCACTCACACAGAAAACCAAAACTTCAATTTTCATAAAAATGAATTGCCGAGACTTCAATTTTTGTTTCATCCTTGTTTAAAAAAAATGTTGAACTAGCAAAAATTTTATAAGAGCTTTGTTCATACCACCTACGAGTATAGGGTACAGGTATTCAATTTGATATTAGACCTACGATGACATGTTCGATTCCAACCTCAAACAGATATTTATGTACAGATATTTGTTTCTGATCTGGGTGTTTCTGTATATTATACTAAGGTGAAAGGGTACCGGCGCTCTCTCCATACAAACGTAGTCGACTGTTTCCTCCCTAGATAACGAAACTAGCACATATATTTTTGTTGCATAAAACCTATAACTGCCATGCCTATGCGTATGTTTTTGGTTTTTTTTCATTTTCTAATTATCATATATATCGGCGCAATTATGATTATTGACCTAAACTTTGATTGGTAAAACTAACTTTCATCTAGAATTCATGAAATTATTGATTATTCAAAACAATATTGTTGTTTTGCAATAACATGTTTCATTTCGTTGTAATAATTCTTGAAACTAACGGTTAATTTTATAATAAACAGTTAAGAATTTAATTGATAGATCGATTTACATTGAATTTAACTATTAAAAACAAGATTCTAGTGTTTGAAAAACATTCAATTGACTTAAACACAAAATCACTATAAATACAGCCGCAAAACAGTAGGAAAGCCATTCCAGCGCCAGACTTCAGACCGAGCGGACCTCCCTACAACCTGCGGTTTCTACTCAGCACCATCGAAGCTACTATTTGAAGACGAAGCTCCTAATCGAAGATTGGTCTACCTGATGACGTCGGCTTCACTGACGTCATTAATATTTCTAACCAAAAACTACTAACCGAAGAGTCGTCAAGTGGACGATGAGATTGGTGACGTCAGCTTTGCTGATGTCACCGATATTCTTTAAGTCCATGGAACACCTCCTCCGTCATCAGAAGTGGGATCGGAACGGAATCCGATCCTTAACCACTTCCTCATCAGCTCGTATACCACCTGATATCAACCAACAAACTCTGTAACCACTGGGGCATCTGTTGCATCCAAGGTAACCATGCTGCTGCTCCCGCCTGGGTTCTGCTTCATAACCTACGGCACCAATAACTTCCAGCATCACCATCGGCATCGGTAGTTGATCTATTTATGGATGGGCTTTCACCACAATCATCAGTAATAATGAAAGTGGTACAGGAAATGTTAAACCATTGTTGTTTCACCAGCTGAATTTAATAATAAGAACGTCAAGCTACAATCATCCAATCCTGATCCACATTGACCATTTCATCTGTTACAGGTAGAAAGCTCCGATTCTTCTTACTTAAAGGGTCTTATATTAACACTTTCATCATCATCGATTGTGTCACTTCAATCAACCAGCTCCTACCGGAGAAGGAGGTCGACCCGGTATGCGCCACGTTCTCGCAGTGACGATTAATTAGCTTTGCCCAACAATTCGCCGAGAATTATGAGTTTCAGCCGAGTTACATCAGCAGTAATCACAACTTGAGAAGCGAAGGTTGTTCTTCGTTGATTAGGTATAGCATTCGCACTTCAATGTGAATGCTTCACTAACCTCGAATCCAGACTTTACTCGTTTTAGAGAGGCCTCCACCGTCGTGTGTGTGAGACTTCCACAGCAAACCGTGGGACAAGGTGATGAAAATGTTCCAAGATTCACGATATCTATGTTGATATTGAAAACTACCCGCAAATGTTAATATGCCTGTCGCAGAGTTAGAAGCGCCATCTGTTATCGTGCATGGAAACTTCGTAAATTCAGTGTTGCTGATGTACGAAATAATATTGTCGTTTCGATACTTGGGTTTGATTTAAACAAAGGGCAATCTTGTGTTAAAAAACAAGTTAGCAACAGCTTCACTTTTTGTTCGACCACAGACAGAACTGTTCACGTTCCGCTTCCACTGTATTTTTGAGATTTAAATCTAATTAAATCACGCGGATCCTTTGAGATTTTGTGAATCAGATTATTGATTAGACAAAATTAAATATCGAGAAGACTAACTGCGTCCTTATTTTGCATTCTAAATAAGGAGTGACGTGGAGTCAGGTTCTGAGTCATATGCCAACACTCACCCCACTGCGTCATGCCAATGAAGTTGACAGAAATAACTAAGCAATGTCCACTCTACGGAACAATGGGTAAAGTCCGTAAAGAGTTGTTAAGGCACGTCACAAACAACTTTGGAATGAAGGTTAAATGAAAGTTTAAACCTCTTCTTCGTTAAAATTGTTGTTTATTCATTTCACCCGCTTCACATACGATTCGTGAGTAAAAATTCCTGTCATCTACTAAATGATTCTTATGCAAACAACTTTCTTCGGTCGTTTTGTCCCAGTATAGTTAAATGACTAGTTATCACGGGTTTTAAATCTGCGATTCTTGACAGCTGCTAGGGTGCTTAATAGCGATCGTTCGTTTCATCTGTTCACAGAGCTACCGTAGATAAATTTCATTTTATAGACGCCACGCCGGTACACTGATAGTGAATGGTGTACTCCAACGTTCCTATCTATTATTCTACTTTTGTTTTCTAGAATTGTTGTTTTCTTAACATGGACCCAATCTTACTTTGATACTTAGGGGTCATAAAACTTGAGTTCTGTTTACCAGCGATGTCTTTATAGAACGAATATTATGGTGAAATGAGATGTTGAGGTATCGATTATGTCGACTGTCTATAGTCACTGTATTTTGCCATGACCTTAACATTCAAAAGAAAACAAGGTTCTGTTCAAATACAATTAGTACATAGACTTGATTTAGAAGAATTTAGTTATTTGTGGTGATACCTAAGATATTAAGATGAAGGGATGGGGTCATGTCAATGTACCTGTCGCTGTATGTAGGTCACGCCTTTTTAGACAGTGTAGCATTCGGCTTGGTTTGCAAGTAAGGCTTTGCTTAATTGTCTACAACTTTCATCGTTTGTTTATCAAGTTGCGCGACCATAGCTATGCCATTACCCGCAGAAGGGAATAATGTCATCATCACCCCATCACCATCATCCTCCTAGTGGATTTCGACTTCGGTGACTGGTATTTGTTAGAAAATAAAAATAAAAAAAAAACCCTTGTGGTTCGAATGTTCCGTCCTTAGGTAACTTTTGTAACTTATTTTGTTTACAAAGGTTCATCCGCAGCAAGCACACGTCAGAACTCCGTTTACATAGTTGTAATCAATGGCAGAAGGTGGCTTACTCTTCAGCTGATCACGCTTGTCGTTAAAGCACACCTTTGCGCGTCCTCAAACTTAGACATCTGAGTCTGCACTCACCGCCTCCATTCCAGACGCCTTGAAGCAAATTACTCCCAAGCACAAGGGTCTATGTCGTAATTCTTCATAAGTCTTTTCTGAACATCTTTATAGCGAAGGAACTGGCCACTGCGCTTCCGCTTACCATGTTCAAGCTCAGAAAATATTATGCGGAATAGTGGTAATATTGGGCGAGTCATGTATGCATGGTGCTCGATTTCCTTCTAGGGAATTCATCTGTGACGTCATCGATTGGATCCGCTATGCCCTTTATCTACGGTAATCTCACCTTATTGGGTTGAGAAAGTTTTGGGTACCTACTTAGTTAAAAAAACCGTAAATTATAGAAGCAGTCCAAGGTCGTTGAATTTGCTCGTGCCTTCATACAGCTGCGCTGACCGAGAGTATTCTAAATTTCATCGAAGAATCTCATCGCCACATTCAAATCTAAGAATAGATATCCTCGTGAGAGAATGTAAAGATATTTAGAAAAGACGTCTGTTACTCATCTACGAATATTGCTGAGTATTTTCCACATGACTAGGTTTTAAAAAAAAATAAAAATATGCACCAAGGACAGCTTGGATAATAAGGATGAACTCGAGACCATGAAAAACATGCGTCATCAGTTCGAATAAAGCATACCCACTTAAATACGAATTCTACAATATCTAAACGCTAACGGTATTTATTTCAGAGCAAGTCATCTACACCTAGGTATCATATTACCACAGAAGAACCCCTTATGGTTTAAACCTACAGAAACTAAAAAGACTCTAAAAGTCACTGTTACTTGCAGAAAATTTGAAACCAGCACACATTCAATGTACTTTTTAGAAGGCATGTACTTTACAGAAACCTCAAAATTGCATAATATCAGGAATAAGCCGAGCGAATGCGCAGACTGAAAAACTTCATCCATCTCACTGTATCAGCCTTTCCTTGTTTAATCCGGGACGTAGGTCTCCATCATCTTTTTCCACTACCAACCGTCTTGAACCATTGACGTTCAATCATAGCCTGCAGTCTTTTAGTATCTTCTTTTTATCTAGAAATAAAAAAATAAATAAAAAAAAAGGCATCGCCAAAATTTATGACCGCGGCGAGATTTGAACTCATTACCTCCTGCTTACAGTGTGGGTGTAATAACCACTGCGCTACGCGGCCAAGTAACGCTACAGAGCAATTCAGGATATCCAATTATCTTGCTTGTTATAAAAATCAAGGTTTGTTAGAGTCTTTTAAAGTCATTGGTGGTATATCCCAATATGTGCTCGTGGAGCCACTTAAGCAGTCTTAGCGTCCACCTTTCGTAGCTCATTGTGCAATATCTACTTACGCTTAACAATCACGTTAACTATGTCCCTAACTGTGATCTTTGATCTGAAGTATTCTTCTTACTTGAAAATCTCGAGCATAGCTTTTTCCATACGAAATCAAGATGTGGCATAACACACTTGATGTAATGAACTACAACTTGCAATACGTATAGTTGCACAGTTCATCAAATCACTGGCAGTTTCACGACTACTAACTTCGTTTTGCGTTTCGTTTTACTTTATAATGATTAAGAACTATACGAAATCAAGCTGTGGCATAACACACTTGATGTAATGAACTACAACTTGCAATACTTATAGTTACACAGTTCATCGAATCACTGGCATTTTCCCGACCACTAACATTGTTTTGCTCCACAATTTGGTAATTAGGAAACCGTATCGGCAGATGTTAGACAAACTCCAAGAATCTACGAGGAACTACTTAAATTTTTCAGACTCTTCAAGCATCTGCGACAACCCAATAGAACTGTTCAGACTCAGTG
The DNA here is from genome assembly GCA_907269075.1 of Idaea aversata. NCBI lineage: Eukaryota > Metazoa > Arthropoda > Insecta > Lepidoptera > Geometridae > Idaea > Idaea aversata. Next base: position 4,908,186 of record OU026084.1, read on the forward strand.
AGTATGAACAACAACTTTTCAAACTCAGTACTAAAACTTTAGACTCGCCGAGAACCTGCATAAATCTTCGAGAACCTGCATAAATCTTCGAGAACCTAAAAAAATCTTCGAGAACCTACAAAAATCTTCGAGAATCTAATAAACATTTCTTTCAGAACCTATGAAACCCTTCGAAGACCCAATAACAATTTTTGCTAAAATAACCCTCGGAAACAACAACTTTTCTTACCAGGCTGGTGCAGAGCGCGCACCGCCTGTCAGAATGGCCGTATCGGCGCAATTATGATTATTGACCTAAACTTTGATTGGTAAAACTAACTTTCATCTAGAATTCATGAAATTATTGATTATTCAAAACAATATTGTTGTTTTGCAATAACATGTTTCATTTCGTTGTAATAATTCTTGAAACTAACGGTTAATTTTATAATAAACAGTTAAGAATTTAATTGATAGATCGATTTACATTGAATTTAACTATTAAAAACAAGATTCTAGTGTTTGAAAAACATTCAATTGACTTAAACACAAAATCACTATAAATACAGCCGCAAAACAGTAGGAAAGCCATTCCAGCGCCAGACTTCAGACCGAGCGGACCTCCCTACAACCTGCGGTTTCTACTCAGCACCATCGAAGCTACTATTTGAAGACGAAGCTCCTAATCGAAGATTGGTCTACCTGATGACGTCGGCTTCACTGACGTCATTAATATTTCTAACCAAAAACTACTAACCGAAGAGTCGTCAAGTGGACGATAAGATTGGTGACGTCAGCTTTGCTGATGTCACCGATATTCTTTAAGTCCATGGAACACCTCCTCCGTCATATACATTTAGATTAAAAAATAGTAAAAAAAAAAAAACTTATAACTGCCATGACCGTGGCCCATAGTCATGGCAGTTATAAGTTTTATGCACCAAAAATATTTGCTCTAGTGTCATTATCCAGAGAGAAAACAGTCGACTACGTTTGTAATAGTTTGTATGGAGAGAGCCCCCGGTACCCGTTCCTCTTAAGGATATATTTACAAAAGAAAATTATATAAGTATTATATCCGATATCTGGCCACCATAACACAAGTCTAGTTCCTTAGCTTGAGGCTAAATGGCGCTGTATTAATTATCGAACAATACCTACGTACCTATTAAATAAACAAATTACTAAGTCTTCTTTGATACCTTATATATAATCTTCCTCCAGTTTGTTTACTTATTATTCAAGCAGTATAAATCAAGTTTGAAAATACTTAGTGACTCTTATCTAATATTGATTTCCTACTTAGCTATTTATATTAAAGTAGGTACCTAAGTATTGGAACGTGTAAGATTTTCTCGATGAATCTTGAGGAAGGAAAACTTTTCTACGTACTCTTAATATAATGAGATATTAATAAAGAAAAATGCCAGGGTTTATAGTTTTTATTCAATGTGGATCGGATATCAATTTCGTCCTAATTGATTTTATAATGTACTAGCGACCCGCTCCGGCTTCGCACGGCTATATTATGCATGTATTTTACATATAAACTTTGCTCTTGAATCACTATATTATTATCTATTAAAAAAAACCGCATCAAAATCCGTTGCGTAGTTTTAAAGATCTAAGCATACAAAGGGACATAGGGACATAAGGATATAGGGACGGCGAAAACTGACTTTATTCTAAACTATGTAGTGATACCTACTTCTATACTAATATTAGGAAATACTACTAATAAGAGGAAAGAATTGATTGATTGTTTAAATGCTTTCACTAAATAGTATAAAACAAAGTCGCTTCCTGCTGTCTGTCCCGTGTATGCTTTGGTCTTTAAAACTACGCAACTGATTTTGATGCGGTTTTTTGATAGATAGAGTGATTCAAGAGGAATGTTTATTTGTCTATAACATGCATAGTAAAGTCGTGCGAAGCTGGAGCGGGTTCTAGTATTTAATACTTTTCTGAATATTTTTTTCAAAGATTTGTCTTTTTGTAATTTTTTATATTTTTAATTTTTTATGTTTTACCAATCTATTACGAATGATACAACTTCAAAACTGAACTCAAGCAAACCCTTATTCGATAAGACGTTACGAAGTAAGGTACCCTACTTCGAAATAATGGAAATCCGATACGACTTAATTTCGACAATAAAATAAAAAATATTTTAGAACATTTTACACAGCGCCATCTAGCCAAGCTAAGCAACTAGGCTTGTGTTATGGATGCTAGTTATACTACATATATACTTTTAGAACAAAGTTCCTTATCGCGGGTTAGCGAGGGGACCTAGTCCAGAAAAAATGATACCTACTTTTTACGAAAAAAATGTGAAACGAAATACCGTAATAACTTAACTCGGACAAGGCGTTTCTTCGACATGACTCTACTACAAAATGATGCGAGTTCAACAACATGCTTCTTTGTCAATAACGCTACTCCGAATGATTCAATTTCGACCATTTTCGACATGTTTCTTTTCGACAAGGTGCGCCTTAATTATCTTTCGGGTCTCGACAAAATGCCGTCTGGTTCGATGGATAAGTAATTTAAAAAATTCTGGATTAAACTGCAAATATTCCAACTTTTATTTCAATTTAAAACTGCATCGTGCAAAAGAATTCACTCGTGAAGTCATAAAGCAGAATTTAATATTTTCCACTTCCTTCTGTATCTTGCCAATAAATTCAATATAAGAGTCGGAGCAAATACTTTGAAATGTTGACTGTTTATTAAAATCTACGCAGTAGTCAACAGTTTTTTATGTAGTGTTGCCGCCTACCGATTGATAGTCTGATGCGTAATAGTTTCGATTGTTAAATTGTTCTGTAATATAGGTAGAAATCGATAGGAGAGAGTAATCGAAATTATCGATAGAGTAGCTTATTTTCGATGTAAACTATCGATAGCTTGGCAACTGATACACAGCTTAGGTAGCAGGAATCGAATGTGTCTTGTACTAAGACACATTCGATTATAGTAGTATTTTCCCACTATGCCAAGGAGTTTGCCAACGATGTATGAAATATTGCATCCTGAAGTTATTGAAAATTAATGGCTTTGAACTTTAAACACGAATGAGTTAGTCAAACAAAACAAGCAAATACAGGGTTATTGGAAATTATACTAGCAAGCCGTTGAGGGCTACTTCTGTGCATCTAAACAAACAAATTTTGATCTACAACTTTTGGAAATTCGAAAAAAAACAAAAATTTTGAGGTTATGTCAATTCGAAAAACAGCTGATTTTATAAACAAAGGTCATTCAGACTAAGAACTGTAGATGAAACTTAAAAAATAAGTAAAATTTTAAGGTTACTGACCTCTCCGTGTAAGGAACAGCTGATTTTCAGGTAAACCTAACCAGGTTTCCAAAAGTTGTTTGTTAAGGTGCACAGAAGAAGCCCTCAACGGCTTGCTAGTATAATTTCCAATAACCCTGTATAAGCAAAGCTTCGTATGAAAGCAGTCGATATCGGAATTGTGAACAAAGCCTAGCAAATAGTATTAGACACGCGGATATTGAATAAAATACCAAACAGGGTGAATAGCACGATTCAAATAACAAACAATGTTGTTAGCTAGTTTTATGTGCTTCGGAAGAAAAATAAACTATTTGCTGACGTATAGAAGGAGATAAGGTCTGAAAATACAAAGGGAAGACCGTTAGTGGGAAAAATATAGCTAATTTTGGCTTTGCCGTAGTTGAGTAAAAATTATGTAAGAAAGAGTGTGATGAATCAAGTTGCCTTATTTATGTAATCTCTTTATTAAATTAGTGTAGATTAAAAAACAAACGCATTTTTTTTAACACTTTTCAAAATTCACTGCGGTGAGTTTTGAATTTTGAACCCATGACCCCGCTTAACTACAGCGGTGTTCTAACCACTGAGCTATACGTTTGTCATACACCGGGTCGAAATTAAAAAAACGCATTTTTTTAGTTAAGACCGAGGCTAAGCTTAAACCTTAGCTTGTCTTAATTTCCCTAAATTAGGGTTTAACACTTTAAAATACCATCTATATACCTAATAACATATATTAACTTGAAATAAAATAAAAATATACTACCTAACGTTCTCTTTAAAGTTATGAATAGATAGAATTCCTTATTGTTGCCTGTTGCAAAATTTTATTTATTATTATACATTTTCCTCAATAAATGTACAATTTATGTACAGTGCACTTACGTAGTTAACAGTTACGTAGTTTTACTATCCCATTATCGAAACGATCATATTTTCATTGATTATGCGCAGAATAAAGTGTTTATTGGTAAACATCAGCTGCCAGTATCAGCCGCTGACGCAATAAAAAATACGAGTCGAATAAAAAGGCCATTAGCTTCAGCGATTAAATAATACTGCTAATTAGCAAAGCATCGCATTACCTTTACTTTATTTTAAAACCTGCAATAGGGAGTTTTGGCGGGAACGAGCCAACAACATGTCGTGCTGCAGTTTTATTTACACGAAACTTAGTTGTAAACCGAGTTAAATTGTATAATTCCGGTGGAAAGTTATCTAATTTAGTTCTGTGAAAGTGCACAAGTGTAGTGAAAGTAAAAATCAGTGTCAAACATGGACTTTTCTCGTTGCTTCCAAAATCTCCTACAAGGTTATAGTAAAGTAGCCACCACTTTAGTATGACCCCGGACTTGACAAACTGTGACTTGACGACTTGACCATCTTGAAACACTTTGAGCCCGATTTCTGTAAATAGGGCCATAACTTGATGCAAAATATTACTTGATACTGGCTATATGCACAAACTGTGCGAAGCCATAACTGGAAAAAAAAAAGAAACCCGCTGAAAATGAAGAACAAGATGAAAATGGCATAACGTTCGTGGGGCCAAACAAGAGAGAAAAAAAAAACCTGCAATAGGAATCTAGAAATTGTGACATTTTTAAAATAAATATTTATTTTTATTTTTAAACTAGCGACCCGCTCCGGCTTCGCACGGCTATATTATGCATGTATACATATATACATATAAACCTTCCTCTTGAATCACTCTATCTATTAAAAACCGCATCAAAATCTGTTGCGAAGTTTTAAAGATCTAAGCATACAAAGGGACATAGGGACACAGGGACGGCGAAAAGTGACTTTATTTTATACTAGCGACCGGCCCCGACTTCGCACGGCTGTATTATGCATGTATTATATCTAAAAACCTTCCTCGTTAATTACTCTATCTATTAAAAAAAAACTAAAAAAACACACTTTAAAAAAATCCAACTAAAAAAATAGAAAATAAAATTTAATAAATTTGGATTAAGAATGTTGTAAATAGTAAGCGTGTTACATTGTGATGCTACACCTTCATTATTTTTCTTTAGTAATCACAGTTGGATTTCTTTTAAAGCGTGTTTTTTTAGTTTTTTTAAACTAGTAATTTATTTTATACTTTTTGGTCTTTATTACCGAAATATGTTAGATCAGACCCTGGTTACCATTGAAAGACAAACTACTCGTCAAGACGATTCTAAGGAGCCCAAACTCGATGGGGTTGTGTCGTTTCATTGCGAAGTTCCTATGACCACCTTCCAGCTCCATCATCAGATCAGCACCATGTTATCATAATATTGCATTGTCACGCGATTTACACATGTATGCAAAATTTCACCTCAATCGGTAAACGGGAAGTTGATCAAATTTAACTTGCAAGATTTGATTACATACACGTCGACCTAATAAAAGCGTGTTAAAAAAAAACCGCATCAAAATCCGTTGCGTAGTTTTAAAGATCTAAGCATACAAAGGAACGTAGGGACGGCGATAAGTAACTTTATTATAAACTATGTAGTGACTATGTAGTGATAACCGAATTAGAATTCAATAGGTATGGAAATATTGAATTCATTCAGTTTATCTGCTTGTCGTTCATTAAACTTTTGTAAAAGTCTACGTAGCATTCATGTTAGACAAACAAAAAAGCCTTCAAGCACATACATAAAAATGTACATTGTGTTGTGACTGTCAGTCGGTGCGTGAGTAAATATCCAGAATACCCTATCTTTTGATGTGATAACGTTTAATAAATTGATGGAACAGTGGCATTCACACAAAAGTGTCATGTTTCCGGTAACATTACGCGTCCCGCTCCCGATGTGTGATGTCATGCGTAATGTTAACATGAGAGGATTTAATAATAATATTGCTTATCTGGGCTTGTGATATAAAGGAAAAAAATATATATCTATAAAAATTACAAAAAAAACTCAATTATTTATTGTTTTCTTATGACGCGTGACGTTATCACGTAAAATTGTCGTCCGTAAACTGACTTTACAGACAACCATTTGTTTTTTTATAGAAGAAAGACAAAGAAATCAGTCGCAGTTTCTCTTACCAGCTTAGACAAAAAACAGTTCAGTATATTATCGAAATTCAATTTACAGAGTTATTTTTATGTGTCAGCGCTAGGTTTATGGGAGGAGATGGATGCCCTAAATTGTCCCTTTGCCTATCGACGAGTCTGGGTTTTATGAGAAAAAACATCGTTTATTGTAAATCACCGTACTTTATTGAATTACTTTTAGACTTATTTGATCTTTTTGTATAATTAGTTGAACAAATTTGACAGTAATTTAAAATAAGTATCACTTACTAGCAGCGCTCCGCGGTTTCACCCGCTTAACTCCCGATCCCGTGGGACAATCGGGATAAAATGTAGCCTATATTACTCCCAATGAATCAGTGTATCCTGATACTATGTTTCATCAAAATCGGTCCAGTAATTTCGGAGCCTATTCGTTCAAACAAAAAAAAATCTTGCGTTTATGTATTACTAGGGACCCGCCCCGGCTTCGCACGGCTGTATTATGCATTTATTATACATATAAACCTTCCTCTTGAATCACTCTATCTATTTAAAAAAAAACAGCGCACTCCGGGAGTGCAGGCAGAAGTGAAAACAATAAACTTATTATTTCTCATAGAATATTTCTTGAAACGATCTGCTACTGCCATCTATTAGCACTCACTTAAACAAATATAGTTTATTTTTTATTCGCTAGATGGCAGTAAAAAATTTAAATCAGCGCCATCTACATTCGAATAGCGGTCTTTCTAGAAACTAAGTTTCTCAATTTGTGTAATAGATGGCAGTATAAGTTAAACAAAAAGACTAACACAAATAAAATCTCATCTGTCGCGTCAAAATCTGTCGCGAGAACGGCTGAAAATGCTCACCCACAAAAGTGCCCAACGCGCCATAAGAAGTTTTCACTTCAAAAAAAATCCGTTGCGTAGTTTTAAAGATTTAAGCATACTTATGGATATAGGGACATAGGGACAGAGTAAGCGACTTTGTTTTATACTATGTAGTGATAGTGATAGTGATGATTATTTTCTATTAGTGTAGGTAGATAGATGTAGATAGATTCGTAATAAGCCCTAACATATTGGTTTAAACTGTTTCAATTATACCAATATTTCAAACAAGGATAAAGATTTATGAATGCAATAACCGAATCATTTGTTTTGTTTAACTGCTGAATTGAAACACGAATGAGTGAATCTGTTTTATGAACAATCCTTGTAGACAGATAACAAACAACTTTGTTTTGATTCAATTATTCTTTACAAGCGGTCTGTTTGTCCCGTTGATATTATCACGAGTTTATTACGGCAATTGACCTGAGCCCGCATGACACCATTCTAGTGTGTAAATTCGTTACACATCTAACTGGCAATGCTCCGTGGTTTCACCCGCGTAACTCCCGATCCCGTGGGGATATCGGGATGAAAAGTAGCCTACGTTATTCCCAGTGAATGAATGTGTTCTCATACTAAGTTTCATTACATTTCATCTATTCGTTACAAAAATAAAAACAAACAAAAAATCTTTCCTCTTTTTAACCGACTTAAAAAAAGGAGAAGGTTCTAAATTCATCGCGTGTATGTATATTTATGTATGTTCGCCGATTACTCGAAAACACCTGGACAGATTTGGAAAATTGTATTTTTGTTTGAAAACGGATAAATTATAATTAGCGTAGGTGGTTCAAGCATGCACAGTATTGCACAGAAAATAGGTTTCCTAAAGCAAGAATTAATCCTCTACCTATATGCACTTAAAATTAATTTCTTGTTTTAATAAATACCTAGCCCATAACCAAACTGCTTGGAAATATGTTAAGAAGGCCTTTGGCCAGGGGCAAAAAATGCTAACAAAAAAAATGTTTTTGAAATTAATAAGCAACAATTAAATTGCTTATAAATTAAGAATACTGATACTGAAATGCTTATCATTTTAAGATGTTTTTCCTAAAACCAAGTTTATTTATTCTCTAGCGTCTTTATGGAGAGGATGAACCTTTTTTTTCTGTATGTTGAGTTAAAAATTCCTTATATTAGACACACATAAAAGGTACATAGACATATTTTATGTGTGGTTTACACTTTACTTTATGTTCAGCCATATCAACTTTTCTCTCTTTTATCTCACTCAACACTTTGTAACATTCTTCAAAGAGAAAATATAATATTGTTTTCTCTTATTTAAACTTGAATCCTACGTATTTACGTAGCTTTTACCTACTTAAGCTAACGTTCGAAAATCTGAGCTTATTTTTCTTGTAATGGTAGCAAGGTGGTAGTAATTCACCTCCTGCGGTAGCTTTTCATATCGTGCGTGACAAAACGCTGTAAACCTACCGTATCATTCAAAGAAATGTCCAATTACTCACTTGTGCGTTGTTGAACGTGATCTCAATACAATTAGGTCAATTATACTAGATATTTTATATCTTGTTCGGTATCCCGGAAGGGCATCATTTTCATCATTCAATTTAGTAGCTAGAGTTCGTAGTGCATTGCGTGCGTCATCGGGTCAAAAGAAGTGGGTCAGGAGTATTTGTCATTTTGGCAGAAAACGGCGTCGAATTGCCGCCGTCGGCACCACAAATGACACCCTTTAATGATAAACATTGTATCTTCTACGGAGTACAATGGCTACTAAACTATACTGATTCTCTTGAACCATTCTTTGACGACGACGTACAAATTACATATTGTCAGTCACAGTTGATTTGTGTCGATCTCTATTTGTGATAACCAAGGTGTTCATTTGAAGATAAATGTGCGTAAAATTTTATGTTGAGTGAACGTTGAGTGTTATCATACATGTTTTGTGGAACGTGTATGTAATTTGTTTAGAATCTATGTAGAGCTATATGTACTAGGTTCTACTTCTTTATACAGGTGAAGTTTTTACATGGGCCTTCAGGGCTATATCATAAACTATAAGAGATAGCGACAAAAATGCTGAAAGGAGTTACGTGTTCGATTTTGACATAAACTAAAACTGCATCATTCGATTTTTGAAAAACTCATTGCCCTTTATCTCATTAGCCAGAAATCGTTGTTGTTAATTTGTGCCTGTTGATTTTGCAAAAAAAATCATCCTATATTTTTATATTAATCGATACTGTTGCTGATAGAGATCAATTCTTGGAACCAAACATAGCATGGTAAATCAATGGAAATAGACTTATACTAATATTAAAAAGAGGAAATATTTTTTTGTTTGTTTGTAACGAATAGACTAGAAATCATTGGACCGATTTTGAAGAAACTTAGTATGAGGATACATTGATTTATTGGGAGTAACATAGGCATATACTTTTGGCGAAACCTTCTTACATAAATAAACAGACTTATTTTGACTTATAAACAAATTTATTTCGATAAATCTAGCTGCGTAGACCTAAAACATGAAAGTAGCAAAGATTGCAAAATATGGAACATAAGAATAAATGAACATCAACCTTGCAGCAGGCTCTGGAATTATTAAAGGACGTTCCGGGGCCGGAGGTGTGCTGTCGCGACGAATGACCGTCATCAATCTTTGAATATGTTAAACCCTTGGCTTGCTTAGTAGGTATAGCTGCTACCAAAGATACTTAATAATTCAGCAGTGGAATAGAGATAGAACCTTTTACAAATCGTTTCATTAATATAACATGTCGCTTAAGTCAAACTGTGACACTCATATCGTATAGCAAGCTATCAACGACAAAAAAAATCGAGATTAAGTAATCGACATGACAAACTTTTGATGTTCGCGATAAATTCTTGTCAATTTAGTCGTATTTTGTTTCCGTTTCGATCATCAATTCGATCGTCTCTTTTGTTTCTATTTGTTTTGTTTCTAAATCAAAGTTGGTGTTATGCGTAGTTGATATCTTGCGTAAATGGTATTTTCCGAGTTAGGCGTTTTGCGTAAAGTTAGTGTTTTGCGTATTTGGTTTTATGCGTGCGTAAATGATTGCCTCATAGATACTTAAAGGTTATTTAATTTACAACGTCCTTGGGTTACCTAAATAAATGTTTCTATTACACTCTCCGTTAAGTTATTCCCACTTCTGAACTTTATAAAGCTTAGAAATACAGTAAGTCGACATTATAAACTTCAAAGTTAAGAAGGCCAGTCATGTTTTACTAAGAACAAGGTTTAGATATTTCTCTACTCAACTTTGAATTAACTCTCTTTGTCTACTACACTATACCTACCTATTTTTGTTTATACGAATAGTTTCAAGGCCCAGTTTTATTATCGCAGCTTTTTTATAGTTCCTGGTTCACCTCATTCAGACAGTCTAGCAGGTATACCTAGAGTTTATGTTTCCTGAATAACCTAGTGGGTACATTAATTTATAAATTACTAGCTGCGATCCGCAGTTTCACCCGCGTAACTCTTGATCCCGTGGGAATATCGGGATAAATTAAGATGTAAGCTATCCTATCTTTTATGTTGGATCAAATTTGATTAAAATCGGTTAAGTAGATTAGGAGTCCATCGCGCACAAACAACTTGACACGTAATTTATTTTATATATTAGATTTTATACTCAGACAAGTCTTAGTCCAAAAATACTAAGCATAGTACTAAAATTCTTGGCTCTTGTTACACTCTGTAAAGTTGACAACTTATCTATACTTACTAATATATATCTATACTTAAAACAAAGTCGTAGGTATATTATAAAGCTGAAGAGTTTGTTTGTTTGTACGCGCTAATCTCAGGAACTACTGGTTGGAATTGAAAAAATATTTTTGTCTTGGATAGTCCATTTATCGAGGAATTTTGATATTCCCACGGGATCGGGACTTACGCGGGTGAAACCACAGCTAGTTATTTTATACTCAGCCAACTCTAAGTTCAAAAATACTAAGTAGGTAAAGTACTAGAATTCTTGGCTCTTGCCGCATTGTTAAGTTGTCAACTTTACAGAGTGTAACTTAATGGTTTTATATTCTAGGTAATAGATTAGGTTAAAGGAAATAGTTTTTCCATTGACACCCTATACGCTAGTTTTCCGTTAAAATTTGATGGAAGTAACATGACTAACCTATCGATAGTGTTGCTGAAAGTGATCAAATCCTATGAAAAGTCAATGGAAAAAGCTCATTTTTGTAGTTTTATGTATTTTGTTTATAATAGACTAGCGACCCGCCCCGGCTTCGCACGGCTGTATTATGCATGTATTATATCCAAAAACCTTCCTCTTCAATCACTCTATCTATTAAAAAAACCGCATCAAAATCCGTTGCGTAGTTTTAAAGAGCTAAGCATACATACATAGGGACATAGGGCCGGCGAAAAGTGACTTTATTTTATACTATGTAGTGATAGTGATAGTGAAGTGATAGGTCAACGATGGACTACTTTCTCACCGGATGATAAATAAAGATGAGGTCTAAATTGTATCACGTTTAGGTTGAAGATGGCTGGAAGACTCCCTTCGAGGGACATATTCTAACTTCCTTACTAATATTTATAAATCTGAGAGTTAGTTGATTTTTTTTTGTTTGTGCCCTTTTAGGGTCAAACGACTGAACCGAATTGGATGAAAATCGAAATAGTGATAGTTTAGGGGATAGAGAAGGACATAAGATACTTTTGATCCCGAAATTGTCGTGGGATCGGGCCTTACATGGATAAAAACACGGGGTGCAGCAGCTGCAAGTTAACAAATAGTTTACAAATCTTTCGCAGGTTACTAATAAAAGCTTATGAGAATGATTAAGATTTAGGCAATATTCATTTGTTTTACTTTTCTTTCTTAGCGCGTGACATGACTGATTTGTAATTACTAACACCGCCATTTATGGAATACTAGCGACCCGCTCCGGCTTCGCACGGGTATATTATGCTTATTATTATACATAAAAACCTTCCTCTTGAATCACTCTATCTATTAAAAAAAACCACATCAAAATTCGCGTAGTTTTAAAGATTTAAGCATACCTACATAGGGATAATAGGGACAGAGAAAGCGACTTTGTTTTATACTACGAGTGTACTACTACGATGTAGTGATTTATTACAAATCTTTCTTATTAAAGACAACCTAACAAAGATAGTATTACCAGGTGATGACACAGACAATTTCCGATTGTTTTCCTTCCCTTAAGGGAAAGGTACCCGGCTCTTTATCCATATAAACGGAGTCGACTGGTTCCTCCCTGAATAATGACACTAGCACAAATATTTTTGTTGCATAAAACCTATAACTGCCATGACTATGCCCCTATGTGTTGGTTTTTTCATATTTTAATTATAATAGAAAGTAAGAGTTAAATAAAACTATACAGAAAAAGTATTTATGTAGCGCACAAATTTCGGTATGTTTTAAGCACATTAAAATAAAGAATATTGTTTTTTTTATTTTGGAGCTAACTCAAAAACTCTCAGAGCTACAACCATTTAAGTGTTTCTAACAAAACGACGAAGTCCATGGACACAATACTAGCGCCAGCGAGTTTAATAGCGCGCTCTAAATGAAGGTAGGTACCTACGTGTCACTTTTCACATTAAGTTTTGGTTTTTTTTTTTATTAATTTTTTTGCGTAAATGTACTCCACTGCTGACATATATTCAGCAGAAAAAAAATGTGCACTACAAAAATACTTTTCCTGTATATAAATAAATAAAAATTATATCACTATCACTAGGTACGTAAAATAAAGTCACTTTTCGCCGTCCCTATATCCCTATGTCCCTTTGTATGCTTAGATCTTTAAAACTACGCAACGGATTTTGATGCGGTTTTTTTTAATAGATAGAGTGTTTCAAGAGAAAGGTTTATATATATAATACATGCATAATATAGCCGTGCGAAGCCGGAGCGGGTCGCTAGTATAAAATAAAGTCACTTTTCGCCGTCCCTATATCCCTATGTCCCTTTGTATGCTTAGATCTTTAAAACTACGCAACGGATTTTGATGCGAATATAGTGATTCAAGAGGAAGCGGAAGGTTTATATGTATAATACATGCATAATATAGCCGTCCGAAGCCGGAGCGGGTCGCTAGTAATATATATAAAAACTAGCTGCCCTACGCGGTTTCACCCGCGTAACTCCCGATCCCGTGGGAATATCGGGATGTAAGCTATCCTATCTCTCAAGTTGGATCGAACTGCACATGGTGTGCGAATTTTATTATAATCGGTTAAGTGGTTTAGGAGTCCATTGAGGACAAACATTGTGACACGAGATTTATATATATTAAGAAAGATGTCTTTGTAAAGACACGGACCTAACAAAGATAGGCTTACCGGGTGAATAACACAGGCGATTTCCATTTGTTTCACTTTTCTTTCCCGTTTCACGTGACGTGACTGACTTCTAAGTAATTACTAACACCGTTATTTTTAGAACATTTATTGGCTCGATAAAAGTGTAAAAGTGTTCGTTTGGAGTTATAAAGGCTTTGGTTACTAATGTTGTTTGTGTTGTCGAACTTAAAAATAGCCGAGTGGGCGTAATTCTATTGACAGGAACCACTATTGAAATTAGTTTGTTTGTACCAAAAGTTAACTTAATTACTAATTTTGTTGCTGCTTTTTCTGGTTTTAGTATTTGTTGTTATAGCGGCAACAGAAATACATAATCTGTGAAAATTTCAACTGTCTATCTATCAGCCGGTTTATGAGATACAGCCTGGTGACATGACAGACAGACGGACGGACAGACAGACAGACAGTGAAGTCTTAGTAATTAGGTCCCGTTTTTACCATCACATGAAATAAATCTTCTCATTATTCTCATTGGTGGGTGCGTTCCGAAAGCACACATCCTAACTTAACTTTTGTTTTAGTGCTTTTATGTTTGTTACTACTTTTCTGATTGTCTTATGTCGTGTGCTTGTCCAAATAAACGTTTTCTTTCTTTCTTTCTTTCTTAGTTCTTAAGACGTTTCTATGTGATCTTTGTACAAATGTATTAAGCATTCAAATAAATAAAAAAAATTGACTTTGACCCTTTGGATTCGGAACCCTAAAAACATGGTAAAATCCCGTTTTTTTTTTTTTACATATGATAGGTCAGCGTTTGACCACTATCACACCTGCCTGATGGTAGGTGACGATGCGGCCTTAGATGTAACACGCCTTCCTAGAAGATACCTATTCACTCGCGACTTGAAGACCCCCAAATTGTACACGTCAGGAAAGACAGACGCAGGCAACCGATTCCATTCCCTTGCAGTACGAATAAGGAATGACGAAGCAAAGCGCTTAGTGCGAACGTCTGCAGACGTTCGCACTAAGCGCTTTGCTTGATGCTTGCCACCATGAATCGGTGCCGCACACCAGTCTGCCTGGTTGTATAAAATAAATAAATATTTCAGGACATATTACCTACACATCGCCATCCAGCCCCAAGCTAAGCAACTTAATGCTTGTGTTATGGGTGCCAGATAACGGATAAACTACTTATATACTTTTTTTTTTTTTTTTAAATATATACATATTATACATATAGGAAACACCCAGAACCAGAAACAAGAATTTATGGTCAGCATAAATACTTGTTCCCGGCGGGAATCGAACCCGCAACCTTCTGCGTCGCAGTCGGGTGTTCGCCCGACGCGCCACAGAGGTCGTCAGAGGTGTATGACGAAAGAATGGAGATGACAAGAGTAGGTCGTGACCGTTTTAAATATAAATAACTCCAGTAGCAAAAGTTAACCATATTAGTTTAAAATCCTATACCTATCTTAAGTATTAACTTTTATTTTGCAATTTCCCGTTTAGTTGTGATGACATAGTGTATTTTTATTCAAATTACATAGTTCTTGGTTCTAGGTCAACCGGAAGTACAAGTACCTACAAGTGTCAGTTGAGGTTAAAAAGGCTCTGACCTAAAACAAAAACTGATAGGTACTTAAGCTCTATTGAAACATAAGTATTTTGTTTCAATGGTAGAGTTTCAAGATTTTTGGACAAGCCTCAACAAAGGATTAAACTTTTCCGTGCAGTATTTCCATTAATTTAATTAGAAATTTAAATTATGTTTGACTTTCTGGAAACGGAGCAATTTCAGAGGGCTTCAAAGTTTTTGTTACTTTTAGGAAAATAGCCCATTTTCCATATTTGAATACTTTAATATATTTATAAGTATTTTCAAGTAGGTAAGTATTTTTCAAAATTATTCAAATGAATCTCTCAATTTCTGTTTGTGGCGTCGTTTGGGGGAGGCCTATGTCCCCAGCAGTGGACGTGTATGGGCTGATATGATGATCTTATGATTCAAATGAAATCATTTGACTTAGGAAGCGTAAAATGTTTGGCTAAGCATAATACAGCCGTGCGAAGCCGGGGCGGTTCGCTAGTACAAGTATAAGTAGTAGGTAGTATAGTCACCTATCTTCTCCTACCATTCAAAGTCATCAAAACGTAAATAAATGATCCGATGGGTTTATCAGACTATAGAGCCTATTCAAGTGAATGAGGAATCAGTACCGAAATTATCTAATCCAGCCTTTCCCAAAGTTGGCGATAACGCCCCCTTGTGGGTGCTGCAGGCCTGAAGGGGGGCAGTAAGGGCGTGTTCAGATGACATGCGTAGACCACGCGCTCGCCACGCGCATGACACGCGTTGAACACGCGTTGACCACGTTTTGAATTTGTTCTTTAATTAATTTGAGTCTTATGACACATCAATAGATCTCAAATTGCATTTATGCAAGTCTACCCGCTCACGCCACGCGCCCGCCCAGCGCCCGCCACGCGCACGCCTCGCGCATGCCCCGCGCCTGCTTGCAGAAATGCAATTTGAGATCTATTGATGTGTCATAAGACTCTAATTATAAATATAACAAATTTAATTTTCAAAGCGTGTTCAACGCGTGTGATGCGCGTGGCGGGCGCGTGGTCTACGCGTGTCATCTGAACACGCCCTAAGGACCCAAAAAACAATTGGTTCGTTGTGTACTATACCTACTGCGCTCAGGTTTCAAGTTAACTGTTTCAAATATAGTAAAAGTCTCGTTTAGAATTAATGTTTAATCTCCGCTAATATTTAATTAATTCGCAATAATTAATTTAATTTTATGTTTTTAAGTACGTGAAAAAAAAGTGTTATTTATGGCAATGTACTTAATACTATAGATTGGTAGTTTTTACTAGTAGTTAGAATGGCAACACTGAACGTTGTCTTGACGTTGAATAAAGAATTCTTCTCGGTTCGGCCATTTTATATTGAGTTTATTTCTCGTTGTTTCGTTTGAATAAAATATATTTCTGTGGTTAATAGTATTGGTTTTATTGAAATTAATACAGGTTATTATGGGGCGCTAAAATAATTTATTCCAAACAAAATAAGTTTGGAAACCCCTGATGTAATCAATCAATATCGTACAGTGCCTAGAGTTATTCAAGTGGCGTTTGATTACCGAGAATACACGTTATCTCATTGATGTGGCAATTTAATACCCCCATTGATAGCCATTGACAAGATAATGCTTTAGTTAGGGTTATACTAACATAAAAACTTTACAACGTTAATAAATGTGAACTAGGTGAATACAAAATAATAATATTAATTAAAAATTGTAGATTATATTTGATTAGCACACAATGTACCAAGGGACCACCTTAATTAAAAATTAAATATAACGTTTAAAACAAAAATAAAAATTTTATAAAAAATATTGAAAACTACTTTTAAAATAGGTCATTAGATAAATATTTGGTTTATTGTCAATATAGAAAACAATTCATTTGTTCAATTGCTTTTTATTTTGTCACTAATATTGAGGTTTTTTAATAAAAGCCGCATGTGGGTCTCAAAAATAGTTAACCGCGTTATCAAAGTCGGACTAGGTAGGTACTCGGTAAAAAGTTATGCGTGTTAACATAAAAAAAATTGTCGGTAAAAAATATTGGGTTTAGGCCGGTTGGTCAAGGGTGCGTTTGGCCAATGGAATACTTCGTCAAAATATACGTTTCGTCAAAATCTCGTTCTATCATTAGGTGTATTTAGTCAAACTATATACACGTTTAACCAAAGGAGTGTTTCGTCAAAATATAAAAATCGTTAAAAATAAAATAATGAACTTCTTTTCAAAAATATTAAATGAAACATAACAACCAAACCTTAAATAAATTACACTTCTTAATTAGAGGATGACATTTACTACTCTTGAAAACAAGACGATCGAAATGGAAACAATAGACAATCTTTGAGGTTAAATTAAACTGAATAAGTACACCTAAACCGAAAATAATAAAAAGCCGTCGGCTACACCTTTTCGAGGCAATGTCCCCAAGATAGCCTAAATGTAATTTTAGTTTCTAAAATCAATTTCACGTAGGTTGGTCTAGGTCAGAGGTTCCCAAACTTATTTTGTCTACTGCCCACTTTGAGAATAAATAATTTTGTAGCGCCCCCATTTTTTCACCTACTTAAAAACCACTATAACATAAAATTAAATTAATTATTATGAGCTATATTAGCGGAGATTAAACATTAATTCTAAACGAGACTTTTACTATAACCAGCAAGAGTTAACTTGAAACCTGAGCGCAGTAGGTAGTACACAATGCACCCATTTTTTTTTTGGCCGCCCCCCTTTGGCCTGCAGCGCCTACAAAGGGGCGTTATCGCCCACTTCGGGAAGGGCTGGTCTAGGTGAACTCATAATCGTAGTCCTACGCTTATTGGAAAAGATAATACAGTTTCAGAATGTCACTTGGATTACCTACGGATGGATTGCTTTACCAGCCCTTTAAATTAGATACTGTGGTAAAAATAAAATTAAAATTGCCGTTTTAGACTCTTTTTATTTTTGCTGTGACGTAATTAGATTTTACGAAGGAGTAGGGTTTATTTATGGTTTTGGGAAGCAACGTGGTTGGATGAAAATAAATTACTTAAGTAGGTGGTAGTGGCTTAATTGAAAAAGGAGAGCTTGTTAAAATTGAAAATAAAAAGGCAGTTGAGCATAGGGTTGCCAAAATGTATCTGCTTCAGGAAATTAAAGTATACGTTGAAAAAATATAATACCTAAAGATATTTAAATCAATGAACTCAACTGTTATTGAAAGCTTACATAAATAGTTAATTTTCGTACCCAAATACTAACTTTTTAATGCTCAAATTCTAATAGAAAAGTAGGTATACGTACTACAAATGAATTTTCTGCATAATTTGACGACCTGTGTGGCGCGTCGGGCGAACACCCGACTGCGACGCAGAAGGTTGCGGGTTCGATTCCCGCCGGGAACAAGTATTTATGCTGACCATAAATTCTTGTTTCTGGTTCTGGGTGTTTCCTATATGTATAATATGTATATATTTACAAAAAAAAAAGTATATAAGTAGTTTATCCGTTATCTGGCACCCATAACACAAGCATTAAGTTGCTTAGCTTGGGGCTGGATGGCGATGTGTAATATGTCCTGAAATATTTATTTATTTATTATTTATTTAATACAGTTAAGCTTGCCAGAGTTCCAGTTGGCACAATTCGTTTACTTTACTATACTTGTGTAAGACTTTATAGTAGGACGTTGACCCAAATTTTCAATAAATGTATGAAATTATTTGTCTTCTTTATAAAGTCAGTAAACTTAAAAAAATGTCTTCTTCGCTTGCGATCCGAAAGCAAAAGTGCCTAACACTTTGATCAAGTAGCACGCGTTACTCCAGCAAGATAAAATATTCTAGGTTTAATTAATATATTTAATTAATTAATTTAATTTGTTAATCAGATAGTACAATCCATTTGTTAGTAAAGTCTTACAGCTATGTTAGTTATTATAAAATAATGTCCAAAAGTCAAATTAATCAATTAAATTCATATTTTCTACAAAATTTGTGATCTTTAGTACCCGTATTATCTAACATATGCATTATATTCCAGTGTCTAATTATTGGACAGTCTAGCCTATTCAGTAATGTGTTCAGAAGACTGCTAGAGCTCTCCCGCACACGGCGCATCAGTGAGGCAACTCTTTTACGTATTACTGTATAAAAACAATCAACTTTTGCCTCCGCAAACATTCCTGATGCGCTGCAGACTTTACCTGATGACCTGCGATTAAGCTGCTGATTAAGTTTAACGAATAATTAGTGCTTTTAAAGTACCGTCGTTCCAGCAGGATTGGCATCCTATAATAACTATTCTTGCTGGGGTAACTCACAAGAGCAAAAGTAATAGGCATGTTAGCAAAACATTAATTTACATAAAATTTTATGAATACTTACTTATTTTATTTATACATATAATTTGCATTTTCATCGTAAAACTTATTTTTATTTATAAAATAGCAATCCATGTTCTACTTTTACGTATATTCCACCCTATTTTGTAATGCAATGTTGCCAGATAGCATCAAATCGGAACAAAACAAACTGTTATGGCTCGGTATAAACACCCGCATATCAGGCTGGCAACATAGTAGCGCGAACGGTTAGAGGTGCTTAATTTTAACTTACTGCTACATACTTCTGGCAACCGTATAACTTGGGTTTACTGTCCTAAGCATAACTGTGTTATACATAAGATACGTACTGTCTTTAATAATGGAGTTCTAGTAGATATAAAATAGGTATCTGGTATGTTATTCAAATATTTTTATGTGACTTAAAAACAACAGGCCAAGTGCGAGGTGGACTCATGCACGAAGTTAAAAATTTTATCATCTGTGAAATTTTTATTACTATCACGGTTCATGAGATACAGCCTGGTGACAGACAGACTGACAATTTTTACCCTTTGGGTATGGAACCCTAAAAAGGAACTTCCACTATTACCAATAGAGTTCTCTCCAGCAATTTTGCAACCAGTTACATTAACAGTGTGACTAGTTGAGAACTCACCATCTTGACGCATTTTATGGAGAGTGGCAAGCGCAGAATAGAGTGGAAAGAAGTAAGGGAAATCTTTGCCCCGAGGGACATTATAGCACGTAATTTATAGAAAACAGTCTTTGTAACTAATTTATTTCTCTACCTATTCGAAAAAACTTTACTTCGACATTATTGAACTCCGATATTTCATTTTGGCACATAACTTCCATACTACGGAACTCCGGAAAGGCGTTTCTTCGACATGACTTTACTAGGACACGATGCTAGTTCGTCAACAGTCTTCTTCGACAATAATGCTCCTCAGAATGATTCAATTTCGATAGGACCCTACTCCAACATTTGGTAAACATATTTTAGTAAGTAAATTTACCTACATTTATATTTGATATTGTATCTGCTCGGCAGAAAATGTGTGTAACCCAAGGGATCTCATTAACCTTGCTTTCAATGTTTGTATTGTTTGTCGCAAATATTGCCACGACAGATATATTTCGATGGAGCTTAGATAATGTAATCCACATTTCTCCATATACCTACCTACTAAGTAGCTGTGATTAATGATTAATACCCTTGTCTCCTTGTACCAGTTTCAGTGGTTTCCGGTTAAAGAGATATATTTGTACATAAATAACTTAGTTGTATATGTGTGTAATATATGGGATACCTACTTCATTGCTAAAACGATTGATTGAATTAAGTTTCTTCGAATAGGTACTTTCTATCGATATCATAATACTGCGATGCCATATTAATTCGACGTATTGTTACCGCGATATACATATAGGTTATGATATAGTTAAATATTAATAAGTTAAAGTCAAAGGTTTCCAAAAAAAATTACAAAAGTAAGTATGTATAAGTACATTTCATACGAAATATATTCTGAGAAAAATGCATACCTACATAAACATTTAACATTTATTCAAAGCGTATGAAATTATGTAAACTAAGTTTTATCGAAAAAAAGAAGGGCAAGGAGGCTTTGAACTTTATGAAGACACAATCTTATAAACTACCTTACATTCAGAACCCAATACTTAATTAGAAAAACGTCTGATAACAAATTAAGTGCCAACCTACTTCTCATTACAGAATATGTCATTATGTCATGTTTACCGAAGCTAAGTACAACCACGGTTTGTTTATCAAACGAACCGTTCAAGGTAGATAATTTTCCTGGCAAGAACTGATACAAGTTGATACAACAATCGAGGAAGATTACATAAGATTTATTACCTGTGTTACCGACAGAACATTTACCCTACATCAACCATAAGGGCCCTCGCCCACGGCGTCTTTTTGTAGCGATGCAAACGCGCGACAGCATCACTATTATCGCGCGTTAGTCGCATTTGCAACGCGCTACATACGCAATACCAACGTGCTACAGCATCGCGACTGTATCGACGCAAACGCGTGACCGTGTCGGCAAAACGTCGAATAAATCATACAAACCGTAGGTACTGAATCGCGTTTGCATCGCGACAGAAGCGCGACGGTATCGCGTTCGCATCGCGACTGAATCGTGGTTATGTGGGCGAGGGCATACAGCTAGCGATCGCATCGCGACTGTATCGATGCGAACGCGCGACAGCATCGCTACTGCATCGCTATACAAAAAGTCGCCGTGGGCGAGGGGCCTTAAGTCGAATAAAACCCCACATGCTTGACATGACATATTTTCCTTCTTTATTGTTTATTTTTTACGCAAAATAGGCTTGCATTTGACCTAATTTCACCTAGGAAACTACAAATGCTTGCCTAGAAGATACCTATTAGATTTGAAGACTCAAAAATTTTAAGTTTTGGGAGAAAAACGTAGAGTTCCGTTCGCGCGAGATGGTGGATGCGTGACGCTTAGTACCTACGCGAAATTGGAACGTCTACCTTGTGTTTAACTTTATAGACAGCAAAACGAATGGTGTTTGGTGTTTATTGCATAGTAAAAGAGAAATTATACGGGCGAGGTTACCAATTGGCTATACGACGATTTAAGATTGATTTTGGTTGTAAAAATTTATGTCAATTTAGATCAAAGTGAGTGTTTCTGTAATAGCCATCGACTTTAAACGATTTGTCATAGAAATTTTAATAAATAAGTGTAGGTAAGTACCTCCCCACTTTCATTAAAGATTAGAATGTTTAATAGTAGTTTATTTTCATAAAAACTTATTAATGTGGGGTGTTGGGTGTTTCTATATTATGTAGGTATATTAAGAGGAAAGGGTACTGGGGGCTCTCTCCATACAAACTATTACAAACGTAGTCGACTGTTTTTTCCCTTGATAATGACACTGGAGCCAATACTTTTGGTGCATAAAAGTTATAACTGCCATGCCATTTTTTTATTTTTTTATCTTTAATTTCTATGATAGGTAAGTAATTACTAAATGAAAAAAAAAAAAACAAAAATAGGTATATAGTCATGGCAGTTATAGGTTTTATGGCACAAAAATATTTGTGCTAGTGTCATTATCCAGGGAGGAAACAGTCGACTACGTTTGTATGGAGAGAGCGCAGGTACACTTTCACCATAAGTACCCACTTAAGTATTTACAAAAGAAAAGTGTGGAAGTATTCTATCCGTTGCCTAGCTACCTTATGGGAACTAGATACTTTAATATTACATATTATTATTTGTTATATTTCGTACAGGGCTATGGAGCCCCGGACCTATGGAAGGCATGCGTGGAGCCGAAGCCAACATACGTAGATGACAACCTCTGGTTTAGAACCATAGAACTATTGTGATAGGACGGTAGTGGACTAGATACTATGGGGAACTGTAGGCACTTATTATTATTATTTATAATAAATAAATAAATAAATATTGCAGGACATTCCACACATCGCCATCTAGCCCCAAGCTAAGTAACTACACTTATGTTATGGGTGCTAGACAACGGATATACTACTTATATACTTTTCTTTTGTAAATATATACTTATAATACATAGAAACAACCAGACCACAGACAAATATCTAAGCATAAATACTTGTCTGTGGCGGGAATCGAACCCGCAACCCTGTGTTTGGCAGTCCGGCATGGTAACCATTGTGCCAACTGGGTCGTCATAATGAAATCAATCTACGCTTTCCCTGAAATTATTCCACGTTACGGTGTGAACACGGCAATGCGCAATGGACGAAGGAAAATATAATTATCGGTTTAAGTTATTTACAAACAAACCAGTTAAACCTGAATATGTGTGTATGTTTTACTTACATGCTATTACACTTTTTAAAGTAGGCTACATTGCCAATGTGATTCATGATGCCTTCATGATTTACCTTTGACATGGAAAGAGGGCAAACTCCTCGTAATGTGTTAATTTTGAGTCCGTAAGCTAAATCACTACTTAATATAAAACAAAATCGCTTTCTCTGTCCCTATTTCCCTATGTATGCTTAAATCTTTAAAACTACGCAACGGATTTTGATGCGGTTTTTTTAATAGATAGAGTGATTCAAGAGGAAGGTTTATATATATAATACATGCATAATATAGCCGTGCGAAGCCGGGCGGGTCGCTAGTTAGCTATAAAAAGAACCTGATAAATTTTATTTTTTATTTAGGCAAAATCATCCACAATTTTTTTTGTCAAAAAATTTATTGTTTCTGGTACTTGTAGCGTGCCCAAAAAGCTGGCTGCATTACATTTTTGGATCGCGCAAAGGGCAGATGCCTAAATGCGGAAATTGTAGCCCCAAACCTGTACCTGCCTCTTTGGATGGTCAAAGTAGCAGCCAGCCCTTTGGTCACCTGAAGCTAATACCTACTTATAATTTAATCTTTTTCTAACATATATAAATTACGTGTCACGTTGTTTGTGCGCGATGCACTCCTAAACTACTTAACCGATTTTAATCTGTGCACACCGTGTGCAGTTTGATCTAACTTGAAAGATAGGATAGCTTACATCTTAATTTATCCCGATATTCCCACGGGATCGGGAGTTACGCGGGTGAAACCGCGGAGCGCAGCTAGTAATTTTATAAAAACCTAAGACTTCTATCTACTATCCTCACTACATCCATCAATCGAAACGTACACTAATTAAAACAATCCAACTCCACCCGTTCGTTTGTTAGCGATGATCTTTACGTAATTGCTGGAAAGTTCAAACAATTTGTTTTTTTTTTCGAATGACAAGCAACAACGGTGACCTACTTAGCGCAACCGAAATTAGGTCACCTCACAAAGAGATCGGCAATGAGATGCAGCTCCCAAAACTTCCTTATTGGCAATAGAGTTGTGCATAGTGAGAATAGAGTGATATGTATTAATTTGACAAGGGGATATGTTAGTAGGTACTTAGATAATGTAATCTTTGTATCTGTCATTTTATTTTGCCAAACTGCGTAGTTTGTCTTAATGAATACTAGTGAGTATCGTTAACTGACTTCTATTGCTATGGCCTGTAGAAGTAAGGGGTACAATATGATACACAGATTTATTCAAGGAGCTGTTTTGGAACCTGCGCTTATTGATATTGCTCTTATGGTGAAAGAAAGCATCGTGGCGCTTTCTAGTTAGCTTCTGACGAATTGACAAGTTATTTCCTTCGGACCCGGTCAACTAACCAGAGAGATGGTGCTAGGCAAGCCTACTTCATCCTCACGCAAAAAAGGACCCAATTAAAAGGTCTAGTAAAGTTTAATTTAATTAAAAACTTTGGTTGTGACAAACAAGTTATTCAAAAGAAATACCAACTAAAATCATAAGGAGAGAAAGAAGGTAATCTATACCTACTAATATTATAAAGCTGAAGAGATTGTTTGTTTGTTTGTTTTAACGCGCTTATCTCAGGAACTACTAGTTCGAATTGAAAATTTCTTTTTGTGTTGGATATATTTTCAAGTAGGATATATATCTTAAGATCCAATCAATCCGAGTATACCCATTTCTATGAGCAAATAAAAACGAAATTTTCCCTAATAGTGCGTATAGGATTCGGAATCACATAAAGTTATTATCGCCATGATCTCAATTGACTTAGCTTTATGGAGCGTCTGTGATCAATGTATAAAGTTTGTCGTAACTTTTGTGACTTGTATGAGTTATGGGGAAAGATTTAGGGAGAATTTCGGACCAAAATATTGAGGTTAGTTGGAGAAATAAATAGTAAATGCTATCTATCACTCACTCAGCAACTAATATCAGTAGGTAAGTGAGTAAAGTTAGCCAATTAAGTTCACCTACTCCGTCCCTGTGGTACGATATGGTTATTTAGTTTGTAGAGTTAGTTTATTTATTCTAAATATGTATTGCTGTTGGTTTTGCGGTTTATTCTGTACTAG
Organism: Idaea aversata; assembly: GCA_907269075.1. Classification (NCBI taxonomy): domain Eukaryota; kingdom Metazoa; phylum Arthropoda; class Insecta; order Lepidoptera; family Geometridae; genus Idaea; species Idaea aversata. Next base: position 4,933,581 of record OU026084.1, read on the forward strand.
CGACCCACCCTGGCTTCACACGGCTGTATTATGCATGTATTATATCTAAAAACCTTCCTCTTTAATCACTCTATCTATTAAAAATAAACCGCATCAAAATCCGTTGCGTAATTTTAAAGATCTAAGCATGCAAAGGGACATTACGGGGAAAAGTGACTTTATCTTAATATATATAAATCTCGTGTCACAATGTTTGTCCTCAATGGACTCCTAAACCACTTAACCGATTATAATAAAATTCGCACACCATGTGCAGTTCGATCCAACTTGAGAGATAGGATAGCTTACATCCCGATATTCCCACGGGATCGGGAGTTACGCGGGTGAAACCGCGGAGGGCAGCTAGTTTTATACTATGTAGTGATTTTAATGCGTAAAAACCGTGGTTATTTAAAAATGATGTTATCACTGCATGTTTGTTTCTGATTTTCCTTTAGTCCAATTTGAAGGGGACAGGAAGGGTCAGGACGACTTTGGATACCTATGAGTTTGGGAGTTCTTCCCAGAGTGAAAGATTGTCTAAATAAAATTTTAAAGAACGGTTTAAAACCTAAAACATGATTACTAACTAACCAACTGTCATGAACGAACTATCAATTTTTTGATAAATTCATTCAAACGTGGTTTTAATTAAAATAAAATTCAATTTTAAATTACCCGTTCAATGCATTAAGCTATATAGAATTTAGCTAAAATTTTTTAAGCACAACGTCGTGCAAGCCACATTGATACTTCGGGTTGCACTTCTATTAAGTAACCAGTTTCTATTGTATGCCATACTAGCGACCCGCCCCGGCTTCGCACGGCTATCTTAATATATATAAATCTCGTGTCACAATGTTTGTCCTCAATGGACTCCTAAACCATTTAACCGATTATAATAAAATTCGCACACCATGTGCAGTTCGATCCAACTTGAGAGATAGGATAGCTTACATCCCGATATTCCCACGGGATCGGGAGTTACGCGGGTGAAACCGCGGAGGGCAGCTAGTATTATACATATAAACCTTCCTCTTGAATCACTCTATCTATTAAAAAAACCCGCATCAAAATCCGTTGCGTACTTATAAAGATTTAAGCATAAAAAGGGATATAGGGACAGAGAAAGCGACTTTGTTTTATACTATGTAGTCATAGTGATAGTGAAGACGAAAGGAAAAATTATATTCATACAAATCTTATAAGTACCAATGTAATCAGAAAGTTCCATTGACAGGATTCTTGCCGGCTGTTACAAATTGTAGTGGTTAACCTTTTGTTGTTTGAACGATTGAACTTTAACCTCCAAACACTTCAGTTTGAGTAAGGACCATTAGTTGGTAAGTATAGTAGGTATACCTACATATAACATTTTCCATTATAGTGGTATGCGATGTGTGACAAAAAAAATCAATAGAATACTGTTTTATAACAAACTAAGATCCCTTTAAAGACGACCTTCATCGAATTGTTTAATAGATGAAACGTATTTTATATCAAATTAAATAGGTCGATAATTATTTTGTAAATGGGTTGTCTAAAAAAATTCAGTCCAGCATATGATTAATAAACATTTTTTTCTGTTTTGTTTTTTAAACCTTTTACTGGTTTGCAATTCCATACCAATGCAAAGTATGAAGCCTATAGAATATACAACCGTTAGGTTGACTATTTTTTCCCGTCACAACTCTTGTTATGCTGTAAAATCAATACTAGTAATTTGCACAGGTCTAGGTAATTAATTAAAGTTAAGTAAAAATAAAGATTATGTATTTCATTGGTTTGAATTTTGTCTATTAACCAAACCAGCGAAAAGTGTAAAAACAAAAAAATAAAAATAAATTAAGTAATTATTCTGGACTGAATTTTTTTAGGCAACCCATTTGCAATATATTTATTGACCTATTTATTTTGATATAAAATACTTTTTATTTATTAAACAGCTCGATGATGGTCGTCCTCGAAGGGATCCCGTACTATAATATTACAATGACAATCTCTATTGTAAAAGTATAAGTAAGTACCCGCGTAAACACGTTTATTTAATAAAAAACTAAAGCTTTTGAATAAACTTTTTATCTTCACCGACTAAGTTTTAATAATAGGTGCTTACATACTAACCTTGCTATCTCAGAAATAAAAAGTTATCATTTGTAACAAGAGATTCTTGTCACGAAAGAAATTTTCTCGCAATTCTGCCTCCGCGTTTTGGAAAAGTTACAATTTGAGAAAACCTTGATGTTTCAGGTGACAAATTTATTGGTTCTTTTTTCAACGCACGTATTTTTTTAATTTCAAGTTGGAATAACGGACAAGTCACAACATTCTAGGACATTTTTTTTTAAATAAGTATGTGATTTTCTATCGAAGTAATTAAAATTTGAAACGGTATAATTCCCAGGCTCGTGGTAAATGATATAAATGATGCATCGTTTGAAAACACAAAAAAAGATAGTGAATATTTCGTTTTATATAATAACTGTTAAATACTGAAATAACCATGTTAAAAATCCAGTGAAATTTTCTATTACATAAACATATTTAAAAGAAAATGCCAAGCGGATTTTTTGCAGGTAAACCCGCTGGAAATAGCTAATATTAAATTTTATAGATGTTTTAAAATAGCTGCAGACAGACTGAAACCTAAGAAATACGATCAGCAGTCAGCATTTTTACTTATTCCAAAGTTCGGTTCGGATAAAATGTAAATTTTATAGTTGGACTGTAAATCCTTTACAAAAACATGAGCCAACAAAACACTTCGACGACGATTGCGATAAAAATAAGTAAAAATAAGCTCAAGAAGGCAACAGAATTGAATTGTAGGTATAAGCATTTATAAGCAGAATAAAGTTAGCTGAATAATATGACTTAGAAAAAGGGATTAGAATGATAATGCGATACCACTAGTGCCTTGCCAATACCTTAGCATCGTGAAATAAAAACAAATCCTAATTATAATTAAGTTAGAAACTCCATTAATTTTAGCCAGGCTAGTGGCAGACGGGGTGCGTACTGGAGACCTAGCACGCATGATACCAATCGAAACGCAGAGTCACAGAACTAAATGAATATTATGTATGTCGGTTGACTGGACGCGAAGGTGACCCTTTACCGTAACCTTTTTAATTTTCATAGATATACAACCTTATTTGACCTTCAAATATGCTAACTCTTTTGTTATTTTTAACCGATTTAAAAAAAAGAGGAGTTTTTTAATTCGTGTGGTATTTTTATTGACGTAGGTAAACATTTTTTCAGTCTATTTCGATAGCTATTTTTATGTTTATTCACGCCCGCCCTACTCCGGCGTTTGAAGGCTAACTTCCTTGATTATTTTTCTATTTGAAAGATAGTTTCTTCAAATTGGTCTCAGAAAAATATAGACCTCTGTATCTGGTATAAATTTCAACTTGCTAGGTCCACCCGTTCCTGAGGAACACGGGCAAAAGAGTGATCTTATAAGGGTTCCTTTTTTTACCTCTTGATGTACGGAACCCGGAAGTACAGAAAATTTATCTTTATCTTATCTTACATCGGGGGCTGATAGAGCCAGCAACACTTTTAACCAGTGGGATCTTTTGTGTTTACCCCTGCCTTAGTGTTTCTTATACTGTTTAAAGAAGTGTTCGATTAACGCGGTGATCAGAGGAAGATACCAATATTCCTCCGGTTTAGTAACTTACATGGCACTGCTTGCTCTCCTATGCAGCAACTGCAGTAGACTCCCGTCTCCCGCGGAAGAGCAAAGGCTGCGCGAGCGCGCTCGCCTCTCGTGCTCCCTAGCGCGCTCCGAGCGCTCGCGCCATCTCGCCATCAGGGACTCGAGGCACAGCATGGCGCCACCATCGCACACCATCAGCTCCCACTACTTCACTCCGACACGGAACGTTGGAAAGTAGTCCTTATTCTTACTCTACGTAGGTATAACCTGACTTGGCTGCAGAATATGCCTCCCGTGATTGATTAATTGCCGGATTATACATCAGGCGTTAGTTGCTTTTGGGGATTATTTGGAGCAGTCTTTTAGAATCGATGAGTAGGTATTTTAAGCGTTAAAACCAATTTCAATTTTGCATCTACACTTAGATAATGTTTCTCTACCTGTTTTTTTTAACTATTTTTTCTCTACTTTTTTTGCACTGGTTATTTCACAATTTAGAATTCAGTTCAGTGATCTTGAAAAGAAATTTTACAATTAACACTATTGAAAGCTTACATTTTTAAATTAAAAACAGCAGGTGTCTTATGAAGTTGAAATAAAAAATATTTTTTGGTTACAATATTTTTTGAAACGTAGAATTGAAGAGGTAATTTAGATTATTCAAAACAATCACTAATTGAAGTAAAACAAGCAAATCGGACAACGGTTACATTGCGGCCAAAAACTTGCTGATTTATTTTGACATTTGGAACACTGGGAATTATCCCGAAAATTCACAAACTAGTTACGTTTAAAACTTGTCGTTAGTTGTTGTTTATTCAAAAGTTTCTCGCAATCGAACCCATCGGAGTTCGTTTTAGCGACGTGACTGCGTCGAGAGGCAGCGGCCCGATCACTGTGCTACGGCAAGCCGCAACGAGAAGGCTTTAGCGCTCGGGCTATGGCTCGGCTACGAGGCTACGAAGGCTTCGAGCGCTCGGCTACGACACCGTAGCAGTAATGGGTGACGCGCCTACGGACATGACCCCAAGCCAACTGCCTTCAACCTTTCTTTGAGTTATAGTTACGCTCAGCCGGTTTTTGTATTGTGTTTGTTACGTGAGCTGATGTATCTATGTCATATAAAATGATAAAGGTACTTACTTTGATGTAGGTATTTTTCTAGTTACCTAATTTGAAAATGTAGGTTGTATTATGTAAGTCACTTTTTTTTAATAATATAAGTAGGTTGTTAAACGCTACTTTAATACACTATCAAAACACAAAAACTTTAAAGTACCTATAACTTACTAATTTATTTATTTTATTTATTAACAAAGATTTTATAGTCACTTAGTAGGTACATAATAATATACAAAAAATATTAAAAAGCTGAAAAGTTTGTTTTTTTGAACGCGAAAATTTCAGGAACAACTGGTTCGAATTGAAAAAATCTTTTTGTGTTGGGTAGTCCATTTATCGAGGAAGGCTATAGGCTAATTTATATTTTGATATTCCCACGGGATCGGGACTTACGCGGGTGAAACCGCGGAGGGCGGCTAGTTATTTATAATTGTACACAGAACTTAAACCAAATTGAAGTATTACAGCGGCCCGATTGCCGTATTCTTATGCAGCGCGTCTTGACTGCGTTTGCGTCATAATAACTATAGATTTCGTATTGCCGAGACGCACACGTCACGCAAACCTAAACGTCGCTCGCTCGCCGTTTCGCGCAAAATTTTGACGTGACATAAATGTCAAATTAATTGTCCCTTTAGTCAAAAAATTCGTACGCCAACAGCCGTATGACGCAAACGCAGTCAAGACGCGCTGCATAAGAATACGGCAATCGGCCCGCAGTACTTGCACTTGTACTTATATTGTATTTTACTTGTTTTATTTTAAATGTTTGTAGACTGATTTACAATTTCTCAGTAGTTTGAAATAGTAAAACTCTTGGTCTAATTTAAAAAACTTAGCAATGTTAATAAAAATTGTAAAAGTTTTATTCAAGTGATCAGTAAAACGGCACGTTTTTCATTTGCAACAGTTTGCAGCGAGAGCGAAGCAATCTTACTCCGATCGTTTTAATTCTGACTAAAGATATCTTAAGTCAGATATACCTAGATAAGTTATAAACATGTATCTACTTGTATAGGTACGGGCTGTTTTCCGAAATTAGACCCTTTTTAATTGGGTCCTTTTTGCGTGAGGATGGAGTAGGCTTGCCCAGCACCTATTGCCCTCTCAGCTTAGTCGACCATGTCCAGAGGAGAGAACTTGTCAATGCTTCTGGAGCCAACTAAGCCGCGGGTTACATCACGATGTTTTCCTTCACCGTAAGAGCAATGTCCATTAGCGACCATAATTTTTTTTAAAGAAAAAATCATCGGCCGGGATTTTAATCCACGACCTATAGAATGAAAGCCGAGGTAGCTACCACTAAGCCAACACCGCTCCATTAAGTTAATGAATCAGGGATTTTAAACAATTTTTAACCGAATTCTTTATTTTATTATCACTAAAAAAAATTATATGAGGTATACTATCATGTTATTTGTTTTAACTTTGTGGAGTTTGTGGAGCTCGATATAAAAAAACATGGTAAATACACATTTCGACGACCTCTGTGGCGCGTCGGGCGAACACCCGACTGCGACGCAGAAGGTTGCGGGTTCGATTCCCGCCGGGAACAAGTATTTATGCTGACCATAAATTCTTGTTTCTGGTTCTGGGTGTTTCCTATATGTATAATATGTATATATTTACAAAAAAAAAAAAGTATATAAGTAGTTTATCCGTTATCTGGCACCCATAACACAAGCATTAAGTTGCTTAGCTTGGGGCTGGATGGCGATGTGTAATATGTCCTAAAATATTTATTTATTTATTATTTATTATTAATACAGGGTTATTGGTAATCATATTATTAGCAAGCGGTTGGGGGCCTCTTCTGTGCACCTAAACAAACAACTTATGTTTTAATTACGACTTTTTTAAAAGTACCTAATGAGGTTACCATTTAAATAAAAGAAAAACTGGTTGCCTGTAAAGTCGGTATACGGGCGAAAGTTTTACGTGACAACAACTGTGCTCGAGTGGAAGGGACGCGTGCCTTTCACTTTTTATGTCTGTCTCTCTCGCTCTTAGGCGGGCTAACCATGCCCGCGTGCCTCTCACTCGCTCTCATTGTGAGCGCATAACGTCAGCGGAGCGTAACGCAGTTTCTTGAAGTGTCACCCGGCAAACCAATTTATAAAACGTTGTCACGTCAAAATGTTAAGTTACTGTTTCCTATGTGGTGTAGGTAAATAATTCCCAAATTTCTTGACAATTCGTTCGCCATGTTAACTATCTAAATCATAGCACTACTGTGGCATTCTTCATCATTACTACATTATAGTCACTACATAGTATAAAACAAAGTCGCTTTCTCTGTCCCTATATCCCTTTGTATGCTTAAATCTTTAAAACTACGCAAAGGATTTCGATGCGGTTTTTTTTAATAGATAGAGTGATTCAAGATGAAGGTTTATATGTATAAAACATGCCTAATATAGCCGTGCGAAGCCGGGACGGGTCGCTAGTATAAAATAAAGTCACTTTTCGCCGTCCCTATGTCCCTTTGTATGCTTAGATCTTCAAAACTACGCCACGGATTTTGATGCGGTTTTTTTTAATAGATAGAGTGATTAAAGAGGAAGGTTTATATTATGTATAATACATGCATAATATAGCCGTGCGAAGCCGGAGCGGGTCTCTAGTTTTGTAATAAAAACAACAAGTGATGTGTTTCTAGTTTGATCCTATTTTGTTTCTATTTCGAACGTCTTTTATTTTTTTTTCGATCGTATATTGTTTTCGTTATGATTGTCATTTGTTTCCGATCGTCTCTTGTTTTTGTTTGTCTTTTGGTACCGCTTCGATTGTCTATTTTTTTATTCGATCGGTCTTTGAGTACCTAGTATGAGTAGATTTTTTTTTGCATTTTGTCAAACCAGTTAGACTATATAAATAAATTAATATTGCAGGACATTCCACACATCGCCATCTAGCCCCAAAGACTTGTGTTACGGGTGCTAGACAACGGATATACTACTAATATACTTTTCTTTTGTAAATAAATACTTATTAAACATATAAACAACCAGACCACAGACAAAATATATCTAAGCATAAATACTTGTCTGAGGCGGGAATCGAACCCGGAACCCTGTGTTTGGCAGTCCGGGATGGTGACCATTGTGCCAACTGGGTCGTCAAAGATTAGCAGGAGGAAGCCTAAAAAAAGGTTCTAAAAGTTTATAAGTAAAAACACAAATATCACTGTTAGGGCCAAAACAACAATACCTAAAGATTTATACCTACAGTAAAGCTGTCGATGTTATGGCACCCGATGGCAATAACAGTCGAACAAGCGAAGTCAATGCTCCTTTTACGGCACTACTTGGCAGATATTTTGTTGAAAAACAGCCGACAATACGTAGGTATATTATCATGACAAAGCTTTTAAGGTTTTTTATACACAGTAAAATTAACTTTATCCGATAGGCAGGTAAATTATTTGTAAAATAATTCCCTAAGGGTGTCGAAGAGGGAATTTTAATATTTATAATATCCTTTCGTCTTTTTCTCTATCCATCTGTGATTATTAATCATTTATAATACTGACAATATGTTTACTGGAATAAAAGAAGGAAATTTATTGGTAAAATAAATTCCCTACAAAAATTCAACAAAACATCGTGCAATATAACAATGATATCCCTTAGTACCTACTTATCCTTTTTGGCTGAGAAGAGCGAAACATCTCTGATGAGGATCTTCAGAGTGATGACAGAATTGCACCTCGAGAGTGCAGCAAATTGCTCAGTTTCCAAGATCTACCAGTAGAATCGGCCCAACAGATTGATTGAGCATCTAGAACCATCTCCTCGTCACAAAGCTCCACATTGATTAAGCGATTTAGGTTCTAGCCTCTAGCTACTGATTGGCTGTTGAAAGTAATACCTATGTTCTTGCATTAAATTCAACTATTATACGTCAATTTGTAACAGTCTATCCTAATGTTTTACACACAAATTCAAAAAGAAAGAAAAAAGAGAGCAAATAAAAAGCACGCTCACCCTTTTTGTCTCTTTTCATTTGCTATTAATGAGAAGAATGTGCTTGATTTTGTGAACATAGCTTCTCAAAACGAGGATCAAGTTTTGAAGCCCTTGGGATAATACCGTAGCGACTGGCGCCCCAAGGTGCCTGTATTAACAAATCTAGCAGTCCAGTTTAGTACATCTAGCGGTCGCTACAAATCGTTGGTGGGTCGCCCTTTCTTTTGGTTATTTATTTGTATCTTTACATAAAATGGCATTTAATAACACGCAGCCAACCCCTGTAATAGAAGTAGCGAACACAATTCAAGGGCTTTAGACGGTAGGGATAGGTTCGTAATTACACTTTGTGGCTTTGAATGGTAACGGATTTCCGCGGCAGCCATTGTTCTTTGGAACAATATCGTTGATCGATATTATATTACGCTCTTGATTACGATGATGGCTACTTTTGTTCTTCTCTAAAAGGTTACCTATAGGTACCTATTGTGTATTTGCATGTTTGGACTTAAAAACATTAAGAGATAAGCACATACATAAGTAAAATAAAAATAAATAAAAATTGCAGGATATTCCACACATCGCCATCTAGCCCCAAGCTAAGTAACTATACTTACTTGTGTTATGGGTGCTAGACAACGGATATACTACCTACTTATATACTTTTCTTTTGTAAATATATACTTATAATACATAGAAACAACCAGACCACAGACAAACATCTAAGCATAAATACATGTCTGAGGCGGGAATCGAACCCGCAACCCAGCAATTTAATAACGACATAATTTCGATCGACTGACGGTTTAATTTGTAGACACACGTTCACTTGTTTTTGCCTTCAAATTGTATTGCCCATACGCAGTTTACTGCCTGTAATCTTGGTTTGCTACCGTTTAATAAATTGAAATAGGTATGACGTTCTATTCTGTACTCATGTAATATGACTAAGAACCCTCTATGGCCCCAGGTCATGAGCTATTTGGGCTTTTAACGTACCTAACTATTTTTTTTGTTTGTTCGTGCATTGTAGGGTTCCTTAAGACATATTATACTTAGACTTTTCATATTATAGTGCGTGGCTTGCACTGGGCCATTAACAGATGTCGTTAACAAAACGCGAAATGGTAGCACACTTGTGCTATGTACGAGAGGTTGCGAGTTCAAGTATCGCCGCGGTGCAATTTTTGGGGACGCATCACTATCACTACATAGTCACTACATAGTATAAAACAAAGTCGCTTTCTCTGTCCCTATATCTCTATGTATGCTTTAATCTTTAAAACTACGCAACGGATTTTGATGCGGATTTTTTTAATAGATAGTGTGATTCAAGAGGAAAGTTTATATGGCTTCGCACGGCTATATTATTCATGTATTATATACATGAATAATATAGCCGTGCGAAGCCGGGGCGGGTCGCTAGTATAAAATAAAGTCACTTTTCGCCGTCCCTATGTCCCTATTTCCATTTGTATGCTTAGATCTTTAAAACTACGCAACAACGATTAAAGAGGAAGGTTTATTTATGTATAATACATGCATAATATAGCCGTGCGAAGCCGGGGCGGGTCGCTATTTTTTTGATAAAAAATATTACCTATCACGACCCTACTTTGTCTTACCCGTCTCTATACTTAGAATTTTTTAACTAGCTTTATTTTAGGTCAGTGTGTTAAGGGGGGTCCATACGCCAACGACCTTGCAACACAGCCTACTAAAAAAATACTACCGGCACCGGTAGCCTTCGTTGGTGAAAAATGTTGATTGTTACGGATGTGTTTTGTTGTTCTCAAAACTGCTGAGATGGAATTGTAGGTGAGATTTTTACCGAAATTTTGGTGTGACTTTGAGCTAAAAATTTCCTATAGTTTTGAAGGTATTCTAAACTTAAGAATTAAACCTAGTCTAGCTTTAAAATGACAAGGAATTTTCGTCTCAAATTACCCCAAAATATCAGGAATGATCTAACCTACAATTCAATCTCGGCACTTTTGTGAAAAACAAAACACATTCGTTACAATCAACCATGTTAGTTGTAAGCGACGAGTATTTCTGGCGCGTTGCGTTTGGCAGCATATATGTCTTGTAGCCTTAAGGAAATTAATTCACAGCCTAACGTCTCATATTATATTTACTTACTTATGTAACTGTTTTTAGTGCTATAAATTATCATCAGTTATACATCGCTTACTATGTTTGCGTATAATAATCGTGCTAAATGCAGTAAATAAGGTATGCTTTTAAACGTGTTTAACACACGGTGCGACTGTTTGCATTGTTAATTACTTGGTGCAGTAAAAGATGGTCGGTACAGTCAGCAACAAAAGTAGCCATGCTAATCGTAGAGTTCACAAATAATTTATTGTGGCGCGTCGGGCGAACACCCGACTGCGACGCAGAAGGTTGCGGGTTCGATTCCCGCCGGGAACAAGTATTTATGCTGACCATAAATTCTTGTTTCTGGTTCTGGGTGTTTCCTATATGTATAATATGTCAATATTTACAAAAAAAAAAAGCAAGCCCATAACACAAGCATTAAGTTGCTTAGCTTGGGGCTGGATGGCGATGTGTAATATGTCCTGAAATATTTATATATTTTTTTTTTATTGTCCTACTAATATTATAAATCTGAAAGTTTGTGTGTGTATGTTTGTTACTTCTTCATGCAAAAACTACTGATTGTATTGAAACTCGGTAAGTTGGAGACCTAGATTAACACATAGGCTACTTTCTAGCCCGATATTCCCACAAGATCGGGACCTCCGCGAGTGAAACCGCGGGACGCAGCTAGTATAGACATAAATTACCTAAGGCTAGGTAACATGAGTAAAGATGTGGCTAGGTGGCTATATAGACAATATGCTTATAAAGTCGGTATATAAGTAGGTACCTAATGACCAATATACTTACCTACCTTATTCAGCTTTTGCTGATATCTATAATTATATGTATGGTAGAAAGTGGGAGATAAGAGGTGGTCCCACCCACCTACGACGGGGCACGTGACGTATTGAGAACCTCCTCCTCTTTTTGAAGTCGGCTTAAAATCTTATAATAATGATCTAATTTTGGTACCTAAACTATTAAAAATAAAACTTTTTCACACCTGCAGCAATCACGGATTAAGGAAAGTAAGTAAGTAAGTAAGTAGGTATTTATTTGTCCAAGAATTCGGTAATTACAATGGGTCTTAATATTAATATAAGTACAAGCGAACTCTGCCATACAAAAGGCCCTATTAACCGCAACTTAAAGCAAGACTTTATTCCCAAGGGAGATAATGTTGTATGAAACTCCCAAGGGAGTAAAGTGATTTGAATTTGGAACGTTGAAATTCGTGTGAAAATTCTTGGTTTTAGTTTTGAAGGTCTCAGCAAATAGGTTTTATTTAAAATAAGTAAGTAATTTGATTGGTCTACAAAAATCAAGCAGGCCACGATTTATGGAGTGCATCCCATCGACCCCGGTGGTCCCGCCCCGGTAACGGGGCCGTTGGGAAAAATTGTTTCATCGACCCCGGTAGTGCCGACCCCGTCGTTTACCGGGGTAGATGGCACAAATCAAGTGTCATCTACCCCGGTGTGTTTTAAATGAAAAGCGCTTTAAAACGTAGTAATGTTTAAAGCGGGGAGAATAGAGTATTATTGTGTGACCAAAAAATACGTTTTATAATTAAAAAAGGTATTCAACGTGAAAATGTCTTATCATCAGACCGATAACAACGTGAGCAAAGCTAACGTAATAATAAAAAATCAAAATATTTTCAGTAGTTCGTCCATCGCTCAATATTTATGACATATCAAACAACAATAGGCACTTAGACGAGTCAAGTTTGAAACGGTACCTAACGAACAAAATAAAATAGTCTATCCATAACTATCTTTCAACCAGTGCCAGACAATTCCAGACAGTGACAGACATTGACAGACAGTGCCAGACAGTTCCAGACAGTACCAGACAGTTCCAGACGGGCGGACGGACAGACAGACAGACAGGTATAAAAAAATTAAAAAAAGTTAAGTGGATCTCCCACAACATGGTACGGAACCCTTCGTGTGCTAGTCCGACTCGCACTTGGCCGGGTTTTTTAATACTCAACATTATTGTAAATGTAGTTAAAAAGTAATCGAGTAATCGTGATTGCAACTACAATTATTAGTTAGTAATCAAATTGTTTAACTACTTTTTACGATTATTTTAGGTAGTTAAACAACATTTTGATTACTAACTACTTAAAGTAATCGTAGTTAGTAATCAGTAGTTAGATTACATATTGCCCTGTTTTTAACCGACTTCAAAAAAGGAGGAGGTTCTCAATTCGTCGCATACACAAGCATAATATATTATGTATATTTTAATTATGTTCATAAGTGTACATGATAAAAAACTGACGATTTCCTATATAGACGTTTTGATATATAGACCTCTTGATAGTTAGACGTTTTGCTACATGGGCGATTAGCTAACTAGGCAGATTGCTCACTAGACTTTTCGCTTTGTTTGACGTTTTGCTACTTAGACTTTCTGATCGTGAGCCATATTTTATGGTATGTTCGCCGATTACTCGAAAACACCTGGACCGATTTAGAAAATTATTTATTAGTTTGAAATGGGATAACTCATTATAAATGATAGAGATGGTAGGCCCGGCCGGTAGAGCAACTTGGAATTCTTCATCCATTTTTTATCCTGCAACTCAAAAATTTAGAATTCCTACACATGTTTAGAATCACTCACATCTACTAATAATAAAATAATAGTTAAAAAAAACTATAAAAACACGCTTTAATAAAAAAACTAAAAAATAGAAAATAAAATTTAATAAATTTGAATTGAGAATAGTGTAAATTAGAAATAAATGTATATTATTGTAAAAAAAGCGTGCTTTTTATATATATATTTTTTTAATATTTTTAAAATGATAAGCCTTTTACTCATATCTGTCAATAAAACATTTATAACTATTGACACTATGCACCTACGCTTTTTTTTTACAATAATATACATTTATTTCTAATTTACACTATTCTCAGTTTATTTATTATTTCTATTTTTTAAACTATTACTTATTTTTCATTTTTTAGTTGAATTTTCTATAAAATCGTGTTTTAGTTTTTAAAGAGTTTATTTTTCGCTTTTTAGTAAGAACATTGTGATAGAGTCTATATTTGTAGCGGTGTGCAAGCGGTACCCGCGCATCGCCGTTTCATACAAAATGTGACGCGGGCGTATACAGATATAGACTCTATCCCAATGGATTTACGGTTTCCAATCGTCTGTTCTGCGCCTGAGTCTGGAACTGTGCGGTACGTATGCAAAGGATACGGAAAGAAATTGATGAATCTTGGCGAAACTAATCAGGATAATCGGATTGTTTAATCGAATAATTGCATTAAATTGTCATCGGTCTTTGACGGGTGTGCAAAGTTTGAATAAAATCTGATCGTTCTAAGTAGAGCAAAATCGAGCCTGAAAGAGTCGGTTACATACAAGCAAGCAAATATACAGGTGAAACTAATAAAATCGTGTTCAAAATACATTGTCTCACATTTAATAAGAATAGTATTTAAATCACTTCACTTACCTAATCACATTAAGACACCACACGACTTTGATCGCTTTAAAGCGACTGACTGCCTGACGTCACTGGACAATGCATTTGTGAATCGCTTTCTATTGGTTGAAAGATAGTTATGGATAGACTATTTTATTTTGTTCGTTAGGTACCGTTTCTAACTTGACTCGTCTAAGTGCCTATTGTTGTTTGATATGTCATAAATATTGAGTGATGGACGAACTACTAAAAATATTTTGATGTTTTATTATTACGTTAGCTTTGCTCACGTTGTTATCGGTCTGGTAATAAGACATTTTCACGTTGAATACCTTTTTTAATTATAAAACGTATTTTTTGGTCACACAATAATACTCTATTCTCCCCGCTTTAAACATTACTACGTTTTAAAGCGCTTTTCATTTAAAACACACCGGGGTAGATGACACTTGATTTGTGCCATCTACCCCGGTAAACGACGGGGCCGGCACTACCGGGGTCGATGAAACAATTTTTCCCAACGGCCCCGTTACCGGGGCGGGACCACCGGGGTCGATGGGATGCACCCGATTTATGTTTGTTTATTTTGATTGTTACGTTAGATCTAAGCAAATAGGTTTTGCCTATAATACCTACCATATATTTACCATCATGCCACCATTTCATTGCAAGTGCCCAATTTTCTTTTAAAGTGGATTTTTTTAAATAGGGAACTGGCCACCACAAGCATTTAAAAAAATATTGGACTGACGACGGTATGAAAAGTAGAGTATGCACCTCGGGATAAAGCATGTCTTCGTCTCGGGCGGCTTGATCCCCTCGCTTCACTCAGGACTCTACATAACTCCCTCGCTTCGCTCAGGAGTAAACTTTAAACTTCCTTGCTGCGCTCGGGAGTTAACCCGGCAGTCCCTCGTTACACTCGGGGTTCAATATGCCACCCACAACATAAGACATTGCTTTATGCATACATAAGCTACTATTAAAATGACTTGCTACCTATGTTTTTAGAATGTTAACGATTAAAGCGGGGATTTAAAGTTCTGCTTGAGTTGAGGAAATCTTAAATAATAATAAAAAGCAAACCAGTAAGGTTTCCCCATTTTATAAAAGCGACATCTGTTATCAAGCTACGAAGTTAAAGTCCCAACGCTAAAAAGCGTCATCTAACATCAAGTTGTGAAACTAAAGCTTCAATGCCAAAAAGCGCCATCTAGTATGAGGCTACAAAGTTAAAGCTTTGTGCCTAGAAAGCGACATCTATCGCATTATGCTAAACAAACCACGCGGTATCTTCATCATTTAACGTGATATAAGTCATCTAGATGTCGCTGTATTTCCCTTTATGTATTTGTGGCGCGGCGAAAATAAAAATCAATAATTGAAGGACGATACGCACAAACGCAATACTACTCCTATTCGGAATAAGGAATAATTTTTTATTCCTTTGAAAACCTTTACAAGCTTTATTTATGGAACAAAAAAATAATAGAAAAACAAAATTAAATGTGTCATTAGTGACGTTGGCGTTTATTTTTTACATGTTTTTAATTTTTATGTCTGCTGATTGTCACTGTCAAAAAAATATAAACAAAGTCGGCGTCAATGAAAATAGTCTCCAGTAAAAGTTATTTTTTGTCTACAAATAAATTCTAAATACATAACAATACTGATAAAACAGTGTTTGTGAACCGTGCTATCTAACCAACTAATTGCTATCACTTACCGACCGGACCACCCCTCAAGAGAAGAACTTCTGTTCTCAGGTTTGCACTTTTTATATTGCACACTATTTATTTTGTTCTTTATTTTTACACTGAGTCGTTTCGGACTAGGTGGCAGCTTTATACTGGTCGTCAAGTTCATTTTCCTTCACATAAAGTACCTATTACTCTCCACTTTTCAGTAAAACATGGAGGAAGAACTACTTGAAAACTCCGAGTCTGAAAGCGAGTTATTCGCATTTGAAACTGACCACTTAGCTTTGAGAGGCAACAAGGATTACTGCACACTGCTCAAATACATCGTCAAACTAGAAGCACAAAAAATGCAAGCGTTAAAAGACATTGAAGATGTAGCGGAGACACAGAAGAAGGCTTTAGAAGATCCATTAAGCTTTGTCGAGAATCTCAAATCAGGTAAGGTGAATTTTCCTCCACATCAGAAAATTGCCGAGTTACCTGACATAAACTGGGAGAGCTACGGTATCGATTCACCTTTAGACGGAGATGAATTGAGAGACACTAAACCTATTAAGGAGGAATTAGATGGAATGAAGGTACGTGGTAGAAAATTCACAGATAGCAAACCAGAAACATTTAACCAATTATGGTCCTGCGAAGAGCAGAAAAGGTTGGAAGAATTACTTGAAATTTACCCCGAAGAGCCCATTGAAGCAAGACGTTACAAGAAAATAGCCGAAGCATTAGGAACAAGGACACCGATCCAAGTTATGAGTCGAATTCAAAAATACTTTGCAAAATTAGCGAAAGCCGGACTCCCTGTGCCTGGTCGAGCACCGAGAAGAGTTGGCCGTGACAGAAACAAGTCAGTATTTTACAAAAAATCCACTTTCTTCCCACAACTTCATGTGCCAGTCACTATGGAAGATCCTTATGATAGCGGAGACACTCACGACAGCTTCACATCCTCAGAACCTAAGTCTAATAACAAACACATGATCGAATTACTCAAAGCGGCAAAGGAACAGAGATTGCTTGATGAATCAGCACCCGTTTATCAAACTAAAACCATGTGTGTTGGCTGCAACAAGACAGGATTTCTTGGAGCAAGGTGGACGGATAATGCAGGCACTGACTACTGCACCGATTGTCTTGTCAGACTGCTTCCGGCAGAAAGACTCCTACCGGTCAGACAACAAATTTAGTAACCACTTGTATTTTTATCATTTATTTAATTACATGTTAGTTAAGAAGAACTGTTTTAATTTAATTCTAAAACACTTGGGATATTAAATTATTAACAGATAGGTTCAGCCGTCCCGTACCGCGGGACCGCCGCGACTGAATGTCCATTGGCTTGGAACATTGAACACGGTTTAACCCTAGTGCCTACGACGCTGGGAACGCATCCCCATACCTATCTTCCTACATAACACTCGACTCCAGTCATGCAGCTCACCCCTATAAAGGTATAAACACACAGAAAGCGGAGCGCGAATACAAGAAGCGGCATACTACTCTGAAACTTTCAGACCAGATCAGGCATAACCAGTCTCCTGGTTTTTTTTTAAATATATGTATGATAAGTCAGCGTTTGACCACTATCACACCCGCCTGATGGCAGTTGACGATGCGGCCTGATGTAGCACGCTATTACCTATAGTATGGTTTAAAAGTTTGCTAATACTGTATATAAATCATCTAGCTAGAGAGTAATGTGATAAATTATTTTTTAGTTTTCTTTCTCTGCGCTGTCCCGCATCGCTGCCTGTGAGTTCGCACCTCAAAACACACTAGCAAACTATTTAACACTGTACACACAATCCAAGCGTTTTTGCCGCGTTCAGTTTGCTTTTTTGGTGATAAAAACAAGTGCGAGGGCGTGTTTAAACTTTAATTAATTAGTAGGTACCCCTTCACAATTTGTACTACGTACGTGGAATTGCTAGAGTTTTTAAGCTGTATATTTACTATATCTATGCAGAAAACTAGTCGACAACTTGTAGCATGCACACTGATTCACTATTTTTTATCAAGGCGATTTATTTCGAAAGCTAAAAAGCTTTGTGAATGTGCCCTAATACATAAAACACACATATGATTGCCAATTCGCGTCTTCAAAGCTTTACTTTGAAATGAAAATCTATCCCGACAAAATAGGTCCGTAAATAAAGAAGTTATACTAGAACAGTCATAAAAAAAACAATCAAATTAAGAACTCCTTTTTTAGGTCGGTTAAAAATAGGAAACGAGAAACAACCAATTTTACAGGCAAATGTAATTTAATCAAGTAGGTAAATGGACTGTTTCTAGTCTTGTGCGGGCTTTCCCTCTTGCTTTTCCATTTTCTTAAGGAAATATTTGGTTTTGGATTTGGAGGAAATCTGTGCCTAAAGGATTCATAAAGGTACGTTGTCCTGTGTTTCCTTTAGGCGAAATTGTTTCTAATATTTTCTATGAACGTAATTTTCAAGCATGTAAGCGTGCACACTACAAATTGCTGACTCACCTAGTTCCGCATTTCATTTGATACACTGAAAAATAATAGAATACATTAATCAGTTGCCTACCTGTAACAGTACCTATAGTATCAATAAAAAATCATAAAAGTCATTAATTTTCGTATTAATTTAGTAACCTACCTAGTTTAGTAAAAAAATATGGCATTTGAACAGAGGCAATGCCACAGAGTTTGATGGTGAATAACACTAGCCTAAGTTGTACTTACTTTATATAGTTGGGCGAAATAAATGATTAGGTATATAATATACCTTATGTACCTATCTAGGTATGTACTTGCTATACGAGATCGTAGGGATTATTCTACAAATGTCGAAATTTATCCATACAAAATCAAAATTATTCAGTATTTTTTAGTGACTTTATTCACTCAAAGTATACGTTTACGATTTATCGCAAACAGGCCTACTTACTCAATAACTAGTGGAAATAAACAGGTAAAGTAAATACACAAAACAAAAAATAAATAGTACATAGTTTTACTCAGGCTTCAGGTAGAGGAGTTTATTTTCAACAAAAGGAAAACCTAAATTCTTATCTAACTAGGTCCTTGTAAGATCGTTTATCTACTTGAATAATGTACACCTATTCATGAATGTAAAAGGACATTTATCTCTGAATAGCTAGACAACAATTCACGTATGATGGAGATCATTTTTAAACCTCACGGACCAAAGGACAATATATCTTTTGTAGATAGAACGACACATACCGAAATGAGAAAAATATTATGTCCTTATTTCTGGCTAAAGATAAATAAATGACAGCAGCTTGTAGTCGTTAAATACGCTTTTTGCTTTGTGTAATTGTACTTAGATTTCGATAATAAAATGAAGGTAGCTTCATGTTTGCCCTTTAATTTGGTTTGTTGTTTCAATTAACTACGGATTACTTGTTTATTATATGACAGTATCTCAGTAGATTATGGGATATTTGACATGCGCTTAATCCCAGTTTATGTTTTACTCTAGATTAGCGACCCGCCCCGGCTTCGCACGGCTGTATTATCCATGTATTATATCTAAAAACCTTCCTCTTTAATCACTCTATCTATTAAAAAAAACCGCATCAAAATCCGTTGCGTAGTTTAAAAGATCTAAGCATACATAGGGACATAAGGATATATAGGGACGGCGAAAAGTGACTTTATTTTATACTATGTAGTGATTATGAACCTTCACCCAGAGGCAAGATTTTAAGATGCCACGTTTTCTCTGATAATTAGAGCAAGCAACATTGAAAAAATAATACCGCTAATTTCATACCTACCTACTCGCGGGTAAAAAATCATGATAAAGTCATAATACAAAACCACAGTTTATTTCGCGCACTTTTTCCCTTCTATAGGCCTTATTTTTAGTTTGCATTATTAAATTTAAAAAAATCAAACTTCAATAATATTTCACAAACAAAGCCTTCAGAAAACCATGCTGCCTGCACTGTATAAATTAGTTTTAAATCAAGTTTGTTGCAAAGTAATGGAAAAAGACCACAGAGAAGACTACGTTTAATTAAAAACAAAGCCCTTGTATTTCTAGACATATTTAAACGAGAGAGGTTTCATAATAATTTTCACAAAGCAGACTGAGATGAACTCGCCGCTTGGTTTATCCGAGCATCTATTTTAAGTACAGTCAGGCAAAAAAGTGGAGGCTCACCATAGAGTTCTTTATTTACTATTATATATTTAATAATTAAGCTATTATTTAAATTTAAAGTTATTTAACGTAAACATAAGCTTTTAATAATATCCATTTAAGAAGTCTACGGTAGAGTTAGATTGTAACATAGGCAAATTAAAAATCGTCTGTCCAGCTAGTTAGAGGACATCCCGAGCTAGGTTTCCGGTACTTATGGTCTTCAATCTAGGACTTTCTGGCCCCAATAGCCATCAGCGGGAAGGCGTTGGACGCAGAGGGCATGTGGCGGATCGATCAGAAGGCCAACTCTCGTAAATAAAATTCGCAATCATTCCGATTGCATTTTGATTACAAAAAATATTCTCGAGAACACAAAGTCAAAGTCAGCTTTTGCTGAGTTTGAGGGTATTTAAATTTGAGTAACTTTGAGAGTATTTATCGTAAATCGAAATGCAATCGGAATGATATTGCTATGTAATTTTAGCAATGTTTGTTTACGAGAATTGATGGCCTTCTGGAAGTCTTGCCTATGTTCAGCAGTGGACATCTTGTGGCTAATATTATGATGATGATAGGTAAATTGTCTGGTACAAGTATAGATACTTCTTTATGTTTCAGTAGGCACTAAGAAAAGTGTATCCAACAAACAGAATTTAGTCACAAAAATAAAAATATTGCGACCATGACTATTGTATAACATAGTCGAAACGTCGAGGTAAGAGAAATAAAAATAAGAAATACGCGATTAAGACCCGGGAGAATCACTACATAGTATAAAATAAAGTCACTTTTCGCCCTCTTTATGTCCCTTTGTATGCTTAGATCTTTAAAACTACGCAACGGATTTTGATGCGGTTTTTTTTTATAGATAGAGTGATTAAAGAGGAAGCTTTTTTTTAGATAATACATGCATACTACAGCTGTGCGAAGCCGGGGCGGGTCGCTAGTAATTACTATGAATACAAATCGTGTGAGTTTAAAATGTTTAAAAATATAAATATATCGTTATTATAACTGTCTCTTACGCGTAAAGAGAACGTGCCGATGAAATCCGTTTGAAAGTTAGGTATGATTTTTTTTAAGTGACCCGAGTTTTTTTCAAGTTCTACAAATAAAAAAAATTGTCTTAGTCAGGTTCTAATTTCTAATTAAGTATAACTAATTAAATAGCTAAATTGATTTAGGTACTTTTAGTTTCTACAAACAAAAAACCTCTTTGATCAAGGGCTAAGATCAGGTCCTAATTTTTGAATAAATTGATTTAGATACTTTTAGTTTTTACTAAAAAAAACCTCTTTATCGAGGGCTAATTTATTAAATGGATTTATTAATTAATTTGCTTAGAAAATGGTACAATATGGTGATACAATATTATAATGTTTAACAATTTCTAAAAATATATAAAACTACAAATAAAAAACATCCTCAAGCGCGTCTCCCCGAGGCATCGTTCCGAGAAGGCTGGCAACATTTCCCCTCTGGATGGCCAGACTGACCCTTTGAGCGAAAAAGCCACCAGCCCTCCGATCACCAGACACCTCGACTAATAGGGCTAATTTAAGTATACCTATTTCGTTACTTTAGGAATGCTTCAGTAATTTTATTTTAGATGTAATATTATCGTAGATTCGATTCATAGGTACCTAGATTAAAGGCAAGATATTTAACATTTGTCTTATTTAGAGAGAATATTTATCCAAAAGTTTCATCAAATGTATAACTCGATTTGAAATGCTTCAAATGCAATAATTGACGACCCAGTTGTTGGCACAATGGTCACCATGTCGGACTTCCAAAAAAAGGGTTTGGGGTTCGATTCCTGCCTCAGACAAGTATTTATGCTTAGATATATGTCTGTGGTCTGGTTGTTTCTATGTATTAACACTACACAGTATAAAGCAAAATCACTTACCGCTGTCTGTCCCTATGTATGCTTGGATCTTTAAAACTACGCAACGGATTTTGATGTGTATTTTTAAATATATAGAGTGATTCAAGAGGAAGGTTTATATATATATAATACATGCATCATATAGCCGTGCGAAGCCTGGGCGGGTCGCTAGTAAGTATATATTTACAAAAGAAAAGTATATAAGTAGTTTATCCGTTGTCTAACACCCATAACACAAGTTTAGTTACATAGCTTGGTGCTAGATGGCGATGTGTGGAATGTCCTGCAATATTTATTTATTTATTTCATAATTATTATTTTGTTTTGAAATATTATTCAACTCAGGTTTGCACATGGTTACATTAAACTGACACGAACGCCATGAGTGCCAGCTTAATATGTTTGGATAGTTGAAACTCACTGGGATTAATAGTGTTAAGATCCGTTAATACTAGTGAGTCGTTAGAGAAATGTTCTTACTGTACGGCAAGTATTATTAATCACTGGCAGCGCTCCCCGGTTTCCCTCGCGAAACTCCCGATACCGTGAAAATATCGGGATAAAAAGTAACCTATAGCCTTTCTCGATAAATGGACTATAATGTCAATATCTCTATTCCAATGTAGGTAATGTTATAACTGTCTTTGATCAAATGTCTATCAGCTTTCTAGATATACCTACTAGCTATCGGTATGATTGAATGCGGCGAAGCGGATCGACAGAGTCCACTCTCGTTTTGTTCATAATTAACAGAAGGGGGCAATTTACTGGGAAACAGAGCTTGACTGGGATGAAAATACCTACCTAGCAAAGATATACCTATGGTGAGATCGATGCTGTCTAGTTTGTACTGAGTCGAGTGTCACAAGCACGTTGAACAGACTTCTTCCACATCCATATCTTAAGGGGTCCGGACATTTAGTATGGGAGCTTAGCATAGTGTTTTTTTTTTGCGCGGTGCATTTCGAGACCCATGGTAATCGATAGAGGGCATTACAGTGAACGCCTATTGTCTTCTCTTCGAACCTCTAAAGCGTCTCGGAAACGGGATATTTAATAAAACGTGTTGTCCTATGATTTTCCTAAAATGCGCAGTGCATTTCTGGATGGATGCATTTATCCATAGAGGGCATACCGGCAAACAAATAATGCCTTCACACCGAACCTCTGAAGCGTCTCGGAAACGAGATTATACAAAGAAACGTGATTCGTTCAACAAATATCCCGTTTCCGAGACGCTTTAGTGGTTCGGTAAGAAGGAATTATTTGTTCACCGTAAAGCCCTCTATCGATAGGTATGAGTCTCAAAATGTACAGCGCATTTTTGGAAAATCATAGGACAACAGCAATACCTTTGTTTGGTTAAATATCCCTCTAAAAGCACCGCGCAAAATAAAATCACTATGCCAAGCTCCTATACTAAAAGTCCGGACCCCTTTCCTATTCCAATATTCAAATCCTACCCGCGCAAGCCACTGCAATAAACGTCATTGACGTCATCACGCGAGCGACACTAGCTCCGCGCGTGGAGAAAAAAGGAAATTAGAAAAGTTTCAACAAGAAACGCAACGTGCGCGTGCGTTCTGTAAAACGATTATATTGTGTTAAAATGAGACAAAAACTACCAGAATTCAGTCCCAAATTAACCCTGGGGTTAATTTATATGTGCGTGCGTTCTGTGGATATTATTTATTATGGTAAAATTGAAGAAAATCAGTGTCCTGGCGGTGGCGCGGCGTACCTTGGTGAGTGGCTTTTCCTTCCTCTATTTCCATGTCTTAGGTGTCTGTTCAGGCTACTTAAATTCTTAACCCACTTAAAAACTTTAGTTTTATTTAATAGTTTTTTTGTGGGTGTGTTTGACTGATTTCACTGTGAATATTGCACGTAAAACATTCACGAGTTGGCATTTTGAAATAAAAACGAATGACCTAAAACCGCTTGATTGTCTGCTCCTTTAGCGCCACCCGTCCATTACGTGTGGGACATAAAAGGGCTAAATCCTACGGACGCGAGCTGAGCAATAAAGCATATTTTGCTAGGCGTAAAACCATGAAGCGTATTAAGAAGGTACCGGGGGGCTCTTTCCATACAAACTATTACAAACGTAGTCGACTGTTTTCTCCCTGGATAATGATACTAGAGCAAATATTTTTGGTGCATAAAACTTATAACTGCCATGACCATGCCCCTATTTTTTGATTTTATTTAATTTTTTTAAATTTTAATTTCTATAGGGGCATAGTCATGACAGTTATAGATTTTGTGGCACAAAAATATTTGTGCTAGTGTCATTAGCCAGGGAGGAAACAGTCGACTACGTTTGTATGGAGAGCGCGCAGGTACCCTTTCACGTTAAATGTTTAAGTCTTGTTTAAGCAATAAGAATAGATAAGTAATAGTCTTGTTCTTGTCCAACATTGTCACTTTATAGCAGTAACAGAACGTTCTCGATCTTACATATAAAATTTACTATTTCAAACGTCTCGTATACAAAACACCTAGTAACAAATACAAACATCGCGCGACGGAGGCAAACAGATAAAATTGCGAGCAAAGTTTACGTCCGACAGTGTCATTGTAAACGATCAACAGCCTCAGTAAAATAAAGGTTTGATTACACTTACGAGCTATAGATTCGGGTCGGATACAATAGGGCCACTAAAACTTCTGGACCAACTTGTGTTTTTAATCATTGAGAAACAAAAAAAGGGATGCTCTAACTTATAGGTTTGAACCTATACTGTCATTCTATAAATAACAAAGTCCTTATCTAAAGGCTAAAATTTGGCATCCACAGAGAGTTATAAATAAATAAATAATAATAAATATTGCAATACATTCCACACATTAAGACATACTTACTTACTTAGGCATCCGCTAAGATAGGATTTCCGAAAAATTCAACTTCACGCGGACAAAGCCACGGTATTGAAACGGTATACATTTAAAACACCATATTCTTAAAACATTCTGTCCAAAATTTAGCACCGCAACAATCATTTTGTGTGTGTACTTCACATCGTAACTTTGAAACGAATGAACCTATTCGAGGGCATTACCCACCTACCTATCTATTTTAATACTAAAAGCTGAATATTCCGGACAAAGTTAGCCTAATTTGCGGTTCTCAAAGATTAGCATAGCATAACTTCAACATAACTTCGACTACGAAAACAAATTGACATAGCAACTTTTTAAAAAGCAAAACAGACATTATTTTTCTTGCGGGTTTTCGTTCGGTATGATTCGATTTGATTAATCACAAGTATATTTTTGAGTTTTTGAGTAGGTAGGTATTTATGTAACCTTAAACAACCTTCCAGTAGGTAAGGTTTCAACGGAATTAAGTGTCACGTCAACTTAATGGTCCTGAAATAAAATAAATATTTAGTCGCCTTCGTGACTACTTTCTTTATTTTATTTAAGTAAAGCTAAACAGCTGAGTAAGTGCTCAAATAGGTACCAAATAACCAAAAAAACCTTAGGTATCTTAAACTAAAAGCCTTTAGTTAGATTATAATGTCGAAAGTCTTGGCCAAGGACTAAGGCCCTATTATTATAATTTTGTGAAGGCGTCTTAGAAGTTAGTTTACGCATTCATTATTAGGTAAATTTTACACTCCATTGGGCTGGAAAAGATCCATTGATGTTTCCCTGAAATTGGCATCTTTGAACCTGAAGATACGTACGTACGGTCGCAGTCAGAATTACAGACCCATCGTAAATTTCTAAAATGACTGTTATTGGAATGTTATTAAAAATTCATGACTTTAACTCGAACTTAAAATAAACTTTAACTCGAGCAAGACCTTACAATCTCGCTTGAGTTGGAAACATTCAAATAATAGCAGTAGCTACGGTGGGTCTGCCATTCTGACTACGACAGTACCTACTTACTACCGATATCTACCAATTTATTTATTTTAAAACAACTTTAGTAGTACTTTAGTTAGGTAGTAGGTACTTTAGTTGATGCTCGTTGTCTATTGGCCTCATAGATGACATGCATTGATCGAACCAATCAGGTAGGGAAACTATGGACCACATCCTGTGTGAATGCGACGTCTTAGCAGCGAAGCGTATGAGCCTCCTTGGGAATGCGTATCCCAAACCGGAGGAATATAGGTTTCTTCCTCATAATGGAATCACCGCGTTAATCGACCACTTCAAAGAATAGGAAACATTAAGTAAGGGGTAAACACAAAAGATCCCACTGAGTCGAAGTGTTGCTGGCTATGTCAGCCCCCGAGGTATGATAAGATAAGAACGAATCTGATGAAAACAGCGTTTGACTGATGTCTATTTGTACTTACGTCTCTATCTCTGTTCTCGTGCAAACATGAGCAATACAAAAAAATACCTAACCTTATGGAAATTACTACGACGATATTTCTGAAAAGCTCTCTCTCAAAGAGCGCATTTCCTTCTCAGCTAGAAAATATCTGGAGTAATTTAACAGTCAATTAAACATCTGTTTTGTTGTGGTGTAAACAACCTTGTGGGTCTGTGAGCGTGTACCGTAATTTATTGTCCCACTATGGCTAACTATACGTTTGTAGGAGCTGAGTAGTTGGGCTTTTGAAAAATATGCCTTTATATAAATCGACTAGCTGCGCCCTGCGGTTTCACCCGCATAAGTCCCGATCCCGTGGGAATATCGGGATAAAAGTAGCCTGTAGCTTTTCCCGACAAATGGACTATACAACACAAAAATATTTTTTCCATTCGAGCCAGTAGTCCCTGAGATTAGACGACGACGAGAGACGCGTTCAAACAAACAAACAAATTCTTCAGCTTTATAATATTAGTTTATATTATGGATGAAATAAACATGGTTATACGGTGGCTAAGCCATGCTATATCAAACGTTGCGAGATGTAACTTGTCCAGCCTGTATCAATCCTATTAACCCAAGGGTACGGGTATGCCAAAGATGCATCGCTCTTCAAGATCGCACTAACATTGTGGCGCGAGCGAGACAGGGGTGGTCGCCGTGACCTTGATTTGACTAGGCTGCATGTCCACAGAAGCAGAGCGAGGTTGTGGAGCGGCGGCGTTTCTAACAATAGCGCTCCGCAAAAACTCCGTGTGCGGATTTTTATGCAATTCTATTGGTGCAAACCGCACCGCTCCTCTCTGCTCCGCTCCTGTGAACACTAATTACGACCCAGAGCATATCGATTAACTTCCATCGATGTATCGCAGTGAGGTTTCTTTCGACATGTGCCTGTGCCTTTATTTCCATACATTTGTTTTACATGGAGGTGATATCTATGTGCGACGTGCTGTGTGCGATGCATCTTTGCCATAGCCGTACCCTAATTTATTCGACCGTATCTAAGAGGATACCACTGATCAATAGTATCTAAGCCGGAAGTTTCATCACGAGACGACGGTTTTCTTACAGTAAGGGTAAATGCACGTGTTTTTGCCCCACAATTGTATCTGTTAGTAGATACATTTTTCAAGTAGAAAAGTCCGTTTAGTTTGGTCGAAATTCGAACCCTACAAAGTGTATGGAAGCAACCAATGAATGTACCTTACATTTATAGTTCGAGCACTTATCAAATTCGATAAACTGACAGGAGAATTTTCTAGTAATTTTCTGGTAATTTTCTAGAGGAATGTCAATCCCACCAAAATACCTAAAGAAAAAATTGTATAGAAAGTCCTAAGAGTGTCCACGGACTCTTCATTCCGTCTTCAACCTTACAAGCAACTGGCATTCTTTAAAACAAAATTTAAAAAAACATACGATTTTTACGGCATACATAGTATTTTCAAAACATATAAACTAAGTAACTTGTGAATATGTAGACTTGTAAGTTTAAATAGACAAGGGCTGGTCAAAAAGTAGCTCAAAAAAGGCTAGTTTTATGAAAATAAAGACAGTCATTATACTTACATCAGTTTATTCACAAAGAAATAAATAGACGCTTCTTACATTACTAATATGATTAAGTACCTACCAAATAAAACAGTGTTTACTAACCTTTCAGTCCCTTCGAATTAATTCCGTCTAATTAGACACGCATAGAAGTATTACGGATTCCTAAAACATGTATGAATCGCTTAATGCTTTTAATTCCGAAGCTTTCGGAAGTTTTTGGTGTCGGGATCGCTTGGAAATGATGAATGATCGTTGTTGTGCCCTAATGATCTATATCCGTGCAATATTTCGCCGATGATTTAATGGTATTCTTTATTGTATGATAAATGGTAATGGAAGAAAATAGACGGAGAATCGATCCATGATAGCTCAAACACACTAGCTTCAGTAGCCATGCACTTTACCGACTCGACCACGCTTAACTTTTTAACCCCCGGCCCTGACGCAAAATGAGGGGTGCTATAAGTTTTACGTGTCTGTGTGTGTGTGTGTGGATGAACCGATTTTGATTATATATTTTTTGTTTTAAAGGTGAATTAGTCTGTAATGTTCTTAGCTATGTTTAATCCGAATCCGTTTAGCCGTTCAAAAATTATATGCCTTATCAAAGTACCTTATCAGTCAGGGGTTTTTAATTTTTAACGATCTGTTTTTGTTTTGTTTGTAAAATATTAGGCTATAACTTATTAACTTACAATTAAGTTTTAAATCTCTCCGCATAACGACATGGTAGATATAATCTCTTAACAGACTGAAAACTGACTGGATCAATCCAGTTCAAGTTGTAACCTATGCTTATTTAATTTTAAATCCGCACTTCTTTGATCTCATGTTTGTTACGTTTAAAAACATCTTTGCCAAAGAATTTCGTTGTAAAACCAACGCATTTGTTCTCAACAAACACAGACTGTCCGTTAGAGTGTCAGGTGTTGTGAATTGTGAACCATTACCAATTAGTCTCTAAAGGTCTCTCCTTGCTGGATGTGTTTACCAAACGCCCGCACGTACACTCATTCATTAAAAAAGTACTAAAACACAACCTGTAAACGCTGTATTTTTAAATAACGACAGAAAATGTTGAAGAGAGAATATACAATTTATAGATTTAAAACTTAGCTTAGGTATGTACGTATTTATTAGCTAGCTGTGCCCCGCGGAATCACTACATAGTATAAAATAAAGTCACTTTTCGCCGACCCTATGTCCCTATTTCCCTTTGTATGCTTATATCTTTAAAACTACGCAACGGATTTTGATGGGGTTTTTTTAATAGATAGAGTGATTCAAGAGGAAGGTTTATATGTATAAAACATGCATAATATAACCGTGCGAAGCCGGGACGGGTCGCTAGTATCAAAATAAAAAGCAGCCTATAGCTTTCCTCGATAAATGGTCTATCCAACACAAAAATATTTTTTCAATTCGAAACAGTAGTTCCTGAGATTAGCGCGTTCAAACAAACAAACTCTTCAGTTTTATACTATTAGTATAGATTTATCTATCTGCGATGATGTCTTAAATATAGTTTTTTATACTTATAAAGAAATATGCCTAAAGCACTTCTTCATTGCGTGTCGTGACTTTATTTTGTCAAATAGTCTATAATAACCACCAAGAAAATTAGATTCTCCTTTTCTCTATTTTTTTCTCCTTCAAGAACCTAATTTGGTAGCTACTGTCGTAATCAATGACACTGTAGCCTCTGATTTTCTGGCTAAAAAAGTTACCCAACGTAACGTCCGTCTCTGGAATGATGAATTTTTGCACGCCCCTTGGGACAGATTTACTCGAACAGTTACGCAGTTTTAAGGATTCATTCGAAACTGTGCTCGAAGAACAACGCAATATCAAGTTTCTATTTAACCAACTTAAAACAAAGAGGAAGTTCCCAATTCGTCATGTAGGTATGTTTTTGTATGTATGTCTTTTTATGTATGTTTTTTTTTACAAATGATAGGTCAGCGTTTGACCACTATCAGACCTACCTGATGGTAGGTGATAGATTACTCGAAGACGGCTAAACCGATTGAGATGATTATTTTTATGTTAGAAAGGGGGGAAATACCTAATTGGCCTATAAAAATTTGGTGAGGATTGGCTAAGGATCTTCGGTGTGATAAACAGAATTGCACCTCGAGCGTGCTGCAAATTGCTCACTTTTCAAGATCTACCAGTAGTTTAAATATAAATATCGCAGGACATTCAACACATCGCCATCTAGCCCCAAGCAAAGTAACTAGACTTGTGTTATGGGTGCTAGACAACGGATATACTACTTATATACTTTTCTTTTGTAAACATATACTTATAATACATAGAAACAACCAGACCACACACAACTATCTAAGCATAAATACTTGTCTGAGGCGGGAATCGAACCCGCAACCCTATGTTTGGCAGTCCAGCATAGTGACCATTGTGCCAGCTGGGGTAGTTTCGCAATTTTCACAACTACCAACGAATAAAAAAATCTTCCATAGGGTAGCTACGAGGTAAACTGTAATCTATAATTTTGCTAACGAGCACCATTAATTAGGTAGATACCAATTTTCCTGGATGTTCAAAGATAAGTATTCCCCTATCTTCGGTTTCAGATTCATGGGCGAATTCTACAAAACTATCGTGTAACCGTGTAATAGGTACTTGGTCTACAGATAATTTTGTCAGCTGATAGCTTCGCCGAACCGTTCGAACCGAAAAATTTCGCTTTTTTTTTTTTTTGGCACTCAGACAGAAGAGTGCCAAAAATCCGAAATTTTTAATGACCTTGACATTCTAAATAATTAGGTAACTTACGGAAATATGACCCTCTAAACCCTAGAATAATAAAAAGTGAATTACACAGCACGTGTACAGAAACCCTAAAAAAGAAATTATTGATGCAAGAAGCACCATTAGGGCTATTTATGCTACCAAACGCAACGCGCCAGAAATACCCGTCGCTTACAACTAGGTAACATTGTTGATTGTAACGAATGTGTTTTGTTATTCTCAAAAGTGCTGGAATGCAATTGTATGTGTGATCTTTACCCATATTTTGGGATAATTTGAGACAAAACTGACTGTTTGTCATTTCAAAGTTATACTTAGTTTTAATGCTTAATTTTAGGATAGCTTCTAAAATATAAGGAATTTTTAACTAAAAGTCACACTAAAATGTCGGTGAAAATTTTACCTACATCCATCTCAGCACTTTTGAGAAAAACGAAACAAATCGCCAGTAGTAACCGGTGCCGGTAGTAACTATTTAGTAGGCTGTGTACCAAGGTTGTTGGCTTATGGACCCCCCATAAGGAAGTAAATATATTCCGATTATAATTTATGATAAATACATCACAGAATTACAGATACACATTTAATAAGACAGCCAAAATCTTCTTTATTTTTAACCGACTTTAAAAAAAGAAGGAAGAAAAATATGGCAGTCTTAGCCGCAAGGAACTTTGGTCAGAAATAATCCTCAAAGTAGCGTCATATCAAGCAATTCAGAACTAGTAAAAAAAACTAATTCACCTTTCAAACTAAAAAAAAAACAAAATCAAAATAGGTTCATCCGTTCGAGAGCTACTACGCCCCAGACAGACAGACACACACACAGACACAGACAAGTCAAAATTATAGCACCCCGTCGTTTTTGCGTCGGAGGCTAAAAACAATTGAATTGAGAACCTCCTACGTCGATTAAAAAGGCTTCTATGCGGAGCGTTTGATAGAAGACTGATAGAAAGTGTAGGATGTACGGGTACCTCAATGTCCTCTCCCCCACTGGTAGTAGTAGGTTTTAGAGAAAGTGTTTAGATTGTAGTCTGTTTTTACATAAATTACAACTACGCCTGTTAAATATTTGCTATTTACTGAACAAACAGCGTAACAGAATTTCGTAATTATACACGAAATTATGCCTTGTGGAATTCCTGCGCTATGTTTGCTGATAAATAGAGTACTTTTGTCATGAACTTACAAAGCTAACGTTTACAGTTTACGATGTTATAATATTCACAGCATAATAATAATATTGGCCGCTTAACATATAAACTTGTTGATTTTATATGTAAACCTCCGGTCTATCCAAACCGGAGGTTGTCCTTGGCTGCATTTTATAGTACAGACAGAGATACCTAATCGCCGGTTTGATGTCCACATCATACTTTGCCATTAAACTTGTTATTGTAACCTCTACGTGTTGGCTTCGGCTTCACGCACGCCTTCCAAAGGTCCAGGACTCCATAGCCCCGTGATATGGGTCATATTGGCCGCTTTACACATTATATAGTTGATTTCGTGCTTAGGACATATGGTATTGGATAGAGTAGGCTTGCCACTATAATATATATTAGCTTGTCTGTGTCCAGAAAATACTGGACACAAAATGGACATTGGACACATTCAATATCCTGGGTCCACAAAGAAGGTGCAGACCTAAATTGAAGGGGGCAGACGTGGTCAAAAAAGATCTAAAAGACTGCGAAGTTTCCCCAGACGGTGCGTCAGATGGAGCGAAGTGGAGAGAGAAGATCGGAAAGGCAGACCCTATATTAAAAACAGCCTCTGCCTAGAGAGAGTGTCGAGATTCTACCACTATGCCAAAACCGCTCTAGCAAAATAACAGCATGTATAACTGTTAGGATAAATGTTAATTACTTTTGAATAACTATTCCGCATGTTTGCTATGTGGGTAAATACTCAATAGGCGTTGGCAAATATATTATAGAGGGAAAGGAAGTATCTTATTTCTGTTACATCGTCAATTTTGATAAGGAAAATCTACAAGATACTGTTCCAATTATCTTGAAAAAAAGAAAGACACGTGTAGTCGTGTAGCAGGTATAATATGCCCACATATCTGTCAGCGGGTGACAAATTTACGGTGAAGACGGCACGCGTGTGTGAAATTCGTAAAGCCTCTACGGACTGCCAATACAAATAATATATTGTCTCGTACATAGCTCGTACGTCACATTTTTATGAAGGGAAACTTTGTTACGGATTCCGTTCCGTTCCCATTCACAGCTGACAAGTCGCCACAGGGAATTTTCTGTGTATCTTAATATTGCGATGGCATGTACAAGTAAATATGTACATTATAATAATATGTTATTTGTACTTGTACCAAGAAAATTACAATAGAAACCGTTGCTTCCTAATGATCATATGAATTTGTCATACCAGTATGGCTGGTTGGCTACAGTACGAGGACATGTCTTCGTAGATGCTTCGTAGTCATATTATTTATCCAATTAGTAAAATTATTTTCTTCCTTCTGTATAAACATGTAACTAATTTACGGTATGTACATGGTATTTTCCCAAGTTTATAGCTTTTAACGATGACGACACAAATGGGAAGAATTTGAGGTATCAAAAAGTAATATTTTTTCACCCTTGAGCTTGTTTTTTCTCGTCATTTTTGATATTTTTTAATGTTTTGTGTGTTGTACAAATAAAGTGTTTATCTATCTATCTATCTTTGCGTCAAATTTTGGTGTTTTAAGTATTTAAGTTATTTATTCTATCTTTCATTAATACTAGCAGCGCTCCGCGGTTTCACCCGCGCAACTCCCGATCCCGTGGGAATATCAAAACGAAAAATAGCATAAAGTCTTCCTCGTTAAATAGACCATCCAACGCAAAAATATTTTTTCAATACGAACCAGTAGTTCCTGAGACTAGCGCGTTCAAACAAACAAGCAGTATAGATAAATCTTTTGACCAGGCTCAGGGTAAAGCTAGTCTCACATAAAAGCAATCATGCGGTGCCGGTAGCATTAGCTAGTGTTATGCTACCCACATGTAACGTCAGCCTTTCCCGTATAATGGTAGTTACATTTAGGTATCGTATCATTTCGCATGGTTGCTCTACTTGATAGACACCTAAATTAGGGCATCGATGGACGTGTCAATCATGAACCTATTTGCTAACTTAATAGGGAGGTATAGTTATTTGCATTATATGATCTATGATTGGATCTCGAACGCTAAATAACCAGAATTTCTTGTAAGGAAGCTTACCAGGAATTGATAATCAAGAACTAGAAATTTTTAACGACGGTGTTATTATAAGTTTGACGTGTTAGTGCGTGTCTGTATGTGACTTCGTAACTCCCTAATGGATGAACCAATTTTAATTTTGTTTCTTTTGTTTGAAAGGTGAACTAGTCGGGACTGTTCTTAACTCTATTTGATCAAAAACGGTTCAGCCATCTGAAAGTTAATAGGGGATAAAAGTCGGGGGGTTTCTTAATTCTTTTTTTTTGATAATAAATTGGTTGGGTATGAAGATAAATTGAATCTTTGTTTACATAACGTCATTAACTAGCAGGTAGAAAGTCTTTTTATTTACACTATTTTAGACATTGTTTAGTTCTAACGATAATACGAAATTACACCAAAACTTTAGTATAATAATTTGAATGCCTTTGAGGACCAGCCTGCCTAGCATGAAGATCAAAACACGATACGATAAAGCGATATAACTACATCAACTCTCAAAATAAAGCCGCCATGTTGAATTTTTATCATAATTTTTATCGCAATTTATAATAAATATTCAACATGGGGGCTTTATCTATCATATTTTGAGAGTTGATGTAGTTATATCGCTTTATCGTATCGTGTTTTGGTGTTCATGCTAGGCAGGCTGGGTGCTTATATTATTTATACTAGCGACCCGCTCCGCCTTCGCACTGCTATATTATGCATGTATTATACACATAAATCTTTCTCTTGAATCACTCTATCTATTAAAAAAACCGCATCAAAATCCGTTGCGTAGTTTTAAAGATCTAAGCATACAAAGGGAATAGTGACGGCGAAAAGTGACTTTATTTTATACTATGTAATAATTTATTTATCACTACATAGTATAAAACAAAGTCGCTTTTTCTGTCCCTATTTCCCTTTGACCGCTTAGATCTTTAAAACTACGCAACGGATTTTGATGCGGTTTTTTTTAATAGATAGAGTGATTCAAGAGGAAGGTTTATATGTATAATACATGCATAATATAGCCGTGCGAAGCCGGAGCGGGTCGCTAGTTATATTCTAAAAGCCTTAAGGACACTAAATTGTCACTTGTAGAATAGACCGTTTATAACCCATTATAAACATCCAAACTCACAAACATTACCTTTTTAAAATATTATATTTATATCAATGCGATATGTTTTTAATATATATGTACATTAATATACCAGCTACGTATTACATTGCTACAAATTTTCCAAAGATTTGAAACAAACATCTAACTTTCATAACGTTTAATTACAGTTAGGTAAGTACCTACATGATATGTTACTTAACGCAGTAGACGCCCACCACGCAGACTGGTTGATACAGTTCCAAATAAAGTCTACGGATTCTTTTTCTTATCTTATATCTCTTTTTTGAGACCGATTTTGATGAAATTTGGTATGAGGATATATTGATTCATAGAGCGTAACATAGGCTACTTTTTATCCCGATATTCCCACGGGATCGGGTGTTACGCGGGTGAAACCGCAGAGCGGTGTTAGTCTACAAAAGACGAAAGATTTTTAAGCTATTGCATAGCTTTTATCGCGGGCTTTGAGCGCGGCGACCGAATCAAGAAATTTCGTAACGAAAATAAAACCTAACAACCCCCACTCCGCCTACCATGTAGCTCGGCCGAGCGTATTTTGTTTGAAACTACTGAACCGATTTTGATAAAACTTAGTATGAGGATACATTATTTCAGTGGGAGTAACAAAGGTTACTTTTTTTCCCGATATTCCCACGGGATTTGCTAGCGGAGCGCTGCTAGATAATAAACAGAAACGGATTCTTTTACATCCTAAAATTTCGCACGCAACTTTCGGTAGCCCACCCCGGCCTAGATCTTATGCACTATTAAGGTGAAAGGGTAGCTGCGCGCTCTCCATACAAACGTAGTCGACTGTTTCCTCCCTGGATAATGACACTAGCACAAATATTTTTGTGCCATAAAACCTATAACTGCCATGACTATGCCCCTATGTTTTGGTTTTTTAATTATCATAAATATAAAATTAAAAAAATTAAAAAATTAAAAAAAAACAAAAAATAGGGGCATGGTCATGGCAGTTCTAAGTTTTATGCACCAAAAATATTTGCTCTAGTGTCATTATCCAGGGAGAAAACAGTCGACTACGTTTGTAATAGTTTGTATGGAGAAAGCCCCCGGTACCCTTTCCTCTTAATTTATGGTTTTATGGTCAGCAAACCTTGGCCAGAGGGGCGCCAAACGCTGAATGCACTCCTATTCACATTATCAATTTGAACGAGACAAATGCACAAAGATTTCCTTTCCTTGTACTACGTTTCTTATATGGTTCTACATGTGCTTGAATTCCCTTTGTATTTTAGCATACATTAAACCTATGTCGTGAACGCAATTAGATTCCATCGAAATTGGTTTCTATTTCGATAGTACCAGCAATCGAAAATGGAATTATACTAGGAATTCAGATTTCTATGGGTAGGTTAATTTTGCTATAACGTAGGTAAGTTCGTACATTATGCGTCATAAGTCCACTATCAGTTTGCTACAATAATACTATAAACAAGTAAGTATTGCAATGGACTTACGACGTTCTTCCAATAAACTTTACACACACACACACACATAAATATTTGAGTTAATAGTACTCAGTGGGATTATTATTTTCAACATTTTAGCATGAAGTTGTAAATTACTGGTTACTTGATTCGTCTGAATAGGTAGTTTGGGTCGTATACTTGAGTAGTAGGCAGTGACTCACGTTATGGTATTGTGTAGTTACACTGTATGGAGTGCGTCTGTGTGTATTTCAAATAGTGCTGCACAGGCAGGATTATAAACGTTACGCTGGTAGTTAACTTTTAAACGTGTATTGTACCTAGTACCTACCTATGCTATATTATGTGTGTATTTACTTCTTTAGATTACAAACAACATCAGTAAATCAGGAGTGTATTGCGGATCTAAACAATAGATTATATCCGGGAATCGGAGTGGTTTCAGTGATATTTGACAAACAAATCACGCGCGAGTTCGTAATGAATGGGTAAACGTGGGATTTTGCGTTGAAGGAAGCCGGTACGAGTTTCGAGGTATATTCGTGTTCATGATTATGTAAATGTTGATAAATTATTTGCTTGTTTCATCCACATGCTGGGTTATAATACTTTTGTAGAATGCTCCTGAGTTACCTACGGAATAAAAGGTTTCTTTGAGGGAGAAAACAGTCGACTACGTTTGTAATAGTTTGTATGGAAATAGCCCCCGGTACCCTTTTCTGTTAAGGAGGGATCATTTCTTGCTAAAAACCCTTTTTGTGTGCAATATAAGTGCGTACCTACTTCATGTTATGTCTATATTCTACTTACAGAATACTATTTAATTTTGCATATCGAGAGAGCCCGATTTTTATATAAGTTAATAAAGGGCCACTAACCACCTTAATAAAAACTAAATATTTCGTAAAAATAGAAAAAACTACTTAAAAACAGCTCTTTGTTAATATTTGCTTTATTGTCAATCTAAAAAACTTATTTGTTTATTTTCTTATTTTTTTGTCACTAGTATTAAGGCTTTAAAAAAACCTTTTAGTGGCTTTTATTACCCTTAGGTATTGTCTCTTCCGTTGCCCTTGCCCAAGGAGCCTCAGCTCAGCCACGACTGATACTAGTATAAATACAGGGTTATTGGAAATTATACTAGCAAGCCGTTGAGGGCTACTTCTCTGCACCTAAACAAACAACTTTTGTTCTAAGACTTTTGGAAATTCGAAAAAAAAATGAAAATTTCGAGGTTATATAAATTCGAAAAACAGCAGATTTTTCAAAACAAAGGTCATTCAGACCAAGAACAGTAGATGAAACTTAAAAAATAAGTAAAATTTTAAGGTTACTGACCTCTCCGTGTAAGGAACAGCTGATTTTCAGGTAAACCTAACCTCAAAATTTTCGAAAAAATGTTTTTAATTTCCAAAAGTCGTAGAACAAAAGTTGTTTGTTTAGGTGCACAGAAGTAGCCCTCAACGGCTTGCTAGTATAATTTCCAATAACCCTGTATATACCTTTAAATTAATTAAAACTGTTTCCCTGAAAAGTACGTTTTGCAGACCGCCCAAAAGGTTGATTTAATTACCTATTCATAGGGATTTCCGACGCTCCGTCCGCTCCTTGCTTCAACTTTATTACAAAGTTTTATTGAGTTTGCTATAAAATGTGGTGCCTAAACGAAGGGGTACGATTGCTCGTACGTTGGCGAATTTCCTGTGATCATACTGTCTAGCGGAAATGATATCGCGTTTTTATTGGAATATATTGTGATGACCAATGGTAAAAACTAAGTTGGTTTTTAAGGAAATAACAACATATTTTAAGAGGAAAGGGTTCCGACGTTTTCTCCATACAAACGTAGTCGACTGTTTCCTCCCTGGATAATGACACTATAGCAAATATTTCTGTTTCATAAAACTTACAACTGCCATGACCATGTTTGTTACCTATGTTTTTGTTTTTAAATCTTAATTTCTATGATATAATTACCTATCATAGAAATGAAGATTTAAAAATCTTTAATTTATTAATTTTTTTCCTTATTTCTTTTTAAAAATCTTTAGTTTTTAACAAACACATAGGCAACAAACATGGTCATGGCAGTTGTAAGTTTTATGTTTTTTGGTTTTTGTCATTTTTAATGAAAATGAAAAAAAAACCAAGACATAGGATCATAGTCATGGCAGTTATAGGTTTTATGCAACAAAAATATTTGTGCTAGTGTCATTATCGAGAGAGAAAACAGTCGACTACGTTTGTATTGAAACAGCGCCGTACCCTTTCACCTTAAGCGATAATAACAGCAAACACAGCGCTTGAAATGGCTCACATAATTTTGTTCGACTGCTAAGGTTTTACGTCGACGGAAATGAAAGTAAGTAACAGAAAAACACTTTTGAAAATAAAACAATTCTTACTATTGCAGTGGCTTTGTGCTTACGTTGAATGGTGGGTAGACTTGTGTAGGGGCGTAGCTACATTTTCAATTTAAATTGAAAGCGGTGCATAGTTAAATGGTTACTCCTAGCTTACTCTATTTACTATTGAAAACGTTATGGCACGGTTAAAAATCGAAGTGAGGTTTAATTTTTTTTACCTTAAAATTGTATAAATTGATAATGTAAATTGTGTATTCAAAATATTAGCCATAAGTATTAACACTATTTACAGTTGTATTACAATTTGCTCCTAAGATAAAAATATTTTTGGCTTTTTTTTTCAAATCAATAGTTTGATATACTTATAGATGTTACGTGTTAGCTTAGATTTTATACATTTCAAATCTGCGATCTCCGTATTTCATTAAAACGTGTCGAATTTTAGAATAGACTCATTCTGGTAAACACTTGAGAAGTAGGTACAACTATGAATCCAATTAGGATTTAATTTTCAAAAATTCCAATTTTCTCGTTTAATAGCATTGAAATTCGACGCAAACCATTCTCGCTCCATTTTGTGCGGGGTGATGTACATTCCTAAATTTTTTGTTCCCCGTTTTTCGTTGGCTGCAAAATTGCTAAAGGCAGACGGATAGGCATTATGTCAGTCTGTAGCGTTAGTGATGTAGGTGGAGTAACATGGAATAGGATTAAGGATGATTTACATTTGACCGGGCCGTGAACGTGGCCCGGATGGGGCACGGATTTGAAACTTTATAAACATACTAGCCGACTCCGCGGGTTCACCCGCGTAAGTCCCGATCAAAATCAAAATGAAAAGTAGCTTATAGCCTTCCTCGATAAATGGACTATCCAACACAAAAATATTTTTTCAATTCGAACCAGTAGTTTCTGAGGTAAGCGCGTTCAAAAAACTCTTCAGCTTAAAATATTAGTATAGATTGTATGAAGCAATTTATATTACACCGTCATCATCCGTAATTATGCACGGTGTAATATAAATTGCTTCATACAAAATAAATGTAACGTTTCAAATCCGTGCCCCGTTCGTGCCCCGTCCGGGCCACGTTCACGGACCGGCCCGGATACGGCCCAGTCTAATATAAATCATCCTTAATCCTATTCCATCTTTCTACACTACATACTGACATATTTTTTCATCTTTTAACACGAATTTGGCTTTAACCCGACTAATGTCATTTGTAGAGTTAATAACCATTTAGCGCTATAATTTGTCTATCGTTTTAGGGTTCCGTACCCAAATGGTATACTTACCCGAAAATCTTTTACTAAGACTCTACTCTACTATCACCAGGCTGTATCACATGAACCATGATAGCTAGAAAGTTGAAATTTTCACAGATGATGTATGTATTTCTGTTGCCTATATAACAAGAAATACTAAAAACAGAATATAATGGTACGGAACCCTTTGTGCGTGAGTTCGACTCGCACTTGGCCGGTTTTAGTAGCGATTTCATACTTAAAAAATATAATTTTCGTATGACGATTATGACGACGTATCACTTCACTACATAGTATAAAACAATGTCCCTTTGTATGCTTAAATCTTTAAAACTACGCAACGGATTTTGATGCGGTTTTTTTTAATAGATAGAGTGATTCAAGAGAATAGTTTTTATGTATATTACATGCATAATATAGCCGTGCGAAGCCGAGACGGGTCGCTAGTACTTTATAATTTGAATTACAATAAGTAGAATATGAACTTACCTATTTTAATAAATTTTAAATAAACCAGAAAATAAATTTCTTAAAATCTAATTTAGAGAAGAAATAAAGCTTTGAAAAATACTACGTATAACTTCGAGAATATTTATCATGCACTCTTGCATACATTTTATCTATCCTTTGAAGTGACATCCACCTATTCTCATTATGTTAAACAATTTCTTTGAGAACTCCAAGTTATTTCATTTTCTTTGTATTTAAACTTATTCAAAAGCGACTTCAAAGCTATTTAAAATTTCTTTATGAAAACGCTTATTTGCAATAATCCTATTCTACTTAATATTATAAATGTGAAAGTTTGTGTGTGTGTGTGCATGTGTGTGTGTGTATGTATGTTTGTTACTCCTTCACGCAAAAACTACTGGACCGATTGCAATGAAACTCGGTATCTAGATAGCTGAAGATCTAGATTAACACATAGGCTACTTTTTATCCCGATATTCCCACGGGATCGGGACTTACGCGGATGAAACCGCGGGGCGCAGCTAGTAATACATATAAAATGTACATATTCGACTAACAGGGGCCAAATCTTGAATGACTATACCTCAGAATTTACTCTTTTAAGGGTTCCGTGCCCATAACATACTAAAAGGGTAAATACGGGACCCTTTTACTAAGATTTCTCTGTCCGTCCGTCCATCTGTCTTTCACCAGTCTGTATCTCATGAACCGTCATAGCTAGACAGTTGAAAGTTTCACATCTTATGTAGGCATTTCTGTTGCCGCTATAACAACAAAACTAAAAACAGATTATAATGCTACGGATCCCGTCGTACGCGAGTCCGCTAGCACTTGGCCTTTTTTTTTTATTTCATTTCAGTGAACTTAATTTGGCGTACGATATACGTTTTGATAAATACCGTTATGAATATATGAAGGTAGATAAGCTAACACTGCTGCATCAGCAATAGTAGCCATTGATTAGTAATATTCATTATCACTATCACTACATAGTATAAAATGACGACCTCTGTGGCGCGTCGGGCGAACACCCGACTGCGACGCAGAAGGTTGCGGGTTCGATTCCCGCCGGGAACAAGTATTTATGCTGACCATAAATTCTTGTTTCTGGTTCTGGGTGTTTCCTATATGTATAATATGTATATATTTACAAAAAAAAAGTATATAAGTAGTTTATCCGTTATCTGGCGCCCATAACACAAGCATTACAACAACGACTAAACATAGACTGTGATATTATTGTACTAACAGAATGCTGGCTTACTAACAGGGATGAAGCACGTCCAATCATGCCGGGATATAGTATGCATCAAAGCAGTACACATTACTATCAAAACGATGGTGTTGTAGTTTATCTAAAAAACAATCTGAATTTCTCAGTGGAGGAGCCTAATATGGTGGATTGCAACAGACTTCTGATTAAAATTGGTTCCGATTTTGCAATACTTGCAATATATAGACCCTGTGCTTTTAAAAACCCAACAAATTTTATTCATTCTCTAAATGACACCTTGCAGAAACTCGCGTCTTTTAAAAATATTATCTTAGTTGGAGATTTTAATATCGATATATGTCTAGGTA
Organism: Idaea aversata; assembly: GCA_907269075.1. Classification (NCBI taxonomy): domain Eukaryota; kingdom Metazoa; phylum Arthropoda; class Insecta; order Lepidoptera; family Geometridae; genus Idaea; species Idaea aversata. The sequence goes on from OU026084.1 coordinate 4,975,736, forward strand.
AAGTAAACCCACCCTCTAAAGATTACTCTCCAGAATACCTCAACTCATGTTCCTTTCACGGCTTATTTCCCGCATACACTCTTCCTACATTTGAAAGTGGATCATGCTTGGACCATATCATGCTTAAGTCAAATTGTCAATCTCTTGCACTTGTTATTAACTCATCGATAACCGATCACAAGGCTGCCCTATTAACCCTAAATTGTAAAATACCTAAAGCTCATTATATTAACACAATTAATAAATTAAATGTAAGTAAACTAGAAGGTGACTTACGCAGCATCGACTTTAGTCACGTTTATAATTCCGCTGATCCGCAATTTTGTATGACATACTTAATAGAAAATGTGCAACAAGCAATTCAAAGAAGCACAACAATGTTTCGGTTGAGTAAAAAAAATAATAACATTAAACCTTGGATTACGCCTGGCCTCATTAGATGTATGAAACATAGAGATAAGTTACACATTATAGCCAAGTCTAATCCTAATAATACAAACTTGCAACTATCTTACAAGCGCTACCGCAATTTTTGTAATAACCTTTTGAGAAAAGTAAAAATTAATTATGATAAAAGTGTATTGGAAAAAGCTGGTAAAAATAGTAAGGAGATTTGGAAATGCATTAAAAACATAACATACACCTCCAAGCAGCGTGAGTCATCTTCGTGTTTATTACAAACTAATTCCTCGCATTTGACTTCTGCCAACGTCACAAATGATTACTTTGTGAACGTTGGTAAAAACTTGGCGGAAAAAGTACAAGGTCAATCACAATGCCACACTCGCACTCATACATATTGTTCTAGCTTAACATCTTTTGCGCTGTTGGATACTGACGAAGCCGAGGTAGAAAGGATAATCATGTGTTTAAAAGATGACTGTGCAGTTGGTTGGGATAATATACCGTCAAAAATTGTTAAACAATTCAAGCACATTTTGGTCCCTCCCCTGACGTACATTTTTAATACATGTTTGTCCACAGGAATATTCCCAAAGTGTTTGAAAAAAGCAGTAGTGGTACCTGTTCATAAATCAGGATCAAAAAATCAAGTAACTAATTATAGGCCAATTTCCATCCTTCCCTCTATTTCCAAAATTCTAGAAAAAATAATCAATACTAGATTAGTCAAATTTTTGGAAGACAAAAATATATTGTCAAAATCTCAATTTGGCTTCAGAGCTAAGGTATCAACTGATGACGCCGTTCACTACTTGACTAACTACCTGACACAGGAACTCGACAAAGGCAATCACACTGTGGGAGTATTCCTGGATCTTGCCAAAGCTTTTGACACCATTTCTGTATTAACATTGTTACGGAAACTGGAAGCCCTTGGGATAAGAGGAACGCAGCTAAAACTATTCAATAGCTATCTCAACGATCGATCGCAATGCGTAAGGATCGGAAGTGTCGTCAGCGATGATTTGCAAAATACGACTTTTGGGGTTCCCCAAGGAAGTATTTTGGGCCCAACTCTATTTTTGATATACATAAACGACCTTTGCAACTTGAAATTAGATCATGGCGCAATTGTAACTTACGCTGATGACACTGTACTACTTTTTTCCGCTGATACTGAGAAAGAGGTTTTCGAGTATGCGCAGCTTGGATTTAATGTTGTTTATAATTGGCTTCAGCATAATTTACTCACACTAAATGCAGATAAAACTAATTTCATAAAATTCACAATGCGCAAAATTTGCTCTAATGTAAGTGATTTCAGACTTTATGCTCATCACTGCAACATTACATGTAACAACCCATGCTCGTGTCCAACTATTAAAAGAACTAATCAAATTAAATACTTAGGTATTATATTAGACGAGACTCTCACATTTCGACAACATATTGAAGCTTTGAGTAATAGAGTGCGTAAACTAATATTTATATTCAAAAAGTTACGCCATATAGCAGATCTGAAATTGATAAAAAAAGTTTATTTTGCCCTATGTCAGTCAATTTTAGTCTACTGCATCACTTCATGGGGTGGGGCGGGTAAAACATTGTTAATACCATTGGAGAGAGCACAAAGGGCCATCCTAAAAGTCTCCACCTTTAAACCCTACACCTTCCCAACTAAACTATTATATGAGTCGGTTAAGGTACTAACAGTCCGACAATTATATATAATGTATACAGTTCTAAAGCAGCATGCAACTCTCTCCTTTAATACTCAGTTAACACAGAAAAGACGGAAGGATATTGTTTGCCCTTACGTTAGCACACGCCGTGCTTTTACATCCAATTTTTATATGTACCTTGGTCCACTTCTGTATAACAGAATAAATGCCATAACTTACATATACCCGCACAACTACACCAGATGTAAAATAATGGTTTGTGAAGCTCTCCAGGATATGTCTTATGAAGATACAAAGAACTTATTAGATGTATTACAGTAAATATATTGTTTAATTGTATAGCAGGTACCTAGTTATAGAAAATAGCGTAAGTAGGTATTAATTGTAGTTTTATGTTTTAATTTGTAAGTACCAATTTACCATAACAGCAGTTTTTTGCCTGAAACACAGGATCACCTAGTTCAGGCACATGTAAACAGTTAAGTAGGTATGTTTTTAAAAGTAGCCTTAATTTATACATTTCTGTTTTTTAAGTTTTTTTGAATAAATTTATTTATTATTTATTTATTATTTTATTATTAAGTTGCTTAGCTTGGGGCTGGATGGTGATGTGTAATATGTCCTGCAATATTTATTATTTATTTATTTTAAAGTTACTTTTCGCCGTCCCTATGTCCCTTTGTATGCTTTAGATCTTTAAAACTACGCAACGGATTTTGATGCGGTTTTTTTTAATAGATAGAGTGATTCAAGAGGAAGGTTTATATGTATAATACACGCATAATATAGCCGTGCGAAGCCTGCGCGGGTCGCTAGTAAGCTTATCGAGTGCCAAAAGACGACTTGCGTACTTAATTAAAATTTCTAATTCTAAAATATAATTCACTAATTCCTAAATATACTTTTTTATTATGGCCAAAAATATTTTTTTTGACGTGATAATTTCTTATACATCGATGACCACCTGAACTCACAAAAAAGTGAGACGTCATGTCACGTTACCGTTATTGACAAGGTAACCATAGTAACGTATTAAAGTATGCAAAAATGGTAACGTCAACGATACAAAATAGTTCTTGTGACGTTATCACCTCAAATTATCGTCCGTAAACCGAAACACAACTATTTTTTTCACGTGATAACGTCTATTAAATTGATGAACACCAGCAGCACTCACAAAAAAGTGTGACTTCACCGCTCACGTTCCCGGAATGCCCACGTTCCATAGCAACCAATGTTTCGTAAAATTATCGTCCGTATTTAATAATAATATAGCTCATCTGGGCTTGTGTTATGGTGATACGGCGAGTGACGAATAGAAGACTTAAATAAAGGAAAAAAACATATAAAGAAAAAAAAGGAAAAAAAAACACTCAATTTTTTTTCGTTTTTCTGAGACGTTAACATGTAAAATTATCGTCCGTAAGCAGACTTTTAAGACAACCTTTTTTTTAAGTGACTTAATGGCTCTCGTAGTACGATACAAACTCGTATCCAAAGCTGCGACCGGCCTAAAGAGTCTAACTTCGAAATACCTACCTTTTCCGGTCTCATATTTTATGATTACACTTGCGAGACACGCAAGTGATCTCAAGCGGTGCTGATTTGATCCCACGGACACCGTAATCACGTTTATTCGAAACCCCACTTAGAGCAAATGTAACTATGGGGAAAAGCTGCTTCTAAAATAGCTTTTACACTTTTATTTGGTTTTGTTTTTGTTTAATAGTAAGTCAGATCTCGGTCTGAGATTTATTGCTTTTAACTGGCAATTGTAGTATGTATTCGTATGGCTTATTAAATTCATTCTTAATATGTATTCTAATATGCTTATCTTTCAAATATTATATAATACTAGCGACCCGCCCCGGCTTCGCACGGCTATATTATGCATGTATTATACATATAAACCTTCCTCTTGAATCACTCTATCTATTAAAAAAACCGCATCAAAATCCGTTGCGTAGTTTTTAAGATTTAATCATACATAGGGATATAGGGACAGAGAAAGCGATTTTGTTTTATACTATGTAGTGATACTTCATATTATGTAGTACTAGCGACCCGCTCCGGCTTCGAACGGCTATATTATGCATGTATTATACATATAAACCTTCCTCTTGAATCACTCTATTTATTAAAAAAACCGCATCAAAATCCCTTGCGTAGTTTTAAAGATCTAAGCATACAAAGGGAATAGTGACGGCGAAAAGTGACTTTATTTTATACTATGTAGGGATAGTGATAGTGAAGTGATATAGTTTTATTGTAAGATACTCAAGTGTAACAATTAGGAAGGAGATCCCCAAGATACATGTTGACCTAGTTTGGGGATCAAAGATTTATGTCATGTAATTCTTTTTGGAAAATAAACTATTTATTATTATATTATTATAATGTTACTACAAAGTAACAAAATAGCTTTTACACATTTCTTTGGTTTCATTTTTATACAAAAAGAATTAAGCCGCGATTAGCAAAAAAGAGACAATTTAGTTATGATAAAGGACTGTATAATTCCGAATGTATAAGCAAACAGGGATGGAGAAGGATATAGGATACTTTTGATCGCGGGTTAAACCACGGGGCGCAGCTAGTTGGTCTATAATTATTAAGTAAGTTTTTTTTTACATATGATAGGTCAGCGTTTGACCACTATCACACCTCCGTGATGGTAGGTGACGATGCAGCCTAAGATGTAACACACCTTCCTAGAAGATACCTATTCACTCGCGACTTGAAGACTCCCAAATTGTACACGTCAGGAAAGACAGATGCAGGCAACCGATTCCATTCCCTTGCAGTACGAATAAGGAATGAGGAAGCAAAGCGCTTAGTGCGAACATCTGGTATGTCCACCAAGTATTTATTGACGACCCAGTTGGCACAATGGTCACCATGCCGGACTGCCAAACATAGGGTTGCGGGTTCGATTCCCGCCACAGACAAGTATTTATGCTTAGATATTTGTCTGTGGTCTGGGTGTCTGTATGTATATTAAGTACATATTTACAAAAAAAAAAGTATATAAGTAGTATATCCGTTGTCTAGCACCCATAACACAAGTCTAATTACTTAGCTTGGGGCTAGATGGCGATGTGTGGAATGTCCTGCAATATTTATTATTTATTTATTTATTATTATTTTTATCGCCTTTTTCACGCCGTTCGTTGTGTGCAACAAAAACTAACTATACGGGCTTTTTTAAAAATCCTGTAGCACTTGTAATACACAAGAGCTTAAACTACCACTTGTCGATTTTTTATACAAATAAATCCAGTCGTTTAACCGTGAACAAACAAAAAAATAAATTACCAAACTTTCGGATCAATAATATTAGTTAGCATTAGGACGTCTCGAGATTTGTAAAATACCTTTTTGAAAACTTTACACCAAAAAAACCATACAGAAACTATCTCTCTACTATATTCTGACTATAAAGAACAAAGTAGGTACCAACTATGAGCATATTTCTCTGTATGACTCTGTATCATGCCCTCACTACCCTCTAGGGACCAGCTGGCGCTGCAACGTGCATAACTCACAGATAACAGAGTGAAGTTGTAGATAACGTGACCTTACAGCCACATAGGTCAGGTTATGCACGATACCATCATAATAATGACTTTGTAAATAATTAGTATAAAACAAAGTCGCTTCCTGCTATCAGTCCCTATCTATGCTTATAACTTTAAAACTACGCAACGGATATTGATGCAGTTTTTTTAATAGATAGAGTGATTCAAGAGGAAGGTTTAAATGTTTACATGCATAATATAGCCGTGCGAAGCCGGGGCGGGTCGCTAGTTATCTTATAAACTGGAAATAGATCGTTTCAAAATTAGCAGTATTAAAAAAAAACTTAAATATAGAATTTAATAAAAACCCGACTCCCCCATAACTTTCAGACGAATGGATTGAATTCGATCAAACATAGCTAAAAACACTCCCGACTAATTCACCTTTCAAGCAAAATCATAATTGGTCCATCCATTCGGGAGCTTCGATGCCACAGACAGACATACAGACATTTATACATTTACTAGCGACCCGCCCCGGCTTCGCATGGCTATATTATGCATGTATTATACATATAAACCTTCCTCTTGAATCACTCTATCTATTCAAAAAAAACCGCATCAAAATCTGTTGCGTAGTTTTAAAGATCTAAGCATACAATGGGAAATAGGGACAGAAAAAGCGACTTTGTTTTATACTATGTAGTGATTGTGCAACTTATACTTTCTAGCTATTACTTTACTTTGTGTTTATCGTGTTCTGTTTCTTTCTGTGTTGTACAAATAAAGTTATCTATCTATCTATCTACAGACACACACACACGTCTATTAATCTTTTTATTTACGAATAAGTATAAAACAAGGCTTAAAATATGAAAATAAGCAATAGCCTTGTTTTGAATCTAATGAATGTTCTGTTATAAATATTTATTTATTTAACGCTTTTTTACCTGACCGCAAGGAAAGTTTTATGTTTTTCGCGCCTATATCTTTGTATGTTTGTTATATTCTTTATTCCATCATATCTTCCAAACCATTCAATGGATTTTATCATTCATCTCATTAGTCCAAGTGTTCATAATAGATACGTGACATAAAAATAAAAATATAGGGACTGCTCAATTTTTCTCTTTATAGATTAATTTTTTCCGCTTATCTTTAATTATTACCTAAATAATAGCTTAGTTCCTCGTCAGATTGTCTAAATCTGTACTCTGTTGGTATACTGGCAGAGTACAATGAAGTCTGTACCGGTATTGTACATTCACTTTTATTACTGAGCGGGATTAAATGAGTACGATCCACGATAAAAAGTTGGTGGTTACCTACGCGGTGTACCTTTTACCTTACCATAAAGCCATGAAGCACTTATGAGATTAGCCCTGTAGGTATTACCTAGGTACGTTTTGGCGGTGTTGGTTTGGTGGTAGATACCTCGAATTACATTCTGAAGGTCGTGGGTTCAAATCCCGGTCGGCCGTGCAACAATGGATTGAAGATGAAACCCGCGGCTGAGTTAGCTCCAGAGGTATTGACAAGTTCTCTCCTCTGGACATGGTCGAATAAGCTGAGAGGGTAGTAGGTGCTGGGCAAGGCTACTCCATCCTCGCGCAAGGATCCTCCTCCTTTTTAAAGGACCCAATTAAAAAGGGTCTTATTGCGGAAAACAGCCCGTATACAGTGAAAGTAGATAGATAGATAGATAACTTTATTACGGACGTACGTAGGACGACTTTGTAGGTACGTATTTCGCACAGTATGTACTTTTACATGGGCTTTTACTTGTGTAAACAGGCTGTTTTCTGCAACTTTAGTTAGGTATGTCCTTTTTGCGTGAAGAAAATTTTAAAGAGCTTTGGACAAAACAGACAGTAATTTTGTGTCTTGGACACAGCGACTTTGAAAAACCCTGATATCAAGTTTCTTTGAATATCACGATTCGGAGACTCTTTAAAAGTTTGGTGTGAAGGTATTATTTGGTCGTCTTCATGCCTTCTATCGATTGGTATGGGTTCTAAAGTGCACTGCTGTGCCCAGCTTACATATTAACTGTCCAAATAGGGTCCCGTACGTAGCTTCGAAAGACGTTGTAGCGACAGGTCGTTGTGGCGAAAAACTGGTACGCTGGAGCGTAAAGTCTATGAAGGGAATTCCATCAGGGCGAATGACACTACAACGACAGACATTGTGGCGAAAAATGTTTGCGTTTTTAATAAAATAAATATTACAGGACATTCCACACATCGCCATCTAGCCCCAATCTAAGTAACTAGACTTGTGTTATGGGTGCTAGACAACGGATATACTACTTATATACTTTTCTTTTGTAAATATATACTTATAATACATAGAAACAACCAGACCACAGACAAATATCTAAGCATAAATACTTGTCTGAGGCGGGAATCGAACCCGCAACCCTGTGTTTGGCAGTCCGGCATGGTGACCATTGCGCCAACTGGGTCGTCACAGCTGCTGGGTAATTAAATTGTTATAGACTCAATAAAAAATGCATTGTCAAGGAGGGTAGTCATAAAATACAATCGCTTTGTCAATGACAGAGGTTAAGAAAAACTCTAAATTCTGCAGCAGTAAATGAGGTTTAAAAAATTTATAAGATTTTTGGGGATAAGAATATTTTTTTACTATCCCTATGGCGATATTTACTTGACTTAAAATGGTACGAAAACCTTTTATTACTAAGAAAATATTTACCCAACTGAAAGCTGAAAATAAAACAGTAGAGGCACACCGTATTATAAATGACGGCAGGTTTTTTTGTCACCAAGGAGCGGTGCATAATCCGTGAAACAATGGGCCTTTTATCTGCAGATTTATATCAGTACCGAACAAAAGCATGATCGATAGAGATTTCCCTAAAGTTTTATTGAAACGACATCGGTTTTCTATAGATGGGTAACGTTTTGTTTGAGTTTTGATAGATTTATAAAGGTGTCTCTTACAAGGAGATGGATACAAATGGCTCAGTATCAGATCGTCAAAAATGCAAGTTGTCTTAGGTATTATATGTTAACTTGTCTTAAATATTGGTATCAAAGATGGTCAGATAAATTCAATTTATATGAAATCTGACCACTTTTTGTACTATTTACTAGACATGGGGCGGGTACCCGGTTTGGATCCGGTACCCGGCGGATCCGGCACTTTTTTAGGATCCGGCCGGGTACCGGGTAATGGTGCCGGGTATCCGGCTCTGCCGGGTAATTTGATAGACCAAAAATAATGAAACATATTACACTTTTTAAATTATTTATTATGCTGAACACAAACGGTAATCATTATAATTATGTTTTGCTCACTAATTTATCAGGAAGAACTAAAAAAACTAAATATATATTTTATTTTAATATTGGTAATTTAAGATGGGTAAGTTGAGATGTAAAAACGCCAATTTTTCTGCGCGGTTAGCATTTAGGCGACTGCGTTTCTTGTCATAAATTAGCCCTGCTTCTGAGAACAGGCATTCGCTGTATACAGAACTAGATGGTGTGCATAGATATTTCGCCGATACGTACCCGCCGGGTACGTATGTACCCGTACCCGGCGCAGAATGTGTCGGGTACCCGGCAAAACCACTACCCGCCCCATGTCTACTATTTACTGGTCTTTAATGTAACCCGTCTAAGAACTCGTCATAGCTGTTATGTGTTGGTTGTTATGTTATTACGTGCAATATCCCTGATTCACTAGAAAAAGTACTTAAACTATTTTAATGAAAAAATCAGGGTCGACCTTTTTTTATAACTAAGTCTATGAATTTAGATGACCGAAACGGTACAAAGGGTATGGAGTATATTATATCATAAAATATCTTTTAATTAGTATCAGAATTTTAATTATATATATATATATAGCCTTTTATTTATCCTTTGAATATTAAAATTACTTATAAAACATGCATCATAATAAACTATTACTATGAGAATATTGAAAAAAGATATACTAAATATACTGAAAAAATTAATAAATTGTCCGTTATTCAAGGATCTCTTTTTGAGTAAAGGCCTCCTCCATGGCTTTATAATTGTCTCTATTCTGTGCTTTAGTTATCTAATCTTTTCTATTTTTATTTTTTTATCCAGTAATCTTGCAATTACTGTTGAGAGTGATCTTGCATTATACTCGTAGGTACAGATGTAGAGAACGATTGAGTGTTTCAGAGAGCTTTCTTAATTTTCAGAGATTATTTTCGAGTTTGTTAAATCTATTTCTTTCTTCTTCTTTTTTCTCTTCTTTCTTCTTTCGATCTTTCTTATTATTATTATTTTTATTTTTTTTTCATCAGAATATTAATTATTGTGATATAATTAATTTAATTTAGGTGTGTCACACACCTAAATTAACTTAATTATATCAAAACAAGACAAAAATCTGTGGTCCTTTTATTACATGTATTCCTTATGACTGTCTTTTTACAAGCTTTTATTTAACTTCACCTGTCCCGAGGTCTGTCATCGAATCTTGCAAATAAAATTTGATCCACTTCCCGGTTACCGATTGAGCTGAAATTTTGCAAACATGACGTGACAATGCAATAAAAGCTTGGTTTTAAAAAGATTTTTTAATAGCCAGTTTTTTAGTGTCTATCTTAAAAGCTAAGTTATAAATGCATTTAAATTAAATTTTAATTCAATTACTCCAAAATTCTTATTTAATCAATTTGACACTTTGACAGTTGATTTATCATGTGATTTATCATGTGTTTTAAATCGATGTTAAGAGGAAAGGCACCCGGGGCCTAAGTCTGCTAACACAATTGTGTTTCAATAGTGTGTCGATATAATCGTAATAGAAATTTAATGTCAAAAATATGACATTACATGTCAAATTGGTATTCTCCTAACGTTAACTATTCTATCTAAACACCACTGACACACCACTGACTTACTTCGGTATTCTGCTCTACAATCGTGGCTTAATGGAATCTCGATAGTTGTCAAAACGGTATATCGCTTAGCAACATATACCATGTTGCTAGGCAACACCTGCAAGGTAAATATTACCATACCATTGAGACTCCACAGTGATTATATTGCGATGTTATTAAAACTTTAGCAGAATACCAAATAAAGTCACAATCTCGATATAATATCAATAGAGTCTCGATATAATGACAATGGTTGGCCAAATAGCAGAATAAGCCCCCGGTCGCTTCTCCATACAAACGTAGTCGACTTTTTCCTCCCTGGATACTGACACTATAGCAAATATTTATATGCCATAAAACTTAAAACTGCAATGACCATGCCCCTATGTCTTATTTATATTTATATTTTTTGTTTTTTTTAAGACTCTTATTTCCTATAATAATTAGAATATAAAAAAAACAAGACATAGGGACATGGTCATGGCAGTTATAGGTGTTAGGGCACAAAAATAATTGTTTTAGTATCATTATCCACAGAGGAAACAGTCGACTACGTTTGTATGGAGAAGCGACTGGGTACCATTCCTTTTAAATGAATGATGTTTGACGATGATGATGATGATGCATTATGTTTTTTTTGTTGTAATCAACCTTAGTGTTGCTCAGTATTTATTATTGACCTATTCATTCAACCTGTAGTCTCCATTAACTGTAGTGACACTCGCCTACATGTGTCATAGTGTTGGTCATTGTGCACGTCTGCGACCGAACAGACACCTAATTTCCGAGCCTCAGTCGTGTGACGTCACACATGCCCCATAGCACATAGTGCTATGCTGCTAATATAATTATCGCTTGGTAGTTCCTCTACGGCTTGAATTAAAATAGTACTGTTAGTCTCGTAGCATATTGCTATGTCGTAGAGCTCGTAGATGGTCTACGAATGTGTAATTTTCAATTTATGTGTATACGCGTTTAGGTATATAAATTCACTAGCAGCGCTCCGCGGTTTCACCCGCTTTACTCACGACCTCGTGGGAATATCGGGATAAAAAGTAGCCTACAACACTCTCAATGAATCACGTTTCATTAAAATCAGTTTTCAGGTAACCATTACCTTAGAGAGCGGTGTTGGCTTAGTGGTAGATACCTCGACTTTCATTCTGAAGGTCGTGGGTTCGAATCCAGGCCGGCCGTGCACCAATGTATTTTTCTTAAGAAAAATTCATGTGCGCTAATTGACATTGCTCTTACGGTGAAGGAAAACATCGTGATGAAACCCGCGGCTTAGTTGGCTCCAGAAGTATTGACAAGTTCTCTCCTCTGGACATGGTTGACTAAGCTGAGAGGGTAGTAGGTGCTGGGCAAGCCTACTCCATCTTCACGCAAAAAGGACCCAATTAAAAAGGGTCTAATCGCGGAAAACAGCCTGTATACAAGTACAAAGTACAAAACCATTACCTTAAAATTTTCAAAAAAAGGTTTGAATTTTCAACAGTCGTAGAACAAAAATTGTTTGTTTGGCCCTCAACCGCATGCTAATATTATTACCAATAACCCTGTATATTGAAAAACATTCAATAACTATTAAAAAAGACTGCAAATATTAAATAATGTTAGGGTACCCTATCACGTTGCTTATATTTGCACAACAAAAACTAACTGCCGTGTAGATGCACTTTAAGTACGTCGTAGTCTCGTAGCAATTGCTACGTCGTAGAGCACGTAGATGATCTACGAATGTGTAGTGTATACAAAACATGTTGTTAATTAAAAAGTTGAATGTTATCACAAATTCTGTTTTACAGGTTTTACGTGAACAACTTTTTTTTCTTTTAATTTTGAAATTTGAAAAAAAAAACGTTATTAAATTGTTTAAAAGTTCAAACTTGAAGCGTAGACTTTGTAATACGTCATTTTAGAATCATTAAGCTGTTAAATTTCGGTTTAATCTTTCCAAAAGTATTTTAAAGGAAAGATGTGTCTTCAAACATGCAACGAGACTTGATTTCGAAAAAAAAATTATAATTTTAAAATTGTCGCAATTTTTGAAGACGAAAATTGTTAATTAAAAATATTTTCATATAGCCCAGAGCAGGCCACGCGCTATAAAAATAAAACTAGCCAAGTGCGAGGCGGACTTACGCACGAAGGGTTCCGTATACGTACCGTTAATATCGGATAAAAAACCCTAACATAACCCTTAAATGGGGTTGTATAGGTTAAAAATCTTTTGCCTGCCCTTTTTGGAATTTAATAAAAATAATTGACTAAAAAATCGTAAACATGAAAATAACCTCAAAATTAAAAAAAAATACTTACACTAAAGTATTTCCTTTTTCTGTTTTTACTTTTTATAAATACGAAATACGTCATGTGTGAAAATTTCAACTGTCTAGCTATCACGGTTCATGAGACTGGTGACAGACAGACAGATGGAGGGACGGACAGACGGACGGACATCGAAGTCTTTGTAATAAGGTTTCTTTTTACTACGGAACCCTAAAAAAATCTTTATATTTTTCCATTACTGAAATGTAAACTGTGGCCCTCGTTTAGCAGAAAATACAACAGCTCTAGTAAAAATTGCAGAGTGAAAACTGAAATTGGGTTTTAGAAATAATATTTTTGTTGGCATCGAATAAATTCTAACAGACAACCTCTGTGGCACGGCGAGTGAACGCTTGCCTGCGATGCTGAGTTGCTTGTTCGATGATCGTCTCAAATAAATATTATGCATATTGTTCGTTTCTGGCCTGGATGTTTTGTTTAAGTAAGTACAGTCGGAATACCAATTTGACGACCCAGTTGGCACAATAGTCACCATGCCGGACTGCCAAGCACAGGGTTGCCGGTTCGATTCCCGCCTCAGGCAATAAATATTGCAAGACATTCCACACATCGCCATCTAGCCCCAAGCTAAGTAATCAAACTTGTGTTATGGGTGCTAGACAACGGATATACTACTTATATACTTTTTTTTTGTAAATATATACTTATAGGAACAACCAGACCCCAGACAAATGATGACGATGTGTGGAATGTCTTGCAATATTTATTATTTATTAATTAGCTGAACCCCACGTGACCGTGATTGTTAATGATTGAACCTCACGTGACATTGGCAGAATTGTTAGCCATAAGCTATAACAGATGCCATAACCAAAAATTGGAATTGAATTGACCCAGAGCTCACTCACAGATCTGTTAGGTTGTAAATCATCTCCTCACCTGATTGTGTTTTTTTAAACAATCACTACATAGTCACTACATAGTATAAAATAAAGTCACTTTTCGCAATCCCTATGTCCCTTTGTATGCTTAGATCTTTAAAACTAAGCAATGGATTTTGATGCGGTTTTTTTCAATAGATAGATTGATTTAAGAGGAAGGTTTATATGTATAATACATGCATAATATAGCCGGAGCGGGTCGCTAGTACTAAATAAAGTAAAGATTTTTTGATTTTTTAAGAATTTTAGGTTAATTTCATGTTTATAATTATACTAGCGACCCGCCCCGGCTTCGCACGGCTATATTGTGCATGTATTATACATATAAACCTTCCTCTTGAATCACTTTATCTATTAAAAAAACCGCATCAAAATTCGTTGCGTAGTTTTAAAGATTTATGCATACAAAGGGATATAGGGACAGAAAAAGCGACTTTGTTTTATACTATGTAGTGATAGTGATTTTATAGCATTATTTTTTGTTAACTATACTCCTAAAAGGGGCAGCCAAAAGGCTTTTAACCTATACAGCCTCGTCAGTCATACAATATTTTTTAGGATTTTTGTTCAAACACAATATACTTAATGATACGGAATCCTTCGTCCCCCCGACTTGCACTTGGCCGGTTTTTTATTGTTTGTAAAAACAGTGCGAGTCGATCTGTAACTAACGTGTTGACAAAAGAAAGCTGAAATGAAACATTTTCCAACTTAGCTAATGTAAACAAAACAAAGAAAAGTTTCAGAGAATTTTCCTTGTATGAACTAGAGATTTGATTGGCTTTAGAAGACAAACTTTTTGTTGACTTATGGAGATAATATTAAAGATTATTCGCCTACATGTTTTGGAACTTATAAAGTTTTGACTTAAATACCAGCTCGAGGCTATTCTGTTATCAACTACGGCTTGCGGTTTCACCAACGTAAATAAATAAATATTTCAGGACATTCCACACATCGCCATCTAGCCCCGAGTTAAGTAACTAGACTTGTGTTATGTATATATACTTATAATACATAGAAACAACCAGACCACAGATATCGGAAAAGCTAACAGAGATCCGTCTCAGATGGTATGGTCACGTGATGCGAAGAGACGAGCAACACGTTGTTAAGAAGGCTTTGCAACTGCCTGAACACAAGAGAGGTAGAGGACAAGCTCCAGCTACATGGTGGACCAGCATGACGAAACTCATCACAGAGGAAGAATTGCCCGACCCGACAACCCAGGAGAGATTGTCCTGGCGCCAAAAAATTAGGAGAGCCGACCCCACATGAAGTGGGAAAGAGCAAGGAAGAAGAAGACCTACAAGTAGGTGATTGTAACCATAGCAACGTATTATCGTTGCTATGGTTACAATCAATGTTATGACGTTATCACGTAAAATAATCCGTAAACCGACTTTACAAAACAATTTTTATTTACTCCTTATTCTTTTAATAGGAGATCTGATAAAATAATACCTTCTTAGTACAAAGCAGACTTCAACCGCACCAGAACCCTCTCCTCCAGCAAAATTATCTCCTCTAAAATGCACCTTGTAAAAGTTGCTACAACTTTAACACTCGCATCCACAACGGCCATTCCTACTACATAAACATATAAACTAGTGTACATTCGGTACAAGTACATACAGTGTACATTGAATACCGAACATTCGGCTAGGCTCTCGGCCGAATATTCGGTGACTTTAGTACCAACTTTCTGCGAGGGCCAGCGAGCGAGCCTATCGCCGTATTCTTATGCAGCGCGTCTTGACTGCGTTGCGTCATAACTATAAATTTCGTATTGCCGTAATTTCTTAAGACGCACACGTGACGCACACATTACGCAAACCTAAACGTCGCGCGCTCACCGTATCACGTAAATTTTGACATCACCTAGGAAGATAAGTCTAAAACTTTGTAAAGCAACAGCTTGTTTCACGCCGATTATTGTTTGCGTGGACGTGACGTATGCGTCAACTGGACGTGCACTCGACTAATGCGTCATAAGTAACGGCAATTGGGGGGCAGGTCGGAACCTGGCCCGGAATCTGAATCCTTACAAGTGCCGGTCAGTAAATGCAATACAGTATCCTAGCCTAGCAGAATTTGCTAATATTTATTTATAATCTCCGGTAGAGCGAACTAGAGCGATTATTTTAGATTATGAGGAAAAGCGCAACTTTATTATGAATGAAAACATGTATTTGTTAATTCAAACGATTGCGCTTAATATGCTTCTTACTTGTCGATAACATTTTTTCGGCTACTTTGTCCCTTAGGTATGTCAATTGTTATTTGACGTGTACGGAAAAAGTGAAAAAGTGGCTGAAAAAATATTATTTTTTACTATTCGGTATTCGGCCGAATGATACGCAATATTTGACCGAATACCGAAAAGTGAAAAAGTAGCCGAATAGGCCGAATACCGAATAGCTGCCGAATATTCGTGGCAGCTCTAATACAAACTTTAAACATTAGTATATTCATGTCTTTTCTTTAGTATAGTTGTAAGAAGTGTTAAAGTTGAGATTCCATCTGGATAAAGTTGGGTGAGAGCATGAAATTCAATTAAACCGTGGTTAAATTAAACCGAATAATACGCAAAATTTAGCCGAATACCGAAAAGTGAAAATGTAGCCGAATAGGCTGAATACCGAATAGCTGCCGAATATTTGTGACATCTCTAATACAAACTTTAAACATCAGTATGTTCATGTTCTTTCTTTAGTATAGTTGTCTGAAGTGTTAAAGTTGAGATTCCATCTGGATAAAGTTGGGTGAGAGCATGAAATTCAATTAACCCGTGGTTGCGTTCCAAGGACATTGTCAACTTTGTATTACTACCAACTCAAGGATATACGAGTTGCTTGTAATTGTAATTCTTATCATAAAAATTTAAGCTTACGTTTGTATGTTGGCGATCTTTGTGGAGAATAATCTCGTAACTATATTTTTTTTCTCTTATGTTTTTTTCGGCTAGGTCCACCCGAGAAAAAATATTACGCGTTACGAAAACGTGAAACGAAAACCCGTAAGAAAGAAAGTTTTTTTTAATAGATAGAGTGATTCAAGAGGAAGGTTTATATGTATAATGCATGCACAATATAGCCGTGCGAAGCCGGGCGGGTCGCTAGTTTAAAATAAAAAGGTAAAGGACTCCGTTCCAAACGCGTGTCCCGCTACACGTTCATATTTTTTTCAATTGGTTTTTTTGCCGTGTAGAATTAATTTCTTAGTATGCTGCATATTAACTAACTTAATATGTAGATATGCATTTAAATTAATAGCTGTGATACAAAAAAGTCCTTAAGGTTGAATGTTTCGTATCGCTAAGCAAAGTATTCCGCTAGATGGCGCTTGTTTTCCCCGAAAGTATATTTTTATTTTATTTTGCTATGATTGACGTGGAATTAAAGTATTTGTATATATGTTGCCTGTTTTCTAGTTTGCTCTGAACATATTTCAAACATAATTTAATTTTTTGGAAGTCACATTTTAATGTATTTCCAAAGTACAATTTTTAACTCTTGTCACGATATAAATGACACGCACACATACAAAACAATAAACTGTAGCAACTATAGACTATATTTGACGTAGTCCTACAGATACCGATTGGTGTAGTCATTTAGAGCGGCGGGGTAGTGTTCTGAAGAGCCCCAGTTCAAATCTCGATACAAATAGAATTTTTTTTTGAAAATATATTTTTGAATAAATTTTCTAAAACAGGATCAATTTTATGGTAGGTACTGTTAGTAATCTTTTTTTTTTTAAACTAGGACGAATTCTGAACGATGCAAATTGTACTAGGTCTGAATGGAAAGAGAAAAATAAAGACAAAGTAATGTACAAAAAGGTTTATTTATTTAAAATTAGTTCTATCTTATCATCTTATATCGGGGACTGACATAGCCAGCAACACTTCGACCCCTTGGGATCGATTAACGCAGTGATCCCACTAAGAGGAAAAATCCTATGTTTCTCCGGTTTGGGATATGCATTCCCAAGGAGGCCCATGGGTCTCCTTCGCTTCGTCACTAAGACGGCGCATTCACACAGGATGTGCTCCATAGTTTCTCTGACATCACCGCAGGTTCTGCAGTCAATATTAGAAGTTATATTCATTTTTAAAAGCATGTCATTGGTTTTGTAAAGCCATGTCAAGGCACCAATCACAGCTCGTGCTATGCTTTTTCCGTTGTTCAATATAAATTTAGAAGCCCCTCTGGGCCTGCTACCTATGAATTTCTTCGAATGTAGTAGCCCTTCACTGATTTCCCACTCTTGCGTGTGTTTCTTGTCAACGTAATCCTTTACGGCCTTTGTGATTGTGCATGCTGGCAGGCCCGTACATGGTTCTGGTCCAAGCATAGCACTTGCCGATCCTGTTCTTGCAGCTCATCAGTCTTCTCATTTCCTGCTATTCCTTCATGGCCTGGGACCCAGAGTAGTCGTAGTTTGTTCCTACGGCCCAACTTGTGTGGATAGGTTACCCACCTTGAGGGGTATACTTGTGAAATAATTCAATCACTTACAAGACACTAAAATTCCCTCAAGGTTTATTTTCAGTAGGTGCTCAGATGGATGATACTTTAAACACAATAGTAGGAATATATTAAATGATTATAATATTTTATTTTTGGTTTTTCTATTTACTGACTACTTGACATCTCTGTTGACTCTCCGTTGCCTAGGTAACAAGCGCGCATCCAGTGCGAGGCAAAGTATCGACTGGGTGTATGTTGCCAGTGTGTACAACAAACAGTATCAAAAAAACAACAAGACTGCTTGGTTTGTTTCTCGCGAATTACTATACTTCATTTATATTTTATTATATTTTTATACTATTAATTAAATGCAAACAAGTACAAATGTTTATTTATTTATTATATACGTAAAGTGATAATTTGATAAGTCTATCAAAATAATGTATAATTCAAGTATCAAAAGTGACGCGACAGTGCCAAAAGTTACATAAAATCTTGCAGGTGTAGGTCTGGCAGCACTGAGTTGAATATCATGCAATTGAAAATATTTTGATTTTTTATTAGACAGATTAGACGGAGAGGCAACGTCGCCCTTATCCAGCAAACTGTATTGCGGCTCTGCTCTAGCGTAATTGCGTGTTCCTGCTTCCACACACAACGCGACAACGTCGCGTGTTTCCACACATCTATACGTCACCTCACACTATGACAATACGTCAATATAGCCGTGCACCACCACATACGTAAAATTGGTCTCTTTTTTCACGCTGAAACAGAGTACTTCCTGGATGTTAAACAGTGATATTTTTGGTCTGCCCCTACAATAGCTTAAATTAGGCCTACTTTAAGTCATAATAAGTTAAATATCTCAGTATAAAACGTAGGAATCCCTAAAACATTTAGTAGGGAAAACGTACGACCTTAATAAGCTTTTGCTATATTCATTGGTGCCATCTTAATTTTTTAATCAATTACAGATCCGTGATCTAACACTAACATCACATGCTTAAATTAAATATCTTATAATCTTTAATTTTGGAAATTAACATGTTCATTTTCAGTACTAAAGTTATTTAAAATACATTTGCATCGCGTGTATTTGCAAATTGAAAAGTTACCTTTTTGATTCTACTATGATGATTTAGACAAGACTAGTCATAGGTGTATGTGATTAAAAATCTTTTAACATGTAAAACCACGGGAAAAGGCCAGTTTTTTAATAAATGTTCTCTCTTAGCAGGAATGGCGAGGGCGAGAGATATACTCACACAATTTGTTTCATTACAATATATGTTTCCTTAAAAGCTTATTTAACAACATTTACGAGGGACAAATACAAACGTTTAGAATTTTGTACAAACAAACCAACACGACTAGTCGCTTGACTTTAGTGACGCGAATGTCGATGCTTTAATTCAGTTACTTATTAAATACACAATAGAATTATAATTTTGTTATAGCGGCAACAGAAAAATACATCATCCGTGAAAATTTGAAATCTCTAGCTATCATGGTTCATGAGATACATGACAGACAGACGGACGGACGGACAGCGAAGTCTTAGTAATAGGGTCCCGTTTTACTCTTTGGGTACAGAACCCTAAAAATTAAAACATTAATAAAAAATAAGTTTTTATGAAAAACTTAAAAATAAAATTACAAATAAAAAATATCCGGCTGGCTTTAAATGCTCTGGAGGTGTAAATAGGTAGACAAGGTCAGTTTTTAGGTAGACAAGGTCAGTTTTTAGGTAGACAAGGTCAGTTTTTAGGTAGACAAGGTCAGTTTTTAGGTAGACAAGGTCAGTTTTTAGGTAGACAAGGTCAGTTTTTAGGTAGACAAGGTCAGTTTTTAGGTTATTTTTCCCAAGTTATAGCCTCGACTATTAAAAAAAAGCATTTTAAAGTATAATTCTATTTGTGTTAAAATGAATAAATATAATGTTTGAGTAATCATCTTATAAAGTATAATAAAGTATTGTAAATTTTGTAATTCACTTTGCTCCAATGCGACGGGAAATAAGCTATTGTGGCAGTCAAAAAGTAAAAAAAAAATAAAAAAATACAATAGTTTTACCGACTACCCTTCCAATATGTACCTACTGCAAAAAATATGGCGCCGTATAAATGCGCGAAATAGTATTATACAGTATACCTATTTTAAAATATTGCATTTCACAAAGGGAATATCTGTTCGCATTTCTATTTAACTAAGAGGATATCCCTACCCTTAATATGCAAGCTGTGAAACTAGAATACCTTTATTCAAATTCTGTTTGCAAAGTTGGCACTGCTCAAGGCGATTTCCAACGGACTAAGAAGGCTACATGACAAGAATTTCAATGGAATGCCTATAGTGAGATTGACAAAGTTTTAGACAATATTTACAGGCATTTTGCAAATTGATTTACTTTATCTCTACATATAATAAATTCGAAGTTTTGGAAGTAAGCGTTCTACGTCCATAATGATCTTAGCACTATAGAATTCGCTAACCTTATATAGCTCCGGTAGAAAAAAATCTTGCATGCGCGATTCAGGTTTTCTTAAATTTAGAAAATTACAAATTAGTTGATTATTCTTTTTGTTCTGCTTAAAAATTTTGTACACTTATGTATTATAAGAATACATAGCAATATACACATTTTTTAACTAGAAAATAAAGTAATTAATTTAATAAGATATTTTTTTTAATTTCAAGTAACTAGCGCCATCTCTTCGTTTTCGCGAAACTACCATTCATCTCAGAAAATGTTGATTTTATTTGTTTACCTTTGTTTGTGCAGTCTAATTTCGGGAACTAGGAAACAGATTTTAACATAATCTTCACGAATGTGTTCAGAAAATATCAGAAGAGGTTTAGGTATTTCAAGTAGATTTATGTTACTAATTAAAATTTGATATTTCTTGGCGTAAAAAATAAACCATAATATTTTTGCATGAAAACGTACAGAACGTAGGGATGATGTCAAAATTGTCAGTTTGACATACGGAAAGAAGCATCTAGCGCCATCTCTTTTTTATTTATAATTTTACTATGGCTTCGCATTATTACTATCGTGCATATAGCCAGTGTCGCGGTCAAAGAAAATGAAATCCAATGCAGGAGCGTTTTTTGAATTTGGAACATTAAAACGCTCCAGCAATTTTGTATGAACATGTGTATGAAGCGGCGTGCTGGGGTTATTAAAAACTTAAATACTCTTTGATTGGATCTCTTTTATCAAAGTACTAGCAACCCGCCCCGGCTTTGCACGGCTATATTATGCATGCATCTTCTTATCTATATAGATATAAAATCCTTTGTCCTGACTGACTGACGGATCATCGCACAGCCTAAACCGCTGATCGTAGAGACTTGAAACTTGGAGGGTGTGTTCTTTCTATGACGTAGGCATCCTTTTTCAATTCGAACCAGCAGTTCCTGAGATTAGCGCGTTCAAACAAACAAACAAACTCTTCAGCTTTATAATATTAGTATGGACTAGCTCCGGAAGTGGATCTATTGCGTCATAGGCATAAAAACACTTAGACCAAACGCTTATTTTAAATGACTGTTTGGCATAACGCGAAATTGGCATACTGCGTTTTAGGTACTCAGCGACTAAATGATTCCTTAGTCCAATCTATTTCAAATTTTGCATAAACATTCTTTAACAGAATTAATGGAACACGTGTTTCGTATTTTATTGAAATTCATCCCCTAACGGGGTTAAAAAGGGGAAGAAAGTTATTTTGGGAGTGATTTGCTTCGAAGTTGATATCAATACTCTTTAGTGCTTTTGATTAGATTGGTAACATACTCATTAATCTATGATTGGTAAGACGTCACTTCAAGCTGACAGCGTTAACGTAAAACCTAAGAGGTTGAAAACTTCGAACAATGAACTGAAAAAAGGTGTCTCGCCATTTAGTACTGGGAACTTGACATAGTATTTTTTTTTTTGCGCGATACGTTTGCTAATACCTGTCGATAGAGGACATTACGGCAAATGAAATATGCCTTTACACCAAATCTCATAGGTATCTCGGAAATGGGGTATTTGACCAAACGTTATGACTAAGATTTTATCAAAAGTGCGCTGTGCACAAATAATGCTTTCTAACCAAACTTCTAAACCATTTCGGAGACGGGATATTTGTTAAAACATAGAACTGTTATAGGATAGCCACTGAATCACTTAAAACTCTATATTTTTATTAGGATACGCCAAAATTACTCTCTGCGCAACTGTTCAGCCCTACCTAATAATAAAATTTTGAACAATTTGCCAAAAGTCACAGTTCCCAAAGTTAGTAGATACTAATTATTAAGTAATTTAAAAGAAATATCTTTTGTTATGAATACGAAAATACCTAAACAAATGAATAGGACTTTTACACCTTTTTCATTTTTAAAATGGACAGGAAAGTGATCTTATAAGGGTTCCTTTTTTACCTTTTAAGGTACGGAACCCTAAAAACACAAAAGATGACTATGATAGATAGGTAATTACTAATTAGCACGATATGATTAAAGATTTACTCATGTGGTAATCGTAGAATTTTGTGCATTATTGGCTCTGTGTTAGAAAGACAGAAATAGAAGAATTCATTTTTTTGGTTTAGAACTTTAGGTACTTAGACGTATAGCCCATTTTGGATCCCATCCCAAGAGAATTGGGTGCACCCGAGGTTTTCGTGTTCCAAGTTAAAATACATCTCATTCAAAATCTATCTTCTCTATACATATAAAATTCTTTGTCCTGACTGACTGACGGATCAACGCACAGCCTAAATCGTAGAAACCTGAAACTTGTAGGGTGTGTTCTTCGTATGACGTAGGCATCCGATAAGAAAGGATTTTACGAAATTAATTACCTACCGGGTTTAAAAAAGAGTAGAAAGTTATTTTAGGCGATTTGCTTCGACTCGAACTCCTTAGTGCTTTTGATTAAATTAAGTAAGTACATTTTATTTTGACACACATGTTTCAAACTCAATCTAATTTGAAATCAACAAAAAATAATCCTATTTTAACTATTTTCGACTCCTGCGCGGACGAAGTCGCGGGCAAAAGCTAGTTAACAATAAAATAACTAGTACTTAAATAAATAATTAATAAATATTGCAGGGCATTCCACACATCGCCATAGACTTGTGTTATGGGTGCTAGACAACGGATATACTACTTATTTACTTTTGTAAATATATACTTAAAATACATAGAAACAACCAGATCACAGACAAATATCTATGTATAAATACATGTCTGAGGCGGGAATCGAACCCGCCACCCTGTGTTTGGCAGTCTGGCATGGTGACCACTGTGCCAACTGGATCATCGAAAACTGGGAAGTAAAAAAACTTTGATATTTATTAGTACTTGGCACTCTAATATAATGTATATCTTTGTAAAACTATTTTAATAACATTCATTAAATAAATAAATAAATATTGCAGGACATTCCACACATCGCCATCTAGCCCCAAGCTAAGTAACTACACTTGTGTTATGGGTGCTAGACAACGGATATACTACTTATATACTTTTCTTTTGTAAATATATACTTATAATACATAGAAACAACCAGACCACAGACAAATATCTAAGCATAAATACTTGTCTGTGGCGGGAATCGAACCCGCAACCCTGTGTTTGGCAGTCCGGCATGGTAACCATTGTGCCAACTGGGTCGTCATTATGAAAGATGTGATGCTTTGTTTGCATCGAATAGGCTCCGAAACTACTGGACCGATTTTGATGAAACTTGGTATGAGGATACACTGATTCATTGACAGTAACATAGGCTACTTTTTGTCCCGATATTCCCACGGGATCGGGATTTACGCGGGTGAAACCGCATGATGATGCTAATTATAAATAAAATAATAACTAAATACTTAAAATTTGGGAAGTAAGTTTACCTGGAACGCAAAGTTTTATACCTATCTAAAGACAGATGTTCGGGTTTCCTCTAAATTTACTAAGAAAATACCATGAAAATACAGAGATTCCCCCTAAAATCATAATGTCATTTGGAGAACCTTTGTCAGGTTGGTAATAATTGATAGCTCAATAGCAATTAGATGTAATAGTTGTATGAATAAATTGACATCCAAATTGTAAAACCAAACAAAACTAATTTACTAGAATAATACCCGATGGGATTTAGAAGGACTAGATATTGTATTAGGTAATAATAATTGTTATTTACATTATTTTGTACGTTTATTGTAATTATATTCTTATCACAGTTCCTCATAAAGTTTTAGATTTTAGGCTCATAATACAACGTATTACGCACGCGTGCGTTTTACATTATACCTTGAGGCCACGACGCCACTAGTGTGTAAAAAGTTATCCTGATAAGTTAAATTGGTATCTTACTGCTAATTATAGGTTAGGTAGATGAAACATTCTTAATTTATCTGGGTTATAGTACTGTATGGATGTATAAAAAAAAGGTAGGTATTAACAAAGAGTTTTTAAGCTAGTAAAAATGATTGTCTCTAAAGTCGGTTTATAAACGAAAATTTTACTTCTTAAAAAACGATTAAAAATTTAGTTTTTTTTGTAGGCTGAATGTATAAGTTGAAAGTCTTTTGCCTGACCTTTCGGGAGTATAATTAACAAAAAATATTGCCTAAAAATAATAGTAAACATAGACTTAGCACAAATATTTTGTTAATTATTATTTTCTTTACAAGTCTTTTATTCTATTTGCAACTGTGATAAAAAACGTCGTACGATAAACGTTTGGATTGATCATTGTATTATTCGTTGCTTTTTGAAACGCACTCGCGTTCCGCTCGTTAGGTGGACGCAGATTGATACGCGCCGAACGCGTCGAATTTTTGCCGTCCACGGAAAAAGGTACCTTATAATAATAGAGATACGGTATCTACATTTATATTTCCGATGACGTCATCAGAGTCGTCCGCATCGTCAGAGGCGGCCGACTAAACTTGTATCGCAATGTACTATTAATTGATGACTTTTCATCCATTAAACGGCTCGATGAAGGTCGTTCTTACAGCGATCTTGTACTAAAAGAGATTCAACTTGTAACTCTATTACGATGTCACATTAATAAACAAATAAACACTTAAACATCGCCCTTTGCTTTATGATACACAATTTCCTTTCAGTAAATTAGATTCAGAATGACTTTACTCTGAACCGAACGGTTGTAATGATGTAGAAAAGACGAGAGGCTGAGGTATCTACTTTCAAATAAATATTATTATAGAAGACTAGAAGCGCTTCGCGGTTTCACCTGCGTAACTTCCGATCCTGTGGGAATATCGGGATAAAAAGTAGCTATGTTATTCCCAATGAATCAATGTATCCTTATACAAAGTGTCATCCAAATCGGTCCAGTAGTTTCGGAGCCTATTCGTAACAAACAAAAAAAATCTTTCCTTTTTATATCCTACTAATATTATAAACGTGAAAGTTTGTATGTATGGATGTCTGGATGTATGGATCTTTGTTCCTCTTTAACGCAAAAACTACTGAATGGATTTTAATGAAACTTTACAATAATATAGCTTATACATCAGAATAGAACATAGGCTATAATTTATAAAGATATTGTGTGAATAATTGTCTAAAATATAACGAAAAGCGTCGAAAAATTGACAGATGTCAAAGTGACAGATGTCAAAGTGACATTTAACAGATGTCAAAGTGACATTTAACAGATGTCAAAGTGACATTTAACAGATGTCAAAGTGACATTTAACAGATGTCAAAGTGACATTTAACAGATGTCAAAGTTGTAGTAAAACACACGTAGTTGGTTAAGCACTGACTTTATTGACATTGACAGATGCCTACAAACATATACTACATCCTTCCCCTTCCAGAAAAATAATATGAAAAACTTAACTAAAAAGACTATTCTATTAAATTAAATTAACTCTTCCTAATTAAAACTTAAACTTAATGTTACACAGCTTATTATTATAACGCTTAAGCTATTTGACTCTTAACTAAGTAGGTAACAATTTAATTAATATCTGGTTAGTAAAAATAAATTACAAATCCAAAATATTAAAATTTCGTTTTATGTAGATATAGAAGTTTCGCTATCTTTAGCGGCGGCTAGCATTCGTTCAGTTCTCTCCCTAGACCTCACCATCGGTACCATAGGCGGCGACAGCGACAGCGGCCGCACCTCTGAGCCGTGCAGCTCATCATCTCCATTGTCAGTCTCGGTGAGCGACTCATAATCGTCCGAGACGTCTGATAATGAAGCGCACGGTGCACTCATGTGCGGAAAACTATCCATCAGCTGTTCTCTTTGTTCTGAACTGGTTTTACGCCGACGACGAATGCCTGTCTTAATTGTTCTATACTTAGGTGTTGTAGTGTTATTATTTGCACGTTCAGAGTATTTCTCATTTTTCTGTATTGATTGACGTAGCACTAGCTGACCACGCGTGCGTCTGTATCTGTTGCCGTATTCATCCTCAACTATAAAAGAACGTGGCTCACGCGCGCGTTCAACAATTGTTACTTGTTTTCTCTGTCCATTTGATACCAATGTCACTTTATCGCCCAATGATAATTGTTCCAGTGGTCTCGCTGTCTTATCATATTGGTTTTTAATCTCACTGCGATATTTTATTAGTGTCTGGTAATTTCTCTCATTATAAACGGGTTCTGCTAATAACTCTGGCGTAATTGGCAACTTTGTTCTTATTCGTCGCCCCATGAGCATTTGAGCTGGTGAATCTAATCCGTTTCGTGGTGTTGC
This sequence comes from Idaea aversata, assembly GCA_907269075.1. Classification (NCBI taxonomy): domain Eukaryota; kingdom Metazoa; phylum Arthropoda; class Insecta; order Lepidoptera; family Geometridae; genus Idaea; species Idaea aversata. The sequence continues at coordinate 5,002,677 of OU026084.1, forward strand.
TCTTAAATTCATTAAGCTTATTGTATAATCTTGACCTGAATCTATGCATTTTTTTAACATATTTTTTACCGTTTGCACGGTTCGTTCGCTTTTCCCGTTGGACTGTGCATAATGCGGTGATGACGTTGTATGACGTACTTCCCATTCCTGCGTAAATTGTTTGAATGTATGCGAACTATAGGCTGGACCGTTGTCTGTAATCAATTCGGCAGGTATTCCATGTCGTGCAAACTGTGTTTTCATGAAATGTATTACCTGTTTGCTAGTTAGTCCTGCTAACTCTTCAACTTCAACATAATTTGAAAAATAGTCGACTAATATTATGTATTTTTTTCTTTTGTATTCAAAAATGTCGGAGCCCAATTTGTACCATGGCAGAGGAGGTATTTCGTGCAATAGAAGCGGCTGACGTCGCGGGCGCGGCGCATGCACGGCACATGCCTCACAGCGGCGTACCGCATTCTCCACATCACTAGCCATGCCCGGCCAGAACATCACCTCGCGTGCTCGCCGCTTGCATCTATCTATGCCCAGGTGGCCCTCGTGCGTCCGACGTACCATTTCTGACCGTAAATTGCGCGGTATAAACACTCGCCCACCTTTAAAAATAATGCCTTTACTGTAATGGAGTTCGTCCCTGTACGGCCAGAAAACATTTAGTATATCAATTAAATCACGCCTATTTTTTGGCCAGCCATTTTTAATATATTTTTTCAATTTTTTACAGTCATTGTCTTCTTTTGTTTCTTCTCTAATTAACTGTAATTTCTCATCACTGAATGGCACGTTTTCAAGCATAAAACACGTTTGTAAATCGGCCTCTTCTGTAGGCTTTTCACTCATTCTTTCTTTAAGTGGTGCTCTCGATAAGGTATCTGCTATGTACATGTATTTTCCAGGCACATATATCACCTTAATGTCAAACCCTTGTACTCTCATCATCATTCGTTGTATACGTGCTGGAACGGAAACCAATGGCTTATTGAATAAAGCCTCCAGCGGCTTATGGTCCGTTTGAACGGTTACATCTGATCTTCCATATATGTATTGTCTGAATCGTTCTACAGCAAAAACAATAGCTAGCATCTCCTTCTCAATTTGAGCGTACCTTGTCTGTGCGTCTGTGAGGGTGCGAGAGGCGAACTCGACGGGCCGGTTGTTCTGCAGCAGCACTGCTCCCACTGCTACACTGCTCGCATCCACTGACACAACGACAGGTGACTCTGTACAATATATTGCTAATACCGGTGCACTAGTTAACTTACACTTCAGTTTGTCTATTGCTTCTGTGTGATGAGTGTCCCATACCCACTCGACATCTTTCTTCAACAAACTTCTTAACACATTAACCGCATCTGAATAATTGGATAAAAATTTTGAAAGATAATTTATCATTCCCAAAAACCGTTCTAACGATTTTCTGTCAGTAGGATAAGGCATGTCCAATATAGCCTTAACTTTAGTGTCGTCAACCTTCATTCCATTCGCATCAAACTTATGCCCGAGGTATGTAATCTCTGGAAGACTAAACTTGCACTTATCGCGGTTAAACTTAATACCTATAGTTTGTGCTCGGTGCAGTAGGGCTGCTAACCTGCGGTCGTGTTCTTCCTTGTTACGGCCCCATACGATGACGTCATCGACGAATGAATCAACGCCCTCGAGATCCTCCAAGTGTTGTCTGAGCCTCGCATGAAATATTTCTGGCGCGCAACTGATACCGTATGGTAGTCTTAAGAACTGGTAACGGCCGAAGGGCGTACTGAAGGTACATAGATCGGCGCTGGCGTCATCCAGTTCAATCATCCAAAACCCACAGCGGGCGTCGAGGACGCTAAACACACTCGCACCATGCAGCTTCACCGCCAGCTCCGTCACCGTCGGTAGCGAATATTGCGCACGCCGTACCGCCCGATTCAATGGTCTAGGGTCCAAACAAACACGAATGCTACCGTCTTTTTTAACCACTAGTACTATAGCATTAACCCAATCCGTTGGATGTGTAACCTTCCTTACAACCTCGAGTGATTGCATTCTTTTTATCTCTAATAACAGTTTATCTTTAAGTCCTAACGGTACTTTTCTAGTAGGAGTAATTACCGGTTGCACACTTTTATCAATAACAATAGAATATTTTCCCGGCAACTTTCCTAATCCTTGAAACAAACATGAATATTTTTCTAAATTCAGGCTATTGACACAATCTATTAATCCCAAAGAAATACATCCTTCCAATCCTAGTATATTTTGACATTTCAACTCAACGATAACAAATGGTAAATTCATTATTTTATTTTTATAGGTTACATTTAATTCAATGGCACCAATGATAGGCAACCTGTTTCCCGTAAATGAATGTACTTTATTTGTAAAAGATTTTAATTGTTCGGTAGATAAACCTATATTTATATAGTTATACTTCGACATTACATTAACCATCGCACCTGTATCTATTTTAAATGATAGCTTTTCACCGTTACATTCTATAAATTCAAACCATTCTTTAGTCGACTTACTCAGTTTTTTGTCCTCATTTATTGTATCCACGTAAAACATATCTTCACCATCACCGCAATCCTCCGAATCTATATTTAAATTTAACACTTTACGCATCATTTTCTTTTCTTCACACACTCGCGAAAAATGCCCTTTTTTATCACATACGAAACACAATGCATTCCGCGCCGGACACCGTTCTTCACCAGCACAGAAAGCACTTCCGCACTTGAAACATGGCGATCGCATTGACCGTGGTCCCGCCGACGATGACGGTGCAGAGTCGGGCGCGCCCGCCGGGCCCACACCACGGCGTGCACCGCGCCAGCCGCCCGCACCGCGCCAACCGCGTCGGCCCTGCCGACCTCGACCACCACGCTGCGACATCGCATCCACGACAGCCCCCGCCGTCGTCGTCGTCGCCTTCCCGTCGGCGTCAATAGTGACACTTTCCTCTTTAGATATCTCCGCCGCCTGGCAGATAGATATTGCCTTCGTTAACGTTAAATCTTCTGTACGCAACAACCGATCCCTGACCGTGCTGTTTACGATCCCACACACGATTTTGTCTCGTAGTAAACTTTCTAGCAAGACGCCGAAATCACATTGTTTACTTAGCAATCGTAACGCAGTTACGTAATCATCAATGCATTCGCCTTCTTCTTGATTGCGGGTGAAAAATTTGTATCGTGTGACGGTGATATTCGGTTTGATGTCAAAATAGTCGTCGAATTTTCTCAAGACGCAATTTATGTCATCTTCAGTTTCACCTTCTGCGAATACAAATGTAGAATACACCTCGTAACCCGCTGATCCGATGAGGTTAACCAATAAACTAGCCTTAACTTCCTTAGGCTCTTTGCTCACTCCAGATGCCTTTAGAAATACGTCGAATTGTTTCCGCCATTGACGCCATGATTCCGACCGTGTTGCCGGACCGCCTTCTAGGCATAATTCTGCTGGAGGACGCGCGTGTTCCATTATAGTTTATTGTTGTGACGTGAGATAAACTTGTAAACATCAATATTTTTTACAAAAACTATCGTTTTACACTGTTTTTATTATTTATTTCACGCACCGCTGTCACCATGTAGTAAAACACACGTAGTTGGTTAAGCACTGACTTTATTGACATTGACAGATGCCTACAAACATATACTACAAAAGTGACATTTAACAGATGTCAAAGTGACATTTAACAGATGTCAAAGTGACATTTAACAGATGTCAAACTGTGTCAACTTGACATCTGTGAAATTGCTCAGCGTTTTTCGTCCTATATTTTTACTGCATCGAGACTAACGCGGGTGAAACCGTGGGGCGCAGCTAGTTATTAACTAAAATTTTAGAGAAACGATATTGTTGTTTTTGTTTGTAACAAATCACGATGGTGATTTAATATTATACCTCTGAAAACTTCATACTTTTGTTTTGTTTGACTAAAATTGGGATTCAATTTCGATACCTACGCTTCAAAACGATACTGAATTTTTGTCTTGAACTTATACCAACATTTCGGTAAAGATCTCACTGACAAATTGAATAGAAAAAGATACAATACTTACTTACTACACCTACGATACTAATAGAAATAGACATTTTTTCTTACAATTATTTCAAAAAATGTTAGTTTAGGCCACGGAGTCAACGCCTCGCTTTGCCCCGTTTGGCGGCTACTTCCCTAGCATTATAAAGTATGAAGATGATATTCCTGTACTTCATCTTACCGGGTTGAATTTTTACTTTTGTTTGCTTGTAATAATTTACTTCTTTCATTTCCTATTTGTGAAAATTAACCTATTATACATACTTACCTACTTCTTATGTATCTATATACTAATGTTAGGATCTTTATTTTAATTTTAATTTTTATATTTAAGTTGCTACTGTTGGTTTTATTTTTCAAATAATAAATCGTAAATTAAATAATAATTAAGATGTCTACTCACTGATGGTCTACAGTGAGTGCTTGCCTAGGGGGCGCCACGAGTGCGACCGGCCACGCCGCCTGCACCAGCGACTCTCTCACGAACTGCTCCCAAGACGGTGAATTGCCTGAAACAAACGATTTTGATGTTCAGAAATGTTGTAAATTTAACTAAAACCAAAATAAGTTTAGTAAATCTTCCATATCATTCATCATCATTATCATATCAGTCTATACACGTTCACTGCTGGACATAGGCCTCCCCCATACGCCGCCACAAACAGCGGTCCTGAGCCACCGCCATCCACCGACTACCCGCGACCGCTACAATGTCGTCGGTCCACCGGGCAACTGGTATCTCAACACTCCGTTTCGCGTTGCATCGCGGCCGCCACTCGAGAACCTTTGGTTTTTCTACGGATTAAGTTTTCTCAAAAATAGAAAAAAAATGTTAAAAACAGGTCATTAGATTATTATTATCTTTATTGTCAATTTGAAAAACAAATAATTTGTTTATTTTCTTATTTCCGCAGGTACGGTAGTTCAGAGGCAGTTACACAGATACAGTCACATGAGGTAAGCAATATTTAACCTTAATGTTGGTACACCATTTCCTCCTAAAACGGCTAGAGCTCGAAGCTCGCTACATTTACAATCCTTGACCTAATGTACGTCAACCACAACCACACGTAGGGTTGCCAACTTTTTTTTGTACAAGAAATAAAGTATATTGAGGTTTTATAGTATTTTTAAAGTTTTGTTAGGTTTTAAAAACATATATTTTCTGTGCATCGTATCAATTTTTTTTTAAAGTTTCAAATAGCTCTTAACAGTTTTATGATTTAAGTTGAAATAAATGATGAAATGTATGTGTGCAGCGTAGTGTAGGGAATTCGTGTGAGAAAGGGATATGTTTGTCGCGCCTATCTTTGTGTGTTTTTTATTAAGGTATTGTTAGATTCGTCTCATTAGTCTAAGTGTTGTTGGACTATTGAAATATGGGGCTGCTAGATTTCATTGTTCAAGGTGATTTTGTGTAATCTTCTTTTTTTAATCAGGTCTATGTGACATCAGTGATGACGTGAACACAGTATTTTGCATACTTTATTTCTGTTCAACTGTAAAAAGTATAATGTAGTCAAAAGCAGTATAATACTGTTTTTAACAGTATGGTTGGCAACCCTAACCACACGGCCCATTTGACCACTAATTGAACTTCCAGCTTTAAAAGCCGATAGCCATCGATAGGTTCGACTAGGAAATTTAAATCCGAAGCCGCAGGCTACAGGCTACACAGGGGTCACCTTTGTTGAAATTTGCATACTGTTGATAGGTTAGCGGAAGTAGTGTCACTCAAATAAGGCTAGTGCAGTGCACACACACGTCCTACCAACGTATTAACCTGATAGATTTTTTCAACCTATCTCTACTGAGAGGGATACTTGAAAATTGACTTATCTCTATCTCTACCTTACCGCGTATCTCTGCCAAGTGGTTTTTGTGTGTTTTTTGTTGACAAGTACAATTTAGGTAATAAGTAGTTTAGAATAAAAACTCTACGCTAAAACGATCGAAATAGATACAAAAGACGATTGAAAACATAAACCAAAGACGATTGAAATGTAAACAAAATACGATTGAAAACATAAACCAAAGACGATTGAAATGGAAACAAAAGACGATTGAAAACATAAACCAAAGACGATTGAAATAGAAACAAAATACGATTGAAAACAGCTACATAATGGCAGGTAAACCTCTGGTGCGACGTATAAGATGGCGGATTCTTTTCCCACCGTTAAACAAAAGATTGTATGATCCTACAGATATTTATTTGATAAACGAGCTTTTGCCCGCGATTTCGGCCGCGTAGGGTTAAGATTTTTTTTTTAATAAATTCTATGTGTGGATGCCTACGTTATAACAGTTATATGTATGCCAAAGGGCCCTTTTTGAAACGACAGAAATTAACGTTTGATTTGAATAGTTCAGATGTATTTTTGCTACATCAGTAAATAAGACGTTTCAATGAAACCAAAATAATAAGTATATTTATGATTTACTGTCGTTTTTCGGCCATTGTTTTACACTTCCGATTTTCAGTGTAACCATTCATCATTTGTCGGCTGTTTGTCGGTAGTATGTCGATTGCAAAATGGATAACTCTATTCTAATCGAATCTAATAAAAAACGAAAATCGATTAGTTATAGCCATATCCTCGACCTCTGTGGCGCGTCGGGCGAACACCCGACTGCGACGCAGAAGGTTGCGGGTTCGATTCCCGCCGGGAACAAGTATTTATGCTGACCATAAATTCTTGTTTCTGGTTCTGGGTGTTTCCTATATGTATAATATGTATATATTTACAAAAAAAAAAAAAAAAAAAAGTATATAAGTAGTTTATCCGTTATCTGGCACCCATAACACAAGCATTAAGTTGCTTAGCTTGGGGCTGGATGGCGATGTGTAATATGTCCTGAAATATTTATATTTATTTATTGGTTTGAACTATGCGTTTCTATACCTATAAGTAAGACAGGACTTAACATTTTATATTTATTGATGCCAAATAAGTATTAAACCTACATACAGCTAGTACCCTATAAAAATGATTACATACACGAGAAATTAACTTTTTACGACTGAAATAATGCATGGCATGATTTTATGTACCGACGTTGAAATGCACTTCGTTTTATGACTTATTTAGGTACTTTAGTGAGTAATAAAACGTAAAAATTACTTTTGTTTTAAAAAATATTAACAGAAACAACTTCAAAAAATAGGTACTTATTATTTTGACGTCATATGATAAAATATATATTATACCTATTTACTTAAATTGTTAATATTAAACACGGAAAAAACTTGGGCAAAACTACTAAAATAACAAAGGATGTTTTAAAAAGGAATAATAAAAAAACGTTGATTTTATTGAATACTAGCGACCCGCTCCGGCTTCGCACGGCTATATTATGCATGTATTATACATATAAACCTTCCTCTTGAATTACTCTATCTATTAAAAAAAACTGCATCAAAATCCGTTGCGTAGTTTTAAAGATCTAAGCGGTCAAAGGGAAATAGGGACAGAAAAAGCGACTTTGTTTTATACTATGTAGTGATGATAAGTAATTATTAGGTAAGTACACAAACTTTAGTGTTTTTACCTAAATTGATTTTGGATTTTGGAAAATTAATGGAGATAACGATACCCGTACCTTCGTTTTCACTCTAGCTAGAGCAAATGAAATATCTCCTTTTAAATTCGATATTTTCATAAAAAAAACTGGTTGCCTGTGAAGTCGGTATACGGGCGAAAGTTTTACGTGACAACAACTGTGCTCGAGTGGAAGGGACGCGTGCCTTTCACTTTTTATGTCTGTCTCTCTCGCTCTTAGGCGGGCGTGCGTGCCTCTCACTCGCTCTCATTGTGAGCGCATAACGTCAGCGGAGCGTAACGCAGTTTCTTGAAGTGTCACCCGGCAAACCAATTTATAAAACGTTGTCACGTCAAAAGGAAAACAGAGATAGCAAACCTAGGTTACGATTATATAATGCTTTAGAAGCATTATTCAGAAAGAAATAGGGGAATACATTGAAGCATGTATCTTTATACTCAACGTCAACAGAAACGTGTATTTTCATTATTGAAAACAACATGAATATATTCGTAGTTTGTGTTAAGTATTTATTCATGTGACACACATTTCATTACTTATGTTTGTCTACGTGCTCCGGTGAGCATGATATTAAAATAATATTATGTATCTACTAGCTACGCCACCCGGTTTTACCTTTGGAAGTGGAATTCTTCGCGACTGACTTTTAGTTTCAGAAAGTTAAGAAAACCAGATGAAATAATTCGTACCAATTTTTTGAACCTGATAGTACTTATAGTTCTTAAAGGTGAAGGATGTGCTGAAGATGTAGGCTTAAACTTTCAAAAACCCGTTTTTAAGGTACTGTACCCAAAGGGTAACAACGGGACCCTATTACTAAGAGTTCCCTGTCTGTCTGTCACCAGGCTGTATCTCATGAACCATGATAGCTAGAGAGTCATTTTCAAAGATTATGTATTTCTGTTGCCGCTATCACAACAAAGACTAAAAACAGAAAAAACAATTAAAAATTGAGTTTTGTTTTTATTTCGTTTTTTCTTTATATAAATATTTTTTTTCCTTACCATTATATTCTGTTTTTAACCCCCGACGCAAAAACAAATGGAAAGACCCTAAAAATATTGTATGTCAGACGAGGCGGTATAGGTTAAAAGTCTTTTGCCTGACCTTTCGAGAGTATAATTAACAAAAAAATATTGCCAAAAAAAAATTGTAAATATAGACTTACCTAACACAAATATGTTGTTATTTATTCTTTTCTTTTTTTTTTTTTTCCTTTTTTTTTCTTTTATTAGCAACTTGATAAAAAACGTCGTACTCATCAATTTTCCACACTTGTATCGCAATGTACTAAAGTGGGGTTCCTATACAACTTTGATGAAAATATGTGTTATTCCAGGACGCTAGCTATCTACATAGCAAGTTTAATTGAAATCAGTTCAGTAGTTTTTGTGCAAGGAGGTAACAATAATATTACTTTAAAAACTTGTGTGTTATAGCTGTTTACACTTTTGTGTTTACATGGCATAAAACTCGATACGTAATTACATAGCTTAAAGCTTTTTGTTTATGTTTTATGTACTTATGTTGTACAAATAAAGTGTAGTTAAACTATCTATCAAATAGTAATTAAACACGCAACACAAAACACCAATATCAAATGAACATCACGAATCGCTATTTGTTTAACTATTCAAATGCATTAATAATACGTATAATACCGTAACTCTCTTGTTATTCCTAAGCTTTAGACAAACAGGACCTTCTAGTCGCATAGACTGACGCGGACACTTTTTGCCTAAATAGCTTTAGACATTCTTTCATAATATAACTATTTAAAATATTTCAAAGTCTATTTAAATATTTATTAGTTTGTTAACTATACTGCATAACACACACACAAAATAACATTACATAAAAAACTAAAATAATATTTGTAGTCATGGCAAAAATAGCATGTCACTCGATATTTCACACTGTGAAAAAAAATCGCAAGTAGCAGATGCTACAAAAAATCACTCTGACTGCTACTAATCTTATTGTCAACGCGTTTAAGATGCGATTTGCTTGATTTGAGAGTGTTTAAGTGAAGTTGAATCGTATTTTTAACCGTGTTAAGCTTTTATTTGCTTGTTGCTTAACTCAACATGAGACAAGCGGCAAGCCTCTAAGTAAGATTCTTTGATTTATTATTTAGAGCGAAAAGACATTGACAGTCCCAAGCCTGTTAGAGTAAGAGAGTAAAAGTGAAAAATCATTTACATTAGCACAAATAGCAGACCATGACAAATTGCGAAAAATAATTGTCACCCGTGTGAAAGCTATTTTTCATCAGATGTGAAAAATAATTAAAAAGTAGCAGTAGCATTCACACTGTGAAAAATAAAATCATTTGTCACATTAGCAATGATTTAAAAATAGCATTCAATATTTGTAGTTATAATTATTGTTTGTTTTTCTTTCACATTTGCAATTTAATACTGTAGGACACTTGGACTGGAGTTTGTGAAACTGTTTGTTTGTGAATGCGTGGAAAATTCGATTTTGTTTTTCATTGGCGCATTGCGATTGTCCGTGTCGGTTTTTACGGAGCTTTAACTCTTAAAACATGCAAATTAAAATTAGGTACAATAGAAATAATTTAGTTATTGGAGTTGACAGCTATCGTAATCTATTTGTTTCCAGGACTAATATACCTTTTGTTAAGCTATACCATAGACGAAATACGAAATTCTATTATTTCGTCCATGGCCTAATTGTCTTGTATTCGGTGAGAGCAAGGACGTTGTAAGTTAAACGGGTCGTTTATTCCAATACTCGTATCTATGAGTGAGAGCAGCTAAGTGGCAGGAGACTAGAGACAATTTGTCCGCCAAATACAGTTCATATTCACATTAATGGCAATCATTTACTTGTTTTTTTCAATAAGCTATTGCATAGCTTTTATCGCGGGCTTTGAGCGCGGCGACCGAATCAAGAAATTTCGTAACGAAAATTAAACCTATCACCTATTCCGCCTATTTTCTCTAAAATGTGAACTGTCTTCAAACTGGTTCCATAGCAACTGGACAAATTCGCAACTGGATAGACTCTCCGCTGGACAGATTAGAGAACTACACAGGCTAATATTGTATTTTTTTTTTCAAATAAACTATGAACCAAATTTAGGATTAAAAAAAACAGCGCACTCCGGGAGTGCAGGCAGAAGTGAAAACAATAAACTTGTTATTTCTCATAGAATATTTCTTGAAACGATCTGCTACTGCCATCTATTAGCACTCACTTAAACAAATATAGTTTATTTTTTATTCGCTAGATGGCAGTAATTTAAATCAGTGCCATCTACATTCGAATAGCGGTCTTTCTAGAAACTAAGTTTCTCAATTTGTGTAATAGATGGCAGTATAAGTTAAACAAAAAGACTAACACAAATAAAATCTCATCTGTCGCGTCAAAATCTGTCGCGTTAAAATCTGTCGCGAGATCGGTTGAAAATGCTCACCCACAAAAGTGCCCAACGCGCCATAAGAAGTTTTCACTTCAAAAAAAAAGAAATTCGAAACTGAAACAAAAGCCGATCGAAACGGAAATAAAAACAATAGAAAAAAAAGACCATCAAACAAACTATATACAACCCCCTCAATCTTAATCTTGCCTTCGATCGTTAAAATATTATGCTTTGCGTCAGTCATACATCTGTCATTTGTTGCAAGTGCGAAAGTGACGAAACAGTATAATAATAATAATCAGACCGAAATCCATACAAACATTAAAGAACATAGAAATTAAACATTAAAGAACACAGAAATTAAACATTAATTAAAGAAAAACATATTAAAGAACTACCAATATATACAAAAACTGTATTGTGCATATTATTCCAGTGCCTCACAATGTCATTGTTATTTATCTATCGTTGATTTTTAGGATTCCGTACCTCAGAAGGTAAAAAAGGAACCATAATAAGATCACTCTCATTTCTGTCTATCTGTCCATGTGTCACCACCGATTTTCTCAGGAACGACTGGATCTAGTATACCTACCTATAAAAAGGGTTGTAAAAAGTTTATAAATAAAGGGTTTGTCTTTAGGCGGGTTTGTGTTAAACTGAGCTTAACGTGTCTGTTAGTAGAGTATATAGTTGAGATCATGTTGCCGGTTTGTTGGGTTTTATTAACTAGCTGTTGTCCGCGACTTCGTAAGCGTGGTAGTTATGTTTTATATACCAAAACCTTCCTCTTGAATCACTCTATCTAAATAAAAATCCGCATCAAAACCCGTTGCGTAGTTTAAAGATTTAAGCATACATAGGGACAGACAGCGAGAAGCGACTTTGTTTTATACTATGTAATGATAAGCAATACAATATTATTGGTTAGGTTAGGTTAGGCAAAGTACCTCCTTCTACACGAGCTTTCAAGAAAACCAAGAAATTAATTATCTAACGTCTATAGCGGGAGAGGATTCTTTCTTGCTTTAAGGAACCTTTTTTCCAGTGTGCATCAAATACATTCAGCACCGCTCGCGCTGGTTTTTCTATGAAACCCATTATGTGATTTCAAAGACATGGTAATATCCTGTTTCAAATAACTTTTAATCGTTATTTTTCCTTTATTACTCAATTTAATGAGATTTAAAGGAGACAACCGGTAAACCAATACCCTACAGCTATCAGAGGGTTGTTTTATTAATTTTTGAAATGTTGTTAAGTTTTCAAAAGGAGTGCGGAAATTTTCGTAAAAGTTTCGTGGTAAACTTTCTTGTAAAGTACCTACCTAATATTCTTTGAAAATACAAATTAATTGGAAATCTTTATTTTTTTACAGTTTCAATATAATTTGTGAAAAACCATGGAATTACAGCAGGTGCAGTTTCTTTTCTTTAAAATGAAATAAATAAATAGGTTATCAATACCTATTATCACGATTATTAGAACAACCAGTAGATTTGATTGGAAAAAATCCCTTTATCAAGTTCCATTTTGCACAACTAGTTGGTTAGTTCAGAATTATCTGATAAATCAGTTGGTCGGAGTGGAAGGACAGAATTTTTAGACCGGTTTGTTTAATCTTATACCATTTTTTACCCGCGATAGAACGGAGGGCGGCATATGCATTTAGGATGAGATGGTGTTTGTTGAAAACGGCTGGACCGATCTAGATACGGTTGTCTGTAAAATATTTGTGATTTATTCAATAATTAGGTTGGTAAACACTTTCACAACTTGGACATAACGGACAGCCCACTGTTCAGAGCTTGCATGGAGGCTGAGGAAACGACCGCGAATGTGCTGCTAGACTGCATGCGGTAATAACGGAGATTAGACTCAGGACATTAGGTGACGTTAAAAGCCTTCCAAAGATTTTTGAGAAACCACATCTAGTGGCAAAATTAATGGAAGAGCTGGGCTGGTTCTCGCCCCGACAAGTAGAACCTCACGCAAAGGGGACCCTACTGAACAGGTCTGATTGCGGAAAACAGCCAGTATACAAGTAGGTTGGTAAATACTAACACTACCCACCCATTTACTTATTGACGCATGTCGAGTCGTTTTATGCGATAAGCTGTAGCAGTTCGTCGGAAGCCTTATTAAACTCTAAGCTAGTTAAAAATATATTTTTTTATTTGTTCCTAGGTTGTTCTCGTTAAAGGACGTCGGGTCGGAGGACGTTAGCATGAATATTAAATCAGGTTATTCCATTAATGTCGTGACGAAAGCTCGAGGTTCGTGTTGAACAAAGGATGTAGCTTTTCTCCGGTAAAGCTTGTTATAATGGAAACACATAAATGTCTTATTTCCCTCTGAGGTGGTACTTTGCTTTGTGATTAAAATAGTAGACTGAATTATAGAGGAATAAACCGGAACGCTTTGGGTCAAGCTGCGCGAATGTGCTGGTTTGTTCAAATGAGTTGTAATTCGATAAATGTAAAGTACCTAATACTTTTGAGCCTGCCTGTAACGGTGATATCAACTCTCGTGGCCTACGAAGCAATAAGTGCGGGTTATGAGACTTCCTCTATTCTAGCCTGGCTCATGAGCCAGGTTAGAATGGAGAAAGTCTCATACATTGACAGCGCAGAGCGTAATTTTGGCGGAACCCAAAAAAAAATATTAGCGCAAAAAACCCACCAATTAGAGATCGAAACGTCCAATTTACTAGCGGACCGTTTAAGTATTTAACTTAATTAACCGATTTGGCCAAATTTAGGTAATTTAGGATAGTTTTAAAGCATAATTAGGCTACCAGGAGGTTGGAAACAATGTTCATTACAAATAGACAGAGAGGAAAAACTGGGTATTGCAAAAAAAGCTATTGTTTTTCACAGTCTTGATGTTAACGTTTATTTATTTTTAACCGACTTCAAAAAAAAAGGAGGAGGTTCTTAATTTATTTTTTTTGTTAATTAACAAAGATTCTACAGTCATTATATTACCATTATATTCTAAACTAGCTGCGCTCCGCGGTTTCACCCGCGTAACTCCCGATCCCGTGGGAATATCGGGATAAACAGTAGCCTATAACCTTCCTCGATAAATGGACTCTCCAACACAAAAATATTTTTTCAATTCGAACCGCGTTTGTTTGAACGCCCTGAGATTAGCGCGTTCAAACAAACAAACAAACAAACAAACTCTTCAGCTTTATAATATTAGTATAGATTCTAAGCTATTGTAACTGAATCTACATTTTGTATGAGTATTTTGTTTGTCATTTGAATTGAATAGATATCAAAGGTACTTATTAAAGAAAAATATGATCATAATTATTTATAACTTATAAAATCGTAAAATTTAAGCACTTTTGACAATAAGTACAGTTAAAAGTAACAAAGTTTATCGAGTTCTATTACAAATCATGATAGGGGTACAATTAAAGTTATCTAAAGGTAAATTCTTTGTTAAATTTTCGAAGAGATTATTTTTATATTTTTTTTTAAATGCGTCATTTCTCTTCACAAACATTCGAATGTAGGTCAAGTTTGATCGACCTTATCTGTAAGTAAATTTAATTTTAAGGGTCGCTTAAATTTTCCGCTACTTATCCGAAATGGGTATTAGAATGTCTTTCCCGTTTTAATATTTTCTTTTAATAACTAAATTGAGAAAAACATTTCAAAGGAAAATATTAAGAATATTACTTTTAACTGTAAAGTACCTACGCATTAATTTAATTAGGTCAAAGTGAAACGGGTGTCTTATAAAAAATTCTGAGTGGATTTAAAAGAAAATAATCAAATTATCAAAATTTATTATCCTTAAAAAAAGTATGATAAGTCTATTAGCTACTAAGGATAAAACATGACATTTCTATGATATATTTTATATAGCAAAACTATCCAGTTCAAAAAATCAGTTTAACCCTTAGTATCTGATAGAGATACGTTATTGATTTCGATCGGAAGTCGTTTAAAAGTTATGAACATTTTTCATTATGAATCAGATTTTTGATATTGTGTCTGGTTAGTCTATTTTTATTTTAAATATTAAACAAATACAAAAACCGTAGCCAACAGAGCTTACAACATTATCATGATAAATTAAATTTTTTATAAAAATATCTGTAAGAACATTCCATTAATTTTTCCTCCCTTGTTTGTAAGAAAAAGTTATCAGTACCTACCTAGCTAGATTTATTGACTTCCCTTCAATGATATATGACGACTCTTCCTTTCTTAATAAATGAAAGTGATTACAAGCTTTTATTTAAATTGCTCTGTTTTATACGAAAAATATTATTTTGAAGCCCCAAAAAGTTTATAAAATGGACGTCGTACCAAATATAATTTTGTTTATTAAATGGAACTAGTGTAAGGTTAGAAATATTGTTTTATACCTCACCTAAGCCACGTGGGCCTTGTATGTACGATTGTGGTTTGGACTGATGGTTGCTTTGCTGACCTATTGTGGTATTATGGTAATAGCTTTTTTTTGGTAATAGGTGTATACGCGTAACCCTTGTACCTACGCGTGTGTGAAAAGTTTTCAAAATTTAAAAAACAGACCTGCTAAAAAAAAACTGGTTGCCTGTAAAGTCGGTATACGGGCGAAAGTTTTACGTGACAACAACTGTGCTCGAGTGGAAGGGACGCGTGCCTTTCACTTTTTATGTCTGTCTCTCTCGCTCTTAGGCGGGCTAACCATGCCCGCGTGCCTCTCACTCGCTCTCATTGTGAGCGCATAACGTCAGCGGAGCGTAACGCAGTTTCTTGAAGTGTCACCCGGCAAACCAATTTATAAGACGTTGTCACGTCAAAATAGTTAGACCCGTGACTAAAGGTTCTACATCGGATCTTGTTCAGCAGCAACAGCAAAAAGCTATTGCCATTTTCACCACTATTACCATACAGCTATTACCAAAAAAACGATTACCATATTACCACAATAGGTCAGCAAGGCAATCATCAGTCCAAACCACAATCAAAATATATAAATATACATACAGGGTGAATTTTTTACATGGGCCTTCAGGGCTATATCCTAAACTAAACTAGGTAAGTATAAGAGATAGCAAAAAATGCTGAAAGGAGTGGCGTGCCCGATTTTGCCAAAAACTAAAACTGCATCATTCGATTTTTTTTAAAAGTCATTATCCTAGCCAGGAATCGAACCTGTTGATTTTGCAAAAAAAAAATCTTCCCATAATTTTGTACCAATCGATAGTGTTGCTGATAGAGATTCATTCCTGGATACAAACAAAGTATGACCAATCAAAGGAAATAGCAAATTTTCGTAGTCAACCACTGTCAAACTAGGAATTTTCTGTTGTTCAAATATTTTCAGAAGCTGTGTTTGCTAACATATTTCATGGTTTACTATCAAAACCCGCCAGACAAAACCTTTACTGTTGCCAACGTGCACTCATAACTTGTATTCATACCTTTATTTATGTTTCAAGTATTTGCAGCTATTGCAATGTGTACGTACAGTCACATTATCAATTAGCTGAACCCCACGTGACCTAGAGCTTACTCGCACATCTGTAAGGTTGTAAAGTAATGTTACCTAATTCTGTTTTTTTTTTATACAATCTATTGATATAAAAATCCATGCCACTATTCGTTGTAATTTTATGACTCAAGAACGGGCTCACCTATCCAAACCAAATGCTTAAGCTTTGTTCGGATTATTTAGTAGATGGTTTATGTGAAGTTTGCACAAAATCGGTCGAGCGGTTCATCATATAACACATTTTTTGTAACAAATAAAACGTTGTTTTGCAAATTTATATCGGAAAAAAACGTTTGCCGGGACAGCTAGTATACTATACAATACATTATACAACCTAAAAAAACAGCATAGGTAAATATACCTATAAATCACTACATAGTATAAAACAAAGTCGCTTTCTCTGTCCCTTTGTCCCTATATCCCTATACATAGGGATAAAGGGACATAAATCATAAAGGGCTTAAATCTTTAAAACTACGCAACGGATTTTGATGCGGTTTTTTTAATAGATAGAGTGATTCAAGAGGAAGGTTTATATGTATAATACTATATTTTTTACAGATATCCGAATGAGCTCTGGGTCACTAATGTGTCCACTAACCCCACTACTGTGGGGTTCAGCTAATTGGTAATGTGACTGTACCTAAAAGAAATATGGTCTCTAATCATATCTACTTTGATTGATGGTGAAAATAGTATTCACTATAACTCATTCGTTATCATTATTAATTTAGGTCTTTGCACACTGTTGACGTTTTATCTATGACTGAGGGCCTCGTTAATAAAGATAAATAAATAATTTGATAATAAAATAAGTGGGTAAAATCAGGCAAAGTTCAGCGCAGAGTTTTCATTGGTTTAAGTTATTATAGTATAGATAGATAGTAAAACACTTTATTTGTACAACACACAAAAAACATTGAAAAAAAAACAAATGATCTGTAAAGTCGGTTTACGGACCATAATTTTACGTGACAACGTCATAAGAAAACGATGAAAAATTAAGATTTTTTTGTTATTCCTTTATATATTTTTTTCCTTTTTATTTCTTTTTCTTTTATATATTTTTTTATTTTTATATGTCTTCTATTTGTCACTCGTCACCATAACACAAGCCCAGATGAGTTATATTATAATTAAATACTCTGTTTCCTAAGTCACCATAACGCGTCTAGAGTGTCATATTACCATGACGCATGACGTCACACAATATTACCGTGACACTTTTTTATGAATGCAGTTCTTCCACAAATTTATTAGACATTATCACGTCAAAAACGAAAAGCTATTAGCTAAACTTACAATTGTAATAAATAGACGACCTAAGAGATTTATAGGTTTAAGCTTATTTAAGACCAGCGACCCGTCCCGGCTTCGCACGGCTATATTATGCATGTATCTATACATATAATAAATCTGTAGACATAAAAAAATCTGTAATTGTAAAATATCCAGAAAAAAAATACACAGGTCGTCTTAGAATCGTTAGCTGAACACGATAGGGTAGTTTTTAGAATTTTTGTTTGTCTGTTTGTTTGAACCAGGTAATCTCATAAACTAGAGAACAGATTTCAACGAGGTCCACACCAATATGTTCAGAAAATACCAGATTAACATTTAGGGTATTTTTCAATTTAACTTTAATACAATAATTATGATATTTGATAAAAAAACATTTAAAAAATGTGAAATCGAAATATTTTTCCGTGTAAAACGTAATCAAACGTCAAAAAGGAACAGTACGCTTAGCACTACTTTGTTACGTATTCGATCAAACATACTATATTGAGTATTTACTATGAAACTTCCTAAAAATCAACTTACTAGATCCACCCGTCTCTGAGAATATCGGTAGTGACACACCGACAGACAGACAGACAAGAGAGTGACCTTATAAGGGTTCCTTATTTTAGAGTGCTTCAACAAGTCATACTAGGCGTACAGGTACATGCCTCCGCTCAAGATGGCAGTTGTCATAAAACCAAATAGTTTGCATATATCTACTACCTACGTGAAACTGAAAATGAGGTTGGTACAAAGAGGTACTACCTACTACATAAAATTACGGATCTCCTATAGCGAAGATCTCCTCGATGTTACACTTATATCGCGCTCAACTAATTTATTTAAATAGTTTGAATTATGAGTTCAAGTCGCGGACACCTTAGAAAATAAAAACAAAATAAAAAAACCGGCCAAGTGCGAGTCGTACTCGCGCGCCGAGGGTTCCGTACATTAGTTTTTATACACCTTGATTTTTATACACATAATAGGGACCATAGACTTCAGTAATTTCAACTTGCTAAGTCCAACCGTTCCTGAGATAATCGGTGGTGACACACGGACAGACAGACAGACGGACAAGAAAGTGATATTATAAGGGTTCCTTTGTTACCTTTTGAGGTACGAAACCCTAAAAAGAATTTTCCAAATCGTTTCAAGCGTTTTCGAGTAAGTAATCGGCGAAAATTATACATAAAAAAATATACGCGACGAATTGAGAACCTCCTCCTTTTTTGAAGTTTTTGAAGTGAATAATAGATAAGGTATGTTTGTAAAAATCAATTTTTAGGGTTCCGTAGCCAAATGGCAAAAAACGGAACCCTTATAGATTCGTCATGTCTGTCTGCCGTATGTCACAGCTATTTTTTTATTTTGTTTTCCCCAAAATTACGTAGCCCTAGCTACCTAATTAAGAAAATCTGGGAAATTTGGTCTAGAATTCAGAAAATTGCAAAAAGGGTCCGGACATTCAGTATGGGAGCGTGGCAGTGTTATGTTTTTTGCGCTGTGATTTTAGACCCGATGGATAAATAATGCCCTTACGCTTTATAGGTTTTTGTATGAGGGCATTTTTTGTTCATTTAGGTGGGTATGGGTCTCAAAGTGACCGCACACTTTTGAAAAATCATAGGACATCATTTTTCTTCAAATACCCCGTTTCCGAGACGTTTTAGATGTTTGGTGTGAAAGCATTTTTTGTTCAACGTAATGCCCGCTATCAATAGGTAAGGACGTTATTTTATGTATAAGTATCTGTTCTGTCCAATGGCCTTTCATATTTAATCATTAATAATATTTGAAAATAAAAAACAAAATTTTATTTGCACCAAAATAGATTATTTTTTTTTGCATGATGTTGGTGTTTATAAATACTATAACCTCTTATATTATGAAAAATATGGATAGAGGGACAACGGTTAGTTAATAATTCTTTTTTACTTTCATTTACAAGAAAACCAAAGATGAGATGATGAGGAAGACAAAGATGTTTAAAGTTTTGTGCGAATATGAATTGAACTTAGTTTTAGCTTATTATATTGTTGTGTATTATGTTCCATTTGAGTGAAATAAATAAATATAAATATTACTTACCTACATAAGTGCCTTTGCCAAATCAATCAAAAAATATAGCTTAACAACAATGTATCTATTTTGTTATTATAACTTACACCGAACGTTAAATAGTATCTATGCGGGAAAATGCTAGGCATTCTATATAAACCAAAACCACATCGCGAACGAAGTCGCGGGCAACAGCTAGTTATACATATAAACCTTCCTCTTGAATCACTTTATCTATTAAAAAAACCACATAAAAATCCGTTGCGTAGTTTTAAAGATCTAAGCATACAAAGGGAAATAGGGACAGAAAAAGCGACTTTGTTTTATACTATGTAGTGATAGTGATTAGCCGCTAACCGCTGGGGAGTAAAGGTTCTCGAGTGGCGGCCGCGATGCAACGCGAAACGGAGTGTTGGCGGTCGCGGGTAGTCGGTGGATGGAGGCGGCTCAGGACCGCTGTTTATGGCGTCGTATGGTGGGACGCCTATGTCCAGCAGTGGACGTGTATGGGCTGATATGATGATGATGAAGATTAGCTGCGCCTCCCGCGATCTCGTAGGAATGTCAGAATATATAGCATACCTTTACGGTATCACAGTGATCCAGTTATGTTATACCTTTTATCATAATCGGTTCAGCAGTGTCTGGGTGTTGCGATACACAAACTGACCATAGCAATTTTAGAATAGTTAACTTTTAATATCCTACAGATACCTACTAGTCAGTTTTCTATATGTACCTACTAAAGTCTCGCTAAAGTTCTATCGTTCTTGATGTCTTGCAACTAAATCCGTTTGATGAAAATAAATTAAAAGACGCAAAAGTTTCTTACGCTCCAAACCAAGTAAGTATCTAGATTTTCTTCAGAGAGACATTAAGCTACAAAGCGACAAATAAAATCTTTGAAATGAGTTCAGCAGTACGTCTACACAAAGACGATGCAAAGAATAAACAAAGAGAGAGATCTAAGCATAATACATTTCCAGGTGGATTTTTTACATAGGCTTTAGGGCCAGTTCCTACAATAAAAGGTATATCGAAAAATGCTGAAAGAGAAAGAGTTGTGTAGCCGATTTTGACAAAAAGTAAAATATTATACGTAGTAACTTGGTAGTTTATTTCATAATATATTATATTATATTATATTACAAATATTGAGTAGATATCATAGAATTTGACGTTCGTACCTCACAAGGTAGTGATATAATATTTTTATGTAAAATGTTTACAAATGAAAAATTCTTGTTTACGATTTTTTATTACCTTTCAAGCATAGATTTGTGTCCTTTCTTTCTTCGTTTCTATAATAGGTAAGTATAGATAATAGATTTAAAAAAATGTTTTCGTAATATAGTTAGATATTTAGTTAGATAGGTGTACAAGGTATGTGTTTCATTGAAAACCCATTTGAAACTTTGTCTAAATGTTGTCCAAATTAATACTTAGCTGAGCAAACTCTTCTGTCATACCTACCTCTACCTAGTGCTAACTTAGTATTAGGTATACTTAGTTGTAAAAAGATGGCTTTGTACTTTTAAGATTGATGACGATGACGAAGTTTTTTGAATTAGGAAAATGTTTTGTGAGTAAATGACCTACCCGTTATGTAGGTAGGCAAAAAAAGGCATAAGTTTAAGCTCCCTTTCAAATTGAAATGTCAAAAGCGTTTCAAAACCAAGCACTTCAATCAAAAGTAATTATTGAATAACAAAACCTAGGACTGTTTTAAGAAAATTAATTTAAATTTAATAACATTCAAAATTCTATCGATAAATAATAAAAATAAATAATAAATATTTCAGGACATATTACACATCGCCATCCAGCCCCAAGCTAAGCAACTTAATGCTTGTGTTATGGGTGCCAGATAACGGATAAACTACTTATATACTTTTTTTTTTGTAAATATATACATATTATACATATAGGAAACACCCAGAACCAGAAACAAGAATTTATGGTCAGCATAAATACTTGTTCCCGGCGGGAATCGAACCCGCAACCTTCTGCGTCGCAGTCGGGTATTCGCCCGACGCGCCACAGATGTCGTCGTATCGATCTTTTGTTTGTTATTAAAGCGGAAGTAGGTACCTGTTTTATAATGTAATAATAACCATCAATTCCTTGGTCCTATCAAAACAAACTGGTAAACCTTTTATTTTACCCGCTTTTCATTTTGCTTTATCAAGGAAAAACAACACGAATAAGTAGGTTAGGTATCTTTTCAACTGGTATATGTCTACAATATTCCTTTATAATAATGACCCTTTCTCTCGGTTAAATAATAAACAACGAAATATGATAATGCCATTTTCAACCGTATGTTAAGACTCTTAATGTTCAGAATATGATGTATAATTTCCTGAATTATTACTAGAATTACTGCAAACTCTGCTGAAATATAGTTTCATAACGTATTCAAGCAATTTCGTATGGAAAGTTTTGTACATATCATGTTATTGTGAATTATTGTTTCAAATTCAATGCGATATGGAGACAGAGTGGGAGGGACTCACTTAGAGAAAATTGATAGAGATAGGTAGGTAAGTAAATTATTGATTTGTTCACAATTATTCGTTATCTACTATCTATCTATACTAATATTTTTTTAAAAGAGGAAATATTTGATCGTTTGTTTGCATTGAGTATTGAGAGTGACATCATAGGCTATTATACCGATATTCAAACAGGATCGGGAGTTACGCGGGTGAAACCGAGGAGCGCTGCTTGTTAAAAATCCATATATTATTCGCAAAAAAAAAACATACATACAACCGAATTAAGAAAATAGCAATATTCATAATTTTTACACAACGAATGAGGATGTGGCTTAGCTAATGTAACTTTTTTATGACGCTGACGTAGAGTTTGCTTTAGCTACATCCGGATTTGTATCGACTTGACGTAAGATAAAGCTTTTCAGGAACTCCACTGCGGCGGTTTTCTTTGAGAGATACCAGATTTTTTACCCTCTCTGTTCATGATTTTCAAGTTATTATAAGGTCGGAAAAATTCACAGAATAATAAATAGTACATTGTTATCCTAGGTGTGAAAGTCACTCATTACAAGTCCCGAGACGGAGTTTGGCGCCCGAGCGTAGCGAGGGCGCTAATAGTTCGAGGGACTTAATGAGTCTTTCACCCGAGGTAAACACTGTGCTTTTCATTACGAATAATACATAAAATTCTTCATAACAACGAGAGTGAATGAGACTCCATACCACATGAGTAGGTACTCATGTGTCCATACTACCTGATCCTCTTACAAGGTTGGGACCAAAGAGGTTATACATTATGTAGTGTTTTTTTTTAGGTTTCTGCTATTTGTATTCAATACTTAAATACGGCGCGGGCGGGCAGCGCGGCATGGTCATAGGTTGCTTTGACCATTTTCGTCTTTACATTTATTTTATTAAATAGGATATCTTGAACTATATATAGGTACCTACTTTAATTTGATTACTGAGAAAAAAGTTACTTAGTACTAAACTCTGGCAGTATGCATGAGCCGTGCCAAGCCATAATTATTATTCTTTGGTGTAAAAAAAAAAGCAAGGAGGTTAGGTTTTTGAAGTTCCTAATGCGTAATGATACTGATACTGGCTACATGCAGATTGCACAAGTCGTGCGAAGCCATAATTTGACATGACAGCTGTCAGTGAAAGTGAAAAGCCCTAGGGCTGGAAATTTTATTTTCTACACGCTCTTCAGGCATATTTAGACCTACTTTCGGAGTATGAGTAATGAAAACCTTTTTATAATTCAACTGATCGACTCACGCTGTTCATTTTCTTTAGCGATGAGATAATTTCCGTTTCAGATCCCCGGGTGTGTAGTTTTAATAACATTCTTTGTATAATTTACTAGCGATCCGTCCCGGCTTCGCTCGGCTATATTATGCATGTATTCTACATATAAACCTTCCTCATGAATCACTCTATCTATTAGAAAAACCGCATCAAAATCCGTTGCGTAGTTTAAAAGATCTAAGCATACATAAGACAGACAGCGGAAAATGACTTTGTTTTATACTATGTAAAATGATAAGTAAGTACCTACGAGTAAAGTTATTTGAAACGGGATTTTCTCCATGTATTTATTTTATGGAGCTCGATATTTTGATGTACCATTTTCGCGAGGCTGGAGTTAATGCGCGTAGACTAAGCTCTATCAGCTGAATCAGTTCTTTTCCATCTAAAGGGTGCCTGGAAGAAATCGCTTTCAGCCTGGAAGAAACTTATACATTCTAGCTATTACTTGACTTTGTGTATATCATGTTCTGTTTCTTCTTGTGTTGTACAAATAAAGTTATCTATCTTAATATATAGTTAGAAACGTTCGTATCAGAGTACCTTCCTTCATGAGCGCTTGCTGCGTGCGAGTTTTTAAATAAAATGTTGTTAAAATAACCATATTAGTTTTAAATCTAAGTAGGTAGGTACGTATAAATTACCTAGACCAGGGACCTTATTCTGCTATTTGGCCAACCATTGTCATTATATCGAGACTCTATAGATATTATATCGAGATTGTGACTTTATTTGGTATTCTGCTAAAGTTTTAATAACATCGCAATATAATCACTATGGAGTCTCAATGGTATGATAATATTTACCTTGCAGGTGTTGCCTAGCAACATGGTATATGTTGCTAAGCGATATACCGTTTTGACAACTATCGAGATTCCATTAAGCCACGATTGTAGAGCAGAACATAAAAGTGAGTCAGTGGTGTGTCAGTGGTGTCTCGATAGAATAGTCAACGTTAGGAGAATACGAATTTGACATGTAATGTCATATTTTTGACATTAAATTTCTATTACGATTATATCGACACACTATTGAAATACAATTGTGTTAGCAGACTTAGGCCCCGGGTGTAAAGGTCAATATTATTTATAATAAACGTTATTCTGTTATAATAATAAAATAACGTTTATACCAAAGCACCTGCTTCTTAACTCCAACTTGCCAAGAAATAAGCCTCATGGTAAAAGTGGTAAATGATTGAAATTGGCAGCTCGCCATTTCCGCCGCTGCTTAGCTTTCAGCTTAACTGACACAATACACCAGGGGCCTTATTCTGCTATTTGGCCAACCATTGTCATTATATCGAGACTCTATTGATATTATATCGAGATTGTGACTTTATTTGGTATTCTGCTAAAGTTTTAATAACATCGCAATAGAATCACTATGGAGTCTCAATGGTATGGTAATATTTACCTTGCAGGTGTTGCCTAGCAACATGGTATATGTTGCTAAGCGATATACCGTTTTAACAACTATCGAGATTCCATTAAGCCACGATTGTAGAGCAGAATACCGAAGTGAGTCAGTGGTGTGTCAGTGGTGTTTCGATAGAATAGTTAACGTTAGGAGACTACCAATTTGACATGTAATGTCATATTTTTGACATTAAATTTCTATTACGATTATATCGACACACTATTGAAATACAATTGTGTTAGCAGACTTAGGCCCCAGTTGATCTACCATTATCGTAATTACGTGGTTATGGTATAGGAATTAAGCACGCATGACGACGTGATGTTCACATTACATTTTGAGTTAACAATTAGAACTATAATCCTCGCAGCTGATCCGTAATGTTGGAAATTAATTAAATCGCTGTTTCTGATGATCGTCATCTTGCTTGTAATATAGATGTATTTTGCAAAATCCTGTCATATTGAGTAGCTAAGTCCTAAAAAGAAAAATGCAAAATTTGAGACTTCTAGCACTTGTAGTTTCTGACATTTCGTGATTAGTAAGTAAATGAGTCAGTCTGTGTTTTTTATATTTCATAAAATGTTTTCAAAGTAGAGTAGGTACAATCAGGCAATAAAAATTCTGACCCGCCCTAGAGCTCAAAAACTGATGTTAGAATCTTTTCAACTCAAGTAAAATTCTAAGGTTTTGCTTGAGTTGAAATACATTAAAGTATTTTGCACCAATTTATAATTGTTTTTGGAAGTTCCTTATCGCGCGTTGCGAAACGGGGCTAGACGGAAAAGATTAAGACCAAAAGTTGTAACGACACTTTTTGCATAGAAAGCAGGCCAGTTATTTTCGTTTCGTCTTTCTATTTCGCATTAAACAGTGTGGTGTCGCGACGATTATTTAAAAAAAAATGATTACATAACCTTCACTAATTAATCGAATGGAACTTCGTTCCATCCGGGTGTCCCTTGACACCTCTCAAGTTTTTTATTTTTATTTCTTTTCAATGTTTCTAGTATGTTTAAGGAAGGGTGCAAAAGTTAAGTTAGGTTTGTCTAAAAGTACCTACTGAAAGCAAGCCAAACATTCTAAACCTATTTAAATAAGAAAATATTCAGCAATACAACGTTTACGTAAGTTGTTGGGATTAACAAGTCTACTAAGTTGGAAGATCTACCCTCTGCGGCAGCTTCCAACCGGTTGGCGGCTGACTATCTGAAAAACTTATCATTGGCAAGGAATCCGACTTAGCGGCTTAGCAAAATGAGGGATACAGCTTACTGGATTTGAAACCGACCTTCGTCCTGATCGTTTAGATACAAGATTGTTTATGTTGTGAAAAATACGACCTAGATATCTAGACACGCGAGAAGTTGTGTGATAGCAAAGTTGTACAGAATTGCCATTTCGGTACTTGACAGTTGTTACGATAAAATATGAAATATGTTGGAAATATAGCTTAGGCTAACAATAACTAAACTTGCTAGATTTTTAAAAAGCTTTAGATACGATTCGTCTTCGAAAGTATTTATTTTACTCTTTTACTTTTCAGGCAGCATTTCTCTGGAATGAGTTGCCGCAGGAAGTCAGGAAATCTTCTTCTTTACAAATATTTAAATCGCGCGTCAAACAATATTACTTGTCACTATTATAAGAAGTTTTCCTATCATATTATACTCGTATTTGTAGTATATCATTATTATTTAAGTATAATAATATGTATTAGTATGTAGGTATATTTTTATTTTATTTTATTGTATAATAATAGTAAATTTATTCATAAAGATATGTGTATTAATTGTATAATGTGTTTAATTGTATAATATGTGTTTAATTGTCTCAGTTTCTTGTAGTTGTACCATTTATATTAACTCTTCTTCTCTCACCTTACCCATAATCTTACGTCAAATCCTCTCCATCCTAAGGTTGCCTGGAAGAGACCGCTTTCAGCGGTAAGGCCGCCTATTGTGCCACTATTTTATTGTGTATACCTAATTTAAATTAATTGTACCTTTTTCTGTAACTTGTGTGTGCAATAAAGCGTTCTATCTATCTATCTATCTATTTTAGACCTGCCGAACTCTGTATGTAGGTACCTACTTTATTTCAAACACTTCTCATAGCAGTTCTAAATCAATCCCAACGCATTCAAAGGTAACTTAGTGACACAAAATGTAGGTGATTCGCTATATGTACCTACTGGGATGTTTAGTACCTATATATGTGCAACCGCAAGTATTCCCCAGACTCTACTGGGTCAAGGAGCTTTAAGCTAGTCCTTGAAAGCTCAGTTCCTACGAGAGTACATACTGCGGCCACTACGAACTTTCCACACTTTTCCAACTATGGAATAGGTGGTGAAACAATGTTTATGTTGGCTTTCATTCAATAATTATATGAATGAAGTACCTGCGTGTAATAAGGGCCACCACATTAATTAACAACGTCGCTTTCTCTGTCCTATGTCCCTTTGTACTCTTAAATCTTTAAAACTACGCAACGGATTTTGATGCGGTTTTTTTTAATAGATAGAGTGATTCAAGAGGAAGGTGTTTATATGTATAATACATGCATAATATAGCCGTGCGAAGCCGGGACGGGTCGCTAGTTACATATAAAAATCAATGCCACTTTTCGTTGTAATTTTATAGCTCAAGAACGGGCAGACCTATCCAAACCAAATGTTTAAGCTCTGTCCGGACTATTTAGTAGATAAACCATCTAATAGTGAAGTTTGCACAAAATCGGTCGAGCGGTTCTTCATTTATCACATTTTTTTATATGGCAAACCAACGTTTACCGGTACAGCTAGTATTTCATAAAATGAGGTATAAAATAAAATACTACCTACTTAAAAACAGGTCATCAAATAAATATATTTGGTCTAATAAAACTATTTATTTATTTTCTTGTCATTTTGACACTAATTTATATGGTTAAAAAAAAAACTTTTAAAGGCAATTAGCTTTTGCTTGCGACTTTGTCCGCGTAAAAGTCGAAAATTTACCAAGGAATCACGTTATCCCATACGAACTTTGCCCCCATTTTTTAACCCCTTAGGGGTGGAATTTCGGAATATCCTTTCTTATCGGATGCCTACGTCATACAAAGAACACACCTTCCAAGTTTTAGGTCTCTACGATCAGCGGTTTAGGTTGTGCGTTAATCCGTCAGGTCAGTCGGGACAAAGCATTTTAAATGTATAGATTAAGATTATTACCCGCAAATACCTTACAAGCTGCGCCCAGCGGTTTTACTTGTATCTTTCAAAGTGATATTGATTTCCTAGAATCAAATAAAACATGATTGTTACTATATAAGTCAAACTTTATCAGCCTTTTTTACCTCTTCAGAAACAGAATTTACAGAAATCCTTTCTTATTGCTGGCCTACGCCCTAAAAGAAACTCATTTGAAGTTTCAGACTCGGAGCTGTCAATTTCAATTGTTTGTAATTTCAGTGTTTTTTTTCATGAGTATTTTTCTCTTTTGTATTGGAGATGTCGATATTCTCACAGAATCGTGACTTATGCGGGTCAAACCCTAGAGAGAAGCTAGTCATTAACTTCTTCTTCTCGTATAGTGGTGTGGCTCACCTATTGTTAGAGTTTTCAGATCGCCCTAAGGCCTCTTGACCTAAGGACTGCTACTAGAGGTAGCAACCGGGACCAACGGCTTAACGTGCCTTCCGAAGCCCGGAGGGGCTCACGAAAACACATTTGACCACCCATTGAAGTAATGACCGCACCAGGCGTCGACCGCAAACGATCAGCGAGTGTCGCTTAGATGTGAGCCTCCTCCATACCATAATTATTAAAATACCTAAAAAACAGCTAAAAGGTAAACCATGTATTTTCTCCAAAGAACTTCTGGAAATGCAACACAAAGTCAAACTTAATCATATTTTCCGCGTAAAATTTACCGGTAAAGTTAGGTGGAAGTTTGTAATAAATCCAATCATCATAGCTGTGAAGCTACAAAGGCAAAATATTCTGACCGGGATCAAAAGTTATTTAACTTAAGACGGTTTTATTTTTATTGAGTTACTATCGTTCTCTCAGTGAAAACTACAAAAAATAGCTATTTTCTTTGATTTGCCATATTATGTTTGTTTCCAGGAATTTATCTCTATAAGCAACACTATCGATTGGTATAAAAACATAGGGTAATATTTTTTTAATGAACATTTTACGATTCTTGGCTAGGGGAATGACTTTTCCAAAAATCTAATGATGCAGTTTCAGTTTTTGTCAAAACCGGGCATATAACTCCTTACAGCATTTTTGGCATTTTTTTATACTTATGGCCATGAAGGCCTATATAAAAAACCCCTATACCAGTGACTTCGAATCCTAGTCAGCCGTGGACCAAAAAATGGTTCTTAGAAAAAACATACGTGTGCTAACTAACTAACATTGCTCTTACGGTAAACGAAAACATCGTGATGAAACCAACCACGCCGCGGCTAGTTTTTTTCCCTGGACACGGTCTGAGAGCGGTCAACCTGATAGGGTAGTATATAGGTGCTGGGCAAGCCTACTCCATCCTCACGCAAAAAGGATCCAACCAAAGAAGTTTAATAGTTGCGGAATATAGCCAATATACAAGTATATATCTACCTATATATCACGATCAAAACGTTTTTTGTTGCGTACCTCCCTCCTCTATGACACGAACTTTCTCTGACTTATTACATTCCGTTCGCAATTTCCCCACATTCCCTCAGGAAAATCTTTGTTTATCTTTCTTTTTCAACTCTCAAACGACACTTTTAGAATAGGTGCCTAACTGTAGGTGTCTTGAATGAAATGGCCTTGGAAATAAACGATTACGACCCGAGTGGTCGGTAAAAACCTCCGATTCCTGTTACAATCAATCGTAGAAATTGGAAAATTACAATTGAAAATCAAGCTGAAAGGACCGCGGCCGATTCTATCGGGCTCAAACCGAATCAGTATACAAAATGACTCTGTGGACCGAAAAATCAAAGACGCAATCCGGATGTTTGCCACTGTGGATCCCCCGCTAATTTATTTAAACACGTCGAAACAAACAAGATGAAATTCAAATAAGCAATACAAGCCTAGATTTTACGTATTAAACTTGTCATTGTAAAGGGCATCTGCCTGCTGTG
The DNA here is from genome assembly GCA_907269075.1 of Idaea aversata. Lineage (NCBI taxonomy): Eukaryota > Metazoa > Arthropoda > Insecta > Lepidoptera > Geometridae > Idaea > Idaea aversata. Next base: position 5,032,873 of record OU026084.1, read on the forward strand.
TGGCTTCGGCTATGGAGCCCCGGACCACGCTTTCCAAAGGTCCGGGGCTCCATAACCCCGTGATGTAGGACATAATAAATAAATATTCACACTCGCACACAAGTCATCTAAACCCAAGCTTATATGTTACTAGCGACCCGCTCCGACTTCGCACGGCTATATTATGTATGTATTATACATATAAACCTTCTATGAATCACTCTATCTATTAAAAAAAACCGCATCAAAATCCGTTGCGTAGTTTTAAAGATCTAAGCATACAAAGGGAAATAGGCACAGAAAAAGCGACTTTGTTTTATACTCTGTAGTGATGTGTCCCATCCCGGGGCTATGGAGTCCCGGACCTTTGAAAGGCGTCCGTACAGCTGAAGCCAAAGAGGCCCTTTAAAATAACAAGTTCAATAGCAAAGTATATATGGACACCAAACCGGCGATTATCCCTGTCTGCGCTATAAATTTTTATTTTTAACTTATGGAACTGCCGTGTCAATTGTTTAATCGTTTCTCAAAAACAGTTTATTTCTAATAAACAAACAATTCTTATCCACTTACTAGGTTAAGTATTAAGAATTTATTCACGTTCCATGAAACTGAAAAGTTCCCAGCTTTCTTGCAACATTAAACTAACGATTACATTAAGAATCGAGTTCCGAAGAATCTTTGGAATGTTTTAACGTCCGTAGACAAACGATTCAACTTTGTGTAATCCCGCACGACCTATCGTTCGACCAAACGATCGAGAAATAGTTTGAAAACAAACTTAAATATCACCACTGTTATTAATAAGAGCTCTAACAGACTTCGGATTTTCCGATCGATCGTAAAAATATGATGTGTGGCGTCCAGGGGCAAATGAGATTTAAGGGGGGTCCATACGCCAACGACCTTGGTACACAGCCTACTAAATAGTTACTACTGGCCCCTATCGCCTTCGTTGGTGAAAATTGTGAATTATTACGAATGTGTTTTGTTTTTCTCAAAAGTGCTGAGATGGAATTGTAGGTGAGATTTTTACCGACATTTTGGTGTGATTTTGAGCCAAAAATTTCTTAAAGTTTTGAAGCTATCCTAAAATTAAGAATTGAAACTAGTCTAGCTTTGAAATGACAAAGAATTTTCGCCTCAAAATTACCCCAAAATATCGGTAAAAATTTCACCTACAATTCCATCTCCGCACTTTTGAGAAAAACAAAACACATTCGTTACAATCAACAATATTAGTTGTAAGCGACGGGTATTTCTGGCGCGTTGCGTTTGGCAGCATAAGCAGCCTTAAACACATATCCAGCAGTTTTATTCTTGAAATGTAGGGTTCTTCATAATAAGCCAATAAACCATCCATGCAGTCAATCTACGAATTGTTTCAGGTATATCAATTAACAAATACATGACGACATCACACATACATTTCGCCATTCTTCTATTCTAACAATGACTAGTAGAAAATCTACTAGCATATTAGGAAAGTATTACCTGCGAGCTTTGCTCGGTTATATTACGATTTTTTATCTCGCCCCCCGAAACTCCCCGCACTAAATTGCATGAAAATCGTTTGAGCCTTTTCCGAGATCTTGATTACACATTTACACAAGAATTGCTCGTTTCAATATATCACTTCACTATCACTTCACTTCACTACATAATATAAAACAAAGTCGCTTTCTCTGTCCCTATATCCCTTTGTATGCTTAGATCTTTAAAACTACGCAACGGATTTTGATGTGGTTTTTTTTAATAGATAGAGTGATTCTATTTTCTATTTTATATGTATAATACATGCATAATATAGCCGTGCGAAGCCGGAGCGGGTCGCTAGTTATTAGATAAATAGATAAATTCTTCTTCTGGTACAATGAAGTTCATATTGCAAATTACTCTAGTTGGAAGTCGGTAGTAAAACTTCGTGACGGCTTATTCCCGGCGCTACGCTTGGTGAGGTTTAGCTACATCTTCGAATGTAATTTGTGTTTACAAATACGCACGTGTCTGAATGATTTTAAGTGTAAGTATATTTATGTATATATATGTATGTTTGTGTAGGTACGTATTTTATTGAATATTATGTATTTTATTATTATTATTCAGAATATTTTATTTTCCTCCTTATATTCCTATCACGTTATGTACAACCCACCCATCCCCTTCTTTAATTCTTGTCCATCTAAAGGTTGCCTGGAAGAGATCGCTTTTAGCGATAAGGCCGCCCATTGTGCCATATTGTAAGGTATTATTGTTTTTGTAGCAGAATGTATGTTAGAATTAAGGTTTAATGTGGTACAATAAAGAGTTTATCTATCTATCTATAAGATCACTTTTTGTCTTTATTTGTTGTTATATAGCGGCAACAGAAATACATCATCAGTGAAAATTTTAGCTATCTAAGCTATCAGGGGTTAATAAGATACAGCCTAGTGACAGACAGATGGACAGTAAAGCCTTAGTAAAAGGGTCCTGTTTTTATAATAATTTTAACCAAAGGAAAAAGGTGTACCTACTTATTTTATTTAGCAAAATTTATGTTACTGTATTTTACTATCATACCGAGCTTTTGACAGTTAATATCTTTTGAATTTATCGTTTTAGGGTTAAATTATAATAAATAATATTAATATTTTTTTTTTATAAATCACTACATAGTATGAAATAAAGTCACTTTTCGCCGTCCCTATTCCCTTTGTATGCTTAGATCTTTAAAACTACGCAACGGATTTTGATGCGGTTTTTTTTAATAGATAGAGTGATTCAAGAGGAAGGTTTATATGTATAATACATGCATAATATAGCCGTGTGAAGCCGGAGCGGGTCGCTAGTATATTACAGCTTCATCTAGCCACAACCAGCAGGATTAAATATCAGTACATATAAATACTTTTTTAAGATGGGAATCGAACCCACAACTTCCTGTTTTGCAGGCGGGTGTTCGCCCACCGCGCTACCGAGGTCGTCAATAGTCTCTGGTCTGCTCGGGCCCGGGTCAAATAACGTTTTGTAAAAACTTTGTAGGAGCTTAGGAATTACTGTGAATGGAGGCGAAGGTATTATCACGGAATAGATAATAGTCCCACAGTATTATGATGATGGAACTATTTTTAGGGTTCCATACTCAAAGGGTAAAAACGGCATTCTATTACTAAGACTTTCACTGTCCGTCCGTCTGTCTGTTACCACACCAGGCTGTATCTCATGAACCGTGATAGCCAGACAGTTGAAATTTTCACAGATTATATATTTCTGTTATCGATCTAACAACAAATATTAAGGTGAAATGCGCTCTCTCCATACAAACGTAGTCGACTGTTTCCCCCTGGATAATGACACTAGCACAAATATTTTTGTGCCATAAAACCTATAACTGCCATGACTATGCCCCTATGTTTTGGTTTTTTTTCATTTTCTAATTATCATAGAAATTAAGATTAAAAACAAACATAAATAGGCATGGTCGTGGCAGTTATTAGTTTTATGCACCAAAAATATTTGCTCTAGTGTCATTATCCATGGAGAAAACAGTCGACTACGTTTGTAATAGTTTGTATGGAAAGAGCCCCCGGTACCCTTTCCTCTTAAAAACAAAAAAAAGTGAGGCTCTCATACAACATAGTACAGAATCATTCGTCTGACTAGCACTTAGCCGGGTATTTAAATATCGTATTTGTTCACATGACAATTTAATAATACTTAGTGTAAGCGAAGTATTTACGAGTCACTAGGTACAAACATTTCATGAATCATTAATTCGAATCGAACCTTTCACAATAGTTGGCAGGTAGATAGTTCTAGATAGCTATAAAAGCACGGAAAGAGACGCAATTTAAAAAGTCATTTAGATTTACAGTCGATTGAATCTATAAGACCTACGTGGGTAGGATGTAGGTAGAATCAGGCTACAAAATTGCAGATCCACCGTGAAGCTCTAAAACTCTACTCCCTTATTCCAAAATGAGGTTTAAGGATAGTCCGAGATGTGGATTTAAACCTTAGATTTCGACACAAATTTACTCGTGAACTATAGTCTAAACACTATCCCTATATAATTGATAGGGATAGTGTTTAGACTATAGTTCCCTATATAATCTATAGGGATAGTGTTTAGACTATAGTTCACGAGTAAATCAGTGTCGAAATCTAAGGTTAAAGGCTGAGATTCTAAGGTCCTGTTTGAGTTGAAGTTGAAAGTCTTTCAACTCTATATTAAACAAACCTTAATAGAATGAAAACATTCCAATAATCGTAATTTTAAAGCTCTGCTACGCATTAAGTAAGTTTGTATTTATTGTATTTAACAATCAAAAGCAAACAAAAACCATTTTACTCTAGCATCTAAAGATATTTTTCAACAGCATAGTCGCAATAATAATATGGGGTCTCAGGAGTAAAGTCTTGATTATAGCTGTGAAAGATCTTCGTTTGTCATTTTAAATATTGTCTTAAAAGCAATGAAATAAGATTTCATTTTGTTCGAATAGTTGATTGTGGTAATTCAAATTATTCTCTCCAGAATGGAATTGTTTAACTTCTTAGAAAAGCCTACGGTATTTTCGACAATGCCTTTGCTAAGGTACAATCAACGTTCAAAAGTCAACTGGCACCGTAACGTTTACAATGTTCTGCAGCACTATTTGAACATTATGACAACGTAACCTGTGGATCGAACCCACGTCGGTTGGTGTAGTGGGTGGCGGCTTATTCCACTCAGCCAACTCTAGGTGGCTAAGTTATTTTCAACATGTTAGCTATGTCTTTACATAGCTAACATGTTGAAAATAATAATCACCTGAGTACTTTTAATGCAAGTATTTATGTTTGTGTGTAACGTCTATTAGAAGAAGGTCCTAAGTCCAATACTTATTGATAGTATCATGGTAGCAAACTGATAATGGACTTATGACGCATACTGTACAAGGATAGAGAGTGTAGATAAACAGTGAAAATTTAACCTTCATTTTGTGTACTTAGATGTCGTAGGAGATCGTCATATTTGAAATTTGATTTTCATTTGAAATATCATCGAACTTAAATGTGTAAACGATACGGTCAGTTTAAGCTGGCTATATCACGAAATAACATCATTAAATGATATGGCCGATCACATCTTCAAATGACCAATTTTATGATCTGGTTATGACATAGATAAGTAGAAACATAGATGTAAATATTCATATAATAAGAAAATAGATGCCAAATAAGAGCCGAAATAAAGTTCTGTCTGATTTATCAATGGCTGGACCCGGCTTTAAATTACATAACATGTCGATTTGTAACTAAGTAATTTTTTGAAAGATCTATATTTTTCGAATTTGTCCAGCAAGAGCGCAGTACCCTTAAACAAGTTTAGGTAATAAACTTTTGAAGTCATGAAATACAATGTATGATAAAAATATTATCAAATTTGGAGGCTGATATTTTTTCATAACATCATTTTTCATTCGCCCCAAAATGGTAAATTTGAAACTTAATCGATTTTCCTTACGGAATAAAAATGAATTAACTTTTTTTGAAACCTTACTTTTAATTTTTCCTTGTAAAGAAAGAACGGGGTAAAATCTCTTGAAAAAAATAAAAGAAATCACAGACTCTAAATTGTTTCTAGGACAAAGACAAGAAAATATAGTGGTTTTATTTCCAGCAGTGATCACGGTCGGTGCGGGCAGTCAGTTCAGCAACAGGTCTGACCCAGATGTAGGCCGAAGTGGAGAACATCGGCTATTGTTTTAATAACAATAGTGGGTCGATATTATAGAAAAACTAGCTGTCCCGGCAAACGTTGTTTTACTATTTACAAAAAAAAAAAAAAAAAAAATAGATCTTGGCCGATTCTCAGACCTACTGAATATGCTCACAAAATTTCATGAGAATCGGTCGAGCCGTTTCGGAGGAGTTCAAGTTCGAACCCCGTGACACGAGAATTTTATATATATAAAGATAAAACAAATGGTTGTCTGTACAGTCGGTAATTTTACGTGATAACGTTATAAGAAAACGATAAAAATTTAGTTCTTTTTATTATTCCTTTATATTTTTTTCTTTTTTAAAAGTCTTGTATTTAGTGGTTATGTATATACGTCTTGTCGTCACTCGTCACACCATAACACAACCCCAGGGGCCTTATTCTGCTATTTTGCATTAATAAATTTACCATTGTCATTATATCGAAACTCTATTGATATTATCGAGATTGTTACTTTATTTGGTATTCTGCTAAAGTTTTAATAACATCACAATAGTATCACTATGGAGTCTCAATGGAATGGTAATAGATGCGTCGCTAATGTTGCCTAGCAACATGGTATATGTTGCTAAGCAATATACCGTTTTGACAACTATCGAGATTCCATTGAGCCACGATCTAGAGCAGAAAACCAAAGTGAGTCAGTGGTGTGTCAGTAGTGTTTCGATAGAATAGTTAACATTAGGAGAATACCAATTTGACATGTAATGTCATATTTTTGACATTAAATGTCTATTACGATTCTATCGACACTCTATTGAAACACAATTGTGTTAGCAGACTTAGGTCCCTGATGAGCGATATTATTATTAAATACTCTGTTACCTAAGTTACCATGACCCATGACGTCACACAATATTACCGTGACACTTTTGTGTGTTCCGTCAATTTATTAGACGCTATCACGTCAAAAACGGTCGAGTGCAAGTCGGACTCGCGAACGAAGGGTTCCGTACTATTATATACTGTTTTAAGTTATTTATTGTTATAGCGGCAATAGAAATACATCATCTGTGAAATTTTCAACTGTTTATAGCAATCACGGTTCATGGGATACAAACTGGTGAACAGACAGACGGACAGTGGAGTCTTAGGAAACAGGTCCCGTTTTTACCTTTGGGTACGGAACCCTAAAAACCTCGGTACTTATCTATACTCTTTTAGTTTGGAATACATAGTATAAAATAAAGTCACTTTTCACCGTCCCTATGTTCCTATGACCCTATTTCCCTTTGTATGCTTAGATCTTTAAAACTACGGAACAGATTTTAATGCGGTTTTTTTAAATAGATAGAGTGATTCAAGATGAAGGTGTAATACATGCATAATATAGCCGTGCGAAGCCGGGACGGGTCGCTAGTATTATAAAAGGATGAAGAACTAAGGTGCCTTTTTTCTTTGATATCTACGACAATTGAGATGAAATTCCGGGCCTATATCTTTTTAAATAAGAGCTACTTACAGACAGAATGTTTCATAAGGGAATAACAAAAGTAATAAAACTGTTCCACTTCAAGAATTGTAAGAAAAAGAACGCTCATAAAAAAGAAAAAACAAATAACTCCACTTTAATTAAGCAAGTTAATTAAAGAAGTCTATTAACAATTTTTCCATTTAATTAACTGAAATGTTTAAATGAAAAATTCATATTGGCACGGATTTTAGTTTGACGTGGTCGTATGTCTATAAAATATTATTTTTACACTGTTAATTATGTACATACACTTGCGGGTAAATAATTAGGATTGGCCCGTTGTAAGAGTAACTTTAGTGATCAAAGCCAAGATATCTACAATGACACTTTAGAAAGTGACACTCTTGCAATCTACGCTCTCAGATTTCAATGATATCGATATTCCAACGTAGGTAAGTTTGGTATCCAAGTATCAATCTAATATAAATTACTATATACCCAAGTGCCTAAGTAATTATCGGGGTCGATGCCATAAATATAGTGATCCAATAATTATTGTAGATATTTTTTTCCCAGCGCCATCTAGCCCCAAGCTAGGCTTGTGTTATTTGTGCATGGCTTGATTTTGTGTGAATATAAGTACATAATATACATAAAGATACCCAGACCAGAAACAAATGACTATAGCAAATACTTGTTTGAGGCGGCAATAGAACCCGCAACCGTCTGAGTTGCAAGCGGGTGTTCGCCCGACGCGCCACAGTGGTCGTCAAATAAATTATATAAGGTACGTTTCAAACATCACATCAGTTGCGTTAAGAAGATCTCAAAGAATCCAAGAAATAATGTAAAATCTTTCTATCTCATTTATGCCTTTGCCCGCGACTTCGTCCGCGTAAAAGTCGAAAATTGACCAAGGAATCACGTTGTCCCATACAAACGGGTAAGGGGGGTGAATAAACACCCCTTTATTCACCCCCCTTACTGGAGAATTTCGTAAAATTATTTTATTTCGGATGCCTACGTCACACAAAGAACACACCCTTCAAGTTTTAGTTCTCTACGATCAGTGGTTTAGGCTGTGCGTTGATCCGTCAGTCAGTCAGGACAAAGCATTCTATATATATAGATTTGGATTGAGACAACGTTATCCTACGTATAGTAACGAAGACATTGATAATCTTTACAACCGATCCAAATTCATTTCACTCAATTGTAAAGGTCTTTCGGCAGTTTTCATATTTTAATTTTTAAATTGGTAGGTACGCGTCTGTGTTTCATGCCGGCTGCACATAAATCATTTAGGACGTTGGTTCTTTTATTTATTCAAGATGAACTCGTTACATAATGCGTGCGTGTATTTTACAGAATGTGTTGTCTGTTAACACGTTGTCCCATACAAACACCCCCTTATTCACCCCCTTACGGGAGAATTTAGTAAAATTATTTTATATCGGATGCCTACGTCACACAAAGAACACACCCTTCAAGTTTTAGTTCTCTACGATCAGTGGTTTAGGCTGTGCGTTGATCCGTCAGTCAGTCAGGACAAAGCATTTTATATATTACTAGCTGCCCTACGCGGTTTCACCCGCGTAACTCCCGATCCCGTGGGAATATCGGGATGTAAGCTATCCTATCTCTCAAGTTGGATCGAACTGCACATGGTGTGCGAATTTTATTATAATCGGTTAAGTGGTTTAGGAGTCCATTGAGGACAAACATTGTGACACGAGATTTATATATATTAAGATATAGATTTGGATTGAGACAACGTTATCCTACGTATAGTAACGAAGACATTGATAATCTTTACAACCGATCCAAATTCATTTCACTCAATTGTAAAGGTCTTTCGGCAGTTTTCATATTTTAATTTTTAAATTGGTAGGTACGCGTCTGTGTTTCATGCCGGCTGCACATAAATCATTTAGGACGTTGGTTCTTTTATTTATTCAAGATGAACTCGTTACATAATGCGTGCGTGTATTTTACAGAATGTGTTGTCTGTTAAACCGGAATGTTTGATTCTAAAAATATTCTCATTAAACATGTTCCCAAACAAATTTAACATTGATAAAACACTTGACGTATTTCTTCCATATCCTTCTTAAACTCATTTTTTAAGCAATAAAAAATATACATTATAAAGAGAACGCTGCTAAGAAATATACCCAAAACGTTCCAATTTAGTTATACCGATCATAATATAGTCTTCCCGTGGGAAAATCTATACCAAAATTGTAAAGAGGAAAGATTTTTTTTGTTTGTAACGAATAGTCTCCCAAATTACTGGATCGATTTTGATGAAATATGGTATACTAGCTGCGCAACGCGGTTTCACCCGCGTAAGTCTCGATCCCGTGGGAATATCGGGATAAAAAGTAGCCTATGTGTTAATCCAGGTCTCCAGCTATCTAGATACCGAGTTTCATCGCAATCGGTTTAGTAGTTTTTGCGTGAAGGAGTAACAAACATACACACACACACAAACTTTCACATTTATAATATTAGTAGGATAGGATGGTAACATTAATTCATTGGAAATAACAAAGGCTACTTTTTATCCCGATATCGCCACAGGATCGGGAGTTACGCGAGGAAACCGTGGAGCGCTACTAATTTTAATAAAATAACTTATTATATACTAGCTACGGCCCACGGTTTCACGGGAATATCGGGATAAAAAGTAGCCTATGTGTTAATCCAGGTCTCCAGCTTTCTACATACCGAGTTTCATCGCAATCGGTTCAGTAGTTTTTGCGTGAAGGAGTAACAAACATACACACACAAACTTTCACATTTATAATATTAGTAGGATAACGTTATAACCTTTTATAGAATTAATATTTCTACCATATCATCAGCACCCGGACAAAACATTAACAAAAAGCAGTAGTTCTAATTCATGAAACAGTATATTCGATTGTAAAATTAATGAAGGCATAATATTATTATAGTGCGGTTATCAAAGGGCCTTGGATTATACGAGGATCGTGTTCCCTATCCAATACAGAACTGACCTCCGAGAGGCATTTAATTTTGGGCCTACGATATTATTCTGTTTAGGTATCTACGGACGCTTAGGCTTCCAACATTATATTTAACTAGCTGCGCCTTGCGGTTTCACCCGCGTAACTTCCGATTCCGTTTGAATATCGAGATAAAAAGTAGCCTATGTTATTCTGTATGAATTAATGTATCCTCATACTAAGTTTCATTAAAATCGGTCCAGTACTTTCGGAGCCAATTCGTTATAAACAATCAAATCTTTCCTCTTTCTAGTAATTAATATAGATATAGATATGACGTATTAAGTATAGATTAGTAAGTATTTTTAACCGATTTCAAAAAAGGAGGAGGTTGGTCAATTCTTCACGTATATCGATTTTTCTTTTTTTTTATTATTATTGGGTAGTTTGTTACTTGATAGGTATTTGATTCTTTGTTTTTATTTATTAAATGTATGGATATGTAAGTACAACGCAGCATATTTTGTAGTATATAAATAGATTGATGACCCAGTTGGCACAATGGTCACCATGCCGGACCGCCAAACACAGGGTTGCGGGTTCGATTTCCGCCTCATACAAGTATTTATGCTTAGACATTTGTCTGTGGTCTGGTTGTTCCTGTATGTATTCTAAAAATAATATTTACAAAAGAAATATAATAGTATATCCGTTGTCTATCACCCATAAGCCCATAATACAAGTATTGGGGCTAGATAGCGATGTGTGGAATGTCCTGCAATATTTATTTTTATTTATTATTTTGTATTTATTTAAGTACCTAATATATTTATTTATTTGTTTTTCCTCTTGGTAACCAAAATCACCAAGCCGTTTTTTGGGAGCGCAAAAGTCACACAGGGTGCGGCGTTTTTTTATGTATGTTTTATATCTAGGCTAGGCTAGACATGGTAACTAACTACTGCCATCATTCAGGCAGTAGTTAGCTACCATGTCTAGACTCTAGCTAGACTGATTGAGGTTCACCTTTGTTAGGTATATCTACTTACCTACTACGTTGAAGATCTATACCAAAACGTGTTGGGTTTACTTAAAGCCTAATATTATCCCAGGTAAGTAATAGTCTTCTCCAACTATTTATAGGTACCTACTATCTCAGCTAATCCGGCTACGGATGTGAGGAGCAAACTCAGTGCCAAATGGAATAGGCCTTGAATCCGGAAGCCGCTTTCCGCCCTTTACCGCCGCGAAATCACAGGCTTTTTTTGAAATATGAGTGCGGGTCTACGTGTCCTGATTGTTAATCGGACGGCTGCGTTTGTTGGTTTATAATTGTTGGTAGTTAACTGTAACAGGTTTAGTTTATTGTCTACGTATTTTTGGAACGAAAGTTCATTATCGCGCGTTGCGAAAGGGGGCTAGGCGAAAAAAATTAAGACCAAAAGTTGTAACGACACAAATTAAGACCAAAAGTTGTAACGACACTTTTTGTTAAGCCGTACGGGCGGTGCAGGTGCGTGCGCGTCTTTCTCTGTCTGTCTCGCTCTTCCTCTCTCTCTCTCTCTTTCATAGAAAGCAAGTCAGTTATTTTCTATTGCGCATTGACAGAGGGGTGTCGCGACGGTTATATACAAAAAAAATTATTACAATTCCTTCACTCATTTAATCGAAAGGAACTTCGTTACATCCGACATCTCTCAAGTTTTTTTTTACTGAACGTTCGGCAGATTTCGGCTTATACCTACCAAGTGATATGTGAAATAAGTTCCAAAACCTTAAACAATTTTTTAACTGGTGACGATAGATCTACGTACCAGTAAGGAGGGATTCATACAACCTGATTTCTGTCGGCTTACCTTCACCTATTTAGGCATAAGGGAACGTCAGACTTTTCATATTTTTCACCTATTTAGTTTATTGTTTTTAGTTTTGGTTGTTTTGTCAAAAGTGTTAAACCTGTGGGCTATATGGCCTAGCATAATAAAGGTGGGTTCTTCACACACACTTAAAATATTTTTGGTTGTGATTGGTGCTATCAGCTTAACTTGAAGTAAATTTGACCGCTCGCTACTGCTACCTACCTAACAATTCTTTGATGTGTCCAAATGTTTATCACTTCACTATCACTATCACTACATAGTATAAAACAAAGTTGCTTTCTCTGTCCCTATGTCCCTATATCCCTTTGTATGCTTAAATCTTTAAAACTACGAAACGGATTTTGATGCGGTTTTTTTTAATAGATAGAGTGATTCCAGAGGAAGGTTTAAGTACATGCATAATATAGCCGTGCGAAGCCGGGGCGGGTCCCTAGTCTGTAATACGACAAAATGATACTTTTAGGCATCTTTTCGGATACCTATTTGCCGTTTAGGAATTAAGATAGATAACATTGTTACGTACAAATCCGTTAATCCTTGAAAATCCTACAGTTGGATTACTGGAATTACACAGTAGTTAAAGCCCCGAAATCCACCCATCGAAACGAAGTACTATATATGCTCTAGCTAGAATATACAGGATGTCCGGTAATGAATGGATAAGCGGGCACCAACTGAACCGGCACAGTGTCCTCTATCCGTAGGTGCCTGCTTATCCATTCATTACCGGATACCCTGTATACCTACAAGTAAAAAGGAACGCCTCAAAATTGATCAAATTAAACAAGAAATATGATATTCCAAACAGTTATTATCACAAAACATCAATAACTAACGAATCATCACTACATAGTATAAAATAAAGTCACTTTTCGCCGTCCCTATGTCCCTATATCCCTATATAGGGACATAGGGGCGGCGAAAAGTGACTTTATTTTATACATACATAGGGATTAGGGAATCCCTATGTATGCTTAAATCTTAAAACTACGCAACGGATTTTGATGCGGTTTTTTTTATAGATTGAGTGATTCAAGAGGAAGGTTTTTAGATATAATACATGCATAATATAGCCGTGCGAAGCCGGGGCGGGTCGCTAGTTATGTACAAAATAATAGAACAAACATTTCACAATCTTGGCAACTCGTTTTTTTTTTCTTCTTATGGCGGATGCGACTGTGTATTTTACATGGACTTAATATTATTTATATCTATTAAGTCCATGGTATTTTATTCCTTAATCAGAAGACTGTGCATATTCTATGCTGCGCATCTTGCCAGCGAGCGTCGAGTATTTTGCTTTCTAGAGATACATGCCAGCGCAACCGTCAATAAAGGTTTTGAAACGAATAAAGGATTTACTCAGCATTTTAAGGTTTTGTTGGTTTTGTTACACAAGATAATTGTTCTTATGTTCTTAAAGCATTGTTTGAAATACGAAACAATCTCTTTATTATTTTGTACTATAAAAATAAAATGTTACAATACTTACCAAACATCATGGACTATTTTTATTATTCACTTTACATAACACTTTGAATACAGGGTTATTGGTAACCATATTAGCAAGCGGTTTAGGGTCACTTCTTTGCACCTAAAGGAAAAACTATTATTCCATGACTTTTGGGAATTTGAACAATTTTTTGACAATTTTGAAGTTAATTCGAAAATCAGCTGATTTTTTAAAACAAAGATCATTCAGACTTAGGACAGTAGATAAAACTTAAAAATATAAGTATATAATCTTAGGAACAGGAACATTTTCAGGTAAACATAACTTTAAATTTAATAAAAATGTTCGAATTTCCAAAAGTCGTAGTACAAAAGTTGTTTGTTTAGGTGCACAGAAGTGGCCTTCAACCGCTTGCTGAGATAGTTACCAATAACCCTGTATATTATCATGAATTGCTGGCAGAATCTAATCTCCGACACTTAACCTTCGTGTAAGAAAGGAGTTCTTTGCATAGCTATTCCAAGATACAGACCCTCCTGTTACGTAGACATTTTTAGGGTTCCGAACGCAAAGACTAAAAACGGACAGCGAAGTCTTAGGCCGCTTGTAGACGTCCGTTTTTTAACGGACCGTGTTTTTTGCCGGATTTGCGGTGGTGTATGAATGTGTGTACATGCACCGGACATCGGTCCGGCGAACAATTGTCCGGTGCATGGCCTTAGTAATAGGGTCCCGCCTATTACTAAGACTTCGCTGTCCGTCTATCCGTCGTCGGTCTGTCACCAGGCTGTATATCTCATGAACCGTGATGGCTAGAGAGTTGACATTTTTACACAAACATGATGTATATTTTCTTTAGCCGCTATAACAAAAAAATACTAAAAACAGAAAAAAGTAAATTTTTGAGTATTTGTTTTTATAGTTTTAGGCTATTTTCATGTTCACTATTTTTACAATTTTTTTTGAAGTAAAAACTTCTTATGGCGCGTTGGGCACTTTTGTGGGTGAGCATTTTCAACCGATCTCGCGACAGATTTTGACGCGACAGATGAGATTTTATTTGTGTTAGTCTTTTTGTTTAACTTATACTGCCATCTATTACACAAATTGAGAAACTTAGTTTCTAGAAAGACCGCTATTCGAATGTAGATGGCGCTGATTTAAATTTTTTACTGCCATCTAGCGAATAAAAAAAAACAGCGCACTCATTATTACAATATATAGAATCATTATGTTCATTTTACTCTCAAAAGGGCAGCCAAAAGACTTTTTTCCATCAGGTGTCGATCTCCTCATAAGGTAACCCATTACAATCAAATGACAGGGTCTGAATCAATGATTCGCGAAGGTCTGAGGACGAAGGTCATCTGGTACTTTAGAATTTAATATCGGCCGTTTGTCGCATTGCTACACAAGTAACACAGAAAAAAAGATATCTTGAATTGAGAAATAATCTTTTCCCTATAGACGCAAGAGAATAATTTCTTGTTTTTAGATGTTCGTAAAAATAATAAGCAGTACCTATCCTTATTTTATTATATTTGACTAAAACCAAGAAATTTTTCTCTCACGTCTATGTATAGGGAGAAAATCATTTCACACTTCAAGAAATCTTAATAGTCAGAATATGTATTACATAGATATTATAATTATAAATATTCGAAAAAGAGATTTATTAAAAATAGTCGCAGATTCTGATTTAAACCATAGCTCAAATTAACGTTTATTTTAGACTATGGTTTATAAATATATATGTCTAAATCACAGAAATCCACGTTCGTGTTTCTTAAAGTTTCTTGGCCTAAATTGAATAGATAGATAGTCGTTATTTAACAGCAAAATCGAAAAGGCAAAATCAGCGAAGTGCAGCTTCGTCTCACAGCATATGCTGAGCCTGCTCCTTTTACCATACCTATTAGTTTGTTTACTGTATAAAAATTGTAACTTAATGGCAATAAACAATTAATTAATTCATGTTTGACGATGGTTTATAAATGAATCTCGGACTATTCTTAAACCTCGTTTTGGAATAAAAAGAATAACAGTTTTTACGTAACGAAAAATTAAAAATTCACCGCGTAAGTTTGTGTCAATTTGCCGCCTCATTCTCCAGATGTTTTATAAACGTAAACAACTCGGAAAAGCACCTATACTATACTATACCTACTATATATAGGTAGGTACTCAAGTATAAAACTCAGTTACGTGACAAATATATTTTAACGGAAATGAAAGTTTCCTTTCTTCGTAGCACAAATAAGTTATCCAATAGCAAGGAAACTTTGATTATGAAAGGCCGTATCAATTGGTTTCGGTTGTTCCGAGTTTATGGCTAATAGGCAATTGGTATTGATTGATAGAGAAGTTTGGCTGTAAGTGAAGTATTTTGTTGACGTTTTATCGAAGACAACGTCAATTCGGCTTCGTCCCCCACTCTACCCGATTCCATCTCTAGCTGATTTAAAATTACTTACCTAACAAAAAATTCTAACTCTACCCGATATCAACTTCTTGTCCATCCATAGGTTGCCTGGAAGAGATCGCTTTGAGCGATAAGGCCGCCCTTTGTAACACTTAGACTTAAGCTTTGTTTTTTATATTTTATGTAATTTATAAATGGTGTTTGCAATAAAGAATTTATCTATCTATCTATCTATATGATAAAATAAAATAAATATATATTGCAGGACATTCCACACATCGCCATCTAGCCCCAAGTTAAGTAACTAGACTTGTGTTAAGGGTGCTAGACAACGGATATACACTTGTATACTTTTTTTTGTAAATTTATATACATACATATACATGGACACAACCAAACCACAGACAAATGTCTAAGCATAAATACTTGTCTGAGGCGGGAATCGAACCCGCAACCCTGTGTTGGCAGTCCGGCATAGTGACCATTATGCCAACATTCTGATGACTGTAGTTTTTATGGTGACGGGTCGTCACCATAAAAACTACAGTCAGAATGAATCTAATCGTATGATATGATTTCTAATCGTATACATCATCATGAAACATACCTAATAAGAGGGTGTATTACATCTCATAAATAATTTAAATTGGTAATCGATCGCTTAAATTAGTGCTTTTAAAACGATCATATCATATAACAATGACATAGTATGATGGAAGGACCTTTAGAAGTTCTTGTTTGCTTTTCAATATTTCGTTAAACTTTAGTAGAGCGTTTTTGTTATTAAAGTGTTTGTTTAAAATAACACTTATAATTTTTTTCTTACTGTAAGTATATGGAGGACATTTCGGTAATAGAAAGTTTTGCTACTAGATCATTTTGATCTTATGTCGTTTTGGTATGTAGGACAGTTTGCTCTTAGGTCCTTCTGATATTAAGTGAATTTTCTTCCCGGAGATTGATAGATTGTCCTTCCCGATGTTTGTCATCAAATCTTGCAAATTAAATTTGATCCAGTTCCTCTTATCCTACGAAGTTGTTGGTTCTTTATCTCTTAAATTGCAACACGTTACTCATGTCAATCGCTTCAATAGATTGTATTCTAAGCTTATATGTTTTATTAGCTGAAACGAAACTCTCGGGGTTGGGGTAAAATGTGTAACTGTAACGCTCTTAAATGAAGTCGCCAAGTCAATGACAAAAATAAAAAATAAACGGTTTTAAATTATAGACCGATAAGTTATAATAGGTACGATCGGCTGCATAATTGCTGACCCACCGTAGAACTTTAAACGGCTGTTATAAGAATGTTTTCAACACAAGCAAGATTCTAGGCAACTGCTTTAGTTGAAGTTTAAAGTCTTCTAACTCATCAATTTATCAAACAAAAAATATTAGAATGAAACATTCCAATAACAGTAATTTTCGAACTCTTCCGGGGCAGGGGGGCTGCAATTATGCAGGCGACTGTACAGTCACATTACCAATTAGCTGAACCCCACGTGACGTAGAGCTCACTGGCAAATGTGTAAGGTTGTAAAGTAATGTTACCTGATTCTGTTGTTTTAAACAATATACTATACAACACAATATAAAAAGAATAACAAAATAGGTATATACAATTTTCTACAGATATGCGAATGAGCTCTGGGTCACGTGGGGTTTAGCTAATTGGTAATGTGACTGTACCTATACAAAGAACCTTACCTACTATCTTTATTAAAATGCAATAGATAGCTGATATCTATAGAGATATAGATGCATCATTCTGCCACTATATTAGCTGTACAAAAATATAACTTAGTTATAAGGCATTTATGAATAAAATTAATCTACTTCCGTCAAATTCCCGTTATCCAATACGCATGAATTGCTAGGATTCCCTTGAGAGCCGTCCAGAACCTACCGAAATTGGTGTGAAATTCATGACAAAGGTTCTATCTTCACTTCGCTAGAGTTAATAAGAAATAAGGTAGCTGAGATGCTCTGTCTTTATTATAAGCTCATTTTACCAAGATGCAAGATGTTATGAGTTATTTATTGAATTACGTATAAAGGTAAATGTATCACAATTACTAAAAATAATAAAGCAAGCTATAGTCAGATTAGGTATTTTTAATTACCTGTAATATTTCTATATTAGAAAGTAGGACCAACTAATTCGGAGCAATGCATTGTTCTAACAGTTACAGAAAGTTAGCTTGAGAAAGAAGTTAGCTCAAGACGTGTTGACAAGTTCTTTCCTCTGGACAAAGTCGACTAAGCTGAGAGGGTGAATAGTTAAGCCATCTAATACATATCTCAGGCACTGCAGCGCGAGCGTACTAAAAAGCTTGCTGAAAAGGTTAAAGTTGCTGACTATGTTAAAATTATCTAGATTGTAAAGGCCTTTATTCAGCCTTTATTATATTGTATACTGCTGTCGTTTATGAGTCGACGAACGTTCTATTTGAGGGCTATCTCAGAACCGGTTAACAAACACTTAGTGGTTTCCTAAGTTCACATAAGCCAGACGCATAACTTCTCATGTAACAATGTCAGAAATCTGTTTATTAATATCTTGTTCAAACTATTCCGGTGAAACGAGGACGCACATATACATCTTCTTCCACTTTCCTTTGTACGAAACAATCAATAATAGGTTTAGTAACAAAATAAACCACACGTCGAGATGTATAATCTATATTGTCTATACATATAAAATGCTTTGTCCTGAATGAATGACTGACTGACGGATCAACGCACAGCCTAAACCCCTGATCGTAGAGACCTGAAACTTGGAGGGTGTGTTCTTTGTATGACGTAGGCATCCGATAAGAGAGGACTTTTCGAAATTCTACCCCTTAGGGGGTGAAAAAGAGGAGCAAAGTTTGTATGGGATAACTTGGTCCAATTCTATTAGAACCATTTTCGACTTCTACGCGGACGAAGTCGCGGGCAAAAGCTAGTCTATAAGTACATATATTTAGAAAAAAAAAATATTTATATACGCGACGAATTTAGAACCTTCTCCTTTTTTGAAGTCGGTTAATCAATGGCTGACTGACTGACGTATCAACACACGCACAGCCTAAACCGCTGATCGTAGAGACCTGAAACTTGGAGTGTCGGTTCTTTGTATGACGTAGGCATCCGATAATAAAGGATTTTGAAAAATATGTGAAAAATCCACTCCTATGAGGACGAAGCCGCGGGTATAAGTTAGTGTACTAATATAGAGATATTTTGAAAGATCAACAATTGTAAAAGCTATGAAGAGTTGGTATTGGTTCCTTTCCAACCATATTAATTGAATTTTAATAATAAAACATTCACAACGCGTCACAAGAGCTGGAGGCCGGCCGGGAGGGTCAATTACACTGAAATAATAATTTTAAAATGTCGAAAAGAGACCATCGAAACGTTCGCTTCGGTTCATTCCGTTTTTTATAAGTGCCTTCGATTACATTTTAATGTTTATTCAAGCAGCCGACACGCCTCATTTCTTCAAAAATCTGTTGGAAAGAAATGTTGATTGAGACTTTGTTGCCTTGAATACGGGCTTTTTGTAAATTGCTTCGTTCCTCTTGATTGTAGCAAATGTATTTCGTCAACTTTCTTTTGTGTTTCATTTAATTTTCCGACGGTTATTTGGTTGTATGTATTTAAAAAGCTAGGATTTTTTTATAAATTACTAGCTGCGCTCCGCTGTTTCACCCGCGGGGCCCCCGATCCCGTAGGAATATCGGGATAGTAACCGCTTCAAAATTAAGTTGCAAGATTTCAACCGAACAAACAAACATACCTACATCACTATCACTACATAGTATAAAACAAAGTCGCTTTTTCTGTCCCTATTTCCCTTTGACCGCTTAGATCTTTAAAACTACGCAACGGATTTTGATGCGGTTTTTTTAATAGATAGAGTGATTCAAGAGGAAGGTTTATATGTATAATACATGCATAATATAGCCGTGCGAAGCCAGAGCGGGTCGCTAGCATAAAATAAAGTCACTTTTCGCCGTCCCTATGTCCCTTTGTATGCTTAGATCTTTAAAACTACGCAACGGTTTTTGATGCGGTTTTTTTTAATAGATAGAGTGATTAAAGAGGAAGGTTTTTAGATATAATACATGCATAATACAGCCGTGCGAAGCCGGAGCGGGTCGCTAGTATAAAATAAAGTCACTTTTCGCCGTCCCTATGTCCCTTTGTATGCTTAGATCTTTAAAACTACGCAACGGATTTTGATGCGGTTTTTTTAATAGATAGAGTGATTAAAGAGGAAGGTTTTTAGATATAATACATGCATAATATAGCCGTGCAAAGCCAGGGCGGGTCGCTAGTATACATTAATTGTAAATAAAATAAAAGCTTTTAAAAAGTACCCTATGTTATTCCCAATGAATCAATGTATCTTCATACCAAGTTTCATCCAAAATCAGTGTAGTAGTTTCGGAGCCTATTCGTTACAAACAAACAAACAAAAAATCATTCCTCTATATAATATTAGTGTAGACAATCAGAAGTGATATTGGGCCTTTACATCTATAATCTAGTTGATTTAGCTTAACTTTAATAAATGCTATTCAGGGCTGTAGTACCTGGGGCATGTATTGGATAGAGTAGGGTTTCTCAGAACCTATATACCACCCTCTCAGCTTAGTCGACCGCGTCCAGAGGAAATAACTTGCCAATACGTCTGTAGCTAACTAAGCCGCGGGTTTCATCACGATGTTTCTTTATTAAGTTGTGCTCTTTTGCTAAAAATGTTCTTTGTTCCATTTTGCTACTTTGCGCCAAATCTTAGACACTACTAATACCAAATCTTAGGTACTACCAAATCTTAGGTACTACCAAATGTTAGGCACTACCAAATCTTAGGTACTACTAAATCTTAGGTACTACCAAATCTTAGGTACTACCAAATGTTAGGCACTACCAAATCTTAGGTAGGTACTACCAAATCTTAGGTACTACCAAATGTTAGGCACCACCAAATCTTAGGTAGGTACTACCAAATCTTAGGTACTACCAAAACTTAGGTACTATTAATAGGTAATCCTACTAACTCCTGAAACACGACCATACAACGATAATGATGCCGTTCTACTATTGTTTTGTGGGCTTTTTATGTTGTTATGAAACAAATTATTATTACCCGACTACGGCGAAGCCAAAAGGGAGGGTTATGTTTTTTAACAGTTTCTACTTGCCCTTTAAAGTCAAAAAAGTATCATTTCCAAATAAAAAAATCGCGTATTGTTTAACTAACTTCAGAGACTCCATTACTTTCATAAAATCAAAATGTCAACGCACCTACTGACTCAATCTTCCGAACAATACAATAGACAACATCAGCACTTGCCGTTTTGGCAAAATAATTGCCTCAATCATTAAGCTTATCTTTCACG
This sequence comes from Idaea aversata, assembly GCA_907269075.1. Taxonomy (NCBI): domain Eukaryota; kingdom Metazoa; phylum Arthropoda; class Insecta; order Lepidoptera; family Geometridae; genus Idaea; species Idaea aversata. The sequence continues at coordinate 5,054,135 of OU026084.1, forward strand.
ATCAAAAAGTAATTTATCACCCGCTATGTGTCGCAGCGCGACCCCGCTCATAAATCGATTTGATACTGTTGCTTTTTATTCATAAAGACCTCGGAAAAAAGCTTGTGAAAGTCATTGTATTGTTAGGTCAAAGTTTCCATTTATTGAAAACTTCGCTCGATTTATGCAAAATATATTTCGATGAAATACTAAACAATTTTGTGCTCCAACATAGTGGTTTAAGGCTTTATATGTGTACTAGCGACCCGTCTCGGCTTAGCACGGCTATATTATGCATGTATTTTATATATAAACCTTCCTCTTTAATCACTCTATCTATTAAAAAAACCGCATCAAAATCCGTTGCGTAGTTTTAAAGATTTAAGCGTACATAGGGATATAGGGACAGAGAAAGCGACTTTGTTATAAACTATATAGTGACGTGTCACGTTGTTTGTACGCGATGGAATCCTAAACTTCTTAACCGATTTTAATCAAATTTGCACTTCGTGTGCAGTTTGATCCAACTTGAAAGATATGATAGCTTATATCTTAATTTATCCCGATATTTCCACGGGATCGGGAGTTACGCGGGTGAAACCGCGGAGCGCAGCTAGTATGTTTATTTGCCAAACTTTAACCCGAGATATGTGTTCATATAAAAGTTAGTTAGGACTGTCAGTATTTATAGTCACATCAACGAGAGTAGGGCGTGTTCAGATGACACGCGTCGACCACGCGCCCGCCACGCGCATCACACGCGTTCAACGCGTGTGATGCGCGTGGCGGGCCCGTGGCGGGCGCGTGGCGGGCCCGTGGCGGGCGCGTGGCGGGCCCGTGGCGGGCGCGTGGCGGGCCCGTGGCGGGCGCGTGGCGGGCCCGTGGCGGGCGCGTGGCGGGCCCTTGGCGGGCGCGTGGATAGCGCGTGTCGGGCGCGTGGCGAGCGCGTAGCTGGCGCGTGGCTGGCGCGTGGCAGGCGCGTGGTCGACGCGTGTATAGCGCGTAGCCTCAATATTTTGAAATGAAAACTTATTTTAGCGCGGTACGCATATTATTAGATGAGATAAAATCTCTGAATTCGCGACACCGTTACGAGACGCAGCTACAGTGTGTAGGTACGTATATATGCATGTACATATATTTTGTAGTTGTTTTGTAAATAAAATATTTTAAAACATATTTTTTTATAAGTATTCACTTTATTTTTTTATTTATATATTTTAAACATTTACAATAAATCAAAATTATGAACTAACCAAAAATCACAAAGATTTGTCCGGTCTTCTGTCGGCATCCCGGAGTGCAACCGCGTTTTTTTTTAATTACGATTAAGTAGACAATAAAATCATTAACATTCGAAGTTACATTCGTAACTTTTTCGTCAGTTTGTTTATGATCATTGAATATTTATATCCACTCTACTATAAAATCCATACTGAGATTGAGGGCGGTTGTGCTCCATAAACTTAAGAGGATTTCTCTTGGATATATGCAATCAGTACGCCCATCGCGCCTCGTATACTTAAATAAAAAAGAATAGGAAAGAGTTAATGGAGTTTGCTCACATAATAAAGAGTTATTATGGATAATAATGATGAGCTCAATAGAAGATAAAATATTTATGATCGAAACAGACCAGCTCCTCTAGTTGCTTAACGCCACGTGAGTCACTACATAGTATAAAACAATAGTACATTGTTATCCTAGGTGTGAAAGTCACTCACTACAAGTCCCGAGACGGAGTTTGGCGCCCGAGCGTAGCGAGGGCGCTAATAGTTCGAGGGACTTAATGAGTCTTTCACCCGAGGTAAACACTGTGCTTTTCATTACGAATAATACATAAAATTCTTCCTAACAACGAGAGTGAATGAGATACTCCATACTACCTGATCCTCTTACAAGGTTGGGACCAAAGAGGTTATATATATGTAGTGTTCTTCTTTGGTGTTACTTAAAGCAAGGAGGTTAGGTTTTTGAAGTTCCTAATGCGTTATGATACGGATACTGGCTACATGCACATTGCACAAGCCGTGCGAAGCCATAATTTGACATGACAGCTGTCAGTGAAAGCGATTTTCCCTAGGGCTGAAAGTTTTATTTTCTACACGCTCTTCAGGCATCTTTAGACCTACTTTCGGAGTATGAGTAATGAAAAGTAGCTTTCTCTGTCCCTATATCCCTTTGTATGCTTAAATCTTTAAAACTACGCAACGGATTCTGATGCGGTTTTTTTTAATAGATAGAGTGATTCAAGAGGAAGGTTCATAAGTATAATATATGCATAATATAGCCGTGCGAAGCCGGGGCGGGTCGCTAGTTATTAATAAACGCCAAAATCGCAAGTTAACTTAAGATGGTTTTGCAGACACTCGTCGAATTCTTGATTTATCTAATTAGAGATAGATAGATAGAAAAAGATATTCTTTATTGTAAACATCATTTTTAAATCTAAGTGTTACAAAAGGCGGCCTTATCGCTCAGTGAGATAAGGCAAGAATAAGAGATTGATTAAAAGCTAAAATTTGTCTAGTTCCTCAATTATTAAATTCTTGCCTGCCAAATATTATGAGCTCCTATTCAAGCACTTCAGGACTGTCAAGAAGCAAAATAAAAACCAAATACTACACCAAAGATTTTATATTTTTTGAAGTTATACTTCTTTAGGCGCGTTATGAAAAAATGATGAGAGTGAAATTTTACAAAAGCGTCACACAAAATTCTCACGTCGGACGAGTTTTTTGTCGGACGAGTTTTTTGCCGGACGAGTTTTTTGCCGGACGAGTTTTTTGTCGGACGAGTTTTTTGTCGGACGAGTTTTTTGTCGGACGAGTTTTTTGTCGGACGAGTTTTTTTTGCCGGACGAGTAATGCCAAAGAAGTATAACTTCTCACGCGCGTACATTATGTACACGCACCCATTTTTTTTATCTCTGTGTTACTACTGTTACCAAGATTTAAATTAACCTTCAATTTGCCTACAAAACCACGAATATATCGGTTGTTGAAAACAAATTGGAGATAATCTAACAAGGAAAACAAATCAAATCTAACCCTACTAAGTAAGTCTAAGCACTGAACTTGTAATTGCTTAGTTGTTGGCCTCATCAATATTTCATACGAGCACGTCCTATATTTAGTATTCGAAGTAGGTAGAGCCTGCCTTCCGATTATATAGAAACCTTCAAATGAAATGAGTCCCAACAAAATGCTATTAATTTATTTAGAAATCAAGTAACTACGTAATTATTAAAGGAAGTTCTAAAATCACATACAAGCAAATATACAGGTGAAACGAATGAAATCGTTTTAAATATGGTGTGAAATGACAACACAGACAATCAGACAAAAGTCAAAACCCAGATAAAAGTGTTTACGTAGTCATACTTTTTTCACTCTGACATGGTCAGAAATATCTTAATTTAATAAAGAGCTTTATAATAAGTAAGGCACCTGCAGGTCATAAGGGCCACCTGCCACCACACTGTCACATTGATTAAAAACAAATATTTCGTAAAAGTCAGGAATATTCCTAAAAAACCAGGTCACCACATAAATATGTATTTGCTTTATTGTCAATGTCAAAAATTTCATTTATTTTATTGTTATTTTGTCACTAACATCAAGGCTTTTAAAAACCTTTTTTAATATACATGCATACATATGACACCCCACATACGTGCATGGATACATATGAACCTAAAAATATCCCTCCATTTTGGCTTCACCGTAGTCTGATAAAAAATGTTTAACTATATACTAATACTAGCTGCGCTCCGCGGTTTCACCTGCACAAATCCCGTGGGAATATCGGGATAAATTAAGATGTAAGCTATCCTATCTTTCAAGTTGGAACAAACTGCACACGGTGTGCAAATTTGATTAAAATCGGTTAAGTAGTTTAGGAGTCCATCGCGCACAAACAACGTGTCGTGTAATTTTTATATACCACTTCACTACATAGTATAAAACAAAGTCGCTTTTTCTGTCCCTATTTCCCTTTGACCGCTTAGATCTTTAAAATTACGCAACGGATTTTGATGCGGTTTTTTTAAATAGATAGAGTGATTCAAGAGGAAGGTTTATATGTATAATACATATAAACCTTCCTCCTTCCTCAACCTTTATCACGCACAATGGCCCAAATAATGAGGCTAAGTGCGGAAACAGCCCCGTAAAACTAAACTAAACTAAACATGTATAATACATGCATAATATAGACGTGCGAAGCCGGAGCGGGTCGCTAGTTAGATTATAAAGAGGTAAAGTTTGTGAATTTGTAGGTAACATCCGAAACTGGTGGACTGATTTGGATGGAATTCTGCATAAATATAGTTTGGGGATTGCGGAGTGTCATGAGCTATTCTTGTCCCGGAATTCCAACGGGATCGGGACTTCAGCGAGGGAAAACGCAAAGCGCAGCTTGAAATTCATAAAGGTAGGTCCTCAATTTGAATAAAATTATCAATAAAAGGGTTATTTAAAAACTGAATGCGTACAGAACACTATGATTGTAAAAACAATGCCGTTTTTATACACCTGCTGGTTTTATTATGTGTAAAATTTAATGGCGCTAATATTGTTTCTGCTTTATTGATAATTTCAGGGTGATGGGGACGTTCGCGTCATGAAAATGTTTTTCATGAACACTTTTACGAAAAATTCTATGAAAATACGTAATAGGTTTAACTTCATTTTATTTTCTCATTCACATATTGTTATCTAGGTACGGTCGGCTGCATAATTGCAGACCCACCGTAGAGTTCCAAAACGGCTGTTATAAGAATGTTTTTAACCCGAGTAAGATTCTAGGCACCTGCTTTAGCTGAAGTTTAAAGTCTTCTAACTCATGAATTTATCAAACAAAATAATTTTAGTTTAATAAATTCATGATACCTACATAAATTCATCATAGAATGAAAACATTCCATTAATAGTAATTTCAGAACTCTACTGTGGGTTTGCAATTATGCTGCCGACCGTAACTGCGAGTAATATGGGCCACTAAAAGGTTTTTAAAAACCTAGATATTAGAGACAAAATACGGCTCTACCGGATCTTATTTAACCTGATTTAAAAAAAACCTAACAAAAATCCAGAAAAAAAAAAAAGGTCATGCATTGTCAAATCTGCAAAATAAAGAAATTGTTTTGCAGATTTGACAATGCATGACCTGTTATGTTTTTGAAACATTAAGTTATTAAATAATAAAGTATCAGTCTTTAGTACCCGCAGCTACCTCTTAGATACCAAACTAAACCAATACCAAAACCTATTTTCTAAAATCCCCAACACAAAAATGATATTTACATTTTAACATCTTTTACGGTTCATATAAGAATTTTGCATATAAGGAAGGACAATATTTGAGCAGTGAATCCCGTCCGGTCCAGAGAGAACAAACATTAGGTTACATTTTGTTCCCATTGACCTAAATAATCTCACTTTAAATGCAAATCATCTGCACGATCTGAACGTTTAATTCGAATCAATTTGTTTATTTTGCACTGATTGTATTGAATCTACTGGGATTTAATTACGCAAGGACGTCAATGCGAAAAGTTAGAAATGAAAAAGTCGGCCAAGTGCGAGTCGAACTCGCGCAGGGTTCCGTTCCATTACGATCGATACATATTGAGCAAAAAAGCCTAAAGATATTGTATGTCAGACGAGGCTGTATAGGTTAAAAGTCCTGCCCATTTAGAAGTAAGTACAATTAACAAAAAAATATTGCCTAAAAAATAGTAACCTAAAATAAAATACTAACCTAAAATACTTGAAAAACAATTTAAGAAAAATTTTTTTTTTTCTGTTTTTGTTATAGCGGCAACAGAAATACATCTGGGAAAATTTCAACTCTCTAGATATCATGGTTCATGAAATACAGCCTGGTGACAGACAGACAGACGGACAGGCAAACAGACAGACGGACAGCGAAGTCTTAATAATAGGGTCCCGTTTTTACTTTAAAAAGTCGGGGTTTTGGCAGGAAAGAGCTACTATACAGGGTGAATATTTTATGTGGGCCTTCAGGGCTATATCCTAAACTATAAGAGATAGCGAAAAATGCTGAAAGGAGTTGCGTGCCCGATTTTGATAAAAACTAAAACTGCATCATTAGATTTTTGAAAAAGTCATTACCCTGGCTAGGAGTCGAACCTGTTGATTTTGCAAAAAAAATTATTATCGTATATTTTATACCAATCGATAGTGTTGCTGATAACGATTAATTCCTAGAAACAAACATAGTATGGAAAATCAAAGGAAATTGCTCTTTTTTGTAGTATTCACCGGTTTTCAGCTATCCGTCTCTGGCAAAATAATAGCGTAGGCATAAAGGGGAAGTCATATTTTTCTAAATTTTTAAATAAGTTCTAAATTCTCTACATCACTTAAAAATTGGAAAAAACAGTTTATGTTTTTTTGTGCAGCAGTTTGTTACGGGATCAGCCATACTTTCTCACTACATTTTTTCAGGGACAGTAGTATGAATATTACAGAAAACTACAAAAGTTACCTATTTCCTTTAATTAGCCATACTATGTTTGTTTCCAAGAATTGATCTCTATCAGCAAGACTATCCATTGGTATAAAAATATAGGATGTTTATTTTTTTGCAAAATCAACAGCCCTGAAGGCCCACATAAAATATTCACCCTGTATACTAACATGAAACTTAGTTGTAAATCGAGTTTAATTGTTTAATTCTGGTGGAATATTATACAATTTAGTTCCGTGAAAGTGCACAAGTGTAGTGAAAGTAAAAATCAGTGTCAAATATGGACTTTTCTCGTTGCCTCTAAAATCTCCTACAAGGTTATAGTAATTTAGCTACGGCTTTACTAAAACCCCTGATTTGACAAACTGTGACGACTTTAAATATCTTGAAACACTGAATCCGATTTCCTTTGGCTCCGTTTAAGTTCGTGACACTTGTTTCAACAACGTCTTTGCTGAAATATAAAATCAAGGTAACCATAACCAGTGGCGGTAAATATGAAAAATCTCTGTAACGACACACAAATATGTAACAACAAAAATACATTCCCACGGGGTAAAGCGATAAGATAATTTGGAAATGTACGTTTTACATGTCCTCGCTCTGCGGTATCACACAATAATTCCGGTGTCAGCAGCAAGGGATGGGTCACATTGTGTAACCGTCTGAGAGTTTTTCACATAAGTGCAGAGAGCTCTTCCGCGACAGCCCGCCCTACATCCGGTGGCTTTATCTCGGCTACGTCGTTTAGGTACGTACGAGTACGTATATTGTAGTAAAGAAGTTATAGGCTGAACAATGAACATTCGTTTTTACTTTGTTTTATACCTAACTAGCGACCCGCCCCGGCTTTGCACGGCTATATTATGCATTTATTATACACTAGCGAACCGCCCCGGCTTCGCACGGCTATATCATGCATGTATTATACATATAAACCTTCCTCTTGAATCACTCTATTTATTAAAAAAAACCGCATCAAAATCCGTTGCGTAGTTTTAAAGATTTAAGCATACAAAGGGAAATAGGGACAGAGAAAACGACTTTATTTTATACTATGTAGTGATATAAACCTTCCTCTTGAATCACTCTATCTATTAAAAAAGCCGCATCAAAATCCGTTGCATAGTTTTAAAGATCTAAGCATACATAGGGACAGACAGCGGCAAGTGACTTTGTTTTATACTATGTAATGATACTTAACGAACTACAACTACCATGCAACGAGGAATATTTTTTTTAGTTTTGGCCAAATGCGTTTTTTTTACAACGCGTTATAAAAGTTTGGACAAATGCGTTTTTGGCCTCTCGCGTTTAAGGGATTACGCGTTTTTGGTCTTTTACGTATATTGGCCTTTCGCGTTTTTTGTCTATACTTACCAATTATATATTTTAATTGGATTTTTTTGCCTACGATACTTAATTTTGTCTTTTGGAGGCAAGAGACATAAATTAAATATTAAATAAATAATATTTTTTTTTCTGTGGAGGCATGAGATCATATTTTTGGAGGCATAAGATCAAGCCATATATTTTATAGTGAATTAAAAGTTATTGCACAACTACATAATATTATACTTACAGAGCAGCAAGTGATGGATATAATCTCTCTCAGGCCTTGACTATTACGGACATGCAATATTTCGAATCAGTGGTCGGGAAACCGCCACATTTTGGCGGATATCGGATGGAAATACTATCTTCCTACATCAAACTCTATAATTCGATACACTTAAAAACTCTACGAATTGACAGCGCCTTTACTTCGAAAATCTTTTCCAAACCTTTTGTAAACATGTATCGAAACACAGAACCTGTTTGCTTAAAATATTTAGAAAGAATACTGTCTTAGTTCAAATAAAGTAATACTTACTGTTAAAAAAACGATAAAAAATAAAACAGACTTACAAATTTTTCTATATTGACCGGCAAGTAGGTAGTCTACGACCAAGTTCATTTGAGGCAAAAAAATCTGACTGCAAATAATCACCCGATAGTTTATGATTTGTTCAACTTAGAAATAGCTTAAAGCAAGACAACGAGAAACAGTCCCGGACATTTACTAATGGATCTAAAGAACATACGTAGCGGTTATAATATTGCTAGTTTACAAAAAGCAACGATATATTGTTCTGAGAAGTAGCAGGTGCTGTCAGCAATGGCAGAGATTGATTATTTCAGAAGGTAAAAGCTTTCTTAAAATTTTCGAGCGGGCAGGTACTTATTGTGGATTGTGTAAGCTATCGATGTGTCATGGTGCAAGTCCAGAATCTAGAACCTCTTACTTAGAAAAAGGTAGGTTCTGATGACTCACGACTTTTGAGACCGCTTCTGTTTTAAATATTTTTGACCTTTGAATACGAATTAGGTGATTTTAGGTTTCGGGTGTGCCAACGTTATTGGACCATTTTTTAAATTAGTTCTAGAATATTTTGGCAATGTGCCCGGAATAGGACGGAGCGAATCTGAAAAGGTGCTTGGTGCTTTTCTTGCGTTTTCAGAGCACTCAACCTACCAATACGAACACTTATTTTTGTAATAACATTTCGTAGTTAATGCAATAAACTCTAAGGCCTTTCAATAATACTTTTGAAATAAAGAGGTTAGAGTTTAATTAAAAAAGTTTCATTACATTGTAATGTAATTATTTATTACAAGTGGGATATAAAAGGGTGGTCCAAAACTCATTATGTCAAAGTTAGTTTAGTGCGTTTAGAATCAAGAAGTTTAGGGTTCGCTTCGGTTAATTTTCATCGCTATGGCTTATAGAATTTTATGCTGATCCTGACTAATCGAGATATCTTTCATGGTCCATAGTAATTTTGACTTAACGAGAATTCGAATTATGTAACTTTGCCGTGAAATGTAGGTATAGTCATTTACTTTTACCATGAAACAAAATGGTCGTGTTAATAAAACTTCTTTTTTACGAAAGATAGGCCCTAAGCTGCGAGATACAGACTCCAACAAGACAGACGGAGATAAATTCAAGACAAATTTAATCAAAATGACAAACAACGGCCGTAATGCCGAGATGTGTTTGAGAAATTGGAACATCCTGTGTTAGGGTAAGATGCCTTAATTTATCATTTATTGACGAGTTATTCTTGTTGTTTACAATATATAGGGTTTATATATTTAAAGTTACAAAACGACAACGGACCATCTGTAGACAAACAACATAACCCCCGACGCAAAAACGACGGGGTGTTATAAGTTAATGTGTGTGTGTGAGTGTGTGTCTGGCTGTTGCATCGTAGCTGCCGAACGGATAAAACAAATAAATAAATATTGCAGGGGCTCTATTTTTGAATCGCTCGTGTGACAAAGCTTCGTCGTATACGCCTACAAGTCACGCTCGACTTCTAAGTCGCATGACACAAATTTACTGTATTTTTGAATCGTTCGTCGTCGAAATTTAAAATGTCAATTTTTATTCGTTTTACGCAGTTATTTGAAAAGCGGTAATTACCAGCGGACATCCGAAATTATCCCAAAAGATATAAATATTTTTCAAAGACCGTTTCCGAATGTTTGACTATGATTGTTTGATGTTTATTCTACCACTCGCCTGTCGGCGACGAGTGGTGGAGACCACTCGTTACGATGGAGCGATTAAAAAATAGCGAATTTCCGATGTCGAACGAATATCAGTAGAAATCGAGCGCTCGACGCAGGGCGAACGATTAAAAAATAGGGCTCCTGGACATTCCACACATCGCCATCTAGCCCAAAGCTAAGTAACTAGACTTGTGTTTTGTTATGTTAGATTTATATACTTTTCTTTTGTAAATATATACTTATAATACATAGAAACAACGAGACCACAGACAAATATTTAAGCATAAATACTTGTCTAAGGCGGGAATCGAATAAAACATTCAAATCGGTCCAGCCGGTTAAGAGGAGTTCAGTGACATACACACGTACAGTAGAATTATATATAAAGAAGAAAGATACTTAACATACTACAGAATTACTTTATTGTGTAAATGTACCTTTGTAATTCCAATGCAAGGCGCTCACCACACGCCCGTTATCTATCAAGAGAGCTAGGTACTGCCACAGGGTATTGCCCATTTGTAAATTAATTCATCTCACTAAGAGGCTGTGCTAAGAGGATGTCTTGTGAATTTAGATTCTGCAGTCGAGATTAAAGTCTTATGAAGTTAAGCAACATCAGGCGGACATTTTTTCTCTGACAAAATGGTTATCTGTAAAGTCTGTTTACGGACGATAATTTTACGTGATAACATCACAAGAAAACAACGAAATCGTTGCTATGGTCACCTTGTCAATATCTCACAATCCCGGAACGTAAGTGACGCACAGCCATAACTTCGGTATATGACCGAAGAAAGAAAAAAAAAACGTAAGTGACGTTGCTAGTGTCTCCTTGTCAATAACGGAACGTGAGCGATGACGTCACATTTTTTGTGAGTGCTGCCGGTGTTCATCGATTTATAGACGTTATCACGTTAAAAAGGTTGTTTGAGAAGGTATGTTATTATCATATTTCTACTAAGGTTTCACAAATCAAAAGGCTTGTTAAAAATGCCTTCGAACTGCTATTCAAATTGTTACCAACACTTTCCTTTAAATTTTCCAATAGAAACAGTTTTAAATGCGATACATTCCGTTACATTTCTATGATTTATTTCTGTTTACTACTCTAGTTGTTTCCTTAGTTACAAAGTGAATTTGTAGATGTAGTGGCGTGGTTCAATTTAACTTGTTTCACTGGAATGATTTATTTTACTAAAGGGATACCTATGCTTGCAGTTCTAACCATAAATAAATACATATACTGTAAACCGATATATGCATGAAATCTCTTCTCTACATATAATAAATTCGAAGTTTTGGAAGTAGGCGTTCTACGTCCATAATGATCTTAGCACTATAGAATTCGCTAACCTTATATAGCTCCGGTAGAAAAAAATCTTGCATGCGCGATTCAGGTTTTCTTAAATTTAGAAAATCACAAATTAGTTGATTATTCTTTTTGTTCTGCTTAAAAATTTTGTACACTTATGTATTTTAAGAATACATAGCAATATACACATTTTTTAACTAAAAAATAAAGTAATTAATTTAATAAGATATTTTTTTTAATTTCAAGTAACTAGCGCCATCTCTTCGTTTTCGCGAAACTACCATTCATCTCAGAAAATGTTGATTTGGTTTGTTTACCTTTGTTTGTGCAGTCTAATTTCGGGAACTAGGAAACAGATTTTAACATAATCTTCACGAATGTGTTCAGAAAATATCAGAAGAGGTTTAGGTATTTCAAGTAGATTTATGTTACTAATTAAAATTTGATATTTCTTGGCGTAAAAAATAAACCATAATATTTTTGCATGAAAACGTACAGAACGTAGGGATGATGTCAAAATTGTCATTTTGACATACGGAAAGAAGCATCTAGCGCCATCTCTTTTTTATTTATAATTTTATTATGGCTTCGCATTACCACTATCGTGCATATAGCCAGTGTCGCGGTCAAAGAAAATTAAATCTAATGCAGGAGCGTTTTTTGAATTTGGAACATTACAACGCTCCAGCAATTTTGTATGAACATGTGTATGAAGCGGCGTGCTGGGGTTATTAAAAACTTAAATACTCTTTGATTGGATCTCTTTTATCAAAGTACTAGCAACCCGCCCCGGCTTTGCACGGCTATTATGCAGTATCTCTTCTCTTATACATATAAAATGCTTTGTCCTGAATGACTGACTGACGGATCAACGCACAGCCTAAACCGCTGATCGTAGAGATCTGAAACTTGGAGGGTGTGTTCTTTGTATGACGTAGGCAGCCGATAAGAAAGGATTTTCCGAAATTCTACCCCTAAGGGGGTGAAAAAGGGGGACAAAGTTTGTATGGGACAACGTGATTCCTTGGTCCAATCTACTTCAAATTTTGCATAAACATTTTTTAACAGAATTGATGAAACACGTGTTTCGTATTTTATTAAAATTCATCCTCTAACGGGATTAAAAAGGGGTAGGAAGTTATTTTGGGGGTGATTTCCTCCGAAGTTGATATCAATACTCCTTTTAACTTACCTACATTGTATTTTGACACATGTTTGAAAACACAATCCGATTTTATTCAAAAGAGGTTGCACTTTTAGAACACGGCCTCATAGGAACGTACTATTCGAAATTTAAAACGGTGAGGACTAGAACTGTGCTAGAACATTTTGGTTATGTTTACGAATTATTCCCTAAACAAACCCGCGTAAGTCCCGTTACCGTGGGAATATCGGGATAAAATGTATGCTACACTATTAAGTATTCTGTGACGTTCGTGTTTGCTGGAACGCGTTCGGCCGAGCGGCTGCAGTTTTTTCAGTTCAGTTCAGTTCATTTATTTGCGTAAAAGTTGGTACATTAATAAGAACTTATAAAATATCATAATACAGTTTCTCAACTTTAGTCAAATGTATTGACATGCAAATACAAATTTACAGTTATTACCTACATACTTTTATATAATACTATCAATTTCTTGTTCAACTTATTGAATTGCAAAATTGTCAAAATTATAAATAATATCAAATAAAAATAAAGGTTTGAAGAGTATTAGATAGATAAATGTCAATGAAACTTAGGTGCCAACAATTTTGGAAAATTAATAGATACCAAGGAACTCATTTACGGAATAAAATACCTTTTCCAATAGCCAAGACTTAAGCTTTCGATAAAATAATTTTGTAGGTAATTTTTTAATGTTTTCAGGGATTCTGTTATAAATACACACACACATAGCCGCACTATTTTTCTTATAAAGTTGTGTTCTAGGAAATTTGGCTAAAACTAGTCTATCTGAGTTCCTTGTTGATCTTGGGAATAAATCACTCGCTGTTTTAAAACAATTCATGTTTTCTCTAACAAATTTAGCTATTTCGAAGATATACATACTGGGCAATGTTAATATCTTAAATTTCAGAAATAGAGGCTTACAGGATTCCCAAGGTGGAATACCTGCAATAGCCCTTACACATTTTTTTTGAGCTATAAATGCTCTGTCTTTATCAGTAGAATATCCCCACAAAATAAGACCATATCTCAACACAGAAGCGACATAACCGTGATATGCAGTAAGAACAGTCCTTTGATCTGCAACTTTTCTAAGCCTGTACAGTACATATACAAACCTATGTAACTGACAACACACCTGCTTAACATGTGATTTCCAGTCACAGCAATAATCTATGTTGAGTCCAAGAAATTTAGTTTCATCAACAAAAGTCAAAATTTGGTTTCTGTGCTTTATTTCTATAACATTTCTTCTCCAACTACATGCACTAAATTGTATTAGTTTCGTCTTTTCTAAGTTCACTTGTAAATTATTTTTATAAAGCCATGAAATTATTAAATTAATATTATGTTCAATGTCAGAAGCAAATTTATTCATGTCATTATTAGAGGTAATTATAATTGATAAGTCATCTGCGAAAAGAGTACATTCATAAGTCGTTACATCTGAAATGTCATTTATGTATAATAAAAACAAGAGCGGGCCGAGAACACTGCCCTGCGGTACCCCACATGAGTTAAGTTCATAGCTGGATCTATTTGTTGTTAATTCGTTATTTTTATCAATGCTCAGAATTTCAACTGCCTGCATTCTATAACTTAAATAGGACTCTATCCATTTCAATGCAGGGCCTCTTATGCCGTATTTTTCTAACTTGTCTGATAAAATGTGATGTGAAACAAAGTCAAAGGCTTTCGACATATCAAAGAATATACCCACTACTTTCTTTTTGTTATCAAGCGGAACGAGTATATTGTTAATTAGCTGAAAACAAGCAGACGTTGTTGATTTTCCTTTCTGAAACCCATGCTGTTCATTTTTTAGGATGCTATTTTTTGCAATGTAAGCAGTTAGTCTTATATGCATCGCTCTTTCTAAAATTTTAGACATAATAGGTATAAGAGTGATGGGCCTATAGTTATTTATCTTCAAAGTGTCATCTTTTTTGTGGAGTGGTTTCACTATCGAGTATTTCAAAAGTTTTGGAAACGTACCCTGTTCAAATGAAAGGTTTATCAGATAGGTTAAAACGGGTGTTAGTTCCATAGCACTTTCTTTAAGAATTTTAGTAGCTAAGTTGTCATAACCAACAGCGTTAGTATTCTTTAGGGTCAAATTATACGATGTACTTCATCATGACTACACGGCTTTAGAAAGATACTATTACATAGGCGGGTTTTCAAAGTACTGTGTAAGCTCGTACCATGGCCGTTTTTTGTCTGGTTTATCCAATAGTCGTTAAATTTTTCTGCTTTTTTTTTTTTTTTTTTTTTTTTTCCGGTTCCGGTGTCATACTGTAAACATTTATTGTCATCGCTCGCAACAAATTAATTAAAAATCACTGCAAAACCCGCTCAAGAGTCGAATCAAAGGACGAAAACCCGAAGAGAGATCCTCACCTCAAGCACTCAACTAAAAATTACGGTGGAAAACTGAAAAAGTAAGCAGATCAAACCAAAACAACATCACATTTAGAGGTTAGAACACATCAAAGAGAAGTTAGCTTCAAGTGAGTCTCCATTTCTACCAACATAGCGGCTAAGAAATGTCATTGTCAACTAACTGACATCTGACAGTTACACCTGAGTGTTGCCATTTTAAAAAATACCATCAGGGTTACCAACTTGGGAAATCTCCCCAAAATTGTCGGAAAAAAAAAAAAAAACTACCAGGGTTACCAACCTAAAAAAGTCTCCCTAAAAAGATGGATAATCAAATGGAAATGCTCTTCCACAAAATAAGAGACGAAATGGCAGTACAGACTAAACAAATTACGGAGTCAGTAACAGAACGGGTGCTGGAAGTTCTAGACAAAAAATTAGCGGTGGTGATTGAGGAAAACAAAAATCTAAAAACAAAGGTCGACACTATGGAAAAGAAAATTCAATTTTTGGAAGATGCTAGGAGGAAAACCAACTTGATATTTTTTGGAGTGAGCGAGAAAGAAAACACGGAATCAGAGATTGAAAACATAAAAACCATAATAGAAAGAGAGACCAAGATAGGCATCCAAACTTTCGAAATAACGAATGCCTACAGACTGGGAGCAAAAGGAAAAGGGATACGCCCTCTGCTAGTGTGCTTTACCTCAGAGTTGAAGAAGAACTTGATACTAAGAAATAGTCTTTCTATTTCTTAGTATCAAGTTCTTCTTCAAACAGGATCAAATATCATAATTAAAGAGGATTTCTCGAAAGAAGTGCTGGAGAAAAGGAAACAACTGGTACCTCAACTCCTAAAAGAAAGAGAGAAAGGCAATATTGCATACATCAAAAAGGATAAACTCATTGTTAAAGACCCCAACGAAGATAATAAGATTAAAAGGAAGAGGGACCAAGCGGAATCGCCCAATAACTCACCAAATCTGCCTAGCACCTCGGCACATAAGAAACTTAACACGACAAGTATGTTTAACTACGTTTCTAGAACCAGAACAACTTCGCTCTCTGAGGCAAAAAACTAACAAACATCGGCAACTGGAAATCAAAATCAAACAAAGATACAAGAAAAAACACAAACATATATAAAAACATAAACACCCCAAGCCGGCTGGTCCCCGTGGGGAAAGATGACCACTACCTTCCAACTACTAAAAAAATATACTATATAGCCACCTACAATGTACTAACCCTGAAAACTAAAGAAAGTCTAATAGAACTAACTACCTCGCTACAAAACATAAAATGGACAATTATTGGTCTCAGCGAAGTTCGAAGATATGGAGAATCAATAGAGGAGCACGAAGATTATATTCTCTACTACAAAGGTGAAACACCAGGCTCATATGGCGTTGGATTTCTAATCCATAAAGAAATAAAGGATCAAATTGAAGAAATAATCGGCATTTCAGAGAGAATAGCTGTCCTAAACGTAACTATTGGTCAGAAAACCTGGTCCATAATCCAAATCTACTCCCCTACCGAACAATCAAGCAAATCTGATATCGACTCGTTCTATACAAAACTTAGTACCACTTTAAAAGAATATGCACATAAAAACTTGATAGTAATGGGAGACTACAATGCACAAATTGGAGAGAGGAAGCCAGGAGAGGAATTAATACTGGGACCTTACTGCTACGGGAAGCGTACAAGGAACGGCCAAAAATTAATCGAACTAGCATATGAACACAATCTAAAAATACTAAATACGAAATACAAGAACCGAAAAACAAACAGATGGACATGGGTGTCTCCAGGTGGCGCTTACCATAACGAAATTGACTACATTCTCACAAACAAAAGCGGATTATTTGAGGACTGCCGTGTACTTAGTAACATTAATTTTAATAGCAACCATAGGATGGTTCGCGCTCATTTAAAAACTACACAGAACCATAGAAGACCATTTAAAGTAAAACTCCACCCCAAAACTAACATAATAGACATGGAAAAGCTAGAGATCCAACTAGACGACTTAAAATACACTACGAAAGACCGTAACATACAAACAAAATACGACATACTTTGTAACGCTATAAATACATCAACAAAAAGACAAACAACAGTAAAGAAAACAAAAGAAATATCAGAGAAATCAAAGGAACTTCTAGACAAAAGAGCTAAACTGATAAGAAAGGTAAATAAGACAAAGGCTATTAGAACAGAAATAGCATCTCTCAGCAAGCAAATAAGGAAAAACATAAAGAAAGACAACCAAACAAGGAGAATGACAACATTTCATAAGCACATAGCTCAGACAGGTGGTATTAAGAAAGCCATAAATGAATTAAAAGACAAAGTGGAATGGATACCGAGGTTGAAAGATGAGAAAGGAAAGAATCAGTCAAAAAGACTTGACCTACTAGCTACAGCAACAAAATATTACCGCAGTTTATATTCTACAACGGACAGTAGCGTAACAGTTGATCTTACAGGGTGCGACACCGTGCCTGAAATATTATTAAAGGAAGTTGAGACAGCAATAGATAGCCAAAAAAGAGATAAAGCCCCCGGTCCTGACAACATAACTAATGAGATGCTCATGTCTTGCAAGAAACTAGTCGCCCCGATCCTGTCGATACTATTCAATGAGATCCTATCCTCAGAATACCTCCCCTATCAGTGGTTAACGTCAATTATAACACTAATACACAAAAAGGGCGATAAAAATGACATCGGCAATTATCGACCTATCAGTTTGATGTCAAATATATATAAGATCTTTGCGAAAATAATCCTCAGTCGAATAACCAGAGTACTCGACGAAAACCAACCCCAAGAGCAGGCTGGATTCAGACGTGGCTATTCAACGATCGATCACATCCACGTTGTAAAACAGATTATAGAAAAAAGCAAAGAATATAATATGTCCTTCTACTGCTGTTTTATAGACTACTGTAAGGCATTTGACTCGATCGAACATCAAAGTATATGGCAAGCACTCAAAAACCAAGGAGTTGAAACTAAGTACATCAGAATTATACGGAATATATATCAAAACAGCAAAGCTAGAGTAAAACTTGAGAGAGAAGGAGGAGAAATCAGAATCGAACGTGGAGTACGTCAGGGTGACCCTTTATCACCGAAACTCTTTAATGCAGTGCTAGAAGAAATCTTTCGCAAAATGAGCTGGGATAAATACGGATTGAGAATAAATGGGGAAAAACTCACTAATCTTAGATTTGCAGACGACATAATATTATTCTCGTCCACTAAAGCCGAACTGTCGAACATGCTCAATGACCTAGAAAAAGAAAGCCGGTTAGTAGGTTTGACTATGAACTTGTCTAAAACAAAGGCTATGACAAACAGAACTGAAGATCCAATTATTATGACAAGCAACGACAGGATTGAATACGTCCAGCAATATACCTACCTAGGCCAAGTTATCTCGCCTAAAGATCAAACAAAAGAAATTGACTCAAGAATAGGAAACGCATGGAAGAAGTATTGGTCACTTAAAGAAATTATGAAAAGCAAACAAACGAAAATGAACATAAAAAGGAAACTCTACAACACCTGCGTCCTTCCTGTGTTGATCTACGGCTGCCAGACATGGGCTCCTACACAAGTACACACTAAAAAACTGGAGGTCTGCCAAAGATCTATGGAACGCAGCATGCTGGGGATTAGGAGGTCAGACAGAATAAGAAACACTACTATAAGGGAAAGAACAAAAATACAGAATGTTACCTACACAATTAGAAAACATAAATGGAGATGGACGGGACATACTGTACGTGGTGTAGACAAATGGAGTAAACTGTTTATGGACTGGTATCCGAGAAATCTGAAGAGAAGACGCGGAGGACAATACAAAAGATGGGAAGACGAACTCAGAAAGGTGGCGGGAGGGACATGGCCAAGAAAGGCCAGAGATAGACAGAAATGGAAAGAGTTGGAGGAGGCCTTTGTCGACAGACAAACAGATGCGAGCCTAGTTGCCGAAACTAATTAGATGTTAAATTATAGAAAAAAAAATAGGTATATACTAAAAAAGCATGTGAACTAAATGTACTAACATTATGTATCTGAAATAAAGGCTTATTTATTATTATTATTATTATATAAATTTTTCTGCTATCTCTTGAGGATTAATTATTTCGACGTCTCGTTTCGTTTTGTTGTTTAGGTACTCAGGACATACTAATTGGATTTTGATGTTCCTTTTTTTTGTAAATAATCGTCGCGACACCACACTGTTCAATGCGAAATAGAAAGACGAAACGAAAATAACTGGCTTTCTTTCTATGCAAAACGTGTCGTTACATCTTTTGGTCTTAACTTTTTCCGTCTCTTTTTTCGCAACGCAAGATAAGGAACTTCGCTCCAAAAAAAATGTGTAAACTAAGTATCAGTGTCTTTTATTATGGGCGTTTATTTTAACGCGGTAACAATGTAATCTGAATTGATGATTAATCTATACTTACTAATATTATAAAGCTGAAGAGTTTGTTTGTTTGAACTCAGGAACTACTGGTTCGAATTGAAAAAATATTGTTGTGTTGGTCAGTCCATTTTTCTAGAAGGCTACTTTTTATTTTGATATTTCCACGGGATCGAGACTTACGCGAGTAAAACCGCGGGGTGCAGCTAGTAAATAAATAAAATTAGGCTTTGTTACTGTCACAAAATTTAAAATAGGTAGCAAACTAAACTTAGTTTCATTTAATCTATCCTACTAATATTATATACTAATATTATAAATGTGAAAGTTTGTGTGTGCGTGTGTGTGTGTGTATGTATGTTTGTTACTCCTTCACGCAAAAACTACTGGACCGATTCCGACGAAACTCGGTACCTAGAGAGCTGAAGACCTGGATTAACACATAGGCTACTTTTTATCTCGATATTCCCACGGGATCGGGACTTACGCGGGTGAAACCGCGGGGCGCAGCTAGTTTTTAATATAGCTGACTGTAGGTTCGGTAAACGATATTATACAGCTTGTCGAAGGCGGCTACTCGGTAGGGAAAAAATAGAATATAGAAAAGGCTTGGAAGTTTTATTTATCTTTCGTTGTTTGAATCCAAACTGGTCCAGTCACTTTCTTGATTTTATCCACCGAACAATTCATCTATCTCTCTTTGTTTCTTTTGCTTCCCCTTGGATACCAATCTGTTATTATTATTGTCTATTTTTCTTATTTTCTATCTCAACTTAACAATAAATCCCGTCCTCTCTCTCAACAAACTGCGTATCGTGTGAAAAATCGCTAAAATAGACCTCGGTATCTTCTTTTATATATAAAAATCAATTGCTGTTCCTTAGTCTCGCTAAAACTCGAGAACGGCTGAATCGATTTAGATGATTTTGGTTTTGAAATGTTTGTCGTAGTCCAGGGAAGGTTTTAACGGTGAGAATTTAAAGATCGGACTTACGCGGGTGAAACCGCGGGGCGCAGCTAGTCAGGTATAAATTTGAAGTTGCTAGGTTCGTGCGTTCCTTAGAAAATCGGTGGTGACACATGGACAGACGGACCTTTTTTACCTTTTGAGGTGCGGAACTTTAAAAATAACATAAAAAAAATGTTGATGTAGGTAATAGTAAATATTTTTGAGCCATACACGAGATTATGAAATTCTCAATAATGTGAAGTCAATATCTTAACTACAAATTAAACACATTTTTGTTTTATTGCCCGTCAGAAATCATTGATTTTTACTTCTGTGTGGTTTTAACGGATGAACGCTCTTAAACTAATTCAGCCACACGTTTTGGTTGACAGACCAACTTTGATTGATAAAGGATTGATAAAAATGTACCCCTCAGATGTTGCTTAGGAAGATACGAGAGAAATTCGTCACCAACTGCCGTAAGCACGTATCGTAAAGGGAAGACATGCGTGCGTAATAAAGCCATTGGAGCATTAATTTTGTTTGAGTTTAGACGGAATTATTTAGACAATTTCATGATTTATTCATACCGAGGCTCTGTATAGATTTTCTATGATTTGATGGAAGAGTAGATTGGTAGGTCTAAGTCTAAGTTTACAACGTAGAGTGTAAACTTTCTATTGGAAGATAGTTTTATTTTTTCGATCAATGTAATTGAACGATTGTTCCGAACGATTGTTTGAACGAACTCCGAATGCTTCTTAGGTATATAGCGAAATTTATTATAAATGAACAAGTAACTATACTATACTAAATAACAATTAAATAGCGAAAACTTAAATCAAGTAATTAAATAAACTACCTATTTTACTTATACTAAAATAAAAGTCAAAATGGGGGTCCCTAGGAAGTGTGCCTAAAAGGCTGGCAGCGTTACCACGTTGGATGGCGATGCTTATCCGTTGTCCGAGGTACGAGCCAGCCCTTTGGTCACCCGAAGCTAAAACTAGTAATTTTGAAACATTTATATAGTATATTTATATATATTAAGATAGTCTATTCCAAAACTAGGGATAAATTAGGTCATTGACCTAAGATTGAACTATAAGGTATATTTTTCATTGTAACGGCTTAACCGATTGAGATGATTCTTTTTGTGTTCGGAAGGTGACACCTCAGGGGTGGTCCCATAAAATTTTGGTGGAGATCTGATGAGAATCTTCGGACTGATGAACAGAATTGCACCTCGAGAGTGCAGCAAATTGCTCAGTTTTCGATTTCCACCAGTACAATTGGCCCATAAACGAACAGTTACCGATAAATGGAATATCTGAAACCACCTTCTCATCAGAAAACTATTCAATCGGTTACGATTACAGGTTACAATTTGAATAAAATATTCGCCTTTGCCTCGCCGGACTGGGTTTGAATGAATTTTGATAGAGAACCCTATCCTAAACGAAGATCTGATAAGGATCTACGGAGTGATGAACAGATCTGCACAGCGAGATTCAACAAATTGCTCAGTTTTCCATTTCCACTAATAGAAGTGGCCCATACACAAATAGGTACCGATGATTGGAGCATCTGAAAACACCTTCTTATCATCAAACTCTTCAATGGGTTACGATTAGGTACAGGTTGCAATTTGAAGAAACAGTCGCTTTCGCCTCATGGAGTAGAATTTCCAGTGGCATTGGCAC
Source organism: Idaea aversata (assembly GCA_907269075.1). NCBI lineage: Eukaryota > Metazoa > Arthropoda > Insecta > Lepidoptera > Geometridae > Idaea > Idaea aversata. Next base: position 5,076,134 of record OU026084.1, read on the forward strand.
TAAAAATGATTAAATAAAAAAATAAATTTAAATTTAAAAAACCGACTTCAAAAAAACCTAAAAACAAAAATTAAAAAACCTGAAAAGAAAAACAAAAAAGTGTAAAATAACCCATTTCGGGTTACTTACTTGGAAGTCGGACTGGGTGACACCATGTTTTCTTTATACCTCTCAACATTCAATCTAACCCAGTCCGACTTCCAAGTAAGTAACCCGAAATGGGTTATTTTACACTTTTTTGTTTTTCTTTTCAGGTTTTTTAATCTTTGTTTTTGTTAGGTATGTTTATTTTATTATTTCATTTATTTATTAGGTACACCGACAGTAACACACACTAATACTAAGAAGAAAGAAAAACATTACCGAAATAATAGTCAAGTGTGTTTACCAATAATAACAACTTTACACAACTTTTTATGTTTATGTAATAAGGTTTTCGGTTCCCTAATAAATAAGTAAAATATTTACCACACATAGAATATTTTATATAGGAACGAACATAATCTTAGTTAATGGTGTAAGTCTGTAAGTTCTAATTTAGGAAAAAATATGTCCGGTCCACTTAATTTATGGTACGTTTTATGGCCCTCGAACGTCCCAATGGATGTAGTTCGGTGGCACAGGACATTAATTTACTGTGGAATTCTACTAAAGCTATACGTCCACTACGCTAATACGCAGAGTATGGGGCAGCGGCAATAGCTTTCTGAAGATAATGGCGGACAGGTTTAACTTGCCGTTAGTGAGAAGGGTTTGCGGTGGTTCCCTTGTTTCTCTCCGTAGTCTAGCCTTCCATAGCTTATTGTAATTTACTAATACTAGTCTTCATTGTATTACTAACAATTATAGACTATTAAGCTCGAAATAAATTCATTTGACCAATAAAACTACGCTAATACCATAGGTCAAATTAATTTATGTTATGCTAGAACTTTTCGGACTGGGGCGGAATGTCATGAGTCATTTCTTGCCGTACTTTGTCGATCTTCTTATTTACAGAACGGATTCAAATTCTACCTAATGAAAGTGGTTTCGGAGGCAAAAGATAAATATTATTCGAATTTTATGAAATCAGTCATCTTTTATAGATTTTTTGATGATTTCGATAGGCTGTGAAACGACGAGGAAATTTCCAAAACTAGCTGCGCCCCGCGGTTTCACACACGTAATAATTTTCTACGCAATTTTCTTAATTTGTTCTTTCATAAGAACCTTCTCCTGATAATAAACAGAACAAAAAAAGAATTGGCGAAATCGGTTCAGCTGTTCTCGAGATTTGCGTTTAGCAACACAGCTATTTATTTTTATATTATAAAATATCGGTAAAGACCCGTACTTATAAATTGTATGGAAAATTTAAAAACAATTATGATTAAATTAACAATTTTAGTTGTAAGTGACGGGCTTAATGTTTTGGCGACTATCTCAGTTATAGTGGGCTAATACCTTAAATTAGATCCGTTGTGGAACGAAACGGTATTATAGACGTAAACCCTTTTACTTTATTAGTTACTGCGTTATTCTTTCCACGGGTGGAAACAGCATGTTGAAACTCATTTAAGTGCTTATTTCATTCGTATGTAAAATTTGGGCAAACTGGTAACATTTTGAAACAAAATTTACGTAAATTGATGGTACGTACGTAGGCCGTAGGCTTTGACGATGAAATAAAAATGTTTTCCCCCTTTCCCGTAACGTTTCTAACGAGTTTGCTTTTGGCTTTGATTGCATCATCGTAACACGTTTTTAACATATTTTGCTACATAGGTACGAACTTTTTCTAATATTTTTGTGTTCCTTACTATAGTTAATGTATCTGAAATTATTTTACATCATTTTACAATAAAAACGGCAAAACGCGTAACAAAAAACCTCGGTGACTAAAATGTACAATGTCTCAAATGCGGAAAGTCAAAGAATTTGCAATTCTAAAAGACCATGCATGTACCACCTTAAAGCATGATTGTGCTGAACCCAGAGTGCGAGTTTTCGTCTAATAAACGTTATTTCACGTTTTCATCTCTTTGTTTCTTGATTTGGACACCCTTTTGAATAACAAGCACTAGTTTATGAAGTTTTTGATTTACCTAATACACCGAAAATTAGAGAGCACTTTTGTTTCTCTTTAACCGAAAACGCCATATTGGCTTTGTCCGTTTCTCACTCGCTCATTGGCCGTAGGAAGAGACGGAAAAAAGGATAGGTATATTAAGGAATGCTTAGGAAAGAAAGAGACGGAGTATCGCTACTGTAATTTGACAGATAATATACGTAATTTCCTTTTAGTATTATTTTAGAGTTGCCACTTTCCTGGCCCAAACACTAGCCTTATTCCATTATTTGAGGTCAGCTCTGCTAGTCACTCTTTGCCAGAACACTCGGTCCTGGGTAGTACTGTCACATTTTCGTAAACGAGAAAATTGTATGGAAAGTTAAAACTTCACATTACGTCTGGTAGGAGCGCTTTTGTCTTTACGCTAACGTAGCCTTTGCTATATAAAAAACTCACACAGCGAGTCCTTAGCAACTTACCTTGTTCCTGCGAAGAGGCAGCACGAAGTCTCCCTTCATCCGTCCGCTTTTCCATCTCAGATATAACCACGTTACATATCGACAAACAAACTCAATACTTCCCGATAAAAACACAATTACTCACTATTCGATCACTTGATCTTCACGCGATTAAAGGTTAATGTACTTTAGTGGGTAACTGTACTATTAATGATTAAAGATAACATAACGCCATGTTTTATTTGTTTTACGATGTTTTTATGTAATTAATCTATCAATCAAGAGGGTTAGGTACAGTCGGAGTCAGAGTTGTAGACCCACCGTAGCGTTTTAAAATTAATATTATTGAAATGTTTTTATTCCAATAATATATCTACATTTGGGGTCTCCATACAAACTATTACATCCGTAGTCGACTGTTTTCTCCCAAATAATGACACTAGAGCAAATATTTTTGGTGCATAAAACTTATAAATGCCATGACTATTTTTAGTTTTTTTTTATTTTTTTTATTTTAATTTCTATGATAATTAGAAAATGAAAAAAACCAAAACATAGGGGCATAGTCATGGCAGTTATAGGTTTTATGGCACAAAAATATTTGTGCTAGTGTCATTATTCAAGGAGGAAACAGTCGACTACGTTTGTATGGAAAGCGCGCAGGTACCCTTTCACCTTAATAGGTATCTTCTAGGAAGGCGTGTTACATCTTAGGCCACATCGTCACCTACCATCAGGCAGGTGTGATAGTGGTCAAACGCTGACCTATCATTTCTAAAAAAAAACATAAAATTCTCGTGTCGCGCTGTTACCAAACTCCTCCTAAACGGCTGAACCGATTTATATGACATTTTTTATGTATATTCTCTAGGGTCCGTATTAATAAACCGAACTCAATATCGATTTCAATCTTGAGTTTGCTCTTGAGTTGTTGCGCTGATTAATAAACCTATCTTAAGACGCGATTAAAGAGCGACGTATCACTTGAGTCATACCGTATTAATAAATCAAACTCAGCTCTCAAGATATGTAGTTTCGTGAACTCAAGTCTGATTGCGGGTCATACAAATCTTACATTTTTTTGACAGCAAAATATGACGACACTACCTACCATAGGGTAAGAACTTATCATTCAAGGTAAGAACAAAGCGTTACTGTCATTCAAGATCAGTCTCAAATCTCAAGAGCGATATCAGCCTGGTTAAAACTTGAGTTTTATCTATTAATTAACGCCTAACTTAAGATAGTGACCACATCTCAAGATTCACTCGATTGATACGCACTCAAGATCGATATTGAGAGCGATTTATTAATACGGGCCTAGGTCTGAGAATCGGCCAACATTTGTTTTTTTTATATATGCAGACAATATTTGCCAAGACAGCTATTTATTTAATAAATTCATGAGTTGAAAGACTTTAAACTTCAACTCAAGCAGGACCTCAAAATCTTGCTTGAGTTGAAAACATTCTAAAATAGCAGTTTTGGAGCTCTACAATGGGTCTGCACTTCTGACACCGACCGTACATAATATCCGAACAAATTTTGTTATGGAGGCCTAAATTTTTACCTATATAGGGTTACTAGCTGCGCCCTGCGGTTTCACCCGCGTAAGTCACAATCCCGTGGGAATATCGGGATAAAAGGTAGCCTATATGTTAGTCCAGGTCTTCAGCTATCTACAAACCGAGTTTCATCACAATGAAGGAGTAACAAACAAACACACAACCTTTCACATTTGTAATATTTTTAGGGTTGGTAATTATATAAGAAAGCGTTGAGGGCTACTTCTGCGTGAACCTTTTTAAAAAATTCCTCTCAGCTTAGTCGACCATGTCCAGAGGGGAACTCGTCGATACATGAAAATTATAACGAATCGAATATTTGTAAAAAGTTGTACCAACTTCTCGTAATTCCACGAAATATCGGAGGGTATATTTTTATGTTTCCGGAAATAACAGACAGACCGGAAGCAACGAAAAGAAATTATTTTCTAACTGAGCTAAATAAACGAAGAAAGTTTGTCCAATCGGTTCGTTTTCAGCTTTTATATGGTTATACGTACCTACCTTTATGTGTAATGTTATTTTATTGTACAATACCTACTTTGTAGGTAGCAGACCTTCTCCATTCTAAGGTATCCTGGAAGAAATCGCTCTAAGCGAGAAGGTCGCCTGTTTGTACAATTTAATAAGCTTTCTTGTCCTCTTTGATTATTTTCAATGATACGGTATTTCAATGGTATTTTCACCCGTTCCTGAGAAAATCGGTGGTGACTGACAGACGAACGGACAAGAAAGTGATCTTATAAGGGTTACTTTTTTATACCTTTTGAGGTGGGGAACCCTAAAAGAATTTGTTTGACGTGGGAATCGAGTCCGGAACCTTCCGCGTTGCAAGCGGGCGTTCTCCCACTGTGCCTAAGGGAAAACCCTAAATGTATATTAATAGTCATCACTACATAGTATTAAAATAAAGTCGCTTTCTCTGTCCCTATATCCCTTTGTATGCTTAAATCTTTACAACTACGCAACGGATTTTGATGCGGTTTTTGAAGTGAAAACTTCTTATGGCGCGTTGGGCACTTTTGTGGGTGAGCATTTTCAGCCGTTCTCGCGACAGACGACAGATTTTCTCGCGACAGATGAGATTTTACACAGATATACAGTTTTTTAATTTGGCTGTGAGTGTATTAAGACGTACATATGGTATTTTTTAACGGACGACTATTGACGGACGACAAATGTCGGACGACTATTTGTCGGACGACAAATAGTCGTCTGACTATTATTTTTTTTTCATCTAAAACTCTTTTTGCGTATGTTCTCGCGACAGATGAGATTTTACACAGATATACAGTTTTCACTTCTGCCTGCACTCCCGGAGTGCGCTGTTTTTTTTTTAAATAGATAGAGTGATTCAAGAGGAAGGTTTATATGTATAATACATGCATAATATAGGCGTGCGAAGCCGGGGCGGGTCGCTAGTACTCCATAAAATACTACTGGCAGATCACAATAAAAATATGATCGCAGTATGGCTTTTTATTTTATTGCTACGAGATGTTACGGCGTAGCTTTTACTACGTAGTCTACGCCGTAGGCGAATGTTTTCATTAAAATTGAGTAGAATAATTAGGTAGAAAATAATAATAAGATAATTAGAATCTTGTTTTGTGTTTTATTTTAATTAGGTTTTGTTTTGTTCCTTATAATTTGTATGTAGGTACTTACTTTTTATTTAAATATTTTTTTTAAAAACACAAGGAAAATCAGGCCATTAAAAAAAAATATTAAACTTGATTCCGGTGTTCTTTAATTTTAAATTTTGACGTGATAACGTCTCATAAATTGATAACCAACTGCATTCACAAAAATGTCTCATGCTTCATGAAGCATGAGACATTTTTGTGAATGTTCCGGAAACGCGTCATGTTATTGACAAGGTAACGATATCATCTATTTTGTCTTATGACGTTATCACGTAAAATTATCATCCGTAAACCAACATTTTTGGTAACCATTTTTAATGTTGAAAAATGCGCGAAAAATTCAATTTAATAAAAGAACTGAACTCATATTCTATAAACTAAGCTTTTTCTAAAGATAAATTCATATTCATAATAATGCTAAATATTCTTTTAATATAAGTACGAAACTTCTGCTCTAATAAGAATAAATGGAATAAAGAAAATATGTTTTTATATTACTTGTTCAATGTCTAGATGCTGTTTTAACCAACAGTTTTATTATTGATGGAGCTCAGTAAAGCCACGTTTTATTAAAATAAAGTTTATTTAATCTACGAAGGAAGATATATACGCAAACAACGAAGTAGAAAGATACTGTAGAATTTATTTTGTAAAGGTTTAAGAGAAACCATTAGTTAAAAAAATATTGACTTTAAACCTTCGTCTTGAATCACTCTATCTATTAAAAAAACCGCATCAAAATCCGTTGCGGAGTTTTAAAGATTTAAGCATACAAAGGGATATAGGGACATAGGGACAAAGAAAGCGACTTTGTTATATATACTACTAGCTGCGCCCCGCGGTTTCACCCGCGTTAGTCCCGATCCAGTGAAAATATATGACGAAAAACGCTGAGCAATTTCACAGATGTCAAATTGACACAGTTTGACATCTGTTAAATGTCACTTTGATGTCTGTCGAATGTCACTTTGACGTCTGTCGAATGTCACTTTGACGTCTGTCGAATGTCACTTTGACGTCTGTCGAATGTCACTTTGACGTCTGTCGATTGTCACTTTGACGTCCGTCAAATGTCACTTTGACGTTCGTCGAATGTCACTTTGACGTCTGTCGAATGTCACTTTGACGTCTGTCGAATGTCACTTTTACGTCTGTCGAATGTCACTTTGACGTCTGTCGAATGTCACTTTGACGTCTGTCGAATGACACTTTGACATCTGTCACTCTGACATCTGTCACTTTGACATCTGTCACTTTGTCATCTGTCACTTTGACATGTCACTTTGACATCTGTCACTTTGACATCTGTCACTTTGACATCTGTCACTTTGACATCTGTCACTTTGACATCTGTCACTTTGACATCTGTCACTTTGACATCTGTCACTTTGACATCTGTCACTTTGACATCTGTCACTTTCACGTTTATAATATTAGTAGGACTAGCGACCCGCCCCGGCTTCGCACGGCTATATTATGCATGTATTATACATATAAAATATAAACCTTCCTCTTGAATCACTCTATCTATTAAAAAAAACCGTATCAAAATCCGTTGCGTAGTTTTAAAGATTTAAGCATACATAGGGATATAGGGACAGAAAAAGCGACTTTGTTTTATACTATGTACCTAGTGATAGTGATGTAGTGATGAAGTGATTTTTTACAGCACCAGCAACATTTAATCTCAGACTAAAAGAACTTACATTTAATCTACACTAATATAACAAAGCTGAGGAGTTTATTTGTTTGTTTGTTTGAACGCGCTAATCTCAGAAACTACTGGTTTGTATTGAGAAAATATTTTTTTTTGGATAGTCAATTTATCGAGGAAGGCTTTTTACTTTTTATTTTGATATTCCCACGGGATCGGGACTTACGCGGGTGAAACCGCGGGGCGCAGCTAGTCCACGATATTTAGGGGACTGCAGTGTCTGGGCCACACATGTATTTAATGTATTAGACTTACTCAGCATCTATGCCACCCTCTCAGCTTAGTCGACCATGTCCAAGAAAGAACTTGTAAATTTCCAAAAAATTGCACAGCGACGAGTTTCGAACTCACGACCTACTTATTGTGCTACACCAACTTACTGGTTATTGTGCTACACCAACTACGCCACAGGTAACTGTTGTTTATTTTTTCGATCGTCTTTTGATTATGTTTTAATCGTCTTTTGTTTATGTTTTTAATCGTCTTTAGTTTATGGTTTTAATCGTCTTTTGTTTATGTTTTCGATCGTCTTTTGTTTATGTTTTCGATTGTCTTTTGTTTATGTTTTCGATCGTCTTTTGTTTATGTTTTCGATCGTCTTTTCAATTGTCTTTTGTTTCCGTTTCCAAACTGGTTTCGTACGAAGATGATTTTTTCTTCTTTAGTTACTGGTTACGAACCTCCGGCTTTGTATACGGCCGAAGTGGTATTAGTTTCATGTAAGGAAAAAATACCTCATGTTATGAAACTGGGTTCGTACGAAATAGTACATTGTTACCCTAGGTGTGAAAGTCACTCATTAAAGTTCCGAGACGGAGATTGGCGTAGCGAGGGCGCTAATAGTTCGAGGGAGGTCGACTCAAATACGTCGGTACTTACCGAAGAGATTTTTATTAATGAGTAATCCAACACTGGGAAATGACGCGAAGTCCGTAGATTTAAATTACAGTTTAATGTAACACGGTTTGTCTAGAAAATGTTATTTACACAAAATACACAATCATAAATTGGAAAACTAGTTTAAACTTAACACAAAAACATAACAAACAAACAAAAGATAATACTAATTAAAACGTTCAAAATAATTCAAAATGCAAGCATTTCCCGCCAGTTTTTTTTTACTCAAGGAACGACACTGACCGCACGGTTGCATATAGCCACATCAGCAACATCTCGACAGGGCGCGGGGGGCGGCGGCGCAGAATGGTCATACCTACGTCGGTTTGACCCTTTTACGTCTTTACATTTATTTTATTAAGATATCTTAAACTAAATATATATCTACTTGAATTCGATTACTGAAAAAAAAACCAACTAAGTACTTAACTCTAGCAATATGCATGAGCTTATCTTAAATAATGGGGGCCGACAAGCTGCCAGCAACACCTCGACCCAATGGGATCTTTTGTGTTTACCCCTACCTTGATGTTTCTTACTATTTGAAGAAGTGGTCGATTAACGCGGTGATCCCACTGAGAGGAAGAAACCTATATTCCTCCGGTTTGGGATACGCATTCCCAAGGAGGCTCATACGCTTCGCTGCTAAGACGTTGCATTCACACAGTACGTGCTCCATGAGCCTATGAAGCCATAATTGATATTCTTTGGTGCTACCTAAAGCAAGGAGGTTAGGTTTTGAAGTTCCTAATGTACCTATAATGATACTGATACTGGCTATATGCACTTTGCACAAGTCGTGCGAAGCCATAATTTGACATGACAGCTGTCAGTGAAAGCGATTTGCCCTAGGGCTGAAAATTTTATTTTCTACACGCTCTTCAGGCATATTTAGAACTACTTTCGAAATATGAGTAATGAAAAGGAATTTTTCATTACAGTCATGTCAAATTATGGCTTCGCACGGCTTGTGCAATGTGCATGTAGCCAGTATCAGTATCATTTCGCATTAGGACCTTCAAAAACCTAACCTCCTTGCTTTAAGTAACACCAAAGAATAACACTACATGTATATAACCTCTTTAGTCCCAACCTTGTAAGAGGATCAGGTAGTATGGAGTCTCTCATTCACTCTCGTTGTTAGGAAGAATTTTATGTAGGTATTATTCGTAATGAAAAGCACGGTGTTTACCTCGGGTGAAAGACTCATTTAGTCCCTCGAACTATTGGCGCCCTCGCTACGCTCAGGCGCCAAACTCCGTCTCGGGGCCTAATGAATGACTTTCACACCTAGGATAACAATGTACTATTTCTACTTTAGTAGCTAGTAGAAGGGAACTGTCCGGCAACGCATTTGGCTTCATTTTATGTAACGTTTTTTTTCATTTAACTAATATTATACTAGTTTTTTCTTCGCCTTTTTTTACGAAAATATTTATATACTTATATCATAAAATTATATCTCTGTACCAATATTTTTGCTTCAAATCCTCAAGGTCATACGTATCAGGTCATAGACCTAGGTAATAAAAATGAGCAGTTGAATAATTCTCTACTTACAAAGGAATAAAAGGAGCTAAGAAAACAGGTATAAATGATTCACAAATCTAGGGATAACGGCCCGCAGCATACAAATGGTTATTTGTTTGTTTGAATTGAACGAAAACCTATTTAGCTTGGAAATGAATAAGAATTTTGTTAAGGAGACCTGCCGAAATAGATAAGACTAAAACCTTTTGAGCACTCATTGTAAGGTCTTTCTTTCGTATGGACTTTTATTAATTTTAACTGGGTGAAATTTTGTATTGTTATGATTTGGTTGAGTTTATTAAAACTTATAAAATTGTGTGTGAAAATCATTTATAATCATCTTCTATTCCAATCCAATTCGCACAAGGAAATCGACCAACGAATTGTTCCGAATGGAAGTAATGGAGGATTTTTTATCCAGGTGAACCAACTAGTTGTTATTATAATGGGTAGAGGCAATGAGCGCATATAGTTTTGCCTGCATTCTTTATCAAAATCTATCAAATCGTTTAATTGGGTATAAGTAAAAACAAATCAACTTTTGTATCGATAATAAAACAAAGAAATATTCATTTATTTCCGACTGCACACAACATAGGTACACAAAAATGAATAAAAAAAATAACAAAAAATATTCCGGAAAATGTCGGACCAAACTAAAAAAGTTGTGTCGTTGGGAAAGAAAAAACGTTGGTTCGTTTTCATTGGTCGGTTTCGTTGTACGGATATAGGAAGTTCCGAAATGCAATCCATTGTACACAATTTATGCAATAAAAATTCTTATTCTTATTCTTATTCTTATTCTTATTCTTATTCTTATTCTTATTCTTATTCTTATTCTTATTCTTATTCTTATTCTTATTCTTATTCTTATTCTTATTCTTATTCTTATTCTTATTCTTAATAATTAGCACATGAGTCTTTACTCATGTGATTTTAGTAGTACATAAGGATCTTAGATATTCTTCAAACTCGTCTGATATGAGAAAGAAATACAATTTTATTTTCTGGACTGTAGATACATACACAAAAAAAAACAGACAGACGGACAAGAAAGTAATCTTATATAAGGTTTCATTACGTTTTGAGGTACGGAACTTAACGGAACTCTAGAAACAAGATATAGACGAGAGAGGGGGTGTTAGAGAGATACCAACGATATGATGATAGGTGTTCATGCAAGGCAAATCAGCCACTGCCTGCACAAACATGGGTCTAACGTAGGTATTCGACTTTATCACAATCAACCGGATTCCCTTTGTAATGTTCAACTGACTACCAAGTGACTGTTATACTCTTCTGTCATACCCTCGTAACATGTAGAGTAACTTCATAGTATAATAGTTTGTTTCGATTATTCGAGCACAAAATAATATTATGCTGATAACTTACTACCTGTGTCGACGTCTTAGCAGCGAAGCATATGAGCTTCCTCGGGAATGCGTATCCTAAACCGGAGGAATAAGGTTTCTTTCTCTTAGTGGGATCACTGTGTTAATCTACAACTTCTTCAAAGAGTAAGAAACATTAAGGTAGGGGTAAACACAAAAGATCTCAAAGGGTCGAAGTGCTGCTGCTATGTCAGTCTCCGATATAAGATAAGATACTGCCTGTGTCGCTGTTCCCCAAAATCTAGCCCTCCATAGCAACTGGACAGATTCTCAGCTGGAACGATTTACAATTGGACTTATTCTCAACTGGACAGTTTCTCAGTTGGATTAGCAACAGGACAGGACGTGTACAGTCCATGACATAATTGATACCATGTCATTAATTTATTTGCCTTCTATGTAGACGTAAGAGTTGATTCTTTGTCCTTCAATTTGAGCAACCGTTAACTTTGGAGTTCTCAAGTCTGCCTTTTTTTTCTCATCAAGTGAGATGAAGTTAAATGCAAGCATTTTTTATGTTATAAATGGGGTCTTTAGAGAGTTCTACATTTTCTACTTACCTACTCGCAGGGCGTATGTAGACGAGTTCTTTCGTCTGAACACGTTCGGTTAAACTGAGAGGATGGTTAAGGTGCAGGGCAAGCTTACTCGATCTAATACGTGTTCCTGGCACTACAGCAGCGCTCTAATAGCATGGATGAATGTTTCTGACGCTCGGCTTATTATTTGCGCAGTCCAGTGAAACAAAAAAGCATGTCGCTCTGTGACGTTGGTGCTTCTATTTTTAAACCGTAGCTGATCTACAAAAAGTGACAATAAACAGATAAAAATAGTATTCAAAGTCCTTTCGGCGCATAAAACCAACTACGCAAAAAAATACCTTTGCGCAAAACGTCTTACTCGGAAAATACCACTTACGCAATTGCAGTACAACGTCAATAAGTTCCTACCTAGTCCTCTTTCACTTTGCTTCTCTTTGGAGCAGTAGGTACAGTATGCGTCATAAGTCCACTATCAGTTTGCTATCATAATACTATCAACAAGTATTGGATTTACGACCTTCTTCTAATAGATGCTACACAGTAAACATAAATACTTACTTTAATTAAAAGTTCATTGAGTACATACTCAGTGTGCTTATTATTTTCAACATGTTAGCTATGTATTTAGTTGGCCGAGTGGTATAAGCCGCGACCTGCTACACCAATCGACGTGGGTTCGAACCACAGGTTCCGTTGTTATAATGTTCAAAAAATCACAGGATTGTAAACGTTACGGTGCCGGTGGACTTTTGAACGTAGATTGTACCTACCAACTCCTCTGTTAAGTGCGTTGGTGCAAGATTAAGTAGTCTTGTTCGTTGTAAAATTGCATTTGTGAGACATGAAGGTAAGTAGATAGCTAGAGTACTGAATTAAATATTTAGCATTGGAAAAGCAACAAGATTTTACCTTGGTTGGAGGATTTAAGAGTACGAGCTTTTAATGCTCCAACCAAGGTAAATAATTTTACCTACTTCTGCTTTTATCAAATTATGCGCACTATTTCAAACCTTTAGTCACTGAGTACCAAAGACGCAGTTTGTTAATTTCGCGTTATGGCAAATGTACGGGTCACCGCACATTGTCTCATATTTATGTATGCATTGACAATTTTACTTAGTAGCATTAAAGCACTCAATTAGATCAGACATGTCGTATCATTTATAAAATAAACTAGCTGTCCCGGCAAACGTCGTTTTGCCATATAAAAAAAATGTGATAAATGAGGAACCGCTCGACCGGTTTTGTGCAAACTTCAAATAAACTATCTACTAAATAGTCCGAACAAAGCTTAAACATTTGTTTTGGATAGGTGAGCCCGTTCTTGAGTTATAAAATTACACCGAAAAGTGGCATTGATTTTTACACGCTTTCACCTGTAAGTTTGTATGTAACTGTGTATGTAACCAACTCCTTTGGGCTTGATTTTACCCATATAATTCGTATATTTAATTTCACCCGCGTAAATCCCGATCTCGTTTGAAAAAAAAGAAAAAAAAAAAAGTAAGTATCCTATGTCCTTCTCCTGGTTCTAAGCTACCTCTCCATCAATTTTCAGCCAAATCGGTTCAGCCGTTCTCGAGTTATAAAAAGTGTCACTAACACGACTTTCTTTTATATATATATAGATAGATAATAACCTATAGTTATTATAGATCAATCATTGACATAGATCATTCCATAAATGTGGGATTTACACCCCACATTTTTCTTCGAGCCGGATCATTTCGTTGATCATTTGGACATTTACATAGATCATTCCATAAATGTGGGATTTACACACCACAGCAAAATATCGTTTAAAATAAGCGATTGGACAGACTCATACTACCTACGAAATTCCAATTTTGGTTCTTATTTTTAATTAAAATGTAGTTACCTACGGGTTTCTATTCAGCGTTTTTTGATATCACGAAATGTTCACCTAGGCAGGTAATATTTTTGGAAATTAATGATAATAAAAGGGGTAAAAAAATCATAAATCAAACAAAATAAACGGTGTAGAAATATCGCTCCTAATGACAGAGCGCTGGTAAACTGCTTTCATTGTGATATGACATGTTATTCGGTGCTAACAAGCGAAATTGTGAGAAAATTGTACAGATTTGCTTAATAATACCAATTTCGGAAGTATATAAGGTAGGTGTCATACGTAGGCACCTTTAATAATATTAAAATGTCGAGAATATTAAATATTTTATCCTAAGACATTTCTATGTAATCTTTATCACTTCATAGTATAAAACAAAGTCGCTTTCTCTGTCCCTATATCCCTATGTATGCTTCAATCTTTAAAACTACGCAACGGATTTTGATGCGGTTTTTTGAAGTGAAAACTTCTTATGGCGCGTTGGGCACTTTTGTGGGTGAGCATTTTTAGCCGTTCTCGCGACAGATTTTGACGCGACAGATGAGATTTTATTTGTGTTAGTCTTTTTGTTTAACTTATACTGCCATCTATTACACAAATTGAGAAACTTAGTTTCTAGAAAGACCGCTATTCGAATGTAGATGGCGCTGATTTAAATTTTTTACTGCCATCTAGCGAATAAAAAATAAACTATATTTGATTAAGTGAGTGCTAATAGATGGCAGTAGCAGATCGTTTCAAGAAATATTCTATGAGAAATAACAAGTTTATTGTTTTCACTTCTGCCTGCACTCCCGGAGTGCGCTGTTTTTTTTTTTAATAGATAGAGTGATTCAAGAGGAAGGTTTATATGTATAATACATGCATAATATAGCCGTGCGAAGCCGGGACGGGTCGCTAGTACAACATAAACATAAGCATCCAAGTTAATAAAGAAATTTGACTTTGACTACCTTTAAATCCTAAATCTCTATTGTTACTTTAAAATGAATAATTGTTGTTGTTAAAATTCGAGAACGGCTTGAACACAGAGGCTGGAGCGATTAGGCTAAGAGTCCAGAGCATGTTTAAAACGGTGAGAAAATATGAAAATTAAAAAAAAAAAAAAAATCGGGAGATACGCGGACGAAACGGGCGCATTGTAAAAATTCCTTTCAAAAAGATGAAAAATATTCTACCATCTACATCTACCTAGCCTAGATGATATCTTGCGAAACCTAAACCTAATTGAAACTCTGTAATCGGAACCTAAACAATCAATTATTGGAAAAATATCAATGTCTAAATCGCCATATTATTAATTTCCAAACATTGAAAAAGTAGGCTCTATTCAATAACTTTACTAGAACGTTCGATAGGTACTCAATTAAAGGTAAATAGAGTATCTTTGTAAAAAGACATTCAAGGCTATCTATACGATATATCGGTAAAAGGTAGGTAGTACCTTAATATGCCAGTAATATGCCGCTGTCTGATATAATATTTTTATTAGACATCTTTCAGAGATACGTAGATACCTTAGTATCACTAAATAGTATAAACAAAGTCGCTTTCTCTGTCCCTATTTCCCTATGTATGCTTAAATCTTTAAAACTACGCAACGGATTTTGATGCGGTTTTTTTTAAAATAGATAGAGTGATTCAAGAGGAAGGTTTATACATGCATAATATAGCCGTGCGAAGTCGGGGAGGGCCGCTAGTCTATGAATAATTCGATAAACGGGCTGAATTTATTTAGTTTAATTTACCTACTAAAGAAAACTGTAATATAACATATTTCACTTAGATAAAATTCGTCAAATAAGTATGTTACATGACATTTAGCAGCACATTTCTTTCTTTAATATTGAAATTTAATGGCTTTTATATCTTTGTGTAATTTTCTTTTGTAACTATCGTGCGTTTTGTCTCAAATAAACTATTATAGTAAGTATAACTATTATATCTTGTAGTTTTTTAGGATTAAAATACAAGTAAAATGTCCTAAACTAAAAAAAATTGCAACAACGGATTTCGATATATTTCATAGCTAAAAGCTACGTTTTCTAAACTTCTTCCAGTCTCTGTCTGTTTTTATCCCGTTATTCCCACAGGATCGGGACCTACGCATGAAACCGCAGTACGCTATAATCACAAAATAAGTCCAGGCTATATAATATTAATGTAAACATTATGTCAGACCATATTTTTTTGCTTTATTTTTTCATGTGCCATCTTAAAAAAGCAATATTGGGAGCCGCTCATAAAGATTTTATGTGATCCCTTCCACCTGAGACAACCGTTCAGAAAAATCTTGTTAAATTCGAAGCAGACCTCGATATCGGCATACGTACTGTGTCGCAA
This sequence comes from Idaea aversata, assembly GCA_907269075.1. NCBI lineage: Eukaryota > Metazoa > Arthropoda > Insecta > Lepidoptera > Geometridae > Idaea > Idaea aversata. The sequence continues at coordinate 5,092,143 of OU026084.1, forward strand.
TGCTTGAAAATATTTAAGGCGCACTCATTTACAAAAATTTTGATTGGGCGATAAAAAAAGGAAGAAGAAAAGAATTTAGAACACGACAAAAGAAATGAGACTTTAGGCAACTTGTGGCTAGGTGTATATAGGTAACTCTAAATAATAATATAATAATGAAATAATATAATAATAAAAACTTTATTATTATTTTTATTTTAAATTATGTAAAAAGTAAAAAATTGTAGGTTTTATAATACAGGATCAACTAACGCTGAACACTACAATAATAAAAAAAAAAAAAGATTAACTTACCTCTAAAAAATCGAATTGAGAACCTCCTCCTTTTTTGCAGTTAGTTAAAATGCATATACTAACTTAACTACTTAGCCCGAGAAAAATGCAGAAGAATAATAGCTCGCCGTTCGTTATTTTTTAATGCTAATGTGACATTTACATGTTCTTTTCGTTTGCCATCAAATTGAACAGTCGCTAGTCGGTCTGCGCACAATCGACCGATCAAAAAGACTAGTCTAAGTTGGCCCTTACATGATATTCAACCTCGTATACAGCTACATCTAGCGAGCTTTACTATGCTTGCGAAAATCAAATATTAACAACCTTCACATACATTTTTGGTAGAAAGCTAAAATCTAGTTTCTAATTTTATTGTGTTCAAAAATGTATAGACAAGTCCAGAGGCCCCTTGCAAAAAGACTACAACTCGATTTGGAATTTCTATGGATATTATTTGACACAATTTAAAACTTGATTTTAGGCTTAAATCTAGTTTTAATAAAATCGAGATTTTGTCATTTTTAAGTGGCCTAAGATTTAATAGGATCAAAATTTAATAATTTTGCTGGAAGTGATCCTTTTTATTAGTAACCATGCAGCTATGCTTTATCGCGGTATGTCAATGGCAAATAAACCAAATAATAAAAACAGTTTATTTATCTACATCCCTACAACTATATAAACCCAAGATAAATTATGTTTGCAGATAAAAATAAATCAACATTAAAATACTATTAAAACCTCTCAAACTAAAAGGTTGTATACAACCCGCATAAATCAAGAAACTTAGCAATGTAACAAATTCATTCACATAAGTGGCGATCGAAGTTCATGAAAAATTCAAACTGAACAAATAGATAGTACAATCGAATTCATGAGACACGTTTTTACGTAAAGTAAATTACCAAGGCGTTATGTTATTTTGTATACGACTGTACTCGAAGGCGTGAGGGAAAGCGGTGTTCGCGATCGGGGAACACGCTTGACGACCAAGCGGACCGAAGCGGGACTGAACACTGAAACCCCGAAAGCTCTGAAAGCTCTACGAGGTCTACGCTTCACGTTTGGTCACAGAGTCGCTTATATAAGCTACACGTTCTAAGCTAAGAGCTTCGTGGGCACAGCGATGTATCGACTCGTCATCAAACTTTCATTGACTAAGTTGTGAGAGCTCAATTGATACCTGTAGTACGTGATTAGTTAACGAAATGTATATAGTTTCTGAATTTATGGGGGACTTTATTATATGGAATTCAAAATTAATATTCATAAAAAAATATTTTTAAGGTTTTCGGGATTTTACCTCATAATGAAACTACCTAATCGTTTTTTGTTTGTAACAAGAACTAGCGTTCCAGCGTTCAGCGAGGCAACATCTCGGAGAGCGACGTCGTTTCTAACGTTTGTCGCCCAAATAATAATCATCGTCAAATTCTGACGATGCGTCGTCGTGTAGACGCGAAACACGTGTCGTTACTCGTTGATGGTGTCACTAATACTAATTTTTGCTTGTCCTCATTGCATGCCTCTTCAAGTGGGCGGGAGGGCGGTGCACATTGCATTTTGTGTTTGGCACTAGGCTCGGAACTAAAAACGAAATATGAATACCTCCATTACAGATATAGAGTTCCGAAAAGTATGAAAAGGATTCAATCAACTGTTTCTTTTTGTTAAAAACTGACGTTTCGAGACCCCACAGTGTACAGTTCAGTACAAAATTATTTGAAGTGTAACCATACTACTGTTTAATTAAAATTAATCAAAACGTTCCCTATATTACGCAGAATTGGCTAAACGGTGTCCTGGGGTCTTGCAGCTGTTACGCGATTATATCCATTGAAATAGTTTCATTGCGCTGTTGGCCTAGTGGTAGCATACCTCGAATTTCATTCCGTAGGTCGTGGGTTCGAATCTCAGTCGGCCGTGCATCAGATTTTGCTTAGGAATTAATGCGCGCTAATTAACATATGCTCTTACGGTGAAGGAAAACATCGTGATGAAACCCGCGGCTTCTTGGCTCCAGACGTATTGACATGTTCTCTCCTCTAGACACGGTTGCGACTAAGCTGGTAGTAGGTGCCATCTCATGCATAAAGGACCTATATAAACAGGTTTAGTCACATGAGTAAATTAGTTGCGGAAAAAGCCGTATACAAGTAGGTACAAGTACTTTAATTATGAAATTTAAAAAGTTAAACCCCCCGTATGTTTTTGAATTGAATTGAATGAATTGAAACTTTTTGTACAGTTTTTAGGGTTCCATACTTAAAGGGTAAAACGGAACCCTATTACTAAGACTCCACTGTCCTTCCGTCTGTCTGTCTCTCACCAGGTTAATAATAATAATAAATATTTCAGGACATATTACACATCGCCATCCAGCCCCAAGCTAAGCAACTTAATGCTTGTGTTATGGGTGCCAGATAACGGATAAACTACTTATATACTTTTTTTTTTGTAAATATATACATATTATACATATAGGAAACACCCAGAACCAGAAACAAGAATTTATGGTCAGCATAAATACTTGTTCTCGGCGGGAATCGAACCCGCAACCTTCTGCGTCGCAGTCGGGTGTTCGCCCGACGCGCCACAGAGGTCGTCAAAGTTGTATCTCATGAACCGTGATAGCTAGTTAGTTGACATTTTCACAGATGATGTAGATAAAGTATCTGTTGCCGTTATGACAATAAATAGTAAAAACAGAATATAATCGTACGGAACCGTTCGTGCGCGAGTCCGACTCGCACTTGACCGGTTTTTTGGGCAATACGTCACAGTACCTTAGAATATATACATGCTGAAATAGTGTTATAAATTATAGCTTGACGTTTTTATTACAAACTAGGCGAACGACCGAGTATAAATCGAGTATAAATAAAATTACTAAGGAATAAAATAGGTGGTAGGTAAGTAGCTAACCTTATCTACTTACCTACCTATTTTTCGCCAATATTTTTCAGTTTTCCGTAAGAAGGACCTGGAGTCCTATTTTTGAATCGTTCGCCCCACGTCGAACGCTTGATTTCTACTAATATTCGTTCGACATCCGGAATTCGCTATTAATCGCTCGATCGTAACGAGTGGTCTCCACCACTCACCGACAGGCGACTGGTAGAATAAACTTAAAACAATTATAGTCAAACATTCGGAAACGATCTTTGAAAATATTTATATCTATATATCTAAATTTTAGATAACTAAAAAACAATTGACATTTCAAATTTCGACGATGAACGATTAAAAGATACAGAAAACTGGTATCATGCGACTTGGAAGTCGAGTATGACTTGTAGGAAGCTATGTCACTCGAGCGATTTAAAAATAGAGAGTAAAAAGTATTTTTAGAAAAATTGCATAATCTTCGAATTTGGCGAGCATTCAAAGTCAAAGTCTGTTTTCTTTTTTTTCGATACGAAATACCTCTAACTTGAAGTTTATTTTGCATAAGCACCAACTTAGTTCTTGCTTTAATGTTATGCTCACGTCGGCGTCGGCTATTTACCTTTGGATACATGCAGAGGCACCTCGCTCGCCCAGCGTAAATAAAACGTGTTACAAAACCACGGCACAGTGAGATAACGAAGGATAACGTTGGTACATTCGCGGTCAATCAAATTGGGCTTAGCATATCACAACTTTAAGTTTTATAGCAAAAACAATAACTCTCCGTACTAACATTATGTACCTACTTATACCATGTTAGAGACTAAGGATTAAAAACTTAGATTTTAAGGCTGCCATGCTGCCAAAAGCAACGCGCCAGAAATACCCGTCGGTCGCTTACAACTATTATTGTTGATTGTAACGAATGTGTTATGTTTTTCTCAAAAGTGCTGAAATGGTATTGTAGGTGAAATTTTTACCGATATTTTGGGATAATTTCGAGTCGAAAATTCTTTGTCATTTCAAAACTAGTTTTAATTCTTAATTTTAGGATAGCTTTCGTAACAATCAACAATTTTCACCAACGAAGGCGACCGGTGCCGTAGTAACTATTTAGTAGGCTGTGTACCAAGGTCTTTGGCGTAGGTATGGACCTTAATTTCCAAAAGTCATAGAACAAAAGTTGTTTGTTTAGGTGCACAGAAGTAGCCCTCAACGGCTTGCTAGTATAATTACCAATAACCCTGTATCCTTTTTTTTCCGATATTCAAAGCGGGATCGGGACTTAGGGGGGTGAAATCACGGGGCGCTGCTAGTATTATAAGTTTGATTCGATTTTGTTGCCAGCAAGTGTATTCCATAAATCACGGATGCGCAGAGCTCATCAAGCTCATACAAATAACGACAAACAAAGGGAATATTTTGTTATCATCAACCATTTTGATAACTATAGGTACGAAATAAAAACGTTTATTCCGTATCTTATCTGCTTACAGGTAGAGCGAAACGGTGTAGTCGGTAATTCTGTTTAGGTAAAAGGTGCCGCGTTTCCGTGAAATTACTCTGAAAACAACCTTATAGCAGGTAGGTAGGTATTATGCTATAGGTACCTATACCTACTTGTACTTGTATATGGGCTTTTTTCCGCAACTATAGGCATCATTAGATGGGTCCTTTTTGCGTGTCCAATCCCCACTACCCTCTGAGCTTATTCGACCGTGTTAGAGCTAGAACTTATCAGTTGTCAATACGTCTGGAGATAAATAAGCCGCTGGTTTCGTCACGATTTTTTCCTTTACCGTAAGAACAATGTCAATTAGCGCAAACTTAAGTACCTACATTTTTTCTGAGAAAAATCCATTAGTGCAAGGCCGGCCGGGATTCCCACGACCTTTGGATTGAAAGTCGAGGTGCCCCTACTACCCCAGATCATAGAGCCTCATATATAAGCTATAATACGTTCCTATAATATCTATGCCCTAAACGCAAGGAGGTTGCATATTTAGGCATTATTATTATAACCATAGATTATAACCATATGCACTTTTCTAATCTGTGGCAGGTAGGAACCAATGAAGAGGTATAGGAAGAGGTTTGGTAGAAGCACGCTCTTAATCATACCTTGCGAGCGAGCGCACCTGGAACTTACCCGGAAGTCCACTACACTAGTGCCGTCTAGTGCACAGCACAACCCTATGAAGTTTTTGCGATTGAATCGTTTTATACCCTCGTAAGACGCAAGTATGAATGTTTAAATAGAGAAAGAAAAATGGTCACTTAACAAACCACGAAAACGCTACAAAAAGGAATAGGTACCTACATTCATAGCTATAGGTTCCTAGCTACTAGGTAAGTATTTCTTTTGTCGCTTACAAACTTACAAGCTTAACCCGAATTTGCTTATAAATTATATATTTTGTGAGTAAACATGTGCGTGCGAGCCTTTGTCGGCTGCTAATGGTAAATTACTTACGGAAGTGGAGACCTTTTGCTATTAGCATAATATAATGAAAGCGTCCATTTTTTTTTTCAGTTTACTAAACGCCTATACGAGATTGGACGTAACAAGCCCTTCTTAGGACAAACCCATAAAATAATAAGTAATACCTGCAGGTAATAAGGGCAACCTACCACCTTAAATACTAAATCACTTCATAGTATAAACCCAAGTCGCTTTTTCTGTCCCTATGTCCCTATATCCCTTTGTATGCTTAAATCTTTAAAACTACCCAACGGATTTTGATGCGGTTTTTTTTAATAGATAGAGTGATTCAAGAGGAAGGTGTATAATACATGCAAAATATAGCCGTGCGAAGCCGGGGCGGGTCGCTAGTATTACATAAAAAGTAGCTTTTGCCTGCGACATCGTCTGCGTCGAAGTCGAAAATGGACCAAGGAATCAGGTTGTTCCATACAAACTTTTCCCCCTTTTTTCACCCCCAATGGGTAGAATTTCGGAAAATCCTTTCTTATCGGATGCCTACGTCATACAAATAACACACCCTTCAAGTTTCAGGTTTCTTCGATCAGCGGTCTATAGCCTTCCTCGATAAATGGACTATCCAACACAAAACCGTATATATAGTTCCTGAGATAAACGCGTTCATACAAACAAACTCTCAGCTTTATAATAATTTAAGTATAGATTATTATTGATTAAGACCCTGTAGTGTCCCACTGCAGGGCAAAGGCCTCTCTACTCCCCCTCCACTGGTCGCGATCTTCTGCGACGGATTGCCAATCTGTCAATAAATATGGTCCATATCGTCTCGCCACCTTCGACGGGGTCTGCCGGGTAATATTTTTCCGTTGAGGGTCCAAAAAGTTGTTGATTTGGCCCAAAGTACTTCCGGCATGCAGATATGGCCGGCCCAATTCCACTTCAGTGTGGCAGCTTTGATCTATACTTTTAATATGAAGAGTTTGTTTGTTTCTTTGAACAAGCTAATCTCAGGAACTACTGAACCGATTTTGATTAAACTTGGTATGAGGATACTTTGATTCATTGGGAGTGTTATAGGGTACTTTTTATCCCGATATTCCCACTGGATCAGGAGTTACGCGGGTGAAACCGCGGAGCGCTGTACTAAATATACAAACAAACCGCACGTCGCCGGGATCAGTAGAATTAGTGAGTAGGTACTTAGTTCAACTGGTAGTACAAAACTTGACAACAAATTAAACAACAGTACTAAATATAATAATATAATACGATGTTTAATAATAATAACTTATATTCTAATACATACAGGTACATAGGTACTTACATATTAGCTGCGTTTTACCCGATACCGTGGGAATATCGGGATAAAATTAATATTCTACGACTCTAGGAATAGAATAGAATATCATTTATTGTTCTATATATCTGTGTACATAAAAATCTTACAAACAATTTGGTTCTAACAGATTACTAATTTCGAGCATACAATATTAAAAACATAGGTGCTTAAAACTTAGATCACTATTTTACATTTACATTACTAAGTTTCATAAAAATTGGTTCAGTAGTTATTGCGTGAAGAGGGTAACAGACTAACACATTTGACGGTCTCTGTGCCGCGGTGGGTTCTCGTCTGCGTCGCAAAGGTTGCGGGTTCGATTCCCGCTATCGAACAAGTATTTGTGTACAGTATTGTACAAATTATACAATTTTGTGTGCTTGTAATCTAAAATTTTAACGTACGTACATCACTTGGACAATAAAAATTCTTGATTCTTGACAGATTTGTACTTATCTGTAAAAAAATATTGGTTGTGGTCTGAGTATTTCTGTTTTTACAAAAAAAAATAATTATGAAATATCTTTTCACAGCGTTGTGGGTTCGATTCCCGCCTCAGACAAGTATTTATGCTTAGATATTTAATGTCTATGATCTGGTTGTTTCTATGTATTATAAGCAGGGACTTAAAACGTTATCCATAACAGAATGTTTAACGTTATAAAAACGTTATAATAGTATCGGTATCTCAGCAAACATTTCGTTATCGATCTTTTGTATAACGTTTTACGAGTAACAGAACGAAATTTTAACTGCAAAAATAACGTTATTTTAACGATAAATACGCGACGTTGCCAAACTTATTCATTTTACAAATCCGCGCCACGCGCGGCGGAATTTGCGCATCAGTTGGTAAAAGCGAAATGGGTCGAAAAAAAATCAACAAAGTTTACAGATATTTCAATCTTGAGGATAATAATAAGACCTCAAAATGTTTAGTTTGCGAAAAAGTTTTAAAGGTAAGTTAAGAAGGAAGTAGATAGTAAGTAGGTAGTAATGTGTAGTATTTTCTAAAAAAAAAATTAATATTTTCTAAGAAAATCGGCTTATTAATATTTATTTTTTTACAATAATGCCGATTTCCTTAGAAAATATGAATGTTTTCAATTTTTTTATAGAATCTTTTATGTTTCTCCGAAGAGCCCTTGCGATAGGCAGCAATAAAAAAAAAATATTAAAGATTGCTCATAATTTTTTTACTCTAAAAAATGAAATGCTCCGCAAGTCGCAAATGTATCAAGCTGTTTGTGTGGTTTGTGGTGCCTTATTAAAGGTAAAGAGTTGAACTAACACGCCTACAAGTTATCGACTTTGGTTTTGATGCTAAAGGCCAAAATTTCTAGTACTTTTTTAAATAATGCCGATTTTCTCGGAAAATATTAATGTTTTGAATGTTTTTATAAAATATTTTATGTTTTTATAAAGAAGCTCTAGCGATTAGTAAAAAAAACCACGATAGTTAAAGATTTGGTCATAAAAAATTCAATTGAAAATAGAGTTTTCAATGGCTTCTATTTTCCAAAGTCATCGATATAGCAAGCTGTTTGTGGTGTCAAATGAGAGATATGAGTTGAACTAACATGCCTAAAAGTTAGAGTGCGTAAGCTGCTCTGGTTTGTAACCTAGAGACCAAAACATGTGACGTTTCATACATTTTTTTCATATTTTGACGGCTTACGATCTGCATCAAAAACAGCCCTATGTCCATCATTTGCCGTTTCGAGCCACTGTGCGGCAGCGCGCGCGTGCAACGTTGCCGCCGTGTGCGCGCGAGCGGTGGTACCTGGTAGGTACTACCGCTCGCGCACGGTTTCGAACGCAGCGGCAACGTTGCTTGGCCGCAGAAGAGGTGGTTGGTAGGTATTAGGTATATACTAATTGCACTGTGAAAATTTATCGCTACATTATTGATTGGTTTATTTTACTTTTAATCGTAGATTCACTATGATAAAAAAATGTGTTTCGGAAATTTTACCTATTCCTACTAAACATATATCTAACACCAAAGTAATAGTAAATTTCAGGACGTTATGTAACCTTTAGCCTTCTTCGATATTTGAGATATCCAACACTAGAAGAATTATTCAGATCGGTCCAGTGGTTTTGAAGCAAATTCAATACAAACAAACAAACAAACAAAAATCTAATCTTTCCCATTTATACTATTACATAGTACGTACATGTACCTATAGATTACACCCTTACGTAGCCAGAGAGAGCACTGCGTTCGATAGTTCACACGAAGAAAAAGTAAACATTACTTTGAGTAAAAGAGATAGCATAAAAACAATAATTATAACATTATTATATGAATAACAATATTTTTAATAACGTTAAATTGACAATATAACGTAACGTTATTATAACGTTATACATATTCAAAGCTTTGAATAATATCGTTTTGTTATATCGTTTCTCTCACAAATAACGTTATCTTGCAATTCCACAGATAACGTTACTGTATTTTACCGGTATTTAAGTCCCTGATTATAAGTATATATATTTACAAAAGAAAAGTAGATATATAAGTATAGTACTTATATTCATTGTATAGCACCCATAGCACAAGTCTAGTAATTAGCTTGGTGCTAGATGGCGAGGTGTGAAATGTCCTGTTATTTATTATTTTTTACTTAAGTTAAGTATTTGTTTTTTTTTTTAAGTATCCATTGTCTAGTTACCATAACACAAGCCTAGTTCTAGCTTAGAGCTAGATGGCGCTGTGTGGGTTGTCCTGCAATTTTTTTTTATTTTTTTATTTTTTTTATTAACCTATGCTGTCCCACTGCAGGGCAAAGGTCTCCCTCATCCGTTTCCAAGTCTGTCGGTCCTGGGCTATATTGGGCCAGTCCTCATCAAATGCATCCAGATCATCACGCCATCTTTTACGCCATTTTTTTTTTAAATTTATTTATGACTTTTATTTTTTATTTGTCAGTACAACTTGTGTCATCAGTACTTGTATCACCACTTCCAGCATCGTTGCAATGTAAACGTTCTATCGAAGCCGACAGCTGCTCCAAGCTCTGAACTAATTGAGCCATCTGTTCCCTCGACGCCGAGTCTTCTAACCCTTCCTCAATAGGCTTCTCATCACCGCAGAGTCTAAAATGTAACCGAGCCAAGTGTTCCTGTTGATCTCTTATATTTATCATCTGTTCCATACTACAGCCAGATCCGAAAGCGCTTAACTTCCCAGTATGGAAGTCCTCGAGTAACTCTAAAAGCGCTTTTTCCATGTGCTTTACGTCGGGCGTGTCTTTTGGGACTTGCCTCGGCTTGTTGTTTGAACGCATCAAGTCTCTGTGAAGCCGTCGCTCGCTGATGTATGATATCTTTGTAGATTCATTCATGCTGTTGTTACCTGTTAATAATATATTAATGAATGATAAAGATACTAAAATGATAATCAACAGTTTGATGGATAGATCTTTATCAATACTAATAAATCTGAACCTCTACATTCACAAAAATTCTGATATTTTTCGCAAAAATAGCTATTTTAATTGCTCCATTTTAAATAATACCTTCAAAAATTTGTACCTTTGTGAGCAATCACAAAAAAAAACCATGTATAAAGATTATTTGTTTGTTTGGTCTGTTCAATGGGCTTATCTAAGTAACTTCTGGTTAGAATTGAAAAAAAAATTGTGTTTCATATTCCATTTATCAAGGAAGGCTATATTTCTACTTAGTTTATACCTACTGTCCCACTTTAAGGTAAAGTATTCACCTATTTCTACTAGTCCCTTGAAAATACCAGAAGTTCAGTCCTTGTGGTGTATATCTAACACCACAAGGAGTGGACCTCAGCCTACAGCTGGAAGCGCCAGCTGTGGGTCCCAAACTGGAGCCAAGCTAGCTCATTTCGTTGTATCAGCCTGCAGATAAGTAGCTTGGTATTAATCTCTCTTTGTTACCTGTACTAGTGACGGTTTGTGCTGGGTTTTTCGATGATAAACTCGGTGCACCGCTAGATAACTTCGCGCTCGTGATAGAAGTGGTTGGGTGTGCCGCCTTCTGTTCCTCCTCTTCGATTTCATTCTGCATTAGTTGTTGTGTCTCGTTTATTTCTTCCAAGGACAAACTCATGGGAGATTTACGTTGATTAGGCTTTTATTTAATAACATTCAACATAGCGTTTATAATGAATGTGTAGGGTATTTCGTTCCGATAATCAGTAGAACCAAATTTTCTTTTCACGGAAAAATCTAAGATTTTTTAAAAACAAAGGATATTTTCTTTACAAAAAGAAACAAACAACAAAGGCAAGGGTGACAGGTTGACTTGACATTTTATGTCAAATGTCAAATAACTGTCTAAAACAGCTGATTTTTAGTCTGTTCTTTAAATTGCGTTTACACGAAAACCACACATTATAAAGCCTGCGGAAAAAGCTAAAATAATGTCATAAAAGCAAACAATAAATGGATAAACACCAGCTTGCATTGGTGGCTTTCATTGCATTTATATGATGATAAAGAAAAAATAATCAATAATTTTCTGGCGACTAGGCGGCTTGCTGATGTTTCGTCGACCGTGTAAATTACCCTTAATTAAATGTATAATCTGTGTTGACGAAAACTGAATGAATGAATGAACAAAATCAAACAAATGAATGAATGACTAAGACAAAAAAAATATAAGTTAGTGATGCCAGTTTCAAGAATTTCCTGCGAATTCGGGGTGTTAAGTGAATGGAAATCCGAGGTGACTTTTGCGAATATGCGTGTGGCTGAGTTTTGGACACCGCCCGCCGCCGCCGCGCCGTTTATTGTACCTACGTGAATACGCCATCTCGTAACTACCCAATGGCAATTTTAAAGACGTATTCATGTCAAAAAGATTAATTTATTGTAATGACTAATCGACGACGTTTGTGAAGTCGTGGTTGTATGGGCTTAATATGTACCTGTATAACAGGGTTGTATTATTATTCTTATTTTTAGTTTTTTTATTTTATGTCATTTTAAAATTGTTAATATGTGAATAAATTTAATAACAGGGTTAAATCAAATTAAAAATTACATTCTAGGATAGTTAACTTTTAACACATTATTATCAAAAAATAATAATATTGTGAAATTACTCATTTTCTCTGATTCATTGTGTGGAATTTCAGGTGAGTTTGGGGAGCAATATACTTAGTCATGGCAGCACTAAAAGGTAGCGGAGTGGAGGGAGGGAGTGGTGTAATTTCTTCTATGGTGGAGTGAATGGGGAGAAAATAACACGAACAAAATTTTATTTTGTGCTTTGTTGAGGTATGTACGTGCGCTAATTTCTATTCTGCATATTTTCTTGATAATCTGATTTAATTATTTGATACCCGTTTTTAAACACCTTCGGCATTTAGCGCTGTTGTTTGTTTCGATTCGCCAAGACGTAATCATAGTAAACGTCCATTGTATTTTTTTCTGGCCACATCCTCAATTTATTGTGGCACATGTCTCGCTTGAATACCGACAAAAAACGTAAAGAATCGCCGTTCAGTGCATTACCCTCAATCTTTTTTCCACAGGAGCGGACTACCTTCGAAATCTTTGTGCGCACTGGATGATAAAATTGAACAAGTGCAGTCGCTTCGAAGCTTCGCGTCTGCGAAGATTTTACGTGTGGAAAACGCTACTTTCTATCGAAGATGACGGAAGCTACGCCAACTCCTACGACTCCGACGACTACGACTGAAGATCCGAAGGTTCGGAATCGGATAACAAGATTTATTCACGTGGGTATCGAAATCCCGAGATATTACCCCGGCTGTTGGGCTAATCACAAATACTTTGAAGTGAACAAACTGCCGGCTCTAAACGAGGTGTTCGCAGCAACGCCTAATAACAAGGAAGTGGTCGAGCTAATTCTACAGGTATGGTTTCAATGGTTTTATATCTAGTACCGTCCGCGCGGCGAATGATGACCTCCGTGGTAAGTTTTGCGCATGCACAGAACTCGATATTTATATGAAAATTGAGTACGGGCGCATACTCTTCCTACTCTCCCATTCGCCGCACGGCCTACCCACTTATTGATTTTCTAAGTAAGGCACTCTCATTTTGCCTTAAGTCCTGACATTTTGGTATATTCTTTAATACAACCCTTTAGAACTGCTTCTGAAGTGTTAAAAGTAATCATTTCATAGAGCAAATGGTATTTTTGTGGATGTGTGTGGTATTTTTCTCCCTGTGTGAGAAAAGTATCATATTGATTTCTGTATCACTTACACCATGTGGTATTTTTTTTCTATGAATTAACAGCGACACACTTACACCTTTTAGTTTACACCAGGTGGTATTTTTTTTCCTCAAGAAATTACATGAATTAACAGTGACACACTAACACCTTGCAGTTTACACAATGTGGTATTTTTGTTTCCTAAAGAAATTACATGAATTAACAGCGACACACTTGCAGTTTACACTATGTGGTATTTTTTTCCTAAAGAAATTACATGAATTAACAGCGACGCACTTACAGTTTACACAATGTGTTATTTTTTTTCCTAAAGAAATTACATGAATTAACAGCGACACACTTACAGTTTACACCATGTGGTATTTCTTTCCTAAAGAATTTAGATGAATTAGCAGCGACACACTGTATTAAGTATTTGAAATGATTGTTCTAGTCCGGCAAAGATGGCTCGTACACTCGTTTCGAAGCGATCGCGTTTGCTCTGGCTAAATGTCTCCTACTTGGCTCCCACCAAGTTAAAGAAGCAGTCTATGATGCTGCACTCGAACTCTGCAAGACTCCCGAACAGATGATGCTCTTCAATAAATACACTAGGCTTTTGGAAACAGGTGAGTTTTTTTCTGCCTTTGCCAGGTTTTGTGTCATGGCCATCTTGTTTTTATTAATAAGCCATTTTCGTGTTTGGTTGAGTTCTGTGTTGTTTATAAACAGAGGTATAGAAAGCCATGTGACTCTTCCCTCATTGACTTGTCAGTTTCTTACAACAAATGCCACAATTCGACCTCAAAAACAGTAGTTTTTCCTCACAGAGGCATATCTTCTCTTTATCATCGCTACATAGTATAAAATAAAGTCACTTTTCGCCACCCCCATGTCCCTATGTATGCTTAGATCTTTAAAACTATGCAACGAATTTTGATGCAGTTTTTTTTAAATAGATAGAGTGATTCAAGAGGAAGGTTTCTAAATGCATAATATAGCCGTGCAAAGCCGGGGCGGGTCGCTAGTATAAAATAAAGTTACTTTTCGCCGCCCCCATGTCCCTATGTATGCTTCGATCTTTAAAACTACGCAACGGATTTTGATGCGGTTTTTTTAAAGAGTGATTCAAGAGGAAGGTTTTGAAATATAATACATGCATAATACAGCCGTGCGACGCCGGGGCGGGTCGCTAGTATAATATACATATAATAATTCTACTATGTGTGTGTATGTCACTGAACTTCTCCTAAACGGCTGGACCAATGAATTTTTTTGTATGCGTTTCGGTGGCGCCCTAGGTGGTTTAGATTCACGGGATCGTACCTGGTGCTGTTGCTTATGATGTAAACTGATAGAAGATCAGGTAGCTTTTTATATATTGTCTCAGTAATTAACTTAAGATGATTTTAATGAGTGCGATCGGTTTCCTGGCTAAAAGTGCACTGAATCAAGCGAGTCGCCCGGTCGACGTCATTCGCCGGCGCGTGCGATCTACTTGAACCAAATTGCTGAGGTGTTCAATAATGTATCGAACATATACAAATCAGCCTGGTTTTTTTAAAATGGCAAAACAACGTTTGCCGGTACAGCTAGTCTTAATAGTTAAATCTATGGTTTTAGATTATTTCAAAGGGGAGATCAAATAACAGGCAAACCCACAAACTATAAACCTACCTGACAATCTATCAGATTACTTGTTATTTGTATTTAATTTTCTCTATACATTGCCATAAGTATGAAAAATTACCATGCCAGGCCAATTGTTACTACCCTTTTTTTATTACCAGTTAAATAATCTGTGCACAATTGCATTTGAGATTCTATTTTATGACCTTCGACTTGACAAATTCCTATATCACTACATAGTATACAATAAAGTCACTTTTCGCAGTCCCTATGTCCCTATTTCCCTTTGTATGCTTAGATCTTTAAAACTACGCAACGGATTTTGATGCGGTTTTTTTTAATAGATAGAGTGATTCAAGAGGAAGGTTTATATGTATAATACATGCATAATATAGCTGTGCGAAGCCTGAGCGGGTCGCTAGTTAAGAATAGAATAGAAAAACATTTCTTTGGACAAGCACATGACACAAGACATTTTTGAAAAGTAGAGACAAAAATAAACTTAAGAACACTGACATGTACAGAGCACTAAATAACCTCAATATTGTTTTCCGACGTAGGTAATGGCCAAGGTTGGCGTAAGAGCGTCATCGAGTGGTACTCCCACAGAGATCCGATGGAGCTTGCTAAGGAGATGACCAGAGTACGAGCTCGCCACGGCAGATCTCACAAAACATTGATACGAAAATCTCATTTGAAAGTTGGTGATAATGATTTTGGTAAGTGATAGGTATAACTGATAGCCCTTTGCAGACTGTACATGGACGGTAAAAAGATACTTACTATTCTTTGTGCTATAAATAGACTATAGGGCAGGGGTTGACAACCTGCGGCTCGCGAGCCACATGGGGCTCTATGGATGTGAAGCTGTGGCTCTTTAGTTCCATATGCAAATATTATATATTTTAGAATAGAATAGAATTTATTCAAACAAACACACGACATAGACACAAATAAGAAACAGAGATAGTTATAGAGAAAAGTAATACAAATAAGAAACATTAACGAGATAGTTACATTTTAAAGAAATACCGTGAGTTGAGGCACTAATTTTCATGAAATCTGATAGCAAAATTTATGGAAGAGCTGAGCTGGTTCTTCCCCTGATAAGTAGAACCTTTTATCTTCCTATCTGCGATCGGTCATGGGACCATAAGCTTATGTTGTGAGAGGCATGAAGCAGAATCCACTCCTTCTCTTTATTGAAAGCATTTAAGTTTCAATCCTTGCTTGCCCTCACAGCTTAGGCGCTCAGAGGCGAGAGGTTTGTGAGTGATTTGCGAGTTTTCTGGCGTTTAGGACTCGGTAGCACTTAGTAAAACCTCACACAAAAAAGCAAAATATTGCAGAAAACAGTCTGTATATAAGTACAAGTGATGTTAATATTTATATTTTATCTTATTTATTATATTTATTTATATTTAGAAGGTTGCAGGTTCGATGCACATTGTGAGATAAATATTTTTGTAGTTTTATAGATATTTGTTCTGGTTCTGGGTGACTGATGATGTGATGGACTGTTTGCAGTATTCTACAATTTTTTTGTCCCTACTTAAATGCGAAATTCTGTCTGTCTATTACGTTTTCAAGTCTACACTGCTGAACCCATTTTGAATTGGCAACAACAATGAATTTTGGTATAGTAACAGATAGGATGAATAGTCGTACATAAAGATGTAGTAAAAAGACGCCATTCATTGCTTCTCCACCCCTTCAAATGAAGGTTAACTACGTCTGCTTACATTAGCCATATCTTGATCTCCACAACAAAGCTTTGTTGATCCTAAAATAACTACAAAGGTTCTCGAAATGAATAGTACACGTGTGTGCCCTCTCTAGGTACATATATTACTTTGTTGCTAACTGGCACTTGCCCAGTGGGAAAGAGGGGTCTGGACATTACAGTGTTTTCAAAGGTTGCTTATTCGTGCAATATATTTCGCCCATCTGCAGTTAAGCAATCAGAGGCTTAGTTAGGGACATAGTTAAGCCGAAATGGTATGACCAGAAGCGCGATAGAGGTGTCATAGAAACATTTTTTAGGTATCAACCACTAAAATCCATAGAATGATATTCATACTGTCGTAATGATGAAGAAATGTTTTGTATTGTCTTAAACTTCGAAACACGATTAGAGTGATTTGCCTCGATAGAAAAGAATCGTGATAATCCTAAAAAATCTATTTAGTTTTTTTACGGCGATTGTAAAGAAAAACAAGTACAAAATTTATATTTTGATAAACTTTACATCAAATCCCATAAGGTAGTACAGATGGTTTTTCACTAAAATAGATGCGAGTCTTTTGATTACATAAAACAGTTAAAAAGGCCATTTCGCGGCGCGCGGGGAAAATGGATAGAATCATCGCGCGGACGGGAAAGGCATAGGGGTTTTCAGGTCCTACTTCACCTTAAGCTGACTTAGTGTGTTATCGAGTTTCAATTCTACTTATTATTCCACCAGCACGCGACGCAGTCGTCAAGTACACCATGTACGGTCTGAAACGTGCGCGACAAATTGTCGGCGAAAAGGAAGGCACAAAAGAGATATTCGATTACATCCAGAAAGTTGAGGATATGAGGCATTGTGAGGATCCCGCTGCGGCTGCGAAGATAGCTATAGCGAACCAGTTCACCCTAGACCATGTGCCTGGACATTTGTTGACGGCACAGGATGTGAGTATTTTGAACTAAAACTTAATGAAACCCATTAAGTTAATTAATTTACGTATCCTTTTAGATTCATAGAGCATCAAAAAATACCCTTTGATACCATTACCGTGTGCTCAAGCTCTAACATTTAGAATTATCTGGCAAATTTAAAATGTCATACCTCGCAAATATCACTGGTTCTTGATAACTAAACATTGCTTGTTGTTAAATATTATAGCACAAAATTTTTAGGATTCCATACCCAAGGGGTAAAAACAGGACCGTATTACTAAGACTTCACTGTCCGTCCGTTCGTCTGTGTTTATTATTTGTTGTTGTAGCGGCAACAGAAATTCTGAAAACTTCAACTATCTAGCTATCACGGTTCATGGGATACAGCCTGGTGACAGACAGACGGACGGACAGTAAAGTCTTAATGAAAGGGCCTCTAAAATCCTAAAAACGACATTATCTATATACATATAAAATTCTTTGTCCTGACTGGCTGACGAATCAACGCACAGACCTGAACTTTCAGGTCTTTAAGGGGTGAAAAAGGCGGCTAAGTTTGTATGGGACAATGTAATTCCTTGGTCCATTTTCGAATTTTACGCGGACAAATTCGCAGGCAAAAGCTAGTCTAAATATTTATATTATTCATAGGTATGGGACGCGATCCTACCGCAGCTTGGCCTCCGGGAGCTACTCAGGAACCTCCAACGCATCCACAACATGGGTTTCCTGACCAACGACTCACCGACCACAACGATACTGATCTCTCTCCTCACCAACCAGGATGTCATCAACAAGTCTGAAGTCACACCTATTGAAATATACATCACTTTGAATAACTATAAGAATAAGACTAAGTAAGTAATTATTGTAAGGCCTTTATTAGTGAAGTAACTGTTGCCTGCGACTTCGTACGCGTGGTAGTTTTTTTTATACATAACGTTCCTCTTGAATCACTATCTATTAAAAAAGTATGCAGATCTAAGCGTACATAGCGACAGACAGACAGCGGGAAGTGACTTTGTTTTATACTATGTAGTGATGATGAATAATAGCCTTGGCCGAGTCTTAAGTATGTTCCCTAGAAAATCCTACTTCTACAGTCCGCTGTATTTATAAAACCATGCGACATAAGGTGATGCTAGTATCACCTAGCGGTTACACCCGATCCCGTGGGAATATCGGGATAAAAGTATGACACTCCCAATGAATCAATCTATCCTCATACCAAGTTTCATCAAAAAAGGTCCAGTACTTTGGAGCCTATTCAATTCAAACAAACAAACAATCAAATCTTTCTCTTTATAATAAGTATTATAGATTAGTATAAAATGTAAAGGTTTTTACTTCTTTGTTTGTTACCTCTTATCGGAAAAACTACTTAACAGCCCTCTTAGACAAGATTGCTTTCTATTAGCGATGTCGCCAATCGATAGATTTATTTGTATGAAATTGACGGAAACCATTGTATAAAATTATCATAAGATGGAATTTATCCACTAGTTTTTTTTCTCTAATGCAAGACCACGTGACTTTTCGTTGGCTTGTGTCAATTTGATACAGAAAAAATAAAAAATAAAGTCTTTCGATTGGCGATATCGCTAATAGAAAGCCATCTTGTCTAAGGGGGCAGATTGCGATAAAACTTGGAATATGTGTAGCTGAAGTTCCCACGGTACCTTGAGTTACGCGGTTAAAACCGCGGGGCTCAGTTACTCGTTAATAACTCTTAATATTTTACAAATACAGGCCAACAAAACATGAGAAAGCTGTTGTAAACACGGAGAAAGTTCAGCGTCGCCGTTCCCGTCAGATCTTCGATCCTAAAACTGGACTATGGGAGTGGTCCTCTACCAAGCGACACCCGAAAGAAGTTAAAAACTGGGGTAAGATAGCAAACAAATTCAACCAAAAATGTTCTCGGTTCCTGCTTTCTATATTTGTAAAATTCTCGTGTCGCGGTGTTAGTTATAGTTACCAAACTCCTAAATGGCTGAACCGATTTGTATGAATTTTTTTGTGTAATGTGTAATGGCGTCAGATGCTGATGAAGAAAAAATTAATACACTTGACTTTAAATGCTTATATCTTTTTTCCACATCAAATTAACGAAATACTATTAAATTCATTGTAATCTAGAGAAACGGAGAATTTTAGTATTGCTCGCCATCCTTATTTGTACAATGGTTGACTATATTGTGTAGAATTTAGGTGAGACGGTGACTTAATTCACCTAGGTCAGGGGTCGGCAACCTGCGGCTTGCGAGCCACATGCGGCTCTTTGAATGTGAAGCTGTGGCTCTTTAGTTTCATATGCAAATATAATAAATTTAAAGAAAAACCGCGAGTTGAGGCATATTCGACGCATGGAATAGTCTTCCCGATTGCTAGTGAGGTGAAGAAGTTGGCATTTGGAGTGCTGAGTATTTTCAAAAAAAATTAATTTACGCAAGTACTACTTAAAACAAAGGTGGCGCTTTAAAAACTATGAAATTTTGTAAATTGTGTTTTTTAACTCTTCCGACCCAAATGATTGCCGACCTACACTTGATTCATCCAGGAATTTACAACAAATATAATCTTTATTGTTACAGGTATTGAGAAGCCACCAAATCTGGCGATCATAGCTGCTCTACACAAGTGCATCGATCAATCTTGGCTGGTCTCGAAGCCTACCAATGTTCGATACTTGATCACTATGGATATGAGACACCATATGTTCAAAGGTAAATCTATCTATACTAATATTATAAAGAAGAGAGATTTTTTGTTTGTATCGAATAGGCTCCAAAACTACTGAACCGAGTTCGGTTCAGTAGTTTTGGAGCAGAAGTTATGCATAAATCTCTGACGGACGAACGGGCGTCACTTATTACGAATATTCACTTTAATTTTTGACGAAATTCACTCCAAATGAGCAATTTTTGTATCCCTATACGAACTTTCATCAATATAGTTATATTGATGAAAGTTCGTATTCGTAATAAGTGACGCCCGTTCGTCCGTCAGAGATTTATGCATAACTTCTGAAAGTTTTTCACAATAATTGTTAGCTGCACTGCACAGTCTAGCTGCCCAAAGTCGGTTCTCTCGCTATCCCTCCAACTAATGATATATCTCATTCTAACGTATAGGTCGTCACTTTTGCAAGAACTTCTCGGTGCCTAAGAAGGGTAGTAAGAAAGCAACAACCACTCCAGCGGCAGCCGCGCCCACGAACGGCGGAGGTGACACCGACCCAGAGAAGAAGAGCAAAAAGCACTTGCTTGCAGAGTGCTTCTATCAGAAAACTGTCACTCCTGGACATGCTGGTAAGCATACATAGAAAAATAAAAAATCTTTGGTATATATATTTTAACTTATGTCAGCAGTGGTCCGAGCAACACAAATCAAAGCTTCATGCTTACCGAGTCTCGTAAATATAAAACCACGCAGGCTTAAAGAAGTGTGTACAAGTATCACTACATAGTATAAAACAAAGTCGCTTTCTCTGTCCCTATATCCCTATGTATGCTTCAATCTTTAAAACTACGCAACGAATTTTGATGCGTTTTTTAATTAATGGATAGAGTGCTTCAAGATGAAGGTTTATATGTATAATACATTCATAATATAGCCGTGCAAAGCCGGAGCGGGTCGCTAGTTTTATATATTTCGGAATTTTCCTTTTATTTTACAATATTTCTAGTTTATTTGCACATGTAAAACGCCTTTAACTTTTGATATTAAAATTACAGCGATAATCATGGCTCTACAAATTCTGAAACGTGAAAAGAGCGTGAAGTTGGCTGTATTTGTTGAAGAGGGCATACAGATTGTATCGTTGGAAAGGAACTTTACTAACATTGACGAGGCTGAGTTCCAGTTACGGGTAAGATATTTCAGTTTTTTTTGACGAACACCTGCACTCACAAAAAAGTGTGACGTTGATGTTATTGACAAGGTAACCATAGCAACGTATTGAAGTATGCAAAATGGTAATGTCAACAATACAAAAAAGTTCTTATGACGTTATCACGTAAAATTATCGTGCATGTTACTCCTAAAGGACTTGTTATCCAGTTTCTCAATTAATTCAATTAATTTTTATTATTGTGCCAAGTTCAATTATAATCGATCCATCAGAACCTAATCATTACAACCAAACAAAACAAATATTTTCTTTTTGTACCTAAAACTTTTTAATACTATGTAGGGTAACTGCTTCTGCAAGCTACTAGCTATACTTTGACCTATATTGTTGTTTCAACATATTTTCTCCAACTACATATTCTACTGTCTACAAAACATTCTTCATACAAAACATACTCTTCACGACACTCATAACACACATTTTCTTTCACAGAGCCATTCTCAAACATATTCTTTACAGAAACTCAATATGGGCCGAGTCCAACTAGATGCTCCAATTGAATGGGCTGCAAAGAACAACGAGAAAGTAGACGTCTTTATCAATATGATTGACCGATCTACTCGGTACATGGAGCTGGAGTTGGATGCTCGTGGAGGGAGAGGTAATGGGGGAAGGTATGGGCCTCCACCTTCATCGAAGAAGAATGTACCAGATCATTGTCCGGTCAGAGCTTTGGAGCGGTACAGGGAGACTTCTGATGTTAAAGATGCTAAGTTAGTACCAGATATTTATATTTCTTATCATTAACATTGTGTGACGACCCAGTTGGCACATTGGTCACCATGCCGGACTGCCAAACACGGGGTGGCGGGTCCGATTCCCGCCTCAGACAAGTATTTATGCTTAGATTTGTCTGTGGTCTGGTTGTTTCCATATATTATAAGTATATATTTACAAAAGAAAAGTATATAAGTAGTATATCCGTTGTCTAGCACCCATAACACAAGTGTAGTTACTTAGTTTGGGGCTAGATGGCGATGTGTGTAATGTCCTGCAATATTTATTCATTTATTTATTATTTATACTAGCAACGCTCCGTGATTTCACCCGCGTAACTCCCTATCTCGCGGGAATTTTGGGATAAAAAATAGCCTATGTTATTCCCAATGAATCAATGTATCCTCATACCGAGTTTCATCAAAATCGGTCCAGTAGTTTCGGAGCCTATTTGTTACAAACGAAGAAACAAAAAAATCCATCCTCATTATTATATTAGTGTAGATTTAAAATGTTAATTGGTTGGATCTCGATAATAGATAACTGAACGCATTTTGATGCGAAAATAAAAAAGTATTCAGTGTTGAAGCCTCGGCGTGGAGAAGGTGTTGAAAGAAAGAGTGGACTGTAGTTTACAAGGTTTAATAGTTCAGCCGACAAAATATATGAACAGGAATAACTGAATGAATAAGTAAAAAAGGGTGTATGAGCGAGACGCACGGTGGGTCGCTCGTAGTATGTGATATGAATCAATGAAGTGCGCGGGCGCAGGCTACGGTGAGGAAGCGGAACGCGAGCGGGGGCCGCGCGCTAGTCACCGCAGTAAAATTAAGCCCTAAAAACTGATGGTAATGTCCTACGGCAAAGGTCTCATACTTTCTTCCAATCCCCACGATTCTACGCTACACCATTTTGCTTATGCTTGCTTATTAATTCCAGGCTGGTAGTAATGAACCTGGCATCACACCGAGTGGAGACAACCGACGGCACTCACGAAGGCGTGCTCGACATCGTCGGCATCGACGAATACGTCCCGAAAGTGCTAGACGCCTTCGCTCTAGGACTGTTCAAGTGAAAATATCACACTCCGCAGTTCATTTGCTAATAGGACTGAGTTTGCGCCATTTTAAAACACCATACTTAAAAAACCTAACTTCAGTAAAGGCCGGTTGCCTTGATTATGCGAATTAGCGAGTCTCGCTCCGTGTTATTCACTCCAAAAGATTCTAGAAGAAAATAGTGGTGTGTACTTAGTCGCATACCGTTATTTGACAGCCAGTTTTGAGGTTTTGTCTGCGGATTTCATATAAATTAACCAGACTGAAGTTAGGAGTTAGCGCAGATTTAGTCCTGTTTGCAAATAAACTGCATTCCACGTTGTTGTCTGCTAAAACTCCCTTTACATTACTCGCGAAGTGACCGTGGTTCGATCAGACATTGTGTTTTTGAGTAACATTGAAATTGAGCAACAGAAAAACCTATCAAAGTGAGGTTGACCTTATTTTTGTTTAACGAGTGACTTTTGCCTTACTCTGGGTTATTTTAACTTTTCGAGTAATGTAGGGGGTGTTAGTAAATCTTACCCATGTTCATAAAGAATAATATGTGAGAATCCTATAATTGTTAAAAATATTTCTTCTATTGATTTCTATACATTAAGTTTAAATAGAATATACGTATAAGTTTCTTACATAGTGTTGGTTATGAATATGGAATGGATTATGTCAATTCATTTATATATGTTTACTGTCGCTACAAAATGACTATGTCTACACAAAATGGGTATTTCTAGAAATATTTTAAGTGAAAATGCGACTTGAGTGCTTGAGTTGTGATAATTGCTTAGAGGTTTATCGATATAATAAAAAATCTTAAATACAAAATTAAAATACCTAATTTATATATCGTTTCATAACGTTATTTGGCCGCGTAGCGAAGAGGTTATCTCTGAGTTTTTCGAGAGACGCGTTGATTGAAAACTACGAGAGAATTTGGACAAAATAAAATTAAACCAAAAATTGACGTGACAGACGCAATTGTACACTTACCGCTAAAACCGCGCCTTATAAATTTTTACGTATTATTAATACGATTTGATTTGTAATTGATTGAATGATGATGATTTTAATTTTTTAGTAAAGTGTGTTATTTTTGGCAGGCACAGGTTCGAGTTCGTTTGGTATTAGCCTTTTAAAGTATTTTGTAGCGAAAGTGAACTTTATATTCATCATATCTTAAATCGAAAACGACCTTCTTTTACCTCAGTATTTACAATTTGTTAGATCAAATCTAATCGCGATGTGTTCCGGATTTGTCACGAGGAATGAATTAAACGTAAAATACGCAGGCTAGTAAAAAGCAAGTGTTCCACTGATCAATGCCTAGTTTACACGAGTTTAGTATCTGTCTACTTGTCATAAGTCCTAAAAGCTTAGTAGCAACCTTATTATTGACAAGTGAAAAGTTTACAGTTTACATCCGTTTGAAACGAGTACTCCTTGCACTTTCAAATTGTTTCAGGGGGTGAAGACATGGCCGGATGTGTTCGTCTGCTTTTTTTTTTTGTTTTTCTTTGGTTCAGCTTTGTTTTGTATAGTTTTTATTGTGCTTAGTGTGTCGGTGGACGATCGAGGTGAATCCTGTGAAAGAAGACAGTTTTAGGCTCTGTCAAATAAGTAAAAACTTTCATTTCAAAAGAAGAAAAATATGGTTGTTGAAGAATTTAAACCGGAAACAGCATAGGACTATGAGAAAAAAAAGAAGCAGACGTGGACTCGGCTGTGAACGCTTGACCCTTTCATTAAGTTATATATGCGTGTAATAACTACGTATTTATAACTTGTTGGAAGGATTGAGCGTACTTACGTGCAGGAAACCGAACAGGAAGCAGAGGTGGACTCAGCTGTGGACGCCTGACTCTTTAAACAGGTTACATAACCTGGTGAAAACCACCGATATATAACCTGTTTGAAGGATTGGGTGTAATTGCGTCAAGGAGTTGATGGAGGCGTTTATTTGAAGTGACAAGTACTTACTGCATTAGCCAATAAGCTCGTGTAAACTATGCATAACTCTGTTAGTCCTGAGCGTGTGTACCTATTCCTTTATACTATTTTGTTTACCTCTAGTATTCACATGATTTTAACGTTTTTGCGTTTATTTTATATTCGCTTGTAGTTTATGGCAGTTTAGAAACTGACAATTATGACATTGGTTTCGGATCTCTGCTTAATCAATTATTTTAAGAGCACTTTTGTTTTAAGGTTTAATTTATGAGTTAGACGTTCGAATATTTTTTGGGAGAGCAGTAAAACCATTTCGATATATTTATTCGCATCATTCCCGATTTTTTAATACCTAAAACTGTTGTTTTAGGCTATGTCCAGAACGCCACTATTATAAGCTTCGCGTAAATTCTCTCGTGTAGTTATGGACATAGCCTTAGTTCTACATTTTTAAAAGTACAGTCCTGGTTCATGAGATCTCTGTTTTATTATACAAATTGTTTTTATCAGTCGCATTGTTATTGTTATGTTTTGAAAGAATTAACGTATCTAACTATATCTTTGGCAACTACGATATTTGATTTAGTTTTTAAGTAAAATTAATTTTCATGGTTTTTTATAGATTAGTTAGAGCTTATTAGCTACGCCAGTATTTTAAAGCAAGTTCAGTGAAGACAACTTTTCAGCTCTTTAAATCCCTGCCATGCAAACCTAAGGCTACTTAAATGAGGCTAAATCTCGTAAATAACATTGTTCAAATTACATTTAAATATCATTCTGGTATTTTTTTGTAATCGAAATGATATTGTAATGTAATTTGAATAATGTTATTTACAAGAATTGGCCTTCTAATATTCCTGTGCTGCTTTTAGATACTGGTGTCACCCGGCCTTTAGAAGCGTGTCTATATGTATTTTTAAGCTTAGTGTATCGCTTGAACCGTAATTTACAGGGTCTTTTTGGTTATTCAAAAATTCGGCACCTGGCGCTCACTCAGCTGTGTTCATTATACAACTAAGTGGGGTAAAGTGACAAGGGGGAAAATTCTTTTATTTTAACTTATAAAAGAAATTATTTCGATATCCGACTGTCTAAATCACCTCCGAATATTGAACGCTAGTGTTTTTTGTTGATGTTTTTTATGTATTTATAACAGTTTTAAAGTTCATTGGTGAGATTGTGAAATAGATGATTACTGTAATTGCCAAAGTAAATGTGCATTTGGAATGGAAAAAAGTGCTGGCGTTCAATTGCAATAAGTTTTGTTAGCAGTTAGTGTTTAACATAGCATATCTTTTTTTATAATAGGTTGAATGAAAACGGGCACATGCTCATCTTCTATTGTTTAAATACGAAACTGTTAAACATAATAAAAATTAAGATACTACAAAATAAATAAGTTTATAGTACCTTAGATTATTGTGACCGCGGCCGCGGTCGACTCACAAATGCTATTTTTCCTTTTCCTGCTGTACCAAAACCCTAGACTGGCTCAATAGATAATTGAGCATGGACCAGTTTTCATCAAAAAGTAGTAATAGGGAAATCCGTGTCAACTATTGGTTACTTTACTGTACTAATAAAATGAACGGTAATTTCAGAATCTGTGATCACTTGGTACTCTCTCGGGTTTAAGTATTTTTTATATCAGGAAAGATTTGTAAAATTTATATGAACTCAAAATAAAAGGCTTTTTTGCTTGTTTGTTGACCAAACTTTTGGGTACATTACGTAAAAACAAATTATGAATGTCCAAGTCATTTTGA
The DNA here is from genome assembly GCA_907269075.1 of Idaea aversata. Lineage (NCBI taxonomy): Eukaryota > Metazoa > Arthropoda > Insecta > Lepidoptera > Geometridae > Idaea > Idaea aversata. The sequence continues at coordinate 5,118,955 of OU026084.1, forward strand.
GAGCATAATCTCGTTGTGTTTTTAGTTTTTATTGTATTTTTCCTAGCCTTTGCTGGTACTTATTTTTTAGTCGTCACATTAGCATACTGTGATTAAATGATGCCTTGGAAACTCCAAAATTATTAGATTAATATGCCTTTAGTTACTCTGACCTGAGTTTCGATAGGACTTGAAAATGTGATCGCCTCAGAAAGGCTTATTAAATGTGCAAGTACCTACCCTATGATAAACAGGACTAGTTTCTAGTACATTTTTACGAACCTGATTGTTCCGTCCCGTTTGTAAAATCAGAACGAATGAACCCTATCAAAATGCTTTTAGCAGTAGGTAAGTTTTTAGTTATAAATATTTGTTAACACTATTTTAACCCGTTTTGCTGTTGCGTTGATATTGCACCGCGCGTTATACCATATACATAACATCTAAAAATGTACTTGCATGTTTGTTTTCATTTAATAAACTCTTGATTGTATAATTCCCCTTGTTTTTAATTTCATTATTTATGTAACTTACTCTAAAATAAGTAAACAGTAATATTACATAGCCTTTTTAGCTAGTGAAAGGAATATGGAGTTGCTGTGACTGCTGCAGGGACATACTTGGGTTTGGACTTTGGACGATTACTTACTAAAGTACCTATTTTAGAATTGAGGGCGGACTATTTTTAGAATTGAGGGTAGGTACCCTCAATTCTAAAAATAGTCCGCAAGATACGTCACCACCCCTCACACTTCCAGTACCTATTTGAAGACTTCCTAGCTTTCTTTGAACTAAAAAACTGATAAATTCGGTAAAAAGATTTATTCCAATTAGTATGTAAGGTAGGTACAACTATTTATCCATTAACAAGAGTTACAATCTAGGTGTTCCTTGATATCTTGAGTAATTGTAAAGGATTGAACCGGCGCCGCGGCGGGAACATGTATTGCCGATGCTGATGCCCTGCGCTGCTGGTGTTACTAGCGCGGTACGGTACCATACTTCCGCTCGGCAACGTTTCCTCTTGGTTCAATAACTCTGGCATCCAATCCACATAAACCAATGTGTCAACTAAATGTAATTTATTCATCGGAGCAGGAGTCAAAATATACAGTAGTCCATTTTCCTTGTCAATTCCACGTATCAAACCATGTCCATGGCATAACAGTGCTTTATCTCTTAGGGTTAACAGCTTGCCCTTATGTCCTGGCGTGGGCGTCAGTTGACACAATGCTATTACTTTACCATTGATCACCTGAGTCAGAGCGTTTTCGGGTATCTTCACATTTAATGCAACATTAAAGTTCGCCATACTTACCTCATAAGGTACAATTTCCAATAATTCCTTTGGACTGTTAATATCCAGCAACTCACCGAAATATGCTAAAATATTCAAATATCGCTCTTCACGCGGTGTCATCGTTCCACCAGCAAACTTCTCAGACGATACCTCATTAAATCTTTCCATTATAAATGTATATTCCAACTCAGTGGGCTCAAGTACTTGTTTAAAGAAATAATCTTTGGAAAAATCTTTATACAATTTTTTTATTGTTAACGAATGTAGATCAAATTCAAATCGTTTTTTGGGTGTTCTTGAGTCGATTTGGTAAAGGAATGTTGGTTGTACCTGTAGGATTATGTATGTGATAAATTTTAATCCTAATTGGTTGCACATACCCATGGTATTGACTATCCAGGGCATGGATCGGTAGGCGTGTTTACAGTAGGTAATTAGCTCATTGACAGCCAATATGTAGCGCAATGGATTATCCATTGGGTTGATCATACCGAGGTTTAGTGTCTTCTCAGGGTTTCTTAAATGTGTGAAATTAGGTCCAATGAGAGGGTTATCCACGACACTAGCTGATATACACCCTGGTATAGTGAACTCAGCTTGACCTGGATCCAAGTCAATGACTAGTACTGGTTTATTGGTAGCATCTAAGATCCTGTTAACATAGTATCGTAGAAAAGTAGATTTGCCTGTGCCTTTCCCTCCACAGATTATACCTCGGCTCAGTTCCTCCTTTCCACAATTGACAACATGATTCCAACTCTCTTTGTGGTCAATCTTACGTTTCTGCTGTCTATCATACAAGGAACATCCCAATGTCTCAGCTGCATATTTTAAATAATTCACACTTGTATCAACTCTCTTAGAAAACAAATCTGTACCCCCACAATTATTGTCAACAAAGTCTATTCTCTTACTATTTAATTTACTAAGACATAATACAGCATCATAATTTCCAATACTTGTTACTATTTCTTCAGCGTTAGATACTGAAAGACCTGCTGATGTCAGTTTGCTAAAAAGACCAGTAAATATATTCTGACACTGGATAGTATTTACATATTGCGCATAGTAGCAATATGGGGCATATAGTTCCACTGGTTTATCTTGTAATGTATACCCAAATAACTCAGTAGTTCCTCCAAGACCTGCAATCTTTACTTTTCCATGGATATATAATTCTGCTGGATGTTTCATTACAAAAATAAAGCAATTTTTTCCAGGATAGACTTTAATTTTAATATCTTCTCTAGGTTTGTCATAAGACGATTCATCATCAGTAACGACATCTGTTAGTATAGTGTCATCATATGCTGTGCTGTCATCAATAGGTTCTTTTGGGTCAGATTCAATACTTAAATCTTCAATAGCAAGGTCTTCATCTAACTCTGGTATTAGACTATCGACTTCCTCATCTAAATCATCGACAAGCATCGAATCAGGTTCAAAAGCATTTAAACTGTCATAAATTGTGATTTGTCTCTCTGATGGCAGGTTTCTAACTGTAGGATGCCTGTAATCTCCAATTACATCGCTGAGACTCTGACTGACCATGTCTTGTGTTACAGACACAAATGGTGATGAACAATTTGATATAGAATTATCCAGAGAACTATCATTGTCATCATGTATATCGTCTTTTATAGTATTGTCACTTATTTCATAAATATCTCTCAATCTACTCTTTTCTTTCTCATGTTCTACATCACTTATCGACTCTTCATACAACAGAAACTCTCTTTTCTTTTTACCATGTCTTTCATGTTTTGTATCTTTGTTGACTTTTTCATGGTTTTTACTTATTTTTTGTTTTCGTTTCTTGTCATTTGAAGTGCTTGGTTGGTTAGATTGATTTACCTGAATCTGTTGCTTGAATTTTAGTTTTTCAATTATTTTTGAGGCTAAGACTCCATCAGGGTCAAACGGTTCATCGTCAGAAATGAGTTCAGACACATTTGAAGATCCCAAACTACTTGATAAAGACTCACCACTAACATTTTCCGACACATTTTTATATATATAAGACGAATTCGTTTCTATAGACTCATCTGTGATATCTTTGGACGTAGTCAGGGATTTCAGATCCTCACTATACTCTGTAATTGACTCCTCGGTGTCTTCATCACGTACAGAATCGTTAGATAACGTCATAACGTCTTCATCATAACCTGTTCCACTCAGCGATTCGATAGTATTAATCGATTGTTCGTTGCTCAAAGTCAGTGCGTCTAATGTAGCATCAGAAGAGATAGTTTCCATACTAGCATTAGCTTCTATAGCGTTATTAACATCAGAATAATCGCTGATTGATACCACATCGTCGGTGTCATATCGTATCGAAGTTTCAGCTATATTCTTTAAAGTCTTACTGTTTCTACTCTTGTAAGCGTTAAGCATTTGCTTTAAATGTTTTTTAGTAGCTCTGTTCGGCTTTTTTGGAGACGGTTTTAGAGGAAGGTGAGCACTTTCGAAGAAATCCATTTTTGTTTACTCAGCCTATCCCTCATAGCTTTATACTCGAAATGACTCGAAAACTAACCTAAATTTTTTTTTTTTAATGAAGTGGCTCGTTCGTAGTTCGTACGGCTCGTGGATATAGCCAGTGTCAAGTTATATTTTATTACCACGGTTTAGTTATTTCCTGCCATTTTCCTGCATGACCATCATGGCCGTATTATAATAATCCGTGATAATAATACATTCATGCCTTTATGTTTCTTGAAGCAACAGGTACAATAAAAGTTGAAATCAAGAAGGAAAAGAAAAAAATACGTCACCGGCTCCAGATGAGGCTATAAGGCCAAAAAGCTTTTTGCCTTTCACGTTAGGAGGAAAAGAACCAATAAAATCTGACAAACGTTTATTTAAACGTCAGTGTCATTCATTCAGGTTGAATGATCTCGCTGGTGTGGGAGTTTGTGTGCGGGATTCAACAAAAGTTATTTTTTACATTTATTACTAGTTTTAATCTTTAATTTAGTTCTTCTCGTTCAACTAAACCAATATTACGGTCAAGATCAAAATGAACGATGTAGATAAGTGGATAGAGATCGCGAAGCGGTGCAAATATTTACCGGAGGATGACCTGCGGGAACTGTGCAATATTGTTTGCGACCTGCTGTTGGAGGAGCCAAATGTACAGCCGGTACAGACTCCTGTAACCGTTTGTGGTGATATTCATGGACAGGTAAAGATTTCTAGTTTTTACAAACTCTAATACTGTAACCATTGTGCATTGTCAACGAAATCAAGTGCACTTTACATAAAGCTACCTATATGATAAGACAAAGCCTTTGCAAAGGCAAAGAGCATGTATACTTCCTTGACTTTGAACTTTTGCCTATATTGTACCATTTTTATGAATGTCACAATGAAATGCTTGAGGAAATGGTCTAGTCTATACTCACCAAGAGGGTTAATAATAATTATAAGCCCATACAACACAGTTATTACTGGTCATAGACAACTCTTATTTTTTAATCCTGTAGCAAACTGGTTCTGCCATCTATCAAGCCATCAGAACTAGTCCTTTTTTGTAAGTCTTATTTTAATGGGCTTTTATTCCCCGAGAATGAATTTTGCACGGTGACATGCTATGTTTGATGTGCTTACTAAGTATTTTCGGCATAGCCACACCCTTATGATATCTGAGTGAGGCTGTAGGAAAAAAGTTTTGACAGTTTATTTTTTAAATTTTCCAGTTCTATGATCTAGAAGAGTTATTCCAACGAGGGGGTCAAGTACCTCACACTAAGTACATTTTCATGGGAGACTATGTAGACCGAGGATACTACAGTTTAGAAACATTAACTTTGCTAATGGCGCTCAAAGCAAGGTATCCCGATAGGTAAGAGTGCTTTTATAATGCTAATCTATACATATAAAATCCTTTGTCCTGACTGACTGACGGATCAACGCACAGCCTAAACCGATGATCGTAGAGACTTAAAATTTGGAGGGTGTGTTCTTTGTATGACGTAGGCATCCGATAAGAAAGGATTTTCCGAAATTCTACCCCTAAGGGGGTGAGAAAGGCGGGCAATGTTTGTATGGGACAACATGATTCCTTGGTCCAATCTACTTTAAATTTCGCATAAACATTCTCTCGACTGCTAAGCGGACGAAGTCGCGGGCAAAAGCAGGTCTATTCATATAAAATGATAATAATAATATATGTTTTATTGCAGTAAAAATGAATACAATATTAACTTACACACAAACATAGGTTTATATATCTTAGGTAGGTAATGAAATCTCAGTTTCTAAATAATATGCAAATTGTGACAAAAAACTGATTCCTAAACTAAGACTAGCTTGTATTTTAGGAATCAGTGTACCAAAGATTCATAATTCAGTTTCCATTTAGCTAAACCGTGTAAGATTAAATTACTTATTAATAGGTTGAACACTTTACACTTTATGCTTTGTCTGACTGACTGACGGATTAATGCACAGCCTAAACTGCTATCGTAGAGACCTGAAACCTAGAGGGGTAGTTCTTTGTAAGACGTAGGCATTCAATAAGAAAGATTTTAAAAAATTTAACTCCTTGCACTGTATAATTTATAGATGCAAAGGGGTTGTAGCATTTTGGCAAAGTAAACAGTCAGCCAATTTTTTAAGGCTATCTTTCAAACCTGTGGCAATGTATAGGACATACATAAAATGTTAAATGTAACAAAATCTCATTAAGTGTCAGGTTATCCTATTTTTTGACAAATAAAAAAAATCCTAAATATTATTTTACATCAAAATAACAACACTACGAGATTTTGTTATATGGCATTTGTTGTTTGTATTCATGTTCTCTATACTTTGCCATAGGTGATAGGATTCGAAGGTGGCTGCTTAAGAAATAAAAAACATAAGACTGACGCGACTACTAAGCCTAAAGTTATTTTTATTTTGCTCAATCATTCAAAAACGTCTGAATTAAGTTTGATGCCTAGTATGTCGAAAGTTTGACCACAATAACAGTTTATCCAGATATTTTCACGGGACGTTATATAGGTAAAATGGTAGGTAGGTAGGTAAAAGCTATTGATTTTAAAATCTTATTTAATTTGTAATTTTATTATAGGATTGTTTTACTGAGAGGAAATCATGAAACAAGTCAAATAACAAAGGTTTATGGATTTTATGATGAGTGTCTCAACAAATATGGTAATGCGAATGCTTGGAAAGATTGCTGTAGAGTCTTTGATCTTCTTGCTGTCGCTGCGGTAAGCTTGTTTTTCCAATAAGGTTAAATTAATATTCCTCCTCCATCGTTCCCTCAATGCTGAGGATTGTGACTCTGCTGGTGCAGTCGATTTACTGTTTTCCTCCAATGGACTCTGTCCGACGCCCGGTGTAGAGCTGTGCTGAGCGGCATATCTAGCTGTTCGGATACTTGGTCGGTCCACCGTTTGGGGCTTCGCCCTCGTGGTCTTTTAGATTAATATTAACAAAAAGAAAAATTAATAAATATGAGTATGTATGAATTTCTTTTTCTTTCACGGAATATTCTTAACCAAGCCTTTTATAACAAATTCTCAGTTTCATTTTATGCTAAGCAGCTTAAAAATTATCAACCCATACATTTTTCCATTTCAGTTGATAGATGAAACAGTACTCTGTGTGCATGGCGGATTGTCTCCGGAGATATCAATGGTGGACCAAATCCGATGTATTGACAGAAACCAACAAATACCCCATAAAGGGGCGTTTTGTGATCTCCTGTGGTCTGATCCTGCTGAGGTACAAATGTGGTGAGTGTGTGGTGTTTTTTAGTCTAGTAAATTACAGTAAAATACTGCCTCCACCCTTCGGTTAACCCGCGTTAGCCCAGGTCCGGTATAAAAGTAGCCTACTATGTCCTCCAAGGTCCCATCACTACATAATATAAAACAAAGTCGTTTTCTCTGTCCCTATATCCCTATGTATGCTTAAATCTTTAAAACTACGAACGGATTTTGATGCGGTTTTTTTTAATAGATATAGTGATTCAAGATGAAAGTTACACGTATAATACATGCACAATATAGCCGTGCGAAGCCGGGGCGGGTCGCTAGTCTATTATATTCTTAAAATTAGTTCCGTTTAGATGTGAAAAGGTTACAGACAGACTATCTTCCTATATTCGTCTATAAAAGATATGTGAATTAAATGAAATTGCTATATCTGATGCGTGGACTGCATCCTACTTCCTACTAATATTATAAATGTGAAAGTTTGTGTGTGTGTATGTTTGTTACTCCTTCACGCAAAAACAACTGAACCGATTGCGATGAAACTCGGTATGTAGAAAGCTGGAGACCTGGATTAACACATAGGCTACTTTTTATCCCGATATTCCCACGGGAACTTACGCGGGTGAAATCGTGGGCCGTAGCTAGTAAATAAATAAACAAAAAGGCAAAAAGTTCCTGAAATGTTAATTTTTTTTATTCAGATTGTTTTCTGATTCATAATATGTAACTTAATAAAATTAATCCGTTTTATATCTTATCTTTTACTTGTGTACAATGTCAATTGAAGAATTACTTTTCGATAAAAGAGTGATTCTAATTTTCTTTTCAAATAACCTAATTAAGTTTTTGTAATTTAATAACTTTCTTTTATTTTCATAAGATGTTGTTAATTCTTAGTTTTAAAAAGAATATCTGTTTGTTACAGGTCTGTGAGCCCCAGAGGTGCCGGCTGGTTATTCGGCAGCTATGTTACGGAGCTATTTTTAAATTATAACAATTTAGAATTGATATGTAGAGCTCATCAACTTGTCAATGAAGGTTTGTTGATGATAGTTTTTAAAATAACTTTAATTAAGAAGCAATCATTGATAGAACCATGCAATTTAGATAAGAAAAAAAAACTTTTTAAAACTCACACGATTTGTATGGGTCCATGACTATTGTAACATAGTCGAAACGTCGAGGTAAGAGAAATAAAAAAATACGCGATTAAGACCAGGGAAAATAATTACTAAAAAAATTAGTCAAATTGGTGAATTGGAGACTACGTTAGCCTCCATAAAAAAATATTCAAACCCTTTTCCTATACATATACCAAGTTTTTGTGTACCTACTTATAGATAAAATACTTCTATACTTTTTGTAAATAAATACAGAAACATACTGACTGAAATACCCAAACCACAACAAATATTTGTTTACAGAGACAAGTACTTATCTACAAAAATACTTGTTCGAAGGCGCAATTTGAATCCGTTACCTTCTGCGTCGCAGGGTGTGTATTCCACGATTTACATGGAAATACAAAATGGAAAAAGTGGGACAAGCGTTTTTTCCCCATTATTTCCATTACGGCAAAAAAAAACGCAGTTGTGGTATTTGAGAATTTGTTTCCACTTTAATATTATTAAATTACTGATAAATAAAATTCTAAAGAGATATTGAGAACAGCCACGGGAATACAGGAACACTAGCGGTTTTTTGTCGCCACCGCCAGCAATGGAAATAGTTGGAGAACCTGTCCTAGTATTTCCATCAATGGAAATTCAGAAAAATAGTGGGATACACCCGAATAGTCTCTGAAGCTACTGGACTGATTTTGATGAAACTTGGTATGAGGATACATTGATTCATTGACCCAGTTGGCACAATGGTCACCATGTCGGACTGCCAAACACAGGGTTGCGGGTTCGATTCCCGCCTCAGACAATTCTAAGCATCTAAGCATAAATTGCTTAGATATTTGTCTGTGGTCTAGGTGTCTGTATGTTTATTAAGTAAAGTATATAAGTAGTATATCCGTTGTCTAGCACCCATAATACAAGTCTAGTTACTTAGCTTGGGGCTAGATGGCGATGTCTGTAATATATTTATATTTATTGGGAGTAACATAGGCTACTTTTTATACTTAAATTCCCACGAGATCGGGAGTTACGCGGGTGAAACCGCGTTGCAAAAAACATCATCTCACCGTATTGTTGTCTTTTTCTTGCAGGATACAAATACATGTTTGACAAGAGACTGGTGACGGTTTGGTCAGCACCTAACTACTGCTACAGGTGCGGCAATGTTGCCTCGATATTAGAATTTAACTCGGTCAACGATAGAAATGCAAAAATATTCCATGCGGTCCCAGACAGCGAAAGAGAAGTGCCACCGCAACATACTACTCCTTATTTCTTATAAGTATTATCTACACCATCTTGTGCATGACCAGTGGCGTAGCTATCGTAGGGCAAGGTGTAGCAGTGCACCAGCGCCCCAAAGCGCAGGGGGCCCTCTAACCTCAGCTTTGAAAAGAAAAAGAAAATCCTGTATTCCCATTTTCTTCTATTAAGGTGAAAGGGTACCTGCGCTCTCCATACAAACGTAGTAGACTGTTTCCTCCCTGGAAAATATTTTTGTGCCATAAAACCTATAACGGCCATGACTATGCCCCTGTGTTTTGGTTTTTTTACATTTTCTAATTATCATAGAAATTAGGATTTAAAAAAATAAAAAATAATAATAGGGGCATGGTCAATGGTCATGGCAGTTATAACTTTTATGCACCAAAAATATTTGCTCTAGTGTCATTATCCAGGGAGAAAACAGTTGACTACGTTTGTAATAGTTTGTATGGAAAGAGCCCCCAGTACCCTTTCCTCTTATAAAGATTATACCCCTCATTAATGTATGGATTTAGCCTACTAGGGATAAATTGAACTCACTGTATCCTATTCCTACCTATAATTTTGAAGACCAATATAGGTTCAAACTACGCGGAAAGAGGGGACGAGGGTCCGATTCTTCCCCTATGCACTGGGGCCTTTGTCTACCTAGGTACACTATTGTGCATGACGCAGTAACCACAGCGTCATAAATAAACATGGATTATAAGTTGCTGGCTCTGTATAAATCATTCAGAGATGTATGTATAGGCCAATATTGGGAAATATATTATCAATGTAATGTTTTGTAAGTGTAAATAAATCATTGCATATTAATTTTATTCCTAATTTTAGTATTCTTTATTACTTACCTTTTTGTTGTTTAAGTTTGATGCGATGCAGAAAATTTTAATGTTCGTTTGCCACTGTTGAATAAGCATTTGAAACAAGTTACAAAATTCGTTGCGTAGTTTAAAAGATCTAAGCATACATAGGGACAGACAGTGGAAAGTGACTTTGTTTTATACTATGTAATGATACCTATAGCCTATGTTACTAACAAATAATCAATATATCCTCATACCAAAGTTTGATCTAAATCGGTCCAGTAGTTTCGGAGCCTATTCGTTACAAACAAAAAATCTCTCTTTATAATATTAGTAATACATTCTATTTGTTGTCTGGTCACAATAATACAAGTCGCTTAGTTTGCAGCTAGAGGGTGCTATGTGCAATGGCCTTTGATATTTATTAATTTTATAAAAACATCTTGTAAATAATTCATCTAGTAGGTACTTTTAAGAAAATAATGCAACATGCAGTAGCGTAGCAGGGGGGGGGAGCTCTTATAAAACCTATTCATAAAAAAACCGGTCAAGTGCGAGTCGTATTCACGGGCCAACTCAACGGTATGCAATTTAACTTGACCCCTATGCCCATAGAACATAAGGATCAACTTAATTTGGTCGTTCGTTAAACGTAACTTTGCAATAAATGTCTTTCTTGATTTCTGGACCACCTCGGGCGCCATTAGGGCGGCAAAATTGGGAAAAATATTTTATATGGTCATTGGTGGTTAGTCGGACAATATTTTTTTCAAGAGGGTAGTTTGTTCAACTGCTTCTCCGTACTGTAGGTAGGTAGGTACTGGCACGTGATTGGCTTGAGATTACCTATTATCAAAATTTGCAGAAAATAGGATTGTACCAGGGTGTAAGAACTTAAAGGAGGTATCCTGACTCCTATGGCCCACCGCACACCGCTGGAGGCGTGACGGAGCGCATTTGAAGACAACAATTTAATATGAACCTTATGTACCTCGACATATTATACGGTCAATATTAGCGGCTCTTGTAGTACCATGAGGGCGCTCCAACTACCGCGTGCGAATTTATTCTAATATTGACAGTATGTCAAGGTCGTAAAGGTTTAAATTAAATTGTTGTCTTCAAATGCGCTCTGCCGCGCCTCCAACGCAGCGGTGTGTACGCTGAGCCTATGAGAGCAAGCCCTCGCACACCACCACCATACTTGGTTTGTAAGTACTAGGCTATCAGAGCTTAGTAGAGAAATCGTGCTCGATATATTTGAATTTACCTATTAACAAAATTTGCCGATAATAGGAGATTTGTACCAGGGTATAAGAACTATGGAGGAGGTATCCGGATTCGTATGAGAGCAAGCCCGTACCTACACATCACCACCACTTTTCGTTAGTAATTGGTTTGTAAGTACTAGGCTATCAGAATTTAGTAGATGGTTAGTAGAGAAATTGTGCTCAATATATTTGAATTTACCTATTAACAAAATTTGCCGATAATAGAAGATTTGTACCAGGGTATAAGAACTATGTAGGAGGTATTCTGATTCTTATGAGAGCAAGTCCGTACACATCACCACTTTTCGTTAGTACCTAATTGGTTTGTAAGTACTAGGCTATCAGAACTTAGTAGATGGTTAGTATAATAGAGAAACTGTGCTCGATATTTTACCTATTAACAAAATTTGCCGATAATAGGAGATTTGTACCAGGGTAAAAGAACTATGTAGGAGGTATTCTGATTCGTATGAGAGCAAGCCCGTACACATCACCACTTTTCGTTAGTAATTGGTTTATAAGTACTAGGCTATCAGAACTAAGTAGATGGTTAGTATAATAGAGAAATTGTGCTCGATATATTTGAATTTACCTATTAATCAAAATTTGCCGTTAATAGGAGATTTGTACCAGGGTATAAGAACTATGTAGGAGGTATTCTGATTCGTATGAGAGCAAGCCCGTACACACCACCACCACTTTTCGTTAGATATCACGCTCGATATATTTGAATTTACCTATCAACAAAATTTGCAGATATTAAGGGATTTGTACCAGGGTGTAAGAAATATGTAGGAGGTATCCTGATTCGTTCAATCATATACACATACAGAAAAAAAAAATAAGTGAGAGGGATAATGTTTTAAGTGTGATTTATACCTTCTACTGACTTCTGATTGCCTAGTACTTTTTACAGACTGACTGTTATACAGCAAGTAAAAGTGATGTTAGATTCGTGGCTGATTTATAGAATTATGTTTATTTCAATAGTTTTTTGCTACTTTATAGTTTTATAATTATTTATTATGATTTTCTACTGCATACCTACTCTTATAACATGGTCCAGAATAGGGTTCAGGGCTAAGTCTAGTCTTTTAAAATAAAACAAAAAAATGATAAAAATAAAAATGCTATTTTTATTTTCATTTTACAATAACTTTAATACTTATAACCAATCAATCTCTGTTGTAATCAAAAGTATAATCAAAGTACGACTGATCAAAACTCTGGACTCTTACATAACCATCTTCACCGCCCGAAGCATAACTCTTGCCATCTGGATGGAATGATAAACTGTTGATGGGACCGAAATGACCCTTAACTCTGCCAAATTCCTCTTCAAAGACCAAATGGAAGAACCTAGCGTCGAATTTACCCGATCTTGTTGATGTAGTAGTTACTTCCATGGCATCTTGTCCTCCACCGAGTACAACATGGTCTAGTATAGGGCTTAGGGCTGCCGAGTTGATGGGCCGCTCAGTTTTGTACTCCTTTAGGAGTTCCAAGGAGTTTGTGTCAAAGAGTTTCGCTGATAAATCTTTGGAGGCGGTGATGAACATGGTGCCATCGCGAGAGAGTTGCATGTCATTGATCTGGTGGGTGTGTTCTTTTACTGATTGTATTTTCTTGCCAGTCTGTGGAATAATTAAACAAAAATAATAAGTTGATTTTTATATTAGAGAAATCTCAAAAAAATGTATGTGCTCACATAAGTATTAACTTAAACAAATCAACAGGCTGATCACAAACCATAGGAAGGCTACCGAAACGAATAAAACTAAAAAGACAAGGATGGCAACACGTCAAAAGTCGTGAGAGTGAAAGAGCAGCAAAATAATAAAGCTTCAAAAGCATAGTTTTAAAGTTCTGACATAAAACTATGTTTTTGGCATTAATGTCCTTGATAAAGCAAAGTTCTCTTTTTGACAAAAACAAAGCTTCAGCGTTCTGTTCTGACATTAAAACTATGTTTTTAGGGCTTTGACATGTTTTTAAATAAAGCCGCGTTTTCACTAGGCGACATTTGTTCTGCGACTCTGTCGCTCGACACGAAATTCACGTGTCCCGCGCGATGTCGCCCGACGTCGGTCGCTTGGGATATTTACGGGTCGCGCAACTTGTCGCTAGTCGATGCTCTGCGGCCGTCGACACGCGCGACTTTCGTGTCCCTCGACAGTCGCCGAAAAGGCTTTGATTAGTGAGAACGTGTGTCGCTTTGTGTATCTCCACTATCTATCTAACACTATCTCCTCGGGCGACATACTGATCGCGACTGGCAAATGTGAAGAAGTCATAAGTCGCGGGAGATTGTCCCACAACTTTTGCAAAGACAACTACGTGAATGTCGAACGACATGTATCTGCGACATGTCGCCTAGTGAAAACGCGGCATAAAGCTTTTTAGCTGAGTTGTCTTCTAGTCTCACTCTTAAGTTCAGATCTCCTCTTGAATGGATCTTTGACAAAAACAAAGCTTCAAAAAAAGCATAGTTCTTATAGAGTTTTCATCTACAGCTGCTCAAATTATCACTATCACACAACAAAGTCGCTTTCTCTGCCCCTATATCCCTATGTATGCGTAAATCTTTAAAACTACGCAACGGATTTTGATGCGGTTTTTTTTAATAGATAGAGTGATTCAAGAGGAAGGTTTATATGTATAATCACTACATAGTATAAAACAAAGTCGCTTTCTCTGTCCCTATTCCCTATGTATGCTTAAATCTTTAAAACTACGCAACGGATTTTGATGCGGTTTCTTTTAATAGATAAAGTGATTCTCCTCTTGAATCACTCTATCTATTAAAAGAAACCGGTTTATATGTATAATACATGCATAATATAGCCGTGCGAAGCCGGAGCGGGTAGCTAGTGATAGTGGGTAATTAGCTATATTATACAAGCTAATTTACAGAATATTGAATTGGTTTATAAATGTCTTACCCTCAAATCCCACTGATTAAGGTCACCAGCCTCGTGCCCTGTTATGATAGTTTCATCAAGGTTACCCCACACCATCGATGTGACCTTAGAGTCTGTGATCTCCCACTTCAAGATTGGTGATTGGCTTGACATGGAATCATCTACGGTCCTCGTGTCTATTATGAATACCTGGAATAATTATCAAATATAAATAGCAATCAATCCTTTCAAATATAAAATTCTCGTGTCGCGATTAAGTTGTCAAACTCCATCAGTTGCTGAACAGATTTGTACAAATTTTTTAGTGTACATTCGTTTGGTCTGAGAATCGAACAACATAATATTTTTTTTTGTATCATTGCATTGCCTCAATTGTTGTAAACATATTGGTTCTTAAAAGTGGCACTTTTTTTCAACCTATTCCTATATTAGCTCAATGGTAGAGATAGGTGGATAAAAATCCATTATTTACCACTAGGGGGGATACGCTGGTAGGGACTAGTACACTAGCCCATTGCATGCCTCATTATTGGGTGGGAGTGTGCACATTGCATCTTGTGTTTTGGCTATAGACTCAGAACTAAACATTAATTCTACTGTAATTGTTAAGGCTTGCTCCCTTTGCACTAAGCCTTAATCTTTAAATAAATAAATATTGCAGGACTTTTCACACTAGCCCCAAGCTAAGTAACTAGACTTGTGTTATGGGTGCTAGACAACGGATATACTACTTATATACTTTTCTTTTGTAAATATATACTTATAATACATAGAAACAACCAGACCACTGACAAATATCTAACCATAAATACTTGTCTGTGGCGGGAATCGAACCCGCAACCCTGTGTTGGCAGTCCGGCATGGTGACCAATGTGCCAACTTTGTTGTGTCTATGGTTTAATCTCTTTGCATAATAAAATTTACAAACCTCACAAGGGTGTCCCATAGCCTTATCAGTGGTGTAAGCAGCCTGGTATGCACTGAAACTAAAGTTGCATGTCCTCACTGACGAGTTAGTTTTGATTGTTGCTATGTTTTTACCAGTCTCTAAGTCCCATAGCCTGAAACAATGTATCATTAAGTACACTATACAAAATGTGCAAGTAATTGCATAGAAGCTAAATGGTTGAAACTGTCTTGATAAAAATTTGTATGGAATAATGAGGCTTGATTTTAATACATTGAGTACAAATCTCATACAAATTCCCCTATCATGAGATGTTTCAATACCATACCATTTCAATACCATTTCAACTTCGACTATCTAATTTAGCTATCTCCACCAAATAATATATTTTTATTTATTTTTTTACAAATTATAGGTCAGCGTTTGACCACTATCACACCTGCCTGATGGTAGGTGATGATGCGGCCTAAGATGTAACACGTCTTCCTAGTAGATACTTATTCACTCGCGATGGTCACCCCACTGATATGTCAACCAGAGTTATATCCATCTTTGCGAAATGAACTTGACCATATGAATGTAAAGCAATTGGCTCATAATCCCTCAGGTTTTTTAGCATAATGCATAAATACATTAAAATTGTGTCACAATATAGGAATGCAAAGTTCGGAGATAACCACTTTGTTACATCTAGGTCACCTTTAAGAGGAAAGGGTACCGGGGGCTCTCTCCATACAAACTATTACAAACATAGTAGACTGTTTCCTCCCTGGATAATGACACTAGAGCAAATATTTTTGTGCCATAAAACCTATAGGATATATATAGGTTTTATTGCCCCTATTTTTTTTCTTTTTTTTTCATTTTCTAATCACTACATAGTATAAAACAAAGTCGCTTTCTCTGTCCCTATATCCCTTTGTATGCTTAAATCTTTAACCCTACGCAACGGAATTTGATGATTTTTTAATAGATAGAGTGATTCAAGAGGAAGGTTTATATGTATAATACATGCATAATATAGCCGTGCGAAGCCGGGGCGGGTCGCTAGTTATCATATAAATTAAGATTTAAAAAAAATTGGAGAGAGCGCAGGAACCCTTTCACCTTAACTAATTTAAGCTATCTATCTGGGCTTGCATATTAGTTGATTAAAGTTTCGTGATGTCGGTGGTAAGGCCTAAGTATTAAAAAAACCAGCTAAGATTGAGTTGGACTCGTGCACCATGGTGTATTAGAGCCCCATAATACATGTATATGTATATTGTTTTCAGTTTTTTAATATTTGTTGGTTTAGTGTCAACAGAAATAGAGGTACATTTGTGAAAATTTCAACTGCGTCACGATTCATGATATAGCCTGGCGACAGACAGACAGTGAAGTCTTAGTAATAGTTTTTACCCTTTGGGTACCTACGGAACAACAATAAAAAAAAAGTGATGTCATGAAAAGATTATTTAAATGAATAGTGAATTTAATACCTGCATGAACTGTCACCGCCGCCCGTGATAAGGTTGATGCTCTGCCAGTCGACATCTAAGCACCAAACTACACCACCATGTCCATTGAAGGTGCCCAAACGTTCACCGTTCAAAGACCACCAAACATTCGGTTTCGCGTCTTTAGCGGCCGAGAACAGCAAGTCACCCTCCCTGTTGTACTTGATCTGTGTTATGGCACGCTCGTGCCCTTGCAGCATCAGGGGTTTCTGCAATAATTACAATGACTTGATGATCACAACCACAACCTCAACCCACTGAAAAACACTATTTCACTTTGATTCCCGAAGATTCAATAGATAGGGAAGGTTAAATATGTAATAGAAAGTCGATTCTTACCATTTTTAATGATTATTTTACGGTAAAATTAAGAAAATTTTAATAATTTGTACCCTCGCATGTGGCAAGCGGTGACAATTTTGACAGAATGAGATTTTGGTTGATTGGCTTGATAACTGAAGTGGTCTGCTCTATGCTTGCTTGCTTGATTGTCTATGGCCGTGTGTAAATTACGATTTAGTTTGTCTACTCGGCGCTAGATGGCACTATAATAAACACGAATTAAGTTTCGTTTTTATGATATTAGATGTCGTTACTTACCACAAAATAGGTAGGTATTTATTTTAATAATAAAAAATTCCCAAAAAATATAAAAGTGCTCAAAATAATAATGTTTGTTATTAAAATTATTTGATTCAAAATAAAACAATTTAAGTGTCGGTTCTAGTTTTTTTTTAGTAAATGTTATCTAGTTCTTTGGATGTGTCGCAATTTCATCATATAAATATATTAGTGGTAAGTAGGTGGCAGGTATAAAATACCTACATAGACATACAAAATAAAAAATATGAATAAAATCACAAAATATTTCACATACATTTTATTTATTTCCTTAAATCATTAACCATTGATTTCCAAGAGTACAACTAAAAAACAAAAATTAAAGTACAAACACGTTATGCATTGCTAATTAAACACAACTGTAGGTAACTTCTCTTGGCAATCCAGTACACAATCATTGACTACGAGGCGCACCACTCGTACGAGACAATACAGATTAGGTTTATTACTAACAGTCACTGTATACCTTACCTTGGTCGAAATAACAGCCTTTAACCATCGACAAAACAGTACATCAATCAGCAACTAATATGTTTCGCTACATACAAACAAACAAAGAACCCTAAGGTATCGATAATACTTAAAATATATGCTAGTCCAGAAAGCGATATAAGTCTTGATATTGAGCGAGCCCAACTAAACGTGAATACAGCACACTCAAACCATATTGAACTCCTTAATAATGTTATTAGATAAAATAATGTTTGAGTAGAAAAGTTATCTAACTCGAGAGGCACTTTCAGTGATACCTTACTGCGCTTGAAAGAAGACAGTGTATAGACAGAACCAGATAGGTATCTATTTTACAATGTGAACACGTAAATATCTAACAATAATATAAGCGAAACGTGTTTGCTCATGTAACTGTAACAAAATTGAATAAAATTGTATCAACATTTAGAACATTTAGTATTTATGCACATTCGAGTTCAAATATCCATCTGTGACATTTA
The DNA here is from genome assembly GCA_907269075.1 of Idaea aversata. Classification (NCBI taxonomy): domain Eukaryota; kingdom Metazoa; phylum Arthropoda; class Insecta; order Lepidoptera; family Geometridae; genus Idaea; species Idaea aversata. The sequence continues at coordinate 5,137,331 of OU026084.1, forward strand.
ATTTACATACAACAAACACTCGTCAACGGTTCCAAATATATATTATTTTCTTACTGAATTACAATCGACTCGATAACTATATTATTACAATGTCTAATGTACACACATTATCGACCCTTCTTTTACCCGATATTCGTGAAACACTATTTGTATTATACACAACAAACCTTACTCTACGAATGTGAAAATATTTCGTCACAATATCTTAATTATTTTCTTATGGACTGTAAAGAAATTGTGAAATGCATTAAGTTTTTGTTATGCCTTATAAATATATTAACATTATTATGTTTACATTACTATATCAGTCAAAATATTTTCGCAATAATGAAACTACGAGCCGACCTCTTGCGCTCGGTCCGAATAAAATAAAGGATTGTACCAACGAGATTGTTCTCTGTACCTACGTTCGTGCTCATATAAAATTGCATATATATTACTATGAAATATAACTTTAGTAACAAAAATTGTATAATAATTAACAATGATCAATAGATTTATAGAAAATACTACCTGTTCTTGTTGGGACAAACCAGAGAGGCGTCACAGGGGCGCCCAAATCTCGGAAATAAGATATCATTACATAACTTAAAGATCAAACAGCAGGCACGACAAACGGTATAAAACATTGTGTTGGTCAGCCAAATTTGATTTACAATACTTAGTTTTATTAAAATACTTAAGTTCCATTACAACATTAAAAGATGCGAAAGAAGTCGAAACTCATAGTAGAGCAGTAGAATTCTAAGAGCAACGAAAAGCAAGTGGCCATCTTACACGTCAAAATATTAATTTATTGTATATACATACTACATGTAGCCTCAGTGGGCTTTCGTCACTAATCTAATTAGGTACTCGCCAGTAATGCGCCAATTTCATTGTTTATTACTAACAATACTTTCCTTTGTACAACGCCAATAACTTTATTCCAAATGTAGTCCCCATGCTGATACAATGCCGTTAGTTTCTCCTTAACAATAACTACGTTACTAACAAAATAAGTGTCAATATTACTTACATACGTTATCATTTACATTTATTAGTAGAACGATACACGATACGCGAATATAGTTACATAATCCGTCATTACATGTTTAAAAATCTATAAAGGCATCTTGACCTCAGACTTTAGATTTAACACCGTCGTCGTTCTGATGGTGTTTTTTTATCAACTACTTATTTTTAATTAAGTTAGATATAAATGAATAAATAAATATAGTTACCGAATTGTTGTGTTTGTGAGACACGTATATTGAGACCGATAGAAATCGGTACGAAATTCGGACCGATTGAGATGCATCGATCTTTAAATTTCATGGAACTCGAATTTGTATCTCCTCGATACGCTATCACTGTACTATCACAATTAACTAATAATTTCAACGACATTAACTTAAGTAATAAGTAAATTATAATCAAAACTAATTGAAAAACTATTTAGGCATGGCAGCATCGTAACTGGTTGTATCGAACTAATTACAATATACAAATCATACAATATACTAAAACTTAACTAATGGTAACACGATGAGGAACGGACATCTGTCGTTCATTCAGGTAACAGGATCATCCATTTATAACGATTGTTTTCATCGAGAATTTGATGAACTTATTAGTTCTGGAGAATACTTTTTGATAGCTTCTTTGAAATCTTAAGTAACTACAAATCTCGATTTCTGTCTTAAACCATTTTTATTGATTACAATGCTATTTTTAACCGTATGATTAGTGTGAGACTACGCTTTTCTATTACAATTTTGATCGTGATTTTTTTAACACTGAATGTTACTGAAAAGTTAATGATCACGATCAAAGATCTTGTCTTATGAATATTTTTTAAATATTCGAGTATGACAGACATATTTCTGATCGAATTCGTCAATTTGATCCAGCGTTAAAACCCTAATTATTTACCTAGAACCTAAGTCCTTAGAACGAACTTTTTGGTTTTAGTTTCTTAATTTTAATATTGGCGTACGTCGCCCTCTATAGCTAATGGTAACTGTTCACCGTTGATGGAACGTTTCTTACAAATGTTAATTACCTAGCAAATAATAATTATGATCGTTATTAGATTGTAATGTGTATTAGAAAGAAAGGCAGTGATAACTGGACAGTGTTAAGTAAAAGTCTATAGAGAATGTTTTTTTTGTGATTGAATGAATTTTTAAATGTAATTAGCGACCTATGTTACTTATTATTTTAAAATGTTCATGAAAGGTGATTGATTTGTATCTGTAATGATGAAGTATTAGATGATGTGCAAACGAGAAATGGGGGTGCTTTTGTGATTGTTCATAAGGAATGCTTTAGGAGCTTATTCAACGTAATGATTCTGAAATCGATAATTACTTTATTGTAATGTATAGGAGAACGAGTTTTAAAATCCTCGTGGAAAAAATAAACTACATTCATGCAAATTTTACCAACTCAAGGAATGAATGATACGAAAAAAACTAATTAAATTTGAGTATCTGAACATTTACGGAATATTGAGCATAATTTACAATTGAACACATCAAAGGAAGCAAAGTAAAATATCAGAATGAATCCTAGAAATACCTAACGAAGGCAGTGTAAATAAGATGAAAATTCAACACCAACAAACTTTATAAGAATTTATATTAAGGTTGCTTACAAATATTATTATTTATAACTGGAGAATGAAACTTTAAGAATGAATATGCACAATTAAGTTATGCGAAACGGGAAACACTCACATTAAAATGCATAAAGTTGTGACTAAGATGAGCGTGCGTCTCGATGTCATAGACGTCACCTTTAGATAGTGTATAAACAGTAGATTTGTTTAAAAGCAGTCTTCGTAAACACTGAGAGTAGGTACTTAGTGCTAATTAATTTAAGAACAATTCATATAAAATTAAATTACTATTCTTCAATATTACACACCCAGTAAATAATCTAGCCTACCTGTTAATCCTAGGTATATAAAATGCAAACTAAAACAGCATTAATTCATTTACAAGAAACAATTTTGTCTAAAACAACATTTTTAATTTAATTACACGCTATATGTACAGAAATAATATATTATGCGATTCTCCGACTGACATAAATTTAAATAGTAACATAATATTAATATATTAATTATTATTTAACACTAGTTATGTAGTTTTCACTACCACGTATAAAACACGCATCCATGTCCCTGGTAGCTTACGTTAACTATTTATAATAAATCAGTCTGTCGTTTGGGACGTTTTAATTCATCTAACATTATTATAATAGCAGTTACACACACGACTCAACAAAGGTATACGATAACTCGACAAGACGTTCGCGTGGCGCGTTGCACAGCTCCTCGCCTGGGGCCTTACGAACATTTGTGCTGTAGCGAAGTGAACACATGGTGGTGTGCGGCGGCGATCATAAGACGAGGATGTGACGGCGGCGGCGACGACGATATGGGCTGGGCCAGCCCGTACATCGAGAACTAGACGCCCTGTTGGGCCATATACTATCTGATCTCAGCAGAGTTCAACACGAACGGCACGTAGAACATTTTGCTTTCGAGCAGCAAGTTTGCCGCTGCCTGGATCTGGAAACAAAACAATCGTGAAAGCTCTCGCTGGCTCTGAGGAAACTTTCTCATTGGAAATGGAACTGGTCCGCTCGATGACAATAAATCTGTTAATCTACATTGTAAATTGTAGCGATAATACTACAAAGTTTCACCATTAGTCGCGGAATTTCAATAATTAGTGCCGATTTCAATAATTACTCCTTGCCGAGAGGCAGATAATGATGCCTAAATTCCATTGTGCCTACCTGACAAAGGAATTCAGTAGGTAGTATTTAGAATGGTGTGCTATCTAGACACATCTAGTTGTAAATTAGTTTTACCTCTGGTATTCTAGCGAACAATTCTTGCAGTCTTCCAGGATGGTGTGGTGCCGCGTGCTCCAAGAAGCTTCGCAGCACTTGCACGTATCTGTCTTGGATGCCCTCAAGTTCTACTTCTGTAACAAAAAAATGATTACGTTAAATAAGTTATCATTAATATGCTCGATATAAATTGGAAATTGATTTTAAAAAAAACTTGAGAGGTGTCAAGGGACACGCGGATGGAACCTCAGGATGGAACGAAGTTCCTTTCGATTAATTAGTGAAGGAATGGTACTTATATATTTTTTCCTTTTTTTTTTAAATCGTCGCGACACCACACTGTTTAATGCGAACAGGTTTGCTTTCTATGCAAAAAGTGACGTTACAACTTTCGGTCTTAATTGATAAGGAACTTTCGTTTCAAAATGATTTTAATTTTCCGTAGTGTTAGTGATACGGGCTTTAGTATTTCTACTCGTCGCTAGATGGCGCTGCGCGGTGGCGGTGAACCAATGCCAAAGAGCGCGCGCTGCGGCGGTGACGTCACACGCTCAGTAGGTCACTCCGATAGCGGGGCAACGACCGCGGCTAGCCGTTGACCTCCGCTCGCTCGCGTCCTCACTAGCTAGCTCCGTCTCGCTCGCACACCCGCGCTGCTTTGCCACGGTATTGTACGCGCAATGTTTTTAATTAGGTATTGTTTTTTGTCGTTTCTATTTATCTGTGCGGTAAAGTGATTAACGGTTCAGATTTTTACGTCACAATTACCTACCTAACTTATTTATCAATGATAGATACCAACAGAATTGTTTTAATTTTGTCCGAGGAGAGGAAAACTACCGATGCCAGACAACTTTAGAGTCCGATTTTTTCCCGAATCATAAACAGATATAAACGTATGTTTGACTAATAAAACTTGAATCTCTTAAAATATTAAGTAGAAACAAAAATAAAGTAACATATCGATTGTGTAAGTTACGTAAAGCCACGATCTGGCAGCAAGTCATTTGCAGCGCAGCGCAAAAGAGAAAGTTCTTCCGCGTCGCGCTTTCCGCTCCGAGAGTGAAATGGTATCCCGTTTTAGATGACGTAATATAATCTATTGCTTTACGCACTGAATGTTATGTTGTTTAGCCGTATTATAATATAAGTAGGAACACTAGCTGTCCCAGCAAAATTTGTTTTGCCATTTACAAAAAAAAACTAAAGGAAACATAATAAAAAATAGACAGTAGCAGATTTTCAGACCTACTGAATATGCATATCAATTTCATAAAAATAGGTCAAGCCGTTTCGGAGGAGTATGGTAACTAACATTGTGATGTGACACGAGAATTTTATATATTAGAATGTATGTAACATACTTCAAAAAAGACTACTCTTTCGTAATCTGTTATTATAGAGATAAATGCTTTATCGTAAACACCATATTCAATTAAGTACAACAACATTTACAAAAACAAACCTTAAAATAATAAAAATAAAAGCATTATTTTTATATATATTTTTTTTTTGTTAAGCATTAGTATAATATGCATAATTCCAGAGTAAATTTTTGTTTGTACTGGTAGCTTCTATAATATCTTTTATGTGTCCTACGTTAGTTTTAAGTTTGAAATGTATGAATTTCGGTCTGATAATAAACATTTATTAATATTATTTTTACTAAAGTTAGAGGCTGAATTAAAATCCTTAATATCAAGTTAAATTACACACGAAAATCGAGTAAATTCAATTACTGTAGTTATTTGCGAATTGCGATGTCTATTATTTTAGAAAGCATAATATAAACCTATATTCTATTAAGGATTAAATCACATATCACCTAACTAATTCTAATTAAATGCTAGCATTTTTAAATTTAATTTATATTGAAGATAGAACAAAAATTATATGAGTTTCAAAGCAGTGTACTTTTAATGAAGTTTACGATAAATTTTATTAGACCGTTAATTGAGAGTACAAAATGAACCGAGATGTAAACAGTTTAGGTACATGAAGTTAATTCAGTTCGGGTACCGCGATTGCCCAACATTAGTACACCACTACATACGTAAATATATACGATATACACACATGCGCACGCGTCTATGTAGCCGTAAAGTTGTGCAAGCGCTTTCCATTTCACCACGGAGTTCTAACTCTACGCTGCGCAAATTGATTTGAGATTTCCTTTGTTTTTTTTACGATTTGTACTTTAAAAACTTTCAATCAACAACTTCTTGTTCTTTCTTTCTTTATTATATTTATTTGGGATTCGCGCAGTAGGGGCGATCATCGAGCAATCGCCCCTATGCCTTCTTCCATTCTTCTGTATCATATAAGATTTAAGAAAATACGGATGCATTGTTTGACACTCGGTCCATTCATATTTTCTTAGGTCGTCCTCTGTCTATGTCTCTACATTAATATTCATCATTTTTCAAGTCTCATGCTGCATTTCTCTTCATCACCATGACCATAGCAACTCAAACAGTTTTCTTTCTTTTCATCTGAAGCTAGTTTTTGGCTGTTTATTCCGTCCTTATTTTATTCTTCCATTAAAATGTTGCATCCAAAGCCTATTTGTAAATTTGAAATTACGTAACCTATCTAAAACACTTGGACTAATGAGACGAATCTAAAAATACCTTAATTAAAGAAATCCATCTAGTGGTTTAAAAGATATAGGGAAATAAACTCTACTCGTGAGAACCTATAATTGGCTTTCTGTTTCTTGTTTCGTTTCTTATAACTTTTGTAAAGCTGTTGGTTTTCCAAATAAATAAATAAATAAATAAAGACATACAAATAAAAGGGCGAAAAATATCCTTGCAGAATAAAAAAAAAGTATTTTTAAAATTATTCTAAGATTTTTTGGTTGAGATCGAAATCAAAATCTACAACATGTTATTATTATGTTTTGTTTTGTATAATTAACCGTGTTTGTTTAAACTGTTTGAGAAACTTCTAATTTAACCTAAAACAACGCTCGTACGTACGTCACTGCTCCAAACGCAACTAAACTCTTGAAAGGCAATTCATAATGTTCGAGAGCGTGTACCTATTAACTACGTACTTTCGTTGATAAACAGTAATACAAGCTAGCGGTGAAAATAATTTTCAAACATGGCGCACGCGCAGCGACCTAGTTACAGTTGTGCGATAACACAGGATGTCGTAGTTTTCCTAGTACGTAGGGCGATGTTAGCAGTTAGCACACACTGCTAGAACAAAATAATAGTTCTAGTACAAAACCAGATCAGTTGACACAAGAAATAATCCTCTCCCTATAGACAATAGAGAATAGTTTCTTGGTTTAAAAAAAATTCTTAAAATTTAAAAGCAATAAATTAGGAATACTATTCATTATTTCTAATCACCACAAGTTTTAATATGATTCTTAAATTAACTATATACTGTTTATTAAATTTTTAAAACATAAATCTTCAAATGATAACCAGTATTCTTAATTATAAAGTAATATTACTAAATTAAGAATACTGCTTATTATTTTTATGAACATATACTAAAAACAAGAAATTATTCTCTAGCGTCTATAGGAGATAATTATTTCTTTCTTCAAGTAACCTTTTTTTCAGTGTTTCTTGATATTCAAAATATCGATAGGCGACAAAAAAACACGGCTATATTAATTTTTACCCGGCTTGTTACGTTGTCTTGATCTACGAAATCGTTTTTGTACTATATTTTATTATGATGGGTATTGACTAGATTCTAAACAAAACTGTCTCACTGTAAATGTTCTACCTATATTAGTTTATAATTTATCGAATGACGCGCTCCTATGTCGCGGTCCACAACTGGGTTACTGCCATAAATCATAATAATATTAACGAGCACACTTTGCTCCGATGCCAATCGCTGTCCGAATGTATTCGTAAATTCATATTTAGTATTTGCAATGTACTTAGTACAAGTGCGAAAGCTACAAACTTGTGTTACTTTCTTGCAAGAGTGTGTTTTTGTCAAATAGGGTAAAAACCGGCCAAGTGCGAGTCGTACTTGCGCCAGAAGGGTTCCGTACCATGTTGTATGGGTGCCCCACTTTTTTTCTGTCTTTAGTATTTGTTGTTATAGCGGCAACAGAAATACATAATCTGTGAAAATGTCAACTCTCTAGCTATCACACAGACAGACAGACAGACGGACAGACGCTAGACAAACGGACAGTGAAGTCTGAGTAATTAGGGTCCCGTTTTCACGCATTAACTGAATGTTAGTTAAAAGCTTTTTATAACTTAGTCTTTCTTACTGATAAATATTAAATATAAATACTTCACATTGAGGCCTTGCGTAGCTTACGTAAGTGTAACTGACCTATATGACTGGCCGATACACCCTGGCTTTAAACGGATTAAAGCCTTGTCCATTGGCATACTTAATGAAGTAATGAACCGACACAAAGTCTTCGCTTTTATCTATTATAAAGTGATAAACTTTACAAATAATAACATTATAAGAATCATTGTTTTTCTTGTTTGCGAACTAAAATTTGATGGAGAGATTTAGTCACAAATAAATGAGTTGTAACTACGAAATGAACAATGTATTATTTACACAACCTAAATAAATCAGCCCCAATATGGCCTACTGGTGAAAGGTTATCCGTTTCCCAATTAACACAATTAATAAAAAACGAAGTAATTCAACTTAGTGTTCACTGACGTCAAATTGATTTATTTTTATCCAAAGTTTCCTCCGCAAATTTTGGTCACCTAGTTTTCATACGTTTTATCTGTCTAGAGTTCATTGAAATTATTTCATAAGGAAAGCAAAGCGAAAATCTCTGCTAAAGATAGCAAACAATATTTTTGGGTCATCTAATTTGATCGTAAATCTATATTTCGAAGACTAACTTCGCATTTGAATTATATGAGAATTGAACTGTATATTTTGTACTAACCTTGATTTAACAATATGTAGACCTTCAAGCAGACGTACTCCTCCATTCGGAGCTGGATGCGTCTGAAGACGCAGGTGATCTGCGTCATCTTCTCCACCACCAGTCCCACGTCTAACCGCAGCTGTTCCAGCGTGATGGGCCTCCCCATCAGCGAGGTTAAGCAGTTTTGTAGCGTCCGCAGGTTTGCGTTTACCTTTTAGAATAAGTAAAACAGGACCTTGTTACTTGGCTTAATTTGAAAATAATAAAATAGAAGCTCTTTCGTGCTTCGAAAGGCACGACAAGCCGATATTTCTGGTCGTATTTCTGATAGCAGGTGAGCTCAAGTTGAGTGTTGAGAACAAAACTGTAAAAACTGCAATAACAGCAGATGCCATACGGAAAAGAAAAGATATTTTCAAATAAGTTGAGTAATGTTACTAATGATATTTATTTGTTTTTTATTTTAGGGAGAAATTAAAAAGCAATTAAAGTATCCAGGTATTATCCATTGTTTATACTCAAACTAGAACGTATTATACTTACATAATATCAAAAATATGTAAGCGAAGAGGAAATATGTTCTAGACAATGAAAAATGATTTCGTATAACTACCGTTATTACAGAATAACATTAAGTTTACATAATAATGTAGTTCTATAAAAAATTGCGAACGAGTTTTCCTGTTTGATTGAAACATACATAATTTGAATAATTAAATCGTACTAAAGAAATATTAAGAGATTTTTATTTTTTTTAGTAAATTATTTCAGTATATTCAGTTGCAAATAAATGTGTTGCAAGAATAGTTTCATAGATGCTTTCAAATGAATACAATACTTGAATGACTCTATTCGAATGCGCGATCATCCGAAGATCATCAATAGACAATAGAAACACTTAATGTTAAGCACGTTGCGTTATTTTACGATTCTAATAGAGCGTTATGCGGTGAATGTGCAAACGTCCGAATGCAGCCGGTCTCTGACAGGCGACTTTCTAGCGTGGTTGCGCAAGCGCCGATGCAGATCACGTAACTGCACTCCGGCGCATGTGGCGGAAGTCTCTGGAGCGAGTGTGACCTGGACCGTGCTCATGCACTATATCTAGAGCTCGTTAGCTATAGAATTACTTGTAAAACACCATGCTAGTATTACGACTTCACTTTCTAACTAAACGATTAAAACATGTAACTCACCTCTTGCATAAAGTCTTGTTCATGGTCTGACGATGGTTGTGCTTGTGAATGTTTCCCATGTATCGCTTGGTACGCCGCCGTCGTCAAAACTGAGATCTCATGCCATTTCTCCATCAGTAACTTTGAATGGATTTCCATAGGTATCTCCATAATAAATGGTAACTTTTTCGTCCACGCTACCATTTTGTGAACGATTGAGTCACCTATTTTACAGAGTTTATCTCCTATTTCCGACGTGTCGTGTAAGAGATCCGGTAGATGCCGCACGGTCGCTATATCTTCCATCGCATCGCAGTCCATTAGGGCTCGGATCATGTGCATTGCCCTTTCCAAAGGCACTGCTCGATCTCTTGATGACGATACAGCGCTTTCTAATCGAGCTCTTAAATGTACCACCTGTAACGGAGATAATATTTGTACCCTCTCAATAAGTTTCTTAATCGTATAAAATCACAGAAGTCAACTTACCTCGCTAGGATTAGTTAATGCAGTCTTAAGTATGGTGCCGTTGACCAAATGCGGTGGGAGAGGAGGTAGGGGTTCTTTAGGTTTTTCAGGCGGAGATGCTCGACTCGTTGCCGTCGCTGACTTATTAGCCTTCTTGTGTTTCTTATATTTTACTTTATACAAATTGTAAACAGCGCCACTATTTCGTCCGCCAGGCATCCGATCTTCCCGCACAGCTGAAAGAAGACAATTTTGATAAATATTTTTGAAAAGTTCAATATAATAATAGGTAAGTTACACGGGCTTAAATATTTACCTTGTAATACCATTCCTTGTTCAATACATTTCTTAAACCTGCAATATTGACACCTATTTCTTTGCGCTTTTGTTATTTCACAGCCACCATCTGCGACACACGTATAAACTCGTCGATTTTGGACAGTCCGTTTAAAGAAACCTTTACATCCTTCACATGTGATTATTCCGTAGTGTAGTCCCGTTGCTTTATCTTCACAGATCATACAAATCATTGGTTGTTCATCTTCATCTCTTTCTGCTTCAGGAGCGTATGCTCGCAGTTCCGAACGGGGAAGTCCTAAAGAACTAGCTCCTGGAATAGGTGAGCCTCCCGCTACGCTACCAGCCGCTGCGCTTAAATTCAGCGCATGAAGCTGTTGGTTAGCAGGTAACTGTGACACATCACCTGCCCACAGTAGCTCCATGTTGAGCGGCGGACCTCTAGGTCTTCTCAAATCTCCTCCAAGGTTTAGAAGCAATCGTGCAGCTGATTCTTCTGTGCATGTCGTCGGGTCTGGAGTAGGTGGAGTAGGCGTATGAGATGCACTTGCTGCCGGTTCTCCTCCAGGATTAGGTGCCGGAAGCGTCCAGAACATGGTCCGGACACCGCCCGACTCTCCCATGATGACTGCAGGTGCTCCTCGCCATTGCGTTTGACCTCTCGTTCCAGCTTTGGTTTCGAGTGGTTGAGGTGGAAAATGACCGCCAATGAGCTCTGGTTTCACACCGTTAATGCAAGCCGCTGGTGGCCAGGGTTGTGGTGTGAGGCATGAGTGAGACGTAGGAGGCGGAGGAGCTATCGTACGTGGCCTGTACGGTTGGGGATGTTCCACCGGATTTCCTTCCATCTTTACCGATAGCTGCGAGTTGTCCTGCTTTATGCATGATGGAGAAGTTTCAGACTTAATAGGGGGTGCCGCGCCTTCAAACTTGATGACCGGATAGGGCTGCGGCGAGCGGATGACGGTGGGATGGCACGCCGAGGAGGGTGATGGCGACCCGCCGCCGTCGAAAACAGGCGGTGGGTGCGGCGGCGTGCTGCACCCCGCCTCGGCCATGCGCGGCGACGGCGACGGCGGACCCGGGTCTGGCGACGACGTACTTGTGTCGGCAGCAGACTCGCCTGTGGACATAATTTACTTTTAACGATACTAAAATAAATAATCGATACGCGCGAAAGAAAAAGAACACCAAGGGCTTTTCACAAGCGCTCGACTAATAGAAACTAGGTGAAATGTCAACGACCGCGCGATGCGATCGTAGAGTTAGAACTTGCGAGGCGCGACGCGACGACGACGCGGGGACGCGACACTGCACTTCCCGACATCGCCGACTAGATTAGCCGGTTGCGTCATGGCGATGTGAGCGCCATATCGTCGTCATGGCCCTTGGCCACATAGAAAAGTGAATGTGAATACCTATTATAAATATAGATACAATTTAGAGCACATGTTTGAATATCAGAGAAACGATTCGACTTATGTACAGGTAAATGAAAACGGTTCTGAACATAGAGATACAACTAGTAGGTGTACATAATGTAATTTTACGTAACTATCCGGAATAGATGTGGAAAATGTAGGAAGCTTGTGTACGGGTGTCTGTGGGCGCGAGATGCAGCGCACCGCGCGAGGAGAAAGTGAAAGCGGCTGCGCACGCGCAGATGCGGCCCCGGAAGCGTGCCCCGCGCCAACTTCACAAAGGGATTGGTACACGTCACTTTTACAGTTATTTTATACATAGAACAACAATTATACACTGAAACGGTGTCTACGAAAATAATTTATTTACTTCATCATACATAGTTGACGCATCGATAACATTTTTCACGAAAATAAACAGTTTATTTTGTGTGCTTACCTTAATTTGGATAAATATAGTCTTATAAAATTAACGGACTTTGTATTCAATTAACATTGATTGTAGAGATAATAATTGCATATAAATATAAAATGAATTGAAAATAGTTATACCTTTCGATCAACAGGAATCAGAGTCAAAACATAACACTCAACTAAAACTATAATCAGAAACTTTACCGACTTTTAATGACTAAATCCATATAGGTGTAGTGTTAACCCTCTCACGTGACCTGGCTTACATTGCAAACACAGTAGGTACGAGTACAATGACTTTTGATATTAGCTCTCGGTAATCACATAATTGTCCACAAGGATATCTATAAATACGCATGTAGAACTGGCGCGATGCGTGCGAGGGCGTACGAGATGCGATTATTGGAAGAACGCGCGAGTAGCCGGTGTGGTGAGACGCGCGGGCGCAATTTTTGCGCAGTTTTGTTTACACGAGGAAAAGTCGCGAAGAAAGTTTTCCAGTGCCGGCGCTTGGCGGGCGGCGGGCGCGCGCAGTGAGCCCGACCTACCGCACTCGCGGCGGCGCAGCCCGCTCCCCGCGCGGCGCGGCGCTTCCCGGTCCCTCCCTCCAGCCACTATTAGGTCACTTAGCCGGCCGTGCGTGCGAACTGCAACCGCACAATGACTAGTGCAACGCGTGCACCGCTCTCGCTTCGAGGACGATCTCTATTTCACTCCGCGTCCTTTGCCACATCATTGGTGGGGACCGATCTTTCTAGCCGCGCCGCGTGATGCAATCGACGCCTGCAGAGAGGTTCTAGGTATGGTAGCACGCCTAGATAACCGCCGCCATTGCTGGCTCTCATATCGCCTATGTTAGTCCGATAAACAGCACTGATTTGCGCCAACTACTCGACACTCAACTCATGTACTTGCAATTCGAGGGGTAATGATATTACTGTGATAATTATTAAAGACAAAAGAACCGATAAAAGCGTTTAGGTACAGTTTGTATACGGATTGTTTAGCATAAAAGTCTCGAGACGCGGCAGACAACAATATAGACGATTACGCAACGTGCAACTCTTTTAGTTCGGGGCGGATGATCGCTATGTATTCGTCGATCGTTGCAAGCCCCGAAGGTCGACCGCGGTCACCGACACAGGGAAAGTGGGTCACAACCCCTCCTACTGGCGTTGGCGCTCTCCCTTTCCACCCTAGGGGGAGCCACAAGTCACTTCGCCTGCCTTGCTCTGCGTCATCCACTCAGGACTTTGCGAAGTTATGTCATATGTCGCTTAATTTTCTAGATAACAACATAAACCCGTTACCTACTGTTAAATTGATTTATGGTTAAGATTTTATTGAACTTTAAGTTAATATAAAATTTCAAAAAGTGATAGCATTGTACTGCAGAGGATTATCAATTGACTCCTCACTCATTGTTAAAATTGAGGTAAATCTAACAAACAGCTTTAAATATAGCAATGACGAACTCACAGCCCTTTGCAAATGAATTTGACATTGGACGAATATCTTTAATTGTTCACAACTTCAGAGAAGTATATGAACGTATCCCACTATATCATTTATTTTCCATTGATGGAAACCTTTAGTTAGACGCATGACACCATTCACGTGAAAAACCAAATCGAGATTTTGTGTGACGATTGACGTGACGATTTCTTGACATCGTTTCATATAAAAATATCACGTTCCGTCCGGCACGAGAAAAATCACGTTACGTATGCAGCGATCATTGGAAACAGATTCTCACAACTGCATTTTTTGCCGTAAGAGAAATAATCTATACTAATATTATAAAGCTGAAGAGTTTGTTTGTTTGAACGCGCTAATCTACTGGTTCGAATTGAAAAAATATTTTGTGCTGGATAGTCCATTTATCGAGGAAGGCTTTAGGCTACTTTTTATTTTGATATTCCCAAGGGATCGGGACTTACGTGGGTTTCGTTAAACGTTTGTTCCACTTCTTCCATTTTGTATTTCCATGGAAATCGTGGGATATACCAAGTATATGTGGTATAATCCCGCTTATCGCGGTACCAGTGCGTATCATACGCATATGTCTGTACAGTCTGTAGGTAAGGGGGCGCGTCACAGTGACGCCGGGTGTCGTCACTCCACGTCACACCCCTTCTGACGCAGGATCGCGTGAGTAAACTGTTTCTAGATATATTTAAACAGAATGTTTGGTTTTTACAATGATTTTTATGTATCACATCACTACATAGTATAAAAAAAATCGCTTCCCGTGGCGTGGCCCTATGTATGCTTAGATTTTTAAAACTAAGTAACGGATTTTGATGCGGTTTTTTAATAGAGTGATTCAAGAGGAAGGTTTTAGTACATAAAACAAACCTACCACGCGTACGAAGTCGCGGGCTACAGCTAGTCTTGTAATAAAAACTTGGATTTTTAGAGTAGGAATAAATTAACATAATTGTAGAGTTCGTAAAAATCTGCGAAATCAATATCAGATTGAAAATAAGTTATTTAACAATATGTTCTAGGGAAAGCATCCCGGTAAATCATCATCATTCGAGCGATGTTCCCGGTTGCATAATATCCCTCTCGGGAGCCCGGGGTCCGCTTTCCTACTTTTTAGCCTTCACTTAGCACGATCTTCGGCATCCTGGTTTGTAAGGCCCTTTACGACGTCAAGCCGTGCTGGCTTGACGTTATTCTTGGGTCTATCCAGTCTGCCGGAGAGCATCCCGGTAAACATACTAAATCATCGAGAACAAATACGTTATTAATATCAGAATTAACAGTTACGTTGTATGACAGTGACTGCATCTCTCTCATGTTTTATTCATTCCGGCACAATGGCTATAATTACGGTACTATGTTTATTACTTTCACCTCTTTACGTAAACTTTCTTTGCCGATGACATCACGACTTTGGTCTTCTTATATAACTGGGTGTTGTTATTGTTATTATGGCCAATTTTGTACCATTATTAGTATAATTAGATAGATTTAGGCGATAGAAGCAGGGTTATGACATTTTAATGTTGGCGCTATTAGATGAAAACGAGGTGCGTGTAGGAGAAAGGTTACTTGTTAGTAAATAATATTGCATATTATGTCCACACGACTATCGCTTATGTAAAATGAAATAAATAACACATGAAAATAAAATAAAACGTTGCGTATATATTCCATTTTTAACCGACTTCTAAAAAGTCGCGTATTTTTATTTAGTATTTGTTCTTATAGCGGCCACAGAAATACATCATCTGTGTAAATTTCAACTGTCTTGCTATCACTGTTCAGTTCATGAGATAAAGCCTGGTGATAGACATACAGACGGACAGTGGAGTCTTATTAGAAGGGTCCCGTCTTATTAACCCTTTGGGTTTAGAAACCTAAAAACAACTCATCACAAACAGTTATCATGTCGAAGCTAACAAGCTCCTGAGCCGGATCTCGTTTCGGAATATTTTTTGTTTCAAGTGAAAGTTACAGCATTTCTCGCAAACCAGTCTCTGTTCTCTCACGATGTTATGCTCATGTTGGACCCATATTATAAGATGCTATTCAAGTGTTATTCAACTTTAATTCGCATTCAATTTTTTAAGTTGTTGTGTAACGTTTATTAATTGATGATATTAGAATATTTTATATTATATATATTCCATCCGGTTTTAAATATTTGTCGTTTTGATTTATTAGTTTTTGTTTAATTGAATTTTGTTTGCATCGTTCTTCTGGGCTTATGCTTCCGTGTTAATATTAGTTATTAATATTATGTAGATTAGTAGTAATTTATATTAATTAGAAGATTATATATTTGTAATTCATTTTTGCAACTGTCTGTGGAAGTAAATTAAAGTTAAATAAATTTAATTGTTAGGATACTATTTCCAGAGTAAAGAATAAAAAAAAAAAGTCTAATTAAGTTTTTCTAGGTAGGGTGCTCAAAAGGCTACGTTGCCTTTTTGGATGACAATGCCGAATGGTAAGAACCTATGGGTGTATAAAAATGATGAAAAGATTCATAATGAAATTAAATTATTCGTTTGTCTTTGCGACTGCTCATATATCAATAGTTTTTAAATACTTTTATGCACAATATTCAAGAGTTTTCCCTCAATCCGAAACATAAAATGATTCTGTCCGACGACCCAGTTGGCACTATGGTCACCATGCCGGACTGCCAAACATAGGGTTGCGGGTTCGATTCCCGCCTCAGACAAGTATTTATGCATAGATATTTGTCTGTGGTCTGGTTGTTTCTATATATTATAAGTATATATTTACAAAAGAAAAGTATATAAGTAGTATATCCGTTGTCTAGCACTCATAACACAAGTCTAGTTACTTAGCTTGGGGCTAGATGGCGATGTGTGGAATGTCCTATAATATTTATTTTATTTATTTATTCTAAAACAATTTCGTAGTAGATAAAAACGATGACAACATTAATAGACTTGTGAATTGATTTAGAATTGAAAATGAAATTACAAGTGAATTGACACACGTTTGAAAGTGATAGCTGATCGTGATTGGTGTATCAATGACGGCATCCACGGCTTGAGGCATCACCTTTTGAATAACAAAGACGTTCTGACCTTACACTACTGTGAACTGGAAATGTATTTACCGTCGTTCAACGTTATTGTAGGTAACTGAGTTACGGTTAAGGGTAAAGTTCTCGATTGTGATGAGAATCTTGATCAATTTATAAACTATAAAAGACCAGGAGCCCTATTTTTGAATCATTCGCCCCGCGTCGAGCGCTCGATTTCTACTGATATTCGTTCGACATCGGAAATTCGCTATTTTTGAATCGCTCCATCGTAACGAGTGGTCTCCACCACTCGTCGCCGACAGGCGAGTGGTAGAATAAACATCAAACAATCATAGTCAAACATTCGGAAACGGTCTTTGAAAAATATTTATATATTTTGGGATAATTTCGGATGTCCGCTGGTAATTACCGCTTTTCAAATAACTGCGTAAAACGAATAAAAATTGACATTTTAAATTTCGACGACGAACGATTCAAAAATACAGTAAAATTGTGTCATGCGACTTGGAAGTCGAGCGTGACTTGTAGGCGTATACGACGAAGCTTTGTCACACGAGCGATTCAAAAATAGAGCCCCAGATGTGACCAGTCGCGGTTTTGCGGTGTATGTAAGCCCTTTTTACCTACTAAAATTCTTTCGTAGCGGACGTTCTAAGAGAAACCTCCATGTGAATTTTCAAACTTATACTTGTAAAAATTTCGTAATGATTTTTTTCTGTTTTAAATACGCATATATAGGTAGATTAAGTAACTGTGATTCAAATGGCTACTAATTAATATCGATCATATTATTTCTATCTATCAGGGGAAAGACAATTGAGCTCTCGGCGCATTTGAAAGCAAAATTTCTGAAATACTTAAACAAGTTCAATTAAACTTCCTTTTAAAATCTGAAGTGGTTCTTCAATACGGTCATTAGGTAGGTAGGTGTTATTTTTCTTTAATAATTCTATATTAAATAACATCATTTTAAAACTAATGCGGAATGTCAGCATGTTTGCATCGTGGCTGTTTTGTTTCAGCAATCGATTCAAGGTTTTGTAACTAACAACATTTTAAAGCTAATTCGTGCTTCAAGTGGAGTCGCCTGAATTGAACGACAAGTACCTTCTGTTTGTCTAGGGCTGGATTTTATTTAAAAACTAGCTTTTGCCCGCGACTTCGTCCGCGTAAAAGTCGAAAATGAACCAAGGAATCACGTTGTCCCATATAAACTTTGCCTTCCTTTTTCACCCCCTTAGGAATAGAATTCCTCGGAAAATCCTTTCTTATCGGATGCCTACGTCATACAAAGAACACAGCCTCCAAGTTTCAGGTCTCTACGATCAGCGGTTTAGACTGTGCGTTGATCCGTCAGTCAGTCATTCAGGACAAAGGATTTTATATGTATAGAAGATATGTTTAATAGAAACTTACCATCGCTACTACATCGGGAGTCAACTTTCCGCCTCTTTAGTTTGAGGTCTTGGAACAGACTCATGTTGTCGAGGTCACACGGGCCGCGGCTGAGTGTCATTATTCCTGTGGACAAACAAACGGACAACGTTATTAGAAGATAATAATATTACGTAATTAAATCATATGAACATATAATTCTTATCAGACATAAATAAGACACACCTTTCACTGACTCACTGACAATAATAGAACAACCGAAACTGCTGGTTCAAGAAACTTGAAATTATGCATCCTAAGATAAGATTTTTTTGGAAATACCTACGTGATAGTGATTTATGCTGGTTAGTCCGTGGGTAATACTAAGTATGGCTCAATATTATTTATCTATAGGTATGCAAATACATTCAATTTGACATCATTTTTATTTTATTTTTTAGATTTCAATACTTATTTTATTCCTTAATGTGCATGGCAAGAAAAGTTCTGGTGAAATATGTTGAACTATTATTTTTTAAGTAACATCATTGTACCATATTTCTCGCAAATAAATGACATTAATTCATTCATAAATTCAGTTGCTAGTGGTTATATTTGAGGTCAACTGTAATCACATTTTTTAATAATAATAAATAATAAATATTTCAGGACATATTACACATCGCCATCCAGCCCCAAGCTAAGCAACTTAATGCTTGTGTTATGGGTGCCAGATAACGGATAAACTACTTATATACTTTTTTTTTGTTGTAAATATATACATATTATACATATAGGAAACACCCAGAACCAGAAACAAGAATTTATGGTCAGCATAAATACTTGTTCCCGGCGGGAATCGAACCCGCAACCTTCTGCGTCGCAGTCGGGTGTTCGCCCGACGCGCCACAGAGGTCGTTAGAGTCAATGACTGTTAGATACTATACTTTAATTTTGGTAGATTCATGTCAGTCAAATTAATCGGATAAAAAATTACGTGTGCGAGTGAAGACGCATAAAAATAGCTTATGACCAATTTTTCATGTTCATTGACCTGAGGGTTCATTTTAATGTGTTATAATTAGGGATGGGCCGAATGTGATTTGAACCGAATACGAACTTCGGCCGAATGTTCGGTAAAAATAAAAAGTTCGGCCGAATGTCGGCCGAACTTCGGTTATTTTTACTGCACTTTCTTGAGAATGACAGGTCGAATCTTGTTTAGAATCTTTCTAGCAGAATATGTAAGAAGAAGCGTAGAGAATGAAAGCTCAAGTAGTGACGAAGAAGTTGTTCAGACCACAGTCATTCTCACAATCTAACGAAGACATACATAAATCGTTTTGGAGCTGCTACGAGTAACTGGCTGCAGCAAAGCTTCCCAATATAGAGGAAACCAGAAGTCCGATAGCAACAGAACTAGATAGATATCTGAATGAGGCTTTGCTGCCTAAAGGTCAATGTCCATATGGCTGGTTGGCCAAGAATAATCATAAGTTCCCTTGTATGAGTTTTTTGGCACGAATATTTTTATCTCCTCCTGGAACCTCCGTATATTCTGAGCGACTTTTCTTAGAGGCAGGAAATGTGTATGAAGAAAAACGCAATAGACTCCTGCCTGATAAAGCCGAATCCTTGTTGTTTTTGCACCATAACCTTCCCTTGGTAAATTTTAAATACCAATAGGTATAATACGGTTTCAATCAACAAACCACTTTCAGAAAAATTAAAAGTTCCTATGTAGTGATTTATGGCGATAATTATTTAAATGTTTCGATATCAAAATTAAGATATTTATTTAGAAATTAGAATTTAGATTTATTTGTTAAATAAGTGACAAAAAATAAAAGAAAATCGAGATAAAAAGTAGCCTATGTGTTATTCCAGGTCTCCAGTTATCTACATACCAAGGTTCATGGTAATCGGTTTAGCGATTTTTACGTGATTGAGTAACAAACTTACATACGTACTCACAAACTTTTATCCTTATAATATTAGTAGGATAGAAGAATTTAAAACAGCCAGGTTGTTTATTTTTTTTCTGGATATGATCAAATACCGAATGTTCGGCATTTTAGCAGAATTTCGGCCGAATGCCGAAGTTCTGTATAAACTGCCGAAGTTCGGTTAAACCGAATGTGAAACGAATTTCGGCCCATCCCTAGTTATAATGACACTTACGGCATCCTGGTGATATTGCTCTTCGTTTTATAAAAAACGGCCCATATACAGGTGGGTAACTATCGTGCATTGCAATTTTTTCGATGTCCTTACCCGAAAATATTTTTTATTATTTAAATCTCAATTTTGAATGTCACCAAGTTTCATGGCGCTATTTATGTGACTACACGGTGCAAGCGTGCCATCCAACTTTTATTTCATTTCATTCATAGAGTACATTGCTACGCACGTTTTTTTACGATCAAGATAACGGTCGGTTATGCAGTGCATTTTCATACGTAAACCTACGTCTTTGAAAAAAAAATAACCTGCGTACGCGTTTACGTAATGTACGTAAAATATTATATATTTATTTTACTGTTTCCGTCGTTTGATTTAAAATAAAGCTGATATCATGCGTGACGAAAAATAACGAGTAGATAGCTACAATATTTTTTATCTTAATTTATTTTGGTGTTTAAAAATACGTAGTCTTGTTTAATAGTGTTTGTGTTTGCAACGACGCGACGTCAATGATGCTATGACGAATGCTATCACGGAGCGATAAAAGGATGTAGCCATCGAAATAATATGTACAGTCGGCAGCATAATTGCAGACCCCGGTAGAGTTCGAGAATTACTGTTATTGGAATGTTTTCATTCTAATAATATTTGTTAAATAAATTCATGAGTTAGAAGACTTTAAACTTCAACTAAAGCAGGTGCCTAGAATCTTGCTTGTGTTGACAACATTCTTACATGTGGGTCTGAAATTTTGCAGCCGACCGTACTTTGTTGTTGGACCTCAGTGCATTCATATTATTGTTATTTTTTTTCTAAAATCTGAGCAAGCCTACTCTATCCTCACGCAAAACGGACCCATCTAAAGAGGTGTAGATATGGAAAAAAGCTCAGCGTAAAGCTCCAAAACTGTTAATAATGGAATGTTTTCAATTCAAACAAGATTCTAAGGTCTTGCTCGAGTTATTATTAGATCAAAAACATTCCAATAATAGTAATTTTAGAACTCTACAGTGGGTCTGTAATTCTGACTCCGACCGTACTACTTGTTGAATTATGTTAAGTGGAAACAATGCCTTGTCGAACTATATTTTTTCGAAGTGTCGTGTCCAAATTTGAAACTGTCGAAGTTCAGAGTGATAAATAAATAAAAATTAATATTGCAGGACATTCCACACATCGCCATCTAGCCCCGAACTAAGACTTGTGTTATGGGTGCTAGACAACGGATACGACTTATATACTTTTTTTTTTTAAATATACTTATAATATATAGAGACAACCAGACCACAGACAAATATCATAAATACTTTTCTGAGGCGGGTATCGAACCCGCAACCCTGTGTTCACAGTCCGACATGGTGACCATTGTGCCAACTGGGTCGTCAAATAAACATCTCAGTTACCGTTATCAATTGACACGTGCTTAACATTGTACCTATGTAGTGTTCAATAAGATGTTACAAGTCCAGTCATTACGTAACAACATCGTGTTTCATATGACGTACGGCATACGATATCAGTGAATGACTCCTTTATTATCATTTATCACCATATTTCTACGTCATTTTCATGGAATTTTAATTTTAGATCTGGTATTTATTAATTTTTCTCATTACCAAAGAATGTTATTTAGGTTTCCGTCATTTGTATTGTTAGGGAATTTCTTTGAGAGGATAGATTTTTGAGTGTTTTATAGGTTTTTAAACTATTGGACCGATTTTGATGAAACTTCGTACGAGGATACATTGAATCCTGAAAGTAACATTGGCCACTTTTTAGTCCAAAATTCACACAGGATCGGAATGAACGCAAGTAAAACAGCAGTATTGCTAGTAAAATCATACTTTTGAGTGCGTTGGTGGTTTATTACTACGTAGTATTAGCCCAAATGTTGATATTATTGAATCTTATGATTATAAATGAAAAAGCGGAATTACATTTTAGCTGACCGCCATCTTTATTGCAGAGAGTCAGATTCAGTACCACAGATTGCCATAGATACATCATTAAGTTGCGTTCACAAATCTTAACAGATATATCAGTGGATCAAGACTTTGCATAAAAATAAATAAAATAAATAGATAAATATATAATTAAATAACAGTCTTTTAAACCCATTAATTCAAATGAATGGCGTGAATTTAATACAACATTTATTGTAATGAATACGCTTAATTAGTTTGAACAATGATCTTGGATTTAATTAGATACTTATTGCTAATAATTGAATGTACTTGTCGTTGATTATTAATGGTAAAATGTTGTTATTTCCATAAAAGACAGTTGTATGTAGGTAGGTACAGTAAGCGTCGTAAGGCCACTATCAGTTTGCTACCATAATTTATAATACTATCAACAAGTATTGGGCTTACGACCTTCTTCTAATAGACGTTGCACACAAACATAAATACTTGGAATTAAAAGTACTCAGTTTGATTATTATTTTCAACATGTTAGCTATATATTTAGTTGGCCGAGTGGTTAAGCCGCCACCCGCTACACCAACCGACGTGGGATCGATTTACAGGTTACGTTGTTCTAATGTTCAAATAGTGCTGCACAGGATTGTAAACGTTAAGGTGCCGGCGGACCTTTGAACATTGATTATACCTAAAGTTGTCAGTGAAGCGTTAACTGAACCAAGGATTGTCGACCGAGATATTGATTGAAATATTAGTTAACGTAGTAACCTTGAATGTAGCTTGTTTGAAAACTATTTCAAGTTTAAGTAAGGGTCTACGTCGACCGTTTCATAGTGAAGTGCTCTTGCTCAGCATGTTCAAAACAATATTTACATATGAAAACAACAATAGAACTTGGGATATGTATCATGTTTTTAAGCTATTGCATAACTTTTATCGCGGACCTTGAGCACCGAATCAAGAAATTCCGTAACGAAAATAAAACCTAACACCCCCTCTCCCACTCCGCTTAGCTTTACCGCGGCAGTCCCCGAGTGCCACACGTTTTTATTTGTGTCTCGTGATAATGGTGCTTGTAACATCATTGAAATATCGAACTCCAAAAAAAAGAACCCGTACCCAAGGAGTAAAAACGGGACCCTATTACTAAGACTTTGCTGTCCATCTGTCTGTCTATCATCAGGTTGTATCTCATAAACCGCGATAGCTAGAGAGTTACAATTTTCACATCTGATGTATTTCTGAAATACAACAGTAAATATTTTTTGAGTATGTTTTTAAGAATTTTCGGTTATTTTTTACTGTAATGTCTCTGTTTACTTACTATATTACGCTTATATACAGCCGGAAAGACATTTGTAATTTGTTGAAGAGCACGAAATGGCAGAGATCGGATCCAGAAAATAAATCAGTACATACATTTTAATATATCACTGTCTCAGCAATACCAATCAATTGCTCATTGTTTGTCACATTGGATTAATTTGAAAATACACGTACTTGCGCGAATGAGTGCAATGTTCTCCGAATCTATTTTGTCAACAAAGATAAACGAACTCTAGTACGGAATTAAAATAAACTCGAATGAGTCAAAGACCTTGATAATGACGTGTAAATCAAGTCGATAAAATATTTCGCGAGTCGAGTCGTCGCGTCTGTGAGAACTCGCGGATTTTAAAGACGAGGTCGTAGCCGTAGACTTCCGCGAACTTTAAACATAGGAAAATGAATAAATATAGTAGAACATTATTCATTTTCCTATGACCTCTGTGGCGCGTCGGGCGAACACCCGACTGCGACGCAGAAGGTTGCGGGTTCGATTCCCGCCGGGAACAAGTATTTATGCTGACCATAAATTCTTGTTTCTGGTTCTGGGTGTTTCCTATATGTATAATATGTATATATTTACAAAAAAAAAAAAAGTATATAAGTAGTTTATCCGTTATCTGGCACCCATAACACAAGCATTAAGTTGCTTAGCTTGGGGCTGGATGGCGATGTGTAATATGTCCTGAAATATTTATTTATTATTTATTTAACATTTTACATAACTCCATCTAGCCCCAAGCTGAGCTAAGTATTTGTGCAACTTATACTTTCTAGCTATTACTTTTCTTAGTGTATATCGTGTTCTGTTTCTTCCTGTGTTGTACAAATAAAGTGATCTGTCTATCTATCTATTTATTTATTTATTGGGTACACCAACAGTAACACCCACTAATACTAAAAATAAAAAAATACATTACCAAAATAATTTTCAAGTTTGTTTACCAATAATAGGTATAATTACACAACTTTGCCTTAACAGATCTATAGACCTGTCCTTTTGTATGGTAGTGAGGCGTGGCCGGTGCTTGAGCGACATAAGCAGGAGCTGCGTGTCACGGAGATGAAGATGTTGCGCTGGATGTGTGGAGTGACGCGAAAGGATCGCGTCAGGAACTCCCGCATCCGGGGCAGCCTTCATGTCCGAGACATTGCAGATAAATTGCAAGAGTGTCGCTTACGCTGGTACGGCCACGTCTTGCGAAAACCGGCTAGTTACGTGGGGAACAAATGTCTTGCCATGGCGCCTCCGCCGGGTCGTGGCAGACTGGGTAGACCCAAGAAGTGCTGGCTTGACGTCGTAAAGGGTGATATGCGTGCAAATGGCCTTACAACCCAGGATGCCGAAGATCGTGCGAAGTGGAGGCGTAAAAGTAGGAAAGCGGACCCTGGGCTCCCGAGAGGGATGCAACCGGGAACATCGCTCGGATGATGATGATGACACAACTTTGCCTTAACAGATTCTAGTTTCTGGTTAAAATAACAAATTCAAAAGGCTTAATTTAGGGACTAAATTAAATAAAAGTAAGTTGAAGACTAGGACTAACCACAGCTTTTCAGTACTTTACTTCTGTAACCAGCCATTGAGTCATTGAAGATGTCAATGTCGTAATTTCTAGAGTTAATCTCGTTGTATTTCGAGCAAGCCCTTGTGATAAAATGATGACGACCAAGGTTGGTTGAAGACCGAGGCAGGGAAAAAGTGCTTGTTATTGGGTAACGGGGGATCTATCTAAGCAACTAGGCTTATGTTATGGGTGCTAGATAACGAATATATATATACTGATTCCTTTATATCGTACGGGAAGTTGAAGTCGTATTGTAAGTATATAAAATGTTAAAAGCATAATTATTACTAGCAGCGCATCGCGGTTTCACCCGTGTTATTGTAAAATCCTATCGAAATATGGCGATAAAAAGTAGCTTTATTCCCAACAAGCTGCGCCCCGCGGTTTCACCCGCGTAAGGGTCGATCCCGTGAAAATATCAAAATAAAAAGCGAAACACGTGTTCCATTAATTCTGTTAAAGAGTGTTTATGCAAAATTTGAAGTAGATTGGACTAGGAATCACGTTGTCCCATACAAACTTCGACCCCCTATTTTCCCCCCTTAGGGGTCGAATTTCGCAAAATCCCGTCTTAGTGAGCACCTACGTCATAAAAGGAACCCCCATGCAAAATTCGAGACTCCTAGCACTTGTAGTTTCTGAGATATCGTGATGAGTGAGTGAGTGAGTGAGTGAGTGAGTGAGTCAGTGATTTTCTCTTTTATATATATAGATGAATTAATGTATCCTCGTACAAAGTTTTATCAAAATCGGTCAAGTGTTTCGGAGCCTATTTGTAACAAACATAAAAACTTTCCTCTTTATAATATTCGTGTCGTCTTAACTTAGCATAACGCGGAAATCGAAATCCAATCACGATCAACACCAGGGTCGAAAACCACTCCGTCAATTTAGATGTCTTGTTCTCCGTATGTGTTAACAAACAAAAACAAATTGATTTATTTTATATTAGATAAAATGGAGTGGCACAAGGTGAATTTATCAAAACATTTTATTTATTTCGAGAACCTCAATAACTTTAAAGGGATAATATTTGTTTGCTAGTTCTAAACAATAAATACTAAAACTATGTTATCATTTTGAGGTTTTTAATAAAACCAAGAAATTATTCTCTAGCGTCTGTAGAGAGAGGATTAATTCTTAACAAAAAAAAACTTTTTCTGTGCAACACCATACGTAATCTATATTAATATTATAAAGAAGAAAGATTTGATTGTTTGTTTGTTTGCATTGAATAGGCTCCAAAACTACTGGACTGATTTTAATATCTGATTATAAGGGATGGATATTTTTTAAAGGTAAGCCGAACAATAACTACAAAAATTAAAAAAAAAAACAATTTACAAAAATTAAAAAAAAATATATATATATTAAAAATTATTAAATTAAATTAATTAATTATTAAATTAATTGCAAAAATTATATCAAGTGCGTTTGAAGAACCCAAATTTATTCCACAAGAAGGTACCTATGCCTGAATTTGGGTTGTATGAACCTTTGCAACTGCTACCTATTAAGAGAAAATGGTACCGGCGCTGTCTCCATACAAACGTAGTCGACTGCTTCCTCCCTGGATAATGACACTAGAACAAATATTTTTGTTGCATCAAAACCTTAAACTGCCATGACTATATGTCCCTATGTCTTGGTTTTTTTCATTTTCTAATTATCATAGAAATTAAGATTTTATACAGTTACAGTTATACATAAGTTATGCAACAAAAATATTTGCATTATCCAGGGAGGAAACAGTCTACTACGCTCGTATGGAGAGAACGCCGGTACCCTTTCCTCTTAAGTAAATTTTTCGTTCACGTTACTAAAGTTGACTGACATTGCTAACTTGGCCCAAGCCTTGTTAAAGATCAACGGTTTTAAATATCAATGACTCATAGCGGTCTGAATGACACATATCCTTATAAATAAAGTTATCAAAGAGATGAAATTAATTTCGATATCAAAACAAAACAGCTGCCTAAAGATATCAGGTAAATTAGTTCAAGCTTAAATAAATTAAACCGGATGGAATTGACGTCAAGAGGTTTATTAATATTCGGAAATAAGCGTCCTAATTTTGATAATATAAACAAAAATAATACTTTTGCATTTCATTAAAGTACTTAAGGTTAATTGATAAAGCAATTTGAATATACGTCTAAGGAAGAACTTTAAAGACATAGAATGCTACTAAATTTTTACTAGATACCTTTATCACTTTTAGTCAAATTGCAACCATGTTATTAAGGTACTAGCGACCCGCGCCGGCTTCGCACAGCTGTATTATGCATTTATTATACATATAAACCTTCCTCTTGAATCACTCTATCTAATAAAAAAACCCGCATCAAAATCCGTTGCGTAGTTTTAAAGATCTAAGCGGTTAAAGGGAAATAGGGACAGAAAAAGCGACTTTGTTTTATACTATGTAGTGATAGTGATTATTTGTGCACAAAGATCCCTGCAAGCCCTTAGGCATGCCCTAAGGAACAAAATAGTGTACAATGGCGTCTTTTGGTGTCGGAGACCAAGATCCACTTCGAATTGCTGAGCCAGCATAAGTAAATCGCCTTTTGTTTCCATTTTAATTTTCTTTTTTCCGTTTCGTTCACCTTTTGTTAACCACTTAGTTGAGTAGTTTGACTATGAGGAAATTTATTCCTATTGAACAAACTAGTTTGATCAGCAGGAACGTAGTTCTCCCCTTTAATTTGTGCTATCGTTTCGAAGAAGAAGAAGAAGCAGGAACGTACCAAACTTTTATCTCTGTATGCTAAATCGAATGCAATATTTATGCAACCAAATTAACAAGATCCATAAAAACACGATTAACATCTAAATAGGTACCAATTAATAGTTTATTATATCTTCCGCCATCAGAGTTCAAGCGCGTACTATTTAAGCAAAGGTCTGTGGAATTTTCTTGTCCAAATGCAAGGGCATAGATTACACAATAGTCAGTATGGTAAGGGTCCACTCGGAAGTGTAGTCGTGGCCTCCGTCACGGCCGCCTGGTTATCGCTTGCTGGTTCCACGAGTTTCCGGTCTGTGTTATCAATCAGTGGGTTTTAGAATAATTAATGTAGACTTTATGTGATTTGAAGGTGTTTTTTTGTTTCATTTTTCTGCCCGCTTACTTGTAAGTAGGTAAAATTTTGCTACGTAAATAACGTTATTAAAAAACAGGCAGATTTCAGTTTATTTTATGCTGACTATCCACAGAAGCGGAGCTGCACGGCGCGGCGTTTTAACATACATTGTGGTACATGTGGACTCCGGAGTGGCACGCGGCACACGGAGTTTTTTGCATAATGTATGTGAAAACGCCGCGCTACTAACTCGCTTCGCGGAGAGGAGCGGTTTCCACCAATAAAATTGCATAAAAACTCGGCACGCGGAGTTTTTGCGAAGCTCTATTGGTGGGAACCGCTTCTGTGGATAGAATTAGCCACAAGGGGTCGATCGACTTAAGCTTGTGTGCGTTAACAAATCCTTTAAAACAAAATTGTTAATTCATCTATCTTACCCGGTCACTTCTGGATTCAGAGCTTTTTTTTATCATGAAGAGTAAAGACAATTCGTAAATAATTTTTCTTTGTCTTTATTTATACAAGTCCCAAATGTAATAAAGATAAGACAAACAACATATGGCGCAGACAAATAAACACAAAAGGTATTGTTAAATGATAATAAGCAGACATAACAGTAGGCATATTTAATTATCTAACCTACTTTCATATTTTGGCACTTTTTATTTATCAATGCCATCTTTTTCTTATCAGTTTCTTGGTATGTATTAGTAATTTCTGTGGAAAATAATGGCTTTACTTTCCTGTTATTTTGGTGAACATTTCTATAATACAAAAATAACTTCAATTTTTAACAATTTATTTATTTTTATTTATTAAATTATTTATTTATTGTTTTGTAAAAAATCCACAAAAAATTATATCACTGAACTTATACAACAACGACGATAAATATACCTATAGGTATATTTATCGTCTCTAAATAAATAAAATATTTTAATATCAAATTACGTTTCAATACAACGTTTTGTTTTTGTTCTATAGTTAGATACGTGTCTTATATTATGTATCTGTGATCGGAATATAATTCAATACATAATGTCCTTCCGCAAGTCTAAATAAATTGTTTTTCTATTACTTCGAATTTAGACTCAGAAGGTCATATACATATAGCACATATTCCTCTTTAAATTATCATTGTATAATGTTTAAATCAGAGAAAAATTCTTAATTCGGTCGCCGCGCTCAAAGCCTGTGATAGAAGCTATGCAATAGCTTAAAAAATATACGCGACGAAATGAGAACCTCCTCTTACTTTAAAGTCGGTTAAGACAAGTTTTCAAATTGAATTGCGCACGTGTGAAAAGCTGTTGACATCATCAAGCCCCTACAATTTTAGCAGCATCAAGCGGCTTGTTATATAGTAATAATGCGTAGTTTTTAATGTTTGAGGCATGAGATGATTTTTATTAATTATTTTGTCACTGCCTAAGACGATTTTTATCAAAAGTGGATGCCCATCGTAAAGTTTCATAACTGTTAATATTATAATGTTTTCAGCTTAAGGGCTTTAAATTTCCACTTAAGTTAAAATTTAAGCCAATTTTAACTTAAGTGGAAATTTTGTATTTTGAATTGTAACACTTTTGGTGCCTAATCTTTCTATTTATACCTTAAAGTTATTGTTAGTTCATTTCCGCATCAAAAGTAACCGAAGACGACTCGAATTTTTTAATAGAGTGGTAATCTCCGTAAATGAAGGAAGTAATCGTTCCGGTTGCAATGTCAGTGTCAGACCGAGGTCGGAATCCTTTTACAGCGAGTATTTTAAGATAAAAAGATTAATAGTGAAGTGAATGAGTTTTGTGTCAACTACATATTTTTGTTTTGGGTCTGTGTATTTCTTTATGTATTGGATATACCTAGATATCTAGATAGAGTGATTCAAGAGGAAGGTTTCTATTTAGAATACATGCATAATATAGCAGTTTACAAAATAAAACCATTTCATATTCTATTACTAGCTGCACCCCACAGTTTTACCTGTGTAAGTCCCCTTCTTAATTTTTATTAAATTATCAACTTTTCTTGGACAAATATTTCAAAACTAAAATTAGACAAATCGGTCCAGCTTTTCTCGAGTTATGGCGTGATAAAGGGAAACATTGATTAATTTTTATTTATATTCTATTAATATCGTTATCGTGTCTCATATTACGAGCTTAATTTCTTAGTTGAAGACTAGATGGCGTTATATGAAACGTCTAAATGTATATGAGTAAATTTAATAGTTCATATTGAAGAAGTTAACGGAATACTAAGTAACATATTGAAGTTGATAAGTAAATACTTTTATGTTTAAATATTTTAATAGTTTTGAAGTCGTAAATAAACCAGTTGACGAAATTCTCAGAACAGTAATGAGATTTACTTTTGCAATTTTGCCATGACCTATATAAAAGACATCAACGCGTTTTAGAAAACAGATCTTTTACAAAATATTTATTCAGAAGTTCTAAAACGAAGACTGCTGAAAAAAACTACGAAACAAATACGTGGTAATATGGTAACACTAAGTTTTTTTCTGTAATCTGTAATATTTTCTGTAATCTGTAATATTTTCTGTAATCTGTAATATTTTCTGTAATCTGTAATATTTTCGCAGGATTTGAGCATGAATCTTAGTATATATCAATTTCAAAATACTGAGTCCATTATTGTAAAATCGGAGTCGGTTTTTTTGGTACCCTCCTGCTGATCATTTTTGGTCTATAAAGAACACAGATTGATCAGAGACTAAAGAATCGAATTTTTGCTTTCCACGGAAAAATGCATCTTATAATAATAGGGATAAGGTACCTACATTTATATTTCCGATGACGTCATCAGAATTCACCGCATCGTCAGAGGCGGCCGACTCTGAAATAAAAAAGTACCTTATATCTTTAAATATAAGGTACCTTTTTTCGTGGACGGCAAAAATTCGATTCTTTCGGCTCTGATCAATCTGCGTCCACCTTTAATTGCCATCAGTCGTAATGTTTGAAGTCTATTAAAGGTGCCAGTGAAGCTACTTCCTCTAAGTAGGTTCAGCTACTTCTAAAAGATTCGCCGTCTTTTTAGACAGCTGCTGTGTCACTGTGTCTTGGAAATCTAGTACGTTTAGGGCTAGTTAGGATGACAGGGCAGACGGTCAGCGTACCGTTTTCAGTGCAGGTCAATCTCCTCTTTGACGGTAGGAAGGAACGCTGAGGTATTCGTGAATAAGTTTTTACAAAATGGTTATTTTTATTTTAGTTTATGAAGGTTTTAAGAGCACCACAACTGGCTTCTATAAATAGCCAGTTTAAGTCTTTATAAAATTATTTCATCAAATTTTGGGTTTTAACCTTCTTTCTATCTTTTTGTTTCGCTATAGTTTATTATTACGTACTTTGTTTATAACTTTGAATACCACAATTTGCAGATACCATCTCACATAACATTTTCGGCACTCACAATGGTTAATGTTAGTCTTCAACACTGGTGCCTCTTTGCTGGCCTCCAATCCGCGCCTGCCTTGACATTCAACCAGCGCATGCACAACACTAAAACGTTCCATTTTTAAACTCCAACTTCCGAATTCTGAATTCGAATTCTCTACTTCCTTGTAACATGATACTCTACACCTTAATCTAATTGAGATAACATTTTTGATTGACAGCTCCTTTAAGACTATTATTTTTTCAATTATTAAATTGATTAAACCAACGTTTCGTGAACGAAGGTCAATAAAATGCTGCGCAATAAAATTGAAAAACAGATTATAATGTCATCTATATTTTTAGTTTGAACTGCATTAGATATAATCTACGTTTTAGAGAACAATTCGATCGGCCGACAGGTTATCGAACGACCGTTTAAATTGAAAACATATTATTATTATTATGAGCCTGTAGTGTCCCACTGCAGGGCAAAGGCCTCTCTACTCCCCCTCCACTGATCGCGATCTTGTGCGACAGATTGCCAATCTGCCAGAAATTTGTCCAAGTCGTCGCGCCACCTTCGACGTGGTCTGCCGGGTTGTCGTTTTCCGTTAGTTGGGGTCCAAAGGGTTGTTATTTTAGCCCAAAGTTCATCCGGCATGCGACTGACATGGCCGGCCCAGTTTTATTTTAATTGTATTGAAATTGAACAGCAGTAAAGTCTGTGCCCGCTTTTAAAAGTAAGCTTACTTAAAAGTATCTATGCATATAAAAATAGAGAAAAAGACTTATCAAGAAATCCCTGAAACCTCAAGAGCTGAAACTTTGCGGAAACTAAGTCACCATTAAGAACGGATTTTTAGAAACCCCGCAACAAAAGGCTGGATAAAATCTGTAGTTCGTAGTAGCATATTTGTCCTTAAATATTTTCTAAGTACATAAATATTTAGAAATATGTTTACGGTAACAGACCCATAGGTTATAGGTAGGGGATCACAGACCTAAACGAGTAACTTTCTAACACATTCGTGTTAAAAAGCCTTATATTGTAATATGTTCTAAGTACATAAATATTTCGTAATACATAATATTTAAGGATGATGGCAGACCTTAGGTTATAGGTAGGGGATCACAGACCTAAACGAGTAACTTTCTAACACATTCGTGTTCAAAAGCCTTTATTAAAACATAGTTACCGGTATTCAATGTAAAACAGGGTAGGTATTATGTTATTACAGCTATTGAAATGCACGAACAATAGAGATTTTTCGTCAACCATTCATTACGCGTCCTCCCACTACAGATTGAAAGGAAACACAGCTTTCACCGTATTGGAAAGTAAGCGTTAAAAATTCGGCAACTTCGGCCATCGACCTCATCGTGATAGACAAAGGATGGCGTAATGAAAGTAAAAGTTGCGGTCACACCGTGGTCACGATCGAGATGGTTATGAATGTCACGGTTGACGCTGTTATGTAAGGTTAGATGTTGTTTGCCCCGCGGGTTCAAACGATCCCGATCCCGTAGCCTTTCGCAATAAAAATGACTTTAACTTTATGTTTTTGACTCCTATAGGAATTACTGGTGTGTAAGAAAGGTAGGGCAAAGGTGCAGTGGAAAAATGTAAGCTCTTAATAATAAGTCTTTAAACGACTTAAAAAGGAAGTGGTTCTCAATTTGTAGCGTATTATTACATAGTATAAAACAAAGTCACTTTCCGCTGTCTGTCCCTATGTATGCTTAGATCTTTAAAACTATAAAACGGATTTTGATGCGGTTTTCTTTAATAAATAGAATGATTCAAGAGGAAGCTTTATATGTATAATATAGCCGTGCAAAGCCGGAGCGGGGCTAGTATACCCATAAATTTTAATGTTAATTCACATTAAAATTTATGGGTAATAATAACGATTATTCGTTTTGTATCAATAAAATATAGTAGATAATTCATATTAACTAGCTTTTATCTGCGATTTCGTCCGCTTATAGCTTAAATTTTCCAATATCTTTTCTTAGCGGATGCCTCCGTCAAAATAGCTATACGTATGTTAAATTTTAGCCGTTGTTATATCAGTCATTTTATTTAATATTTATTGGTAACATGACAAAATAAGAACAAAAAAAACATATATTCTATTTAAAAAATAGGTAGTAACTTTTTAAACTCACACGATTACGGCTACCTCGTGACCATGACTATCGCAACATAGTCAAAACGTCCTAAGAATAATTAATATAAAAATGTGCGATTAAGATCCGGGAAAAATAATTACTAAAAATAGGTATTAGGAAACTAATATCGTCGTAGCACGTAGCGGTTCTACGAAACTATAACAGTAAAATGACTTTACCAATAAAATAAATATTTAAATTAAAAAATATATCCTGTACGTAAATTAAATTTAATATCACTTTAAATTAACGGGTTTTAGCTTGTAAATTAAAAAAAAAACAATGAAGAAAATAGATAAAAAATATTATTTTTAAAGTTATTTCGTGTTTTAAATAAAAATAAGGTACACGAATTATAATTATTATAAATAATATTAACCAGATAGATTTATTTATCTTTATGTCGTAGGGCCGTTAGCTATACCGTAGCAGTGCTACGGCAAAAGCTACGGTCGACAATCAAGCTGCGCGTGCGCATTCGCTGTAGCCCGCTAGATCTATTAGCGATGAGTATTTATTAAATGTTTTATTTGTTCTTTGTTCGAAGATAAATGAAGTAATAAAATTTTGTTTATTTTGTTTGTGCACTTATTGCTGAATAATCGTGATTCGTTTAGAATGGTTAGTCGATATTTTGTTAGTTGTATGCGAATATTTACCCATTGTAGAAGTCATCGTCTGCAGTTGTCGAGCATGCGCGGAGGCGTCTAGCGCCTCGTCCGGCCCCAGCTTGTCGCCCTCCGACAGCTTGCTCACATCACACAAACAAACGTCTGATACACCTCCGGGCACACTTGTTTCATCTATTCCTCCAATATAGGTTATCAACACCACCTCCTGTGGGCATAGCCCCTCGACTCGGTTATGCCGACTCTGGTGCACTTCCTGCGAACGGTACCGACCGACACTGTTAGATGCGCGCGCGCAACACTCCTTGCTCCGCGCTCCGCGAACCTCTCGTTTCGGCAAAATCACGATAACGACTGCGCGCGAATGTCGTCATGTCGAAATTCGAAACACTTTCACCTAAATATTCCGGCTCGGTTTCGGCGGACGCGGGCGTCGCTCTCGGCGCTCACGCACACAACGCTGACTTCGTTCACTGCTCGATTACGTACGCTGTAAAAATTGCGTCAGTGTTTTTCGTTGCCGACCTTACGCCCAACGAGTGCACTGCCGAAATATAGTTATCTCTGTCTGGTTACTCATTCACCGTTACTCGACGTGTTTTTTTGTTTCATTTTTTTTATCTGGCCGATTCATTCGAGGACACGAGTGTGAGTGTGCGGATTTCGATAGCGGGGTCGTTGAACTGCCGAAAAGGGTTTCGGTTTGGTTAACGGCGATGTTTCAGTATTGACTAGGATGGGCAGCAGTAAGCGGTGCGCGGCGGCGTACTCTACTGTACCAGCAGAACGTGTGTGGCCGACGAGCGTCGACGGCAGGCGGTAATCGTCGCCAGCGCATAACTAGGTCAGCGACGCGCGCACGCGCGGTTCTTCTTCACCGCGCACCGCACGCACTCGTACTTAACTTCATGAGAAAACTCATGAAACTTCCCATACCTAAATACCTGTAATATATTCACTACGTTAAGAGGAAAGGGTACCGTGGGCTTTCACCATACAAACTATTACAAACGTAGTCGATTGTTTTCTACCTGGATAATGACACTAGAGCAAATATTTTTGTGGCATAAAAATTCTAACTGCGATGACCATGTCCCAAAAAATTTAAAAATTTAGATATTTTTAAATTTTTTAAATTTTAATTTCTATAATAAATAATTAGAAAATGAAAAAATCCAAAACATAGGGCATAGTCCTGGCAGTTATAGGTTTTATGGCACAAAAATATTTGTGCTAATATCATTATCCAGGGAGGAAACAATCGACTATGTTTGTATGGAAAGAGCGTCGGTACCCTTTCTCCTTAATTTCATGAGAAAACTCATAAAACTTCCCATTTCTAAATACCTGTTATATATTTACTACTTTAATATCTTCGAAAACCTCTTGTCGTGTAGGTAACCGAGCAAAAAATAAACGATGTTCTTTTCTGATTGTATACATTTTCGTACGACGACCTTGCCATTACTTCTTTATAATACAACAGTCGCATTGCAATATTTAAAGCATTTAATTGTAAACAGACTCGACATTCCGTGGAACGAACGTTTAAAGTTAATCAATGATCGTCTTTTGTCTGTAAAGGTATCTTTACACGGCAGGAATAATAAAGAAAAATAGGAATGTTTTTCCACCAGTAAATAAAGCAAGGGGACCTATCTATAATCTGAAGTTCGGGGGTTAAAATCCAAGCATGCGTCTGTCTTTCCTGAGGTGTACAATTTGGGGGTCTTCAATTCGCGAGTGAATAGGTATCTACTAGGAAGACGTATTACATCTTAGGCCGCATTGTCACCTACCACCAGGCAGGTGTGATAGTGGTCAAACGCTGACATATCATATGTAAAAAAAAGCCGTAAACAAATTAAACTACTGCGGACTGCATCATTACTCCAACTTTAAACAAGAACAAAAAGTAAAGGCAGCTCCAGAAGTATTGACGATTTTTTTTTGAAGTGAAAACTTCTTTAGCGGCGTTGAGCACTTTTTCTGTAATGGGTATAAAATCTTAAACTCGCGTCAGGACACGTGACCTGATCGAAAAAGCGTAAGACGGATGGAGAGTAGACAGCTATCCCCTCTCTACGGCGCGGCGAAAATGTATGCCTGGGCCTACTGTTTTTAATTTGGCTGTGAGTGTATATAGACGTACATATGGTATTTTTTAACGGACGACTATTGACGGACGACAAATGTCGGACGACAAATGTCGGACGACTACTTGTCGGACGACTATTGACAGACGACAAATGTCGGACGACTATTGACGGACGACAAATGTCGGACGACTATATGTCGGACGACTATTGACGGACGACAAATGTCGGACGACAATTTGTTGGACGACAAATGTCGGACGACTATTTGTCGTCCGACAATTTTTTTTTTTCATCTAAAACTCTTTTTGCGTATGTTCTCGCGACATATGAGATTTAACACAGATATACAGTTTTCACTTCTGCCTGCACTCCCGGAGTGCGCTGTTTTTTTTTTTCTGGACACAATCTAAGAAGGTTGTATCCATAGGATGGCAGAGGCTAAGCCATTATCTACACTATCTATACTAATCTATACTAATATTATAAAGCTGAAGAGTTTGTTTGTTTGTTTGAACGCGCTAATCTCAGGAACTGCTGGTTCGAATTGAAAAATTCTTTTTTTGTGTTGGATAGTCCATTTATCGAGGAAGGTTATAGGCTACTTTTTATCCCGATATTCCCACGGGATCGGGAGTTACACGGGTGAAACCGCGGAGCGCATCTAGTCTATACTAATATTATAAAGCTGAAGAGTTTGTTTGTTTGTTTGAACGCGCTAATCTCAGGAACTACTGGTTCGAGTTGAAAAAATCTTTTTGTGTGGGATAGTCCATTTATCGAGGAAGGCTATAGGCTCCTTTTTTATCCCGATATTCCCACGGGATCGGGAGTTACGCGCGTTAAACCGCGGACGCTGCTAGTAATATAATAAAGAGTAAAGAAACTGTACAGATTTTGATGAAACTTGATATGAGGATACATTGATTCATTAGGAATAATATAGGCTACTTTTTATTGCGATATTCCCATGGGATCGGGAGATATACTACATTTAAGAACATGCGCTACAACAGCGTTCTGAATAGCATAGCCTAGCAGCGCTCCGTGGTTTCACCCGCGCAACTCCCGATCCCGTGGGAATATCAAAATGAAAAGTAGCCTATATCCTTCCTCAATAAATGGACTATCCAACACAAAAATAATTTTTCAATTCGAACCAGTGGTTCTTGAGATTAGCGCGTTCAAACAAACAAACTATTTAGCTTTATAATATGAAGTAAAGGGAATAAAATCGGATTAAGTTTTCAAACATGTGTCAAAATAAAATGTAGGTATCACCCCTAAAATAACTTTCTACCCCTTTTCAACCCCGTTAGGGGGGATGAATTTCAATAAAATACGAAACACGTGTTCTATCAATTCTGTTAAAGAATGTATACGTTAAATTTGAAGTAGATTGGACCAAAAAATCGCGTTGTCCCATATAAACTTTGCCCCCCTTTTTCACCCCTTAAGAAGAAGACTTTCGGAAAATTCTTTCTTATCAAATGCCTACGTCATACAAAGAACACACCCTCCAAGTTTCAGGTTGTGGCGCGTCGGGCGAACACCCGACTGCGACGCAGAAGGTTGCGGGTTCGATTCCCGCCGGGAACAAGTATTTATGCTGACCATAAATTCATTTTTCTGGTTCTGGGTGTTTCCTATATGTATAATATGTATATATTTACAAAAAAAAAAGTATATAAGTAGTTTATCCGTTATCTGGCACCCATAACACAAGCATTAAGTTGCTTAGCTTGGGGCTGGATGGCGATGTGTAATATGTCCTGAAATATTTATTTATTTAGGTCTTTACGATCAGCGGTTTAGATTGTGCGTTGATCCGTCAGTCAGTCAGGACAAAGAATTTTATATGTATAGATTAAAATAGTTATAAAGGCAGGCCATTAAATTAATAAAGGCCTACCTATTCGGAATGCTTTTGTGTAAGGTTAGCCGGGCCGATGGCACAGTTTGCTTGGATTACATTAAAAACTCGAGTTCATTCGCATCGGCCCCATTTGACTAAGTATCTAGAGTATATTCTGAATCATTGTTTGAACAATAGGTCGTCGATATCAAATACTTTACTATGATTGGACAGTAATTTTTGAAAATATTGGGGCAATTAACATTAATATGAAATTATTTATTTGGACGGGCTATAAGTTTATATGGGTGATTAAGTTTTATCAAAATGGACACCATGCCGGACTGCCAAACACAGGCTTGCGAGGACATGTATTTATGCTTAGATATTTGTCTGGGGTCTGGTTGTTTCTATGTATTATAAGTATATATTTACAAAATAAAAAGTATATTAGTAGTATATCCGTTGTCTAGCACCCATAACACAAGTCTAGTTACTTAACTTGGGGCTAGATGGTGAGGTGTTGAATGTCCTGTAATATTTATTTATTTAACTAGTTGTCCCGGCAAACGTTGTTTTGCTATTCACAAAAAAAGATGTTCGATTACCACGACTTAACGAATATACACAAATCATACAAATCTGTTCAGCCGTTTAGGTGGCCTTATAAAGATTAAAGAACAATCCTTATATATAAAAAAAGGTAAATTAAACATAGGTATACTTATTTAACCGCATATAATTGGTGCAACAGTTCTAGTACCCGCTAAAATGGTATTTAATTACAATGAATTTAATTTAAGAGTTTTCTTAAAAATCGTTAAACATAACAATATTCTTTCATTACAAATCTTATGTTCGAATTTGAATTTCGAACACGTAAAGATTGACAGTCTGTCACGTTAGACACGTGTTTAGTCAGGTAACATCTTTATATTTAGCCGGGAACGCAGAAACTGGGTTAACTATTCTCGAAGAAAACACACATTGCCGCAACATGTATGTGCGGGTGGTCTTAAAAGAATGGGATATGATAACAGTAAGTTTAGTAACTGCACATTATTCTGCGGCAGTGAAAGCGGACCGCGCATACCCGTTCGGGAAAAGAAAACGGGAAGCATAATGTAAATTTGTTTATTACATGATCGCTTTTATCTCTTTTTATAACCGAATAAATGGAGATATAAAAAATTGTTGTCTGTAAAGTTTGTTTACAGACAATAATTTTACGTAATAACGTCATAAGAAAACAAAAAAAATAGTTTTTTTTGTTTTTTCTTTTATTATATATTTTTTTTCCTTTTTTTTCTTTTAAGTACATATATATTTTTCCTTTTTAAGTAGATATTTATTTTTCTTTTTTTCTCCTTTAAGTATATTTTTTTGCTTTGATTTTCCTTTATATAAGCCTTCTATTCGTCACTCGTCACCATAACACAAGCCCAGATGAGCGATATTATTATTAAACAATATAAAACAAACACGAGACGCGTAACGTTTACCATGAGGCCGTCATTGTACCGGAACATGACGCATGACGTTACACTTTTATGTGAATGCGAGTGTTCATACATTTATTAGACGTTATCACGTCAAAAAGCATAAATGTGTGTGAGTTGGTACCTTATATCCGCGAAAGGAGTCACCTACTTTTCAAGATAACTTTAAACCTCGGGAAGTAGATAGTTACAACAAATATTTGTTTGCATTCATCGAAGATAACATTTTTAAGACTTGCGATCGAGCTATTGATGTCAATCAAACAACAGCGCCTTACCCAAATATTCGATTTGACAAATATTTACTTAATGTCGAAAATCTCACAGATATCGAGATAAAATGTCAACTGGCTCTTTGTTAGTTGTGTCCAACAGAGAGAAGCTACAATAAATAGATTTCGCAAGAGTCGTAAATTCGGCGATAGTTCCCACCCGTTTATCGGCTGACTATTGAGCCATATCTGGTCTTTGTATCGATTGGATGTTGGTCACACGATGTGCGGTCAGACTGGTGATCCATAGTTGAACGACCTACTGTCGGAGATCCCTTTAAGATCAAACTTCAAGTATTTTATATCATACTAGCTGCGCTAGCCCGATCCCGTGGGAATATCGGGATAAATTAAGATTTAAACTATCCTATTTCTCAAGTTGGATCGAACTGCACATGGTGTGCGAATTTTATTATAATCGGTTAAGTGGTTTAGGAGTCCATCGCGCACAAACAACGTGACACATAATTTATATATATTAGATTAAATAGTTCATTCAATAAATATATTGCAAATGGTTTGTCTAAAAAAAATGTTGTCCAGAATATTTAAATATTTGTTTTGTTTTAAAACCTTTCACTGGTTTGTTTAAGAGACAAATTTCATGCCAATCGAAAGTATGAAGTCTATAGAATATGCAAACGTTAGGTTGACTATTTTTTCCCGTCACAACTCTTGGGTAGGCAGGTAAATCGATACTAGTCATTTGCACTGGTCAGGTTACTGAATTAAAGTTAGGTTAAAATAAAGATTTTGTATTTCATTAGTACGGAATTTGTCTATTGACCAAACCAGTGAAAAGTCTAAAAACATAAAAAAAATCATTCTGGACTTAAAGTTTTTAGGTAACCCATTTGAAATATGTTTATTGACCTATTTAATTTGATATGAAATACTTTTCATCCATTAAACAACTCGATGAAGGTCGTTTTTAAAGGGATCCCGTACAATATTAGTACCTTGCATAATTTTGACAAAAATAGTCTAGCCAGAGTTGACTAACTCGTCTAATCAAAAAGTCATTGTTTGATAAGGTTACAGCCGATAAAATTATTGTTGCCACCCATTTTTTCAATTTTGTTTACGTCAGAAGAGACTGTATACTCGTAATCGGTTATCTTGACACGGCTACGGCTAACAAACATAACATTGTAACAATGGAATTAAATGACGTAGAGTTTTTGAGATTACCATTTTAGTTTTTCTTATAATTATGGCTTCGCACAGCTTGTGCATTTAGCCAATTTCAAATTATATTTTGCATTAAATTATAGCACGATTTTCAGAAATCGGGCTCAAAGTGTTTTTATAAAATAGTCCAATTCGTAATAGTTCATCAAGTACGAGTAAATAGAAAAGCGGTGGTTCTTGTAGGAGATTTTGGAGGCAACGTGAAAAGTGAAAAGATTCGACACTGATTTTAGAAATCCCGTAAACAACAGACTTTTTAAAGGTAAGTCAAACTATACCAAGCTATAGCACATGAGTAGAGATGACGCTATAGATCAACAAGACATTTCTAGTACTATATATAAGATTAGATTCTGCGAGGGTTAAATTTAATTTGTTTTTTTTTTGCTTTTATACAACCACTGTAATAAATCACTTGTTTTAAACTGCATAATATCCGTTAGCTGACCGATTAGAGTGTTGACTTGTTTTTGATATACAATATTTAGAGAACTTGGCGTGGCTACGTGCTTGGTGACAGTCCAAATTTTTTAGACTAGCACGATAAAAGTGTTAATGACCTCGCCAATAGGTGGGTAAACAAATTTTGGTAGACAAGTTGTGATTTTATCAGTTTTATTTAACACAAAATTCAAATATTACTTTGTTTTCTATCGAGTAAGGACCACTTGTAGATAAATTGTGAAATATCGGTTTAATGAAACCTAAAAATGACATACATTTTTGACAAAGTCATTTAAAGAAGTATTAAAAAAACGTGGACTAAATCTAGTCTATATAAAATTCTCGTGTCACGGGGTTCGAAGTTGAACTCCTCCGAAACGGCTCGACCGATTCTCATGAAATTTTGTGAGCATATTCAGTAGGTCTGAGAATCGGCCAACATCTATTTTTATTTTGTTTCCTTTAGTTTTTTTTTTAATGGCAAAACAACGTTTGCCGGGACAGCTAGATTTTATTATAATAGAGGTTTCTTAACTTTGCTGAAAGTGGCTCTAAGGGCTTATTTGAGATTGTGTTTTAACGTATTTACTCAAATACTAGAGAAATACAATTAACAGGTAATCTAAAATTAAATTCTATATTAATAACCACAAGGTTAGACACTTAGTCATGTTTAACATATTTAACTCAAACATTGTCAAACTCAACTCAAACAAACAAGCAAACAACAAACTCAAATGACGACCTCTGTGGCGCATCGGGCGAACACCCGACTGCGACGCAGAAGGTTGCGGGTTCGATTCCCGCCGGGAACAAGTATTTATGCTGACCATAAATTCTTGTTTCTGGTTCTGGGTGTTTCTTATATGTATAATATGTATATATTTACAAAAAAAAAAAGTATATGAGTAGTTTATCCGTTATCTGGCACCCATAACACAAGCATTAAGTTGCTTAGCTTGGGGCTGGATGGCGATGTGTAATATGTCCTGAAATATATTTATATTTATTTATTTATTGTTTGCTATGCAAGCGATCCTAGTAAAATAAGAGAAGATACGTAAAATAGACGTTTGTAATGAAGCTCTAAAACTATTAGACCGATTTTGATAAAATTTAATATGAAGGAAGATATTGAAACCTTTAGAGTTTAGACTTTTTTGTTATCTAAACTAACCAAACCTAACTATTTTTTATACTCGAATGCAGCAGTGCGCTGCTTATCTATACTAATATTATAAAGCTGAAGAGTTTGTTTGTTTGTTTGTTTGAACGCGCTAATCTCAGGAACTACTGGTTCGAATTGAAAAATTCTTTTTGTGTTGGATAGTCCATTTATCGAGGAAGGCTATAGGCTACTTTTTATCCCGATATTCCCACGGGATCGGGAGTTACGCGGGTGAAACCGCGGGGCGCAGCTAGTTTACAATATGAATCTGAGTGGTAAAATCCAGCTGCATTGACTACTTTTTTGCTGTTTAATTATATGACATTCTAATGAATAATATTTGATAAATAATAACTGTAAATTCACCTAATTAACAACAATAAACAATACGTTAGTATCAATGGCACAAATCATTGACACACCGCGTTTAGCATTCCTATTTACAATGGACAATGCTTTGCCAAAATACGCTTTCAAAACTACCCGCACCGCCCGGTTTTACCTGCGGAAGTCCTGATCCAAATAAATAAAAATAAAATAAATAAATATTTCAGGACATATTACACATCGCCATCCAGCCCCAAGCTAAGCAACTTAATGCTTGTGTTATGGGTGCCAGATAACGGATAAACTACTTATATACTTTTTTTTTTTTGTAAATATATACATATTATACATATAGGAAACACCCAGAACCAGAAACAAGAATTTATGGTCAGCATAAATACTTGTTCCCGGCGGGAATCGAACCCGCAACCTTCTGCGTCGTAGTCGGGTGTTCGCCCGACGCGCCACAGAGGTCGTCAGTGAAAATAACGTAGCCTATGTTACTCCCAAGGATTTAATATATCTCTATACCAAGTTAAATACAAATATATTTATTTATTGAAACTCATTTTACATAATAAACTAAGCACATTCCCTCTTATTACAAAAAAACTGCAAAACCATAGTT
This sequence comes from Idaea aversata, assembly GCA_907269075.1. NCBI lineage: Eukaryota > Metazoa > Arthropoda > Insecta > Lepidoptera > Geometridae > Idaea > Idaea aversata. The sequence goes on from OU026084.1 coordinate 5,181,519, forward strand.
TAAACCTGTACTAAAAGATCTAGGTTTTTGTGTTAGTTTTGGTTTAAAATTGATTCTTATTACAAAAAGTAAATAGACCAAGGACCAGAAGATCCCTGGTTTTAGTCGCAACCATAGACAATAGATAGCAAACTCGAAACAAACCATTATTTTGTTCGTTCAGCGTTCGAAACACCGTTCCTTTTCACAAAATGGTGGTAAGTGAGTAAATATTAAAAACTTATTTAAGAAATCGAATACTAAAATGATAAAAATATAAAATTGTGTGTTTAATTATTGTGAAATAGCGTGACTTGTATTTGTTATTCTATGTTCGCGATTACGTTGTTGTATTTAAATACATCAATTTATGTAGCGTATATCGGAACGCGGCTCGAGTTGAGTTGTCAGAAGAGGCTGTATAGGTTAAGCCTTTTGCCTGGCCGTTTAGAAGTATAAAACAAAAAAAAAATTACCTAAAAAATAGTATGAAAATAGTAAACATGAAAATAACCTAAATTTCTCAAAAACATAAGCAAACGTAGTGATTATATCCTCTTTGAACATAAGTACGAACTAAAAATATTTACTTATTTATGTTTTTAGTAGGTTTAGGTAATATGTTGTTAAATCTGTGAAAATTTCAACTCTCTAGCTATCACGGTTCTTGAGATAGAGCTTGGTGACGGACAGAAGACGGACGGATAGCGAAGTCTTAGTAAGAGGGCCCCGTTTTTACCCTTTGGGTATGGTACCCTAAAAAGGAGCGAGAATTGGAGTAACGAGGAAAAGGTGAACGTCAGAATTTAATTTTTTGAGGTTATAATCTGCGGACTAAGTATAGTTAAACTAGGGTGCTCGGCAGTTTATCTTTGACAGGACAGACAAACCTGGTTTTAGCGGTAAACTTCTTTTTGTAATAACGTTTATCTAAGTCCATGGTTTTAATCTCACTAAAACGTAGTTTAATTTTTAGACTTCGTTTTGGAATAAGGGGGTAAATATTTAAAGAGAACAAAAAGAACACATATGCATGAACTAGGTATTCCTGTATCTTAGGCGTAAAAGGACTTATATCACTATCACTATCACTACATAGTATAAAATAAAGTCACTTTTCGCCGTCCCTATGTCCCTTTGTATGCTTAGATCTTTAAAACTACGCAACGGATTTTGATGCGACTTTTAATAGATAGAGTTATTCAAGTGGAAGGTTTATATGTATAATACATGCATAATATGGTATATATCGAGGCAACTCAATGTGATGTGATAGTAAATAAGTAAATAAAGGTGTTTATTTACTCAAAACTTAACCTAAACATTGTTACCTACCTAACTTAAACTATTGAAGAAACCTAAATGTATTATAATATTTCTGTTTTATAATAAAATAAATAAATAAAAATAAATATTTCAGGACATATTACACATCGCCATCCAGCCCCAAGCTAAGCAACTTAATGCTTGTGTTATGGGTGCCAGATAACGGATAAACTACTTACATACTTTTTTTTTTTGTAAATATATACATATTATACATATAGGAAACACCCAGAACCAGAAACAAGAATTTATGGTCAGCATAAATACTTGTTCCCGGCGGGAATCGAACCCGCAACCTTCTGCGTCGCAGTCGGGTGTTCGCCCGACGCGCCACAGAGGTCGTCGTATAATTTCATTTGTAGGTACATATATTTATTAAAACCCAGTATAAGTACATTAAGTAGTACATGCCCAAGAAAAGCAATGGTAAAAAAATAAATTAAAATTAAAAAAACCGACTTCAAAAAAACCTGAAAAGAAAAACTAACAAAACCTGAAAAAAAAAAACCAAAAAGTGAAAAATAATCCATTTCGGGTCACTAAGACAGCAGATAACTTAAACATAAGTACTTACTTGGAAGTCTGACTGGGTTAGATTGAATGTTAAGAGGTATAAAGAAAACATGGTGTCACCCAGTCCGACTTCCAAGTAAGTACTTATGTTTAAGTTATCTGCTGTCTTAGTGACCCGAAATGGATTATTTTTCACTTTTTGGTTTTTTTTTTTCAGGTTTTGTTAGTTTTTCTTTTCAGGTTTTTTTGAAGTCGGTTTTTTTAATTTTAATTTATTTTTTATTTAACCATTTTTAGTGCCACTGTCACTGAAAATTCTACTCCATGAGGCGAAAGCGACTGTTTCTTCAAATTGCAACCTGTACCTAATCGTAACCCATTGAAGAGTTTGGTGATAAGGAGGTGTTTTCAGATGCCCCATTCATCGGTACCTATATGTGTATGGGCCACTTCTATTAGTGGAAATGGAAAACTGAGCAATTTGTTGAATCTCGCTGTGCAGATCTGTTCATCACTCCGAAGATCCTCATCAGATCTTCATTTAGGATAGGGTTTTCTATCAAAATTAATTCAAACCCAGTCCGGCGAGGTAAAAGCGAATATTTTATTCAAATTGTAACCTGTAATCGTAACCGATTGAAGAGTTTTCTGATGAGAAGGTGGTTTCAGATATTCCATTTATCGGTAACTATTAGTTTATGGGCCAATTCTACTGGTGGAAATCGAAAAATGAGCAATTTGCTGCACTCTCGAGGTGCAATTCTGTTCATCACTTCGAAGATCCTCATCAGAACTTTATTTAAGATAAGGTTCTCTATCAACATTCATTCAAACCCAGTCCGGCGACTAAATTCGGCTAAATTCTTCAAATTGTAACCTGTAATCGTAACCGATTGAAGAGTTTTCTGATGAGAAGATGGTTTCAGATATTCCATTTATCGGTAACTATTCGTTTATGGGCCAATTCTACTGATGGAAGTCGAAAAATGAGCAATTTGCTGCACTCTCGAGGTGCATTTCTGTTCATCACTTCGAAGATCCTCATCAGAACTTTATTTAAGATAGGGTTCTCTATCAACATTCATTCAAACCCAGTCCGGCGACTAAATTCGACTAAAATCTTCAAATTGTAACCTGTTATCGTAACTGATTGAAGAGTTTTCTGATGAGAAGGTGGTTTCAGATATTCCATTTATCGGTAACTATTCGTTTATGGGCCAAATCTACTGGTGGAAATCGAAAACTGAGCATTTTGCTGCACTCTCGAGGTTCAATTCTGTTCATCACTCCGAAGATTCTCATAAGATCCTCACCAAATTTTTATGGGACCACCCCTGATGTATCACTTTTCGAACACAAAAAGAATCATCTCAATCGGTTGAGCCGTCTTCGAATGATCGCGTAACATACACACAAAAAAAAAAAAAAAAAAAAAAACAACAACATACAGACGAATTGAGAACCTCCTCCTTTTTTGAAGTCGGTTAAAAAGGAAGAGAACTCAGCAAAACTGTTTTTCAGACTCTTCTCACTAAAAAAAAAATGTTCTCTTCCATGTAGTAGTGCTCATGGCACGTTTCGTATTACATAAGGAGGTGCGCGGGCGCACCATCGAGGCCCCACGACTACGACGACGCGCCCGCGCCGCGCGCCGCCATCGCCCGGTTTCACAATCAACCTCAACCACCGCAGCGTTTTCACTTTTTCGCTGTCAAGAACGAACGCAAACGATAAACAAACTAACATTTCGGCCTCACTGCCAACTCTTACAAAACAATATACGACGTAAATACAGTTTCCGAACAAACAAATGTAAACCCTAATCTCTTACGTTACAGTTCAAACTACATTGAACCGAACCGTAACCTACAACATCGGCAACCGCGCACATTGTACTTCGAAGATCGCAGCAGAAGGTCTTCCACTGGCGCGCAGCAGGAAATAAATTTGAACTTTATTCAAACGAATTAAAATACCAATTTACATAGACGAAAGTGGTTCTAAAGCCGTTATGTTTTACGATGATAATGTAAAAATACCGAGGCTGGTCGTTGACCTTTTGGTACCTACATAACACTAGCGAAACAAAAGACGAATTTGTTAGGCTCTTGGTAGAGTCAACCTTGATCATACGTCGACTGAAATTGTGAAACTAGAACGCTAAACATTACAGAAATGGACGTTGAACATACACAATATAGACTCCTATAATAAACATATGTTTACATAATCTAAAGTACTTTACGTTTTGTAAGAAACTGTTTATTAAATAAACAGTTTCTTACAAAACGTAAAAAATAAGCAAATAAACCCTAAACCAAAAAAATCTCAGAGTTTAAATTTTAAACTCTGAGGTCAGTCTCGTAGTAACTTCGTAGCAACTACGTAGACGAAGCGTAGGGCCTCTACGAATTTTTGGTTTAGGGTTTATTTGCTTATTTCTTCTTACTTCCTTATTTATAACCATTTTAAAACCTTCTTTATTTAAAACTAGTGACCCGCCCCGGCTTCACACGGCTGTATTATGTATGTATTATACATAGAAACCTTCCTCTTGAATCACTTTATCTATTAAAAAAAACCGCATCAAAATCCGTTGCGTAGTTTTAAAGATTTAAGCATACATAGGGATATAGGGACAGAGAAAGCGACTTTGTTTTATACTATGTAGTGATGTATTTTGACACTTTCGCACATCTGCCATCTTGAAAAGTGCGAAAGTGACAAAACACATTTTAACTAAAGAAGGTTTATCAATAAGTGTATTAGTTATTAAATATTGATAATAATATTATTATTCCACTTATACGAATATTGGTCATTATTTATCTCGTGTTTTAAACGTTTCTCTCAATTATGTATTGCGAAATTAGAGAAATCAACAGTGATTTTATATTAATTTGAACACTTTTAAGTGTTATGCAAATGTAATCCTAAAACGTGACCGGATTCTAATGAAATATTCGATATTAGCCAAAATGGCGATACCTTGTAAGGCATTGGGTATAAAAACTTTATAAAAAAATAAATATTTTTTTAACGTGATGAACACCGGCGTTCACAAAAAGTGTGACGTCATCGCTCACGTTCCGTTATTGATAAGGTCTTGACGTTATATCAAGTGGAAACCAGTGAATGTTTTCATATGACGTTGTCACGTAAAAAAAAACATTCTAATATTATTAGGTATAGTATTTTAATTTTTTTTTATCCAAGCCAGGCATCAAACCTGTAAATTTTAGTTTTTGTCAGAATTGGGCTCGCAACTCTCTTTACCCTAGAACCTAGAAATAGGACCATCTTTTCAGTACTTTTCGCTATCTCTTATAATTTAGAATATGACCCTGAATGCACGTTTAAAAAAATCACAAAGTAAAATTTTTTGCACCTACCAAAATGAATGTTTGCCTTCTAATAGTACAAAATAACGATGTTTGCATTCACGATGTCGCCTAAGAGTTGCTCTCACACGCAGCCTGACATTGCCTCTCACCAACGTAACTCAGTTACGTAAAAGGTGAGTTACCCTTGTTTATTTGGGACAACTTTAATATATAGATGTTTTAATTTACTTGTATTAGCACTTGTGATTTGTTGGGTAATATTAAAAGAAGAAATGTGCACGCGCAGTAAGCTATCGATTATGATACATCAGCTCGTTTTCACAAACAGTACTTAAGTTGCTTTTTGATAAGTGAACGCACTGCGCTAAATGCGGCCCTATGATTGGTCAATTGCTGCTCTCTTCACTCTAGCCAATGAGGGTCTTATTTGCGACTCTATGCGTTCGCGCGTACTATGCAATCTCATCGGGTTAATTATTGTAAATACGTGTTCTTGTAATTCGGTAATTGTAAATTCGCGCTGTCAAAATTTTACAATTTTAACACCTTTTTGTAAAACAAATATTAAAAGAAAAACATGTATGAAAATTTTACAAAGATAATTTTTCGTTTATACCCTTAAGTTGATGAAGTGGAACTTTTATGAAACTTCAATGACTTTAAACGCTAGCGATGATGTTATTGAATGACTTTATTTAATATCAATCAATCATTAATTGTATACACATGAATTGCAGTCGTAATCGTGTCTCTCTTAGCCGAGTTCTTCTTTCTATAAGAAGAACTTTTCAATTTATAATTTGGCAATAGTTTAGTTTAGAGGTTTTATTCGATTGGGAAATTATTTCTGATGTAATTAGTAATGAGGAGTGATTGGTCTGCAATAGATGTGAGGATTCATAAAAACATGCTAATACAAAAAAAAACATAGGCACAACGTTAATTGCATTGCACATCTTGAGTGGGCGGGTCAAGTAGGTAATGTAGGTAACTTTGCATCCATAAAGTAGTGTTTAGATAGACTATTATTAGAATATAGTTTTAAATAAATAAATAAATATTTCAGGACATATTACACATCGCCATCCAGCCCCAAGCTAAGCAACTTAATGCTTGTGTTATGGGTGCCAGATAACGGATAAACTACTTATATACTTTTTTTTTTGTAAATATATACATATTATACATATAGGAAACACCCAGAACCAGAAACAAGAATTTATGGTCAGCATAAATACTTGTTCCCGGCGGGAATCGAACCCGCAACCTTCTGCGTCGCAGTCGGGTGTTCGCCCGACGCGCCACAGAGGTCGTCATCAACGGTGAATATTCCTAACTGAATAGTTTGAAAATAAAACAGACGGATAAGAGAGTAATCTTATACCCCCTTATTCCAAAACGAGGTTTAAAGATAGTCCGAGATGTGGATTTAAACCTTAGATTTAGACACAGGTTTACTCGTGAACTATAGTCTAAACACTATCCCTATTGATTATAACCCTAAAACCTAACTTAAAATTATAATATTATCTATATGTATGTTAGTCTGTAAGGTATATATTTTATATGGGTCTGTACTTATTTATAAGGCTGTTATCTGAAATAAATGATTTATTATTATTATAAGGGATAGTGTTTAGACTATAGTTCACGAGTAAATCTGTGTCTAAATCTAATTAAATTCACATCTCGGACTATCCTTAAACCTCGTTTTGGAATAAGGGGTATAAGGTTTTCCTTTTACTTTTTGAAGTACGGAACCCTAAAAAGAATTAAACTTTCATAATTAATCGAACTCTATGGCTCGGTGGGAGATCATTTCCATCCTACGCAGAAGGGAGTTCAATTCCCGATAGTGTGTCAATAACAAATGATAACATTTGCAATTTAAAAAATAATGCAACGTGATTTTATTTAAATGAAGTTCCGGAAAACGTTGAATTTCGTAACGTTTTTATTACGTATAACGTATAATGTTATATTCGGTTGTTTATTCCCCATAATTTTCAGTAGGCTGAACCGATTTTGATCAAACAGCTACATTTAATGTACGAACCATGCCCTTTCATTTGATACCCCACTCGAGCATATCTACTTCCATTCTGTTTTTAATCCTGACTTTTATACCCCATAACTTTCAGACGGCTAAACCGATTTCGATCAAACATAGCTAAAAACACTCCCTACTAATTCACCTTTCAAACAAAAAAAACTAAATTAAAATCGGTTCAGCCGTTCGGGAGCTACGATGCCACAGACAGACACACGCACACACACAGACACGTCAAACTTATAACACTCCGTCGTTTTTGCGTCGGGGGTTAATAATAACCAATCATTACTACTATATACTAAAGAATGAAGTTGCCTAGGTCTGCCTTGAATAGGTCTCATCAATTTTGTTTAGAGCACAAAGCAGTTAGAATGCACGGCGGCGGCATCGCGGGCGACGTACTCAAGCGGCAACTTTCGCAAGTTGTCGCTTATGGCCAGTGCATCTTTGCGTAAGCGCAGCCGGGCGGCAATGTCACGTTATGTAACCTAGTCTTTGACACATGCCGCTTTTCCTGGTCCAATTGTGATTGGTCTATCAGAAAAGAAAAACAATCAAGATATTCATAAAAAATGAACTTTTCATTCCATTTATTTGAAAATAATATATGGTTTGTTCCTCAATAAGTGCAAACAAAGTGGTACTTTGTTGCGCACTTATTGAGCATGGAGATCTCTTGCAACGCTCGGGATTTTACTCCTTCACTCCAAGCGCCCTCACATAAAAAGCGCCATATGATACTATTAAGCTATTGCATAGCTTTTATCGCGGGCTTTGAGCGCGGCGACCGAATCAAGAAATTCCGTAACGAAAATAAAACCTAACACACCCCACTCCGCCTACCATGTAGCTGTGAGAAAGTATATAGGTACTTGAACTAGTACTTTAATTAATATCAAAGAAAAATACTGCATAAATAAAAGAGCTATGCAATAGCTTAAAATAAATAAATAATTATAATTGCATAAGTTGATAAAAAATACTATGCAATAGCTTTTTTTTATATTCATACTAGCGACCCGTCCCGGCTTCGCACGGCTATATTATGCATGTATTATACATATAAACCTTCCTAATGAATCATTCTATCTATTAAAAAAACCGCATCAAAATCCGTTGTGTAGTTTTAAAGATTTAAGCATACATAGGGATATAGGGACAGAGAAAACGACTTTGTTTTATACTATGTAGTCATTATGGCTTCACACGATTTGTGCATAAAGCAAATGTCTAATGATCACTCAAGACCAGCAATAAGCACATTAATCCAGTGCAAAGCGCAGAGTAAAAAAAACTAATGACTCAGTTGATTGACAAGGTTTTGTTAATGATTAACTTATTCGTTTTTTACCAATATCTGTGTAGTTATAATATTAGTTTAAAATTGTTTTTTTTTTTTAAGTAAATCACCAAAATAAATGTCAAATAAAACTATTTTCAAATTATTAGTAGGTAGTAGCTTTAGGTGACCAAAGCGTTGGCTGCTACTTTGGCCATCGAATCAGCATTGCCATTCAAAGAGGCAATGCATTCAGGCGAATGCAAGCCAAATGCAGGAAACTTATTTAGTTTATTTTATATACCTAATTGTTTTTCCATTAAATAAGAAATTATTAATTAATAAAAAAAATTAGAAGACATTTTAAAATCAGTATTATAAAAGGTTTTCCCACGAGATCAGGACATACGGGGGTAACCACGGAGCATAGCTTAGCTAGCTTGTTATTATAATGTTTACATACTTTCAAAGTTGTTATATAACAAACTAACACACTACTGTTTAATTTGAAAGCTTTTGCTTTCTGTTAGAGACTTTTAGCAAAAAGGTGTAAATTGATTCCTTTCTTACTTTCTGGTCAATGACTTTTGTCCTGATGCAACTTTGTTTCAAATCATACATAATATAATATGTCTGGTTTGAAATACATATTAATTAATTTTGTCTATTGCTTTGCTAATTTTATGGTTCACGCTATTCAATGTATTACCTACCTACGTATGTGTACGGTGATTTTTCATTTTTAACCGACTTCAAAAAAGGAGGAGGTGCTCAATTCGGTTGTATGTATTTTTTTTTATTCAAGGATGGTTCGCGACTTCGTCCGCTTAGGGTTTGAGTTTTCCAAAATCCTTCCTTATTGGATGCCTACGGGCGCGTTCAGACGACACGCGTTGACCACTCGCCCACCACGCACATCACACGCGTTGACTACGCGTTGAAATTTGTTCTATATGTAATTTGAGTCTTATGACACATCAATAGATCTCCCGCTCACGCCACGCGCCCGCCCCGCGCCCGCCCGCGCCTGCTTGCAGAAATGCAATTTGAGATCTATTGATGTGTCATAAGACTCAAATTATGTATAGAACAAATTTCAGAGCGTGTTCAACGCGTGGTCAGCGCGTGTGATGAGCGGGGCGGGCGCGTGGTCAACGCGTGTCATCTGAACACGCCATGTGTCGTATAAAGAACACACCCAAGTTTCAGGCCCCTACGATCACCGGTTTAGGATTTGCGTTGATCCGTCAGTCATTCAAGACAAAGGTTTTTATACGTGTAGAAGAAGATTATAAACCAATACTTGTTATGTTAGACACTTTAACGGTATATAAATTAACTTTTTAAACTCACACGATTTGTATTCATAGTAAATTATTTTTTACTTAATCGCGTATTTTTATTTTATTTCTCTTACCTCGACGTTTCGACTATGTTACATGGTCGCGAAGAGACTGAATTTACCATGAATATTAATTGTAATTTGTGTTTACCAGCAATTCGGAAAATTGCCTGGTAGAGTTCATGAACTAATACAGTAGAATACGCTCGATAACTACTATGCTACTTCGAATCAAGAAGGGCTATACTGTGTGAATACTATTTCAAAATTAATAATATACAAGTAAAATGTCGTATTGTTTATGTTTATAATAGTTGAGTCACCTCGGACGCAATGTAGAGATTACGAAATTACAACGAAACTAAAACGCTGAAGAAATTTCCTCATACGCGGTAATTCGACTGATCTCGACTTAGAACTTTATTGTTGGACGGTTTGCATTTCAATTTAATTGAATTTTGTAATATTATGTCGTACAATAATAATTATTATTGTAACAATTCACTAGTCATCACTACATAGTATAAAACAACTAGCGACCCGCCCCGGCTTCGCACGGCTATATTGTGCATGTATTATACATATAAACCTTCCTCTTTAATCACTCTATCTATTAAAAAAAAAAATGGGTGCGTGTACTTATGTACGCGCGTGAGAAGTTATACTTCTTTGGCATTATTAAAAAAAAAAAAAAAAAAAAAACTCGTCCGGCAAAAAACTCGTCCGACAAAAAACTCGTCCGACAAAAAACTCGTCCGACAAAAAACTCGTCCGGCAAAAAACTCGTCCGACAAAAAACTCGTCCGACAAAAGACTCGTCCGACAAAAAACTCGTCCGACAAAAAACTCGTCCGACAAAAAACTCGTCCGGCAAAAAACTCGTCCGACAAAAAACTCGTCCGACAAAAAACTCGTCCGACAAAAAACTCGTCCGACAAAAAACTCGTCCGACGAAAAACTCGTCCGACAAAATACTCGTCCGACAAATATAAATAATTAATTACATTAAAATAATTATGTAGTAGTAGTACCGCAGATGACAGCTGTCATCTTGCGGTTTGCGGACAACTTCAACATGGTTTTATGACAGCTGTCATCTTGCGGTTTGCGGACAACTTCATGGTGAGAATTTTGTGTGACGCTTTTGTAAAATTTCACTCTCATCATTTTTTCATAACGCGCCTAAAGAAGTATAACTTCAAAAACCTTTTTGATGCGGTTTTTATAGAGTGATTAAAGAGGAAGGTTTATATGTATAATACATGCATAATATAGCCGTGCAAAGCCGTGGCGGGTCGCTAGTTTTTATATAATTGTTTCGAATAGACGCGGCGCTAACGATGACGCTTACGTGTGTCAACAATGAACAAGTCACTAATGTTTTCTTATGCCGATTTGCACAGAACTTTAATCTTTAGTCTACCTTAAATGGGGGTAGTATAATTTCGGGGTTACTGAGATACCTTTTTAATCAATAAAAGGCCCTTTAAATTTTCTGCTCTTAGTTACATAAGAACTTTCAATTCTTCTCGTTACTGTGTAGTGTTATAGCTCTGACGTTATAACAAAGTTACAGATTTATATGGAAAATTGACATAATTACTCAAATCAAATCAAATATCTTTATTTTCTTTGGATACTTAATACTTAAAAGTATACAGGACCACATAAAAACGTCTTAAAAACTAAGTTAGGATGTGTGCCTTCGGAACGCGCCCACCAATGAGAAGAAGGCACAAGAAACTCATGGGGGTTTTTTTTTTCATGTGGTCACGCTCACAATGGTCAATATTACAGTATTTGAAAGTATTATTTGAAATGGAGCAACTAAAGTCATGTCCATGGGTTCTTATCATTAAGATAAGACGAAGTATCATAGTATGCCTTACTGCACAATCTATGCTTTATAAAAGTTTTGAACCTGTTAATGGACATGTCATATACATCTTTAGGTAATTTATTATAATAGAGCACACATGTACTATTAAACGACCTGTTTATTTTCCGGAGCCTGCTACCGGGCACGGTAAGTTCACCCTTATTTCTTAAATTGAAATTATGAATATCGCTGTTTTTACGGAAAATATCAGGATTTTTGTGAACGTAGAGCAAGTTTTCGTAGATATATTGTGAATAGAGCGTTAATATATTTATCTCTTTAAATTTTTCTCTAAGTGATTCCCTGGGGCCCATTTTGTAGATAGCTCGGACAGCTCTCTTTTGCAATATGAAAATAGCATCAATATCTGCAGCACACCCCCACAGTAGGATGCCGTACGACATGACACTGTGGAAGTAGCCGAAATAGACTAGGCGAGCAGTCTCAATGTCCGTGTATTCGCGAATTTTCTTAACGGCGTAAGCGGCAGAACTAAGTCTATTGGACAATGCTTCCACATGCCGGGCCAGTATTCGTTGTGTAAGCCCTTTTATGTTTCTATTGCGTTTTATCTTACGTTAGAGTTATGTTCAAGACAATCTACGTTATGAATGCATAATTTCATACCATAATATTCATTTAGAATGAAATTGAAATTTGTTTGTAGATTTGATGGACGACACGCAAACATGATATTTTAATAAAATAATAACTCATTGCGAAACTGAAAAGGTGTGAATATTCACACGCTTTTTCAACCAGAAATAATCGGTTTAGATATTACTTTGAATTAATATTTTAAGGTTCAATTTTTTTAAACACTTAGCCAAAAATTAGAACGTTAGCTTGTTTTGTATGACATTTGCAGTGTAATTTGCAGTTCGTACAATTGTGTGCTACTATTAAACGTTCTAATGACAGCTATTAAGAGATAACAACTAAAAGCGCAAGTGCATCTGCTGTAACATGTATTTTTCTCATGTAATAGTATAATTAGGTCTTGCATTTTTCAGTAGGACATATCCGTCCCAGAGAGGGCGCCTGAACGGATTTATACATTGTAATGTTGTTCATACATGTGTCTAGTGGATAATAGAGATTTTAGTATTTGAGTACACGCGAGCGAGTCACGCGATCTCGCCACAGTAACACACTGCTAAAGAAACTGTGGAAAAGGCCTTCCGGGGTGAACGGCCTCGTTGCGTAAAGAGCGCGCGGTGGCGCAACATGCGCTCGCGCCCCACTGCCACGCCACCTCGAGCGCCATCTTGTTGCGTTTCACCCGACCCCGCTGAAAATGCCACTGAAAATGTGGAACACATTTGCGGTTTGTTGTTAGTATTTCTGAAATTGGAACTCTGGGATTGCGAAGGATGTTTCACGGTTTATATTCTATTTAGGTTACAGCATCGTTTTAAACAACTTTGTGGGATATCTAACGATGTTATTTCGTTTAATAATCCTAAGAAATATAGCATTTCCTCGAAAAACTATAGATCTTATTAGTTTTAATATTATTTGCCATTTAATAACTTATCTAGAAGTCTGATGCTGTATCGACATTAAACGATACAAACAAATTGCATTACTCGGGGCCAGTTAAGCGTGAGTGACGAAATGAAATTTAATTCCTAGGTCAAGGTTTTGCTTGTCTTCGAAATGGGAAAATTGCCGCACATTGGCGGCCTTAACAGCGAGTCCGCGTTTCGCAAGACATCACTGTGAATAAGGCCGTGAATATACTGTGAATAACACAATTTATTTGGGTACAATTTGAAACCATAATTTGAAACCTTCGGATACTATGAAAATGTTTACAACAGCTCGTGTATTCCCAGTCTTTCAACCCAGGAAATCTGAAAAATATCCCACCGACGACACTACTAAAGTTACACGTTTGTACTTGTACTTCGGGTACTTGTACTGTACTGTTCTGTACTGTACTGTTGTACTGCGGGTTTCATCACGATGTTTTCCTTCACCGTAAGAGCAATGTCAATTAAGAGCTAAGTTAAAAATTCATCGGGCAAGGGTGGTAAGTTACACGTTTACATGTAGTCTATTTTGATCCTCAATTCCCTTAAACGGTTTAGGGTAGGTAGCAACAGGATCCTCAAGGATATGTATTTTATAAATTCAAAAATCTAAATGGAGTTGAAGTCTAAAGTCTCGACTGAAGTAAAGAAATGGAAAGTAAGTTATACAACATGCACCTGAGACGGGGCCGTGAAAGGCGTACGTTAATGTCAGCAGCCCGTGGTCAAGGCTTAAAAACTTTAAACATTTTTTGAATGTTTGCTTCATGCGATTGTATCTGCTTAGTACGTAATGACGTTGATTGACGTCTTATGCAGGTTGCTGAACGAACTCTGAGGGCGCCTCGCGTACGAATATGTTCATGAGATATTGACATATCCCATCATAGCTTTTATAAAAATATGCAGGATAAATCGTTATGAATAATGTGGGTATCGATCCACAAAACTGCTGCTGGGTGATTCACTAACCAACCACATTTATTTAATTTATAAATTATAAATAGTCCTATACCTACTTAAAGATATTTTTGGAGTTTTACTACGTTTTAAATATTATATCCACTAAAAGTTTAACACACTGACTTTTTGACATTGAAGTTTAAAAATAATTTTCTGTTTATTACTCGTTCATTATCGTTAAGATCGCCTTTTATTTTTACCCAGAAAGTCGAAAGTTACTTTCTTTTAGTGCTTACTTAATGATAAATGTCACATAAAGAAAGATCTATATCATTTTACAAACGTGAAAGTTTGATTAAATTCTTACTTCCTATTATACAATTATAGAGACGTTAGTTTAATAAATCACGGTTAAGACATAAATATGAGTGAAGAAAGTTCTTTGTCTAAGAATTGAAAGCGAGAGTAATTGCGTTGAGCGCAACACAACGGTAACTGTCGTAGAATTGAGTTACGGTATTTCTCGTAATAGAATTACGGTATTAGCATAGATAAGTACTATTACTGTTTTGATTTTGTTTTCTACAAGATATGAATAAATAAATAAAATACGAAGGATGGAACGAAGTTCCTTTTAACAGACAGACAAAAATGCAAATTGCAAAACTTTCGAATTTATAAGGATAGGGATATAATACACACATTAGTACATGTATTTATTATATAATATGGGAGATATTTATAATTTGAGAGATAAGTTTATCTTACAGTTTTTCGTTTCACATTTTCGTAACGCTCAAACTGGATTGAACTGGATTTTTTTATGAAATAGGTCCCGTCGCAAATCCGCGATAAGGAACTTCGTTCCAAAATTATTGATATTTTCCTAATTTAATTTAATTATTCAATCAGATAACATAGATCCAATAATTATGATAGTTAGTAGGTACTTTTTTCGAGACTTCGAGGGACGCAAGTGAAGATAGAAAGACGGGAGTGGAACAAAAACTTTTCCGACTAGTCCTAATTTTGTATACTTTTATTTATAAAAGTAAAGGTAGTGAAATAAAAGCTTTCAGGTAAATTTATAATTTCAAAAGAGATTGTCATTTTACATTTATTTTACTAAGTATAATAAAATAAACACTACACTTGTAAGTATACCAGCACTCTCTAAATCTTTATCTGATTCAGCCAAATGTTGTTTTCCAACGCCTTTGTAAAGTCTATACTATATCTATCAGTTATCGCGCTATAAACATAGATGTCGCTATTACAAATATTTTGTATAAACTACTCTCGATTAAAACTTTTAATAAATGAGCGGCTAAGCCTATTTTCATGAAACATAATTAAAAATATTAACGGAACATTAATCTTTCAAATAAAATTTACTTTAATAGTTCATTGGTTTTTGAGCGGTGATGCTAGACAAACAAACAGACATGTATGGATAAAACTTAATACATCTCACTTTCCTTTTATCGTTCGTGGGTTTAAATATGCATATATTAATATAAAGACAAAATCTCCCTAAATTAATCCCAATAATAATATAAACCTATATCATAAAATGCGCTTCGGTTTTTGAATGAAAAACAAAAACAACAAAATTTTATAGTACAACTTTACTTCAAAAGTGAGAGTAATGATTATCTATGCTGCGCGGGCGCCGGTAACGGTATGTAGCGTAAGCTACGGTGCTTCCCTTAGGACGTTCGCTGTTACGTTACGTTCCCGTCGACCGGTATTTAGTGATGTTACAGTCCAGCACGAACTTGATTATCGATATCGATAAAATAACAACTTTATTTGAAAAGCGAAAGTAATGATTGTCTGTGCTGCGCGTGCGCGCCGGTGTATGTAGTATAAGTTACGGTGAGTTACCCCATGAGTTTCTTGTGCCTTCTTTTCATTGGTGGGCGTGTTCCGAAGGCACACATCCTAACTTAGTTTTTAAGACGTGTCTATGTGATCTGTGTAAAAATGTGTTAGGCATCTAAGTGAATAAAAAAAATGACTTTAACTTTGGTGCTTTTCTTGGTATGCTATTCCGTTACAATCTTTATTTGATTTAAAATTTGTATTTAGTTTAAAAATCTTAAGATATTGTTATTTCAGCACTTTTAACTTTTTTAGTTTAGTTAAAAAGCGTCGCAACAAAGGAGATAAGTAAGAGTTATGTATTTTTCAATAATTGATTGGTAAACATTGATACATACAATATTCAGATAAATATGAAAAAAATATAGAATATCTAAAACCTTTTCACCTGTAATATATCGATTGTTATTTAGTATACTTAGTTTATTTACTTGTTCATTTATAATATTCTTTAGCATTTAGCTGTAAGTTTGTATTAAAGATCATCTTATATATCGATATCGGCATTAAAGTTAACATCACTAGCTACAGCGGTCAGCAAACCATTGAGACCTTACCACTTTCTCTTTCGTTGGCCCCCGGTCGTGATTACACGAGCGACCCACACAGTCAGACTCAACAGGTTGGTGTGCGTGCATAGATCGTTACATCATTTGCTGACGCATCAATCATCAAAGGTCAGTGTGCTATATTTACTTAGGTAGGTACAGTCGGTAGCATAATTGCAGATCCATCGTAGAGCTCCGAAACGGCTGTTAAAAGAATGTTTTCAACACAAGCAAGATTCTGCGTACCTGGTTTAGTTGAAGTTTAAAGTCTTCTAACTCATGAATTTTATCAAACAAATTATTAATAGAATGAAAACATGCCAATAATAGTAATTTTTGAACTCTACCGGGGCAGCAATTATGCAGCCGACTGTACAGTCGGTAGCATAATTGTAGACCCACTATAGAGCTCCAAAACGACTGTTATAAGAATGTTTTCAACACAAGCAAGATTCTAGGCACCTGCTTTAGTTGAAGTTTGTAGTCTTCTAACTCATCAATATATCAAACAAAAATTATAAGAATGAAAACATTACAATAATAGTAATTTTAGAACTCTACCGGGGGCTAGAATTATGCAGCCGACTGTAAGAAGTGTAACGTCATCGCTCACGTTCCCGTCGTGCGTCATGTTATTGAGAAGGTAACCATACAATCAATGTTTTCTTATGACGTTATCACGTAAAATTATCGTCCGTAAACCGACTTTACAGACAAACATTTTTACTCTAATAATTTTTGTTTAAAATATAAGAGATAAAAGACTTGAAACTTCAACTAAAGCAGGTGCCTAAAATCTTGCTTGTGTTGAAAACATTCTTATAACAGCCGTTTTGGAGCTCTACGGTGGGTCTGCAATCATCCAGCCGACTACGACTGTACAAATGGTATACACTTTCCACGATGTATGTACTTCAAGTTACTGATTCTAAGGCTGCGAATTTATAATAGCTTGACTTTTATAAATGGTCCCTTTGTATTCTAACTAGTTGGATTTAATTCGCAATAAAATAATGGTATGTTAGTACTTATAGAGTAGCATAAATTTAGCTTAAAGTACATTAGTGAATAACATACGTATTGAACACAATTAAAAGCGTTTTCTCAATTTAATAAAATTTCTTGCAGTTAGTACATTCACTGTTAAGAGTCGATCTAAAAATATCCTTCGAAAAGTATCAAATTTTGGAACTCTTTTAAGAATAAAGTGATTTTACTTTACCTATTTCATAAAAAATCTGTCGATTGTTTATAAAATTTGTAGTTTTTACAACTCTGAGGTTTTACCTCTTACTCTAACGTGTTTAAATGTGATTAGGCCAGAGTCCATGACTCCGGTAACATTGCAGTGCGGTTCAGCGGCAAGGCCGACGACGACGGGGCCTACGCTTGCGTGGGAAACCCGACACAAAGCTGTTCAAAAACTATACATTTGTTGCGAACTTCATAGCGACTAGTTTACTTTAAGGAGCAACTTTCACGTAAGATGTCATGCCACCTTTGACCGTGTCAAAATATCATGTTATAACAAAATTATTTGCATTTCATATTTTCCTGGAAGTTGCATATTAAACAACAGTATGATCTACATATGAAAGCTGCTTCATTGAATTGCACAAAAACGGACACAATATAAAAAGAATAATCCAATTTGGTGCAGATATTCGGAAGTTATACGAGTACATACATTTCAGCGATTCATTTTTATTTATATAGAAAAAATAAGGTTCAGACTTCCAAAAATAAAATATCCGTTAACACGTTCCAGTTCATTGTCCAAGAAACAAAACTATACCTACTTAAACAGACACATTGTAATCGTCGAAAATAGTACACCTTATTCATAAGTTGGAGTCATTAAACGAAACATCAAACATGTTTCAGTGACCTACATTGTAGGCAAGGTTCAACAAAGTTCGTTAGTCCAAGTCCTATTGGGTTTAGTGGGCCCGAGTGGGTGGACGAACGCGCCTACAATATCCGTTGACGGACTATGATTGATGGATAGACGACCCAGTTGGCACAATGGTCACCATGCCAAACACAGGGTTACGGGTTCGATTCCCGCCTCAGACAAGTATTTATGCTTAGATATTTGTCTGTGATCTGGTTGTTTCTATATATTATAAGTATACGAGTATATTTACAAAATAAAAGTATATAAGTAGTATTTCCATTGTCTAGCACCCATAACACATGTCTAGTTACTTAGCTTGGTGCTAGATGGCAATGTGTGGAATGTCCCGCAATATTTATTTATTAATATATACCTGAAATTATCGTAACAAAATATTAGTTTATTTTGCGAATTTCATATTTGATTATTTTTTATCGATATCGATAATTGTGTGTCCCTTCATTAACGGTTTGGAAATTGATGAGAATATTCGATATAACTGTTTTTATCGATATGATGGGATTAAGTAGTTTAGTGGGTGGGTATTGGTGTACCTAATAAATAAATATTAATATTGTAGATCATTTCACACAGCGCCATAATATCTAGCCCCAAGATAAATAACTAGGCTTATGTTATGGATAGAGTACTTGTATACTTTACCTATATGTAAATATATACTTAACCACCCGCGTAACTCCCGATCCCGTGGGAATATCGGGATAAATTAAGATGTAAGCTATCCTATATTTCAAGTTGGATCAAACTGCACACGGTGTGGAAATTTGATTAAAATCGGTTAAGTAGTTTAGGAGTCTATCCCGCACAAATAACGTGACACGTAATCACTACATATAGTAAAAAAAAGATTCATCAAAATCGGTTGATAAACAAAAAAGATACGCGGGAACATCCATAAAAAAATAACAAAAACATACATACAACCGAATTGAGAACCTCCTCCTTTTTTTGAAGTCGGTTAATAAAACCATTATAAAACAAAGTCGCTTTCTCTGTCCCTATTCCCTTAGATTTTTAAAACTACGCAACGGATTTTGATGCGGTTTTTTTTAATAGATAGAGTGATTCAAGAGGAAGGTTTATATGTATAATACATGCATAATATAGCCGTGCGAAGCCGGGGCGGGTCGCTAGTTTATATATATTAGAAGAAATAAACAGAGAGGCAAGAAAAAACAAAATAATATGTACAGTCGAAAATTACTTTTATTGGAATGTTTCATTGTAATAATTTTTGTTTGATAAATTGATGAGTTAGAAGACTTTTAACTTCAACTAAAGCAGGTGTCTAGAATCTTGCTTGTGTTGAAAACATTCTTAAAACAGCCGTTTTGGAGCTCTACGGTGTGTCTGCAATTATGCAGCCGACCGTGCATACATAAATGGCTTTTTCTTATATTAGTAGTGTTGCTTAAAAAAATACTTAATTTAAAATAAGTAGCAAATCATCAAATGAATATCAGACAAATCACGAGGCGGTTATTGTTAAGTGACGGTTTATGGTCTTATCATCATTGACCTTAATTTTAGCCCGCGATCGCGAGCCTGACTCCCGCGGTGTGATGACTACACGGTGAATACCACAGTAACACTGCACACCGGATGGTTAGGTATGCTAAACATATGCCATGTTTGATAAACTATTTCTAACATAATTCAGGGAAATTCAGTTGATTTTGCAAAATGTGGAAGCTATTGAAACTTGCGATTAGGGGAAAAAAATGTGTAGAATAAAATATATAGACCGGGGTTGTGCCCGGACGAAAGGACAAAAACGGTAGATTATTATTATAAGAATGAAATGTAACAAACAAAGATCCTTCAATTTTCCATTTTGAAATAGTACATTGTGTCACTAAGGCGTAAAACATGATTCCCGAGTGTTTTTTTTACCCAAGCAATAAATACTCGTACCTATTGTTTTTCGTCATATTTAACAGAAAATAAATAAATAAAATAAGATTTGGTTACATGAGAGCTGAAAGCACAAGTCGTTTTAGGAAAAAAAAACCAGTGGCTTACTAAGGCCATCTATGATAGATCCCTTATTAGTGGCCATTTTTAATTAGTAAAGCCCACTCGATTGTTGTTGACTCGTCAAATGCGTCTTTTAAAAGGTTAGAAAGAAAGAGAAAGATAGATATGCAATCAAATGTGCCCTTAAGCAGGCTCTGTAAGGAAAAGTAAATAACGTTCCTCTCTGATGATAGTTGTAATGGTCCAACCAAAGTAACCGTTTCAGAGTAAGGATGAGAAAAACTTTCTTTGAATAAGTCGATCCTTCTCAGAACATCCATTGGTCAAATCTAGGATCTAGTGAGATATTTTTTCTCACTGGATCCAGATTTCAAGTTGTGGATTTACTGAGATTTTTCTTTCTTAGTTGATTAATTGCCGGATCTATCATGGATCTACTACTATCGCACTTACCCCCGTATACTGAGGCTACTTAATCTTAAGTGGCGTTTAAATTGACGTTAAGTGTATGTTTTCTATTGAAACCTACACTTAAATTTTAATTTAAACGCCACTTAAGATTAAGTAGCCTTTCAGTACTCGGGGTAAGCCGAGCTTTTTTACCTTTCATAGAATCTGTAGCACAAAGACAACATTACTAAAATCTCATACTTTAGATCGCACCAGACTACTTTCGTCTAAAGCCAACTAATGGTTACTTTATATTAAGTCGCTGCATGCCGACTTTTAAAATCATGCTTGATTTTGATATGTGAATTGCCTACAAAATCAGATATACAGGGTGTCCGGTAATTAATTGATAAGCGGGCATCTACGGATAGAGGACATTGTGCCAGCTCAGAAAAATGAGTGTTATGTTCTACGAAAGTTTCGACGATATCAGCCATTTTAAAAATTTAATTCCTTTCTCTATGTTTTTTGATGCCAAAACTGCAAATGGAGTAATTATTTTAAACAGTTTTTTGGATAGTATTTCTTTTATAACACATTGAAAGTTTTTTTAAACTAAGATCTAACTCAAACTTCATGATTTTTTTATTTTTTTAACCTGAACTTTAATCTTATGGTCACCCTAATGCCAAATAATTAAAACGTTGCCTATTTTATTAAGATTCTGAAATGGCATAATACGTGGTATTGCAACTTTCATAGAACATAACTTTCATTTTTCTGAATCCGCACAGTGTCCTCTATCTGTAGATGCCCGCTTATCCATTCATTACCGGACACCCTGTATATTTGGATCGAGGATCCAGGGGCCTTATTCTGCTATTTGACCAACCATTGTCATTATATCGAGACTCTATTGATATTATATCGAGATTGTGACTTTATTTGGTATTCTGCTAAAGTCATCGCAATATAATCACTATGGAGTCTCAATGGTATGGTAATATTTACCTTGCAGGTGTTGCCTAGCAACATGGTATATGTTGCTAAGCGATATACCGTTTTGACAACTATCGAGATTCCATTGAGCCACGATTGTAGAGCAGAATAAAAAAGTGAGTCAGTGGTGTGTCAGTGGTGTCTCGATAGAATAGTCAACGTTAGCAGAATACCAATTTGACATGTAATGTCATATTTTTGACATTAAATTTCTATTACGATTATATCGACACACTATTCAAACACGATTGTATTAGCAGACTTAGGCCCCAGGATTTATGTCAACGAAGACCCATATATGTATGGTATAATATGTGTCCCATCTATGAATTCATATGAATTTGTTCATCTTAGTATTGCGCACGTAACACCGAGTATTACAATAATACATTCCTATTGACAATGCGTCACCTTGCGAGCGTTCGTTGACGTATCTATGTTTTGTCCAACCGACCTTATGCGTGTTAGATACTAATAACAACAGCCAATTGTTACATCGCATTCACTCCTACCACCAGGTTAACTGTTGTGAGCGAGATGAAACTATTTGGTGATGATTTCAGCTGGTGCTGGTTGCCTTCGTGAGGTATAGACGGCGCTAACCAAAATGAAGGGCGATTGTCGTTCAAGTGCTCGAAGGTCTTCGGTTTAGTGCGAGCTTCTAGTGCTTAGTAAATCACGATTCATGTTGAATCATTTGTTTTATACAACTTCTATATATTCTTATTAGAATCTTAAAAAATTGTATTCTTGTTATTTTCGTTCAATTTGCATCATTTTCTACCAGTGAGATCCTGTAATTAGCTTTCTGTTGTTACAAAAACGAACGTCATCCCTTAACTTTTAATTTTTAATAAAAAAAAAAAAAAAAATTGCAGGACATTTCACACATCGCCATCTAGCCCCAAGCTAAGTAACTAGACTTGTGTTATGGGTGCTATATAGACAACGGATATACTACTTATATACTTTTCTTTTGTAAATATATACTTATAATACACTAGCTGCCCTCCGCGGTTTCACCCGCGTAACTCCCGATCCCGTGGGAATATCGGGATGTAAGCTATCCTATCTCTCAAGTTGGATCGAACTGCACATGGTGTGCGAATTTTATTATAATCGGTTAAGTGGTTTAGGAGTCCATTGAGGACAAACATTGTGACACGAGATTTATATATATTATGAAGAAAGATAGAAACAACCAGACCACAGACAAATATCTAAGCATAAATACATGTCTGAGGCGGGAATCGAACCCGCGACCCTGTGTTTGGCAGTCCGGCATGGTGACCATTGTGCCAACTGGGTCGTCGAAAATGGGAGACGTATAGCAATTCGTTTCTCTTACGGTTCGTTTCATGTATTTGTAATGCGTAATATTTTTTCTAGCCTAAGTCCCCTCGTCAACCCGCGATTAGGAATTTCGATCCAATAGAATAAGTAAAATAATATCTATTAAATACGGCGGGAAATGATGGGTAGATGATTCTAGTAGGCATGATATTATTCAGTGGGCGTAGATCCTAAAAGATCTGTTTATCAGTCGCAGTCGACTGAATATATAGTAAAATGCACGATGGAACAATAGTCGTGACTCAATGACGTCAGAATAGCATCCTTTCTCCACTTTCACTGTCCTTGGCGAACGGTAACACGCATATTTTGAAATCTCTAACAGCTCAAACTAAAATATACTCTAACGCGTTCAAAATGAGATTTAAAATTGCTAGCTCCGAAACGTTTTTACAGAAATAATATAGTCGCGATACCTATTGCTTATTTCCTTTGTGTTTTCAAATGTTTATGCCGTACAAAGTTTCTATTTTGAATCATTCAGATTTACATTCGAAAACTAGTCATGTTATAGGTCATGTTATAGGTATACGACCCAGTTGGCACAATGGTCACCATGCCGGACTGCCAAACACAGGGTTGCGGGTTCGATTCCCGCCACAGACAAGTATTTATGTTGAGATATTTGTCTGTGGTCTGGTTGTTTCTATGTATTATAAGTATATATTTACAAAAGAAAAGTATATAAGTAGTATATCCGTAGTCTAGCATCCATAACACAAGTGTAGTTACTTAGCTTGGGGCTAGATGGCGATGTGTGGAATGTCCTGCAATATTTATTTTATTTATTTATTTATACTTAGTAAATATAAATAAATAAACAGAAAGCAATGTGACATAATATGTTTCTTATCTAGGTGACTATCACAATATTTTCCGTCAAAAAAGCCTTGGATAAAAATAAAACTTATAAAAATAGAGTGGCATAAATATGAAATGCATTGAGAAAAGGTAATAATGGAATAACCAAAATATCAAAATATAATTAGTTTCAACTAAAAGTGGGCGGTTTTATCAATCAGAATAGTACTAGAGACAGGTTGCCCGATAGCGTAACGGAAATTATCCATATTTTCCGAAAAGGAAATTATCCATATTTTCTGAAAAGGAAAATATCTCCATATTTTCCGAGAAGGAAATATTTCCATATTTTCCGAAAAGTAAAATATCTAAATGTAACCTTACTTAATCTGCCTAACTATGAAATGTATTACGAAAGAGAGAATAATCAAATTATCAAAACACAATTAGGTAGGTTTAACTAAAAGAAGTTGGTTTTATCAATCAGAAAAGAGACAGTTTGTCCGATAAAATAATGGAAAATATCTCCACATTTTCCGAAAAGGAAAATATCTCCATATTTTCCGAAAAGGAAAATATCTCCATATTTTCCGAAAACGAAAATATCTCTATATTTTCCGAAAAGGAAAATATTCCATATTTTCCGAAAAGGAAAATATCTCCATATTTTCCGAAAAGGAAAATATCTCCATATTTTCCGAAAAGGAAAATATCTCCATATTTTCCGAAAACGAAAATATCTCTATATTTTCCGAAAAGGAAAATATTCCATATTTTCCGTTAAAAGCTAAGACAAAAAATACAAATATACACCTTTATACTTAACCTGCTTAAATATGAAATGTATTCAAGAGAGAATAACCAAACCAAAATAACAAACAACAAAAAGTAGGTGGTTTTATCAATCAGAACAGTGCTAGAGACAGGTTGCCCGATAGATAACCTAAACGCGAACAGTCGCGACAATGATAACATCGCGCGGGCCTTTCGCGCCCGACGACGCACAATCGCTAGATAAACATATAGGTCACTGAACCGACCTAGTTTCTATCTAGAGCCCACACAAGTGTGACTTTTAGACAAAAATCCACAAACACATGCAAGCCAATCAAAGCACACACGCGCGCGTTCATTCTCATTATATCTACTGCGCGGATAGATTTCGATATTACATAGATGGCACTCATAGGTGCTCGTAGCTTATTGTATGGACCAAATTTAAAGTGCATGACTTACACAACTTAAATTTATACTTTTTTAAATATCTCTTTGTCTTGCGATATGTTGAAAAGTTGCCTGGAAGAGATCGCTTTGAGCGATAAGGCCATGTATTGTAACAGACTTAAGCTTTGTGTATTTTTTATCTTTATAATATAACATTATCGTGTCGCGGTGTTAGTTAACAAACGCCATCTAAACGGCTGAACCGATGTATTATTTTTTGTGTATGTGGCAACGTTTGCCGGGACAGCTAGTAAATTTAATGTGATTATGGTGTTTGCAATAAAGAATATATGGAATTTATCTATCTGTCTTGTTTCAGATATTAGGCTGAAAGGTTTAATGTATGATGATGATAAGTAACTTGTATGGAGTACATTGAATCATCCATTTGTATTAATATTTCGGGTCAAGGCAATAGCTCCTGAGGAGCTTTCCTTTTTAGTCTCATAAAATCAGAATCCACAGTCCCACATAGAGGATGCGACATCTTCACGTATAAGTTAGACTTAGATTTACGGGACTTATTTACTATTATTATTATTCTATTTATTGGAAAATCAGCAGCTAAAAATACTAAAATCTTAATAAGAAAATAGTAACAAACAACAAGCAAAAGCACAATAGATTGATATATATAATACTAGCGACCCGTCCCGGCTTCGCACAGCTATATTATGCATGTATTATACATATAAACCTTCCTCTTGAATCACTCTATCTATTAAAAAAATCCGCATCAAAATCCGTTGCGTAGTTTTAAAGATTTAAGCATACAAAGGGATATAGGGACATTCCCACCACCTCCCATGGCCTAACCGACATCTTAGGTCTTAAAGGCCGAATCTCGGGACATACGTTGGTTACTTGCGCTGGGCTCTTTCACCAACGTACTCACTTAGGTCCCTACATATTTATTTTGTCCTCTTGCTTATGCAACTCTCCCCGAATGGGGCTATAAACGTCACGTGAACGGCTTGCGCGTCAGCTCGTCTTCACGATCTCTCGGTACTATCTAGCTAGCCAAGGCTGAGCTCCATTGCGCGTCGTTTCTTGTGCCACTCGTGGGCGAATTTTCGAAGCAGTTCGAAGTTCTCCCTCGAGCACACAAGCTCCCGGTAATATACCGGCCCCTGCGTCGGTCCGTCCGTCTGTGGTCCCCTGGGTGCCCTCACCTATATATGGGGATATAGGGACATAGGGACAGAGAAACCGACTTTGTTTTATACTATGTAGTGATAAGTTATTTATTTATTTATATAATGGACCAACAAAAGTTTCTCGCAGATAAATTTGGATTATTTCGTGGCTCGCACCATATAAGTATTCCTCCTCATTTTTTTACGTTTAAGTGTCAGTATTAAGGAGTTATGTCTAAGTGTCGACCTATATGCTCTAACATATAGTAGTGGTGGTGGTGGTAGTGGTGGTATAGTAGTGGTGTGATAGTGGTCAAACGCTGACCTATCATATAAAAAAAAACATATATTTTGTATACAGGAGATCAAGACAGTTGATATCGCATTTTTTTTACTTTGAATTATTTAAAAAGTTATTTATTTGCCTATGTTACCCAAGTGCCAGAGGGCGCGGGCCGCGGTAACTACTCATATTTACTTGGAGTTAGAACAGAGCTTAAAGCAATATTTGTCACAAACTTTTCAGTCTTGTCTTTACTTTCATACAAAAGACATCAACGGGGTCTCAATTTTGCTCAACTTGAAAACTACCTTTCGGAACCCTCCCGTTTTATTTTGTGTTAATTTGTTATGTATTAAACCTAATATAAAGTAGAAATGTCTATAAACAATTATGCCACAAAAGTCCAGATCCACCGTAGAGCTCCAAAACTGCTATTATTAGAATGTTTTCAACACAAGCAATTTTCGAACCTCCAGCTCTAGTTTAAGTTTAAAATCTTTCTATTCATGAATTTATTAGAATCCTTCCAATAACAGTCATTTTAGAACTCTACGGTGGATCTGCAAATCTGTTGCCGACTGTACTTATCTTGATTTCTGTAATATACTCCTTGCAACTTCATTTAAATGTCATGAACCAAGTGATTAATTGGACATTATACATAATGCCCGGGCATTATGAATAATGACCAATATGAGAGTGCAATGTGATTAAAACTATTGAAATAATCATATTGCCCGGGCATTATACATAATGCCTGTCACGTATTGGGCAGGGTAATAAAAATACATGTTTCATTACTGTTAGTTCTATTTAAGACATTAAATCAACATTTGAAACACAAAAATTATTTATTTTATAGATGCTTGGACCTCCGTGTCCGCGCTTTAAATGCAAAACTAAACAAAAAAAAAATGAAATGGTAAAAAATGTAATTGGGTGCCAGAAAGGTAGGTTAGGTTAGGTTAGGCCAAACTAAACAACTAGGCTTATGTTCGGGGAAGTCTAAAGTAAAATGTTATTTGGAGTAGAAAGATTTTATTGATCTATGCACAAATATTTGTTTGAACCGGGAATCGAACTTGATAATATAATCTTTTTTTATTAACTACTAGCTGTTCCGACAAGCTTTGTTTTAAGCCATATACAAAAAATATATATAAAGGAAAAGTAAAGGGAAATAAGTTGTAAGATTCCACCCGAACATACATACATACATTCCTCAGACCTAACGAATATACACAAAAAAATTCATACAAATTCGTTCAGCCGTTTAGGTGGAGTTTGGCAACTAACACCTCGACACGAGAATTTTATAGGGATGTTATTTAATAACGCAATAAAGTGTTTTCAGATTCAATGAAAATAATGTTGAGGCCCGATCGATCCGTAACTTCTGTCTGACGTTGTTAACGCCTAGTTATACGTACCTACTATAAATGTGATGTCGAAAGTTATGCATTTGCCACTAGATGGCGGTACTAGCGAACTGATAGTGCAAATCCAATATGGCCGCTCTGTATGTCCTAGTCAAGTCCTAGTATTAAGATCTATTTAGAGTTATTATTGCATTTGGTTTTGTTTACTTTTAAGTAAAATAAAGAAAAAGTCGTTTTGGTAACGTTTGTTTATAGATCTATAAAAAAATTACTATGTATTTAAATAAAAGTAAGAAATAACAACACGAAGTTTTGACGAGTAAATAATGGCAAATGAATTGTATTGTTCTTTGACTATATAGATGACCTAGTCTGTAAGTTTCTTGGTTTATAATAAGACCTAGAATCAGTTGGTGTACCTATTTACCCATTATTTACTGGATACGGTGAAATTTTTTATTTTAACATTTCGAATAAAATAACTTTAATCTAAGCTGTGTAAATTATAAAAACATTTATGGCTAAAAAGGTTTCAGTCAGTAAAAAATTGTTAATTTTAAAATTAACCCTGAAAATAATAATAAGTTCGATTTGTTCATAATAGCTATATAAAACACGTGTTCAACGTGCAGTGTGTGCGTGGTCATCAAATAATAAACAACAAATGACTAAAACTGCAAAGTGCATGCCAACGTGAAGAAAAAAAAACAATGAAAGTCGAACAAAACGTATGTATAGAGGTACATCATCTCACCGTAAAACATTTTATTGTAATGCGCTTGCGGTCAGGTATATCGCGTTTGTGTCCATTCAAACCGAACAGGATAAGTACATCAATATTTGAAAGAGTTCATCACTATATCGTGTCATGTACTCGTGGTTAGTGAGCGAGCGAACGGGGAGCAGTAGAAGTCGCGCCGCGGTTCGCGCCCGCACGGAAGTAGGTTACTAACTAAAGTTTTGTTTGCGTGAGGCTGCGACGCGGTGCACTCGGGCTGCTAACGGTGACGCGCGGCTCCGTTTGACGCCCCCCGCTCCATCTTTCACTTTCGGCCTGCGCCGCCCGCCCTCTATTGCGCCCTGCTGAAGCGCAGACCCGTTTCAGTAAACATCCCCCATTCATGCTGACGCGTTGCGCCCTTATATCTCTTGTAATTTTAGTTTGATTGATCTGTCATTATCTAAATATAATTAAGTACATGTTTATTTTAGATACTTGTTATAATAATATATTATTATCCTTATTTACCCTAACTTAATCGTAGATAATTCTATATTCAGTTTTCTATCTAAATAAATTCAGATTAGATTATTACATTTACCTAATATATTTTACCTTTCTGCTAAAGTGAGCATGTAGTAAAGTATCTAGCTAGAGTATCTATAATAATTCAAGTAAAAATGGATGATTACATGAACTAGTTTGAAGAAGTAGTTTGCGCTGAGAGCTGTAATTTTATTGAGTGCGCGGTGGTCCAACTATTCATGACCTTGAAATAAAGTTTCTGACTACTGCGCAACAAATCTGAGCTCCAAAGTGATCTGCAGGCAGCTACAGACAGACACAGTATTTACACGTATCTTCACAGAATAGATACTGTTGCTTCTACCAACAACGTTATAATATATCTAATGCACTAGTTTACGTGTTACGTAAGCTTCTATAGCCAGTAAGGAACTGGTATTTACATAAGAGGGGATGCAAGCAGGTAGGTAGGTTAGGTATGAGGCGAATGGTACATCGCATCGCAGGCATTAGAGCGTTGCTTGCCGATGCGATGGTTATGTAAGGCCGCGAGCGAGTCAACGAACGGCATTGACACGGCACACCGCCCGCGCCGCGCACCGCGCGTCGCCCGCGCCCCATACCGCCGCTGAAACCAGCAGCTGCAAAATTAGGTCACGAGCTCTACGTACCGACCACTCTACCCAGGCCTCTACCCTCCTAAATACATTATACCTACCTGGGTTCAATTGAAACTGGTGCTTGACGCACCACACACGAGTTACAAACGACAAACGAAATGAAGCTACTGTCGTTTACAATAATATCTATTACGAAATGATAGATCGGACGCGGAATCATCGGGACAGACAGTTGATCGTCGAGACCTTGAGATTCAATTTAGTCTGATTCTATCTTTGTATTAAAATAATATTTTACCTACTTACTACTTAGCATCACTCAGATTGAATATTTAAAAACAAAACATTTAATATTAATTTGTTTCAATTAAAAATCTCTTGTACTTATTACGATTCAAACAGCCATAACAGGCTCAGTGTGTAATATTCTAGAACTATATATAAATAAATAAACAAAGAAAAGGAGCTAGTAGAAAAATAATAGTAAAATTAATAACCTATGTTAAGTTGGTACTTATGAATAAGTTCCTAAAACTACCAGCCGACCATTTAGACGCTTCTAACGATACCTCAATTGTTAAATTATGGTAAGTAGTTTTGAAGTTGGGAACAGATGAACATACATACATTATACAGGTCAAAAATACGTGACAAGACAAGTGGATGTAGCAATAACCTAACTAGCACAAACGCTGAATAAAAACAAAATAATAAAACAGAAATATCGTCAATAGTTTCTAATATCAATACATGAAAACGGAGAAGGAAAACAGCACTGCGCGCCGCGCCGGCATCGAACGAACGAACGCTAGAAGTCAACGAACGTCATTGACCACTTCAAACAATATGCTTTAAATTCTACTGTACAAGGAATAAAGTTTAAAATGTCTTGGCTGTTAATCGCAACCTAGCCTTGGCTCCTACTGGCCTGGCTGACTTAGACATTCTATCTACTTTTACGAGTACATGGACGAAGGCAGAACTCTACTAGTTGTAGTGCATTTTGTACTTGATGCAATGGTTTTATCACAATCGCCTTATGTAACGTTCTAATTCTTGGCTTAATACTTTCATTGGATTAGTTTGCAAGTCCGTATATATCTACCTACATATTTATTCGATTTACATAATTGATACTTTTGTATTTGGGACAACATACTTATTTTTCTAAACATTTTACCCCCATTATGAAAATAATAGCTGCGCCGCGCGGTATCTTTAGAAGTGATATTGATTTCCTACAGACACAGAATACGTAATAGTCACTATAAACTACGAATTTTCGAAGATTTACCCTTTAGTAGTCGATTTTTCATAAATCCTTAGCGCTCGCGCTCACCAACGCTAAAACAAATCCTATAGAAAGTTTTAGACTCGTAGCGTTTGTAGTTTTAGAGATTTCGCGATGAGTTTTTTTCTTTTAATACGCGACATAATGAGAACCTCCTTCTTTTTATCAAGTCGGTTTAAAATAAGGTTTTTATTAAAAGGCAGCAATAAAAAGTAAAAATTTTTTTTTAAAATATTATTTAAGAAAAAGTTTATTTTAATTGGGAAACACGAATTTTTTTTTAATTTTATATTCAAATAATTACTAAGAATTTCAGGATTTTTCTAAAGGTGGCTTATAATAGCTTTAATGCATTCTAAAAATTTCTCAATACAAAATATAATAAAAAACCTTACTTTTTCTTGTTCAATCTTAACGGCTCCCCCAACGGCTCCCCTACGCTCAATGGTCACCCTACCAAGAACAATCTCACGATTAAGGGCTCCCCTGAACTGGGGGAGCCGAAATATTTTTTCCAGTAGGATCCGATGCAGTCATTTGCAAGTATGGCGTACGCAGGTTTAGAGATATTAGGGATTGTTTTAACCCTAACAGGGATTACTGTTTTTTTTACAACTACATAAATATAAAATCAAACAGTAAACATAGTAATATTAAATAACCATTTATAACTGGATGCATTTATCGCTACAAATTTACATTCAAAGCTGACGAAGGTCAAGTTAATATCAATACTTGACGGCTAATTGGTTGCCCATAGACGTCGAATTATTTTATCTATTGTCTGCAAATATATTAAGGCCGAATAAATAGTAGATATTTAATTATAAATATTAAAATGAGAGTCCTGACTGACTGTCGGACTGATAGTTGAACGTACAGAATATGATTTAATTTTTCCATAAATAATATTAGAATATTTTATTGGAACGAAGTTTCTTATCGCGGGTTGGCGAGGAAAATGTTACGCGTTACGAAAATGTGAAACGAAAAACCTAATTAACTAATTTCCCACATATATATCTGTCATATATATATATGTGTGTGTATATGCATATTTATACACATATAACACCAACATTTACGTAGTATTATTTAAAAAACCCATACAAAAGATAAAGCAATTCACAATACATCTAGAAACTTACAACGCGAGAGTCGAGTGGTATTTCAGTTACGCTTACAAGGGCGTCAGTCAGCGATATATGAATATATCCTGTTCCAAAATTAGAGAGAAATGAATTAGAGAGAATAAACAAATTTAAAAAAAAAACGTTAGTTTGAGCAAAGAAAAAATACAACAAAGATTTATACATATATAAATAAAAATATATATAAAAACTAGCTGCCCTCCGCGGTTTCACCGGCGTAACTCCCGATCCCGTGGGAATATCGGGATGTAAGCTATCCTATCTCTCAAGTTGGATCGAACTGCACATGGTGTGCGAATTTTATTATAATCGGTTAAGTGGTTTAGGAGTCCATTGAGGACAAACATTGTGACACGAGATTTATATATATTAAGAATAGGCATCATTCCCAGAAGGCAGGCAACATTTTCTTTCTGGATGGCCAGACTTACGACTTTTTGAGTGAAAAGTACTATCCTTAAAAGTATAAAGTATTTTAGTAATTATTTTGGGTCTCAAATCTTAGGCATATCTTATGTGGTGTATCCACTTCGATCCACCTTTTAAAATGGTAGATCGAAGTGGAATGAATGCAGTGGAATATAAGAAATGTATGATTATTAAAAGCTTTTATTCAACTTGCAATCTATAAGATAGTAAAATAAATAGGGAAAGTAAAGGGCTTTACTTTCCCCTTGCTAGGTAAAGTATTTTTTATTCAATGTAGCACTAATACGGACTGGGTAGACCCAAGAAGTGCTGGCTTGACGTCGTAAAGGGTGATATGCGTGCAAATGGCCTTACTAACCAGGATACCGAAGATCGTGCGAAGTGGAGGCGTAAAAGTAGGAAAGCGGACCCCGGGCTTCCGAGAGGGATGCAACCGGGAACATCGCTCGGATGATGATGATGATGACTAAATACAAAAATTCTCTCTATTTTTGGAATAGACTATACCTATCTAGTACATATTGCCCGCCCGCCCTAGTTTCAGGGCGCAGTGCATTGGGTGAAAGACCGTCATTGACCCAAGTTGACCGCCCCTCACCCTCGCGGCCCGCCCGCCCGCGCAGCATCGACCACTGATAAATATACCTCAGGGAATATGGCATTGAAATAGTTATCAGTATGCAGGGGTGGCGACTTCATCCTCTAGAACCTAGAAGATAAAAGAAAGAAAGAAGAAGATAAAAAAGGATGTGTCGCGGGATACGCGTTTGTAACGAAGTCCTTTTCGTATGCAGGCTTGGCTTGATTAATCATTTAACATTAATTAATTTTTTAAGCTATTGCATAGCTTTTATCGCGGGCTTTGAGCGCGGCGACCGAATCAAATAATTCCGTAACGAAAATATACCTAACACACCCCACTCCGCCTATCATGTAGCTCGGCCGAGCGTTCGCTTAACGTGTATGGTACGACTGTATTTTATTTTCGTAAAAATAAACATATTGGTTGATTAGTTATCGGTCTCCTTCATTCTCTCTTTCTTTTTCGGTTTTTCGTTCCCCATTTTCGTAACGCGTTACATTTACTACTAGTAATTTTTATATCAGGTATATATATTTAGCATCAGCTAAAGCTCATGTTTTCCCGTTGATCTAAATTTACCTATAACAGTTGACCATTTTTTATAAGGCTTTCGCGACTTCAACTCATAATTAAACTTATTTAACGTTTACTTTGTTTTATGTTAAACCTGACGATTCGAGAAGTTTGCAGATCTCATAGTCATAGGCAGACTGAGGTGACATTAGTCTTACAAAAAGTAAAGTAGACTAACGTAAAGTAGATTTCTTAATGTTAAGAAAAAGCAATTACATACTGCAGTATCCTGACGTTAAAATCAGCCGCACCAAGTAAAGTGTGACGTACGGTCGAGTCAGAATTACAGACCCATTGTAGGGCCCAAAACTGCTATAATTAGAATATTTTCAACTCAAGCCAGATTCTAAGGTCTTACACGAGTTCAAGTTTGAAATTAGATAAATATTATTAGAATAACATTCCAATAATAGTCATTTTAGAATTCTACGAAGGGTCTGCAATTCTGACTTCGACCGTACTATCTGGCCCAAAGGTGCCTCGTCACTTAAGGCTATTTATGCTGCCAAACGCAACCTGCCAGAAATACCCGTCGCTTACAACTAATATTCCTGATTGTAACAAATGAGTTTTAATTTTCTCAAAATTGCTGAAATGGAATTGTAGGCGAAATCTTTATCGATATTTTGGGGTAATTTGAGACCAAAATTCCTTGTCATTTCAAAGTTATACTAGTTTTCATTCTTAATTTAGGATAGCTTCAAAACTATAGGAAATTTTTGGCTCAAAGTCACACCAAAATGTCGGTAAAAATCTCACCTAAAATTCCATCTCAGTACTTTCAACAATTTTCACCAACAAAGGGGACCGGTGCCGGTAGTAACTATTTAGTAACCTGTGTAGCGAGGTCGTATGCGTATGGACCCCCCTTAAGCTGGGGTTACGTTTAACCAATATAGACCTATATTTGCCTCTGTAGTTTACCTCGGTCACGTCAACATTATGAGCCCTAATTTAAGGTCAAGATGAGACGCATTATACATGTTGAATATTAATATTTATGTATTTATATAAGTATACCAGTTTCCTTACATTTTCCTTCACCTTTGAACATAAACGTACTCGTATCTGTCATAATGATCTTAATCATTAATGTAAGATGATTGTGTAAAATGTGTTTATTAAATTCACAGAGAAGTTTAGTGAACGTACATACTACGTACTAGGTAAGTATAGGCCTGCCAAAATATGCTTTCCCTATTGAAATTTAATCAAACAAAAACATTAATTACTCGAAAACCTTTACTCGATTGTCTACGAGACCTATACTCTCCGTGAGCTCTATTATATAATATACCAACGTATAAAGAGATTCTCTAACGATTAAAAGAGGGAAACGCGATTCGTCAATTTTAAATATTTTGATAAATCGCTTTTCTTTATTTTATTACTATCAATGTCATTTTATTTGAATATAATATACAAATATACCGAACGAAATAAGAACCTCCTCCTGTTTATAAGTCGGTTAAAAATGAATACAATATTAAAATTCAAATGTAATAAGTATTACCTACGAGTTGTTTTTTGTATATTTATAATAAAGTGAAAATGATTGAAAGACAGATTTAATAAACACCGAAATAAATCAGCTAATAATATTTAAATAGATTTAATAAACACTTCCTGTGTCACAACCTACTGGTCCATCTCTGCCTGTGTCACTACAAAATATTAAGTTACTCATTTTCTATTATAATTATTAAATGCTAACAAAAAAAAAGATAAACGAAAAAAAAAACAGTAAATATCAGAATAATAGTTTTGTTCTTGAATCAGGCAAGGCAGCCCTCTCAGAATTTGTGCGTCAATCAAATGCCAGTAGGTAGTTTACGTCAACGTATTGATCAATACCTACTATTTGGATACCTACGTACTATCTAGGGCACTAGTAACAAGTGGCCTGTTATGACCTTCGTAAGATAAGCAATACACCTGGGTAGGCCTACAGGTTCAGTGGGTTAGGAGAGAATAAAAGGCGCCAAAAATAGATGTAAGTACTTTTTTGTACTGAACACAAAGTATATGTTATGAACTTCAAAAAAGTTATTTTAGGAGAACACGTACTAAAAAAAATACGACCAACCCTCGCTTAATTTTTTTTGGGCTTTCATGTTTTTGGCATAAATTTAAAACTAATTGTTGGAAACATTTAAACAGTAATTTTTTATGAAAGTCATGTGTACCAAAGTACCAAACAAAGACTTTAAAAATCGTTCAGTCCAGGGTGACGTTAGCGTTCTGCGCAGAAGTGTCACGTTGCGCAGAAAATAAAAACAACGACTAAGTGTTTGTATGAAAAAGATTTTGCAGTATGAACATACTGCAAACGACGCTAAAAAATTGGAACAGGTGCAGGCAGAGAAGGTTCTATATCGTCCATGGAAAAACTGTCAAGTCTTTTAGGGAAGTCTAAACCATCACATAGACTTAACAGGATGTCCATGAGTGGATAATACAGCCTGCTTTTAATTTTTAAAACGAAGGTCGAATTTTTTAACGTGATAACGTCTTATAAATTGGTGAACATTTGCACTCTCAAAAAGTGTGACGTCATGCGTTATTGACAAGTAATCATAGAAACATATTTTTCTTAAAAAAGAAACAGCAATTCATCAAATTTATTTATACGGACAGACGATATTAAATCTGTAAATGTAAAATTAAAAGTCCAGACTGACTTGCTGATAAATCCACGCACGCTATTGGCTCAAACCAATGAATAAATTAGGTTAAAATTTGGCATGCAAATAGTTATTATGACGTAGCCATAAGATAAGTAAGGGTTTTGGAAAATTGAACTCCTGCGGGAACTAAGTTGCAGGTAAAAGCTAGTTTAATACGAACACCATACATAAATTCAGTACGTGGCTATAGTTAGCACACAGTACTCTACGAGCAAAGCATTAGGCTAGGTTAGGTCGCCTACGTACAAATTATAAATGAGATTCGGGCTCACCGTCAAACAAAACTGAGCGAGCGTGCCTTTACTATATTAGTTACTCTGACCTCTTTGTAAGGTACCTATATCGTTTAATTTCCACTTTATGGATTTGGTGATTTCAATTTTAACTGCCTGAAAGTAGTACCTACCTAGACCATTTCATTTCAGTTCAGATTACCTAGTTCAGACGTGTGTTATTTTTGTTCTCTTTAATATTTAGCGCTTAGTTTATTATGTAACATGAGTTTCAATAAATTGATTTGTATTTGAAATTGTAGTAGCTCGATTTTTGCAGAAAATCTGCGGAAAATTGCAGATTTTTCAAGGGGTAAAATATTTATATTTTTATTCAATATCAGTTCGTTATTGTACTTTTATAGAAAGATAGGACTACCAATCGGAATTCTGATCGGATCATTCTGATTAGATAATGGTATTTTTACAGGTATTTTTTTTAAATCCTTTTAAGCACAGTACAGCTTATATTTTTTATCGCGTTTAGATCTTGGACTAAAGATTTTTATCAAACATCCCATTTATGAGCCCGCCCGCCGTCTCAGTCTTTTTTAGTTATGGCTGCGGCTATATTGCGCATGTATTATACATAATATAAACCATCCTCTTGAATCACTGTCTATTTAAAAAACTGCATCAAAATCAGTTGCGTAGTTTTAAAGATCTAAGCATATATAGGGAAAGACAGAAAAAGCGACTACTATGATAGTATTTTCTGTCTTTCCCTATATATGCTCCCCTTTTTCCCTATATAACACATAGTAATAGTACTATGTGTTTTATACTATGTAAAGATATTGCGTTTAGATCTAAGACTAACGATCTTTATCAAACATCCCATTTACGACACCGCCCGCCGTCTCAGTCTATTTTTGTTATGAATATTGTATGGTTTAACTATAGAATGATCTGAAAGGTTCCAGTATATTTTGAGGGGGCGTATCAGGCAGTTAAGGGGTGGGAGCTGCGAGGCCAACACGTGCGGGTTGCATCGGGTGAACGAACGTCATTGACCCAACTCTAAGCCGTACTTCTACTGAGCTGATAACACCCCCGTCGATAACAAAATCAGTACAATTACACGCATGTGTGTGTTGATTTTAACTTTAATATCACAGTATTACAATATTACAGTATTTTAACTCAGGGATTATGGACCTACTGGAACGCTCGGTACATAAATAAAATAATTAATATTACAGGCCATTCCACACATCGCCATCTGGTCCCAAGCTAAGTAACTAGACTTGTGTTATGGGTGCTAGACAACGGATATATATACTACTTACATATTTTTCTTTTGTAAATTTAAACTTATAATACATAGAAACAACCAGACCACATATCGCAGCACAAATACTTGTCTGAGGCGGGATTCGAACCAGCAACCCTGTGTTTTTCAGTCCGGCACCTACCCATAAATATACTCATCAACATCGACATTAAGCCTCACTAGGGCTCACTGACTCTGTGTCTCCTAAGTTACTTTTTTGATAATGCAATTTTAGTTTATTTATTGCCATATGTCCCATATCACGGGGCTATGGTAAATAGCTTCCAAAGGTCCGGGGCTCCATAGCCCCCAGACTTTTGGAACGCGTGCGTGGAGCTGCAGCCAACACGTAGAGGCCCTTTACGTTTAAGTTTGATAGCAAAGTATGATGTGGACACCAAACCGGCGATTATTCCTGTATGCACTATAAAATGCAGTAAAAGATTTCTTTGTTGTCAAAATTATTATCTTTTCTCTAAAATATATTTTGCAACCAAAACTTTTGCACTCCATGTTCTCCAAGATTACTAAGTGACGGATCCGAGGGCCGATTTTAACGCTTTGTATGAAGTTATATTACTGTTAAATTTCTATACTGTGGTAATATTAATATAACAATACTGTCACAGAATAAATTAACAGTTACTTCGCACACTTTGATGATTTATGTTTGTGTGCATTGTTGTGCTGCATACGTAGAGCGACCTCGTAATGCTGTTGATAATGTAATTTACTTATTAGCGTTTAATGAAGGTCGGCCCTTTGTAGTTTTAAATAGCTACTTACCGAATTCGTTTGTATGTTTATTTTCAATTCATGGTTTTTAATTTCATGTTTCTCTATGAATTTTTAAACAATAAGTTTGGTATATTTTTTTTTAGATCGAATGTTTAATTTTCGTTATTATCTGGTAGTTTACTACAATTTATAGTGCCTAGATTTATTTATCAAAACAATCGACCCCGAGTTCCCAGCGCTCTGTCACTCCCTGGTTCGAGCAGTAACCAGGTGAAATGGAGCAGGGGTGCGAAAAGTAATCACTGGGAGATGACCAACTGCCGTAAACAATTATATGTCGCAACTTACAATATCAACTTACAACCTTTACAAAACCAAAGTGCTGAGTTCAAGCTCCAGACCAGAACATCGAGAAAGAGCACCGATTACAAATGTTGGCTCCGAAGAAATCCCTGACATCACTTTAGACGAAGTACATCTAGCGCTACGCCAATTGAAAAACCGCAAAGCCCCTGGTGGGGACGGAGTCATCCCAGAGATGATAAAGAGCACAACGGACACTTTTAAATCTGCTCTAGCTACTTTATTCACGAAGTGCCTGATGGAATCTAAAGTACCACAGTCCTGGAATGATGCTGTCATTACCTTAATACATAAAAAGGGTGATATACGTCGGCTGGACAACTACCGACCAATCAGCTTGTTGTCACACATGTATAAGCTTTTTACACGGATAATTGTAAATAGATTAAAGAACAAGCTGGATAATTATCAGCCGAGAGAACAGGCTGGGTTCCGGAGTGGCTTTAACACATGCGATCACCTTCAAGCTCTGAAGACACTGATCGAGAAGTGTAATGAATACCAGATCCCTGTCATCATTACATTCATCGACTACGAAAAGGCGTTCGATTCCGTTGAGACATGGGCTGTCGAAAAAGCCCTTGCGGATTGCAGGATTGATGAAAGGTACATCTCTCTTATCAAACATCTTCAGAGCAACGCCACTGCAAGTGTGAGACTGCAT
The DNA here is from genome assembly GCA_907269075.1 of Idaea aversata. Taxonomy (NCBI): domain Eukaryota; kingdom Metazoa; phylum Arthropoda; class Insecta; order Lepidoptera; family Geometridae; genus Idaea; species Idaea aversata. The sequence goes on from OU026084.1 coordinate 5,221,454, forward strand.
AAAAAGACTAAAAGCTTTAGACTTGGCAGAGGAGTGCGCCAGGGTGACACGATCTCTCCAAAGCTGTTTAATGCTGCACTCGAAAATATCTTCAAACAGCTAGACTGGGAGAACAAGGGCATTAATGTGGATGGAGAGAGACTCACCAACTTGCGCTTCGCAGATGATTTGGTGATATTTTCTGACAACATACCTGATATGCTTCACATGCTTAACAGCTTGCAAACGGAATCGGCCAAGGTTGGACTGAAAGTCAATGAGAATAAAACAAAAATCATGACTAACATCCCTCATGCACACAGACACCGTATGCCGGTCGAAGTCACGTCGGAATATGTATATCTAGGGCATAAAATCACCTTGGGCAGCGAAAACCAAACTGCAGAAGTAGAGAGACGTATAGCTCGAGCATGGGCGGCTTTCGGTGCAAACGGTAGCATACTACGTAGCAAGATGTCCATGCTCTTGAAAAGAAGAGTCTTCGAGCAATGTGTACTGCCAGTGTTCGCGTATGGAGCTGAGACCATGACCCTAACTGAGAAATCCGCAGACAAACTTCGTGTTGCACAGAGAGCAATGGAAAGAGCTATGCTTGGTATTTCCTTACGCGACCGGAAGAGGAATACTTGGATTAGATCAAAGACCAAGGTTAGGGACGTTATTCAGGTGATTGCTGAGCGTAAGTGGAGATGGGCGGGACATATTGCACGAATGAGCAATGAAAGGTGGACTCGGAGACTGCTAGAGTGGCGCCCGCGAGCACATACTAGACCGCGTGGTAGACCACCAATGAGATGGAAAGACGACATCAAACGACACGCAGGTCATGATTGGATGACAAAGGCTCTAGACCGTCAGGAGTGGAAAAGGATGGAGGAGGCCTACGTCCTGGACTGGACAAACAAAGGCTGAGATAGATAGATAGATAGATAGAGATTTATTTATATTAAATACTATAATTAAAGTTGTTGTTATTTAACAGACTACTTATAAGATAAGGATCTGTCATTGTATGTAACATTTTGTTTAGTACCTAATTAAAGTAAAATACCGTAATATTAATAAAATAATACTTAAGTTTAACTACATGCAGTGGTCCCTTTTCGAACAACTTTCAATGTGGCGCCCTCTAGATTGGTAACTTCTTACATTAAGTAGTATGCTGCAGGTATAATCTTTGCCTTCACGTTAAATTAAACGCGGCTATTTGTAGTTTAAAAAAATGTTACATAACGTAAATATGAAATGACGCATTTCGCTACAGTGCAATAAAAATGACACGCGTATTACGTACATAATTCGTTCGTAAAACGCTATGACTAACACGAAAGTTGCTATGTGGGTTTAGAATTTAAATAAAACAAATATCGATACAACGGCTTACGTATGATGTAAACATTCCGAGATCTTTTTGACCATGTTAGTCGCTCACACAAAAAATCGTTCTTTTAATTGTATACAAATTGGGATTGCTCGCACGTGTAGACTGTTGTTAGTAGGAGTCATGGATTATTACGTTATCATATTCTTAGTTGGTTAAAACTGTAAACATGGCAAGTAAGAGAAAATCACTGTAAATTGACGAAAAAGTTTTACTGATATGCGTAATATAAGGCGGGAGAGAAGGTAAGTGATGTGATGAGAAGAGATGAGACGCATGTAACTAGAAGAGTCATGAGTATGAATGTAGAGGGATGGAGAGGCATAGGATGACCTAAGAAAAGATGGACTGCGTGAGACAAGACATAAGAGAGATGAATGTGAATAATGAGATGACGACTAAAAGGAGTGAGTGGTAGAAGAAGACGACGAAGGCAGGAAGATGATGATGGGAAGAAAAGTGATGTTGGCAGACTAGAACTAGTCTGAAATATATAGATTCTATATATATATATATATATACGATATAGAGAGTTTCTAATACAACTCTCTCTCTAACGTATATGCACAGTTCCTTGAGTGTCTATGATATAAAGTTTAAACTGTATTCTTAAGAAATAGATTAGGTGTTATCATCTCTGTTCAGTTCCGCTGCACCGGAGTACCACTTCCGGCCTCGGCAGGGCGATCAATACGGATCGGGGAACGAACCTGCGACCTCGGAGTGAGAAGTAGGGCGCCGCGCACGCGCCCCCCGTCCTACCCGGTGCATCCACTACCGATCTATTTTGAATTGCTAATTTTATCTAACAAGTCAATGCGCCGAAATCCGCCGACTTCAAGCCTCTTGGAATGTCATTAGCATAGTTTGAACCCTTTAGGATTTTCTAGAAACTTGAGCTATGTTTAGAATTTAGAATCTAAGGGTTAGTTGCAACCGCTGCCCACCCATAGTTTTTAGCAAAGTGGAATATACTAGAGTTGGTACCTAATCTTAAGGTGAAATGGTACCGGCGCTCTCTCCATGCAAATATTTTTGTCGCATAAAACCTATAACTGTCATGACTATGCCCCTATGTCTTGTTTTTAATTTTTCATTTTTTAATTATCATAGAACTTAGGGGCATAGTCATGGCAGTTCTAAATTTGAAGCAACAAAAATATTTGCTCTAGTGTCATTATTCAGGGAGGAAACAGTCGACTACGTTTGTATGGAGAGAGCGCTCGGTACCCTTTCCTCTTAAGCTCTCAAAAAATATTAGCAAACCTTTTAGAAGAAATATCTCAAATTCCTCCAGCTACGTGACTATCCGCCATGCTGTAATTTTCCTCAAAAACATTTTCAAGCCCGTCAACAAAACATTTATATCAAAACAGATCTTCATGTCACAAATATTCAACAGAAATTATGTAACATAGCGACGTGAATAAATCGGATTAAAGTTGGCTCTCTGTTGAAACAAAAAGTTAGATTTATAATTGGCAAGTCTGTTGAGCCTGGAGGCTTTAAGGGCGTGTTCAGATGACACGCGTCGACTACGCGCCTACCACGCGCATCACACGCGTTGACCACGCGTTGAAATTTGTTATGTATATAATTTGAGTCTTATGACATATCAATAGATCTCAAATTACATTAATCAAGTCCATCCGCTCACGCCACGTGCCCGCCCCGCGCCCGCCCCGCGCACTCCCTGCGCACGCCCCGCGCCCGCTTGCAGAAATGCAATCTGAGATCTATTGATGTGACATAAGACTCAAATTATATATAGAACGAATTTCAAAGCATGTTCAACGCGTGGTCAACGAGTGTGACGCGCGTGGTGGGCGCGTGGTCGACGCGTGTCATCTGAACACGCCCTAAGGGTAGAGTCTGCCTATGTTTTATGATCTACTACCGTGGAAATAACTGGACAAAAACTAGCCTATGTTACTCCCAATGAATCAATGTATTCTCATACTAAGTTTCATAAAAATCAGTTCTGTAGTTTCGGAGCCTATTTGTTACAAACATAAAAACAAAAAATCTTTCCTCTTTACAATATTAATATAGATAAGTATGATACGAGGGGGAAATCGCCAGAAGAATCCAAATGTCCAAAACAGCGATGACTAAACTCACTAGAATATGGAAGGATCGCAATATATCTCGTAAAACTATAGTGAGGCTGGTGCGTACATTGGTATTCTCGATTTTCTTTTACGGCGCCGAATCCTGGACGATAAGGAAGAAAGAGAGAACAAAGATCGACGCATTTGAGATGTGGTGTTGGAGGCGGATGCTGCGAATTCCATGGACTGCCTTTCGGACCAATGTGTCCATTCGTAAGGAGCTCCGAATAACCACACGGCTGTCCACTCTCTGCTTTCAACGTGTTCTAAAGTATTTCGGACATGTCGCTCGTAGAAACCCTAATAACCTCGAGAAGCTCATGGTAGTTGGCCAGGTCGACGGGAAAAGACCGCGTGGTCGCTCACCTACCCGTTGGTCAGATCTTGTCAAAAAACTCACTGGCCTACCAATCGCTGAAGCTTTTAAGACCGCCGAGGACAGGAAAACTTGGAAGGGCATAGTGCACCGAGTGATCGACGACAATTCATCCTAGACACGACCTTCAGCAATGAAGATAACGACTAAGAAGAAGAGAAGTATGATACCTACATACAGAAACTGTATCATCGGATTTCTGAATTATGTTACAGTAGTTCTTTGTAGTCATACCCCACCACGGCCAGTTGGCACAATGTTCACCATGCCGGACTGTCATACAGTGGGTTGCGGGTTTCATTCCCTCCTCAGACAAGTATTTATGCTTAGATATTTGTCTGTGGTCTGGTTGTTGCTATGTATTGTAAGTGTATATTTACAAAAGAAAAGTATAAGTATAGTATATCCGTTGTCTAGCACCAATAACACAAGTCGAGTTACTTAGCTTGGGGCTAAATGGCGATGTGTGGAATGTCCTGCAATGTTTATTAATACCTATAGACCTCTTGCAAACTATCCGTAGCCCGATAGTTTCTTATAATTCTTAAAGACGAAACGTTCACGTTTATTTGTCGCATCACAGCCCTTCATACTAATACCAATCTATCTAAAATTGTATACTTAGTTTGTAAGTCTTGCAATGCACTAGTAAATCCAGTTTCCACAAACTACATAAAGTACGTATATTATCTTTAAATTCGGAGGTCGTTTAGTCGAAACTCGAAGTAATTGGTTATAAATGATCGTTGGCTTGGCCATGCTGCAATGCCAAGGCGACTGCCAAAAGCAGCTGAGGTCGCTTCAATGTCAGGGGCCCTTTGGATTTGTCTCTACTGCATTTAATTCAACATAACTAAATTCCGAGCTCAGTTCATTGATGAATTTTGTAGACGTACGTCGGCAGCATAATTGCAGACGCACCGAAGAGCTCCAAAGCGGATGTTATATGAATGTTTTAAACACAAGCTTGATTCTAGACGCCTGCTTTAGTTGAAGTTCTAACTTATCAATTTATCAAATAAAAATTATTAGAATGAAAACACTCCAATAATAGTAATTTTCAAACTCTACCGGTGGCTGCAATTATGCAGCCAACTGTATATTTTTGTACCATATTTAATAACAACCGAATGCTAAGTGTAAATCTATGTCGTTCTATTTTAAACTTATTTTCAAATGCGAATGTTTTGAGCAGTTATTTTAAATCTGATACATATGTTCGAAAGCACATGGGTACGAGAAAAAGTAATTAAGGTCAGAAACTAAATAACTTTTTAGCAAGTTGAAACTTTCTTATTTTAATTTAGAGATCTTGTTTTTATTTTTGAAATAGATGAAGACACTATAGCGTTTTAAAATTATTAGTAAGTATTAGCTTCTAGTTATCATAAGGCTGGCTGCTATTTTGACCAACAGATCGGCATTGCTAGGCAATGGAGCCAGCCTTTTGGGTACCTTATTTGAATTTTTAATTTTAATTTATATTAATTATGTAAGAAGGTAGGAGATGTAATTAGGTTAGATCTAGATCTAGCAATTAAAGGCGGAATTAGATTTAACAATTAAATAATTTGATACCTACTTCACGAATTGACGAATATAAATACGTGATCCGCCAAAAAATTACGTCTTGGCCTTTTGCGTTTTTTAGTAATTTCACTATAATGGTTATTCACAAATTGACGAATTCAAATACACGATACGCCAAAAATGTATGTATTTGCCTTTCGGGTTTTTGGTCATATGCGTCGAAACCCTATCTATTAACATCACGATAAAAAAGGACGCCATTGAAACAGAAAGAAAGTCTTACTTAACGAACGATTTAAAAAAATCTTCATTCATCCCAACTTGGAAAATTTGTAAATTACTTTGAAGTACGTAATATAAATAGCACTCAACCAAAACAAACATTACCGCGTTTATGGAAGCCATAGAATAGCTACCGCCGGGATGACCTCTCGAAATTTCGAAGGTCGCCCTAGAGATACACGTGGCGTTGGTGCTATAGCCATTTATACTGTACGTGATACTGAAGCCGTTGTATATGTAGCTATAAGTATGGCAGTGACAGTGGATCGGCCCCCTTTTGACCCATTTTCAGGTCCCTACTGCGCGCGGGATGATGACGCAAGCAGTAGTCGAGTGAGACCACTGTGCTTGTGACTTTGGTACATTTTTTTGATGTTTAATTTATTGTTTATTTAACAATACGATCTTTGGTTAGGTGAGAAAAATACTTTTATAGAGTGGGAAAAGGTTTCAGGTATTAAATAGTTTTTTTGGGTTTCAAGGTTTTGTTCTTTTAAATAGAATCAACACATAGGTCTGTATATTATTACTCCGACTTTTTGCATTTTAAAGTCTTTAAAATTTACAGAAGACTTTCAAAAACTTCTAGGTGGTATGTAGATTTATTAAACTTTGTAAATACTATTTTTTGGTGTTGAAGTGCGAAAACACATGTGTAAAATTCATACATATCCCTCCTTATGCTCACAGTTGCATCGATTGTTCATTCCCTGTGCTTAACACGCTTAACTCGAAACACTTTTCCGAAGCCCTTCAAACTGTTCACTTGCTTGACCAACCTTATACGGTTATTCATGTATGAACTCACCTTTACATATTAGTTTACAAACGAGTAAATTTTACAGGCAGTTATTTTTAGGACAGTTGACGTGTATAGGCCCTGTTAAAATAAAACGTCATGATGAAAACCGCGGTTTAGTCCCTTCAGCCACTTTGGTAACTAACTGATTCGTAACCAGATCGACTAGATGTTCAAAACTGAAACAAAATACGATCAAAAAAACGATCGAAATGAAAACAAACGACGATCGAAAAAATAAACATAAGACAATCGAAACAAGTAAGCCCTAGAAGTATTGATGAGTGTATTCTTCCGGGAATGGCCGACTAAAACTGAAAGGTTCTCGGAAAGCCTATTTTAAAAGCTTTTATTTACCTTGCAATGTATGTATGTTACTTTGTTTAGGTCAAATCTTGTTCCAAAATAATACATGCCCCAGTCACAACAGACAAGCGCGAACGTCCTAAATAGAATCGATGAATGAAGCTACACCTGTATCCTGGCAACCCTACGTAATAAAATTAAGATAATATCCGAAAACCGACTCATAAAGCCTCATTTTCTGTTGCCAAAATAGATCGTGAAATATTGGGTGATTCGTGTCCCGGTTCGGAGGCATTCGGTTAGCATTACGTCTGGGGCGGGTCGGAGGTTGCTATGACAACAGTGCAGTCGGCACCGACGACGTCGCACCGACTCCGACCGGCGACCTACTTCCGCGACCTGCCCGCCCAAATGTTAATGACCGCCAAAACCCAGGTCGAAGTTCACGCTTACACGAGTAAGGGATCCAAACCCCAAGCTTTTCACGGGTCACAATGTATTGATCTGGGAAAATTCCAGATTGAATCTGGGTTAGATTGAGATCTCCTTACGTTGTTTTATTCGGTTACGTATTTTAAAGTTTTTTAAAGTGTTTTGGCGGTTTACTACGAGATAATTTATGGAAATTAAAAATAATATTAATATTTACCGTCTCCAATATTTGAAGATAATATTTTATTTTATTTGTTAATAAAAGTAGTAATCGATTCAAAGATCTCGCTGACTTTATTGTGTGTATATTTTTGTGTTTTTTTTTCTAAATCAATTCAAACATAATTCGTAACTGTTTTACTATTAGTTATGAATATAATATGAAGACAATATTGTAAACAACACAAAACGCAAATGGTATTTTTTGGTATTTTAGTGATTAACTTTTGTAGAAAACCTTACTTTCTAGATAAGAGCCCTTTTAGGCATTTTGTGAGACCATGAAAAGTTCAATGTGTTCCTGGTTTTGCTACCCAAATACAGATGGCGCATGTGATTAATTTCTGAAAGCTTAGAAGCCATAAAACCCATTAAAACTTTCTGGTTTACCTAACTAGAACACCTACTGACTTGTGTTTAATACAATTACAGTATTTAGTATTGGGGTATGCATTTTTGATCAGAAAACAAAAATGCTGAATTATAGTAGTTGTCGGTTAGACACAAAAAGAAAAGAACAATGTATATGTCCAAGAATAAACCGCAAGACATTCAATAGCAGCCCAACTCATTCATCACATAACTAATCTCTCAAACCGACCCATCAATAGAGGACCTCAAACGCCCTCATAAAGACTCAATCATAAGCTATAAACGTTCTTTGGACCGCTTTCAACGTTTTCAAAGGGCGAGTGCATACATAATGTTTAGAAGCGGCTGTGTCCTTAACAGTAGTTGTATAAAGTTATGTAGTTGGCTGGTAGAGTGCAGGGCGCTAAGCGGGGACGGCGCCTATTCCTAGCGCAAAACTAGGCCGGCCGCCGACCGCTGGTACTTGCCTTAAATCATAAGCGGAGGGACTAGCGGGTATTAACAACTTCGAGGTCGAACTTTTTCGATATATATTTAGTTTTACAGTAAGCTAATTCATTTATTAAACAAACATTCCATCCCCAATAACCATAAACTTTAATCCCTTCGAAAGTAAAAATATTTTTGTCACTTTCTTACTTTTGCCAATTACAGATTTGTGACGCAAAAATATATTCACCACTTTGAGTGAATATATTTTTGCGTTATATTTAACCATCAAAGACTTATCGATAATGATTAGGGTGTAAATATTTTGCTAAGTATCTATTTAATTTTATTAGCATAACCACCTAACCCATTATATTTTATACAAAGTAATAGATATATAGATAGATAACCGCTTTATTTTAACGGTATACAAAACATAGACAATTAAATTACACACCCAAAAAAACAAGACGTCAAAGTTGCACATGGGGCCGGATTTACTGTTAAAAGCAATTTCTATCAAGCATCCTTTGGAGAAGGACTTTATTACCTTTTTTTAAACAAAATTAGCTTAGATTTCTTTAATTTTTTCTTCTTCTTTAAGTTCCACCCCTATCGGAGGTTGGACAGCATCAGGGCAATTTTCACTTTCGCTGCAGCCGAACCAATTTAATTTTTTGTAGACGATAAATACGAATTTATATTTTTATAAGCATTTTCTTACAACGCTTCTCATATTTAACATATATTGACCAGTGGAGAGTGACCAAGAATTCTAGACAGATCAGAAACATGACTTGTACTAATTTTAAATTCAAATACCCTTAATATTATGCAGCCTTGTTGACTTGCGTTGTTGCCCGATTATTTCTTTTATTCAAAAGAATTTACAAGTATTTTAGAATTGAAAATTGTTCTTTTAAAGTTACAGAAATTGTTTAGAAATAAACAGAAATAATATTTGATATGTCATAAATATTACAGTTTTTTTTGATCGCTTGGTCTCTTGACTTTTACCAAACATCCTTTAAAACTCCGGACGCATAGAGTGCCAACACAAAAATGAGTTCTTAGAAGTAAGGTTCAAGAATCAAGATCTATGTCGTTAAAAATATAAAATCTTCCTAGAGACCTAATTGACAAATGATAGGAAATTGTGACGAAAATGTAAATGTATGTTGGTTTCTACTTGTTTGTTGTTTCGTTGAAAAAAATAGAGAACTTCCTACAACAATTCAGGAAATACTACATCCATTGCATACCTAAACCTTTGCCCATATAAAAACAATTTTTCCCTGTTGAAACCCCATGAGTTTGTGCCTTTTCATTGGTGGGCGCGATCCGTCTTAAAAACTTAGACGGTTTAAGACGATTCAAAGTGATCCTTTTGATTTGTATCGTATTGTTGCAAATTGTATGATTCCATTTATTTGGTTAGGATTTTTACAGAGAAATTCGTAATGTATTTTGAAATATTTTCTGTCACTATTGTAACAACAATAAATAAGTGACACTATAGTAAGTGAGCACATGTTTTACTGGTCAAAAATGAAACTAGAAAAATTGCTAATGTAAGTTCTTCTATATCTCCCAGTTTTGATTTTCATGGAATTCCATGAAAAGTCTTACAAATATTTCAGTAGTTACGCAGTTTACAATTAACAACGACTGTTTAATAGCAACTTCTAACATAGCAAATGGATGATATTCCGAAAACCTAAGTTCATTCACCCTCATGATCTATATGGACCGGTTTGATTGAACAACTTGCACTTTAGAAAGTGAGTCTTTGTTCCTCGCAGTCGGCATTCACAATACAAAGTGAGAAGATATCATTGCATTTAGTATGGGATCTCTTTAAAAACGACCTTCATCGAGCTGTTTATTGGATGAAAAATATTTTATATCAAATTAAATAGGTCAATAAATACATTGCTAATGGGTTGCCTAAAAATTATAGTCCAGAATAAAAATAAAATAAATATTGCAGGACATTCCACACATCGCCATCTAGCCCCAAGCTAAGTAACTACACTTGTGTTATGGGTGCTAGACAACGGATAAACTACTTATATACTTTTCTTTTGTAAATACATATATACTTATAATACATAGAAACAACCAGACCACAGAAAAATATCTAAGCATAAATACTTGTCTGAGGTGGAAATCGAACCCGGAACCCAGTGCTTGGCAGTCCGGCATGGTGACCATTGTGCCAACTGGGTCGTCAGACCAGAATGATTAATTTTTTTTTGTTTTTAGACTTTTCACTGATTTGGTCAATAGACAACCATCTGTACTAATAAAATACATAATCTTCAATTTAACTTAACTTTAATTCATTAACCAGGCCAGCGCAAATGACTAGTATCGATTTACCTGCCTACCCAAGAGTTGTGACGGGAGAAAATAGTCAACCTAACTTTTACATATTCTATAGGCTTTATACTTTCGATAAGTATGGTATTTGTCTCTTAAACAAACCAGTGAAAGGTTTAAAAAACAAAAAAAAAATTGTTAATTAACCACATCCTGGACTAAATTTTTTTAGACAAGAAAATGCAATATATTTATTGACCTATTTAATTTGATATAAAATATTTTAATCCATTAAACAGCTCGATGAAGGTCGTTCTTAAAGAGATCTCCGACTAAAAGTTTTGTAAATCGTTCACAAAAACAGTCCAGCTTTATTTGGATCAGTTCCAACCGTGCCAAGTTTCTTTTTCAGAATTATATTATGGAACAACTAATTGCAGTTAATTAGCTAAGCCTGTGGAAAATTTTACCTGCACTTTGTCGGTAATTTACTTACATTGTATTGCAGTGCCACTTTCACTAATATAGGCGTAGTATAGATATGAAATATGGAACACAGCATAAACAATGAATAGTATGTGTAAAATGTAATTTTTTGTGTCATCTTATCACTAAAGTCCTTCGGCTTTTAGAATAGATGTTGGCGCGTAAATAGAGTCATGGTCGGTTATCGATCTCCTAAATTAAATGATGGTCATTCTGTTATCATTTAGTTCGATCGCCTTGAGAATAATCAAACATTTGTATATACCTAATTGTATTCTATGTCAACTAGTTACTCCTAGTACGACGGTCGTCTACGTTACATCAAGGTTAATAAATAAAACCGGCCAAGTGCGAGTCTGTACCATTATATTCTGTTTTAGTATTTGTTATTATAGCGGCAACAGAAGAACATCATCTGTGAAAATTCCGACTGTCTAGCTATCACGGTTTAAGAGATACAGCCTGGTGACAGACAGACAGACGAACAGTGGAGTCGTAGTAAAAGGGTTCCTTTTTTACCCTTAGAGTATGGAACCCTAATAAATGGTAATACTTCTCCATTCAATCTTAAATATCGGAGTCATTTATGTTCATTCAAATATCAAAGCAGAGAAACGTCACGTTAAAAACTAAATTGTAATTCAGTATTTGGGGCAAGAAAATTATTTGCGAATCTTTTTTAAAGATGTGTGTTTACACAGGCCACGGTCTCGAACGCGAACTTGCGCCCGATTTTTATTGCGAGTTTAAAGAAATGAGCGAACTTGCCCTAGTGACCACTCAGATACAACTTCAAATAAATATAATTCATCCAATACTAATAATAGATTGGTACAGGTCGTCGAATAAGTGGCTATCTCACTTGCATGCCTAGCCGAGGGCCGTTTGGCTAGATATAGCAATGCACTTTGCCATTTATGAGATGAAAATCGATAGGACGCGCTCCAACGTCACGTAAACTTTCCAGAAACATGTCGGACAAAGATCAACTGGGAAATTAAGTTACAAGTGACAACTTGACACTTTTGTTTGTTTGTTACAAACAGTAAGGTGCATATGACATTTCGTTGTTTAAAAGTGCATGGATCATAGAAGTAGTTGCGTGAAGGGGAGTGTAGTGGGGTTCGGGGGGAGTCCGCCGGTTCGCGCTGTGTAACCTACATACCGGTCAACACTCCGGCACAGTCAACACTCGCTACAGGGACATTAGGATCGTTTGATGATGCCAGTGCAGTGGTACCAGTCGCTGGCAAAACTACTTGAAACGAACTAAATAGGTACTTATTCTGGTTCACGCTTAACGGATCCCCTACGCTCAACGAAATAAGAAAAAACCAAGAAGTATCTCGCGATTAACGTCTCTCTTGGACTGGGTTAGCCGACAAGTCCAAGTATAAGACGATCTTTCAACTAAGTTCAATAATGCTTAAATACAACATTAGGTTAGTTTAAATACTATTGGAAAAATAACAAAAACGAAAATATTTCACGTTATTTTGATGTCCGTGAAAATATTTATGAACTGGTGGAAAAGGACGTAATAATTTGTAAGTTAAAATATTTTGAATTACAAACCTGTCCGCACATGTGACACTCCCATCGTCTCACTTACCTGAAAAAATAAAAAGAAAGTAAATTAAATACCTACTTAATGTACATAAACTAAATGCATATTATATCATGTTTTGCCGATAATGCAACTGTTTCTACATCTGAATCCCATTAAGGGATTATGTTGTCGATAATGTTGACCTGCTAATTAAATATGGATTTGTTATATAAAGTTTTGGATTATCTATTTAATATTATAAAGCTGTAGAGTTTGTTTGTTTGAACGCGCTAATATCAAGAACTACTGGTTTGAATTGAAACTTTTGTGTTGGATAGTCCATTTATCGAGGAAGGATATAGGCTTTTTACTTTTTATCCCGATATTTCCACGGGATCGGAAGTTACGCGGGTGAAACCGCTGCTAGTATTGTATATGCTCTGGATTCGTATTTCTACGATAAATATAAAATACTAAAATTGGAACATAATATATTTATGATATAGAATTGTGACGTTCGCTTATTTACTAAGCGATGAACTAGAAGGACAGTTTAGTAACTGGCCATAGCTAGTTAGTAGCAAGTAACTTGAACAACAATTTATATCATGCAAACAAACTAATGCCACCATTAGATGCGACTAGACAAGGCCATAGCTATCAGTGAAATGTCGAGAAGGAAAGAGATGGATACACAAAATATTTATTGCACATATACTACACTACTAATGCAATTTACACACACATATACAAGTTTTCTATTTCTATTACGTGTCCTAGGGTTGGTTAAAGTTTCAACCGAATGGTTAAATTGTACACAGGATATGAATCAAAAGTCAAGTAGCATGATACTGTATCTATCTTATTTTTGTTACAATCTAAGTCTAGGAACCCCTACATATTGAGAATTATATTATACTATTTTGTTCGATATGAAGGGTATTATAAACCTATTTTGAAGGAAAATAAACATTAATAACTTATTATAGCTAATTATAAGTTAGATCAGAGGGTCTAGCAGATCTTCAGATCACAATGGCTCAAATGAAGAGGCTAAGTGGGGAAATAGCCCCGTAAAACTAAACTAGCTAAACTAGATCTCCTATGCTCTCCTAGGGGAGCCAACTAGCTGTTAATATTTGTTCAATTTATGAAATTTTATGTATTTTATAAGGGAGTACAGGTAAGGTTGTTCAATTTATGTAATTTATAGAATACAATAAGAGTGTGCAGGGAAAGTGTTTGCAAATTCAGTTGATATGTGGCAAAGATTCCACGGCGAGATTTTGCTGAAGATTGTCACTGACTTTGGCGAAGCATGGGGATGCAAAAAGGAGGACGGATGAGATAAAGGAAGTAGTGGAGCTTGATTCAAAGATTACCAAATACTGGCTTTAAACACAACTAAGGAAAATAAAAAGCTTGACTCCATATTTGTCCTTCATTTTAAAGCTTGAAACAACGCTTTACCAACTTAAAGCTATCGCAAAACCAGATTCTGAAGTGAAGTGAAAACCACTGCACATCTAGTTTCACTTACAGCGAAACGTGAAAGTGAAAAGACTGGAAAGCCTTCACCGAACGAAACGACCAACTAATGAGTTTCACTACAAATTCGCGATAAAACTTATACTGGGTCTTTTAGCTCATATACATGTTGGTATATAATATAAACAAGTACCTAACTCGCCAATATTATGTATTCTACCAACAGCGTTTTTTAATTTTCCAATGAAATTTAAAACCACTATGAAATTTTACCAACACCACCATATTTTTTTTTATAAAAAATCATCTACAGTAAGGGAATAGCTAAATGGACAGAAAAACTTTATTTTGAGGACATTGCACATTTGTAGGATCAATAAACAACTAATATTAACTTTTGCTGGAAATTAGAACGACGTGCAATTAAAAAACATTACATAAAAGTTATTTCATTCCCTGAAACACGAATTATGTATTTATTTTGTGCGTCATATTAAAAATAATTAATGGCTTGTATTCACCCAGGTTTAATATTTGATAACATATTTTTAGACCATCTGTACTAAGCAACAGATACGAGTAACTATAAATATGAAAAAAAATAACAAGGAAAAATTGTCTAGGTCACGTAAGGAGGTTGTAGAAATTAGGTGAGACGGTAATGCGCACTTGATATACAAAATACCTATCAGATAGATAGCGTTGATAATGTAAAGTTTGTATTGCGACAGTGTGTCCTAGAACTCGACATGAACTCGAGTACCCTCAATAAATGTGCCCAAATTGTACAGTATCAGTATTTATCATGTGAATAAAACTCATAAATAAAATAGACTTTTGTCTGGCAATAAAATGCACAAACAGATGGCGCTCTGTGTTCCGATCATTCCCATTGCATCGGGCTAGTGTTTGTTGCCGAACTATCGATAATTTTAGTAAAGATAGTTTAAATTTTATAAATTTTTTAAATTTTATAAATCTACAAATTTTATAAAGCTGAACGCGCTAATCTCAGGAACTACTGGTTCGAATTGAAAAAATATTTTTGTTTTGGATAGTCCATTTATCGAGGAACGCTATAGGCTTTTCGTTTTGATATTTTTACGTGATCGGGACTTACGCGGGTGAAACTGGCGTAAGTCCCGATCCGAGGGAGGATCGATCGGAGGGCGCAGCTAGTAAAGAATAAAATTACATTCTGACAGATTTCGAGGGTCCACCTATCGAGATTCATCGAAATCGGCCCATTAGTTTCATTATAACATCTCGTTAAGGGTCCAAAAATATTTTGGGTATCAAAAGTGTTATTTAAAACATCATAATATATTATGATGTTTTAAATAACACTTTGTGGGTGTAACAATATTTTTGGCATCAAAAGTGTTATTATTATAACATCTCATTACGGTTGCAAAAATATATAACAACCCTAAATATAAAGAGTTTACAATCTAAATATAAATAGCAATAAGCAAATAAACGTTTAACATAAACACAAAAAGAAAGCTCGCAAAAGCCTACGCTGAATTAAGATTAAAAAGCTCTTGTCTACAAAAGCATTTATTTTTTGCAAAAATAGCATTTTTTCAGCTTCTCCTATTATTCATTTTTCTTTCTTTGTTGTTGTGTTTTAGATCGAACTGAATGAAACAAAGCCAAATTAGGTGAAAGACCTGAGCCGACCCAGTAACTCCTAATGTAAATTTTTATACTATTTGAATTCCAAATATTTTTTTGTTTTGTTACTTGTAAATTCTAATAGGTATCGACATATTTTAATGTCATTAATGCCATGTGATGTGGTCAATCGATTTCAATAGATATCTTTTGTTTTTTAGTAAGATATATTACTAGCCCCCACAGTTTCATAAATGCGTTTTTTTTTGCAAAATTTTCAGGTTAGCATCTTGGGTCTGCTACAAGATAACTTTCCAAGCCACTATGGTCTGAACTTCATAATTGCACATCGTTCTTATCTAAGTTGGAGCCATGCGCTGAGTGATTCTCAGCTTTTATAAATTCACGAAGGTCTGACGGTCATCTTACTCTAACAGAATTGACGAGAAAAAAAAACAGCGCACTCCGGGAGTGCAGGCAGAAGTGAAAACTGTATATCTGTGTAGTTTTAGATGAAAAAAAAAATAGTCGGACGACTATTTGTCGTCCGACATTTGTCGTCCAACAAATAGTCGTCCGACATTTGTCATCCGTCAATAGTCGTCCGACATTTGTCGTCCGTTAAAAAATACCACATGTACGTCTTAATACACTCCCAGCCAAATTAAAAAACTGTATATCTGTGTAAAATCTCATCTGTCGCGAGAAAATCTGTCGTCTGTCGCGAGAACGGCTGAAAATGCTCACCCACAAAAGTGCCCAACGCGCCTTAAGAAGTTTTCACTTCAAAAAGAGTTAGTATCAAGTCGTCGCAAACTCTACCTGAGTCTAAAGTAAAAAGAGTAAAGAGTATAAGTAGATTTTGTTTAGACTACCCCCTATTTAGACGAAATTGAAGTTAAGACCACCTACATTTATGACGACATCAGCTTTAGACTTGATTTGATACTAACTCAGAAAAAAAAAAGATTGACTAAGTACGTCGGTAAATGCTGATATTAGCATGTAGGTAAGTAAAGACCCTAAAAATAAATTCCAGCAAACTGATTTCAACACAGGCTTCTAAGCTAATCCATTTTTAGCATCATTTAAAACGATAAATATTTATGTTTACAATAGTTTATGCAACGTTTTATCGCATGTGTGTTCCTCGTACACCGTTCCCATAGAAATTGGGTTATCTTGATAAATTGTTGTTGGTTACAGCACTTTCAGTCGATTGTGGAACTTGATTATACAGCCGGTATGCTGTTTCAGACAGTTTTTCGTATATTTTTTTATTTATGTTTATGGTTCGGTTAAATATTATAGAAATTAAATATGTTTGAGTTTGGATGAAAAAGTTAATCTCCATGGTTAAATGGACTTTTCCATATTTGGTATAGCTGGTTGATAGATAGCAAATTGATTTAGAAAGTTGATATATACCACATAATATTGGAAAGTCGCGAGCAAAAGCTAGTATCATATAAAATAAATTTTAACCCCTTCCGTTGGCCAAGTGGTAAATATCTGTTGGCCTAATGTCGTAGGTTCAAATCGGGATGAATTTATCTTACGAAAAGTCTACGTGCGCCTTACGTGCGCTAATCAACGTTACTCTGACGATGAAGAAAAACATCGTAATGAAATCCGTGGCTTAGATAGCACCAAACGTATTAACGAGTTCTTTCAACGGTCGACTAAGCTGCGAGAATAGTTGGTGCAAAAAGGACGCAACTAAAAAGGTCAAGTGGAACAAAGGCCGTATAAAAGCATAAACTTAAAACTTAGTCTAAAGCTTTGTTTTTTATATTTAACTAGCGACCCGCTCCGGCTTCGCACGGCTATATTATGCATGTATTATACATAAAATCCTTTCTCTTGAATCACTCTATCTATTAAAAAAACCCGCATCAAAATCCGTTGCGTAGTTTTAAAGATCTAAGCATACAAAGAGAAATAGGGACGGCGAAAAGTGACTTTATTTTATACTAGCGACCCGCTCCGACTTCGCCCGACTATATTATGCATGTATTGTACATATAAACCTTCCTCTTGTATCATTCTATCTATTAAAAAAACCACATCAAAATCCGTTGCGTTGTTTTAAAGATCTAAGCATACAAAGGGACATAGGGACGGCGAAAAGTGACTTTATTTTATACTATGTAGTGATAGTGAAGTGATGTAATTTAAAAATGGTGTTTATAATAAAGAATTTATCTATTTATCTATCTACAAATACCCCTCCTTAAAACTCCCGCCACGTGGTTATATATGAGTACATATGAGTAATGTATCCTAACCTTTTGGTAAAGTTTGCGTTCGTCCTACATTCACCGTGTCTTCTGGCAATCTGCCTAAAAATAATTAGTCATCGTGTTCAGCCATACCGTAGCCGAAACATAGACGGATTCTCGGAAACATTCAGACATAGACTTCTTATGCGTAAGACTAGTTTTCACCTGCCTAAGAGTTGATTTTTTCAAAATCCTTTCTTATCGGATGCCTACGTCATACAAAGAACACACCATCCAAGTTTCAGGTCTCTACGATCAACGGTTTAGGATATGCGTTGATCAGTCAGTCAGTCATTCAGGACAATGCATTTTATATGTATAGATAGGAGTTACTTCGAAGAACCTAGTAACAATTTGAAATTAAAATCTAGCTTTATGGCTTTACGCCTAAATTTTTGTTTTTTTTTCTGTGTTTAAATTCTGTTTAAAGTGTGAGGTTCTTATGTTTTTTTTTGTATTTTTGTTAATTTCGTGTTTTGTAACTTAAATAAAGTCATAGTCGCTTTAAATGGTTACCTTGTCAATAATATCGTTAACATTACCATTTTGCATACTTCAATACGTTGCTATGGTTACCTTGTCAATAACACTTAACGTAACGCATGACGTCACACTTTTTTGTGAACGACGGTGTATATCAATTTATAAGACGTTATCATGTCAAAAATAAAAAGAACTATACAGTGTTCCCCGTCTAGCATTTACTGAGATGTTTATATAGTTAGGATGACTGTTAAGCCATTGTAGTTTGGTAATGTATAACATGAAATACTGAAATGAAAATAGAGCGTGCGCGGTTAAATATGACTGCAATCAGTTTTGGTAGAGTTCGTCTAAATAAAAACATGGAGTTGAGTAATTTTATCTCCGGCACGGATCCGGCCCTCAAAAGAGTGGTCACAGCCACTCCAATTTGTTCAGGGTAAAGTTCAGATTTTATAAAAAGGGTTTATTTAAGAAAATATAAACCGCACAAAAATATATTTAAAGATACAAGTATATTTTTTCGGATAACTGGCTTTTTTCCGCAACTTCGTCCGTTCAAATGTCGAAAATGAATCAAGGAATCACGTTGTCCCATATAAACGTAAAATTTACCCCCCTTTTTACCCCCTAAGGAGTAGAATTTTGAAAATTTCTTTTTTTAATCGAATTCCTACGTCATACAAAGAACACCAAGTTTCAGGTATTTACGATCAGCAGTTTAGGCTGTGCGTTGATCCGTTAGTGAGTCAGTCAGTCATTCAGGACAAATCATTTTATATTGTATATGAATAGATAATTTGATAATTATTTTTATTTTTAAACATATTATTTGAAAAAAAAAACGTAATAATTGACCGTTACTTCGGATTAATTTGTCAATTGTTAAGAAATAATTACGTATTAATTAATATTTTACCGTGTCACACTTAAGACACGTTAAGTGGATTTACAGAATTAAGGCCCTTCATATCATTTTTAACTGACTAAAAAAAGAGAGGTTCTCAATTTCATATTATGTCATGTATTTTTAAATAATATGCTTAAAAATAATTAAATTATTTTATTAAATTATATTATTTAATAATTAAATTATTATCCGAAAAAATATCCTTGCGATTATCAAATTATTATTCCGAAACATATATTCCTACTGCCATCTGCCATCCAATCGCTGAACTGCATGTTGATTCCACTCGACGCTAGATGGCGCGCGTACAACAATGTAATTTGCAAATAAATGTTAACTAAAATTCCTTTTTTTTAATATTACTTTTATAAATCTTGTGTTAGTTAAAAACTTTAAAATGCCACTTAACTATTTGACTGAATTTGGAGTGAAGTATTTAGAAAGTAAGGATTATTTCTATAGCAATCGTTAGTAGTAAAATAATACTTCTATAAAAAAATGTTGTGTTGCGGTGTTAGTTGCCAAACTCTACCTAAACGGCTGAGCCGATTTGTATGATTTTTTTGTGTAAATTCGTTGAACGGAGAATCGAACAACATCTATTTTTTAACACGCTTTTATTTCCTTTTTTTCTTCTTTTTTATATGGCAAAACAACGTTTGCCGGGACGGAAACGTAAGATTTAATTTAAGTCATTTTTTTAATGACTAGTATTTGTTCCAAGTATCCCTTCACTCTGCTCTCAGCGCCAAAAATGTAAACATCTAATGAAAGCATTTTATTGGTGACAATCGCCAGTCCAACGTTAATATTGTGGAGATCAGTTGTATGGATAAAAAATATGCATGGATAAAACTAGGTCATCTATAAACAGACGCACCTGTCGTAGCAAGTGCTACGACGTAGACAGCATAATATTATGGAAAATAAGTTATTGCTACGACGTATCGACTACGACGTAGCTTAGGTGCTCTAATAATAGCTGTCATGTTAGCACCTATTTAGGGTACTTCCCAATGACCCTACAGGAGGAGAGAATAGGAGTTTTTTTGGTACCGGTGGTTACATTGGTACTACGAGTAGAACCAAAGGGATTTTTAGCATATTAGATACTAGTTGGTTTCTACGGTCTGCTAAATGATTAGCAAAAAGTTTTAAACCGATAAAAAAAGAGAATGTGTTTACGTTTTTCTTCAGTATTCAACAGAAATGACATTAAAAAACAACACTTGTTTCAAAACGTTTTAAAATCAATTATAACGAAAACCTTTTTCGCAGGTAAATTCTTAATTGGTTTTAAATTAATAACTGTTGGTACCAAAATATGAATATTCCCCTGAACATCAGAACAAAGTGAACTAATTGCAATTTCATAACATTGATAATCCGTTGCCAACTTAGACGTAAAAAAAATTTACTACAATAGAGAGTAAGTACGTCTCAGAGCGTTTTAAATTAGCCCTAAACAATTTTACATAGATAAAGGTAAAATCTTGCAACATCTATATAAAATTCAAAGTTCTGACTGACAGACTAACGACCGTATTCACAAACAGTGCTCTTGGATAAGTGAACGCACTGCGCTAAATGCGGCCCTATGCTTGATCAATTTTCTGCTGCTTTCTTCACTCTAGAATATTATTTGCGGCTTTATGCGTTCGCGCGCACTATGTAATCTCATAGGGTTGATTGTGCACAGGGGGGTTTAATATTATTTCAATGCACATTTCAAACAAATACACGGGTCGGGCCAAAAGAATGATGGTAGGGCAATAATCAAGCATATACCCAAATAGAAAAATATGATAAAATTCTCCGTTTTTCTAGATTACAATGAAATGTTTAGTATTTCGTGTAATAGGTGTGGAAAAAAGATATAAGCATTTAAAGTCACCTGTTTTTCATTTTCTACGTCAGAATCTGACGCCATTACACATTATGAACTTGAACAACCTAACCTCCTTGCTTTAGGTAACACCAAAGAATAACCACTTTTTCTAGGTCTATGAAGCCATTAAGACTTCGCACGGCTCATGCATACTGCCAGAGTTTTGTAGGTACTTTGTAGGTTTTTATTTTCAGTAATCGAATTCAAGAAATATTGAGTTCAAAATCTCTAACAAAAAAATAAAAGAGCAAACGGTCAAAGCGACAGGACGTGTGTCTTTATGCGGCGTGCGGCCAGTGCCGTTTGAGAAAAAAATAAACGGGCGGGAAATGATTTTGTTTATTTTTATGTTATATTCGTTTTAATTAATAATTTATTTTGTTATTAGTAATGAATAGTCGGTTATTTCCACCTTATTTCACATGTTTATTACGTATGACGTTAACTCAATAGTAAAAAACCTTTTTGGTAAGTACCAAAGTAATTGAGTACAGAATACTTTGCTCATAACCTTGTTATAGGAATAAGTAGTAATGGAGTCTCATATTCACTCTCTTTAATTATTACAAAATTATTATTTTATACCCCTATAGCTGCGTCTAAATGGTTGAAGAAAAAAGATTAACGATTAAACAAGAAAGGCACATAGCCTAGTGTGATGCCGGTTCCCTATATTTCTATACAGAAAATTTAGGTTCGAGGTTTGGCCATTATTCTTTGGCACATTGATAGCAATTATGACGTAAGCATCCGCTAAGAAAGGATATCGGAAAATTCAACGCCTACGCGGACGAAGTCGGGGGTGCAGCTAGTGTGACAATATTTAAAGAAACTAACACCTAAATTCACGATCAGGTAAGGAAAATGGTGAACAGGAAAATGGTCTGATAAAAGTTATTTGCTTCTAAGTTCTTAAGTGTGTTTATGTAAAGTAAATAACAAAATTTAAGTTAAACGTGACATGAAAGTATTTAGACAGAGAAAGCGACTTTGTTTTATACTATGTAGTGATTATATGACTAGCGACCCGCCCCGGCTTCGCACGGCTATATTATGCAAGTAAATAAATAAATAAATAAATATTTCAGGACATATTACACATCGCCATCCAGCCCCAAGCTAAGCAACTTAATGCTTGTGTTATGGGTGCCAGATAACGGATAAACTACTTATATACTTTTTTCTTTTTTTTGTAAATATATACATATTATACATATAGGAGTATTATATAAACATTCCTCTTGAACCACTCTATCTATTAAAAAAACCGCATCAAAATCCGTTGCGTAGTTTTAAAGATTTAAGCATACAAAGGGAATAGGGACAGAGAAAGCGACTTTGTTTTATACTATGTAGTGATTATTTTTGACGTAAAAAAAACCCTTTAATGCGAGATTTAATTTGGATTCCACGATACAGGCATAGCCTAGTGTGGAATCTACCGCATGTTCTGTATAATGTAATTTTCTTTTTTGGTTAATAAATTATTTATTATTATTTTGTTATTATTTCAATAAATATCGTCACAGGTTTTAGCTATAACCGAAGATTAAAAACCAAATAAATGAAATATACTGAGAAAAACAACACTTGATGCTAAAATTTTTGCTATTTGCAAAGACCGTTCGAGGAAAAAAAACCTATAGTCTATTTTATCAATATTTTATCTCTGTAGTCACCAATGAACCAACCTAAGTTACACACAGCGATAAAAAAACCGTGTAAAAATACCACCCTAAGTTGCACATGTGTGCGTCAGTTAGCGCATACTGTAAACACAGGTTACTAAGTACGTAGGTACAGATAGGCACTATGTCATGTCTGGGTGCAAATCGGTTGCAGATTGGGGTAGGTCCAGACTTAATGCTATGGCTACCGTGTTATAGGTTTTGGTTTAGTCTGGGAGTTTGTTTTGGTGTCAGATACAGACTTGTCTGTGGTTTATTTTTGTTGCATAATAGTGCGCGTAGTTTAAATTAGTTTTATAAATATAGGCATTGTAATATTTTGGTATAGTAAATGGTCAGCAATTAGTTTTCCGGCGGCCACACTTTCAAGCCTATAGCAATGCATAGAAAAAATACAAAGAACAATAAAATTACTAATTAACAAAATCTATTAAAATAAAACAAATGACTTGTAAAAAAAACTCGCCAGGTTTTCCTGTTATGTGATAAATTGAAACAATAACCCCCTTATTCCAAAACGAGGTTTAAGGATAGTCCGAGATGTTGATTTAAACCTTAGATTTAGATACAGATTTTCTCGTGAACTATAAGTCTAAACACTATGCCTATATAATCTATAGGGATAGTGTTTAGACTATACCTAGTTCATGAGTAAATCTGTGTCTAAATCTATGGTTTAATTCCACATCTCGGACTATCCTTAAACCTCGTTTTGGAATAAGGGGGTAATTGTTTTAAATATTTTTTTAAATCGAATAAAAGGCACTTTACTAGATTTTGCT
This sequence comes from Idaea aversata, assembly GCA_907269075.1. Taxonomy (NCBI): domain Eukaryota; kingdom Metazoa; phylum Arthropoda; class Insecta; order Lepidoptera; family Geometridae; genus Idaea; species Idaea aversata. The sequence goes on from OU026084.1 coordinate 5,245,186, forward strand.
ACTTGTTGTTTGTATTAATATTCTCTATACATTATAGATATATAAATCTCGTGTCACAATGTTTGTCCTCAATGGACTCCTAAACCACTTAACCGATTATAATAAAATTCGCACACCATGTGCAGTTCGATCCAACTTGAAAGATAGGATAGCTTACATCCCGATATTCCCACGGGATCGGGAGTTACGCGGGTGAAACCGCGGAGGGCAGCTAGTACATTATAGATTTGAAAAGTGGCTGAAAAGAAACAAAAGATAGAGGCGACTTACTATGTCAGTCTATACTTATTATGTTACTACGTCTATAAGTCGATTTTTAGATAAGCTGAAATATCATCTTTTAAGTATAGATAAAAAAACATTCCCAAGAGATCGAGGCTTATGATAATAAAAACAATAGTTTGATATAAACATTAAAAATTCTACAAACAATCAAACTAGTATGTTTACCGACAAAAAACTCTCCATAGACCCAAAACCACTAAAAAACTTTCAAGTTAGAAAATCTAAACTCGAGGAGACAGAGCGAACTGCAAAAGAACTTCCTTACAAATTGGTGCTTCTCATAAAAGATGCGGTAAAAGACAAAAATCGCACAAATGCAGTTACCCACACAAAGAAAAGACACTCCTACTTTATCTATGTGTAAACTGCAAACTGCAAACACCCCTCGATATGGCGTTTGTTAGGTATATGTTAGTATACCTAGATGTCTAGATGGGGGGTTTAGAGCTGCATCGTTGGCCTAGGTTAGGGGTAGGTCGGGTATTTTCCCCTCCTTTTCTAGGTGCTGGTAATCGGTTTGAATGTGGGAGTTTGTAGTAACTAGACTATTTTTTATTGCTCACTTGAGGTTGCGATTGGCTACTAGTTTGATTTGAGATTGTTTTTGTAGTAATTAGTATTGAAAGGTTTTGTTTGATTGTCGTATTAGAAGGTTCTGATATTTTAAAGAATCTTTAGAGTTTTTATAATGGTGTGATTGTAAGAACTAAATGAAGGAAAATTATTATTGAGGGGCAGATTAAGTCAATAAATAATAGGAGTTTTAATCGAGGTATTCAGATAGAAGTGTTTTTTTTGTATGATCTAGGATGAGGTTTTTTATTAAACTTAGGTTTTTTTCTACACGTGAATCTACCGCGGGAATCTCTCAGTTCTGTCGGATGCTAATCATTAGTAAAAAAAAAACACTCTTTAACAATACAGTAATGTTAATATTTTGTAGGATGAGGTTTTTTATTAAACTTAGATTTTTTCTACACGTGAATCTACCGCGGGAATCTCTCAGTTCTGTCGGATGCTAATCATTAGTAAAAAAAAAACACTCTTTAACAATACAGTAATGTTAATATTTTGTAGGATGAGGTTTTTTATTAAACTTAGATTTTTTCTACACGTGAATCTACCGCGGGAATCTCTCAGTTCTGTCGGATGCTAATCATTAGTAAAAAAAAAACACTCTTTAACAATACAGTAATGTTAATATTTTGTAGGATGAGGTTTTTTATTAAACTTAGATTTTTTCTACACGTGAATCTACCGCGGGAATCTCTCAGTTCTGTCGGATGCTAATCATTAGTAAAAAAAAATCACTCTTTAACAATACAGTAATGTTAATATTTTGTCATGTTTAGACTTTACTAGCCAGCAGATTACGCAAAGTACCTGTTAATAAAAGTAATCGCATACTATCATAAAGTTAAGCCATTGTCTCAGCAAAACATATCAAATTAATTCTACTGGTGCACTTTAATAAAATTGTCGATTCATGCCATATGATATATGCGTTATATAAACCCGATGTTTATTTACCAATATGTGTGAGAGGTCGTCGACCTGGCGTACTGTTCGGGGAAATTCGGCAGTGTCCGTGAAATGAAACGGGATAGCAAGATATAGGTGCTTGGGGGTGCGAGCGAGCGGCCTTGAGGGTAGAGACCTTGAGCTGGCAAAATCAAGGGTAACGCAGTAAGCTTGTGTGAGTGAACACTGGAACCGGACCTTGTGTTTGTGCACTAATATATGTTGTATAGAAAGAAACAAAAGGTACCAAGTACTTTATACCTACACACGAATAAATTGTGTGAGCTTTTGTTTATTGAGTTCGGGTAAGAAACCTGGTGAGATTTTTACTGAGACGAAATCCGTTTTTTATTTTGAGCTGTATTAGTCGCTTACAAACTTATAGGTAACTCCAGATCGAATCTTATCTAGTTAAAACTATTATAGAATAAATATATTGGAATCGTAGGTATTTTTACACATTTATTCTTATCTTCATAAAAACCGTGAGTAAATATTACACAGCAATTTGTCAACAACTTGCTACGTGCTGTTACAATAACTCAAACTGAACAATAAAAGGTTTACGCTACGATATGTAGAGTAAAGGCTCAGCTATCATAAACATTTCATAAACATCGAACGCATATAAATCTCAACCTAATAAACGTCAAACAATGATGTAATGCAATCAACTGATCGAGCCGCAAACCGCCATAAAAATAAAAACGCATGTCAACAAGCAACAACTACGACCACGTGCTCTACCCAAAATAGACGATACGCACACACAGCCGGCTGGCACGCACACACTCACGCAGCGCCGCAATGCCTGCGGAAAAATCAATATTTTGAGCAAAACTACTTCCCTCCACGCCTGTGTGCGTGATGGCCTCCTCCCTGCCTTTCGGCGGTCAAATGCCCCATCTTGCAGTCGAGATTCAAACAGAATCATACCTTATCAGTTACGAAACAAAGCGTTATATCCCTTATTAAGAGCAGGGGTAGTTGTGGCGCGAGGGTTCGAGGTAATGCCGTCCCGCTCCAATCAATCGGATGGGTCGGTCGCTCGGCCGCGTGGCGCCGGCCGTCGACCCCGGCTCGGTCGTTACCCCGCGACAGTTGCACCCTGCTACCCCGAGCTCTACGCCGAGCGGGTGCTCTGTACGCACCCTTGTATATGCCGAATCTCTAGAGCCGCACCACAACACGCTGACATTGACTCCTTGCATAGTTCGACGACCTCTACGCTTCCGTTTTCCGGCTGTATTCAACTATCAATAAATACAATTTGTCATCAAAATTTCTATATTGGATGCATCACATCATTTGATAACTTAATTTATTTCCGGAGCGACGATCCCGAATGTATGGTTATTTCGGTAGACGTTACCAAAAACTACAAAAATCTGTGATACCAAGACCCTAATCTTTTAGGCATCTGCAACGTGAGATTTGGTAAAGCTCTGAGAAATTAAATGAAGCTTCCGCAGTTTTGAAATAAGAACAACATAAATAAATATGAAACCAACTCAACGTATCAATTCGTATTCTTCATACATAGTATGAATATAACATGCCACATATTAGATTACGAACATGAAGATTAATAATGTTCAATTAATTTTAATAACAACAAAGCAGCGAATGAATGAAAATGAATGGTGGACCGCGTGTGGGCAAGAGAAGCCGGCAATATACAAGTCATTCTTTTCTCAAAATTAAATTAGGCGCTAACGCATGCTCCGGTATTTGACATTAAAAATGAAATGTCTTTTTTGAGACACTTTTTAGCACTTTTCTTTTATTGTCAATTTATTTTCTTGTGAGGTAATTATTTAACTCGTAATGTGGTCTTTCGTCTGGACCATTAAATTTATTTTTCAACCATTTCATTATACGACAATGTTGAAAGATACATTCATCGTATTCTTAACGAAGGAGAGAAAATTAAGAAAGCTAAGATTTCACGAAGTGGGTACAGATTTGTTGTAAAATCGAGTGATTTTAGTAAAGTTAATAGGTACCTACTTACTCAGTTTTTCCTTTGAGAGCTTCAAAGTTTATAGTTATAAAGTCGTTAAAAAAGACGTCTTTTTGCATAACAAATCTCTGACTTATTATTATTTGTTTAGTACAAAAGTAGGTAATTTTGTTAAGAATTTAACTGCGTGTTTTCTGAATTACTTTATAATCGCATTGCTAATAGAATATTTTTTGTGTTTAACCTCTTTTCCGTTATTTTTCTTTTCATATTTTTTTTTCATTTCAGCACTTTTTTTTTGATTGCATATAGCCAGTAACATTTTTCTCTACTTTGAAGAAAACTTTTTTGACTTCAACCTTTTTTTATTTCTTTTTTTCTTTTTATTTCAACATATTTTTGTTGGTTGGATACGGCCAGTAACATTTAACTTAAATTAGAAGAAAAGTTTTTGTTTTTTTTTCCATATCTTTTAGTCGGACACGGCCTATAACATTATTTTCAGTTTGAAGAAAATTGTTTTATTTTTTGTATTTTTTTCGGTCGAATGTAGCCAGTTTTTCTTACAACAAGTTGCATAAAACCTTTTTGGCCACAAAATCTAGTATTTAGCAAAGAATCTTATTTAAGTTTTGACATAAATACCTACTTGCTTTTTTGTCTTTCAACTTATTAATGGAAGAGAGGTAGAGATGCCTTTGACCTGCAGTGGGACAGTGTAGGCTCTTAATAATAAATAACTTATAAAGTGTTGCTAATCAAAAGAGAATAGGTTGGAATAATAACAAACTTTCAAAGGAAACTTGAAACGAAGCAGCTACCAATTACAGGAGTGCTGCAACCACTAAGCTCATTTGTACAACAGTTTATTGAAACAGGCTTTAATAATCTATTCTGTTTATGTTTGCTTTGAAGAATGAAGAATGCTTTTGTTATACCAAAGGTAAGTAAGTAGGTACTGTAAGTTTTACAAGACAATTTACATAAAGTAATTAGTGGAAAATGTGTAAATTGCTAACTTTTAATAAATAATTGTACCAATATGATAGATGAAGCATCTTACCTCAAATTTGTTACGAATTTATAATTTACTAGCGACCCGCCCCGGCTTCGCACGGCTATATTAAGCATGTATTATACATATAAACCTTCCTCTTGAATCACTCTATCTTTTAAAAAAAAAACCGCATCAAAATCCGTTGCGTAGTTTTAAAGATTTAAGCATACATAGGGAATAGGGACAGAGAAAGCGACTTTGTTTTTATAGTATGTAGTGATTATACAAATTTTTGAATGAACTGCTAACAAATAACTAATTGCACAAATTCTGAATTTGAACAGATGGCGATACTCCCTATTAAACCAATATAACGTCTTAGCCTTTTGCGTTTTTGGTAACTTACTGATATAGTCATTCACGAATTGACAAATCTAAATACGCGATACGCCAAAAATGTATGTATTGGCCTTTCGCGTTTTTGGTCTTATGCGGCGAAACCAATAGATAATTATTGCATCATTGCATCAGTATATTGTATCAAACATTCCGTACCTACGTCAATCTCTAGTATCTAGGGACGTGCCTAACCAGAAGGCAAGCTCCGTAAATAAACGCAACAGAGATGCAGCGCTATAGATTCACCAGCTGGCTTCAGGCATGGTCGGGGTCAATGACCACTCGTATTTTCAACATGTGCCGACGTTTTCCGCGTTCCAAGGAAAGCTCTTGTCATTCCTTCGGGAGCCTTCGGCTTTCTTCGCGTCTCGAAGGAAGCTCCGCTGTCTTGTCGCCTTTCATGTTTTGCAAATAGGTAAAATTCTCATCGATTAAGCAGGATTCATAAAGCTTTGATTCTGTGTGATTCTGGTAGCAATATGATTTTGAATATTGTTACTGATTCGAAATAAACATACTTAACTTGTTTGCAGTGTTTTCAGAACCATTGATTGTTTTATTTTAATTTTAAAGGCTTTACAGATAATAACATTAATAGGTTTAAGTTTAGTAATTTTTTTGTATGTATTTATTTTAGGTGGGTTGGTGGTTTGCGTGGCCTTATCTTGTCTAACTATGGTGATATTCTATGCACGTATAATTTGCTTCCAAGTACAGATTTGCCATAGTCCTCTCTTCCTTTATCGAAGACCGAACGAGCGAAGCGAGAGAGGTCTAGTGTTGAGAAGAGTCGGTCGCTCGTATGTTTGTATGTTTGTATGTTTGTATGTTTGTATGTTTGTATGTTTGTATGTTTGTATGTTTGTATGTTTGTATGTTTGTATGTTTGTATGTTTGTTCGACGATAACTTGAGTACCGTTGCTCTGATCTGCATGATTTTTGGTATACAAGTAGTTGAGGTCCATAGAATTTTTAAGTTCGAACATGAGCAGGATCGGTCAGGGGGTTACGGAGATAGGGGTCCAAAAGGGGATCTACCTATATGGCACACAAACTATACTGCAAATATACCCGAGTGGGGTATCAAATGAAAGGGCGTAACTTCGGTGACAATAATATGGTACCACGGAACTGATCTGATGATAGATCTGGAGGGAATCTGCAGGAATTATCTCATTATCCATACTTCATAGTTCAAACATTCAAACTACTCGTCAAGAATCGCCTTGACGAGTAGTTTGTCTTTCAATGTAACCAGGGTCTGATGATGGAACTGGAAGGTGGTCATAGGAACTTCGCAATGAAACGACACAACCACATCGAGTTTGGGCTCGTTAGAATCGTCTTGACGAGTAGTTTGTCTTTCAATGGTGACCAGGGTCTGATGATGGAACTGGAAGGTTGTCATAGGAACTTCGCAATGAAACGACATAACCCCATCGAGTTTGGGCTCGTTAGAATCGTCTTGACGAGTAGTTTGTCTTTCAATGGTGACCAGGGTCTGATGATGGAACTGGAAGGTGGTCATAGGAACTTCGCAATGAAACGACAGAACCCCATCGAGTTTGGGCTCGTTAGAATCGCCTTGACGGGTAGTTTGTCTTTCAATGGTAACCAGGGTATGATGATGGAACTGGAAGGTGGTCATAGGAACTTCGCAATGAAACGACACAACCTCATCGAGTTTGGGCTCGTTAGAATCGTCTTGACGAGTAGTTTGTCTTTCAATGGTGACTAGGGTCTGATGTTGGAACTGGAAGGTTGTCATAGGAACTTCGCAATGAAACGACACAACCCCATCGAGTTTGGGCTCGTTAGAATCGTCTTGACGAGTAGTTTGTCTTTCAATAGTAACCAGGGTCCGATCTAACATATTAAGTTATCAAAGACCAAAAAGTATAAAATAAATTAATAGAATAAAAAACTAAAAAAAACACGCTTTAATAAAAAAAGTCCAACTAAAAAATAGAAAATAAAATCTAATAAATTTGGATTAAGAATATTGTACTTAAATAGTAAGCGTGTTACATTGTGATTGCAAAAGAAAAATAACGAAGGTGTAGCATCACAAATTCACAATGTAAAACGCTTACTATTTACAATATTCTTAATCCAAATTTATTTAAATTTAAAATTTATAGAAATTTATTACTTTGCCCCAAATCGTCCAAACTCTCTTTGCTTCATTTCCTATAATTATTTATTTTATAATCATGGGCTGTTTTACAATAATAGTGGTGGATAGTATTAAATAGTAGGAATGTTCGGTTCTAGCCGATCTAGAGACTCTGATAATTATAAAATTTGTGACTCATTTTTTTATAATTTTTATTGACTTGATTTTAGGGATTTGGACATTTTGAACCTAAACGATATTTTAGTTTAGGGACTTATTACAGGACATATTGGTCTCAAACTTCTCTAATATATTCTCGTTCTCGAGCTTGTCTTCTCGTTTCCTCTTACGTAACATTATGATAAGTAGATACATAAGGAAGGAAGGAAAGGAATTACTATCTTCTGGATATTATGTTGGACACATTCAAAATGTCTTGAGTAAAAATAAAGAGTCAACGGATGTCCAGGGTGTGATGATTGATCTGGCCTATGCTTTTAGAACTTAACAACAACAACAAGTTATGCCTATCGTGTTTGGATTCTCTAAAGCATCCAATGTCAGATAATAGCGATACTAGGCACCTATCATTCAAATAAGATAGACCTGTCGTATTTGGAGTCTTTCGTCGTTATATTATACATTTTAGTACTTTACGCTGAAATATAATAAACGCTGAAAAAAACTCGTGAGGTCTCAGTTCGGGGCGAACTACTAGTTATAAGTATAGACGTATGAATGTATGCTTCAAAATCGACATTAAATATTCATCGGATAATTTACGTAAACAAAATAACTGGCAGGTTTAACTTTGAAAACAAAACAAAGGAGACACCGGATGAAAAACAAAAATATTATTGGTTTCAGTTGAGATGTTTACAGAAAGAATCGCGGGAGCAGCAAGTTTCGCATAGACCTTATGTTGCGCATGCGCGCGCTATACGCTAACACTGACATTGGAAACAAACGCAAATCGTAACAATGACAATACGATTGATATTTTTTCCCAAGCGGTGACATATGGCCGCGACCAAACAAACCTAGGCCCATCGAAATAATACGTACAAGGTACCTAGGATCAAGTATCAACAGATAATAAAACAAACTCTTTAATAATGTTTTAAATGTTGAAAATCTATTGCGAAAAGCTGAAAACAAAATAATTTCATTCACAAATTTTTTCAATGAAATTTTGACTTTTGATCATTCTTCGTCCATGAATTCTGAGCCAAATAAACTTACTTTGAGCCTTGATGAGAATATAAATTATCATACAATCGACAAAATGTCCAAAACATTCTGATAGAATGGAGGTAAAAACCAAATCAAATCTTGGTGTCAATCAAAACCTACAAATCAAAGGAAGTTAACAAATAATTACGTTCTAAATTTTAAGTACTGAAGTCTCATTTTCTCTTCAGCACATCTATACGTTAACAATTTAACAACAAGCTGTCAGAACTAGTTGGAAGCGGTTTATTTCTAACTAAGTTAACAAGCAACATCAAAGATTAAAACTTAATCTTCAAACGAAATAGTTTTAGGCAGTATCTTTGAAATTGTAAATTGTTTTTATATTTTTACACGCTTTTATTTTAAGTACCTTATGCTTAGCCCACCTGAAAGACTAGCTCAGCTACTAGCAACTGAAAATTTCTGCTAAACACCCTAATTACATTAATTCGATTCCTTACAAGACTGCTCTAGAAGATGGCACCAGAGTTATCTTCATTAGATGTTGATGATTTTCAGCATTGACTTAGTTTTACTAACGACTTGGATTTTATTTCAAATAATCTAGTTTTCTGGAAAGTAGTTTTTATAGTTTGGACTCAGAAAGATTGAAATTACAATTTAATTCTTCTGGTCATATTAAAAGTTAAAGCCTTTATTTGGATTATGAGAACTAATTACAAACAGAAAATTGGAGTTTGTAATATTGAAACTGAAAATTCGTTATCAAATAAGTATGATTATTTTATAAGTAGGTACGATCGACTGCATAATTGCAGACCCACCGTAGAGCTCCAAAACGGCTGTTATAAGAATTCTAGGCTTTAGGTGAAGTTTAAAGTCTTCTAACTCATCAATTAATCAAACAAACATTATTAGAATGCAAACATTCCAATATTAGTCATTTTTGAACTCTACCGGGGGCTGCAATTATGCAGGCGACTGTACATCTCATATTCCTAATGAAATGAAAATAAAAGTCAAAATTTTGCTTATTATAGACTATCACTATATGATAGTATCTCAGAGTTATTATCGTTTACAAAGACAGTTCAATTGTATTCTATCAAAATTACGCTAAATATAGACTTATCAAGCAATAATAGTACGTTTGCCGAAGACAAACAATGTAACACAGGGTGGCTGTCCGGCTATTAACTTCTAGCTGTTCTTTGGTTTCTCTTGCATTAGACTCAATGGTCAAGTCGTAGATATATAACTTTATTAGCACACGAAAGGAACAGAGAACAATGAAACAGAAAGCTTTTAAGTGGGAACAAACTGACTTTCTTATTTATAATAGGATGTTCCTGTCCTAACTTATTAAATTAGTTTTCTTGTATATTTCAAACTAGCGACCCGCCCCGGCTTCGCACGGCTATATTATGCATGTATTAGGTATACATATAAACCTTCCCTCTATCCAATAAAAAAACCGCATCAAAATCCATTGCGTAGTTTTAAAGATCTAAGCATACAAAGGGAAATAGGGACATAGGGACGGCGAAAAGTGACTTTATTTTATACTATGTAGTGATAGTGATGTTCCTCTCCTAGCTTATTAAATGAGGTTTTCTAGTATATTTCAAATATAACTAGTTCGTGTATGCGAGTTCACAAATCGACCTTCGCGAACTGTATCCATGTGCTCGTCCCGTCAAGGTTACAGATAGAAATAAACTCAAACGAACTTGCCCTTGAGTTAGTCCTTGCCTCGGTCTTATGTAACTCGGATAATGACATCGATATTACTAAAGGAATACTATATTTAGGACAATCGTAACATAACAGTTTGGATATGTTTTAATGTTCGTACAAATTGTCAGAAACAAAAATTATGACGTAGGTATTTAGTTCGTTGGAACGATAGTTCCTTATCGCGCGTTGCGAGAGGGACGGAAAAAATTAAGACCAAAAGTTGTAACGACACTTTTTGCATTGTAACAACACTTTTTGCATAGAAAGCAAGGCAGTTATTTTCGTTTCGTCTTTCTATTTCGCATTGAACAGTGTGGTGTCAAGACGATTATTAACTAAAAAAAATAATTACAATTCCTTCACAAATTTTTTAAGAGAAATTATAATTGTTAAACATGATTATTATTGAATGACATCTGCCTAATCTAAAAAGATTTAACGATGTGTTTATTAGTTTCTATCTTACATAATAAAATTCCAAAAACAATTTTAAAACATTTTTATATTTCGTGGAAGTACGCTTGACAGATCGAGTTTAAAAAACGAAAGTGATGACGTTTATTGAAGTCACGCACCGTTTTTAGCACTTTTTAATTGGTCATGATGATAAATCTTACCGTGAAAATATCAGATCACAAACAATATATTCACACACAATCACAATAACTTTAAATTAACCAAACCTCTTTACTGAACAACCTTTTTACTGGATCAAGCAGTTTTTTTTTCACGATTTTCACTTGTTTGTTAGGTTCAGAAGTACTGTCCGAAGGGCGAACATTAAAGATACACAAGTAGACTCTACGCGTGTTAAACCTCTATATTGAACAACCTCTTTACTTGTACAAGCAGTTTTTTTTCTCGATTATCACTTGTTTGTTAGGTTCAGATGCACTGTCCGAAGTGCGAAGGGCGAAGACGCGTGTGAAACCTCTTTATTGAACAATCTCTTTACTTGTACAAGCAGTTTTTTTTCTCGATTGTCACTTGTTTGGTTCAGTCAGAGGCACTGTCCGAAGGTGAAACCTCTTTATTCAACAACCTCTTTACTTGTTTAAGCAGTTTTTTTCTCGATTGTCACTTGTTTGTTAGGTTGCGAAGCACTGTCCGAAGGGTGAACAATATAAGCACAAGTAGACACGTGTGTTTGGTAGATGGTAAGGTTTACAGTATTCGCACAGATGCAAGTGTTTATGGTTCCGTAACAGTGATGGTTGGTATGCAATGAGTCATGGCCAGCCAAGTTCATTGTCGCACGGCCGAACTTGAACCGGGTGACGATGGCCTCGCTTCCTACTTACTGATATACTACGCATATCTTCGCGAAATATATTGAACTATTTATCATCACCAATTAATTTAACTGTAACGTTATAATTGTTAACATTGAGTTATTCTACTAATTTTCATTTTCATTCTAATGTTTTAAGTTTTCATCGAATTTTACTTTAATTTCTATATCAAAACTATGTATGCTGACTAACTAAAACTAACCAAGTATGAATTTTATGTAGGTTAATGTTAAATTCGCTTTTTTCATAAGGGAAATAGGTATTTTTTTTCGTACTATTATTTGTGATGACATCAAAATTAATTTTGGTTAAAATAAAATAAGAGTTTAGAATATTTACCTAAGCGATAAATGTCTCAATACGCGATTAACGCCCGAAAACTGAAAGGCTACTTCTTAAGTGGCGATTTAATTGACATTTAAGTGTATGCTTCAATAGGATAGGAGCATCTTAAATATTTAGGACCCCTAAACATTTCAGTGTCGTTTGAGTATTCGGGCTTAAACCCGGGAAAATAATTACTATGATGTTAGTTAGTAGGAAATAATTACTATGACTTACTAGTAGGAAAATAATTACTATGATGTTACTACTAATGGCGTTAGTTTAAGAGTTTGTTTACGTACATCGTAAAGCATGGCAATCAGTGTAAGACCAACTTTAACTTGTTATTGATAAGACCGGTAAACACAACGCGACAATGCTCTCCATACAAGTACGTGACAATGACTCCGGCCAGACACACACAGATAATAACATTGACACCTTATATTACATTTCTTTTAATCTTCTATATAAAAAAAGCTAGCAGAGCTCCGCGGTTTCACCCGCGTAACTACCGAAACCGTGGGAATATCGTCATAAAAAGTAGCCTATGTTACTTCCAATGAATCAATGAATCTTCGTACCAAGTTTCATCAAAATCGGTCCAGTAGTTTCGGAGCCTATTCGTTACAAAAAAAATATTCCTCTTTATAATATTAGTATGATAGTGGTATAGAAAATGACTCATCATCTCTGGAACTAAAAGAACTATGAATCTGAAACTCTACATGGGTGGTCCTTTTAGAACGTATGGAAGCACTAAGAAAGTATTTTTTGGAAATTTGACTTAAAAGGGCTGTTAGAGTTTGTAGTTCGTAGTGTCTATTATGTATTCTGCGTTTATAGAAAACGCGATATATATTTTTTTTATTTATCAGAAAAAAACAACATCTATTATTACAGGATCCCCCAATGCAATAGTGTATTTACAACTAGTGAAAACTACATAAGAAAATAAGTAGGGCAAAATCGTGCCCAAAGGAGTCGGTTACATACATACAAGCAAGCAAACATACAGGTGAAACTAATAAAAGCGTGTTAAAAATATAAATAACACACCGTACCTATAAAGTGAAATTCGCAATTAGCACAGCTATTTTTTGAAAAAAAAAGGTCATGTAGGAGACTACTTATTTACTATAACGCTCTAGAAGGGCAGACCACTCGTAATATTTTAAACAAACTATGCCCAAACTTTAGTGCCTTTTTCAAACTATTTGCTACCTTTATTGAATTATAATTTCTACCTCCCGAAATAAAATAACGTTACGTTGGCCAGACTACGCAATTTTATCTACCTCATTGTTGATTTTTATCAAGTGAGTAGTTGAATAAGAGTCTACGTCACGTAAAATATATACGCACGTGTTATAAGAATTACTCTAAGAAAGACCAAAAAAACGTTCTATTTTACGCCTACTCTAGTTGAATGGCATTTGCGAATAATAGCTCCGATGGGAGCAATGGCTTGTTAAAAGAAAGTTCAACAATATTTACAGACTCTTTGATTAATGACTTCCAACTTCCAAGTCCTAATTAGTTCCAGATGATATTAATGAATTTGGATGAAAAAAATATGTCAATATAACATCTAGCAATTGTATAGTTGCTAGATGTTGTATTGACATATTTTTTGTGTCAATACAAAATCTAGCAACTGACTGAGAGACTGACTGACAGGCTGACTGATAGACTGACTGACAGGCTGACTGATAGACTGACTGACAGGCTGACTGATAGACTGACTGACAGGCTGACTGATAAAAATCAATGCACAGCTTAAACTACTGGTCCGAGAGATATGAAATTTGCAGGGTATGGTATTTATAATATTTATGTTTAAAGGAGCTTATTACTCCATAGAATCTATCTCTACTATCACATTGCCCAACGATCAAAGTCAAAGTAAAAAAAAAATATTAATTTGGATGCTTAATACATTTGTACAAAGACCACATAGAAATGTCTTAAAAACTAAGCTATAATCAGGTAGCATTAATCACTTTACTTAAAAATCGCTTGTCATAATGCTCGGGCATTATGTATAATGCCCGAATTAATCACTTGGTCCATAACATATCCAAGTATAAGAAAGGATTTTGAAGGAAGATGGAGCAAATTTCTTTTTAAACTTTTCGAATACCAGTATAAAACTACAATATAAAACAAAACATTGTTATTTTTAGAAAGAGCCAAGTAACTAAAACCAAGTAATAATATTACAATAGAATGCTTAAAATAAATAATTAACAAATGGTTGTAGGTATGAACGATTGATAGTAAGTTACACATGTAAGATAACCGTCCAATAACACCACGTTGTTTACATGTTTACTTCAAACTTACAAATTAATTTGTTATTTTATCTATTTTATTTGTAACAGAGAAACAGACAGGCATACTATACATTTTTGTTCTACTACTTTTGTTAGTCCCCAAGACTCATTTTATTTTTTTAATTTGCTTCCACAAGTACAGACTTTTTGTCATGTCTTTCTTAATTATACATAAGTAATTTTTATGATTAATAGTCAGTAATTACATTTCTTTTTATTTGCTCTGCCACCTTTCATACCTATAGCAATTAGCATTAATATAAACAAATGATATCATGTAACAAATTCATATGTGTGTTTCTTTCAAAACCGATGCAGCAATTTAAAAGTTATAATCATTTTTCAATGTGAACTATGGATTTCCATAGGTAATTCTAAAAAGGACTAGATCATATTTTTTAATCATTGCCCTTTTTAGGGATCCGTACCTCAAAAGGTAAAAAATGGAACCCTTGTAGTGTGTAATTCATATACCTAACATTCCTAAACATATTAATGATGTATCTTATTATTTAAAGTCAGTATTTACTCAGCAATCGAATTAGTTTCATTTCTCTCTATTACACTTGTACCATTAACCCTATAGATATTCTTATAAGACCACTTTCTTGTCCGTCTGTCTGTCTATCCGTGTTTAGACATAAGAAAACATAATGACGGATAATTAAGAAAGAAATAAGTATAGAACTTCCTCTATGCTATGGACGTATTTACTTTTGTAATGTGGCATGACATATCACCAGAGGCAATGACCGCGATACACTATTCGGTATGGAATTCAGGGTACGTCATGATGACGTCACTTTCAATGTCAGCCCGGCTTGCTTGAACAATGACTCCGATTGTTTAGTTAGTTTCCTTCGACTCCAAACAACATTACACTTGGCATCGTCTAAAATCGACACAAGTAAACGTCATATCATGAATGCAGATTACTTAATAATCAGTATTATAGAATAAATCAGAATGATTTTAAATAAGGTAAATTCAAATTATTACTCAGATTAAATCAATGATTTGATTCGCTTGTCTTAAGAGTAATAATTTTGTTTATGTTGAACCATTATCGAAGACAAACCTAACAACAGAAACCTAAATAAATATTTCTTTAAAATCAAGGAAAAAATAACGGTATTATGTCTAAAACTGACAGGGTAACTAACAAATCTTCACTCGCTGCGAAATTTACTTTTTCGTCAACGATTAACCGCTAAACTGACATGAACTTTCCCACAGCCCCAGCTACCGAAATACGTATCAATAAAAATATTAATATCATCGAATAAAAAACGAATAAAACGATAAACTTACCTCGATTAATCGGAAATAATCGATCGGCACACACTTGGTATCACATGCTTGATATATCGTAGAGACAATACACACAATAATTCGGAGTTCACTAGCGGGCACGGCGGGGTCACCGACCGTCCTTAGCACAGCTGCGCGGAGCCGACGGCCAGATAGCTGTCTCTCTCTAACAGACATTGCGCTCTCTACTACCGATTTCTATGCCAAACAAAATTGTGCTACACTTTTTTGGTAGGTAATGTCTGGGCAGGAAATCATTTTACCTAGATTTTTTTTCCTGTCTGGGTGAAAATTTGTTTTAGATGACACTGTTACTTTCACGAACGTCTCATTTGTAACGTTTCTTTGAGCACGATTTTCAACTTATGTGTATTGAGCTGGTAATAATAGCCTAGAGATTGAAAGCTTGAAATTTACGCGACTAGGAAATTCTCTCTCTGAAAAATGATGCTCATTTCTGATCAAAGGACGAACACTGTAAGGTGAGTAAGGGTTCAGGGATTTACGATATTTCTTTGCAAAAAAACGTTTCAGTAAGCGTCTCGTAGCCTTTTCGTAGCAACATAGGAATTCTACAAATCCCACGATAAAATCATTAAAAAAGATGACTTGCTGTATTTGGGCTTCGAACTACACTAATTTAGGTAACAAACACGGAAATCGGGATACCATTGAAGCCACTGGAAGTGTTAACGCACCTGGCCTGGCCGATGAACCCTGCATACAAACTGTGGTTTATTCTGTGGCGCGGGCGGCGATCCCGTGACGTCACCGGTCTCGTGAACGTCTACTCTGACATGTCATCGCTCCTACGCATCTTGGAAGATACCTTTCGGGGTCGGGGTACGGTCGATGGCATGTAAGCCGAATATATACAAATATAACTTAAGGATACCTATTATGATATCACAGGTATCTGGTAATAGTATCAGGATTTCTACACTATACACAATATTATAAAGAGGAAAGATTTTTTGTTTGTTTGTAGTAGTTGTTTGACGACCTCTGTGGCGCGTCGGGCGAACACCCGACTGCGACGCAGAAGGTTGCGGGTTCAATTCCCGCCGGGAACAAGTATTTATTCTGACCATAAATTCTTGTTTCTGGTTCTGGGTGTTTCCTATATGTATAAAATGTATATATTTACAAAAAAAAGTATATAAGTAGTTTATCCGTTATCTGGCACCCATAACACAAGCATTTAGTTGCTTAGCTTGGGGCTGGATGACGATGTGTAATATGTCCTGAAATATTTTTTTTTTATTTTTTATTTTTTTATTTAGTCTCCGAAACTACAGGACCGATTTTGATGAAACTTGGTATGAGGACACATTGACTCATTGGAAATAACATAGACTATTTTTATCTCCATATTCCCATGGGATCGGGAGCTACGGTGCGATGCTGATATTAATATGGATAAGTTTAACCCTTAATCTGTCTGGCTACATGCATTGAAACGTTGGACATCGTTGTTCTAAAATTTTGCAAATCTGAGGCTTTAAAAACATTGGGAATGGACCAAATATTACTTTGTACATTGTATTTCTAATATCGTACGAGTAATTTGTTGCCATGCAGCTCAATGTTTAACGCTAAGATATCTAATTGCACTGATATTTTAAGCATAATGCATTTGAACTCTCTTTTAAAACAAAGGATTATTTTTACACACATGTTTTCCATTTGAAATAAGCTAATAAAAATAAATATTTTTGGTTCAAAATAAGTATAATATTGTTTTTAAAAAGACAGTCACTGATTTTATTTCGGTTTTTTGTTTTTAATGTTATTCGCTTCTTGACTAGATCGATGGCAGGATATGAAGTCACACATTTATGTGTTATTTATAATTCGATGCATTTTCAGTGTTTTCATGTAAAAATCAATTATATTTTCCAGAAAATCTACAAGTAAGTGTACTACAGTGTCTTGAGTGAATTAATATTTGAATTGCGTTCAAATATTAATTCACTCAAGACACTGTAGGCCCACTCGAAGTACTCGTAAGTAGCAATTAGATTACATTTAACTTTACAAAAAACGTTTGCGTAATTACAAAAACAAAAAACAATATTTGTTGCATACACGTTGCATAGAATTTCTTCATGATCACGTGCCCTGAAGTGGGAATTTTAAATGAGCCTCTTCTTCATTATTTATGAATAAAAGTGTGCCTTAAAATAAGTTAAAAATGCCTATTTTCAGAACACCATGAAAAGAACAAGGAACGCAACTCAAATGTTAATCAACCCATTACCCAATCCACACACGCTGTGCATCCTTCCACTGCTTAGCTGTAGGTGTAGCTTGTAGTTTGAGCCTTCCTTAGAGATCCTTCTGATCTCTTAGGAAGCAAATGGTCTTAGGGGAGAGTGCGACGGTCATGTTGATCCCTAAGACAAGTCAGAGAGATTATCCTTCACGTGGTGCCACCTGTTATTGGTCTAATTCCCTCAGAAATAGACGTAACGAAAATCTCCTGGCGGTAAGACCACAGGGTACCAGTGGCTGTGCCCGGTGGCACGACTCACACTACAATATGTGAGGGTCGGTATAGGGGGGCAGTGGGCAAAATTGGGGGGGGGGGGGGGTTTCTATGGGGGGGAACGGGAGGGGGGTTAAGGGAAGGCCACCCGCGATAAAACCTGGTCTGTCCACAGGGTATCTGTGACTGTACTTTGTGGCGGGACTCACACTATGATATGTGAGGGTCGGATCAGGGTGGGGGGGATGGGGCGCGGAGGGGGGGAGGTCACCCGCGTGTTTATGCCGTGCGTGGAGACCCGTAAGGGGGGATGACGGGATCCTGGTGGCTGAGCGGTTTCCAACGCGGCGGTAGACGTTGGACTCTGCAACACTCCACTTTGGCCCTGATTTCTTCCGAAAACGGGAGGTCGTAGACTAGCCACCCACGATCAATCGGCTGAGGCGTCCGGTCAGACGGCCGCCAGGCGAGTGTTCTAGAAGGGAGGGGTCCGCAGGCGGCGGCGCGCGATTCTCGACGCCTTGGTTGGGCGTCGTTGATCTCGTGCCGTGCGGTCTCGTGGGCACTCTCTTCCGGAATGCTATACCGAACTAGTATCCCTGGTGTCTACTTCATAGACATCCCCAATGTTGTGGGCTCCATGGAGGGTGGGGAGCTATGTTCGGTGAATCTAACTTCTTTTTTATTATGGATCTGTCAAAACCTAACAAATCTACAGACGACCGCAAGGGCGTCAAAAAGGACAATATGTCATCCGGCGGGAGGTTTACCGACCGCAATACCAAGGGGCTTGCTCAAGCTAGTCATACCGGGCAGGGGACCATTGGGCAGCCTGGCAATCTGCCAAGCACACCCGTTGGGACGAATGCTTCGGGAGGCGAGCTTCGAGCAGCCAATCCACGGAAAAAGTTAAGCGGGGCAGCTAGGCGCAAGATGCTCCTTGAAAAGCGGACCCGGACTTTTTCTGAACGAAGTGCACCAGTCGGGGCAACTTCCGGGGGGGCAGGGGATAAATCAACTGCCGCCAAAAGAGCCAGGGAGTCCAGTGATGAGAAGGCCAACGACTCATCCAAGAGACCGAACCTGAACAAATCGTTCAGGGACGCTCTCAACGGATGCAGGATGGCGCTCATCACGGACAACTACCCGGCTACACAAGTCACCACTGATGACGTCGGACCGATTGTCAGCGCCCTCTGGCAAATGATGGTCGGTCACCCGGATCCTCTGCCTCGATTTAACATCGGGACAGTCAACGCGGGAGCACTCCATGTGTTCTGCGAGGATCAGAGGTCGGCAGACTGGCTCGCGGGGATCACTGGGGGGACGATCGGCGGCCTTACCCTTAAAGTGGTAAGCGCCAAAGATCTGCCTAAACCGGTGAAGATGGCGTGGAAGTCGAAGAACGTCTGGATCACAGATCTGCCCAGCGTTCTGTCGATGCTTCAACGCCTTAACCCCGAGTTGAGGACTGGCGACTGGAAGGTGGTGGACACGATAGTGGAGGTGGCCAGTGTCAGAAGGATTGTCCTTATGGACAAGACTTCGGCTGACCACATTAAGAAGAAGGACTACTGCCTCTACGCTGGCGTCGACAAAAGCTACTTCAAGCTTCTTGAAGATAGCGACGACAAAGTCGAGGACAAGGGCGACGCCGGCGCTGGGGCAGTGGTCCCGCCACTTGCTCCACAGGTGCTGCTGAGCGACGCAAGGCAACGAGACGAGCCGCCCCAGGACATCATCGGGGACAGTCCAGTCCCTTCTCCGGCCACTTCACAGCGTACCGATGATGTGTTGGGCGACTTATACGACCTTAACCTGTCGTCTCCGCTCTCGCAGACGGAGGCGATGGAGGAGCCTAAGGACGCAGGCGGCAGTCAATAGACTGCCGATACCCTCCATTTTCACAAGAATAAAAATGGCGGGACTCAGGTGTGTACAAATTAACTTACATCACTGTAAAGCGGCGATGGCCCTCTTGGGGCGTCACCTTAAAGGACATAATTTTTTTTATTGCCTTGATACAGGACCCATACATGACTAAGGGTGTTGTCTCAGGTTTAGGTAGAGAGGGATCTATTTTCCACTGTACTAATGAGGGTGTGAGGGCATGCGTTTATGTCAGAAATGGCATAGACGCTATGCCCTTACACGATCTTTGTTCTAGGGACCTTACAGCGGTCAAGGTCTATACGGGGGGAGGGCGAAGTCGGAGGGCGGTTGTACTGGCCTCTGTTTACCTCGCGGCCGGGAGAACCTGGAGCTAGTGATGGGTTGCGATGCGAATGCCCACCACATCACCTGGGGTAGCTCGGACACTAATGGTAGAGGGGAGGAACTTTACGAATATCTGGTAAGCTCTTCACTTCATTTACTAAATAAGGGCAATGCTCCCACCTTTGTGGAGGCTAGGCGATCGGAAGTAATTGATGTAACTATGGCCACTAATGGTATTTATAGGAGAATTACTAACTGGCGTGTGTCTGACGAAGTTAGTGGTTCTGATCACATGTATATCTGCTTTAGATACGATACAGAGGACTCCACTCCAAGTGTACGGAGAAGAAATCCCAGACACACTAACTGGGATGCGTACATTAAGGAATTAAAAAATGAGTTAGGATCAGCTAAAGGCAAATTGAACTCTACGGTTGACATTGAACTTGAGGCTGAGCGGGTTGACCGGGCCATTAAAACGGCATGGTACACAAACTGCCCAGAGAAAGCAGTGAAAGGAACTAAGGTTCCGTGGTGGACGCCAGAATTAGAAAAGAAAAGACAGGCGACTCGCCGCATCTTTAACGACGCCAAGTCCAAGAGATGTTTCAAAGATTACTCGCGAGCGCTTACCGAATACAATCTGGCAGTTCGCAAGGAACGAAGGAAATCATGGCAATCTCACTGTAAGGACATTAATTCTGTTCCTGAAAGTTCAAGATTGATAAAAGCAATGACTGTGAGTAGAAGTAACACTCTAAATGCTGTTAGAACCAATGACGGGAGACTAACAGAATCTGGTAAAGAAACCCTAAGGATCATGATGGAAACACATTTTCCCGACTGCAATATTCATGATAATTCTGGCACTGATGATCCCATGTCCGCAGAGGAGCAAAATCTGCGAACTACAAAAGCGGACTGGGATGTTGCAAAAAAGGTAGTAGAGGAAAGAAAACTGAGTTGGGTATTGCAAAACTTTCAACCATTTAAATCACCAGGTCCGGACGGCATATACCCGATACTACTACAAAAAGGTCTTCTCACACTAGGCCCGCACCTGATGCGGCTTTTTAAGGCCTGCATAGCCTTTGGATACATTCCAAAGATATGGAGGGAGGTTAAGGTAACATACATTCCGAAACCAGGGAAGGACAGCTATGAAGAGGCCAAATCATTTCGTCCGATAAGTATCTCGTCTTTCCTACTAAAAACCCTGGAGAAATTGGTAGATCAATACATAAGGGATGGGCCTCTCACAAAGAAACCGTTTCACAAGCTACAATGTGCCTACCAAACCGGGAAATCAACCGAAACCGCGTTGCACCATGTAGTCACGAGAGCAGAGAATGCTATTGACGGTCAAGAGATTTGTGCGGCTGCGTTCCTGGACATTGAGGGGGCATTTGACCGCACAACATTCGAATCGATCATGAAAGCCGCCAAAGAACACGGCATTGACCCTACCCTCTGCAAATGGATTGACTTCATGCTGAGGGGCAGGAGAATAAGGTCATTTCTATTAGGAGATGAAATTCACGCCACAACAACAAAAGGATGCCCTCAAGGAGGGGTATTGTCACCTACACTGTGGTGTCTGGTAGTAGACTCCCTCCTAACCAAACTGAACAGAGGGGCATGCTACGCTGTGGGATATGCAGATGACATAGTTGTCATGATCAATGGTAGATTTCCGGAAATTGTCTCGGATCTTCTACAACAGGCTTTGAAGGACGTGGAGGAATGGTGTGTTGAAAACCATCTCACCATAAATCCCAACAAAACTACGATTCTTCCTTTTACAAGAAAGAAGAGGTTGAGCAGTTTGAAGAAATTGCTTCTATTTGACACAGAGTTAGAATGGTCGACCAACGTGAAATACCTTGGCATGACCTTAGACAAGGAGCTCACATGGAATCTGCATGCCAAGAAGGCGACAGAAAAAGCTATGAGGGCCTTCAACATGTGTAGATCGGCGTATGGCAAAACCTGGGGTCTGAAGCCTAGGGTACTGTACTTCATCTACACTACTATGATTCGCCCAATTTTAACCTACGGCAGTGTTGTATGGTGGACCAGAACCAAACTAACATCATGCGTAAAGGAATTAGGCAAACTACAAAGGATGGCCACTATGGCTATCACAGGAGCGTTTAAGTCCACGCCTACGAAGGCGCTAGATATAATTCTAAACTTAACCCCTCTTCACATCTTCATACAACAGGAGGCAATTAAAACCTTATACAGACTAAAAACGGCAGGCGATTATAACTGCAATAGGCCCACAACGAGGCATACAAAAATGGAGCTTAATGATGAGCTTCAAAGGAAGATGAATATGATTAGCGACGTTATGCCGTGTGTCAAAATCTTCAAAAGAAACTTTAAAATACATGTCCCCACAAGGGAAGACTGGACACAGCAACTGCGCTCACCAGACGCAGACTGCCTCATTTGGTATACAGACGGTTCGAAAACTGAGTCTGGTACTGGAGCAGGTATTTACTCAGAATCTTCACAACTGTGGAGTAGTTTGGGTCAATACACTACGGTCTTTCAGGCAGAGATGTATGCAATCATAGCATGCGCAGAGGAAAATCTGAAAATGAGTGTAGAGAACAAGACCATCTACATTCTTAGCGACAGTCAAGCGTCACTAAAGGCCCTAAATTCCTGCAAGGTAAACTCGAAATTGGTCCTGAATGCGGTGAAAACCCTAAACAAGTTGGGCCGCAGGAACAAGCTGCGACTACTATGGGTCCCAGGCCATGTAGGAATAACAGGAAATGAGAAAGCTGATGAGCTAGCAAGGACAGGATCGGCAAGTGCTATGCT
This sequence comes from Idaea aversata, assembly GCA_907269075.1. Taxonomy (NCBI): domain Eukaryota; kingdom Metazoa; phylum Arthropoda; class Insecta; order Lepidoptera; family Geometridae; genus Idaea; species Idaea aversata. The sequence continues at coordinate 5,268,202 of OU026084.1, forward strand.
TGGACCAGAACCATGTATGGGCCTGCCAGCATGCACAATCATAAAGGCCGTAAAGGATTACGCTGATAAGAAACACACGCAAGAGTGGGAAATCAGTCAAGGGTTGCTACATTCGAGGAAATTCATAGGTAGCAGCACCAGAGGGGCTTCTAAATTTATATTGAACAACAGTAGAAGCAAAGCACGAGCTGTGGTTGGTGCCTTGACAGGACATTACGGAACCAATGACATGCTTTTGAAAATGAAGTTAACTTCAAATAACGACTGCAGAGCCTGCGGTGAGGACAGGGAAACTATGGAGCACGTACTGTGTGAATGCGACGTCTTAGCAGCGAAGCGTATGAGCCTCCTTGGGAATGCGTATCCCAAACCGGAGGAGTATAGGTTTCTTCCTCTCAGTGGGATCACCGCGTTAATCGACCACTTCTTCAAAGAGTAAGAAACATCAAGGTAGGGGTAAACACAAAAGATCCCATTGGGTCGAAGTGTTGCTGGCAATTTTGTCAGCCCCCATTATATAAGATAAGATAAGATAACCCATTACCCAAGACATTGTAGGCCCACTCTAAGTACTCGTAAATACCAAAAAAGTTACATTTAACTTTATAAAAAAACGTTTGCGTAATCACAAGGTCAAAAAATAATATTTATTGCATAGGATTTCTTCAACATCACGTGCCCTGAAGTGGGAATTTTAAATGAGCATCTTCTTCATTATTTATTCATAAAAGTTTGCCATAAGTTAAAATGCCTATTTTCAGAACGCCAATGAAAAGAACAAGAAACTCGTGCGGGCTTCATTTCCAAAAGGGTACCGACGCTCTCTCCATACAAACGTAGTCGACTGTTTTCTCCCTGGATAATGACACTAGATCAAATATTTTCGTACCATAAAACTTATAACTACCATGACCATGCCCCAATGTCTTATTATTATATATTTTTTGTTTTTGTAAGACTCTTGTTTCTATGATAATTAGACTATGAAAAAACCAAGACATATGGGGGCATAGTCATGGCAGTTATAGGTTTCATGCAACAAAAATATTTGCTCTAGTGTCATTATCCAGGAAGGAAACAGCCGACTACGTTTGTATGGAGAGAGAGCCGGTACCCTTTCCTCTTAATGCCATAACTCTGAAGAAATACAGGAAAAAGTCGAAATTGCTAAAGTATAATAATAATAAAAATGAGTTTTCCGGTGTGCGGTGACAGAGTTACGTTACGATACGATGTGATTCACTAATAAATTGCATATTAAAGGTGGTTAACGATTAGGAACAATTTCCTAATCGTCGGTCCCTGTCGGATTGAATAGAAATAAGTGAGATGCGAGATGGTGCGAAATTAGCCGAATTTCGCTAACACATTTTTTCTGTCATAATACAACTAGCTGTTGCCCGCGAATTCGTTACTTTTCAGGATGTAATACAAGAATCTGTAAATTAAAAATTCAAAGTCCTGACTAACATAATATAAGTATATTTATTATTTTTTTATATCATTATTCATTTATTTATTATTTATTAATTAAAGCACAGCTAAAACTACTTGACGGATCAGTCTAAAATGTTGTGAGTAGGTTTTAATAAAACTAAATGTCGTAATACTTTTTTCTCTAATTTGACGAAATTTCAATTTGTCATGGTCCGGGAAAACCTTAATATCAAATTGCCTTACTTTTAAAATGATCGAAAGTCATAATTACTTTAATCTAAAACTTCTGATTCCCAGAATACCTAAATATTGAAATACACATTTCCTTCAAATACCAAAATGTCAAAATAACTTAAACGGTAGCTTACCTAGGCATCCACCAAGAAAGGATTTTAGATAATTCGTGAACGAAATCTTAGTCAAATCTAGTATTTTAATAAAATATTTATTCCAGACCAACCTAATTTAAGTTATTTAAAAAACTGCAGGTTCTAGTTAACTGTTAAGAGGAAAGGGTACCTGGCGCTCTTTCCATACAAACTTAGTCGACTGTTTCCTCCCTGGATAATGACACTAGAGCAAATATTTTTGTTGCATAAAATTTATAACTGCCATGATCATGCCCCTATGTTTTGTTTTTTAAATCTTAATTTGTATGATAATTAGAAAATGAAAAAACCAAGACATAGTGGCATAGTCATGGCAGTTATAGGTTTTATTCAATAAAAATATTTGCTCTAGTGTCATTATCCAGGTAGGAAACAGTCTACTACGTTTGTATGGAGATAGAGCCGCCCTTTCTGAAGGTTACCGCCCTTTCATCTTAAATAGAGGTAAATATTCTTCTAACAAAGTGTTTAGTCCGCAAATCCCTAAGCCCGTCGACTCCTTAACTCCTAAAAGATTAGCATGCAGTTGCTCTTACAGTTATATAATTTGCATACTAACTTGATGCTAGAAGAAGAATGGAAAGGTTTCTATTGTTGGGGAAAAGGAATTGTGTTTTGTCACTATTTAAAGATTTGGTTCGCTGACTGTGCTATGGGTTAGTTAGTTTCAATAAATTGACTTAGCGCGATCAATTTGTATTCAACTAAAAAAAGGGCTTCATTGGAAATAACCACAGTGCTAACGTGATCTTAATCTACACTGAATTTTATAAAGAAACTAGCGACCCGCTCCGTCTTCGCACGGCTATATAATGCATGTATTATACATATAAACCTTCCTCTTGAATCACCCTATCTATTAAAAAAACCGCATCAAAATCCGTTGCGTAGTTTTAAAGATCTAAGCATACAAAGAGAAATAGGGACAAAGAGATATAGGGACGGCGAAAAGTGACTTTATTTTATACTATGTAGTGAAGCTAAACAGACAAACATACTTAACCTAACAAATTTTAACACACGTTACTTTTAGATTAAATAAAACTAACACGTAATCTCGAGAAAAAAGACAAGTGAAACCTGATAGTTACGCACCTACCTACCTAAACAGTATACGATAGTTTTCCGACTGCAACGGAGAGAAAGTGCAAGCAACACGGAAGGTATAGCTTCATTTCACACTGCACAATTAGCCATTGAATAGATCATCTGTGATAGGAGAAAGCATAAGTAAGTACTTGACACGTACTTGGATAATAAAACCGTAGTTATTAATTATAACTATTTATAATTGAAGGGAAAACCCAACAGTAGAGTTTGAAAATTCAAAGTAGGTATTTCAGAATCTTACGTGGCTTTAAATGCCAAAGCTTTAAATGTTTGCAAAAAATGATGCTAAAAAATTGTTCTTAAAACCTAAAAAATAGCCATAGGCATGCAACGATTTTTGTAGTTTTGACGTTAGATTCACCAACATGGTTTCACTTAATTATCAGTTGGAGTAAAATATTTAAATAATGAAATAAAAAAGCGTGAATTAGTTATGTCGTATTCTAAAAAAAACTTATGTTCTATCAAACGTTCAGAGTTCAGAGTGAAATTGATTCTACGAGAATTACTTTATTGCAACCGCAATTGCAACTACGAATGAAGACTATCTAAACACTGCCTTAGTTTATCTATAAATCAAAGAAGCAATTTTATTATGGACATGCAATGTTTTACCATACATGACGACTTTAGACTAATAAAATAATTTAAAGGTACTAAATTAACAGCTTGGATAGGAAATCGAAGAAAGTGTTTGATAAATTCTACTTATATTCATATTACTTATAATCTAACAACATACTGCATGTAATTTTTTTGATGTTAAAACTTTAATTCCAATAAATGTTTCTCTATAAAGCGAAATAAAGTAAGTTTTATCGTTTGATTCCATTTGACATTAGCGTGCGTGCGTGGGCGCATCATTCGAAAGTAAAACTATTCGAGAAGAGCAATTAACGATGACCCTAGTTGACAATGTGGATCATGCATTGGTGTTCTTGATAAGAGTATCTATGTATATGTTATCGTTACTGAACTAAGCTGAATATACCAGGGTTTATGCTACAGAAAATGTCTTTTTTAATGTTTTTATCTGGGTAAGATTGCAAAGACCTTCTGAATTCCAATCATGTAACCCAACATGAAGTAATCTTCAATCTTTATTAGGATAGATGTCGTCTATTGCATCAATACTGCATCAATGCGAATGCAGTTACGTTACGTATACTGAACTAAACGCTTCCGCGTGCAAGCAGGAAGCGCTAACCACTTTCCCTTTTGCCTGTGCGCAGCAGCCGACCACTATGCATCAGTATAACCCGGCTAAGGCAAAATGCACCTCATCTCACACAGTACAACTGCAGAACAGTAACCACTGCAACACGGCCGTGTCATAATGCAGTTAACCGGCGAACGAGGTTAAGTGCTCACTGCTCTGCGATGCGTGGCATCTGCTAAGCATTTGAATTAGCAGAATTTAAGGTTATGAACAAAATACGCAATTACTGACCACTATTATGCAGTATGCACTTCCTGGGTTCAAGAACTATTGTCGGCCGGCTATTGTTACGGCCAGTATCAAATGTTGCACCAATATAACAAACATAGATCAATGGCCTAGCTTTCTAACCTCTGATTATTGGTTATTTTGCATTCATTGTTATTCAATCCTGTTTTAATTTAACCCCTTCCGTCTTCATGAATAAAACATGGAAATAACTGGTTATGTTGAATGGGGACGCGTGTAAAAATAGGTGAGTACAATTAAAGTGTACTTTGAATTCCAGTTTTGAGAGAGGGCTTTGAGTGTATGGGGAAACTGGCGCAGCTATCAAAGGAAAGACAAGACTGACATAATACAGACGAGGAGGCGCCTACATTTGACCTATATACGAGCGCGGACATTGACCCCGCGATCATGGTTGCCTTGCGCGGTTGGACGAATCGCAACGGGGTGGCCGACGAATTTTCACACATGGCACCTACCTAAGTAAATTTCACGGGATAAACAGGCGCCGTAATCTAAAATAAATATAGGTAAATGCTGTTCTAATGCATCTAAGACCTTACAGTATTCATTGAAGAGAGTACACAGAAAAAAAGTTTCTTGAAGTAAGCTAAAATCCTTTCCAGATGATAGATAATGAATTTATTGGTATTAGTAAAAATCTTAAAATTATGCAATATTGTTAATTTAAAACCAATAAGTGTCTTAAATCAAGAATAGTGTTTACTATTTTTAAGAACATTCACTAAAAACAAGAAATTATTCTCTAGCTTCTATCTATAGGGAGAGATTATTTCTTGCTTCTAGAACCTTTTTTTCTGTGTAGCTACAAATATTTTTTATGCTTTCTTCTACAACAATATGATTTTGTTTAAAAAAATATCTATCACTTAAGTTTTTATGAGATGTAAAAAAGATTCAATCAAAAATTGTCGAAAACACTTACGAAAAGCTCGATGCTATCTTAGCGATTTTGTGACATAACAAAATCGACAGAATCGAGCGGGAGAGTTCACGATCGGACGGCGACCCCCGAATATAGGCCGACCACCGTCGTACTCTGGCTATTTTGCTCCTTTTTCCTGCTACTTTATTATTGTGAGCCTCTATTTTGGTAATTAATCACGTAAACTTTGGGTAAAGTGGGCGTTTCATCCTTTTACTCGGTAACTATGTAGGAAGATAAAGCGCGCCTAGTACCTACACGTTTAAATTTGTATTTTAACTTGGTGGAATCAAAACATGTATGAAAAATTTCAGCTCAATTGGTAACCGGGAAGTGGATTAAAATTAAGTTGCAAAATTTTTACCGAACAAACTTACATAAATACATTGCAAGTTAAATAAAAGCTTTAAAAAAATCGCCAAGCGGCTTAAGATTTCCTGCTGGTTTGCTTAAGAACTTTACCTATTTTATTTAATTATTTAATTGTAATTATGAATTTCAATATCTGAAATAAATGAATTTAAATTAATTTAAGATTATGACGATTCTTTTGAGGCAAACAATTGGCCGGTACAGAAGCTCTGTTTGCCACAAACACAGGTTTATGATTATGTTTGAGATTGACGCGTTCTTTCAATGTGTGCCCACTGTTTTTGGGGAGATGGGAAGAGTATTGTAAAGACCTCGCACAAATCAATATTCGTCCGCTTTGAAACAGATACTAACCGGTTTCACGGTAAATCTTTTGGAAGGAAGCTTATTTTATGGTTTTAAATTATTCATACCTAACGTAAGTAGAGCGAGTATTTTCTAGGAATAATTAGTGACTGAGTCTATAGGCTCTTTGACAACATAAAACCAAAAAAAGAAAGTGTTGTATGTAAACGTAATATTGGCTTTACATCTAATCTGGACGATTTAACAGCGCCAGTAATTTTAAGCCATTTTATTAGTACCTTGTAGTGCCTAGAACATTTATTAGATAGAACAGGCTTGACTAAAAATCTATACCTATAAAAAAATATATAAAGACAGAAAAGACTTAACAAGTAGGTAAGCTCTGATACTACAAGAGCTCAGAGTCTATGAAGAGCGCACTTACCTCTTAAAAGGAAAGGGACCTCTTTTATGACGTTGGAAGATAGATAGATAGATCGCTTAATTGCACACACAAGTTACAGAAAAAGTAGGTACAATTAATTAACATTATCACTACATAGTATAAAACAAAGTCGCTTTCTCTGTCCCTATATCCCTATGTATGCTTTAATCTTTAAAACTACGCAACGGATTTTGATGCGGTTTTTTTTAATAGATAGAGTGATTCAAGAGGAAGGTTTATATGTATAATAGATGCATAATATAGCCGTGCGAAGCCGGAGCGGGTCGCTAGTACAAAATAAAATAGTGGCACAATAAACGGCGTACTAAAAAGGAAGCAAACTATAAAGAAATAATTTTTGAAATTTCGACCACTAAAAGGGGTAAAATGAGCTGTTTTTAGTTCGTATAACTATTATGTATTTGTAGGAAATGCTTAAAAAGACACTAACGCGGTTAAAAACGCGGGGCAATGGTGTAATTAATATAAAAACACTTTTCAATAGCATTTCCAAACGTTTCATAATCAGTGTTCCTAGGTAATAAAACAGCATATCGCAAGCATAATTTTATTACATAAAATCTGGGACATGTAAAGCTTAATTTAATAGCAATGTATGCTACAATAATGGTGCGATAAGAAATATAAACAATAGTTGAAATAGGGCGTTATAGGCCTTCCAGTCCTACAGTATTGTAGGAAATCATTAACCTAGAATTTCTAGCCTTTTTCCAACTGTAAGTAGTGATTTATTAGTTTTGCTTCCAACACTTTATCAAGCTGTAAACTTCTGAATAATGTCAGAGAAAATACAATTTTTAGGATGATTATATAAGTACTAATACTAGTTGCGCTCCGCAGTTTTATCCGCGTAAGTTTCTATTCTGTGTGAATGTATTAGGATAAATGTCTTTTTCTTCTTCTCTTTTCCCCACTATGTTAAGTCTGCACAAGATATCATCCTTCTTTATTCCACTCTACTCCCCGTAAAATATTATTACATTATCTTGTTTCAAATTCAATCAATAATTTTCAGGATTCTGCCTTGGGTTACAACATTACTATTTTCTTAAGGAACCCTATTATTTTTTTTAATTAATTATGGCCTATGTTATTATCCGATAATGTAGTTTTCTATCGGTGATAGAATTTTTTAAATCAGCCCAGTAGTTTCAAAGCCTATTTGTTACAAACAAAAAAAATAAAAAGTGTATAGATGTAGAAGTGCTAAGTATGAGTTTATGATTTTGCAGTGATATAAAGATATTTCGATAATTAGTCTAAATAATATAATGTCACATAAGCAAATAGTGAAAATTTAAGCTACAAATATTTATAGTTAGCGAGGGGCGTTGCTAATCTAACTGACCCATATACACGGGCCGGTGAAAGACCTCGTAAACTACTGGAAGTGCATTATTTGTCCACAACAAACTAATTCATTCCTTATTACCTCCTATTATAGATCAAAATTGCACCGCAAACTAGCACTGTAAAGTGCATGGTTATTTACTAACGTTTATGACCAGCCTCTACGGTTTCACGGAATAATTTGTTTAAAATGCATTCATAGTTCATCTAATTTCTGAAATTGAGGATACTGTGAAAACATATTATTAAACATTGCCTAAATGCTTTTATGTTTAAGTTTTAGGAATTGGTTATTCAAACAATTATTTAACTTCCATACCTATATTAGGACTGGACGACCCAGTTGGCACAATGGTCACCATGCCGGACTGCCAAACACAGGGTTGCGGGTTCGATTCCCGCCTCAGACAAGGTATTTATGCTTAGATATTTGTCTGTGGTCTGGTTGTTTCTATGTATTTTTATAAGTATAAATTTACAAAAGAAAAGTATAATGTAGTATATCCGTTGTTTAGCACCCATAACACAAGTCTAATTACTTAGCTTGGGGCTAGATGGCGATGTGTGGAATGTCCTGCAGTATTTATTTATATATTAACTAGCTGTCCCGGCAAACGTTGTTTTGCTATTTACAAAAAAAATACAAAAAAAAAATAGATGTTGGCCGATTCTCAGACCTACTGAATATGCTCACAAAATTTCATGAGAATCGGTCGAGCCGTTTCGGAGGAGTTCAAGTTCGAACCCCGTGACACGAGAATTTTATATATATAGAGAAGAAGTAAAAATCACCCACTCACTCATCAGCTCATCACGAAAGCTCAGAAACTACAAGTGCTAAGAGTCTCAAATTTTGCATGGGGATTCCTTTTGGGACGTAGCGGAGCACTAAGAACGGATATTTTGGAAATTCGACGCCTAAAGGGGTAAAAAAGCCGATAAAGTTTGTAATTCATGACAACTATGATGTATTCTTATCTTTTTTTTTAAATATATACCATCACGGGTAATACTAAGGGGCGTAGCTAGTTCGATATACAAAAACAGAATCAACAACCTAATCTCTATCTTAACGCCGATAAATTTGCTCGAGAAAGTATTTTCTATCAGACAATGCTTTGTGCCTCTACCTACCTAACTAAATACCTATTAAACAGATGTTGAATACTTTTATTATTAAACTTATGTACTTATTAACTTTTTTCTTATTTGATTTTAAATTACCATGGTTATTTTTACAATTAAAGTTAAAAATTAAGTTGTTAATATCGAGCTCCACAAAATAAAACAATCAATATGCAAAATATTCTGTTTTAAATAACTTCAATTTTTTATATAATTTAACTCATAATAAAACCATTTTTGGAAATGTTTAAACCCGTATGACTTAGTATCTATTATTACCTAAATATACTTCAGAATACACATTTTAACAAAAATGTTAATAATCTTAAAAACGCGTATAGTTTCACGTTATAAACAGCTGCTACAAAATAATGATAACAAAACACCGTCAAATGAAAAGTCTGGCATTGTTGCAATATACAAGTAAGATATTGAGAGTATCTAAGGTATTTTATGAATATATCCATGCTTTTTGTTTGAAGTTTACTGAAGAAGTAGTCGTTTGTCGTTTGCTGAAGCTTTCAATATTTACAAAGAAAGCTTCTCAAACAAATCCGTTCTATAAATATGTATTGTAGTTAATACATGTTTCCATACATTTTCTAAAGCGGTATTAAACACCTACGCGAAGAGAAAACAAACTATAGATTTACTATCGGCGGATAGCTCGCAGGGTTCCGTAACCAAAGGCTAAAAACGGAACCCTGTTACTAAGACATCGCTGTTTGTTTCCTTTCAAATATATACACCCACCAAGCAATCAATTGCGCGTCTGTAGAGCGATCATTGCACGATTTTTGAAGATTGCTAATTTAATAAGGCTGCGGATATTGATGTAACATAAATACCTAAATAATAACAAACGAACTTAAAGTTTATTTAATGACTATTTCTAACTGTCTATTGAATAAATTTGATTAATTTCGGTAGGTAAAATTAGCGTAATATTTGTCATTTTCTCGTTGCAGCAAAAAAAACCAGTGCACGGTTTCCATATGCCTTATGCGAAGATAAAAGAAAAGTTAGAAGAAATATAAACAGAAAGATCTATAGATATACTATTTGATACTGGCTACATACGTGTGAAATAATTACTTGTAAAAAATATATAATTTGTCTATTTTTTAACTCGGTTAAAAATGTGAACAGTCGGCGAACTATCCACCTCGTTGAGATACTTCAGGTTTGAAGTCTGTTTTCACTCTTTGTACTACAATCTTGTTCGTCCTACACTAAGTATAGGTAGGTACGTTTATTGTGAATTTCAGAAACAACATTTGATTCCTAAGGTTTCATTATTTATTGTGATTGTTTCATTTAGATTAACTCTGAAGCGTACTATCTAAATTATTTGTATTGTTTTTCAACTGTTATCATTTGTAAAAACTATTTATTGTCTAAGTTTCACCTTGTTACCACAAAAAGTTAAACTTGAATGAGACAGTTCGTAATGTTAGTTACTTACCATTTTCTATAATTAATGAGTTTTACTTTTTAGTAACTCTTAACACTTACTATGTTGCTCTGCTATTTAAAACTTACAGTTATTATTTTGTATCAGTATCTATTAGCGACAGCTAATTAATATTATCCTAGGGAAAACGGTAATAATTTGTTTTAAATTGGTTCAATAGAAATAAAACCCATTAAGTAGTACCTATTGTCTAAAAAAGTTGCAAAATTTACAAAAGCAATTGTGGACCTGTAGGGTTGTGCACATGTCATTTATATTACGCTTAGAAAATAATAATATTTACAGAAAATACTTACATTTTTATTCGTAGGCCTATAAATACCCGTTTAACCTTTTTCCTTCATCTCTGCTTGTTTGAAGTAAAGGTAAAGCGTTCTTGAACCTGTGAACAACATATTTTATTACAATATTAATTTTAATACAATGTACGTCGATAAAAATCAAAGACCTTAAAAGCAACCAAAATACAATTAAGATTGTCATGTTAGACTCTTATTGTAAACTAGCTGCGGCCTGTGGTTTCACCCGCGTAACTCCCGATCCCGTGGGAATATCGGGATAAAAAGTAGCCTTCCTCGATAAATGGACTATCCAACACAAAAAGATTTTTTCAATTAGAACCAGTAGTTCCTGAGATTAGCGCATTGAAACAAACAAACTCTTCAGCTTTATAATATTAAGTATAGATGATGTCAACAAGAAATCAAACTTTAAAAAAAAATCTTCTAACTAATTGCAATTATTCGGCTTTTTGTATGCTTGCTTTTGATTTTTTAATATTATCGGGGGTTTTTTATTAATTAGGAATTAACTATAGAATGAGATACTCCCAATAAAATGTTATAGAGTGTAATTAATAGATAGATAGGTACACACTATTGCACCATTAAGTAAATTAAAAATAAGAAATTTATAAATAACTAAAAATAAAAAATAAAAATGGCACAATGGGCGGTCTTATTGCTAAAAGCGATCTCTTCCAGGCAACCCTTGCCGTATCTACAGCAAAAAACCTCAATTTTGGAAATTGATTGAAAGCAGACAACGTAAACAAAAAAGCCAATAATGCGGATGTTGGTAAGTACCGAGGATATTTATTTTGTCAGATGAAGTTTGCATTGTAATTAGACCTTAATGAGACACGTCTAATAAAATTCTGCTAAATTGTTTTTCGTTTTAAGACCATTCATCCACTGCGGCAATTTACCCTAATTAGAACCAATGATGCTTCCTATAAGAGTCCTAAAATATTTTATGGAATTCTATGAATATTCTGCAATACATAGTATCCTTAGTCACCTTCTTCAGCATCCTTATCAACTTAAACATAAGTAGGATTTATCTAATTATCATAATATTATTTAAAAACTTCAACCGATCGTAAGAAGCAGTAGCTGGAAATCCATGTTACATTTTTAAGTCTTCCGGCCAAAGCTTTTCTATTGAAGAAACACAAACATAATTTGTTTGTGTACTATGAATAGTATAAAAATAACTTTTTTTATAATATTTCCATTTGAGGGTAATTTTTGAAGCATAACGTTTTAATTTTCATTAACCTGAAACGTTCAGCGAAGAGTCCTTATCCTCTTCAAGGGCATTCCGTATAGAATCTTTATACAAAAATCCTTATTTGCAAGTCACTACCACTATCTTGCACATAAACTGTAACAATCCACTTAAAGTTCAGGGGGCACTCTGAAAACTGCAATCACGTCACAAGTTCATGGCATGCGTACCAGGACGTCAGATAAACATAGGAGATGTGTCGCAACGATGGCACGGCGAGAGCGTAGTAGCAGCGAGCGCGCGGCACGCCGGCAAAGCGGTGACTGACCGACACAGTGCCGCACCACCCCGCCTGGATCGCTCCTCCGGGACCCTGCCACCGGGAACGGACCCACAACTACCCGTTCCCGGGCGCCCACGACACCACACGTGCTTCCTAACAGAACTGCGAACCACCTTGCCTAAATCTATCCGTACCTCTTCCGCATCCACCCCCTTAGCATCTCTCTCACACCTAAATATTAATTCTCAAAATTCAACCTTATTAAAATTCATAACTCAGAGCAGCATTGCTAAAATTTCCCACTGACAGAGGAACAATTAAGGTATCTAATCCAACGTCATTATTCAATTTTATAATCAATCTGCAAATTTATTGCTATTGCATATTTCTTGAGAATCTCATTGCGAAACGCTCTGTGTCAAACACAGAATTATGAAATGTCAGAATGATCTAAAGTCTTAAAGCTTTAATTACACTAGTTTGATTAAGATAAAAGGTCATTCATAAAGCTTAAAGTAATCCGATCGATGCTCGAAGTTTTATGGGTTTAAAGTATAAGAACATGTAGATATGATATGATAACATAGCTGTTGCAGTAATGCAAGTGCAGTGGTCTGAGCTGAGGTGTATAGACAGTGAAAGTGGTTCGCTGGACTCGCCTCGGAGCCACCGCGGTCAGACCTTGGGAAAATAATACGACTCAACGCTTACAATGATGCAATTTCCTTCTAATTTTGCAATTTTCGATCTAATGCTTAGTGCACTTCGTTATAAATTTTAGCTAAGTAAAGCTTTAAGATAATAATAGGTTAGGTACCTACTTAAATGTATTTAATCTAGGTAAAGCTATCTTCATAGTATTGTCGAAGAATCAGAGTCGAAATAAGTTGATGAAAAACATACTTTTCTGAGGTTTTGTGAATTTGAGGGTAGTACGTATTTTCGCAAAGGTTGTATCAACTTCACATTTGTAGAACTTCCATGGTTTCTCTCTTTCATATAAATCAGTCTGTCTGCCTTTAACCGTGACCATGGAAAATGTATAACTTCCGAAACGACAGTTTTTACAATAAATTATTTCTTTCATAGTAGGAAAGTTTAGTTAGTTACTTTTAGATAGTTACAAAAACAATAGCAATGCCATTTTATCCACTCATGAGCGCGACACCTAAAACGCAAAATGCCTAAGTAGCGTAATTCCTAAAGCACATAATGCCTGGAACGTATATTATCTGTAAATCAGTATAGTAACACAAAACACAAGATGAGATTCCAAATTCCTTTTAATATTATTTCATTATGTTAATAAGCTCCTATCTATTAACAAAAGAATGTAGACAGCAAATATTTATGTTATTGCATAAGCAATATTTATTTCCTTGTTCATTTGATTCGCTATTAATTCATTGATTACATATATTTTAGATAATTGATGTACCTACGTATTCTGTATTAATCCCTTTTACCGAATAAACTTCTGACCTATCTTAATTACTGCGACCAAAACTGACTTTCATAATAAATATCAATCTGAAATAGGACGACCTAAGAAAACATGAATGAATTATGTGAGACAGGATATGAGAGAGATGAATGTTAAAGATGAGAGAAAAAGACATACTGTGCTGACCCCAAATATATCAGAATAAGAGTAGGCAGAAAATAAATATAGAAAATAGTTACACAAATTAATACGGGAGCAAATAAAGCTCGCTACTTATATTTTTATTCGGGCTATTTTCCGCAATTAGATCCTTTTTAATTGGGTCCTTTTTGCGTGAGGATGGAGTAGGCTTGCCCAGCACCTACTACCCCCTCAGCTTAGTCGACTATATCCAGAGGAAATAACTTGTCTATACTTCTGGAGCCAACTAAGCCGCAATGCAATGCAGCAATGTAAATTTAGCGCACATCAATTTAGCGAAAAATTCATCGATGCCGGAATTCGAACCCACGACCTTCAGAATGAAAGTCGATGTATCTACCACTAAGCCAACACCGCTCTACAAAAGCTCTCTATGACGGAGAATAAACGACATCGCCCAGAAAACAAGAGCTCTCTCGCCCTAATTTTTTCAACGAACGCAGTGATTTTTTGTCGATAATTATAGTTTTTTATCGACTGGTCGATATACGCAGGAGCGATTACGCAAAGCTTCCCCGAGGAGCGAGGTCGTTGGCAATGGACTCGGTTCAATGTCACCAAATATATCACCGAGTCGTATACGGCAAGTGTAATAACTTGATACTGTAACGTTTGTTTACAATGTTGCTAACGTAATAATGTTACTGATAGCGCTGTTTATTTTTTATTTACTCACGTAGAAATAAATATTGTTTATCAGTTTCATTATTTGACTAGCTGCGCTCTGTGGTTTCACCCGCTTAAGTTCCGATCCCGATAAAAGTAGCCTAGCTGTTACTCCAGGTCTCCAGCTAGCTACATACCAAGTTTCATCGCAATCGGTCCAGTAGTTATTGCATGAAGGCGTAACAAACATACACACACACAAACGCACATACTAATACACAAACTTTCCCATTTATAATATTAAAGTAGCATAAGATAGGATATGATTTTCACCTTCGATTTTGCGATCCCTTGAGCTGACCATATCTATCGGGATAAAAAGTAACCTATGTGTTATTTCAATAGTCCAGCTTTGCGTGAAGTCGGAACAAACATACGCACATACTTCTACATTTATATTATTAGTAGAAATTAAATTAACGTACCTAACTCTACTTTGAAAGGAACACATTTCAAATCTAAATTCTATATTCTTTAGGAATAATAGAATTTGCATGACATCAACTAGCTAAATAACTAGACTTGTGTTATGGGGGCTAGGCAACAGATATACTACTTATATTCTCTTCTTTTGTAAATATCACTTCACTATCACTATCACTACATAGTATAAAATAAAGTCGCTTTCTCTGTCCCTATTTGCCTTTGTATGCTTAAATCTTTAAAACTACGCAACGGATTTTGATGCGGTTTTTTAATAAATAGAGTGATTCAAGAGGAAGGTTTATATGTATAATACATGCATAATATAGCAGTGCGAAGCCGGGACGGGTCGCTAGTATACTTATAATACATAGAAACAACCAGACCCCAGACAAATATCCAACCCTGTGTTTGGCAGTCCGGCATGGCCAACTGGGTCGTCAAAATAATAATGATTTAACAATAATGGAGACGAAGTATCAAAAACCGTGAGCATAGTATACGACCGTTGTGTTGAGTGGGTCGACGACCGCAGTTTTCGGCGCCCCCGAGTTTCAGCTGTAACGCGATCCTGCTTACACACACACACAGTCACACACACACAACACTGATAGTAACACCGGAAAACTATTGTAGTGCCGCTGTGTTTTATGTCGTAGACTAATTTCTATTTAACTAGCTGTGACTAGCGGTTTCACCCGCGTGGATTAGCATCTCGTGGGAATGTTTAGAAATGGCTTTATGCTTATCTAGACCACATTATTACAATTTAGATGTCCTGTGCAAAAGTTGATGTTTCCAAACACCAGTAATACATTAAAAAAATTGTTAAGGAAGTACTTAGAGATTTTATTCAAATTATTTTTAACATTACATCTATAAATAAAAATAGAAGTCCTGACTGAGTGAATATATCGACACACTCATAGCCCAATCCATTCATTATTCCTTCTCGTTTCTTAGCAGATTGCTTAGCTTCGTCATAATACAGCTATTATGAGCTTTTTTTTTGGTTATGAGGTTTTGAGAAATTCAATCCCTACACAGACAAAGTCGCGAATTAATGCCAGTCTATACTAATATTTTAAAATTGGAAAAAATATATTGTTTGTTTGTTTGAATTGAATAGGCTCCGAAACTACTGGACCGATTTTATTGAAACTTGGTATGAGGATACATTGATTCATTGGGAGTATCATACTTTTCATCGATGGGAAAATGCATTATTGCATCCTCCCGCCACCCTGAGAGGGAGAGGGCGACGGAGGTATGTGGGACTGCCTTCAACCTGAGGATGGTAGGCAGCCGGAGGCTTACCCACTAAAAACCCATCGGTGTTCCGCCAACAGTCGAGGTCCGACGGAGTACAGGTATGCTTGTGCAGGACCAGCCCCCTCTTTCCCACTGGGCACACTAGGCCTGGGCCCAGGGCCCCCTAGTTTCTGCCAGATTTCTCAATTTTCTCAATTTCTCAATATCTCATTTCTCAATTTTATTACAAAAACTAAAATAAATAAACACAAAGATCAAATTACTAGGGCTATCGTCATTTTTACCTACCATTTGAAAGAAAAAAAAGAAAGAAAGAAAAACACTTATTTGGACAAGCACACGACAAAAATAAATATTTAGAACAATTTAAGAGATGTTGACAAGCAAACATAAGAATATTAAAAGACAGAAATTAATGATTTTGCCCATCTTAAGTCTAGAAAGGTTCCTCTTATATCAATAACTAGCGACCCGCCCCGGCTTCGCACGGCTATATTATGCATGTATTATACATATAAACCTTCCTCTTGAATCACTCTATCTATTAAAAAAAAACCGCATTAAAATCCGTTGCGTAGTTTTAAAGATTTAAGCATACAAAGGGAAATAGGGACAGAGAAAGCGACTTTATTTTATACTATGTAGTGAAGATAGTGAATGCTAAAAGAGTCACTTTTTTTCTGTCTAAAGTCTTAGGGGCCCCACTATTCTTATACGCATAGGGCCTCCAATAGGTTAGAGACGGCCCTGCGCAGGACCTCTGTGACTCCATCGGCGAATCCCGAAATTCCCTGGGATCTCGAGTTAAGCGGGTGAAACCACAAGGCGATGCTAGTCGCTGAATAAGGAGGAAGGAAAACATTTTATTCGTCATCCATCAATCTAAAAAGTTAAAATCCCTTTCAAACAACTTTCGAGGAGTGAACTCTTTGACCTTTGAACTTGGGATGAACGTACCCTTGAACGGTCTTGATATAATTAAACGACGACGGATATACCTATATAAATACCTAATGATAACAGTTTCGATCTGTTTCGACTTCTGACGTATTGGTATTGATGCGGGCGTGTGAACGCGTCATTTGACTGGCTCCTATTAGAATAGATCTGTTTATCGGTTGATATTGCTTACATAATCGATGTATCGAATTTTATATCGATTTTGTATTGTCACACGGCAGTATGTGTAAGTTGAACTTTTCTTATTAACTACTAGCTGCACTCCGCGGTCATCCGCGTAAGTCCCGATCCCGTGGGAATATCAAAATGAAAAGTAACCTATAGCCTTCCTCAATAAACGGACTATCCAACACAAAAATAATTTTTCAATTCGAACCAGTAGTTCCTGATATTAGCGCGTTCAAACAAACAAAAAAAAAACTAAGCTTTCTAATATTAGCATAGATTAGTATTCTTAGTATCCTCTATAAATAAAATAAATATTTGATTCAATAAGTCATGCAAAATTATATCGAAATAGGTACTAACTTACAGTAAAATAAACAACTAAACAAACTTAAATCTGGGAACTAAAAATAAACACTAACTAAAATAAACGTAAGTAAGAACCTATATAAAACACTTTTTATTCATTTTCCAGGAAACTGATGTTAGAGTCGGAAAACTAGCGATCGCTGCCACAAAAAAAACTGAAGTAATATTTAAAAAAATAGGAATGAGTGCGTGTGAATAATTCGATTTTATTAAAAACTAGCGACCCGCTCTGGCTTCGCACGGCTATATTATGCATACGTATTATACATATAAACGTTCCTCTTGAATCACTCTATCAATTAAAAAAAACCGCATCAAAATCCGTTGCGTAGTTTTAAAATCTAAGCATACAAAGGGAAATAGGGACATAGTGACGGCGAAAAGTGACTTTATTTTATACTATGTAGTGATTAAATTAACAACCTTATTAATTAGCAGTTAGTGATTGATGTTTTATTTATTATTTCAATAACCATACCAGTCTAATTTTAATCAGAAGGTTTTACTTCTTCAGGTAAAAAAATACCTGAAGAAGTAAAATAGGACCTGGTATAGTCCTTCCGACCAATTTTTTAGGAATCCATATGCCTAACTTACTTACTTTTATTTTTATTTGAATTATGATGAGTTATTTTATTTGGGAACGAACGATGCATTTTTATTTTTTTCTAAAGTGGTTTATTGAGTACTCAGCCAGTTCAAATATCTATTTAAAATACATTTAAAGGGAAACGTAGACTACCACCTTTTTGATCGGATGATACCTCGATGACCATTCAAAACGAAGAAGTCAGTTTAGTTGTTTCTGGCTTCTTTATATGATTCGGCGAGTCATCTGCCGATTGAAAATTATGAAGTCTGCATTAGCTCTATCTAACAAATCGCTACCATCTGAGATCAACCACTACTCAACTAAAAATACAGATCCGTTGACTTTGAAAAATATACGTGTGTGATATATAAACAAATACATGCTTGAAAATATCAACTTTTTTTAAACTTGTTAAATTCTATATAAGTAACAGAAACATTCGTAGACGCGTTGGTAAAAATAAAGTGTCTCAAAGCATTAAGAGGTTGTTCACCCAAATATTTGGGCATCGCCCTCCCTTTAGGGAATACGAACATTTTGTCAAAGGATCGAAGACATTCAAATTACAGTGGATAAGATAGATTATCTGATCAATTCACTTTCTATGCCATCAAACCCCTCATAACCTCAAAATTAAGTAAGGTTTAGCATTGCATTTCGAATTTCAGTAACGCTATTAGTATCTCAAGTTGACGTAGATCAGAGATTGTTACAATACAAAATAGAAACTGCGAATTTAGGCGACTTTATCACATGTTTTTTTTTTAATGAAAAACATAATGTTGTCCGCCCAATGTTGCTTTGAAGCCTTAGCGATTCATATAACAGGAAAATGGTTATTATAAGTAATTATGATTAAGATATAAATAAGACAGATAACGAAAATGATTATGATAACTCTCCCTTTTGGCGTTTGGCTACTATTTCACACGATGGTAGGTGAAGATGCGGTCTAAGATATACCGCGCTTTCATAGAAGATACCTTAACGCTCGTGTCTTAAAAACCCATAAACAAACGGTGGCCCTTAGAAAGACGCGAGCGCATGTAGGAAGACGACAATGGCATCTATAACAAGCAAGTAAATAAATGTCTTTAGAAAGGATACAATTTTGTCGAGTAGCTTTTACTTTCTCGATTTACGATTACCAACGGTACATGCCACTCACTCGTAATCTGGATTTGAGGGTTAACACCTGTCGGACTTTAGCTCCGTTTCGTATTGAAATGTTCACACTTTCAGACATTTTTGTTGACGTCAAGTTTTAGTGTTTGTCGTGAAATGGTAATGAAACATCGGACTTTTTGGGACTTGGGCGGTCGATACCAAAGTAAACGAAGATACTAATATATAACGTCTGAGATATACTTCACCATAAATAAATAAATAAAGATATTACAGCCAAATAACCCATATCAAGAAGAAATAATAAATACAAACCAATTAAAAATAAAACGAAATAAAAAAGCCACGGATATCGTGATCAGATGGAATTAGCTACACAGGATTAACATTATTTTATTTTGATGATTTTTATTGTAATCCTGTATTTAAATCTAATTTATTTTTGAAAATACTTTTTTACCTTACCTATATTTTTTCAAATTGTATGGAATAATGTTAATATTGGAATACCCATACTTTTCGAAATAGCGTTACCGTTCTTTCATATTCTTACTTCACTTAGATACTCACGAGTTTTTTTTCTATTTTACATTTTCCGATAGCGCGTCTCACTGCTCCTGCGTTGCATAATAAAGCGCATACAATACGAGCACACCACGATGCGCGGGCGCAGCTCGCCTTCAGACACGTGTATGCACACATACACACGAGATAAGAGCCCGGTCAATGACCCGACGAGAAATAGCGCCTGAAATAAGAAAAAATGCAGCTACTTTTACAAGCCCGTGTCAAAAACTATGTAGATGTGATAAGATTAATCAATTGATGATATTTTTAGGATATATTACTTGCTGTCTGGTCATATCGATTTCGAGATAAAGACATAAAGTATAGGTATTTTAAGCTATATGAGATAAAGTATAGGTATTTTAAGCTATATGATAAATAAAGAGATGATTTGACGAAAGCGCTTTAAGCCATACATCATACTTATGATGATGAATCAGGCGCAGAGTGCAGAGATGAAATCTTTTAAAACTAATCTCTCGACGCGGAAGCGTTGCATCCTCGCAATCATTGAGGGATCATCAGTAACAATAAATACCTATTCAAATAATTGCAAATGTCGAGTCGAGACAATCGGGTTATTGTTTAGAAATAACATGACTGGCAACATTACGCGGAACACTGATCTTGAATGGAGTGAAAGTGGTTGAGGTACTTCCTGGCACGTTGAAAGTTGACTCTGCAATGTGCCAGCGACTAGTTAGTGCATATAATGTACTTAGGCTATGCTGATGTTTGATTACAGGAAACATTGCACAGAAGGTTTGTTTTCAGGGGAAGAAAAGTAGGTACGTGTCGCGGGCGAGTCACGCGTTTGGAAAAAGTCCCTTTACCTTCTTTTTTTAATTTTTTTTTTATATTTTGTTTTTTTTTTCAGCTATTAATGTGGGAGATTATTGGTCTACTTCATTCTCTCTTTCTTTTACGTTTATG
Source organism: Idaea aversata (assembly GCA_907269075.1). NCBI lineage: Eukaryota > Metazoa > Arthropoda > Insecta > Lepidoptera > Geometridae > Idaea > Idaea aversata. The sequence continues at coordinate 5,289,112 of OU026084.1, forward strand.
TTTATCGTAACACGTTACATTTTTCTTGGCTAGGTCCCCTCGCCAACCCACGATGATCAAAGATCTTTATTTTGAATTTACTATTGTCAAGATTCTTCTTTTAGTCAAATGTTTCGATTTCTGGCCAGTAGTAGTTGACATTATCATTTAGGTGTACAATTGATCATAGGTTGTCTTGTACAATGTAATTAAACAAATGGTATGTTAGGTTTTGGTTAGTTAATTAAATTACACTTAATTTATTAACCATCTTCCTTTACAGCTCATTTTGATAATCGCTCGTGGACTGTTCTAACCTAACATAATCCACTGGATTAGTAATAAGTTATGTGGCAAAGAGCAGTCCAATTTTTGGGTCACTATCAGAAAGCTGCTATGTCAAATGAACGATGGGCCAAAATAAAAACAGAATGTTCCCCCATAGGGCTACGACCACGCGGCAGACCAAGGCGACGATGGCGAGATGTTTTTGACTCCTATAGGAATGATTGGTGTGCAATAGCGACAGATTGTGATCAGTGGAAGAAAGGTAGAGAGGCCTTGTAGTGGGACAGTGTAGGCTCTTAATAAAATAATAATATCAGAAAGACGTTTTCGCTGAAAAACAGTTTCAGTAAGATGACATGAAAGTATGGTACCTAGATAGCAGGAAGACTCTAGTTCTAGTTTCACTCACTGCTGATTTGTTAATTGCAGCTTGGCTAAGTTTTACAATATAAGAAAATAGGAGAGAATACAGTTCTTTCACTCACAAACGTTATTATTCCCTTTGTGTCTTTGGAGGTAGAGTGACGTCGTCCATGAATGATGGTTTCCGGGGTAGGTAGGTACATATAGCGTTAAATATTGAGATGAATTCGCTTGAGTATGAATGAGATGTGGCATTATTCAGGTGATCGGTGACCAGGCCGTTCACCCTCGGGAAGGTCTTCGACCGACGGAACAGCTGATCCATCCACACCGGCCCGCGTCATCCTACCGCATGCATGATTAATAAATTTACCTATATTTTCTAATCCATAAATCGCTCTAAAAACAGAGCACATCTATTTATGTTTTACTAGCGACCCGCTCCGGTTTCGCACGGCTATATTATGCATGTATTATACATATAAACCTTCCTCTTGAATCACTCTATCTATTAAAAAAACCGCATCAAAATCCGTTGCGTAGTTTTAAAGATCTAAGCGTACAAAAGGAAATAGGGACAGAGAAAGCGACTTTGTTTTATACTATGGTAGTGATGATGATAATAGTAGAGTCGGAGATACGTTACCTCACGCCGCCCGCCCGTTCGCAAAAGCTGGTCAGTGTTCGCTACTCAACACGAGATGGCAGCACTAGCGACGACATATGCAACCTCTTACTAAAGTTGTACAAAACTATTATGTCAATTGTTTTAATTTTTTTTATTCCTTCAGTTATGTCTTTAATATTTTATTAGTGTTTATTGACACAATAAGTAAATATTTTTTTTCCAAATTGCAGTACTTGTTTTATTAGACGATTTTAGAAAGGGTTTTCTGTCCGGAAAAATCATGTATGACAGTAATTTTAGACTTATAGATCCTAAACCAAAAATGAGAAAGGCAAGTCCTTTTGGACCCGAGACCAGCCATGAACACCGTCACCGTCACCGCATGCAGGTGGTATACACCCGCCAGATGCGGGAACGCCGAGTATACATGGATGAGCTGAAAGAATTGCGTACCGACAAGGAGAAGCAATTCATGAGAACCATCATAAAGTCGATCGGACCTAGATGGTACCAAGCACTCAGCTGTCCCCAAAGAGCAGCGTTGGACAGCTTAAAATTAGCCATATATCAAGATATATTGGAAGCTCGGCCTCGTAAAACTACAAAAGTTATAAGAATTTTGGGTATAAACCCTAAGCCATCTGTAGCAGAACTAATGAACTGTATAATTATGGGACACAATGATCCGAAAGCGATGCTGGCACATCTGTTCCTGATCAAGTACGGACACACCTTTGACGGCAAGCAATTATCATATTGTTTGAATGCAAGATTAATGTTATCAGGCATTTTTTATTTGGGTTTAGACGAGCTCATAGAGTTGTTGAAAGAAAAGTTTAGTCCCAATGAACCGCCCCCAAAATCACCTACCAAGATAAAAGTAAAACGGGGTCCTAAGTTAATATCACCTTACCTTCAGCCGATGGTGGCCAAATTATACGAGACGCCTGTAAGGAAACCTTACCGTCCACCGCCACTACCCAACATGGATGAACTAAACGAACCTTACGAAGAGGATCCACCGATACCAAAACCGCCTCCACCACCTCCTCCTCCGCCTCCTCCGAAGAAACGACTACCAATATCGTATTGTGAAAAATTAGCTGGCATAGAGCGCATTGAGCCCTATAAAGAACCCACCTCCACCACCTTACCTACAAAGAGACGGGGTAGCTCTAAAAAATTTAAAACCTTGAATTCCACTGAACCTAAAAAGAAGTATGGTATGGCGGGCTTAACAAATAAAAAACCACGTAGACCAAAAAAACCTTTTGTGCCCTCCACAGGCATCTGGAATGCGCAATATACAATCAAAGGGGTTCATATGGTAAATGGCAAAGCAGTGTTTGTGTTGGATAACGTGAGTATTTTACCGCCAGCTGGTGACATGATACACGGCGGCTACGCAGTCAAGAATGGGATAAATGTTAACATACATTGCGGTATGCGAGGAATAGCACCACCTCTTCCTGGGGTACATTGTGACTGCCTTAAGAAATGGCATAATGCCGTTTTCGAATACGTAAAGAACACGAAATGTTACTGCGGGCACTTTTATGACTACGGCAACGAAGGTCCTTTTTCACCGGATAAAATTCCTTATTTTCAAAAGCCTACCAGTACTGCGCCTTATGCCATCAATTATAATACCATTTATAATATAGATGAGAAAAGTTTGCACATCGATAGGGAATTTAAAAAAATTTGGGAAACCGATAGTATGTTACAAGTAAATGGACCCGGAATAAATGAAGCGAGAGACAAAAAGAAGAAGAAAAAACGATCTTCCTCCGCATGCCTTGGTGAAAATCCTACACCAGAAGATTACCTGCAATGCGCCCTACGTTTACTAAGACGCGTGAACCTAGCAGCTCGTCTACCGGACATCCATAAAGTTCCAGAGCTCAAAGAGTGGATGAGATATCGCTTACATGGGCCTCTAACACCTGAACAGAGAACAGAAACTTTAAGAATAAGCAATAGATGTTGGACATTTTTCAAAACACTTGACTCAAGATCTTTCGGGCATGTGGACCCACCATATGATCCTCAGTTCAACCGGGTTACTAATTGGCTTCACAAACAGAAGCTTAACGACAGATTCAGGAAATATGTCGAGAAGTACAGGTTAAAGTTATTCAGATCCTATGCTTACATAAACAATCTGATGTGGCCGTCGATGTTCCAAGATAAGTTTCCCGATAAGAAATTTCGCGAGATATATTTTTCGTATTTATATGGGCGAGTAGAAGATTTATCGTTAATACGCCCCTATAACAAAAGAGATGCTTTAGATCGTGCTACAGTAATGCTTAATAAAAGATACTGCTGTCTTGCAGCTGGAATTGAAACAGAAGAATCAGCGAAACCCTTATAAGGTTTCAGTATTGTTGTTTGTCAAATTATTTGGACAAATATAATAATTACCAAACTCGTTTTCTGTTTGTTAGTAGGTGAATAAAATTTTGATTTATACATTACAAATAAACAACAGGGTAGGGACGGTAGATACTTAGTGATTAGGAATTTAGAATGAAAAACATATTTATAATAATATTTAGGTATTTTATTTATAATTTAGTGTGATAAGTTCATTGTATACCAAGTTGCGGGGTATTTACACGGAGATATGGCTTAATATAATATGTTCACTGAAGCACAACTATGTTGCAAAATGTGTGAATAGAGTAAACTTATATTTAACTGAAGGTACTTTCAAACAATTTGTATCTGTTCTTTAAAACAATCTAATATTAATACTCCATAGGTATTAAAAATAAATTTAATCTCCTACTTCTTTTTCACTTACAGTTAAGTTATAATATACAAGTCTTATTCTATTTCAAATCTATAACGTTATAATATAACACTAGAATTAAAGAAGAGGCTGAAATTTCCACTAAAACTATAGTCTCTAAGGGATATTCAATCGTCTTTGGTATCATTGTTATAGAAAAACAAACTGAGTCGACACGTGACGCGAACATTCAAACTGTTAATACAAATACCTACACAGAAAAGAAAACAATATATTCAACGGGATACTAACATACTGACCATCAAGCTTTGTTGTCACTAGTACCATTAAAAGTTCCATGATGGAACTACTGGTGTTTTTTTTAATCATTAGTTCCATTTTAAAAGAATCTGGAAATATTGGAACTAATGTCGAATTTTTTTTATTACTTTATTATAAACTTTCACAATCTTCTCTTGTAACTGGTTAAAAAAGTTTAGTTACGAAAATGGACGGTCGTTATTTTTAGCTTACCGTGTTTATTGTTACGGATCCTGCACATTTCATATGTTTTTTAAACTGCTTCCAACGCCACAAGCTGGTTCCATTTTTATACAGCACACGTTTGTAATACTGTCACTTTCAATTATTTGATAAATGCACTCATTTTTAGTATTTTTAAGATGAGCGAAATGAACATAATTGCGAACAAAATATGTTTAAGTTTTTCTAACTACCTCCCAATTAGGAAAAAATAAACAAATCAATATTACGACAAACGACCAATAGATGTCACTAGCTGTCCCATCAAGTATTTTCAGGTAAAAAAAAATTGGCAAACAATGAATGTTTCCTGAGGCACATTGTATTCCTACTCATGTGCCTGAGGTGTGCCTGAGGTGTTTAGAATAGAAATGTCAATGTGGATAAAAATGTCAATGTGGATAAAAATGTCAATGTGGATGTATTTATAACAAAATTCAGCATCAGTTCCATTATTTCCGGATTAAATTAAAATGGAACCAGTAATAAAAAAAACACCAGTAGTCATGGAACCACATGGAACTGTTAATGGTACTAGTGACAACGAAGCCAATTATATTATCTGAGCTGACAAACTACTGGATACCTAATAAGTTATTAAAGTAGTTTAAATAATGTGATAATACAAATATATAAAAAAATGTAATACGTAGCAAATAGTGCATAATACACATTCACCATTTCCAAGTTATGAATAAATAATCGAAATGCAATTGAATATTGTACTTACAATAACGTCATGTGCTTTAAATATACTATAATGTGCAGAACATCAAAATATTAGTCAAATATAACCGATTACAAATTGTGCGACATATTAGAAATATAACGATATTGAAAACGATTATGAAACTATTAGTAGTCTAGTTAACTAAACTACAAGAAGACACAGGGTTTATCTGAACACAGTGAAATGTATTGTTGACTCTATATTTGTAGTTCCTGGTGTGAGTGTTGGCTATTATTGTGAGGTGGGGTAGGGTGTGGAGCCCTCTGCTGTAGATGTACTAACGCTGAGAGGAGTCTAGTATTGGCTTCATCAAGTGCTGCGATTCGATGCTCCTGCGCTTCGATCACGCGCTGCTTGTGCGACAAAGCTGCCGCCATCTTGCGCTGTTCTCGCCTTAATTCTTCTTCAACGCATATCAATCTGTAATTGAAAAAAAAAATATGAACACTACAAAAAAACACAAGGAAATGAATATTTTTCTATAAAGTCGTCGATAAACGAAACCTACCTTGAAATGATGCCCTTCATTTTAGCATCGGTGTGGTCTTGACCAGGCTCTGCTGGCCCAAGTCTTCCTCGAAGCAGTTCCACAGAACATTTTAGCCTTTCTATTTCACGTTCATACTGTAAAGAAAAAATTGGCTCAGTCTCAACATACCACTTAAATAAATAAAGTGATTTGATACAAGGTTTTCAGTGCCTTACCTGTTCAATGGTTCGATGATGCTTAGAAGCTCGTCGTCGTCCCGTCGTACTATATAAAGTATCTTCAACTTCATCCGAACTGTCTGTCAGTTCTCTTGCAGACTCCAAGCTGAGCCGACGCTGTAACTTGTCTCTCCCTCCCACCTCCCGCTCCACTCGTGCTGCTCTCTCGCTCGCTTCACTTGATTGAGACTCTCGACTAAACACACCCTGAGGAGACTCCCTTCTGTCTCGTACACCATAAAAGTCCTGATGTCTCTCTAAATCTTCGTTTAATCTGCTGCTAGAAGTTTTGACACCGGAATAAGTTCTGTCCAATGGATAATTCGTCTCAGATATAGTATTATCTGGCATGGTGTACTTTTCGGGGGAATTTTTATTATTTTCCATGTTGTAAAGAGCCTTTTGACTTCGAGATATCTGCAGTCTATACATTTCTTTATTGACCTCTTCTACGTTGGAGTCCGACCTGCTCATTGGATAACCGGAATCTGTAGAAATGTGGTGTGGTTTGCTTTCGTACAAAGACTCTCCTCTTTGACCGAAATGCTTAAGGTTTAGCTGGTTTTGGTTAGTGGAATAAGAGAGCATAGGATTCGTTCTGGGCATTCGGGTCTTACTACTCTTCCTGAGACTGGGAGAATTGCTCGACGACTCATCATCCTTAACTCTTGGAGAGTGACTATGATTGCTTCTTTGATAAACATCATCGTAGTTACAATTATCTCTGGTGAGTTTTCGGTGGGTATTATTGCGATTCTGTTGATCATAGTTCCTACTATCCTCATTGAAGTTAGTAGAACCCTCTTCCGAGTTCGTTTCTACGTTGTCTGTGCTCAAACCCTCTTCATCAATCGATGAACTGGATGAGCCGCAAGGACAACGCTTTGAGTTTCTATTTTCATTGTTGTTCTTCTTTTCTTGTGCTTGCCGGTTGTCGTCCATGTTATAGACAGGATTCGTGAACACCAAGGGAGCGACCTTCGAGTTGCTATTCACGTTACTATTGGGTTGGTTACTGTCAGCAGTTGTGAAGTTTTGTATGCCATATTTTTGTATGTCGTAGTCGATCTTCTGTTGCACTGGGCTCTTTGGATAAAATTTCTCTTTGCTGTCGTAATACTGCTTCTCCCTCTGTTTTTGGTAGTTCAACTGTGAATATCGACTCATTTGTTGACCGCCGTTTTCGTAAGGTTGGTGGTGATGAGTCGCGTTTTCGATGGGACTGGAACTTTGGCTGTAAGTAGCGATGCTTTGATAGCCTGAACTGGCCACGTTGGAGAGACCGCTGATAGATACATTGGACCCGTTAGTAGTGTAATTCGTTTTGTTTCCATTGACGATATTATTGTTGTTATTGTTAGATTTCGATTGGCACAGGTTCTTTTTGTTTATTACGAGTTTATCTTCAACGATGTCGGAATCATCTGCATATTTTAACAAGTCTGACAGTTCCTCTAATGTAGCCGTTTCTTTCATTAAATTTTGCATGTCGTTTGGACAATAGTTGTGATTGATGCTGTCACTGCTGGGAGACCTCTCTGTACTGCTGTAGTTCGAATTATTATGGTAATGGGATTGCTGTTGATTAAAGTTGTTAGGTTTATATCTGTCTTGGAATCTGCGCTCTAGACTTTCGTTTACACCGTTTGTAATGCCTTTTGGATATTGATCTGATCCGAAACCTATCTGCACCACCTTCAAGTTGACGCAATGTTCTTGATTGTTGTACTGAGAGCTGTATCGGTCTGGGTTAACGTTTTGATTTACAGGACTGGAAGTGTAACCATTTCTAGGTAAGGTTTGTGAACGGAGGTTGAAACTTGGTGACTTTGAAATGCCGACATAAGTGCCTTTGTACTTAGACTCTTCAGCGTTTGATTTTGAAGGGCTGATGTTAAATTGGACTCCATTTTTATTCATGATTGGAGAGCTGTGCGCAAAGTTGTTCATTTGTCCGTTTGTGGCAGGTTCCACAATGGCTTGCTTCGTTGGAGTACTGTTGCAGGTTGGGTCGTTGAATCTGTAACATAATGTGAGTTATTATTTAATTATGCAGTAGATTAGACAGACATATTCTTTATTGTCTTTTTGAAACGATAGTTCCTTATCGCGCGTTGCCAAAGGGGGCTAGACGGAAAAAAATAAGACCAAAAGTTGTAACGACACTTTTTGCACGTGTTTCTCTCTCTCTCTCTCTTTCACTCTCTCATAGAAAGCAAGCCAGTTATTTTCGTTTCGTCTTTCTATTTCGCATTGAACAGCAAACGATTATTTTAAAAAAAAATTACAATTCCTTTAATTAATCAGAAGGATCTTCGTTTCATCCGGGTGTCCCTTGACACCTCTCAAGTTTTTTTAGTCTAAGTGGTACAAAGGGCGGTCTTAGATAATGATTATGAGGGATTATATGATAATATTTAATGCGTTACCAACCTAAAGATATTGTCAGAAATTGGCGGGGCAGGTCCGATGTCATTGCTCACAAGTCGCTTGCTGAGTTCATCCAATATATCAGTCAGTGGATCCAGCTCCTATAATAAAGGGATACAAATAATTTAAATTTTGTGTGTGTTAAGCTTAAGATTATAAAAGTTATATTGCGTATTTACTAACGAGTACATCGCTTACTTCTAAAGTCTTTTTTTTTTCGTTTGGTTTTTTATGTTGATAATATATAATCCAGACAAGAGTCTCATTTTAATAATACCTATAAATTATTTTTTAAGAACTAGAACACTAAGCAACCCCTGTTCAATTTTTATGCTTATAAATTCAGCGATTTTTGCTGTAGGTAGGGACGCCTTGAATATGTTTTAATCCCCTATTTTACCCCTTTTACGGGATAACATTTTAAATTGGTATTTTTTTAATCATAGAATTCCAGAAACGGATATTTTTTACTCTACAAAAAATACAAAGATTCTTTATAAACTTTTATGCCCTATTTTATCCTTAGAAGATTTCTTAGCTAGCCCGATCAATGCAATTGCAAGGCTTCCTCCATTACTTGCCACACCAACCTCAATATCGCCGAGCATCTGAGGGGATGCCTTATTACAAAGCATTCATTAGCATTACCATACATAAATGTTTGAGTTACTAACCTGTATCTTAGCAGCAGGCAGTTTCGGCAGGCTATCAACCAACAACGCATGCAGCGTAGCCAGTTGCTTCCCAAGATCAACGTGAGGTGCCCATTCAGGATCAGCTTCAACCGCTGGACCTTCTGTTCTAGAAGTTTCGGAGACGTTCGATCCTTGAGAGGTTGCGGAGTTGCGCTTGCTGCCGTCCTGTTGTTGATGTTGTTGCTGGCACTGTTGATGTTGTTCTTGGGGTCGCGACTGTTAATTAAAAAAACTAAAATTTAGAATTTGAAAAACCCTGACTTTTATCCCGTATAACTTTCAGATGGCAGAACCGATTTCGATCAAACATTGCTAAGAACACTTCCGACTAATTCACCTTTCAAACTAAAGAATCAAAATCTGTTCGGGAGCTACGATCCCACAGACAGACACACACACACATCCCATCGTCTTTGCGTCGGGGTTTTTAAATCAAGATGAGGGAGTGTATTTTCTTTATTTTTTATACAAATTCTTTTAATTTATTTTCTACAAATTCTGTATTTAGTTTAGAGCTGTCAAATCACGTTATTTTAATCTAAAATCACGGTTTTAAAGGTGGTTTTAAGTTTTTAACCTTTTGGAAAAGATATTTTTTAGAAGCATCTGATCGCGTGATCCGTTTGGAACTCTTTTCATGATCAGATCCAACCACCAACGGATCATATGATGCATTTGGAATAATAATCCTATAGAGGACATTAAATAGAGGTATTGTTGAATGACGAACACGTTCACATTTTCACTTAGTTTCACATAACCATCACTATTTACGCAATAAATATTCCTATATAACTTTGACACACCGAGGTTGTGCCACGAGCCCAGACTCTTTAGAGACTGGTGCCTCGAAACCACAACCTTTCGTCTTCTCCTCCCATGTTATGTTATGTTATGTAATGTGTATTGTATTATGTATGTATGTATGTATACATTATTATTTATGTATGTTCATATTTATATTTGTTTACACGTTTACTAATAAATTACCTGCTTTGGCTAATGCGACTACTAACCTATAATTAATTTACTTTGTTTTAATTTGTTCATTTTTATACATATAAAAGGTGTAACAGAATACCAGCGCTGCTTTCGCCTAGCGAAAGCAGCATTAAGCTGAGTTGCGTCCTTATTTAATAACTGTAAAGCCATGTTTTTTATCTATTTTAGTCATTATTTAATTATTGTATGTTTAAGTTTAATAAAATCTTTTTCTTTCTTTCTTTCTTTCATTAATAAAAACAACAATACCATGATAAAAAATCTCCGTAGTGTCAGGTTATCCTGCTAGGTGGCAAATAAATAAAAAATAATCTTCTTAGATATCTTTTTAACTTCAAAACACTTTACCAGATGGCGTTTGCCGTAACTATTACAGCCCTCTATACGTTGCCAAAGGGTTTGAAAGATGGCGTATTGTAGCACTCACCGAAATAGCTCTCAAAAACGCCTTCATATTGGGCGCCTCTTGTTCAAGGAAATCATTCAGAAACTCCATAAAAGCCTCTTTGCCTTGGAAGCGAGTGAAGTTGGCGAGAGTCTGCAGTGTTTTCGCTACTAACGTCAGGTTACGTGCGGCGCGCTCATTGGGGTATTCTGTAAGAATTTTATATTTTAATCTTAGAATATATTAACTAAGAATTGCATTTTAGGCTGCTACTCATGAACAAAAAGTGTTACACACAAAAAACTCTTATTTATAGATGGCGCCACCACCATAAGGCTTTCGTAATTTAAAATTATTTTAATTTAATTTTTAAGCATAATAAATAAATAATGTTCAGCTAAGAAATATTAAAGGATTTTATTTATGTAATATTACCATCTATCTGCCAGTTGATGAAATAGAAAAATCGCTTCTAATTTGTAAAACAATTCTTGAAGTTTTCTAATTCCTTATTACAACGCCATCTGTGTGACTAGTTTTCAAAACTTTGTAGAATTCATTTTTGTTTCATAAGACTAATATCAAGGTTTTAAAAAACTTTTATTAGCCCTTATTACCCGATACGGTATAAAAGTTTAATTTATAAGGGATCGCTCACCGTGTGTGATTCCAAAGAGACTGGGAGACAATATAGCTGGACACAAGAAACGTAGGAAAATTGATGCGCTGATCAAATTATCAGATATATCTTCTCGTCCCATTGATGTTAATCTGTAACAACAAATAATAATTAGTTTATTTTTGTTCCTATCTAGCTATATTATTTTTGAAAGGTAAGATATTCTATAATATATGTAAGTACTTAATATACAAACAGACACCCAAACTAGAAACAAATATAGGTAACAAATATTTGTTCCTAAAAATATAAGCTTAAGGCGGGAATCGAACCCGCAACCTTCTGGGTCGCAGGCGGATAACCACAACGGTCATATAGAATAACCCAGACTAACTTGTCACTTATCGTGGTCTATTGTCGGTCAAAAAGAAGGTGAAAGAATTTCGTTGCAGAGAAAAATGAATGGACGCGGACTTGACGGGGAATAGAGTGGAGTGGAGAAAGATGACATGATGAGCATGCGCAACCCCACATAGAACGAAGAGAACGTGTCCAATTGCAAGGCAAATGTTTATATCGTACCTCTCTCTAAAGGTAGCAAAGCAGTCCCTCAATGGCGGTGGAAACCTCGGCGCAGACGACGCGATAGATCTCCAAGCCAACGTGACAGCATCTCTGAGAGCCGCCTGCTGCCTTCGTAGCGCGGCCCCACTGCCAGCTCTTAGAGGATCCACTTCACATTCCGTTGCACCTGGACCTGCTGCCGTTGCTACCGCTTCCCCTAACGTATCCTGTTGAACATTTTATAATTTGTAAAACTTATCTATCTATATCCTACTAAAGGTCGTAGCACACATATCAACTCGGAAAAGGATCGTCACCGTATCGTCTCGCCGTTAACCTAACGTAAGCGCGATACCAAGCGATCAGCAGCTACGAATCAACGGGAACGGCAAGTCGACCACGCACCGTACCGCGGTTCGTGAGCTTGTCCCGAGGCGAGGCAATTACTTTACGATTCCGATTAGTGTGCGTTGCAGTAGGGAGTTTCATACAAAGAATACTAAACTGCTCGAATTGATACGTTTTCGTTCCGTTTACGAGTTGATATGTGTGCTACGACCTTATATTATAAATGTAAAAGTAGGTATGTGTGTTACTTTGTGTGAATGTTTGTTACTCCATCACACAAACTACTGAACCAATTGCGTTGAAACTAGGTACGTAGATAGCTGGAGACCTGGATTAACACATAGGCTATTCATTACCTTAATATTCTCACGGTCAGGACTTACGCGGGTGCACCCCGCGGTTTCAGCGTTGAGAGTTTTTTGTTTTTAGGTTTGTAACGAATAGGCTCCGAAACTACTGGGCAGATTTTTATGAAACTAGGTATGAGGATACATTGATTCATTGGGGGTAACAAATATTCCCACGGGATTGGGAGTTACGCGGGTAAAACGCGGAACGCTGCTAGTTTATCTATAAAAGCAAAAAGCAACTGATTAACTAATGACTTGCAAATCAAAAACCTCTGGATTATAGGAATGCCTTGTGTCATACAGCCACATCATTTGCAACTAGAGTAATTGGTTGAATTTGAATTACGAAAGCAACTAAATATACCTACATTATCTTCAAAATTAGGAACACCTACCTGTAAATACTGATCACCAACAAGTTTCAAATACGCCTCCATACTCTTTGTAGCGAGTGAGTTCCCTCTAAAGGTAAGTGAATGGTCACCGGTCCTTCTTACGTCCAAAGCTACTACATCAGCAAGGTACCGAGGAGCTAAACCGGCACCTGCCATGCAGAGCACTAACGCGCAGCCGATGTCTTCCTTGGCTTTTACACCTGTAATTATGGATAAATTATTGTGCTTAGTTCTAATAGTCATAAACATAGTTCTAATAGTGAGGAGCGGTGTTGGCTTAGTGAGAGATACCTCGAATTTCATTCTGAAGGTCGTGGGTTCGAATCCCACCCGGCCGTGCACCAATGGATTTTTCTTCAGAAAAATGTATTTGTGCTAATTCACATTCCTTTATCGGTGAAGGAAACATCTAATAAAACCTGCGGTTTAGTTGGCTCAAGAAGTATTGACAAGTTCTCTCCTCTGGACATGGTCGACTAAGCTGAACCCAATTTAAAAGAGTCTAATTGTGGAAAACAGCCCGTATACAAGTCATAGACATAATAACGCTATATGACACTGTACTTTGCTTAGATCATTCTCAATTTATTAACATTACTCACGCGATGATGAGACAACATGATAATAAATCATCGATATAGAATCTGAACAAATATGAATAAGTGTTAACCACTATTTTAATCTACTCTAAGTTTTTCTTCTTGCATTTACTTTGTCTTCGATTTCAAGTCACCTTGGCCTCTAACTTACAACTGCAACCAGGAGCCGGAAGAAATGACTTAACGGCCTATAAGCATTGTATTCTAGAGTAAATAGATGACTTACCAATAACCGGCTCCAAATATTCACAAAGTCTTTTATAGTTCCTCTTCAAATAGTCCAAGAACCTCGCGTAATTGTCCAAAGGCAGCACATCTACGCACTGGTACCGACATTTGATTCGGAGCGCTGGTGTTGGTGGTGCTGGAGTTCGACCTCCTGGAGACTGGGGCTTGTCGCCTTCGGAGAGAGGGTACCACCGCTCGTTGAGGTATCGGGACGATACGTCGTCGACAGGGATACGGACTGTTCCTGGAATTACGAGAATAACTTGGATAAAGAGGATGGCGAGCCAGATGTGCAAGGATTTATTTAAAATGCGCCCCGCGGTTTCACCCGCGTAAGGTTCGATCCCGTGGGAATATCGGGATAAAAAGTAGCCTATGTGTTAATCCAGGTTTCCAGCTATCTAGATACCAAGTTTCATTGCAATCGATCCAGTAGTTTTTGCGGTGTAACAAACATACACACACACACAAACTTTCACATTTATAATATTAGTAGGATGATATTTATTATCCTGTTTTGTTTGTTTACATTTTCCTGTCTAATTTATTTACATCCTTATTTGTTTACATTTTCTTCTGTCTAGCTCTAGGCCAGTCGTTCGTGTATGAGTTTAATTTGTCTCTCGACCTACGACTCGGGTCTGCCTCCAGGAATTTTTCTGTAGCAGCTTTCATCCAGAAGACGTGGCTGGGTAGTTTTTCGTAAATAATATGGTTCAGTTAGGTGTTTTTAACATAAGGCTTGTTTTCTCGGAGTTTGTTTTGTTAATCTATACATACAAAATGCTTTGTCCTGAAAGACTGACTGACGGATCAACGCGCAGCCTAAACCGCTGATCGTAGAAAAATGAAACTTGGAGACGGTGTTCTTTGTATAACGTAGGCATCCTATAAGGATTTTGAAAAATCAACTCCTAGGCGGACGAAGCCGCGGGTGAAAGCTAGTGTTCAATAGATGATGGAGGTAGTTGGTGGTATGTTCTTCCAAAGGGAAGATCTTTCACCGGGCAGGTGTTATACCCGGTAGGCCGCGGCCCAACGATGTTTCATTGGAACTTGTATATGAGCTTATCTTCAGAAAAACTTCGCTTGCGCGATCTAGGATCTACGATCGGCTTAGTGGCGCCAGCTGTTGGTGGCGATGTGAAGTGTCGCCACAGATGGCTGAGTAAACTTACCAACAAGAGCATGCTTGTCCCGTTTCCGCGACCGTCTCTCCGGCTCCCTATACACGTTGACATGTATCACGCCGACTGCCGGCAGTCCGCTAAACTCGTATACTTCACCCCAGAAACAAAGCTCCGTTTTTAGCTTTGATGATGATCTGAAAATTTTAAACACAATTGAAGTTTAAGAATTGTCTAAGTAGATAAGGTTCATCCAGTATATTAATGGGTGAAAGCCTAATTTGACGACCCAGTTGGCACAATGGTTACCATGCCGGACTGCCAAACACAGGGTTGCGGGTTCCATTGCCGCCTCACACAAAGTATGTATGCTTAGATATTTTTCTGTGGTCTGGTAATGTCTATGTATTATAAATATATATTTCCAAAAGAAAAGTATATAAGTAGTATATCCGTTGTCTAGCACAAGTCTTGTTTAAGTAACTAGACTGGTGTGCTAGATGGCGATGTGTGGAATGTCCTGCAATATTTATTTATTAAAAAACACATAGGCCGTCATTTTACTGTTGGTACTAACCTGGCATGTAATGTTTCGTCAAGTAAAATTTCGCAGTAGTATCGTTTCTTCGGTGGTATTGCCTTAGCTTCAAGAAGCCATAGTTTAACTGTTCTTTCGCATCGGCGCGTGCGCACTTCATCTGGCCGGGCAGCCTGCCTTAAACTGGAATCAGATATATTTATAAATTAATTCAGGGAAGTATAAATTCACTTTAAAATAATTTTAATAGCAGGAATATCCCGAAGCAAAAACGGCCCCAGTGCATGTAACAACAAATAAGTTTCCTGGAAATCATTTCAATTGGCTTCGTAAATTTGCAATACGGAAAAATCTTTTTTAATTACAGCTAACTATTTATGAATAATAACAGAGGTTGTATTTATTATTGTGAAGGACAATAATAAATAAACATTGTGCGAAATTGCACAAAGTACCAAAATAAGCGACTAGTTAGTAGTAGACTAGTTGTAATGCGGACCTAGTTTGGCTATTTTTACTTTCATACCTACTATTTAGCGAATGATTAATTAACAACGATGAAGTCACCTGTAAATCCAACGATCTCTTTCTTTTCTTGACGCGCAAGCGAAATATCTTGGGGCTCGGTTCTCTGCGCTTAGAGCAAAGCAATGTGGCCTGCCCAGCACTGACGAGTGAAGGGCTCGGATCTCAACCTGAAAACGAAATAAATAACATTATTATAAACAATCTTCTTATATATAAAAATGAATCGCAAAATGTGTTGGTAAGCGCATAACTCAACAACGCCTGGACCAATTTGGCCAATTCTTTTTTTAGAATATTCCATAAGGTACGAGGATGGTTCTTACGGAGAGAAAAAATTAAAAAATTGCCTGAAAATGTCTAAAAACAACACTTTTCTATACTCCATACCATACAAACGATTCGTAATAATACAAGTCAATAAGAACTTTAATACCATAACATAAAGTTCAAGTTTTAATGGAGAGGTGCCGGGAAGGCAAAACAATTGAGTGACGTATAAATATTGATGTCAATCGTGTCACGGTGTTAGTTGCCAAACTACACCTAAACGGCTGAACCGATTTGTATGATTTTTAACCCCCGACCCAAAAACGACGGGGTGTTATAAGTTTGACGTGTCTGTGTGTGTGTGTGTCTGTCTGTGGCATCGTAGCTCCCGAACGGCTGAACCGATTTTGATTTAGTTTTTTTTTATATGGCAAAACAACGTTTGCCGGGACAGCTAGTTTTTAATAAAAAAGACTACCAAATCTTCCCCCTTAAACGTCATGTTTTGTTTTTTTATATGAACCTTCTCTTGACAATGACAAACACAACAAAAAAAGAATTCGCGAAATCATGGCGAAATCAGGCGAAATCAGTCCACCCGTTCACGCGTGATGCGATGACAAAGGAAAAAAGAGATTCATTTTTTTATTTAAATATGTACCTAGATGTAAAAATCTTATTAGGTACAGACTAACAAATATGGAAAACCTAAGGGAAGGAAGGAAAGTTATAGCAGGACGACGTCCCCAGTAAAATATACAAACGTGCCTAACATTTTCAAAACAAAACAATATTATGGAGTACCTGATTAGGTGGTCCTAAATCCATCGTCGATACAGCTGGAGAATGTGCTGATAGTAGACTTTCATGAGATCTGCAACAAAAACAACTAGGCATAAGTAGATGTATTGTATTTTAAACTTATTAACTGTAAGAACCATTATACAGAGACTTTCCTAAAGAAATATATTATTCGACAAGCAGCGGTCCTCGGTTTCACCCGCGTAACTCCCCCGAGGGAATATTAGGATAAACCTAGTAGCCTATGTTATTCCCAATGAATCAATGTATCATACCAATGAATCATACCAAGTTTCATCAAAATCGGTCCAGTATATCGGAGCCTATTCGTTACAATACAAACAATAAAAATCTTCCCTCATTATAATATTAAGATTACTATAGATTGGTGGAAATCTATAAATATTACTACCTATGTAGTTTCAAATGACAATTAAACGAATGAATTGTAAGAAATAGGTACTCGTACTTTTTGCAAAGTATCCATAAAATAGATAGAGTCCCGATAAATTCAGCAAGACTAGCGACCATTACAATCAAGCTGTTTGCGAGGCTATTTGTTTTGTTGTCTCAGTGAAGTTGTTTCGTGTTTGCATTAGCAGGGAAGTAATTAAGAGTGTCGGGCAAATAAGCCCGCAGACAGGGTTGGGCAGACGCTCCTAGACTTTACATTGCTAACTACTCCATACCAATCAACTTCAAACGACAGACGGTACCAATCAGCTTTAAACGACAGACGATACCAATCAGTTTCAAATGACAGACGATACCAAACAGCTTCAAACGACAGACGATACTAAACTACAATAATTTGTAGAAGTAGATAATTATTTAATGAAAATCACTGCTTTATATAATTGGCATGTTTTAACCCCCCCGACGCAAAACGAGCGACGGGGTGTTCTAAGGTTCACGTGTCTGTGTGTGTATGTGTCTGCCTTTGGCATCGTAGCTCCCGAATGGATAAACCGATTTTAATTTAGTTTCATTTGTTTGAAAGGTGAATAAGTCGGGAGTGTTCTTAGCTATGTTTGATCGAAATCGGTTTAGCCGTTTGAAAGTTATAGGAATAATAGTCGGGGTTTTTTTAAATTCTAAATTTAATTTTTAAGGTAAGTCCAAACGATAGTTACAAGAAATTCTTTAAGTCAGTAGGTACATTAAGTAAGTAATCTTTAGTCAAATATTTTAAAACGCTTAGCTTGCGGCCTACTTTGTCTATTGCAACAGTAAGTTTATGGTCATTGAACTAAGGATTTCAATATTCTAGGGTTGCATAATATACCTACTTGAATTCTTCTTCTCCTTTGTTTATTTCTGTCTTCACTATATAGTCACTACATAGTATAAAACAAAGTCGCTTTTTCTGTCCCTATTTCCCTTTGACTGCTTAAATCTTTAAAACTACGCAACGAATTTTGATGGGGTTTTTTTTAATAGATAGAGTGATTCAAGAGAAAGGTTTATATGTATAATACATGCATAATATAGCCGTGCGAAGCCGGGGCGGGTCGCTATTATATTATATTATCAGTATTAAAACATAAGTACCTGAATAAAAGTCTGTTTATGATTAAGTAGCAATCAATCATAATTATTTCGTACCTACAATTTCTCTATCGATTATTTTAATATTCTTTATCGGCTATGACAATATAACCGTTCTAATTGTAGAAAATAAACCATCTGTTGCGATATATGACTCATACAGCAAAATGAATTAATGGTATGATTATGTTTGACCTAGATCATAAAACGCGATGTCCATAATTAATGCGATAATATGTACCACGTTAATATATTAAGGAGGGCTGTATAAATAAATATTTGGGCATAAACGTCTTGTAATTAACATAGATTTATGGAACAGAATGAAAGAGCAATGTTCTAATAACTATTCTTTGAAAGCTACTTGCATATAATTTATACTATGTCTACTTGAAAGCAGGGCCGTCTTTAACCTATTGGAGGTTCTGGGCATAATGGGATAATGGGGCCCCTTACTCTTTTAGCATTCACATGTCCTCAAGAACAATCTATTTTGATTGAAGAGGAACCTTTCTAGATGTGCAAAATTCTTCAAAATCGATGTTTCGAAAAAGAACCGTTCGAGATTTGAGATACGCAAAATCATAAAAAACATCTTCAAAAAAGTGATCTGGCAGGAACTATCGATCACGACAAAGAGTGGCCTGCTCGAAAGTGACTAAGCCAAAAGGGGAATATCAAAATTAACCACTCGTGCCATCATGTGTATCATTACATTAATTAGGTTAGAGTTTGGTAATAATAACTCTTAAATAAGTAGGTTTTTATAAATAGTTCTTGACTTTGCGCGAATGCGTTTGTACTTAACTAATGGATAACTTCTTGGAATTGAAATGAATTACTGAACTGAACTTAATTACATTCATCAAAGTTTTATGGTGATTCAACTTGCAATAAAATTGAATAATTAGTTTAGTCAATAAAGTAATGCTAATAAAACGTTTATGTTACTGAAGAAACATTATGTCTCTGCTGGTTTCACTCAACCATGTCAAACAGATACTGAAGGCACCGAACTTACAAACTTACCGAAACTTACCAAAAATACAGAAACTCATAAGTATCTCAAAATGCCCACCGTTAAACAATAGTACAAAATTAGACTACAAATTCAAAGAATAAACTGGTGGCTTGTTAAACATAAATATTGTACACGCCTTAAAAGGTGGCTGATGCTTGGGCTGGACCGAAGAACATAAATGTTACTAAGTTTAATTACATTATAAGCTTGATGTTAAATGGAATATAACCCATTCAAGCTGAATCCATGAAGATCAAATTCTAACCAAAAGTTGCCTGTAAGACATTGCTTTCAGTGATTAGGCCACCCATTTCAGGAACTTATACTTTCTGGCATTACTTCACTTAATGTAGAAAGTGTTTTATGTTCTACATTACTTGTTGAACCACTCTAAAATACAGGAAGGTGTTGTACAGTGTTTGCGCAAGTAAAGTTATCTATCTATCCAAAAGTTAAAAGTTCTTCGAGCTTATTAGGATTAAAAAGACAGTTACTGTCTAACTTTATAACATACCTTGAGGTTCGTAAAGCGTGTGTAGGCGGATGAGTCGGTACGGCAGCCAGTGCCCGTTCTCTTTCCAGTTTCGTTGCCGACTTTGTCCTTTTCAATGGATTGCTCCTGAACGATCTCTTCGAGAAGAAGAATGAGGCAAGCCTGGAGGGACTGTGCTGAGCCTGACCACCGGGCACTGGAGTGCTGGGCGCGGACCCTCGTCGACATGCCTTCTCGTACGACGTATCTGAGAACAATAGTTGAAAATTAGGACCATACTTTAAATTTAAATCACGTTTTACAAAGAATTTTATTATATTTAAATACCGTAGCAAGCGAGACACGTATGAATAAAATACAGACGCATATCCGTTTCAATGAACAACACAATTGACACTGATTTAGCAACCTTGCGAGAAAATAGCTGTGATTGAAACGTGGACGATGCAAGGTCTCATGTTTCAGATCCATGTATTTTATGTATTATAGATTGGAATATAATATGTGATAGACGCCAAGTGGCGTACGGCGCGGTTTCCGCAGGAAGTTGCGCGCATGCCGCCCGTGACCGTTCGTTGGAGTCAAACACTTTGTGACAATGGCTCACCCTTTCAAATAAAGAGTGAAATAATATTGTGATTGTTAGAAGGAAACATATTCTTCATAATCGTGACAAATACGCTGGTAATATGCCAAGCTCTCATCATGACGAACCAAATTCATATTATTAAAAGAGAAAATCACTGTCTGACTGACTGACACACTCATCACGATATCTCAGAAACTACAAGTGCTACTAGTCTCAAATTTTGCATGGGGGTTCCTTTTATGACGTAGGTGCTCACTAAGACGGGATTTTGCGAAATTCGACCCCTAAGGGGGGAAAATGGGGGGTCGAAGTTTGTATTTTTATAAAAGGTCAAACTCAATAAACCTAAACAATAAACATGTATTAGAATGTAACACAATTTTGTTAACAATACCTACTTCTAAAATACACGTTTCTGGTGACAATTAGATAACATTGTTTTATAGGTTCCTGATAAGAAACATTAAAGACAAACACCGCCAGACCAAAACATCAACAAGTGATAATATCAATACATTTGTGTACATAACATAACACAAACGTTATATAAGGTACACAAACTGATGTCAACGACTTGGACATGTAATAATATTAAAAGACGCGACGACAATACGACGATGTGCGAAAGCAACAGATGTTTTTTCCAACCCCATTACCGTTATTGCTTTTACTTTATGCGATCAGTATTGTGTTCCTAGAATGACCTACTGTTTACTTCGAAACATGAAAGGACATAAAATATCAATTTAATTCGAGGTGAACGAACTGAATCAAATACTGTTGCAATTTTTACCATTCAATTCCATTGTTTTACGTTGAGGAGAGGCAATATTCTACAATCAGTGGGCACATTTGATAAGGCAGCGATAACCGCCCACGAGAAAATACCACGAGCTCGTTTGATAGTAACGGTGCATTAGCAGTTAACATTTTTATTATTTACTTTAAACGTTTTTTTATATTCGTAATATTTTTGAAATATGGGTTCTAATGACTCTACTATTGCCTGTACCCTAATATTTCTTCTGAAATTGTATATGCAGGGCTATTGATAATAATACTAGGAAGCCGTTGAGGGCTACTTCTGTGCACCTTAAGAAACAACTTTTGTTCTTCGACTTTTAGGAATTCGAAAAAAAATATGACAATTTTGCATCAATTTTGAGGTTATGTAAATTCAAAAAACAGCAGATTTTTTAAAACAAATGTCATTCAGACTAAGAGCACTGATTTTCAGGTAAACCTACCTCAAAATTATCAAAAAAATGTTCGAATTTCCAAAAGTCGTAGAACAAAAGTTGTTTGTTTAGGTGCACAGAAGTAGCCCTCAAAGGTTTGCTAATATAATTTACCAATAACCCTATATCAAGAGAAGATAAAACATCTGATTACCTACACGAATATAAGAAACCTCACGTATCTCCCATAGGATATTTTCCCAGAAGCTTTTATATAGTTCGATAGAGCGTGCACGGAACTGCATGATGCAAACAAAGGATAGGCTAGCGGTGATTTACGTGAAGGCAGCCATTGTTCGCTTTACTTTGATGCTTACGTATATTTTATGGCACGTGCGTAAGCTTTGAGAAGCTTGTCTTCCTTTGTTGTCTTGAAATATTGCGAACGTAATTTCTCGTCACTTCTATACCTAAGTATTAGACGACCCATTTGGCACAATGGTCACCATCCTGGACTGCCAAACACAGGGTTGCAGGTTCGATTCCCGCCTCAGACAAGTATTTATGCTTAGATATTTGTCTGTGGTCTGGTTGGTTCTATGTATATATTTACAAAAGAAAAAGTAAGTTAGTAGTATATCCGTTGTCTAGCATCCATAACACAAGTCTAGTTACTTAGCTTGGGGCTAGATGGTGATGTGTGGAATGTCCTTTAATATTAATTTATTTTATTTATATAATTCTCTAACTGACTGATAAATGCACACCTCAAACCAATGGAGGGATCGGGCTATTTGGCATACAGTTAGTTATTATGACGTAGGCATCTACTAATAAGCATTTTTAAAATCAACCTACGCGAACGAAGTCGCGGGAAATGCTAGTTAATTCGTAAGATGAGTTTCACTTGCATAATTTTAACTCTTAAACGTGACAAGCTAAAGGGATCCTTGTTAGTCTCAGTCCTTAGCTAGCAATTAGTGAGTATTGTTATGAAACAGTTCAGAACGCTCAAAGTTGTCGAATCATTCATGTTGTTTGAGAGCTATACGGCTTCAAAGTGATCTTTATTGAAGAATAATAAATCATAGTTCGGCCGTGTTCCGGCATGTCATGTAATGGCCTGTCATAATCTATAAGTTATCTCATTAAAATGTTGTGGTTGCAAAAGTATACGACCCTGGTGGACGCTGAAGTGTACGTAGATATATAGTTATTAAATTAACCTACTTAACAATAAATAATCTGTTTTAAGAAAACCTTAAGGAAAAAACAAAATTAAGCTTTAGAAGTACACATCGAAGTATTGAAATAATCAAAAACATATACATTCACATTTTTTATCAAATGAAATAAAAGTTTAATTTCTTCGTGTGTGGTTGGATTCCGTGGGATGAATGCCTAATAAAATCTGCCGATAAATAACATATTTACGTACACATAAATATAAAGTTGGATACAAATTAGTGTTGTCTATTATTATCTTACCGGAATGTACGGCCACATCGTCGTCCACATCAAGATATCCACGTCGAATACTCAGAGGACTGTTAGCTACCTGAGCTTCATGCTTTTTGATAAGCGCACCAATCACTTCGGTCTCTCCTCCGTTGGTACCAACAAACTGGTCATAATTTTCCGTGAGATCAGTGACTACTCTATGGTCTTCTAAACCTTCTTCGATATGCCTCGAAGTTATACTTCGCAACAGGGAATTACTCCGCGACAGCTTTGTGCTACGAGATCGACGAATAAAATTCAACCCCGATATTTTTCCAGGACTTTTGCTCGGACTGTCAGGTGTCACAGTTATTCTCGGTGTTCTAAATATAGACGTAGAGCTATTACTACCTCTGATAGGAGATGGCGCATTTAGATTTTGCGGAAGCGTCTTAGATTTTTCCTTAGCAGGCGTCATTAAATTTGGAGAGTCCGGAATCAGCGACAGATTTGAATTATTCATAATGGAATTTTTAGATGTAGTCTTATTGACAATATTCGTAATTGAACTGTTTAGTTTGTTTGATGAGATCGATGCTGCTAACGGAGTGTATATTCTATCGTAGCGAGGTTCACACGAAGTCGTGCTGCGCAGTCTTGGTTTTGATTGTTTCATTATGGAACTTTGAGCTACGAGCCTCGGGCTCGTCAGGTCACGTTGGGCCACTCTTGCCAGCGCCTCATTTGAGCCAATTGTTGAGGATACTGGCCGTCTATATCGTCGCTCGGGGCTAAATACGCTTATATCACTTTCACTTTCCGTAAATGATGAATCACCGCGGGGGATTTGCAATTTGCCAGGCGTGTTGCGTCTTGAAGCTTTTTTTGGGACGGTATCTGATGTTTGTCCCGAAAGGAGGGCTTCTTTTTCTTCTGGTGTGAGGGGTAGGTAGTTGTCAAAACTCTCAAACAAGGGTATGTAGAAGACGGAACGGCGGCGAGTGGGCTCGTCACCGCCGGTGGCCGAGGAGTCCGGTGACAGTGCACTCGACATGGTGGCCTGCGGATATACGCTCACTTAACACGGCTTGACCCTTGAAGATTCGTCTCGCTGCGACGACGTCGACGCCATTAGTTTCACTGTTTCCTTTCAATTACTAATTTAAATTTAATTTATTAGGTGGATTCATTTTTTCAGTTTTCACATAAACACTATTCAATTTGATTAAATTATCAATCGAATTTTGGAGTAATAACAACAGAATCGTTGCCCATGAAATAGTGATTGCCGATGTAAAAATGAACAATATTTTGAAAATTCATAACGCGGACTTAAAACTGTTACAAGTGTGACTAATGATTTTGTGGAGCTACTACATGTTTACATGTATACATAGGTATTGATCGATACGTGAAGTTTTGTTTTATCAAATGGCGATAAGATAACGACTAGCCAAACGCAGTATCGAATCACATTGATCAAAGTATGACCGAATAAAACTTAATGAAAAATTGAGATAAAGGTTCTTCTATTTGAAGAGGCGGAAAATACTTTGGAAATAGGTCCGTTACTATATAAAAACCCTTATTTATAGTATCTAAGTTGGAAGTTACGACGTATTTGCATGTCAACAGAAATATGTAGGCTACATGTGTGTTTATGTTTAGTGGAGTAGGAGTGGTAGGTGTCGTGCAAATATATTTAGAGACGCCCTAAGCCGCGCACATGCCGTAATTAGCTCGCAACTCGCGAATCTGTTAATTAAATTAACGTATGCGTGTTTTTCCTACAATTTTCTGGCTGCACCGAATAAAAACAAAACAATTTTGCTCAATTTGCAACTAGTCTATGCAATTTTACAGACTTTATGAACGTTTAACATTTATAATTAACAATCTCCAAAAAATGTTATTTGAAAAATCAACAGACGACAGTCTACTTAATGATAGAAACTCTAGGTTTTAAACATTAAAAATCCTATTGTTTGGTCTCTGGCTGGTAGTCTTAAAAAGAAAAATAAAGCTCCATTATATTTACTAAGCAAGCAGAACGCGACGCAGCTCAAAGAAAATAAAGTTACCGGATGTCGTCATACATACAAAGACGGGGAGTAAATCATGTTTCAGAATAAATACGAGTTACTTCGCACAAGATCTAAACCCGTAATCGAGTTCGCCAGAACTAAAGCTTGCGGAACAAATGAACCTCGTCAACGGAGTGCCACATGGAGGTATATTTGAACCAGCGCTTATTATACTTGTATTCAAAGACATTCAAGACTACTCTTGTTAAATATCAAATCAAGATCTTATTTCATCTTTTTAGAACACGTAAGTACTTAAAAATTGTGTTATTCCAATAAAAAATCTGAATTTATTCGTTTATTATAATGATTGTAGATTTTGTTAGTTAATAATATTGTTGGGGAGGGCCGTGTCGTATCCATTAATTGAGGTGTCGTATTTAATTTGCGTTGGTCACGAAAACCATATGTTCTCAGACTACATATATTATTGTTGGTCTAGTAAAATCTTATATATCTTATATCTTTATTTTTTTAGATAATGTGATTGAATCATTTATTCATAATATACAAATTAATCAGAATTACAAACTATGTTCATTGCCAATTTTACCTTTAATTCCTATAATAGTGTCAGTAAGTAAATCGATAAAACTCTTTGAACACTTCGAAGTTCACTTCGACTATGGAAACCAGAGTTTAATTAAAATATACAAAATTTGGTTTGATTTTTTTACTTAAAAAATGATTTTGTAATATATCAGCCAGTGCTACAAAGCGCATGGCGTGACGAACGTGTGTCTGCAATAATAATTGTAAGTTGACTCAAGGCGAACGCAGTCGCAAGTCCATGTTCAAGATACTGTCCTTCAGTATTTCAAATTTACTATTATGAGGTGTAGTATATGTAGAAATAACCTATTTTTATATACATATATAATTATACTATACTGTGTATATGTTACTGAACTCCTCCTAAACGGCTGGACCGATTTTTTGTATGCGTTTGGGTGGGCGCCCTGGATGGTTTAGATTCACAAATCAGCCTAGTTTTTTTAAAATGGCAATACAATGTTTGCCGAGACAGCTAGTATTTTTATAGAAAATTTTACTTTGTAGAGCAAAATGTTGTCATTGAAATAGTCCTTTATTAGTCTCTGTCGGTGTTATCAGAAGATTACTATCTTTGTGAGTATATATAATAGTTATAGCATAGATGGTACTTGTACTGTTTAAGTCAATGGTGATACCTGATAATAATAAATAAAAAAAAAAAATATTTCAGGACATATTACACATCGCCATCCAGCCCCAAGCTAAGCAACTTAATGCTTGTGTTATGGGTGCCAGATAACGGATAAACTACTTATATACTTTTTTTTTTTTCTTTTCTGTAAATATATACATATTATACATATAGGAAACACCCAGAACCAGAAACAAGAATTTATGGTCAGCATAAATACTTGTTCCCGGCGGGAATCGAACCCGCAACCTTCTGCGTCGCAGTCGGGTGTTCGCCCGACGCGCCACAGAGGTCGGAGAGATAATGACTAGTTGATTAGATATTTTGGCATTACATTATGTTATGGCACACCCTTTTGCTCGGAATGAGTATTACAATGACTATAATGGAAGGCATCACCTATTCTTAAGTATGTTAAATTCTTCTTTAACTTTTTTAACTTTAACCTTTGAATATAAATATTCCACAATCGTATTTTGCATATTACAGTCATTAAGTTTTGAAAACGCATCAAGAATCGTGTAATACGTAAAAATAAGTTCTTGCAGTTGAGTAAAAAAGTGAGATGTGAACACTTAATCATCACATACCTACAATATGAAGGCGAAAATAAAACAAACTAAATGTGGCCGCAGCAGGATATTTTTCTCACGCGATTCTCCTGTGAATTCACCACGGAATTCCATCAGACTATGTGGCAATTTTCTTATAACTACCAATGAAAGTATAAAAATAACTCAAGACTTGTAAATTATAGGATTTAGGTTCGTGAATATCCTTTCACTCAATTGATTGTAGTAATATTTATGAATGAAACTTGATTATGTGTAAGCGAATCTTTCATCCAATTCAACTTACCTAGGTACTTAGTTACAACCAAATATGTACATAAGTTTCTTAATAAAAAAAATATTTGCTGAGGTACTAATTTGTGGGTCCAAATATTGATTATGTACATAATAAATATTTGGACCCACAAATTCCATCAGATCAGATTAGAATACAAAATCTGTTAAAAAAATTATATTGTTTATCAAAATAATAGTAAAGTTACTGAAACGGAGAAAGAGACGTTGTAAGTATTAAACTTCGTAACAGAATCGTAATACTAAAAAACTATTTTGAAATGACTGTCATAGACTTGTGATCACCCAAACCAGTCTGTTACTTAAGTAAAACCTGTTTGCTATCTCACTGATCAGAAACCAAAGGCATTCCCTGTAACTGTGAATCACCCAGCTCTTAGCTAAACCTTAAACTTGAAAACACGAGAATTTTAAGAACGAATACGAACTGAAAATAGACGTTCCTTTAGACATGATTCATAATTGATGATGATTACGGCAGCGACGACTTGGATGAAATATTGGAACGTTTTTACCGTGATAAATGACTGAGAAAAACATCCTTAGAAAAATGTTTAAATAGCTGTAATAAAATTCGCTTCCATAAATATTTCTTTTAGGAAGTTTAATAGACGGAAAATCACAAATCGTAACCTATTAAGAAATTGTTATGTAAGAATTATTTATTACTAGTGTTACCATAAATATCTGGCTTTATTGAGGTCACATTCTTTATCCTTGTTTACATACATTAAATTAGATCCCAAGTCATACATATAATTATTAAATTGTTAAATATTACTAAAGCAATAAAGACACTGAAATTTTGACATTCAATAAAACACAGAACGATACCCTTGCGACAGAATCCTTTGGAGTGAAACAAATGCTTACTGTTATCGAAACCACAAAGAACTGTTGCTATTTCACAATGAAATTTTAATAGTACTTAATTGATGAGCAAATCATTAAAATTAAAGTTAATTCACCTTGGATACTTTACGAAGGAGTAATCATTGTGTAGCTTTTAATTGGTGTGCATTGCAGTGATTTTCGTTAGTGACTGTTTGAGTAGAGAAAGCAATCTACTCGTGGCTTAGCCGGCGCTTCAGAGAGACATCAAGCACAGATGCAAGTACTTACTTATCGTATAATGCGACGTCTGATCAGTTTGTTTCCATTACAGTTACCGATACGATAAGAAAATTGAAAATTCTGATACAGTATTGGAATTTGTGATTTCGTTACGCTTTGTTTAGAAATAACTATGGTTTTAAAGTGAGTCAACGTTAACACTACCATATTCACTCCATGATTTTAGAGCTTAACCAACACAATGTATGGCCTACACTATGATTTTCTAAAGAAAAGATTTTGTGACCAATTCTCAAAGAGATAAGACATGAGGGAGGTAAATATGAACGAGATGACGACAAATAGGAGTGAATAGAAGAAGAAAACATACTGCGCCGACCCCAAATAAATTGGGATAAGGGCAGAAAGATGATGATGATTTCAAAAAGGTTATTAAAATCTACAACAGCAAAGAATAGGCTCCGGCAACTGCCGTCAATAACAATGTCAATGGAAATGTTCAGAGGTTTCATACAGGTTTCTGGACCGGATCCCTCGAGTACCTACATACGTAGCATAGTCATTGGACACTGCCAACATCTATCGTTGTAAAAATACATGTCTTGGTGCACGACCATAAAAAAACAACTAGGTACTCTCGAAAACAAGTTCTTCTGACTTACGAGCCAAGTTTTTTCGAAACAAACTTGCTATATAGTAAGATTTTAGTGAATTGTAAGTATTATTACAGATATCTGTCTATTTAACTTTCAAGACTAACTCTAGTCTTTGAAAACTTTCAGTTTAATGACTCTTTCAGTGGGTAATTTTATTCCCTGCTTCTAAAATCAATTAGAACGTAAAGACTAGATATTTCCTTTGAGTTTGATATACTTAATGGACCATTACGAGAGTTGAAGAACATTTCCAATTGAGATTCCTTTTTCAGCAGAAATGGAACCATTAGAAAATTTAAGATAAAGGGCGAGAAGTCAAGAAGCAATTAAAGGACATTAAAATTCAAAAGTACATCTTGAAAAGTTACGTTTTAGATCGAAGATTTTAAATTTTTGATTTGACACTTTTCTCTAAAATATATTTAAAGAAACTAAGAATATTTTACACCAATCGTTTCTATATAGGACAGCCATAAGTTTATGTATATATATTGCCCTTAGACCTTATAACTGTGCCTTTGCACAACGGTAACAAGGTTTAAAAAACAAGAGGCAAAAAACCACAGGTCCAATACCGTTACTTCAAAGATTATTTCACTCACGACTGGATTACTTGATGCACACATCCATAACTGGACGCTAACTAGACCTAGTTTACCGTAAGTAGTAACTCAAAATATGACAGACAGATTTTAAACTAAGTTTTGTGAACAAACTGCAACGGAAACGTTAATTAGAGTCTTAGGATTAGATTAACTTATATCTTTAAAGAAAAACAGCAGCGGAACGAATGCTTAACTTAATTTTCTTCCTGTCCCTAAGACTCGATTAAGTTTAGTCAAGCGTATAATTAGATACCTTCTTATAAATATTACACGAAAAGTAAATAAAAATAAAAAATTAAGTAGGTACGTGCAACTCTCTTTTTGAAAAGAATATCTTTTCTCACCACCAGCATAACGTAAATAAGAAAACTAAACAGTTATTAAAAGGAATATGCGGTGTCAGACCCCCGAGATATAGAACAAGACAGGTCAAGATGAAAGCTCTTACTTACGCCAAAGCATGTCGACAGAGACAACAAAATGAGGGCAACACCGTCACTTGAAAATTAAAATTTCAAGGAGTGAAGACATAGATTTCTCAAGAGTTATGAGAACATTCTGTTTGAAGAAATCATCACAGTGAGAAACAGACTATTCAATGGTAAAAAACAACTCTTTAGGAATCAATAAGCAAGTGTTTATACTTAGTTTGTTTATTCAACAAAGTACGTGCACGTGAGAAAACCTCCAATAATTACGTGTCAGAAAACAAAATAGAAAGAGGTAAAGTTCAAAGGCGACAAATTGTAACAATATCTGACGTGATGCAAGCGGTAAGGCATGCTTTGGAGGCTATCTCGCGTAGGCGAGTTGTGCAATAACGATTTTCTATTCGAGACTTGTTAGAGAACGTTTGAAGAAATGCTTAGAGGCAAATATTTACGATGATTCCGAGACGTGAACTTGTGAATACAAACAGGATATAGACGAGGAAGACTCGACGAGTGCTTAAGATATTGTACCGAAGTGAGAGTTCATTCATTCGACGTTGAATATTTTGTTTGTTTCAATATATAAGATGTCATTAAGTAAGTAATGGTTTAACAAGCAAAATAAATAAAAGTAAGCACCTAGAAAAACCAATATGATTAAACTACTTGTCCGTCAACATTCTCAAAGCACATGACATGTAGTTTACATAACAGTGTCTGGAACGGTGTAGCTTGACAGAATAATTATAAGTAATAGAAGACAAATAAAAAAAGAGAGCAGAATGCAATTACTAGAAGGAATAATACCTTATGAAAAATATATACACGAAACACTGCTAATAATAAAATATTAAGTGAAAAACATTCCATAACATTAATTCCTTAACCAAATATCTTAAATTGTGAAAATAAATAAAAGTAGAAACGCACGATGAAATGCCATGTAAGTGCTTGATGTAGATACGATTGTTATTAAAAGCTAAATACAACTTCGACATGTAAATGCTGATTCTGCCAACCACGCAATAGCACGATAGTGATTTGCAAACGTGACATGCATCTAAGACTTACCAGTCTTACAAGTCAGGACTTACATTCACCTACAAGGTCACGACCAGGTTCTGTGGCGGTAAGTTAGTATTGCTACTTTAAATAATAAAGCTTTGTTAAAGGTCAAATTGTTAAACATACTTGAGACCCTCATACACAATCTTGTCTCTATTATTGTTGAAAGATAATGATACCGTAGATTATTTGATTCCCAACTTGTGTTTAATGGTCTTACAAATATTTTATGTTATAGATGTATTCACAGAGATTGAGATTTCATGAAGAAGAAAATAATATTTACATTATTAAACTCCTCCGAAACGGCTGAATATGATTTTTTTTTGTGTATATTAGATAGATAGATAAACACTTTATTTGTACAACACACAAAACATTGAAAAATATCAAAGAGGACAAGAAAGCTTATTAAATTGTACAAACAGTCGTTATTCGTTAGGTCTGGGAATCGAACAACATCTATTTTTTTCCTTTTTTTTGGAAATGGCAAAACAACGTTTGACAAACTAAAATCCCGTGCATATAATATGGTTTTACGAACTGTAATCTTTGGCTATAAACCAAACTTGAATCAACAAACGATTTCCAATTTACACGAACAATAATCACAACGTGTGATTCATACTACTATAGAAGTACCAATGAACCAAACATTCTTGGCTAAAATTAATTAATTAAAACTATTTATATGTGTAAATAATTTATTGTTATTGTAAATGTTGGGAGGAAGCATAAAGCATTGAGATAACCCGATTTCCTGTCATATTATGTCCATGGTTTGTTATTGCCCACATTTCAATTAAACGGAGATAAACTTTACGAGAATAAGTACCTTAAAACTTTGTAGAATAAGAACTTATTTTGTAGAAAAAAAATTGTACACCTGTCCGGAAGAGACAATATTTGGGTCGCATTTGTTATGAACCACCTGCCTCACTAAACTGAATTTAAAATATGTATGACCAAATTTAGTTCGATTCCCTTTTTTGATTTTTCATTGTGCTATTGTGTGGTTCAAGATTTTACATGATTCTTAACCAGTAACAATTAAAATACAAATGGAATAATAATTCCTCCGAAGCAGGAATCAAAAGATACAATTTAAACTATTATAAACCAACGAAAAACATATTTGCATAGTTAACTATTACTTTAATTTGGTATCTAAAATTTTACTCAGATTAGTCTCAGATAATTCAATAAAAAATGCAAATTTACAACTCGAGAACATGAGAACGGAAGCTTTACACCGCCAATATAAAACGACATTGCTCTTTCAACAAAGAAAGCTTCGAAAATATAAAAGCGAATTCAAATCACCTGCTTAGTATGTAAAACGACACCTGCAACCCGACAGATGGCAAAAGGAAAAAAAGTGAGCGTTCCCTTCGAAAGGAACCCAAAGGACATCGGCACTTAAAAAGACGCAATGATAACATTATGATCGAAATTTTGATTAGAACACTAATTCCGAGTTGCGTAATAAAGGAATTATACGAAGAAATTATTGCATAAGCTCAAAGGATCGAGTGGTAAACAAAATGAATAAAAGTGCAGCGGGTCCGGTTTGCTCGGCAGGCAAAGAATGTGACCCAGAGCATATACCCGATGGGACTCGAATTGGTGACTCATATGAGCTTACTACAATTTTAAATAACAGTTTACTTAAGCAGTTCCCGTCGTTTTAGAAAGTCTAGCGTGGGTGCATCATAGGTGAACAGGATTTATACATTACTCCTACATGTTTTTTTAACAGTACGACATCCTACATTCGGGTTTGATATTTGATTGAATTATTCATTGACGTAACGTTTCGTATTTCATGGTTAGATCTTCGAGACGTGAAATTTTCTAAGAGGCTTTTTCTTCCGAATCACTGAACCCCAATTTACGAAGTTCACGTCGACAGAAGTTTGAAATAAAGCTTTTTATCGCTAAAGCTTTGAAGAATCTCGAAGTGCTGAGCCTAAAGTTGGCAAGAGGAATATTGGCATAGTATTTCCTACTAGATAATGAAGATACAATAATTTTATTTACTTGTCCATTATGTATCACCGACTTACTTACTCAATTATCACAAAATCTCAGAAAGTGCTAGGAGTCTCAAATTTTGAATGGGGTTGCTTTTAGAACGTAGGTGCTTAGTTGCTTACTAATAAAGGGTTTTGGGAAATTTCACCTTGAAATTGGTAAAAAGGGGTGATTAAGTTTGTAGTTCATAAAAATTATGTGGTATTACGTATTTATTTGTAGGAAATAAATATCAATTTTTAAGATAAACTAACGCCGTTAAAACCGCGGGGCGCATTATACATATTTCTCTTCAATAAAAAGTGTCAAGTTACCCATCAGGCTCACAACTAATAGCTGTTTAAATACATCTCCCAAATGTTTCTTCGGGGAGTGTACACCTACGCATTCTTGTGTCAAACATAAGATCCCTGGAGCCGGGTCTCGAGAATTCACGAAGTATTCGTCGTATATATATATTATATACTAGAATATTTACCGCTACGGAGCCATATAATCGTATATTTGTATAGGACTAACACGCTAACAACGTTCGTATTAAGAAACTAGCGACCCGCCCCGGCTTCGCACGGCTATATTATGCACGTATTATACATATAAACCTTCCTCTTCAATCACTCTATCTATTAAAAAAAACCGCATCAAAATCCGTTGCGTAGTTTTAAAGATTTAAGCATACATAGGGAATAGGGACAGAGAAAGCTACTTTGTTTTATACTATGTAGTGAAGTGATAGTGATAGACGAGCTTTTCATATAATAAATTGATATATCGTGGGATATGTTGGTGTGTAACAAATTAAAATGATCATTTTAGTTTTAGCGTTAATAATCAGAATTACCTACTATGTTTTGTTTCCTTTTTCTTAACTTTTTGCTGCTATTGATATAATCGTTTGTATTGACGATTTCATAGTCAATAAACAATTAAAGTTGAGTGATCGATGATAGGGTTTTTTATTTATTGTCATGAGAAAGTTTACTGTGTAACTACATGAGAATGCGTAGCTCCTAAAAAACAGTATGAAATGTGCAGTCACTATTGTCATTTGTCTTCCTCATTGAATAATTGTAGAATTAATTACAGATTGTGATAATAAAACATTGATATAATCTTCCAACGCAGTCATAAAATTCATTTTAGGTCAAAATAATATCATAAAAGTTATTGCATTTTAAAAGATATCATATGGAGATAATATATCCTTATGACATCGAATTTCCTGGACAACGAACATTTTTTATGCAGAGAGCACGTGCGCGGCATAAGGGTAGAATTTTAACTGCCCCTAAAGATAAGGGAACAACTCAGCCCTTACATCAAGGGTAGAAATATGTAAATTAAGTGATAGTGTTGACACCTACGACCGTTGTTGTGTGGTTGCAACCACTTGTTTGGATGGAGTTACCATAGTTTCGTATTGTTAACTATTAAAGACGGATTAGAAGAGTAAAACGATTAATTCAAGTAATGTTGCAAGGAAACTCATTATGGTCAATTATTATAGACCTAAATATTAATTACGATGCGTAATCAAAACCAGTTCTCTACATAAATATACAGAATATCTCTAATATTGTCTATATGTAATTCTTTCTTCAAATGAACATATTTAGCTTGTCAAGTTCATTCAAATTATTATCGGCAATCACTATTCCAATATAAGTAGGTACTCCAAAATTCCATTACGCACTAAAGTTTTACAAACTTAGAACTTTCAACAATCACTTTTTACACACACTGCAATCACAAATTACTCAATCCATTGATGTTTTCATTCACAAAACACAGTTTTTATTTAATAAATACATTGTTTTTGCAGGAATGTAAAGTTTTGAAGAGAGCGCGCGCGTTAGGGCACGCTGCCGCGCCAGACTTGCCCGAGTAACTTTGTTGACAAGCCGAGCGCCCACTCCGCCATGTTGGAGACCTTCGGTTGTTTCCGGCAAACTTCGGCCGTCTTCGGCTCCTACTGACTACGCTCGGTTAACTAATGTCCAATTGTGCCACTTCTTCTCAAATATGCTTAACACTGTTCACTGAGTTTACTTAATAGAGAACAGAGATTAGGCTCGTATTTACCTTAAGTATTTTTATATTACACAGGAATGTGGGTTTAATTATTGGACAGTTACTCTATGACCAAACAATTACTTTTGAGTCATAGACATAGAAAAACTACTCACTGTTCACCTAGCTTAAGACGAATTGAAACAAATGCATTTTGATGAGATGTGATTAAGTATCAAAAGGATATAGATACTCTTATTAACAACCAGTGCCTACTTTATAATAAAAATATTAAATGATCTAACTTAATAAATATAGCAAAATAAGTAAGAAGTAGGTATAAAGCTAAATAAATATAGGACAGCTTCAGGCATAAAGTTTGCAATTGAAAAGGAAACAGTTCAATAACACATTTTTGTAACGCTTGACAATCAAAAGACTTTAACATTGAGAACTTCCTTTTTAGTGTCGGTTAAACATAACTTGGTGAAGGTTAAAGTGGTGTTAATTTATTTTACACTTGGTTGGAAAATTGCTCACCTACTCGTGGTTATTGGAAAATTGCAACAGCCGCTCCAATAAGTGCAAAATTTTAGGGGGTCAATTCAGAAATTAGATTTAGAAACTTTAACGCGAATGTCGCCAAACGAAAAACGGTATGCATAGTGCATACTCCAAAATTGCATACTCCAAAATTGTTGTATATGTCCAAATTTTCTATACCTATATATGTAAGTAGGTATATAAAATTCTCGTGTTGCGGTGTTAGTAGCCAAACTCCACCTAAACGGCTTAACCGACTTGTATGATTTTTTCTGTGTATATTCGTTAAGTCTGAGAATCGAACAACATCTATTTTTCATGTTTTTCCCCTTTGTTTTCCTTTATATAGGTATTTTTTTTTAAATATTATGGCAAAACAATGTTTGCTGGCTCAGCTAGTACAATACCTATAGGTATATCTAGACTGACTACTTAATTACATAACTTTTGTCGTTCAGTTAAAAATCTGTTTGTTTTTAATCAATGATTCTTCATTCACTAATCAACAATTTTGGTAATGGGGGATAAAGCAGAATCATAATCCAGCAATTTTATGTACCTAAGTAAGTATACAGAAAAAGTTCCCGGCTCTACATTTATTATTTTTTTGGACCAATCATATAAATCACACCATAAACAATAGTTTAACGAACGAACCAATAAATAAAAGAGTAAGGAGGAACCAATACATGTAAAATAGAGATTTACAACCGGAGATAACAACAAATCATTTTAACCAACCAACACTGGCCTCTAAAGGAACAAGTTTTCAAACAACATAAAAACATGTGGAGATCTAATTAGACTGGACATTTGCTTCCTTATCCAGTTTTTGCAGTAGGGCAAAAGTAAGGTACATGAATTAATCACGAACTACTAAAATGGACGGCATTATGCGGACGCGGTCATGGACCCAGTAACTGGTTCTGAGTTATTGTATTGTTCAAGATATTTGTACTTGTGTATCAAGGTAAAGGCAGGCTATGGTTAGATATCTACTATATTCATACCTCCCAATGGCGTAACAACCTATTGCCACCTTTTTACTACTTTAATAGTAGAACAAGTAGCAAAATGTCACTCTAAAGTGATTCCATAATTTGATAGGAATTTAAAAAACTAGATCTTTGCAAAAAATACCCAATTAGGAATCCAAATGATCGTTTTTTCTTAACAACTTCTGAAAAACCATCATTTCCCAACTCTGCCATTTTGCTTTGATGCTATCTTCAAGTAGGTACCTACATTTTTTATAAAATCTAAAATAATAAAAAGTCTGCATTCTAGCCTCAAAAGGACCTACCTTATTCTTACTTATTCTTATAAAAAGGGTGCCATTCGAAAAGTATGGAACGGGCCACGTGCAAAGATGTATGGCTTTTCTACTAAGCAACTACTTCCGAAGGTAGAGTCGACTCACTCCACTTTTTAGACGCGCTACTGCCATCTCGCGTCGAATAGCAAAAGCCGTGTTGCAACTTAGTTTGACTATTACCTCATAGATGGCGCTACTTGTTTAATTCACTTACGCTCTAAGAAAGTGTTGTAGACTTGGTAAACTTACCTGAAAACAAAAAAAAACTTGTAAGTATTTAAAAAATACAAAAACTTTTAATGATGGATTTAAGTAAATTGATTTCAGAATTTTTAATCTTTAGATTTTCGTCTCTGTAGAAAATTTAAATCAGTCAAAATGAGATTTTATTTTTAGTCCTAGTCAGTCTAGGGATAGAGTATAGACTGTAAACAGTAAGAGATGTGTATAATTTTTAACTGTAAATTAAAATAAATAGACCTCTATATTTCCATAACGCAAGGTTTCACATTTATCAGCGTTATCACTATCAGTAACGGTAAGTAGGTTGTTGCAATTTGCAAACATGCAAACAGAAGGGACTTCCGGTGGAGGAAGCTGTAACGTCACACCTCATCGCCTACTTTCATTTTCTATTACCTGCTCTAAGGAATATAACTAATATATTTACCTACCTAAATCTATTTCCCTACAGTATATAAGGAACTTCATTCCAATAAAAAAATGATTAAAGTTACAGAGACTGAAGACTGATTTTGTTAATAAAATATTTATGTCATATTTTAGTAACTAATCAATATAAAATAAAAACCTAAATAAAAATAAATAAATATTGCAGGACATACCACAGATCGCCTTCTAGCCCCAAGCTAAGTAACTAGACTTGTGTTATGGGTGCTAGACAACGGATATACTACTTATATACTTTTTTTGTAAATATATACTTATAATACATAGAAACAACCAGACCACAGGCAAATATCAAAGCATAAATACTTGTCTGAGGCGGGAATCGAACCCGCAACCCTGTGTTTGGCAGGCCGGCATGGTGACCATTGTGCCAACTGGGTCGTCATACATACATAAACATTACATGCACATGTTTATTAAATGTTTTTATTTTTTATAAAACAGAAAAATGCTCAATAAATCTCTGAAAACACAAAAGCTACGAGTCAGTAACTTCACATGGGGGTTACTTTTAGATTTTTTACCACCAAAATACATTTGTTATCTACCTAAATAAGAACAACCAGGAAACTATATCCATCTTGCAAAAAACTGGACTTTACAGAATCATAGTTGATATTTTATGTAGGTACTAGAAAAAGGTACTTACTTACTACTGTGCGAACAAACATAGTTTAAAAAATAGATAAATAGAGATTTTTCAGCCTTAAAATGCACGGCACGCCACACGGTTTAACACATTAATGACTGTGTTAAACCCCCCATTCCAAAACCGAGATTCAGATTCTGATGACATGAATTTAAACCATAGTCTAAAATAATCATTAAATAACGTTCATTTTCTTTAATCTGAACCACGGACTATTCTTAAACCTCTTTTTGAAATTATAATGTTTTTAATTGTGAGGAATGCATTTTTCATTTATGCATTTATATATTCTGTGCCATAACTTAAAAACATGCGTGTAACTTCGTAACACTTTCCATGTCATTACTAAACATCAATTCATAATTGCAATTCAAATTTTTAATAGCTTTTGTCACGTAGATCTTAATATTCGCAAAGAAAAGTGTCGTGTTCAATAGTGAAGCAAATTGCGACAATCATCAGCCGCAAGGCGAGACATGATCTCACTCGTTGTTTCATGAGCTCATCAAAATCTTAATTAACATGCTCACTTGTGTGGCTGTGTCTAAGCGGTTTCATTTCACTTTAAATAGGCATTTAAATATATAACTACATAATGCTTGCTAATCATCATTACCTCATCGTTATAGCTTATTAAAACAATGGGTATTCGCAAAGTTCACAACGGTTTTTTTTTTCATAACATTTCTGTGTTTTTTTGCTAACAGAGAGCCGTTTCAGATACTATGGTCTCACGATTCTAAGTAACACAAAACATGTGGATAAAAGGAATACAAGAGAACATAAGAAAGGCAGAGGACGACTCATATCAGAAGAAGAATTTTCCGACCAGACCACCCAGAGCAGATTATCCTGGCGCCACAAACTAAGAAGAGCCAACAGTGGGAAAGAGTAAAGACGATGAAAAAGAAGAATTTTCCGATATGTAATTTGTTACTTATAGAACAAAAACAACACTGAAAAATAAATTTAAACATTTACATTAACACGCTTTCCAAGTAGAAAAGCAACCACTGCATACCCATTTTCCTGTCAATACCTCAATCAAGTTAACAAGACGCCATCGCCGGCCAATAATAATAAGTTTTCTACTTAGTTGACAAACAAATTCATTCACTTCACTACCAGTTCTAAAGTATTCGTGACAAGATAATGAAATAAGGAATTTAAAAAAACGATGTGAGAAAGTAAACTCGCTTAGCGATGCGTGTTGTTTACATATTCTAATTATCACCTCACCATTTCCTTGGATCCATTCAGGATTGGTTAGAAGATCTTCGGTTATTAATACAGGTAGCTTTGGTGAGGAAGTGGTTATAAATTCTTGAATGGTATTGTGAAATAAGCCACTACGATCCTAGAAACCATATACATACATAATGTTGAGAAACAGATGTTTTGATTTAATTGTAGATCATAATATTATTAAGATGTATTTTTATATGCACCTGAGAATAAATTCCATCTTACAGTAAGGGGTGCAACAAAGGAAGACCCATAAAGACACCCTAATATTAAAACTTAGTCCCCCATATTCCAAAACGAGGTTAAAACATGGTTTAAATCTGAATCTCTGACTGACTATTCTCAAATCTCGTCTATACATATAATAAATCTGTAGACATAAAAAAATCTGTAATTGTAAAATATCCAGAAAAAAAATACACAGGTCGCCTTAGAATCGTTAGCTGAACACGATAGGGTAGTTTTTAGAATTTTTGTTTGTCTGTTTGTCTGTTTGTCTGTTTGTCTGTTTGTCTGTTTGTTTGAACCAGGTAATCTCATAAACTAGAGAACAGATTTCAACGAGGTCCACACCAATATGTTCAGAAAATACCAGATTAACATTTAGGGTATTTTTCAATTTAACTTTAATACAATAATTATGATATTTGATAAAAAAAAACATTTAAAAAATGTGAAATCGATATATTTTTCCGTGTAAAACATAATCAAACGTCTGATAGGAACAGTACGCTTAGCACTACTTTTTTACGTATTCAATCAAACATACTATATTGCGTATTTACTATGAAACTTCCTAAAAATCAACTTACTAGGTCCATCCGTCTCTGAGAATATCGGTAGCGACACACCGACAGACAGACGGACAAGAGAGTAATCTTATAAGGGTTCCTTTTTTTCGAGTGCTTCAACAAGTCATACTAGGCGTACAGTACATGCCTCCGCTCAAGATGACAGCTGTCATAAAACCAAATAGTTTGCATATATCTACTACCTACGTGAAACTGAAAATGAGGTTAGTACAAAGAGGTACTACTATTATAGGTACTACTACATAATATTACCGATTTCCTTTACCGAAGACCTCCTCGATGTTACACATCTATCCTCTGAATAAGGAAATAAAATATTCTGATAGAAGGAAGGCCAAAAATGTTCGGTCACAGAGCTGACCGGATAAAGAAAAAAATTAGTTTGAATTATGAGTTCAAGTCGCGGAAACCATAATATATTCCTGGCTGATGGATTTTTTTTACAAAAATCTAATGATGTAATTTTAGTTTTTGTCAAAATCGGGCACGCAACTCCTTTCAGCATTTTTCGCTATCTCTTATGGTTTAGGATATAGCCCTAAATACCCACATAAAAAAATCACCCTGTATATATCTATATCTGTACTTTATATATAATATATAATAATATATAAATAATAAAGAGGTATAGAAACCAAGATATATTATTTTTTTGCAATTTGGTGCATACTAAACATTTAACTAAAACCTCTTTGGTTAATCGAACACAAATATGGGACCACGGAGGTCACAACCTTTTTACTTCGATTTATTCGATGAATTTATAAAAAAAAAGAAAACAAAAGATAGCTAGAACTCTTAAAGAGACAAGATATTTCTTTTTGCTTTTGTGAGAATTGTTGGAAATAAAACTACACTTAATTATAATATACTAATGTGTCCATGCTATATAAATTAACAAACAGTAAGTACTTAGTTTAGTTTAGTTTTACGGGGCTGTTTCCGCACTTAGCCTCATTATTTGGGCCATTGTGCGTGTACAGTAAGTACTTATCTACATGATTAAACATAAATATTATTATATTCACCACAAAATCTTAAAGATCCAAAATAATTTGAAAACACTATACTATTATAATACTATTTATGTCTAACTAGCGACCCGCCCCGGCTTCGCACGGCTATATTATGCATGTATTATTATTATACATATAAACCTTCCTCTTGAATTACCCTATCTATTAAAAAAACCGCATCAAAATCCGTTGCGTAGTTTTAAAGATTTAAGCATACAAAGGGAAATAGGGACAGAAACACCGACTTTGTTTTATACTATGTAGTGATATATACTACCTACATAGGTAGGTACTCCTATTCTTCTACATTTTTAGGTTTTTTTAGTTATTTTTTATAATATTACCTAAGCCTACTTATTTATTAGATTGTGACAAATACCACGGCCTACCCGCGGCCCATCTCAAGAATTGATTTGGATAATACGTTGAATAATACCTACTACCTAATTTATATTAAAAATAATTGAAAATGCCGAGGAAGAGATCAAATCTGTCGCAGGTAAGAGACGTTTGATAAACTAATTACCATAAAATTGTAAAAAAAAAGCCTGAGGTCATGTCACGGTCATGTCGACAGCACCGCTGCTGCCGCACCGTCGTCGTCGCGTCGTCGTAGCGACTCGCCGCCGTTCCGCCGCCCCTACCGCGTGGATGTCGTTGGTTTTTGCCATACCAAATTGTGCAGGCCACACTGAGAGCAACGCGAAATCAACTTAGTTTCGTTTCAATTGACTTCCAGTGGTGATTGCCATAACAAATCCTGGCGGTGCGACGAGCGGCGACACATTGCGATTGTTATACAGCGAGACGCGACGGTATCGTCTCCCTAAGTCTATTTGTTTGATAATTTATTATTTAGTTACCTACTTTGAAATAGTTATGTGTGATTTTAGATTTTTAACAATGTAACATTGTTTTATGCAAAAGACGTCATTAACTCTAAGGAATAACGTTGTACTTACTTACTCGATTATGATCAACTTTTGGTACTTACTGTGTAAATGTTTGAAAAAGTTACTCTTAAAGAAACAGTTATTCTTTACCTTTTAATAAAATAAATATGAGTTCACTATGCTGAGTATAATCCCCCTTCAACTTGGAATACCTATTCGTTATAATCCTGTAGATTTATGTTTTTTTTTACTACTAGCAGCGCTCCGAGCCGAGGTTTCACCCGCGTAGCTCCCTATCCCGTAGGAATATTGGGATAAAAAGCTGTAACATAGTAGCCTATGTTACAGTCAATGAAACAATGTATCCTCATACAAAGTTTAATCTAAATCGGTTCAGTACTTTCGGAGCATATTCAATGCAAACAAACAAAACTTTCCTCTTTAAACTTTA
This sequence comes from Idaea aversata, assembly GCA_907269075.1. Classification (NCBI taxonomy): domain Eukaryota; kingdom Metazoa; phylum Arthropoda; class Insecta; order Lepidoptera; family Geometridae; genus Idaea; species Idaea aversata. The sequence goes on from OU026084.1 coordinate 5,331,858, forward strand.
ACCAATATTAGAACAGATATTTAAAGCATGCTTTAGGCAAGGAAGTTTTAATATAAAATGATCATTACTTTCGGTGAATTCAGATATGTTTAGAATAAGTAGGTACCTTTTTTCAAACCCTGTTGTAAAATTTGACGTATTCACGGTAAAATTATAAAAAGGTACTTAACCTAAAAAGACACGTTCAGATTTTCGTATATTTTAGAATTCCAGAGTCTCCAAGAGGTTGAGGGCAACGCGAGCGACAGAAAATGAAGAAGAACGCGAAGCAAGACTCTCAGCTGAACGACAACGTCGTACAGAGTCTCGTGCTTCGGAGACGGAGAGCCAGCGGGAAGATCGTCTCTCATACGAAAGTGAGCGACGCACGGAATCCCGCGCATCTGAAACTTTCACTCAGTACCAAAACCGGCTTTCATACGATCGAGACAGTCACGCGGAGTCCCGAGCCTCAGAAACTTTTACTGAATATCGAGACCGGCTATCATACGAGAGTGAGCGACGCACGGAATCCCGCGCGTCCGAAACTTTCACTCAGTACCAAAACCGGCTTTCGTATGATCGAGACAGTCACGCAGAGTCCCGAGCCTCAGAAACTTTTAATGAATATCGAGACCGGCTATCATACGAGAGTGAGCGACGCACGGAATCCCGCGCGTCTGAAACTTTCACTCAGTACCAAAACCGGCTTTCATACGATCGAGACAGTCACGCGGAGTCCCGAGCCTCAGAAACTTTTACTGAATATCAAGACCGGCTATCATACGAAAGTGAGCGACGCACGGAATCCCGCGCGTCTGAAACTTTCACTCAGTACCAAAACCGACTTTCATACGATCGAGACAGTCACGCGGAGTCCCGAGCCTCAGAAACTTTTACTGAATATCGAGACCGGCTATCATACGAAAGTGAGCGACGCACGGAATCCCGCGCATCTGAAACTTTCACTCAGTACCAAAACCGGCTTTCATACGATCGAGACAGTCACGCGGAGTCCCGAGCCTCAGAAACTTTTACTGAATATCGAGACCGGCTATCATACGAGAGTGAGCGACGCACGGAATCCCGCGCGTCTGAAAGCAATTTTGGACATGAAATGCGATTAGAATCAGCCAGGGACGCTTATCACCAAAGCCAGGATCAACTCTTTCATCAAAGATCTCTCAATCGTGCCCAAATTCATGAAATTCGTCGCACACAGTCAGTAGAACAGCAGGATGTACAACGTACGTCAGATCGCCAACGACACTCTGTGTATAGGCTTGAAAGTAACATTGATGAATCGGAAGAAATACCGTGGTCGAATAAAAATAGATCAGGATTCGAGTACAATTCATCTATATTGTATACTAGCGAGACACACCTTGGCATCATGTCTGAAGTATGTCGTCATTGCAGGGCATTAAAATGGAAGGGAGAGCCGAACGGCATGTGCTGCTCTGCTGGCAAAGTTAAGTGTGAATTATTTCGAGAGCCACCGGAACCTTTAAAATCCCTTTTGTACGGACAACATGCGCAGTCTAAACATTTCTTGGATTCCATTCGCGCATACAATAGCGCATTCCAAATGACGTCATTTGGGGCGAAACAGGTGACTGAACCTGGTTTTATGCCTACTTTTAAAATACAAGGTCAAGTTTATCACTTGATCGGATCGTTGTTGCCCACTGAAGATGCAAACTTTTTACAGATATATTTTATATCTGATTACCAAGAGCAAGCCAGTGTCCGACAACAGCGCATCCCGAATTTACACCCGGTTCTGATTACTGAGCTCCAAAATATGTTACATAGTGTAAATACTTATATAGCGAGTTTTAAAGCTGCATTAGAATCCACGTTAGATAGCGATTACAATAACTTTAAGTTCGTTATAAATGCCGATCGCAGACCATCTACTACACATGCAGGCCGCTACAATGCTCCCACAACAAACGAAGTTGCCGTTCTATTGGTAGATGAAGAGTGTGGCAAACGGGATATAGTGTTACGTACGCGTGATAACCGACTTCAGCGTATTAACGAGACAAACCGAGCTTACGATGCGCTTCAGTATCCTTTGATTTACTGTCGCGGTGAAGATGGTTATCATTTTGCGTATTATCACGTAGACCCACAAACAGGTGCAATTAACTATAGTAAAAAGACATCTGCCCTTCAGTTTTACAGTTTTCATCTGCAGCTGAGACAAAATGAACATGTGTATTTGCACCGTTTCAAGCAACTGTTTAATCAGTTTTTAGTGGATGTTTATGCCAAAATTGAAACGGAGCGGTTGGTGTTCATTCGGACAAATCAGCGTCAACTTAGAGCGGAAAATTATATCACCTTACGCGATGCTATGCAAAACGACGCAGACGTGGAAAACCTCGGTCGGATAGTAATACTTCCATCAACATTTACCGGTGGCCCACGATACATGCACGAGCGTACGCAAGATGCTTTATGCTACGTGCGAAAGTACGGAGGGGCCGATCTTTTCATAACTTTCACTACAAACCCAAAATGGCAAGAAATTAAAGATGTGCTCCTCCCTGGTCAAACTCCCTCTGACAGGCATGATGTGGTGTCCCGTGTTTTTCATTTAAAGCAAAAAAAGTTAATGGAACTTCTCACGAAACATAAACTGTATGGAGATGTCCGCTGCTTTATTTACTCGATAGAATGGCAAAAACGCGGCCTCCCGCACTCACATATACTTTTGTGGCTTAATGAAAAGGTGAGGCCAAATGAGTTAGACCACATCATAAGTGCTGAACTACCAGACCCAGATATTGATCCACATCTACATCAAATAGTCAAGGCGCACATGATTCATGGACCATGTGGGATTATTAATTCAAATTCACCCTGTATGGTTAACGGGCGCTGCTCCAAACGTTTCCCTAAAGCATTTGTAAGAGAAACCGTCACAGGAGAGAATGGATACCCAAGTTACCAACGTCGAGCGCCTCAAGACGGTGGGTGCACAACATCTATAAACTCTCGTGGTCAGTTGTTGCAAGTCGATAACAGATGGGTTGTCCCTTATTCGCCAGTGTTGTCTCGGGCTTTTGAAACGCACATTAATGTGGAGTCATGTGCAAGCGTTGCATCCATAAAGTATATTTGTAAATATGTCAATAAGGGTAGTGACCAAGCCACTTTTGGTATCCAGAACGAAAACCACGACGAGGTCACCACTTACCAGTCTGGTCGGTACATTAGCACCTCAGAAGCGGTTTGGAGGATTTTATCTTTTCCCATCCATGAAAGATACCCCCCTGTTATGCATTTAGATGTGCACTTGGAAAATGGCCAGCGGGTGTATTACGATCCGGAGAGTTCGCACGTCAGAGAGCGTATAGAAAATCCTCGGCCGACCACTCTTCAGGCATTTTTTAGGTTGTGTCAAGAAGATGCCTTTGCCCGAATGCTTATTTATGACGAAGTTCCGTCGTATTATACCTTTGATAAACAATCAGGCGTGTTCAATCGACGGCGACGAGGCCAACCAGTCGAAGAAATATCGGGTGTCTACAGAGATAACGCATTGGGCAGAGTATACACAGTACATCCCCAAAACAGTGATTGCTATTATTTACGATTACTCCTGCTGAATGTTCGTGGCCCTACATCATTTGCATATCTTAAAACAGTGGATAGTGTAGAACATCCGACATTTCAAGCGGCTTGCCGTGCAAGACGTCTTCTAGATGATGACCAAAATTGGGAGGACACACTGGCGGACGCTATTATCGGTGATAGTCCATGGCGCTTGCGTCAACTATTTGCTGTTATGCTGGTGTTCTGTGGTCTCTCAAACCCTACTCTGCTTTGGGACAGGTATCGTCCTCATTTTTGTGAAGATGTTTTTAGAAACTTGCACAGAACAAATGAAAACATTGAAATCGGTGATGAAAGGGTTGTGAATCAGTGCCTCACACTTCTCCAGGACGCTGTAATCGCGATTGGTGGTGATAGTCTTAACTGTTACGGTCTTCCGGAACCACAGTTACTACCAGACCAGCTACAAATTAATCGAGAGTACGCCGCTGAAACTGCATATAATACAGCTGAAATGACCGCTATCGTAAGAGACAACATTTCAAAACTCACTCAAGAGCAAAAGATGGTTTACGATACAGTACTGAGAAGCGTGGAGCAAGAACTAGGCCAATCATTTTTCCTTGATGCACCTGGTGGAACTGGAAAAACGTTTGTGACAGGGATACTTTTGGCTAAAATCAGACGACAAAATAAGATTGCCCTGGCTGTAGCATCTTCAGGAATTGCTGCCACACTCCTGCCTGGCGGAAAAACTGCCCACAGTGCTTTTAAAATCCCAATCGACTTAAGCGCGACTGAAAGCCCTTCATGTGGAGTGTCACGTAACAGTGATAAAGCGCGAGTTATAGAAGACTGTCACTTTATAGTTTGGGATGAGTGTACTATGGCGCACAAAAAATCCATCGAGGCAGTGGATCGAATGCTCAGAGATATTCGTAGAAGTGATTGTGTAATGGGTGGTGTTACGGTTCTATTTTGTGGTGATTTCCGCCAAACACTGCCAGTCATAACGCGAGGCACAAGAGCTGATGAGGTGGGAGCATGTCTGAAACGCTCTGTGCTATGGCCTGGTATTCAGAAGCTTCGTCTTACCCAGAATATGAGAGTACAGCAGTCCAGAACAAGCAACGACGACAGTGGCCAAGAGTTTTCAGACATGTTGCTTAAAATAGGAGAGGGGAGACTACCAGAACGTCGAGGCTTGATAGATTTGCCACAGTCGCTGTGTCAAATAGTTTCGACCGTCGAGGAGCTTATTTATGGTGTGTTTGGGAATCTCCCCGAAATAACACACCAAGAGAACTCTTGGATGTGTGAGCGGGCCATCCTTACACCGAAAAATGAGCAGGCCGCTACCATTAATCAGCGTATTTTAAGTGCAATTGAAGGGGAAGAAGTGGTATATACTTCTATCAATACTGTACTGGACCAAAACACGACTACCGTTTACCCTGTTGAGTTTCTGAACTCTTTGAGTGCATCCGGACTACCAGCGCATTCTATCACCCTCAAAGTTGGAGTACCAATCATGCTCCTTCGGAACTTAACACCTCCAAAGCTGTGTAACGGTACTCGACTTAAGGTAATGTCACTGCAGAGGAATCTCATAGAAGCAGAAATTTTAACAGGTTGTGGCGCTGGAGAGTCTGTATTAATACCACGAATACCTCTCATACCACATAATTTCCCATTTCAATTCCGGCGCGTACAATTTCCGGTTAGCGTTTGTTTTGCGATGACCATCAATAAATCGCAAGGCCAGACGCTTCAGGCTGCTGGTATTGACCTCAGGACAGGATGTTTTTCACATGGTCAACTATATGTGGCCTGCTCTCGGGTAACGTGCTCCAATCGGCTTTTCGTGATGGCTCCCGAGGCTGTAACGTCTAATGTTGTATATACAGAAATATTGTAATATTTAAGGAAGTAGAGAAGTATTGTAAATAATATTGTAAATTGTTTTAGGAAAACTTCCCACAACAGCCTGGTATGGATGGACTCCTTCTAAGATATTGAAATGGCATGAAAACATTCTTCAAATGAAACGTATCTCATGTATATGATTGCTGTGCATCTTCGAAGGAGTTTTTCCCAATATTTTATAGAAATTATGATTGATAATGCTACCAAAGGGCAACGGTAAATTTCTTTCAGACCCTTAGTGGTATCCTCCGATTACTCTGCTGCCGATACTTAAAAGGTTAGTCATATCTTGCGCTCTCTGCTTATTAACATTCGTCTGGCCAAACGTGCACTTTGACCAAACACCAACCGTCTCCTTTGGACAACCGTCTCAAACCCGGTCAATGGGGTGTCAGATAGCTGGGGATTTGTCAGGAGAATTTCGACCTGTCTAATATATATACTCTAACTATCTAAGCTATTTCCTTCGAAAGCACGTTGGACTATTCTTAGGTAATCGGGTTGTGTGGAAGACCTCCATTAATAAATAAATATTGCAGATATTCCACACATTGTCATTTAGCGCCAAGCTAAGTAACTAGATTTGTGTTATGGGTGCTAGACAACGAATATACTACTTACCTATTTAATTTTCTTTTGTAAAACCGCAACCCTGTGTTTGGCAGTCCGGCATGGTGACCATTGTGCCAACTGGGTCGTCGATTAACTCCATTATCTGTGGAACCTCCTCTTCGATGACCTCATGAGACTCCCAAGTCCGAAAGGAGAGCGCATAGTGATAACGGTAGTGATAGAAGGTGCGCCAAATCGAGTATAAAAATAATGCCTATTATAGCACCCTTAAAAAGTACCTAATTTTAAGCGGCCACCGATCCCAAAGCTCAACGGAGTTTCTATCACTATAGTTAAGAGTATCGGGAGTCATTTTGGATGATGCACGGTCCTACGTGCCGCATGCGACTATCGGCGAAAAAGCCGCAAAGTGTTACGGGAAGGTGTCGTAAGGATCGACCACCTCCTGGGAAATTCCATATCTTATATTTATTTATTTATCAAGGCACCATTTGGGTCAAATTACGCTGCGGCCGTATGGTATTAACGCTCTTCCATGCTCCAAAGCTCACTATTAAAAGGTCAGAGACCGGCGCTAATGCTCCTAACAAAGCACCATAGCGTAGCCTGTTCTTGCAAACGTACCGCTAATACCTACTGCACCGGCCGACCTGAAAGAGATGCGAGCAGGGCGAATCGAGGAGGAGGATAAAAAGTTTGGGAGCGCAGAGAAATCAAAAGCATTGTTCGGCAGGATGACGTTTCCCCTTGGTAGGAGGCTACGATTACTTTTTTCTCTCCAACAAAAGCAATCGTAACCCTGTTTTTTGTAACCCGTTTGTAAGCTATGCGATGCAATGCGTACCAAAACCCCCATGAGTTTCTTGTGGTTTCTTCTCATAGGAGGGCGCGTTCCGAAACCACACATCCTAACTAAAACGATGCAATAATCGTGTGCATTGTTTCATGCAATAAACCGAATTTGAAAAAGTTAAAGTGTTTTATTATTATAACTAGCGAGCCGCCCCGGCTTCGCACGGCTATATTATGCATGTATTATACATATAAACCTTCCTCTTGAATCACTCTATCTATTAAAAAAACCGCATCAAAATCCGTTGCGTAGTTTTAAAGATCTAAGCATACAAAGGGGAAATAGGGACAGAGAAAGCGACTTTATTTTATACTATGTAGTGATAGTGATAGTGAAAAGTATAAAATTATCTACAGTTCTTGCAATTCACGAGTGCAATTCTTTGTTTGTGTGAGTGACCAATCTGTATACCTATATATGTGTCTCTCGCTACTGACCGCTCCGTTCGTCGTCGTCGTCGGGTACACACACATGTGTATTTACTGTGTTACGATTACAACAAACATAATATATATATATATATATATATACGCGACGAATTGAGAACCTCCTCCTTTTTTGAAGTCGGTTAAAAAGGCCGAGCGCACTCGTGAATTGCAAGAACTGTACCTAGGTAGGTTTTTATGAACTTAAATGCGATGGTTTATTTTTTCCGTCATGAATGTAAAGGCAAACAAAGTTGCGGACAAATGCTAAATAAAACATCATAACCACTACGCGAACGAAGTCGCGGGCAGCAGCTAGTTTTAGAATAAGAGAGTGTGGGTTTGATGGAAACTATGCAAGAATAAGTCGGTATGAGCTGACTCCTACAGCAAATAACTATGTACATACATATATGTATAGGCTGTATTAAGTAGACAGTTTTTATACTTCTAATTACTAACAAAACTTTCAACGGATGAAGCCATTGGTATTTAATAATACTGGCACATAATAAGTAATATAATATTGGCATGTATGTAGTCATACGGGTCGGCTTCCGTTGGCGATGAGAGAACGAAACGAGTAAAAACTGGTAGTCAGGCCACATGCCAGATCATTACTGACGATTGACATTATCGAAGTTGATTGACGATATGATGGTAACAATTAACGTATCGTTTTAAATATAGTTAATAGTGATCATGATATTGATTTAAAATAGGTAATAAATATTATTGTACAATCAGGCAGCACAAGCGCTTTTATTTGAATGTTTTCAAGCAAGATTCTAAGATCCTGCTTGTGTTAAAGTTTTAAGTCTTTTAACCCATGAATTTATTCGACAAAAAATATTTATAAAACATTCCAATAATAGTAATTTTAGAACTCTACGGTGGGTCTGCAATTCTGTTGCCGACTGTGTGTGTTCTGTTGCTTAGTAGTTATTGCGTGAGGTAGCTTCAAAAAATGACTAGTAATAACATATATTTACACAAATTCCTTGAAAAATGTTGACTCAGAGAGTATTGTTTAAAATCCTTTAAAGAACAAACATTTTAAAAACAGACCCTAAACACCGGAAACAGTACCTGGAATCAAAGAGTGTAACGTCACAGGAACACCGGAAGCGGATGTAAGCACGGCGGCGCAAGCGCAGCTAAACTTACAGGTGTTATACCACGCGTCCATTTGACATCAAACGTGAGTTAACTTCACAATACATTATTTTTAGATGATCATCTAAACACAAAAGTCAATTATCTAAATGGACACGAATCAGTAAGATAAACATGACACTAGTCGTATGCACAAGTCGTGCTAAGTCTAATTTAAAAAAAGATAAACATATCAATCAATTTATCGATGTGGTTTTGAAAAAATAAACTGGATTATACTTAATGCATTCATTGTGGATCCTAATGAAATCAACATGTCATTGTTTATGAAGTCATAGAGAGGAATGTGCCAACTATTGCGGAAGATGAATAAGAATACGTTACCTGTTGTAGAAAACAGTAGCTTAAACAATAGATATAGACCGTTTTAAAGTCAGGCACTTTCATTGCTAAACAATATGAATCATTGCCATTGTCATCGTGAAATTGATCATAGAATATTTATCACAGTCAAGAAAATATATCAGAATCACTCAAAGCATATTTCATTGATCTGCGTCTTAATCGCGTTGATGCTAAATAAGATATCCGGTGAATGATTCATTCATATTATAACGTACAGAGAATTAAAAATAATCAATGTCAAGAACGTTTGGAAGGATATTGCTGCCTACCTACGTATTAAACTACTAAATATATGTTAATGTAGGCGCGAATACCAATGCCTTATCGATTATTTAGGACAAATAAGGATTAAAGGACTATTAACTATTTGAATAACGTGGGCGTATCTACTATAATTAATATCTTAGAGCATTAGCATCTTATATATAAAATTCTCGTGTCACAATGTTCGTTCCCGTACTCCTCCGAAACGGCTTGACCGATTCTCATGAAATTTTGTGAGCATATTCAGTAGGTCTGAGAATCGGCTACTATCTATTTTTTGTTTGTTTCCTTTAGTTTTTTTTTTGTAAATAGCAATACAACGTTTGCCGGGACAGCTAGTAATATATAAACAAGTGTTAACCTCTTAAAATAATCTGCTTTTCATTCACTTCTTGTAAACTTAATTAAGTAAATTGTTCATTCATAGGAGTGCCAGTAATGGTCTGATAACTAAGTTCCAGTAATCTAGTTTAAATTAATTAACACCTAGAATTACTCGTTCATTAAACTATTATATCTATGCTTTTAGCTACTTTAAAATTAAATTATGTAGTAAATTTTGCTACAAGTATCATAAGGTCAGTTGGTTGAAGAATAATTATTTATGTATCTGATATTATAAATAAACAAATGTTTTTCTTTTAAATAGTGGTTCATTAAACTTATCATCATCATCTTCATGCCCTTATCCCAATTTATTTGGGGTCGGCGCAGTATGTCTTCTTCTTCCATTCACTTGTATTAGTCGTCATCTCATCGCACATTTTGCAGTATAAATAGTGGTTCATTAAACTCTTAGATATATAAATATAAGTTACAACTACTAGTGGTTAGTCAAAGTCATAGTCAAAGTAAAGAAGTCTTAGATCTCTGTGATTAATACATTGGAAAATTATCTATTTCTGAAACAAATATCAAAAGATCCCACTATGAACAACGCTTGATGTTTAACTATAACATTTATATTTATGAATTCACATATATTTAAAGACATTCCTGATGGTTTATTTACCACATGCTTGAAAGTTATTGGTCCCAAGCCTCAATGATATCTATTCATAATGCATGCACCGGTGTATGGTTGTCAACAGTTAGGCGCCGCAATGCGTACGCAGTAAGTGTCCCTAATACCTTCCTCATACTTTACTTTACCTACTTTACGAGGTAAAATGGAACACAGTTGAGTTTTATGTGTAATCGTTATACTGAGAATTGCTGTATTTTGTGTTGTTTCGATTGGTGACGATTCTTTATATCCAAAAAATATTTTTTATAAATTGACAGTTACTTTCTGTTAGTTTACACCGTTTGACTAATGATTACATGATAAGTTTAGTTTCTACTTTTTTTTTATATAATAAAATGAATTCTAAAGATGATTTTCATTATTTATTTAGTATTTATTTTCTGGGTGGGGGTATTTTTTGGCGTAATTTTAGTTATTTTTATTTTGTTTGATTTTAATTAAATTTAATATGATGTAAATGTTTGATTTGTGTTTAAGTATATTGAAGAAAATAAATAAATTAGTGAATTTTATCACCTACTACTTAAAAACAAAATTAAATGTATCACGTTTGCAAAATGGCTTCCAAAACATATGTAACACTTTGAGTCTGACTGCCGTGCGTTTATTTTGTACCTATACTTACCTACTTTCAACTTCCGACGTAAAACAATTATACAATAGGAGTACCTGTTCTTTTATGGAGATAAAATGTCCTTGTAATCGAAACAAAGGCTGTTCTTAACACAAAACAACGTTTAGGTGCTTGTGAATTTTAAAACCTCTTCAGACAATGATTTAAGATTTACTAAAAATGCAAGAAGGTATATTAACGTAATAATTAAAAAAAATTCCTATGCTGACAAAAATAACAGGTAGGTATTAATAGTTATCAAACGACTTTTTTGAAACGATATTTGTCATTAGGTCCGTTCAGATTTTTACTTGTAAAAATAAATATATTATGTATACATCATCTATAAGATAAATTAGGTAAATATTGACATAAAATAATTAACACTGCTGAATATCAATTGACAACACCATATAGCTAAAGCTTTAAAATAGTTATTGTCTAATAATAGGGGTTTTTTTTAATCTCCCATAACTTTCAGACAGCAGAACCGATTTTAATCAAACATAGCTTTCTTAGCTATGTCTTAGCACTCCCGACTAATTCACCTTTCAAACCAAATCAAAATCGGTTCAACCGTTTGGGAGCTACGATGCCACATACAGCTGACACATCCATTGTCCCATTGTTTTTGCGTCGAGGGTTAAAGATAGTAAAGAAAACAAACCATTAGGATCATCCTGTGTAGTTTCGAAGTCCGCTAATGACAAATTCGTCAAATCCTCCACATAGACTTGTGGCGAGCGATTCAACGAGTGGCGGCCTCCAAGCGAATGATAGCATGTTTCCTCGTCGTCAGCCGCCTCCTCCGTCGAGGACCCCTTCAGACACGAGTGGAAACTCCGGGAAAGACGCCTCTCTGTACTCATTCTCACTCATGTCCCGTCACAACGAACTATATTAACTCTTATCACGTCACAGTAAACACTAAAATTACTTGCAGCCTCTTCTTTCACTTACGACACACTTGAGATGTTAATTTTGAATCATTCTTTGCCATATTCATATGCACTTTTTACAGCATTGACGTCATCTTTATCATCACAGTCATTTACAAAGTAATTCACTCTTCAAATTATTTTGTGAAATGAATACGTTAGGTAGTTATGTTTCACTGTACGATTGTATTACAAATTCTTTATCGTTTCTTATCGTAAAGGACACTGCAATCAATGATATGGTTAGCTCTACATGTAAATAAACAGCACTCGAAATACTTCAAAGTAAACTATCTTTAGTAGTATTAGCTAGTATTACACGATTTTGTTAAAAGATGAGCAGCGGAAACAAACCGTCTCTTACGTATTCGTAGGTACGAGACGGGGGTATTGGTTGTGTAAACAAATGTACATAATTATTTTATGTTTACATTTGTTACATCTGGCTTAACAAAATATACTTGCAGTATAACTGGCAATGTCAAAATAGATTATACAACAGGAGATAGCTCCAGAATTAGCACACGAGCGCATATTGCAACTCGATGGTTCAGAACTGTATTATACGAACAGTTAACTCAATTTGTTGTAAGCGGTATTACTAGCAACTGAAAATCAAATTTCCAGATTGATGACATCCATTTCGCGCTTGTAATTTCATAAAACTCGCTTTCCGTATTATCGGGATAATACCGTTATTTCCATTCTATCTATGTAAATCGATTGTTAATTTACGCGGAACATTTTCGAAATATATTACGGTAAAATATTTAAAGGTTTTTGCAATTTCATGCCATAAGTATTAAGGGCTACGTGGGTATTGGTTGTTAAACGTGATATTTTTAAATAATTTTGGCATTCTCTAGTTGGTACTGGTATTACTGTAATGAAATCAAGAAGCAAGAAGATTGTGAGCAATTGGTGTCCCAATAAAGCACTGTCCGGACCATCAAAGTCGTAAAACACGTTACATGTAAATTCAGAGAAACATGACAATTGACAGGTGAATGACCCTGCCAAGAATGGGGACTACTACTGCCACATTCGGCTAATGAATGGCAGACGAACAAAGACATACATCTTTGTAGCCGTGGTACCGTGGACCTATACATATTCCTTCCTGCAGTCTTATGTAGAAAACTGTCGTAACTTGAGACACGCAACGCGGGACATTATTAATTATTTACTAAAACAAAGTTTAAATTAGTGATGCAATTAAGGTTTCTAAGAATTTTTAACCATGACCACTAAAACCGAAACGAATTGAGATTTGACCACGAAGTTTTTCGACGTTATTTTCTTTGTTTTAATTAGCAACTATGTTTCGATTGACTTGTTAGAATGGTTTTCTAGAGTCAAGGGCACACCAGATAAAAACTTAGCATCAGCTATCTTATCACGAAGATCTTTTATTGTCAATCAAGTGTAAGATTACTATGATGAGATTGCTCATAATGCGGATGTGCACATGTAGAAATGTGAAATCACTTTTGAAGCAGTGAGAATTTTTCTTACGCAACAATCTGAAGTGTAAAATTATTAAATAAAAATCAGGGAAGATAACCATTATGAGTAAGATTTGAATTTAATTAGCCGTAGTAGTTTACGCATTGACAAAAAGAGTGAAATCTGCAACGACCCATTGTTTCAATGGAAAGCTGTGTGAACAAATCTTACATTGACTTGTTGAGAGAATTGCGGAATAAGGTAGTAAGCTTTCATGTTACATAGTTTACTCAACGGTAATGGAATAAGAAAATGTTTGACGCATTTGTGAAATGTAAAGTAACGGTAACTTCACGTGGTAATTTTATACAAAGTAGTTTAAGAAGTTACATAAAAACGAATGAGACGAACAACCCGCCTTGGATATCCCATTGTTCCGAAGGCCAGTTCAAGGCGCCAAGCCACCCAGAACGGCTTGATATGATAATTTTACAGCTGCTCTTATCAACTCCATTCAAATACATGGAACAATAGTGCAATTCGTCGTACTGACCGACCTACAGTCACTACTGAATCCACAATCGGAACACAGATTAGGACTCCGTTTTTAAAGCATTACGGTTTCCTATGGCGGTTCTTGTTAGGTGTTTACAGTATAGTGAAATTGCTGTAAATGCGGCACGATAATGGAAACATAAGTCTGGAGTTGGAGCGGTGCCAACGTTTTCCGGCACGAGACCGATATTTTCCCGAGATAAAGAAGGCCAGGGCATAGTCCGTGCACAGAATTGGCATGCCTGTACCTCAATCATTACAATGTTTTTAACACGCAAAGACCGAGGAATAATGCCATAAAACACGGTACCAAAAATAATATTACGGTTCGCTGTATGATGGCGTCCTTGAAGAAAACAATTGAGAAATCTTGATAACAACCCTATGAAGTCAAATAGCGGCAATAATTGTTAATGGTTCACTAATGTGGTCTATAAAACTCAATTCAGAAATGTTTATATTTGCCCCTGCCAAATCAACTAACAATTCTGAATCGTTAATTGTAATTCTTGAACAGTTGGTTAGGTCCATATGGTCGTGTGAAATAAAAATATTTTCGGCGAAAATACTTTGAAAGAAACGACGTCCATTTAATAGTTCTAAAGATAGAGTAATACGGTTGTGGCAGTGTGACTAAACTGCGACTGTTTTTAAATAATATCTTATAGACAGACACAAAGTCTGGCTTGAATCTATTTTCAACCAATTACCTTTTGGTATGCGATCATACAAGTAGGCAAGTTCCTACGACACAGTAACAAGAAAGCAACTAGGTACTGATCGATGTCAATACTGCACGTTCTTGCAGTGATGTGTAGAAAGTCATGCCTCGAAACGAGTTTACCAGAGCAAATAAAGAGCATCCGTCGAACCGACAATCGTTGACATGTTAACTAATGACAGGGCAGGTATAAATCATGATGACTTGAAGCAACTTGAAGATTGCTGGAGGAAGCGGCCTATTTGCAACGGATATAGTGACTGGGACAAGTGGGTTTTAGTCTCCGGAGTAGGTACGACTCCAGTTGTATTAATCTAGCTCATTACTTCTTCATTACAATGGCATCATTGTGTAGCCGTATGTATGTAGCGTTACTATTGAAAACTAATGACGGGTAAAAAATAAGTGCTATTATGCTTGTTCAGGTATGTAGAGTTAAATGTTGAGTATGTGTGTGTATGTTTGGTTTGTAAGACCAGTGTGGAGGTTGTTATTATGATATTGATCTAACTAAATAAATAAGTATATTCATATATGACCTTTGAACATTATAACAGGTTTAACAAGACACACATTAAAGATTATGAGTAGGTACTCTTTGCAGTACAAATAGAGGTTAAAGTGAAATTACAGAGATACATCAGCTGCAGTAGATGTTTCAGTGAGTAATTTATATGTAAACTTTTAAGCATAAATCGAGATACTGTTTATTCACACCAAGAATCACCATTACCGAAATAGATCGACACAAAAACAAACTGACACCTCACTGCACAATTCTAAGCACTACCCACTCAGATACAACACCAAAAAACGAGCTTAACCGAATTCGTAATGAAATGTATATTTCCTTACGGATGCAACACGATTTTACCCAGTAAATGATCGAGACAGATGCGCGTGACTGTCTCCATCCAAAGGTAACAACATACTGCGGAGCGGTACAGAACAGACCCACTGCGCACGCGCACGCCTTCGCCCTCCATGGCGGACCGTTTATTTACTATTCACAGTTTTAAAATTCAAACGTGCTCTAATAATCAACATGGCGCAGATGTGCCGGCGTTTCTTCACGCATCAGTACATAATGCAGGAAAAAGAGGAAATAACCATGATTGCAAGGTAACGATAGCTATTAATTGTAAACAATAACCACCTCCTTGCATTTATTTTAATTGCCAATTAAGTATTCATCTCAGATTTAAGTCTTTAGACTTAAAATATATGATAAGAAATATAAGGAAGGGAAAAGACAATGAACACAAATAACAAGTAATTTTGCAAAAAAAAAATACAACGAAAAATGAAAGTGAAAGCAATCAAAACCGATACCACAAACCAGTTAGATTCGAATTATAGGTAACTTTTACTCTCTATTACGTGTATTCGGAAATACTTGACACTCTATACTTGGTCGAAAACCTTTCCTTATAAAAAATCTTATTATGTAATCTAACAAACAAAATAACACCTTTAATCATCGGATTAATGCCAAACATTACATGAACATATTTTGGGGTTAAATTACCTCGAGGGTTATAAAAATTCTTTGTGATGGTCAGGTAGTGTGGTAACGAACTAAGGGATGGTCGACTGCACTTCTATAATTATTTTAAGCCAGCTAGACGAGGCGAACACTGGAATGTTGCCCATGTGTTTATGGATCAGAGTAACGGCTAATAGCAGTGGCAATGACACTATAGTATTCTAAACACTGAAATTAAAAATAGTGCCACTGTTAATATTGTTGAATTGTAAGAAATAGTAATAAAGAACATTAAATTATTGCTTTTATATGGTCCAACGGTTTAATTCCATCGGAATATTCTTCTTTAGCAGCATGTGTTAGCCAACTACAGGGAAAATGCCTCACCAATGCCTCTCTCCATCTCCTATCATTAGTATTTCTAGACTACACTACCCCAGAATGAGCTCTTATGTCGTCGGATCATCTAGCTGGTGAGAATATGAGAATAATAATTAGAAAATATTATCCCAGGAATATAGATATATGATAGATTTTGATTTTCAGATTTTGTATATGTTTTATACAAAATCGGTTTCGTGGTTTGCGTGTAATTAAGCCACCGTCATACAAATTTTAACATTAATAAGATTATGGTAGAATGGTTCAAGTCTTTATTGCAGTTGTGAACTACATGTTCTGATTCTATCTTTTCTTTGTTACCATCTGACCATATGCTTTATTAGACGCATTCTCAGTCAAAACCACAACAGAACATGCTTCTTACTTTTTATGACTAAATTATGGCTTCGTTTTAGATTACTTGACCTCAATGTTACAGGTAACAACTTAATGTTAAGTGCTCCATGTAATAACAAAAATATTTTGAAAAATATTGATATTGAAATTCAAATTAGCACCTGCTAAATATCGCGATAAGGAAAATTTATTGACATTTAAAGATATAACACGCATTAGACAAATGCTCCACAGCGTCCAAGCTAGCAAATTGACCTTTGAAAGAAGCTTTATAAAAATCGATAATCCTTTGAAACCGAGTATTTTAATTATAGCATTTTAATTGTGCGACGCGACGACGACGATGGTGAGAAATTCTCTCGTAACAACAAACAAAACAGTTGTCCGTTAATATGTTAACCTTGAAAATACAGCAATGAATGTTTTGCTTTTTTATTTTACTATACTAGTTCTCGGACACATTGAGCTTTAAAAACCGGCGCAAATAATAAAAAAATATTATTTATGATGAATACAATTCGAGAAATACGAATGTAAACAATGATGAAGTAATAAAGGCTGATGCTGTAGAACTTCAGATCTAAATTATCAACACGTTCTTAATAAAAAAATTATACTACTCCTCGTTCATAATAAACTTTTAGATAAACCAATCGCAGTTGTAAAGAGGCAATCGATGCTGCGTAGGAGCGCAGTAGGCGGCTGAACTTGGCAGCTCGGCAAATCTGGCGCAACTAGCAAAGCCCTTCTATATTCAATGAAGGATGAATACCTAACAATAAACACATCTTTTGTTGATTTTTTTAATAATATACAACCTTTTGTGTTGAATACTAAGGTTGAATAGGAAAAATACTATAAGTCAATGGTTGAACTAATACTCGACTCAATAAACAAGCATTATTATAGAAGACAATTTAATAAACATGGATTATATGCATATTACTTACTGAATAGAATGCACTTAGTCCTCAATCGTCCACAGCCAATGAAAATAAATTAAACACTGACTAAAAGTTACTAAATTCGCATTTAACATAACAAGTCTAGCAAGTATAAATACATACCAATTGAAATTGGACAATCGAAAGAATATCAATTACAAAATCGAACTGTATACTTAATAGAACAGTGGTTCAATGCAGTTAGTGGCTAGGAAAGCGCAAAAAGTGGAATAAGTAACAAACTTTCGATAAAGAGAAGTGTGCCAATAGAATGCAAGCGGAGTGCGTGCGTCCGCGCTCCGGCCGGACACGGCCCGTGGAAATGTGCTGAATAATTGAATGTATGTATAAACAATTTGAGAACGAGTGCAAGTGAAACTGATTTTGTATTTTGAATATTATGTAGCTCACGCAGATACAAGTCACAAAACATTGTTAGAAGACGATGCATAATATGTGAACGCAGAGGCTTAACCATCTCTGTAGAGTCCGAATGAATCTGTAGATATTAGAAACGTGAGGTTTGAGGAAACATAATATTTAAAATTCCGAATATTATGCGGAAAAATCTGTAGTTAAGTCTGTGTAATAAATCGTATTGATAAACCAAATATAGAAGAGCAATATTTACAACAAACTTATTCCATTCAAGTTAATCAGTCGAAGGCGTAGCTTTACGATAGATTAAGCACGACAATTTAAAGTAAATCGATTTGACTCATTGAAGATTGAAACTAGAGACTGGAATAATACTATTATGAATTGGCTTGCTTATTGTTTATTTTGAATTGATGACAACATTTATTGTTATGGGGAATATTATTGAAAACTTTAGGTAAGGAAATGAGGACGAACAACAAAGAGTACCTATATAAATATCCCATTCGTCATCTGGAAACCGTAGAAATACAACATGTAACTGACGTTGTGCGCAATGTCCAGTAATATCTTTTTATATATTTTTAATATGCCGATTTTTGGCAATGGTATTTATAGCTAAAGAAAAGTTTGTGTATTCTAATAAACCACGTTTATTATAAATTTAGTTATAAGTTCAGATCGTTATTCAAGTACCTTATTCTAGAACGCATCTTAACTCAAGTTCTACTTGTAACTCGAGTTAAATATAAAAAATATAAAACAATATCCTTATTAATGAAAATAGATGTAATAAAACATCCATGACATATTTTTGTGAAATCGTCCTAATCGACCAAAAACGCAAATCAAGAAAATAGAATGAACCTTGACTCAAGTCAGTTAATGACCATATTTACGTAAATCAAGATAAAATGTCTACTTGAACATGGATTGTCACTCAAGAGACATTCTAAAATAAAGTAATTATACTTAGCCAAGTTCAGATTCAGGAATCGCTTCTCAAGTGACGTTCTAAATTATATATAAACTCTAGCTGGCCGGAAGACCAGCGCTGCAGCTAAGCATGCTTGGCTGCAGCTTTTAGCTTATTCGACCCATTTAGGTCAGCACACGTCTCCTTATTTAAGTTGTTTTTTCTGTATGTCACTTTTTTTGTTTTTTATGTATTTATGTATGTATGTCACTTTTTTTTCAGTTCTTCCTTCCTGTGTTTGTAAATTCATATCTTCACTTAGGCTGCAATGTTGATTTATATTCAACTTCGGCTATTGTCGAAGGCACAACTGTATATGCAGTTGATATTGACTTCACACGACTGCAGCCGACTGCTGCAACTGCATGCAGTTAAATATATCGACCGCGCGCAGTCGCTGCGATGCAGTCCGTCTGATAGCAGCCTTAAATCTAGTTTCAAGATGAGATCAGTGACTGAGTAACATTCTGGAATTCCAAACAAATGGAGCCCATAGCGTATCGTTACTATAGTAACCGCAATCTACAGTGCTGTTTAACTTCCTATACTGTAAAATATCAATCAACATCATAACGACAGTAAGTAAGGAAACGTCATAATGTATATTATCGGTACAAATCCGCGTAACACTTTCAATACATTTGTAATAGTTCTAAGTGCTTTATGCGATTAATATATAAGAGTATAATTTTCGCTTAGCACGCGCGTTTTCAATGTAAATCTATCATAATATCTATAAATACGATGTATTTGGATTACAAAATGAATATTTGAAGTCGAGAATTTCACACCGAACAGTAAATGGCGGAGCCGACCAAAAATAAATAATATGTTTACTTAGTGTGAAGTTCTACAAAGATAACAATTGACGAAAATTGACATTAATGTTTTAATTTATCTAAAAAGGGACCAAAGGACGTTTTTATTCAAATCAGATTTTTTACTAAAGAAAATAGAAAGGATAGAAAGTCAAATCGAAATTTAAAAGAAAAGGAATTTTCGACTTAAAATATACCAAAATGTAGGTTAAGATGCCACCTACAAAAGGCGATGACGAAGGGCAATTTGCGTTTAGCAGCTACCTCCTGTTTATCTATCTACGCCTAAACTGCTGAACTAATTTTGATGAATTTTGGCATATAGATATATGAGACGTTGGAGAAGAACATACGCTACTTTTATTCCGATCTTACGCGGGTGAAGCCGCGCGGTTCGATGCAAAGCTAAATCATAATAAATCTTAGTAGGTAATACTAAACTCATTATGATAAATGTGGCGTGAAGTTATACGTTCCAGTAAATGTTAAAAGTATGTTAACATCCTATTAGCAATGTTTAGTAAATAGTAAATAGAAATTTATATTAAAAAAAGTGCAAGAAATACTGTATTTATTTTGTAATTTAAATTGTTCAAAATGAAATGTTCAGTTTTAAATTACGGTTGTAGTACAAATTGAAGCTGAGTTATATCTCATATTTAATACTTTTGCCTACTTTGTGGTTGTGCATTTCCATCAGTGTCATTTTCATGTGTAAAAACAACTGTTGTTGCAAATTAAACTGCATAATTATTGCTAGGTACCGCTATCTCTTTAAATTGCCTTTTAAAACGGAAAATATGACCAATTAGATTGTAATTAATAAGGGACATATTATTGCACAAAGTAATAAAGTAAGAAAATAGTTCTCGTATTCATACACCTAAGTAGGTAGTTAAAGTAAATAACATGCGTTTAAGTGTCAACCATAACAATAACATAACACGATCCAGTTGGCATAATGGTCACTAGGCCGGACTGCCAAACACAGGGTTGCGGGCTCGATTCCCACCTCAGACAAGTTTTTATGCTTAGATATTGGTCTGTGGTCTGGTTGTTTCTATGTATTATCTATACATATAAAATGCTTTGTCCTGAACGACTGACAGACTGACGGATCAACGCACAGCCTAAACTGCTGATCGTAGAGACCTGAAACTTGAGGGTGTATTCTTTGTATGACGTAGGTATCCAATAAGAAACGATTTCCTGAAACTCTACTCCTAAGGGGGTGAAAAAGGGGGGCAAAGTTTTTATGGGACAACGTTATTCTTTGGTCCAATCTACTTCAAATTTTATTTGGGGCAAAGCTAGTATAAGTATATATTTTCAAAAGAAAAGTATTTAACCTTAAACTTTAATTTTTTTGAAAAGTATTTTTTAATTTTGTGTTTTTAAGTATTTTTAGTATTTACCTCGTGTGGTTTAATGGGTGTTTATATTTTGTATTTATGTTTATTCTTATTTAATTAAATAAAAAAAATAAAAAATAATAAAAAGTAGTATATGCGTTGTCTAGCACCCATAACACAAGTCTAGTTATGTAGCTTGGGGCTAGATGACGATGTGTGGAATGTCCTACAATATTTATTTATTTATTAAATTGTGTGCATTTCTTAAAATTGACGCTGATTTCTGCTTACAATATTAAATAAATAAATAAATATTTCAGGACATATTACACATCGCCATCCAGCCCCAAGCTAAGCAACTTAATGCTTGTGTTATGGGTGCCAGATAACGGATAAACTACTTATATACTTTTTTTTTTTTTAAATATATACATATTATACATATAGGAAACACCCAGAACCAGAAACAAGAATTTATGGTCAGCATAAATACTTGTTCCCGGCGGGAATCGAACCCGCAACCTTCTGCGTCGCAGTCGGGTGTTCGCCCGACGCGCCACAGAGATATTAAAGAGCTGTTACTTCATCCAGTTTCAAGTCGAAAAAGCTTTTAAAAGTTATATAAAGTAGTAACACACGATAAAATTTATCAGATTAAGTGTTTTGGGAGTGAAAAGTAAAAAATGTTCTCAAGCAAAAATAAAACCAAAATTACATTTTTTACAGTGAAAGTTGAAATAATCTTTACCGGACATTATGTAAAAATTAAGTGTGATTGCAACAGAGCAATTTTGATATTTTATAGGATGCCAAGGTTTTAACCCAATCGATTTCATTGAGATCGTATTCGTGACTTATCGATAAATGATTTTGATTTTATGTTAAAGTGATAGGTTTATTCTATTTTACGGAAAGAAAATGACTTTTTTCCATTTCCCAGGTGTAAAACTATTTAAAAAATAAATTAGCATCATATTATTACTTCCTATTGCACTTAAGGTGAAAAGGTACCGGCGCAGGCACTCTCTCCATACAAACGTAGTCGACTAGCTGTTTCATCCCTGGATAATAATGACACTAGAGCAAATATTTTTGTTGCATAAAACCTATAACTGCCATGACTATACCCTTATGTCTTGGTTTTTTTTCATTTTCTAATTATCATAGAAGTTAAGATTTAAAAAACAAAAAAAAAAGCAAAACTTAAGGGCATGGTCATGGCAGTTATAAATTTTATGCAACAAAAATATTTGCTCTACTGTCATTATCCAGGGAGGAAACAGTCGACTACGTTTGTATGGAGAGAGAGCCCAGTACCCTTTCCTCTTAAATCTGTCTGTTTTCTGTAATAAAATAATTTTTAATGCGTGTTTTTTAAGCACTTAAACTACACTGTTTTATAACGTCATCAATCAATCAAGCAAAAGAGTTTAGAAACCGTATAATTTCTAGTTGGCCAATGTGTATTTGATTTACAGATTTGCTTGACACTTATGGACTATTAAATCTCTTTTATTTTAGTATATCCCATCTTGCATTCAACTTTCTGAGCAAATTAAACTAAACTTTATGTCCTTTGAACAGAAAATCACAAGTAAGTAGCTGGTTACGAAGCTCCGGTTTTGTAAAAGCGAATAAAAATACCGACATCGCCAAAAGCTCAAATCTTGGTTTGTAAATAACTAGCGACTCGTCCCGACTTCGCACGGCGATATTATGCTATATTATACATATAAACCTTCCTCTTGAATCACACTATCTATTTAAAAAAACCGCATCAAAATCCGTTGCGTAGTTTTAAAGATCTAAGCATACATAGGGACAGACAGCAAAAAGTGACTTTGTTTTATACTATGTAATGAAAGGAAAGGGCACCTGCGCTCTTTCCATACAAACGTAGTCAACTGTTTCCTCCCTGGATTACACTATAGCAAATGTTTTGGTGGCATAAAACCTATAACTGCCATGAATATGCCCCTATGTCTTGATTTTTTTTTCTAATTACCATAGAAATTAAGTTTAAATTTAAAAAAAAAAACAAATCATAGAGGCGTGGTCAATTGGTCATGGCAGTTATAAGTTTAATGCAACAAAAATATTTGCTATGGTGTCATTATCCAGGGAGGAAACAGTCGACTACGTTTGTATGCAGAGAGTGTCGAACCCTTTTCTCTTAATCAAATGAAAGTAGGTCACAAAATGTTTAATGTACAAAAAATGATCTAATATCTGTTTAAAGAATGAAGTATAGGCAGCTAACCATCGAGTGTTCATCAATTTCCGTCGTCCGTAGGTGCCGGAAGCCGGGGGTAATGACCCCGGCTGTCAACCAGCCATTTAGATACTGACAGGCCTCCGCGAAAATTGACACCTGCAATGTGGGCAGGCAGGCAGGCAGAGTTGGTACTGCAAGGTACTGGTTTTAGTAAGTACATTGTAACTTGACATTAATTAAATGCACAAAGCCTTTCAAAATATATAGGTAAGACGGTATAATTTTGAGGACCTTCAATGTAGTGTAGCCAACCATGCAGTTTTAACTATAGATTCAATATGGAAATTCTCCTATAGTTTTTAGTTTAGGCAATCAAATCTAGAGTTTCTAAAGGTAATGTACTTAATTTTCGCTAGTTTAATGACATGTGCTCTTTGGCTTGTTAACCGACTTCAAAAAAAGAAGTAAGTTTTCAATTGGTCGCGTATTTATTTTAAGTATGTTGACCGATTACTCGTTTTTAAGGTACTTGGGAATAAAAATCAATCACGACTTGGAAGTTTCCAGATCGCTAGTGATTACTTTCTTCTAGGTTAAGTGAAGTAAACCTTATATGTAACGCATCTTCATTTATTATATTCTCTGTGAGAGTAAGTGAAATAAGTAAGTAGATACAGTATGCGTCATAATACCACTATCAGTTTGCTACCATAATATTATTAACAAGTACTTACGACCATCTTCTAATAGACGTTACACACAAACATAAATACTTGGATTAAAAGTACTCAGTGTGATTATTATTTTCAAAATATTAGTTACGTATATAATTGGCCGAGTGGTTTATGCCGCCGCCCGCTTTATCAATCGATGTGGGATCGATTGACAGGTAACGTTGTTATAATGTTCAAATAATGCTGCACAGGATTGTAAACGTTACGGTGCCGGTGGAATTTTGAACGTTGATTGTACCTATCAGTGCTATCACAATAGTTGTACGAGAGAGTAGTCGTTAACTATGCATGTAATCTCGGAGTAATTAATACACCTTTCTAGGTATATGGGAGTGTAAATAATTAAACATTTTACATACAAAAGTAGTTTCTTTTGGGTAAAGAACAGTTAACACAATTTTATGCTTGGCATAATCTTTGTTGGAGGTCATTTTGCATGTGAGTGAACACAGCCCCCATTGACCCTGTTTAGTTAGAATACCCAGTTTCATGTTACTTCATCCATCACACTTCGACGAACTTCATCATAAAGAAAATTTAAGACTAGAGGAAGTATCTATTGGATTTAAGAGGAAAGGGTACCGAGCGCTCTCTCCATACAAACGTAGTCGACTGTTTCCTGCCTGGATACTGGCACTAGAGCAAATATTTTTGTTGCATAAAACTTATTTTGAACTTATTATAAACTATGTTTTTTTTTGTGGTTTTTAAATCCTAATTTCTATGATAACTAGAAAATGAAAAAACCAAGACATAAGGGCATAGTCATGGCAGTTATAGGTTTTATGCAACAAAAATATTTGTGCTAGTGTCATTATCCAGTTTGTATGGAGAGAGCGCCGGTACCCTTTCACCTACAATTCAAAGTCTGATTGACTCACAGCTCAAAGCAATAGACGGTTTGGGCACATGAGTAAATAATACATTGGGCTCAAATTTGACATACTGATACCTATTATTACGTAGGCATCGGTTAAGAAATAATTTAGGAAAATTCAACTCCTACGCGGACGAAATTGCTGGTAAAAGCTCTTTAAATCATGGAAAATGTAAATTACATTGTGTAGCACTTGACTCTATAGAATATTTGTTTATTATATTTCGGGTACCATTTAAAAGAACGTAACGAGTGGGTTATTTTTTTACACTCTCGAAGTGAACTTTCGACTGTTCCAAAGAATCAGTTTTATCCATTCTCCCCATGTTCTCACGGGGCGTTATCGGCACAAGAAATTCTTAGCGATAACCAGAATAACCACTTATCTGTCAACCAAAAGTCACTCGGGATTTATATGTTGACATTCAACAGTAGGGAGCGTTGTTATCCCTCAACATGAAAACTAAACACGACATTATAAAATATTTAATTTTACGACTATCTTTCGCCTTCCGTTTGTTAAAACAGCACCAAATATTTAGACTAGAAGGCGAGACTTTTCACTCTCAATGTAAATTTGTAGGTAATGTTTTGCAGTTGTCGATTTATCTAATAAACTTACTAAAAACCTTCCTCTTGAATCACTCTATCTACTAAAAAAACCGCATCAAAATCCGTTGCGTAGTTTAAAAGATTTAAGCATACAAAGGGATATAGGGACAGAAAAACCGACTTTGTTTTATACTATGTAGTGATAGTGATGCTATGGACTAGAAGAAAATCACTACATAGTATAAAACAAAGTCGCTTTCTCTGTCCCTATATCCCTATGTATGCTTAAATCTTTAAAACCACGCAACGGATTTTGATGCGGTTTTTTTAATAGATAGAGTGATTCAAGAGGAAGGTTAATATGTATAATACATGCATAATATACCCGTGCGAAGCCGGGGCGGGTCGCTAGTTAAATATATTTCTAAATAAACTAGAGTTTTTTTTGCAGTATAGTTGCATCACATTTGTCGTCTGAGTATTCTGGCTATAATATTGAATAACGGCAGTTAAAATTCCA
This sequence comes from Idaea aversata, assembly GCA_907269075.1. NCBI lineage: Eukaryota > Metazoa > Arthropoda > Insecta > Lepidoptera > Geometridae > Idaea > Idaea aversata. The sequence continues at coordinate 5,357,856 of OU026084.1, forward strand.
CCGCAAAAAGGACCCGTATCAAAAATACGTGGTACGTTTGACAAATTAAAAGCATAGATAGATGTAAGAATGTTTACCTGCATAGTGAATTTATTATTCTGGTACCGTACTCATCGGCAACCGCATAACATAATGCATTTTGATTCGCAGTATAATTGCATTCATTACTCAAATGGAACGTTTAGTCTATGAATAAAGGTTTGTATCTACTGTACGACTGTATATAATTGTCTATGGACCAAATTTTTTAAACAACTTCAAAAAGAGGAAAAGTCTCAATTCGTCGCTTACATTTTATGTACTAGCGATTTCACCCGCGTCAGTCCGGATCCTGCGGTAATTTTGGAATCAAAAGTATCCTATGTTCTTCTCCATATCCTAAACTACTACTATGCAGATTTTATCCAAATCGAGCCAGTCGTTTGACCGCGAAGAGGAAATAAACAAATAATGAATTTTCAGATTTTAGTTAGGTTAGGATTTGTTTATTTAAGCTTTTTAAGTATTTTTCATCGAGGAGTCTGTGATGTTGAGCATTGTGCACTAAGCAGAGGCAATCCGATTTCGATAATATATTGCAACGATAATATGCACGTAGACCCTTATAACAAAAATTTATAATTTTTGAAATTCTCGGAGTCAAGTGCAGGCAGCTTAGAAGGCGTAGCCGAAACAATAACGTCATTGTTATTGTTAAACAAAACGGGGAAACAGGTCCATATTGTCCTCAGATCGGGCGGGGTTCCTGAACAATGTGTGGGCTACGAGCCAGGAGGCAGGTAGTGAGATGCGGGCTATGGCACGATCAGGATACGACATGTGCTATCGCAAGATATTACAAGGAACCGCCCGGCAGATGTTTGAACAACTATTAATCTGATCGGGTAACCTACGAAAGCCGTATTATTAAATTTTAACCTCTGAAACAGAAAAGTTCTGATCTAACAGCGAGATGTAGGTTGACATATCACTGGATTTTGACCTTTAATTAAAAAGACTTTACGAGATATTTTGCGAAGTTTTGGCCCTAAATTCGTTGAACGTTGAATGCTGTGAGGTGATTTTTTTTTACGAATCAAATTAACTTTTTTTTATTCAAGTCATAATTATTTGCAACTTATGCATGACATCACATTGAAACGTCTTAAAAGTTAAGTTAGGATATGTGCTTTCGGAACGCATCCACTAATGAGAAGAAATACCTGGTTTAATTTTTAGCCGTATCGAAATGTGTTTCTTTGAAAACTTTTCATGGAAATCTCTGTACTGCGACGCCTTATTTATTACACAGCTTTTTTACTTATTTAAAGTAAGTTCAGGGTCTGACCTCTCTGTGTCTGATGATGATGAGTGAAGATTTGGTCTAAGAAGTATCATTTCTTAGAAGATAATGTACTGATTCACGTCTCGAAGACTTGATTATTATATGAAATTCCACGATCATGCAATAGGAAATGCGTTTTTTACTGGCATTGAGGAATATTACACGATAGTTTGGTTGTCAACATTTAATAACGAATCGTTCGTGTGTATCTAAAAGACTGTTTATTGTTGGTAATCGAACCGCGAAATGGCCTCGGCCACGGTTTAAAGCTCGAATATTTGAAGAATTATTTATATCGAATCTCTAGTCACTGTCTTCCCTGCTGCTAAACGCTGACCCCGGCTTATAATCCGTGACGAATTTTACATTTTTATATTTCAAATTAAGAACACTAATTTATTATAAACTGTTTACTGTAATTAATAACTGGCAGCTAAGAAAACCACTAGACAATATTACCGGGTTCTCAATTTGAATACGTTTAGTGTGTTCAAGTTGTCACCACGAGGGTGAGAGACGCTCGACGCTCTATATTTAGTACGAATCTAACTGAAGCGACCACCGGGCAGTAAACTGAGTGATTAATTGAATTATTACAGTACAATAACATGGCCATTGTCATACACTGACCTTATACAAGGGAACGAAAGCTGACATTTAAAGCTATAAGGTAACGAGCTTTCGAAAGTTCAAAAACCTGTCGATTACATAACGAATGCTGTTTACTTACATGACTACCGTCTATAATAACGTAAAACTTTTAAATTAAAAATTAACACTTTTGAAAATGGAACCCAGTTGAAACACTAATTTTAGCACTGGTCGAAAACTCACGCAGGTCAAAGAACACACAATAAAACACGCAACACTATGAAAGTCAAACCGCGAAGATCCTGCCTATTGTAGTACACTGCAGCACACGGGATGTGTCACAATCACAATGTGAGACGACGCGACGCTCGCGCGACACGATCTGAATGCGACTGTTTACCAACGCGAGTTGTGCTCTACCACCATGCAGGGTTGGCACAGTAAAAACAGTAAACTTTTCTTGCTATTTAATATGCCAGCCCTAAATATATGTATAAACAAATTAACGACACCACTACCAGAATTTAGGGTCACAAATCTATTTTGGTAAATTTTTGTAAATCACTAGCTTTTGCCTGCGACTTCGTCCGCGTAAAAGTCGTAAATGGACTAAGGAATCACGTTGTCCCATACAAAGTTTGCCCCCCCTTCTTCACCCCCTAAGGGGTAGAATTTCGGAAAATCCTTTCTTATCGGATATCTACGTCATACAAAGAACACATCTTGCAAATTTCAAGTCTCTACAATCAACGGTTTAGGTTTAGGCTGTGCGTTAATCCGTCAGGCAGGACAAAGCATTTTATATGTATGGATAAATCAATCCATCCCACATCATTTTTAATTCAGCACCATCCCTAGCGGAGCGGCCACACCGTAGAGCCTAGAGTCCACAAAAAAAACTTGCGTATAAGATAAGCATTATCACATCGCCACTAGTCTTATATCGGCCATCCTCTCTTGGTCGTAGTTTGATGGTAATGACCGCACTTACACCGCTCTTAGCCATGTTAAGCCAACGTGTTACATAAAACCGATCTTAAAGGTTACTAGGAATGTCAGGCATAAGCCCATAAAACTGGTGTTAAATTTCATGAACAAGCACTTTCGGTGTCGATGCTCCCCATCATAACATTTCAAGAATACATAATTACGTGTACAGTTACATAAAAATTACTATGTTAATACCGAGAACTTCACAACTAGTGTGATAATGGTATCATAAAATGAGGGCACACGTACACTAAAGATAATTTGACAGTACTTTTCTTTCAAACACATTTGCATATTTTTGATACGAGCGGTATGGCTTCATTTCCATTCAAGCAGCTGTACATCTTGTCATTTATATCTTATATCATTTGGACTATTATCTTAAACATGCCTATGCTAACAACATTAGGGCATAAGAAAATTTAGGCACCAGCAATTAATACATTTTGACTTTTAGTACCCAGTTCCTTTAATTGCTAAAATCAAAATAAAATTTAAAATGAAGAACGTCTACATTCATTATCTATTGACTATAATAAATAAACACATATTTTTCTCAATTAATTTCTGTTGCTTATTATAATAAAATTTAAAATGTGTAACATGAAACCTAAAAAATTTATATTGATAATTGCTGATATTCGAAAACTGCATCAGCCGGGTTCACTACGCTAGACCAAAATACGTTTCCACTTGTTACATTTTAACTATGACGACTCACATAAATTGAACTAAGCTTCATTATGACAAATTATTCAGCCCCGGCTTTGCACGGCTATATCATGCATGTTTTATACATATAAACCTTCCTCTTGAATCACTTTATCTTAAAAAAAACTGCATAAAAATTCGTTGCGTAGTTTTAAAGATCTACGCATACATACACAGACAGCGGAAAGTGACTTTGTTTTATATTATGTAACTAGCGACCCGTCCCGGCTTCGCACGGCTATATTATGCATATACTATACATATAAACCTTCCTCTTGAATAACTCTTTCTATTAAAAAAAACCGCATCAAAATCCGTTGCGTAGTTTTAAAGATTTAAGCATACATAGGGATATAGGGACAGAGAAAGCGACTTTGTTTTATACTATTTAGTGATGATACCATAGATTATGTTATCATTATTGTCATATCAGCCCATACACGTCCACTGCTGGACATAGGCCTCCCCCAAACTACACAAGCAGCGGTCCTGAGTCGCCTCCATCCACCGACTACCCGCGACCGCTACAATGTCGTCGGTCTACCGGGCAGCTGGTCTCCCAACACTCCGTTTCGCATTGCATCGCATAGGTACTTATTAAATATTGATTTGGGTAGGTTAGAAATCATTACTTTTGCGGAACACAACCCGCATACAAGTATAGATGACTGTAGCATACGTTTGTAAACTGTGGCAATCTACCAGTAGCACCCGATATCTGTATGCAATAACAATAATTGTGAAATGTATGCAGATAGCCAATGTTACGTTACACTACAATACGTTTTGACATAATTGTGTTATAAATTTACATTTATTATCAATATTAATTGAAATTGCATTCTCTTGCTGTATCTTGCCTTTATCTCATTATTTATTGCAGTGAAACCTGAAGTCAATATCACACGTATATTTGAAGTATCTAGTGTGAGTATTTTTGAGTATTTCTACTTTGATATCGCGTTTAAGAGGATCATAATATCAATGGCATTTTTTGATGCAACTTGGAGCTTGAATTTTGTAAAAATCGAAGACGGCCCCTAGTATGTACATATACATATACGTAATATCAATAGTAGTGAAACTCATAACTTCCTTATAAACTTTGCGACGCGAACGAAATATAAAGTTGAAATACTCGAAAAAAAAACTCGGGAACATGTCGCGGTGTATAAAATTTTCGCAAAAAACATATTTAAACATATCAAAGCAGTCATCGTTTTGCGTCCCTATTGAGAAAGCTCAAAAGAATGACATTCAGGTAACGCACGTGGGCAGTTTATTAAAGCTTTGTTAGGATTAAAAAAAGGAAATAAAAAAAAGATTAAATAATAAAGGTCCATGTTCGTCAATAAAAAAGAAAGTCGTAAAAAAATTGCATCCCACATATACGTTCAACGAATTTAGGGCAAAAACATCGCAAAATATCTCGTAAAGTATTTTTAATTATAGGTCAGAACGTTTCTGTTTCAGAGGAAAGTTCCTGATCAAATTGTTTGAATAGTGGGTTTTTACGGTCAAAGGAAGAAGTCCAATACTTATTTCGAGAATGAAAACGAAAATAATAAGTATACATCATTGCGTACACTGGATAAGACATATTTTTAGACGGGTTGGGTTCCTTAAGTACTACTTGCAAATTAGACATGATTTTAAGACAAGTTGACGCATAAGACATCTTGCGTTTTCAACCATCTGATACTAACAAAAGTGTTAAAAAACCCACTATGAAGAAGTCATATCTTTCCCTCTTGAGCTACAGAACCCTAACAAGATGATTTACGTATATTTCAGAAACTGTGATCAATTTAAATTTAATCTCATTTTCATCAATCTCATCAAATTTAATTTAATGTCTTCAGTAATGTTTTAGTTCTACTGCCATCTTCCTACCTTAACTCGCCCCCGTTTATTTGAGGATCTTTGAGTCACGGACGAATCTTGTAGGCGTATTACATCTTAGACCGCGTCGTCAATACCACTACGAGTGACATAGTGGTCAAACGCTGACCTATTTATTAAGTAGGTATTTTACTTTTTACCTGTTTTATAAATGTCCCAATTTGTTGTGTGGCCATTAGGTACATCTGCATTGCCGACGAATGTGAAAATGTACCATATTTTTGCACTGTATTTGGCAACGTTGCGGATTTTGTGTCAAATATAGTTAGAAATGTTTTTTAAAAGCCATAGGAATAAAAAATCATACACACGTGGATAAATAATATGAAAATCGAGATTTAGAATATTGATTCGGGATGAAATACTCATGTAGAACCTTAAAACCATTAAATAATAACCTTAAAAAACTTATAAACTTTCTTTTTTGAAGTCGATTATAAATGAATAAAAATGTTACAAGGAATTTCTGCAATATCTCATAGAATATGCCGAAATTTAACGTAAAACACATTATCGGATTCTTCATAAACAATTTAAATTCCGCATGAACCACATAAGGTCTCACAGTTTAAGATGCGAACAGAATCGTTAATGTGCCTGAACTATAGTTATTAAGGGCAGAAAGCTGCCAGTGTAATAATTCTCAGAACGTGCTTGTACACTATTTTGTACTCGTTGAAATTATTACTAAGAGCAAGAGTTATGTATGATATTAATCACTACATAGTATAAAATAAAATCACTTTTCGCCGTCCCTATGTCCCTATTTCCCTTTGTATGCTTAGATCTTTAAAACTACGCAACGGATTTTGATGCGGTTTTTTTTAATAGATAGAGTGATTCAAGATGAAGGTTTATATGTATAATACATGCATAATATAACCGTGCGAAGCCGGAGCGGGTCGCTAGTTACCTATAAGAGAAAGACTTATCAAGAAAGCTCTAAAACTACAAAAGTCACGAGTCTGAAACTTTACATGGGTGCTTTTAGGACGTAGAGCACTAAGAACGGATTTTAGGAAATTTAACTCGTCTATTGGTTAAAAGGGCTGATGTTAAGTTGGTAGCTCATAGTAACTATAAAGTATGTATTCTGAATCTATTTTTAACAACACTGTGGCTTTTATTTATCCCGATTTTCCCAAGGGATCGACACTAACGCAGGTAAAACCACGGCTAATTTGAATACTACTAGACTGATTTTGATGAATTTTGATACTTTTTATTCTTATATTTAACGAGATGTATGCGTATGAAACCGCGGATCCTTGCTAGTCCTCTATAAACCCTACCACTAACTTAATTGATTGCTGATTGGCTTCGCTTATTTTTTTCCTGTCTGCGCTATATGAAGAAACGGTTACATATCATAATAACTAAGTTCATTATAACTATGTTCTAACGGTCGATTCGGCTACACATTATAATAACTAAGTTCAATATAACTATGTTCGAAATAACTACGGTCAATTCACATATGTTCATAATACCTAACGGTCGATTCAACTACTGTTTAATATAACTAAGTTTGATTCTAGACACGAGCCGAGCGAGCGAAGCGAGCGATGCCGCGGGAGCGGCCGGCGGCGAATGCTAGAAACGAATTCTATCTATTTCACTTGGTTAGGGAGCGTGTATTTTATAAATTTGATTTTTTTTTAAACCGTTGTTGGTGAAAAACCATAAATGAATTAATTGTAGTTGAATAAACCGTAGGTGAATTTATTGTAGTTAAATTAACCGTAGGTGTTTCTTCCATTAGGTATTTTAAACAGTAGGTATTATGACTGTAGTTATTTCGAACATAGTTATAATGAACATAGTTCAATTAACCGTAGTCGTTTCGTACATTAGGTATTTCGTTCATTAGTTATTACAAAAATATGTAAAACAACCATTAGGTATTTTAAACAGTAGGTTATTTCGAACATAGTTATATTGAACTTAGTTATTATGATATGTAACCGAAGAAACGAATAGATCTTATGTGTTGAATTCCAGAGGCAGTTTACTCAATCTCAAAGCCTAACAATACCGAATAACATGACGCAATTCGATCTATCAATAACAACAGTTAACTAATTGAATAACTATTGTATAACAAACAAACCAACGTCTGTGATCTAAAGATAGACCCTTAGGGCCCTCGCCCACGTCGACTTTTTGAAGCGATAGCATCACTACTAACGTGTGGTCGCATTTGCAATGCGATACAGAAGCGATGCCAACGCGACAAACGGGCTACTCACGCGCTACTTACGCTGTGCCGTTACTGAATCGCGTTTGTATCGCGACAGAAGCGCGACAGTACCACGTTTGCATCGAGCTCGTGTGGGCGAGAGCAAACAGCTATCACTGATTAGCATTAACCACTAAACTATGTAATATTTTGCATTTACTAAATTTGATTTGTAGGAATTACATTTAAAAATACAAGGCTGTTAGTAAAAAATAGTAACAATTGCAAATCCAGCAAAACTTTCGTAATTTACACTAAAACTTAGTTTTTTCCCCAAATACAAAACAGTTTTTTAATTTCTGGTGGTGACTTTTTTCTCAGTGTAGCGACTGCACGTTTTACTGAATCGCGTTTGTAACGCGACAGAAGCGCGACAGTACCACGTTTGCATCGAGCTCGTGTGGGCGAGAGCAAACAGCTAGCGACCGCACGTTACTGAATCGCGTTTACATCGCGACAGCATCGTTTACATCGCGTTTGCATCGCTCTCATCGCTCATGGACGAGGGCAAACAGCGACAAAAGTCGCTGTGGGCAAGGGCCCAAACGTTAACTTTCTTAGAAAGTTACCTACTGACGTTTACTGGGCTACTATAAAATGCTTTTTATTTGACCATAACGTATTTTGTAGTTCGAAATGAAGAAATGAAACATTTTAATCGAGTAACTGTTTTAAATAGCAGAGAAATCGTAACATTAATAAATTAAAATATGTACTTTCAAAAGGTTTATTTTTATTATAATGCTCATTAATTATCTTTTAGATTTCAAGAACGTATTTGAAATAGAATTTTGTAGACTACTTTCGACACGAATGACGAAAAATGTACAAATGTGTGTAAAAATGTAATTTCAACTATCTATCTATCACGGTTTATGAGATACAGTCTGGTAAAAGACAGACGGACAGTGGAGTCTTAGTAACAGGGTCTCGTTTTTACCCTTTAGGTACGGAACCCTAAAAAGATCACTTTAATATTTTCTTAAATAATTTAGTTCTAGTATTTTAAGTGACACTATTTTCGCACATTTTTTGTGTATTTCACAGGGTTCTAGGGTAAATTTACTCAAAAATTTACCTATATAATTATGTTAATCTTTAACAGTAAAGGACCTCACAACTGTAGAAGATTTCGAGAGCCCGAAGGGAGCTTTTTAACACGTCCTCAATAAAACAACTTTTTAACTCTTTCCTCTACAAACCAGTAGTCGGACGAGGCAAGGTGGATCAAGATTCAAGAATAGCTCTGTAAACAAACTGGATGCGAGTCGAACGGATGCAAAGATGCACTCGTTCGCGTCCATAATGCCAACATCCGGTGGACTCGGCGTTGGTCACCGGCGATACAGTTACATTATTTACCTTTGGCTCGTTAATATTGGCTTATCGTATAAACTTTGATAAAATATTGCGAGTCAACGCCTTGCAGTTGATTTGTAAGATGCGTTTTGTAAATATATACCTATTATAAACTTCTAAAACTCACACGATTTGTATTCATAGTAATTATTTTCATTTTCTTGTTTCGACTATGTTACAATAGTCATGGTCGCGAGGAGACACGACTATCCTAGACTAGACTAGACCTCCTTGCGACCATAACTATTGTAACATAGTCGAAACGCCGAGGTAAGAGAAACAAAAAATAAAAATACGCGATTAACCCCCGAATACTGAAAGGCTACTTAATCTTAAGTGGCGTTTAAATTGAAATTTAAGTGTAAGCTTCAATAGAAAGCATACACTTAAAATCAATTTAAGCGCAACTCAAGATTAAGTAGCCTTTCAGTATTCGGGGGTATGATTCGGGAAAATATTTAATACGATATACCTATTATAATATGTAACATAGGTATCTATATTTGTAAAAAAAAACAACTATTAAGGATTACGTAGTAACCTAATTTAATTGCAGCAACTCTATTTTGAACCAACTCAACTAATCACGCCTAATACTAAAACTCAGTCAATCACAGTGAAAACAAAAAGGTATAAAAATTGCTTAATCTTTGCTCCTTTGAAAGCGTAAATTAACGTTGCAACTCGTCACTATCACTACATAGTATAAAATTAAGTCACTTTTCCCCGTCCCTATTCCTATATCCCTTTCTATGCTTAGATCTTTAAAACTACGCAACGGATTTTGATGCGGTTTTTTTAATAGATAGTGTGATTCAAGAGGAAGGTTTATATGTATAATACATGCATAATATAGCCGTGCAAAGCCGGAGCGGGTCGCTAGTTTTTATATATAACACTTACCACACAGTTTTTATTGAATTTCCACATTTAATAATAAAGACTTACCTGAAACAAAAAATAGAGGTTATTAAAATGTAAAATGTAAAAGGGAAATGGAAATAAATATTATAGGACATTTCACACAGCGCCATCTAACCCCAAGCTAAGCAACTTGTTTATGGTAGCCAGAACACGGATAGAATACTTACTTTTGCCCGCGACTTAGTCCGCGTAGATGTCAAAATTTGAAGTAGATTAGACCAAGGAATCACGTTGTTCCATACCAATTTTGCCCCCCCCCCCCCTTTTCACCCCTTATGGGATAGAATTTCGAAAAATTCTTTTTTTTTGCTGTTACCGATGTGCGATCAACGGTCTCTACGATCAGCGGTTTAGGCTCTGCGTTGATCCGTCAGTCAGTAAGTCGTTCAGGACAAAGCATTTTATATGTATAGATACATTATATAGAAATACCCAGACCAGAAACAAATACTGTACATAAATATTTAGTATATAGCCATATACTCCATATGCGAAAGCTCATAAATGGTGTGTTGACTTAATTTTATGTATCTTATTCTGTATTGTTCAGTCTGCTTTCAGAAAAAATAAAATAAAAAATACTCTAGATCGAAGGACCCTATTTCGTCTAAACTTTGCGCATACATTGAGAGAGTCGGTACCCTTTTCTCTTAAGAGCTATTAGAGTTGTACTGTAATGAAGACAGAACGATGGTACTGTTAAATCCCATAGCATCAAGGAAAATAACGAGTCAACTTCCACAATAGCATGATTCATTCGCTAACGAGCCAAACGGCGATGATTCACCATTGTTTTCATCACAATGCTAACTAATGTAATTGCAAACCCACACCGTCTCGCTTACACTTGGGGGTGCTTCCTACATTATGAATTAAAGATGGTTGTTTCTAATTAATTTATTAAAATAAACCACCCACAACTGATGTGGAACCCACAACATGACGCCAACGAAAGATATTACTTTAAAATAATCTATATCTTTACTAATATATATAAATTACGTGTCACGTTGTTTGTGCGCGATGGACTCCTAAACTACTTATCCGATTTCAATCAAATTTGCACTCAGTGTGCAGTTTGATCCAACTTGAAAGATAGGATATAGCTTACATCTTAATTTATCCCGATATTCCCACGGGATCGGGAGTTATTCGGGTGAAACCGAAGAGCGAAGCTAGTAATTTGTAATAATTCATTGTAATTTGTTTTTTCTTGTGTGTGTTTTATTGATGTTAAAATCTGAAAAAATAATTTCAATTTCAACTAAATAATAGAAAGAATATGGCAGAATTGCTTCAATTACACAAATAAACAAATCTTATAAAAATTTATTTATTTATTAAAAAATGTATACTAGTAAGTAAGTACCCCATTATTGTATCTAATCTAATTTTGTATGTTTTCGTATAATTACGTATTTCTTAGTATAGGCCATTGACACGTTCTCCTTATTCACGATTCAGCGAGCGGCCGCGAGAAGAATTTCTAGAAAAATCCTAGAAATGTTTTTATTAAGGCCTTCGAAGATGAGCGGTTCGTCAACTCTCACTTCGACATCCGTTGGTAGGCTTCGCGTAAATGGCAAGTTAATACTTTTTAAAAGATGAAACGTTTGCACTATTTATCAAATATGACAGTGCTCTGCGTTTTCACCCGCGTAAATCCTGACCCCGTGGGAATAAGCGCGTAAATGGCAAGATAATACGTTTAAAAAGATTAAACTTTTGCACTATTTATCAAATATGGCAGTGCTCTGCGTTTCCACCCGCGTAACTCCCGACCCCGTGGGAATTAGCGCGTAAATGGCAAGATAATACTTTTAAAAAGATCAAACGTTTGCACTTTTTAAAGTATAGCAGCGCTCTACGTTTTCACCTGCGTGACTCCCGAGATTCCGTGGGAATGTCGGGATAAAAAGCCTACACTCATACCAAGTTTCACCAAAATTGTTCCAATAGTTTCGGAGCCTATTCAATTCAAACAAACAATCAAATCTTTACTCATTATAATATTAGTATATAGCCAATCGCAATTCCAGCGTAATATATGGATGTTAATGAGTAGGTACAATCGTCTTGAGACAAAGAGTGATACCATTAGTTGTAATAATACGCTCTAACGTCAGTCACTGATCAAAGACTTTAATGATTATTCATATTATAGTTTTAGTTTTACTTCATACGTTGGCAACAACAGAATATAGAAAAAGATATCATTTATTACCTTAGCTGCGTACTTTTTTTTTTTTTTAATAATTTAAATAATGTATTACTCATTTCGAGCATACAATTTAAAGGACTTAAATATTTATTTATTCATTTGGAAATACAACGCTTATAAATGTAACAACAGAAAGCTAATTTCAAGATCTCATTAGTAGAAATATTAATTCTAATATCCATTTACTCAGGTAAACGATAAAGCTTCTATCAACCAAGTCTTTAATGTACTCTGAAAAATACCACCATTTAGTTACTTTAGATAGTTTAACTGTAGATTCTACTTATACAAACAAACATAACTTGATAATTAATGTCATAGAAGCTATTATCTACGAAAATGTTGTTTGCACATATGGAAACACGCATATGTGCATGCATAGTTTGACCCATTAACACTCACAACGCCTCCCTCGGGAACGCCTTATAACAACGTTATGTTTGTAATTTATAGTGCATTGTTCTGTTGTAAAATCTAGCAGAATTACAAAATGAGTAAGTTAATTGCTTTATATGGCACAAAGAAGGGAGAAATAACTGCACCTACTTGATCTGAAGTCTGGCAGTTTTACATACATAATCTAGTGTGTTTATGGTATAACGCGTAATAAAAATTTGGTTCTATTTGGCCTTTTGCGTTTGTGGCCTTTTGCGTTTGTGGTCTTTGGCTATGCGTCGAATCCGTAATTTAGCTGCCCAATTTCAGATTTAACTATCAGGTTCTTAAAAAAATATTCTTTGTTTATTTATTTTTAGTGCAAAATATTTATATTACTGTCACTGAAAATTCCACTCGCTCGTAAGAAAGGGTGGAAATTCTTCGAATTGCAATTGTAACCCATTGAGGAGTTTTGTAATGAGAAGGTAATTCCAAATGCTTTATCAATCTGTTCATATTAGTTTAAAAGTGTCTAATAGAAATTTACTGCACTCTCTTGGTGCAATTCTGTTCATCTCTCCGAAAATCGCGTCAGATCCTCACTCAAATTATCAAAGAACAACCCCTGCAATATACCCTTTTCAATATTTTTTTTTATTTATATTTTTTTCCTTTACTAGGTCGTCTATTCGTCACTCATCACCATAACACAAGCCCAGATACAATATTATTATTAAACAATATATTATAATATTTTGCTGACGTCGTTGTTGACGTTCCCGATGTGTGTCGCATCGGGAACGTGACAATGACGTCACACAATGGGAACGTGACAATGACGTCAACTTTTTAGTGAATGCAGGTGTTCCATCAATTTATTAGACGTTATCACGTCAAAAAGAATAAAACAGTAAAATTATCTCTGTTGTAATCACATTATATCACAATTAAGTACTCTAACTTTATTGCTAAACATCTTCATGAATTTACGTTCAAGCTTTATAATAGCAAAGAAATATGATTGTTATGAGAGAACTTTAGTAATTAGTATTTTTACGTAAACGCGTGGTAACCATGTCGTGGGAGCCATATTGTCTCAGACAGTCACTATTCTTTATCAAGTGAATAGTACTTCTTTATTATAACTTAGAAGGACATCAATATTAACAACAATAACAGTGTTTTAACGAAGGGTTTTTAATACGGAAGGGGGTTGTTATCCTTTAGACGCATAACACCAACTACGCAAAACACCACCTTTACGCAAAACGGAAATACCACTTACGCAAAATACCATCAACTATACGCATAACACCAACTTCGATTTAAGCAAGATACCAAATACGCATTTACAACCAACTTTGATTTAAAAACAAACAAATAGAAACAAAAGACGATCGAAAATAAATACCTAGACGTCCAGACGAACAATTTTTGATTTTTGAGTATAAGTTTATTAGAAAAACAGCAGTTCTACCCCATTTAGTGGTCGAATTTCCAAAACTCGTTTTTTAGTGCTTGCCTTCGTCCTAAAGGAACCGCTATGCAAAGTTTCAGCCCCCTTAGACAAGATGGCTTTCTATTAGCGATGTCGCCAATCGACAGACTTTTTTTGTTTTTTTTTTTGTGTGAAATTGACAAAAGCCAACGAAAAGTCAGTCGTAGTTTTGCGTCAGAGAAAAAAAATGCTATTTTATAGAATGGTTTACGTCAATTTCATACAATGAAATCTATCGATTGGCGATATCGCTAATAGAAAGCAATCTTGTCTAGGGGGCTTCGTAGCTCTTGTAGTTTTTGTGATAAGTCTTTTCCTCTTTTATATTAAACCTACTAGCAGCGCTCCTCGGTTTCACCCGCGTAACTCCTGATTCCGTATCCGAATATCGGGATTAAAAGTAGCCTATGTTACTTCCAATGAATCAAAATCGGTCCAGTACTTTCGGAGCCTATTCAATTCAAACAAACAATCAATGTTTCCTCTGTATAATATTAGTAGGTATAGCAGTAGATAGATGCCTAAATAATAGATGATTTAAATCTTTCTCTATATGCCTACATGTTTACACAGGTTCTTAACGTCTTCATAAAAAGTACCAGTTTAGTCAGCTTTCAATTTCTAAACTATCATTTAGATGCTCTTTGCACATCTCTTCGACTTCGCAGTTTCTCAGGAAATGTGAAAGTTGAGAACTTGGTGTCCAGTCTAGTCTCACTTTAATTGAATTCTTATGAACCTTGTTAGCTGAGTATAAACTTTTATTGCTTTTCTAGCAGGTGATATAGGGTGATATAGGTCGTCTTCTTTTGTTTTTTGTTCGACCAATTTGCCTAGGGTTAGTGGCAAGTGACCCGATCCCCGAGCGACCCGTCTCTGAGGTTCACACTTTCTAAATTCTTGACAATTGACGACTTTGAATTCATTTTGCATAAAAATAACGTGAGCAAGGAAGTGCTCAGCTAAATTTTAATTTGATATTGTTTGAAGCTTTTGTGTTCCATGCTTAAATAGTTGCACGCACATGAGGAACATAAAAGAGGCCACCGGTATTACAGTGCCCAATGGCCAATGCACAATGGGCACTAAATAGATAATCTCTGTAAGACATAATGTAAATCTAAATTCAACACTAAAAAAAGAAACGCTTTTTTTTAACTGCGGAAACCTGTACTGATTCCTAGAAATATTTCCTAAGAAACATGCATAACCAAATTAAAATGTTTCCGTCGATTTTTAAAACGTCAACCCTAAAAATGTGTCACGCAGTCTTCTATGCAAATTGTGGGAAAACATGATTCATACTATTGTATTCGTGTCGCTCTTTTGAAGTGACCGCTCACTGAATAAGGTCAATCTTGGGTCAATCTCTGTGACGTAAAGCAATTGCGCCGTGATCTTAGATCACGATCAAATCGTTGGGCCTTTGTGATGTCGCAAATTGAGAGCATTGTTGTTTTTTTATTGCGGTACCTATACGTAAAAAAAAAAGATTGAAGGAAAATTGTTTGGTTGCACAATATTATACGAGTAATTTTCTTATTTCTGTTAAACAAACATACACAAATAAAAACCAAAATTACAACATCTTTAGACACTCCACAAACAACTAGAAACTATTGACTAGTGGTGCCATCTAGCGTCGAGTAGCTGCAATACTTACATGCTCGCAGCGCGTCAAGAGATGGCGGTAACGTCGCCGCGTTACCTCCTTGCATCGCCGCCAGAGCGGCGTAGCTTTCGTGATCGCATGGTAAAGTTTCACTGTATTTCCTCTTCCTGTGGATTATCGCCTTCCACATTTTGAATTTTGTCCTCTTTTCTCTTTGAAGACTCATTTTTGTAACTTTATTTCACTTTTAACACTTCAATTTAATACTTTAAGCACTGTTGTGAAGTAAATTAAATTAGCTTTAATAAAGTGTAAGGTTCCTTTAAGGTTAAGTGATGGATTTAATGCAGACAATTGGCGCATTTAAATGACAAATGATAGTGCAATAAGCTTAACGATTGTCAATGGATAGGGGCACTGCTCTCACTACTCAATAAGTACTTACATAAACATTAGAACCACTCAAAGTGACAAGCTATTTGGTGAAAATGTTCGCAAAAAGTTAATCTATGAATACACCGCATTAACGCAGAATTTAAAATTGATTAATGTAACTGCAGTCTTTGAACAGTTGCTTGGAGTATCTGTTAGTTATAACCGATCTACTTTTATCATATCATTTAAGGTACCGACACCCCAAATTTCATGATACGAATACAAAAAGTTGTTTAATATGGACGTAGTATATGGTAGTCCTTATAAGTCACGAGTCTAAACAATAAAATCGGTTCTTATTATAACAGTTCGTGATACTTCTATAAATAAGGACCAGGTGCATGGACCTTGACGTCATAATTCATATACTAATGGGAACACGTTCGTATATTAGTTACTATAAGGAATGCTTGAAAAAAAATTTTGAGAGAAGAAAAAGCTAATGTTTAAATGGTTAAGCTAATGGTTAAAAATACGCATTTGCTTCTTATCGTGTCAATGGCTTTTTTTTTCTCTTGATCTAAATTTTCCTAGACCAGGTACAAGCCACATTTAAGGCAGCGTCTGAGTCTCTCATCTGGATCTGTCCTGCTACACAAGAGTATTCTCTTGATGTGTCATGTATGTCCTGCTTTGGAGCACCGCAATCGCACTCGGATTGTAACGTTATATCCCGATAAATTTAGGCTAAAAACCTAAAAAATTATGCCTTACTGTCATGTGTAATCGGAGTAGAAGTATTTAATAGCCATGAAATTTAATAAAATATTTTGAGTAAACTCTATAAATAACCATATTATCAAATTGTTTACTCAACAATGAACAAATGAGGTCATACGATGTTTTCTAACAAACCTGACAATCCTGGACAGATGCCAGCAAATAATAATTAAAAAGATTTTATCATTACTAAGAAATTAACATGAAAGGTGTAAAGAATAAAGAGAATGAACAGAAAAAAAATTTCTTTAGGTCGAGAAATGATAAAAATCTAGAGATCATTACTGATCCTAATTTTACAATAATAAGAATATTATATATATTATATAGTCTTCGACGATTTTGACTATCAATTCTGACCATCATCACTATGATGATGATGATGGAATATAGATGGGAAGTCAGATTTGATAGTCAAAGAATTGACTCGAAGGAAGTAAAAATAGAGGTTGTAGTGACAAGATAATAAGTATTTTTTCAATCTAAATCTTATGAGAAGGTAAAATCTAAAAGACAAAACAACAAAGTAACTAATGGAGTTATTAAAACTACACGAACAATGAAATTTCCTTATCGTACTCGAATTTAACATCAACAATGATATCTGATAGAGCTTTATTACCAGTTATAAGTTAATTTACCTCTGACAGTAGTTTAAATATCTGAAGGTAAAACGAACAATACAAATATAGTAGTGAATGATTATGTCCTACAATGTAAAGAAGATATTCAATGATTTGAAGAGAGATGTATCCTTTTGTATCGATATATCCCTTTGTATGCTTAAATCTTTAAAACTACGCAACGGATTTTGATTCGGTTTTTTTTAATAGATAGAGTGATTCAAGAGGAAGGTTTATATGTATAATACATGCATAATATAGCCGTGCGAAGCCGGGGCGGGTCGCTTGTAAATGAATAAAGCGTTTGTAATATTCTAACTTAAAATAACTTATGACAGTTCTCTGCAAAAGTAACAGCTCATTCAACCCATCACAAATCGTATCCTTTTGTCTTAATTCGCCATTGTCCATGCCGAATTATGGAGCCGCAGGTTCAGACAGTTTGCATACAATAGTAGGGTTATTGGAATAATTTTATGATTCAGCGGTAGCTGTTGACCCTAGCCATAGCTTTGCACACTCATCATCAGAAATTACTTTGTCAAGTTTGAAACATTAAATGTTGGTATATAGGAATTAAGTTTCCAAAAACAGAAGAACAGAATAGAATAATTTATTTGAGATGAAACTCACTATAAACATCAGCTATAAACAACAGAAAATAAAAACCTTAAACAATGAAATCTAGCAGCCCCTATATTTTTTATGCCATATAAATAAGAACACTTAGAATAATAAGACGATACCTTAATAATTAAAGAAATCCACCGAGTGGTTTGAAAGATTTATGAAGGAATAAATAATATTAGAAACAAATAGACAAAGATAGACGCGAAAAACAAAACCTTTTCCTTGCAGTCGGATAAAAAGAAAAAAATTAAAAAGACATAAATAACATAAAAGAGCGGTCCCCCGACGCGACAATATTTAATCAAAAAAATTCACATGTACTTACGTAGTAGAATCATAATTTCGAGGTTATTTTTTTCTTTTTGTAGGGTTTCACGTTTATACCTTTTTTGTTCTTTTTCTTTTCATAGATTTTTTGCTTGTTTTAGGATTTTTACGTTCATACTTTATTTGTGTTTATTTTTATTATTTTATGTCGGGGGTTTTTTAAATTTTTAATTTAATTTTTAATTTCATCCTTTTTGTAGGGAGGGACTTTTTTTAACCCCCGACGCAAAAACGACGGGGTGTTATAAGTTTGACGTGTCTGTGTGTGTGTGTGTATGTGTGTGTGTGTGTGTGTGTGTGTCTGTCTGTGGCATCGTAGCTCCCAAACGGATGAACCGATTTTGATTTAGTTTTTTTTGTTTGAAAGATAAGTTAGTCGGGAGTGTTCTTAGCTATGTTTGATCAAAATCGGTTCAGCCGTCTTAAAGTTATGGGGGATGAAAGTCAGGATCAAAAACCGAAAGTAAGTAGATATACTCGAGTGGGGTATCAAATGAAAGGGCATGACTCGTACATTACAAATTTCTATGTTTGATCAAAATCGGTCCAGCCGTCTAAAAGTTATGGGGGATAATACTCAGGATTAACAACCGAATGTTAGTAGATATGCCCGAGTATCAAGTTAATTTGAGTTTTTTGGCTTCGTTTGGATCTTTTTTACTTTTCTTTCCAATTTTTTATTATATTAGTAGGTGTGCTCCGCGGTTTCACCCGCATAACTCCCGATCCCGTTGGAATATCGGAATAAATTAAGATGTAAGCTATCCTATCTTTCAAGTTAGATCAAACTGCACACGGTGTGCAAATTTGATTAAAATCGGTTAAGTACCTAGTTTAGGAGTCCATCGCGCACAAACAACGTGACACGTAATTTATATATATTAGAGAAGATGTATAGATAACCTAGATCTAGACGTCTTCTTCTATGTATACTTAGGTAGTTCTAATATTTAATAGCTATGAAATACCTACTTGTAGTTGTAAAAGTTGAATATCTAAAGGAAAACATTGAAAAAGAATACCTTTAATAAAAAAAACTGTTTAGGGTTAAAAATAATCTTCACTACATAGTATAAAACAAAGTCGCTTTCTCTGTCCCTATATCCATTTGTATGCTTTAATCTTTAAATCTACGCAACGGATTTTAATGCGGTTTTTTTAAATAGATAGAGTGATTCAAGAGGAAGGTTTATATGTATAATACATGCATAATATAGCCGTGCGAAGCCGGAGCGGGTCGCTAGTTAACTATAAATTAATAATAGTTATTGTTTACACCAAATTATCTGAATCATAAATCGCAAGAAAATAAAGAAATAAAATAAAAAAAATTAAAAAGTCCCTCCCTACAAAAAGGATAAAATAAAAAATTAAATTAAAAATTTAAAAAACCCCCGACACAAAATAATAAAAATAGTATGAACGTAAAAAGCCTAAAACAAGCAAAAAAAATCTATAAAAAGAAAAAGCCACAAAAAGAACAAAAAAGGTATAAACGTGAAACCCTACAAAAAGAAAAAAATAACCTCGAAATTATGATTCTACTACGTAAGTACATGTGAATTTTTTTGATTAAATATTGTCGCGTCGGGGGACCGCTCTTTACCTATAGAAACACCTTCCTAAGTAAAATGATATTAAAATTTCAACGAAAATGTTAAAGTATTAAGAATTACTAGTGATAAAATGCTAAAATAAAAATGTTAACATTATATTAAATTGACTCGAAAAAGAGCGGTCCCCCGACGCGAAATATTTAATCAAAAAAATTCACATGTACTTACGTAGTAGAATCATAATTTCGAGGTTATTTTTTTCTTTTTGTAGGGTTTCACGTTTATACCTTTTTTGTTCTTTTTGTGGCTTTTTCTTTTTATAGATTTTTTTTGCTTGTTTTAGGCTTTTTACGTTCATACTATTTTTATTATTTTGTGTCGGGGGTTTTTTAAATTTTTAATTTAATTTTTTATTTCATTTCTTTATTTTCTTGCGATTTATGATTCAGATAATTTGGTGTAAACAATAACTATTATTAATTTATAGTTTATGATTATTTTTAACCCTAAACAGTTTTTTTTATTATAGGTATTCTTTTTCATTTTTTTCCTTTAGATATTCAACTTTTACAAGTAGGTATTTCATAGCTATTAAATATTAGAACTACCTATACATAGAAGAAGACGTCTAGATCTAGGTTATCTATACATCTTCTCTAATATATATAAATTACGTGTCACGTTGTTTGTGCGCGATGGACTTCTAAACTAGGTTCTTAACCGATTTTAATCAAATTTGCACACCGCGTGCAGTTTGATCTAACTTGAAAGATAGGATAGCTTACATCTTAATTTATTCCGATATTCCAACGGGATCGGGAGTTACGCGGGTGAAACCGGGGAGCACAGCTAGTAATATAATAAAAAATGGAAAGAAGAGTAAAAAAGATCCAAACGAAGCAAAAAAACTCAAATTAACTTGACATTCGGGCATATCTGCTAACATTCGGTTGTTAATCCTGAGTATTATCCCCCATAACTTTCAGACGGCTGGACCGATTTTGATCAAACATAGATATTTGTAATGTACGAGTCATGCCCTTTCATTTGATACCCCACTCGAGTATATCTACTTACATTCGGTTTTTTATCCTGACTTTCATCCCCCATAACTTTAAGACGGCTGAACCGATTTTGATCAAACATAGCTAAGAACACTCCCGACTAACTTATCTTTCAAACAAAAAAAACTAAATCAAAATCGGTTCATCCGTTTGGGAGCTACGATGCCACAGACAGACACACACACACACACACACAGACACGTCAAACTTATAACACCCCGTCGTTTTTGCGTCGGGGGTTAATAACATAAGAAAAGAAAGAGAAGCTGTGGTGGGACCACGGCTTATTATCATCGATTGTCGGTATTTAAATTTAAAACGTTGTACCATACACTAACCGTACCGAACTCTACACTCGATGTAAACCCACACTTAGTTTTTCAAGATTATATTAATATAAATGATTTGACAATAAATATATTAAATCAGAGAATATTATTGCTTGAACGGAATAGCGTCAAGGTACTATTTTATTTGCGTATTAATAACACAAGTAGTCATAACGACCTATTTAACTTTATAGAGTACGGTCTGCTATAAAATAACTACCTATATTAACTAAATCAGTCTCAGCTGCTGAAACTAATTCAACTCTAATAGAGTCTATGTTTTGCTCAAACTTTGATAGAACTTCTATTTCTGAGTTTGTGTATTTCACATTTCAATTGTTTTATGAAAATATTCATTGCCATTTTCAGACCTATTAATAATTCAATAACTTTTAGATTAATTATTTAACGCCAAAAAAACTTTATAATACATGCTATTCAGAGCGCTCGCTGTAGTGTCTGTTACATGTATTAAATAAAGTGAACTTGCCCAGCACTTATTATATACACCTCTTTGCTTAGTCAACTAAGCCGCGGGATAGTTTTCTGATCAAAAATAATTATTCTTAAAGTTGCTTACCTTAAATATCATAAACTTAACAAAACTACTATATCAAAATAAAAAATGGTTACTAATTATAGGATTCGCAAACATTAGTCAGATCAGAAGGCAGATAAATGCGAAGGCGAGTACCATCCCACCCACACTATACTCAATTTACCACACGTAACTACTAAAAGTCGAATTGATGAACAAGCATTGCGTCTATTGATCTCACACCGCCTTATATGTTACTGCAATATGACTAAGAACGCTTCATATAAATTCGTGGAATAATATTTAACTATTGCATCTCTAGCACCACAACAAAAGTACATCTCATCATATTATATTCTTAATATGTATTGCTAAAGACATTACTTTGATAGGTCCTACAACAGGGCACTACTGAAGTTCAATCAAGTTCTGATCAAGTTTATAGAGGTGTTGTCATTTATCATCTAAAATCTAACCTATTGCATCTTTTAAAGGCATAAATTGTATCAAATTCAATGTCAAAATTTCTTTATTCTTTTACTATCATCATCTTCCTGCCCTTATCCCATTTCATTTCCCACTATCATTTCATGAAATTATATTGAATCGTCTTAAAAACGATGTGTATTTGTTAATGATATTATTTCACCTCTTTAACAAGGTACAGTCGGTTGCATAATTGCAGCCCTCGGTAGAGTTCGAAAATTACTATTATTGGAATGTTTGCATTCTAATAATTTTTGTTTGATTAATTGATGAGTTAGAAGACTTTAAACTTTAACTAAAGCAAGTGTCTATAATCTTGCTCGTGTTGAAAACATTCTTAAAACAGCCTTTTTGGAGCTCTATGGTGGGTCTGCAATTATGCAGCCGCCCGTACATGAGTATATTAAGTATACATACCTAGAAACTTATTAAGACTTTATTTCATCACAACAAAGAATTATAAAAATTGTCACACAGAGATTTCGTTTCTTTGTTTTTTAAATTCGAAATTGTTTATGTACTAATTTCGTAACATTCTATTGTTACAATAACTTTTGTATTTAAAAGATTTTTCTTACAACTTTCAGTAGTAATTTTCCATTCTTCGTTATTTTGTTTTATACATTTTTGCGACTATAGTGTTCATGTTTGTGATATTCTCATTATAAACAATAATAACCTGTATGTCATTGTTGTGCTAACTACTAACAGTATTGTTAACTATACAGTCATGGTCATAAGTATTTAAATGTGAGAAACAGCATTTATATGTCAATCTCAGTTGTTGCGTGGGCATAATACACTACAACATACGAGGGTAATGCTAATAGGCTTCGCTAATAACATCGATTATTTGTTGTCCACTTATTATAAATAATTTAAGACTCTTTAACATTATTAGATATGGCCTCCTTCTTAAGTTTAGGAGGCCATGTTTATCTGGGTCATATCTTTCCTTTAGAATGTAAAGGAATGATAATATGATTTAGAATCTACAGCAAAGATTACTAAAAGTATATTGATTTCCTTCCTGACTTTTGGTTCTTCCTTCTTTTTGAGACGTATCTTATCCAAATTTATTTTAAGTTGGCGCAGTCTCATTCAAGTTGCAACTGTAAAGTAGTTCTTAAATTTTATATTATTAAACTAGCTGCGCCCCGCGGTTTCACTCGCGTAAGTCCGATCTTTCTCACCGTTTAAACCTTCCCTGGACTACGACAAACATTTTTAAACCGAAATCATCTAAATCGGTTCATGCGTTCTGGAGTTATAGCGTCAGGAAGGAAAACCCGACTTATTTTTATATAGTAGACTAGCTGCGCCCCGCGGTTTCACCCGCGTAAGTCCGATCTTTAAATTCTCACCGTTTAAACCTTCCCTGGACTACAACAAACACAACAAAAAAAGAATTGGCCAAATCGGTTCAGCCGTTCTCGAGTTTTAGCCAGACTAACGAACAGCAATTGATTTTTATATTATAGACTAGCTGCGCCCCGCGGTTTCACTCGCGTAAGTCCGATCTTTCTCACCGTTTAAACCTTCCCTGGACTACGACGAACATTTCAAAACCGAAATCATCTAAATCGGTTTAGCCATTCTCGAGTTTTAGCGAGACTAACGAACAGCAATTGATTTTTATATATAGAGATAAAAAATATCCTTCGAATCTTGATATGTTCTAAGTCATATGTTTCCTTTCACATTGTTTTTCATTCTACGGAAAACCGTGTAATAATTTCGTAAACCCATTCATCGTTAGTCTATTGATAAAACAATATTTCATTCACAAAAAGGAACAAAATCATAAAGCAAAATTTATATGACGAAATGGATGAACGCTTCCTGTTTAAAGTTGCATCGTTGACTGAAATATGAATATAAAATGCACAAAAACCCGTTAGCATACACAACAAAATTAATAATGCATTATATGCAAATAAATTTCATATTTCTGATTACATATCGACAGTAAATAGTGCTGCGTATGGGAGATAGCGCTCTTCCGGGTCGCGACTTGCGTGTTGTCGTACTCATGTAGGTAGTTCAAGCTACAATTTTACGAAACATTTTAGTATCTCCACCCAAATTACTGTGTCGGGATCAGATCTCATCGTCCCTGCGCATGCTTAATAAAAAAATCACTTGTTAATGACAAAATAATACCGAAAAATACGGGTTTATATCTACAGATACTGGTCCGGTTACGTTCCTAGTGTGTTTAGGTTTAGTGGGAGAAGACCTACTTAAGTTATTATTATTATGGAATTAAAACAGTCTACTTTATTACTTATTGAATTAATAATTTTCGCTTTCATCAGCACACGTATAGGGCTTTCCCTAAGGTTGTACCTAATTCGACGTATCAGTGCAAATTTAAGAACAAATCCGGTTTGGTAGTTTGCGGTTTGATAAAACATTAATGACAAAACAATACCTTTTGGTTTTGGTTTTGTAACTATCACGACTTCGTCTATAAGTACTAATCCAGCCTGCCTAGCATGAAGACTAAAACACGATACGATAAAGCGATATAACTACATCAACTCTCAAAATATGATAGATAAAGCCGCCATGTTGAATTTTTATTATAATTTTTATCGCAATTTATAATAAAAATTCAACATGGTTATATCGCTTTATCGTATCGTGTTTTGGTCTTCATGCTAGGCATACTGGGCCGATGAGGTCCGTTTTCGGAACACTGTTCCTACTAAAGGAGTTAATTCGCTCTGTTTTCGTTAGGCCATAACATGTAATTTACCAAAAATGAGTATTAAGTATTAATTATTTACCTTTTTTGATCATCTTATCAACAATTTTCATGCAAAGCTATCCATCTAAGTAGGTAAGTGCTTACGTAAAAACAATATTTCGGACGATAACATAACACATAAAAGTTACTATTTAATGATCCTCTTAAAATATACGTTATAGGAATACATGTACGGCCATGATATTATGTAGCTTCAACATTTTATGGGTGTGGCCTTAATGACGCAATTAGTAGTACAAGTGGAATCCAAACAACGTTTTAAAGTTTTAACTAATATCAGCCGTTTTTATTCATAACATGTTACGTCGAAATTAACGTTAAATTCAAATATATTTTTTCGAATATACCACTGACTGGGTCTAGGTTGTATAATATATTCTGTGGTCTAGGTATATCTGCGCATTACATTTTGGACCGCATCGACATTTACCGTCGTGTGTTAGAGAAAATGTGCGCTAATTGACATTGCTCTGACGGTGATGGAAACCCGCGGCTCAGTTGGCTCCAGAAGTATTGACAAGTTCTCTCCTCTGGACATGGTCGATTAAGCTGAGAGGGTAGTAGGTGCTCGGCAAGCCTACTCCATCCTCACGCAAAAAGGACCCAATCAAAAAGAGTCTAATTGCGGAAAACAGCCCGCATACAAGTACAAGTACCATCGTGTGCGATAGTGTCCCAATGCTGACCCATTATACCTATAAAACAGCTCACCACAGTTTCACCCGCGTAACTCCCGATCCCGTGGGAATATCGGGATACAAGCCTATATATTATAGAAGCCTATATTATTCCAAATTAATCAATGTATCCTCATACCAAGTTTCATAAAAATCGGTCCAGTAGTTTCGGAGCCTATTCAAAACAAACAAAACACAAAAAATCTTTCGTCTTTATAATATTATAGATAAGTGATAACCTTTTATTAAAAGACAAAGACTTCAAATAACGCTTTAAAGCTACTTTCAGAAAGAACAACTTGGTATATATGTTGATCAATATTACGTATCTGTACCTACTCTACATAATTGCCTTACATTATTATGTTTAAGTCATAATAACTATTATTAAAAACGATGACGAACAAGACATGAAAAATGAATAAAAGTTTTAGTACAGAGCAGTTCATCACATCCTGTCTACTTGACGCAGTTACGGTGTTCTGTTGCAATTTTATAGAAACAATGTAAACAGAATATCTGGCTATTAGCCAATTTAGTTTTATTGAAGCAAGGTTACAGATTCGATTGAAGTTAGTTTTAGGATGATCGGACGCAAAGGCTTTAGAATAGAAACTCCTTATTAAAACCTCATTAGTCCGACGTGACGTCACAAATGAAGGCAAACCAGCCTACCTAGCATGAAGACCAAAACACGATACGATAAAGCGATATCACGCGATATAACTACATCAACTCTCAAAATATGATAGATAAAGCCGCCGTGTTGAATTTTTATTATAAATTGCGATAAAAATTATGATAAAAATTCAACATAGCGGCTTTATCTATCATATTTTGAGAGTTGATGTAGTTATATCGCTTTATCGTATCGTGTTTTGGTCTTCATGCTAGGCATACAGGCAAACACAGCTTAACTTAAAAAAGGCGCAATTCTCTATTAGACAAAATAAACAATTATGCCTCATAACATTGGCAAACAACATAAAAATAAGAGGTTGTTCTTTGCAAGCCTCTAAGGTCCGTATTAATAAACCGAACTCAATATCGATTTCAATCTTGAGTTTGCTCTTGAGTTGTTGCGCTGATTAATAAACCTATCTTAAGACGCGATTAAAGAGCGACGTATCACTTGAGTCATACTGTATTAATAAATCAAACTCAGCTCTCAAGATATGTCTCAAGATGTAGTTTCGTGAACTCAAGTCTGATTGCGGGTCATGCAAATGTTACATTTTGTAAAATATTTTCACATTAAAACAAGTTGACAGCAAAATATGACGACACTAGCTACCATAGGGTAAGAACATATCATTCAAGGTAAGAACAAAGCGTTACTGTCATTCAAGGTCGCTCTCAAGATCAGTCTCAAATCTCAAGAGCGATATCAGCCTGAGTTTTATCTATTAATTAACGCCTAACTTAAGATAGTGACCACATCTCAAGACTCACTCGATTGATACGCACTCAAGATCGATATTGAGAGCGATTTATTAATACGGGCCTTAAACTGAAGACGAAGAGAACTTAAACTTAAAACTGGCGAATCCGTAAATCTAGGGCCAAGAAGAAGAAAAAAGGGACGATTACTCGACCATGTTGGATCGGACTGAAATAATGCTGGCATTGCAATACTTAGCATACACACAAATAGAAAAAAATATAATAAAGTTCTCCGTTTTCCTAGATTACAATGAAATTGATAGTATTTAGTGAACTGGATGTGGAATAAAGATATAAGCATTTAAAGTCACGTGTTTTTCATTTTTTTCACTAGCATTTGACGCCATTACACATAAAGAACCTAAAGAACATAATATCCTTGCAAACAAGTAATTTTGTTCGAAGTTAGGCACACAGACAACTGTTGTGACGCAGGCATCTGCTAAGAAAGCATTTTTGAAGTTCTTACCCCTACCACAGAATATATATGTACAATTGTACAACCCCTACGCGAACGAAATCGAGGGTGAAAGCATGTAATTTATATAAAATAAAAACAGCGCACTCCGGGAGTGCAGGCAGAAGTAAAAACTGTATATCTGTGTAAAATCTCATCTGTCGCGAGAACATACGCAAAAAGAGTTTTAGATGAAAAAAAAAAATAGTCGGACGACTATTTGTCGTCCAACAAATAGTCGTCCGACATTTGTCGTCCGTCAATAGTCGTCCGACATTTGTCGTCCGTCAATAGTCGTGCGACAAATAGTCGTCCGACATTTGTCGTCCGTCAATAGTCGTCCGACAAATAGTCGTCCGACATTTGTCGTCCGTCAATAGTCGTCCGTTAAAAAATACCATATGTACGTCTTAATACACTCACAGCCAAATTAAAAAACTGTATATCTGTGTAAAATCTCATCTGTCGCGAGAAAATCTGTCGTCTGTTGCGAGAACGGCTGAAAATGCTCACCCACAAAAGTGCCCAACGCGCCATAAGAAGTTTTCACTTCAATAATTTAAGCTTTAATGAAGTCCACACTAGGTTACTACCTACTCTACATACCTACTTACCTATTAGAAAAAAAACAACATTAATCATTCAAATTAAGTGAACGGAAACGACTTAACATAATTATATCATAGCACCTCAGCATAGCACAAACAAGTCGGACAACTGTTCGACTTATGTCATAAATGTTATTGCCCCAAAAATGATTGATACGCACTTATTCAATTAATCCAATAATATTACATAAATAAAAAACGCAGCAAAAACTATTGCATCTAATTAAAGCTGAAGTGATACTTATTTGGGGCCGCAAATAATTTAATAATTCAATTATTATTCTATTTACTATTAGTAATTTGTGTTCTACATTTTGTTTTGAAGCTAGGTGTTAGGTAATAAAGTAGCACATACATAAATCTAAATGTTTATCAAAGAGAAAAAGACTCATCAAGCAATATAAGAAACTTCACTACTAGCTCTTGAGCTACGTAAGTACAAGTGGATGGCGATGCTTATCGGCTGTCCGAGGGTAAATTAGAGTAATTTTTTTTTCCCAAATTGCACAAGTACTTAAAAGGGATTTCAGAGTTTTTGACGTGATAGCGTCTAATAAATTGATGGACCTGCATTAACAAAAAAGTGTCTGACGAGCGTCCGTTCCCGTTAGGAGACAGAGTATTTAATAATAATATCTCTTAATGTGTGTGTGTTATGGCTTGTGTTATGGTGACAAGTGATGAATAAAAGACTTATACGTATAAAGAAAAAAAAGACAAATAAAAATAGAACAGAAAATTAAAAAGATATATAATAGATTTACTATTTTTAAAATTTTCATCGTTTTCTTAAGACGTTATCACATAAAATTATCGTCCGTAAAACGACTTTACACTATTTTTATTATTAATACACACTGTATGTGTTAGTTTGTACGTCAAACGATGGTCAAAGGTATTAGTTTTCAGAACATGTGCATCTCGTATATGTGCAAATAAGAAACATAAAGAGCAAACACATGTCCGATAGATCGTATAACGTAGTCGTCGACAATAAGGAAAACATAATGTTATTTAGAGCTGAGAAATACAGAAATAAGTATGTCAAATAACTTAGTACATAATCATAATAACAAATAATTTATGTAAACGAAGGTATAATTTATAATCTTTTGTTTTTAAAAGTTAAATATTTTAATATTACAATGCGTGGGATTATCCTTGGTTTCGTAAAATAAGCATAATAAAGTAACTGCATGTTATTTACAATTAATTAACTTAGAGATGGAGGTTATCTGTAGAAAGAGCAAAGGAGCAGTTAATTGATTTGTTATCAATTTAATTATTTTATTATATACGTCATTACGTGAGTCTAGTTTGATATTAAAACCTATTATTTATCACTACATAGTATAAAATAAAGTCACTTTTCGCCGTCCCTATACCTATCCCTTTGTCCCTATGTCCCTTTGTATGCTTAGATCTTTAAAACTACGCAACGGATTTTGATGCGGTTTTTTTTAATAGATAGAGTGATTAACGAGGAAGGTTTTTAGATATAATACATGCATAATACAGCCGTGCGAAGCCGGGGCGGGTCGATAGTAATATTATAAAGCTGAAGAGTTTGTTTGTTTGGTAGAACGCACTTATCTTAGAAACTACTGGTTCTATAATTATTTTACTACAAATACTAATATTATTTATTGATAGCAAAAACTTTACATATAATTAACTCTTCCTTTATCTATACTTCACTATCACTATCATCACTACATAGTATAAAACAAAGTCGCTTTCTCTGTCCCTATATCCCTATGTATGCTTAAATCTTTAAAACTACGCAACGGATTTTGATGCGATTTTTTTTAATAGATAGTGTGCTTCAAGAGGAAGGTTTATATGTATAATACATGCATAATATAGCCGTGCGAAGCCGGAGCGAGTCGTAATATTATAAAGCTGAAGAGTTTATTTGTTTGAACGCGCTAATCTCAGGAACTACTGGTTCGAATTGAAAAAATATTATTGGGTTGGATAGTCCATTTTTCGAGAAAGGCTATAGGTTACTTTTTATTCTGATATTCCCACGGGATCGGGAGCTAGGCGTGTGAAAACGCTGAGCGCTGTAGTTACCTATAAGTATAAATGTCCAGGGTTCCCGAACAAGACCCACGATACACTTTTTCCAAAGCAAACACTTTAGAAAGACATAAGTAATAGACACCGACTACTAATGATTAATTGGACATTGACACCATTTTATCTGTATCAAATGCGTGGCTAATCTAATATTGAAACGGTCTTGTTTATAATTCGTTACATCACACTATTGATTTAGCAAATAGTTTGGCGTCATTACGTATTTTAGAATCTCTCATTCTAGCCCAGCGTACTATATCGTCGACCTAATCGTGACTTGCCATCAAGTCAGATGAGAGCAACAGCAAACTTATTTTGAGTAAAAAAAAAGCAAATTTAAAAAAAAAAAAAATTAATTTTTATTGAAAACTAACAAAATGCTAAACAATTAAAAACCTTCATTTAGATGTCTGGAGATTAGACTCGGGTATGAACTCGCTACAACGCAATCAATTAAAGTTCGCCTACATAGGGTGATGTAACAAATGGTACATACGTCGAACCCTTTTTACATCGACCGTGGTAATGCATCAGGTACCATACTAACTACCCCTTGGATAGGGTGGCAAGAGTTACCGATGACTGGGGTGATCGTGACCTAGGCATTCCCCTTTGCAAAGTCATTGCGTTTTGAATCCATGAAAGTGCAGTTTGCATAGATAAGCCAGTTCTGTAGGTAAATGAATCAGATTTATGCAATATTACTCTGTAATACGTATCTACTTGTTTGTTTGTCATGCTATTAACGTAAAGGATAAAGTATCATAACATGAAACTAACCTACTAATTAAAATCATTGTAAATTAATAGAGATTACATAATGAAAATTAAGGAAGATTTGAAGGGGAAAGAAAATATAGTATATTCATTTATACAAAATATTAGCGTACAAATTGGTCATCAGAATATATTATGGTATTTATTATTACTGATAACCTTTTAAATAACAAGTTTTCGATTTACATGATTGATTCTCCAGAATAATTGCAATCGTTACTCAACTTTTCACACCTATTAAAAACGACCTTAAAAACCGAATTAACTCTTACGTAGTTATACATAATGAAATGGAAAACTGCAATTTCCATAATATACTCGTTCGAGATTATAATAACGAGCTTCGAAACTTTCGCTGAACGAAACACGCTGTTATTGCAGATTACAAACTTGATACGGGCAGAGGTAATTTTGTTAGAAAGGTAGATTTTACGCAATTTTAATCGAGCTGCTAAACGGAAAAGAAAGGAAATAATTATCAATAACATAATGATTTCCATCGAAGATATTGCGAAATTTAAAGCCATTCTTATTCTTCCTGCCGATTATCCGTTATTATTCTGTCTCACGTAGTCAATTGATATTTTACTAGTCTTGCTCTTCCGTTTGATTTATCTACATCTTTATGTATTAGTTCCTTCCACATACTATTTTCCCATATTTTTTAAAAATGACAAGTGCGTTGAGTATGTAGAAGAATGTAAAGACCATAGTATTCACACCTATAATAATGCGCAAACGGAGTAACTCAGAAAGCATCGCCAAGAATGTTGTTAAAGTATGCGGTGTTGTTACGCACCGGAAGGCGCAAGTAGGACGATCTTAGAAGGGTCCACGCTTCAACGACCTATTCGATACAGCCGACAAACTATCATAGTTGAGTGAGAAATGAATATGGTTAGGAGATCATAGTTATTTTAGAACAATTTGTAAATCTGTTGAGTCGTGACAAAGGACAAAAGAGCGGATGACATTTTGTGATGATAGCGATAATTTAGAGAGAATATTGACAAGATTAATACAAACTTGGGAAATGTTCTAGTTCTGACAATCTACGTGAAATTCTCATGAATATAATAACAATGTTTTAGGCCGTGAAATACAATTATCTGTGTTGTATGATAGGTAAGCATCAAATTACTAAAACAATTTGCTTGTAATTCACATCAGCCTTTAATGGAAGACAATTAAGTTAACCGCATTTCAATTAGTTATTACTACAAACGTTTTCATAGAAACAGATATTTAGAGGCACCATCGGAACGAATCGTAGATCAATTGCGTCATCAGGAAGTGAAAATATAAATGTATGATCGGCTATTGGTTGTAATTTTATAGATTTTTGCACGAAAGTAACTCACAATGCTGCCCGCAACGGTCTATAGATGCATATTAACTTGATAGATCCGTTCATTGATTTTGTGTCAGTTATTTTATATCGAGCGTGTCCAATATCATCTTTACTTACGAGCTTTCTTTTGATGCAGTCGTAAGTGTATCCGTTTTATCTATATCTGTATCTCTTTTATCTCTGTTAATAAACAAATGTGTTACGTTACGAATTGATGTATATTATTTGAGTTTATACGTAGATCTTAGTCTATATTTGAGTCTATGGCTTCATCCATAGTCATTATTTCTCATTGATCAGAAATTAAAATTAAAATAAGCGGACCCCGGGCTCCCGAGAGGGATACAACCGGAACATCGCTCAGATGATGATGATGATCAGAAATTAAAATGAATAATATAGAGAATGTGATGTAGTGCCTTTTCTCAAAATTTTTGTTATGATAATAAATACAGTTAGCAAACATTTGGAACAGATCAAATCTACTGAAGAGGAAGAAACAGTATGTTTTATTAACGGAATAAAATGCAACTGAACAACTCCCCTTAATACAAAAAAATGCTGACATTGTACTGATTCCGAGGGTGGATTTACTACTCAATTTCCATAAAAAGTATCCTATAAAAGAGCAAGATATTCATAAGATTTAGGCACGCTCATTGTATATCAAATATTTAGGTACTTGTTATACAATATCTTAAAACTTTCACTCAATGTGATTATAATAACACAAGAAGATTTTTTTTCACTGCATTTACCTCTGAATAGTTTTCAACTATTCAAGTAATCAACAATTACAGTGGTATTTTATAACAGCGATGCTAACAATTAGTAATTAAATACATTGAGTAACATGAACATGCCTTTTACGAATTTTAAACATACCGGTAAGTAAATTGTTGGCAACGCGATCAGTTTATACACCTGGTGACTACCGAAGAGTTTAAGTTAGGTATGTGGAAAAGAAAGAGCATCTAATTATTAAACCTGTTAACGTGATAACGTCTTATAAAAAAAGTATGACATCATCGCTCACGTTCCGTTATTAACAAGGTAACCATAGCCACGTATTGATGTGTCAGGTTCTGTTGACATGATAGGTAACCATAGTAACGTATTATTTCATCAATGTTTTTTTATGACGTTATCACATAAATGATCGTCCGTAAAACGACTTTACAGACAACCGTTTGTGTTTTCAACAAATATGATCTTGATTTGTATGTCAGTACATCTTCACCTTCCTCAACTTCTTGTCCTTTCAAAACTTGCCTGACTCTTAAGACTTAAGCTTTGTTTTATATACATACTAGCTGCCCTCCGCGGTTTCACCCGCGTAACTCCCGATCCCGTGGGAATATCGGGATGTAAGCTATCCTATCTCTCAAGTTGGATCGAACTGCACATGGTGTGCGAATTTTATTATAATCGGTTAAGTGGTTTAGGAGTCCATTGAGGACAAACATTGTGACACGAGATTTATATATATTAAGATTATTTGTAATTAAAAACCATTTATTCTGTTTTAAGTGTTTGTTGTTATAGCGGCAACAGAAATACATCATCTGTGATAATTTCAACTGTCTAACTATCACGGTTCATGAGATACAACCTAGTGACAGACCAGAGACGGACAGTAGAGACATAATAAAAGGGTCGCTTTTTTCAATTAGTGCTGATGAAACTATTTGTAAAAGTTCAAATGTTCTATCTACTCTAATGTATTCTTAGATATCTTTAGTTACTTCATTTAGAAGAACAATACCAAGCATATAATTCAACTTAACATAAACACCGCTATCCTTATCTTTTATGTTAATTCTGCAAATGCTAAACGAAGACAACAATAGCCTCTAAATAACCACTGTATTTTGATCTGATAGGTACTTACTTTCTGTCTTAGAAAAAACTTTCTTCATTTACAGAGAGAGGTGTTAGACCTATAATTATAGCTAGTCCTATTACTATCATCATCATCGGAGCGATGTTCCCGGTTGCATCCCTCTCGGGAGCCCGGGGTCCGCTTTCCTACTTTTCCGCCTCCACTTCGCACGATCTTCGGCATCCTGGTTAGTAAGGCCATTTGCACGCATATCACCCTTTACGACGTCAAGCCAGCACTTCTAGGGTCTACCCAGTCTGCCACGGCCCGGCGGAGGCGCCATGGCAAGACATTTGTTCCCCACGTAATTAGCCGGTTTTCGCAAGACGTGACCGTACCAGCGTAGGCGGCATTCTTGCAATTTATCTGCAATGTCTCGGACATGAAGGCTGCCCCGGATGCGGGAGTTCCTGACGCGATCTTTTCGCGTCACTCCACACATCCAGCGCAACATCTTCATCTCCGTGACACGCAGCTCCTGCTTATGTCGCTCAAGTACCGGCCACGCCTCACTACCATACAAAAGGACAGGTCTAATGATAGTTTTATAGACCTGTCCCTTTAGTTTAACCGGCATTTCAGCTAGTCCTATTACTATGATTTTAGTAAATTATAATTCGGGGATTTCTAAACCTTTTTTTATCGTGGAAGCTTTATTTATTTATTTATTTATTGGGAGAACCAACAGCTTCAACAAAAAGTAGACTTATATAATAAAAAACGGAGAGCCAATTATAGGTTCCCGCGTTCAGGTCCGCGTTTATCTCAGTGTATCTTTATTGAAGAAAACATACGAACTCTTGTATCGTTGACATTACAATTTTGCATACCTTGATACTTTGCTAAGGTTACCTTGTCAATAACGGTAACGTGACATGACGTCACACTTTTTTATGAGTACAGGTGTTCATCGATTTATAAGAAGTGATCACGTCAAAACAGCAACATTACAATACACACACACACACTACATTACATTACATTATTAGTAAGAATCTGTTTTTGGCAGTATGTTTTGTATATCGTCTAATAGCTAGTATTTATTAAGTGCTGTTGATTCTGTAAGAAACAAATAAATAAAAAAATTACAAATCCTAGATTTATATTGATCTATGAGATAAGAAAGTATCCCACTACTGTGTGAGCATGTGTGTTTGTATGTTTGTCGCTCCTTCCCTTTAAAAAAGTACTAGACTGATTTCGAGAAAACTCGATAGGCATATAACTGGAGACCTTTTTATCCCGATATTCCCACGAGATCGGGACATACGCGGGTAAAAACGCGGGGCGCAGCTAGTACATAATAAAAGTGAATCATTAATTTTAAACTGAGAAAACTAGCTTCTAATTGGAAAACATGTTTTTAAAATTCTCTAATCCTTTATTATGTGTGACATGCCCGAATACTCAAACTTATCTCAAAAAAATGGATCCAATATTTAAACATGACACCTAAATGCAAATTCAATCGTCACTTATTTAGCCTTTCAGTATTCGGGCGTTATTTTCAAAATTTTGTTGTTTTAATTAGATTTGATGGCGTTACTAAAATGTAATTACGCTACGTACGTATGAACGGTTTTTGTCTGTTTCTGGTAATTATTTTTCAATGCTCGTATGTACTTTATTATGTTTTGTCTACCAAAGATACCTACATGCCGCACTAAACCATAAAAACTGTCATTGTGATCCGTAACCATGAGAACTCATACGTAACATTCTACCAGCAATAACGTACTAGTAGCGATGGGTCCATACAACCCGATTCCTGATTTACTTTTACAGATTATTGGGTCCTTCCTAAACCTATGTATTTTAAAACAAATCAACAAACAAGACATATAACTGAAAACCGTTTCTAAATCTGTTTAAAGATAAATGGGAACATTTAGTGCACACTCTCACACCCTAAATTCATATATCGTTCCGTCACGGGTTAAAATAATGTCAAATAATCAAAATCGCCCTACAAAATTACTTAGTTTATTAATTTGTTGTGTGTGTGTTTAGTCAAAAATGTTCAATCTGTGGATTCTATGTTAGTTTATCGTCTTACGTTTACAGAAATTTCACTCCTCGCTACTGTTAGAGACACATATTATGATATCTTCAACCTAAGAAAAACATCAACGAATGACTCTGTAATTGTAACACATTTAAATCTTAATGGTAAACTACATCATGGTAGCTTTAATGATAGTAATCAGAAAATACTTGGGAAAGTAGAATATGTAGGTAATATCATATAAGTATTAGAGAAACTGTTATTTTTCTTCAGTTTGTTGTGTTATTGCAGATCTAATTATTAATTTTCCAAGCTTATAGATTAAAACCCCGTGACCGCTAGACCTTCCTTATTTTAAACTAGCGGCCCGCTCCGGCTTCGCACGGCTATATATTGCATCTATCATACATATAAACATCCCTGTTGAATCACTCTATCTACAAAAAAAAACCGCATCAAAATCCGTTGTGTAGTTTTAAAGATCTAAGCATACATAGGGACAGAACGGCGGAAAGTGACTTTGTTTTATACTATGTAAAATGAAAAGTTGAGAATTTCAGAGAGAATCGGCACAGGTAAGAACAATGGGCCATATTATTGGATTACATAGGTAACAGGTACAAATGTGTATAAAATACTAACTTAGTTTCGTCAAAGTATAAAATAAGAATAATATTAACTTTAAAACGTTTAAGAATACCTTACGCAATTAATCAAAAAAGCAACAAATATAAACACTGATATTTTTACAGTCATATTACTAATTAGATAATCAGCTACTTTATAATTGTGTTTGATATTTTTGATAACGATTTAGGGTTGGTTATTTTGCAAGAAACCACTAACACTTCGGAAGCTTTAGTAAAGTTTTCCAAATCAATAACCATTACACCGTAAATGCATTTCACTACATAGTATAAAACAAAGTCGCTTTCTCTGTCCCTATATCCCTTTGTACGCTTAAATCTTTAAAACTACGCAACGGATTTTGATGCGGTTTTTTTAATAGATAGAGTGATTCAAGAGGAAAGTTTATATGTATAATACATGCATAATATAGCCGGCCGAAGCCGGAGCGGGTCGCTAGTTTAGAATAATTTCAAGTTTAAATTTTTAATAAAGTTATTTAAAACAGGATATTTGCCATGTTTATTGTTTTTATTTTGTAAAGCTCGATTTTTCGATGTTGTAACACACATCATTTTCATCAAAACTGGAATGTAAGTTTGATAGTGAAAATAACCATGGTAGTTGAGAATCATTTTATAAATATTCTCGGATACTTAACAGCCAATGAACTGTTTAAATTATTGTACCTTCGATTTAATGTCGTCTGTTACGATGCTCTATCTCCTGTTTTTTACGACTGTATTAAATTAATTACTTTTTGACATTACGATTAACATGAATGACATTACAGATGTGAACCTGCTACTTGAAACGACTCCTACACACATGCTCTTGAGAGACAAAAAGCAATGATGGATTAATCCTTTTTTTATCGAACCATAATATCAAACACTCGAAATATTTAAATTATTAATTAATAAAGCTAAGTATTACTGGAATAAAACCGTGAGACCGATGATCTTTAGTTTTTTAATTTGTATGTTAATAGGTGTACCAAAACGGTTGAAAGTTTGTTACAGTATCTTTGACATTGTGCTTGTTTGACCACGCATGATCCATCTTCACTACATAGTATAAAATAAAGTCAATTGTCGCCGTCCCTATGTCCCTATTTCCCTTTGTATGCTTAGATCTTTAAAACTACGAAACGGATTTTGATGCGGTTTTTTTTAATAGATAGAGTGATTCAAGAGGAAGGTTTATATGTATAATACATGCATAATATAGCCGTGCGAAGCCGGAGCGGGCCGCTAGTATCTTATATATTGGGGGCTGACAAATAGCCAGCAACACTTCGACCCAATGGTTTGTTACAATAAAGCTTGTATATATACAAATACACTAGTTTTTATTGTAGTCAAAAATACCTATTACTTTTTATTTTACAAGCTTTTTTAAACTTACGATAAATATCGAGTCTCGCTAACAGTCACGTGACTGCGTGTGACGTCATTTTATAACGCTCCTCATTTACTTCTATAACTCGGAAAATAATTGACGTATCAAAGTAATTCTTTCACTTGTATTTTTTAATTTTGACAAAGTAGGTATATGGAGAACTAATATTCAAAATTAGTTAATATTCTTCATTAACATTGCTCTTACTGTGAAGTAAAACATCGTGATGAAACCCCCGGCTTAGTTGACTCCAGATAAAGTTTTTCAACTCATACATTATTAGAATGAAAACATTCCAATAATAGTAATTTAAGAACTCGACTACTGTGGGTCTGCAATTCTGTTGCAAACTGTACATCTATACTTATATGTATTAAAAATCTGAAGAATTTGTTTGTTTGAACGCGCTAATCTCAAGAACTATTGGTTCGAATAGAAAAAATCTTTTTGTGTTGGATAGTCCATTTATCGAGGAAGGCTACAGGTTTATTTTTTATCCCGATATTCCCACGGGATCGGGACTTACGCGGGTAAAACCGCAGCTAGTTAAATATAACACTACACTACATACTGTAAAATATACAACAAAGTCACATTGTGGTTAAAATAAATACATAATACATAATATACAAGATGCGCACAAATGTATGACTCAGAGGAGAAATCTATTATATTTTATTGGTATTGAGTTTTACTAAGATTTACTTTGTATGGAGGCGTTGAATAAATTGTAATTACTTCTCAAGTATTTTCAAAATTCAAGGTTTTAACTATTATATTTTAAGATAATGACGACTCAGTTGGCAGAATGGTCACCATGCCGGACTTCCAAACACAGGGTTGCGGGTTCGATTCCCGTCTCAGGCAAGTATTTATGCTTAGATGTTTGTCTGTGGTCTGGTTGTTTCTATGTATTACATGTAATAAAAGAAAAGTATTTATGTAGTATATCGGTTGTCTAGCACCCATAACACAAGTTTAGTTACTTAGCTTGGAGCTAGATGGCGATGTGTGGAATGTCCTGCAATATTAATTTTTATTTATTTTGTAAAAATAATAATATTATTCAGTATTTTAAATATTCTATGAGTAATTCATAATATTTGCATATCAACGCCTGTGGCACAGAAAGTGACGCGTTCGATTTCCGCCGTGGAATTAATAGTAGACTAATGTCGTACATTATTTATTTATTTTTCTTTCCCTTGCTACTTGGATCGCGTAGGGGTTGAATTTTTCGAAACTTTGTCGTAGCGGATGCCTACGTCATAAACAGCTATCTAAGCATTTTTTTAAATAAATAAATAATTTATTTTTTATACTATTATAGTTTACGACCCGCCCCGGCTTCGCACAAAAAACCGCATCAAAATCCGTTGCGTAGTTTTAAAGATCTAAGCATACATAGGGACATAGGGACGACGAAAGTGACTTTATTTTATACTATGTAGTGATATATCAGTCTGTTTTTTATATTTATAGATTCCTACCTCAAAATACCGTACTAAACATTTATCAATGTTACTAATAGAGCAAGTTTATAATGAACACTAATTATATAAATTACCCTTATCAAACATCAAACTCATCAATTATGAACCTTACACTTTAAATCAGCTGATACAATCACAATAAAAACACGAAAAAAAAATGTTATATCGCGAAAACACAACACAAACTTTTTCACAAAAGCAACGTGTGCATCACTATAATGGCAGTTCTTTTTTTTAAATTTGATTTTTCTTTTTTTCGCGTTATTTTTTCGAAAATATAGCGCCAATGTCGGTGTGACACGACGGAAGTTAGCCGACTGACTGGCGCGGATTGTTGTCGCGCTACCGTCTCTCGCTGAATCAGAGGAAAGTAGGGTCGTCACAGCGAGCGACACGCACTTATAGCTTATAGTGTGTATGGTATCTAAACTAAAAAAGAGCTTTTGAGTCTACCAGTGACCATAGGATCTGGGATCAAAGTTCCCGAAACGTCAGGTTTAAAACAAATAAATAAAAAACGCGAATAAATATAACTAAGAGTTTTTGAATAAAACTAAAGGGTGATCCAAATTAGTTTCTCATATTGCCAACACTGTAAAAAAATTGTCGATAATAGCGCGTATTTGAAACGTCAAATGCTAGTTCAAAACATTAGATTTATGATAAGAATCGCTTAACTACGGCTCAACGTGAATTGTTCAGTTATTCTACAGAAATAACAATTCTGCGAAAACAGTGTACTTATAGATTTTTACGGGAATATTATGGGCAAAACAATCGTAAATCGAACATTAAAAAATACTGGTTTGTAAAGTCGGTATGTAAATAACGGAACGTGAGCGATGACGTCACACTTTTTTGTGAATGCCGGTGTTCATCTATTTATAAGACGTTATCACGTCAAAAATAGTGGAACAATAAATTTTTTTCCAGGTAACCTTAAGATTAAATGAACCTGATAGTTAGTCCTGGAATTATACTTATGCTACTTTTTATCCGAGTTCCCCACAGGATCAGAAAGGTCAGTGACCAAACGTCTATACTATAGTTGTAGTTTGTTACCTATACTAATTTTCCGCTTGTTGACAATGCATTTCAATCCGTCACTTTATGAACACGACTTTTCTTAGAAGTTTACGGTTTCTGTAGCGTTGCGAGTGGATAACGTGTTGAGGAGACTTTTCCTGTGCCATTTTATGAGCAGTAGGTATTTTGTATTTCATTTTGATATCATTAAAATGATTTTTTGACGTGATAACGTTTTATAAATTAGTGAACACCTGCAATCTCAAAAATGTGTGACGTCACGCGTCGTTACTGGAACGCCTCATGTTATTGACAAGGTAACTATAGCAACGTTTTATCGTTGCCATGGTTACCATCAATGTTTTCTTATGACGTTATCACGTAAAATTATCGTCCGGAACAGACTTTACAGACAACCATTTTTTTTCTTCATTAAAAATGAATGAATTGACAAAATGGGTAGGCACTTCCAAAGTTTCGGATATACAGCAGAAGATGCAAGGAGGCCGACTACGATGTTATGGTTATTAATGCGTTAGAATGAAGATGTGGTCTTTATTCTACTGATGCTAGTCTGGGAGTTCATGCTGCGATGCCGGACACTCCGGTGTACATCTCCCGTCTGCACTACACCGTCGGGGAGAAGGACATCGTCGAGTACGTACGCCGGAAGCTGGGCTATACGCTGAGGGTGCATATGCTGGAGTCGCATCGGAACGTCAATTTCAAGGCGTTTGTGGTGCGAGTACCGAACCGCTATCTGCCTCGCGTTATGGATGAAAGCTTCTGGCCGAAGGATGTGGTATTCCGTCGCTTCCGCGGACAAATTCCACGCGAACCTACTAAGACTAAAGTGTAGTGTCCTGGAAGTGCTACTAACATAGTTTTAAGTTATCTATTAACACTTTCAATTTATATTATAAAATATGTATGTTAGTCTATAAGGTATGTATCTATGGGCCTTCGTAGCCTGAAATAAATGATTTATTATTATTATTATTATTTATTTGAGACGAGTGATAGCTATAGATGAGGGCAAAGAGAGGCAGAGGTCGCCCGACAACTAGGTACTAGAACTCGAACCATATTAAGGGCGCGTTCAGATGACACGCGTTGACCACGCGCCCACCACGCGCATCACACGCGTTCACCACGCGTTGAACACGCGTTGACCACGCGTTGTACACGCGCATCACACGCGTTCACCACGCGTTGAACACGCGTTGACCACGCGTTGACCACGCGTTGAACACGCGTTGAAATTTGTTCTATACATAATTTGAGCCTTATGACACATCAATAGATCTTAAATTGCATTTATGCAAACGGGCGCGGGGTATGCGCGGGGCGGGCGCGGGGCGGGCGCGTGGCGTGAGCCGTGACTTGGATAAATGCAATTTAAGATCTATTGATGTGTCATAAGACTCAAATTATGTATAGAACAAATTTCAACGCGTGTTCAACGCGTGGTCAACGCGTGTGATGCGCGTGGTGGGCGCGTGGTCAACGCGTGTCGTCTGAACACGCCCTAAAGGATAAATGCTAGTAATGACACGCAGGTTGGCAAAAAATGGCGAGAAGGGCCAACCCCCAACAGGAAATGTGCCTTACTGATGATGACTCCAAATAAATGCGCTCCGCGGTTTCACCCGCGTAACTCCCGATCCCGTGGGAATATCGGGATAAAAAGTAGCCTATAACCTTCCTCGATAAATGGACTATCTAACACAAAAATATTTTTTCAATTCGAACCAGCAGTTCCTGAGATTAGCGCGTTCAAACAAACAAACTCTTCAGCTTTATAATATTAGTATAGATATCAAATTAACTACTTGCAAAAACAAACACTCGGGGACTGCCGCGGTAAAGCTATTACATCGTGCGAGCTTCGTACATTCGTACCATATACATACACGTTAAGCGAACGCTCGGCCGAGCTACATGGTAGGCGGAGTGGGGGGTGTTAGGTTTTATTTTCGTTACGGAATTTCTTGATTCGGTCGCCGCGCTCAAAGCCCGCGATAAAAGCTATGCAATAGCTTAAAAATATATTTATTACAACTAAAGTACTTAAGCTAGGTATAAAATTTAACAATGTAAATATGAAACAATTAAGTACAGCTACAATCATTTAGACAATGGCTGGCCAAAGATAATTTGGTATCTACATTTACAAGTAAAAAATATCCACAACTATTTGGGGCAACCCTATAGCAATACATACACTAAGCGTCGCAACAATAGTAAAGTAAGTACCCAACTACTGTATAGATAGTCCGTTAACTGCTCTATCAGTAAACATTGCATCGATACATTGTAAAACAATTTTATGAATCATAGTACTGAAAATGTCATCTTAATAACGCAATTAAAAATAATACTTTCGGTTGTGATTTGATAGATTTCCATTTGTTAAATAGATATTTATGTTCATATCAAAATTCTTCGTGAAAACTATAATACTTTTCTTGCAAATAGTTGACTAGGAATTTCCTCTTCGTATATTGAAATAGGGGTTTCTACATGATTTGTTCACCATAAACGATGACAATGCTGCCAGCGTTTTGAGTTTAGGCCCGCTTTCATTGTATGATAGAGAAAAATTGTTTAAGAGAATTAGATGTAGATTAAGATTAAAATGAAACTAATTTATATTGGACCTCATAATAATAAATC
This sequence comes from Idaea aversata, assembly GCA_907269075.1. Classification (NCBI taxonomy): domain Eukaryota; kingdom Metazoa; phylum Arthropoda; class Insecta; order Lepidoptera; family Geometridae; genus Idaea; species Idaea aversata. Next base: position 5,401,591 of record OU026084.1, read on the forward strand.
GCTGCTAACATTGAATAGCCTACATTAATAAAATAACTTACAGTAGGAGAAGAAGAGTTTGTTTGTTTGAACGCGCTAATCTCAGGAACTACTGGTTCGAATTGAAAATTTATTTTTGTGTTGGATAGTGTTGGTTAGGTCAAGTTAGAGGTCTTAAGGCGATCTGAAAACTCTAGGTGAGCCACACCACTATACGAGAAGAAGAAGATAACATTGCATTGGTTTCAAAGTGGCACTTTGGTGAATGGAAAATTCCCCTGCTCTACCTACTCATATTTTGTAAAGTTCATCATTATCCTTAAATATCGGAAGGATAATCTTAATATATATAAATCTCGTCTTAATATATATAAATCTCGTGTCACAATGTTTGTCCTCAATGGACTCCTAAACCACTTAACCGATTATAATAAAATTCGCACACCATGTGCAGTTCGATCCAACTTGAGAGATAGGATAGCTTACATCCCGATATTCCCACGGGATCGGGAGTTACGCGGGTGAAACCGCGTAGGGCAGCTAGTATAGATATATAATAATAACATACACATAGGTATACAATGCGTTCGACGAGGGTATTGTATACGATAGAGGGGTATTCTAGACGTCCAAGCGAACATCTTTTTGTTTTAAGAGGAAAGGGTACCGGGGGCTGTCTCCATACAAACTATTACAAACGTAGTCAACTGTTTCCTCCCTGGATAATGACACTAGAGCAAATATTTGTGTTGCATAAAACTTATAACTGCCATGACCATGCCCCTATTTTTTGTTTTTATTTATTTTTTATTGTTTTAATTCTAATTTCTATGATAATTAGAAAACAAAAAAAACCAAAACATAGGGGCTTAGTCATGGCAGTTATAGGTTTTATGGCACAAAAATATTTGTGCTAGTGTCATTATTCAGGGAGGAAACAGTCGACTACGTTTGTATGGAGACCGCGCAGGTACCCTTTCACCTTAAGACTTGGGAAAATTCGAACTCTTTTTGAAATTGTTGAGGTCACTATATACTGCTAGTTATTATGTGTTGTTGCTTTATTCTCTAGCTTAATCTAAGTTTATCTGAGTTTTTGTACCTTTTTTTGTACCTTTTTTGTACCTTTTTTGTACCTTGTTTGCTGAAATAAACCATTATAATTTTTTTTTTATGTTTACTCGAAAATCATCTGTCTCTTGGAGTAAGAGGTCGTGGGCGAGGACTTTTAAAACATTATTGGTCTTTATTTCAGAAAACAGAAGATTTTTAAGTAAACTTAACCTCCAAATGTTCGAACACAAAAATCGTAGTAAAAAAATTGTTCGCCTCGACGCGACTTCAAAAACAACCTCCATTTCATAATACAATACCCTCATCGAAACACATTTTATAGAGCCTGCATTTATAATTATATTCTTGATACCATATAGATCATTGCCTTACAAGTATTTTAAGATCGACATCCATAGACGTCGACCTTTCGCCTTAATGTCAAATAATAACAGTTGCACATTGGGCAGGCAGACGTAATCGATAATTTTATATTAATTTTATTACAACAAGTTTCTATAAGTGGATGAGACCAATAAAACTACGTTTCGTTTATTATTAGTGACTTTTTTTTAAATAACCTGTTTCTTTTTTACTTTACGTATTTTGAATTAAGCTTTTAAACAAAAATAATAATTATGTACAAGGATCTACTGGGTTCTGTCTAGTACTTTCAGCTAATCAGATATTTGTAGCAAGGGGCATTGGGCAATAAGATATTTTTTATCTCTCTTTTTTTCTCAAACAATGAAGGATATCTATTACTGAGTTCTGATAGCCTGGTACATTCTTCCAGTCAGTATTTTTACCCGGCCGCGCAACGAAAAGAAGGGCAATGTGTTTTAACGGTCTGTGTATGTTTGTTTCTATGTGGCCTTCTAAATTCTAGAGGTCAAACGCGTGGCCCGATTTTTTAACTAATTATAACACAAAAAAAACACCGTGAGTTTCTTGTGTCTTCATCTCATTGGTGGGCGCGTTTCAAAGGCACACATCCTAACTTAGTTTTTAGGTCGCTTTTTTTTTACATATGATAGGTCAGCGTTTGACCACTATCACACCTGCCTGATGGTAGGTGACGATGCGGCCTAAGATGTAACACGCCTTTCTAGAAGATACCTATTCACTCGCGACTTGAAGCTCGCTTCTATGTGTGTCGTGGAAATTGTAAGATTCCAAATGAATTAAGAGTTTTGAGTTTTTAATTCAAACACGCGGAAGCACCCGTGGGATCATTACATTTTGGTACAATATCATTAACTAAACCAAAAGTATGTAAACAAAATATTTAAGAACCAACTGTGCATACAACTTTTTCATTCGTTATTCTCTCATTAAACAACGAGCTTTCTTTCCGAGTTCAACCACCACTCCAAGTAGAATGCTTCCTTTAAAAGCTTGGGCACGTATAAATAAGTACGAGTTTTTATGAAGATTTTCTCGAGCAACATTCCGATTCTAAGGGATAATGGCAATTTAAAAGACGCCAAAGAAATTGGAAAAATGTCTCAATGTAATTTTGTTACAATGTCTGAAAGTAACTTTGTTTAATTGTAACTTTATAATATCTAATTTATACATAAACAAATTCGACGTTGTTATGATTGCAAACAATATTAGTATTGAAAATAAACTTAGTTTTCCTGTATCGATGTTTCATTATCTTCATACAAAACATTAGAATTATAGTTTATTAGAATTAACTATAGTGAAATAAATAACACCGTCTTATCTGGCTCAACGTCGGCATTGTTGACCTATCTCAGAATAAATACTTAGTTATCTAATGTATGCAAAAATATCAACTTTGAATTTACTTAGTGGACAAATGTCCTATTCGCAAAAGAATTTCCTGTCGTTTTTAGACCTATTCGCGGAATGCCTCATTTGCTAAATACATTCTACCTACGACTCATTAGCACAATGACTTATTCTTAAATTGACTTTTACTCCAAATGTCTAGATTATTTTTATAAATGCATTGACCGACCTATTTTTAACCGACTTCAAAAAAAGGAGGAGGTTCTCAATTCGGTTGTATGTATGTTTTTTTATGCATACAATCTATAATTTGCTGTAAACATTTATTTGGAGTGTTTATCGCTTGCTCTCATTGGGCAACGGAAATTACAAACATTTGAATATGGAATACGAATTGTATAGATCACGAACTTAAGGAATTAATATTCAGGGCAAGCGTCAGTCCGCCAACTTCCCCATTGGGGCAGTGAATCATGACCGCAAGGAACTTCTTAGATTTACCAAGCCGAGTTTTAGCCATGTTTTAGCATACTTATACATATACATACAAAAATAAATAGATATAGATCTTTTCTACTATTGTCCGATTGAGGTGTTTTCTTTTTTTTGTAATTAGTTAATTATAAACTAGACTTGTAATTCTTGTTTTTTCATTTTTAATTCACATAAAGGTAAAAAAAGAAGTAAATTAAATAAAGTTAAAATTATACGTTTTATTTTAATGAAACCTAGATACAAACTATTCAAGCGATTGACATCAATAACATAACATTTTATTGGAATGAATGGGATAAAAACAGTAATGCCCTGAGACGAAAAAATATTGAAACAACACTGGCATCCACATCTATCTATACATATAAAATCCTTTGTGCTGACTGACTGACTGACTGACTGACGGATCAACGCACAACCTAAACCGCTGATCGTAGAGACCTGAAACTTGGAGGGTGTATTCTTTGTATGACGTAGCCATCCGATAAGAAACAATATTAGAAAATTAAAACCCTACGCGGATAAAGTCGCAGGCAACAGCTAGTCTACTTATGTTTTGAGAGCGTTGTGATGTTAAGTACTCGGCGTCAGATATATGTAGGTATAACAATATTATGAATTATTTCATTATGAATTATTATATGCTGGCAGTACTTTCCCGTATAAATTATAGACTTTATCATTAGTCATTAAAGTAAAAAGGTACCTAATTAATATTTAACTGTATTTATGCCTATAAAAGGACTATTATGGCCTAGTTTCACCATTTATCTACGTTAGTTTGGTTTCATTATCCCAATATGCCCAGGGCCTCTAATAGGTTAAAGACGGCCCTGTACACTATATAGTAGATTTTATTCTATTGGTGTATTAAGTACAATACATGCTGGAGTTTATTCACTTACTAGCTGCGCTCCGCGGTTTCATCCGCGTAAGTCCCGATCTCGTGGGAATATCAAAATGAAAAGTAGCCTATAGTCTTCCTCGATAAATGGACTATCCAACACAAAAATAATTCTTCAATTCGAACTGGTAGTTCCTGAGATTAGCGCGTTCAAACAAACAAACTCTTCAGCTTTATAATATTATAAGTATAGATTTATTTATTACACACACACACACACACACACACACAAATAACATAATCATCTATATTAGATTTAAAAAGGTAATATGTACTTTTTGTCCTTTCGTCTATACTAATACAAGAAATGTAACAAACATCTTAAAAAACACAAAGGAATTAGTGTAAAATGGAAATTGAAGTGCTAATGTGCCAGTTAATGGTTTTGAATCAGTGACGAACCTACGAATGACGTACTAGATGACCATTATTAGGTTTTTATTGGTTGTGACGTACATGAATTACGGTTTTGCAGTTTTTTATAATACCTACTTAAATAGGTCAGCGTTTGACCACTATCTAACACGGTGGTAAGTGACCGATGCTGTCTGAAATTCAGCACGCTTTCCTAGAAGATACCTATACGCTCGCGTGACTCAAAGACGACCAAAAAGACGGAGGCCTTCGAAGGATGCGAGTAAAGGTAGGAAGACGGGGCGGTGGAAAAAAATATTTCCGACCCGTCCTGCTTTTGTGGTTGCACCGGGCTATGTGTCGGAACACGGACAAGTCCGTTGGCGATACGACTTAGGCCAGTGGGTGATAACAAGCCGCAGCCGAAAACTCTCACCAGGAGGTTGCTCCTTTAGCACCACCCAGGGTTCACGTGTGGGACATCTAGGGCTAAATCCTACAGATGCGACCAAAATGAACCATCAAAGTTCCAAACTACTTAATAAGTATGAATGAACCATCAATTTACTTAAATTTTATAAAGAGGAAATATTTTTTTGTTTGTTTCTATGTTTGTAACGAATAGGCTCCGAAACGACTGGACCGATTTTGATGAAACTTGGTATGAGGATACATTGATTCATTGGGAATAACATAGGGTACTATTTATCCCGATATTCCAACGGGATAGGGAATGTATACTAGTATTATAAAGCCGAAGAGTTTGTTTGTTTGAACGCGCTAATCTCAGAAACTATGGTTGGAATTGCAAAATTATTTTTGTGTTGGATAATCCATTTATCGAGGAAGGCTATATGCTAATTTTCATTCTGATATTCCCACGGGATCTGGACTTATGCGGGAACCGCGGAGCGCAGCTAGTAAGTTACAACCATCAAGTAACATACATAGTTAAAGTAGTTAAACTCTGTAAAAAATTATAACCGATTTGTTACACTCACTTAAGAGCGACAAAATATGACGGAACCGTGATGGAACTGCTCAAAAATACTCACAATACAAGAAAAAAAAATATAACTTTGTTCTAAATGTGAAGTTCGTTAGAAGATACTATTTCCGAAACGTCAATCGAAGATGTTTTCTTTACGAGAGTTGAAAAAACAAAGTTATTTGAGTGCAACTCTTTCGTCAGTCCGGAGAATGTCTTGTCTTAGAATTGTTTCATTCAGAGAATTTATAATGAAAGGTAGTTTATGAAAGAAAAAAAAAACAAATTTATTTGTTGCCAAAGGGAAAGTTACTACTTTAACATAACAAAACAAGAGATACATAGTGTGGACATGAAATGAAATGAAAAATGAGGATGAAATAATAAAAGATAGTTTAAGAAAGAAAGAAAGAAAGAAAGAAAACAAGTTTATTTGTAACCAAAAGAAAAAATAAAACAAATAAAAATACATAGTGTGGTTACATGAAATGAAATGAAAAATGAGGATGTAAAAGGAATACGACTCAGCCTCTAGCGCTACACAAAAAGTGTATAGCGTGTTGATTTTCAGTCGCATTCCTGAAAATAATAAAAGCTAATAAGGTTTAGCTTCTGAGTGAAAAGATACTGCTACAAATAATTTCAGTGAGAGAGCTGCGCATATGATTTTACTGATCGCGTTGGTGCCGTCTGCTTGGCATGAAATATCATTGTTCTTAGTGTCCCAAGTTGCCTGGGGTTTACTTATATGATACTATAGTTTTAGTGTTTCTACAGTTCAAACTTCGCCCCCTTATTCCAAAACGAGGTTTAGGCATAGTCAGAGATGTGGATTTAAACCTTAGATTTAGATACAGATTTACACGTGAACTATAATCTAAACACTATCCCTATATAATCTTTATGGATAGTGTTTAGACTATAGTTCCCTATGTAATCAATAGGGATAGTTTTTAGACTATAGATCACGAGTAAATCTGTGTCTAAATCTAAGGTTTAAATCCACATCTCGGACTATCCTTAAACCTCGTTTTGGAGTAAGGGGGCGGGCGTTTAAAACAGTCATTTTTTTACTCTGCCACGAGCAAAGATTGAACCACACAAGTGGTTTCCAGTCTGATAATTCAGTGTTTTTAACGCCACCCTGGCCTTTGATCAGAAAGCCAATTCTCGTAACTATCATTATTTAAATTACATTGCAATATCATTCCGATTTAATTTAGATTGCATTTCGATACAAAAATACCCTCAAAGTCAGCTTTAGGTATCCTCAAGAATTCCAAAAGGGTAATTTTTGTAATCGAATTGCAATCGGAATGATATTGCAATGTAATTTGAACAATAAGAAGAAAACCATAAACTCTTGGTATTCCAAAACGAGGTTTAAGGATAGTCCGAGATGTGGATTTAAACCTTCCTGTAAACTTAACTTAAATCTGTAACCTTAGATTTAGATACAGATTTACTCGTGAACTATAGTCTGAGCACTATCCCTATAGTCTAGGGATAGTGCTTATAGGCAAAAATATTCACGAGTAAATCTGTATCTAAGGTTTAAATCCACATCTCGGACTATCCTTAAACATCGTTTTGGAATAAGGGGGTTGGTGTACTAGATAGGTTTATGGTTGGCATGACATGAATCATTGTTAGTTAGTAGTCCAACAATGATAATTCATGCCAAGCACACGTTACTCATATCGTAATGGCAGCTCAATTACTTTCACATAGAGAAACAAGATCGTGTTTATTGAAAACAAAAATATATTGTATCCGTCTAAGTGACGTCACACGTTCGTCCAAAAATATAAATAACTGTACTACATTTTGACAGACGAGTGTGTCCCTTCGTACCGGCAATCCAGTTAAAATGGACTCAATTAGTCTCGACAGTTTTAATTGAGGACTCGGTTCACGCGTAGCTCGTGCTGGTGAGGAGAAAGGATGTTTATCCTGATTATTAACGAAACGTATTATGCTACTAGCTACGCTCTGCGGTTTCACCCACGGAACTTTGAAGGACTTTGAAAGCCCTGCTTAAGTTCAAAACATCCGACGACCCAGTTGGCACAATGTTCACCATGCCGGACTGCCAAACACAGGGTTGCGGGTTCGATTCCCGCCTCAGACAAGTATTTATGCTTAGATATTTGTCTGTGGTCTGGTTGTTTCTGTGTATTATAAGTATATATTTACAAAAAAAAAGTATATAAGAGTATATCCGTTGTCTAGCACCCATAACACAAGTCTAGTTACTTAGCTTGGGGCTATATGGCGATGTGTGGAATGTCCTGCAATATTTATTTATTTATCCTTAAATAGCAAAATTAGAACTCAACAGTTGATTTGTACCTACCTTCATAACTAAAACAATATTTCTCTAGAACGAGATCGGATTGTATCCTACAAAATTGAATTTCGACAAACCCTTCACTACATGGCATAAAACAATGTCGCTCCTGCTGTCTGTCCCTATGTATGCATAGATCTTTAAAACTACGCAACGGATTTTGATGTTTTTTCTTAATAGATAAAGTGATTAAAGAGGAAGGTTTGAGTATTTAAAACAAACAACCACACGTCCGAAGTCGCGGGTAACAACTAGTTTTCGATAAACCTTTATCATTATGACTCAGCGTCACAATTTCAGAGAAAAAGGCAAGCTTACTCAAACCTTACCAAATTAGAACCATACAGAATAAAAAACCGGCCAAGTGCGAGGCGGACTGGCACACGAAGGGTTCCGTATCATGTTGTATGGGACAGAAGTACATAATCTGTGATTTCAACTCTTTAGCTATCACGGTTCATGAGATACAGCCTGGTGACAGAAAGACATAAGGACAGAGAAAGTCTTAGTAATAGGGTCCTGTTTTACCCTTTGAATACGGAACCCTAAAAAGGGATTCCATCTCCAACTGGTTCGAATCAAGTAAAGCACCTAAATTGCTTTTTTGGAATTGCATTAAACTACTGGACCGATACGCGACCCCTAAATGACAAGGAGCCCTATTTTTTAATCGTTCGCTCCGCGTCGAGCGCTCGATTTCTACTGATATTCGTTCGACATCGGAAATTCGCTATTTTTAACCGACTTCAAAAAAGGACGAGGTTCTCAATTCGTCGCGTATATATATTTTTTATGTATTTTCGCCGATTACCTACTCGATAACGCCTGGACCAATTTAGGAATTTTTTTTGTATGAAAGGGGATAACTCATTGAATCGCTCGATCGTCATCAGTGGTCTCCACCACTCGTCACCGACAGGCGAGTGGTAGAATGAACGTCAAACAATAAAATTATAGTCAAACACTCGATCTTATATCTTTTAGGATTAATTCGAATGTTCTTCGTTAATTACAGGTATGCAATTTTATGCGTAAAACTAATAAAAAATTACATTTTAAATTTCGACGACAAACGAACGACAAAAATACAGAAAATTGGTGTCATGCGACTTAGAAGTCGAGCTTGACTTGTAGGCGTATACGACGAAGCTATGTCACACGAGCGATTCAAAAATAGAAGCCCAGTACTTAGCTACAAGCTATGCAGTAGGACCGTGAAACTGCAGTGTAATCGATTCGAGTAGGGGAGAGTAGGGTGCGAGAGCGTCACGGTCTGTATGCTCCCTGCTTGTCTGCCTTGATGTGGCCGAACGGCCGTGTCATTCGACGATCCTCCCGAAACGTTGATGAATGAACTTAAAAGGAATTTTAAAGAGGTGTGCTAATTTTGAACTACGGAAGTGTAATTGTAGGCCATTTTAATTAACAAAATTAAGTACCAACCTATTTAGCTTGTAACTTGTAATAGATAATAGATATTTCAATTAAAAGTTAAAAAAATACTGAAGAAATATTTTAAAGGAAAAATCCAACTCTGAAATACCTACTTTTTTTTTTAGATATGCCCTAGTACCTATAGTGCTAACTAGCTTACGCACTAATAAAAATAATAAAATCAAAGACTAAACACTTTAAAGCACCGTTAATAATATTGATCAGTGATAACGCATTTTAAACTTCATCATTATAATAAAATATAATGAGCTTTGTACATTCGCCATCTATTAACATGCGAAAAACTTTTTAACGCCATCTAGTAAACATAAATTTAACTACTAACCATAGCGAACACCGCTAGATGTCGCTAGTAGTTGCAATTCGTCTACTTGACGATAGATGGCAGCATTAACATCATAAGTTTGTTAGTGTTTAATTGCCAAACTAGATGTCGCTAGTAGTTATTTGTTCATCTACTCGAAGATAGATGGCAGCATTAACTTCAAAAGTTTGTTAGTGTTTAATTGCCAAACTAGATGTCGCTAGTAGTTATTTGTACATCTACTCGAAGATAGATGGCAGCATTAACTTCAAAAGTTTGTTAGTGTTTAATTGCCAAACTAGATGTCACTAGTAGTTATTTGTTCATCTACTCGACGATAGATGGCAGCATTAACATCACATTTTTATTAGTGTTTTATTGTCAAACTAGATGTCGCTAGTAGCCTTTCGATCTTCTACTCGGTAGTATTTAAAATCGTAAACTACACAACGAAATAAAAAACCACCTTACCTTGCAAAGGCATTGCCCTCAAGGAGACCGCGTCTTCCTCCACATCATCCTCTATCTCCTCCTCAGTGATAGAAGGTGGTGCGGCCCAGCAACGGAGGCGCACGCCTGCGTTAACCGCACCACCGCTGTCGAGCCGCACGCGTGGCAAGCTGCGAGTGTACTCCCCATTGTTACTGTTGCCCTGGTACCAGAGAAGAAAATGTTTTAGTTATTTAGATTAAATGACTTGGTTTTACCTTTTGGCCTTTTGGTTAAGTAATTGATATTATCAATCAGTCATCAAGTCAGAACTCTGAATTTTATCTATACTTTTGGATTACTCTTTCCTTTTGGACTTCTGCAAATGGTGCGTTTGAAATATCATCAGATTATTATGCTAAACCTAAAAATATGGTGATCTCGCAATGAACTATTTACACAGATACTTTAAGTTTTTCAATGGAGATAAAAATAAAATTTGTTAAGTAGGTACACAAGATTATTTCGTTCGAAATAAAATCACACAAGATTCGATCTTAGCATAAAAATGATCACTAAACCGGGGCGGGCGATGACTCTATACGATTGCTTGTATTTACCAAATGGTCCTTACAAGATGATAAAAATCACATGCGGGTGTCAGTCAACAGAGTTAAAGAGTTAAATGATAAAACAAGGCACAAGCGGTTTCTACTTGGTCTAAAGTATGCATCTATTTACTAGGAATTGGGGACATCATTTTGTGTTCAATCAGACCTATTTAGGTTAAATAAGGTTTAATTTTAATAATTTAAGGTCTATTTTTTACCAATGCATCAATTACATGATACCTATAAAAATATCGACGGTTTTGATCTAGATCTTGGTAAGTAATAGTAACTGATAGAAAGGCGACGAATCAATTCAAACCCAAAATCTTAATTTTGTCAAAATTAATAAATAATAAATAAATATTGCAGGACACTCCACACATCGCCATCTAGCCCCAAGCTAAGTAACTAGACTTGTGTTATGGGTGCTAGACAACGGATATACTACTTATATACTTTTCTTTTGTAAATATATACTTATAATACATAGAAACAACCAGACCACAGATAAATATCTAAGCATAAATACTTGTCTGTGACGGGAATCGAACCCGCAACCCTGTGTTTGGCAGTCCGGCATGGTGACCATTGTGCCAACTGGGTCGTCAAATAATCAATCAGTAATTAAAATATATCAGTAATTAATCAAATATTGTTAATATTAAATAATGAATTAAGTATTAATAATTGTAATTATTATTGATGGATGAATGAAAATAGTTTTATTATAATTATTGAAGGATCCATGTACTAAGTTAGAATTATGCAAAAAATGAGACTTCAAAAAATAAAACAAAACCAAACATGGTGTTGTAAGGCTTTCAAAAACATATTATGGTAGAATAACTAACTAGTAACTACACGCACAATACATCTATTCCAAGGTAACCCCAATTTAAACTTTAACGTTCCAAATCATACACTCGGAACTAGTTATTGACTATCTATTAATTTATCAACATAATTTTAACGTAGGTACAGTATGCGTCGTAAGTCCACTATCAGTTTGCTACAATAATACTATAGACAAGTATTGGAGTTACCACCTTCTTCTAATAGACGTTACAAAAAAATATAAATCCTTGAATTAAAATTACTCAGTGTGATTATTATTTTTAACATGTTAGCTATGTATTTGGCCGAGTGGTATATGCCGCCACCCGCTACACCAACGACGTGGGATCGATTTACAGGTTACATTGTTATAAAGTTCAAATAGTGCTGCACAGGATTGTAAACGTTGCGGTGGCAGTGTACTTTTGAGCGTCGATTGTACCTACAAAGTTGCTGATAAAAAATTACACGTTACATACGAAGTCGATCGGCCGCGGCCGGTTTCCGTGGGAACTTAAAATTAAGCTCGTAAGACCTTACGGTTACTTTTCAATATTCAACCTCTTGCTCATTATCGGTATGAGATTTATTAAGATTTACAACTAGTTTGTTAAACCTATAGCAAGTGATCTTTTGATTGAACTAGTTGCAACTAATATGTCTAATGTCTTTGATGGTAATTTATTTGTCTGTTATGTGTTGGGACACATAACAGACAAATATGAAAAAAGATATGGCAAAATGATATGGGTATCACGGGGCTATGGAGCTTCGAACCTTTGGAAGGCATGCGTGGAGGCGAAGCCAACACGTAGAGACCCTTTTCAAGAACAACGTTTAATAGCAAAGTATGATGTGGACACCAAACCGGTGATTATCCCTGTTCGCACTATGCAGCCAAGGACAATGGTTATTTAATGATGGTTTTTTTTTCAATATTGCAGGACAAATCACAAAACGCCATATAGTCTGAACTTGTTTCATGGTGACAACGGATAAAAAAACGTAATTGAAATTAAATAGATAAACATCGCTAAGGGCATTTGCATAAATACTAGCTAAATGCATTTAATGGGTAATATAAAATTAAATTCCACTTCAATAAATACAACGTTGATATTATTTAAGAAACTTTGAAACTTCGATAGTTGGTTTAAGGTCTTAAACGAATTTATTTTTTCTTGTGCAAGTCAACCTAAGACTCCCAATTCCAAACCACGACATTCATATTATTTAAGAAAAATCAGAACCATTTATTTAGAACTTTATCGATATTTACTGCTTACGTCTATTCAACATCAAAGAACTTTAATACTACGCTTATTCATCCATCTTCACTAAGCATGTACCATCACATCAGCTGTCAGTGCAACAAGCATTATATAAAGGTAAAATTACCATAACATAGATACTTATAGTCATGAGCTAAGTATGTCGTCATAAGACGTGGTATAAAGAAATAATCTCGACAATGCAACGCACTATGGAAAATTTTGGTCTGTTTCTGATTAAAAATCTATATCTTTTTTGTTTATCAAGATATACTTCTGCAATTTTGCATACATGTTAAGTGATATATATAGCCTACGATCAATAAAACATAATTTGTATTTTTGCATTATTTTGAAAAATAAATTCATACAAAGTCAGTAGAACATTAAAAATCGACTTAATTATTAATTTAGTTCTTCTTAACATTAGAATATCACTATAATTAAATGAATACAATATGTATTATTGATTACAAATCACAAAACAATATCTAAAACACTAATATTGATGAACTTAAACCTTAAATCCAAAGAGACAATGGAGCGAGCCTTTTGGGCACCATACCTAGGGAAAGTTGTTTAGATTTTTATATTGCTATAGTAGCTGTCCCGGCAAATGTTGTTTTGCCATTTACAAAAAATAAAAAAGTAAAAAATTGATTTTGTTCGATTCTCAGACCTAACGAATACACACAATAAAATTCATACAAATCGATTCAACAGTTTAGATGAACATAGGTAACTAACACCGCGACACGAGAAATTTATATAGGTACATAAAAATCGTTTATTCCACATAAACGTTTTTTTTTATTTAGTGAAAAAAATATATCTTTCATTTTTGTCTTGATGTAGCTCCACATAAAGTACAAGTAGAACTCGATGGAGTGTCTGTCGGTACATACATAGGCTACTTTGCCATCTAGAATATTATAAAAAGAGAAAAATTTCCAAAAGGTAGGTACTAAGTTCTTCAAATTGTAACGCGTAATTGCAATTCATTGAGGAGTTTTGTAATGAGAAGGTGGTTCCAGGTGCACCGTCAATCTTTACCTATTAGTTTAAGGGTCGATTCTACTGGTAGATCTTAAAACTGAGCAATTTGTTGCACGCTCGAGGTGCAATTCTGTTCATCACTTCGAAGATCCTCATCAGATCTTCACAAAAAATTTTAAGGGACCACCCCTGAGGTATGCTCTTTCTAACACAAAAAGAAATCTTCTCAATCGGTTGAGCCGTCTTCATAAAAAAAAAACATTGCTACAGTTGAATTGAGGTTCTCCTCCCTTTTTTTAAGTCGGTTAAAAATAGCTCATGTTCCACTTAAGCTCCGTCGCCAGTTTTTATTTATTTATTTTCATATTACGTAAATAAAATTAAATATATAATAATACAAATTGTAATTTTTGCCAGATTTATCTTCCGACTTTCCAGACATTTTCCCATGTAACTTTCAAGACCGCAAAAAACCGCACCTAATTGTTTCACATGCTTATTACTGGATATATAAGCTTTAAACTAATACCAGAATTAGAGGATGGGGAAGCGTGGGTAACTGCGAAAAGTTTCGATGAACTTTCTATATTGACTTTTTTTCCTTAGGCCATCTAAACTAATTTACACTTGAAAAAAAAATACAAAATTACATAAATTTATAATTGCATCAAAATTGACGTAAAACGAGCTTTTCAAAAAGGTGTAACACATAATACTTTATGTACTAATTCTAAGAGATAACAACCTTCAAAGCTCGTTAAATAACCACCTCCATAAACGTTGACGATATAACGATGTCGGTTTTAGTGCTATTTATTTTAAAAATTCTAATTTATTAGAAAAAATACTCAAAGTATATTAAAGTGAGATATTTTAACTTCATGAAAAAACAAATAAGGTTTCATTTTCGCGACATCCGTAAAAATGAATTTCGAGCAGCGCTTGTTCTATCATTTTCTATAGTGCAACGTCCCGGATTCTTTAGAAGAAATGGTTAAGAATCTAGAAAAATGTAGTATTTTTACTATAAGGACTAGCTAAAGAATAAAGATCCTAACAACATAACACATTTTAAACAGGATTCTGTGATAGGAGAATTAAAAATATTAAGTAAGCAAAAAAGAGGTTAAGTCCAAAATGTTTTCTCTACGATCACAAATTAAAAGGTACTGGCCAAAGTCAGTGGAAAAAATGCTAAAGAAGAAAAAACTGGTAAAGAGGTGAAACTTTAGGAGGTTTTATTCAACCAGGAGTGAAAACACTGGTCGCATTTACCCGAAGAAATATGCTGAAAAAAAAAATACTTTTAAAAGAGGTATTTAAGCGAAGAGGTTTTATTGATTTTGATTAAGAACTGACAAAAAACAATAATGAAATATTGCTTCCTGTAACCGCCAATACAGGTTCTAATCAAATACCTATTTCTATATATAAACTGTTTCATCATTGTATTCGAATGGTGGAAGAGTCGGAGCGTAACGAAACAGGTGTTTGACACTTGAAACCGACCAAGTTGTAGGTATATCTTAGATGTCCTTGCCTCTCTAATAACCTAAATACTGTTGAAACTGCAGTATTAATTACCTGCTCCTCACGAACTTAAGAAACAGTACTATTGGGTAAAAGGAAGTTTTGATATCATTTATTACATTCAGTGAACTAGTAATCCATGTATAAAGAAGGTCTATTTTATTTCAATACCAACACAAACCAGAGATTTTTGTAAATATAAAATTCAAGTCCTGACTGACTGACTGACTGACATTGCAATGCACAGCTTAAACTGTTGATTCTAGACACATGCACTTTGAAAGGTATGCTTTTTGTAAAGTCCAAGTATCCAATAAGAAAGAGTTTTTCAAAATTCCACTCCTAAGAGGGTGAAACAGCGGGCGAAGCGGTGGTGAAGAGAAATTAGTTTTAAATGTTTACATTCAAAGACTAGCGTTTTAAAGCTTAGTTCCAGTTAGAGATTGAGTACTATTCACAATTGGCTATCGAAATTAGCATTCCGAAAAGACTTGGCAAGATAAGCTTCAATGAACTTACAATAATTATTATCTTACAGTAGAAAATATAGCAAATATTGAAGGTTCGAGTCCTGCCGAGGTCGGGAAGAACTTTAAAAATATATATATTTAGAATGACAAGCCAATCTTGGACATTTCAAACGATTGCACCAATAACACAAACTGCTAATACACAAATGAAAGCTGAACATTAATAACTTGTACACTTTTGTAATCACAATCTTTTTAAATAACCTGGGCCATTACATGCGGCTTATCTAAACGTATATTACTTTAGATGGACGCATGTGTGTATCAAAGGGCCAGCCGCAGGCGTTTCTAATTTCATACTTTCTCTGACCTATTTTTAGGTTTTATATTACAACTCACACACTGAAAAATATTGACGTGACAACGTTTTATAAATTGGTTTGCCGGGTGACACTTCAAGAAACTGCGTTACGCTCCGCTGACGTTATGCGCTCACAATGAGAGCGAGTGAGAGGCACGCGGGCATGGTTAGCCCGCCTAAGAGCGAGAGAGACAGACATAAAAAGTGAAAGGCACGCGTCCCTTCCACTCGAGCACAGTTGTTGTCACGTAAAACTTTCGCCCGTATACCGACTTTACAGGCAACCAGTTTTTTATATACCTATTTAACTTTATGACTTATTCCTTCCATAGTCAATGAGTTTCGGCTAAAGTTTTTTTAAAAGTTAAGTTACATTTCGTGGCCCTTGGAAGGGTTTTATCCAAGTGCGTCTCGTGGTCTACATACAAGAAAGGTGACAACTAATTTGCATAGAATGTTAACTAATTCAAATCAAGTGACATCATTCTCAGATTATTTTATAACAACTTACATAACTTTACTATTGCTTTGTTTCAAAATATCACGCGTGTTTTAACGTAAGTTACACTAGCCCCAACGAGTCTATTTTTTCATTTTTGATCAGCGACCGAAAGTTATGGCTGCACTCCTTCTGACTTTTGCTCATTGGAAGTATGAGACGAAATAAAAATTAGTTTTTAAACCGTTTTCAAGTTTCGTCAATTGTTTTTAACCACATCATGCAATAAATAAATTAGAGTTTATTTAATTGTAGTTGTTTATGCGTCTGCTTGCACATTGTCTTCTAGCCTTCTTCTAGCAGAATTTCGCAACTATCCATCATCAAGTCCGTATTTGTTTTCTTTTATCACGGATTTTGCTCTTGTTTTAGACTTTGATTATATACAATACTAAATACCTGCTGAAATAGCGATAGCTCCTAAATACTCATAAAAGCAATTTATAAACGCATCAAGTACTTACTGTTAAAACTTTAATTCATCAAAACTGTCTGTGTTCTTAAACAAGATAACAAGGAAGCTGTAATTAGGTCACCTTCGTTTAGCTTATGAAGTTTAATGCAAACAGATTGTTTTGCATCTGCTCGCTTCAGCTTTGAAAGTAGCTTATTTTCCTAAACTCGTAAAGCGTTATGTAGGCGATTATGATTAGAAATGCATGCGTTTCATTTTTAGTGTACACGTTAAATGATGTTTGGAATGCTTATCTAAGTGTTTTTATGATTTTGAGAAACTCTACAAAAGAAACGAGTGTTACTCTTTGACTTTAATAATTTGCCTTAATTATAACTAACTAGCGATCCGCCCCGACTATATTATGCATGTATTATACATAAAAACCTTTCTCTTGAATCACTATCTATTAAAAAAACCGCATCAAAATCCGTTGCGTAGTTTTAAAGATTTAAGCATACATAGGGAATAGGGATATTGGGACATAGGGACTCAGTCCCTATGTCCCTATATCCCTATTCCGCAGAAAGCGACTTTGTTTTATACTACATATGTAGTGAAGTGATGATAGTGATTGGCAGCGCTCCGCGGTTTCACTCGCGTAAGTCCCGATCCCGTGGGAATATCAGGATTAAAAGTAACCTATGTTATTCCCAATGAATCAATGTATCATGATAACAAGTTTTATTAAAATCGGTTCTGTAGTTTCGGAGCCTATTCGTTACAAACAAAAAATATTTTCTCTTTATTATATTTGTGAAGCAGTGCAGATATTAAGTATATCAATACAGGTAATAACATTCATATGTTATTTTACGCAATATTATAAACTAAAAAACGTTTTAAAACCAATAAAGTAAATTATTTATCAAATTACAATAAACATAAGAGCGTTCTTGGAGCACAATTATTTTACAAATATCACCGGAATAATGATACAGTTTCCATTGAATTTAATTATCAAAAGTGAACTGTACTGGTCAAGGATTACTCGTAACATTTCAGATTATTACCATTTCATACTGTAAAACGATAATTTTATAATAACAATAGTTTTGTTAACGTTCTGAATGCTATCGGTGAATGTCATTTGTTCTAAGAAAGCGGAACTAACTGACGATGTTATAGCAATTTGCATGGTAAAAGAACGTGTAACGCTATCTCTATATATATCTATTATGCCATGATTGGATCGCATAAGAATTTTAGAACATAACGAGAAAACTTTAATTACTTAATGTCATAAATACTACCTAATAAGTTATATAAGATTTTCCCAATAATAGTCTTGGCTTCAAAACGTTCGTTCTACTTTTTTGTTCCAATTACACCATTCGTTCTTCTTCTATCTAGATACGTATAGCAAAAGTTCGCTTTGTTGGTCCATCATTCTTCCGTCCACATTTAAACAATTAATGTCATTCATTGATCGTTAAAAGAGCTTTTTATTAAAGCGTCGGTACTTTGTATGGCTATATTGAATAGACGGTCATCAATCGGGCACCAATGTAAAGAAATACAAAATATACTAAACCAGTACGTGACTACCATAGAAACAGGTCTCGGATAAGCAGCTTATTCCGAGCTTCGATGTATTTATTAAGTTTGTTTTCAGAATTTATTTATATCTGTCTCTGTAAGCAGCAAGTTCAGTGATACTTATTTCTATCGCCGCTGCCGGGTAGGGAATTTGCACTATTATTTTATGTTACAGTTTGAAATTTTACAGGCACATAACAAAGGGCATACTTTCAAGTCACAGAGAGACAAGTTCATTATGATAAATAAAATAAATAAATAAATATTGCAGGACATTCCACACATCGCCATCTAGCCCCAAGCTAAGTAACTAGACTTGTGTTATCGGTACTAAACAACGGATATAACATATATACTTTTCTTTTGTAAATATATACTTATAATACATAGAAACAACCAGACCACAGACAAATATCTAAGCATGAATACTTGTCTGAGGCGGGAATAGAACCCGTAACCCTGTGTTTGACAGTCCGTCAAGTCCCTGTGTTTGACAGTCATGATGTGACTAGAGTCGAATTAGTTCTCTAATGTACACTATATACCGCACATAAGAGGCCATCTGCTCGTTCCGTCATCTTTAAGTCCCGCTAAGTTGCTCCAGAACAGATATCGTTTTTTTTTCATAGCATCTGAATAAACCATCGCATCGGTTAGGTAGTAGCTGTAAAGAAGTGATTGGTCTCCGACCAATAAAGCACTGAGCCGTTGCCTATTCAGACTGCTTCAGCACATGTTTATTTTTACACGTACTGATTGCCATTTTCGTTTTCTTTATTTTGTTAAATGTATATGTTTTTCATCCGAATAAACGTCTAATCTATCTATCCATCGGTATTTTCGACAGCCTCTCTAATAAATCCTCTTGATGAACGAGTGTTTGTATCATTGTATCTCTAACTTATAGTTTTCAAAACATAAACACGAATGACTGTAATTGTCAAGCGTAGTTTAAACATTGTTTAAGTTTAGCGGCTGTTGTACGATGTTCGAGACGTAACGACAGGCATGTTCACTATTCATGGGAAATTGGCTATAACATAGCCGGCTTTAAAGACGCCCGCCCACTTAACAAAGAAGTGCCATACATTTTATACTTTGTATATATTCTATAGAGCTTACTTTGTTTGACTTTGACGATCATATGACGATGTTGTTTATTTACATTGCAACGGGAGAGAGTCTATTTACATTGGATAAGTTTATTTTATAACTAGCGACCCGCCCCGGCTTCGCACGGCTATATTATGCATCTATTATACATATAAACCTTCCTCTTGAATCACTCTATCTATTTAAAAAACCGCATCAAAATCCGTTGCGTAGTTTTAAAGATTTAAGCATACAAAGGGACATAGGGACGGCGAAAAGTGACTTTATTTTATACTATGTACTGACAACAATTTACAATATACCTTCTTTACAATTTTTCTTTTCATTTTTGTATACAATCTAAGGGGTGCTTAAGTGACTTATTCCTATGTGCTTCAAATGTATTGTTCTCAAAAGATAATTATGTACTCCAACGCAAAATAATAGTTTTAGAATAATATTTAATTTAACTCGCTTCAAAGAAACTCCAATTTTTTTTAAACTTTCTTTCTAAGGAGGATCGTGTGAAGAGGTCCTATAGTTTTTTATTTTTTCAAAAAATTGTATGTATGCAAAAAATGTTAAAATAGTATGTAGAGTGTATTATGCTATAGGTATTAAAATTATACGAAACAACTTATGTTTTGTATTCTGTACTATTTCCACTAAAAGGAAGTACTTACACAATTATAAAACTGCAAGAAGGAAAAGCTAGTTATATGAAAGTATTAAACATTTACTTATTAAATAATTATATTGTTATTATGTTCTGCAATCGATTTATTTCCTTTTCAATTGATTAGCCAATAAATTAAAAAAAACAACCAATCAACAAGCTGTTTGATTTATCAATTTTCAGATGGTTCGATTGGAATAAATAAATAAATATTGCAGGACATTCCACACATCGCCATCTAGCCCCAAGCTAAGTAACTAGACTTGTGTTATGGGTGCTAGACAACGGATACACTACATAAATACTTTTCTTCTGTAAATAAAATCCCTTCTTGATTCGGCACAACCAGTTGGTCAGAGAGAAAGGGCAGAAAACGTCTGGCTCCAAACCAAAGCATAAACAGAATTCATAAATATTTTAAGAACGTCCTTGTATAAGCGATGGGAAATCGGTTGCAAAATCGAGAAATAAAATCATATTAAAAAATATAAAATACCTTCTTACATGTCTTACAACGCTTAATTGGGTAGTTGAGAATAAATTGAAAGGTCTATAAAACCATTTGTTCATTTAGCTTCCATTGCCTTGAAGCTGTAAAATGAACCTTTAAGTGAGGTCGTAAACATTGAATTATGTACATAATATATTATAGTTAACAATTAAAATACAATACCTACATCGATTAAATATCTGCTCACATATGACGACCTCTATGGCCCACCTGTGACGCAAAAGGTTGTGGGTTCGTTTCCCGTCATCGCACAAATATTTGTGTAAGAACAGATTTTTATTCCTGTAAACAAGTATTTGCTGTGGTCTGAGTGTTGTTCTACGACATTTGGAAATTCGAAAAAAAAAAAGAAAATTTTGAGGCAATGTAAATTCGAAAAACAGCTGATTTTTTAAAACAAAGGTCATTCAGACTAAGAACACTACGATAAAACTTAACAAAACAAGTAAAATTTTAAGGTTAATGACCTCGCCGTATAAGGATCAGCTGATTTTTAGGAGAACCTAACCTCAAAATTTTCAAAAAATGTTCGAATTTACAAAAGTCTCAAGTTGTTTATTGAGATGCACAGAACTAGCCCCTCAACGGCGTGCTAGTATAATTACAAATAACCTTGTATAGTTACAATAAAAGGAATCTAAAGTATTCTATCCGTTGCCGTTTTCCGTCTACCATACCATAACTACACTACACTACTGGGCTATACGCTGAGGGTGCATATGCTGGAGTCGCATCGGAACGTCAATTTCAGGGCGTTTGTGGTGCGAGTACCGAACCGCTATCTGCCTCGCGTTATGGATGAAAGTTTCTGGCCGAAGGACGTAGTGTTCCGTCGCTTCCGCGGACAAATTCCACGCGAACCTACTAAGACTAAAGTGTAGTGTCATGGAAGTGCTACTAACATAGTTTTAAGTTATCTATTAACACTTTCAATTTATATTATAAAATATGTATGTTAGTCTATAAGGTATGTATCTATGGGCCTTCGTAGCCTGAAATAAATGGTTTTATTATTTATTATTTATTATTATAACACAACCCTAGTTGCTTAGTTTGGGGATAGATGACGCTGTGTGAAATGTCTTGCAATGTTACCTAATTAAATTTGTATCTACTAATTCTATTGATTCTTCTTTACTAAATATGTTCATAAACTGGGCTTTTGTAAAGAAATTAGTTTTTTGGACCGGTAACGTCTTTGAAATCGGTTAGAAGAGATCAGTTGCAAAAACCAAATATAACGAATGTAATAAATACGTCATAAAGTGTAACGGATGTAGGAAAAGATGATCTATTCTCTTTCCTTACATTCATTGCATTAGATTAGATATCTATCTATTTATTAGAAGAGAAAACTAACAAAGAGGTTGTGCCTAGAATGTGACTATGATCCTAGATAGATAGATACCTAGATAAAACGCTGGACACGCTTGATATTTGATTGATAATAAACTATGTACAGTATGGGTCATAACTAAATGATCAGTTTGCTAAAATAATACTCTCAACAAGTGTTAGGCTCACGACCTTCTTCTAATAGACGTTACACACAAACATAAATACTTGAATTAAAAAGTACTCAGTGTGATTATTATTTTCAACATGTTAGCTATGTCTTTAGTTGGCCGAGTGGTATAAGCCGCCACCCGCTACACCAACCGATGTGCTGGGTACGATCCACAGGTTACGTTGTTATAATGCTCTAATAGTGCTGCACAGGATTGTAAACGTTACGGTGCGTTACGTAACGTACGTATATCTATACCTACGTAAATAACCTAGAAAACGTATAGACATGTTATATAGTCAACATTTGGTGAACCCGGTGCGGTCCACCGAGCACATGGCCGTGACATCACCATGTGCCATTTACATTAACATACACATCCACATTTTACACAGACAGTCGACAGTACACCAAACACAAACTAAACACTTCCAAGAACAGGGACAAAGGAACACCACACATAAAACACAAGCTGTGTAATTTATTTTCCTGAGAAAAGTTTTAATTGTTTTTCCCTTGATTCTGGTCTTGTGAATTTAGAGCTGATGTAACTGGGTTGTTATTTTTATTCGACGATATGAGCAAATGGTAATTACAATGAAGATTCTATGGAAAAATTTACAAACTGTGAGTAATTAGAACTTTGATGAACGTTTAGTTGATCAAACATATAAAAACTCATGGGAAAAAAACACAGACAAATAGAAGACAAAAGTAAAATGTAGAATAACAATTCAAAGCAACACAGAATCTTTTGGCTTACCTTTTCCACATAAAACCCAGGAAAAGACTGTCCAGCCGCGTGAAAAAAACAAGGAAAAACAATAAGAATCTATGTTTAGGTAGGTAAACAGAAAATTCATAATCCTGATTAACTGACTTAAATATTAACGCACGGCTTAAACTGCTGGTCCTATAGATGTTTGGAAGGTATGATCTTTTACGTATAGGTATTCAGTCAAAAGTGTTTTTCGATATTCCACTCCTAAGAAAGTGAACGGGCGAAAAAGATGAGGGCATAAGCGTTATAATAAAAGTTTGGATATATTAAATCTCTACGTAATACACATATTTAGGCTAGATTTTTTTATCTAAGTCAAATCAGTGTGCAGCAGGGTCAAAAAGCTTTTGAAAACACTACGATTCGTCCTGGTCTACACGGCGGGCGCCAAAGGTTCAAAATAAATCTGTGCTAAAATTATGACCCAGTTTTCTCATCCGTCAAATACTAACCTAAGTCAGGTTGTCGTTCATCTTCATGAGAAGCAGAACCCTTTAACACATCCGCTCTCATTGTCTCAAGACATCCCGGTTGTGACTAACAACGACACGGTGAATTATTTGTGTAGACTACCTATATGAAACTCTTGCTGGGATTAAAATTCTTTCATTAATAAACGATCTATAGGTACTCCTCAAAACAATTTTGTATCCACTCGAAAAAATCATGAAAGTTATCTAACATATTATTAGAAAAAATTAAGATTTTAAATTTGAAGATCGTAATTTTTTCTTCGGAGCTTCCACAAGCTTTAATTATCAATACTACGTCTCTGAAGTTTTTAAATATATTTTTTTTTTAAAGAGAATACCTGCATAACAAGCTAATATTAACGAACTTTATTCAGTCCGTTAAATTCAAATTAGTTTACAAGACAAGAAACGTGTATTGAGTGGAATGCTTAATTTGATTTATGCGGAGCACTTAGGTTGCGCCCACGCAGAGTATTCTTCTTCCGATGAACAACATAAGTCTCTATTTAAACTACACTTATTTTATATGAATGGCTCTTATTTTGATCGTAAAGGTACAGTCTCTCATTCATTCATTCCTTCCTTTTGGGTTGAAAATTATGAGGTTGGTAAACTTTTTATGAATAACATGATTCTATTCAGGATGTCAATTGAAGCCATTACGTAGAATTTCCTCATATTTACTAGTGCCTCCAATGCAACCTGCATTGGAGGCACTAGGATATGAGGATTCAAAATTAGTATTGAAAGAATTAAATATAGGTTACCATAATATTTTTTGTATGCCTGTTACCTATTATTATCTTGTAATTGAATCATTATGAATATAAAACCCCTACGGCACTATTTGATTTATAACCAACCGAATACCGATAGTCAAATAACCAAACTTGCTCTACAAAAACAACAATATAACTATCGCAATTTAATAATAAGTACATCCGGTTTTTGTCTATTTGTTACTAGAAAAAACCTTCACGAGAATAATTTTACCTAAGTATTAGCTATAAAAAAATAATCTATTGTAGATAAACAGTAACTACCGCAACAATTACTTTATTTTGTTGTGTAATTTGATTGAACGTTACGGATTTTAAGAACATACTTATTATAAAAACAGAAAAACTGTTTCTCAATAAGAGACGACAGTTTACTTCAGTATTAGCCGAATATTATGGGAAAGTCCATTTCCAAACCAAATGCATTTTGGAGTGTCAAATGAATGTGAATGAATGAATCGGTAAATTTGGACAATTTTACCCTATGAGACGAAATGTAAAGAAGATCTAGCTTCTGAATACCAAGCCCCTGCTTTACCTAGCCATAAATGTTTGAATCCCGCTCGTATTTTCACGATCAAGCTCCACGATTTGGACGAAATTTAAAGTTCTGTGGCTTCAAATAGTTTTTTTGTTGTAAATGGTCGGCTTCATAATTGCAGACCCACCGTAGAGTTATAAAATTACTGTTACTGGAATGTTTATATTCTAATAATTTTTGTTTGATAAATTCATGAGCTAAAAGACTTTAGCAACTTCAACTAAAGCAGGTGCTTAGAATCTTGCTTGTGTTGAAAACATTCTTATAACAGCCGTTTTGGAACTCTACGGGGGGGGGGTGCAATCATGCAGCCGACCGTACATATGTATATCTATAGTAAACTAGCTGCCCTCCGCGGTTTCACCCGCGTAACTCCCGATCCCGTGGGAATATCGGGATGTAAGCTATCCTATCTCTCAAGTTGGATCGAACTGCACATGGTGTGCGAATTTTATTATAATCGGTTAAGTGGTTTAGGAGTCCATTGAGGACAAACATTGTGACACGAGATTTATATATATTAAGATGTAAAGAGTACTTACAGCCAGTTCTTCGCTGGTATAAGCAGTGAGGATCCGCCTGTCTTGCTGCAAGACGCAGTAGAATGGCTCCCACGACAGTGGAACGCCTGTTGCCGCACCACCCACAGCACATGCTGCCACATCTGAGCACAAAGAGAAGAAAGCTTTAGAACTCACACAAAATCAAAGTTAAGTAAAGAGAGAATTCAAGATCATGCAAAAAACTTGTAAACTGCACCATGCGAGACACACGCTCGTCAAACTAACAATAAAGAATAGTTGTCAACGTAACTTTAATAGTATTTTTAGTTATATGGCTTTTGTCACTTTCGCATACCTGTCATCTATATAAGTGCGAACGTGACAAAACCCATATAAGTAAAAAAGGCTTATTATAAGGGGATTAATCTTTGTTTTATTTCACCCATGTAAGTTCCTTTTCTGTCGAAATATGAGGATAATATCGAACGTGACAAAACCCATACAACTAATTAGGTGGAAACAGATGAACATACATACATACATACATACAGCCGCCCAATTGCCGTATTCTTATGCAGCGCGTCTTGACTGCGTTTGCGTCATAACCATAGATTTCGTATTGCTAAGACGCACTCGTCACGCACACGTTACGCACTCGTCACGCACTCGTCACGCACACGTTACGCAAACCTAAACCACATGAGTAACTGCGTGACGAGTGCGTCTTAGCAATACGAAATCTATGGTTATGACGCAAACGCAGTCAAGACGCGCTGCATAAGAATACGGCAATTGGGCGGCAGGTCAAATACATAACCCTCCCTTTTGGCTTCGCCGTAGTCGGGTAAAAAAGGCTTATTATAAGGGAGTTAATCTTTATGTTCCCACGTAAGTTCCTTTTCCGTCGAAATATGAAGACAAAAAGAGTAGCCTATGTTACTCCCAAGGATTTAATGTACCATCAGTGTACCAAGTTTCATCAAAACCGATACTACTTTCGGAACCTATTAACGAATAGGTTCCGAAAGTAGTTAATCGGTTTATCGTACTTCTACATGAAAATAACAGAGGTTTTTTTTTGTAATTAACGAAAAACAAAAATAACCTCTATGTTATAACAAATAACATAACATAGAGGTATTTTTTTTGTTTTTAACGAAAAACAAAAATAACCTCTATGTTATTTTCTTGTAGACTTATAATCCAAGTATTTTCGTGAGTACAACTTGATCCTAAGACACGCTCTCAGCTTTTACCGTTAAGCAAGTTTCATCAAAAATCAAACGCCTACGGTTCAAAAACCTCATATCAATACCGTAAATTCTAGCTTTTGATTTGAGTTACTGTATTAAACACTTGAAAATCCAAATCTTAATACTATTATGTTTTGTAAGTAGATAATAATCTATAGGCCAATATAGTTATAGAGACAATCTAAGACAGTACGGCTTGACGCGAATCAATTAGGACAGCCGACCCCACCTAAAGTGGGATAAGGGCTGAAAAAAGAAAAGGAAAAGAAAAGGAGAAAGAAAAGGAAAGAAAAGAAAAGGAGAAAGAAAAGGAGTAGTATTAAAAACCAAACTGCCTGGCGCGAAATTATAAGGAGAGCCAACTCCACCTTACGTATAAGGGAAAGAGAAAGAAAAGCAGTGGTATCGAAACCCAACAATAAAGGAAGAAATACCTAAACTTTTAAGATACAAATTTCCCAAAAAGGCAAAGATTAACAAATTACAAACGTAAGTTAATTACCTAATGAGGTAACTTGTAATAAGTACCTGCATAACCATAATATGTATGTAAATATGACTGAGTGAAACGTACATAAAAACATGGTTTAAGCTATTTATTTCTATGTTATGTAAGATTTTAACTTTCGTCTTATGTTTACCCCGACTTCAAAAAAGTAGGACGTTCTCAATTCGGCTTTATATTTTTTCATCATTTTCTGAAGTGTAATAAATGAAGAAACATCTTCTGATAAATATGACAAATTACGTAATACCGTATTAATGTAAACATATTCAATCCACATGTCATTAGGTCTTGCAAAAAGCTGTTAGCCTCTACTCAAACTGGTTGATCTTATTTTATATCTCGTTTCGAAGATAAGCTAGATTAATTCCATTAGATTTGCCTAATAATCGTAAATATACTCAAACTATGGTAGGTACATAAAATGGTACGAGTACTCCACAACAAAGTAAGCACTTAAACATTGTCCTTTTAAAACAAACTTCACCATAATTGAAACAGTTATTGAGCTAATAAAAGCCCGGAGCAGTGGCCACGACAAACTTCTACTCGGATTAATGTGCTCCATTTAATCTATTAAGTGACTCAAAGGATACTGGACAATAAATATATCGTCATATTTCAAGCATTACAAAGAACATTACATACCATGAACATCTACCACACTCTTTGTATCTTTTGTCAAATAAAATATGACAGAACTTGTTGTAGGTATGTTTTAGTGGTTTTCTAACGAGTTATGGCTACTATTTATCTGTCCTCATTCAAAAAAGCAAAGATAAATAGAGAATGTTTGGGCACAACCTTCCGTTTAATATCATGTGGCTGTTGTCCCCGTTCTGTCACTTTTTCACACAAAAATATCCTCAATATTTGCTTAGCACAAACGCTTTGCTTTAGCACAGCAACAAAATAATATTAGAAACAAAGACAAAAGGTGTAAGTTTGAGAAGGGTCACTAATTTGAACCTGTTTTGTTTCCTCGTGCATGTCTAGCATGCATGCGCTAAATTCCATTCGTTTTCTTCTTACATTGTCTTTGTACCGAAAGAAGTAAATGTTTTCTACAATTATACAATTACTAGCTATAAGGCCGTTCTCTAATTTAGTTAACTGTACTAAGTACTTTAGACATTGACCCCCTTTATTTTACAAACATTCGATAAGCCTTCGATATTTTAAAAATGTTTTGTCACATTCACACTTTCACAAATGTCAGTAGATAAATATTAATTTAACTATCGAAGGCTTACGGAATGTTTATAAGTATAATAGGTTAAACCATTGAGCACATGAATAGGAATATTGAGGTGGAATATATAATACCTTGTAGGAATTAAAAGTTGTTCCTTTATTTTAGAATTAAGTTAACCTATGCATAAAAGTGTAGTAAAACACACGTAGTTTGGTCACATGAGTAAATTAAGCACTGACTTTATTGACATTACCGTGACAGATGCCTACCTAACATAATATACTACATCCTTCCCCTTTCAAAAAAAATATGAATTAACCATTTGTTATCGTTGAGTTGAAATGTCAAAATATACTAGGATTGGAACATGATTGGAAGGATGTATTTCTTTGGGATTAATAGATTGTGTCAACAGCCTGAATTTAGAAAAATATTCATGTTTGTTTCAAGGATTAGGAAAGTTGCCGGGAAAATATTAACCTACAAACATATTATACTACAAAAAGTTCCCTTTTTTGTTTAATATTCCAAAAATAAATGGGAAGGGTAAGGTAAGAAAAAAGATTTTTCTTTTTTAATTTGAGTAAAGCCACCCACGGCGCCATATCCACGCGAGTTCGTGATAATCTATCGAAGATTACACCTACAAATGCCTGAGGATGGCGCTATTGAAAAGATGATATTTCATTACATACAAATTACATTTATCTACGCCTACATTCACATTTTGCAAGGGTAATATTTATTATGTAAAACCTATATGATGTAGACGCTTATTATAATGGCGGAATTAAAAATTAATAAGCTGTTGTATTTCAAATCATGTTCAAATGAGATCAATGACCGATCTTACTTGTCTACTTCCTAGATATACCTATACAAAGGTATATCCAGGAAAGCCATTTACAATGCATCTACATTCACAATTGTCCGTTTTAATTAAAGTCAATTTCACTGTTAAATTGCATACACCACGATTGTGTTCGCACTCGACATTGTTTCTATCACGACGTTAATAAGCTGTTTAAGTGCTTAAACAGAAGCCATTTTTTGCGCTTATCTTTAAAATCTTTATAAACCGTCTTTGAGGTCCATTCCAATGCAATGCGCAATGTAGCGATTTCGATTAGCGCCCGATTTATTGATGTTGATGATGTTACGATCACTGCGTGCGCGCAGAACATATTTAACACGCAATCTTTGAAACACTGTCGCTTTTATGATGCAAACGGAATTTTTCATTCACATGAAGACATCGTGATTTACCTTGGTGTAAGATAGAAATGATTAATCACACTGTAAGCGAAGTTTGTGCAAGAAATTAAAAACTAAATTCAATATGTAAAACCACAACACTTCAGAGAAGATGTAAGATAGTAAAGTTTCTATAGTAGGTAGTGATATTGGGTACAAAGTCGAGGGATCGCCTTGTAAAGCTCGGCGGAGGCGCCCGCGGCTATCGAAGCCACTATCTCTAGTCGGTCACGCACGCTCTTGCACTGTGAGTGTGCCCTACGGTAATAAGAAAACACGTACAGATTGCTAATAATCCACTCATAGAACCTTCTATGGAACCTACGAATCGTTTGAACACGAAACTTTATAAAAGGAGCGATGATACTGCACTGCAGGTAGAAAGACTAGCTCATGTACTGTTATTATTAGCTAATAATTAATATTTAAATGACAGTAAACATAGACCCCCTTATTCCAAAACGAAGTCTAAAAATTAAACTACGTTTAAATGACATTTAAACCATGGACTTAGAAAAACGTTATTAGAAAACAAAGTTTACCGCTAAAACCAGGTTTTTCTGTCCTGTCAAAGTTAAACTGCCGAGCACCCTACTTTAACTAACTTAGTACGAAGTTTCTAACCTCAAAAAATTAAATTCTGACGTTCACCTTTTCCTTGTTACTCCAATTCTCGCTCCTTTTTAGGGTACCATACCCAAAGGGTAAAAACGGGGCCCTCTTACTAAGACTTCGCTATCCGTCCGTCTTCTGTCCGTCACCAAGCTCTATCTCAAGAACCGTGATAGCTAGAGAGTTGAAATTTTCACAGATTTTAACAACATATTACGTAAACCTACTAAAAACATAAATAAGTAAATATTTTTAGTACGTACTTATGTTCAAAGAGGATATAATCACTACGTTTTCTTATGTTTTTGAGAAATTTAGGTTATTTTCTTGTTTACTATTTTTTAGGTAGTATTTTTTTTTTATACTTCTAAAGGGGCAGGCAAAAGGCTTAAAGGCTTAACTCGAGCCGCGTTCCGATATACGCTACATAAATTGATGTATTTAAATACAACAACGTAATCGCAAACATAGAATAACAAATACAAGTCACACTATTTCACAATAATTGAACACACAATTTGTATTTTTATCACTTTAGTATTCGATTTCTTAAATAAGTTTTTAATATTTACTCACTTACCACCATTTTGTGAAAAGGAACGGTGTTTCGAACGCTGAACGAACAAAAGAATGGTTTGTTTCGAGTTTGCTATCTATTGTCTATGGTTGCGACTAAAACCATGGATCTTCTGGTCCTTGGTCTATTTACTTTTTGTAATAAGAATCAATTTTAAACCAAAACTAACACAAAAACCTAGATCTTTTAGTACAGGTTTAAACTATGGTTTTGCAGTTTTTTTGTAATAAGAGGGAGACACTCTTATTCTAAAACGAGGTTTAAGGATAGTCTGAGACGTGGATTTAAACCTTAGATTTAGACACAGATTTACTCGTGAACTATAGTCTAAACACGGAAACACGGAAAACATGAGAGAGATGAATCTGAACGATGAGATGACGGCTAATAGGAGTGAATGGAAGAAGCAGACATACTACGCCGACCCCAAATAAATTGGGATAAGGGCAGAAAGATGAAGATGAATTAATATTAAGCTCCAATGCATATTTTGAAATTCATTTTTACTAGAAAAAAATATATCTTCTCGTATTATGAAGCTAGTTAATAAAATATACCTACTTCCAAGCTCATTTCCAACGATAAAATCTTAGATTATTCAAATGAGCAATCGAGATGTTCGCCGATGGCACTTTGTTGAGATGGCTCGAGGCGAATTAATTCATCGTAATGCAGCTTAGGAGCAACCACAGGCTCGTCAAATAACTAGAAAGACTCGTTACAAACTAGTCATAAATAACATTAATCAGACATTGCCTGCGCCCGCGCTGGTTACGGAACCGAGAAAATCAAAAGTGCCACCTATAAGTAAGTAGAACCTTCATAATTTAAAAAACTCAGAAGTTTGTTGGTTACTCGAGGTGCATTTCTGTTCATCACCCCATCCTATGATCCTCATCAGATCCTCACTAAATTTTAAGAGACCATCACTGCTGACTGCTGAGGTATCCCCTTACTAACACAAAAATAGTCATCTCAAACGGTTGAGCGATCTTTGAGTAATCGGTAATCCTGATCATACATAAAAAATAATAGTAAAATATACGCGTCGAATTAAGAATTAATTGGCTGGATAAAAAGTTTTACTCGGTTAAAAATTATGTGTAAGTAAGTAAGTAATACATTAATAGTTGTATCACGTTTTCTGTAGACAATAATAATTAATTAAATACCTATCTAAGAGTATAACAATGCTGGTAAATATAAATATGTGTTCGCAAGACGTGATGATGACGAACAGATGTCATCGTCCTCTTGTACCTCTGAATAAATTCAAAACATTTTAATTTTGTAAAGAAAAACTCGATTGAGGTAGCATGCATGGCACTGAGTCATATCGTCCCTAAAAAATTACAATCAAAGTTTATTTACACTTGCATGTCTCGTACTGTTGGTCAAATTATTTGTAACAATGTTTATTTTCGTGCAGTATTCACAGAATATTTTGTATACTTTCACACTATAATAACATACTTACAAACTTATAACACCCCGTCGTTTTTGCGTCGGGGGTTAAAAACTAAGCCATCGAGCTTTCAAAGTCACTAAGTTCGTTTAATTTGACATAGCTTTACTTTGGTTGTTGAATACATAAAAATTACAAACTAGGTTCACCCGTTCCTGAGAAAATCGATGGTGACACATGGACAAACAGACAGACGGGCAAGAAAGTGATCTAATAAGGGTTCCTATTTTTTTCAAATAATAACATTTGGTACTAGGCACTTGCATGTTTCCTACTTTGGGCTGATATTTTTAACATCTTTTTCCGTTTTATGTAAAACTTAGCATACTATCTTTTCAATGTTATAGTGCTTACGAAGTCACTAAGTCCGTTCAAATTGCCAAAGCTTTTCTTCACTATCATCACTACATAGTATAAAACAAAGTAGCTTTCTCTGTCCCTATATCTTTGAAACTACGCAACGGATTTTAATGCGGTTTTTTTTAATAGATAGAGTGATTCAAGAGGAAGGTTTATATGTATAAAACATGCATAACATAGCCGTGCGAAGCCGGGGCGGGTCGATAGTTAAAAATAAACTGAGTACGAGATTTCATGGAGACTATGGGCGGGTCGTGGTGTATAGCCGTGTAGGAGGCCGGCGCTTAAGTAACATGGCTACAACAATGAACTTAAAATAAACACGCAAATGTTGAGGGAAGCTTGTACGACCACATTGTAACTGAAGCTTATTTATGAAGCGATATGGATGGATGGTACTAAACGTCGAGTTATAAAGCAAGTTGAAGCGAACTAAGAAACCTTTTATAAGCTTTCTTTACTTTGTAAACTAATTTATTTGCTTAGACATCACTATCATCACTACATAGTATAAAATAAAGTCGCTTTCTCTGTCCCTATTTCCCTTTGACCGCTTAAATCTTTAAAACTACGCAACGGATTTTGATGCGGTTTTTTTAATAGATAGAGTGATTCAAGAGGAAGGTTTATATGTATAATACATGCATAATATAGCCGTGCGAAGCCGGGGCGGGTCGCTAGTAGGACAATAAGGGTTTACTAGTTTTCTCTCTGACGGAATTGCAAAGTTTGATAGATTCTGATTTCTGACTGCAGTAATGCAGACGAAATAGCTCTGCGCAACAATAAAGCTGATGCCTATCCTTTTTAGGGTTCCGAACCTCAAAAGGTATAAAAAGGAACCCTTATAAGATCACATTCTTGTCTGTCTGTCTCTCTGGTTTATTTTATTTTTTGTGTATGTATCCTTTAATCACATGTGAACGTCCTTTTCAAAAGTTACAACTTAATGAAATGGAAAAATAATAAAAACAAAACTTTAAATTAGTCTACCTAGGTAGGGTGCCCAAAAGGCTCGCTGCATTGCCTCTTTGAATGGCAATGCCGATCCGTTGGTCAAAGTAGCAGCCAGGCTTTGGTCACCTGAAGCTAATACTAATAACTTTGAAATCCCTATATGTATATATAAAATTCTCGTGTCGCGGTGTTAGTTACTTATGTCCACCTAAACGGATGACCGATTTGTATGAAATTTTTTGTGTCTATTCGTTAAGTCAGAATCGTTTTTTTTTGTAAAAATGTAAGGGTTCGGGTCCCCCTCCTCTCCTTTTGTCAAATAACTCTTGTGTGCTAAGCAGGAACCTATAACTGTACCAATTAATTAACTTATAGAAGCTGTACTATTTTCATAGTAGGTAATACTAATACTGTAAG
Source organism: Idaea aversata (assembly GCA_907269075.1). Lineage (NCBI taxonomy): Eukaryota > Metazoa > Arthropoda > Insecta > Lepidoptera > Geometridae > Idaea > Idaea aversata. Next base: position 5,435,686 of record OU026084.1, read on the forward strand.
TAGGTATGTGTTTTCTTTTATAAACTGTTCTGTGCTATTTTGTGTTGTGTTTCGCCATTGATACAAATGAATTACTAACTAGGTGTAGTGTAGTCAAATGCCATAGCATTCACATTGAATGTTTAAACGCGCGTAAAATTACGATAAGTAAGTCTACAAGTTTACCGTAAAGTAAACGTAGTTTGCTTGTGTAGACTACTTTAGACTTTACCTATATGCAGTCTATTTTAATACATACAACTTCTGGAATAAAATGTGCATCTATTAACGTTACTAAGGACTTTATAATTGTCTACGATTACCAGTTATAAGTAGGAATGTATATATTAAAAAAAACTTCACTTACATCAGTGGAGTTTTTTTATAATTTGAGTAAAAAGCATAAAGAAGGGTTACTTGCTCCCTAGTTATAGACATAAAGGTCACTTGTCGACCGTTCGCATTGCAGCCGCTCGTTGCGTTGAAAGTACAATCACTAGATACGTATAAAGCTCACTTTATAAAGTTACTAAAATGAAAGGAAGTAAAAAAATACAATAACTTTTATTTTTTTACTTAAATTTTAATGGAAAACCATCGTCTACAGACTATTGACTAACTAAAAGATAAATTACGTAATTAAAAGACATATCTTAAAGACAATGTTAATTTGTTTGTTTTAAAAAGTTTTATGTTAATTTGGTAACTTTTAACTATTTTGGACTCTTGAAGACATCACTACATAGTATAAAATAAAGTCACTTCTCGCCGTCCCTATGTCCCTTTGTATGCTTAGATCTTTAAAACTACGAAACGGATTTTGATGCGGTTTTTTTTAACAGATAGAGTGATTCAAGAGGAAGGTTTATATGTATAATACATGCAAAATATAGCAGTGCGAAGCCGGAGCGGGTCGCTAGTTAACTATAAAACCATATAATAAGTAAGACTCTTCCTCAGTTTTCCTGGATTATTCATTAACTTGAGTATCATTCATCATCAATATCATCATGCATAAACTATTGCATATTTCAACCATAACACGCATTCGTAACAGAACTATCATTTAGATTCAGACCGTGGGAAACGTGTGCAATTTTCTGTCTCTACTATGGTAAATTGAAATGTCTATTAGTCATATGGCAAGACATTCTTGTTCTACAATGGCTCTTAGATAATTAGATAACAATATTTTATATGAAACATATCCAAATAATGTAAGAAGTTATATACAAAGAACATTATTATACAAAAACTTAAGGAAGAAAGGCTAATACAGAGAATGTTTAAGATTATAGTAGAGTTTTAAATTTTTCCTTTAAAATTTTTCCTTATTCGGAATACCGGATACCCTAAAACTGGCTTTAAAAAATATCAAACGATTGAGTGTAAAATCCCGTCTAAATTGAAGCGTAGGTGGAAATGACGAGCTTACACCACATGAGTATTCCTACTCATGTGCTTACACTGTCAAATAGACCCACAGTATGTGAAGCCAGATGAAGTCTCTCTCGACTACGAGTTGAGCGTGCCCGGTGACAATACGTTTTTACCTACTCTCTCGTGATCTGAATTTAAATAAGCACTAACAGATTCTTCGAAACCCTACTTCAATAAGCTTGTTTCTTCATGCATGCATGATGATATTCACAGACAACTTTGTTCGTGTTTCTCACTACCAAATGACATAAGTTAGTACTTAATTTTAGTTGTTTTGGTCCCTCACTCATGTCACATCATTAACGACACAGTTTACTTTAATGTATGAAATAAAAAAGTGTGTTACATTTATGCTGCTACTTGTTTTGCCTATTTGCCTGCCCTTGTCATGTCATGACACACAAATGACTGCGTGATTTCATTAGACGAAGAAGCTAAGACCCGTGAGAAGAACCGAACCCATTTATTTTTATCAGACAATTGATCCGCCAAAAGTCTCGACTCATTTTATTCAAATTAGTTAATAGTATATTATGTGCGTAGGTTTGATGTGCGTGAGACGATTGCGCCAGTACGTAGGCGTCGTCATCCCGTAAGCCCCAGGTCGAGTGACGTGGAGAAAGTGGGACAATTTGTCAAAATTAACTCGACACCCGTTCCCAACCAAATAACTCACGTCCAAGATACAGTTTCCATAGAAAACGAAGCTTTTGTTGTGGCACAAAAAAAGGAAGTATCAAATAAACTGCGTGCTTGGCTAATATTAACTCTGCGTTAAAATAAATATACAAATCCTTACCTGGTTACTGGTCGTAATCCATAAATTTTATGTAAAGTTAAATAATTGGATCTGGTCAGAAACTACATTTATATTATAGTGTGACTGTCGACTGTGATAGATGTAAATGTAAAAAATATCAAATGTATTCACGGATAAAGCTCTAGGCACGATTACGCTCAGATTTAACCTATCGTGTTTTATCCTGCCTAATTTCTAATCAGTTATTGGGATCCCCCATTCCTTAAATATCGTTGTGCTGTTAAAATAATCTTCCTATTTTAGGGTCAGGCTAAACCTAAAACCTTTCATAAACTTTTTATAAAGTAAACTTTTTCATCTGTTTAACTTAATCAACATACCTACAGACCGCTAATTACTAAGAAGAATTAAAGCTGTGCAACTTCACATTCATCTAATTGCTTATTATGTAAAATACTTAGTTCATTACAAACGACGATGCCACATTACTTCGAAACTGTAACAATACTGTGTAGATATTAACGTACGTATTCTATAGGATTACATGTGTTGTTCTCATAATTGCGGCGCTCTAGCCTCTAGCTGATGTAATTCTACTGGATAGCTTAGTACTACGTTGTGGAAACCCTATGACCTCGGAAGCTGATTATCCTCACGCGTGAGCCATGAGGTATTACATTATCGAAGTAAATTGATAAAATACAGAGTAGTGGAGTATACTAATTGAATATGGCATTATATCATTGTTGGAGAGCAATCGTCGAGGCAAAAAAAAATGCTTTGATGGTGATATTAGGCACGAACGTACGGATTTCTTTATTGACGTGACAACGTTTTATAAATTGGTTTGCCGGGTGACACTTCAAGAAACTGCGTTACGCTCCGCTGACGTTATGCGCTCACAATGAGAGCGAGTGAGAGGCACGCGGGCATGGTTAGCCCGCCTAAGAGCGAGAGAGACAGACATAAAAAGTGAAAGGCACGCGTCCCTTCCACTCGAGCACAGTTGTTGTCACGTAAAACTTTCGCCCGTATACCGACTTTACAGGCAACCAGTTTTTTCACTGAAGATCGCTCTTGCAGTCCCGGTTATTTCGCAATATACAAAAAAATATATAAAGAAAAGGAAAAAAAAAATAGATGTTGTTCGATTCTCAGACAAAAAATTTCATACAAATCGGTTCAGCCGTTTAGGTAGAGATGGCAACTAACACCGCCACACGAGATTTTTTATAGAGCTAGCAGCTTTGAGCTCTATATTTGCTCTTAAAAACATATTTTATTTATAACAAAAGTGTAAGTGCTGTTTAGCTTAGCTATGCAATTTTACCAAACCAATAATGTACAGTTAAATTACAAACACCTAATAATATCTTTATCTTATTAAAATCTATAATAATAATTAATTGATTACCAGACATTAATTAACTAAAATGTTGTAAAATTAATTTTCATTTAGTGTCCGAACTAACTCTGGTAAGAAAGGTAAGCAATAATGTTTAGAAATGTATCCAATTATACCTTAATTATTAAAATCTCATTAGGATATTAACACATTAGATATTGTAAAATTAATTTCTAATTAATCGTTGAACTAACAATTACATAGGTAATAAAGATTTTTATTACTACAACATTTAATTATTTTTATTGTCATGTAGTTAGGAACGATTATGTTATACATGTTTATAATGGTTTCCTGACGCGGGTCACTAAAAAGTCGTTATGCAATGTTGATGTATGAAGTAACTTGACTTTCTCTATTGATGAGTGCACGCTGCGACTGCAGTGCCACCGGAAACGCACGCGCCGCATCTTACTGAGAACTTGTAGGTACTTCCTTTCATATAATTTATGTTGGTGGTGTCGCAGTTCTTCTTCTTCTTCCTGTACGCATCTCAATTTATTTGGGGTCGGTGCAGGAAGTTTATAGTACCTATACTATACCTAACCTACCCTTTATAGCTGCCTTCTACGACACTCGCCGGAGTAGATAGCTTATTAGCTTAGCTAGCTAGCTTAGCTTAGCTATTCTATACAGAGGGTTACACTGGTGTCTCAGTTCATAGGGCAAGATTTCATATAGGCAGCATTACCATTTTGAAATCATCTTAATATATATAAATCTCGTGTCACAATGTTTGTCCTCAATGGACTCCTAAACCACTTAACCGATTATAATAAAATTCGCACACCATGTGCAGTTCGATCCAACTTGAGAGATAGGATAGCTTACATCCCGATATTCCCACGGGATCGGGAGTTACGCGGGTGAAACCCCGGAGCGCAGCTAGTATATATGTAATTTTACGGATCATCGCGCGCTTGTTTATTTTAATTGTTTACATGTTTGTTTCGTAATCTTCACTGAAGTCAAGAGGAAATATTATTTTTTATTTGTGACGAATAGGCTGCTGGACCGATTTTGATGAAACTTGGTCTGGGGACATATTGAATCCTTGGAAGTAACACAGGCTACTTTTTATTCCCACGGGATCGGTCGTTACGCGTGAAGCACTGCTAGTTATTATTAAAACAAAACATGTCACATGATTCTTTATTGTAAGTTTGTTTATAACCTGAAATCAAACGTTAAAATAACTACTGTAAAAACAAAATCATTTGCAGTAAAGTTTTTCGATAAAATGTAACATCACAGTAACAATACATCGATTTAATAAGGCGTCGTAGTATAGAGACATCGATGAAAAGTTTTCGAAGAAAAAAAATTCGATGATACGGCTTTTGCACTCAAGTAGGTATCCCCAAGAAAACATATAAGTAGGTACGAGTCACTCGTATCAATAAATAAATGTTGAAAGACATTCTAGCAGCAATCAAGCTAAGTATTCCACACATCGCCATCTAGCCCCAAGCTAAGTAACTAGACTTGTGTTATGGGTGCTAGACAACGGATATACTACATAGATACTTTTCTTTTGTATACTATTATATATACTAATAATACATAGAAACAACCAGACCACAGACAAATATCTAAGCATAAATACTTGTATAACGTGGGAATCAAACCCTCAACCCTGTGTTTGGCAGTCCGGCATGGTAACGTGCAAACTAGGTCGTTAATAACTTACGTTACAATAAGCCTTAAACACAACATGAAATCAAATAACATTCCTTTCTTTCATTCTAGTTTTATTCATTTCAAAAGAAACCAAATAATGTATCAAAGCAACGTATAGAATTTGGTGCATGGTCCATACAATTGAGCCTGTGTATTAGTGGGCATCAATGCCTTAAATCGTGCAGTCAGTACTCAGGTCACGAATACTTTTAATCTTCTATTCATTGACTAATTTAAAAGGTTAAACTATTTACGCATCATATAAATTGGAGTTCAAGTGAATGAATTTATTGAACAAAATGAAAAAAATATTAAGTTGATTAAATACCGCGTACTTTTCCATAAAAAAAAATTCAATTTTTTTTTGTATAGTTTTACTGTGGAATTAACTTATTGTAATTCTTCGTTTTCAATCAATTAAAATTTGTTAGTTTTAATTAATCTTCTTTTTTGCGATAGAAAAACTTGGGAACTAGAACTACAGAAAGCAAAATCTTCTTCTTTTGCTAGTATTAAGGTGTTGTGTCACATAAACAAAATAATGTAGGTTCGTTTTTAAATTACGAGGAAGTATCGCAGATAGTAAGTTATATACCTCATCTAATCTTTGAACAATCGAAGTAAACACAGCTCACTCGAGTCTCCATCAATCGAAACTCGTTTGACAACAGACTGGTCTTCAAAAGTTACGAAATGGACCTTGAAATTCGAAGCAATCATTTGAATCATTTCATTAGTGTCGTCATCTTAAACTTGTTTATTAGTAGAAGAATGACTGGAAGGGCCAAATGACTATAATGCAGGTGTGGCGCGTGCTTGCCACCTGCGAACCACAGACTGGTAATGGTCACTGACATTTGAAAACTACTTAACTGTAAGGCCGTAACTAGTAGAGAACGGTAAAGGTCGTGAGTTCTTTGATTCAGAATTGATTTATAGAAACACCAGAAACATCACCTTACTTTGAACATCTTGAAAGTTTTATGGAAAAGTGCGTCGAAAGTAATGCAAAAAAGGTAAACATATATTACTATACAGCTTTTAGTTAGGTGTAAGTAGTAAGTACATATTTCTTCCATAGACTAAACTATTTATAGGTTCGCAATCATTAAGAATAAGGCTTTTTAAAAAGGGTCTAATTTCAGATGCCTGGATAAAATGAATCGATAAATCGCAAAAAAGTTTGTAAAAACAAAAGTGTATGAGCTCACGCAGCAGTATTTGCCTTCCCAGACAGATTCTCTTGACTACAATCAACCGAGGCTATAAATCTCGTCATCAGTGATACAGAACTAGTTTATAAAAAAAAAAATCTCATCTGTCGAAATGTCATCTGTCGCGAGAACGGCTGAAAATGCTCACTCGTGTATCAGTGATGGCGCTAGCGTGCGACGCGACTGCGTACGGCAGCTCGCTGCGAACCTGCACCATCCACCGAGAGATGTCGCTGTTAACACTGTTGTACAGAAGTGAGTATCGTAGTTCGGCCGTTTGCACAGAGATGGCGCTGTTTTCAATATTGCATAGTAGTAGAAGCACAATAACTGTTAAAATCTCATCTGTCAAAATCTCATCTGTCGCGAGAACGGCTGAAAATGCTCACCCACAAAAGTGCCCAACGCGCCATAAGAAGTTTTCACTTCAATAAGCCAATTGAGTCATCAATATTTAAAAATCTGATTACAAATAAATATGTAACTTATTGAACTTTTTCGAAATACTATCATCAAATAAAAAAATCAGAGACTTCCAAATATAGTAAGGAGGTGTCCTAGGTGTACATATTTTAGTTCCTTGATTTAAACCACATGACATGAATTTCCAGAGAATGCCACCTGCCTCTAAAATAAGCGATTTATCGTTAATCCCGCGAGAATATAAATCATTAATTTTACGACTTGAGTTATATGTATGTATGAAAGATTTATACATACGAAGGTAAGCAAACGCTTCGAGACACTTATGAACATAAATTAATTTTTGGAAGTAGTATTTAAATAGGACTTTACTGTAATATTTAAATAAGAGTTCAGATGTACCAGCATAAATAACAAAACTATATAATAAAATGCGATGTTAAGAGTTATAAGAAAAGGTACCTACTTAAATATCTATACTTATTGACTTGTATTTTCAAATTTGCTTATTACTTTGACAAACTTGTAAATATCAATGATCCATTACATATTCTAACTGTTATCGAATAAACGCTTATTAAATCAAAATTACAGCAAAATCGTAATGTCATTATTCAAATTCATTATGCGATATTGACCAATTCATATTCAAATGCTATAGATAACCAATAGATTCAAATATTTGCAAATTAACAGGTTTGACTCGGATTAGGAAAGTGGGGCTTAACCTGTAATAAATCTTTTATATGAGTTCGTGAGTTAACTATTAAGTAAAAGCCTATTAAGTTACATTGGAATTCACTTAATTATGTGCCTACATTCACTAAATTCTCATTGATTAACGGTCTTTAATCGTAAACATAAAAGTTAATAAACAAAAAAAACTCGAATTATTTATTACTAGCGACCCGCCCGGCTTCGCACGGCTATATTATGCATGTATTATACATATAAACCTTTCTCTTGAATCACTCTATCTATTAAAAAAACCGCATCAAAATCCGTTGCGTAGTTTTAAAGATCTATGCGTACAAAGGGAAATAGGGAAAGAGAAAGCAACTTTGTTTTATACTATGTAGTGATTATTTTTGTATTGAGCGAAAATTTTGACAATTCCCTTGACTTGGCAGCTACAGAAGGTCGAACTATTACAATACCTCTGAATGAAAGATTGTTCAAATTAGTTCCACTCATTATATCACTTTTTCACAATCACGAAGCGTCATTTAACAACACAATCAACGCTACGGTTGTAACACCTATACACTATGCAAATTATGACAAGAGAATCGGATAGTCTATTGGTGCAATAAAATTCTTGGCAATCCCCTTTTATGAATTTTAATTAATATAAAATTGTTACATAGAAAAAAAGGTTTCTTGAAGCAAGAAATAATCCTCTTTAATTTCAATAATTTCTTGTATTAGTATAAACTTTTAAAATGATAAGCTTTAACAAGAAAATATTTTCTAGTGTCTATAGGGAGATGACTAATTCTTGCTTCAAACAACCTTTTTTTCAGTGTAGGTTATACGAGTTATATGCCAATATCAGTATTTGTAATTTGTTTAAAATAATTTTACAATGACTGTAACAAATTAATCAGAATCAAAATATTTATAAAAAGGGTCAATGCATAGCATATTGTTAAACATAGGAACGCTACTTATGCAGTCATCGATATTCATAATTCCGTTCCAAAACACGAACGTGTGGGTGAATTTCTATTGTTTGATTCAAAGAAATAACCATTTCATTCACATTATCCAAATCCGCTTCCATTTAATAACTTCCTTTGTCAACTCAGTGTTTTAATACGATTCCAACATATGAACTGTGTCACCTATATAATTTAATTTCGATCTTTAGTATTGTACTTACCTAAGGGTGTCTTATCTATTTGAAAACTTCTGTTTACTGACATAGTCCGTTGGTGATCAAACATAAAGTTAGATAATCCGATACAACTAATGCTCACCTTGAACGCAATCGTAATGAAGTGAACTGGATTGAAGGCAAAACTGTCTGAGTGTGGATAGAATGAATCATATCACGGGTCGTAATGAACAATACTGCCATTCACGCTGTTCCATATTTACGAGCACAAAACGAGTACGCGTTTAACAAATGTATTGATTTTAGTTTTGTTATTGGTTAATTTTAAATTCGAAATGATTCCTTGGAGAATTATAATAATTCTCCAAGGAATCATTTCGATCACTTATTGTCAACTGGAGCCAGGAGTATCGCAAGGCTTAATATTTGGACCTTTATCTACGAGTAATATATAACATTATCGTGTCACAATGTTAGTTACCATACTCCTCCGAAATGGCTTGACCGATTTTTACAACATTTTATATGCATATTCAGTAGGTCTGAGAATCGGCTACTATCTATTTTTTATTTTGTTTCCTTTAGTAGTTTTTTTGTAAATGGCAAAACAACGTTTACCGGGACAGGTAGTTCTTTTATAAATTTTTATTTCTCTAATTCTTCTTGCTCTATCATAAAAAAAACAGTAGACAGACATACATACTTGTTTATGGTTAATTCGTATATTATGCCTCTGAAGAGTTTAATGACCCATTTCCAAAATTAATTCCACATTCCAACCTGAATCGTAAGAGACCACGTCGATCATTACGACATAATTAATGTTACCGTAATCTCAATTCAGTATCCGTATTGTCTGAGTTTCTCACAGATTGCCCGCCATTACGCTAAATTGCAACTCACGGTAATAGATAACTGTCCTGTAGTTTTTGTACTGCCGACATCCTAACACGCATTTGGTGCGAACCACTTTACGTACTCTACTATCGTTTTAATTTTAATGATCTGTAATTTAACTTGTCGACCGAAACGTTTGGTACTGACCGTATAAGTTCAAACTGGTATGTTTGTTTAAGTACAGTTAGTGTAATAAAAACGTATCTAGTTCAATAGGTACTTATTGGAGACCATAATTTTGTTAATTGAAATCCAGTTTTCAATAACGATGTTTGAGTTCTTCAGCTCCGTCACCATCACTTTAATTTTAGAGATCAGAAATCGCAACTTGGGCAACATTGCTTATTCGTGTCACATTAAAATTCAAGTTTCAAAATTAATATCAGATTGAAGAATCATGTAAAAATGTGAAATATTCATTGCATCATAATGAATGCAAGTGTTAAGTGCAAGAGCGGTTTCCTGCACATTGCACAGGAAGAGAGGACTAATTAGAAAGTATAAGTAGTTACTTGCATCGCATACACTACGCTGGGACGAGTCCAGTTTGCGAAAGATAATTCTGAGACAGTAGAGATAAAGTAAACTTACTTTGCCCAGGCTTCTATAAGACACCTGACTTATGCCAAAGCGTAGGAAGCCTTTGAAGCATACACGCCCACACCCATATCAACAGAATTTAAAAATGTAATAAAAATGAGAAGCCTGAAGTTGTCACTGGAACTGAACTGTCTTAGACTACGACTAGATATCTATCTCTCGCCTCTACAAGAGGTAGATATCTAGTGACTACGTTGAATAGATATAATATCGTGCCATTTCTGCTCCACTAGAATAATCCCCCTAGATGCGTCTGCGCGTCAAGAGTTCTTTACTCCTTATACAGGAGTCGAGCACGCCTTGTGGAGATGCGTCCGCCAATTTGTTATGTAAACTTTATGGTTTATAAAGTAATCAGAAGCTGAGGCGGTGCAGTGTGATGAATTTGCCGTCAATCGTTCAAGGAATCTGTTTTTACAGCAACACATAAAAAGTTTTATCTTAGAGGACAACAAAAAGAAAATGCGTTTGTGCTGTCAATGGCTAGTCAATTGTGAATTCTTGCATTTTATGTTCCCTGGGCCTTTAAGTTACCTGTTCCTAATACCAATACTAATTTCGTGCTACGGAGTCGTAAGTTAATGGCACGGTTTAAAAAACCCTACATTTTATAATAGGTACAGTAAGGGTCATAAGTAAATAATCGGTTTGCTACAATAATACTATCAACAAGTACTGGAGTTACGACCTTTTTCTATTAGACGTAACACACAAACTTAAATACTTGAATTAAAAGTACTCAATGTGATTATTATTTTCAACATGTTAGCTATGTCTTTAGTTGGCCGAGTGGTATAAGCCGCCACCCGCTACACCAACCGACGTGGATTCGATTTACAGGTTACGTTGTAATAATGTTCAAATAGTGCTGCACAGGATTGTAAACGTTACGGTGGGCAGAGACTTTTGACCGTGGATTGTACACCTTAGCTCAGACAAACACTTTTAAAAGCTAGCGGTCAAATGCAATCTAAAACTATATTGAAAAAAAATCTGCGAATAAGCTTGATTACCCAATTGAAGTATAAACATAACCTGTCGAACAGGAATAGCGACATTCTTGAACATGAACCAATAATTTATTAGATTTCCAGTAGGTTTTATTAAATTGCAGGAAAAGAAAGTGTTTAAGCCGGCCGATATCGATACATAATAAATTTTCTTACAGTTTTTTTTTCAACTATGAAGAAACTATATCCGTAACACATTTTAATGAACAACAAGACCTACTAAGTATTTTAAGAGTACATATATATACCAAACTAAATTTAGATGTGTGTATACATATAATATTATGAAGTAAGTACATGTAGTAAACAAATTGAGCATTGGAGACTCACACATATAATAAAAGCGTGTTAAAAACTGGTAAAATTCAAATATTTGAAGGAAACCAAAAAGGTAACATTTTGAACAAAAAAATCTCTCTTTTTAACAAAGTTTGGCACAGCATACAGATTGTGTGCAAAAACGATCCAGTCTCGTATTTTTTCACACAATACGCCGTATTTCATACAAATTACCTACCTACCTACCTACCTACCAGAACATGGTTTGCGCTCGCATGTTATATTTTAACAAGCTCAACTCTCACAATATGAACAAGTTTATGCAATCCGAGAAGCATGTTTTTAAAATAATGTAGATTTTCATGTTTTCCTGAAATACTTTTGCGAAATAAAAAACTGTACCTAGTGTTTATAGTTTAATTTTATCCGGCTTCAAAAAAGGAGGCGTTTCTCAATTTGATTGTATATAAATAACTAGCTGTTGCCCGCGACTTCGTACGCGTGGCAGTTTTGTTTTCTATACTAAAAATCTTCCTCTTGAATAACTCTATCTATAAAAAAACCGCAACAAAATCCGTTGCGTAGTTTTAAAGATCTAAGCATACATAGGGACAGACAATACAGCGGGAAACGACTTTATTTTATACTAAGTAGTGATGATAAAATAATGTTTTTATGGTGTTTCGGACATTACTTTTTTGTTTATGAACCAATTTTAGTGATTAATTTTTAATAGTTGATAATTTGAAATTTAATAGTCTTTATTCAGCCCACAAAAACTCTACCAAGTCAATATTAAATAAATCTTAGTACAATAAATGTTTATAAACACACGCACAGTACTTACTAGCTACGATACGGAAAACATTAAATGCTTTATTAAGCTTTTAGCGAAGTTCATGGACACAAGTTTGAATTCGAATTTCATGTAACGTAACGAACTGGTAATAAAGTACCTAAAAGCACAAAGTGCTTTAAAAATTTTGTGTATTCAATACCCACGATCTTAAAATATTCCATTGTGTTTTTTTGTTAAAACCAAATAAGCATTATTATACGCACGGTTGTAAAGAGTACGTGTTTGAATTTTCTTGTAAAAAGCACTTCTACACGTAGGATATTAACAAAAGATCCTTGAAGTTCAACCACGACATACTATCGTAAAACATTTACACCATTCTGTCCTATTTACAAAATCATAAAATAATTTTATTGTTTTAAAATCAAGCAACTAGAACAACAGCCGCATAATTTTAAATGGGACTCATTCTTTCATAATACACTAGCAGCGCTCCGCGGTTCACCCACGTGACTTCTGATCCAGTTAAAATATCGAGATCAAAAGTTACCTATGTTATTTCCAATGAATCAATGTATCCTCATACCAAGTTTCATTTAAATCGGCCTAGTAATTACGGAGCCTTCGTTACAAACATAAAAAACTAACGTAAAATGTTTCCTCTATATAATATTATGATGAAGTGTAGAAGTACCTACATTAATCATTATAATATGAAAATAATGGTTCACAATCTAATCAGCATACAACAGACATAATAAGACAGAAATATTCTTATTGCGACAATGCCTTATCAAAATTCTGTACCATTTATTCTAACATTTACTCCAGTTAAATATGTGTAACGTGTCGTAATACTCAATTCTGTCACGAAAAGACCATTTCACATTCATAACAATCCACCTGATTGCAAATAAGATAATGTATCAGATAACCTTGCTATAAGAATAAGACCAGAACCAGTTATTAAAGAAAAATAACATTTGGGATTCGCATATTAAATTATGATGGGTGGCGTATCTTGGGAGAGGCCTACGTCCAGCAGTGGACTGACACCGGCTGATGATGATGATGATGATGATGACTTAAATACCTTTCCTCCTTTGTTATAGACAATCCTTATGTTATAAAGAGGAAAGATATGAATGTTTGTTTGAATTTAATAGGCTCCGATACTATGGGACCGATTTTGATGAAACTTAGTATGAGGATTATTGAGGATACATTGATTAATTAAGAGTATTTAGTTTATATGCTACTTTTTATTCCTATATTCCCACGGGATCGTGAGTTTCGCGGGTGAAACCACAGAGCGCTACTAGTTAGCTTGATAGTGATAGCAAGTGTTTTACGTTTACATACATTTGGCAATCACGTTATACATTCCATGACAATTTTGAAATTAGTGTGGTACTAGTATTTCTATTACGTAGGTATTTCTAAAAAAAAATATCAATAAACTTTACTAAGAATATTAGAAAACGTTTCTTAATTCTACAGCTTTGTTAATAAACCTATCAGACTAGTTAAATAATTATTTTTAAATGTCACGGAAGCTATCTAGAGAGGCAAGAATCCCATCTCAAAATTCTTGTTTCAACATCAACGGAACATCTTGTTCGTTAAAAATTTATTCACGTTACAAAGTTGTTTTTTGTAATGTCTGTCTGCTATCGTCAGATAACTGAGGTTCACACGAAAATAATTAGATGAATCTTGATGAAATACAATCACGCTGGACAGCTTTGATTTATTATAGTGTTTAATTAAGAGGTCGTTGATATTGTTGATCACAAAAACATTTGCCAGTCGTATATTCGTATACTTATAGATTTTCTTAAATTATTATCTTGTGTGTATAATTCATCTTCCCTTTATGTTTGTCTATTATTCATAATAATTGTAAATTTATAGTTTCCCCCATTTCCTTAGACTAGGGAATCCGATGAGATTATAAAAATCTAAAAACAGTTCTTGATCAAATCCCACGTAGGTGAAACATCATTTCAATGAATGAACTATAGGCAAAATAAATCAGTAATAAAATATCATTAGGTGAAAAGGATCGTGTAGCTTCGGTGTAATATAATTTGTCATAATGAAGCTTAGTTCAAATTAGCTTAAGGTGATTCGTCATAGTTTTCAAACTGAGAATTCAAGAACAACTTCTTTGTCAAACAAAATATATAAAGTTCATTCGAAGACGTCTTTAACGACTTGTAGGTCTCTAAACAAACAATTTGACCAACATATTAAAGTCCATAAAAGTCTAATAGACAACAATACACCACCATTTGCGAATCCAGTTTCACAAATGGCCATAAAGACAACAAAGTGTCAACAAATACGGGTTTTACATATTATCTACGAGCCGGAGAGTTGAAACATTAATCCTTATTAACAACGAGAAAGGTACAGGGTCGTGGTCATGAACGACAATGTTGCTGAAGAAATGTGCCTATCGTAGTACTTTACATTGATGTCAGGGCGCATAGATATCAAAGACGAATATTGGTTTGGTTTAAGTCTATACAGACGAAAGATTTTAGGTTTTTCTAAATTTTTGTTTGTAATTATTAGGCTCCGAAACTACAGGACTGATTTTGATTGGTATGAGGATACAATGATTCAATGGAATTAACATAGGCTACTTTTTATTCTGATATTTCCACGGGACCGGGAGTTTCGCGGATGAAGCCGCGGCGCGCTGCTAGTTAATAATAAAATTCTTCAAAATATTAAGCCTGTATTTCGAATATTGATAGCGAAGCATTGGAACAATTTTTCAAATACGAGTTTCAATCCAACTAAGAATTACCTACTCTAAGTCACAGTCTATCTCGTGTAACATCACCTTACATCCGATATTGAATATACTGGAACATTGGTTTAGTCGTAGAAATATTTGCATGTGATATCTCCCATCGCCCTGTATTGAGATACAGCCATTAATTAGAAACTACCGGCTAACGGAATACAATTTGTAAGTAGCACTACAGTACCAGCTCCGGTACAGTTTGTTACTCTCATACAACTGTTTCGTGGTTTTATAGCTCTACCACGATATAGTGATATGTTTGCTATAAAATTTATAACCCGTTGAAGTCTTTTACATGAAAGTTTTAATTTGATAGTAATGTATAATGTGAAATCATAAATACTATTTTTAAATAGTAACTAGGTAATTCTCTCCGATTCTCCAAAAAGAGAACACAATGTGTCGTTTTATTAATTTCAATTTTGTTAGTTTGGTCTTGATAATGTCAATATTACTAGGTTGTTATGCATGTTATTGACAATGGAGTGGTGTACGTTAGTTGATTGATGCGATAGTAATTCTTTACAGACCGTTGCTCGTATCAAATACCGAGACCGATGTGCCAGAGTATTCCGCTTACCACAACACAGCCGCGCTCCTAATCGCTGTAATTGAACGTCAGCACAAACGAGTTCCACGCTACCGGCCAGTTACCAGCCGTTTTACTGTAAGGAAGTTAAATAATACTTACCAACACTGTTATCAGGCAAAGCATGCAGGATCCCACACAGAGTGCCCGCCGCAGATGAACTATTTTCATCCACCTCATTCCCACATTCGTTAGAATCAGTTTGTGCTGGCTCGAACAACGTCAAATCCAGTCCATCCATGTCACTTCTGGCCGATAAACAATCTTCGTCCATGACTCTGTCACACAAGTTCTCAGGAGATTCGACATTCTTAGGACTACGACTACACACTCCATCGCTGAGAGGATCGCAACAACAAGTATCCGAGAAGGGTTCAAAGTCTCTGCAATCAAACTCGCATCGCTCAAAACTGTCACAAGTGCACGACGAAAGAGCGTCCGAATCCGATCCCTCAACGAGAAACACGTTGTTGCTCTGAACGACGTCTTTCTGTGTTACGTCCGCTTTAGTTGATAAGAAAAACACGCCCGAGTATGGCACTTTTTGCTCTTGAACAGAATGGCTATCGTCTGTTGAATAACCATTGGTCTGTGGGAGTAGTTCATCGATATTCGGCCGACAGTCTTCGTAGTGGGCGAAGCTAGAAGTGTCGGTCAGGTTCGATGAACGATCTACGGAGTACACATCTGCGTAGCCGTCTCCCGAGTCGCTCTGCTGAGATTGTTGCCGAAACGGCGAGTGTCGAGCTCGTGGCCCGTGGAATATGGTGGTGTAGGGACAGGTGTGCAGCGGGCGGGTGCGGTCAGCCCGGCGAGGGTAGCTCGCAGCCAGAGGATCCAGGGCCACTCCATCCGTATTTATGTAGGCCTCGCTCGTCGAGAGCACGTTATACCGCCAGTCCGGCATCGCGGACCATCACCATCACTTCATTCAATCACTAACATAAACTCAGAAACTAATCTGCTCATGTGTGCACACTTTCCGTAAATATTATGTCACTTCTGTAGTTATATGTACATTCTGTTCAAGACGCTGTAATGTGAATATACTTCGGTCAGTGTCCGCATCTGTCTAAATAAAGACAGCAGATATACCGCGGATCTATTAGTTACGCACTGCAGCAAAGAGATTGTAGGTCTCCTAAGCATGTGACTCGATCCCAAACTAAGTACAGTAGATATTTAAATCTAAGGAGTTTTGATCACTTAAAAAATCAAGTCGGTGGTACCTACCTAAGTACGTAAATACTGCATAGTTATAATAAGCATCATGCTCAATAGAGCATATCTATGTAGTATTGATATCACCTATAACTACACAAATATCGGAGATATGTAGGTCACACAGAACCTAATAAAATTACTTCTATCTAAGTCACATTTATAACGTAATACTTCTACTTGAAAATAAATTACTTTCCGATAATGAAGCAATAAAACATGAATAAGATGTTCTACTTTGAAATCGAACAGATCATATCTTTTGTAATAATATACCTACGTACGAATATATCGAATTCTTTTTAACGTTAAGTCTTAGCGGTAATGCAATTTACAATAATGTATATAGCCTCCTAACTATCGATTGATGTAATCAATATTGTCGGTAGAGTCATATTACTTTCAGTAGTTATAGGTATGAAACAAGAATAAGTTAACTAACTTTACTCTGTTAACTAAAAACCACAGAGGTAATAAATGCTAAAAACTGAACATTACCACAAGTTTTGATAGGGCCAAAATAATACTTAGGCAACAGTAATAATTTACTAGTCATAGATGTGCTAAAGCCATCAAAATGGTAATTCACAGTTATCAATAAAACAGTAGTACCTACATTGCGTTGGTATGAGGATGTCAATATTACTGATAATAGAAATCAAAGTTTTATAAAGAAAAGACTTAGACCTAGGACCAAGTATCAACAAGTCCATAGTTTAGACTATACACTGTAAAAAGTAGGTCTGTGGTCACTGTAACCATACAGTCCTATAATGAATTGCAGTAGTGTAACCTCAGCTGTCTAAAGTGAGATCCGTCTAGCTCGAACGTATAGTGCATTTAGTGCATGAAAGTGGTCAGGTGAGGTATAATACTGCCCCTCAGAAAACTGCGACTGGTCATTACGGTACTGTCGTATCTCCGTTACGCGAAGATTATTTTGGCCACACCTTTATTAAATACCACAATTTCATTCATGGCTTCATTACTCGTACCTGATCAAATAAGAATAAAAAAGTAAAGGGTTTTAATTAATGTGATTCGGAAAGTACAAGTTTTTAAACATTTTGATCATTTGATCGACATGACGTTATTGCACAAAGACAAACTCAGAAACGTAATTGCAATGCCCGGCAGGAACTTTATGCCTATTGTAACATAACATCTATTGTACCTACCTTATGAATGCAAATACATAAATGAAAGAAACTTTCATGACGACCCAGTTGGCACAATGGTCACCATGCCGGACTGCCAAACACAGGGTGGCGGGTTCGATTCCCGCCTCAGACAAGTATTTAAGCATAATATTTGTCTGGGGTCTGGTTGTTTCTATGTATTATAAGTATATATTTACAAAAGAAAAAGTATATAAGTAGTATATCCGTTGTCTAGCACCCATAACACAAGTCTAGTTAGTACTTAGCCTGGGGCTAGATGGCGAAGTGTGGAATGTCCTGTAATATTTATTTATTTATTGGGGTAACTATGTTCGATTAAAGTCACAAAATACTATAAGATACCATAGTGAATCCCTTAATGTCACTCCTAGTTACTAATGAATTTAACCAAGGTGTAAAGTGAAATGTAAGTTTGATTGCAGTTACGAGTCGTGCTTAGAAAACTAAATTATTCTGTAAGTATCTACAACGATAGTTACGGCGGCGGCTTGATAATAATAACAGATGACGATCGTGACCACTTTAGTGCTGCACGATCAAGTTGCTTTTTAGAAAAATGCCTCTTTTGCGGCTTATTCATGTCGACGTTGCCGTAAATGTAAGTAGATATAAAGAGTTCTTAATTTTACATAGAATATCTATACATATCTATAATATAAAAATCAATTGCTGTTCGTTAGTCTGGCTAAAACTCGAGAACGGCTGGACCGATTTGGCCAATTCTTTTTTTGTTGTGTTTGTTGTAGTCCAGGGAAGGTTTAAACGGTGAGTACTTACGCGGGTGAAACCGCGGGGCGCAGCTAGTAATAAATAAAATCGTTAGCTGAACACGATAGGGTAGTTTTTAGAATTTTTGTCTGTTGGTTGTTTGTTTGTCTGTTTGTTTGAACCAGCTAATCTCATAAACTACACAATGGATTTCAACGAGGTCCACGCGAATATGTTCAGAAATTACCAGATTAACATTTAGGGTATGTTTCAATTTAACTTTAATACAAAAATTATGATATTTGTTAAAAAAATATAAAATAAAATCGAAATGTTATTGCGTGATAAAACGTCATCGAACTTCAGAAGGAAGTATTAGCCCTACTACGCGTTTTTTACTTTCTCGATCAAACATACTATGAATGAGTATTTACTATGCAACTTCAAGTTTAAAATCTACCAACGTTTAATCGAGTGCGTCAACAATACCAGATATAAAGGAAAAAACATAACCTGACTGCTTGATACTAGATAGGTACTTGATATTTTGCGTCTACCGACCAAAAAAAGTAAATTCAATTTCAATTTATCTGCGCCAGAAATTGACTAAACAATAAAACTGTGTATTATAGTATTGTATTGAATAGCTTGTACAGGCACGTGTTCAATTTTTGTATGGCAATACTTCGATACGGTGGCGGGCGAACGACAAAAACATAAGCGGTCAACGCTCGACAATTACCCACTATACCAGATTACTACAGGAATAGGAAACTCTACATCTATCATTAAATAAACCGCTTAGAGAGCTGATAAAATGTAAATAGTAACAGTACCAGTACACTGATGCATTCTATTCGCCCTGATTCGTGATTTAGGAATAGCGTTAATTTATATGTTCTCCAGAGCTTCATACATAAAACATTAGGCTGTTAGTGAAAAGGCAAGATCTGGATAAATTGTATGCTGCCTAGCGAAAACTTAATTTGCATAAAAAGAAAGATAGTTTTATCTACTTTAACAACATGATGTAGTCGTAATTAACGTCTGCTACACTTTTTATAACACAATAACGCATCAATACAGGTAAAATTCTCACTTTTACTAGCGGAACGAAATAATTACGAGAGTAGGAAGATCAATGAATTAATTCCGCCACTGTCGTTTTCTAACATGACTCATATTACACAGTTCTACCATTCTTACAGAACAATATTAAAAAAACTGAAACACTAATTGATTTATTCAGGTCGGATCCCCTCGATCTAATACCCTGGGGGATCAGTTTTATTTTAAAATATTTAATTTTTAAAACTATTCCGGTCTGATCCACCGTGCAGGGAATAAAATATTTAAATTTATTTGTGATCCCCTGCACGGTGGATCAGACCGGAATAGTTTTAAAAATTAAATATTTTAAAATAAAACTGATCCCCCAGGGTATCAGATCCAGGGGATCCGACCGGAATAAATCCACTAATTTAATATCCAACCACAAAATTTCAACAGAATTTTAAAGTTTGATATCTGACAGCAAGCAATTTTCTAACCGAGACCTCAAGTTTAATCTTGACAAGCATAAAGAAACTTGGTAATGCATTAAATTAAAGTGACCATCACTTGAGTAACCAAAGTGACTTATGGGATTGAAAAGTTTCGCCTCGATAACACTTTTTTAAATGTATTAAAGTTTATAGACTTTATGGAGTAACCAACAAAGTTCATACGAAGCATTGCAATTCCCTAAGCGTACCTTCTCAAGCAGGGAGTTTATTTTTAAACATGTTTTCCTGCAATAGCTTCGGCCGTGTTTAGAATTTAATGTAATTTACATTCTAATTTGATAAATTATCTTTTATTAAACATGTAAGCTTGGAATAAGAATTATCTCAAGATATTAATGCTAAAAATTCAAGAAAAGACGCTGGATTTGATTGATTTGATACAAGAAAAGACGCTGGACTTGATTGATTTAATTGAAAGTATGAAGTTTATAAAACTAAATAACAATATGGCCACTAAAAACAACTTGCTAAGTCCACCCGTTCCTGAGAAAATCGGTGGTGACACACGGACAGACAGACAAGAAAGTGATCTTATAAGGGTTCCTTTTTTATCTTTTGAAGTACGGAACCCTAAAAAAATGGCCTAGTATATATAATCTAGATAATTTATACTGTACCAGTGACTTCCATACTATTCAGGGATTCTAATAATATTTATGGCCACTGCCTACCCAAAATCAAGTGATACACGAAACAGCATTTCAAAAAATTAAGATAAAATGGGTAGTATATGCAAATGCATTCGATGTAGTATACAGTAAATATTAACAAAGTTGCGAAAGTTAGCCTCGATAGAGATCCCAAGAGAAGCGATACTCATCGGATACCGTGAGGTGATATTGTGATGACTCTCACCATCGATTAAGGATTATAAACCAGGTTTATTGTTGCCATCCGTCGGCTCCTAGCAACGATGATCGATATTTTATAGCACAACATTGTCGCTTCAATTACCAAGATTTGCGGCTTTGACTGTAACATACGAGTACAACTCATTGCTTTAGTAAAAATACTTCATAATAATATTGTATATCTTTTTTACCTACTTCATATAACTACTTAGATTCAGTTTTTTTAGGACGATTAACTTTAATAATATTTAATGGTTCTATTTAATCAATATCCTTCGTTAAATTTTAATGTTTTAACTCGCTTTTATTAGTGTCACCTGTATGTTTGCTTGTATGTAACCGACTCTTTTGGATTCGATTTTGTCCTACTTTGAACGATTAGATTTATTATTTACTAGCGACCCGCCCCGGCTTCGCAAGGCTATATTATGCATGTATTATACACATATAAACCTTCCTCTCTTCCTCTATCTATTACAAAAAACCGCATCAAAATCCGTTGCGTAGTTTTAAAGATTTCAGCATACATAGGGATATAGGAACATAGGGACAGAGAAAGCGACTTTGTTTTATACTATGTAGTGATGATGTAGTTAAGCATTCTTATGGTTTGTTAACAATTTGACTGATATCATTATAAATCAGTTGATAAATGAAGAGTAGATCAAAAATAAATAATTCGTTGATAAATTTACTATCGACTGCACTTAACATCTGCAAGTGCATAACAATTTAAACTTTCAGTAAAATCAATAATGCTTCAAATAAAATCGTTTATCGGACACTGACCGCAGTAAACATAAACAAAACAAATAAACAATCCACTTTACATTACAATCCTGCGCACTGAACTTGACACTGTACACAAATCAGACACTTTCAAATTGACATCATGAAAATCGATTGTTGACGGTACATTCGAGTTCGTTTCATACGGCACGGTATGTGCGCGTTGCGGTTCGCGCTAGGCCCGACTGGTGCTGAGCGAGTGCACGCTCCCCTGCGAGACTCAACACCACCGTAGCAACTACGCCGCACACTGTGACAAGCCTCTCATCTGTTCACCTTCGCAGCTGGTTCACCGTTACCAGGGACACAAATGTCACAGCAAATCCCACTTCATATTCATGAACTATTAACACAAACTTATCTGAATTCAAATCGTACAGGAATACTATCACTGCTTTTTTTTTCAAACTAGATACACCCGTACAGTAGCAGGGAGTCAAACCATTAACTATTTTTACGAGGGGTTTGATTGTGTTTTTAAAATTAGGGTTGCATTGCATCTGCATTGACAGTGATCTTTTTATCGCTTCTCTACCAAAATCATATATCATTTTCTGTGTGCAGTAGCGTAGCGAGGCTGGGGGGCGGAGGGGTGGATTGCCCCGGGCGCCATCATTAGGAGGGCGACAAAATTAGGGAAAAATATTTTGTGCAGTCACTGGGGCGGTCAGTTAGACAATTCATTTTCCAAGAAGGTAGTTTAAAATATATTTTTCGCTCAATTCTTTCATTTCGCAACGTTTTTTCTCACCAACACCAACATTATTATTTTTATGACGTGAAGAACAGGGTGGTAAATAGCCAAAATTACGATTTTCATGACGTCAAAAGTGCGGCAAATTGAGCCAAATTGCGAACATTATTAATAAATGAATAAATATTGCAGGACTTTCCACACATCATCGTTATCTAGCCTCAAGCTAAGTAACTAGACTTGTGTTATGGGTGCTGGACAACGGATATACTACTTATATACTTTTCTTTTGTAAATATATATACATAGAATACATAGAAACAACCAGACCACAGACAAATATTGTTTTTATGACGTCGATAGGGCGTCAAATTATGATTCCGCCCTGGGCGAGAGAGACCGACGACGACGCTACGCCACTGTCTGTATGTATAAAACTATTTGTATTCAGTTGTATAAATTCACAATTTCACACATAAACGTTACCTTATCACAGGAGTTGAATACAGACCGGTTCGTTTCCGATATATCTATTTGCATTTTGTATAACCAGTCGACTCGGTTCCAACAAGCCGTTGCTGTTAAACACAGACACAGACGAAATAAATAGATCATGGCACATTCCAGAAACTCCATTAATTTCTACATAACTAATTTATCCTATCCTACTATCCTATCCTATCCTTCTAATATTATAAATGTGAAAGTTTGTGTGTGTGTGACGTGAAAAGGGAAGAAGAAAACAAACTCATCAACTTTATAATATTAATATTATACTACGCTGCGCTCCGCGGTTTCGCCCGCGTAAGTCCCGATCCCGTGGACATATCAAAATGAAAAAGCCTATTTATAGCCTTCCTCGATAAATGAAATATCCAACACAAAAATATTTTTTCAATTCGAACCAGTAGTTCCTGAGATTAGCGCGGTCAAACAAACAACGGAATTTTAAGTCCTCGAAGATGAATAATTTTCCCCGTTTTTTCCACATTTCCGACTGATTCTTCGCTCCTATTGGTCGCAGCGTGATGTTATATATCCTAAAGCCTTCCTCGATAAATGGACTATACAACTCAAAAATTCTTCAAAAAGAATTATTCAATTCGAACCAGTAGTTCCTGAGATTAATGCGTCCAAACAAACAAACTCTTCAGCTTTATAATAATTAGTATAGATATAGTATAGATAGCAAAGTGCAACGATGAGTCATATTCAGTGGTATACAAACGGTGCGAGTGTTAGAACTGCTATGGTTTCCTATCACTTTCCTAGGAAAGCTTAAACCGAACAAACATATTCGCTTACCTCTCACCATTTAGGGTAAAACTGTTTACGTTTTATGAAAGCTGAGTGCCATCTCCCTAAGAGGTTTAAGTTATCTGAGTTCTGATTTGGTAAATATAGCCGCCTAAATTTGTGAATCATGATTTTTTATACCTTAAGCGATGCTTATGGGCAGCTTTTGATTGCTATGGTACCTACATGGATGTTGGGTGGCGATTTGATGATGCTGTCTAAAGTGAATATGCGTACGTACTTACCTACTTACCTACATAGTCTATATCTATAACAAAGTCACTTTCCGCTGTCTGTCCCTATGTATGCTTAGATCTTTAAAACTACGCAACGGATTTTGATGCGGTTTTTTGAAATAGATAGAATGATTCAAGAGGAAGGTTTATATGTACATAACTGTGCGAAGCCGGAGCGGGTCGCTAGTTCTAAATAATCATAGGAAACCAAAGTGAAGATAAACATTTTTTATCTATACATAATGATTCAAGAGGAAGGTTTATATGTACATAACTGTGCGAAGCCGGAGCGGGTCGCTAGTTCTAAATAATCATAGGAAACCAAAGTGAAGATAAACATTTTTTATCTATACATATAAAATCCTTTGTCCTAACTGACTGACGGATCAACGCACAGCCTAAACCGCTGATCGTAGAGATCTGAAACTTGGAGGGAGTGTTATTTGTATGACGTAGAGATCCGATAAGATTATCCGAAATTCTACTCCTAAGGGGATGGAAAAGGGAGGCAAAGTTTGTATGGGAAAAGATGATTTCCTGGTCCATTTTTGACTTTTACGCGGACGAAGTCGCGGGCAAAAGCTAGCTAAAGATTAATACATTTCCAATTTGTTGTCGGATCCGTCGTTTTCAAAAACGGACTTCGACGGTATTTGAGCTACTTTGAGGGTATTTCTTGTAATCGGAATGAAATGTCATTTGAACAATGTTATATACGAGAATTGTCCTTCTTGGTGCAAAAGTTAGCCGTGGTTATCCAAACAGATAATTGAATGCAGCCAGTACTCTACGACTCCATTACAATGGGTGGAATCCGAAGAGGTTTATTTGATTAAAGTTTTTATTTTAATTAAAAAAACCGACCAAGTGCAAGTCAGACTTGCAAACGAAGGGTTCCGTACCATGTAATATAGCCCCCGACTTAATTATTATTTCTTTTTGTTTTTTTGTGTTTGCCATCATAGCGGCAAGAGAAATTACATCATCTGTGAAAATTTCAACTGTCTAGCTATCACGATTCTTATGATACAGCCTGGTGACAGACAGACAGACAGAGTTAAGTCTTAGTAAGTAATAGGGTCCCGTTTTTATCCTTTCAGTGCGGAACCTTAAAAACAGGCTTTCACATGGTAAGTAATGATTTCTGATCCTAAACCCAATATGTAACTGTATCTTCTCGAAGCAAGCGATATTGTCAACATTGGAACCGAGATAGGTTTAAGTTTTGTCAATATTTACTTAAAAGTACCTCGTATTTTATACGTTTTAGTTGTTCGAGAAGGGTCACTATGTTTGTACCCATGGGCAGGGGTTTGATTCTGACGTTGGTACCTTTATAATATCTATAAGAATTATAATATCTATCTTGTCTATCTACAATCTACTCTAGACCTATGTATAGCCAAACTGACAAAATAATGTCAGTTTAACTCATGGTAACTGATAGAGTGATAGATTATTAATTTCGACCATTTTTGACAATTGCTCCATAGTTTTTCAATAGGACAAACGAACGGAACGATTTTTCTTGCGATGGCTGAAATCTTTCTTTAAAAATATGATATTAAATAAATATAAAAATGAAAAACTGGCCAAGTGTGAGTCGGACTCGCGCACGAAGGGTTCCGTCCTATCTGTTTTTAGTATTTGTCTGTTACAGCGGCAACAGATATACATAATCTGTGTAAATTTCAACAGTCTAGCTATCACGGTTCATGAAATACAGCCTGGTGACGGACTGACAGACAGTGGAGTCTTAGTAAAAGGGTCCCGTTTTTACCCTTTGGGTACGGAACCCTAAAAAACAAGATGACATTCATCATTACATAGTATAAAACAAAGTCACTTTCCGCTGTCTGTCCCTATGTATACTTATATCTTTAAAACTACGCAACGGATTTTGATGCGGTTTTTTCTAATAGATAGCGTGATTCAAGAAGAAGGTTTATGTTTAACTAGCGACCCGCCCCGGCTTCGCACGGCTATATTATGCATGTATTATACATATAAACCTTCCTCTTGAATCACTCTATCTATTAAAAAAAACCGCATCAAAATCCGTTGCGTAGTTTTAAAGATTTAAGCATACAAAGGGAAATAGGGACAGAGAAAGCGACTTTGTTTTATACTATGTAGTGAAATACATGCATAATATAGCCGTGTAAAGCCGGAGCGGGTCGCTAGTCTGTAATAAGTGCTAAGCATCAAGTGCTATGAATCATCAAGTTACTTTGCTAGGAAGGCATTTTACCTAAAACTAAATTTCATTTCGAAAGAAAGGTTTTAGCTTTCTAGAAGGAAGGTAGGCGTGTTACTGATTTTGCAAATTATGGGTTAGGTACTCAAACCTAAACGAGAACAATGACACCCACATGGTAACAAACGATTACTAATTTTAATTCATAGGGTCGATGACCTACCCTATCGCTGGATGATCTCTATTTAAAAAATATCAATTGTGTGAAATGTGGCTGGAACGTAAATTAAATTCCCCAAAAACTTTTTTTTAATTTTAACATAAATCAAATAGAATTCGAAATATGTAAGTAGGTATAATATTATACTTACATAACAAGTTAACACTATTGTTGTTAGTTAATACTATTTATATAATTATATAACAAGTTAATACTATTTATATAATTATATAACAAGTTAATACTATTTATATAATTATTTAACAAGTTAATACTATTTTTAATATTAGACTTTATAAGTAATTAACAAAGAGTTTGGGTTTATATAATTATATATTTTTTAATTATATTAAAAAATCAGTTATACCATAGTTAACCTACTTATTGGGACATTTATTTTTTGGATAGACTTTATAATATAAAATATAAATAAAAAAATTAATAGAGGAAAATAGCTTGTTAACAAATTACTAACGCCATCTAACGGCGAGTAGCTAAACTAAATGCTGTTCCAAGTGCCGACATCGTACACTTCGAACTCTACTATTACCTTGACAAGCAAGTTACTGTAGTAGTACTACAACTAAACTTTAGATGGCGCTGATTGTATCAATTTGTAATGGTTTATAGCAGAATCTAGATTTTACTCGGGATTTT
The DNA here is from genome assembly GCA_907269075.1 of Idaea aversata. Lineage (NCBI taxonomy): Eukaryota > Metazoa > Arthropoda > Insecta > Lepidoptera > Geometridae > Idaea > Idaea aversata. The sequence goes on from OU026084.1 coordinate 5,463,031, forward strand.
TTTTATGCAACAAAAATTAATTGAATTAATTAAAATTAATTGAAAACAACATGTAAACTAAATGAAAAATGTAATACTTACCTACTTATACGAAATCATAATTATGAATATGCAACATGGTCATGTTATGTAAAGTTCATAGAAATAGGTAAAGTCAATCCCCTTGGGCATAACAATCAAGTTTTAAGCCATAAAACTCTTGACACTTGCCACTTTAGAAGTTTTAGAACTAACACTAGAGAGGTAGAAAATTATTACTTTGGTCGCTCGGGTTTAAGGGAAATTCATACCTACTTCTGAACTGAGATGACGACATCATTCATTACAGCTTACAGCCCTATTATTGATTAACACACTGACTATGAGCTCACTTATTGGAATACCGTTCCAGTAATATTATATACCTACCTTCTTACGGAATGTACGCTGAATTTTAAATAAAAATAGGATAGTCACGTTTCGTGCTCGACTATTTTTATGTAACAAGCAATTAAGTCGTGCTTCATGATTATTTTTCAAAATCAAGAGAAAATAATTGCAATGCTACTGGAGCGGTTAGTGTGCGCAAAGAATGTCAAAGTGTTATCGAATATTTTCGATGTACGGTCGGCAGCATAATTGCAGACCCACCGTAGAGCTCCAAAACGGCTGTTATAAGAATGTTTTCAACACGAGCAAGATTCTAGACACCTGCTTTAGTTGAAGTTTAAAGTCTTCTAACTCATCAATTAATAAAAAAAAATATATTATTAATAGTAATTTTCGAACTCTACCGAGGGCTGCAATTATGCAGCCGACAGTACATATTAACCTACATTTTTTTCTATAGCTTTGCAAACTTAGCATTTTGAATGACGCTGTAATCTTCAGTAGATACAATAAGTAGGTAGGTGGTAAGAATTTATGTCATGTACCTAAGGTTGCTTGGAAGAGATCGCCCTTGGCACATTGCGGGTTTTTCTGTAGGAAGAGCAAGGCACGACTGGCTCGAAGTTGGATCCCAACGACAAGTCGCCGATGGAGTCACAGAATCCTGCGCAAGCATACCCGTTGGACCTCGACTGTTGGCGGAACACCGATGGGTTTAATTTTAGTGGGTAGGCCTCCGGCCGCCTACCATCCTCAGGCTGGAGGCAGCCCCACATATCTCCGTCGCCCCTTCCCCCGCGGGAGGATGAAATAATGCATTTTCCCAACGATGAAAAAGGCCCTTTGTGTCACTCTAGAATCTTTCTCTATTTTTATCATCACTACATGTATAAAATAAAGTCACTTTTCGCCGTCCCTATGTCCTTATATCCCTATGTATGCTTAGAGCTTAGATCTTTAAAACTACGCAACGGATTTTGATACGGTTTTTTTAAATAGATAGAGTGATAAAAGAGGAATGTTTTTAGATATAATACATGCATAATACAGCCGTGCGAAGCCGGGGAATAATTTTTAATAATTTTTTTTTCTTTTTTTGTAAAGGGTGTAAAGTAATAGATGTAGGTCACTTTTACGCAAAGAATGTGGGTCTTTGATCTTTTAATCATATCACAAACTTATTAAATTCCTATGGGATACAATTGTCTAGTACGAATAAGGTAAGTAAGACATGCTTGCGGAATCGCAATCAGCACCTCATTTCGACGAACGACCAGCCAGACCAGTGGCTTCTAAGAAAAAACAATTTTAAAAATATTGCTTTAAGGACATTGGTTCTTAACGAACAATAAAATACACGAACAGTTTCAAGTGCAAACTGTAAAGGAGGAATTCGACAAACGCAGCCAAAAAAATATAAGGAATTAGGAAAGGCTGACCACTCACGTTAATCAACTTGCAAGGTACCTGGACGACGATGGTAACAATATCAGACGTTTGAAATGGGACGTCCTAGAATTGGACGAAAGAGCGTGGGCACATCTAGGGATTATCTAATGGGATCTGATTACGAGTAGCTGATGGCAGATATATATATAAATACCGGCCAAGTGCGAGTCGGACCCGCGCACGAAGGGTTCCGTACCATGATGTATGGCAGCCCCATTTTTTTTCCTTTTTTTATAACAGCGACAGAAATAAGCACATAACTTGTTAAAATTTCAACTCTCTCTCTACCTATCACGGTTCATGAAATACAACCTGAGACAGATGGACAGACGGAAAAAAATTGCCTACCGAATTACATTTTTTAGTAACGATCACAAATTAAAATTGTATTCACCCTGATGAAAATGAAAACATTTCTGCTGAATCTGTAATTTTCGGTGAAATCAGGTTGCTCGTAAACTTGCGATTTCAGCCGTTTACTGAATATTTCCATACATCACTACATAGTATAAAACAAAGTCGCTTTCTCTGTCCCTATTCCCTTTTTATTTGATGCGGTTTTTTTTAATAGATAGAGTGATTCAAGAGGAATAAACTATAAAACAAAGTCGCTTTCTCAGTCTCTATATCCCTATGTATAGGTACTTAAATCTTTAAAACTACGCAACAGATTTTGATGCGGTTTTTCGGATAATACATGCACAATATAGCCGTGCGAAGCCGGGGCGGGTCGCTAGTACAGAATAAATTGCGTAGGTACAGTCGGCTGCATAATTGCAGCCTCCGGTAGAGTTCGATTTACTATTATTAGAATGTTTTCATTCACTAACACTGGTACGTTAGCTCAACTGTAACCTATTAGGTTACTTAATTAAATTAACAGTTTTAATAAAATCACTGCTAGTATATAGCTCTCTAATCCACATCGATATAAAAGTAATTCGAGCTTACTTTTTCATCGCCGCGTTTGTTACACGTCACGTCATTGCAGCCCTATGGCATCCCCATTACCCAAGTAAACAGCATAAAATCACTTTATTTCACAGAGATTTTTCAGACATTTTCGATCAATACGTCCAACGCCTTTAACTTGGCAAAATACGACAGTTAAATAATATGAAAACTTTTTATTTGTGTAAAAAGTTGTTCAAAATCGCACGGGGTCAAAGAAGGTTGTTTCGCACCAATTTGAATAGATTCTTTCACCGTTTCTTTATTCAAAAGAGTGTGTTGCGTGACTCTGCGTGACTCTCACAAAGGATGCACTAAAATTATCCCGTTAGTTTAATGAAACAGTTTTATATTCGTTTACCATTGCTCGTATGGCAATGTTCGATCGTGAATGCGAATTTGATTGATCCAAAGCAACTTATGAGCGACCACGATTGTAATTTACACTTATAATAAAGGAAAATAGGACAATATCTGTACTTGGAATTAAAAAGACATGAGTGGGACTTAGAAAAAGTAGTTGATAAATAATAGTCTAGTAGAAATTCTGGTTTCAAGGTGACATGACAGCCAGTCATACATTCTGGGAAAGGGACATTTTGAAACCGGGGGACATTTTGGGATGGCCTAGGTTTTTCGGCCAAGGCCTACCACCAGCTACCGGCAGCTTTTAACACCACCCCTGAACAAAGTCATGGTGCCGAGTGACTCATCGCGTTCCGTGATGTTGTCCAGGCATGCCACTCTCCTTCTACATCCTCGAACGCCATCAACGCTTCCCATTAGGAGAGATTAAGCCAAATTCTAGCCTATTTTGTGTAAAAAAACACCCATTAATCAATGGCCGAATTCCATCCATACTACCTAAAAACAAAATACACTTTCTTCACATACAAAATCCGTTTTATAGTAATTAGTTCATTGTGGTTTACAAAATTGACGTCTCTCCATTACATAAGTACCTGGTACCTCAGTAACATTATGCTATTCAGGTTTAAAACTATGACCCCGAGTTCAAAAACATCATACTAAGTTATACTCACATTCGCGTTTTGCTGTGTGTTATCTCTAATCTAACCAGCAGCATATCGCTACATAAAATCTCGTAGACCTGCTGGTAAATATTTCGAGGAAAGAATTAAGCTATTGCGTGTCTACCAACTTTGAAACTGACTCAAATAGTTTAGAGGAAAATCATGACAATGGACATGCGATGGACATAACATTCATTAAGTAACAAAGTGTGTTTTAATAAGTATTTTTAACGGTGACCTAAGGTGTAAACATTACTAGAAAAACCACAGTATTAAAATAACATCCTAACGCATAACTAATAATATGAATCCGTTTGTTTATTTGTTTGTTTGTTTTTCTTCTTCACGATGAAATGACTGGACCAAAATTTGGATGAACATCGGCATAGTGGTCGTTTAGGGGATACTTTTGATCCCGAAATTTTTGCATAATTCGGTGAAACCGCGGGACGTAAGTAGTTAAATAATAATTTACATTTACTTACCTACCTTAGTAGTAACAATATATTTTCAACTAGCTACAACTTAAAAAATTAGTCATGCCAATATTGACTGATTTCTACAGATAACAATAGAAAAAGCAAGTGAAATAGGCATGTCACGGTGTGCAAATACCTCTAACGGTATCTTCGGTGACGACTAGTTAATTTTGTTTGTCGGACTTACTTGGACGGATGGGCGATGTCGAGGAAGGACATACCCTGCTGCGCCGGACGCTTGGGACTCCAAACATGACCTCATCGTAACGGTCACGCATATTTAAAACGACAACGAGCATTTTGGACCAAGGCAAGGCACCTGACGCATAAATATGCAAACTTACAAAGGCTATGTTCATCTGTTGCATCCTCTTTTAAATATTTTATCTAAATATCAAATTAATCATCCATCACCGACTGTAACTGTGAATGACGAAATCCTTTCCCCTTAATTAACTCCTATTTATGGCTTTTAGGGAAAAAAATACCCCAATCCATCAAAGGACCCTCTGAGCGTAAAATCTACTCACACATTATGGACTTTAAAAATAGAATTGGTGGTAACCTACCGCGCGTGTGTTCATCGAAATGAATCGATTTATATTTACTTATATCATAGGATACCTAGGTAAACAAACAGAGGGTTAATTGTCGACAAATACCTATGCCATATTTGGCATTCATCATCGATGGCGTCGTCGGCTGACGGAGCTCTTTACAAACCAGTTGGCTTTGAACATTCAATATCCATGTCAAGGTCTGCCTGCACTCGACATCGCTACTATTGGCCGGATATTTGAGATTCAAATATTTATATAATAAACATTTTAATGAAATTGCTTAAAACAAAACCAACACCAAAAGTTCATAAGTCCATAAAAGAAACTCGATAGGTAAACTAAGAGTTTCTTTCCGCAGTTTTTGATATTTGAAACTGTCTACGTAGGTCTAACTTTTGTGCTGATGTAATATAATAACTGTTAACAGAAACTTTTGCAAAGAAACCGATAAATAACAATTACTAATAGGTCCTTAAATTACAATTTATATAAGTACTTACTTATGTACTTTGTCGGTAATTGTACAATTTGAATAAACAGATGTAGGCGTAACTCAGTTGATTCAATGAAGCAATAGCATCAAAAGATATGTTTACACAATAGATACACCGTGGGTATACAAAGTATCTACCGTCATAAAATAAACAGATGCAGGTTTGATTGAAGGGAACGGAACAGTAGAAACCGCATCTATAAGAAAACGGAATATAAATAAGCTCCTCATATTACATACAATTAAAAGCTGTAATAAAATGGGATCCGGAAGTAAAAACCCTCGCAACATGAACCGTATTTGGCCTCCACGTAATAAAGTTCATCCGTTCTATACTTACTTTGATCGTTGCAGTTCTTTATCCCATCAAACCAAATTGGACTGATTTATAAAGGATGTTAAAAGAGACTACATAAAAAAATATTAAATATTTCAAAATATAGTAGAATGTGACATTTATATTTAATGATGAGAAAGTTGGCTGCCCGAGTTTTGAGTTGAGATTAATGATGTGATGAAAAAAGTAGGTGAATTATTTCCAAAAAAAATGTTAGTCAGCTAATGCTACTACGGTTATATTCGGCTCCGCTTCCATTAGCACTTTGAACGCAATAAAATTTCCCGCAGCGAATCACAAAGGCAACGACTCCTTATCAGCAATGAACATGTCGTAATTGTAGGGGCATTAATTCTTGTGAAAATATATTTTGAAAGCATGCGAGTGACTTCGGGCAGGGGCTCTATTTTTGAATCGCTCGTGTGACATATCTTCGTTGTATACACCTACAAGTCACGCTCGACTTCCAACTGTCATGACACCATTTTTCTGTATTTTTGAATAGTTCGTCGTCGAAATATAAAATTACAATTTTTATTCGTTTTATGCAGAAAATTGAACAACCGGTAATTACCGATGAACATTCGAAATAATCCCAAAACATAATATAAATATTTTCCAAGATCGTTTCCGAATATTTGACAATGATTGTTCAACGTTTATTCTACCACTCGCCTGTCAGCGACGAGTGGTGGAGACTACTCGTTACACTCGAGCGATTCAAAAGTAGCGAATTCCCAATGTCGAACGAATATCAGTAGAAATCGAGCGCTCGACGTGGGGCGAACGATTCAAAAATAGGGCTCCAGGTCGAAGAGGGGTCGTGTGAGGCGTCTGTCAATAATATTGGCGGGAGGTGTGTCGCCATGGTAACGGGAGAGCTTTGGTACACGATCCTCCGCCTCCGTGCACAATGCAGCGCGAGGGTCGAAGGGCGGCGAGCTACGAGCGTTGTCTGGGATACACGAGGGTGTCCCCGACTATGTCTGCAACACACTATAGCGTTTTAATGGCCTGGGGATGAGTATAAAGATTCACAAAAAGCGTGCTGTTGCATAAAGAGGTGCTTTGTATCTCTAATAACTTGGGATTAGTTTGCAGTCGGAAAGCTATGATAAAATAGTTGTCCGTGTAGCCGCGTATTTGCGGACAATTTAAAACCTATTTAATACGAATTTGGCCAAAAAGTATTTAGACTCAAGAAATGTTTATATTTGGTAGATGAAAAGAAATATATTTATTGAGTAAATATTTAACGAAATATACACAATGGATACTAATTAAAAACTACAGCTACATAACTTTATTGTACGTACACAGCAAAAATTTTAAAATATTTGGCAGATAAGTATTGTTCATGAGCTAAAATGTTATAAAGAGTTTTCTCACCAGATGATATACGACTAATTGATGTATTATGTTTATAAGATGCGTTCTCATAGAAACTGGAGACGTTGGCTACAGGCCACACTGTGGTTTCGGTCGACCGCATTAGGTTTGTCACAAGATTATAGTTATTTATATTCAACTAGCGACCCGCCCCGGCTTCGCACGGCTATATTATGCAAGTATAAACCTTCCTCTTGAATCACTCTATCTATTAAAAAAAAACGCATCAAAATCCGTTGCGTAGTTTTAAAGATTTAAGCATACAAAGGGATATAGGGACATAGGGACAGAGAAACCGACTTTGTTTTATACTATGTAGTGACTAACTGCGCCTCGCAGTTAAACCCGCGTAAGTCCCGATCCCGCGGGAATTTCGGGAGAAAAAGTATCCTATGTCCTTATACATACCTTTAACCTACCTCTATGTCGTTTGACCGCGAAGAAGTAACAAACAAACAAATAAACTAAAAAACATTCGGATTTTAAAATATTATAGTTAGGATTAAATTTCTGTTGTACTTAGCCCAGTTATTATTCCCAGAAACTATTTGTTAATTCCAAAATGTTATAATTCTAAACCTAACGGTTTCGGATATGTGTTTATAAATCACCAGAGGCGCTCCGTGGTTTCTCTCGCATATAAAGTAGCCTATGTCCTTCTTAAAACCTGTAGCAATATTGCAATGAACAAAGTTTTTTTGTATCTTTTCCCATCAACAAACAAAAAAACGTTGGCTTATTTATCAGATTGTAAACTTTTCCCTTTATTGAAGCTTGGTAACTCTTTCAACAGTAGGTCTACTATTTAAGACATTAAACCTATATGTTATTTGCTGCACTAAATATGTTTAGACACTAGTCGTTATGAGACACTGGACATTTTAGATCAAAGCGTAATAGAACACTAAACATTTAGCATACTAGACATTTTAGGAAGCACGTTGTCACCCTAACGTAAATTAACTTAATTTTTGAAGTACTGAAAACTTCTTTTAGCAGGGTTGGTTTTTAGATGTCATACTCAATGGTTTCCAGGATAAAATCTCTGAACTCGCGACACCGTTACGAGACGCAGCTACAGCGTGTGCATATATGCATGTACATACTTATATTTTGTAGTTGTTTAGTAAATAAGTTTAATTTTTTTTTAAGTTTAAAGTTTTTTTTTCTGTTTTCGTATTTATTGTTATAGTGGCAACAGCAATATACATCATCCGTGAAAACATAAAGCTATCATGGTTCATGAGATACAGTCAAATGAGTAAAGAAGATACAGCTACAGCCTGGGTGACAGACAGACAGACAGAAGGACAGATGGACGGACAGCGAAATCTTAGTAATAAGGTCCCGTTTATACCCTTTGGGTATGGAACCCTAAAAACTAAGTAGGTACCTACTATGTGAAAACTATAAACATCTAAATACGAGTATTATACCTACTTACGTATACCTACTTACAACATTTGTGAACAAGTTATTTAATAAAGTAAATACCTACATAATGTTTTGATGGCCATATCATAACTCAATTCAATCATATTTAAATGATTACATAAAGAACCATAACCAACTGTAACTGTTATTACATAAGTAAGCTTGAAATGTTTTTCTGATAAGAATCAATATGTTTTAGTTAATTTCTCTCTCGGAATATTTACTTGAGAGGTAAACTATTAAAGTTATCGCTGAATATTTCCGATTTGGGACATTTAAAACATCATTGAAATATAATACTGCATAAAATAAAATCAAAAAGCAAGCTTAAATAAATAGTGAAAAAACTATAGTGTTTCAAATCCTATGTCACAAACTGTCCCATTCGCTGTCGCATTCGAATCAAATTACTATATATCTGATTTGAAACCATAGATTTATTATAGCTCAATGTTTGAAACATAGAATTTTCCAATTTACAATAGTGAAAGAACTCCTTTAAAAAAGCAAAGTTTAGAAAACTGAGAAACTTTGTTACGAAAGAGGCCGGAACGGTTGCTATCGGAAAAATAAAATTGATATCGTGATTGAACCAGTAGTGAAAGTAAGAAATAAACAATCTCGGGCGAATGTTGTAATAAAAGATTGCAAAGTTAACCAATTAACTACTTACACTGTAATCTAGGTAGGGCCAATTAACTAAAAGTTGATTTATTGTTGTTTTTCAGTGAACATTAACCGTTATTTATTTTAATGGTACACGTTTGATAGCCATAATGAGTAAGAAAATAAACAATGCTAGGTATATTCGTTAACTATCCTTAAGATAATAGAACTGTATTGTAATGACATCACCATTTACAGAAAATTACATCACGAGACCTACCCAGCCGAGCAATACCTTTCCCGTTATAAACACTAACATATTTCATCTAGTAATACTGACAAATTACAGATTGAACCCTAATAAACACCAATAAAGGTAGTTATATTGACTGTTAGTGGTATCAAATTTTAACGATCGAAGTACAGTGTGATTCAAATAGTGTTTGCGAGCAATCCTGTGACCCCGGTCCAGTTTGAACGATAAACACATGATCGTGGGAGGAATGCTCTGACCTCTCTATTTCACTAATTAAACATTACTTGGAAACAAAGAACACAAAGTGTGCGAACATTTAATAAAATTGGCATCAATCCAGTCGAAACTTTGCAATTAACACGTTGCAGAAAACAAGTAGGCGGTAAGGTATTTCTAATACATTACCAATGCTATTTTCAATTGCAACGAATGGATTTGCTTCAAACATCTAGTGAACATAAAGGCAGAGAGAGCAGATTAAAAAGTAGTGGTAATCACTATCACTATCACTACATAGTATAAAACAAAGTCGCTTTCTCTGTCCCTATGTCCCTATATCCCTTTGTATGCTTAAATCTTTAAAACTACGCAACGGGTTTTGATGCGGTTTTTTTAATAGATACAGTGATTCAAGAGGAAGGTTTATATGTATAATACATGCATAATATAGCCGTGCGAAGCCGGGGCGGGTCGCTAGTGATTTTATAATACTTATTCTTTTTTTTTTTTCAAGAAATAGAAAGGCGCTAATGTAACTTTAGTTAGATGTTTACACAGTTTTGCTTATATTTACCAGGAATTGTCGGTTTGCGCAATTGTCTGAATATACATACATAGCTATGATGCAATGCCTGGGTGTGTGCACTGTGCACAGATAAATTGTCCTTTGAATTTCAAATAAAATGAAATGATACCTGCAGGCACGTTTTACAAATATATAACAAATAGGTTTGTAGCTACATACTGCAATGAACACCGATCAATAGCTACATTCATGTCAATGACTTTTCAGAACCTTTCAGCGTGATCTCACGGCCTTATTTTATTTTAACAAAAGCGATGGCACTCTTTGCTGAATCAATGCGATAGCGCAAACAGCTTATTAGATTAGTCTGCCTGATTTATAGCAATGTCCAGTGGGCCCCTACAAACGTCGTCTTGGGGGACATAATTACCCCATGACGGACGTAGCTAGCAATGTCCAAAAGGACCCTCGATTGTATTTCTTGATTAGACTGTTACGCACCCACCCTCCTCGTTGGAGTGAAAATGAATTATCTGATTGTAGTTATTTCAAGTAGGCAGGAAATTGCTAAGCTTAGAAAATTAAATGATTAATTCATGAAGACAACTTAATTGATCGGATCTAGTGGCCATCTCCTGAGGACCTAATCAACACGATTCAATCCGTTCGTTTAGAAGACAAAGTTTGTCTTTTAAACGTTTAAAAACAATAGCATCCGGATGTTGTTGATAAACCACAATCGAGGTGTCGCCCGCCGTGTTACGAGAGTTTGCTTTCTACGACTTGTCATTCTGAGGCGAGGCACGCGTATCGCACCAGCTGCAGGCTAACAAAACCTTTACTTACTACCTACTTTAGGCATAGGAAAGAGTTTTCTCTTCTCAACATAAGTACCCAAGTTTTCTACAGAGATACCGAGATATAGATATGTTAGGATAAAGAGATATAGATATGATAATGTAAACATTTCCACCCCATTCTGCAGAATTTTATTGAATAATTTTATTTTATGCGTATTTTATGCTGAATGTATAATAAAAAGTGTCTTAAATCCATAAACCATAGAAAACTACCTACGTTCAATGTTTTTCCCGCCAAATACCGATCTACGATTATGTAAATGTCAACAAAACCTATCTTGCTTGAGAATAGAAAGTTAATCCATCAGACTAATGGACCGAAACCCGATAGAAAACCACATCGTATAGTTTTCACTGCAAGTAGGGCATGCGAGAATGACCTGCTGTACTTACTTACACCAGCCGATAAGGTCCGCCATTGTGTTAATTACTCACTGATTACTTATGTTCTAACTATTTAATTCCAGTCCACAGTTTCCGCAAATTCTGGGCTACTATAGGATATGTATGACATTGTATGAGGGCGATATTTAACTAAGCCCGTAATCATACCTAAAACAATGGTACCAACAACTAGGATATGTAGTATGTAGGCTAGTATATGCGCTGTAAAGGGAAGAGTTTTGTTAGAGAAAAGGCAGACCTATGCTATTGTTTTGTTGCAACAAAAGGAAGAGATAGGTACGCGTGTATGCCTATAAAATAACTTTTTACGATTGTTATACTTTTACAAGGCTTTGCAAAGAATAACAAAAGGTTGCTAATTTTCCTTATTGGAATTAAAAGCATAATTTACTAAATCTTACAATACAACAAAGTATTGACATTTTAGTCACTTAACACCTTTGTATTGAACGTATTAAGCCTACGCATAGGTATTCAATCCCACGCTTTTCGGGTTCGAAGGCTATGTCGTTCGCAGTTTCTACAATTTATTATTCTACAGAAGCCATCGATATATTGACGACGTAATAGGACCCTGCAAGTTTAACAATGTGACTAACCGTTTCAATTGAAATTAGCGATCAACTGGCGTCAAGACATTCAGTTATAATTGTTCTTCATGGTTTGTTAGACGCTGGACAGCTTGCCGTTGGGCAATTCGACAATTAAATACAATCAGTACACCAACGGTCCCAATTTAATCGTAAATCAAAGTCTATCTTCATGCCAAATAACGGCATAACTAGTCGTAACTATAGCGGGATCCAAACATTAAATAGGTGTTATTTTACTTCGTCGGACCCCCGCCCGACTGTTGACGGAACTTCGATGGGTTTTAGTTCGTAAATAACCGCCTCACATTCGACGAGCCACCCCCTAAGGGTGACGGGATGATGCAGTGATGCAATTTTCCACCGTTAAAAAATATTGGTGTTATTTAGTAGCAGGACTTAGAAATACTTGGTGGGATCAAAAATCTAGTCAGACGAGCGGAGTTAGAGAGTGTCGATCATCTGTGTCGATCATATGCGACAATGTTAACACAATTCAATAACAAAAAACAAAACCCTTTGAATTCGCCGTAGTCTGGTTAATAGCAGTGTGAACGTAGCTGTGCGATAGGCTAGAGCCATTGCAAGAGAATGCGTTGACTGCGACCCCAGCCAGACTGGCACCGTTAGCAATTTGGGACTATAATATTATGTGATGGGAATTGAGTTTCGAGGGCAATAATTTCAAGTAGGCACCATACCTACAGTAGTGTAAGTTGATGAGAAGCATAGGCGAATAACTCGAGTAGGTAGTTATTAAGTTTACCTTCTGCCTCAGTAACCAATAATTATAATTTTGTTATATCGTAACTTAATCCATATTTTTACCCTACTTATCTACTTTCATTGTACAAGGTGTACCTGGTACATGTCACTGATTGAGCACTTACGTAAATCGCCCCAAATAACTCGCCAATCATGTAATGTAACACTAAAAATAAACTAGTTATTTGCATGCAAGTACGATACGCGCGTAAAATGATCTAGTGCAAATGGTGCAAAAGAGACTTGCAGGGATTCTGATGTCTTATTGAATAGAGTATTAAAGAGGAACTGTGACTTGACCTACGCACAGAATAAGAAAGTTCACAAATTACTAAATAAAATTAAATTAAATAAAAAAATAGTTAGGTACTAAACTTAAGCAGAAGCACCTTGTTTTGGTCAAATGCTTAGGCCGATTTGGATAAAAATTTAAAAGTGATTGTCAAGTGAGATATTGTAAATACTTACCTACTTATCGATGAATTAATCGCAGTATTCTGAATTTATTCAATATAACAAAAATAAATACTAAAAAAACATGACTTAAAATTAAATTACAAAATATTTAACTACATTACCTAAGTACATAAAAATTGAATTAAAAAAAATTAATTGATTAATCCACTGTCTACCTATTTACTTTTTTCTTAGTATTGCGACTCGACAATCAGAAATCAATTGGAAAAGGTAAGCCTAAGACTAAACGAAATTATTCAGCAAATTTTTAAGGTGATCCAAGAACCACAAAGAGTCTTGGCACCACATAAAGTACGTCAGTAAGTTTGTATTCGGTGATTATAGAACTTACCACATCTATGTAGCCAGCCTTCAGCGCGGCAAGGATAAGGGATGACCATCAAAAGGTCATCGGTTTTCATCTTGCACACTGCCACTTACACTTTATCACTTTAAATCACTGTTTTCACTTCACATCGCATTCCTTTTAGAAGACAGCTTTTCAATCGCACCTCATACTTTCACCTGCCGATAAAAAATAAATGATAAATCAGTGGAACTAATACAAATAGCTACGGCTGCTGTGTTTTGATGTTTCTTGAAAATGTTTAGGTACAAAAATAGGTAGATAAATACGAATAAAATTAAAATTATTATTCATTGTTAAATTCAATAAATACGGGAAAAAATATACCTATTCATATTTCTATTAAGTAAACTATTTAGGTAGGTACGCCGAAAAAAATCTAAACAAAATATCATTTTTGTTTTTCGATCTACCCTCAGATGAAGAAATAATCTGAGGATGTACTCTGCTGCGAATTATTTATTCTTGTTTCATAAAATAAATACGAAAATATCTTTACTCAGATCACTTACTTGTATTTGTTCACTAACGCTAATACAATTATATTTTTTGGAAATTAAATTTGTAATGATTTATTTACACACACGTGTCATTCAATATTTCGCGCAAAAACTGTACACCTCCTACGCAATCAAAAAACGCACTGACATTTTATTAGTTTCAAAAAAGAACGTTTGCTAGAGCAGGCGGCGATGTATATCTTTCTCGCTTTGCCTTTATTGATCTGTCAGTTTCGACTCCTCCCACTTCTCATTCAAGCATTGCAAGCAGTCCATGCATTCAAGTCAAGTCAGATTTTCATTCAATCGATTTTCCTTCCATGAAGTTACATGGAGGCTCAAAAGACTTAGATCTGGAATCTAATTATGGGTTGTTGGAGCGTTTGGAGTGTTAAATTTCGCGTAAAGGCAAAATTTAACACTTTTTTATGAAGATATAATTTAAAACATTGGAATTAAGCATTCTTTTAGTTGGTCGCTAGTCAAATATTCAAAATGCGCGTCAAAGTACGTATTTTTCCCGTGTTTACTCTGACTTAGCTCGTGTGAGGCAGAGCTTAACTTTCTATTGTTTATGATCCGCCCGAGATTTGACAGCCATTTGACATTTCAAATTCTATAGTTTGTGGTTCAACATGGCTCTGAAAGCACTTGTCGGGCAAAGTAAGTAATAAAATAATCAAAATTATTGTATTTCTTTGATATTTTTGATTTATTTCGTTTGTGTAATCACCTACAATAATGTTATCTTCAATTTTATTAAGTCAACAAATGCTAACGTGCCATAAAAAACCATTTCAGGGCCGATCAATTTATCACTTCGATGACTAATGTTTCACGATTTATTGTTGACAAAAAGTAATTCGACTGCACCTAATGTTTATCTTTTAAATCCAATAATTTTCGAACATTACTAAGATTCCTTAAAAAGCTGTATTCATACATTTCAGCTAGACAAAATAACTGCGGGACCAAAGTATTTCTGATGATAGAATACCTATTGTTGCTTTTGTTGTAATTTAATTGTTACGCTCTAATAGATATTCTAAATTGAAATTGTGTAGGAAGAATGGATACTCATTCGAATGTATGTTCTATTTATATCACAAAGAAATATCTGGATGGCGCGATATTGATTTTCTTATGTCATTCGGGGTAGGGGGGTGGGTGTAGTGTAGGCGACAGGCTGTACTTGCGTCATGACACGGTCAGCTATAGTAATCTAGCCGGCTTTTGATATAACTATGTGCATGAATGCCTCATGATATCATCCTAGCACATTTAGGTATTTTATTCAAAGACTAGCTGTTTCCCGCGGCTTCTTACGCGTGTTAGTTTTGTTTTATGTACCGAAACCTTCCTCTTGAATCACTCTATCTATTCAAAAAACCGTGTCTAAATACGTTGCGTAGTTTTAAAGATTTAAGCATACATAGGGACAGCCAGCAGGAAGCGACTTTGTTTTATACTATGTAATGATGATGGAAATCTTTTAAGGAAAGACTTTATTTCACTTCGGGGCTTCAAATGTAGGTCAAGGGTTGAATGGCACTTTTACTTTACATGACGGCAATGTTAAGTTTCTAACAACTTGCAAAATGTATTTGGAAATAATAATAAACAGAATTAAAGTCTGTTAACTAATTTTTTTCTGGTAAAACATTTTAACATACCTAGAGTAACTTGTTATCTCTAACTTTTAATCAATGTTACTGCATTGTTTCACAATTTCACAAGGCCACTCCTAATGTAAATTTTAAATAATATTTACTTTGTTACAATATATTTGAAAGCTAAATACTTATTCTGAGAATTATCCAAGCTGTCATCATCATCATATCAGCCACAGGACGTCCAATGCTGAATGTAGGCCTCCCACAAAGACATCTAGAGCAATCGGTTGCATGCTCTCTGCGCCCAACGACTTCCTGCAATCTTAATTAAGTCGTCTGTCCATCTAGTCATAGGCTGTCTGCTAAGCTAATCTGAGCTATGATTTGTGGAAATTCATTTATGAAATTAAGTTGTCTACCTATCTAGTTGGAGGCCGTCCAGCTAAGCTAATCTAAGCTATGAAATTAATTTATGAATTCTTTAAAATAAATAAAAAAGTATATCTTTAAGTATAAAGTATATGTTCTGTGCTTGAATAGGACCTTGTGGCACAGCATACCTACTCATATAAGGTTGTAGGTTTTATTCCTGTCGTTTTTGTGGAAATTCTTCAAATAATGTTTTAAAAAATTCCAGAGATTATGAACGAGGTGATCCGCTATCGCGGACCCAAAGGACGGGAGTCTCAGCGCATAGAATGGCGCATCCTCATCGTGGACCAGCTCTCCATGCGCATGGTGTCAGCATGCTGCAAGATGCATGATATCTCTGCTGAAGGGATTACATGTAAGTCCTACATTTTAAAATCAACTATTTTTCTAGTAACTAACAGCTCCAAGTGGTTTTAGCTTGTAAAAGGTGACTATTTTTGTGCGATTAAGTAAATTCGCACTGGCAATACTATTACTAAGCCAAGAGTAGATAACAATGCTCTATGGTCCTTTATCAATCCACCGTTTAACTAGCCTTAAATCAAAAGCAGGCTGAAAAATCCAAAAACCTTAATATGAACTTACATAATAATTTCATTTTCGCACTGGCAATACTATTAGTAAGCCAAGAGTACATAATAATGGTAGGTATATGATACTTCATCAATCCATCTTATATCCAGCCTAAGGAGTTCAAAAGCAGGCTGAAAAATTCAAAAACCTTAATATAAACTTACATGTGGTGTGTACCAACAGTGGTAGAAGACATTCACAAGAAGCGAGAGCCACTATGCACCATGGACGGCATCTACCTCATCACTCCCTGCGAGAAGTCTGTCCACGCTCTGATCAATGACTTCTCTGTCGGAAACCGTATCATGTACAAGGCGGCTCATGTCTTCTTTACTGAAGGTGTGTATTTTTATACTAAGGGTTATAAGTATTTTATTATAGCAGCGCTCCGCAGTTTCACCTGCGTAACTCTTGATCCCGTGGAAATATCGGAATAAAAAGTAGCCCCAATGAATCATTGTATCCTCATACCAAGTTTTATTAAAATTGGTCCAGTAGTTTCGGACCCTATTAATAAATAAATACTGCAGGACATTCCACACATCGCCATCTAGCCCCAAGCTAAGTAACTAGACTTGTGTTATGGGTGCTAGACAACGGATATACTATTTATATATTTTTCTTTTGTAAATATATACATATAATACAAATCCTCCTACAAATCTACCTCTTATAATATTAAGATGATAATAGTAAGTACTTTATTTTATTATTAACTAGCGACCCGCTCCGGCTTCGCACGGCTATATTATGCATGTATTATACATATAAACCTTCCTCTTAAATCACTCTATCTATTAAAAAACTGCTTAAAAATCCGTTGCGTAGTTTTAGAGATCTAAGCATACATAGCGACAGACAGCAGAAAGTGACTTTTTTTATACTATGGAATGATTCAAATTAAAATCACATTAATTTTACAATAATAGTTTTTAATTAAAGGATACAAACATATATCCTGCTCGATACTGACGTGATTGAATATTTTTTTTTAATTTCATAAACATGGACATTCTACCGATTAGATATTATACCTAAATCCAATGAATCACTTCTAATTGAAATGCTAAATTATACGAGGAAGGTTTAAATACGACAAACTTGTTAATTTGTGGTAACTCTAGGTCACTGAACTAAAGTAGGTACCTACCTACCTACGTCAACTTCCTACATAAAACTTTTTTAACATCAGAACTTACTTGGTGCAATATGTATGTTAAAATTTAAGTGTTTCTTGTTTGTTAACAGTGTGCCCGGAAGAACTGTTCAATGAACTTTGCAAATCTACTGCTGCAAGGAAAATTAAAACATTGAAGGAAATCAACATTGCTTTCCTGCCATATGAGAGTCAGGTAAATACATTTCTTCTTTAATAAAATTTAAGGGTCACCTTTTAACCCTAAAAATCTGTAAATTTCCTAATAATAAATAGCAGGACATTGCACACAGCGCCATCTAGCACCAAGCTAAGCAACAAAGCTTGTGTTATGATGACCAGACAATGGATAGAATACTTATATCCTTTTTTATTTGTTAATACATACAATATTATACATAAAAAAACAACTCTGACGGCAAAAAAAAGTTAATATTAAACTTTTTCAATGGCGCGAATCGAAACCGCACCGTGTGTTCGCCCACTGCGCTACAGAAGTCGTTAATACGAAGAGAGTTGACAATGAATCTGTAGATTAGAGCCAAAATCCGTATATCTATGTAAAAATCATTAGAGTTGGCAGCACTTTAATATCATTAGACACTAACTAATAAAACAACACTAATTCAACACTACACACACTAATGCAATACTAATTCTGTAAATAATGTCAATCTTTATCCTTCCACAGGTGTTTTCATTAGACTCGCCCGAGACGTTCCAATGTATGTACAATCCTGCTTTGGCGCAAACCCGCAACGCTAATATGGAGCGTATCGCTGAACAGATCGCGACCCTTTGCGCTACGCTTGGCGAATATCCCAGTGTGCGTTACCGCAGGTAACATTAAAAAAAAACTACAGATATTTTAGCTCATGTTGGAGCATACATAAATCAAAGCTGCATATTAATAATAATAGCGAATATAGTTCGAGGGTGTAATAGCTACTTACAACCGAGGTAGGTATACTACTTTACATCATTCATGCGAGGTAAATAAAACATTTTTGTACGACATCTTCGGCTTCAAGATGACAGAAATCAGGCGTGCCGACCACTTATTCATCAGACGAATACTAGACATGATGAACTAGCATAAACTTGTATGTTCTTTTTTTAAATTTTAATACAGTCGTCGCAAGTAAACAAACATTTAGTTCAAATGAAATGCCGCCATTTTCATTATTTATAGTAAAAATCATTTTATGAATAAAATATATATTTTACCAAGGAGTTTTGCATAGCTTGAACTGAAATAAAATGCCGCAATAAAATAAACTGAATAAAATCGTTTTTTTTTTTCAGTAAAAAGTGTTGTCATTTTATAAGAAAAGAGATTAGTTAACCAAGGAGTTTGACATAGCTTGAATGGTAAAGTGAACTTTACAATTCAAGCATTCACCCTATGCTTGTATGGTAAAGTGATTTGAAAATGGAACGTTCCATCTAAACAATGCACTGTGTTGTAAATGACAACTTACACAGCCTCTTGCCATACTAGTAAATCCTACTTACCGAGCAGTATGATGTAATAGTAGTTTACCACACAAGGTATGTGTGGTAAACTACTAGTGTAATAGCTACTTACAAGCGAGGTAAGTATACTACTTTACATCATTCTTTCGAGGTAAATAAAAAATTCGGTTCCAAGATGACAGAAATCAGGCGTGTCGACCACTTACTCATCAGACGAAGTACTTGACATGATGAACTAACACTAAGCATTAACTTAGGTATGTTCTTTTTTTAAATTTTAATACAATCGTCGCAAGTGAACAAACATTTAGTTCAAATGAAATTTTCATTTTCATTTGAAAATTTTAATTTTTTTTACAGTAAAAATAATTTTATGAAAACAAAAAAGTTTGACCAAGGAGTTTTGCATAGCTTGAACTGATATAAAAGGCCGCCATTTTTATCCTTTTTTTTTCAGTAAAAAGTTTCCGTCATTTTATAACAAAAGAGATTGGTTAACCAAGGAGTTTGACATAGCTTGAATGGTAAAGTGAACTTTACAATTCAAGCATTCACCCTATGCTTGAATGGTAAAGTTATATAAACAATGCACTGTGTTGTAAATGCCAACTTACACAGCCTCTTACCATACTAGTAAATCCTACTTACCGAGCAGTATGATGTAAACATATGTAGGCTTGGCTCTTAGATAGGTGTATGGTCTTTTTTGTGTGAAATGAATGAAATGAAAGCATTCTATTTGCGGCCGCACGATTGCGATCAATTACTGCAATATAGTTTTACGTTTTTAAACCAAACGCGTCCTGATTTTAGAATTACATTTGCTTTAAACTCATTGGATTCAATGAACTTTAAAGAATAGCGTCTTACTTAAACGTTTTCTCTCAGCTACTTCTGTTTATTTTATTTATGTTTTTATTTTTTTTCTAGCGACTGGGAACGGAATGTGGAGCTCGCTCAGCTGATTCAACAGAAGCTTGATGCATACAAGGTAAAATACATTTTATTTTAAACTAAAACCTTCCTCGAAAACCACTCTATCCATTGGTGAAAACAGCACGAAAATCAGTGCAGTAGTTTTAACTAAGCTTTTGTTGTGGTGGCCAGTAATAGATAGAAAACTTATATACGTTTTCTTTTGTAAATACATACTTATAACACATCCCTATCTCTTGTATTAATACTAACTAATCGATTTGATCAGGCTGATGAGCCGACAATGGGCGAGGGTCCCGAGAAGGCGCGCTCGCAACTGATAGTGATAGACCGCGGGTTCGACTGCGTATCGCCGTTACTTCACGAACTGACGCTCCAAGCCATGGCATACGATCTGCTGCCTATTGAGAATGACGTTTATAAGTAAGTCATATGGACTAAATGTTTTTTGTCTTTTGTCATTTTCACTGTTAAACGGCTTAATTTTATTGTAGGGGTAGTCCATAGTATGGATAATGTTATGTTATACGGATTTTATCCTGCTGAATATAACCAGCCAGTACGACTAGCGACAGCGATGCACGACAATGGAGGACGACGATTTATTGACAATTGCACTTCTGGCATCAACGAAAAATGAAATGTCGGTTATTGGGTACATCCGTAAAATACTAGAGAATCTGCGAGAGTCAATTTTATTAAGAACTTATTAATTTAAAATCAATTTTGATCAGGAGCATCGCTTAGTCTGACGTGTCAACTCCAGTGTAATTTGTAGCTCTGAATGATTAATACTCATATATTTTCTCCATCATTTAGATACGAAGCGTCCGCCGGTCAGATGAAGGAAGTGTTACTCGATGAGAATGATGAGCTGTGGGTGGAGTTGCGACACCAGCACATTGCCGTTGTGTCTACATCAGTCACTAAGAACCTTAAGAAGTTCACTGACTCCAAGCGTATGGGTGTAGGTGAGTGTTCGTTTTAACACCAGGCACTAGCAGTTCAAAGAGACGTGAAGAGATCCCCTCCCCACATTGGCAACTGACATTCTTGCTACTCAACCAGTTGCCAAGAAGATAGGTTATTTAATTTCTCAACTAGTTTCCTACTAAGAATTAATAAATAAGTATGGTTATATTAGAGGAATTTTAGTTCTCAGTCCACAAACAATAAGGCCTGCCGCCTTATTGTTTACCTGCTAGAAATCTGTCTCCCTGCTATATTATCTTAAACTTTACCTTTTATGTTCGTGTTTTAGCAACAAAACGAATGTGCTATCGCTAGACAGTTTTCGTTGCTGTATTACAAAACCAATTTCCGTCATCCTTGCTTGAAAAGCAGTGCTTTTCCGCCCATAGGCCGAAAATAGTAACTTTCGACCCTCTAAAGGACTAATTTGATTGGTCAACAAAAATCAAGTAGGCTTTGAAATTCAAAATGGCCGATAATTAAGGAATCTATCATTAAGATAAAAACTAGTAGGCCACGGTTTTTATATAACGCAGTTTGTGCATGCGAGGCTTAAGCACCTAAGCACCTATGCGCCTATGCAGATTTATTAACAACTTATGCGACTTTGTTTTATACTATGTAGTGATACATGCATAATATAGCCGTGCGAAGCCAGGGCGGGTCGCTAGTTTTGTATATAAGAAAAAACATAACAAATGTTTTAAGTGTAAATAACAGACGATATTACCTTCAAGGTGACAAGTCATCAATGCGAGACCTCTCCCAAATGATCAAGAAGATGCCACAGTACCAAAAGGAGCTATCAAAGTACGCGACCCACCTGCGTCTTGCTGAAGACTGTATGAAGTCCTACCAGGGAGACGTTGACAAGCTGTGCAAGGTTGAACAGGTAGGAATTATGGAAACAAACTAATATGTAGCTTACCCCCGAATACTGAAAGGCTACTTAATGTTAAGTGGCGCTTAAATTGAAATTTAAGTGTAGGCTTCAATAGAACACATACACTTAATGTCAATTTAAACGCCACTTAAGGTTAAGTAGCCTTTCAGTATTCGGGGGTTATAGTTTGCACCCCCACTCACGTAAGTCCCGATCTGAGATTGATAAATTCTTTATTGCACAGAACTTAGCACAAATTAGGTACGTTTGAAAAACACAACTTAAATCTAAATGGTACAAATAGTGGCCTTATCGCTTAAAAGCGATCTCTTCCAGGCAACCTTCGTGGAAATATTGGGATAAAAAAGTAGCCTACATGTTATTTTTAGAACTAGCTATCTACATACCAAATTTCATCGCAAACAGTTCAGTAGTTTTTGCGTAAAGATGTCCCAATTATTCCTGTCGTTTGCATATTTTGCATATAGTTCATTTGTTTAGGATTTTACTGTAAAGCCATAAAACATATTACGTTGGGCTATCTAGCTTTAAAGTAAGTAAAAGTTGTACAATGAATGATTAAAATACTAAGAAAGTAAAAACTTTTTTAGGGTTCCATACCTCAAAAAGTAAAAAAGGAACCCTTATAAGATCACTCTCTTGTCCGTCTGTCCGTGTGTTTTACATCTAGTAAAACACACGGACAGAGCTTACATAGTATATTTTTTTGTTATCCAGGATCTCGCTATGGGCACAGATGCAGAAGGTGAGAAGATCAAAGATCACATGAGGAGCATCGTACCAGTACTTCTTGATCAGGTAACATAACTCATAAAGAGGGGCTTATTTACAGTCTTGAGGGTTAAGCAAGGCCTAGCGCTCATTGCTGATTACCAGTGTGGCAATAATGTTTCTCGTTCTGTGCTTCGGAAGCCAAGTTAAACTTTGGCCCCGGTTGCTTGTGGATATAATTTCTGTGACTAGGCTGCGGTACGAAATGGACATGTAGCGCGCTCTATGCGCACGCATAGCGCCGTAAGCATTTTTAGTAACCTCGCAATTTCGGACCGGGAAATTTGATCGTTAGCACGGTTCATTCAGTTTGGTCTTTTAAAAATGACAGAAAAACTATCCCTGACCGACTGGAGCGACAAAAGTAATATATTTCGGCTAATAGAGGCTTTACCTGAAAACTCTAAACCACTATATGGAACGAAAAAAATACTAATTTTAACCTTTTAACGTTTCTTTAAGGGGCAGCGCCTACTCCCAATTAAATAAACACCAGACTGGTGACTGCGTCATAAGTTATCTATTAGGCTCCTAATAATATTCAATTATATTTGTTCGTTTATTTTTCAGAGTGTAATAAACTTCAACAAGATGCGTATAATAGCATTATACATAATGTCAAAGAACGGCATCTCAGATGAGAACCTGAACAAGCTGGTGACGCACGCGCAGCTCGAACCTTCTGACAAGCAGACGTTGCTTAACCTTGCCAATCTTGGCCTCAACGTCGTTATTGATGTAAGTTATAACTTTTTTATTTCATTAATTAATATTATAAATAAATTCATCTGTGTACAATCAGGTAACAAAAGTACACATCCACCATACAGTTCTAAAATTTCAATCTTTAGAATATTTTCATTATAATTATGTTTGTCTAATAAATTCATCATGAGATGAAAGATGAAACTTTAAGAGGAAAGGGTACCAGGGGCTTTTTCCATACAAACAATTACAAACGTAGTCGACTGTTTTCTCCCTGGATAATGACACTAGAGCAAATATTTTTGGTGCATAAAACTTATAACTGCCATGACCATGCCCCTATTTTTTGTTTTTTTTATTATTTAATTTTTTTTACTTTTAATTTCTATGATAATTAGAAAATAAAAAAAACCAAAACATAGGGGCATAGTCATGGCAGTTATAGGTTTTATGGCACAAAAATATTTGAGCTAGTGTCATTATCCAGGGAGGAAACAGTCGACTACGTTTGTATGGAGAGAGCGCAGGTATCCTTTCACCTTAACTCTATCTATAGGGTCCTTAAAATCCTGCTCAAATAGAAAATAGGTTTTAATTTTTTTATGAATTAGTGTCAAGATGAATTATATAAATAGTTATTATGTATTAGAGTTATTATTGAAATTGTCTAAAATAATAATTTTGTACTTATTTATAAACAGGGGAACAGAAAGAAGCAGTACCAAGTACCAAGGAAGGAGAGAATCACAGAACAAACTTATCAAATGTCACGATGGACGCCGGTTATCAAGGTTTGTATGTTTTAATTAGGAATATTCTTAATTTTTAGGAAGCTACATATCTAATCTTGCAAAGTTTACAGACTCTAATCCTACCCTCTTAGACAAGATTACTTTCCATTAGCGATATCGCCCATCGAAACTTGTCTACCATTTTTTTTTCTGTAACGCAAGACCAAGTAACTTTTCGTTGGCTTATTTCAATTTCATATGATATTAAAAAAAAGTGAAAACTTATAAAAGATTAAAAAAAAAACAAATTAATAAAACAAAAACGAAAACATATAGGTACTTATTCAAGCAATAACTGAAATGTTCGGTGAGATTCGAACCAGGGGCAAAACATTCATACAAGTGTTAAGTAGCGCTCAAAAACACCAAGCCACATAGTCTTATTACCAAGCGACGGAAATATAGTACTGTGTTCGGAGATTTTATCTCATCTAAAAATATGCGTACCGCGCTAAAAGAAGTTTCGATTGTGGCCATATCAATAATATTAAAGAAAGCAATCTTGTCTAAGAGTTCATGGCTGGCTGCACTACAAGTTATTCTTAGAGGACTTTGTCTCGGTGCAAAAAGTCTACCTACCCCCTTTTGTCACTAAGCGCAGATTATATAAATATCGCGCTATTTCTTATTTTACGTATTAATCTTAATATAAATTAATGTTGTAATGAGTTCCAATATTTTTTATACTTAGGTATTTTAAGCTTTCATAGGCGCCTCTAGCCTGACAAAGCAAATTAATATTTCGTCATATCTTGTCTGCTTTATCTTTGTTATTGTTTGTTAAGCTATTGCATAGCTTTTATCGCGGGCTTTGAGCGCGGCGACCGAATCAAGAAATTCTGTAACGAAAATAATTTTATGATTAATATGAATGATATATAGAACTTTGAAAATGAATGAGTTTGCAGACTGAAATATATGTGCGTATCGGTTTCTTTCGTATGTATATCATGTAATTTGATTTTTTTTAAATCTTAGGATATAATGGAGGATGCAATTGAGGATAAACTCGACCAACGTCACTTCCCGTTCCTCGCGGGACGCGCACAAACATCAGGCTACCAAGCACCGACGAGGTAAATAAAACACTTAATTCATGGAGGAGCAAAATACTTTATCTTAGCAGCTACTGCCTGCCTAGCATGAAGATCAAAACACGATACGATAACGCGATATAACTACATCAACTCGCAAAATATGATAGATAAAGCCGCCATGTCGAATTTTTATCATAATTTTTATCGCAATTTATAATAAAAATTCAAAATGGCGGCTTTATCTATCATATTTTGAGAGTTGATGTAGTTATATCGCGTGATATCGCTTTATCATATCGTGTTTTGGTCTTCATGCTAGGCAGGCTGAACATATTATGATGGTTTATTTATACTTCTAAAATCTGCATTTTTACATTTTCTACACAAATAGACTCCGAAACTACTGGATCGGTTTTGATGATACTTGGTATGAGGATACGTTGATTCATTGGGAGTATTATAGTCCGCGCTTCGAATGATGACTACTGGTGGAAAGTAGAAATGGTATGCGCAGAACTCAATTTTCATATAAATATCGAGTTCTGCGCATATCCCTTCCACTTACCCCAGAGGTCATCATTCACCGCGCGGAGAATAACATATGTTTTATGCCGATATTCCCCACGGGATCGTGCACTGCTAGTACACTGTAAATAGGCTATTTCTGCAGTTGATAATATGTGAGAATAATATTGAAATTACAGAAAATGAATTAGTGTGTATTTCTATTGCAGTGTTCGTTACGGCCACTGGCACAAGGACAAAGCCCAGCAGACTGTCAAGAATGTACCGCGTTTGATTGTATTCGTGGTTGGAGGTAATACTTCTATATTTATAACTTTATATTGAACTTTTATCCCTTAATTCTACGAAATATAAAAAAAATTAAACAGCACAGCTACTATAATATACAGGGTTATTGGAAACTATACTAGCAAGCTGTTGAGGGCTACTTCTGTGCACCTTAACGATCGACTTTTGGGAAATTACTTAATTATAAAAAACTAACGACCCGCCCCGGCTTCGCACGGCTATATTATGCATGTATTATACATTTATAAACCATCCTCTTGAATCACTCTATCTATTAAAAAAAACCGCATCAAAATCTGTTGCGTAGTTTTAAAGATTTAAGCATACATAGGGATATAGGGACAGAGAAAGCGACTTTGTTTTATACTATGTAGTGATTCCATACTAAAATAATAACATAAATCCATCAGTTCAAATAAACTCGACAAAGGTCACAGAATCAATCATATTACGTATGGTAAAGCGCGGGCGGGACATCGCGCCCGCGCCGCGCGCTCTCTTTGCCGCATAGACATAGAAAATGGCCAGACAGTACTAGAAACACTTAATTTTTTTTTTATATGTATCAGGTTCTGACTAAAGTCGTAGAACAAAAGTTGATCGTTAAGGTGAACAGAAGTAGCCCTCAACGGGTTGCTAGTATAGTTACCAATAACCCGGTATGAATTATATACCTTTACACGACTAATGACCAAAAAAGAAAATGTCCAATCAAACTTATTGTCCAACCACAAAAATGTCCATCTGTAGAAATGTCCAACCAGATTCATGACCAACCAATGTATATTCCCCACTAACTGTACCTGTAACTATTTATATTTGTGTTTGACGACCCAGTTGGCACAATGGTCACCATCCCGGACTGCCAAACACAGGGTTGCGGGTTCGATTCCCGCCACAGACAAGTATTTATGCTAAGATATTTGTCTGTGGTCTGGTTGTTCATCTGTATTATAAGTATATATTTACAAAAGAAAAGTATGTATGTAGTATATCCGTTGTCTAGCACCCATAACACAAGTCTAGTTACTTAGCTTGGGGCTAGATGGCGATGTGTGGAGTGTACTGAAATATTTATTTATTTATTCATTCCCAGGTATATGTTTCTCCGAGATACGTTGCGCGTACGAAGTGACAGCCGCGGCCAAGAACTGGGAAGTGATCATCGGCTCCTCAAACATCACCACTCCGGACAACTTCCTCTCAGACCTCAGCTCTCTTACCGCCTAAACAACAACCGAATGGGCGATATAACGCTCTTATTATTTAATCTTTTAGTGATTCCACTATTATAGGCTAATTTGATTAGTCAATACTTTGATGTTTTAGCAAGCTGTAGAATGTACAACAATCTCACATTTAAACAAGTGATCTTATAACGGTTCCTTTTTTTACCTTTTAAGGTACGAAATCCTAAAAACTTCGAGATCTAAAGACTAGAGCGCAACTACCAAAAAAAGTTCTCAACGGTGTAGGAATACAACTTGACTGACATATTTATAATACCATTCCATTCAAAACCGGGAGTGGAACTTTTGGCGGTAACTAAAAACATAGTGACTCGCCTGTGATTGGTTACATTGCCGGTTTTTGTCATCCAGAAGCCAGTAATTAAGAAAAAGACTAAAGTTTTACTTAGGAACGTTTCTGATCGCGGCGGTTAGTGCGCGCTTGGTACTGTAGTTATTTTCTATCGTTCACAGTTTATCCGTACAAAAAGCATTCAAGTTACTGGCACTATTTCCGCGCATAAGATTTGTAACTGAGTAGGAAGTGGTATTGATCTCTCTACAGCTTGCTATTAATAACTCAAAGATCTACCTGAAAATCAGGCTGTTAAATTACTTAATATTTTAGACATTTAAACTGCTATGTCTTCGAATCGTTCAAATGTATGTGTGTTTTTCACATGGGATAATCATATCTGGCGTTTCATGTTTTCCTTAACGCTTGAAATCTACGGGTGCTTTCATAGTATGGCAAGTGACGGAAATCTATAATATAAACACTTTTTTTAATATATTATGTATGTGCTCTATTAACAGCGTAACTCTCTTTAAATTTTGCGAGCCTGATAGATAAATAAATTATTTATTGTAAACACCATTTTCAAATAACATTAAATGAAAACAAAGCTAAGTGCTACAAAGGGCGGCCTTATGGCTCAAATCGATGCCTAACTATGAAAGCACCATTTGCTTTTATTCTCGTGTGTAGTTAAAACATTCCTATCGTGTGCGTAGTTCCGTCTCTTCGCATTTCTATTTGTCACAGTTATTGGCGTGCTAAGATACAGTGATACCAATTTATCTGTTCAAAGTGCACAATGTTGGAAAATGGACTAGCTTAAACCCTTATATTTTAGGGTCGTCTATTTAGTATGACTTTACCTAGTCACGTCAGCCGGAATATCTGGATGATGTAACTTTGTATAATGTAGAATAAGGTAACTGCGAGTAATAACCATCAGCCACCTTAAATAAAAAACTAAATATTTCGTAAAAATAGGGAAATTATTTAAAAACAGGTCATTGGATAAATATTTACTTTATCGTCAATCTGAAAAACAGTTTATTTGTTTATTTTCCTGTTATTTTGTCACTGATATTAAGGTTTTAAAAAAACCTTTTAGTGGCTCTTACCCGCAGGTACTTTATAATTATTTTAGAAGAAAACGGTGGCAGATCACTTGGTTTGACTGTATTCTACATTTTTTAGGATATAAGTACAATATAAATCAACATAACCCATTTCAACTTAACCAATTTTTTAATACATTTCGCGTGACGCGCTTCTAACTGTTTCGAATTATTATCCATTGTTATATCTTACTGACTTGTATGTTTAAGACTTAGGATATGTTGTATTTAATGTGTAGTAATATATTCTGTGGTAGATGTAGTTCAAGAGGCTTCATTACGTGCTAAATAAGTTTACCGGCCTGAAGTTTTTTTTTACATATGATAGGTCAGCGTTTGACCACTATCACACCTGTCTGATGGTAGGTGACGATGCGGCCTAAGATGTAACACGCCGTCCTAGAAGATACCTATTCACTCGCGACTTGAAGACACCCAAATTGAATTACAGGAAAAATAGCCGCAGACTGATTCCATGTTTGTTGTTTACAAATGTGCTATCAGTGAGGGAGAAATATTGCGCTCATATTAGGTAATTTATATTTAAGAGGAAAGGGTACCGGGGGCTTTTTCCATACAAACTATTACAAACGTAGTCGACTGTTTTCTCCCAGGATAATGACACTAGAGCAAATATTTTTGGTGCATAAAACTTAAAACTGCCATGACCATGCCCCTATTTTCTGCTTTTTTTAATTTTTTAACTTTTTTAATTTCTATGATAATTAGAAAATGAAAAAAACCAAAACATAGGGGCATAGTCTTGGCAGTTTTAGGTTTTATGGCACAAAAATATTTGTGCTAGTGTCATTATCCATGGAGGAAACAGTCGACTACGTTTGTATGGAGCGAGCGCAGGTACCCTTTCACCTTAACAGACTTCAAAAAAGGATGTGGTTTTCAATTAGATTGTATTTTTTAGTGGCTGTTCGCGCATAACTTCGTTGTTTACATTAACATCAAAATATGATCTAGGCTTTTAAACAACCACAGTTATTTTCACTACTAAAGTTGTTTTAAATTAAGATACTTACCATGTACCATGTCTCGTGAAAATGGTGCTTGAAACATCATCAAAACAACGACCTCTACAAAATAAACAAAAAACATGGTAAAAATCCTAACTTTAGTAGTGAAATATAACTAACTTTACAGCATATAAAATTAAAATACACTAATTACATTACCAAAGATTGCTTACTTTGTCTTTCGCTGCAACTTCGGACCGGCCAACTTCAAACCACTGTATTGAAATGAAATTCTAACATATGTACCAATTTTGTGAAACAAATCAACAAACAACAGTAAGTTAGGGCCTCTAAGATAAATTACATCAAATTTAAAATATTACATGAATGTGCAATTATGTAGCAGTTATTATAAAAATAATATTATTGTTTATCAGTATTCTATTGTTACAATGGTCATTAAATTATTTAATCATCGATCATTGTCAGTGTTTTAATTTACGAATAATCAGGGAAGTTCCGATAGAGAAACGACCAAGTGCGAACAAATGCCACTCCACGGTACCTACTTTAAATTTGTTTAATTGTACCATTCATAGTACAGTCAGCAAAGGACTGAGGGTAGCATGTGCATATTTTAAAGTTTTAATTTTTTTTAGATAACGGTTTAGTCATTGTTAATAATTTAGCTTAATATCTATCACTAAAGCTTTCAAAGTGTTAGTTATTTTACGCAGAATAATCAAAAAAATATAGAACCGTTATAAAAAAATAAAACTTTAAAAAAATATGCACCTGGTACAGCCTTTGCTGACTGTACTAGCGATACATCAATATTTATGATGGTACTACTGACTGATCATGAATGGTACGTGTTGTACCAAAACTTTAAAACTTTATTCCAAGTTTATTCCTGAGGCTTTTAATATAATGCGTCTTACACACATCGCCAAAATAAAACCTCTGAGAAATTGTATCATGTTATTTCTACGTATAGAATACTTAGTAGAAAACTACACATCACATGAGTTAGTAACATGTAAATATATTATTTCATTTTATAAAATCCCTTTAAATAATTTCCTATCTTTAATATTTGTTTTCAACACAAACAGAAACTTCCACTTTCTTGTTTATATTTCGTTTCAGGCATGGACTAAGATCAAACGTACCTATGACTATTTTTATTATAAATAAATAAATATTGCAGGACATTCGACACATCGCCATATAGCCCCAAGCTAAGTAACTAGACTTGTGTTATGGGTGCTAGACAACGGATATACTACTTATACCATATGAAATGCTTATATCAATCGTAAATAAATAGAGCTTATTTTAAGTTACATTTTGTTTTGCTTTTAAATAAATGTTTGTGTACCTATACATGCATCTAAATATTACTTTTTTTTGGGGTTTTATTTGTAATGGGTACATAAGTGTGTTTTAATTTTTAATTGCTATTTGTGTAACTAAATTTAATATTTCTAATGGTTAAACATATTTTTACAATGACCTCTACTATTTGATGTTGGGTGTTCGTGCAATATAACTAGTTTTAGAGCGGAAAATACAATTTTTAGAAACCTTTTGAATGCGTGTCTGTCTTCTAACGATATCTGTTTGTGCGACCCCAGTGTTATCTGTAATGTTTATAATTAACTTATTAACCATTGTCACGACTCCCGAGTCAGTGTACGTTTTAATCGTGATTTGAAAGAGTGCAGTCAGCTTTTATATTTTTTTATTTAATTTATTCTGAACGCAAAGTGAAAAAAATGGGGAAGGATTTGGTGATTCTGGCTTATTCTGGCGGCTTAGATACGAGTTGCATTTTGAAATGGTTAGTAAAAAAATTAACTTATGCAAAGGAGTTGGATTATTTTGGTTTTACTTCGGATGTACTTAAATTCGCCGATTTTACATTTCTGTTTCGGCTTTTAACGACAATGATTAGCCGTCGTCATCGCGTCGTCGATCGTTGACTTTGTTTTAAAATAAGCACAAAATACATAAAGATTTTCGCTATCTTATGTTTCGGAGTTTTATGCCTACTTTAATAAGCATTTATAGTATTTTAGTAGCAGGTATGAAAAACTAATAACAGACAAGCAAACCGCCAAAATCTTCTAACTCTCCTATATCTTAGTATACTAATTTTGAATTTAAATATGTATGTAAATACCTTTATATGAACGCAATTTATAATTTAAACGTGGTTACAGGTTGATCCAAAAGAATTATGATGTGGTTTGCTTTATGGCGGATATTGGACAAAATGAAGATTTTGAAAAAGCAAAACAAAAAGCCATGAAAATTGGAGCTAAAGATGTAAGTTCATTAAACTACGAATCAATCAAGTAGATAGTTATAATTTTTGGTTTTCGCAAACGAGAAGCTTTTATTTACTACAAATATCAACTTATACCGACGTCAATTTTAAACGGACTTCAAAAAATGGAGAAGGTTTTTAAGGTCGTCTGATTTTTAACCCCCGACGCAAA
The DNA here is from genome assembly GCA_907269075.1 of Idaea aversata. Taxonomy (NCBI): domain Eukaryota; kingdom Metazoa; phylum Arthropoda; class Insecta; order Lepidoptera; family Geometridae; genus Idaea; species Idaea aversata. Next base: position 5,495,366 of record OU026084.1, read on the forward strand.
AACGACGGGATGTTATAAGTTTGACGTGTCTGTGTGTGTGTGTGTGTGTGTGTATGCTATGACATCGTAGCTCCCGAACGGATGAACCGATTTTGATTTGTTTCTTTTTTTTTGAAAGGAGAATTAGTTATTAGAACGTGTTATGTAAAGTAATGCGATCTTCCCTTCAAATCGTTGAAAAATGGTGTGACGAACATCAACTGTCAGTCAACCCTAAAAAGACGGAACTCATCCTTTTCACCAACAAAAGGAAGTTACCAGAACTAGAATTACCAAAACTTTTTAATACTAAACTCTCCCTATCGACACAAGTCAAGTATCTGGGCATCATACTTGACAACAAATTGAACTGGGCGAGTCATATCGATGAAAAAATGAAAAAAGCCTGTATAGCTTTTGGTCAGTGCAGAAGACTTGTTGGCAAGAAATGGGGTCTTAACCCAAAGATCACACTTTGGCTGTACACATCAGTTATCAGACCGTCTTTAACATACGGATCGGTTGTATGGTGGCCCAGGACACAACTGATCACAGTGAAAACAAAACTCCAAAGCCTACAACGCCTAGCGAGTGTAGCAGCTACGGGATGCATGAAAACTACCCCATCAGCCGCACTAGAGTATCTCCTAAACCTGAGGCCTCTAGATCTTATCATTCAGGAGGAGGCTAAGCTAGCCGCTCTAAGATTAAGATCAAACGGACTATGGAAGCAAAACATAGAAACAATGCACACAAGAATTCTACCAAGGACCCTAAAAGAAATTCCACTTTTAGAGGCACCCACAGACAAAATTTTATGCTATCACGTCTTCGATAGAAGTTATAATATCCAACTCATAGCGGAAGCAAAAGATAGCTCTGGCATCAATGAAGTTAGGATATATACCGACGGCTCCAAAACCACTGACGGTACCGGAGCCGGCGTCTTCTCGAACGACCTAAATATCAAAATATCAACCACTTTGGACAAACTAAATTCAATTTTCCAAGCAGAGTGCCTTGGAATTATCAGAGCAGCAGAAGCGGTTGCAGCCAGAGATGTCAGGGATCTTAACATCAAAATTGTCTCTGACAGTGCATCCGTACTCCAAGCGCTACAAAACAATACCTTAACATCTGCCCTAATAATGGAATGTCATAACAAACTCCAATCCATTGCAAATACGAACAGAGTAACGTTGCAATGGATAAAAGGGCATAGTAACTCTTTGGGAAACGACGCAGCAGATGAACTGGCTAAAAAGGGAGCCACGGCAATAGTTTATGGCCCGGAACCTCTATTGCCCATACCCCAGGCCCAAATAAAAACATGGCTACGCCAAAAAACCGAAGAAACACACAAAACAGAATGGAGAAACAGCGAAACCTGCAGGCAAACAAAAAGTGCAGTCCCGGAAGCACCTAAAAAACTTGCCCGCAGCATCATTAGACTAAAAAGAAACGAAATCCGAACGATCATAGGTGTTATAACCGGTCATTGTGCATTAAACAAACACTTATTTACCATAGGTGTTACAGATAGCCCTCTGTGCAGGGGATGCATGGAGGCAGAAGAAAACCCACAGCACGTGCTCATGGAGTGCAGTAGCGTGGCTGATCAACGGGCTCGGTCTCTTCAATCGCCGACATCTCTTCCGGAGGCCTGTAGCAACCTGAAAAGGCTGCTAGCTTTCTGGGAGGACCTGGGATGGTTGGAGTGACAAGTAGGATATACACACACGCACAATGGCCCAAATAATGAGGCTAAGTGCGGAAACAGCCCCGTAAAACTAAACTAAACTAAACTAGTTATTAGTGTTCTTAGCTATGTTTGATTGAAATTTGTTCAGCTGTCTGAAATTTATGGGGGTCGAGGGTTTTTTAAATTCTAACTTTATTTTTTTACGGAATAGAGTTCATAAAAAGTGTGGTCCCCCATTCATAGGTGTGACTTAAGATGCTGTGTGTTCTCTCTGGCTGTTTTTATCACAGTATTTACCTCGTCCAGGTAATCGTAGAAGATTTACGTCGTGAATTCGTATTCAAGTACATGTTGCCGGCCATTCAAATGGGCTTGGTGTACGAAGGTCGGTACTACCTCGGCACGTCCCTCGCACGTCCGTGCATTGCCGTCGGACTTGTAAACGCGGCTAAGAAGTTGGGAGCTAAGTAAGTCATACTAATTTAATAAAAATAATTATAATATTTCTAAAAAAATCTCCATTTTAACCGACTTAAAAAAGGCGAATTTGTCGTCGTATAATTTTTGTTGTAGAAATTTTACGTAAGTAAGTTTAAATCACTTTCTCGCATCCCTCAAGTGTAGGTTTCAAACTTTAAAATGCCTCATTTATTATTAAAAAGGGATCTAATGAGATACATAAGTAGATAACTTTTATCAAAATACAAAATGTTTCATTATTTTACATAGATAATGGTATTTACCATTACATACATTCGTTTAATACAAAAGTAATTTCTTTTGCAGATATATTTCTCATGGTGCAACAGGCAAAGGTAACGATCAAGTCAGATTCGAACTGAGTGTCTATTCATTATGGCCTGAGGGAAAGGTAATTTCATTTAAAAAAATATAATAATAACTTTACAAATTGCGAAAATAACTCTGTTCCATTTTCACACTTTTTTTTTTTAATTTAATTTATTTAATTTAATAAGATAATTTCTCTATTCGCTGGATATTGGCGGAATGTAATGGAATGAATTGAATATAACTAGAAATACAGGGTCCGGTAATTAATGGATAAGAACCTACGGATAGAGAACACTGTACCGCCGCCGCGCCGGTTCAGAAAAATAAAAGGCTCTATGAAAGTATCTCGATTTCCGAGATATCCACCATTTTTTTTTATTTCACTACCTTCTCCGTGCTTTTTGGTGGTTAAAAAATAATGAAGTTTGAGTTAAATCTTATAATTTAAAAAAACTTTCGGTGTGTCATAAAAATAATTATTTGCATTTCATAGCACATTTATCCTGGAATACTATCCAAAAAAAGACTGAAGTAATTCATTTATTTGCAGTTTTGACACCAAAAAGCATGGAGATGGGAATGAAATTTAAAAAAAAATTAAAATGGCGGTGTATCTAGGAAACCGAAAGACTATCATAAAGCATTACTTTCATTTTCCTCACCCGGCACAGTGACCTCTATCCGTAGGTTCCAGCTTATCCATTCATTATCGGACACCCTGTATTTGCTTGAATTTTGGTATAGAGATAGAACTCTGAGAAGATTTTTTTATCCTTCCCGTGCTCATTTACGTGAATAATTCAATGTATTTTTTTCTTTTTAATCCGTTTGTTCTTTGTTTCTCTCAGATAATAGCACCATGGCGACTGCCAGAATTCTTCGATAGATTCCAAGGCAGGAGTGATCTCATCGAATACGCTAAAAAAGAAGGCATACCTGTGTCTGCTACGCCTAAGGAGCCTTGGTCTACTGACGAAAATATTATGCACATTAGGTTAGTTAAATTAAACACACATAAAGATTTCATATTTCATTGATTGGGTACCTACTTTTGTCGGTTGAAATTAACACCACTGATATTTTAGAAAAAATATAAAAAAAAATTCAGGACATTTCACACATTGCATCGCCATCTAGCCCCAAGTTAGGTAACTAGACTTGGTTATGGGTGCTAGACAACGCATATACTACTTATATACTTTTCTTTTTTAAATATAATACCTACTTATAAATAATTTAAATAAATATTGCAGGACATTCCACACATCGCCATCTGGCCCCAAGTTTTAGATTTGTGTTATTGGTGCCACACAACGGATATACTACTTATATACTTTCCTTTTTTAAATACATACTTATAATACAAAGAAAAAACCAGACTACAAACAAATATCTAAGCAAAAATACTTTTCTGGCCTGAGGCGGGAATGGAACCCGCAACCCTGTGTTTGGCAGACCGGCAAAGTGACCATTGTGCCAACTGAAAACTTTTACATTTGCTGAAACTATAGTCTATTCACTAATCAAATAGACCAAAATGACATAAGCAGGCAAAAGTAGCTCCTGTCAGTTTAGTATTTGGTTTGTGAATGAATGGATACTAAAGTTATTCTGCGTTATTTCTGATTTAAAAGTAACTGCTCTTTATTTTTTCAGTTATGAATCAGGTGTTCTCGAAGACCCCGCAGCGATACCTCCAGGAGGGATCTATAAGATGACTAGAGATCTACAGAAAGCTGAAGATTACCCCAGCGTTATTGATATTAATTTTGAAAAAGGTTTTTGAGGTTTTTGAATTTTGAAACAGTTAAATTGTGAGCTATCGCCGCAACACCCTTTCAGATAAATGATTCACTCACGCGATCACGAAATGCACCAACCAGCGCAGCGGCTTAAAGCTGATTGGTGGATTAACTTCCTATTCGACTATCTTAGCACAAAAAAGATTTATGATATATCACGTATATGTATAAGACATAAGATAATAATAATGGAAAGATGTTCGGGCACATAATAGTTTGTTGGTTGGGGCATAACTTCTATGTACGAGCCATGCCTCGTACCTAAGTTTATTCACCTTAGCACTTCTTTTTAACTTAAGTCATCAATTTGCACTATTCAAGTATTTCCAATAAATTTTATTTTCAGTCAGTTCGTAATTGACCGCCCCGTGTCGCGTACTCATAAGCACTTAACATTATTTAGCACTTTAAAATTAATTATTAAAATATCAATCAATCAATAACAGCATTTTCAATAAAGTTCAATAATAACCACCAGCCAAGAGATCGTTCATGGTCCTTCGTGTCTATTCGGAAAGACGGGAGACCATTACGCGTGTGACCTAAATAAGTACCATTGCCTTTTGATAAACGTGTAGTGCACGTTCCGTTTTTCTGGAGAATTAGCACTGTGGAGTACGCTCCAATCAACGGTTGTGGGATACATCCTGCACCAAGCACAGCACAGCACATCAAGGTTGAGAGAAATCTCGCCAACCCAGCATAGCACATCAAGATTGAGAGAAATCTCGCCGCCAGCACCTAAGTATCGACATTCCTAAGGGTAGGAGTCGAGCGTAGCACAGCACCGAGCACAGCATCGAGCATAGCATCCCGCTGACCGCACAGCATCGGCTTTCAGCCAAGAGATCGTTCATGGTCCTTCGAGCCGGATTTTTTTATCTTTTTTTTATGAACCGTTTTAGATGTTTTTTTTATTTATTTTTTTATTTGTAAGGGGTATTTCAAAGGAAGTCCCATTTACATTTTAATTGCCATATGACCTTCTTGAAGTTATTTTGAATATTACTAAACTTAGCTACTCACCCTTATTCACAATCAACCCTATGAGATTGCATAGTGCGCAATAATAGACGCTAATTGGCTAGGATGAGGAGAGCAGCTCAAAATTGACCAATCATAGGGCCGCATTTCGCGCAGTGCGTTCACTTATCCAAGAGCAACTTAAGAACTGTTTGTGAATACGAGCGATAGTCACCATATATATTTTTGTTATAATTCTCAGGTTTACCAGTATCAGTACGTATACCAAGTGGACACGAGAAATCTTTGCTGGTAACTGATCCACTATCGTTAGTTGAAACACTGAACAAGTTGGGTGGACAACATGGCGTTGGCAGGATTGACATTGTTGAGAACCGTTTCTTAGGATTAAAGGTTTGTTACATTACAACTAAATTAAACATAATAACGGTGGTTCTGAAACTATTTTTTTACCTAATAATTTGCTTAATCGCTTGCTGAAATATAATGAGGGATCTGAAGATAAGCCCATTAAGCAATCTATCTTATATTTATAAAAATGAATCTCTATATTTTCCTTAGTCCCTAGACTATTTTTAATCTATCGCATAGCTTTTATCGCGGACTTTGAGCGCGGCGACCGAATCAAGAAATTCCGTAACGAAAATAAAACCTAACACCCCCCACTCCGCCTACCATGTAGCTCGGCCGAGCGTTCGCTTAACGTGTATGTATATGGCACGACTGTACGAAGCTCACACGATGCAATAGCTTTACCGCGGCAGTCCTCGAGTGCCACACTTTTTTTTTCTGTTACAGTCACGCGGCCTCTATGAAACACCAGCTGGAACTGTTCTTCATATTGCACATGTCGATTTAGAAGCATATGCACTTGATAGAGAAGTTTTAAGGTACTTACAATAATCCAGACTAATATTAAAAATGCAAAAGTGATTGTCTGTCTGTTACGTTTTTAGGGTTCCGTACCCAAAGGGTAAAAACGGTACCCTATTACTAAGACTTCGCTGTCCGTCTGGCCATATGCCTGTCATTAGGCTGTATCTCATGAACCATGATAGTAATTTTTACGCCTAGATCCCAGCTTTAATGAATTATTGCGATCTTGGAGTAAGATAATGCTAGTATTGATCCGAGTCCCGAACTCATGCGTGTGAAACTAGTTTGATTGCGTCGCAATGGTTGGTTGACCACAGAACAGATTCAAAAATTCAAAAAATCAGATTTTAAAAATGTTCGTTGTTTGATTTTTCCAGAGTAAAGAAGTATCTCCAAGACAAAATGGCTGACTTCGTATACAACGGGTTTTGGTTCTCTCCCGAGGCTAACTTCACGAAGCAGTGTCTACAGCTTTCACAGGAAACTGCTACTGGATCAGTCACGGTTCAGATATATAAAGGAAACGGTAAAATATCTTTATAAATATATAATTCTACTATACGTGTGTATGTCACTGAACTCCTCCTAAACGGCTAGACCGATTTGAATGATTTTTTTTGGTATGCGTTTGGGTGGAGCTTGGATGAAATAGATTCACAAAAGCTGCAGTCGGTGTTTTTTTTTGTATATGGCAAAAGCGCATCGCATCGTAGGGACTGGACCCAGCAGGCACTAGACAGGGAATAGTGGAAGGAGAGGAGGGAGGTCTTTGCCCTGCAGTGGGATGGAATAGGCTAAAAATAAATAATAATAATATGGCAAAACAACATTTGTCGGGACAGCTAATCTTTAAATAAGAATAGAGTTTGCATTAAACTTATTGGCCGTCCTGAAGTTAGCTGCGAACGCGGTTAGGATGAGTGGGTTATAGTGCGGGTGCACATAAAGTTATTGCACTCGTGCAGTACCTTGCCCCTAATATCAACACTGGCATTCTCTTCAATGAGAAACAAGAAAGCTCTGAAACTACAAGAGCTACGAGTCTGTAGGAGGGTTCTGTTTAGGACGTAGGTGAGCACAAAGAAAGGATATTTGAAAATTCTACTTATGAGGATAAAAAGGTCTGAGTTTGTAGTGGTAAGCATGGACGTAATATTTTCCTACTAGTAAGTAACTATAAGTTCCTTGAAAGTTTCTATCCATCTTTTTTTTTTCAGTTACTGTCCTGGCAAGGAAAAGTGCTACAAGTTTGTACAACAAAGACTTGGTGTCCATGGATATAGCCGGTGGGTTCTCCCCTGAAGACAGCACTGGCTTTATCAACATCAACGCCCTGCGGCTTAAGGAATACGCTAGATTTTCTTCACAGAATAAATAAATTGTTAAAATTGTATTGGCAATAAACTTTTAGCAGAATGAAAACCGAATCATTTTTTAAAAAACCTATAGGTACAAATAGGAAGCATGAAGTTTGTGATTTTTGAAGTGAAAACTTCTTATGGCGCGTTGGGCACTTTTGTGGGTGAGCATTTTCAGCCGTTCTCGCGACAGACGACAGATTTTCTCGCGACAGATGAGATTTTACACAGATATACAGTTTTTTAATTTGGCTGTTAATTTTATTTATTTATTTATTGACGGACGACTATTTGTTGGACGACAAATGTCGGACGACTATTTGTCGGGCGACAGATAGTCGTCGGTCTATTTGTCGGACGACAAATAGTCGTCCGTTTTGCGTATGTTCTCGCGACAGATGAGATTTTACACAGATATACAGTTTTCACTTCTGCCTGCACTCCCGGAGTGCGCTGTTTTTTTTATATCGGGACTTACGTGAATGAAACCACGGTGCACAGCAAGTAAAAAATTGCAGATAATGTTGTTTTAAAAATAATTAATGAAATGTCAAATCTACTTTTGAAGCCCTCGCCGTGTCCGTCAGCCGGGCAAAAAAAGTGCTTCTAGAGCGAATTCGTTCGGTGAATAATTAGTGCTCAGTCTGCTGTAAATGTGCGCGAAATAAAAAATTAGTGCATGTAGGCATTGAGGAAAAAAACGGGAAAAACAAATTCTGCTGGAATGACGGTGCTCCAGCAGGAAGATTTTTAAACGAATGACCGGAGAGGTATATAATGTATATCGGCGGATAGCTTATATTTGTGCATAATTGTGCGCGAATAATTAAATTTGTGCGTCTTAGGGTTTTCGAGATATTTCATTTCCTGCTGGGCTGACGTTTTGCAAAAACTTGTATCTCCGAAACCATTAAATGTGCGACCTTGGATTAAACATATATAAGTAGCTCTTAATTTGTGCGTATTTGTGCGCTAATTTGTTTTTCATAAATATCTACTGTTTAAGAGAAATCATGCAACCCTGAAAATTCGAAAGAAACTCCTTGCGCTTAAATGAGAACACGCAGAGGTTCACTGAAAGCGGTATTTGGCTCGTTTTGTTATTCTTTACATGTATAATAAGTTTCAAGACAGTACATACGCGCATTTTTCAATAATAACACTTCAAGTCAAATCTGAAAATGTCATAGCTTTGCAAGAAACCTATTCAACTAAAGATATGTGCGTATATACCAAAAATTAGAGTACCTTTTGAAATACATATCCTGAAAATTTTAGCTTCAAATGTCGCGTATTTAAGTAGATATAAACGAAAAACAAATCATAACTTCAGTTCTTGGCTAACCGACCAAATTCGAATGGTCACGAAAAAGCGACGGTTTCATACATTTTGATGACTTCTTAAATGGACTGTATTATACTGAAGCAGTTAATTGGGTTTAGGTACTGTGAATTGGAAAAGTGTTATGGGAAGTTGCAAAAGTTTTATTTTGAGATTAAGATAGTAGAAACTAGTAAGTACGCTTTTATCTTCCTTACCTATTATAGATTATTGATAGCTCAGGTAGGTAAGTATCTACTTCATTTTACTAAGTTCGCAATACGAAGTTAAACAAAAATGTCGGGTTTGTGCTTAATAAATAATATTATAAGTAATAAAATTATAATAATATTACTTTAAAGGTGGACGCAGATTGATACGCGCCGAGCGCGCCGAATTTTTGCCGTCCACGGAAAAAGGTACCTTATAATAATAGAGATAAGGTATCTACATTTATATTTCCGATGACGTCATCAGAGTCGTCCGCATCGTCAGAGGCGGCCGACACTGAAATAAATAAATGAATAAATGTAGGTATGTACCTTATCTCTATTATTATAAGGTGGACGGCAAACAATTCGGCGCGTATCAATGTGCGGGCACCATTGCATTGATTTTAAAATTACATAAAAAGACGATTGTGTAGGTTCAAATGTCCGGCCGCCGCGCGCCGGGTGGTTGTAACTCGCTCTGTGTGAAACAGTTACACAGAATGCGGCATTAGTGGGAAAGAGTCAGACGCTAGTTAAGACGTATTTCGCTCCTTGCCTCCCGCACCGCTCTCCGCTCTCGGTGTGCTCTCGGTTCACTCACCCCGCTCCAATAGTGTCCGGGGTATATCTAGTGTTGCCAATTTAGCATAATCTTATGCTCGATTTGGCATTTTAAGTTTCAATTCCACATAGTAATAAGTTTGTCATTAATATTTTTTGTCATTAATAATGTCATTAATAATTTTTGCGTGAAGGAGTAACAAACATACATATATACACACACACACAAACGTTCACATTTATAATATTAGTAGGATAGGATATACATATATAGTAGGATGTAAGCCATTATGTTATAAAACCCTATTTAAAACAGTCTCGAGATACTTACGTGTAAAAAGAGGTATTTATGAGATTATTAAAGTTTTGAGAAGTATTGTATTGATCAAAACTATATAGAAATACATATATTATATTTAAAAAAAATGTGTTTTTTTTGTATTTCCTTAATATTTTATTTTAAGTTCAAACATAATAGTATAATAATTTAGGTATAAGCATAAATACCTTCTTAAGTGTTCTAATTACAATCAATTACCTGTCTTAAACTATTTGATTTGTTTAATTTAATGTAGTGCTAGGATCACATTAAATTACAAATCCCACAAGGTCCTACTGTGATCTTAACTATACCTCAGTATTAAAAAAAATCAAAATCAGGTCACTCGTTTTGGGAGATAAACGCGCTACAATTGATTTATATTACCTATTCCGTGGCACTGCCGGAATAAAAAATAGCCAATAACACTCAGTTATCTTCAATCTATCTCTGTGCAAAATTTCATCCAAATTAGTCCAGTGGTTCTGGAATCTGGAGATACCAACATACACACATACAAACATGTTACCAACGTTACCTTTTTGTAGGTATAGAAGGTTAGTATAGAAGTACCTATAGATAAACGTGTCATTTTAGAAATAGTACATGCATTAATATTTCTCTAATGTACCTACTACCTATTGAAAAAATGATAATGCACGAAAACCTCTATAAACGTTCTAAGCGCGACTGTACGGACAACAGCTTCAGTATAATACAGTCCATTTAAGAAGTCATCAAAATGTATGAAACCGTCGCTTTTTCGTGACCATTCGAATTTGGTCGGTTAGCCAAGAACTGAAGTTATGATTTGTTTTTCGTTTATATCTACTTAAATACGCGACATTTGAAGCTGAAATTTTCAGGATATGTATTTCAAAAGGCACTCTAATTTTTGGTATATACGCACATATCTTTAGTTGAATAGGTTTCTTGCAAAGCTATGACATTTTCAGATTTGACTTGAAGTGTTATTATTGAAAAATGCGCGTATGTACTGTCTTGAAACTTATTATACATGTAAAGAATAACAAAACGAGCCAAATACCGCTTTCAGTGAACCTCTGCGTGTTCTCATTTAAGCGCAAGGAGTTTCTTTCGAATTTTCAGGGTTGCATGATTTCTCTTAAACAGTAGATATTTATGAAAAACAAATTAGCGCACAAATACGCACAAATTAAGAGCTACTTATATATGTTTAATCCAAGGTCGCACATTTAATGGTTTCGGAGATACAAGTTTTTGCAAAACGTCAGCCCAGCAGGAAATGAAATATCTCGAAAACCCTAAGACGCACAAATTTAATTATTCGCGCACAATTATGCACAAATATAAGCTATCCGCCGATATACATTATATACCTCTCCGGTCATTCGTTTAAAAATCTTCCTGCTGGAGCACCGTCATTCCAGCAGAATTTGTTTTTCCCGTTTTTTTCCTCAATGCCTACATGCACTAATTTTTTATTTCGCGCACATTTACAGCAGACTGAGCACTAATTATTCACCGAACGAATTCGCTCTAGAAGCACTTTTTTTGCCCGGCTGACGGACACGCCCTCGCCCTACTTACTACCATGTTACTACCCCTAACTTTGACTGACTTGCCAAACAAGAGAAAAAAATGACATGACTTGGTTTTCTGTCACTGTCAATGTCATTAAGCCACCGAGCCGAGCGTACTTCGGTGTTCAATTAGTGTGACTCGTGAAATCTTGTGAATTGCAAACAGAATTATTTTAGTTCAAAGAAATGCTTTAGTACTGAATAAAAACTACATAATTACAAAGTAAATAATAGTACATGTATTGTAGAATACAAAAAGCATATCCTGTAGCCTGTCACAAACGATACGGTAATATAAACTTGTAGTTTATCTCACGAAAACACCATGCAGAGAAATCTTCCACAAAATAAAGAAGCCTTGCTGAAATCTTACACCACTAGACTAAAGGAAGATGTGAAGAGCATGTTGGAAAACTTTGAAGGTAATCAAATAGCAGCAGTTGTCGTAAGGAACCATCACACTTCAGTAAAATACAATACAAACACCATATAATCCCTTCTTCATCCCTTTCTAGTGCTCACTGATACACAGAATGAAACCCTTAGTTTTATTTAGGCCTAGCTCTACGAGCTTCGACTGCACATTGATTGTCAATCAATTAAAATCACCTTAATTTTTCAGGAAATTGTATGTAATAGTTTGTGTTTCTTAATTTTCAGAGATAATAAAACTTGCAAAATTGGAAAATGAATCCCAGTTAAACAGAATGACTCAAATAGAACAAGATACATTCGAAATGCAAGTCAGAGCAGCTAACATTGGTAAATATAATCTATAATTTCAATAATGTACACTTACCAAAACCCACATTCCTAAGTTTACACCTTACAACTAACCATAGTTTTAAATGTATGAAATAATCTTTCGAAGTGTTTTTAAGTGTTATCATGTCTGCATGTCTGTCTTTGTTGTTGAATTGCCAATAAACTAACTCTTACTTTCAGTCAGGGCTGGAGAATCACTAATGAAACTAGTGTCAGACATCAAGCAATATTTGATTCTAAACGACTTCCCGTCTGTCAACGAGGCCATAGCACAGAACTCGAAACTGTTCAGAACAAAACAACAAGAGTGTGATCAAAAACTGATGTCATTACGAGATGATATTGCAGCTGACCTTTATGATCTTGAAGATGAATATTTTACTAGCATTTACAAATAATTGATATTATGTATATGAAAGTATCTCTAATTTCCTACTTAATTTGATAAGCCAATAGATATTTAAGTTATTGTAATAAATCTCCTTAATATACATACACACACATGGATTTTTGGAAAAATAAATATTAACTACTTATTATATTATTATAGCACCATTTAGCCCCAACAGTGCCAACTGTTATAGCGGTAACAGAAATACATCATTTGTGAAAATTTCAACTGTCTAGATATTCACGGCACATCAGTAGGGAAGAAACCGAGATAGTCTGGTGACAGACAAACAAACAGTGGACTCTTAGTAAAAGAGACCCATTTTTATCTTTTAGGAATGAAACCCTTGTAATGTTCATATTTAAAGAATTAATAAACAATAACTTAAAATTTTATTCAACCAACTAATTTATTCACAATAAGTAAGGTCTCTATAAAACCCTTCATTTAGGACAGAAATAATAATGCATAACACCTCCTCCAGGGTATTGCTTGGCAGTGACTGGTCTCCCAATCTTATAATCTTCCAAATACAGATAGACTGTAAAGAATGAGCCCATTACTCCTAGAAACCAAGCCCATTGGTGAGTCAGAGAAAACCTCGGTCGGAAGTTTGGGTCGCAACGGTCTCCACCAAATATTTCAGCTCTAGCATGGACCTAGAAAGAAAAAAAATTATATAGATTGGTGTAACCTAGCACTTGGTTAGGTTGACAATTCACAGATGATTGAATAGACATACACGCCACTAACTCTAGGATTAAATGAGGCAAATATTTTACTCACAGGTTCCATAAAATTTCTCTTAGACTCGGGAAAGTCATAGGGATAGTGAGGATCCTTAGAATCCTCACCAATATCGGGCAGTTTAGGATAGTCTCCATAGTTCATATCCTCAGGGTAAGGTTGGTATTCCTCTGGGGTCATTCCATATTTCTTGGCGGCTTGAGCACGTTCCTCAGCCGTTCTTGGCCAAGGACCCGGTTGAAATTGATAATTCCAGTCTGTAATGTGACGTAACAACCATATAATAACAACATTATGTCGTGCTGTGAAAGAGCAGAACATTGGCAATTTTTAGATCAAAAAGTCCCTTACGGTTTCTAGAAGCATTGCAAAAGACTCCAACAGCCTTCCTCAATGAGTGAGGGTTAGAGAATATTGCTCTTTTCAGCAGGGCCGAAGCCATTTTAGAGCAATTCGAAAATCTAATCCAATTTTGATCTCGAAATTCGTATCCGAAGATGGTCACTTTGACAGCGACAGTGACGTTTCTTCTAAAATGACAAAACGACTTTTTTAGTATATTTTTCTGAAAGGGCAGGTAAAAAACTTTAGCCTTTCCTTCGACGGCCGTACCGTAATAGTCCGTGTAATTCCGTATGTCACCAGCAAACGCAAATGTCAACGTCACCCTGAAAAATATGGCAGGCAGATTAGTTTTTGAAACGTGAAGGAAAAGTTAGGAGGAAAATAAATTGAAAAGGGTAAAAATCTGTGATAGAAACCACCTTGCTTTACTGTAAAAAGACATATAATTTTACTGCTCACGATTCACTTTCTTAGGTTTGCTTTGTACAATATAAAAAGTTGATTTTATCTTATTTCAATTCCTGTACATTTTGTGGTTTTAGATATTTTTGTCCCCCTTCTGTTACTAATCAAAATGTGAGATAACTACATTCTTCATGATGGGTAACGAGAATTCGCAACTGAGTGGTCTCGAAATAGAAGAGAAACCAGTAGAGACCACTGACTTTTGGCGTCATTATCAGGCAAAGATTAGTGATAGCTGCAGATACTTTAGTTTGAAAAGCGATGGCTCAGTGTCTGTATTCAAAGGAGAAGCTGCTGCAGGGCCTCTCTGGTCAGTGTGTACGCCGTTGGAAAAGTTTTCTAATGTAAGTAGGTACCTACACTTATACTAAGTTCTATGGTTTGAGAGTCCTGAAAAACAGTCAGTTGCGATATCAGTATCGACATGATATTGTAATTTAATAGTGAAGGCTAACTGAAACAACATTACTCCGTATGTAAACACCTACGATGTTATGAGACAACCTAAAGAGTATGTGATCAAACAAGCCCTAAGCCTCCCTGAACGCAAAAGACCCGTCGACATGGCCTGTCTAGTGAAGAAGGAAGGACTACCAGACCCGGCAACCCTGGACAGGATGTCTTGGCGCTGACAAATTAGGAGAGCTGACCCCACCTGAAGTGGGAAGAGGCAACGAAGAAGAAGAAGATAAACACCTACTAGTTAATAATTAATTCTTCTTCCTTTACAGAATTTGCTAAAATATCGTCACCCTTGCATTGTTAGATACATATCAGCATGGCAGCAGAGATCTACCCTGCATTTAGCTACAGAATATGTACAACCACTGGCCCAGGTGCTATCTTCACTGACACCCTTGCAAATATGCATCGGTTTGAACAATGTCTTAAGGGCGCTCGTTTTTTTACATGAACAAGTAAGTATGTGTGCTTCAAAATTAATGCACTGAAGCAAAGCTATACAGCAAACTATGTGGTTATAAGACTGTGGTGAAATATTTGAAGCCTGACCCATAAGTTTGTGAAGTTGTGATGTTTTTAAGTTTGACTAAAATTAGGAAATGATTAGGTATTTATTTAATCGTATAGCATAATATACAGTTGATCAATGATAAAATTCCATGGTCAATTGCTAAATCCATTGAATTGCGCTATTATCAGAGGTGAATAAGTCTGCCAGGTCTGGAAGTTTGCAAGAAATGATTAAATTGTATTTTTGCAAGGTGTCTTAACTAATATGCATCATAGCTATGTTTGATGAAGATCAGTTCAATTGTTTACAACTTATGAACACTTTTGTTAATTCTATCAATAATATAAAATATACAAGAGAAAGTTGCATGTAAATTAACACATTTGCATAATGTTTAGTAAACATTATTATGGATATACTACTTACATACTTTTCTTTTGTAAATTTAAACTTATAATACATAGAAACAACCAGACCACAGATAAATATCTAAGCATACATACTTGTCTGAGGCGGGAATCGAACCCTTAACCATGTGTTTGGCATGGTGACCATTGTGCCAAATGGGTCGTCAAAGTATGCTTGTGTTATGATGGCTAGATTATGGAAAGCCACTATAACACAAGCCTAGTTGCTTACGTTAGGGCTAGATAGCACTGTGTGCAACATCCAATATTATACTTAATTTGACCTTGAAAAAAATATTAAAACAGTTAATTTGTTTCAGGCAGGCATGTCACATAACAATGTGAGTGTATCAGCCATGTATTTGTCTGGAGACGGGCAATGGAAGCTCGGAGGTCTGCAGTATCTATGCCCGTTCAAGGAACTCACTTCCACATACTTAAAACATTCCAGGATACATAGGTAACATTTGTAGAGTCTGCGTTTAAATTAATGGTGGCTCTGAAGTTAAGTGGATAACAAAAAACTTTTGAAATTTTTTATAAGCATGTACTGTGCCACTGCTGAGTAAATACTTCCCCTATCTCATTCCATCCATAGCCGTCTGCGGCTACCGCCCAGTTTCGCGGCCGATCTCAACATCACCTTGCAAAATATATATTGTAATGTTGTGTTTACAACATCACACACTAGTTGAAACAAAAACAATTTTTAGGTTATTTGGTTGTTTTGGTCAGATGACATTGACAGATAGAATAGTTTGTTAATGACTTCCGGTTTTTTTCTCGGATAGTTACCGTTTTTATTATCGATTTTGCATCGATCGTGAGTTACGTCGAATCGAAACGTCACTACTTACGTATTGTTTTGAAAAGAATTGGCCGAGATGGATTAGCTCATATTTTGCTGTTTTTGGTGAGTTTTGTGATGAAACATGGTTGTTTTCTTGACATCAATTTGGTCGTTCGTTTTCCACAACATGTTTTGAATTTGTTACAGATTTAACATGATTTGAAGGATGTTCCTATTCCTAAGGATGTGTTAGCATTTTGTTAAAAAAGCGGTAAGCAGTTTTTCATAGATTTCATGACGAAATATAATATTCTAGCAATTTTTTAATCGAAATTTTTGATCTTTATTTTACAGCTTTATGGCGCTTTTAAGTTTTAACCTAACTTTTAATTTTACTTAACTTTCAATTTCACTTTTATTGGAGTTTGTTCCTGTTTACGTTTTCCCTGGATTTTGGAGATTCACATGGATATTCCCATGGCGTCGGTTTTGAGGAATCAAGATGGCAGATAATTTTGTTTGAGTGGTAATGCATACTTACCGCGAAAGGTTAGTCTTCTAGTCTACATTTCAACTCTTAAATTCACTAGGGATTAAGTTTAAATAACCTTTTGCGCTGGTCACGTAAATTTCACATAATTAGGTCACAAAATTATGAATTAGGTCACCTAAATTTAAGTAGGGCATAATAAAATAAGAAGTTCTCCTTGTAAATTAAGTTTATTTAAATTTTTTCTATATACATTCATACATTTATAACTTTGTCAACATGACTTTTCTTTTGGTTTTTAAATTCCATCACAAAAATCAATGGACAATAAACCTTTTACTTTAAATTAAACAGGTTGTTTGCTTTAATAGTCTAGGTTTAGTTACCCGCTTTGCGATTAAAATCCTATTGCCTCCGGCACGAGTTCTTTCTATCTGTGGTAAGTTTATTCTAATTTTCTATCTTTAATTTCATCGGTTAAAAACCGGTGTGGCGCCCGGAACATTTTCTTTTCCTCCTTTTAAATCGAGTTCTCTTCTCTTTTTATTTTTTTTATTTTTTTCATTACATTTGTCGCCAGAGCGAACAGGGACTTGACATTGCTTTTTGAATGGAATATTTGTTGTTAGTATTCAGTGTAATGACCAGCGCAAACTATTTTGTTAGAATTTTTGGTATTTATATTGAAAACTTAGTTTATTTCTTTGAAAACTTAGTTTATTTTTTTGAAAACTTTATCTGTTAAGACCAGTACATTTATTTTGGTATTTGGTTCAGGTAACTTAAACTGTGCCTGACATTTATGGTTTATACTTGTTTAGTACTCGCTGTACTTTATTTATTTTTTATTGTTTCTTAACATTACTACTAAGCACGAGTTCAATATGTTGATGTGTATCTTTTAACAGGTATTAAGGTTATTTTAAGTGTTATTAAGTAATAGAACGTGAGTGTTATTAAGCTTTTGTAAGTGACCATAGCAAAATATTAATTTAAACTTTAGAATTTCATTATAAAAACTTAACTTTGATAAAATTTCATTAAAATTTAAATATTTTCTTATAACTTAGTTCAAATAATAACTTTAAAAATGAATGAGGAGTCGCGTGACTTACTGGTTTGTGGGGAGTGTGGTCAAAGGAGGGATGTTATTCTTGAACAGGACGGAGGAGCAGCTTCTGGCTCGGGTGAAGATCGGAATGTTGAGGTTCATGTTTGTTCTAAGATGAATGTAGGTACTAATACGGACAATGTTGATAATATGGCTACGCCTGACGTTCCAGAACATTTTCTAGGAGATGGACGACCAGCTCATTCTTCATTTAACCTGGCTAGTGGTATTTTCAGACATAGTTTGGCGAAAAATAACTTTAAGGTACCCGACTTGAAAAGGAGTGGTTTAGTGTTTGATGGTAAGTCGTGTATTAGGGAATTTTTGACACAAGTAGAGGAATATTTCATACTTAGAGGTTTCGATGAAAATCTTTTGTTAGGTTGTTTTACAGATTTGTTGACAGGGATTGCTGTGAAGTGGTATCGTACCATACGTACTCAAATAAAAAATTGGTATGAACTAAAAGTTGCATTGTTAAAACGTTTTGATAAAAGTGATTTCGACTACTATTTAGAATATGATTTGCGTACTCGAAAACAAAAATCTAGCGAGTCTCTTCCAGACTATATTACAGAAATGATAGATATGTCTCATCGTCTTGTCTCACCACTTTCAGAATTAACTTTAATTAGTATTATAAAACATAATATGTTACCCGTTTATTTACCTTACTTTTTGGGTAAAAGTGTTTCCACTTTAGATTATTTCACAATTTTAGGCAAGGAGCTTGAACCGTTAGTTGACAGGAGGTCATTGCAGACTTTTAAATTAAAAGAATCTTTTAGGCCAGCTAAAATAGAAAAAACTCACACTAGTGCAATTAATTTAGATACCGGCACTTGTTTAAAATGTGGAGAGTTAGGTCATAATTATAAAACATGTACTAAGGTACCTGGCATAATTTGTTTTGGATGTAAGACACCGGGCATTATTAGAAAACACTGCGGTAAGTGTAGTTCGGTTAAAGTCAACTCAATTGAGTCAAAAAACTAGTTAGGCAGCATCGAGCTCAAGTTTTTGATGAAACTCCTAGAGTCTCGATCAATAAAATTGTTGGTCAAATTTGTAAGCCCGATGCGGAAACCTGTAATAAAGAATTTTCAGATTGGTTAGAATATTTAAAAACTTTTTTCAGTAATTATAAAGCTGCGCCTGTACTTTTTGTTAAGGATAGTGATACTAGGCCTTATTTGGAATTTTCTGTTGGTGAACATACATTTTCTGGTTTGTTGGACAGTGGAGCAAGTAGGTGTGTTTTGGGACAAAATAGTCATAATAAATTTTTGGATTTAGGGTTTAAAATGAAACATTCTAGGAATAATATTTCTACTTTTACAGCAGATGGTACTGCTCAGCAAGTCATAGGAACTATTGAAATACCAATCACTTGTGATAATAAAACTAAGTTTATAAATTTTTTGATAATACCTAGTATGAAGTACTCTGTTATTTTGGGATTTGATTTTTGGCTTAAGTTTGATCTTGCTAAAGAACTTTGGAAGGATATTAAATTTTCTGGAAACACTTACACTGAAGATACAGTTTGTTCTATTACGGCAGCTGCTGAACTTTCTCCTTCAGAGAATCAGTTATTAGATGAAACTATTTCACTTTTTGAAAACATTTCGTATGAGAAAAAGGGTTTAGGTCTTACTCACCTTGCCCAACATAAAATTAACGTAACTGGTGAACCATTTAAGCACAAATATTCGTCTTTGAGTCCGGCAGTTCAAAAAATAGTTGATGATGAAGTAGATGCTTTGCTTAAAGAGGGAATTATTCAACCTTCTAAATCTCCTTGGTGTTCCCCTATTGTTATTGTACAGAAAAAAGATGGTAGTCCGAGACTTTGTTTAGATTCACGTCGTTTAAATTCCATGACAATTAAAGATTCTTATCCTTTACCTTTTACTTCTAAGATATTAGATAGCCTTCGTGGTGCTCGTTTTATTTCAGCAATAGATCTTTCTAAAGCATTTTTACAAATTGGGTTAAGTGAATCTTCGCGCGAGAAGACCGCATTTGCCGTTTCAGGGAAAGGTTTGTTCGAATTCGTTAGAATGCCGTTCGGTTTAACTAATGCACCGGCTGAACTTCAAAGATTGGTCGATAAATTATTTGGTCCTGAATTTGATGGAAAGCTTTTTCGTTACTTAGATGATTTAATTTTGATAAATTTCACTTTTTCTGAGCATATAGAGTATTTACGGAGAGTATATAAGATTTTGAAAGATGCTGGATTAACTGTTAACTTGAAAAAATGCGAATTTTGTAAAGAAAGACTCAGATATCTTGGTTATGTTGTAGATAGAGACGGTTTACATACCGATCCTTCTAAATTAGATTCAATAGAAAATTTTCCTCGTCCAGTAACAGTAAAACAATTAAGAAGTTTCTTAGGACTTTGTTCTTATTATCGTAGATTCATTTGTAAATTTGCAGATATAGCTTCCCCACTTACTAAACTAACTGCAGGTAGTAAAAATTCTCGTAAATCTTTAATTTGGAACGATGAAGCAGAAGACGCTTTCGTTAATCTTAAAAAAGCATTAATTTCTTCCCCAGTTTTGCAATGTCCAGATTTTAAAAAACCTTTCTTTTTGCATTGTGATGCCAGTTCTGTTGGTATTAGTAGTGTTTTGTGCCAAGAGGATGACAATGGTGAACAACATCCTATCGCATTTTACTCAAGATCTTTAAATAAGTGTGAACGCAATTACAGTACTACTGAACGCGAATTACTTGCTGTGTTAGACTCAATAGAACGTTTTAGACCCTATATTGAAGGTATGGAATTTACGGTTATAACCGATCATTCAAGTTTAAAATGGCTTTTAAGTTTAAATAATCCTAGTGGTAGATTAGCTAGATGGGCTACTCGGATTTCTCAATTTACATTTAATATTGTTCATAAAAAAGGTGCTTTACATCAAGTTCCAGATGCATTATCGCGTATAGAGATTGCTGCTATTATTTCTTCTCCTTCTGAGATAGTTTTACCTGAGGATGATATAGAGGATCCCTGGTATAAAAGAATATTTATTAATTGCCAGAAATTTCCAACTAAGTTTAAAAATTATAGAGTAGAGAATAAAACATTATATAGATTTTGTAAAAGTAAATATGGTATAGAGAGTCGTTTAGATTGGAAAATAATTATTCCTAAAGAACATATTTTGGATACAATTCGTAATAATCATGATGATATTAATTCTGGTCATCTTGGAGTTCATAAAACTTTAAAGAAACTTAAACAACATTATTTTTGGAATGGAATGTTTAGAGATGTTCATTTATATATTAAATCTTGTGATACTTGTAAGGCTTATAAACATAGCACTTCAGCCCCTTTTGGACATATGATTAATCCTAAAAAAGTAGATTTACCCATGGTGATGCTTTCAGTAGATATAATAGGAATTTTACCTAAAAGTTATTCAGGTCACAAATACATACTTTCCATAGTAGATGTCTTTTCTAAATATTGTTGGATATTTCCGTTGGCTAAGGCTACTACCTTATCTATTTGTAGAATTTTTGAAAGAGAGATATTTCTTAGATATGGTGTTCCTAAAATTATAGTTTGTGATAATGGTACTCAATTTACTTCTAAACATTTTGTAGATTTCATGAAAAGTTATAATATTACAAAAATATTTTACAATACTCTTTACACACCACAAAATAATCCTGTAGAGAGATATAATAAAACTATTGAAACTTGTATATCCTGTTTTGTTAAAGAAGATCAACGTACTTGGTCGAAGTTATTACCTAATATTCAGTTAGCTTTGAATAGTAGTATTAGTCTTGCTACAGACTATACTCCTAATTTTCTTATGTTTGGTAGAGAAGTTGTTATAGATGCTTCCCTACACAGGTTTAGTAATTCTTTTGAAAACTTGGAAGATATTAGTTTGGGTGAAAGAAGTTCTTTTGCTTATTCTTTGAAGTCGCTTAGTGATATTTTTGTTAGGGTTCAGAACCATTTGGTTAGAGCTTATAAGCGTAATGCGCGATGCTATAACCAAGGGAGGAAGGTCATTTCGTTTGCTGTGGGTGATATTGTTTGGAGACGAAGTTTTGTTCAGTCTAATGCTCCGGCATATTTTTCGGCTAAGTTAGCACCTAAGTTTATTAAATGCGAAATTATAGACAAAATTTCTGATAATGTTTACGTTTTGAAGGATTTAGAGAAAGGATATTCAGGTAGATACCATGTTAAAGATATTAATTAATATTAAAAATTCATTTTATTAGGAAAAACTTATTTCAGGCTTGATTTTGGTGTCTTGTTTTGTTAGACTTTGCCTTTGTTAGGGATGAGTGAGATTGAAGTATGAATGAGATGGCAATATGTTAGTTGAAGTATGTTAGGTACAGAACTGATATTGAATTTTGGGCTTTGGGATAACTAAAGTATAACTTAGGCACTTTTGGATTTTGTTGAATTTCAGATGTGGACATTTTAATTCACAGCAAATGATCTTATTATTATTTATTTGTTTGTACAGTTGTATATTTTTGTACATCTGTTTTGTTAGTCCGATGGTTTATTATTTTAGAGGCTATATTTAGAGCTAATTTATTTTAGTTAAATTTAGTACTCGTTATTAGTTTTGTTTATTAATTATTAGGTTAGCCCTTATAATTAGGATATTATTTCGGACTAGACACTTACGTTTTGGAAACCATTTTCCATGGTTCTCCTTTACATTTTCCCTTTTGGAAACCATTTTCCATGGTTCTCCTTGACATTTTCTTTTGGAAACCATTTCCATGGTTCTCCTTGACATTTTCCCTTTTAGGAAACCATTTTCCATGGTTGTCCTTGATACTTACCTTTTGGAAACCATTTTCCATGGTTCTCCTTGACTTTTCTTTTGGAAACCACTTTCCCTGGTTTTCCTAAAGTTTTTTTTTAAATCATTTTCCCTGATTTTCGAGGAAACTTTTCCTAGACACCTGTCTAGTTTGTTTTGTGTTATTGTGCCCGGTATGTTGGTGGTGTTGAGCCGATCACAATAGTCACTTTTGTTTGAATTTAATATTTTTTTATCTCTGTGCTCAGTAGATCAGTGGAGTTGGGCTGGTCACAGACGATAATATTTTGGTTGTTTTTGTCTTGTTTGTGCTCGAAAAGTCGGTGGTGTTGAGCCGGTCACAAATAATTTTTTTTTGGAAACTTATTCCTTAATTTTCCTAGATTACCTTTATTCTTATATATTTTCTTCTAGTTATTAATGCTGAGTCGAAGACCTTAGTGTCCAAACGATCCTCAAACATTACTAGATTAGTTAGTACTTAATTTACTTAAAGATATTTTTTATTATATTCAGTCTAGCTTACTTTATAGACAGCGATTGATTAATCTAGCTGCTCTTATCTTATCTTATCTTAGTTGAAACTTAAAAACTATTTTTTTTGAAAATTCTATTTAGAACATTACATTGGTTTATTGGTTTATTATTTTGAAATTTAGCTTTTGTTAATTTAACTTATGATTTTCCTAAATTAACTTTACTGTTAGTTAAAATTTACCTTTTGGAAGAGATATGGAAACGGTGACTATTATGTCTAACTGTATCCTAGAGATAAAATTTATATTTTTGAATATCGTTAGTAGAGTAGTAAATTACTTAGGAATTATCATAATTTTTTTTTGGAGAGTCGTTCATATGAACTAAACTTAGTGTTTCCTTATTCAGCTTAATTTGGTTTGGATTTATTTTATTTTGGATTTACTTTCATTTTAGTATCCATAACTGGATCTATTTTCCTTTTAGTACTTATCAGGTTAGTTGAAGATGGTTTATTGTCTTTTGAGAATAATAGAGTTTTAGTAGAGTCTTTGGTAGAGTTTTAGTAGAGTCTTTGGTAGAGTTTTAGTAGAGTCTTTGGTAGAGTTTTAGTAGAGTCTTTGGTAGAGTTTTAGTAGAGTCTTTGGTAGAGTTTTAGTAGAGTCTTTGGTAGAGTTTTGTTAGAGTCTTTGGTAGAGTTTTGTTAGAATCTTTGGTAGAGTCTTGTAGTTTTGGTCATAAAAGAAAGTTCCTTTCTTTTATTTTTCTTAGGGGGGATGTATTGTAATGTTGTGTTTACAACATCACACACTAGTTGAAACAAAAACAATTTTTAGGTTATTTGGTTGTTTTGGTCAGATGACATTGACAGATAGAATAGTTTGTTAATGACTTCCGGTTTTTTTCTCGGATAGTTACCGTTTTTATTATCGATTTTGCATCGATCGTGAGTTAGTCGAATCGAAACGTCACTACTTACGTATTGTTTTGAAAAGAATTGGCCGAGATGGATTAGCTCATATTTTGCTGTTTTTGGTGAGTTTTGTGATGAAACATGGTTGTTTTCTTGACATCAATTTGGTCGTTCGTTTTCCACAACATGTTTTGAATTTGTTACAGATTTAACATGATTTGAAGGATGTTCCTATTCCTAAGGATGTGTTAGCATTTTGTTAAAAAAGCGGTAAGCAGTTTTTCATAGATTTCATGACGAAATATAATATTCTAGCAATTTTTTAATCGAAATTTTTGATCTTTATTTTACAGCTTTATGGCGCTTTTAAGTTTTAACCTAACTTTTAATTTTACTTAACTTTCAATTTCACTTTTATTGGAGTTTGTTCCTGTTTACGTTTTCCCTGGATTTTGGAGATTCACATGGATATTCCCATGGCGTCGGTTTTGAGGAATCAAGATGGCAGATAATTTTGTTTGAGTGGTAATGCATACTTACCGCGAAAGGTTAGTCTTCTAGTCTACATTTCAACTCTTAAATTCACTAGGGATTAAGTTTAAATAACCTTTTGCGCTGGTCACGTAAATTTCACATAATTAGGTCACAAAATTATGAATTAGGTCACCTAAATTTAAGTAGGGCATAATAAAATAAGAAGTTCTCCTTGTAAATTAAGTTTATTTAAATTTTTTCTATATACATTCATACATTTATAACTTTGTCAACATGACTTTTCTTTTGGTTTTTAAATTCCATCACAAAAATCAATGGACAATAAACCTTTTACTTTAAATTAAACAGGTTGTTTGCTTTAATAGTCTAGGTTTAGTTACCCGCTTTGCGATTAAAATCCTATTGCCTCCGGCACGAGTTCTTTCTATCTGTGGTAAGTTTATTCTAATTTTCTATCTTTAATTTCATCGGTTAAAAACCGGTGTGGCGCCCGGAACATTTTCTTTTCCTCCTTTTAAATCGAGTTCTCTTCTCTTTTTATTTTTTTATTTTTTTCATTACAATATTTTACTAGCAGCGCTCTGCGGTTTCACCCGCGTAACTCCCGATCCCTTGGTAGTATCGGGATAAAAAGTAGCCTATGTTACTCCAAATGTATTCTCATACCATCTCATCCCAATCCCCTCAAACCAACTCAAAGCCTGGATCCGCAACCACGCTAAAATGCGACACCGTGACCTCTGGACCACGACTGAAAGCTGTAGGCAGGCCAAACTAGCACTGCCCGACATAAACAACAGACTCACGAAACGCCTACTAAACTTAAACCGCCCTCAAATGCGCTTGGTTACAATCGCCTTGACCGGTCACGGCGCTTTCAACAAGCACTTCCATAACCTGGATATAACGGACAGCCCACTATGCAGAGCGTGCATGGAGGCTGAGGACACGACCGCGCATGTGCTGCTGGACTGCATGGTATTGACAGATATTAGACTCAGGACTATAGGTGACGTTAAAAGCCTTCCAAAAATGTTTGAGAAGCCACATCTAGTGGCAAAATGTATGGAAGAGCTGGGCTGGTTCTCCCCCTGACAAGTGGAACCTCACGCAAAAGGTACCTAACTAGAAAGGTCTGATTGCGGAAAACAGCCCGTATACAAGTACATCCTCATACCAAGTTTCAAATCTTAGTCATAGTTTTACTACCTATTTGTTACAAACAAAAAATCTTTCCTTTTTATAATTTTAGTATAGATATAATATAGGAAATTGCACACAGCGCCATCTAGCCTTAAGCTAAACTAGGCTTCCTTTATGGCAGCCAGAGACAATGATTAGGAAATAGGAATACACCAGCCTCCAATCCCGCTCATCCCTGGCATGCTACACACCAAGTTTGTATCTGAGTAATAGCCATTACCAGTAATATCAGAGCTGCAATTAAATTTGACGCAAACAAACAGTATTTAGGGTTATCAATAAAACGATTGATAAATGTAATTAGTATGTTTTTAATCTTCAGATATGATAAAGCTGTTGACCCAAATGAGGATGGATATGAGGTTACGTCGAAAGTTGATCAATACAGTTTCGCTGTTCTAGTCGAAGATGTGTTTAAAGGGAGAAATGATGGTAAATTTCTTATAAGATAATTTATGATAATGACTGCGCTTCGCGGTTTTACCCCCGTAAAAATTTCTGGGCAACTTTCTAAGTTTTTCTTTTCATAAGAACCTTCTCCTGACAATAACAAACACAACAAAAAAGAATTAGCGAAATCGGTTGAAGTAAAAAATATGTCTAGGTCGTATGTCCATCTTTATACCAAAACTAGCTGTTGCCCGCGACTTCGTTCGCGTAGAAATCGAAAATGTTTCTAATAGTATTGGACCAATGAATCACCTTGTCCCATACAAACTTTGCCCCCGTTTTTCACCGGAAAATCCTTTCTTATTGGATGCCTACGTTATACAAAGAACACACCCTCCAAGTTTCAGGTTTAGGCTGTGGGTTGATCCGTCAGTCAGTCATTCAGGACAAAGCATTTTATATGTATAGAAGAAGATGGGACGATCATAGCTCGCGTCTGCAGGAGTTAGCAACCACTACTCTGCACGTGTCTCCTTGTGTTAAACGAGCTCAAAATTTTCCAATTAAAATATATGATAACATTTTATTAATAAATATTTCAAAATTCATGAAAACCACTGGATCGATTTCTTTAGTTAAGGTATCGTTAGATTCGTCTCATTAGTCCGAGTGTTCTTAGATAGGTGACATAAAAAAAATATAGGGCTGCTAGATTTCATTGTCATTGTTGAATGTGGGTTTTTATTTTATTTTCTTTTAAATCCGACTGCAAGGAAAGGGTTGTGTTTTTCGCGCCAATGTTTGTAATTATTTGTATTGTATGTTTGTAATTATTTTTCCCTTTATTTCAGATGATGTGCCACATTTAAAAGAATTCAAAAAGTATTGCAGAGATCATCTCCAACACCAAGACCCTTCGAAAAGACCGAATCTGTCTGAAGTTTTGAAGCACAATTTCTTTAACCACGAATTTATATCAATTTACAAGTTCTTATACTTCCTACCATTGAAATCGGAGGATGAGAGGACGGAGTTTTTCTCTAACATTTTGGATAATTTGAAATGTTATGATGAAGAAACTGTTGCCAAGCAACTGAGTGGATTGCTGTTGTCAAGACTTACGATGCTAGATCAGACTGCAAGGAAGGATGTGATACCGTATATTTTAAAACCGAAAAATGGTAAGAGTTAGTAATTTTTCTATTTGGATTAGGTGTACTGCGTAAACGCCGCGCTGCGGTAAACTTCATAGATCTTATACACTCTCACTTACGACACATAGTGAACAGACAGACATACTTTCTCTCATCATCATCCGAGCGATGTTCCCGGTTGCATCCCTCTCGGGAGCCCGGGGTCCACTTTCCTGCTTTTACGCCTCCACTTCGCACGATCTTCGGCATCTCAGACTTTCTCTATTGATACAAACTATAGAATTTATGATTTATAAAATAATAATAATTACACTCCTTATTTATTTATTTTCAGAAAGGATACAAGGCGTTGAGAACATGGGTTTTTTCAGTCTTTCAGTGTTCAAAGAACATATTAAACCAAGATTAATGCAATTGTTCGGAGTAAGAGATAGTCAAATAAGGATGCTATTAATAACACACTTTTCTAAGTTTGTCCATGTGTTCTCACATGATGAATTGTCCCAACATATTTTACCTGAATTACTTTTGGGTATCAAAGATATAGATGATAATCTAGTTGCTTCAACGTTGATTTGTCTGAGTGAATTAGTTCCTATATTAGGAGCCGATACCGTGATCGGTGGTAAGAGAGTGAGATTCTTCACAGACGGACGACCAAACTCTACCAACTTACCACCAACTACAGTGCTCAAGACAGAAGAAAGAATTTATGTCCCAGAAAAATCTTTAATAGATTTACCGTGCTCGGAAAATGTGTATGAAAATAGCAATGATGCATTTGAAAATGTAATTCTTAATGAGAGACCATCTCCTGTAGGAGGCGAGTCGATGACAGAGGAATATGTAGCCGCGGAGACACGTAACGTCAACTTAGATAGCGAAGAAGACTGGAGCGATTGGGATAATACGAATAGACAATTAACATTTGAATCCAATCACTCCGTCAATGAAGAAATTATAGAAATTGAGAAACCAAACCCAATAATTAAAGACATACCTGTAATTCAAAAAGACAGTGAGCCTAGCAGTAACAATCTAATAGATAAAGAAGTTAAACAAGATTCCGCTTCAAGAACGACGCTATTACAAAAGGCCGCAATACAAGCAAAGAGAAATATCGTAGATATATCAGAATTAGATATAAAGAATCAGAAATTTGATAGTATTAAGAGAAATGCAGATGAATTCGACTTTTTCGCAGACATGACGCCTGTTATAGAGAAACCAACGATTGCAGAAATTGATCTACAACAAGATGTTTCTAGTAAGCTAAACTTTGTGCCTGATGACGCGGTTGATGAGAACGAAGGGTGGGGAGAAAATTGGAATGATTAAAATCATGCAGATTGCTTTGGGGATATCAGGATTAAAGTAACCAATGACAATTCCCAGAATACAAGATAGATGCTCCAACTATTGATGCAAGGAAAAATCAAAGGAAGAGACTACCCGAAAGGAGGCGCACTTCACGGCTCAAGAACCTCCATAGATGGTTTAAGCAAAGCACTAGATCCCTTTTCCGTGAAGCAGCATCAAAAGTAAAAATTGCCTCCGGTAGGATATGCCACCTCAAGAGGAAGGTATTGTTGATTCAAAACATATTTAATGAATTCAGCTTGTTGTACTTTTACCATGTTAGAGCAGAAATCTATTGAAGTGATAGCAATCATTGTTGTTTTATCAATGGAATACTACGTAATATAAACCATAAATCTAGTTAAGTTGAATATTTGATGAACAATGGGAATCACTATAAAATAAATAAGAATTAATTCCCTGAATTTATTTTCATGAGTAAGAATTACAAACTTAAATCACATTAAATTAAATAACGCAAATAAAAATAAACTAAAAATAATAATACCTATAAATAAATAAATTAAACTGTTCTTAGTGCTCATGTGCAAATTAAGTCTCACGTTTTTAGACTCTAAAAGTTTTGGCTGTACGATGTCAGTCAAATATTACCTTAGATTAATGTATTTCGCCTTATTCAGATTTATCATGGGCCATATGATATACTAGCTGCGCTCCGCGGTTTCACCCGCGTAACTCCCGATCCCGTGGGAATATCGGGATAAAAAGCCTATAACCTTCCTCGATAAATGGACTATCCAACACAAAAAGAATTTTTCAATTCGAACCAGCAGTTCCTGAGATTAGCGCGTTAAACAAACCAGCAGTTCCTGAGATTAGCGCGTTAAACCAACAAACTCTTCAGCTTTATAATAAAGCTGAAGAGTTTGTTTGTTTGTTTGTTTGAACGCGCTAATCTCAGGAACTGCTGGTTCGAATTGAAAAATTCTTTTTGTGTTGGGTAGTCCATTTATCGAGGAAGGTTATAGGCTACTTTTTATCCCGATATTCCCACGGGATCGGGAGTTACGCGGGTGAAACCGCGGAGCGCAGCTAGTAATATTATAAGTATAGATAGGCATAGGTAATAAAATCCTAATTCTATGCATTTTGTAGACATAGAGAGTATCCATAGCAACATTTAGGCTAGTTCTTTCTCACTTGACGGTAAATGACGATGCAAACTAAAGGACAGCGCACACCTTCGCGGATTTACGAAAAGAGAAAGGCTCAGCATTTTAAAAATTCCGTTAATTGCTGTGGTATGCCGCGTAATCGTTTGAAATCTATATTCTGTAACCAACTTATGAATTTAAAAGTTGTAAAATGCCGATTTAGTATACATCGGACATATTTGCAAAATTACCTGTAGTCGTTTATGAACTTATTCGCGATATGCCTCATTCCGAAAATGTCCTATTCGTGAAATAACCTAATCTATTTTGGACTCATTCGCGGAAAGATTTACTAAATAGACCTATTCTCAATATACTTACCCTATTTTCTTCTAAGTGTTCTGTAAGAGCTCATACACACGTCCCGATTTGGTCGGGTCCGACATCAGTGTTGCCACATTTCAATTCGACAAAACTGTATCGATAAGTGAAAAAATCTGTGTAAAATCTGTATGAGAACAGCTATAATTGTATAAAATCTGGACTATTCATTTGTAATATTAGGTATGTCTTATATATTATGGAGCGTAGACAGAGAATAACTATTTATTCTCTGTCTACGATTATGAATAGTTCAGATTTTATACAATTATAGCTGTTCTCATACAGATTTTACACAGATTTTTTCACTTATCGATACAGTTTTGTCGAATTGAAATGTGGCAACACTGATGTCGGACCCGACCAAATCGGGACGTGTGTTTATGCTATATGAAACTATAAAATTAAAACATACAACTAAAACAATGCCGTGCTCTCCCGTCAGCCAGTGTGCGCTGGCCCAAAGTGTGATATCTGTAAATAGCAGGGCCCTTCATCTGATTCGATTGAGGCTAAAGTATTTACGTTATTAGTATTTTACGTTCGGTAGTATTTAGAACCTTCCGAAAACTATAAATAAATAATTAGTACCTTAGAAGTTTATGCAGAATCTTCGATTGTTTCCCAGCAGGGCCCTACATAATGTTAACTTATTACTATTTTGACGACCCAGTTGGCAAAATGGTCACCATGCCGGACTGCCAAACACAGGGTTGCGGGTTCGATTCCCGCCTCAGACAAGTATGTGC
Source organism: Idaea aversata (assembly GCA_907269075.1). Lineage (NCBI taxonomy): Eukaryota > Metazoa > Arthropoda > Insecta > Lepidoptera > Geometridae > Idaea > Idaea aversata. The sequence goes on from OU026084.1 coordinate 5,526,383, forward strand.
TTAGATATTTGTCTGTGGTCTGGTTGTTTCTATGTATTATTATGTATATATTTAAAGAATAAAAGTATATAAGTATTAGTATACCCGTTGTCTAGCACCCATAACACAAGTCTAGTTACTTAGCTTGGGCTAGATGGCGATGTGTGGAGTATCCTGCAATATTTATTTTTGACGACCCAATTGGCACAATGGTCACCATGCCGGACTGCTAAACACAGGGTTGCGGGTTCGATCAGACAAGTACCTATGCTTAGACATATTTCTCTGGTCTGGTAGTTTCTATGTATTATAAGTATATATTTACAAAAGAAAAGTAATAAGTAGTATATCCGTTGTCTAGCACAACACAAGTCTAGTTACTTAGCTTGGGGCTAGATGGCGATGTGTATCTTGCAATATTTATTTAGGAGTGAAACAAGTTCGAACTGTGGTAAAGTATTTATGACTCTATAATCTGTAATACATGCTACAAGCCGTTCGATTGTCCCAACAAACAGAAGTACACTTTTTATATAGAAATTGTGAAAATCTATTTATTTAGTACTTAAAACAAATGAAGCACCTGCATGAGTGAGATTGTAGTAATATGTGTGGAGATTTTAGGAAGAGTAATTTTTATACTGGGTGTTTGGCTCGTATATGCAAATCTTCTAACTGGTGAGAGTCCTAAAGTCTGGAACTAACGCTTTTATAACCGTCTTCAAAAAGGGTGGAGGTACTTAATTCGCGTATTTTTTTTTAAATGTATTTTCACCGATTACTCGAACACGGCTCAACCGATTGAGATGATTCTTTTTTGTGAAGTTATCTGCTGGTTTTTATACGCCATGAAAATAGTAAAATTTGAGTTACTGCTTAAGTACGCATAGGCGCTGGTTTTGTCAGATTTCCTAGATTGGTTGTCACTGGTAAAAGGCCAATTCTCGTAAATAAAATTGTTTAAATTACATTTCAATATCATTTCGATTGCAAAAATTACCCATAAAGTCAGTTTTATGCTAACTTTGAGGGTATTTTGAGCTACTTTGAGGGCGTACTATTTGTGATCAATCGAAATGATATTGAAATGTAATTTGAACAATGTTATTTACGAGAATTGGCCTTCTGTGCATAGTTTTTTCGAAAAGCAAATGCTAAACGAGAAAATTGTATGGAAAGTTAAAAAGCGCCCCTAGCGGACGTATTGCGAAACTTCAACGTCCCATAAAGTTTTCTCGTTAAAAAACTTTTTAAACTCACACGATTTGTATTCATAGTTATTATTTTCTCCTCGCGACCATGACTATTGTAACAAAGTCGAAACGTCGAGGTAAGATAAATAAAAAAAAACGCGATTAAGACCCGGGAAAATAATTACTTACTAATTTTCCCGTTTACCTAAGCGTGATAGTAACGTTTGCCTTACGAAAAAACTCGCACTACGGCCTCTGAACCCACCAGCCGCGAGGTTTGCATATACGAATCTGTATTTTATTAGTTGTAGGTACCTACATGTAAATTAAAACTTTAGTTTTTAAAACATTACCCTCTCAATGGTCGGGTAAGAAATAAATAATATATTTTACACAAGGTTTATTTATTTGTTATACCATAGGTACGTTGGGAGTCAGAATTGCAGATCCACCGTAGAGCTCCAAAACTGTTATTATAATGTTTTCAACTCAAACAAGATTCTATGGTCTTACTTGAGTTTAAGTTTAAAGTCTTTCAAATTCATGAACTTATTAGATAAATATTATTAGAATAAAAAACATTCCAATTGATTTTTATCTCCTTTGGCTAAAGGTGTAGTTTAACACACTACACCTATGACAGAACTACATTTTGACGAATTACTCCTTTGGCCAAACATGCACTTTGACCAACCAAACACACCTTTGACCAACCGGTCCAAACCCTAATTTTAGAACTCTACAGTGGGTCTGCTATTCTGACTCTGATCGTACATATTAGGCAGTAGATAACAATCTGTACTGAAGGCCAAATCTCGTAATTAACATTATTCAAATTAGATTTCAATAACATTTCAATATCATTTCGATTGCATTTCGATCACAAATAATACCCTCAAAGTAACTCAAAATACCCTCAAAGTTAGCTTTTTGTAAAAAACTGGTTGCCTGTAAAGTCGGTATACGGGCGAAAGTTTTACGTGACAACAACTGTGCTCGAGTGGAAGGGACGCGTGCCTTTCACTTTTTATGTCTGTCTCTCTCGCTCTTAGGCGGGCTAACCATGCCCGAGTGGAAGGGACGCGTGCCTCTCACTCGCTCTCATTGTGAGCGCATAACGTCAGCGGAGCGTAACGCAGTTTCTTGAAGTGTCACCCGGCAAACCAATTTATAAAACGTTGTCACGTCAAAAAAATAAACTGACTTTAAGGGTATCTTTTGCAATCGAAATGCAATCGGAATGATATTGAAATTTAATTGAAACCATATTATTTACGAGAATTGGCCTTCAGAGTGTAACCTTAGTGTAGTATTACATTTAAATACATAAAATTATCAACAATCAATTTAATAAAATAACAAAAATCTAGTTGGAAGAATATCTAGGACACTAGAATTGACACGTCTTTGGTAAAATAAATAAGTATCATACAAAGTAGGTGGGTAAAATAACTTTCTTTTAAATAATATACGTTCGTTTTTGTTTAAAAATGACTAGAACTACATTTAGAATTCACTTTTCCTTAAAAATAGTTTGATTTGAGATTCTAGAATGAGTAGATGTCGCCACCAGCAAAAAATTAGAAAAGTAGGTTGCATCATTAACTTGTACACTGTTCTACTTCTTAGCTGGTGGCGAGATTGTCTTAATCTTAATGTGGGAAAATTGTCTAAAATCACTTGGTATGCTGTGAAATTAACTTGAGACTTATTTCTTATCAAATATCAGGCTGTACGAAAGACAAAGCAAAATAAGTTTCCTAGTGAGGTAAAAGGGAGACCTGCCGGCTAGTACTAATTCCAATTTCAACGCTGCTGCGTCTGCGGTTTCACCCGCCTAAACTATAATAGCCTATATGCTTCCACCGGACTACCCTAAGCATTTTTCAAGAGGGATAAAACAAATTACTAAGGTACCTGCGGGTCAATAGATAAATATTTGATTTATTTTCAATCTGAAAAACAATTGATTTGTGTATTTTCTTGTTATTTGTCACTATTTATGTGCTAATATCAAGGTTTTTAAAAAACCTTTCAGCGTGGCCCTTATTACTTGCTATACCTTTTTATTAATCTTTCTTTATAAAAAACCACAGGCTTTTTTAAATGACATGTAATCAAGACACTGCGTTTTTATTACCAACAGGATACTAGCAGTGACGTAGCGTGGGTGACTACCGCTCGGGGCAGAGTCACCATGTTCCGCCCTTTTGAGATTCTAAAAATAATAAAATGGGATTTTGCCGCCCTTTTTTGACGTCATAAAAATAATAATGTTGGCAATTTGTCGCCCTTTTGACATCATAAAAATAATAATGTTGGCAATTTGTCGCCCTTTTGACGTCATAAAAAATAATAATGTTGGCAATTTGTCGCCCTTTTGACGTCATAAAAGTAATAATTTTGGCAATTTGCCGCCCTTTTGACGTCATAAAAATAATGATGTTGGTGAGAAAGAACGTAACGAATTGAGCGAAAAATATTATTTCAAACTACCTTCTTAAAAAGTAAATTGTCTGACCGCCATCGCCAGTGACCGCACAAAATATTTTTTCCGAATTTTGCCGCCTTCCTAATGGTGGAGCCGGGGGCGGTAGCAACGTTACTGGATACTAGCCGGGAGAGCCCCAAGTCTCAAGTCAATTCCGACAGTTTTATACCTAAATAGCAATTTTCTTCTGCATGACTAGATTTTTAGAACTATCGTTGAAGACCTCGATCATCTGCTGTCGCGTCATCTCTGAGAGCGTCTCGAGATCGTCTCGTGTCATTCCTTTAGTTGGTATCGGTGGCAGAGTGGTTATAACCACTTTACCTGCAATTTGAACAATATTTTCTATATTATTATTATAAAAAGGAAAGATTTTTTGTTTGTAACGAATAGGCTCCGAAACTACTGGACCGATTTTGATGAAACTTGGTGTGAAAATACATTGATTTATTGCAAATAACATAGAAAGCGCAGCGCTGCTACTTATAGATGAGGAAAGGGTACCGGGGGCTCTCTCCATACAAACGTAGTCGACTGTTTTCTCCCTGGATAATGTCACTAGAGCAAATATTTTTGTTGCATAAAACTTATAACTGCCATGATTGACCAAGCCCCTATGTTTTTTTTACATCTTAATTTCTATGATAATTAGGAAATGAAAAAAAAACATGTTTGTATGCAGAGAGCGCCGGTACCCTTTCACCTTAAGCTACGATAAAAATATTTATAACTTTATCCATCCACGGATTTTTACGTGAAAATTATCAACCAAACTGTGCGTGTAGTTTAAGACACTTTTACTAGAACCCTTTGAATAAAATCGATCAAAAATATTTTTTTATAAAAATTTAAACCTTTCAGCGTCAAAAATATTTTTTTATAAAAATTTACGCAATATAAAAATACGGCAATGTGCCTAATTAAAACTACGGAACCCTAAAAATGGGTAACCTAAGTTTTTTTATTTCAACTGATTTAATACCATAACGGTTTTTAGTTTTTTTAAACAATTTTATTTATGAAAAAATACTGAAGACATTGGATAATATTAAATGACTAATTATTTTTTTGTAAGTAATTAATTTCTTACCTGGTTCAAATGTTTTCGAATCATCATCAAGGAAGTAGTATTGACTGAAAACAACGGGCATGATAGGTATTTGCGCGTCGATAGCCAAATAGAAAGCCCCTTTTTTGAAGGGCTGTATGCTTCCTTTGTTAAACCTCGCTCCCTCGGGAAAAATCCAGAGTTTCGTCTGGAAAAAAACAAATACTTTAGAAAAAAATCCCCATTGGTACCTACATAGAAATAAATTATTTTAAATGATATAAAATAAAAACCCGATTTTGAGGGTATTATTTGTATAAAAAAGGGTTCCGTAACATTATACTTATTCTGTTTTTAGTAGTTTCTTATTCGTTAAGAGCGGCAGCAGAAATTACATCATCTGTGAACATTTCAACTGTCTACCTATCACGGTTCATGAGATACCTACCTTAGCCTCGTGCGTGACAGACAGATAGACGGACAGTGGAGTCTTAGTAAAAGGGTTCCATTTTTACTTTCCCTTTGGGTACACGGAACCCTAAAAATACAAATACCTACACTAATAAATAGGTATCGTCACATTTCACGGGTTCAAAAAGTCGTAGTTGTGGAAACATTTAAATTTGCTTTTTTTCTCTATTGTAATTTCTTACTGTATGAGCAGTTTTTTTCCTAATAAATAAAAAATACAAGTTTGACACCTTATCAAGTAGTAAGTAGGTACCTTCTCCTCAATAACTCGCGCTGTAGCTTCCCTCATGAGCTGCCGAGCTTTCTCCGTTCTTAGCCTGTCTATGAACACTAGTCCGGACAACCACGCACCGAACCCGAACGCCCCGGTGAACATTAATGGCCGCTTCGCTACTACCGTACAACGTTTCATACGGGGCCACATCTCGAACATACCTGAACAGATTAAAATTGGTGGGTATGGCGGTACCTACCTGTAGAATACATATATTAATAGATTATAGAATTATATGGAATATTTTTATTGACGCCTTCAAACTTGGCTGCTCGATTCAGCACCAAAGTTTCACTTTACGTCATCACTGCATAGTATAAAACAAAGTCGCTTTCTCTGTCCCTAATCCCTATGTATGCTTAAATCTTTTAAACTACGCAACGCAGTTTGATGCGGTTTTTTTAATAGAGTTATTCAAGAGGAAGGTTTATATGTAAGTATAATACATGCATAATATAGCCGTGCGAAGCCGGGACGGGTCGCTAGTCCATAATAAACTTGCTATGTCCACCGTTCCTGAGAAAATCGGTGGTGACTCATGGACAGACAGACGGACAAGAAAGTGATCGTGTAAGGGTTCGTTTTTTTACCGTTTGAGGTACGGTACCCTAAAAATTAAGATATTATACTGCATTTAATTTTGAGAAGTCGTTTATATACGGAACTCTCAGTACCTACGTAAGTCCGACTCGCACTTCACTTGAAGGTTGCGGGTTCGATTCCCGCCGGGAACAAGTATTTATGCTGACCATAAATTCTTGTTTCTGGTTCTGGGTGTTTCCTATATGTATAATATGTATATATTTACAAAAAAAAAAAGTATATAAGTAGTTTATCCGTTATCTGGCACCCATAACACAAGCATTAAGTTGCTTAGCTTGGGGCTGGATGGCGATGTGTAATATGTCCTGAAATATTTTTTTATTTTTTATTTTAACCAGTTTTTTTTTCTACACAGACATCTGCATAGCAGGCAGGCTGTATGACTTAGGCCAAGCAGCCACACGCACGCACAAGATCAATAATTATTAACTTACTTGATATGCCTAGTAGACTATAGGGTAATTTTGGTAGGTAGGTACTTAGGTACTCACCTAAAATATCTAAGGAGCTTTGGTGATTCGATATCACTATGTAACATTGCTCATTGTCCCAATGCTCCAACCCACGTAGCTCCCATTCAACACCCACAATATACGAAGCATATCTACAAAATCTGGAAGCAACACTGCCGTACAGCAGCAGGTACAAATATTTAAACTTAGAACACGTCTTCCTAATATTTTTAATATTAAAAAATAAATCACAGAACTTACATGAGATTCGTAACATCTCGTGGATATATTAATACTACTGGTAATAAAACAGTACAAGTAATTAAAACGTAAGTATAGTATAGAAAAAACTTAAAGTAATATCTAAAAACATTACTTTTTTCATAAAGGAAGGGCAAGGTAAATATAAAACCCGCCAAAAATAATTCAGGATATGAATAGGAGGAAGCCATAACTACAAATCGATTTTCTTACGAACGAATGAAACAAGAAAATCGATTTTCCAGGTACAGAGTATATATTACTTACCGGCTATTCACGGTCCGACAGTACATGGAAAAGCTATGTAGAAAGTGATTTGCAACCTGTCAAAACTCTATGCTGTCAGTGTCAGGTCATATGGTTTTGTTTTGATTTTGTTCTCTAAGTTTGTAAACAACGAACGCTAATTCATTTTATGTCAGCAATCAGCCATACAAAAAAGTTGAAGTTGAACTAGGTACTTATTTTAATAAAAATCTTCTGAAATGGCCACAGCGAAGTTTAAAATTGAATCAGGCGTGCAACTTCTTGAAAGACTAAGAAGAGAAATAAACATCGACAGCTTTTTTCCAGTGTTATTTGAGTCTGGATTGAAGAGTGGCAATTTTGTAGAAATAACACAGGATTCTAGTTCGTATTTACTATTAGATTTAATTACTGAAGCACTGATTCATACAAAAACTAGTGGAGCATCGATTGGAGTCCTTATATTCAACACAGATGGTAATTTAAACTATGGTGAATTAGTACTTGTTCTAAAGAAAAAACTTTCAAATAATGGTTTAGAAAATGAAGATATTGAAAGTACATTGAAGGAAACTTTATCGAATCTCCATATCCTAGATATATATGATTCAAACCAATTCATCAGCTCTGTACACAACATGGATACAATTCTCACTGAACATCAAAATATTTCGATCATCATATTCCACTCCCTAACAGCCTTCTACTGGTCTGAACAAGGGTATAAAATAACAAAAATGGACTACTATATAAAAAATTTAATTGATACTATACAAAAAGTTATTAAAGAGTATAAAACAATATGCATATACACAAAACCGGAATACTTTTCGTCTAATAATAAAGATACTGATTTGGTTCCCATGGAAGTTGATTATCATATTCAGTCATTGGACCTTGGTAAAGGAAATTATCAAGTTAATATGAAAACTTCTAGAAAGACAATTACTAGATTCTACACTATTAATAACCATCAATTACAATGGACTACTTCATAAAGAATTACCTACCTTAAAAATAACAAGAAGAATCTACACTAAGCTTAGTAAAAATCACCATACCCAAAAATGGTTCTAAGTGAAATTGTGACAAAGCATTGATTAACTAGTTTCACTTACTGCCATACTCAAAGATGTGTCTAAGGGAAACTTATTCCTTGTCGTGCTCTTGAGTGATATTCAAAGTCAGCGTAAATGTGATAATGCATTCCTCAGCATAAGTTTCTCTTGGCACGTCTCTGAGTGGGGTAGTTATTAGAGTGTAGCCATAAGTCATATATGTAAGAGAGTTTATATAAAGTGCACAAGATTTAAAACTATAAATATATTGTAGCAAAATTGAAAATTGTCTGTAACTTTTATTTACAACAGTTTAGATATGAGTTCAATTGTTAAACAGATATAGCAAACTTAAAACTTACGTCTAAATGTAATTAAACTAATTTTAAAAGGTAGTTAAGTACTTATCTAGTAGATTCTAACAAAGACAAAAAAATCACATTATAAAGTCATATCATTGCCACATACTAATGAGATCATAAGAGTGTTTAGAGATTCAACAGTATCTATGGTAAATTATCACATCATTAAATATATCACATACAAAAATACCACAAAGCCATGACTAAAATAATTGAGATTCTCCCATTTGCTTATTGTGTGGAAGTAAGAATAACCAGATTCTTGAATGGCAAAGGATGCCTCAAACATAACACCTAAATAAGCAAGGTGTATGATAGTTATTAACGAAAATATTGTATTTATAAATACAGCTAAATAGCTGTTCTTTTTAAACCTATGCTCACATTGCTTAGAGCACACATTGGCAAGACAGCATACTTCTAAAGCTGAAGCAACTTTGTAACGTAAGTTATATTCAACATAAGAAAAAGTCCCTATACTGAGAAGCACTGCAGAAAACTGGAAGTTCAAGCCATGGAGTAGTGAAGAAACAACATAAGTTAAAAATATTGCAGTAAATTGTCCATAAGCTTGACATGGTTGGAATACATAAGTTTTTAGCCATTTATGCATTGGTATATTCCAAAATATAACAACCTGAACAAGTGATCTTGGTAATTCAACAAACAGCGGTTTAGTTACTTGAAGTTCAAAGTGGCAGTCATTTGTAAGCCCAAAGCCAGCAGAAACCATTGAAACTATAGACATACTGGATACAAAATAATGTGACATTCTAAATGCTTGAGCATCTCTATATGCTACAAGCCATTTCGAGGTTTCATCATTAATATACCAAGGGATCAAACAATTTGAAAGCAATAGAAAGAACTGGGCAAGAAACAAGTTTACTACTATTATCTTTATCCATCTTCTGGATAGAAACTTAACATCCAAATACTGATTGTATGAATGAAATGATATCCATGGTCCCAATATACAGTTTGCAGGGCATAGTATGTATCCTCCAAACTCAACAGGGTTTAACATTCTCTTGAATAAATCTCTGTCTAGCTCAATAGCTACAGATATTATCTTCATAGCTGCAATCATTTGTATGCCTCTTATTTGCTGCCACATTTTTGGGTTCAGTACATAAACTTCACAGAGTAGAAGAAAGCTTATAACTGCTATAGAAATTATTAATCCTCTCCATCTTTTTGTGAAGAATGAAAGAATTATGATTAACATATAAGAACCGGCACTGATGCCGACAGTCCATAAGAAAGGTGGTCCTATCTTGTAATACAGTAAAAAACTGCCGATAACTAAACATAAACTATGACGAACATTGTGCGGTAGAGGTACAAACTGTATTATTGATCGTAACAATAAATTGGCAACTATCAAATCTTTTGCAAATCTCAAACCTTCGTAGAGAGTTGGTTCTCCACATAATGATAAATATGACCATGAAGATTCTGTGTATTCGTCCTCTTGATCCATTTTTACCGACTAGTCAATGTACTATTTGCAGAAAAATATGATCAGATCAAATGACCAGGCAAGGTGTTCCAAAATACTTGAATCCTCTGATCCATTTATGACACACTTATTCCAATCACTTATGCCGATAGTCAAATAAAGAACCGGCGAAACCTGACGTAGTAAATCACACCCTCTTCATACGTAATATTAGATTTGCGGCCCTTGGAAAACTGGGTGATCTTCAGTGTAATGTATACTTATATTCTCTTATTTTTCTCTTAGTTTTAGCTCCGAATATAATGCGTGGATGGAAGATTTAGCATACCACTGGTACATTATCAACCCTCTGGTAAAAGATCATCTTGTGATGAACATGAAATCTTTTCTTGAATGAAATATGTGTAATTTACACTTCAATAGTTTGTAGTTATTTAAAAAGTAAAGGTAGTCATTTTGCACGTGTAAATAGAAAATAATAATTAATTTCAAGCTTGAAGAAGAGTAGAAAACCGCAAATATACCGCATCGCAAACCAAACACCGCAATTAAATGTTGACTTTGACAGCAATCCAACTCCGACCAAGATTAAACGACGTTGCATTAGGGTAAGAACATCCAGTTTAGGAATTTACGATAGATTTCGTTTGGCATTTTTTTCGTGATGAGATCGTGACAGTTTGTTGAATCTGTGGTCGACATAAATACAGAAAATGGCAGATTGACTTGCTTGGCTGAATGCTGTGAATTTATTTCGAGTTGGATCTTCATTTTACATAATCTACATTATTTGAAGTGAAAACCTAGCTGGCTTGAGTTCCATTGTTATTTCTAATCAATGACGAAAGTACAATAGCAACCACAACATGATTAACTACTAATAAAGTGAATGTGTTTCGCAAACAAGCTTGATAAGAACATTGCTTGAACATTGTTAGTTATTTTGTGTGATGAGCAACTAATAGTGAAAAAGTGTAATGAAAGATGGCTAGTCCGTCGCCTCAGAACAGTCCGATGCCGCCACCGCAGGCTCCGAGCCCAATGGGGCCGCCGACACAGAGCCCGGCACCGCCGCATTCGCCGCACAGTCCGTACAGCCAACACGTCAATGGGCCTCCACCGCCACATCCTCCGGGAGGTGCTCAGCCTCCTATGCCGAACCACATGTCACCGGGAGGCCCATCGCACTCTATTCCGCCGAGTAATAACGGGCCCCCAATGCCGCCACAACAACATCCTCTGCCACCGGGCCATCAGATGCCGCCACACATGGTCGGACCGCACATGCAAGGCCCACCAGGCCACGCTCTAGGACCAGGAGGCTCACATCCTCCTGGACCTAATGGTCATCCGATGCCCGGAGCTCCCCAACACCCAGGTCCAGGTCAAGGACCACCTCATGGATATATGCAACACCAGCTTGGACACATGCCTCCTGGTCAGGTAAATAAACTTTCAATATTGAAAAAAACCTTATTTAATGATGATAAAGAACTATTTACAACAACATGTAACTAAATAGTAAAAAAATATGATTGCAAACCAATGTAACTTGTTTGTTGAATAGAGGCGTGTAAATTCTATTGGCTAACAGTAGTATATCTTTAAGAATGGAGGCAAATTGGTTTGTTAGTGGTATTATATCATCAGCGCTTGTAAAATACTTGTCTTCATTTGTAAGGTAACTTGTGAAGACAATAGGAGTGTTGAATTTCCTCTTCACCCAGTCAGGAATGTTTCCAGTATAATTATCTACAGATCAAAATGTGTAGTTAAAACTTTTTACTTCAATTCTACTCTGATGAGGAAAAGGTACCAGCGCTCTCTCCATACAAACATAGTCTACTGTTTCCTCCCTGGATAATGACACTAGAGCAAATATTTTTGCAGCAACTGACATGCCCCTTTAACTTACAACTGACATGCCCCTTATTTCTTATCCTACTCCTACTATCCTACTAATCTTTCCTTAATATTATAAATGTGAAAGTATGTGTGTGAGTGTGTGTATGTTTGTTACCCCTTCATGCAAAAACTACTGAACCGATTGCGATGAAACTCGGTATCTCGGTCGGTAACTCGGTCTCGGTAATTATATATATATATATATATATATACCTACCTACTTATTTTTGTAGTGTCAAGAGCGGAGGGGGCGCTATTTTAATCTAGCTGGCTAGCTAGATGGCTAGCTCTAGCTGGATGGGTTTGGCCGGAAGACCAGCGCTGCAGCTAAGCATGCTTGGCTGCAGTTTTTAGCTGAGGTCGACCCATTTGGGTCAGCACACGACTCCTCATATATTTTGTTTGTTTTTTTTCTTTACCACTTTTTTTTGTTTTGTAATTAATTTTCATTGTCATGTTCATTTCTTCATTCTTGTGTTTGTCGTGTGTTTGTACTCAATAAATGCTTTCTTTCTTATCTATATAGGTGAAGACCTGAATTAACACATAGGCTACTTTTTATCCCGATATTCCCACGGGATCGGGACTTACGCGGGTGAAACCGCGGGGCGCAGCTAGTTATTTATATATATTATAGGATGGGTTTTTTTAACTCTTTCTTTCTATGATAATCACTACATAGTATAAAACAAAGTCGCTTTCTCTGTCCCTATATCCCTATGTATGCTTAAATGTTTAAAACTACGCAATTGATTTTGATGCGGTTTTTTTTAATAAATAAAGTGATTCAAGAGGAAGGTTTATATGTATAATACATGCATAATATAGCCGTGCGAAGCCGGGGCGTGTCGCTAGTTAGAAAATAAAAAAAATCAAGACATAGGGGCATAGTCATGGCAGTTATAGGTTTTATGCAACAAAAATATTAGGGCTAGTGTCATTATCCAGGAAGGAAACAGTCAACTATGTTTGTATGGAGAGAGCGCTGGTACCCTTTCCTCTTTATAGAATAAATTAGAAACTTACAGTAACATTTGTAAGTGGGGTCCAATTTAATATTTATATTGTATTTCTTGTTTGCTTTTCTTATTGCAAAGTCCAAAATTTCAGCCTGTAACAATAATCCATAACACAATATCTTAAATTCAAATAACAGACTTCTAGTAGGGCCAGAGTTATGTTGTCTGTGTAATTGAAATTCAGTGTTGATATTGATATATTATATCGTTATGTATTTGCAAAGATGCAACTGTGGTATATAAGTAACGTGATGTAAATCTATTTGTTTAAATAAAGAAACTATTTTGCGGAGAGTATAGAGGTCTTTGCCCTTCAATGGGATGACACAATATGCTCTTAATAATATAATATACTAGCTGCGCAATTTTCTAAATTTTTCTTTCATAGGAACCTTCTCCTGACAATAACAAGCACAACAAAAAAAGAAATAGCGAAATCGCTTCTGCCGTTCTCGATTCATTTTTATATCTATCTTCTATCTATACATATAAAAATTAATTGCAAAATGTGTTGGTAAGCGCATAACTCAACAACGCCTGGATCAATTTGGCCAATTCTTTTTTTGTTGTGTTTGTTATTGTCAAGAGAAGGATCTTACGAAAAAAAAAAATTAAAAAGTCACCCAAAAAATTATTACGGGGGTGAAACCGCGGGGCCCAGCTAGTTATAGATAAAAATAGTTAATCTTTTCTTGAATGAAAATAGTCAATTTTGACGTGACAACGTTTTATAAATTGGTTTGCCGGGTGACACTTCAAGAAACTGCGTTACGCTCCGCTGACGTTATGCGCTCACAATGAGAGCGAGTGAGAGGCACGCGGGCATGGTTAGCCCGCCTAAGAGCGAGAGAGACAGACATAAAAAGTGAAAGGCACGCGTCCCTTCCACTCGAGCACAGTTGTTGTCACGTAAAACTTTCGCCCGTATACCGACTTTACAGGCAACCAGTTTTTTTATGTAAAAAACTAAGTAAGCTGTAGGTTTCTTTGTAATTATCCTTAAAATTTAACTTACAACTATTGCATGATTAATGCTTAACATATCTGTAGCGGCAAAAGGTGTAGTTATTAAGTTATCGAAGTCGCGTAAATTGATAAATGCCATCATGTCAAAAGCTATACTATTCAGAAAACTTGCAAGACTCAATGACTCTTCTTCTGATATAGCATTTCGTCCAAAATGCACTGAGTCACATTCGTCACTTGAACCTGTAAAATTGAAAACTAACATCACCCGGCGGTCTCATTCGTGTAAGTCCCAAATCCCGTAGGAATAATGGAATAAAAAGTCTACCCCAAGGATACAATGTATCTTCCTTACAGGTTTTATCAAAATCAGTCCAGTAGTTTCTTGATAATATTGGTGTAGATTTAAAAAGTAAATTGTAAAACTTAAGTTTGATGTCATGGGAGCAAATCATATGAATTTTAACAAATTAAGTATATGGAACAAGTGCATGTCTGAACCTCTGACTCACGCCCCGAGGCGTAGACATATTTGTTAAAAAAAAATGTTACCTTATTAATTTTTTAGTGTGTGGAATGAAACTCGGTCATCAAAATCATATTATGAAAGTAAGTTTCATTGCATGACACCAACAGACAAGAAATGCTATAAGTTTTTTTGTTTGTTTGTTTGTTTTTTTGTATGAATTATAGAATGAAATTGACTAAGAAACTATTTTTTACACTTAATAGAGACCAAAATATCACTTCATCACTATCACTACATAGTATAAAATAAAGTCACTTTTCGCCGTCCCTATGTCCCTTTGTATGCTTAAAGCTTATACACACGTCCCGATTTGGTCGGGTCCGACATCCAATTTGGTCGGGTGTACAACCAAATTGGGACGTGTGTATCGTGGTCGGGCAGACTTAATTATTATTAATTGATCAAATTGGATACGCCCACCAAATTTGGTTGTATCCGACCAAATCGGGACGTGTGTACGCATCGGACCCAACTTCGTGTTCGAAACAAACAAGTGTGAGTCGGACTCCCGCACGAAGGGTTCCGTATCATGTTGTATTTGAGCCCCACTTAATTTTTTTCTTTTTTAGTTGTTGTTAAAGCGACACTAATAGAAATACATAATCTGAGAAAATTTTAACTCTCTATCCATCACGATTCATGAGATACAACCGGATGACGGACGAACAGAAAGGGAGACAGACAGACGGACGGACGGATTTACGGACGGATGGAACTTATAGATGGACGGACTGATGAACTGACAGTGAAGTCTTAGTAATAGGGTCCCGTTTTTCCCCCTGAGGAATGGAACCCTAGAAACTACTTAATGACCACAATGTGTATCAATGTACTCTCTGAATAGTATCCGACCAAATCGTAGCGTGTGTATCGATACCCAATTTGGTTGTGTCAATTTGGTCGGGACGACCAAATCGTAACGTGTGTACAAGCTATTAGATCTTTAAAACTACGCAACAGATTCTGATGCGGTTTTTTTTAATAGATAGAGTGATTCAGGAGGAAGGTTTATATGTATAATACATGCATAATATAGCCGTGCGAAGCTGGAGCGGGTCGCTAGTCTATACTAATATTATGAAGAGAAAAAATTTAATTATTTATTTGTTTGCATATTGAATAGGCTCTGAAACTTCTGGACCGATTTTGATGAAACTTGGCATGAAGATACATTGATTCATTGGGAATAACATATGCTACTTTTTATCCCGATATTCCCACGGGATCGGGAGTTACAGAAAGACAGACAAGTAACAAACAACTTACTAGATCTTGCAAAATAAAAGTTACGATCGATATTCACACCTACAGCAGGTCTATCATTCTTGCACATTATCCTTGGCATAAATACTTGTCTGTTTTTGTTCCATAATTCATTCTGCAACAAAAAGATGCAACCTAGACTGCGTAGTAAGTACTACTACTAGCGGAAATTAGACATAGGACTATAGGTTACTTCAACATCCTCCCAAAAATTTTCATGAAACTGGCAATTTGACGAGTTTGTGCCAACTGGGTCGTCAAATTGCCAGTTTCATGATAATTTTTGGGAGTCCGGCATGGTGACCACTGTGCCAACTAGGTCGTCGACTTTCATACCTTCATGTTGAAGATATTTTACCAACTGTGTGCATGCTTACATTTTCTATACTGTAGATGTAGCCATCAGGATTTAATAATGGTAGAAAATAAAAATCATAGAGTTGATATAAAATGTCCAATGAAGGTTCTGTTTCTATAATCATTTGTATAAGGTTTATAATGATTGATGTTGACATCCAATCCCTTCCCTGTTCACCTCCCAATATTACCACAGCTGGTTTCTTTTCATCACTAGCACTAGACAGTTTTAGCAATAGTATTTCTCTCTTCTGATATGTTTTCCCAATGTGTATTTGATCCAGTACCATATACTTTCTACACATTGCACGAGACCAATTAGTAAGACTATTAAATTTAAAAAACACGTTCGATATATTTGTAGCATCTGTGTACTGGGTAACTTTTTTATTGTCATCTACCCTTTCGTTGTAGTCTCTTTTTCTGAAAATTTATCAAATAAAACATATCATCATCATCACTACATAGTAGGTATAAAATAAAGTCACTTTTCGCCGTCCCTATATCCCTTTGTCCCTTTGTATGCTTATAGATCTTTAAAACTACGCAACGGATTTTGATGCGGTTTTTTAGTAGATAGAGTGATTCAAGAGGAAGGTTTATATGTATAATACATGCATAATATAGCCGTGCGAAGCCGGAGCGGGTCGCTAGTACTAACATAAATTGACTAAAAGCTGTTGATTTATGTTAAACTAGCGACCCGCTCCGGCTTCGCACTCCTATATTATGCATGCATTATACATATAACTCAATGAATCACTCTATTAAAAAAACTGCATCAAAATCCGTTGCGTAGTTTTAAAGATCAAGCATACATAGGAACAGACAGAAAAAGCTACTTTGTTTTATACTATACCAGCGACCCGCCCTGGCTTCGCACGGCTATATTATGCATGTATAAACCTTCCTCTTGAATCACTCTATCTATTGAAAAAAACCGCATCAAAATCCGTTGCGTAGTTTTAAAGATTTAAGCATACAAAGGGATATAGAGACATAGGGACAGAGAAAGCTACTTTGTTTTATACTATGTAGTGACTATGTAAAGAAGACTAGCTTTTGACTGCGACTTTGTCTGTGTAGAAGTCGAAAACTTTTTTGTTAACGTTGTTTTCATGTTTTCAAACATGTGTCAAAATAAATGAACTTAATTTAAATCAAAAGCACTGATTGATATCAACTTCGGAGCTAATCATCCCCAAAATAACGTTCTACTCCTACTACTTTTTTACCCCGTTAGGGAATGATTTTCAATAAAATACAAACTTTGCCCCCCCCCCTTTTCACCCCGTAAGTAGTATAATTTCGGAAAATCTTTTCTTATCGGATGCCTACATCGCACAAAGAACACACCCTCTAAGTATCAGGTCTCTACGATCAGCGGTTTAGGCTGTGCTTTGATCCGTCAGTCAGTCAGTCAGGACAAAGTATTTATACAGGATGTCCCTGAATGGATTTATTTTTCTGAACCGGCACAGTGTCCTCTATCCGTAGGTGCCCGCTTATCCATTCATTACGGGACACCCTGTATAGAAAAATAAATGTCTGTCGTTATATCTTACAGATCACTGGACTCAATATTGTAGTAATCAATGTCATTTTTCATAAGGTTTTTCTCAAATTCATCAATATAACTTTCATTCCAGATAAGAACATTCATTGGTATAGCTGCATCATTGGTCACTCCATTTAAGAATATAATTTCTTCTTCTCTTAGATAAAAATTATACAATATTGATCTCTCGTTTTCATTAAAAGCTGTTACTTTGTATAGAGAAAAATTTTCATAATCCATTTTGATGTTGCATAAAAAATGAATTAAAATGAGTAAAACGCTTTTGGAATACATTTTTGTTTAGCTATAAATATTTGTTTATTATTTAGATTCAATGTGGTCATGCAATACATAGTTTGAGATATGACTTTAAAAAAATGATTGTGTAAGGACCTACACACATATATTTATGTGGTCTTCAACATTAAAAATCCACAACAGAGAAAAAATGATGCAAGAGATATCTACTAATAACTATTAATGTGAAAGTTTGTGTGTTGGAATGTGAGGGGGTGAGTTTGTGTGTATGTTTGTAAATCCTTCACGCAAAAGCTACTGAATCGATTGTGATGAAACTCGATATATAGGTAGCGGGCGATCCCTATTTACACATGCTTCTTTTTATTCCGATATTCCTACGGCATCCGCTCAGCTAGTATGTTGATAAATGCAATTTTACAGGCTCCCCCAATGTCTATGGGTGGCGGTCCACCGACCGGGAACGGACCGCAAGGAGGTGGAGGGCCGCCGCCGCACGGCGTGCACCCGGGGCCCGGTGCGCCGCCACATATGCCGCCGCATCACGCTATGATGGGAGGTCCCTCGCCGCAGTACGGTCCCCCCGGGCCGGGCGGTCCGCCGCCCCCCGCGCCCGGACCCCCTCCTACCGGTGCGCAACACCCGCCCGCCGCACAGACGCCGCCGCACGGTGCGCCGCCACCCCCCGCTTCGGCGGCAAAC
This sequence comes from Idaea aversata, assembly GCA_907269075.1. Classification (NCBI taxonomy): domain Eukaryota; kingdom Metazoa; phylum Arthropoda; class Insecta; order Lepidoptera; family Geometridae; genus Idaea; species Idaea aversata. The sequence goes on from OU026084.1 coordinate 5,544,840, forward strand.
GGCCCGGGCGGCCCGCCCTCTTCGTCGCCGATGCAGGGCTCGCTGCCGGCGTCCGGTCCCGACAACCTGAACGCATTACAGCGCGCCATCGACTCGATGGAGGAGAAGGGTCTCCAGGAGGACCCGCGCTACTCACAGCTGCTCGCGTTGCGCGCGCGCTCCAATCCACAAGAACCCGGCAAGGGGATGTTCTCGAATGTGCAGCTGTGCCAGTTGAAGGCACAGATTACGGCGTACCGCAGCCTCGCGCGCAATCAGCCGCTCTCGCAGCAGATTGCAATGATGGCGTCGGGCAAGCGCACCGGTGACAACCCGCCCGAGTGTCCGACGCCACCTGCGGGGCCGGCGTACGGCGAGGGCCAGAGTGCAGGCCCGGCAGGTGCCGGCGTGGGTGGTGCGGCGGCGGGCCCCGCAGGCGGCGGCAAGCCAGGCGGCGCAGGCGCGGCCGGCGACGTGCCTCGAGGAGGCGGCGGCGCTCCTCCCACCCCGTTACCGATGACGGGTCAAATGGCGCCCCCGACTCAACTTACTCCTCCTCTCGTCAACCCGGTAATACTTATTTACGATGCAATCATTATCAATGCTTAGGAGTCATTGATGTTTTGTTATTTTAATTTTTTTTTATTGATAGCCAATGGGTGGTGGTCCGGTGCGCGGCCCAGTCCCCGTCCGTCCTCCGGGCCCAGGCGCTCCCGGTACCCAACCGAACCAGAACCAGGTATTTAATATACTGTTTAATTTCTACCTTTTGCCATCTTATATTAAAACGCAGTAACATTGAAATTAAATTTATTTTCCAGACTGGCGTCCCGGTTCCTGGTGCGAAACAGAATCGTATTACTGCTATACCAAAGCCGGCCGGCATAGACCCTATTCAGATATTAAATGAGAGAGAAAACAGGTAACATATATTTAAATCACAAATTGTGTATCTTGTCGCTAAAGACCGGATTTTTCAGTATGTCAAACTTTTAAATTGTATTGATAGGATTGCCGCTCGCATCGCTCACCGCATCGAAGTGCTCTCAAACTTGCCAGCAAACATACCAGACGATCTTCGCCTTCAAGCTCAAATCGAATTAAGGGCTCTACGAGTGCTCAACTTCCAGAAACAATTACGCGCTGAGGTAAAACATTCGAAAAAAAAGTCTGCTTTAATAAAGTACCAAATTCGTAAAGGCTAAAGCCGGGTAAGGTAACAAAAAATGGTAAGGTCGCGTTATTAGCCAATGTATATATCCTATGTATTGGTCATAATACTAGTTATTAACGTGCCAAATTTTATGTCATAATTGTTGACCGTTTTCGAGAAATGTCAGTTCAAAGTTATTTTTACTTTTCAAAATATTTTGTCAACAATTGTGACATAAAACTTGGCACATTAATAACTAGTATTATGACCAATACATAGGATATATACATTGGCTAATAACTCTAGGAGTATTTTTTGTTACCTTACCCGGCTATAGCCTTTGATACCTATTTTATGTAACGCTTTCTGTAAAGATACTTGGACAAGTCCGTCGAGATACGACATTAGAGACAGCGGTCAACATAAAAGCGTACAAACGCACCAAACGACAAGGTTTACGAGAGGCGCGCGCTACGGAGAAACTTGAGAAACAACAGAAACTCGAAGCTGAGAGGAAACGAAGGCAGAAACACCAGGAGTTCTTACAGACCGTATTACAACATGGTAAATTAATAAGTATTAAATAAATAATTTTTGCAGAACTTTCCACATATCGCCATCTAGCCCCAAGCTATACATATCCTACTAATATTATAAATGTGAAAGTTTGTGTGTGTCTGAGTGTGTGTGTGCGTGTGTATGTATGTTTGTTACTCCTTCACACAAAAACTACTGGACCGATTTCGATGAAACTCGGTACGTAGATAGCGGGAAACCTGGATTAACACATAGGCTACTTTTCATCCCGAAATTCCCACGGGATCGGGACTTACGCGGGTGAAACCGCGGGGCGCAACTAGTTATACATATAAACCTTCCTCTTGAATCACTCTATCAATTTAAAAACCGTTTCAATATCCGTTGCGTAGTTGTAAAGCCCTAAGCATACATTGGAACAGACAGCGGGAAGCGATTTTGTTATATGCCATGTTGTGAAGTCCATAAATAGATTTTTACAGAAATAACATAATGATTGTTTTCAGCCAAGGACTTCAAAGAATATCATCGCAATAACATGGCTAAGCTATCACGTATCAACAAGTCCATAATGAACCATCACGCTAATGCAGAACGAGAGCAAAAGAAGGAACAAGAGAGGATCGAAAAGGAACGTATGCGTCGGTAAGTGATCCAAAATTAGCGGCCTGAAATTGTTGCTATTAAATTTGTACTTGTATACGGGCTGTTTTCCGCAATTAGACCCTTCTTAATTGGGTCCTTTTTGCGTGAGGATGGAGTAGGCTTGCCCAGCACCTACTACCTTCTCTTAACTTAGTCGACCATGTCCAGAGGAAATACTTGTCAATACTTCTTCTAAGCCGCAGGTTTCATCACGATATTTTCCTTCACCGTAAGAGCAATGTCAATCAGCGCACATAAATTTTTCTCAAAAAAAATTTATCCACTGCAGGGCTTATGCCTCTACTCCCCTGCCATAGTTTGCGATCGTCTGCAATTATTATTATTTTACATTGCAATCTGTCCCTAAGACATTCAGCAACGGGTTTGTGAGTTTGTCATGCATGGTGTCAACGGTTTGCCAATCTGTCATATCAGTTTATAATTTGTCATATCGTCTCGCCACCTTCGACGGAGTCTGCCGGGTAATCTTTTCCGTTGGTGGAGGTCCAAAAATTGTTGATTTGGCCCAAAGTTCTTTCAGCAAACGGCAGATGTGGCCAACCCAATTCCACTTTAGTGTAGTTATCTTTATTGTCTATGTGATCTATGTGCTTATCATGATTGTTATCTTGAACAGTTTGATGGCAGAAGACGAAGAAGGTTACCGTAAACTGATTGATCAGAAGAAAGACAAGCGTCTGGCATTCCTTCTCGCTCAGACTGACGAGTACATCGCGAGTCTCACTGACATGGTGAAGCAACACAAGCAAGAGCAGAGGAAGAAACAGCAAGAAGAGGAACGGAGAAAGAGGGTAAGGACTCCCGCTTATTAGAAACTTTCAGAGCGAGAGGGAGTACTGTCCCTCCACTCCTCCGGGTTTATAACAGCGAATACTCGCTCCATGGTTCCAACAGTACCTTGAGGTGCCAACAGTCGCTGAGGAAATTTCCAAACATTAAAGTTGACATATTGAACGCCTCCTTGCCCATCCAACTCCACTTGCTGCTCAGCTAATTGACTGCACAAAAAAGACACGCAGACTGAAAAGGCTGGACGTTGTATGAACGTAGAGGAATCTCACCCTACTCGCAACAATACTGATTAAATTATATCATAGACTGATCACAGTATCGCCAAGAAAAAAAACCATTCCAAAACTTTCTAGCATCTAACTACCACAATCATAATTTGTATTATAGAAATCAAGGAAAAAGAAGTTGTTGGAAGGTGGAGAGATCGACGCGCTAGACGACAGCTCACAGACGTCCGACTCACGCGTCAGCGTCATGGATCCGAAATCAGGCGAGGTATTACTTTTGCATTATTATTGACGACCCAGTTGGCACAATGGTCACCATGCCGGACTGCCAAACGCAGGGTTGCGGGTCGCCATCTAGCCCCAAGCTAAGTAACTAGACTTGTGTTATGGGTGCTAGACAACGGATATACTTTTTTAAAATTTTGAGTATTTCTTACAAATTAACAGTTTGGAATGCAATAAAAATCTTTCTCGTGTTCTTATAGTTTGATATACCTATTTCATGAAAATCGGTTAACCCGTTCAAAAGATAGGAGCATTTTTTATTGTAAACTAGCGACCCGCCCCGGCTTCGCACGGCTATATTATGCATGTATTATACATATAAACCTTCCTCTTGAATCATTCTATCTATTAAAAAAAAACCCCATCAAAATCCGTTGCGTAGTTTTAAAGATTGAAGCAGTCAAAGGGAAATAGGGACAGAAAAAGCGACTTTGTTTTATACTATGTAGTGAAATGTCTGACAAATAACTTATTTGGAGATGTTTTTACCTCGTAACTAAATGATGTATTGTTTATGGTCAGGTACTTAAAGGCGAAGAAGCACCGTTACTGTCCCAGCTAAAGGAATGGATGGACACTCACCCAGGATGGGAGGTGCTCTCCGACTCCGAGGACTCGGGAGACGATAGCCAGGATGATGGAAGTACGTTCATATACTGTCCTACCTTACGGATTAGCAGATACTTATTGAACTCCTTTTGGGGATCAAGGTTTGAGGCTAACTTGACCTAAAAGCTTTAAATTCTTGGGTTCCGTACCTCAAAAGGTAAAAAAAGAACCCTTATAAGATCACTTTCTTGTCCGTCTGTCTGTCCGTGTGTCACCACATATTTTTTAAGGAACGCGTGGACCTAGTAAGTTGAAATTCATACCAGATACTGAGGTCTATTTTTACATAATGTATTTAAACACTTGTATAGTTCCAAGATATCTAAAAAGTAAACACTCCTTGGCGTTTATGCTCTTGTAAAATTTTCTTGAGGGAAGTAGGATATTTTATAATAACATGTTCAGGTTTTATGTAAGAATAAACCTATAAAAGTTATACTTTAATTTTTTCCTATGAAAATCTTAATGGAAGTACATATTTTGGTGAACAGGAAGGAGGAGAGATAAACATCACAGCGAGAAAACGGACAAAGAGAAGACAGACGAGGAGAGGGCTCGCGAAATGATCAAGAAGGCCAAGATCGAAGACGATGAATACAAGACGGAAGAACAGACTTACTACAGGTATACTAATCCTACTTATTTAAAACTAGCAGCCAGTAGCGTAGAAAAGGGGGGGGACCGCCCCGGTTGGCGCCATTGGCGGTCAGAAAGTTAATTTTTCAAGTTATTTTGAAATATTTTTTGCTCAATTCTTTCATATTGTTACATTTTTTCTTACTAACACCAACATTATTATTTTTATGACGTCAAAAGGGCGGCAAGTTATGAATACCGCCCCAGGCGACAGACACCCACGCTACGCCACTGCTAGCAGCGCTCCGCGGATTCACCCGCGTAACTCCCGATCCCGTGGAAATATCGGGATAAAATTTAGCCTATGTCACTCTCATTGAAGCTGGTCCAGTAGTTTGGAGCCAATTCTATTCAAACAAACAATCAAATCTTTCTTTATAATATTTGTATAGCTTATAAATGCGAAAGGTTGTATTAGTTGATTATGCTTTTACGCAAACATTACTTGACCGATTGCGATACAACTGCTGAAGCCCTGGAATAACACATTGTTTACTTTTTGCCGACATTCTTGATCAAAACTTAAGCGAGTAAAACCGCGAAGCCATTTGTAATTGCAAGAAAATATTTATTTTCGAAATTTGACCTACTTTTTACTATTTTCTTCGTTATTTTGTTACAGTATTGCTCACACGGTCCACGAGTCTGTCACTGAACAAGCCAGCATCCTTGTCAATGGAAACCTCAAAGAGTATCAAATCAAGGTACTATTTTATCATTGTCGGAATTCATCAAAAATTATAAAAATAGGGGGTATATATATTTTTCCGCGTTTAGGTCGGGGAAAGCTAATTTGGCCTGTCTGAACTCTAATATTTTACTGAGGATACAAACAAACCATGCTGTGCTGCGCTGTGTGAGGCTACGCTCTGTTTAAAAACGCAGCAGTCTCGAGCGAGGCGCGCTACCCGCCGTGCTGAGCCGCGCTGTGCCGAACTTCTTCACTTTCATCTTCATCGGATTAAACTATGTCGTAATGTTTACGTTTTTTTGAAAATAAAGTCATTTTTGACGAGATAAACGACTACACGAGCTGCTGATTACTTTTATACTGAGCTAAGCAAAGCGCAGCACAGCTTGATGTTGATTGTTAAAAAAACGTAGCCTAAGAACACAGCGCAGTACAGCTCAGCATAGCTCGATGTTGATTTGTCACCCCTATGGGTGCTAAACAACGGATATACTACATAAATACTTTTTCTTTTGTAAATATATACTTATAATACATAGAAACAACCAGACCACAGACAAATATCTAAGTACTGTTTGTGAACCGGGCGTAAGGCCCGTAATAAATGTTTAAAGTATCCTAGATAGATAGAACATAGACACAGAAAGCTTCACTACATAGTATAAAACAAAGTTGCTTCCCGCTGTCTGTCTGTCCCTATGTATGCTTAGATCTTTAAAACTACGCAACGGATTTTGATGTGGTTTTTTTTTAATAGATAGTGTGATTCAAGAGGAAGGTTTCAGTATATATAAAATAAACTAGAGCTGCAAATGGGCGGTCCGCTAAGAGCTATTTCATCAGGCCAATCTTTAGATGTAAGATAGCTAGTGCTTGTGTATCTCATCATATAACAATTTCGAACTTTTCCAATGTGTTAGGGTTTGGAATGGCTGGTGTCCCTGTTCAACAACAACCTGAATGGCATCCTGGCAGATGAGATGGGTCTCGGAAAGACCATCCAGACGATAGCGCTGGTCACCTATCTAATGGAAAAAAAGAAAGTCAACGGGCCCTTCCTTATTATTGTACCGCTTAGGTGAGTTCAAATATAATGAAAAACTACACATTGCATACATGGAGTAAAGTTATAAAGATTAAATCCTGGAAATAAACATAGTATGGCAAATTAAAATAAATAGATTATAATTTCGATTTCTACTAGTGCAATTGACCCTTTAACTACTAGGTAGTGATTGATAGAACACTTGGAATCACATTTTCATCAAAACTCCTCAAAGTTTGTGCTCGCGAAGTCTAGAATTTGCACAACAACTACTTGTAGGTTTAACTTGTAACAAATATTCAAGAAAAGAATGATGGCATGGAAATACTTCAGCATATACACACTAATAGAAATTATAATCTCCGTTTCTCTCTATATAATAAATAAATAAATCGTTTATTTCACTCACAATTACATAAACCGGCTTACATGTAACTATATAGATGTGGAAAATATCATTTAAAGTCACGGGTTTTTTCATTTTCTTCCCGAGGTTTCTTCATGAACATCTGACGCCATTACACATAATATAGGAACTTCAAAAACCTAACCTCCTTGCAAACAAGTGTTTTATTTTAAGTTTTGCCATTATGCTTTCTTTCTTTTCGACCCCGTTGGCACAATGGTCACGATGCCGGACTGTCAAACACAGGGATCGATTCCCGCCTCAGACAAGTATTTACGCTTAGATATTTGCCTGTGGTCTGGTTGTTTCTATGTATTATAAGTATATATTTACGAAACAAAAGTATATAAGTAGTAAATCCGTTGTCTAGCACCCAGAACACAAGTCTAGTTACTTAGCTTGGGGCTAGATGGCGATGTGTCAAATGTCCTGCAATGTTTATTTATTTGATTCCAGTACGTTGTCGAATTGGGTGCTGGAGTTCGAGAAGTGGGCGCCAACAGTGACGGTAGTGTCGTACAAGGGTTCCCCCCATTCGCGTCGCACCGTACAGACACAAATGCGGTCTACTAAGTTCAATGTGCTGCTGACGACGTACGAATACGTTATCAAAGATAAGGGGGTGCTCGCTAAGGTGAGATGTTAAAAAAACTGTTATTTTGTAGTCTATGGTAAAAAAAACGTTTAATTTCATAACAAGACAAGATTTTTAAAAACATAACTAGCTGTCCCAGCAAAATAAAAAATAGATAGTAGCCGATTCTCAGACCTACTGAATATGCATATAAAATTTCATAAAAATCGGTTAAGCCGTTTCGAAGGAAACTAACATTGTGACACGAGGATTTTATATATTAGGTAAAGTTTAGACACGACGACATAAGATGACCGGCTTTGGGTATCCTCCACATTATCAAAACCCAAAATTCTTTATACATTTGGAACCAATTTGTACGAGATCAAATAGATGTGTCTTAAAAACTAAGAGAATGTGTGCCTTCGGAACGCCCCCACCAATAAAAAGAAGGCACAAGAAATTCAAAAACGACTGAAACGAAAAAAACTGAAAAAAGACAAGGGGCCGTCAAAAGTCGCGGGAATGAAAGAGCAGAAAAATATTTTTCGTTTCGGTTGCCTTCTGACGGTTTGTGAATCAGGGGGCTGGTATCTTCACTATTGTACCAATAAGCAACTGTAACCCGCAGGTACAATGGAAGTACATGATCATAGACGAAGGTCACCGTATGAAGAACCATCACTGCAAACTGACCCAAGTGCTGAACACTCACTACATCGCCCCACACCGGCTGTTACTCACGGGGACACCGTTGCAAAACAAACTGCCCGAACTTTGGGCGCTGCTCAACTTCCTGCTGCCATCTATTTTCAAGAGCTGTTCTACCTTTGAACAGTGGTTCAATGCACCGTTCGCTACAACAGGTGAAAAGGTGTGTATCGCATCAAGATAGATAAATACTTTATTGCAAACACCATTTTACATAAAATATAAAAAAAAGTATTTAAGTAGTTTATCCGTTATCTGGCACCCATAACACAAGCATTAAGTTGCTTAGCTTGGGGCTGGATGGCGATGTGTAATATGTCCTGAAATATTTATTTATTTATTTTTATTTATTTATAAAAAACAAAACTTAAGTCTAAGTGTTACAAAGGGTGGCCTTATCGCTCAAAGCGATCTCTTCCAGGCAACCTATGGATGGACAAGAAGTTGAGTTGACAACCTTTTGGATAAACTTGTTTTGTTATCTTAGTTGCGTCGCTACACGACAAAAAGGATTAAATACGGCTATTACTGACGTGTTTTGTTATCTTAGTTGCGTCGCTACACGACAAAAAGGATTAAATACGGCTATTGCTGACGTGTTTTGTTATATTAGTTGCGTCGCTACACGACAAAAAGGATTAAATACGGCTATTGCTGACGTGTTTTGTTATCTTAGTTGCGTCGCTACACGACAAAAAGGATTAAATACGGCTATTGCTGACGTGTTTTGTTATATTAGTTGCGTCGCTACACGACAAAAAAGAGTCAAATACGGCTATTGCTGAACCAAAGATTTCCTTCGGCAGGATTGTTCTTTGTATTCTTAAGATGGATTTTCGAAGGGGAGCCACCTGCCCACCAAAATCTTGGTGGCTCCACTTATAACTATCCCTAGGACCAATCTTACCAAAGGAAATCTCGGCAGGCAGGTGATTCTGTTAAAGTACTGATTGCTTTAACTTAACAAGGTGACTACGATAAAATATCGGGCGACTTGGGCCGAGGGGCCCCATTTGTTAAGACACTGTTTATATTTTTGTTTCAATTTCCTTACTTAAAATCCTACCAGGTGGAGTTAAACGAGGAAGAAACAATTTTGATCATCCGTCGTTTGCACAAAGTGCTCCGACCTTTCCTACTGCGTCGATTGAAGAAGGAAGTCGAGAGCCAGCTTCCGGACAAAGTGGAATACATTATCAAATGCGACATGAGTGGGCTCCAACGAGTGCTTTATAAGTAAGTACACAGTTAATCAAATCCATCCGAATATACTTACGTCATCAAATTATACGATAGTGAAAATATTTGAAGTACTAATGCCAATTTTAGTTCAAATTAATTGTTAGAATAGAATAGAATAGAAATCATTTATTGTTTAACTGTGTACATGAGCCGATATTAATGCTATAAGTACGTGTACGAGTAAGTAAGTGTGTGGTGTTCTTTAAACTTTTTCGTAGTTGAGAAGTTAATAATATCTACATAATGTCACAGCTAGTTTCAAACTATCAATTTTTCATATATCATCATACTTAATATCAACAATATATAGTTTGTTAAAAGCATGATTGATTGGAATCATGAACTGTACATTTATTCCCTAGGCACATGCAATCGAAAGGCGTGTTGCTGACAGACGGTTCAGAGAAAGGAAACAAGGGCAAGGGAGGAGCGAAGGCGTTGATGAACACTATCGTACAGCTCCGTAAACTTTGTAACCATCCCTTCATGTTTCAACATATTGAGGAGAAGTTCTGTGATCATCTCGGCACCGGAGGAGGGGTCGTTTCTGGGTAAGTTTCATCCTATGCAACTGTTTGCAGTTAGTTGAACGATTTTGATGAAAATTTGTATAAAGAGCCCTGGAATAACACAACAGTTACTTTTTAGGAGTCCGTACCCAAAGGCTAAAAACGGGACCCTATTACTAAGACTTCGCTGTCTGTCTTTCTGTCTATCACCAGGCTGTATTTCATGAACCATGATAGCAAGAGAGTTTAAATTTCACAGATGATGTATTTCTGTTGTCGCTATAACAACAAATACTAAAAACTGAAATAAAGTAAATATTGTTTGAGTATGTTTTTAAGAATGGTAGGTTATTTTCATGTTTACAATTTTTATTTATTCTTATTACGGAATCGGGTCCCACGCGGGTAAACGTGCGCAGCTAGTAGATAGAATCAAACTTAATGGCGACTTTGAAGTTAGCTATGAGCTGGGCTTTTCACAGGTGCAAATTCGATGTGCGAGCTTAGGCTAGAGGACTAATATTTTACGCAGCGCCGCTCGCCTTAGTTTGGAATCCAGATTTTATCTGTACAAGGCAGCTAGCAAATCTGTTTTTTCGTCGACACTGTCTTACGTTAGCATCGCAAAATCTTACATCCAGTGGATTAATAATAATAAATATTGCAGGACATTCCACACATCGCCATCTAGCCCCAAACTAAGTAACTAGACTTGTGGTATGGGTGCTATGGGTGCTAACGCATATACTCTTACATACTTTTCTTTTGTAAATATATACTTACAGTACATAGAAACAACCAGACCACAGACAAATATCTAAACATAAATACTTATCTGAGGCAAGAATCGAACCCACAACCCTGTGTTTGGCAGTCCGGCATGGTAACCATTGTGCCAACTGGGTCATCTTTTCGACTAAGTATGTATTTTATAAAAACGTATTGTTTCTAAGGCCCGATCTATACCGCGCGTCCGGTAAATTCGAGCTGATGGACCGTATCCTGCCGAAGTTGAAGACGACTGGCCATCGAGTGTTGGTCTTCTGTCAGATGACGCAGTGCATGACCATCATTGAAGACTACCTTTCCTATAGAGGTTTCCAGTACTTGAGGTAAAAACAATGCTAATGTAAAAACAACGCATGTCTAAAACTCTAGATTTTCTGTTCTTGGGCATAGCGTCACAAGGTGGCGGTATTCTGTCTTGTAATAAACGTCCAGTTTACCTATACTTGTAACTTGTATACGGGCTGCTAGCCCAGCACCTACTACCCTCTCAGCTTAGTCGACCATGTCCAGAGGAGAGAACTTGTCAATACTTCTGAAGCCAACTAAGCCGCGGGTTTCATCACGATGTTTTCCTTCACGGTAAGAGCAATGTCAATTAGCGTACTTAAATATATCATGAAAAAAAGTTCATCGGTGCACGGCCGGCCGGGATTTGAACCCACCACCTTCAGAATGAAAGCCCAGGTATCTAGCACTAAGCCAACATCACTCTCAGTTTACCTATAACTCTTTTTTATTATAGATTGGACGGTATGACGAAGGCGGAAGACCGCGGCGAACTGCTAAAGAAGTTCAACGACGTAGGCTCCGAGTACTTTATCTTCTTGCTGTCGACGCGCGCGGGTGGGCTCGGCCTCAACTTGCAAAGCGCAGACACTGTTGTCATATTCGATTCCGATTGGAATCCGCATCAGGTATCTATAGGCTTCACTACATAGTATAAAACAAAGTCGCTACCCGATCTCTTATCCCGACCCGTATGATCTTTAAAACGTATTTGAAGTCACACACAGGGTGCGGCCGGAAGACCAGCGCTGCAGATGTGTGTGCGTATCTGCAGCACATGCTGAGGCCTTACCCATTCGGGCAACACACAACTTCACAGATACTTATTATTTATTCTCTGTCTTTTGTATTTACTTTTCTCTCTCTATAATTCTCTTATTGTTTCTTATTTGTGTGTGTGTGTGTATACTATGTCGTGTGTTTGTTTGAATAAATTATATTCTATTGTTTTCTAAAACTACGCAACGGATTTTGATGCGGTTTTTTAATAGATAGAGTGATTCAAGAGGAAGGTTTTAGTATAAAAAAAATTAAACGCGTACAAAGTTGCGGGCTAGTGATATATAATCGCACCTACTACATGATTCCTTTCGGAATTTTTCTTTATCTCATCTTGTAGTTTAATATTTGAAGCACAGGTGAAACTGTTATCTATTTATTTTAGGATCTGCAAGCTCAAGATCGTGCTCATCGTATCGGACAGCGGAACGAAGTGCGCGTCTTGCGTCTCATGACAGTTAACTCAGTTGAAGAGAGGATCCTTGCTGCTGCTAGGTAACAATTGCATCTTTTCATTAAACTATTTAATAAAACAACGGAACTTTCGCTGACAATTTACGGTTGTAAGCGATCCTCTCTCTCTCTCTATCTCTATTTTCTCAAACGATCAAAAACGAGACACGCTATATCTACATTGATATAATAAAGAGGAGATTTTTTTGTTTGTAACGAATAGGCTTTGAAACTACTGAACCGATTTTGATAAAATTTGCCATGAGAATACATTGATTAATAAGGAATAATGTAGGCATACTTTTTATTCCGCAATTTCCACGGGATCGGGAGTTACGGGGGTCAAACCGCGGAGTCCTGCTAGTCTTAAGGGGACAGTTTTCTAGAATGTTGGCCGTGATTGCGTCTAAATCTACTGTACATATTGTTAGATAACTCATATTCTGTTATATTTTATTACTGTGATGTAATTATTATTGTCAAACGATACAGGTTTTTAAATTGTAAAATTTTTCATTAAATATATAAATACTCATTAACATTTTTATGAATCATTACAGATACAAATTAAACATGGACGAAAAGGTTATACAGGCTGGTATGTTCGATCAAAAATCTACCGGATCCGAGCGTCAACAGTTCCTCCAGAGTATTCTACATCAAGATGGAGATGATGAAGAGGTTTGTATGTTTCTAACATTCTTTTTTACGGGTTTGATGTGTTTGGCGCCCTCAAAAACTTTAATATAAGTTGGAATTAATGTAGTTCGATTCTCAGGCCTAACGAATATATACAAAAAAATCATACAAATCGGTTCAGCCGTTAGGTGGATATTGACAACACCGCGACACGAGAATTTTATATTATAGAGAAGTAGTTTAGAAGTAGTGTTTGCAATAAATAATTTACTTATCTATCTATCTTGAAGATAGAGTAATAGCTTGAAAGTATAAGTTGTACAAATGGGCGGCCTTATCGCTGAAAGCGATTTCATCCATGCAACCTTTGGATGGAAAAGACCTGATTCAGCTTTTATGGTGGGTTGTGAATAACTTAACCTATAATAGGTGATGATATATAATAGTTACATAATTATGGTTTTTAAATATAAGATACTGAGCATTTAATTACAAAAACGTACTTATTACGTTCATTTGTTAGTTCCGCGCATTTAGGTTTTCGCGGGAAGTTCTTGGACGCAAAGAGCATGCGACTGATCGCTCTTGAAGTCTTTGTCCCTATTCGGTTCAGCAGTGAATGTCCTGTGGCTGATATGATGATTTAGGTTATCATAAGATTAAACTGATATAAAATAATTTTAATGATTATAGGAAGAAAACGAACTCCCAGACGACGATCTGATAAATGAAATGATAGCTCGTTCCGAAGAAGAGTTAGAGATCTTTAAACAGATAGACTTGGAGCGTAAGAAGACTGAAACTCAGTCACGGCTCATTGAGGAATCAGAACTGCCTGACTGGCTCGTCAAGGAAGATGATGAAGTTGTTTGCACTAAGGTGAGTAAATTATACAGTTGGTATATAAGGTTACTTCAGAAGTCTAAAGGAAATATCGTGTTTATTCACTTGGTAAAAAGTCGCTTTCATACAGAAGTTTTTCGTTCTGCCATATCTGTTGTCGCCACTAATTATTCTGTGCTATTACACCCGTATTCAAAGTCAACCCTTTGAGTTGCATATTGCGCGCGAACGCATAGAGCCACAAATTATTACTAGAGTGAAGAGAGCAGCAAAAAAACTGACCAATAATATGCGTTCAACAGTGCGTTCACTTATCCAACAGCAACTTAAGTACTGTTTGTGAACACAGGCGTTTGGAATAATTTATGTGCGCTAATTGACATTGCTATTACGGTGAAGGAAAACATCGTGATGAAACCCGCGGCTTAGTTGGCTCCAGAAGTATTGACAAGTTCTCTCCTCTGGACTTGGTCGACTAAGCCCGACTTGCCCGGCACCTACTACCCTCTCAAGGTAGTAGGTGCTCATGCAAAAAGGACCCAATTAAAAAGGGTCTAATTGCGGAAAACAGCCCGCATACAAGTACAAGTAGTACGGGCGTTAATAAATCTGATTAATCAGGGTCAAGGCTGGAACTACATAGACGAAGATGAGACGTTAGGTCGCGGGTCACGGCAACGCAAGGAGGTAGACTATACGGACTCGCTCACGGAGAAGGAATGGCTGAAGGCGATCGATGACGAGTTCGAGGAGGAAGAGGAGGAGGATGACGATGACGAGGTGCTCGACAAGAAGAGGAAGAAGGGAAGGAAACGGCGGTATGTTACTATCGAACTTAGCAACCTGTTAAACGTAATAATATGTACAGTGGCGTGTGTGATTAAATTGCGGTGATCGAAATCAATAGCCTATCTATCAAAGACATTAACATTTTTCCTATAGCAAAACTGTCAAAATATACTTTTTTAATTCTTAGTCGTTGATTTGGACCGAAAATCCCATTTCAGTCTTAATTTTCTGCTTTGTTTAATCTACATTCAGTCATCAGGCTCTAAACTGAGCTATTCTGTTTCTTAAGGGTGTATTCATGTACATTATAATAATTACGGAATTTCTTGATTCGGTCGCTGCGCTCAAAGCCCGCGACAAAAGCTATGCAATAGCTTAATAAATAAATGCGTTTATTTCTATTATAAATGCTTATATCGATCTACATTTGGTTAAAGCCTTCTTTAAGCATGAAATGCCTGTGTCAGAAAGCTCCGCTCTTCTAATAGTTGTTAATTATATTATTGTTAAGCAAAAGGTATACAATACAAAATAATATATGACCACTTTAAATTATTAGATAACTAGCAACTGCCTTTATTAGTCATATTATCATATTTCATATTAGTCATATTAGTCGTTGGGCGCGCGTGATAAGGGGCGGAGTGGGGGCAGTTTTTGTATGGAAATCTCGTTCTAATCACGCGCGCCCGACGACTTGAACCTTAGTGAATATAGGCAGATCCGGCTTCGCACGGCTATATTATGCATGTATTAAACATATAAACCTTCCTCTTGAATCACTATCTATTAAAAAAAAACCGCATTAAAATCCGTTGCGTAATTTTAAAGATTTAAGCATACATTGGGATATAGGGACAGAGAAAGCGACTTTGTTTTATACTATGTAGTGAACTATCACTACATAGTATAAAACAAAGTAGCTTTCACTAGATAGTGATGATACTTACAAAAAAATCAATCGTGATATTTTTATTTTTTATTCGAGGGTAAATGCATAAATAACTTTAGTGCAATACGCGCTCATTGCCTCGCATCACCGAGCCGTGCGGTAAAATTACTCATTGCGCGACAGTGAGTAGATATAAAGTAGGTAGTCAGCGCAGACTCACATATAGGTACATATAAAATAGAGTTTCTATTTATGGATGGATGTATCCATATAGGAAACTGTCTAAACCAGCTTTTGCCCTAGCGTGTTATTTTGATACATTATTCTATTGCAGCAAACAAGAGGATTCAGATGAAGAGGAAATACCAACCTCATCTAAAAAGAAAAGCAAAACTGAAATAAACCAAGTAAAGAGGCGCCTAAAGAACATTATGAAGAAAGTCATTGAACACACTGATGAGTAAGTTAACATCATACACTAGCTGCGCCCCGCGGTTTCACCCGCGGATGTCCCGATCTCGTGGGAATATCGGGATAAAAATTAGCCTATAGGTTAATCCAGGTCTCCAGCTATCTACATACCTAGTTTCAACGCAATCGGTTCGGTAGTTTTAACGTGAAGGAATAACAAACATACACACATACAAACTTTGACATTTATAATAATAGGATAAGTAGGAGAATACATCACAAGTAGAGGAAAAATACGAAACAAATAAGTGAGTTTAAGTTGGCGCAATGCAATTAATTGGACAATTTACACAATACCAAACTGCATAATTAAGTAACATTTTTTTTTACAAATAAATTTGTATGGAACCCCCCTCGTTGCGCGCAGTTTTCGTGTTTTGTTACCATTTTTTTAAATTTGTAGGGGTGGAAGAGTTTTGTCCGAGCCGTTTATGAAACTACCCTCACGACGAGAGCTGCCGGATTATTATGACGTCATAAAGAAACCGCTGGACATTAAAAAGATTATGAACAGAATTGAAGATGGAAAGGTAAGAAACAGATAGGTGATATTAAAAAACCCAGAATGATTGCATATATTTTAGTACGGTTTTCCCCAGTTAAAAGATTTTTTAGGTTTTTTTTTTCTATGGAATCAACAATGTTTCTGAGTTCTTCCAATATTTGATCGTAAAGTTACGTATCCATAGCTACTTCTGGCTACCCTAGGTCGCCTAATAGAGTATAAGGGACTGGCTACTGTCTATCACAAAACACAAGTGCGTCCTTCATCATTGGTGTGGGGCCTAAAATATCCGTTTCTTTGTGTGACATCATAAAGTGCTACATCTTAGACCGCATCTTAGTGGTCAAACGATGTCTAAAAAAAAGCTCCAAAATTACTAATGTATCTATTTGAATAAGGTACCTATTTGAATGCATATAAATTGGGCCAACTGTAATATTCCTAACTTTATTTTTTCCAGTATAATGATATCACCGATTTAGAGCGAGATTTCTTCACGTTATGCGCTAACGCTCAGACATACAATGAAGAAGCGTCATTGATATACGAAGATTCGGTGCGCTTGCGCAACGTTTTCATTGAAATCCGTCGCCGGTATGAGGCGGGACAGAACTCGGATGAATCTGATGATAATGACAAAGGTAAACTTTTTTCTTGTTCTTATTTAACCACACAACACCCTACAGCTCGCTTTGAGCGATAAAGCTGATGATAACAATATTAAAATCTACAGTATGGTTA
The DNA here is from genome assembly GCA_907269075.1 of Idaea aversata. NCBI lineage: Eukaryota > Metazoa > Arthropoda > Insecta > Lepidoptera > Geometridae > Idaea > Idaea aversata. Next base: position 5,562,089 of record OU026084.1, read on the forward strand.
TTTTTAGTTAAGTACTACTAATTTTGATCTAACAGTGATACATATTTAAATTCTATTGATAACTTGTTTTACTTCGTACCTGTAGTGGTTGAATTTTCTAAAACTTTAAATTTTATTCTTTTAATAATTTATATCTATGAAATGATGAAGGATAAATCTATAGTAATATTAAAAAAGAGGAAAGATTTTTTGTTTGTAAAGAATAGGCTCCGACACTACTGAAGCGATTTTGATGAAACTTCGTATGAAACCTGTAACTCGGATACATTGATTCATTGGGAATGTTATAGGCTACTTTTTATCCCGATATTCCCACGGGATCGGGAGTTACGCAGGTGAAAATAGTGTGCTAGTGTTTAATTTAATAAATAATTTGTACAGCCTAACAAGTTTACGCTAGTTTTTACGGAAGAACTTTTTACCTGTGATTTTTTTGACAGATGAAGAAGACTCTGACGGTGAATCCAACAGATCAGTTAAAATGAAGATAAAATTGAAAGGTAAAAGCAAAAACACCCCAACAAGGAAGCGCAAGCAACGAAAATACATCTCGGACGATGAAGACTATGAGGAAGATTAAAGTATTTCATAAAATACTAGCTGCACCTCGCTGCTTCACCCGTGTAAGTCTAGGTCCTGATGAAATATCGAGATAAAAACTAGCCACGCAGACGGCCAGCAAAACCTTTCGCATTTATAATATTAATAGAATTTATAACTATTAAATAAGATTAATTTAATGGGTAGAATCTTGATGGTAATGTTCTTTCGATTATATTGATAATCTTAAATAAAATATTATGAAATTCAATTAGGAATAAGTTAAATATTAGTGAATAATTTGCTTCATCGGAACTTTTATGCCAAGTAGACATTTTTATTGATGATGCACGAACATTTTATCCGATAGTATTTTATAATTAGACTTATATATAATACTAATTTGAATCTATTTAGTGTGTAATGAATGTCATTGTAACATCAATAATAAATACAATTTCTTAATTCAAAGGGTTTGTTTTATTTTGATGAACATTGTATAACTTAACATGTTTTTATTTTTTGGAGCTTGATGTTTCGATATTGTTTCAAGCACCATTTTCACGAGACTGGAGTTTGTGGATAGATCTGTACTTTACCTAAAAATGTATCTAAGAAGAATAACTGTTCAGGATTTTAAAAAGTGTATCTTACAGGAACACAAGTACTTGATTTCCAAAGGTGTATCTACGAAGAATATTTTGTTTTAAATCCTATGTTGTCTCAATGCAGTGGAAACATATCCATCATCTGTTGACCAGTCTTAAGAATGAATTAGGACGTTTTGAGCTCTTGATTCTTTTAATTTAACGTCGCGCCATTTATAGTTGATTCCGTGAACTATAAGCATGTGTTTGTTTAAACTGGAACTGTAGGTGAACTTTTGTGAACACTTTTCACAGGAGAATGCTTTCTCTTTTGTGTGTACTAGATTGTGCCTCTTCAAGTCACTTTGTGTATGAAATGACTTTGTGCAATAGTTGCAGCTGTAAGGCTTGTCTCCCATGTGCCTGAAAACACAACATAATGTAAACGTAAATAATGTAAACATTTTATTGAAAGAAGACTAGCATGACACCATTTTGTCAATCCATCCATTAATCGTCTTTGAGTAATCTTTTCACTGATTAAGTACTCAAAGACGGCTCAACCAAATGAGATGATTATATAGTTAGAATAAAATAGAAAATATTGCAAGACAACCCACATCTAGCTCCAAGTCTAAGCAATTAGGCTTGTGTTATTGTGGCCAGATGACGCATAGAATACGTACCTTTTTTGTAAATACATAGGTACTTATAATGCATACAGAAACACCCAGACTAAAAACATAATATTTGTAAGGCGGTAAGAATCGAACCCGCAACTTTGTGTTGCAGGGGGGTGTATTCCCGTTGTACCCATAGACGCTGTCCCCATTATGGGGACAACGGGAAGTCATAAAATTTTGTGCCTTCTGTCCCCATTGACGGTGTACTGTTAATGGGGACAGCGGAACTCATTAACATATATATATATATAGTATAGGAACATTGAACGAGTGCGGATGGGTAACATGGACTGGGTGTAAACAACCATCGTACTGTTTGTAAGTATTAAATTTAACGGGTTATACGTGGCATGTTACAACGAACAACGAAAAGTGTTCCCTACATCTTTTAGGAGATGTTGGTAATAAAAAATAGCTTAAAAACATTAATTAAGGAAAAGTGGTGTTGGATTTGTCAACTCAAATAATGAGTTGACAAATCCAACACCACTTTTCCTTCCGTACGAAGTAGCCATAAGTTTGTAAAAAGTACTAGGCAATCAGAACTTAGTAGAAGGTATAAATCTTACATCACAAAAGACAAGGATGGCAACACGTCAAAAGTAGCGAGAGTGAAAGAGGAGCAAAATAATTTTTCGTTTCGGTTACCTTCCAACGGTTTGTGAATCAGGGGCATATTCTCCTCCCCATGGTCGAAGCTCCTCCCACAAAAAACGGGTTATTCCATACACCCATAAGAGGCGTAGCTTGTTGCATGCAATGAACCACGAAAAGTGTTTCCTACGTCAAACGATTTAATAGGATGTTTGTACTAGGCTGTAAGAACTCTGTAGGAGGTATACCTACTGCTTAGTATATGAGGAAGCCCGTACACACACCACCACCCACCTCCGTGACTGTGTAAATTGTTTGATAGTAATTGGTCCGTAAGTACTAGGCTATCAGAACCCAGTAGAAGGTATCCCACAAAAAAACAATCCGTTATTTGATGTGAAATCATGCTCAAAATACTTATTTGAATTATTTTTCCCCGCTTCTTTAATACCTACTACCTTCATTGACATCACATATTTCATCTAATTACTTTGTCAGAAGAAAAATTGAAGATCCGCGTAGAATTTTTAAATAAATTTATCATTTTTGAAAGCTACATAGATTACCTTTGAAATATTTCAAGAAACTTACCTCGAAAACTTCGTTTCTTATCAAATGATTCTGTAATCTTCAACTGTAGGCACGAACTCGGTCTTTTTCAGTTAGTAGTAGTTTAATTCCTCTTTACCCAATCTTACCGTATTTTACCGAATTTTACGAAAGTAATTTTACAGCTTTACATCCCTAGTTGCAACTCAAATAATGTTTTTTTATTCACATCTCAACTGAAAGGTGTGTAATAGGTACTAACAAACAATATATAGGTTGTAAACATAACATTATGTTTGCGCCTCACCCGTTATAAACATAATATACCTACTCCACATTCCATACTTGGACCACCACCCCGCACTCATTTCATGTTCCAAAGCGAAAGGACATTTTATAATTTCACATTATCCCCCATAATGGGAAAGCGTCAATGGAGATAACAGAAATAAATTTTAATCATTTTATTGAGTTCCGCAGTCCCCATTAAGAGGACACAGTCAATGGGGACAACAGGCATACATTTTATATATTTTTATTGAGTTCCACTGTCCCAATTGAATGGGGACAACAGAAATAAATTTTAATCATTTTATTGAGTTCAGCTGTCTCCTTTATGAGTACACAGTCAATCGGGACAACAGGCATACATTTTTTATATTTTTATTGAGTTCCACTGTCCCAATTGAATGGGGACAACAGAAATAAATTTTAATCATTTTATTGAGTTCCGCTGTCTCCATTATGAGTACACAGTCAATCGGGACAACAGGCATACATTTTTTATATTTTTATTGAGTTCCACTGTCCCAATTGAATGGGGACAACAGAAATAAAAATCATTTCTCCATTAAAAGTACACTGTCAATGGGGAAAAAAGCATACATTTCATATATTTTTATTAAGTTCCAAGTTAATGGGCATACACCGCAAGCGGTTTCAAGATCTAGTAGTTACCTCTTTAGATGAACAGCAATATTTGTCTTAGTATTAGTAGTATAGTCACAAAAGCTACAAGTGATATTTTTAATTTTGGTATGTTTTCTCTTATGGTTTATCAATTCTGCAGATGTTACAAATGTGTCCCCACAATCCTCACAATTATAATTAAACACTTTGTAGTGTCGTCTGATATGGGCATGTAAGCTTTCCTTTGATTTAAGTAGTTTGCTGCAAACATTGCATTTGAAGTTTCCATCAGTGTGAACCTGAAGGTGGGTTTTCAACGAGAAGGCATGTTTGAATTGTTTCCCACATTGTGAACAAGTGAAATATGTAATGTCGCTGTGTGTTTTACTATGAGCAGCGAGACCGGAGGCTTGTGTGAATGTTTTACCACAATGACATTTGAATGGTCTCTCGCCGTTATGTCGCCTCATGTGGTTGACCAGCGTCTGGCTGTGTGGTGTGGAGTATGAGCAACTCGTACAGTGGTACCGACGTAATGAACCATACCCAGTCACTTTACCCATGTGCCGTTTATTCTCATGCATTGACACAATATGGTTCTCAAGCGACTTCTTTGTTTTCAGTATTTTATTACATTTATCACATTTGAAAATATTTAGAGATTCATCGGTTTCTGTTGGCATATTTGAATTATCATCATCATCAACTGCTATTGTTTGGAGATCATCATTCTCATTGTTTGTTTTTATAAAATCCTCATAATATTTTTCAAAGCGTTCATTTATGGTCAAGCACTTCATTTTAAAGATGTTGGCACTGTTCAAATCTTCAACACATTTCTTACAAATCCCACATGGTAAATATTTTTCGGAACTCAAGATAATTTGGAAACATAACTCTATCTTCTTAAAAATATCCTTATATTCTTCATTATTTGAAATCAAATCAGTTTGTTCAGGAACTTTGATAAGACAAATCCTACAAGTCATACTGAAATTCATGTTTTTTAGCGTGCACTTAAAACGCTCGCGCTGAAGATGTTTAGGCTATACAGCTGCCCTTCTCAGTTCGGTTTATTAACCGAAGCTTACGGTTTTTCATCCAAATTAGCTAAAAATCCACTCAAAACGATGGATTAAAAATTACTTCTGCAACTTTTTGTTGATCAACAAACGCGACGCGACATTGTGAAGATTTCTTTCACTGCAGTCACTGTCAGATTCGATTGTTCAAATGACTTTGACGGACTTTATTCGGAAGTGTAGGTACTTCAATAAAATAAAAAAAAAACAATTTTACCCTGTTCCTTACCCTACCCCGCTCTTCTCCTTCCTTAATGTATCAACGATTTGAGCACGCTCTTCTTGACCTCCACAGTAGCACGGAACACTATTACTTCTACCGGAGAGAGAAGGGTCAATAAAAACTTAATAGGCTCCCCATAGTATTTAAATTCTCTTTGAGGCTCCCCAGCCCAGCCTCGGGTACAACACTCAACTCTCAGTTCTTGTCATTTACCTATCCTACCTAGCAGTCATTTCTTAAAAATATTGTAAAAGGAACTAAATAAAATTGATAAAAAGATTTAATAGGCTTTTATTGTATCAAGCCTTCAAGCTTCTGCTTGAGCTTGAATCCTCTTGATGAAGGAGGCCTTCTTCTGCTTGATCCTGTTCTTCCTCTCGGCCAGGGTCAGCTTGCGCTTGCTCCAGCGTTTCTGCTTGGCCGGGTCCCTCTTGCTTTCTTTCTTCTTAGATGCTGGGTCTGCACGGATAGCGGCATGTGCCTTCTTGTAAATTTCTTCAACCTGTTGATAAGAATGAAGTCCTCAGTCAAACCTGATCAAAATCAGTTGGCAAATCGAATAAATGGCGTAAGGATTTGATCTAAAACTCGTACGAAAGAGTCATAAATTATTGAGAATGTAGCACAAAATATAAATAATAAAACTAGATATCCAATTTTATAAACTACCTTTTTAATGCCATTAATTTTGTCCAATTGTGACACTGCCAAGCTTATTTGTTAACCAGCAGTAATTTGATTGGACGTGATAAGATTATGAAGGTAGTAGCTAAATACTTACAGCATCTGCAGCTACACCAAATTTGATGTATTTGCCAAACTGTCTTCTGAAGGAGTCATCGTCTTCTGTCTGAAGGCTCTTCATGTAATCTGCTACGTGTTGACCAAAGATGTGTGCTCTGTTTAATAAAAAAAAATTGAAATCATTAATAAAAATGGGTTTACACTTTTCAAAGATTTTTTGTAATAGCATGGAAGTGTGGTATATAATTGTAAGCTAGACCGGTTTTAAAAAGTATTCTTCTTATGACAACCAAAAGTCTAGCATAAAATGATATAGCTCCAATAATGGCTGACCAATCAATAATAACTATTGCTTGGAGGATGAAAGGAGCAACTAAGGACTTTACTAATATCAAATGACAAAAATACCAAACTAAAGAAACATGCTACTCAAACAATAACATAAAAGTTTCACTATTAACTATTATGATTGTTGTTTAAAATTACCTGTGAACCTCAGCATTGAATTTCTTAGCTTCAGCATCATAACCAGGGAATCTCTTGAGTGAGTGAGGTACATTGAGGCCACCATCGACTGCTCCCTTCATGGCACCGAATACACGCGCGCCTGTTGTCGTGCGTGCTAGACCGACATCCAGGTAACATCTAAAAGGAAACAGATGGATAAGTTAATTGGAAAATATAGTAATTAGGAAGTTGGATTAAGGAAGGTGGTAATCAGTAAATTACGAATCAACAGTTATTGATAGCATTGTACTTGCTTTCAGTCCGCCCGTAAACATATCATCATTGTACATATTTTAAAGGTGGTATAATTTGTATTATATCACTGTGTCTAGTAGTGTCCCACTGCAGGGCAAAGGTCTCTCTAATCCCCTTCCACTGAATTACTTAATCTGTTAAAATTTCAGTTCATGAGATACAGCCTGGTGACAGACAGACATACAGTAAATCTTAGTAATACGGTCCCGTTTTTATTACCCTTTGGGTACAGAAAACTCCTGTTTGCTTATTTGATAGATCTGTATTTCGTAAATGTGGATGAGACTTCAGAAGGCAGACAACAAATTTTATTATTTCAAAGTTTTAAACATACCTAAAGGCTCCAGGTCCATTGTCAACAGGTTCTACATTGTATTCATCACCAGTGATTTCAGTGGCGCCTGCATACAGTGTGTCAAGTCCAAGTCTTTGCAGCAGTCTTCTTGCCAGCAGGAGACCGGTGCAGTAGGCTGCAGCATAATTTGTAAGACCAACCTGTGACAATTACTTCATTTAGGAGTTGAAGTTGGATTTAGTTTAAGTTTTGGATGTAAGGTTGTAGAATCAGTAGTGAACGTATAACAACAGGGTTGGATGTCTTTGTACGGAGACTTCAGACCGCCCGTTCATAATCATCATTTTAAAGCGTGTTTATTTCAAAGCATGAGGTTTCTTCCAGATGGATTCTACATTTAGGACTCCATAGCTACATAATCTTTGATAGAGAATGTTTCATACCTTCAAACTTCGATTGGCTATACTTGTCAATGTCTTCTTTACCATCAGAGCGAATGTTTAAAAATACTGTTTTCTTTTTTTTTCCAATAGATACTGGTTGGTCTAGATTCAAACCTACAATTTACTTTTTTTAATACCCAAGTTTAAAAAAGTAAATTGTTTATTATTTGTTATCATCTTGGGTCATACTTACAGTTTTATTCTGTTTTACATTTTTCTTTTTTTTCTATTTTGTAGTGGTATTATTTTACCCAAAAATGATATTTATTCTTTCTTTGTTTTTATAGTGATTATTTATTTAGTACAAACCTTGATGCCATATCTGGGTAGTTCGTGAGAGTAAGCAGCGCAGACAATGTGGTCACCCTCAATGCGGGAGTATGCCACCTGGCACATCACATCCTTGTTGGAGAGACGGACAATCAAGCGGTACTTGGGAGTGTTGTATTTGTTCTTGTCCTGTTATAAATAATTATATGTCAAATAATAAGTCAACAATTTCATTAATCCTATTAATATTATAAATGAGAAATTTTGGGTGTATGTTTGTTACTCCTTCACGCCAAAACTACTGAACCGATTGCAATGAAAATCAGTATGTAGATAGCTAGAGACCTGGATTAACATATACTTTACTTTTTATCTCGATATTCCTACAGGATCGAGGCTTACGCGGGTGATAGCGCAGAACTTATAAAGATAGGGAGCAGTGGAATACTCTTGTTGCAGGGGTCGAGAGTCTATAGATCTGGCAAGAGAGCATCTATTAATCTAATAGTGTATTTTGTTACTTTTCATTTAAGAACAGGTCTTTCTTTAGTTCCCATTGTGATGAAACTTACTATTAAAAGTGCAGATAGACACACAAGAAACATTGAAAAGAAACATGCTTGGCCAGATGGAACTACGTAGCGTACCTAGTATATAAAATGATTATTGATTCTCTTACCTGGACAATTAGGCGTTTGCGGGCATAGTAGTCAGTCTTGCCTTCACGACGCCTGCGGAACTTGACTTGGTACCTCTTGAAGTACTGCTTATTCTTTACCACTTTCACGAAACCCTAGAAATATACAAAGAAGTTAGACAAAAGCACCGGGAGATAAATGATAGCTTAGATTCTTTGGTAATAAATCAGAGACACTTTATAATCACAATTGCAACAAATTAGAAAGGAGTGGTAATGCAGAACGCATAAAACATGGTCCAGCACACCAATTCCAATCACTCTGTAGCATCAGATGACGCGCATGTGTCGAAAATTCATCATTTTGAGAAGAAAGTTTTGACTCCAGCTGGTAGGTATTAATATCTAGAAGTAGTGTAGATCTTTCGTACTAAAGTATTACAGGTTTCAAGGTTTAACTTTGAAACGTTAGTCTATACCTTTTTTGTAGATAATTATTGAGCCAACGCAACATAACCCCTAACCAGCCCTAACCCAAAAATTACCAAGTTTTATTTCTTCCATCACCCATACTTGCGCGAAATTATAACTTAAAATGGATAAAACTATTCATAATTGACATTGTACACTGCATATTTTAAACAAATCGCTCACCATTTTTATTTATTCCGCAATTTCACTAAAAATCGGCGTCTTCAAAAAGACACCACCCACGGAAAAAGAACGCTTTTTTGACAATGACAGTGTCAATGACGTTATATTGATAAGTTGTTGGTGTTCTTACCCTACTCATGGCCACTTGGAATTTTGGCCATTTCTTTTTTTTTTTGTAGAGGGTCAACAACAGACGTGGCTGTATATGTTAAAAGCTCTCTGCCTCACTTTTTGGAGGAGGAAGAAGAAAAAATAAACAAGAAAAAAAGTAAACATTGCGATTTCGTCAAATAATTTTCTACGAAAAATGCAAAAGAATCGCTGAATTCTGTTACAGTGACAAAGAATTTAAATACTACTTTTAATCAGTGATTGCAGTACATACCTAGCAAAGTTTAAAACTAATATCCGTAAAATGGCCAACGATAGAGAAGTTCTGCGAGAAATTTGGGATGGCAAATTACCTATTTGTTTTCAACTGGCACAAGAAGAAATAATGGAAATTCAGCAACCAGATCCCTTTTATGTTATGGTTCCTCGACTTAGTTATTTCCCTTTAGTTACAGACAAAGTGAGTAAAATAAGTTATGCACCTAACATTTGTCCAAGTTCAAACTGATTTTTATTCATACCTTTCTGTTTGACTTTCTAGATGAAAAGACACTTCTTAAGGTATATATCACAAGAAAAATCTGAAAATGAGATGTGGTTGGACTACAATGGTCAGCCTCTGAAATGGCATTACCCTATTGGTTTCCTTTACGACTTGTACTGTAGTAGTGAACCTCAACTACCTTGGATGCTGACTGTACACTTCACTAAGTTCCCAGAGGATATACTTCTACATTGTCCTAATAAGTAAGTAGTTATATTAATTAGCTAGCTGCGTTCCACTGTTTCACTTCCATATGTCTATTGCTTGTGGCAAAATAGAGATACAAATGTAGCCTAGGTGTAATCTTGGAGGACTCTACAGACCAGACATCAAAATCCGTCGTTTTTTTAGTTATTGAGCGATGAGCAATAAATACACACAAACGAATTGTAGGTAGGAGTAAACTACCTCGATTTAATCTGAATTCATCCTTTAAATTCCTTCACTGGTCTTCTGTTTATAAATATTTTCTGTGTATTTCTTTTAGGGATGTGGTAGAGGCTCATTTCATGTCAACTGTGAAAGAAGCAGATGTGTTAAAACACCGTGGTCAGGTCATGTCTACAATGCAGAAGAAAGATCATAATCAACTGTGGCTCGGTCTACAAAATGGTACGAAAACATTATGAATTTTTATTATAACTTTTTATTTTAATTGGAAGAAATAATCAATCATTTTTAAGGTGGCCCACTGGTAGGACGAAGTGCCCATGTTCCCCCCAGGTGGACTAAGAGGTGGACCACAGTCATGGCTTAAAAGTTACTCACGACTTTTTAGAGTAAACTTTTTCAATTTTTTTCTTAGGATCAGATTTGCCAAAAAAATAACTTAACATCTTTAATCATTGGGAATTTAACATGATTGAACTACATATGGTTAATTTATAATTCACAGATAAGTTTGATCAATTCTGGGCTATAAACAGGAGACTAATGGAATCCCACGGAGACAATGAGGGCTTCAAAAACATTCCAATCAAAATATATACTGAAGATGGCACCTGCATCCAACGTCTAGTCAGTCCTAAAAACAATGATGGCAGTAGGAAGATATTACAACAAATGATTGCAGAACTATATCCGGATAAAGACAATGGTAAGATAATTTAAGCTTCATCTTGTTTCACTTGGACAAGTCTCAAATCTCATAATGATATTGTATGAATAAACAACATAACCAAAGTTGACTAAAATATTTAGTCATAACACTTCACAGATTCACCTACATGGATTATGTGGGAATTAAAAAAAAACTAATTATGAACAAACCACAAAATACCCCCAAAGTTCTTACTAAACCATGTCAAATTAGATCTGAAAACTCTGCATTATAATTTATAAAACAAAACCTACATTATTAGAAGAAAACTAAAAGTAGTTTTATCCATGTAGAATTTTGTCAAGAAGTTTGACCTACATAGAAGTGTGAGTTTGATTGTATCAATGATAATATTGATCAAGTTCTTATAAAAGTACATAAAAATTCGTAAAAACTGACTTAATAAACTGAAACAAACTTTATGTTTTCCAGTTAAACTAAGAACACATGGAGTGATATTACCACTGGACACACCTCTGCAATGGCTTTCAGAACATTTGAGTTATCCTGACAACTTCTTACATTTATGCCTGTGCTAAACCTTATCTACCTCTATGACGCAGTCGGCGAATACTAGTCTGTGTACAGGGAGATGCGATTTCGGTACCCGCCACGCAATGTTTGTATAAACTTTCTATTTACATGCAAGTGGGTATGCTTAATGGCGCAATGTGAAATATCTATCACTATTTATTATTTCAATACCTATTGTGATAAGATGAAGTGTAGAATCAACTTTATGTGTTTTCTTGTAACTAATAATCCATTCCAAATATTTATGCAATAAATAATTCTACTTAAAAACATCTTTCATTTATTTACAGTGTAAAAAAACAATAATTTAAATACAGACATTAGTTTTAAGAGAGGAAATTAAAAACAACTTATAAGTAAGGTAATAGCTACTTTGTGGAAACTGTTAACTGATTAAAACACCAAAATATCAGGTACATTAAGGCTGGCTTTCCACTACACTAATTTAAAGTTTGATATCCACCAATACAGTCCTCTGATCAAGACAAAGCCACAAAAAATGAAATAATCCTATTGATTGCCAAATAGTGGAAAACCAGCCTAACTCCGCAAAAACAACGTCAATGACATAATTTCATCAATAAAAACATACCGCTTCAAGCTATTTATGAAAAAAATAATATCACAACAGTTAAAACTTAATTTGTAAAAGGCACCTAATATTTACAATTCTTCTTTCTTTTTATTTTTTTGTATAACGTAAGGAATGTGTTTGGTGAATCTCTTGCAGCCATTGTTTGCAAATATCGGTTGAGCCTCTGTGGGACCATAAGTTATTACAGATAGTGCATCACTGAAACAAATACATAAAAAAATATATATTTATAGTTTATGGAGAGAGGAGATGCAGGTGGCTAAAACAGTGATGAGTATGAATGTAGAGGGATGGAGGGAAAGAGGATGACCTAAGAGAAGATGGACTGTATGATACAAGATATGAGAAAGATAGTAAGTCCCAATCCCTTGGAACTACTGATTGGGATAAAAAGCAGCCTGTGTTATTCCAGAACTGTTATCTACATACGATGTAACAAACATACGCATACTAATATACTTTCGCATTTTTATTTTATTTACTTTAGAATTAAATGTTTTAAGGTTCCATACCTCAATAGGTAAAAAAAATGAACCCTTACGCCGTTTGTCCACCGCCGCCGTCACCGTTACGTCAACGAGAACGAGATTATTTGGGGCCAAGTTTAAGATGACGTGACGGCGATCGTTTGTCCACCGCGCCGATATATCGGTGGCTCAGTCCTATAAACAACTTTGTCGTGGGTGGTAGTCGGCAGTGTTGCCACCTTGCCCAAAGAGTAAGTTGCTAAACATACCGTAAAAAGTTGTTACTTCCGAAAATAAATACTCTGGTAAAAGTTGCCAAAAGTGGCTAAACATAAAAAGGCAACATATAACAACAATTTAAATAATAAACGTCGATTTCGAAGACATTTAGGTTCCCAGGCGAAAATGAAATCATAAGTAGGTATCGAACAAGATTCGATACTTTTGAATTTTGTGAATTTATTATATTGTCAATTTATTATTTGTTTGTAAACGCAGTATAGACTAGGCTGCGTTCACAAACAAATAATAAATTCAAGTGACAAGACTGTGTCTCTTTTACACTTTGAAGATTCTCAATAAAGTATCCTGTTGTCAGGATAGTTTATTGAGAATATCTAACGGAAGTGGTTTGGAACGCAACCTTAGTACATACATAGACATATTTGGGGTTACCACTTCATAATTCAAAATCTTACCAGAACATTAGTTGCATTCTGAATGCATCTAATCATGTATTCTTCTTCCTTTAATAACACAAATTGAAATTGATTGAGACGATGATGGTAACTTACTTAAGTAGTGTAGCTAATAAATTTAGCAACTAAACTTTTTTGTCTTTAGCTAAATATTTCGTAAATGTGGAAAATTGGCTAAAGTAGCAACACTGATTGCCGGCACACGTCACGCCGCCGATCTACTCGAATCTCGGCGGCCGGGATGACGGTTCTCGGGTGACGGACTTGCGGTGGACACGCGGCTATAGTAGTCTATGTATCAGTACTTCGGCGCCGTCATCTCGTTCTCGTTGACGTGACGGTGACGGCGGCGGTGGACAAACGGCGTTATAAGATCACTTTCTTGTCTGTCCGTGTGTCACCACCGATTATCTCAGGAACGGGTGGACCTAGCAAATTGAAATTCATACCAGGTACTGAGGTCTATGGTCCCTATTAGGTGTATAAAAATCAAGGTCCTGAGACAACATGTTAAACAGATATGGACAAATTTACATTTTCGCAAAAACTTGTGAGTACCAAAATAATTTACCTTAATTTTTCCAATACTTACTTCATCATCTGTTCTGAAGGGTGATAGACGCTATTGGCCCTAAACTCTGCCAATGCACACATCTCAACATGTTGCTGCTCCAGTGGAAGGAAAGGAATGTAGTGGTCTATTAGATGATGAGCAATCACTGATGCTTTCTCAAAACCACCTGAAATTTCGCAAAATACATAAATTACAAAAACCATAGTTTTTACCGCGGTATATACTCAGTATATCTATGAAATTTAGAGAAAAAGACATGGCCAAGCTTTTTATTTGTTATATTTAATTTGGTTTTCAAGACTTCTTAATAAAACGATTTATTTATTAAGCAACTAGCAGTGCTCCGCGGTTTCACCCGCGTACTCGCCAATCCCATAGGAATATTGGGCTAAAAAGTAGCCTAGGTATGTTACTCCCAATGAATCAATGTATCCTCATACCTAGTTTCACCAAAATCGGTCCAGTAGTTTCAAGCCAATTCAATTCAAACAATCAAATCTTACCTCTTTATAATATAAGTATAGAAATAAACCCCATTATAATATCAGTTAAATCAGAGTTAAACTCATTTTTCTATATTTCTAGACACAGTGTTGTCAATTGAAAGAGGCAATAGTAAAAACAATATTGTATTTACCTTGAAAGAAAGCAGTTCTTCTTATAATTGATTCAAAGTCATGGAATTCCACATCATTTCGTTTAACTCCTTGTTCGTACAGGTTTAACAGTGTAGAGGAAATCTCTTTCCCTCCTATATTTGAGATAAATATGAAAACACTGTCCCTGTAAGGTTAAAAGTTTATTTTTAAAAGTAGTGACAACATTACTAGGGTTGCAGGAAGTTATTGGACATAGAGGACATGCAACTGATCGATCCTGGAAGTCTTTGGGGGAGTACTATGTCCTATGGCTGATATGTTGATGATGTATAGTTGATAGAAAAAGCATTTTTAGTAGTAAGAGTTCTCTAATAAAAAACTTAGAGAACTTTCTTTGAAGGCTGGCATAGTCTGGCTGTCTGTGTAATTTTTTGTTTTCACATTATGTAGGTACCTAATTAAACAAGGTTCATTATGGTTTGCATTTTTAAAAAATATATCAAAGTGGCAGTCAAATATTAGTTACTTATCAAATGTTCTGAGAACCCACCTGTAATCAACTCCATCAACAGTCTCATGATGGTCTAACATAGGTTTAATTGTATCCAACACCGATGGACACATTTCATGTATTTCATCAAATATTATCAATGATTTAGGACATTTCTTCACAATGGCATTCACAGTTGCTATTAATTCTTTCTGAAAAATTAAGTAGATAATATTATTTACTCTAACTTCAAGAAAGTGTTAGCAGACAGCCCACATTTAGATTTACAACCTTATTTTCTAACATAATAAAAATAAGATAAGCTTGTCTTGACTGTATCAGGCATCGCACACATCGCCATTTAGCCCCAAGCTAAGTAACTAGACTTGTGTTATGGGTGCTAGACAACGGATATATACTTTATTATTATAATTTTCGTTTGTAAATATATACTTACAATACATAGAAACAACCAGACCACAGACAAATATCTAAGCATACATACTTGTCTGAGGTGGGCATCGAACCCGCAACCCTGTGTTTGGCATGGTGACCGTTGTGGCAACTGGGTGGAAAAATATACGTTTGTTAAATAATTTGTATTCATACCTTTTTCTTATCTAAATCACTGCAATCAAAATCCTTTTTCCCCATGTATAGCTTAACATATTTACTCTGCATACCTTTGGTATACAAAGCCTCGGCTATCATAGCTGTGGCATAGTTCTTGCCGACTCCCGACCACCCATGAAGGCTTATGACTAATGCTTTCTTGTTACTCTTCGTCTCATCATTCATAGCATCTCTATGTGCAGTTAAAATGTTGACTAGTTCATTCACTAGAGGTTGACCAAACAATTGTAGTGACAAGGATTGTCTTAATTCTGCAAGAGAAATTTATATGACAATTATTCAAAAATAACAATATGAGTTGATTGACTTTTTTTCATGCTCAAAGGAAACCAAACAGTGCAATAGTCCCAATATGGTTATAAATATACCATTTAAATGTTTTCGAATATAGATAAAGACACTTGTTGGCTAGGATAGGGCAGGAACCAAACAGTATCTATAGGGATAGTGTTTAGACTGTAGTACCATATATAATATATAGGGATAGTGTTTAGACTATAGTTCACGAGTAAATCTGTGTCTAAATCTAAGGTTTAATTAAATCCACATCTCGGACTATCCATAAACCTCGTTTTGGAATAAGGGGGTTTGAGTTTAATTACATTTTAAACTTATTGTGGTGCTGTATTGCATATTATAAGGCTTTTGTATCTGCAGTGTTAGAATATTTTTATTCAAAAGGGTCAAAAGCTAGGTAGATCTAGATACTCACTGGACATATTGTATGGTACATGCTGATCGTTGCAACACTCAGCAAACCGACAATAAGTGTTGTCTTTTAGTGTGTCCCATTTGTACCACCCGCTAGCCAGAAAGGCGGACCCAACAATTGTTGCTGTAATGATTTCCGAAGTCGTTTCGTGCAATATTAAAACCAAAATCGATATGTAACAAAGATATCTCATTTTGATTTCTTCATTCGCTTTTATTTCATTCAACACTTTGTTCATACAGCTATCAGAACCACATAAATTCCTCTGGCAAAAACAATTATTTGTTTCTTGTTTATTTCAAGATAATTTGAATAATTTCACAATATTTGAGCGAACGGAACCGTGTGAGAAACCAAAGAGAATTTAAATTGAGAAACATTTTTTTTACGGAAACAACGTCATTTATGATAGTGACAACAAATTATTTTCATGACATATTCTCATCAGATAAAAGAGAGGTAAGAGGCTCCAAAATTCTGTTTTGGTACAAGTTTTGGCAAATTAATTTTTTAACGAAATTGGCCAAAGCCCTTACCCTACCATTTAAAAAAAAAATTCAAAATGTAATCAATGTCAGTGTCACTGTCAAAAGCACATTTGGTCGGTGTTCGTGTTGTTGTGTTGAAAATAGGTGATGTGATAAATACTATTAAAATATTTAAGAAAATCGAATGCTGATAAATCATTTAAGTCTTTGAACATTCTTTGCCACATACTAAAACCTTAACAGATCATCTAAAACAGAGTTTCCCGACTGCACATTTTATAACCTTAATTTTGTATACATAACACAATGGGCAAAAAGAGGAAACTACAAGCAAAAGACGATGAATCTGAATATGATCCAGTGCCGAGACACCTTGTTACACCACACATAAAGAAACAGGAGAAGCGTTTGATTGTTATACTGGAGAATGCACAATTAGAGACAGTAAAGGTATGTAGTGTGTTTGTTTATACCAAATGAAAACCACCCCTGCCCCAATCAATCCAAATAAAAATAAATTTTTGCGTTTAACTTACCTATCCTATTTTATAGTCTATTTTTTATTTTGCTATCGGTCTTAAAATCATTAGCTGATGTTGCGAGAGTCAATGGCATGAAGAATAATGCTATAGTAACTACCTCATCTTCCCTGTGAGGCAGTACCTCATCTTCCCTGTTTAAAGCACTTGCTTCCGGCTTAGTCTTTGCTTGCATACTCAGCTCAAAGTCGAAGTTATACCCCTTATTCCAAAACAAGGTTTTACAAGGAATAACATTTATTTAAGACGGTAAAATAAAATCTAATCTCTTCCCTTTATACATTTACAGACAGGAAACAGTTTTGAATTACTAAACTGCGATGACCACGCTAACATCCTAAGGAAGAATGACAGAGATCCGGGCTCTTGTCGGCCTGACATCACTCACCAGTCTCTGCTCATGTTGATGGACTCACCATTGAATAGAGCAGGGCTCTTACAGGTGTATATACATACGGAAAAGAATGTATTGATTGAAATCAATCCTCAAACTAGGATACCAAGGACTTTTAAGCGATTTGCTGGATTAATGGGTATGTAAATTGTATAAATAACTGGCTGGCCCGAATGTTGAAGCTAAGTGTGGAAACAGCCCCGTAAAACTAGCTTTTGCCCGTGACTTTGTATGCGTGGTAGTTTTTGTTTTATATACTAAAACCTTCCTCTTGAATCACTCTATCTATTTCAAAAAACCACTGCATAGTTTTAAAGACACACATAGGGACTTTTTTTTATACTATGTAGTGATTAAAAAAAACACATTTTTTTACATTCTTTAGAACAAAGATATTCAAATTATAAAACCACTTTAATTCATCTTAAAAACTAAATTAGAATTTATAGCTTTAGAAAACGATTTGCGGAAAATTCGTCTAAAACAATTCGTCTAAAACAATTCATCTAAAACAATTTGTCTAAAAAACAATTCGACTAATAACAATTCGTCTAAAACAATTCGTCTAAAATCAATTCGTCTAACACAATTCGTCTAAAACAATTCATCTAAAACAATTCATCTAAAAACAATTCGACTAATAACAATTCGTCTAAAACATTAAGTTCGAAGTAAGTTAAGATTCGGTAATGGAGTTATGCTGACTAGCGTATATGTAGGACGCAGCTGCAGTGCAGTTAAGATTCGATGATGGAGGCAAAATAAAACGTGGGTATGTAGGACGCAGCTGCAGTGACATTCAAACATTCAAGTAAAATGGGTAGAATTCGTTTCTAGCACTCGCCGGCCGCTGCCGCGGCACCGCTCGCTTCGCTCGCTCGGCTCGTGCGTTGTGGTCGCAGTTCTAACATAAACCTAACCTATCCATGTCGGTTCTGGGTAGGGGTTTTTCCAGATGGGTCTTTATATCTCTCTTAACTCCACTGCAGCTGCGTCCTACATACCCACGTTTTATTAAACCTCCATCATCGAATGTTAATTCCATCGCGGCAGTGTACCAGACCCGCGACTCAGTATCCCTCCATTTTTGAAACCCAAGTGTAATCGGGAATGGTTATGTTTTTAGACGAATTGTGATTAGACGAATTGTTATTAGTCGAATTGTTTTAGACGAATTGTTTTAGACGAATTGTTTTAGACGAATTGTTTTAGATGAATTGTTTTAGACGAATTGTTATTAGTCGAATTGTTATTAGTCGAATTGTTTTTAAGACGAATTGTTTTAGTCGAATTGTTTTAGGCGAATTGTTTTAGACGAATTTTCCGTAGACGTTAGAAAACCAATGAGAAGTAACAAGAAACTAAATAATTTTTCACAAAGGTCAGGAAAATTAACAAAGGGACAGGATGTTTTTGTAATTTGCTTTACACCTGCAAAACTTAATTTTTTTTTTATGTGACATCTTTTCAATTCTTATATTGAGCATGTTTTGTTTTTTATTTCAGTACAACTGCTGCACAAATTCTCCATCAGAGCCTCAGATGGACCAATGAAATTATTAAAAGTAATAAAAAACCCTATAACATCACACTTACCTGTTGGAGTTAAGAAGATAACCATGTCTTTCAGTTCTAAAGTGGTGACAAACTGCAGGGAGTTGGTTCCTAAAGATGACCCTATAGTAATGGTTGTCGGTGCTATGGCCCACGGAAAAGTGGAAGTAGATTATGCAGAAGATGTAATATCAATCAGTAACTATCCATTGTCAGCAGCGCTTACTTGTGCTAAGTTGTGTTCAGCATTTGAAGAAGTGTGGGATGTTGTTTGAATAAAAACTATTTTATAATATTGTAAAAAATTTGTATTAAGGTTATACGTTTTCCCTACTAAATGTTTTAGAGATTCCTACGTTTTATACTGAGATATTTAACTTATTATGACTTAAAGTAGGCCTAATTTAAGCTATTGTAGGGGCAGACCAAAAATATCACTGTTTAACATCCAGGAAGTACTCTGTTTCAGCGTGAAAAAAGAGACCAATTTTACGTATGTAGTGGTGCACGGTTATATTGACGTATGGTCATAGTGTAAGTGATGCATAGATGTGTGGAAACACGCGACGTTGTCGCGTTGTGTGTGGAAGCAGGAACACGCAATTACGCTAGAGCAGAGCCGCAATACAGTTTGCTGGATAAGGGCGACGTTGCCTCTCCGTCTAATCTGTCTAATAAAAATCAAAATATTTTCAATTGCATGATATTCAACTCAGTGCTGCCAGACCTACACCTGCAAGATTTTATGTAACTTTTGGCACTGTCGCGTCACTTTTGATACTTGAATTATACGTTATTTTGATAGACTTATCAAATTATCACTTTACGTATATAATAAATAAATAAACATTTATACTTGTTTGCATTTAATTAATAGTATAAAAATATAATAAAATATAAATGAAGTATAGTAATTCGCGAGAAAAAAAACCAAGCAGTCTTGTTGTTTTTTTGGTACTGTTTGTTGTACACACTGGCAACATACACCCAGTCGATACTTTGCCTCGCACTAGATGCGCGCTTGTTACCTAGGTAACGGAGAGTCAACAGAGATGTCAAGTAGTCAATAAATAGAAAAACCAAAAATAAAATATTATAATCATTTATTATATTCCTACTATTGTGTTTAAAGTGTCATCCATCTGAGCACCTACTGAAAATAAACCTTGAGGAAATTTTAGTGTCTTGTAAGTGATTGAATTATTAAACACAAGTTGGGCCGTAGGAACAAACTACGACTACTCTGGGTCCCAGGCCATGAAGGAATAGCAGGAAATGAGAAGGCTGATGAGCTGCAAGAACAGGATCGGCAAGTGCTATGCTTGGACCAGAACCATGTACGGGCCTGCCAGCATGCACAATCACAAAGGCCGTAAAGGATTACGTTGATAAGAAACACACGCAAGAGTGGGAAATCAGTGAAGGGCTACTACATTCGAGGAACATAGGATTTTTCCTCTTAGTGGGATCGCTGCGTTAATCGATCCCAAGGGGTCGAAGTGTTGCTGGCTATGTCAGCCCGCGATATAAGATAAGATAGAACTAATTTTAAATAAATAAACCTTTTTGTACATTACTTTGTCTTTATTTTTCTCTTTTCATTCAGACCTAGTACAATTTGCATAGTTCAGAATTCGTCCTAGTTTAAAAAAAAAATGATTACTAACAGTACCTACCATAAAATTGATCCTGTTTTTGAAAATTTATTCAAAAATATATTTTCATTAAAAAAAAATATTTGTATCGAGATTTGAACCGGGGCTCTTCAGAACACTACCCCGCCGCTCTAAATGACTACACCAATCGGTATCTGTAGGACTACGTCAAATATAGTCTATAGTTGCTACAGTTTATTGTTTTGTATGTGTGCGTGTCATTTATATCGTGACAAGAGTTAAAAATTGTACTTTGGAAATACATTAAAATGTGACTTCCAAAAAATTAAATTATGTTTGAAATATGTTCAGAGCAAACTAGAAAACAGGCAATATATATACAAATACTTTAATTCCACGTCAATTATAGCAAAATAAAATAAAACAATACTTTCGGGGAAAACAAGCGCCATCTAGCGGAATACTTTGCTTAGCGATACGAAACATTCAACCTTAAAACTCCCTAAAACCACAAAATCCTATCCAATCCTACTTCCTTATTATAAATGTGAAAGTTTGTGTGTATGTATGTTTGTTACTCCTTCACGCAAAAACTATGAAACTCGGTATGTAGATAGCTGGAGGCCTGGATTAACACAGGCTACTTTTTATTTAGATATTCTAACAGGAACTTACGCGGCTGAAACCGCGTACCGCAGCTGGTACCTAAATTTAAAGGTGGGGAACCTTGTTGGTTAAATTTACAGTAGGTAGATAAAACAGGGATTGCCCATGCGGTTCGAGCGCACACGCATTGACAAAATAATTTTACAATCACTCAATAGATGGCGTTAGTAGATGCTGTGTATGCATTTTGACTGCTGCAGGCTGAATTAACGACCTTTACTTCTTAGCCCTTACCTGTTGATTATTGTTAGTCCTAAGTTAACCTTGGTAACTAATCTAGAATTTTTATTGATGTTTAGATACACTTTATACCTCGGTATTGTAGGTGCACAAAATAATAACGTTTGTTTACTAAAAAAGGACTAGTTCTATAGGCCTCGATAGATGGCAGCATCTGGATAAAAATTTGAAAGATAATATTTGACAAGTAAAAATCAATTTTGTTAACCGACTTCAAAAAAGGAGGTTCTCAATTCGTCGGAATTTGTTAATTAAGTAAGTATTCTCTTGACCAGGGCCAGGGACTATGGTGTTTCTAGAGCCCACTTTCTATCATGCGATTTGGAACTACCTCCGAATTTTATTCCCGTTATTAAGTTTATTTAGATAGGTAGGTACTTAATCATAGTTGGTAGGTACTCACCGCAAAAGAGTTTTGCTGCTGTATGTTACTTAGCCCTTAGAAGTATCTGCTAAAGCTACACCAATCAAATGTAGCGTAACAGGTAAGGTTTGTCAAGTGAGTTACCAATAACCTATGTGGGTAGTTGAAGCTTGCCGTGCACCGCACGTAGCCCGTTCGAGGGACTAGATTCTCGGCAACTTGCCATAAATGGTATATGGTCAGGCTCTGTGAGCCAATTAACTGCACAATAATGTAAACAACCATTTAGCTTCTGGAATGTTTTGCTATTCGCCGATATAAAATATGCATTAGCTTGAGTTCTGTAAAAGGAAACATACCGACTTTAACTATGCCCATACCATAATACTAAGCATAGATAGAATCTACTTTACTGTTGAATAGGTAGGCAGTATATATAGGTACTTACAGCACTAGATTGCTTTGCTAGGTAGGCGATATAAGATTATTATAGATTCTACCTATCACTTACATTGACTCAAGGATATGGATAAGCTCTTTATACTGTAAGTGCCTTGCTAGGTAGGTATGGATCATGTTCATTGCGTCATTAAAGTCTTGTTGAGTCAAGCATTCTACACGCCTGCATTATTGGACCTGGGGCGTTGTGGTGGCGTGATATGATGTGTCATTCATACATTGCATTGCATTGCAGTTGAGTAAGTAGGTATACTTACCTACCTAAGGAGATACGTACCTACTTATACTAACTTAACTATTTAAGGAAAAGGGTGGGTGTGGCATAAGTATGAAGTGGTTGTTTTATTCTTATTGTTGAAGTACCTGGAAATATAATTATGTCATAGATGAGATACTTTACGTTGAGTGTGAATGGGACGAGATTACGTGGGCAGCCAAAACACAAGACCGGAAATCGAGACTGGTCAAGCAAGTGAATGGAACAAAAAAGTACTTATTGTATGGAGATGAGGACACGGATTAACTGAAACTAAAGAGAATCGTCGTCGGAAGAACGACATCGATAGAACAAACAACAGGCATGAAAGGCGTGCCGGGCTCACCAGACCAAGCGGCGCGCGGTGCGCCCGCGCCGGCAGACTGTTCGGCGCCTGCGCACACAAAGGATTCATTGTATTCCGAGACGGACCCTATACAAGGGACCCTTACCTTTTACGGCAGTTTTTCTATAAAATTCCTGATACAGAATGACAGTCAAACAATGGGTTTCCGTCCCTTTATTGGCACCTTATTTTTTTGTCAGGTTTTAAATGGACTTACCTAAATTCTCAATAAAAAATAATAGAACCAACCTGTTCTTTCGTTGAATCTCAAAGATTTTGCCGCTGCTACGGCTTGATCGATTTTTATTATTTTACAGACTTCATTGTTTCAGTATTTTTCCTTGTGGACTGGATAAATAGAAGTTTCGATAAGGCCAGCCATAAACGTCCTTCGTTATTTTTTCTAAATTCAGGAACAAGAGTCAGTTACTCTACTAATATTTTCTGATGAACTTAGGTAGCAAGACATGCTTTGTGTATAATGAATGTGTATGCCCAGCCTTCTGGGTGTAAATGGCTATTCGATTAATGAAAATAAAGAGATAAGTATAAGTATACATTTCCGTGAAAGTATTCTTACTCAATAAAGCAATTTAGGTACCACCATCAGAGTGTGCTTAATAGATGAAGTTAAGGTGCGGCGAAAATGCGGCAGACGCCCACGATCGTCGTCGGCCACCAACCAACCAGCATGGCGGCCGCGGCGCGGCGCGGGCGCGGGCGTCATACAAACTGGTTTCCTCTCACCGCGTCCGACCCGACCATGTCAGCCTGCCACGTTCACGATGCTGTGGACTGTCATAATTACTATCATACGCATCTCAGATCAAATATTATGTAACTTCAGTTACAGGTGTATACTTACTTAACTAACTCTAGTTACTTATATTAAGTAGTACAAAGTTGACTGCCTCGTCAAGGCAGTCAACCTAAGTCAAAGACTTAGTATAATCTAAGTAGGTAAATATAGTGACAAGAAGACTCTTGTCACTATATTTACCTACTTAGATTATAGTCCCGTATAGTAGTTACTTAGGTACTTAGTTAAGTACCTGCCTGTGCCTACGCAAACCAAGCTTCGAAAACTAAAGTAGGAGTTGATCGATAGAGTTTGCCGATAACAAGAAACCAAACAACCATAAATCAAATATGTATTGAAAGAAACCGATTAAAGATCCAAGTGACATTGGTCAATTGGTCCACAAATAACTCGTAGTTGCAACGATGCGATGCGGCGACGTGACCCAGTGGCGGAGCGTGGGTCACTGTCGCCCGGGGCGGAGGCATCATTTGCCGCCCTTTTTGACGTCATAAATATAATAATGTTGACATTTTGCCGCCCCTTTAACGTCCTAAAAATAATAATATTGGTGTTTGTGAGAAAAAACATAACAATACGGAAGAATTGAGCGAAACATATTTATTTCAAAATCACGTAAGGATGGCGACTCGTGATTGGCAACAATTGTATTGGGCGGGAGTGAAAGTGGGTAAGAGCTAATTTCTTGAAATAATTAATTGATCGACTGGACGTCAGTTTTTTTTCCCAATTTTGCTTCCCTTGCCCGGGGGATCTGCCCCTCCGCCTCCTCTCCTCGCTAGGCTACTGACGTGACCATGGGTCGGGTAAGGTAACCCAGCTGGCTTGGCGCCACTAGTCACAGCCACAGTAGGCACCACAAGTGCATCATTGCACAACATTCCGTGTACAAACAAACCAACCGCTATTATTCATCAAGGTTTGTTTGTTTTATTGTTAAATCGAACAAAGGAAACGTGAAGCAGGAATAATATTCGATGACGCGTTGTGCTGTATTTATGAATAGGGTATAGGACTAAGTAGCATTGTTAATTTCATATTATGCACTTAGGTATTAAGCGGACTTTGCTCCGCCTTCCTGCAACACAATTTGACTTCACCTAAGAAGTGTAAAATAGGTAGGTCTAGAATCTATATTTCACACCTACCTACTGAACAGATGGATCTGATCCTTTTTAGCAGACTTCAAAAAAAGGAGGACGAGAACCTCCTCCTTTTTAACACGCTTTTATTAGTTTCACCTGTATGTTTGCTTGTTTGTATGTAACCGACTCCTTTGGGCACGATTTTGCCCCACTTAGAATGATCAGATTTAATTCAAACTTTGCACACTTGTCAAAGACCGATGACAATGCAATATTATGATAACATGGTGCTGATCTGATGATGGAACTGGAAGGTGGTCATAGGAACTTCGCAATGAAACGACACAACCCCATCGAGTTTGGGTTCGTTAGAATCGTCTTGACGAGTAGTTTGTCTTTCAATGGTAACCAGGGTCTGATGATGGAACTGGAAGGTGGTCATAGGAACTTCGCAATGAAACGACACAACCTCATCGAGTTTGGGCTCGTTAGAATCGTCTTGACGAGTAGTTTGTCTTTCAATGGTAACCAGGGTCTGATGATGGAACTGGAAGGTGGTCATAGGAACTTCGCAATGAAACGACACAACCCCATCGAGTTTGGGTTCGTTAGAATCGTCTTGACGAGTAGTTTGTCTTTCAATGGTAACCAGGGTCTGATGATGGAACTGGAAGGTGGTCATAGGAACTTCGCAATGAAACGACACAACCTCATCGAGTTTGGGCTCGTTAGAATCGTCTTGACGAGTAGTTTGTCTTTCAATGGTAACCAGGGTCTGATGATGGAACTGGAAGGTGGTCATAGGAACTTCGCAATGAAACGACACAACCTCATCGAGTTTGGACTCGTTAGAATCGTCTTGACGAGTAGTTTGTCTTTCAATGGTAACCAGGGTCTGATCTAACATATTTCGGTAATAAAGACCAAAAAGTATAAAATAAATTAATAGTTTAAAAAACTAAAAAAAACACGCTTTAAAAAAATCCAACTAAAAAAATAGAAAATAAAATTTTATAAAGATTATGAATAATAAGAATATTGTAAATAGTAAGCGTGTTACATTGTGATTGCAAAAGAAAAATAATGAAGGTGTAGCATCACAATGTAACGGTTAAGTACATATCATAATAACTAAGTTCAATATAACTATGTTCGAAATAACCTACGGTCATAATACCTACTGTTTAAAATACCTAATAGTTGTTTCACATATTTTTGTAATAACTAATGAACGAAATACCTAATGTACGAAACAACTACGGTTAATTGAACTACGTTCATTATAACTATGTTCGAAATAACTACAGTCATAATACCTACTGTTTAAAATACCTAATGGACGAAACACCTACGGTTAATTTAATTACAATAAATTCACCTACGGTTTATTCAACTACAATTAATTCATTTATGGTTTTCACATACGGTTTAAAAAAAAAACAAAAAAAAACCAAGTGAAATAGATAGAATTCGTTTCTAGCACTCGCCGGCCGCTGCCGCGGCACCGCTCGCTTCGCTCGCTCGGCTCGTGCGTTGTGATCGCAGTTCTAACATAAACCTAACCTATCCATGTCGGTTCTGGGTAGGGAGTTTTCCGGGTCTTTATATTATGTTGCCCCGATTTTTACCTATTTGACTTGGTTATGGCAGCATATGAAGGTCCATCCGGAAAACTCCCTACCCAGAACCGACATGGATAGGTTAGGTTTAAGTTAGAACTGCGACCACAACGCACGAGCCGAGCGAGCGGTGCCGCGGCAGCGGCCGGCGAATGCTAGAAACGAATTCTATCTATTTCACTTGGTTAGGGAGCGTGTATTTTATTAAATTTGATTTTTTTTAAACCGTAGATGTTTCGTACATTAGATCAATCGTTCGTTAGCTCAATTAATTTTAGTTGAATCAAACTTAGGTATATTAAACAGTAGTTGAATCGACCGTTAGGTATTATGAACATATGTGAATTGACCGTAGTTATTTCGAACATAGTTATATTGAACTTAGTTATTATAATATGTAGCCGAATCGACCGTTAGGTATTATGAACATATGTGAATCGACCGTAGTTATTTCGAACATAGTTATATTGAACTTAGTTATTATGATATGTAACCCAATGTAACATGCTTACTATTTACAATATTCTTAATCTTTATAAAATTTTATTTTCTATTTTTTTAGTTGGATTTTTTTAAAGCGTGTTTTTTTTTAGTTTTTTTAAACTATTATTTAAAGTCGGTTGTATGTTTTTCTTTTGTCGGACTATTATCTTGTGTTACATTGTTCATACATGATGCATTGTAGATATTGATTATTTATTAAAGTTTTATCAATATTACTTACAAGTACCAAGGTACAATATTCACCAGCTGCCTACGTAATTCAACCTACTATCAGTAGATAGGTATATTGGCAATGGCAACGCGTATTAGCGCACGTAGACGCCCTCTGACGGCACGTAATCTACTATTGTAGGTATACTAAACTATGTACTAACAGGTAAGAACTAAAATAAATACTTTAACCAGAAATCGAGAATGTGTAATGCAAGTAGGTATTTTATGGTACGTACCTACATTGTTTACTTCACTTACCTATCAATATCGTCATAATCGTAACATAACAAAGGAGTTTTCCACAGTTTCATTAGGCAGTAGGTACTTATATCAAACAGATAGAGCAGTGTATTGCCGTCATTGATACGAATAATTATCCCTTAAAAGGAAAGGGTACCGGCGCTCTCTTCATACAAACGTAGTCGACTGTTTCCTCCGTGCAGGGCAAGCATGGGCCGAGATTAAAAATTAAGTCCACCAGTTATGTCCTCTGTCAAAGGAGAAAATTATTTTTCATTACTCATACTCCGAAAGTAGGTCTAAATATGCATGAAGAGCGTGTAGAAAATAAAACTTCCAGCCCTAGGGCTTTTCGCTTTCACTGACAGCTGTCATGTCAAATTATGGCTTCGCACGACTTGTGCAATCTGCATGTAGCCAGTATCAGTATCATTACGCATTAGGACCTTCAAAAACCTAACCTCCTTGCTTTTTTTTTTACACTGAAGAATAATAATTATGGCTTGGCACGGCTCATGCATACTGCCAGAGTTTAGTACTTAGTAACTTTTTTCTCAGTAATCAAATTCAAGTAGGTATATTTAGTTCAAGATATCTTCACTACATATTATAAAACAAAGTCGCTTTTTCTGTCCCTATTTCCCTTTGACTGCTTAAATCTTTAAAACTACGCAACGGATTTTGATGGTTTTTTTTAATAATAGATAGAGTGATTCAAGAGGAAGGTTTATATGTATAATACATGCATAATATAGCCGTGCGAAGCCGGGGCGGGTCGCTAGTATTTAATAAAACAACCTTGTAAGAGGATCAGGTAGTATGGACACATGAGTACCTACTCATGTGGTATGGAGTCTCATTCACTCTCGTTGTTAGGAAGAATTTTAATATATTATTCGTAATGAAAAGCACAGTGTTTACCTCGGGTGAAAGACTCATTAAGTACCTCGAACTATTAGCGCCCTCGCTACGCTCGGGCGCCAAACTCCGTCTCGGGACTTGTAATGAGTGACTTTCACACCTAGGATAACAATGTACTATTGTCCACCTGCCAAAGCAAAAAGGCAAAAAGGGAAAGGATAAGTATATCCCCATTTGACATAAAAACGTGGACATCCATTCCCCGCCTATAGCATTGGGACTATTAGGAACATGAGGAAGACAATAGAGTTAAATACTATTTTGTCCTTTCCCTGTGGATAAAATGTCTCCAGCCATGCAAGCCATGCTGGATAATGACACTAGCACAAATATTTTTGTTGCATAAAACCTATACCTAACTGCTATTACTATGGCTTGTTTTTTTCATTTTCTAATTATCATATCGTAAGAGTTAAAAAAAACAATAAGACATAGACATAGGGGCATGGTCATGGCAGTTATAGGTTTTATGCAACAAAAATATTTGCAATAATGTCATTATCTAGGGACAGTCTAGAAAATGACATTCAACTACGTTTGTATGGAGAGAGCGCCGGTACCCTTTCCTCTGAGTAACTAAGTACAATGAAGGTCAGTGGTTAGCGTTGTACTATAGTATAGGAGGTTCAAATCTTTAGCATGCACTGGGTTTTTCAATTCAATGTTATGTAAAGGAAAATATCGTGAAGAAACTGACATGTTCAAAGTCCGAGAGATGGGATTCGCCGATGTAAAGAGCAGTGTTTGGCTTAGTGGTAGATACGTCGAGTTTAATTCCGAAAGTCGTGGGTTTTTTTTCCCTTTATTTTTAAGAAACTTTTATATTTATAAATACCTACATGACAGTTCCGTTGAGTCGAAATTTAACTCTACTAATAAAACCTCATTTTCTTGAGATTTTATTAGTAGAGTTAAGTACAAAACAATATTCATCTTACTTATAGAACAAATAACACCTACTACCAAAGACAAGCGTAAACGCATTTCCTGAAAACAAAAAAAAAAGTTCCTCAGCCAGCTCGAATCGGCTGAACTTGCCCCCATTAATTCTTTAACCGACGCCGACGAAGAAACGGAGGAGGTTCTCAAATCAAAGCGTATTTAGGTAGGTACTTTTTCTTTAGGAAAAATACATTACTCGAGAACATCGTGATGAACCTGCGGCTTAGTTGTCTCCAGAGGTAGGTTTAGTTTTCTTTCCTCTAGATGGACACGGTCGACCTAAGTTGAGAGGGTAGTATAGGTACACTTATGAGTAGGTACCTAAATAATGTGGTATACGTGCCACTGCTGAGCATAATCGACTCTATCCTCCATCCTCTTCAACAGAATTTCCTCACGCAAAATTAATAATCATTAATCATTCATTCATTATTTTTTTTCATTTCATTATTAATATTTATTAGCCAATGAGTAACTGAAACAATATGGATTCCACGATTCATAGCCTAAATTCACAGAAGCGGCCTCTTAAGCTTGATCGAAAAAATAATCAATTATTGTTGTTAGCTTTTTAGATGAATAAGTAATAATTTGAATTATTTTTAATTTTAGTTATAACATCGAATTGGTTTTAAACTGTTAAGTTGTTATAATTAAGTCTTATAAATTAAATAAATAATGTGTGTGGTAATTCGTGAAAACATTTAAATGGTGTATTATTGTAACCACTGAAATATTTAAGTTGATAATTATACTGTTTGTTTTCCATTGAGAAAATCTACAATTTGTTCTGTATACCTACTTAACGACACTTTCTTTTGGTTAAAAATTATTGATTTATTTTATTTTTATTAAATAACTTCATAATGAACAAGTATAAGCGTAGATACAGTCGGCTGCATAATTGCAGCCCTCGGTAGAGTTTAAAAATTACTATTATGTTTACATTCTAATTATTTTTGTTTGATTAATTGATGAGTTAGAAGACTTTAAACTTCAACTAAAGCAGGTGCCTATAATCTTTCTTGTTTTGAAAACATTCTTATATTAAACAGCCGTTTTAGAGCTCTACGGTGGGTCTGCAATTATGCAGGCGATCGTACCTAGAGTAGGTACCTACTCTACCTACCTACAATTACAAGAAATCAATCAAGGTAAATTAGAGCCGCACCTACGTAAAATGGACCAATGACCATGTCGTCAACCACAAGACCACAAACTACCTAACAAAGTAGAGCGCACTTCATTGACATTACAAATGGAACAGTCAATCAAATTGATAATTTAATTATAATAGGTAAGCTAATATTTACTACAATTTGAGCTAATTTAAGTACTAAACTAGCTTTAAGTAAGTACCATCTAAAGAGGCAATGCAGCGAGCCTTTTGGGCACCCTACTTATTTACATTTTTTTACTTTTTTACTTTACTTAATATTTTTTTAATTTTATTTAATTGAGTTTTAGCTTTGTACTAGATGTTTTGTAACTTGTAAATAAATAATAATTCCAACATAAAAAAACCAGTCAATAAGTTAAATATAGGTGGAGCTTTAATCTACAGAAATTACCAAATCGGATACAATATATCCAACTATTTGTGGCCGGGAAAATCCAATATTTATATTCCCATTGTCCACCACCGGCGGCCATTGGTACAAAAAAACGCATTATGATACGCCCTGATATCCACCAGTGGTGGCCAACGGGAAAATCTAATACTTATATTCCCGTTGTCCACCACCGACGGTTTTGAGACAAAAAGCAAAAATGTCTCAGTGTCCACTAGTGGTGGCCAACGGGAACAATCCCTACCTTTGCTGTCAAATTTAATAAAACAAGACACGTGTGCGTTACTGCAGCAAAATGTTGTCGAATTCTGTCTTTATACACTTCTATTCATTTTCCAAGTCCGTCCAAAACTGTATAAAAGTGTACTTTTATATATTCTGTGATAAGAGCAAGTATATCTATCTATAGGAAGACCTACTAACTAATTATAATGTTATTTGAAATATAAAACACGGTGTCATTACTATAGTTATTTCTTTATTCAACCACTTACATCTTTATAAAAAACTAAAATTATTCTTTCCTCTTTATCAACCTAACTTTCCTCGTCCATCTTTTTCTAGAATCGTATTACCATAGATACTCACATCTATCCATATAGTCAAAATAAGGGGCTCTCCACATTCAACAAATTATATTTTGAAAAGAAAATATTTTTTATTGTTTGCTTCAATGGCCCTGAAACTGCTAGACAGATTTTTATGAAGCTTGGTATGAAGATACATTGAGACTAGATCTGGAGCCCTATTTTTGAATCGTTCGCCCAGCGTCGAGCGCTCGATTTCTACTGATATTCGTTCGACATTGGAAATTTGCTATTTTTGAATCGCTCGATCGTAACGAGTGGTCTCCACCACTCGTCGCCGACAGGCGAGTGGTAGAATAAACGTTAAACAATCACAGTCAAACATTTTGGAAACGATCTTTGAAAAATATTTATATCTTTTGGTATTATTTCGAATGTTCATCGGTAATACTGATTTTCAGTTTTCTGCGTAAAACGAACAAAAATTGTCATTTTAAATTTCGACGACGAACGATTCAAAAATACAGTAAATTGGTTTCATGCGACTTGGAAGTCGAGCGTGACTTGTAGGCGTACACGATGAAGATATGTCACACGAACGATTCAAAAATAGAGCCCCAGTACTTAGAATGCCGATATATCCAGAGGTTCTGAACTTACGCGGTTGAAACCATGGGGCACTGCTATAGTTTATAATTTTGCAGTCATTCAACTTCAACTGACACCGATGACGACGAACGCAGCTCGTTCCAATCGCGATTGCATCACTTCGAAATATAACATGGTGCCTACAGATATAAATAACTATATGTAATAATAACTTTATCTTGTAATTACAATTACGTCAAATATGGCAGAATTTCAAGTATC
The DNA here is from genome assembly GCA_907269075.1 of Idaea aversata. Classification (NCBI taxonomy): domain Eukaryota; kingdom Metazoa; phylum Arthropoda; class Insecta; order Lepidoptera; family Geometridae; genus Idaea; species Idaea aversata. The sequence goes on from OU026084.1 coordinate 5,594,351, forward strand.
TACACACTTACGAGACACCTGAAATTTGGATCAAAACTTTGCAAAGGAAGTAGTCAATAGTATTTTATTGATAAAAATACAAATTACAGGTAAAACAATGTGTTACATAATTACACACACCTACTACCTTTCGCTCCGCGGTTTCACCCGCGAAACTCTCGATCCCGTGGGAATATCGAGATAATAAGCCCATGTTATTCCCAATGAATCAATGTACTTATCCTCATACCAAGTTTCATCAAAGTCGGTCCAGTAGTTTCGGAGCCTATTCGTTAGAAACAAACAAAATAACAAACAAAAAATCTTTCCCCTTTATAATTTAGTGAAGATGTTATCTAGGTATATAAAAGTAAGTAATTATATCTCGGTCGGGTCAAAATTTCCTTAATAAAATATAACATTAAATAAAAAAATGTAATTAGAAATCAATTAGTTGTCCCATTCATTAATTTTGAGTTTTGTGGTTGTATGATATGATAACATCATTCATTAGTTTTCTTTGACACTGCTAAACTACCACTGCTCTACAAAGTGTAGGGAACAAGGGTAAAATTGTGTTTTTTGCAGGTTTTAGAGTCATATATCAATAGAACCGTAATTTTATACTCTTTGAAATGCTAAAAAACACTATTTTACAATTGTTAAGTACCTAGACTTTGTTGCCCAGTGTAGGTACTAGTTATTGTAAGTGCCAAGTGCCAACCTATATTATCTGTAAACAAAGTATAGATTTATCAACATTCTTTCGTATCGTATCATAGTTCCTTTCTAGAAGAATCGTAATCACCGGAAATATCAAGATCATTTTGCAAATAATGTATATTACTAATTCTTTGAAACTTAAGAAAGACACAGACACCTTATACTTATGCTGTAAAATAAGTATAGGACACCCGACTGCAAGTAAAACTTATACATATACACAGAACTATGTTCATCAATTACTCCTCTAGAGGGCGCCATATTTTATTGTGACGTGTTGTGACGTTAACCAGCAGACCACTGAGACGCTTCTAACCATACCTCATTAGTTAAATTTAGTACCTACCTAAGTAGTCTTGAAGTTAGGTGAGAATGAACCTACATAGGTACAGCAAAAACATAACCCTTACTTTTGGCTTCACTGTAGTCGGGTAAATATAGGTATCAACCAAGCAGGTAGGATATAGAAAGCCATTATCTCAACACTCTGGCGAGATTATAAACGGGCATAGATTAATATCAAGTACCTAACACGAAAGCAGTGAGGAAACTGCGCAGGCGAGATGAGATGACCACAAACCGGTTGCTCCTTGTCAGTGAGAACCACTACGATGGTCTTCATAACCGTTTCACTTAATTATTCTAAGCCAACTTCGATTATTTCATTTATTCTACTAGCTCTTCAAAATTCTTATGAATAATTCTGGTACCTAAATCTATTATGTTATACCTACTTAAATCTATGTCAGAGAGATAGGTAAGAATTTAGTACCTATTGAATAGTAGGAAAAATATACATGCCTACTGTAAATTTTCCAGGGATCCAAGATCAATTAGGTAGGTATTTGGTTCAGGTAAAATATTTTTGAAAATTTAAATCATTCGCAGCCGAATTCTATTTCCTAACGAATTCTTCTTAATTCAAATTTAGGCTAAAAAAGAGCCTAAATTGAAAAATAATTGGATTGGTTAAATTTTAATTGATTTTCTTTGAGTTAAAGATTCGTTGTTTCGTTGTAAAAACAATGAAACTTTTAACTCCGATGAAAATATACAGGGTGGTTCAAATTAAGGGGGGCACTTGGTGAAAAAAAAATGGAGACCAAATGAGTTAAGTAATACAATGAATTAAATAGGTAGGTATATGTTAACGATTACCCTGTTCATTAGAATACATGAAAATAGGTAAGTGAATGATGGATGAAAAAGTAAGCAACTGCGAAGTAATAAATTGTACCTACCTACTTACAAGTTGTACCTATTTCTAGCAAAGTCAAATGTTATCGCCCAGTCCAGTTGACCTGAAATGTAACAATTTAGAGATAGATAGATATTAACCGAGCAATTAATTGAAAGGAATAATTTAGAGTTTACCATTTGTATGTTTAACCCCCTTAGGCAGTCATTGGTGGCATTTGGGACTAAAATTAATTAAATCAAATGTGGTAGTACTTTATCAGCATGAACGAATAACAACGTTCGTTACAATATTATACATTTGGTAACAGACATAATAACTTTGATTTTAGGATGAGTTTAGTAGTGACTGGCTTTGATAGGGACTTTTCGAATGATCTAAATATAAATCAGAATGTTAAGAAACACGCCAGTATTTGGACAGAGGGACCTATTGATACAGTTATCGATGCTCCGATCTCGAGAGATATCAACTTATGGAGCTCAAACTGGTCCCATTTGGGTGACGGTTTGAAACACACGTGTGCCCGACACAGCTTGGAGTATCATCGCTATCACAAACAATATTTTACTCTTTGCACTCTTCATAAAAATCAGAATTCTTTGTACCATCAGATATTTATGCTGTTATCGAACTGAACTGTATTAGATAGTTACGACTACTGCTGTAATATTATGTTTTCTTATAATATAAGCTCTAAAATGTAGTTTATTCCCTTTGTATAAAGCAACAAATGGTAAAGCAATCTAGTGGCACTTAAATCGTTTTGATGTTGAGACGTGCTTATTGGTATGGCGAGCAGGCAACGGCGTCGTTGTGTCTGTCTGTAGACCTGATTATTAGCTCATTTTATGAAATTGCGTTGGACTGTTTTATAAGGATCTAAATACTAAGCTAAGTAGGTATTCAATTATTGGTACACAAATGCTTACAGTTTATTAGTAGGTATACATAACGTATTAGATCTAAATACCTATCTACTTATTGTTCACCTATCTTAACGAAAATTGAAAAGTTAACTGAAACTTAGATTTTTAGTCTCTTTATTTTACCTATTTGGTGCAACTTTGCAGCAAAGTCCTAACCCGGATCTAGGTACTAATTCAGACAATTCGACCTGCTATGATTCTTAAAATGATGGGGAATTCCTACGAACGAAAGAAACTTGTTTGCTCTTTTTGAAATGCGTATTAAGTATTTATAAAATCAAGTTGATAAAACAAGCATCGATAATAAAGGATAGGTATAAAAGATAAAAGTGAATTGAAAGTGTTAAAAGATAAGAATTTTCTTTATCTGACGACTAAAAATATCTACTTATTATAATTTTTTTAATTCTGTGTTTAGTAATAGCCTCCTGGGACCTTTGGCTGATTTGATGATGATGATGTAAAAAAATTGTACCTAATGACTAGGTATATTTTGAATTTCTATGATATCGAACCAAACTGTCTCCTCGTCAATTAAAATCGCGTTTATATAAAGAAATATTTAGCCTGGTAACTCAGAGTCCCAGAGTTCATAACCACTACTAGGTATTATACCTACCTAAAATTTCTTAGAAATACAAAACCCATAGGTTGATAGACGCAAAACTAAAAGAAACACTCGCAAAAACGTTAATCTACACTGGGAATAATTTCTGAACGCCATGAATGATGTCATGCTATGGCAGATTGTATTATGAACGAGTGTTACGATATGACCTTGGTTATCAACTCGTGTCCACATGATTGATAAACTACAGTTGATAGTGACAATCTGAAGATATTAATACGGAGCAGCATTGTATTGAAATATGAAATGGATGACATAAAAATGCAGTTTCACATTCAACTTATATTGAAAAAGCAATAAGTAGGTAGGCAAAGGCACTGAGGCAAGAAACAAACTTAACTTCGCAAAATCGTGTTAAATATTGGCAAATAGATGGGTTTATGTATTTAAGACAATTTCTTGAAGATTTGTACTGACATAACTAGGTTTATATGTCTTGATGTTGTACTTAATGTAGGAAGAATGACCAAGTAATTCAGTATATAAGTGTGTACCAGATTTTAAGGTTTGGTCGTTTTTACGCATCCTACATACAATACCATTTTCGTCACTCACCCACAACAAATACGAGTAAATCCAAGCGTCGCGTCGCGTAGGTGCGATTTAATTCGCACTGAGACAGAAATTAATTAAAATTAATCTAATGATTCTAAAATGAAATATACCACAATATTGTTAAGTTGAACGAAGGGCTTTTGAACAGCAGAAATCCCGTCCAAACTCGATTAGCAGTTTTTACATAGTGCCCTAACAAAAAAACAGACACAGTTACCAATTTTGTAATAGGAAGACATTGGTAGGTACTATTTTCTACCGATGATATTTCGAAAACCGCAACAGGTAGGTAAGTCACTTTAGCATAACTCGTTTGCTAACATCTTCGTCGCCTGATGGGGCCTCATATTAGCATGGATTAATTTAAATCAAGTGTCCGGTGTCGTGTCGGTGTGGTGTATGAGCTGGCGTGATTTGCGGCACCCACACCGGTTTGGTTGCTTGTTGCTTGTCGTTGATCCACAACGTGATCGAAAAGTAACAAAAATTCAAAAGACTTAATTTTACTATATCTTCATAATTGGTCATCTCAAATTAAGTGTATTTAGACTATAAGTATTAGACTCATCGTCACCCATTTGAAAAAAAATTATACAGGGTGGTTCAATACAAGGTGGGGACAAAATTGATTAAGGTAATATTATTTTTGATTTATTCAAAGGATCTAAGTATAGGTAAGTTTTGTGACAACAGTGTCGTCTTAAATTAACGCTCTCATAGATGATGTTATACTTAGTTTTATTCAAGGAAAAATATAATATCACTTTTTTACGGTCCTCAGCAAACGGACGCGTTCGAAGCAACGGGCGCGGCTTGGCGGTGCGGCCGGACGGCCAGAAAAAAACAACTTTCCTCGAAACGGCTATGGCGCTAAGGTGTTTGGTATAATCCAAAACGTAGTAAGCGCCCGCTCAACGGATGTTACAAAAGATCTTTTGACTACAGTAAAGGCCAGGCCGAAATAACTTGTTGATGTTCATTGCGGGTGGAGCAGAGTGAGCGGGTGCAAGAGGGGACAAGCGCCGCCGAGCGACGGCCTGTCTACGGCGGTAAGTCGGCGACACCCTGTCTGCCACGGTCGGCGACGATGCCAAGCCGTGCGCATTCCGTTCCGCCCGCACCCCGCCGCGCTTATAAGCCGCCCGCGCGCACATAGCGGCAACATAGCATGCAAACTTGTTTCGTAAACGGATGTGGCAGAGCTCGGGGCAGGCTACGATTGTCTATCCTTCTCATTCCATAGTAATTAAATATGGTTTGAAAGAGATAGCATTGGTGGCGCTACGTGCTATCGGCTCCCACTTGCGGCATTTTTTCACGCCGCCGAGAATGAGGCGAGATTACTGAATAAAGCAGCGTTCATAACAGAAGTTTATATTTTCTACACTAACTAACTTTTTTTTCTTTATAACCTGCTATTCCTGCTGCTGTACAAATACATATTATAAATGTGAAAGTTTGTACATATGTGTGTTACTCAATTGCGTTGAAATCTGCAGGCAGACTTGAATTAACAATTAATATACTTTTTATCGTCATATAATCGGGACTTACTTACGCCTACGCGGTTAAAGCCCCGGGATACAGCTAGTTACTATAACATAATTATTTTTGTAAATGTGTTACAATATTTCATATGATTTTAGTGAATCTACCAAGGTATACTGTGATGTTACATTAATATTATTTATGCATGCAAAACAAATACAAAAAAGTGATCATAGACGGGTAATTTTAATTTATTTTGCATAAAAGTAAAATACTTAGGTTTTAAAAAACCTTAGATATCGCTATTAAAATCATTGAATCCTTGATGTCTTGTGATTGTGTCTATTTTTGTAATATAAGACACATAAAAATGTACGGATCTTTTACTCAGTATAATAATTATTATTATTGGTTCTCCAGTGTAAATAGGGTTTTATTATACATGAAGCTCGTGTCGCACACTCACGCACGTCGGACTGGCAGGCAGCGGCGCGCCACCAACATCCGCGGCACGGCCAGCGAAGTCAGTCAGTTCGGCGCCGTCACTCGCCACGCGCACACGTATCCACTTGAAAATGGCTGCAGCCCACACGCACCCAGCCCCCGCGTCCTCAGACCGCCGTTCAGAGGGCCGCGCTGGTTCCCGACGTATATTTCCACCGCAATTCAAGTTGCAAGTGTTGGAAGCATATAGACGTGACACGCAATGTCGCGGTAATCAACGTGCCACTGCCAGGAAGTTTGGCATACATCGTCGTCAGATCCAAAAGTGGCTACAAGCAGAACCCGCTTTACGAGCAGCGCTTCTGAGACGTGCTCCACAACCGGCTCCTTCACCACCACCATATGCAGCAGGCTCACCGGAGAGTGCGCGCCTGCCTACGCCACCGCCGCCGCCTGCCACGCTAGCAGCTCCGGTACAAGTTTCTCAAATACCAGTACAAGTGCCTGTGCCAGTGACTGCTTCAGAACCGATGGACCTTTCCGTGCGTCGACCGACGCCATCACCTCCACTGTCCCAACCGGTCAACGTTTCACCAGTTGTTCCTGAGCCACGAAAACCCTTCAAACTATTCAGACCATATCTCGATGAAGATGAAGACGTAAAGCGTCCAGCAATAGCCTCACTGCCAGTATCGAGCGGAGTGCACGTGTCAGCATTCGTGCCAGTGCAAAGCGCGGCAGGTTGCGCTTTGACTGCCTATTCCGGCCCACATTGGTGTGCATCGGTGCCCTCTTTTCCTGCCCCGCTGAGATGAGAGGCCGCCGCCGGGGTTCTACCCCAAACCTCCTGTGATCTAGTCGCTGACGCCCACCAGGCGCCGCCAGGGGCGTAGCCCTCCATCACCGTGCCTTAACGTTCACGCAGCCATAGTGCATTAAACAGTCATCTTATGATGATAGGTTATTTTGTCTATAAAATATTATTCTAATGTATTTTTATATGTGGGATTTATGGAAAGTAGTACCTACCTACACTGAATATTACATAAATATTAAAGATTATGATTATTAATATTTTTAAATAAAGTATGTTGTTTACTATACCGAATTTTAATTCAATGTCGTTTGGCAGGTAGCGCCGCCGGCGCCATCCCAACCCAATTCCTACCAATCTTTACCTGAAATGATTGTTAATTTTGTAAAGGATACTTCTAAGTATTTTAATTTCACAAGTTTTTAATTTTTAATATAGACGTTTAATGAATGCAATTGGCTTGACCGTCGTAACAGAGTACCTACCATAGTTACTTACCCAAAATCCATATCTTTTAACCCAGATACACATTTAACAATTAAAATTAGTGCCAAAAATAAAAATTCTGCAACGGCCAATTTTCATTGTAGTAAGTTTATATTTTCTAAACAAGAAACTACATATTTAATTAACCACTAAAACTCGAATAGCTTTTAATTCCCGAAACTAGTCGGGAATTAAAAGCTATTCGAGTTTTAGTGGATATCAGTCGGTAGAGTTAGAAATGACATTAATAAGGGAAGAGAAGAAAATGTCAATTATGTTTACTATTTTTCGAACAATAATGTGCCTTAAGTCAGTAATAAGCCATACAAAAAAAAGTTAGTGTGACACTCCATAAAGCACTAGTTTTAGTTCCTTTACCATTGCAAAGTGGTGGAAAAAAAAGCTTATTTTTGGCACAGCTTCCAGACGAAATCTACCTACTTTGATACAATGGTTAAAGATGTTTGAAGACGCCAGCATCAGAATTTCCTATTAAATATCTAACTCTAATACTTAGATAAGTTTTATTTTATAACCAAACATAATAATATAATCCTTTGTCAATCGTCTTCTAATAAGGTTTTAGGGAGGTTCAATCTACTCTCTAAGTTTGATACTGATCAAAATGTTGGAAATCAAACAAAACATTCCAACCAGGTAAGACTACATTCCATTTCGCTGAGGTGTTGTGATGTGCCCCGCCTCATCAAAGCTTTAGAAATTGGATCTAAGGCATTTTATAATATGATATAACGTTCATCGAATAAATAACAGATTTATTTTAATTCATATTAATAGGTAATGATTGTTTGACCTATTACGCTACAAAATCTAAGTGGCTTGGTATTTTGAATTTGTGTAAATAAATATGTAAAGGAAATTAATTGGTTTCTGTAGAAATACTACCTACTGTTATGTTGTCGAAGTCTGCGGAGATCATAGGCGGTCCAAACAGAGATCTTACATTAAAAGCAATTTCTGGAAGTGGTAAACAAAGGCACCGCAGTTAATTAGTTTCTGTTTGTTTTGTGACAACAAAACCCATTCTTAAGACTGTTTACTTCTTATCTTCCCTTACCTCGCAGGTAAACTTAAATCTATAGTGACACGGTTTTTTCTTCAAAAATAATGGGTTGTTTGTTAATAAAAACCGTTGCATTTGTTACTTTTAGAAACAAAAGTAGGTCCAATATTATTTCATATTTTATTTTACTTTAAGTACTCAGTGCCCCAATTAAGTTGAATCATACTGTAGTACAGTGTGCCTCATAGCGCAAATTTATTTTGTTAATCATGAGGTGCAATCACTGCGTCCTGGGTTTCAAAACCGAATGTCAGAAGATAACTACAGTAGATATACTATTTCACAAAAACTTATGAATCAAAGTCAAAAGCTAGCAACGAAAGAAATCTGTTCGATTGAAACTATGTTCGAAATCGCGTCATGCTGGTTTTAAAACATAAATAGCTCAAGTCACAAGACAGACCGGTCGGCGACGCGCGTCGGCCGGCGGCGGGCGGTGCGCGGCGCGGTCAGGGCGGAGCGGCTTCGGGGGGCGAAGCGATTTTGTGCCGTGTGGTGTGATGTGATGCCCGCACCGCACCGCTTGGCGCCAACGCTGCTCGCGTGTTATTTCCGACGCTATTACTCACACTAGCTTCGACTAATTATAATATTCTGAGAGCTACATCACTGTACTTCGCCATGTCCCTCTAGCATATTGCGATTGTGTTTAAATATAACGAAGACAAATGATAAAGCCGGTTGATTCCTCTGAGTAAATTCATTCAAAAGTAGAGCCAGCTAAAACTTTAGTTAGAAAACTATTTTTCTCAAACTCATCTCTATCAAATTCTCGTAATTAGTGAACAAACTATTTCTTTTAATTTATTAATGCTAGCACAGGACGCGGTGTAAATGTAGCGGTAAGATCAGAGATGTCGGCTTCGTTGAAACAATATTTCTTAGTAAACAAGAACGAGGCAGTTGCCGCGGTATGGTCGCAATCAGCACGCCCCTTGACATATGAGTTTTACTAGCTCCATGTCACTGATAATCATAGAATGGATGTTAACGACTGCTAACTTATGTACCTATATAATGTATTTGAACACCTCATTCAATCACATAATCACAAATATTCTTATTTAACTGATTTGAGTAAATCAGATAATAGAAATACAATGAAATGTGATCCCAATTAACCTTCGACTAGGGTCCATGCTGCGACAGTGAACTTGATTTTTCTTTTTAGATTCAAATGTCGACCAACCATGACGCGGATCATAAAAAAGTGCCAAAAACGATCTAAGAGTCTTATATTCTTTCAAATATATTGTAAACTTGCAGTCACATGCAAAAACAAAAATATTTGGTAGCATAATGCAACAACATACTAACTTATTTTAGGAGTGTCCAAGTCGGGCGTCGTTATGGTCGGACTGACTCTATATACATGCATATCAGCATCCATAAGTTTTTTAATGTTTGGCCTCTTGATAAACTTACTGATAGTGCGGTTCGCCACCAGAGTATATGAATGTACCTTATTTGGACCACCCGAGCGTGACGCTTGTAGTGTAATCGATGTCATAAATATCAGTGGCGCAATAAGGATCATAAGAGGATCATCCTTTATGCGCGACATAAGCTCTGATAAGCCACACGAGTCTCATGAAGATTTACCGAAAACTGTGTACCTACTTATAATTTCGTTAATCTTTTTATGAGATTATTTACCACCGTTGACAATAATTTATACTATATGGAGGGTTAAGATGTTGATTTTTAGGTAACAGGAAGGATAAAATCTTTCGATTTTTCCTCAATTTTAAAATTATGTTGTTTTGATTCTTCATAACATGAAAATATTTCTATGATAAAATAGGTAGCATGTCTTATTAAATTACAAGTTATTATGAAATCAGTTAGTTGTTATCGAAATACTTGCAAATTGTGGACATATCCATATGAAGTAGATGACCCACTTTTCGTAACAAAGAATGAGTCAAACGAATCAAGACTCATTGTGGAAATATGTAACTGAGTGTGACTGTTTTCCGTCCAAGGGATAATATTCTATTGCAAGGTTATTATTTTTCTTACGCGTTTAATGTGCGTGTTACAGAATAAATTGTTATCTCTAAGATATAGATTTTTGTGTTGAATCCTTTTAATTTTCTAACTTTATCTATGTTATTACAACGGCCATATTAGATTACACTGATTTATTAGAGTCATCATCGCAAAGTGCAATAACTACATGAGCATTGTCACGTTGCTCTACCGTAATCTTTAAAAAACATAAAAACTCTGAAAACATCTTTGTTTATCAACAATTTCATTTTGTTATTATTTTATACGCTTCAAACATTTTATTTAACCGCCGTAAAAAGGAGGAGTTTCTCGGTTCGACTTATTTATATCTACTAAATTCTAAATACATATTTTTATTTGTAAAGTACCCCCGCGTGCCCGCAGTCGACAGAGCTTAAAATTCTTTTATTCTCAAAGTAGAGTCATGTTAATTAAAAAAAAAATTCAATCACTTTTTCAAGTCGGTTAAAATATATCCACCATTCCCATGCATAGATAGGCACAGAAAATGATAGTATCAAGACTCAAGCATGTATCCTATCTACGCAGCTATAAGTAATATCTGTTATTTTAAACTGGTTAGTTAAGTTGGGTGCGCCAAGTAATTTGCTGAGGGGCATGGAGCGGGGTAGAGCGGGCCAACGGAAAGCCGCTCGCTCGCAGGGCTCAGGGGCACAGCGACAAGTTGTCTGGCAGGGCCGGCGCCCGCGCCCGGGCAGAGTGCCTCCCCTCCCACTACACTCCGCTACATCGCCCGAGTCGATCGCTTGCTGGCCAGTGCCCGCGCCCCCGTCCCTCTCCCGTCCTCCGCCCACCGCTGCGCTCGCGCCACCGCTTCTCAGAAACCGATACCGCCAACACATGTTTACTGTGCCAACGATACGGTGACGAACACATTCACATTTGGCGGTTACCACTCCGTCTTAAGGGAAAATAAATTATAATGCGTAACTCAACTCTTCAATGCGACAAAATAAGCACTACTCCTTAAATTCCATCTCTTATTTTTCTTTTGGAGTTGTCAATCGATCATTGAAAAATGTTGTGCTTAAAATTTTCCGTCATCACTAAACACATCTTTTTTTTTAAATTGTGTAGGTTGCAGTCAACCAACTAAAGTAAAATATCAAATAATAGATATTTATTAAAGCTTAGAGTCGAGACAGACCAAATCATCATAAAATAATTAGGTAGGTATGTTGTTGCTAATGAAAACCAGAATCAAATCAGATCGTATTAAAATTCCGATCATATTAATATTTTTAGTAACCATTGCCTATTAATTAATTATTATTATTGTAGTCTTTGAAAACATTAATTAGATCTTTTATTTATTTATTCCCTTTTGCCACCAATGGTCATATTAATTTTAACCACCCTGTATATTTTCTCAGAAAAAAGTTTTCTGATTTTGTTGAATAATGCAATTACTTTTCTTTAAAAATTAAATGGTAATATAATTAGCGTAATATTTAGCGACACAAGTGGAATAAAGACATTTATTTTACGTAAATACCTATAGCGGGAGAAATGTTTGTAGGTAAGTATCTAATATTTATATACCATAACTAACACCGCGACACGAGAATTATATATATAAATACGACTACTTTTTCACATAAGACTATCTGCGCCCCGCGGTTCTACTCGAGTAACAAGAACCTTCTTCTGACAATAACAAACACAACAAAAAAATTTTTGCGAAATCGGTCCAGCCGTTTACGACATAAACTCCACCGGTTCCTCTCGCGCTTTGATGTTGGGGACGCAGGGAGGCGCGAGCATTCTTCTACGCCCCCAACAGCGCTGGTCTCAGAAAGACCCCGTCTTCTTATGGAAAGCTCCATATCTCCTCAGGAGGTGCGCGGGAACCACGCGCACCCCGCTCGGGCCCTAATACAGCGACAGACCCCCCCGAGTCTGCCGCCTATGGCCCTGTTATGGAGGTATCAGGTCACTACGACGTGGCCTTCTACGACCTGTCCTACGGGAGCGACATGGGAGAGTAGTGGTCACCTCTCGATCCCTCTCCGCTGCCTCTTTGGCACCTATCACCGCCTCGCAAAAGCGAAGGACGGCTGTCCAGGCACTTTCGCTCGCGACCATGCCGCTCACAGCTTGTGGGAGCGACAAGTCCCTCCCCACAATAGCCATGAGAGCTTCTCTTGAGGCGTCCCAGGCAGGGCACTCCTGTAGAGTGTGCCTCGCTGTATCCACACTGCAGGCACAATGGTGACACCGCATGTCCGGCTCTCTCCTCGCAATCTGACACAGATACTTACCAAAGCATCCATGCCCTGTAAGCATCTGCGTCAAATGGAAGGTCATGGGACCGTGGTTCCTGTCCGTCCATTCTACCAGCACAGGACGCACCGCCTCCACCGTGTTGCGACCATACCCCAGGCTTTCAAGTCGCTCACCCCATTTGGCCAATGAGACCTGTCGGAGCTCCAACCGGCGTGCCTCTATCTCCCGCAGCGCCGGTCGGTCGCCCCGTTGATGCGCCTCCTCACGCCAACTAAACATCGACGCAAGGGCTCTCGCCTCCAGGTCCCATGGCACACTGCCTGCTAGAACACACGCAGCCTCCACCGACACCGTGCGGTATCCGCGTATCACCCTAACCGCTAGTATCCTCTGCGATTGGCGCAAGAGGGCACGACTATTGCGCGTTATGGCTTCTACTGGCGCCCCATAGAGGGCCATGGATCTAATGATCCCGAGGTACAGCCTCCGAACGGAAGCTGTAGGGCCGCCAATATTTGGTAGCAACCCACTTAAAGCCGAGGCAGCTTTCTTTAGCCTTGGGGCCAATTGCTCGAAATGAGCATCAAAGGTCAGTCGACTGTCAAGGACGAGGCCGAGGTACCTCATCGTCGTCCCGACGTCGATCCGCTCACCATCCACAACAATATGGGCCCCACGTGGCAGAGTCCTACGAGGCCCTCGGAAAAGTAGAGCCTCCGATTTGTTTAAGGCCACGCGTAGACCGAGCCTCCTAATCCGAGCCACTATAGCTGCCACTCCAGTCGCAGCGAGAGAGGACGCTTCCTCGACAGATCTTCCTCGTGCGGTGACTAAGGTGTCATCTGCGTAGCAGACGACACCCAAACCAGGAAGGTTATGCCCCCTCAAGACCCAATCGTAGCCAATGTTCCACAGGAGTGGCCCAAGAACCGACCCCTGTGGAACACCGCATGACATTCTCTGCCTTCTAACCCCTGCACTGCTCGGATACACGACGCAGCGATCACTGAGGTATGCCTCGACGACTTGGCGGAGACTGCCGCCAAGTTTAGACTGCGCTAGTACGGTCACATATCTAGTGCGAAGTGGCGTGATCCACAACAAGGCACATCCTACTGAAACCTTGGGGTTGAGGAAGACCACCCGATACATGGTGGACAAGCATGCACAAGCCGATAAGGTCGCAGAACTAAAACCATTTGACAACCCAGGATCATACGACCTGGTTTCAATTTTTAATTTCAAAAAATACGACCTGGTGGAAAATACGAGGAGGCCTGACCCTGGCATGACGATTAACACAGAAAAACGAATGAAAATCGCACACAATATTCTACACCTGACATGAACGACAATAATCGGAACATCATTGATTTGTTCCGATTTTGATTACCGCAGTATAAGTAGGTTACCTTTATCTGCCAAAATCATACATACTTTACCTAATAAAAGTTAAGTACCTACTTACGTATATTTTTTCAATTAAATCAAACTACTTATGGTTTCAATTACTGCTATTACTGTACCGTACCGGGTGTTGGCTTATCGAAGGTACAATTCTGCGAAATTAAGTTATCTTGGATTCCATCGACGAACACATGACAACATACCCATCTATATGTACATATAATAGGTACGTCTATATCGATGATCATACATAAGTTACACGAGATATAACTACTACCATAGTAAATAAAAAAACCGGCCAAGTGCGAGTCGGACTCGCGCACGAAGGGATGAGATAAAAATAAGCGATTTTAGTAAAGATAGATAGTCGTAAGACAGATGTTCGAATTTATTTTAGTTTTTCTTAGGTTTCCCATCAAATTGGTCAATCTGGTCCTGGATTCCTTTAGTTTTTTGTTGTCATCGCATATTTGAGTTCAGCGTCAATCTAATGAGACGAAGGGCCATTCTCTTGCCCTGCTAGATATACATCTGACATTACGTAGCACCAGCACACTTTATTATTTAATAATTGAAAAGCTGAATTTAGATTGTATTAGTGACTAGCCAGCGCTTTGCGGTTTCATCCGCGTAACTCCCGATCCCATGGGAACATTGGGATATAAAGTATGTAGCCTATGTTATTCCGAATAAATCAATGTATCCTCATACCAAGTTTCATCAAAATCGGTGTAGTAGTTTCGGAGCCTATTCGCTACAAAGCAAAAAAACAAAAAATCTTTCTCATTTATAATATTAATGTTGATTTAAGGACCAGAATTTGGATTGTATATTAGTGAAGACGCTAGCGCCATCTCTTCGTTGATCAACATCCTTGTTGCAATGTTATGTTAAAACTTAAAACTAGCTTTTGTAGTAAAAGTCCAAAATGGACCAAGGAATCACGCTGTCCCATACAAACTTTGCCCCCCTTTTTCACCCCCTCAGGGGGTAGAATTTTGGAAAATCTTTTCCAATCGGATGCCTACGTCATACAAAGAACACATCCTCCAAAGTTTCAGGTTCCTACGATCAGCGGTCTAAGCTGTGCGTTGATCCGTCAGTCAGTCACTCAGGACAAAGCATTTTATATGTATAGATAGATAGATGGAGTTGCGAGCAACGTTGCAACTAACCCCACCGCTTCGCACAGTGTCGACGCCGAGGTGTGTCGCACTTTATATGGAGAGTTGTCTAATCCGCTGCTGTATAAATTACCCCTGGGCCTAGGTTTCTCCTGAATGACTAATAGACATTAAAGAATTAGCTCAACGCGCGCTCTCCATTTCCAATATCAAGACAACATTAAATGACAATGAGTCGACCGCTACACAAAACGTTTATAACACAAAACACATCCGCATTTATACTTCAAAAGTTTAACTTTACATAATCTTCTATTCATATAAAATTCTTTGTCCTGACTGACTGACGGATCAACGTACAGCCTAAACCGCTGATCGTAGAGACCTGAAACTTGGAGGGTCTTTGTATGACGTAGGCATCCGGTAAGAAAGGATTTTCCGAAATTCTATCCCTTAGGGGGTGAAAAAGGGGGACAACGTGATTCCTTGTTTCAATCTGCTTCCAATTTTGCCATAGAATTGATGAAAGGCGTGCTTCGTATTTTATTGAAATTAATCGTAGAAAGTTATTTTGGGGATGATTTGTTTCGAAGTTGTAAAAAAACCAATTCGAACTATTTTCGATTTTTACGCGAAGTCGCGGGCAAAAGCTAGTTTATTTATATAATGGAATTGGCTAATGATTGTTATTGATTTAATTTATAATAATATAAGTAATGATTACACACAAGTAATTTACAAAGGTTTCCAGGAATGGTAAACGTACAAATGCCTATTCATGGAAATCATAATTAACGTTAGGTAAATAGCAAGCGATTATTTATAAAGATAATCAAGTGCTTGACTTTTATGAGTTGGCAAATGATTATTTTATTTTGAGGACTACTATCTGTACTAAAGTGGCAAATAAAAAAGTATTTAAGGTGAAAGGGTACCTGCGCTCTCTCCATACAGGCTTAGTCGATTGTTTCCTCCCTGGATAATGAATGGCACTAGCAAAAATATTAAAATATAACCTATAACTGCCATGACTATGCCCCTACTAATGTCTTTTTTTCATTTTCTAATTACTTATCTTAAATTAAGATTTAAAAAACAAAGAAAAAAAAAACAAAACAGGGGCATGGTCATGGCAGTTATAAGTTTTATGCAACAAAAATATTTGCTATAGTGTCATTATCCAGGGAGAATACAGTCGACTACGTTTGTATGAAGAGAGCGTCGGTACCCTTTCCTCTTAAGCATGGAGGATGGGATCGCGATGGCTATTTGTATGCGATTCACCGGCAAATACCCCATTATATTATGCTGTTGAATTTTCCATCTTAAAACAAGCAAGCTATTACAATAAACATGAACCAAGTGGAGGCATACTAACGACCATTTCATTAGAGAACTAAGTTTCACAACAATCTTTAGGTGTGCTCTAGGCCCTACTTTACCTTGCTACCTCATACCTCCTACACTTATTTTTACATAGTATAAAACAAAGTCGCTTCCCGCTGTCTGTATAATTTATTTATTTTATACTAGTGACCCGCCCCGGCTTCGCACGGCATATTAGGCATGTATTATACATATAAACCTTCCTCTTGAATCACGTTGCGTAGTTTTAAAGATTTAAGCATACAAAGGGATATAGGGACAGAGAAAGCGACTTTGTTTTATACTATGTAGTGATTTTTAGGATGCATCTTAGAATCTTGAAAACTGCGCAACGGATTTTGATGCGGGTTTTTAATACTCTATAATATCTAATCTAACCAATTTTATAACTGCGAAAGTTTTACATATTTATTAGTTTCTTTGTATTTTGTTTGATTCCTCTTCACGGTTAAACAACTGGACCGATTTGGGTGTTAATCGACATAGTGATAGTTTAAGGGATGGAGAAGGGCATAGGATACTTTTGATCCCGAAATTCCCGCGGGACTTAAGCGGGTGAAACCGCGGGGGGCAAATACCTTAAACAAGGTTAGAGTTAGTACGCAACAACATTCGAAGAAATTGTACTAAAATTAGTTACGCAGATAATAATTATGCTGAGGTAAATTAATTATTTAAAATAGCCTAGGCGTTCATCCAAATAATTAGTTACCTATTTTTCTAAGTGAAACTAAACTAAATAAATAAAGCTTGATTAAAATCAAATACTTATCTGTATAATATTTTTTACATGTTTAAAAAGATTTGTCACCAATATAAAGTTGCAACAAGATGGCGCAATTTAAGGAGGAGCTAATTTTTTTTTTTAAAGAACCAATATTCTAGATATTTATCGATTGCGAATATAAACTGAGGTCACCAAAAACATCTAAAATTTTATTACACATTAATTTTAGCAACTAATGGACGAAATTTTGAATATAATGAATTTCGAAGAAGCATTAAGCGATATGGGTTGGGTTGATGATAGAATCAAACAGGTAGCTATTAACATTCACAATTTAAGAACTTGTATGGTAATGTCCTTGATGACTCTCCTCAAATCTGTACGAAAGAATATACCTACTTTTGCTAATATAATAACGTAGTCAGTGGCGTACCGTGGGTCATTGTTGCCCGGGACATAATTCGCTGCTTTTTTGACGTCATGAAAATAATAATATTGAAAATTTGCCGCCCCTGTGACGTCATAAAAATAATAATATCGCAATTTACCGCCCCTTTGACGTCATAATAATAATAATGTTGGTGTTTATGAGAAAAAATGTAACGATATGAAAGAATTGAGCAAGTGGATAAGAGCTAATTTCTTGAAAAAATAATTGTCTGACCGCCAGTGACCGCACAAAATATTTTTTCCCAATTTTGCCGCCCTCCTAATGGTGGCGCCCGGGGCGGTCCGCCCCTCCGCCCGCCCCCCCTATCGCTACGCTACTGAACGTAGTCAACTTTGTATGGTTATTATTTTAAGCAGGCAGGTAGGTACTAGGTAACATATAACTGTGGGTTTTTGCGCTGTCTGTATAATTAAGGGCAAACGATTACTATGGGCATTCTCGAGGGCCTATTAAGTTCAGAGACACGCAACGAACCGTTGAAGGTTAAATTCTCAAGTTACATTATTTATTACATACCCTCCTACACATAAAATCAACGAAACAGAAAATACATAATAGATAGAGTACGGCATAGAACGGAAATATTGGCTACATAAAATAGTTAATACGAATATTCAATGACTAGCAGCGTCCAGTAGTTTCATCTGCTTTAGTCCCTGTGGAAATACCACATTAAAAAGTAATTGTGTCCTCAGATTTTAATGTATCCTCATAGCAAACATCAAAAGAGTTCAATAGTTTCAAGCCTATTTCAAACAAATAATAAAAGACAGTTCCTTGGTTCTAGTTTCTGTGATTTTCTCAAGATAACAAGGGATTCAACAATACAGTTTGCGTCAATGTGGAAAAGACAAAACAACCCTACGCGCTTCAGTCATTATGTAGGTATGTATTTATACACCAATATTATAAAGAGGATTTTTTTTTGTTTATTAGTAACGAATATAGGCTCCAAATTACTGGACCGATTTTGATGAAACTTGGCAAGAGGATACATTGATTTATTGGGAATAACATATGCTACTTTTTATCCCGATATTCCCCAGGGATCGGTCGTTACGCGGGTGAAATCGAGAAGCGCTGCTAGTTGTAAATAATTCAATTGTAGAACTCTGTTGCTGGAGGTATGTGGGCTAGTATTTAAATAATTCAACGCTCAACTTTGTTGTAAGTAGATACCTAATCTAATCAATCGTGTGACCTATTCCTACTTCACTTAATTAGAATTAATTAGTCTCAAATCAAGTGTTTAGTTTACCTATTACTTATACTTCGCTCATTGTCTATTCTACGATTGTTTGAAATCGATACATCTCCGCTTTACATCCGGTACTCAGTAGTAAAAATATTTAAATGAATTTTCACAAGAATATAGAATTACACTACATATAAATTGCCTTATAAATAAAAGTAATAGGAGAACAATGACTGACTAATCGTCCGACATTTTCCTTACCTACTAGAGCTATTATATTAATTAACCAAAGTTCCTTTAGGTACCTACATATACTATACATATGAATGATCAATGCAATAAATAGTAGGCCACAAATAAGTAATTAACTTATTTGTAGATAGGTAACATTTGAAAAGGGTCCCTCAGGTTTTATGGCGTCAAGGTGAACCGGAGTCGAATAGCTCGCGAGTCGCGCCAACAAGTCTGGTGCGGCTGAGCCTCTCGAACGAGCTAACGTGCGCCCACGCATCTAATAGGTACCTCTACAGCTACGAGGTAGGTAGATACTTGCCTCTCTCATGCTCGCATACGTGGCTATGGATACGCACTACGCATCATGCATAATAATGAACTGTCGTGAACGTCGTGATTACTGAGCTGTGAGATCGTTGCCGACGGATCAACGCACTTAACTGAAGTCACGGCAATAGACCCATTATTGTTTCTATACGTACGGTGTAGGTACGTACGTAGTACGTACTCACATAATATAGCATTGTGATTCTCTCATAAAGGTATAAGGCAATTCAATACTTCAGGTACTTACAGACAGTTATCTACACATATAAAATGCTTTGTCCTGAATTACTGACGGATCAACGCACCAGCCTAAACCGCTGATCGTAGAGACCTGAAACTTGGAGGGTGTGTTCTTTGTATGACGTAGGTATCCGATAAGAAAGGATTTTGGAAAATTCAACCCCTACGCGGACGAAGTGGCGGGTGAAAGCTAGAATATTGTTGGAACCAGGATCTTCTCCGATGACAAGCATCATACTTATTTTTAAATATGTTATAATTCAGTCACGTTGTTACTTTGATATCGGGGGCGAGACCTTTAATTTACCTAGTCAATACAAAAAGTAAATGAAAACAGAAAATTACCATTAAAGGACTTGGTGCGAATGCCGACAGAGTTATCGACACCTGAGGTCAAAGGGGTGTTGTGTAAACTCATTAAAATAATTATTATAATGTACTCGTTATAAGGTAGGTACGTTAGTTATCGCTCTGGCACTTGTTGGATAGCGAAGTGTATTCGTACACAAGTCGCCTTGTGACCTGTTGCTAGTTGAGTGACTCATCATAGCATAACGTCGTGATATAAAGCACGTTTTCAAAATGATCACCTGAGCTTCTACATATTGCACATAACATAACAGATTATTTTATATATTTTGATAAATATACATTTTTCACAAATAGAACTACAAAAAAATGAATAAAACATATTTTTTTGAGGTATGACTTACGAGATATTTACAGTCTCCTAGGGCACGGCCTGTAACTAAAACACTAACATATATAAAGACATTGTTGCGCATTTTATACTGAAAGATTTCTGAAAAACCTAAGTATCTATCTACGATTTTTTAAAACTAAATGCAAGTTGGTAGCTACTCATAATATTGACTCTACCAGCAATACATAGGTATTTATTAATTAAAACAACGTAATTACATATTGGAATATAAATCTTTCATTATTTGATAAGCAAGTCAACAAAGTTGCATACACGAAATAATTTTAGATCAAATAATGTTAGCATTTGTATTAACATTGAGTATTATTTTAGAATTATGCAGCTGTATCGATTATGTTGATAGAGAACCTTTAAAATATAAAAGAAATCCTGCTCCAGACGGTCACAGGTATGTTTTCTATTCATATGCAATGCATTTTTTAATGTAATTACTTGTCTTAGAAATATACTTATTATTTTTTAAATAGATGCGGAGTATGTCCAACATATTTTCAAAAGATATGCGCTTTTGATTTCGGAACGAATTCTACCTACATATTTGACAATCACTGCATAATGGACCTTTATAATTGCATTGAAGGGGCAGGTATGTACTAGTACTAATTATAGTATTTATGAAAGTCTGCAGTTTCTACTTCCTACTAATATTATAAAGAGGTATAGTTTGTGAGTTTGGGGGTAATCTTCGAAACCAGTGACCGATTTGAAATTTTACATAGAGATAGTTTAGGGGTAGCTGAGTGTGAGTGTTTTTTATCCCAAATTCTTATAGGATCGGGTCCTACGCGGATGAAACCGCGGGGCGCATCTAGTATTGAAATAAAAATATGGCTAGTAGGTCATGTTACACTTCAAAGGATTCAACGTAGCCTTACACAAAGTTTCATTAAAAACGGTCTGGTAGTTTCAGAGCCTTTTCATTTTTAACAAATCTTTCTATGTATTCGTATTGAAAATATGTTTTTTCTAGAAGTCTTTATCTCAATAAGTTGTATAATGAGGTTCCTCTATTGTTTAATATGGTAGAAACTTAAATAAAGTAAGCCAATTTTGCCGACTAACGATTTATGTTTTTAATATAATTTGTTTGCTCTTACGAAATCAACGACGGTGGTCCGATACCAACTAATTAGCTAGGTACCTACATTAAGTTCATAACCGAATCATAATACCAGATAACTTTGTGAATATCACTTACAAAACGTGAGTTTGCAAGACATGTAACATAAAAGTGAAGTAGAAAGAACATAACTGAATATTTCCAAACAGTTTCATCAGGACTAGGTTTCTGTATTGACTATTTGAAAATGTCCATTTCGAAATACTTCAGAAATAGGTTTTATTTGAGAAAATATGAAACGAAACAGCACTAAATCTACCCTAAACTGCTGAACCGATTTAAGGTGAAAGGGTACCTGCGCGCTCTTCATACAAACGTACTCGACTGTTTCCTCCCTGGATAATGACACTAGCACAAATATTTTTGTGCCATAAAACCTATAACTGCCATGACTATGCCCCTATGTTTTGGTTTTTTTCATTTTCTAATTATCATAGCAATTAAAAAAAAAAAAAAAATAGGGGCATGGTCATGGCTGTTATAAGTTTTGTGCACCAAAAATATTTGCTCTAGTGTCATTATCCAGGGAGAAAACAGTCGACTACGGTTGTAATAGTTTGTATGGAGAAAGCCCCCGGTACCCTTTCCTCTTAAGTGACTTATGAGGATACATTGATTCATAGACAGTAACTTATGCTACTGTTTACCCGACTACGGCGAAGCCAAAAGGGTTATGTTTTTGACCTGTATGTATGTTCATCTGTTCCCACCTAACTTCAAAACTACTTACTATAATTTAACAAATGACGTATGGTTAGAAGCGTCTCAATGGTCCGCTGGTTATGGCTGGCCGCTGATTATTTAATTATAAAGGATTTTTCGAAATTGGACTTCTAAAGGGGTAGAAAGGGTTGCTAATGTTTGTAGTTCGTAGTAAAGGGTTGTAATTATTATGGTATTCTGTGTTTGTAGAAAATCCACATTTAAAGAGACACTAACGGGTAAAACCGCGGTGCGCAGCTAGTAGATAAGTATATAAAGTTATAAACGCCGATCGATAGTATGTGTAATTTTTTTAGTTTGTTAAGGGGGCCGCTTGAAATACGTCGAGACATTATCAGTAGCATAGCGAGGGGGTGGGGTGGAGGGGCGGACCGCCCCGGGCGCCACCATTAGGAGGGCGGAAAAATATTGTGCGGTCACTGGCGGTCAGTCAGAGAGATATTTTTTCAAGAAATTAGCTCTTACCCACTTGCACATTTTGAATGTCCCTCCCGCCCAACAGTTGTTGCAAATCACGAGTCGCCCCGCATCTTTACATGGTTTTGAAATATTTTTTTTGCTAAATCCCTTCATATCGCTACGTTTTACAAACACCAACAACGTCAAAAGGGCGACAAATTATTTTTATGGCGTCAAAAAGGTGGCAAATTTCCAACATTCTTATTTTAAGGCGTCAAATTTTCAACAATATTATTTTTATGACGTCGAAAGGGCGGCAAATTGTCAACATAATTATTTTTAAGGCGTCAAAAAGGCGGCAAATTTCCAATACTATTATTTTTATGACGTCAAAAGGGCGGCACAATATGACTCCGCCCCGGGCGATAGTGACCTACGCTACGCCACTGGACATTATCTAAGCAGTTTTCTATGCCACCGTGTACCTTTTAGATACTATTGTAGATATAATAATTTCTAAGCTACTCTCTGTATGCTATTGTGCAATATCTATATTTATATAAAAATCAATTAAAAATCAAATTTCGTTGTAATTTTATAACTCAAGAACGGGCTCACCTATCCAAACCAAATGTTTAAGCTTTGTTCGCACTATTTAGTAGATGGTATATGTGAAGTTTGCACAAAATCGGCAAACGGATCTTCATTTATCACTTTTCTGAATTGAAATATCTTTTCTGTTCGCAGAATTCATACCTCTTAAATACGAGAACTGTCTGTACTTCGGTAACTTCGCTTACGTCCACGGATATAAGTACGAAGATTGGGATTACGGCGAAGATCATATAGTAATCAGAGGTTCGAAGAAAAACCCCGATTTTGTAAAGAATTATTAAAATACTGATTTTTCGCTATTGAATTATTTTAATACCTTATTTTAAACATTTCAAACAAGCGTCCAAGAAGATTGCATTACACGATAATTTGTAAGTAAAACTCATAGGTGAATAAAATCCACCATGTTGTGTACTTAATACGCAAAGGAATCAACTGAGAGAATAAAGTCTACTACGCTTTATACCTAACTAGCTGTCCCGGCAAACGTTGTTTTGCCATATAAAAAAAACTAAATCAAAATCGGTTCAGCCGTTCGGGAGCTACGATGCCACAGACAGACACACACACATAGACACGTTAAACTTATAACACCCCGTCGTTTTTGCGTCGGGGGTTAAAAATCATACAAATCGGTTCAGCCGTTTAGGTGTAGTTTGGCAACTAACACCGCGGCACGATTGACATCAATATTTATACGTCACTCAATTGTTTTGCCTTCCCGGCACCTCTCCATTAAAACTTGAACTTTATGTTATGGTATTAAAGTTCTTATTGACTTGTATTATTACGAATCGTTTGTATGGTATGGAGTATAGAAAAGTGTTGTTTTTAGACATTTTCAGGCAATTTTTTAAATTTTTCTCTCCGTAAGAACCATCCTCGTACCATATGGAATATTCTAAAAAAAGAATTGGCCAAATTGGTCCAGGCGTTGTTGAGTTATGCGCTTACCAACACATTTTGCGATTCATTTTTATATATAAGACTAGCTGCGCCCCGCAGTTTCACCCGCGTAAGTCCCGATCCAGTGGGAATATCAAAATAAAAAGTAGCCTATAATGTTCCTCGATAAATGGACTATCCAACACAAAAATAATTTTTCAATTCGAACCTGTAGTTTCTGAGCTTAGCGCGTTCAAACAAACACACTCTTCAGCTTTATAATATTAGTATAGATTCACCCGGAAATTACGTGGATATACTCAATACACCGAGGTGAATTAAGCTGACGACACCTATTTTTTACTTACTAAAATCAGATGTATGAACTATGCTTAGATAAATTTATTACAAATTGTATTCAGTTTAGTATTTGTTTACATTTTAAAACGTTAATTTAACTATTGCATGTAGTGATTAATTATTTTTTATAAAAACGGGTTGTGATCGCGTTAAAACTACTATTTCTATTATTATATTTACTTACCCGACGACGTTTCGATCGGGGTGCAACGAACATGTTCGCTGGTAGACAACTAAAAAATATATATAAAATAAGTAGTAGTTTTAACGCGGTCACGGCCCGTTTTTATAAAATGAATAATTATTGTTGCGTAAAAAATGAGTTTAAGATTCATTGAAAAATACAAATAATATTGAGGTTAGCGATAAATTATGATTATTCAACGTATATTTACTATAGGTAAGTAGTACAATAGTTTAGTAGATTCAGAATGCTATAGTGCAGAATACTTATACTAAGAATAATGGAAAATTCTGCCCTTGCAGTTGGCTGTGGTATTACACGCACAATGGCCCAAATAAAGAGGCTAAGCAAAGAGAATTTAAATATTACGTAAGAAAGCTAAGTGGGGAAACAGCCCTGTAAGACTAAACTAAACTTGGCTGTGGTCGAGGCTTGAACCCGTAACAATTTGACTACACTACGGAACATAACTAATTAAAAATTGGAAAAATAATTACTATCAATACAAATAGTTTGAGTTAAAGAAGTTAATTGTATACCCCTTTAAAAGTTCTGTATTGACCAGACTCGAATCTGTGACAGCAGTCATTGTAACATGCAATGATGATTATACAAATTAAACTGCATAGGTAGTACATTCAAAAAAGTAAGTTCTAATATAAAAAAAAACTACATTATAGATTTTTACCTTCAATTATTGGCTAAGGCTGTATTCTTACTTTCAGTTTAGTTTAGGAAAGCAAGTGTGAACAAGACCCGAGAAAATAATTACTATGGTATACATTTAATTTTAAATAGTTCTAATCTAAGAAAAACTATACTTATTATAAATTTTTTACCTTCAATTATTGGCTAAGGCTGTCTTCATACTACCTGTTCAGTTTGAGAAGCAAGTGTGAACACAGTCTAAGTCAGGAACATTGGCTATGTGACAGGCATGTGTGCAAGTCTCTTGTAGTCGATCTTATCGAGTTGAACAAGAGGCCGGAGCTGGTCGGCGAACGCTCGCATGTCTTCAGCTATTGCATCTTGGCCTTGAGGCGCTAATACCTGTAAAAATAAACATATAATTATAGACGATTGGTAAAAAATACGCCAATACTCTAACTAAGGTATAAGTAGCGCCATCTACATTTCATATTAGGAAAGTAAAAAACATAGTATAGAAGGGATTTCAAACAGCTCCAAATTATAATATTGTAGCTGAGCAAATTACAATTATAATATTGATGTATGACCTAAAAAAAGCAAAGCGTTTTTAAATTATGTCTTGCAACAGTTGCAATGCATCTTATAGCCAGTATATTCTAACCAAAGTTTGACTTTAATTGACTTTGGTGACATATTTTATATTTTGACCCTCGCGACCATGCCTATTGTAACATGGTCTACTAGAAACGTCGAGGTATAAAAAGAGAAATAAAAAATAATAATACGCGATTACGACCCGGGAATATAATTACGCAGAATACAAATCGTGTGAGTTTAAAAAGTTTATTGTCTATCTATAGGTTATTTTCCGCAACTAAATCCCTTCAGTCAGGTTCCTTTCGTATGAGGTTTTATTTGGTTAAGAGAGAACAAGTCTAGTTCTTTCATTTTGCCACAGGGTATAGGTTGGAAGACTGTTAAGAGTCAAATCAAATCAAATCAAA
Organism: Idaea aversata; assembly: GCA_907269075.1. Lineage (NCBI taxonomy): Eukaryota > Metazoa > Arthropoda > Insecta > Lepidoptera > Geometridae > Idaea > Idaea aversata. Next base: position 5,620,695 of record OU026084.1, read on the forward strand.
TCAAAAATTTTTATTTCTTTGGATGTATAATACCTTAAAAGTATAATAGACCACTTGAAAACGTCTTAAAAACTAAGTTAGGATGTGTGCCTTCGGAACGCGCCCACCAATGAGAAGAAGGCACAAGAAACTCATGGGGTTTTTTTTTTCATGTGATCACGCTCACAATGGTCAATATTACAAATATTTGAAAGTATTATTTGAAATGGAGCAACTAAAGTCACGTCCATGGGTTCTTATCATTAAGGTAAGACGAAGTATCATAGTACGCCTTACTGCACAATCTATGCTTTATAAAAGTTTTGAACCTGTTAATGGACATGTCATATACCTCTTTAGGTAATTTATTATAATAGAGCACACATGTACTATTAAACGACCTGTTTATTTTCCGGAGCCTACTACCGGGCACGGTCAGTTCATCCTTATTTCTTAAGTTGAAATTATGAATATCGCTGTTTTTACGGAAAATATCAGGATTTTTGTGAACGTAGAGCAAGTTTTCGTAGATATATTGGGAATAGAGCGTTAATATGTTTAACTCTTTAAATTTTTCTCTAAGTGATTCCCTGGGGCCCATTTTGTAGATAGCTCGAACAGCTCTCTTTTGCAATATGAAAATAGCATCAATATCTGCAGCACACCCCCACAGTAGGATGCCGTACGACATGACACTGTGGAAGTAGCCGAAATAGACTAGGCGAGCAGTCTCAAAGTAGTCTCAAGTACTAAAGACATAATAGATAACAGCTATTGGGCAGGAAAATATGACTGGTCAAACGTCACTGACTCGGAAAGAAGAATAGATAATTTGATGGAATAACTCACGGATAATTCTACAAGGTAGCTCTGAGATATTGGTTCAGGTGGCATAGAGGTTTGGGAAATCTTGAACACTTTAGCAACGGTTATCTTCATACGCCCTTTCCTGAACATGTAGCCTGGAACAGATAGCAAGAAAAAGGTTTGGCTTCACAAAACTTAATCAAATCAAATACGAAATATCTACTGGTTCAATTCATAGGGATATTGAGATACAAAGTACCCGTTTATGAAAGTAGTTGGTTCCCTGGATTGGGTCCAACAGCTTTAAAAAACTGGCCAAGGGCGAGTCGGACTCGCGCACGAAGGGTTGTGTCTGTATCATTTTATTCTGTTCTCAGTATTTGTTGTTATAGTGGCAACAGAAATACATCATCAGTAAAAATTCCAACAGTCTAGCTATCACAGTTCATGAGATACAGCCTGGTGACAGACAGACAGTGGAGTCTTAGTAATAGTCCCGTTTTTACCCTTTTCCCCTAATAAAAAAATTTAAAACCAATTCAACAGTTCTTGCATGATAGAGCATAAGATAGACAAACAAATATTTGCATTTATACTATAGGTACAGTAATTATAATAAAAAATAAATATTGCAAGACATTCCACACATCACCATCTAGCCCCAAGCTAAGTAACTAGACTTGTGTTATGGGTGCTAGATAACGAATATACTACTTATATACTTTTCTTTTGTAAATATATACCTACTTATAATACATAGAAACAACCAGACCACAGACAAATATCTGAGCATAAATACTTGTCTGAGACGGGAGTCGAACCCGCAACCCTGTGTTTGGCAGACCGGCATGGTGACCATTGTGCTAACTGAGTTGTCTTTTTCAATATATATTTTTGTTTTAAAACCTTACCTTTGACACTGTATTCAAATTCGATCCGACAGCCAAGTTCAGTGAGGAATTCTATAAGCATACCGCTACAAGCAATATCAAGGCTGGATCTGACGACTGTTGGCCGGTTCTTGTCACCCAAGTCTGGCTGGCCAATGTACCGTAATTGAAACGGCATATCGCGAGCATCGAGAGCTTTACGCACCCGGAGCATTAGAGGAGCAGCCTGGAAATATAACATTAACACATATGAACAAACTAGCTAGGGAATATCCTTGTACAAAATTTCATTTAAATTGGTCTAGCCATTTGACTGTGAAGAGACGAGGACAAAATTAATGAGATACTCAAGTATTTACAAGCATGAACAGATTTGTACATATTTTAAAAGAGTTAAGTGTTCTTAACTAAAAATCTTCTAGGAAAGCTAGAAAGAGCAAGAAGCAACAATAAATATTAATAGCATAAACATAGAATAATAATTTTAAGATAGATGAATAAGTGTGTAGGGATCTGTAAGAAGTCAGTCATAAGGTTGATTATCGTTGTTCAAATTACATTGCAATTACATTCCAATTGCATTAAAAAATATTCTTGAGAATGCTAAAAGTTGACTTTGACTCTTGTGAGCCACTTTGAGGGTATTTTTAAAAGCTTTTATTTAACTTGCAATTTATGTATGTATGTTTGTTTGTAATTGAAATGCAATTGCAATGTAATTTAAACAATGTTATCTATGAGAATTGGTTTTCTGATCAGAAGCCAGTAAATTATAGTTTTTACTTTATGTTTACCTGTTGATTTGGATCTCTTAGGCTAAAACACACTTCTTGGTCATCAAACGTCTCGGGTCCAGCGTCAACATTATCACATAATCCACGGAGTCTATGTAACAGTACTTCGACTGCTGAATCTAAAACGGAACCCTGTAAAACAGTAACAAAATATTTATAACCAAAAATAACGTAAGTATTCAAATCATAATTAGTATTTCTTTCGAAGCTACAATGGTGCAGAGAAACAAGGAGACAGTAGACTCTAATACTTATTCAATAACTGTTTGGTCTTGAATGTCTCTGAACATTCAAGAGTTAAATCGAAAGCGACTAACCTGCAGTAAATACTCTTGATTCGGGATGATATTAGCCTTCAAAGCTTGTGATAAACTATCTGTGGCCGTAATAGGGGCCGCATTTGCAGCAGACATGGTAAAATAGCTTTAATTTATTAGAAAACACGAACCACTCAATTTAAAAAATACATCCAAACAAAAACATGAGTTTGGGACAGCCATGCCAGTGTTGCCACAGCCCATTCATAAAATATCACCATATTTGTGAAAAAAGTTGTCAAAATCGGCTCATTTATTATTTTTGGGCATTTGACTTAAGGCTTTTACACACGCTACGATTTGGTCGTCCCGACCAAATTGACACAACCAAATTGGGTATCGATACACACGCTACGATTTGGTCGGATACTATTCAGAGAGTACATTGATACACATCGTGGTCATTAAGTAGTTTCTGGGGTTCCATTCCTCATGGGGAAAAACGGTTACTATTACTATGACTTCACTGTCAGTTCATCAGTCCGTCCGTCCATCAGTTCCATCCGTCCGTAAATCCGTCCGTCCGTCTGTCTGTCTGCCTTTCTGTCCGTCTGTCATCCGGTTGTATCTCATGAATCGTGATGGATAGAGAGTTAAAATTTTCACAGATTATGTATTTCATTAGTGTCGCTTACCAACAACAACTAAAAAAAGAAAAAAAATGAAGTGGAGCTCAAATACAACATGATACGGAACCCTTCGTGCGGGAGTCCGACTCACACTTGTTTGTTTCGAACACGAAGTTGGGTCCGATGCGTACACACGTCCCGATTTGGTCGAATACAACCAAATTGGGTGGGCGTATCCAATTTGATCAATTAATAATAATTAAGTCTGCCCGACCACGATACACACGACCCAATTTGGTTGTACACCCGACCAAATTGTATGTCGGACCCGACCAAATTGGGACGTGTGTAAAAGCCTTTAGACAACCAGTAAATGGCTTTTTTTATACATCATATCAAATACCTTTTGTATTTATTATAGATATAATTATGGAAGTATAAGGTTAATTAAGCTGGCTGTTACAGCTTGCATATTTTAGGGAAAATACGTCAAGCCTGTTTGGATATCTAAAATATTACTAACTGTTCGCGCCACGAACGCTAAGACCGCGTCGACCGGTGGCGTGAACATTCCGTGCCATTCATAGTACATTGTTAACGCTAATTAATACATAAAAGAGACTCTTTATAGCATTGATTAAATAATTTGTACCAAAATCTACGTGTTTTGTCTTTGCCTAGACACTAACCAAACACTTGTCCGGGGTTTACTTAGTTTTAGAAATTAAAAGTGGGAAGTCACTTCTAAAAACAAAATATAATCTAGATACCTAAATACAAAAATAAAAGTTGCAAGAAATCTAATTCATAGACATATTTGGCAACACAAATGATTAAATGTCAACTTTTTTGACAGCTATGGAAATAATTATTTGACAGTGATGGTAATGAGACGTAGTGACATTTCTTCAATCTCTCTGTTTTGCCACTGGCCACAAAAACGGCCGCGGTGGTCTTGAATTTCGGAAGTGTCACAAAAAACCCGACTTTGACATTGACAAATGACAGACAATGTCAAATCAGCACGTTTCGTTCGCGTTTTCAAATTTTGTTGTTTGTTTTCATTTCTTCACGTTAGAATATTACCTACGTTCTCATTTTTGTAGTTTTGCTGCTTTCATCGTATATAAAAATTAAAAATGTCTGGCCATGTTTCTATTAGACTTGTTTCAGAACGAGTGAATCATTGTGTGGCCTCGTTGAATGAGCTGCCCAGGTTTTACACACCGGGTGAGGTTATTACCGGGGTGCAAGATTTTATGCGGTAAGTTTTCATAGAATAATCACTCGTCCAAAACCCATTCTTTTCATATCCATGATCTTTCATACCCAATCATATCAGCCAAGGTTGTTTGTGTGTGTTGGTTGTTTATCACTCAGATTTATCCCTACTCCTTTCAAAAAGCACGACAAACCCTTTATTAGAACTACACACATACAAGTCCTTGTTATCTGTGTTCATTTTATTGTTACCTAAAAAATTCCATTCTCACACAGTGGCCATGGAACTTACATAGAAGACGACCATCTCAAAGCCTCAGTGGCAGGTGTTGTGCAAAAGGTGAACAAGTTGATATGCGTTCGACCGCTAAAGAGTCGCTACGTTGGAGAAATAGGTGATGTGGTGGTCGGAAGGATATTGGATGTGCAACAAAAGAGATGGAAAGTTGAGACTAACTCCAGGTTGGATTCATATTTACAGTTATCCTCAGTTAATTTACCAGGTGGAGAATTGGTGAGTAACATTAAAATATTTATCTGGTCTTATATCTTTCTGTGTTTAATAAGATTAATGTAATTGTTAAGCTCATCTCGCCATCACCTTTTAGGTCTTGAAAATATTATATTACTAACTGTGCCTCAGGGTCGCGTAAGTCCCAAACTACTATGTTGTGATAGATTCCCCTTATTTACATCTAAACTTTATAACTTTCAGAGAATAAGATCAGCGGAGGATGAGCAGACAATGAGAAAGCATTTACGAGAAGGCGATCTTATTAGTGCTGAAGTACAAAACCTAAATTCAGATGGAAGTCTGTACCTACATACCAGAAGTCTTAAATATGGAAAGGTTTGTATTAAGGGAAATATTGCACAGATCAATACCTACATAAAGAAAACTGATTTTGTTGTTTGGTATGAAAATGACTTGAACTTTTTTATCTATACTATTCAAGTAATAAGCAAGTGCCAATAAATATATAAAAGTACTAGCTGTCCCGGCCATTTTGCCCTTTACAAAAAAAAAATGAAAGGAAATGTTTGATTCTCAGACCTAATGAATATACACAAATAATTTCATACAAATCGGTTTAGTTGTGGTGTGTTTGGCAACTAACACTGAACGAGAATTTAATCATATATAGGGATGCTCTGCAAAGTAGGTACCATTTTTACCCTTACTTTTTGTCACAGAGATGGGATAAAAATATAATTTTTCATTATTCATACTACGAAAGTAGGTCTAAAGATGCTTGAAGAGCGTGTAGAAAATAAAATTTTCAGCCCTAGGGAAAATCGCTTTCACTGACAGCTGTCATGTCAAATTATGGCTTCGCACGGCTTGTGCAATGTGCATGTAGCCAGTATCCATATCATAACGCATTAGGAACTTCAAAAACCTAACCTCCTTGCTTTAAGTAACACCAAAGAAGAACACTACATGTATATAACCTCTTTGGTCCCAACCTTGTAAGAGGATCAGGTAGTATGGAGTATCTCATTCACTCTCGTTGTTAGCAAGAATTTTATGTATTATTCGTAATGAAAAGCACAGTGTTTACCTCGGGTGAAAGACTCATTAAGTCCCTCGAACTATTAGCGCCCTCGCTGCGCTCGGGCGCCAAACTCCGTTTCGGGACTTGTAATGAGTGACTTTCACACCTAGGATAACAATGTACTATTGTTCTTATTGTATTCCTTTCAGTTATCTCAAGGCATCCTGATAAAAGTATTCCCATCTCTGATCAAGCGTAGAAAGAATCATTTCCACAACTTGGCTTGTGGTATTTCAATAATAATTGGCAACAATGGCTACATATGGATCTGTCCCAAACAGCAGGACCCTATGGATAAAATGGTTGTTGATAGAGATGACGTTGAAAACTGTGAAACTACTGTAAGTTTTATTTTCTTCTCGAGGTAGGTAGGTATAGGTTAAGAAGTCTTTTGCATGTATTTTTTTTTTTTGTTTAATCTTCCTATCTGCGATCGGTCGAGAGACCATAACCTGATGTTGTGAGAGTCGATGTCAAGAAGTCTTTTGCATGTATGCAATCATTCTGGACATTGTGTGTGATCATTTTCTGCTACTACAGCTAACCCAACTTCGACCAGAAGTACAGAATGTTTCTGGAGTCCTTGCATGCTTCTAGGAGCGTTATTGAATCGTCAAGTATGTGGGCCTGGTATGCAGCAAGGATCTTGCACTCCAAGATTTGATGCGATGGTTTCTAATAGAACACCCTACACTAATATTTTGTCCAGTTTAAAAATCAATATTTGTACCATGTTTTTAAGATTTTTTTTGCTTTTTTTATAGTCAGTTACCCGCTCAGACCGAGAAACTATGGCTCGTCTGAAGAACTGCATCGCAGCATTGGTTACCTCGAAGGTAATGTTGGACGATACAAGTATAATGTTCGCATATGAAGAGAGCCTCAAGTACGACGATGTCAAGGACTTGCTCGACCCTGAGGCGATGTTAGACGTCGCTTTCTTAACACAGCACAGAATAAATGACGTTTTGGATGTCTGAAGGTTGGTTGTATTATTTTTTCTCCTTTGGTACAGTAAGGACCATCAGTGGACGGTAGGGCAAGGCATTTATCAACCTTAATTCATATGGATACAACAAAAACCTTTCAGGTAGTTCTTCTTTTTAGATGTACTCTGATATATACTTAAACTTTTCCCAAAAGATAGGTAAAAAATGATAATAAGAAAAAAAAACAAGTTTGGCAAATTACCCCGAGTTTGATTCCAAAGACCCCATGGTATCAAAAAGGTTTGATGCACCGTATTTTTACCATTTACCTATGAATTTACGTTGGTAAAAATACTGTTGTGCCCTGCTCTTCGCTGGTGTATGCTGGTAAGCGGTATTTAAATCAAGCAATGCGTAGAAGTTAGCTATTGCTATCATTCAGTTTCAGTAGTGTATTTAGAATTCGTAGATTAAAAAAGGGGCTACGTATACGTGGAACTGATATGTCAAGAAAACATTCTTGATGTGGCTTTAAGTTTCTCGTTTAGACTTAGAAATTGTCCTTTAGCTTTGTTAGTTCTATAATTTAGTTAGTTTTAGCGTTGATTAAAACTTATCAGATATAGACAAACCCCTCCACGGACAGCCCACTGTGCAGAGCGTGCATGGAGGCTGAGGAGACGACCGCGCATGTGCTGCTGGACTGCACGGTACTAACGGAGATTAGACTCAGGACTTTAGGTGACATCAAAAGCCTTCCAAAGATTTTCGAAAAACCACATCTTGTGGCAAAATTTATGGGAGAGCTGGGCTGGTTCTCCCCCTGACAAGTAGAACCTTACGCAAAGGGGACCCAACTAAAGAGGTCTGATTGCGGAAAACAGCCCGTATACAAGTACAAGTACAACCCCTCCCATACAAAATACGTGTATTTTATTGACGCTATTTATGTTACACAAACTTTCAAAAACACAGATGGTGTTGTTATAAAAAATATTGAACTTTAAGATATTTACATATTACCAATTTAAAGCAGATTTAAAGTGATGTCTTTCAATTTTACACCTTAAATTTATTATCAGGATCTAAACATTATTTATGCTTCAACATTTAAAATCGTATAGTATACCTACAGTAAAAAAATACCGGTACTAACGTTATTTAAAAATAAGAGGTTATTTTTAATCATGAGTACTTTTCAAAAATAATTAGGAATTAATTAAATCACTTATAAAAGAAATTATATTATATTTTTAATTAATCATATCACTTTACATCAATCTCTCTTGCTTTCAAACATGGACATACACCATTTGTACACTCATAAAAATTATTATCAAAAGTACAAAACATACACCTATTAAATATGTTTATAAGTTTCATTCAAATGTTTTAATTATTTGGTTTATTTATTAACTAATCTAAAATACTGATTACAATCATCATTACCCGATAACAATGGGATAGTGTAGGTAAACCAAACCTATGAAAAGTGTATAGAAATACAGACTTTTTGTCATCAAGTTATTTGTGGTACGAAATCTTAGAAAAAATCACAACATTCTTTGGCACATAATTTATGATTGTTTGTTTTTCTTGCCGAGAATTTTCATAAGGTTCTTCGACATGAAATATGGTTTTTCTGCAGAACCATCGTTTCTTTCACAGTCTTCCACTGAAACAAAATAATGATATTTTATCTCTATTTCTTAAGGGTTCATTATAATTCCGATATTTTAAGTAAATTACGGACTGTAAGCTCTCGCATGAGTCTCGTTCCTTTGGGAATTTCGGGATAAAAATTAGCCTCTGTATTATTTAAAGCTCCAGCTATCTACTACTAAAGTTTAATCGCAAACGGTTCAGTAGTTTTTGCCACAAAATGTAACAAACATTCAAATTAGTAGCATAGCCAATTAAGCGGGCGCAAATAGAAGTGGACTCAGCGCTTAGCTCGCGATTGTAGGAAATGATTTTGAAAACTTCTATAAAGTAAACTTACAGAAACAAAGGAACAACGTATCGACTGCCATAGCGTATACGTTGAAGAATATAGAGCATATGAGGTAGGTAGCAATGCTAAGTATGATGGCTGGAATGTAGTTATAGTGGAGCGGCTCTCCCTTCGTAACCTCGTAGACGAAACTCCATTGCAGCAGGTAGTAGACCGCGAAACCGACGCCAATCGATATAAGTAGCTTCGATAAGAAGAATATAAAGTCGGTCACCTGAAAATAATACCAGACAGTTAATAAATAAATATTGCAGGACATTCCACACATCGCCATCTATCCCCAAGCTAAGTAACTAGACTTGTGGTATGGGTGCTAGACAACGGATATACTAGGTACTTATATACTTTTCTTTTGTAAATTATATATATAGAAACAATATAGCTGCGCTCCGGGGTTTCACCCGCGTAACTCCCGATCCCGTGGGAATATCGGGATAAATTAAGATGTAAGCTATCCTATCTTTCAAGTTGGATCAAACTGCACACGGTGTGCAAATGATTAAAAGCGGTTAATTAGTTTAGGAATCCATCGCGCACAAACAACGTGACACGTAGTTTATAAATATTAGGAAGAAGATATAGAAAAAATATTACATAGAAACAACCAGACCACAGACAAGTTGACAAGTCACAATAAATCAGATAGGTTAAGATCGCCTTATGACAAGTAACAGTCAGCAATTCCAGTGCTTTCGTTTACTTTCGAACGCCTGGAAGGGGGAACTTCATGAATCCTAAACAATAAACAAAAAAAATTACAAAATATCCCAGTCAAAGATCTACCACTTATGGCAACCCTATTCTAGTTTCGAGTATTCTTGCTAATATAAATAATTGTATCGCGTCTATAACGTCATAGCCACTCATTATCTGTTATAATCTTGTTTGATAAGCTCTTTAACATGAAAGCGGTATGAAACACCACTTCAACACGTATTGTAATGAAACTTCCCCACTACCCGCTAACTAATACTAAGTGATGCAATATTCATTTTCAAGAGTATGTGAATCAGTATTAATAACTATCGGCGCTTCACGGTTTTGATCGTCACAAAAAGATGTTTTATTCTAGGGTTTCGGCTATCTGCACACCAAATTTTATTGCAATCCCTTTAGTAGTTTTGCGCGAATTAACAATGAAATATCAGTCAAACTTTTGCATCATCATTACATAGTATAAAACAAACTCACTTTCCGCTATCTGTCCCTATGTGTGCTTAGATCTTTAAAACTTCGCAACGGATTTTGATGCGGTTTTTTTAATAGATACAGTGATTCAAGAGGAAGGTTTATTATGTATAGCCGTATATAGTATTAATAGCCGTGCGAAGCCGGGGCAGGTCACTAGTTTATAATATTTGTAAGTAGTTTAAAGTATTTACCTTATCGAGGACGATGACTCGTATAATATTTCTCATTAATAATGAGAAAGCGTCCCTCGCACTTTTACAGAAGCTGCCACCGTGCACAGCGCACATTATGTATGCGTTCTTATTGATGAATTTTAGGAAATTCTCCAAACACCAACAGAAGCATTTACATAAACACATTACGCAACGCGTGAGGGGATTGTCGAACTTCTTTAACTTGTGATCGATGTATTCGAGAATTACGCGTATGACGCGCACTATCGCTATAATAAGAGATCCAAATGCAACTGTTCCGAGGTGATACCTGGAACAAACATAAAGTATAAGGGAAATAATCAAATAAATAGTCTGTTATAACATGCACCGTATTAAAACCAGCGGTTTAGTAGGTTTCTGACGTATTGACAGGTTTTATAATCTGGTTACAGCCGAATAAGCTGTGGTATGGTTGTGTGTCCCAGCCACTATAGAGCGTACTGAATAAATGTACAATTCATCTAAAACTTGTACTTGTATACGGGCTGGTTTCCGCAATTAGACCCCTTTTAATTGGGTCCTTTTTGCGTGAGGATGGAGAAGACTTGCCCTTACTATCCTCTCAAGCTTAGTCGATCATGTCCAGAGGAGAGAACTTGTCAATACTTCTGGAGCAGACTAACCCGCGGATTTCATCACGATGTTTTCCTTCACCGTAAGAGCAATGTCAATTAGCGCACATAAAAAATCCATTGATGCAGCCGGTCTGGATTCGAACCCACGACCGTCAGAATAGAAGTCGAGGTATCTACCACTAAGCCAAAACCGCTCTCGAGAATTAAAAGGTAAAGTTTAAGTAACATACCGTATAGTTCTATAAACACCCGACGTAAGTGTGAAGAACGGTAGATTGGACTTGTTAAATGTCCAGTACCAAGTGGAGAATGTGCTAGCGAGCATCATGTCCGACACGCCGGTGACAAAGAACATCGCCCAGAAGAAACCCAGTAAATTAATCACTGGAACAATAACAAAAAATCTACTCATCTAATGGAATAGTCGACTCGATAAAAATGTGAGCTAGCAATCGGTGAACATGTTTTGTATCTAATAACTAATTTAACTAATTATAAACTAACTATTGAATTGACTATGCATTTTGACCATCATAAAATATCTTCTTTTTTAGGGTTCCGTACTGAAAGGTTTAAAACGGGACCTTTTTACTAAGACTTCACTGTCCGTCCGTCTATCCGGCTGTATCTCATGAACCGTGATAGCTAGACGGTTGAAATGTACGTAGATTATGTATTTCTATTGCCGCTATTACAATAAATACTATAAATAGAAAAAAATACAGTGGGCACCCATGCAACATGGTACGGTTTTTCCTTCCTTCTCTTGACAATACCAAACACAACATAATAATTAGCGAAATCGGTTAATCGGGTTACCAAGGAAAATAGGGATTCATTTTATATACATATAGATTAATAATAGATTTCGTTTACAGTATTGATACCTATTTATACTTAAAATTGTGAAACAAACAACCAATATTGAACGGTAAAAAAGGCTGAATATTATCGTACTTAATTACCTACTCTATTATTTATTGACCAATCTTTGAACTTATTATTCTCAATAAATAAATGAGTATTAACAGTTTTTTCTGTTTCTGGCTTACGAAGTATAAAAATGTATAAGACCATAACAGATGCTATGTAGGTGTAGGATTGTACTCCAGTAACTATTGGTTGATTACGCCACCAGGCTTATTTTTAGGCAGCACAGAAATGCGGCTATTTTGACCCGCTCCCATAATTCTAACTACCAAGAAGAACATGATACCTACATGCTTCTTTGGTAAGTACATTTAGTGGAATTTGTTCCGTATTATGTTCAGAGTTATATGCTGTTGAAAATAATCATAATATATAGCCAGCGCGAGCGGCTAACTTTTTTACTATGAAAGTGATCGCGTTGAAATCACTACATAGTATAAAAAAAGATTCATCAAAATCGGTTGATAAACAAAGAAGATATGCGGGAACATCCATAAAAAAAAACATACATACAACCGAATTGAGAACCTCCTCCTTTTTTGAAGTCGGTTCAAAATAAACTTACTTTTCGCCTTTCCCTATGTCCCTATGTATCTTTAAAACTACGCAACGGATTTTCATGCGGTTTTTTTTAATAGATAGAGTGATTAAAGAGGAAGGTTTTAAGATATAATACATGCATAATACAGCCGCGCGAAGCCGGGGCGGGTCGCTAGTATAATTGTATAATTAGAACTATGGCATCTTACCCGCTGGCTATATGATTATTTTCAACGGCCTATAACTCTTGAACATAATACGGAACAAATTCAAGTTTCGTCACCATTGATAGCCATAATTATAAAAGACCAATTACAAAAGAACAGGAGTTCCCGCTGAGCAGAGTCACACTACATTTAGTTATGTAGTTCTTCCAAACAGGAAATGTATTACAACGAGATTGTCAAGTGCTAATCTACAAATCTAAGACAAAGGACGATTAATGAAACAATGAGATGATTCACTTACATATCAGCCAGACCACAGCATGAGGATTGTCGAGTCCAGTGAAATGACAACTTGCCTGTTTGCAAAGTCCACCTGTATTATCATCGTGACATTTCTCAATAAACGTTAGCGGCGCACAAGAGACGTAGTCCTAGAACAGAAACAATTAAGAGAATCATGAGTTTTCGATACGCGGCGCGAGTAGGTATTTTTAAAAATGACCCGTATCTTGCGATAGAGAGAGTTTAAGTTCGGACGTGATTGCGTTCATTTTGCTTTCAAATAATGTTTCGGGCCGTAACGTTTTTACCCCCTTTATCTTTCACAAATGAAAAAAATTTGGTCTCATTTAATTCACTGCATCTTATTCTAGGTTTATACGTTTTTCTTTTTTGGTAATTCAATTATGTCTAAAAAACAATTGAAACGCTCGATGAAGTTTTTAAGTAAAAAATATAGATATACAAATACTAATAAATAACTTTTATCTTAGGCAATATTTCTTTAAAATAAAAACGGTTAAACATAGTTTTCCATTAGATCTAGAACATTTTCAAAAATTATCAAAATTGGACTGTGTTTATGGGGGGGAAAACGTTACCGCTTTTTGTATATAAATTTACAGCCTCACACTGATCTTAACATATTGTTTAATTAAGAGAGCAAGGTTTTGAGCGTTAGGCAACTTTTTATATTGAAACAAGCTACTAAGGTGCATAAAAGACTCTTGGGTACCGAAGAGCACAAACAAATGTTAGCTGTGGACCCAGGACGAAAACCAAGTTTGCCAAACGTTTCAATCCTTACATTGAAAGGCGTATATACAACATTGTAGCAGAAAAGTGTGGCATTAAAAATCATGTTTTGATCGAAGCGAAAAGTAAAATAAAACGCTGGTTAGCTTCACTAACATAATATGATGACACGGAATCGCTGCTTGTGTAGCCAGATAGTTATCAAAGTTATTATTTTTTATTATCAAAGTATTTATTATTTAGTTATTATTATATATTATGTGTCTTTAATATATTATTATTATATAATGTATGTTATTTATTTTTCAAATTTAATAGCATTAATTTATATTCCAATTTGATATCGATAACTCTGTAAAATAATATTAATACTTACGTACGTATATTATTTTGTATTTATCTTATAATATATATAAATCTCGTCTTAATATATATAAATCTCGTGTCACAATGTTTGTCCTCAATGGACTCATAAACTCATAAACCACTTAACCGATTATAATAAAATTCGCACACCATGTGCAGTTCGATCCAACTTGAGAGATAGGATAGCTTACATCCCGATATTCCCACGGGATCGGGAGTTACGCGGGTGAAACCGCGTAGGGCAGCTAGTATTTTAATAGATTTAGTTTTATGGTTTGTTTTCATTTTTTTTTTCATATTGTAAAACAGTTAATCGACCGGCATTTATTTATTATTATTTTGGCACTTCACAATACAGACATTAGTCTAGTGTAAGGGCTGCAGATATTCCACAAACTGTACTTGTATTGGTAAATAAATATATTTTCATTTGATGACATGACGACCCAGTTGGCACAATGGTCACCATGCCGGACCGCCAAACACAGGGTAGCGGGTTCGTTTCCCGCCTCAGACAAGTATTTATGCTTAGATATTTGTCTGAGGTCTGGTTGTTTCTATGTATTATAAGCATGTGTTATAAGTATATATTTACAAAAAGAAAAGTATATAAGTAGTATATCCGTTGTCTAGCACCCATAACACAAGTCTAGTTACTTAGCTTGGGGCTAGATGGCGATGTGTAGAATGTCCTGCAATATTATTTATTTATTTATTATTATTATTTTTTTTCATTGGTAAGGGGCTGTTTATTAATGTCCATTGTCCATTAATCACGTGTTTTTTTTTTTTTGGCATTTTTTAACCCCCCCTCCCCCTTGGTCATACATGGTGAGGTTTAAGATTACACAACCCCCCCCCCCCCGCCTTTATCACGTGTTTTAGTATCTACAAAGAATCTTGATTTTTTTTAATATTTATAAAATACCTATCATCTAATTTTATTATAGAAATTTTTTTGCCGCTTTTCGTGATTTTTTATGGACCCCCTCCATTCGAGCTTCACGTGATTAATGGACAGCTCCTAAACCTATGAATCAATGCCTGCCTTTACTATAAGTACTTAGGTACCATGGATGTGATTTCGACTGAAAGACTATTTTTCGAGTATTTTTTTTTAGTGTCGCATAAGTATTCAATTCGGTTTGTTCCCAATTCTACAGATTACCAACCCTACCGATTCATAATTCTACAAATTCCCAACTTTCCAGACTCTTAATCCGACGGATTTCCATCCCCACAGATTCCCAATTGTACAGATTCCCAACCCAACTTAACAGATTTTGATATAAGTGATTACATTTTTTAAGCTTAATTAAAAAAGTTTATTACAAAAAAATCTTCTTACAAATATAACATACAGCAAAAGACATGGAAAACTGTAAACATGGTAATCTATAGAAATAAGAATCTGTACAAATAGGATACTGTAGGCATGTGAATCTGTAGACATAGAAATCTATTAATGCGGGAATCTGTAGTATAGGAAAACTGAAAATCTATAGACTTCAAATCTAATCGTATAGAAAATATGAAGATTTCATTTATATTTCATAATATTATTTATACATAACCTAAACCACTTGACAACCCAGGATCGTACGACCTGGCGCAAAAATACGAGGAAGCCTGACCCTGGATGAGCCGGGATAAGGAAAAGAAGAAGAAGAATATTATTTATACATATGATAAGTCAGCGTTTGACCACTATCACATCCGCCTGATGGCAGGTGACGATGCGGCCTAAGATGTTGCACGAAATTGGGTGTACTTACCTTAGTGTAATACCCATGGCAATTGCAGGATGTGTCATTCTCGAGATTGACGACGCTGAAAGTCGATTCGCCGATCGAAAGCAAGAACATCATCACCAATACTCCGTAAGCAATGATAGCACATTGGAATATCCATGAGAATATAGGGAAGAACATTGTTGATTTGACTGCATAGACGGCCCTGAAACATAACGGAATTGATATTTTAGGCAGTAGACCTTGCGATCTTCCGATTTGAGATAAAAATATCAAGTGTGGTAAAAACCATTGAGGCAAGAGGACACGCTTGTGTTTCACTGAATAAGCTGATAACATTTTATCTCAAATTGGGTATTCCCTAGGTCTGTTATTGTGGGCACCAATTAATCATTTTTAAGTCTGCCATTTTGTAGATAATTTTTTATCTTAAATTGGGTATTCCCTAGGTCTGTTATTGTGGGCACCAATTAATCGTTTTTAAGTCGGCCATTTTGTAGATAATTTATATAGAAGATAGTCAAACAGAATAGACAATTATTTTTCGAAATCAAACGGAACTTAAGCCAATTCAAATCCCCAAAAAAAATGTTTTGCAATTGCACTATAAATTGCATTGTAACCTTCATTCTATTATTAACAGACTCCTTACAAGAGAGCAGGGGCCTTATTCTGCTATTTGGCCAACCATTGTCATTATATCGAGACTCTATTGATATTATATCGAGATTGTGACTTTATTTGGTATTCTGCTAAAGTTTTAATAACATCACAATAGAATCACTATGGAGTCTCAATGGTATGGTAATATTTAACTTGCAGGTGTTGCCTAGCAACATGGTATATGTTGCTAAGCGATATACCGTTTTAACAACTATCGAGATTCCATCAAGCCACGATTGTAGAGCAGAATACCGAAGTGAGTCAGTGGTGTGTCAGTGGTGTTTCGATAGAATAGTTAACGTTAGGAGACTACCAATTTGACATGTAATGTCATATTTTTGACATTAAATTTCTATTACGATTATATCGACACACTATTGAAATACAATTGTGTTAGCAGACTTAGGCCCCAGTTAAGTGCTTGATTATTCATAGCTATTTTGTGAAAACTCAATGCGTATCTTGCTAATTTACGAATGTTATCGAGGGTCAAATATCATGAACTTATTCTTAGCCTAAACTGAAGAAACGTGACATTTAGCACGGGGACTTCGGAGATCTAACCATTCTCATTGACTCGGCATGCAATGCCTATACAGCTAGTGTTTATATAACAGCTACTTACTTGCTGCCTTCACGTATTAACGCAATAGCAATGGTAATCCGACTACGCAGGAAAATGACCAAAAGCAGCAGAATGACGAAAATAACCGCAACAGCTATGAGAATAGCAAGCCATGTTTGGTGCTTGTTTAACAACGATTCCGCATAGTTTTTCAAATTGGTCGTTGGGATCATAGTCACAGGATGATCGCGGTAATATATGTATTGCTTATAACATAAATATATCGCTGGAAAGGAAAAATAAATCATACATATGACTAAGCAACGAAATTAAAATTAATTTCATTTATGACAACATCGTCCATGCGAGCAACAGCAGATAAAATATTACACTATCCAAGAACAACGCATGAAATGAATTGAAATTATATAATAAGATGTGTGTACTTTAATGATTATCGAAGTTCATCTACATAAAATAGCGATTGAACTCTGAATCGGCGAAGTTTATCATATACATAATAATCATCTGTATTCTGGTGGGTACAGGCGTTCTCTAAATACAAACGTAGTCGACTGTTTCCTCCCTGGATAATGAGACTAGCCCAAATGTTTTTGTTGCATAACACATATGCCATGTCTTGGTCTTTTTCATTTTCTAATTATCATAGGTATTAAGACTTGAAAAACAAAACATAGGGGCATGGTCATTATTGGTCATGGCAGTTATAAGTTTTATGCAACAAAAATATTTGCTGTAGTGTCATTATCCAGGGAGGAAACAGTCGACTACGTTTGTATGGACAGAGCTCCGGTACCCTTTCCTCTTAAGTTCAAAGTTAATTTCAATTAATAAATTGGTAATTTACACAAAAAGCTGTGTATGGAATTACGGAATATACGTACAGAATCCGAGAAGAGCGAGAAGGCCGGCAATGGAGGCCCAGACGACGGGACCGACCACCCATCGCAGCAGCAGGATGTATATGAAACAGACGACCACCACGGCCCCAAGCGCCCCCAACAAATACCATCGAGATTGTACCAAGTCTTGTACAATTTGGGCTGATAACTGCCAAACACATCAATATTTTTTTAACTTCCTATAATTTGGTGTTTCTTGATAGATAGATAAATATTAGCGTAAAATTCGTTTAATAAGATCCACTTATGAGCAATAAAAAACGTCATACGATACACGTGTGGATATTGATCATTGTATCTCGGCTTTATAAAAGCGCTCGCGTTCCGCTCGCGCGTCATAATCCGCATCTATGCAATGATCAATTTACCACACTTGTATCGCAATGTTCTATATTGCAAACATCATTTATTTGTTTTCTTGGGACAGGGTTACGTAGGTACTGTGTTTTCATAATTAATTTTTTAAATTCGCTAAATATATTGTGTAAAACTCAAATAATTACGTAGTACCTACTCAGAGAAACTACTAATATACTACAACCAATATATCAGTGACTATATCTAAATGTAATGTGCAATTATAAGTTATTGCTAATGAAAGCATTATAGTGAGATATAAGTATCCTTCCCCTTACTTGTATTAAAAACTTGAATATGGCATGCATATTGGTTTAAAAAACGAAAATGATAATATACTTTTTGACGTAGAAAAGGAAGGTATTTCATACTGTTAAGTACTTGATAGGTAAAAATAAGCGAATTTAATGTAAATAATATTAATGGATTTATGAAAATAATGCAATTACTCGCAAACTACCTGTTCAAATTGCACCAAATCGGAGACCTTAGAGAGTAACAGATCTTCACCAGTTTGTGTAAATTCGGCTATGTACTTCACGGCTTCAGTGACGTTAATAAAGCACCGTCCCATCACTGTTCAGACCATTACCACAAAAGAATGTTAATAATCATTATTATACCAGTGATATGTCGAAATCTCACTGTATTATACCTACTAATAAATATGTTTTTAACATGCAAAACCAATACAGAGTGAATTTTGATATTTGCCTTCAGGACTATATCCTAAACTAAAAAACAGCAAAAAATGCTGTAAGGAGTTTGAAAAATTCACAAGTTCGATTCCTGGTTAGGGCTAATGGCTTTTCTAAAAATCAATGCAGTTTAAGTTTTTGTTAAAATCGGAAAATCAAAACCCTTTTCAGCATTTTTCGTTATCGTTTAGTTAGGATAATATAGCCCTGAAGGCCCATTTAAAAATTCATTCTGTATATCAAAATGCAAGAGGTGCAATGAGGCAAGTAGGTAGGTACTGGCTAGCTGTTAGTAGGATTTATGTAATACAGAATGAGAATAGCGTTGAAAGTTGCAGACAGTGCACGATAGGGTGTAGTTCCGCAACATACAATGTGTGTTTCCCGATCGTTCCTCGTGAAGAAAGTCACCCAGCTAGCAGCAATCCAGCCCACATACGAGTCCAAGGCAGTAGCGCTGTTCAACAGCGACTTTTGTGCCTCTTTTGGATTCCTTACGCAGACTCCACCGCTTTCTTTTTGTGTCCATGGTGACTCAGTGATGGCCTTTGACTGGCCTTTGCATTGGATGGTGGATAGATCACCGATACACCGGTATAACACTGAAGTGTAGTTAACGAACTACTGCATTAGGTTATAACAACTATTATGGCTCATGCCACACACTTTCACAACAATCAAACTCAAAACATGTTACTTGAAACTCAAGCGAAATTTGATTTAAGTTTAGCAAACTCTACAAATCTTTGCAAAATATTTAATTTCAAAAAGAAAATGATAATTTTAAATATTATTATAATATAGATTTACCTGGCTGGCTCTGTATGACGTAGCTGGCACATTTATTATCCTCGAAATGTTGAATAGCGTTCTCATACTGCATTGTTTGTACGTTGATGTCGTTCGTACATACCATATGAGGTTTCAATTGTTCGAAATTAGCTTTCGTTAATAATAATTGAGCTTTGATTAATATTGTTCTGGTTGGACATTGTTCCACGCAAACCTTTAAAGATAAATTTAAGTATTTGAATAAGTAGCTTATCTATACTAATATTATAGCTGAAGAGTTTGTTTGTTTGAACGCGCTAATCTCAGGAACTGGTTCAAATCGAAAAAATATTTTTGTATTGAATAGTTAATTTATCGAGAAAGGCTATCATAGGCTACTTTTAATTTTTATATTTCCACGGGATCGGGACTTACGCGGGTGAAATCTATAATAATATTATAAATGTTAAATTAGGATGTTAGTAAAGAATAGGCTACAAAACTCCTGGACCGATTTTGATGAAATTTAGTAGGTATGAGGATTCATAGATTCATTGAAAGTAACTTAAGTTACTTTTTATCCCGATATTCCCACGGGATCGGGAGTTACGCGGGTGACACCGTGGAGCGCTGTTAGTATTAAATATTTTTGAGGACCATTTACTAACTTGAGGCGTTGGACATCCAGTTATGGGCGTCTCAGGTGAAAGACATTTGGCGATATCAAAGAATACGAGGTACTTTTTGTTTTTAACTCCGGAATCCAATCCACAACGTGAGCCATTCGAATCCATCGGCGCTAGGAGCTTGTCTAAGTCTCCATTTTTCATACCTGATAAACAAATGTAATATTAAACTAGGTCCACCCGTTCCTGAAAAAAATCGCTGGTGACACACGGACAGACAGACATACGGACAAAAAAGTGATCTTATAAAGTCTCCTTTTTTGCCTTTTACGGAAACTTTAAAAAAAAATGAATTAGTAAGGTACCTGCGGGCAATAACGGCTTCTAAAACATTTTTTAAAAACCTTGATATTATAGTAACAAATTAACAAGAAAATAAACAAAAAATTTTTTTTCAGATTTTTAGAACAAATATTTATCTAATGACCTGTTTTAAGTAGTTTTCCCTATTTTTACGAAAGTACGTACTTAGTTTTTAATTAAGGTGACAGGTGGCCCTACCCGTAGGTACTTAGGTAGGTACTTAAAGAGATAGAGATTCTGATACTTTATTGGTATTCAAAACCTACACGTCATAAAGTTTCTTAAAGTTTTATCTAACTAGCGACCCGCTCCGGCTTCGCACGACTATACTATGCATGTACTATACATATAAACCTTCCTCTTAAATCACTCTATCTATTTAAAAACCGCATCAAAATCCGTTGCGTAGTTTTAAAGATCTAAGCATACATGGGGACATAGGGACGGCGAAAAGTGACTTTATTTTATACTATGTAGTGATAGTGATGTATAACTTAAAAAATTGGGTAAGTATAATTATATGAATAGTAGAATAATAAAAAACTAAATAATAACAATTATGTATACCTACATTGAATAATTAACTAATAATAAAATGCAACAAAATGTCAAATTTTATAAACAGTAACGCGTCATTTTGAGTAGGCAATTTATCACTATACATAGTATAAAACAAAGTCGCTTTCTCTGTCCCTATATTCCTATGTATGCTTAGATCTCTACGCAACGGATTTGATGCGGTTTTTTTATAGATAAAGTGATTCAAGAGGAAGGTTTATGTGTATATTACATGCATAATATAGCCGTGCGAAGCCGGGACGGGTCGCTAGTAAATAATAATTATGGACGAACACTAATTTCGTAATAGTACATTGTTATCCTAGGTGTGAAAGTCACTCATTACAAGTCCCGAGACGGAGTTTGGCGCCCGAGCGTAGCGAGGGCGCTAATAGTTCGAGGGACTTAATGAGTCTTTCACCCGAGGTAAACACTGTGCTTTTCATTACGAATAATACATAAAATTCTTCCTAACAACGAGAGTGAATGAGACTATGAGATTCCATACCACATGGGTACTACCTGATCCTCTTACAAGGTTGGGACCAAAGAGGTTATACATTATGTAGTGTTTTTTTTTAGGTTTCTGCTATTTGTATTCAATACTTAAATACGACGGTACTTACCGAATAAATTTTTATTAATGAGTTAATCCAACACTGGGAAATGACGCGAAGTCCGTAGATATAACTAACACGGTTTGTCTAGAAAATGTTATTTACACAAAATACACAATAATAAATGAAAAACCAGATTAAACTTAACACAAAAACATAATAAAATAACAAAAAATAGTACTAATTAAAACGTTTAAAATAATTTGGAAATGCTAGCATTTCCCACCAGTTTTTTTTTACTCAAGGTACGACACTGACCAATGACCATACGGTCGCATAAAGCCACATCAGCAACATCGACAGGGCGCGGGCGGCGCGGCATAGTCATAGGCCGCTTTGACCATTTTCGTCTTTACATTTATTTTATTAAATAAGATATCTTGAACTTAATATACCTACTTGAATTTGATTACTGACAAAAAAGTTACTAAGTACTAAACTCTGGCAGTATGCATGAGCAGTGCCAAGCCATAATTATTATTCTTTGGTGTAAAAAAAACAGCAAGGAGGTTAGGTTTTTGAAGTTCCTAATGCGTAATGATACTGATACTGGCTACATGCAGATTGCACAAGTCGTGCGAAGCCATAATTTGACATGACAGCTGTCAGTGAAAGCGATTTTCCCTAGGGCTGAAAGTTTTATTTTCTACACGCCTTTCAGGCATATTTAGACCGACTTTCGGAGTATGAGTAACGAAAAATTCATTTACATGATACATTGTGACATAAATAGTACTAAGTATAATAATAACAAAGTTTAGGCAGGAACGTACGTTGGAAATTCCTATACCGCTTTACTAAATTGATAACAACTTGAAATTCAATCAGGAATTTTTGTTTTGAATCATTACGTATACTTGCCTATACCCACCTAACTTGTCAATTATGTAGATAAATGCTTTATAGCGGATTTTATTAAGATCAAACAATGGTTTCATTGTTAAAAACTTTATTTAAATTACCGGTTTATTGTAATCTTATCTATTTTCAAGAACTTTATTCAAACTATTCGTCAAATGATATGATCTTGGAAAAAAATACCTACCACTTATTGAATCACCTACATCGTATCATTGATCATTGGGATCATATCCTGTTGATTAACAATAAATGCGCCATACATATTATTATAACATTACGAGTTTTTAACACGCAAAGTTATTTGTTTGTATGTTGGCTTGTATGTTGCTGACTCTATTGGGCTCGATTTTGCCCTACTTTGAACGATCAGATTTAATTAAAACTTTGCACACTCTGCAAAGATCGATGACAATGCAATAATTCGATTACAATATCCGATTATCCGGATTAGTAGCAACTCGTCATAAACGCAAACTCGTCACTCATGCGCAACTCGTCATTTTCGCGACTCGTCATTTTTGCAACTCCTCATTTTCGCGACTCGTCATTTTCGCAACTCGTCATTTTCGCGACTCGTCATTTTCTCAACTCGTCATTTTCGCAACTCGTCACACGA
This sequence comes from Idaea aversata, assembly GCA_907269075.1. NCBI lineage: Eukaryota > Metazoa > Arthropoda > Insecta > Lepidoptera > Geometridae > Idaea > Idaea aversata. The sequence goes on from OU026084.1 coordinate 5,644,159, forward strand.
ACCTCATGATGTTCTTATAGATCAGCAATAGTCAGCATATCATGTCCAGGAGATTTTCTACCAATGTTTGTTATTATTGCTTTAAATATTGTTTGAATTAAACGAAAATACAGGGTTAAATTGTGAATCAGCCTCCTGATGTGTTCGCGAGTACGCATGCTTTGTGCGTTTGTGAGAGAAGAAAACTAATAAGAGATAAGAAATCTTTATTTATTTAAGAAAACTAAGAAAACTTAAGTACTTATTGTTATTAATTGATGCCTTTGTATGAAATCATTTTAATTCAAACAGTATTTGAAGCCTACCTACATAACGAAACAAGGTCCTCTAAATGTAACCCAAATAATAATGCACCTTATAATAATAATACGAACTTGCCTTCAGCCCGTGTTAAATTTACCTCTTAAAAGAGAGAAGAAAACTGTCAAGATCGCATTATTATGCGATCTTTAAAGTTTTCTTCTCTCACAAACGCACAAAGCATGCGTACTCGCGAACGCATCAGGAGGCTGATTCACAATTCAACCCTGTATTTTCGTTTAATTCAAACAATATTTGAAGCAATAATAACAAAGATTGGTAGAAAATATCCTGGACATGATATGCTGACTATTGCTGATCTATAAGAACATCATGAGGTTCGTGTGACGAGTTGAGAAAATGACGAGTCGCGAAAATGACGAGTTGCGAAAATTACGAGTCGCGAAAATGACGAGTTGCGCATGAGTGGCGAGTTTGCGTTTATGACGAGTTGCTACTAATCCGATTATCCTGATTAGATTCGCCAGGATTCATCAATTTCTTTCCGCATCCTTTGCATGAGAGTAAGAGATTGGTTACACTATTCTTAATTCAAATTTTCTATTTATTTAAGTTTTTTTAAATTTCGTATAGGTACCAAACGCTACAACTACTTAGACGTGAGCGTAAACGAGAAAATTGTATGGAAAGTAGAAAAGCGCACCTCGCGGACGTAATGTGAAGCTTTAACTTCCCATAAGTACTTACAATTTTCTCGTTTACCCAAACGTGATAGTAAAATTTGCAATACGAAAAACATTGCACTATGGGCTCAATATGGCGGTAAACAAATACGATAATTTTAGTACCCAAAGGGTAAAACGAGACCCTTTTACTAAGGCCCGTATTAATAAATCGCTCTCAATATCGATCTTGAGTGCGTATCAATTGAGTGAGTCTTGAGATGCGGTCACTATCTTAAGTTAGGCGTTAATTAATAGATAAAACTCAAGTTTTAACCAGGCTGATATCGCTCTTGAGATTTGAAACTGATCTTGAGAGCGACATTGAATGACAGTAACGCTTTGTTCTTACCTTGAATGGTATGTTTTTACCGGTAGGTAGTGTCGTCATATTTTGCTGTCAACTTGTTTTTAATGTGAATTTTTTTACAAAATGTAAGATTTTACTACTAAATAATTATTTAAATGCGAATGATTTGTTCAAAAAGTCATTAGCATAAAATATCATCATAATAATTGATTTCTGACAAAATTTGTTCTAGCTCCATGTTCCTGAACTACAAAACTAACGAAACAGCTAACTTATGTCATGTATGACCCGCAATCAGACTTGAGTTCACGAAACTACATCTTGAGACATATCTTGAGAGCTGAGTTTGATTTATTAATACGGTATTACTCAAGTGATACGTCGCTCTTTAATCGCGTCTTAAGATAGGTTTATTAATCAGCGCAACAACTCAAGAGCAAACTCAAGATTGAAATCGATATTGAGTTCGGTTTATTAATACGAACCTAAGACTCCACTGTCCGTCTGTATGTCACCAGGCTGTATCTCATGAACCGTAATAGCTAGACAGTTGAAATTTTCAGAGATGATGTATTTGTGTTGCCGCTATAATAACAAATACTAACAACATAACATAATGGTACGGTCCGACTAACACTTAACCGGTTTTGTTGTTCTGACCATTGACATACAAACAAACATATCTGACTTACTGTAGTAACCGACCCATCCCCATCCTCCAAGGAAGACGATAAACAGTATCAGCCATAAAATATCGGTGCAGGATCGGTTGTGGATAGGCCCGTTGAAATCTGGATCATATTTTATTGGTTCCCCTGAAAATTTAAAGAAACTAATTTAATAAGAGCTAAAAGAAATAAGTACACTCAGAATACAAAACAAAACCAGAAGCCGCGTTACGCTTTTTTTTCATGCACTGCAGTGTGTCCAAAAACAAAGCGTACACCCCGCGCCCACCCTTCTTCCCACCCGCGTAATGTTGCTAGCTGGGGAGTAACTCCCCACTTTTTGGGTAAAATAAGATATTTGTTAAATATACAACAGTAATATATAATATATCAATAAATACAGCTAAAGATTTTTTTAATTTTTATTATTATTAATTAATTAATTATAAGTACTGAGTAGAAATCTATAATATAAAAATGAATCGCTGAGGTGTTCCTAAGCGCAAATCTCGAGAACGGCCGAACCGATTTCGCTAATTCTTTTTTTAGAATATTCCATAAGTTACAAGTATGGTTCTTACGGAGCACTTCTTTATTTGTAAGAATATATTATTACTATAGACCCGCTCCGGCTTCGCACGGCTATATTATGCATGTATTATACATATAAACCTTCCTCTTGAATCACTCTATCTATTCAAAAAACCGCATCAAAATCAGTTGCGAAGTTTAAAGATTTAAGCATACAAAGGGAAATAGGGACAGAGAAAGCGACTTTATTTTATACTATGTAGTGATTATACTATAGCGCATGTACGCATGTTCCGATTCGTCGTGCGTAAAAAATGTGGGGAAAACACTTAAAAAAAAAAAAAGTGACAACACACCAAAAATGGACTCGTCTATTTAGAAACTGACGAGTCCATTTTTGGGGAAGGTAAATAAATTCAATTATCAAAGGAAATGAAATTTAAACGGATTACTTCCACATGAAATGTGATCCCCTCTTGCTTTTTTGTAGAACCACTGGGTTTTTTACACGTGGGAATAACTCAACAAGGCAAAATTAGCTGAAAAACTGCACTTGTCACAACGTATCTTGACGCCTCTGCGACTCATAGAGTACTGACAACTACTACACCAATTTGGAGTAGATAATGTTGCTTCAGTTTCTAAAGCGTGCGCGGTTTCTGTCTTTTTCTCTATTCTGAGTAAGTACATAAAGAAATATCCCGTCAAAAACATAAATGTCAATTGAGAGCCAAGTTCAATGGAGTGATTCATGGTCTCGTTCCATTCACAAATTCGTACCTACCATTTTATAATTAAAATGATATTTGGTACTGTCGATGTCGGAAGTAAAAGTCGTTCAGAATTCGTATGAATATAATAAAAGATAATTTTTATAACAACTACTTATATCCTTTCTTTTATATAACTTATGATAATTATATTGAAGCCTATCTGACTTGGCTAGTTCTCATAATAAAACTAGGTACCTACTCTGATTTTCCCATTGCCTCAAAAGATTATAAACTTTATATCATAGAAAATTAAAATTAATAGATATTTCATGGTTTCAAATTATTTTTCGAATGTAACCTACCTACTCGTACATTCGAAAAATAATGAAAACAAAAAAGCATTAATTTTCAATTTAATTCTCTAGGTTGGGTAAGAGACGTGGATTTATTTTATGTACAAATCGATTTGCGTTATAAAGGTGTGCTTAGGTAGGTAGTTCTTATTAATTTCAGTTTTTTTGTGATTATCTACAATAGGTACCTAGAGTATCTACGTATACTAATTTAACTCCTAGAATCACAAACAAAGCTCGAATAGGAAAATTGCTTTATTATAAGCATATCCTTCACGGACAGCGGTTTTAATGTAGGAACATAAGTACTTCCTAAAAACAAAGAAGATAAGAATATAAACTTCAAATTGTTTCCGTTTATAAACCACTAGTGCACCCCGGGGTTTCGCCCGCGTAAAAAGCCTTTACCACACTGAACTATTATATTATTATCTATCCCTGTACAAATTTTTAAGAGTTGTTGGACCGGAAAGATGGAACAAACAAATACACTATCGCATTTTTGTATTAGGAATTATTATAATAAGTGACACAGCTAAGTTTAAACCTTTAGCACATGAGTAGAGAAGACCTCTACTCATGTGCCTTTAGCTTTAAAGTTCCCCTAACTCGTTGACAAAACTGATAAGTGTATGATAACAGTTCCACGCATATATGTATACCTATTTACTCACCTACTACAGGTAGGTACTTACTGGACTCTTTTGGAAGGACACAACAGTCATCACAGCAACCCATCACTTATTCACATACAATTTCATACATTTGAACACAAATCATTGTACATTTCACAGTCCTTGTGACCGACCTTATCGGTCTTTATAACAACATACTGTTTTCTTATCTTTAGATTTTGATAAGGGCTATTATAAGGTGAGACCAATGAAATTACCATGTGTGTAATTATATTTTTTTTACTGAATGAGGAACTTGAATGTTTACAAAAAGCCTACGCGATTATATGCTTTGTTTGTAGATAAACTTACGTCATGGATAAAACTGACCAAGTGCCTAGAGACCATGCAATCTTGCCTGAATTTGAGTTTAGCAAGTATTGAATAGCAGTATTCATAATATTGCAGCTACAGATTTGGTTGCCAGATGTCTTGTTTTAGATCGGACAGTCCGATTTTATTACAAACTACTTTTTGTAAGTCCCCTAGACTTTTTTTCATTTGTTTCTAAATACAGACTTTTTGTCCTCTCTTCCTTTATTAAAAGAAAGATTTATTTTATTGGGAAACAAACACTTGTTAACACCAGAAACAAAGCTATATTTAAATATATGTTTTCGTTGCGGTTGTCTGCTGTCTCTTAGTCATTTCTATTCATTTTCCTGGAAAATTGTGTTCAAATGCGGTCAGCAGCATTAATTTAAAAATATAAATGTTTTTGTTTTCCGCACCTGGCAACACTAGCTGCAAAATGTATGAATTATATTGTGCATGATCGCCGCACTAGTATATAAGTACCTCTATAAGTGGATTAATTAGTATAGGTACGTTATTCTTAGAACATCGATACCGAATCTTTGTGCAACAATTATTGTAATTGCCTTCTTTGTGTAGCTAAAGTAGTTATTGCTCTAGCTTTAAGTACTTTTAAATCACTTCAATATATCACTGACACAGATTTTATTTCGTATTTAAGGAAGTTCTACACAGGTAATTTACATGTTTGACTAAATAGCTAAACAAATGTTATTTTAACGCTTCATTATGGTTACATTTCTGTAAAATGATTATAAAAGTCAATACTGTTATCTGAGACACCTAAATCTTATAAGAACACGGCAGAGTACGACGTCACGGTATAACGACACTATGCACACTGTCGCAATGTAAAACTCTAGCTAAGAAAATAAAGTCGCATGTAGTCACTAAAAGTTGTTTGTACAGTTTTGGCTTCTTATGTCATAGGCTCATAGGTTGGTAGGCAAGAAATAAACTAACGTTAATTCCATGTTTTATTACTTCTGTAAACAAATAGTGAGTTGTAGTTTTTGGCGTAACTATATGAGCATCAATTTATTATGATAAATAAGTTGATTCTATTTTACATTATTTTACTTTTGTTATTTTAAAACATACAAAGTTATCGGTTATTGTATTTCGCTTTTGTATTTGTTTGTTTGTGCCTAGTTATAATGCTAAGCTTGCAAATTAGTCGTGCAGTACTTATTATTTCTGTATGACCAATCAATTTCGAACAGTTGACGTTTGGATATTTATTTTCGTGGACTGCGTTTGTTGAGTACATTCCACAAATCGAAGCCCTGTGGACTGCCTGTGTAGCTACTGAGCTAGAATAGTTGATTTGGCATGTTGCCGCTTGTCGAACTGTTTGTCAGTTCGAATTTTAAGAGCACTTAAAAAACTAATCGTATGTCTACGTAAGTGCTGGCACCTACGTGTCAGTCACTTAATCGACTCCGGACTCAAGTGGGTCTTTGCAGACATTTGAGCAAAAGAGGGTTTATTGCACCGACTGAGGAGCAATGCGAGTGTGGAGCCCCGTCGCAGTCCATGGTGGACCTACTCCAATGCCCGTTGTGCATTAACACCTGCACATTGGAGGACTTGATAGAGGCCAACGATGTTGCAGTTGCAGTGCCTATCAGGAAATATTTGACTGTTCGAGCGTCACTGACTCGAAAAGAAGAAGTACTGTTTTAATACTACACGTAAATAATACTCCAAAGTGACTACAAAGCCATCTGCGTAACTTCTTTTATAAAATGGACTCTATGAGATGTTACGAGAGTATGATATAGCGACCAATGAATGAATGACGGTAGCTTTATTTACGTCTAGGATAGCGGAGATTATCACCGCCCGCATCGTCCGTGTCCGTGCTCTAAATAAACCTATTAAAACCATCCATTTACTTATTTTGATTCATGTTTGAATTCAAGCGTAACAAGCAACGTTTTGTTGGCCTAGATTACAACCATACTTAGACCTGTTTAATTTAAATATTTGTTAATATTTATCAATATGTAATGTGCTGTTGTTATTTGTGTGTTTGTATATTTTTAGTGTTTGTTAATATTTGTCTTTGTTGTAGGTTTGTATTCGAAATAGTTCCTAAACATACCAACGACGAATACTTACACTGTTAAGTGTATTTAATCGTTGGATTATTTAGGTACCTACGTAGGTAAAGTATTAAAACTATTAATAGGGCAAAATTTGGATTTATTTAACGTAGGTAAGCAGTTTCATAGTTTATTTTAAAATTATATGCATAGTTACTTTTAATAAACACACATACATAGCTCTATTTAATACCTACGTACTAGTAGCATTTCATTCCACGGTTTCACCCGCTTAAGTACCGATCCCGTAGTAATATCGGGTTTAAAAAAATACAATATTAGGTACTTAACTCTCAAGGATTCGATGTCCTTTATATCTGTGTCTACTGAATTTTATCAAAATAACAAAGAGAAATCCAAAAACTTAATTAAGTAAGTAGTACAATTTTGTATGATAATATTAGTTACCTATGTATAAAACAAAAAATTCAAGACGTCTTCAATTAATAAATAGGTAACAATAAAAAAGAAAAAACCAGTTTGATCTCATTATTGTGGGCATCATTTCCGAAGGCCATTTTATACTTGGAAATCTGTTGCGTCGACTCTCGATCCACTTTGTACGTACGTACAAGGACAATTGCATCAATTTGGTATAGAAATGTGCTTGGACTATCAACAATAACAGTGACTAAGTGATGGGAAAACACGCCTTTAGTGTCTGTTTCATTTTAATTACGATAATTATTAGGTTTAGTTACCTACCAACCTAATTATCGTCCCACAGAATACAATATTACCTAATAGAACAGCTAAAACATACTTCTGTTTGTATTCTAAATCAATGTTCTATTTAGCCTATCGAAGCAAATCGTCTACATCTAAGTATATTATCGTGTTTGCTTATCCAATGATGAAAATTTATATTTAGGTAGTAGTAGGTACTATTATAGGACCTAAGTATTTGTTTACGACTACTTAAGTAAGTTGTACCTTATTAAACAATAATTATGTATTAATGCTATAAAATGTGACTTACCATAATTTTTTCCCATTTTATATCGTTTTAAATACCCAGGTGGGTAGATCCTAATTCACAGAAAATATTTATTCGACCGCATAAATAGATTTAGCTTAGTTGTACTATAGGTACCTATAATACGTCTTGCATTTAACTTTTATTAAATACAGCGTTGCTTGTCACTGTACTATAAATTTCCACTTTATAGTTGTAGGTAACACAGCTCCCACTTTACACTCAGTAAAATTTCAACAATAATATTGAGCACTTTCCAGTGACACTCTTATAATTCACTTCTTCACTATGAATGAAGATTGCATAGAAGCTAATTGGCACTAATTGTTCAATTTATTTAACGCGTGAACTTATTTATTTGTTAGTTCACAGTGTGAAAGTTTAGCGAGCGTAGTTGTACGAAGTTAGTGTGAGCATGTGCGGCGACGGACGTCCGTCCTCACTGCATTGAACTGACTGAATGGGTACCACCAGTCCACCACCCATTCCGTGCGGTCGGACTTCATAGTGCAATGATTCACTTGTCCTGAACAAAACAACCGAACTTGCTTTGTCTGCTCGTTGCGCTATCGAGTAGGACCTACCTACGAAGTGGGGCATTGCTCTTTCTCACAAAAATATTTCTTTGCAAAATGAAGAATCAACAAGGCCAATTAAATGGTTCTGTAGTAAATTATCTGTCGATGTAGATAAAGAGTTAAGTCAAGGGTCAAAGGGAGCAAACAACGGGGACGTTTATAACTAGATAAGTACACTACACCATCCTTTTCTCGAAGCAAGTCAAGCCCCCTGTATCATCATTGTGGGTGTTTATTGTATCAAACCATTTTACAATCAAAATCTTAAATATGAAGTTAGCATTTGTGGTTTCAAACGCGCCCTCCCTCTAATGCGAAGAAACAAAAAAGAAACTCATGGCAGTTTTTGTCCCCTATTTACAAACATCAGCGTTACATTTTGGTACCTTTGTATATTTTGAACAAAGGCCATAAATTCATTTTCCAAAGCTGTTGTATTTAGTGATAGACGACCGACGATCGACGACCCAGTTGGCACAATGGTCACCATGCCGGACTGCTAAACACAGGGTCGCGGGTTCGATTCCCGCCTCAGGCAAGTATTTATGCTTAGATATTTGTCTGTGGTCTGGTTGTTTCTATGTATTATAAGTAAGTATATATTTACAAAAGAAAAGTAATATAAGTAGTATATCCGTTGTCTAGCACCCATAACACAAGTCTAGTTACTTAACTTGGGGCTAGATGGCGATGTGTGGAGTGTCCTGCAATATTTATTTATTTATTTATAGGTTGATCCTTTTGCGGTAGCTACTTAACCAAAAATACGGTTAGTAGAGGTAGTTTAGTTACATATTAATTTACCTAATTAGTACTTTACTCTGAAATTAGGTCTACCTTATCTCAAAGTACTAACTTTTAATCGTAATGAGTTATCAACTGTTTACCTAGGTTTTTTTCTTTGTTATTAATAGGTTAGGTACTTACCAAGTAGGTGGCTTATAAGCTAATAGGTAGATATTGTAACTTCCGTTTTGCGCAAACGTTCGTTTAAACTTTATAACTACCACATCCGGCATAGATATAGACTTAACAAGACCTTTAAGCACATGAGTAGGAATTCTACTCATCTATACTAATATTATAAAGCTGAAGAGTTTGTTTGTTTGTTTGAACGCGCTAATCTCAGGAACTGCTGGTTCGAATTGAAAAATTCTTTTTGTGTTGGATAGTCCATTTATCGAGGAAGGTTATAGGCTACTTTTAATCCCGATATTCCCACGGGATCGGGAGTTACGCGGGTGAAACCGCGGAGCGCAGCTAGTGTGTTATAAGTACCTACTCCAATAAATAACCTGCTTGTTTTAGGCGACTTCATATAATAAAAGCACGTTTACGGTCTAGTATGACTGAATGTAGAAATGTACATATTCCAGAAAGAACGATTCTGGCAAACCACTATTAAATTAACCCAGAAAAGTAGATTATGTTAGATATTGTGTAGTAGTACTTCGGCTGCAGTGACTATTTCTGATTCTCTATGCAGTTGACGATGAATAGCTTCGTTGTTCAGCAGCTCGTCTATGGTGTGCTCTTTGATGACTGGCGTACATACCAGATTTGTGTAGAAAATGTTTTACCCTATATCGGGCATAAGCTTAGGAACCTACCATTTACAAAGCTAAGTTTACCCATAACAAACCTAAGTTTAACCATACTTCGGGCTTTAAGCTAAAATCATACCATAGTATAGTTGGCTGCAGTAGATAGAGGTAAATGACCAGCCACTCTAGGAGGATACGATCGAACAAAGCTTGCATTGCATCCCTCCCGTCTGGCTGTTGACCCTCACTGAATCCTTAGCGTTACGCGGAGGTAGGGTAGTGACCTACCATTCTATACTTAGATTATAGAATAAATAGATTTAGAAGTTAAAGAAATTAATAACGAAATCAATTGGTATGGACGTGGAAGGTTTATGTATCTTACAGGAGCATACTTAGATTTTAGATCTAACTAGCTTTTGCCCGCGACTTCGTCCGCGTAAATGTCCAAAATAGACCAAGGAATCACGCTGTCTCATACAAACTTTGCCCCACTTTTTCACCCCCTAAGGGGTAAAATTTCGGAAAATCCTTTCTTATCGGATGCCGACGTCATACAAAGAACACACCCTCCAAGTTTCAGGTCTCTACGATCAACGGTTTAGGCTGTGCGTTGATCCGACAGTCAGTCTGGACAAAGCATTTTATATGTAGGTACCTACTTATAGATTATCAAGTACCTAGGTATGTAGATGACATGCAGCAGTTGTCTAAGTTAATTTTCGTAGAAGGCATCTAACAGGCACCTACATATTAGTTAATTCCCTATAAATACTATCATCAAATTTTTATGTGGACCACCGCCGCCACGACAGTATTTTTTATTATTTTTGGCGTCGATCCAGATAAACTAATATTACCCCCAACAGAGTGTAGTACGAGGGGCACGCTGCGAGCTGTCGCGACTCACGTCTCCAACACAGAGTAGGTATGTCTCTACTACATAGTGCGACAGGGATCTGAATGAACGTGAAGTAATGATGGTGCTACTGTCTACAGTTCAATACAAGCTCGCTCCACGAAGTCACCCGCATAAAAAGTAGCCTGGATAACCCTAGCTTACAAAACGTTAACTTCTAAATATACCCGATTACGTTACGACACACCAAATCGGGTCGATTTAGAAGTCAGTTTTCTTTAAGCCCTACTAATAGAATCTCCAAAAGTACTTACATTTCCTAAAGACATTCCTGTACATTTTTTAATGAAAATCTGTCGAGTCGTTTGATAAGAACGGTCGGCAACCTTTTGGCAGGCAAGGGCCACAAGGTGGCAAAATAAACTAAAGGTGGGCCGCACTTGTGTTAACACTGGGGGCCCAATATACGTCATACGTATAATTGGTCATATCCCATTGAAAAAAAAATTAAAGCGCTATTAAAATTGTTAAAACATGCTGAATTTAATTCGTTCACGTAATACTTACATTATGTTTATAGGTTTGAGCTTTATAGCTAGAAAAATAACCACCGAGAAATAGAAATGAAAACTACAAAGTAACTAACAAGTGACTGATTTTATACAAATTTCAATGTGATATCTGAAGTTGCATTTAGGAGGCTATTTCGTGTATGTTAGCTGTCATATTTGTAGTTGCAATTCATAAAATGGCTCTTAAATGCTCATCTGTGAGATGAGAAGCATTTTATTTTTTCTATAATTGATCATTGAAAAACTTTGTTCGCATAAATAAGCACTACCAAAAATTGTAATGAACTGCTGAGCAAACCTTTTCAATTCGTCAAAATCAGATTTGGAATTAACATAATATGGATCCACACTATACGGTCGATCGCGGTTCGTTCATGCATTTATTTTGAGACCTATTAATAACTTATTTACAAAACATTCACGGGCCGCAAGCAAGACTCCCGCGGGCCGCGCGTTGCCGACCCCTGGTCTACACTTATCTTAATTTCCTAACTATTATTTTAAATCCGAAAGTTAGTTTATTTGTTTGGACCAATTAGGATGATAATCGGCATGGTAGTTTAGAGGATGGAGACAGACACCTATCTCTATGGGGAGCTCTTTAGCTATTGTACCTGAATTTATAATGTGAATAATTCGTTTAACCTTTCTGCAAGCCACTTGGGATTTAAAATACCTACAATCATATGTACGGTCGGCTGCATAATTGCAGACTCACCGTAGAGCTCCAAACCGGCTGTTATAAGAATGTTTTCAGCACAAGCAAGATTCTACGCACCTGCTTTAAAACTTATGAATTTATCAAACAAAAATATTATAATGAAAACATGCCAATAATAGTAACGTTTGAACTCTACCGGGGGCTGCAATTATGCAGCCGACTGTACATACCTAGGTACTTATTTCTATTTCCAGGGAAACCGATGATCAAATCGAGGCGAAGCATTCTTTTATCGTAGAACAGCGTAACTGAATATTGTATATAGGTTGAGGGCACGGGAGCTTAAAGATAAAAATATGTATTTGTCGGTCATAATAATTTTATTCGCATATAATAATTAATTGATTATGATACATGAAGCAATCTCGCGAGCGATGTCTCGTCGTCGTCGCGAGCTTGGACAAGCGTAAGTAACTATCGAGATACCTGTTAATATTGTCTTCGAAAATAATTTTTGTCAATAAGTTTATTTCCGAAGACGATAGGAAAAAGTTTATCGATAGTTCTTCGATGCTTAGCTATTGGCATCGAGAGTCACTCGCGAGGCACGGCTTCAAATTACATTTATTTTCATTTATATTGCATCGACATTAGTTCTGTAAAACCGTCGCTACATAATATTCACTAATGAGAGTTTTCGAGGCAGCATAGGTCACGGACGCGTAATCCTCGCGTTTTTCGGGTCGATCGCAGTGAGGCCACTGACCGTTCGCGAAATATACTTAAATATAACAGTCAATGATTCGGACATCGTCCATCCGAGCGATCTATTTACAAACGAAACGGAACGCTTGATCCGGTCCTTCGCGGCCGCCAGGGCCGGGTCGGGGGACCGAGCCGTCGCCATCGGCGTAGTATAACGCGCGATGGCGATGGCGACCCGAATGTTACAGCTTAAATCACTTTCATAATTTACGTCTTAATAAAATACCGAAAACCTAAGTGTGAGCGACGTCGGGCGGGGCACGTATCCTAGAGACGCGCGGCGCGCGGGGGATGTGCGGCGCGGTGCGACGCGGGCTCACTCCGCCTTGACGTCGGCGACGGATGGCGCGTGGCGCTCGGGCTGCGGCGTCGCGTCCGCCGCCGCCGCCGCCTCGTCCCCGCCGGCCGCGCTCTCGCCGCCGTCCGGCGCGCGCTCGCCGGCTGTCCCGCCGTCTGCGTACAACAACACCGCTATACTCAACGCAAACACGGCGAGCTACAGTAATGACAAGCGAGCGCGAGACGCGGGACGAGGGACACTAACTGCGCTGGTGATGGTGGTAGTAGAGGTTGGGCCGCGGCTGCGCGTGGTGCACCCGCGGCGGCGGCTGTTGCGGCGGTGCGCGGTACAACGGCAGCGCGGGCGCGTGCGGCCGTTGGATGGGCGCCGGATAGCGCGGCGCGACCATACCGCCGCGTGCACCGCCTCCGCCGCCTCCACCGCAGCGACCGTTCGCGCCTCCTCCGCTCACCATCTACGGACGAAATGTTGTTATCGCGTTATTGTAGTCATGAGAACGTCGACGGTGAAGCCTCGCGACTCTAGATCGGCCGGCTGTAGGCGGCGCCGAAGGCAAATACCTGCTGCTGGTGGTGCTGGTGCGGGGTGTGAGAGGGCGGTGGGTGCGGTGGCGGCGCGTGATACTTGTGCTGGGGCGGCGAGTGAGGCGGCTTCTGCGGTTTCGGCTGCGGCTTGGGCGTCGGCGAGGCCGAGTCGCAGAGAGGCGCGAAACCGTTCGCATGCTCGTGCAGCGGACTCTTCATCTGCTGCGGCGGCGGGCGCGGCGCCTGCTGCGGTGGCGCGTACTGCTGCTGCAACGGAGCGCGATATTGTTGCTGCTCCAAACACAGATATATGCGTGAGTTCAATCGTAGTCAAGTTATATAAAAGGCATGTATGATCGGTAAGTATGTGTAACCTGCATCTGTTGTACGGCGGCGGCGACCTGCAGTTGCGATGAGAGGAACTGCGAGGAGAAGGCGGTGGACTGCGCGGGCTGCGTGAACTGCAGCGGGTAGGTGGGCGCGGGCGCGGCGGTCGGCTGGTACGGCGAGTAGTACGAGGAGGCGGGCGGAGCGGGGCGCGGCACCAGCCCGTACCCCGCCTCGCCCACCGGCCCGCCGCCGTAACCGAGGTACTGTTGTTGGTACGCACTCACGCCGCCCACACCACCGACACCGCCTACGCCGCCGACACCACCTTTACTACCTTTAACATACGAAGCGACAACATTACATCATTGTACTACTCTTTCACTAGACAATGGTAAGTTTCAACAGAAAAATATCATCTACAAAGCTATATTAAAGAATAAAGTGAAAATACCTATGGCGCCAATTTGCTGGGAAGACGGCTTGACCGTAGCCGACATGAGTGAGTTAGATGTGCTCGAAATGAGCACGGTGCTGGGACTATTGCCCAATTGTCCGGATTGTCCAAATGCAGCACCTCCGCCTGCAGTAGCCGCCTATAAAAAGAATTATCATCAAACTTCTACTCTCCACCAAATCGACCCTTGAAATTAAAAAGAAAATAATTAAGGTACTCACCATTCTGTACTGGTTTGGAAGGCTTTGGAACATGTCAGGTGGTGGCTGATAAGCATTGTAAGCGGCCGCTGAACCTGCACCGTAAGGTGTTCCGGGGAACCCTCCAAACTGGCCGCGACTCTGATCCAGGAATGCTCCGTAGAGACCGCCTTGTTGCTGGAGTTGCTGAGACGAACCCAACAACTGCTGGGAAGAGTTAAACAACATGGCGGGCGGTGAAGGCACCGACAGACCGCCGTATCCTCCCTGATATCCGACGTGATTGTAGTGTTGCGGTGGCGGCGACTGCAGTTGTTGTGTCGGTTTCACTTTACACACATTTGGTGGAGCACCAGTCTCAGTGTTTGTCTCTTCGAAACCAGCAAACTGTAGCTCCTCAGTTCCTTCAGCAACTGCAGGCATTTCCCACACTTTTTTAACACTGGCGATTTTTAAATTGAGATCCGCCGCCAGTGGGGAAATAGTGTTAGAAGTACTCATGTGAACGCTACGGGGCAAACCCAAAGATTTCGCAGACTTATCTTCTGTGAGTTGGCCGAGATCAGAATCAAAGGCAAAGTCAAGTTTCATATCTGATGAATCTTCAGTTTTTTGATTTGGGTCAAATGACATTTGCAAGCCCAATGACGTATCTCCATCTGTCACCGGTCTACCATTATCTCCAATAAGCTCTTGAATCGATCTGGGGCGTGATCTCACGTCACCATTAAACGCAATCGCACGTGCATCCAATTCTGAAGGTATATCTTCAGGTTGGGGTTTCACATTTGAATTTATTGGATACTTTTGTGGTAATGCTTCTTCAGGCGGAGCCGTTTTATAATTAGTGTTTTCAAATATAATAGTCTCAACTGGAGGTGTGGTTCCATCGAGAACTCCAGATTTGTCAGCAACTGGCGCGCATGAGTTAGGAGTAGGTTTATTTTCATTTGGTGCTTCAGCGGGAGTGCTTCGTTGACTTGATTGTGCAGATTTCGTTTCAACATTATCGGTTGGTTCCTCTACATTACCGCGTAATGTTTGAGATATAGGTTTATCCCAAGCATTTACAGCTGGTGGTGGAGGTGCAGCGCCAGTATCTGGACCATAACTACTCACCAAGCCCATTTGTTGCTTTTGTCTTTGTTTAACAAAACGAGGCGCTAAGTTAGCTTGGCGAGGACGGTCATATTGAGTATTTTTACCAGCAGCCGGCGCCACGCCTCTTGAATTCGACTTGTCACTTGAATTTCTTGTAGATGAGCCATTTCGTCCACCTCCTTGGTTAGAATGAGATCGAGGTTGTTGTTTATTCCCATGTTGGTTATCTTCTTTAGCGGGAGGTGCTTTAGTATCTTTTGAATTTTTCTTATTGCGCACTTCTTGGAAACCATCATCTACAGTTTCTTCTTCCTTCTTGGTAGTGGATATTTTAAGATCAGTCGTAGCCTCTGTATTATCCGCAGTCTTATTATCACCAGAATTATCTTTTTTCAGTACCTGAGAACTATTATTACGCGCATTGTTTTGAGTCTTATTTTGATTACGGTTTGCTTGCCCTTTTTGTGACTGTCCAGATTGTCTACCCGGAACGGATCGACGGCGGCTTCCAGTGCCCCCGCCTTCGGAATGTTCAGACGTAGTTTCCCAATTTTCATCTTCACCACTATGAGGTCCACCTGCTCCTTTCGGTCTCCGGTCTCGGCCTCGTACCGTAGATGGACCAGTACGGGGTTTATTATTGCCTTTGTTTTTATCATCAATTTGGGAATTATCTTTAATTTCCTCATTGTCTTTAACAGCTCTATTAGCTTGGCTGAAGGGACTCTTTGTATGTGGTGGACCATACCCAGTTACACGTTTAGCCGGTGCTGGGGGTCGCGACGCTCCTTGGAAGCCACCACGGCCTCGTCTCGAGGGTTGTCCACGTGGCGCAAAAGGTTCCCTATTTTCCATACCGTCCGTAATCGACTGCATTGGTTCTGAAGGAGTAGGACGACTTCCGTCATCGAGCCTCTCCGATTTTTTAGGGCCTCTAGGACTTCGTGGAGCTCTTCTCCGCTCTTTGCGTTCCACATTGGGTGCCCCATCTGTAGAGCCATCTGATTCACTAGCTCTATTATTGGATCGGGAACTACGGTGAGACCGCCGTCCGCGAGATTCTCTAGGTCCCCAACCTCTGTTATATACAGCGTAACCACCTGCAGCACCATAGCCCCTTCCTTTTTTTTCAGATCCTGATCCACTTGATTTCCGTTCAATCGGTTCTTTTGGTGGTACCTTACTGAGCTGATCAACACTTCCCTGTATTTCGGTCTTTTTGTCATCAACAAGTCTTTTTGCATATTCAACAGAACTATGACCTATGTCACTGTTTGGTAAATCTGTAACCTTACTATGAATATTAGTAGAATCTGCAACAGATTTTGAAACAGCTGAGTCACTGTGAGACAGCTCAGTTTTCTGTGATGTGAGGAATATAGCTTTAGAATTCTGCTGGTGCAATAATTCAGTTTTTTGTTTTTGTATTTGTGCATTGTATACTGTCTCTGATTGGTTAGGAAGAACTTGGGAGATTGGTTTTGTATTCACATTTTCATACCCAGAACCCGAACTTTGGTGGCTCATTGGTTGAACTAGAGGTTGCACATTAGGAAGACCACTTATTTGACCTGCTTGGTTGTTTCCTAAAAGCTGGACATTTGATGGAAGATTCGTAGGTTTATTTGACAATTGAGATGTACTCGAATTTATAGCATTGTTGGATGTCGTTATTTGTGGTGCATGTGTTTGCAAAGCTTGCTGAACGTTACGTTTAAATTCATCTTTGTTCAAAATAATATTTGAATCATCTTTAGATGGTGAAACTGAGGCAGTTTTTATAGAGTCTTCTTGAGTAACTTCCGCCCATGAGGTCTTCGTAGACTCTTTCTCAGACGATTCCCGCTGTGATGTATTAACAGACGAAGAGCTATGTTTATCACTAGTCGGATTTTGAGATGAATCCGATCCCGCAAAAGGTTCCGCGAGTCCCACGCTCCTTCTTTCGAAAACTTCACTTAATTTATCCGCTGCAGATCTGCTGTGTTCCATTGAGTTTTCCAGTGATTTTCTATCAGATTCATTTTTTCCTTTATAGTCGGCAAAATCTTTGTAAGAATCTTTTGAATTCGATCGATCAAGTTCCCTCCCTGATCTTTCGTAATCTTGCATTTCCGATCTCCATTGGGGACCTGAGCCGTCTTTATCTCGTCTAAAATCATCTTCACGATCAGAATAGTCCCTGTAAAAACGAAACATGAAATTAAAATTATTTTTATTCTAATTATCAGAACGAGTGCGATACACAAATTACATTGACATACCTAGAATATGAACGACGTCCGTTGTGTGGCGCGTGTCTAGGAGCGTTATAAGCCGGCGGTTCCTGCCGTCTCGGTGCCGCCTTGCCAGAAAACGCCCATCCTTTATGTTGATCTTCCTGTTGTCTATCCTGTTGCCTATCCTGTTGCCTATCCTGTTGCCTATTCTGCTGCTGTTTCAAAAATCGCGGGGGTATATTGGCTTGGAAACTCTTGGAAAACGCTGGATTATTTTGATCACGATCGCGATTGTTGTAGTCACGATCTCTTTCTCTGAAATCGCGATCACGGTCTCCACGGTCACCCCTCTCCCTGTCGGCGCGGTCGCGATCACCGCGGTCCCGGTCCACTCGGTCGCGGTCAACTCTCTCCCGATCTGGACGATCGCGTTCCCGGTCCCTTTCTCTATCGAATCTTTCACGCTCGTTTCGATCCCTATTATCGTTCCGTTCTCTATCGCGCGAGTCTTTGTCATCGGGTCGATCTCGATTATCGACTCGGCCTCTGTCTCTAGATTCGACCTTGTCGCGATCACGTTCACGGTCCCGCTCTCTAATGTCACGATCACGGTCTCTGACGTCACCTTCGCGATCTCTACGATCTCTATTGTCGAAGCGATCCCTGTTTTCGATACGATCACGCTCCCTGTTATCTCTATCACGTGTATCGTTGCGATCCTTGTCTCTATTGTCGGCTCGGTCTCTGTCCCTGGCGTCGAGTCTATCCTTCTCTCTGGAGTCAGAGTCTCGGTCTCTGTCTCTGTTGTCGTTTCGATCCCGGTCCCTGTCGCCTCGGTCGCGATAATCTTTAGGCGGTTGCGACGAGGGCGGTGGGTCTCTCATTTGTCGTCTCTGTTCCTCCTCTTTTCTCTGGCGAGCGCGCGCGACCGCCTGGGCAACCTCGTTGCTCTGTTTCTGGCGTCGCTCCGCCCACAGTTGATCCTCGTCCCCGGGCTCTTGAACTTTCGATTCAACTCGCTCGGTTTCGACACTGCCTCGGTTACCCTTATTAGATCCTTTATTAGGAGCCGATGTTTCTCCATCGGAAAAGTCTAGCTTTTGGCTGGAAAATTAATAATAAAAGTTACTTATCAAATTTTAAAGAAGATAAAGATACTGACGCATAAAATAAATAGTACACTAACTCATAATCGATATCGTCGTGCTGCGCCCAACCGGCATCTCTGGACATGTCGTCGAGTGAAGATATCTGTTCGTCACGTAGAATGGGTCTCGCGGTAAGCACCTCGACCGCGCGGGGCGTGGCGGGCGGGCGCGCGGGCTGACGTGGCGGCGGTCCTCCGCCACCTGGTGCACTACCGCTCGCGCCGCTACCGCCGCGCGTATCCCGCAGTGCACCCAGCCCGCCTAGCCCGAGCCCGCCCCCACTGCTACCTTTTACCAACTAAAAACCAATATTCATATGTTAACACCAACCTCAAACAATGTTCTTAATAATAATAAGATAGAAAACAACAACAATACATACAAAGGAAGGCAGAATGGCACGATATGCGGGCGTTTGCTGTGTGTTGGACGTAGGAGGGGGTGCGGCGGCGGGTGAGGCGTTGGATTCTTGGCGGACGCCTGCCGTACCACCGCACGTCCAGCTGCCTTCGGCTGTTGTTTGAAAAACAATAACATTAACAATACAAGTATATTGTATCAGTATCATAATGAAAAAAATAAACCATAACAGCACATACTCTGTGGTCTTAATTGTGGTTGAGGAGTTGAATGGTCTGAGGAGCGATGTGATGGCTGAGCTGCCGCTTCTAATGAAGGAAATTCTGTTCGAAAGTGGGGTGAAGTCGGAGGCGGTAGCGCTACCCATCCACCGGGTCCTGTTCCCGCAACCACACTGCTGCTCGAAGTTGTAGGCTGAAAGAATTATTTTATTTTTTGAACACACCTTTAACACAAGAGTTTAATGATGATAATATTTCACTATTATGAAAAAAGCTTTAAAAATAAAATAAACATTGAACTTACTAAAGTTTGGGAAATGCATGTTGGTGGTGAAGACACAGAAGTAGATACAGCAGACAATGAGCTGAAAATAAAAATAGTAGGTACATACTAATTCTAAAAACAAAAAGTCAAATGATGGACACAAGTTAGAAATTTTTGATATTACAAATCTATAAAATCGAAATAAATCTGAATCACTGGAAGTACTAAGCAAATTATACTATGTATGAGTAAACACCTAACTTTCACATTACAGTTCATTGTTAGAATGCTAGCTAACAATTTTAAACCAACCTATTCATTATAATAATTGAAAGATCATTAAATTCTTTAAAAAATGTGTGTGTATATGGCTTGACAAACCTTCAAAAGCTAAGAATGCTCCAAGTGTAACTTTAGGATTTAAATGGGACCTTTAAATCCTTCCATTTGGGGTAGGTCAGAAATGCCACAAATATTCTTAACATAGAAAAGGGGATTATATTAAAGACTTACTTAGCGTTGGAGTCTTGACCAGTTTCCGTTTTCAGAGAAGGCAAGTTGGCAGGTGGACGCCTTGTTGAAGGTACTTTTCCAAGACTTTGCATTCCATGTTTGCGACTTAGTTGAGATTTAACAGAGGACGGTTCCGAATTCTCGTTCTATCAAAACACATTTTTCTAGTAAATTAGAGTATCCAGAAGCTAATTTTACAAGGTAAATAATTTAGTCCTTATATTAGTAAAGTAATTTAATTCTTAGTATAAATATCATAGATAGAACCTTTGTCAGTAATTGCTTTTATCAATAAATAAAAAATATTTTATGAATTATACAGGGATTTAATATAATCCTGTTTTTAATTTTTTAAAACTTCATGTTTGTGTTACGTGGTTTAGTACCAAGAGGTTTAGCCCTTGTTGTTTATTGTCAGGGTAAGTAAGATTCTTAGAACACGACTGTGCAAAGTGCAATTATTCCAGATTTGAGAAACTCATCCTATACTGAAATCCATAGCCATAGTTTTGAATTCTCAAACAAGAAAGTTTGCAGTTAGGGATTATTAAATGGCTTCAGTAGATATTTCACAATTTACGGAAATAAATTGATTACTTTTCAACGAGCAAAGAATGAACATTGGCAGTACAAAGTACTCAATCATGATCAAACAGAAAATAATCCTCCATTTGCAATAATATAACAGGTATTAGGTGGGCGTGTACTGATACAAAGTTACTTATGTATATAGACAGCTGTTCACTCACCCTATTAGCGCAATACAAGCTATTGATGTCCAACTTCTGATACTTTTGCTTGCCGGACGTCGGCTTGCTCTGCGCCGTAGTGCCTCCGCCGCCCGGCGTCGAGAGTGCAGACATGCTGCGACGTACACACCATCAGGAGGTTACCCTCGAACCAACCACCAACTGTAACCACCACAATTTACACTTGAGACAAAGCTTCACAATCACTTCACTTTCCAATGTTACACTGTTGTCCTTCACACATTACTTTACGCCTGAGTAATTATTCCAGAAAGCAGCGACTTTTATGGATAGTACGAAGATCCTTTAGAATTTAATGAAGATGCACTGAACACTTTCACATCACCAAGAACATTATTTGAGCCCTGCCCTCCGAAGTTTATTGACGTGTTACATCCGTTTGACTTCTAGATCGATGACTTCCAGATTTCACTTCAACGATGCAACTACACTAGTTTTAATTTAATACAATCCACAACTTTTGATCTAGATTACAATAACGGTACTAACAAAGTAGAAGAACGGTAAATAAACTAATTTCTATCTTTCTAGAAATATTAAAACTGAAATAATTATGTACCTTGGTCCGTTACAGTAAGTATTACGGGTTTTAAATTGTATAAGCGCAATTTGAAAGTCTTTTTGGATGATTACTTTGGATTTCTACTATAATCTACGCTACCAAAACTTATATCACTTTATTTTAAGATGGCGTCTCCAAAAGACGATCTCTTCTCTTCCTTTTTTTATTTTACAATCAATAGAGTGACGTCACAAAGACGCGACACAGCGCCCTCTATCAAAAAACTGTTTATTTTTAGATTAGCCGCACACATCCGGCGACGAACGGACAGCCATTCGGTTTGCTACAGCAATGTATACTAGCTTATAAATACAGTTTATAGGTTGGGTGATCGGTGTCAAGGCATTAATAAAATTTATTCGCCGTAATGCTCCTAAACATACAAGTCGATAGCGATAGGTCTGTATGGGTCGCAAAGTGCACCCTTGCATTTAGGTTACCATGTCTGTTGAATTAAAGGGAGTTTGTTTCTCGTGTGTACGTAGCTTATAAGAAACAACGCGCACGGTCGGTTTTATTTTTTTTAAATCGGGCTAGTATTTTTTGTTGTCTGTGGTCATTATGTAAATATTGGAAGGTAATAATTTTCAGTCGACAGTGACAAATTCGTAACAAGAATTTGGGGGTGTATTCCTAAAACCTAGATTTCGATTTTCATTCGATATTTCGATTGAGATAGTTTCGATCGAATTTATTTATGGTGTTTTTAACCGTGCTATTTGCAAAAAAAGAAGGATGCGTATTTCAACTTTGATGTTTCTGCGTGTTATTTTGTTGAAATTTTTCTTTAAAGTTTAACTAATAGTAATAATAATTAGATACCTACTGATTTTATCAATACTCTTCTAAAAGGCTTATTACACTACCCTGATTCAGGGTCCCTAACCCTTAATCTTAATTAAGGGTTAGGGACCCTGAATCAGGGGCCTCCCTTAGGAGGTGTAATATGAGTTAGGCAGTAAGGGTCCCTAATTAACTAAGGTTCAAGTCGTTGGGCGCGCGTGATTAGGGGCGGAGGGGGGGCGGTTTTTGTATGGAAATCTCGTCCTAATCACGCGCGCCCGACGACTTGAACCTTAGTGAATAAAGGCACCGGTCCGCCTTACTTAGGGTTGCCAACCGTACTATATAATAAAGTATATACTTTATTTCGGGTTAAATGTACTCTATACTTTATAAGGAAAATAAAGTACGCAGAATACTTTATTTCACATAGTTTGTAAAATAGTAGTAAGTATAGTATTTATTACATTTCATTTATTTATTATTAACAAATTATTGACTACCTAATTTCGGAGCCTATTCGTTACAAACAATCAAAAAAATCTTTCCTCTTTATAATAGTAGTATAGATTATTGTGACCTTTTCTAGTAGCAATGGTAAAAAAAGAAAATAGTTTATTAAAAGTTGGCAACCCTAGCCTTACTCCCTAACCGCGCTTACTACCTTTTTAGTGAGTTAGGGTCCCTTTTTAGTGTAGTGTAATAATCGAGGTAAATAATAAGGTCCCTAACCACCCTAAATTCAGGGACCCTGAATCAGTGTGGTGTAATAAGCCTTTAAGTCTACTATAAACAATACTCTCTATGACATTCCACAATGACTATACCTACTTTAATAAAGTAACTCAAACTTAAACAATTTGCAAAAAAAATATTATTTAAAAAATGAAATAATACTGAGCGCTTTTTTAGCTTCGTTATTCACGCACGTACTTCAAATAGCGAAAAGCTATGAATTAAATAATAATAATGATAAGTATGCTTGTGTAAAGGTAAAGACCTTAAAAGGGCAAGGAAACTAAGTACTTGAACTTGGCCCACGGGACTTTGATGATTACGTATCGGCAGAACATTTCTTTCTCTGTGGTCCTAACCATCGCATCGGTAGCTTGAGCCCTGTCTCGCTGCCGATGGTCTTCTAGGTTTATGTTTTTATAAAAATGTACCGTCTTTTTTAACAAAATTTGCATGTTTTTCATAATATTTAAAATTCAATTTTGTAAAATCTAATTCTAAGAAAAATAAATGAATAAGAAATAATAATAATATACTTGTATAAAAATGGGATATTCACAAATAATTTGCTTTTTTTAAATAAGATTAAGTAATTATATTTATGAACATAATAATCAGTATTAAAATTAATACTTAAAACAAAACATGTCGCACTCGGGGACTGCCGCGGTAAAGCTATTGCATCGTGCGAGCTTCGTACAGTCGTACCATATACATATCCACGTTAAGCGAACGCTCGGCCGGGCTACATGGTAGGCGAAATGGGGGGTGATAGGTTTTATTTTCATTACGGAATTCTTGATTCGGTCGCCGCGCTCAAAGCTCGCGATAAAAGCTATGCAATAGCTTAAATACATGATAAGTAGGTAGTACCTATTAAAAATTATCGGTTGAAAACAAGTAATTTTCAAGCTATTGCGTAGCTTTTATCGTGGGCTTTTTTTTTGGAAGAATAAAAAGTCCAAATATAATTGAGTTATTATTTATGAAGCTATTTACCTACCTATTTGTTAATCTCCACTTACTACAAATTCTACTGCTACTTACGTATGTAAAGATAAGTAGCTACCACCATCTTTTGCCCTTCTCAAACGCGCATGCGTATTCCGACTTGTGTTCTATATTGATATTCGAAAAATCAGTAAGCGGGTATCTGCGGTGAAGTTCATAGGTCGAAGAGCGTTTGTGAAAACCGGCAGCCATGTCCGGAAATTTAGGGATGGAACAATTGATTCCAATTGTCAATAAACTTCAAGATGCTTTTACTCAACTTGGAGTGCATATGCAGCTTGACTTACCACAAATTGCTGTGGTTGGTGGACAGTCTGCTGGCAAAAGCTCAGTTCTGGAGAACTTCGTTGGCAGGCAAGTCTCGAAATATAATTTATGATTACAAGTAGGTAGGGAGAAAAACAAAGGTCCTTAAAAAATGGTTCGAAAAGTAAACTAGATTTAGAAAATTTCCATGATTGGTTAAAATTTTACATTATACAATTATTAGGTAACTCTACGTTGCCTTGATAATAAATGAAACTTTTCTGTGTATATGTATGTATCTCTGTGTCCTAATACATAAGTATCACATAAATATTAACAAGCTTTAAGATGTAGAAGCTTGTTAATTTCTGGATAATGTCTAAGTGTTATGTAAAATAAAATGTCATTGTAGCTGTAGGTATCTACTTATAAATAAGTACTGCTTCACCTACATTTCGATTCGAATCATGATGATAGTATCGCAGTACCTACTTAACTATCGTTAACTGTTTAAAATAAGGAGATGTTTAAATGTCAATGAAGTCTACAGTAGATTTCAAGGAAATATTTTATATTAATGTTGATAATTATTTTTGTCCCGTGGCCTACATTTACTGCGCATGCCTAGAGATATTGATTTAAAATATTACTCTGTCATTGGTTGTGTTACCTTATCTACACCTTACTTACATAATAATAAAGGTACCTACTTATTCATTGTAAACAGATTTTTATTTTATAAAAAGGTACCGCCGCGCGAAGCTGAAGCCACGACTGTATGCAGTTGATATTGACTTCACACGACTGCAGCAGACTGCGTGCAGTTGATATCATGACTGTATGGAGTCGATGCAGTCTGTACCTACTTTTATAAATCTTTTTTTTTAGGTTCCTACTTAGCAAGACCTAGATAGGTTCTTGAAATGATTAGATTTACCGTTGGTTATATAAAAAAAATGATGTAGCTGAAACTTATAAGCCGTATTTTATTAGTAAAAATTATGATATTTTCATTATGCTCATAATTTTTTTAAAACATTGACAGTTGTCGATTCTGTCTCTACTCAACAACACAACGCTTCGAATAATTTCGAATCGATATTATTATGTTGCGACATCGACAGTACCGGTAGAATTACAGAATAGCCGCCCTCCTCCATGTTGAATGAAAATGTCAGTTTGTCAGTGTATTGATGATGAATTGGTGATGTGATGAGCAAAGTGTAATTTAGTGTTTTACTGAAAAAACTTTAATGTATCGTTTTAAAAATGTCTGGGAATTATGGAATGCAACAGTTGATCCCTATTGTGAACAAATTGCAAGATGCATTTGTGCAAATGGGCGTTCACATGTCCCTTGATCTTCCTCAAATTGCAGTTGTGGGTGGTCAATCGGCAGGAAAGAGTTCAGTTTTAGAAAATTTTGTCGGCAGGTGAGGTTTTACGGTGACAATACTGCAATCTCGATAGTAGGTTCTATTTCGATCTAAATCTGTACTATCAATCATCTAGTAGGTAATGACTTTAGAGTAGGGTGAACTCTCCTCACTTTCAGGGACGTACTAAACATTCTTTGTTTGCTACGTTTATGTTAGGCTTTTCTCATTTCACGAAGAGTTATGTAAATCATACCTAATTACTTCAACAGACACTGATGATGTTTAGGTAGGCATGAGTCATACTGTATTTCCCTGTTACAAATATTATTTTATGTCTGTACTCCAAAGTCAAATTGTTTAGTTTGTACATAAAAAAACTTACAAAGTTACAAACCACCTACCTATGTAGCATAGATACTATCTCATAAATGTTAGGATTCTTCAACTATCATTAATCTTCGTAACAAAGGAGTATCAGTAATATTTTTTGTTTCTTCTAATGTTTTATTATCAGTTTATTACTGATAACCTACCTAAAACAATATAAATTGTCTAAGTTTTCATGGTTATTATAACTTTTGATGGTACTTAAGGGAAACTGGCCAATTACCACTATTCATATCCAATGGTGTTGGCTGTGTGTTGCCTCTTACAGAAATAAATCTTATATATAAAAATGAATCGCAAAATGTGTTGGTAAGCGCATAACTCAACAACGCCTGGACCAATTTGGCCAATTCTTTTTTTGTTGTGTTTGTTTTTGTCAGGAGAAGGTTCTTATGAAAAAAAAAAATTACAAAATTGCGCAGAAAATTATTACGCGGGTGAAACCGCGGGGCGCAGCTAGTAAATAATAAATAAATATTGCAGGACATCGCCATCTAGCCCCAAGCTAAGTAACTAGACTTGTGTTATGGGTGCTAGACAACGGATAAACTACCGATATACTTTTCATTTATACATTTTTATACTTATAATACATAGAAACAACCAGACCACAGACAAATATTTGCCTGAGGCAGGAATCAAACTCCGACTTTTGCAGTCCAGCATGGTGACCATTGTTCCAACTGGGTCGTCAACAATCTAGAATTTTATTTTGAACCTTACTTCACTATACTTTTTCCATTATTAATTAATTGATGTTTTTATTAATGTTAGGTTATTCTTTAAGCGCTGTTATCTGCAACTAGACGTCTTTAGTCGGGTCCTTTTTACGTAACAACGGAGAAGGATTCCACAGAACCCATACTATTCTCTCAGTTTAGTCAACCATGTCCAGGGGAAAGAACTTGTTAATATGTTCGTAGCCAACTACTTGTACTTGTATACGGGATGTTTTTCGCGATTAGACCCTTTTTAATTGGGTCCTTTTTGCGTGAAGATGGATTAGGCTCGCCAAGCACCTACTACCTTCTCAGCTTAGTTGACCATGTCCAGAGGAGAGAACTTGTCAATACTTCTGGAGCCAATTCAGCTGCGGGTTTCATCAAGATGTTTTCCTTCACCGTAAGAGTAATGTCAATAATTAGCGCACATAAATTTTTCTTAAGTAAAATACATTGGTGCACGGCTGGCCGGGATTTTTTTAGAATACCTATCTACCACTAAGCCAACATCGCTCTTTAGTAGCCAACTAAACTTGTGGCTCAGTTAGCTCAAGACAAACCTTATCACAATGTTTTCCTTCACTGTACGAGCAATGTCAATTAGCGCACATACATTTACAGCACAAAACTTATAACAGAAAAAGATTCAAACCCCTGACTTTCGGAATGACAGTCGAGGTGTCTGCTACTAGGCCAATATCACTCTATTAATGTTAAATATTTTCTTGCAGAGACTTCTTGCCCAGAGGGTCGGGAATTGTTACTCGACGTCCTTTAATATTGCAGCTTATCCATGGAAATGCAGGTATGAACTGCATAATTATATTCAGATTCTATGATTGCAAAAAAGTTAAGTAGTTTAAATATTAACAAAATGGTGATGCTTTTATTAACCTTCAAATGAAGTTCATTCGGTACAATTAACGAATTGTGTTAATAGGTTGTGAGTGTATTTTTAAAATGAATCCTGTCATTTTCATTTGCTTTATTTCTTAAGTGTCAGCTTCTGTTTGTGACTTAAAAGACTAGATTGTATGTATGTTTTTTTAGGGTTCCGTACCCCAAAAGTAAAATAAGGAATCCTTATAAGATCACTCTCTTCTCTGTCTGTCACCACCGATTTTCTCAGGAATGGGTGGAATTAGCAAGTTCATTAAAGTCACAAATATAATATATATGTCTAGCTATTGTGAGCAGAGATGGCATGCTGAAAAGAAAAAAAAACAAGGTTCTAGTAATGAAAATTGTGATAATGCCCACTTTATGAATAGGTTTATTCTGATTGTTCATACAATTTCATATTTAGAAAAATTAATATCTTAAATGAAACGACCAAACATTGTTCAATCAGTAAACCCTCCTGTAGAAAATTTCTAAATCCAGTAATCAGACTCTAGCTAGACTTAACTAAAGCTTCATGGATCCTACTCATTAAAAGTGCGAAACTCTGTCTATATGTATGTCTGTTGTTCAATCATGGAGCTCCTAGCACATGGTGGGTGACACCTGTCTGGGATTCAGACAAGGTTACTGTCATCCCAACATTCCCACTCGATCGGTGTATAATACCTAGACTATATTATTTATTTTTTGTAATCAGAATGTGCCGAGTTCTTGCACTGCAAAGGCAAAAGGTTCGTGGACTTCAATGAGGTCCGGGCCGAGATCGAGGCGGAAACGGACCGCATCACGGGCACCAACAAGGGCATCTCACCCGTGCCCATCAATCTACGAGTATATTCTCCTAATGGTAAGAATTTTGAACACATTATGTACCTACAACTATCAGTATTTCAACTTTAAAAGCTACATCTATAGTCTACAGGTTATGGGTTAGGAGCTACGATATTCCGCACTTAGGCATAAGTCTGCCTATTGCGCGTGATAAGTCTATAGTTCCATACTAATGTTATAAAGAGGAAAGATTTTTTGTTTGTCACGAATAGGCTCCGAAACTACTGGACCGATTTTGATGAGACTTGGTATGAGGATACATTGATGCATTGGGAATAACATAGGCGGTTTATCCCGATATTCGGGGATCGGAAGTTACGCGGGTGAAACCTCGGAGCGCTGCTAGCACTGGTTGTAATAAACGTTTTAAATGTATTAGATTTTGATGTAGCTTGATGCCCCACACAACCCACGCAACTCTAGACATAAAGGATGAAAGTTATCTCTTATTATAAATACGGAGGTGTGTGTGTGAGTTTGGTATTTTAGTTTGCGTAATATATCGAATTACAGAAAAAGATCGAAAAGAAGAGTTGCGTTCCGTCACACCAAGGTTTTCCTTGTTAAGTTCCTCTTTTTGTGGAAAGTGTGTCTTCTGTTATTGCAAATTGTACTATGTTATGTGTATGACCACCCGGTCAAAAGAGTGTTATGTATGATATAAATCTGACATCCATTCGCGATAAGATTATCGCTAAAGTTGAGTAGGTACTCTAGGTAACAGTACCTAGAGTACCTACTTAACTTTTGCAATAATTCGTACAGACGAATTATTGCAAATTGTACAATCAACGTTCAAAAGTCGACCGGCACCGTAACGTTTACAATCCTGTGCAGCACTATTTGAACATTATAACAACGTAACCCGTAAATCGATCCCACGTTGGTTGGTGTAGCGGATGGTGGCTTATACCACTCGGCCAACTAAATACATAGATAACATGTTGAAAATAATAATCACACAGTACTTTTAATTCAAGTATTTATGTTTGTGTGTAACGTCCATTAGAAGAAGGTCGTAAGTCCAATACTTGTTTATAGTATTATTGTAGCAAACTGATAGTGGACTTATGACGCATACTGTACCTAGGATGTACATTTTAATCCTAGCTATGCTTACTACAGCTTTATTCAAATAGATATGTACCTATCAGCAGAATTGTCGATAATGATTATAGAGGCATTATAGAGGGCGTCAATATCTATCAAATAATGATCTATTTGTAGTAAATCTATGGAATTTATGTCAACGGCCTTTTGGCCCAAACGCGACAATCTTATCTTGTTTAATAACAATACTGAAACGACACAATTCCGTCTTCCGTTGTGAATTGTAATTGA
Organism: Idaea aversata; assembly: GCA_907269075.1. Lineage (NCBI taxonomy): Eukaryota > Metazoa > Arthropoda > Insecta > Lepidoptera > Geometridae > Idaea > Idaea aversata. The sequence goes on from OU026084.1 coordinate 5,674,075, forward strand.
TATTCGTTTTAATATTGTTTGTTGGAAATGCAGTTATACTATTAAAATAGGTACCTACCTACTTGGGTTGGTAACTAAAGATATTAACTGAAGTAATCAACGGAACTACAGAACAGATTTACATGAATTTGATTAAAATAGGAATATTTCGAACCCCGGGGTTTGCTTGTACTTGTGCTTGTTCAAGGGCTGTTTTCCGCAATTAGACCCTTTTTTTTATTGGGTCCTTTTTACGTGAGGATGGAGTAGGCTTGCCCAGCACCTACTACCCTCTCAGCTTAGTCGACCATGTCCAGAGAAGAGAACTTGTCAATACTTCTGGAGCCAACTAAACTTCGATGGTTCTTCCTTCACCGTAAGAGCAATGTCAATTAGCGCACATAATTTTTTCTTAAAAAAGAAAAATTCATCGGTGCACGGCCGGCCGGGATTCGAACCCACGACCTTCAGAATGAAAGTTGAGGTATCTACCACTAAGCCAACTCCGCTCCTGAACCCTGGGGTTGAGGATATACTCCTTTGTGTCCCAAATATTCCCAAGCGATCGGGACTAACACCGTCTAAAGCACGGAAAACTATTATATTCGTCATTGTCATTGATTTATCAATGTTATAAACAGTATCTTACTTGGAATGTATCATTCCTTATTAATTGCTTACTCATACGATTATTCAGTTATTGACGACGTTTGTTGTGTTTGACGACCTCTGTGGCGCGTCGGGCGAACACCCGACTGCGACGCAGAAGGTTGCGGGTTCGATTCCCGCCGGGAACAAGTATTTATGCTGACCATAAATTCTTGTTTCTGGTTCTGGGTGTTTCCTATATGTATAATATGTATATATTTACAGAAAAAAAAAAAGTATATAAGTAGTTTATCCGTTATCTGGCACCCATAACACAAGCATTAAGTTGCTTAGCTTGGGGCTGGATGGCGATGTGTAATATGTCCTGAAATATATTTATATTTATTTTATTTATTTATTTTTATTCCATATACTCTTTTAGTATTACTGACTTATTATCTACTAGCTGTTGTCCGCGACTTCGTACGCGTGGTAGTTTTATTTTATGTACTAAAATCTTCCTCTCGAATCACTCTATCTATTAAAAAACCCGCATCAAAATCCGTTGCGTAGTTTTAAAGATCTAAGAATACATAGGGACAGACAGACAGCGGGAAGTGACTTTGTTTTATACCATGTAGTGATGTAGGTATATTGACCTTGACTGCGCAAGAGTACATGCAGCAGTAGGTTTTAGGAACTAGTCATTGCTACTCCTCAAAAGAGGTTGCCCATTTTTTTAGGAGATTTAAGCCAATTTTGTCAACGGTATTTCAGATTTATTTTATAGAAAAACGACTATGATTTAAACTTCTGTTAAAAGGAAAGGGTACCGATGGCTCTCTTCATACAAACTATTACAAACGTAGTAGACTGTTTTCTCTCTGGAATGACACTAGTGTAAATATTTTTGGTGCAAAAAATTATAACTGCTATGACCATGCCCCTATTTTTTGCTTTTTTATTATTTTTAATCTTAATTTCTATGATAATTAGAAAATGAAAAAAAAAAAACAAAAACATAGGGGCATAGTCATGGCAGTTATAGGTTTTATGGCACAAAAATATTTGTGCTAGTGTCATTATCCAGGGAGGTAACAGTCGAGAGAGAGTATATGAGAGTAGAGAGAATATGGAGAGAGTGCGGGTACCCTTTCACCTTAAAGAGGGCTCTGGACATCCTTCTTTATAAGTATCTAAGAATAATATGCCTTAATCTATGCCACCGTACATTATCTGAACCAAAATACAATTAGTTAACTCTAAAGTTTTCCAATAAAGTAAATATACGCAGGCTATTAAGACCTTGTATTAAAGCTAGAGATTCAGAATTAATGAGTCATCGTAGAAGCAGTATAGTACAAGTTAAATCGTACGCTTAAGATACGGAAATTATCTATTACACTGATATGCAGGTGTAATTAATGGGTGTGTTTTCTAATAAATACGTTTAAATTGTTTTTGTTATTGACTATTGTGGCATTCTTGTAGACACAAACACCTAGCAAGTTTATAATACCCACTATAGCTTGTTACAATGGTATTTGTATCTTTGTTATGTCATTTTTAGGGTTCCGTAATCAAAGGGTAAAAACGGGACCCTAATACTAAGACTTCGCTGTCCGTCCGTCTGTCCGTCTGTCCGTCTGTCCGTCTGTCCGTCTGTCCGTCTGTCCGTCTGTCCGTCTGTCCGTCTGTCCGTCTGTCCGTCTGTCCGTCTGTCCGTCTGTCCGTCTGTCCGTCTGTCCGTCTGTCCGTCTGTCTGTCACCTGGCTGTATCTCATGAACCATGATAGCTAGAGAGTTGAAAATTTTCACAGATGATGTATTTCTGTTGCCGCTATAACAGCAAATACAGAGAAAAGTAAAATATTTTTTGAGTATGTATGAATTTTAGGTTATTTTTATGTTTACAATTTTTTGGCAATATCTTTTTGTTATTACATTATCGCAAGCTACTAATTACTTTATTCACCGCCGGGATAAGCTCACAAGATATAAATAGCTAAACTTTTCATATCGGTTATCTCTTTGCGAAGCTAATGGCGTGGCTAATCTTACCCTGCGTACACAGAAACCCCGTTTAGGGGCCGACCACAAATTATTCATACTAATATTATAAGGCTTGTGTTTGTTTGTTTGGTTGAATGGGCTAATCACAGGTACTACTGGTTTGAATTGAAAAAAAATTGTGTTGTCTATACTAATATTATAAAGATTTGATTGTTTTAAACGAATAGGCTCCGAAAATACTCGACCGATTTTGATGAAACTGGTATGAGGATACATTGATTCATTGGCTAGTTTGTATTCCCACGCGATCAGGAGTATATTTATCGAGAAATACACTATTAGGCTTCTTTTTATTTTGATACCAGCTGCGGCCCGCGGTTTCACACGCGTAATAATTTTCAGCGTGACTTTCTTAATTTTTTCATAGGAACCTCCTGACAATAACAAACACAACAAAAAAAGAATTAGCGAAATCTGTTTTCGAGATTTGCGCTTAGCAATACATTCAGCGAGCGATTCATATTTATACTATAGACTAGCGACCCGCCCCGGCTTCGCATGGCTGTATTATGCATGTATTATATCTAAAAACCTTCCTCTTGAATCACTCTATCTATTAAAAAACCGCATCAAGATCCGTTGCGTAGTTTTAAAGAAGCATATATAGGGACATAGGGACGGACGGCGAAAAGTGACTTTATTTTATACTATGTAGTGACTATGTAATGATGATTCTCACGGGATCGGGACTTACGCGGATGAAACTGGCGAATCCAAACTTCTCTTATTGTATAGAGATTACAAAAAGATCCTAATCACTGCATGAACAAATAAGGCTGCCTATTCGCGTAATTATAATTATGCAAGATTAAAGTTGTGATTGCCACTTGTTATTCGGTACATACACACTATCCTCCTATTGATGACCTAGATGCTCAATCAATGCTTGCTCGATGCGTCTTACTACAAGGTTGCGATGCGAGTACTTTACTCGTTATTAAGTGAAAATGTGTGCTCGTATGTTATTTAGCAATACGTAGTGTTTAAACAGTATGCTCTTTTTTTGGCGTCGGAGTTGATGCGTTACGTTACGTATCAAAATATATAAGATTTTATTTACTAGCGACACGCCCCGGCTTCGCACGGCTATATTATGCATGTATTATACATAAAAATCTTCCTGTTGAATCACTCTATCTATTTAAAAAAGTCGCATCAAAATCCGTTTCGTAATTTAAAGATTTAAGCATACATAGAGACAGACGCGGGAAGCGATTTTGTTTTATACTATGTAATGATGATGAGCCACATGCCTAGCTCGCATCCGATACGAACAAAAATAAAGGATAGATTAGGCAGTGTTTCTACCCTAAGATAACGTCCTAAATAACTATTATTCGTATAGTAAAGAAGTGATTACCATGCACACCGAGAAAGTACTAGTAAATAATAATTAAACTGGATAGCGAAATGAAAGCTATTCTATACTAATAAAGAGGAAATATTTGATTGTTTGTTTGCATTGAATAGGCTCCAAAACTACTGAACCGATTTAGATGATACTTGGTAATTTTAATAGATAGAGTGATTCAAGAGGAAGGTTTATATGTATAATACATGCATAATATAGCCGTGCGAAGCCGGAGCGAAATCGCTAGTCACTACATAGTATAAAATAAAGTCACTTTTCGCCGTCCCTATGTCCCTTTGTATGCTTAGATCTTTAAAACTACGAAACGGATTTTGATGCCTTTTTTTAAATAGATAGAGTGATTCAAAAGGAAGGTTTATATGTATAATACATGCATAATATAGCCGTGCGAAGCCGGAGCCGGTCGCTAGTCTAGAATAAAGTATAGTCCAACACCTTAATTTTAACCTTAGACGTAAATTGTATTTAGGCTAGACAAAAACTCGCTGCGTCCAAGGTGAAACTGCCATGCGTCTCATACAGACTTCCTTTATAGTCATTATTTGGTAGTTACTTACCTCAACTAAAGTCATTAGTCATTGGACTTTACGTACTATAGGCACCTACTTGGTTACAATAATATTTAGAAGTCATTTACCTGCCTTGTCATTCTTCTCAATTTCTGAAGTATTTAGTAGTAAATCACTATTATCACAATCACTACATAGTACGAGTATAAAACAAAGTCGCTTTCTCTGTCCCTATATCCCTTTGTATGCTTAAATCTTTAAAACTGCGGTTTTTTTAAATAGATAAAGTGATTCAAGAGGAAGGTTTATATGTATAATACATGCATAATACAGCCGTGCGAAGCCGGGGCGGGTCGCTAGTTGTGAATATAACTAAGCTCATAATATAAATTAGTTCATTTAAATCCGTCATTCTATGTATGATAAATAAAATCTGTTTGATTTTCCCGCAATAATCTTGGATATCTACACTTAAATAATAAAGAGGAATGATTTCTTTGTTTGTAACGAATAGGTTTCGAAACTACTGGACTGATTTTGATAATACTTGGTATGAGGTTACATTGATTCATTGGGACTAACATAGGCTACTTTTTATCCCGATATTACCACGGAATCGGGAGTTACGGGTGAAACGGTGAAGCGCTGTTGGTAAAAACTATATAATTTAAATTCAATCAACATTTCTATAATACGTTGCGAATTAAAATATAGACTAATACTTACATATTTATTATTATCAGAATGTCTGAAGTATTTAGTAGTAAATCACTCGTGGTATGAATAGAACTTAGTTCATAAAAATCAGTTAATTGAAATTCGTCATCCTATGTATGATAAATAAAATCTGTTTGATTTTCCCGCAATAATCTTGGATATCTACACTAAAATAATAAAGAGGAATGATTTCTTTGTTTGTAACGAAGAGGCTCCGAAACTACTGGACTGATTTTGATAAAATTTGGTATGAGGTTACATTGATTCATTGGGACTAACATAGGCTACTTTTTATCCCGATATTACCACGGAATCGGGAGTTACGGGTGAAACGGTGAAGCGCTGTTGGTAAAAACTATATAAATTAAATTTAATCAACATTTCTATAGTACCTTGCGAATTAAAATATACACTAATATTTACTTATTTATTATTATCAGATTGTTTACCATCCTAGGAGTTACTTTACGTGTCATCGCAGTAAAGATGATGCCATAAATCTTTTCTTATCTATCTTTATCATTTAATACTTATCTATTTTACTGATTCATTCACTTCTCTAGCTTACTCGACTATTGTTGGTAGAGCAAGGGTAGTATTATTATGTTAAGATTGAAAAGTTAGAGCGGTCTGAAATTTTTATGTAAAATTGTATGAAATGAATTATATTGTTTCTAAATAATTTCAATGTGGTTTTACTAAGAAATGACGCGCAACTGTTATAAACCACTAGCTGCGCTCCGCGGTTTCACCCGCGTAACTCCCGATCCCGTGGGAATATCGGGATAAAAAGTAGCCTATAACCTTCCTCGATAAATGGACTATCCAACACAAAAAGAATTTTTCAATTCGAACCAGTAGTTCCTGAGATTAGCGCGATCAAACAAACAAACAAACAAACTCTTCAGCTTTATAATATTAGTATAGATTAACTCATGGAAACGTACACACATCATGACTTATTTCATTCTCAGAATGAAAACAAAACACTTTAGTATTAGACATTTACTTAATTTAGTGCTAACGAAGTATCAGGAAAAGGGGAGCACGGTACCAATTAATTACGTTTAAATGCGTACGTGGGAACGTTACTGTCGCTTGTGGACCATCGGGCAATGTTCCATCGTAATAATTTAGTTTTGCATGTTACTGTATAATAAATACGAGTATATACTTACTTACATATTTTTCTAAAAACTTAAACCAATAAAGGGACCTGCTTTTTCAAAGTTCAGTTACAATTGTATATTGTGAGTAAAGGTATCTGAAGATAACTTAAATATTTCTAGACTCTGCAGTGAAAATAAATAAATATAATAAATACTGCAGGACATTCCACACATCGCCATCTAGCCCCAAGCTAAGTAACTGGACTTATGTTATGGGTGCTAAACAACGGATATACTACTTGTGTACTTTTCTTTGTAAATAATATACTTATTATCCTATCCTATCCTACTAATATTATAAATGTGAAAGTTTGTGTGTGTATGTGTATGTGTATGTATGTTTGTTACTCCTTCACGCTAAAACTACTGAATCGATTGCAATAAAAGGGGCCCGCCCATATAATGCTGTTACTGCACAAAAAATTGCTTTCATTCAAAACATATGTAAAAAAAATTTGTTAATTTACGTATCAATCGATTAACATATAAAGTATTTTATAATATTTTATAATAATTGATATAAAAACGACAGGAAATTAAATAGTACCTACTTACTTAATAGACAAGTTGCTCACGCTAGTGCTGTAGCATTTTTTTTCCCAGAGTTGTTGAGACAACAATCGATTATTGATAATTGACCATAAATAAAACAATCGATTTGTATAACTGTGTTTTTCACGACAGGAAGAATCGGTCACCGATTTCTGAAGTACGAAATCATAACGATTAAATATTTGTGCGTAGGTATACGGCGCCAATTCACTGCTTACTATCCGTTCGACTTAGACTAAGTAGAGATAGGGAATAGCGTAGCTATATACCTATGACCAAACGACTTCATGGACGACGACATGGAAAAACAGGAATGTTCAAGAGTTTCACTCGAGCTCTCGCTATCGCCATATCTAATTGTGTAGTCGCTCCCCCTTTTTGTTTTTGTTTATTTTTTTTCTCTAATGTACCCAACCAGCAGACTTATTATATACATACATTTACCCTTTCTATCGCTACTCCTGTCAACGAAGGGTATGCGCCGAACTTCCGACTGTAGTTTTTGAGATATAAACATAATTTCACAACGTTTATTGACAGTTCATCTAGCTAGACATACCTATCTTTCGTTGACAGCTGATCTAGCTCGCTAGATCAGCTAATAAGCGGGCCGTTGATCCCAGCGCCACCTACCCTTCTCTAGATGGCTTTGGGATTCACCAGTAGAGAGAAAATAAACGACATCAGTTTTTTTTCTAGTTAAGCACCTATCAGTCTTCATTTCTCTGCCAAATCATCGAATTAAGAACCTCCTCGAATGATAGTCGATATCGAGCGATATCGACTACCTATTCAATCGAACTTTACAAAATCAACACATAACACCTAATGAATAATTATCTCCTAGAATAAATAAATACATTAAAAAAAAACTGGTTGCCTGTAAAGTCGGTATACGGGCGAAAGTTTTACGTGACAACAACTGTGCTCGAGTGGAAGGGACGCGTGCCTTTCACTTTTTATGTCTGTCTCTCTCGCTCTTAGGCGGGCTAACCATGCCCGCGTGCCTCTCACTCGCTCTCATTGTGAGCGCATAACGTGAGCGGAGCGTAACGCAGTTTCTTGAAGTGTCACCCGGCAAACCAATTTATAAAACGTTGTCACGTCAAAAATATAAATACAATAATATAATGTATTGATTGTTCAATACAATATATTTTGATCACCTAACTAGCTTTTGCCCGCGACTTCGTCCGCGTAGTAGTCGAAAATGGACCAAGAAATCACGTTGTCCTATATAAACTTCGCCCCCCTTTTTCACCCCCTAAGGGAATGCCAATATCATACAAAGAACGCACCCTCCAAGTTTCAGGTCTCTACGATCAGTGGTTTATGCTGTGCGTTGATCCATCAGTCAGTCAGTCAGTCAGGATTTTATATAAGATAAGATTACTTCCCTTATCACAGTAAATATCTGATTTTCAGAAGTAAATTGGTAGCTATTTATTTTTTATTATGATTTTTAACAAAAATATTGAATTTTAATTCACTGTAACGATTATAGGTAATCGATTATTTTAATCGATAAATCAATACTTCAAATAATAGTCTATGGTCGACATCCCAATCCCTATGACTTGTCACATAAACGTCACTCAGAAAAGTTGTTTCGCTATATTTGCTCGCATACTTTTGTTGTTTATTTGTTGACTAAAAGCTTTTGAAATGGACTCCGATACTTCTTTTAACCTCGATGACCACGGCCCGAATATGGATACCGTATCAGCCTCATACGACAACCTCAGCGCGAACTTGGATACAATATCTGCCCAATCGAACGACCCCAGCATGAATACCGGCCCAAGTACTTCCCAACCTTCGGTCTTCACCACCAGAGGACATTTACGTTGTGTGAATTGTGGTTTGAATGTCACGAGAATCCGAAGACATTTATTAGAAATTGCAGAAGTCCGTAGTCTTGTTCAGCAATGGGTTCAATCACAGCAGGTAATTAATTGTCATTTATTTTAGAGCACTAAGTAGGCTTTCAGATTTAGGTTCATAATATCCCCTGTTTTTAACCCCCGACCCAAACAGAGGTGAGTTTATGTTTAAGTTTGATATGTGCGTCTGTCTGTGACAACATTGCTCCTGAATGTATGAACCGATATTTATATTATTGTCTGAAAGATGATATCATCATGAATGTTCTTAGCTATGTTTGATGAAATTCGGTTTACCCCTTTAAAAGTTAGGTTCGGTTTGTTTGTTATGTGCAATTTACCACAATCAAATGAATGAATAAGTGCAATCCTTGTCAGTGGGGGCCTTTTAACTATTTTCACAAATAACTTGCATATTTATTAAATAGTACTTAAGTAATTGTACTTAACTATGAATATAATTATTGTTTTTTTTTTAGGTGCTAGTGTCGAGTGACAGTTTGGTCTGCCATTCTTGTTGGACTGCAGCCTGGGACCATATACGAAACTCAACCCAAGAACCACATAATACAGCAGCACCTGCTGTTAATTATAGACGTGTGTGCATCAGCTGTGGTAGATCTCTTGTTAGTGGCAGATTACACACATTGCGGTCTGATACTCAACGTGAGGTACGCATAAGAGATATGATTGCAAGTCAAATAGCACCACGAGAGTTGCCAAGATCAGCGGTTTTATGTCATACTTGCTGGCGAAGGACTGACAGAGCAGCAACAAGATTGGCTGATGAACGAGAATCTACATCAGCTACATCACCTTCGGTGCAATCAGTCACTCAATCCGGAAACCAAGCAGTGCAACCAGGTTTGCAAATATCTGATAGCATATCATTGCCTAACTACATAAGGGCACCTCACAACCAAAGTAGGTGTTTCTACCCACACTGTACTGAGTCTGATCGACACATTGTCCCATCACCACTGCGGATACGCTTATTTTGTGACTACAATTACTATGTACCTCAGAATTGTAAAATCTGTTCTTATCATTTAAGAAGTAACGACTGGGAATCACTTTTAGAAAATATTGAAAATCCTATAAGAACATTTAGCGCGAGTCAAATAGAAGATTTCGCTTCATTACTAAAAGAAAATATGGTCACAAACTTAGATTTTGAAGACTTTAACAGTTTGCCTGACCATATTGTCCATTATTACATTGGACATACAAAGGAACAATTTAATCAAATATTAACAGATGTTCCGAGACTGTCTGCTATGTACAGAGGTTCTTTCGCACTTGCTGCGTACCTAATAAAACTAAGAACTGGAGACAGTGATGAACGTCTGTCAGCATTACTAAAAGTACCTAGAAGTACATTAGAGCGGCTAATGAAGAAAGTACGTGAAATACTACACCAGGATTATGTTCCGCAGAATCTGGGCATAAATCATATGTCCCGCGAACAAATTGCTTCTAGAAACTTGTTAATTCCGAATGGATTATATGGAGGAGAAGAAAGAAGGCCAATAGTGATTGCCGATGGCACCTATATATATATTGAAAAAAGCTCGAATTACCTATACCAAAAGAAAACATATTCATTGCATAAATATCGGAATTTAGTCAAACCTTTTCTTATTGTGTGCACTGATGGTTATATTGTGGATGTTCTTGGTCCTTATGCAGCAACAACCTCTGATGCAGACATAATAAAAAAGGAATTTCATAATGAAGCGAGTCCATTTAGGCAATATTTTCAAAGAGGAGATGTGTTTATTTTAGATAGGGGCTTTAGAGACGCGTTACCACTTTTAGAAGCTTGTGGTTATCATGTTCATGTACCACTGTCACCTGAGGACGGGGAATCACAATTGACAACTATCGATGCCAACAAATCAAGAGCAGTAACTATGTGTCGATGGGTTGTGGAAGTGGTAAATGGCATTTTTAAAACTGCATTTAAAATATTTCGCCAAAATTATTTTAATACCGCTTCCACACACCTAATGGTAGATTTTTCCATAGCTGCTGCTCTAATAAATAAATACCATACGAAAATAAGAGACAGGGAAGATGCAGCACAAATCCTAGAAATTGTAAATAATAAAATGAATATAGATAATGATTTATCGGATTATGTTAGGCTAAGAAACTTAAATAGAGCAAGAGCCGACTTTAGAAACATAAATGTTAATGTAGAAAATGTTACTGAATTCCCTGTCCTCTCATTAAATGATTTAGTTTTGATTGCGTGTGGTACCTATCAAATTAAACAAGCAAAATCCTACTACGGAGAGCATATACGCAATGATGGCTCCTATCAAATAGAAGTATGTAATAATCGAAGAAATAGCCTAATGGATGCTTCAAACTTTGATAATAATTGCTTGCTAATAAGGGCCAGGATATCCAGCAGACATATAAGTCGCAAAATATACTTTGTATATATTTTAGTAAGTGCAAATGAAAGCGGCTACAATGCAGTTAAAAAATACTGTTGTAATTGCATTGTTGGTCGTCGAACAGTGGGATGCTGTGCCCACGTTATGACTGTGATATGGTATCTGGGGTGGGCACGGCATCAAACAGATGTTTCACCTCCGGCACAATTTCTAGATAATATATTAATAGTTTACGATGATTAATTATCAATTGACTATCTGTTGGTTGAGATAATGATGATTAACTATCAATTTAATTGTTTTTATATAATATAATCGTGATAATTACATTACTAAACTATTTCAGTTGTAGTTTAATGTACTGATGTGAAACTGGTTTATTGTGAAAATAAAAATTGTTATATCTCGTTACTAAAAACTTTTTTTATACCTAACTTATAAGCTCTCTTATAGCTAACATACCCTAGAATCATTAGCATTAAGTTTCAAGTGTGTGCAGTGACAGCATATTTTACAAGGGAGAGTGGGCATGCCCCTTTGGTATGTAGATAGCTAGAGGCCTGGATTAACATATAGGCAACTTTTTATCCCGAAATTCCCACGGGATCGGGTCTTACGCGGGTGAAACTGCGGGGCGCAGCTAGTAATACATAAAAACAACCAGACCATAGACAGATATCTAAGCATAAATACTTGTCTGAGGCGGGAATCGAACCCGCAACCCTGATGTGTTTGGCAGTCCGACATGGTGACCATTGTGCCAACTGGGTCGTCAAATGTGACTGAAATACAAAACTACGTTTCGTCAAACAGAGAGAAAATCTTTCAGTCGGAATGGTACCACGCCTTCGCCTACAGCGATCGATACACGTACATACCTAGCGCTCGCTCTAGCTGTTACGCTCTTGAAACTTATATTTTTACAGCACAGATGATTTAAACAAGGCAAGGCAACTGAAATGTATGTATTAGGTACCTATGTAGCTACGTAATACTGATTGGAAAAAACTACGTAGGTAGTTAGGTACGTTTTGTACCGTTGAAAATTCAACGGCGTAATAATAAGCAACATCGATCGATTATTATTTTAGGCGGCTTTAGGGCAAAGGTCGCTGGTGTCTCTATTTATAAACATCTTCCTTCATTGATTTGATTTTCTCATTATTTGATTAATGAATATGGTTTTCAATGGAAATACTTACGTTTGTAATATTTTAAAACTGCTACGTAGATAGTATCGTTCGAACAATGTGTTTCAACGAAATGATAGAGTAATTACTCGATATTTTTGGACTCTTAATTGTCCACGTCATCAGTGAGAGTTTTAATATCATAAAACTGTGTAAATGTGTGTAGCTGTATCAAATTGATCCTTTATTTGACTGACCTTTAGATACGCCTACCTACCCAACTATTAATACAATGGAATGGTTGAAAAATTCAAAAGCAAAGTTAATAAAATAAAAATACGTTTTCTTTAAGTCACGCACGACTGATCTTAAAGTCTTTGACTTCGTACAATTTTGAGTCTAATAGCCTAATATGAGTTGACATTTTTTTATTAAGAGCTAATCTGAGAATCTTAGAATCAAAAGTTGTTTGGGTTTATTGTTAAGTAAGTCCGTTCTACTGCAATAGCGCTGTGTCCAAAATATTAAAATTGTCAAATAATAAAATAGACCTGTATCATCTCTTCTTTTATCTACAAAAGGTCAAAAATGCTAAATTATTGATTAGTTACCTTCTCTTGTATCAGCGAACAGGCTAAATTGGTCGTGGTAATAGGCCAATTAGTTGGAGTGGCCATTGCTTCCATTGCCAAGTGTCCATGCCTTACCCGGTAGGAATGTTTTAAAAGAACTAAAGGAGAGCGGAGTTGGCTTAGTGGTAGATACCTCGACTTTCATTCTGAAGGCCGGTCGTGGGTTTGAATTCTGGCCGGCCGTGCACCAATAGATTTTTCTTAAGAAACATGTATGTGTGCTAATTGACATTGCTCTTACGGTGAAGGAAAACATCGTGATGAAATCCCCGGCTTTATTGGCTCCAGAAGTATTGACAAGTTCTCTCCTCTGGACATGGTCGACTAAGCTGAGAGCTGAGGTGCTGGGCAAGCCTACTCCATCCTCACGCAAAAAGGACCCAATTAAAAAGGGTCTAATTGCGGAAAACAGCCGGTATATAAGAACAAAGAACTAAAGACGGGTAGAATCTTTAATATAACATGCAACAATAATCTAATTTCACTAATATTTTCAGTACTCAACTTGACGCTGATCGATTTGCCGGGTCTAACGAAGGTGCCGATCGGCGACCAACCGGTTGACATCGAGCAGCAGATCAAATCTATGATATTCCAGTTCATTCGCCGTGAATCCTGTCTCATTCTCGCCGTCACGCCCGCTAACACCGACTTGGCGAACAGCGATGCCCTTAAACTTGCCAAGGAGGTTGACCCACAAGGTAAAATTAACTATAGAAATGTTAAAGGGGTCCGGACATTTATTTCCCATACTAAATGTCCGTCCTGGCATAGTGTTTTTTTTTGCGCGGTGCATTTCGAGACCAATGGCAACACGTTAGGTTAAATATCCCGTTTCAGAGACGCTTTAGCGGTTTAGTGTGAAGGCATTATTTGTTTGCTAAAATGCCCTCTATCGATTGGCATGATTGGTCTTAAAATGCACCGCAGCTTTTTAAGTAACTATGCCAAACTGTCCAAGGCTTTTATGTGTGTTGGACCACGCAATGTAAATATTCTAGGGTTTTTGCGTTTTAACTGCGATAGCACAATCATTTGTAGGTATACTTATTTAGTTTTTTTGATGGTTTTCCCCCATGTTTTTCCTTGTTAAAATAACCCGGTATTCCTAGTTTACTAGTAGCTACGACTTTGGCAGTACGCGTTTATGATTTATTTATGTGATCAGGTCTCCGGACAATCGGTGTGATAACAAAACTGGATCTCATGGACGAAGGAACGGATGCTCGCGATGTTCTCGAGAACAAACTGCTCCCGCTTCGGCGCGGTTACATTGGTGTCGTTAATCGCTCGCAGAAGGACATTGACGGACGCAAGGACATTTCTGCTGCCCTTGCAGCTGAGAGGAAATTCTTCCTGAGGTAATTGTTGACTGCAATTTGCAATAGTTCTTATAAATTTTTAGCGACACCTCGGATTCATTGAAGATCGTCAATATAGTTTAAGTTTAATTGAAATTGGATTAAGTTTTTTTTGACCATCTTATCTTGCTAGCGATAGTGCAATAAATTACATCAAAAAATAAATACCCGCTAATTATCTGCGGTAATATCCCGATTTTTATCTTATCAAATTATTTTAAACTTTTTTGAAATTGTAATTATTATCTAACAGTCACCCATCTTACCGTCATTTGGCCGATCGTCTCGGCACGCCATACCTGCAGCGAGTATTGAACCAGCAACTGACCAATCACATTCGCGACACACTGCCGGGATTGCGCGATAAACTGCAGAAACAACTGCTCACATTGGAAAAAGACGTTGATCAGTACAAACACTTCAGGCCAGATGATCCCTCTATCAAGACTAAGGCTATGCTCCAGTAAGTATACAATGAAAATATTGAATTCATAATACACTTCTTGACCACTAGAGGGCTACCATGTGTGAAAACAGCTAAGGTAACCTAGAGGTAAAGATTTAATTAACTCTTATACCTCTATGATTATGAAATTTCTATCCCGTATGAAATTTGTGAATTTTTGAGCCTATTTGAAACATTTAAAAATATTCAAAAAAATCTAGAAGTAAAACCTTTTACGGAAAAATTTTTTGGTCCAGATATGGAACTGCATGCGTTATTGGTTATAAAATAGCGTTTCCTGCGTCTGTATTTTCTGACGTGTACAGTTAAGGGGGTCTTCAAGTCGCGAGTGAATAGGTATTTTCTAGGAAAGCGTGCTATATCTTAGGCCGCATCGTCACTATCCGTCATCCATCTATCAGGCAGGTATGATTGTGGTCAATAAAATCTACTACCCCCTTATTCCAAAACGGGGTTTAAGGATAGTCCGAGATGTTGATTTAAACCATAGATTTAGACACAGATTTACTCATGAACTATAGTCTACTAAACACTATCCCTATAGATTATATAGGAAACTATAGTCTATCTAG
Source organism: Idaea aversata (assembly GCA_907269075.1). NCBI lineage: Eukaryota > Metazoa > Arthropoda > Insecta > Lepidoptera > Geometridae > Idaea > Idaea aversata. The sequence continues at coordinate 5,689,483 of OU026084.1, forward strand.
CTAACTAACTTCTAAAACTTAAAGTCTAACTATCTCGGACTATCCTTAAACCTTATTTTGGAATAAGGGGGATTGAGTTTTAATTTCCCAAATGAAGCCAATGGTTCATAAATCGCCCTGAAACAGTTTCAATCTTTGCTGAGACAAAAATAAGTCAATTATTTTTGCAATGAATATTATCTAAATCTGTTGGCTACAATATTGAAAACGCAGTCGATTTTCAGTACGTTCTATGCCATCTCCTACCACTTCGTTAGGTGGTTATTTCCCCGACTGATAATGTTCCATATCTGTTTGTATACCCAAATGCTGGTGTTCCATATATGCCATGTTTAATTTTAAATTAGGAACAAAAATAGGTATTATTGATACGATATAATTCGTTTTCCTTATGAGTTTTATATTTTATCTAACATGGTCATAACTACAAGAGTTTTACGCCCGAATACTGAAAGGCTTCTTATCTTAAATGGCGAATTAATTGACATTTAACTGTCATATTTGAATAGGATAAGAGCGTCTTACATATTAAGGGGACTCCTAAACGTTTGAGTATTCGGGGGTTAATGAGGTAGAATCGTAGTTTTTCCGTAGTTTTTTCCATAGTAAAAACATATAACGTTTATTTCTAAAGGTCCACAGAATTATGTATACTAATATTATAAAGCTGATAAGTTTGTTTGTTTGTTTGAACGCGCTAAACTCAGGAACTTCTGGTTCGAAATTAAAAAATATTTTTGTGACGGATAGTCCATTTATCGAGGAAGGCTTTTTTATATTTCGATATTCCCACGGGATCGGGAGTTACGCGGGGGAAACCGCGGAGCGCATCCAGTTATTAATACAAATTACTGCAAAAATTTTAATACAGACAAAAACAAATTACATATTAACTAAAAATTAAATGTCAAAAGCATAATGCTAAGGATACACGACGACACTGACACTCGACACAAATGTCGACACTAGTGTCCACCGCCGCGACATCAAAAATTACTACAGTCTGGACTGCAGTATTTTTTGATGTCGCGGCGGTGGACACACGTAGACACTCGATGTATACATCAAGTGTCTAGTGTTAAGTGTCGTCGTGTATCCTTAACATTAAATTAATTTACAAAATATTAAATCATAACTAAGAAAAAAAAGAGAGAAGTAAAGAGTTACTACGCAAACGAAGCCGCGGGTAAAAGCTAGTCATCCATAAAAATAATAATTGCTTTAAATAATTTCCCAGGATGATTCAAACTCTACAAACAGACTTTGAGCGAACCATCGAAGGTTCAGGATCGGCACAGATCAACACCAACGAGCTGTCGGGGGGTGCTAAAATAAACCGGCTCTTCCACGAGCGGTTTCCATTCGAAATTGTAAAGATGGAGTTTGATGAGAAGGAACTGAGGCGAGAGATCGCATTCGCTATTAGAAATATTCACGGTATTAGGGTAAGTTAAATACTCATTTAAGAGGAAATGGTACCGGGGGCTCTTTCCATACAAACTATTACAAACGTAGTCGACTGTTTTCTTCCTGGATAATGACACTAGAGCAAATATTTTTGGTGCATAAAACTTATAACTGCCATGACCATGCCCCTATTTTTTATTTTTTTAATCTTAATTTCTATGATATTTAGAAAATGAAAAAAACCAAAACATAGGGGCATAGTCATGGCAGTTATAGGTTTTATGGCACAAATATATTTGTGCTAGTGTCATTATCCAGGGAGGAAACAGTCGACTACGTTTGTATGGAGAGAGCGCAGGTACCCTTTCACCTTAAACACTTATAATAGTAAAGGATCCGTCTACCTTCCAACAAGCTGGTTACTGGATGAAAGTACAATTTTATTTCAAAGTAAATAGGTCAATAAATATACTAAAAATGGGTTGACTAAAAAAATTCAGTCCAGAAAGATTAATTAATTACAAAAAAACATTTGTATGTAAAGTCGGTTTACGGACGATAATTTTAAGTGATAAAGCCATAAGAAAACACTGATGAAAATACGATGCTACGGTTACCTACCATGTCAACAGAACGTGACACTTTTTGTGTATGCATACGGTGTTCATCAATTTATAAGTCGTTATAACGTCAAATATATTTTTAAACATTTTACAGACAAATTCCATACCAATGAAATACATATTTTAACCTAACTATGATATGTATGATAGTTTCATTTGGTGTTATTTCCCTCTATGTTTAACTGTCTTTTTAGAATATTAAAACTGTTAAGCTTTATTTCTAAATTCTTCTTCTTATTCGCCAGGTGGGTCTATTCACTCCTGACATGGCATTCGAAGCGATAGTAAAGAAACAGATCTCTCGCCTGAAGGAACCGTGCCTCAAATGTGTCGACTTGGTTGTCCAGGAGCTGTCTAATGTCGTTCGCATTTGTACTGAAAGGGTGAGTCTGAAACAAAGACATGGCAAACGGAAAAAAACAAAGTTAACATAAACACCATTTCAAAAAGGTAGATTTGGCCGTTTTCCCTAAATGTCTACAAATTTTATGTACCAGATGTCACGCTACCCGCGACTGCGCGAAGAGACAGAACGTATTATAATGTCTCACGTCCGATCGCGCGAACAGCAGTGCAAGGATCAACTCGTGTTGCTCATCGACTGCGAGCTCGCATACATGAACACTAACCATGAGGACTTTATCGGATTCGCCAAGTGAGTACTTCTTTATTCTAGTTTAGATTTAAACGAAACTACATTTGATCCACGCACACGACTTAGGGTTGATTTACATTAGATCGGGTCGTGTACGTGGCTCGGACGAGGCACGGAATTTAAACGCTACATACATTTTGTATGAAGCAATTATGGACGGGACATGGATCCGTTCCTTCCCGTCGGCGTCTGATAACCCGGTGTATTATAAACGCGCAGCACGCATAGGCTCCGCCCTGAAATCGCCCGGTCTAATGTAAATCATCCCTAAAATTAATAAAAAGTCGCATCACATGGGGCGTTCGTGGTTCCGCTCCGTGTCAATTTATAAGTCTAGTTCTGATATACAATGTATGGAGACCAAGACATCCAAAGCAGCGTACGTGGATCAAATGTTTTTGGTTTAGAATCACTGGGCTGCCTTTCCATTAGGTATTGGATTAAGCTATGAACATCAAACGACCTTATGGTGGATATGACAAGACAATCGATTTTATTAGTGAATATCGCACCTATTTAATTTAATGCCGGCCTTTATCATTTGCGGTCGTTAGATCACACAGTATTAAAATCGTTTTAAGACGCGAAATGGGGCTTAGAAGCACTTTTATTTTGTAAGAAGAGAGCCTTGACTAAATTAAATCATAAAATATTTCGATTATTTCGTAAAAAAATGTTAAGTACTTCAAGAATTTAAAAAAATATATATCGGTGTGTGGTTCAATTTGTTCATTAGTGTTTAAAAAAGGGCCGAGTGTTGTTATTGTTAAGGCACTTATTCATTGTATTCATTTCTGTCGTGTTTTGTTTGTTTCTGTTACGATTTGGCGCCATAATTGCTTATCTGACTGAAATGACATTTGGCAGAGATTTATCTAAGGACCCGAGGAAGGACATTGGGTATGTCTCCTCATTATTAACCATTACATCATGAATCCCAATATTTTAAGCTTTTTTCAACTTCATTCTTATAGTAGTTAGTTCGTTTAGGTCAAGCATAGGGTTTATAATCGCTTGACCTAACGCTTTGGTGTTTTGCAATGACTAATGCGTTTGACAGTCCAAAGACCAGGGGCAGTTAAATAGCTCATTATTAATGTGTTAGCGAATTTGGTCTCATTTTGCTAGCTCATCGAGCACTTTCATGGGCTAATATATTCTAGCTTTACTTTTCCATTGCTAAATCATTTATGAAACTATAATATTGTCCGATAACAGCGCACAAAATCAATCAGAAAACGCGAACAAGTCTGGACACCGAGCGCTCGGCAACCAAGTCATCAGGAAAGGGTACATGTGTATCCATAACTTGGGTATTATGAAAGGTAAACAAAGTTTTCACAAGTCTTTACATTATCAAACACTTGTGCAATCTGATCCCGTCAGAATATCGGGATTGAAAGATCTCCAGATTTCAGCTATCTATCTTAATATATATAAATCTCGTGTCACAATGTTTGTCCTCAATGGACTCCTAAACCACTTAACCGATTATAATAAAATTTGCACACCATGTGCAGTTCGATCCAACTTGAGAGATAGGATAGCTTACATCCCGATATTCCCACGGGATCGGGAGTTACGCGGGTGAAACCGCGGAGGGCAGCTAGTCAATCTATATACCAAGTTTCTTTGCAATTGGTTTAGTAATTTGAAGTAATAAACATTCCCTCACAAAAATTTTCATTTATACCTAATATTAAAGTTGGATGAGTCTGTGGGTTTGGGGCCGTTGTTCAAGGGTGTATTTAGTCAAATTACACGTGTAGCCAAAGGAGTATTTCGTCAAACTATAAAATCGTGAAAAAAAATATATTTTAGACAAAAGAGAACTTACGAGGTTGTATAAACTAAAAGCCTTTTGCTTGCACTTTCGGGTTTGCAAACAAAAAAGAAGTTGTAGTCTTTCGTACGGTATAAGGTAGTTGGATCGCTTTTTTCCAGGAGGTTCTCGCGACTACTGGTTCGTGTTAACTTCGGAAAGCATTTCCTGGTTCAAGGACGAGGAGGAACGCGAGAAGAAATACATGTTGCCGCTTGACGGACTCAAACTGAGGGATTTGGAACAAGGTTTCATGTCGCGGCGACACATGTTCGCTCTATTCAACCCTGAGGGCAGGAATGTTTACAAGGTACAAATACGTTACGTTTCGTTAGATTAAATTTTGTTTCAAGCGGCCTCAAAAGAAGAAGATTTTGGTTTTCTCCAGTAAATACATTATACTGATTACAGGCACATTATGGAGTCATTATACTGACTCCATAATGTGCCTGTTGGTGTTATACACCACTTCCCCGCTGCAAAGTACTAATCATTTTAAATTAATGTTTTCTAGGATTACAAACAGTTGGAGTTGTCGTGTGAAACACAAGACGATGTTGACTCGTGGAAGGCTTCGTTCTTACGCGCCGGCGTTTACCCCGAGAAGACGTCCGAAGCAGCTAACGGTGACGAGGTATGTTCATACAGATACATATTGTGATTCTTGACTGTTTTCTATCCTGCCTGTTCTAATTTCAACCCTTTATACTTTATATATCTTTACTTTACGTCTAACCTATAACCCCTATACGAAACTAAAGTAATCTATATTTGCTTCATAATATTCAACTTATGTTTCACACATAGATCACCTCCAATAAATACCGTACCTCATGCATGATAAATGATTACTAATTTAAAAACATGATGGTTAATTCAAGGACATACTATTTTTTTGTGATTTGATTAAAGGCAAATGTTTAGTTTTTACTGATATCGGTGATTTGATTCAGATTTCGTAGGAATTGTCTAAAATCATATGTTGTGCGCGTCTTTTGCTTGGAGATGATCTGTGGTATCACATATATTTAATGGTGCGGGTGTGTTATGTCAGATTTATATTATACGATATGTTGTTTTGCCATGCCATACAGAGTGAAGGATCGGAGGTTTGTTTATGCGAGCTTTTGAAACAGTCACATACATATGAACACACAGACAAACCATGTGTATATTACAATGTATTTCAAGAATCATTCGATATATCGCTTCGTATCTATTATATGTACTTGTATAAGTATTATGTGTATATGTTTTTATAGACGGTTAGAAAGTGTTATGTTTATTGAAGCAGTGCTTCGCGGTTTCCCGTGTAAGTCCCGATCCGTTTAAACAGGGTGTTTGTTTTTACGTGAGCCTTCAGGGATATATCCTAAACTATAAGAGATAGCAAAAATGCTAAAAAGAAGTTGCGTGCCCGATTTTGACAAAAACTAAAACTGCATTATTAGATTTTTAAAAAGTCAGTCAGGGATCGTCAGGAATTTGTTGATTTTGCAAAAAAATAATCATCCTATATTCTTGTACCAATCGATAGTGTTGCCGATAGAGATGAATTCCTGGAAACAAACATAGTATGGCAAATCAAAGGAAATAGCTCCTTTCAGCATTTTTCGCTATCTCTTATAGATTAGCACATAGCCCTGAAGGCTTAAAAGTCACCTTTATAATTGTATCGTCATACCAAGTTTCATCAATATCGGTTCTGTATTTCTGGAAATAATCCATGTAATACGCCATATGTTTAAACATACTTTAACTCCATATTATATTAGTGTAAATTAATTTCTTGAAATACATAACAATATAGCATGATGCATTTAGATTGTGTTTGTTGCTAGACCATCTTCGTTTCATAGATCATTATTCACGAGTTGAAAAACAGAATCAGTCATGTCAGTTTTTGTTTAGATTAATGTAGTACATTATCATTGTGATTTGGGGTTCTATTGATAGTTGTAAAATGGTTTTTTTATTGCAATAGTTTTGCTTTAGGCTTGTTTTTATCTTGATTATTTGATTTTTTTTCACTTTTTAGTTATTTCTACCTTTACCAAAGTTGGGTGAAAAAAGTAAAAGAGTAAGTCGACTACTATTCTAAATATAGCTTGTTTGCTACGATTTTTGAATTTTTAAGGTGAAGTGGAATTATGGATGATTTTAAATTGTTGTGTCGTTGAAAGTAAGGCATGTCCCGTTGTTAAGGTAGTAGGTATTTGTTGAAGCAGGTTTTTTATTGAAGTCGGTGGTTTGGTTTTTGGGGTTTTCAGCATGTTTTTTTACTGCTTTGCCCATATTCCTAAAAGTCACTTTGTCGAATGAGACTATAACGTATCGTCAGTTGAAAGATATTAAAAAAAAGTTCAAAGTGATTTTTAGAGAAAGTGATCGCAAGTGGGTTGTAATCCCTGAATAAAACAGGACTTTGGTAGAAGGTGGTAAGTATTTTGTGTATATGGGCTAATAAAATTGCTACTAACAGCATTTTGACATTAGATTTAGACATTAGACAGTATCGTTATATTATTTGCCAGAACATGAGATGTTTTTTATTTCGTCAAACAGACATAAAAGTGCTATTTTTTACTCAAAACTTCAATAACAAGTTCAACACTTACCTCAAATAAGAATTCAATAGCTTAGAAATGTTGGAAATCACTGTTAAAAATTAGAAACTTCACAGATCAAACTTAGCTAAGAATCAGTCGACTAGTATTGCTTATAGTCACGGACAGACGCACATATCAGCGTTCATTTACTTACTTACATACACTCAACGTTGGCAAAAGCCAATTCGCTCCGATCCGATCTACATAAGCACCCAAACAGAAGCCTAATTTATTCTTAAATTAGCTTACAATAAACTTGTACAGATTAAAGACAAGGTCACTATACATCCAAAAACACACATTACTTCATCAACCAATTAAGAGGAAAGGGTACCGGGGGCTTTCTCCATACAAACTATTACAAACGTAGTCGACTGTTTTCTCCCTGGATAATGACACTAGAGCAAATATTTTAGGTGCATATTATTTTAAATTTTAATTTCTATGATAATTAGAAAATGAACAAAACCAAAACATAGGGGCATAGTCATGGCAGTTATAGGTTTTATGGCACAAAAATATTTGCTCTAGTGTCATTATCTAGGGAGGAAACAATCGACTACGTTTGTATGGAGAAAGCGCAGGTACCCTTTCACCTTAAACAACCTTCTAAATTAAATTGAATCAACTTGCAGAGTTCGGACAGCGCGGGCACGAGCAGCATGGACCCGCAACTCGAGCGTCAAGTGGAAACTATCAGGAACCTCGTCGACTCGTACATGCGCATCGTTACCAAGACGACCAGGGACCTCGTGCCCAAGACGATCATGATGATGATCATTAATAACGCCAAAGATTTCATTAACGGGGAACTGCTTGCGCATCTCTATGCTTCTGGTGATCAGGTTAGTGTTTAACGCAAATCAGTGCCACTTGAGCAGTCCAGAGTTATCTCCAGATTTAATTGGTAAAATGTAAGTTACTGGTAGCGAATTAACCCTAGCTTACCCTTGGGCTGGTTGTTTCTATGTATTATAAGTATATACTTACAAAAGAAAAGTATAGAAGTAGTATTATCCGTTGTCTAGCACCCATAACATAAGTCTAGTTACTTCGTCGGGGCTAGATGGCGATGTGTTGAATGTCCTGCAATATTTATTTATATATTTTACTAGCTGCCCTCCGCGGTTTCACCCGCGTAATTCCCGATCCCGTGGGAATATCGGGATGTAAGCTATCCTATCTCTCAAGTTGGATCGAACTGCACATGGTGTGCGAATTTTATTATAATCGGATAAGTGGTTTAGGAGTCCATTGAGGACAAACATTGTGACACGAGATTTATATATATTAAGATTGACGCGAAAATACCGCAATCCTATTGTGAAATGATTGTAATTGGTTGTGGACACTCTAACTTTGTGTATTTGACTTTCAGTCGCAAATGATGGAGGAGTCCCCGGAGGAGGCCCTGAAACGCGAGGAGATGCTGCGCATGTACCACGCATGCAAGGAGGCGCTGCACATCATCGGAGACGTATCCATGGCGACGGTGAGCACGCCTGTGCCGCCGCCCGTCAAGAACGACTGGCTCGAGAGCCGCCTTGATTCCAACCCGAGACTCTCGCCGCCCTCGCCCGGCGGACCGCGTCGTGCCGCACCCGCCAACCAAGGTACCAATACATGATCAAAAAGCATAATCCCCTTAAAACATGGTGAAGCCAAAATAATTGAACAAGTATCTACGAGCTGACGAGGGCGGTTTCGTATAAAATTATCGTGTCGCGGCACCAAAGTTCTCCGAAACGGCTGAACCGATTTGTTTTTTTTTTGTTTATGGCAAAACAACGTTCGCTGGGACAGTTAGTTTGTTTATAAAAAAGCGCTCTTCCTCCGTATGCCTATAGTAAGTGTCCTGTTCCATCCCCAGGTTCTTTAGGACAGCGTGGCGCTCCCCCTCCCCCGGCGACGGGTCGGCCTGCGCCCCCGCTGCCCTCGCGACCAGGCGGCGCTGCGCCCCCGCCCCCCGCTGGCCGCCCTCAGCCCGGCCAGGGCCTGCCTCCACCGCTGCTACCCACGTGAGTACACACACTCTTTAGCTTCAAAACTCGTGGCATACCGTGCTATAAAAGTCTGATGGATTTGGGATGTGCTTGCCTTGGGTGCAAAATATTAATCTATGGTTTTTTTTTATATCGCGTGTCATGAGTGTTTGAAAGTGCTCTTATTTTCTCTTGTTTATGGGTATTGTCTATATCGTGAAGATCGTTTGTTTATTTCATCTTTGTATTCAAACGACGAAGTTATTTGTATATTTACAAATAACTTTGCTAAGTATTTACGCATAATGCGTGGGAGTGTTTGTACAAGATTACATGCGAACGCACACGTACTTTAGAAATAAAAAGTATATTGTGCGTTAAGTTTTCTTATTGTGCTTTGACTATAGGAATAAAACGATCTTCATCGAATAGAACACCATACAACCTGCTAGATTGGTGAACAATAATTTCCTTCAGAAACAGAATTTAATCAGAATCATTTTTTGCGACGACTGATGATGATAATAATATTACAGTCAATTTCCAGTCCATAGAGATTCATTGACACAAATGATTCTCATTTTTGTATGAAAATTGTTTTCATATTGTTTTTTTGTGGGAATAAATGTAATTGAAACCGTTGTCATTCGAGCTTTGCTTAGCTACCACTGTGAGGCGTTATTGTGGGTGATGTAACAGCCATAATTTGCGATATTTATACAATATCCAGCTTCATAATATCATTAACAGGGAATTTATGTTTATTAACTTGTTATATTAACTCATACGTATATATTAACTTTTACATATGTATTCGTATTTGCTTTTATTATTTAGTTATATAACTAATACTTATGTAGGTAGTGAAATATGAGTGTGGTTGTTTTCGCAGGCGGCGCTAAGGCGACCCGACACGCGCCCTCTAACTATATTAAAATACGAACAAAGGTACTAACCGTAGAGCTTGTTAACTTATTCCAGTTGACATGCTCTCTTATTTACATAATACATACCCAAAGATTTATTACCGTTTAGGCATTTATTCGTTAAGCCAAAGTTGAACAAATTGTAGTAAGTTAACAAACTGAATTAAAAGTTATATATAAATTTATACATAATGTTATATACAATATTATTTAGTTATATAAAAAAACAAATACTTATGATATATCTGAATAAAATGTTGCTTCCATGAAAATTAATAAAAATATAGTGAAATTATTACTCTACTAGTAGATTACGGATTTAATAAAAATTATAAGATAAAATAGCTTTTGTCTCCTGTGGGCATTCATTTATATGATTATTTTTACTATGATTATATATTTATTATAGTTTTTATCCCGTGTTATACCTAATGAAATATAATTGAGAATGAAGATTGAAGCTATTGTAAATTCATCGAATGGAATAAATGAGTTGCCTACTGAGAGATAAACCGTTAACCTTGCGTACCATCAATTTATACTAAATGTCTATGAAAAATAAACTTATAAAAATAGTAGTTAAATAGTTTTTCGGATATTCAAAGACGCGTTCGAGATATGTAGGTAGCTGTTACTGTTACAACTGCACATTATAGGTATAATAAATAAATTAACCAATGCACTGCATGTCTTCTACACTGCGTCGTTTGTGTGTGGCCTTCGATATTACTATCCTATAGAATTGTGTATGAACTGTATCTATTGAAATGTTTATCTGTAAATAACTTTATTCACAGTTGCCCTGTAAGAATTTTTAATCTTACTTTGCAATACAATCAAATTATGGCAGTTACATTATCACGATAATGTCTTACAGAGAAGCTGTGAGAGATCGCAAGTGTGTATTTAATTCTAGCCTCTTACGTTTATTTTGTACTTAAAACATATGGCTTTACATTGCAATAATACTTTAAATATGATTACGGTCTCATCACTTACAATAGTTGAAATCCATAACGTTCGTTGCTTGCTCTAGCTAGTCGGTCGCGAATATCTTTTCTGTCATTTTCACCTTTATGTGAAGGCTGAATTGGATGACCAGCGCTTACAGTGCTAGCGATCAAATCTCCCGGTCCGAAATCGTGACCGTACGAAAAATGCTTGAACATAGAGCGCGCTATATGTCCATTTCGGAACGCAACCAAAGTGACAGAAATTATATCCGACTGACCGGAGCAAGCAAATATAAGTCATTGATTTTGCGCATATGTCTTTTACTGTTGTTATTTTGGAATCCTTCTTATCACTTATGTGTCGTTAGTTTCACTCTTACCGTGACTCAGATGTTGGTTTGATTTTAATTATTAATCATTCACATTATTATTGGTATCTATTACGTTTGTCAAACTTAATGGCCGCTCTCTTGATTGAGATTTTAACTCGACACACTCTTGTAGCGCAACGTCATCGATCAAAAAGTTTGACAACACTAATAGCATCCAAAGTACCGACATCTGTATCATTTTGCGCCAATCTTACGCGGACTTTGATAATGGACTAGGAGGCCTGGCGGTGCGGCTGCGGGCGCTGCGACAGCCATGAACCAGCTCCCCCCACACATGCGGAACCAGATCAACCAGGCGGTCGGGCAGGCGGTCACCAACGCCGCCATCAACGAGCTCAGCTCAGCGTTCGCACGATTCAAGTAAACATACATAAACATCCAGCTAATCTACTCTCGTACTAATCAAATGTGGCTTTGTGACAACTCATAACACTTAACTGCGTATATTATACGTTTAATCTCGTTTCATGTAATCTTTGCAAACGTTATAAACGAATATGGGTATTCATTCTGGTGCAGTAGAGATAATGTTCTGATGAGTTTACCTAATATTAAATGCTACGAAACACGGAAAACACGGTTATATCAAATCTACAGTGACAATTATTTCTACTGCACCAGAATTACTCACATTATATATATCCCTATTACTTGGTGTTAGAGAATATTCATAATCATTACGTACGCAATGACGTCGATTAAGACTTTTTCGTTTGTGCGTAAATATTTAAGAAATTCCTATTTTTCAAGAAAAATAGCCCCAAATGTTGATAAGTCCTTATAAATGTTCTTAATACGCACATTAACTTAGACGTCATCCCAGTGAAATGAATTCTATGCCTAAATGCGACACATGAGTATAGAGTGTACAAGAGTAGACACTCGTGACTTCTGTTTCTTATATCTCGAATATGATTTTATCTACTTTCGATTAATTTAATTATAAAATAAGTAATGTGTATATTATTTTAGTATTTAGTTTATGATACACTTAAATATGTAAGAGACAGAAAGCGAGCTACAGAATAATCTTAAAAAATTACCGTCTGGATTTTCGTGATTGCTTATAACTTTTTAACAATATGCTTCAATAATCCTATGTATTGTGATTTCGTTCGGGATTTTTGCAGTCTTAAATTGTTCCTATGTGTCGTCTTACAGCGTCCTAATAAAATACTGAAGCAAACATTTGTAAATTATGTTATTTGCTTCTCGATGTTGTTGCACTCACTAAAGAGTCCCCGCAGACTTAAGACTTTCTTGCCAGCTGACAGTTTACATTAGAAGAAGACAATCGTCTACTTATCTGTCGCCTTATTCCTGATACAGTACAATCGGTCGCAAAAAGTATCTAGTCTGCGAGAGCTCTTAATAACACAGCTTGTGATACGATAAATGTTACCGTTTTTTCTTTGTATATTAATATTATAATCTAAATTAACCGTTAACTTGTGTATTGTTACTACGGATACATGTTTCTACGTCCTCGATGTTCAAATGCTGCAATTCGAAGGTCACACATAAACTTGTGGTTAGTTTTAGCCCCTTGTTAACATTCCAATGATTCCTAAGACGTATTATTTTACGAAAATTTGTGTCGAAATACTAATATATTGTACTAATCAGTAATCACATGTAAAAGTGTCCAAAATTATTTTTAAAAGTATGTAGTAATCAGTATTAATATAGCTATTGAAATTGTTAGAAATAGTAAAATGTTTCAAGCCGTTAATGTACTAAGATACCATGATATTATTGGAATTTATGTAATTTACTTACGTGGCTAAGGAGGTGATGACGTGTGGCGGAAACAGAAAAAATGAAGATTTTTGGCCATGGTCCAGTAAGCTGAAATGTATCTTGATTTTCTATTTTGCCTCAATAAAATAAAATGTTCTACCTTTTTATGCCGTATTTAGGCTTTAGACTTAACTTAATTCAAATAATGATGTATATGAAATTAGTTAGCGCTTAAATATGACGAAAACAAGGTAAATAATTATGTTTTTTTGGTCGTCGTTTAATTACTGGATCATTTTTACAAAAATCTTTTTTCTTTCTCTACACGGACACGAAATCCTTAACAAATTGTAATATATGTTACATTCAGTGGCTTAATATATGTGTATATTGGATTATGTAGCTAAGTCGCTTCGCCGACAGAAGACCATATCATTGTATGTTTTGTATAAAGTGCTAATTGATCGTCATCGGTTGGTTTAGGGTCGTAGCACACATATCAACTCGTAAATGGAACGTAAACGTATCAACTCCAGCAGTTCAGTATTATTTGTATGAAACTCCCTACTGCAACGCACACTAATCGGAATCGTAACGTAATTGCCTCGCCTCGGGACAACCTCACGAACCGCGGTACGGTGCGTGGTCGACTTGCCGTTCCCGCGCTTACGTCTCACCGTGCCCTAGCTGGCGTGTCTTCGTCTACACTTCACGTTTGGATACTGACTAACCGCGCGGCGGCACCCCGCCTAGCCGTAGCCGAGTTGATTCGGAGCTGCTGATCGCTTGACATCGCGCTTACGTTAGGTTGACGGCGAGGCGATACGGTGACAATCCGTTTCCGAGTTGATATATTATGTGCTACGGTAACCCTTATTCGTTGATACAGCGCGAGTGCACGTATTGTCGCGTAGAGCTAGCTAGTTAGCATAGTATAGTATTGTACTGTAGGTACTCGCCACGTGTATCCAACTATCCACGTCAGTGTTATAGGTGTTCTTAGGTTTGCCAGATGTTCTTATATTTAAGTGTTAAGCTTGTTAGGCTTTTCACTGGCACATGTTCTATTTATATTATTCCAATTTTGTTGTAAAACTAGCTGCGCCCCGTGGTTTCACCTGCGTAAGTCCCAATCCCGTAGGAATATCAAAATAAAAAAATAGCCCAAAGCCTTCCTCGATAAATGGACTATCCAACACAAAAATGTTTTTTCAATTCGAACCAGTAGCTTCTACGAGATTGATTAGCGCGTTCAAACAAACAAACTTTAACTACATATTACTATTAAGTATAGATTTTCAAATACTTCTTAAATATTTTGGCAGCCATTTCCTTTTTTTTTTCATAAATAAAAGTGAAATTGTCAGCTTTTTAGAGTATGACTTTTTATAGGGTATAAAAATATGGTTTGCAATACTAAGATGTGTGTCCAGATTTTGGGGCTGAAGTCTAGATTTGTCCACACCAGATCCGGCTTAGTCCGGTTTCTCAAAGTGCGCAGTGTGTTGCTTTTAATGAGCTGACAACCCTAGTTCTAGTAGCGTAGAACGAACACGGTCGTTTTCTTCAATACTTCCGTCTCACGTATGTATATGTCTATAACGTTGCATATACTCTCTTATCTATCACATGCATTTATTCGATAGGTAAATATACTCCAACTTGTTATTGTATATTAACTAAATATAAACAATATAATCTGATATTGGTAGAACACTGACGTAAAACAGAACTTATGAAATAATCAGACGATTTGTAATGTAACATTAAATGTACTTATAAAGGTTAAGACCAAAGCAGTTATGTCGTATATTATTGCTTTTAGCAATATCTTTGGTCAATTATTAGAATGTTTTATTAATGGTGATACAAATGAATTCGTTATTAAATAATAAATAGAACTTATCGAGCGTTTTATCTTTGAAATTTATCATTCACGACAGTTCATGGAAAGAATACATTGATCGAATTAGGTGGTAATTTTGGTATGAAAACTGATGGAATGGAATCAGTAGATCGAGGTTATGATGGGTCGTAAACACGTAACGCACTCTTTGCTCTATCGATATTAGCTAAATTTGATCATAAACTATTCATCAACGTTTTGCTCTCTCTTGTTAATAGCGTTAGTACCATCGAAAAAGGTATAGACAGTGATTGTTGGATTTGATATAGTTTATGAATATTGTTAATCTTATGCTGTATAAATAGAGTAATTAAATGCTATATGTGTACTAAATGTTTGGTTTATTTCAGTAGTATATTGCGTTACGATTTATAATCAATTTGCTTCGATATCCTACTAACAGTATTATTCTGATTTTACTGGATTTATTTAGGTAAGACGAGTTTGAACTTATTGTAGTTGCGCTTTAATAAGAATATTACAATTTCATTCGATATTTATATTATGGCAAGAGTTCAGTTTTAGTTGCATTTTATACATATAGCGTTCCGGCTGCAATCAAGCATGACATTGTAAACTACCAAAGAGCGCGCACTTGACACTTCCTTACAGTCTTTAAGGTGAAAGGATACCTGCGCTCTTTCCATACAAATGTAGTCGACTGTTTCCTCCCTGGATAATGACACTAGCACAAATATTTTTGTGCCATAATACCTATAACTGTCATGACTATGCCCCTATTTTTTTTTTTCATTTTCTAATTATCATAGAAATTAAGATTACAGATTACATAAATTAAGAAAACAGTCGACTACGTTTGTAATAGTTTGTATGGAAAGAGCCCCCGGTACCCTTTCCTCTTAAGGGGCGACATATCAGCTGCTTTCCGCGTTTGCACTGTCATATTTTACTTGTTTGTCGCCCTAAAGCCATTTCTATAGATCCAATCAACTAAATATAATACGATCCAATAAGACCTGGGATCCTGAATCCATTGAAGATGTTCTTTTCTATCTACCGGAGTGCTTCTATAGCTTTGTAAATAAATAGTGCATTAGTGAACGTAAATATTTTTGTACAAAAGGATTATATTTGCTCTCGTAATTCTACAATTTCTTTATTCTTATCTTATTTCTTAAACATAATTGAAGCTTGCTGCAATTTGTGGTTAATTGCCATAGCGTTAGTTGCTAAATCATTTACGTTTTAGGCATTAGATTGTTATCACTAGTAATATTTAGACTGCCACACAGCGGCAATAAATTGTATGATCTATCACACACATGTGTCTGTTATGACTCACTCTTAAGAGGAAGGGGTGTACCGGCGCTTTCTCCATACAAACGTAGTCAACTGTTTCCGCCCTGGATACTAGAGCAAATATTTTTGTGCTATAAAACCTATAACTGCCATGCTCCCTATGTCTATTTTTATATATATTTCTATGATAATTAGAAAATGCAAAAACCAAGACAGGGGCATAGTCATGGCAGTTTTTTTTGTACTTTTATCATGCGATCAGTCATTTCGACTACACGCAGAGAAATCGGAGTCAACCAGAAGTACAAAACTGTGTAGTTACATTTTTTCACGATAATTTTAGTCTGAAATACTGTATTCTTGTAATCTCTGCGATTTTATTTTAAACCTCACTAAATGTTTAATATGGTACACTAGAAAAATATTTTAAATCAAAGCTACAATAATTTTGTATTTCAAACAATAATTCTTGCTTCAAAAACGAAATGATTTGTATTGTTTAGTAGAATAAAATGTACAGTTAACGAAGTAAAGTGTTCTGATTAATGATCGTCATGTTAGTAATGCACTACGAAGTTGCCTGTAACCACAACAACATTGTTTTAATTACTACAAGAATCTATAATTATCCTTACTATTCTGTTTGTTTCTGAAAATAACTAAAACAAATTGTTATTGTGACAAAATAATTATGTTGTCATAGATGAATATCATGTTAATTTAACACTGTGTTCATTTATTTATACAACAAAATTATTGTCAAAACTACAATACTACATTTTTGTGAATGCAAGAATATTCTAGTTTAATAATTAGATTTATGTGTACCTACTTATTTAATTAGTTTCATGAGTCGCAACTAGATGGCGCCAGTAGTAATTTTAGATCGCGCTATCGTTGTGTTTTATCAAATTACCTTGGTCGAGACGACAATTTTGATTTTACGTACGGATTACGGACTCCGCACTTAAAGCGATATGTGGCTATACTCCACTATAGCCATAAGTGCTGCATTTCTCGTAGAGCGTACAGACGCGTAGTCTACGAAACAATGTAGTCGAACTTTAATATCCCTTTTTGCTTTCTAGGATTATTATAATTGATTTATATATCAAACGCAATTATCGGAACTAGAATATTTTATACACTACAAAAATATTTACAATAACCTAGTAAACGTAACTAGATTGTTTCTCCGTGTATACTAGTAGACTACTAGTGTGTACAATAATTTCTAGTTGGTCCTCAATAAAAAATATTTGGTAAAGACAACTAGTGGGTACTGCTGTCACGGATCCAAACAGAAGTTCTGGTTGCACTTACGAGATTTCTCGTATGTTTAACAAGATTTTTCTCTGCGTGTATAAGCAGATGAGGTGTGTGCTTCATGGCATTTAGGGCGCTACTCCCAGCGGATTCTGCCCTTTTGTTTATATGACCAGAAGGCCAATTCTCGTAAATAACATTGTTCAAATTACATTTCAATATCATTTCGATTGCATTTCGATCACAAATAATACCTTCAAAGTAGCTCAAAGTTAGCTTTTTGTAAAAAAAAACTGATTCCGATTGCATTTCGATTGCAAAAGATACCCTTGAAGTCATTTTTTTTACAAAAAGCTAACTTTGAGGATATTTTTAGCTACTTTGTGGGTAATATTTTGTGATCGAAATGCAATCGAAATGTAATTTGAACAATGTTATTTACGAGAATTGGCCTTCTGGTCAAAGATGTCACGCTGCTTTTTCAGCCGACGTATTGTCTCAGGGATGGTAAGTTGGCCCGCAAGTTGGTTTGGGTGCCTCTGTAGTCGTTCTCTGTAATTGGCTGCATAGGTTTCAATTTCCTGTTTCACCATAGGCATATTGAGGATTTCATGGACCTCTGTTGTTCTTATAAACCATGGTGCATTTGTTATCTGCTTTAGAATGGAGTTTTGTACTCTCTGTATGATCATTACGTTTGTAGCACTGGCAGATCCCCAAAGTCATGGCAGTTATAGGTTTTATGCAACATAAATATTTGTTCTAGTGTTATTATCCAGGGAAGAAACAGTCGACTACGTTTGTATGCCGTAGTCGGTAGACGTAGAGCCGGGTTCTCTTAAGATAATATTGATTTTTGGTAAATTCAACCCTCGTTGAAGTCGAGGATAAAAGCTTACAACGCAAAATATTGCCGCTGTATGATGGGTTATTTACTAAAAAATATCATAGAAAACTGAACTTTTGTCTGCAAACTATGAAAAATAAATACAAAATATTCTTATTAAAACGACTTATATAGGATAGCAAAAGTATATGCTTGCGAATAAATATGGTTATGGTGCATGTGTTTGATATACTTATAGCTGAAATATTAACAAAAATGTATCTTATAAGTATGATTTTAGATTAATAGCAAGAGAGCATGTCAGTAGGCTTAGGTAGGATGATAATTTCATTCTATAGTACTTATAGAAAAAAAAGTATGTAATATGATTTGTTAGAAAGCATGACTATATGCAATATTGCGCTTAAGCTTGATTTCACTTAGATGAAGTTTTTCAAGTTCAATCACTTAACCTGTGCCCCTGCCATAAGTTGTATTTGACGAACGTTGAAAGTTTGAGCCTGTCCGCGACGGCGATATCAACTAGAGGCGGTCAACGACGCGGCTGGCGGCAAGCGGGCGGGGAGCGGCGGTTCGAGATATTGTGGATAGGCTCATACGTTTAACATTAACGTATAAAGAATATTATAACAACTCGTGGTAGGGGAATGGTGGCAATAGCCCGTAAGAAGATTGTTATTTTAGAAAAACAATTTGCTTGTAAATTGATAGAACTGTTAGTTAATTTATGCCATGTCCAACACGTTAGCTAAGTATTTTTTAGATCTTAAATAAAGTGGATGATATAACTTTGTTAAAACATCTAGCGTCTAGCATAACATTGATTAATATAATAAATAATCCCTTAAAAGAAAAACGTTCCTATTACTTAGTTTACAAAGTCATAGCAAGCAGAAATTCTAGATTATATACTGACGAACACATAAACTGCATCAAAGTTCAGGATTACTTTAAAATGAATATTTTAATAAGTATGCACACTATTCATACGGATTTAAATAGAATCTATATTACTGTACCGAAACTCTTGTAAACTTAAAAATCATATTACAAGACGACTTTGTAATAAATATATTATTGTTTCCATGTTTTCTTGTACTATGATGCAGTTTATGTGTCCGTCATTGTAGTTAGAACCTTATTATTTTTATAGAAAATATTAAATATTACACGACGTTAGTACAAAGTTATGTCGTCCCGTCTAAAAGATATTAACAAGTTGGACGAGGCATAGTTGGAGTTGCGAATAGATGCATAATGTATACCTCACTGTATATAATAATCATTTTACTAAGATTATTCAAATAATTGTTATTAAAATGTGTTTATTTCTGTGTGTAGCCGACCGGGGGCCAACGCACCGCCGAAGTTGCCCGAGCGACCGCAGAACGGACGGCCATACTGAACTCACCCGACTTCGCCCATGTGATAAGCTTCACTGTACATACTCTGTACATTGCAATGTATATTTTATGCTTAGTATTTATGTGATGGACTGGTTACTGAAGTTATGTTTGAACGATCGATCGTCAGGAGTTGTTGACGATTTAGATGATGACACAATACAAATACCTACCTGTTAAATTTGGAAAAAAGATATAATTTTTATATCTAATTGGAATTTTACTACAAAAGGTCTAGTTTATAACCATGGTCTGCACTCGCCGATCGTTTACGGTCGTACGGATTACGCAAGCAGTGATTTCATACTACGATGCCGCGAAGGGACCTAGAAATGTTCTAGTTATTGAACCCGGTTGCTATAAGGTAGCTTTTGTTAGGTCAAGTTAGTGGCCTTAAAGAGACAAGTTAGTGGCTCTAAAGAGACTTGGAAACTAAAGAATCACAACATTATACGGAAGGCATGTAGTCACATTACCAATTAGCTGATCCCCACGTGACCTAGAGCTCACTCGCAAATCTGTAAGGTTGTAAAGTAATGTTACCTGATTCTGATTTTTTAAACCATATACTATACAATACAATATAAAAAAATAACTAAATAGGTAAATACTATATTTTTAACAGATATGCGAATGAGCTCTGTGTCACGTGGTGTTCAACTAATTGGTAATATGACTGTACGAGTAGATGAAGATCTATTAACAAAATATGAATTTTATAGTTTTTTTGTATTTAATTTATGTATATGAAATATGAATATGATGTTGCAAAGAACTGAGTTTTAACCTTGCTTAACTTCCGGTCTATGCTATATTCTACTTAGTTCATGCATAACTAGCAGCGCTCCGCGTAACACCCGATCCCGTGGAAATATCGGGCTAAAAAGTAGCCTATGTTACTCCCAATGAATCAATGTATCCTCATACTAAGTTTTATCAAAATCGGTCCAGGAGTTTCGGAGCCTATTTGTTACAAACAAAAAAATCTTTTTTAAATAAATTAATATATAGATATAGATTTAACAAACACACAAACAGCGCGTATAAATGCTACTTAAAGTTCACGTAGATGTTAAGTTAGTGTGCGTGCTTGTTCCGCTAAATTTATTTGCAATTTGCAACTCACTATTAATATAAAATTGTCATGGTTATTAAATCGATAAAATTATCAACCATTAAAAGGAAAGGTCCGGCTCCTTCTCCATACAATCGACGTCGACTGTTTGTCCCTGGATAATGACACTAGAGCAAATATTTTTGTAGCATAAAGCCTATAACTGCCATGACTATGACCCTATGTCTTTGTTTTTTTTCAAATTCTAAATATCATAGGAAGTAATAGTCTTAAAAAACAAAAAATATTTAATATAGGGGCATGGACATGGTAGTTATAGGCTTTATGCTACAAAAATATTTGCTCTAGTGTCATTATCCAGGGAGGAAACAGTCGACTACGTTTGTATGGAGAAAGAGCCGGGTGGTTACCTTTCGACTTAACTATTTAAAGTATTAGTAATCGAATGTTATTGTTATACAAATTCTATATGACATAAATATAGCAAGCTACAAAAATCTAAAATATGCTTGATAATTAAATTAGTAAATTTAATAGAAAATTAATAAAATTGTAATTACCTAATCATTCACAAAACGCTTCGATCGAAGTCTTATGAATTAATGAAGAACTGTTTTCTACTTCGTCTTAATTAATTTTTAACTGAAAACTGAACATAATCTGTCGCTATTCACGCTATAACGGTAACTCGAAATAGCGCTTGTTTTGCTCTTGCATAGAATGTCAGCGCAAAAAATTAAGATGGTTATCTCGAACTGTCGCGTAAAAAACGAAATGATTATTTCGATTTGACGCGTGACGTTTTTAAATCAACAAATTGAGATAATTATCTGTCTTACTTTACACGACAAGGCATCGCGGTTTTTCATGTTGACAAGAGAGGATAATCTCGATTTGTCGCGTGAAAAGCGAGATGGTTATCTCGATTTGTTGCCTGAAAAGGGAGATGGTTATCTCGACTTGTCGCGTGAAAATCGAGATGATAATCTCGCTTTGTCGCGTGAAAAGCGAGATGTTTACCTCGATTTTTTCGCGTGAAAAGCGAGATGGTTATTTCTAATTTTGCGTGAGTCGCGACCGAGTGTATTCGCTGCTGCAAACTTATGGTCGAACTCGACTGATATTAATTAATGTGTAAGATGTTTTGATGTTTGTGATAGAGGCTACTTGTAAGAGAGCCGAGTTGGTTACTACTGTTCACACTTTACTATCGCATTTAGTATTTACTTCTGGCGCGGGAACAAACGGTGTAACCACTTGCTAACTATTTTGAGATTATTTAATAGTAAAGAGAGTTATTAGTAATGTTTGAATTTCCCTAAAGCATTTATGTCCTGCTCTCTTTTTAAATGAATTTAAAAAGAAACAATTAGGTTTATTAGGTAGATACCTATTCTTATTGGTATAATATGGTTGCAGCTTAGTTTATTTAAATTTTATAAACATTCCCTTTTCCAATTTGTTTTCGCGCCAGAGATCTTGAACTATTAATTTTTAATGTACATATAATTGATGTATAAATATGTAATAGATTTGTTTATACTTTGTGTACTGTTGTATGCAACAATAATAAACATGTATATAAAATAATTAAACATTTTGTATTATTTTAGATCGTAGGTAGGTAACAACTCTTCCATAACGTCGCACGCTTTCTTAAAGAAGTTTTTTAAAGGACAGGTGTTTCAGAATCTAATTAAGTAGATTAGTAAAAAATGTGGTAGTCAAGGAGCATTAAATAAGATGGTTATGTTCCAGCTATTGGATTATCTAGTTGATCAGGTAGTTAAAGTTTACTTTTATAGTTTCCACCCTCGAGTGGCGTTCGATAATTGTAGAATCGCATGACTGGCAATGCGTTTAACTACGTGAAAACGTTTCCGAAAACAAGCTACTTCTTTATGAATTAGGTAACTATGAAAATGCTAGTGGTCGAAATAACTACTTAGACTTAATGCGAATCTGATAAAAATCCTAACATTAATGCCTAAGGACATTGCTTTTTCACCTAAAACGATATTGTAAGAACTTTTCGAACTAAATGTGGGCGTAAACAAATGAAACATTAACCGCGTTAGCCCACGCACCTACAAAGACAAAAACAATGTTCATCACAATTTAATGAAGAGAGAAAGCCATTAGGGAGACTTGATTAAATCGTCGAGAAATAGTGTGATGCGGCGCCCTTAGTGACCGACCACGGGGGCTTAATCGCACCGACACGATTCTGATTACGTGTGATTGTTGTATCAATCATTTCCCCTATCAAATTATTCAGTGGCCGGTAATTCTATCGGTGCGGCGTCGCCTCCGCTCCGTAATGGCGGACATACGTAGGTACAACGGAAATATTCGGCCGCACTTAGTCTCGGTTTGTTACTGTGTAATTCATATGATATTACCTACACTAACGAATATTATAGGAGGAAATTGTCGCTGTTGGTTTTTTAGAGGGATTCGACAACTAGCTTTGTCGAACTATTTAACTGTTTTTTTAGTAGGCAAGAGGTAGGTGGTACTGTACACTGCACATATGGGTATAAGTTAATGGATGATCAACTGATCAAGAAATATCAGCTTATAATACTTTAAATTTAAATTGGATATTACCTAATTTAGCATTAGTATCGGTTTGTAGGATACCTGTTCTACGTGCCCTAGAGACTTGTATTATACGCGAAGCGCCCCGCAGTTTCTTCCGCTGTGGGCTTATAATAAGTAGAGTTTCTGCCTCCGGAAGTAAGTCAAAACACTAGCATATTAGTAGTCAAATTGGGTGGGCAATTCGGTTATTACGAGCTTGTTTAAAACTGATAAATGTCCCTATTAAGGAATAGTACAACACTGTAACGATTGTAAATCATTGTAAAGCATATTTCCGTAACACGAGCTGCGTGTAACCGGACGATTAGCTATGCAAATCTGTGGAATTTACTCAGAACACTAAATCGTCGACATTTATAGTGGCTACACTTCATATCTGGAATCAATGGGACTTGAGTAGGTAAAGCACATAAAGCTTAGAATGCACGAAGTCAAAATGAACTACCTACACTTCACCTGTTAGAAAAATAAGGTAAGATACCTTTAGGTACCTTCATATTAATTTATTGATAAGGATTTTCTGTACTACCCTAAAAATGTGTTAATTAATGTCTTTCTAATTTTCGGTAGAATAATGTCATTATCAGCGTTCCAGTTACAGTAAACAAAAAAGATCGATTTTTAAGAGTTCTTGTTGAGGTTTCCAAGATGTTCTTTTACGAAGATTTGTTATGGTAAGTAAAATAAACTTATTTTTCACATCGATTCATAATTTGAATATCGTAATATTCTTACCGTGTTAACTTATCTATTTTTTGTTAAATTATCTAGTTTAACGTCTTTTATACTAGTTTAAGTCATTATATCCCCACAATAATTATAGAGAATTATCTCATTCCATGCAATAATTTGACTTATTAAATCAGTCCCCTCGTATCGGTACAAAAGCGTCATAAGTCATAACGCGACTCACGTAACATAATAATATAATATAATAATACATGTTTGTTGAACATTGTTACGGCAGGCGCCATAGTACCCATAGTTCCCCAGTATCCAGTCCACTGCCATCCCATCACAATAGCCCAAGTAGTAGTTTTCTCCTGTAGTTTATCAATAGTTCTATTCAAACCGGAGGTTGTCCTTGGCTGCATTTTATAGTGCAGACAGGGATAATCGCCGGTTTGATGTCCACATCATACTTTGCCATTAAACTTGTTATTGTAAAGGGCCTCTACGTGTTGGCTTCGGCCCCACGCATGCCTTCCAAAGGTCCGGGACTCCATAGTCCCGTGATATAGGACATATAACAAACAAATAATAATAATAATATATTTAATCAAAACATATTTTACATAGTAAACTTAGAACTAAACATACAAGAGAACAATAAAAACACATATGCCTGAACTAAGAGATTCTTGTATCTCAGGCGAATCAGGACTTACTTTAACTTATAAAATAAAATTACTAATTACTAGCAAAATATTCGTATTTTCTTCACAAAGGCTAGAAACAATAATCATGTACTTAAAATGCGTATAAAGGTAAAAACAAATATTTACTTAATCGAATTATATCTATGTCAAATTTCTTAAATAAGCTTGCGGAAATAATGTTTATTAAAATGCGACATGCAAGTATTCGCGTCATCATCAGAAAAAACTGTGTCAAATCCAATATTTGTACTTATAAATCGTCGAAGTTTGTTTACATTTAATAAAACTATGCGTGCGAGATCGATTTGGTAATTTACTTTTTAAGGTTAGTAGGACAATAATTATTCTTAAAAAAACTACTTATAAAGTTATTAAAGTTAGTAAAAGGTGTTTAAGTGCCTATATAATCTATTGAATTAATGTGCCGATTTTCTGCAAGTAATTTTGCAGGGCAGGTGGGATCGCCGGTTTTATGGTTACACGGCTTCTTGAAACGTAGGCAGGTAGCACATCTTGGCGTCTCAGCTGTCTTTCCACAGTCCTTTATCCCGTGACCTACTTCGCCACAATGTCCACAGGTATTGACCTCCTCCCGGCATGTCTTGGCTGCGTGTCCGTACTGCTGGCATCTAAAGCACCTTGTGACGAGTGTAAAGTCTCTGACAGGGCACGAGGACCAATTTACGAAGACTCGGTCGTTGGTTATCAGGGCCTTTCGAATTTGTGCCGGGACTTCCAGAACGTAATTACAGGTCTCGGCGTCTCTCTTTCCAGATTTATGACTGAGCTTAATCAAGGACAAAAAATTCTCAAGTGTTGTACCTTGAAGTTTATCAGCCAAGTTTTGTTGATAAATGCAAGTAAAGACGTCCGATTCCTTCATGGACGCGGGAACCCCGATTACAACAATTCTAGGTCTGCGTTTATGTGGCTCGTCCACAGTAAGGCCAGAAGTAGTGAGTTGCGCCGACTGCTTTAGTTTTTCAATATCGTCCTTTGTCTCAGTGCTGATGATGATGCCGCCGTTCTTTGTCTTACGCAGTCCTCTAACGTGCAGTTTCATTTGTCCCGGCTTGATGATATTTTGGACCAAAGATTTTGTCTCCTCACTAGATTTCATTTTATCTGTGGGATAAATTGCGACAGAGCTTATATTTTTGGGCTGAACAAAATCATTGGTACCTTTTTTTATCATGTCGGCGAAGGAAACTTTTGCGGAGACTGTTTTAGAGGACTCTTCAAGGGCTTGTTGGAGGTCGTGAAGACGTTGCGAGAGGTCCTGCTTTTCCTTAAGAGCTTGTAGGGAAGTATGCGTATTAATGGCCTTTGCCTTAAGTGATTGATATTGGACGGCCAGCTGAGATGTCCCGTGACCCACTTTGCGGCATAAATTGTTGATCCTTAGCTTTTGGTCCGCGTTCAACTTTCCTTCGGCTGCCACAGCGCACACTTCATTTAGGCATGACTCGATAGAGGTCATCCAGCTTTGGATCTCAGAGGTACTCACTAATCCCAGAGAGTCCTCTTCCTGTGGTCTGGGCGCAGGCGCACGTGAAGGCGTAGGCGGCGGGGTACGACGCGTTAACGCGCTACGTTCCTTAAAGGGACTATCCATTATTTTAATAATGGAACACACCACACATACACATAATTATCGTTAAAATGAATGTCCGAGTGACCCAGATAGATTCCGTATGAAAGTCTAGGTCACAATTTTTGCAAGCAATTAATAATTTTAAAACATTAATTAAATAATCAACACGTCCGATCGTATTGAAGATCTGGTAACTTTTTAATAATATATCTAATTAGAAAGAAAGACAGGCCCAAGTCCCTCGAATTAGCGGTGACACAAATCAGTAGGTAGATGTAATTAAACAGTTGTCTAATTTAATTGGCAATAGGTGGGTTCCCACAAGTCAGAAAGTCACCCTCGCTCGTTTATTTGCTCCGAATTTTCCCAACAATTAACATGCGAGGTTTGTTCGTAGGATAATTACCGGTGTGTCGGTGGCACGGTAAACGTTGCTTACAATCACGCTATTGCCACTCGCATTGAACAGCTGCGAACCTATTACACCATTGATTTATTGTGAAAACTGACAGATAAATTAATGTTAAACTAGTTTATTTAACATCTCGATTGAACGTTTTTGTTGTTCGCTTCCTTGATTTCATCGTTAACAGTAAACGTAATTGTTTATTGTGCAGATAATCTGGGTTACTTTTTGCATAGTATTGTTTTAATTACCTATTACGATATGATCGAAAGTACTGGTACTTAGTAGTATAGTGGAATAGAAATATTGTTCGCAATGAATTTTGTAATAAAGCAGGTACTTTATAAAGTTTTTAGCTAAAAAGTTAAAGGCAAAACAATAAGTTTCTTTACTGGCAATTTAGTGTAGCATTTTGTTAAATTGCCAACTAGGGTACTTATCTGATGGTTAAATATTTGTACTACATACCTACGTATATTCAACAGAATACTTAACTGATATCGTAACGGTAGCTTTGAGAAACCTAGGTAACTATTATAAATATAGAGTTAGAATAGTTACAATTTCTTTCCCACTCCATCAAAATACCGCACAGGTAGGTATAAAGTTTAATAAACAGAGATTGAGCCTATAATCACAATTATATTTTCCTGTTACTATAATAATTATGTACCTACCCACATCGCTACCGCTCGTAATTGAAAAACTTCGCCACCGATATGGACTCGGAATAGTCGAAAATTACACTTTCTTTCATAATTTCGAGGCTTTTAGATATTATCGGTTTTATTTTCTGTTATTACTATTTGAACTTTTAATAATAAGTGTACCGTTAGGCATACTTACCTACTCGTAGATAGGTAGGTTAAATCGCTCTGTACGAGTTCAAGTGTCTCGTCCTAAGTACCTAGTATTGTTTTAAAAAAAACCTCAGATAAGATTGAGATTTTTCGTATAGAATAGCATTTATTTGGATAGGTCACAAGACTCCAAACATAAGAATGAGGATCGCTGGATGAGGGCGATGCGATGGGCGATAAAATATGACATTAGGTAACTATGACTTTTATTATGTATCCTTATTTTATTTTAATAATTTATTATTTAAGTGTTTTAATTTGATTTATTTGATTTAATTTAATTTAATATGTGTTTATGAAATTTAATTCTGCAATAAAATTTACTTAATTTTTAAATAAGGCATCTAGATGCCTAGGTATTAACTATAATTTAACTGTCCTATAGGAGGTAGGTAAGTTATATACATATTATGAGTTTTACTTTATCTATAGGTAGTTACGTTTTCAAAAGGTAAGGTAGGTACTCTACGCTTGCCTAATTGTCCAATTTTAACTTGTATAATACATTCGTAGCTTCAAATCAAGTAATTAAACAAAAAGAGCAATTGTTAGCGAACAAATTGAACAGTACTTGTATATAGTCGAGTGTTTTAACGTTTGTAAAGTGCAACACTTTCCCAGCCCTTCGCGGAAAGCCCTTCAAACCGCTGCTGCGTTTAGACAAATGAACCCTCCGTGGCACACGCCATGACATGAATATATTGAAAACTAGAATGGAGCATTTCGAACAGTAACATTAATACTACAATTTTGTTACAACATGTAAATCTAGGTATCGTATTTAATTTAAAGTCTTTTGCCTGCCCTTTTGGGAGTACGCTCGGCCGAGCTACATGGTAGGCGGAGTGGGAAATTCCGTGAGAAATTCCGTAACGAACATAAAACCTAACACCCCCCGTGTTAGGTGTTATGTTCGTTACGGAATTTCTTGATTCGGTCGCCGCGCTCAAAGCCCGCGATAAAAGCTATGCAATAGCTTAAAAAAACATTGCCTAAAACAATAGTACCTACCTAATAATAACCTCAAATTATTTTTTTAGTATAATTCTAAGAAATATATACTTACTAAAAAATATTTACTTACTTTTTTCTGTTGAATCCTAGAAAGCTCACTTTTAGCAATCGTCACGGTCGCCTCGCATATATCTTAAATTAAATTGCATACACTTTTTTGGGTCGTTCCAAGTTCGCATCCTTAGTACCCGTCCAGCTAGTTAGAGCTATTATAATATTTAAAGAACTTTGCTCTATCTGGCTTTAGAACTATAGCAATGTCTCATTCGCCGTGGGTACCAAAAAGTAGTTTGTTCCTAAAGTTTTCCTCATCACAAAACTGTGCCACTTCCAGTAGGTAAGTAACTCTACAAGTGATTTTAATTCGACACATTACATCGTCGTCACAAAATGGCGGAACTCGTAGGCCACAATAAATCAATTGGAGTGGGTGGTTGACTTTTCACTCAAATGTGTGGTTAATTGTAACCGAAAATGACTGTTGATCGAGCCACACTTAATTTGAGTGGTGCTTTAAAGCCGTTCAAAGGGGCTGCGCTTGTATAGCGATGGGGTGGAAACTATTACTAATGGCTCGGTTGCCTTTGTGATTATTTTGATATTTGTTCTAATTTTGTAGCCTGCCGGAAGTCGAAATGTAGTTGACCTTTAGTGACCGACACAATTTTATGAAGCATGCTTGAATGTTAGGGTAGATACCTACACCCAAAAGCCATTTTTATTAAGCATTTAGTTTAATGTAGAAATCATACAACTTTATTAGATACATATAGAGACACTACAGCTTAAACTATTATTTCAGTGTTCTTCAGGCCAATAGGTCTCGATCATCTTCTTGAGGCGATCGTCGACGGGTTTGCCTTCAGGCGGTTGCTTTCCGAGCAGGAATACGAACTTCTCGTGGCAGTCCATCATGCCGAGGTACTCACCTTCGACCAGCTTCAAACGCATCGGGTAGCGGTGTAAATCGGCAAGGTCCATTTTTGCTGGAACATCGAGACATACGAGTATTTATAGGTAAGTAAATGCTTAAATAAAACATTGATGGTAACAATAGCAACGATAATACGTTGCTATGGTTACCTTGTCAATAACATGACGCGTTTCCGGAACATGACGCATGACGTTATGTTCTTTGTGAATGCAGGTGTTCATCAATTAATTACGTTATCACGTCAAAACATGTGGCTAATTGACACAATTTCTCTTACGGTGTGAAGGAAAACCCGAGCTCCAGATGTATTAACAAGTTCTTTCGTTTGGACACGGTCGTCGTAGCTGAGAGGCGTCTAAGTTTTTAGGTACTCTATTCTTACGCAAACAGGACTCAACTTAAGAGATCTAATTGCGGAAAACAGCCCGTATACAAGTACAAGTAACCTATTCCAGACCATTTATAATATTTTAAAGTTTTCCTATTTGTACAAAGACTTATGTCCAATTATTCACCTAGAGCCGCTGGTACTTGCAATGTACGGTATGACCCGTCCCCTTCTAGTCTCTCCAGAAAATAATCCCGAGTCTTATTCAACTTTACGCTAGTGCATGGAATCTGCATCTTCAGTGTTAGCTTCTGCCAGTCGAGATTTTCCACGAATTTTCCTAATAGCTCCTTTAGGTTGTTCCTTTCCTGTAATATAATTAAGATTACGCTATTCTCTTATTGACAGCTATGGAAGAATATAACTGGATCCCTAATCATAGATTACGGAAGGTTTAGATATATTTAAAAATGATAATAATTAAGTAGGTACAGATGCGATGAAACTTGGTATGTAGATATCTACAGTCCTTGAATTATACATAGATAACTTTTAGTGTTCCGTATCTCAAAAGGTAAAAAAATAAACCTTTATAAGATTACTCTCTTGTCCGTCTGTCCGTCCGTGTGACACCACCGAATTTCTAAGGAATGGGTGGACCTAGCAAGTTGTTTATACCAAATACTGAGGTCTATAGTCCCTAGTAGATGTATAAAAATATAAAAATCAAGGTCCTGAGTCAACAAGGTATAAAGATATTAATCCGATATTCCTACGGGTCTGGAACTTGCGCGAGTGAAACCTCGGGGTGGAGCTACTTGATGATAAAACTATAATAAGACTTAGGTATTATTGTTTATTCCACTTCACCTCATCAGAAACTGTAGTAAAATGAACACAGTGCGAGTCACCAGAACCCTTGTCGGTCTCCGTCTTGAAATGCAGCAGGTGCCAGGTGCCGTACGCCTGGCTATCGTTGAAGCTCAGCCCTTGCGTGAACTGCTGGCAGCTGGGGTGCTTCTCGTGACTAGTCACAGCTGCTTGCACTGTGCTAAGTGCCAGTAATGCTGGAAGTACGGGTTTTAAAATACTACAAAAAGAAAATATAACTGATTTTTCATGTATTTCTTTGGTTTGGTCCATACATTTCGATTCCAGTTGTAGATGTTTTTCTTTTAAATTTACATTCTACTTAGGTTCTTAGTTAGAAAAGCGATTAGGGGTTTATGATTATGGTAATACTTGCGAATGTCAAAAAATGCGGCCCGGTCAAAACCCGAGTGGGGAAAAATGCGAATAGAAATTTTGCTACGCGGAATTACTATAAGTTTCGGGAACAGTACTAATTACTCTCATAACAAGGGGTTCTACGGTCTATTATCTTCTTCTACATAACAAGAGGTTCTACGGTCTATTATCTTCTTCTACATATAAAATGCTTTGTCCTGATTGATCGTAGAGACTTGAAAATTGGAGGGTGTGTTCTTTGTATGACGTAGGAAGGATTTTTTAATCCGGAGGAACCCGGAAAAGGGGGGGGGGGGGGATTTGTATGGGACAGCGTGATTCCTTGATCCATTTTCGACTTTTACGCGGACGAAGTCGCGGGCAAAAGCTATGAATATAACTTCAATTTAGGTATTAGAAACCAGGCTAAGTGTCAAATAAAATATTTTGTAAAAATATTTAATTTTACCTGAAACGAAGAGTAGCACAGTCGCCATGTTGTCTCTTGTCCACGGAGACGATTGTAATGGCCAGAATTAGTTGATTGCAGCCGACACATATTAGCAGAAAAAAATACCAGCATCTGCGAAACGTTGGTGGATATGGTATAGGTACTTTCATATTGTTTTTACACTCGTTTCAAGGGTGTATGTATATCTGAATACATTTTATTTTTAACTAGCTGCGCCCCGCGGTTTCACCTGCATAGGTCCCGATCCCGTAGGAATATCAAAATAAAAAGTAGCCTATAGCCTTCCTCGATAATTGGACTATCCAACACAAAATAATTTTTCAATTTGAACCAGTAGTTCCTGAGATTAGCGCGTTCAAACAAACAAACTAACAAGCTTTATAATACTAGTATAGATTTATTTTTTGTCTTGTTAGAGATAATTTTGCACGCTCCAAAACGTTTCTTATTTTAGACTTACTTTTCTTATACCTAGGAGTACTTAGGCAATACTGTCATTTTAACTTATACCTAATTTGAATTATTAAAATTTGTGTTTTTTAATATTCGTTCGTTTAGTACATTTGTGTAAGTAGGTAACTTCGTAAACAGAATAAACAGCTGCATCCTGCCTCTTGGCCAGTCACTGCAAATTGTAATCATGATTCATTTGATAATTTGATTAAAACCTTTTTTATATGACCCTGTCTACTGATTTTAAAAAGATATAAGTTAGGTGGATTTAAGGGCAGTTTTGTGCTAATTCTGTAACTAGTATTTCGAGACGACGACGATGTCCCCACAAATTGGTTTAATATTACCTTCCGTTAGACCACATAAGACGTCCTGTGTGGTTAAACAAAACGCGTGCCCTTTGTTCTTGGGCTTGGCCATTGAGCGTGTGCAAATTGGTTTTCCCTTTTGCTTTTTACTTAACAATAAGGAGGTATTAAATACGCCGATATAGAGCTGCGTTTCGTTTAAAATAAATACTGCATTGTGAGTTGCGAAAAGAGAATGGCCGGCTGCGGTTAGCGGGCGCACGCGCGTCTTATTCAAAGTTCGATGCTAAACTTTTGTTGTAGGAAGTATAGAAAATCCACCTGCTATTTTGCGCCTTAAAATATTTTGTATTGATTATGACTTTAGAGCATTTGGTCATCATCATCATATCAGCCCCAAGACGTTCATTGCTGAACACAAGGACTCGCGCAAAGACTTCCAGAGATCGTGTAGCTTATAAATGGTTTGGCAGGTAAATGATAAATCTAACTAATATACAGGGTTATTGGAAATTATACTAGCAAGCCGTTAAGGGCTACTTCTGTGCACCTAAACAAACAACTTTTGTTCTACGACTTTTGGAAATTCGAAAAAAAAAAATGGAAATTTTGAGGTTCTGTAAATTCGAAAATCGGCTGTGTATATAAATTACTTGTCACGTTGTTTGTGCGCGATGAACTCCTAAACTACTTAACCGATTTTAAATAAATTTGCACACCGCGTGCAGTTTGATCCAACTTGAAAGATAGGATAGCTTACATCTTAATTTATCCCGATATTCCCACGGAACAGCTAGTAATTTTAATAAATCACAACACAAGTCTAGTTCTTAGTTTGGGGCTAGAAGGTGATGTGTGAAATATGCTGCAATATTTATTTATTAAATTAATCATGTAAGTAAGGTAGGTATTTTCAGTTGTTTAGATTTAATCTTTGAGTAGGTTGATATGTAGAATTGTTTAGGTAGATATAATTCCTTCATCTGATTACGATTCCTGTACCAGTTTCCATGTTTGGTTAGAAACATTTCCAGGATAGTGAGCTCCCACGTGCGCGGTTCTTTTATACTTTATGTGTCAGGTCTATCTTTTCTAGATTAGATTTCGATGTAGCTCGGTGTGTGTACGCCCACCGGCCCACACCGACTGCGAATCTTTAGATAGTCCGATCCATAGAGGAACATGATCACAACGATACTGACTTATTGCTACGAATGTAATGCTTTAATATTAATACATTTGTATCAATAAGTAAAAATTCCATAAACATCTCTACCGCAAAACAATTAACAATTTAATGAAAAATTAATAAATATATTATAAATCAATTTATTCAAAATCATTTTACAATGTAAACTGTGAACTAAAAATACAAAAACACAATAAAACATAAAACTATATAATAAAACTGACTTATAAAAAGGGTAACTGCAGCATAATAAGTTTTTAATCTAAGGTCTGAAGTATTATGTTACACGATACAATTTTACACAGGACGTACCTAGACCCTGAATTGTTACCCATTTAAGGAGTTTTGTGATGGAAAGGTTGTTTCAGATGCTCTATCAATCTGTATACCTTTTGGTTTAAAGACCAGTTCTTTGGGTAGAAATTAAACGCTGACCAACATTTTGCTGTACTTTCGAGGTGCAATTCTGGTAATTACTTCGAAGATCCTAGTCTGAGCCTCGTCAAATTTTATGGGGCATATCACCTTTTTAACAAAAAAATAATGTCTTCAATTACAGTCTTGGAGTTATCGGTGAACATGCATAAAACAATACACGATGAATTGAGAACCTCCTCCTTTTTCAAGTCGGGTCAAATTTTAAGTTTTATAATAGTAAATCTATAATTAAAGACGGTCAAAGATCAGGTGTTACAATAACACCTGCCAATAAACTTTTGATTTGCCAAACTATTAGCTTCATTAGAGACGATTAGAAGCTTTTGTTCTGACTTCAGACATCACGGCGTGGTTTTAATTAGTTGAGTGAGTCTAACGCGTTAATGTAATCAAAGCTCAATACATCATAGTCGCGGCCAACGATAGCCGCAGTTTGATTAATAATTATAATGAGCGGCGGTGCCAAACGAGTTAATTAAGCATTCGTTTTTTACCAATGGGTGCCACCAGGCCAGTAAACGTGGGCATCAATCACATAGCTTTTGTGTCCGCCGCCGTATTTCTTAATGATTGAAATGACGGCTCGCCCGAAACGCCCGGTGCACTCTGACCGCGATATAAACGAAACCCTTCTACTCTTTGTCTATAAATATGTATGAAACATCTAAAGTTAAACAAAATCAAATAGCGAATAGTCATTAAATTTAACTGTGCTTAAAGCCTAGCAAGACTGTAGGTAGAGAATCGACCGGTAGCAAAAGCTATTCAATTTCGTAGCAACAAAAAGCCTTTGGCAATATAAGATTAAGGAGCTTTTGATAAATAAAATTGCAGGTGAACGATCCATTTGTCCAATGATTTCCTATTATGAACAGCAAAAAAGTTAAGTAAAAGTTTGATTTGCCAAAACTAAAAGCTATCATTAAATTTTTGAACGAACCTACTGAATCAAACACAGCTTAGCTAGAATCTAGGTAGACTCAATCAGTACAAACGCTATCAATTTAGTAGCAAAAAGCCTCACGGCAATATGAGGTTCAGGAGGTTTTGATAAATAAAACTAAGTTTGATAATAAAATTGCTAAATAGTATTTTCTAAGGTTTTCGCGATCTGAACTCATACTTAAATATATTAAACAAAAAACAAAAATAAAAACGCGAATATATCTGTTAAAAATATATTTAGGTAAGAATGAAAAAATTCTAAAATCAATTTATGAATGATTTCCTATTTTAGATACCTAACAATGTTAACTAAAACATTGTTGGCAAAAATCAAAGCTATTATAAATTTTAAGTCTCGTAGCCAACAAGCGTTTTCTATTAAAAGTAATAGGTAATAAGCTAAAAACTTTAACCAAATTCCACTTGCACCACACAATCACAAATCGAGTAGCAAGTATTATACTTTGAAAAAGTTGAATCGATAAAACTAGTGAGAACTAAGAACATAATCAATAGGTAACGATTACTACCTACCTATACTGAATATATAATACAGCCTATAGCTAGACTGTTTATGTACATAGATTCAACGGTAGCAAACGCTATCATTTCGTCAAAAAGCCTCAGGCAATATAAGATTAAGCAGCTTTTGATATTAAAACTATAATTTTATAATAGAACTGGCTGTCCCGGCAAACGTTGTTTTGCCATATAAAAAAAAAATATAAAGGTTTGAATAGTGTTCGATTCTCAGACCTAATATACAAAAAAAATCATAGCTGTTTAGGTGGAGTTTGGCAACTAACACCGTCATACAAGAACTTATATAGGAATTGCTGACTAAAATAAATAAATAGTTTTCTATTTCGAACGCCAAAAAATGCCACAGTCTTACTTTGGCATAAAAATATAACCAAGTTTAAAAACTCGTAGCTGTTTAAAAAAGGTTCATAATGAAAGTACTAAAAGTTGAAAACGTTATCCTATTCCACCTGCACCACAGTGACAAATCGAGTATTAATTCACATTGAAACAGTTTAATCTATAAAACTAGTGGGAACTGAGCCTCCTCAAACATTATCAATCATTTTCAGTGCTCGCGCTGCGGGCGGAATGGATTTAATTTGATAAAACGCAATTAGCTACCATAAAGAAATCTAATCTGAGGAGGCGGTTCCATTTTTTGCTTCTCATATTTCGGTATTTCCACTTTGAACTTATACAAAATAAACGTTAATGTTTAAAAAAGTATTAAGGCTCCTCACACAGTGAAATAATTTCGTAGCAAGCCAAGGTGTGAAAATTCCAAAATGGTGTTATTATACCTTCTGAAATAATTTGAACACTGGCTGACATTTGAGCTATGCTACAGAAATTATTAAAAAACATTGAAGCCTACCGAAACAGTGGTAAAAATGCTTGTTAAGGTCAAATAATTTTATGATAGAGCGGTAAAGTTGATTTGGCGTGTACCTGACCGAAGCACCCGGTGGCTGCCATTCTACAAATTGAATGGTCCTTTAGAGTAATGTCGAGTCATTCCAGTGGCAGTATCAAGTGGAAAGCTCGCCGCGGGGCCTAATGTCTAATTCACCTTGCTACCAACAGGTGGCAGCAGCGCGCCTTTTCAAATCTGACACTCGCTATTGCCTTTACGTCAGAAAGCCGCGAATAAAATTAATGATGTCTACGAAGCCGCTCCATTGTGCCCGTAATACAACAATTATTGAGATCATTTATTAAGTTTATTGATCTTTTAAGTTAATCTTTTATTTCGTAATTTAGCTTCATGCGAGCGCGCGAACTCTGAAAAAAATATCTCATATGCGGTGGTGTTTTTTGGACTATTTTTGTCATTATACGGCGTGATGTGAGCGGGTCTTTGAATATGGAGGCAATTACTGCCCTGCATGTGGTTTGATTATGTGCGACGGTTTCAATCCATCTAGCGACTACAAAACACCGGTAAAATCATCACTAATAAAAAGCTTTTGAGCTTCCGTTGCCAAATTGGCATTGATGATGAACGATATTGTTAAATTTATCAACGTAAAGAAATAATTCAAGATACCAAACTTGTACAAATCGCCATAGGTACATGCGTGATACATGCGTATCATAATGTTGAAGAAAAATTAAAAAATAATAATAATGAACAACCATTTTTTTTAATTTTTCAGCGTTTTCTTATGACGTTACCACGTAAAATTATCGTCCGTAAACCGACTTTACAGACAACCATTTTTTTTTGTTTTTAAATTCGTTATTCCCATTTTCTCATCAGTACCTACTGACTCCATTAAACTTCATAATACTTTAGCAACATCGACATAAAAGGCGGTATAAGACAAGCGAGCGGTACGAAGTTAGCCCGCCAACGCTAGTTTGTAGGGTAACTAATTTGCACTTAGTTGACAGTTAGGTTCCTTTGATACCGAGTAATTCTGCAGCTTTAGCGTTCTTAACTCGTAATAATATGCTAGGAAAATGTACCTACGAACAGTGCCAGTTTAACGAGCAAGGCACTACTCCGTAGTTAACGTTATGAAACTACTAATCAATCAGTGTAGGGATAAGGGGATAAACTTCAAATGAAAATGGAGGTATTTGAATTTAAGTTCTAGAAGCCCTTTTGAGCCAGAAGAGTCATTTTGAAAACCACAATTTCAATAATAAAATCTCTATAGTAACTACATATCAGTATCACTTCACTATCACTATCACTACATAGTATAAAATAAAGCATTGATAAAGTCGCTTTTTCTGTCCCTATTCCCTATGTATGCTTAAGTCTTTAAAACTACGCAACGGATTTTGATGCGGTTTTTTGTAATAGATAGAGTGATTCAAGAGGAAGGTTTATATGTATAATACATGAATAATATAGCCGTGCGAAGCCGGAGCGCG
Organism: Idaea aversata; assembly: GCA_907269075.1. Taxonomy (NCBI): domain Eukaryota; kingdom Metazoa; phylum Arthropoda; class Insecta; order Lepidoptera; family Geometridae; genus Idaea; species Idaea aversata. Next base: position 5,727,407 of record OU026084.1, read on the forward strand.
TCGGTAGTCGATTATAATAATAAGCCAAGTAGCGAAATACAAGGAAATATCTTTAACTCCAAGGTAGCAATGTAATTTTGCTATTATAGAAAACACGTCCCGCAAAATAACACAACAATATCGCATTAGACAAAATTATCGATACGATGATACCACAACTAGGTCCTATTAGTAGATACCTAATGACTAACGATCAAGTACCCGTACTTAATGATTTGATAGATCTTATGAAGGACTAGGTACATATCTAGATGAATTTATCGGTAATTCCTCGTGTTCAATTCACGATCATCGGAAACGAGCGCAATTATACGGAATCGTGTCGGAATTATTGTAATAACTAAAAGAATCGATGGTGTAACGATCGGTGATTGGTTCGGAGCTCACCAATGCCCGCGCGCACCGGCCACGATCCGCTGAAGATAAGCTAATTATACGACGACCAACGACGCCGGACGCAATTGTTATTCTATACCGCTCTATTTTTCAGATATTAAACTTTTCGATACATATAAAATACAATGTTATTATTAAAAGTTCGATTTGAATGTGGAACAGGTTGTTTTGTGTCGATTCGTCTAATGGCTGTTGTAGACCACCGACGTGATGGCAATAACGAAATTAAAACGATGTTAGTAATATGTGTACAGTCACATTACCAATTAGCTGAACCTCACGTGACCCAGAGTTCGTTCGCATATCTGTAAAAATATAGTATTTACCTATTTTTTTTTTTTTATATTACCTATAAGGGTGATTCTACAGACCCGAAAAAAACGCTGTCCGGAGCTAAAAACTACCCGAAATATTAAAATTTTACTGTTTGATATTTTTTTTATGTTAGTTTAATGTATAATCTAATTGGCGCAAAATAATATTAGTGTCTAATTTTATCAGAAATAGTCTAAAAAATCCCCAAAGCCTTAAAAGTTGATAACTCTGGCGCGTCCTGGCCACTTTTTTTTGCAAACCTAGCAGCTAAACACCTAGATGTAAAGGTAATCTAAGATATCAAAGTAATCTGATCGTTAGAGGGATAATTGATGATTCACCATAAAATATTTCATAATTGTAACTACTATAGTTTTGTTTTAAATAAGAGCCGAGTGTTTGTCCGCGGTCAACAACTGATTCCACTGGCACAACAAAAAACGAAGCGTAAGTCACTAGCCGAACGTGGTAGAAGTGTGTGAATTAGTTAAAACGTGAGAACTAGTCGTGCTTTAGACATCGAAGAGGGTGCCACTTGGCTCGTTGCTCCGTTTGATAACCCTGGTTTTGGTTCAGTATGTCTTTGATTACTCTGGCCGCATTAAAAAATACTAAATTTTATTTTAGAGTTTATTACATTTAGTAAAAAGATCTAGTTTTAGGATCTTTATTTAGCGTTTTCATAGTTTTTATGATAGCCATACACTTTCCGAGATAATCGCAGAAAACATACTCGTTTTGATTACACTGGCTATGATTGCCCTGGTATTTTGCCTAGGTAATCAATGTTTTCATGGTTTGACGTGCTTTTTTTACTCTCGTGCTGCGTTATAATTATGAATATTGTTTGTTTGAACAATCTGGTGCTCATAAAACTACATTTTTTTGGGTTTCGTGGCTGAATATTATAAATAGAACACTTATAAGATCACTCGATCGTCCGTTTGTTTGTCATTAGTTAAAGAGGTTTTCCATACTTAAATAAAAAAAAATTAAATGGCACTCGGGGACTGGCGCGGTAAAGCTATTGCATCGTGCGAGCTTCGTACAGTCGTACCATATACATACACGTTAAGCGAACGCTCGCCCGAGCTACATGGTAGGCGGAGGGGGGGGTGTTAGGTTTTATTTTCGTTACGGAATTTCTTGATTCAGTCGCCGCGATCAAAGCCCGCGATAAAAGCTATGCAATAGCTTAAACATAATAGTTAGCTTTAATTAACCTTATATTATAATACACGGTCCAATAGTTCAACTCTTTTAAATAAGTTTAATAATGGACCTTTTGTACCCCTACACCAATCAGAGTCGATCGAATAAAACCAATATGATATTATTTTTTCAAAAACCAATGTTAACAATTATCTTTGTATGATTTTAAAAAAATATTTCACTGATTATGTTTTTCTGCAAATTATCTACAAAATATCTAAAACTCTATCAAATTAATAAAAGCTATGCAATAGCTTAAAAAAACCGCATCGAAATCCGTTGCGTAGTTTTAAAGATCTAAGCATACATAGGGACAGACAGCGGAATGCGACTGTGTTTTATACTATGTAGTGATAATGTTAATAATTAAATTGCATTTTTTTAAGATCCTATGAGTATGGTTTAAACAGTTACTATAATTCAGTAAATGAGCTCATTTTGGTTTATAAGTATTAAGCAAAAATCAGTTTAAAAAAAAATTCGACTCCCCGTCACTATTTTTGATTCCCCTGTCTACCAAAATTTTAAATATTCTATATCTTCGAAACGGATGGACCAAAACTGATGCCTATTCGATTAAACTGTTTAAAATTAAGTTAAATTTCATGTTTCATTATTATATTTATAATATTCCATAAAATAAAAAGTGCCAAGGGAATCAACCGTAGAATGCCATTTTGTAGAATCACCCATAAATAGTATTGTAAAGTATATTGTGTAAAAAAAAACAGAATCAGGTAACATTACTTTACAACCTTACAGATTTGCGAGTGAGCTCTAGGTCACGTGGGGTTCAGCTAATTGATGATGTGACTGTACCTACAAGTAATTTGTCACGGAATATTGTACAGCTAATGCTAATAAAGCATTGTAATATTGTCGACTGTTAGTTAATATAATTACCTAAAAACAGTATAACATATGGCAGCAAAATACCTAGGCTGATGGCTTAATTATGAATTGAGCTATTTCCTTTAATTTGCCATACTATGTTAGTTTCCAAGAATTAATCTCTATCAGCAACATTATCGATTACTACAAAAAATATAGAAAAAATATTTTTTTTGAAAATTAATAAGTTAGATAGGGAAATTACTTTTCAAAAATCTGATGATGGACGTTAAGTTTTCGTCAAAATCGGGCACGCAAATTGTTTCATATTTCGCTTATAATCTCTTATAATTTAGGATTAGGCTGAAGGCCCATTTAAAAAATTCATCCTGTAAACATCACTACATAGTATAAAACTAAGTCGCTTTTTCTGTCCCTATTTCCCTTTGTATGCTTAGATCTTTAAAACTACGCAACGGATTTTGATGCGGTTTTTTTAAATAGATAGAGTGATTCAAGAGGAAGGTTTATATGTATAATACATGCATAATATAGCCGTGCGTAATAATGCATAATAAAGCCGGAGCGGGTCGCTAGTACAAACTAAAATACTTAAGGTTACAAAAGCTGGTCTCTCTCTAGTGCTTATAAGCATATAAATATACTGAGTGATTTTTTTATGTGGGCCTTCAGGGCTATATCCTAAACTAGAGATAGCGAAAAATGCTTAGAATTAAAATTATAAAAAAAAAACTACAAAAAGAGCTATTTCCTTTTATTTACCATACTATGTTGTAAAAATTTATCTCTATCAGCAAGACTATCGATTGGTAGGTATAAAAATATAAGATGATTCTTTTTTTGGAAAATCAACAAGTTCGATTCCTGCTAGCCTAGCATGAAGGCCAAAACACGATACGATAAAGCGATATAACTACATCAACTCTCAAAATATGATAGATAAAGCCGCCATATTGAATTTTTATCATAATTTTTATCGCAATTTATAATAAAAATTCAACATGGCGGCTTTATCTATCATATTTTGAGAGTTGATGTAGTTATATCGCGTGATATAGCTTTATCGTATCGTGTTTTGGTCTTCATGCTAGGCAGGCTGGCTAGGGTAACTCATTTCAGCATTTTTCGCTAACTCTATAGTTTAGGATATAGCCCTAAAGGCCCACATAAAAAAATCATCCTGTTACCTTTTTACCTACATAGTTTTGTAATAGTTATGAAGCTAACGGTACTACTCTATATTATCTGTGCTTTCATTCAACCAATGCAGATAATAACAAGTGGATTACAGCAACAATAATCTTCTAATTATCACGTACCTATCTAACACGTTTTAGCAGTTCATAACGTTCAAATTTTCAATTAGATCTTGAAATTCGATACATAATTATCTTTTCAATTGTATTTTTTCGATGTTGCTTTGTTACATACCATGTGAAATATATATAAAGACTAGCTGCGCTCCGCGGTTTCACCCGCGTAAGTCCGATGTTTCTCACCGTTTAAACCTTCCCTGGACTACGACAAACATTTCAAAACCGAAATCATCAAAATCGGTTCAGCCGTTCTCGAGTTTTAGCAAGACTAAGGAACAGCAATTGATTTTTATATATATAGAATACTAGCTGCGCGCCGCGGTTTCACCCGCGTAAGTCCCGATCCCGTGGGAATATCGAGATAAAAAGTATCCTATATGTTAATCCAGGTCTCCAGCTATCTACGTACCGAGTTTCATCGCAATCGGTCCTGTGGTTTTTGCGTGAAGGAGTAACAAACATTCATACACACACACACACACACACACACACAAACTTTCACATTTATAATATTAGTAGGATTGTTAGTAGGTACTCATAAACAAAAAACGTCACACAAAAACCCCTATAGTTTTTTTGGTTTTAGATAGCGATACCGCTATTTATACATAGTACCTGGGTGACCTGGGATTTTACGTTTTTTTTTTATTTACTTCGCCCCACGCTCGCCCCCGAAACCATAACATTTTTTTTCCATTTAATTACTAAATTTCATGAAAATCGTTTGAGCTATTTCCGAGATCCTGATCAAACATTTAAATATATAAACAAGAATTGCTCGTTTAAATATATATTAGAAACACCTACTGTTTAGTCGGCTTACATCTAAATAGCGCCTTATTTTATGCGTTTCTTTTTTTAACATAAATTATTTTCGGCTTAGTAGTTAAAAAATATCAAAAGTGAAATGCAAACTTTTCAGCTTCAACACGGGAGTTTACTTTTTTACAGAATAAATACATAAGGGTTCCTTTTTACCATTTGAGGAACGGCCCTATAATTAAGAAAAATCGCTTCAAACTAATAAAAAATTCTTTAACTTCTCTAATAGAAAAAAGGCGGGAAGCATTCGTTGGTGATAGGCGCGAATTTTCTTGCAAAATTTTAAAAATTAGTTTTCTCTGGTAAATAGTGATCAGTGTTGGTGTTTTTGTATATATTTTCAATATTTTATTTATTCTGTATATTTATTTCTATTTAAAGAACTTCAGTCTTCGAGTAGGTGAGTAGTAGGAGCTAAGATGAAAGATCCACCCGACCCTGGAGAGCGGGACCTGGGTCCGCCCCGTGTGGGAGCCTATGTTACGGTCTCTAGTACTAATGAGTCAGAAATGGAGACAGATAAAGCAGATCATACTTCGTCTCGTAAACGCTCTAGGTTACAAAGAAAACATTGCAAACATTGTAACAAGCGTAAAAAGAAGTATTGCAGGGACACCAGTGATGCTAACATTGTTTGCTGTACATGTGCGGATAGCGATACTATTGACGAAAAAACATGTAAAGAAACTTCTCAACCAAAAAATATTTCGGTCTCTTTAGGTTCATCACACTCCACAACTATGGTCGTAGGCTCAGTCAATTCAAACAATTTTAGCTCGACAAATACAGTAAACCCTCCTACAAGGCCCATGCCTGTTGGTCGCACAGAGTACCAGGCATCGGACAGCCTGCCTTATATAGTACATGTTGTCAAAGAAGTGAACTCTAGCGATGGTTATACTCTTCATCCTATTACTTTTGGACGGTTCCTAAAAAAGAATAATTTCAATAACATTATTAATGGAAGTGTTAAAAAAGTCGGTAGAAACAGAATGACCTTGTCTTTTTCAAACCATTTAGATGCCAACAGTTTTATAATTCATAATAGTTTACCTGAAAACAAGTTTAAGGCATTCATCCCTTCATATAGTGTAACCCGCTTAGGTATTGTGCGTGGCATTCCTTCAGAATGGACAGAAGAAGAAATATTAGAAAATGTAAACCTACCTATAGGATGTGGTAAAGTATTAAAACTCCGTCGACTAAATTATAAGGTTATGGTTGATGGAAAACCAATTTGGAAACCATCACAGACTGTAGTTTTTACATTTGATGGCCAAGTTCTTCCAAAGCGTGTGTTTATGTGTTATAATTCCTTGCCAGTTGAATTGTACACTTTTCCAACAGTACAGTGCTTCCGATGCTGCCGCTTTGGGCATACTAAAATGCAGTGTAGATCAAATCCACGTTGTTATAAATGTGGACAAGAGCATGAAGGGCCTTCCTGTAATGTAGAAGAAGATACTGCAACCTGCTGCCTGTGCTCGGGCATGCATTTTGCAAACAGTAGGTGTTGTCCAGAATTTATAAGACAAAAGGCAATTAAACAATCTATGGCAGATAGCTGTATATCTTATTTTGAAGCCTGCAAATTACACCCACCAGTAAATAAGTCATATGTTGATGTGCTAAACGGTAAAACAATAACTAAAGATTCAATGACTAATAAAACTATTACAAACACAACCCCAAATACATCATACAAAAAAACGGTTTTCTTAAAACCACGCAGCCCGCCCAGAGCCTCTACTTCTGGGTATGATCGCCAAGCTCACAATGAGCTTGTAAAAGACTATAATATGCCTTCTCCAACAAATGGGTGTGCATTAAAATCTAGCAGTCAAAGCACTGATATACCTAATATATTTGATTTAATTTCTACTCTTATAATCACCTATTCGAAATCCAATCTTATTAAACCTGACCACGCAGCTCTGATACTTAATGCTATTTCACAAACTCCTATTGTTAACCATGGACCAAGTTCATCAAATAATACAATGGAACTGTAGAAGTCTAACACTTAAAGACAGTGACCTTATTTTCTTGATGAATAAATATAAACCTTCAATTGTAGCTTTGGGGGAAACCTGGTTTAAGCCAGGCTATCCCTACAAAGTACGTGGATATTCTTGTCTACGATGCGACCGGCCAGACAGACATGGTGGTGTTGCACTTCTTGTACATAATTCTATCCCTTATACTACTCTTACTCTTCCACCCTTTAGTGATTCTCTCTCTATTGTAGCTATCTTAATTAATAATAATTTATGTATTGTATCTATCTATATTCCTCACCCTTCTTCTGCTATCTCTAAAGAAGTCAGTAATATTTTGTTAAATCTTCCAAGACCTCTCCTAGTTCTGGGAGATTTTAATGCACAACATACATCATGGGGTAGTTCTAGAACTACTTGTTATGGAATTCAATTATTAGATATTTTAGAAGAAAATAACCTTTGCTTACTTAACACAGGCGAACCAACTCGGCGAACTAAACCCAGTGAAGGTAAGAGTGCACCGGATTTATCCATTTCATCGCCACAAATGGCATCTTCTCTAACTTGGCAAGTGCTCCCCTCAACTCATGGAAGTGATCATTTTCCACTTCTTATCACATTCCCTAAGCCTGTAAACAATACTAGTAACTACACTAAATCCACTAGAAAATATCAGGTATCAGATAAGAGTAATTGGCCTGCATTTACAGAGCATATTGAAAATAATATAGATAAACTTCCAACTTTACAAAACTGTAATGAACATGATTGTTCTAATGCTTTTACGGAATTGATAATAGAATCTGCTAATTCAGTTTTCTCTCTAAAGCATTCCCCTAAGAATATTCCATCTCCTCCTTGGTAGGACAGTGAATGCACTGAGGCAGCCAAGTTAAGAAAAGAGGCAGAAATTAGGTATAATAAAAATATGACTAATGAAAATTTGGACATTTTATTGGAAATCATTAAAAATAATAAAACATTATACAGAGAGAAACGGTTTGCTGGATGGAGAAGTTACTGTTCATCCATCAATCCGACTACTCCATCGTCAACAGTTTGGACAAATATTAGAAAGTTCAAATGTGCTAGGTCTGAGTCGAATACCACCACAATTCCAGCATCACTGTCTTCACCGTTCCTCGATAAAATAGCCCCACCTTATGTTCCTGAAGAGATGTTAGTTACACCACATTCTTTTTCTAATAGTGCTTGCAGCAATTCCAATAGTAATTATGACCTGAATTCGCCTTTTTCACTGGTCGAGCTTCAAGGTGTTTTATCAGACCTTAAAGATTCTGCTCCTGGTGAAGACGGAATACCTTACAGCTTTATTTCTCATCTGGGTGAAAAAAGTTTACTTTATTTCTTGGAGGTTATTAATTCTGTCATGTTGACAGGCAATGTTCCCCTGTCATGGAAAACACAAACAGTGTTGCCAATCCTTAAACCAAATAAAGATCCAGCAGACGTAAATTCATATCGCCCTATTGCATTATCGCCTGTAATAGCAAAAATTTCAGAACATTTAGTCAAAAACAGATTGGAATGGTTTGCTGAACATAATAATTTATTATCACAATCGCAATTCGGGTTTAGAAAGGGGAAAAGCACAATAGACAGCCTCAGCATTTTCATCTCAGACATCCGTTTAGCGTTTTTAAATAAAGAATCCATAGTTGCCTCGTTTTTAGACATCAGAGCAGCTTATGACAATGTTGTTCTACCTATTCTAAAAACGAAACTAATAAGCTTAGGTATTCCAATTATACTTGTTAATTTTATTATAAATATTATGTCGGGTAGATTAGTTAAACTTAATTCCTCACTATCTTATCATATAGCCTGGAAAGGCATCCCACAAGGATATGTACTAAGTCCTATATTATATAATTTATATACATTTGACCTTGAAAACTCTATTAATAACACAGCGAAAGTTTTACAATATGCTGACGATCTATTAATATACACTTGTGACAAGGCAACTGGTAGGGCTTGTGACACACTGACGAGAGCTTTGGATGACCTTAAAAACTGGATGGACAGGAACGGGTTGGATTTATCAGTATCAAAAAGTTGTGTAGTATTATTTTCTAAAAAGTCATCTCCGCCCCTTATAGATGTAAAATATGACGGAGCGTTATTACCAGTTCAGAACCATGTTAAATTTTTAGGTGTTGTATTAGATAATAAATTAACAGGTACGCCACATGCAGATTATGTAACCAGTAAATGCGAACGTAATTTGAACTTGATTCGCTGTCTGGCGGGAGTATGGTGGGGTGCCCACCCGTACTCTTTAAAATTAGTTTATAATGCTATGATTAGGAGCATATTAGACTACGGCACTTTTTTATTAGTTCCTTGTAACGTTACAGCCCTTAGAAAACTTGATTGTATTCAATCGAAAGCCCTGAGGGTCGTATCAGGCACTATGAAATCTAGTCCTTTAAATGCACTTAAAGTTGAATGCAGTGATCCCCCTTTAAATTTAAGACGCCAATATTTATCAGATAGATTTTTCTATAGGATCTTGCAATTTTCTAACCATCCATTGTTACCTAAACTTTATAATTTAAACAATTTAATTTCTCCGAATAACTCTAAGGCAATTCCTTGTTTAGTTGTAAGCTTACAGCGTTATTTAAGCATCCAATCTCCAACGTTTTCTTCTTCACAGTTGCCACTCCATAGTTCAGATTTCAAGTCATTAATAACACCCACAGAAATACACGAAGACATAGGAATTGTAAAAGATAGCGTAACTGCCAATGAAGAGTTTATCTGTACTGTTGGTGATAAATGGGCATCCTCACGTCACATTTTTTGTGATGCTTCCAAGCTATCGCCTGGTGGTTGTGTAGGTATTTTATTTTATTTTATTTTATTTTATTCGGAAGACAAACAGCAATAATCACAAACATATAAATCAACCTTACTAACTAAAAAACCATTTACAAGTCTCCGCATATATATTGCTAAACGCTTAGACGCATCGCATAAAATACAGAAGTATCTACTTGACGAATAACTATTGAAATTAATAAAAATTAACAAAGAAAGGAATATATAGAAGTACTTAAAAAAGAGAAATTAAAAAAAAAAAAGTAAAAGCTATAATAATAAAAAACTAAACATGAAATAAAGAGTCCGCATAAATAAAGTTAAGAGTCCGCAATCAACCAACGAGATATTAATGCTCTTTTAATACTGTAAGGGGAGGTGTTAAAGAGATCCAGTTCCGGGTAGTCAACCAGCGCATTGAGACTGTTTGCAGCTCTTATGAGAAAGGAATTCCGCCTATACTTAGTACCGCCACGCATAACACCTAGACGAGATGCCTTACGATTCTCTCGCAATATAGATCTAGGGGGCACCTTTATACACACCAGGGATAAAAGATAAGCCGAATCTACCTCTGATTGAGCAATTTTGCTATAAAGAACGATATCAGCTATCTTTCGTCTAACTTCGAGTGGAAGTGTGTGGTGCCTTCTACATCTAGCCTCATAGTTAGAATCGCAAATTTTACTCCGAAATTGCAGGTACCGCATGAATTTGGTATGCTGTTCATACTTAAGGTATAGGAGTATACCTTAAGTATGAACAGCATAAAATAATCCTACAAATCAAACTTCCACCTGAGTCATCTGTTTTTACCGGTGAATGTCTCGGAATACTAAAATCTTTAGAGTTGGTAATTTTGATGAAATTACCGTGTTCAGTTATTTTCACTGATTCTAAAAGTTCTTTGTTTGCATTGAAAAGATATCCTTTTAAGTCTCGGGTTCACTTCCCATTAATATATGAAATTAAGAATAAACTCCTGGAGTGCGCGGAAAAAGGTCTGTCCGTTGCTCTTGCATGGATACCTGGCCATACTGGTATTAAGGGTAATGTTAAAGCTGATGAGTTGGCTAAGGCTGCAGTGGACTGTGGTGATCTTGTACCATATGTTAATTATTCTCATGATCTGGCCTCTTTGCCTGCAGTTTATCTCAAGAATACTTGGAATGAGTTGTGGACGGAGAGTGCACAGACTAAGGGTAAATATCTGTATAATATTCAGCCACAAACTACTACAAAACCCTGGTTTCGTAAGATTAGACTTAATAAGATAGCGACGTCAATTCTGATACGAATGAGAATTGGACATGTTTGTACTCCAGCTCACCTCAGCAGGATTGGTATCGCTGAAAATGCGACTTGTGAATGCGGTAATGATAACGGTGATGTAAACCATCTATTTTTTGGTTGTCCTTTAATTGACAATAGAATTTTTTTAGAGTCACTGGTGTCCTTGAATGTACCTCTTCCAACATCAATCCCTTGCCTACTTTCATCGTTAGATCCTGATATTTATAAAACTTTATCATTATTTATATGTGAAAATGATATCAAAATTTGACATCAACTTATTTTTACTAAATATTTTTGTATTTTTTAGGTTTCCTTTACTATCCTTAACCTTTTCCTTTTGTATATTTTATTTTCAAACTACTTTTTCCAACTTCCTCAACTTCCCTGATCCTATTTTGTCCTCGCTAAGTCCGCGTTTTTGTTGTAAATATGTTTCCCAAATTTTTCGTAAAAAAAAAAAAAAAAAAACCATACCCCCAAGTCCTTCCTAAATCCCGCTGAAAATGAAGAACAAGATGAAAATGGCATAACGTTCGTGGGGCCAAACAAGAGAGAAAAAAAAAAAAAAAACTTCTCTAATTCCTTATAACAACGCCAGCTGTGTGACTCATTTTCAAAAGTTTATAAGATTCAATAGGTTTCATATCCCAATATCCCAATATATATAAAATTCTCGTGTCACGGTGTTAGTTGCCAAACTCCACCTAAACGGCTGAACCGATTTTAAAGATTTTTTTTGTGTATATTCCTTAGGTCTGAGAATGGAACACTATTCTATGTTTTTTCCTTTATTGTTACTTTTATATTTTTTTGTAAATGGCACATACCTAACGTTTGCCGTTACAGCTAATTATTATTATACTAGCTGCGTCCCGCAGTTTTACCCGCATAAGTCCCGAGCCCGTGGGAATTTAGGGATAAAAGTAGCCTAGGTGTGAATCCAGGTCTCCAGCTATCTAGATACCGAGTTTAATTGCAATCGGTCCAGTAGTTTTTGCGTGCAGGAGTAACAAACATACATACATACACACTCACTCCGCACAAACTTTCACATTTATATATTAGTAGGATAGGATTTTCTTTAAATATTTTTAGGGTTTTCTTTTACTAAAATTCACGTAGATACGTTATTTTGTATGAGCGGTGTTTATCTATATACTATTTGTTAATATAGGCTTTAATATATACCTACATACGTAAATTTTCTAACATTATCTTTAGATTGTAGTGGTGTCGGTCACGTAGCTCTACAGCTGGGCTTTTCATTTGTTTCGTACGTGCCTCTCTGGGGTTGCTGCGCCTGAGCATTAAACGCGCCATCTGCGACCTGTTATTACACTGTGTGCAGTATAATGGCTGTAGATATCGTGACAATTGTTTTTAAGTTATTATTTTAATGTTCAACAGTCGTATACGTACTAAGTTAGCAATTTGAAATTGACTTTTAATGATTGGCTAAGATGTAGACGTACTTTAAGGATGGGTGTAATATGTCCTGAAATATTTATTTATTTATTTATTTTTATATTGATAAGTCTTCGGGATGCCACCGGGTCAGTAGCAAAAATTCGCAACTGGACAGACTCAACGTACAAACCTTCATAAGTCAATTGTTTCCCATGTGGCGTAACGCTATCTTTGTAACAGACTGAAACCAAATGGCCGTCACCAGTTTTGACGGGAGCACATTAAAGTCAATCGCATGTTATTGTCATGCTGTTTCCCCATAATAAGCAGTAATTGTCTGTGGTTTTCCCCACCCTTAAATACTTAAGCGAAACGTGCGTTCACCACTATGTTCAGCAAATAATTTCAAAACAAGATAGGTTGATACTTATAATAATAATGTAGATAATTTTCGTAATTATTTGCCATTGCCTTGAATATTTTAATGTCATCTTCCGTAGCCTTAGGTAAGTAATTATAAGTGATCAATTTTCTGTTTACTCATATCTCTTACATGCTGCTTGACGGTTTATTTCTGTTTCTTTTCAAAACATTTTGTTTACCCATCTGTTAGCTTCATAAACGTAGGTAAAAATTCTCTTTAAAAATCACTACATAGTATAAAACAAAGTCGCTTTCTCTGTCCCTATATCCCTTTGTATGCTTAAAGCTTTAAAACTACGCAACGGATTTTGATGCGATTTTGATACGGTTTTTAATAGATAGAATGATTCAAGAGGAAGGTTTATATATGTATAATACATGCATAATATAGCCGTGCGAAGCCGGAGCGGGTCGCTAGTTGTAAATAAATTGCTAACTCTCTAAAACTCTTTAAATATTAGTAATTGTAACATCTAATTTCAGGGTCAAACAATCATTTTTTCTTCTCCTTTAGTGCTTTTTCAGGGAAGGCAAAAGATAGATCGTTAGTAGGTACGGTCGGCTGCATAATTGCAGACCCATCGTAGACCTCCAAAACGGCTGTTATAACAATGTTTTCAACACAAACAAGATTCTAGGCATGCTTTAGGTGAAGTTTAATGTCTTCTAACTCATCAATTAATCAAACAAAAATTATTATTAGAATGAAACATTCCAATAATAGTAATTCTTGAACTCTACCGGGGGGGCTGCAATTATATACAGCCGACTGTATATAAATACCCTTAAGTTTCACACTATATTGATTTGTGATTGGCCTTAGACATATTTCAGTTTTTTAATCAGATATTAGTTTGTAGACTTATAATGAGTGAGTGCCATAACCGAACATGAAAATATTTTACAAATCCGCAAGAATTTCCGGTCAAGGTGCCTAAAACATTCTCTAATATGTTTAAAGTCATGACTGACTAATATATTAAAGCTCAATCAAACTAAAAGAAGGATCGGGTTAAAAATTGACAATAATGACGTAGGTAGCCTAGGTAGGTTCTACGCGGAAGAAGACGCAGGTAAAAGATATTAGGACGAGACCTTAAAATTTTCGAAATAAATAAAGAATTTTTGAATAGTTGTAGACCAAAAGTTGTTAGTTTAGACGCCTAGAACAACCCCCTTGCGTATTAGAAACCCTTTGTATACCTACTTTATAATCCACTAGCTGCGCCCCGCGGTTTCACCCGCGTAAGTTCGAATAGGAAGTAGTAGGAATATCGGGATTAAAAGTAGCCTATGTGTTAATCCAGGTCTCCAGCTAGCTACATACCTAGTTTCAACGTAATCGATCCAGTGGTTTTAACGTGGAGGAGTAACAAACATACATACACACACAAACTTTCACATTTATAATATCACTATATATCTATCACTTCACTACATAGTATAAAACAAAGTCGCTTTCTCTGTCCCTTTGTATGCTTAAATCTTTAAAACTATACGCAACGGATTTTGATGCGGTTTTTTTAAATAGATAGAGTGATTCAAGAGGAAGGTATACATGCATAATATAGCCGAGCGAAGCCGGGACGGGTCGCTAGTATAAGTATAAAGAAGTCGGGTTAGTTACACCATTGAGGTAACACTCGAGAATAGCTGAATAGCTGATTTGGCTAAAAATTGATGCGGAGGTAGCTTAGAACCAAGAGACGGACATTTTTGTTTCGGTATTGCCACGGTATCGGGACTTACGCGGGTAAAATCGCGGGGCACAGCTAGTAATTGTTATAAATGGATATCCTTTAAGTTTCCCTTTGTCAATAAGAAGGCAAGCCCAATAAAATTAGTTAAAATAGTTGTAAAGCGTGTGGCATACAAAGGCGCTTGGTGCGAGCTGTTCCATGCGTAGGCGGCGAACATGTACAACACATTTGTACCGGAGATGACCACCGCGATTTTTATTATAATTCATTTACTGTGTTCTCGGATAACATCACAGTGCTAGGGATCTATTGTTTTACGATTAGATTAATACACAACTTGGGGTGCATTCGAATTGGAAGGTTTCCGGTACCAATAAATATGTTGGTAACCTAGTTGGATTCGATCGTCGTCTATCAAATTAAGATTCACTTTAGAGTTGTTATGTTTTAATACCTAGTTAGGGTAGTTATATAGCTAGCTATATACTGGCAGTTGTACAGAGCGTGAATTTTCTTATTGCATACCTAAATAAATAAAACTAACTAATAACCAAAAATTGTTTGATGAAAACGTTGACTCAATGGTCCAAATTTAAATTGAAAACGACTTGACATTGTTAAAAAAATCAGGTAGGCTGTATTAGGGATGCAGTCGCAGTGGAGTACGTGAAATGTCTTGTGACGTCACATACGTTTCACATTACATCCGTTACATTCGGCTTTTGCATACGCTCCTTGACCCAAACGCTTTTCATAACCAACACCAATACGTCATGATTCATTATTTGTTAAAACTTACATTAATGTTTGTTTTTATTAAAGAAATAAATATCATTATAATTTAATGGAAAAATTTATCTTAATATCTAAATTAATAAAATCTGAATAATTAAGTTACCCTTTGTATAGTGCCCAAAAGCCTGGTTACATCGCCTCTTTGGATGAGGGTAATGCCGATCCGTTGGCCAAAGTAGCAGCCAGCCAAATAATTATATTCAAAATCTATATTAGTTAAGTTTCCCTATAGGAAGAGTGCCCTAAAGGCTGCATTGCCTCTTTAGATAGCAACGCCGCCGATCCGATGGCCAAAGTATCAGCCAACCAAAATGTTACACATTTTTAATTAAATTTTTCGAGTTGGCGTGATATTAAGAACCTACCGCAGACTTCGTCTATGTAAAAATCAATAAACAATCATTATGAAAATTGACAGGTTAATTACCAGTTTTTAATGAGGTCATTCAACCATCTTGTTGCGACTCTGTAAACCGATGCTTACTATTATTACAATAAAGCAGCGCTTCGCGGTTTCACCCGCGTAACTCCCAATCCCGTGGGAATATCGAAATATAAAATAGCCAATAGCCTTCCTCGACAAATGGACTATACAACACAAAAATATTTTTTCAATTCGAACCAGTAGTTCCTGAGATTAGCGCGTTCAAACGAACAAACAAACTCTTCAGCTTTATAATATTAGTATAGATATAAAATTCAAAGATCTGAATGACTGACATATCGATGCACAGCTTATACACTCCAAATTTAATGTATCTAGACCTGGGTCTGGGTACATGATATATGACTGGCCATAGAACCCCATGACCCACATGAAAGAAGGGGGTTTTCTCCGTAAAGTGTAGCTATCTATAGGTATCCTCTAAGAAAGGGTTTTTCTAAATGGCGGGTAAAATCTAAATAAAACATTAAAACCACCACGCGAATAAAGTCGCAGGCAACAACATTCACAAATAAACCGTGAGTTTTCTTAAATTACATTTCAGCCATTTTAATTTACTTATATAATATGCTTTATGAATAGGCGTTTTACGCAGTTTGTACATCATTTTGTGTTCATTAATATAATATCATCGCGGCTTGTTATATGTGGGCAGTGAGTGGGAGTATAGTTACAGACAATCTGTGTCACCCATTGTCTGATCATTTTGCTCAGTTATATTTCGTAGATTGTTAAAAAATTGTCACACAAAAACGGTTTAGACAGTAAATTGTGACAATAAGATGTTTCTAGTGCGGAACTGATTGTTGTTATTAATATTTTATAGCTTCTTAACATTTATTTGTGCGTGCATGCTGCTTGCCCATATTTCTTTCGGGATGAAAAGTAGTCCATGTGTTAGGTATTTCTAGACACCCACTGTTAACATATCAAGTTTTATCGTAATTCGATCAGTAGTTGCGTATAGGTAACACCTCATACATCAGACTTTCGTATCTATCTATTTAGTTTTATGAGTAAAGGAATCGAGTGAAATATTTACTTACATATATTCTTTTTTGACATAAAGTAATGCTTAAAACGTGTATTATGAAATAATGTAGGTACTTATTATTACTATCTAAACGTAGGTGTACTTACATATTATGTAGGTGTTTTAAATTAGACATTTGCCCTTTGGCTTCCTAATAAACACAATCTTTGATTCATCTGTTAATTTAAATAACATTCTAAATATTATTCGCTTGTTATTTACAATTTTATGACTCTATATAAAACTGTTTAAAATTGTAATTAACAACACAATAAAAGGTTTCAATATTTCGCTAATAAAACCAAACTGTATGTGTCTATATATTTTAAATTAGCGTGTCGTAAAATTAGAAAACCACTTTAAAAATTATCATTTTATGGAAAGGAGCGTATTTATGTTTTGATGACAGTTTTACTGTCTGTTTATGCAACAAATCTGATATTCTGTTGTGTAGTACCTATTGAAGAGAGGTAACAGTGCGTCATAAAGTGGGCATTCAGAAACGACACCAATAAAACCTTTATGATTAGTCAAACCGCTGGCGAGGACGATTCATTATGGGCCATTATGCGTCGTGTTTATCGACTTACTCTATACAAGCCAATAAAATAACGAACGACCGAGATAAGAGGTGGACAGTCCTCTAATCTCCGGAACAAGGGACACTAATTCGATTGTGGTTTTGGTCGAGACTTTTTTTTGGGGTTTACGGCACAAATTGAAGCGTTAAAAAAACTACAAATTGGCTTTTTCAAGGCCCATTCATTAGTTCGACGCTGAATGGCGTTGCTTGTGTCGTTTTCGCTCAATTAGTTAAATGGAAATTTGATCTTTGATGCGTTGGCGGTCGTCGTATAATCACAGACCATACACATATATATAGCCAACATTATTTTTGTTCAGAAATGACAAAATTGATAATCTTTTTTCCGTTTAAGTTGCTAATCTAACAATTGATGTTTTCTGCATACCTAACATTAACATCTTTCTTTAACTAGTAGGTACCTACTTATGCAATGTAAATTCTAACCTTTGTAGATTTAACTTTTAACAATAAAATTACTTTCACAATAATCAAATTATTGTGTCGCAAGAACATGAGCAACGACCGAGATTTGTCCTCGTTAAATAGCTAATTTATTTTTTGTGAACAAATAATGCGGATAATCTTAATAGAGCTTTTTATTATGCTTCACTGCACTATGAGAGTAAAACGTCTTACCAAGCGTGAATATGTCGATTACGAGGCCTACGCACAGACATTCTTTAGGCATTAATACAGAATGAATATATTTAACAGTAAAAACGCCACAATAAGGTGATTTTAACACATTTAGCGTATCGGCCGTATAGTTAAAAGCCGAATAATAGCGTTATCTCTGAGCCGGCACTAAATTGGGATGTCTCGAGCGAGGCGTGGCGGGCCCTTATCAGTTTTGTCGTGTTCATCTTGAGTTGTGTTAGGCTTTAGCCGAGATATTTTACAGCGGACGACGACGACGGGGTGGCGCATGGCGCGACGCTCGTGCTCTCTACAATAACAACTCAACTATGTATAAGTACCATACCTACCTACCTATACATTCATTCAGAATTATTGCCGACGTGCGCAGACCAACCAATTTTAACAATATCATTCACATTGTTGTGTATAAGTTTCATTTATGGTTTTGAAAGGTTATATTTTACCAGAAAAAAAGTTCGATAGTTTATCGAAGAATGCTATAGGCTACTTTTCAGTATGATATTCCCACGGGATCAGGACAGCTAGTTACTTATAAAATACGGTTAAAACTGTTTTCATATGTAGATAACTTATTTTTAGCAAGTATTTAGTTTATTATGAGATATTTTGATTAACAAATCTCTATTCTAATATCTAACTAGTTTTAAATACCTAGATAAGTTCAAGTGACAACCCTCGCGAAGCATCAGTTTGATGAAGCGCTTTTTTGATACTCTTTCAATTTGTTTTTTGGTCTTATTGTCCGTGGTCCATTGATAAACGTACAGGTATACGTACTCAGACAGGCGCCAACATTCCTCGTTCCGACCTCACACTTACTCGCCTCTTATAAAAACGGGCACACTTTTTTATATTAGCACTTTTTGGACTTATTTGCCTCTTTTGTGTCCGTTCGTCGTCGTTTGTTTTGGTTATTAGAGCGGCTGTAGGAAGTGGACCCGATAAACCTATCGAGGATAAGCGTTTTATTGTACCAATTTCGAATATCCGTTTTCATTTTACTTCGTTTATTAAAGTGCAATCCTCGAGACGATTATATAAGAGGTAGGTACTGTTTATTTAGAGATAGTTGAATCTTATAGCTATTAGCACCTCTACGACAACGGTGTTAACTCTGCACGATTTCTCATGCTTTAATTATGCTATTATTAACATACTTACCTCTACCTATCTAATTTATTCTGTTTAGTGTCGGTTATTTGGCTGTTCATTCAAATTAATGTCGTAGTTTTAACTGATCGCTTAGTTAATTGCTTCGGGCTATAAAATTAGCAGAAACAACGCGGAACTAATCGTATTAGCATTTTATGAATGAGTTAAAAGCATGACATGAGCATATGAAAGTTGTGACTATCTAAATAGAGGATAAATAACGGTACGGCAGATTTTTTCGACGTAACGTTGAAGCTGAGTCCTAAATTCCAGTGATGCCTGTGTCTTTGATGATATACTAAGTAGAATTTAACTTGAAATTATCGGACAATCCTTTTATTTTTATCGTATATACATACCTTAAACAAACCGGACCGTACTAAAACATAATGGTAATATCGAACGGAAATACCGTGTTCCGAAATAAAATTTTCTCATTCAATCCCATGTTATCGTAAAATAACGCAAATTGTTATTTCGATTTTATGAATGGAGTGCGCCTACGGGCCGCGAGCTACGGCAAACACCCTGGAGACTCGGAGTGCCAAATTAGCCACAATTAGTTTTGTTTGTGCCCCACCTCTAATTTGTTGTGTATAATGAATAGGCGAGTCGCCGCGCCGCCGCGCTCCGTCAAATCGTCATCGGCTCCTTTACGACCTTCGAGGGATCGCATAATGACAGCATTCACCGGACATTTTGCAATTTTGATTTATTTAACTCGGAGATCATTTCCGGTATTAAATGACCTCTTAAAAAGATAAGTGTTTGGTTTTATAGAGCATAAGTGTTCAAAACGATGTTTTATGGCTCTTTCATGTGGAAAAATAATCTAAGGTTTTAATTGAAAGTCATCAAAATTTATTAAACTTTTGATAGTAGCCTGAAATTAATGCTCTAACGCAACTGACTGCAAGCAATACAATTATAGATATGTTATACTTACCTACCTACTGCATTGTTGAATTTTACCATATAGTTTGGTATGATGGAGACCAGAAAACAGCAGAAATATGTAGCTAAAGTAGGTAAAGTGCTTTACTTTATTTTTTGTGTAAAAATTGTATTGATGATACTTCCTTTTGTGATATTTTTAAGTTTACTACGTTTATTACACTACCAATTACATGTATTGTTATATTCTAGTCGGTTGAAAGTACCTACGTAAATAATATAGTAGGTAAGTATTATTATTTAAATCATGAAGTACTAGTATTTATACCGACGACTACTTGATTCCCACATACCTTCACACGTACTTTAATTACAAGCAATACAATGTTTGATCTCAGTAAGCAATTTAATGTGATTTGTAATATTATTTTGCGCGTAATTGCGCGGGTCTAAATACCACTATTTGTTGTTAAGAATCGAGTTAAGTTTAAATTATAAATGCTAGTAATTTTCCGTACAGAAAATGTTGTTATATTAATGTCCTTCATTGTATTCACAATCCTACAGACGTAATTAATTGTCTTTGACGACCCGGTTGGCACAATGGTCACCATGCTGGACTGCCAAACACAGGGTTGCGGGTTCGATTCCCGCCACAGACAAGTTTTTATGCTTAGATTTATTTCTGTGGTCTGGTTGTTTCTATGTATTATAAGTATATATTTACAAAAGAAAAGTATATATATAGTGTATATGCGTTGTCTAGCACCCAAAACACAAGTCTAGTTACTTAGCTTGGGGCTAGATGGCGATGTGTGGAATGTCCTACAATATTTTATTTTTATTTTTTTATCTGCGGCAGCAGCTGTTATCTACTTCCAATGAAAGAAATGATTGCATGGCAATTCTTGAGCATATACCTACCTACACAAATACCTACGTATATAAAAATGTGACAAAATTCTCCCCTTTTGTAGGGTTCCGTAGTACCTCAAAAGGTAATTTAAAAAATAGGAACCCTTATAAGATCAATGTTTTGTCCGTCTGTATTTCGTATGTTTCTAGATTACAATTAAATTGAAAGTATTTCGTGTACCTACCACATGGGAAAAAAAGGTATAAGCATTAAAAAGATTTAAATTCACATGTTTTTCATTTTCTTTATCAGCATTTGACGACATTACACATATAGGAACTTCAAGAATATAACCTCTATGCAAACAAATAATTTTTGTTTGGATGGTCATTATTACATAGTATGAAACAAAGTTACTTTTGCTGTGTTTTGTGTCTGTATGTGTGTGTTTTGTTTGTCTGTATACGCAACGGATTTTGATGCGGTTTTTTTTAATAGATAGAGTGATTCAAGAGGAAGGTTTATAAGTATAAAACATGCATAATATAGCCGTGCGAAGCTGGTCGCTAGTATTTATTGAAAGACATTTAGTTTTCTGCATTATACCTACTTACGATCTTCGCACTCTACCTACTTTTACGTAGCTCTATAAAAGGTTATATTGATTTAGGATCAATTTGTTTCTCCTGTTCTAAATAAATGTTGTATTAGTTTTGTTTTCCGAGCTGACGATAAATCGGCAGGGTTATTTGCACGGGCCAGGGTTCTCCATAACTTTGGCATTCGATCGCAGTATTTCGAAGCAAACTGTATTTTTCGATAGATTTAATGGAACGGCAAACATCTTGGCGAGATAAGGGAGAAGATATACAAATAATCCGACTTGTAGGTTTATTTATGCTTTAACTTATTGTATATAAATTGTAATATAGCTAAGTACCTAAGACGTATACCTATTATAAAGTTCATATCCATCCACAAACATGTAATCTAAGCAAAGAATTTAAGATTAAATTACATTTTAATATCCTAACCACTGATTTACTTTACTCTATCTATGCTCATGTTCATTCAAATTTCAATGAGATTCAACGAAAATTTTAATCACATCACAAAAGGCGTCTTCGAAAAAGTTCCAATACCTATTGAATTATTCTTATCTCCCCATTTACAATGCTGTGTGTGATGTCATCCTACATCGAGCAGGTATCATTAAGTACCCTTTACTTGGCAACAGAATCTCGATCACATAGAAAATTAACAATCAACCTTATGACTACGTGATAAGGATACAATTTAAATTAATATTAATCAGAAGAACGGAACGTTAAATTGGTTAATCTTATCTGAATCCCGACTTGTGACACCTCGAGTGGTCAGTATCATGGCCCTATTCCTGATTGAGAGACTAAGGATCATTATTAATAAAAATATCATTAAGGCTACGGTAAATAAAATTACTAAAGTTAATGGTTTGAAATGCAGGAAATAATCATGTTATTTAAATGTATAAAATTAGGGTATTTACCTCTTTATAAACGTGGTAGAATCATGAAATAATGATATAAAATAAGTACTCAATTTCTGTTCTATTAAATTTTCGAATGTTACAAATAAAATAGTATTAAACCAATTTACAATGAATTCATCGTACTTCCTCTTCTCAAACTTTGTGATTACTTGCAATCGGTAGCACCAACTTTGTACCTAAAAACCGACATAAATTCAATTGCATCACATCCAGTCCTGCTGCTCTATTATGGGCGATGTATTTAGCAATTTAAACGAATAACACAAAATCTAACGGCTATTAACAATACACAATTGCACATACTTACTTACTTTAATATTTTACCTAACACAACAGAATACATAATATTTCAACCTAACATGTTCGTCTAGCTAGACATAGTAGGTAAGTTACCGATAACTGCAGTAACTGGTCTTTCCACAAAAATAAAATAAGAAATTCTAACTGTGTATCACTTCAGCAGTCGAGCTTCGGTAAAAGGCGCCAAGCAGCTTACCGAGGTAGGTACCTACCTTCGATTAATTTGTTTTAAGACCATAATTAACCAATTAGCATACGAGACATGCGCTCGACGATAATGCACTGATAAACCACGCTTTCGTAAACAAATCGACCGGTAAGATTAACTGGAATGCAGTTAGTGATAGCCTCGTTAATTATTAATGAGATTTAAAAAGTGATCTGTTACGGTATTGGCTTTAACACCTAATCTAGAAAAAAAGAGTCAATAAAGAGTTTATATATCTATCTATCATCATTTTCCTGCCCTTATCCCAATTTATTTGGGGTCGGCGCAGTAGGTATGTCTTTTTCTTCCATTCACTCCTATTTGTTGTCATCTCATCGTTGACTTTAATCTCTCTCATGTCTTGTCTCACACAGTCCATCCATCTTTTCTTCGGTCGTCCTCTTCCTCTCCACCTCTCTACATTCATACTCATCACTCTTCTAGTCACATGCGTCTCCTCTCTTCTCATCACATGTCCATACCAACTTAAACGGATCCCTTTTACTTTTTCAGTAATTGGTGCTACTTTCAGGCTTCCTCTAATATACTCATCTCAACATTCTCATCTCCGCTGCATGCAATCTTCTCTCATCCTTATTCTTCACGGCCCAGCATTCCGATCCATTCATGACGACAGGTCTTATCACGGTTTTATAGATTTTACCTTTTTCCATTTATATATCTACCAATCAAGATGTTTTATTCAACGCAATCTATGGTGTTCAGGGTGCTGTAGTCACATGAGTATTTACTCATGTGCTGTAGTTTCTGGGACATTTGTAAGATTGAGTAAGCGTGCTACCTTTCTAACTTAGTCGACGCTGTCCAGAAGAAAGAACTTCTTAATACAACTAACACCAACTAAGCCGCGGGTTTCATCACGATGTTTTCTTTCACCGAGAGCAAAGTTAAAATAGCGCACATTTTTTTCGTAAAAAATCCACTGCAATTGATGCACGTTTGCCCGGGATTAGAACCTACTATCTACTACTAGTATCTTCGACTGTGCCAACACAGCTACCAACTGTTATACTGACTAGATATTAATTTTAATATATACATATATATCTACGAAGTAAACAAAAATAAATCTAAAAAAAACCATATCCAAAACTTTTTTTGAGAAAGGTAGTTTTAGACCTGCAATTGTAAGTAAGGTATTATGTATTTTGTTAGAACTTAATGAAAATGAACAATAAAGTCGATCTAGGTACCTATCTACCCTTAGATATATAAAAACGAAGATTCTTTTCACGATTCCCTGCCAAATAAATTCCATCACGTCTATCAAATCAGAGATTCTCACAGAAACGAACATTTAATCATACGAATGGATATAATGCGATTCAAACGATTTATTGTCTGTGTAAGCACGTCACGTACGATCTAAATGAACGGTCAGAGAGCCGAAAAATACATCGAGATCGCTCCTATTAGCCTACGACCGGATCATTCGATATAAAATCGATTGGTATCGAGTATAAACACTGCAATCAGAGGGCAACCGCAGCTGTTAGTTACGAGAACGGCGTCATCCACTAAAATAATATGACACAGCCGTTTCTGTATCTCTTTTGGTCACCCAAAAAGGAAAACTATTGATATAGCCATAATTAACTGTAAGAGTAACGGCAGCAACATCATTACAAACATTTTTTAAAAAACACTTTAACAAATACTACTAAAATGAGTAGGTACCAAGTACGTACCAACTGTGTAGGTACAGTACTTATGCGTCATAAGTCCACTATCAGTTTGCGACGATAATATTATAAACAAGTATTGGCAAATATGAATACTTACTTGAATTAAAAGTAGGTACGCAGTGTCATTATTATTTTCAACATGTTAGCCATGTCTTTAGTTGCCCGAGTGGTATATGCCGCCACCCGCTACACCAACCGAAGTGGGTTCGATCTACAGGTAACGTTGTTATAATGTTCAAATACATTGTTTACATAGTTTACAATCCTGTAAACTATGTACATACATACATAGTTTACAGGATTGTAAACGTTACGGTGCAAGTGGACTTTTGAACGTTGATTGTACCTATACATAATATGTACATATTATGTATAGGTACGTATAGTAAAACTATTCAGAAAAATTGTATCAACGGGACTAGACTATAATATTATGTTCTACCTATCTGCACCTAAAGAGTTTGTAAGTACCACTAAAATTATTTTAAGAAAAACAACCCCATCCCTACTAATATTATTAATAAGAAAGTTGGTGTGTTCCCTTTTCACGGTCAAACGGCTGTAGATTTTCATGAAAAACGTTGTAGGTACTTACACAAGCCTATAGTCTGGAGAATAAATAAATAAATATTGTAGGACATTCCACACATCGCCATCTAGCCCCAAGCTAAGTAGTTATACTTGTGTTATGGGTTCTAGACAACGGATATACTACTTATATACTTTTCTTTTGTAAATATATACTTATAATACATAGACACAACCAGACCACAGACAAATATCTAAGCATAAATACTGTTTGGCAGTCCGGCATGGTGACCATTGTGCCAACTGGGTCGTCAAAATACGGGTGAAACTGTACAGCACAGCTTTTAAAATAAAATATGGGAAAAATAACAGTCTCTCCTACTCTTATTTTTGTTCTAACCGTACAAGGAGGGATCAACGGCAGACATTGTAAGTGGTTACTCATGCTTTCAGAACCTATAATTTGACAATATTTTGTGTCATTTGGGCTTTATTATAACTTACGCCATTACTCGTCTGAGGATATAAAGTTAATACACGAACTCGTAGCGATTAAGGGCGAAATAAACACAGGTTCCCCTAATTCAATATTAAAAGCATCCTGCGACGTGATCGGCAACTAATAATAGTCTAATTTGAAGAAATGTCCCTGAGAAAATGTCTGATTGTCAACCTTTTTATAGTGTTTTTTATCTAAGTACAAATGAAATGGGCCATTTCGAAACATTAGAATTGAATTACAGTGTTTACGGACACGAATTTTGTAGTAATTCCGGCTATATTGCTCCATAAATTGAGGATTATGAATAGTTTTTATCTGTCATTAGTTACGTACATATTTTCTGTATGGTTCATTAAAATATAATACGGAGAAGTATATAGCCAAGGGATTTAATAAGACATTAAAATCGTCCATTTATTTCCATAATTGTTCATTCATAGAGTAAAACCATGGCTATTCATTACAATAAATCTAAAAAAGATTCCGAATTGAAACAAAATAAACACAGCAATAAATAAATACCAACTTTAAAAATGCACAATCTGTTAACCCTTATAAATTAACAAAACTGACCATCAATTAATCGCTGTCACTGGAGACAAATTGCAATCTCGTCGTGAAAAATATAATAATATTCCCTTCTCAATCGAAGCACGTAATACAAATTCCTATTTAGATTGAGTCCGTCTGCATTGAAGGGTGGTTCGCATCTAGTTAGGTGTAAACCGGAGGTTATGTACAAAGTGGCTCGGGTATAATGGCGAGGGCTTGCAGGGCGGAGGTCCCAGCCCATGCATACTAACGCGGACGGGTAATAAGTAGCCTGATTCCATGTTTACTCCATAGACTAGAGTTTCTTACATCACCACTCACCTCGTCGAGAACGAATACATTTCAGACTATATTTATTCTAAGCTGTTTTTATGGCTGCCTAGTTTTCATAAAGGTAGGTATTATGTATAACTATAAGAGGGGCTATAAAACTTCAAATACCGTTTGCCTTTTGCATTTTTTGTTGTAAATGTGATACCTTTACAGTTTATTGATATCTAAATGTTTAAGTAGAAGATAGTTTAAAATGTTTACAAATCTTTTTAATGCGGATATGTCTGTATATAAATAATAGACTTACCTAATACATATCTAACGATGAAATAATATATAATCATTAAAAAAATAACAAAACGATTGTTGTGAGGAACAGTTTTTGTCTATTAAATGACATTTAATGTTGGTTTGATGCTGTATTAGCTGTTATTGCGGTCAGACTAAGTCATTATTTTATTAATAGCATTATAAATGTAGTGGAATTGTCATAGTAAATAATGAGTTTATGTTTTTGTAATAAACGTCATTTGGTGGCGACGGTTAGCAACCAAACGTCTGTTGTTATAACCATATTAGAAGACAATTGTTATTTTATTAGGAAGATATTAAATATTAATAAACTGTGGTATGAAACATACCTAAAGTTCTTCCGCAAAATCACACGAAAATCTGCCAACGATTTATGAATTGCAATTTGAAAATAGAAATCAAATAGGTACCGTAGATCATCGTACCGTGAAAGGAACTAAGTGTATCCGACCGCCATATAATGCAGATAATAAGACCATCATCGTTTACAGAACTAAAGTTTAATTAACGTAAAAAGCGCGTTTACTCTAAGCGCCCGCGCCGACTTATCGCGCATCCATCTCACCGCTTATAATGACTTTTATTATTTTGTTGTTCACTGTACTCATGTCTGTATCATTTCCGGCACTTTTAAATGCTAAATATGGTTATAAAAAATACTAGTGTTTGATTTCATTCGCGTTGAATTTCAATCCGTGAATGACTTTAATTAATTTTCAGTTGTAAACCGAATAGATATCATCGAAGTGTAGAAACGGAATTTCTTGTCTACGAATCCGTAGATATAATTTGGTTAATTATACAGCTTCCTACTCTTCTATTATACATAACCATTGTGGTGTGTGGTCTTCAAATATATAATGAGTGAGTTCGACTAAAAAGCTCCTTGTACGATCAAAGTCTTGACAAGCGTCAAGCATAGTACCTACGCGTTTAATATAATATTGACCTTACATCTTTATACTATATAGTAGCTTGGGATATCAACTAAGCTGAGAGAGTAGACGTCTATGTTGAGTAATTCAACAACAAAGTTTAAGCTTGACGACTTACAATCATTTCTTGGAATAAGCTTGAATGAAGTGTCAAGTTCTCAATCGGTGCTCTATTTTGATGCTTGTGGTTTGAACTTGACACTCAACTTGTCCGTGCTTTAACGTTTTAAAGCTAGATAGGTACACTTTTAATTGTTTTTTGTACAGAATGCTGTGAAACATTGCTTTAACTATATATTACATGGTATTATTTGTAAATTAAACACTACCTATTCCACAAATAGTTATACATTATTTTTTAAACGTTGGAGTGTTGGTAGAGTAACAAAGAGCTATGAAAAGATAGCAGCCATAAATTGATTTAAATTAATAGTCCGTTGCTTTTGTATATTCTATTATTAAAGGCAAATTGTACGCTTAAATATTACTTATCTGGTGAGATCTCTTCTTATAGTCAACCTTTTTCACACAAAAATGTAACAGAATAGTTTGTGGTTGATGAATTACAGTTTACGAAATTGTAGGATGCGTAATTTAAGAGTATACCTCTACCGATATTGGTGAGATAAGCTTACAGATAAGTGAATGTTATGCAATGAGTTCCTATGTTTTATTGCAGGTGCTATGTTAAACAATTATGACGCCCGCGAACACAGCATCGCGCTTTCTGTTCGGTGCAAACTTTTCCTTCCTTTGACATGTCACCTTCAGTGTAACTTGTGCTTCAGTGATGTCATCTAAAAAAACCGAGGATCTTAGTCGTGGTATATTTTACAATCAAGTAGAACCTGAATAATAAACGAAAAACTGAATGCTACATTCCGGTAACGCTCGATTTATATCGATTCCAGGATCAGGACGGACGGGGATGAAACAGCGTACCGCAGGGTGTAAAAGTAGGTAGGTACCTAGAGTACCTACCACATACGCACCACGTACGGTCAGTCGGAGTCAGAATTGCAGACCCACCGTAGAGTTCCTAAACTGCTATTAGATATTAGAATGTTTTCAACTCAAGCGCAAGATTCCAAGTTCTTTCTTGCTCGCGTTTAAGTATAAAGTCTTTCAATTCATGAATCTATAATATAAAAATCAATTGCTGTTCGTTAGTCTGGCTAAAACTCGAGAACGGCTGGACCGATTTGGCCAATTCTTTTTTTGTTGTGTTTGTCGTAGTCCAGGGAAGGTTTAAACGGTGAGTACTTACGCGGGTGAAACCGCGGGGCGCAGCTAGTCTATAATATAAAAATCAATTGCTGTTCGTTAGTCTGGCTAAAACTCGAGAACGGCTGGACCGATTTGGCCAATTCTTTTTTTGTTGTGTTTGTCGTAGTCCAGGGAAGGTTTAAACGGTGAGTACTTACGCGGGTGAAACCGCGGGGCGCAGCTAGTCTATAATATAAAAATCAATTGCTGTTCGTTAGTCTGGCTAAAACTCGAGAACGGCTGGACCGATTTGGCCAATTCTTTTTTTGTTGTGTTTGTCGTAGTCCAGGGAAGGTTTAAACGGTGAGAATTTAAAGATCGGACTTACGCGGGTGAAACCGCGGGGCGCAGCTAGTATAAGATAAATATAACTATGCGCTGAGAAATTCTCAGCTTTTATAATATCACGAAAGTTCGGAGGTAGGCGGTATCTTGCTCTATACCTACCTAAGGTAATAAATATCTTAACATTTTTACCCTAATTTTCTTTAAAGACATGGTCAATAGATTTTTGAATAGTAGTTACGTATCTACCTACGATTATATAGGTACATAATCATACCAGCAAGTAGATAGGTACTTGACAATAAGTCGTGTTTTCATGCACTGTTACACTACCTACTTGTTACACAATACCGACAAAATGTTCAATTATGAAATTTAAAGAAATGACTGGACGATAATTATCCTAAACTAGCTGTTGCCCGAGACTTTGTACGCGTGGTAGTTTTGTTTTATTTACTAAAACCTTCCTTTTGAATCAATTTATCTATAAATCGCATCAAATTCCGTTGCGTACCTACTTTAAAGCATGTGCTTTAAAGATCTATAGGGATAGACAGCGGAAAGCGACTTTTGTTTTATACTATGTAGTGATGAAAAATCAGTAAAAAAAGAAGAAAGAAATGTGATTAAAACCAGGGAAAATAATGATGATGAAAAGTCGGAATAACACATAGACTAGACTTACCCCCAAATACTGAAAGGCTATACTTAATATTAAGTGGCGTTTAAATTGACGTTAAGTGTATGCTTTCTATTGAAGCCTACACTTAAATTTCAATTTAAACGCCACTTAAGATTAAGTAGCCTTTCAGTATTCGGGGGTTAGACTTTTAAATAAACTCGATATTTTTTCATGGTTTCGGAATTTACGAGGAGTAAAACTCCGGGGCTGAGCTTGTGATAAGTACAATCGACACTCAAAAGTACACCGCCACCGTAACGTTTACAGTCCTGGTGCAACACTATTTGAACATTATAACAACGTAACCTGTGGATCGATCCCACGTCGTCGGTTGGTGTAGCGGGTGGCGGCTTATACCTCTTGGCTAACTGAAGACATGGCTAACAGGTTGAAAATAATAATCACAATGAGTACTTTTAATTCAAGTATTAAGAGGAAAGAGTACCGGGCGCTTTCTCCATACAAACTAATACAAACGTAGTCGACTGTTTTCTCCCTGGATAATGACACTAGAGCAAATATTTTTGGTGCATAAAACTTATAACTGCCATGACCATGCCCCTATTTTTTGTTTTTTTTAATTAATTAATTTTTTTAATTTTAATTTCTATGATAATTAGAAAATGAAAAAAACCAAAACATAGGGGCATAGTCATGGCAGTTATAGGTTTTATGGCACAAAAATATTTGTGCTAGTGTCAATATCCAGGGAGGAAACAGTCGACTACGTTTGTATGGAGAGCGCGCAGGTACTCTTTCACCTTAATGTTTGTGTGTAACGTCTATTAGAATAAGGTCGTAAGTCCAATATTTGTTTATAGTATTATTGTAGCTCACTGATAGTGGACTTATGACGCATACTGTACCTACCTACTTACTATAAATACAGCCTCAAATGTTACAGCATAGGATGGCGTGAGACTAAGCTTTACTACAACATCGAGATGCCTTTAACTAAAAAATTCTAATCAGTTATGAACATAACAAGCGAGTTTGTATATCTTATCTGTTAGGAAAACTGTTACAATCATCAGTTTAACAACTTGTACAGAATAGGTATCTAAATAAAAATGTGGTAGGAACTCTAGGAACGTCTATTTTAAGTTCAATGATTCACGCAAAAAAATTTAATACACCTACTTGTCGAAAATTAACCTAATTGTTTTCCATATAATTTCAATGTGCATTTTTGCTGTAGCTTGGTAAGTAGGTACCTATTAAATGTGCCAATTATTTTAATTTCAATTGTTTTCAAATTGTCGCGTATATATTTTACGTTCACCGACTACTTGAAGAAATAGCGAATTCTGGCTATAAATATAAAATTAAAAGTCCTAACTGACTGACTGATGTATCAACGCACAGTTAAAGCAACTCGTTTTGGAGACATGAAATTTGGAGGATATATTCCTTGTGAAGTGTAGGTATGCAATAAGAAAGGGTTTTGTTCCAACCCTGAGAGGTTGAAACGGTGGATGAAGGCGCGGGCAGAAGCTAAGTTTTACTACAAAACTTCATAAAATAAGTAGTTAACTTCATTTGCAGTTATCTAACCTTTCCAATTGTCATGTCGATTTATTTTAATACGACAAGAGATGTTATGGCACGCAAACCATCGCATGCGCATATCGAGAAAAACCTTTTTATAAGAGAGGTTGCACAACGATCAAAATTGTGCGATGTGTGTTACTCACGGTTGCATAAAAACAGACGATAAACTTTTTGATCGGCCAACAAAAATATGTAAACAAACAAAAGTCACCAGCAAGCATCTGGGTTAAGAGGAAAGGGTACCGGGACTCTTTCCATACAAATTATTACAAACGTAGTCGACTTTTTTCTCCCCGGATAATGACACTAGAGCAAATATTTTTGGTGCATAAAACATAATAACTGCCATGACCATGTTTTTTGTTTTTAATTTTTTTAATCATAATTTCTATGATAATTGGAAAATGAAAAAAACCAAAACATCCCCTATGTTTTGGTTAGTCATAGTCATGGCAGTTATAGGTTTTATGGCACAAAAATATTTGTGCTAGTGTCATTATCCAGGGAGGAAACAGTCAACTACGTTTGTATGGAGAGATCGCAGGTATATACCCTTTCACCTTAATACACGCACCTCTAGATAGCGAAATCTTTGGTCTGTTCCACCCCACACGGTTGCATCACGATTGTGGAACAAAGAGATCGAGTAATTAAAAGTATTTGCTAAGCTCAGTTCGAAGTAAAAACGGTTACTATATTAATGCGCTACTGTCTTCCTTATAATGAGTAATTATTGCAATTAATGTACGGTTAGAAGATTATGTAGATTATAATAAAACTTTAAATGCGACGTTTTAAGAATAAATACAATGAAATGATATGGCGAGAAATTACTACAATTTTGCAACTATCTAACATACTTTATATCAAGTTTGTGCATTTTAAACTTAATCCCTCTTATTACAAAAAAACTGCAAAACCATAGTTTAAACCTGTACTAAAAGATCTAGGTTTTTGTGTTAGTTTTGGTTTAAAATGGATTCTTATTACAAAAAGTAAATAGACCAAGGACCAGAAGATCCCTGGTTTTAGTCGCAACCATAGACAATAGATAGCAAACTCGAAACAAACCATTCTTTTGTTCGTTCAGCGTTCGAAACACCGTTCCTTTTTACAAAATTGTGGTAAGTGAGTAAATATTAAAAACTTATTTAAGAAATCGAATACTAAAGTGATAAAAATATAAATTGTGTGTTCCATTATTGTGAAATAGTGTGACTTGTATTTGTTATTCTATGTTCGCGATAACGTTGTTGTATTTAAATACATCAATTTATGTAGCGTATATCGGAACGCGGCTCGAGTTAAGCCTTTAAGCCTTTTGCCTGCCCCTTTAGAAGTATAAAAAAAAATATTACCTAAAAAATAGTAAACATGAAAATAACCTAAATTTCTCAAAAACATAAGAAAACGTAGTGATTATATCCTCTTTGAACATAAGTACGTACTAAAAATATTTACTTATTTATGTTTTTAGAAGGTTTAGGTAATATGTTGTTAAAATCTGTGAAAATTTCAACTCTCTAGCTATCACTGTTCTTGGGATAGAGCTTGGTGACGGACAGAAGACGGACGGATAGCGAAGTCTTAGTAAGAGTGCCCCGTTTTTACCCTTTGGGTATGGTACCCTAAAAAGGAGCGAGAATTGGAGTAACGAGGAAAAGGTGAACTTAATTTAATTTTTTGAGGTTAGAAACTACGGTCTAAGTATACTTAAACTAGGGTGCTCGCTAGTTTATCTTTGACAGGACAGACAAACCTGGTTTTAGCGGTAAACTTCTTTTTGTAATAACGTTTATCTAAGTCCATGGTTTTAATCTCACTAAAACGTAGTTTAATTTTTAGACTTCGTTTTGGAATAAGGGGAAATATGTTGTGTACCCAATTTTTAAAACTTTAAATTTATACTTATTTATTTATAGAAATTGCTTAGTCATAAAACCTACGTTAAGTATGGTAGGTATATCTCACTTATATATAAAAATGAATCCCAATTTCCACGCCACTTGAAAACGCCTGGACCGCTTCGGCTAATTTTGGGTTTTGAAATATTTGTGGTAGGTAAGTCTAGGGAGTCCTAGGAAAGTTTCAATGGTGAGAGATATGAAAAAAAAAATGTGGACTTACACGGGTAAGAAAGCGGGGCGTTATTAGTTAGTTTTTATTTTACCGTTTTTATATTTTATTTTAAACTTTGCTTTTATGTTAGTGGTTTTATGTCTGTTACTATGTTACTACTTTTCTGATTGTCTTATGTCGTGTGCTTGTCCAAATAAATGTTTTCTTTCTCTCTTTTTTTTCCTTTCTTTCTTCCTTTCTTATCAATTAGTTTCAAAATCACAATTCATATTTTTCTGTCTGCAGTACGTACTGACATCTTACGAGTTAATCGAGTGCAATGCAAAGCATGCATTCGCGACACAATTATGTCATTCCGAACACTTCGATTACGTGGGAAATGGGAACAGATTAGTTTTTCTTGTCTGTCTGTGTCTGCATGTTTGTTAGACGTTTGAATGCAGTTAATTACTGAAATTATACATCAGATATTGCTTTTATCCGCGACTTCGTATAGGTGTTGAATTTTCCAAAATACGATTTTGTGGAAAGCCCGATCCATCCATTTGTTTGAATTGTGAGTTATATCAATC
Organism: Idaea aversata; assembly: GCA_907269075.1. NCBI lineage: Eukaryota > Metazoa > Arthropoda > Insecta > Lepidoptera > Geometridae > Idaea > Idaea aversata. The sequence goes on from OU026084.1 coordinate 5,761,696, forward strand.
AGTCAGTCTGGATTCTGGACTATGAATTTTAGATTTTTAAATTACCTATGTGTTCATACGATTTTTATAGCGATAATCCGGAATTTAAAAAAATTATCCAGGTGACCTAAGCGCTGACTGTTACTTCTTCTTCTCGTATGTGGTGTGGCTCACCTATTGTTAGAGTTTTCAGACCGCCTTATAGCCTCGAACTTGAATTAACGACTGCTACTAGAGGTAGCAATCGGGATCAACGGCTTAATGTGCCTTCCAAAGCACGGAGGGGCTCACACAAAACACATTTTCGCCACACAAATAATTGGCCACCCATCGAACTAAAGACCGCGCCAAGCATCGCTTAACCCGCACGATCGCAAACGATCAGCGAGCGTCGCTTAGTTGTGAGCTTCCTCACTGACTGACTGTTACTTTGACCAACGGATCGGCATTTCCATCTAAAGAGGCAGTGCAGCCAGCCTTTTGGGCACCCTATCTAGGGAAACTTATTTAGATTTTTAATATTATACCTAATTTTTTTCATTCAAAAAGTGATATAAATCATTCTAATGGATTTTTATCCATCAGAAATAAAAAGTTGTGATATTATTAATTATTTACAAAAGAGGATGAATAATTCTAAACAGAAAGAATTAGTGCATATAGGTATCTCTACTAAGGTACCTATTTACATTGTAGTTATGTATCTAATTGGATAATGATAACAATATTCCAAGAATCATATAATCACCTAAAAACAAACAGTTATCCTGTTTGGAAACATAAATACTACCTACATATACCTAGCTAACTTCATTAATGATTTATATAGTAGGTAAGTAATTCTATTTCAAACTACTAACTTAAAAGATTTCCCGCGCCGGAAACGTACAAATTAACAATTAAAATTAAAAACAATGATTTCCTAGAATATTATACCGATAACAGGAACATTTCCGTTCGATAAACGATCCGGTTGCTATTTTAATACATTATTTACTTATTTATTAATTGTAAAAGGTATAAAATAATAATTTGTAACACAAACGTCCATATAAAACATTGGTATGTTTTGTACAATCGACGCTCGAAAGTCCAACGCCATCGTAACGTTTACAATCTTGTGCAGCACTATTTAAACATTATAACAACGTTACCTGTGGATCTAACCCACGTCGTCGGTTGGTGTAGCGGGTGGCGGCTTATACCACAACGCCAACTGAAGACATACTTAACATGTTGAAAATAATAATTAAACTGAGTACTTTTAAGTATTTATGTGTGTAACGTCTATTAGAAAAAGGTCGTAACTCCTAAATACTCGTTTATAGTATACTAGCAGCGCTCAGCAGTTTCACCCGCGTAAGTCCCGATCTCGTAGGAATATCAAAATAAAAATAGCCTATAGCTTTCCTCGATAAATAGACTATCCAACACAAAAATATTTTTTCAATTGGAACCAGTAGTTCCTGAGATTAGCGCGTTCAAACAAACAAACAAACTCTTCAGCTTTATAATATTAGGATAGATTGTAGGACACTGATAGTGTACTTATGACGCATACTGTACATTGTATAGGCTCTGTCTTGAACGGTAACCCATAGACATTATATTTTGCATGTAAAATTTTCCTGTTATTAAATATATTTTAGATCCAGATACCCACAACAAGTTAGATCTTATTGTGGGTCTTAATAGTCTTAGTCTTTTAAAACACTTATTGTAGGCGTTCATAATGTAGTTTGTTTGTTTTTAGTGTTTGCAATGTAACAATTTCTGAGAAATAAACTTTTTTTTTTATATATTTGAAACCAGAGAAATCAACAGCCAAAGCTATGGGCCGATGGAAAAGTCGCACCCCCTTATTCCAAAATGAGGTTTAAGGATAGTCCGAGATGTGGATTTAAACCTTAGTTTTAGACACAGATTTACTCGTGAACTATAGTCTCAACACTATCCCTATAGATTATATAGGAAACTATAGTCTAAACACTATCCCTTTATGGGGATAGTGTTTAGACTATATCATCATCATCCGAGCGATGTTCCCGGTTGCATCCCTCTCGGGAGCCCGGGGTCCGCTTTCCTACTTTTACGCCTCCACTTCGCACGATCTTCGGCATCCTGGGTTGTAAGTCCATTTGCACGCATATCACCCTTTACGACGTCAAGCCAGCACTTCTTGGGTCTACCCAGTCTGCCACGACCCGGCGGAGGCGCCATGGCAAGACATTTGTTCCCCACGTAACTAGCCGGTTTTCGCAAGACGTGGCCGTACCAGCGTAAGCGACACTCTTGCAATTTATCTGCAATGTCTCGGACATGAAGGCTGCCCCGGATGCGGGAGTTCCTGACGCGATCCTTTCGCGTCACTCCACACATCCAGCGCAACATCTTCAGTGTTTAGACTATAGTTCACGAGTAAATCTGTGTCTAAATCTAAGGTTTAAATCCACATCTTGGACTATCCTTAGACTTCGTTTTGGAATAAGGGGGTTAGTCTTTTAAAACATTTATTGTAGGTCTTCTTAGTGTAGTTTGTTTGTTTTTAGTGTTTGCAATGTAACAATTTCTGAGAAATAAACATTTTTTCTTTTATTTTTATATTTTTGAAACCAGAGAAATCTACAGCCAAAGCTATGGGCCGATGGAAAAGTCTTAAGTCTTTTAAAACACTTATTGTAGGCCTTCTTAGTGTAGTTTGTTTGTTTTTAGTGTTTGTAATGTAACAATTTCTGAGAAATAAACATTTTTTCTTTTATTTTTATATTTTTGAAACCAGAGAAATCTACAGCCAAAGCTATGGGCCGATGGAAAAGTCTTAAGTCTTTTAAAACACTTATTGTAGGCCTTCTTAGTGTAGTTTGTTTGTTTTTAGTGTTTGTAATGTAACAATTTCTGAGAAATAAACATTTTTTCTTTTATTTTTATATTTTTGAAACCAGAGAAATCTACAGCCAAAGCTATGGGCCGATGGAAAAGTCTTAAGTCTTTTAAAACACTTATTGTAGGCCTTCTTAGTGTAGTTTGTTTGTTTTTAGTGTTTGTAATGTAACAATTTCTGAGAAATAAACATTTTTTCTTTTTTTTTATATTTTTGAAACCAGAAAAATCAACAGCCAAAGCTATGGGCCGATGGAAAAGTCTTAAGTCTTTTAAAACACTTATTGTAGGCCTTCTTAGTGTAGTTTGTTTGTTTTTAGTGTTTGCAATGTAACAATTTCTGAGAAATAAACATTTTTTCTTTTATTTTTATATTTTTGAAACCAGAGAAATCTACAGCCAAAGCTATGGGCCGATGGAAAAGTCTTAAGTCTTTTAAAACACTTATTGTAGGCCTTCTTAGTGTAGTTTGTTTGTTTTTAGTGTTTGTAATGTAACAATTTCTGAGAAATAAACATTTTTTCTTTTATTTTTATATTTTTGAAACCAGAGAAATCTACAGCCAAAGCTATGGGCCGATGGAAAAGTCTTAAGTCTTTTAAAACACTTATTGTAGGCCTTCTTAGTGTAGTTTGTTTGTTTTTAGTGTTTGTAATGTAACAATTTCTGAGAAATAAACATTTTTTCTTTTTTTTTATATTTTTGAAACCAGAGAAATCTACAGCCAAAGCTATGGGCCGATGGAAAAGTCTGTAGGTTGGTAATTGTTCGCCAGAACATATTTATTATCATGTAAAGTTATCGTTTGTAATAAAATATCTTATAGGTAAAGCAATTCAAGTACATAGTCGACCAAATATTCCGTGAACATATATAAAATATACCTACCTACCTATTTAATTACGACCAATTGAGAACCTCCTCCATTTTTGCACGAGAATACGTTGAATATTTACATGGGTACTTTATAATACTAGGTTTGTTCACGACTTTGCCTGCGTAGGGCCTGAATTTGCCACAATCCTAACCAGTTATTTCTAGGTTCCTTTGCCCTGGGAAAGTGTAGGCTGTAAATAATAACTGAGAAAATTACCTTTTATTACCCAGATTATGGGAAGTATTCAAAATGTGACAACACCATTAATTATCGCTATCAATGGAATTTTCCCAAATTAAAAAATAATAATTTTATTTTCTTATATTTTTGCCATGATATTCCACTGCTGGGCAAAGGCCTGTGCTATAAACGACCACTCTTCCATGAAGGATTCTAACACATTTTGCCTTCGTCTGTTGGACCTACCTCGAGGTCGTCTGCAGGTAGGACATGTTATGTATATTTTTACAATTTTTTGGCTAAAATCCGGTTGTACCTTCAAGTCAACCTATTTATAAACGAAACGCAAAATGATTACATATAAAAAAAATAAAAATTCGAACTTAAGTAACTACCTATATGCTAAAAGAAAATTAATATAGGTATAAGGATTACAGACTTTTTGTCATGTACTTTAGATATGGTGTCATAACGTGGATAATTAATGAAGTTAAGTTCAAAATGTAAACACTAATTTCTCAGAATCAGGCTCGTTAATAAACGTTAATTAGTCTTCGTTCTTGTGATTATATTTGTACCGTGTAGGTGCATGAAAAACAGGTAATAAATAGCAGAGCAATGTAAGAGCACATTTTAGTAAAATAAAAATCCATTGATGCACGGTCGACCTACGATCTTCTGAATGAAAGTTGACGTATTTACCACTAGGCCTACACTACTCTAGATTACTTAAAGGAATCTGAAAATCCAGGATAAAAAATTTGAGTTTGTAAAGCTGGGTTGTACCTATTACCTACTATTCATTGCTACGAAAACTTTGAACTTTTCGTAGCACTTATTTTTCAAATTACAACAAAAATTGGGTTATAGACCCTGGAACAAATAAACAATAAACATGTTTTTCTTATGTGATAATTTGCCACTAGACAACATGAGTGTGTATTTAAGATCTCCGTCTACTACACTAGAGCATACTAGGAATGGAACAAAACCGTAAGGGCGCGTTCAGACGACACGCGTTGACCACGCGCCCTCCACGCTCATCACACGCGTTGACCACGCGTTGAACACGCGTTGAAATTTGTTCTATATGTAATTTGAGTCTTATGACACATCAATAGATCTCAAATTGCATTTATCAAGTCCACCCACTCTCGCCACGCGCCCGCCCCGCGCCCACCACGCGTCCGCCCCGCGCCCGTCCCGCGCCCGCCCCGCGCACGCCTCGCGCACGCCCCGCGCCTGCTTGCAGAAATGCAATTTGAGATCTATTGATGTGTCATAAGACTCAAATTATGTATAGAACAAATTTCAGAGCGTGTTCAACGCGTGGACGGCGCGTGTGATGAGTGGGGCGGGTGCGTGGTCAACGCGTGTCATCTGAACACGCCCTAACTATAACTATACATATAATTATTATCATAAAAATATTATAAGTCAAAAGTATTTTAATAAATACCGTTAATTACTCGTTTATAATACACGCGCGACTATGCACTTTTTAATAGTCTCAATAAACCGAGAGCTGAAGTTATTCTACTGTGACTGAACAGTAAGCGATGCAGACTTAAGACTAATCAACTATCGACCGATACACCTCGCAGCAGACTGTCAAAGAAAACCAGTGAACAAAGTGAACAACAAGTGAAGAAAGTGAACATAAATGAAGAAAATGAACAACAAGTGAACAAAGGAACATCCACTCTTTAAACTTATATATAAAGTCTGTATACTTATATATAAAGTCGTTTAACTAGCGTAAGTCCCGATCCCGCAAGAATATCGGGATAAAAATTAGCCTATTTTACTCCGTATGAATCAATGTATCCTGACACCAAGTTTAATCAAAATCGGTGCAGGTGTATTCGGATTCGAGCCTATACTTGTTAAAAACAAACAATCGGTTGAGCTGTCTTTGAGTAATGGTGATCATCGATGATGAACATTTATATAAAAAAATACCTACCCATGCGACGAATTAAGAACCTTTTTTGAATTCGGTTAAAATAAATACTAATATTATAAATTTCCGCTATATTCTTTATAAAATACTGTAGATGGACCCTTACATCTAATTTAGATAATTAATACAGTGTTAGACACTTTAATACATGCTATTTAGGACGCTGAGAAGTAAACTTAAACCATAGGAAGGTACATTGAACATTGTACATTTTAAGAGTGAATTATTATTGTTATCTTGTTTTTTGTGAACAGACGTATGACAGACCTATAAACTCAGGCCAAACACAGGTTTGCGGGTTCGAACCCGCAAACCTGTGTTTGGGACAGATCGCCATCTAGCCCCAAGCTAAGTAACTAGGCTTGTGTTGTGGGTGTTAGACAACGGATACTACTTATATACTAAGCTACTTATAAGTAAGCATAAATACTTGTCTGAGGCGGGAATCGATCCCGCCTCAGACAAGTATTTATGCTTAGATATTTGTCTGTAGTCTGGTTGTTTCTATGTATTATAAGTATATATTTAACAAAAGACTATAGTGACTTAGCTTGGGGCTAGATGGCGATCTGTGCAATGTCCTGCAACCTGCAACTATCAAGTACCTATCGGCCGATTCCAAGTAAGTACCTAGTCTGCGTTAACCGTAATTGCATCGTTTATTCCATTTTTTTCTTTAGTCATTAGAGATTTTACGAGCTGCATTGAGTATGTGGAACTGTGGACGTTCTAAAATAATAATAAATTGAGACAAGCGAGATAGCGTGCAAGTAAACATAAAATGTTATATTTTATATAGATCATTAATTTTCTGATTGATATTTTAATTACTTGCTTAGGGAATAAGTTAATATGTTTATTTAAAAGAGTAATTTAAAGTAGATTACTTGCCAACTGGATAAGTAAAAATTGTATGTTAAAAAAATTTCGGTGAGTCGTCAACCAGTGGAGTCAAAGTGTTACAAGATCCACTCAAAGCAATGGTGAACTCCGCAGATTGCTTTTCAATCCACTGGTCTATTCGTCATTGGAGACTATTGGGCTGAGAGATTTCTGGGTGATTTACGTACGCTACAAAGTTAAGAAAAATATTTTATAACAGATGGTAGGTACCTAAGCATTAATTTAATGACCCAGTAATTTATAATAATTTATTCGAACTACAATATAAACTTGTAAAATAATACGATGTGTGAACGAATTTACTAGAGTATAGTGTCGCCAACTTTCAGTAAACCGCCGTCATAAAGTGCTATATCCCGCTGCGAGAACGTTTTATTTTCCTATAAAAACGTTTTATCCACGTATAAAAGCTTAAATCCGCGCGGAGCTTTCTCCCGCGGCGGCGAGTCGGCAAAAAGAGCATTAGGCGAGGTTCGGGGCAACATGGCCGAGGCACGCCCCGCTCGCGCGCGCGCCGCCCGTCGTTGGTTGCGTCGGCCGCCCGCTGCTCCATTGGTGGGCGCCGCCTCCCGCCGCCCGCGGCCTGCTCCCCACGAGCCCGTCACGCCGCGCTCGTCAGTCCGCCACCAAGCTCGCTCGCGACACACGTGTGTGCAACACGAGCACACGACACTTACACACGTGCCACAACGTAACAGTTGCTCGCAACAACACAACATAGAGGCACAGCGAGAGCGGCCACCGGAAAACTTAGAACTTGTGTGTGAACTCGGTACGATACGTTCGTGTGCTTTTTGGAAACCTATATTGCGACTTTATTAGCTGGACTTTTTAATTCCATTTTTGGTGTAAATAATTTTTTACATCTTTCAAAAAATTAATTCATAGTATATTCAAAATAATAAGTACTTTAAAACCATATCGTGGTGTGGCGATGCGCGTGCGCAAGGGACTCGGACATAATTTGTCAAAGTGTATGAGTACTGTAACGAGTGTTGTTGTCGGTGCCGTCGGCAGCATTCGCTTGTGATGTGGATAAGCTGAGGGGTAGAGTCTGGTGGTGGTCGAGCGGCGGGCGGCGAGCTGGGTGCTAGCGAAGTGGTGCGGGGGTGGCGCGCCCCCGCGCTGGATGCGGTAGGAGGCGCGGGCGGCGGCGGCGCGGGCCCCGCCGGCGCGGGCGCCGCCCTGGCGATGACGGTGCAGCGCGACGAGCGCGACGCGCGCGCACCACGCACCAGGTTCATGATCACAGACATCCTAGACGCGCCACCCAGGGATCTCAGCGCGCATCGGGACTCGGACTCAGATAGATCCGCTACGGATTCACCAGGTACCTAACCTATACGTCTATCTAAATAGTAGACTTATCATTCATTACACTTGAACACTAACCAGTCATAAATGTTGCAAATTGCAATGTAATTTATTTAAAAAAATACCTTATCTAAAACAATACATATCAGCTAGGAGAACGACAAATAAGTAATTAGGTTCGTATCGAGGGTGGACATATAGGTACGTTATTATTTTTTGCTTCCGGTTAATTGATAACAACTGTGCATTTATCGTTAATTACATCTAAAACGGATAGAATGAATAATTTTGTTTTTAAGTGTTGACTAAATTACCTGTGCCGTATGCTCCGTTTAAAATAAAATTGTTTCACTTAACAAAAGTTTAAAGTAAGTTAAGTACTTCGTAGACAATAATTTGACTAAGATAGTATGTTACTTAGATTCAATCATTCAAGATCCCAGTAAATATAAGCACCCTAACAATACCTTAATTTCACCGTTCATTAATAATGCACTAAGAAAAGACATCAACGGGCTCCGTCTCAGAAACGCTGAGCGGTTCCAATTAATTAACTCGTTTATTATAATTTTATATAGCATTGTGTTAAAACTGTGTGTTTGTTTGAACAAAGCTGGTTTCTATAAAATAATTTGCTCCAGTTTGATTGCTGGGAATCGTGATAATAAAGATAGTAAATAGTCACGCGAACTGTATGTGAGAACTCGTTTACAAATGTGCGCCCGACGGTTGTTATGTTTAATTTTTTTTTGTAAATGGAAAACATTGTTCTTCTGATGGATACGATAGTTGGTGTATTTGTACTTTAATATTTAATGGTCTTTATAAGTGGAGGTAAACGAACTATGATACAATTTACACCTTTTTTTCTACCTACTTGTTATTTGTGACGTTGCTTAAAAACAGGAATATCCCGATATTTTTTTTGGAGATGCAATTTAATTTCGATAATCGCCAAAAATAGCGAGTTGGTATTTCCCGTTTATGGCATTTGACGTATTAGATAATATACGTACCTACCTACATACTTTTTTTTCCGGGAAAGTTAAATTTTTTTATCAAAAGAATAATAGCAGCTCTATTTCCTAATCGACTCTCGAATGTTTAACGCAAAAAGCTCTCTAGTGATTATTAATTTGGTCAACCGACTTCAGAAAAAGGAAGAGGTTTTCAATTCGTCAGAATATTGGTAGGTTAATTAAAAGTAGACAAGACACATAAGATTATTAACTGCAGCCAAATTAAAAAGGTAAAAATTAGCGTGTCAAATTATCATAAAAAACCAACAAAAAAAAATCCAAACAAATGCGAATGTTATTAAAACAAACCATGTAATAAATAAGGATTTACAATGTCAGATTGTCACGTCTCAAAATTGAGGGTTATCAAGGGATTATGATCTTTAAATCTTTAGAGTGGAAACATTGTTTTTGGTTTGTCGACCTTCCAAGGGTCAGTCTGGGTGTGACGGAGGCTGCAATCCGACACCGAAGATTTTGTCACAATTGCCATCTCCGAATTCAACGATCCGGCTCAAATATTATCTGACTTTTGCTTTGAAACTGTCTTCACTTTGATTTGACTTCTGCGGCACGGTGGACACAAATAGTTGCTGGTTCGACACCACCGTGGAACAAACATTTGTTCGAACTACAGAATCAGTCATGTCACTAAATATCCTTATGAGAAATAGGTTTATTGCGACATAGTCGTATCGTCAAATAGGTGCTACGAGAAGTGGATGTTTTGCGACATGACAGAAATGCATTTAGTCCATTAACGCTTAAAATTATTTTAAATGACATTTTGGATTAAATCTTGTCTGGATGTTTTTGTGTGTAGATTCACTATAAAAATAAATATGTATTTGAAAAAAAAATGCATAAGTAGATATTCTTGAAGAGATAAAATCCTCTCTCTATAGGTACTAGACACTAAAGAATAATTTCTCGTTTATAGTCAATGTTCTTGAAAATAAAAAGCAGTATTCTATATTTTAAAACATTGCATAAATATTAAAAATACTGCATACTTATCACTTTATGTCAGCATATTTTCCAATACATATTTGTAACAACTTACATGTAAATACAATAAACTTATATTTACTAAAACTAAGAAATTATTCTATCACGTCTAAAAGGAGATAATTAGTTACCTATCACTTTGAAACATCTTTTGATACGTCAAAATCGATAAACACCGGCATTCACAGAAAAGTGTGACGTCACCGCTCACGTTCCGTTATTGACAAATTACATAAGATAAGTTTTCTTATGACGTTGTCACGTAAAATTATCGCCTGTAAACCGACTTTGCACACTACCGCAGTAGTTTTTTTTTCCAGTGTACCTAAGTATTATATTCCGTTATCTGGCATAATATAACACAACGCTTTATTTTAATATTCATCTACACTACACAAATGTAAATTTCACGTGATTAATTACCTTACATTTAAACTTAAACATTTTAAAAACAGGTATTAAATGAAAGTAACAAATATGATTTCAATTTGCATTTTAAAACTAAACATATCTACTTACTTACCTAGTCTCTGATCTACTTAGTTATAAATTAGAAACGTGTTCTGTATTAATTAACGTGTCTTAGACAAATGCTCACAATTATATACATTATTACAATTAAAAACAGCAATTAACATCTCCATGGAGATAATGAGGATAAAATGATCGCACATCATCTCTGTTCTTTTAAATTTATTTCCTTCTAATTGTTAGCGTTACATAAAATAATTAATTAGGTATACTAACTCGAAATTATACCTACCTGTACCTACATTATGCATCTAAACAAAAAATCCTAATTAAACTTAACAATTCAATTTTGCAACCAAATTTTAAATGATTTAATAGCACACAACCAAATCTATAAAACTAAAATACTTTAATTGACTGTTAAATCACACAGATCAAACCAATTGCAACATACAGATTGGCCAAAATTCGGCAGACAGATAGCTAATGCCTACGTTATAATGATTAAGGACACATCCGTCAGACTCCGCTTTCGTCACTAAGTGTTTTTTCGACCCTTATAACGATTAAAACCATTTTTTTTTAATTATTTGACGTAGGCATCCGCTAAGAAAGGATTTGGAAAAATTCAACTCCTACACGGATGACGTTGCGGGTAAAAGCTAGTTAATATTAAAAACACAAACCACTTAAATAAATGTTAAAAAAAATAAAAGTACTCAAACAAATTAAATTAATCTCAGTTCGAAAGGCTATATAATGTTTGAGTTTGGACCGCATTATCCGTTCGACTATTTAATAGACAAGCCGATAAACTCGAGGCGTTAAATAAATTAAATAATAAAACGGATAATAGCCTGCGATAAATACAACCCGTTCCTCTTGATAACTAAGCTTTTATAAAACGGACCGGATTAATCCGAACTGAAAGGACTCGACATTACACGCGGGAACGAAAAAAAAAAACTGACGTCATAATCAGCTTTTGTCAAACGTCAAGACTCACTTTTAAATTTTTAAATAGCTCACCCATATTCGAACGAGAACGGTCTACCAGTAAACAAGTACAGTAACGCACGTAATACTGAAGTAATCTGTGTGATTTTTATGTGATAGCATTTCATAAAAAACCAACAAAAAAAATTCGACGACGGCTATTATTTCCTTTTGCCTGAGTTACGCGTTATCTCATGAACTTACCTTCCAATTACTGTATTTAACATCCGCTGCCAGCAATTAAACGTTTCATGCAACTGTAAATACAAAACCTCTGGCCACGTAATTTAAAAAACCCATTTACCGAGAATGTGAAAAAATACAGCGTTTATACCAATTAGTGACCATACAAGCTGAGACTACTTAACTTAATAATTAATCTATTGTTAATAATGATTCGTAGACTTGGTTACAATAATGAGTGGGTGTATTTTATTTGGTTTAATCTATACTTAATATTATAAAGCTGAAGTTTGTTTGTTTAAACGCGCTAATCTCAGGAACTTCTGGTTCGGATTGAAAAAATCTTTTTGTGTTGGATAGTCCATTTATCGAGGAAGGCTATATGCTACTTTTTATTTTCGTGATTGAGACTTAAGTGGGTGAAACCGTAGGGCGCAGCTAGTACTCTAATATATGTTCTTGGATAGGTAACTCTCAATTTGTTCATGTTTGGAATAAAGTAGATTGTTTTTTCATGCAAAATAGGCTTGCATTTCACCTCATCTCATTCTTATTGCGTATACAACCTTATTTAAACGGAAGTACCACATAAGTACTACCTACTTTTATCTTTTATTAGACACAAAGTTATTTTTGTGATTAATTTATTTGCATGGTGTTATTAAGTCCATGTTTATTTGTAACTTATTAGTTCTAATTTAGACGGGTGAATAGACAAGTAAACATTTCAGCCAAAATTGAAATAAGTACGTTTATTTTATTGAAATAATGAAATAAGCTCAACGTTTTTTTTCTTGAAATAATCAACACTGCCTTATTATAAGTAAGAAGCGAACAAGCATTGCTATTATTGAATCGTTGATATTATTTATTGTCAGTTAACACGTCACCTTATTAACACTAAAGTAAATAATCGAGGTTGTTCTTAATGAATAAGTAGAATAGAACACTTGATTATAAGTAGGATAAATAAATCGTAAATATTTTATTATATAGCCAATTGTGTTAGGTAGGTAATTATACAATATTTAGACCTTCTTGTGGAGGTCGTACGGTGATTATGTTTTTATTAAAATAACACAAAAAATGATCATTACGATCAGCATCGTTTAATCGACTAATTACAGTACAATGAAGATGCGACAACACGGATATTTTTGGGAAAGTTTTTGGAATAATGCTTGCAAAGAACCATTGAAACTCTAATAGGTAGTTTTTGTACAAAGTTTCTTTTTCCACACACACAAACGTACACAAAGTTTTTATTTTCCCTTTTTTTACCCGTGACGGGACTGAGGACGGTATATGCATTAGGGTGAGATGATGTTTGTTTGTACACTCTAAAGTACCTACCAATTTACTCCAAAACGGCTGGACCGATTTATATTCGGTTTTCTGTAAATATTTGTATGTTCCTAAGTGTGTGAGTCTGCTCTCGGCGTTTTATCAAATCAGCCGCTGTCTAATTTTAACGCGATTTTGGTTTAAATGTTTTTCCAAAAAACACATGTTCCAAATACTTACTGGTACAAAATAATGTTAAAACCGGACAACGTATCTTTTGACAGCGATGACGTTTGCGAGCAAGTGACGTCACGCATGCCACGTGACTTTAATTGAGAATATAAAAATAAAGTTTCTCTAATATTAAATCTATTGTTTTCTTTAAGATTTAGCTTTGTATTTTTAAGAGTAATATTATGGAAACTATGGTATTATAATGGAAAACAGTTAGATAAGTTATTATAAGTATAAATATTTATTAATTTTGTAGGCGATTGTACAGTACAGTAAAGCTAAAGCTAGCTAACCGATGTCATCGGTAGGCTCGTTACTGGAAACGTCAAATGCAACCTCAAAAGCGTACCTTGTACCATCCATCGCTCTGCTAAGCTGCTTAGCATACCTTCGTCAACAAACGTGTTCAAAGTAAACTCTATCACTTCATATCTACGAGTTAAGATTGCCTGCCACCAAAGATCGCCGTGACTTTTGGCATCTCGATAAAGGTATGATGGTGACAATTCTTTCATCGACTTGATAACATCAAAACTTTTTATTGTGACAATAAATAGATTACCATTGATATAGATAGGGGCAGTTTGGGTTCACATATAATACGAATGCTATCAACGGCTTTATGTCAAGTTTGACAGGGTGTGCGAGCTGTGAAATTGAGTCCGATTTAAAATATAAATCTCAAGACTTTTGTGTTTTTTTTCAATCGGGATTAAAGTTTTGTTTGTTTAATTGCATTTTAAACGAATAGTATTACACAAAAACAAGACTTCGAATATTTGTGCTCCTGTTCTTAGATACATTTTTTACGGAAATTAATTTTAGTGACACAATAGATACGATTTCTTTTTTATGAAAGTCACTCGTCATCTATCCTGTAATTTCATAATTTCAATACAATTTTCAACATATTAGTGGAAAGTAATTTAAAATTCAAAGAATTTTAAGTTAACTCATCTTGTTAATCGTAAAAATAAGAAGGAAGAGACTTAGTCATCATTTTACAAACCGTTTCGACGAAAGTTAACATATAACTGGACACGCATCTCGAATACATTTTCCTGTAAACTTGTTGAACGGTAATTTTATTGCTAGAATTTTTACTTTTAAATGAAACGCTTAAGAAAACATTGACAGTAAAAACGAACATTATTTTATTGTGTAGCAAGGGTCAGACTTGCTTCCCGCGAGTCAATATTGCGTGCTCTTTAAACTTATTAGATCTTATTATACCACCACGCGGACGTTCTTACACGTGCACAGTAGGTACTGCTCAGTCCCTAACCCCCCTTAAGTTCTTTAGCTTAGAGACGCGAGCTCTAAATCTTAATCGGTCAGGTTCTTTTAACGACCTATATGATGCGAAAGGTGAACATTCACCTAAGACGCAGGAGGTTGCTGGTTCGATTCTCTTGCTCTCATTTTTTATTGGCTCGTAGAACTATTAATGTTTTTATTTTTGAATCATAGTAAAAAGTAAGAGTTAAAAAAAAACAATATATATTTAAAAAATAAGACATAGGGGCACAGTCATGGCAGTTATAAGTTTTATTTGGAATTTGGAAACAGTCGACTACGTTTGTATGGAGAGAGCGCCGGTACCCTTTCCTCTTAAGGGCCGCTCTTTCGTTGACAGTTCAGTTTTTAAGGCTACCGTTTTGTGCTCCTTTAGAGCGATGTTGGTAAACTACAAACCGATAGAAAACATGTATACAGGGTTATTTGAAATCTATATATATAAAAATCAATTGCTGTTCCTAGCCTTAGACGGTTTTGAAATGTTTGTTGTAGTCCAGGGAAGGTTTAAACGGTGAGAATTTAAAGTTCGGACTTACGCGGGTGAAACCGCGAGGCGCAGCTAGTTAGTAAATAAAATAAAAATATTCGAATTTCCACAAGTCGTAGAACAGGAGTTGTTTGTAAAGGTGCATAGAGGTAACCCTCAATAGCTTTCTTAGCTAATTTTCAATAAGCCGGTATAGCCAATGCCATTCATAAAATCAGTGGTGACACACATATAGACCGACAGAAAGACAGACAGACGGACAAGAAAGTGAACTTATAAGGGTTCCTTTTTTATCTTCTGAGGTTCGGAACCCTAAAAAAACAGGTAGGTAAGTAGATAAACTATACAAATAGATACGCTAACTATAGAGCTGTCTTTAGGGTCGGTAAGCGTAGTTGGTAAGTCTCTTACTTTCTTTGAGTTATATCTCGGCGGATAGGTCGGTAATACGAGTGAACACGCCGTGTAATAGCCTCTCTGAGTCCACAACCAGCCTACAAAAGTATCGGTAAATGCATAATTTTTCATTCGATTTCACATCTACAGATCTCAATATCGATATAATAACGAATGTTATGCGTTCAAGTTTTTGCCACATTTGCGACTCTACAGGGCACAAAATTTATAAAGAGTCTCGTAAAATAAATCTAGTTAGGAACTGACATCTATACGCGTTTATTCTATGTTATACCAGTTTCTTTAACTTACAGCTCCTAAAAATCCCCATGTCACTAAGGACGTACAGACCTACCTATTATTAATTGTTAGAAAAAAATACTTGAAGTTATTTTTTTTCAAGTTTAATCAAACCATTCATGACGTCACACCCCCTTCTAACAGGGGATTTTGAGGGATCAAAATGATTGTTTTAAGAGTAGGTACACGTACACCAAACAGAAAATCTACAGATAGGTTGGCTGGCACATAAATAGGCGGGATTTTTTCTTAGTTTTAAATTGGCGTTTTAGACAGACCACTAACGTAGAGGTCGCAAAACATAGTAGGTAAATACTTGACCTGGTAACAAAATTTGAATTAAAAAAAAAACAAAGTTTTAGTGCGCAAGTAATAAACATAAGTAGGTAGGTATATGTACCTACTATTCAGCGCTTTAAAATTACTTATTAATTATAGCAATGACGTACATAATCCTAAATATACTTTATTAATGCTATTTTAATTCATTAACAAACAGCTAAAATTATTAACAATACAAAATAATATTAGCATTTAGATTAACATGAACTACTACCTTAACTATTAAAGTTGTGAAAAAAATGGTTTTCTGTAAAGTCAATTTACGAACGATAATTTTAAGTCCTGAGAAAACTATGAAAAATTGAATCTTTTTCTTTTTTCCCTTAATATTTTTTTCCTTTATTTTTACTTTTTATAAGTATTCTTTTCGTCACTTGACACCATTACACAAGCCTAATCACGGACACACGCGCGTCAAGCTTGTAGTAGTGAAGGTACTTATCACAGAGCTTTGTATGAAACCTTACAATCCTGGTCCTTGCTTAAAATCATGTGACAACAGCAACGATGATACGTTACCATGGTTACCTTGTCAATAACATGACGCGTTCCCGGAACGGGACGCATGACGTCATCTTTTTTGTGAATGCAGGTGTTCTATCAATATATTAGACGTTATCACGTCAAAAACAACAGCAGTAACAGAGTGTTGTCATCAGTGGTTGTCATACTAACTTATATATGGGCTGTTTTTCGCAACTAAACCTCTTTAAACTTTTAAACTCACACGATTTTTATTTATAGTAATTATTTTCCGAGTCTTAACGCGTATTTTTATTTCTCTTACCTCGAAGTTTCTACTATGTTACATTAGTCTTGGTCGCGAGGAGTCTGACCTCTTTAGTTAGGTCCTTTTTGCGTGAGGATGGAGTGGCCTTACCCAGCGCCTATAGTACCCTCTGAGCTTAGTCGTTCGTGTCCAGAGAAAATAACTTGTTCAAATGTCTGGAGCCAACTGAGCCGCAGGTATCATCACAATGTTTTCTTTACTCTTCTCTCTTTACATCTAATGTTGCAGAGTTTCGTAAGGAAAGTCCACTGTATTCGACCGACCTCGGAATGAAAATCGAGGTATTTACCACTAAACCAACACAGCTTTCACCAAAGATATTGGTAGTGGGAGAATTCACACCTTTAGAACAGGTTCGATTTCCACCCTGGATTTAAAAAAAAAAAAAAAGCAACTAGCGACCCGCTCCGGCTTCGCACGGCTATATTATGCAAGTATTATACATATAAACCTTTCTCTTGAATCACTCTATCTATATAAAAACACCGCATCAAAATCCGTTCCGTAGTTTTAAGATCTAAGCATACAAAGGGACATAGGGACGGCGAAAAGTGACTTTATTTTATACTAGCGACCCGCCCCGGCTTCGCACGGCTGTAATATGCATGTATTATATCTAAAAACCTTCCTCGTTAATCACTCTATCTTTAAAAAAAACCGCATTAAAATACGTTGCGTAGTTTTAAAGATCTAAGCATACAAAGGGACATAGGGACGACAAAAAGTGACTTTATTTTATACTATGTAGTGACCATGTAGTGATCAAGGTAGGTACTTAGTTGAAGTAGGTAGAAGATACGAGTAACACTAAATTTTATCTTTTTAATAATCTTTAGTTATACATAATTGCCAAGATTTTTTTGTTCCTAACGAGTAAAGGAAATTTGTAAAGGATATTCACAATTACAATTCACACGTTATATAGCAATAAAATTTAAATAACGCTTTAAATAATCCCTTCCTTTCGTTTATTGATTATTTTGAGGATGAGTAGGTAATGAATGAATGATTAACTTCTACCTACGTAGGTTAGTTTGATGCAATAGGAAAAATATTTTCGTAATTTTAATCAACGCTTAAAGTATTAGGAACGAATCGTCGGCCCTGTCGAATTTAATGGAAATAAATAAGATGCAAAATATTTTATAGGCTATTTTTTCAGGCAAAAAAATTTTTGGCTGTCCGTTTGACTATATATTTTGATATACCTTAACTAAACCTGTTTATAAATAAAAGCTTGCAAAAAGGAACACGAGTAAAAGAGTTATAATATAAAATATTTAAATAGTAATAATATTTAAACTGACTAGCAATAGATGCGCATTAAACTATAGTAGCTACAAGCTAATGTTTATTTTCTGCTCAGTTAAATAGCAGTGATGTGGGGTGCGCTCGCGCAAGCAATGGGTTATGGTTATGCTATACAGTGACATGAAATTAAAAGTTAGCGACTTATAAGTATTGATAAATCTTCTTTTTAAATATATAATGTGTACGTGTGTGCACTGAACTCCTCATAAACGGCTAGACCGATTTGAATGAAATTTTAAGCTATTGCATAGCTTTTATCGCGGGCTTTGAGCGCGGCGACCGAATCAAGAAATTACATAACAAAAATAAAACCTAACACCCCCCACTCCACCTATTTTGTACGTTTGAGTGGCGCCCTGGATGGTTTAGATTCACAAATCAGCTCGGTTTTTTTTAATGGCAAAACAACGTGTGGCAGGACAGCTAGTACAGCTATATATTTCTAAGTTTTTGTAGAAATACTAAGACGAATTATTTGAAAGACTTTCTCTACTATAAACTTGGAATAAAAAGGAAAAGCTTTAGAGTTTCGGGTACATATGGTGTGTTGATATTACGTCAGCTTGAACTCTTTACGGAACTTTCTTAATTAGGAACTACCCCTTTGAAATTACCTTTATAAATATACTTACAGTAAAATTAATAGAATATTCGCTACAGCTTGTTAAGTGTGCGCTGCCTTATTCTTGCATCGTCGCTCTGGAAAGCAAGCGCTACAGTAATTAGGCAAATTGTATAAACGGCATATAGACCATTATTTAGTTCGCTACCGGTTTAGATTTTAATTGCCTTTACTTAGATTAACTACGTTATTTTCATTACAAACTGCGGCTAATGCTCATTGCTTATATAATCGACAATATATAAAATAATTTTGCAATAGGTAAGTACATTATGACTGGTAATTGGAGTTTTGTTATACCATTTGATTGCGACGTTGTATAACAGTTTACACTTCAAGACAAACAGTAAAATACATTGAAAGTATACAAAATGGATCAGTAGGCTGTCGTTTAGAAATCTTTACTTTAAGGTGAAAGGGTACCTGCGCTCTCTCCATACAAACGTAGTCGACTGTTTCCTCCCTGAATAATGACACTAGCTCAAATATTTTTGTGCCATAAAACCTATAGCTGCCATGACTATGCCCCTATGTTTTGTTTTTTTTTTCATTTTCTAATTATCATAGAAATTAAGATTAAAAAAATAAAAATAAAATCAAAAAATAGGGACATGGTCATGGCAGTTTATATGTTTTATGCACCAAAAATATTTGCTCTAGTGTCATTATCCAGGGAGAAAACCGTCGACTACGTTTGTAATAGTTTGTATGGAAAGAGCCCCCGGTACCCTTTCCTCTTAATTCGCTTGTCGGTTACGAATATTTAAAGAACTATATTTATACTTATTTTGGTTGTATTTATTTCTTATTATTGTTCTTTCTTGTGGTCTGATCATCCTAACTTAATTTAATAAAAATTTGTAAGAGATCATGTAAAATAGTTTCCGAATTCTAATACAAAAAATATACATGTCGCAGACGAAATAAGGATATGCATTAGGACAAACAAGTAAAATAAATATCCTAATTTCTTGACTGCTTGGTAGCTTGCCAATTCAATTCCACCGTGCAACCTAAATATTTTTCATTTTTAATATTTTCAGCACACTTATAAATAAACTAGCTTCTATTTATAAAAAGTGCAACTCGGAGATTTTAATTTATTTGGGTACACAATTAAATACAAATAAAATCAAAAGTAAAAAAACTAAAAGAAAATCACAAACAATTAAAACAATAAACAAATACTAAATCAATACAGCAGCATTCAATACAATAAGCTTCTATTTTAATTAATATTTATAACTAACGTTAGATTTTTAGTATTAAATGAGATAATTAGATCCAGAAAAGACTAATAAATTGTATCTAGTAATTAATACAGTGTTGAAATCAATCATGCAATTATTTATGTAATTAAATATTGAAAATCTATGTACAATCAACGGTCAAAAGTCTCGGCACACCGTTACGTTTACAATCCTGTGCAGCACTATCCATTATAACAACGTAACCTGTGGATCGAATCCACGTCGGTTGGTGTAGCGGGTGGCGGCTTAAACCACTCGGTCAACTAAAGACATAACCAACATGATGAAAATAATAATCACACCGAGTACTTTTAATTGAAGTATTTATGTTTGTGTGTAACGTCAATTAGAAGAAGGTCGTAAGTCCAATACTTGTATACTATAGTGTTATTCTAACAAACTGATAGTAAACTTACTTACCTTCTACTAATGAACTTTAATATAACAGTTGAAGATGAGGTGGTAATTGCAATTTAATAATTAAAGGGCCAAATACAATAAAATACTGATAAGAATTATAACAGGATAAAACGAATTTTATCTACCTATCCTCTTTTGTGGTCGATTCTCTGAACACTACCTATTGGTATACATATCACTATCACTACATAGTATAAAACAAAGTCGCTTTCTCTGTCCCTATGTCCCTATATCCCTATATATGCTTAAATCTTTAAAAGTACGCAGCGGATTTTGATGCGGTTTTTTGAAGTGAATACTTCTTATGGCGCGTTGGGCACTTTTGTAGGTGAGCATTTTCAGCCGTTCTCGCGACAGATGAGATTTTGACAGATGAGATTTTAACAGTTATTGTGCTTCTACTACTATGCAATATTGAAAACAGCGCCATCTCTGTGCAAACGGCCGAACTACGATACTCACTTCTGTACAACAGTGTTAACAGCGACATCTCTCGGTGGATGGTACAGGTTCGCAGCGAGCTGCCGTACGCAGTTCGCTTTACAGTTTTAACTTCTGTATTTTACTTATATACATATCACTATCACTATCACTACATAGTATAAAACAAAGTCGCTTTCTCTGTCCCTATGTCCCTATATCCCTATGTATGCTAAAATCTTTAAAAGTACGCAACGGATTTTGATGCGGTTTTTTTAAATAGATAGAGTGATTCAAGAGGAAGGTTTATGTGTATAATACATGCATAATATAGCCGTGCGAAGCCGGGGCGGGTCGCTAGTACCATTTTAGTACTAGCGACCCGCCCCGGCTTTTGTAGTATTTTAGTTAGTACCTGTGCGCTAACATTGCTCTCACGATGAAGGAAAGTTACGGGATAAAACCTCGGACGGGGCGGGAACGTGACGTGCACCGTTCATAAAGTGTTCGTGGTCTTTAAACATACATACCGTGATCTTTCCCGTGCCGGATGGGACGTGAAAATTTCTTGACAGCGTTTCATATAAAAATATCACGTTCCGTCCGGCACGAGAAAAATCACGTTTCGTATGCAGTGACTTTTAGTTGGCTCCAGATGTATTGACAAGTTCTTTTCCCTGGACATGGTCGACTAATCTGAGAGAGGGTTCGTGAATTTCGTCTATTTAATCATCGTATGCCTCGCGCAGCGAATGGTGATCTCTGCGGTAAGTGGAAGGGGTATGCGCAGAACTCGATATTTATATGAAAATTGAGTTCTGCGCATACCCCTTCTACTTTCCATTAGGGGTCAACATTCGCTGCGCTACGCTTTGTAAAACATCTGATGTCGCTTTTTTTGACAATTAGTTACCTACATGATATGTATTTATAGCAAAAACAAAGCGTAGTTGCGATTCGTTGCTGGGTCTATACTTTGGGCTTTTACCTTTGTGGTTGGCATTGGCGTTCGTATTGTTTGTATTTTATGTATTATACTTTGTACGTTTGTTTGTTTGACAATAACTTGAGTATCGTTGGTCCGATCAGTTTGGTAAATATATGTAAAAATTGAAACTCGTGAAGTCTCAGTTCAGGGTTAACAACTAGTTTATTAGACACAAGACTTTATCAACTTTTTTATTAGTGCTTATTCAAATTGAGAAGTGAATTCGGTCATAGGTGATAGGTTACGTGGTTCGAACTTTGGACATAATTTACAATCACCACCTACCCAACTTTCACACGATCGCTTTCTTTAGGTATAGGTACCTCTTTATCGTAGGTACCAAACAAATAACTTAAAATGTGTAAAGATCCCAATTTTGACCCTACTGGGAACGTTTAATTATACCTACCTAGGCAAATTAGTTGCTCTGAAACCCTTTACTTTTGATGGCTTCACTACATAGTATAAACAAAGTCGCTTTCTCTGTACCTATATCCCTTTGTATGTTTAAATCTTTAAAACTACGCAACGGATTTTGATGCGGTTTTTTTAATAGATAGAGTGATTCAAGAAGAAGGTTTATATGTATAATACATGCATAATATAGCCGTGCGAAGCCGGGGCGGGTCGCTAGTTTAGAAATATGCCAAGAAAAACCGGCCAAGTGCAAGTCGGACTCTTGCACGAAGAGTTCCGTACCATTATATTATGTTTTAGTATTTGTTGTTAAAGGCAACATAAGTACATCGTTTGTAAAAATTTCAACTGTCTAGCTATCACGGCTGATGAGATACAGCATGGTGACAGACAGATGGACATTGGTGTCTTAGTAAAAGGGTCCCGTTTTAACCCTTTGGGTACGGAACTCTAAAAACAATTATTATCAACATAAGTAAGTTATGGAGTAATGACTGCATCTATCTGAGAGATAAAAAAACCCTAAATCTAAGTAATTATTTGTACTTTTTAAAGACGGAACTTTACTCTTATTAAATTGCGTTTAATATCTATTTGTTTATCAAATTATACAGACATTAACAACTCCTACGCGTTTTGTTTCTTATTCACATTTAACTTAGAGGTCAACATTGATTATTTTGTCGACTACAAGAAATAAGTTTACCAACACAATAATTATTACAGTCATGACTAATTTTGTATTCAGTTTTAATAAATGAGATTGGCTATAAAGGAAATGTTTAATTAGGTACTAGCGACCCGCACCGGCTTCGCACGGCTATATTATGCATGTATTATACATATAAACCTTCCTCTTGAAACACTCTATCTATTAAAAAAACCGCATCAAAATCCGTTGCGTAGTTTTAAAAGTTTAAGCATACATAGGGATATAGGGACAGAGAAAGCGACTTTGTTTTATACTATGTAGTGATTTAACAGTGCGCTATACAACTGCTACGAGTCCAAAAATAAGCCTAAAGTTTAATTCGTGAAAATTGTTTCCCTACCTCATATGTGATAAAGATCTTTTGCCAAAATAATGGTAATTTTTGAATTCTGTACCCCAAAAGATAAAAGAAGGAGATCACTCCCTTATAAGATCACTCTCTTCCCCGTTATATCCGTCTGTCTGTGTGTGTGTCACCACCGACTTTCTCAGGAACGGATGGACCTAGCAAGTTGAAATTTAAAAAGGGGGAAGTCCATAAATCACGTTATGCTTTTTTGGCATTTTTTAACATTTTTATGAATTTATAAATTTTGAACTTTTCAGTAAACTAGAAGGTCTCTCTATATTACAACACTGGTGGTTGTTTTAACCGCATTATTGTGAACTAATGATAATAATTTTCACGGTCGAGCGAACGCAGTCGGTTGGACCTTATTATAATAAATTAACGTCGGTGTACCCTAATGGGCTTCCCTTTTGTAATTATCCACAATATCGAGAAGGGTTGGTGGTAAAATCAGCTGCAGTGTTATTTTACCTACAGTTTGCGTTTTATTGCCATTTTGTAAGGCAAACACCTCGTCTGGTAAATTATGAACAAAGATGGTTTTTTTATCACAAAAAGTGATTCGCTACATTAATTTTGTTTGAGGTGTCTTCTTTGTTACCTGCCAGTAACAGGTCGTGGTACTACCTCAATTCATAATATATATTTACATAATTAATAAAATCAAAATAAAAACATATATAAAATTAAATATTATACCTACTGACCTGTTTACTAATTGTTACCACTAATCCAAATTAAAACTGTATGGCATCTGCATGGATAGAATTTGACCAGTGCTCAACTTGTAGATGCAAAAAATAATAAATGATTTTGTATAATACAAGAAATAAGTAGGTACCTAATAAAATAGATTTTGTCTATGTTAAGACTTATTGTTAATAATATTTTGGACATTGTTACGGCAGGTGCCATAGTATCCATAGTTTCCCAGTAATCAGTCCACTAACTATCCCATCACAGTGGCCCAAGTAGTTTTCTTCTGTAATTTATCATTAGTTCTATCCAAACCGAGGTTGTCCTTGGTTGCATATTATAGTGCAGACTAGGGATAACCGCCAGTTTGGTCTCCACATCATACTTTGCCATTAAACTTGTTATTGTAAAGGACCTCGGCCCGTATTCTAGAACATAACTTAAAACTAGATTTACGTAAATCGAGTTTTAAGTTCAGATGTCGTCGTCTTATTCCAAAACGCGTCTTGAGTCGAACTATGGTCGAATTCATCCTAGACGTGTCTTAAGTACGTCTATGGTTCAAGTCTGTTTAATTTAAGGTTTTATTGTGTTTGATAAAACTATTCCATTTTACGTAGAAAATAAAAAAATATATAAATATGTACTAGACACAAAACAAATCAGAAAAGTGAAAAAAATGACGAATTTAAATAAAACAGCATAAATTATTTAAAATTAGACATCATTATGTTGTAAGCTTTAAAAAAATAATTAATATTATTTTCGATTGTTAAATAAACCTATTTCGTAAATTGGAACGAAATGTTTGGCATCAATGTCATTTTATGTCATGTCATTCTATCAGTCAATCAAACCAGTTATAGTACGGGGCGTAAGCTCGCCAAGTCGACGATTTTGGTTCCATCTGGCGGAAAACTTGAAACTTGGCATGCAGGCATCATGCAGGTAGCTTTTACATAAGATAATAAGATGTCGAAGTTAAACAAATCGTATGTGAAAATTGAACAAGCGCTTTTTTATTTTTTATAATATTATGTTATTAGACTCTCCGACAGTAGTTTATACCTGAGTTTGTATCCTTGAAAACCTTGGGCTACTCTCGCGGTGCTACGAAATTATTGGTGGGATCATTTTCCAAGGCATGTACCGGCAGAAGTAATGGTCCTAAAGGAAAAATCATAGAAAATAATAATATATTTGTGGATAATACAATTACCTACCTTTAATTTGATTTCAAAGAGGTGCTGCTAGGATTTACAGTTTTCTCAGAAACAAAGAAATAGTTTACTACTATTTAAAATTGAATTTTGGTAAATGATTTAAACATTGTTCTGAACAATAATTATTTAAAAAATAACGTGCTAGAGTATAATTTGACTAGCAATATACAAACATACAAAACAAAGATTTCTGAAACACGCATCCAAGGTGTAGTTTTTCACAAGAAACTAAAACACGTGACATAATTTCGTAGCACCATAGGAGTAGCCCAGGTTTGCAAAGAAACAAACTCAGGTATAAACTACTCTCCAAGAGTAGTTTACCTATACCTGAGTTTGCTAATAAGATATAAAAAATATTACATGCACTTTAACGATGTTTTTTGTATCAATTTTCATTGGCCTAATTGGAAGAAAGGTAAGCATATTTAAAAAAACTGATAAGTCTTATCAACATACTCCTTAGACAATTATTGTAGTGAATTTGATGAAGATCATATTCCTCATTGACAGTTTGGTTATAGCTTTAACCATTTTGATTTAAAAAATGCATAAAATCTCGGCACACAAAAGGAGAGGAAAGGGGGGAAACAATCGCCAAACGACTTGTTTCTACATATATTATCTTATTATTTGTGTAAAAGCTACAACTATGCCAAGTTTCATGCTTTCCGCTATCTCGCGGAAAGAAAAATGAACTGTAAAAAGAGCTAAGAAAACGGACTATCAACGGAGAAAAAAATACGGAATATAAACATTTACGGATATCACATTTAATGTGTAATTTTCTACATATTGATCAAGAAAGAAATCCTATTTTGGTTCAAAAATGTCTGCAAGCCTTCAATGAGCACCAGTGTACAGAATGTAAAGCAGAAGAGCGACATGCCACATTACAAATAGAAATCTGGCATAATACAAGCTGAGAATTCAAGACCCAGTTGGCTTACAGAGAGCTGGAAGGTATCTCCAGGATATCTCTACCAGAAGATCTGTCTGCGATGTTTTTCCAGCCGTCTCTTTGTTGCTGTAGGTTCTAGTTGTTATTAGCTATGTGCTTATGATTTTGTTGTGTTGTGTTTTTAAGGTTTAATTTGTTTGGAGCTTGGTAGGTACCTAAAGATATGTTTTATAATAAAAATAAATATAATGTTGAATAAATGTTTACTTTCATTTCATTCAAATTTCATACATTGTTCACAATTATTATTGTTTCTATCTTCTATCTTGAGAGTGGCCCCGTAAAGGTAGTCCAATGTGCAGCAGCCTATTTGGGCCCGGACTGATTACCACGCAGACCACTGCAGATTAGGTATACCAATCCTGGTGGGAGCTTCTGCTTCAGGTTCACAAAATTCGGTGGGTTAGGATATGGTTAGGATATTTCATTTATGTTTCCTCCTTATTTTTCTCGCCTCCACTGGACTTTTTGTTAAAGCCTGTGTACATTTGCTAAAAGCTTTTCCGACTCAGATTGAATAAATCGACTTAATTAAATTAAAATAGTTATAAAATGCAATAAGAAAATAAACACAATGAATCTTGACATATTATGTCAGGTAATGACAGTTTTTAGGTAAGTCAAGATCTCTACTTGAGCGTAGATTGATAACCAAGTTACGTTCTAGAATACAAAAATACACGTAAGTTAAGATTTATGTGACGTTTCTCAAATGACGTCATTTAGGTTTAAATCTAATCTTAGTCAGAGATTACTGACTGAGTCAGGACCCAGAATACGGACGTGTTGGCTTCGGCTCCACTAACGCCGTCCAAAAGTCCGGGGCTCCATAGCTCCGTGATATGGGACACATAACAGACATAAACATTTAAAACGGAGATAAATAATACCTAAATAAAGCAGCATTACCTAGATAATAGAATACCTACCTTTTATTATATTATAAGCCACTAAAGTAAAGATAAGCTCGTGGAAGCCTAGCGCACGGGTGGCAAACCGCAACGAGCCACACTCCACTGCTTCCATTCCTCACGCTCACTCATAATCCACTACCTTTTACTTAAACGCTGAATTTTTCGCTCTTAATCTTAGAGCTTTTGCTGACGAGAGATTTTTCGGTCTCGAACGCAGTCTGGCCCTAAAACCCAGACCTCGCCCAACTATTATATATTCTGTGCCTCGGCTTAATTCCTCAAAGGAACTTTTTGATATTTATTTTTTGATATTATCTTCTATATATAAGACAAAGTCACTTCGTCGCGTCTGTCTGTCTAAATGCGATACACTCAAGAAACGATTTTCATACAGTTTACACTATAATGGACGGAATGATTCATGGGGAAGGTTTAGGTGTATACTTTTTAAAGTTATGTGTAAATTATCTTAAATGTGACAAAAATAACCGGGGAGTGGATCAAAAATTTGCAAGATTTGATGACAAATATATGACAGGTGAAACTAAATAAAACCTTGAAAAATGTGTAGGGGTCATAGTGCGGGGGGCATATACGGACTACCCGCGCGAAATCGGGGCGCTTCGTTAGTTTAATTACGTATATTTCGATAACTTATCGACCGACTATTCCATTTGAAGGTTAATTTTAAACGATCGACAAGCTATAGGTCGATGGGAAAATCCGTAGTCTGCGTTTACCCTCATCGTCACCAACACGTGAACTGAAGAAGCCGTTTCGACGTATTTTATGGATTCTTTTAATCATGTCTAATGACTTTGAATTCGTTTGTGGTAAGAATTAGGCACCTTAATGTTTGAAAATGGGACACTGAATTATGTAAATATAATATCAATTTAAGTAACACCTACACACGAGTAACTTACAAACTTGTGTACTTATCTGAACCCGATAATACGCTTACCTTTCGTTCTAAAACAACGTGCTTTCATCTTTCCAAATTCATTACCTATAACAAAATATGTTAACTTTTTATAAGTGATTACTATTCGGGGTTGTTATCACCTCGGTATTACCATATTATCTAATGAATGTCAAGAGATTAGTTAACCACGGCTCGGACCGGAATACATTAAAATCAATGTCTTCTTCTTGTAAGATACGGCGATCTTAAAATCGAACTCATAAATTAACATTGACGTCGTACGAGGAAACACCATTTTGTCGTTTGCATTTAAATAAATAAAAATGTTAATCGGAATGAAAGTTTACACTTTATTTGATTAAGTGATTGATATTTATTTAAAAAGGACTCTAATAAAATAACAATTAAAAAACTATACGTATGTTTTTAGGTAGGTATAGATAGTACATGCAACTACTTTGGGTGTAGGTAGGCAAAGTAGGGTTTTTTTAATAGCTTTTATTATTGTTGTCTATAATTAATTAAAAAAAGGAGCTTTAAATATAGTACTAACATTTAAAAAGCTCGTTTGAGTAAGTATTGTAGGAAATCGAAAGAGGCAGGTGACCACAAGAAGCCCTACTGCATGGCTTCACCCGAGGATCCGTGATGTCAAGAAACACGTTTGTTGAGGTTTAACCACAGATTATATGATAGGTACTCACTATAGATACTTGGCTTTAAAATAACCAGTTGATATTGATGTAACTTTAATTAAGTATAGCCTATGACTAGAGTCAATATGGAAGAATACCTATAGAAGAATCTCATAAAAAAATTAAGATTAGCTATTATTTTACTAGTTAAGTAGGTTTTAGACTGTCTTTCCTTTTAGTTGCGTAGAATGATTACATCAAATAGCCTATTCTTTTTTGAAAAAATTGCCCTTTCACACAGAATCAGCACCCCCGAAAACCTTATAGACGACACCCAACTCCAAAATCAAAGTGGCATTTGACAGATGTCAAAGTGGCATTTGACAAATGTAAATTTTCAATAGTCTTTCTATTTTTATTATCAGGATCATGACAAAAAGTAGTCTATGTCGTTCTTCTAGGTCCTATCTCTGTACCAAAATTCATAAAAAACGTAACAGACAGACAGAGTAACTTTCGCATGTATAATATTAGTTAATAAAAATTAAATTTGTTCAATATGTTTGTTACAGTGAAAGATGACTCAGACGACGTATCAAGCAAGAGCTGCGGAGGCGACCCCTCAGGGCTGGCGAAGAAACAGCGGAAGGCGCGAACCGCCTTCACCGACCATCAGTTGCAAACCTTGGAGAAGTCTTTCGAGAGACAGAAGTACCTCAGCGTGCAAGATCGGATGGAGCTAGCTGCCAAACTGGGCCTCACTGATACACAGGTCAAAACCTGGTACCAGAACCGACGGTATGTTATATTGAAATAATATAGTATAGACAAAAAATAGTACAAATCGAGCTGGAAAGGACTGAGACTTTTTCCAAGCGGTGGAACAAACCAGGCTAAAAATAATACGTACTATACTCGTAGCAGTAAGAGGAGATTTGTACCTATACCTCTATGTTCAGTCCAGCAGGTAAGGTTTGCAACAAGCTTTGAAAAATAACAAGGTTATTAGCTTCGAGCATATAGTATCTGTATTAATTTTAAAACTCTATTACTATCAATGTCCACCTACATGAAAGGTCACGCAAAAATAATAGGTAATACCCAACGACACACGACGATAAACATGAAATAACGATTTTATTTGTAAATAGCTTTCTACAAGGCTTATTCCTACACCTTTACTATTTATGGAATAACTAAATGATCATCGCTTCTCGTACCAACAAATAGTCATTGAAATATTCACGGTGAATCCTCATAAATAATGTAATTTCAAATTGTAGTCAGAAAAGTTACGGCGTGAACGCGTTCATTGAATGCATTTTGGTTGTATTCTACCGTATACTTACTACTAGTGTGGGAGGATTTGTGCTTAAAGTTAGTCCTAATATAAATAACTGCTTAATTCTATTTTTGGTAGATTCCAAAAGAAAACTGTTATGAGAATCGTTACTAGTCAAAAATAAGTAGGTAGAAGTTTCAGAAACTCTAACATAATATTAAATATTTATCATTTAAAGAACAACCTGTTGACGGTAGTAATTTCATCTTGTGATTGATGTCCTGCAGAAAACAAATGCCATTTGCGATGCAGAAACAATTAATTCAAATTTATTGATGCAACTAATTGTTTTTGAATTATTATAGAAATAATTAACTGGTTGGTTCATAATGATTTGTTTATTTTATGAGCTCTATTCTTATAGCTATTTCTTCCCCATGAAAGGCTCGAAGGTTATGAGAATTTTCAGTAGCCACTTAAGCGTTAAGGTTTCCCTTTGCAAAATGTACTAATTATAAGGTTACGTTTCTATTCTAGACCCCAGTGGTTAGACAGTAGGTTGTCCGTTAGATTAGAAAAAAAAACTAATAGGTATTTAAGTAGGTATACTGTAAATGTTACGCATTACATTGTTAACAAAGAGATGCAATAACACTTTTTATTTCGCTCAAACCAGCATGAAGCAAGGTCAAAGCTTCAAACTCTTGTAACATACATTTAGGCGGCAAAAAACGTAGTTAAATTACTCGTATAAGTAGTAGATCGTAGGATAATCGACGTCGGGACGATCGACGGTGGG
Organism: Idaea aversata; assembly: GCA_907269075.1. NCBI lineage: Eukaryota > Metazoa > Arthropoda > Insecta > Lepidoptera > Geometridae > Idaea > Idaea aversata. Next base: position 5,792,525 of record OU026084.1, read on the forward strand.
ATCGTGAGAAGCGGCAACTTAAAGGGATGCTGACTCAGCTAGATGCTACCGGAATATAGAAATTGACTTTTTATTTCTACAAATTGAAAATTTTAAATAATTAAATGATTAGTATTAAGCTCAGAACAGTTCGTTACTTTTAAAATGAGCATAATCAGAGTTATTATAAAAATAACTTTTCTAGTTGCTGTTTTGTTGCTGATAAGCAATCTACGTCATATGTTACTCAATCGACGTCATAGGTTAGTTTAGATTACGCTATGTTTGTAAAATGAAGGTTTCGGAATTTCCTTAAAATTTGTAACTAAGCAGGGAGTTTTCAAAAATTCCCTAGGTATAACGAATGGTACCTACTCGTATCTACCTTCTGAGATAATTGACTCTATCGTATCAATTATGGTGTCGTTGCGTTAAGAAATGTAGGTACGAGTATTATATCTATTTTTAAACCCGTTAAAAAGCTACTTAATCACGACAGGTTTCAATCTGAGTGAGCCCTTATAAGGAAGGCTTCTCACCGAACCTTCTTTGACGATTTCAAAATAAAATAAATGGTTATTATTAAGGTCCCGTACAACAACGGTAGCCAGAAACAATCTAACAATGTACTATCCTATTGATTGAAATATTATTATCTATCGTATTGATCAAAAAACTAATTGTTGGCCTCCACTGTTTTCTACTTATAAAATTGTTATTGTAGATTAAAAATAAAAAAGCTATAAAGGTCTTACCTATATAAAATCTAATTAATTATTTTGTTTTGAAACTAAAATAATATGTATATTCAAGAACATTGATGACGTCAAGAGTAACTGTTGCCGTGACTACGAATAGCACATCATTTTTAAACGAAATGTCTAATTGCGTAGAGCTTGTGCACCGAGCGAGGTATAATCTATAGGCGCAGGCGCCGGCCACCGAGACCGTCCCTCGTCTCCAGCTTTTTGTCCCACTTTTTGTTGATTTACTATAATTTTGGTTAAACTAATGTTTGGCCTTCGATTTTTCGGTTCGTGAAAGGGTGTGAAATCGTAGTTAATTGAAGGATGTAATGGCTTTTGTGTGCGGCTACTTTCTTGTGTTTTTGTGCCGACACACACCAGCCGGCACAAGTAGAATATTGGTACCTACCCACCCACTGTTTATTTAAATAATAGTAGACTTACGTAATTTTAGAGAGTCCGTTCATTTTCCCACTATTTTTTTTTTTCATTAATTTGAAACACAAAGGACCCCTGCGTTATAATGGACCAAGATAATTAATTTTAATTTTTGGTCACGGTATTTGATTACAGTTTAATTTATAAATAAAACTAATTACGTACATAACTTTTATTGCTTATCTTGTTAATTAGTGAATATTTTGAACAAACAATTTAAATACTTAATATCAAATTTACATTTAGATGCTTTTGAGTTATGTTTGATAATATCTCAGAATATAGCAGTTATATTTTTATTATAATTTTGAATGACGTCATTCGTTTTATAGACGCACAGATTACAACAAAAACTTATTATTAGCTATTTCAACATAAACATTTCCGTAGTGTGATGTTTTTATTTATCTACAATTTATAATATTATTTAGTTGTCTAGGTGAATGCAACCGGTTTGAATAAGTGTGAACCTACTACGTATTATGTTCACACTATAAGAAAATTATTTTAATTTTATGCTTCGCAAATTTAAGCCAACTTATCTTTTGACCAATCATCATTATCACATATTAACATTTAATTCAACAGACAAATTAATGTATTTAATTACGAATATTAAGAGTAGGAAAACCAGAAAAAAGATCAATTTTAACTTCTAGGTAGAGATAATGGAGGTAGGGTTAACAAAAAATCTCAGTTATTACAACGGTTACTGAAACCTTGCTTTAAGATTGTTTATAGCCCGCGCACTTACATACAATGTAAAATTTTTGCTCATGTTTACTACATATTAGTAAAGTTACGGATGTAGAGAAAATCAAGGTTTTATTTATATGAGAGTCTTCTAGATTCTAGAATAATCTAGAATGCTCTTGCTTAAAAGTTATAGGCTTCTAGAATGGTCTTGCTTAAAAGTTATAGGCTTCTAGAATGGTCTTGCTTAAAAGTTATAAAAACTCAATTTAAATTAAATCATCGTTTAAAAGAAAGATGTTCAATATTATGTAAATCTTTATTGTATTCTGACCAGATAAGAATCTATAAGTAGGTACCTACCTAACTATTCATTGTCTGGCCACCAAAACACAAGCCTAATAGTTGCTTAGCTTAGGATAGATGGCACTGTGAAAAATTATCCTACTAATATTATAAACGTGAAAGTTTGTATGTATGGATGTTTGGATGTATGGATGTTTGTTACTCTTTAACGCAAAAACTACTGAATGGATTTTAATGAAACTTTATAATAATATTGCATATACATTAGAATAGAACATAGGCTATAATTTATAAAGATATTGTGTGAATTGTCTAAAATATAACGAAAAGTGTCGAAAAAGTGACAGATGTCAAAGTGACAGATGTTATTCAATAAATCTTAGGAAAAAAAAGTAACTTATTTGATAAAACAACTTTGCACATGACATTCGATAGAAATCAATTAAACGGTAGCAACATATACCTATAACACAAGCCTAGTTACTTAGCTTAGGGATAGATGGCGCTGTGAAAAAATATCCATCAAAAAATCTTAGAAAAAAAAGTATTAAACTTATTTGATCAAACAACTATGCTCATGACTATCGATAGAAATCGATTGAACGGTAGCAACATATACCTATTGTTAGTATTTGGTATTACAATGTGTGAACGTCGTCGGTCACTGCAAGGGCAGAAGAACCCGCAAGTCACTGGCGAGACGGCGCCGCCGGACCCGCTGCCACTGGCTTCACTGGCCACTCATTACAGCTACCGGCCGGTGCTCGTACAAACCCTGACACCGTCATTTTAATTTTAAAATGTATCATTTTATCAATAAAGCCGCTCGACTGCTAAGAGCTTCAGGAAATCCTGGTAAAGATTATTTAAAATTCGAAAGTCATCCACACGATCAAAAAAACAATTTGAAATAAAGCTCTACTGATAGAATTATAAACTCTACAATTCAAATATATGCTTGTGCTTACTCCAATTCGGTTCAGTAGCCATAAGTATAATGTAACATAGCGCCCTTAAAGGTACCTACTACCTAGCTACTTATAAGTTTAGATAGATAGAAAATACTTTCAATTCAATATAGGATCTTTCATGGTCTCATGCATCGAAATATCGGGCTCCAAAAAATATGAATATCAAATATTAAATAACTTTAGTATTGCTTTCAATTCTCCCCTGATCACTATTGCCCATTAATAGCTTAACAACTAAGCGGCACATGATTCAGTGATCGTAAAGTTCTAAATACTAAGTCTGTCTGTCAGTCATAAACCTGTAATAGGCGGTGCGGTGCCGAGTTGCCGACACAGCGAACATTTATCGACATTTAGTCGACGACGATGTATAATTCTCGACTATTATAATAGCTACCTTAATGACAGACAGAGAGAACAAACCTACGCGTCCTATAATGACTCATCTACTGAAAAACTATGATAGTTTTGGCATGTAGGTAGTAGGTAATAAGCGGCAATCAAAAGTATTTAAGTTTCATAATAATTTGAGCTAAATAGATATTAGCGAGGTACCTATTAGGCTATGGTTCGCTATTGTAGGTACGTTTAAGTTTTTGTGACTTTAATTGGTACGAATTTGAGTCATACTTAGTCATAAATTTTGTTAACAAAAACTTGTATTTTGCAAAAAGAGCAATGGGAGCTTTTCCGGTCCTGCTTTTAAAAAAGCTCCCTAAAAAAGAGATTTTTATTTTTATTATTGTAGTTGAAAATCTGTTAATGTTTAGGATATTTTTTATTTATGTTCCAACTCATTATTTTACATTTATGGATATTCTACGTAAACAATAAAATATTAAACACTCAACAAAATTTAAAACGATTAATTATCGAAAAGCGTTTGCACAAAGAGAAAGTGTTTGTGCAAATCATCTGGACTAAACTAATGCCTTTGTGTGAGTTTATTCGTATCATTTCGATAAATGCCTATAGCAATACATTTGTTAACGACACACACGGGTGGAAATTGTTTTACTTAATGCGTTTTTGTTGTTAGATTTAATACTTTGTACGATTTCGATCAAAATTGATTGTACCTAACATGTAAGTTGTATGTTATGTAACAATTACTTTCTCGTTCCTGTTTACGTGTATAATCATCATCATTCCCCTAGTCGATTTCGACTTCGGCGACTGGTATTTGCAAAATTAAGAGGAAAGGGTACCGGGGGCTTTCTCCATACAAACTATTACAAACGTAGTCGACTGTTTTCTCCCTGGATAATGACACTAGAGCAAATATTTTTGGTGCATAAAACTTATAACTGCCATGACCATGCCCCTATTTTTTTATTTTTTTTATTTTAATTTCTATGATAATTAGAAAATGAAAAAAACCAAAACATAGGGGCATAGTCATGGCAGTTATAGGTTTTATAGCACAAAAATATTTGTGCTAGTGTCATTATCCAGGGAGGAAACAGTCGACTACGTTTGTATGGAGAGCGCGCAGGTACCCTTTCACCTTAGATAAGGGTTCGAATGTTTGGTCCTTTGGTTAAAAATATGCTTAATCTTACACCAAATCTTCACTTCCCATCAGGCAGGAGTTGCGTTTTGTGGTGAAACACTGACTTATTAATTTGTAAAAAAATATGGTTTTTTGTAAAGTCGGTTTACGGACGATAATTTTACGTGATAACGACATAAGAACTCTTTTGTATCGTTGACATTACTATTTTGCATACTTCAATACGTTGCTGTGTTTACCTTGTCAATAACGTAACGTAACGCATGACGTCAGACTTTTTGGTGAATGTCGGTGTTCATCGATTTATAAGACATTATCACGTCAAAAATAGGAATCACATGAGTTACAGAATTTATAAGAATGATATTTTTTTTCTAACTGGAATTCCACCCTTTCAACACCGATTTCTCCCGTTCCTACTTAAGTCCCAGAGAGCAAGTGAGGCAAGTTTAGTAGCTTATTGAAATGGTATACGTGTGTTCACAGTTCTAATGACATAATGCAAGGTTGGTGCTACCAAGAAACAGTTAATCGGTTACACAGAACCCTTCCAAATTACACCTCAGAGACACGGGAATCGAACTAAGGACGCCGAGGTCGTTTGACTTATCATTTAAACACTAATCATTATGCAGCAAATGCCATTTGAGTTTTGCTCGTATTTTAATAAGTGGATGGAATCTAAGCAGTAATTTTGAGATTTTATGAGATCGTGATGCCTAAGGATGAACGATCCTTAATTTTGTATGAGAAGGTAAATTTATATTTTATTGGGCATTCAGATCCGAAAAAACGATGTCTCCAAAGGATTGAAGTAGATTTAATTTGGTACCTAAGATAGCCTAGGTAAAGAATTTTAAGAGACAACGCAGAACTTTTTTTGTTATCCTATGTTGATAAGGGGTACCTACTTAGATACTTAAACTATGGTAGGTAGGTAGGTATCTGTTTTTATTTTACTTATTTTATTACATTGTTTGTAACAAGAGCATAACATTTTTTGATAAGGACGTAACACCCGCTCACGTCTACAATAATAAAGACGTTCAAACTTTTACAATTCCCATAAGAACACTCGTGCAAACATGTTTCTCAAACTTTCTAAGCAGCGTATAAATAACGTTCGATATAGCTCAAATTGGGCTCGACGTGAACGGAGCGTAACGCCGTAAGCGCCAACTTTATCTCGAACTGATCCGATCGATGAAAGTGCTCTTTGTTTGGCGGATATACAAGCCAAATTCACGTCACGTCGCGTCGCCGAAAAACGCAAACCGAGATAAACAACCTCCCCCTCTGAGAGGTCGTAAGCGAGAACGTTTTACCGGACAATTTTCGTCTTTAACGTGAAATGTTAAGGCGCGTTTTTGGACGCGTCTTTTCATACAACAATTGAATCAGTTCACGCAGCATCAAATCACTAAACCACTGGGCGGAGCGTACTCAGACTCCACCGGGGGACTGCGGAACAGAGACGGGGAAAACCGGCTTGAGCAGTTTTGTCCAAGTGAGAGAGAGAAAAATAGTGGCCGTTAAAGGTTCAACTCGAGACGTTAGTCCGAAATTAAGTGCGCCCCCGGAGCTTTTGTCCGTCGCCCGCGGCGCGGCAGGCGGCGGGCGGCGCGGGCGGGCAACAATAAAAGAATAGTGTCACTGAGCAGATTGCCTCTCATTCACCACTCGACAATTAAATAAGCGCTCTTGAACGACGAGTATCTTAAGAATAACCCGTCACAATAATATGATTAATGGAAGCGCGGACACTTTCTATCGATCAATTGTCAGCTACCGATAATTAGAGAGCATTATTCAAATTAGGCTAGCTTAAAGATCCACACCGTAACGAGTCTTTGACAGCTGAAATAGGCTATTATGTAATTATTTTAAATTCACTCTTCATGTCTTTCATAAATGAGATAAATAACATAGATCATTTTAGGGATGAGAAATAACAAAACTCATGGACTCCCCCTCATTTGCATTTAATAAAATTAAATGATCCATTTACAGAAATTAATTAACGAGGTAACCAGTGAACCGTCTGCTAACAGCCGCAGCCCTCCGCGATTCCACAATGGAATACAATAAACACGATAATAATAGCTATAGCGATGATAATGCGCATCATCGCAATAACAACTCCCTTCGAATTAATAAAAACCTCACTCGATGACAATAACCACTTTGGAACTAATCGAATACTCTACGACTAAATTAATATTTGAACAAGGGGTAAGGTAATTAAAGTGGATTAAAGTCTTTAGGTACATATATCTAGACATAGGTAGATGACGAATTCAATCGAAATCCAAGTGACGTTTAAGTTGATAATAATAATAGGTACCTACCTACGTATTTATTTATTTATTAGATACCTACACCAACAACGAATACACACTAACTAAAAATAGAGACATACGTTACTGAAATTATATGCTAGTATCTTTAACAATAATAGGTATACACAACTTTGCCTTAACAGTTTCTACTAGGTTTAGGGTTCCAGTATTTGAAACATTATCATGAATTTAAAACTAAACGACTGCGTTTCTGAATTTAGATGACAAAATGAATAAACAAGTAGGTAAAGAAGAGACAGAGGGATGATCCCGTAGCAATACAAAGTAATTTATACGAGTTCACCCTTTTCCAAGCGAATCAAATAAATCAAATTGAAGTACTAGACCACGCTCCGGCGAACACAAGAGTGCCCAAGACGTTTTGTCAAAATTTATTATTTTATTTATTTATTTTTTATTACTCATTTCATTGCGGTATCTTCATTGTGCTATGGAGTGGTCTGTGACAAATTTGATGACGATTGGGGTCACAAACTGTAGGGTTAGTGATCTATGGGTTTAGGGATCGCAAACGGCAGTTTACAGAATTTAAGAGTCGATTTAAAATAGTTATGTCACATAAATCGTTTTTGTGTAATTTCTTGTGGGATTCGCATAACGGTTCGAATCGATTCATTTGAGTTACTAATGGACTGTGAACGCTTTGTACAATTCAATACGATATCTAAGCACATCGGTGCAGTTCCGGTGGATCTATTCATTCATCACTTTTAACTTATTCTTAATCAAATAAAAAGATATTGCAAAATTGACGTTTTTAAGTTTTTAATAATTTTAAATTAGAAAACCACATAACTGATAGATTCTGACATTTGTCAATAGGACGAAATGGAAGAGACAAACAGCAGTGGGGCTGGAGCTCCTGGCTGAAGCTGGTAACTACGCGGCTTTACAGCGGCTGTACGGCGGATACTGGCCCGGAGTGCCGGCGTATCCTGCGCAACCAGCACCTGCCGCCGCAGACCTCTACTATCGGCAGGCGGCCGCTTCTGCTGCCGCAGCTGCTTCTGCTTCGGCTAACACGCTGCAGAAACCTCTGCCATACAGGTTAGAAGAAATTAAAATTTTAATTAGACCACCTGACGACAATAGCTTTAGACCATCCGCTGCATAGACGAGTTGCTACTTTAGACAACCTGAGTTTGCGACGATTCGATACTAACTCGAAATTAAAATCAATAAGACATAGAATTATCTCTCAGAGTTTTTCAAAAATTACTATACCATTGCTAACTGGCGTTATTCACTATCTCCTTTAAAAAATATCAAAGTTTTATCGATTTTAACGTTTATTTAAGAGGAAAGGTACCCGGTCGCTTCTCCATACAAACGTAGTCGACTGTTTGCTCCCTGGATAATGACACTAGAGCAAATATTTCTGTAGCATAAAACCTAACACTGCCTTGACCATGCCCCCTATGTCTTATTTTTATATATATTTTTTGTTTTTTTTAAGACTATTACTTCCTATAATAATTAGAATATAAAAAAACAAGACATGGAGCACGGTCATGGCAGATGAAGGTTTTATGGCACAAAAATATTTGCTCTAGTATCATTATCCAGGGAGGAAACAGTCGACTACGTTTGTATGGAGTAACCATCGGAATTTTAAAATTAAACATCCCTTACTATCAACAGACTTTACCCTGGTCCACCTCTGGGTGGTGTACCTCCCCTGGGTCTGGGTCTGCCTGGTCCATCGGCGCACCTGGGCTCGCTGGGCGCGCCGTCGTTGGGCGCGCTGGGCTACTACGCACACGCTCGCCGGACACCCTCGCCCGATGTCGATCCCGGCAGCCCTGCGCCCCCCCCACGCTCGCCAAGGGAACACTCCCTCGAAAGACGCTCGGAAGATGAAGATGATGATGAACCTATTCATGTCTAAGAAAACTATTATCAAATCTGTGATTAATAAAGAGGTAAAGACTCTTAAAAGACCACAATGTTGGCAAATAGGACCAGTGATGCGTCTCAGTGACAAGTGATTTTACAGTAGTAAACTTTCGCACAGTGATTCAGTTATAAAACTTTTAAAGCCAAATATGAACTTTCAAGCTTTTGAATGTTGGTCTTGAACATGTGATATTGTAATCTCAGATTTGATTCAGCACTCGTGTATAAATACTAGGTAATTGATGTCGTGTTAAATGTCTAAGTATAATAGATTAGGTTCCTAAAAGCTTCAATATTAGGTACGTGATAAGAAAACCGTAACTTTCCACTGAAAATAACACATAGTACCTACACGTAGATGACGATTAAGTTGTAGATTTGTAATCGTTTTACATTTTACCTACACAAGATAAAGCGGGAAGTTAAATTGTGTGAACATATTAGTTTTTAAAGCGTAAATACAGGTTCTAAATTCACCTATTGCTGGGTTTGATCATTGTAGATTTTCAACACTATGTGTATGAATAACGAATGAGCTTTACTTGTCACACAAAATTGGTAGATATTTCTTTGCAAGACATCTACGATTATCTACCTACTTTCGCTCTATGTGTCCCAGCACACAGAAAAAACCAGAAAAAACGATTTCTTGAAGCAATAATTAATCCTCTCTCTATATAGACGCTAGAGTTTCTTGGTTTTAGTGATAAATCTTAAAATGATCAGCAATATTCTTAAATTAAGAATACAACTTATTATTATAAAAAGCACATTTACTAAAAACAAGAAATTATTATTTCTGTCTAAAGGGAAAGGATTATTTCTTGCAATAAGAAACATTTTTTTCCTGTGTAGACACGAGTTGTGCAAAACTGTATTATATAATAAGTAAATAGAGCATAGTATATATGTAATGTATGTATTGTTAATATAATTATTCATTAATTAAAGTATTAAATCGTATGTAAAGTACCTAAAAGCTACTAACGATATGGCAATGTACTTAAGCAATCAGATAAAGAAATGTGTCCCATAGATTTTGTGGTGTTTTATAATAATTAAAAATGTTGTCAATTATAATAGATTTTGTTTTCTTCAAGTTGGCACTTAAGTATATGTATAATTTGCTTTATGTAATATCTTTACCGGTGATATAAATTTGAAGTTATTATTGATGATAAATTGATGACATTAAAGGACAATGCACTTCAAGAAAATGCTTTTCATTCACGTCTTTGGAATGTGTAGGTAAGTATAAATAAAAACATACAGAATACAGCAGTTTATTTACATAAATCTCGATATTTCACTTACTGCAGCACTCTAGATACTTTTTGAAATCTAAGTGATAGTTTAAGGTTGTCATTTCTTCAACAGACTTTATTACTTCAGACCTATGAGTTTACAAATAGACTATTATCACCATAATCCGTATACCAATACCTTAATCTGTATTTCTTTAGTTTAGTTTTTGTTAAGATAATTCTGCGTCAATTTAAAATACATATACCTAGGTATACTACAGTTTAAAACGACGAGACGTTGAATAAAAAGTAAATGCAAACGATGTAGACGCATATACTTACCTACGAACTAATTCAATTACCTTTGAATACCTAATGATGAGAAGTTATCGAGTTAACAACAATCTAACAACTACATTACCCTGTGTAGGCATTCAAACAACCGTACAATTTAGTCATTTCATACAAATGAGCGATTTGCAAATGGGATTCTAGTTATCTACATTTTATGAGAGCTTCGTAGCGTAGCCGTATGTATCACTAATCCAAATCTAAACAATAAAATTAGTCGAAAGTAGCCCTGATTAGATCTCTTAATAGCTCTAAAACGGCACGTAAACATATCGGTCAACGCAACAATATAATTATCACTGAAATATATCTGCAGAGTTCGAGCAAAATGGTAAAACCTTGTGAAATATAACGTACTAATGCATTTAATCGTTTATAGGCATGGAACAGTTGTAACGAACACCTCAGTGGCATTGCAGTGCCTGGTCCTAAGTACAGCTTGTCACGCTATACCACAGTCCATTCCGTCCGGCATGCGCCGTCCGTCCGACGCTGTCACAGGAGTAGAGGCTCGCTCGCTGCCCGCAGTTAATAGCACCGTGCTAAATTGTCTGCACTATCTCCATTTGTATTCACGGTGTAACTTAGCTGGCAAGTATCATTGTTAGCCGCTTTGCTAACTAGAACTCCTTTTAGATAGGTATACTAATGTCTAATAGCACTGCAAATGTTTGTAGCGTTATCTAGCGCCGTTGGCTATCCAGTTAATTAGTTGGGTTCGGTGAACTCAAAATGTGGATTAAGAAAGAAATGAGCGGGTTTATTTTAAATAAATTTAAGTAAATTTAAACCTGAATACTGCTAACTTACTTAGTACATAAACTTAGTGTAAAAAAACCCATATAATAAAAAACACATATAAACTTATTTGTTTAGGATTCGCTACCCTACCTAAATAAGAATATATGTAACTAGCGACCCGCCTCTGTATTATGCATGTATTATATCTAAAAATCTTCCTCTTTAATCACTCTATCTATTAAAAAAAACAGCATCAAAATCCGTTGCGTAGTTTTAAAGATCTAAGCATACATAGGGCATAGGGACGGCGAAAAGTGACTTTATTTTATACTATGTAGTGATAGTGATAGTGATTAAAGATTAGAGTAAGAGAAATTTAAATAACCGTCTAATTAAAAACCGAAAAATATTCGATCACGACATTACAGCACAGTTACGGTGGTTACCCAACACCATCCCAATACTAATTAATCCTATTCGCGTTTACACAATCGGTACTCACGAAACTGTGGGGGCCTTCTTCGATTTCCTTCGAAACATTTTTAGCGGGCATAAAACCTATTTAAAAAGCGATCAGTCAACGGCCGCTGATTGCCCACGGAGCACGCCACCGGCCGTGTTCACAAAACGGAGCAATTAACAACACCACCACCCCCTGGAACCCCACACTTCCTTCCCTGTTCAGATCTAATCGCAAAACGACCGTTTTCTAGAATCGCCTCTACAAACTATTGCGTGCTGTATCGGTCGGGGGCAGAGTCGCGGTCAACTCGGGAACATGAACCTCTATTTCTATTTGATTTGACGATTCTACGATACCGTCCTATTATAAATTACGAAATCAGACATTTGTTCCACAAAACAAACACGAATACCGTTAATCGCCGTAAAATAATTTAAAAGTTTCATTAGTTTTCGAGTAATGGGTACTAAATGTTAGCATATATACATTAAACGTAATGTTTACTAGCGTATTATTCGTACTTTTTCTGTGCTTTGATACATTTCTGCGCACGCGGTTATCTGAACTTACGGAAAATTATACAAAAAATAAACACGCCAAGTATTCGCGAGTGCTAAATTAATATTTATGCTGTTTAAACGATGTTTAATTACAACCAACACGAATGCTTTTTGTTGTTAGCATAGCTACAGCAGTAAATATCTACCTGTAAATTGAAACCAATACCGGAATTGTGTAAAAACAAATTAAATTATTCAGTACGTACCCGCAAGTGTGGCTGCAAATGTGGCTTAATACTTAAATTATTGTACACCTAGTGGTATTGTTACAAAGGAACTATGCTATGTTGCTATTTTTAAGAACCTATTACCTGTGACAAACAATAAATAAATTGAATTGAATTGAAGTGGCGATCCAAATTATACCTTGATTACTTGGTTATAAACTGATTTCATTGAATAATGGTAAGTACTATACCTATTACCTACCTAAAGTTTGAGTAAGGAGAATGAAGTTTTTAAAAGTATTATACAAGTTTGTAAAACCCTAGAAAAAATTCAACTTGCTAGGTCCACCCGTTCCTGAGACAGTCAGTGGTGGCAGATATACAGACAAACGGACAAGAAAGTTATCTTATAAGGGTTCCTTTTTTACCTTTTGAGATACGGAACCCTATAACACGAAGCAAATCTAAGAAATTATAAATTCATGTTTAATTAAACAGACATTGTAACTCATCGACCAACGTAAGTAAAGCTACGGCCATATAAAACGCAATTACGAATTCAAGCAATTGTTTTATTAATAGGCAATTACATAAAGCATTATCTATAATAATTTATGTGCTATTATGAGTAAAAAGTGTATGACATGGTCAGTTTACTCAAACGACTTCCTTACATTGCGTTTTCTGATGTCTTAAGATCGTAATAGTGAGTGAATTACGATCAATGTTTCCAACATTCGCATTTTTAACTGTTTTATTACTGTTACATATGTAATGTTTTCCTGTGTGTAAGTGAATCATTTAGCATAGCAAATTAATATACAGATTAGAATAAATATAACATTATAATTTTACAACACACGTTATGCAGATAAATGCTTTGTTTATATTTAAATTAGTAACTACAGTGAAACCAACATGGTGATTTTCGCTACTAAAACTATCACAAAATTTATCATGATTTTTATTTTGTGCAGATTCATAATATTTTGATGCTGTTACATGCATCATTTTGACGAGACTCGTAGGTAAGTAAATCTCGTTTTAAATATATTTTGTACAGTGGAACCAGAGTATAGAATAACATTTTGACAGATTTGCCCTTTCAGTTGCAATTAATAGGATAGTGGTTTATTCATCCAGTTTGATTTTTAATGAGGAGCATTTTATGATTATTAATACCAATTTAGATTATTTTTACAAATGCATATGTAATAAAAAATATTTTATTACATTACTCAGAAATACATCTCTAAAAATCATTTTTTTTACAATAACTTTATTTTGATCCTAAATGCATATAAAGTGTATTTGTCACTATTTTATTTACATTTTTATAGTATCTATATTCATAAAACAAATGAGCATAATAAATTGGAATATATTTCTACAAAATAACCAAACATATCAATTTATATCAGTGCTTTTAATTTACTAATAAACTACATCGTTATGTCAAGTTAAAAGATACAAATAGTTTAAGAATAAATGTGGTTTTTAGTGAATATAATAAAATCACAAATAATTTACATCTTAAGTACAGTTTTTTTGATTATTTATTTTGTTTATAACTTTTATTTTGGGTACTAAATAATAAAATCTTGAACTCGATAATTTGAATGCGTATGCGCACGCGTTGATGTCTTTTTTAGCTGTTAAGATACATAAATAATAATAAATATATGCATCTTAGCTTATGATACTTACCTGTCCTAAATTATTGTCATTCAATTCAAATATTTTAAATATATACCTAATACCTATGTACCTAAACAACTTAAATTGGGTTTGGTAACATATTTTATTTAAGTATAATTTTTTAACTCGCACTTTTTACCGATTTTAAAAATATGTGGTGGTTCTTAATTCGATTGTATACATTTTTTTTCATTTTTATTGCCGGTTCGGATATAGTTCTTTTTCAAATACTTAGTCTATTATTTCACGGCCTACTTAATAAATTTTGATGACTATTACTTCCAAATATTTAGCAGATTTTTTTAAAATCACACGATTCGTATTCATAGTAAATTATTTTTGATTTTTATTTCTCTTACCTCAACGTTTCCTCGCGACCATGATTATTGTAACATAGTCAAAACGTCGAGGAAAAGAAATATTACGCGTTTAAGACCCGGGAAATATTTACTATACCTACCTCTAAATATCTAATTTACATCGTGAAAGGTATACGATCCCAGCGTGACAAAAATGTCAGATACGATACAGTCAGCTTAGACCTTAAAATAATATTCAATGCTTAAGTAACAGCACTTAACTGTTATATAAAGAGTAAAATATGTGAAAGCAAGTTATTCAGTCAGTATAAAAGAGGGATATTAAAACATTAATGTGTATTTGCATTTTAATTAGGTCGGTAACGTAAACGAAGCTAATGGATGCAATTAAAATAGTTAAACAGTTCATATTGTATGTAATTTATGTATTGTTTCTGAGTAAGTAGGTATACTATATTATACAATACATATAAGAGAATACTCGTACTTGTACCAGAGTATTGTGTATAAAACTATTTTTTTGTTCGTCAGTTTTTAAGGCGGCTTCCATGACACTGTGCTTAAACAATATTACCTAGTTAAATTCTAAATACAAGAGTTATTCTTTAATCTTCTTCTTCTTCTTCTTAATTAATGGCTTCTGCACGCCAAAAAGCCGCAATTTAGCCAAATACTGGAGGTGGTGTGGAAGTTCAGGTTTGTGTAGCAATTGTACGGTGTATATCGTGGTGTGCGGTGTAAGTATAGAGGTTCCACTTGTATTATTGGTCATAGGGTCGGTTGAACAGCAAAACGTTGAAGATTGTTCGGTAAATGATGACTGAGGACACAGCGCAGAGTTTGAATAGAATAGAAATAACTCATGACAGAAACAAAAAACACACACACACACAGAGAGAGAATAATCTAAAATACTTAACTGAGTATACCTACAATTAAATCCTAAACTTGATGTGCATATTGTGTAGGTACAATTCTGCCACAAAAAGGCTCGAGCTCAGCTAATATGTTACAGATGACTGTTATGTAGCGCTGATTTTCAGCAGGAGCATCAAGTTTGGCACTGTAACGGTTTGTTTATCATGTTTATGGTCTTAAACGCGTTTAATTTTTGTTGTGCAAGTGAACCTAATTAGTAGAATCGTATCGTAGAATTTACAAACATTTCATAAACCTTGTAGACGTTTAGAAAAAAACATAAAATCTCTTTTATGTTAGATTTAATTTTATATTATGGTAGAATAAAGTGTTTATCTATCTATCCATCTAAAAGCTCTAAAGCCTCAAAACGCAAATTAACTTGATATAAAATGGTAATTTGTAAACGACCAAAGGAAATACTAATTACATAATTATCGCTAAACAAAATTAAGTTCATGTTTGGTCAACATTACCTACTACGAGAAGGTTGGTACCTTCATTATAAAACTTACCAAAACCGTGACGCATTAACACGAATTAGGTTCTGTAGTCAATCAAGTTGTGCTTTATCAAAATATCTTTCATGAAAATTAGTTTCACAACAATAATGGCTATTTAACGTGTCCCAGGAATCATATTTTATGATCCGTGGTTACGTTTTTTTTTCTTTGAATTATGGTTTAGCACACGCAGCCAGAGTTCATTGTTTTTGTACGAAGTTTGTGTTTAGTTATCTAATTTGTTTAAGTAGATTCAATCGTCATATGAGAAAATATTTATTTATTATGTTTTCAAGCAAAATCATTTAAATGTAAAAAATTATTCGTGTCTAGTTAAAAAGAAATAAATAAAACAATTTTAATAATCTAAATAAGTTTCCCTAGGTACAAATATCATAACCATCGTCACTAAAAAGTGTGAAAAATGTTAGTAAAATGAGATCTTTATGTGGACGACTTTATGTCAATATACTATAGTGTATTACTTTTACTTATATTGAAGTAGAACTGGGCTTTTGAGGTAGGTATTCTACAAATAAATAATACAGACATTAATTTGGTGAAGGTAATTTTGTCCCCTGATAGTACTAGAAAACTATAGGTACCTAGAGTTTAGGCACTAGAAATAGTTATGTCTAAACAGCAATAGAAAACGTACAGTCGAATTAAGAACGTCCTCCTTTTTAAAGTCGGTTCTTTAACAAAATTGTATCATATTATAGCTCTGCTGCTGCAATTAGCTCACGTATCAATCCCAACAAAGTAACATACTCAGCAATGTACCAGTTAAATGATTATGAAGTCATTTAGATCACACGCGATCGTCTAGTTTCAGTATCTCGCCATTACGATAGGTAATTGTGCAGACACAGTCATTTGAATAGTAAACCAGAGCTATTTTAACTAAACACGAACGTACTGTGCGATTGTTATCGTCAGACGTAATTAAACATACCGTTTAGTCGCCGCCGTATAAATGATTCCACCGACCGTTTGTAACACGAATAAAATCACTATGAATAATAATATCGAGAATTACGACTAACTGTTATACTAATTCGTTATTAATTACGATCTAACGCAATATAAAATACCTTTATAGCCACTTTGTGCGTTATGTTATGTAAAAAAGAAATTTAATACGTTAATTTACTAACTTAATTAGAGAAA
The DNA here is from genome assembly GCA_907269075.1 of Idaea aversata. Taxonomy (NCBI): domain Eukaryota; kingdom Metazoa; phylum Arthropoda; class Insecta; order Lepidoptera; family Geometridae; genus Idaea; species Idaea aversata. Next base: position 5,809,562 of record OU026084.1, read on the forward strand.
CGTTTTGAAATTAATACAATTGCCGCAATGAGTAGGCGAATGTTAAATAAATGTACAGATTAACAAGTAGGTAGGTGATAAAATAAATTTGACTTAATGCTGGTTTAAGAGGAAAGGGTACCGGGGGTTCTTTCCATACAAACTATTACAAACGTAGTCGACTGTTTTCTCCCTGGATAATGACACTAGTCACTAGAGCAAATATTTTTGGTGCATAAAACTTATAACTGCCATGAACCATGACCATGCCCCTATTTTTTAAGCTATTCATAGCTTTTACCGCGGACTTTGATCGCGGCGACCGAATCAAGAAATTCCGTAACGAAAATAATACCTAACACCCCCTACTCCGCGTATACCATGTAGTTCGCTATGCAATAGCTTTACCGCGGCAGTCACCGAGTGCCACACGTTTTTTTGTTTTTTTATTTTTATTAATCTTAATTTCTATGATAATTACAAAATGAAAAAAACCAAAACATAGGGGCATAGTCATGGCAGTCATAGGTTTTATGGCACAAAAATATTTGTGCTAGTGTCATTATCTAGGGAGGAAACAGTCGACTACGTTTGTATGGCGAGAGCGCAGATACCCTGTCACCTTAAGTTAATATTGTTAAGTTAAAGTTTTGTATTAATTATATCCGGAACTAGCTAGATGCAGTACAGTCTTGTGATTCTCATGTTATTAAAAACTAACAGTAACTGCCGATCCCATGGGAATATCGGGATATAAGTTATCTATGTCACTCCCAATGAATCAATGTATACTTATACCAAATTTCATTAAAATCAGTCCTGAAGTTTCGGATATTATTCAATACTAACAAACAATAAAATCTTGATTTCTCTTTATACTTAATAGCGACCCGCTCCGGCTTCGCACGGCTATATTGTGCATGTATTATACATATAAACCTTCCTCTTGAATCATTCTATTTATTTAAAAAAACCGCATCAAAATCCGTTGCGTAGTTTTAAAGACGAGGAAAGAACTCGTCGGTAGGTCTAGAGCCAACTAAGCCGTGGGTTTCATCATCACGATGTCTTCCTTCACCGTAAGAGTTACATTTTCCTTTCATGTCATACATTTTTCGTAAAAAAATCAATTGATGAAAGGCCGGCCGGGATTCGAACCCACGACCTTCAGATTGAAAGCCGAGGTATCTACCACTAGGCCAACACTGTTATCAACAATAGTATTCACATTAAAGATAATGTTCACAATAAAACATTAACTGTTCTAAAAAAAACTGTTGCTTATCTATGCATATTCCGTTTAATTACTGCATACACACAGTAATATTATTTTAATCGTCAAGCTGTTTCCTTTCATTTCAATCAAAATTATGTACAAAGTGTTGTTTTTAAATCCACCGTGTGTAGGGAGCGGGAGGCAAAGTGGCGTGGTGTACACTACGACAAGGACTGTAATGAACATGAGTATAAGATCAAAACAACACAAAAACGACTGAATCTGCATCTGCGTCTGTATAACAGCTGCAATGACAACTTCATGTATTTACAACTAGGTACCTATATCTGAATATTGGTTGTATAAAGGAAAATAAAAATATTATAGGACATTGCACACAGACCGTCTAGCTACAGGCTAAGTAACACGGCTTGTACTGCCTATAAGCAAAAAAAATAAATGTGAGCCGTCACGGGACGCCTGGCAGATGAGAAACATCGACATTATTTTGTAAAAGTAATATGCAGAAAAGAACAGGATAAAAAAAAAGTAGCCATTTAGACAATTACAGGTTGTCTAAGTTTGTCTAGAATAACTTATTGTAAAAGATTGCGCGACATTTTTAATGTCATGAACATGCTACTCTGGTATCCTTTCAAAAGTTCTATGATCAAAGTTAATTTGAACGTTATCCCCACGTTCATTGCGATCCTTCTCACGGTGTAGTGTGGTCACTCGGTAGTAGGTAGAACTCGGTAGATTTTATCGCACACCGGCGCGGTAATTAGCCGTTTCGTTTTAGTCGCGTTCTGTCGCGATAAACCCACTGCACGCTTTGTGTGCACTTTTTTGTAATTAATTTCTTTGTATCGATTGATTCAACGTAATTGTAGTTTGTTTTATGCGGTTGAGCGGCCGTAGTGTCAATGTAAAAGTGCTTTTTAGAATTGTCGTTAACTTAGCAAATACTTGTGTACCTATAGGTAGTCAGAGTTAGTTGATAAATGGCCTATTCGCAAAATGACTTCTACTTAGTGGTTTTTGGACTTATTTGCAGAACTCCTGAAAATGATGGGTTTGATAATCAGACGACACGACGGACATAATAGGTACATTGTTTTAAACATACTTACTTAATACTTAATATAATATACTGTAATACCTAGAACACAACAAATATTTGCTTTACAGAACAAAAAAAGTACCTCAAATTTAATATACTTAGGTTAGAATCAAGGCATTTTGGGTCCGCATTATCTATCTAGCCCTATAATAATCTAACTGGCAATTCTGCATGTTGACCTTTTCCATCGCGTTACGAGAAAGCCAATTATTAACGTCACATTTGTGTACAATGGATGGGCCATTAAAGCGTTTTATTATTTTATTACCTAAGTATCACACACATCAGGTGCAGCCGAGTTTTTGACATACAAATTGTATAATGCGCGGGAATGGTAGGTACAATGTGGATATGATGTTACGCTCGCTATTGTTCTGCCACCGATTGTCAGCGCTGTTTTTGGATTTTAATCTGCAATTTTGTGAAATTATGGAAATGAAATGGACGTTTCGCGGTTAGCTGCCTCCGCGTACATACACTGTATAATATACTAGCTATTTTGTAATTTTACAGCTTTGTATGACACAAAAATTAGATTAGCGTCGGTAGTTTAACCGATTCGTTTTGTTTTAGATTGTGCTTAAACAAATTAAACTAAATACTAGCTTTATACGCTAGTTTCACTATGCTCGGATTATAAAATACCTGACAAAAAGTTACGATATCCTACCAATTTCTCAGTTCCATCTAACCTTAAGCAATGTAAGGTATAGGTACATTTAACGGGTAATCTAAAATTAAATTATATTTCAATAATCACAAGATTGATATTATTAAATCATTTTGACACTTTGACAGTTGCTTTGAAGTTTTTAAACGTGTTTATTTTTTGTTGTGCAAGTTAACCTAAATATGTTTAAGCAAAATTTCACGCAAGCTGGCCTGTAACGAAAGCGCGATATCGGACGTTTTGTAGCGCATTAATCGCGATGTTATCACCGGCGCCGCTCACTACTGCATGCCCTCTCTCCCTTCGTCGCAAACCACTGGACCATAGCCCCCTACGGGCTTCGGGCAAGCTTATGACAACACTAACGCTCATTAGAAAAGCAGCTAATGCAAAACCATAAACCGTATGAACGTATTAATTTTAAACGTAGTTTTTAGGGTTCCGAACCTCAAAAGGTAAAAAATTGAATTACTAAATTTGACCCAAGAATAAATAATAAAACAAACGGGGTGAGCTAAATAAAACCGTTTAAAAAAAGGAACAATTATAAGACCACGCTCTTGTCCGTCTATTTGTCAGTGTGTCACCGCCGATTTTCTCAGAAACGAGTGGACCTAGCAATTTGAAATTTAAACCAGATATTGAGGTCTATAGTCCCTATTAGGTGTATAAAAATCAAGGTCCTGGGTCAACACGATAAAAAGATATCGGCAAATTTGAATATTCACGAAGACTTGTAAGTATACCAGATTTTACCTTAATTTTCAACTTTTTAATAATATCGCTTTAATAACATAAGTCTGTCAAAGTTAAATAAACTTAATTTCGTCTAACAAATAACACACGTAATCATAATACATTATCTTTCTCAAAATTGAATAACTTTACTGACTGACTGAATTAAAAATTTTTTTTTAACAAGAACAATGTGTTCTAAACAAAAGCCGCTTTTAATTATCATAAAAACAGGTTATTTCTTAAAGTTTAGTTTAACGCATCGAAAATGTTAAATTATGAATAATTAAGCAAGGTTTTAAGCTTCGTTACATCGTGAACTTGTTAGATAAAAAATATAAGTGGACTTACACTCCACTGAATAGGTATAGGTACATTAGTGGTACAATTTAAGGTTCCTACTCGAATAAAATTTATAATGTACTAACTTTTTAAACAATAGAATAGACTAGAAAAACATTTATTTGGACAAGCACACGATATAAATAAATATTTAGAATAGTTGAGAGATGTTGACAAACAAACATAAAGAGAAACAGAGAATAAGAACAACAGTATGCATAAGATATAAAAAGCTTTTGAAGACAGAGAATTAAAAGAATACAATAGAACAAAAAGTATAAAATGAAGAATAATGTGTAAACTCATTAGTGTAAGTTACGTCGGATTCATTCAGCACCTTTATTTCACTAAAATTTTAAATTCAAACCTCCTGTACCTTATGGTTGCCTGGAAGAGATCCTTAGACAAAAGGCCGCTACTGGCCTTTCTTTATATTAAAGTTTCCGGTTTCTAGTTTGTTATTTTTGTATGGTGCAATAAAGTGTTTATCTATCTCAAATTTAGAAAAGTAGAACAGGAGGTGTTTGAGAACTCTACGAAAACTAAGGTTCAAGTTGTATTAACAAGTTCTAAGGTTAACCAAATCAATTGTAGAATTAATTCTTACAAATGAACTCAACATTGTTTTCCAAATGCAATTAAAACCAAATTAGAACTGACTGCACAAAAAACGTTTGATGAAACAAATGCACATCAATTAAACGCATCAGCGAACTTCTTAACAGAACATAAAAACTAATAATGTTATTTATTAGTTATAAGTAAGAAGTAGTTATTCGCGATTCTGTGAATGTTAACCCAGTTGCGAATTAATGACAGTGGGTGGATTCCTATAATTACCGCGTGATCGGAATTGAATAAGTCCTTTGGTTACGACTTGTTGGTTTCACTACTGAACTAACCAGAGGTTGATGATTATAGCATTTTAATTATCGCTTTTGTTTGCATGCGGAGTATTAACTGAAGTCACTATTATGTAATAATCTGTGACTTAAGAAGAAAGGGTACCGTCTCTCTCTTCATACAAACGTAGTCAACTGTTTCCTCCCTGGATAATGACACTAAAACAAATATTTTTGTTGCATGTACTCTTTAGGAAAAATAGGATCTTTAAATAATATAAATATTGTAAAAAAATTCACCCAGCGCCATCCAGCCCTAAGCTTAGCCACTAGGCTTGTGTCATACAGAAACCCAGACCATAAATAAATATCTGTACTTATACAAAAATATTTGTTTAATGAGGGAATCGAATCTGCAGCTTTCTGCGTCGCAGGCGGGTGTTCGCCTGATGAACCACAGAGGTCGTGAAATTAATTGCAATCGCAAAGTTGCCTATTTCTTGTGGTTTACGAATAAGTGGAATCAAATCACCCTCTGGCTATATAGTAAGAAGAAATGTCAAGGAAATCATATTCAGGGTTTCCAAATCAGTGTGAGGTCAAAATGACATTTTCGTATGTCATTGCAATCGCAAAGTTGCCTATTCTGGTGGTTAACGAATTTGTCAAATCAAATCACCGTCTGGCTATAGTTGGAAGAAATCTCAAGGAAACCATATTCAAGGTTTCCAAATCAGTGTGAGGTCAAAATGTCATTTACGTGTGTGTGTGTCTGTGTGCTATCATTGTGTGTGTCACTAATTGGCGCGTCCGGCGGAAGTGGCCGGTTCCGAGCGGAGTCAGGTGACGGCGCCCACCTGTGTGTCCCACGCACACAAGCACATCGCGTGTTCCAACAAGCAAGATTGTTCCGATAGACGTTCTACAGTACAGAGGGGTGGAAAAGTTATATCGTCCTTGGTTCTATCAGCCTTAGAAAAAAGGAAGTTTCCCATAAACTGCATTTTCTTTTTCGGTGTCAGATGGTCAAAAACGTGAGTTGTCCTATGCATCAAGTGGTCTAAAAATGTAGTATTTGCAACTTGTCTTAAATGTAATACGTTTATGAAGAAACTTCGCGGGTACGAGACCATATACCCCAAAAACTGTTTCTATCATAATATCTTCTCAATTTGGTGCACATGGTGGAGGGAAATGGCCTTTGCCCAGCAGTGGGACACAACTGGCTAAGTAAAAATCTTCTTAATTAATTATACACAAACCTTTCTCAATGAATAACTTTGTCGATTAATGAAAACCGCATGAAAATCCGTTAGGAGTTTTTGAGTTAACCGCGTTCAGACAGACATACAGACGCGGCGGTGGATTTTATTGAAAACAAAAATATATAAGTAAATATAATATATTTCAAGATAGATTGTGTTGTATAATTTATTAACTTTTGTTTTAGTATTTTTCCACAGAACGTTACAAAGGCAGGTAATTTATTATGTGACACGGATATACGTATGTGTGCTTCAATTCAAGTTAACATTGTATCGCAGCGTGTGTTCAACAATTACCTTTATTACTTTATCAATTCACATTATGAAATTCATAAAGAATGATAATTAATTAAAATAATATTAAAAGACTATAGTTTTCACTCGCGTCTTCGTATGGGAACCCGACACATTTTGGCCTAGTGTGGGGCACACAAGCAAAGCTGTTTATTAATTATATTGTATTGTCTTTTAGTAAATAAAAAACCACGGTTGTGACATTTTTTATTCAAAACTATAAATGATACAATTTTGTATTTCGATTTTCGATTTTCGATTTTCGATTATCGCCAGTAAAGTTTATTTAAAAAAGCTCGAAACGCCTCTATATTGGTTTGGTTACTAAAAAATGGTCGACCCATGAAACGCTTAGCATAATTTAATCAATACCTATTTAAAAAAGTGTTTTAGGTATACAAAGCGCAAAGCAAAAACATTTATTTTATTTTTATTTTAAAATACTAAAAATTCAGAGTTACTGCTGCTATTAAGCAGCAATCGGTAACAGAGTTGCAGAGCTAGTAGAGTTTCAAAATTACTATTATTGGAATGTTTTCATTCTAATAATGTTTGTATAATAAATTCATGAGTTGAAATACTTAAAACCTCAACTTAAGCAGGACCTCAGAATAATTCTTAAGTTTTAAAACATTCTAATAAAAGCAGTTTGGAGCTCTACGGTGGGTCAGAAATCAGAAATAATTTATTGATTGACTGTGTTTTTATGATTTTAGATTTACAGATGTTATGTAATATAGGAAAAAATTGGTAACACCAGACATGTCTGCACCAGACGTTCAATAATTAATAGTTATTTTAACATAATTAAAATTAACTTAGTCTCTTAATAAATAAATAAATATTGCAGAACAATCCACACATCGCCATCTAGCCCCAAGCTAAGTAACTAGACTTGTGTTATGGGTGCTAGACAACGGATATACTAATTATTTACTTTTCTTTTGTAAATATATACTTATAATACATAGAAACAACCAGACCACAGACAAATATCTAAGCATAAATACATGTCTGTGACGGGAATCGAACCCGCGACCCGGTGTTTGGCAGTCCGGCATGGTGACCATTGTGCCAACTGGGTCGTCAAATAATTAATATAATATTGCACAATAGCATACAGAGAGTAGCTTAGATATTATTATATCATCATCTACGATATAATCTAAAAGGTACATTAAGTATACAGGGTTATTGGAAATTAATTGACACGGCGTTAAGGGCTTCTTCTGTGCACCATAACAAACAACTTTTGTTCTACGACTTTTGTCGAAACTTAATACATATCCCAAAAAAGTATTTAAGTGTTTCTCGTACTGTCTGGTAATTTTCTATGTCTATGCGGCAAGTGCGCGCGCGCGATCGGCACGGGGCGCACTGCGTGCGACCCGATCGGGTTGTACCATACCTACTATGATTGATTCTGTGACGTAGACGTAGAGTTGAGTATTATTTGAACTGTTGGATTTAATTTTTTATTTTTGTATGGAATATTTTTATAATGAATTTCCAAAAGTCGTAGAGCAAAAGTTGATCGTTAAGATGCACAGAAGAAGCCCTTAACGCAGTGTCAATTAATTTCCAATAACCCTGTATATTTAATACGTTGTAGCCTAATTGTACATCTAAAAGCAAACTGATTAGCTTCCTTAACCTAAAACTCCAAGCTCGATAAAAATTAACTAACAACTTAACTATGTAGATACCAAGGAAATGTGTCAATTGACAATAATTTATTATTGTGAGAATAATGACAATTGGTACTCCCCAAGTACAACTTAGTCGTGGAAAAGAATTCATTCTTTTATTTATAATTATACCTACTGAGCGCATACATTATAATTTCCAACAAAGTTAATTAGAATGATCCCTTAGTATTTAATACAACTTTATTACTTTGTAGACTTCCCCAGACACGTACGGCTGTTGCAAAAAATACTAACGTTTATATTATGACGAACATTTTCGATTCGATCTCAAAATTCCAGCACTCTAGGTATCTACTACATACCAACATTTTACGCGAAGAACTAACACAAAAACTTTTATACCTATTTATAATAGTTTTACCCACGTCTCTTTTTAAAGTGATATCATTTCCTACAAACACAGAATAAATTATAAACTCTAACAGCCCTTTTTATAGTCGACGATCCCTTTAAGGACGACCTCGAGCTGTTTAATGGATGAGCAGTGTCATCTTATCACTATCACTACATAGTACAAAACAAAGTCGCTTTCTCTGTCCCTATGTCCCTATATCCCTTTGTATGCTTAAATCTTTAAAACTACGCAACGGATTTTGATGCGGTTTTTTTAAATAGATAGAGTGATTCAAGAGGAAGGTTTATACATGAATAATATAGCCGTGCGAAGCCGGGGCGGGTAGCTAGTATCAAATAAAATAGGTCAATAAGTATAAAACAAATGGGTTGCCTAAGCAAATGGGTTTTTTTTGTTTTTAGACGTTTCATTGACCTATTTAATTTGATATAAAATACTTTACATCCATTAAACAGATCAATGAAGGTCGTCCCGACTGTGCAACGCAAAGCAGTGGTAATGGCTTCATCAGCCTATGTATGTATGTTTGAACCTATATATGGCTCTCTAGAGCCAAAACGCGTGGGCCGATTTTTACCCATTAACAGGATGAATTTCTAAAAATAATTTCTTAATGCTTGCCTACGTCCTAAAAGGAATCTTCCGAATAAAAGGATTCTTTCGGTTTTCGCGGAACTACTATTTTTTTTTGTAATAAACTGTTGATATGATTATGAAAAAAAAAATGCTCGTCCCGTGACAAGTTCCAGACTCGTAGCTCTTGTAGTTTCAGACCTTTTTTGATTAGTCTTTTTCTCCTTTAGTTAGATGATTATTTTTGAATATACAACCAGACAAGGGTGCTACTAAAGGCTACAAGCTATATTAGAAATAAATATATTAACCTTTATTGTCGACATCAGGGAAAATCACTAAAAAAAAGCTTTAAAAAATAAAATGAAACAAAAGCTTTTAATACTTCATCAGCATCACTACATAATATAAAACGAAGTCGCTTTCTCTGTCCCTATATCCCTATGTATGCTTAAATCTTTAAAACTACGCAACGGATTTTGATGCGGGTTTTTTCGATTGATAGAGTGATCCAAGAGGAAGGTCAATATGTATAATACATGCATAATATAGCCGTGCGAAGCCGGAGCGGGTCGCTAGTTAAATATAAAAATCTTATATTTGTCAGTCGTAATTTAAAGGGTACAAATTAAACGTAATACAAATATTAACTAGATAAGTACCAAATTAAAAGTTAACTTATTCGTTTAAAACCTTCATGCATGGGTTTTAATTTTCTATAAAAAAACATTACGATCGAGAAATGTCGTGAGCTAATGTGTCGTGTGGACGCCGGGAATGCTTGCCATTTTACTTTTTTCTCTCTCCCCCCATAATTACGTAATTAGTGACGATGAATTGGTAGAGCGTTTACATTATGGCCCCTTTTGTCTGTGGTTCTACCGAGGTAACCTTCGTACAACAGCTGTTCTAGCAATATTTAACTTTGCAACTTTCTCGTTTCACAGTTTAAATTATTTTTGTTGAAGTAAAACGTAACACAAAGCTCGGCTTCAACTTAGTTTATTTTAATTTCTATGTATTTTTCGAATTAAGTTTTTATGGAACAATAAATTATCTATCTATCTTAATGGTAGGTAATCGCCACAAATCACAATTTTGTGACATAAACTCTACTTCCGTTCTGCATATTATACTTCTTATTAAAAGCTTCTTGGATGAAGTCAACGTAATAGAAAGCGTGTATGATTTACAAGTGTCAACCACAAAGATATAAAGACACGAGTACGCCCTAGTTTAGTAGAATTTATGGCAGGATATTCTGTCTGTAGTGTTATATTAATATAATATTCTATTCCTTTTCAATTAGGAATCAATGAGCACAATAGTTGAAGTAGCTGTGAACGGTTGCACGATTCGATACGCAATATCGACACACGAACAACAACCGATGGCTCCATTCATCATTATTATAAATGTGCTACACTCACTTATTTACGGAAATCGATATTTTTTTCGGTGTCGATTTTGTATAGTCAGTTTCGACACGTCGATAAACGTGAGTGCATTGTGGCGGATGACCCCCGCATTGTTACTCCGACGGCCTGCTGAGCATCATTGACTTCTAACCGGCAACCACACTATTAGTTCCGCATATAGATTATATCATTTTATAATTATTGATTACAGCAGGTCACGGTTATTGGTCGTCTATCGATTTTAAAACAGACCGACTTAATTAATGAACTCTGGTCCCTTTGTGTGTCGCCGCGATTATGATTAGTTTAATTTTTGGATAACAATAGCGTCAACAGAAGTGTTACGTTCGTCTAATTTTTCATCTGTCACAGTTTTCCTTTACAATTACTCAATCAATCATTTGCGTGGCGTGGAATAGTACGAAGCGACGCGACGAAGCGCCCGGTAATGGTGGCTGCAATATTGATAAACGTCCGTGAGCAATCAGTGGCCGGGCAATTTGCGAGCGATTGTCCGTGGTGAGATGCGAGTACACGCAAATTGAGCCAGCCAATGCACGTACAAAACGGACCTGTTTAGTGCTTATAATGTAGTTAGTGGCTACTGAGAATTCCAGCGGCACTTACGTAGTTGGAATTTTTAGTTAACAGTGATTGTTGTTTACTATAAAACAATAATCATAAAAGTAATCAATAAACCTAACAATCTATATGAGATTTCCCGTGAGCCAGCTTAGCGTTCTGTATGACTAACCCGGGTAAATCGTGAACAAAATCGGAGAAGGGCTCTCACGGGGTCACACATAAATATCTAATGAGACTTACGATTGCGCAAGAAAATGATATCGATATCAATTCGATATTCGTTCCAAAGCTAGCAATCACGAAAACAAATTTGCGTTCATTTCTTCTCCCTCGGAACAGTCATAGAGGGATTCCGTAGCAATATCTTTTATAAGGCGGTAGATCGTAATGGAAACCATTTCTCATCAATTTTCTAAATAAAGGCGCACAGAAGCCAGCGGATAAAACAAAGCGCGAGCGCTCACGACATAGATTGGGCTGAATTATCGCTTTACCGCAGAACACAATTTGCTCGCACTGTTTATACCATAACAAATCTATATATTCTGGTATCTGCTTCATGTCTGATTGTGAATATATTTTGTTCAATCGCGGATAGATAACAAGATTAGACACTGTGAGATCTAATGATAAAATAATTAAATGCACCTAGAGTATCGTGTTTTTATGTGTAGATATTGTAGGAACTTTTGGAAAACTATATAATTTCTAGAGCTCATCCAGGCGTTATGTGAGACTACGACACGATAATGTTAAAATAAATTTAAGAGTAGATATCTGGTAAAATAAATAGTCTAAACAATTTCGTTGGTACTGTACTGTAATTTGATTCAAACAGGGCAATCAAAATGTCGCGTTCCAAAATTGCCGAATTAGGTGAAAGTGTGACATTAATTCGCTGTATATGACAAATTGCCTCCACCACCTTTGCTATTATTTACCAACTGAGACCAGAAAACGAGGCCAAATCTAATGAACAAGTTATAACAACCCATACCATGTGACGCGTTTTGTTGATCTAATAGATAGTCACAGTAACAAAAGTGGAGGCTCACACCGTAGACTTCTAAAGTTATTATCATAGTCATAGTAATATTTATAACTCAAGTAAGTCAAGGGCTTTAAAGTTGAGCTTGAGTTGAAGGATTTTAATCTTAAATAATACCTTAAATAAACTGAGTATTAACTGAAAAACAAAAGTAGAGTACTAAAAATATTTTTTAAGGAAAAATGCATCTTCAAAAATTGCGACTAAGACGAGACTCGAACTCGCATCCTTTGAATACCGTTCAAATGCGTTACCAATTCCGCCACTTAGTCAAGTACCGTCATAGTCGAATTTAAGTGGCGGAATTGGTAACGCATTTGAACGGTATTCAAAGGATGCGAGTTCGAGTCTCGTCTTAGTCGCAATTTTTGAAGATGCATTTTTCCTTAAAAAATATTTTCAGATAGCCCAGTGCAGGCTTAGCACTTTAAAAATAAAAAATCATAGAGTACTAAAGTTAATATTATTGGAATGTTTTAACTCAAGCAGAAAGTCCAGCTTGAGTTGAAGGACTTTAATCTGAAATAATACCTAATATAAACTTATCAATAACTAAATTACCTAATAGCAATTTAAAACTCTATAATGAGCCCACAACTTTGTTGCCTAATTGTACAGTCGGAGTCAGAATTGCAACCTTTCTTAGAGCTCCAAAACTGTTATTTTATTAGAATGTTTTCTACTCAAGCAAGATTCTAAGGTCTTGATCAAGTTCAAGTTTAAAGTCTTTCAACTCATGATTTTATTAGATAAATATTATTAGAATAAAAACATCCCAATAATAGTAATTTTGAACTCTACGTGGGTCTGCAGATCTGACTCCGACCGTACATATTCAAGTTCTATGTGAGGAGGCTCACGGCTAGGCAACGTTCGCTGATCGTTTACGGTCGTGCGGGTTAAGCAACGCCTGGCGCAGTCATTACTTCGATGGGTGGAGAACTAGTAGTGTGGCAAAAATGTGTTTCCGTGAGCCCCTCCGTGCTTCGGAAGGCACGTAAAACCGTTGGTGCCGGTTGCTACCTCTAGTAGCAGTCGTTAGGTCAAGTTGGCCTCTAACTTGACCTAACGACTGCAACTAGAGGTATAGGTTAGGGCGATCTGAAAACTCTAACAATAGGTGAGCCACATCACTATACGAGAAGAAGAAGAAGAAGTACCTAAAATTGAATAAGACTAGTTTTTTTACCAAATAATGATTGTAACCTGTTTTAAAACAAACGAAAAATATAAAAGTTAGTGAGTACGACTACAGGAAGTAAATATTCAAGTAAACTAAAAAAACTAAGCGGAAATAATAATACAGATACCTATTACATGATAAACGTTGTTGTATAAACATATAATAGGTGCAAATGTAATTATAAAGATAGTTAAGTGGGCTTGGGAAACTAGTTACAGTGACAATTGTGTGATAATCACACAACAATGGATTATGTGAGCAAACAGCGTTAATGCATCGCCTAAAACTTTTGGAAATTAAAACGTAGTTTAACGTGGTCTATTTATCATTTTTAATTTGTGATATAAATTACATTGAAATACGTAAACGCGTTATTTATAGTATTTTCTAAGGTTTTCGAGACTTGAACTCATAATGAAACTATTTAAACGTATATAATCGCACCAATTTGTTTTTATTAGATCCTGTCGTTTCGAGAACTTTGCAGATCCCATGGTCACAGGCCTCAGGCATGCAGACTGAGGTGATTCTTACAAACATTTAATTAAAATAATCACAAAACAGGTAAGTAGGTACATAAAACAATAAAAAAATCAAAAATCAAAAAATGAAATCTAAACCTAGTCAACAAACCCCTCCCCAACGTTCCCGGTGCAAAGCTGGACAATATGCAAGCAGCGTTACCCCGCTGAACTGCTATCGACAGCCTTTGCACCAGGAATGCCCTGGAACTCGGATCACCATCATTTAATTAAAATTAATCTAAACGTTCCCTCTATACAAAGAAAATATCGAAATAAAAGCGTTTATATCCGTTAAAATAATTTTAATATAAGCATTATATAGGTATCTTTTAAGTATAGGTAATATAGCTATCATGACAGGTAGGCATCCGCTAAGAAATAGTTTTGTAAATATTCCCCTACGTGGAAGAAGTCACAGTTAAAAGCTAGTTTAAAACTAATTTATTTGAATATGTACAAAATGATAAATTCGGTAGTCCTTCTTCGCATAACCGGTCAGTACAGACAGACGTAACATCGGTTACTACGTCCTATTACCACATCAACGATATTACAGTGTGACTACCGCCTCTGAAGTGTCATCCATTTGTCTTTGTTTATGTTCTTCGCTTAGCTTAGTAACTGCTGTAAGGGTTTGCTTGGGTTTTCACACTTTTCACTGAGAACTTTGAGAACGCCGTCCCTGGGGTCACATTTTTTTAGAATCTCCCAGTTTTGTAGAGCCATATTAATCTGACGCGTTCTTTGAAAATGCTATTAGTAAGATTTATGAACAAATTTGACTAAAAAAAAAACTATATCTATTTAGTCGTTGAACTTATATTATGCTTACATACTGCTGAATTACATAAACTAAATGTTCATTTCATGTTTTTATAGTATTTTAAATAATAATAGGCCGTTAAAAGCTGACCACAAGACAGAAATTCCAAAAAATACACCCATTACGTGTTCCGACATCGCCTACTGTCACAGTAGCGTGTCTAAAACACCACCTGCGCCTGCGCCGCCGCTGTAATGGCCACTAATGGCCTATGTCTTACGTGGACGGAACACCGTAACCAAATCGTCTTCACCTACTTGCAAAATCGACCCTTTTAGTATATATAACCCTAACTTTTACAAATATATATGCGAGTTACTTGTAAAAAGCACAAGTGATTCGAGTTTTTTTAACTTTACTTTTACATCGTGGTAATATAAATAAATAAAAATAAATAAAAAATCTTTATTTGTCCAGAAATTACATTTTTAGCAGCTGTTACTCATTATAGCTCAGGTTTGTTACAAGTGTTTTGGTAAAATATCTAAATTCTCTAGAGTAACAGCGAAAAAGTGATAACTACCCTCCGCACTAGTTTAATAACCGTGTTGCGGCAGAGTAGGCTCACCGTTCGGCTATGAACAACTACATCAGATACCTACATACCTACTTGTAGATGTAAACATTGCAACGATGCGAACTCACACAGTTTTAATATAGAATTCCTATGAAACTGTACGCTTTTTGTTCAAATAAAAAAGCATTTCACTATTTCAAATTACTTTAACCTTAACTATCCATTACCATAAAAGTAAAACCAATACCCGATCGGTCATTCAATCGCTATAATAAACTGAAAAAGCACTGTGTTTTTCAACGCTTACCCATGCCAAATACATCGCGTTGTTACACCTCTATCTTCACTCAAATCGAATTAAAAGACCATTAGGCCACAATATAAGGCTTTGATATACGGTAAAACATAAAATAACTTCCTTTAAAAAGGCCGCGATGCCGTGGTGTGCGACCGTAGAGTAATCATCGAATATTCTATATCTAAGTACAAGTTTGTGGTGTTATCATCGGCGTATAATGAGTTATGTGGGATTTCATTGGTCGTTTTGTGTCCATCAGTATCGGCGAAGGGCGTCATCCATCATCTGCCGCGACTAATTGCCTGCTACCTCGCTTCGGCTCTCTTATCCTTTTAATTCGTCCTCTACGACTACAAGACGTCTCGAGATGAGCTGTTTCGAATAATTGCCTGAGAGATACGTACCCGATTGCAAAATTAAAATTTGAGAACAAAAAGTGGATGCATTAGTCAATGTTAAGTATGTTAATGCGTTTTATAAAATGGCTGTGTTGTCCAAAATAATTTGTTATTTTGGCCTGCTTGTATATAGTTTCCACTCATTTTGCTGATTTATATAAGTTTATAGAAGACTGTTCCGATTGGAATCTAACTGGAAGATAACCGGTACAGCTACGAGTAGACAGAAATAAACTACTGGAACCGAATACGATCACCCGTCTAAAAATAAGCTATAATTCAACAAATATGAGCACTTAATGCAATACAAAAATCGTGCTCGGGCAATCGTAAGTAATCCACTCGATCATAGGCTAGGGCTAGTCACGAGAGTCCGTTAGCAAATAAAAGTGAGGACAGAGCTCTCCATCAAAAGGGGTAGTCGATTAAGTGTGTTTTATTTGCGGCGAGGGATGGGGGCGCGGAGGACGACCGTGTGAGCGGCGCCGCATTAATCATTAACGCAGCCTGCCTAATGACACCACCGAAATGGGCCAGCCAGTGTCGTGCCTGACGATTATCGATGATCTGATTCTAATTGGACTATTATCGATAGTGATACATTACTCAAATAAAATCGTGTTATGAAAGCGTTAACGTGACATAATTTCGTAAGGATGATTTATTTTTTCACTACCACCGAGGCTGATTAACATAAATCTAAGTACTTTAAATAGAAGCGAAGTAAGTAAGAGTTGATTAATTAAATTTCACCAAACTCGTTTGACAAAAATTAATATATAAGCGAGCTTTGTTCAAGTAAATATCGATATATCAGCGAACGCTATTACCATCACTTCGCTCGATATTAGATGTCGCTATTAACTCCGCAAAACGTAATTAATCGAATAAGTTTATGATTGATATAACCAGTTTGTGGGGCGCTTTAATTCACTTTCCCAATTTCTAAGGCCTACTCGCTTTTATAAAGTTATCCTTTAAGGAAATTGATTGGTTCTATCACAACGTAACTGATCTCATAATGGTTCTATTTAATTACTTACTAAGAAGCACAATTATCGAGAGAGATTATTCAAAAGGATATTTGTAATCACATTAGCTAAGTACCTTGCGGAGAAAGTGTATTCCTTCAGTGTATAATGCGGTTATGATAAATATGATTTTAGATAATAACGAACTAGTTCCGAAAATAATACTTCATTTATTGACTTATCAATAATTTGCTTGGCAGATTTTAAAATGTGTGGCAAAAATGTGTTTTCGTGAGCCCCTCCGTGCTTCGGAAGGCACGTTAAGCCGTTGGTCCCGGTTGCTACCTCTAGTAGAAGTCGTTAGGTCATGTTAGAGTCTCTAAGGCGATCTGAAAACTCTATATATAACAATAGGTGCGAGTCACGCCACTATACGAGAAGAAGAAGGCAGATTTTAAACAAGTTAGATTCCTTATATGTTTTAACATGTATGTGTTCTTTTTCAATGTAGACACAAAAAGATAACTTCAATATAAAATATTTCAACCCAACCGCGATTTATTGAGATTAGGAGAGATCGAGTGATGAGATGCCAACCAATAAATAAACAAAATATTATTATTCTAAAAGTACAGAATTAAGAAGAAATCTACCTAAACACACCTACGAATATCTCGTTTTAACGAGATATTCGTAGGTATATATATACTGGCTGGGCTTTATATTTTAATATAAGTGTTGAAATTCCAATTTACAAAAAGTAAACCGATGAGCCGCGTATGTTCATTTAACAGTCGATAATCGAGGGCCCTTGATGTGACGACGTGGAAGCCAGGGCGTGCCAGGACACACCAGGGTAAAGCTTGGGACCTACCCCGGGGGAGGCGGCGCAATTTGTAATATTTCACGACCCAGTAGACGCTTATTAACTAGACGTGCAAAAAATCGACGCCGCACATATTGGCAACATTTTTCGACTTTTATAAAAAAGTAGAAGCTTCTGTTTAAAAAACAAGCTTAAAAGCATTCGTGGGTTATTAATGTTCTTAGAATTGAAAGGCGTTACTTAATTATTTTATTATATTATGTTTGTGTTGTGTAAGTAATTAATTTAATTAAGCTATGGAAACTACAAGTTTTAGATTATTTTAGCTCAAGATTATTTAATCTTATATGTAGGAGTACTAATTAAGCAAAACGTTCTTCTATGCCTACTGATATTATCAAGGGGAAAGTTTTTTTTTGTTTTTATAACAAATAGGATGTAAAACTACATGACCGATTTATATGAAACTTCGTATGAAGATTCATTAATTCATTTGGAATAACTATACGCTACTTTTTTGCCGATATTCCCACGGGACCGAAACTTAGCTACTGTTAGTTATTTATATTTAATACTTAACAAAACCCATCGTTGACTGATCGTCTGACTGACTTACAGACAGACAACGCATAGACTCAACGATTAGGTCGTAAAATTTGGCCAAAGGGGTTCCATATAAGTCATATAAAAGAAAGGACTTTTAGAAGTACTCAAGAAATCAAGATCCACGCGGGATAACACGCATCAAAGCCAGTTTGGGTAAATGTAGAAATAACCTACGAGAGTTTAAAATGTTGACAACATCTGACTAATACAAAAAGTCGCATCTAGTCTGGAACAGAGTAGGTATTATAGGGCGGAAAATGACAGGGCCGTATTCAGAAGATTAACTCCAATCTATTTTCATGACAAAAAATATAGTAACCTAATTTTATAGATCGTTGGATATAAATAATAAAACTACCATCCCATCGCAGTAGCCCAAGCAGTTTTCCACTGTAGTTTATCAATAGTTATATCCAAACCGGAGGTTGTCCTTGGCTGCATTTTATAATGCAGATAGAAATAATGGCCGGTTGGGTGTCCACATCATACTTTGCCATCAAACTGGTGGTTGTGTAGGGCCTCTACGAGCTGGCTTCAGCTCCACGCACACCTTCCAAAGGCTCCATAGCCCCGTGATATGGGACACATAACAGAAATAAATAAATAATAAATAAATATTGCTTGCTTGCATGACATTGTGCTAAAAAAAATTAGCTAAATGCATTTAAAACAGGTAATCTAATATTAAATTATATTTCAACAAACACAAAGATAATTGACACATTGATAATAAATAAATAAATATTGCAGGACATTCCACACATCGCGACACATAACAGACTTGTGTTATGGGTGCTAGACAACGGATATTACTACTTATATACTTTTCTTTTGTAAATATATACTTATAATACATAGAAACAACCAGACCACAGACAAATATCTAAGCATAAATACTTGTCTGAGGCGGGCATCGAACCCGCAACCCTGTGTTTGGCAGTCCGGCATGCGTGACCATTGTGCCAACTGGGTCGTAATATATCATCAGTTTGCCACTTTGACAGTTGGTCAATCCTTTTTGAGGCCTTAAACTTTTTTAATTTTTGATATGCAAGTTCACCTGAGGTATGAATCAGATAAAATTAAGATTTAGCAATTTTGAGGTAGGCAATGCAACCCTCTATGTATAAAACAATACATGAACTACATATTTGGATTTAGCTTAGAAAATATGTATTTACTCTATATCCTTTAACGCACTGAATTCGTCCCTGCCTCTATAACATTTTCCGAGTGGCTATTAATGGCAACTTGCAAAGTCCTCCTCTGTGACACTCAACACTAAATACATAAAGACTGTTTTACACACAACAGAGAACCTTTGAAAACTTTTGTTTATAAATAACATCTAAATATTTTAGAGATATACCTGCTGGTAATAGGGGCATTAAAGGTTTTTGAAAAAGCTTGATATTAGTGACAAAATGACAAGGAATAAACGATTGTTTTTCAGATTGATAATAAACCAAAGCAGGAGCTGCGTGTCACGGAGATGAAGATGTTGCGTGGATGTGTGGAGTGACGCGAAAGGATCGCGTCAGGAACTCCCGCATCCGGGGCAGCCTTCATGTCCGAGACATTGCAGATAAATTCCAAGAATGTCGCCTACGCTGGTACGGTCACGTCTTGCGAAAACCGGCTAGTTACGTGGGGAACAAATGTCTTGCCATGGCGCCTCCGCCGGGCCGTGGCAGACTGGGTAGACCCAAGAAGTGCTGGCTTGACGTCGTAGAGGGTGATATGCGTGCAAATGGCCTTACTAACCAGGATGCCGAAGATCGTGCGAAGTGGAGGCGTAAAAGTAGGAAAGCGGACCCCGGGCTCCCGAGAGGGATGCAACCGGGAACATCGCTCGGATGATGACTCAGTCCCTTAACGCATTGAATTCGTCCCTGTGTCTATAACATTTTCCGAGTGGCTATTAATGGCAACTTGCAAAGTCCTCCTCTGTGACACTAAAGCTCTCAACACTTAAATACATAAAGACTGTTTTACACACAACAGAGAACCTTTGAGAACTTTTGTTTATAAATAGCATCTAAATATTTTAGAGATATACCTGCGGGTAATATGGGCATTAAAGGTTTTTGAAAAACCTTGATATTAATGGCAAAATAACAAGGAAATAAACAAATGATTGTTTTTCAGATTGATAATAAACCAAATATTTATCGTAAAAATAAGAGCTACTTAAAAACGACCTGTTTTTAAGTAGCTCTCCTCCTATTTCTACGAAATATTTAGTTTTTGAATCTTATAGGTATTCTAGGTAGTGCCCAATAAGGAAATTGCCCACGTCGGTTGGTGTAGCGGGTGACGGCTTATACCACTCACACAACTAAACACATAGCTAACATGTTGAAAATAATAATCACACTGAGTACTTTTAATTCAAGTATTTAGGTTTGTGTGTAACGTCTATTAGAAGAAGGTCGTAACTCCAATACTTGTTGATAGTATTATTGTAGCAAACTGATCATTTACTTATGACCCTTACTGTACGTAGGAATATTTTACTACAATTATGTTCGTATATACAATTTGTTTGGACGAAGGGTTTGTAATACGTAAGTGGATTTCTCTAGACGCCTGAACAAATTTTGTTTCACAATCTTTAAAAATTGAATTTTTTTTTCGAAAATTCTAAGCTTATGTAATCAATTAATCATCTATATTAGATAGGCCAATATAATAAATGCAATAGCAACTAAGCATAGATGAATGAAACTGTAGGTAAGAAGATTTAAAGGGGAAATCAAAAGGCACCGCCCGCCTCTTGCTAAGCGTTAGGTAAACGAAAACGTTTAACCAATACATAGATATAAAGCATCACCTTACTTTGTTAAGGTTCTATTTTCACCCAAAAATATTTCCATTGGTCTTATTATAATAGGCGTAAGGTTTATTTCTCATATGAAAATATAAGCGGCAACTGTTCCAAGTATAAGTCCGTAGGGCGGGCCGCCCAAACGTTTAGCGACCGTTTAACTAAAGCTTTAAGGCAGACACACCCACAAGGGTGATATCAAATAGAGCTTATTTTGTGATAGGAGTTTATATTTTATGATAACTATAGCTTTTCCCCGTGACATACTCGTCCGCGTCAGGTTTGAATTTTCCAATATCTTTTCATAATTAATAATAGCTATTTATCTGTTTTCCAAATTTTGGCCCATCAGTTGAGATACCTAGTAGATTACGCTTTCATTGAAACAATTAATAATTAAAAAATATTTTTAAAAAATTTGCTGTTGCTGGAAGCCTATGTGATTACAAATCAACATAATAAAATAATAAAATACCTAATTTAAGCGATACTACCTACATTATTAGTACACAAAAAAAAGAAAAATAATATTCAATAGATTATATTTAAAAAAAAAATGGTTGACAAAGTCTAAGGAAATACCTTAGTCTTATATTAATTTCAATTTCATACAAAAAAAACTGAAGATTTATGATATGGCTAATGTAAAGTAATCTTGTCGAAGGGGCTGATCCGTTGTCCCTTTTGTCATCTGAAGCTAATACTCATAATTTTAATACATAAATAAGATAGCTACCGATAATAGTAATAATAATAATAATAATTTAAACTTTGATATTAGTGACAAAACAACAAGAAAATAAATACATAAATTGTTTTTCAGATTAAGAAAAAAGCAAATATTTGTCGAATTAATGACCTGTTTTTAAGTAGTTTTCCCTGTTTTTATGAAATATTTAGTTTAAATTAAGGTGACAGATACTCTACTGAAATTCAAGTCACGTTCGGTAGGTACACGTATTCAAAATTGCAATTTTAAAATGGTTTGCAAATGTGTCGCAATCTATATTACGAGCGAGGGGGAGTTATCACACTTGCACTGATTCCAATTTAAAATGTCATTTATTTGTGCGAATGCAGTCTCTGGTTTACCACCTTTGTAACTGTGTACTTCGGTTCACTGTTTTGATACTTGAATAAATTTAGAATTAAAAAACCCCCGACTTTTATCCCCCATAAGTTTCAGACAGATGAACCGATTTTGATCAAACATTTCCGATTTTGAGCTAAGAACACTCCTAATTCACCTTTCAAACAAAATTTAAATCGATTCATCCGTTCGGGAGCTACGGTGCCACAGACAGACACACACACAGACACGTCAAACTTAGTTAGTAACACCCCGTCGTTTTTGCGTAGATGGTTAAAATTACGTTTGTTGAACTTAAAAAGCGTTTTCAAATATCTAGACCATTTTTTTTAATAAACTTGATTCTTACGAAATTACCTTTACTAGGTATAGGTACCTAGTTTTAACCCCCGATGGAAAAACGACGGGGTGTTATAAGTTTGTGGATGAAGGTAAAACAATGAGGGAAAACTTGATTGGCTTATTTTTTTCTAAGCTAGTTCCAAAACGCTCAAAAGATGGCAGGCTTTAACGTAGTCTCAAAGAGAATGATATTTTTTTCTTTATTCTACCCGGTTAAGGTAGGTCAAGACCTGAGGCAGCCCAAATACAGTCTCGTCTTTAAAACCTTCGTTGTTTTACTGGTCTTATAGACATCTTCATGTTTTATTTTTGACTAGCGACCCATCCCGGCTTCGCACGGCTCTTTTATGCATGTATTATACTTAAAAACCTTCCTCTTGAATCACTCTATCTATTAAAAAAACCGCATCAAAATCCGTTGCGTAGTTTTAAAGATCTAAGCATATATAGGGATATAGGGACAGAGAAAGCGACTTTGTTTTATACTATGTAGTGATTTAGAGATACTGTTGCCATCTATCAAAGAATCTGGAACTTGTAAATAAGAGGAATTACGAAAATCTATGAAAATAGGAGGCTCGTATTCTCCCAATAGGCGACCAAACAACAAAAGTACAAGATTAAATTCAATGCCAGGACCTACAACTAAGTTTTGTTAGTACCTACTAAAGTTCGTAGCAGACATTTTAATAAACTGAAAAGTCTTCAAAAACTCCACATACGCTGATAAAGAATCAAGATACAACGTTCGTTGTAAAGTGGGGTGGTGTAGCGAGTAACGAAGTCGCGTTTGATATGTTAATTCATATAATTCCTACCTTTTCACTGCTTTTACAAGTTGTTATGATGCGTTCTACGTATGAATATCTAACTAATAGAATTTAAGATAGCTGGATTAATTAATTGGTATAAAGAAAAAGTACATCAGCTTTAAGTGGATAGTTGTTTTCTGTGTAACTAAATGTTATTCGTATGTAAATTACCATTGAAACTAAAAACGAATTAAGTACGAGTATTATCAATAGTACTGTGTGTTCTTAACGGTGGTGACACGGACAGACAGACGGACAAGACAGTAATCTTATCAGGGTTCTTCTTTTAACTTTTGAGGTACGGAACCCAAATTTAAAAAAGTAGTTGTCTGTAAAGTCGGTTTACGGACGATAATTTTATGGTTAGTCTCCGAGGGTCACGATCTCCGAAGGACCCGTCTCCGAGGTACACACTTTCGAAATTCTCGACAATTGAGAATAGATTTTGAATAAAAATACCGTCAGTACGAAAGTCCTTAACCAAATTTTTTATTAATATTATTTATTACGTGTTATTATCGACATAAGTTTTTGAAGTGAGAACTTCTTTAGCGGCGTTGAGCACTTTTTCTGTAATGGGTATAAAATCTTAAACTCGCGTCAGGACACGTGACCTGATCGAAAAAGCGTAAGACGGATGGAGAGTAGACAGCTATCCCCTCTCTACGGCGCGGCGAAAATGTATGCCTGGGCCTACTGTTTTTAATTTGGCTGTGAGTGTATTAAGACGTACATATGGTATTTTTTAACGGACGACTATTTTGACGGACGACAAATGTCGGACGACTATTTGTCGGACGACTATTGACGGACGACAAATGTCGGACGACTATTGACGGACGACAAATGTCGGACGACTATTGACGGACGACAAATGTCGGACGACTATTGACGGACGACAAATGTCGGACGACTATTTGTCGGACGACTATTGACGGACGACAAATGTCGGACGAGAAATGTCGGACGACAAATGTCGGACGACATATGTCGGACGACTATTTGTTGGACGACAAATGTCGGACGACTATTTGTTGGACGACAAATGTCGGACGACTATTTGTTGGACGACAAATGTCGGACGACTATTTGTCGTCCGACTATTTTTTTTTTGTTATTTATTCCCTTATTTTTTTTTCTTTATGTATTTTTTCCCTTAATATAAGACTTCTATTTGTCACTTGTCACCATAACACAAGCCTACTCACGCACACACGCGCGTCAAGCTTGTAGTAGTAGTACTTATCACAGAGCGTTTTGTATGAAACCTTACAATCCTGGTCCTTGTTTAATCATGTGGCAACAGCAACGATAATACGTTGCCATGGTTACCTTGTCAATAACATGACGCGTTCCTGAAACGGGACGTATGACGTCATCTTTTTTATGAAGGCAGGTGTACCATCAATTATTAGACGTTATCAGTGATTAGTTGAAAATACAGATATTATATATCAACTAGTACGCTATTCTACTAATTAACTAAACGTTATAGTAGGTAGGTAGCTTTCATCGAACTTAGCTTTCACATTAAAATATGCATAATGTAAATTAAACACTTCGGTTCAATGACAAAGTAGTTAGAATCAATTTGTGACACTTCTCTCGCAACAACAATCTAATTTTAATATTTAAAAGTGACAACATTAAACCGAAACTCTCTCTTCGTTGCTTTCACGTTATGAATACGAAATAGGCACGGGAAGCCAACGAGAAGGCATATTGCTTTTAGCACCCTTTAATGGAAAATATTCGAGAATAAAATAAACCGTCCTGATTAATGTGTAAATGAACTGAATTGATATTTTAGGTGGCGTTTCACTTGCTTTATAGGACTGAAGAGGTTACTCAAATATTAACGACAACAGCTTCATATTTTACCCCAAAAATGTGAGATTTATATTCGTGTTAGGTATACCTAACTAGTATAATGGTGTTGCCATGTTCGGTCGGAGTCAGAATTGCAGACCCTATCGTAGAGTACTAAAATTACTATTATTGGAATGTTTTATTTCTAATAATATTTATGTAATAAATTCAGAGTAGAAGACTTTAAACTTGTACTCGATCAAGACCTTAGAATCTTGCTTGAGAGAAAACATTCTAATAGTAGCGGTTTTGGAACTGTACGGTGGGTCTGCAATTCTGACTACGACCGTATATAAGTTTATTTTGAAACTATAGCAGCGTCCCGCGGGATTAACCGCGTAAATCCTGATACCGGGGAACAGTGGGATAAAATAAAATAATAATAATAAATATTGCAGGACATACCACACATCGCCATCTAGCTAAGCTAAGTAACTAGACTTGTGTTATGGGTTCTAGACAACGGATATACTACTTATATACTTTTCTTTTGTAAATATATACTTATAATACATAGAAACAACCAGACCACAGAAAAATATCTAAGCATAAATACTTGTCTGAGGTGGGAATCGAACCCGCAACCCTGTGGTTGGCAGTCCGGCATGGTGACCATTGTGCCAACTGGGTCGTATAAAATAAACGAAAATACATTTTTTTTTTCTCATTATCATATTTGTGTAGATTAATACACACAACACCACACAATCAACAATAGGCAGGAGAAGAATTAGACTACAACTATGATAGGGGGCAATGGGCACCTTTTTTCCCGTGGATTACGGGACGGGGTGTCCATTTACGCCGGGTTCAACCCGAGTAGGAGAAATCTCCACAACTTAACTTTGTGTAGATTAACCCCCGAGTACTGAAAGGCTACTTAACCTTAAGTGGCTCTTAAATTGAAATTCAAGAATAGGCTTCAATAGAAAGCATACACTTAACGTCAATTTAAACGCCACTTAAGATTAAGTAGCCTTTCAGTATTCGGGGGTAAAACTGATAGATACTCGTAGAAGGTATTTGAATACCTAATATTCTGAATCACTACATAGTATAAAATAAAGTCACTTTTCGCCGTCCCTATGTCCCTATTTCCCTTTGTATGCTTAGATCTTTAAAACTAAGCAACGGATTTTGATGCGGTTTTTTTTAAATAGATAGAGTGATTCAAGAGGAAGGTTTATATGTATGCATGTATATAGCCGTGCAAAGCCGGAGCGGGTCGCTAGTATATAAATATGATTGGAATCGTGTAGGTAGGTATATCAAAAACATGTGATTGAGATAGCTACTTTCATATTAGACATACACATATTAAGTGGATTAGGAGTTCAATCAGATTCTAATAAGATAAATCGAATAAATCGCAAAGTTTACAATGTAATCTGATTCAAGTAACGCGTTAACATTAATTTCTTCAAAGCGAACCGAGCTCTTATTATAAGCTACCCAATTAGCGAGGCATATAGCTCAGTTTATGCAGGCATTTAAATTCGTTAGAAGCGAACAATGTTGGAAAGATATTAGGGAAATGTCACAGAGTAGAATCAAAACAGAAGGGATAGACGTGCAAAGCACTATTTACCCCATAATCTCACAGTAGCGAGGAGTGTTATTTATTTAAAGGTAAGCAGATACGAAAAGCAACAAAGTCAAAATCAAATTTTTTTATTCATTTGGATGTTTATGTACGGTCGACTGCATAATTGCAGACCCACCGTAGAGCTCCAAAACGACTGTTATAAGAATGTTTTCAACACAAGCAAGATTCTAGACACCTGTTTTAGTTGAAGTCTAAAGTCTTCTAACTCATGAATTTATCAAATAAAAATTATTAGAATGAAAGAAAACATTCCAATAATAGTCATTTTAGAACTCTACCGAAGGCTGCAATTATGCTACAAAATATATTTTGTACAAAGATCACATAGAAACGTCTTAAAAACTAAGTTAGGATGATTTTTACATATATATCGGCGCAATTATGATTATTGACTTAGGTCAATAATCATAATTGCGCCGATATATATGTAAAAATCATCCTAACTTAGTTTTAAACTGGTAAAACTAACTTTCATCTAGAATTCATGAAATTATTGATTATTCAAAACAATATTGTTGTTTTGCAATAACATGTTTTCATTTCGTTGTAATAATTCTTGAAACTAACGGTTAATTTAAACTACAATAATAAACAGTTAAGAATTTAATTGATAGATCGATTTACATTGAATTTAACTATTAAAACCAAGATTCTAGTGTTTGAAAAACATTCAATTGACTTAAACACAAAATCACTATAAATACAGCCGCAAAACAGTAGGAAAGCCATTCCAGCGCCAGACTTCAGACCGAGCGGACCTCCCTACAACCTGCGGTTTCTACTCAGCACCATCGAAGCTACTATTTGAAGACGAAGCTCCTAATCGAAGATTGGTCTACCTGATGACGTCGGCTTCACTGACGTCATTAATATTTCTAACTAAAAACCACTTACAAAACTACTAACCGAAGAGTCGTCAAGTGGACGATGAGATTGGTGACGTCAGCTTTGCTGATGTCACCGATATTCTTTAAGTCCATGGAACACCTCCTCCGTCATATATAATTTTAGTGCGTGTGAAGAACCTACCATAATTATTATGCTACACCACATTTTCCACAGATTTTACAAAGTAATTTTAACATTGTAAAAAAATACGAAAATGTCTGAAGTTCCCATAAGCCTGTCAGGTATAGGTAAGCCGACAGGAATCGGGTTGTTAGGAACCCTCGCTACTGGTTTCATTGAGCCATTATACCTGTTTATGTGGTTATCGACTATATGTACAAACTTTTCAATATCTTTAGAAAATATGTTGAGGTATTTTCTTTAAACAGGTACTTTAAAGGAATAAACTTGCTGAATTGTCTTTTAGCGAAAATGTCACTCTGATAGTGACCCATAGAGTCTTCCCGCGACTATGGTCAGTGCAACCCAATCGAAACATCCGGTAAGTAACGAGATCACTACCGGTTTTTATTATCTTTATGCTCATACAATGTTTAGTTAAATATTTTTAGTAGTAGGTAAACGTACCTACTACCTCCTCTAGTTAAACGCACGTTTCTTTAATAGTGTCAAATTAAATATACTTAGCTTTGTTTAGCGATAAATAAATATATTGCAGGACATTCCACACATCGCCATCTAGCCCCAAGCTAAGTAACTAGACTTGTGTTATGAGTGCTAGACAACGGATTTACTACTTAAATACTTTTTTTTTGTAAATATATACTTATAATACATAGAAACAGTTAGACCACAGACAAATATCTAAGCATAAATGCTTATCTGTGGCAGGAATCGAACCCGCAACCCTGTGTTTGGCAGTCCTGCATGGTGACCATTGTGCCAACTGTGGGTCGTCCGATAGCATAAACTAAGAAAACGAAACACTAAACATCTAATTCTGCCTTCTTACTCTTTGGAATGAGCATCAATTGCGTATGTGAGTTGCGTGTCCCACTAAGTGGATCTCCATTTTAACTCCTGAAACAAGCCGGTTGAGGCTTTCAGTCGGATCTCGGCATTTGCATGATTGGCATTACGCTGATTACCCGTCCCACGTCCCAACTCCGCCTCGCCCCAAAATTCCTCACTCGTACCAACTTCTGAAACAACCTTAAACGTATGCAAATTAACCTTTTACAGTTTTACGAATAGATTCTTTTAAAGGGCCTGTTTCAGTACTTTTAGATTGTCTCCTGAGATAAACTGACCAACAAATGTAATTTAATGAATTTAATGACAACATGTATAAATTATTTATGTATCTAATCAGAATTAATTAGGCTATCGTTGAAACGAATTAATATGATGTAATTTTAATAGTAAAAGTATAGTATTAGGTCCAATTTTTACATTTCACAAAATATTGTATGCCCAGTGTGGTGAACTGTTGTGTCTACTACTTATAGCATTAATATCGGCTCATGTACACAGTTAAACAATAAATGATTTCTATTCTATTCTATTCTATTCTTAACTTGTTTGAAAAAAATAATGTTTTTATTTCCATTTGCAATAGAATAGTGTCTTGTACGAAATTTAAACGATTCTGAGTAAATTTTCTAATAGAATATAATAATGAAGATTAAAAAAAAATCATTAAATTAAAGACAATATAAAAAAACTGAAACTGTTTCAGTAATTTAAGGTTGTCATGAGCTTATTTTCTTAGAAAAAAAAAATGTTTTTTTATATATTTAAATGGGGAAGTTTCGTTTAGACTTCTGAGTAAATTTTCACTTAATTTATTGCAAATAAAAGAAAAATCATTAAATTAAAAAGCATCTCTTCTTAATTGATTAGGTGAGTATGTAAATAAATTGTATATTGAGTACTTACCTAAGGTACCTAAGTAAATGTAGGAAGTGGCTATTACATAAACCTCTCTCGACCTCTCAAAGTGCTTCAGAAAGAGTCGTTTATGTACTCAAAGCATATGCAAATGGATGTTTTAAAATTTTAGGGAGCGAACGCCACTTTACTCCCAGCAGCACTTGCGAATATCAAAATGTAAATTCACCCTTTTATGTTTACAAATCTTGTAAATGAAAGCGTTCGTTTTATTGACTTTAGTCGTGGAAACATTGACGGCCATTTTGGAATATTTAGCGATGATATTGTTACTGTTGGACTTGCTAAATAAATATGTATATAGTTATAAACCGCGATTTTGTCTGCGTGGCGGTTAGAATTTTCCAAAATCCTTTCTTAACGGATACCTATCTATACTAATATTATAAAACTGAAGATTTTATTTGAAAAAATATTGTTGTGTTGGATAGTCCATTTATCGAGGAAGGCTGTAGGCTTCTTTTCATTTTGATATTCTTACGGGATCGGGACTTACGCGGGTGAAACCGTGGAGCGCTGCTATTATGTCATAATAGCTATTTGTGTGCCAAATTTTAGCCCGATCCGTCTATTAGCTTCCTCTAACCGTCTTTTTTAGGCTAATTCCATTTTAATCTTAATTATTTCTTCATTGCAATAACTTCCTTTTTCTTCCTATATCTATTATAGGAAGAAAAAGGAAGTGTGACGAATTGAATTTGACAAATAAAATAAATGATTACGTAGGTAGACAGATGAGACGAGCGAAGGCTTCGGCTCGAAAATGTCGAATGACAAGGTATGTGAGAGCCGCAGGGAAGTTCGGGAGTGTGGCCAGTTCACAAATTTTATTTCCCCTACTTTAAAAATTCGAGAAGGCTTTGAGTGCAGAAAGTGTTACTACATAATGTAAACCAGTAAATCGCGTCGAAGAAAACTACTCACATAATTAGGATCGAACTTCACTTGGTAAGTTCGTTTGATCATTAATAATAAGATAAGATAATATAAGATAAGCTGTGCGTTGATATATCTGTAGGTCAGTCAGTTAGGACCTATTTAGGTTTTCAGTCAGTGTATATACGAAAATAAATTTTAGTAACTAACTGTTATTCGTTAAGATTTTTCGTAGCAACCTCTACGAAAGACAATCGCCAAAGGATTAGTGACAAAATTGTATTTAGTATTTAGAATAAGTACCTTTACATTTATGAATCTCTTGGTGAACAAATAAATAAATAAAATATTGTGGGACAATTCACACAGCGCCATCTAGCACCAAGCTAAATAACTAGGCTTGTGTTATGGGTGCCAGATAGTGAATAGAATACTTATATAAGTACTTTTCTTTTGTAAATATCTACATATAAACCATAAACCCAGACTGGAAACAAATATCTTTACATAAATACCTATTTGTTTAAAGCGGGAATCGAACCCGACGAGCCACAGAGTATAATCGTATATTTTCTTAAATGTTTATGTTACAGGCACGTGTTTATGTACCAATTGGGATTGTCCATGTTTCCTGACCTATTGTTTTATATCATTTTCATTAAATATGGACTAAATTATGATAGGTACTAATTTAAAAAATTATGAGATTTATTTATATATTTAGTTCTTTTTGAAGTTATACTTCTTTAGGCGCGTTATGAAAAAATGATGAGAGTGAAATTTTACAAAAGCGTCACACAAAATTCTCACGTCACACAAAATTCTCACGTCGGACGAGTTTTTTGCCGGACGAGTTTTTTGTCGGACGAGTTTTTTGTCGGACGAGTTTTTTGTCGGACGAGTATTTTGTCGGACGAGTTTTTTGCCGGACGAGTTTTTTGTCGGACGAGTTTTTTGTCGGACGAGTTTTTTGTCGGACGAGTATTTTGTCGGACGAGTTTTTAAAAAAAAAAAAAAAAAAAAAAATGATGCCAAAGAAGTATAACTTCTCACGCGCGTACATAAGTACACGCACCCATTTTTTTTTAATACATTTTTCAATATTACTAAACTTTTGGAAGTGGTGACGTCACCAACGGCGTCATAACAATGTCTTTCATTGCGTTTTTTTTTTTTTTTTTTTTTTTTTTCTTTCGTTATGGCTTCGCACGGTTTGTGCATATAGCCAGTATCAAGTAATATTTTGCATCAAGTTACTCAAAGTGTTTCAAGATGGTCAAGTCGTCAAGTCACAGTTTGTCAAGTCAGGGGTCATAGTAAAGCGGTGGCTACTTTACTATAACCTTGTAGGAGATTTTGGAGGCAACGAGAAAAGTCCATGTTTGACACTGATTTTTACTTTCACTACACTTGTGCACTTTCACGGAACTAAATTAGATAACTTTCCACCAGAATTATACAATTTAACTCGGTTTACAACTAAGTTTCGTGTAAATAAAACTGCAGCACGACATGTTGTTGGCTCGTTCCCGCCAAAAACTCTTTCATTGCGTTGTGTAAAAAAGTGTGTCCTTGACATGGACGTATAAACTGTCATTTGATTTTTTAATTGATCATGGCACATGTCGATTTCGTCATAACGCCGATGGTGACGTCATCAGAGTGCTAGTGAAGGTCAAACCATGGACTTAATATTATTTATGGGTCAAACATATTTAATCGAAAATATGCTACATCAACGTTTATTTTTGATTATTTGTTTATCCATACTTAATGTAGAAGAAGTCTATTTTTTTATATGGTTTTTGAACAATCCCAATTGTCTCGGTTAACCTTTTAACCATTCTATTAAACAAATATCAAATTAATTGATTAATATTTCGTACAACCGCTGGGGAGTAAAGGTTCTCGAGTGGCGGCCACGATGCAACGCGAAACGGAGTGTTGGGAGACCAGCTGCCCGGTGGACCGACGACATTGTGGCGGTCGCGGGTAGTCGGTGGATGGAGGCGGCCCAGGACCGCTGTTTGTGGCGTCGTATGGGGGAGGCCTATGTCCAGCAGTGGACGTGTATGGGCTGACATGATGATGATGAATATTTCGTAATAGATACATGTTAAATAACTTTCATTAAGTTCTGTCGATCTCGTTAGCTTGGTAAAGTGAGAGGTAGGAATAGGAAGGCGTGTTCTGGCTCAGTGCGCGCGCGCAGCTCTCAGCTACTCGAGTTACAGGCTAGATTATGTAGATTAATGTGTGAGAAAATTGATTTAGATTAGTGATTACATATTTAATAAAGGAAAAATGCAGCTTGTTAATATGTTCAGGCCACTATATGGCAAAAACCTCCTCTTAGAGAAGTTGTAAACAGTAGTTTATTTATTTTAAAAGTTTATTTATTTAATTTATAAATAATTTAAGTTATCTTATTAATGTAATTTAAAAATAGTGTTTTAGTGAATAAATAATATGTCTATTTATAAATTTATTAATAATAAATTTATTTTAAATAGATACATTTATTTTAGTACTAGCGACCCGCTCCGGCTTTGCACGGCTATATTATGCATGTATTATACATATAAACCTTCCTCTTGAATCACTATATTTATTAAAAAAACCGCATCAAAATCCGTTGCATAGTTTTGAAGATCTAAGCATACAAAGGGACATAGGGACGGCGAAAAGTGACTTTATTTTATACTAGCGACCCGCTCCGGCTTCGCACGGCTATATTATGCATGTATTATACATATAAACCTTCCTCTTGAATCACTCTATCTATTAAAAAAACTGCATCAAAATCCGTTGCGTAGTTTTAAAGATCTAAGCGGTCAAAGGGAAATAGGGACAGAAAAAGCGACTTTGTTTTATACTATGTAGTGAAGTAAGTAATTATTTATTGTAAGTAAAACATCTCTCAGTTGTATTTGATACTTTTGGAAGTCATTGTATTGACTAAGCGAGATTTTCTGCTATTCAAATGAGTGACTCTTATCTTGATTTTAAAATCCAACCGATTATTGTAGGCATTCTAGTTTTTATCGAATAAACAAGTTGGAGCAAGTGTATAGTGCTGTTTTAATTGATTGCGGTTCCTGAAATATTTTATTTCTTATTTCGTGTAAGTATTGTTTGAATGTTAACTTAGTTTATATACGGAAAAAAAACAATTTCATATGATAAAGAAAATTCGGTCAAAATGTTTACTAACTGCAATATATTTTACGTAAATCAATCAGTTAGATTATTTTCTAATAATTTCATAGTCAATCAAGAAGCACTCATAAACATAGCTCAGATGCAATTTTGTCCAACCTAAGTACCTATAAATATAGCACAGCATAAAAGAACTCTAAATTCTCTATAATTCCCTACTTTTTAAGTCTCCTAGATTTTTTTTAATAATATGCTTCCAAGCACGGACTTTTAGCCCTCTCTTCCTTTACATAAGTATAGGTGTTGTTTTACGTTTGTTGAATTGTGAGTAAATGGTATTTTACGTAATTATTTCTACTAATCCGCAAAACACCACAAAATCTCGAGTTGGTGTTTCGCGTAAATGGTGTTATGCGTCTAATTGTATTGACTATTGACTAATATAATATCTACGTATACCCTATACGTAGATATTATACCTAAAGTTAAAAAGTCATGGAGGAATAAAAACAAATCCCGCTCATGACTGAGGATCGTGGTCATCATCGGGAAGTCTGCATTTGGATCGGATGATCTGTCTCCAACGGCTTCTATTCATCGCATCTCTCACAATATTATGGAACTTGACGGCTGATGAGTCCTTAATCTGATCTGTCTGATGGAGTTATAATCATGCCTATTTTGTATCGAAACCTATGCGGCCGCTCAGAGGGGTGGGAGGGTAGGTGGAAGCGGGAGACAGGGTTTTTCTTTTATCTCTGTCACACATCTTCATATACGTTACGTTAGAAAAAGATAGAGATATTCATGTTATAACATGACCAATTAAAAACAAAATATAAATAAAGTATGACATCTAATTGTCTTTATTGGCATGTTAAAAACAAGGAACTTCATGTTTGCTGAATTTGAAAATAGTGATGTGATGTAGTATGAAGCGTAACGTATATTTATCGATTATTTACTTACATTTTATGGTCCAGGGGTATTTATTTTATTTTAGTTCAAGATCAAACATCCAGGTGGTGAGGATGAAATCTATCACTTATCGGAATTGAATATAAAATTGCAAGGACCATGTAAAAAGTGGCTAGTAGCTGTTGGAGGTGCAGAGCGGGGGACCAAGTTCAGTGGCGTGCTATTGGAGAAGCCTATATCCAGCCATGAACGACTAATGTTGATGATGATAATGATGATGAATATTTAGTTGAGTTAATAGTTTATTTATATAATTAGTTGAGTTCGTAATCTGCGGAAAGCACTTTTTGTTCATGAACCTGTAACAATAAAAATATATTATTTAGATATAGAGCTAATGCTGAAATTAATAAAACACCAATACTTCCTTTAGTATGGTCTGTCTGACTCACTATTAAACGAAGCACAAAAATCTTACAGTTTTTAGAATCTTTTGGAAAATTGCGATAAATAAATGAAATAAAATAATAATAAGTTGACGATTCGATTCTATATTATTTTTTATCGACTACTTCACATCACTAAAAATCAACAACAATATTTTTTACTAAAAATTTGACCACGAAAATTGAAAAAACTAAGCGGTTTATTACTTACCAGAAAAATGTGATACCAGAAAGCTTTGTACTTTTGCTTGCGGCATGGTTTCTGCTTAATTTCACTGTACAATTAACCAGTTTGTTAATGTAATATTTTATTTGTGATATTTTATGACAGAGATGATGTCCATGTCACACGCCGTGAACGACTATTTGAAGGAAAAGTGTGAATGTGTGTGTGAGCTACAAAATTGTATCTCAACCGGCACCCATAATACGTTTTGATTACTACCTACTCCATCTGAGCACGGAATTTTTTTTCTTGCTTCATGTAAAAAGTTGTGTAACTCCAACTTCATTTTTAATATATCTTTTGTTAATCGTAATCGATACTACCTGCTTTAACAATTATTCGTCCAAAACGATAGATGTATCAAATAACATATTATGATCGAGGTGTTGGCACAGATTGTCACATTTTTCCTTCGTTTAAACTTGTCAATGGCCAGTGATGCGAAAAACTCGCTATGGTCATGTGATTTTTATTACACTTTCGTATTTAAAAACATTCATGATTAAAATTTAAAAAACTTAAAGCAAGAATGTTATTTTCACTAAAGTTATTTGAAACGTGACTTTATGATGTTTTTACATTTTGTAGAGTTGTAGAGCTTGATATTTCGATGCTGTCACAAGCATCATTTTCACGACACAACAAAATATAGAGCCCCGCAAAGTAAATATTGTAAATATCGCGTTTTAAAAAACTTTAGTATAGTAATATTACTATTATACTACCTACACTAGTTGCGCCCCGCGGACTTTTTTGAAATGAAAAGTAGGCTATGTGTTAAAATCCAGGTCCTCCAGCTATCTACATACCGAGTTCAATCAGTTCAGTATTTTTTGCGTGAAAGAGGAACAAACATACAAACAAACACACACATACATTATACTAACGCACAAACTTTCCTTATAATATTAGTAGTAGGTATAACGTTTTATTAAAATGAATTAAAAATAAAACTAACCAGGTTGATAGGTACTTTTTCGGTTTCCACTGCACGGGTAAACCCCTTAATGGCAACATTGCATTGCTTGAAAAACACGCTACAAATTATACCTAACATTTTGCACTAAAACTAGTTTTTTCTAAATGATCGAAACGGCTCAAACACTAGCAAAAAACTCCTCCAAAACCTATTATTAATCTTCTAATCACTTATAATCATCCTTTAGTTTTTCTTACATCCATGAATTATACAAAGTGGCATTGACATGAAGTTAATGATTTGAGAAGTGGGCTCCTTCGACATCATGTTCTTGTAGAATGTTAAGAGGATCACATACCAATCTACACTAATATTCAAAAGAGGAAAGATATTTTTGTTTGTCTTTTTGTAACGAATAGGCTCTGAATCTACCTGGACCGATTTTGATTAAACTTGGTATGAGGATACATTGATTTATGGGGAATAACATAGGCTACTTTTTATCTCGATATTCCCATGGAATCGGAGTTATGCAGGTGAAACCACGGAGTGTTGCTAGTTACTAATATTAATGGAATTTACGTTCCGGGCCACACCTGTTATCAATCCTTATATTGCAAAAAAGGTTATGGTTATAATTTCAATCGCTTGAATAGTTTGAATTCTAGGCTTAAGTACAAGTTTTATTCAGTATCTGTTTAAAAAAAAGTATATTTCAATATTTTATGTAATTAAAAAAAAGAAGAAATACAAGCGTAGTTTATAATTATAACTAGCTCCCCGAGTTTTTACCAGCGTTATTATCTTTTTTAAAGTGATTGATTTCTTAAAACTCAGAATCCATATTACTTAGAACTACAAACTTTATCTATCATCCCTTTTTTACTTCTATAAATAACTAATTACCAAAAATCCTTTCTAAGTGCTCGTCTATGTCCTAAAAGGAACCCCCATGCAGAGGCTCAGATTCATAGCTCTCGTAGTTTCAGAGCTTTCTTGGTAGGTCTTTTTTTCTTTTTAACCCCCGACGCAAAGTCGACAGGATGTTATAAGTTTCACGTGTCTGTGTGTGTGTGTTTGTCTGTGGCATCGTAGCTCCCGAACGGATGAACCGATTTTGATTTAGTTTATTTTGTTTGAAAGGTAATATAATACAGAATAATTACACAAAAATATTCAACATGCTAGGCCCACCCGTTCCTAAGAAAATCGGTGGTGACATACGGACAGACGGACAAGAGCGTGATCTTATATGGGTTTCTTTTTTGACCTTTTGAGGTACGGAACCTTAAGAACACCATATTGGAGAATGTTCTTTTGTTTGCCTACGACTCACTGGTGGTCTTTTTGTATGGAAAGGTACGCGGCATGTAACCTTCTTAACTGGGAGATAGCTAAGTATGTGTTGGTATCGGATGTTGACCGCAAATAGATTAACTGATGTTGTTAATCCTGCTTGCACCCGTATTTGTATTCAACAGTTGACAGAACAAGGACTTCACAATCAATTCATAAGTACTACCATTTTCTGCAGACAAATACCCCGATCTAAGATCTCTATCTTAGATCTAAGATGAGATCTTAGATCGGGGTATTTGGCATACTGATATTATGACGAAAACATTTTGTAGAATTCTAAAATCGTCGAAGTCACGGGTAAAAGCTAGTACACGATATAAGTAGGTGCCTGTATCAATGTGTGTGTGTAAGTTTGCGGTCTCCGCGGCTCACTAGGTAAACGGACGTAATCTCGACTAAACTCCGATCAACTTCTGAGACCGCTCTGTGTACAGTGGTTGCAATGATCATCTTACAGTGTGGGGTACGATTCCGATTAGAATGAAAAGTATACAGATATACTAAGATTATAATACTAATGTGTCATAATATAATCGAATATGTAGGTTTTTTTATGTAACCCCTAGTATCCCACACTCCACCGATGTGGCCTCGGACCGCGACCGATGTGGTGATCTGACCCAGGCCACCTATGGCCAAGCTGGCTCGAGGCGGTCGAGGTCTTCTCGTCAACGCTTTCGTGGCCGACTTCGTCGTCGCCGAGCCCTCGGAGGTGGCCAGCTCTTAGCCCATATACCCCAGTTAATTCTTGATATATGACCTCCAATCTGTTTTTGGTCTTTTCTCGCAGTATGGTAATGCGTATGCGATCTGTTCTTTTTACACCGTTCCATCGCCCTTTAGCATACTTTTGAGTTTGGAGTTCTGAGCCTCAGTCATTTATTTGTGTATAAATAGGAAATATGAGAGTGAAGCTACGTAGGGACAAAGTGGTCAATTGTAAAGCGATATGATCAAGCTAAACTATTGGTTAATGGTATCGATGACGCGTAAGACGAGACATTGTGTGGCTACCAGCTCGCACACATCAATACATATTAATACACTGATGAACATAAGTTATGTGATATTGACAAATGTACCTACCTACATACAACAATCCGTGCCACAAAAAGAGTACACCTGGCCGTACCAACGGCAATTTTGTCCTATTTTATTTTCTTAACTTAATATCTGCCGCATGGTCAACCAGATGTGGGCAAAAACCACCTTTGGATTGGGTCCCGAACAGCAGACGATTCCGCGGCAGACCCTGTAGATGGCAGGCAGAACGAGTTGGACTCGCATTGTAGGGATTGGACCCAGCTGACGCTAGACAGGGAAGAGTGGAAACATGGGAGGAAGGCATATGCCCTGGAGTGGGAAGATAAGCTAAAAATACATTTATTAACTAAGAAAAACTATATAAGGAAATATAAATCAGATGGCAAATAACGGCTATCCACAACTAGAACTAAATTAAAATAACGAAGTAGTTGCTAAACTAGAATAATAAAATAGCCATAGTCCACCTAGAGATAATTAGGTGTACCAGGGGTTCTTAATTATTTCCATGGTTTACCTTAGTGAACCTATAAAGCTTGTATTTTCCTTAAGTCCGAGATTTTCTTTAAAAAAATGGATAAATTTTAGATTTTTTTTCTTTAGAAAGCTTGTCCGTAGCTTTTCAAGCTTATGGCAAAAGCACTAATAAATAGTATTTATAATACTTACTTACTTTCTTCACTTGACCAAACCGGTGGCTGCTATATTGGCTAACGTATCTCTACACTGCTAGCTTTTTGGACGTCGTCGTAGTATACCTAAAGTACCTAACCGAATTAATTATTTTTTGCTTTTGTTTAAGTAGGTAAATTATAATTAGAAGTTTTATTATTTAGTATCTATGATGTTTTCAAGTATAAACTTAATTACCTAATTAAATGTAGGTATACCTATTCTAATACAATTTAATTTTGCATAAGTTAATTACTCATAAATAATCATGACCATTAGGTAATTATTAGTGATACCACCATCATACGGCAAGCAAACATTGCATTTTTATGCCATATTAGAAATGCACACTAATCGACCTTATCAACAGTTATCAACTTATAGTTTTTACAACAATTTAATATACATTTAAAACAGATAGAATATGATCGCATACCATGATATTTAAATAGAGCGGTAGATAGACGTCTGAACCTTTTCATTAGCAAACTCAAACTCATTTTTTTACACAATTTGCATGACATCACATTGAATCGTCTTAAAAACTAAATTAGGATGTGTGACTTATTTAAATGACAGAGCGGTAGAGACACAACGTCTGAACCTTTTCATTAGCAAACTCAAACTCATTTTTTTACACAACTTGCATGACATCACATTGAATTGTCTTAAAAACTAAATTAGGATGTGTGACTTATTTAAATGACAGAGCGGTAGAGACACAACGTCTTAACCTTTTCATTAGCAAACTCAAACTCATTTTTTTACACAATTTGCATGACATCACATTGAATCGTCTTAAAAACTAAATTAGGATGTGTGACTTATTTAAATGACAGAGCGGTAGAGACACAACGTCTGAACCTTTTCATTAGCAAACTCAAATTATTTATTTTACACTATTTGCATGAAATCACATTGAATCGTCTTAAAAACTAAATTAGGATGTGTGACTTATTTAAATGACAGAGCGGTAGAGACACAACGTCTTAACCTTTTCATTAGCAAACTCAAATTATTTATTTTACACAATTTGCATGACATCACATTGAATCGTCTTAAAAACTAAATTAGGATGTGTGACTTATTTAAATGACAGAGCGGTAGAGACACAACGTCTTAACCTTTTCATTAGCAAACTCAAACTCATTTTTTTACACAATTTGCATGACATCACATTGAATCGTCTTAAAAACTAAATTAGGATGTGTGACTTATTTAAATGACAGAGCGGTAGAGACACAACGTCTGAACCTTTTCATTAGCAAACTCAAATTATTTATTTTACACTATTTGCATGAAATCACATTGAATCGTCTTAAAAACTAAATTAGGATGTGTGACTTATTTAAATGACAGAGCGGTAGAGACACAACGTCTTAACCTTTTCATTAGCAAACTCAAACTCATTTTTTTACACAATTTGCATGACATCACATTGAATCGTCTTAAAAACTAAATTAGGATGTGTGACTTATTTAAATGACAAAGCGGTAGAGACACAACGTCTGAACCTTTTCATTAGCAAACTCAAATTATTTATTTTACACTATTTGCATGAAATCACATTGAATCGTCTTAAAAATTAAGTTAGGATGTGTGATTTTGGGACGCACCCACAAATGAGAAAGCACAAGAAACTTTGTACCTACAAGCTTTTATTTAACTTGCACTTTTCGTATGTAGGTAAGTAAGTTGTCCGTCAAATTTTGCAGACTATTTTTCGACCATTTGTTGGCATCAGATTTTTTATTTTATTTTAGAAAACCCTTGCTGCCTGAGTAGCTGAAAAAGTATAATAGGTAAAGTTTTGGAAAGTTTGCTTGTTATTAACACGCTTTTATTAGTTTCACCTGTATGTTTGCTTGTATGTATAGTAACCGACTCTTTTGGACTCGATTTTGCCCTACTTTGAACGATCAGATTTAATTCAAACTTTCCACACCTGTCAAAGACCGATGACAATGCAATAATTCGATTAAAATATCCGATTTTTCTGTAGATTTAATCCTCTTCCTGTAATGATTTTTTCTAAATCAGTGGTTATTACACCGATGCCAATGTTTGTAAAGATTTACAATTGATGGTTTTGTAACGTCTTTTACTAGTAAATGTTTTTGATCACATGTTCATATGTCGGTTTGTGTAAAGGTGTGTGCGTCACGGGGTGCGCGCGCGCATAATTTCGCAGTGTTTTGTATCGTCGTGCGACCGCAGGCTCCGTTCAAGTGATACATTCGTCTCATGTTACACACACGGTGAAATCGTTTCGCAAAATACCATTTTGGCTTCTGCGTCGACACTTTCATGGGTTCTGTAGGTAGGTACCTAATATTATATCTTCCAGATATTGAAAATAACAAACTTGTGCAAGATTGGTTGGCGATCAACACAAAGCCGAAATTAATAATTCTATGGTAACATGTTCATTTTTAAGATCTACAAAAGATACCTACTGAATCATTAAACAGTTCTAACCAACATTTTTTCGCCATTTCATCCTCTCACTGGTAAATTTTTGAAGAACCCTTAGTGCATACCTATACGTCACCAAGAACAAACTCTCCAAATTTCATGTCATTAACCCGCGAATACTGAAAGGCTACTTATTCTTAAGTGGCGCTTAAATTGAAATTAAACTGTAGGCTTCAATAGAGAACATACACTTAGCGTCAATTTAAACGCCACTTATGATTAAGTAGCCTTGCAGTATTCGGGGATAAGACTGGCAGTTTAAGCAGTTGTACGCTGACAGTGCATTCTTAAAGACAATAATAATTGAAGAACAAAGTTTATCTGATCAAAAACTAAGGACAAAGACAGACTTCACATTGTCGGTGGTTCGATCAGTTGCTAGTATCGGCCGATAGATTAATTTATTCCTTTTATTTCGCTATTGCCTTCAAACTGAACTGAAACGCGGTAGACAGTAAAATCTCTAGTCTGCTTTCACCCTAATAGCTATCATCAAATCATAATATTATCAGTTTTTCATTCACTTTAATGTGTTTAGTATTCATTGCCACAGGAGTCGTTAATCATTAATTCATTACATTACACAATGTAAAGATTAAAATAAGTCCTTGTATGCTTGTTCATTTCCGACAGTGTTTTTCCAACGATTAATTTCACTAATTTTGGCTTACTCTTACGATAGGTAATAAAGTTCTTCTACAGATTTTTTGTTCTTAACACATAGATACACACACTGGACCTTTTAACAAGAGATATATGTAGTAAGAACTAGTTTTTCCGCGATTTCGTCCGTGTAGGGGGTGAATTTTCCAAAATACTTTCTTAGGGCATGGCTGACTACGTTATTTTAATTAAAGATAAAGATATTTATTTGCATAGCATTTGCATTTAAAAACTTATTGTCTAACTAAAAACAACTTTATTGTTAACTTATTGGCTTTAGCTGAGTCAGTAGAGTCAATCAGCCCCCTTAGACAAGATTGCTTTCTATTACCGATATCGCTAATCGACAGATTTTATTGTATGAAATTGACATAAATCATTGTATACAATTAGCATAACATGCTACTTATTTATCTTTTTTTTTCTCTAACACAAGGCTAAGTGACTTTTCGTTAACTTAGATGTCAATTTAATACAAAAATAATAATAAAAAGTCTGTCGATTGGCGATATCGCTAATAGAAAGCAATCTTGTCTAAGGAGGCAGGACTTACAAAGGTAAGTGTATTAGGCGTATTATTTTCAGGTAAATTAAAATAATAGAGCATGCGACCGATCGCTCTGGAAGTCTTTGGGGGAGGCCTATGTTCAAAAGTGGTCGTCATTTGGCTGATATATAATCTATAATATAAAAATGTGTTGGTAAGCGCATAACTCAACAACGCCTGGACCAATTTCGCTAATTCTTTTTTTGTTGGGTTTGTTATTGTATGGAGAAGGTTCTTATGAAAGAAAATATTATAATAAATAAATAAATATTGCTGGACATTCCACTCATAGCCATCTAGCCCCAAGCTAAGTAACTAGACTTGTGTTATGGGTGCTAGACAACGGATATATTACTTAGATACTTTTCTAAGCATAAATACTTGTCTGAGGCGGGAATCGAACCCGCAACCCTGTGTTTAGCAGTCCGGCATGGTGACCATTGTGCCAACTGGATCGTAAGTCATATGGTGAAATAAAATAATTATCTCCTTTTCTATATAAAGTTTTAAAATGATATGCAAAGCCCGGTCGAGTAGCTAGTGTTCCTATGAATAGTAACAAGGTTGATACCGCTCGTTTAATAGCTTGTTCTTGCAATCAACACTATGATTATTTCTTGTCGAACGGTTGTTTCTTGCCATTATTCAGTGTTTTACAAAGTGACTGCTCCGACTTATCTTGTTTTTTGATGTCTCGGAATGGGTTTCCACGTCATTAGACTTATCGTTTATAGGTATAGATTTTATTATTCATTGTTCAACTTGCATCTAATAGCGTTTTACAGTTCATGATGTGTTTCATAAGTCAAATGATAGTGTTTTTGTGACAATTGCTAGTGTTTTCCACAGTCATTGAATGTTTATAGAGTTTTATAGGCATATAAAAAGCAAACGCACTCATAAACACTGCATAGTGGATTATTTATTACTTAGGTATTAGTCAACTTATTAGATCAGCAGGGTTAATGATAACGACCACGCTCAGTATCGTTCTTAAGGTGAAAGGGTACCTGCGCGCTCTCCATACAAACGTAGTCGACTGTTTCCTCCCTGGATAATGACACTAGCACAAATATTTTTGTGCCATAAAACCTATAATTGCCATGACTATGCCCCTATGTTTTGGTTTTTTTCATTTTCTAATTATCATAAAAATTAAAATTAAAAAAATTGAAAAATTAAAAAAAAAAACAAAAAATAGGGGCATGGTCATGGCAGTTATAAGTTTTATGAACCAAAAATATTTGCTCTAGTGTCATTATCCAGGGAGAAAACAGTCGACTACGTTTGTAATAGTTTGTATGGAAAGAGCCTCCGGTACCCTTTCCTCTTAAGCAATGCTTTGCCAAAAGTTAAAATGCATCTTTGGTTCAGAACTCAAACAAAAATGTGAACTTCTACCTACGGCCTTACATCGAAAAAATGGTTTCTTAAAGCAAGTAATAATCCTCTCCCTATTTTCTATTTTTACAAGATTATTTTTAAGAATTTACTAAAACTGAGAAAATCGGTGGTGACGCACGGACAGACAGGCGGACAGACGGTC
Organism: Idaea aversata; assembly: GCA_907269075.1. Classification (NCBI taxonomy): domain Eukaryota; kingdom Metazoa; phylum Arthropoda; class Insecta; order Lepidoptera; family Geometridae; genus Idaea; species Idaea aversata. The sequence continues at coordinate 5,854,057 of OU026084.1, forward strand.
AAGAGAGTGATCTTATAAGGGTTTCTTTTTTTTTACCTTTTGAAGTACGGAACAGTAATAAGAAATTATTCTCTAGCTTCAATATGATTATTTCTTGCTTCAAGGAACCTTTTTTTTCGGTGTATTAAAAATAATCTAGATACATCTATAACTAAAAATGGTATACCCAAAATCGTTCAGTGCAGTCACTATTATTAAGTGTAACAATTATATACATTTCTCATTAACTCAATTATATTAAATGTAGTGAATGCCTGTTATTTCCCGCCTCGAAACAATAACGATAATCAGTCAGTAGCATCTCACGAACAATGACACTACGTTTAAACTATGGTGGCCATCTATTACACATACCTAATTGTAGGTAAACGGGGAGATAGCCTTGCTAATTATTGTGTGTAGGTTAGGTATACTATTTGCAGTGACACCCTAATTCGTCATTCCTTATTCGTACTGCAAGGGAATGGAATCGGGGCCGTCGTCGTTAGCCATTTGGAGGGCCTGGGCATAATGGGATAATGGCCGCTAAGACTTTCAGAGAACAAAAGTTACTCTTTTAGATTAGAGATGGGCAAAATCATTAAAAATTCCTTCAAAATCGATGTATTAATAAAGATGAACTTTTCTAGATTTAAAATGGGTAAAATCATTACACCATAAAAAAGTGATCTAGCAGGAACTATCGATCACGGGGCCCAATGGAATCAGTTGCCCGCGTCTGTCTTTCCTGACGTCTACAATTTGGGGGTCTTCAAGTCGCGAGTGAATAGGTATCTTCCATAGATATGTATCTTCTAGGAAGGCATGTTACATCTTGTACTTGTACTTGTATACGGCCTGTTTTTCCGCGATTAGACCCTTTTTAATTGGGTCCTTTTTGCGTGAAGATGGAGTAGGCTTGCCCAGGACCTACTACCCTCTCAGCTTAGTCGACCATGTCCAGTGGAGAGAACTTGTCAATACTTCTGGAGCCAACTAAGCCGCGGGTTTCATCACGATGTTTTCCTTCACCGTAAGAGCAATGTTAATTAGCGCACATACTTACATTTTTCTTAAGAAAAATAGATTGATGCACGGCCGGCCTGGATTCGAACCCACGACCTTCAGAATAAAAGTCGAGGTATCTACCACTAAGCCAACACCGCTCCTCTCACTCTCTCTCTCTCGTGTTACATCTTAGGCCGCATCGTCACCTGCCACCTGGCGGGTGTGATAGTGGTCAAAAAAAAACCTAACTGATTCTCAGTTTCTTTGTTAGTTTGATATATAGACCTACCTACGAACTACCTACACTTAAAAAAAAGCCTTTGAATTTTCATAGTTCTTCATCAAGATTTCCCTTTTCCTTTCCGTATTAATGCCTGGATAAACGTCCCAAAATTATATTCAAATACAAAACGAACAACATGTCCTGTACTCTACCTAAACAACAGACAACGCACGCAACATCTAACCGAGTTCCCACAAGGTGTTACTGTTAACTTAACCGCCTTTAATCGTTACTCATAATACTTAAAAATAAAAGTTATTGTTTAATGAAAACGTGTGAGAATGTTTAATTTAATAAGTGGGATAAACGGAACTAACCGCGTCCAACGAAAGTGACGACACATAATGAAGAAACGTAGACATTATAATAGGATTGCTCTTAATTCTTTGAGAAGTTCACAAGGTGATTACGTAATCTATTTATTTAGATATAGGTGCCCACTACGTTTTTTTGTAATACAAAACTAAACAAAAGAATACAGTGGTTAAACTAAATAATAAAGTTTTAACTAGTTTTACTTTTAAAGTAGGTAAGTTACGAAATAAGAGTTAGGTATTATCACTACATAGTATAAAACAAAGTCGCTTTTTCTGTCCCTATTTCCCTTTGACTGCTTAAATCTTTAAAACTACGCAACGGATTTTGATGGGTTTTTTTTTAATAGATAGAGTGATTCAAGAGGAAGGTTTATATGTATAATACATGCATAATATAGCCGTGCGAAGCCGGGGCGGGTCGCTAGTATATACTATTTCAAACTATCAAAACGTTAGCCAACGAAGTATTACCATAAAATTTATCATCTATGACCACACAAACAAAAATTAGTTCCGAATTATTTGACATGCATCCTAAACTCAACGAAAATTAGTTTCGTGCGAGTTTCACGACACGCCTTCAGCGTCATGTGCTGGCTCGCCTCTCATTAATGAGTTGTTCAACGGCAAAAAAATATGTTCATTTATACAATACGGCGCATGACTCGCAGCTCTGCGATCAATTATTAATAAAAAAGCGGGCCGCTTCATTGAAAGGGCGATTAGCTCAATATTTATATGGAATATTCGGTATCAACGGCGCTTTGTGCTCATAATTCGGTGGGTCGTGACGCGGCACGTTTGATTCCGCCGACCAAAGCACAGAACAACTGTTAGAGATAGGATACAACATCTATTTGAATACATTTACATAGTCTAACTACACAGCAATTGAATTAAAAGCGTTAATTTTAATTAACATTTAACAGTGACTCGGCGATTACAATCTAATAAACTGCTACTTCTAGTTTTGACGTTTGAGGTACGAAGAGTTCTGAGAACAATGTTTTACCTACATGCATTTTGGAGAGATATTAGTGTGGTCTTTCACAACCTAGTATAAGATAAGTAGTAGGTATGTCCACTTACATAATATCACAGGTACAGTCGGCTGCATAATTGCAGCCCCCGGTAGAGTTCGAAATTTACTAATAATGGAATATTTTCATTCTAAAAAAATTTTTTTGTTAAATTGATGAATTAGAAGACTTTAAACTTCAACTAAAGCAGGTGTCTAGAATATTGCTTGTATTGAAAACATTCTCATAACAGCCGTTTTGCAGCTCTACGGTGGGTCTACAGTTATGCAGCTGACCGTACCTATCTCCGAAAAATCATTATCATACTCATATAGATTCTAAAATCACCTTTATCATAGAAATTTAATGTAAGAAAACACGCATTTCATTACGACCTTCACTCAATAACGTAAGGCGGGTGGCCGCGCTTTGTGGCATCGAAATCAATCGTCGACTCTTTGTAAAGACTCGCCGTGAAGCCATCAAAGCCAGCGTTTTATTTAATCTGATACATTTCAACGCACATCAATCACAAAGCTCACGAATAAGTGGCGAATTATCGACAAAATAGTGGTAATCTAGCGGCGTCTATTCAACTGCAATATTGAAATTAAATACAAGAATATGTGCTTCAGTAGTTTCTTGATTGAAACGAATCAAATATTGTGCTTGGGAAATTAGATTTTTAGTTTATTCATTCACGAAAATAAAAATACCTAGAGAACTACGTTTATATTTTAGAAATTTCGCATTCTAAAATGATTGCTTGTAAATTGAAATGGGATAATGAAAGCATACCTAAGTAATATAGGTATGGGTCATAAGTAAATGATCAGTTTGCTACAATAATACTATCAACAAGTTGGAGTTACGACCTTCTTCTAATAGACGTTACACACAAACTTAAATACTTACTTGAATTAAAAGTACTCAGTGTGATTATTATTTTCAACATGTTAGCTATGTTAGCCGAGTGGTATAAGCAGCCACCCGCTACACCAACCGACGTGGGTTCGATCCACAGGTTACGTGTTCAAATAGTGCTGCACTGGATTGTGAACGTTACGGTGGACAGAGACTTTTGACCGTGGATTGTACAACAAAAATCAACTCCGAATTTTGTAATGCTAAAGTAAGTAAGTAGGTACCTAAGTACTTACTCTATTAAGTAATCAAAAGGTAAACTTATTCGTTTACATTTCAATCAGACATAAACTCCGATATTCTGTGTAGGTCTGGTTCATATACCTATGTTACGTAATATTATGACTAAAAGCTGATATAAATACATAATAGCCACAAATACTCCATTACCAATTCATGCAGCGGTTCAATGTTTGCCAAAACGATTTTTCAGTAGAGCTGATGCTAATGAAAAGGCATTTTCACGAGGTTTGGCGTCGGCCGCCATGCAAATGTTGGGGGTAATGACGCGCGAAGCTGCGGTACACAACTATATCACCGATGTGGAAACAACAAATCGTACATTACTGTGTTTATAGTTTCGAAGTTGGACATAGCCATCATGAGTCGGAACGGAACGTTTGCACTAACCAAATATACCTTCCTACTGTATTTTATTATCTACGTAGGTACGTCAATAGGAAAGGGTACCGGGAATGGGCTCCATACAAACGTAGTCGACCGACTGTTTCCTCTCTGGATAATGACACTAGACACATAATAATATTTCTTTATTTTCCTCCACAAACAAACATCAATTACTTATTATGACACAAATTAAGTACTAATAATTACAGATAATTGTTAATTTATTTGTGGGAGAACTGGAGCCTAAACTAAACCGAGGCCTGTATTTTAGGACTCTAGGACCCACACTCACACTTGGCGCAGCTGCTTCAAATTGTAATATAAATACTCATATATAGGGTGATTTTTTTATGTGGGCCTTCAGAGCTATATCCTAAACTATGAGAGATAGCGAAAAATGCTAAAAAGAGTTGCGTGCCCGATTTTGACAAAAACTAAAACTGCATCATTAGATTTTTGAAAAAGTCATTACCCTAGCCGGGAATCGAACCTGTTGATTTTGCAAAAAAATAATCATACAATCGATAGTGTTGCTGATAGAAATCAATTCCTGGAAACAAACATAGTATGGCAAAACAAAGGAAATGGCTGAATTTTGTAGTTTTCTGTAATTTTCATCTTTCTGTCTCTGGCAAAACAATAGTGTGTGACATAGAGGACAAGTGATATTATTCTAAATATTATAAAATAAGTTGTAAATGAAGTTATTTTCATAAGATTTGTAAAATCAGTTCATATATTTAGTGCAGCAGTTTGTTACGTCATTAGCCATACCTCCTCACTGCATTTTTTTCAGGGATGGTTGTATGAAAATTACAAAAGATTACTAAAATGAGCTATTTCCTTTAATTTGTCAGACTATGTTTGTTTCCAGGAATTGTTCTCTATTAGCAACACTGTCTATTGGTATAAAAATATAGGATGATTATTATTTTGGAAAATGAACAGGTTCGATTCCCGGCTAGGGTAATGACTTTTTCAAAAATCTAATGATGCAGTTTTAGTTTTTGTCAAAATCGGGCACCCAACTCCTTTCAGCATTTTTCGCTATCTCTTAAGGTTTAGAATATAGCCCTGAAGGCCCACATAAAAAATTCACCCTGTATATGACACTAGTCGCTAACGAAATATTATTAAAGAAGCTTATATAAATATGTGTATGAATATGTATGTATATGTACCTACATGAATGTTTAAGTATATTGTTTATAACTACCATGACCATGCCCCTATGTTTTTTTTTGTTTTGTTTTTTGACTCTTAATTTCTATGATAAAAGAAATTAAAAAAAACCAAGAAGCATAGTCATAGCAGTTATAGGTTTTATGCAACAAAAATATTTGCTCTAGTGTCATTATATCCAGGGAGGAAACAGTCGACTACGTTTGTATGGAAAGAGAGCCGGTACTCTTTCCTCTTAAGCCTTTGAGACTGAATTAAGAAAGAGTATTATTGTTTCCAATCATTAATAATGCCTTGTGACAGAATTTACTATTAAAATGCATCGTTAGTTAGATATTTCACAATTAATTAATTCTTTGTTACAGCTCAAAAACAAATATATCACAATTATTTGCCCTTCAGTCGTCTTTAAGACCTTGATAAGTCAGAGAATAAGGCATGAAAGCGCTCCACAATACACTTTTAATTTGTCATTATGCAGCAATAAAAACATCGTAAATGAGAGCTATAAAAAACTCGTTCGAGAGTCTAACAAAAACCGCGAGTTAGGGCAAAATTCGCAAATCATCCCGCCGTAATGACGACCGCTTGAAAAAAATTTAAATATCAAAAGGCCGGACGGGGCACGGTAATGGTTTAAAATCATTTTTCATTCGAGTCACTCTTGAGTCATGTGAAAACGGTAGCCGTCGGCGTCGATGCGGGCGGAGTCGGCTGCTTCCATTAACTCTAGACAAGTCGCGATTAGAATTTTGGACGGAGTCCATCTCTCATTTAGAACTCTTTCGGTGACCGGACAAAAACTTTGATCAATTACGGGGTTTTAATGAAACTATGGTTTTGATATAGATTTATATTTACAATTAAAATTATGCTATAGAGTGTGGTAAATTGATAATGGTGGTCATAGGTGTGTTTTTTTCTTTTTGTTGTTGCGTTCGAGCGGTGGGAGGCCGCTGTCAAACTCGCTGGCTGTGTGCATCGAGCTCGCTTTGTTTACAACACGACTCTTGAAACCGATCTTTACCTTGGGAAACCTGTAGACAACATGACGAATATAAATTGCTCATTTATCTTCCTCACAGGACATAGGACTATCTTAAATTAGCTAAGTACTCCCAACAATTATCTACTAAAAAGAAAAAAAATACAAACGGAACCTTCACGAATTTCGCATTTATAAGTAAGAACACCTATTACTTACAGGATTATTGGTAATTATACTAGCAAGCCGTTGAGGGCTACTTCTGTGCACCTTAACAAACAACTTTTATTCTACGAATTTTGAAAATGCGAAAAAAAATATGAAAATTTTGAGGTTATGTAAATTCAAATAAAAACCGGTCAAGTGCGAGTGGTACTCGCGCGCCGAGGGTTCCGTACATGTCTTTCTACCCTTGCAATGGTATGGTAGGTACCAATTTAACTTGAACCCTATATCATTTGGGTGCCTATACAATGTAAGGGTCAAGTTAAATTGGTTTAACTATGTTTGTATGGGGACACCATTTAATTTTCAACTTTTTTTATTTTTTGGAATTTGTCCTTTATGTGTGCTGTAAGACCTTGCTTTTTGCCAAATTTCGTGATTCTAAGTCAACGGGAATTACCATATAGGTTATCGACCCAAAAGCTATACGGTACTTCCGGTTGACCTGGAATTGTCAATTTTGGGTAAAAGCTAGGTCTTTTATCACAAGTAAAGGGAAAAATCCAAAACATAAAAAAGTTGAAAATTAAGGTAAATTTTGATACTTACAAGTTTTTGCAAAAATGAAAATTTGCCCATATATTTTTATCGTCTTTACCCAGGACCTTTATTTTTATACACAAAAAAGGGACTATAGACCTCAGTATCTGATAACTATGAATTTCAACTTGCTAGGTCCACCCGTTCCTGAGATAATCGGTGGTGACACACGGACAGACAGACAAACGGACAAGAAAGTGATCTTATAAGGGTTCCTTTTTTTACCTTTGAGGTACGGAACCCTAAAAACAGCAGATTTTTTAAAACAAAGGTTATTCAGACTAAGAACAGTAGATAAAACTTGAAAAATAAGTAAAATTTTAAGGTTAATGACCTCTCTGTGTATGGTAACAGCTGATTTTCAGGTAAACCTACCCAGTAAATTTTCAAAAAAATGTTCGAATTTCCAAAAGTCGTAGAACAAAAGTTGTTTGTTTTGGTGCACAGAAGTAGCCCTCAACGGCTTGTCAGTATAATTACCAATAACCCTGTATTGTAAAAACAGTACATACTAATCATTTTAAAAGTGATCACTTAATCATAAGAATTCACAGGAAATGTAAATCAATCTAATTGTGGTTCTTTAAGTCCCGACTTAACATGAATTTTCTAGAAAATATTACTACATTTTAGACCACATAAACTGGAACCCTAGGAGGACACTAAAATAGTTAAACAGCAGAAAGATAAAGGAATATCTTAGCTATAACTAGATCTTACCCAGGCCTCTTCTTCTCCTCTTCATCGTGTACAGTGAGTCTGTTAGTAGGCCTCTCCTTCTGCAGGTGCGGATCAGACTTGGATCTACGCGCGAGTGCCGCGGGCGTGTCTCTCAGAGCGAACGCTTTAGCTGCGTGACCGAGGTGAAGTTGCCGCGCGTCGAGCCATTGGCGAACTTCACGCGGGTAACCCGCGTAGAAACGGACCCATGATGTATATGCTACAAATTTAATTTAAATTTCAGGGTTTTGATGGTATAAGAGGTCGGTTCTAATGTTTGGGGATACGTATGGCTGTAACCACGCCGAAACAAAAAAAAAGTCTTATACGTTCAAATTGAGAATACCTAAGAAAACATACAACAGTCTCTGTAAATAATAACTAGCTTTTGCCCGCGACTTCGTCAGCGTAAAAGTCAAAAATAGACCGAGTAATCACATTGTCCCATACAAACTTTGCCCCCCCCCCCTTTTCACCCCCTAAGGGGTAGAATTTCGGAAAATCCTTTCTTATCGGATGACTGCGTCATACAAAGAACACACCCTCCAAGTTTCAGGTCTCTACGATCAGCGGTTTAGGCAGTGCGTTAATCCGTCAGTCAGTCAGGACAAAAGATTTTATTTGTATAGATAATAGGTTTTATTCTGTAGTTTATCAATAGTTCTATCCAAACCGGAGGTTGTCCTTGGCTGCATTTTATAGTTGCTGACAGGGATAATCGCTGGTTTGGTGTCCATATCATACTTTAATATTAAACTTGTTATTATAAATGACCTCTACTTGTTGGCTTCGGCTCCCCGCACGCCTTGCAAACGTCCGGAGCTCCATAGCCCCGTAATATGGGACACATAAGTAATACAATATTTAACAAGTATTATAGTTTAAATCTCACCTCGACTGGCCCTAGACAGCCAGTCCTTCGAACTGTGTGCGATTTGCTCCAGCTTGGTCTGGACCGCGATGGCGGCTCGTTGCTGGCTGTGTGCTGTCGGCGCCACAGTACGCAGCGCCTCGAGGGTTTGCGACTCGTCCGATTGACGAAGCCTAGACAAACCAAAGATCAACTAAGTAGTGTTTAAAAATGTTTGCAATAACCAGCTTTCACCCGGGACTTTTTCTGCATAGTAATTAAATTTACCAAAATCTTTTCTTAGCGGATAAATTAAATAGTATATTTTAGACGAAACATATGACAAACATAATTCCAGAAGGATAAGACGTAAAAGTTGACAAGGACATGAAAGACACAACATTAAAAATTATACGAAAAGAAAGAAAAGCAGAGTGCTGTCCGAAATGGGTCAACTTCAACTATGAGCCACAATCAAGCTTGCTTGACTGCGGTGCTGATACTCCTCTTTCTTCTTTTTTGCTGATGGTTACGTAGCTATATTGCCAAATTTTAGCCCGATCCGTCTCTTAGTCTTCTCAGTCAGTCTTAAAGTCAGTCAGAACTTTAAATGTTATATTTAAAGATATATACTCGTATATAGCATACTTCACAGTATAGACTAACCTATATTTTACCTTTTCTAGTTTAACGTACCTTATTCTCTTCTGTTCTAAATGTCTAACGAATTCCGCTTCACTAGGCAGTAAGAACATTACTGCAGCCCCAACTTGTGCGGCGCGTCCTGTTCGACCCACCCTGTTTGAACGAAAATCAATTTAACAGAGTTATCAAACTATACAGGAAAAGTATTTTTGTAGTGCACATTTTTTTTCTGCTGAATATATGTCGGCAGTGGAGTACATTTACGCAAAAAAATAAATGAAAAAAAAACCAAAACTTAATGTAAAAAACTTCCTGCAATTTCTAAATTATTGGGTATCTCAGTATTGATACACACAGTGACACGTAGGTACCTACCTTCATTTAGAGCGCGCTATTAAACTCGCTGGCGCTAGTATTGTGTCCATGGACTTCGTCGTTTTGTTAGAAACACTTAAATGGTTATAGCTCTGAGAGTTTTTGAGTTAGCTCCAAAATAAAAAAAATAGTATTTTTTATTTTAATGTGCTTAAAACATACCGAAATTTGTGCACTACAAAAATACTTTTCCTGTATATTGCTTTATAAAAACTATCAATATTTATTTACCTGTGAACGTAATCTGTTGCAGATGCTGGAGCGCAGTACTGTAGAACTAGATCCACTCTAGGTATGTCAAGACCGCGAGCCGCTACATCCTAGATAGAGATATCAATTTGACTTTAAAATAGACGTAGAATCAACAAGCTTTATTTAATATTTATTTATTTAGTAGCTTGCAATTGATTTGGGGACATTATCTACTAACATTATTTGAACAATTTAAAAGCAGTCCAGAACAGTTACGAAGAAATTCGTTTGACAATTTAAAAAAGAAATTACACAGTTCATCAACTGGCAGATAGATGTCGCCATATTATAAATGTATGAAGAAACCGCCGGGCGGTCAGTTCTGCAAGCTGATAATGACACGTAAGTTTTCTTTACTATAATAATAACTAACGACCCGCCCCGGCTTCGCACGGCTGTATTTTGCATGTATTATATCTAAAAACCTTCCTCTTTAATCACTCTATCTATTTAAAAAAACCGCATCAAAATCCGTTGCGTAGTTTTAAAGATCTAAGCATACATAGGGACATAGGGACGGCGAAAAGCGACTTTGTTTTATACTATGTAGTGAAGAGGAAAGTTTTTTAGAGTGCATAAGCTCTGAAACTACTGTACTGATTTTAATAAAACTTGGTATGAGAATACATTGATTCGCTAGGAGTAACATGGGCAACTTTTTATTTTGATATTCCTACCCTATCGGGACTTATGCGGATGAAACCGCAGGGCGCTGCTAGTTTAAAATAAGTCAGGAAACTTCTCTTCTCTCACAATCTTTAGGGTAACAAAAATAAAAAAATAAATGTTTCGCGACATTTATGTTATACTAGCAGCGCTCCGCGGTTTCACCCGCGTAACTCCCTATCCCGTGGGAATATCGGGAAAAAAGTAGCCTATGTTTTTCCCAATGAATCAATGTATCCTCATACCAAGTTTTATTAAATAGTTTCGGAGCCAATTCTTAACAAACAAACAAAATAATTTTTCCTCTTTATAATATTATTTTAGAAGTGTATATGTAGAAATACGAGCCATTAAATTCTAAACAGCAGGTAGATAATGATAATTTCTGCTAATAAATAAAACCTAATTAAGAAATAACACCTTTAGACACCAAGCTGATCGAATTAGACCAACAATAACTTTTGTATTTTATTACATTAAAGTAAAAGACACCAATTTCTATGTGCATAACATTAGCATTTGAAATAAACGCTATTGAATTCTGGTATGCGTTAATTACGTTGCATTTTTTTGCAAAGAAATAGAATGGTAATATTATCCTTCCAAGATAACGTTATCCTTATCACACCATTGGATTATTTTCTGGGAAGTTTGTGGTACACCTTACATGAAATATCCTCCAATTAGAAACAAAAAAAATACATACAACCGAATTAAGAACCTCCTCCTTTTTTTGAAGTCGGTTAAAAATCATCTCAATCGGTTGAGCCGTCTTCGAGTAATCCGTGAACATACATTAAAAAAATATTTGCTTATATACAAGACGAATAGAGTACCTACCTTTCCTTTTTTTGAAGTCGGTTAATAACTCTATGGCTATATTTTCCGATTTTTTTTACAGAATCAGAACTAACGCAGGTAAACCACGGAGCACAATTTTGCCCTCGTAATTAAGAATACAGACGGACAAGAGGGTTCTTAAGGATCTTATAAGGGTTTCTTTTTTACCTTTTGAGGTACGGAATCATAAAAATAAGCAATATCAATCTAACGTACTCAATATTTTCACAGTAATACAATTTTCCAAAAAAAAAAATAACGTTTTTCTCAGAACCCCATTTTCAAAGATACTGTGTTCATTACGAGGGCAGAATTAGCATAGAAGCATAAAAATCAAACTCAAGAAAAACAGAAGTGATTCTGGTGAGAAACGTTGCAGTAGCGACCCAAAGACCCCTGCTGCGACCCAGAGATTGAATACAACCTTTTAATTCCATACTGAACACTGATTACGATTATCTTTAGACATTACCAACACAAAGGATGCTACGAACGTTGCCGTATTACCAATTAAAAAAACTGGATCGCGTTATTTGTAGACTAATTACACGATTTAGAAAAATATTTTACGCAACAGCAAGTACGATACAAAGTGTAAGCAAGCGAAACATGTACGTTTTCGTAATGATAAAGTTGGTAACAATTAGGTGGATAAATAGATATCTAATACGCTTTCACAAACCCATAACAATACACGTAACATAAATAATTTACAATTTATTAAATGTTTACGTAATTTATATGTATTTCTTCTTTTAACATAGCAGAGTCAGAGATGTATAACATATTGGTTAGATCAGGAAGCTACTAAGTAATAAATACAAATAATAGCATCAAATCGAAGCGAGTGCGGTCGCCCGCGCCGACAGAGAACCAAAGTGAATGCCTCTCTAATAGGCGAAGGCGTAATACGAACACAAAGGCTAGCGGTGGAGATCTGACCACCGTGTTGAAACGCAATCATTAGTCCGTTCGTGGCATTGTTACCTTAATATTAGACGTTAATTAAAAATATTCAGCGCTTTATTAGAGTGTCCTTTTTGTTGAGTGTTAATAATAGCGAAGCATGAAGCTGAGTAGTTGATAGATCGAAATATTGTTTAAAACTGACCGAAGCTACTCGTACCGTGAATTGCATAATATGTAACTTGTCAAAATAAATTAAAAAGAAATTATTGGTAAAAAATAAATACGCTGTGATTCTATTGTCGACGCTAATACATTTAATAAAATATAATAGAACTTTATAGTCAGATTTAGTTCGTATTTGATACGACGATATACAAGTCTAATGATAAATTATATTGCAAATCATTTTTGTACAAAATGATTATAACGGGACCTAGAGATAAACCTTGTGGAACTTTAGTAATGTAATCAAACTTACAGTGCATATGAGGACTCCGTTCCTAGCTACGCGGAATTGTTTGAAAACTTCCATTCTTTGTTCATGTGGCATTGACCCATGTAACGCAAACATCTCTATTTCAACTGGCACAAGACCGCCTTCAGATGGTTCTTTGTAATCTATTTCAAATTCAGATTCTTCGGACGAATGTTCCTAAAAAGATAAAAACTTTTTCAATCAACATATTATAATGCATACACTTTATTAATTTGATTTTCGAAGGAATCATTACTTACTTCATCATCATCCGCTTTTCTTTTCTTAGATTTTTTATTCTTTTCCGGACCTTTCTTCTTAACTTTAACATCTTTGCCCGTTAAAACGGTTTCAATCAACTCTGAATGGTAATCGACCATTTCTAATGTCGCCATGAATACTATCATTTTCCCTCCTTTTTTGTTCAAAACGCAATGTTCTACAATGAGTGAGCAAAGCGTAACTAATCGGAGTTTCATTGGCACTATGAGGAACTTCTGGTTTACTGACGCTGGTAACATCAATTCGTCTTCAACAAGCGCCGATTTCACGGCTTCAGCAAACTTGTTACCAGTACTTGGTTGAACAGTACTTTCTTCATCTTGTTCAACTGTCTCCTCTGATTCCTTATTTGTTACTAATTCCTTCTGAACTTTAAAATATTCGTAGTCTGAATCACTATCGCTATCGTCATCGACTTTTGTACTTAAGTGTACTGTTTCACTAACACCTTTATCAAATAATTCAGGATGGTTTAATCCACTAAAAGCCTTCAATCCTACAAAAAAAAACATACAAAATGTTGCAGATTTCAATCAAAAAGTCCTATGTAAGTACAAAATTATGTCTTACTTCAGTAACTCACATACCTCTCTTCATTTCAACTGCTTCATGTTTACTGTCTGTAGAAATATCATTTTGTTTATTGGTAGGTTCATTCTTATCTTCACCTTCAATAGTTTTTGTTTCTTTTTCTATTAATTTGGTAGTTGTTTGCAGTTTCAATGAATCTGCTACAACAGCGCGACCTTCGGACGTATCTACAAATACAGGGTCCACCATCGTGATTCCTGCTAGATTTTCTACTGCCTACGGAAAATAAATGTTAATTAGATTACTAGAGCGTAGTTACAGTCTAACTATTGAAAATTATTATGCTTGAGTATATTTCTACCAACCTTAGTAAGTGTTGCAGAAAGTAATATTGTTTGTCTTTCTTTAGACAAAAAAACATCAGTCAGATTATGTTTTGTTGTTGATTCTACATTGTCTTTGAATTCGGGATCAGATTTAGGCTGTTCCTCTTCAATAGGGAAAGTTTTTGTAATCGTTTGTTTGATAAGTGCCATTGGATCATAAGTTGCTGCTTTCTTATGATCTTCAATAGCTTTTACTATTGCTGCTACATCTTTTTCATATCCCATATCTAGAAGGCGATCTGCTTCATCCAAAACTAGGCAACTAAAATATATTGTTACTGACAAAAATATCCCTTAGGTTATAAGCATAAAAAAAATTTATTGAATAATTACCCAGTTTTAGCAAAATTCAGTGATTTTGTATGCCTTAAGTGATCATTTATTCGTCCAGGGGTACCAACTAATATACTTAGACCTTTTCTAAGTCTTGCTTTCTCTGCTTTTCTTTTTTGTCCACCACTGAGCAATCCAGGAACCAACCATGTAAAAGGCTAAAAATAATTCACACACATAGAAGATAGACGTACATTAATCAAAAAACATGTAGGTAGTTGAATTTTACCCTTGTAAATGGCGATTCCGTGGGTTAATACTATAAAGAAGCCAAAAATTCTATCTATCTACACACTAATGTTCTTTAGAATTGATTCAGTGAGCAAAAAAGACACAACAGATAAACTTTGTAATTTAAAATGCTTGAAAACTACTAAATTAAGTGCTAAAACTCACCTTAACAAGCTTAATAAACAGCTCATAAGTTTGAACGGCTAATTCCCGAGTAGGCACAACTACGATCACTCGAATCCCGTCATGCCTATTGATTTTAGGCCTTATTGCTTGAAGGCCCTCTATTATTGGTAGAGCATAAGCTAAAGTCTTACCAGATCCAGTTTGAGACCTATTAATATATAGCATTTTATTAAAATTATGGTAAGCAGAATAATTATTTTATACTTACTTCAAATCATAAATATCAACTCATAAAATAGTCAATTTGCCATTCTATATTTAAGACAGGTATAGAGTATTCTTACATACATAATAATATAGATAAATTAACTGTGAATTAATAAAGTAATGTAAACGTAGTTAACGTTACATTAACAACAGATTCTACACAAAATAAGTAGTTAAGACTATTAATAAGTTCCATTTCAGGGCTTCCTCTCAGAGGGTTTAGGTTTGGATTAATCCATGGGTACCTAGTCTCGTAAAATAATGAGTGAATGATAGTTCTAGGACAAGTCAGGTTTCTCATGATGTTTTCCTTCATCTTATGGGCATATGTGTTGTTAATTACACATAAATTTATCATATGAAAAGCCTTGCATGGGAAATCGAACCTGCAATCTTTGGATTGAGAGTCTAAGTAAGTAGTACTAAGTGCACAATGACCAAATAAGTACTTATTTTATAAAATACCCCATGTAACTACCTATCCCGTAGTAATATTGAGATGAAAAGTAGCCTATGTTACTCTCAATGAATTAATGTATCCTCATACCAAGTTTCATCAAAATCGGTCCAGTAGTTTCAAAGCCTATTCATTACAAACAAAAAACTAAAAATTTTTCCTCTACATAATATTGGTATAGATAAGTAACAATACCTGATCAGAACATCACGTCCTTGCAGAATCACTGGAATTGCATTTTGTTGTACTGTCATGAGTTCTTTCAGACCTAAATTTTGTTGTAAATTTGCAACACTGTGTGGGTGTATATCAAGATCTGAGAAAGTTCTTCCTGTAAATACTTTTTCCACAAGTGGTTTCACAGCCCGCTGCCCAATACGGGGTACATCAGGATTATTTTTAAATAAAGACGATATCCACCCACCACTTCTGGGTTTTTGTTTCAATTGTAACTCATCGTTGATATCCTGATAGTTTTTTCCATGATACTTTCCTTTGTTTTCACTCAAATCACGCAAATTCGAAGATAAATCGTTTGAATTCTCTTGAGTAGGTGTCACTTTTGGAACTTTGTTTTTGGGTTCTTCTGCATCAATTTTTGGAGTAAACTTCTTCACAGTATAATTTTGTGGTCTTTTTCTAGCGATAGTTTTACCGATAAACTTGGGTTTGGACACAAACTTGTATTCAGAAGCGTTTTTGTTAGCAACTCCAACATTTTTCTTAACCTAAAATATTACGAAATATTTACGTATTTTCAACGTGAGAACACTCAATAAACGAACATTATCACATAAACTAGCATTACCTTTTTAGGAATTGATATATTTAGTTGTAAATCTTCCATTTTACCAAAGAAAATACGATTTTCTAGGTTACTCTCGCATCAGCAACGCAAAACCGCACGTTTGTTTATTTTTTTGACATTGACTGACCGACAGCGACAGCCTGACAGCTGTTTGACAATAAAGATTTTTTTAAATTTATGGCTTCGGCTGACTTTTGTATAAAGCCATTACATTAAAACAAGTTAGCAGTTAGCATGCAGTTAGAGAAATCTGCATCAAGTTTAATGTTACCTTGGCTATTACTTCCGTTCTTTTATTCATCTTTTTCAAAATCGATCGACACTTTTATACCTACCCGAACCAAAGGCTACAAAAGTACCTACCTACTATTTGAGATTTTTGGCGACAATTAGGGACTTATTAAAAGGCTGGGTATTATAATAGTTAAGCTGTACTTGTAACGTTATTAATACAATAGTGTTTAATTGGCACAGTCGATTATAAAAAGTTTTATATTTACTTTTGCAACACGCGTCGGGGTTGTGCATTTTAACGCGATCACGTGGCGACACGTGCCGTCTAAAAATCGTAATGGCATCGATGGCTTCAAGTGTCCTATGGGACGGAATAAATATTTGTAATCCAAAAAGCCTGTTTATATGCGGTCACTTATTTATTTGTAAGGACCCTTGAGTAGGTCGATAAACATTGGTTACAATATGGGTTTTACACAAACCTTTAATAATTCGAAGTATACAATTAATATCTGAGTAATCTGGGTATGTCCAGACAAATACTATGCTGCCAGGTAAGGTAACCGACAATTTAGTAGTTCGTGCACTAATAAGTCTTACGATTTTGATAAAATTTACGCTTATCAACACTGTCCTTATGAAAACATTTTTTACTGTTTTTGTTGCTAAGTTGACTCCTATTGACTCCTATCCAGGGTGGTACCTGTAGAGCAGTCATGTCAAACATACGGCCCGGCCCGGAATCTTAATGATGCGGCCCGCGGTCGGAATCTAGATCTCAAAAAGAGTATAACCTATTATACTCGTACATAAACTCATTAAATATTGTTAGTGTAACCTACCTATTGAAAAAGTGCCAATAAATGTACCTACCTCACCAAATAAACTTAATATTAAAGGGAAAATTCCGAAATATAAAAAAGATGAAAATTAAGGTAAAGGTTTTATACACCATATTAGGCACTATAGACCTCAGCATTTGGCATGAATTTCAACTTGCTAGGTCTACCCGTTCTCGAGAAAATCGGTAGTTTCAGTTTCAGACAGACGGACAAACGGACAAAAAAGTGATCTTTTAAGGCATAAGGGTTCCTTTTTTACCTTTTGAGGTACGGAACCCTAAAAATGTACGCGTTTAATTATTTTATAATATAGTCTGGCCCGCTAACACATCTGTAATTTTCGAAATGGCCCTTTGGAAAATCCAGTTTGACACCCCTGCTGTAGAGGTTCTGCCTTACTACAACCTTACTTCATCCAATAAAAACATGTCCCCATTTAATCAGCGAGTGCCTAAAGTTTCTGGTGCTGTATAAATCATCTAGAAAAGGTTGCCTGGAAGCGATCGCTTTTGTAGGCCGCCCTTTGTAACACTTATAAGTACTTAATTTTCGTTTTTTATTTATTTAATATAGGTAAATACCTAATTTAAAAATGGTATTTACAATAAAGAATGTATCTATCTATCTGAATCGATGTAAAAGGCCAAACTTATATTGTAAGTTGATACCAAACAAGGTCAAGGTACCTAGGTAGGTAATTGTAGAATGCACCTAGTTATATGTAGATATAAGTACCTATATATAACTAGATGGTTTTCGTTTGTTATTCAGGTTGCAGCATTGAAGTGAACACGGGAGGGTCGTAGCGTAGCGCGTCGGAGGTGTGAGGGCACGACGACGTCGTGATTACGGCGTCCGACCGACACGACCCTTATTCCAGCTTTGTTTGCCTTTTATATCACGCATCGACCACATATCACGACACTAGTAAACATTTATTATAATCACTAACAAAGATTATCAATCAGGTAGGTACCTACTTAATTATCTATACTTATATTATAAAGTTGAAGAGTTTGTTTGTTTGAACTACTGGTTCGAATTGAAACTATTTGAAACATTCTTTTTGTGTAGGTACCTATACATTTATTATAATCACAAACGAATATTATCGATCAAGTTACCTATACATAAGTACTTAATTATCACTATCACTATCACTACATAGTATAAAACAAAGTCGCTTTCTCTGTTCCTATGTCCCTATATCCCTTTGTATGCTTAAATCTTTAAAACTACGCAACGGATTTTGATGCGGTTTTTTTAATAGATAGAGTAATTCAAGAGGAAGGTTTTTATGTATAATACTAGCTTTTGCCCGCGACTTCGTCCGCGCAGGAGTCGAAAATAGTTAAAATAGGATTATTTTTTGTTGATTTTAAATTAGATTGAGTTTGAAACATGTGTGTCAAAATAAAATGTACTTACTTAATTTAATCAAAAGCACTAAGGAGTTCGAGTCGAAGCAAATCGCCTAAAATAACTTTCTACTCTTTTTTAAACCCGGTAGGTAATTAATTTCGTAAAATCCTTTCTTATCGGATGCCTACGTCATACGAAGAACAAACCCTACAAGTTTCAGGTTTCTACGATTTAGGCTGTGCGTTGATCCGTCAGTCAGTCAGGACAAAGAATTTTATATGTATAGAGAAGATAGATTTTGAATGAGATGTATTTTAACTTGGAACACGAAAACCTCGGGTGCACCCAATTCTCTTGGGATGGGATCCAAAATGGGCTGTACGTCTAAGTACCTAAAGTTCTAAACCAAAAAAATGTCCAATTTCTGTCTTTCTAACACAGAGCCAATAATGCACAAAACTCTACGATTACCACATGAGTAAATCTTTAATCATATCGTGCTAATTAGTAATTACCTATCTATCATAGTCATCTTTTGTGTTTTTAGGGTTCCGTACCTTAAAAGGTAAAAAAGGAACCCTTATAAGATCACTTTCCTGTCCATTTTAAAAATGAAAAAGGTGTAAAAGTCCTATTCATTTGTTTAGGTATTTTCGTATTCATAACAAAAGATATTTCTTTTAAATTACTTAATAATTAGTATCTACTAACTTTGGGAACTGTGACTTTTGGCAAATTGTTCAAAATTTTATTATTAGGTAGGGCCAAAATTACTCTCTGCGCAACTGTTCACAGTTGCGCAGAGAGTAATTTTGGCGTATCCTAATAAAAATATAGAGTTTTAAGTGATTTAGTGGCTATCCTATAACAGTTCTATGTTTTAACAAATATCCCGTCTCCGAGATGGTTTAGAAGTTTGGTTAGAAAGCATTATTTGTGCACAGCGCACTTTTGATAAAATCTTAGTCATAACGTTTGGTCAAATCCCCCATTTCCGAGACACCTATGAGATTTGGTGTAAAGGCATATTTCATTTGCCGTAATGTCCTCTATCGACAGGTATTAGCAAACGTATCGCGCAAAAAAAAAATACTATGTCAAGTTCCCAGTACTAAATGGCAAGACACCTTTTTTCAGTTCAATGTTCGAAGTTTTCAACCTCTTAGGTTTTACGTTAACGCTGTAAGCTTGAAGTGACGTCTTACCAATCATAGATTAATGAGTATGTTACCAATCTAATCAAAAGCACTAAAGAGTATTGATATCAACTTCGAAGCAAATCACTCCCAAAATAACTTTCTTCCCCTTTTTAACCCCGTTAGGGGATGAATTTCAATAAAATACGAAACACGTGTTCCATTAATTCTGTTAAAGAATGTTTATGCAAAATTTGAAATAGATTGGACTAAGGAATCACGTTGTCCAATACAAACTTTGCCCCCCTTTTTCACCCCTTTAGGGGTAGAATTTCGGAAAATTCTTTCTTATCGGATGCCTACGTCATAAAAAGAACACACCGTTCAAGTTTCAAGTCTCTACGATCAGCGGTTTAGGCTGTGCGATGATCCGTCAGTCAGTCAGGACAAAGGATTTTATATGTATAGATATAGATAAGAAGATAATACATGCATAATATAGCCGTGCAAAGCCGGGGCGGGTCGCTAGTACTTTGATAAAAGCCTTCCGGGACTAGGCTGTTCACACGTCTGAACGTCCAAGGGGTTATATTGTGTATGCTGGAGCGTTGTAATGTTCCAAATTCAAAAAACGCTCCTGCATTGGATTTAATTTTCTTTGACCGCGACACTGGCTATATGCACGATAGTAATAATGCGAAGCCATAGTAAAATTATAAATAAAAAAGAGATGGCGCTAGATGCTTCTTTCCGTATGTCAAACTGACAATTTTGACATCATCCCTACGTTCTGTACGTTTTCATGCAAAAATATTATGGTTTATTTTTTACGCCAAGAAATATCAAATTTTAATTAGTAACATAAATCTACTTGAAATACCTAAACCTCTTCTGATATTTTCTGAACACATTCGTGAAGATTATGTTAAAATCTGTTTCCTAGTTCCCGAAATTAGACTGCACAAACAAAGGTAAACAAATAAAATCAACATTTTCTGAGATGAATGGTAGTTTCGCGAAAACGAAGAGATGGCGCTAGTTACTTGAAATTAAAAAAAATATCTTATTAAATTAATTACTTTATTTTCTAGTTAAAAAATGTTTATATTGCTTTGTATTCTTAAAGTACATAAGTGTACAAAATTTTTAAGCAGAACAAAAAGAATAATCAACTAATTTGTGATTTTCTAAATTTAAGAAAACCTGAATCGCGCATGCAAGATTTTTTTCTACCGGAGCTATATAAGGTTAGCGAATTCTATAGTGCTAAGATCATTATGGACGTAGAACGCTTACTTCCAAAACTTCGAATTTATTATATGTAGAGATATGCATAATATAGCCGTGCGAAGCCGGAGCGGGTCGCTAGTAAATTATAAACATTTATTATAATCACAAACGAAGATTATCAATTAGCTGGTAATTATAAAATTCTAGCTGCACCCCGCTTTTGATCTACCTATTTCCGCGGAAAAGGAGCTAGATCAAAAGTGTCCTATGTCCATTTCCCAAACTTACCAATAAGCCAATTTGCATCCGACGGTCTTGTCGTTTGGCCGTAAAGAGGGGACAAACATACATATACCTAGTTATTTGCGAAAGTACATTAATATGTCTCATGCATGGATGTAGGAAATCCAGGCACTACTTACCTACAACGAACGTCCCAAATAGCATAGATTAAAGTCGCTGGTGTTGTATATACAGTGCTGGCGTGGTGCTGGCAACTAAACGGCCAATACATGGCCAAATTATGGCCAATAATCCAATATTATTAAGAAATAGGTTGAATTAACTGTCGCTACCTTTTTTCGCTACAACTTTTTTGTATCTGTCAAATAAATATACCTTACGTAGTATTTAAATTCTCTTTGATACCTTACCGCTAATATTTGTATTAACTTTACATAAATTATTATTTTTTCGAAACTTACTTTTATTTTGATATAATAAACAATAATTTATGGCCTTAAAAGCGACAACCTGTAAAGAAGCGTTAGCGAGATGGGAGAAGGAGAAAGGTGAAATTGCAGTCGAAGCGAAAATCATAGAACTACAGTTTCAGTGGCCTCCTATTGAGAAAATGGATGGAACGCTTTCTACATTGGTAAACTGCGAGTTAGTAACATTAAATATATCTTTTGGGTGTATCTTTAAACTAGCGACCCGCTCCGGCTTCGCACGGCTATATTATGTATGTATTATACATATCAACCTTCCTCTTGAATCACTCTATCTATTAAAAAAACTGCATCAAAATCCGTTGCGAAGTTTTAAAGATCTTAGCATACAAAGGGGTATAGGGACAGAGGAACAACCTTTTTAATAGATAGAGTGATTCAAGAGGAATGTATAATACATGCATAATATAGCCGTGCGAAGCCGGGACGGGTCGCTAGTATTAGGATAAAAGCCTTTGCGTATTTGCGTGGACTACCTATCTATTTAAATTTCATGGCAATCGGTTCAGGTAGTTTTATCGTGAGGATTATAAATAGTAGGTATTAGAACTAAGGATCTACATAATAATGCCTACCATAAATAATATTGGCCAATATGATTTAAACAGCGACAGTAACTTTAATCCAGCTGTTCAGAAGGCCAATTCTCGTAAATAATATTGTTTAAATTACATTTCAATATCATCCCGATTGCATTTCGATTGCAAAAGATACCTTCAAAGTCAGTTTTTTTTAAAAAGCTAACTTTGAGGGTATTTTGAGCTACTTTGAGGGTATTATTTGAGATCGAAATGCAATCGAAATGATATTGAAATGTAATTTTAACAATGTTATTTACGAGAATTGGCCTTCAGGACACTGTAGTGTCTAAGACATATTATTACATTGAGTAAACTCGCGCCCATCACCTATACTTCCCTCTCAGCTTAGTCGACGTCCGGAGACAACTAAAGACTTATAGGCATCTGTGTAATGTAAATGTATGTAACTGTGCACACTATCGGACGTAGTAGGTCGCGGACGTAACCTTGGACCGCACTTGAGTGTTCGGACGTCCGCGGTCGTCCTAGAGCGATCTGGGCCGCGGATGCCAAACGACCATACACACTTATCGGTCGCGGCAGTCGGGTGCGTCCGAACAATATGTCCCCAGCTTAAGAGGAAAGTGTACCGCGGGCTTTCTCCATACAAACTATTACAAACGTAGTCGACTGTTTTCTCCCTGGATAATGACACTAGAGCAAATATTTTTGGTGCATAAAACTTATAACTGCCATGACCATGCCCCTATTTTGTGTTTTTTTTTAATTTTTTAATTTTTTTAATTTTAATTTCTATGAAAATTAGAAAATGAAAAAAAACCAAAACATAGGGGCATAGTCATGGCAGTTATAGGTTGTATGGCACAAAAATATTTGTGCTAGTGTTATTATCCAGGGAGGAAATAGTCGACTACGTTTGTATGGAGAGCGCGCAGGTACCCTTTCACCTTAAGCCAGGCGTTTCATTACGATGTTTTGGAGAAATGTTGATCAGCGCACATAAATGTTTCGGTACAAAAATCAGTTGATAAACAATCGGCCAGGATTCGAACCCATGACTTTCTGAAAGTCAAAGTATCTACCACTATGCCTACTGCCTACACCACTTTACCTATTTCTACCTAAAATGTAATAGGTACCTTACCTACTACTTCTTAATCCAACACGTTTGTTTTCTTGTTGTTTTTTTTCCAGGAAACTGAGTTTATCCACTAACATGATAGATAAAATCGCTGGCATCGCAGGAATGAAGAATCTTAAAATACTTTCACTCGGCAGGAATTATCTTAAATCTATATCGGGCATTGTGAGTAGATTTGGCAGCAAATAACTTGTCACAGGATAATTTCGCTTATAGATTTTCCGTACACAATAAAACCATCTTGTTAAGCTATTGCATAGCTTTTATCGCGGGCGACCGAATCAAGAAATTCCGTAACGAAAATAAAACCTAAAACCCTCCACTCCGCCTATCATGTAGCTCGGCCAAGCGTTCGCTTAACGTGTATGTATAAATGGTACGACTGTACGAAGCTCGCACGATGCAATAGCTTTACCGCAGCAGTCCCCTGTGCCACACGTTTTTTTTTAATTTATTAGCTGCTTATTTTACTATCTTTTGCAACGATTTACGCCACTTTTGTACATTTTGAATCCCCGACGCAAAAACGACGGGTTGTTATAAGTTTGACGTGTCTGTGTGTGTGTCTGTCTGTGGCATCCATGTGGCATCTTACCTTCCGAACGGATGAACCTATTTTGATTTTGTTTCTTTTGTTTGAAAGGTTAATTAGTCGAGAGTGGTCTCAGCTATGTTTAATAAAAATCGGTGGCGTCTGTAAGTTATGGGGAATAAAAGTCAGGACTTTTTAAATTCTAAAGTTTTTCATTATGAAGCTTACGTAACCTTTTTTTTTTACGATAGTTTCCTATGACCCATTGTAGCACTTCGTAGCTCCCTCGTAGCACTCTGTAGGCCCTAATAGCATTTCGTAGAACCCATGCAGTGTTGCGTAGACCTCCTCGTAGTACATCGCAGGGTTATCGTAGCACTATGTAGTCCTCTCAAAGCACTTTGCAGACACCATTAGCACTTCGTAAAACCCACGTAGCACTTAGCAATCACTTCTACCTAAGGGTGAGCACCGCACGCGCCGCAGCGAAGGAAATCCCCAAGGCCGATGCTGATGACGTCACCAGCCAGAGCCGCGCGCATACAAATGGTGACTGCGGCGCGTGCGGTGCGGGTAGGTGTGCGCTCACCATAAAGCTTCCTTTAATAGGTAGCATGACCTCTGCTTGTTTCAAAGGAAACTGTGGCCGATACGTTGGAAGAACTTTGGATAAGCTACAACCAAATCGATAAACTGAAAGGCATTGGCTCAATGAGAAACTTGCGAGTTCTATACATGTCGAATAATTTGATTAAAGAATGGGCGGAATTTAATAGATTACAGGTAAAATACACACACATGAAACACCCTAAGCAAACATCAAAGCGATATGGCTTGAACTCACCATGCAATGTGTGATGAGCTGATGAGTATTCGCCACCCCCGAACAGACAGCCTTGGCATCCTTTTTTTTACAAATGATAGGTCAGCGTTTGACCACTATCACACCTGCCTGATGGTAGGTGACGATGCGGCCCCATCTGTCCTAAACTCAATCCTTAGTAAGACAATACGCCACATAAAAAGTAAATTACAGATATACCTAACTACTTAGATAGTTACATAATAATATCAATCTATCTATACTAATATTATAAAGCTGAAGAGTTTGTTTGTTTGAACGTGCTAATCTTAGGAACTACTGGTTCGAATTGAAAAATTATTTTTGTGTTGGATAGTCCATTTGTCGAGGAAGGCTATAGGCTACTTTTTATTTTGATATTTTCACGGGATCGGGACTTACGCGGGTGAAACCGTAGGGCGCAGTAATATCTATCTATTTTTGAAGTTAAGGTTTTTAGGCGCGTTATGAAAGAATAATTATGAGAGTGAACTTAATGCGCGCGCATGTCTGTAATACAAAAGTCACAGGTTGAAACTGCCCGCAAAATGAATATCAGACGAACAGACGGACAGACAGACAGACGGACGTATGACTTCTAGAAGTATAACTTTTAACGCACGTACATAATATTATTCGCCAGGATTGCGGCGCATTGAGGGACCTAGTGTTCATCGGAAACCCCCTTAGCGATAACCAGCCAGATATGGAGACATGGAGAACGCAGGCCAGCAATAAGTTGCCACAAATCAATAAACTAGATGGAATTCCTATCATCAGAGACACTGATTGAAACAATCATTTATGAACTAGCTTAAGATTTATAGAACTTACTATACATATTTTTAGATAACTTGTATTTAAACGTATTGTATTTACTACTTATTATAAAATTGATATTTAACGAGTTGTAATTTTATTTATTAGTAAGGAGCTGGAGAATTTCTTGAACTTACAAGAAACTGAAAAACTGAGACTGAAAAGAAATGACATCCTGGGGCTAGAAAATCTTCAGCTATAAGAGTGTAGCTGCCTCCACTGGAAGGCACACTTGCAATGTCACAAACCCACACAACTTCCAAAGAAAAAAAGTAAGGAGCTGGACTGGACGCTTAAACCCCATATTTAGACGAAGTTGAAGTTTAGACCACCTGCAAAAAATTAAATGACTGTGCCGAAATCTGGCCCGTTACTCTAAACTGGTCCGGACGAATCTACCCATACATATTTTACAAAGTGGACATTAGGCCCGCAGACCAGTGTTTTCGTGGGCGAAATGTGCCATAACCCTTTCTATCAACAGTGACCACCGAAATAACATAAGGAAAAATGATCCTCAAAATCGGATAAATTATATTTGTAGAGCTTTCCATATATGGTTGAAGTCTTTCGTATCTCACAAACTAAGGAGTAGTACGTAAGCGTTTTGTTTAATAAAAAGTTCGAATTAAACATCAATTAAATCCTATTAAATCTGATCGTTCAAAGTAGGGCAAAATCGAGCCCAAAAGAGTCGGTTACATACAAACAAACATATAGGTGATTCGAAGGGCTGTAAAACATTTTCGCGCAATACGGCAGAATAAAAATTGTGGTCGCTACTGATTTGCGACGAGGAAAATCCTGAAAATCAGACCATGGAACATGTTATATTATTATGCCATTTTCACATAATGTTCACATGCCGTTGTCCCTAAGATTTTCAGTCGATAGTTGACTTCTTTGAACCATTTAAATCAACCGTTTTGTAATACTGACGCCAAAAATGTTTGTTTATAACAGTGACATATCCAGCCTATCGAAGCACGGAACAAACAAAACTTTTGTATGGAATTGACATGGCAATTAATGGCGGATACTGCTATCACCCTCCCACAGTACAGTTTCTCTTTCATTTCTTAATCCTGTTATATTACTGTCAGTGCTATGATTACTGTTTGTTTATTTTTTGGTTAGCTCATTTGTAAAAAATATTTTAGCTTGATTTCTTTTAAAATAAGTAGAAATTATAAATGAAAAGTGTTTTATTTTTGTTGGCACGTGTTGGTAAATACGTTTTAGTGACATGCCACCAAAAAAACGTATGTAAAATTGTGGGAATCCAATCGAACAAATTACGAAAGCAGGATGTTTATGGCGAAATTTCCTTCAGATGAGGCCCGGTAAGCATTGAATTAAATGTATTTAGATATCATGTAAATATAGGAGCTTCGGAATAATCATTATTCACATTTTCTTAACCTTTAATTTGTTACTAGTGATGTGTCTTAATAACTATCGATAACTGCTTATATTTATTGATGTACTAGCTGCGCCTCGTGATTTCACTAGCGTAATTAAGATAAAAGTAGCATAAGTGTTAATTCACTCCTATTATTTACATTTGTAACGGACTTCAAAAAATCTTTTTTTTTGACGTGACAACGTTTTATAAATTGGTTTGCCGGGTGACACTTCAAGAAACTGCGTTACGCTCCGCTGACGTTATGCGCTCACAATGAGAGCGAGTGAGAGGCACGCGGGCATGGTTAGCCCGCCTAAGAGCGAGAGAGACAGACATAAAAAGTGAAAGGCACGCGTCCCTTCCACTCGAGCACAGTTGTTGTCACGTAAAACTTTCGCCCGTATACCGACTTTACAGGCAACCAGTTTTTTTTTTATGTTTGTTAGGTAGGTACTTTAGAACACTGTCATTTATCAACCGATTTCGAAAATTGATTTTTTTTATTGATATGATTTACCTACTTACCTACATTTAGATTGGTCCAACATAAATTTTATAAAAATCGGTTCAATTCAAAAACCGAACCCAACCTGAGAATGAGGCACGTAAACCAGCTAGACTTCAGATTATGTAGGTTATTTTTACTTTTTATATAATTATCGATCGGGTTTTATAATAAAAAAAATTATAAAATATTTTCAGATGCAGGAAGTGGGTTCAGGTTGAGGGCAAAGAAGATTTAATATATGTTTCCATAGAAAAGCTGCATAGTATAAAATATGTGTGTGGCTCTCACGTCGACGACAGAGCTTTTATTAAGAAACGCGAGAACGGCTGAAAATGCTCACCCACAAAAGTGCCCAACGCGCCATAAGAAGTTTTCACTTCAAAAAATTGCCTAAGAAAGTCAGCCATACCATCAAAAAATTTAAAAGCTGTTCCACTTCCAGATGAAGCGTTGCTTGAATTTCCGTGTCATGTTGCTTCAAACACCGACTTCATCAATCTTAGTATCTCTCAAGGAATATGCGATATGGAAGTTTCACTACCCCATGTTGAACCAATTGCGGGACCTAGTAATTCAGGTATGATTTATTTATTCATACCTGAATTATTATTATGAATAAGTCAGTATTGAATCATTCAATATTAAATTGGTACCCACCATTCCACTACAAAATGTAATGCTATTAGAAATACATGTGTAAAGGGACTCTCGGTACGCTAGTCCTACTCGTACTTTTTTCCATCAAACTATTTTTGTAATTTTATGTGTATTTTTAGAGCTGTAATTTTTACTTCCAGGTGTTTCCAGATGAAAATTAAATGTTGCTTGTTTTCCCGTGTCATGTTGCTTCAAACACCGACTTCACCAATATTAGTATCTCTCAAGGAATGTGCGATATGGAAGTTTTTCTTTTTCCTTTTCCTTTATAGATATTTTCCTTTATTTTCTTAATATAGAATCTTGTATTCGTCACCATAACACAAGCCTAGTCACTTACACACGCGCGCGCGTCAAGCTTGTAGTAGTGTACTTATCACAGAGAGTTGTATGAAACCTTACAATCTGGTCCTTGTTTAATCATGTGTCAACGTTGCTGTGGTTACCTTGTCAATAATATGGCGCGTTCCCGGAACATGCAATGACAGTTTTTTAAGACTTAAAAATGTAAGATGCGTGCACTCGTTCAGGAATATGTGACTTCGTTGTCATCCGTATCACTAGCTTTCACCGAAAAAACATTGACCGACAAAGATTGACCGAAAAATTTTGACCGAAAAAAACATAGACCGACAAATCATTGACCGACAAAACATTGACCGAAAAAAAGATTGACCGAAAAAAACATTGACCGACAAAACATTGACCGACGAAACATTGACCGACAAAACATTCACCGACAAAACTTTGACCGACAAAACATTCACCGACAAAACATTGACCGACAAAACATTCACCGACAAACATTGACCGACAAATCTTTCACCGACAAAACATTCACCGACAAAATATTGACCGACAAAACATTCAACGACAAATCTTTCACCGACAAAACATTCGTCGCCAAAAGCTTTGAGATGGTGGTCGAATATTTGGTGTGTTCTAAATTCAAACTCCAAAATAGTGGACGCAGCTGCAGTGGAGCTATGATTCGATGATGGAAGTAAAATCAAACGTGGGTTTGAATTTAGAACACACCAAATATTCAACCACCATCTCAATGCTTTTGTCGGTCAATGTTTTGTCGGTGAATGTTTTGTCGGTGAAAGATTTGTCGGTCAATGTTTGTCGGTGAATGTTTTGTCGGTAAAAGTTCTGTCGGTCAATGTTTGTCGGTGAATGTTTTGTCGGTGAAAGTTTTGTCGGTCAATGTTTTGTCGGTGAATGTTTTGTCGGTGAATGTTTTGTCGGTCAAAGTTTTGTCGGTGAATGTTTTGTCGGTCAATGTTTCGTCGGTCAATATTTTTTTCGGTCAATGTTTTGTCGGTCAATGTTTTGTCGGTCAATGTTTAGTCGGTCAATCTTTGTCGGTCAATGTTTTTTCGGTCAATAATACCCTAACCGTTGTCATCGTTAGAAGATATTACATATTACAAAATATTAGATATTATTACATCTAACATATTCCACAATTAATCTGTGCAAGGTAGTAGACAACTGCACTCTCAAAAAAGTGTGTCGTCATGCGTTATTGACAAGTAACCATAGACACGTTATTGACAATTGACCATAGCAACGTTGCCGGGACAGCTAGTTAAATATATATCTACACTGTTGAAAACTTCACACAGCGTCATCTAGCCCCAAGCTAAGCCACTCCTTTTGTAACCGTGGTACACCCAGTAGTACCACTAGTGGTACTACGGTTACTTTTTCATTACCGTGGTACCCCAGTAGTACCTCTGGTGGTACCACAGTTATAAAAAAATAACCGTAGTACCACAGGTGGTAAAGTAGTACCAGGGTAATAACCGTGTTACCACTCAGTGGGCTTGTGTTATGATGGCCAGTTATATACTAATTGTCTTTTGTAAATTTTTACAAATATTTATGTACAAATATCTGTACGTATAATTTATGTACAAATATCTGTACGTATATGTATAAATATTTGTTTAAGGCAGACCTTCTCATTATTAATAAAATTACTATTCAAGTATATAAGAAAGTCTTTAATTTTATTTCGAGTCCCCATTTAAGTCCAAGCTTGTAATTAAAGTGCTCAAATTTTAATAAACAAGGTTGGATTCATAATGTGGACTCGAAAGTACCTACCTAATGTGTATTATAAAAAAGTAGCATTGGAGGGGCTAGCGATTCTCGTCCTGTTTTTATCGATATCGATATCGATAAAATCGCGGGCAGCACTGATTTGATAGTTTGTTAGGTTGGTAGTATTGTTATATGACGTCATATATTTCTGTTATGTTGGTATTGCATTGCCATGTAAATCGATCCTATTGCAATCTATGGTTGTCCCGTCTCTTCTTACGTAGTATTTAAATTCTCTTTGGACATATCTTTTTGAAATGTCATAGGAGCCTCTGGAGTAAAGTTACAACGATTATTTTAAGTTATTAAAATAAATCCTAATAACTTCTAATGGCTCTAAAACCGTCAACATGTAAAGAAGCCATAGCAAAGTGGGAGAAAGAGAAAGGAGAAGTAGCAGCCGATGCGAAGGTCATAGAACTGCAGTTCCAATGGCCCCCTGTTGAAAAGATGGATGGAGCTCTTTCTACTTTAATTGCTTGCGAGTAAGTCTTGATGACCTGCAGTGTATGTTTAGAGCAATTGACGACCCAGTTGGCACAATGTTCACTATGCCGGACTGCAAAACACAGGGTTACAGGTTCGATTCCCGCCTCAGACAAATTTATGCTTAGATATTTGTCTGTGGTCTGGTTGTTTTATGTGTATAGGTATATATATACAAAAGAAAAAACTATGTATGTAGTATATCCGTTGTCTAGCACCCATAACAAAAGTCTTGTTACTTATCTTGGGGCTAGATGGCGATGTGTGGAATCTCCTGCAATATATATTTATTATTATTTATACCATTGCATTAATAGATAGATAGAACGCTTTTTGCACACACAAAGGTAATAAAAACATCAAATTTAAACATAGAGTGGTCTTACTGCTGCAAGCGGTTTCTTCCAGGCAACCTTAGGATAGAGAGGCTTCTTCGCATTGGTATCTAACCTATCTATTTCTGCAGCACATTCAATCTTGTTTTCGGTGTTAGTGAAACTTAAAAGGTTTTATAATTTCATGTTTTAGGAAACTAAGTATGTCCACTAATATGATTGATAAAATCGCTGGAATAGCAGGAATGAGGAGTCTCAAGATTATTTCTCTTGGAAGGAATTATATCAAGTCTTTGGCTGGAATAGTTAGTGTTGTTTCTATTGCTACATATTCTAAATGTCTTCAAATGATACTTACTTTTATAGTATGCCAATAGTTGGTAATTTTGCACAGGTACCAAAAAAGGCTAATACTATTAGCTATTAGCATGGCTATTAGCCTAATAGCCATGCTCCTCTCACCATCTTTGTTTTTGGGAAAAACAAAACGAGTTCCTGACAAATATGCTGTTACATTTTTTTACTTATTTAATTTTTAAATTTTCAGGAAACAGTATCTGATACATTAGAAGAACTGTGGATAAGTTACAACCCAATAGATAAGTTAAAAGGCATCGGTTCCTTGAAGAATTTACGTGTACTCTACATGTCCAATAACGCCATCAAGGAATGGGTCGAGTTTAATAGGCTTCAGGTAAGTAGTTAAATACCATTAAATAAGTTCTAGATAATGTAAATAAATAAATTTACTGTAGAACATTTTACACAGCTCCATCTAGCCCCAAACTAAGTTACTAGGCTTGTGTTATGGGTGCTAGGTATCGGATAGAATACATACCTAACTAAGTATATACTTTTTTTTTGTAAATTTTTAATTATTATACATACAGACACCCAGACTGGAAACATATCTGTAGCATAAATAATTGTCTGAGGCGGGAATTGAACCCGCAACCCAATGTTTGGCAGGTCGGCGCGCAGCATGGTAACCATTGTGCCAACTGGGCAGTCAACATTTTAACGCCCTAGATAATAACTTAGTACCAGTGGCGGCCTAAGGGGGGGGGGGCGGTGGGGGCGGTCCGCCCCGGGCCTCCGATCTTAGGGGGCCCCCAAATGTCTCCGCGTTCCCCTGATCAAAGCCAAGACTTTAAACCTCAGTACTTATCGATTTAACCCCCCTATATGTTCTGCAATTTTCTATGGTTCAAAAGTTATTTGGACTTTAGTAAAATTTTAGTATAAATCAGATTTTAGCCTGAACTTCGCAATTACAGCCAACCTACAAACCGACATCGATATCCCAACCCGCGCCGCACAATAGGTGGAATTTTGAGCCCGCCTATCATAGGAATTTTGAAAAATTATTATTATTATGCAGAATTTTCGGGGACATCAAAACATTAACAAATAAGTGATTCTGGTTTTGTTATTTAAAAAATAATGCCATATTTTGTGGGGTTTTTAATCATTTTCAAAATTCCTATGAAAGGCAGGCTCAAAATTCCGCCCATTGTGCGCCTCAGCTGTTTGCCGTCGGCTGTCAAAATGACTTCAATGTCGATTTCGACGGACTTAGCGCGGTAGGGGGCCCCTGGTCTTTGATTCTGCCTTTTTTTAAACAAGTCGATTAGTGGACCTTTACCCCTACACCAATTAGAGTCTAAAAAATAAAAAAAAATAAAATAATAGTAAAAAATATAAAAGTAGACTAAGGTATTAGAGTCTTAGATCTATAAAACTCCTAATACATATAACCATTAAAGTTTTTTGACGTGGTAACGTCTAATAAATTGATGGAACACTTGCATTCACAAAAAAGGTGTGACGTCAAGCGGAAACAAAGTATTTAATAATAATATCGCTCATTTGGGCTTGTGTTATGGTGTGACGAGTGATGAATAGAAGACTTATTCAAAGGAAAAATTAAAAAAAGAAGAAATAAAATAAAAAAGGTTTTTTTTTAAATATAAGTAGAACTACTTACAGTTTTATTTGCCCGTGGTTCGATTGATAGAACTCCGGCAGTCGGACCACGCCCAATAAACGAAGTAAAGGAATAGCAAAAAAGTCTCAATTTTACATCGTTTTCTTATGACGTAATCACGTAAAATTATCGTCCGTAAACCGACTTTACAGACCATTTGTTTTTTTTTAATCTAGTGTTAACTCTTTGCATTATCTTTGTATGGTTCTAAATAAATATTTTACACATTATTTTTATCTGCAACCTATCTTAAAAACTACTGACTTTCATGGAGAATAAACCCTGAAAGTTTATTTTTGCTAGAACTCGCTTAGGGCATCATGTTGAAAAACGTATAGTTAACTTAATTACTTAACTTAGTAAACTTGATAGTTCAAAAAGGGCCAATAATTTAATTTCATTATAAGTTCAAATAATTTTTGAATCATAGAATATTGCAGAACATACAGAGGAGGTTAAATCGTAATTGAAACCGAATTTAAATTTCACTCGCCAGATTATAACGAAATAAACATTAACACTTTTAAACACATACAAATATGAACTGCTTGTAAAACTAAAAAAAGTTAAAGCTGGGGGGCCTCATTCAGCTTTGTCGCCCCGGGCCTCTGACTGGCTTAGTCCGTCACTGCTTAGTACCATGATATCAATACATTGGCATATATTTCTTTGAAGGAATGTCCCTCACTAAGAGACCTAGTCTTCATCGGGAATCCGATATGCGAGAACCAACCTGATGTGGAGACTTGGCGGACTCAGGCCTGCAATCGCTTGCAGCAAATCACTAAACTTGACGGCATACCCATACTGAGGGAATCTGAATGAAGATACTGTTACCTGGGTACTATATACATATAAACTTATATTTAATTATTGTTTATTTAGGTTTTTTTCTGCCTCATAGGTTTTTATTTTCATTTTAAGTAGGTACGGTCGGAGTCAAAATTGCTAACCCACTGGAGTTATTAAATGACTATTATTGCAATGTTGTCAAAAATGTAGTCAAAAGAATGTGTAATTTTTTTTATTCATTTGGATGCTTATGGTGAAAGGGTACCTGCGCGCTCTCCATACAAACGTAGTCGACTATTTCCTCCCTGGATAATGACACTAGCACAAATATTTTTGTGCCATAAAACCTATAACTGCCATGACTATGCCCCTATGTTTTGTTTTTTTTTTTATTTTCTTATTATCATAGAAATTAAAATTAAAAAAAATTAAAAAAAAAACAAAAAATAGGGGCATGGTCATGGCAGTTATAAGTTTTATGCACCAAAAATATTTGCTCTAGTGTCATTATCCAGGGAGAAAACAGTCGATTACGTTTGTAATAGTTTGTATGGAGAAAGCCCCCGGTACCCTTTCCTCTTAATATATTTTGTACACAGATCACATAGAAACGTCTTAAAAATTCAGTTAGGATGTGTTGCCTTCGGAACGCGCCCACCAATGAGAAGAAGGCACAAGAAATTCATGGGGTTTTTTTCATGTGATCACGCTCACAAAGGTCAATATTACAAATATTTGAAAGTATTATTTGAAATAGCTTTTGCCCGCGACTTCGTCCGCATAGAAGTCGAAAATGGCTTTAACAGGATTTTTAATTGGTTTTATCACTAATATATTTCTGTGGGTTTTAATATTACCAAAATCGGTAGGTTATTTTAAACATTATTTCTGTGGGTTTTAATATTACCAAAATCGGTAGGTTATTTTAAACATTCTTTTGTATTATCATGTATTTTCGTATGTCGTATTTTACATGTTTTCTCTATACGCATAATAAAGAAAGAAAGGACAAAAGTGTGTACTTGGAAGCAAATTAAAAAAATGGGTTGTGGGAAAAAGTAGTAGAACGAAAATATATAGTATTTAAATTTCATGTTACATATACAATTAAAAACGCCTAAATCAATTGAAATCTGGTTTACAATATTAGATAGCTCTATTTTGAGGAAGGTTTTAGGAACATTTTAGGAACATCAAAATCCAATTAGTAGGTCCTGAGTAAACAACAAAAAACTGCAGCCGCTCGGCCGAACGCGTTCCAGCAAACACGAACGTCACAGAATACTTAATAGTGTAGCATACATTTTATCCCGATATTCCCACGGTAACGGGACTTACGCGGGTTTGTTTAGGGAATAATTCGTAAACATAACCAAAATGTTCTAGCACAGTTCTAGTCCTCACCATTTTAAATTTCGAATACTACGTTCCTATGAGGCCGTGTTCTAAAAGTGCAACCTCTTTTGAATAAAATCGGATTGTGTTTTCAAACATGTGTCAAAATACAATGTAGGTAAGTTAAAAGGAGTATTGATATCAACTTCGGAGGAAATCACCCCCAAAATAACTTCCTACCCCTTTTTAATCCCGTTAGAGGATGAATTTTAATAAAATACGAAACACGTGTTTCATCAATTCTGTTAAAGAATGTTTATGCAAAATTTGAAGTAGATTAGACCAAGGAATCACGTTGTCCCATACAAACTTCGTCCCCCTTTTTCACCCCCTTAGGGGTAGAATTTCGGAAAATCCTTTCTTATCGGCTGCCTACGTCATACAAAGAACACACCCTCCAAGTTTCAGCTCTCTACGATCAGCGGTTTAGGCTGTGCGTTGATCCGTCAGTCAGTCATTCAGGACAAAGCATTTTATATGTATAACAGAAGAGATACTGCATAATAGCCATGCAAAGCCGGGGCGGGTCGCTAGTACTTTGATAAAAGAGATCCAATCAAAGAGTATTTAAGTTTTTAATAACCCCAGCACGCTGCTTCATACACATGTTCATACAAAATTGCTGGAGCGTTGTAATGTTCCAAATTCAAAAAACGCTCCTGCATTAGATTTAATTTTCTTTGACCGCGACACTGGCTATATATGCACGATAGTGGTAATGCGAAGCCATAATAAAATTATAAATAAAAAAGAGATGGCGCTAGATGCTTCTTTCCGTATGTCAAAATGACAATTTTGACATCATCCCTACGTTCTGTACGTTTTCATGCAAAAATATTATGGTTTATTTTTTACGCCAAGAAATATCAAATTTTAATTAGTAACATAAATCTACTTGAAATACCTAAACCTCTTCTGATATTTTCTGAACACATTCGTGAAGATTATGTTAAAATCTGTTTCCTAGTTCCCGAAATTAGACTGCACAAACAAAGGTAAACAAACCAAATCAACATTTTCTGAGATGAATGGTAGTTTCGCGAAAACGAAGAGATGGCGCTAGTTACTTGAAATTAAAAAAAATATCTTATTAAATTAATTACTTTATTTTTTAGTTAAAAAATGTGTATATTGCTATGTATTCTTAAAATACATAAGTGTACAAAATTTTTAAGCAGAACAAAAAGAATAATCAACTAATTTGTGATTTTCTAAATTTAAGAAAACCTGAATCGCACATGCAAGATTTTTTTCTACCGGAGCTATATAAGGTTAGCGAATTCTATAGTGCTAAGATCATTATGGACGTAGAACGCTTACTTCCAAAACTTCGAATTTATTATATGTAGAGATGGAGCAACTAAAGTCACGTCCATGGGTTCTCATCATTAAAGTAGGACGAAGTATTATAGTATACGCTTTACTGCACAATTTATGCTTTATAAAAGTTTCGAACCTGTTAATGGACATGTCATATACATCTTTAGGTACTTAGTTTATTAAAATAGAGCACACATGTGCTATTAACATTGAATTAGAACAAGATCTTAGAATTGCTTCCTTGATTTGAAAACTCTCTAATAATAGCAGTTTTGAAGAACCACGGTGGGTCTGCAATTTTGACTCCGACCTACGAACTACGTTTTCTATGTCATTGTTGTTCGCTTACGAATAATTTTAACTAACTGTCCAACTTCGAAATCATTACAAAAGATGACAGCAATTTGGAGAGTCAGTTATAAAATAACTTCACCTACTCAGAACAATTTGTCTTCGTTCAACGTACCTTCCCCAAAATATTCCAAATTACGAAGTGATTGCGTGACGCTTTCATAACAATAGTTGATAGAGTAGGTGCCTACCACTTGTTTAGACTAGAAATTGAAATGGATGATAATATTCGAAATAATAGCGTCGCCTTCGACTCGAACTGGAATGGACATTTATGACAGATTATAAGTGTAGCTGTGTAGCTAATAACTGTCGCACACGCCATCTATCTATTATGTCACACAAAGACAATTCAAAGGCGTTTAAGATTGGAATGAAATAAAAAAAATGGTTGTCTGTAAAGTCGGTTTACGGACGATAATTCTACGTGATAACGTCATAAGAAAACGATGAAAAATTAAGTTTTTTAAATTCCTTTATATATTTTACTAGCGACCCGCCCCGGCGTCGCACGGCTGTATTATGCATTTATTATACTTATCTAAAAACCTTCCTCTTTAATCAGTCTATCTATTAAAAAAAACCGCATCAAAATCCGTTGTGTAGTTTTAAAGATTTAAGCATACATAGGGATATGGGGACATAAGGACATAGGGACAGAGAAAGCAACTTTGTTTTATACTATGTAGTGATTTCCTTTATTTCCTTTTTTTTCCTTAATATTTATTTTTCTTTCATATAAGTCTTCTAATCGTCACTTTTCACCATAGCACAAACCTAGTCACGCACCCACGCTCGTCAAGCTTGTAGTAGTGTACTTATCACAGACCGTTGTATGAAACATTACAATCCTGGTCCTTGTTTAATTATGTGGCAATAGCAACAATAATAATTTGCCATGGTTACCTTGTCAATAGCATGACGCGTTCCCGGAACGGGACTCATGACGTCATCTTTTTTGTGAATGCTGGTGTTCCAACAATTTATAGACGTTATCACGTCAAAAAACTAGCAGGATTCTAAAACGTCTGATATTTGTGAACAAATGTACCCTGAGTAAAACGATTGAAAAGCATTCAATGAAGGAAACTGCTCGGTTCTCACATTTCAATTCGAACAATGATTTCCAAAAGCAACTTTTTATAGTAGATCAGCCATATCCATGTGAATGCGTTGCTATTGTCCGTTCGGCTTTATGATTCGTCATACGTCTCAAAGTCGACTTAATAGCCTGCTTAATTCGCGCCAAGAGGAAATAGAAATTGGTGGGGGAGCCATCGCTCCGCCGGAAAAGTCCCTCTCTTCGTAGACGTGCGGATGGCCCAGCTATTGTGTTTCCACTAATAAAATTTAATGATGTAAACGGATAGCGCGAATTTATCTAACTGAGAAGATCGTAGGGAGCCGAAAGCTCTGAGGGGAAATCAATTAAGGACAATTGGTATATCAGTTGTGTTGTTGAATTAATTTAAGTTTGTTACATTAAAGTAAAGTACTATAGGTGCCTACTGAAATGGGATACTGTTGATTTATGCTATAAAAGCTTTTAGACTAAAATAAAATATACTATTGTTCCTGCAGTGGGACATACGGTAAAAATAAAAATAAAATAGATACACAATGTAAATAAGAAAAATGGAACGAAGTCCCTTTCCTTCTTTTTTGTGTTTTTTTTTCTCTTACATTTTTTCGTTTCACGTTTTCGTAACGCGTTACATTTTTTCTCGGCAACCCGCGATCGTTCCTATAATGTTGTTTCTAGCACCTACTATAAATTTAACTTGTTCTGTATAAGAATACAAAACAAGTACCTACCTATACAATAAAACGCGTTTATTTTCAATGTATTTGAGTATAATCACAAAAACCTAATATAGAAAACAATTTGTTCTAAGTAGGTTCTATAATGATTGATAGTTGGTGTTTTTATTTTAGCTTTTAGTAGATTATTTATATTGTAATACATTTTAAACGTAGTTAGTAGATGTTCCTTGAATGTGTGTACAAATAAAATTCAACTAATGTCCTCATATCAATACCACTTTGACACATGAATAGATCTAATTTACTTTAATGGAAAACCGAATTATTGTGTACTCAACGTAATGGAGTGATAATTGTCCACCGAAACAGAAGTAACTCTGTTAATCACAATGAGAACACGCCGCTCGGTTCGCTCGTATCGAACCTTTCCAACCTACTCTTTATACAAACTATAATGTGTACACAGAGTCCCCTGTTAGTATGTACAAATGCCACCAACCGCCATCGAAGCCCATCGTTATTTAATTATTAACACTACAATCGACCTAATTTTGATTTCTATTTGACATTTCGATTAAGTGCCCGCCGGCGAAGGGCCATTTTGTGACATCTGTCCTCCAATGTGTTACGAACTATAAAATTCAATTTCCCCAATCGACTGGCTCGACACATTTATTATTCATAGACCGGTACGTAGATGCCTGGCCACTAACAGATGTGATCTTTTACGTAAAAGAATATCAAAAAACATGACGTCCATACCGAGCTTTGCCCGGTTCCATTGGTTATGAATAATAAAACGTCACAAAAATATATTTTCATGTATTCGAATAAAATAATAAACGTTTTATTCGGATCCTTACAAAATAGAAAAGCGATCGCGTGACGACTTGATCGAATGAAATGAGTTTTCATTTCAGTAAGTACCTACTTACTTATTGAAAACAATCGGGTCGGTTCTGAAAAGTTATCAATTTTGCAATGTTCTAGCTCATCGGGAATCAATCGGTTTAGGTCACGATATGATTGCATTTAATAGTTAACTCCATTAGAGGCAATAGTCGGTGTAATGACTGTATCGTATCAGGTGGCTGGCCGGTCGACGGGGTGTATAGGTAGGTAGGTAGGTACTAGCTATAAGCCTATAGGTGCTATGGTACCTACTACCCTAATGTGACCGGGATCAGGTTCTTCGATTAGCCTATAAATCAATCTACGTCGTCGGTAATGCATGAGCCATTTGCTAGCCGCCTAATTGCTGTTAGCGCCGCCCAATGGCCACATTAGTTTGAAAAGCTGCGCACTCAGCCCGCCCCAACGCCCCCGCAACGGTTGCTCGCCGCTCACAACTAGCTACATGAAATGGCTCGATTAGGTGTATTTGGGTGTAATGGCTGATTTTCTAGCTCAAGAGATGTAGCCCCGGCAAACAGCCGCGCTTACGCCACTCAAAGGCGGAGAAAATGGCTTAAGTGCTTTCTCTATTATGCTTAAGGTCGTTCGTGAAAAGGATAATTTTCAACTCTCCAGCGCCCTCGTTCTGAGAGGATGTTGGATAACTATGGATACGTTGTTTACTTTTCCACATTTTTTGCTAAGTATCTGCTGAAATCTGATCGAAGTCGGATTCTAAGTAGTTTGATAATTAATTATTTCAATGAATTCGTATACTGTGTGTAATCAAGCAACAAAAAAATGGAGGCTCATCGTATAAGTTTTAAATGGCTATTATTTTAGTTTTTCTATATCTATAATCATAGATAAAAAATATGATGATTGGATGTTGTTTAAGATAAAAGTAATTCAACTCAAGCAGACTTTAAGTGAGTAACAAATTTCTAAAATCGCTAATTTTTTAACTCTTTTGGACTTTACTTTTGTCTGTGAATCCCTTTACTTTTGTTCATTGGTAATAGAAAAATGCAAAGATATTGTGTTATTTTGTGCCATGTTCAGAATAAAAAAATAAAAATATAAAATACTATAAAGTTTTAAAACAAACAAGTAGGTAAGGTCCACTTTAAGCAATCCAAACCGAGATAATATATTTTTAAGTTGGGCAACCTATTGTCGCGGCGGGGGCGGCGGGCGACGAGGACGAGGGTAGCGAAATAAAGCTTTTCCAACAAACAATAGTTCCGGCCCTTTGTCGCGCTCCGAGTTGAGTAAACATTAGTAGTTGAGCCATTGTGAACGCCTTCTGAGTCGTGGCTTTCAACGCGTAACCACCGCGGAATCGGTTCGGGTATAAGACCCCGCTACATTTACCGAAAAGTTAATTATAACGCTTTTCCTGAAAGAAGGAACATGGGAAAGCTTTTGTTTATTGAAACACTCTTAGTACCTACTTAGGTAGGTACCTACGTACTTTCTTAGGAGGCATTAATTGTTATTATTAATTTGAATATCAGTTCTTCCGAGATACCTACCTAGAAGTAGGTTAGTACAACTCCTTTCTTAGACAGAAAAATACTAATATTTGAAAATGTCTAAAATATAAAGCTATCTAAATACATTGCAAGTGCAAACACGGCGGCGGGGTTCAAAATCGTGTAAGTGTAATATTACACTGCAAAATGTTATAGCACTTTGCGCAATTTGGCAAAATATGCAAAACCACCATGAAACCCTAAAAAAATAATAGAAGTCACGAACACAATATAAATTAAAGTTTCAACATTAACACCTACTTTCCATAATAGCCGATAAACCAAATTTAGTTTTCATGTTACGCACCCTCGTACTTATAATAAGCAATGATCAATGGAGAATAATCCTATTGTGTAGCGCGCAGACAAAAAACCATATCAGAATTACTTCGCTACGCTTTCCCGCTAATATCTCCATTACATTAATGTTGAAACTTCATTGTACACTCTACATGGAAGGATTACGCGCCAAAATGTTGACAGTTGTATAGACAAAAGAAGAGAGAATTCCGAAATACGTGGCGAGTGCATACGCACGCATAAAAGGTTATGTTTATTTGATTTGAGTCGCGCTGGCAACATAGAATAATGGCATGTTTTCGCCAACAGCGACGTCGTCGGGAGCTCCGACTTGAGCCTCGGGGCAATAAAATTAATGAAGCGTGGAGATGGGACCATTTTACTTGTATTATTCGTCTCCTGCGGCCTGAGACTGGAGCGAATGTCCATTAGTTCTGTTTTAACATGTTAGCGAGGTTGAAACGTTGTAAATGCGATTTAGTCTACACAGAGGGTGGAAAAGTAGCCGTAGAGATTTGGTTCCGATCAATATCCGACAGTATCGGAAGATATTCTTTGTACTTATAAATGAGCACTTAAACTATAGTACTTACGTAGAAAATATCAGTAAATCTTTATAGAAATACCCCTTTAGTAGCATATAGCCATTAGGTTGCGACAAACAAGAAGAAACATGAGGTATGGAGTTGTAAGTAAATGAAAGTTGGATAAGTAAAAGTGAAAAGAAGAATTGGTCGCACTCCGTAAGCACTTTTTCATTTCACCAAGTAGGTAAATGCTTTGCACATTAAAGCAGCACGCAACAAAAGTGGCATTACACCGCATTAGTGGTGAGCTGATGATCAGAATCTGATGGAGTAGCGGCGGTTACGGGCAGCCGCGCGCTATCGATACGATCTTAATCCACATTCACTCGTTCTGACACCCCGTACCATTTGCTTTGTCCATAGCTTTGAAAATGTCCTTTGAATTCCATTTGACTTTGTTTTGTTTGTTGAAAAAAACGTTTGTTCGCACCTAGCAACGTACCCATTGGGAATGAATGGGAAAAATCCCAGTCATTACTAGTAATATCTGGGATTGTTTCCGATTTATTTTACCTAGCAACTACCAAAGGGGAAAAAACAAACTTGGGTACTAACCTACCAGGCGATCAAAAATTATGAAGAGGTCTTACTTGATTCATTCATTTCAAGCAAACCATCTTCATTTATAAGTAAGTAGATACTCACTTCCAAAGCAAACTCTATCTACTGACGGCATAGAGGTAAGAATACTGACGAAGCAAAGAAAATAGCTATCATTATCTATAAGTACTAATATTATAAAGAGGTAACGTTGGTAACAAGTTTGTATGTATATATGTTGGGGATAATCTCCAAAACCATTTCATACATATAATATCTATGTATTTAATAGATACAAAAGTTGTGCCTAAAATTGTCTTTTGTTGATGAACGAAGAAAAAATGCTACATTTTAGCGCCAGACTTGAGTATCTAGTCTAAAAATACCTTAGTAGGTCCTTCCGTTAAAGGTAGGTACTTAATAAAGGATATAGAAGGCGCTAAACCGTCGCATGGTGATTACGCGAACATTTGTTACCTCTATTAGCATATCAAATGGCGTTATCTGATGGAACGGCTGCCCGCTCACATCGCACTGCATTTACTTAAATAATGTTAGCGAGACAATAACACGATCACTGATTTAACACAGTAACAAGAGAACTAGGGATATTGCACTTTTGTAGATTTTTATCGACCTTCGTACGTGTTTATTGAAAAGGTTGGATGCCCTCCAAGTTCAATGTGTTTAGTCTCAAATTACCCCAAAATATCGGTAACGATTGCACCTACAATTCCATCTCAGCACTTTTGAGAAAAACCTAAAACATTCGTTATAATCAACAATGTTAGTTGTAAGCGACGATGGATATATCTGCGACGCGTTGCGTTTGGCAGCATACTCGTAAATAGCCTTAAAACGGAGCGTCTCTTTTCTCTGTTTGTTATTTCGCAATTTTCTCAAAAGTAATGGATGGATTGGAATCAAACTTAATACAAAGCTAAATCAGCTGAATCAGTTCTTACCATTCAAAAGTTGCCCAGAAGAAATTGCTTCCAGCGATAAGGCCGTCCATTTATGTAACTTATACTTACTTCCTAACTTTTACTTTACTTTGCGTATATAGTGTTCTGTTTCTTCTTGTGTTGTACAAATAAAGTTATCTATCAATGGGATCGTATTTTTAGAAAGAATTTTGGTCTTACTTAGTGCAATCTGAGGGAAGCATCCGGAACGCATCCAGTTTGACAAGTCCATAAGCATCAGCAATTTGACTTTTTAGTATACCTATGCTATAGGAGGTCCTGAGAGTATGCCTAGAATATCTTATTTCAGAAGAATAGGGTTAACGGACTATAGTAGGTACCTACATGATTTTAACAAATGCGAGTCCGATTCGCGCTCGAAGGGTTCCGTACCATTATATTTTGTTATTAGTCATTTTTGTTAAGTTTAGCGCCAACAGAAATACATATCTGTGAAAATTTCAACTGTCTAGCATCACGGTTCATGAGATACAGCCTGGTGACAGACAAACAGAGTACAGACGGACAGTGGAGTCTTAGTAAAAAGGTCCCGTTTTTACCATTCCGGTACGAAACCCTAAAAACAATAACCTAAAATCCCTAAAAACGCCCGAAACACAGGATTTTT
Organism: Idaea aversata; assembly: GCA_907269075.1. Lineage (NCBI taxonomy): Eukaryota > Metazoa > Arthropoda > Insecta > Lepidoptera > Geometridae > Idaea > Idaea aversata. Next base: position 5,898,270 of record OU026084.1, read on the forward strand.
CCTAGTTCAGGCAAATGTATTATTTATCGTTTTAAAATGTGATGTATCTCTATAGTAAAATATTTTGTAAAAGTTTTTATTCATTTTATTCTATTCTATTGTATAATACAGATTATAAATAGGTTGCCTCAATTTACATAGACAGTAAGTATAATCACTACATAGTATAAAACAAAGTCGCTTTCTCTGTCCCTATATCCCTATGTATGCTTAGATCTTTAAAACTACGCAACGGATTTTGATGCAGTTTTTTTTATAGATAGAGTGATTCAAGAGGAAGGTTTATATGTATAATACATGCATAATATAGCCGTGCGAAACCGGGGCGGGTCGCTAGTCCGCAATAAAATTAACTCCCGTTATAAAACTTTTACCTACACAAGTAAAATCTAGCAAAAACATCCAAGGCTTTTATATTCGAATGATAAACTTTTATGTGAGTTAGATAACAACAATAGGCGTAGTAGGAACGAGCCGGGGCTTTAGTGCGTCCGATTTCCATACAAAAACTTCTATTTCCCGGACTAAATGGCACGTGAGAGGACATAAAACTGCGGGAAAACTACACACAGCCCCGCTACTGGTTACCTATTCTCTTTTATTTTTTCACCCTTTGCCAGTCAATGTTACGTAGAGTAGATATAAATGTAAGTACTAAAATTTATTGAGATGTCAGAATGTCTAGGTATATATTTAGCTTCATCACTACATAGTATAAAACAAAGTCGCTTTCTCTGTCCCTGTCCCTTTATCCTTATGTATGCTTAAATCTTTAAAACCACGCAACGGATTTTGATGCGGTTTTTTAATAGATAGAGTGATTCAAGAGGAAGGTTTATATGTATAATACATGCATAATATAGCCGTGCGAAGCCGGGGCGGGTCGCTAGTCTTTAATATAAAAATTAATCACTGCTTGTATTACTAAGAGCAAATCTCGAGAACAGCTAAACCGATTTCGCTAATTCTTTTTTGTGGTTTTTTATTGTCGAGGGAAGGTTCTTATGAAATAAAATATTAAGAAAATTGCGTAGAAATTTATTACGCGGGTGAAACCGCTGGGTGCAGCTAGTTACTTATAAAAATAGCCTACCTATGTGTTAATCCAGGTCTCCAGCTATCTACATAACAAGTTTCATCTAAATCGGTCCAGTAGTTTCGGAGCCTATTCGTTACAAACATACAAACAAAAAATCTGGTGAACTTGATCTATACAGGAAGAATATATACAAGAGGATTAATACGTCACTGAACATTGAAATAGGACAAAATCCTGGGACCACGAGAAAACAGCGAAAATATCTTTTCTCTTTATAATATTAGTGTAGACTAGCTTCTGCCCGCAGCTTTGTCATTTTACCCTCTTAGGGGTGAAATTTCGAAAAACCCCTTCTACCAACAACAACAATTCACAAAAAAATTCCTTCCAAACAACATGTCTATAGGACGAGCAGTATAAGCTGTTCGTTAACATATCAGTCAGTAAAAACTTTGCATTTTATATTTATCTATAGATTATTTATTACAATCAGTTCTTTATAAATAATGATTGACTAACTTTCGGTTAATTTATGATGGTATTTTGATCTTGCTGCGTAGCGTGTTTAAAATACAGTTTCTACGAGATTTCGTAGGCTGTAGCTTTCGATTATGGCTTTCGTAGTTAGATAGGTACTAAATGTTTTTTATATTCTTTGTTTTGTTTTTAGCCCTAAAAATAAAGTACAAGACTACGGAATATTTCCATTTAAATTACAAACTCGTAATAGGGAAATTCAAAGAAAATCCATAAAATAAAACTGTGACCGAGGGCCACGTATCCAACGTGGATACCGAACACACGTCAAATTGATCTCAAGCCTATACCGACTTGTGCCATCTCCCGAGGAAGTGATTTGTCAGCGACGCCCCCTCTCGATTGAATAATTCAAATAATCGAGGTATTTATATGTAAATAGCGGGCCACATCTCCATACGAAAGGGCCGATCGGTACATAAATTTTGGCAAGACTAGGAGAAAACTGCGACGCACCACCGAACTGATTTATTCGGTAAGTTTTGGAAAAAGTGGCGCGCGTCAGGAAATGTTTGTCTAATCGCGTTTATGGGCCGACCCCGGATTTTGTGCCTCAGAGCACACAGGGGTCCGTTACGACCTCACATACTACACTGATATACACAACAAACACACTATTTTATTACATACTGCAATTTCTATCGAAATATCACTATACTTATCGTAATTTGAAACCTACAACACTCACTGCAACTTTAGTTGTTTAGACATAGGTCTACGGAAATTCACCTAAAAATATATAATTAGGTCCTGACTGATTGACTGATATATCAACGCACAGCTGAAACCAATGCAAATGAATGGACCGGGCTATAGCATATAGACAGATAGCAGACATCCGCTAAGAAAGGATTTTGGTAAACTCTTACGCGGACGAAGGCACAGGTAAAAGCTATAAGCTATAAATCCATCATCATCTTCCTGCCCCTATCCTAATTTATTTAGGGTCGGCGCAGCATGTTTTCTTCTTCCATTCACTCTTAATAGTCGTCATCCCATCGTTCACATTCATCTCTCTCATGTCTTGTCTCACGCAGTCCATCCATCTTTTCTTAGGTCGTCCTCTTCCTCTCTATCCCTCTACATTCATACTCATCACTTTTCTAGTCATGCGTCTCTTCTCTTCTCATCACATGTCCATACCAACTCAAACGGTTCCCTTTTACTTTTTCAGTAACCGGTGCTACTTTCAGGCTTCCTCTAATATACTCATTCCTTATTTTATCCATCCTCGTTACTCCACGCATCCATCTCAACATTCTCATCTCCACTGCATGCAATCTTCTCTCATCCTTCTTCTTCACGGGCGGGCCAGCATTCCGATCCATACATGACGAGAGGCCTTATCACTGTTTTATAGATAAGCTATAAATATATGATAATGATTTATCAATACATAATAAGTGTTATCGATAGAATGTAAACAAATTAAATGTCCCCACAGCCACGAAATTTTCATAAACCCTATGAGATTAATAATGATTAAGACGTATTTGGTGGCAGCAACTCTAGCAACGAATATCATATGTCTGCAGTTCTATTACTCATCGGCTGTGAAGATCATCAATCACACAGCGAGCTTGGGGGTAAAGTGTTAATAATGCCAACCGGCACTATTGTTCGCTTCAAACTGAATTATATACGACCGCGGTAGTGCTACCTGTTTGTGGATTTACGAGACGATGTACCGATATCGTAAGTTTTAAGTAATTACTTTTCCGGGTCTTAATCGCAGTTTTTATTTTTCTTTCATTTATCTTACCTTGATTTTTCAACTATGTTACAATAGTCATGGTCGCGAGGAGACTAAAATATACGCGATTAAGGTCCGGGAAAATAATTACTATGAATACGAATCGTGTAAGTTTAAAAAGTTTTTGATAAGTTTTTTTTTCAAAAGCTTTTTAGTATAATAAATAACCTTCGATTGGTTATGGGTTGTTGACTTGGACAACAGAGACACGATAAAATTCTCGTGTCGCAGTGTTAGTAGCCAAACTCCACCTAAACGGCTGAACCGATTTGTATGAATTTTTTTGTGTATATTCGTTAGGTCTGAGAATTGAACACTATTCTATTTATTTTCTTTTATTTTTCCTTAATATTTTTTTTTGTAAATGGCAAAACAACGTTTGCTGACTGATTTATCCACGCAAAGGTAAGCCAATGACCAGATCGGGATGTAATTTGGCACACAGATAGCTTATTATAACGTAGGGATCCACTAAGAAAGGATTTTAGATAAAGTCAACCCCTACGCGGAAGAAATCTAGTTAAAATATTGAAACGCTGGCGTATTTGTGAACACGAACTACAATTTGAATTGAAGTAGAACGGTGGAATGTGTCGGTGTGATGTTGTCAATCGTCGTTAAAGCGGTCGGTGGATTGGCCTAGTATGAAAAACCTAACATTTCAAGAATAAAATAATATTTAAGCCTTCTGCAATTACTTTATTACTTATTCTTCACCTTCTTCAATATAGTTTTTTTCAATAAAAATCATTAGTGGCTACCACGGAATTCTGAAAGAACCTAATCTATTGGTAAAAATTACAACTAAACTGTAATTAATAGATAGAATTGAAAAGCTCTACCTACAATAATACGTAAGTGAGCAACAAAACACACTTTATCAGGTGGCAGTCGCTTTATTCTGCTAATGACCAACCCCGCCGGGGTAATAAAAGTCGATATCAGCCTCCACCCTGACCATTGCTAACATCGTTTTGATACTTTAACATTCCATTAACATTTAATTCGTGTGATTATCCATTAACTACACTGCTTGCAATCGTAGAAGCTATTTGTCAGGTAGTAAATAAATATTTAAATGAAATGAGGAATTTCTTTCAACCATCAATTACCTATACTACACAAGAAAAAAATAAGGTTTCTTGATGCAAGAAATAATCCTATTCGTATAGACGCTAGACTCTAGCAAAAATGTTCTCTAGCGGCTAGTGAATAATTTGTTGGTTTTAGTAAAAAATCTTAAAATGATAAGCAGTAGGTATTCTTTTTTTAAGAATACCTATGAAGAATACCTACCTACTGTTCATTATTTTCTAGAACATTTATTAAAAACAAGAAATTATTTTGTAGAGTATAGTCTCTCTCAAACAAGAAATAGAGGGAGAGGATCTTCAATGCTTCAAGACACCTGAAAAAAGATAAAGATACAAAGCTTACTAGCTTGAAAAACATTTTATCTATGCCTATACTTAGGTAGGTTTTTAATTAAAATAAAAAAAAATAGTGCAAAATTTATTTATTGCAACTTGATTGCAAGAGCAAAGTTATCAAATAAAATATTCTTGCTAAAATGAAACTATCAAATATAGATGATTGGAGTATATGCTCAGCGGAGCGCGGCTGAGAATTAGCGGCGACGGAAAAGAAAAATGATTGTGACAGTCCGCCGAACACCACTAATGGAGAACGCGTTTGCGAAATACCCCCACTTAAGTCTTCACCCTGCACACCATTTATAATTCACTAATAAATAGCTTTACCTAGACTGTAACAATCATTCATTAAGTATATTGTTTACTTAACCTACTTATATCTGTATTTATTAAAAACTAGCAGCGCTCCGCGGTTTCACCCGCGTAACTCCCGATCCCGTGGAAATATCGGGATAAAAAGTAGCCTATGTCACTCCCAATGAATGAATGTATCCTCACATGAAGTTTCAACAAAATCGATTCATTAGTTTCGGAGTTTATCCAATTCAAACAAACAAACAATCCAATCTTTCCTCTTTTATAATATCAGTATAGATATATTTATCTATCTATAGGTCTATATGACACCCAACACCTCCCTAGCCAGTTGTTAATACCTCTTAATCTCCAGTTTAAAAACGATCACAGATAGATAACATTCGATAAAACTAGGTATAATGGGGTGACTTATCTCATTCGTGTATCTACCTACTTAATTCAAATCGTTAAATTCTGAGGGCCATTCGAAACAAGTTGGAAAGCTGTAGCAATAACCGGGGACTCCACCCCAACAATACAACACTCCCCTAACAAATTAAGTGTAAAACAAACCTAATGAAATTTAAATATCTCTTCGGCGACGGAATAACTGCACAAATAAAATCATGTCGGGAGGGGGAGTAGGTACCAATAATCGCTTATTGTATATGTTATGGACCAAGTGATTAATTCGGGCATTATGTATAATGACAAGCTACTTTGGGCAAAGTGATTAATTATCATCTAAACTTTAATATTTATCACACTGTCCGGGCATTATGAATATTGCTACTTGATCGTTGGGCAATGTGATAATAGAGAAAGATTCTATGAGGAAAAGAGCTCCTTTAAACGCTTCGCTCGCGCGTGTTTTGTCACAATATCTAAGCTAACCTAACCTACCTTTCTGGCACCCAATTACATTTTTTACCATTTAATTTTTTTTTTGTTTAGTTTTGCATTTAAAGCGTGGACACGTAGGTCCAAGCATCTATAAAATAAAGAATTTTTGTGTTTCAAATGTTGATTTAATGTCTTAAATAGAACTAACAGTAATAAAACATGTATTTTTATTACCCTGCCCAATACGTGACAGGCATTATGTATAATGCCCGGGCAATATGATTATTTCAATAGTTTTAATCACATTGCACTCTCATATTGGTCATTATTCATAATGCCCGGGCATTATGTATAATGTCCAATTAATCACTTGGTCCATAACATATACACTGTACGAATTTATGGTGTTTGATTGTTTAAGAACTTTGTTCCGGTGGAATACAGCTCATGTTGTCTTGGTATGGGGAATGTAAAAGCTTTCCAAAGGCGGCAGGGTTGCAGTTCCTCTAGCAACGATATCAACATAAGGAGGGGCGGAGATGCTCTCTAGACAGTAATAGGTTCTTGGGGTGACAGCAGGTTCTTCATTGTTAGCTTGTTAGAGGATAATTCAGAGTAATTTATTTAGCGATGTGTGTATGGAGGATGGCTGATTGCGGTTTATATGTTAACTTTATTAGGCATTTGAAACGTATCGTCCGCGTCGTCGTTTTGTCATGATTTCAAAACACATTTGATTTCAGTTTTATTGTACCTAGATAGACGCACAGTTGTACGGTCGGCTGCATAATTGCAGATCGTCGGCTGCATAATTGCAGACCCACCGTAGAGCTCCAAAACGGCTGTTATAAGTAAGTTTTCAACACAAGCAAGATTCTAGACACGCTGCTTTAGTTGAAGTTTAAAGTCTTCTAACTCATCAATTTATCAAACATAAATTATTGGAATGAAAACATTCCAATAATAGTAACTTTCGAACACTACCTGGGGCTGCAATTATGCAGCCGACGTACAAATAAATAATCAGGACTATTCCGTTAAAGAACTGTCAAAATCTGTTCAGTTATTCCAGAGATAACTTCCAACATACATCAAATCAAACATTACCTCTTTATAATACTAGTAAAGAGACAACACTTTTTAACCGACAAAAAAGGTGGTTCTTATTCTACTATACTAGATACATGAATGTTATTGTAACAAAAAAAATGGAGTAGGTAGTTTCAATTGCTTGAGTACCTACTTAGGATTTCTACCCGACTCGACTGCAAGGTTTATTATGTTTTTCGCGCTTATCTTTATCGTATGTTTGTTTGTACCTAATATTCTCTAATTACATTTTAAAAACTTGAACATAAACTGAAGTCATAACAAACGTTAAAGCCTACTTTATCCAAACAGTTAATTTAACAGTAAAAACATTATTATTCAAACAGATTGAGTCAAGATCCAAATGAATCTTAAAACACGTAGCCGCCCCTCAAAGGGAAGGATACTAATTTTCTTTCAACTTCTAAAAGAAGCTTTCTTTTAAGAAGTGGAAAAAAGTTACAATCGAAAAGGAAATTTGCGTTTTAAATCCTCTAATGAAGCTGAGAAGTTTGTAATGGAGGGGCGAAAGGCTGGTTGCAAATTGAGGAAAAACAGATCGAGATTGGATGTAGGATGTACAGTCGCCTGCATAATTGCAGTCCCCGGTAGAGTTCGAAATTACTTTTATTGGAATGTTTTCATTCTAATAATTAAACTTTAAACTTTAACTAAAGCAGCGTGTCTAGAATCTTGCTTTTGCTGAAAACTTTCTTATTACAGCCGTTTTGGACCTCTACGGTGGGTCTGCAATTATGCAGCCGACGGTCTGCAATTATACAGCCTACCGTACAACTAATAATAATTTAATAATTTTTGTTTGATAAATTGATGAGTTAGAAGACTTTAAACTTTAACTAAAGCAGCGTGTCTAGAATCTTGCTTTTGTTGAAAACTTTCTTATTACAGCCGTTTTGGACCTCTACGGTGGGTCTGCAATTATGCAGCCGACGGTCTGCAATTATACAGCCTACCGTACAACTAATAATAATTTAATAATTTTTGTTTGATAAATTGATGAGTTAGAAGACTTTAAACTTCAACTAAAGCAGGTGCCTAGAATCTTGCTTGTATTGCAAACATTCTTATAACAGCTATTTTAGAGCCCTACGGTGGTTCTGCAATTATGCAGCCGACCGTACCTACCTAAAAGACGGCGCAGGACTTTTTATACACTCTTTACCCAAAGAAGAAAAAACCGATTATAATTCGAACAGTTCTTTTATTTTACTTTTTAAGTTAAGGTATAGGTATACTTAGCTTTATGTTATAGACTAGCTTTTGCCCCCAACTTCGTACGCGTGGTAGTTTTGTTTTATGTACTTAAACCTTCCTCTTGAATCACTCTATCTATTAAAGAAACCGCATCAAAATCCGTTGCGTAGTTTTAAAGATCTAAGCATACATAGGGACACACAGACAGCGGGAAGCGACTTTTTAGGGTTCCGTAGCCAAATGGCAAAAAACGGAACCCTTATAGATTCGTCAAGTCTGTCTGTCTGCCGTATGTCACAGCCACTTTTTTCCGAAACTATAAGAACTATACTGTTGAAACTTGGTGAATAGATGTATTCTGTGAACCGCATTAAGATTTTCACACAAAAATAGAAAAAAAAAAAACAAAAAAATTTAGTTCCCCATAGGTACTTTGAACTGAAACTCAAAAATTTTTTTTTATCAAACCCATACGGGTGGTGTATCTATGGATAGGTCTTGAAAAATGATATTGAGGTTTCTAATATCATTTTTTTTCTAAACTGAATAGTTTACGCGAGAGACACTTCCAAAGACGTAAAAAGTATGTGTGTCCCCCTGTAACTTCTAAAATAAGAGAATGATGAAACTAAAAAAAATATATGATATACATTATCATGCAAACGTCCACCCAAAATTGATTTGAACGAGATCTGGTAAGTAGTTTTTTTTTAATACGTTATAAACCGTAAACAGCCCTTCAACCCTTCATTCATGTTTTTTTACCACTAGCGCCATCTATTTTTTTATGACTCCTATTTAACGTGACTTTTATGTGATGATAATGGTACGGAACCCTTCTTGCGCGAGTCCGACTCGCACTTGACCGGTTTCTTTTATACTATGTAGTGATGTTAAGAAGGAAAATACTCGTAGATGAAATTCTACAAATTAAATTACAATGTCATACCGATTGTATTTTGATTACAAAAAATATCAAAAAGCTGAGTTTGAGATACTTTGACGATAGTTTGTGAATTGAATAAGCTACGAAACTACTGGACTAATTTCGATATGAAACTTGGTATGAGGATACAGTACAGTATGGGTCATAAGTAAATGATCAGTTTGCTACAATAATACTATCAACAAGTATTGGAGTTACGACCTTCTTCTAATAGACGTTACACACAAACATAAATACTTGAATCAAAAGTACTCGTTGTGTGAGTGGTATAAGCAGCCACCCGCTACACCAACCGATGTGGCTCGATCCTCAAGTTACGTTGTTATAATGTTCAAATAGTGCTGCACAGGATTGTAGACGTTACGGTGGGCAGAGAGTTTTGACCGTGGATTGTACATGAGCCGATAATAATAGTATAAGTAGTAGACACAACAGTTCACCACACAGGGCATTTACCAAACAATACACGTCTTTATTTTTATACGTCTGTTTTTCTGTCGTTTTTCCTGACGTGTACAATTTGGGGGTCTTCAAGTCGCGAGTGAATAGGTATCTTCTAGGAAGGCGTGTTACATCTTAGGCCGCATCGTCACCTACCGTCAGGCAGGTGTGATAGTGGTAAAATGCTGACTTATCTTAAGTAAAAAAAAATGGTTGTAAATTCGGTTTATAAACGGACGATAATTTTACGTGATAACGCCATAAGAAAACGATAAAAAATTGAGTATTCTTTTTCTTCTCCTCCTTTTTTTTTTATGTATTTTTTTATAAGTCTTCTTTTCGTCACTCGTAAAGTCATCACCATAACACAAGCCCAGATGAGCGATATTATTATTAAACAATACCATAGCAACGATAATACGGTGCAATGGTTACCTTGTCAATAAAATGACGCGTTTCGGGAACGGGACGCATTATGTTCCGGTAACGGGACACTTTTTTGTGAATGCAGGTGTTCCATCAATTTATTAGACGTTATCACGTCAAAAATGTTCCACTGCGGGAGTCAAAGCCGCAACCTTCTGAATCGATATGAGGTCGTCAGATTTGCTGTAATATCTATCACGCATACGTACCATGTTCTAGCCGAGTAAAGCAACGAACTTAAAAAGCCTGTCTGTTAAGGTGAAAGGGTCCCAGGCGCTCTCTCCATACAAACGTAGTCGACTGTTTCCTCCCTGGATAATGACACTAGCACAAATATTTTTGTGCCATAAAACCTATAACTGCCATGACTATGCCCCTATGTCTTGGTTTTTTTTCATTTTCTAGTAGAGGCATGGGGCATGGCATGGTCATGGCAGTTATAAGTTTTATGCAACAAAAATATTTGCTCTAGTGTCATTATCCAGGCAGGAAACAGTCGACTACGTTTGTATGGAGAGAGCGCTCGGTACCCTTTCCTCTTAAAAGTTATCGTTGATTTTGCATTTAGGTAGATGTCTAAAATAATTAATACATATTTCATTTTGTAACAAAAATTTATTAATGTACATAATTATATGTTTATATATATAAATGTATTCCGTTATTATTAATTATAATCTTTACCGAATTAAAATACATTATTTATACATTTTTACACATTGACAATTATATTTCATTTCATTTATCTATTAATTTATTGAGAAAATAAGAAAAAAAAATTAGAACGCTTGCTGGCCCCATAAAATAAACAAAACATAAATAATATTGGCATATTATTTATGGCTGGCGCACAACTGATCCTTTAAGTAATAACAGAGTGGGGGAGAGGTAACATAACGTCTTCAGACGTCTAAACTATTCACAACTATTCACGTGCCATCAAAAAGACGTCTGAAGTATTCACTTGACATTCAACTGACGTTTGAACTACTCAAGTGACCTCAAAAAGACGTGCAACTGACGCCTGAACTATTTACGTGACCTTAGACGCCTGAACTGTTCACGATGTTAAGACGTGAAACTGACGTCTGTACACTTCACGTGACGTCCAGACATTCTACTGACATCTAAAGTATTCTCGTGACATCTTACTGATGTCCGAACTATGTACACGACGTCAGACGCCTGAACTATTCACGTGACGTCAAGACATTCTACTGACATCTAAAGTATTCTCGTGACATCAATAAAACGTCTTACTGTCTTGATGTCCGAACTATGTACATGACGCCAGACGCCTGAACTATTCACGTGATGTCAAGAAATTTTACTGACATCTGAACTATTCAGTGACCCCTGCACCACACTCGTATTCTAGAAACGTGCAATATATCGGTGTCCATGTAATATAGAAGCAATTATCCAACGTAGAACGTAGATAAGGTAATAAAGAGTTAACCGACCAATTACTGCGCGACCGCCGCGTTCGCAATGATGGATGGCGAGTTGATCGTCTCCCCGAGGCTCTCCAGCAGCTCCTTGCGGTAGTCGTCGAAGTCGCCGTCGACCTGGTGCAAATAAACAAGGTAGATATTAAGAAAAATCATTGATTACAATCATTCATCCCATGGCATTAGGGTGGCAGAAATCTAACGGTCACTCTATTTAACATGTTAATGCAATGTGACATTTTATTGAATTGTAAACTAGCTGCACCCCGCGTAAGTTCCGATCCAGTAGGATTATCGGAAGAAAAAGGCCTATGTGTTAATTCAGGTCTCCAGCTCTCTACGTACCAAGTTTGGTCGCCCTCCATTCAAAAGTTTTGGCGTGAAGGAGTATCAACTTGTACTTGTACTTGGGCTGTTTTCCGCGATAAGACCCTTTTTTAATTGGGTCCTGTTTGCGTGAAGATGGAGTAGGCTTGCCCAGCACCTACCACCCTCTCAGCTTAGTCAACCAAGTCCAGACGAAAGAATTCGTCAATGCTGGAACCAACTAAACCACGGGTTATCACTACGTAGTATAAAGCAAAGTCGCCTTCCGCTGTCCTTATGTATGCTTAGATCTAAAAGTACGCAACGGATTTTGATGCGGTTTTTTTAATGGATAGACCGATTCTAGAGGAAAGTTTTAGTATATAAAACAAAACTACCACTCGCTACACTACAAAGGCTCGGGTTACAGCTAATTTATAATATAAGTAGGTCATTAAATATTACCTCATTAATAGTCTGGTCCTCTATAACATAGAGCGCGCACTCCGTCTCCCTGATGAGACGTTCGTCGTGAGAGACGATGATGACGCCTCCTTTGTACGCGTTTATTGCTTCGGCGAGCGCGTCTATACTTTCTATGTCCAAGTTGTTCGTCGGCTCGTCCTGGGTTAGAAACAATTATATTTATAGGTTTCATGTAAACATAGTTAGGTAATCAAATAAAAGCCAGTGCACAAAAAAGGGAGCCATCTTATAGAAAGAAAGAATTAAACAATCGCTTGAAGATATCCGCTTCAAAATTATGATATCAGTTTCGAAACTTCAGCATGAAGCGCTTCATAACACATGTGCAGGTGTTGTGAAGCGCTTAATGCTGAGACGGTTTCCTTTTTTTTTTGTTGTGACACTCTTTTTAACAGCTTTTATTTAACTTGCACTGTATGTATGTTTGTTCGGTTGGAATCTTACAACTTAATTTTGAAGCGGATATCTTCAACCGATTGTTTAATGTTTTCTTTCTATAAGATGGCCCTCTTTTAGTAACAAAATCTTCTACATTTATAAAAGACAAAATCACTGACTCACTGTTTACAAAATCTCAGAAAGAACAAGTGATAAGAGTCCCTCATTTTGCATGAGGTTACTTTTAGAACGTAGATGCTCACTAAGATGAGATTTTGCTAAATTCGACCTCTAAAAGCCTAAAACTGACTGACTGACTGACGGATCAACGTACAGCCTAAACCGCTGATCGTAGAGACCTGAAACTTGGAGGGTGTGTTCTTTGTATGACGTAGGCATCCGATAAGAAAAGATTTTCCGAAATTCTACCCCTTAGGGGGTGAAAAAGGGGGGCAAAGTTTGTATGGGACGTGATTTCTTAGTTCATTTTCGACTTTTACGCGGACGTAGTTGCGGACTAGTAGTCAATATAACACTTATTGGCGGTAGCTGAATGAAAAGGGCCAGATAAATTTTCCACTTCAGTCATGCCATAACAAAACTGAACAAAAATAGTGGATGAAACTTACAAATCGCATTTGTGGTGTGATATTCGTGAACAATGTTAATGATAGGGATCAGTTCCTAAATATATATTATATATTATGAGCCTGTAGTGTCCCACTGCAGGGCAAAGGCCTCTCTACTACCCTTCCAGTGATCGCGATCTTGTGCGACGGATTGTCAATCTGCCAGAAATTTGTCCAAGTCGTCACGCCACCTTCGGCGTGGTCTGCTGGGTTGTTGTTTTCCGTTGGTTGGAGTCCAAACAGTTGTTCCTGTAGATTATAAACTAATATACAACTTACCAATATAACAACATCAGGTGCCATCAAAGTAAGTTCAGCCATCGCAACTCTAGCCTTCTGCCCCCCACTAAGATCCTTCATCTTGATCGTATGCGCGTGACTCGCCAGCCCGAACGTCCCGAGAGCTTTACGTGCCTTCTCGTATTCCAACTTGAAGAGACGCTGCAGATATTCGACGGGAGATTCTTCGGCGGTTAGATGCTCGCCCGAATGCTGGTCGAAACGACCTATTCTCTGTTGGAATTTATTGAACACAATTGAGAAAAACTAAAGTTATAATCCGGTTTTTACAGTGAGGAAAATGGTCGAAAATTACGTTCTAGGGCTGATCATGATTCAAAGACTCGGGATCTCATGGAACATTCACCAATCACCGCTAAAAATAATAACCCTTACAACCCCAAACACAGGGTTGCGGGTTCGATTCCCGCCTCAGACAAGTATTTATGTTTAGATATTTGTCTGTGGTCTGGTTGTTTTTATCTATTAAAATAATATATTTACAAAAAAACGTATATAAGTAGTATACTTATCCGTTGTCTAGCACCCATAACACAAGTTTAGCTACTTAGCTTGGGGCTAGATGGCGATGTGTGGAATGTCGTGCAATATTTATTTTATTTTTATTTAATTACTTACCAATCTATGATTCCTAATAAGTTCACCAACAATTGGACTAAGTTCACCGACGAGTAGTTTGAGGAAGGTTGATTTACCGACGCCGTTCGGTCCCACGATCGCAATACGAGAGTTCAAATCAATACCGAAATCGACGCCCTTGAACAACGGCTTCTGACCGAGGAAGTTGAAGTCTACATCTGGAAGGTGAATGAGACAGGATTAGAAACAAAGCAAGGGTATTTGGGCGCAATTTCAGATCAACTGCGTATTTTACGGTAAAAGGTTTCGGACAAATACAAAAAATGCTGACAAATATTATCGGTATTTATCAGATACTGACAGATATTGACAAACTCTGACAGATACTGAAAGATTATTGACAAAATCTAACAGATACTGATGAACACTGATAGATATTGACAAACATTGCCAGATACTGACAAACACAGATAAATTCCTAACAGACTGAACCTCAAAAACATCTAAGATGTTACACACACAGCAAAACTATAAGGTTTAATTTTTTTACCTTTTCAGAAAAAGAAAAACACATTATTAGAAATTGGCTGTTGTCCGCGACTTCGTACGCGTGGTAATTTTGTTTTATCCAAAACCTTCCTCTTGAATCACTCTATCTAATAAAAATACCCCATCAATATCCGTTGCCGCATCAATATCCGTTGTTGTCTGGACAGACAGCGGAAAGTGACTTGATTTTATACTGTACTAGCGACCCGCCCCGGCTTCGCACGGCTATTTATATCTATTAAAAAAAAACCCATCAAAATCCGTTGCGTAGTTTTAAAGATTTAAGCAGTCAAAGGGAAATAGGGACAGAAAAAGCGACTTTGTTTTATACTATGTAGTGATTTTGTACTGACTTTATTTTGACTGTATTTTATACTATGTAATGAATGATACAGGCTGTATCATACAGCTTAATTAAATCTTATAATTAGTGGCACAATTACCGCTGATAGCAGTCTCTTATGGATTTTACGAAAGGGTTAAGGGCTATGTACGTACTGTGTAGACCAAGTATAGGCGGCTGCAACGGCGGCGGGTCGGGGAAGTTAAATTTGACGACGTATTCCTTGGGTCGTTGGAGCAGCGTCACGGGCGCAGAGCCTTCCGTTTCTTCCTCGCGTTGAGCTTTCGTACGATTCTTCTCTTGTTTACGGGTTAGAGTCTCTTTCTGTTTCTTTTCCTGTTACAATTACAATAGTGATGGTTACAAAAAATCGGTGGTGACACACAGACAGACAGACCGATAAGAGAGATAAGATGGATAGATAGATAAATTCTTTATGACAAACACCATTTTTAAATTACATAAAATATAAAAAACTAAACTTAAGTCTAAGTGTTACAAAGGACGACCTTATCGCTCAAAGCAATCTCTTCCAGGCAATTTATGGATGGACAAGAAGTTGAGAGTGATCTTATAAGGGTTCCTTTTTTTACCTTTTGAGGTACAGAACCCAAAATTATGTTTAGTTCGCCCTGGAGATACCGCTAAGATTAACAACAGGATATTGATATTTTTTAAGGTCGTACGTGTCCTAGATCACTTGAAAGTTACGGAGAGAATCCCACTAATATAATGCGTGTTAATATGTTTTTTCTGTCTTACGCATAAATTGCTAAATCGATTGCGATGAACATTTGTAAAGCTGAAGCTGAAATCCCTAAGGTACTGTTTAATAGGTAATCAAATAGCTTAATTGAGGTATCAAATGAAAGGACCTGATTCATACAATATGAAACCGGTATCTTCTCAAAATGAAAAATTGATATATAGTAATATTATAAAGCTGAAGAGTTTGTTTGTATGAACGCGCTAATGTCAGGAACTACTGGTTCGGATTGAAAAATTATTTTTGTGTCTGATAGTCCATTTATCGAGGAAGGCTATAGGCTAATTTTCATTTTGGACTTGGATTTGGATTTACGTGGGTGAAACCACGGAGCGCAGCTAGTAAGATTTAAATATCGCAATACTCGGTAAAAACGAGAAAAAAAATGTTTAATGAAAATGATCAATGAATGATCAGTGACACCATTGTCACTAACACTAATTATTGCCTTGCCTCATAGCATGCCTCTTTAAGTGGGCGGGAGGGTGGTGCATATTGCATTTTGTGTTTTGGCGCTAGGCTCGAAACTAAAAAATAAATATCAATACTTCCATTACAGTTTGGAGTTCCGAAAAGTAACGCCGGATTCAATCTACTTTAGACAACTAAATATGGTCCATACAAAAAGTGTTAGTAATCAAAAATAAATAAAACAAAACTTATACAACTAAATGTTAGTAGCTTACATACTAAACTTATGTAGGGAGTAAAAATAAGACCACTGTACACAGGCAGGCTAGCAGTTATAGCGGAGGCAGTAAGGGGAACTCTGCTATTACCCTTCTCATTAGAGACTGCCATAGTGGGGAGTCATACCTATCTGCAACTGTAAAAAACATTTATAAAAATTAATCAACTTACAGCCTGTTTCTTCGATTGTCCTCTCGCCTTGAGCTCCTTGATCTTCTTCTCTTGCTTCTCGTACTCCTTGATCTGCTCCTTTCTCTTCTGCGCGTACATTTTCTTGAACATTGAATAATTGCCCTTGTAATAGAACAGTTTCTGTTGATCCAAGTGTATGATTTCATTGCAAACGTTGTCTAAGAAAGACTGGTCGTGGGATACAACCAGTAAAGTCTTCTTCCAGCCTTGTAGGTAACTGAAATAAACAATATTAAGATTATAAAATAAAGAATAATAAAATTATTGTTTATTATATAACATTTTTTATAACACAAGCTTAGTTGCTTAACTTGAGGCTAGATGGCGTTGCAAGTCCGGCAATACTTAAGGAGGAAGTCAACAATACAGTGCTTCATTTGATGTATACGTCAGGGCGCCGCCATCTTGACTACTGTTTTGTGTCTATAATAAATAGGAATAAAATAACGGAACGTGGTTCATTCTATCGCAGTAGCTTCATGATGCCTGAACCTTTTCATGGTCGAACAATTTATGTGAGTTAATTAGTTTAATACCTTTTAGTGAGTGGATTAGGCGTTGTAGTAAAATAACGCTGATGGGTATGTAATTTATATGATTAAAATAATAAAATATGTTCTGAAGGCAAATTCTCGTAAATAACGTTGTTTAAATTACATTTCAATAACATCCCGATTGCATTTCGATTGCAAATGATACCCTCAAAGTTAGTTTTTTTTTACAAAAAGCTTACTTTGAGGGTATTATTTGAGATCGAAATGCAATCGAAATGATATTGAAATGTAATTTGAAAAATGTTATTTACGAGAATTGGCCTTCAGATGATAAGTGCCTTTATTACGTAACCTACACTCAGATTTGGATAAAATAGCTGGTCTTATATCTCTGGCTTTATAAAAAAATATATAAGATTTTTCCTAATTAATATTGCAGGACATTCCACACATCGCCATCTAGCCCCAAGCTTGTGTTATGGTGATCTGAAGACCAATTCTCGTAAATAACATTGTTCAAATTACATTTCAATATCATTTCGATTGCATTTCGATTGCAAAAATACCCTCAAAGTCGTTCAAAATACCGACATACTCCGCTTTAAAAAATAACTGACTTTGAGTGTATTTTTTGTACTTAATCGAAATGCAATCGAAATGATATTAAAATATAATTTGAACAATGTTATTTACGAGAATTGGCCTTCAGATAACCGATAGAATACTTGACGTTTAGAAAATTAAAAATTTGAAATTTATCGTTTGAAAATTAACGGTCGGCTGGATCAGTTTTGTCGACTATTAGCGATAGTTAGTTGTTAAGTTGACTATGGTCGAGGGGGCGGAGTCACTTCTCCCCCTTACGCAACGCTGGGTGTGTGCGGAGTCGATGTGAGCGCTTGGACGCACGGTGCGAGCTCAGTCCGTTAGAGAGCGAGGTAGCGCATACACGTGCTCAGCGGAGCGTTCCGTCTATTAGTCAGACTCCTTTTTGTCTACTTTTAGGTTTTTATAATATTAGTATCGTGTAATCCATCTATGTGATTTAGACTTGCTACGAGTGTATCTGTTCTCTTAACCCGTAACCTCCACGTCTACAGACTGTTACCATGGCTGAAAAGGGTGACCAACTGCCTTTGTAGATTTTTTTTTAAGTTTAAATCTGTACACAATTATCTATTCGACAGCGGGAATCGAACCCGGAAGTTTCGCGTCGCAGACGGGTGTTCATCTACCGCGTCACAGTAGTCGTCGAACAAGTTATTTGTCAGAAAAAAAACCGATTGCCTTACCAAAAAGGATCGATCATAATCAAATGAAAAATAAAAAAGTTACTCACTTGTCCAACCAAATGACGGCGTTCAGATCCAAATGGTTTGTCGGTTCATCGAGTAATAATAGCGTCGGTTCTACGTACAAGGCCCTGAGGAACACACAATTACAATGAGCAAACACATCACTAAGCAGTATCCCATCTGCACCATTCCAGCACACAACTTATGACAGCTATTCGTTTGTAACTTGGTTACTATGTTGTGTGCTTCTTGTGGTGCAATAAATGAATATCTATCAATAGGGATACTAGATTGGCTTATATATTTTAAGCTAGTTTCGAATGGATGTACTTATCCTACTATTCCCATTATGAATTTCCATTGATGGAAATACGTTCCATATCTCTTTAGAATTTTATTTATCAGGCCGTCATAAATATTAAAGTGGAAACAGATTCTAAAATAATACCACCGCATATGGGGCACACCATAGACAATAATAGTTACCTAGCAAGAGAAACTCTCATTCGCCAACCACCGGAAAAGTTCTTAGTGGCTCTATCTTGCATCTCTTTACTAAACCCAAGACCGGCTAGAATACGTCGCGCGCGCGGCTCCGCTGAATCCGCACCGATCGCTTTCAATTCCGAGTATACCTATAAACAAGACACGTGTAAACGTGTAAAAAAGAAAGTGTAAAAAAAAAACTGGTTGCCTGTAAAGTCGGTATACGGGCGAAAGTTTTACGTGACAACAACTGTGCTCGAGTGGAAGGGACGCGTGCCTTTCACTTTTTATGTCTGTCTCTCTCGCTCTTAGGCGGGCTAACCATGCCCGCGTGCCTCTCACTCGCTCTCATTGTGAGCGCATAACGTCAGCGGAGCGTAACGCAGTTTCTTGAAGTGTCACCCGGCAAACCAATTTATAAAACGTTGTCACGTCAATAAACGACGAACCATTACCAACATCACTACATAGTATAAAATTAAATCGCTTCACACCGTCTGTCCCTATGTACGCTTAGATCTTTTAAACTACGCCAACGGATATTGATGCGGTTTTTTAATAGATAGAGTGATTCAAGAGGAAGGTTTTAAATAACTCTTTTTTCACCTTTTAAGGTATGGAACCCTAAAAACTGAAAGTTTTGATTATCCAGAAGACCAATTCTCGTAAACAACATTGTTTAAACTACATTTCAATATCATTCCGATTGCATTTCGATTGCAAAAGAAGTCAGTTCTTTTTTTACAAAAAGCTAACTTTGGGGGTATTTTGAGCTACTTTGAGGGTATTATTTGTGATCGAAATGCAATCGAAATGATATTGAAATGTAATTTTTATTTTTATTTACGAGAATTGGCCTTCAGATGACTGTACTTTAGAAAACAAACGACAACCTAGTAGTTACGCTATCTAGTCTTATGGCGAACTAGTCTAAAATCTGTAGTTAACTTTAACGCGATGTAGTCATATCGAGATTCAGTCTTATAGCGTTCTAGTCGTACCTACTATCCAATCATATCGGGATAAAGCTTCTAACCCAATCTTACTACTTACTCCGCTGGCTCAGCGACCCAAAGTGGATCTTAGCCTCCGAAACGAGAGTCTCCATCGCTCCCTGTCCTGCGCTATTTCTTGCCAATTGTTGACTTGAAAATAACCCAATCTTACCTCATTTAATCTATCTTGCATTTTCATATTCCCTTTTTCAATTTCAGCTTCTAACTCCTTACATTCCTTGAGTAGTTCCGTTCTCTTAACATCTGCTTCTAACAACGTTTCGACTGCACTCTGATCGCTAGCAGTGACCTCTTGCTCACACAACAGTATGTCTATATGGGGTGGGAGCGGGAACGCACGCTGTGCCAAGTGACGTAACAGCGTCGTCTTACCGTGTCCGTTGGGACCGACCAACCCGTACCTATTGGAACACGGAAAAAAGTTGAAAATTAAGGTAAATTTTGGTAAGTACTTACAAGTATCAGCAAAAATTTAAATTTGCCCACATCTTTTTATAGTGTTGACTCAGGACTTTGATTTTTATACAACTAACTAGCTTTTGCCCGCGACTTCGTCAGCGTAAATGTCGAAAATAGACCAAGGAATCACGCTGTCCCATACAAATTTTGCCCGCCTTTTTCACCCCCTAAGGGGTAGAATTTCGAAAAATCCTTTCTTATCGGATGCCTATGTCATACAAAGAACACACCCTCCAAGTTTCAGGTATCTACGATCAGCGGGTTAGGCTGTGCGTTGATCCGTCAGTCAGTCAGGACAAGAATTTCATATGTATAGATAGGGACTATAGACCTCAGTATCTGGTATGAATTTTAACTTGCTAGGTCCACCCGTTCCTGAGAAAATCGGTGGTGACACACGGACAGACAGACAGACGGACAAAGTGATCTTATAAGGGTTCCTTTTTTATCTTTTGAGGTACGGAACATAATATATCAGATGGAGTAGTCTTGACCAGAACATATACCGCCTTCTCGGCTTAGTCGACCATGTTCAAAGAAAAGAACTCATTAATACAAAACTCATCAACATCAACTCAACATCTCTTGAACTCATTAATTGGTGTTTACAATAAAGAATTTATCTATCTATCTACATCTAAGCCGCGGGTTTGATCGCGATATTTTCCTTCACCATAAGAACACTTACATATTGAATTGCAATATCGTATTTTTTCTTAAAATCTTCTTAAAGTTCTAAAGCACAATAAAAGTAATCTTAATATATATAAATCTCGTGTCACAATGTTTGTCCTCAATGGACTCCTAAACCACTTAACCGATTATAATAAAATTCGCACACCATGTGCAGTTCGATCCAACTTGAAAGATAGGATAGCTTGCATCTTAATTTATCCCGATATTCCCACGGGATCGGGAGTTACGCGGGTGAAACCGCGTAGGGCAGCTAGTAGTATTATAATTAAAAGGCAAGAAAGAACTTACCTTCTCCCATTTGCTATTAGAAGATTCGAGTTAAGGAATAGATCTTTGCCATTTGCACTAATTGAAAAGTTTTCCACTTTGATGTCTACTGCGTTTTCTAGAGCTGCCATTTGACCTGAAATATATTGCGATTGAGGTTTTCCTACGTGGGTATGTTTTCCACTAGTTTATTGTATAAAACAGCAGAAAAATAAGAGATTGTATAGAGTATTTACAATTTTTTCCAGAAAATAGAGGAAAATAAATCTAAGTTCCAGAAACGCAGCGAGTAAATTACTATAAAACCGCAATTTACTCGAACAATGTTGTTGAAACAACAGCTTTTCAGCTTAAATAAACTTAAGCTGAAAAAAGGTGTCACATGTGTTGTTTTGACTTAATTTTAAATATGCTTAGACACGATAATAAATTTTCGTCTTTAAATTAAACCAAAATGTAGGAAATGTACTGGCCTTTAAACCCAAAATCATTTAACAAGAATTTACTTTGCAATAATTAAAAATTACACGACCCAGTTGGCACAATGGTCACTATGCCGCACTGTTAAACACAGGGTTGCGGGTTCGATTCACGCCTCAAAAAAGTATTTATGCTTAGATATTCGTCTGTGGTCTAGTTGTTTCTATGTATTATAAGTATATATTTACAAAAGAAAAGTATATAAGTAGTATATCCGTTGTCTAGCACTCATAACACAAGTCTAGTTACTTAGCTTGGGTCTAGATGGCGATGTGTGGAATGTCCTGCAATATTTATTTGTTAATTTTAGCAATCAGCGCAGCAGGCACTTAAGTTGTTACACCTTATTTATTTTATTATTACACTAGCGACCCGCCCCGGCTTCGCACGGCTTTATTTTGCACGCATTATACATATTGTAAATCTTCCTCTTGTATCACTCTATCTATTAAAAGAACTGCAACAACATCTGTTGCGTAGTTTTAAAGATCTAAGCATACATAGGGACAGACATCAAAGCGACTTTGTTTATACTATGTAAAGATGATTATGCCTGCTTAGTTCCAACAACTTACCAGCAGTTTTCTGTGCTTGACTAACAGTAAAGTTAGCATCGAGATCACTGTGGCCCTGTCCACCCTTCTTGGTAATATGCTCCATTTGTTTCTCATATTCCTGCTGTTTCTTCAACTTTTTCTTCTCTTTGTGACTTAATTTCTTTTCTACCGGTTCCTCTTTAGGTTTTTCTGTGAGTTCTGGCACCTGGACAAATAAAAATAATCTACACTAATATAATAAGGAGGAAAGATTTTGATGAAACTTGGTATGAGGATACATTGATTCATTGAGAAAAAACATGGTTAAGGTGAAGTAGGACCTGAAAAGCCCTATCCCTTTCCTACACGCGTGCCGCGCGATTACTCCATCCCTTTCCCCCGCGCGCCGCATGGCCATTTTAACTGTTTTATGTAATTAAAAGACTCGCATCTATTTTAGTGAAAAAACTTCTGTACTACCTTATGGGATTTGATGTAAAGTTTATGAAAATATAAATTTTGTACACTTGTTTTTTCTTTACAATCGCTGTAAAATTGAAAAAACTCAAAAAAATTACTATTATTAGGATTTTTTCTATAGAGGCAAATCACTCTAATCGTGTTTCACACCTTTACGACAGTAGAAATATCATTCTATGGATTTTAGTGGTTGATACCCAAAAAGAGACACTTCTATCGCGCTTCTGGTGTTACCACTTCGGCTGAAGTGAATTATTACCTGATCATCTTCTTTAGAAATATCATCCGCGGCATCTTCCGGTTCCGGTTCTGGTTCTGGTTCAGGATCTTTCACCTCGAATTTAGCTAATTCCGCTTCAATATCATCCATATTGTTCTTTTTCTTATTTTTAACTGAAATTCAAACAAAAAACGAAATCTCGTAACTTTGCGCGCCCACGCTGTGGAGCGATTTCGATGTAAACAATCGATACTTGTACTTGTAAACAGGCTGTTTTCCGCGATTAGACCCTTTTTAATTGGGTCCTTTTTGCGTGAAGATGGAGTAGGCTTGCCCGGCACCTACTACCCTCTCAGTTTAGTCGACCATGTCCAGAGGAGAGAACTTGTCAATACTTCTGGAGCCAACTAAGCCGCGGGTTTCATCACGGTGTTTTCCTTCACCGTAAGAGCAATGACAATTAGCACACATAAATTTTTCTTAAGAAAAATACATTGGTGCACGGCCGGCCTGGATTTGAACCCACGACCTTCAGAATGAAAATCGAGGTCTTCTCGATTTTCATTCTGAAGGTCTGGATGCTGATGAAAATCGACCACTAGGCCAACACCGCGTAAACTATCGATAACTCGGCAACACTAATACAAAGTAAAAATACTTATTTATCTCTTACCTTTGTTTTTAACTACAGGTATTGTGAATTCGTCTTCATTATCTGAAGCTTCTATTTTGATTTCTTTATCACTCTCTTCATCGGGCCAATCATCTTTTTTACCTTTACCTAAAGGGAAAATATATTTATTAAATGGATAAAACGTAGAGTTAGTAATATTTATACATTTAAATAAATATTTATTCTATAAAAACGGGTCGCTATCGCGTTATACCAATTAGTTCTGCTATGATCGGTGGAAGCAGATCAAAACGTCGTTTTTTGACGTGATAACGTTTTATAAATTGGTGAACACCTGCAATCTCAAAAAAGTGTGACGTCACGCGTCGTTACTGGAACGCCTCATGTTATTGACAAGGTAACTATAGCAACGTTTTATCGTTGCCATGGTTACCATCAATGTTTTCTTATGACGTTATCACGTAAAATAATCGTCCGGAAACAAACTTTACAGACAACCATTTTTTTTTATAGAAAATCGCCTTGCATTTGACCTCATTTCAACTGATTGGAACCGGCGATGAGGTTGAGGATGTAGCATGCTCGCTTAGAAAGAGAACAGCATGCCTGGATAACATAATGGCACGCGACACCGGCGACAAGTCACTTGGCACCATGACTTTGTCCAGAACCCGCCGGCTAAGGCCTACGACTGTCATTGGGTAAATATTAAACAGCCAGACTGACAAGAAATTGATCTTAAAAGCGTTCTTTTTTGACCTTTTGAGGTACGAAACCCTAAAAACTAGTAGTTATAACGCTATTGCGACCTGTTGCATGCAATAAATAAATATTACAGAGCACACAGAGCGACATCTAGCTAAAAGCTTTATTCATTTTTATTAAGTACTAGCGACCCGCTCCGGCTTCGCACGGCTATATTATGCATGTATTATACATATAACCTTCCTCTTGAATCACTCTATCTATTAAAAAAAACCGCATCAAAATCCGTTGCGTAGTTTTAAAGATCTAAGCGTACAAAGGGAAATAGGGACAGAAAAAGCAACTTTGGTTTTATACTATGTAGTGAAGTATTTACAAAAAAAAGTGTATGTATAAGTATTCTATACATTATCTAGCCTCTATTGTTTTTGTTGCTTAGTTTGGGGGTAGATGGCGCTGTATGCAATGTCCTGTAATATTTATTAATAAAGTAATTTTTACCTTTTTTGTTCTTGGATTTGGTGGCAGATTTAGCGACAGGCGCATTACTAGATACATTGCTAACTACGGATTTAGAGTCATCGTGGTCATCCTCTTCCTCTGATGACTCTACTTCTTTGTTCTTCTTTTTATTTTTGGCTAAAATAACAAATATTAATCTTTAAAAAGAAGTTATAACTTTTAAAACATGAATAGAATTTGAAGCAATTTTAGCTATTATTATTTTAATTATATTTTTAACTAACAAAGGTATTAACTACAAACTACTAAATTAAAAGACAAGATACAAACTGGAGTTTTGTTAAATTATTAATTGATAAGACAAAAATATAACTTACTTTTCTTTTTACTAATAGGCTTTGCTATTTCATCCTCAGATACCTCTTTCAATTCTACATCACTTCCTTCTGAAGACCAATCCTCACCTTTCTTCCCTTTACCTAAAAAATAATATCAAAATACCTTAATTACGAAAATCCATCCAGTGGTTTGAGGGAATAAAGAATATTACAAACATACAAAACTGGGCGCGAAAAACATAACCCATTCTTTGCAGTCAGGTAAAGACATGAGTTTCTTGTATGTTATTGTTTAAATTTCAAGTCTTAGGGTTCTCGACCACACCTATTAGGTTAATACACCACCTAAAGGTTGCCTGGAAGAAATCGCTTTCAGCGATAAGGCCGCCCATTTGTGCAACTTGTACTTTCTAGCTATTACTTTACTTTGTGTATATCGTTTTCTGTTTACTCTTGTGTTGTACAAATAAAGTTATCTATATATCTATTAATTACTGTTGGGTGCTGGAACAGGTCTGTAATCTATTCCAGCAAATGGTAACCCATGCTTGGGGCACTTTAGTATCTGAGTCATGTATTAAATAGAGTAGGCTTGGCCAGAACTTATACTACCCTCTCAACTTAGTCGACAGTGGAAATAACTCGTCAATACATCTAGAGTCAACCAAACTGTGGGTTTCATCACAAGGTTTTCCTTCACCATAAGAGCACTGTGTCAACTGTATACTAGACAAATAATGTAAATAATCGAACATAACTCAAGACGCAACCATCTGAAGAGTCCTTTATATTTCATCAACTGGCAGATAGATGGCGCCATATTAAAAATGTATGAAGAAACCGCCAGGCGTTTCTGCCAGCTGAGAGGCGTTCCACCAGTCATATTTATAAGTATTGGCAGAGAATAGGTACACATTAACACATGTTAATAGAATATGGATTTCTCTCTTGTCTTGTCCAGTCATTTTTCTTTTCGATAAAAACTCACCTTTTTTCTTTTTATTAGACTTGGTAGCAGACTTTGAGACAGTACTGCTGACAGTTGATTTAGTATCATCATCCTCATCTTCCGACTGAGCACCTTTGGATTTATTTTTACCTACAAAGGCAAAATTATACATTTTTACATTCCAACTGATTTTACATATTATAATACCTATAGTTTTTTATAGTTGTCATTTCCGTACAATCAAATAACTCGATTTTGGATAATGTACAGCAATAGAGTGTGAAGGACATAGACTACTTTTTATCATAATATTCTTGATCAATTAAGTTTTACGCAATTGAAACTGCAGGCAGATAGTGTCAATAAAAAAACCTATGCCTCTCTAGGAAAAAAATATCTTAGCCATCATTTTTCGACCTGAAGGCCAATTCTCGTAAATAACATCGCTCAAATTACATTTCAATATCATTTCGATCACAAATAATACCCTAAAAGTAGCTCAAAACACCCTCAAAGTTAGATTTTTGTAAAAAAAACTGACTTTGAAGGTATCTTTTGCAATCGAAATGCAATCGGGATGATATTGAAATGTAATTTAAACAATATTATTTACGAGAATTGGCCTTCTGATTGTGCTTGTGTCGTATCTAAATTGACATAAGATTGACAGCAAATCTTATTTTACAAGCAATATTTTCTTAATCAATGGGCAGTTGTGATGCTTTGCATGTACCTAGATAGCTGGACCCTGATATTTTAACGTGAAGTTGCCATGTCAGCAAAAGAGTGTCACAATATTGTTTAGTACATAATTATGGTAGGAGAACTAGGTAAGCTAAAATTAATTGTTAATGCCCCATTTATGGGACTATTCAAGCTATAAATAAAAGAAAAGAATGCTGTTTAGGTGGTAATACAATTTATGAGATAGGACAATATGGAAATAGGTACTTACCTTTCTTTTGTTTCTTATTTTTAACAGGCTGTGGGACACCTTCATCGTCGGAAACTTCCACCTTTTTTACAGTATCCCCGTCATCACTCTCGAAACCGTCTCCAGCGTTACCTTTGCCCTTTTTTTTGCCTTTTGCCTTACTTTTAGAGGTTACCTCTTGACTTTCATTTTTCTGTTCGAAATCTTCCTCTAAATCTTGATTCTTTTTACCGCCCCGCTTCTTAGACATGTTGGAAGTTTTGTAGTATGTAATTACTTTAGAGCCTAAATAATTTTTAGCTTTTTACCACAATAGTAAAATTTAGCAGAAAAGTGCTAACTCGCACAACGTAAAAACGAATATGCCAAAATGCAAGTGTCTTTCTACTGTCTCATTGACGTACCTACCCTACATTACAAAGGCTTTTTTTTTTTTTTTAGTTATGGCTTCGCACGGTTTGTGCATATAGCCAGTATCAAGTAATATTTTGCATCAAGTTATGGCCCGATTTACAGAAATCGGGCTCAAAGTGTTTCAAGATGGTCAAGTCGTCAAGTCACAGTTTGTCAAGTCAGGGGTCATAGTAAAGCGGTGGCTACTTTACTATAACCTTGTAGGAGATTTTGGAGGCAACGAGAAAAGTCCATGTTTGACACTGATTTTTACTTTCACTACACTTGTGCACTTTCACGGAACTAAATTAGATAACTTTCCACCAGAATTATACAATTTAACTCGGTTTACAACTAAGTTTCGTGTAAATAAAACTGCAGCACGACATGTTGTTGGCTCGTTCCCGCCAAAACTCCATTACAAAGGCTGCGGTCCGAATACTGGTGATTACGCTGACAGAGCTACGATCAAATCTCCCGGTCCGATATTGCAAGCGAACTCAAAATGCTTAAGGCTTTTACACACGTTACGATTTGGTCGTCCCGACCAAATTGACACAACCAAATTGGGTATCGATACACACGCTACGATTTGGTCGGATCCTATTCAGAGAGTACATTGATACACATCGTGGTCATTAAGTAGTTTCTAGGGTTCCGGAACCCTAGACACTACTGGGGACCGGGGAACTACGGGACCCTATTACTAAGACTTCACTGTCAGTTCATCAGTCCGTCCGTCTATCAGTTCCATCCGTCCGTAAATCCGTCCGTCTGTCTGCCTTTCTGTCCGTCTGTCATCCGGTTGTATCTCATGAATCGTGATGGATAGAGAGTTAAAATTTTCTAAGATTATGTATTTCATTAGTGTCGCTTTACTAACAACAACTAAAAAAAGAAAAAAAACAGCGCACTCCGGCAGTGCAGGCAGAAGTGAAAACAATAAACTTGTTATTTCTCATAGAATATTTCTTGAAACGATCTGCTACTGCCATCTATTAGCACTCACTTAAACAAATATAGTTTATTTTTTATTCGCTAGATGGCAGTAAAAAATTTAAACCAGCGCGATCTACATTCGAATAGCGGTCTTTCTAGAAACTAAGTTTCTCAATTTGTGTAATAGATGGCAGTATAAGTTAAACAAAAAGACTAACACAAATAAAATCTCATCTGTCGCGTCAAAATCTGTCGCGTCAAAATCTGTCGCGTCAAAATCTGTCGCGAGAACGGCTGAAAATGCTCACCCACAAAAGTGCCCAACGCGCCATAAGAAGTTTTCACTTCAAAAATGAAGTGGAGCTCAAATACAACATGATACGGAACCCTTCGTGCGGGAGTCCGACTCACACTTGTTTGTTTCGAACACGAAGTTGGGTCCGATGCGTACACACGTCCCGATTTGGTCGGATACAACCAAATTGGGACGTGTGTAATAGTACATTGTTATCCTAGGTGTGAAAGTCACTCATTAAAAGTCCCGAGACGGAGTTTAGCGCCCGAGCGTAGCGAGGGCCCTAATAGTTTGAGGGACTTAATGAGTCTTTCACCCGAGGTAAACACTGTGCTTTTCATTACGAATAATACATAAAATTCTTCATAACAACGAGAGTGAATGAGACTATGAGACTCCATACCACATGAGTAGGTACTCATGTGTCCATACTACCTGTAGGCCTATTCTCTATCCAGCAGCAATGTACTGCAAAGTGCATATCAAATTGATGTCCACCGAGTTAGCCACTGGATAGAGAATAGGCCTACTGATCCTCTTACAAGGTTGGGACCAAAGAGGTTATACATTATGTAGTGTTTTTTTAGGTTTCTGCTATTTGTATTCAATACGGCGGTACTTACCAAAGAAGTTTTTATTAATGAGTTAATCCAACATTGGGAAATGACGCGAAGTCCGTAAAAACTTACAGTTTTTGTAACACGGTTTGTCTAGAAAATGTTATTTACACAAAATACACAATCATAAATGAAAAACCAGATTAAATTTAACACAAAAACATAATAAAATAAGAAAAAATAGTACTAATTAAAACGTTTAAAATAATTTGGAAATGTTTTTTCCCACCAGTTTTTTTTTTACTCAACGTACGACATCAGCAACATCGACAAGGCGCGGGCGGGCGGCGCGGCATGGTCATAGGTCGCTTTGGTCATTTTCGTCTTTACATTTATTTTATTAAATAAGATATCTTGAACTATATATAGGTACCTACTTGAATTTGATTACTGAGAAAAAGTTACTTAGTACTAAACTCTGGCAGTATGCATACAGCTGTCAGTGAAAGCGAAAAGCCCTAGGGCTGGAAATTTTATTTTCTACACGCTCTTCAGGCATATTTAGACCTACTTTCGGAGTATGAGTAATGAAATAGTACATTGTTATCCAAGGTGTGAAAGTCACTCATTACAAGTCCCGAGACGGAGTTTGGCTAATAGTTCGAGGGACTTAATGAGTCTTTCACCCGAGGTAAACACTGTGCTTTTCATTACGAATAATACATAAAATTCTTCCTAACAACGAGAGTGAATGAGAGACTCCATACTACCTGATCCTCTTACAAGGTTGGGACCAAAGAGGTTATATACATGTAGTGTTATTCTTTGGTGTTACTTAAAGCAAGGAGGTTAGGTTTTTAAAGTTCCTTATGCGTAATGTTACTGATACTGGCTACATGCACATTGCACAAGTCGTGCGAAGCCATAATTTGACATGACAGCTGTCAGTGAAAGAGAAAAGCCCTAGGGCTGGAAATTTTATTTTCTACACGCTCTTCATGCATCTTTAGACCTACTTTCGGAGTATGAGTAATGAAAAAGCCTTTACGGTGCTATCCTTCGACCATTTACTTACTTACTAACTACCCACTTTAACCTCCTTGGTGCTATCACCACGTTTATGATTTCGGACCGGGTTTTAGCGCGCCAACTATCAACTGAAATGTCATTTTAATCCTTTTTACTTTATTTGTTTGAAGTGTTGTGTGCAAATACGATTAATAAATTGCTCCTTCGTTCTTTGTAACACATAGGTATTCACATCAAAAAACACAGAGAGGTAAATAAATAAATATTTCATTTCACAAATCGCTATCTAGCCGCAAACTAAGTAACTAGACTTGTGTTATGGGTGCTAGGCTAGACAACGGATATACTACTTATATACTTTTCTTGTGTAAATATATATTTATAATACATAGAAATAACCAGATCACAGACAAATATCTAAGCATAAATAAGTACTTGTCTGAGGTGGGAATCAAATCCGCAACCCCGTGTTTT
Organism: Idaea aversata; assembly: GCA_907269075.1. Lineage (NCBI taxonomy): Eukaryota > Metazoa > Arthropoda > Insecta > Lepidoptera > Geometridae > Idaea > Idaea aversata. Next base: position 5,929,096 of record OU026084.1, read on the forward strand.
GCAGTCCAGCATGGTGACCATTGTGCCAACTGGGTCGTCAATTACTTCTAGGCTGCGGTCCGAAATCGACTTTTAGCGCTGTCAGGCGCTCAAACGCGTTCCGAAATGCCGTGAGCGCGCTCATAAGCGCTCACGAAAGACTGTTATGACGTCATGAATACAAAAGGAAATACGTCATCAACGACGCCATCTTGCGCTTACGACGACCCTGCTCCTCAGCGAAATCTCCGTGAGCGAACTGTCAAATTGATGTTTACATCCGTTCTTTTGGGAGCGAAATTCTAATTTGATTATTTCATCATGAGTTTAGAAGAAATTGACGACCCTTTGGCGCACTCTGTTGGCACAATGGTCACCATGCCGGACTGCAAAACACGGGGTTGCGGGTTCGATTCCCGTCTCAGACAAGTATTTATGCTTAGATATCTAGTTATTTCTATGTATTTTAAGTAAGTATATATTTACAAAAGAAAAGTATATAAGTAGTAAATCCGTTGTCTAGCACCAATAACACAAGTCTAGTTAATTAGTTTGGGGTTAGATGGCGTTTTGTGGTATAGACTGCAATATTTATTTATTTATCTCTCTGTGTTTTTAAATGTGAATACCTATTACCCTGTGCTATTACCTACCTATGTGTTACGAAGAACGAAGGAGCAATTATTTATTAATCGTATTTGCACACAACACTTCAAACAAACAGTAAAAAGTAATAGAATTACATTTCATTTGATAGTTGGCGCGCCAAAACCCGGTCCGAAATCTTAAACGTCGTGATAGCACCGTAAGCATTTTGAGTACGCTCACAATATCGGACCGAGAGATTTCATCGTTAGCACTGTCAGCGCTATTACCGGTATTCGGACCGCAGCCCAAAACTCATGATAAAATAATCACATTCGAATTTCGCTCGCAAAAAAACGGATGCAAACATCAACTTGACAGATCGCTCACGGAGATTTCGCTGGGGAGCAGGGTCATCGTAAGCACAAGATGGCGTCGTTAATGACGTATTTCTTTTTGTATTCATGACGTCATAACAGTCTTTCGTGAGTGTATAATATGCGCGCTCATGGCATTTCGGAACGCGTTTGAGCGTCTGCTGACAGCGCTCAAAGTCGATTTCGGACCGCAGCCAAAGAAATCTGTTGAGTGACATGTGACATTGACTTTTGACGTAGCAGCCGCTTTTTTTTTCTTGGTCCGAATTCGAAGTTTAGTTATATGTTAGGTGACGAGTCATAGAAATCCCATCAAAAACATAACTTGTAAAAAAAACAAGTCTCGCAACCCATTTCTTCTACCGTAAAAAGTTGTGAGATCCATGTCCTAGTCGGTTAATTTATTCAGTCCCGCTAAAGAGACTTTCTGTCTAAGTTATTTCGTAACAGATTGACTTGGCAATCGCATGAAAACACAATGTATCTCGCAAGCAATACATATTATATTAAATTAGATTTTTAGTGCGATTGCCAAATCAATCTATTACGAAATAACTTAGACAGAAAGCCTCTTTAGCGGGACTGAATAAATTAACCGACTAGGACATGGATCTCACAACTTTTTACGGTAGAAGAAATGGGTTGCGAGACTTTGGTTTTTGTATTCGTAGATAGTCCTACTTTTTTTTCCTTTCCGGTACCTTCTACTTCTTGAATACCTACAACGGATTTTCTTATACAGGTACACTGATTCATTGACTGCAAATGTAACTTTGTAATCCTATATATTTATATGGGATTACAAAGTTATTTATGCAGTTGGTGTATCTGGAAAACTGGACCGAAATTGAATAATATTTTAGTTTTTCCTTGATTTATACACTAAACACTAATTGTATTCAAAATTTGAAGCTTCTATGTCTGCTAGAAGTGCCTTAGACTTTTGATGATCGGTCAGTGAGTGAGTGACAAAATTAGGAAACTTTGACTAGTTATAATTCTTTAACTACTTGTTCAAATTGGATGAAATTTGAAATATACCGAGATCATACAATGCTTGCTTGGTATCTGAAAATTCAGGCTTTTAGTTTTATCCACAACGAAGTTATAGGGGGTCGAAAATGGCCTGAACTGTTTCGAGAAAAGGATGGTACGGCCGTGCCGCTTTTTTGCTCGACTTGGCGGGGGCACTGCCGCATGCCGTGCCCCCAGATCCATGTTTATTTAGTTCTAATTTTAATTTAGCTGTGTACATGTAATATTTTAGTTCATTGTTGTTGTTGAGGTAGATATTTACGTGAATTCGACTGTGCTTTTTCTTTTATTTAATTAAAAATGTTTCATATTATAGAATTACAAGCATATAACAGGGCCATTATTCATAAGCTTCAAGTCGTTGGGCGCGCGTGATTAGGGGCGGAGGGGGTGCTGTTTTTGTATGGCAATTTCACCCTAATCACGCGCGCCCAACGACTTGAATGCGAAAGCTTAGTGAATAATGGCCCTCGTCATACCGAACTTATTTTAATCATTTTGACGGACACAACTGTTTACGAAACTCGGTCTTCGAAGCTCGGTTCGAAAATGAACTGACTCGAACAAAAGCAAAATGCGTGTGAACCTCGTGTGAACACCTTGAACACCTACTCGCCCACCCTACTGTCTGTCTCGTAGTCAAAGAGTATTTTATTAGTATGGAATCTCCGATAGGAGTAAGCAGGGACCGAAATGGTATCTCAATAAGCGGTTTTGATCGGTATTTTTAAGTGATACTCGAACGCTTACTTTGCATTTAAGTACCACAAATAATGATATCTATAAATTGCGGTACCACTAGTTTCGGGTACCCAAAATCGTAAGCGGATACCCGAATATTAAACCCTAAAAGTGTCTTCTTGCGCGTTGCCAATTCTACGCGAAAATCCTTTCTCTCTTTTACATATGTCATTAGAAAGGGTTAAACGTAATCTCTGCCGTGCACGTGTATGTTTGTTTATTAATTGTCAATTTCATAGTCTAGGTCGTTTTTAATACAGAAATTTTAAAAATAACTATTCAGAATAATGTTTTCATCATTAAAAATTCAACTTTAAGAAACGGTAAACTATTTCTTTGTTTCTGAGAAAACTGTCAATCCTAGCAGCACCACTTTGGAATCAAATTGAAGGTGATTTTAGTATCTACAAATGTATTTCTAATAGTTTTTCCTATAGGACTATTACTTCTCCTATAGTTTTCTCAGAAACAAAGAAATAGTTTACGGTTTCTTAAAGTTGAATTTTGTTTAATGATAAAAACATTATTCTGAATAGTTATTTTTAAAATTTCTGTATTAAAACGACCTAGACTATGAAATTGACAATTAACTTCTCAACTGGCCTACAAACCCCCGAGCGATTTTCTTTTCGGAGCAGAAAGTAGCCGTTGACTGGCCAAGTCGAAAAAAAACGGCCGCTTGAAGGGGGCAGACCCGTTTATGCATATAAATTAATTTTGGTTTGACTAATTCATACCATTGATACCTTTCTGCATTCAGAATGAAATTTCCTATTTAGATGACATAGTTTAAATATTAGTACTTGAACAAATAATGTGAGTAATTGCAGAGTGAAGTGCAAATTTGCAAAATGCACTTGCAAAAAAATTGCAAAAAAAATTCCTAAAGAAACTAATATCTCCTGCGAAATTTATGAGTTAATAATACAAAGTGAGGTGATCTAGTTACCCAGGCGTTGTTTTATCACAAAACACAACACATAAAACAAATGAAAACAATATTAATTAAGTCGAAACGCGCACTGTCCAAAACAAAAACAAACAAACATGGCCGTCAGAGGCAATTGATCGAAGTGATCAATGTCACTTCGATCAATTGCCTCTGACATTGAACGATTATAACCTTACCAAATTAAGTAGTATGGTTTTATATGCAACTCATGTACAATGTACATCCCAGAATAGGTTGGCTATACTTGACCTTGACATACATTCATTCATTAGACGTAAACATCAAAATACGCCCGAAACCCCCGAGCGGTTTTGGCCAGTGTAGCGTTTCGGCCGAAAAACCGCTCGGGGGTTTGTAGGCCAGTTGAGAAGTTAATAAACAAACATATAAAACAAACATACCTGGAAAACGCTTCAAGGGGTAGTTTTTCCTAAAAAACTAAAACACGTGCCAGAATAACGTAGCACCATAGGAGAAGCCCAGGGTTTTCAAGGATCTCAGGAATAGACTACTCTCGGAGGGTCTAATAACATATTAAAAATATATATTTTTTTTTCGATGTATAGCGTTTTTGTGTCCATTTTTACTGACCGAATTGAAAGAAAAGTAAGCATATTTCGAAAATTATAAGTCCTATCAACATACTTCCAAGACAATTATTATAGAGAATTTAATGAAGAACAAATTGGTCATTGACAGTTTTGATGTGGCTTTAATCGTTTTTATAATAAAATCAAAAAACTCATTAGGGTTGATACAAAACAGGGTCGAGGGGGCGTTAAAATCACTTACAGCTTCTAAACTATAAGTCCGATCTACATACTTTCAAGGAGATTGTTGTAGTAAGTTTAATGAGGATCATATTGCTCATTGACAATTTGGTTGTAGTTTGAACCGTTTTCATACAAAATGCAAAAAACTCTAATTTGGCACAAAAAGGGGGGGGAAAGGGGGGAAACAATAATTTCTCGACGTGCTTCCATATCGAAATTGAAGCACATATATGACAGCTACGTTCATGCCAAGTTTCATGCTTTCTTTACGATGGGACCATAAAACTGATTTTTGTTAGGACTGGGAGCTGCACTAGATGTAAATTGCTAGATTCAGTCGAACGAAAAAGCGACGTTGCCATTTTTACAAACATCTCAAAAATACTGTCATGAACGGTTCATAAGCCATTTATTTTTAGATACCAAAATTTTGCGATATCATTATTTTTGGGTACCGTAATTCTATTTTAAATTAAGATATCTTTGCATAAGGGTATCTGAATTTCAAGTATCCTAAAATATCGGTTTTTCGGTCCCTGAGTAAAAGTGTTCCGTGGTCATGGACCTTTTGTTAGTCTATGTCCGTGGTATGGAATAATAGACCATCAAAAACAAGATCGTAGTGAGATCGGTTAATTTATGAAAGGGACTTTCTGTCTAAGTTATTATTTCGTAATACGCTACCCTAACAACATCTTAAGTGACCATATCAATATTAAAAATCTCTTATTAATTTATATACTTACTTATATAGATAGAGCTTGGAATGTCTTGGTTGGTCTCAAAGCGTCTCGGCCTTTGCCGAGACGCTTTAATTATAGGCTCGGTGTGAATACATTATTTGTTCGCCGTAATTTCCTTGATAGTTATGGGTTTCAAAATGCATCGCGGAATTTTAAGTTACAATGCCTCTGTTGTGTCTATAGGCCTCCTGTGTCTCCGGCCTATACAATTAATGTTTACAACATAGAATTTGAGTTCGTACCTCACAAGGTTTACAACTCTTCAAAGATAACAAATTAATTTGAATAAAAACTTTTAGATTTAGGTAAGACTGGCACTGAGAAGAATCAATACTTAGTAGGTATGACAGAAGTTAAAAAAATAGAACGTGTGAGTGACGTTACGATATTTTTTGCAATAATGGATCCCAATTTAGTTTTATTACTTTTCTTTCAATTTCTTATAGTTTTATCCTGTTATATAGCTGTCTGTGCTGGTGATAAGAGCGTAAATGAAAACAGAGAAGATACAGGAGAGTCGAATGATGAAACCAATGAGACAAATGAGTCTCTGGGAATAGATGAAAATGAATACAGTAATAACAGCGTAAGTTGCACCAGAAGACAGAACAGTCAAGTACATGAGTTACGAAATGCACAATATAAACAATTTCCTTTTATGGCAGCTGTAATGTCTCATCAAGATGAATACCTTTGTGCTGGAACTATAGTTTCAAATGGTTTGATACTTACTAGCGCTCAATGTACTTTGAAACCGGCCAAATATGTTTTAGTTAACACGACAAAGGCTAAGAAAGATGAAACAACAGTTGCTCTCCATATTATAAAAACAGAAAAATTTCCCACTTTCAATGGTGCTAGTGAAAATGATGTTGGCATCATCTTCACAGAAAAACACAATAGTAGCATCGCTAACAAAATACAAGTCAGCAACATGACATCCACTCGTAATATTATAGATTTGGAAATTCTTGGATTCGGACTTAACAGTGAATTGGGTGCAGTTAAGGATTTGCAGTATATAGGATTGGAGAACCGACAAGTAGTTACCTATGATCATAGAGACATGATTAGAGGATATTTTGACTGTGTGGATACGAAAATACCAACTTGTTTTAGAGACGTAGGTGGGCCAGCAATTTTGAATAATGAACTAATTGGTGTTATAATCAAAGGTCAAAACGACTGTATTAAGGAGATGTCCGCTGCATACTCTTTAAACAAGAAATTAGCCGAAGTTTTGCCAACTTACGTATTTAAAGCGTGGTTAGACGAACGAATAAAAAAGAATGAAGAAGCTGGACCAATGGCTTTGGTTATATATCCATTAAAACCTGCGCGCTTAGTCTCTACTTACTCGGCAGCTATCAAAGAATCTTTTTCTTACGCACTTAGCGGTGCTGTGATGTTAATTTATTTATTTTTTTAATATATTTAATGAGAATGTTAATTTTCTTTTGTTTTGGATCTTGTATTAAATTTTCTGTTTATTTTTCATAACTTTTGCCGTTTTTTTTAGTCTTTTGCAGGTTCTCTTAAGTAGTTCTGTCTTATTGTACCTACTCGTAGGTATGGAGCAGCAGAGTGAAGCAGAGAAATGGTAAAGCTGACTGACTGATCGTGGATGCTCTACGACCGTTTACTTCTGTTCTGTTGATTTAGGTACTTCTGTAGGTAGGTAGGTATGTATATACTCTGCAGGTGACATCATGACGTTACTCTTCAACTTGTCAGTTTCAGAGGTTTTGGGTACTTACCTCCCATTACAAAGTATCTACTCGTTTCTCTATAATTCCATCACTTCTTGTTATGCCACATCTATTCATCACAGCTACTGTAATGTAGTTTCGTTCAATCTTACCATCTCATTCTGCAAAGTGAGGCGAGTTAAGTACCAGAAATCAAAGCAGACTGGTAGAAGTAGGTATTTTGCGATTCCGACCAAATGCGAAAAAATGTAAGCAATCGAATTAGAGTTAGGTACTCTTGAACAGGAACGCAAATTCTTACACATCTTTCGATATTTTATTCACGTGGTCAGGGCTCACTTAGCTTATATCTCTACTCGTGTCGAGGTGTCAGTTACCAAACTGCTCATAAACGACTGAACCGATTTGTATGAATTTTTTTGTGTATATTCGTTAGATCTGGAATCGAATAACAACTATTTATTCTCTTAATTTTCCTTTTTTTGTACCTATAAGGCAAAACAACGTTTGCTAGGACTGCTAGTAATAATATAAAAATTCCCTTGCTTTTTTCCTATGTTTTTACTTGCAGTGCTCCGCAGTTTCACCCGCGTAACTCCCGATACCGTGGTATTATATCGGGATAAAAGTAACTTATCTTACTGTCAATGAATCAACGTATTCTCTGACCAAGTCAATTCATTAGTTTCAGAACCTATTTAATGCAAACAAACAAATATTTCCTTTTTTAAATGATTAAGGATGGATAGTGATTTCGCTGAAGTTAAGTGGTTTCATCAAGGTTTCACCACATGAGAAGAAAAGTAAAAATCAGTATCAAACATAATAAATAATATAATTATAAGTTGATAATTTTGATAGTAATTTAATTTAGCCATCATTTAATGCAAAATATTGAAAATATTACTTGATTCTGGCTATATACACAAACCGAGCGAAGCCATAATAAATGAGAAATAAATAAAAAGAAGTTTGACAAGTTTGTCAAATAGAGGATTGCGGGACGTGAATCAGGTCAAAATCAGGTTTTTCTTTTCTTTTGTTTTGCCATGTTTACGATCTCCCAATGGTGGTGGTAATTCCAGGAGCCAGCAAATGAACTCTAACGAAGATTGGGGTGTAAGTACCTGCAAGCATAATTCAATACAAAATCTGTCTAGTTTTTGTATCAATTTTACCTTCTCTGCCACTGCTCTTTGCTTGTAAATATTCTACTTTGACCGTAGTACTATAGATCGATGACTTTGACTCATTTTTTACTTACATTAATGAACTTTATATTACAGAATAGGGGGGCTAATATAATACCATCAGCGCGGCCAGGCATTCACAGCCGCGAGTCTTGTATTTTTACTGCTTCAGCTGGGCTTAGCATGGGTCGGTTTGGTGTTGACGATGGAGTTGATGAAGTGGACAACGCCATGAGGTATGCTATGCAGTACCTACGCGTATTGTTTCCAGTACATTGTGGTATCATCAAATTATTGGGGCGTACAATAATTTATTGTCATGCAATATCCAGGCCCCTCTTTCCCACTGGGCATATGCACAGGGCCCCATGATCAATAGTTCCCCCTAGTTCCTGCCAGATCACTTTTTGAAGTAGTTATTAATGATTTACGATTTCCTTTATAGACGTTTTGTTATACATATAGACCTCTTGATAGTTAGACGTTTTGCTACATGGGCGATTAGCTAACTAGGCAGATTGCTCACTAGACTTTTCGCTTTGTTAGATGTTTTGCTACTTAGATTTTCTGATCGGGAGGCATTTTGCCCATCTCAAATTTAGAAAGGTTCCTCTTCAATCAACAGAGATTGTTCTTAAGTAGGTACTTGTGAAAGCTCAAAGAGTAACTTTTGTTCTCTCAAAGTTCTCCTATTATCCCATTATGCCCAGCTAGCCTTTGGTCGTCATGCTAGGCAGGCAGGGCCTCCAATAGGTTAAAGACGGCGCTGGCAATATCCTAACTAATATTATAAAGTTTATTTATTTGTTTGTTTATTCCCTCTTCACGGTGAAATGACGGGACCAATTTAGATGAAAATCAGCATAGTAGTAGTTAAGAGATAAAGATACTTTTGATCTTGACGACCCAGTTGGCACAATGGTCACCATGCCGGACTGCCAAACACAGGGTCGCGGGTTCGATTCCCGCCTCAGACATGTATTTAAATATTTGTCTGTGGTCTGGTTGTTTCTATGTATTATAAGTATATATTTACAAAAGAAAAGTATATAAGTAGTATATCCGTTGTCTAGCACCCATAACACAAGTCTAGTTACTTAGCTTGGGGCTAGATGGCGATGTGTGGAATGTCCTGCAATATTTATTTATTTATCTACAGATAAAAAGGGGTTTTATTTAGTAGAAAAAACTAAAACAAATGGCTTTTGATGAAATTAAGGCACCTTTTACTTTCGCTATCTACATGACTTTCTATTGATCCCTTATTTATTTTCAGCAAACCATTAGAAGCTATAACTCCATCCATGTATAGAAAAATTAAGAACAGTCCATCAGCCCTAAATAATTTACGAAGAAATTCTTTAGACAATGAGAATAAGAACTACACAGATGATACGTAAGTTTATCTACACCAATAAATATACCTTCATAAAAATTTGTCGTCCAAATGTATGTACCTACATGCATAACTTCTGAACGTCTGCACCAAATTGGATTATTCTTTTTTTTGTGTTCATTATTGTCATTTGTCAGGATAAGATAAATCATTCTTTTAAATGGCTAATTCCTAAACTATAAAATATAGCGAAAAATGCTGAACGAACTTGCATGCTTAATTTACTGAAACTGCATTATTACATATTTGGGTAGGTATAGTCATTAACTTAGCCAGGAATTGAAGCGAAAAACCTATATAATTCGGATTCGGCTTCGGTAAAGTTGTCGTATTCGTTATAGTTTAGGTGTAAATTGGCATTTTTTTCAAATACATAAAATTTTCGTATATATTTGTAATTAAATAAGGCTCTATCCTCTACCCCAAGCTAAATAAAGTAGAAATATCGATCATAATTGAAAGATCTATTCAGTAGCTATAATTACTGCCTAGATACTATGTGCGCCAACCCAAACGTTTGCAAGATATAGGATGGGCTTTAACTTTTTTTGTATTTCGGAATCACCAGTTTCAGTTAAAGCACATCCTATATCTCGAAAAACTTTGGTTTGGCGCACATAGTATCTAGGCAGTAATTATAGCTACAGAATAGACCTTTCAATTATGATCGATATTTCTACTTGATTTAGCTTGGGGTAGAGGATAGAGCATTATTTAATTACAAATTAAATACGAAAATTTTAATCTTTTGGCAAAATGCCAATTTTCTCCTAAACTATAATAAATACGACAAATTTACCCAGAATCATTTTTGAAGGTAACAGTATGACTAACACGAATCCACTGAGAAATTAAACATTCACTGAATAAAAATTCAATATGTATAATTTTTCTCATCGAAGAGTAAAACACCCTGTATCTTCGAACCGTCAAGTTTGGCTTACCCTAAATGTTTTGAGTAATTGTAGTCTTTAAAAAGACCTTTCAAACGAGATATAACTTTAAACGAGATTCAGCTTAGGGTAGAAATTAGAGCATTTTATATTTTTGTTTCCATACAAAAATGCTATTTTTTGACAGTTTTTGTCCTATAATATCAAAATTATAAGACTTGAAGAAACAATAAATTACCAGAACATAAAAATCAATTGGCGCTATCGAATTGCATCATCAGTTGTTCAATGTTTTTAAATAAAACAACATTTTTTTCACTTTAAGTGCAAATATCATAAGCAAATTTCACGGTAGCAGGGCACGTTTAGAGCGGTATCTGTTTGACGGAAATGGTTTTAACTTTTGTTCCTATTACATTAGGTGTATGTTTTATATATCAATGGATAGCATTTGAAATGTTCTTTATCTTGTTCATAGACAACTATGGCAAAAAAGTGAGTCTCTTACGAGTATAACTCGTAAATAAACTTGCAAAATATAGAATGGCATGTGTTGGGCATGTGGAGAGAAAGTCACATTTTTGAGAATATTTTTTTAACCAGAGGTTTTCGACACATGTCTATGAAAAAGATAAAGTACATTAAAATATCTTTCAAGTGCCACCTCACACGTGTAAATTGGTTGAATAGAACTCGAGAAATGTGCAAATATCTAAAGTACAGAGCCGCCATCTTTATGACGTCATAAATGCTACTAGTTCCCGGCTTTCGAAACTAAGACAGGCTAATTCGTCATCTAGAGATCTCAAGGAATCCAACGATACCTGTTTTAGTTATACACAGCTCGTGACCACGAAACTCGAGAAATAGAGGACTTTTGGCTGAATGGCCGCTTAACTACACTGTTGATTGGCCGATTCACGGTCCGCTTAAATAAAAAGCTTGGGTTTTGACATAGAGTTAAATGAGTATGTATAGACTAGAGCATGTACTAGTAAAAGATCAGCTTTCGCTGTTTTTAAAACTCGAACCACATTCAGAACATGACGCTCGATGTTTTTACCTTGGTCCACAGTGTACAATTAGTTCGAACGTTACATTACATTGAAATGCTCGAGGTAATGCTCTAGTCTTTACGCACCAAGATTCTTCATTCTGCAAATTGCTAACATAACATTACCATCTCATTATCATTACTGCACTTTCACTATCATCGGGTAAAAGCATGATAAGGTCTTGTATTAAACTTGTCAGCTAAACATAGGACAGCCCCCAGTTTATTGACAGTTAGATGCTGCTAGTGCCGTCCAAAATAACAAAAAACATAAGCGAACAATGTCATAATAAGCAGAGCGTTTAAAACTAATTTTATTACAAATATTTATATCTTTTTATTAATCAAATTTAATATAGTCGTGGGTCAGGTTTGGCAAGCGATTTACACTGCTCCAACTCTTCAAAAATAAACTATTTAGAAATTCAAATGTAACCTTTATATACCTACTTACCGCATCTAAAACGTAATTTTCTAACTACCTACTAAAAACCTTTGCTTGCATTACACACCTTTTTTACCTTTTGAGGTACGGAACCCTTAAAACGAATCATCTCATTCGGTTGAGCCGTCTTCGAATAATAGGTAAACAGCCATAAAAAAAATATAAACATTTGTACCAATTGAGAACATCCTCCGTTTTTATAGTAGTTTAAAATTAAAAAAGAAAACTTGGAAAACATGTCTTCACTATCACTACATAGTATATAACCAGCGGATCATTGAGACGCTTCTAATAATACCTCATTTGTTGAATTACAATAAAGCTAGGTTCATATTGCTGTGTCGGGGTGTGTCGGGTCGCCGTCTGTTGTGTCGCGGAGTGTTCATACTAATGTGTTGTCTTGTGGCGCAATATGTCGCATTTTTAGATCATTCTCATTTTAGAGTTGTGGAGTGAATACGGATGAACATACATACATACATACAGGTCAAACACATAACCCTCCCTTTTGGCTTCGCCGTAGTCGGGTAAAAATAAAGTCACTTTTCGCCGTCCCTATGTATGCTTAGATCTTTAAAAATACGCAACGGATTTTGATGCGGTTTTTTTTAATAGATAGAGTGATTAAAGAGGAAAGTTTTTAGATATAAAACATGCATAATATAGCCGTGCGGAGCCGGAGCGGGTGGCTAGTAGTATATAACCAGCGGATCATTGAGACGCTTCTAACCAGGGACCGAAATGGTATCTCAATAAGCGGTTTTGATCGGTATTTTTAAGTGATACTCGAACGCTTACTTTGCATTTAAGTACCACAAATAATGATATCTATAAATTGCGGTACCACTAGTTTCGGGTACCCAAAATCGTAAGCGGATACCCGAATATTAAACCCTAAAAGTGTCTTCTTGCGCGTTGCCAATTCTACGCGAAAATCCTTTCTCTCTTTTACATATGTCATTAGAAAGGGTTAAACGTAATCTCTGCCGTGCACGTGTATGTTTGTTTATTAATTGTCAATTTCATAGTCTAGGTCGTTTTTAATACAGAAATTTTAAAAATAACTATTCAGAATAATGTTTTCATCATTAAAAATTCAACTTTAAGAAACGGTAAACTATTTCTTTGTTTCTGAGAAAACTGTCAATCCTAGCAGCACCACTTTGGAATCAAATTGAAGGTGATTTTAGTATCTACAAATGTATTTCTAATAGTTTTTCCTATAGGACTATTACTTCTCCTATAGTTTTCTCAGAAACAAAGAAATAGTTTACGGTTTCTTAAAGTTGAATTTTGTTTAATGATAAAAACATTATTCTGAATAGTTATTTTTAAAATTTCTGTATTAAAACGACCTAGACTATGAAATTGACAATTAACTTCTCAACTGGCCTACAAACCCCCGAGCGATTTTCTTTTCGGAGCAGAAAGTAGCCGTTGACTGGCCAAGTCGAAAAAAAACGGCCGCTTGAAGGGGGCAGACCCGTTTATGCATATAAATTAATTTTGGTTTGACTAATTCATACCATTGATACCTTTCTGCATTCAGAATGAAATTTCCTATTTAGATGACATAGTTTAAATATTAGTACTTGAACAAATAATGTGAGTAATTGCAGAGTGAAGTGCAAATTTGCAAAATGCACTTGCAAAAAAATTGCAAAAAAAATTCCTAAAGAAACTAATATCTCCTGCGAAATTTATGAGTTAATAATACAAAGTGAGGTGATCTAGTTACCCAGGCGTTGTTTTATCACAAAACACAACACATAAAACAAATGAAAACAATATTAATTAAGTCGAAACGCGCACTGTCCAAAACAAAAACAAACAAACATGGCCGTCAGAGGCAATTGATCGAAGTGATCAATGTCACTTCGATCAATTGCCTCTGACATTGAACGATTATAACCTTACCAAATTAAGTAGTATGGTTTTATATGCAACTCATGTACAATGTACATCCCAGAATAGGTTGGCTATACTTGACCTTGACATACATTCATTCATTAGACGTAAACATCAAAATACGCCCGAAACCCCCGAGCGGTTTTGGCCAGTGTAGCGTTTCGGCCGAAAAACCGCTCGGGGGTTTGTAGGCCAGTTGAGAAGTTAATAAACAAACATATAAAACAAACATACCTGGAAAACGCTTCAAGGGGTAGTTTTTCCTAAAAAACTAAAACACGTGCCAGAATAACGTAGCACCATAGGAGAAGCCCAGGGTTTTCAAGGATCTCAGGAATAGACTACTCTCGGAGGGTCTAATAACATATTAAAAATATATATTTTTTTTTCGATGTATAGCGTTTTTGTGTCCATTTTTACTGACCGAATTGAAAGAAAAGTAAGCATATTTCGAAAATTATAAGTCCTATCAACATACTTCCAAGACAATTATTATAGAGAATTTAATGAAGAACAAATTGGTCATTGACAGTTTTGATGTGGCTTTAATCGTTTTTATAATAAAATCAAAAAACTCATTAGGGTTGATACAAAACAGGGTCGAGGGGGCGTTAAAATCACTTACAGCTTCTAAACTATAAGTCCGATCTACATACTTTCAAGGAGATTGTTGTAGTAAGTTTAATGAGGATCATATTGCTCATTGACAATTTGGTTGTAGTTTGAACCGTTTTCATACAAAATGCAAAAAACTCTAATTTGGCACAAAAAGGGGGGGGAAAGGGGGGAAACAATAATTTCTCGACGTGCTTCCATATCGAAATTGAAGCACATATATGACAGCTACGTTCATGCCAAGTTTCATGCTTTCTTTACGATGGGACCATAAAACTGATTTTTGTTAGGACTGGGAGCTGCACTAGATGTAAATTGCTAGATTCAGTCGAACGAAAAAGCGACGTTGCCATTTTTACAAACATCTCAAAAATACTGTCATGAACGGTTCATAAGCCATTTATTTTTAGATACCAAAATTTTGCGATATCATTATTTTTGGGTACCGTAATTCTATTTTAAATTAAGATATCTTTGCATAAGGGTATCTGAATTTCAAGTATCCTAAAATATCGGTTTTTCGGTCCCTGCTTCTAACGATACCTCATTTGTTGAATTACAATAAGTAGTTTTGAAGTTACGTGGGAACAGATGAACATACATACATACATAGGTCAAACACATAACCCTCCCTTTTGGCTTCGCCGTAGTCGGGTAAAAATAAAGTCACTTTTCGCCGTCCCTATGTCCCTATGTATGCTTAGATCTTTAAAACTACGCAACGGATTTTGATGCGGTTTTTTTAATAGATAGAGTGATTAAAGAGGAAGGTTTTTAGATATAAAACATGCATAATACAGCCGTGCGAAGCCGGGGCGGGTCGCTAGTTACCAAATAAAATTAAAATCCAAAACGCACTTTTACGGTTTACCTTCGTTAAGCTGGCGGGCGCCTGGCAGCAAACGCGTTTAGGTACCTATTTTCAACCAAGCAGTATGAAATGAGCAGGTAATTTATGTTTCATTTGCAGAAATACGCTTTCAAAATCTGCACCTGCAACCCTCCCATCACGATTACTTTACAGTGATGATTCAGATGATGAGCAGACTTCAGACCACAACCGATACATAAACGAGAGCTTCCATTCATCGGATAGAAGCCCTATCGTGAACAGAAGTAGAAGTGCTAGCAATGTATCTCTATCCAATGATAGTATCAGAGAGTTTAATCAAGGCAATTCCGGTCAGAGTATTAAATTGGTGTTGCCATTGATATCTCTGTTTGTACTATTTGGTTCGGCGTATATGAAATTCAATACAGTGTTTGACGATAAAGTAGTTTATGATGAGTTTATGTTCTACAGTGATATTGTCGATTTAGGACAGAAATACAAAGTGGATGAAAATGATGTCTTAAAAGTTCAAACTGGTAAGTTATAGATAGATATAAACACTTTATTTGTACAACACACAAAATAAATACATTAAAAATGTCCACCCGCAATAGAGATCTTATTAGAATTCCTTTTTTACCTTTTGGGGTACTTAAAAACTCCTTAAAAGAAACAAAACGATAAGCTTATTGATTAAAACATGGTACAAATAGTCGAACTTATCCCTTAAAGCGATTTCTTAAGTAATCCATAACTACTCATATTATTAGGCTTAACTACTAATAACTAAACACATATTATGTATTCAATTATCAATTAACCTACATTTTATCCCGATTGGCAGGGGCGGATTAACCCTAAGGCAGACTAGGCAACTGTATAGAGACTCCGCATCCACTAAGGGCCCTGTGCACCAAGAAAAGAAAAAGGTTTCATTAATGAAAATTTTGTACCCTTTTTTTCGGCGCATGAAATACCTACTTCATACAAACACAGAACCATCTAGTATCGCCTCGAAGGTCAGACAGAGTAAGAAAAGGGGCCCCGAGAATTGCATTGCCTAGGGTCCCTGACAGGGTTAATCCGCCCCCGATGCGGGTGAAACCACAGGGCGCAGCTAGTGATTAAATATATCAAAATTATCATCTACAACTTCGCATTTCGTACAAAGTATTCTGATTTAGCAATACCTACGTACATTCTAAGTTATGAAATATTCTCATTTTGTACAAAATTATTGCATTTGCTGGGTTGGTGCGAATTCGCATTTTGTACAAAGTATTTTGGTTTAGCAAACTCGCTTTGTTTGTTGTATTTATAATTTGTGTGTTATGACACATCAATAGATCTCAAATTGCATTTATGCAAGACCATGCAAGCGGGCGCGGCGTGTGAGCGGGGCGGGCGCGTGGCGTGAGCGGGTGGACTTGCATAAATGCAATTTGAGATCTATTGATGTGTCATAAGACTCAAATTATATAGAGAACAAACAAAGCGAGTTGAACGCGTGTGGTGCGCGTAGCGGGCGCGTGGCGGGCGCGTGGTCGACGCATGTCATCTGAACAAGCCCTTAGACGTCTTGGAAGCATATTAAAAAAAAATAGTATTAGAAATAGTAGTAAAACAAAAATGTATAAGTAGTTTTTGATTGTTAATATATAGTATTTTATCTTTATGTATACTATTTTCAGGTATTGCCACAATATTTAAAAGACAAGACGCTGGATCTTTCATTTTTGCTTACAACAGCGACACGGAAGATTTCGATAAAAATGCATTCAATAAATTTATGAATGAAGTATCGTTTACGACATCGAAATATTTACGTAAGTAAACACTAAGCTAAGTCTACAATTTTAAAGTCTACCCACCCTCTGTGGTTTGCAATGAGAACGGAGCTGGATCGATTCTTGCTTTAATACGAGCTATGCTCTTTTATGCTCGTATTTATGCACAGATATTTGTTTCTGGTCTAGGTTTTTGTGTATGTGTTTAGAAAAGAAAAATATATAAAGTATTCTATCACTGGCCACCGTAACACAAGCCTAGTTGTTAGCTTTATTTTTTATTAATATAAATAAAGCTAAGCAACTAGGCTAATTTTCCTAAGTAGAAGAATTACGTTATTAAAAATCGATCAATTTCACTCGAATCACGCTAAAACCGCTAAACATATTTTGATAAATGTTTGGTATTGGAAGAATTGTATCTTAACTTTAATACTTTTTATGCTTTCGAACATTGTCCGTCCACCTGCCAAGATCTTTTTTTTTCAGTGATGGGTAGAGTAGAGATATTAAATTCTGTTATATTAAAAACACTTGAGAGGTGTCAAGGGACCCTAATTAGTGAAGCAATTGTAATTTTTTTTAAATAATCGTCGCGACACCACACTGTTCAATGCGAAATAGGAAGACGAAACGAAAATAACTGACTTCCTTTCTATGAGAGAGAGACAGACAGAGAAACACGCGCACGCCCCGCAAGGCTTACAACTATAGCAAAAAGTGTCGTTACAACTTTCGGTCTTGTGTCGTTACAACTTTTGGTCTTAATTTTTTCGGTCTAGTCCCCTTTCGCAACGCGCGATAAGGAACTATCGTTCCAAAAATACTGATTTTTCCATTACTTGTTACTGTAAGACTAACTACAGTATTACATGAAGTTTTCTTTTACATATACTGTCAGACTAACTACAGTACTTATTATATTATTTTTTGCTAAGGATTAATCAACATACTAACAGACCGTTAGTATGTTGATGTTGACAGATCAAAATCCGTTGCGTAGTTTTAAAGATTTAAGCATACATTGTAACACTACGTTACATCACGGGGGTGATGTAACGTAGTGTTACAACATATGGATATAGGGACAGAGAAAGCGACTTTGTTTTATACTATGTAGTGATGTATTGATAGTGATTATTGGTTACAGGTAATGACACCACGCCATTAAATTACATAATGATAGAAGGGAAAGACTTAAACAAAATGCAAGAACACAGTGAAGTGATGTGCAAATTCCGTGAGGACCTCCACAAGAGCGGCGTAATGCTGGTTAAAGATATAGAAGGCATCCCATCGAGGCTCGCCATGGCTTTCCATTACTTGTGTGATGAATACAATCCTTTGGTTAAAAAGAGCGCTATATTTTTCACGATAGATATGGCTAAATGTTTTTCGAAAGGTATGTATGTTTTATGTTATTATCTTTCAACAGAGGATCGCTGTGGCGCATCGCTCGAACTCCTGTGAAATAGAAGGTTGCAGGTTCTATTTTGTGTTAGATAGTCCATTTATCGAGGAAGGCTATAGGGTACTTTTCATTTTGATATTCCCACGGGATCGGGATTTACGCGGTTGAAACCGCGGAGAGCAGCTAGTGTAGAAATTTGTTCCTGGTTTTGGTGTTTATACAGGGTTATTGGTAATTATACTAGCAACCCGTTGACGGCTACTTCTGTGTGCACCTAAACAAACAACTTTTGTTCTACGACTTTTGGAAGTTCGAAATTTTTTTTAAAAATTTGGTGGTTAGGTTTTCCTGAAAATCAGCTGTTCCTCACACGGAGAGGTGAGGAACATAACTTAAAATTTTACTTATTTTTAAGTTTTATCTACTGTTCTTAGTCTGAATTACCTTTGTTTTAAAAAATCAGCTGTTTTTCGAATTAACATAACCTCAAATTTTTCATTTTTTTACGAATATTCAAAAGTCGTAGAACAAAAATTGTTGGTACGGTGCACAATGGTAGCCCTCAACGGCTTGCTAGTATAATTACCAATAACCCTGTATATGTAAGCCTAATTGCTTAGCTTGTGGCGCTGTGTAAAATGTTCTACAATATTATTTATTAATAAATTTCATATTTCATATTTATTTACTTTATTTACAGAAGAAAAATCTGCGAAATATATAGTGATAGAAAATTGCCTCGCAAACAAATGGAACAGTGTATCTGCAGACAGTATCGGCCCTCTCCTAACTAGAGTTGTTAGCGTTATTATTGATGTAACGAGTGTCTTTTGATAAACGAGCATGTATTTTTTAGGGTTCCGTACCTCAAAAGGTAAAAAGGAACCCTTAAAAGACCACTTTCTTATTATAAGGTTGTAAACGTTGAGATGAAAATGTGTCAGTATTGAGGGTGAATTTTTGTAAGTGCATGATAAGACTTTTTAAGCTATTGCATAGCTTTTATCGCGGGCTTTGAGCGCGGCGACCGAATCAAGAAATTCCGTAACGAAAATAAAACCTAACACCCTACTCCGCCTACCATGTAGCTCGGCCGAGGGTTCGCTTAACGTGTATGTATATTTATCGTTAAAACTATTAGACGCTAGCGTACATTAGCGGAAAGCAAGGCACAGTAACTAAGACCCGTTTTCACAAACAACCCTATGAGATTGCATAGTGCGCGCTAACGCATAGAGCCGCAAATACAGGGTTATTGATTATACTAGCAAGCGGTTGAGGGCTATTTCTGTGCACCTTAAGAAACAACTTTTATTCTACGTCTTGGAAATTCGAAAAAAATATGAAATTTTTGAGGTTATGTTATTTCGAAAAACAGCTGATTTTTTTTAACAAAAGGTCATGCAGACTAAGCACAGTAGATAAAACTTAAAAAATAAGTAAAATTTTAAGGTTAATGACCTCTTCATGTATGGAACAGCTGATTTTCGGGTAAACATAAAATAAATAAAAAATGTTCCTCCAATCCAAAAGTCACGGTGCACAGAAGAAGCCCTCAACGGCTTGCTAGTATAATTACCAATAACCCTGTATAAACAGTGAAGAGAGCAGCACAAAATTGACCAATCAGAGGGCCGCATTTAGCGCTGTGGTTCACTTATCCAAGAGCAACGTTGTTGCAATAATTAATAGTTGCAACAATGTTTATGAATACAGGCGTAAGGTACGGCTATGCCGGAGATGCATCACACTTAGCACGTCACACAAAGCCATAATTTTTTATTCATTTGGAATCATACAATTTGCATGAAAACACATTGAATCGTCTTAAAAACTGAGTTAGGATGTGTGCCTTCGGAACACGCCAACTAATGAGAACGCATGATCATGCGATGCGACCATATCTATACGTATAAAATGACTGACTTACGAATCAACGCACTGCCTAAACCGCTGATCGTAGATACCTGAAACTTGGAGGGTGTTTTTTGTATGACGTAGGCATCCGATAAAGATTTTCCGAAATTCCACCCCTTAGGGGTTGAAAAGGGGGGGGGGGTTGTATGGGACAACGTGATTCCTTGGCCCATTTACGACTACTACGCGGACGAAGTCGCGGGTAAAAGCTAGTTGTTCGGTCGCGCGATGTTGTGCAAATAGGACGGCGTATAAGGTTTATTGTTTGGGATAGTCAAACTTCAGAAGTTGATTTCATAAATTTTAAGTTTTTTTTTAAATAATATGTCATCATCATTGAAACCTGTAAACAAAATTTAATTTAAAAGTTTTTGTAAATCATGTGGGTAGGTGTTTAAATTTATGCATTTTAAAAATAGCTCAAAATTCTACAGAACACTAAATTTAAATTAATTCCCAGTGATATTTAAAAAAATAATTACTTTTATTATGTAATAATTACTTAAGTTATTATTAGATATATTTATTACACAGTAAAATATTTATAAGTATTCAAAAAAAATAGATACTTACCTATGTTAAGAATGTATAGGTATACTCTCTAAGAATAACTTAAGAGTTGTGAGTAAATGGTTCAAATAAAAGGTGCCACCACTATGGGGAACTAGACCCGCAACTGAGACTCGATTGACTAAGGTTTAAGTGTGTAATTAGGGCGCGATTACTCCAGTTTTTGTATGTATGGCTGAATATTTTTGTGAGGCACTGAAGTTATCGCGACTTTCACACACGTTCGCAGACCATAGGGAATGGACGCAGTAGGCACTGATTGTAAACAGTTGCTACAAACCGTATTTTCCGGCAGTTCCACATATCCCTACTGGTATGAAGAATGCTTTCCACCACTACTGATCCGCACTGGTAGGGATACTTGGTTTTTTTTCATAAAAAATTACGAAATGTAAAATCATTTTTTTAAGCTTTCGATAATCGTATTTGCAAGGAAATAGACATTTCCCCAAGTTCGCAAATAAATATTTTTTGCAAAAGTCTGATGTCACAAAATTCATTCTAGTACAAACGGTCATACTCTGTTAAGAGCTCTCTAGAAAATTATCCTTTCTTTAAGATTTTTCGGATTTTACCTTATTATCAGTATTTTCTGTAATTATCATTAATCCTGCCTAGTCAAAAGTTAAGAGTGAGGCATTTTTATTACATTATGAATTTTATAATTTTAATTCTCGTTTGTGCAAATAAAAATTAGGTGTCTTGTATTATATTTCACTGTAGTTATTTATAGTTTTAATTGTTATTTTAAAATTATTTGAAATAAAACTTGTTGATTAATTTTTTTAAATAATTTATTGTTTGCTTTTTCCCATAAATTTAAAGTAAATTATAATAAAAGCTTACTAACAATAATTCTTAATACTACAGCTGAAATTAACAAGATTTGAATGTTAAGAGGATAACATACCAATGATGTTATTTTCGATGGAGTTTTCGTTCAAGGACATAGCTGTTTTCATCCCTTGCAAAAAATAGTTTGTTAATTAAATGGCTTGCATGTTTTATTATTTCAAAAAAGGTAGGTATAATTTTTAACTTATAACTTTTTAGATGATTAAAACAGAAGAAATACATCAAAGGACAATAAGAGAGAAAAGAGAAATTTATTTTTGTATGGAAAAGTATGCGATATGTAACCCTCTTAACGACTTTTTAAAATAAATCTTATAGCGAGTTAATTAAGACCAAATGATAGATGACTAACTTTATGAAAATCACTAGTTGCACCCTGCAGTTTTAGCTAGCTACATACCAAGTTGCAAATCCAATGAGTTCAGTAGTTAAATATAAAAGTTTTTAAATTATCAAATCCCAAGAGCAGGATAGTGAGGCGTGACAAACTTTCACATCAATACTAATATTATAAATCTGAAGTGTTTGCTTGTTTGGTTGAACGCACTAATCTCAAGGACTGGTTCAAATTGAAAAATGATTTTTGTATTAGATAGTCCATTTATCGAGGGGGGCTATAGGCTACTTTTATTTTGATATTCCATTTATCGAGGGGGCTATAGGCTACTTTTTATTGTGATATTTCATTTATCAAGGGGGCTATTGGCTACTTTTTATTTTAATATTCCCTTGAGATTGGGACCCCCAGGGCATAGCTAGTTTGTAATATTAGTAGGCTAATCTTTTATTGTCAAGGCCACAAAGCACTCTGGTCTGATGCATTGAGATCGGGAACTTCATTAAGATCATCTAAACTGTCCGGTTCCAAATCATTGTTATTTCTAGCTGTCGAATAAGATGTAGGGGCGTCTTCGTCTTCATCCTCGTCATGTGACTCTTCCGATTCATCTGATTCATCATTACCTGTAGAGCAAAACTTAAAATATTACCTATAAAGAAAAAATTAGTTGTCTGTAAAGTCGGTTTACGGGTGATAATTTTATGATAACGTCATAAGAAAACATTGATGGTAACCAAAGCAAAGTATCGTTGGTATGGTTACTTTGTCTCATGTTCCCGGAACGTGAGTGACGTTGCTATGATTACCTTGTCAGTAACAAAATGTGACCGATGATGTCACACTTTTTTGGAGTGCTGCCAGTGTTCATTGATTTATAAGACGTCATTATGTCAAAAAATATAAAAGCAAAAACTGAACTCTATCGAACAGATGGGAAGAGTTAAGGTTTGAAGCTCGGTGTAAAGCATAGTCTCTTAAGTCACAGAACTAATGGTAAATAATCCCAGTGGTTCTGCTAACAGAACTACTCAACCGAACAGGAGGGACTAAGAGTGCCACAAAAGAACAAACGTACATAGATAGACTGATAAACACAGTACCACTCCTTTTGCGCAGTCGGCTGAAAAAGCTTGTCTGTTGTTCTTCAATTATGCAAGTCTTTGAGATAAAACTTAATCATTTGATAATACAGAAGTAGTTGGGTTTTTATAATATTTTAGGAACAAAGAGGGTCCTCTGGTGGTATGTGTGGAATATATTGTAGGAGAATTTACCGTCTTCTTCATCAGTATCAGCTTCTTCATCCATCGGTTCAGGATCTGTTTTCCCTAGAGGAGCTCTCTTCATGTATTGTTGTCCAATGGAATTTAACTGTAAAAAAAAGCATGTCAAAATGAATTAAATTGTATAAGTTCGTATAAGGAATTAAATGTTTTAGTTGCACCTCGCATCCTATTCCAGTGGGAAAATCGAGATAAAAAGTAAATAGCTGTCAATCATTACAGTTCAGATTTACTTTTCATCGATTTATGTTTTAATTTTTGCGTGATTTGATGTACCATTAGCAAGATATCACTACATAGTACAAAATAAAGTCACTTTTCGCCGTCCCTATATCCCTATTTCCCTTTTTTAATAGATAGAGTGATTCAAGAGGAAGGTTTATGTGTATAAGACATGCATAATTTAGCCGTGCGAAGCCGGAGCGGGTCGCTAGTTTTTAAATAAAATAAAATAAACACAAACGTGTGATGGTATTTAGACGAAGCAGTTAAAAAATTAAAGGTAGGTACTGACCCACTGTTGATTAGCCTGTTCCAAGGCAGTAAGTTCGGCTTCCTCGTCACAAGGGCTGTCCGCGTTAAACCATTTGGAATCTATAAGGCGAGGAGTCAACGCGGGGAATGGTAAATTCATTGTGAAATTGGGGATTTATCAAAAAATTGCAATTTTTCCCGAAAACAAAAACAATGCGAGCGGGCGTAGCGTAGGGTAAGATGCATGTGTCAGTGTCATGTCATGAGAACGTCAATGTCAGGTTTGATAGTGACATATATGTATTGGCTCCACGCGACATGAGCATATATCCAATAACAAGCTTAAAAAATCATAAACAAATAAGTATATTGTAGGCATTGTAGGTCTGTTAGCAGACCTTAGAAACATAAAAACAGGAGGAAATATATAAATATAAAAATTAAGTGCCTCACAAGCGTATCAACTTCAGTTTTAGTTTAATTTTCTTCCAAAATGAAAAGTTTATTTTTGAAATAAAAAACTAAACAAATAAAAAGTGGCTGTAATATAATTAAAAGAAAGTTTGGTACAAGTACATACCTACATTACTTTACTTTACTGAAAGAAAACAATCAATACTATGATCATTAACTAATCCACAAGCTTGCTTATAGGAATAACAAATAGTCCCACCAATGAATTTAAAGCCCCTCTTCTTAAGTTCTTTTGAAAGACTGACCGAAGCCAGAGTCTCTGTTGGGATATCTTTTATACTTTCCCAACGATTCATAACTGGTTCATGCTTTACAAAACTCCACAAAAAATCAGAGAAATCTTCACCATTATTCTCCATTTCTATGAAACATCTTGAGTTATTAATAATTGATGATATTTTTCCCCTATGTCGAACAATGCCAGCATTTCCCAATATTGTTTTTATATTTTCCTCTGTGAATTCTGCAATTTTATATGGATCAAAGTTACAAAAAGTTTGTCTATATTGATCACGTTTTTTAAGAATGGTTATCCAGGATAGGCCTGCTTGTTGGCCTTCTAAACAAATCATTTCGAATAACTTTTTACTGTCATACTCTGGTTTACCCCATTCTTCATCATGATATTTCACATAAATTGGGTCTGTTGTTACCCACTTGCACCTGTTGATACTCTTGATCCTTTCACCCATTGGTTTTTCGTACAATTTGAATTTGGAAAGAACTTTCACTCCTAGCGGAGACACAGAATATAAAATTAAAAGTACAAGGCAAAGGTCCTAAAATAACATAACTGTCCTTGACCTTGACATTGATGACCTTGAACTAGGATGCGTTCCGTACCCCCAAACATAGAATATAAATTAACCCTCGAGCATCAAACAATCATCGCACTTTTGCAAGAACGCACGATTGGTAGTCGCTATCAAAGATAATATTATCACTAGGTACCACTACGTTTTAGTCGGACTTAATTAATTTTACAGAACTATGGATGATCTGACCGTGCCGCCGCACGGTGGGCTGAAAATAGACTTAGAAATTTCAATTTTCAAGTGGCGGTTTTTTTGCCGGATATTGCTTCTGTTAGTTTTTACTATATACAAAAATGACACCTGAGTTAATTCTGCACGAAAACAAAAGAATTATAACTTTTTTACGAAAAATTTGTATGAAACTTGTATGAAAAACCTAATTATCTCTTAAACGGCAAGGATAACCGTAATATCCTTACAGGTGGTTATAGTACTCATTATTTATGATTTTTTGGCATCCTCCAGCAAACAGAAATCGATGCCGATTTTTTTTTAAAAATCATCAAATTCTTGTTATTTATTTTTACATATAACATTTTTCCTTTTAGTGTATCAGCTAAGAATATCGTTATGAAGAGTGTTATTGATCCCAATATTATGAAAATAATATAAAAAACAAGATAATATTTAAAAAAATAGCTGTTTATTGTTTGATAATTGAAATACAACAGACGCTTTCTTCGGATCCTCTGCTAAGTGCACAAAGGCCTAAGTTAGGTGTCAAGAGAAAGCAGAGCTTTTTTGCTGAAACTCTCGACTTAATTCAGTTTCAGGAAACTGATTTCAAGTTTTTGGATATTATTATATCCAATCTGGATTCTGACTCAGAATCGGAGTCCGGCAACGAGAGTGATGAGGGACATTTGTAATATTTAATGATATAATTCAAGTGTTTTTGTTATTTTATTGCACCAATACGCACCTATAATCATTAATTCCATAAATTCGTTTTTGAAATTATTTGAATAATTGTATTTATAGTACTTAAATGATATTTTTGTAGCCTCTGTTGTATTTCAATTATCAAACAATAAACAGCTATTTTTATTTAATCTTATCTTGTTTTTTTATATTATTTTTTTAATAATTTGATCAATAACACTCTTTATAACGATATTCTTAGCTGATACACTAAAAGGAAACATTTTATATGTAAAAATAAATAAAAATATATCGATTTCTATTTTCTGGAGTATGCCAAAAAATCATAAATAATGAGTACTATAACCACCTGTATAAGGATATTACGGTTATCCTTGCCGTTTAAGAGATAATTAGGTTTTTCATACAAGTTTCATACAAATTTTTCGTAAAAAAAATTATAATTCCTTCGTTTTCGTGCAGAATTAACTCGGGTGTCATTTTTGTATATAGTAATAACTAATAGAAGCAATATCCGGCAAAAAAACCGCCACTTGAAAATTGAAATCCCTAAGTCTATCGGAGCCGATTTTCAGCCCACCGTGCGCCGGGTCGTTTAATAGCACATAATATTGTGTTCTCTATTATAATAAGTTACTTTGTAATAAGACATGTCCATTATCAGGTTCAAAATTTTTATAAGTGCAGTAAGGCGTACTATGATAGGTACTTCGTCTTACCCTAATGATAAGAACCCATGGACGTGACTTTAGTTGCTCAATTGCAAATATACCCTCCAACAGTAGGTATTTTTAATCTTGACCTTTGTGAGCATGTTCACAAAAAAGTTCTTCTTCTCATTGGTGGACGCGTTTCGAAGGCAAACAGCCTAATTTCGTTTTTAAGTCTATTCAAAGTGAACCCCATGCTACTGTATGATTCTTTTTTTACTTTTTTGTCCGCTGAAGATACACTTCGTGAATTATTTCGTGATTTATTTTAGAGATTCCTTGCTACAAAAATATATACGATAAAAGCAAATTGTATATTTTATTTTACATATTTCAAAGTAAATAGGTTTATGTTTAATCATATAAACTTGGAGTGTTCAAATTCAGATATCCGGTGCAGATTAACCATTTAGGGCCATAATAATTTCTAGTAATTAGAGACTGGTGATTACATCGATGTGGTTTGATGTATCTTCTTGTTTGCGGACCGGTAATCAAACTGTTCTTTAGTCCTAAGTTACCTCCGAGGGAACCTTTTGCGAGTTTCTCTAAAAGAGGCAAGTATTCTGGTTGGGATAATTCATGTGAAATACGTTTCATCTGTAAAAGACAATAAGTATATTATTGGTTAATTTAAATATTTTAGTACCTAAAACTTAAAATTATTATTTAAATACCATTATTTTCTTACCACAATACTCAGCTCGTCCTCATTTAGGTGTGTTGTTATTGGACCAAGCAGTAAAACAGTGCTATTCTTTGATAAACTGTCAGGGTCCACTTGTATGAGGTCGTCACTAATATTGTTGCTTTTTATTTCGTCATTTACGACTAAAAATATGTATTCTTTCGTAAATCCTAATCTATTTTCAGACGCACGATTTTTGACTGCTTGTTTCTTCTCATGAAACCTATTGAAAAATGATTCCATCAACAATTTTAACTTATTGTTAGTTTTTTTCGGTTTACTCTTTTTGCAGCAAAGTGACTTGAGTTGGGCAACTAAAACATCAAATATCATTTCTTTATTCTCCTCATTTTCTTCCGAATCAGTTTCTTTTGGATGACTGTACAGAATATTGTTGATAGTTTGATATGCATTATATTTTGGATCTCCTTCAGCATTATAAGCAAATGCGTCTACTTCCTTGTGATTGAGTTTAAACACCGGAGTTTGAGGTTCTCTTTTACCTGAAATAAATGTTAAATTATCGTAAGCATGTAAACTATTTCATATTAAAGTATTTTAGTTAAGTATAATTATTACAAATAACTCACTTGACTCTTGAATCTTGAATCTCTTGTTTGGTACATTTTCTTTGCCTAATTTTTTACTATCAGCAACTTTTATGATATCGTTTAGAGTGTATTCTTCTCGTTTCGGATAGCCATTTAACATCCTTATAAGATCATCATCAGTCAACTTAGAGAGAATAAATGTAGTTTCACTGTCTGAAAATGGTAATTAAAAGTAATTAATTTATGACTAGGTACTTATTTAGGATTTAATGTTTTTAATAATACTAACGTCATCGTAACTTTTATTTTGATACAAATGTAGTTTTCGAAGTCGGGATAAAATAGCATATTATTATGTCCTTCTTCTAGGTCTTATCTATCTGTATCACCAAAATCCATCAGAATTGACACAAAAAGTACCAACAGACAGACAAACAAACAGGTCTGTAATATTCGCATTTTTAATTATGTTAGGATGATTGACCATTGACGGAGTTTTATTAGATTAAACTCACCTGAATTTTCTTTTGGTATTATTTTTGATAGCTCATTTTCATTTGGTAAATATCCTTTTGAATTAAGATATTTAACCACATCTTCAGTAGAATCTTGTTTTAATAACGGGTTGTTTAAATAAACACAACTCGTTATTTGAATCTAGAGCACAACAAACAATTTTATTGATTAATGAGATACCCATCTAGTAGCTGTAACAGTTACTTGACTATCAAGGTTTGAATTGTAAATAAAAACATGAAGAATAGCATACCCAAGTTATCAAGGTAAATGTTTGAAGTAAATCTATACAAATCATGACTATCTCTACTGTAAGAAACAACTCTGAGCAAAGTAATGTAACGCATCGATTGCTTATCAATTTCTTTTTGAGATTATCATAATTGTTTTTGCAAATGTACAATGAACAAACGATCGTAAAATCATGGTTGATACTTTATTTCATTTTGCGTCGAATATTTTGTAGGTACCAACTTATTACCTACAGAGTTAAACCGGCATGTATATTATGTGACTGAGAGTAGGTAGGTACTCACTATAATCCCCAAACATTTGTCAAGAGCATAATATAACTTGTGAATTGTAAATCCTTGTAGTTCTATTAATGTCATATAGGAAATAATTTACTCTGTGAGTTAAGACACGATTACACGTACAAGTTTTTTAGTTAGCCTTACACACCGTACTCTGTACAGTTGCTTGCTATGTAAAGGTTAATATCAAAATAAAATTGTGCAGTACTACATCTATAGTATATTACATCGGGTTATCAGCCGCCGAGGGGACGGGGCGGACCCTTGCCCCGTCCAGGGCCTATATTCACTAAGGTTCAAATCGTTGGGCGCGCGTGATTAGGGGCGGAGGGGGGGCGGTTTTTGTATGGAAATCTCGTCCTAATCACGCGCGCCCGACGACTTGAACCTTAGTGAATCAAGGCACAGGCCATGTGCACACAGCCCGGCCCGGACACGGCCCAGTCTAATGTAAGTATCCATCCCATGAAATATTTTCCTATCGATGCGATTTATTTGTTGGGGTTCGGAACGCATCCCCTCATTCCATTTCATTCATCCTTGTTCATTCATTCACTCACTCAAAAGTGTTGCTTTTATATTCACATTTTATTCATTTGTTGTAACTTTGAATTGTTTGATGGAACAATACAGATTCTTGTTTATTAAGGAGTTAGTTCTATTCTATGGTCAAAGTTGTTTGTTGATAGTTTCAGAAGGCACACTGTTGTAATAATATCGGAAACAGAATTTATTTGAATGCGATTGTAGGGTAAAATGTAAGATTTGGGTGCTTAAAAAACTAAAAATATTAGGCTGATCAAAAATAAACCAAAATATGAAATTTTTGAGCAAACAAAATTGTTGGTACTTTGATCCAAGGCTAATAGCAACACAGCTTGACCAACTCACTCACTTGCCTAGCTCCGCCCGCCCGCTCGTCCACTTTGTTCTCTTTCCTAACCTTTTCCAGACGTGCTATTCCACGTTTTATTTCGCAAAAATGGCGGAACCTCGTGAAAGAACCTTCATCATGGTGAAACCGGACGGCGTGCAACGCGGACTCGTCGGCCAAATCATCGAACGTTTCGAAAAGAAAGGTTTCAAACTCGTCGGACTAAAGTTCGTGTGGCCATCGGAAGATTTACTCAAACAGCACTACAGTGATTTGGCTTCCCGGCCTTTCTTCCCTGGCCTAGTGAAATACATGAGCTCCGGGCCCGTGGTACCGATGGTGTGGGAGGGTTTGAACGTTGTGAAGACCGGTCGTCAAATGCTGGGAGCTACAAACCCAGCTGACTCGCTACCGGGCACCATCCGCGGCGATCTCTGCATCGAAGTCGGCCGGAACATCATCCACGGATCGGACAGTGTGGACTCTGCCAATAAGGAGATCGCGTTGTGGTTTACTGAAAAGGAGCTCGTGGGCTGGACCCCGGCTGATGAAAAGTGGGTTTATGAATAAAAAAATATCGTAGGTGCCTATTAAAGTAATTTACAATATTCCAACCATCTGTTCCATTTTTTGTTAAAAGTAAGTGAGTTCTGTCAGTAAAGCATTAAAAAATTTCACATTCTTTTGTCTTTGTTATTTATTTTAGAAACTTACAGTATGTACATAAATGGAGATTCTCTTCAAATATTTTCCAAGTTAGTAGGTAAGGCAGGGCAAAGCTTGTTGGTTCTATGTCTTAGGCAAAGTAGATTTTTCCAGTTGCTTAAACACTATCACTGGCCATCTAGTCAAGAATAATTTAAAGAATATGATTATTTCATAATCTGGCAGCGTCCCAGAATGTGATAGTCTGGGGACTACTATGCGTAGTCTGTCGCTTATCTAGATTGATTGTGGCTTTTTGTAGAATTATAAATGAAAATGTCAAAATCCAATATTTACCATTTATTCATCGTTTTCGTCAAAAAATCTTTTCTAAACCTTAATCTAAATTAAAAATACTATTTAATGAGAAGTACCTACTCGTTTTCTAACTTACAAACATTGCTATGTACATACTCATATACTCATCTCAACTAAAACAAAGTGGAAATAGGCGAATCTTGGATATGCTACAACTTTCTTATCCTTATGTTCTAATTTATTTAAATGTCACATAAGTATCCACATCTATTGCAATCCTGTTGCAGAAAATAAATTAATTTTGTAAGTAGAAAAAAATTATAACTTCTTATTTAATAAAGAATTCAGTATGTATAGGTAGGCACAGCCAATTAAGACAATTCAATTATAAAACAAGTCATTATGGACCAACTAATGGACGATATAGGTAACAAAGTGCATAAAATTTGCAGGGAAGAGCCATTGTACCATTTTTATTTTATTTAAAATAAGCCATACACCGCGGTTTCACCCGCATAAGTTCCGATCCCGTGGGAATATCAGTATGAAAATCCCATGTGAAGAGGAAAGGGTACCAGGGGCTCTTTCCATACAAACTATTATGGCCGCTCCACACTTACCCCGCGAATCGCGCGGCGAGAAAGTAGCGCGAACACAGCGCGACATGGACAAGGCTCCACATTTGCAATATTCGCATAGTTTTCACTGTAACGCGCTGGCCCTTTGTCGCGGGTTAAAAAACCGACAAAAATCGGAGAACAAGGCGCGAAGCCGCGAAAAAGATGCGACTCGGCTCCACACTACGTGTTCTCGCACCTTCTCGCGCGATTCGCGAGGTAAGTGTGGAGCGGCAATTACAAACATAGTCGACAGTTTTCTCCCTGGATATTTACATTAGCAAATATTTTTGGTGCATAAAACTTATTACTGCCATAACCATGCCTATATTTTTGCTTTTTTTTAAATTTTTGAATTTTTATTTCTATGATAATTATAAAATGAAAAATACCAAAACACAGGGGCATAGTCATGGCAGTTATAGGTTGTATGGCACAAAAATATTTGTGCTAGTGTCTTATCCAGGGAGGAAACAGTCAACTATGTTTGTATGGAGAGAGTGCAGGTACCCTTTCACCTTAATTCCCAGGGTTTAATAACTTCTAATACCAGATTTCATAATTGGTTCTATAGTTCCGAAGATTACCCATTACAAACATACATTTTTTACAACCTTGTCTCTTTATATTTTTAGTTTTGCTGCTACTCGTGGTTACACCAGCGTAAATCCCGTGGCACTATTTAAAACAAATATTCACGTTATAATCTATATAATATATAACACATAATATTCAATGCTATATTGGCAGTGACAATAATAATTAAATAACTGATACATAATGTTCTGTTATTGCTTAGTCTTATATACATACAATACATATTTAATCTAATATATAATTATATTGATAAGTTCTCTAATTTGTGTGCAAGATCAGGAACTAATTACTGCAATAATGGAGTTTTGGCGGGAACGAGCCAACAACATGTCGTGCTGCAGTTTTATTTACACGAAACTTAGTTGTAAACCGAGTTAAATTGTATAATTCCGGTGGAAAGTTATCTAATTTAGTTCTGTGAAAGTGCACAAGTGTAGTGAAAGTAAAAATCAGTGTCAAACATGGACTTTTCTCGTTGCCTCCAAAATCTCCTACAAGGTTATAGTAAAGTTGCCACCGCTTTACTATGACCCCTGACTTGACAAACTGTGACTTGACGACTTGACCATCTTGAAACACTTTGAGCCCGATTTCTGTAAATCGGGCCATAACTTGATGCAAAATATTACTTGATACTGGCTATATGCACAAACCGTGCGAAGCCATAACTGAAGAAAAAAAAACCTGCTGAAAATGAAGAACAAGATGAAAATGGCATAAGTTCCTGGGGCCAAACAAGAGAGAAAAAAAAAAATTACTGCAATAATCAATTTATTGGAAACTTTAATCATTCCTTATTTGCACCGCAAAGGAATTAAATGAATTACCTAAGTCTGTTCATGTAAATCTTAAACCACACTTGAGATGAAATGCTGGCCATACATGATTTAAAAAAAATGGTTATCTTAAATTATGCTATAAATATCACAATTAAATTTTTAACTATGAGTCCCTTTTCTCATTTCGTCACATTATTTGATATTGATAAGTCTGTCTAAATCTCTAGCTGGACAGAAATACTGCCCTCGTAATTAAGAACTCAGTGTCTTCGAAAATAGTCTTGCGAAAAACATGTTTTATGATTTTGTTTTTGTAAGATTGTATTTCTGTAAAAAAATTATGTATGTTTGACAAAATTGTTTATTTGAAACAGTTTTTTCACAGTATTACAATTTTACAAAAATACTTCAACCATCAATTTTCGAAGATTCTGTGTTCTTAATTACAGAGGGACCTATTCTGCCCTCTAAAGAAAATACATAATCAATTTATGTTTTACTTGCCTATTACATTAGCAATCTTACTTGACATTTATGTGAACAATCAACAACCTCAACAGAGGTCAAATACTGTTTTCCCTCAGACATTTTATCAATGTATTGAAAATCAATAACATAACATGTACACTTGTTTTATTGACTGTACTGTCCCGGCAAATACTCTAAAACTGTAAAATAAAGAGAGTTGCAGCCTTATATTGATTAAAATAAGAGATACTATGGCGTTGCTTCCAATTTTCGTCTGGGCCGTAATTCTGTAAGGCAACTTGATAATTTCATGAATACATCTTAAATCACTTTTAAAAAATGACAAACTATCGACAAACTTAGTCCGTTGGTGGCCTTTGTATCCTTGTATATCTATTTTGTGTGGTTTCCATTCATCGTTACATAGTATAAAGTCACTTTCCGCTGTCTGTCCCTATGTATGCTTAGATCTTTAAAACTATGCAACGGATTTTGATGCAGTTTTTTTATTAGATAGTATGATTCAAGAGGAAGGTTTATATGATGTGTGGGCGGGTCGCTAGTATTTTCATAAATAAACGCTATTTCTGAAGTCGTACTTCGCGATAGATATCATCAAATAGTCTTACGGAATCAGGGCCTAGGTCTGGTCTATCGTCAAAACGAACTGTCTCCGTTTTTTACCGAGAAATTACAGCTAAAGTTGTCATTATCATACCAGTAAAAACGGAACCTCTACCCTATTAAAAGAAATATGTTCACAGTTCTAGCAAGTTGGTGTCACGTCCGCCTGGTATCACAATGAACTGAGATTATACCTAGTTAATTTAAGCAGAGTATCAAACTCATAGTCCCTGTTCGTTGTGATGTTCAACTTCGACAGAAGGCTGTGATGTGTCGCTGTTCTGTTGCGTCGCCTGCTGGTCAGATTGGTTTTGTGCCCTTGTAGATACTATTGGTGCTGTTTGACCTATGGAAAGAAAAACTTATATGTTAAGTCTTTATATTCTACTAGCTGCTCTACTACCCGTGTTTTCACCCGCGTAACATAGCCTATAGCCTTCCTCGATTAATGGACTATTCAATAAAAATAAAAACAATTCGAACCAGTAGTTTCTGAGATTAGAGCGTTCAAACAAACTCTTCAGCTTTATAATATTAGCGGTTTACGGACGATAATTTTACGTAATAACATCAAAAGAAAACATTTTTTTTTAATTAATGATTTTTCTTCCTTTATAAGTCTTCTATTCGTCACTCGTCACCATAGCACAAGCCCAGATGAGCGATATAATTACAATATAAAACGTGTTTGTTTTATATTGCTTGCTGTGTGACGTCATTGTTGACATGACGTCACCGGAACGTGAAAATGACGTCACACAATGGGAACGTGACAAAGACGTCAACTTTTTTGTGAATGCAGGTGTTACATCAATTTACTAGACGTTATCACGTCAAAAAGTGTTTAAAATGAGACTAATGTTTTACCGTATTTGTCATGGATCCCTCTATGTCTCTTGAGAGCAAAGCGGTCGGCGAAGGCAGCCGTACAAATATCGCACTTGAATGGTTTCTCGCCGGAATGCACTTTGGCATGATTCTTCAGGTGTGCCGCTTGACTGAACGCTGATCCGCAAGTGTCGCATCTATATTATAAACCATTTATTAATAAACTAGCGGCACTCTGCAGTTTCACAGAGGTAAATACCGATCCCGTGGGAATATCGGGATAAGAAGAAGCCTAAAGCCCTCCTTGATAAATGGACTATCCAACACTAAAATAAATTTTCAATTCAAACTAGTAGTTCCTGAGATTAGCGCGTTTAAACAAACAAACTCTTCAGCTTTATAATATTACTAGCTGCGCCCCGCGGTTTCACCCGCGTAAGTCCCGATCCCGTGGGAAAGTCATAATAAAAAGTAGCCTATAGCCTTCCTCGATAAATGGACTATCCAACACAAAAATATTTTTGCAATAATAATTCGAACCCGTAGTTCCAGAGATTAGCGCGTTCAAACAAACAAACTCTTCAGCTTGATAATATTAGTATAGATAAACATTGGAAATGTAACTCATTTGACGACCTAGTTGGCACAATGGTCACCATGCCGGACTGCCAAACACAGGGTTGCGGGTTCGATTTTCGCCTCAGACAAGTATTTATGATTAGATATTTGTCTGTGGTCTGGTTGTTGCTACAAAAGTATATAAGTCGTATCCGTTGTCTAGCACCCATAACACAAATCTAGTTACTTAGCTTGGGGCTAGATGGCGATGTGTTGAATGTCCTGCAAAATTTTATTTATTTTTTGATTTTTATTTTATCAAAATTATTTCGAGGAAAAAAGCAGACAAAATTGTTCAAGATTGTTCAATTTGTAGACTAATTTCGTTTTAACTGCTACCATTAAAATGTTAAAGGGTAATAATAACTTACTTATATGGTTTCTCGCCAGTGTGGATACGACGATGATTCCATAATGTAGCATGTCGCGCGAATCCTTTGTCGCAAACCTATACAAATTAATAATATTAACAAACTTCAATAACGAAATTTTCATATATAAGTAGGTACCTATATTAAAAATAAGTAAAAATTAAAAACCACACCTCAAAACTGCCCAAATTCTGGCTGCATTACCACGCTGAATAGCATATTAACTTTTTGAAAACTTCATTACCCTAGCCAGGAATCGAACCTGTTGATTTTGCAAATAAATAATCACCTATATTTTTTATACCAATAGTTATGAGATTAATTCTTGGAAACAAACATAGTATGGAAAATCAATCCATTTTTAGGGCATTTTTTTATTTTTCGGGACTGATAAATATTACAAAGTAATCAAACGCTCTCGCTCCGCCCGAGCGGGAGCGAAGAAGAATTGGGTAGTTCCACCACGGGAACTACCCAATTCTTCTTCTTGTACGGCACTTTCGCATAATTAATAGTTTGAATTAAAGATTACATAAACTTAAAAAAAAATACAAATTCCCTATTTTGAAATCCTACACTATACCAGACTAACTCAAAAAATATGAGGGTAAATAAAATTCCACCCTATATACCTATAACATAAATTTACCTCACAAACATAAGGCTTCTCTCCAGAGTGAGTTCGTTCATGATTCTTCAAATGTGGCGATTGTGAGAACTGCATTCCACATGTGTTACATCTGAGAACAATAGACAGAATGTTGATAACGATATAGGCCAGGAAATGAATGTGTTATTCCAGGACTCCAGCTAATTAGTTACAAGAACTATATACAAAGTTGCATTAAAATCAGTTCAGTAGTTTTTTAGTGAAGGAGTAACACATAAACATACTTATGTCAGTGACAAAACGAAAATGACTCAAGAAAGTCAACAATACGGTGCTTCATTTGATGTATACGTCAGTGCGCTGATTGTGGCGCCACCACCTTGTTTACTGTTTTGTGTCTAGAAATAGGAATAAAATGACGGAATGTGGTTCATTCTGTCGCAGTAGCTTCATGATGCTTGAACTTATTCATGGTCGCACAATTTATTTGAGTGAATTAGTTTAATACCTTTTAGAGAGTGGATTAGGCGTTGTAGTAAAATAATGTTGATGGGTATGTAATTTATATGATTAAATTATGTTCTGATAATAAGTGCCTTTAGATGTACATAACCTACGCTCAAATTTTGGTTAAAAATAGCTGGCCCTTTATACTTATAATATAGGTACCATGAATTCCATCCCATCCTAGCATTGAAATGGGATGTAATGCAATTGGAACCTTGACAGTTTTCCAGTAAGTATTTTTTTTAAATGTCACATGTTTTTTAAAAACTCTTAAAATAATTGCAATTTTCTGTATTCATTTGAATTGTCGCACGAAAACAGTTAATGACGTCACAGGCCTTATTTGGAGACTCACTCCATGGAGGTTTTATATTTTGTCTCGTTAAATGTACTGCAAGTAAACGTGACGTCAAATTGTCGCACGAAAACCATAGAAATACCAGTATATAGAAGTGCCCTAATAGAAACAAATGGAGAAAACAAGCAGGGTCTTCCCCCTCAGGCTAAGTACATTGGCCACTGGTCATCTACGTTAAATAAAACTAGTTCAAGCGATATCTAACGATATTGTTGGTGATTGTGTCGCAGTTACGAGCTCCTCCAAAATGGTGAAATAGTCCATTGAAAAGTTACATTTGGGGTTGCATTTGTCAGAGGACGCAAATCTGATCGCCTTTTGAACGAATTGTCTGCGCAGTTTACCATTTTGGAGGAGCTCGTAACTGCGACACAATCACCAACAACATCGTTTGATATCGCTTCAACTAGTTTTATATAACGTAGATGACCAGTGGCCGAAAATACTTAGCCTGCTTATTCCCTCCTCCCTTCATACCTCCATGTTTCAAAAGCAAAGTGACAGTTTAAACCGGAAGGAACAGCGCGGCACAATATGGCGGACAGGCACACGTCTGACGTCACGAAAAATGTAGCTGACATAGCGAAACTGTTGTTTATAGAGTTGGCTTGTTTTTATTGCATACATTAGATAAAGACGCCATCATGTTTATTATAATCGTCTTCTAAACCATAAATCTGTATTTGTTGCACCATTTCTATATCTTTCCTTATTCTGAGACGAAAACAGTCAATGACGTCACAGGCCTTATTTGTAGACTCACTCCATGGAGGTTTTATATTTTGTCTAGTTAAATGTACTGCAAGTAAACGTGACGTCAAAGTCGTAGCCGACGCGTTTTGTGTCGTAATTAACAGATAAATAACCGTATATTTATTTTGCAAAAATAATTACTATCAATTACTAAATTACCTGTATGGTTTCTCGCCCGTATGTATCCTCGAATGATTCTTCAAATAAACAGCTTTAGCAAATGCAATACCACAGATACCACATTTGAAATTCTTCTCTCCTGAATGTAGCTTCTTATGTGACCACAAAGACGAGTATCTTGAGAATGTACCGCCGCAAATATTGCAATGGAAAGGTTTTTCTACGTTCGTCTGGTTCAGTTTGTTTTTAATGCCTCCGACAAAGATAATGCCTGAACCGTTACAGTTTTGACACTTAGTTACAGATGCTAGGTTTCTCTTTTTGACAGGATGGTGGCCGGGCACTGGAACAAAATAATGTATGTGAGATATTGTGACATTAAACATGTTATTCTGAGTGAGAAAGTTAAATGTTGGAAAAGCTACTACTTTCTTTATAGTCTTACAATAATAGAGCTTTAGAATTTTTAAGTTGTCTACAAAAGTTAATAGAATATTCACACAGAAAAAAAAACAATAATTAATCAAGTTTCATATAAATGTAATCTAGTGAAATCATTAATCTTTAAACGAATAATTAAAGTACAATAATCTTTTTACATTAATGCATAGAAAGAATCCTAAAAATACCAAGTATTACTATTTTGTAATGGTGGTTACTTTATATTTTGATGTAGGGTACTTAGTATATTTGAATTTAGTAGGCTAAAAAACACGATTTCAAAAAACGCATAAGTGTTTTTTTTTCGATTTAAGTTAGTTTGGATAAGTTTAGAAACAACAAGGAATTTTCGTCTTAAAATTCCCTATACCAAAATATAGGAAAAGATTTCAGCTTTCAATGGGATGAAGTCCTGAAGTCCTACATGGCGTGTCCGCCAACGGCGAAAAGCTTGGCTTGGTCAATGGGATACACACATACTCACACAATTTGTATTCATAGTAATAATTTCCGTCAAGGTAAGGGAAATAAAAATATGCATGAACCGGGAAAATAATTACTATGAACAACATAATTAACAATTTTAGATAGAGGCGCCGCTTAAACTCGATGTCTCTAAGATTTTAACTTAATTTTGAAGATAAAGGTAGGTAGTGGTATCTTACATGTTTTCTGAGTCTGTTGCTGTGTCTGCATCTGCTGACTCTGTGCTTGCTGCGTCGGCTGCGTGGCGAGAGGATCTGATGTCGTTTGTACTGTGTGAACAGTGTTCACACCACCGCTTACTTCGAACTTTACATTATCTTCAGACGCAACAAATATTTGATTGTTCACTGCAAGGTAAATTAAAATATTATAATTGCTACGTTGCATGCAAGTGTCTCATACA
Organism: Idaea aversata; assembly: GCA_907269075.1. Lineage (NCBI taxonomy): Eukaryota > Metazoa > Arthropoda > Insecta > Lepidoptera > Geometridae > Idaea > Idaea aversata. Next base: position 5,968,546 of record OU026084.1, read on the forward strand.
AATATTATGGTAAATAATAAATTAGTTTATTTCAATAACCAAAAAACACATTCACTAATTACATAATCGTTGGGAGACCAACTTTAAGTATAGATACTTGTGTTGGGAATCTCCGCTCTTCTGCAGGTCGGTTTGTATGTAAATCATAAGCTGATATGGTACAAAATATGGTATAGTATTCGTTTCTGGGTATTTTAATAGGTACTAACGACCCGCCCCGACAGACCGCACGGCTGTATTATGCATGTATTATATCTAATAACCTTCCTCTTTAATCACTCTATCTATAAAAAAAAACCGCATCAAAACCCGTTGCGTAGTTTTAAAGATCTGAGCATACATAGGGACATAGGGAGGACGGCGAAAAGTGACTTTATAGTGACTTTATTTTATACTATGTAGTGATAGTGAAGTGATAATAAGTTTGTATTTTTTTTTACATATGATAGGTCAGCATTTGACCACTATCACACCTACCTGATGGTATGATAATACGGCCTAAGATGTAGCATGCTAGAAAATATTAAAGACCCTCAAAATTTCCAAAAGACAAGTTGTTAAGTATGTCTAGCTACCATGACACAAGTCTAGTTGCTCAGTTTGGAACTAGGTGTTTTGTTCATTGTCCTGCAATATTTATTCATTTAATTTAACTTATACCATTTAAACAAGAAGACTTACTCTGATTGTTTCTCTGCTGTTCAACAGAATCTTGAGCTATACAATTTTCACATCTAATAAGTTTAGGGCCTTTTCGTTTGGGATTATTCGCTATAGTTCCACCACATGTGATGCATTTCTGTATTTTGTCGATAATTACTGGTTTTGCTGAAAATAAAACGTTATAATTATAGAAAATTACATTAAAGTCCAACAATAACTCATTTAATTTAAAACTATTAATCAAAACAGTATCTGCTTTTTATCAGCTTCAAAAATAGGGGTTCTCATTTTGACTAGATGTTAAGTAGTAACTTCTTTGTTCATGAAACAATGATTGTTTTTTGTTAGAAAGAGGGATACCTCAACCCCATTTTAATATAATTATATTTTTAAGCTATTGCATAGCTTTTATCGCGGGCTTTGAGCGCGGCGACCGAATCAAGAAATTCCGTAGCGAAAATAAAACCTAACACCTCCCACTCCGCCTATTTTTAATTGATATAATCGCGTTTGTTATTTAAACCTGACGTTTCGGGAACTTTGCAGATCCCATGGTCACAGAGTCATAGACTGGGACGACAAATTGAATATAGTTACATGTAACAATAATATAATTATGAATTTGAGTCACGAAAACCTAAGAAAATAACATTTTAATAATTTCGTGAGATTAGACCTTGCTGAAGTCATTTTACTTGTAGTAGGATTATATAGTTCTTAAACTCTATGACAACTTACTATCTTGTATCTGTACATGGTGCTGCTGCTGGTCCCCAGTCTCCGGAGACAGTATCTGAATATGTGGAGGCATGGAGACATCATTGGAGCCCGTCACTCCGGTCGCTACCACTGTTATGTTACCATCTGTAATAGAAATCGGTTACAGACTGACAGATTAATGTAAATACTGAACTGTGAATTGTTATCTTCTAGGTAAGTAGTAATTTTACACTGAATCATCATTCGCTATCAGCTGAGATAGTGGTCACAAATCTGGCATAAACTCGATTTAAAAATATAGGTTCATTTGTTAATTAAACACTGATGGACAGTGAAATCTTAGCAATGGTCCCATTTTTAACCTTTGGGTACAGAACCCTAAAAAAATATAGTAAACTAGCTGCGCCCCGCGGTTTCACTCGCGTAAGTCCGATCTTTATCACCGTTTAAACCTTCCCTGGACTACGACAAACATTTCAAAACCGAAATCATCTAAATCGGTTCAGCCGTTCTCGAGTTTTAGCGAGACTAACGAACAGCAATTGATTTTTATTTATATATAGATGTCCCGTTTTTGAGTAATCCACTGCTGAACATAGGACTCTCCCAAAGACTTCTATAAGAGTATTTATACAAAATAAAAGACAAAAGTCTATAAAATAAAAGCAAGCATTAAAAATATCTCTAGTATATTTGTTTGCAGACAGAAGAGAGGACTGGGTACTTGTTAATTCATTCCTTATGGGGTAAAAGAGAAGATAAAAATCTTTGAAACTTCGTTATAATTAAATTAATATCAGTAGTTACATTATAACATTTGTTTATTTGACTATTTACTCTTCACTACATAGTATAAAACAAAGTCGCTTTCTCTGTCCCTATATCCCTATGTATGCTTAAATCTTTAAAATTACGCAACGGATTTTGATGCGGTTTTTTTAAATAGATAAGAGTGATTCAAGAGGAAGGTTTATATGTATAATACATGCACAATATAGCCGTGCGAAGTAGGGGCGGGTTGCTAGTGATAGATAAATCAAAGTTTTGCTTATAATAAAATTAAACCAACCTGTATCTTGAGCATGGATCCTTTTATGAGCATTTAAAAGAGTAAGATGTCCAAACATGAGCCCGCAGACATCACACTTGAAACTAATATTAGATATTGTATTCTGTATTCCATTTGGTGCAATTTGCATCTGATTGACCAGAGCATAGTTGTAGGAGAATGGTTGTGCAATGTAACAAGTCTTGTCATCGCTAGTGGTTAGTTGGGTGATGTTGACTGCGCCCGCTCCGCTCGTGGCAGCTGTGCCTAGTTTACCTATCATATTCACATTTGTTGTGTAGCAAAACGTTGGAAACTCCTGTAACAAAGTATGTTGTATTATAATATAAATTTAATGTAGAAGTTAGTGTGTGTTTATTCTAGACTGAAGCAGCTTGATGGATTTGAATGAAATTTGATAAGGATTTAGGTGAAAACTTGTAGTAACACATAGGCAGCTTTTCATCAAGATATTCCTATAAGATCAGGACATTGGCGTAGGGCTTAGCTAGTTTAGTAAGTAAGTATAAGTCTGTTTGTTACCTGTTGTTGGGTCTGCTGTGTTTGCTGAGATGTCTTCTGTTGATTCTCTATGTTTTTCCCTTGAGACTTCTGGGTAGGATGTTCTTGGTACTGCAGGGTCGGCACTGAGCCGGCCTGCACAGCGTTCGTCGTGAACATGGTTTTATCTGATCAATTTGTAGCGTGCTACTAAAGAATTTACATCTGTAACCATACAATAGAATAGCTGAAAATAATGCTGAGATATCCATCATAAATTCAAAAGCGCGGCTATTGCAGTTACGTGAAAGAGAAACTCCAAAACACAGCGTGCGAAGGTAACAGGAAATATTTCTTATCAGTCCACTCTACTCGTAAAAAGATCATTCGTTGATGTAAGCAGTGTCTCTCTTGAATAGCCGATATATGCAAGAAAAGGATGACGGAATATCCATACTCGCTACAACAAGCGGGACGCCATTGTCCTCTTTCAACAGCAGACGAATAACTCAAGCAAAAAATATTCACAGTTCTATCTATCTGGCTTAGAATATAAAATTTACCTGCGTTTTTACAGTTTCAGAAGTTTTAATTTCAGTAATCAGTTCGTAGCAAGGCAATACGAAGGAATTATTTAGAAAATATTTTATTTCTGTCTCACTTTCATCTCTCTCAAATTCTCCATCTCACAAAAGAAATGAAATGGCGATACAAAAACAAAATGGCGGACGGATGGAAGCGCCGAAGTTGCCATTTAAAAAATAAAAAATAGGGTGCGTTCCGAACCTATTCCAAATTAAAAATCGTTTGACATTATTAAATGTCAATGTCAGTGTAGTTATTATTTTTGGCGGCAGCCGGTTACGAAAAATATTGGCGGGAACACGGAAATAAAAAAAAAATGCTAATAGAACACATTAGAAGTTTGAACACCCTACCTTTCACTTTCCTCAACTTCTTGTCCATCCATAGGTTGCCTGGACGAGATCGTTTTGAACGATAAGGCCGCCCTTTGTAACACTTAGACATAAGCTTTGTTTTTATATTTTATGTAAGTAATTTAAAAATGGTGTTTGCAATAAAGAATTTATCTATCTATCTCAGTGAGGTGATAATTATTATGTACCTAAGTACTACATATCACCTCATTGATCTATCTAAGATATTTACGGTGGTGTAGACTTTCACCTGCGTAAGTCCGAAAAAGGGTTAAAGAGTTTCATCGCAATCGGTCCAGGTTCATTCACAAACCATCGGAAGGCTACCGAAACAAATAAACTGAAAAGACAAGGATGGCAACACGTCAAAAGTCGCGGGAGTGAAAGAGCAACAACACTTTCTTTCGTTTGGTTTGCCTGCCGACGGTATTTGAATGAGGGGGTTGCCCCCTCATTCACAGAAGTTTTTGGGTGAAGGAGTAACAAACATACATACACACACAAACTTTCACATTTATAATATTAGTAGGAATAGTAGGGATAAGTAGGAAAAAAGCTAAGAAAAAAAAAACACCTTTACGTTACACACTTCCTTTTATTTAATAAAAAATTTAATAATATTTTTTGGGTCTTCATCAGGTTTTTCCATAATATTAATTATATGTGTTATTCTATTAGCCCAATTTAAACAAGTTTCCACTTTAATCTTTTCAAGGAGATTATGTTCAAGGCACCAAAAATTATTAATGTTTCTTTTCATAAGACATTCCTTCAAAATCTTAAGCATGTGTAGCACCAAAAAGGACAATGAATTACTAGTCCAAAATTCATTAGTTGTTTTAATGGCCTCCCATAAAAATATCGTCTTTATAAAGTAACTTGCAAGCTTGTCAAAACCTTGAACATCCCTCAATAGTTTCAGCAATTTTATAACACTTTTCATATTTTGCCTGTTGTAAAGAAAATGTCTTTCTTGGAAAGGAAATGCCAGTCTCCAACTGACGTTATCATTAATAGGTTTCGGTACCACAAAATATTGGCTTATCTTTGTGCATTGTACTTTTTCAAAATCAATTGTAGTTTCACAAGGTATCTTTGGTAAATGGAAGACCAGAGTTGGGACTAAGTCAACATCGATAACATTTTTATTACTTTCTGTTATAATAAGAGTGATTGCAGGTCCGGACGTCTTTGCTTCAATTCTATATATTACATTATTAATAATCAATACTCTTGTATCATTTATAATTGTAAGAGTATTTAACGTAGCATCCACAACTTTCTGCATCCACGATCGAAATCTTGCAACGGATAATAAATGATCCTTGTTACACCAAAGTTCAGCATCTTCAAATCCTTTATTTTCCTCCTTTTTTTGTTTGAATAATCTACGGAACTCTGATGGCATTCTGATTGTTGTATAGCCACCTTTTACTTTAGTTGAGTCCAGTTTAACTTTCTTATAGTTAATCGGTAGTGTCAGTATGATGTTGATATCATATTCTGTTGGACTTCCGACACGTAGGCCATCGAAGTAGCTCCCTAAATATTCCAATCTTGGTTTTAAGTTTGAAAACAATTTATTGCATGAACTCATTTTATCTAAGAATTCATTTAATACAGAATAGAGTATTTTATTGTTATTTATTCTATCTACAGTTTTGATTTGGACACATTTTCTATTAATATGTTGGAGTACTACTTCAATTCCTTTTTTCTTTTCTCTTGGCTGTCGTTTTTGGCGACTGTGTTGTTTTTTTCTCACATCTGTAAAATTTAAGTTATTGAAGCATCTTCGTAACTAACATCTGATTAATTAACTTGCAGCGCTATGCGGAATAAAAAGTATGTTAATCCCAATGAATCAATGTACCTATCCTCATACTAAGTTTCACCAAAATCAATCCAGTACTTTCAGAGCCTATTTGTTACAAAGAAAAAAATCTTTTTTCTTTATTATATTAGTGTTAATAAAGCTACTCAGTTATAAGCTAGTTGTTTCTTGCTTACCTAGATCCATATTTACTAAGAATTAGCGGATGAATGTGGTTGTATTTCAGTTAGCTTAACAATAGCTTCCATGCCTTCCTGTATCGAGTTAAATGTTACTGGTTTTGGATCATCTTCTTTCTTTTCTTCCGTTTGATTGTTTAGTTCTGAAAAAATGGTGTTTGAAGTTGTAGTTTTCAACCAAGTTGTAGATAATTTATGCATAAATTGCATAATTAGGTGTGAATAAATAAATGTTATATTCTGTTACTAGAAAGAAAGAAAAAGCATTTATTGAGTACAAACACATGACAACACAGGAATAAAGAAAGAAACATGACAATGAAAATTAACACAACACATAACACAACAACACATAATATTATATGTATGTATATAAATATAGAAAATACCTTTTCCTTCCTTTGGTGTAACATAAGCATGTTGCATTTTCATACATTTTCTCGTCTTTACCAGATATTTTAAATTCTTTTCCGGCAACTTATCGAATAATGGATGCAAACTTTTTGGTGCAGGATCATGCTCAAAAAACATGTATGTTCCTAATGAATTATCATAATTACCTGAAAATGGTTTAACTTTTCTTTAAAAAAAATATACTCCCAAAATCGCCCTTTATGTTATTTTCAATTATTTAACTATTATCTGCCCCTTGAGTGATTTGTCAGATCATGTCTCACTTACTATTAGAGTCAAAGAGCAACTTAAAAGGAAGTGTAGTGTGTTGATAACAATTAGGGACTGTCCCTGGTAGTTGGAACATTGGTTCATACCTACCTATGAATGTGGGAGTGTCCATGGCGAATTAGTAGATAACAAAGTAAGTAAAACAAAAAAATTTATAGGTTAGATAAGTAGGTGATGTGAAACTGTTCAAACTTAAAATTAATTATTTTGTAGCGTTTGTTTACAACTTTGTTAATACTTTATAGGGTTGATATAGGTAATATTAGATAGTTACCAGTAAAAAATGTATCATCAAGTTGAACCACAGGATTTTGATTGTCGATTCCAAGAACATGAATGTTTCGATATTTTGAAATATTAACACTGTCTTCGAATTCAGCAAACACTAGAATTTCTTCTTCGGACTCTTCTTGATCCATATTAATTTTATTCTAACAAATAAATCACACCACAACTCTTTACACACAACTTTATTTTGAATTATTTTCCAAGGGCCCCCGGCCAAAGTCTCCAAAGCTTCTTGCGGCCAAAAGTGACCCTACCTAATGTCAAATACGAAAAACTGTCAAAATTAACAAGAAATTGGCCAGCCGCTGAGCCACCACCAATAGTCTACCTACTTATCCTACATTGTCTGTGGAATAAAAAAAAAGAAAAAAAAAAGAATAAGCACGACACGAGTCAGTGACAAAATTTTTGTAAATTTCGTTCGAACATCTAGAATATTCATCAGAAATTTTGCATTTCTTTAGAATATTCAACTATAAAACTCCTAAAATCATGTCTGACTGGGATACAGTGACCATTCTTCGGAAAAAACCACCAAAGGCCTCCGCTTTGAAGACAGAGCAGGCTGTCAATGCAGCGCGACGTCAAGGTATACCTGTGGACACACAGCAAAAATATGGTGCAGGAACTAATAAACAACACGTAACCACAAAAAATACAGCTAAGTTGGACAGAGAGACTGATGAATTAAAACATGAAAAAGTACCACTCGACTTAGGGAAGCTCATAATGCAAGGAAGGCAGTCTAAGGGTATGAGTCAAAAGGATCTAGCAACGAAGATATGTGAGAAACCACAGATCGTGAACGATTATGAAGCAGGTCGAGGGATTCCAAACAACATTGTTCTTGGGAAAATCGAGAGGGCAATTGGAATAAAACTACGAGGCAAGGAGCGTGGCCAACCGCTACAGCCTCCTGGAGTCAAGAAATAACAGATTCTCTGGGAGGCGAAGACTTATACTTCAACTTGTTTATTGCTTTATAATTTTATCTCTATTTGCTGAATTAATGTTTTTTTTCCATATTATTATAATGCATATTAATGTAAAAATGCCAGAAATTATGTAAGCATTTAATTTCTCTGATACTCTGACCTAAATTCAGTTTATCAGCAATGTGTGCAACCAGTGATAGGTATTTCTATGAATAATAATAATTATAAAATTAATAAATCTGTGTTACTGGCAGATGGTGGATGTAATATTCAATAGAAAATAGAACGTTTTGATTCAATATATTTTTATTCTTGTTCCTACCTATGAGCAATTCTGATGGAAATTGTGCAATTCATGAAAATTGTACTAATTATTGTATTCGTTGTTATTTATCTACTTACACAGGCATAATAGCATTGTTTTGATGATAATAATAGGTATAGATAGGTGGCTACTACATTTTGATAACAATGATACAGAGACACCAAATAAACAATATCACTACATAGGTAGGTAGGTATACCTAGGATACATTTTTTTACTTGAATATATTTTATCTGTATAAATAAAGGAAAAAAAAATAGACTCCGCTTTTCTGGGGACCGGAGAAACGAACCTAATAATATGCAGGAAGTGATACTGTTTATTTGGATGTAGTTTGGTTATCAGATAACCTATTCCCAAATTCGTGTGGTTTGTTTCTTAGAAAAACGAATCGCTGAATGTTGAATGTGCGCAAATCTCGAGAACAGCTGAACCGATTTCGCTAGTTCTTTTTTTTGTGTTTGTTAATTACAGAAGGTTCTTAATAAAATAATAATATTGCGTAGTAAGTAATTACACGGGTGAAACTGCGGGGCGCACTAGTAAATAACAAATTCTATTTATTTTCTACAATACACCCTCAGAAATAATGATACAAAAAATGTATAATTTTTGAAGCTCTTACCTTATCTCATCCCCCTTTGTATCCAACACCCAGAAAAGCAAGTGTCAATGTCAAAAAATAAAAAAACCATTGTTGTCGTTGTCGAATATTCGTTTTGTGTTGTTAGGAAAATTTCATAAAACTAATAAAAATACGAAAAGCTTAAATAATAAGTAGCCTTCTTTCACGCATGTTTAAATAAAGTAGTGTAAGATGTCTTTCTCGTTCGGTGCAAACATAACACCAGGGGGTTTCGGCGCCGCCACTAAACGTGAGTTTATTTTGAATTTTTTGGTTAATTTGTTGAATAGGTCGATGATTTTAAGTATTTGTTGAATTTATTGTCTGTTGCGGGACGTTCGTCCTGACGGACTTTGAAGCTACGACACCTCCAACGTACAGAATACTTTATAATAGAACCATAAAAAAACCTACTTTTACAGCTACATTCTCTTTTGGTGGTGCAACTACTACGTCAACGGCAAGTACAGGTTTTGGATTTGGACCTGCTACCACTGCTACAGGGTTTGGTACTACAACCTCAACAGGATTCGGTGGATTTGGGGCCCCCGCTACTAGCACAGGTATAATATGTAACCTGTAAAGTTAAGTTACAGTGTATCTTTTTGTATTATATCTATTGGCCGCAGTCTAAGGATAATGAATAGGTAGTAGAATCACTTATAATTAGGGATGGGCCGAATGTGATTTGAACCAAATACGAATTTCGCCCGAATGTTCGGTGACATACATAGAACTACGATAGCAACAGAACTAGATAGATATCTGAATGAGGCTGTGCTGCCTAAAGGTCTATATGGCTGGTGGGCTAAGAATAATCATAACTTCCATGCATGAGTTTATTGGCACGAATATTTTTGTCTCCTCCTATGTAGTGATTTATGGCGATAATTATTTAAATGTTTCGATATCAATATTAAGGTATTATTTATAAGAAAATTAGAATTTAGATTAATTTTGTTAAATAAGTGACAAAAAATAAAAAAAATCGGGACAAAAAGTAGTCTATGTGTTATTCCAGGTCTCCAGTTATCTACATACCAAAGTTTATGGTAATCGCTTTAGCGATTTTTACGTGTTTGAGAACAAACATACATACATACTCACAAACTTTTAGCTTTAAAATATTAGTAGGATTTAAAACAGCTAAGTTGTTTATTTTTTTCTGGATATGATCAACTACCGAATGTTCGGCATTTTAGCAGAATTTCGGCCGAATGCCGAAGTTCTGTTTAAACTGCCGAATTTCGGTTAAACCGAATGTGAAACGAATTTCGGCCCATCCCTACTTATAATTAGATTCATTATACTAAAATTTGACATTATAAGGCTAACTCTCGACATATGACACTGCCTACTTCAAACCCCTTTACTTAGCATTAGGACTTTATTAGGGCCACGATTAGAAATGGGGATTGAACTGGGGAATTTCTGCTAGTCACAAGGTGCTGGTGTTACTCTGTCTGATACCACAATGGTCACATTTTGTAAAGACATGTGTCAGTACCCATACGTAACTAGCTGTCTGTTTGAGTCATTTACCTAGATGAGGTTGTCATTCTGGGCCTTCATTTGGTATGCCCACTTGACGTGTCCTATGTATCATGTGATAATAGTTTCACTAGGTAAACGTTGTTAGATGATGGTTTAAACCAGTGGTGCCCAACAGGTTGCTCGCAGGAACCTGGTAGCTCATGTTCTGTTTTGCTAACAAAATCGGATAAGGAATATTCAAATTAAAAAAAAAAAAATTACATACCTATACAATAACTAAATTACGCTGTGTGGTATGAGTTATTCAATTCAATTTTTTGTTATGGCGTTCTGTATAGCTTAAGCTTAACAATTCTGCCAATGACACGAGTTCAGCCAATAATGGTTTTTGGAGAATGATCAATAGATACGCATTAAATTAATATGTATTGGTAGGCAAGTATTGCATTAGCTTAGAGCGGTGTTGGCTTAGTGGTAGATACCTCGACTTTCATTCTGAAGGTCGTGGGTTCGAATCCAGGCCGGCAGCGCACCAATGTATTTTTCTTAAAGAAAAATTTATGTGCGCTAATTGACTCCAGAAGTATTGACAAGTTCTCTCCTCTGGACTTGGTCGACTAAGCTGAGAGGGTAGTAGGTGCTGGGCAAGCCTACTCCCATCTTCACGCAAAAAGGACCCAATTAAAAAGGGTCTAATCGCGGAAAACAGCCCGTATACAAGTACAAGATCGCATTAGCTTTTTGCTGTTGCAGTCTATTCTGCTTGAAGTGTAGTTAGTGTGTCATATTAACATACTAGCTGTAACCTGCGGTTTCACCCGCGTTTGTCCCGATCCCGTGGGAATATCGGGATAAGAAGTAGCCTATATGTTAATCCAGGTCTCCAGCTATCTACATACCAAATTTCATTGCAATTGGCTTAGAGTTTTAGCGTGAAGGAGAAACAAACATACATACACACACACACAAACTTTCACATTTATAATATTAGTATGATTAAACAAAAAGTGGTGTAATTATAATTTAATTTCCTTTATGTATAACACTTATGTTTTTTTTATTAATTCGGCGGTGTCCCCATGGCATATTGGGATTTTATAGGGATTTTCAAAATAGCCCTTGCAGCAATACAGGCACCACTGGTTTAAAGTTTTAAACAATATTTAATATTTTTCAGCAACACCATTTGGAGGTCTAGGTACTACACCAGCAACAACACAACCTTCATTATTTGGAGGTACAGGATTTGGAGCGAACGCTGCCAAACCAGCTACAGGCAAGTGTTTTATTTTACTCAAACTAACTGCCGCACTCAGAGACGTTTTTTCCAGTGATTTTTTTGCAACATATTAGGCACTACAGAACCTTACGAATACATAAAATAAACATTTTTTTTGTCTTCTCATACTGCAATGTGTCTCCATCTTTGGGACATTAAGCTGTAGGTGTGGCATCTTTGATATGGCATGATAGGTGAGCAACCCTTGTTGCACCCCAAATTTACTTTGTAAATTTGACTAGATCAGGAGATCCTGAGGTATTCGGCGCTTCAGTCGCCGTCTTTTTAATTCGTCCTCCATTAGTGTCTGGGCCAGAACATTTGGGTGACTATCCAGTCGTTCCTTGTAAGCTTTTATGTATTTTGTGATTTCCTCTCTCACTGTAGGCATTTTCAGGTCGTGATGAAGGAGCTCGTTTGGCACAAACCATGGAGAATTTGTGATAGTGACACACAAACTATCACAACTATCACAAATAAAATAAACATTAAAAAAAATTTGGAAACTATTTATGAAATACTAGCAGCGCTCCGCGGTTTCACCCGCGTAACTCCCGATCCCGTGAGAATATCGGGATAAAAAATAGCCTATAACACTCCCAATGAATCAATGTATTCTAATATCTTAATCATATCTCATAACACCGAATCTACTTAACCGACTTTGATGAAGTCGGTCCAGTACCGACCTGTCTGACTGACTGTTAAATGCAAACAAAGAAACTCAAAACAACTCAACTGAAAACAAAAAAAATAAATGGTATAGATAAATAAAAACTTAATTCTTCGTTCTAAAGCTAAATAATGTTGACACTTTTACTGCTTCTCTTTACTTTTATTTCGTCTTTAATGCTCATCAAAGATAAAATTTAAAGTTTAGAATTTATCTCAAACTTTTTGCAGGCTTTGGAGCAGGATTCGGGGCTACTAATACATTTGGAACTGGATCAACATTTGGCACTACAGGGTTTGGTAGTACAGCACCTACATTTGGTACAAACACTTTAGGAGCAAACACTTTTGGTGCTCCTAATTTTGGAGGGGCCAACACACTTGGAACTGGTTTTGGTGCGAAACCAGCGACTACTGGGTTTGGTGGGTTCGGGGCAGGACTTGGTACTACAAACCAGTTTGGACAACTTCAGGTAAATATTTACTGTTAATAATAATCATAATTATTTTTTTCAGGCTACAAAGGCCTACCTTATAGACTAACATGGGTACATATTTTATAACAATAATGGAATGTGTTAAACTATGTTAGTAGCACTAATAATAAACTCACTGATTAATACTGATTATCGAAGTAAAGTGCCTAGCTAGTTTTTCACCTTCACATTCTAAGTCGCGATGCTAACAAAATGTCAGGATATAAATTTAGAATTAAAAAAAACCCTGACTTTTATCCCCCATAACTCTCAGACCGCTGAACCGATTTCGATCAAACATAGCTAAGAACACTCCCGACTAATTCACTTTTCAAAAAATAGACAAATACACAAACACAGACAAGCCAGACTTATAACCCCCCGTCGTTTTTGCGTCGGGGCTTAAAAGTGTTAATAGATGCTTCTCATAAACTTAACCATTTAGTAATATACTTGCAACAATTTATTTAGACTTAAAAATTTCATTTCAAATTGAAAGTACTTAAAATTGAGTGCAGAGTGGTGATCCAACTAGTTAAACCATGAGGAGCTACATCAAGCTATAAAATTTAAAATACTTCCAAAAGCCATTCCACTCCAATTCAGACCCACAATCCCCTTTATTCAATCAAGCTAAAGCAAACTACTTCCATAAAATGTCAAACATTTTATGCTCTTTGGATATTCGACCGAAAACCCTTGTATTGTTATCAGCAACAACAGCAGCCTCAGCAGCAACAAGGTCCAGCGACTGCACAAGAAGCGCTCGTGGCGGCCGTGTTCAACTGCTGCGTATTCGGAGACGAACGTGACCAGGTCCTCGCCAAGTGGAACCTTCTGCAGGCACAGTGGGGCACAGGTCAGACCATAAAATATAAAGACTAGTAGTGCCCTAACGCTGGCGGTCGTTGTGTCTGTTTTGTGGTAAAAAACAAATAACATGTGTACTTATTAAGAGCATTGCAGCAGAGCCGCGCGCTTCGAGTTTACTCGCACACCTTTACACTTAGCACGCACACAGAGCCGTTTGTGTTGGAGAGCGTATGACCGCATCTAATACAACAATTTAATTGTTTTGATACTTTAGCCAACTTTTTTTGTTGGTAGGGAATGTTTTCGAGTAAGGACTTTTTAGTTTATTGTGTTTCGTTTTTAGGGTACCTCAAAAGGTAAAAAGGAACCCTTATAAGATCACTTTCTTGTCAGTCTGTTTTCATAAGGTAAGATTAGGTTTTGGAACGAAGTTCCCTAGCGCGGGTTTGCGACGGAACCTAGTCCAGAAAAAATCCAGTTTAATCCAGTTACGCGTTATGATAAAATTCTAAAACGAAAAGCCTATATACATGGTGAATATTTTACATGGGCCTTCAGGGCCATATCCTAAACACTTGGACCGAAACAGCATCATTATTTTTGAAAAAGTCATTACCCTAGCCAGAAATTGAACCTGTTGATTTTGCAAAATAATAATCATTCTTTATTTTTATCCAATCGATAGTGTTGCTGATAGAGATCAATTCCTGGAAAAAAACATAGAATTACAAATAAAAGGAAATATCTACTCTCTGTAGTTTCTTCTTTTGCGTTTGCACTGCAAATTTTATTTTATGTTTTTATCACTCGACTCGACCACACACAACACCAGCGACCTCTGTGCATGCGCGCTCGATTCATGCATATTGCATTGTTTTGCGCGGTAATTTTAATTTTGAAAGTAACATAATGAATATTTATATTTGTTACTTATATTAAAAACCAAATTCGAACCAAACCGAGTCAGGGTGGGGCAAATGCCCCACCTTGCCCCACTGTGCTGTGCATACCCCCATGGTTTGCAGCATAAAGGGGAAGTAATATTTTTATGTCTTAAATATGTTCTGAATTCTCTACATTACATAAAATTTGTAAAAACAGTTTGTTTTTTGTGCAGCAGTTTGTTAAGTCATTAGCCATACCTCGTCACTGCATTTTTTCAGAGATAATATTATGAAAACCACAGAAGTCTCCAAAAATTACCTATTTCCTTTGCCTACTATATTTGTTTTCAAGAATTGATCTCCATCAGCAAAAATGTCGATTGGTATAAAAATATAGGATGATTATTATTTTTTTGCAAAATCAGCAGGTTCGTCTCCTGGCCAGGGTATTGACTTTTTCAAAAATCTAATATTGCAGTTTTAGTTTTTGTCGAAATCGGGCACTCAACTCCTTTCAGCATTTCTTGCTATTTCTTATAGTTTAGGATAACCCTGAAGGCCCATGTAAAAAAATACCCTGTATATTATAAATGTGAAAGTAACTCTGTAAAATTAAAATTATATCAAGTCAAATGTCAGTCTGATCCGAATCCGGGATCCGTTTACAGATCAGAGTTGACATTTGTCAAATGTCAGTTGTACAAATAACACAATCTTTTTAATGCATCAATAATCAAAATAAAAGATAGGGGTAGGTAAGTAAATGAGAGCCTGGCACGTTAATGATTAACTATGCCTTCATACGAAAGGAACTTTGTTCCAAACGCGTGTCCCGCGATGCGTTTTTTTTTAGTTCATGTTAATATAAATTAGGATTCAGTTTATAATAACTTCTATAATATATAAAAATGAATCGTTGAATGTGTTGCTAAGCGAAAATCTCGAGAACTGCTGAACCGATTTCGCTCATTCCTTTTTTTGGTGTGTAGGTTATTGTCAGGAAAAGGTTCTTATGAAAGAAAAAATTAAGAAAATTGCGTAGAAAATTATAACGCGGATGAAACCGCGGGGCGCAGCTAGTAGTAAATAAAACAGCGTCTAAACAAAAATTTTATACTTGTCATCTCGCAGTTTCATAGACTTAGCTTTTCGGGGATCGCACGAAGGTTCGAAATATTGTATGTCAGACGAGACTGTATAGGTTAAGTCTTTTGCCGGCCCTTTTGGGAATATTAAAAAAATATTGCCTAAAAAAATAGTAAACATGAAAATAGTTAAAAAAAATTAAAAACACATTAAAAAAATATTTTCTTTTTTCTGTTTTAAGTATTGATTGTTATAGCGGCAACAGAAATACATCATCTGTGAAAATTTCGACGCTCTAGCTATCATGGTTCGGAGGGACGGACGGACAGCAAAGTCTTAGTAATAGGGTCCCGTTTTTACCCTTTGGATACGGAACCCTAAAAACTAACTTATAAAGTAACCAAAGTTTTCTTATATAATAAAAATATATTATTTTAATAAAAAGTATCAAGATGTGCTAATCGCGCTATAAACTACCAAAACTAAAATTATATTTTACGTAGCACGCGGCGACGAGAGCGACATAGGTCCGGCCTCGGCAAGGCGTCGGCCGGCACTGAGCGCTGGCGCGATTCCGCGTCGTTTATATACTAGAACTAAATACTTCATTGTAAGACAAGCAAAATAAAAGTTAGAAAAAAAAATATACCATGTTATAGAACGTAATGTCGTCATTCACTAGGTCTAAAAATAAAACTAAAATCCCTCAGATTTCATCCCAAAACTCACAGGTTTAATATCTTGAAATATGGATAAAACTACAGTTTTGAGTATACTTTTCTTGAATGAAAACTTCCAGCAATCGAGATTTTTTTTCAGACATTCACTAGTTAATGTTATTATTATTCTAAAAATATGATGTTAGAAGTTTATTATAAACGGTTTATCTACTATGTCGCATCTACCTAGACCGCCAAACGCTAATCTAGAAAAAAGCTAGAATAAAAACTGTTCTAACGAGAAAACTATATGAATATTTGTAAATGTTTTTGAGCAATTCACCAGATTATGAAATTCTCAATAATCTGAAGTCAATATCTTAACAACAAATTAAATAAATTATTGTTTTATTGCCCGTCGGAAATCATTGATTTTGACTTCAGCGTGGTTCTAACGCATGAACGACCTTAAGCATATACACAAAAAAAATATGAGAAAATTCTCCATTTTTCTAGTTTCTAGATTACAGTAAAATTGATAGTATTTCGTGAACTAGATGTGGGAAAAAGAGAAGAAAACATTGATGATAACCATAGCAACGATAATACGTTGCTATGGTTACCTTGTCAATAACATGACGCACGATGGGAACGTGAGCGACGACATCACACTTTTTTTTTTTTGCGTAATATTAGTATTTTTCCAGGTCGAGCATTTTATAGTCAAAACGCGCCGCCATTAGAGCTAAATGAACAGAACCCGCTGTGTCGTTTTAAAGCTGTCGGGTACTCTAAAATAGGAGGCAAAGAAGACAAAGATGGCCATGTCGCCATGTTATTTAACAAATCTGAACAAGATATCAAGTAAGTTTTATGTGAGAAACTCGAACTGTATTTAAGTTTGTACCCAAAAAGTATACGGGACCCTATTACTAAGACTTTACTGTCCGTCTGTCTGCCTGTCTGTCTGTCACCAGGCTGTATCTCATGAACCGTGATAGCTACACAGTTGAAATTTCCACAGATTATGTATGTCTGTCTATGTGTCATGTCATGGACGACCCAGTTGGCACAATGGTCACCATGCCGGACTGCCAAACACAAGGTTGCGGGTTCGATTCCCGCCTCAGACAAGTATTTATGCTTAAATATTTGTCTGTGGTCTGGTTGTTTCTATGTAATGTAACTATATATTAACAAAAGAAAAGTATATAAGTAGTATATTGCCTAGCATCCATAACATATGTCTAGTTACTTAGCTTGGGGCTAGATGGGGATGTGTGGAATGTCCTACAATATTCGTTCGTATTAGTTTATTGGTCTTGCTGCTATAACAACAAATACTAAAAACAGAAAGAAAATGAGGCATGGTACGGAACCCTTCGTGCGTGAGTCCGACTCGCACTTGGCCGATTTTTGTATCTTTCATGTGATAGTAATACAAAAATGTTTATATTGCAGAAATAATCAGCAAGCTCTTATAACATCTCTTCAAGGATTACTTGGCAATAAACCGAACCTAGCTGTCAATATTGATTCAGTGAAAGCTGTCTCTGAATCTAAGAGTCAAGTAAGTCAACACATTGTAACCTCACTTCGAAATTAATACTTTCGATAAACCTACTTTTTGTTGAACTGTTAAGGTTGTATAATTTGAATGTACTAAATATATGGTAGCTTTAATCCGTAGACTTCTTTCTATCTTGACGACCCAGTTGGCACATTGGTCACCATGCCGGACTGCCAAACACAGGGTTGCCGGTTCGATTCCCGCCTCAGACAAGTATTTATGCTTAGATATTTGTCTGTGGTCTGGTTGTTTCTATGTATTATAAGAATATATTTATAAAAAAAAAGTATATAAGTAGTATATCCGTAGTCTAGCACCCATAACACAAGTCTGGTTACTTAGCTTGGGGCTAGATCGCGAGGTGTGGAATGTCCTGTAATATTTATTTATTTATTATGTTTCTATAACTGAACCAATTGTTTTTTTTATATGATCAGCTTTTTTAAATGAGCACTTTCTCACCCGATGTTAAGTGACGATACGAGTGACGAGTGACGAAGTGCTAAGGTGCGGGACAAACAGAAGAGGCGAGATGCGGGTACGGCGCGGACTTTTACAGACGATTAAAACCGTAAATTCATTGTGATAGAGTCTTTTTAATTGTCTGTCAGAAGCCGCGCCGCACCCGCCGCTAGCCTCTTATGATTGTCCCGCGCCTAAGATGAAGCACGCTTACCTTGTAAATACTAACACACTCATTGGCGATGGCGGCCGAAGCCTCCCGCTAGGAAATTGCTTCTTTAGCACCAATAGGGCTAACGTGTGGAATGACTTGGGGTAAAACCCACAGATTCTTAATGAAGCATTTGAAACAGGTGGTGATCTACGTAGTAGACAAGAACAGCGGCGGTAACCACGTGAGCGCGGGCGAACTGAGCGCGTTTCTGAACGCTGGAGCGGCGCGCGCGGCTCTCGCAGGCGCGGGCTGTGCGGCCGCCACGCCAGTCACTCGCCCACCACCGCAGGCGTTAGCTAGTTACCTAGCAACATCGCCTCCAGGTCGGTAGAACTAGCAACAATTACTGCGCTAAGCTTTATAAAGCCGGGAACACATTGTTCGGACGCGTCTGACAGCCGCGACTGATAAGTGTGCACGGTCGTTTGGCATCCAGCGGCCCACATCGCTCTAGGACGTCCGCTGACGTTAGAACGCTCAAGGGCAGCCCAAGGTTACGTCCGATAGTGTGCACAGTTACATACATTTACATTATACAGATGCCTTAGGTCGCGTCCTTAAGCCGCGTCCGATAATATGTTCCCAGCTTTACACTCAGGGCTTTCCTTACTAAATTCATTGCAAAATTCAGTGCAGTGCAGCACATATTGCTATGCTACACTACATTGCCCTGCAGTAGTTGTCTACAGCGTTGGCGATATTAACACTGCCCCTAGATTCGCAAGTTTGCGATTGTACAATACTATGCGAGGCCACCTTGCTGCGCTGTTGAGCTACGCTAAATTACTAAAGATTTTATGATTTTTAACTTTTTAGGTATGGATATGCGGTTATGGAAGCAAGCACAAGCTGACAATCCAGATTCGGAAAACTACATTCCTGTGCCAATTATTGGATTCTCTGAGGTAATCATTTTACACTGAACAAAGTTGTTTACGGGACCTACATAAGGTCGGAGCAGACGTCTGAGACGTCCAATAAGTATGGAAGTCAAACTTAATCCGATGCGTACAGATTTGCCTAATGTAGTTCTTAAGGCGATGTAGGACCTGCAAACCCCTATCCTTTTCCCACGCACGCGCCGCGAAATGGCCGTTTTAACTATTTTATGTAATTAAAACACTCACATCTATTTTAGTGAAAAACCATCTGTACTACCTTATGGGGTTTGATGTAATGTTTATGAAAATAAAATATGCGATTGTAGGAAAAAAACAGTTTTCTTTACAATCGCCGTAAAATTAAAAAGCTCAAAAAAATATGATTTTTTAGGATTTTCTCGATGTTTTTCTATCGAGGCAAATCACTCTAATTGTGTTTCGAAGTGTATGACAATGCAAACCATTTCTTCACCTTTACGACAGTAGGAATATCATTCTATGGATTTTAGTGGTTGATACCCAAAAACTGTTTCTAAGACACCTCTATCGCGCTTCTGGTCATATACTTCATAACTTTGATGTTTGTAATAAACTTAATGTTACCAATATACTTACAGATAAAATTCCGTTCGAACTGTCAGTCTGAGCAAGCGAAACTCCAAGCGGAGTGGTTGAAGCGAACTAGTGAAGAGCTCGCCGAGCTGCGCACGCGCCGGTCTGCCTCCGCCGCTAGGTTGACTCAGTTTTCAGCTCGCCTGCACCAACTTAGACATACTTTACTACAGGTTACTAGAGATATTATTGCATATTTTTAGTTAAAATTACGTTTAAACTGTCGTCCCAGTCTGAGCTCCACGTTAAGAGGAAAGGGTAACGGGGGCTCTTTCCATATAAACTATTTCAAACGTAGTCGACTTTTTTCTCCCTGGATAATGACACTAGAGCAAATATTTTTGGCGTTAAATGAAAAAAAAAAACAAAGCAGGGGCATAGTCATGGCAGTTATAGATTTTATGGCACAAAAATATTTGTGCTGGTATCATTTTCCAGAGAGGAAACAGTCGACTAAGTTTGTATGGAGAGAGCGCAGGTACCCTTTCACCTTAATAAGACGCAAAGAAAGGTGAAAGGTAAGGTAGTGCCGTAACTATGCCCTTTGGAACCCTTCCTACATCGGGATCGAGATACCAGTTACTTCTTGAAACTTGATATTTGCTTAGAGCAGTTGCGTTATTTGTCACTCATCATCATCATCATATCAGCCACATGACGTCCACTGCTGAACATAGGCCTCCCCCAAAGACTTCCAGAGCGATCGGTCGCATGCTCTCTGCATCCAACGACTTCCCGCGACCTTAATTAAGTCGTCCGTCCATCTAGTCGGAGGCCGTCCCGCGCTGCGCTTTCCGGTACGTGGTCTCCAATCTAAGACTTTTTGGCCCCAACGGCCATCAGTTCTACGAGCCACATGCCCCGCCCATTGCCACTTCAGCTTACTAATTCTTTGGGCTATGTCGGTAACTTTAGTTCGCCTACGAATCTCCTCATTTCTGATTCGATCTCGTAGTGAAACGCCAAGCATAGCCCTCTCCATAGCACGCTGTGCGACCCTGAGCTTTCTTATGAGGCCCATAGTGAAAGACCACGTTTCTGAGCCATAAGTCATCACTGGTAACACACACTGGTTGTAAACTTTCGTCTTGAGGCACTGAGGTATTTTGGACGAGAAGATATCGCGCAGTTTCCCGAACGCTGCCCAGCCGAGCTGGATTCGTCGATTGACCTCCCTCTCGAAGTTGGACCTACCTAATCGGACAGCTTGTCCTAGGTATATGTACTCTTCTACAACTTCAAGAATAGAGCTCCCAACTAGCACAGGGGCAAGCGCGACATGGATATTATTAATGATGTTGTAATGTTATTTGTCACTAATGACCTAAAAATTTTCTAAATTCCTCCGAGGCATAGAGATCTACTCGATTTTTTTGACTAAGTGGTATGTCTAAAATATGATATGGGATTTCTTATCTTTGGAAATATTTACTTCCAAGGATGCAGAAGCGGAAAAAAGCAGGTAAATAGCTTTGTCTGTCTGTAATCCACATCACACAAATGTCTTTACTCTAACATTGCCGACCCCGTTGGCAAAATTGTCACCATGCCAGACTGCCAAACACAGGGTTGCGGGTTCGATTCCCGCCTCAGGCAAGTATTTATGCTTAGATATTTGTCTGTGATCTGGTTGTTTCTATGTATTATAAGTATATATTTACAACAGAAAAGTATATAAGATATAAGTAGTATATCCATTGTCTAGCACCCATAACACAAGTCTAGTTTTTTAGCTTGGGGCTAGATGGCGATGTGTGGAATGTCCTACAATATTTATTTATCTATTGTATGTGTTATACAGTAATAATAAATATATATTCAAATTCATTTATTCCTATATATTGCAGGACATTCCACACATCGCCATTTAGCTCCAAGCTAAGTAACTAAACTTGTGTTATGGGTGCTAGACAACGGATATACATTACTACTTATATACTTTTCTTTTGTTAATATAAACGTATACTTATAAACGTATGCTTTATCTTTCTTTTTATCCTTAGTTGTATATCACTGTATGTTTTCCTATGAAAATAAAATAAAATAAATAAATAAAATAAATACTTGCTTGAGGTGGGAATCGAGCCCGCAACCCTGTGTTTAGCAGTCCGGCATGGTGACCATTGTGCCAACTGGGTCGTCAAAGTAATGGGGTGTGAATATTTAGACTGAAAGATCACTGATTGTTAACAGGTGGTAGCCCGACAAGAAGTGTTGGGCCGCGTGGGGGCAGCACTGAGCCCCGAAGAGGAGGCTGCGCGGGCGCGCCTACACGAACTTGCTTTGCAACTCTCTGCGCCACCGCTTTATAATGTAAGTGGGCTTTTTGTTTATTCTTTTGGAGCATAGTTTTTAACAGATATAGGATAGCTTCTAACACCATGAAGATATAATACAAAACTTCGGTCTATTCCACAATGGTTACTTGGGTTATGTCACCCAGGTCAAAGGCGTCAATTCTATTTGAATTATTATTTCTGTGTGTTTAGGTCAAAAAAATGTTCCAATAGGTTTTTAAATTTTCCTAAGTAAGCAGACAGATGTAACGATTTCAATAAGATTTTTTTTTAAATTTAGCTATGTTTGATTAAAAAACAAATGGTTGTCTGTAAAGTCGGTTTACGAACGATAATTTTACGTGACAACGTCATAAGAAAACGATGACAAATTGAGGTTTTTTTGTTATTTCTTTTTTTATTGATCTATTTTTTTCCTATAGATAAGTCTTCTAGTCGTCACTCGTCACACCATAACACAAGTCCAGTTGAGCGATATTATTATTAAATACTCTGTTACCATGACGCATGACGTCACGCAATATTACCGTGACGCCTTTGCGTGAATGCAAGTGTTCCACCAATTTATTAGACCTTATCACGTCAATAAATGCTACGATATTTTCCGATGTGAACCTCGACCAGTGCTCAACCACTAATCCCATCGCGTTTATACGAATCAGCAGTCAAGATTCGTGCCTAAAAAATGTAATTATCACGTCAGGTCTCATGTAAATCTCATCATCATCATCAGCCGGTGTCAGTCCACTGCTGGACGTAGGCCTCTCCCAAGATACGCCACTGAGCCCTATCTTCGGCTCTTCTTCTCCATTCAATGCCCACCGCTTTGCGTATGTCGTCGCTCCACCTAGTCCTACACTACGTTTGCCAATGGTCTCCACTCCAGGACAAGTTTACCCCAACGATTATCAGTAAATCTACGTCGTAAAAAAATTATGAATAAAAGTGTCCAAGATATCAGGTTATCTCGATTGTAGCATGTAGTCATAATCGCGAGTCCAGACAGGTAGGTTTTTATCATGAGATAGCTCATGTGACCTTGTCTGTGCTCCAACACACTTGCCTTGCGCGTGCTCGCTATCATTATCAGATAATAACGTTTATCTCCAGACTGGTTGACGTTAACAATTATACCGCGAAAAGAGCTAGCATTTTTATGAATGTGGCCAAAAAGGAAACTATTTGTACAGTCACATTCCCAATTGGCTGAACCCCACGTGACATAGAGCGCACTGGCACATCTGTAGGGTTGTAAAGTAATGTTCCTGATTCTGTTATTTTTAAACAATATACTATACAAAACAATATACAATATAAAAAAATAACAAAATAGGTAAGTACTATATTTTTTACAAATATGCGAGTCAGCTCTGGGTCACGTGGGGTTCAGCTAATTGGTAATGTGACTGTACTTGTCTACGGGTTTTTTAGCAACTATATGGTTCATTTGGGGTCTTTGAGTCACGAGCTAATAGTTATCTTCTAGGAAAGCGTGCTACTTCTTAGACCGCATCGTCACTTACCATCGTGTGAGATAGTGGTCAAACACTGACCTATTTATTATTATAACTATATCTCTTTGGTTGCGTCCCTTTTGTGTTTATTTGTTATAGAAACCAGCTTAGCTCTTCCGTAAATGCCATAAAATTTCCCCATGTGGGTGCGTCTCTAGTCCCTAGTCAATCATTTACTTTGCTAGCATTCAATACCTTTGGTAGATTTATAAATAGGTATCGCGTGATATTAATACGATCAAATTTTTCTAGCTAAGTACAATAAATCAACAAATGTAGAAACACACCGTAAAGTTTTTAATTACTATAATTTATAATATTGTTATTAATTTAATTTATGTAAGTAATTATTTAAAATCAAAGACCTTTAACTCAAGCAAGAACTTCTTATCCCCTGCGTGAAAGAAAAACATGATTCATTTTATTTATTTTTGTTCAACCATTCTGATAATAGCAATTTTAGAACTCTACAGTTGGCCACTTTTGTTGCCGACTGTAAAAGTGTAGACTTTTACAGTCGGCAACAAAAGTGGCTCAGATTTGTTCCTAATATAGATTAGGAACAAAACTGAGCATAGATACATAGATAGAACACTTTATTGCACACACACCTAGTTAGCATTTTATCCTGCTTCATTCAGATGCAAAAACATTACTTCCAATTAAAGTTCATTTGATGATTCAGTTGACACAATTGTCATCATGCCGGACTGCCAAACACAGGGTTGCGTGTTCGATTCCCGTTTCAGACAAGTATTTATGCTTATAAATTTGTCTGTGGTCTGGTTGTTTCTATTTATTATAAGTATTTTACAAAAGAAAAGTATATAAGTAGTATATCCGTTGACTAGCAACCTTAACACAAGTCTAGTTATTTAGCTTGGGGCTAGATGGTGAGATACGTGGAATGTCCTGCAATATTTATTTATTAAAAAAAAACAGCAAATCGAAAACTATAATGTAACTGTTGTTATCTAAGCTTTGATTAGAAACGTAGACGTGGGTCTGATGAGGCGTTAGATAGTCTTATCTTGTCTACTTACTGACTATTATGTCATCATCATGACAGTTTATAAATTCTAGCTTACGTTGCGAAACAGTATTAAAGATAACAACTAAAAAATGTAGGAAGAAGATAGCTCCGCTTCTTGGTTCCACCTGCGATTTAGGACACATCCGTCAGATTCCGCTCTCGTCAGCAAGTGATTTATTGACTATTTTGGTTCTGTTTCTCCTGTCAGGAATTACTAAGTATAGTGGTACTCAATTACTCAAATAATCAGTATTTGAGTACCTAACAATAGTAATACATTTTTTTCTTTGTTTTTTTGATATTAAAAATCGACAGTGCTCCAAAATAAATTAAAAAATATAGAATTATGTAGAAGAACGAAGTTTTTATGAAGTTTAATGTAGTATTTTCTAAGAACTGACTCTGACCCTTGGGGTGCCCGGTGGTGTCAACTCAGTCTGCCTGTGACCATGAGATCTGCAAATTTCTCGAAACGTCATTTTACAAAAAACAATAAACGCGATTATATCCGTTAAAATAGTTTAATTATAAAGTTTAATGTGTCTGAAATAATAAAATAAATTATCTGTCTCGGCCTGGTTGTAATCAGCCTGAAAGCCAATTCTCGTAAATAACATTGTTCAAATTACATTCCGATTACAAAAAATATCCTCAAAGTAGAAATTAGTCCACATGAGACAAGTTGCCACATAAGACGACTTGCGTTTTAGACCGTCTGATACTAGCCCGCTCAAAATACCCTCAAAGTAGTTCAAAATACCCTCAAAACCAGCTTTTGTTATTCTCAAGAATATTTTTTGTAATCGAAAGGCAATCGGAATGATATTGCAATGTAATGTACGAGAATTGGCCTTCTGAACTTTCAGTTCGAGTCATCACTTTGAATGTAATCCACTTCTAGGATGTACTTACATACATTTTTCAAATTTATCTTTTACCTTGATCAAAATACTGTCAAAAAATATCAGATTAAAGGATTAATTCTAACTGAACTTTGTATCTATTTAATCATTGTACTTTTGGACTGATGAGTAGAATCCAGAGTTTGACTGATAATACATAAAAAAATTGTAAACACTTTATTAAAATCATTAATTACATTAAATTAAAAATAAAATAAAATTGGCGTAATTGGTAAGCGCACTTGAACGGTATTCAAGGGATGCGAGTTCGAGTCTCGTCTCAGTCGCAATTTTTAAAGACGAAAAATATTTTCATAAAATAAAATGTCAAAATTTCTCAAAAAAAAAAATGTCAAACAAGTCAAGTTGTTCACAATACGGATTTTACCTACATAGCTGATTCATGTTATATACATTCATAATAGATGAATGTGAATATGTTCATAATTTGGTATTTTGACCGCCCGTCAAATCATCGTATTACTTCATAACTTTACATTAATTGATTTCTTATCGATATTTCGATATACATATTTCAAACTGCTTGTGGTGAATTTAACCTTGATTCATCATCATCATCATTCAAGCGATGTTCCGCTTTCCTACTTTTACGCCTCCACTTCGCACGATCTTAGGCATCCTGGTTTGTAAGGCCATTTGCACGCATATCACCCTTTACGACGTCAAGCCAGCACTGCAAGTCTGCCAACTTGATTAGTCCATTGAAAGGTTAATTTTTTTGGGTTTATCGAGCGTTTGTCAGAGGACACAATTTATTTTTTTAGATATTCAGGTGGGGTCAGTTTAAAGTTAAATCTAAGTTTGTGGACCCTTGTTCCACTGCTGTCATCCTGGAAAAAGAGGTTTAAATAGTTTTTCATTACTCATACTCCGAAAGTAGGTCTAAAGATGCATGAAGAGCGTGTAGAAAATAAAATTTCCAGCCCTAGGGCTTTTCTCTTTCACTGACAGCTGTCATGTCAAATTATGGCTTCGCACGACTTGTGCAATGTGCATGTAGCCAGTATCAGTAACATTACGCATAAGGAACTTTAAAAACCTAACCTCTTTAAGTAACACCAAAGAATAACACTACATGTATATAACCTCTTTGGTCCCAACCTTGTAAGAGGATCAGGTAGTATGGAGTCTCTCATTCACTCTCGTTGTTAGGAAGAATTTTATGTATTATTCGTAATGAAAAGCACAGTGTTTACCTCGGGTGAAAGACTCATTAAGTCCCTCGAACTATTAGCGCCCTCGCTACGCTCGGGCGCCAAACTCCGTCTCGGGACTTGTAATGAGTGACTTTCACACCTAGGATAACAATGTACTATTATTGTTTATCTGACGAACTAGGTCTCGATAAATGCAACCCCAAATGTAACTTTTCAATGGACTACATACAAATGTTATAATGTGCTTTGTGGTTTCGCCCGTGTTCGTCCGTGGGATTATCGAAATAAGAAGTCTCGAGGAATTTAATGTATCCTTGTTGTTATGGATCCCTAACGGTCAAAACATGGTCAAAACCGCGGGGCGCTACTAGTGCTAGGGGTTATTAAACCCTTTAGTCCTTGTTTAAATATTTACTAGCAGCGCTCCGTGGATCCATCCACGTAACTCCCGATCCCGTGGGAATATCGGGATGAAAAGTAGCCTATCTTATTCCTAATGAATCAATGTATCCTCATACAAAGTTTCATCAAAATCAGTGGAGTAGTTTCAGAGCAAACAAACAAACAAGCAAAAAAACTCTTTATAATTTTAGTGTAGATGTGCAACAACAAACGTATGCACCGAGTTTGTAAACAAACCAGACTACATCTAACTGCCACATCGTCATTGATAATAACATAATAAAACTAGGTCTGGTGGGACAGTTAATTAGTTTATCACACTCAACTCCGGTTATATTCGGTTTTACTAATTACACTAATCGATTTTTAAATGGAACACGCTTGTATTGATATCCGTAGATATTTCTTAAAATAGTCCGCCGTCGTCGTCCAGAGCAAGACTTTATTTAGTACAACACAAGAATCTACTAAAAATAAAATCTACTACAACGACTCAGCTTTTTTTCGCTGGCCCCTAAAATGGACGTAAATATTTAGATAGACTATAAATATCACTATCACTATCATCACTACATAGTATAAAATAAAGTCACTTTTCGTTGTCCCTATATCCCTATGTCCCTTTGTATGCTTAGATCTTTAAAACTACGCAACGGATTTTGTTGCGTTTTTTTAATAGATAGAGTGATTCAAGAGGAAGGTTTATATGTATAATACATGTATAATATAGCCGTGCGAAGCCGGAGCGGGTCGCTAGTATATTTATATATGGGCACATGATGATCCCCAAATATCGGCGTCTGCCAAGCCAAATAGAAATCTAGTGGTTATTGAAATAGAATTTAATTTTTAAATGCATTAAGTTAAATTTGTTTAAGCATAGTGTCATGCGCAAACCACCCTATACTCTTTTAAATCTAATAGATTTCCTTCAATTCTAATAAATTCTATACTTACACCCGTATTTACAATCAACCCTATAAGATTGCATAGTGCGCGCGAACGCATAGAGCCGAAAATAAGACGTTGATTCGCTAGAGTGAAGAGAGCAGCACAAAATTGACCAATGATAGGGCCGCATTTAGCACGGTGCGTTCACTTATCCAAAAGCAACTAAAGTACTGTTTGTGACGAATATAAAAACTTTACAGATTTAGAATTTTTTTACGGTAAAGTTTTTATATTGAGAACTTCGAATCAACCAGATTAAATGCTTAAAATCTGATTAAAGCAGTTATCTGAAGGCCAATTCTCGTAAATAATATTGTTTAAGTTACATTTCAATAACATCCCGATTGCATTTCGATTGCAAAAGATATCTTCAAAGTCAGTTTTTTTTACAAAAAGCTAACTTTTTGGGTGTTTTGAGCTACTTTGAGGGTATTATTTGTGATCGAAATGCAATCGAAATGATATTGAAATGTATGTAATTTGAACAATGTTATTTACGAGAATTGCCCTTCTGGTTTAAAATGCTCACAGATTGAGAAATATATTTTCTTATCATGCGTGATGCTGATGATCCATCAACATCGATTCAAATCATAACATTCAATTCTGATAGGTTTGTCATATAAAAATAAATAATCTTGAGGAATAAATCAATTTAATCTGGACAAATATCTTCACGATGTATTTATACTTCCTATACTGATTTCTGTATATTTAGACTTATTTTTTAAATATGTATTAGCAACAACTTGAGCTACTTCTCTCGCAGCGCAGAAGGTTGTGGGTTCGATTCTCACTTTGAAACAAATATTTATGAGACAGATAATTGTTTCTAGTCAGGGTATTTCTGTATGTATACTATTAAGTATATATGTACAAAATAATATAAGTACAATCCGTTGTTTGGCCACTATAACTCAAGCCTGGTTGCGTAGCTTGGGGCTAGATGGCGCTGTGTAAAGTGTCGCACAATATTTATTTAAAATGTATGATTACATGAATGTTTTACTTTTTTTGCATGCCATCTGGAATAGTCATCGGTAAGCATGGGAATTAAAAAGTATAAATTATATGGAGCGTTTTATCGTATCGTGAGACGTATTTCTCCATGTTCAAATTAGAGAAGGACATCTCACTTCAACCTGTTTTAAATATTCAGTGATCGAATCTAATGTTTGTTATTCCCTAGGGTCGCCTGAACGAGCTGTTGTGTGCTGTTCGATTGCAACGCAGTGCCAGCGCGGGCACCACTCAGGAACGTTATCATCTTGATCCTGGTATGTATTTTTACTGTCACACTTCAAAAAAGAAACCTGTGAAATGGATTTTAACTTCTTTGAAGACTGATACAATTAGAATTAAAAATAAAAGTTAAATATCAACGATGGGTATTCTTTTTCGTCTTCTGACACAATATGAAGTATACGCAAAAGCCTTTGGACATTTTGGCATAGTAACTTAAAATATCGCGGTGCATTCCGAGACCCATGCCAATTGATAGTGGGTATTACCTACGGCGAACAAATAATGCCTTCAGACCGAACCTCTGAGGCGTCTTCGCTCGGTGTGAAGACATTATTTGTTCACTGTAATGCCCTCGATTGGCATGGGTCTCCAAATGCACCGCGCAAAAAAAATCACTATGCCAAGCTCCCATACTAAATGTCCGGACCCCTTTATTTATTAATAGCTGCGCCCAGCGGTTTCACCCGTGTAAGTTTCGTTTAGTGAGCATGATCGCTACTCTATCTAAGGTTTCGTTGTTTGGGGCAAATTCAGTTGATGAGGACTTACGCACACATAAAACCACGCTCCAACATATCTATTTGTTTGTGATAGTTAACACCCTATTACTTTAACAGGTGCCCAGGAAGACGTGAAGCAGTTCCTCGCTCTACAACAACGAGGTATGGCCCACCTGCTGGACACGGCTAGGAAGGACCTCGCTGCTCTCAACACAATCGCTGAAGGAATGGCCAAACTTGTCAGAGCTTAACACCATGTAAATATATCAAATATTCTCTTATAGGCAGAGCAAATGACGCACTGTTCTCCACCATAATGTGTCAGTGTAACTAGCTACTCATCTGTCTAAGATTAAATGCAATCGTTCGTGTCTTGGTATTCTAGCTAAGGGGCTGTCCATTAATCACTTGAGGCTCGAAAGGGGGGGGGGAGTGGTCCATAAAAAATCACGAAATATCACAAGGGGGGAGTAATATACAGGGTGATTTTTTTATGTGGGCCTTCAGGGCTATACTGGAGGGACTTTTTTACAAATTTTAGGTGATGTAGAGAATTTAGAACATAGGTATTAAAAAAGTTAGAAAAAGCTGAAAATTGCAGAAAACTATAAAAAGTATCTATTTACATTGATTTGCCATTCTATTTTTGTTTCCAGGAAAAAATCTCTATCAGCAACACTATCGATTGGTATAAAATGATTATTTTTTTGCAAAATCGATTCCTGGCTAGGGGATTCAAAAATCTAATGATGCAGTTTTAGTTTTTGTCAAAATCGGGCACGCAACTCCTTTCAGCATTTTTCGCTATCTCTTAAAGTTTAGGATATAGCCCTGAAGGCCCGCATAAAAAATTCACCCTGTATAGAATAGAATAGAAATAAGTTTTTTCATGCCAGAAAAAAAGATACACACACAGAATAACCTAAAATAGTTAACTATAAACCTACAACTAAATACAAAACTTGATGTGCATATGTATACAATTATGTCACAAAAAGGCTCGAGCTTAGCTAATATGCTACAGATGACTGTAGCGCGCGACTATATCACGCGTGTATTATTATTTCGGCCAACGCGCGATACTCAACCGAAAAGCGGCGAACATTTTTCTATAATAAAATTAGATGATACTGTATTTCATAAAAAATAAGACTTTTGTAGGTACTAAAAATACACGTGATATAGGGGGAGGGGATGGAGGGTGATTAGTCTTAAATCTCACCATGTATCACCTAGAGGGAGGGGGGGGGGGGGGTTAAAAAATGCCATACATCACGTGAATAATGGCCGGCCCTTAAGTGCGTTTACACTATGTAGTTCCCAGTACTATAGCTCCGATGAACTCTATTGATGGATGAATGTGAAAGGTACTTTATGTATGTTAGATTCTATGAGACGTACGCGCATACTTTTTTTAGCAAATGAAAGTGCTCTGCGCTGTCTTTTATTATTACTTTTCGTTGTTCGACATATCGACAAACTATATATAGTTTTGTATCTATAATTGATTATCATACTGAATTGAATAAACTTTTCTAATTGTATAAAAACAATATTACAATCTTTTTGTTATTACCTATTTTGATGAATCGATCCAATTGTGGGCTATCGAACTACGCGGTCCTAAGGTTTAGTAGTTCGCCTGGTAGAATGCTAAAATCGAACCAATTGAAAAAAAACACGTAGTTCGATTGATCGAACCTTACGGTCGAACCACGTGGCCAGAAGCATAATACTCGCATTTTGCCAAGTGACACTGGCTTATGATGATGAGAATCGTTTTTACCACACAGTTGCGTAGCTTATTTGTATAGTATTGCAGTACTTTAAATATATTGCAACTCATCACCTGATTTGCACGTGTTTCGTTTTAGTGACAGTAATAAAAGCATGTTCGATATTACGTGTAATTTTCGGTACTGACCCTGAACTTTCGACTGTCTATACTCTATGTGTAAATCTTAGATCAGAAATGTAAACAAAGAAATGTCAAATATTGTCAGAAACGCAATTTCGTGAAGGTTGAAAGCCGCTGTAATTGTTGCCAGTGTGTAAAAAAAAACTACCATTCAAATTTGAATATTGTAATAACTTTAAAAAAAAAATAATTTTATACAAAATAAACAATCATATTTCTTAATGATTTTATTTGCAATAATATTTTTTAGAAATTGAGGTCATAGTTGTTTTCTTACCAAATTTCCACTACCCTAAAAAAAACTACCAAAGCTTGATGTATTTTTTACTCTAGTAAAACCATTGTTTACATTTCTGATCTAAGATTTACACATAGAGTATAGTGTATGTAAATATTAGATGAATGACGATACATTAAACTTAGGAATTATGGCTGTAAAGTTACATAATGAAACTACACTTTATAAGCTGTGAGGTTTTGTTCAGTTTCACGGCTCTTCAATCGAGTGTAAATCAGATAGGAATTCAGGTATCAGTATTGTCTTGTCACTTGTAATGTTTGCTTTGTTGATAAAGATGTGCTGAGTATGATGAATGGTGCTAATATTTGACGCTCGTTTATTTACATCACTCACTGGCGTATGAGTGTCTTTGAACGGAGATCCTACTCTTAGGACATATTTCAAGGACTATGCCCTTATCGGGGTATAGAAGTAACTAGCGACTCGTCCCGGCTTCGCACGGCTATATTATGCATGTTTTATACATATAAACCTTCCTCTTGAATCACTCTATCTATTAAAAAAACCGCATCAAAATCCGTTGCGTAGTTTTAAAGATCTAAGCATACATAGGGACAGACAGCGGAAAGTGACTTTGTTTTATACTATGTAATAAAGAAGCAGATTAGATAAAAATAATTTAATACAATATGACTAACTTTTAGTGCTTAAATCTAGGGGTAAGTCTGTCCGTTTGACTAGTTCCTCAATAGAATGGTACTCCAGCCTTTTGGAGCACAAATTTAAAGGCATTTCATCTACATTAGCTTCAATCATGGGTACGTCTTCGAGCCTCTGCTCTTCGTATGTGTAGACTTTGTCACCGATGGTTGGTGTAAGGACGGGGTAGTTTATATTCGTGTAGTAGCTTCTGTAAGCATGCTCGTACATTTGCGTGTACTCGATGTATGACATTTCATCAACAGGTATCCGTGTTGGGTAGATTGGTTTAGGTCTTAGATATGTTATTTGCTCCATTGGTGCGTATCTGACTGGTGATTCTTCTATTAAGGTATTGTATGGTGGGGTTCTTGGTGGGTATGCCATCCTTCCTTGCAAAGGCGATGTCGGTTCTGCGCTGACGTAAAAACTAGTTTCGCTTGTCGGTGAAAACGCGACCGGACTATGTACCTCATCGGAAGATTCTCTCTGTGTACTTTCTGTCGTAAAGTGTTTGTAAGTTTTGACGTGTTTGCGAAGACTCGACGGGTCTGTATACCGTTTGTTGCATCCGGGAACTTTGCAGCAGTAAGGTTTTTCTACCGCGTGCGTACGCGTGTGTTTGAAGCGATCGCTAGAGTTTGAGTAAGCTTTACCGCACCCCTGTTGACAATGAAAACAAACGTTAATATGCAAGTAAAGTATAAGCCAGAGTGTTTACATTCAGATAAGTTGTGATAAAGATTGCAATGTTTTAAGTTTTTGTTTGTTTTGGTTAAATACGCATCTAGCTTTATGAGGAAGAATGATTTAGGGGAAATATATTTGAATTAAATATTTACCTCATAAGGACAGACGTAAGGTTTCTCTCCAGAATGCGACCGGAGATGTATTTTCAGGTTTTCAGCTCTGGAAAAGCTCTTGTTGCACTGGTTGCAGGTGTGGGGACGTTCGTTAGTGTGCGTGCGGACGTGCACTAACATTTTGTATCTGTTAACAAAAGAAAACAAACATAAGTATTTTCACTTACATAAGTTTCCAGAAAAATATTTTCTATTTTCGTATAAAAAAAAATTAACATATTGTCTAGTAAATTCACCTTGCATTAAATCCCCTCTGTGGCCTGGCGCATCCCTTCCACGAACAGTAGAAGAGTCCGTCTCGATGCGCGTGAGCATGTGCGCGGGCTACGTGCGCGGACAGGCGCGCTACGCTCGGGAAGCGCTGTCCGCACCCCCGCCATCCGCACCAACCCTCCCCACCCTCCGCCTCCACACGCTCAGGGGATGAACTGCCTGAAGAATCCTCGTCCTCATACTGTAAAAGAATATTTTGTTAACAAACATACTAAAAAAACAAAAAATCTATATGTATAAAATTCTCGTATTGTGTTAGTGGACAAACTCCACCTAAACGGCTTAACCGATTTTTATGAATGTTTATTCGTTAGGTCTGAGAATCGAACAAAAACAATTTTTTTAAGCTATTGTATAGCTTTTATCGCGGGCTTTGTGTGCGGCGACCGAATCAAGAAATTCCATAACGAAAATAAAACCTAACACCCCCCAATCCGCGTACCATGTAGCTCGGCCGAGCGGTCGCTTATCGTGTATGTATATTGTACGACTGTACGAAGCTCG
Organism: Idaea aversata; assembly: GCA_907269075.1. Classification (NCBI taxonomy): domain Eukaryota; kingdom Metazoa; phylum Arthropoda; class Insecta; order Lepidoptera; family Geometridae; genus Idaea; species Idaea aversata. The sequence continues at coordinate 6,002,908 of OU026084.1, forward strand.
TTTCCTTTTTATTCATCTGACAGTTAGTAGAGTATAAAAATGACAACTATTTAAAAAAACCTATTTAAAAAAAATGCGGACCTGTATCGGTGGCGGTGGTGGTAAAGGCACCTGCCTGGCCAGGTAAGGCGCGAACCTCTCCGCCGGCATCCATCTAGGCACCCTACAAACGGTAGAAGGTCCTTCGGGCAACTCCGGTCTCCAATGCGGAAACACCAACATATTCACAATAAATACGCTAACTTCTAACTAGTTGTTATCAAGGCTTGTGGTCAGAGCGCGATCGGCACGGACAATGATGCGGTGCGCTCCGCACCACTACTTATAAAACGTCTCGACGTGACAACGCACTGATAAGAGTCGAGTCCCCCGCGAACAAGCTAACACCGCTTTTCATATTCGCAAGTTTCTATAACTATCTAAGTACTATCACTGCCTTTAGAGATTATAATTAATGCTTTATTTTGAATTTTTCAGTATGTAAATGGAGTTTTTGAGAGTATTGATGGGGGATAGTCGTTAGGAGCTAGTTTCGTATGTGTTATGTATGCGCGTTATCAGTAGCCGCCTGCCGCGGCCGGTGTCCGGTTATTACCAGTACAGATAGGCCGCGGTTCAATAGGTGAACGATATCTTAGTGTCAGTGTGGACCGACCTTTTACTGGTTCTTATTTACGGACTTTACTCGTCACTTTGCTATTCGAGAAACGTGTAATGTTTAGAAACTAGAACGCACCTATCTTGTACTATTTCAGAAGTACCTATCATAGTTTCGGCTTATTTCAGACCCAAATAAACTGTATCCCTCGATTTTGTTAACAATATTTTTTTAATTGCGAAAAACCTTCTCTATTGCATTTCTTACACGTTTTCCTAACCGTCTCAAAACAAGTAATTCTATTTTGACGACCCAGTTGGCACAATGGTCTTCATGCCGGACTGCCAACACAGGGTTGCGGGTTTGATTCCAACAGACAAGTATTTGCATAGATATTTGTCTGTGGTCTGGTTGTTTCTATTTATTGAAAGTATATATTTACAAAAAAAGTATATAAGTAGTATATCAGTTGTCTAGCACCCATAACACACGTCTAGTTACTTAGCTTGGGGCTAGATGGCGATGTGTGGAATGTCCTGCAATATTAATATTTAATTTTTTAATTTCTCTTCGTTTCAATTTTAATAGTACATTGTTATCCTAGGTGTGAAAGTCACTCATTACAAGTCCCGAGACGGAGTTTGGCGCCCGAGCGTAGCGAGGGCGCTAATAGTTCGAGGGACTTAATGAGTCTTTCACCCGAGGTAAACACTGTGCTTTTCATTACGAATAATACATAAAATTCTTCCTTACAACGAGATTGGATGAGAGACTCCATACTACCTGATCCTCTTACAAGGTTGGGACCAAAGAGGTTATATACATGTAGTGTTATTCTTTGGTGCTACCTAAAGCAAGGAGGTTAGGTTTTGAAGTTCCTAATGTATAATGATACTGATACTGGCTATATGCACATTGCACAAGTCGTGCGAAGCCATAATTTGACATGACAGCTGTCAGTGAAAGTGAAAAGCCCTAGGGCTGGAAGTTTTATTTTCTACACGCTCTTCAGGCATATTTAGACCTACTTTCGGAGTATGAGTAATGAAAAGAGTATTTATTGAATATGCTACAATTCCAGTGTACGTTAGAAATTCTTAAAGATGTAACAACCATAAAATTAAAGAACATTTAGAAAGCTAGTTCGCTTTTTTTAAACATAAAGAATACATATTAATCATATTTTAACTTAAATATTTACCTATAACTTAATAAATACCTACTATTTTTAAGATTTACATGCAAGCTCTAGTTTTAGCATTGCATTTATTGCCATAAAAATTAAAACAAATCAATTTAGAAGAAATCAACCTTAATTAGTTTTGATATGGTATTTTTAAAAAGTGTAGGTCCCTTCGTTTGGTTCACTTTAAGTACATCGTGAATATCAAAACACAGACTTTAATTTAGCATTTCAGACAGATGCGACGCAATCCAGATAAGATACGCGTTCTATATGGTTATTGGAAAATTTGGGTCCTGTTCGGTACGTGTTTTATTAGTTGCGTTGCGTGTTTGTGTTATCTTATCACGTGAAACCGTCTACCGGGTTGGAGTAAGGCTTATGGGTGCGCATTACACCGTCTGCTGATGATTACCTTCGTTACCTATGTACTTATATTCCATTTAAAGGTAGGTACTTCAGTTTGAACAGACAGATTGGCCTTCATCTGTCTGTTGTAGATTTTTGAAGTTATACTTCTAGCGCGTTATGGAAAAATGATGAGAGTGAAATTTTAAGATGCGCGCGCATCTGTTACACAAAAGTCACATGTTGCAGCTGCGTAACCTAAAAGCTGCGAGCGTGAATTTTTAAGATGCGCGCGCATCTGTTACACAAAAGTCACATGTTGCAGCTGCGTAACCTAAAAGCTCCGAGCGTGAATTTTTAAGATGCGCGCGCATCTGTTACACAAAAGTCACATGTTGCAGCTGCGTAACCTAAAAGCTGCGAGCGTGAAATTTTAAGATGCGCCCGCATCACTGTAACACTGAAGTAACAAGTTGAAGCTGCCTGCAAAATAAATATCAGACCGAGACGGGCGGACAGTCGGACGGTCGGACGGACGGACGGACAGACAGAACGGACGTTTAACTAGAAGTATAAATTCTTACGCGCGTACATAAGTACACGCACTCATTTTTATTTTACTTGTCCGTAGAAATATAAGAAATACGAATATAGAAACGAAGAAATATTTTTTTGGTTTTAAATTGTGGTTTGTTGCTAAATTTAAAGATGTGTTGTGTAGAGTAGGTACACTATATACGACCTATGTGGCGGTTCGATTTCCGCCGTGTTCGCAGTATAACTGAATTAATTTAGAAAGTATTTGAAAATCAGTAAGGATTAGGTAAGCATCTAAAATACATTTGCTTACTTTAATCTGCCTATTGATGTGAATGAAAATGGAAATGTTTTACATGTTATTTAAATTAAATTCACATACGAATTATAATATTGGAAAATATTGCGAAATGTCTAGAACCGAATGTAAAACGAGAAAATATGACGATATTTTTGCATGTTTTTTTATTTATTTTAGGAAACTCAACAGCTAAAACATAATTATATAAACAGACCAACAATACAAAGCCAATTACAGAGTTCCACGCATATCACTACATAGTATAAAACAAAGTCGCTTTCTCTGTCCCTAGGTATATCCCTATGTATGCTTAAATCTTTAAAACTACGCAACGGATTTTGATGCGGTTTTTTTAATAGATAGAGTGATTCAAGAGGAAGGTTTATATGTATAATACATACATAATATAGCCGTGCGAAGCCGGAGCGGGTCGCTAGTAATACATAAAAGAAAAAGAAATTTTGATGTTGTCGAAACATTGGTACTTACTAAAATGTCCTATTTTAAATTGTGTTGGGCGTTATCAGTTATCAGCGTTTGTATGTGTGCGTGGTAGCCGCACGTATGTATACACTACGTCTGAGTGCACGCGTGTGCGTCGCTCGCGGTCGGCCCCCTGCGGTCGGCGCACGCGCCGGTTTCAGCCAGTTCCCTTATCGCTTTAGCTGTTTGTCGACTACATTCGCCTCTGATATAAGCAATAAACTTAAACAACTCAGTAAATGTCACTTATTGTACGAGTAATTCGTTAAAAATATTACGTATTATTTTGACGGACAAGGTGATCTTGTGACATTAACATGGTCATCTGTTCACTGTAGGAATTAATGTCCACTTTTGTGAGGTCGCAATTTAATCGAATACTTTTTGGTCAATAGGAAATTTGCCCTGTATCTGATTATGTAACTTAGGTATAAAAAGCGGAGGTTATTTTGTGCCAGACTCTAGTACTATATTTTTTAAGCTATTGCATAGCTTTTATCGCGGTCTTTGAGCGCGGCGACCGAATCCAGAAATTCCGTAACGAAAATAAAACCTAACACTTTGCCTGCCTGCCTACCATGTAGCTCGGTCGGCCAAGCGTTCGCTTAACGTGTATGTATGTTTCTTTTAGGAAATTTCACACTGCGCCATTTAGCCTCAAGCTATAAAGCAAATAGGGTTGTGTCATGGTGCCCATATACAAATAGAGTATTTATGTATTTGTCTTTTCAGGTCATAAAAAAACGGTTCAGTTATACGGTCAACCGACTACAAAAAAAATGTTCTCGAAATATACCCACTTACTAAGAATTCATTACTAAACAGTTATTTATTGTATAATTTCTTCCTTTATTGATGTATACAGCAGTTATTCATGGTTTTCCATTCGTAATACAAAAACTTCCTAAAATAATATTAACATGCCAAAATATTTCTCTATGGTTAACCAAAGTCGTAATAATTTACAATGAGTATGATATTTAAATATTATTGAAAACAAACCCACAGTGAGTTATTATTTGTGGATGTTGTCGTTGCGGGGGTTGGTTAGTTATTTTCATATTTTCCCTGTTCCTCTTACTGAAGTTAAAACTCAATCGATAGATTATTAAAATACGTCTATAGTGTTAGTGTAAAAATACCATAGTGCACACACAAGGGAACCATAGCAGAATGAGCAAGTCGCAAAATGAGCTGGATACGTATTTTAAAAATAAGTAGGTACATCAAAAATTTAACTTTAAAATACACCATCCCTATATATCCCCCCCGGCTTAGCACGGCTATATTATGCATGTATTATACATATAAACCTTCCTCTTGAATCACTCTATCTATTTAAAAAACCGCATCAAAATCTGTGTGTGTAGTGATAAAATGCTCGTGTCGCGGTGCGGTGATAGTTATCTAACTCCACCTAAAAAATACAAAAAATTTTTTTTTTGTATTTTTTTGTCGGAGAATCGAACATCTATTTATTTTTCCTTTACTTATTTGTTTTTGTAAGTAAACCAACGTTTGCCGGGACAGCTAGTTATTCCTATAATATTTAAAAGAAGAAAGTATACCTAAATTATTATGCCTACATACACTTTATATGCATCGTACGTATCTACCACTAAGCGGTGTCTACAATGCTCTAGATGAGTTAGTGGAGACGAATAATTTGCTATCTCAAAAACAAGATGCTAAGATTATCTCTAGCCAAACCTAGAGATAAGTAATTATTATTAGAGATGGGATCAAATAAAGGCATATTATCGTTAAAAAAGATGCTAATAATTTGCGCTAGCAAAAACTAGATCCTGATATTTAACTTATAAGGTTGTGTTAATCCTAATTTCGATTTGAACTCTGTGGTATTTTCCTTTACTTTTGAATTTTCTTAGTACCTATATTATTGCTGTCTCTCGTTCCTTTGTATTCGTATTGTTATAGCAAGTTATTATAGTTTAGACTGGCACATGTGTCGCGGGGCATCGGTCACGAGTGTCGCCAGTTCGATCCGGATACTTGTCATGTTATTTTACACGTGATAGACATTTCATAATCGCCTGCTAAGGTACCATAATATTGTTTTTTTTTCTTTAATCAGAGGTAGTGTATCACTCAGCATCAGTGGCAATCTTACAAAAGAAAATGTTAATTCATTGTCCATAATTATTATTTTTATTAAGCTATTGCATAAATTTTATCGCGGGCCTTGGGGGGCGAAAGAGAAAACCTAACACCCCCGACAAATGACGGACGATTATTTATGGAGGACTATTGACGGATGACAAATGTCGGACGACAAATGTCGGACGACTATTTTTTTTTTTTACGACAAATGGCGGACGACAATCGTCGGACGACTATTTTTTTTTATTATTTTTTATTTTTTTTATTTTATAAGAACATTTACTAAGACAAGAAATTATTCTCGAGCGTTTAAAGGAACTATAGGAAGAGGGATTACTTCTTGCTTCAAGAAACCTTTTTATGCAATAGCTTTACCGCGGCAGTCCTCGAGTGCAACACGTTTTTTAATTTTTTGTCTTTAATTCTAAATTCATGTACTTATTATTATCAATATATGATAGGTAGGTATTCCTATTTGATGCTCCCAAGCTTTTGAAAACTACTTGACGACCTGTGTGACGCGTTGGGCGAATGTCCGCCTGCGATTCTAAAGGTTGCGGGTTCAATTCCCGCCTTCAAACAAGTATTGTGTAATGGTATTTGTTTCTGTTACTCTGTATTAAATGAATTGTCGTTCCGTCACATAACTTTATACAGTTTGACGAGAAGAAATTCGTTTTGTACATCATCGTCCCATTTCCTTTTGCTATTCTATGTGTCTTTCCAGGAATTGATCCCTATCAGCAACACTATCGATTGGTATAAAAATAAAGGATTATTATTTTTTTGCAAAATTAACAGTTTCGATTCCAGCCTGCCTAGCATGACGACCAAAACACGATACGATAAAGCTATATCACGCGATATAACTACATCAACTCTCAAAATATGATACATAAAGCCGCCATGTTAAATTTTTATTATAAATTGCGACAAAAATTATGATAAAAATTCAACATGGCGGCTTTATCTATCATATTTTGAGAGTTGATGTAGTTATATCGCGTGATATAGCTTTATCGTATCGTGTTTTGGTCGTCATGCTAGGCTAGCAGGAGCCCTATTTTTGCATCGTTCGCCCCGCGTCGAGCGCTCGATTTCTACTGATATTCGTTCGACATCGGAAATTCGCTATTTTTGAATCGCTCCATCGTAACGAGTGGTCTCCACCACTCGTCGCCGACAGGCGAGTTCGAGTGGTAGAATAAACATCAAACAATCATAGTAAAACATTCGGAAACGGTCTTTGAAAAATATTTATATCTTTTGGGATAATTTCGGATGTCCGCTAGTAATGACTAGTAAATAACTGCGTAAAACGAATAAAAATTGACATTTTAAATTTCGACGACGAACGATTCAAAAATACAGTAAATTTGTGTCATGCGACTTGGAAGTCGAGCGTGACTTGTAGGCGTATACGACGAAGCTTTGTCACACGAGCGATTCAAAAATAGAGCCCCTGGCTAGGCTAATGATTTTTTCAAGAATCTGATGATGCAGTTTTTGTCGAAATCGGGCACGCAACTCCTTTCAGCATTTTTCGCTATCGCATTTATAGTTAGATCGACCACGATCGATAGATAGATATATAAACTCTTTATTTGTACAACACAAAACACTGAAAAATAACAAAAAGGACGAGAAAGCTTATTAACTACGAAATTGTGATCGAAATTGAAAAAGGCGACCTTATCGCTTAAACCGAATTCTTATAACCAACCTTAGGATGGAGAAGGTCTGTTTAGCGTAACTGGGAGGATATAGCCGTGAAAACCCAGGTAAAAAAATCATCTAGGTATATAATATTTATATAAATCTAATACCTACCTACTATATTTAAAGTAGGTAGGTACAATTATTCGGTAAACTGCCGCGAATTAAATAAATCTAATGTATCCCATTTCTTTTATAACTTGTTTTTCTCAACTCTAACTGTGTAAGTTGTTATACAATCGTTCAATAACTATCTCATTTCAAAGTCGAATTTCCACGTGTTTGCATTAAAGTCATCCACGTGAAAAAAATAAATTCGGTGAACTTAACAAACGAGTTATATTTAAATTAACGTCTTTCGTAACTTTATTATCATATCTGTTTGTTCCCGAATTTAAACGAAAAAATGTCTAACAATTTTTTTTATTAAGTTGAAAGGGTACCTGCGCTCTCTCCATACAAACGTAGTCGATTGTTTCCTCCCTGCAAATGACACGGGTTAGTCTCCGAGGGCCACGATCTCCGAGGGCCACGTCTCCGAGGTACACACTTTGATCAAATATTTTTGTGCCATAGAATCTATAACTGCCATGACTATTTTTTATATAGTTTTGGTTTATCATTTTCTAATTATCATAGAAATTAAAATAAAAAAAATATATAAAAAAAAATAAAAAATAGGGGCATGGTCATGGCAGTTATAAGTTTTATGTACCAAAAATATTTACTCTAGTGTCATTATCCAGGGAGAAAACAGTCGGCTACGTTTGTAATAGTTTGTATGGAGAAAGCCCTCGGTACCCTTTCCTCTTAAACCTCTGAAAAGTGCAGCTATAAAAGGAGGACAGGGTTGGTAAAGTTGTCTATCAACTGCCTTCTTCCTACTTTTACTTACGTCCGTCGAAAGTCCCCGCTTATTTGGGGTCTTCAAGTCGTGAGCATACATTCATACTAACGATTTGAAGACCCTTCTTCTAGGTATTTTCTATAGTTAATCGTCATACCGATTCACATCTAAGACCGCATCGTTACTTAACATCGCGATCGGGTGAGATAGTGGTTAAACGTATATAAACCGCCCCGGCTTCGCACGGCTATATTATGCATGTATTATACATATAAACCTTCCTCTTGAATCACTCTATCTATTTAAAAAAACCGCATCAAAATTCGTTTCGTAGTTTTAAAGATTTAAGCATACATAGGGATATAGGGACAGAGAAAGCGACTTTATTTTATACTATGTAGTGATAGTGAAGTGATACATCATCTGTGAAAATTTCAACTCTCTAGCTATCATGGTTCATGAGATACAGCCTGCGGTGACACACAGACGGACGGACAGATAGACGGACGGACGGTCGGACAGCGAAGTCTTAGTAATAGGGCCGGACCCTATTACTATTTTTACCTTTTGGGTACGGAACCCTAAATTAACGAAGATGGACAGTTTATGTCTGTCTGTAACAGATTTTAATGCAAGTTTTTTTTATCTATTTTCCATAAGTGTTCTCATATTTCATTAAAAACGGTTGAGCCGTTTCGAAAGTTACGTATGAGCATTATCGTAAAACTTCTTAAACTCTAAGGCCCGTATTAATAAATCGCTCTCAATATCGATCTTGAGTGCGTATCAATCGAGTGAGTCTTGAGATGTGGTCACTATCTTAAGTTAGGCGTTAATTAATAGATAAAACTCAAGTTTTAACCAGGCTGATATCGCTCTTGAGATTTGAGACTGATCTTGAATGACAGTAACGCTTTGTTCTTACCTTGAATGATATGTTCTTACTCTATGGTAGGTAGTGTCGTCATATTTTGCTGTCAACTTGTTTTTAATGTAAAAATATTTAAAAAATGTAAGATTTGTATGACCCGCAATCAGACTTGAGTTCACGAAACTACATCTTGAGACATATCTTGAGAGCTGAGTTTGATTTATTAATACAGTATGACTCAAGTGATACGTCGCTCTTTAATCGCGTCTTAAGATAGGTTTATTAATCAGCGCAACAACTCAAGAGCAAACTCAAGATTTAAATCGATATTGAGTTCGGTTTATTAATACGGACCTAAGATCACACGAAGGCTCTATCATTATTTTAGCCCCGGTATGTATACTCAACCATAAATATATTAGTATTTTTAGCATGTTCATTGTTATAGATAATCGCGATGTTTGATGTGTGTGAAGGTGATAAGTTGATAAGAGATAAGGGTCTGTCTAATCCGATGTCTGAAGATACGACACGATCATGTTCAGTGCTCGTGATACTGTACCATACATACCTGGCTAAGGTATTTTCATGGGTTTTACATCATTGATTTAAATATTTTTATTGATAAAATGACGATCTCTCTGACCGCCTGCAATGCAGAAGGTTGCGGGTTCGATTCCCGCCTCAAACAAATATTTATGTACAGATATTTGTTTCTGATCTGGATATTTCTGTTTGTATATCACTACATAGTATTAACCAAAGTCGCTTCCTGCTGTCTGTCCCTATGTATTCTTAGATCTTTAAAACTATGTAACAGATTTTGATGCGGTTTTTTTAAATAGATAGAGTGATTCAAGAGTAAGGTTTTTAATATATAAAACTACCACGCGTACGAAGTCGCGGGCAGCTAGTTTAGTATTTTATTAACTGAAACCTGCGTTTCTTTTTTTGAAGCAGAGACGGGTTCAATTCAATAAGCGCCGCGGACAATAAGTTATCCCCTTTCAAACAAAAAGAATTTTCCAAATCGGTCCAGGCGTTTTCAAGTAATCGTCGAACATACATAAAAAAATATATACGCGACGAATTGAGAACCTCCTCCTTATTTTGAAGTCGGTTAAAAAAGTAAGTGACCAGTTGTGGATTTGCCCTAAGGCGGCCAGTTTGGTCTAGTTTGGTCGGTTAGTTTGTCATTCAGCCAATCATGGCAAAAAAATACTTTGAAGATAATAAAAAATACGAGCTTTGTGAACTCATTCATGCACATTTTACAGTAAAATAAAAGTCTATCAAGGTCTCGTTGATCAGGTCGTGCAGATGCATGCAAATCGTGGAATAAAATCCATGGAGCGCTAGTCTCCATTGATAATGACTTACAGCAGAAGAGAATTATTAATGCGTATTTGTTTGAAACTGAAACGTCTTCTAAGTATACCAACCTTTATAAATTTGTCTTTTTAGCATTTTTTTTACTGAATCTTTAGTAAAAATTTAGTGTGTAAATTTTCATATCTTCACTAATATATTTGGGACGAAAGATTTTTTTGTTTGTAACGAATAGGTTCCAAAACTACTGGACCGATTTAGATGAAACTTGGTATGATATGAGTATACATTGTTTCATTGGGAATAACATGGGCTTCTTTTTATACCGATATTCCCACGGGAGTTACGTGCTTGTTCACAATAAACCTGTACTAAATGGAATAAAACATTGTTTGCTTATTTTAAACCTATAAAAACTAAATGATGAAAGCTAAGAAAACGGCGCGGGCGGCTGGTACTATACACGGCCTAAGGCAGCCAATACTGCAAATCTGTCAATGACTGTAATATATTGGAGTCTGTTTTAGAGTCCTTTCATTTTCTTGAGAGAATAGGCTGTTAAAATGTCCTCTACCCAGGTTATCATTGATAAATCACGTATCAATCAAGTTGATATGCTCATCGATTATTTCTGTGTATTCTTTTTGTGATAATAAGCATAAATATATAGTTGCATGATGTTGTGCAATACTATATTATTACACATACACACACATTACAGATTTTTATTTATTTATTTTATTTTTGTTTATTTGGGAAACATACAGAACTATGATAGAAATATTTATAACAATATATAAAAAACCCTTAATCCAACAAAGTTTCCACTAATTCATAATACCTACTTATATAAAGTAAAACATTGAACAAAAACAAAGAGAAAGTTATCCTTACAACAAGTTATAGTATAGTGTGTGTGTGGTTAGTATTTTTTTTTCTGACTTCCTTCGAATTTACTTAGCTCCTAATGATTTTTCAAGAAAACTATTTCCTATACTTAAGCGAAAATGTGCAGCAACTCCTAGAGTCACCAGCGTGAATCCTGGATTGTGTTTAAACACTTATAATTTAGCTTTTATAAACGCAAATTAAATATTGTATGAATTTCAAAGAGCGCCATCTGGTGTCAAACTAAGCAATTAGACTACGAGAACCAAATAAAGAATAAATTACTTGTTTTTTAAAATTAATAATATAATAAGTAAATTAAGTTACATTATTACAATAAGTAAATTAAATTAAGTTCCGCCGGGTCGTGGCAGACTGGGTAGACCCAAGAAGTGCTGGCTTGACGTCGTAAAGGGTGATATGCGTGCAAATGGACTTACAACCCAGGATGCCGAAGATCGTGCGAAGTGGAGGCGTAAAAGTAGGAAAGCGGACCCCGGGCTCCCGAGAGGGATGCAACCGGGAACATCGCTCGGATGATGATGAATAAGTAAATTAAGTAGGTAGGTAGGGCCACAGGGTATAGGGCACAATGGATAGACTGATTGACAAGAGATGCGGAAATCGGAGCCTTCAAACTTATTTCTATGAGTAGGTATATAGGGATGACCTCTTTGGCGCCCTGTGAGCAAACTCCCGACTACGAAGCAGATTGTTACAGGTTCGATTCCCGCCCTACGATAAGAAGTAATACGAACTATACTATAAATATTATATTGTTTTTGTTTTCGTATAGGTAGGTGTTTTTCAAATAAGTACAGAAAATCCTTGCTTATGTTCCCACGTCAATTTCGCTTATTTATGTCCACTCAAAGAAAAACCCGATTAAAATGTGAAAGAATAAAATATTATATTGTTTTTGTTTTCGTATAGGTAGGTGTTTTTCAAATAAGTACAGAAAATCCTTGCTTATGTTCCCACGTCAATTTTGCTTATTTATGTCCACTCAAAGAAAAACCCGACCGAACGCTTAAAATGTGAAAGAATAAAATATTATATTGTTTTTGTTTTCGTATAGGTAGGTGTTTTTCAAATATGTACAGAAAATCCTTGCTTATGTTCCCACGTCAATTTCGCTTATTTATGTCCACTCAAAGAAAAACCCGACCGAACGCAAAAAATGTGAAAGAATTAGCAACAAGAGATTCCAGAAACGTTCAAATGAAACATAATCCCCCTTATTCCAAAACGAAGTCTAAAAATTAAACTACGTTTTAGTGAGATTAAAACCATGGACTTAGATAAACGTTATTACAAAAAGAAGTTTACCGCTAAAACCAGGTTTGTCTGTCCTGTCAAAGATAAACTGCCGAGCACCCTAGTTTAACTAACTTAGTACGAAGTTTCTAACCTCAAAAAATTAAATTCTGACGTTCACCTTTTCCTCGTTACTCCAATTCTCGCTCCTTTTTAGGGTACCATACCCAAAGGGTAAAAACGGGGCCCTCTTACTAAGACTTCGCTATCCGTCCGTCTTCTGTCCGTCACCAAGCTCTATCTCAAGAACCGTGATAACTAGAGAGTTGAAATTTTCACAGATTTTAACAACATATTACGTAAACCTACTAAAAACATAAATAAGTAAATATTTTTAGTACGTACTTATGTTCAAAGAGGATATAATCACTACGTTTTCTTATGTTTTTGAGAAATTTAGGTTATTTTCATGTTTACTTAATTTTTTTTTTTATACTTCTAAAGGGGCAGGCAAAAGGCTTAAAGGCTTAACTCGAGCCGCGTTCCGATATACGCTACATAAATTGATGAATTTAAATACAACAACGTAATCGCGAACATAGAATAACAAATACAAGTCACACTATTTCACAATAATTGAACACACAATTTATATTTTTATCACTTTAGTATTCGATTTCTTATATAAGTTTTTAATATTTACTCACTTACCACCATTTTGTGAAAAGGAACGGTGTTTCGAACGCTGAACGAACAAAAGAATGGTTTGTTTCGAGTTTGCTATCTATTGTCTATGGTTGCGACTAAAACCAGGGATTTTCTGGTCCTTGGTCTATTTACTTTTTGTAATAAGAATCAATTTTAAACCAAAACTAACACAAAAACCTAGATCTTTTAGTACAGGTTTAAACTATGGTTTTGCAGTTTTTTTGTAATAAGAGGGAAAAAGATCAAAGAACTAAACCGAGTCGGTGACCTTTTATAAATTCGGCATTTTTCTGACAATAAATATAACTAAGTAATAATAATATGTATGTATTAACAGACTCACCATTTTGTGTTGAATCTTGCAAGTTGCAACAAAGAGATGACTCCTTTTTGTTAATCCTGAATTATATTATCGACTGCACCGAGCGGCCATCACCAACTGTTATGACTTTTCCCGCCAAAATAATACAGCTAGTTCAACACTTCGACCACACGCGAACTACGCCAAAATAAAAACTCGAAAATAAACGCCGCGATTCCGCGGTGAAATTAAAATAGTGCGTACGTACGTACTGACTGACGTAAAGTAAAACTGGATTTTCTCCCCCCAACAGAGTGTTCAGTTTTACAGGTGTTGTTCGTCTTGTCTGTGTTTTATTGTCGAACTAGCTACGCCTCGCGGTTTCCCTCGCGTTAAACGCGATCTTTTAAGATGAAAGGGTACCGGCGCGCTCTCCATACAAACGTAGTCGACTGTTTCCTCCCTGGATAATGTTAACCCCGATCTTTTAAGGTGAAAGGGTACCGGGGCGCGCTCTCCATACAAACGTAGTCGACTGTTTCTTCCCTGGATAATGAAACTAGCCAAATATTTTTGTGTCATAAAGCCTATAACTGCCATGACTATGCCCCTATGTTTTGGTTTTTTCATTTTCTAATTATCATAGAAATTAAGATTTAAAAAACAAAAAAATAAAAAAAAACAAGACAGGAGCATGGTCATGGCAGTTATAAGTTTTATGCAACAAAAATATTTGCTCTAGTGTCATTATCCCGGAGAAAACAGTCGACTACGTTTGTATGGAGAGAGCCCCCGGTACCCTTTCATACCCACAAAGCGCTTGCCTTCATATAGCGGCCGTAGTTTTTCGTTGACTCAGGCTCTACTCGTTAGATTTTATTGTAAAGTATATACCACGACCTTCTTAAGAAATGTAACTATTTAACAAAGTTGGCACAATGGTGACCATGCCGGTCACCATTGTGCCAACTCACAAAAAGACCAAGCCAGGCAAAAGACTTTTAACCTATACAGCCTCGTCTGAAATACAATATTTTTTAGGGTTTTTCCATTTGTTTTTGCATAATGGTCAGGAAAAAGATATATTTATGTAAAGAAAAAACAAAATAAAAAATAACTCAATTTTTAATTGTTTTCTGACGTTATCATGTACAATTTTCGTTCATGAACGACTAATGACTTTAGAGACAACTACATATTTTTGCTAGGTTAAAAACTCTTTGTTGGTACCTACCTTTTTATACATCAAAACAGTATAACCCAGATCAATTAAGAATGTTTTATCTGCCTAACATGTAATTAGCAGTAAGATACGTATTTAACTTATCGGGATAATATTATAGCACTAGTTGGTTATATATAACTCACGCGTGCATAATAATATGTTGCATTATGAGCCTAAAAGAGGTTAAATAAGATCCACTTTATGAGCAACTGTGATAAAATAGTAGATTATGCATCAAGGGCATAATGCAATGTCTTTAGAGGTGGGTGGCATATTGAAGCCCGAGTGTAACGAGGGACTCTCTGGTTAACTCCCGAGCGCAGCGAGGGAGTTTAAAGTTAAGTAGAGTCCTGAGTGAAGCGAGGGGTTCAAGCCGCCCAAGACGAAGACATGCTTTATCCCGAGGTGCATACTCTACTTTTCATACCGTCAGTCCAATTTTTTTTTTAATTCTTGTGGTGGTCAGTTTCCTATTTGAAAAAAATCCACTTTAAAAAAAAATGGGGCAATTGCAATGAGATAGTAGCATGATGGTAAATATTTGGTAGGTATTATAAGCAAAACCTATTTGCTTAGACCTAACGTAACAATCAAAATAAAAAAACATAAATCGTGGCCTGCTAGATTTTTGTAGACCAATCAAATTACTTATTATAAATAAAACCTATTTGCTGAGACCTTCAAAATCAAAACCAAGAGTTTTCACACGAATTTCAACGTTCCAAATTCAAATCACTTTATTCCTTTGGGAGTTTCATACAACATTATCTCCCTTGGGAATAAAGTCTTGCTTTAAGTTGAGGTTAATAGGGCTTTAATCCGTGAGCAAAGTGCTGCAGGTGTGAAAAACAATATTCACCCGCGTAATTTCTGATTCCACGGGGATTTTGGAATTAAAAGTATACTATGCTATTCATCGACTAATGAGCAGTATCCAATCTGCACCGCTTCAGCACACAACTCATCTCGCAATTTATATCTGTTTGTTTGTTATATCAATATATTGTATGCTTCTTGTGGTGCAATAAATTAATATCTATCTTGTCTTATTTTGACGACCTCTGTGGCGCGTCGGGCGAACACCCGACTGCGACGCAGAAGGTTGCGGGTTCGATTCCCGCCGGGAACAAGTATTTATGCTGACCATAAATTCTTGTTTCTGGTTCTGGGTGTTTCCTATATGTATAATATGTATATATTTACAAAAAAAAAAAAAATGTATATAAGTAGTTTATCCGTTATCTGGCACCCATAACACAAGCATTAAGTTGCTTAGCTTGGGGCTGGATGGCGATGTGTAATATGTCCTGAAATATTTATTATTATCTATCAATCTATCTATCCCTAAACTACCTCTATGCCGATTTTCATTCGATCGATCCAGTCGTTTCACTGTGAAGAGGGAACTAACAAATAAATAAATAAAACTTTCGGATTTATAATTATTATCACTTAGAATTAGTGTGTGTAATTTTGAAGTGAAAACTTCTTTTAGCGCGATACGCATATATTTTTAGATGAGATAAAATCTCTGAACTCTCGACACCGTTACGAGACGCAGCTTCTTCTTCTTCTTTTCGAGTCAGTGGCGTTCGACCAGTCAAATTTTTTCTGCCCAGTAGCTAGCCGCAACTGCAGCAGCGTTGGCCTCTACCAGGTCCTCCAATGTGCAGGAATTAGGGCACAATGAGCATTGGAGTAAGTGCACCATGGACTGCGACGGGGCTCCACACTCGCATTGCTCCTCAGTCGGTGCAATATATCCCCATTTGCTCAAATTTTGTCTGGAACGGCCTACTTGAGTCCGAAGTCGATTAAGTGAGTGCCACGTAGGCCATTGCAGATCGGAACCCGGGGGGAGCCTCTCTCGCGGGGTTACAAAAGCTGGAGGTACGGGATTTTTCATTTTCCACCGCACCACCCTTTCCTCAGCTGGGCTTTTTTCTGAAGCCTGTGTGCTGCGCATAAAACTTTTTCGGCTTTTTAGCCTGGCTGGGGGCAGGTCGTAATTGTAGAGAGGATGTCGTTCGTCGAATTCTTGAGACGCAGCTGCAGTGTGTGCATATATACATGTAGGTACATATATTTTGTAGTTGTTTAGTAAATAAGTTTTTTTTAAGTTTTTACTATTGTCGGTAGTTACTCACGGAATGCAACCGTTTTTCTTTAGAGTGTCAACTCAACTCAACACAACCTACCAAATGAGCTACTCTACACAAATGTACGAGATCGCTTTTAGCGATAAGGCCTTTTACTCCTTGCTATTTATTGTTATGTTTGAATTATGTTTCGTGTGATGTGCAAATAAACCATAGACTGATAGTGCTTGAACACTATATTAGATACATATATTAGAAAGAGGAAAGATCTTTTTGTTTGTAACGAATTGGCTCCGAAACTACTGGACCGATTTTGATGAAACTTGCTATGAGGATACATTGATTCATTGTTTATTATAAAAAAGGCACATCCAAACATAAAAAGCCTTTGTTCTCAAAGTCCACTATAAAGGTTTTTGGTAAAACAATATTGAAATAAATGAAATACTTAGTTGTGCGTTTTAAGATTTCTTTATTGGTTCTAGATATAAAGTGAAATAAATCTGTATGTACTATAGTCAACCTCACCTCTAGTGTAAAATTATTTTTCTACTTAATAACTAAAACACAAGAAACGAAATTATTGCAATAAACACAGGTTTGGGTGAAATTACAAAAAAACCACTTACATTTTTAAGTATTCGCAAATCTAAAGAAACACGTTTCTTTAGACTCTTTAGTCCGAATCAAAGCATATTATGGAGTTATAGTAATAAAGAAATATTAATATCTTAATTTGGTAATACTTTAAAGTAAAAAAAAAAACAATTAAGGTGCCCCTCCACGACTCTTTATATGATTGGTGCAAAATTGTGCTACAAAGTACATTTTTTTTGTTATTTTTCAGATATTTTGTTATAAAGATCAAAAATTTAGCACCAAACATGTCAAGAGTCACCTTAAACTACCTTTCGAATTAACTAATAGATACTAATTTTTGTACGCGTACAATTTTTTTTAAGTACTTACATTGAAAATAATGTCATGATAATTAAATATTAGTTATCTAAGAACCCTTCGATGTTCGAACACAATGTCGTATACTTAAGTACACATAAAATTGAGCTATCAAAATTATCAGTTTCACACGATTTACCTAAAAAATGCAATAAGTAGTCGTGAAGTAGAAATAAAAAGAACACAAATATATTTAAAACTTAATTAAGTAAAAGCAAGGAGACAACTATAAAATACTGTAAATAGGATACTTGACTCTATTCGAATTATATAATAATTGTGTAATAATAGACATAAAAAAGCTGTAAACGATTATTTAAGGTTATTGGGAGGGAATCTATAGTTTTCGCGTTAAACAGTAAAAATACTAGAGGAGTTATGATTAAAAGTAGAAATTAAAACGAAAATTAAGTCAAATAACCTATTATACATAATAGAATACTATAAAATGGCTTCCTCCACGTCGCTAATTGCTAAATTACACGACAATAAGTAGAAAATAATAAAATACAATTTTGCTTCATAATTTCAAAGCAAATCTTATAACTATACTAAAAAGACTGTCACAAATTCACAATACAATAGGGATAAGATGAATTTCCATGTCAAGGAAATGTTGTGATGTATTTGTATGTATGGGCCTCTTAATGATTATAAATGCCATTAAAGGAATTATTACGCCATTAAAGTGAAGAAGTGTTGAGAGTGTGTTTTAAGTGTTGAAGTACATTTTTAGTATTTCCTAATGTATTTGCGATTTGCACTCTTAATGAAACCATTTTTCAATATAAGCCAAGGAACAGTGAGTAGTGTTGTCGGTAATAAACATACGTTATAAGCATGAACACATCGCACGATGTTTTATAAACCATGCAGCTAATAAATAAGAGAGAACTTCACACATATTCTACACTTCTATTTCAAACCATTCGGTTCAATGTCGTTGATAGAAATAGGTACCTACTAAGAGCGTGATAGAATTAACAATTCTTATTCACATAATTGATTACACGGAAATAATGAGGATGACATCAGAAATTATGGTATCTGTTATAAATCATATCTAACGAGCCATTCATTTGAAATTATCGATCGAGAGTCGACAGAATTTGATAATAAGATACGTATTGTGTTAATTAGCATCATCATGGAATAGTTACTACCATTTGAAAACTGTTTTAATGCTAAGTTAAGTACGATTTAAGTAGATTGGTTGGTTGGGTGGTCAATATCATTTATCTAAAGGCAAGCAATATCATTTATCTAAAGGCCTTTGTTTAGAGGTAGGTATGATCAAGCGGTGTGACGTCGATCGAGCGGCGTCTTGTGCGCAAGGTCGTGGGATCGATGGTGCGCTAGTCATGCGTATGTCTCACGGAAGCGCTTCTGCAAGTGATGCGCGGCGTTCATGATACGGTGGTGTAGCGTGATATGCGCGGGCGCAAAGACGGGAGGTGTTGGCGCAGGCGTCGTCCGCAACGGTACCGGTGGTAGAATCGCATCCTCGTCCGGTACGCAGACGAAAGCTACGCAATGCCGGCCACGGGCTCGGGCGTACGCACCTGTTGGAACCTCCACGCGATGCATCTGCAAACAACATACAATAGATAAAGAAAGAAAGAAAAAACATTATTTTCTAATTACACTACACGTACAAAAGTCAATAAAGTAACAAAAAACTAAACGTGTAGTGTAAATACATTATTGATTGAACTGATCTGCTGAACTATGTAATTGTGAACGCTTAATAACTGACAAGATTATGGAGTAGTTATGGAAGATATTATGGAGGAGTGTCAAGATGAGGTAAGAGATATTGTGAACTGACCAGCGCTGGCAGAAGGTTGGTGGTCCACTTGGCAAGTAGCTGACCAGACTGGACGAGAATAGCGCCAGGTAGATGTCCTACCGCTTGCCACTTGTCGCTACCGTGCAGTTTAACCTGGAATTCAAAAGTGTAAGATTTTAGTAACTGCAATGCAAAAGATAACTCGTTCATAGAAAAAGTTTTGGATAGGAGACAGACGCTTAACACGTGGCGTAGATCAACATCCATATTTAAAATACGGAAGCTATTTAATTGTTCCAACCTAGAAGAGGCAGTCAAAACTTTCTGGAGGAATGTCTCCTGATATTAGTTTGAAATTACCTCAAGTCCTCCTTCAGAGTCCTGAGCTAGCAGCGTAAAAAAGCCGTTGTCAGCATGAGCACCGCATCTCGTGTAGTGTATGACGTCACTCTGGCAACAAGGACCTTCGTCTTCGGGTGGTACTGGCGGGTAGTAGACCAGTCGCATTGTGGACCCGTTGCAGCCGGTGCCTTGCATCATGCCGGCGTGGCAGGCCAGGAGAGTAGCTGGGGGTATTCCTGGAATGACATGAATAAGGATAATGTAAAAAGATTTTCAAAGAATATGATTTTCCTGTGTTTATTTTCCTCATGGATTGAATGAGCAAATCCAGAAATTTTAACGAGTACTTGTACTTGTATACGGGCTGTTATCCGCAATTAGACCTTTTTGAATTGGGTCCTTTTTGCGTGAGGATAGAGTAGGCTTGCCCAGCGCCTACTACCCTCTCTGCTTAGCCGACCATCTCCAGAGAAGAGAACTTGTCAATACTTCTGGGAGCCAACTAAGCCGCGGGTTTCATTACCATGTTTATCTTCACCGTAAGAGCAATGCCAATTAGCGCTCATAAATTTTTCTTAACAAAAAATCATCGGTGCACGGCGGGCCGGGCTTTGAACCCACGACCTTCAGAATGAGAGTCGAGGTATCTTCCAAGCCAATACCGCTCTAACGAGTACTTTTAAGGCTGTAGTTGTTATTGTTTAAAGTATGATGGTTGACTCTGCCTTAATTTGATAACATCCATGTGATTAAATTATCATCTCACTAGCGACCCGCTCCGGCTTCGCACGGCTATATTATGCATGTATTATACATATAAATCTTCCTCTTGAATCACTCTATCTATTAAAAAAACCGCATCAAAATCCGTTGCGTAGTTTTAAAGATCTAAGCGTACAGAGGGACATAGGGATTAGGGACGGCGAAAAGTGACTTTATTTTATACTATGTAGCAGAAATATTCTTACCTAGACCATAACCGAGGGCCTGCAGCAGAACACGGGACAGGTTGGTAAGGTCATGAGCCAGCGGGATTGCGTGTTTAGTGAACTCTGGCACTTCCTCCTGTGCCGGCATCGAAGACGCAGACAACGTTGTGATGTTGAACGAGTGACGCAACTCCTGTGAACAGGAAAAATATGTGTTTATAATGTGCAGTTTGAGAACGTTTATTTAAAACGGCATGTGAAGGTTTTTCCTGGTTCTATAAGCGAAATTGCACAAAATGACATCTGCAAATGAGTCTATCAATTTCACAGAGTAGGTATTTGCTTTAATTATGCATACGGAAAGACGGAATGTCGATTTTGACCCCTATGTATGATACGGATGATATTCTGAATGACAAGAATGATTTTTATTTAAATTCACCAGCAGGATTTGAAATCAAATTCAAAGAGAATTTAAATACTACGTATCCAATTTTATAAATAGTTGTTTCATTTCATCGCGTCACAATAATTTTCCTACAGATTTACTTAAAAGTGGGACTTGGTTAGAGTCGAACTTTAGAAAAGATTCTAATTTGGTACGTTTTGTTTGATAAACAATATTATGGCCTACCTTTTGAACTTAGATCATTGAACTAGGGATGTAGCATCGACCAAAATCGCCGTACAAATATTTCTGCCACTTATTGCGGGGGGCAAGGTAAACTTTGCTTTTGAAACAACAAATGCTTACAGTCTTAGTGGCATCGAACTGCTCCATCCCTGGACGAGCGTAGCCATGGTTGCTAGAGGGGTTCCGAAGGTACTGAGCCTGGCAGCCTTCCGGAAGAGCGCAGAAGTTGTCCAAATCACCGTAGACTGCTTTCAGCTGGAATCAACAAGAAAAACAATAAAAAAAGATGTTCCTTGCTCTAAGTAGGTATAGTTATGTGTACTAGAACCTTCTTAGAAAAATATGTGCCTATGTATGTATGTATTTATAAAGTGTCCTCGATGAATCAGTAGGTAAGTATCAAGGTAAACTCCCGCGCCTACTTAATATAACCACCATAAAGTTTATCGTGAAAGCTAAGATTAAATACTATGCTTCCTTATTAGCTAGTTCACAGTAACTAGGACAATTTTAAAATAAGGCTGGCTTTAATATGTCTTAAGGCTGCTTATGCTGCCAAACACAACGCGTCTAAGAAATACCCGTCGCTTACAACTAACTTTGTTGATTGTAACGAGTGTGTTTTGTTTTTCTCAAAAGTGCTGAGATGGGATTGTAGGTGAGATTTTTACCGATATTTTGGGGTAATTTGAGACGAAAAATTCCTTGTCATTTCAAAGCTAGACTAGTTTTAATTCTTAGTTTTAGGATAGCTTCAAAACTATAGGGAAAACTTTAGCTCAAAATCACACCAAAATGTCGGTAAAAATCTCACCTACAATTCCATCTCAGCACTTTTGAGAAAAACAAAACACACTCGTAAAAATCAACAATTTTCACCAACGAAGGCGACCGGTGCCAGTAGTAACTATTTAGTAGGCTGTGTACCGGGGTCGTTGGCGTATGGATCCCCCTTAATGTTTGTTTGCTAATGGTTGTTTATACCTTTTCGTCGGCGATGCCGTGGTTGACAAGTACAGCTATTCCTTTACAACTGAGAGCGGTGTATAGTTGCTGTCCGATCCGTCGCACCATTGATTTCATTGGGCATACATCAGTACCTGTGGAAAAAAGAAAATTTTGGGGTTAGAAGAGCAAACGGACGTTTCTTAAAACTTTGGCCATTGAATTCGTTTTGATGTTCCGACAAAAATCTTATGACGTTAGTACATTATTTATTTCATAAAAGAAACGTTCTATAAATTATCCGCAGTGGACGCGGAACGGCAGATGTCATGGTCGCGGCTTCGAACCCCGACATGACGAGTTATAGAAACGTATTTATAGCTGAATTTTACCTATACCTTACGAGTAAGTGTAGGTTTTTGAACAGTTAGGTACATTCATTACCAACTACATTACTTTCATAATTTTGCCAATGAGGCTATTCAAACAACGATAACGCCATATCTAGTTAGTATTGCCTGAAAGATGTTGCATGTAAAATGGCAGTTCACCTCGTCTTGCGCAATATGAATAAAATATACAGCTGTAGGTACGTTCAGAGTTAGCTGAAGGTCTGGCCATGACATGGAGACCTATTTTTGAATCGTTCGCCCCGCGTCGAGCTCTCGATTTCTACTGATATTCGTTCGACATCGGAAATTAGCTATTTTTAAATCGCTCGATCGTAACTAGTGGTCTCCACCACTCGTCGCCGACAGGCGAGTGGTAGAATAAACGTCAAACAATCATAGTCAAACATTCGGAAAAGATCTTTGAGAAATATTTATATCTTTTGGAATTATTTCGCATGTTCATCGGTCATGACCGGTTTTCAATTTTCTGCGTAAAATAATAAAAATTGACATATTAAATTTCGACGACGAACCATTCACTCGTGGTCATTCGTGGTCGCTGACTATAGGTCTCGTTCATAAGCTCAGAGTCGCTCAGCGGGCTATGGAGAGAGCTATGCTTGGAGTTTCTCTACGTGATAGAATCCGAAATACGGAAATCCGTAGAAGAACCAAAGTCACCGACATAGCTCTCAGGATTGGTAAGCTGAAGTGGCAATGGGCAGGTCATATAGCTCGCAGAACTGACAACCGCTGGGGAGTAAAGGTTCTCGAGTGGCGGCCACGATGCAACGCGAAACGGAGTGTTGGGAGACCAGCTGCCCGGTGGACCGACGACATTGTGGCAGTCGCGGGTAGTCGGTGGATGGAGGCGGCTCAGGACCGCTGTTTGTGGCGTCGTATGGGGGAGGCCTATGTCCAGCAGTGGACGTGTATGGGCTGACATGATGATGATGATGATGATGATGAACCATTCAAAAATACAGAAAATTGGTGTCATGTGACTTGGAAGTCGAGCATGACTTGAAGGCGTATACGACGAAGCTATGTCACACGAGCGATTCAAAAATAGAGCCCCATTCCGCCGCCGTGGTATATCCACTGACATATATTTTACCACTACCTGCGCTCCGCGGTTTTACATACTTAACTCCTGATCCCGTTGAAATTTTGAAATGAAAAATATTTAATTACTATGTTCATACTAAGGTCTACCCTTGTGTGAATTTTCATCTGAATCAAACGAGCCGTTTTACCGATAAGAAGGAACAACTACGATGATCTGATGAGTCTTTAAGATTTCTGAATTTTATGCTTTATGCTTAGAGCAACCTTTCCCAAAGTGGGCGTTAACGCCCCCTTGTGGGCGTTGCAGGCCTAAAGGGGGGCGGTAAGAGACCCAAACATAAAGGGTGCGTTGTGTACCTACTGCGCTCAGGTTTCAAGTTAACTTGTGGATTATAGTAAACTAGCGACCCGCCCCGGCTTCGCACGGCTATATTATGCATGTATTATTATACATATAAATAAACCTTCCTCTTGAATCACTCTAACTATTTAAAAAAACCGCATCAAAATCCGTTGCGTAGTTTTTAAGATTAGGGATATGGGAACAGAGAAAGCGACTTTGTTTTATACTATGTAGTGAAGTCCCGTTTAGAATTAATGTTTAATCTCGGCTAATATAACTCACAATAATTAATTTAATTTGATGTTATAGTGGTTTTTAAGTAGGTGAAAAAATGGGGGCGATAAAAAAAAATATTCTGAAAGTGGGCAGTAGTCAAAATAAGTTTGGGAACCCCTGGCTTAGAGGTATAGGGTTGCTATACGCCCTTTATAAATCTGGGATAGTCACCACACCATATATAGTCCTTATTTCCAGGGACCCACTTGTTTCGACCCACCAGTGGGTCCCCCCCGACTCATAGTTTGGGAAAGGCTGATCTACAAGATAATCTAGGCACCTAGTTTCTTGTTTTGTGTTAAAACCGGAACACTTAGTTCCCAAGGAGGATTATATTATGTCTATACCATTTTAGTAGGTTATTGTAACAATTGATGACTCATAGTTACTCACTCATAGGTGAATAGATAGGTAATGATGTCAACGTTTTCTAGATATTGCCTAGTTTTAAATATTATCAGATAGTCACGATAAGTATACATTACACATTTTTATCGTTTATAGCACCTAAACATCAAAAAGCTTTTATAAATTAATGACTATAACAAAACTTTTTATGATCAATAATAGGTGACTAATAAAAAATATGTGCTAAAAGAAACCGCGGTTTCTTTTTTAAATTAGACTATTTTATATTGTGTGGTATAGGTACAGTATGCGTCATAAGTCCACTATCACTTTGCTACCATAATACTATCAACAAGTATTGGACTTACGACCTTCTTTTCATAGATATTACACACAAACATAATTACTTGAATTAAAAGTACTCAGTGTGATTATTATTTGCAACATGTTAGCTATGTATTTAGTTGGCCGAGTGGTATAAGCCGATGTGGGATCGATTTACAGGTTACGTTGTTATAATGTTCAAATAGTGCTGCACAGGATTGTAAGCGTTACGGTGCCGGTGGACTTTTGAACGTTGATTGTACCTTTCTATACCTACCTCTATAGAGGTATATTGTATGTTAAACACGTGATTTCCACAAAGCATGTAAAGCAAAACCGCATAAGATTGTTTGATAAGGCGTGGAACACGTGCAAAGATCCTTTTTGCACTGTAAAATATAATTAAATAAATTTTCTGCATTTGAAGGCGTGAAATTTAAAGTGTTAATTAAAATTTTCCTTGGGCTTCGTATATACTATCAGGGGATTTAACCACCATCACTAAGTCAAAGTGTGTGTAATTTATTTGTAGAAATAGGTCATATATGTCATAAAGGTCAATAAATGTAATCTACTATATAAAAATAAGTCGGGTTTTCCTTCCTGACGCTATAACTCCAGAACGCACGAACCGATTTCCACGGTTTTGCATTCGTTGGAAAGGTCTCGGGCTCCGTGAGGTTTATAGCAAAGAAAATTCAGGAAAATTTCAACAGATAAGTGGGAAAATTGGCGAAACGGAGTTCGCCTGGTTTGCTAGTCTACTATATAAAAATAAGTCGGGTTTTCCTTCCTGACGCTATAACTCCAGAACGCACGAACCGATTTAGATGATTTCGGTTTTGAAATGTTTGTCGTAGTCCAGGGAAGGTTTAAACGGTGAGAAAGATCGGACTTACGCGAGTGAAACCGCGGGGCGCAGCTAGTAGGTCATAAATAGATCACTTTATGACACATAGGAACTACAGTATTTTTACTATACGTTGAAGTAGTTTTGGACTTTTGATCTCTACGTCTCTACAGATAAATTAAACACACTTTAATTTAGTGACGGTGGTTATGCATTTTTGTGTCTTTTTAGCAAGTTGCATCGTCATCAATTCGCCCCTAAAAATCTGACAAGTAAAGGCGAGTTGCAGTTTTTCATGACTCCTAACTAATATTAGAAATCCGTTTGTTTATTTATTTGTTTGTCACGGTCAAACGACTGAACCTATTTGGATAAAAATCTGCAAAGTGTTAGGTTAGGGGATGGAGACGGACATAGGATAGGTACACTGTACAGTCATATTACCAATTAGCTGAACCCCACTGTAGCTGTAAAAATATAGTAAGTAATTAACCTATTTTTTTATTTTGTATATTGTATCGTAGGTATAGTATGTTGTTTAAAAAAAAACAGAATCAGGTACCTAACATTACTTTACAACCTTACAGATTTGCGAGTGAGCTCTAGGTCATGTGGGGTTCAGCTAATTGGTAATGTTACTGTACTTTAATTCCGAAGAACCCGAGGGATCACGACTTACACGGTCGAAACCATGAGGGCGCAGCTAGTTACATATAGGTACAATATTACGAGTATATTTTAATCAAAAATAAAATATACTCGTATATGTTAACTGGGCTGGGTTCCATTTGAATAAGATAATGCCATAATGATGACGTTGGGTTTTACGCAAGCGATCATTGTGGTTCCGCCTGCAAACATTGCTGCCGTCACTATCTGAATATTTCGGCGAAACCTTTATGAATTTAGATATGATAAATAAACATTAGATACCAGATACATATTGAGAAAAAACGAAAGGTATATACGTGCATCATTTTAAATTATAACTAGCGACCCGTCCCGACTTCGCACGGCTATATTGTGCATGTATTATACATATAAAACTTCCTCTTGAATCACTCTATCCATAAAAAAACCGCATCAAAATCCGTTGCGTAGTTTTAAAGATTTAAGCATAATAGGGAATATAGGGACAGAAAAAGCGACTTTGTTTTATACTATAGTGATTAACGTTGTCGTATTCACGTGGCCATTATTTTCATGGCTTGTAATTTGGTTAGGTTAAGAATTTAGTATTCAATTTTAGATATCGCCAATCGACAGAATTTTATTTTTTATTGGAACTATAGTTCCTTATTTTTATTAAAGTTGGTAAGTCAACGAAAACTCATATTGTGGTCTTGCGTTAGAGAAAATAAAATGGTAGACAAATTTTTATCTAATTTTGGTTTATACTTTATCCATATCATATAACATTTTCGTGTGGCGGTGTTATTTAGGTACCAATCTCCACCTAAACGGCTGGACTGATTAGTATTTTTGTGTATATTCGTTAGGTCTGAAAATCGAACATCTATTTTCTATTTTTTTCCTTCAATTTTTTTTATTTTTGTAAATGGTAAAACAACGTTTGCCGGGACAGTTTTATATAAAAAATCCGTCGATTGGCCATGTCTCCAGAAAGTACCTACCTAATCTTTTGAAGGCAGTATTGTACTTAGTAGGTAAGTAGGGGATTTATGTAGGTATCGTAACATCGTAGTTAACTGTGGTTATTAACGCTATAGTAGACAGAGACTCAATTAACTTTTTATTTATAAGTCCGTGAGTAGCCTTTATAGGTCATTCAGTTGCCGTAGGTACCTACCATAGGAGGAAAAATGTAACCCTAAAAGAATCACTCGGTTGTCCGTCTGTTTGTTTTAAAATGACATGTAGTTTGATGCAATATAGATAACAATAAATTAAATATAATTCCTTTGAGTTTTGCGGTGGAATGTTATTTCGCTGTAAAACTACCTACCTAGTTATCTACCTAAATAGCGCTTCACTGAAATACGCTATTACTTACGCTACTAACTGTTGGGAAAAATAAACAACATTTTATTTGATTACACTCGAGTCTTGGTAATCATCGCTCTAATACTACCGTCTAATTCACGTTGAATGATTCATTATTTGTTTACGTAGTTTTCATTGATTTCCCCGGATTGTTTAGAAATGAAATATGACTGTGATGAAAATTCATTAATGATTTTATTACATAACTACATAGTTACAATACAAAGTATAATAAGTTAGGTGCAAGTAGGTACCATCAGTCAGAGCTGCGCGGTCCCACCTTAAGGTTGATTATCCTGTGCAGGGCCCTATTGTTTCTCCAGCCTCTTAATTTTTGTTGACCAATATGGGAAAGGCGCATTGTTTTTTTTTCAAACGTCTACATTCCTTAAAGCGTTTTTTGTATGCTGTTTATGCCAAATGTGTTGTTTGTTGTTAAAACGAAATGTTTCAAAACAATAGACTTTGACAATAAAAAAGGGTACTGGACCCTAATTGGCAAACAAAAAAGAGGGCGGGATTTCGTAGGTTGCACTACTCCCGAAGGAAAGTGTTCATGAATTGGGACCGCACAGCTCTGGCCGATAGTACTTAATAGATGTCTAGGTAGGTAACTTACCTACACTTTTGAATTAAATGCCAATTAACTTTTTTCACAGCTTGTCTGGACTGATAATGACCGACCCTCTTATTACAAAAAAACTGCAAAACCATAGTTTAAACCTGTACTAAAAGATCTAGGTTTTTGTGTTAGTTTTGGTTTAAAATTGATTCTTATTACAAAAAGTAAATAGACCAAGGACCAGAAGATCCCTGGTTTTAGTCGCAACCATAGACAATAGATAGCAAACTCGAAACAAACCATTCTTTTGTTCGTTCAGCGTTCGAAACACCGTTCCTTTTCACAAAATGGTTGTTAAGTGAGTAAATATTTAAAACTTATTTAAGAAATCGAATACTAAAGTGATAAAAATATAAATTGTGTGTTCAATTATTGTGAAATAGTGTGACTTGTATTTGTTATTCTATGTTCGCGATTACGTTGTTGTATTTAAATACATCAATTTATGTAGCGTATATCGGAACGCGGCTCGAGTTAAGCCTTTAAGCCTTTTGCCTGCCCCATTAGAAGTATAAAAAAAAAAATATTACCTAAAAAATAGTAAACATGAAAATATCCTAAATTTCTCAAAAACATAAGAAAACGTAGTGATTATATCCTCTTTGAACATAAGTACGTACTAAAAATATTTACTTATTTATGTTTTTAGTAGGTTTAGGTAATATGTTGTTAAAATCTGTGAAAATTTCAACTCTCTAGCTATCACGGTTCTTGAGATAGAGCTTGGTGACGGACAGAAGACGGACGGATAGCGAAGTCTTAGTAAGAGGGCCCCGTTTTTACCCTTTGGGTATGGTACCCTAAAAAGGAGCGAGAATTGGAGTAACGAGGAAAAGGTGAACGTCAGAATTTAATTTTTTGAGGTTATAAACTTCGGTCTAAGTATACTTAAACTAGGGTGCTCGCTAGTTTAACTTTGACAGGACAGACAAACCTGGTTTTAGCGGTAAACTTCTTTTTGTAATAACGTTTATCTAAGTCCATGGTTTTAATCTCACTAAAACGTAGTTTAATTTTTAGACTTTGTTTTGGAATAAGGGGACGAGAGTTTACGAATATTTAAAAACATATCAATTTAAGTTTAAGCACTTGTTATTCAACAATTATGAGATTTACGTAGTTATATTGGTAATTATTATCTTACAAATCAACGGTTAAAAGGACAGGTCAAAAGGACCACACAGGACCCGCGGGATCAGTTCAATCGGAATGAGTCTACCAGAGTCCTTATGAGTAACTGTTGGCTAAACAAACATATGCATCATATGTCCTCAAATAAAACGTTTAATGAGTTTACAGTAACATGACACAGATACCTAATTGGCGACGACGATGTGCTAATCCTACGCTGACTGTATCTAGTTCTATATTGATAAGGAACTCGTGCGCAGACAATCGCCGCGTGGGGCCTATTAATAACCCCTTCCTAGGTGTTAAAATTAGAAGCTCGCTCGTACAGATCAATGACCAATAGACCTATTTTTTCTTTCAACTTTTTATTACATCATTGTTATAGTAGATTGTTTGGAAAAAACTTACCTGCAGGGCCGTCTTTAACCTATTAGAGACTGGGCAAATTGGGACATAGACTTTGAGAGAACAAAAGTTACTCTTTTAGCCTTCACAGGTACCGACTTAAGAATCATAATCTTAATAATCATAATCATTGGTTCACGTGTAGGTATAGATGTTGACAGAAATACAAGTAGACACAACATGAACCCAGAACAATTTATATTGACCGAAGAGGAACGTTTCTAGATTTGAGATGGGCAAACGCATTTGACGACCTCTGTGGCGCGTCGGGCGAACACCCGACTGCGACGCAGAAGGTTGCGGGTTCGATTCCCGCCGGGAACAAGTATTTATGCTGACCATAAATTCTTGTTTCTGGTTCTGGGTGTTTCCTATATGTATAATATGTATATATTTACAAAAAAAAAAAAAGTATATAAGTAGTTTATCCGTTATCTGGCACCCATAACACAAGCATTAAGCTGCTTAGCTTGGGGCTGGATGGCGATGTGTAATATGTCCTGAAATATTTATTTATTATTTATTTATAATAACTTTTCAAAATCGATGTTTCAAAAGAGAAACCTTTCTTGATTTGAGATGGACAAAATCATTAATAATTCCTTCAAAAAAGTGATCTGCCAGGAACTAGGAGGCCCCTATTGATCACGGGGGAGTGGGAAAGAGAGGCCTGCAGTTACCTGCTGGAGAATTCTAACGGTACGGTACCAATTTCTTCAGTACCGGGAATTCGATACTGTTCATGAGAACCGGTATTCCAGGTAATTTTCGGGACTATAAGCAATGAAAGTTAGATGTGGCAATACAATGTAATGTGTAAATTGTTTAGGGACAGGTAAAATTGAAAAAGTCTGTAATTTCTTAAAGTTCTTCTAAGCTTTTATGTTTATTTTTTTGTTGAGATCCCTTCTTTTCATTGTTATTTCTGGTTCCCCTCGAAAAAAATGTCGCTTTTTTTATATGAATTGTCCTCATATT
This sequence comes from Idaea aversata, assembly GCA_907269075.1. Lineage (NCBI taxonomy): Eukaryota > Metazoa > Arthropoda > Insecta > Lepidoptera > Geometridae > Idaea > Idaea aversata. Next base: position 6,034,057 of record OU026084.1, read on the forward strand.
GAGTTTTTGCTGGTTCTTGTTTTTACACGAAAGTTATCTTAATAAAAGCATGTTAATATCGTTCCGTTTAGATTCACTTTTCCCCCTAATTTTTTCAATCGGTAGGTATTTATTTATTTAAATTTAGTAATTAGATTGCAACCAATTTATAATCTTATAAGCAACGCACAAAGTCTAAAAAACTAACAAAATACAGGAATATTATTTTTTAAGCGCACAAATTGAGTTTTCGCACAAAAAAAATCTGAACACTGTATAAAAGCTGGAAAGGACCGAATATTTCTGAAATGTATTGTTTTTAAATTCCGGTTTTTGTTTTCCCGGTAGACTTTCGGTTCCGAGATTTCTCTGTACTATACCTACCTATCAAGGGTCCAGCCTGTGCTAGTTTCTTATTACATAAAGTAAGTAGCTTTAGTTGCATTAATTATGAACAGTGCATTAAGGTTATTAAGGCCACCCGTAAGATTTCAGGTCGCGTGTGTGCGTATAGGCTTCTCAAGAATATCATGTTCCAAGGAATATGAAACTGATTTCCTGCAGTTCTATCTGTTGTTATGCTTGATTCATTAGGTAGGTACCATCAGGCAACAAAAGTGGTGGTTTACCATAGAGTTTTTATATTGTAAGTTTAAAGTATCAACTAGAGTATCAACGAGTTGAAACATTCTAACAAAAACAAGAAGGAATTTACAATGGGAATCCACTTTTGTTGCGGACTGTACCTATATAGTAGAAGTAGGTGCGCTTAGCAGTGGCGATGGGTGAGATTTCTTTAAAGGAAAGCCGATAAAAAAACGATTGCACTCCGGGAGTACCGACAGAAATAAAAACAAAAAAACTTTACCTAAACTTAAACAAAAAAATATAAATTTAAACTTATTTACTAAACAACTACAAAATATATGTACATGCATATATGCACACACTGTACTGCGTCTCGTAACGGTGCCGCTAGTTCAGAGATTTTATCTCATCTAAAAATATATAGGTAGGTACCGCGCTAAAAAGAAGTTTAAAACTTCAAAAACCAATAGCAACAAAAATGATTTTAGTGCGTGTAAAGGAATACACCTTCATTATTTGCACAACCTTTGCCTAAATTCGTAAAGGTATGCTGACAGTAGTTGGATTATATTGACCCATCGCTACTGGTACCACTGGCTACTGGCTACTGGTATGATCTTTCGTAGTTACATTTTGCAATACCCTAAGTAATAGATATTTATAATTACATGTATAGGTACTTACCTAAGTAGGAAATTAAAAATACAGTCGACATTACATAAGAATCTATTGTACAATCGGCGCTCAAAAGTCAACTAGTAGCATACCGTTTACAATCCTGTGCAGCACTATTTTAAACACTCTATGCAGTGTAACTACGTAACCTGAGGATCGAACCCACGTTGGTTGGTGTAGCGGGTGGCGGCTTAGACCACTCGACCAACTAAAGACATAATAATATCTAACATGTTGAAAATAATAATCACACTGAGTATACTTTTAATTCAAGTATTTGTATATACATACGGGCTGTATTTCAGCAATTAGACTCTTATTAATTGGGTCTTTTTTGCGTGAGGATGGAGTAGGCTTGCCCAGCACCTACTACCCTCTCAACTTAGTCCACCATGTCCAGAGGGAAAGAACTTGCCAATACTTCTGGAGCTAATTAAGCCGTGGGTTTCATCACGATGTTTTCCTTCACCGTAAGAGCAATGTTAATTAGCGCACATAATTTTTTTTAAGAAAAAATTGTCGGTGCACGCCCGGCCGGGATTTGAACCCATGACCTTCAGTATGAAAGTCGAGGTATCTACCACTAAGCCAACACCGCTCTTTTTCAAGTATTTAAGCGTTTGTGTACCGTCTATTAAAAGAAGGTCGTAACTCCAATACTGGTTCATAGTATCATTGTAGCGCACTGATCGTGCACTTATGACGCATACTTTACATACGTACTTACTTAATATAAAATTATTTCAACACTTCAGTCTATAAAATATTCTAGGTATTCTAAGTTTGTAACAATAATTACGTTATACAATCTAGACAAAGCCAGCTACGTAAAAAACCAACGTTTGCGGAAGTTATGAAGCAGTTAAATGTTAACTAAATTAAATGTTATTAGTACGTTGGTACGTAAGCTTGTAAGTATAGCTTAACCACGTTGGTTTGTCTTTGAATAAGGTTTATTATGACTAGTTCCTTATGCCTTGATAGATAGCAGCACCAATATCACTTCTAGACAAAAATAACTAAAAGATAATTTGATTTTTACTGGTTATTGTCGACTAGTAAAAATGTAATGATACAAACCTTAACAATACTTTTTTGACGTGATAATTATAAATCGATAAACACCTGCATTCACAAAAAAGTGTGACGTCATGTCACGTTACCGCTATTGACAAGGTAACAATAGCAACGTATTAAAATTATGCAAAATGATAATGTCAACGATACCATTTTGCATATTATTATTTAAAGTTCTTATGACGTTATCATGTAAAATTATCATCTGTAAACCGACTTTACAGACAACCCTTTTAGCCTCTTTAGAGGTTGAATTTCCAAAAAATCATTTGTGCGCTTTTCATGCGAAGTTTCAGACTTGTAGCTCTTGTAGTTTCAGAGATTTCATAAGGAGTATTTTTCTCTTTTGAGATACGTACAGTCACATTACCAATTAGCTGAACCCCACGTGACCCAGAGCTCATTTGCATAATCTGTAAAAAATATAGTATTTACCTATTTTTTTTATTGGATATTGTATCTACTGTAAGTAAGTATAGTATATTGTTTAAAAAAAAACAGATTTAGGTAACATTACAATCTTACAGATTTGTGAGTAAGCTCTAGGTCACGTGGGGTTCAGCTAATTGGTAATGTGAATGTACCTATTGCTAACTTTCTACACACTAATTTAATGATTTTTCTATATATTTATAGCCAGATTGGTTTGCTTATTGATTAACACATAAACGTGGTCATAGTACCTACATAAATCTCAAGTTTTGTATTTAAGAATATCGAAAGCGTATAAGGTCAATCGTTTTAAATCATGCGGGTAAAGAGTGAGTATAAGTTGGGACCGGTTTACAACCTAGTAAAACTAAACATCCAAGCCACATGGGACCATAACACCCTAGCAAACTAGCCACGGTGGGATCTGTAGTCAGGACCGTCTTTAACCTATTGGAGGCCCCGGGCATAATGGGGCCCTAAGACTTTGAGAGAAGAAAAGTTACTCTTTTAGCATTCACAGGTAGGTAGGTACTTAAGGCTGCTTATGCTGCCATACGCAACGCGCCAGAAATACCCGTCGCTTACAACTAATATTGTTGATTGAATTTTTTTATTCTCAAAAGTGTTGAGATGGAATTGTAGCTGAAATTTTTACCGATGTTTTGGGGTAATTTCGAGGCGAAAATTCTTTGTCATTTCAAAGCTAGACTAGTTTTAATTCTTAATTTTAGGATAGCTTCAAAACTATAGGAAATGTTTGGCTCAAAATCACACCAAAATGTCGGTAAAAATCTCACCTACAAATTCCATCTCAGCATTTTTGAGAAAAACAAAACACATTCGTAACAATCAACAATTTTCACCAACGAAGGCGACCAGTGCCAATAGTAACTATTTAGTAGGCTGTGTACCAAGGTCGTTGGCGTATGGACGCCCCTTAAGAACAATCCATGTTGATTGAAGAGGAACCTTTCTAGATTTAATGACGATAGATATAGCCATAGTATTAATTTGATCTTTGTCTTTATTTATATAGGTTTTTGTACTGACTCAAATTGAGAAAAGTTATTTGGCAGGAACTAGGGGGTCACGGGGCCCTGGACATGTGCCCAACGTGCCCATTGGGAAAGAGGGGCCTGTCAGTAGTAAGGGGGTATTACACCACACTGATTCAGGGTCCCTGAATTTAGGGTGGTTAGAGACCTTATTATTTACCTTGATTATTACACTACACTAAAAAGGGACCCTAACTCAGTCGAACAGCGAATCTAGGAGCGGCTTGACACCATGCCACCTGTATTAACAAAAGCAAAAAAAGCGCGCCTAAATATTATTACAATGCACGGTAGTAAGGGCGGTTAGGGAGTAAGGCGGACCGGGTCCACTCTGACGCACTAATTAGGGACCCTTACTGCCTAACTCTTATTACACCTCTCTTAATTAAGGGTTAGGGACCCTGAATCAGTGTAGTGTAATACCCCTTTTACCTAAGTAACAACTTATTATATGTAGTGCACCGGACGTTAAATCTGTCGAGTATTGAAGTCTAAAGTCTATTCCGTGCACAAGTTCTGTGTCATCAGAACATAATTTGACGACCTCTGTGGCGCGTCGGGCGAACACCCGACTGCGACGCAGAAGGTTGCGGGTTCGATTCCCGCCGGGAACAAGTATTTATGCTGACCATAAATTCTTGTTTCTGGTTCTGGGTGTTTCCTATATGTATAATATGTATATATTTACAAAAAAAAAAAAAAGTATATAAGTAGTTTATCCGTTATCTGGCACCCATAACACAAGCATTAAGCTGCTTAGCTTGGGGCTGGATGGCGATGTGTAATATGTCCTGAAATATTTATTTATTTATTTAATTTGCATCAATGACACAATTGTTCACATATATTGCCGATTATGGCATTGTTACATAATGTTTGATTGTTTATTATTAAGTAACTTTATTGTGTCTACTCATCTAGAATAGGCAGTTTCTTCACTATCACTACATAGTGTAAAATAAAGTCACTTTTCACCGTCCCTATGTCCCTATTTCCCTTTTTATGCTTAGATCTTTAAAACTACGCAACGGATTTTGATGCGGTTTTTTTTAATAGATAAAGTGATTCAAGAGGAAGGTTTATATTTATAATACATGCATAATATAGCCGTGCGAAGCCGGGGCGGGTCGCTAGTTAATCTATAAAAACATTATTTAAATTCCTAGCTTGAGTGACTGATATCAGACGGATCAAACACTTTTCTTTCTCGACGGCTTTCAGTAGTTCACTTCAAAGTCTAGTTAGGTACCTAACTTAGCCTAGATTTGGAAAAAAATATCACTAGTAACCATTACGTTTATCTACTTACGTATTCTATCTACTGAAATCATGATAAGCCACCTGTCATGAAAAGATTTAAGATGCAAACAGGAAATGAATGGGTTCTGCTATCGCGATTTTGTTGATTTACGAGAACAATGATATTTTGCCTATAACACGTGACACACCAGTAAAGTTTGATAGTTATGTGCCTAACCATAGCTATACATACATTTATGTTAATTACCTATACATTTTTGAAAAGTCGTTTACGAATGTGTTAGGATTTATGAAAGAAAAATCTCAGTAGATCCACGATGGATCTGGGAAGAAATCGACTAAGAAAGAAAAATGCACACTTTGAAATCTGGATCAAATGAGAAAAAAATCGGATCGAATGGATCTTCTGAGAATGATAGATTTAGGGTCTTAGAATGAATCCGACAAAAATAGATTTATTATTAGTAGCATTTTGAAAGCCATGTAATTGCCAGTAAGGTATATAAATTATATCTTATCGTAATAATATTGAACTGGATTTCCCAATTACATTAGTGAATGTCCAAAGAGAAATATGTAGATAGCAATGGACCTATGAATCAAAGTACCTATACTCGATTTTTTATGCCAATCAGACGGTATCAGCTTTAAACTACTACTGTTTGCGAAGTCTACCTACCAGGGACTTAAATACCGGTAAAATACAGTAACGTTATCTGTGGAATTGCAAGATAACGTTATTTGTGAGAGAAACAATATAACAAAACGATATTATTCAAAGCTTTGAATATGTATAACGTTATAATAACGTTACGTTATATTGTCAATTTAACGTTATTAAAAATATTGTTATTCATATAATAATGTTATAATTATTGTTTTTATGCTATCTCTTTTACTCAAAGTAATGTTTACTTTTTCTTCGTGTGAACTATCGAACGCAGTGCTCTCTCTGGCTACGTAAGGGTGTAATCTATAGGTACATGTACGTACTATGTAATAATATAAATGGGAAAGATTAGATTTTTGTTTGTTTGTATTGAATTTGCTTCAAAACCACTGGACCGATCTGAATAATTCTTCTAGTGTTGGATATCTCAAATATCGAAGAAGGCTAAAGGTTACATAACGTCCTGAAATTTACTATTACTTTGGTGTTAGATATATGTTTAGTAGGAATAGGTAAAATTTCCGAAACACATTTTTTTATCATATTGAATCTACGATTAAAAGTAAAATAAACCAATCAATAATGTAGCGATAAATTTTCACAGTGCAATTAGTATATACCTAATACCTACCAACCACCTCTTCTGCGGCCAAGCAACGTTGCCGCTGCGTTCGAAACCGTGCGCGAGCGGTAGTACCTACCAAGTACCACCGCTCGCGCGCACACGGCGGCAACGTTGCACGCGCGCGCTGCCGCACAGTGGCTCGAAACGGCAAATGATGGACATAGGGCTGTTTTTGATGCAGATCGTAAGCCGTCAAAATATGAAAAAAATGTATGAAACGTCACATGTTTTGGTCTCTAGGTTACAAACCAGAGCAGCTTACGCACTCTAACTTTTAGGCATGTTAGTTCAACTCATATCTCTCATTTGACACCACAAACAGCTTGCTATATCGATGACTTTGAAAAATAGAAGCCATTGAAAATACTCTATTTTCAATTGAATTTTTTATGACCAAATCTTTAACTATCGTGGTTTTTTTACTAATCGCTAGAGCTTCTTTATAAAAACATAAAATATTTTATAAAAACATTCAAAACATTAATATTTTCCGAGAAAATCGGCATTATTTAAAAAAGTACTAGAAATTTTGGCCTTTAGCATCAAAACCAAAGTCGATAACTTTCATCACTGAGGCGTGTTAGTTCAACTCTTTACCTTTAATAAGGCACCACAAACCACACAAACAGCTTGATCCATTTGCGACATGCGGAGCATTTAATTTTTTAGAGTAAAAAAATTATGAGCAATCTTTAATATTTTTTTTTTATTGCTGCCTATCGCAAGGGCTCTTTGGAGAAACATAAAAGATTCTATAAAAAAATTGAAAACATTCATATTTCCTTAGTATTATATTTATTTTATATTATTTTATTTATTTTATATTATTTTCCGAATATTAATAAGCCGATTTTCTTAGAAAATATTAGTTTTTTTTTAGAAAATACTACACATTACTACCTACTTACTATCTACTTCTTTCTTAACTTACCTTTAAAACTTTTTCGCAAACTAAACATTTTGAGGTCTTATTATTATCCTCAAGATTGAAATATCTGTAAACTTTGTTGATTTTTTTTCGACCCATTTCGCTTTTACCAACTGATGCGCAAATTCCGCCGCGCGTGGCGCGGATTTGTAAAATGAATAAGTTTGGCAACGTCGCGTATTTATCGTTATAATAACGTTATTTTTGCAGTTAAAATTTCGTTCTGTTACTCGTAAAACGTTATACAAAAGATCGATAACAAAATGTTTGCTGAGATACCGATACTATTATAACGTTTTTATAACGTTAAACATTCTGTTATGGATAACGTTTTAAGTCCCTGCTACCTACGTTTTGTTTAGAAACACACACATGTTCATAAATAGTTAAAGACGTCTTGAGCGTTCTGTCAATGGACCACATCTGCTAAGGGAGGTACTACAATCATGAGTATCGAAACATCACTATCACTACATAGTCACTACATATATATCACTATCACTACATAGTATAAAATAAAGTCACTTTTCGCCGTCCCTATTTCCCTTTGTATGCTTAGATCTTTAAAACTACGCAACGGATTTTGATGCGGTTTTTTTAATAGATAGAGTGATTCAAGAGGAAGGTTTATATGTATAAAACATGCATAATATAGCCGTGCGAAGCCGGAGCGGGTCGCTAGTTTAATACAAAACTACAACAAGTATGGTGTACCGTGATGGCGTCAAATGCCCTGAGAATACTGTTCTTCCGCTGACATATGTTCCTTCCTTCCTTGCCTTCCTCCATGATACATGACGTGGCATCACCGTGGTATCAATATCATTTAAGAACAATCAGTAAGAAGGAAAGTAAGTAGAATAATACAAATATTGGAAAACTGAGAACTTTGTGTTGTATTTTCCCCTGTTTTAGTAGGTACCTACGATCGTTTTTTTGTGGTGTATTTGTGGTAGTTGTTAAGTGTTCTAGGTACTCTGGTATTACTAAGAAATTCTAATTTTAACAATACAATACAAAGTTAAAATAAACATGCTCGATCAAGCATTAAAGCAAGTTTTTATTCAACTATATTTAACAAGAAATAGAGGTGTCTTACCTCATGCCAAGTTGGTCGTTACATGATTTGAATGTGGGTAAATAATAATGTTATAAAATTGCGATTTTTTTTATCGCACGCGTGTATTACGTTGCATTATGAGCCTAAAAGCGGTTTAATAAGATCCACTTTATGAGCAACTGTGATAAAAAATTGCGTTTCGTAACGGCTGCCCTGTCATAGAAGAAATAGCATAACTTAGGTACCTACTCGTAAATAGAAATACATATTTTGTGTAGGAAATTATTAAAAAGTAGGTTGCAGGATTTAAAAAAATAGTAAAATAAAAATGGTAAAACTCTGCAAGGTTCAAGAGTTTCCCCGTACTTAATAAAACCAAAAAATATTACATCAAATTATAAAAAAAAAACAGAGTAACTATGATAAAGTTAATAAATGTATGAACCAATATTTAAAATAAGGATTTTCAAAGGGTAACCTTCAGATTTCGCCAAATCGATTTGCCTTCACATCTGATCAAGGTTGTGATTGGAAATAGTCGACAAATGTGATTTAACATCTAACTATGGCTTTTAACTAGCAATATATAAAAAGAGTATGATTAACAAATAGGTACTTCTGTGAAAATAATGAAACATTTCGAGCGGAAGATAAATGACGCGTTTCTGAAAGAAAACAGGACATTCCTACATCTTTCATTTGCAAAAATACTTGGAAGAATGAGAATGAGTTAGCTACCTTTATATATCTTTGTGTTTAACTGAACAATTGAAGTTTATTACCACTAATTGCTCACTACTTTCAAATTCTAAACGAGTTTATCTTTCACATAAACAAAGTGAAATAAGGATCTTGTTAACGATCTTGTTGTCATTTTGTCATGATATTCACGTGATAGCTTTTGTCTTCACGTGTTTTTATGATCATCAAACTTCTGTTGTCAGACTGGATTAGACAGGTAGGTAATCTAACCATTATTCTTTGTCATCATAAACATTTCATCTTTGTTGTTTGTTTATGTGTCGAAAGAAGCTACAGCATGTTACAGCTCTACATCTTTATAATTTTGCCAGTTGACCTTTTTATAGATCCTATGTACCTACTTTCTTAATTAAATTAATTTTATTAATTTATACGGAAACCACTTGAAACTCAGGTGGATACGAGTAACTATGCACCTATGTTTATCAGTGACGTCGTAGGTAAGTACCAACTTACTGATCTATTGATAAAGGTATTTAATCATTAAAATAATTAATATAGGCCTTTTTACGTACGTGGGTAATATTAAAAAATATATTTATCATAAATATATATTTAGTAGGTCTAGGCACTTAGACAAAGTTCTTCACTACATAGTATAAAACAAAGTCGCTTTCTCTGTCCCTATATCCCTATGTTTGCTTAAATCTTTAAAACTACGCAACGGATTTTGTTGCGGTTTTTTTTAATAGATAGAGTGATTCAAGAGGAAGGTTTATATGTATAATACATGTATAATATACCCGTGCGAAGCCGGGGCGGGTCGCTAGTAAAAGATAAAATAAAATGGTAGGTACTCTATAGATCTTGCCATTTTGGCGTACAAAATTATGTCAAAATTAGAAATTGAAACAGTTAAATTAATCAAGGGAAACATTTCGATTGTCAATAATAAAAGTAGAAAATACAAAAATGTTAGAAACAGCCAATTTTAATATATTTGATGTTTCAAGTCTGAAAGAAATTAACTAAAGAGTACTTATCTTGTGTCTAAGATTAATTTTTGTTGCTTTTGTGGTTTGACCGACTGCGGCAAAGCCAAAAGAGAGTTGTTTTATCAGCTTACTTTTAAATAAATATCACCCCTTACCACTGGAAGGTTAGGTACCAAGTAAAAAGCCAAGGCAACAAGACAAGGATAGAAAGTGAAATCTATTTGAGTAGGTAAGAAGTGCCGTTCACCGATTGCTTATTTACCGAATTTATTTAAGGCTGCAAGTTTTTGTTCTTTATTGTTAGTAGGTTGATGTAAAAAGGCTAGTTTAACAACTTGACACAAAAACGCTCTACCTCATATTCTCCGAATAATACTTGTGTGTTATTTTAGACACAAAAAGGTATTTTACTATTTGGTTATTTCGAAAAAAATCGCGCGTGTTTGCTGCTAAAGTTTGTTCAGAGTCAAAGTCTAAAATGAACTGATTAACTGCAAATATTATAAATACGTCCTATGTGCGGTTTAGAGCGGTCAATATGTAACTACACTATTTGTATTTAAATTGAGTAAATCTACTTTATAGGTTTGGTCTTCGCAGATAATCTAAAGCGGTTTCTCTGTCTAACGGGTTGGCTAGCCCCATTCACAAATTACGAAAAAGACAGACGGGTCCGACGAGACATCCCACTCATTTGCTTTCTAAACATTTGAGTCATTTAGCTTCCACTTTGTTTATTTTACCGGCACTCAGCTCGTGTCTTTGTTTGAGAATACCGAGTGGCTGAGCCATCATGGCATTAATTCTGTCGTATATATATCTTACTTTGAAAAGCAGTGTTAAGTAAACACTGTTAAAATATTTAAAAAAATATCTTTGTTATTTTTTTGGTTGATCACTGCGAACTCTACCTTACTAAAATTTGACGTCACAAGTACGATACATATTCCATCTTCAATCAAAAACTAAAGACAATTGAATCGAGAGTCCATAGTAGTAATCTAAAGGATTTATAGTGATATCATGATTGATTGTAAATAATATCACAAAATTGAAATTAACTGCAAACAATAATTTAGTAGGATTGAAGTGGTGCTTCACGAGGGCTCAATCGTGTTCCACGTGCCGCAAGTCGTAATTCAAATTGAACCGATATGATTGGATGCAATAGGTAGGTACATACTGGTACTGCAACTATAGACGCAAACGCACTTGACATGCAATCGGTAATTTCAGATGTGGGTATTAACATGGGTGATTGATACGTGACCTCAATTTTCTCAATATGAGGCAACCTTCGTTTATTAGAAGTATGGTTTCCAAATGTTTTCTTGCTCAACTGCTAATACAGATAAAGAACTGGATCATCATTCTTATTTCGGCAGTTCGCTCATATTCATATTTGTTCGGCACATTAAACACATTTGTTAAACTCACGCCTTTTCTGTGTAACTCAAGGCAAATTGTATGCAATCTGTGACCGTCATCGTCCGTGGAAGTATGCGTGGTCTCGGACGCAGCAAGGTGAGGTGGGCTTGCTAATTTGCAGTTATGCAAATATTGCAAGTCTAGCAGCAGAAAAAAGACGTTGCAGAACACACTTCCAAGAAAACTTTGATGGAGGGTTCAATTTTTTAAATCAAAGGCAATGCCAAAAGAAACCTTGCTGGCCTCATAGCTTTGATCGTGTGAGGATGTGTCATGGTAAAGCAAATTTGGTATTCGACTGTAAGGCTTTGGAGCCGCACAATGGCATAGCTACGTCATTGGATGAGTATTGAGGACAATGGTAGATATATCAGAATGATACACATAACTCGAGTCTATTTCGTTTTGGCTCGAAATTCCTATTCATACCTCCATAGTGCAATTAGTGCATCCGTTGATCTTTTATATAAATTTATTTAGTGTCGGTCAACTCTGATTATATTCGTATATTTACCTATTATATATAAGTATTTGTTGTGAATATTTTAAAGCAAATAAATTTGATAGGTAGGTACTTAGGTGCTTATGCTAATTATTTCCTTATTGGTATCATCAATACAAAGAAGAAGGTAAATGTTTATGTCTGTCAAACGATTGAATAGGTATTCACAACCACGTAACTTGACACATCTAGATGGTTTTCATTATGGTATCGATGACCATTAAGGATTTTCCAAATAAGATAGGTAAACTGTGATAAGTACCACTGTAATTCTTGAAGGTGAAATTTCCATCAACTTGTCAAACTAAAATGCAATAGGTAGGTAACACTGATTTTAGAGGTACTAATACTAAAGTTGTCCTATATGGTAACATTATTTCATGGAAAACACCTAAATGTAATTAATAAAGTGAACATCACGAAAATACCAAATGCAATGAGAACTCGGTCAACGGCAGACAATCATATGAAGCCTATTGAGTGATAAATTAGGGAATCTCAAACTTCAAGCCATCCAAGAAGCCATTAAGTAGGTAGGTTGGTACCTAGTATGTATACCAAAACTCATATGATAGGTAAGTATATATACCATACAGCTTTTCATTTGATAAAACCACCTAGGTACCTACTTGTTTCTGAATATAAAACATATTAACGTCAGTAGCAGTCACGTTCCGTGAAGGTGATAGAGGACTCGGTTCAAGAACCTGTAATATTACCTTATGTTATTTATTCAACGGTTCTTGTATCAAAAGTAACTTCAATGTTTAAGGTTGTGTTAGTCTGAAACTTGAAAATGTCATTTCTGAAACAGATTTTTTCCAGTTGTTACAAATCGCTCATACTTAGCCTCTTGACTCTTTATATTACAATATGGAATCTATCATATCAACATAGAGCTCATTTTTGATGACTGCATTTGATATGGACATGGACAGCCAGAGATGTAGCCAGAGGTTAAATAACTCTGAACCATCTGTATGCAATCCCGAGCATGTAATGAAAGGTACCTACTATAGAGGAGGTAGATAGGTACTACTTTCGCGAGTCAATCCGCAGGGCGCAGGTTGATTCTCACAAAAGATTACCATGACATTTTACTGTATTATTTTACCTAATTTATGAAAATATTTTAAGATCAGTGAGGTCTCTTTGTGAGGTGCGACATTGAATCCGATCTTTCTGAATAAGGATAAGAAAATGTATGGCGCTAGCGTCCTCACTGATCCAACAATCCAATCCAATTTGAATCTTGTCGAACATGAATTACTTACTAGTAGGTACACAGTCATATAATATACTCGTGTTTACTTACAGGTATCTAATGTAGTGTCCCACTGCAGGGCAAAGGCCTCTCTACTCCCCTTCCACTGATTACGATCTCGCGCGACGAATGGCCAATCTGTCATAAAGTCCATATCGTCTCGCCACTTTCGACGGGGTCTGCCGGGTAATCTTTTTCCGTTGGTGGGGGACCAAAAAGTTGTTTATTTGGCCCAAAGTTCTTCCGGCATCGGTAGATACCAATGGCCGGCCCAATTCCAGGTACTAATATTATACTGAAATATTTGATAATAGGACATTGGTTCATTTTTTGTAATTCTTCATAATACAATACACATTGTTGACCGGATAACCTAGTTTGATTTTCACTCGTACTTGTCGAATTGCAACATGTTACCAAAACATAAAAAAGAGAGTGAACGAGTTCAGAAAGTTCGTCGAAATAGCGGCACTGTGATACCGTTTTTTCGGTGAACTGTAAGTACAAGTTAGTAAGTACTTAACCGTCATCGTGTCATGATGTCACTCAGGGTGTCGGCGGTTGAACGATAGCGGTGTCCGGACTTTAGTACAAATGATAAAATAAATAAATTACATAAAGTTTATATGATATAAGTACCTACCTACCTACAAAGTACACACACATCAAAATTTACTTTAAAAAATTCCGTAATGGAAGTATAAATATTTGTTCCGAGCCTAGTGCTAAAACACAAAATGCAATGTGTACAGTACAGCCCTTCCACCCACTTGAAGAGGCATGAAAAGGCGGGAAGGCGGTGCACATTGCATTTTTTGTGTTGTTTGTGTGAGTGCTTTGGCACTAGGCTCTGAACTAAAAACTAAATATTAATACTTCCATTACAGATATGGAGTTCCGAAAAGTAACGACGAATTCAATCAACTTTCAAAAAAAAAATTTTTGTACCCTAGGTTACAATATTTTGATAGTGTCTAAACAATCAAAACAAATAGAGTTCATCTCTCTTCATTTAAAGTTATCTCCACCACTGACAGTTACAAAATAACAGCACCGATATTCTGTGTCGATACTACGGTACATATGATAGCTTAGTGCCAAAGCAGCATTATGTTTTCTTTGAAAAATGCTAGGAATTACCAACTAAGACGGAGTGATAGGATCAAACCCGTTTGACGAGTTTAACAAGTATCTACATTACTTCGGAGAAAATACATCTACCTTCCATCACAGGTTATTCTGCAATTTAGAACTGAATATGACTTCCTTTATATTAGCTAGCTAATAAACAAGAAGAAACACAATCCCTATAGCTGCACCCGGCAAACGTTGTTTTGCCATACCTATACAAAAAAAAAATAGTATTGTGTTCGATTCTCAGACCTAACGAATACAGACAAAAAAATCATACAAATCGGTTCAGCCGTTTAGGTGTCGCGGTGTTAGTTGCCGGAGTTTGGCAACTAACACCGCGACACGAGTATTTTATGTATAATAGCTTCGACCATACAACTACCGGCCTATGACTTATATGGATTTGGTATATAAATTAGTTCAGGTATCGATTGTACCGATTTTGCTTGATTTAAAATTTTCCAATCATTTTGTTTCGTTAAGATATGTAAAATGTAAACAAATAATACAGTTCCACAACAGCTCAGTTTACAATGGACAGAAGATTTTCCATTAACCTACCGAGTCTTCGTGTATGGGAAATTCCAAGGTAATTTCTTATGGCTAAGTTCCGCAGTTTACCCTCATAATGACAGTTACTAATAGGCTTACTTATGCAACGATGCATCGTGAAAAGCACACCTTAGAGACTTACGTCAGTCAGTTGAAGAACAAATTGCAACAGATAAGGTGGCAATTAGTATTCGAAATTAAGTTTTTTAAGTAAAGGTAACCAAGTAGATAAGTGAATACATTTCAAACCCCTAAATCCTTAAAAAACCTTCAACTATCTTCACAGATTTACTTGGTAGTAGGTCTGTGACTAGCTCTACAGAAAGTTTTTAGTTTTCACAGATTTATACCCAAGTATTTGAAATCAGCAGCGGAGCGTGGAAAGATTTCTAATAAAGCCAATATTCGGGTGAAATCGTTGTAATTTAGAGATGGTTAGACCAGCTGAAATAGAACAGTGGGTGGAGTGCGAGTTTTTTCGTATAGCAAACGTTACTATCACGTTAGCGTAAACGAGAAAATTGTATGAAAAGTTATAGCTTCGCATTACGTCCGCTAGGGGCGCTTTTCAACTTTCCATACAATTTTGTCGTTGACGCTAACGTGATAGTAACGTTTTCTATACGGAAAAACTCGCACTCCACCCACAGCTTGTTGAGGTTTGAAGTAGTGTTGTGAAGAGCCTTACAAACTGCTGGGTGAAGAATAGTGGTCGTGATCTTCAGCATGAAAGATAGGCCAGAGAGAGGAGAGAGACTTTAAAATTTACGTAAAGTTACTGCAACAACACAGTTAAAAAACTTGTAACTCAAGCACCCCATAATTACAGTGTATTTTAGTACAACATTAGTAAAGTGGGTCATAACACGTCAGCCGACGATGAATAATGACAATTTACCCGTTTTTACCATTGACGTAGGAATTTTAACAAGCTTTCGACCAGCCAATTAGCGTATTTTCCGTTGCATTGCAAATTATTTCAATCCGAACTAGCATCGAGGCTATTTTTATAAATCGAGAAGTCGTTGACTCCACGACTATAAATAAAGCCGGGATCAGGAACCGATGAATGATTAGCTTTATGGAAATCGCTTGAGCTTTTTATCGACTTCCTGTATGAGTTTTTATAAGTTGATTACTTGACCGAGTTTCAACTATTGCTTTAACAATAACTTTATAAATCGTTTGCGTTTAAAATATTCAACTTCGATAGATGATAGCAGCTCCCCGCGATTTCACATGCGTATATTTGCCGAAAAGTAGCTTAATATTATGTTAATTTCCATTCACTTATGGCTTAAAACAAAAAAAAATCTTTTCTCTTTATAATATTAGTGTATTTGGACGACGGATTGATTCAAAAAATAAGGATAACAAATACTCAGATATTTGTTTAGTTGGCAGGTAAGTGCGTTCTTGAAAGAGCAAATACCTTTCTTAAAAACTTGTTTGTATGAATATTCTGATGAAACTATTTTATGTAAGACGTAGTTCCAATTTCAACAAATTATTATCTTGAAAGCGATCATATCTCTACGACAATAATCATAGTTAAAATCAGTAAAATAAAAACAGATAATAAACATGTACCTACCTACTCACTAAATGCTACACCGTGTCTACGGATGTGCGAGAAATTTAAAAACTACTTAAGTACCTACTTACCTACTAGTGTTTTTTGTCCTTAGGATCCAGTTGCAAATGAAAATGTAACGTTATTTTAAAGTTTAAATAAAAAATATTTCCAACTACCTACTTAAACTTTAAATAGGTTTTGAGGTTGGAAAAGTGTGTTTTATTTTTTATTTTATTTTTTTACGCAGACTGGTGCAGTCACAAAAGGAGGACGGCTCGGAAAAGTTCTCATTCCACTGCAGTCTTCCTACCTTAACTCGCGTCCCTCGAAGACTTTCAAATAAGCGTACATATTTGGAGGTCTTCAAGTCACAAGTGTATAGGTATCTTCTAGATAAATGTGCTACATCTTAGACCGCATCTCGTCACTTACCATCGGGTAAGTGAGACACTTGTTAAACTCTTGTTTATATAATAAAAAAAAAAAAATTTATGGGTTTTTGATGTGAAACATCTACAGCCGCACGTAAAACCGATTTCTGGCGCGGCGACGCATGCTATATGATGGTATATATACGAGTATACAGTCTATATGCAGTAGTGTGTACGGTGTACACCGTAATCGACTGTGCGATTCTATCACAATCTGTTTTTTTCTGCATTTTACTTTTACAAAATAATGTCGATGATTCACATCTGCCAGGCGTCCCGTGACGGCTCACATTTTTTTATTACCTAAAACTGGAAAAAATAAATTTCCCGTGCATATATTTCATTATTATTTATGAAATACCCGTATTCTACGATAAATATAACGTGGAACTTTTATTTTAATAAAATAAATTACCTATACAGTTTATTTACTTAGTAGATATTTTATTATTTAGATAGATAATATTATTAGGTAGGTATTATTTATTTTTCTTTCATGTTACGACTTGATACCTTATCTTTTAATCTTAATGAAAATATGAATGCTAAAATACAGTTGGAGCCTCCTTGGAGCGGATATAACTTTTTGAAATTATGATTAAAATTTAAGTCTGATTGATAACCTTAATCCATAAAGGTTTATTTGTAGCTGCTGTGCCAAAGATAATACATTGGTTGCCTAATATTGTCAATATTAGGCATAGGTACTTAATCAATGAGTCGAGCGTTTATAAAAGTAAATTATGTGAGTTTAAAGAGAAGTTCGATATACTTTTATCATCATTACATACATGATTACATAGTATAAAACAAAGTCACTTTCCGCTGTCTGTCCCTATGTATGCTTTAATTTTTACAACTACGCAAGGGATTTTGATGCGGTTTTTTTTAAATCGAATAAGTGTTTCAAGAGGAAGGTTTATATGTATAATACATGCATAATATAGCCGTGCGAAGCCGGGGCGGGTCGCTAGTTTACAATAAATAGATATGATTTAAATATTAAGCTTATGAAATAACTTGCCTACATTTTCCGTAATGTGAAAGTGGCTTAGATTACAGAATGATAGATTGATCCATCAATTTTTATTGTATTGTTGTAACGTATTCTTAGAAAATATCAATAACATAGGTTTTTATCAAATGATAAGGTTTTTTATACAAATATGTGACCAATTCATACCAGTGTAAAGAAAGTCGCAAAATATAAATATGATCGGTTGCATTGAGAAAATTAATATCTACAATTTTATTGGTTGATTGAATGAGATGTCGACATAAATTCAATTGATTGAAAAATAAGTACCTACTGTTTGTGATTTATTGCAAGGATCCCAACCAGTGGGTATTTATTGAGTAGCTGATAGGTATGATTTGAGTTTTATTTTTACTTTTACTGTGGTATTTTTTGATGATTTATACCGTTCGTAGTAATTTTGATTCGTTTTGAATGAGCCTTTCAGGTTTTTGACATGTGATTTTAACATTATTTTTCCTGGATTTAAGTTCCCACTTTGATCAAGTACTTATTAGTACAATGGCATAATGACATTGTCAGAGTATTGAAAGGGTTGTTTTAAAGTAGCGCAGTTCTCACAGACGTCTTCACAATCAACCCTATGAGATTGCATAGTGCGCGAACGCATAGCCGAAAATAAGACGCTGATTCGCTAGAGTGAAGAGAGCAGCACAAAATTGACCAATCATAGGGCCGCATTTATCCAATATCCAATGGCAACTTAAGTACGGAATACGGGCGTTACTAACATAGGGGCCGATTCTAGTAGTATCACCAAATTCACGATCACCCCTGAGGCTTCTCCTTTTTAACACAAAAATAATCATCGGTTGAGTCGTCTTCGAGTACCTAATCGGTGAACATAAAAAAAACACGTGACGAATTGAGAACCTCCTCTTTTTTGAAGTCGGTTAATTGCATAAATCAGCGAATCACTATACAAATAACGTAGGTACTTAATTGATTTGATTAGATTTGTAAGATTCACTTTGTAATTAATTTAACAACAAATTGTAATTATTTGCGGTGTGGTTGACAATAAGGAAAATTGATTGTAGATTTTTTTTCATTATTTTTCAACAAAAACATGTGCTTAATCAAAGATAAATAAGTACCTAAGCTGTAATTAAGCAGATAGTACATGTATTTATAATTAATATACGTGCTTTAGGAACTCAGTAAGTAGATATCTCAGTCTTTTGTCTTGAACATAAATGAACTGTCGCTGTTCAGAACTAATAAACTCACGCATTGTATTCAAAGCCGGGCATTGACGACGGATGGGTACCAACCTACCTACAACTTTTCTCGCTTTCTACTTGTGCAGTACAATGCATGAGACTGGGAACTTTTTGTTAATGTTTAAAGGAGCAGATTTCTATAATAGTTGAAAAGGAAACTTATAACAATCGGTTTGTTAGTGTAGTTTCCTCGTCGAAGTGTTCGCAGTCGCACGGTGCAATGTGGGCTTAGTGTCGTTCACTGACAGACCTACATGTTCGAGATTACTCACCGTTCCATTGAATTCCAACCTTTGTTTATTCATTTTAGTGGCCGCCTCGTAAACAGTTGTAGGTAGGTATCGATCAAACAGTGCATTATTACGGGAATGTCGATGGAGCAAGGGATTGGAGTTCGGTCTTTGAACCCGAACAGACGCATAGTTTGTTTTTAATGACGGATTCCGGCATGCCGCACAGCTGTCGGCGACACGCTATCCGACCGAGGCGCGAGGGCCCGTTTATAATAGGGTGGGACTGAGCAGGTAGACAACCTCGGCCCTTCAGTCTTTGTCAGACCTTGTACTATTGAATGCGTTTCCTTGGCAACAGCATCATGTATACGGGGTAGGTAGTTAGATAGATGCGTGAAGCTTACCGATATGTGCGAGGTCGATGATGGGTATCTCGCAGCGTGAGAGCAGAGTCTCCTCCTGCTGGGCGGCCATCGTGTCGCGCTAGTGCTACGGCTGGGGATCTTTGTCTGCTCGCTGCACGCTGGACCCGTACGTTCGCTACTCGGCACCCTTTATCACTGACTCCCACAGTAATTAGCAATTAGCGATCGCGACTCCGATAGATAAATTAATTTACGAAAATTACAGATAAGCACTAAACACCGGAACGACTAGACGTTAAAGTTTATTAAAGTTGTGAATGGTCTTTTGATTGCCCCTGGTATAGAAGCGTTCAGAACTCATTTGCATAACCTTGTAGTTCCTGCTCGAGGCGCTCTGCGATCTGACGTAGCAGCAGTAAGCTATACTGACTTGACACATTAAAAATTGGTTTTCTGTTATCTCGTCGAGTAGAGTTGAGTGGAGTTTAGTGAGTGGTAGTTTCTGTTATGTTGTGTCGCGTCGCGGTGAGATGTCTACCGCGTGTCGAGTCGACGGCGTCTCTCGCCCCCCGTCCCGTCCCTCCGACGATGGCGAGGTTCGAATGTCTCTCGTATAAACTGGCTCACCGTATTCGATGAGCGTCACTTTGCCGTACGATTGCAGCTCTCACTTGTATATCATCGCGCAAACTTTCGCAACCGAGTGGCGTGTCGAAACGTTATGTCGAGCACAAGGCGCGGACGGGCAGACGAGAGGATGCGACGCGACCGGTGAACGCGGGGCGACTGACTGAACATTCACTGCGGCCGTCTCGTCGTCATCGTCCGCCTGTGACTCAATGTGCTCCGCTCGCGGCTCACTTCGCCCCACTCACAGCTGGTTAACGTAACCTCGCATGCCATTCACTCCATTATACACGACACTGACACCATGTTTCAAGTCAGTTACCTTTACTTACAACATCTACCCATGTCAGGTATCCTATCCTATCCTATCCCTACTTTAACAAAATGGTGTTAAATCATACATATCATAATTGTATCAACTTATCTGTAATAGAATTATCATTTGACTTAAAATTATAAACATATAATAATTTTATTAAGAAATTAAATAATTTACTAAGTTTAAGGCTTTCAATAGAAAGGCAACAGAACTTGTAATAAAGGTAAACTTAGGACAGAGTGATATATAATGTACAGTCTGTATATGGCCTTATTAAATTTTAGTTATGGCGCTAGTGTTCTCAAACGGATTTGAAACTTACGTACAGTAGTTCCTTTTTCTGCCACTTTCAAAAAGATCTTTGTAAGTGTCGCCCTACTCTTACGGCCCACACAAATGACACATGTTATTTATCAAAAAATCACCACGCTCCAAATAAAACACGTGGCGCGATTATGTTTCCGACGGACAAAAATACGGAAGAATAGAGAAGTGGTAAAGAGCAATTAATTTGTATGGAAACAGAACAAATCACAGCTTCATAATAGAAAACCATTCTACTGTTTTTTATATTTAATTCCAACAATAATCTGTTGTGACTTAAATAAATAAAATAAACTGTGATTTTATACTTAAAAAAACTTCATTAATGACACGTGTGTCCCACTTAGCACTTATCCCTTTATTCCATAGCCAAAAGTGTGCCATTTCCTTAAACTCAGTGGCGCCATCTGTTATTTATTATGCAAAACAGAACTTCATAATAATTTAACGCGTTCAATACCTTCGATGAAAATCTTCTTGAAGAAAACAATCGTATAGTTGATGAAAATGAGATTGTTTTTATTATTATTTATATAGTTTGTTTTTGTTTGTTTGTTTATAATGGTCACTTGAGGCATCGTTCGAAGTATGATGAGCCGACGTAGCCGCCGCGCATGGCGCGTTGGACGTGCTGCTCGAATAACCGCCGGTTGCTCTGGAGTTCGTCTGCTGCTTCCTTGTTTAATGGGTCCTCTGGGTTAGGTTCCTGTAAACATCAACATACAATTCACTTTATTGCAGGACATTCCACACATCGCCATCTAGTCCCAAGCTAAGTAACTAGACTTGTGTTATGGGTGCTAGACAATGGATATATTACTTATAACTTTCTCTTTATCAATATACTAGCTGCACTCCGCGGTTTCACCCGCGTAACTCCCGATCCCGTGGGAATATCGGGATAAAAAGTAGCCTATAACCTTCCTCGATAAATGGACTATCCAACACAAAAAGAATTTTTCAATTCGAACCAGCAGTTCCTGAGATTAGCGCGTTCAAACAAACAAACAAACTCTTCTGCTTTATAATATTAGTATAGATAAAATAACAAAAAAATTGCAGGACATTCCACACATCGCCATCTAGTCCCAAGCTAAGTAACTAGACTTGTGTTATGGGTGCTAGACAATGGATATACTACTTATAACTTTCTCTTTATCAATATATAAAATAACAAAAAAAATTGCAGGACATTCCACACATCGCCATCTAGTCCCAAGCTAAGTAACTAGACTTGTGTTATGGGTGCTAGACAATGGATATACTACTTATAACTTTCTCTTTATCAATATATAAAATAACAAAAAAAATTGCAGGATATTCCACACATCGCCATCTAGTCCCAAGCTAAGTAACTAGACTTGTGTTATGGGTGCTAGACAATGGATATACTATTTATACCTTTCTCTTTATCAATATATAAAATAACAAAAAAATTGCAGGACATTCCACACATCGCCATCTAGTCCCAAGCTAAGTAACTAGACTTGTGTTATGGGTGCTAGACAATGGATATACTACTTATAACTTTCTCTTTATCTGATTAATTTTTTTTTCAGAAACCAGCCACATTAAGGGCTTTCGTAGGGTATTTCCTTGTGGCAGTTGTGGAAAACAAAACAACTGACTATTAGATGCAAAAAAAAGTTGGTACAGTTCAGTAGGTATCCAAACAACTGGGACAATACAAACTATAATATTAACCCACCGAGAGCTGCCTGAGATATTAACTTAAGGATTCTATGCAAGGGGACCTCATTTTTATGGTTTATCAAGAAACCACTAGGTCTTAAAACATAACATTAGCACGCAGTCCATTAAGAATCTTCAAAGATCGAAATCTCAGATTCAAATTCTCAGGGCATTGTTTTGATCCAATGGTGTGCATGCAGAAATTTGAATGGCTATATTATTAGGATCCAATAGATTTTTCATACACAAAATGTATGTGCACTAATTAACATTGCTCTTATGGTACAAGAAAACATCATGATGAAACCCACGTAGTTGACTTTAGATCCTGACAAGTTGTTTCCTCCAGACTTGGTCGAATAAGCTGAGAAGGTGGTATAGGTTCTGGACAAGCCTAATCCATATAATACATACCCCAGGCACTATAGTACCTAAATTGCATGGATTAAGATTTTGACGACCCAGTTGGCACAATGGTCACCATGCCGGACTGCCAAACACAGGGTTGCGGGTTCGATTCCCGCCTCAGACAAGTATTTATGCTTAGATATTTGTCTGTTGTCTGGTTGTTTGTATGTATTATAAGTATATATTTACAAAACAAAAGTATTTATGTAGAACTAGCGACCCGCCCCGGCTTCGCACGGCTATATTATGCATGTATTATACATATAAACCTTCCTCTTGAATCACTCTATCTATTAAAAAAACCGCATCAAAATCCGTTGCGTAGTTTTACAGATTTAAGCATACAAAGGGAAATAGGGACAGAAAAGGCGACTTTGTTTTATACTATGTAGTGATATCCGTTGTCTAGCACCCATAACACAAGTCTAGTTACTTAGCTTGGGGCTAGATGGCGATGTGTGGAATGTCTTGCAATATTTATTTATTATTAAAAATTGCTGGTATTGTATAAATCATCTTTAGTAGTAGGAACGTAAAGGAACTGTGAGGAAGGAGAACCGTTAACAAAGTGTGCAGTTTATAATACCTATATTTAGAAACCATGACACGGGTGTACTTGTAGGATGTAGTATTGTGTACTAGTTGCGCCCCGCGGTTTCACCCGCGTAAGTCCCGGTTCCGTGGGAATATCTGGATAAAAAGTAGCCTATATGGGAATCCAGGTCTCCAGCTATCTACAAACTGAATTTCATTGCAATCGGTTAAGTAGTTTTAACGTGAAGGAGTGACAAGCATACACAAACACACACTTACACATTTATAATAATAATATATATAAGCTGAAGAGTTTGTTTTGTTTGTTTGAACGCGCTAGTCTCAGGAACTACTGGTTCGGATTGAAAAACACTGAAAATTGTTGTGTTGGATAGTCCATTTATCAGGAAAGGCTATAGGCTACTTTTTATTTCGATATTCCAACGGGATCTTGACTTACGCGGGTGAAACCACAAGGCGAAGCTATTTTACAATATTAGTAGGATAGAATTAAATTTTGTTTCTTACCAAGAATAAATACTGAAGACCATAAACTATGGAGTTGACTGTGAGCACTGGTTTCCAGTCTTCCCTGAGTATATTGAGGCAGACATTGCCTTCTAAGTCTATGTTTGGATGGTATACTGCAGTTTCACATTTAACTTTAGGCGGCTCATGTGGATAGTTTGGGCCTACCTGTAAAATAGATTACATTTTTAATCACCTTACTAATACTTCTGTAATCTTTTTAAACTCACACAATTTGTATTCATACTTATTATTTTCGGGGGTCTTAATTTTTTTTTAATACCTCAAAATAAATAATTACATTTCTTAATAATTAACAAGTCTTAATTACATTTTTTCATCATTTATTAAGCTATTGCATAGCTTTTATCGCGGGCTTTGAGCACGGCGACCGAATTAAGAAATTCCGTAACGAAAATAAAACCTAACACCCCTACTCCGCCTACCATGTAGCTCGGCCGAGCGTTTGCTTAACGTGTATGTATGGTACGGACTATATTTTTATTTATCTTACCTTGACTATGTTACTATAGTCATGCAATTAACACCCAGGAAAATAATTACTATTAATACTTCTGTGCCCTCGGCATAAAATAGGATTAGCCTATCCCTTCTACCTGTCGTAGAAGGACCATTTGTGGACCTTGTGTTTGCTATCACAACTTAAGTCCGTCTCTTGGTAATGATTAAAACATAGGTAACAACACAATAGTATTACGAGGGTAGAGTCTCATGCATCCAGCCAATCTTATAATATACGATAATAAGCCTTTTATTCCAGGTTGTACAATACTTGATGTTTGAAATAGCTAATCTGTTATAGAAAATCTCTAAGTTCGGTGTGCCTTTTAGCATAGTCATCCTCCAACTCCGTCCAGTGTGTCCTATCTCTATCTAACAGCTGCACAATCCGAAATAAATTGGGATAAAGGCATATTATGATGTTGGCCCATGCAGCTAACTCTGGTAGCGTGCTGGTAGAAGTTAGCCACAGTTACCACTGGGGCGAGAGCAATAGAAGAACGATCTTGGATCAATTCAAGAATCAACACAAAGATAAAGGTCCAATAACTACAATTGACTGGAATATCTAGTAGGTATTTAATTTCTTACCTTAAAACTAAATACAAAACGGCCACCTCGGTAAAATCCTTCATCAGGGCATATGATTAGTTTGAAATTAAGCAGATCATCAGGATCTGGGAATTCTGTATTGCAAGTCTTGGGTAAATTTAGCTCATTCAAATCTGAAATGTAATAGGAGTTCCACAAGAATTGTTCGTGCAATACAAAGTAAAAACTACCAAATCATGGGTTATTTATACAAATGACGAAGATTAGTACTATTTGGCATATAAGTAGTATAGAAGTCTATGCTATTTGGTAGATTATTAGAATTTTATTAGAAATTTCACTCAGCTGTTGGGTCGGTACCTTTTGTAATCCGCAATTGTGCTGCCGAAGCTTTTTTCTGTGAACCTCCTGCTCTAGCCGTTCCTTCTTCATCTTTCTTTTGTTGTTTTAATGAAAAAAGTTTAATCATTGTCCTAACTAATCGATAAAATAGGAAATAGAAATAAAGCCACAATCAAGTTTTAATTATTTTGACAGCCCCCGTTTCAAGTTCAATCAATCAACAAAGATTCTCTCTTTTTTGGGATACTCATCTCCTATTGGTTTCGGTAATTAGTGATTATTTGTTATCCAATCGAAATGCGGGATATTTTTTTTGATTCACCATCAACCAATAAAAGATCGTTTTACTATCAAAAATTTCAAAGAGTAGTAGGTGAGGGACGAACTTGTATTTCTATGGTAAAAGGTAATATTATATAAGCATGAGAAAGAGATAGAGATAAAACCAAAGAGAATTTAACTCTACATGAACTCTACAAACCTACGTTTTTACAAGGTTTTAGAAAACTAAATTTAAAAAACCGTTAAAATTATTTAGCTGGAGTAACACCTTGCAATGCAAAACCATTTTTTGTTGGAGAAAGGATTGTTTTCAAAAGTTGGGTGCAAATTATTTTAAATTTTATTCAACGCCAAAACACAACCATAACTGCTCTTCTATTCGGAACATTTTCGTATGGCTTGCTTGCTTTTGCTTGATTGCATCAATCAATCCAATCAATCAACATTTTTGTGGGTTACTATAATGGCCGACACTGGATTGTACAACCCAATAATTGCCAACACCTTATTGCACGGCATATAATTTGCGTACCGTGCTAGGAATTATCATGCTGTACAATACGGTGACATACATTATCAGCCTGTGCATTATCATGACGTGTAAATATTGCTCGCTACGATTTTGTACACCCCTATAATGCACGACCTGATAATTGGAAGCACTGGTGCAGTGTTTTATCAGGCTGAGCAATAAGGTGTCGTGCAATTGTTGGTTGTGAAAAGTCAGTTCAAGACAATATTGTACGGCACAATAATTGTGATCACCGTTCTATTGGCTAAACGATATCTCCGCTCTTATTGGTCAGTTGGTGCTATCCTCCACGGTCTTTTGTCTATGCACTTGATGCTTTGTTTGAGGAAGGTTTAGTAGGCAAGTAGTCTATGCTACTAGAGGAGAAAAACTGACTAGGTTATTATTTTTGATGTTTAATTTTTGAAAGATATAATTTTTTTCTTATATTCTTTAAAGCCACTCTAACCAGTAATGTAAAAGTTCGAACATGGATAGAATTTGGATCTGGCACTCGCCGGCCGCTGCCGCGGCACCGCTCGCTTCGCTCGCTCGGCTCGTGCGTTGTGGTCGCAGTTCTAACATGAACCTAACCTATCCATGTCGGTTCTGTAACAGTTCACTTAAAAATTGAGTTTGAACTTAAAAAAGAACACTCACTCGTCAGAGCGACTTGACTGAAGATCGAATTTGTAACTAAACCAACGAACGATCTTCAAACGAGGCATGAGTTTGGCATTCAGCGAGGTGTTGCTAATTATCAGGGTGTACAATATAGTGTCGGAAATTATTGACCCGTGTAAATATTGTTTGACACGCTATTGTACACCCCTATAATGTCCGCCCTGATAATTGTAAGCACTGGTGTCACAGATTAGAGGCCCGTACAATATAGGTCTGTGTTTTATCACCCCGGACAAAAAATGACCACCCTGATAATTGGCGACACCTTATTGTACGGCCCGATAGTTATTGACACGGTGCTAACAATTATCAGGGCGGACATTATAGGGGCGAACATTAGAGTGCTGTCTTTTATAGGTGTTGTGCATTATTGGCTCCCCATTTTTGTGACAGATTGAGAGCGTCACGTCAACCTAAAATCTGCAGAAATTATTATTTTTATTTTTTGCAAAATTCAATACAAAATCAAGAAAAGAATTCACAGATGACTATTTAATTAGAGTTCATTCACCGATAAATTATGATGTATGCCACCAATTTTTCCGTGAATTAAGGTTTTTTGTTGGAAACCGTCCCTCGAAGCTGTGATCGAAGATGGCAAGTGAGGATGTGATTGAATTAGGGTCTTCGGACGAAGATGAGGAGCCGGTTCCAAAAAAGGTACCTTCATTCTATTTATTTTGTATGAAAGTCTTTGTAAACATATCTTTTTTATTAGGTATAAAAATAAATCGCTGAATTTTCTAATAGACGCAACATTTTTACCTTAAAATTTTAGAAAAAGCCGATGCTGAATGCGATGGTGCACATTCCAAACAAACTGTCAAGTTTATCCAACAAGTCTGGTTTTTGTGCAAAGTCTGTCAAACCTAAAACTCCATCCAAAGGAATAAATCCCTTAACTATAGCCAAAGGAACATCCATTACGGTCACCAAAGTAACTGGAACCAATATAGTTTCAAATCCATTTGCTGGTAAAATTAAGGTCAATGGGACATCAGTCAAAAATGCGAAGAAAACAAAGCAATCACCGAAAAAATGTTTAATTCCTATTGGCCCAAAGCCTATTGGTCCAAAGCCTATTGGTCCAAAACCTATTGGTACAAAGCCTATTGTAGGCGTGCCCATGAGACAGATGATAGGACCGATAAGGGTATCTAATCCACATACTGTTTTGCCCATTGGGCAATCTTTAGTTAGGCAAAATACTACGAGTATAACTAAATTACCTCCTGGAATAACTGTTAAAAGAACTCCCATGGTTTCCGAATCAAAACGAAAGTATATTCAGATGGTTTCTAATACTGGTCCTATTAAAGTAATTCCAATTAAAAGGTCTAAAAAACCAGTTGTGAATACTGGAGAGGTTGTTGACCTGGATGATGATGACTCACCTGCACCTGCTGGGGGACCTCAGTGGTACTTACGACCAGAGGAACAAAATAAGAGTGACCCCAACAAATCTGAAGATAAAGTTTCTCCTGATAAAAATAAAGAAGCGGAAACTAAGATCGATGAGGCAACTAAAAAGTCACATGATAATATGGAGACAGAAAATAACAAAGAGCCAGAATCCACTAACTTTATAGAGATCACGATTGAAGACAGCCCAATCAAGCCACCAAATAAAAGAAAGGATGAAGTTGGCACTGAGCTCGCTATCACAATTGATGATAGTCCAGTCAAACCTTCAACTGCAACTGCAAAGAGAACTCGAAAGAGTGATGATGAGGAAGAGAAGCCACGAAAGAAGAAACCACACAGTAAAAAAAAATTAAACTACCCAGCAAAAGTAACAAATACCGTTGAAATAGAAATCGATCCATTACCTGTTCCGGATAACGTTGAAAAAGCCAAGGAACAAGAAACAAATAATGATGATCAAATTGTGGAAATAGAAGAATCACCCCTGAAGACATTTGAAAACTTAGAATCTAGTACCCCTCAAAAACCAAAAAGTTCTATAATAAAAATTAAGGCTAAACCACAGATGAGTTTATTGACCTCTGAAACAACTTCTAAAGAGTTTCACCCTGTTTATCAACAGTTCATAGACCTGTGTTTCAAACTAGAGAATTCAGAGGACATGGTTAAAATAGTAGAGAAAAAGATAAAAGGTTACTATAGGCAGGTTCCTAAAGAATATACTGAATCGGAAGCTTTTGTTGATATGGTCTCAGGGAAAATTGTTTCGATGAAGGCTGGCCCTGAAAAGATGTATTTGTACATAAAAGATGTTGTCGATGAACTTAATTTGCAGAGGAAAATGGCCAAGATTCAGCCTGTAAAAGATGCAGCAATTGAAGGTATATTTTCTATTTATATTAATTAAGTTAGATTTAAGGTATGAAATCTATTGAATGATAAGTTTTGCTGCACACAAAATTAATTACTTTTAACTTACTATAACTATACTAATATTATAAATCTATACTTATCACTACATAGTGTAAAACAAAGTCGCTTTTTCTGTCCCTATTTCCCTTTGTATGCTTAAATCTTTAAAACTACGCAACGGATTTTGATGTGATTTTTTTTAATAGATAGAGTGATTCAAGAGTAAGGTTTATATGTATAATACATGCATAATATAGCCGTGCGAAGCCGGGGCGGGTCGCTAGTAATATTATAAAGCTAAAGAGTTTGTTTGTATGTTTATTTGTTTGAACGCGCTAATCTCAGGAACTACTGGTTTGAATTGAAAAAATATTTTTGTGTTGGATAGTCCATTTATCGAGGAAGGCTATAGGCTCCTTTTTATTTTGATATTCCCACGAGATCGGGACTTACGCGGGTGAACCGCAGGGCCCAGCTATTCATATTATAAAACTGAAGAGGTTTGTTTGAACGCGTTGAACGCGCTAATCTCAAGAACTACTGACTGGTTCGAATTGAATTTTTTTTTTTGTGTTGGATAGTCCATTTATTGAGGAAGGCTATAGGCTATTTTATATTTCGATATTCCCACGGGATCGGGAGTTACGCGGATTAAACCGCGGAGCGCTGCTAGTCGATTATATTGTGTATCACTAAAACAAGTCTAGTTACTTAGCTCGGGGTTAGATGGCTATGTGTGGAATGTCCTGCAGTATTTATTTATTTATTTTATTGTGTATTTTCAGAGCAAGAAAAGTTTTTATATGGTGAAGATAGCGAATTTGATTTAAAACGCCAAAGACAAATACGAAAGTTGGAGAAAACATTAAAGAAATTGCACAGAGCAATACAGAAACTTGAAGAGCAAGAAGTTGATTTTGATGATGAAGAAGATTCTGTCTATTTGCTTACTGAAAGGTAATGTTTGTTTCTTTGTATTGTTTCACTATCACTACATAGTATAAAATAAAGTCGCTTTCTCTGTCCCTATGTCCCTTTGTATGCTTAAATCTTAAAAACTACGCAACGGATTTTGATGCGGTTTATATGTATAATACATGCATAATATAGCCGTGCGAAGCCGGGGCGGGTCGCTAGTTATGATAATAACACAAAAATAGTTGGAAGAAAAGATACATGTTGTGTACGTGATTTGCTACTCTTTGGGATTACCAGATTCACTGTTTTTCTAAACTTTTCCGAGTCGCTCTATAGATAAATAATAATAAATAAATACTCCCTACTTCCCACTGGATACGCCTCCTAGTTCCTGCCAGATCACTAAACAATATTTATTACCAAAAAGACTTTCAATTTGAATGAATCAAACCTAAATTACTGACTATATAAATTACATAATAACAATAATTTGTCATAAAACTAATTAATTAGAATAAAAAATAAAATAGTGTTCTGTCAAAGTTTTTTGTGCCCCATTATCCTAATATGCCCAGGGCTTCCAATAGGTTAAAGACGGCCTTGGCTGTATAACCACCATAATCTCTGGTAAAGAGAATAAGGGCCAGAGAAATGATGATAGAACTGGAATGCTTAAACGTTTTTATGATTACAAAATGAATTTATACTACATATTTCAGTTTTTTTAGGGTTCCGTACCCAAAGGGTAAAAACGAAACCCTATTACTAAGACTTCCCTGTTCATCCGTCTGTCTGTCTGTCACCAGACTGTATCTCATGAACCATGATAGCTAAAGAGTTAAATTTTCACAGATGATGTATTTCTGTTTCTGCTATAACAACAAATAAGTACTAAAAACAGAAATAAGTATATATTTTTTAAATTCAGTAGCTGTTGTGATACCAATGTCATCTATCAAGGCAGAATGAAAGTCTTCTTTATTTCGAGTAAACCAAACTATAATGTCCAAATTAAACATTTCAGGTACAAAGAACGAATGGTTCGAGTCCATACTAAATTCTGTCAGTTGACTAACACTAAGATGCCTTCTGAGCCTCGAGTCATTATTGACCCTAGGCCAGGCCAACCTAAAGGCCCGGCCAAGAAACTTGAGAAGTGGATCAATAGGAAGGTGCCTATTGGAACTCCGCGGCCTTTTCCTGACTTTCATGATGTTCTGCGTTGTGTGAGGGAGGCCAATGATGAGGACCAGCTTTTGTGGAATGATGCTGATATTATGGATGAAGGTATATTCTACTGTTCAATATTATTTGCCTTGATAAGTATATTTGTTAACTGTTAACTGCTTTGCAGACCAAACACATAAGACTAGCTGTGCCCTGCTGTTTCACCCGCGTAACTCACGATCCCGTGGGAATCCCGGGATAAAGCCTACGACACTCAGCTACCCCCAAACTATCTCTATGCAAAATTTTATCCAAATCAGTCCACTGGTTTCGGAGATCACCCTCTACAACAACCTCACAAACTTTACCTCTTTATAATATTAGTATAGATATAGAAAAAAAAGGGGGCGTGTACGCGCGTGAAAAGTTATACTTCTAGAAGTTATACGTCTGTCTGTCTGTCCGTCCGTCCGTCCGTCCGTCCGTCCGTCCGTTTGATATTTATTTTGCGAGCAGCTTCAACCTTTTATTTCAGTGTTACTAGTAATGCGCGCCCATCTTAAAATTTCACTCTCGCAGCTTCGACCAGTTTTACTTTTTAGTTACGCAGCTGCATCATGTGACTTTTGTGTTACAGATGCGCGATCTTAAAATTTCTCTCATCATTTTTTCCATAACGCGCCTAAAGAAGTATATTTTCAAAAACTCTCCTTTATTTATTTACTTGTTATCTGTACCTGCAGCACGAGACTTATTCACAAGATGCGGCAAGAAACTACAAAGACGCAGACAAGAAAACGAATGGAGATTGGCAGCTTCGAGGATCGCTGCAGAAGTTGATCCTGCAGAGGAGAGCGAGGACTTGAAGAAAAAACTAGAAAATAATAAAAGATTGGCATCCGTAAAGGAGACTGAAGTTCTAAACAAGTGAGTTAAAATATCTATGCTAATCACTATCACTACATTGATCTTTAAAACTACACAACGGTTTGATGCGGAGTTTTTAAATAGATAGAGTGATTCAAGAGGAAGGTTTTAGTATATGAAACAAAACTACCAAGCGTAAAAGTAGTCACAAAAAAAGTAGCTTATGACATGGATCAATGTATCATCCTACCAAGTTTCATCAGAATCAGTCCAGTAATTTCGGAGCCTATTCAATGCAAAGAAACAAACAATCGAATCTTTCCTCTTTATAATATATCTATACAGGGTTATTGGTAACTATATTAGCAAGTGGTTGAGGGC
Source organism: Idaea aversata (assembly GCA_907269075.1). Lineage (NCBI taxonomy): Eukaryota > Metazoa > Arthropoda > Insecta > Lepidoptera > Geometridae > Idaea > Idaea aversata. The sequence goes on from OU026084.1 coordinate 6,066,842, forward strand.
TACTTCTGTGCACCTAAACAGATAACTTTTGTTCTATGACTCTTAGAAATTCGAACATTTTTTTTGAAAATTTTGAGGTTTTGTTTACCTGAAAATCAGCTGTTCCTTACAGGGAGAGGTCATTAACCTTAAGATTATATATATTTTTAAGTTTTATCTACTGTTCTTAGTTCTAATGACCTTTGTTTTAAAAACATTGCTGATTTTTGAAATTAAATAACCTCACAATAAAAATGAAAATGTTTGAATTTCCAAAAGTCGTAGATCAAAAGTTGTTTGTTTAGGTGCACAGAAGTAGCCCTCAACGGCTTGCTAGTATAATACCAATAACCCTGTATAAAGAAATTGTTTGTACTTAATGAATAGGCTCTGTATGAATATAAAACGTAGGTAAAGATCAGTTTATACAACGTGTTTCAGCGAAGGCGTTTTGATACGAAAGGGGGTTGTTCTAGACGTCTAGGCGAACAACTTTTGTTTTAAGATTTTTCTGAAATTCGAACATTTCGTTCGAAGTTTTTGTATGAAACAGCTGATTGAAACATGATTTTCAAGTAAAAATTCCCTCAGAATTATAGAAAAAAAAGTTCGAATTTTCAAAAGTCGTAGAACAAAAGTTGTTCGCCTTGACGTCTAGAACATCCCCCTTTCGTATTAACACCCCTTCGCTGAAACAAATTGTATATTAAAACATCACCGTGAAAATTGTTATGGAACGTTAAAAAGATTGAAATGGCCAAAAAGAAACTTTACAAAACACAAATTTGACGAATAAGGAAATTAACGATATCTTTGAAATTACTGAATCGATTTTATCTAGCGTAGCCTTCTTTTATTTATCCAGATGTTTCCACGACATATGGACTTACGCGGATAAAACCGCGGGACGCTGATAGTTATGTATAGCAAGATGTTGCATACTGAAAATACGAGAATTTTGTCTTAATAATTCTTTTCACGTCTTACTGTTCATATTAATTTTTCAGGTATGCTGATAGGCAAAATCTACTGAAACTAGAAGCTGTTGAAATAGGTGATAAAGAAGCCGATGAGTCACCAGTTGAAAGTGACGAGGATGAGGTTACCGAAGAAACATCACTACAAAACAAAGACAATCGAAAGGAAAGAATTAAGAGACTTTTGCATGAGAAATCGAAAAAGGTAAGTCAAGAAATGGTTGTAAAAGATAATGTTGATTCTAATAAACCTTCAAATAATGAAACAGCTACTGAGAAAATTGATTTCAATGAAAAAGAAACCACTAAACCAAAGTCCGACGGTAACAATGAAGATAGAGAAGAAAAAACACAGGAGCAAGCAAATGATCCCCTTGAAAACGATAATCCTGATAATAATGACCTAGACACCATTCATACGCTTAGTGACGATAGCAATAAACTCGATTCGGATATAGATGAATTAAATCTTTTACAAAAATTACATTCAGGGAATGAAGTTGACACTTCGACACTTGAATCTTCGGATTCTGATTCACCTATAGCAATTTCAGATACTTTGTCTAGTGGCGATAATAAAGTACCCGAAAGTGACGTTATTAGTATTGAGAATTCGAGTTATTCTGAATCGGAAGACATAACAGAAATAAATTCTAATGAAAAAATAGATAGCACAGACACCAAATCCAAGGAAAAGGAATTTGACACGTGCTCTTCAAACAAAGGAAAGGAAGCAACAGTAGATAAGCAGGAAAATGAGATTGCCCCGAACATACCTTTAGAAGAAAAGACATGTGATCTAAATATGGAGATAGAGTGTTCTAATAAAGGAGTAGAAATAAAAGTTCATAAAAGCAATAATGACGAATATAATGAATCTATTGAAGATATTCTACTGGCTTCGTCTGATGATGAGACTGAGTCTAAGGACACAAATAACAAAGAGAATGATTCAAAACCTAAAAATAACAGTAATGCAGAAGTATTCAGCTTAGATGAAGAAACTAATTCAAATAAGACTGATAGTCCAGAAAATGAGATATGTCCTAATTTAAGAGATGATGTTATTTCTATTGGTGAAACTCTTGTAGTGGAGCAACAAAAACCTGCTGAAACAGATAAACTAAAAGTAAGTAAAACCAATATTTGTGACGAAAAAGCAGATTCTAGTTGTATCGAAAGCATTAGTATGTTAACAAATGAAGCTGAAGATAAAGTAGACAGCACCATTGATCTATATAACACAAAAACCTCAGAGCCAATAGAACAAGATAAAGAAATTGATGAGACGAATGAAAAGATCGATTCAAGCGATTCAAAGATTGTTGAAGAAAGTAATTCAAAGGTTATGAAAGAAAGTAAGACCGATTCACACGATTCAAAGGTTGTTAAAGAAAGTAAGATCGATTCAGATGATTTGAAGGTTGTTAAAGAAAATAAGATCGATTCGGATGATTCGAAGGTTGTTGAAGAAAGTAAGATCGATTCGGATGATTCAAATGTTGTTAATGAAAGTAAGATCGATTCGGATGATTCGAAAGTTGCTGAAGAAAGTAAGATCGATTCAGATGATTCAAATGTTGTTAAAGAAAGTAAGATCGATTCGGATGATTCAAATGTTGTTAAAGAAAGTAAGATCGATTCGGATGATTCGAAGGTTGTTGAAGAAAGTAAGATCGATTCGGATGATTCAAATGTTGTTAAAGAAAGTAAGATCGATTCGGATGATTCGAAAGTTGCTGAAGAAAGTACGATCGATTCAGATGATTCAAATGTTGTTAAAGAAAGTAAGATCGATTCGGATGATTCGAAGGTTATTGAAGGAAGTAAGTCTGATGAAAAAGATTTAGATAAGAGCGATGTAATGGAGGTTAACATCGCATAAGATGCACAGCAAACGAATTCATAGGGTGAGTTTGATTTTAATTAAAATAAGAGTAATAAACACCTTAGTAAGACAGTTATGCCATTACGAAGTTATTCTTTGATTAGATTTAGTTAAAGTGTATCGTTTTTTAATGTATTTCCTTTGCTGTGCATTATACAGGGTTATTGGAAATTATACTAGCAAGCCGTTGAGGGCTACTACTACGACTTTCGAATTCGAAAAAAAAAACTGAAAATTTTGATGTTATGTAAATTCGAAAAACAACTGATTTTTTAAAACAAAAGTCATTCAGACTAAGAACAGTAGATAAAACTTAAAAAATAAGTAAAATTTTAAGGTTAATTACCTCTCCGTGTAAGGAACAGCTGATTTTCAGGTAAACCTAACCTCTAAATTTTCAAAAAAAAAACTGGTTGCCTGTAAAGTCGGTATACGGGCGAAAGTTTTACGTGACAACAACTGTGCTCGAGTGGAAGGGACGCGTGCCTTTCACTTTTTATGTCTGTCTCTCTCGCTCTTAGGCGGGCTAACCATGCCCGCGTGCCTCTCACTCGCTCTCATTGTGAGCGCATAACGTCAGCGGAGCGTAACGCAGTTTCTTGAAGTGTCACCCGGCAAACCAATTTATAAAACGTTGTCACGTCAAAAAATTCGAATTTCCAAAAGTCGTGGAACAAAAGTTGTTTGTTAATTCTAAGCCGTTGACGGCTTGCTAGTATAATTTCCAATAACCCTGTATTATATCTTTGTTCGAATTATTTTTAAATAACACCAAAACACTACTATAACTTTGTATATTTGCATAAGATTAAATAAAATCTAATTAAGATTGTTTTAGTGATTGCACATAAATAATAACATTTGATGGTAGGTATTTTGTATTGGATGAAGGTCCAAGAAATAAAAAAGTTACTGAAAGTTGATTAGTTAGTTACTTTGATTTAATTTGTAGCTACTATGATATATTATGGATATATAAAAAAAGCTTTTGATAATCTAAGCGAATATATATTTGAAAAAAAAAAAATTCATGTGTAGAGAGATGTTGAGAGAGAATGTGAGAATGAGAATGATATGGTACTTTTTTCATTGATTGTCATATTGTAAACTTTTATCTCATAGATATTATAATTAATTAAATTATAATAAGTTTATCACAATAAATATTTTTAACTTGTATATAATTTACTTTCACTTCAAATTGTAATGTAAAATAAATAAATAAACATTGCAGGACTATCCACGCATCGCCATCTAGCCCCAAGCTAAGTAACTAGACTTGTGTTATGGGCTAGACAATGGATATATTACTTATATATTTTTCTTTTGAAAATATATACTTATAATACATAGAAACAATCAGACCACAGACAAATCTAAGCATAAATACTTGTCTGAGGCGGGAATTGAACCCGCAACCCTGTGTTTGGCAGTCCGGCATGGTGACCGTTGTGCCAACTGGGTCGTCAATTCCTTCTTGGCTATGATTTATCACTATCACTACATAGTATAAAACAAAGTCGCTTTCTCTGTCCCTATATCCCTATGTATGCTTATATCTTTAAAACTACGCAACGGATTTTGATGCGGTTTTTTTAATAGATAGAGTGATTCAAGAGGAAGGTTTTTAGATATACAGCCGTGCGAAGCCGGGGCGGGTCGCTAGTATTTGTTTATTTTGATCTAGGATTGATGTTTCTGAATGTTATCAAATAATAGCCAAACAAAAAAAGTCGTCACAACATTTATTAATCTAATATATTTACAAAGGTCCAAGCTTAAGTACATAATGTAAACTAACCTATCCTTATTTACAATGATATGTACATCAAGTGTTTTTACGTGAAACATACTGGTCCGACTGTGAATGAGAATTTGTGTTCTGCTTCCGCGAATAGTATAGGTTGGAAGTCACTTATTGGTAATCTGTCGGTTCTGGATGTTTTTATCTCCAACACTATTTCGCCTGTGCCTTCCTGTAAAAAAAAACAACATATTTGACCTTAAGCGTATTAATTCTGCTGGTAACTGCTAACACGCCCTTTGGGTAGGGTTTAGTACCCAAAGGGCGTGTTAAGAAATGGTTTAGCACGGTAAGTGCATAGGTACGACCAGGTGGCAAGTAGGTATCTAATGTTTTTGAGTGATTTCTCGGAAGTCAAGATAAAACTTTAATTATCTTAAAATTACATATTTAGTCTCATGAACCGTGATATGGCTATAGAGAATTTAAATGTTCACAGATTAAAGAAAAAAAAATATTTTAAGTGGTCCCAACTAAATTTTTTTTTGGGTACAACATGGGTCGTAACCATTCGTGTGCCAGACCGACTCGCACTTGACCGGATTTTTTCATCATTTTGTAAGTGTTACCTTGCAGAGGTCTCTTATTGTTTGCGGCTCTCTAAACTCAGCTGCGTTTGATCCAAACAATTTGACGGTGCTTATTCTCGTCAGATCTGAAGGGATGTCCGATCTGTAATAATAATTAAATTGAATTAAGTGCTCACATAATTTACTTAGATTTCTTCTAAGATTCCATTAGTATTGGCATATTTTGAAATCTAGAGATTTTTTAATTGTTTACCTTTGTGGAGCTTTTGTGTCTACGCAGTTATACGTGAAGTTTTGTTTTGCTCCATTTGACAAAAGCCTGAGAAACCGAAGTTGGATTGTCCCATAACCATCACCATCGTAAGTAAACTGTAATGTAAGCGTCACAAGATTATGTACGTAGTTCATTGAGCCTGCACTACACTACTCGTGAAGTTGACCGAAGTAACCCGAATTCATTAGTGGGGAGATGCACTTCGGGCAACATCGCCTTGCCTCGTTTGACTTCCGCTCGTTGTCGGTATTTGAGCACGACTCAAAGGGCGCGAGGCGCGGAGCCCGAACACGAACGTTTCTTGCGAAGTTGCACGAGTGTGTAGACACGTACTTCTGACCTCGGTCAACCTCGTCACACTTCGTCGAAGTAACTTCACGAGTAGTGTAGCGGAGGCTTTAAGAGGAAAGGGTACCGGCGCTCTCTCCATACAAACGTAGTCTACTGTTTCCTCGCTGGATAATGACACTAGAGCAAATATTTTTGTAGAATAAAACTTATATCTGCCATGACCATGCATGCCCCTATGTCTAATCTATATAAATAAAAATCAATTGCTGTTCGTTAGTCTCGCTAAAACTCGAGAATGGCTGAACCGATGTGGCTAATTTTGGTCTTGAATTATTTGTGGAAGTCCAGGGAAGGTTTAAACGGTAAGAAAGATCGGACTTACGCGGGTGAAACCGCGGGGCGCAGCTAGTTTTTATATATATTTAGTTTTTTTTAACTCTTACTTTCTATGATAATTGGAAAATTTAAAAAAACCAAGCGGGATAGTCATGGCAGTTATAGGTTTTATGCAACAAAAATATTTGTGCTAGTGTCATTATCCAGCGAGGAAACAGTCGACTACGTTTGTATGGAGAGAGCGCCGGTACCTTTTCCTCTTAAGTTCTAATATTTTCATTTTACCAAGTAATTTATAGATCTTACCCGATAACCATCATCCATCTGTGAAAACTTATGGGATGTGCCATCAGCCTTGAATATAAACTGTTCTCTCTGATCAGGGTAGATGCACGTACTTTGTCCTTTACAGTAGACTCTAATGGGACGTCCTTTGATACTTCCTCTTGCATCGATCCAGTAAAAACCTGTAAAAGAGTGTGACAACCAAGATTCTTGCAAAATATGTACAGTATGCGTCATAAGTCCACTAGCAGTGTGTTACAATATTACTATGAACAAGTATCGGACTTACGACCTTTGTCTAATAGACGTTACAAACAAACATAAATACCTACTTGAATTAAAAGTACTCAGTGTGATTATTATTTTCAACATGTTAGTCATGCCTTTAGTTGGCCGAGTGGTATAAGGCGCCCTCCGCTACACCAACCGACGTGAGTTCGATCCACAGGTTATGTTATAATGTTCAAATAGTGCTGCACAGGATTGTTACGGTGCCGGTGGACTTATGAGCGTCGAATTTCTTATCTAAAAGGAGGTAAGACAGTTTTGCAAAATTATTTAACTTTACCATCGGTCAAGTTAGCATGTCCTGCTCGTAGATCTCGGCATGATAACCCTGGGCTGCTCCTGGAACCTCGTGGATGTTTTACATCTTCAAGGGCTGTACGCGCTGTTATTACCCCATTCATGATTTCTTGAGCCCATTCTATTTCTTCATCTAAATACAAAATAATATAATCAGTTGGTTGTGAAGCAGACTGTAGCTGTGTTATATATACTTAAAAAATGCTTTGTCCTGACTGTGTGACAGACGGATCAACGCACAGCCTAAACCGCTGATTGTAAAGTCCTGAAACTTTACGGGGTTCTTTGTATATACTATATATATGATAAGAAACTATTTTCTGAAATTTTACGGGTGAAAAAAGGGGGCAAAGTTTGTATGGGACAACGTGATTCCTTGGTCCATTTCCGACTTACGCGGACGAATTCGCGGGCAAAAGCTAGTGCGGTTTTATAAATCTACTGTAGGAACCTTCATAATTTTCTTCAGTTGTAGATTCAGCGGACTCTGGAACACTTCGTCTTCGCCTCCGTGATGTGAAAAGTTCTGCCGGTAACTGAGGCGCGGGTGCTGGAGGACCCGGTGGCCCAGGTGCGCCAGGAGATCCAGGCATACCGGGTCTACCTTCAGGGCCTGGGTAGCCTTTAGGTCCAATAGGGCCCTCTAGGCCCGGTTCTCCTGCCGCTCCTGTATTGCCTTTCGGACCTGGAGGTCCTTCAGGTCCCTGTATGTGAAAATTCAACGGTTATATTGATTTTTGATAAATGCTCCACAGTAAGTAATATTTAAGTAGTTATAAAGGTTTATTTTTAAATGAATTGATTTTAGTTATTTTGTTTTGAATTAATTTAAGAAGGAATTCATATTTAGTTACCCAATTTATTGGTGCATAACTACGTTATGCAATCGAAGAGTATTCAAAAAGCAACGTTTATTATTTTAATCAATTTGGTTCTTCAATCCATTTAGCAAATTAGCTGAAAATTAATCTAGTAATTTTCAAGAAATTACTATTGGATAACTTGTTTTAATATTATACGTTTAAATTTTAATACGTTGCTAGTTGGATATTCGTTGGGTGCAAAGACTATAATCAAATAACTCTTGATTATTATTCTGATCAAAATAATTTAATTTTAAATGTTCCTGTTTTCTTTAAATATCGATTTAGAATTAGTAAACATTAAAGCATTACTTAAAAATTATACAGAGAAATGTTAACGTTTAAAAAAGGTGTTTTTCGATTGTAAAACGTCACCGGCCATGAGGTGTAGTGCGCTCAGTGGTGGAGGGCTTCACTCTTGCTGGAGCTTTTGGACGGAGTGGTCGTGTTGTGAGTTTATTTGTGATTAATTTAATAATTTAGTCATTTGGTTTAAATAAGCAATACTTTTTTCGAAGAAAAATTGTGATAATAAAATAAAGTGAATGTTGTAGTTGATTGGTGTTTTGAGTTTGTGAAGCATGAATGATAAAAATAGTGACGTCAGCTTACCGGGTCACCTTTGGGTCCTGACGGACCTGCTGGACCTGGTGGTCCTTGTTTGCCAGTCTCGCCTTGATCGCCTTTCAGTCCCATAGATCCTGTATCTCCAATATGTCCTTTTGGACCTCTATTGCCCTTATCACCTCTCGGGCCAGGACCACCTGGTGGTCCAGATTTTCCTGGTGGACCGTGAGGCCCCGTTAGACCTGGAGCTCCGACTTCTCCCTGAAATACATAAACGTTTATTTTCACTGTTTTGAAACGCAGGAAAATTTAATTTACTAAATAAATATTATATTTACGTTTAGTCCCGGCGCCCCACGAACACCTCTCTGACCTTCAGCGCCTGGCGGACCAGCAGGTCCAATCGGTCCCGCTTCGCCTGGGGCACCTTTAGGACCGGTGTCACCTTTTTCACCTGATAATCCCGGACTACCTTGTAATCCAGCTGGTCCTTCGGTACCCTGATATTTGGAAAGTAATGTTAATTATTTATTTGCTGCCGTAGGTACTCAGAGACGTGCCTAAGGGAAACTTAGGAATGCCTTGTCTCGCTGTGAGTGATATTCAACGTCAGCGTAAATGTGACAATGCATTCCTTAGCATAAGTTTCCCTAGCCACATTTCTGAATGCGGCCGTAAGAGTCGTATCGTAATTTGAATGTTAACTGTGATGTTATTCTTACCGGGGTTCCTGGTAAACCAGTTTCTCCCGGTTTTCCTGGCGGGCCAGTTGGTCCTGGGGGTCCTGGTAACCCTGAATTGCCTTCCGGGCCTTCTGGTCCTGGTTCACCTTTCACACCTTGCGGTCCAGTTTCGCCTCGATCTCCCGGTAAGCCGATAGGACCTAGTTCTCCTTTCGGCCCCTCAGGCCCTGGTAGACCTCTTGATCCAGGCTCTCCTGGTAAACCTTGAAGACCATCATCGCCTTTCGGTCCAAATGGGCCGCGAGGTCCCTGTAGAGATACAATAAATATGTATGGTGATTTTTTTGGGGTTTTTCTATGTCAAAATTATTTTGTTTATCACATTTTATTTCGAGTTTTGTCGTACATACCATTTTCCCTTCAAGGCCTTGAGCGCCCGGTGGGCCTGGGGCGCCAGGGTTACCCAAATCGCCTCGTTGCCCTTCTGCACCTCGAGGTCCTGTTTCACCTTGTATACCTTTCGGCCCTCTTCGCCCTGGGGCTCCGACTGACCCGGGTGCTCCAGTTGGTCCTGTATTTGGTAAAGCGTTAATCAGCTTATATGTATTTAGTCATCATATTTCTATGTGTTATTAGATAATTGATCGAATTATACTTTGACATGTCGTTATTTATCTACCATATAGAATTAAAATAAAGTAGGTACACGCTATTTCTATGATTCACCTACATTCAATTATCGCTTTCTTGTCGTTAAGCGTCTATAGTTTCGTGGTATCGATAGTTAAAGGCGGCGCGACGACAAAATAATTCAATTAAAAAGATTGCTCGAGACTAGAGGAATTATTCAGGAAGAAAATAGTTAAATACATTTGTTTGGACAAAGCCCCGCACTCTCTACTTTTTCTCAAAACTTGCAAGCATTTTTTGGTTGCAAAAGTTTACCTATAGGTCCTGAATCGCCCCTATCTCCAGTGGCTCCTTGTTGTCCTTTTTCGCCTTGTGGTCCCAATGGTCCTGGCGGTCCTACAGGGCCACGGACGCCGTCGGCCCCCGATGGACCCGGTGGCCCAATATCACCCTGAGGTCCTTTGTCTCCTGGCAATCCCACAGGACCGATTTCCCCTCGTAGACCTTGTATTCCTGGAGCGCCTGGAGGACCCTGAAGAAAGGTGGTTTATCTTTAATGTTGATGTCATTGGCCAACTGGGTAGACCCAAGAAGTGCTGAATGACTTCGTAAAGGGTGATATGCGTGCAAATGGCCTTACAAATCAGGATGCCGAAGATCGTGGGAAGTGGAGGTTGATGTATTTATTTATCGGTAGATTCGAGTGCAGTCTTACCGATTCACCAGCAGCCCCCTTAAACCCTTTTTCTCCCGGTGGACCAGCTTCACCCTTGTCTCCGTCCTCTCCCGGTGGTCCCACGGGACCTGGATTTCCTGATAATCCTCTAGGACCAGGAAGGCCATCACGACCAATTGGACCTGAAAGATATTTAGAAACTAAATTAGAAAGAAAGAACAATCATTAAACCTTTCCCGTGTTGTTGAGAAATCTGTAGGCAAATAGGCTTAGAGAGGCAAGTTTGTGCTACTATTATGCTGCAAATTAATAACTTGTTTGGTATTTTTACCCGACTACAAGGAAAGGGTTATGTTTGTTTGTAATATTCTTTATTCCCTCATTTCCAAACCATTCTATGGATTTCTTTATTAAGGTATCGTTAGATTCGTCTCATTAGTCCAAGTGTTCTTAGATATGTGACATAAAATAAATATGGGGGATGCTAGATTTAATTGTTTAAGGTGTTTTTTAACAGACTTCAAAATAGGAGGTTCTCAATTCGTCGCGTATTTTTTTTTACTATTTTTATGTATGTTCACCGATTTCTCGAAAAAGGCTGTTGGACTGATTTGGAAAATTCTTTTTAATCTTCTTTTTAAATAGTTTCATTAAATTACTTCTTACCTACAGGGCCAGGTTCACCAATTTCGCCCTTTTGTCCTCCCGGTCCCGGTGAGCCCCGAGGTCCTTCCCGGCCTTGCGGCCCTTGAGGTCCTTCATTGCCTGGTTCGCCTGGTTCTCCTTTATCTCCTCTAACGCCTGCTGGGCCGGCGGGACCTACGTCGCCCTTGCCTCCAGGTATACCCTAATTGAAATAGAAGATGATGATGACTGGATCGATTTCGGCTACAGTGACTATTTCTGGCTAACTGTATAGTAGAGTAGACGATGACCTTTGATGTTCAGCAGCTCGTCTATAGTGTGTAAATAGGAGTTCATAATATCATTTCATAAGTTTTAGAGCTCAATGAATGAGCAGATTAATGTTTTAAGAATTTAAGGTGCTAAACTACTGTAAAATTTATGTTTTACTAGCAGCGATCCGCGGTTTCTCCCGTGTAACTCCCGATCCCCTTGGGAATATCGAATATAAAAGTAGCCTATATAGCCTTCCTCGACAAATGGACAATCCAACACAAAAATATTTTTTCAATTCAGACCAGTAGTTCCTGAGATTAGCGCGTTCAAACAAACAAACTCTTCAGCTTTATAATATTATTAGTACCTATAGATTTATTTCTACACACCTTGTACCTGTCTTTTTATAATCTGAGTATGATAACGGTTATTTAATATAACATTCAAAATAATTACCTGTGCTCCCGGTAAACCAGGTTCTCCAGTATGGCCAGGTGGTCCCGAAGCGCCAACTGGTCCTGGTTTACCTTCAGGTCCCGGTGGTCCTGGCGGGCCTTCCTTCCCAACATCTCCTGGAGCGCCAACATCGCCTGGTGTACCAGGTATACCTGAAGCACCCGGTGGGCCAGCCGGACCTGGTTCCCCTTGTTGCCCTTGTGGACCTACGGGGCCTGATGGTCCTGTTAATCCTGCTGCTCCTGGTTCGCCCTGAAAATTACAAGGTAGGAAATGTTTTTTTTGATTGTAACCTCCACCTTTGTTTTCTCAATCATAGATAGATACATAGTTAGATAGATAAACAATATTGCACCATAAAAACGGAATACAAGCGAAAATGATTACATGTAAATTATTATACCAAGAAACTTAAAAATAGAAAAAGATTCAAGACTGGCACAAAGGGCGGCAGTCTTATAGCCTACGGACCAAGGGGATAATCATATCAATATTGAAAAAAGTTCAAAATATTTTGCAAGCGTTTTATTGTAATATTTTACCGTAGGTCCTCTTTCACCAGCTGGGCCTGGTAGTCCAGGTTTCCCGTCTGGGCCTGATGGACCCGTCGCTCCAGGAAACCCTCTAGGTCCCTCTAACCCTTGTGGCCCTCGTTCACCCATCGAGCCCGGTGCACCGGGTTGTCCTGTATCTCCTTTAGGTCCTGGAGCACCATCTGAACCTCGACGTCCTCTAGGTCCTCGGTAACCCTAAGAACACAAAAAGCCTTTTATTTTTAAGTGACAAAAAACGGAGGAGGTTCTGAAGTCGACGCGTTTTTATGTATGACGCATAACTTCTTAACTTTATTCGGAAACGCTTGAATTGAATTGAATTGCAATTATACCCACAAAAATCTGTTTTTTTTCGGCCGTGTGGGTGGTAAAGTTATGACTACATAGTATAAAACAAAGTCGCTTTCTCTGTCCCTATATCCCTATGTATGCTTAAATCTTTAAAACTACGCAACGGATTTTGATACGGTTTTTTAATAGATAGAGTGATTCAAGAGGAAGGTTTATAAATAAAAAAAAAAAAAAAAAAAAAAAAATATAAATATTGCAGGACATTCCACACATCGCCATCTAGCCCCAAGCTAAGTAACTAGACTTGTGTTATGGGTGGTTGTATATGTATAATACATGCATAATATAGCCGTGCGAAGCCGGGGCGGGTCGCTAGTTATGTAATAAAAAACATTTACTTCCCCTTGTGTGCCTTACTAATTCATATGTTTTACCTACCTCTAGTGACACAATAAACTTACCCGAGCTCCGCTTTCACCACGATCTCCTGGAGGACCAGCCAAACCCTGTAAATTTTTACAAAAAATTTCAAACAAAGCCTTACATTAAAAACAGATTATTTGACTTAGGATAATAATTGTCCTTAGAAAGTTAAGAATTCCTTTTTTATTAAGAGCTGTCTGAACTTTATTTAGAAAGAGCATTTTAATTAACATAATATTAAACATAAATAATATATTGATATTTTCAAGATGAGTTTCCTTTGAAATATATTAAGGATTTTTTATAATTCAATTACCATAGAACCCTTATTGCCTCTACGGCCTCTTCTCCCCGAAGCACCCTTGTCGCCTTTCTCTCCCGCACTTCCCGGATAGCCTGCAGGCCCTTGAAGGCCTGTGGCACCCTTTTCACCACTTGGCCCAATTGGTCCTGTTTCTCCTCTTGGCCCTTCGGATCCCTGTAAATTAAATGCACCATTGGTATTGCTATTCGTTTAAAGTTTAGTTTCATAATAGATAAATTCACACCTTTTGCCCTTCAGGACCTTCAATCCCAGGTGGTCCATGTTCTCCTGGCAATCCACGTTCACCTTTGGGTCCCATTTCTCCCTTTTCACCTTCCAAGCCTGTGAATTATTATTTATTTAGGAAAGTGATAGTTCCTTTTCGATTTTGAAATACATAAATTTGTACATTATACGTCGTAAGTCCACTATCAGTGTGCTACAATAATACTATAAACCAGTATTGGACTTACGAACTTCTTCTAATAGATGTTACACACACACATAAATACTTGAAGTTTTAGTACTCAGTGTGGTTATTATTTTCAACATGTTAGCTATGTCTTTAGTTGATCGAGTGGTATAAGCCGCCACCCGCTACACCAACCAACGTGCCCATTGCATTGATGCACTGTATGAAGTGCGTCTGTATATGTTTGAAATAGTGCTGCACACTTGCTGCACAGAATTGTAAACGTAACGCTACTAGTCGATTTTTGAGAGTCGATTGTACCTCTTATTCCTTTGTCTCCCTTGTCGCCTGTAACCCCTCTAGGGCCGTCATCTCCTTTGGTTCCTCGGTTACCAGGGAAACCTAACATACCCTGAAAGATACAATTTTATTAGTCAACTAGTTACCTTAAATAGAAACACATACGTAGTATTGCGATCACTGATTTTACCTGAGGCCCTGGTGGTCCAGAATCTCCCGTTGGACCTTGTTGGCCAGGGTTTCCCGGCGTGCCTGGGATCCCCTCAGGCCCAGGAAGTCCTGATATCCCTGGCTTTCCTTGTGGACCCTGAAATATTTTTTCTCGTAAATAAATGGTCTGTATCAAAGAAAACATTTATTTCCCCATGTTTAACGTTAATTTAAAAAAATACCTGTAAACCCGGTGCCCCTGTTGGACCTTGTGGCCCCGGTGATCCCATCGGTCCCATTGTGCCAGGTTGTCCTTGTACCCCCGGCGGTCCAGGTTGTCCTTGTGCTCCTTTAGTGCCTTGTGGTCCTTCCGTACCAGGCATTCCAGGATAACCGATTAGGCCGGGAAAACCGCGTGGCCCCATGAATCCCCTGCCACCCTAAGAAAAAAGTCATAAGTCAAATAAGTGTAATAAGCAAATAATTATTACCAAATAGACTTATAAGAAGTCTCAAAAACCAATTTTATTGGACTTTAATGCTCAAGTCTCCTTCTTTAGAAGTTGCTAGAAAGTGCAAATACACTGTAGGTAAATAAGTTGATACATTCACAAATTAACAAAATGATTTAATAGGTAAATGTTAAGTTTTTACCAATTCGCCTGGCAGACCAGGTGGTCCGGGAGGTCCGTCATCACCAGGTGGCCCATCTAGTCCCTGAACACCGGGCTCCCCCGAAGATCCTGGGGTTCCTCTCTCTCCTTTATCTCCCGGCATTCCAGTAAGTCCCGGGTATCCTTGTTCACCTTTCTGGCCGCTAGGCCCGGGAGAACCGCGTTCTCCGTCTCTACCGGCGTGTCCTCGTCTCCCTAGACGTCCTGGAGGACCTTGTATACCTCTGGGTCCTGGAGGTCCCTGTCAAATTATAGATAGGTACTTTATAGGAATGTTTAAAAAAGTTTATATTTTGCTTTAAAAATCTTGCTGCAGTAAGTCAATAAAAATTCATAAAATATCGTGATTATGTTCATTTAAGATATACTAGCTGCGTAACGCAGTTCTGGTTACTGGTCATGGCTAAAAGTGTAGCAGTCCTTCTCTACAGTGGGTTACCTCTGTACAAATTTATCATCAAAATCGGTAGAGCCGTTTGTGCAATGTGCAGTCGGTTTAAAAATTGCTATTATTGTCATGTTTTCATTCTAATATTTTTGTTTGATAAATTCTTGAGTTAGAAGACTTTGAACTTCAACAGCAGCAACTTCAACAGGTGCCTAGAATCTAGCTTGTGTTGAAAACATTCTTAAAACAGCCGCTTTGGAGCTCTACGGTGGGTCTGCAATTATGCAGTCGACCGTACATGAAAAGGGAACAAAGACTACTTAGGGGACTTAGGACTATATAGGATCACATGGCTGTTCCTTAAAATCTGTAGCCCTAGATATAAGTACTGATAGTTTTTTGTGATACTTACTGGTTCACCCAGCTCCCCTTGTTCGCCTTTACTACCCTCAGGCCCAATTTCACCTTCAGGTCCTGATGGGCCAGTCAATCCCATGGGTCCTTCCGCTCCTCGCATCGCGGCCTGTTCATTACATAAATTAACGTTTATTAAGAGCATGACTTTCATTTTTTGTTTATACAATTATTAAACTAAAATTGATCTTACCATGTGCTGTGTTAACATTTGTCGAAGAGCTTCGCTTTGAGCATCCGGACCTTTCTCGTTTCCAGAGTTTTGTAACTGAACAAAACAAATCGTGTTTAATAATGAGGTTTTAACTGTATTAAACTTTTTGGTACTATATAACTTACTGGCACAACAAAAACATGTCCCGGTGCACCAGGAAATCCTTGCTGCCCTTCAGCGCCTGGTTTCCCAGGCTCTCCCTTTGGTCCCCTAGGTCCCTGGTTACCTGGTGGTCCAGGATAACCTCTAGGACCTGAATATGCGCCGGAACTTCCATAGTCGTAATAAGTTTCAGATGTATCGTATATTGATGAATTTCCCTGAAAAAAGATCGGAAAATTATTTTTACGTAGTTGATTTTGTGCTAAGTAAATTTATTGCTAAGGTCGTTTGAGCAAATAAATAAGTCTAATCAAATATTAACAACACAAGTTTTGAGAGTTGAGTTCTACCTACCTGGGCCTATCTACACTAATATTATAAAGAGGAAATATTTTTTGTTTTTGTTTGTAACGAATAGGCTGGACCGATTTTGATGAAACTTAGTATGAGGATACATTGATTCATTGGGAATAACATAGCCTACTTTTTATCCCGATATTCCCACGGGATCCGGAGTTACGTGGGTGAAACCTCGGAGCGCTGCTAGTTTTAGATATAGAGCTTAAGATTCGTAGCCATAACTATTTATATCTAGATTCAGTATACAACGCACATTATTTTCTCGAGTCGCGGTCTTTAGAGACTCACTTTGACCCACATTAACTTTTATGATGGTGTGAATTAATGGTTGTTATGCCATTTACATGCAACAAAAGGTTAGCTAACATCTTAAAGCCTTTAGGAGAGTAGGTAATAGTTAGGTATGTAGGTGCGTATAGGTTTTTGAACCAATATACATATTTTAAGGTAAAAGAACATCATTATCATTACATAGTATAAAATAAAGTCACTTTCCGCTGTCTATCCCTATGTATGCTTAGAATCTAAGCATACATAGGGATAGACAGATCTAAGCCTTAGATCTTTAAAACTACGCAACGGATTTTGATGCAAGAGGAAGGTTTATATGTATAATACATGCATAATATAGCCGTGTGAAGCCGGGGCGGGTCGCTAGTTAAACATAAAGTTAAAATAAAATGTCTAGATATTAAAATGTGCTCAAAACATTTAGCTACCTAATAACAATTCCACTCCTCAAAGGTTAAATATTATTATGGAGCAAAGTTTAATAAAACAAAATTAATAATCCTCTGAAGACCGTTATGCTTAGATATTTAATTGCGTCGTGTATTTATCATGCCATATTATATTCTGGGTTTCAAAACGAACCCAGAAAATATAGTCTAAGTCAATAAACCAAAATTAAACGTATTGACTAATTGACCTATTCGCAAATGAAAAGGGTTTTTAATTTTACCGTATTTCAAAGTAAACGGTTCCACACAGTAATAATTCACTGTTAGAAAGGTTGAGAGAGATTAATCAATAAAGAAGAATTAAATTGAACGCGATGATTTTTTTTAATAATCTAAGGCTTTGGCAATTAATTTCCCCTCTTACCAAACCCTCGAATCGTAATTGACTCTTTTTTTTTTATAAATAAAAGTGTTATCTTACTTGTGGTTCCGGTGGATGTGTGAGCCAATCATTATCCTCTGTAGTTGTGTAGATAGGTGTGTACGGGGATTCTGTGGTGATGATCGAGTTCGTATCCTCTCCATTGTCCTCGTCCCCTCGTCGCCTCAACTGAAACCCGCGATAACGTTAAACCGATTCACAAAAACGATCGCGGAACTCTTCAATATTAAATTCTATGGAACATACTCTTTTGCAGAGGTTGTATATTATTTTATTAAGCTGTCGCATTAGAGACGTAAGAACCTACAACGTTTTGTTTAAACCAAACATTCTCGTTTTAATGCAATAAATTAAACAGAGATTTTATTAGCAACAACCGTTACACACTATGACATCACATCCTTGATTTGACCAATTTTAAAGTTATTTATACGTCAAAATATAAATAAGTCGCCTAATTGTAACTGTTTATAGGTCGTGCCAAAAGGTAAAACATTGCCAATGCAATGCTAACCCAGTTAAATATATTTTACATAGAACCACCTTCCTTTCAGCCAGAATGAACTTGCAAAAAGTATTTACCTACATTTAAAAGCTATTCCATTACTCATGTCAACCAATACAAATGTATAGGTATAGATAAATAGACTGAACTTTGCTGTAATATTATAAATGGAATGTGCCACAGTTAGTTTAGGCACATTAACTCATGTGGTTTTGGCACCTGATTTTCGATTTCAAACACTTACTCTTGGAGTTGTTGGTTCATTAAGTTCAATTGTAAATGGTCTGACTGTGGTTGGTGCTGGTATGAATTCGTCTGCATCAGTAAATCTTCCGAAAATACTGTTTTCATCTACAAAAAAAGAACACCACTTTACAGACAGTTCTTGTGATTATTAAAATCTTATCTCCCGAATGAAAAATAGGGTGCCATTTTTATGAGTTTGTTTTGAAATTGTTTTATCTCACCAGCGTCTGTAGAAGCCGGAAATTGTCCAGCACGGCCGATGTTAATTGGATTCCAATTAGGGCTTTCTGTTACTATATCTCTGCTAGCAGCGGCCCATAAATCTGATCTATTTCGGTGTCTGTTTCTGCCGTAATGTCCGTATTGTCTCGTGCCTTCAGCGTCGACGTTTAGGGTATACGGGTTCACTGTAGTACTAGGACTGTATTGAGAGGCTGTTGGCCTGTATACCGGATCACGTTCCGTACTCGCATAGCTCCCAATTTCAGCGAATGTTGTGCCCCCAACGCCTTCGCAATTAGGAGCAATCGTGGAACACATTTCGTAAGCGACGTCTGGTTTGTTGGCAAATTGAAGTAGTTCGATGTCGCCCTGTAAATTATGCTCAATTTAAACGATCACTAGTCGTTAGTTTCCAACGCATTAATTTATTCTATTTGGTTCAAGGAATTGACGAATACATTTTGAATAATAGCTGGTTGAATGTCTTTTTAATTCGGTACACGAGGAAATGCGTAGGTAGATTGAAACATATCAATAGGTATCATAAATATGTTTGATTGGTGATCGATCACGAAGTGAGGCTTTAATTTTATCCATCTCGTATACATAATAAACATAAATATATCTTGAGACATACGCCTGGAACACTCTGAATAAGTGTAAATAATAAAAGGAAGGATTTTTAGAAAATATTCCTACATATAGTAATAAATTATTTCGTGTAATCTTACGTCATAGTATTGGTCTGGCGTGACTTGAGTTCCGACGACGAGAGCCCCCGCTAAGTTGAAAGTGCTTCCAGGTTTTCTGTTTAGCAACAATGTGCCTATAACTTCACAATCTACTAACAACGTAGCAGAATCCCCTTTGATGCTGACAGCCAGCCTGTGCCACCTACGTAATTCAAAATATTAATGTTCACAATGTTTGAAAACTCGTGTTTTGTTTGTCGTAATTTTGACACCTCATTCATCAAAACTTGGGTTCATTTAGTTAAACTTCTAGGCAGGTGGTGAAAAGTTTTGTTTAAAAAGTTGACGGCGTGTAAAATTGAAAGGTTTTCTCGGCAATAAATTATAAAACCACTCTTGGGATATGTTAATGGGGTAATAATCCGTAATTAAACATTATTAATGGACTTGTTAATTTTGATAGGTATTTGTAAAATACACTTTATATAAGTAAAACTATTGATATCTGTTAAAATGGTCGGTAAGATTTTTAATCTTTCGGGAATATTTTTGCTTTAAAATTACAAACTTACTTTACTTAACAACTTGCTAACCATTAAAATAACCAAATAAATTAAGGTAACAGAAGGTTAGAACTTTTTGCCTTATTAAATTGTATCGAATAGCGATCCGATATTGTATCAAAGAAAAATAACAAAGCAAGATTTCAATAAAATTAATATGCGTGTTTCTTAGATAATAATCCTAACTAAGTAATGGATAAAGTTCAAACAGGGATAAACATAAACCCACTCAAACAATATTATTAAGAGTAGGTACCTATCGATTTTCGACAGATGTTGTCCTCGTAAAGAATTTCACGAAAGAATGAAACTATAAAAAATAATTTTAGAGCAGAAGTTACCTGTCTATCAAAACTTATAGGAACTTTCACACAATAGCGGTACTGTTTGAATTTAATCAATTAGTATTGAATATTGTTGTAATTAAAACATGATAGTTTTTCCCTATATTAAGACTAGCCGTTGCCCGCGACTTTTTTAACCCCCAAAGGGCAGAATTTTGGAAAATCCTTTTTTTCGTCATATAAAAAGATCACACCCTCCAAGTTTCAGGTCTCTACGATCAGCGGTTTATAGGCTGTGCGGTGATCCGTCAGTCAGTCAGGACAAAGCATTATATATGTATAAATATATTATAGGACAAGGCCTTACCTCCCATCCGCAATGCTGACCCTATAGGTCAAGAGTTCATTGTCTGGTGGATCTCCTCTAGTATCCTCGTAGTAAACTTCAATTAGCTCACCCAGCACCAGCTGTAGTTGTTCGTCCCCAGCGTCCGAGTACAACACGAAGAGGGGATTCTGGTCGGTACCAACTGTAAGTCATTTTATAGTTAGACTAGCTTTTGCCCGCGATTTCGTCCGCGTAGAATTCAAAAATAGTTCTAATAGGATTTTAAATTGTTTTTTTGCGAACCATACAAACTTTACCTTGGGACGGAAACGGAAAATCCTTTCTTATCTGATGCCTTCGTCATACATAGAACACACCCCCCAAATTACAGATCTCTACGATCAACGCTTTAGGCTGTGCGTTAATCAGTCAGTCGTTCAGGACAAAAAAAATTTATATGTATAGATTATTGCTGAAAATCTGTTTCGAAAAGGTTTCAATTCTTCTAAGTAAAAGGGGTAGATTTGGGTAAAAACCTTTCTTTAAAAAGATTTACGTCAATCAGCCCACCCGTGCCAGGGTAATCTGTGTAAATTACATTTAGAAACAAACTTATTGGCCGAATAAGATGGTTATAATAGGTATATATTACGGATGGACGGACAGTTGGACATAGCGAAGTCATTAAATAAGGTCCTTAGAGAAGGTCCTTAGAGAATGTGTATGACTGTAAAAAAAAACACACTTTAAAGCTTAATTTTTCAAGCAACCGGCCTGCCTTTGACAGCGCGGAATGGAGAGATATCGTGTCTATCGTATGTCTCAACAGGGGAACTTAGGACCTAGAAGAAGATGCCTGCAGAACTTTAAAAAAGCTTTACCTTTGGCGTCAAAGTTAAGCTTTGCAATAGATGTCGCGCGCCTACAGCTTTTTTCGAATTTCTTCGCTTACCTGTCATTCTAACGACGGCTAAAATAGAGAAATCTTCAGGGAAAGTGTTGTAGAACATCCCCGCAGCCAGTTGATGGAGGGTTGCGTTCTCATTGAGGGTGTACGCGGAGTATTCATCGTCTGGTATGAGTGGGGACTGGCATCTACCCGGGGTGCGGGAGACTCCATCAGGGAGCTCGCCATCACGCACCACAGACAGGACGTCGAATATCTCTAGGTCATCTAAAAAAATAGACAGATATCATGTTTATAAAATAAATAAGAAACTTTCGTTCCAATAAATAAATATTGTAGGACATCCCACACATCGCCATCTAGCCCCAAGCTGGGTGCTAGACAACGGATATACTACTGAAATAATTTTCTTTTGTAAATATATACTTATAATACATAGAAACAACCAGACCACAGACAAATATCTAAGCATAAATAGGTACTTGTCTGAGGCGAGAATCGAACCCGCAACCCTGTGTTTGGCAAATACGTGACATTGTCATGCCTTGATGAAATGTGAATGCCCTATGAAGCAGCAGCCCTTTTTACTTGAGGCTTCAACTCTCAAGTAGATAAAACAAAAACATTTTAGCCAAATATATGCGTAGACATGCGTCTCCATCGAGACTGTTGAATAAAAATATGTTTACTTACCCTCCGCGCTTCCACTGATGACGAAAAACAATAAAAGTAAGAGTATTCTCGTGTGAGCCATTTCGGCTCTATGTAAGTAGTTTGTCGGTAATTATGAATGGTACGGTCCATTCCGACGTGGCGAGTGTTAAAGGCTGAGCCTAAGGCCTGCCTGCGGTGGTCGGCAGGACATGTCTTGGCACCGTCTCAGCCACGGGCTATACTGCTCGATCGTCCCGCGTCTCTACATATTACCTCGCTGTTAATATGATCGCGGTATCGGTGTCACGAGTAATGATGATCAATGGCTAGGGAAGAGGTGCGTAACACGCAAAATAGATGAATAAAATAACTTTTTTAAGCTATTGCATAGCTTTTATCGCGGGCTTTGAGCGCGGCGACCGAATCATGAAATTCCGTAACAAAAATAAAACCTAACACCCCCCACTGCGCCTGCCATGCAGCTCAGCCGAGCGTTCGTTATGCAATAGCTTTACCGCGGCAGTCCCCGAGTGACACACGTTTTTTTTATAACCAGGATTTATTTATCACCAAAACCAAACATGAGTATGTGCATTTTGCAATATCGATCCGAAAGCCAGATATCCTATAAGTATAAAAATTTGTAAATAAGTACTGTATATTAATCGTATGTCTTTAGAAACTTTAGAAGTATCGAGTATGTCCGGCGCGCACTTTTGCAAACTCCTTAAATAATCGAAATTATGGCCCACTATAAAGTACAAAATGTTGGTGACACCTGTTCCGTTCGTTCCTATAGGAACCAATGGACCCAGTTGGAGCAATCCATCGCAGCCGCTCTAGATATTAAATCACTTTATAGTTCACTTGCTTTATTACAAGACATGTTAAGAAAAAACATAACGTTGCCGTTGACCTTATTTTTGTATATTGTTGGAAATTAGTTTCAGTTCGAACTCTATCATAAAAGTACCCAGCTACAATATCAAACAGCATTATTCTTTATGTTTTTGTCGATTCATATACGAGCAACGTAACTTAGAAACCAATTGTGACTTAAAATCTGTGTCTAGATCTGCACCACTTTTAGTCGTAGCGACCGAACTAAGTCGACTCAGCTACCAAAAATGTTACTAGTGTCGAATTTTTTCGTAACGGCTAGCAAAAAGCGCTGTATGGGACCTACCTACTACATACCTGAGCAATGTTATTAGCGCACATAAACTTTTCTTAAGAAAATCCATTGGTGCTCGGCCGTTCCGGATTCGAACCCATGACCTTCATAATTCTTCTTCTTCTTCTTCGTATCGATAGCACAAATTAAAGGGAGGGTATTGATGGGGCAGGGTCAGATCCGCCCACTCCAGTGAGCCGCCAGGACCTTAATAATGAAAGTCGAGGTATCTCTAGGCCAACAGCCCCAACATACAGTCGGCTGCATAATTGCAGCTCTCTCTCGGTAGAGTTCGAAAATTACTATTATTGGAATGTTTGCATTCTAATAATTTTTGTTCGATTAATTGATGAGCTACAGGACTTTAAACTTTAACTAAAGCAACTAGAATCTTGCTCGTGTTGAAAACATTCTTATAACAGCCGTTTTGGAGCTCTACGGTGGGTCTGCAATTATGCAGCCGACCGTACCTCCAACAATATTGCTCTTACGGTGAAGGTAAACATCGTGATGAAACCCGCGGCTTAGTTGGCTCTGGACGTACTGACAAGTTCTCTCCTCTGGACATTAGTTTCTCTCATGGTGGTATAGGTTCTGTTCAAATCTACTCCATTTAACACTAGGCACTTCAGCACACAAATTATCTAGATTAAATGAGTCCCGATCACGTGGGAATATCAAAATTAAAAGTAGCCTATAGCCTTCCTCGATGAATGGACTATCAAACTCAAAAATAATTTTTCAATTCGAACCAGTAGTTCCTAAGATAAGAACGTTCAAACAAAAAGTTCAATATTATACATACACCTGTAGTAGTACATACCTTGTACAGTCAGGAGTCAGAATTGCAGATCCACCGTAGAGCTCCAAAACTTCTATTATTAGAATGTTTTCACCTCAACCACGATTCTAAGGTCTTGCTCGAGTTCAAGTTTGAAGTCTTTCAACTCATGAATTAGAATTCTAATATTACAATAATAGTAATTTTAGAACTCTACGGTGGGTCTACAATTATGCTGCCGACCGTACGGTCAGAGTCAGAATTGCAGACGCACCATAGAGCTCCAAAACTTCTCATCATCTTCCTACCCTTATCCCAATTTATTTGGGGTCGGCGCAGTACGTTTTCTTCTTTCATTCACTCCTATTAGTCGTCATCACATCGTTGACATTCATCTCTCTCATGTCTTGTCTCACGCAGTTCATCCATCTTTTCTTTGGCCGTCCTCTTTCTCTCCATCCCTCTACATCCAAAACCAAAACTCCAAAACTTCTTTTATTATTAGAATGTTTTCAACTCAACCACAATTCTAAGGTCTTGCTTGAATTCAAAGTTTGAAGTCTTTCAACTCATGAATTTATTAGACAAATATTATTAGAATAAAAACATTACAATAATAGTCGAAAATGACTCTAAGGTGGGTCTACAATTCTGATTCGACCGTACCTAATAATAATAGAATAAATAAATAAATATTATAAATATTGCAGGACATTTCACACATCGCCATCTAGCCCCAAGCTAAGTAACTAGACTTGTGTTATGGGTGCTAGACAACGGATATACTACATAAATACTACCTACTATTAGGTATAATAATAGAATATTCATTTATTCACTCATTTGGATACATTTACACATTTGTAATACCTACCTAATACATTACAAATGTGTTGTTGTTAATACATTTGTATAAAGATCACTTATTATCTCTAATAATAACTCATACGTATTGGATATCTGTTCGTAGCGACCCGCCCCGGCTTCGCACGGCTATATTATGCATGTATTATACATATAAAGCTTTCTCTTGAATCACTCTATTAAATAAAAGCGCATCAAAATCCGTTGCGTAGTTTTAAAGATCTAAGCCTACAAAGGGAAATAGGGACGGCGAAAAGTGACTTTATTTTATACTATGTAGTGATAATAACTACTACGTATTGGATATCTGTTCGAGTATCTAGTTCTGTGATTCACATCTTGTCCCTATAAGTCGCAATGTGATCGAATTAGCGTACAAAACCCTACTCTCGTCTTAATTTGAGTGTCTACCAGAATGGAAAGTGTAGCTCTTAGCAAGGCGAGGGTCACAGAGGGTTGTTCGATGAAGCATATCACTATCCCGACCTTCAGGCTCCAACTCTGACCGTATCTGAAAAACAAACCTCTTTTGACCTTTAATTATAGTTTATAGGTCTTGTGATTTAGTTAAGCATAGTTATAGATCTACAGAGGCTTAACTGCACTTAGCTACAGAGTGTCCTTAGGTTGGTATTATAAATCACTAGATATTGCCCGCGGCTTTGTACGTGTGGTAGTTTTGTTTTTAACCCCCGACGCAAAAACGACGGGGTGTTATAAGTTTGACGTGTCTCTGTGTGTGTGTGTGTCTGTCTGTGGCATCGTAGCTCCTGAACGGACGAACCGATTTTGATTTAGTTTTTTTGTTTGAAAGGTGAATTTGTCGGGAGTTTTCTTAGCTATGTTTGATCGAAATCGGTTTAGCCGTCTGAAAATTATGGGGGATAAAAGTCAGGATAAAAAACCTAGATATGTCCGAGTGGGGTATTTTGCCTTCGTTTGGATCTTTTTTACTTTTATATTATTTTGTGTTAATTTTTATATATAGGTACTAAAACCTTCCTCTTGAATCACTATCTATTAAAAAAAATCGCATCAAAATCCGTTGCGTAGTTAAAGATCTAAACATACATTGGTACAGACGGACAGCTGAAGCGATACTACTAGCGACCCGCCCCGGCTTCGCACGGCTATATTATGCATGTATTATACATATAAACCTTCTTCTTGAATCACTTTATCTATTAAAAAAAACCGCATCATAATCCGTTGCGTAGTTTTAAAGATTTAAGCTTACAAAGGGATATAGGGACATAGGGACAGAGAAAGCGACTTTGTTTTATACTATGTAGTGATGTAGTGATTTTAGAATCACGTTATTCTGAGTTAAATGCAATCACATATCCGAAACTGTAAGAAAGTTTAGGATCTCGGCATTCAACTATTCCTCTAATTTCTTTCATAATTAGAAAACAATATGAAATTAATTAATTGTTGACTTTTATCTATGTAATTAATTGAAGATAGTGTTGTTTGTTTGTTTGTTTGTTTGTATGTTAATAATTGTACATAGGCAGAGTTATAATAAAATAATGATTGCTTTGTTTACGAATTCGAATAACCCAAGGGCCTAATATCTTACTGTTAATTAAGAAAAAGCATGTAATATTTAGCTTTAATTTACATCTACACTAATATTTAATATTAAAATATTGCAATTATCTTACGGATCCCTAATTTTTTTGAAAATATATTATAGCCTAGGTATGTTATTTCCTTATAATGTAGCTTTCTATAGGTGAAATAATTTTTGAAATCGGTCCAGTAGTTTGGAAGCGTACCTATTCGTTACATAGAAACAAACAAAATAATCTTTCCTCTTTATAATTTTAGTGTAGTTGTATCACTATCACTACATCACTACATAGTATAAAATAAAGTCACTTTTCGCCGTCCATATTTCCCTTCGTATGCTTAGATCTTTAAAACTACGCAACGGATTTTGATGCGGTTTTTTTTAATGGATAGAGTGATTCAAGAGGAAGGTTTATATGTATAATACATGCATAATCTAGCCGTGCGAAGCCGGAGCGGGTCGCTAGTAGTATAAATAACACAAAGTCACTTTCTCTGTCCCTCTGTCCCTATATCCCTATGTATGTTTAAATCTTTTTAAAAAAAACTACGCAACGGATTTAGATGCGGGTTTTTTAAATAGATATAGTGATTCAAGAGGAAGGTTTAAATAATAAATAAATAAATAAATAAATAAATAAATATTTCAGGACATATTACACATCGCCATCCAGCCCCAAGCTAAGCAACTTAATGCTTGTGTTATGGGTGCCAGATAACGGATAAACTACTTATATACTTTTTTTTTTTTTTTTGTGAATATATACATATTATACATATAGGAAACACCCAGAACCAGAAATAAGAATTTATGGTCAGCATAAATACTTGTTCCCGGCGGGAATCGAACCCGCAACCTTCTGCGTCGCAGTCGGGTGTTCGCCCGACGCGCCACAGAGGTCGTCAAATATAGTAGTATGTATAATACATGCATAATATTATAAAGAGGAAACATTATTTTGTTTGTTTGTAATAGGCTCCGAAACTATTGGACCCATTTAGATGAAACTTGGTATGTAAATAGCTGAAGACTTGGATTAACACTGCTACTTTTTATCCCAATATTACCACGGGATCGGAAGTGATTTATGTAATATTGCACAAGTTTCTAAGTAGTTTGCTAAGCACTTACACATTAATGACGGTATGTGTTCAATTAGTCGAAATGATAAGTTTGATCGTTATTATAACTTCTGCTATACTCATTAAGGACACATAACATAGGCATAACATAGGTAGAGTTTTCAATCAATAGACGGTCTCTGTAGCGAGACAGACGAGTACCTATCTGCATAAGGCTGCGGGTTCGATTCTTAAATACCTACGGATATTTGTTTCTGCCTGCCTAGCATGACGACCAAAACACGATACGATAAAGCTATATCACGCGATATAACTACATCAACTCTCAAAATATGATACATAAAGCCGCCATGTTGAATTTTTATTATAAATTGCGACAAAAATTATGATAAAAATTCAACATGGCGGCTTTATCTATCATATTTTGAGAGTTGATGTAGTTATATCGCGTGATATAGCTTTATCGTATCGTGTTTTGGTCGTCATGCTAGGCTAGCTGGTCTAGGTATTTCTGTATATCGGTATGTACCTACTGGGTTATTGGTAATTATACTTGCAACCCATTGAGGGCTACTTCTGTGCATCACCGTAACAAACAACTTTTGGAAAATCGTTAAAAAAAATAAAAATGTAAATTATGTAAATTCTAAAAACAGCTGTTTTTTTTTAAACAAAGGTCATTCAGACTAAGAACAGTAGATAAAACTTAAACAATAAGTAAAATTTTAAGGTTAATGACCTCTTCGTGTATGGAACAGCTGATTTTCATGTAAACCAAACCTCAATATTTTTTAAATGATCGAATTTTTGTAAAAGTCTTAGAACAAAAGTTGTTTGTTTAGGTGCACAGAAGTGGCCCTCGACGGCTTGCTAATATAATTACCAATATCCCTGTATACACAATATGTTAGTACAGTCACATTACCAATTAGCTGAACCCCACGTGACCTAGAGCTCACTCGTAAATCTGTAAAGTTGTAAAGTAATGTTACCTAATTATATTTCTTTAAACAATATACTATAAAATACAATATAGGTACAATATAAAAAAAAAACAAAATAGGTAAATACTATATTTTTACAGATATGCGAATGAGCTCTGGGTCACGTGGGGTTCAGCTAATTGGTAATGTGACTGTACCTACCTATTTACAATTAATTGTTATTATATTTGTGTAAGTACTTATCTTATCCTACTTATTTAAGCATGTCCGTGGTTTATAGTTTTGTGCCATTTTATGCACACCTAATAATTATCCTTTTTATATTAGTGTTGATTAGTGATAGACAATTTTATTATTGAAGTAGTACTTTAGTAAAGGTGCTTACTTGTTTTTCGTTAAGGACACGTAAAGATAAAAGCTACAAAATATTGGTATATTGTACCTAAGTATATATTATGTACTATTCAGGTTATTTCATATTGACTTTGAAATTAATTAAGTAGGTAGGTAGGTACGTACCTATGTCGATTTGGTATTTAGGTCTCGCAGCTGCACGCTTATCTAATGTATATCAGCGTTTGCGATTGTAGTCCCATAATAATAAATTGTAATGTTATGAATTCTAGTTATGTGGAAGTTAAATATTGTCATTTTAAGTTATCTGGAGAAATATTTTTGATACTAACCTACCAAGTTATTAGTTTATATTTTTTCACACGAATATAATCTGTAAAAATATATATTATTACTAGCTGCGCCCCGCGGTTTCACCCGCGTAAGTCCCAATCCCGTGGGAATATCGGGATAAAAAGTAGCCTATGTGTTAATCCAGGTGTTCAGCTATCTAGATACCGAGTTTCATTGCAATCTGTATAGTAGTTTTATCGTGAAGGAGTAACAAACATACACACACACACACACACAAACTTTCACATTTATAATATTAGTAGGATATTATATTTTTAATTTTACGATGTCCAGCAGTAAAATTATGAACTCAGTCAACTAAAAGTTCTAGTTCTACAATTTTACTGGATTCGTATTCAGTTAAATAAAAATACGAAATATGCAGATAAGAAGTGTATGACTTATAATCGCGTTTAAGTTACTTGCAGCACCTAGTCATCACCTATTTCGACTTACTATTACACAGCCGAAATAGCTCAGTTGGGAGAGCGTTAGACTGAAGATCTAAAGGTCCCTGGTTCAATCCCTGGTTTCGGCATTTCCTTTTTGTCATTTTAAAGTTTTTATCATTGTCTAGGAACATTTTTTATATCATTTTATTTGACTTAAACATTATTAATTAAAATAACTCTTATTATTAAAATAATTCTGCTAAAAATTCCAGCCGGAATCTTATTTAATCGGTTCATCTCTGCAGTAGATGTTGATGAATAGGGCTTATTTATTGAAGAATTAAGCAGTTCTAAGCAAAACCCTACCTAATGAATGGTATAATTAAACGATCCACCACGGAGAATAGGAATACCCGTATCTAAATATATCTAAATATCTACCTCCGTTCCATTCAGTAAACAAAGAAAACATAGGACTCTGTCCCTTCGTGATAAGACACATAATTGACAGTTAACAATAGAAAACTGTTAACGTTAACCTACATTTCACTGTAAAAGCGACGTCAAAATAAAATGATGTACCGCACGATAAAGTCCCTTATCTGTGTACTTATGCAGTGGATTTAAGAACACATACGCTGTAAAGACTTGTCCGTGAAAGTTTCGTAAAACTTTGTGTTGAACAAAGTGATTTACCGTTCCCGCTTTAGGAAATGAAATGTAATGTTGACTGATACCATGTTTTCAGGATGTGTAGCAGGGGTTCCCAAACTTATTTTGTCTACTGCCCACTTTGAGAATAATTTATTTTTAGCGTCCCCATTTTTTCACCTACTTAAAAACCACTATAAACATAAAATTAAATTAATGATTGTGAGCTGTATTAGCGGAGATTAAACATTATTTCATTAAACATTGGGTAGCCGGTGGATGGAGGCGGCGCAGGACCGCTGTTTGTGGCGTCGTTTGGGGGAGGCCTATGTCCAGCAGTGGACGTGTATGGGCTAATATGACGATGATGATGAAACATCACTACATAGTATAAAACAAAGTCGCTTTCTCTGTCCCTATTTCCCTTTGTATGCTTTAATATTTAAAACTACGCAACGGATTTTGATGCGGTTTTTTTTAATAGATAGAGTGATTCAAGAGGAAGGTTTATACATGCATAATATAGCCGTGCAAAGCCAGGGCGGGTCGCTAGTATAAAATAAAGTCACTTTTTACCGTCCCTATGTCCCTTTGTATGCTTAGATCTTTAAAACTACGCAACGGATTTTGATCCGTTTTTTTTTAAATAGATAGAGTGATTAAAGAGGAAGAATTTTTAGATATAATACATGCATAATACAGCCGTGCGAAGCCGGGGCGGGTCGCTAGTTAATTCTAAACGAGACTTTTACTATAACCTGCAAGAGTTGCCTTCCAACCTTAGCGCAGTAGGTAGTACACAACGCACCCTTTTTTTGGGTCTCTTACCACCTTTTAGGTCTTTAGGCTTGTAGCGCCCACAAGGGGGTGATGTCGCCCACTTTTGGAAAGGCTCTGAGTTTTTTTATTTCACTTAGCTACTTTGGAAACATTTTTTAGAAAGTTTCAAGAAGGTAGAGGTCTTCTGATGAAGTTTATCCATAACTAGCGACCCGCTTCGGCTTCGCACGGCTATATTATGCATGTATTATACATATAAACCTTCCTCTTGAATCACTCTATGTATTAAAAAAAATCGCATCAAAATACGTTGCGTAGTTTTAAAGATTTAAGCATACATAGGGATATAGAGACAGAGAAAGCGACTTTGTTTTAAACTATGTAGTGATAGTGATAATTTGAATAGTAGATTGTTGGAGGGCATCGTAAATGGCCACAAACATTAATTTAAAGATAATAATAAAACAACCTTAGACAGTACCTATAGCAAGTTTACTGAATGGTGAAACTTAGCACATTAATCGTACAAGCAGAACTCTTGTCTGTAATAAATTGTTTTCGATTAGATCAGTAAGTTAGGAAACCGACTTATTTATTCAGAATGTAGGACGACCTTGACATGTTTACACCGAAATCGTTAGCGTGCAACCTGCGAATTAGGTGTTTCCGATTATCTAAGAATCTATTGAACTTAAAATGAATTCACCGATGTTTTTAATCGAAATTTTAATCTTAAAACGAAGGTAAACAGTTTCATGGTAGTAAAATAATGAAATGGATACAGGATAAAATCTTTATTACAAACTCCTATTTAAAATTACATCGAATAAAAAAAAAATCAAAGCTTTTCCCTCAAACGATCTCTTCCAGGCAACCTTTGGATTAAAATCAGGTTTTCAAATGTTATTGCTGTCAATTATATTCATAAGGAAATCATAGTTGTATACAATGCTAAAGGATTTCGCATAATGTGGCAGCTTTATTATGTTTTTTCTTTTATATAAATGCATTTTGTATTTATTAGTGTAGAAATTACTCAGTCGGTTTGATTTTCTTTGGATGTGTTTCCCGGAAAAATTCTTCGTTCAACAATTTATCATACACCTTTGACACTGTAGCGTACTTCTTCAAATCTATTTCGTATCTGAAAAGACAAAAAGTAAGGTTAAATATTCAGTCAACAGTTCATATTTTTTGCTTGATGGAAAGAATCTATTCGCCGACCAACCTGTATGGTCATCGATTTTGACAATTGTCTTATTCTCCGTGTTAAAAATTCGTGCTGAATTCCTGATAAGTAATATCTACCGATAAATTAAATAAATTGAACTAAACGCTCCTCGAAAAATCAAGCTTGTTTATTTGTTTCATCTGTCATGTTTGTTATATTTGGGCCTAATTTCGGAACCAGTAAAGGGTCAACAACATCCGCCTTGCTAACGAATTCATTTCAGCTGGTAGGTAAACCTATACTTTTGGAATAATTGCCTTATTAGACTATCTCTAGGCAGGTATATTAATCTTGCCTGCAAACGATTTATCTTTTACATGATTAAATATCTACTGTCTTACTAAATGGTTAGTATCCTTGTCTTCACGCAAATACGCAGAGTGAAACTTAATTCCCTTACAAATTTTCGTAAATCCGTCATGATTTTGATACATACTTTACATTTTACTTAAAAAGGATTTTTTAAAATTAAAGCTACATTAGGTATTTCTGGTGCAAGAAACCGGTGGTACCTACATCGAGACAGCATTAAACACTTGTGGTACTAAACAAATGTCAGCCATTGATACGGTATCTCCAACGCAGTACGTTCCAGCTGACTTCTTCAATAGTTCCTCCAGGGTTTGTAGACCTCGAACGATCCAATGTTTTGCAAAATTCGTGTATTGTTCTTCTGAAGCAAGTTGGCTACGCAATCCGCTTTGTAATGGTTGGATTCCTGATACTATTATCTGAAAGAATTAAGTAGGTATATGTTTCTAAAATTACATTTTGTACCTACTCGAATGTCTGGAACAGCTATAAGTTAATTAGTGGTTTCAACTCGTATTAATCTCTGAATTTACATTATCTTTTTACGTTAAATTACAGGAAAATAATACAGGTAAGTACTTAATTGGGTTTAATTTTAACAAGATACGCAATTTTTCCTCTCTACTAAACTTTTAACTTCTTTTTTATTGTATTAAAAATATCGTAATTATTACCTCGCAGATTTCCCTGGCTCGAGCTCTCTGCAGCGGTGTGGACGGCATCAGCGGTGGATCCGGCCGAGTGTCCTCCAAATATTGGATGATTGCCATCGACTCTACCAGGGTCTCTCCGTCTGCTCGGACAAACGTTACCAGAAATTATTGTGAAGGCTTCTGAGGTAAAATAATACATATATCATATATGATCTTGGAGACATTGAGAAAATATTTAATTAATAAAAAAAAGTATAGAAATTACTGGCTGACCCGGCAAACGTTGTTTTGCCATATAAAAAAATGATGTTGGCCGATTCACAGACCTACCGAATATACCTACACAAAAAATTTCATAAGAATCGGTCAAGCCGTTTCGGAGGAGTACGGGAACGAACATTGTGACACGAGAATTTTATATATAAGATAGGGATATGTCAATCTTCTACATAATATGTAGGTATGTAAGTAGCAGTAGCTGTGTAATAAGCTCTAGGTCACGTGGGGTTCAGCTAATTGGTAATGTGACTGTACATAATGGTCGAATGGGACTAATTGCGAAAGCGGGACAATTTGCGATATGGAGCCATCTTCGATATTCTGCAACTAAGTTAGTATCTAACTTACCGATTACAAGAGCTGGTACTTTCTGCATCGGGTTAATGGCCTTGTACTCATCAGTCAGCTGTTTCTTTTCTTTCACGATATCAATATTCCTCTCTTCGAACGGTATCTGCTTGTAGTACAGTGCTGCCCTGACACGCCAGGAACATGATGACAACCAGCACCCATATAGGACAACCTTTGTGTCTGACATGGACTGTTTAAATTAGATTATTGTCAGTTTCAGATCTCTTACAAAAAGCGAAAAACCTCAATAAGCTTTATATATCTACTTGCCTCATACAAAAACTCAGTCTTGTCTAATACTTATGTACAGAATGCGTCATAAGTCCACTATCAGTTTGCTACCATAATACTATCAACAAGTATTGGACTGACGACCTTCTTCTAATAGACGTTACACACAAACATAAATACTTGAATTAAAAGTACTCGGAATGATTATTATTTTCAACATGTTATGTATTTAGTTGGCCGAGTGGTATAAGCCACCACCCCCTACACCAACCGACGTGGGATCTATTTACAGGTTCCGTTGTTATAATGTTCAAATAGTGCTGCACTGGATTGTAAACGTTACGGTGCCGGTGGACTTTTGAACGTTGATTGTACCTCTAAAGTTGATTGTCTAATCTCTCGAGTAACTCTCGAATCTGTCGGATATCTATAAATAGATATAGATAATGAAAATTGCCAAAGTTTATCGATTTTTTTTTTAATTCCAAAGAATAGGTATACAATATCTGAATGATCTGCCCCCTTAGACAAGATTGCTTTCTATTAGCGATATCGCCAATCGATAGATTTAATTGTATGAAATTGACATAAATCATTGTATAAAATTGGCATAAGATGCTATTTATTTATCTTTTTTTTTCTCTAACACAAGACTAAGTAACTTTTCGTTTACTTAGAGGTCAATTTAATACAAAAATAATAATAAAAAGTCTGTCGATTGGCGATCAAGAAAGCAATCTTGTCTAAGGGGGCTGATTTTGTGTTCTAGTCTATTAGTAAGAAACGATACATTCCGTATACCTATATTTAAGATGTTTCAAGGTTACATTTTTAATGGCACGAGTAACATCTACCTACCTATCGGTGTGATGTTTTTAATGAATCTACTTTGATGCGTTTGAATATTTCAGAACGTCAATAATAATTGACTTACCATTTCTGAAGATTTCTTTCACTTAGTTACAAAATTGGATCCACCCACACATTATCTCATTAATTTTTTTTTTGTAATACCTACCTACGTGTTGCGTGTAGGTAAACAAAACGTTTGATAAATATTTTTTTTTTTTTTTTTTTTTTCTTCTTATGGCGGATGCGACTGTGCATATTCTATGCTGCGCATCTTGCCAGCGCAGCGTCGAGTATTTTGCTTCTCCCTTCAAATTATTCTTTTCTTGTTTCTTGTGCTCTTTTCTTGTGGTAAATATTTTGGTTAGTTGGTAGTGTTGGTACTACCATAGACGAAATATTCTACTTCTGTCAACCTGAGTTTTATAGATAATCAGCACAGATGGCGTTAATATACCCAAGTACTTTTTCACATTTTGACGTGATAACTTCTAATAAATTGATGAACACCTGCATTTACAAAAAAAGATGACGTCATCGCGTTCCATAGCAACGACATGTTATTGACAAGGTAACCATAGCAACGTATGAAGTATGCAAAATGGTAAAGACAACGAAACAAACGTTTCTAGGACGTTATCACGTAAAATTACTGACGTAAACAGACTTTACAGGCATGCAACCATTTTTTTAATTCACTGATTTACATCAATATCTAACAGATTTGGTCATAATATTATGTCAATGCCAAGTCACATTTAATTTGAAGAGTTAGTTTGGATTTTATTCCCACAGGACGTACTTACGCAGGTGAAACCACGACATATGGCAAGTTATATTATGCAGACCCACAGTAGAGCTCCAAAACGGCTGTTCTAGGAATGTTTTTAACACAAACAAGACTCTAGACATCTGCTTTAGTTGAAGTTTAAAGTTTTCCAAATCATCAATTTATCAAACAAAAATTATTAGAATGAAAACATTCCAATAGTAGTAACTTTAGAACTCTACCGGGGGCTGCAATTATGCAGCCGACTGTACTTAGGTAGGTATAACGATTGGCTATTTTAGATAAACACTTCGTTTCACCACCGTATATTAAGTACCTCGCCTATTTTTGTATTCCTAAAAGTACTTTTTTGTGACCTCTTTCCATGTTTAAATAATCGATCCAGTTGAGTTATTACAAACAAAAAAATGGGTGCGTGTACTTATGTACGCGCGTGAGAAGTTATACTTCTTTGGCATTGTTTTTTTTTTTTTTTTATAAAAAAAAAAAAAAAAAAAACTCGTCCGACAAAATACTCGTCCGACAAAAAACTCGTCCGACAAAAAACTCGTCCGGCAAAAAACTCGTCCGACGTGAGAATTTTGTGTGACGTGAGAATTTTGTGTGACGCTTTTGTAAAATTTCACTCTCATCATTTTTTCATAACGCGCCTAAAGAAGTATAACTTAAGACAAAATACTCGTCCGACAAAAAACTCGTCCGGCAAAAAACTCGTCCGGCAAAAAACTCGTCCGACGTGAAAATTTTGTGTGACGTGAGAATTTTGTGTGACGTGAGAATTTTGTGTGACGCTTTTGTAAAATTTCACTCTCATCATTTTTTCATAACGCGCCTAAAGAAGTATAACTTCAAAAATTAAACAATAAGTAAGTTTTATTATTAATATAGATTGAAGCAATATACATTTTATTTATTAACATTACAGTATTATGACAATTTACTAGCTATAATTATTGCTTAGAAAGTATAGTTAAATATTAATTTGAAGATAATAGATAAATAATAAAGCTTTGGGTAGGTATTAGGGTATTTGGGTAGGTACTGTAGACGAATTACGAGAAGTTGCTAGACCGTAGAGCAAGTTTAGT
Organism: Idaea aversata; assembly: GCA_907269075.1. NCBI lineage: Eukaryota > Metazoa > Arthropoda > Insecta > Lepidoptera > Geometridae > Idaea > Idaea aversata. The sequence continues at coordinate 6,103,390 of OU026084.1, forward strand.
GAATGGTAAAACTTAGCACATTTATCGAAAGAGCAGAACTCTAGTCTGTAATATAATGTTTTCTATTAGATCAGTATATAAGTTAGAATACAGAATGTAGGACGACCTTGACATGTTTATACTGAAATCGTTAGCGTGCAAACTGCGGATTAGGTGGTATATCCACTTGTTTCCGATTATCTAAAACCTATTTGGAACTTTTAATGAATTCACTGATGTTTTGATTACAAGTTTTGCTCGCAGACCAGTGTTGCCAACTCTGATTTAAAAAAATACGTAGACCCCATTAGAAAAGTTCGTACGTATCTTCGTACTTTTTTGTGAGTGACATGAAGAGGAATAAAATGAGTGTTTTAAGCGCGCGAACCGTACCTATAGTTTTCTCTCATGTTTATTTTCTCAGTTGTAATTGATAGATTTAGACAAAAGAACAAAACAACAGTAACTCCGTCGAATCGAAATATTTTTAGGAACTTTGTTTTACTTGTGTTTAAAAATAATGACGAAAGCAGTATTGTGTTGGGGAAGCGAGTGTGCTTTAGTATAAAACGGAACGTTTATTATTATTTTTTCGCGAATAAAAAGGAAATTACGCACATTCAGCTATGAGTTTAGTTATTTTACAAATTGATAGAAAATACGTAGATTTTAGGACTGAAGTTCGTAGGTTTGCAGGAGAGGCCGTACGTAGATCTACGTAAAAGACGTAGAATTGGCAACACTGTTGCAGGCGAAGCTAAAATATTGCAGGGTATAGTGAAATAATAAAGTTAGGTCCTTCATTCAGTTTCAGAAATAATTAATTTCAGCTTTTAACTTTATTGCTGTCCGTCATATTCTTATGAAGTCACAGTTGTATGAAATGTAAAAAGTTTTCGCATAAGGTGGCAACTTTATCATGTTATTCATAAAAATGCATTCTGTATTCGTAGATATTACACGGTTGGTTTGATTTTCTTTGGATGTGTTTCCCGGAAAATTTCTTCGTTCAACAATTTATCGTATAACTTTGATACTGTAGCGTACTTCTTCAAATCCAATTTGTGTCTGAAAACGACAAGAAAATGTTGTTAAATATTCGGTCAACAGCTCGTATTTTCTGCTACCTACAGTATGCTTAACGGGCAGTGCCCCCTGATTTCTACGTGGGCCTGTTAGGACTCAGAAGATTACCGCTGATGAACCAAAATTAAACTAAAACGCTTCATTTGTTGATGAACAATCAAGCTTGTTTATTTGTTTCATCTGTCATGTTTGTTATATTTGCGCCTAATTTCATTCGGAACCAGAAAAGGGTCAACAACATCCGCCTTGCTAACGAGTTCATTTCAGCTGTAGGTAAAGGAATAATAATTGCCTTATTATCACTAGGTAAGTACATAGTATAAAATAAAGTCACTTTTCGCCGTCCCTATGTCCTTTTGTATGCTTAGATCTTTAAAACTACGCAACGGATTTTGAGGCTGTTTTTTATTAATAGATAGAGTGATTAAAGAGGAAGGTTTTTAGATATAATACATGCATAATACAGCCGTGCGAAGCCGGGGCGGGTCGCTATAAATGGTTTTTCGGAAATCCCTAATGTTACTGATAATTTCTTTTTTATCTATGTTAGCATTAGGATTCTATGGTACATTTTGGTAAATTTACGAGCTGTTATTTATCTATAACTAGCGACCCGCCCCGGCTTCGCACGACTGTATTATGCATGTATTATCTAAAAAGCTTCCTCTTTAATCACTTTATCTATTTTAAAAAACCGCATCAAAATCCGTTGCGTAGTTTTAAAGATTTAAGCATACATAGGGATAAAGGGACAGAGAAAGTGACTTTGTTTTATACTATGTAGTGATAATGATGTGACTTTAAGACGCATAAGGTATAGAATTAAATGCGTTTTGCTTACAACTAAAATTATTATGTATTGCATGGAAAATTGTTGTGTTAGTATCATTTGCAGGTAAAATATTTTCCTACATTTTAGTATTAAAAAACCTGTAGTTTTTAAGCTTATCTAAAATTACGTCGAAAAAATACGCCATAGGTATTTTTTTTGACTTAAATTAATAGTTGCCGTGTAAAATCCGGAAAAGCCGCAGGTGGGTGAAGCTAAATCGCTTGTTATTTCACGTAACATTGTTGGAGAAATAGAATAGAATAGATGATCAAAAAGGAGCTATTGTATTTCTTTTATACAAAAACTAGCGACCCGCCCCGGCTTCGCACGGCTGTATTATGCATGTTTTATATCTAAAAACCTTCCTCTTTAATCACTCTATCTATTAAAAAAACCGCATCAAAATCCGTTGCGTAGTTTAAAAGATCTAAGCACACATAGGGACATAGGGACAGAAAAAGCGACTTTGTTTTATACTATGTAGTGATGATGATGCAAAAATTGTATTGAAGAAATATCGACTTTTTAATATTTTGCAGGACAATGGCCTCTCGACACCCCTTCTTTCGCAATCTTCTGCGATAGATTGTCAATCATCCTCAAATTTGTCTAAGTCATCTCACCACTTTCGACGGGGTCTGTCGGTTAAATATCGAATAGTTGAACTTCAACTGAAGGTACTTACCTCGTGACAGCGTTAAACAGTTGTGGTACTAAACAAATGTCAGCCAATGATACTTTGTCTCCCACACAGTACGTTCCAGCTGACTTCTTCAATATTTCCTCCAGGGTTTGAAGGCCACGATCGCACCAATATCTTGTAAAGTTAACGTATTGTTCTTCTGAAGCAAGTTGAGAACGTAGTCCTACGTTTTGTAACGGTTGGATACCAGATACAATTATCTGAAAGAAAAAAGTATGGTGATAAAGCTTGAGTGAAGATGCGGTCTAAGATGTGTCAAGTAGCTTTAGAAATTTAATTTTAACATGTCTAATAATAGCCATGGGAAGGTTTCAACTCTCAAGCCCTTCACAGAATTAACTTAATAAATACTTTTAAGAAGGTAAGTACTTAATAAAATAAAACACGAACGCAGTAGATCTTCAATTTAATTTCATAATTAACAGAGAAGTCTTGTTCGAAGCTCTTGATTAGTTTCTTTTCATTGTTAAAGAAACTTTAGTTAACGAAGTTTTAAGATTTATTTAGAGAAAATCAAAGGTAAACATCGTTTTAATTATAAGTACCTATCTGTATTATTTTCATAGAAACTTTTCTTTAACATTATTCCGTATTTAATTATTCAATACTAGCGACCCGCCCCGGCTTCGCACGGCTGTATTATGCATGTATTATATCTAAAAACCTTCCTCTTTAATCACTCTATCTATTAAAAAAACCGCATCAAAATCCGTTGCGTAGTTTTAAAGATTTAAGCATACAAAGGGACATAGGGACAGAGGAAGCGACTTTATTTTATACTATGTATAGTGATGTAGTGATAGTGATAGTGATAGTGACGCCGCAAGCTGGCTGAAAAACTTGGATATAGAGGTTTGATCCACGCAGGATGAATGCCATACGCCATGATGATGAGTGATAGTGATTCTGTGGTACCTACCTATACGTATGTATCTGCCTAGTATACCAATGACTTTATCTTATAATAATTGTCACGTAGGTACTTTAATTATTCAATAGTAAGTCGTGAGTAATTTACGTGTAGTAAGCACAGTAATGCTTTCCATGAATAATTTTACGAGTAAGATAAATCTACTAAATGTAATTAGATAAGTGTCTTTAATAAAATTGTTGATCGTCTAATAATTCCCCTGTCAAAAAAAAGTACCTTAAGTATTTCGCACTATTATAATATGGAGTACCTACCCTTATTTAAATTTTCATCGAAATCGATCATTCGTTTGACTTGGAAAAGGAAAAGATGTGTTGATAAACTATTCTGCCTATGTAGTTTATTAGCACATCTATACATATAAAATTATTTTGTCCTGAACGATCTGACTGACGGATCAACGCACAACCTAAACCGCTGATCGTAGCGACCTGAAACACAGGGTGTGTTCTTTGTATGACGTAGGCATCCGATATGAAAGAATTCTCCGAAATTTCAACCCTTAGGGAGTGAAAAGGGGGACAAAGTTTGTATGGGACAACGAGATTCCTTGGTCTAATCTACTAATTTTTCGCGGACGAATAAGCTTGCAAAGATAAAGTTTTGTATGGAAAAGATTACCTGTTTAATTTAAGTAAGTATAGGTATAGGTAATTCACTCTTTTTTTAAATAATTTATGTAATATTATGTGAATAATTTTATTTTCTTTATATTAAATTAGTAGGTAGCTGAATTTCTTCAGTTGACCAAACGTTTCTGCTGCTTCTTTGTTCAACAGATCGGCATTTCCATTCAAAGAGGCATGCAGTAAGCCTTTTGGGCATCCCACCTATAGAAACTTATTAGGATTTTAAAAAATTTTTTGGTTTATATTATTTAAGTAGTAAGTACATTGAATTTAATTAAAGCCGAAAATTTCAATTTATCTCAAGTTACAATAGCAATATAACAACAAAATATAGGACGAGAAAACATTATTTTTTGCGCCAAAAAATCGGCACACTTTAATACCTTTGATTTTCTGTTGTAAAATTACTTCCCTAACAAGCAAACACTTTCAAAAGGTCAGACGTTAGAAAAAATAAGTTAAGTGTAAGTACCTCCGAGAAATAAATTAGATGCAGTGTTAGCTTACACTGTATACTAAAGGAAAGACATGTTGATGAACATGGAATGGAGCTGGAGTTCAATGTAAGTGTGTAATTGAATAGGTACCTACTTTGTGAGTTTAAAGAAAACAAATTCAATTGATTTCTAGGATTTTCTCCTCTGTATTAGCAGTGGTAGCGTGGGCTACTGTCGCCCGGGGCGGAGTCATAATTTACCGCCCTTTTGACGTCATAAAATAATAATATTGACAATTTGCCGCCCTTTTGAGGTCATAAAAATAATGTTAGTGTTGGTAAGCAAAAAACATTACATTCAATATGGGCAAAGTGGGTTAGAGCTAACTTCTTGAAAAATTTACTGTCCGAATGACCGCACAAATATATATTTCCCATTTTTGCCCTCCTAATGGTGCCGCCCGGGGCGGTTCGCCCTTCCGCTCCCTCCTCGCTACACTACTGTGTATTATATTGAATCCGTTATCTGGTCATAATACAAGCCTATAGCTGTGCCTATAGTTGCTTAGCTTGGGGCTAGATGGCGCAGATATTATTTTTTACTTGTTACTTGTTGTTATTTTTTGTTGTTACTTTACGGACTGCCAACACAGGGTTGCGGGTTCGATTCCCGCCTCAGACATGTATTTATGCTTACATATTTGTCTGAGGTTTGGTTGTTTCTATGTATTATAAGTAGGTATATATTTACAAAAGAAAAGTCTATAAGTAGTACCTATATCCGTTGTCTAGCACCCATAAAAGTCTAGTTACTTAGCTTGAGCTAGATGGTGATGTGTGGAATGTGCAATATTTATTTATTTATATTATTAATTCAAATTGTCGTAATTACCTCGCAGATTTCCCTGGCTCGAGCTCTCTGCAGCGGTGTGGTCGGCATCAGCGGTGGATACGGCCGAGTGTCCTCCAAGTACTGGATTATAGCCATCGACTCTATCAGCGTCTCTCCATCTGCTCGGACAAACGTTACCAGAATTCACTATGAAGGCTTCTAATGTAAAATGATATAGATTGTATACGTTATTTAACAGGGTCGAGTTACCTTTCGTAATGGCGGTATTTAAAATTTATAGGTGTTTAAAATTCTAATCGTCCTACACTTATTTTAGGGTTGCGTACCCAAAGGGTAAAAACGGGACCTTATTACCAAGACTCCGCTGTCTGTCTGTCACCAGCAGTGCCGTATTATCCATAAGGCACTTTAGGCCAGTGCCTAGGGGCCCACTATGACCAGGGGCCCAGCACTACCGATTAAAAAATGAAAAAAAAGGGGATTGTGTGGTTTTAAACGATTTTGTATCTAAAAAAATTAGAAGGGTTAATATTTAAACATGCTTCTTAATCAGTACAATATGTACATTTTTATTTTTTAATGTTTATGTTAGTTTTATAAAAATATGCAAGATTTTCCTATTCTTTGTTTTATTTTTAAATGACTCCGATACTTCGTCCTGTAGATTGTGGCGAAAGTATTTTCACTTGAAGGAAGGCGTATACCTTTGCAATGTGATGACTGAAGTCTGTTGTTGACGATGATGGTACCTTCATTCTATTTCGTTATGAAGACAGTAAAAATTTCCAAATTGCGTTGTTGTGGTATGAAAAAGGGAGGGGGGGCTCGAAACGAGCTGTGCCTACGGGCCCCGAGATGGTTAATCCGGCCCTGGTCACCAGGCTGTATCTTGAACCGTGATAGCTAGAGAGTTTTTTCACAGATTATGTATTTCTGTTGCCGCTGTAACAACACCAAAACAAAACAAAAATAAGTGGGGCTCCCATACAATATGGTACAACCCTTCGTGCGCGAGGCCGACTCGCACTTGGCCCATTTTTTTATTTAAAAAAGTGCGTTTTCACGATAGTGAACCCTATTAAACCCTAAAACGCACTATTTCAAACTCAGGTACGATTTTACTAATGTTTTAAAGTTAACATAATGATAAATGTTTAGTGTCTAGAAGCTTAGTGATAAGAGAACGAATATTTTTAAAAATTAAAAAAAAAAGACAAAAAACTAAAACAAAAATTTAATAATTTAAAAAAATGTAACGGAAGTGACACAAAATGAAGAAGAAGATTTCATTAAAATCAAATTCCTAATTTTAATCTTTTAATAGTAGTAGGTAGTACCTAATTCATTATTTATGTTAATACTTTGGAAACTTCTAATCAAACAATTTAATTAAATCTTACAATAATATTATAGAGTATTTCACTAAGACGTTTCTACTCAGCTTCATTGCTGCGTCTAAAGCGGATTTGATCCATTGAAGCCTTTATTGGGTCTTCGAATACAGAAATAATTCACTTAATTCGTCTTGTATTTGATTTGCAGCCGAATTGAGCAAACTTAGTCTTAACAAATTCTCCGGTCTGGAATGGTTATTAAACTAAATGTTAACTAACAAAATAAGCGAATATAGGCTTTAGTTTATACGATGTATGGATACATTTCCGTTGTTAAACAAATTGATATGATAATAATTAAGCCTTTGATCGTTGTTCTGAAAGCACCTTAACCGATTACATCAAATAAATTACCTAAGATGCGTCAACATAATAACTTGGCTTTATCTTTTGTCTAGTTGCCTACCGATTCCGCCCCGCGGCTTTACCGCGATCCCGTGAAAATATCGGTATGTACAGCCGGAGTCAGAATTGCAGACCCACCGTAGAGCTCGAAAATTACTATCAATTTAAATTAATTTTAGTTCAAGTTTAAAGACTTAAAACTTGAACTCGAGCAAGACCTATATTATATTACTAGCTTTTGCCCGCAACTTCATCTACGTAGAAGTTGAAAATTCTGTAGGATTGGACCAAGGAATCACGTTGTCCCATACAAACTTTGCCACTTTTTTCACACCATAAGGGATAGAATTTAGGAACACACCCTCCAAGTTTCAGGTCTCTACGATCAGTGGTTTAGACTGTGCGTTGATCCGTCAGTCAGTCAGGACAAAGCATTTTATTTGTATAGATTAGAATAAAATAAATAAATGATTTACTTACTTAGTAAATAGTAACAATATTTAGTAAAACAAATAATAAGTATAGTACAATAGTAAAATCCAATAATAGTAATTTCAGAACTCTACGGTGGGTCTGCAATTCTGACTTCAACCGTACACCTGCTTATAAAAAGTTATATAGGGATGTGTTATTTTACAATTTTATCCAGTACACAAGCATAACAAACAAAATTTCACATAATGGGCAGGAAGATTATGTGATTTGCGGATTGTTAAATTGAATTCTTTAATCTTGGATTATACAAATTAGATAAATGAAAAGAGACGCTGTTTTTCGCTAAAGAGTTTTATAAAGTAATTTCGAGGAGCACTGATGAATATTTCACTGCTCAGATAACGCTTTAGTGGGATTATAAGATATAAAGGAGGTTTCGTTGGTTTCTTTCTTTTGAATGTGCTTCTTGGCTGATAGTTATTTAGTTGGTTAATTATTAGGATTACACCTAGGAATCTCCAACAGGTTCATTAATTAAACATTAAATCAAAGATGCAACACTAAATTTTGCACGCGTATGATTATAAAAAATCTTTATACAAAAAATCATTCCCTAAAAAAATAGTAAACATGAAAATAACCTAAAATTCTTCAAAATGTACTCAAAAAAAGATTTACTTTTTCTGTTTTTATTTGTCGTTATAGCGGCATCAGAAATACCATAATCTGGTAAATTTCAACTCTCTAGCTATCATGGTTCATGAATTACAGCCTGGTGACAGACAGACAGATGGACAGACGGACAGCGAAGTCTTAGTAATAGGGTTGGTTTTTACCCTTTGGGGAAAAAAAATCATTCAATTTCGTGGTGGTAGAAGTTATGCGCGTAGGTATGGTCAACTGCATAATTGCAGACCCAAACGCCTGTTGTAAGAATGTTTTCAACACAAGCAAGATTTTAATAGACACCTGCTTTAGGTGAAGTTTAAAGTCTTCTAACTCATCAATAATCAAACAAAAATTATTAGAATGCAAACATTCCAATAATACCTAATAATTTCGAACTCTACTGAAAGCTGCAATTATGCAGCCGACTGTATTTCGTACATTTCGGCGATTAATTTTTATTTATATAGATCATCGATCTATAGTACTACGTATAGATGGGCTAGTTAGAACATTAACCGCGTCCCATTTTATAATGGCGGGAGCATGCGCGGACGGAACGCGCCTTGAACTGACCAAACCATCAGTTACTTCGCAGAAGTGACACTACCTTTTGTACCTACAAAATTTCATTGTTTGGCACTGGAGCTAGTTTAAGGAATAAAAGTAATTAAAATATTAAATACTGAACTATTATTACCTATTATTTAAGGTTTTTTAGGGTTCCGTACTTCAAGAGGAAAAATGGAACCCTTATGGGATCACTCATTTGTCCGTCTGTGTTTCTTACTATTAAATCTAATTATCTAATTCTAATTAAAAAAACGGCCAAGTGCGAGTCTGACTCGCGCACGAAGGGTTCCGCACCATGTTGTATGGGAGCTCTCTTATTTTTTTTTCTGTTTTTATATTTATTGTTATAGCGGCAACAGAAATACATAATCTGTGAAAATTTCAAATCTCTAGCTATCACGGTTTATAAAATAGGTATAGGTATACAACCTGGTGATAGATAGGTGGATAAACTGACGGACAGTGAAGTCTTAGTACCTAATAGGGTCCCGTTTTTATTATTTGGGTACGGAACCCTAAAAAAAGGTTCGATCAAATGTAAATACTGTAACTTACCTATGTATTTAGATGTAGGTATTTATAATGTGGTGCGGTTGGAGTCAGAATTGAAAAGACCCATCGTAGAGTTATAAAATAACTATTTTGGAATGTTTTTATTTTAAAAATATTTCTTTAATAATATTATAAAGAATTAAGTTTGTTTGAAATGAATAGGCTCCGAAACTAAAGGACCGGTTTTGATTAAACTTGGTATGAGGATGGATTGATTGATTGGGAGTAACATAGACTATTTTTTATCTAATAAATTAATGAGTTGAAAGACTTAAAATTTGAACTCGAGCAAGACCTTAAAATCTTGCTTGAGTTGAAAAAGTTCTAATAGCAGTAGCACTTCATAATAATTTATTTTCCCAGGTCTTATTCGCGTATTTTTTTATTTGCAGCTCCAGTCGCCTCGCGACCAAGACTAGAGTAACATATTCGAAACGTCGAGGAAAGAGAAATAAAAAAAATACGGTGATAAACGGTGTACACTGACTGCGCACTAAAACGCGAATGAAGATGTCAGCAGCTAGTGTTGCCCATGGACGTAATTGATTATATGTGTTGCCAAGCAAGATAAGCATACACCCAGTGTCAAATTTAAAAAATATTATTTTTATTACTATTCTCTAAACTTTAGTGTACATTTGGCTGGTGCGAACGTGGTGCTGCTTGTTAACTAATGTCGAGGACGAAGCAAGTATAATTACTATAAATACAAATCGTGTGAGTTTAAAAAGTTCAGTAGCATTTCTGTTTTGGATTGGAGCTCTATGGTGGGTCTGAAATTTTGACTCCAACCGTACCTAGTAGTAATCTGGGGAACATTACAAAAACCTACATGAAAATCGAAGCAATAAATCTCTTTTTTTGCACTGAGTTGAGTAAAGACTTCGAATATCTTCCCAACAAATAATCTCAACCAAATGATTTTATTACGAAAACATCAAAAGGTAATGTCTACTCTTATTTTCATATCTCTTGTGATAAAACACAAGTACCAACCCTACCTCAGTTAATAAAAGGTTACAATGTTAATCTCTTTAAACATTTAACTTAACTGAATATTTTACGACAATCCTAAAGTGTTAATTTACACTGGTATCGTTTAAGCTCTACTTTGTTGTAAGTACCTAAGTTTGTTCCCTTTGTTTTAAAATTATCTATTATGTATAAATAGGTACTTACCTAGACTCAAGATTTTTTAAGTACCTATTAAGTAGGTATTTACCAACTTTTTTGGAAGCAATTTTATCAATTTGAACTTTTATTGTGTTTTCTTTGTGTTTGTTAGATTTGTTTTATTGCCTTTTAATTCTTTGATTAAATAAGATTTAAAATTATACATACAATTGCTATTAGTTTTTGGTATTAGAACGGAATAGATCAAATCCTATGATAGGCATGTGAGGCGTTAATTTTACTTATGTGTCAAGCAAGCTTTAAAAAAACTTATACCTATCTGGGTGGGTGTTGGCATTGTTTTATTAAAGCCCCTATATAGGCCACAAAAGCGCTTTTATTTTCCTAAATAAAAGGAAGTAAAAAGCCTGACAGCAATGGATTTATGGCCGAACTGCTGCAACGACTCGTTAATCGTCAAAGGTTTTAGATTTAGAGAGGAAATAAAATACAAACTTGCTCGTGAAAAAAATTGGTGAAACTTTTACAAAAACATGGAACAGCTAATTAGCTAACCTTAAATTAATAGCTAACCTTAAAAATGTAAGTTACCGTAAATGTAAGTAGTTATTTTTTCATCTTTTAGTAGATATAGAAATATTTCTCTCCATGCCAAAACATTCATCTTATTTATTGCTTCGTCTGAGATCGGTACCCTTTCAGTTTTCCAACCACAACACAAACAAAAAGACAAACATGAGGGCCTCGTATGGGTTATTAAACGCTGCGTTCAGGTTTAGTTTTGACAACATTTCATTAGCTCTGCATTTATGAAGCAGACTGCATTAGTGAGTAACAACTTTATGATGAATATGATGAAAGTTCAATAAAGTTTAATAGTCAATATGGTTGAGGTTTTATTAACATTTGATTTTGGATTGATAAACAACATTTCTAAAAAGTAAATAATAAACTTAAAAATTAATAAAAAGTTTATTTAGTTTCTGCCTAGATCAATATTTCTAATAAACCTCAAACATTAAGACCCGACGATTTTATTAGTGCTCTTGGGTCTTTTTAATGCAAAGAATATATGAATTGTCTGAAAAGTCTTACGTGGTTGGGATGATTTCGTAGTACGCGTAGGATGCCTACTGTCGCACTTAGCCGAACTTTTAAACTTTCATACAGTTCATAATTATATTTATTTTAACGGATATATTCGTTTTTTTAAGCTATTGCATAGCTTTTATCGCGGGCTTTGGGCGCGGCGACCGAATATAGAAATTCCGTAACGAAAATAAAACCTAACAGCCCCCATTCCGCCTATTTATTATTATTTTTTAAATCTGACGTTTCGGGAACTTTGCAGATCCCATGGTCACAGGCAGACTGAGATGACAAATTCGTCTTACAAAAAATATTATGTGAAAAACGAAAAAAGTTTCATCTAACGCAGAATTGATTAACGGTGTCCCGAGGTATTGCAGCTGTTGCTTGCTAGGCTTGAGACCTAACCAAATGTAGTACTGGGTCCCAAACTGGTGGTGGTGGTTTTCAGTACTTTTCAGGCTTGTACGTTTGATCGAAGCGAAGATAGTGGTTTGGCCTATCCAACATATGCTTACATACTGCAGACTGCATGCTGCTTTCATAGAATTTGTAGCAAAAATACAACTTTACTAAAATTGCATAGGTACTTCATATTGCACCATGCATGACCTAAGTTTAGGCTTTAAGAATTTTGTATTTTAAGCAGAAACTGGAACCCTATACCTAGTAGAAACTGTTAAGGCAAAGTTGTGTACTATATCTATTACCAAATTGGTAAACAAACACACTTGATTTCAGAAATGTTTTTTTCTTTTCTTAGTATTAGTGTACCTACCTAATATAGACTAATTTAATAAAGCTAAAGAGTTTGTTTGTTTGAACGCGCTAATCTCAGGAACTACTGGTTCGAATTGAAAAAATCTTTTTGTGTTTAATAGTTCATTTTATTTTGATATTCCCACGGGATTATGCGGGTGAAACCGTGGAGCGCAGCTAATAAATAAATGAAATAAAACTTATTCAAAATCTATTGCGTCAAACACAATTGAGTATTTTCGTAGATATCTTCATACACAATACCGACTCGCTATCTCTCTGAATAGAGATAGCTTACGTATTGACTAAATTTTGAATCAAATATCTGCACGCACAATAAAGTGGCTTCGAAGAATAGGAAGAGGGCCAAGCATTTTACATGGGATCTCTTTCTTTATGTTAGGGATCAATATAATATTGGTTTGAATTGAGAATGGAATATTTACTGGCAAATATAAGTGTCAATACCATTGAATTTTGTATGTACCAGAGATAAACTTTTTAAACTCACACGATTTGTATTCATAGTAATTATTTTCCCGGGTCTTAATCGCGTATTTTTTGAAGTTATACTTCTTTAGGCGCGTTATGAAAAAATGATGAGAGTGAAATTTTACAAAAGCGAGACACAAAATTCTCACGTCACACAAAATTCTCACGGGAGAAGTTGTTTAAATCTAAATTGAACTTTATTGATTGTGTTGACAATCCTTTTCCAGTCCAGAGTTTTTTGTCGGACGAGTATTTTGCCGGACGAGTTTTTTGTCGGACGAGTTTTTTGTCGGAGGAGTTTTTTGTCGGACGAGTTTTTTGTCGGACGAGTTTTTTGTCGGACGAGTTTTTTTTAATTTTTTTTTTAATTTTTTTTTTTAATTTTTTTTTTAATTTTTTTAATTTTTTTTTTATTTTTTTTAAATGCCAAAGAAGTATAACTTCTCACGCGCGTACATAAGTACACGCACCCTTTTGTTTTTTATTTCTCTTACCTCGACGTTTCGACTATGTTACAATAGTCATGGTCGCGAGGAGACTGGAGCAGCGGCGAGCGTTGTCCTCTCATGTTGATAGTTGAGGGTAGTAACCGAGGGTAGGTCGAGCACCGACACTCGATTTTATAAACAGTTTTGTCAACAGTTATAAGGGCCGCGGCACACCACACTCACTATATATCCGAAGATATATCCGGAGATATCTCGCGACACTTGCACATTTTTATCACTGGATTCCACGTAGATGAGAGCTTGTATCCACTTTCCCGGTTGAAATTGACATGTTTCTTAATTTCAACCGCTTCACGCACAATTCTATAGGGTAGTAATGTCGTTCATACCAGAGATACCATACAACACACACAGAGATAGATGTCGTTGTACCAGAGATATTTTTTAATATGGATCTATTTAATCTTTTTCATATTAAGTAAGCTCCATCTACTTTTCACAACTTATCTACTTAAGAGGAAAGGGTATCGGGGGCTCTCTCCATACAAACTGATACAAACGTAGTCGTCAGTCGACTGTTTTCTCCCTAGATAATGACACTAGAGCAAATATTTTTGGTGCATAAAACTTATAACTGCCATGACCATGCCCCTATTTTTTGTTTTTAATTTTATTTTTTTATCTTAATTTCTATGATAGTTAGAAAAAAAAATAGGGGCATAGTCATGGCAGTTTTAGGTTTTATTGTACAAAAATATTTGTGCTAGTGTCATTATCCAGGGAGGAAACAGTCGACTACGTTTGTATGGAGAGAGCGCAGGTACCCTTTCACCTTAACATAAAAAAGTTTTTATGACCGTTTAATTTTCTCCCCACTTTTATTTGAGTTTGAAAAATACCTAATTATTCTGATGGATGAGGGTAGAGTAGGTGTTTGTCTTCAGAGACCGTTATGAAGAAAAGTTTCACATAAAAATAAAAGTTTTGAGGCATTTAAAAGACTTTGCTTCATTAATACGAACGAACATGGTTTTAAGCCCTCCGCTAGGGTTGCCAACCGTCCGGGTTTCCACGGATTTGTCCTATTGTAGAGGGTGTCCGGGGACCATCCGGGCGGGGTTTCATTTGTAGTCCGGGGAAAACCGGGACAAATGAAACCCCGACTTCTGGGACATAAAACAAAAAAATACGTAGGAGTCGTTTGCTACGCTAGAAATTTCGAGTCGCTATGCCCGCATCGCAAAATAAAACTCTGCACCTCAAGGTAATTTTTAGGGTTTCGTGTCCCAAGGGATCCTTTTATTAAGACTGTCCGTCTGTTCAGGATGTATCTCATTAATCGTGATAACTATAGACATTTGAAATTTTCACAGATGTTGTATTTATGTTGCCGCTATAACAATAAATAGGTGTACTAAAAACAGAATATAATAATGGTACGGAACCCTTCGTGAGCGAGTCCGATTCGCACTTGGCCGGTATATGAATTACATTAATTGTATAAAAATGTAAGATTTTCTACTAATAGGTAGTTTCTAACACGTTATGTTTAAAATAAATAAAAAATATTAATTTGGTAAAAAGTTTTGATTTTCCGGGATTGTCCGGGTTTAAGCTCCGAAATCCGGAGTTTTCACGCTGATTGTCCTGGTTGGCAGTTTTTTGATATGGCAACCCTATTAAGGTAGCAGAATTTAAGTTAAAACGTTGAAAACGTAGGTAATTATTTGAAGGGTTATTTAAAGTGTCCCCGGAACCACTACAAAACAGATTGAGTTTCGATATCAAGTCTCAATATTGGCAGCTATGGAGCCCTATTTTTGAATCGTTCGCCCCGCGTCGAGCGCTCGATTTCTACTGATATTCGTTCGACATTGGAAATTCGCTATTTTAGAATCGCTCGATCGTAACGAGTGGTCTCCACCACTCGTTGCCGACAGGCGAGTGGTAGAATAAACGTTAAACAATCATAGTCAAACATTTGGAAACGATCTTTGAAAAATATTTATATCTTTTGGTACTATTTCGAATGTTCATCGGTAATTACCGGTTTTCAATTTTCTGCGGAAAACAACCAAAAATTGTCATTTTAAATTTCGACGACGAACGATTCAAAATACAGAAAATTGGTGTCATGCGACTTGGAAGTTGAGCGTGACTTGTAGGCGTATACGACGAAGATATGTCACACGAGTGATTCAAAAATAGAGCCCCTGATTTCGGCAAGTGAATTGAAAACGTCAGGAATGGACTCGAGGGCATAACAGTTCTTTCCCCTGGCATTGGGTGAGTTTTTTCATGTTTTACGTTTACCACGTTCTATACAAAAATACATTTTTTCATTATCATTGTTTGTGAAATCTGATCAATATTAAGAGGACGGGTTTTTTATTTTTAAATTTTTCTATTTTGTTTAATTTTTAGGTGCGACATTTGAATGATTTTTATTTTGTATTAAGTTGTTGACCATATAATTTTGTAATTGATAATATATAAATGGTATCTCTTGGTAAGAGAAGAAAAATTAAGAATCTATTATTATGACATAAGTCTCAGAACTGGGTAGGAATAACCAAAAAGTATATCTTCTGCGATTAAAACATAACCAACCGATTATCGATGTTAACCCCTCTTTTCGGTCCTTGGTAGGGCCCTGCTACGTCGTTGTTTACACAGATTGTAAAGTGCACTCGATACTCGATAGGCAGTCACTGTGTTATCGGGAGGCAGTCTGATGGGATGTAGTGACATCTGCGATTATTTCACTTTGCATTATATAGCAGACCGGAGATGATATTTCAATTAACACCTGATTTCTGTTTGTTATTGCTTATTTCATAAATTCGGTTGGCGTTAGGTAACTGATATGATAGAAATAGACTACAAAATGTAGTTAGATCGATCGATTTGGTATGAGGGGACTAGATTACGTTTCATTAGCGATATCGCCAATTGACAAGATTTTTGTATGAATTGAGTAAAATTGACATAAGTACGATAAAACTTGTCTGCCATATTTTTTTTCTCTAGCGCAAGACCAAGTGACATAACCAAAAATATCTGTCGATTGACGATATTGATAGTAGGAAGTAATCTTGTCTTAGGGGGCTGATATTCCTTATACCTAACTAGTTGAAGTAATGGCAAAATAGTATCGCTTATTTACCCATTAGCTGGCACTAGCTACGTCCCGCGGTTTCACCCTCATAAGTCCCGATCCCGTGGGAATATCAAAATAAAAAAGCCTATAGCCTTCCTCGATAAATGGACTATCCAACTCAAAAATAATTTTTCGATTCGAATCAGTAGTTCCTGAGATTAGCGCGTTCAAACAAACAAACAAACTCTTCAGCTTTATAATATTATGTAAGTATAGATAAAAGCAGCATCGATTTGGGTAGACGTAAACAAGTCGTTACTAAAGTACGCGGGAATCTCATATAGCCCGTATCAAGATCATAAAGCCGAATACTCTTTCCATTTCCTTTGAGTAAATCGAAAGGATATTGGATTATTAGGGGCCTATCAATGTGTGAATATTTACAGTTGATATATTATATCTTTCGCTTTGACAAACGAAAAGTGTATATTCCATAAAAATCTCTTTTTACCAACCTAAATGCGGTTTCTCGCGATATAATCGTATTTTTGAAATATTTCGTCAAGAAGGTTTATTATTTTCTTGCCTGGGGGAAATTACCTTGGTCTCCTTTTGGGACAATGTGGGAGCAATCAACTTAATGTTATTTTCACAACCCTTACGATCAAGTACGGGTAGCTGTTGTGATATTATATTATAGTCTAGATATAGTCAATTTACAAGATTCCTTATTTTTTATTAAAGATATAAATGCAACTTTACAATAATTCTTAACATTATTATTAAAACGTTTTATTTAATTTCGTTCCAGTTGCGCGCCAAAAGTATTTTTAAGAATTTTAAGACCTTCACTGTTTAAGACTCTTGAACATTCTCCGACTTGTTTATTGAAAATACTTTTTTCTTCAATTCCAATACTTACTTAACTTAAGTTCCCTCGCTTGTAACTTTTTAGAAGTGTTTTTTTAAATCAGAAAACTTAACAAATTTCAACTGGGGAATGTGTTCTACCTATTAAACGTAAATATTATATTATTTTCGTGGTTTTTCCTATCTCTAAATAAAAATGAGATTATCATAGTTTAAGGATTGTGTTAGGAATCAATATTGTTACTTAGAACACCTGGGGTGCTTATATATTCTGCTACTATTAGTGTCTAACTTACCGATTACAAGAGCTGGTACTTTCTGCATCGGGTTAATGACCTTGAACTCATCAGTCAGTTGTTTCTTTTCTTCCACGATGTCAACATTCCTCTCTTCAAACGGTATCTGCTTGTAGTACAGTGCTGCCCTGACACGCCAGGAACATGATGACACCCAGAATCCATGTAGGACAGCCTTAGCGTCTACTTTTGGCATGGGCTGCTTAAATTAAAATTATTGTCAGATTGTATGAAATCATGGCATACCTACAGCACAAAATAGAAATTCTATAGGTACCTATACTTTGTGCCTACAGTCACGTCCGAAAGTAGTACACCAGCCTAATAGGTATTGTATCTAAATTAGAGATTCTTACAAATTTCGTTGTGTTAGGGTTTTCTCTTATCATTGATATAAAAACGCGATAATATGACGAAGTTTAATTTATATTTAAATATGCCAACTAAAACTGGGAAAAATGGTAAAAATATTTAAATATACTTGTACATATACAAGTACAAGTATATTTAAATATTTTTACCATGGGTTTTAATTATAATATTTTATACCTGTAAGTACTATGACTAAGTTGTCCTACTTATGCCAACTAAAACTCAGTTTGGTCTGATACTTGTTGACGGCAATAAACTTACTGTTGATAAGTAATCCAAAAAAATTTAAAATAATTATCTCCAATTTGTCGGATAACTGTAAAATATTGCAGAATTTTTTTTAAAATTTACGGGAATATGCAATGACTGAGGTTATGTTCTAATCTGTATTTGTCAAGAAATATAGAAACGGTACCTACATTTCGTATATTTTTAACAGTTTTCAAGGTTGTTGAATACACCTAATTCCATTGACACACTTATTATTTGTTTCTGTGGTGTTGTATTATCATAATAATATGAATCTACTTTCGATCCACTTGTTTATTTGAGAATATCTATTGTTACTTACCATTTCTGAAGACTTCTTTTACAAATTAGTAACAAAACTAGATCCTCCTTGGGTGTAAACACATTATCTTGATTATATTTCGGTTGTAAATACGTTTGATAAACACTTTGATATGGGACTGCCAACTACTGTCAAGCATCTGCCTGGTTTGACAACTCTTATCGATAGGTTACGTTTTAGTTTTACACAATCAACACAGATGGCGTTGCGTTACCTATAAAACTTTTAAAATGTAAATACCTACCTTATCGTTAGATAATATAGGTAAGCTAAGACATATAATTTACTTCGTAAGGAAGGTACCGAAGAGTTTCGGACTTACCGAATTCGACCAATTCGTACTTGGGTCTTATTCGAACCTCAGTCTGTTGCTAACAACAAATCTCCCATTTGACAGTTTACTTTACTCACATTAAGGCATATTTTATGGTAGTACTAGCGACCCGCCCCGGCTTCGCACGGCTGTATTATGCATGTATTATACATAAAAACCTTCCTCTTAAATCACTCTATCTATTAAAAAAACCGCATCAAAATCCGTTGCGTAGTTTTAAAGATTTAAGCATACAAAGGGATATAGGGACATAGGGACAGAGAAAGCGACTTTGTTTTATACTATGTAGTGATAGTGATGATAGTGATAGTGAAGTGATAGTGATGATAGTGATGAAGTAGGTAATACATGTCCTGGACTTCTTGGTACTAGAGAGACCCATGGACGTAATATTATATGAGAGACCAGACCTGACGAATAGGTCAATATTATTAGGTAGTAATTAATATACTTTAAAGAAACATTGAAGCTGATAGACATCTCATTTATTTACATTACAGTAATATGACAATTTACCAGCTATAATCATTGCTAAGAAAGTTATTAAGTAGGTATATAAATACTTTGAAACATTACAATATATGGAAGTAAACATATTTTATAATACTTAATTTTAAGCGCTGCGAAATAATTACTTACTTATTAATATCAGACTAGATTTAATATCTACTTGTTATATTGGTTTAATGTAAAACAGTCAATAATAATTCCCTGTTTACATAAAACTACTACGCTTAGGTATTTTTTAGAATAGGACAAGCTACACAATGTTTTTTGGTCTTTTTTATTGTACTTTTCAGCTTCATAATTTCACATATACTACGGCTAGTTTAATTATGTATTTATTTTCATATAATTTTGATATTTTTATTTTGAATAGAGCATTTTGAAGCTATTTCTTCGGATATGATTATAATTATTGAGTTTTAATATTTTTGTTGATTAATTTACACACTTTTTCTTTCACTAAATTAGGCGAAGAAACTTAACCATAAGGATCTAAATTGTAAGTTGTCAAAGTTACCCCCAACGCAAGGGTGAACCGGGAGGTCGCATGAAAGTGGCTCTGGTCTCCGCAGTGAGAACCCCACTGGTATCGGAGTCAGGAAGGCCGTATAGTGCGTACAAGTGTCGTCTGTGGTGCAGTTCATGTCCCCTCTGGTTCAGGCTCTGCAGCCGACTCCACAAGGAGAATATCCTCTTGTTTATTGTTCTGCTCTTTGATGACGGCTCTAGAAATGCAAAAGAAACATGTCAGCATTTTGGAACGACAGTTCTTTATCGCGCGTTGCGAAAGGGGGCTAGACAGAAAAAATTAAGACCAAAAGTTGTAACGACACTTTTTGCATAGAAAGCAAGCCAGTTATTTTCGTTTCGTCTTTCTATTTCGCATTGAACAGTGTGGTGTCGCGACGATTATTTATAAAAAAATATATATTATAATTCCTTCACTAATTAATCGAAAGGAACTTCGTTCCATCCGGGAGTCCCTTGATACCTCTCAAGTTTTTTTTTTGCTAACAGCCTAAAGAAGCAATAAAGTTTTAAATATTTTCAATATTAAAAACTGTATTGCATCTTTAGGCTATAATAGCCCTATTCTGTAATAATTTGATCTTGATTTCCTACCCTCATTTCTCCCTAATAATTGTACTTACGTGTTAATTCACCATATTCTTCTTTGCCTTCTCTCTTAACTTTCATTACATTGAAGCTGGGTTTAGGTTCATCAATTACATTATCACCCTTATCTGGATTATCAATTTTAATTTCTGATGTTTGTAAAACTGGATACTGGTATTTTATTGAATCTTTTTTTAAACAATCTAACTGTATTTTTAAAACTATTAGAGGGTTAATCATAGCAGCAGCTGTTTCCACTTCTTCGTTTGTCTTTTCAAAACCAGTATCTTGCGGTTGTATTAGATCTAAGTCATTATTGTTGTTTTCCATAACTTCTGCAACATCAGCGTCACTGTAGTCATTGCCCGGGTCGTCTGGATCAAGGTTCCTTTTATCAGTATTACGATTTTCATAAAACTGTTTATGGAGACGATCTAATTGCCTCGGATAGTTGTGCCATTGTTCTTTTCTGTATCCTTTGTCGTTGTAATTATCACTTCTCCAAATCGAATTGTAGTTATCATCAATGTTTTTATCTGCGTCATTGTCAAAATATTCTTGAAAATATTTACTTGTTTCTGACGATTCTTGGTTTCCTTTGTTTATATTAAGTAAAATTTCGTTTAGTTTACTTCTAGTTTGATATTTACTACTAAATATATTGTCATGTCGTCGGCCATCTGAGCCATGTGGTTCAGAGTTGAACTCGTTCATGGACAGAATTGGAATTAAGTTACTTGTAGATAACGCCACTGTTGCTAGCAGAAGCACAGGAACTAAAGTTTTTCTCATCTGTAACAAAGAAAGTTGTCTATTATAATCATTATTAGACAATGGAAAATTTTGATGCCTTTACGATTTCAGCAAGAATTAGCCGATAGATAGATAGATAGATCAATTCTATATTGTAAACACCAATTTCAAATAATAATAATAATAAAATACAAATCTTAAGTCTAAGTGCCTATACCTTACTTATGAATTGGGTTATCAAATGCATCTGTGCAAATGTATCAATGCAATTTTTATAAAAATCCTACTGGTAGTTCCAGAGATTTTCGCGTTCAAACAGACTTTTCTTCACTTATTTATATTAATTTAGATATACTCAGATAGATATTCTTAGTATAGATATACTATAAGTGAATTAAGCATCTTTAAACTAAAGAATACAATTTACGTAATCTTAATTTCAATCACGCCTACAATATTATCGAAACTTTGTATAAATTGACTTCAAAATCCAGTTTACTTACTAATTTTAATTAATTCACCTGAGATTAGTTTTGAATATTCAGAGATTATTTAAAGAGCTACCTGTGAGTACGGTAAGGGCTTTAGAAGCAGATGTCTAATTTGCATACCCTTCGCTTTGCAAGCGCGAGATAATGTACGGACCACGACATAAGATTTATACAAACTTCTTGAAATTTGATAGGTATCAAATATTTGAATCTGGGGCAAGAGGTCGAGACTCGATGCTCGGATTTGCAACTTCAATATGACGTTGCAATATTCCTAGCTACATATTTATATATCTACTAGCGACCCGCCCCTGCTTCGCACGGCTATATTATGCATGTATTATAGATATAAACCTTCCTCTTGAATCACTCTATCTATTAAAAAAAACCTCATCAAAATCCGTTGCGTAGTTTTAAAGATTTAAGCATACAAAGGGAAATAGGGACAGAAAAAGCGACTTTGTTTTATACTATGTAGTGATACTATAATAATATTTATAAAGCTGAAGAGTTTGTTTGTTTGTTTGAACGCGCTAATCTCAGGAACTACTGGTTCGAAATAAAAAACTCTTTTTGTGTTGGATAGTCCATTTATCGAGGAAGGTTATAGGCTACTTTTTATCCCGATATTCCCACGGAATCGGGAGTTACGCGGGTGCGTACATATATCCATTGAATCTGTTAGCTGTTTGTGTTTGAGAATTGAATAGTTTCTTGCAACAGACCATTCAATCGTACAAATGTTATCATACATATATCCATTGAATATGTTAGCTGTTTGTGTTTGAGAATTGAATAGTTTCTTGCAACAGACCATCCAATCGTACAGATGTTATAGGCCAATAATAATTGTGGTCAACAACCGGACATAAGTATCGTTGTGGTAACCAGAGTATCTTCGGTTAACTATTCTTTCAGTCTATTCGTGTCAGCATAAATAGACAATAAAGGTTATTAATGTGTTGTACGGCTACGACGGTCCATAATGAATGAAACGCCCGCGTCGATGCGGAATAACACTATTTATGAAATAACCTTTGCAGCATTGACAAAAGGCGGTTTCCCCGGTTACGAGGAAAAAAAACGTAGGTATTGCTTTTGTTTGACGTTGTTTGCTAAGGGCTGTTTTATTTATTTCTCTTTCTGGACTATTGGAAGAATTTAAGTTCACTTTAGAAACGAAAATTCATGATTATTTTTAGGACAAATGCAGATCACAGATTTTTGGATCTGCAGATAGCATAGAAGCTTTGCAGATAGATTCCGATGAATGATTGTATGACCGATTGTTCAATTTGAAGGTTTATTTTTTTTTTAACCATCAGCCGATTGAACATTCTGTAGTCTACGTTGTCCCTTAAAAATAATTATTTTGTAAAATATCCGGCATGTAGCGCCTGAAGCTATTTTCCATTGACAAAGAAAGACTTATAAAGGCAGTTAAATAAATCGTACGCTTCTAGTGTAGTACCTACAACCAATATCTTAGTTGTTTTTTTTCACATACTAGGAGAAATACTAATACGT
Source organism: Idaea aversata (assembly GCA_907269075.1). NCBI lineage: Eukaryota > Metazoa > Arthropoda > Insecta > Lepidoptera > Geometridae > Idaea > Idaea aversata. The sequence continues at coordinate 6,126,664 of OU026084.1, forward strand.
TTACGAAGACAACTTCACTACATAGTATAAAACAAAGTCGCTTTCTCTGTCCCTATGTCTCTATATCCCTATGTATGCTTAAATTTTTAAAACTACGCAACGGATTTTGATGCGTTTTTTTTAATAGATAGAGTGATTCAAGAGGAAGGTTTATATGTATAATACATGCATAATATAGCCGTGCGAAGCCGGGACGGGTCGCTAGTTGACTATAAATAAATTATGTCTAATTATTTTGAACTAGGTCTACTTTTTCTTTATAATTCTGTGTAAGTATGAGTCACTATCCTTTTAGCAGAATTCATGAATATTAGTTGGTGGATACATACAATACATATTTTTCGATTGATTGAAAACTTCCTTTGAATTCCATGAAGCTCATTTTAATTTTATTTTATTGCTTATTATTAGTAGTGGGTGACTGTTTTGTGTGGATTCTGTTGCTTAGCGACTGGAAATAATTACCCTATCCTTTAAAATCTTTCTACCTTTCTGTTCATACCTGTTATTTGCTCGAAAAATACAAATGGCTAATTTATATCTATATTTTTGCCTCCTTAAACCAAGCAGTTAAGACCTTGTATGTACCACGTAAAAGTTTTCAGTGTTGTTTCATAGAGTAAAATTCTTCTTCTTTCGTGTCAATGGCCTATATTAGTTTTCTGATTTAGCGAAAATTATTGGGTGTGAAGCAAACAGTTGAAAGTATTATGTGCTGTACTTGTGCCTGCCTCTCAGTCAGTCATCTAATTAATATATAAAATTCTCGTGTCACAATGTTAGTTACCTTACTCCTCCGAAACGGCTTGACCGATTTTTATGAAATTGTATATGCATATTCAGTAGGTCTGAGAATGGGCTACTAAGTATCTAGTTTTTATTAGGTTATTGCATAGCTTTTATCGCGGGCATTGATCGCGGCGACCGAATCAAGAAATTCCGTAACGAAAATAAAACCTAACACCCCACTCCGCCTATTTTGTTTCCTTTCGTTTTTTTTGTAAATGGCAAAACAACGTTTGCCGGGATATATAGCCAGTCTATAATTAAATATATACGATAACTCTTTAATACCTTCGTTGCATCAGAGTATAGCAGATGTTCATATAAGCGAGAATAATCAGATTAACTACTACACGTTCAGGTAACATAAAGTGCGGGAATAATGGTTTGAACTCATTTAACTAACCTCGGGGCATATTCGCACATTATACTTGGTGTTGAAACCGGGTGTAATTTAATTAAATCTCAATATTGTTAGTGCATGTCGGGCCTATTTATAGAACTCTATCTTCTACTTACAAGATAATTCACTATCCCATCTTTAGTCTGGGAAATGTTAATCCAGTAGCGTAGCGTAGGGGGACTGCCCCGGGTGCCACCATTAGGAGGGCGGCAAAATTAGGAAAAAATATTTTGAGCTGTCACTGGCGGTCAGACAATTCATTTTTCAAGAAATTAGCTCTTACCCACTTGCAAATATTGAACATCCCTTCCGCCAAATACAGTTGTTGCAAATCAGGAGTCGCCTTGCATCCTTACATGGTTTTGAAATAAATATTCGCTCAATTTTTTTTCATATCGTTACGTTTTTTCTCATAAACATCAACATTATTATTATTATGACGTTAAAAGGGCGGGAAATTGGGAACATTATTATTTTTTTGACATCAAAAGGGCGGGAAATTGGGAACATAATTATTTTTATGACATCAAAAGGGCGGTAAATTATGACTCCGCCCCGGGCGACTGTGACCCACGCTACGCCACTGATGTAAAGGTCTATATTGGTTAATCTAACTATCTAATATAGCCCTCTGTTGGGTATAGGCCTCCTCTCTACTGCCCCACTACGCGCGGTCTTGTGCTAAGCGAATCCCGGGTGCTGATACAATGTTACCATCACCCATCACACATGATTAATGATTTTCCTAAAATAATTTAAGTAAGTATAAATAAATCTATGTTACAACATTATATTTATTTAGAGAAGCGTAGGTTGTCAAAACTTTTTGTTATGGATTATGAAGAAGTCAAATCCCTATGGGTAGTGTGAATTGTAAACTTTAGGAAACTTTGGTATTTTAAGGAATAGCCTACCTGAAGTTATTCATGATAGGTATATTCAATTTTGTATAAAATATTCCATAGGTTTGGGTATGTATGTATGTATGATGATGAAGTGGGCAGGTAAAAAGGTCTTCTAAGAAAAATATTTAGTTAGGACTTGGTTATTTGAATTATCGATCAAGACGAAAAAACTAAAGGTAGAGTAGACCCGGATGTGAAAATGTATAGGGACCTACCACCTACATAGTTACTCCGTTTTATGTACTCAGCGACTAAAGGATATAAATTACCTATTTAATTCAAGAGGTGAACGCGTACGTGCGTAACTATACATCTGCACAAATATTACTAACAAGAAATATTTACTTATTTGATATTTTGTTTGAAACGAATAGGCTGCGAAACTATATAGCCGATTTTGATGAAACTTGGTTATAAAGATACATTGAAACCTTAGTAAAATAGGCTACTTTTTATTCCCACGGAAACAGGCTGCACAGGAAATAGCCCTATCCCTATGAACGCTGGAAAATAATTTCTTAATTGATTGTAGGAAAATAATAAGCAGTATTTTAAAATTAAGAATACTACTTTTTATTTTTAAGATTTTTTTTAGCACAGTAGGTATAATAGTGGTAGGTTGGACCTACATAGAAAAAAATAAAATATTTTTTTATTATTTTTTTTTATTAATTTTCTTCCACAATCAAACTTAAAAATAACAAAAACAATGTGACAAAGTACAGATTAGTTCGGTTGTGGGAAAAGATTATAAGAAGAAGAAGATTATTTATTGTGTATGATGTGATACCGCGAACCGCTGCTCGTGTTGAATAACTAACTCCCCATGGCATGAGTTTTAAAATTTTGAAGTGAAAACTTCTTTAGCGGCGTTGAGCACTTTTTCTGTAATGGGTATAAAATCTTAAACTCGCGTCAGGACACGTGAGAAGGTCAATTCTCGTAATTATAGCAAAATGCAATCTTAAATTGATCGAAGTGAAATGCTATTGAAATTTACCTGTCAATTGGTATTCTGCTAACCTTAATCATAATAACATTTCAGTTACATTTCAATTGCATTTCACTAACATTGCGATATAAAATCATTCAGTCATTCATTCATTTTGCTTTGTTAGGTTGGCTATGTCACAAAATTTAAAAGAATTTCATTTGGCGCCTGTTTTATTTTGGAGTGTGTTTGAAGAAACTTTGTGATATGAAGGTCCATGAGATAAATCGCGCTAATGCGATCGCGATAACGATTGCAATTGATGTCTATAGCAATCAATAACAATAGCAATAGATAGCGATTATTTACAAATAAAGTAAATATGTGGGCCATTTCACATACGCCATCTAGCCCTAAGGTAAACAACTAGGCGTGTATACTTAAATACTTGTTTATGGCGAGAATCGAACCTGTAACCTTCTATATCGAAATACAAGTAAAGTAAACTCCAGTCGCGCTTCGGAGATGACACGCATTATTTTTTTTTATTAGATTTACACACCAACCCAACTAAGTTAACCTTAAAAATTCACTAAATTCGTTGTTTCATGTCGATTACATTTTAATCAACTCTCGATCTCAAATTTGACGTTTCTTATGCGACGAGAATACGGTGTAGATAAGTTCGATTACATTTCGATATCATTTGTATTTGGAGAATACCGTTTTACGTACATTTTAGTTTCGATTGCATTTCAATTAAATTAACATTTCATTCGGATATCATGTTGAAATCTTAGTTTATGAGAATACCAAAAGATGACGTTTAGTATATTTTTTGCAATCGAAATGCAATCGAAATGATATTGAGATGTAATTTTATCAATTTTATTTATGGGAATTGGCCTTCTGAAGGTCAATTCTCGTAATTATAGCAAAATGCAATCTTAAATTGATCGAAGTGAAATGATATTGAAATTTAACTGTCAATTGGTATTCTACTAACCTTAATCATAATAACATTTCAGTTACATTTCAATTACATTTCAATTGCATTTCACTAACATTGCGATATAAAATCATTCAGTCATTCATTCATTTTGCTTTGTTAGGTTGGCTATGTCACAAAATTTAAAAGAATTTCATTTGGCGCCTGTTTTATTTTGTGTTTGAAGAAACTTTGTGATATGAAGGTCCATGAGATAAATCGCGCTAATGCTCTAGATAGCAATTATGAAAGCGTTCGCGATAACGATAGCAATTGATGTCGATAGCAATCAATAGCAATAGATAGCGATTTTTTACAAATAAAGTAAATAATGTGGGCCATTTCACATAACGCCATCTAGCCCTAAGCTAAACAACTAGGCTTGTATACTTAAATACTTGTTTGGGGCGAGAATCGAACCTGTAACCTTCTATATCGAAATACAAGTAAAGTAAACTCCAGTCGCGCTTCGGAGATGACACGCATTATTTTTTTTATTAGATTTACACACCAACCCAACTAAGTTAACCTTAAAAATTCACTAAATTCGTTGTTTCATGTCGATTACATTTCAATCAACTCTCGATCTCAAATTTGACGTTTCTTATGCGACGAGAATACGGTCTAGATAAGTTTGATTACATTTCGATATCATTTGTATTTGGAGAATACCGTTTTACGTACATTTTAGTTTCGATTGCATTTCGATTAAATTAACATTTCATTCGGATATCATGTTGAAATCTTAGTTTATGAGAATACCAAAAGATGATGTTTAGTATATTTTTTGCAATCGAAATGCAATCGAAATGATATTGAGATGTAATTTTAACAATTTTATTTATGGGAATTGGCCTTCTGATCGAAAAAGCGTAAGACGGATGGAGAGTAGACAGCTATCCCCTCTCTACGGCGCGGCGAAAATGTATGCCTGGGCCTACTGTTTTTAATTTGGCTGTGAGTGTATTAAGACGTACATATGGTATTTTTTAACGGACGACTATTGACGGACGACAAATGTCGGACGACAAATGTCGGACGACAAATGTCGGACGACAAATGTCGGACGACAATTTGTTGGACGACAAATGTCGGACGACTATTTTTTTTTTTCATCTAAAACTCTTTTTGCGTATGTTCTCGCGACATATGAGATTTTACACAGATATACAGTTTTCACTTCTGCCTGCACTCCCGGAGTGCGCTGTTTTTTTTTTCCTAATATTGTAGGTGTTGTTTCAAAAATCTATATTCAACAATTTATACTGCAACAGATATGAAAGTCCAAAATATCGATATGAGAACTCATCTCCAGGGAAATTCACTTAAGCATAGAGATTGAAAAAACTTGTAAGTCGAGTTAATAATAGAGTATTTTCGATGCTTTGTTTTAGACGACTTTCTAAACATTTCACATGGAAACATCCTTTTCAAAAAAAAGGGAAATCTAATATTCTAATTCTAAAACTACTTATCGAGTTACAAATAGTGGTACATCAAAATTTGGTTAAAGGTAGCACAAAAACCTTTGGACACTTTGGCATAGTAACTTAAGGTGAACGGGAAGGTACCTGCGCGCTCTCCATACAAACGTAGTCGACTGTTTCCTCCCTGGATAATGACACTAGAGCAAATATTTTTGTGCCATAAAACCTATCACTGCCATGACTATGCCCCTATGTTTTGGTTTTTTTCATTTTCTAATTATCATAGAAATTAAAATTAAAAAAGTTAAAAATTAAAAAAAAAACAAAAAATAGGGGCATGGTTCATGGCTGTTATAAGTTTTATGCACCAAAAATATTTGCTCTAGTGTCATTATCCAGGGAGGAAACAGTCGACTACGTTTGTAATAGTTTGTATGGATAAAGCCCCCGGTACCCTTTCCTCTTAAAATGCTGCAGTGCACTTTGAAACTCATGCCAATCGATAGAGGGTATTATGGCAAATAAATAATGCCTTCACACCAAACCGCTAAAGCGTCTCGGAAACGGGATATTTAACCAAACGTGTTGATGTTGTCCTATGATTCTCCAAAAAAGCGCGGTGCATTTTGAGCCCCATACCTTTCGATAGAGGGTATTATGGCGAATAAATAATGCCTTTACACCAAACCGCTAAAGCGTCTCGGAAACGGGATATTTAACCAAACGTCTTGCTGTTGTCATATGATTCTCCAAAAAAGCGCGGTGCATTTTGAGCCCCATACCTTTCGATAGAGGGCATTATGGCGAATAAATAATGCCTTTGCACTAGACCGCTAAAGCGTCTCAGTCAGTTAGTGGTCAGTTACTTTGAATTGGACGAACGACGCTCAAACCAATGACGGATTGGTCGAAAAATTTGCCATAAAGGTGTAACCAACGCAGTGGGCATCCGCCAAGAAAGGATTTTGGAAGATGGAAACCATACGCGGACGAAGTCGCAAGCAAAATCTAGTTCCTTATAAGGAAAGAAAGTTATTATTGTTTCGCGCTACACCTACGTCTATCAATCAAGATTAGTTGTTTAATCACAGTTAAGCTCTCAATGTCTCTGCTAAACTTAGTAGTATAAACTGGCTTGTGTTTGTTAGTTACACCAGAGGTAAAGTCAATGTCTTACACCATTTCCCTCACATGATGTTAATATGTAAACGTAATCTGTACCACATACCTGTACTTTGGTCTGTATATAAAAAAAAAGGAAAAACGACAAAGTTTTTTTCCACTGTCTAGGGTCCCCGTTTCTTTGGGAGTCTTTGAGTCACGCATTCTTTTAGGAAAGCGGGCTACATCTTAGACCGCATCGTCACTTACCATCGTCTGAGATAGTGGTCAAAAAGTGACTATAAAAGTTTTATTGTTTTTTGCATCCCACTCGATTTCCTAACCTCTACCCTCTACTACACTCTACCCTTCACCTTCCTCAACTTCTCGTCCATCCAACGGTTGCCTGGAAGAGATTGCTTTGAGCGATAAGGCCGCCCTTTGTAACACTTAGACTTAAGGTTTGTTTTTATTTTATTAATGTAATTTAAAAATGGTGTTTTCAATAAAGAATTTATCTATCTATAAAGAGGAAAGATTTGATTGTTTAAAAAAAAAAAAATATTTCAGGACATATTACACATCGCCATCGAGCCCCAAGCTAAGCAACTTAATGCTTGTGTTATGGGTGCCAGACAACGGATAAACTACTTATATACTTTTTTTTTGTAAATATATACATATTATACATATAGGAAACACCCAGAACCAGAAACAAGAATTTATGGAATTTATTTTATGGATTTATTTTTTTATTTTTTTTATTTTTATTTATTGTTTGTTTGCATTAAATAGGCTTCGAAACTACTGGACCGATTTTGATGAAACTTTGTATGAAAAGACATTTATTCATTGGTGTCATATTTTTATCCCGATATTCCCACGGCATAGGAGTTTACGCGGGTGAAATCGCGAGGTGATGCTAACTTATTGTAATATATATTTTTTAGGTTGGTTTAACTTAAGTAACAACAACTTGCTCTTATTTTAAAGCCTTCGAGCCGTCGACCTAGTTACTGGTTATGAGCAGTTATATTTAAAACACCTATAAAAGTTATTATTCGCTTTAATCAATCCTTACGCAGAGGCCGGGCTTTGTAGGTATTGATGCTTAGTCGACGAGAAGTAATTTTCCAATAGACTAGATACTTTAAACCCTGCACGCTTGTTGGTTTGTTAGATGCAGTAAAAGATTTCGAGAATATCGAGTGATATTTGAGAAAATGAATCTTGTTTTGAAGCACATATGTCTTTATTTTAGGGTTCCGTACCCAAAGGATAAAAACAAGACCATTTTACTAAGACTCCACTGTTCACCTGTGTGTATGTAACCAGGCTGTGTCTCATGAACCGTGATAGCTAGACAGTTGAAATTTTCACAGATGATGTACACTGTACAGTATGGGTCATAAGTAAATAATCACTTTGCTACAATAATACTATCAACAAGTATTGGAGTTACGACCTTCTTCTAATAGACGTTACACACAAACTTAAATACTTGAATTAAAAGTACTCAGTATGATTATTATTTTCAACATGTTAGCTATGTCTTTAGTAGACCGAGTGGTATAAGCCGCCACCCGCTACACCAACCGACGTGGGTTCGATCCACAGGTTACGTTGTTATAATGTTCAAATAGCGCTGCACAGGATTGTAAACGTTACGGTGGGCAGAGACTTTTGACCGTGGATTGTATGTATTTCTGTTGCCGCTATAACAACAAATACTAATTAACGTAAGAATCATCAAAATCGGCCCACGCGTTTGGGCTCTAGAGAGCCACATAGGTTCAAACTTACATACATACATAGACTGATGAACACATTACCACTCCTTTGCGTTGCGCAGTCGGTTAAAGACAGAATATAATGGTACGGACGGAACCCTTCGAGCGTGAGTCCGAATCGCACTTGACCGGTTTTTGTTTGTATACTTTGCAGTAGAATAAAAGAAAAAGATTTTACAAGTCAAGAGCCATAATAATAGCAGTTCCCACTTCGGCAACAATGCATTTCAACTCAAGACGTCACTTGAACGGGAAACCTAACAATCGTACGAAACAAAACTTCGATGCCAAACAAAACAAAAGTTCCAATTGAAAATCGAAACATGTTTCGTTTCTATCGACCACCTACTCGATTTGACACAGTGTAGCCAAGTGTGGTAAACTCATGGTAAACTCGAGTTTTGCGGGCTATACTTGATATTAGCTAATCACTTATTGTCGCAGCCACTGTTTATTTGTTTTTTTTTACATGACCACATCATTGTCAGCGGCAATATCCTTGATTGTTACTTAAATGTCACGACTCTATGTTTGTATAATATTATCTATTGTGAAATTGTGATTAGAAGATAACAAACACACATCAATATAATGAACCAAAAACCAAAAACATAACAAAATTACGATGGAGTCACATCATACTTTGATATTAAACTTGCATATCGCACACCTAGATCGAAACTGTCATAACTCAAAAAACATGATTTTTGGGAAATGGCAAAAAACTGATATTATGAAAACTATGCACGATAGCAACATTTTGTAAAAATATTTTGAAATGTATTAGAAAATAAACCATTATGATATTAATCAGGTTATAAATTAAGTCTTAGATAATGAGAAAACGACTAATTTAAAAAATGCTGTTTGAAACTGTAGTAAAATGAAATAAAAAATCAAATTTGTTAAGCAATAAGTAAGAAAACAGACTTTACTCAAAATACATCACAAAACAAAGTGTATTAAAACCAGCAAAACTGTATTAAGTCAAAATACTTTGTAAGAAAGTTGTCGCAACTCAAAATACAACACCCTAGTTGCACGAGTGGGTGTAGACAAAACTGATTCGTCTCGCCATCTCTTGGACACTAAAGTAAACTGAATTACTTCGGTTTTATTGCCGTGTAGGTAATCGTATCAGGAATCCGAATATGCTGTTAACTCAAAATGCGACATTTTTGAGTTACAACAGTTTTGATCTAGCTGTGCGATATGTAGGTTGGAATACGGCTTCACACGCGCCTTCCAAAGGTCCGGGGCCCATATCCCCGTGATATGGAACACATTTCAGTAAGCACAACTATAATAAATACATACAAATTATAAATAAAACACACCAATCAGAGCGTCCCCACGCGGCATCGTCTCAAGAGGCTGGCGGTATTTCCTCTTCAATTAAATAAAATCGAGTTCAAGTGAGATTACGTATCTATAAATATGTCATTTAAAGTTTTTTTTAAAGTATTGATTGATTGACTGACTGATACCTATATCAATGTACCAATGGACAGGCTGGGTTAATATTTGGTAATAGTTAAGTAACTATTATTACCAAGGCACATCTGCTTAAAAACGATTTTGGTTTTAACTTCTAAAACCTAGTTTAGTCAATGTTTCAGCGAAGGGGCTTTAATATGAAAGGGGGTTGTTTAAGACGTAAACAACCCCCTAAACAACAACCGGTAAGCAACTTTTGTTTCACGACTTTTAGAAATTTGAACTTTTTTTTCAATAATTCTGAGGGAATCTTTACTTGAAAATCAGCTGTTTCATACAAAAACTGCGAACGATATGTTCGAATTTCCAAAAGTTGTAAAAGTTGTTCGCCTAGACGACCTCCTTTCGTATTAAAACCCCTTCCCTTAAATACATTGAATAAATTAATTAGTTTTTAAGATTGTAGCAAAAATGATACCTTTCTTATTTTGAGAAATAGGTTAATCACTACATAGTATAAAACAAAGTCGCTTTCTCTGTCCCTATGTCCCTATATCCCTTTGTATGCTTAAATCTTTAAAACTACGCAACAGATTTTGTAGCGTTTTTTTTAAATAGATAGAGTGATTCAAGAGAAAGGTTTATACGAGTATGTATAAGACATGCATAATATAGCCGTGCGAAGCCGGGGCGGGTCGCTAGTAAGGTATATTTGAACTGTATTATGTGCGCAAAGGCAGAATTAATTTTTTGTCGTAGTCCGTAGCCCTCCGTAGCCAAAACGGGTCGTAAGCTATGATGATTTAAAACTCTACGATATTCCGTCGTAGACTGTCTACGGTGTAGGCAATTGTAAAGCTTAATTTAAGTAGGCATTGCTTTTGCTACCAAAAAAGTATGTAACTACATACGTATATTTCATTAATTAAACATAGCAAAGCAAACAAAATTGTGGTTTTGAACTCGCCAAAACTGGCAAAACGTTCTCCCGCAAATCATAAAACATTTAAAATTTTAACAGTTCTGCTTTTAACAGATTAATAAATAATTATGAACATCTATCAAATGATTTTCTTACCACAAGTTTTAATGGATACAAATAATAACAAACCCAAAGAATTAAAAATATTACGAAAGATAATAATGTTGAATTGAGTGTTTTGTTAAAATATCGTCGAAAACATTTTAATCATGTTTAATTAACTTTGTTAATTTAACATGATAAAATGGAGTTAAGTAAATGAATTTACTTTATAATATTCCCAAAATAATAAAATATGGTTTATTTATTAACGAAATTATCGCGTTTAATTGTAAAACAATATTAATTCAATATTTTTGGAACATTACCTACCACCCAATTAATTAAACAAATAAGGTGAATTCAATGTTCGGACAAGATTTGAATATAATTTCAAAATTGTATACAGCTCTTGTTTGTAAAGTGTGGTTACGTTTTTTTTTGAGAAATCGCTGAATTTAGTTTCTATAGATTTATCAATCTATCTAGTCTCTTTCCTAGCGGGTAAAGTCTTATAACCCGCTACTCAAGTTCTTTGGGCAAATGGCGTTTCGCGAATAAATATTCTATTTAACAAAATCATATCTAAAAATATAAAATTGAAGCCGAACTGACTGATATATTAACGCCATAGATATCACAAATGTTACAAATTATTTGTGTTGGTATTATTAACCATACTGGCAACACTGTAGGTTGGCAGCATTGAGTCACTAAATGCTACCAACAGCCAAAAACGTGAACCTAGCATGGCCGACATTCAATTCAGAGCCGTCACAAGCCGTTTTTCTAAAACACACGTCTACGAAGAAGCATAAAATTATTTATAAGGAAATATCTGATTTATAGAATAAACTAGTTAATTTTGTTCTACTAAGTATACCAGTGTTTTTACATAACGTCGTTTCACAAAATACAATGATTAAAGCACAACTCAAACCCATGAATCAGGATAGATAGATATTATGACGTGGGTATACGCTAAGCAAAGATTTTGTAAAATTCATAAAAGAATAGTTATTCTAAATTAAATAAAGTGTATAAAATTAAAAACAATTGACCACCTATAAACTAAGTTAGGATATCTGGCTTTGAAACGCGCCCTCAAATGAGAAGAAAACACAAGAAACTCCTGGGTTTTTTTCCTGTGATCTCTGTTCCGTGTTTCGGTACCTACTTTGTACCTTTAAGTGCTCCTGTTTTTGTATCATCTGTATCTATCTATGTGGTTGTGTTAAAGAAAATCTAATTTTAACGTACAAAAGCAGACTGTCGAAAATCTCACACACCAATAAAATATTTTCCCATCTCTGATCCGCACCACCGTGTCTCGTGTGACGTATCATCAATCATTCTCTACGCGAATTCTGATTCTCATTTAGTCTCACAAAATGCCTCACAAATGTGTCATGGAAAATGGGGTACATTCGTTTGGTAAATGCCACTTCTGTGGGAACATTTGTTAGATTATTTTCACGTTTGGACGAATACTTTAACCATTTATTAATATGAAAGGTGGACTGACTGATAGTCAACTTATAGTTCGAAACCCTTACGATCGAGTTAGCTTAAACGCGGGATGCAAATTATACCTAAACTAGAAACCCGCTCCGGCTTCACTCGGCTATTATGCATGTATCACTACATAGTATAAAACAAAGTCGCTTTTTATGTCCCTATTTCCCTTTGACTGCTTAAATCTTTAAAACTACGCAACGGATTTTGATGGGTTTTTTTTTAATAGATAGAGTGATTCAATAGGAAGGTTTATATGTATAATACATGCATAATATAGCCGTGCGAAGCCGGGGCGGGTCGCTAGTTATACATATAAACCTTCCTCTTTAATCACACTATCTATAAAAAAGCCGCATCAAAATCCGTTGCGTAGTTTTAAAGATCTAAGCATATATAGAGACAGACAACGAAAAGTGTTTTATACTATGTAATGATAGGAGGTTTGCCTAGATAGCTTTTCTTTAAGCAAGAGATGTCACTGAAGCAGAATGCCTGAAATGCGACAATGACTAAACAAGCTGTTTTTCTAAATTTCAATTCCTATTTGAATATGGGTTTCGTCAATTAGCATAATATGGTCTACCTATTAATATTGTCAAACAAACTTTCAAATTTATAATATTAGCAAACATACGTTTGTTTGTTACTCTTTTACGCAAAAAATATTAAACCTATTAAAACGTTTCAATGTGGTTTCATCATCTTCTTTTCTCAGGGTGCCTCTCCAACTAGTGAAGGTTGGCAGTCAGCTCAGAATATTTGACCCGATCTCTCGCGTGGCTAAAAAGTTGTCCACTCTCTTCCTACGACCTACGATTTTTTCCTACGAAAGACTTTCCCTTTTCCAGCAACTTTCCCCATCATTATCAATTGCAGGAGGTCATATCTCGGATTCCTCGAAAGGTGTCCTAAATAAGCAACTTTCCCTTGTTTAATGGTTTTCAAAAGCTTGCGTTTTTGACCAACTCGACGTAGAACCTTCTCGTTCAATTTCATGCATACATGTTTCCAAATGAATAAAGACATTTTGACTTCGACTTTGATTGCGTTGAAACTCGGTATAGATATAGCTGGAAACCTAGCTGGATTAACTTAATAGGCTACATTTATACCAATAGTCCTCCGGGACTAGGACCTACGTGGGAAAAACCGCGAAGAGCAGCTAGTTTACGTATATTAATATAGACCCAGCAAAGGTACCCAAACTTACTTAAGATGATTTTTTAGAGAGCGGTGTTGGCTTAGTGGTAGGTACCTCGACTTTCATTCTGAAGGTCGTGGGTTCGAATCCAGGCCGGCCGTGCACCAATGTATTTTTCTTAAGAAAAATACATTGGTGCACGGCAATGTATTTTTCTTAAGAAAAATACATTGCTCTTACGGTGAAGGAAAACATCGTGATGAAACCCGCGGCTTAGTTGGCTCCAGAAGTATTGACAAGTTCTCTCCTCCGGACATGGTCGACTAAGCTGAGAGGGTAGTAGGTGATAGGTACTGGGCAAGCCTACTCCATCTTCACGCAAAAAGGACCCAATTAAAAAGGGTCTAATCGCGGAAAACAGCCCGTATACAAGTACAAGTACAAGATGTTTTTTTTTAAATAACACCTTTCCGTTGGAAAGGGCAACCCAGGAGCCCAATTTTTGAATCGTTCGCCCCGCGTCGAGCGCTCGATTTCTACTGATATTCGTTCGACATCGGAAATTCGCTATTTTTGAATCGCTCGATCGTAACGAGTGGTCTCCACCACTCGTCGCCGACAGGCGAGTGGTAGAATAAACGTCAAACAATCAAAGTCAAACATTCGGAAAGGATCTTTCAAAAAATATTTAAGTAGGTATTTCTTTTGGGATTATTTAGGATTTAATTATCTGCGATAAACGAATAAAAATGGACATTTCAAATTTAGACGACGAACGATTCAAAAATACAGAAAATTGGTGTCATGCGACTTGGAAGTCGAGCATGACTTGTAGGCGTATACGACGATGCTATGTCACACGAGCGATTCAAAAATATAGCCCCTGGAATCCTTTTAGGGATACGTAACTCAATAGTGTTCTAAAATCAACTTAACCTAACATTATTCAATAAAGACCATTGAGCTACGCGCATGATACGGTGATGGGCTTTTTGTCACATTACTTTTAAGGTTCCATAAATGTCGAGTAATCCAATTTATAAGAATTGAAGTGTCTTGTAAATGTCTCTTCAATTTAACATGAGGCTATAAGACAATAAAATGGAATTTTATTGAACTATTGGGACTATAAAGTCCGTGGACTTTATGTCCAGTGTTGAATGGCGAAAATCTAAGCAATCTCTTGTGAGTGAAATTATTTAATTGGGCTATTGGATTATTTCAAAAGTTTTTTAAATTTAGAATTTATGTAAATTACTTTGTTACAATAAAATTGTTTCATTATATTATGCCTTACTTGAATTTTTATTGGGGCTGTCGAAATAAATACTTACGTACTTGCGATGATCCTACCACTACATTATTATAGTACCTATATTGTATGTACAAACAAAACGTCATGTGCAGCAGATTTTTTTATATCCATATAATATATAAAAATCAATGCAACTTTTCGTTGTAATTTTATAACTCAAGAAGCGGGCTTACCTATCCAAACCAAATGTTTAAGCTATGTTCGGACTATTTAGTAGATGGTGTATGTGAAGTTTGCACAAAATCGGTCGAGCAGTTCTTCTTTTAACGCATTTTTTTAACCGATTTGTATGATTTTTTTACTTATATGGCAAAACAACGTTTGCCGGGACAGCTAGTATCTTATAAGATTACTGACCACGCTTCCCGATATAATACAACTAGAGGATAGGAACTTCTCTCTTACAAAAAGATAAACATTTGACCTCAAATCATCATAAAGCTTGTAATAAATATTATTATACCCACATACCTGCTTTTTAAAAGCTTTTTTCCTATAAATTGAGTCGCGAGCTTGGCCCAATTCAGCCGGTTGCGATTTTTATCGCTGAAACTGGCCTTCCTACTTTCGCTACCTTGGCATAAACGTGAAAAATCATTTTATGGTGTTTTATGCCTGGTTGTAAAACATATATGTAAGTAAACCATAGAATATATAATTAGTACGCAAAGCTATAGGTGTATATAAAATATAGGCACAGGTACACCTATTAAAATTGTAATAGTTAAAGTTTCGTTCGAAATTTCAATTTATTTCAATTTAAATCGACAACGAAATGTTTTTCTACGGCAAAACTACGTTAACCCAATCATTATTTATTTATTGATACTGATGATGTTTGAAAATTTTAAAAATTTAATACGCTAGGTATGTGGTTTCTACCTTGTGCGATCGATCTTTAACCGGTTACCGTGAGGTTCTTCCATTTTTTACACTTAGTGAATCTGAAACTGATGGTCACAGTAGGGTTCGCTTGCTTGGAAACGGCTTTGATATTTATGTAACTGGACAAACGTAGACATTTAAATTTTGGTAGGTTAATTATTATATCATAAAAATAAAAGTACAACTAATCAAAAACCTATCCTCTTATTGTTCCCGCAAAGATTCCTATAACGCTAGCAGCATTGTCAGAACGACAAGAGAGTTTTTAAATATAAATATCCAATGAAAGTCAAAAAATTCCATATGTGTCTAAAAATTAATGGAAGATGAAGAGTTGAGAACATGTAGGTACCTATTATACCTAGTCTCTGTCGTGATAAGAAAATCGAAACAATTTTTACAGCCATCATCCAATCTGGTACAAATAGCAATGCGCTTTCAATGCAAGAATGGAGTCATAAATCTATAGAGGCAATATCGATACGTTTTATCTTCGACAAGCAGACTGTCTGAGTGTCAACATTTTAAACTGCGATAGATGTAAAGTAGGTACGAGTCGGTACAATAAAAAGATACGTTCACAGGAGTAGATTGATAGATAGATAACTTTATTTCTATAATACAGTAAGGAACAAATAACACAATATATATTATGTTATGGACCAAGTGATTAATTGGTCATTATATATATCTTGTATAATAGCGTTTAAAAGGAGCTCGTTACCCCATAGAATCTATCTCTATTATCACACTGCCCAACGATCAGGTGGTTCATAATTCCAAGACAATGTGATGAATATTAAAGTTTAGTTGATAATTACTCACTTTGCCCGAAGTAGCTTGTTATTATACTGAATGCCCAGGCATTATGTATAATGCCCGAATAAATCACTTGGTCCATAACATATACCTACACAAAGCAAAGTAATAGCTAGAAAGTATAAGATGTACCTACAAATGGGCAAATGGATTCACTTTTAAACTGGGTTTTTTTATTAATACCTATGTAAGTATTAACTAAACTCTCCAACCCTTTTTAATTAAGTACCTTACTTTTATTTTGATTATCAAAAAGTTTTGTTTAGTTAGTTGTTTTTCTTTCTTAACTAAATCCAAACGTTAATACGCTAATCTTTTTTAAATGAATTTATATTATGACTGCGGTTCACCTGCGACAAATACCTTCATCATTTCAAGAAATGCAGTTAGACGCAATCTCGTCTAAATAAGTTGGCAAGCCAATCTTATTGCTAGCAGAGCTCCAGCATATTTACAGTAGATACCACTTCTAAGTAGGTACTTCGGGTAGGAACAATCTCTGCGGCTTCTCACTCCTTAACATTTTTTATTCTGAATGATTTCATTGTTATTCTGCAAGTATCTTTATTGGTTTCAATGAAACTGAGTGGTTTGAAAGTTTTTTTTCTATAATTTCGTTATAGAGTAGCTACTTATTTAGTGCAGACGATAGATTCCAGTCCGATTTGGAATTGTAGGTCAGACTTATCGATTGTATTTGTTACGAAATTTAATTTTGAAAATCTTACCATGTAAGTAACTTGACTTGATTAATGTTTTCGTATTGCTATTCATTATACAATTCACCTAAGTACCTACGTATGTATTCTTACAGCTACGGATAATGCTCACAATTTTCAGTTTGTCGAAGATAAAAGTGATTTGTGTACCTTACTCAAAACGACAAGAGAGCTTTTGAAATTGAAGCGATTTGACGCGAGATAAATGTAAATTGCAGTAGATATTTTACCGCCTTGTTTGACGCGGCTTGTGAAGCCTAAAGTATTACAGACAATGTGCAGATTTCAGACTATTTGATCGGTCGATAGGTGCTTGACCGTTCAATAAATAGTTTAAATGAAAAAAATTTGATATTATTTATAGGATAGTCCGATTGATAGAACCACTGCCAATAGAATTTAATATTATTAAAACGATGGTTCGATTGATAGAACCACGGACAGTTTTATTTGCCCGTGGTTCGATTGATAGAACTCCGGCAGTCGGACCACGACCAATAAACGAAAAAAAAAGTGAATGTCTGCTATAAATTGAAAAGTCGATCTTCCGGGGCGGGCGGCGCGGCGGGCGACGCGTTAAAAACAAAAAAGGTGAATCAAAAGTGTATACTCACTTACTTAAGAGTTAAACTGTAGCAGAACGAAATTTTTTCTCAAATAAACTTTTATTGAACGACTTTATGCGAGATAAAATGTTGTCGTTTGCGTCACGAGGCTGTTCAAACGTTAATAATTAAGTAAACGTTCTTTCCGTCTGTCCAAAATGTTACAGCAGGATCAAATACATTAAAAATTGCGTAGGCATTGTTGGTAGGTCGATATTAACGCATCATAATTTATGTTGATACTTGGTAAAACATTGCGATAACACCACTTATTTGTGTGTTCTTTACCTTTTTTTGGTCTAAAATATCCTATCTCATTTAGATTTTCAATCAAAAAGTGCATTCCTAAAAGATATATGTATATGTTATGGACCAAGTGATTAATTCGGGCATTATACATACAGCAGCGCTCATTTTGTTTTAGTTTTTTTTGTTTAGTTTTGCATTTAAAGCGCGGACACGGAGGTCCAAGCATCTATAAAATAAATAAATTTTGTGTATCAAATGTTGATTTAATGTCTTAAATAGAACTAACAGTAATAAAACATGTATTTTTATTACCCTGCCCAATACGTGACAGGCATTATGTATAATGCCCGGGCAATATGATTATTTCAATAGTTGACCGAACGAGCGAAGCGAGAGAGGTCTAGTGTTGAGAAGGGTCGGTCGCTCGTATGTTTGTATGTTTGTATGTTTGTATGTTTGTATGTTTGTATGTTTGTATGTTTGTATGTTTGTATGTTTGTATGTTTGTATGTTTGTATGTTTGTATGTTTGTATGTTTGTATGTTTGTATGTTTGTTCGACGATAACTTGAGTACCGTTGCTCTGATCTTCATGATTTTTGGTATACAAGTAGTTGAGGTCCATAGAATTTTTAAGTTCGAACATGAGCAGGATCGGTCAGGGGGTTACGGAGATAGGGGTCCAAAAGGGGATCTACCTACTATATGGCACACAAACTATACTGCAAATATACCCGAGTGAGGTATCAAATGAAAGGGCGTAACTTCGGTGACAATAATATGGTACCATGGAACTGATCTGATGATAGAGCTGGAGGGAATCTGCAGGAATTATCTCATTATCCATACTTCATAGTTCATTCATTCAAACTACATTCGAACTTCGCAATGAAACGACACAACCCCATCGAGTTTGGGCTCGTTAGAATCGTCTTGACGAGTAGTTTGTCTTTCAATGGTGACCAGGGTCTGATGATGGAACTGGAAGGTGGTCATAGGAACTTCGCAATGAAACGACACAACCCCATCGAGTTTGGGCTCGTTAGAATCGCCTTGACGGGTAGTTTGTCTTTCAATGGTAACCAGGGTCTGATGATGGAACTGGAAGGTGGTCATAGGAACTTCGCAATGAAACGACACAACCTCATCGAGTTTAGGCTCGTTAGAATCGTCTTGACGAGTAGTTTGTCTTTCAATAGTAACCAGGGTCCGATCTAACATACGCCCGAATACTGAAAGGCTACTTGACCAAAAAGTATAAAATAAATTTATAGAATAAAAAACAAAAAAAAAACACGCTTTAATAAAAAAAGTCCAACTAAAAAATAGAAAATAAAATCTAATAAATTTGGATTAAGAATATTGTACTTAAATAGTAAGCGTGTTACATTGTGATTGCAAAAGAAAAATAACGAAGGTGTAGCATCACAAATTCACAATGTAACACGCTTACTATTTACAATATTCTTAATCCAAATTTATTTAAATTTAAAATTTATAGAAATTTATTACTTTGCCCCAAATCGTCCGAACTTTCTTTGCTTCATTTCCTATAATTATTTATTTCATAATCATGGGCTGTTTTACAATAATAGTGGTGGATAGTATTAAATAGTAGGAATGTTCGGTTCTAGCCGATCTAGAGACTCTGATAATTATAAAATTTGTGACTAATTTTTTTATAATTTTTATTGACTTGTTATATTTTAGTTTAGGGACTTATTACAGGACATATTGGCCTCAAACTTCTCTAATATATTCTCGTTCTCGAGCTTGTCTTCTCGTTTCCTCTTACGTAACATTATGATAAGTAGATACATAAGGAAGGAAGGAAAGGAATTACTATCTTCTGGATATTATGTTGGACACATTCAAAATGTCTTGAGTAAAAACAAAGAGTCAACGGATGTCCAGGGTGTGATGATTGAGCTGGCCTATGCTTATAGAACTTAACAACAACAAGTTATGCCTATCGTGTTTGGATTCTCTAAATCATCCAATGTCAGATAATAGCGATACAAGGCACCTATCATTCAAATAAGATAGACCTGTCGTATTTGGAGTCTTTCGTCGTTATATTATACATTTTAGTACTTTACGCTGAAATATAATAAACGCTGAAAAAAACTCGTGAGGTCTCAGTTCGGGGCGAACTACTAGTTTTAATCACATTGCACTCTCATATTGGTCATTATTCATAATGCCCGGGCATTATGTATAATGTCCAATTAATCACTTGGTCCATAACATATACAATGTATAGTCAGAAAAGACAACAAGATAAATTTACTCCATTATAATTTCTCGAAGTTTAAGCAAAGTGCAATCACTGGACGATCACCAAAGACACTTTCCCACCCCAAAGGTTAAACGACATTCCTATTTAAGATTATTTTTTATGTTACAGCAACTTTGCTCAAAATTGTTTTTAATCAAATAAAGGCAATTTGTTAAAGATTTTTATAAGGTTTCAACAATAAATAAGAGAAGTGTGTGTAAATGAATTGAACGATTGCCATGCGTCCTCTGCTTTGTGGAAGTTTTCTTAAGAGTGAAATACTAAAATAAATTAGGTTTAATTTAAAACGAAAAAAAAGGAATTTCACTAAATGGAGCTCAAAAAGGTTGGGAACGAAAAGAAATTAGTGGAGAAACCGAACGCATAAATTACTGGATAATATTTTAAGACTCGCGGACGTCTAGTTAATGAAAAAGAACGAGATCAATATAGATCGTTAGTGCTCGCTAATTACTGGCTTGGTATTTGAGAGGAATCCTGAGAAACTCATTTGCAGACTCCAGCCGCGCCGCCTTCTTGGTGACGCCTCATTTTACAACTAGTAAATTGACGGAACGTTGTAAATTAAGTTGAGCGTTTACACCGTATAGTAGAACCGCGTCGAGTTGGCTTTGCAAAACCACGTCGTGTTGGCTTACGACAGCAGACTTTATCTTAGTAGGACCTACATAAAGACTGCAGCACATACAAATATATCATTAATTTAAATGGAAGTCCTTTCCCACTCTACAATTTTGCACATCACTATCACTATCACTACATAGTATAAAACAAAGTCGCTTTCTCTGTCCCTATATCCCTACGTATGCTTAAATCTTTAAAACTACGAAACGGATTTTGATGCGGTTTTTATTAATAGATAGAGTGATTCAAGAGGAAGGTTTATATGTATAATACATGCATAATATAGCCGTGCGAAGCCGGGGCGGGTCACACATAAATAGGAAGTAATTTTAGAATGTTGAGGAAAAGTGAATGTTAATGGACACAGTCATTTTACAGTCTCATTTGGTAAAATGATATATCGTTTTCCACTTGTTAGTAGATGCACAATGAGACGATGTTATTTTAAATGAGAGATTAATTCCGAAGCCCTTACTTACGTGGGTTAGTAATACTTTAAACCAACCTGAGCTTACCTCAACTTAGTCTGTCTTTATCTCGGAATAACTAAATCAGACCGAGAAAAGTTTCACTCGCTACGTAAAGAAAGCAGAGCTAGACAGCAAGCTGTGGTTTTATTGAGCAATATAAAAAATAATAGGTCAAGCTACAAAAATGTACAACATTTTTCTTACAACTATATAAAACTATACTAGCTTAAACCCGCGACTTCCACCGCGTTGGGGTTAAAAATTTTAAAATTATTTCTTAGCGGATGCCTTTGTTTCTCTGTGCGCCAACATTTTTATAACTCGTCCTGTCCGCGTCCATTGGCTTGAGCTATTATAGTAATTATTTTCCCGGGTCTTAATCGCGTATTTTTTTTTTTGTTATTTATTTCTCTTACCTCGACGTTCGACCAAACCACTGGATTGAGTTGCATGCACCGCGTGTCCCTTCCAATGAACGACATTACTACCCTAGAATTGTACGTGAAGCGGTTGAAATTAAGAAACATGTCAATTTCAACCGGGAAAGTGGATACAAGCTCTCATCTACGTGGAATCCAGTGATAAAAATGTGCAAGTGTCGCGAGATATCTCCGGATATATCTTCGGATATAGTGAGTGTGGTGTGCCGCGGCCCTTATAACTGTTGACAAAACTGTTTATAAAATCGAGTGTCGGTACTCGACCTACCCTCGGTTACTACCCTCAACTATCAACATGAGAGGACAACGCTCGCCGCTGCTCCAGTCTCCTCGCGACCGTGACTATTGTAACATAGTCGAAACGTCAAGGTAAGAGAAATAAAAAACAAAAAAAAAAAAAACGCGATTAAGACCCGGGCTATGAATACAAATCGTGTGAGTTTAAAAAGTTTTTTGAGCTATCATGATTTTGAATTTTATATTTATAGAAATATAATACACACACGTAAATTGTAAAAATAGTATAATGTACAGTACAGCATCGCTTCATTCCTTTACGTAGGGAGTTTATAAGGACTTTGCTTTATGCACATTTTCTGCAGAGCTGTCACAGTTTTTATAAAGTTACAATAACAAACCTAAGCCTTAATTTATTCAAGTTATTTTCAACGAAAATAAATTGAACTGAAATCTATGCGAAGTTGTATTTATTGTACTTAATGTTACGTATTTCTCCAATACTCGTGTTGATTAAATTTGATTGATAAAATCATTTCCGAACTCCTTCTCAACAGGGTGCGATCGAGTGTAAATCAAATAAATTATGATCGCTACAAAAAACTTGTGTTAGCCTATGTTTCATGTTGATTTTGTTTATGTGTTTGCTTCAATTAGGTAGAGGTACCTATAGTTGGAAAAGTAGTCACAGGAGACATACTTATTTACTGATTATTGAAGGGATTTTCAAGATGTGAAAAAGAAGTTGGCACTTGTATATATGAGCTTTTTGTGTCGCCAGTGTCGCTACACATTAAAGGGGTTGTCTATACAAACTGACACATCTAACTTAGTATGAAATATTATGTTCATTTTAAGAATCTTGTCATTATTCTCGCGATTCCATGCAAGGCGGGTGCATTGTCTGGCATCTCAGACGGCCCGTATTCTAGAACATAACTTAAAACTAGATTTACGTAAATCGAGTTTTAAGTTCAGATTGTGAACTAATTCGTCGTCTTATTCCAAAACGCGTCTTGAGTCGAACTATGATCGAATTCATCCTAGACGTGTCTTAAGTACGTCTATGGTTCAAGTCTGTTTAATTTAAGGTTTTATTGTGTTTGATAAAACTATTTCATTTTACGTAGAAAATAAAAAATATATAAATATGTATTAGACACAAAACAAATCAGAAAAGTGAAAAAAAAATGACAAATTTAAATAAAAATGCATAAATTATTTAAAATTAGACATCATTTTGTTGTAAGCTTTAAAAAAATAATTAATATTGCATTACTATTTCCGATTGTTATTATAAACCTATTTCGTAAATAGGAACGAAATGTTTGGCATCAATGTCATTTTATGTCATGTCATTCTATCAGTCAATCAAACCAGTTATAGTACGGGGCGTAAGCTCGCCAAGTCGATGATTTTGGTTCCATCTGACGGAAAGCTTGAAACTTGGCATGCTTGGATGTCGAAGTAGAAACAAACCGTATTTATTACAAAACATTTTTTTTATTTTTTTATAATATTATGTTATTAGACCCTCCGATAGTAGTTTATACCTGAGTTTGAATCCTTGAAAACCCTGGGCTACTCTCGCGGTGCTACGAAATTATTGGTCGGATCATTTTCCAAGGCATGTACCGGCAGAAGTAATGGTCCTAAAGGAAAAGTCATAGAATATATATTCGTGGATAATACAATTACCTTTAATTTGATTCCAAAGAGGTGCTGCTAGGATTGACAGTTTTCTCAGAAACAAAGAAATAGTTTACTACTATTTAAATATTTAATTCAATTGAATTTTGGTAAATGATAAGGCCAATTCTCGTAAATAATATTGTTTAAATTACATTTCAATATCATCCCGATTGCATTTCGATTGCAAAAGATACCTTCAAAGTCAGTTTTTTTTTACAAAAAGCTAACTTTGAGGGTATTTTGAGCTACTTCGAGGGTATTATTCGAGATCGAAATGATATTGAAATGTAATTTTAACAATGTTATTTACAAGAATTGGCCACCTGAACAAAAATTATTTAAAAAAAAACATGCTAGAGTATAATTTGACTAGCAATATACAAACATACAAAACAAAGATTTCTGAAACACGCTTCCAAGGTGTAGTTTATAGTTTATTTCCAAGGTGTAGGTGTAGTTTATACCTGAGTTTGCTAATAAGATATAAAAAAATATTACATGCACTTTAACGATGTTTTTTGTATCAATTTTCACTGGCTTAATTGGAAGATAGGTAAGCATATTTAAAAACTGATAAGTATTATCAACATACTCCTTAGACAATTATTGTAGTGAATTTAATGAAGATCATATTCCTTATTGACAGTTTGGTTATAGCTTTAACCATTTTGATAAAAAAATGCATAAAATCTCGGCACACAAAAGGAGAGGAAAGGGAACAAGGAAAGAAAGGAAGGAAACAATCGTAAAAACGACTTGTTTCTACATATATTATCTTACGGTGTAAAAGCTATAACTATGCCAAGTTTCATGCTTTCCGCCATCTCGCGGAAAGAAACATGAACTGTAAAAAGAGCTAAGAAAACGGACTATCAACGGAGGAAAAAATACGGAATATACGCATTTACGAATGTAATTGCAATTAATTTAATGTGCATTTAAATGCAATGTGTAATTTTCTACAAATTGATCAAGAAAGAAATCCTATTTTTGTTCAAAAATGTCTGCAAGCCTTCAATGAGCACCAGTGTACAGAATATAGAGCAGAAGAGCGACATGTCACATTACAAATAGAAATCTGGCATAATACAAGTTGAGAATTCAAGACCCAGTTGGCTTACAGAGAGCTGGAAGGTATCTCCAGGTTATCTCTACCAGAAGATCTGTATGAGATGTTTTTCCAGCCGTCTCTTTGTTGCTGGAGGTTCTAGTTGTTATTAGCTTCTATGTGCTTATGATTTTGTTGTGTTGTGTTTTTAAGGTTTAATTTGTTTGGAGCTTGGTACCTAAAGATATGTTTTATACTAAAAATAAATATAATGTTGAATAAAAGTTTACTTTCATTTCATTCAAATTTCATATATTGTTCACAATTATTGTACAGTAAAGGTGGTCCAATGTGCAGCATCCTATTTGGGCCCGGACTCACTGCCACGCAGACCACTGCAGATTAGGTATACCTATCCTGGTGGGAGCTTCTGCTTCAGGTTCACAAAATTCGGTGGGTTAGGATATTTCATTTATGTTTCCGCCTTATTTTTCTCGCCTCCACTGAACTTTTTGTTGAAGCCTGTGTACTTTTGTTAAAAGCTTATCCGACTAAAATTGAATAAATCGACTTAATTAAATTAAAATAGTTATAAAATACACTAAGAAAATAAACACAAATGAATCTTGACTTATGTCAGGCAATGACAGTTTGTACGTAAGTCAAGATCTCTACTTGAGCGTAGATTGATAACCAAGTTACGTTCAAGAATACAAAAATACCTACGTAAGTAAAGATTTATGTGACGTTTCTCAAATGACGTCATTTAGGTTTAAATCTAGTCTTAGTTAGAGATTACTGACTGAGTCACGACCCAGAATACGGGCCTAGTCTGTTAAAACGTAAAGCTTGCCGGAAAATCTTTCAGAGTTTTTCACTAATGGTATATGTGGAACAAAATGTCATGCATGAGTTTAATACATGTTATTAAGTTGGTAGATTTCTAGAGGAATATGATATCGGGTTTTTGTTAGGATAGAAGAATCGAACTGATCTGCTGGATCTACGAGAAAGTGTTCTTAAAATTATATTTATATATATATATATATAGCTTTTTATTTATCCTTTGAATATTAAAATTACATATCACATAATAAACTATTAGGTACTATGAGAATATTAAAAAAAGATATACTAAATCTACTGTAAAAATTAATAAATTGTCCGTTATTCAAGGATCTCTTTTTGAGTAAAGGCCTCCTCCATGGCTTTATAATTTAAAAAAAAAATTTTTTTATAATATTTAATAAATTAGAAATTAAAAACAAAGTCTCTTATAGTCCCTATATAAAAATAAATAAATAAATAAATATTTCAGGACATATTACACATCGCCATCCAGCCCCAAGCTAAGCAACTTAATGCTTGTGTTATGGGTGCCAGATAACTGATAAACTACTTATATGCTTTTTTTTTTGTAAATATATTCGTATTATACATATAGGAAACACCCAGAACCAGAAACAAGAATTTATGGTTTTATATATTCTTAAATCTTGAAAACTACGCAACGGATTTTGTTTTTTATTAGATAGAGTGATTCAAGAGGAAGGTTTTGGTATATAAAACAAAACTACCACGCGTACGAAGTCGCGGGCAACAGCTAGTTAATACATTTTTATAAGGTTTCATCAAGTAAAGATTTAGTAAATCGTTTAATCGCTTATTATATCAAAAGATTTAAAACAATTAAATTCAAAACAATTGAAAATAAATCTTATAAATTAATATTCCCAAACAAAGGCCTATTTTTTTAGGAGAATGAAGCCACTGGTTAATTTTTTAAACGGTTTTCAATTTTTAAGAAATGTCATTGTTGCCTTCTAAACAATAGAAAAGTAATTAGTGCGCATCTGCGCCCACAAATTAGATTTAATTTATTCAAGATGTCGATGATCCATTTTGTTAGTAATAATTTTCTTATTTTCTTTGCGTTAGTAATTATATCTCGATCAAATCCCGAGATCTCTTTCCGAACAGACTCTTCCTCTAGGTATAGGTACTAAAAGAACAGAAATCTTTTTTTAATTACCTGTGCATGTGTTTCACAGATGTTAGATAGGTAACTAATATTGAAAAAAAAAAAAAAAAAATTATAACAGCCACTTCTGCATAAGATGTTCAATAAAATTGATATTTGAACATAGATATGTTCATTCTCAAATGAAGTAAGTAGATACTTACTTCATTTGAGAATGAAAATATGTCTCAATAGTTATTGCACAATATTATACAAAATCAGTAACTTATTTATTACTCAATTTTTCGAAATCAAAGCAATTAATTAGTTATTCAGAGATAAGCGTCAATACTTATTTAAGTCTCTTGGTTTTATTAATTAAAAAAGTTTGAAAATTAAAAGTGTTATCTTTTTGAACGAATTTACTTTAGATTATTTGTTTTGAAATAGCTTGCGAATATTGTTTATTACACAGTTTTTACAAGATCTACGTAGGTCCAGGTAGGTAGGGAAGTTGTAATTTTTTAAATCTTTTCTGTGGACATTGATTTAATACAAATTTTAATACTTTTTTTTATAATTAGGTCAGCGTTTGACCCTATCTAAATATTGCAGGACATTCTACACATCACCATCTAGCCCCAAGCTAAGTAACTAGACTTATGTTATGGGTGCTAGACGACGGATATACTACTTATATACTTTTCTTTTGTAAATATATACTTATAATACATAGAAACAACCAGACCACAGACAAATGTCTAAGCATAAATACTTGTCTGAGGTGGAAATCGAACCCGCAACCCTGTGATTGACAGTCCGGCATGGTGATCATTGAAACGATATTTAACACGATGGTAAGTGACGATGCTGTCTAAGATGTAGCACGCTAGAAAATAACTGTACGCTCGTGACTTAAAGGCCATTAAATAAACGGGGACCTTCGAAGGGCGCGAGTGAAGGTAGAAAGACGGTAGTGAAACAAAAACTTTTTCGACCCGTTCTCCTTTTGTCGGAACACGGACAAGTCCGCTTGGAGATATAACCTTAAAACTATGTTAATTTTCAGGTATCAATTTTCATACAAAGTTTCCTCAAAATCGGTTTTAGAGTGTATTTGTTACAAACAAAAATTAAGGTAAAGGGTACCAGTTTTCGCGAAAATTGTAAATCTGCCCATATCTTTTTATCGTGCTGACTCAGGACCTTGATTTTTATACACCTAATAGGACTACCCAAGTAGCATAGACCTCAGTATGATATTGAATTTCAACTTGCTAAGTCCACCCGTTCTTGAGACGGTATTAGATAGATAGATAGATAAACTCTTTATTGTACCACATTAAACCTTAATTCTAACATACATTCTGCTACAAAAACAATATTATGAATCAATATTATATTATGATTTTATGTTTTTATTATTATGATATTGTTTATTTTATTGGGTATTATGAATCCAGAGCGAAGCGAAATTTTATAGAGAATAGAATCTTCAACTCTGAGAGGAATTTATCAAGACCCGAAGAAAATAACATGTTGTAGTCAACTTTACTTCCATCTCCCTCTGCGAGAAAAACATACAGACAGACAGACGGACAAGAAAGTAATCTTTAAAGGGTTCCTTTTTTACCTTTTGAGGTACCTACGGAACCCTAAAAATTGAAAGCCTTCCTATTCTATTAAAATAGAAATGCAGAGCTTTTAGTAGGTACTGTGCTGTGCAGTTTCCATAAAAGTCAGCATAACCATAACATCAATCATGTGTTATGTATGCTATTCTACCTATGATTGTCAGTTATATGTCAACCTTGACACGGTTTCTACCTATCACCTTCCGTAGTACGGAATTATGGTTACCAAATTGATTAACTGATAGCAATTGATTTGAATGATTGATGTTGCTATTCTTAGAATCTCTATTATCATTAGATAGTGTGATTATTGTGTCAGGCCATGTAAAGCCTATTTAATCTAATGCATGTCCTAAGGGCTAATTCTCGTAAATATCATTGTTCAAATTACATTTCAATATCATTTCGATTGCATTTCGATCACAAATAATACCCTCAAAGTAGCTCAAAGTACCCTCAAATCTAGCTTTTTGTAAAAAAGAACTGATTTTAAGGGTATCTTTTGCAATTGAAATGCAATCGAAATGATATTGATATTGAAATGCAGGTTTTTTTTTACAAAAAGTTAACTTTGAGGGTATTTTGAGCTACTTTTAGGTAATATTTGTGATCGAAATGCTATCGAAATGATATTGAAATGTAATTTAAACAATATTATGTACGAGAATTGGCCTTCTGGGCACTACGTCTTGATTGGATTAATAAGTTGCTGGCGCTCTGTTTAAATCATTTAGACTAGATATACAAGTCAATATTAGTACTATTGTAGCTGCAATAGCATTGAAAATTAGGAAACAATACTTGTTGAGTCGTTATTTTTATCGATTCTGAAAAACTAATATTTTTTTATTATTTTACTAGTGACCCGCCCCGGCTTCGCAGGGCTATATTATGCATGTATTATATATATAAACCTTCCTCTTGAATCACTCTATCTATTAAAAGAAACCGCATCGAAATCCGTTGCGTAGTTTTAAATATTTAAGCATACATAGGGATATAGGGACAGAGAAAGCGACTTAGTTTTATACTATGTAGTGATAGTGATGTTATTAATAAAATCGACTTTGGTCGTAATTATGGTTTCTTAGAATAGAAACAGAATAGTGTCAGATATTGTTTGTACCTACCTATTTGATTTCTTAGAGTAATGAAATTGTTTAGAGTAAGAAAGCGATTATGTATATAAATAAAAAATCTGTAAGTGGTTAAATATATTTTCGATCGTAAAAATGGCCCTTAAGTATTTATGTCGAAGCTTTTAAATAAGCTACGTGGTAAGGCATAACTTTGGTGTTCCAATTTTTACCGTAAAAACTTTACGAAGATTATCTGCCTTCCTTAAATTGTTGCGTTAAATATTATGAATAATTTTAAAATAAGAATCGCTGTACATTAAAAAAAGATACGCGACGAATTGAGAACCTCTTTATTTTTTAAATCGGTTAAAAATGGTTATCAATTGCCATAAAAATCAGTGAAATTGTTTGTCTTCGTTCGTCTAACTTTATTTTTTCATTTTTGTTGGCAAAGTCATCAAACAAAAATTCAGTTATAACTTTCAAAAATTTGAAGCACTACCTACCTACCTTAACTAAAAACAAATTAATATCGATGAAATGTAAAATGTTGCACTCACCTTTGATAAAGTAGTTAACAAGCACAAGAACAATACGAAAAAAAAAACACGTCGAAAATGTACTGTTCTAAGTTAATACTAAAATTATACGAAACTTTAATACTAGTTGCGGTATTGCTTAGCAGCCTCACGAATTATGCAGCGAATAAATGTTTGTTTGTTTATTAAAAGTTCGTCCTGAGCGATCTATTCTCGTCTCCCATGATGGTCACATTTTGGGGTGAGACGCGTAGGGGCGGAACGATCGCGCGGTGCCTTCTGCCGCGCAAAGCCCGGCCCGCTTCCAACTTACTACGATCCGCTACGGTGCTACGAAACCCTACGAGCCGCGCAATTTTTACCCAACTACGGCGAAGTCGAAAGGGAGGGTTATGTTTTAGACTCGGATGTGCGGTCGGCTGCATAATTGCAGACCCACCGTAGAGTTCTAAAATGACTATTATTGGAATGTTTGGATTCTAATAATTTTTGTTTGAAAATTCATGGGTTAAAAGACTTTAAACTTCAACTAAAGTAGGAGCCTTGAATTTTGCTTGTGTTCAATACATTCTTATAACAGTCATTTTGGAGCTCTACGGTGGGTCTGCAATTATGCAGCCGACCGTATGTTAGTATGTTTATATGTTCCCGCTTAACTTCAAATTACTTATTATAATTTAACAATTGAGGTATAGTTCCGCTGGTTATAGGCTATGTGACGTCACAATTAATCAAATGTATCGCCTTCTAAACATACAGTCAAGAATTAAAAAATATAAAAAATTAAAATGTACCGTGCCATGTGGGATATCAAATGAAAGGGCTTAATAAGCACATTTCAAAAATATATTGCACTAGCTATTACATACTGATTTGCTTGCATTCACTCGATAATTCATTACTAGCATCTATTGTTTACGAATAAAGTTTATAATTGTAGCAGAACTTAGACCCATTGTAATTACCGAATTCTTGGACTAATAAAAAAACTTACTTACTAGATACCTACCTACCTATAGGTGCCTATAGCCTTTGACTATCTAGTACTATCACAACTTGTCAATTAAGCAGACACATTTGATTTCTACGCTTCTTGAATACGTAAGTTATATATGATTAGGTTTAGTAGATACCTATCGAAATTAAATCAACGTGGACTGACTCTGGAATAGAATGTAATAGGTTAAATTGTGTAGTTTGAGAATTGAGAAGAGTAGGTATCGTGTTTTGTTTCATGGTAAAAGTTGTTCAATTTCATTCATAAATAAATTATGGTGCATGTAGGTGCCAGAGGCAAAATGACTTTTTACCTAAAAGTTTCTAATTACGTGTCACGTTGTTTGTGCGCGATGGACTCCTAAACTACTAAACCGATTTTAATCAAATTTGCACACCGTGTGCAGTTTGATCGAACTTGAAAGATAGGATAGCTTACATCTTAATTTATCCCAACATTCCCACGGGATCGGGAGTTACGCGGGTGAAACCGCAGAGCGCAGCTAATTGCATATAAATAATAAATGACGACCCAGTTGGCACAATGGTCACCATGCCGGACTGCCAAACACAGGGTTGTGGGTTCGACTCCCGCCTCAGACAAGTATTTATGCTTAGATATTTGTCTGTGGTCTGGTTGTTTCTATGTATTATAAGTATATATTTACAAAAGAAAAGTATTTAAGTAGTATATCCGTTGTCTAGCACCCATAACACAAGTCTAGTTACTTAGCTTGGGGCTAGATGGCGATGTGTGGAATGTCCTGCAATATTTATTTATTAATAATTGCTAAGTCAGCTAAGTGTTGTGAAATATTTTATAGATTTTTTTATAATTGAAGGACGAACTCCTTGTTGTATCAAGCTTGTCTAAAAAATCTAAATAATAGGGACTATAGACCTCAGTTTATGATATAAACAACTTGCTAGGTTCATCCGTTCCTGAGTAAATCGGTGGTGAGACTGATAAACTGACAAGTGTGATCTTATAGTCGTTCCTTTTTTTACCTTTTGAGGTACGGAACCTTAAAAAACGACATAAGTGTTATTAAACACTAGCAGCGTAACTCCCGATCTCGTGAGAATATCGGGATAGCCTATAGTCTATAGCCCTCCTCGATAACTGGACTATCCAACACAAAAATATTTTTCAATAGTTCTTGAGATTAGCGCGTTCAAACAAACAAACAAACTCTTTAGCTTTTTAATATTAGTATAGATAAAGAGTAGGCTTATTAACGACAAGACGCCTTAAAATTATACCAAAACGTGGGTAAAAGAACTTACCTACAAACGGCTCTTAAAAATAATTTCCAATGCAATAGTTAATAAAAAATTTTAGCTATCGGCGACAGGCAATTTACCTTTGTCTACATGCCGCTTTAAGTACCGCAAAATGTGACACTTAAAACATTGTAGCACCTGAGTATTTCAAGACAAGTTAGCAGACATTAGTAATTAACTTGTCTTGAGTCTAGGTATTGTTAAAGTCAACTTTGTAACAGCTGTATTGTTACAAACAAGGAGGTACAGTGTGGTAATGGAAGGTTACTTACTTGATTCGTAGGTTCTCTATTAAGTACTTATTTGAAATTGACGATAAGAACTTTAAGTTAAAAGTTAAAGGTAATTTTAACTTTACGGTTTTACAACAAATTTGTTGTAAGAAAAAAAGTTTGAATGATTTATCAACCTTTTTGCATTTTTGATTGTGTTTTTTTGAGCATGCAACATGCATGCAACCTGGTAAATCCAGAGGCTTGCGAATGGTCCTATTAAAGAAAATAAAACTTTCTTGGGAAAACCTCCTTCTGTTTTTTTTTACCTACTTTATTTGACTGAAAACTGCCAGTAGTAACTAGTTTATAGCACAAAAACTTCTTGGTTCTCAACTTTTTTTTTTAAATCGCATTGTTTCGGCTTATTGTGGCCAGTGTGTTTTACACGAATTAAAAAACCTGTAAGTTAACAAACTTCTTTCTGTTTTTTTTTCCAATTGGCTGAAAACTGCCAGTAGTAAAAAGTCTAGCATAAAAACTTTTTAGGTCTCAACCTTTTTTATCTTTTTTTTTCTTTTTACCCTTTTTTCAGCTTATTGTGGCCAGTATGATTTACATGAGACCTAATAAAACCTGCATTTTACTTGTTTAATAAAAACCTTTTTTTTTTCTTTAGAACCTTTTTAGTAAAGCGCTATCCATCACATTTCTTCCTGCCAGTGCGTTGTTATTACGTGATAAAGTTTAATTAACGCACGTTAAGTAGGTCCCTGAGAAGAATACAAAAAAGCTCCCATATTTCAAGAGCGTAACACGCGTGTCGGAGCACCCATCACCACTTCAACGTGATTAGGTACTTGGTTCTAATCGAGTATGGAGGGGTCCTCGACTGACGTGTAAGTAACAAGGTACGACCTACCTATTTTCCACAGACTTATTAGATATAGCAGCGCTCCACGGTTTCACCCGCATAAGTCCCGATCAAAATAAAAAGCCAAGTTTCATCAAAATCGGTCCAAAAGTTTTGGAGCCTATGCCATTCAAACAAACAATCAAATCTTTTTAAAATATTAGTAATTTAAAGATTTAAGCATACAAAGGGATATAGGGACAGAGAAAGCGACTTTGTTTTATACTATGTAGTGAAGACTAGTTGCGCCCTGCGGCTTTATTCGCGTTAGTGTCTCTTTAAAAGTGATATTGATGTATTATAGATAGATACAGAATATTTTATTACATAGTGCAAACTATTATAGTCCCTTTCGAGGTTGAATTTCCTAAAAATCTTTTCATAATGCTCGCCTACGTTCTAAAAAGTTTGTACTACGAGTATATTTATCCCGATGGCGGCGGCATTGAGACTAACACGGGTAAAACCAAGGGGCACAGTTTGTCTAGATCTTCACTTTTACACTATCGCCATCTACATCTATCTGTACTAATATAATAAAAAGATGGTGATGCTTCGGGTGACCAGGGCTGGCTGTTACTTTGGCCAACGGATCGGCATTGCCATCCAAATAGGCAATGCAGCGAGCTTTTTGGGCACCCTACCTAGGGAGACTTATTAATTTTGTTTTATTTCTTTCTTTTTATTTAATTTACCTATAGAAGTTCAATAAATATAAAGAAGTTAGATTTTTGTTTTTTTGTTTGTATCGAACAGGCTCCGAAACTACGGAACCGATTTTGAAGAAACTTGGTATGAGGATACATAGATTCATTTTGAATAACCTAAGCTACTTTTTATCCCGATATTTCCACGGGATCGGGAGTTACGCGACTGCAACCGCGGTGCGCTGCTAGTCTATACATATAAAATGCTTTGTCCTGAATTACTGACTGACTGCCGGATCAATCCACAGCCTAAACCGCTGATCGAGACATGAAATGTGAAAGTGTTATTTTTGTATGACGTAGGCATCCGATAAAAAAGGATTTTTCGAAATTCTACCCTTTAGGGGGTGTAAAAGGGGGGCAAAGTTTGTATGGGACAACGTGATTCCTAGGTCCATTTTCGGCTTCTACGCGGTCGAAGTCGCGGGCAAAAGCTAGTCTTTCTATTTGATAATTGACTATCTTTCCAAGAGATGAATGTAGGTATAACCGTGTGTAAAGCCTCACAAAACATCACAACTCAATGAACTGAGAGTCTTTGAGGTATAAATCTGTTATCTACCAAAGTGTCAGCTGTTTTTTAATTTGTATAGAATCAAAATACTTTGTTAAAGAGTTTATCTAAAATGGTTTAAAAACATTACAAAGAGTTCTAATCACGGATGATATGTTCTTTTGTGACGATATACTCAAAGCGTCACAAAAAAGTCGGTATACGGGCGAAAGTTTTACGATACAACAACTGTGCTCGAGTGGAAGGGACGCGTGCCTTTCACTTTTTATGTCTGTCTCTCTCGCTCTTAGGCGGGCTTACCATGCCCGAGTGGAAGGGACGCGTGCCTCTCACTCGCTCTCATTGTGAGCGCATAACGTCAGCGGAGCGTAACGCAGTTTCTTGAAGTGTCACCCGGCAAACCAATTTATAAAACGTTGTCACGTCAAAAGGATTTTGATAACCGCATTTATAAAACACTGGTTTGTGTTTTATAAATGGCTATCAAGATAAGCGAGCCATGACTATATAATATATTATTATTTTTTAAATTAGGTACAGGCAATAAACCCATACCACGCAGCCTAGTTAAGTTACACAAAATCAGGAATGAAAAATAAACCAAAAACTGTTAAAAAATTACACAATCACAATTAAAATTCTCGTCAAATTAAAATACCTAGTTCGACCTTTTTTATTTGCCTGTACGTGCAGCTCATTCCAATGCCAAAATAAAAGGCAGGGTTTATTGTTAATGTTTATTAGAGCAAATAAGACCACCTAAGTATCCGTGACGCAAAATGGACGCGACGTTGGTATTAATACATTTTTAAATCATAATGAATCCGCAGATCACTTTGTTTAAAACAGGACACAAAAAAGGAAGCTAATGCTATTAGTGAACAATGATGAAGGGACGAAACGACAAGAAATTATCATGTCGTCATATCCTATTATCCAAGAAGATTAAGCATAAGCTTAAGTCTAACGAAAAACCAACATATTTTAATATTTATAACCGTTGTCCCTTAGGGAAAAGCAGACTACCGACTTTTCTACTTTCCTTCTTTTGATCTGCAAGCCTTTATAGCCTGTCTTAATAGTAGAAATTAAGGGATGTTTTTCGTTAGAAGTTTAGGGACTAGTACCTACTTCTTTCTCTTGGCCAATAATCCGTTCAAATTTGAAAGCAAATAAAAAATCAAGTACCTAAACCTATTGAACGATGAGATGATGACCAATAGGAGTGAATGGAAGAAGACATACTGCGCCGACCCCAAATAAATTGAGATAAGGGCAGGAAGATGATGATGAAAAAATTGAGCTAACCTCAAATGTGAATGGCTAACGACTCGCAGAGCGTTGGCCGCGAGTAAAAAAGTATGCGGTCTACAAACACCCTTAATTTTCCTTATATTAGGGTGAATTTCCGCTTTTGTCACGTCATGAATTTGTAAGCTTTTGTCCGTTGAACAAAACATCAGGATACCCGAGGCTATACGGCGCATTCCAGCCACATACTTCGTTTGGCAGTTAAGGAGGTGTTGTAATTATTAGGGGAATGTTTAATTTTCCCTCCTTTCAGGTATTCCAACATAATATATATGTATGGTATCTACGTTACCTGACCTATACCTGTTCCAACGTTTGGCAAATAATAGTTGGTTTCATAGAACAGCTTAAACGAAATGAGAGGCAACGCCCGAAGTACCATTCCAGTCTGCAAATTAATGACATAGTTGGCATGAAAATGCTACGGAGAAACGACAAAAGAGAACCTATATAGTGATAATATTATTCCAAAAAGTTACTGAATTCAAATGTTTCCAATGGTAAAGCTAAGACAGATTAGATCTTTTTTTAATTTAATTATGTTGCGAATGTTTTGTTTTTGTAAAATATTATGTAAATATCTTCTGTTGATAACAAAACATAAAATGCAACGGCCACGACGAAAAAGTACAAAACCCTTCATTGAGTGAATCCTCAAAGATGATCTAGGTAGAATCGTCATCTGAGTTTCGTGCGACAATTCAAATTACATATTGACTTGAAAACGATGATCTTATAAATCGATCAACACCGGCATCGGTATTCACAAAGAACGACGTCATCACTCACGTTCCGTTATTTACATGGTAACCATAGCAACGTATTATCGTTGCTATGGTTACCATCAATGTTTTCATAGACGTTACCACGTAATTATTTTATTTATTTACTTGCCTCTGCTGGGCAAAGGCCTCGCCCCCGTGTCTTTTCAAATTAATAATGAAGATTAGTCAACAAGCTGCGCCCGCGGTTTCGCACGCATTGAATTTTGTTTTATATCTTTAATAGCGACCCGCCCCAGCTTCGCACGGCTATATTGTGCATGTATTATACATATAAACCTTCCTCTTGAATCACTCTATCTATTAAAAAAAAACAACCGCATAAAAATCTGTTGCGTAGTTTTAAAGATTTAAGCATACATAGGGATATATGGGCCAGAGAAAGCGACTTTGTTTTATAACTATGTAGTGATACACACCAGTCGTTCGGAGGTTATGCGCGTAAGTACCTACTTACTTTTCGGCGATTCATTTAGAAAGATTCAATCATGCGCATTTGCTGCTTATTAGCCAAGTAAAGCTCGTAACGTCGTAGGTACAATCCTAAAAGAAGATACCTACAGTAAATTCAGTGTGCTCAGTTTTGTTAGAAAGTTACAATAATTACATTGTGACATCGGTATACCTAAAACAACAACTTGTTGTTGTGTTATCCCCTTAGAATATTATGCAAAAGGACCCTTTTTCCATCAAAACATATTATATTCATCGATCATGGCAGCCTTTTCAAACACTCAAAATGTTTGATAGAGTATAGAGTCCATTGTTTGAAAACGTAGGAACCTACTTGTTCCAAGTACGATCCTACGCTGACATAAAAAATAAATAAAAATTTAAAAAACCGACTTCAAAAAAACCTGAAAAGAAAAACTAACAAAACCTGAAAAAAAAAAACCAAAAAGTGAAAAATAATCCATTTCGGGTCACTAAGACAGCAGATAACTTAAACATAAGTACTTTCTTGGAAGTCGGACTGGGTTACATTGAATGTTGAGAGGTATAAAGAAAACAGTCCGACTTCCAAGTAAGTACTTATGTTTAAGTTATCTGCTGTCTTAGTGACCCGAAATGGATTATTTTTCACTTTTTGGTTTTTTTTTCAGGTTTTGTTAGTTTTTCTTTTCAGGTTTTTTTGAAGTCGGTTTTTTAAATTTTTATTTATTTTTTATTTAACCATTTTTAGTGCCACTGTCACTGAAAATTCTACTCCATGAGGCGAAAGCGACTGTTTCTTCAAATTGCAACCTGTACCTAATCGTAACCCATTGAAGAGTTTGGTGATAAGAAGGTGTTTTCGGATGCCCCATTCATCCTTTTTGTGTATGGGCCACTTCTATTAGTGGAAATGGAAACCTGAGCAATTTGTTGAATCTCGCTGTGCAGATCTGTTCATCACTCCGAAGATCCTCATCAGATCTTCATTTACGATAGGGTTTTCTATCAAAATTCATTCAAACCCAGTCCGGCGAGGCAAAAGCGAATATTTTATTCAAATTGTAACCTGTAATCGTAACCGATTGAAGAGTTTTCTGATGAGAAGGTGGTTTCAGATATTCCATTTATCGGTAACTATTAGTTTATGGGCCAATTCTACTGGTGGAAATCGAAAAATGAGCAATTTGCTGCACTCTCGAGGTGCATTTCTGTTCATCACTTCGAAGATCCTCATCAGAACTTCATTTAAGATAGGGTTCTCTATCAACATTCATTCAAACCCAGTCCGGCGACTAAATTCGACTAAAATCTTCAAATTGTAACCTGTAATCGTAACTGATTGAAGAGTTTTCTGATGAGAAGGTGGTTTCAGATATTTCATTTATCGGTAACTATTCGTTTATGGGCCAAATCTACTGGTGGAAATCGAAAACTGAGCAATTTGCTGCACTCTCGAGGTGCAATTCTGTTCATCACTCCGAAGATCCTCACCAAAATTTTATGGGACCACCCCTGAGGTATCACTTTTCGAACACAAAAAGAATCATCTCAATCGGTTGAGCCGTCTTCGAATGATCGCGTAACATACACACAAAAAAAAAAAAAAAAAACATACAGACGAATTGAGAACCTCCTCCTTTTTTGAAGTCGGTTAAAAAGGGCGTTAAGAAAAGAAAGGTAAAAATGTAACCGCTGACTCAGACAGAAAATGATGGAAAATTTACTAAAAAAACGGCCAAGTGTGAGACCCGTACCATGTTGTATGGAAGCCACACTTATATATTTTTTTGTTTTTAGTATTTGTTTTTATAGCGGCAACCAAAATACATAATCTGTGAAAATTTGAACTGTCTAGCTATCACGGTTTATGAGATGCGGGCTGGTGACAAACATACAGACGGACAGAGGGACCGATGGATAGGGTCCCGTCTTTGTCCGGACGGGTTACGGAACCCTAAAACGAGAAAATGTTCAAGAAAAACTCAGGAAATTAACTATAGGTATTAAAAAATGAATTAAGGTATCAAATATTTTTTGACAAAGGCCTTGATTGTTTTAAAAAGTATTTTAAAAAATGTCAGTAACTTCTGTAAAATTTTATTCGATTGTTAATCTTATACCTACTTAAAGGTACTTAGAATATCTTTAAAATAAATTCAATGTGTACTTAATAGATAAGAAAAGAGTTCAGTATTTTCTTAAAGGTTACTTATTAATCTAACATACAACATTTTGTAAAACAATTAGAAAATTATATGAACACATCATTATAAATCAGTCATTCAACACTTAGTACTAAAACCTACAAACTAGCGTACGACTTCTAACTACTTCTGCCCCTTTCACAAACCGTCGGAAGGCAACGGAAACGAAAAAAAATCTTGCTGCTCTTTCACTCTCGCGACTTTTGACGTGTTGCCATTCTTGTCTTTTCAGTTTTATTCGTTTCGGTAGCCTTCAGATGGTTTGTGAATCAACCTGCAGTTTGCCTAGCATGAAGACCAAAACACGATACGATAAAGCGATATAACTATATCAACTCTCAAAATATGATAGATAAAGCCGCCATGTTGAATTTTTATTAAAAATTGCGATATAAATTATGATAAACATTCAACATGGCGGCTTTATCTATCATATTTTGAAAGTTGATGTAGTTATATCGCTTTATCGTATCGTGTTTTGGTCTTCATCGCGACTTTTGACATGTTGCCATTCTTGTCTTTTCAGTTTTATTCGTTTCGGTAGCCTTCAGATGGTTTGTGAATTAGCCTGCAGCCTGCCTAGCATGAAGACCAAAACACGATACGATAAAGCGATATAACTACATCAACTCTCAAAATATGATAGATAAAGCCGCCATGTTGAATTTTTATTAAAAATTGCGATATAAATTATGATAAACATTCAACATGGCGGCTTTATCTATCATATTTTGAGAGTTGATGTAGTTATATCGCTTTATCGTATCGTGTTTTGGTCTTCATCGCGACTTTTGACATGTTGCCATTCTTGTCTTTTCAGTTTTATTCGTTTCGGTAGCCTTGAGATGGTTTGTGAATGAGCCTGCAGTTTGCCTAGCATGAAGACCAAAACACGATACGATAAAGCGATATAACTACATCAACTCTCAAAATATGATAGATAAAGCCGCCATGTTGAATTTTTATTAAAAATTGCGATATAAATTATGATAAACATTTAACATGGCGGCTTTATCTATCATATTTTGAGAGTTGATGTAGTTATATCGCTAAATCGTATCGTGTTTTGGTCTTCATCGCGACTTTTGACATGTTGCCATTCTTGTCTTTTCAGTTTTATTCGTTTCGGTAGCCTTCAGATGGTTTGTGAATTAGCCTGCAGCCTGCCTAGCATGAAGACCAAAACACGATACGATAAAGCGATATAACTACATCAACTCTCAAAATATGATAGATAAAGCCGCCATGTTGAATTTTTATTATAAATTGCGATAGAAATTATGACAAACATTCAACATGGCGGCTTTATCTATCATATTTTGAGAGTTGATGTAGTTAAATCGCTTTATCGTACCGTGTTTTGGTCTTCATGCTAGGCATACTGGGTTGTTAAACGTTTGAGAAATCTCGTATATGTACGAGAGAGATTTCTCGATACGGTCCCCTTAGGGGAACATAAAATTAGCGCTTATCGGTCCCCCCAGTCCAGGGAGACCGTTCGTGAAAAAGTTCTTGACAGGGGGACCGTTTTCCAGGAGGATCGTTAGGGGAACGTTAATCGTGAACCGTTTACCAGTCCAGTCAGTGTATACAGCTTGCGATATGTGCAAAAAAATGTATATTTATGTCCTTGCCACTAACAATCGATACAGCACATCACTAGATTCATAACCCCATTGCAAAATTTTTATTTTTTTTAAGTATCTAACTTTAGTAAATTTGATTCGAATACACAACGTATCGTATGCTATAGCAAAAATTACAAATATAAAAGGAATTTTTGAAAATTTTACACTTGTATGAGCTTTTGAACTAAAAGTACGAGATTTTGCCAACCTTGGTACGAGAAAAAACATCTGGCTACATTCAAGTACTTCTAAAGGCCCTGATCGACGAGCGAGTACCGGAGGCTCTCTCCATACAAACGTAGTCGACTGTTTTCTCCCTGGATCATTATCCAAACACAAGAGCAAATATTTTTGTTGCATAAGACTTATGACTGCCATGACCGCATGGTCATGGAGTAATAATTAAAAAAAAAAACCTCAACATAGGGGCTTCCTTATGTTGAGTTTTTTTCTTTTTTAACTTTTAATATCTATGATAATTAGAAAATGAAAAAAACCAAAACATAATAAGGGCATGGTACGATAAAGCGATTTAACTACATCAACTCTCAAAATATGATAGATAAAGCCGCCATGTTGAATGTTTGTCATAATTTCTATCGCAATTTATAATAAAAATTCAACATG
Source organism: Idaea aversata (assembly GCA_907269075.1). Taxonomy (NCBI): domain Eukaryota; kingdom Metazoa; phylum Arthropoda; class Insecta; order Lepidoptera; family Geometridae; genus Idaea; species Idaea aversata. Next base: position 6,168,335 of record OU026084.1, read on the forward strand.
GCGGCTTTATCTATCATATTTTGAGAGTTGATGTAGTTATATCGCTTTATCGTATCGTGTTTTGGTCTTCATGCTAGGCAGGCTGCAGGCTAATTCACAAACCATCTGAAGGCTACCGAAACGAATAAAACTGAAAAGACAAGAATGGCAACATGTCAAAAGTCGCGATGAAGACCAAAACACGATACGATTTAGCGATATAACTACATCAACTCTCAAAATATGATAGATAAAGCCGCCATGTTGAATGTTTATCATAATTTATATAGCAATTTTTAATAAAAATTCAAAAAAATTTAAATCAGTATGTGCTATTAAATGATCGGAATCGGGTGATGCACTAGTATCTTTGTATCGAACATTAGGGGCTCTTGCAAACTACATTACAGGCAGAGGTACTGCAAATATGTCCTCTAATGTTTGTCACTTACAAACACTAGGGTAGGTACAAGTTACACGGGAGGTGACATGTAGAACAAAAAGTTTACACCGAATCGACAGCGCGGGATGTTCGCACATGTGTCAAATATGATTGGTTTCGTTTATGCACTGCAAAAATTGCTGCATGTTTTTGACGTGATAACGTCTTATAAATTGATAACCACCGGCATCACTCACAAAAAAATGTGACGTTATTGGCAAGGAACCATAGCAACAATAATACGTTGCTATGGTTACCATCAATGTTTTCTTATGACGTTATTATCACTTAAAATTATCGTTTGTAAAACGACTTCACAACTTTACAGGCAACCATTTTTTTAAATAATGCAGTAAGTACATTCTACACTGCGCCATCTAGCCCCAAGTGAAACAACAGGCTTGTGTTATAGTGATCATATAACGCATAGGTATACAGGGTGAATTTTTTATGTGGGCCTTCAGGGCTATATCCTAAACTATAAGAGATAACGAAAAATGCTGAAAGGAGTTGCGTGCACGATTTTGACAAAAACAAAAACTGCATCATTAGATTTTTGAAAAAGTCATTACCCTAGCCGGGAATCGAACCTGTTGATTTTGCAAATAAATAATCATCCTATATTTTTAAACCAATCGATAGTGTTGCTGATAGAGAATAATTCCTGGAAACAAACATATTAATATGGCAAATCAAAGGAAATAGCTCCTTTTTATAGTTTTCTGTAATTTTCATACAACTGTCTCTGAAAAAATGTAGTGAGGAAGTATGGCTGATGACGTAACAAACTACTGCACAAAAAACATAAACTGTTTTTTCCGATTTTTAAGCGATGTAGAGAATTTTGAAACAAAAAAATTAAAAAATATTACTTCTCCTTTATGCCTAATACGCTATAATTTTTAGACTTTTTCAAAAATCTAATGATGCAGTTTTAGTTTTTGTCAAAATCGGGCACGCAACTCCTTTCGGCATTTTTCGCTATCTCTTGTAGTTTAGGATATAGCCCTGAAGGCCCACATAAAAAATTCACCCTGTATACTTTGTTGTAAATACATATTAGTATAGGTACATACATAATCATCTAGAACAGAAACAAATATACGTAGAACGATATACGTACGTATTTATCGAGGCGGGAATCGAACCCGCAACCCGCACGTGCCACAGAGGCGGCCAAGTTTTGTTTGACATGTCACCTCCAGTGGAACATAATAACTCAGTGCCTACAAATGTTTCCTAACATCGTGAACCAGCAGATTCTTCAAATAATTATCGTCACAAGCGAAGCACTCGACGATATCGAAATGGTCCATATTGTCTTTGATCTCCAAGTACATGTTCTGCATCAAGCAGGTGTTGTGGAGTACCTAGAAAGAAATTAAACAAAAAGAAACTGTTAATTTAAAAATAAATAAATATTGCAGAACATTCCACACATCGCCATCTAGCCCCAAGCTAAGTAACTAGACTTGTGTTATGGGACAACGGATATACTACTTATATACTTTTCTTTTGTAAATATATACTTACTAGTAATACATAGAAACAACCAGACGACAGACAAAATCTAAGCATAAATACTTGTCCGAATCTGGAATAAAACCCGCAACCCTGTGTTTGACAGTTCAGCATGGTGACCATTGTGCCAACTGGGTCGTCAAAAAGAAACAGTTTAAAAGTAAGTAGGGAGGTACCTAAGGCACCAATATAGAAACAAAACAAAGATAAAATCAAATTATTAAATAGACACTGATAGCTAAGTATTAATAAACAAAATTATAGGTTAAGGGCAAACGGAGACGTCATTTGAAATCAAACAACGCAACAAATAAGTATGAATCTATCATCTATTGTTCTCTATATAAAGACAGATGTTTGATGATCTAAGTCTAGGAAGTAGGCCTTTCTAAATTCTAGGCCACCCATATGTGCAATTTAAGGCACAAAAATTTGCCAAAACCAAAATACCTTTTTCTGTAAATTGTTAATTATTGCATGTTTTTTTGGTGAGTGTCGTTGCGCCTAAATACCGTTTTCAAGTAAAAAAAAATTACCTGCATTTTGTTTAATCATTTTCGTTTCTAAGCTTATCCTAATTTATGAGTAAATCGAAAGACGGCATAGGTGTTTTTGCACATTAAACTTTTACCAAGTTTTACCCACTGTTTGCTTTGCGTTTAAGTAAGTATTGTGTTCTTTTCCTTTTGTGTGTTGTTAAAATAAAGTTATCATCTATCTATTGAATTTTGCATACATTTTAAGTTTCCGTTTGCTTTGTAATCAAGTTATAAACAAATAAAGGTTACCTCATAGAATTCTCTGGATTGTTTTTTAAACGTAGGACTGTCGTGTTGCCCTGCTAGGATGTAGATCCGGACTCTTCTAGCTTGCAGGTGGGTGAAGCAGTCAAACTGTCCAAGAGACATTGAAATATTTATAGATATATTATTAAAGACGCATTCAAATTACTGTAAAAATGGTTTGATTCAATTAAAAATATATTCTTAGAACTTAATTTTTGAGGAGCTTTAAAAGGAGAGGAAAAAAATGTTAGAAGGGAAATCACAGAAGCGTGTGTAGGTTACGAACACTAAACCACGGTTTTTAGAAAAAAGAACGGTTGCTCTTATTTGGGAAGATAGAGGAAAATAGAGGAATTTGAATGAAGAAATTGAAGAATGCGTTTCATGGATATCGTCTTAACCCTTAAGTCCCCTTTTGTTAATTTTGATGGAAATTACCTGTGGTGAAAGTGAAACAGCCCATTCTCTAGGCAGTTGCACAGTATTATTGACCGTAGTAAGGACCAGTTCACGAAGGTCATATAATCCTGAGATTAGGAAAGCTCCTTGAAGACGGTCAGAACCGACGCAGCTGTCCAAGAAGTCGGCGTTCGATAGCATTTTAGCTACCAAATGTGCACCTGCTGAGTGTCCCGCGAAATATACTCCTCTAGAACAAAATAAGCAGTTTTTTAAATTCACAAGACTTGTATTTATAGTCCTTAATTATTATATCGGGTAATGCGTCTTACAAACAGTAATCAGACCTCGGAAAATGATAACTCGATAACTATAAAAATAAAAAATGGTACAAAAATCAAACTTATAAATTAATCTCGATGCATTTGACTGCTACTACCTAAACCTAGCCCGGAACTGAACTGCTACGAAAAAAGAGTGAGGCCTTTGCCCAGCAGTGAGACAAAATAGACTAACAAAAAATAAAGAATAAATTGCAGATAATTTTTGGTAAAATAGTCTATTTTTACGCTTCGGCCATATTCGAAACCGGTTTCTAAATAAGAATAATATTTCTTCTTTCGAAACTGGTTTCGATAAAATAAATATATTTCTTATCTCGAATACAATCCATTTTACCTCGTGCCCCAGTGATATTTTTAAAAAGCTATGGCTAAAAGAGAAATTAATAGCAAGCATGTATCAAGGTTTGTACGTTTGTCCATGCATTTATCAAAAACTTGCAATGTGATTTTGAAATATTCGAGTATAATAAAAGGGTCAAAATTGTCAGAAGGTAACTAATTCCTTTTTTGAAGTCTGTTAATAAGAGATTAGTAAACACCCACCTATTCTTATAAAATTAGAAAGTGTAGTTGCAAAGTGCAGTTTTAAAAGGCAGCTAAAAAGTTGTAGACATTACAATACAATAAAGTTAAAGTTGTGGCTTTTGTAAATGTCTACGTTTTCATTTACATTTTTAACTGGCAGTGGAGCGCCGCCCAATCTCATTAAAAGCAATTAAAACTTGCCAAAAAGCTAAGTATCTAAGATGTACCTAAATATTTTTTTAAAGAAGTGGCGACGAAGAAGTGGCTTCGTACGACTTGTCCATACCAAGTCGAAATGTTTAAATTGTTTTTTCCAAATTAGGCTGAAATGGTTTTAAACCGTCTCAAGCTTTTTTACATTATCTGAACTATGTCTTGGACCTTTGGAGTATATAATCATCACATTGCACTTGAATTTTATACCTAATGTTTGATAGTCGAACCATATGGTCCTAAAGTTTAATAGCCTAGTTTAGTGGTCTAGGTGGTGCGATTCTGTAATCGCACCAACGGGAAAAGTTCATGTGGTTCGATTGATCAAACCAATCTAACCACATTGCCACAGCCGTTAAATATATCAAAAATACCAAAAAAAACACAACGTTTTTAACGATACTTTATAAATAAATCCTTATAAAATATAAAACCTTTCATTTGGAATTTAATACTCTTGCGCCGGGTGTTAAGGTGTAAATAATTTAGGTAAGAGTGAACTTTAGGGAACATAGTTACACAGGGTGCGCGTTGAGCGATCAGAGCGGGGGCTCTGATCGCTCGAAGAAGCGGACCTGGGATTGGCTGCAGTGTGACCCCGAGCCACCCTTATTGAAAACGGGGGGAATTGTTTTCACGGGATACACGCGGTGCATGGAGGCTCCGGAGAGTTCGAATGAGACCCCGGGCCTCCAAGCTGCACCGAGGAGGGTCACCGGAGAGTTTTTAGTCGGTTTGACTCCGACATAACCTGTCGTCACCCCTGGGATGGCGGGTATCCGTGAGGATTTTCTCTCCGAGAAAAAAAAAAAAAAAAAAAAAGGGGTGCGCGTGAAATAAATAAAATCTATTATGTTTTAAAGTGAACCATCGAGAAATCAATGGCAAGAACTTCATACAAATATTATTGTTAAATATAAAAAAATCCTATTTCAAAACTCTTAAAAAGACTATACAACTAACCTAATTTAAGATTTAGGACTCAGTTTTGAATTAACCGTCAAGTATTGTGATGCTTATTTTGAGTTTATGATAGTTTTAATCTTAATTGCTGGAAATTATAGAGCCTCAAACTATACAAAACCGATAGACATTTTTAACACAATCGTTTATTTAAATGATGAATTAATTTGATTTCAAACTAATATTTTAACAAATACGGAATTTCTTGACTCGGTCGCCGCGCTCATAGCCCGTGATAAAAGCTATGTAATAGCTTAAAAACTATTTTAGGTTCTCAGTTCGTCTGTAACTGTATTTTTTCTATAAATGTTCAGACACAATTTCTTTAATTTTGCGGTCCTCTGGTATCACATCCCCTTAAACAATTTAGTCAGTTTTCTGCTCGAATGTAAGGTGCAAAGCGTAAAAACATTTTAGCGACAGTAAATTAACATTTAGAGATAAAACGGTTCAAACATTCATATGTTGATGACCTTACAAATTTATGTATTTTTTGATAAAATATTTGCTTATGTTTATTGACGTTTGATTTCGATTAATTTTCTCTCAGATGTCGAATCAATTACGTTGGTATGATGAAGTGTAATCATAGGTAGTTTTAGGCACATTTTTAGGTAGGTATTTAAAATAGGGATGCAACATTCTTCATAAAAAACATTGATGTTTTAATATCACTGTTTCTAAAGGTGTAGTATTGATTGAGGTATTGATTTTCAAAAATATACTTAGTTCTTTTTTACTAATGGAAAGATATTTTAAATAAGTTCGTTTTAAAAAAGAGTTTTAGATGAAAAAAAAAAAAATGTCGGACGACAAAAGTCGTCCGACATTTGTCGTCCAACAAATAGTCGTCCGACATTTGTCGTCCAACAAATTGTCGTCCGACATTTGTCGTCCAACAAATAGTCGTCCGACATTTGTCGTCCAACAAATTGTCGTCCGACATTTGTCGTCCGACATTTGTCGTCCGTCAATAGTCGTCCGACATTTGTCGTCCGTCAATAGTCGTCCGACATTTGTCGTCCGTCAATAGTCGTCCGTTAAAAAATACCATATGTACGTCTTAATACACTCACAGCCAAATTAAAAACAGTAGGCCCAGGCATACATTTTCGCCGCGCCGTAGAGAGGGGATAGCTGTCTACTCTCCATCCGTCTTACGCTTTTTCGATCAGGTCACGTGTCCTGACGCGAGTTTAAGATTTTATACCCATTACAGAAAAAGTGCTCAACGCCGCTAAAGAAGTTTTCACTTCAAAAAAAATGTAAAAAAAGGAAAAGTAGCAAAATAAAATTGGCCTCTACATGTTATCTAGATAACAAATAGAGCTGTTTTTAATTCATGCTTTTTAGACCGTATTACGCATGTATTAGGTGGAGTAGGCTTGCCCAGCATAATAATAGTAATAGAATAGATAGATAGATAAATTATTTATTGCAAACACCATTTTTAAATTACACAAAATATAAAACTAAGTGTTAAGAATATACCATTTTTTTGCAGCAACATTTTGGTACCGAATAAAAAAAACGATAAGATGTCCGCGATCAGTAAAAATCGACGAACTTTGTAAAGATCATTGGTCAAAAATGCTGCTATAAAAAATATAAAAAATCGATGTATCGTCGATATTTCATTTGCATCCCTACTTTGAAAAAAGGACAAGAAAAAGAAAAATGAAGTTCAACGACAGTGAAAATATGTTTAACATTTGCTTAACTAAAGTTTCACTTGGGAATGTATTTAGAGATGACCGTTCGATCCTTTTTGAATAGTCCCTAAAGACATGGTTAATGATTTTCCAATACCTACCTTCTGCAAAAGGACGACCTTAATAACTAACTCTCTAGATACCTAAGTTCTATACAAAACTTACCTAGAACCCATTTTATCAGCGTATTCGAATACGAATCTGGCTGCATTTTGCAACTGGTTAATGATTTCTGCCAATGTAGCTGCCGGGCACAGGTCGTAGCCAACTATTATAGTTTTGAGTCGGCTCTTGTGTAGAGGTTTGGCTGGATACCGTGATGTTTCTCGGGACAGCTCCTGCCAGTAGCCACCGTGGACGTAGACTAGGATTGGTGCATCTGTGGGTGTAAAAAATAAACTATTTTTTATCACAGTTGCTCATAAACTGGATCTTATTACAACGGCTTTTAGGCTCATCATCCAACGTAACACGCACGCGTGCATTTTATGATACACTAGTGGTGTAATAAGTTATCCTGATAAGTTAAATTCGTAACTTACTGCTAATTACATGTTATGTAGATGAAACATTATGCTGTTTTGATGTACATTATAAAAAAAAGATAGGTACCAACAAGGAGGAGGCTGTATAGGTTAAAAGTCTTTTGCCTGCCGTTTCGGGAGTATAATCAACAAAAAAGTATTGCCTAAAAATAACACAAATATTTTGTTAACTTTTTATTATTTTAACAAGTCTTCTTTATACGCAACTTGATGAAAAACGTCGGACGATACGCGTGTGGATATTGGTCATTGCATCTCGGCTTTATAAACGCGCTCGCGTTCAATGTATAGTACATTAAGTGACAATATAGTACTGAGCAAGTTTACTCCATCGATTCTAACGCAAAAAGGACCCATCTAAAGAGGTCCAAGTACAAGTAGTATAGTAGCCATATCATGGCGCATATATCCTAATTTTGTTACGTTTAACAAAGCCAAAAGGGTCGGATAACCTTCTAAAATTACATTTTATGGACCTGCTATAGTGTGTTACCAATAAAGGAAGTATTAAGATACTCGTACCTTGTTTGGAAAAACAACCTCGACCGCATTGGTAGAGGCAGTGACACGAAATCGCTTTTTATACGAAATACATTTGTTTACCTAAAGCTAACACAATTGTGTTTCAATAGTGTGTCGATATAATCGTAATAGAAATTTAATGTCAAAAATATGACATTACATGTCAAATTGGTATTCTCCTAACGTTAACTATTCTATCGAAACACAACTGACACACCACTGACTCACTTCGGTATTCTACTCTACAATCGTGGCTTAATGGAATCTCGATAGTTGTCAAAACGGTATATCGCTTAGCAACATATACCATGTTGCTAGGCAACACCTGCAAGGTAAATATTACCATACCATTGAGACTCCATAGTGATTTATTGTGATGTTATTAAAACTTAAGCAGAATACCAAATGCTTTTGATACGGTTTCTGTATCTCATCTTCTCGTTAAACTCGAAAGCATAGGTGTTCGTGGCATTGCACTGAAAATGTTCGAGGATTACCTCACTGATAGGGAACAGAGCGTGCGTGTAGGAACTGATATTAGTGATAATGCTCGTATTAGCTACGGCGTCCCTCAGGGCTCAATTTTGGGCCCAACGCTGTTCCTAATATACATCAACGCCCTCTGTAAACTTCCTCTGCAAAACTGCCGTATCGTCACTTATGCAGATGACACTGCTGTGCTAGTCGATGGTAACAATTGGAGTGATGTTTTTAGCTCAGCCGAGAAAGCCCTCTCAACGATAATGACTTGGTTATCGAACAACTTACTAACATTGAATTTACAGAAGACCACCTATCTCACTTTCTGCATAACTTCCACTACGTCCCCATCGTGTGAAGCTTTCTCTCTTAAGGCACATACCTGTTCAATTGACTCACGCCAAAATTGCGACTGTCAGAAACTTATTAAAAGTAAAAATATTAAATATCTCGGCGTTCTACTGGATGAGCATCTAAACTGGAAAGCACACATCGACTCTCTTTCATCTCGCGTTCGTAAATTAATTTACATATTTAAAAAACTTAGAGTCTCTGCGGACTTCAAATCGCTGAAAACAGTTTACTATGCTTTATGCCAGTCCACTCTAACCTACTGTATCACTGCCTGGGGTGGTGCTTACGCCACTACCCTAATGCCGTTGGAACGCGCTCAAAGAGCTGTCTTGAAAGTAATGTGCTCGAAACCGAGAAGATATTCGACAAAACTTATTTACGAGGAGTCCAAAGTGTTATCAGTAAGAAAACTTTTTATGACTCAAACGGTCCTTCGTAAACATTCACTACTGTTTTTTGACCCTAGTTTACAAACAACGACAAGGAAAGTTCGAGAGGTATTAATTTGTCCACATGAATATACTCGTACATGCTTTGCAAAGAGATTTTTTAATGTGCTTGGTTCTCACCTATATAATCAAATTCATAAAAAGTGTACAATATATCATCTTACTAAATCTCAATGTAAAAAACGAATTTGTGAGTGGCTTGAGAATCTCGACTATTTCGAGACGGAAAGTCTTTTGGTCATTCCAATCCTATAGTTAATCACTGTGGGGTAGGAGTGATTAAGAGACTTACAAAAACAGTGTCTACGCATCTATGCATAAACTCCCATCCATATATAACTCTCACAATTGTAACTAACACAATACTTACATATATCCTCTATTTTTATATATCTATACAACTTCCACATATTTTATATTCCCCACAATTTCCCTAATACAACACACATCGTGTGGGCCGGAGTTTAGCCGCGTACCCAGGGCCTTAAGGTTCTGGGGTGACGTGGAGGATTCTGTTCCCACGATTCTGTTCTTTTTAGTTTATATTATAAATATATATTGATTTGTTTCTATATAGTATTGATAAGGATGTACCGCCCATCTCCGGCAACATAGCCTCAATCTTTTTTTGTGAAAGAACAGACACCCTCAACACAAGTTAAATCTTATCGTGGGTGTCTGAGTCTTAAAAAAAAAACACTATTTATAGAATATAGCATAGTTCGAGTTCTTAGGTTTTAGTGTTTAAAAATGTTACAACTTTTTTGAGAAATAAACTTTATTATTATTTATTATTATTTATTATTATTATTTGTTTGTTATATGTCCTATATCACGGGACTATGGAGTCCCGGACCTTTGGAAGGCATGCGTGGGGCCGAAGCCAACACGTAGAGGCCCTTTACAATAACAAGTTTAATGGCAAAGTATGATGTGAACATCAAACCGGCGATTATCTCTGTCTGCACTATAAAATGCAGCCAAGGACAACCTCCGGTTTGAATAGAACTATTGTTAAACTACAGGAGAAAACTACTACTTGGGCTATTGTGATGGGATGGTAGTGGACTGGATACTGGGGAACTATGGGTACTATGGCACCTGCCGTAACAATGTTCAACAAACATGTAAAAGTGGCAGGCGGAGACTCGCCAACTCTCAAACTGGGCCACCCTAATCAGCTGAGTAAATTACAGCAAGGGGGCAACAGGGACGAGAGTGGCTTAAGGATAGTGACGCCACACTGGGTTTTAAACTCAGGTCACGGGCTCCCTGAGGGTCCAGCCTACCTGGCCCACTCACCACTTACGTATGGCATATATCCTTCGAATATACTCTTGCGACTCCACTCTGGACGGCCGGTGAAGGCAAGCCAGAGGCGGGGGACCGCTTCCTCGTCATTGTTCACTCCGATCAGCCAACTAAGGCCAGCCGGAGATGAGGAACGGTTGCTTCCCCCAGGAGCACTCGGGACCGCGGGGTCGCTACTCCCCGTCACCTCGCCTCAAGGTGCCCTGCGGGCTATTATTATTATTATTATTAAATAAAGTCACAATCTCGATATAATATCAATAGAGTCTCGATATAATGACAATGGTTGGCCAAATAGCAAAATAAGGCCCCTGATACCTGTTTTCGCTCACTTTTTATGACAATTCGGTAGCTTGAATAGGTACAGTATGGGTCATAAGTAAATGATCAGTTTGCTATCAATAATACTATCAACAAGTATTGGAGTTACTACCTTCTTCTAATAGACGTTACACACAAACTTAAATACTTGAATTAAAAGTACTCAGTGTCATTATTATTTTCAACATGTTAGCTATGTCTTTAGTTGGCCGAGTGGTATTAGCCGCCACCTGCTACACCAACCGCCGTAGGTTCGATCCACAGGTTACGTTGTTATAATGTTCAAATAGTGCTGCACAGGATTGTAAACGTTACGGTGGGCAGAGACTTTTGACCGTGGATTGTACGCTATCTGTAGATACTTAGATACCAAATAGATGAAGGTAGGTATTGCACAATCATTTTAAAAATCTCATAGCTGCTGCTTCTATCTTCGGATTCTGTCCTCTAACGGGAATAAAACGACCCTTGTAAGGGTCGTTTTTAACCTGTTTACAAGTACATGTACTTGTAAACGGGTTGTTTTCCGTGACTAGACCTCTTCAATTTGATCTCTTTGCGTGAAGTTCTACTTTTTAGGGGTAGAATCAGTCTAGCTCCAAATGCGACCAGATGTGGAGTTATGAATTTTATTGGAAGGCTGTTGACGTCACCTATAGTCCTGAGTCTGACAGGACCTTTTGAGATCACTCGATTGTCCGTCCTTTACGATTTTGTACGATACTTTACTCAATCAATATTTGTTTCTGTATACAAATATATTTTAGGGTTCGGATGTTTCTTAATCTCTACATATAATAAATTCGAAGTTTTGGAAGTAAGCGTTCTACGTCCATAATGATCTTAGCACTATAGAATTCGCTAACCTTATATAGCTCCGGTAGAAAAAAATCTTGCATGCGCGATTCATGTTTTTTTAAATTTAGAAAATCACAAATTAGTTGATTATTCTGTTTGTTCTGCTTAAAAATTTTGTACACTTATGTATTTTAAGAATACATAGCAATATACACATTTTTTAACTAGAAAATAAAGTAATTAATTTAATAAGATATTTTTTTTTAATTTCAAGTAACTAGCGCCATCTCTTCGTTTTCGCGAAACTACCATTCATCTCAGAAAATGTTGATTTTATTTGTTTACCTTTGTTTGTGCAGTCTAATTTCGGGAACTAGGAAACAGATTTTAACATAATCTTCACGAATGTGTTCAGAAAATATCAGAAGAGGTTTAGGTATTTCAAGTAGATTTATGTTACTAATTAAAATTTGATATTTCTTGGCGTAAAAAATAAACCATAATATTTTTGCATGAAAACGTACAGAACGTAGAGATGATGTCAAAATTGTCAGTTTGACATACGGAAAGAAGCATCTAGCGCCATCTCTTTTTTATTTATAATTTTATTATGGCTTCGCATTATTACTATCGTGCATAAAGCCAGTGTCGCGGTAAAAGAAAATTAAATTCAATGCAGGAGCGTTTTTTGAATTTGGAACATTACAACGCTCCAGCAATTTTGTATGAACATGTGTATGAAGCGGCGTGCTGGGGTTATTAAAAACTTAAATACTCTTTGATTGGATCTCTTTTATCAAAGTACTAGCGACCCGCCCCGGCTTTGCACGGCTATATTATGCATGTATTATCTTCTTATCTATATCTTCTTCTATACATATAAAATCCTTTGTCCTGACTGACTGACGGATCATCGCACAGCCTAAACCGCTGATCGTAGAGACTTGAAACTTGGTGGGTGTGTTCTTTGTATGACGTAGGTATCCGATAAGAAAGGATTTTCCGAAATTCTACCCCTAAAGGGGTGAAAAAGGGGAGCAAAGTTTGTATGGGACAACGTGATTCCTTGGTCTAATCTACTTCAAATTTTGCATAAACTTTTTGACAGAATTGATGGAACACGTGTTTCATATTTTATTGAAATTCATCCCCTAACGGGGTTAAAAAGGGGTAGAAAGTTATTTTGGGGTGATTTCCTCCGAAGTTAATATCAATACTCCTTTTAAATCACCTACATTTGACACCCATTTCGATTTTATTCAAAAAAGGTTGCACTTTTAGGAGACGGCCTCATGGGGACGTAGAATTCGAAATTTGAAATGGTAGAACATTGTCTCTACATAGTATGAAATATACGAATCCTACTAATATTATAAATGTGAAAGTTTGTGTGTGTGTGTGTGTGTGTGTATGTATGTTTGTTACTCCTTCACGCAAAAACTACTGGACCGATTGCGATGAAACTCGGTATGTAGATTGCTGGAGACCTGAATTAACACATAGGCTACTTTTTATCCCGATATTCCCACGGGATCGGGACTTACGCCGGTGAAACCGCGGGGCGCAGCTAGTGCATAATAAGTATTTATGCGCCTTGCTGTTTCACACGCGTAAGTCCCGATCTCGTGGAAATATCAAAATAAAAAGTAGCATTAAATCTTCCTTGATAAATGGACTATCTAACACAAAAATAATTTTTCAATTCGAACCAGTATTTCCTGAGATTAGCGTGTTCAAACAAACTCTTCAGTTTTATAATATTAGTATAGATTTTATCCGTTGTCTGGCCACCATAGCACAAGCTTAGTGGGGCTAGATGCCGTTGTGTGCAAAGTCTTGTATTATATATTTTGTAAATATAGTTGCTTTGGTACCCATATCTACTTCGTACTTAGGTATTATTGGTGAAAAATTGATTGAACCATTACGACCCTCTCAATTTACTTCCAATAAACGATCGGAGAGATTTAAACATTCTCAAACACTCAGGTAGCTGTTTGATGACATTAATTTTGTGTGAACTTCTGAGATGTTTATTTTATCAGGTACATAACAGATGCAAATACAGTTTAAGGTCTCAATGACGCCTCGACCTATTTTCTTAAAATTGTTATACTCAGTCTAAATTAAAATAATATTAGCACTGTTTTAAACTAAGAGCAACGAAAAATGTAGAGAAAATACTAGAAAACATTTACCTAGGGGACGGGCGGGCAAGACGGATGAGCTAAGTTTGGTTGAAAGAAACACATATTTATAACTAAGGTTTTTAATCAGTCTTAGTTTCATTAGGAACTAGCATAATTCAAGTTTATAAAAAGTTAACAAAATTAAACATATTTAAATCGAAAGTAACATATTTAGGTGTTTTTTTTAAACATTGCCATTATCCGTTTTGCCCGACCTAGGCGGGCAAAACGAATTCCATAGTCGGGCAAAACGAATGATGGCATTTAGTCGAAGCAATCATCACAAAAGTAGGTTCCATGTCCCTTGTACGAAGAACAGGCTTCATGTGTCCATTCTTGACATATATTGCACTGGATCCAGTCTTCGATTGGGGTATAAATATATATCTCTTTACATGTTGTGCATAAATAGGTTTTTCTATTTTCCTTAGATTTATCCTATTGGCAAAGGTTTTTTTTTAAGACTTTTGATGGTCCTGCCTGAGGCATTGTTTCGAACTTCACCTTCTTCTTTACATTAGTGGCGTACGGAACCCTAAAAATAGACCTTTTCTCTCCATTAAAAAATATAGGCGGGCAAAACGAACACTATCCCTTTTGCCCGGTTTCTTTTTGCCCGCCAGGTACATTTTCGAAACGTCAAACCTTAAACAAGACAAGATATTGGCTAATATTTACTAAAACTATAAAAAAATTAACTTAAATACATATTCATGTTGATGGAAATATCAATTTATACGAGGGTTTTATAGAAAAAGCATAATTTTTGATGTAAATACCTTAAAAATTGATTTTTTTTGGTAAAAAAAATATTTTTGGCGCGTACTCCCACGTCGAACACATGCCGCTGCTTGCGGGGCACTGGCCTTGAGCAGTCACTAACGGCGCGTCATCCGACACTATTGTTGTCTCTTTCTAACAAACACCTATGAAAATATTCAAATAATTCTTCTTGCCCGACCCATCCGTCTTGCCCGCCCGTCCCCTACTTGGTTTACTTTGTCTATATCGACAATCGACATCAATGTTTCTTCCTTCCTGTATTGTACAAATAAAGTTATCCATCTACCTATGTATCTATACTTCTTAAAATCATTTTTTTACGTGATAATAACCGGAGAAGTGATTTTAATCTCTCACTCGTGTGGAATCCGGTAGAAAATATGTGTAAGCATCGGTAAAAATCTCCTATTAAGGTTCCGCTGGTCGATCGTGTTTTCCATACAAATGAATTTAGAGTGTTAACCATTTATTCTTTATGGAATTTGAAAAAACAAAAGTTAAATCTACATAACAAGTCTATATCTAGCCCATGTAGGCGACGAAATAGACAAATTATATTTATTTATTTATATTAAATAAATATAAATTTGTCTATTCATTTGTATGGAAAACACAATCGACCAGCGGAACCTTAAGTTATATCTTCGGATATCATGAGTGTTTACAAAATGTATCAACAGAATATAAGTAATAGAAGAGTGACGAGTATGAATGTAGAGGGATAGAGATAAAGAGAACGACCTAAGAAAAGATGGATGGACTGCGTGAGACAAGACATGAGAGAGATATTATGAATGTGAACTATGAGGTGACGACTAATAAGAGTCAATGGAAGAAAAAGACATACTACGCCGACCCCAAATAAATTAGGATAAGGGCAGGAAGATGAAGATGATGAAAGTAATAATTTTGAAAATATCCGCTTCACATTATTCGGACAGCGACGCTCGCCAATCTTCGATCGCGACTTTATAAAATAAATAGACGAAGTATATCTCAAGTTTTTAGTACTCTAGGCCGTTAATCGCCTAAGTCATTCAATATCGTTTACGGCGCCACATTGGAATTTTACTACAACTTAGTTATAACCACAAAAGAGAGTAATTTACTTATCTTATTAGAACCTGTACTGCTTCTATAGGAACCTGTTATTATGATTAGACTATGTAGGTACCTACCTCTTGTTTTTGTATAAAATTGTCACAAAAAATTTAATTATTTACTGTAAGTACCTATGTTTTTGGTCATATTAAACGAAGAGAAGCTGAGATAATAAGTTGAAGACGAATTAACACCCTTTAAAATAAGAATAATGTACCTACAGTCACATTACCAATTAGCTGAACCCCACGTGACCTAGAGCTCACTAGCAAATCTGTAAGGTTGTAAAGTAATGTTACCTTATTCTGTTTTTTGTAAACAATATACTATACCATACAAAATACAATATAAAAAAATATCAAAATACGTAAATACTATATTTTTTACAGTTTTGTTGGTGAGCTCTGGGTCACGTGGGGTTCAGCAAGTTGGTAATGTGACTGTACATATCCATATGCACAGAGAGTAGGTACCTATACAGAAGATTTTTTAATATTAATAGATATTAATCAGCGTTTGACCACTATCTCACCTGATGTTAAACTGAAGATGTAGTGAGTACGCTGACTTAGATGAAACTTAAACATTAGTGACTAGAAGACCCCTAAATAAGGGCGCCCTTCGAGAGACGCGAGTGAAGGTACTGGAGTGAAGGAAGTGGAACAAAAACTTTCCGTTTTCGTTCTCCTTTTGCTCAGGTTTTGGGCCAGATTCAAATGTCCGAAATACTGTCACATTTGACTTGCCTGATGTGATTGTTTAGAGATCATTTATAAGGTTAGATGTAACTAAATCGTAGTCTGGGTACGGTCTAGCTAATAAAACATACAAAGACATTAGGCGAGAAAAACAAACCCCTTGCCTTGAAGTCGGGTTATAAAAATGACAAAAGGAGATCGAAAGAGTACGGTTCGAAATGGCTTTCGTTCGAGATGCGATGATGAGGATGATGATGATGAGATGTGTGATGTTGGCTTTTTTTTGGTTTTGTTTACTTAATACAGAGTGAGTAGATAATAATAAAATAGTCATACCATCTGGCAGATCTGTTCCAAGAATGTCCAGTTTTTGACCCGGCGTGCATCCATATTCTATCTCGAGTTTATGTGGTATATCATTTGTGGCCACTTCGCTAGCTAGAAACATCATAGTAGAAATATATAAGCAACATGTGAGTAAATTTGGCTACTTTGATATTCTCATAGGACTCAAGCCAGGCCGATTTTGCGCATCGAGGTTTCACCCCCCCCCCCCCCCCCCCCCCGTAAGTCCCGATTCCGTGAAAATATCGGGATAAAATCTATGGGTTAATAAAAGTCTCCAGCTATTTGTATACTGAATTTCAACGCAATCTGTTCAGTAGTTTTTGCGTGAAGGAGTACCTATTAAACACACACAGGGAAGATAACATTACGATATTAAATTAGCTTTCATAAACTTAGGTATTTTCATTTACTTTTATGTTGTTTTACTTCTTACAATCTGATAAATATTATAAAGGAATGCCGTCCTTTATAAAAACTTGACAGTCGCGTATGCTTATTCATTAACTTTGAAATGAATTCAACGCATCTTAATTAGCGAAATGAATTCAGTTACGAAAAGTCTGGCTCCTTTCAATTTCTTTATGTAGGTAAGTATGTATTCATAATTACTGAACAAAAAATCTAAGAGCTATTAAGACATAGCCAATTAAAAAGTCTTGGTAAATTTTTTTTATCTAGTTTTCATTCTAGAAACTTGTTGAATAACTTTGGAGCTGCGCCCCTCGGTTCCACCCACATTTAAGTAATTCTTAAGCAACACTCCTGTACCTACCTACCAATTTCCAACAAAATCTGTTGAGGAATGGCTGTGGAGTACAATTTGGGGGAAAAGCATCAAACTTTCACATTTATTATATTAGTAGGTAAGTATTTAGGTAGGTAAATTAATTAAATAAGGTAAGTTTAAGTAATCGTTTGATTAATTCCAGCTCCGGTATTTGTTTTGACAGTTTTGTCGATAACTTTTCGTGGATCTAAAAAGGGCTTTTGATAGACATCGTGCAGACATCCGTTCAGCCTACGCAGATATACCTCCTTACTTATACTTAAGAGGAAAGGGTACCGGCTTTCTTTCCATACAAACGTAGTCGCCTGTTTCCTCCCTGAATAATGACACTAGCACAAATATTTTTGTTGCATAAAACCTATTACTGCCATGACTATTGATTATGCTTCTATGTCTTGGTTCTTTTCATATTATTCTAATTATCATAGAAAGTAAGACTATAAATAAAAAACAAAATATAGTTAAATAAAAAACATAGGGACATGGTCATGGAAGTTATAAGTTTAATGCTACAAAAATATAAGCTCCAGTGTCATTCATTATCCAGAGAGGAAACAGCCCACTACGTTTGTATGGAGAGAGAGCCGGTATCTTTTCCTCTTAAGCGGTGAATTAGTTAAATAAATAATGAATGTTTTGTCACGCATTCTTTGACGTAAAAGGTTAATCAAAAAAGCGAGACAAAAACCAGATAAAGTATTGACTAATTCACATCTTATCAACGTTTAATTTGAAATATACTTAACTGGCCGCCAAATAAATCGAGCTCTCTCTTCGTTTTGTTTTCAAATTCGTTAACTTATATTATTTGTTTTTTTTTAACATAAACAAGAGATTGAATAGGGCCCTTGACCTTGAGGTTGGTTTAGAGACGGGCCTGTATTGCCAGAGACCTGGATGGATATGTATGAGAACAGTTAGTTACGGAATCATGCAGACTCCTCTGCCCCAAAACCGTGGTTGGGTAAATTTTTTGATGGCCAGTATAGTCCCGTTCCCGTGGGAATATCGGGATATAAAGTAGCCTATATGTTAATCCAGGGGCCTTATTCTGCTATTTGGCCAACCATTGTCATTATATCGAGACTCTATAGATATTATATCGAGATTGTGACTTTATTTGGTATTCTGCTAAAGTTTTAATAACATCGCAATATAATCACTATGGAGTCTCAATGGTATGGTAATATTTACCTTGCAGGTGTTGCCTAGCAACATGGTATATGTTGCTAAGCAATATACCGTTTTGACAACTATCGAGATTCCATTAAGCCACGATTGTAGAGCAGAACACAAAAGTGAGTCAGTGGTGTCTCAGTGGTGTCTCGATAGAATAGTCAACGTTAGGAGAATACGAATTTGACATGTAATGTCATATTTTTGACATTAAATTTCTATTACGATTATATCGACACACTATTGAAATACAATTGTGTTAGCAGACTTAGGCCCCAGGTCTTCAGCTATCTACATGCCGAATTTAATTGCAATCGGTTTAGTAGTTTTAGGGTGAAGGAGTAACAAACATACATACACACACACAAACTTTAAAATTTTAATGTTAGTAGGATATGATTATTTACTCAAATTGTCACGTAAAATTATCGTCCGTAAACCGACTTTGCAGACAACTATTTTTTTATTTAACAAAATTGAGTATTTAATGGGCAAAGGGCTGTCTGCTACTTTGGTTATAAGCAACGAATCGGCATTGCCATCCAAAGAGGCAATACAGCGAGGCATTTGGGCATCCTACATAGGGAAATTTATTTTGATTTTTAATATTACTAGCTGTCCCGGCAAACGTTGTTTTGCCATTCACAAAAAAAACATGAACGGAAACAAAATAAAAAATAGATAATAAGTATGTACCTAGCCGATTCTCAGACCTACTGAATATGCATATAAAATTTTATAAAAATCGGTCAAGCCGTTTCGGAGGAGTATGGTCACTAACATTGTGACACGAGAATTTTTTATATTAGACTGCTGCGCTCCGCGGTTTCACCCGCGTAACTCCCGATCCCGTGGGAATATCGGGATAAAAAGTAGCCTATAACCTTCCTCGATAAATGGACTATCCAACACAAAAATAATTTTTCAATTCGAACCAGCAGTTCCTGAGATTAGCGCGTTCAAACAAACAAACAAACAAACAAACTCTTTAGCTTTATAATATTAGTATAGATTATTTTTTCTTTTTTGTAGTAATGTATTGTAACTTGTAAATAAATAATAATCATACATAAAAAATTGATATACAGACCTGCAGTAACATATTGTACATGGTGTTGCATTACTTCTTTAGCTGAAGGAAACCTTTCTGACCACATGCTTGGCGAATACTCCCTCTCCAAGTGCACTTTATCCAAGATCACAGACATGTCTTCCAATTTGCAGCCTTTGTCAGACTGGTTCTGCAGGACAAAAAAATAGGTTTAAATAAATAAATAAATATTGCAAGACATTCCACACATCGCCATTTAGCCCCAAGCTAAGTAACTAGACTTGTGTTATGGGTGCTAGACAACGGTGCTAGATACTACATAAATACTTTTTCTTTTGTAAATATAATACATAGAAACAACCAGACCACAGACAAATATCTAAGCATAAATACTTGTCTGTGGCGGGAATCGAACCCGCAACCCTGTGTTTGGCAGTCCGGCATGGTGACCATTGTGCCAACTGGGTCGACCAACTGGGTTGGAAGTCTATCTAAATAATATTGGTTTTGGTGCAATAGTAGGTACTTAGAACATTTCCAGTAAGCAGTTAAAAGTTTCAGAAACAGAAGAATATTTTTGAAGTGAAAACTTCTTTAGCGGCGTTGAGCACTTTTTCTGTAATGGGTATAAAATCTTAAACTCTCGAAAAAGCGTAAGACGGATGGAGAGTAGACAGCTATCCCCTCTCGACGGCGCGGCGAAAATGTATGCCTGGGCCTACTGTTTTTAATTTGGCTTACATTAAAATTTAAGACGTACATATGGTATTTTTTAACGGACGACTATTGACGGACGACAAATGTCGGACGACTATTTGTCGGACGACTATTGACGGACGACTATTGACGGACGACAAATGTCGGACGACTATTGACGGACGACAAATGTCGGACGACTATTGACGGACGACAAATGTCGGACGACTATTTGTCGGACGACTATTGACGGACGACAAATGTCGGACGACAAATGTCGGACGACAAATGTCGGACGACAAATGTCGGACGACAATTTGTTGGACGACAAATGTCGGACGACTATTTTTTTTTTTGAGTTTTTATTGGCTTAAGTCAGCACTGGAGCGGTATTTGAATCATTTGAAATGAATCCATAAGTACAAGTGGCGGAAATTGGTTTCTGTAGATTTTGTGGATTTTGCATGTCCGTGTTGCCATTAAGCTGAAATACTTTGACTTTTTACCCGACTACAAGGAAAGAGTTATGTTTTTCTCGCGTATCTTTTTATGTTTGTGTTTTTTTTTATTTGTATTATAAATCGGCAATTAAATGAGAAAGGATTCAGTGACCAATATTTTTTTAATGACTTCCCGATCATAATTCCAGGTATACTCGTACGTCTACCTACCTATTATGTCTACCAACTTCAAGGTTTATGGGAACTGTAATCTGATGAAACCTTTATTTCTTTTGGGACCGACGTGACAAGGTATGGGTATCACATAATATAAATATTTCATTCATGGTAAAGAACTACTCGAATAAATATGATAATAGGTATTTATAATTTGAAGTCCCATAATCTATTATTTTGTTCATTTGCTTTTAAGTACAGAATAGAATAGAATAGAAAAACATTTATTTGGCCAAGCACACGACAAAACATATTTAGAACAGTTGAGAGTTGTTGGCAAACCAAAACAATAGAACACTGACATGTATAAAAATAAGAAAAAAAAGAATAAAATAAAAAGACAGAAAATACATACAGACTTTTTGTCCTCTCTTCCTTTATTAACGTAGATAAAATGTTAATATTTATGTAATGAATTGGATAGTTTCTATAGTGAAGATTATAGAAAGATGCAGAAATTACAAAGGTCCGCCGGTTATTCTTAAAAATTTCCCACCTATTTATGGACACTTTTATAAACTAGTATATACAACTTACCTGGTTATCAATTTTCATCTTAACTTTCTTATCGAAACGCATTTTTATTCGATCAATACAACTTTTAACAAACGTTATTATTACCGACATTTTCAATATCACAGTAGCAGTGTGTCAAACACAATTTCTTAACACAAACTAATTTCTAAACGAAACGAAAACTGCGTCTAATGAATTTTAGAATTCCTAATATGTATAAAAACAAGTTTCGTCTAATAGTGGGTAGGTGTTACTACGAGTGAAGTTAAAAAATACTACATATCCTCACAGATGTTGTTATAATAAGTCGTGTTTGTTTATCTTTCACTCATTTTGTAATGACACCATCGTATCGCGATTAGATAGTACCTAAACAATAAGAACGACTTTGTTATACTGTTGTCTTTTCGATTAGTAAATGATATAATTAAGATTTTATCAGTGACTTATTCAATGTTTAATTGTAAGCAGTTTTAAGTAAGTAGTTTTGTTTCACTTTTTGTCCGATATTTCACCGCGAGGTTTTTATTCTCGTGTATAATATTCTGCGATAATTTGCATTAAATCACAGATTTTATTCCCGCGCGATTTTTTTAATCCCGCTGCGGCTACTTCGATAAGATTCAATGTGTTACAAAATTGCGAAAAAAAAACCTCGCTGTGCGGACGAACTCTAGGTTGCTTGGTTTATTTTTATTTTTGAGTCACGACATGACAGAGTTTTGCTATAGTCTAGGATCATTAATCCACTATAGTACCTATCCATTTACGTTAAGGAAGGAAAAATCACAAACTTGTTTTTGTAGGTACATATTTTTTTATAGACTTTTAAACCAAAGTTTTATAAAAGTACTGGTCAAACGAGTGATATACGATCTCGAATCAAATGTTGACTAACGTCTGTTCCCCTATCCTGCATGTGTTGTACCAATCAGTGTCCAATGACACAGTAATTTTCTTTGAGCGACTCTGCCCTGATCTAATTTAACCGAAATTACAAGATGAGCCCGTATACCGTCTTTAACATCAAGTTTCTTTCAGGCAGTAAGGTTCTCCAGACTAACTTCCTAATTTTTATTATTTACTAGCGACCCGCCCCGGCTTCGCACGGCTGTATTATGCATGTATTATATCTAAGACCTTCCTCTTTAATCACTCTATCTATTAAAAAAAACGCATCAAAATCCGTTGCGTTGTTTTAAAGATCTATCTATAAGCATACATAGGGACATATAGGGGCGGCGAAAAGTGACTTTAGTTTATACTATGTACCTAGTGATAGTGATACCGCCCATACAAAATATCATACGTGCAATAGGTATATGCATTGAGTAACGTCATCTATAACAAATCTTATGGAACGATCTAGCTGCAGCCCGATCGCCATACAGTTTCACCCGCGTAATAATTTACGGCGCAACTTAATTTTTTCATTTCATAGGAACCTTCTCCTGACAATAACAAACACAACAAAAAAGAATTATGGAAATTGGTTCAGCCGTTTACGCGTGATGCCGTAAATAGGAAAATAGGGATTCCTTTTTTATAAATATAGATTCGTTTGTGTCTCAAACGAACGGACCGATTAGTATAAAATAAAGTCACTTTTCGCCGTCCCTATGTACCTATGTATGCTTAGATCTTTAAAACTATGCAACGGATTTTGATGCGGTTTTTTTAATAGATAGATTGATTAAAGAGGAAGGTTTTTAGATATAATACATGCATAATACAGCCGTGCGAAGCCGGGGCGGGTCGCTAGTTTATCTATAATATACTATAGTCATCTATGTTGATACCAAGCTTATAGTGTAGGCTTACATGCAGCATTTTTCTGCCAAATAAAGTTCTATCTATTTATCCATCTAAAAAAATAGCTCGATAAAACTAGTGACCGTAGTCTGCGAGAGGTATAAAAAACCTACCTATTAACTTAATTTACTTAATCAAGTAAATATAGCTACAATAGCTACCTAGTTACAGTTCTTATAATCCAATTGTTCCTTCCATTAAAACGCAATTAGACATTTTGTCGTGTCTCTAGGTCGAAAAATATATTAATAAGTCAATGCCTAAGAGACTTATTGGGTGGAATTACTATTTTTTTCAAACCGGTTTCATAGGTATTTAGATCGTTTATGAATTTGACTTTTAAATGATTTTACTTTGCAAATTGGTGTCAGGGCATCATGGATCGCAGTGTGATACTATAAGTTACATTTTTGCTATTTGTTAGTGAACTTTAACGAGGAAAGAGGTATGGTGAGTATGCTCCGTTTGATAAGTTGTTACTTTTATTAAAAAAAATCAATCAAAATAAAATTACTAAAACTATAAAACTAAAGATTGAAACGTGAAAAATTGAAATTGAAAAATTGAATTATTATGCACGTATATACTTCTACATTATACTAATCCTAGCTTTTGCCTGCGACTTCGTCCGCGTAGAAGTCGAAAATAGACCAAGGAATCACATCGTCCCATTCAAACTTTACCCCCCTTTTCCACCCTCTTAGGGGTAGAATTTCGGTAAATCCTTTCATAACGGATGCCTACGTCATGCAAAGAACACACCCTCCAAGTTTCAGACCTTTATGATCAGCGGTTTAGGCTGTGCGTTTGATCCGTCAATCAGTCAGTCGTTCTAATGAATGCGTAGGTATAGGTAGTATTAGCACAGTATTAGCACATGAGTAACATGTGGTATTAGATTTCAGTAAAAATTTGAAACCGAAATTGTATCCTTTTAGAATGTCTCACAATTATCGAATGCACATATAATTGATTTCTCAGCTTTTTCTATGAGTAGGGAATTTGATTATGAATTTAAGCTACCTGCGCGTAATAAGGCCCCTTGCACCTTAATTTCAAAAATAATTAGGTGCGAGAACCTACGTTCTCACGCGTGTGAAAAGTTATAAGTGCGTCCGTCCGATATTTATTTTGCGGGCAGCTTCAACCTGTTTTCATTTTAGGTTACGCAGCTGCAACATGTGACTTTTATGTTACAGATGCGCGCGCATCTTAAAATTTCACTCTCATCATTTTTTCATAACGCGCCTCAAGAAATATAACTTCAAAAACTAAATATTTTGTACAAAGAGGGAAAACTATTTAAACACCGGTCATTAGATAAATATTTGCTTTGTTGTCAATAGGAAAAACAATTCATCTGGACTGAATTTTATTAGACAACCCATTTGCATTATATTTATTGACCTATTTAAAATTTGATATAAGTAATAGTACATTGCGATACAAGTGTGGAAAGTTGATCATTCCATAGAGGCGGTTTACGCGCGAGCGGAACGCGAGCGTGGCAAAAGCCGAGATGGAATGATCAATCCACACCTGTATCGTACGACGTTTTTTATCACAGTTGCGAATAAAAAAAAGACTTGTTAAAATAATAAAAAGTTTTTAAGAATTTTAGGTTATGTTTTCTTTTTTTTCTTTTTGTTAATTACACTCCCGAAAGGCTAGGCAAAAGACTTTTAACCTATACAGCCTCGTCTGACATACAATATTTTTTTAGGGTTTTTTTAATTTGTTTTTGCGTCGGCGGTTAAAAACAATATAATGGTAAGGAATAAATATATTTATGTACCTAGAAAAAATCGTTAGTTTCGTTAGTAATTATCGTTAGTTATCAGACTTTAGAGACAACCTCTTGAAAAGAAGAAAAAAGGTACCAACAAAGAGTTTTAAGCCAGCAAGGCTTAAAAACTCTTTGTTGGTACCTTTTTTCTATAAAATTGATATGGTATCTTTTTTCTATAATAAAAACAATATAATGGTAAGGAAAAAATATATTTATGTACCTAGAAAAAACAAAATAAAAACAAAACTCAATTTTTAATTGTTTTCAAAGACGTTATCACGTAAAATTATCGTTCGTTATCAGACTTTAGAGACAACCTCTTGAAAAGAAGAAAAAAGGTACCAACAAAGAGTTTTAAGCCAGCAAGGCTTAAAAACTCTTTGATGGTACCTTTTTTCTATACATCAAAACAGTATAACCCAGATAAATAAGAATGTTTCATCTACCTACTAAGTAATTAGCAGTAAGATACGTATTTAACTTATCGGGATAACATATTATTTTAGCACTAGTTGGATTTTTTTTTATCGCACGCGTGTATAATACGTTGCATTATGAGCCTAAAAGCGGTTTAATAAGATCCACTTTATGAGCTGTGCTAAAAAATACTTTTCATCCATTCAACAGTTCGATGAAGGTTGTTCTCAAAGGGATCTTAGGTTAGCTTGTCAAACGATTTGTCTAAAAACAACAAATTTTGCACAAGTTATGTCACATGAGTAAATAATTGAGTAGTATATGTGTCGTAACTTTGCAATAAGACAGGTACAATCAACGGTCAAAAGTCTCTGCCCACCGTAACGTTTACAATAAATAAATATTGCAAGACATTTCACACATCGCGATCGCCATCTAGCCCCAAGCTAAGTAACTAGACTTGTGTTATGGGTGCTAAACAACGGATATACTACATTATACAGTTTT
Organism: Idaea aversata; assembly: GCA_907269075.1. NCBI lineage: Eukaryota > Metazoa > Arthropoda > Insecta > Lepidoptera > Geometridae > Idaea > Idaea aversata. The sequence continues at coordinate 6,194,545 of OU026084.1, forward strand.
TTTTGTAATTATATACTTATAATACATAGAAACAACCAGACCACAGACAAATATCTAAGCATAAATACTTGTCTGAGGCGGGAATCGAACCCGCAACCCTGTGTTTGGCAGTCCGGCATGGTGACCATTGTGCCAACTGGGTCGTCCCAATCCTGTGCAACACTATTTGAACATTATAACAACGACACCTGTGGATCGAACTCACGTCAGTTGGTATAGCGAGTGGCGGCTTATACCACTCGGCCAACTAAAGACATAGCTAACATGTTGAAAATAATAATCACACTAAGTACTTTTAATTCAAGTATTTAAGTTTGTGTGCAACGTCTATTAGAAGAAGGTCGTAAGTCCAATACTTGTTGATAGTATTATTGTAGCAAACTGATTATTTACTTATGACCTATACTGTACATACATACACATAAACTTTCATATTTATACTTATTTTAAGTAATTATTACAAAGAAAACATTGCTATTTTTTTATAGAACAATGTTATCTTTGCATAAGTACCTACTTATTTCCAATACCATTTACGATATTTTAATAACTGAATATAATTAGTTAACCATATTAAACTATATAATTATAAATATCGTATAAATAGCAGCAGACGTTTGAACATATTTTATTAAAAGAAAGTTTAACCATGAAGTTATATTTGTTAGCCATTTTGATTTTCTCCGTTATTTTGGCTATGGCCACTGCCGGTAACATTACACAAAGAAGGTAATTATCTAATATACTTAAGTGTAATGTTTATTTATAATGTGTTTAGTCTGTTCGCTTTTGGGATGAAAAAGAATCCTTGGGCCATAGATCAGAATTTAAGACTTTTTGTTTATTCTCTTCTTAGTTGTCATCTTCATTGCAAAAGGTCCCATACAGCACTTTTCGGTCACAACATTTTCATTTTAGTTACAAGTTGTCGCAGTTTCGTAACTGTTACAAAACATGGCGACTGTGTGGGGTTTGGTTTGTATGTGTGGTAACAGTTTACACACAATTTGTTTCAGTAACTATATGTAGTCGTTGTGTTTACACGTAACTTAACTTTTGTGTCGACTTATTTTTATACACATTGTGTTTAGTTTGTAACAAGCGTACAATCAAGGAACAAATGTGTAGTAACTGTGTGGTTACCATAATACAGTAAATATTATTTTAAACACGAGGTGTTGTAATGTTTCGTCATTGTTCCTGAACAATATATTCTCAGAATGAGAGTAAAAAGTCACCGTAAGACATCGTTTCCCAAACTTAAGCTGACAAGTCACGAAATGATTGCAGTTGCGAAAATGAGCAAACAGTCGAAGAAACGTTATTTCCGTACTACAAAGGATTTTAACAGGAAATTTAACAAGTTATTGGTTCAACGACCTCCAAGAAAGTAGATACCTAGTTAATTAACAGAAATTTAGGTTAATAATTTTGTATTTGATAAGTACCTACCTACCTACACACTACCTACTACACTACCTAGCTACCGAATATGATACTCTTATCTTAGATTGTTTGCTTGTAATATTATATAAGTTAATGTGTAAATGAAGTATAATTATAAATTACTAATTATACTGTAAAGTTTCCATTAAGTTCCTACCTACTTATTGCATAAAATCAATCCAACTATAGTAAAAGTAGGTAAATTTTAATTGAAATAAATGTTTAATTTAACATTAAAATTAATATTAATAACCTTCAGGAAATATATAACATGCATGCACCGTCATCATCATCTAAAAATCAGGAAAATGCATGCATTTTGATAATCAGTAAGTATAAAATTAATATAAAATTCTCGTGTCGCGGTGTTAGTTGCCAAACTCCACTTATACGGCTGAACAGATTTGTATGAATTGTTTTGATAATGTTGGCATAATGTTCGCTGACAGTTTGAGAATCGCTGTAAACAATAAAGTAAATGACACCATTTTGTAAATTTGGTAACTTTGTGACCACTTCTAGTTTCAAGTCGACATAATGTCGACAAAGTGTGTAACTTTGCGATATTTATAAATACATTTTTTTAATGTTTTACTAATTTATAGATTTTTCTTAATTGTCTAACTTAATCTTAGTATAAAATTTGTATTATTATTGAAGCAAAAGCTTACAACGTATGAAACTGTTAAAATAGTTAAAACTTGTAGTAACTTGTAGTATAAAACCATTGTAAATATTTCAATGAACTGGTTAAATTATAATTGTATCGGTGGCGCATTGGTAAATTCAAACTATTTGACCAAATTACTCGATAAACTTATTTTCCCATCGACATTTCAACAATATATCCTAGAAAAAATTAATAAGAATAAAATATGGAAACTTAGCTTGTCAAACCTATAATGGAGTCGTCTTATTTTTTTAATTGTTTCACTTCACTTCATTTGTATCTATTTTCTGTATGGATTGAACATAAGCGAAAAAAAGAATGAATGAACGAATGATTTCTGATAAGTCGTTGCAGACTGAGAACACTGTTACTACACAGCAACGTAACTTAGAAACCAATTGTGACTTAAAATCTGTGTCTAGATCTGCCCCACTTTTAGTCGTAGCGACCGAACTAAGTCGACTCAGCTACCAAAAATGTTACTAGTGTCGACGCGAAGTGTCGAATTTTTTCGTAACGGCTACCAAAAAGCGCTGTATGGGCGTGTCTAGAATGAATTGTCGATCACTTGGTTCATTATGCCCTACCATTTTTTTCTGTCCTCGGCGTTTTTCAAAGCTTTGGCAATTGGTAAGCCAATCAGCTTCTTGACTAAATCTGACCAAAGGGTGGGTGAGCCATGCGCGGTTTTTGCTCAATAAATGTAGGAGGGTTATCGTTTGTTACATAGTAGGCGGAGTGGGGGGGTGTTAGGTTTTATTTTCGTTACGGTATTTCTTGATTCGGTCGCCGCGCAAAGCCCGCGATAAAAGCTATGCAATAGCTTATTAATATTAATGAAATAATATTTTTAGGCGATGAATGCAGTGTAGAAGAGCCGCATTGTCCGCCAGATCCGAAATGTGTGAAACAGCATATTATGCGAACGGAATGCCAAACAGGATACTGCGTGTGCGTTTTGGGTTAAATCCGGGGTGAAAGTATTTTTTTTAATCGCTATAATAATTCTTTATTAATTGAAAATAAAATAAAATAGTTGGTTTTATATGCATATTTATTATCTAACTTATTATAATCCTACAATAACTCTAAACAGCTTCTACATACGTATTTATTATTGAGATTTTGAAAAAAGGTCGGTCCATCTCGCAGTGTATGGGCGAGATGGACCACTGATAAGGGTTAGATGGGCTTGAGAAAAACGCAAACAAAACTTACGTCAAATAAATAATAATAAGTATTTCGTTTTGAGCGATAAGCGATATTTGTTCTTATTCATTTTCATAATAGAAAACATTTGTTCACATAAATACGAACTACGAAAAAGGATAGCTAGCTTTCTAATACTCAAAGTCAAGGGTGTCTTGCAGATTGGTTACTGCTAACTGCAAGTGCCAGAGAAACGAAAATGTAAAAAATACGTACATATAAATTTTTTATTATCTTGATTCCGACTGCGGGTCGTATGTTTGACATGACTGTTCTAAAGGATCCTTGTTCACCTAGCTACGCTACTGCACTTGGCCGTTTTTTACACACCACAGACCAGTTATAAATAGATAGACCGATACTTAATCCGGTAGGTAAGTAAGTATGTATAATTAAAACCAATCATGTATAGCGGCGGATCATATTATTATAGAGTTGAGTAACAGGGTCATTTGTGGTCTAGTGAACAGAAAACTTGGAGCAATGTGCACAAACTATGTCTAATTGCTTGATAAAACCCCAGGAACTGGTTAAAATCATCGGATTTAAGGGTACCGGGGACTCTTTCCATACAAACTATTACAAACGTAGTCGACTGTTTTCTCCCTGGATAATGGCACTAGAGCAAATACTTTTGGTGCATAAAACTTATAACTGCCATGACCATGCCCCTATATTTTGTGGTTTTTTAAATCTTAATTTCTATGATAATTTGAAAATGAAAAAACCAAAACATAGGGGCATAGTCATGGCAGTTATGGGTTTTGTGGCACAAACATATTTGTGCTAGTGTCATTATCCAGGGAGGAAACAGTCGACTACGTTTGTATGGAGAGCGCGCAGGTACCCTTTCACCTTAAGCGTTGTAACAGCGTTCTAAACTACGCGCCACAGCACCTGCATGATGGTTGAATTCAAGGATTAAGTTCGCAATTCATGTGAATTTAGCTAAGTAGTAGGTGCCTAGTAGTACCTACCTACCTAAAAAGCAAATGCTTTTTTAATTTATGTTTTTCGTTATGTTATATATGCTAGCGACCCGCCCCGGCTTCGCACGGCTATATTATGCATGTATTATACATATTATACACCTTCCTCTTGAATCACTCTATCTATTAAAAAAACCGCATCAAAATCCGTTGCGTAGTTTTAAAGATTTAAGCATACATAGGGATATAGGGACAGAGAAAGCGACTTTGTTTTATACTATGTTGTAGTGATTATCTTTGAATTAAGCAGTGAGATGTAAGTTATAGAGTTGCTATCTTCGAACTTCGCATTCCTTTATTGTGATACAATAATTTGACGTGTCTTCATGCAATATGCGAAAACACCCGAGATATTATGAGTCAATTGCCTTGCTTTCGTGTGGTCAAGTTTATGTCGCAGATACGTATCTACCTGTGGTTGACATATCACTGGAATTAGGGCATATTTGTTTAGGTACTTAATTCCTTCAATTACTAGTAAAAATATTCAAACTGATAACAATCTTGTCAATCCTTGTTAATAAAAACGCAGTTTTATTTACATTTACAATGCGGGTTTAGAGGCCAAGGTATTATCCTGCGCAGATCGAGACGCAGTTTCACTACGTCATCTATAATTTTAACTATGTCATACTGTGGTCATACCTTGTTTAACTAGTTTCGCTTTGCAGTTTCCCGCGTAAGTTACGATGGGAGACTAAAAAAATATCAGATATATCAGAATAAACTTAATCTTATCTTGAAATCTATTCCAACCTCTTTACACATGTGATAGAATCGGTAGCAAAATATTGGTGGCATCCATTTTCAACCCACGGCATAATTTTAATTAAAATACCTCCATATTCAACCCCCTGCAAATCAATAGTCCATTTTCTACTCAAATACGCAGTGCATACCTAACTACCTACCTAATTTTTACTCAAGTAACGTCAACAGAAAAAATAGATTCATAGTTTTGGTAAAAGTGTTAATTATAATAGTACCTAGTTAAAATACGACTTTAAAATATTAAATTATTTTTCTAGAAAAAATATTTGCGGGTTGAAAATAGGGGGTTCAAAATGGATGACACCAAAATATTTTATCATATATTCATTTTTATGGTTGGTCTATTTTATCATGTCTTGTGTCATTAGGTAAATGTTTGGTCATTTTTAGTGTTGGACAATTTTACTATTGGACATTCCCTAAATAAAGTGAAAAAAGTGTCCAAACACTTTTCTATTTTAAGCTATTGCATAGCTTGTATCGCGGGCTATGAGCGCGGGGACCGAATCAAGAAATTCCGTAACGAAAATAAAACCTAACACCCCCCACTCCGCCTACCATGTAGCTCGGCCGAGCGTTCGCTTAACGTGTATGTATATGGTACGACCACATGTACGACTGTACGAAGTTCGCACTATGTTTTATTTTACCAAGTGTCAAACTGATTAAATATTAATTATCAACATAGACATTACATACTGAAATAGAGTTTAATTTTAATTACCCGTTATATGCATTTAGCTTGAAATAAACCTAATTTGTTTATGCACAATGTCATGCAAACCGCCCTAAGTATTTACTCTCCTTATAAACTTCGCATACGCAACATTATTATAATTCTCATGTGGTAACACTAAGGCCCGTATTAATAAATCGCTCTCAATATCGATCTTGAGTGCGTATCAATTGAGTGAGTCTTGAGATGCGGTCACTATCTTAAGTTAGGCGTTAATTAATAGATAAAACTCAAGTTCTAACCAGGCTGATATCGCTCTTGAGATTTGATACTGATCTTGAGAGCGACATTGAATGACAGTAACGCTTTGTTCTTACCTTGAATGGTATGTTTTTACCCTATGGTAGGTAGTGTCGTCATATTTTGCTGTCAACTTGTTTTTAATGTGAATTTTTTTACAAAATGTAAGATTTTACTACTAATAATTATTTAAATGCGAATGATTTGTTCAAAAAGTCATTAGCATAAAATATCATCATAATAATTGATTTCTGACAAAATTTGTTCTAGCTCCATGTTCCTGAACTACAAAACTAACGAAACAGCTAACTTATGTCATGTATGACCCGCAATCAGACTTGAGTTCACGAAACTACATCTTGAGACATATCTTGAGAGCTGAGTTTGATTTATTAATACGGTATTACTCAAGTGATACCTACGTCGCTCTTTAATCGCGTCTTAAGATAGGTTTATTAATCAGCGCAACAACTCAAGAGCAAACTCAAGATTGAAATCGATATTGAGTTCGGTTTATTAATACGGACCTAAGTATTTACTCTCCTTATAAACTTCGCATACGCAACATTATTATAATTATCATGTGGTAACACTAAGATAGTTGTTGTATTTGTATTTACCTAGGTGAGTCTGTCAATAACCCGTTATCTCACTTATAGGATGCCTTAATAAAGGTCGTAAAATTAAACAAAGAAAAGGATTATTAAAGTAATTAACCGAGATATAGTACGTAAATAGCTTTTGTTTCGGTATTATCTTATTTATAACAAGTAAATAATACATAAGTATGATGTAAGTATCAATCTATATAAAGATCATTTTAATTTGCAACAAAAATTACCTATTTGTTGTGATCATTTGTGACGACCAAGTTGGCACAATGGTCACTATGCCGGACTGCCAAACAGCGTTGCGGGTTCGATTCTCGCCTCAGACAAGTATTTATGCTTAGATATTTGTCTGTGGTCTGGTTGTTCCTATGTATATTATATGTATATTAAAACAAAAGAAAAGTATATAAGTAGTAGGTATATCCGTTGTCTAGCACCCATAACACAAGTCTTGTTACTTAGCTTGGGGCTTGATGGCGATGTGTGGAATGTCCTGCAATATTTATTTATTTCTTAAAGGTACGTATAAAGTCACACAGCAGACCAAGGCGACGATGGCGATGGCGATATGATCTTGACTCCTACATGAATGACTGATGTGCAATAGCTACAGATCGTGATCGATGGAAGAAAGGTAGAGAGGCCTTTGTCTTGCAGTGGGACTGTGTGGGCTCTTAATAAATAACAATAATATTAGTAAGGTAAGAGAAGACGCATAGTAGAGAAGCAACAAAAAGGTATATAAGTATACTAGCGACCCGCTCCGACTTCGCACGGCTATATTATGCATGTATTATACATATAAACCTTTCTCTTGAATCACTCTATCTATTAAAAAAAACCGCATCAAAATCCGTTGCGTAGTTTTAAAGATTTAAGCGGACAAAGGGATCTTTATAGGGACAGAGAAAGCGACTTTGTTTTATACTATGAAGTGATTATGATAAAAGGAAAGTAGGTTGGTAGGCTTTTGGACAGTATTGTGTAAAATTGTAATGTATGATCCCCCACAATGCGCGAACATTTTCTATTATGATTTGGAGTAGGAAAATCTTGCAGAGTTCATAAGTACCTAGCTTACACACTAAAAACGCGCCGCGTATAAATTCGCGCGTATTGCAGTACCAAAAACAACAATCCCTTTTTCCTTCGCCGTAGTCGGGTAAAACAAGAGGGTTTATAGTTTAGTTAGAGTATCTAAAGTAAAATCCGAATTTAGTTGAGTCATGAGCTTAAATGAGTTTATTAGCTGTTTTGTTTTTAGTTTTACTAATTTGCGTAGATATGTATTCACAAATCGGCTTATTGTCAGTTTTATTTATACAGACGTTTTAGTCAGTAAACAATACTAAACTGTTGTCAATCTTCTACCTATAGCTTAGACCTATAGGTATTTTATATTTATTATTTACTAGCGACCCGCTCCGGCTTCGCACGGCTATATTATGCATGTATTATACTATAAACCTTCCTCTTGAATCACTCTATTCATTAAAAAAACCGCACCAAAATCCGTTGCGTAGTTTTAAAGATCTAAGCATACAAAGGGACATAGGGACATAGGGACATAGGGACGGCGAAAAGTGACTTTATTTTATACTATGTAGTGATTACTAAGTTCTATAAGATATAAAACACAGATACCTTTGTATAATACACAGGTATTCATTGCTTTATACCAAGAAAATAACGTTATTAACTCCCATTTTAATATTAAAAACTTCAACGACCTTGCCCTACTATTATAAATTCAAACATCACTAGATTTACCTGAGCACAGATTCTCAATAACAAAAGTTTGTAAACAAATACGCCACAAAAACACGAATCACACCGCTGAGCTACATGTAGCCACGCCTGCGAGCCAACTGACAGTATAACAAGTTTAATTATACCAACCTACGTCTCTGATGATAAAACGGTTATCAACAGGTTATACAACATGTTTTAGGCCAACATAGCGCGGGACTGTGTAACTTCTCTATAAAAAGTCACTAGAACGCAACTAGTTTCATGCTTTACTCGACCTATTTTGTACGGATTAAACGGAGCAGAAATAGAAAGTGACGTAAACCTACTACTCTACAGACTTCACACAGCGCCATCTAACTTCAAGTTAAGCAGTTAGGCTTGTGTTATGGTGACCAGACAACGGATAGAATAATTATATTATATACATACTCACTTTTGTAATTTTTGTGCTTCACTATCGCATTGGGTATTATTACCTGTTATGATAGTTATAGTTGGAAATAAATAAAATTAAATGAAAAATACTTTTCTTTTGTAAATATATACTCACTTATATTTACTTTACATATAGAAACACCGAGACTAGAAACAGATATATGTATGTACCTACATAAATATTTTTAGAGGCGGGAATTGAACCCGTCGGTTGTTCGCCCGATGCACCACAGAGATCGTCAACTGAGTTTAGATACAAAAGATATTTCACAGGAGTTGCCTAAATATGGGAATTCCATTGAGAACGACGCGGGTGAGCTCTCGGCCATAAAGCTAAAAAAAATACCGAGTATCTAAAGTTAGCCCATTAATAATTATGTCCAGTGCAGTGGGGTGACATACGATCGCTTAGCTTGTTTATTCATTGAGCCGTTTTAAAGCATCACAACCAATAATGCAAATAAATGATTTGATTTGATTTGAAATAGAGATTTTAAAATCATAAAAAATATCTCTACGTAAGTATTTATTTCTCCAAAAAGATTTTTAACGAATAATTGTGAGTCTTTGAATAATTAAGTCTTTGCATCAAAAACAAGCTTTTAGCTCGTAGAGGTTGTTTTTGATGCTTTTTACCCATCATACATTTTGGTAGATGGATCACTAAGATTTACAATAAATAAGACTCTCTTTATCCATCTTAGAAATAAGCGCTTTTCACTATAAGCTATGTTATTGTGCCTGCATACTGCCCGGAAGCTTACCTATCCTATTATAGTGAATTGAATTGTTGGAGATTTATGAGTAATTCTTTTGAGTCTTCTGTGTGAATCTCCGGAAGAGTAGTTTTTAAAACTATTCACTTTTTAGGGTTCCGTAGCAAATGGCAAAAAACGGAACCCTTGATTCGTCATGTCTGTCTGTCTGCCGTATGTCACAGCCACTTTTTTAAGAAACTATAAGAACTATACTGTCGAAACTTGGTAAGTAGATGTATTCTGTGAACCGCATTAAGATTTTTTACACAAAAATAGAAAAAAAAACAATAATTTTTAGGGTTCCCCATACCTACAACTCAATTTTTTTTTTCATCATACCCATACGTGTGGGGTATCTATGGATAGGTCTTCAAAAATGATATTGAGGTTTCTAATGACATTTTTTTCTAAACAGAATAGTTTACGCGAGAGATTTCCCAAGTGGTAAAAAGTGTGTCCCCCTCCCTGTAACTTCTAAAACAAGAGAATGATGAACTAAAAAAATATATGATATACATTACCATGCAAACTTCCACCCAAAATTGGTTTGAACGAGATCTGGTTAGTAGTTTTTTTTTAATACGTCATAAATTGTAAACCGCCATTTACCCTTCATTCATGTATTTTTACCACTAGCGTCATCTATTAATTTTTATTATGTGATGATAATGGTACGGAACCCTTCGTGCGCGAGTCCGACTCGCACTTGACCGGTTTTTTTTATCACTGTAGCCGACGTCACTAATAGAATGGAGGACAACCTTGTATAGGATTGCATCGAGTTTGATTTAAATGTCAATGTAACCTTGACTTTGAGAACTCAATGTCAATTGAAGTCGATCCACTTTTGGGCGAATTAATATCGAGATAAAGGTCTGATTTGAATGTAAATTACGCATTTGTCCATGAAATAGAAGAAATAAATTGTCTGAAACATGGAACAAGCTATTACAACCAGGTAAACGTGAATTTACCACAAAAGAAACTATCATTACTTGTGACCTTAGAGACTACTGAAATATTGGATGTATTTCACCAGATCCAGTGGGAATTTCTAGAAATCCCTCCTTAGCGCTTACTTACGATTACGACAGAATGAAATGAGAACCCAATATGTACAGTATGCGTCATAAGTCCATTATCAGATTGATACCCTTATATACTACCAACAAGTATCGGACTATTAGAAGAAGGTCCTACCTTCTTCTAATAGACGTTACACACAAACATAAATACTTGAATTAAAAGTACTCAGTGAGATTATTAACATGTTTTCATTATTATTTCAACATGTTAGCTATGCCACTCGGCCAACTAAATAGTTGGCCGAGTGGTATAAGCCGCTACCCGCTACACCAACCGACGTGGGCTCGATTTACAGGTTATCTACGTTGTTATAAATGTACACAGGATTGTAAACGTTACGGTGCCGGTGCCGGTGGACTTTTGAACGTTGATTGTACCTACTGTCATTTTTCTAGACCCAGACATTCCAGCTGTACCTAATAATTTTACATATTACCTGAAGGTAATTTTATATGGTTAGTCATATAGATCTGGCTAGGATTCGTTTATCAGATTCAGATATCTTAGTGAAAATTGGGTCTACGAAAATCTACAGGGTTATTTGTAATTCTATAAGAAAACGGTTTAAGGATACTTTGTACCTTAAAAATCTACTTTTGTTCTAAGACTTTTGAAAACTCAAACAATCACGTTAATGTTTTTTTTTTTTTTTTTTTTTTGCATTTTTAACCCCTCCCCCCTCCTTGGACATACATGGTCAGGTTTAAGACTAACCCCCCCCCCGCGCCTATATCACGTGTAGTTTTTAGTACCTACAAAGAATCTTATTTTTTTTTAATATTTTAAAATACAGGTACTTAAAAGTAACATCTAAGTTTATTGTAGAACATTTTTCGCCGTTTTTCGTTTAGTAGCACTAGTAGGAAGTAGGATCTATAACCCTGTTTAATAAGGTTGGGTAGGTAGGTATCGTCTTTGTTGAAGATGTTCTATTACTTATTTGTTTCGTGTGTTGTTCACAGTGACAGCGGTATTTCAAGGCGTACCTTGTTATTTTTAGCTTTAAACCTTCTGGGAGCGATTGGATGTGTACTGCTCACTATATTTCTTATGCTGTGGGCCCGTGGTAAGTTACTTCATCACTACATAGTATAAAATAAAATCACTTTTCGCCGTCCCTATATCCCTTTGTATGCTTAGATCTTTAAAACTACGCAACGGATTTTGATGCGGTTTTTTTTATTTGATAGAGTGATTCAAGAGGAAGGTTTTGTCTGAGTTTTGTCTGAGGGCGCGGCTTTCGCCTGCTGCCACGCTGTTGTCTGGGAGAGGCCCTGCTGACGCTGGTCAAGTCTCCTGTTTTGATGTTTTGTTAAGTCGTCACCGTTCGGCTTTAACCAGGACTGGACAGACCGCCTCCAGGTCGTCACAGTTCGGCTTTCACCAAATCGGACAATGGTATTAGCTTTCGCCTTTTGGTACATAAAACAAACTACCACGCGTACGAAGTCGCGTGCAACAGCTTGTTTCTTACTAAGTCTAGAATCTATACCACCCTCTCAGCTAACTCTACCGTGTCCATAGGGAAGGGACCCATAAATTTATAAATTTGACGACCCAGTTGGCAGAATGGTCACCATGCCAGACTGCCAAACACAGGGTTGCGGGTTCGATTCCCGCCTCAGACAAATATTTATGCTTAGGTATTTGTCTGTGGTCTGGTTGTTTCTATGTATTATAAGTATATTTTTTTAGTATATATTTACAAAAGAAAAGTATTTATGTAGTATATCCGTTGTCTAGCACCCATAACACAAGTCTATTAGTTACTTAGTTTGGGGCTAGATGGCGATGTGTGGAATGTCCTCAAAAAAAAAAAATAGTTTATAAGTAGTTATATCCGTTGTTTAGCACCCATAACACAGGTCTAGTTACTTAGCTTGGGGCTAGATGGCGATGTGTGGAATGTCCTGCAATATTTATAATACGTCAGGAGTAAGCCATGGGTTTCGCCATGTTTTCCTTCACCGAAAGAGCAATATTATTTAAGGTAGGTAGGTACTAATAGGTAGGTACTTCTTCATCACTACATAGTATAAAACAAAGTCGCTTTTTCTGTCCCTATTTCCCTTTGACCGCTTAGATCTTTAAAACTACGCAACGGATTTTGATGCGGTTTTTTTAATAGATAGAGTGATTCAAAAGGAAGGTTTATATGTATAATACATGCATAATATAGCCGTGCGAAGCCGGAGCAGGTCGCTAGTTACATTATAAAACATATGGACGGATTTGGATAAATCTTTATTTCAAGCTGGAACTCTGAGCTTCACGTGAAACGTACAGGGATCAGCTAGTTGGAAATATAGTCATGCTCATACTAAGTACAAAAAGGCTTAGCGTAATTATATAGGGACATAGGGACAGAGAAAGCGACTTTGTTTTATACTATGTAGTAATAGTGAAGTGATAATGATTAGCGTGATAGATAATTAGATACTAGGTACCCAGCTCATCAATTCAATACAAACTAAAACAAGATTATAAAGTTGTTTTTTTGTCGCGTATCTTAAATTTTTTTTCCAGATAAAGTACCCTAGTCTCTAGGCCCTAGAGACTAGGGTACTTTATTTATAAGTACCTTGCTATATTTCAGGTATAATTTTACCAGAACCAAATACATCGGAGATCATATTAACCTATATTGAAATGAACAAAGGAAGGTAAGCGTCTATAATATCTATAACTCTTTTTTTTACATGAAACGCGTGATGCTCCAGCTGCTGTTAGGTGGTCGCAGATTGATCAGAGCCGAAATAATCGAATTTTTGCCGTCCACGGAAAAAGGTACCTCCGATGACGTCTGAAATATAAATGTACCTTTTATCTCTATTAATATAAGTTACTTTTTCCCGTGGACGACAAAAATTCGATTCGTTCGGCTCTGATCAATCTGCGTCCACCTTTTGCAGTATCTAATGCTATACACTCGTTCAATGGGTAATTTAGAAATTCACCCCCACTTAGCTTCATAACACCTTCGAAGGTGATTCTCAATCGTTGAGGTTGTCCGTCGGTAGGAAAACTTTTATTTTCAAAAGGCCTATCCAACGATAGGTCTAAAAAGGAGAGAAAAAACCACTTTACGTTTTGAGGAGGTACCCTTATACAGTTTTTTTTTAGAATAATGTTGTCAGCGTGTTTCACAGAAGCAAAAATATATTTTTTTAGTAAGTATTTTTGAATCGTTCGTCGTCGTTTAAAATGTAAATTTTTGTTCGATTTACGCAGAAAATTGGTCATTACCGACGAACATCCGAAGTAATTCCAAAAGATATAAATATTTTTTAACCGACTTAAAAAAAGGAGGAGGTTCTCAATTCGGTTGTAGGTATGTATGTTTTTCGAAGATCGTTTCCGAATTTTTGACTATGATTGTTTGACGTTTTCTACCACTCGCCTATCGGCGACGAGTGGTGGAGACCACTCGTTACGATCGAGCGATTGAAAAATAGCGTATTTCCGATATCGAACAAATATCAGTTAAAATCGAGCGCTCGACGCGGGGCGAACGATTAAAAAATTGGGCTCCTGCTTCTTTTGCAGAAATAATTATTAATATTTTTTAATTTGTTTCAGACAATCCTGGGAGACCAATGTTGTGAAATTTTGGGAAAACACCTTGTTAAATTACCCTTTATGAATCAAAGACTACTTTTAAGTAAAAATATTGTGCCTAAGTCGAAATAAAACCGTCTCTTAATTGAATCAGTGATATTTTAGTCAAGATAAAGATTAAAGTAGGCACAATTGAGTTAACCATCAGCAATTAATTTAATCAATTAACTCAATAATAAATTAAACTTTAGGCATAGGACACTAGGGTATCGAGGTCTATCGCGTCGAGGATAGCCTATTAAATTACAGCAATATTGAGAGATTTAAGTTTAAAAAAGCCGAAGTGGCATGACCAGAAGCGCGATAGAGGTGTCATAGAAACAGTTTTTGGGTAGGTATCAACCAATAAACTCCATAGAATAATATTCCTACTTTCGTAAAGATGAAGAAATGCTTTTATTGTCATACACTTCGAAACACGATTGGAAATAGAAAGCAAATGGTTGACTAAGCTGGTATTATATGCACGGAGATGTTAACACTACTGGCGAGTAGTGTAGAAGGGAAAAAAATCCCTACGACACTACCGGTAGTGTCAACTGGTAGTGCGGTGGGTAATTAATGATAAAATTTCATAAAAATCAGTCAAGCCGTTTTGGAGCAGTATGGTAACTAACATTGTGACACGAGAATTTTATATAACTATCACTACATAGTATAAAACAAAGTCGCTTTCTCTGTCCCTATGTATGCTTAAATCTTTAAAACTACGCAACGGATTTTGATGCGGTTTTTTTAAATAGATTGATTCAAGAGGAAGGTTTATATGTATAATACATGCATAATATACCCGTGCGAAACCGGGGCGGGTCGCTAGTATTAGATATATCTTGACCACAGAATACAGTGCCAGTAAAGCTAGCCATCTATCGAAGCGATTGAGAACTAGCTTAGTTTAAACCTAATCAGCCTAGATTTTATACGCAAAAACTTTAAAAAATAAAAAACATTTCTGATATTTTACTGTAACTTTATTAACTCGAAATAAAAAAAAAAGATACAATAAATGGTTTGCAATAATAACGCGCCGGCCGTGCTATTACATCCTACATTAATAAAACTTCAACTTTCTTACTTCGTTCAACTATAACTCTTATTTTCTAATAAGGCTACCCTTAAATTCTACCACTTTCATTCGTTTAGGGCCAAAATGCATTCAATTATTATTGCTTAAAAGTGTGCGCATATGCAATTTTATTAAGTTTACGTATAATAGCAGGGGCAGATCCTGAAGTTGCCTTAGGGGCCTATCTAATTACTCAACTAAATTGCCATTTTCTCAAAAAAGGGTTTTCTATATATGCGGTGTAACAAGGGGGGTAGATCATCCGTTGCTGGGGGGTGGGGGACCTCAGTACCTATCGATTTAACCCCCCTGTATGTTCTGCAATATTTAGCGGTTCAGAAGTTGGACTTTTGTAAAATTTTGAGGCTTTATTTGGAGTTTTATAAATCTAAGACTTTCATTGGTGTAGGGGTATAAAAGGTCCACTATTGAACTTGTTGTAACAAAAAACGCAGAATCGCAGACCTGATAGTTTGGCTGCAATTGCGATGTTACTAAAATTTTACAAAAGTCCAAATAACTTTTGAACCAGTGAATATTGCAAAACATACAGAGGGGTTAAATCGATAGGCACCAACCAATGATCCAACCCTTGTTACACTGTGTATATTTAATATTATGCCTTTTTCCATGACACTACGGTTGTTTAAGTAAGTTTGCCTGAATAACACGCTGTAATAGGCCATTCTATTTTATTTGCTACATGACTATTGTTTTCAAAGGAGGCTGGCCCCTTTTGTATCCACGGGGCCTTGGGTGGCAGCTCGCCCTAAGGTAGATCTGCCCCTGCCTGATAGGAGAAGACACGGTCTGTATTTTAACAGAGATAACTAAACAGGCGATCAGTGACACTCGCGCGATATATCAATAAAATAACGTACGTTTATTGTTTGCGAAAGAGCGAGACAGCTGTTCAATGTCAAAATAGAAATAGGATTTGTCGCTCCTGAAAACCTCGTAAACGACACCCATCACCGAGATGATATGTATGACATAGGTAATTCAGATTTCAGATCAATATTTACATTGTACAAATAATGTTACTCTATTGCATAGCTTTTATTGCGGGCTTTGAGCGCGGCGACTGAATCAAGAAATTCCGTAACGAAAATAAAACCTAACACTCCCCACTCCGCCTATCAGGTACCATAAGTTGATAAAAAATGCTATGCAATAGATTTACCGCGGCAGTCCCCGAGTGCCACACGTTTTTTTTACAGATAGGTCAGCGTTTAACCAATATCAGACCATGGCCAATGGTAGGTGCACGCTTTCCTAGAAGACTCACTAGTCTTGAAGAATATAATATTCCATTTTAGATATTTAATGTACCGTCTGAGAGAAATACAGACCGCGGACCTCCTTGAGTATTGATTTACTAAGGTTTGGGCACACGACACTCATCTACGAGTAAGTACCAAAATAATCAGGTCGAATCGCATCGTGTACACAAACCTTAATTTTTATTAAATAATAGCCATTTTCATAATAATTTCAACCCAAAAATCACAACTTTGTGCCGTATTTAAATACGTAAATCATAATACACAGTGTACTTATAAATAAAGTTAGTCAATAACACAAACCCAAAATAATACTCTTCTTTTACAAAAATAAATAATAATTACTTACTACGATTAATAATGATTTTGATTATGCTTAAAATATTATGTCTTTTCAGTTATTGAAACGTTTACAAAACAAAGAAAAAATAGATTACAAAATGAGAGATATTACAAGAAAACATTTTTACAAAAATAAAGTGTGCGCGAAATAACACAGCACTAAAACTAAAGATTTTTACAACAGAGGGCGCCACTATCAAAAATAGTATGATTAAAACCAACAAAGAAGGTTGGTTTCTTTTTCAATTTAACTAAACCTCCTTTAACTTTCTGTTAAAGGTATAAAACCTCTTTCAATATTTCTTTTGATTACACATTAATACTTCATACTCTCTTTTTCTAGTGGCGACATCTAACAACTAATTCATAACTGTAATGTAATATAGAAAAAAAAACTTTTACAAAAAAATATCTAAATATTATGGCTACATATTCGAGATCGAATAATATTGATTAAACACACAGATCAAATAAAAAAATATACTGAATCTTACAAGTAACAATGTTCTTTGATCAATAAGATATCAGTAAGAAAATAAATTGGCCCTTAAAAAGATTACAAAGGGCATTGGACCAAATTGGCATACTGTACCTTACCGTGAGGTATCGTCTGCTTGGCATAAAATATCATTGGTAGAGCCAAGTTATCATGTTGAGCCAGGTTTTCGAATCTCTTCAGGTCAAAGATCGTTTAAAAACGGCCTAATTATTAACATAATAATATCGTTAAAGGACTTCAAGACTAAGAAATAATGCTTTCAGACAAAACCTTAAATTAAACAGTTAAACCTTCCTTTAAGGTAGAGTTAGTATACCAGTTCGATCCAAAGGCATTTTTAAACTTTGAAACGACCAAATACCAATCTCAAAAACAAGATTGAATTAATAGATAGTACTTAATAATAATCAAGCAAATACAATGAATAAAACATCATTAAGTAATCGATTACATCTTATGATATGCTAATGATATGATAAAAAACCTACACTGGGTCCAGCCGCATAATTATTTTATACAAATAAGTTTAATCAAATTGCAAGCAATCGATTTGGATCGGCAAGATACAAGGTTTTTTTGGACATCGTCGGACAAATTGACAAAAGACACAGATGAGTATTTTCCTATCACTGGTTTATTATGAAAATTATTGCTATTTAGATATCACTGCAACTTTAATATTATATTTTTCGTCATAGAATATATTTCATAAAAGGACTCTCACGGTATTTGTGTAATGACTCTACCACGCATTACACATTGAATTATTTTTCCAGATTTATTAGGGTAAAAACCTAGAGGATAAAAACGGAACCCTATTACTAAGACTTCGTTGTCCTCTGTCTGTCAGTCACCAGGCTGTATCTCATGAACCATGATAGCGAGAGAGTTGTATTTTCACAGATGATGTATTTCTGTTGCCGCTATAACAACAAATACTAAAAACATTTAGTATGTTTTTAAGAATTTTAGTTTATTTTCATGTTTTTTTTTAAATGTTAATTCGGCAATGGATCAGGTATAATTATGTTTGCTCGCAATTTCATTAATCCATTATAACTAACATGCAATTATTACACTTTTACTATATTAATATAACTACCTACCAGTATTTCATTTAAGGCATTATAACTGAATATTTTTAATATATTGTCAGATCTATCAGGAAGCATGTTATCTTAATTATTAATATAATAATTGATGGCTTATTGACATTAAGTGTATTTTAAGCTTTATATATGGTCGTAGATGCAACATAATTATTTAAAAGAACAGGAAAACTGAGGGTGTTGAAGAACACCGAACCGGGACACCAATTGGAAAGATTTAGCTGGACTTAGTTTCTTTCCAACATTGTGCCACGATTTGATATTTTCTTTTCATCAACTGGGAAACCGATGGCGCCATATTGAAAATGTATGAATCGGCCTCATTTGTGTCTATCTGCCAGTTGACGGTTAAGTACAGGAAAAGTTTCGTTAGAGCGCACAAATTCCGATGTTTTTTTAATATAGTATAGTAATTGTCGTTTTCCAGAGCTAGTTAAGTTTAAATGTCACTTATATACGCGATGCTTCATTATTAATTAAATAGGACTCGTGGTCGATTGTCGCCGCGAGTTAATTGAATTTAACAAGAGAAATGAGCAGTTTCAAAAACTTTTCCTTTATGAAATGATTTGAATTGTAAGTGTCGTATTGAATACGACATTTTGTTTTGAGTTTCCTTCATAAATATGTTGCATTTACGTAGTAATATAGACTGTGACATCCTGCCTAGAGTGAAAAAACTGTAAGTAACTTTACTTTGAAGTACCTAAACAGTTTATTCACTCCAGCTTACATTGTGTACTGAAATAAATCGTCAAAAATTTATAGACAATGGACTTTATGTCCACCAAAAACATAATTCTAACGGATGCTAAAATTAGTATGGTGAAGTTTATGTAACAGTTAATGCTTTTTGTGGACAAAAAGTCCAACGTGTCTTGCAATCAGTACACAAAAGTCTGCAAATTAGCAATAAAGGTAGAACTACGTCTAGCACCTTTTTTAACTTCTACTATCCGTCCTCAATACTAAATATTTCGTTGTTATAACTTTTCTTTTAACTTAAACAAAAGGCTAACAAAAAGTGTATAATCATTCAAACATAAAAGAAAAAAAGGCGGTTGCGGAATACAGACTTTTTGAGTCGTTATTTATTTCCTAAAAAAAAAGTGATTTGTTCTGATACCAAATTATGCTAATGCCTCTGGGGCTGTTTAAAAGTAAAATGAAGGCTTCGTAATAGTATAGTTCTACCTTCAATTTTAATTAACATCGTTTAATCCAATATTGTAGGTATTTAGGCTTACAGTAATTTAATGTATTCGTTATTTTAGCGATAGCGCTTTAAGCCCGGTTTAAACGGAGACAACTGTGATTAACTCCATTTACAAGTATATTTTAAGAATGTTTTACAATTGACAGGCGCCGTAAATTTTATCTTCCAACACCCTGGCCGCCTACATAGGTATTTTTATGTTAAAGTTTTTCGTTTTAATCCGATGAACCTGGAATCTAGACCTTAAATTGTTCGATGAAGATTGATTTTTCAGCAATTCGCGAAACGTTCCTAACGTGTTTCTATTTCCCTCAAAATAATTAATCTGAAACTACACACTATTTTTGTTCATTTATTTTATACGTATTTTATTTATTTATTAAAACCTATAACTAATTATTGATTTATAGTATTACTGCGAAGTTTACTAAGTTATACCTAAAATACTACAAAATAAAATTCACTTGAAGAATCGCAAAAAACAGAACACATTCAAATCCGTTACCTTTAAATTATGTAGTATAATGTATCCTAGACTACCTTACAATCAAGTGCACTTAATGAATTCTCACTACATTTTATCATTCTGGATAGTTTTTTTTTATTTGCAACCTTATACCTACCTACAAATGTTTCATGTAGTGTAAATATTAGTAAAAACTTCAATGTTTTAATCACTAATAGATCCGCCCCATTTTACCATTTATATAAAACCTTTCGTTTATTACTGCCATTTTATTGGAAACATTTTTTTTGTAAGCATATTTTGTAGTTTTTGTGGTGCCAACAGCTGTTAAACGTTAAAAAGGAGCAACACATGCGTAAACACTATAAAATCTGTTATTTTTTAAAAGACAAAGTTTTAAAGTATCGTTGATTTTCTGTAGGATAACAGTTGCTCTGTCCGTAAGGATTTTTTTCTACAAATATGTCAGTGAAAAACTAGCCAAATTATTTTGACATGTGTGACCGATTTTTGTTTATGATGAAGGTAGTCTATCTCTGGTATCTATCGTCGTTGGATTTCAAGAAATATCAAAAGTGTTTAAAGTTTAAAGTGTCACACAAACGTGACCATACAAATAATTTATATGGTAAATAAATAAATGGTTTTTGTAAATAAATGAGAAATATAAAATCATATTTAAGAAATAAACACTTGTTAGCTATACCTACGCTATCCAAAATACATCCTACTCCATTTTTTCTTATTTTTTTCCTATTCACATTACATGAAACATTTGTATATAATCTCCGCAAGTACGTATACTCATACAGGTATTCATTTCTAATCGATATGAGCACGATATATTTTTTATTATTTATTGACTTACAATTTACGCCAAGCACAATCCTGAATCTACCAAAAAATTTCTAAAAGCGAATGACTAACTGTTTTGTTCTCTTTCAATTTTTCAAATGTATAAGGAACTTAAGCTAGGTTCAAATTGCTGTTTCGGGGTATGTCGGGTCGCCGTCTGTTGTGTCGCGGAGTGTTCATACTAATGTGTTGTCTTGTGGCGCAATATGTCGCATTTTTAGATCATTCCCATTTTAAGAGTTGTGTGGAGTGAATACGTGTTTTAAAATGGAATCGTCTGACAGTGACTTCGATGAAGATATTCAATTTTTTCTATTGATGACTCTTCTAAAAAAAAGAAAAGGAAAAGGAGATATTGTATTCATCCCGTAAATAGATTATTCCTGATACCGTGATTCTTATATTCCTTACATTTCGTGTCATAGAGAACTTTGTATTGCCGTACTAATTCAATAAGTTCATCAGACATTTTAAAAAACGAAAAACAGAATTTAATAATTGCATGAACTGTGTTCCCTCGCAATAACGCGTCGTAAATGATAGATTCACATTAGTGTGGCGCGACAGATCCCCCACCACCTCTCTGGCGCGATCGGGCGTCAACAACACAACCTACTAATGTGAATCTATTCATAGTAAATGAACGTAAGCGATTGCGTTCTGGCGCGCCCCGACACACCCCGACACAGCAATATGAACCTAGCTTTAGTTTGGGGGTTTAATGATATTGTTATTGTGAATCGCGTCGCGTAATATCTCATGGACGGAGATTACATTCTTTAGGTACCTACTATAATTCTTCCAAATATGAACGATACCTACAATAAAATTGTAAGTTAACTTTGTCTCAATGACGAGCGAATAAGGAACGATTATGTTATGTATTGGTGTTACTTAATTGTCCTTTTTCGTTACTGACTCTTAAGTTAGTTGTAAAATACTTATTTATCACAGAAGGCTAATGCCTAAAAGCCTCATTTATGCGATTCGCTCAATTTGATCGGCTAAAATTGTGTGAGTAATTTGATACTTCATTAATGATTCCCATTCCTAAATCTTTAAGTTATTCGATGTAAGGCTAACGCGTTCAAATCTATTTTAATGTACACAATTGACTTATATACGTAATTATGTAAAAATAATGCACTTCTATATAATTATTATTCGAGTGTCTACAATGGAAGCATCAACAATCCGTCAATTCCGTAGTGCTACACTAACTTCGCCTAAGCTTAACAATTTAAATGCGCTAATTAGGGATCAAAATTGCCTGAATCGAATACGAAGTTTTTATTGGTTTTTGTGAAGGAGAGTGACGTTAGTCCGCAAGCAATTTTGATCCCTACGATAATGGTCCATCTTTTACATTTTGATATAACGTCACATCCATTGTGAAATACACAACCTCATACAAAAAGGATATTACAACACATTCTGGGATAAAGCGCGAAGATTGGAACATGATATAAACATGGAAGTATTTGGAGTATTGGAGATAATTTCAGTCTTAAAATAAATAAATTTTACTATTCAATATTCTTAGGCTAGATCCAAAACGGATCAAGTGATTTCAAAAAGGACCAATCACCAATCAGCTTCGCTATTTTATAATTCGCGCATTATTGGTCCGTTTTGAACCGCTAGCAAACTAGCGCATAGTTCTAGGTCTAGCCATAAAATATAAATTATTTTCAAGTATTCGATGTTACCTTAAGGGCCATAATTTTTGAGTATTACATATCAATTTAATATCAATTCTTTGTCATGGTAAATATTTTAGAGTATTTATTGTTAGTCACTCAATATAGAAGGAAATAGGACTAATTTAATGTCAGATAGTAACTACAGCGTATATCAAAACCCAGAAAAAACAGTAATTTTTAGTGCAAAATACGACAAAATAATTGCATGACTGTTATTTTATGTTATTTATAAGAATGTCTGTGTTCTATTAAAAACGTCCTGCATAAATAACAATAAAAACAAATATTTCAGGACATTCCACACATCGCCATCTAGCCCCAAGCTAAGTAACTAGACTTGTGCTGTGGATGCTAGACAGCGGATATACTACTTTTATACTTTTCTTTTGTACCACAGACAAATATCTAAACATAAATACTTGTCTGGAGGCGGGAATCGAACCGGCAACCCTGTGTTTGGCAGTCCAACATGGTGACCATTGTGCCAACTGAGTTAAAATGCTATTAAATCTTTTCTAGATATGTTAGGTAAATACATATGACAGAAACGCAATTTCATTCAATTTATGTGCAAGACTTTTATACATTACTACACTGAGACCTATTGAGCTATTGACATCTTGACTTGTAAAACATATTTTACAAAGATTTCAGTACAATTTTTTTTTAATAAATACTTTTGATTTACGCTGTAGTTACGGGAAGAAAGTGATTAATTAACAGTAAGTTTGGCCTAGCGACTTATGACGTTACAACTACGAGTAGAATTTGAATATAGACTATTTTTAGGAGTGTGCAAAAACATAAGCACGAAGAAGTACCTAAGATAACAAAAAAACACTATTATTTATCATTCATCACATATGGCGCCATATTGAAAATGTATGAATCGGCCTCATTTATGCTTCTGTGCCAGTTGACAGTTTAAAAAAACAAATCAATAAATCATTATATCTTTTCCCACATCTATTTGACGAAATACTATCAATTATATTGTAATCTAAGAAAAAGGGAGAATTTTATTATATTTTTTCAATTTGTGTATATGCTCAAGATATTATGTCTTGCTATTATTATTTCCTTTAAAGCGTCATAAAATGCCGCTAGGCCAATTCTAGTGTTATTAAATCGCATGGTATAAATCAGGGGTCGGCAACCTTTTGAGTCTCAAGAGTCAAAAATAACAATTTGCAAAACTTCAAAGTTTTTAAAGAGCCACATTTTATTGCCCACAATAAGTACATGATTGTGTAAATAAAGTTTTTTGAAGATAGTCAGCAAAATGCCAATTTCTTCAGCTTACTGTAGCAATCGGGAAGACTATTCCATGCGTCGAATATAGAGAGAGAGGGATAGTTTATTGGTATTCAAAATACACGTCACAAAGTTTCTTAAAGTTATACATAACGTATAACTTAAAGTGCCTCAACTCTCTGTATTTCTTTAAAACATATAGGCATATGGAACTGAAAAAAAAAACAGCTTCTTATCCAAAGAGAAGCCTCATGTGACTCGCGAGCCGCAGGTTGCCTACCCCTGGTATTTTTGATTATTATTGTACAATAGTATACTTGTCTAGGGGATAGAAGTCCTTGCTGATCATGTGGGAAGCGTTGTGCGCCATTTTGTAGCCCCAAAGCTCCATGGCTTCTTTGCAAGCACTCTGTAATAGAAATTACGAAAGCGTTTTATAGTACATTGTTACCACATGAGTAAATAATACAACCAGAGACTAATGTGTCATACAAGGCTCTATGACAAGTCCACTACTACAAGCTTGACGCGCGTGTGTGCGTGAGCACTGGCGGCACATCATGTACGGAGAGAAACCGGTCTATACTGGCTCGGCCAGTGCCCAAGTTCAGGGCTGTCACACTCGCATGCGAGCGGTAAACATCACGCGTCGCATGTTTGTTTCATATTGTTTAATAAAATATAGTGTTATTAATTTGGTCTTAAGTAGGGAGGAAGTGAGTGTGGACCATTCTTGTGTTATGGTGACGAGTGACGAAATAGAAGACTTAAATAATTTTCTTTCTTTCGAAGGAAGGGTGGGAACGATTGAGTGAGTGAGCGTGTGCTCCAGTCTAAGCAACTAGGCTTGTGTTATAGTGACTAGACGCGACAGATATAATAGTTATAAATATTAAATATGTACCTTTACTGAGTGGGAATTGAGTGTGTGAGTGCCTCAACCTAAGCAGCTAGGCTTGTGCTATCGTGACTAAACCACGGATAGAAGATTTTCTTTTATAGAGAGGGAGGGAGGAAGAATGGAAACGATTTAGTGAGTGAGCGCTCCAGCCTAAGCAACTAGGCTTGTGTTATAGTGACTAGACACGACGGAAAGCATAGTTATATGTAGGTATGTATAGCATACTACTTGTAAATTCTAGTATGTCAACGTTTATCTATTTAACGTTCAATTCTGTGACATCAAAGTTTCCCGGTAAGCCATAAAAATTTCTGATTTAGGTATTATGATCATCATTCATTTATTTATCTACTAGCTGCACCCCGCGGTTTTACTCGCGTAAGTCTCGATCCCGTGGAAATATCAAAATAAAAAGTAGCCTTCTAGAAAAATGGACTGACCAACTCAAAAATATTTTTTCAATTCGAACCAGTAGTTCCTTAGTTCAAACAAACAAACTCTTCAGCTTTATAATATTAGTAAGTATAGATTAATCATCAATTCAGATTACATTGTTACCGCGTTAAAATAAACGCCCATAATAAAAGACACTGATACTTAGTTTACACATTTTTTTTGGAGCGAAGTTCCTTATCTTGCGTTGCGAAAAAAGAGACGGAAAAAGTTAAGACCAAAAGATGTAACGACACGTTTTGCATAGAAAGAAAGCCAGTTATTTTCGTTTCGTCTTTCTATTTCGCATTGAACAGTGTGGTGTCGCGACGATTATTTACAAAAAAAAGTAGATATAAAAAAATATAAAAAACGAAAAACATTAATTTATTACAACTCCTTAACTAATTAATCGAAAGGAACTTCGTTCTATCCGGGTGTGCCTTGACACCTCTCAAGTTTTTTTTATTTAATATAATCCACCTGTGCCAACCCTACATGATTACGTCACAATTACGTATTCATTTTGACAGCTCCGAACAACCTTAGCCTCTGGTCATCTCTACTCATGTGTTGTTACCCTAGGCGTGAAAGTCACTCATTAAGTACCGAAGCGGAGTTTCGCTAATAGTTCGAGGGACTAAATGAGTCTTTCACCCGAGGTAAACACTGTGCTTTTCATTACGAATAATACATAAAATTCTTCCTAACAACGAGAGTGAATGAGAGACTCCATACTACCTGATCCTCTTACAAGGTTGGGACCAAAGAGGTTATATAAATGTAGTGTTATTCTTTGGTGTTACTTAAAGCAAGGAGGTTAGGTTTTTGAAGTTCTTAATGCGTAATGATACTGATACTGGCTACATGCACATTGCACAAGCCGTGCGAAGCCATAATTTGACATGACAGCTGTCAGTGAAAGCGATTTTCCCTAGGGCTGGAAGTTTTTCTTTCTAAACGCTCTTCAGGCACCTTTACACCTACTTTCGGAGTGTGAGTAATGAAAAAGTTATTTTTATAATGCTGGAAACTATAATTAAGTGACTGGGACATGTATTAGGTAATAGACTTGCCCATAATATATTATTAATAATAAATAAATATTGCAGGACATTCGACACATCGCCATCTAGTTCCAAGCTAAGTAACTAGACTTGTGTTAGGGGTGCTAGACAACGGATATAATACTTATATACTTTTCTTTTAGCCCATAGCCTATACCATCCCCTTAGCTTAGTCGACCGTATCAAGGAAAATAACTTGTCATAAGTCTGGAGCCAACTAAGCAACGGGTTTCATCATGATGTTTTCCATCACCGTAAGAGCAATACTGAGGAGCGCACAAAAAAATTTCATAAGAACAATTCTAGTTCACGGCCGGGCAGGATTCTAACCCACGACTTTCGGGAAGAGAGTCGATGCTACCACTAGGTTAACACAGCTCTCGAGATTGGAATAACACACAGAAAATGTACAAAACCGTAACTCAAAAAACGTAATCACGGCACCACACGTGAATGGCTGGACCAACTTCGCTAATTATTTTTTTGTTGTTTCTTGTTGTCATAGAAGGTTCATAAGAAAGAAAAAAGGGTCTTGGCAGACAGACATACACCCCCTTATTCCAAAATGAGGTTAAGGATAGTCCGAGATGTGGATTTAAACCTTAGATTTAGGCACAGATTTACTCGTGAACTATACTCTAAACACTATCCCTATTAATAACATAGGGAACTATAGTTTAAACACTATCCATAAAGATTATACAGGGATAGTGTTTAGATTATAGTTCACGAGTAAATCTGTATCTAAATCTAAGGTAATCTGAATCCACATCTCGGACTATCCCTAAACCGCGTTTTGGAATAAAGGGGACAGTGTCGGCTGCTATTATTTTCCAATAATAGCTGCCGACACTGTCCCCTTTTTCTTTCCTGTCCCAGTTTTCATTCAAATAATGTTTATTTGATACATTGATGAGTAAGAAGACTTTAAACTTCAACTAAAGCAGGTGTCTAGAATCTTGCTTGTGATGAGAACATTCTTATAACAGCCGTTTTGGAGCTCTACGGTGGGTCTGCAATTATGCAGCCGACCGTACGAACGGACGGACAACAAAGTGATCTTATAAGGGTTCCGTTTTTTCCTTTCGAGGTACAGAACCCTAAAAATTAAGAAAGTTGCTCATAAAATTATTATGCTGGTGAAACCCCCGGGCGCAGCTAGTCAGTCACAATACAGACATTAATTATAACCAAGAAATTCAATTTGAATTAAACCTTGTAACGTATTGGTTTTTGTTCGCCACTTAGTAATATTACGTATAAATAATGTTTTTTCAACTGTGTAACCAGCTTCATAGCATCGGCCTTGTCATCTGTCCACGGCAATGCTATTCAAAAATAAACCTTAGATCACTTTACACAAGGTTACATTATGAGGTAGCTAATTCATTTAAGGTAGTTAGGTAGCAAACATGGCATACAATTGTGGTTGTGCCCAATTATGAGGAATTATAGGTATAGTATGCGTCATAAGTCCATTATTAGTTTGCTACATCTTCTTATACATATAAAATCCTTGGTCCTGACTGACGGATCAACGCACAGCTTAAGGTGAAAGGGTACCTGCGATCTCTCCATACAAACGTAGTTGACTGTTTCCTCCCTGGATAATGACACTAGCACAGATATTTTTGTGCCATAAAACCTATAACTGCCATGACTATGCCCCTATGTTTTGGTTTTTTAATTTTCTAATTATTATAGAAATTAAGATTTAAAAAATTAAAAAATAGGGGCGTGGTCATGGCAGTTATAAGTTTTATGCACCAAAAATATTTGCTCTAGTGTGATTATCCAGGGAGAAAACAGTCGACTACGTTTGTAATTGTTTGTATGGAAAGAGGGGGGCTCTTTCCTCTTAAATCGCTGATCGTAGAGACCTCAAACTTGGAGGGTGTGTTCTTTGTATGACGTAGGCATCCGATAAGAGATTTTTCTCGAAATTCTACTCCTAAAGGGGTGAAAACGGGGGGCAAAGTTTGTATAGGACAACGTGATTCCTCGGTGCATTTTCGACTTCTACGCGGATCAGGTCGCGGGCAAAAGCTATAAGTATATATTTACAAAAGAAAAGTATATAAGTAGTATATCCGTTGTCTACCACCCATAACACAAGTCTAGTAATACGTTACACACAAACAATACTTGAATTAAAAGTACTCAGGGTGATTATTATTTTCAACATGTTAGCTATGTCTTTAATTGGCCAAGTTGTATAAGCCGCCACCCGCGTCACCAACCGACGACGTGGGTTCGATCAACAGGTTACGTTGTTATAATGTTCAAATAGTGCTGCACAGGATTGTAAACGTTACGGTGGGCAGAGACTTTTGACCGTTGATTATACCTATAGTTAACAACGTAAATAAATAGTAATAAAAAGTAATGACAGCCCTGATATGTAGGTAAATGTACAAATAATATACTATGAAGTATTTCGAAGGTTTCTCGGCTTGTTTATTACTTTGTTGTAAATAACTAAATTTATTAAAGACTCTTATGCAGTTAAGTAATCATGAAGATATGACTTTAAGGGAGCTAAATTATCTTTTAAATATTACTAATAGGAAATTGTTAAATAGATGGGTCGCTTAAGGTGAGAGGGTACCGGCGCTCTCTCCATACAAACGTAGTCGACTGTTTCCTCCCTGGATAATGACACTAGCACAAATATTTTTGTTGCATAATACCTATAACTGCCTTGACTATGCCCCTTAGCATTTAGGGGTTATTTCACGATGCTTGCAGATATTTATAACAAGATGTTGCCCGCGACTTCGTACGCATTGGTAGTTTTGTTTTATATACTAAAACCTTCCTCTTAAATCACTATATCTAATATAAAAAACTGCATCAAAACCCGTTGCGGAGTTTTAAAGATCTAAGCATACATAGGAACAGACACGGCAGGAAGCGACTTTGTTTTATACTATACGACCCGCTCCGACTTTTATGCATGTGTTATACATATAAACCTTCCTCTTGAATCACTCTATCTATTAAAAAAAACCGCATCAAAATCCGTTGCGTAGTTTGAAAGATCTAAGCATACAAAGGGACATAGGGATATAGGGACGGCGAAATATGACTTTATTTTATACTATGTAGTGAATAGTGATTTTAATCAGATAGTTACCTGAATTTCCTCCACATATTTGAACTCCAGGACATTCTTCCACCTGAAAGGGACGTCTCTAGACACTCTGAAGGTAGAACTGACCCCGGCTACCTCGACATTGGTGTGAGAGTGGAGGAACTCATCCACAGACGTCGTACCACCCAGCCTTAGGAACTTTAGTAACTCATGCGTTGTCGTATTGGGGTTAAGAGCTAATTCTTCATACCGTAGCATCCTGTAACATAAATAAATAAATATTGCAGGACATTCCACACATCGCCATCTAGCCCCAAGCTAAGAAACTAGACTTGTGTTAGACAACGAATATACTACTTATATACTTTGTTTTGTAAATATATACTTATACTAGCTGCGCCCCGCGGTTTCACCCGCGTAATAATTTTCTGCGCAACTTTCTAATTTTTTTCTTTCATAAGAACCTTCTCCTGACAAAAACAAACACAACAAAAAAGAGTTGGCCAAATTGGTCCAGGCGTTGTTGAGTTATGCGCTTACCAACACATTTTGCGATTCATTTTTATATTATAGACTAGCTGCGCCCCGCGGTTTCACCCGCGTAAGTCCGATCTTTAAATTCTCACCGTTTAAACCTTCCCTGGACTACGACAAACACAACAAAAAAAGAATTGGCCAAATCGGTCCAGCCGTTCTCGAGTTTTAGCCAGACTAACGAACAGCAATTGATTTTTATATATAAGATTAAGGTGAAAGGGTACCTGCGCGCTCTCCATACAAACGTAGTCGACTGTTTCCTCCCTGGATAATGACACTAGCACAAATATTTTTGTGTCATAAAACCTATAACTGCCATGACTATGCCCCTATGTTTTGGTTTTTTCATTTTGTAATTATCATAGAAATTAAAAATTAAAAAATTAAAAAATAACAAAAAACAAAAAATAGGGGCATGGTCATGGCAGTTATAAGTTTTATGCACCAAAAATATTTGCTCTAGTGTCATTATCCAGGGAGAAAACAGTCGACTACGTTTGTAATAGTTTGTATGGAGAAAGCCCCCGGTACCCTTTCCTCTTAATACATAGAAACAACCAGGCAACCAGACAAATATTTAAGCATAAATACTTGTCTGAGGCGGAAATCGAACCCGCAACCCTGTGTTTGGCAGTCCGGCGTGGTGACCGTTGTACCAACTGCGCCGTCCAAAAAGGTTATATTGATTAACGATACCTTAATTAAAGAAATCCATCGAGTGGTTTGGCAGATATGAGGGAATAAAGAATATTACAAACATACAACCTTAAAAGATAAGCGCGAAAAACATAACCCTTTCCTTGCAGTCGGGTATAAAGTTGACTTTTTAGCATAGGATTTTGAATTACCATGGTTAATTTCACTACAAAAGTTTTTAAAACGGGATATTTTTTATTTTATTTTGTGGAGCTCGATATTTCGATGCTGTTACAAGCACCATTTTTACGTGACTGGAGTTTGTGGGTAGATATGATAGAGGAGACCGTATTGTACTACCTTATTACGCGTCCGTAAAGCACGCGTTTAGTCTCTTGAGTATTTTTAGCATACTCGTTGAGTAGGACCAAGAGCAAAGGCCGTCATCTATACTAGAACGGCCAAAAACTCTGTACTTTGAATTCATAGTTTTAAATAAAATCGGCCAAAGTGCGAGTCGGACTCACGCACGAAGGGTTCCGTACCATTTCGATCGATTCATATCGAGCGAAAAACCCTAAAAAATATTGTTTGTCAGACGAGGCTGTATAGTTTAAAAGTCTTTTGCCTGCCCTTTTGGGAGTATAATTTAAAAAAAAGATATTGCCAAAAAAAACCATGAAAATAAATAAGTAAGTAACCTAAAATTCTTAAAAACATACTAAAAAAATAGAAACTTTTTTCTGTTTTTAGTATTTGTTGTTATAGCGGCAACAGAAATACATCAACTATGAAATGTTCAACTGTCTAGCTATCATGGTTCATGAGATACAGCCTGGTGACAGACAGACAGACGGAACGGCGTGCTATACTTTACATAAATCAAAATTCACGAATTCGAATCGAAAAACTGCGGCTGAAAATGCGCTCTGCGGTTTAATATTTATTCCGATTTTCCTACAGGAAATAATAAACAAAACAATAGTTAAATCTGACACCAAGCAAGAGGGTCAAAGTTCATCACTTTGACCCTCTTGCTTGGTGTCAGATTTAACTATTGCAACTTGGGTCGGGATATAGCCTAAATCATATTGCATAAATAAATAGGTAGTTGACTTGCACCATTGAAATTTTTACTGCGCCATTTATTATTAGGTACGGTCGGCTGCATAATTCCAGACCCACCGTAGAGCTCCAAAACGGCTGTTATAAGAATGTTTTCAACACAAGCAAGTTTCTAGACACCTGCTGTAGTTGAAGACTTTAATCTTCTAACTAACTCATCAATTTATCAAACAAAAATTACTAGAATGAAAACATTCCAATAAAATATTGTCAATAATTTTCAAACTCTACCGGGGGCTGCAATTATGCAGCCGACTGTACATATACAGATAAAAGGTTAAATAAAATTACTCATAAGTAATCAATCATAATCAATGTCAATTATCCACTGGACATAGCAACTATTTAGTAATTCTAGATGTTATTACGAAATCGAACATTCTAATTTATTGTGCAGTTACTGTATTTAAATACCTACCTACCTACCTACTCAGTTCCATTTACATAATCCCTTTCACTGACATAAGGAACATAGAATACTAAAATGTTGAAATAAACTAGAATTAAATATCAATACTTATCACTACATAGTATAAAATATAGTCACTTTTCGCCGTCCCTATGTCCCTTTGTATGCTTAGATCTTTAAAACTACGCAACGGATTTTGATGCGGTTTTTTTAATAGATAGAGTGATTAAAGAGGAAGGTTTTTAGATATAATACATGCATAATACAGCCACCGCATGCATAATTAATAAATAAATAAATATTGCACGACATTCCACACATAGCCATCTAGCCCCTAGCTAAGTAACTAGACCTGTGTTATGGGTGCTAAACAACGGATATACTTTTCTTTTGTAAATATATACTTATAATACACTAGCTGCCCTCCGCGGTTTCACCCGCGTAACTCCCGATCCCGTGGGAATATCGGGATTAATTAAGATGTATGCTATCCTATCTCTCAAGTTGGATCGAACTGCACATGGTGTGCGAATTTTATTATAATCGGTTAAGTGGTTTAGGAGTCCATTGAGGACAAACATTGTGACACGAGATTTATATATATTAAGATAGAAACAACCAGACCACAGACAAATATCTAAGCATAAATACTTGTCTGAGGCGGGAATCGAACCTCCAACCCTGTGTTTGGCAGTGCGGCATGGTGACCATTGCATTGTGCCAACTGGGTCGTAATAAAGAAAAGACAAAAGTCTGTATTTGGAAACAAAATAAAAAAATTGTCTATAGGACTATAAAAAGTAGTAAAAATTATGTTAGTTTTTAAACATGTCTGTCTGTTTGTATCTTACTAATACAATTGAAAACGGCTAAACCAATTGAAATCTGGTTTTCACTATTATATATTTTCGAGGATGCGTAATGAAACTTGCGGCTTATAGCTTCTACACACGTTACGATTTGGTTGTCCCGACCAAATTGACACAACCAAATCGGGTATTGCTACACACGCTACGATTTGGTCGGATACGATTCAGAGAGTACATTGATACACATCGTGGTCATTAAGTAGTTTCTAGGGTTCCATTCCTCAGGGGGAAAAAACGGGACCCCATTACATACTAAGACTTCGCTGTCAGTTCATCAGTCCGCTCGTCTATCAGTTCCATCCGTCCGTAAATCCGTCCGTCCGTCCGTCTGTCTGTCTGTCCGTCTGTCCGTCTGTCATCCGGTTGTATCTCATGAACCGTGATGGATAGAGATTTAAAATTTTCTCAGATTATGTATTTCTATTATTGTCGCTTTAACAACAACTAAAAACAGAAAAAAATGAAGTGGGGCTCAAATACAATATGATACGGAACCCTTCGTGCGGGAGTCCGACTCTCACTTGTTTGTTTCGAACACGAAATTGGGTCCGACGCATATACGTCCCGACTTGGTCGGATACAACCAAATCGGGTGGGCGTATTCAATTTGATCAATTAATAATAATTAAGTCTGCCCGACCACGATACACACGTCCCGATTTGGTTGTATGTACACCTGACCAAATTGTATGTGAGACCCGACCAAATCGGTACGTGTGTAGAAGCTATTAGTTAGCTTCAAATGAACTGAGGTATTTTTTCTCTGGACATAGTTAACTAAGCTAAAGGGTGGTATATGTTTTGGGCAAGACAACTTTATCTAATACAGACATGTATGGCACTGCATAAATCGTCTATAATAGATGTAAGGGCGAATATCACTATCACTACATAGTATAAAATAAAGTCACTTTTCGCCGTCTCTATGTCCCTATTTCCCTTTGTATTTATAGAGTGATTCAAGAGGAAGGTTTATATGTATAATACATTCATAATATAGCCGTGCGAAGCCGGAGCGGGTCGCTAGTTATACATTAAACAGTTCGTGAATAATAAAATGACAAAACTTTAACATGTGTTTACATATTACAAACACAGTCACACTTTTGTAGACATCTGTTACAAAGTTACAATTAGACAACCAAAGTGGAGGTTTAACATACAGTTTTTAAATTGCAATTATTTTTAACTAGCGACCCGCTCCGGCTTCGCACGGCTATATTATGCATGTATTATACATATAAACCTTCCTCTTGAATCACTCTATCTATTAAAAAAACCGCATCAAAATCCGTTGCGTAGTTTTAAAGATCTAAGCATATTCAATTCAATTCATTTATTTGCTTTTACAGTTGGTTACATAGGATCTTAAATAAATATGTAGGTACAGGTTCTCAACTTAAGCCAATAGTCATTGACATGCAAATTTAGGCTAAATTTGGGTAGGTACAAATTACATGGTTAAAATTTATTTTATTACAAATACTTATTACTAATTTATAACGCAAACATATTTTTTATTTTAGATTTAGCAACTCTTCAACAGAATAAAACATTCTTTCTAACAGCCATGCTTTCAGTTTCATTTTGAATTGCCTTAGTGGAAGGTCTTTTACATTGTTAGGTATTTTATTAAATATAGTAATGCACATAGCGTAGCAGTTCTTTCTGTAAAGTACTGTTCTTGGTATGAAATCAAAAACTAGTCGATCACCATTTCGTGTGTTACGTAGAAAAATGTCTTTGGCTTCCCTAAATAGCTCTCTGTTACATTTCACAAACAAGCATACTTCAAAGATATACATGCAAGGAAACGGCAAAATTTCGAGTTTTTTAAAATGTGGTCTACAGGATTCATAGGGAGGGACATACAGGATACATACATAGGGATATAGGGACAGAGAAAGCGACTTTGTTTTATACTATGTAGTAATAAATTCAAGATTAAAGCCCTTCAAACATTTTAATAATAGCAGTTTTAGAACTTGACAATGGGTGAGCCTTCACGTTTTTTGCCGACTGTACCAATATATGTATTAATTGTCCGGCATCCTTTACCGCCATTTAGCTAATAGTAAAAGCTTGCAAATTATATCTTAAGAGGAAAGGGTACCGGGCGCTCTCTCCATACAAACGTAGTCTACTGTTTCTTCCCTGGATAATGACACTAGCACAAATATTTTTGTTGCATAAAACCTATAACTGCCACGACTATGCCCCTATGTCTTGGTTTTTTTCATATTCTAATTATCATAGAAAGTAAGAGTTAAAAAAACAAAATATATATAAAAAATAAGACATAGGGTCATGGTCATGGCAGTTATAGGTTTTATGCTACAAAAATATTTGTGCTAGTGTCATTAAAGTCCTTCAAAATTTTTTATAATAGCATTTTTAGAACCTCGAGAATGGATGAACTTTCACGTTTTTTGCCAACTGAACAATATATGTATAATTGTCCAGCATCTTTTACCGCCATTTAGCTAGTAGTAAAAGCTTGTAAATTATATTTAAACAGGTGTCACCTATGTAAGACTCAATCCTGTTAGAATCAGGAAAACATACTGAGTATCATTGCAATCGGTTTCGTGAGCCCCCATGCTTCGGAAGGCATGTTAAGCGGTTGGTCCCGGTTGCTACCTCTAGTAGCAGTCGTTAGGTCAAGTTAGAGGCCTTAAGGCGATCTGAAAACTCTAACAATAGGTGAGCCACACCACTAGAAGAATTTTATAAACATGCTATATGCGGAGACTTACTAGTAGTGTTTGGTTATTTTCATTGTCTTCTGAATATAATTACCTACCTGTACTTAATTTATATATTTTATTAATGTTTTATTTAATAAAAAATTACTTTCATATTTATTAGTGGGATAAGTAATATTCAAATCCAATTATAAAAGTAACTGCCATCACTGGAAGGCAGACTCGCAATGTTATGGACCCACACAATGCAACTGGTTGCAAATAAAAACCAGGAAAAATAAAGTTGAAAATTACTTAAGGTTAATTTTGGTACTTACAAATTTTCACGAAAATATAAATAGTGCCCATATCTTTTATCATGTTGACTCAGGACCTGGATTTTTATACACCTAATAGGGACTTTTAAGACCTTAATATCTGGTATGAATTTTAACTTGTTAGGTCTACCCGTTTCTGAGAAAATTGGTAGTGACACTCGAACAGACAAGAAAGTGATCCTTTAAGGGTTCCTATTTTACTTTTTGAGGTACAAAACCCTAATAAGCTATATTCAAAGACTTACATAATCCGAGCAGGGTATTTCTGCACAAGTGCTCCGGCAGCCACATAATCACTAATCATGTCCGCACACAGCAGCTCCGGCTTCCAGCAGTCTGGGGCCGGCTGACAGAAGTTGCGGTGCTGACGGGACTGCATCACACCTCGCGGGTCACGGACTAATAATACCACTCTCACATTAAGCCTGGAATTATTATCATATGTTTGTGGATGTTTCGTTGTTTTCTAAAAATAGCAATAATATCTGTAGAAGGAAAACATTGTGTGGATACAAATTGTAGAAGTCGTGAGGTAGATTGTTTGTAGGTATAGGACATTTATTGATGTTGCTGAATGTCCCTTATATAATAGGTTTGTACCATTTTAAAGAGAAATGAAATGATTGTTATGATTTTTTTTACAGCAATTGTTATAAGTAGTTATAGTAGGTGTTGAACTGTGTTGAACTCACTCATTGCTCTCCAGAATTTCTTCAATGAGACGTAACCTCAGACGCACAACTTTCATACTTTGAAAAGGGAACAGCTTACAAAATTTTTCAGTGAAGTTAGCTTCAAAACACAGCTCTTTCTTATATTTACAATGGTCCCACAATCTTGTGTTATGGCTGAATTGGTGCAAATGAGTCTTTCCATATTCAAAATAGTCTTCCATCCCTCTATAGTCACAGTTGAGCATATTCTTGATAGTGTTAATGGCCTTGTCTGCGTGAGGAGGCCCTCTAATTTGTATAATTTCATATTTTAAAAGGGGTTCATAGTGATAATAGTTACCTGGCATTGCGTTCAGCACTTCACCAAGAAAAGTAGTCCCAGATCTCCATGTCGATATTATAATATTTCTTATTGGTCTACCACCAGATTCAAGTAATAAATCTTCCAACTTCTGTACACCTGAATATGTGAAATTGTAGTTCCACATATCGTATTTGATTCTCGCTCTTGTTTTGTCCAGGATTTTCTCGATGTTAGGTGATCCATCGTACGGATTGGTCGGTATAGGCTGCAGATAGCTGTCTTCCCCATCCTCGATTTTTAAATAGTTCCTTATATTTCTGCGAGTCTCGGAGGACGGACGATAATTTACGTTATCTGTATATCGACTTCCAGCAAGAATTAAGAGGACACTGAGACCGAATGCGAAACATATCGAATAGAAGTTGACCCTCCGCAGCATCACGTGAAACACAGGACTTATGATAAATATTATACACCTGTAAGGCCGAAGGTAATTTCCACAACACAAACACTACCAAGATACAAAAACTAGCATTTTTTTAAAGCTTGTTGACTGCGTATAAATCATAATTCTTTGCTACGGGTTTCCGCGGAAACACCGCATTGCACCTCCATCGCCATTTTAACTCAATGACGTAAAAGCTGTCAAAATTGGCAGTTCTTTTTTTGTCAACGCACTACCTGACAGATGACGTAAGAAAGAATACGGAAACCACTTCCACTTCCGATTAGCAAGTCGGCGGGTCTTTGTGAATAACTCTGATAAAAATTACACAACACGTCTACCCTAGCCTGTAAGTAAATACTGAATGAGTGTTGTTTTGTTATTAAACTTTTAAATTAGACGCAACCGAAGCATCTGGCTAATTTAAATGCCATCTACCTACCTACTTGTATCAAAATTCTATTTCTATCAATTTGGAGGGGGTCGATCGCGCAGGATATTTTAGCGATTCGGCAGC
The DNA here is from genome assembly GCA_907269075.1 of Idaea aversata. Lineage (NCBI taxonomy): Eukaryota > Metazoa > Arthropoda > Insecta > Lepidoptera > Geometridae > Idaea > Idaea aversata. The sequence goes on from OU026084.1 coordinate 6,232,691, forward strand.
GCAAAAGCTCACCCAACTGCTTTTGCTTTGATAACCAGGCGCGCGCGCCCATCGGGTCGACTTACCCGCGTTATCGTTAGTCTGTTATTCGTGAAAATTCAATTTCTAAGTAGGTACTTACTTAATAAATTAAATACTTACCACTAAGTAACACAACTTTCCAAAAAATCGATTGCAAGATTGCCAAAGTATAAGTAACAAAGGGAAATAGAAAAACATAAACTAAGTACCTATATAAAATAATTCCAGTTCTACTGACTTTTCTAAGACCCCTAGATTCGATTTACATTTTCTTCCAAGTCTTACCTATGTCTTTATTACCTTTGTTCTCCTAATATGACATAGCAAAATATTATTTATAAGTACTTACCTACCTACTTAGGTAAATTTACATATCGAAAATGTATGCAACAAACTAAGAGCAATTATATTATCTAAGTAATTTAAAATCATCACTACATAGTATAAAACAAAGTCGCTTTCTCTGTCCCTATGTCCCTATATCCCTTTGTATGCTTAAATCTTTAAAACTACGCAACGGATCAAGAGGTTCAAGGGGAAGGTTTGTATAATATAATACATGCATAATATAGCCGTGCGAAGCCGGAGCGGGTCGCTAGTAAAAGTATAAAATACCATTTAAAATGTTGTTGTTTATTTCGCGTTAGCGCATTCTTTGTTATCGTATCTTACGGCTTAACGAGCTATGGACGAACTTTCAAAACATATATTGAAAATATTTATTCTCTACGAGTTCGATTGCTAAAATCAATAAAAAAGCTGAACAAAACGTAGATGAATTATTCAAATTTACTAAAATATTACCCATCCATCAACGTTACCCATCCATAGTTGAAGAACTATTAAATGTTCCAAGGAAAATTACTGCGGTAGGTAGGCGTACTTTTTATAAACAAAATAAAAAAATAAATAAAAAAACTACTGATAAAAATAATTTAAAAAAACCTATTCAGAATGGGTACGCGCGTGAGAAATTATACGTCCGTCTGTCTGTTCGTCTGTCCGTCCGTCTTATATTTATTTTGAGGGCAGCTTCAACCGTAGCTAATCCAACCTCTTTATTATTATTTATTACGCGTACCTACCTAATTACGCTATAGAGCGCTCTGTTTGGCAAAGCCTTAGCCAAATACTGACAGTTGTAGCTAATCCTACCCCTCTGTTAGAACCTTCTACACAATTCTGACGGATGTAGCTAATCCTACCTATCTTTTAGAACCTTCCACACAATTCTGATGGATGTAACTAATCCAACCTCTCTGTTAAAACTTTCGGCACGGGTAAAACATAAGTATGACAGAATTAATTCAGGCACACAGCATTCTTGACCGGGTATACCCAGGATCTGCTCGCAATTCGGGAAATAAGCAATTCATTCAGTCGTTTATTATGGTTTCCAATCACTTTATTTTCACACATAAGAATACGAGTAGATAGGAAGTTTATGTACGTAATTTAAGTATCAAAATAATGTAATTAAGTGACGAGAGACCACCTCAAACTTGATAGCCAACAATATGCCATTTTCCAATAGTTTCTCCTAAGAAAAACCACAATCCAACTTCTGTGCCGACCAAAAACATCAGCCAAGCTTGTTTCACCGTCAGGAATTTGAAGCAACCAGTCTTCATGAATTTGAAGACGAGCCCTAAGTCATCTTTCAGTCTCTGAAATAAAATAGAAAAAAAATGGGTGCGTGTACTTATGTACGCGCGTGAGAAGTTATACTTCTTTGGCATTATTTTTTTTTTTTTTTTTTTTTTTTCTCGTCCGACAAAATACTCGTCCGACAAAAAACTCGTCCGACAAAAAACTCGTCCGGCAAAAAACTCGTCCGACGTGAGAATTTTGTGTGACGTGAGAATTTTGTGTGACGTGAGAATTTTGTGTGACGCTTTTGTAAAATTTCACTCTCATCATTTTTTCATAACGCGCCTAAAGAAGTATAACTTCAAAAATATAATTTCCAAGTAGAATAGATTATTATATTATTTAACTAGGTATACCAAGTAGGTAGGTGATGAATTTGCCAACCCATGCACAGCATAAAATTAATCTACACTCATCATCATCATATCAGCCCATACACATCCACTGCTGGACATAGGCCTCCCCCATACGACGGCGACGACGCCACAAACAGCGGTCTTGAGCCGCCTTCATCCACCGATTACCCGCGACCGCTACAATGTCCACCGGGCAGCTGGTCTCCCAACACTCCGTTTCGCGTTGCATCGCGGCCGCTACTCGAGAACCTTTATTCCCCAGCTGTTGTCAGTTCTGCGAGCTATATGACCTACCGATTGCCACTTCAGCTTACTGATCCTGAAAGCTATATCGGTCACTTTGGTTCTTCTACGGATTTCCGTATTTCGGATCTATACTATCCACACTCATATAATAAAGGAAAGATTTTTTTGTTTTTGTTTTGTTTGTAGCGTTAAGGCTCCGAAACTTCTGGACTTATTTAGATGAAACTTGGTATGAGGATACATTGGTTCACTGGAAATAACATAGGCTACTTTTTATCCCGATATTCTCACAGGATCGGGATTTGCGTAGGTGAAACCGCCGAGCGCTACTAGTAATTATTATTATATCTCTTCTCTATATATATATAAAATTCTCGTGTCACGGGGTTCGAACTTGAAGTCCTCCGAAACGGCTCGACCGATTCTCATGAAATTTTATGAGCATATTCAGTAGGTCTGAGAATCGGCCAAAATCTATTTTTTTTTTTGTTTTTTTTTTTTTGTAAATAGCAAAACAACGTTTGCCGGGACAGCTAGTTTTATATAAAAAAAAATAACTTTTTTTGAACAGTCCACCAAATTGCATGACTGACTGTTAGTGGGGACTATAATACCCCCAAGGGCATGGTATAACCTACTCTCTATCAACTATTTATCCATTCTATAGGTAAAAACATTTTTAATTCATGAAATATCCTTGAACTTTCCCAAATAGGTATAGTCTACATATCGCTTATTGGTAACTAGCTGTGCCCCACGGTCTGACTCGCGCAAGTCCCGATCCCGTGGGAATATCGGGATAAAAAGTACTCTGTGCTAATTCAGGTTTCCAACTATCTATACAGGGTTATTGGAAATTATACTAGCAAGCCGTTGAGAGCTATAACTTCTGTGCACGTGTAAGGAACAGCTGATTTTCAGGTAAATCTACCTCAAAATTTTAGAAAAAATGTTCGATTTTCCAAAATTCGTAGAACAAAAGTTGTTTGTTAAGGTGCACAGAAGTAGCCCTCAACGGCTTGCTAGTATAATTTCTAATAATCCTGTATACCGAGTTGCAACGTTATCGGTTCAGTAGTTTTTGCCGGTAACAAGGATAGTTATTTATCCTTGTTACCGGCAAAAACTACTGTAGTTAACTACTACGGTAGTTGTAGTAGTCCATTCAACCTGATTGCCTTCGGCTTGCCTTTACCAATTCTGGCATAGGTTATATCCTGGTTTGAGTATTATCGGCTTATTTTCAAAGAAATATCACTCCTCGCTACTGCTACGTAGATATATTCCACTGTTCCATATATTCCTGCTGACATATCCCTACTCGTGGTACTTGGAGTATTTTTCCAATTATCGCTACCGGTGGGATGTTTTGCTCCATCTATTTCTACTGATCCACACTGGTAGGGACACTTAGTAAGAAAATAAAATAATCACCCTCATTTCATCAGCAGATGTAGGAGGTGCCATTTCTAAAGTATAGAAGCCCTTGAGTTTACGCATTTTGTGTGCAATCTGCGATTGCGACGCTTTTTCGGCCTTTTCTGAAATCGAATACTGATTGATCATAATGATGTTTATTGATCGGAGTTTGTGCAAACAATAAGAAATCAAATTTACTTGCGCGTTCCCTTTATTTACTCACCTTTTATTAATTCTATTAGTTTGTCCTTGTGTCTGTTTATCGATGGTTTATACAATTCGGTCAATTCATTCGATAAGGTCAGTCTAAAAGTGCCTGTGGAATAATGAATTGCGATTTATGAAGGAAATACGAAAAAACATACGTGAAAAGTAGACCTACAATGCGTTTATCTCTTTGACCTAGGTCTACGTAAAACTGTAAGTCTTACTTACGGAATAAGTTGAAGAATTTTGTAACATTCACACCGGACATTTTTGAATAATCTTTCTTTGGATAGGTCGGTAAATAAAAATGTTGTTTTCTTTAGATTTTTTAAATTTACTAATGCATAGATTTTTTATATCTTACGCAGATAATTGTCAAAATATTGTCACAAATGTCACTGTTATGTTATGACTATCAAACCCTCAGATCAAACCATTGTTAGTCTATGTATCAAACAAAGAGATTTTTCCATGATTTTTTCCAACATTACATAATATACTATCGAACTATTCTGTGTTTAGATGGTGATTACAAAAAAGGTTCCAATAAGCGGTAACAACTGCGAACATCAAAACTCTGAATAATTATATTTTAATATTTTAGTGGATGATATTCATAAAGATTTTATGCGTAAAAGCATATAAAGTTGTGAAACGCATCGAGGTAAAGGAGGCTACAGTGTAAGGTTGCCTTAACAGTCTAAAAAAAGGTTAGATTATTATATCCTCTTTCTTTACATCCGTTACATCACAAAATCAAATGTGAAGGATGTTACGTCATATAACGACGTAACATCCTTCACATTTGATTTTCGCAAGTGATCCACTACCACATGAGTTTACTCATGTGCCACTACTTTAAATTATGAATCACTACCTTCTGACAGAGTTTAAGATGATGAATATACTTACGGCCTGTATAGTATTTAGTATTTACTACAACGTCCTTGCCTACACAAAAATCTATACTAGCTAATATTATAAAGCTGAAGAGTTGGTTTATTTGTTTGTTTGAACGCGCTGATCTCAGGAACTACTGGTTCGAATTGAAAAGTTATTTTTGTGTTGGATGGTCCATTTATCGAGAAAGGCTACTTTTTATTTTGATATTCCCACGGGATCGGGACTTACGCGTTTGAAACCGCGGGCGCAGCTAGTGTACTATATTTATTAACAAAAGGACGATATAGGATGGAGGATGGTACCTTCAAGAAGTAAAGACAGTTATTAATAACGAGATACTTAAGAATACCCCTATACCTTCAAGAAGTAAAGACAGTTATTAATAACGAGATACTTAAGAATACCCCTATACCTTCAAGAAGTAAAGACAGTTATTAATAACGAGATACTTAAGAATACCCCTATACCTTCAAGAAGTAAAGACAGTTATTAATAACGAGATACTTAAGAAGACCCCTATACCTTCAAGAAGTAAAGACAGTTATTAATAACGAGATACTTAAGAAGACCCCTATACCTTCAAGAAGTAAAGACAGTTATTAATAACGAGATACTTAAGAAGACCCCTATACCTTCAAGAAGTAAAGACAGTTATTAATAACGAGATACTTAAGAAGACCCCTATACCTTCAAGAAGTAAAGACAGTTATTAATAACGAGATACTTAAGAATACCCCTATACCTTCAAGAAGTAAAGACAGTTATTAATAACGAGATACTTAAGAAGACCCCTATACCTTCAAGAAGTAAAGACAGTTATTAATAACGAGATACTTAAGAATACCCCTATACCTTCAAGAAGTAAAGACAGTTATTAATAACGAGATACTTAAGAATACCCCTATACCTTCAAGAAGTAAAGACAGTTATAAATAACGAGATACTTAAGAAGACCCCTATACCTTCAAGAAGTAAAGACAGTTATTAATAACGAGATACTTAAGAAGACCCCTATACCTTCAAGAAGTAAAGACAGTTATTAATAACGAGATACTTAAGAAGACCCCTATACCTTCAAGAAGTAAAGACAGTTATTAATAACGAGATACTTAAGAAGACCCCTATACCTTCAAGAAGTAAAGACAGTTATTAATAACGAGATACTTAAGAATACCCCTATTTTCATTAAAAAAAAACTAAGTGTTAGTAGGTAGTAGTAACTGGAATACCTGCAACGGAAATCAATGACTTTTGTCGGTAGAGTATATTTCGATAAAAATATAAAGTAAGCAAATGTTATCAAAGGGAGTGATTTGAATTTTAAACAAAATAACATCTTTTGAAGAAAGTACCTAAGATGAACAAACTATGCGAAGACTTTTACTTTTTCTTTTTCGGATCTTTTTTAGGAGCCGGCTTGCTTGGGGGTTTTTTCGCTGCTGCTTCGGCTGATTTCTTTTTAGCTTCGGGCTGCTTCTCAGCTGGCGGTTTCTTTTTAGCTTCTGCCTTTTTATCTTCTGGCTTTGCCGCTTCTTTCTTTTGTGGAGCTGCCTTCTTTGCTTCAGCTTCAGCCTGTTTAGCGGTTGCTTCTTTTTCTTTTGATTTTTTAGCTTCCTCCGCTTTTTTAGCAGCCTCTTCTCGCTTTTTAAGTTCCTCTGCTTTAATTCTCTCTTGCTCGGCCTTGATTTTTGCTTCTTTCTCCCTCTTGGCTCTGGCTTCTTCTTCATCTATTTTTTTTATTTGAGATTCAATGGCACCTATAAAATTATTTATCGCACCACCTACGATTTGTTCCAATTTCGCACCACCTGGTCCGGCGAAAAATGATACGGTCATCGGCGGTGCACACTCTATTTTACAATAATGCCAAGCAATCGTCAGTTCTGGCTTAAAAGTCTTACTTGCGACTAAAACAAAACAAAAATCTATTTTAAACACGTATGTAGATTAATAAGTGTATCTACTAATAAATTATTGGGCATATAGTTGAATGTTGAATACATACCCTATAAATAAAACAGTGCAGATATTTTTATGTTAAAAGAATGTATTTAATTAACACTTATTTTAATAACAGTACAGTGGACTAGTTACAAGGAGTTTGGGAATTCCCTTGGCTTGGATTCGAAGGTGAAGAAGATGCGAACATCCTCCTTCGAGTTTTCTCTAATTCTTTTTCGAGATACCTTAATTCCCCCGGTAATTGTTTATCACGAATCGATGCTATTTTCGATACTACAGTGTCTGTTAGGTTGTCAAGTACACCTTCTACTTTTTCCACCAATGGATTGTGAAAGAGCGGTTTGACTGGAGTTTTAACAACAAAATTTTTAGCTGAACCCCATACACTAGAGACGAGAGGACGTACTTTTTCTATGGAAACTGCGAACAAAATAAATGCAATGAATAGAATCAAGTAAATCAGCATAGGTATAAGATTAATAAAGGGCAGCAAGACAATGCGAGTTGCAAAACTAATCTGCGTTTGTTTTGCCGCAGTTCCGGAGAAGTAAATTTAATATGTAAAGTAGACTTACGCAAGGCCGCGTCTAGGGCCATTCTAGCTGCCCTAGCCATGCCGTTATTGGATCACAAACTCTTTATACTAAATAAATACGTTCACATTAATTTTGAAGGTCTAGAATTTATTTACCTTCCAGCGAATTTTGTTTGTCATTTGATGACATTTTCGTTTCAATGAGGCGTGCGATGCGTAATGGATTTCTAAAGAGTTTCTCAGTCTTTGTGGTATATTTTTTATAAAAAAGTTCAAATATAAACCAGAGAGATGTAACAGATATAAACTATGCTTACTTAGTAGGTACCTACACAAATAAGGTTTATAAGGTTACTAGCGACCCGCCCCGGCTTCGCACGGCTATATTATGCATGTATTATACATATAAACCTTCCTCTTGAATCACTCTATCTACTAAAAACCCCATCAAAATCCGATGCGTAGTTTTAAAGATTTAAGCAGTCAAAGGGAAATAGGGACAGAAAAAGCGACTTTGTTTTATACTATATAGTGATGATGGTCATTTACTAGGTGTTTTGGTGTCCGGTACATACATACCTATACGTAATTATGGTCGAAATTAATACATTAACCATTACGACCAACCGAGTTCTTCATTGAATCCTGTGCCTCAGACATAGTATTTTGTAATACTTTGTCTTTGTTTTTTATGGTAGGTAAATTATTAGTATAAAACGGCTTATACGGCATAATACTCATAATGTCCACAAGTTAAGAAACTTTGTTATGTTGTGACAGTAGCTATGTTTTAAGCATTGTGAATTGTAGAGCCTGCTGTGAATAAAATAGCAACACGATTATGTTTTGCATTGATGAAATATAAATCAGACTGGAATCGAACTCGCAACCCTTTTTGGCAGTCTGGCATGGTGATCATTGGGCAGCTAGGTCGTCAAATAAAATATATAATAACCAGGAAGTGCATCAAATTTAAGTTGCAAGATTCCAACCGAACAAACATACATACATTGCAAGTTAAATAAAGCTTTATAAAATTGGCCTGCCTTATCGCTGAAACCGATCTCGTCCAGGCAACTTTTGGGTGGACAAGAAGTTGAGGACGGATAAGGATAGTGTCTAAATGTAAGTAGCCTAGCTAGCCTAGTTGCTTTGCTTGACGCTAGATGTCGCTGTGTAATATGTACTAATCACTATGTTATAGATATGCAGGCAAAGTTTTATCTACATTTTAATTAATGCACAGCTATTTCTAATCTAGGACGGATTAAATGAGAGTTTACAGCTCGGTACGACGTTATCAAGTAGTTTATAGCCAGTAAAACCTATGTTTACCTACTTAATTGTTTTATACTCCCATCTTTGACATAAACGTTTAATGGCTTCTCTGGTTTGTTTTAAAAACATTTTTATTCTCATACATTAAAAACCTTTTTATGGGAAAGTTTTGCCCTTTTCACTATTATCTTTAAGTTACATATTATAATAAATAAGTTCAATATAACTATGTTCGAAATAACTACGGTCATAATACCTACCTACTGTTTAAAATACCTAATGGTTGTTTCACATATTTTTGTAATAACTAATGAACGAAATACCTATATAATGTTCGAAACAACTACGGTTAATTTAACTATGTTCATTATAACTATGTTCGAAATAACTACAGTCATAATACCTACTGTTTAAAATACCTAATGGACGAAACACCTACGGTTAATTTAACTATGTTCATTATAACTATGTTCGAAATAACTACAGTCATAATACCTACTGTTTAAAATACATAATGGACGAAACACCTACGGTTAATTTAACTACAATCCTACTAATATTATAAACGTGAAAGTTTGTATGTATGGATGTATGGATGTTTGTTCCTCTTTAACGCAAAAACTACTGAATGGATTTTAATGAAACTTTACAATAATATAGCTTAGGTATACATCAGAATAGAACATAGGCTATAATTTATAAAGATATTGTGTGAATTGTCCAGAATATAACGAAAAGTGTCTAGCTGCGCCGCACGGTTTTCATCACATTTATGCTGATTAAAAGCTACCTACTTAATTTTCGTCTTAATTTTCGTTTTCACGAGATCGGGACTAACGCGGGTGAAACCGCAGCTAGTCAATAATAATTCACATACTGTTTATTCAACTACAATTAATTCATCTATGGTTTTTCACCTACGCTTTAAAAAAAATCAAATTTATAAAATACGCGCTCTCTAACCAAGTAAAATGAGTCGAATTCGTTTCTAGCACCGGATGGGTCTTTATATGCCACCCTAACCCAGTCAAATAGCTAAAAATCGGGGCAACATCGAGAGAACCACCCGGAAAACTCCCTACCCAGAACCGACATGGATAGGTTAGATTTTAGAACTGCGACCACAACGCACGAACCGAGCGAGCGGTGCCGCGGGAGCGGCCGGCAAGTGCTGGAAACCAATTCTACCTTTTTCACTTGGTTAGGGAGGGTGTATTTTACAAAATTGGGTTAGTTTTTAACCGTAGGTATTTCCTACATTAGATCAATCGTTCGTTAGCTCAATTAATTTTAGTTTAATCAAACTTAGGTATATTAAACAGTAGTTGAATCGACTGTTAGGTATTATAAAAATATGTGAATTGACCGTAGTTATTTCGAACATAGTTATATCGAACTTAGTTATTATAATGTGTAGCCGAATCGACCGTTTGGTATTATGAACTTGTGTGAATCGACTGTAGTTATTTAGAACATAGTTATAATGAACTCAGTTATTATAATATGTAACCTATCCTTGAGAGGAACTTAAGCCTAATTGTTTTTTTAAAACGGTTTTATTTTGCTTGCCCTTTTTGGCTTAAAAGTAATGGAAATTTCACCCCCTTCCATCCCCCTTCCTGTGGACAGATTAAACCTTTTTTTAAACTTCTTTATCCACTTTAACTGTCGATTTTTGAACATTACAGATTAATATATGCTCGTTCAACGATACGAAGAAGGTCTACGAATTTAAATAGAAATTTCTTGTAAAATATTCCTTATAAAAGACATCAACGCGTAACTTTTCCTGATGTAACAAATTATTAACCTTTCTTAGTGAATTCCTAGACTTCACAAAGAACACACTAATTTCATATCTCTATAGAAACTGTTGCGTTTAAGCCGAGGTGGTAAGACCAGAAGCGCGATAGAGGTGTCTTAGAAACAGTTTTTGGGTATCAACCACTAAAACCCATATAATGATATTCTTACTGTCGTAAATTAGAGTGATTTGCTTCGCGTAAAAATCCTAAAATATCATAATTTTTTGAGCTTTTTCAATTTACGGCGATTGTAAAGGAAAAACATGTACAAAAATTTATATTTTCATAAACTTTAAACATCAAATTCCATAAGGTAGTAAGGTTTTTCACTAAAATAGATGTGAGTATTTTAATTACATAAAACGGCCGTTTCGCGACGCGCGGGAGTCATCGCGCGGCGCGCGCGTGGAAAAGCTATACCTTTCCCACGCGTGCGCTTTTTTCAGAGTTTTCAGGTCAAACTTCACCAATATTAAGGTCAGGAGGTAAATAATGCTTCAGGAGATGCACGTTCCTCAATTCGAAAAATCATAATGTCATTGCTCGATGTAAAAAAAATAAACAGTGTTACCACCTAACTAAAAAAATAATAGTATTGCTATTCTTTAAAACATAATCGATAAATACTAATATTCGATAATCGCTTATACGTACATTGATTATTATTAATGAATAACTAATTCATTCTAAAGGATTAATGATTTATATTACGTTGTGAATTATAATTATATAGGCTGATTATTGTTGAGTGTTGAACTTGGTTGTTAACATTTAAATCCGTCAGACAGGACTTTATCTATCTATCTATCATTAATAAATTAGAATCAGACCATAGTGGTCAGTTTGTCAAATTTGCTATTGTCATAAAATCGATACCAAAAAGGAAAATAAAGTACGTACCGGTGACTGCTGCTCGTCTGGAGGAACTTAGATTGAATTTAGCTAACGTTTTACCGTTTCTGCCTTGTGATACGGATCCAAATGTATTATATAATAACTTTTTTTCGGTTCTTAATAACCAATTTCAGTCTATCTTTACATCCAGATCTATGGTAGTCTCCGACAAACGCGAGTTTAGTGACTGGGCAACGGTTGGTATTCACCGCAGTAGACATAAACTATATGAGTTATACGCGGAAAGACAGAGTAATACATCAGAGGAGTTTGGAGCCTACGTTAGAAACTATTCAAGGATATTTAAAAGAGTGTGTATTTTGGCAAAATCTCTCTTCATTAAATCTGTGATTAAAACTAGTGATGATAAAATAAAAGCTACATGGAAAGTAATTAACGCTGAAACAGGAAGAGTCGCAGCCAAAAACACCGAGTTTAAATTGAGTATTAATGGAAATATAACTAATAATGATCAAGATATCGCAAACGAATTTGAGATTTTTTTCGGTAATGTAGCTATTACTTTGACGAAGGCTTTAAATTCTTCTACCCCCATTGCAGAAGCATTGCTAAAAACGAATGTACCAAATTGTAATAAAACATTTAAATTCCAATATGTTAAAAATCATGACATTATTGTAGTGCTTAAGCAAATAAATCTCAAGAAAACTAAAGATCTATGGGGGATGTCTGTCCCGATTGTTAAATCAATTATTGAACTGATTATACCAGAACTAGTCATTATATTTAATCGATGTATAGATTGTGGTGTGTTTCCTGATTTAATGAAATTGAGTAAAGTAGTTCCACTGTTTAAATCTGGTAGTACCTCAGACCCCTCCAATTTTAGACCAATATCAGTACTACCCACGTTAAGTAAAATTTTTGAAAAACTTATTTTAAAGCAACTACTGAAACATTTCCATGATAATAATATCTTACATAATAAACAGTTCGGGTTTAGTAAGGGGCGCTCGACTACTGATGCGGGTATAGCGTTAATTAAAAACATATTTGATGCTTGGGAGGAGTCACATGATGCGTATGGCATATTCTGTGACTTATCCAAGGCATTTGATTGCGTTCAACATAATACATTGATCATGAAACTACACCACTACGGTATTAGGGACGGCGCCCTGGATCTTATCTCTTCTTATTTGAGCGGTAGGATCCAGAGTGTTGATGTTAACGGGAAACGATCCCCCGGATCTGCGATAGCAATGGGGGTTCCTCAAGGATCCATATTAGGACCTTTCCTGTTTTTAGTTTATATAAATGACTTACCTTACCTTGTAAGGGACAACCATGGGATAGTGTTGTTCGCAGATGACACCTCCTTGGTGTTCAAGGTTAAAAGGCGTCAGTCCAACGTTGACGATGTGAACAATGCTCTCTCTAGAATAGTTGATTGGTTCAATTCCAATAATTTATTACTGAATGGATCCAAAACTAAATTAATTCGGTTCACACTTCCAAATGTAAAACAAGTAAAAACTGTTGTAAAAATTAATGATGAGGAAGTTGAATTAGTCAGTAAGGCTGTCTTTCTAGGTATAACTTTAGATCCTAAGCTTCAGTGGGGCCCACATGTGGAAGCATTGTCCAATAGACTTAGTTCTGCCGCTTACGCCGTTAAGAAAATTCGCGAATACACGGACATTGAGACTGCTCGCCTAGTCTATTTCGGCTACTTCCACAGTGTCATGTCGTACGGCATCCTACTGTGGGGGTGTGCTGCAGATATTGATGCTATTTTCATATTGCAAAAGAGAGCTGTCCGAGCTATCTACAAAATGGGCCCCAGGGAATCACTTAGAGAAAAATTTAAAGAGATAAATATATTAACGCTCTATTCACAATATATCTACGAAAACTTGCTCTACGTTCACAAAAATCCTGATATTTTCCGTAAAAACAGCGATATTCATAATTTCAATTTAAGAAATAAGGGTGAACTTACCGTGCCCGGTAGCAGGCTCCGGAAAATAAACAGGTCGTTTAATAGTACATGTGTGCTCTATTATAATAAATTACCTAAAGATGTATATGACATGTCCATTAACAGGTTCAAAACTTTTATAAAGCATAGATTGTGCAGTAAGGCATACTATGATACTTCGTCTTATCTTAATGATAAGAACCCATGGACATGACTTTAGTTGCTCCATTTCAAATAATACTTTCAAATACTGTAATATTGACCATTGTGAGCGTGACCATATGAAAAAAAAAACCCCATGAGTTTCTTGTGCCTTCTTCTCATTGGTGGGCGCGTTCCGAAGGCACACATCCTAACTTAGTTTTTAAGACGTTTTTATGTGGTCCTGTATACTTTTAAGTATTAAGTATCCAAAGAAAATAAAGATATTTGATTTGATTTGATTTGATTTGATATTCATAGATTAACTAGTTACGCCCCGCAGTTTCACCCACGTAAGTTCCGATCCTGCTGGAATTACGGAATCAAAAGTAATCTATGTCCTTCTCCATCTTCTAAACTATCACAATGCAATTTTTATCCAAATAGATCCAGTCGTTTGAGCATGAAGAGGGAATAAAGAAACAAATAAATAAACAAACTCACGGATTTATAATAATACTAGCGACCCGCTCCGGCTTCGCACGGCTATATTATGCATGTATTATACATATAAACCTTCCTCTTGAATCACTCTATCTATTAAAAAACACCGCATCAAAATCAGTTGCGTAGTTTTAAAGATCTAAGCATACAAAAAGAAATAGGGACATAGGGACGGCGAAAAGTGACTTTATTTTATACTCGTACTATGTAGTGGATTTTTTGTTAGTTTTTTTTTTAATTATTAATTTTTCATGTATTTAAAACTAGAGGTTAAAAGTCTGGTCAATGCCTTTAGTAAGAAACGGTACCTGATAAGAGATTAATGTCTAAAGTTTTTTTTTTTAATAAAAAAATATGTTGAATTGGCCATTCATAGTTGGTACTAAATAGATAAATTGGCCACTCATGGTAAATTAAAATAAGATAAAACATCTTATTGTAAATAACTTGTTTCCAGTGTTAGTTTTTGATTGAGATAAAAATGTAGTCAATTAATCAAACACCAATCTTAGTTGTTGGTACTGCGGAGCTTATACAGGGTTATTGGAAATTAATTGACACGGCGTTAAGGGCTTCTTCTGTGCACCTTAACGATCAACTTTTGTTCTACGACTTTTGGAAATTCATTATAAAAATATTCCATACAAAAATAAAAAATTAAATCCAACAGTTCAAATAATACTCAACTCTACGTCTACGTCACAGAATCAATCATAGTAGGTATGGTACAACCCGATCGGGTCGCACGCAGTGCGCCCCGTTCCGATTGCGCGCGCGCACTTGCCGCATAGACATAGAAAATTACCAGACAGTACGAGAAACACTTAAATATTTTTTTTGGGATATGTATTAAGTTTCGACAAAAGTCGTAGAACAAAAGTTGATCGTTAAGGTGCACAGAAGAAGCCCTTAACGCCGTGTCAATAAATTTCCAATAACCCTGTATAAATCCCAACTTAAGTATTGCCAAGGGAGATGTCGAATAAAAAGGAACCTATCTTGGTGTATGGGTATGGGGACTGTGCCTAAATGTGGAAGGGATGAGGATCGTTTGAATGTGCCCCGAACAATCTAACCCAATACAGCGGAACCTTGTTGGAGAAATGCGCCTTATGCATCATCCCGCCACTCCCCATCGGAGGGAGCCGCGAGGGTATGTGGATCTCCCTGCTGGCCTGAAGGTGGAGGGCGGCCAGAGGTTTACCCACTAAAACTCCACTGGTTCCTCTTTCGCCATGATGTCGGGGCTGCGGGAACGTGGTGCGATTCTACAGCGGCACCCGAGGGCGATGGTCCGTTTGCCCCCTCTTCAATCGTTTCGACCTGAACCTCTTGAGCAGAGCGAGACGGTGTCGCCTATGAGCCCAAATACAGCGGAACCTAACTGACTTCAGGCAGCTCAAGACCGACGCTGTAGCGTGTTAAAAAAATGTTAACTTAGATATAAATATCTACATGCTTTACGTTGCCTTTTTTTACAAGTACTTACTTACTTAAGTAATCCATATGATAAATTACTGTAGACCTCGCGAGAACAATATAAGTGCTCCATTAGTCCCTGCTTAGTAGTTAAAGGGCAGATACTACTGTTAGAAACCTATAAGTGAGCTATTCTCGAATCACCCCGAAAATCTTCACCAAAATAACACCAATCAGAAGTTACTTTCAAATATAAAAAGGATTATCGAAATCGGATCTCTAAGGCGCAGATATTCTATTGAACTTTAAATAGGTATCTACCTATAGGTATAAGGTAGGTACTAACCATCGTACCTATTTATGGTAACCAAGGACGTTTCTTCACATCATAATACAAGCTCTAATTTGTTCTGTCACAACGTGCGTTCACTTTCGACGCGGTTGATGCAACCATAAAACCAAATCGTACCATTCGTCCCCCACGATATTACCACATTAGCATCTTCAATAGGTTCTCTATTCTGTATGAACATGTATTGTTATAATTCCTTGTGAAACACCGTTCTCCATATAAAAAAAATAACATTATTGTGTGATAAATTATTGAAATACCTACATACTTTAACTACCTGTCCCGGCAAACGTTGTTTTGAAAAATCTGCTGTTTTTCGAATTAAATAACCTCAAAATTTCCTTTTTTTTTTTCGAATTTCCAAAAGTCGTAGAACAAAAGTTGTTTGTTACGGTGCACAGAAGTAGCCCTCAACCGCTTGCTAGTATAATTACCAATAACCCTGTATATTATTATTTTTTGTATATATCAAAACAACGTTTGCCAGGACAGCTAGTAAATAATAAAAAATACCAAAAAAGACCTGTCTTCTGAACTCTATGAAATAATGAACCATCTTCGAATACTCAAAATCAAAATTTCTTTATTCCTTTCGATGCTTATGTATATACACTACACATGATCACTTGGAATAGTCTTAAAAACTAAGTTAGGATGTGTGGACTCGGTGGACGGACATACATTAAAAAATAAGCGATTTCAATCCTTCTTTTTTGAAGTCCTTTAAAAAAAATACGCGACCAATGACGAAGTTTTCACTCCTTCTTTTTTAAAGTCGTTTAAAAACTCGGTGTTGATAGACCACCGAAAGAGATACAGAATGTGGCCCTGTGCTATCAATTAGCGTATGTTAGGTCACTCGGTGTCACCTGGGTATTAACTATGTTAGTATACTGCTGCAAATGAAACAATGTGTTTGTTTGTAAATATGTACAATGAATGAGAGGGAGCGTGACTCTTCCTTGAGTTTGAGGCAACTAACGTAATACTACCAAATTATAGGTAGAACAACGAATTATGGCCCCCAGTGGAAATTTCTGGGGATGGTTTGCGCATGTACAGTATGTGTCATAAGTAGGTCTATCAGTTTGCTACAATAATACTATAAACAAGTATTGCACTTACGATCTTCTTCTAATAGACGTAACATACAAACATAAATACTTGAATTGAATGTAGGTACCTACTCAGTGTGATTATTATTTGGCCAAGTGGTATAAGCCGCCACTCGCTACACCAACCGACGGCGACGACGTGGGTTCGATCCACAGGTTACGTTGTTATAATGTTCAAATAGTGCTGCACAAGATTGTATACGTTAGGTACTTTTGACCGTTGATTATACTATCACGGACATAATTGCTACAGCCAAATCTTCATACTTTACCCCAGTTTAATATTTTGTCCAACCCAAAAAACATTTACAAAATTATGCAATGTATTGCACCGGAACTAAAATGACATTGAATTTTAATGCATTAGGTTATCCAATTTAGACTTAGGCAAAGTTAGGTGTGTATGGGTTTCATGTGCGCAACAGTACTTAGACTACTAAAGACGTGCGGGGGCGGAACAGAGAGCGATGATGTGAGCAAATGACCCTCCCTTCACTCCTGTCCCCCCACCAAACGGACCTAAAAATGTAGTTCGGCGCATACTTCCACTTTCCGCCGGTGGCCATGATTCACTGTTCGACCTATAGGTACCTACTTACTTATTCCAGGAGACAAAGTACCAAGTTTTCATAACGAATTATTAGACGTTATTAACATAATGACTACCTAATATAAAATTATACAAATTGATTCTATAAAATAACAATTGGTAAAGATTTCTTGTGTAACTAAAACTCATTCAGATAATAGATTAGAGATAAGTAGCTCGTAGAGGTAATCGTTCCAATTACTGAGGGTGGAAACAGACAACAGACATTTCTATTGGCTGATAACTATAACCGATCGTCGAATCCACTGACTGGCAGACACTTCTTTCTTTTTTTAACCCATATAAAAAAGGCGGAACATCTCGTATCTTTTTTTGGCAAAATATGGCGGATATAACGTCATAAATAATGATAACTTACCTCGTAGCGCAATGGGTATGTACCTACTTACCGTCTAACATATAGGGTGGATTAGCTGCATCTGGTACTTGACAGTTGTAAAAATTATACAGGGTTATTCGAAATTATACTAGCAAGCCGTTAAGGGCTACTTTTGTGCACCTAAACAAACAACTTTTGTTCTACGACTTTTGGAAATTCGAACATTTTTTCGAAAATTTTGAGATTAGGTTTGCCTGAAAATCAGCTGTTCCTTACATGGAGAGGTCAGTAACCTTAAATTTTACTTTTTTTTTAAGTTTCATCTACTGTTCTTGGTCTGAATGACCTTTGTTTTGAAAAATCAGCTGTTTTTCGAATTTACATAACCTCAAAATTTTCATTTTTTTTTTCGAATTTCCAAAAGTCGTAAAACAAAAGTTGTTTGTTTAGGTGCACAGACGTAGCCCTTAACGGGTTGCTAGTATATTTTAGTATAATTTCCAATAACCCTGTATATAATGAAAATGGTAGTTAATAGGTAATGATTAATAATATATTTATAGATTAAACGAACTTACCTGTATGTGAAGTTCTATCTTAATTATATGAATATTTTGTCCGAAGGAATTAGCAATATTACACTTGTAGTATGCCCTAGCGACTACATCACGTTCACTAATTTGAGGGTACACTGGAAAAAAAAACACTGTTCCATCCCAGGCACCTCTCTCGCGTCATTTAGTTTAAAGAAAAATAAAATATTTCACTAAATACTTAGGGTGTATTGTTGTATTTAGTTAGATTATGCACACATATACAAACAGGGAGGGAGGGTTGCTAATTCCTTCGGACAAAATATTCATATAATTAAGATAGAACTTCACATACAGGTAAGTTCGTTTAATCTATAATTATATTTCATATTTTGTCCTCGGAATTAGCAATATTACACTTGTAGACTTTTAGAGAGTGAAATATTTTACTGAAATTATTATACTTAGGAGTATATGTATTTATCATGTACCCATATACTAAGTTTTCAACTTAACAAACATTAACTATTGTCGTTGACAATGACTCTTGTAAATGATTTGACATTAAGCATAGTTAAATTTTTGAATTGACAGAATATATAGATTTTTAGATATATTCAACAAACTGATTCACCGAGCGAGCGGTCTTTTTATTTATATTGTAGGTTAATATAAATCCAGTAGACTAACATCTAATTTACGAATAAGTTGCGGAAGGGACAGCATGTCTTTAGTACATACTATGCGCTGAGAATAGAATGATGTTGATTCTATTTATAGGACCTCTAATTCATCGACTTAAACTCTGATCAGTATTACTAGAAATAATAAAAGTTATATTTTAAGAAGGCTAGATTTTCCCTGTATAGGTAATTGTAAAGCCCTGCTTCATACAAAAATGGCCACAGTGATATTGGTAAGATATTACAATTATGTTTTATTGATCTCTAATCAATGAAGCATCTCGAGGTCTATATACAAAAATATCTTTTTGCATTTATTATTTATCTTTGACAAGGTTCTTACTCTGTGTATGAGAGTAACCAAATTTTTAAACCTCCTATCTTGGGTCACTGTTTCTATTCAATTAATAAAAACTGAGAAATCGATGTACCTGGGAAAAATAAATTAATACTTTATCGAAAAATACCTCCAAATATCTCTTAAACCTGTCATCATCTTGCAGCATTGTTATCCTTTAGCAACACTATGCCGATATCTAATTGAGATTCGTCTTCAAAATTAAAATAATGTATGGAATTAATTTAGAAATTATAACTATTCTGGTTTTACATTAGAAAAGTAAACCTTATAATAATATTTTTCAAGTCAATAATTTATGACAATTATGTAATTATGTCATTCAAATAAATTGTTGCTTGATCCGAACATGTGGATTTACTACTATCGCCAGTAGGGTAGGTAAAGGTCATGTGGATTTATTGCTGGAATGCAACGACTGAGCTTTATTTGTATCAAATGCAATTTAATTTAAAATAGAGAACTACTGTTACGTGGTTTGAACCAGATAATGTAAGTATGTGTAGTTAGGTACGACTAGCACAATACCTACCGCTCGTTCTGTTAGTCCTTTTCTATCTAACGTTTTTAATATCGTAGAATAGAAGAAGAAAAAGTACACAAAGCAGTTGTAAATGCTCCGATACAATTAAGGTACATCGGGATCTCGACGCCATTAAATGTATTTTTATTACTCGGCTGAGAAAAATTAACCGAAGCTAGCAAATGCTGAGGCAATGTCGTGGTATACCCAATCTACCAAATTCCACTTAATATTAGGATGTACGTACACGACTGCGCACCAGTCGTTAGATAGGTACTTGCGACTAAGATAGATCTTTAAATGTTCGATCTATATATATTAAATCAAATCAAATCCTGTAAAATAAAATATTTACATCAATTACCATAATTACTGTTTTGTAATCTCCCTGAAGGTATCTTATCCGACTAATATTAATGAATCGTGGTATCAACCCGACGGGGCGCAAAGGTAGTCTGTTAAAAGTTTAACAAAACATTTTTAAACATATGTTACTACACAAGCCTGGTCTTCACTTCCACAAGCAGCCCCTCGCCCCAAATTTGAGATCTCTGAGATTTCTAGATCATGGTGTAATTTTGTATTGTCTCACACGATCAAATATTGATAAAAAGTATTTACCAACAGGTTTCAACCAATTCGAAGGAGGCGCCGCCTAGTGGGGCAAATTGGAACTGAGCAATCGTTTTGTAAAATATCCAATCTTACCATTGAACAAGAAGACTGTTCAATTTCTTGTGTACCGCAGACAGCGCGGTATCTTTGAATACCATGATCTCAAAATTTAATTTTGAATATAGTTTAAAACATAAATAAAAATTAAAAGTTTGATTGCTTCTAGAAATTATTCTTCTTCTTGAAAATTAAAGTGCTTTTCTCCATTTATTATAAAAATCCATGAGACGTTAATAGTGGTAGTGTCAGTCCAGCTACACGTAGTAAACGTACTCTAAATGTCCGTTATCGGACCCAAACTAAACATTTAAACAGTGAACTCAAGTTCGTTCTAAAAATCCAGATAGGTAAAGAATAACCTTTAATAAAGTATTTTCAGAATATTTATAAATCATTTTTAATCTCTATCTTAAGAGTATTTAAGTATTTATTCTAGTTTATGACTAATTATTTTTCTCTTAGTATAGGTACCAATAAGTACCTTCAGTACTAAAACTGGTCATAACTTAGCTTATTCACATGTGACAAAAGCTTATAAGAAAGAATTGTCATCGTTTCCCGAGTACTTAGTTGTTTACAATACTGAAAACAAGCTGTTGCTAAACGATAGGTTACGGGAAAAGAAAACTAGTTTCAATAAAAAAATAAAAAAATAAAAGTAATTAAAACCAACATGTTTTTAGAAACTAAATATCGTTATTGGTTTTTATACATAGACTATGTACTTTTGACTACCCAGGTCTCGTGAGCAAATGGCGCTTTGAATAGTGCCACAATATAAGATCTAAAAAACAATTACAAAAAACATGATAATTATCCTGTTTTAAATAACATTAAAAGTTACCTAGCATTGTTTGTAGAATAAAGATATTACAATCTGCCAACAAAATGTATAGGGCCTTAATGATGATTGCGTGTCCGATACTGCTGCGAGGTTCTCGATGCGTACGACTACCGATTGCTGTTCGAAGAAAAATCCTAAGCTTTGTCTTTGGGTGATTCGGTGGCTTCCAAACAGAGTACTCCGTAGACTCCATTGTTATACTTGGTTGTAGAAAATGACTTTTCTCCGTATATCGTCACTCACATAATATTATCGTTATATAAATTGATAAAATAAAAATAAAAAAATTTAGTCACGGAATTTGTATGGAGGAAGGCACATAAGATGCGCATGCATCATAAATAAAGTTGATTTCAATTCTTATTCGAAAAAAGCTTGTAAATGGCAACCTAGGCATCATAACTTTATTGATGGGTACTAATCTTCTCTTATAGCATATTTTGACCATCTCAGCATTCACTGCAAGAAGGTTTTATTTAGATAATTCTTGTAAAGCTGTATGCTACAGCCACAACGCCAAATTCTTCATGTACATTTGAATTGGTAGGCTTTATGCTTAGTAGGTCTACCCATTATTTCACCAACCAATAATAACTCTAGTAAAATCTGACTGATCCTTTACGCCGGGCTGGTGCTCGGGTTAGTGGTGCCAAAATGGCAATAGGGTCGGCAACAGAGCAGCTGGTATTGCTGACGGCTTTGGAGTTAGCATTGAAGTAAGTTCAGGTAAATCACGGTTTCGGATTCCAAGTTCCTATCAAGTAAATCGCATAATTATCTAAAATAGATAGATTCCAAGAAGTTAGTTAAGAAACAGACCAAAGTACTGTTCGCAAAACACTTCGGGTAGTACAGCCCCAAAGAGAAGTACGCAAACCCTTTATAGGAATGTAGTTAAGAAACAGACCAAAGTACTGTTCGCAAAACAATTCGGGTAGTACAGCTCCAAAGAGAAGTACGCAAACCCTTTATAGGTAGGTAGTTAAGAAACAGACCAAAGTACAGTTCGCAAAACACCTCGGGTAGTACAGATCCAAAGAAAAGTACGCAAACCCATTAAAGCTGGAGTAAGAAAAGTTCGGGTAGTACAGCTCCAAAGAGAAGTACGCAAACCCTTTATAGGTAGGTAGTTAAGAAACAGACCAAAGTACAGTTCGCAAAACACCTCGGGTAGTACAGATCCAAAGAAAAGTACGCAAACCCATTAAAGCTGGAGTAAGAAAAGTTCGGGTAGTACAGCTCCAAAGAGAAGTACGCAAACCCATTTATAAGTAGGTAGTACAGTTCCAAGAAAAAGTACGCAAACCAAATAAATCTACAAAAATAAAAACCTGGGTAGTACAACTCCAAAGAGAAGTACGCAAACCCTTTGTGCAAGCATAGTAATGGGTTGCAGTTCGAAACCCAATTAAAAATGTCAATTACCTATTCAAGGTACAGTATGTGTCATTAGTCCACTATCAGTTTGCTACGATAATACCATGAACAAGTATTGAACGTACGACCCCCTTCTAACAGACGTTATACACAAACATAAATACTCGTAGTAAAATTACTCAGCGTGATTTTCAACATGTTAGCTATGTCTTTAGGTTAGATAGTGGTATATGCCGCCACCCGCCACACCAACCGACGTGGGTTCGATCCACAGGTTACGTGGATAAAAATATAATGTTCGAATTGTGCTACACAGGATTGCAAACGTTACGGTGGCGGTGGACTTTTAAGCGTTGATTGTACATACCTACCTTCTCAAGGTATATAAACATATTGTAAGATATATTATAATTTATCACAATTTGCGTTTTATTTCTGTTCTGACTGTACCAAGATTGACGTATAAATAGGGAACAATCATGAGTGCTTATTCAGGGTAGTACCTACGTACCTAAGTTATTTAGGAGTAAAGTAGGTACATTTCCAATCCTCGAAAATAAACGACGAAAAACATTCATAACACCACAGGTAAAAGCAGTAAAAGTAAGCATCTACAATGTAGATATAAATGATTTAAATAACTTAACGAGATAATAACAGTTACGGTAAGTTGTATGTAGGTACTTGGATTACTAAAATCCAACAGAAACAATTCTTAATCGTTCTATGGTTTCGCCTGAGTATTAGGGAGGTAGGTACCTAATCTGTTATTCATTTACTGCTTTGGGTGTATTATATACCTGGTATATCCCGGTATGAAGGTAACGTATAAAAAACCTTACCTTCCGCCATCTTGTTTTACCATCTGGTTTTCACCGATATCCGATGTCTTGTTTGCGGCGCGGCTGCGACAAACTCGATTACTGATATTTTTTCGTATTTTCCGACACGTCTACGTTTAGATACGATCACATTTAGCACTTTTTAACACAATTTAATTTTTAAAAAGTGACGCGATGTGGCGGTGATGAGCACTAAAAAGCGAATGACGCGAGAGAGGTGCCTGGGATGGAACAGTGTTTTTTTTTCCAGTGTACCCTCAAATTAGTGAACGTGATGTAGTCGCTAGGGCATACTACAAGTGTAATATTGCTAATTCCTTCGGACAAAATATGAAATATAATATGTTGATTATTTATCGTAACGTAATGTAAAAGGCAAAGTGTGTAACATCACACATTTTACCGGAAAAGTTAACCTCACAAATGTTAATCTCCATTGAGTGAGCCTTCCAACATGGCAAGTGACGTCATCGACTGTTTTCATGCTGCAATGAAGAAAAATGAATATTTTTCAATTAATTAACGTTTTTAAAATAATTGTAAAATGTTAAAACATTGGCGACTTTTAAAATACTTCTCGGAAACTATGTAGCGTAAGAGAGAAAGTAAGATTACAGTTGAGACCATTTCACGAATAGAGGCTGCGGGCCTATTTAAGGCCCGTATTAATAAATCGCTCTCAATATCGATCTTGAGTGCGTATCAATCGAGTGAGTCTTGAGATGTGGTCACTATCTTAAGTTAGGCGTTAATTAGATAAAACTCAAGTTTTAACCAGGCTGATATCGCTCTTGAGATTTGAGACTGATCTTGAATGACAGTAACGCTTTGTTCTTACCTTGAATTATATGTTCTTACCCTATGGTAGGTAGTGTCGTCATATTTTGCTGTCAACTTGTTTTTAATGTGAAAATATTTAAAAAAATGTAAGATTTGTATGACCCGCAATCAGACTCGAGTTCACGAAACTACATCTTGAGACATATCTTGAGAGCTGAGTTTGATTTATTAATACGGTATGACTCAAGTGATACGTCGCTCTTTAATCGCGTCTTAAGATAGGTTTATTAATCAGCGCAACAACTCAAGAGCAAACTCAAGATTGAAATCGATATTGAGTTCGGTTTATTAATACGGACCTAAGACTAGCATTTAGTTGGTTTCCGTTTTACAACAATTGTTAGGTATTAAGCTTTAAAGACTTTGTAATCTCTTATTTTGTTGCAAATAAATAATATTCTATTATATTCTATTTTGATTTGTTGTTTCTCTTCTTTATGGTTGGCCGACTAAAACGTCTGCAGTCTGTTAACCACCCTTACAAAAAGAGCAACAATCACGCATGCCATTCACTCTTACAAAACATTTGATGCACTTTTGGAAGGTATTTCTTTTGTAATTATGTCTGAGAAGAACTTTGTAACTTGATGGATGACTGAGTAGCAATGATCTTGTGATTTGTTCGATTAGGTATCTAGGTATGTACTTTTCAATTTCAAAATATTTATTAGTAAGTATGTATATATTTTAGGTGCGCATCTCGATATGCGGCACGAAACGAGCGCAACGCCCGGGGTGAGCTAAGAAAAAGCTTTTTGATTGGCACTTGTTGTTGGGATTCCCAACTTAAGTTGATTATAGTGTGTAGTAGCCTTGAGGTTTGCCGCGGCTTCAAAAAAAATCTTCTCAATTTTAAATTGAATTCTATATTTCTAAGCTTAAACACTTTTTGCTTTAGTTAGATGATTGAAGAACCGACCCCTAATATGTTCTGACGCCAAACGTTATTTGGTTGTTAGTTAGTTTAAACTTAGTTGTCAACCAAACGTATCACTTTGAGTTTTTCCTACGAAACTTAAAACTGAAATCAGCCAATACACCAGTCGAGCTTTGCTTAAAATAGTAAATATTATCTGTTTTGGGTGTCTCAATATTATTTAGTGTGGATTTCTGAAAAATGACATATGCTATCTTAAGTAGACGAATCAGAGATACTGCTTGCAGCTAAATAAAAGCAGCTAACATGCATCAATTTATTAGCAAAAAAAAGTATTAAAAATATGAAATAATGTATGTCATGTAGACAAATATGTAGAGTAATTCATTAATAGCAACATTCTCAATTCTTAAATCTTATCTTATTCTTTTCTTTTCTTCTTTTTCTTTTCTCTTTATCTAATTTTTTTTTCTTCTTTTTCTAAGAAAAAGATAATGCCGCGGCCGCCCATTTGTGCAACTTGTACCTACTTTCTACCAATTATATACTTACTTTACTTTGCTTTGTGTATTTTTATGTTTCTTACTGTTTGTTGTCCAAATAAAGTTATCTCTATCCATCTTATGGTGTCAGAACAGTGATTTAAATGTCACACTTAAAAATTAAAGACAGAAGATAAAATTCCATCTAAAGTGGTCCAGTCCAGTCAAATAAAAAGAAGAAGAATAAAGGGGATCAAGATGAATTTCAGTCAATTTTGAAATATATAGTTGTGACAATTTTAAATAGATAAGGAACCAAAACTTGTTTGCACAAGAGGCACAATATAACCTGCACCTATCGCAATAAGATCATGTGATCGAAGGACAGTTAGTTACCTGATCGTGCAAGACACTTCGCAATTTATTCCTTACTGTTATCTAAGTAATTGAAATTCAACCTCGATTCGGGTTAATTCGTTTTTTTCGGTGTTGTTTATCGCAAAGTGGATCGCTTTTTTTTGTTTAATTTCACGCCTAGGTATATACTTTATAGCGTACCTATGCGTATAATTAAAATATTGGTAGTGGTACATGTTTTTCGAAAATAGAAATTGAGCTCAGTGAAGATAGAGAGTAGTAATAAAATTTATTTTATTTATATGAAGTCAACGTCTATAGTAATTAGTAATGTAACAGAGGGATCGCAACTACTAGCATATTCTAAATATACAGGCATACAGGTTGATTTTTTTCAATTTCCTAAAATATACGAGAAAGCTAAAAATGCTGATGCTTTTACCAAATTGGGCAAGTGACTCCTTGACGTGCCCCTTGATAAAAATTAAAACTATATCATACATAATTATACCCAATTAAGAGGAAAGGGTACCGGGGGCTTTCTCCATACAAACTATTACAAACGTAGTCGACTGTTTTCTCCCTGGATAATGACACTAGAGCAAATATTTTTGGTGCATAAAACTTAGAACTGCCATGACCATGCCCCTATTTTTTGTTTTGTTTTATTTTTTAATTTTTTTGATTTTAATTTTTATGATAATTAGAAAATTAAAAAAACCAAAACATAGGGGCATATAGTCATGGCAGTTATAGGTTTTATGGCACAAAAATATTTGTGCTAGTGTCATTATCCAGGGAGGAAACAGTCGACTACGTTTGTATGGAGAGCGCGCAGGTACCCTTTCACCTTAATCATACCTGTTATTTTGCAAAAAAAACCACATTAGGTATAATTTTATACCAATGAATAATGAAGTGTTGCTGATAAAGTATAAAATACTCCAGTATAATGGGTGAAGACTTTAAGCATGAATTAATACAAAGGAAGTCCTAAATTGGCATTGTTAAACTATCATTGCGTCAAAAACTATTAAATAATGTATTTCGCAATTTAAAATTGAATATCTTTATCAAAACTTCCTTCACCCAGTTTGATTTTTTGTGGTCTGTTCCAGTTAAAAGGTTCGTTGCCATTGGCATCTAACTGCACGCTTTTTTATTAAATCCGATCTTGATATTCAGTGCGACATAGCTTTGTGATACGAAACTGTAATTATAAAATTCATCGTTATGTCCCTGGAGTAGAGTTTAAAATGGCAATTGATATAAAAACTATAGAATGGGCTTCATTTACATTATATACTTATAATTACACTGAATTAATGCTTATTATTTAAATGGCTTTGGATAAATTATGTACCTATCTCTTTAGACTATGCTGAAATTGTGTCAACTTCTTTTTTACTGAATATAAGCATAGGTAGGTTCAGTCTGCATTTCCTCAATGGAAGACCAGCGTTAGTCGAATGATTAACATTTCGCTGAGTTGGGATTCGTTTTACAACAATTCAATAATATAGTAAAGCTATTACTTATCTACACTTAATATTATGAAGAGGAAAGATTTTTTGTTTGTTTGTAACGAATAGGCTTCGAAACTACTGGACCGATTTAGATGAAATTTGGTATGAGTATACATTGATTCATTGGAAATGGCATAGGCTACTTTTTATCCCAATATTCCCACGGGATCGGGAGTTACGCGTGTGAAACCGCGGAGCGCTGCTGGTACACAATACATATAAAGGTGCATTTTATTATTATTTTTGTTGCAAGAAATGAGATTCTATGCTATTCTAAAATTACAGACCCGCCATAGAGTTCTGAAGCTACAATTATTAGATTGTTTTCATTACAATAATTATGTTTGCCTAATAAAATGAGTTGAAGGAATTTGACAATCAACTTATCCACTCCTCCTCCGGCAACAGTTGCAAACATTTCAATAGCAATTTCAGGGCTCTACGATGGGTCTATACTTTTGTTGCTTTATATTGTTGTAAAAAATTGTAGAAAAATTGGTAGGTAAATATAGGTAATTTGACGACTACTCAGTCTGTAGTGGAAGCTATCAAAGCTACAGAATTCTGTAATAGTACATTGCGATACAAGTGTGGAAAGTTGATCATTCCATAGAGGCGGTTTATGACGCGCGAGCGGAACGCGAGCGTGGCAAAAGCCGAGATGGAATGATCAATTCACACGTGTATCGTACGACGTTTTTTATCACAGTTGCGAATAAAAAAAAAGACTTGTTAAAATTTTAATAATAAAAAGTTTTTAAGAATTTTAGGTTATGTTTAATATTTTTTGTTAATTACACTCCCAAAAGGCTAGGCAAAAGACTTTTAACCTATACAGCGTCTGACATACAATATTTTTTTAGGGTTTTTTTCATTTATTTTTGCGTCGGCGGTTAAAAACAGAATATAATGGTAAGGAAAAAATATATATTTATGTACCTAAAGAAAAAACAAAATAAAAACAAAACTCAATTTTTAATTATTTTCAAAGACGTCATCACGTAATATTATCGTTCGTTAACAGACTTTAGAGACAACCTTTTGAAAAGAAGAAAAAAGGTACCAACAAATAGTTTTAAGCCAGCAAGGCTTAAAAACTCTTTGGATGGTACCTTTTTCTATACATCAAAACAGTATAACCCAGATAAAGGAGATCATTCATGTTTCTAACAAAAAATACCCACAAAAAAAAAATGCCGGCCAGTAATAAAAATTGTTTCTATCTTGTAGAAAATAACATTTTATACAATGTTTACTAAGGCAACAAAGAGCTACGATCAAAAATCGTTGAGTTATTTTACATTAAAAACCCAAAAAATGCATTTTATAGAGATCCGTTTCACCACTTTTAAGATCCCACTAAAACTTCTGAAAGGGTTATTGGATTTACTTATTTATATAAATATAATAAAAACAGACAAAGCTTATCCATTTACTACTTATTATTATATTTTTTCTGTAGTAATATCTTAAAAGTGGTCAAACGGATCTCTACAAAATGCATTTTTTTGGGTTTTCAATGTAAAATAACTCAACGATGGTTGATCGTAGCTCTTTGTTGCCTTAGTAAACATTGTTTAAAATGTTATTCTCTACAAGATAGAAACATTTTTTTTTCTGGCCGGCACCTTAAGTTTTGGGTACGATTTGAACGATGTCCTTAAGAATGTTTCATCTACTATATGTCATTAGCAGTAAGATACGTATTTGACATATCGGGATAACGTATTATTTTAGCACTAGTTGGATTTTTTTTTATCGCACGCGTGTATAATACGTTGCATTATGAGCCTAAAAGCGGTTTAATAAGATCCACTTTATGAGCAACTGTGATAAAAACAAATAAATAGTCGTTTTTCTAAATAAACAGCGATCAAAGAAAAAATACAAATAAAACATGTTCTATCTTGGGTACCTACAGCTTTTCTTTTTTTTTGTTTTTGTTTGGAATATTTAATTTTATGGTGCAATAAAGTGTTATCTAGGTAATGTCTTCTTGAATTTTTATTTTGCTTTTATGACTTACTTTTGTTTTCATCATAGTCTTTCCTTTCTTTATACATAAGAAGATAGATATAGATGTTATTAGAAGTATATAGATAACCTACTTACGTAACCTTTCGAGTGCCTAGTACCTATTACTTGTGGATTACAAACAATAGGTAGTTACATAGTTATTAATAAAATGTCAAAGTAATAATTCTTTTCGGTAGTCAAAGAATCATTATTTTGATTGCTTTATGGCCAACGTATAACCCACGCCTCAACTACGTCTTCAATGCGATTGACTTCTACAAATTTTCAATGAAAAATTGGGGGAGTGCTTTGATCAAGGTGCATTGCATTGGTCGCCGTTGACACGAAGAAGAAGAAGAATGAAAAATTGTATTTATTTATTTATTTATTAACAAAGATTCTACAGTCATTATTATACCTTATATTCAATTAAACTAAATTAAATAATTATTAAATTAAATTATTATTAATTATTTTGTTATTATTAAATTTATATTTAACTTATCTCTATTTACATAACTTTTTGTAACGAAAATACTCTGAAATAAAAGAATTTTAGAACGAAGCTACGTTGGTTCATAGAAGTAATAACAATAAATAATGCGGGACATTCCACACATCGCCATCTATCCCCAAGCTAAGTAACTAGACTTGTGTTATGGATGCTAGACAACGGATTAAACTACTTATAATACGTTTCTTTTGTAAATATATACTTATTATTACTACATGACGACCCAGTTGGCACAATGGTCACAATGCCGGACTGCCAAACACAGGGTCGCGGGTTCGATTCCCGCCTCAGACAAGTATTTATGCTTAGATATTTGTCTGTGGTGTGGTTGTTTCTATGTACTATAAGTATATAATTTACAAAAGAAAAGTACCTATATAAGTAGTATATCCGTTGTCTAGCACCCATAACACAAGTCTAGTTACTTAGCTTGGGGCTAGATGGCGATGTGTGGAGTGTCTTGCAATATTTATATTTATACATAGTATAAAAAAAAGTCGCTTTCTCTATCCCTATATGCCTTTGTATGCTTAGATCTATAAAACTACGCAACGGATTTTGATGCGGTTTTTTTAATAGATAGAGTGATTCAAGAGGAAGGTTTATATGTATAATACATGCATAATATAGCCGTGCGAAGCCGGAGCGGGTCGCTAGTAATGCATATAAACAACCAGACCAGACAAATATCTATGCATAAGTACTTGTCTGAGGCAGGAGTCGAACCCGCAACCCTGTGTTTGGCAGGCCGGCATGGTGTCCATTGTGCCAACTAGGTCGTCACAAGTAACATAGGCTATTCACACGGGATTAAACTTCGGATGAAACTGCGGGGCACTGCTAGTATTCTATTAAGGTGAAATGGTACCGACGCTCTCGCCATACAAACGTAGTCGACTGTTTCCTCCCTGGATAATGACACTAGCACAAATATTTTTGTGCCATAAAACTTATAACTGCCATGACTATGTCCCTATGTTTTGGTTTTTTTTCATTTTCTAATTAATATCATAGAAATTAAGATAAAAAAAAAACTTAACAAAGAAAGGGGCTAATTATTTGCTCTACTGTCATTATCCATGAAGAAAACAGTCGACTAGGTACGTTTGTAATAGTTTGTATGGAAAGAGCCCCCGGTACCCTTATTTAAAGAAGCTCATAGTCATCTTTCGTAGTTAATTCGTGTTTACAAAACGTGATCGTATCTCACGGAATCGATAATCGGAGGCTTCCGAGGGTCATGTCATGATATAGAGTCAATAATTTTTTAGGCTAAGATCTTTTAATTACAGCCTTGCAAGTAGGCAAATATCCGTGATTTACCTACAAATTATTTCTTATAGTAAAAAAACCGATTCACACGGAAAAAATGCCAGTTCATAATTTATGAACGTTTAAACTAGTGCTGCCGAAGGCACACATCCTAATTTAGTTTTTAAGACGTTTCTAAATGATCTTTGTTCAAATGTATTAAACATCCAAATGAATAAAAAAATTGACTTTGATAGTCGACTATCGACTTCGTGGCATTATCGACCAAATTGATAATCTAGCCAATTTTGGGGATAATGGAAATTGAAAGTTGCACTATTAATACAAAATGTATGTAAAATGCAGTGTTATTAAACTTTTTAAACTCACACGATTTGTATTCATAGTAATTTTTTTCCGGGTCTTAAGACCAGTGTGAGGCTGTAAATTTCCAAACAAAAAGCGGTAACGTTTTCCCCCCCATAAACGAAGTCCGATTTTGATAATTTTTGAAAATGTTCTAGGTCTAATGGAAAACTAGGTTGAACCGTTTTTATTTTCAAGAAATATTGCCTAAGATAAAAGTTATTAGTGTCTGAATATCTATATTTTTGACTTAAAAACTTCATCGAGCGTTTCAATTGTTTTTTAATAGACTAAACGAATTACCAAAAAAGAAAAACGTAAAAACATAGAATAAGATGCAGTGAAATAAATGAGATCAAATTTATTTCATTTTGTGAAGGATAAAGGGGGTAAAAACATTACGGCCCGCAACATTATTTGAAGAACAAAATGTAGGCAATTACGTCCGAACTTAAACTCCCTCTATCGCACGATACGGGTCATTTTTGAAAATACGTACTCACGCCGCGTATCGAGAACTCACAATTCTCTTAATCGGGTATTTTTGAAGTGAGAACTTCTTTAGCGGCGTTGAGCACTTTTTCTGTAATGGGTATAAAATCTTAAACTCGCGTCAGGACACGTGACCTGATCGAAAAAGCGTAAGACGGATGGAGAGTAGACAGCTATCCCCTCTCTACGGCGCGGCGAAAATGTATGCCTGGGCCTACTGTTTTTAATTTGGCTGTGAGTGTATTAAGACGTACATATGGTATTTTTTAACGGACGACTATTGACGGACGACAAATGTCGGACGACTATTGACGGACGACAAATGTCCGGACGACTATTTGTCGGACGACTATTGACGGACGACAAATGTCGGACGACTATTTGTCGGACGACTATTGACGGACGACAAATGTCGGACGACTATTGACGGACGACAAATGTCGGACGACTATTTGTCGGACGACTATTGACGGACGACAAATGTCGGACGACAATTTGTTGGACGACAAATGTCGGACGACTATTTGTCGTCCGACTATTTTTTTTTTTATCTAAAACTCTTTTTTTTTTATTTCTTTTACCTCAACGTTTCGACTATGTTACAATAGTCATGGTCGCGAGGAGACTCACAAAGAGAGTCAGAAGGAGTGTTATTGTGCTCGTTATTTAACAGCAATAATAATGTATGTACCCTACCAATGTAGTATGACCTCGCCTACTTGAAGGGTTTAAAAGTTTTCCTTAGTTCAAAGTCCTCTATACAACGTACTTAGCGATCGTTTTTATCATTTCTGACTCAGCCTAGCTAGCATGGCTGTTCGTGATATGATATGATAAAAGATAACGTATTATATCCACACCTAAATAATTATCGATTTCGCGAGTATGACAAATGGAGCGATATGATATGTTAAAATAATATCACGCAATATGGGATGATAAATACGTCACATCCACTTGATATGAATTTCAATGCTGCCAATTTAATAACGTTAACCATTCATTCTTTTCTTCTTTTTTGCAACTTTTAACGCAATCTGTGACTGAATTTGACACATCTTTGTTGACAGAACGATCAAACAAGATTTTCTTCAATGTTTATATTTTGAAATCGTGCTATCATCGTGTTTGAGTGTTGGCGTTTTCGTGTAAATCGCGTTTTGGAACGCGAGAGCAACATGGCGCGCTGATTTTTATTTTAGCAAAACTTTGTAATAATCGAGTTAAATTTAATTTAATTTCGTGACAGTGCGAAAATAGTAACTCGACACTGGATATAATGCACACTGCGAAGCTTTAATTAATTATAATATAAAAAAAAACGAATGGAATAGAATCTTTTTAGTTTAGTTATACCTACAAGTAGGTAGGTACATTTTCTGTATTTATTAAGAACATTTACACAAAAATCATTATAATATTTCTAACATTCTAGTCTAATAATGGATTTAAGTTAATATTTGTTAAGCTAAATAATCTTGATAAATTTATCACACCCTCCAAACGTTGTCGATAAAATAACGCGCCTTAATGTCAAAAATCGATACTTTTCACGTTTTTTATCGACAATTAGTCGGTCATGCTCGACCTTTCGATAAATAAGAGACTGTCGTGCTCGCTCTTTTGTCTATCTTATCATACCGTAACACGTGACATCACACACGGGCCATGCTCGCTGTTTCGATAAAAATTCAACATGGCGGCGTTATATAGCATATTTTGACAGTTTTTGTCGATAAATCGCTATATCGTGCTGCACATGCTAGAGGGGCAGGCAGTTTCTTTTAGATAAAATAATCGTGATCGTGAAGACAAAATCTTACGTCAGACGTTCATGGAACATCCTCAATGATATCAGATGATCTCAACTTTATAAACTATGGCTTAAAGACAGTATACGAAGATAATTTGCATAGTTTAGGTACCTAGCTACATTCGCAAGTAGGCCTGGGTAAATAAATATGTAGTACATTTAATATCTCGTTTTTTTTTTAAATTGTAATACATTCCTCACATCGCCAAGCTAAATAACTAGAGTTGTGTTATGGGTGCTAGAGAACGGATATACTTTTCTTTTGCGTAAATATTTACTTAATATACATAGAAACAACCAGACCACAGACAAATATCCTAGCATAAATACTTGTCTGAGGCGGGAATCGAACCCGCAACCCTATGTTTGGCAGTCCGGCATGGTGACCATTGTACTTACCAACTGGGTCGTCAATTTTTACATTGATGTAAGAACGTAGGTATATGTATGTATGCTTACTGTTATAAGTAGTTAGATAACGAAATTGTGAGTTGTAACCACTAATTGAAAACGCGATAATTTGATGAATAACTGACCGATAGGAAATTACCGACGAAAATTCAGATAAGTAACTGAAATTCATAAAACTGTGCAATTTGTTGTTCTTTTGAGGTGAAATTCTGTTCATTACTGCGAATATTCTTGTTAGATCCTCATCAAATTTTTAAGGACCCTTGAAATATATTTTTTCTAACAAAAAAGAATCATCAAAATCGGTTTAGAAACCACGAAGTTATGCTCGAACATCCAAAAAAAAGGTTCTTCTTTTTTTAAGTCTGTTAAAAATGCAGAAGGGAACATGATCTTGTTAAAAGGTTATTGAATTTATTGAATAATTCATACATTAGTTTCCTATGTCATAATTAGTTGCAGTAACTCGTATCTATCATGTCTCAATATGTCCAAGGTATAGGCAACTTTGTTTGACGGTTTGCAAAAGTTCACGTTTCTGCTTTACTCGTCACGCTTTCAGCAACATATTGCCACTGTTGATTTCCTAAATTTAAGTATTTTTTTATATCTATACTATCTTTACTATCACTATCATCACTACATAGTATAAAATAAAGTCACTTTTCGCCATTGACTTTTCGCCGTCCCTATGTCCCTTTGTATGCTTAGATCTTTAAAACTACGCAACAGATTTTGATGCGGTCTTTTTAATAGATAGTGATTAAAGAGGAAGGTTTTTATAGATATTATATTATTAGAAAGCTGAAGAGTTTGTTTGTTTGAACGAGCTAATCTCAGGAACTACTGGCTCGAATTCAAAAGTAATTTTTGTGTTGGATAGTCCATTTATCGAGGAAGGCTCTAAGCTACTTTTTATTTTGATATTCCCACGGGACTTACGCAGGTAAAACCGCGTGAAAACGCGGGTTTTTATAAAAAGCGTTTTAACTATCTATCTATAAAAATTGTTAATCAATTTGTGCGATACTCCGCCTGCGCTTATTTAACATAAAATTCCTGCCAATATGTACATAAATAAAAGTAAAGTTTGCCCCGACTCACGCAATTACAACCCATTCTAAAAAAGCAATGTCTGCGCATATCTGATTAATTTATCTTCACCTTTGCAGTACCTACGTTAGGTAGGTAGGTACCCACCCAGTATACAGGGTTAATATAAATAAAGCGGTTAAGGGTTATTTCTGTCCTTTTGTTCCTACCACTTTTGGAAATTAAAACATTTTTTCTAAACTTTTGAGGTTATGTTTATGCGAAAATCAGCTGTTCATACACAGAGAGTTCATTTACTTTATTATTATACTTATTTTTTTTTAAGTTTTATCGACTATTCTTAATTGAAATGTATTTTTAGCTGTGGTTCTCGAATATAATATAATCGCAAAAAATTCGAAAAAAAAATCGTAGAACAAAAGTGGATTATTAAAGTACACAGAAGTAGTCTTCAACCGCTTTCTTATATACCCTGCGTAAAGTAAAAGAGTTACACATTCTTGCAAAAAGTAGGTACTTACTTTAAAAAACTAGTTATCTTTGTAACTAGATAGTTATATTGATACTTAACCTAGCCAACGTCTTCAATCACTAAACGAGTTCTTTAAAAAAAGGCGAAAAATGTATGCGTATAAAAATAATTTACAATTTATAAATGACGTTAACGAGAACTCAATTAACTTCAGGCATTTACTTTTAAAAATAACTGATTCGTGCTGCAAGGGAATGGAATCAGTTCTGTCTTTAATGACGTGTACAATTTGGGGGTCTTCAAGTCGCGAATGAATAGGTATCTTCTAGGAAATCGTGCTGCCTACCATCAGGCAGGTATGATAGTGGTTAACCACTATTGATTATTTAATTTCATTTTATTTGTCATTTCAGGAAGTTGCCATTTTAGGAATTTGTCATATTAAAATTGACGAGTTTAGAATACTTACACGTTCTCGGAAATATCGTTTTCGGAAGTTGTCACTCTAGGAAGTTATCGTTGCACCCTGAGGTGTAGTAATAAACAGTGATTAACGAAATAAAAATGATGTTGATAGCTGACACCTTGCTTAAAATTAATACAATCTATTTGTTTGTTAAATAAAGATTCAAATTACAAATAAACTTATTTGTTTTTAGTGTTTCAGATATTACGAGACATAAAATTGATAATTGTTGATGCGGCAGCGTGACTAAAATGATGACAAAGTTATAGTCTAAGATCCCGCTATACAACGACCTTCACCGAGATGCTTATTTAATGAGACGTATTTTTTATGTTATTAAATATGCCAATAAATATATCCTCTAAGGGTTGCCTAACAAATTTCAGTCCAGAGTATTTTTAATTAATAATTTAAAAAAATTTTTTTTTTAAACATTGCACCGGTGTGATTATTAAATAAATTTGATACCAATCGAAAGTTTGAAGCCCATAGAATATGCAAACGTTAGGTTGCCTATTTTTTTCCGGTCACAACCACGGGTTGCCAGGTGTAAACAGGTAAATCTATACTAGCATTTTGCAACGGTCTGATTATTGAATCAAACTTAGATAAACTGAAAGATTATTTCATAAGGAACACGGTGGTATAGGGTTGCCTGCGAAAAATCAGTCCCGAATTACGGTTGTCGAATTTTAAATAATAAAATATCGCTGCGAGTGAATGTGTGTGAGAGAGAGGTCCCACACCAACCATCCCATGCGGTAGAAAAGGACGCAGCGTAGCAGCTGTTTAAAGTCCGCCCATTTAAAGAAGGAGAGTGCGCATGCTATTTGTGCTTGGAAATGAAAAGGATAGCGATAGACTCGTATATGCTGTGCATTATTTTGGAGTAGATTGTCGCTATAGATACAAGTGAAAAAACGTGCTGCTATTTATTATTGGAAAAAATGGCCAAAAAGTGTTTTTTGTGTGATTCGGATGACGGAATAATTGATTTTGATGATGAAACTTTTAAAAACTGTGCATTAAAGTTAGCTTTTCGTAAAAAAAAAAATTTTAAATACAATTTTGTTGAGCTACCCAGTGCGTCACTCCAATTTGTAGGTTATCATACCACGTGCTACAAAAAAGTGACTGTTTTGAATAAAAAATATAACGAAGAATTTCTTAAATTTATCGCTGAATATACAGTAAGTACATAATAATTGAATCTTTAAAATTATCTAAGCTAATACATCTTCTATATTTTTGTCATGTTGAAGTAATTGCTAGTAAAACTCACTTATGGTTTTGTTAATTTTCGACACACATATTTTTTTTGTAATTCACTTAAAAAACGGTAGTTGAAAATTGAACAAGAAAATGTTCTGATTTCCTTTTTTTTTTTTGGAATAATTGACCGAACGAGCGAAGCGAGAGAGGTCTAGTGTTGAGAGGGGTCGGTCAACCCCATCGAGTTTGGGCTCGTTAGAATCGTCTTGACAAGAAGTTTGTCTTTCAATGGTGACCAGGGTCTGATGATGGAACTGGAAGGTTGTCATAGGAACTTCGCAATGAAACGACACAACCTCATCGAGTTTGGGCTCGTTAGAATCGTCTTGACGAGTAGTTTGTCTTTCAATGGTGACCAGGGTCTGATGATGGAACTGGAAGGTGGTCATAGGAACTTCGCAATGAAACGACAGAACCCCATCGAGTTTGGGCTCGTTAGAATCGTCTTGACGAGTAGTTTGTCTTTCAATGGTGACCAGGGTCTGATGATGGAACTGGAAGGTGGTCATAGGAACTTCGCAATAAAACGACAGAACCCCATCGAGTTTGGGCTCGTTAGAATCGCCTTGACGGGTAGTTTGTCTTTCAATGGTAACCAGGGTCTGATGATGGAACTGGAAGGTGGTCATAGGAACTTCGCAATGAAACGACACAACCTCATCGAGTTTAGGCTCGTTAGAATCGTCTTGACGAGTAGTTTGTCTTTCAATGGTGACCAGGGTCTGATGATGGAACTGGAAGGTTGTCATAGGAACTTCGCAATGAAACGACACAACCCCATCGAGTTTGGGCTCGTTAGAATCGTCTTGACGAGTAGTTTGTCTTTCAATGGTGACCAGGGTCTGATGATGGAACTGGAAGGTGGTCATAGGAACTTCGCAATGAAACGACACAACCCCATCGAGTTTGGGCTCGTTAGAATCGTCTTGACAAGAAGTTTGTCTTTCAATGGTGACCAGGGTCTGATGATGGAACTGGAAGGTTGTCATAGGAACTTCGCAATGAAACGACACAACCTCATCGAGTTTGGGCTCGTTAGAATCGTCTTGACGAGTAGTTTGTCTTTCAATGGTGACCAGGGTCTGATGATGGAACTGGAAGGTGGTCATAGGAACTTCGCAATGAAACGACAGAACCCCATCGAGTTTGGGCTCGTTAGAATCGTCTTGACGAGTAGTTTGTCTTTCAATGGTGACCAGGGTCTGATGATGGAACTGGAAGGTGGTCATAGGAACTTCGCAATAAAACGACAGAACCCCATCGAGTTTGGGCTCGTTAGAATCGCCTTGACGGGTAGTTTGTCTTTCAATGGTAACCAGGGTCTGATGATGGAACTGGAAGGTGGTCATAGGAACTTCGCAATGAAACGACACAACCTCATCGAGTTTAGGCTCGTTAGAATCGTCTTGACGAGTAGTTTGTCTTTCAATGGTGACCAGGGTCTGATGATGGAACTGGAAGGTTGTCATAGGAACTTCGCAATGAAACGACACAACCCCATCGAGTTTGGGCTCGTTAGAATCGTCTTGACGAGTAGTTTGTCTTTCAATGGTGACCAGGGTCTGATGATGGAACTGGAAGGTGGTCATAGGAACTTCGCAATGAAACGACACAACCCCATCGAGTTTGGGCTCGTTAGAATCGTCTTGACAAGAAGTTTGTCTTTCAATGGTGACCAGGGTCTGATGATGGAACTGGAAGGTTGTCATAGGAACTTCGCAATGAAACGACACAACCTCATCGAGTTTGGGCTCGTTAGAATCGTCTTGACGAGTAGTTTGTCTTTCAATGGTGACCAGGGTCTGATGATGGAACTGGAAGGTGGTCATAGGAACTTCGCAATGAAACGACACAACCCCATCGAGTTTGGGCTCGTTAGAATCGTCTTGACAAGAAGTTTGTCTTTCAATGGTGACCAGGGTCTGATGATGGAACTGGAAGGTTGTCATAGGAACTTCGCAATGAAACGACACAACCTCATCGAGTTTGGGCTCGTTAGAATCGTCTTGACGAGTAGTTTGTCTTTCAATGGTGACCAGGGTCTGATGATGGAACTGGAAGGTGGTCATAGGAACTTCGCAATGAAACGACAGAACCCCATCGAGTTTGGGCTCGTTAGAATCGTCTTGACGAGTAGTTTGTCTTTCAATGGTGACCAGGGTCTGATGATGGAACTGGAAGGTGGTCATAGGAACTTCGCAATAAAACGACAGAACCCCATCGAGTTTGGGCTCGTTAGAATCGTCTTGACGAGTAGTTTGTCTTTCAATGGTGACCAGGGTCTGATGATGGAACTGGAAGGTGGTCATAGGAACTTCGCAATAAAACGACAGAACCCCATCGAGTTTGGGCTCGTTAGAATCGCCTTGACGGGTAGTTTGTCTTTCAATGGTAACCAGGGTCTGATGATGGAACTGGAAGGTGGTCATAGGAACTTCGCAATGAAACGACAGAACCCCATCGAGTTTGGGCTCGTTAGAATCGTCTTGACGAGTAGTTTGTCTTTCAATGGTGACCAGGGTCTGATGATGGAACTGGAAGGTGGTCATAGGAACTTCGCAATAAAACGACAGAACCCCATCGAGTTTGGGCTCGTTAGAATCGCCTTGACGGGTAGTTTGTCTTTCAATGGTAACCAGGGTCTGATGATGGAACTGGAAGGTGGTCATAGGAACTTCGCAATGAAACGACACAACCTCATCGAGTTTGGGCTCGTTAGAATCGTCTTGACGAGTAGTTTGTCTTTCAATGGTGACCAGGGTCTGATGATGGAACTGGAAGGTGGTCATAGGAACTTCGCAATGAAACGACACAACCTCATCGAGTTAAAATTAATAATCAAACATTTTCATTTAATCGCAAAAATTGTTTTTTTTTTAGGAGCATACCGATGTATCTACTACTGAAGAAGAACCACAACAGTTGAATCCTAGTGTCGATTCCTGTGCTACAGTTGCTGAGGATGAAACGAGTAATGTTGAAGACCTGCCTCAAACTTCTGGGGGCTTTGACAAGGTAATAAAAAATTTTTTTTTTATTTAGCTTTTTTAAAAAAGTGACATGAAAATCTTTTAATTGAACTTGTATTTTCATTTATATTTGTTTTTTTCCATTTTTACTCAAAGAATGATTTAAATTCTTTTAGGAGCAGTCAACATCAACAGCATCGACATCAACAGCAACGACATCAACAGCATCGACATCAAGCACAATTATTTGTCTTTTTTGTGACCACAGCCAAAAAAGATGTGGAAAAAAGCTGGTTAATCTTACTTTCCCTAAAGGTGACAAAGTACCACTACAGATCAAAAATATCGCCGAAAATTTAAGCGATTCGGAGATTCTCTCCAAACTTCAACATCAAACTATCGCGTACCATCTGCCTTGTTACGCACTGTATCAATCGAAAAATAAGCGGTCCACGGAAGAATCTACCGATTCCACGTATAGTAAATATCGACAGTTACATCAGTTGGCTTTTCAATCCATATCAAATTTTATTGAGACAGAAATAATTGAAAACAACCAAGTTATGTACTTGGCTCAATTATTTTTAAGATACCAAGCTTTATTGCTAGAGTTTGGAAATCATGAAATTGATTTCGATGATATTCAAGATTACCGATGTGAAACCTTGCAAAAAAAGTTAATGAAGAAATTTGGTAATCTTATTACGATTGAAGCGTCAATGGGAATACGTAACAAAAAAATTGTGTACAAAACAGACATGGACGTTTCTGTAATAGCTAACAATTTTAAAATTTTGGAGACAAGAAATGATTATGAGTTTGAAAATGTAGCATATTATTTGAGAAGTTGTATTAAAAATATAGATGTTCATCCGCTTTCTCGCAACGTAACTGCTGATGATGTCATTCGTGGAGAATGTGACATTCCTAAGCAATTAATTGATTTTATGCGAAACCTTATTGAAGGACCTAATCATTCTGATGAAGATTCGAACGGACTGAAAGCTAAAATAACGTCAATATGTAGTGACGTTATTTATGCTGTCACTAGGGGTGCATGTAAGCCCGCAAAAAGTTTATCTCTTGGATTGGCAGTAAAGTCTTTAACCAACTCTAGGCAAGTAATTACGATACTTAATAGGTATGGCCATACAATTGGATATAATTTGGCAGAAGAATTGGAAACCGAAATGACGTATACATCGATCCAAGATAACAAAGTTATACCAAAAGGCATCACTGCAGCAAATGGACACAGCACCCACGTAGCGTTCGATAATTTCGACCGCTTCGTTGACACAACTTCTGGAAAGGACACTATGCACGACACAGTTGGCATTATTTATCAATTCTCTAGTAATGGAACTGATAATTTTGATGATGGTGAAGCTACAACTTCACCAGCGCCTCAAGTAAAGGACAACACAAATGAAGAAGGGCCTACCCGCAAGAGAAGGCGTTTCAATGAAATATCACGAGAAATTCGACCATATTATTCGAAACCTAAGGCAAGTATGCAGCTGATTACTGTAGATTCGTTTATCAATACAACCGAGTTATGCAAAGGTGCTACAGAAATAGCTACAGATAAAGATTTATTATGGATAATGTCGTTATCAAGAATTGATTCTGTTCCTATGTGGTTGGGTTATAACTGTATGATATCTTTAGACCACAGTGAGAAGCAAAGAGTTGAATATTTGCCTCCCATAAATTCATCACCAACGTCGTATGCAGTAGTCAATGAAACATTAAACATGGCTAAAGAAATCGCTGAAAAATGTCAGCAGCCAGAAATTATTGTGACATATGATTTAGCGATAGCAAAAATGGCTATGCAAATTCAAGAACAAGAAAAACCGCTATACAATAAAATTTTTGTTAACTTGGGAGCGTTTCACACAGAGATGGCATTTTTTAGAGCCATCGGAAAATATATTGACTCCAGTGGATTAGTGGAAATACTGGTGCAAGCTGAAGTATTAGCCGGCGGCTCCATGAATAGCTTTTTGGACAGCAAGCACTTCAATCGTTGCAAGCGCTTACATCCGCTAACCGCTGCCGCATTACAAATATTACATTTTGAACAGTATTTATCGACAACTAATGTTACACTTGAGGCGATGGATGAACTGCTGCAAACGCAAATACAGAATGCATCAAATCAAACTGCTTATGACGCCAACGAAACTATCGAGTTACCAGATGTATTGAGTCGAATTGTTAACGGTTATAAAGAATTCTGCAATCAGACTTTAATCGGAGAAAAAGGGAAAACTGCTCAATTTTATTACCAGTATTGTGAGTTAATTAATTTATACCATCGGTTTTCCAGAAGTATCCGCACCAGTAACTTTGAACTGTACGTGGACTCGATTTTCAACATGGCTGATATTTTTTTTGCGTTAAACCAGC
This sequence comes from Idaea aversata, assembly GCA_907269075.1. Classification (NCBI taxonomy): domain Eukaryota; kingdom Metazoa; phylum Arthropoda; class Insecta; order Lepidoptera; family Geometridae; genus Idaea; species Idaea aversata. The sequence continues at coordinate 6,275,796 of OU026084.1, forward strand.
CCAATTATGCCAGATGGTCCTTGTTATATTTGAGCAATTTAATCAATTTGTATACTAATAATTCATCTTTGGTGGCTGAATTTCGTCGAGGTGCCTTTGGAATTAGACGAACTGCAGCGAATTTCGCTCGATCACCGGTTGACTTGACGCTAGAGCAAACCATCAATGCTGATGCTAGCAATCAATTGGCTGATAACCTTGCTGCGGATTCAATATCTGCACGTCAAAGATGGGCACTCAGTCATAGCATGAGGACGAAGATATTAACATCTATCAAACAAAAAATCGGATTAACGAAAGAGGATGATACTTCGCACTCATTGCAACGAAGTAAAATTAAGAAAGACAAGAAAAATCTTCAGAGTATCATTGAAGCAATAAAATGTACGATGAATCCATTTGATGACACTATTGACAAAGATACATTATTCAACATTTCAACCGGTAAAGCTGCATCGAAAGAAGTTACTGATTTTCTGCTGAACGTAAAAACAGCAGGCTCTCAACAAAAATTAAATTTTATCTCGGAATGCTCTTCAACTCCCGGAAGATTCGATAAATCAATAAAACGAAACAAAATCTGCAATTTTGCTTCTCAATGTATGACTAAAGTCTTGAGTACCAAAGACAAGAACAAGAAAGTATTGTTGAAAATGGAACGAGATGTATTTGGGCGACTTTTGGCAATAAGTCTAAACAAAAAAATTAATCTCGAATTTTGCCTAACTTATCCACTAGCACCATTGCCCCCTGCTCTTTTTGCATGTACTGGAGAGATGTTAAAAACTTCAAAATCAACGTTAGCAAAGGTTTTGAAATCCAAAACTAAAATGGTTGAGCCAACTCATATCAACGTTGAAATAATAGATGGTTTTTATTACTTGCATATAATCGGAGCTGCTATAGCTCAAACTTTTGATAAAATTGCCGAGTCAATACTCATAAAAATATGTTCAACAAACGCGACAGAAATACATTTAATTTTTGATCGCTACTTATCACCGTCAATCAAAGATTCCGAACGTGAAAGCAGAAAAGAATTCGATATTCCGTACAAAATTTCAGGACCTCAGCAAACTAGACCAAAAAATTTTTTGCAAAGCCTGAAAAATTATCGCTTTAAAGAGGCTCTGGTGCAGTTTCTGGCTGATTATTGGCAAAACGACAGTTTGGTAACGATAATCCAAAACAAAAAAATTTTTTTAACCGTCGACCATCATTGTTACTCTTATCAAGTTCAGGAAAATTCCGTAAAAAAAACTGAAGAAACTAATTATGAATGTCATCACGAAGAGGCAGATACAAGGATTATTTTTCATGCTTCTAAAGCGGAACCAGGCTCAAGAGTTTTAATTAAAGCCTCTGATACTGACGTTTTGATTATTTTGTTAGGAAATATGCACAAACTTATCGGATCAGAAATTTGGCTTGCCAGTTCAGCTACAAAAAAGAGTAATAATCAAACTGTTGATTGTATTAATTGCACCGATTTAGCGTTGGAGTTAGGAATTAAATTATGCCAAAGTCTTCCAGCATTCCATGCATTTACAGGTTGCGATTACACGGCAGCATTTTACAACAAAGGGAAAGTAAAACCGTTTCAGCAATTTTCAAAAAATGAAAAATATCAAACAGTTTTTGCGTCATTAACAGATGCTGCTGATATTTTCATTGGTGAAAAAATGAAGACTGTTCAAGAATTTACGTCTAGTATGTATGGTATCAGGAACTGTACCAGTGTGAATGATGCGAGACATCGCATTTTTTTGAAGAATTACTCTGCAAAAGAAGACAGCGAGCACTTTTTAAAAAAAATAAAAGGCTTCAACTCCAACTCCATACCACCATGCTGGATATCATTAACTCAGAAAATTTTACGAACTATTTTCGTAAATTCCATGTGGCTTAATGCAACGGATCCAATATGCGTGAAACTTCAGCCTGAGAACTGCGGTTGGTTCTTAGATGAATATTTAAAACCAGTAGGATTCATTGGGGATCATACACCTTTAAAAATAGAAGACATTGTCGAAAAAACTGAAACGGAGAGTGATGACGAAGACGATTCAGAAGTTGGAGATCACAGTTATATGTCCGATGACTCGGAACCTGAATAATTTAAAAAATTTTTGTATTTTAAATTTTTTTCAATAAACAGAAGTATTCTTTTAATTGTTGTTTTTTATTTCGGCTCCCAATAATAAAGATAAAATTTGCCAGATAAGTAATATATATGTTTTACTCTAACTGTCTTTTTTACTAAAGATGTGTATATACTTTAGTGTCACATAAACAATAAACATAGATAAATAATTAATTGATTAAAAAATAAAAAATTAAATAACTATTTCTGTATATCAATAATTAACTACTCCAAAATAATGCACAGCATATACGAGTCTATCGCTATCCTTTTCATTTCCAAGCACAAATAGCATGCACACTCTCCTTCTTTAAATGGGCGGACTTTAAACAGCTGCTACGCTGCGTCCTTTTCTACCGCATGGGATGGTTGGTGTGGGACCTCTCTCTCACACACATTCACTCGCAGCGATATTTTATTATTTAAAATTCGACAACCGTAATTCGGGACTGATTTTTCGCAGGCAACCCTATACCACCGTGTTCCTTATGAAATAATCTTTCAGTTTATCTAAGTTTGATTCAATAATCAGACCGTTGCAAAATGCTAGTATAGATTTACCTGTTTACACCTGGCAACCCGTGGTTGTGACCGGAAAAAAATAGGCAACCTAACGTTTGCATATTCTATGGGCTTCAAACTTTCGATTGGTATCAAATTTATTTAATAATCACACCGGTGCAATGTTTAAAAAAAAAATTTTTTTAAATTATTAATTAAAAATACTCTGGACTGAAATTTGTTAGGCAACCCATATAGGATATATTTATTGGCATATTTAATAACATAAAAAATACGTCTCATTAAATAAGCATCTCGGTGAAGGTCGTTGTATAGCGGGATCCTATACTATTATACGTTACGGTGATAGAAGCAAGTTAGGCATAAGCAATCATCGACCGCATGACATTTCATTACCAAAGGTGAGCATCAGCAAAACATTGTGAATGGGGTAATATAACCAAAGACACTTACGTAAACACATAGAGGTTGAGCAATGACCCCAAAATCATTTGAACTACTTACCTACCTAGGAAAAAGAAGGAAATGGATTATTGGTAATTATACTAGCGAGCTGTTGAGGGCTACTTCTGTGCACCTAAACAAACAACTTTTGTTCAAGTCGTAGAACAAAAGTTGTGTCATAAAGGTAAACCATAGTTTGTTTTATTATCATTTTATTGATCGAGACTAGAATGGATAGATGATTTCAATAGATAAATATAAATAAATATTGCTAAATTAAATAATAATACGCCTTGGAGGACGTGGTTTTTTGTTTTTAAATTTTGAATGTTTTGGATTATTATTGTTATCATTTATTTATTTTTACTTGTCTGTACACGTCCTGTATCACGGGGCTATGGAGACCCGGACCTTTGGAAGGCGTGCGTGGAGCCGAAGCCAACACGTAGAGGCCCTTTACAATAACAAGTATAATAGCAAACAATGGGGTGGATTCTAAACCGGCGATTATCCCTGTCTACACTATAAAGTGCAATCAAGAACAACCTCCGGTTTGGATGAAACTTTTGATAATCTACAGGACAAAACTACTTGAGCTATTGTGATGGGATGGTAGTGGACTAGATACTGGGGAACTATGGATACTATGGCACCTGCCTTAACAATGTCCAATAAACACGTAAAAATTATTTTTACTATTATTATTAAATTCCTTAGACCTTTTAATAAATATTGCAGGACATTCCACACATCGGCATCTAGTCCCAAGCTAAGTAACTAGACTTGTGTTACGGTGCTAGACAACGGATAGTATTACTACTAATATAAGTACTTTTCTTTTCTTTTTTCAAATATATACTTATAACTCCGTATCCCGTGGGAATATCGGGATAAATTAAGATGTAAGCTATCCTGTCTTTCAAGTTGGATCAAACTGCACACGGTGTGCAAATTTGATTAAAATCGGTTAAGTATTTTAGGAGTCCATCGCGCACAAACAACGTGACACGTAATATATATTAGATAATACATAGAAACAACCAGACCCCAGACAAATATCTAACCATAAATACTTGTCTGAGGTGGGAATCTAGCCCGCAACCCTGCGTTTGGCAGTCCGGCATGGTGACCATTGTGCCAACTGGGCCGTCATGAAAACATAGGTCATAATACATCATTCGATGAAGAAACTAACGAACTCAACGATATTGTAGTCGCGGTTATATCAACAAAACTGAACAAAGCCGATACTTAATCTAAACAGTTATGCGAATCGTCTTCGATATCAGCATCAAATATCAAAATAGCATCTATTCCTACGAGCAATATACCAATAGGTTGGTACAGTGATCAGGAAATTGTGCAATACGTTTTCTATTACGTTACGTGCAGTGGCTTCCTATGTCTATAGTCGCTCCCGGAACACGATCTCATCTGTCCGCGACTGTACCGAATCTTATGTAATACTAGCGACCCGCCCCGGCTTCGCATGGCTATATTATGCATGTATTATACATATAAACCTTCCTCTTGAATCACTCTATCTAATTAAAAAAACCGCATCAAAATCCGTTGCGTAGTTTTAAAGATTTAAGCATACATAGGGATATAGGGACAGAGAAAGCGACTTTGATTTATACTGAGTAGTGATAGTGATACCGACCCGGTTGGCACAATGGGCATCATGCCGAACTGCTAAACACAGGGTTGCGGGTTCGAATCCCGATTCATAAAAGTATTTATGCTTAGATATTTTCCTGTGGTCTGGTTGTTTCTATGTACTGTACATATTTACAAAAGAAAAGTACTTATCTAAGTAGGTATATCCGTTTTCTAGCACCCATAACACAAGTCTAGTTACTTAGCTTGGGACTAGATGGCGAGGTGTGGAATGTCCTGCAATATTTATTATAGCGACCCGCTCCGGGTTCGCACGGCTGTATTCTGCATGTATTATATATATAAACCTTCCTCGTTAATCACTCTATCTATTAAAAAAAACCGCATCAAAATACGTTGCGTAGTTTTAAAGATCTAAGGGAAATAGGGACGGCGAAAATTGACTTTATTTTATACTATGTAGTGATAGTGATTATTTTCAACCTACTACGAACGAAGATATATAATTAGGGTTACGGAACCCTAATTATATATCTCCCCCGTTTTTACTAAGACTCTACTGTCCGTCTGTGTGTCTGTCACCGGCTGTATGTCATGAACCGTGATAGCTAGACAGTTGAAATTTTCATAGATGATTTATTGTATTTCTGTTACCGCTATAACAACAAATACTAAAAGCAGAATATACTGGTACGGAACCTTTTGAAAAAACCGGTCAAGTCCGACTCGCACTTGGCCGGTTTTTTCTATCGATTATCTAAATTCCAAAAATAGTAGATTGATAAATTTATTTGTACAACACAAAACACAACATAGCATACAAAGTAAATTTTATAGCTATAGCTAGAAAGGATAAGTTGCATATAATAATATGGGCCACTTTATAGCTGAAAGCGATTTCTTCCAGGCAACCTTTGGATGGAGAACAACTGAATTCCCTTTTATGATATTGAGAATGATCGTAACCGATTTTATCATTTTAAAGATAACGTTGGTATTCCCCTAGATAAATGATTCTATAATCAGTGCAAGATTTTAGATGAAGCATACATAAAATAATGAACAAATTTTGAACGAAATCTTATGTTTAAATCTGCACAGTATAAAAAGTAGTTAGGTAGATAAAAATAAATTTAACGCTAACCAAATGAATCAACAATAACGTTTACATCTTAGTGTATATTTGCATTTAGGTACGTATACTAATAGTATATACCTAACCTTGATGTAATGCTAAACAACTCGAGTGCTGAATGAAAACAAAATTTAGTCATCCGGCACTTTTTGAATGAACCCCTCTCAGTTGCAAATCTTGGATGGATATGACAAAAAAATGAGACGGGTTCTGGCTTTCACGGTCCCCCAGGCGGGAGCGGGCGCGTCTGTCGGGCGCGCATCGTCGTCGTCAGACCAACCAAACCCACACCGCACCATCAAGTTCATTCTTCCACCAGTCTGCCGCGTGCCTCACACCGCGCCGCCTGTGTGTGCCGCTTGACTATTGTTGTACGCACACATTCCGTTAACTACATTATCTCAGTGATCATAGCACCCTAATAAAATATACCTAACTAGTGTAAACTTCAAACGAAAAGTCTAACTGAATTGCGTGCGTCTGTACGCGAATGCGGGCTTGGAACATTTGTGGGCGGAAAAATAAACATAGCACTCCGGTAAGTTTATTATTTATCTTTTTAAATGGTACTTATCTTCACCTTGTGAGAATTACTCCCGTAACTCTTTGGATCCTGTGAGAATCTGCTTTTGAACTAGTTATGTTAATTCTGTTTACGATACTATTCTTAAAGTTTTATAATCACGACGTGTTAACATCACAGTGAAAGCGAAACCGCATTTTTTGAATCGAGTAAGTTCTGCTCCAGTAATGTGATCTTCATATGTTCGATCAGGTGTCGGTATTATGTGCAAAGTGACTGAATCCAATGCATCGGTTGATCTCACATTTGTCTTACATTCCTTGTTATTTAATACTTCAATTCAATGCTCTTTTTTCTTATGTATTGAATCACCTATCTCGTTAGAGCTTTTAGTAAGTTTTGTTTGAGATTCCATTTCATTCAATCTCTGGTAAGTAACAAGCAGTAGTATGACACTTTATATCAGACATAAAACTTGCAAAAGCTCGGAACTTACTCATTTTCTAAAACTTTTAATATTCATACTTGCACAATGGAATGTTTAGCAGTGAATTTGCACGAACAAAGCTTCTATAGGTTGTAAGTGTATTTCCCAGCTTATGATTCATTCTTATTATTTCCAATTATTTTACGCTTTAGACTTCATACTTTTATTTTATTTATTTATCCTTTATCCTATTTATCCTATTTCTTTCTAAACAGTTTTTAGGAACGGAAATGTTTTTATTTCAAGGAATGCATTAAGTATATTATTGACAATTACTGGTAATTTAAATAATAATACTAGCTGTTGCCCGCGACTTCGTACGCGTGGTAGTTTTGTTTTTCACTTCATAGTATAAAATAAAGTCACTTTTCGCCGTCCCTATGTCCCTTTGTATGCTTAGATCTTTAAAACTACGCAACGGATTTTGATGCGGTTTTTTTTAATAGATAGAGTGATTCAAGAGGATATGTATAATACATGCATAATATAGCCGTGTGAAGCCGGAGCGGGTCGCTATTCAGAATAAAAAAAAGTCTACGTACTATTCTCAGACCTACCGAATTTAAACAAAACTATGCATATGAATCGGTCTAGCCATTTCGGAGGAGTTTTGAGATGAGAATATGAGAATTATAGTTGTCTAGGTGATGTAACTAATCAACCCATGTGTAATTTTGTAGAATTATTCATCTTTATCGATGAAATTATTACTATGTTCTTTCTGTACAGTAAATAAAATTGCTAAGCAGGTATTTATACCTTTGATGTGTTTTTTACTAGCATGATGTATTTTAATTAAGTGGAACCCTAGTAATCATGTTTATTCGTAGGTACTCGTAGTTATGTAAGAAAAAATGATTGCAAATCTTTTTGATTTGTTTACAAAAATGATTTTGGGTAGGTAGGGTTCGGAACTTTTCTACCATACTGATACTTTCGCTTACAAAATATAGACGGAAACTTGGATCCGAAATGACCCTGACATTCTAATAGACCACTAAATTATAATAACTCCACCCCTAATTTTACTAACAGCCACTAAATCATTTAGGTATAATTCCCAAATGTTTAATTATTAATTGTTTTATCTTTTTTTACTTTATTTTTTAACAGATACCTGTAGGTACTTAATTCATTGACGTAGTAGGTACTTACCGCTTTTACGTAATTGGTTCTTACCTTATTGCCAGCTCCAACAACATATTTATTTATGTTTTAATAATTTTATTGTTTACTAGTTGCCCCTAGGATTATCCCGCGTCTGTTTTTTTCAAACTTTTCTTTCTAAAAACCTTGTCCTGACAATAACGAACACAAAAAAATTTAATTATCCAATTTGGTGCAGTTGTTTGGAAGTAGGTAATGCGCGTATGCATTTCAAAAAGTAAATATAAAATTTGATTGGAATCTGTAGATGTGGAAATCTGTAGTATTGGGAATACGTAGTATTGGAAATCTATAGACGTGGGAACAAAGTTTGATGGCCACTTTTAAGCACAACAATTTTTGTTTTACGACTTTTAAAAATACTAACATTTTACATAAAATAAAGGCCTGAATGTCCTTTGTTTAAAAAAAATTCAGCTGATTTTCGAATTTACATAACCTCAAAATTTACAAAAAAAGTTCGTCATAATGGCGAACTAGTCCAAAAGCATAACATTGCTTTTGGACATTGCTTACTGTTACGCGATGTATAGTCATATCGAGATTTAGTCTTATAGCGTTATAGTCGTGCCAGTTATCTAGTCATATCGAGATGTAGTCATAAAGCTCCATAAAGCCCGAATTTCCAAAAGTCGTAGATCAAAAGTTGGTTGTTCAACCGCTTGCTAATATGAGATTACCCTGTATCCATTTCAGCGATTCATTTTTATTTATAAAGAAAAGATTAGTCATTCAAACACACTATCTATTAATTGGATGACTTATTGTTAAAAACATGAAACGATTTTAATATGAAAAGAAAGAGGACAATTATTTGTATCCACAACATCGCTGGGAGGTGACGAGCTAAATATAGAACTATGAACTGGATACGGGTAATTGATAAGAGGAGCTTCCATGACAAAAATGTACGTAATTTAATTCCATATTGATATCTATTTCAATTTCAGTTTTTTAATAACCCGCGGCTTTGTTGGCTTTAGATGTATTGACGAATTATTTTCTTCTGGACACTAACTGACTGGGTGGTAAAGGTTCTGGTCGTTTAGGTTCATAGTGTCCATCAAATCCTAAAATGTCTAGAGGGTGCAAATTGTCCGTATGTCCATATTCATACCAGATTTTCAATTTTACTTTATTGAAACAAAATTATAGTTATAAAAAAAAAACAACTGTTGCCAATCATTATAGTACTGGGATATGGACAATTTGCACTCTCTGGATATTTTGGGATTTGGACATTATGAACCTAAATGGTCCTGGGGTAAACCGATTCATCTAATACATGACGTCCCAGGCACTACAATACTATAAATAGACTGTATTAATGTTGAAGGTGGTGTTTAAAATAATCATCTTAATAGATTTGATGTAAAGGCTAGGTACTGTAGGAATACCAATTAGCTGAACCCCACGTGACCTAGAGCTCACTCGCACATCTAAAAATGTAGTATTTGCCTATTTTTAACCGACTTCAAAAAAAGAGGAGGTTCTCAATTCGTCGCGTATATATTTGATGATGTGTCATGGTAACTAAGGCAATAGCGTATTTATTAAAAATATCGCTCATCTGAGCTTATGTTATGGTGTGACGAGTGCCGAATAGAAGACTTATATAAAGAAAATAAAAAGAAAAAAAGCAATAATTATAAAAATCTCAATAATGATAACGTTATCACGTAAAATTATCGTCCGTAAAGCGACTTTACAGACAACCATTTGTTTTTTTATATTGCATATTTTATTGAATAGTATATTCTATTAAAAAATAGAATCAGGTAACATTACTCAACAACCTTACAGATGTGCGAGTGAGCTCTGGGTCACGTGGGGTTCAACTAATTGGTATTTCGACTGTACCAGTTTTTGCTGAACTATCATTACGATTCTATAATCTATTCTACAGTTCCAGTTTCAATCTAATCTTCAGTTTATATGATAGACTTAGCAGGTAAAACGTTTACCTCCTGCGTATAATTGAGTATAGCGAGTCACGGTTGAATCACGCCCCTCTGTCGCTGGTCTCAATCAATAGAGCGGCACACGTAGGGCACACAATAGCCCAGACACACTCGAAATGGGTGTCCATTCAAAAGGCGCACTATAAAAGGTTCGTACGCATACGATAGTAACAACCTCGGTTCAATTATTTAAAAGAGATAACCTATTGGAAATTGTTTTACGTAGCTGGTTACGAATCAGTTAGTCACCAAAGTGGCTGTAGGCTAAAATATTTTAAAGCCAGCTGTGTTTTGTTTCCCCTTAATAAATGTTGTGTAAAAAATTCATGCTTAAAATCAATATTCAGCTAGCCTAGCATGAAGACCAAAACACGATACGATAAAGCGATATAACTACATCAACTCTCAAAATATGATAGATAAAGCCGCCATGTTGAATTTTTATCATATTTTTTATCGCAATTTATAATAAAAATTCAACGGCGGCTTTATTTATCATATTTTGAGAGTTGATGTAGTTATATCGCGTGATATCGCTTTATCGTATCGTGTTTTGGTGTTCATGCTAGGCAGGCTGAGGTAAATAAAAATGAATTTATTAAATTTAAAGTAGATAAAGTTATAAAACATCAGCTAATCAATTCTACTACTAAATAAAATTAGAATAATCATTAAGAGGAAAGGGTACCGGTGGCTCTCACCATACAAACTATTACAAACGTAGTCGACTGTTTCCTCCCTGGATAATGACACTAGCACAAATATTTTGTGCCATCAAACCTATAACTGCCATGACCATGCCCTATTTTTTGTTTATTTTTTATTTTTTTAAATCTTAATTTCTATGATATTTAAAAAATGAAAAAAAAAAAAATAGGGCCATAGTCATGGCAGTTATAGGTTTGATGGCACAAAAATATTTGTGCTACTTTCATTATCCAGGGAGGAAACAGTCGACTACGTTTGTATGGAGAGCGCGCAGGTACCCTTTCACCTTAATATATTTTCCACATTGTAGCTATAGTGACATCGATGAATAGCTCCCCGATCGAGTACTAAAAGCTATCAAGTATTCAATCATAGTCCAACTCGATAACTTGTAGAAACAAATAGGGTAAACAGTCGTATCGGTCACTTAATTTATCGCTCGTGTCATGTCCATTCAATATTCCTTGTTGAGTCGTGATTTATATACGATGTCACAAGAACCGCTACTTTCATGTCTATTAAATTGATTTCGATTAACTTTTTTGCTATTGTTAACCTCTTTGTATAGCAAATTATTCAAGCCTTGGGTGGTTGCTTGAAATGTAGGTAATACTTTTTTTTTGCAGAAATTAACGGCATATTGACCTGATCGATAACTTTGTCATTGACTTTGGTAGAACATTTATAAATTTGAGATTTTTCATTACAGCGGATTTATTAACCAGTATTTTTTTACATAAGATGATGTAGGTAGTTTACCTTTTACCTTTGGGCCCGCTTAGATCTTTGGGCCCAAGTCAACCTCACTTACAAGCTGGTGCCACTTGCTGAGAAACGGACGAGGCTCTGGCGCTGACTTTTCCTCTCTGGGGTTGGGGGATCAGACGGCAGACGCTCCCGTAAAAGTCAAAAATAAAGCCGCATCGTATATGACCGAACGTATTACAGTTTAAAATTCTAAAAACAACATTACCACTTTGAAAGTTCTTGTGTAATAAAATAAGTGCTAGGTGTACATATGATGTACAATAGTGAAATGGTGATGAATAGTTTTAAGTGGTCACGTGCAAGCTTTAAGCGGCAAACGCTGCGCCAGCGCAGTAGGTAGAGTATTTAGATAACTGCACTAAACTGCATTCCACAGGCAACAGGGAATTAGCCATAACTTATTTTACAGCCCTGTCTTTCTACGTTTCACATATGTTTAGGTACTTCTATGACCACTTTGCTTGCTCTTTAATTTTACTCTATGCAACTTTGTGTCGTCGTAAATATTATTGAAGCTAATTATCATGTTAGGTAGGTATAGTAGGCTAGGTGTACCTACCTACGTATAATCTTACTTAATTTAAGATGCATAAAAGAGCCAAAAGCATACTGCCTTTTTCCTATAACTAAAATTACTAATTATTGCATTGTATAAAGTTTGTAAGTGAAATATTTTCCAAAAATTTGGTAAAGTTTTGGTTTTGGATGAATTTTGGTGTAAAGACATTTTTTTTTGTTATTTCTAAGTCAAACTTAAGTCGAAACAAGATGATCATATTGCTGATTTAGGGTTCCTTGCCTCAAAAGTTAAAAAAGGAACCTTTATAAGATCAATGTCTTGTTTAAACTTTTTGGAAGCTAACGACAAGAAAATGATACCAAAATGTAGAAAATGAACTTATGAAACTATACAAATTGTATATTGGAATAATGAACAAATTACCGGCGACAGGCATTTTGCGTTTGGCCCCCTATTTGCACTTTAACTGTTCATGTATTTATTACAGGATGGATGTAAAATATTATATGAGTATTATGCTAAGCTTTATCCATTGCAATTTTAACTAGATGCGCCTTGATTATCGAAATATGGTTCGAAGTTTCGATTTATGAATAAATGCGATATAAATAAAATAAAATATAATGACGATACGAATAGCGAAATATGTTACGAAACTCTTTCGAGTTTCTACTATTTTATTAGTAAACAATTTTAATATGCATCCAAAGCAGATCAAATATTACGAATATTTAAAATTCAGATTTAAAAACGTAAGGTCACTTAACCCAAATTGAAGAAACTAATATGAAATATGTATGACTTATCAATATCACACATCAAACACAATGCATTTGTATAACAAAAGCTTACGACCAGCACTTAAGGTGAAAGGGTACCTGCGCGCTCTCCATACAAACGTAGTCGACTGATTCCTCCCTGGATAATGACACTAGCACAAATATTTTTGTACCATAAAACCTATAACTGCCATGACTATGCCCCTATGTTTTGGTTTTTTTCATTTTGTAATTATCATAGAAATTAAAATTAAAAAAATTACAAAATTACAAAAAACAAAAAACAGGTGTCTAAAAATAACATGGTCATGGCAGTTATAAGTTTTATGCACCAAAAATATTTGCTCTAGTGTCATTATCCAGGGAGAAAACAGTCGACTACGTTTGTAATAGTTTGTATGGAGAAAGCCTTCGGTACCCTTTCCTCTTAAGGCATTCCAATGGCGGAAATATGAAGTTATCCGTGACTTTCACACTTTTAGACCGAGCTTTGTGCAATAATTAATCCACATCAAAAGACTGGATTAATAGGACTTCAAGAAATATTTATGAGAAAATAAAATGCATCTAACTGGAGTCTTATTTCATTTGAATTACTCTCTCTAATTCTATCCATATATTTATATGGTTGATCTTTATTAGACAGCTTTAATCTGTAATCTATACAAACGAGCAATGGTTTTTAATTAACAAACACTTGTTAATTAACAGTTATTTGCTAATTGAGGCCGTCACGTCGCGTCATTTGACTCGCGCGATTAGTTGATCGTTCTGGTACGATCGATAAACTCACTTTTTTTTAACGCAAAATAGGCATTGGATTTTGCATTTGACCTCATCTCTCTGATAGGAAACGACGATGAGGTCGAGAATGTAGCATGCTCGTTTAGAACGTGTGGGCAGTAAAGTGCACTTTCGTAATGAAACTCATTCAAAAATTCATGTAAAATGTATACTAAAATTTCAAAATTATTGTGCAACGCAGGCAGTAGATAGCAATTGGTATTCTGCGTCGTCCTGTATTTATCTGCTCGGGTCAATGAACTCGCGGTGACAATCAACCAAAAATAAAAAAAAAGAAATATTATGGAAAATTTATTATCGCAATTTATCCGCTCTAAAAAAAGCTTACCTATCAAAAATATATTATTATTATAAAGCAGACAAATCCATTTAGAATTCTACCAGTAGCTTTACGTATTCTGTGCCAGTAGGTTATTCAATGATTCTACCACAATTCAGTTAAGGAATGGAATCTACTAAATGTATACTACTTGTTAAATAGTTATTGTGATACGTAAAATTCACGCACCAAGGCTACGATACGCTTTACCAAATTAGCAAATTACTGCCCTCGCTAAACGATAACGAAATTAGTTTTTTAACAAACAGTAAATTATGTTTTAAAAGAGCTAGTAGCTCTTTTAATAGCACTTTATTGAATAACCTCATTTATTCCTTAAATATATAACTATTACGTTCATTAAGCAATTAAATTAGTCAGATTAATTAAATGATAGGTAGAAGCAGGAACTAAATCACAGTCGAATAAATTACAAAAACATGTTTTTGGCGCGAAACACACAGAAGCTTTATAGCAAAAAAATACGACAGCGACACGCTGCCATAAAATTTTGCGTAGCCACGATGCTGATTATTTTTACCGTGACATAACTGGTATAGTGCCATGCAGATAATAATCTATCAAAAACAAGTAAGTATACCACAGTAAATACAAGATGAGACAACAAACTGCACATTATGAATGATACTCATTGAGGTAGATGACACTTCGGAAATACTGCACTTTAGCACTTATCTGAACACTAATAACACTTTTTACTTTTCGGCATTTGTACCTAGGTACTTATTGACTACTTCTCTTCGTAACATGTGGACATTCTGATTCCAGACCTTTGGACTATATTCCTCGGTTGGGTTGATTTTAGCCGCTTCGTGTGTGTTCCTTATTATAGTCGGAGAAATTAACGCTATAACTGCAAATAACTTATAGTAGTAGATTTGTTTATTATGTCCGAATCTGTTGTAAAGAATATACTCAACAACCAATATTATGTCAGTCAACCATGAGTTAGCACTTACGGTAAGCGCGGAGAAGATTTTATACTTTAAAACATCATGAATGTATACTTCATTGCGTGTCTGCGGTTTGCATTGCAGTGGTCACATAGCTAAAAAAAAGTTAAGGAATTGAAAACACGTTTTATTGATATCTAGGTATACCTAGAAAATAAAATTGCTTTTGCGGAGACTGTACGCCGTTTGAATGATTCGTTAAAACGTCTATCATCAGTCGGGTGGAACATCTTACATAGTAGATATAATTAAAAAGTTATATAGTCTATGAATTACCCAATAAAATTATATCTCGGAAATAATTGTTAAATCAAATTATTTCCTAGCTATTAAGATCCACGTTGTACGCCGAGAAGAAATTTAAGGTCAGTACAAACTAGACATGACTGGTGACTGCTGAAATAAGTAAAGTTAGCCCATTAAGAGGAAAGGGTACCGGGGGCTCTTTCCATATACAAACTATTACAAACGTAGTCGACTGTTTTCTCCCTGAATAATAACACTAGAGCAAATATTTTTGGTGCATAAAACATAAAACTGCCATGACCATGCCCCTTTTTTTTGTTGTTTTTAAAACATTTTTTTTTGTTTAATTTCTATGATAATTAGAAAATGAAAAAAACCAAAACATAGGGGCATAGTCATGTCAGTTAGGTATAGGTTTTATGGCACAAAAATATTTGTGCTAGTGTCATTATCCAGGGAGGAAACAGTCGATTACGTTTGTATTAAGAAAGCGCACCTTAAAAAATGTCGTGAGGAGTTAAAGAGCCAGGCAAATCCATATAGATAGACGAATGTCTCATGCCTTCGATTGAATCGTGGTGAGTTCTTATCATCGGCATGTTAACTTCATTTTAATGTTTTCTTTCGTCGTAAGAGCATTGTGTACATTCTACCGCTTTAAAAAACTTACTGGTGCACTGCCAGCATCGTGATTCTAACCCACGACTCTAGGATTGAAAGTCGATGCATCACATATTCCACATAATGCCAATAAAGCTCTAGTGGTGACTGCTACTTCCTAAACCATCATCATAAAATCTTCATGATGAGAGAAATTTTAATGACTCTCCGATAAAACGTAAATAAAGTCTTGCGTCAAAGTTAGCGGTAAGGGATAAACGGTACAGAATACCACACATGTCAAGCGAAGCAAGTACAGCATTAATGGCAGGAAAAAGTGCTAGTTCGCGTAGAGAAAATTAATTATTTTCTGTTAATAGGTAAGCTATAAAATCGCATTGCATTTTGAAAGGCGTGTATTGGAAATTAATTTTTTTTCGTACTATTACTTTGTCAGGAAAAAATCGCATTTTTTTTTCTGAAACAGGAAAGTTAAATAAAAACAATTTATAGATAATATTATATAATCTATACATATAAAATCCTTTGTCCTGACTGACTGATTGACGGATCAACGCAGAGCCTAAACCGCTGATCGTAGAGACCTGAAACTTGGAGGGTGTAATCTTTGTATGACGTAGGCATCCGATAAGAAAGGATTTTTCTGAAATTCTACCCTTTAGGGGGTGAAAAAGGGGGGCAAAGTTTGTATAGGTCAAAGTGTTTCCTTGGTCTATTTTCTACGCGAACGAAGTCGCGGGCAAAGCTAGTTATTATTATACAACGTCCTGCCTGACTCGAATCCTGACTTAAAACTGTTTTAATTATTTTTATTTAATTTAAACTCTAGACTTTTTAATTGGGTACTTATGAACTGACTCTAATGATTCAATTAACACAAGTGGAGTGGTACACCAAGAGTAGGGTGGTACTCGACAAGTCTTTTTCCTTTTCATGACTGTTACTAGACGGGAAACCTTTTCACATCCTTCCCTTTTCAATTTTCTTTTCATTTGGCCATTGAGCAAACTCATATTATTTTGAGTTTCATTTACTTTGCTCTCGGATCTGATGTTATAATGTTTGCTTTAGAACCGTGTTCTCTTTTATGGAATTTTGATTTCAATGTAGGAGATATCTTGATATAAAACCACATAGATGCCTTCTTACAATTTAAAGCACGTCTTACACTAATCGCAGATTCATATAGTTAGTACTTATTCCATGTACGTTTTTCACCGTTATCGGACGCAATTTGATAGCAACTGCTCTTATCTCCGCTCCATTTTCATCTGTACTTGGTAAATGGCTACAATTCGGTGCATTTTGCAATGTGTGCAAAACGGTATAAGAGACGACATGCCGAGTGGCATTCTTTGTGTTACCGTACGTGAGTGGCGCCGGACTCCTGCCGACTCCTGACTGCATAAACACTCTCTAATTTATATAACTTTAACTTTAAATATACCATTTGATATAGGTTACTTTAATTTAATTTATTTGTTACCTTAACCAGAAATGTTTGTTTAAATATTTGTCTGTGGTCTCGTTGTTTCTATGTATTATTAGTTTATTTACAAAAGAAAAGTATATAAGTAGTATATCCGTTGTCTAGCACCCATAACACAAGTCTAGTTACTTAGCTTGGGGCCAGATGGCAATGTGTGGAATGTCCTGCAATATAAAAAAAAAACAAAAAAAAAAGATAATATCGATAAAAAAAAAAGTTGTGTATACCTATTATTGGTAATAATAAATAACCTAATAAATAAATAAATAAATAATAAACTGGAAAGTCTATTCGCGTGAAGAAATTGAAAATCAATTAGGCGTTCGTTTTCTATTTTAGAATAATTTCCTTAAGTTTACTCATTATAAAACAAAGTCCACCGCATTTGTCTGTCGCGATAAACTCAAAAACCACTAAACGAATTTTTATATGGTTTTTACCAAAAGTGATTCATGAGAAAGGTTTACGTGTGTAATTATTAAGGTTCTGTGTTCTTTGTGCGACGTAATAGGCATCCAATTAGAAAGGGGTTTTCCCGAAATTCTGCCCTTTAGGGAGTGACAAAGGGGGTTCAAAGATTGTATGATTCTTAAAAACCAATTAAAAATTCTGTTAGAACCATTTTCGACATCTAAAACCTAGTTTAGTATTATTAAGAATTGTTTCCGTAGAGTTTGATTGAGGTAGGTTATGTATAAGAAGTAGGTATCTCATAATAACGGATGTTAATTCACACTGAAGTTACTAGACTTGTCTTCTGTAACAAAATTTTTATACAACTATAAAAAGAAAATTTAATGTTTAATTACTTAGGTTAGGTATGATCAGACAATAAAAGTCTTAGACCGTTTTTTAATTACTAGTAATTTATTTATTTAGTGCTTAGATATTTGTCTGTGGTCTGGTTGTTTCTATGTATTACGTTTACAAAAGAAAAAATACATAAGTAGTATATCCGTTGTCTAGCACCCATAATACAAGTCTAGTTACTTAGCTTGGGGCTAGATGGCGATGTGTGGAATGTTCTGTAATATTTATTTATTTTATTTTTTATTTTTATTAAATATTATTTTTGCTATTATTCCACCCGCGACTTTTTCCGCGTAGGGGTTGAAACCAAAATATCTTATTAACAGATGCCTCCGTCATAATTAGGTATCTATCTTTATGGCAAATTTTTAGATGATCCGTCCATAAGTTTCAGCTGTGCGTTGATATATCAATTAGTCAGGATTCTGAATTTTATATTTTGGTATAGACTAGCTTTTGCCCGCGACTTCGTCCGCGTAGAAGTTGAAAATGGTTCTAATAGGATCGGACCAAGAAATTACGCTGTCCCATACAAACTTTGCCCTTCTTTTTCACCCCCTAAGGGCTAAAACTTCGGAAAATCCTTTCATATCGGAAGCCTACGTCATACAAAGAACACACCCTCCAAGTTTCAAGTCTCTACGAGCCGCGGTTAAGCCTGTGCGTTGATCCGTAAGTCAGTCAGGACAAAGCATATTATAAGTACAGATTAAATTATTTTAGGCAGATAGTAAAAAACCCTGTTACCGTGCTATAATAAATTTTAATAGAACTACAGCCTCTAGTTTTGTTGCCGACTGTACATACAGAAGATAAATCCTATCTAATTCTTACAATTTCCGTTTATAATAACGATGAATTTTGACATTAATTTACGCTTCTTATTATTACTGTCGATCTCCATTCAATGGCTAGGTATAAAACTCGCCTATAAACCTGCTGTAAACTATACAAATCTAATACATCAAGTATGCAGCCTGTACAGTCATTAAATTAGTTTTATTGTGAACTTGAGCCTTGAGGCTATAAAGACGTGGGAATTACCAACCTGAGGGAAAGAGGAAAAAACCGGGCAAGTGCGTGTTAGAATGGCGCACGAAGGGTTCCGAACGATTATTTCTGTTTTTAGTATTTTTTATTATAGCTGCAACAGATATTATAGCTGCAACAGAATTTCAACTGTCTAGCTATCACCGATCATGAGTTACAGCCTGGTGACAGACAGACAGTGGAGTCTTATTAAAAGGGTCAGAGTCTCGTTTTTATCCTTTGGATACGGAACCCTAAAAGCTGTATTAATCAAGTCTTTTTTTCTTACCTTACATGATTTTATGATAAAACCATCGATTATAATAAACCCTGGATAGAGTGCAACGACACAAGCACCACAACGTGCACGAATTTATAATACAATTGTGATTAATTGACGACCCAGTTGGCACAATGGTCACCATACCGGACTGCCAAACACAGGGTTGCGGGTTCGGTTCCCGCCTCAGACAAGTATTTATGCTTAGATATTTGTCTGTGGTCTGGTTGTTTCTATGTATTATAAGTAGGTATATAGGTATTAACAAAAGAAAAAGTATATTTGTAGTATATCCGTTGTCTAGCACGCTTAACACAAGTCTAGTTACTTAGCTTGGGGCTAGATGGCGATGTGTGGAATGTCCTGCAATATTTATTATTTTTATTTATTTATATTGTTGACAGTTTTCGAGTACCTACCTAAGTATTTTAGATGGAATCCTAAACCAAGCCTATTTCATCTAATAAATGTCAAGCCTACTCCATTTAATATTTGCTTCCATTACAAGCGTTATTTAATTTTAAAAAAAAACCGGCCAATTGCGCGTCGTACTGGAGCACGAAGGATTTGTACCATGTTGTATGGAAGCCAAACTTTTTTTTTTACTAATTTGTTGTTAGGTATATCAGCAACAAAAATACGTAGTCTGTGAAAATTTTAACCTTTGAGTTCAAAACCTAACAATAGCCGTAGAACTAAGAGGCACAGCATGTTGAATTCTATAAGTAAAATAATATAAGTACCTTTATTATTATAAAAACATTTTAAGATATTTTTTTACAACATCCTTATTTCCTCGTTATTTATATAAGACGCCTTGAAACTCTTTTTTTCCGGTACAAAGAAACTTAAAACAAACACGCATATCCATCGCATCGAGATACTCGTACTATGGTAAATTAAGTGATGTTTACGTATCAATAAACTTTATTATGACTACATTTACATTGTGACTTAGTGGCAACTTCACATGCACGACCAGGGGCGGATCTAAGGGCTTTTGAGGCTGTAAATTTCAGGGCCCCGTAATGAGGTAGGCCTCTAACTATAGTGTTAGGCCAGGGCCTCACAAATTCACGATTCGCCCCTGTGCACGACGCTTTTTCACCAACTTCAAAAAAGGAGGAGGTTCTCAATTCGGTTGTATGTTGTATACATATTTCTGAATTCCCTTTGTACCTACACATCTCAGCATTTAAGCGTTTCGTCGCGTATTGTCAAATTCGTAATCGGTCAATTTCATGAGTACATAACCTACCTATCGCAAAACGTCAAAATAGCAAAGCATCAAAATTGCGAACTGTCAAAATAGCAAAGCATCAAATAGCGAACCCTCAAAACAGCGAACAGTTGCAAATCAAGCCAGGTAGAATGAAGTCACAGTTCAAAACACACAGTTTGAAATTTCAAAAATAATGTATCATTCCTAAAGCAAACAATATTCACGCAACCGCGTCATTGTATGAAAAATTACGCGACAATCACAGTCATTAGAGCAATTACCTCAGCTCCAGTAACTGATGTGATGACATTGCATTACAGTCGGCCGTCTAGTCAACTTGTGTTAATAACCTACAAGGACGCCGAGCACCGGGCAACATTACAAAATAGTGCTCACTTTTATTGGCGATGGCTCAATTGTTACACGCTGTTATTTAAACTGAAGATACTTACCTACATACCATATTTTTTTAAGACCGCGCACGTACTATCGTCTTTTGTTGCCAGATTTAAAGAGATTTGTCTGGATTAGTGCGATAATCATGTCAGAGATTAAGAGTAAAGAACTCGCATGTGAAGTCGCGACTTTTCATATAAGTCTCCTGACAACATAAAATCTCTTGAAAACCACCTTGTCCTTAAGTTCTATGCAATGGTTGTGACAAATAGAGCGAATTCTGTAATTTTGTAAGTTTAAATATTTGCTGTTTCTCGCATCGCTCGCATATTTTATTCTCTGTCCCCATATTTGTTAAGTTTGATTTCATAAAGCATGGCATAATGTAGGTTGATGATAATTAGGTTTTATTGTTATTAAGATTTAAGACGCGTACACTTGTTATACATTAATCTTTTTATAAGTATGTGGGTAATTATTTAATTCTTCCGATAAAAATTCAAAAATATCACTACGTTTAAAATTTTAATCCAGATATTACGATCATCTGATCTGGCAACTCACGGTGACACGAGGACAAAACAATAGTGACGGCCAATTCAGTTAAGAGGAAAGGGTATCGCAGTTATAGTTTTTTTGGCACAAAAATATTTGTGCTAGTGTCATTATCCAGGGAGGAAACAGTTGACTACGTTTGTATGGAGAGAGCGCAGGTACTCTTTCACCTTAATCCATGAATAATGTGGGTTACATTCTGCACGTTGCATCGCCTTGTGATTTTCGTGGCAATTTGTAAAGAAAATTATTACACTATTCATACGTTAGCTGGTGGTAGTAAATTTTTCATAAGTTTTAATACCTACGTGCATAAAGTGGCGAAGTGATTATTAAAAATTATTTACCATCTACAATTCTACAGAAATAAAAGTCAGAACTTTACTAACGGCACGAGCCGTCTTAAATTGATAAAACTATCAAATTGTTAACGTTCTAACCACTAAAGCAGCTCACTCAATAGATTTTCTTAACAGTTAGGTATAAACTTTAGTAATCACTACTTACCTCGTAATATTCAATGAAAACCTAATACTTAGTACGAATAAAACTTTATAGTTTTTAACATTCACAGTTATGTACCTACTTACTAGAAGGAATTACCTTTGTTCTAAGTTCCGGACATTTAGATGTTAGCTTGGGATGGTGTTTTTTTGTGCGGTGCATTTCGAGACCCATTCCAATCGATAGAGGGCATTACATTGAACAAATAATGTCTTCACAATCAACCTCTAAAGCGTCTCGGAAACGGGAAATATAATAAAACGTGTTGTACCTAATGTGATTTTTCAAAAATGCGCGGCGCATTTCGATACCCATACCTGTCGATAGAGGGCAATATGGCGAACAAATAATGCCTTCACAATGAACCTCTAAAGCGTCTCGGAAACGCACCGCGCATTTTTGGAAAATCATAAGACAACAACAACACGTTTGGTTAAATATCCCGTTTTCGAGACGGTTTTGAGGTTCGTTGTGAAGGCATTATTTGTTCACTGTAATGCCCTCTATCGTTTGGCATGGGTCTCGAAATGCACCGCGGCATTTTAAGTCCAAAAGCTTTTCAATTTGAATGTCAAACGTGAACGAGAGTGCAATACTGCATTATGATTTGGAAATTCGCCAAGATTTGTTTCCAAAAAAGTCGTAGAAAAAATGGTTTAAAAGAGTTTTCCAAAAGTAAATAAGATTCACTTTAATTTAACGTTATCGCAATCGATACAATGCTATTGTACTCATTAAATGACATAAGGTAGTTTCTCAAAATGGTGATCATAAGAATCCAGGGTCTTCGCGTTAATTTGTAGAAAGAGGTCAGTTGCTTGCAATTTATTTCAGTGATGATGAATGACCTAGACCTTAGCACTTTTTGGTAGGTCAATGCAACGTAATCTTAACTCCATATGCTTAGCATTATTTCTGAAAATAAAACACGTCACAACCAAAATTGTCACAGCTAAGCGACGCTCGCTGATCGTTCACGGACGTGCGGGTTAAGCGTTACTTCGATGGGTGGCCAATTGGTAGTGTGGCAAAAATGTGTTTTCGTGAGCCCCTCCGTGCTTCGGAAGGCACGTTAAGCCGTTGGTCCCGGTTGCTACCTCTAGTAGCAGTCGTTAGGTCAAGTTAGAGGCCTTAAGGCGATCTGAAAACTCTAACAATAGGTGAGCCACGCCACTATACGAGAAGAAGAAGAAGACCAAAATTGTGATCGCAACTATCTACATGTAAGATTACTAACCGTGATGTTATTCAAATCAGAAATAATATAATTCAACAGTTGTCAATTCGAAACCGCTAAGAATTTTCTCTCGTAGATTCATAACTGGCTATCGGCTTATGATCCTTATTACCAGGTAATGAGTTCATTACCTCAGTCTCGTTTCACTTAACCGTTATCAAACAGACGGACGTAGAGTTAAACCGAACCAATATGACTAAGAACATTAAGACCGCTAGTTGGCTTACAATTTAATCGCCTTGGCACGTTAAAAGTACATAAATGACAATCTGTGTTTACGAGATGAGGAAGAAAAAATTGCGTGTCCATGGTTTATAAGTTTAGGTTTTATTTTTGTAATGTTTGAGGAAGTCTGTTGCATTTCAGTCAGTCAAAGTCAAAATTTTTGAGGTGTAAACTTCTTTTAGGTGAGATAAAATCTCTGAACTTGTTACCGGGACCGGACGTAATGTGACAGCTCATAATTATCGGCTTCAAACAGTACTATATTTTGGATTCATTTAGATGCCTAATACATTTTGTACAAAGATCACATAGAAACGTCTTAAAAACTAAGTTAGGATGTGTGCCTTCGGAACGCGCCCACCAATGAGAAGAAGGCACAAGAACCTCATTTAATTTTTTTTATGTGATCACGCTCAAAAAGGTCAATATTACAAATATTTGAAAGTATTATTTGAAATGGAGCAACTAAAGTCACGTCCATGGGTTCACATTCTTATCAGGGTTATCATTAAGGTAAGACGAAGGTTTAATTTTACAAACCTACTTACTACTGGTGATTCTTAAAGCGAAACCTGATTTAAAATGATGAAATACAATAGAAGGACGAACTACTATTGTTTCGATACGTTTGCAGCATGGGGCTTCCGCTACAGACTAGCTAGAGCAAAAATAAATATTGAGTCTTCGATAACATTCGATACTTACAATATAATTTTCAATTTCACCACTATTTCTACTCCAAGCAATCATGATTGAAGTCCTATGATACTGTAGTTAGTGTGTCTGCTTATTATTGTTTTCGAAACAAAAGAACGCAGTGCTCAAAAACTGGTCTACGTCCTAAATCCTGCACTGCAACCACAGTCAAGGTGCATTGAAAGTTCAAGTTGGCTGATCAAGATCAACTGGACCACTTTCAAAATATTGTCCTTGGATGCACATTGACGTAATAACCTCGCTGCATTCTAATGTAATGATTTAATGGCTCTACATTTTATTTTGTTTTAATTTTGAATCTACTGTATAAAATATGATTCGATTATACCTCGTATCGATTAAGTTCCGAATAGAATAATATAGTATGAGACAATGAACACCTGTTATTTCAAGTTAGATATACAGTAAGTATGTAAGTACCTGCATTAACCCTCTCTTCTCCTTTGTTTAAAAACTAGCTGCGTCCCACGGTTTCACCCGCGTTAGTCTCGAACCCTTAGGAATATGGGTATAAACCTATGTGTCAGTTCAGGTCTTCAGCTATATACACACCGAGTTCCATCGCAATCGGTCCGGTAGTTTTTGCGCGAAGGATTAACAAACATTCAAAACAAACACCTGAATGAATAAAAAATAATTTAATATCTTCTTCAGGAATTGGGCTACCATAATTTTTTAAATCCGACTTGACAAACAAACAAAGTAGTCAGCTTTACAAGAAGTACATATACGTAGGTAATTTATTTTCCTTTAGACGTAAGTTTTAAGAAACCTACTTGACTCCAGAATTATTGACAATTTCTTTCTTTTGGACATTCTTGACTAAGCTAAGGGAGTAGGTATAGGTCAGAAAAGCTCAATAAATACGTGTCTTATTTCTGAAATGCAAGGATTAAATTTGCTGACGCTCTATAAGCTATCAAGATAATATGTATTGGCCAAGCATTGACCAGTAGGTACCCGAATAAATAAACCAGAGTTAGCTTTGAATAACGATTAAAGTAAATCAAAGAGAGTCAGTATCACATAAAGTCACTTTTCGCCGTCCCTATATCCCTTTGTATGCTTAGATATTTAAAACTACGCAACGGATTTTGATGCGGTCTTTTTAGTAGATAGAGTGATTCAAGAGGAAGGTTTATATGTATAATACATGCATAATATAGCCGTGCGAATCCGGAGCGGGTCGCTAGTTTAAAATAATACGATGCCGATGTCATGTTTCTCCTTATTTCGCCGGTCAATCAGTCGTATGACGGCCACGCTCCGCCTTTACGAATTGATTCTCTCTATTTCTTACAGCTATTTCCTTATCACTTATTTCTTTAATTACTTATTAGTTAAATTTCGTATTGTTATGGTTGAAACAAAGAAAAACAATAGAATTTGAAATCATTTATATAAGCATAGAATTTCAATGATAAAGGTAAGTAGGTACTTGAAATTCAGTGTCAATTTAACGAATTATAACAATATTGGTATATTTGTAAGGATATTATTGTGTATGTGAATTGATAGATTTTTTGTTTGTTTGTTAAAAAGAATAATAAATTAATTTATGACTGTATAAATTTAAGAAAACCTATAATCGTGGGATCAAGATTTTGTTCTACCGGCAGTTAAGGAATTCTAGATTGCTAAGATCATTAATGGACGTAGAACACTCACTTCCAAAACTTCAAATTTATTTTATGTATAGAAGATAAAGAGATCAATTGATAGATAATTTAGATAAAAAACATAGAATATATATAGATAGAAGATATAGAATAGATATACTTAGAGAGAAAATCATAGGACAACAACAACACGTTTGGTTAAATATCCCGTTTCCGAGACGCTTTAGAGGTCCGGTGTGAAGGCATTTTTTGTATAGTAGATAATTATAGAATAGATATATAGAGAAAGATATGTAATAGCTACGTAGATGCTTATCAGAATTTTAGTTATCACGAAACACAAAGATTCCGCATTAAGAATAGGTACCAATTTCATTTTTCTTTTATTTAAAACAAGAGTTAAACCAAAGGTATTTTTTTGCAATTTGCCTGCGGTTCTCGGAACTTCCTTAAGAAGCATCAATTTGTTGCGGGCCTGCCTCAAAACCGAAGGCCGTCGACCTTCTGACTCATTACTACGAGGTACGATTAAGTTAAGGAAACTAACTTGTCTGACTACATCTCGATGCATGCAGGACTTCATGTTAATTGAGGCATATTTTAAAACCGTAGTTTGTTAAGTGGAAAGTTTTGTAACATCTTTAACGACTGCTGCATTCAACTGCATCCCAATATCCTTGTTAATTACCTAATGCAAAGGAAAGTAAGAACCCAGAAACACAATTAGCTCATCATCCGAGCGATGTTCCCGGTTGCATCCCTCTCGGGAGCCCGGGGTCCGCTTTCCTACTTTTACGCCTCCACTTCGCACGATCCTTCGGCATCCTGGGTTGTAAGGCCATATGCACGCATATCACCTTTTACGACGTCAAGCCAGCACTTCTTGGGTCAGAAATACAATTAGCTAATAGAGTCTTAAGCGCTAAGCGTATGCACAAAATTTTCGAATATAATTTGAATTAAAACAAAAAGTTTCTGAAGGCTAAAGAAACAAAAAAAAACTAAATCAAAATCGGTTCATCCGTTTGGGAGCTACGATGCCACAGACAGACACACACACACACACATACACACACACAGACACGTCAAACTTATAACACCCCGTCGTTTTTGCGTCGGGGGTTAAAAAGATAAAAGAGAGAAACAAATATGAGGAAAGTACCTACCTATCGTCATATCAAATTGAAAGTATTTGTAAACAGATAACATTACAAAACAGAACATTATAAAAATATTTCTGTTTACAAACCATCCGTGAAATTGTTTTCCATCAGTGGGTATATGAATATATTATAATGCAAGTACAATCAACGTTCAAAAGTCCACCGGCATCGTAACGTTTACAATCCTGTGCAGCACTATTTGACCATTAATACAACGTAACCTGTAAATCGATCCCACGTCGTCGGTTGGTGTAGCGGGTGGCGGGTAAAAAATGATTAGGTAGGTGCCTATCTCTAATAATAATTATTAACTATTTATTAAAAAACCCACCTGGATTTACTACTATGTATATGTAAAACTGCTTCAAACAGTAACAGATAAGTTGTTTTATACTTGATCTGATTCTGTATTGGATCTGGTTATTGTTAAATTAATTACTATGACTTAATTAATTTAAGTTATCTTACATAGATTAAATTTAACTATACGTAGACTATATGTAACTATACGTATTACGTAGACTTAACGCTAATAATTATAAAAAAAAATGATAAAATTGACTAGAAAACTAGTTGGCTAGTTTTTCATGGTCATCGTCGTTCGGCAATAACTAGAAAATCTAGAATTAGAATATTGGAACGTGATTTTATTTCATGTGTTTGTTCACGAAAATAAATTTAAATATTTTTTTAAAAATTATCACGCTTTAATAATCATTATAAGTGTATGGATTAATTTAGAATAAAATAGTACCTACATTAGTTAATTTGTAATGCTATTAAGTATTTGTTCTTCAATAATAATGCTTTAATATTTGAACATGTTTGACATGATTTGAGATGTTGAAAATGTTTGCAAATGATAGGAAATGTGATGGTAGTTCCTTCCTATTTGATGTTAAATGATTTCGAAACTAATAGTTCTTTCAATCGAAGAATTGTGACAATAATTTCTTTCTGTTGCCTTCTTAAAATGTTGTCAAAGACGAATCATTAACATCCAGATGCTAAGAAACATCAAATTCGTAGAAAACTGACAAGTTATTCATCAACATAAGATTGGATGTTGCAAAACCTAAAAACAAAAATTAAAAAACCTGAAAAGAAAAACAAAAAAGTGTAAAATAATCCATTTCGGGTTACTTACTTGGAAGTCGGACTGGGTTAGATTGAATGTTGAGAGGTATAAAGAAAACATGGTGTCACCCAGTCCGACTTCCAAGTAAGTAACCCGAAATGGATTATTTTACACTTTTTTGTTTTTCTTTTCAGGTTTTTTAATTTTTGTTTTTAGGTTTTTTTGAAGTCGGTTTTTTAAATTTTAATTTATTTTTTTATTTAATCATTTTTAGTGCCAATGTCACTGGAAATTCTACTCCATGAGGCGAAAGCGACTGTTTCTTCAAATTGCAACCTGTACCTAATCGTAACCCATTGAAGAGTTTGATGATAAGAAGGTGTTTTCAGATGCTCCAATCATCGGTACCTATTTGTGTATGGGCCACTTCTATTAGTGGAAATGGAAAACTGAGCAATTTGTTGAATCTCGCTGTGCAGATCTGTTCATCACTCCGTAGATCCTTATCAGATCTTCGTTTAGGATAGGGTTCTCTATCAAAATTCATTCAAACCCAGTCCGGCGAGGCAAAGGCGAATATTTTATTCAAATTGTAACCTGTAATCGTAACCGATTGAACAGTTTTCTGATGAGAAGGTGGTTTCAGATATTCCATTTATCGGTAACTTTTAGTTTATGGGCCAATTCTACTGGTGGAAATCGAAAAATGCTTATTTGCTGCACTCTCGAGGTGCAATTCTGTTCCCCACTTCGAAGATCCTCATCAGAACTTCATTTAAGATAAGGTTCTCTATCAACATTCATTCAAACCCAGTCCGGCGACTAAATTCGACTAAATTCTTCAAATTGTAACCTGTAATCGTAACCGATTGAAGAGTTTTCTGATGAGAAGGTGGTTTCAGATATTCCATTTATCGGTAACTGTTCGTTTATGGGCCAATTGTACTGGTGGAAATCGAAAACTGAGCAATTTGCTGCACTCTCGAGGTGCAATTCTGTTCATCACTCTGAAGATTCTCATCAGATCTCCACCAAAATTTTATGGGACCACCCCTGAGGTGTCACCTTCCGAACACAAAAAGAATCATCTCAATCGGTTAAGCCGTCTTCGAATGATCGCGTAACATACACACAAAAAAAAAAAAAAAAAAAAAAAAAACATACAGACGAATTGAGAACCTCCTCCTTTTTTGAAGTCGGTTAAAAAGTATGTCTTGTCTCTTTAATTTGAATGTTAATGTTGAAAGACTTTTGACTCTTTCAACACTCAGATTTTTTACTTTTCGATTCTAATTGGAAAAAAGTTTTATTCTTTTTAATTGATCAATCAAAAGGATCCCAAATATTTGTTTTGGTAAGAATTGAAGAAGTTTATCTTCAAGATTATCTTCGTTTCGTATCTCTTGCGCTGCACTTTCAGACCTGCGAACCAAAACGTTAGAGGGAGGGAAGGTGAACGCAATTACTTACTTTTTCCGATTCGTCTCGGTCTCCTAATGAAATTTTAAGCCTCTAGGCACCCAACCAAGAAACTGTTCCTGTTGTAGGCCTGAAACAAACAAGTACATTCTGTTAATCAACTGTGCGATGACAACAGTATAGGTGAACGTCATTCTGGTAATTATTGACCATACGAGTAGGTATCTACCGCAAATTGTACTTGGGCCAAACGACACGAAGATCGAAGTCTAGGTAAACATTAACAATAATTGAAGTAGGTAATTATAGCCAGGGATAGCCAGGTCTAAATAGCACCAGACAGGGAACAGTGAAAAGCCATTGCCTCACAGTTGGAAGCAATAATAAATGAATTGTACCCACCTAATATACCTATGTGGGTATAGAAGAATACCAATTACTTCCTATCTAACAAGCAATTAACTTAACAGGAAATTAATTAGAAATATGATGTCAAACGTGAAGATAGACAATATACTTAAAGACTTTGTGGTTTAGCGGCCATTATCACTAATTTGATTAGTGATTATTGATTACCTTGCTACCTGGTTGGTAACGAGTAAATAGGTACCAACATAATATAGGTACATAGGTAGCTATAGGTATAACAAGTTATTGGAACCCAAATAAGTGGTCTACATAACGTGCTTATCAAACACTTTAGATTGTGTATCTACAATTGATTAGATACAAACGAATACGTGCCTAAATACCTAATGCAAAGTCGATGTTTCGCATCAACTGCGTAGTTTGATAAGCATCTTTTATACCTAGCTACTAAAAACTACGTAAAAACTTCTGTGTGGGGAATTCTTAAACAATCGTATACCTACCTACCTTCGGTCAATTATATTTATAGCTAACTAGCGACCCCTATACGCACGGCTATATTATGCATGTATTATACATATAAATCTTCCTCTTGAATCACTTTATCTATTAAAAAACCGCATCAAAATCCGTTGCGTAGTTTAAAAGATTTAAGCATACATATGGATATAGGGACATAGGGATATAGGGACAGAGAAAGCGACTTTGTTTTAAACTATGTAGTGATGATAGTGATATGTTTAATCTTTAATAATCACACAGAGTACTTTTATATCAAGTATTTATGTTTGTGTGTAACGTCGAAGAAGGTCGTAAGTCCAATACTTGTTGATAGTATAATGGTAGCAAACTGATAGTAGACTTATGACGCATACCGTACGTAAATACAAAAAACAAATGGCCGATCACACTTACCTAGACGGTTATGTGAGCGTTGAGTGCTCATTATTTTTTTATTATCCATTCAAATCCACATTATGGTTCACAATAAGATTTTAGTGAGCAGTAATCTCACTCAACATGTTTTATTTGTGGAGATATTTTTCTACCTTTCTTGTAGAACAAATGGCCCACCCAATTTGTTCAACTTATGGTAAGTGTAAGTCGAAAATATCTGTATACATACTTGACTTGTATTACTTCTCTGCGTGTGTACCTATCTGAAGTTTTTATTAAACTTTTCATCAATCGTTTTTTTTAACTTTATGCTTAAAACAACAGACACACATGGTAAAGTAAGAAATTGGTAAAAAAAAATTAAAAAAAATTAGTACAAAAATAAAAATAAATGGAAATGGATGGTGGGAAATTAGTATGTAAGAAAATGTGTACTTTTTTAGTTATATAAATTAAAAAAAAATAGAAGTTAAGTCCACAAATATTTCCAACGCGTTATTTATAGGGGATGCTCAAGAATCAAGATTTTTTATTGTTCAAATGATGTTGGTACATTGAGGTCTTATTAATATAGTGTTTTGGATACAACTATTTACCCATTACAGGCATACAATATTTAGAGTTATTTTGATAAGTACAACAAATATAGGACGTCACACCACTAGACCTCTGTGACCACAAAAGTCGTGAAGCGTTTTGTCATTTAATACAGGCAAAAGCTAATTCTACAGAAATTGTAGCCCACCGCAAACACGTTTACTCGAAGATTTCATTTCGCACCTTGCTTGAATTATGTGGTTTGTACATTTATCCATGCTAAAATTATGTGGGTGGCCTGCTTCTGCTATTTATTTATGTACGAAAATCCCAACAGTTTCAAATATATACTCAAATATATATTTGCTAACAAAATAAACGCCATAGACATCAAGGAAGTAATATTCCTTGTACAAACTCGAACATAAACATTGTAACTTTATTGTTAGTACATCACTTCTATTTCATCATCAAATAAATAGCATCGATCAGAAATACCAACAAGCACTTAGCCATAGATTCCAATAATAGTTACAATAAGGAGGGGTCCCTCCTGAGAGACACTTTAGTAATCACAGCGGGATTCTAAGGTGTAATCTGATGTTGCTGTTACGATCATGCTCGCTATTTAATGGCTTTTAGATTTGTCTGATGCAGATTGGAACACGTATTTTATATGTAAACGAAGTCGCCAGTTAGTTTAAAATAAACTTGTACTACAAGTGTTCTATAGTCGTACATTGTAAAGTAAGTTGAACGAAAATAATGTGCAATCGTTTCTGATATTAATACAAACAGTTAGGAAAAAAATGTCTTATTACTTATGCCATAATGACAATTAGAGTAAGATCCCAGAGCGATCAGACATAACTTATTTTCACATAGATGATACTAAAAATAAGAGTTACTTCACTTAAATTCACATGCCTTATTTTCATATATGTTTTGTAGAATATTATTCTAAAATAGTATCATAAAAGTCAAATACTTACCATGGACCAAAACTTATGTCAGCTCGTCGTTCTGGGATCAATTGAGAATAAACATACGTAGGAAAAATATATCGTTTTTCATTATTCTGCACGGTCTTACGTGATAAATACTATCCTAATAGGTACTTGACATTTTACAAATCCCTGATGCATGACTTCCCCTGTTATTTACAAGGTTTTTATTTCCAACTTGTCATTTTTTCTAACTAATACTCCTCATATAATAATAATCTGAGTACCTATTACTCTCAAGCTATTATGGCAAATTAGATAGGACACTTCCACGCTCGAAGAGTCCAAGCGACTCCAATTACGGTTGTTCTCATAGATGAAGAAAAACGACAGCTACGCAATTATGACTAAATAAAAGGGGTGTATGTTAAAATGTATAAACTCAAAATACATAACGTTATAATTCATAAAGTTAAAATACCGAAAATCAAAATACATAATGATCAAAATACATAAAATCGAAATAAATAAAATTTGTTACAAATAATATACGAAATACATAATGACAAAACGTATAAATTTAAAATACATTAATTAAAATTACATAAATCTAAAACAAATAAAGAATTAAATGAATAATTGACTTTACTTATAAAAAACCCTACGAACGAAGCAAACTATTACAGCAAAAAGTTCAAAATATCGATAGTCATAATACCTATGTTCAAAATGTTAACATTTATTACACATAATATGTTCAATATATCTACGTAAAAATGCCCATCATCACTATCACTACATAGTATAAAATAAAGTCACTTTTTGCCGTCCCTATGTCCCTATGTATGCTTAGATCTTTAAAACTACGGAACGGATTATGATGCGGACATAGGGACATAGGGACGGCGAAAAGTGACTTTATTTTATACTATGTAGTGAAAATAAAACCGCAGGTGAATTAATTGTAGTAAAATTAACCGTCATAACTGCCAGTACCGAATTCTACCTACCTATTTAACTTGGTTAGGGCACAGTGTATTTTTTTGGAAAAAAGAATGACTGGTACTTACCTTCTTAATAAATACGCGATATTTACTTTGTACTTCGGTATTTAGAACTTTCTTATTTTAATAACAAATTATGTAGGTAAGTACTTACCAATTTCTGGTTTTTGTTTACATGAACCTACAACTTATATATTCTGATAGTTATACATTTTAAAATTAGGCTTGTTGATTATTATGTGTTAAAAGCATTATATTTTTTTATTATTATATATTTAGAACTTTATGAATTTACAGTTTATGAATTTAAAACTAATGCCATTTAACTTTATGTATTTTGAATCATTATGTATTTTGATTTTCGGTATTTTAAGTTTATGAATTACAACGTTATGTATTTTGAGTTTATACATTTTAACATACACCCAATAAAAGACACAGCAAGAGACTTCTTATGCTGGTACAATCTGCCCACCTTAACGTTTACAATCCTGTGCAAGCACTATTTGAACATTATAACAACATAACCTGTGGATCAAACCCACGTCGGTTGGTGTAGCGGGTGGCGGCTCATACCACTCGGCCAACTAAAGATATAGCTAACATGTTGAAAATAATAATCACACTGAGTACTTTAATTCAAATATTTATGTTTGTGTGTAACGTCTATTAGAAGAAAGTCGTAAGACCAATACTTGTTGATAGTATCATGGAAGCAAACTGATAGTGGAGTTATGACGCATGCTGTAGGTACATAGACAAGCGTGGTTAACTTGAAGTTGCGCTACGTTTGAGACTACAAAGTGCAAATAGTTTGTTTCAGTTTGCTTTAGGATATAGGATTGGCTTATCTGCTTCTGGTAATTCCACGTGTTCCAGTCCTTAGTTTCGTCTGCTCTGTCGTACTCGGCACGCATTAAATCTTGCCATCTTATTTGCATATCGTGACTGGCCATAGCTTCCAGTTCGTTTTAGTTGGACTGTAGGGGGTGTTGTTTTACTGTTTGCGTGGGTTGGATATCTACCTACAGAGTGTCTACTATTCTGGGCATATTTTAACTTCTGCTTTGTTTTGTTGCTAGCTTTTGCCATTTTGTGAAAGGGACATTTTGGATAGCGGACATTTTGAAGGGACATTTTGAAGGGACATTTTGGGAAAGGGACATTATGAACCTGAACGGCTAATTCGCCCACGTTTTTCGTCAACACTATTTAGTAAAACAAATAATATATTGCATTATTTATTTTCAACTCTCCATATTCTCCATTCCTATATCTTTGATTGTTTTTCTAAAAAAATGTATTAAAAACACAAAAATATTAATAATTTAACGGTTCCAAAAACTATATTGGTAAATTCGTATGTACTTCGAAAAAGCGTAGCTTTTGTCCATATAGCTTATGTTGGCTGGCACTAATAGGACTATAAAAACATCTCTTACAATTTATTTTCTCAGACTACGGCACTACATTTTAATAAGCTAAATAAACATTTAATAAACTGGTAATACTTTCTCATATAAAAGCGGCGATAATTTTAACTGCATCTCTCAATCCTTCTTTGGTATTTATACTGTCTAATAACGTCTTTGCTACGTACGTCCTAAGATTGTAGAGACAAGGTGCTTCGGCGTTAAAAATGAAACTATTACATTTTTGCAACAACAGTTCTGTTAGTAATTAGGATAATTAGTTAGGAAGAGAAATTCAGACACGGGCCCTGCTTGCCAATGAACTCTCCTGATTTTTTTTCTCTCCTGAACGTTTTAATCATTTCCTTAATTCACTATTGTGAATTATGGAGAAAGAAAACGGTAAATATTTTATTTTAAATCCTGACTTACCTTCCTTTGTTATTCTTTTTATATTCTTATAACCTCTGTTGATTTTTATTTTATCTATTCTCATTGTAATTAATAACAATCTACTGTCCTAATGAATTAATAATTGAATACAGACAATCTTATCCTACTAATTGACCGAACGAGCGAAGCGAGAGAGGTCTAGTGGCGAGACGGTCGGTCGGTTGTACCTATGTATCTATGTATGTTTGTTCGACGATAACTTGAGTACCGTTGCTCTGATCTTCATGATTTTTGGTATACGAGTAGTTGAGGCCCATAGAATTTTTAAGTTCGAATATGAGAGGGATCGGTTTGGGGGCTACGGAGATAGGGGGTGCAAAAGGGGATTTACCTTTATAAAAGGCAAATAATTAAAACCTTCTTTTGAATTTAAAACTTCAAAAATGACAACAAAGAGAATATAAAACATAGATAAAACTCTCTGATAAAACTACGTAAGAAATGACAATGTCAGGTTTTTATTCTGTCATTGTTGAAAAGAATATGATTCACAGAACCATAGAAATCCATGTTTGTATACCTTCTCAAAACATCTTCAATATCTTCGTGATATTTTGATTAAAATAGATGATTCATATTATATTTGGTCATCCCAAATAAATTCAAATATTCGCGTAAAAGTTGATAGTGTAAAGTTATGCACGGAAGGTGTAATTTTACTTCTATAATCCATAAACCAATTCTACTGCCATGTTCGCTCCCGATGGCCTATAAAGATGCTAATGCTGGAACCAGCTTTTGATTAGCTGAAAGGAAACCAAGGCGATAACTGGGCACCCTACTATGGTTGACGTCGTCTGGGCCACTCAAGTTGTAGGTATCAACGATCATCCAACGATCGTAATGTACTACGGGATGTACCTTGTGTGAAGACATGCTGAAGGCTGTGGTTTTTATAAAGTTTATATTCTACTTTCTCCTAAATTCGACCTCTGTTTGCTTCAGTGCTAGCCGACAGAAAGATTTTAAATAATAAGCTTGTCTTTTTATTATTTTTATTTACTTAAGTATAACATGACATAAGTCTCAAACTTCTCTAATATATTTGTATTGAAGTCTGTCTCCTTTTTTTCTTTTTCGTTTTAAGATCACGATGAGTATATAGGAATCATGCCATGAGGTACATAGGTATTAAAGAATTGAGTGTTTAGTCTGATGATAAAAACCTGATGAGAAAGGTAACCAATAACCATGTTAAGAACTTATCTTCTGAGCAAGATATTAATATCATGTTGGACTTGTTTAAATTACCTTGAAAAGTAGATACTCTTGGTACTGAAGAATCATCTGATATCTGGAATTAGGTGATAGAACACAGAACCGGAGAAGGGCCTTACCTCGCCGTGACGCCAAGTGGCGTGACATGACCGGCTACGTATTCATGGCTTATTCTATTAACCCTAGGTCGGTAAAATATACATTTTACTGGCTACTGTGGCTACGACAGGACGCCATCGTGCCAGAGTATCCGAGTAAGTGAGTACACGTGTATACGTGTAAGATGCGCCTAGGTAGGTACTCTAGGTACTGAAAACTAAGCTGATATCTTTGGTCTGGTGATGGAGCCGGAAGAAGGCTATAGTAACTTATGTCCTAGACAAGATAGGCCTATCGCGTTTGGACTCATAAAGTCGTCTTGAGGATTAGGTACTCTAGGTATTTACTGAAGAATCAGCTGATATTTGGTTTCTGGTGATTGAGCTATCGTATTCTATGCAAGATGTGGGCTATTTCCGTTTCGATAGATTTTCGTTCCGTCAGTTATTTGTGTCGACAGCATAAATTAGTTCCTAGATGTGATGAGTCTATAAGCAAGATAGGCCTTTCGCGTTTGGACTCGATAAAATCGTCTCGATATAGCCAGAAGGAGGCATAGGAGCTTTTTAAACTCACACAATTTGTATTTCAAGTTGTTAATCCCGTTAAAAACGTGAAATAAAAAAATACGCGATTGAAATGATAGGCACCTATCATTTAAATTAGATAGATCTATCGTATTTTGAATCTTTCGTCGTTATATCATTTTAGTACCTACCTACTTTACGCTGAGAACTAGCGATTTCAAAAAAAATCTCGTGAGGTCTCAGTTCGGGGCGAACTACTAGTTATAAATGTGAAAGGTTGTATGTGTGTGAGTGTGTTTGTGAGTGTGTGTGTGTGTATGAATGTTTGTTACTCCTTCACGCAAAAACTCCTAACCGATTGCGATGAAACTCGGTATCTAGATAGCTGGAAATCTGGATAAACACATAGGCTACATTTTATCCCGATATTCCCACGGGATCGGGACTCACGCGGGTGAAACCGCGGGGCGCAACTATAGTTTTATCATAAAACTTCCAACTTTAATCTATAAATTTAAAATTCAAAGCATTAACTGATTATCAACTCAGAACTCATAATGCACAGCTTAAATCAATGTATGGATCGGGTTGACATTGGATAGCTAGCTATAATAACGTAGCCATAGTAGCCATCCGTTAAGAAAGGATTTTGAAAAATATAAACTGGGGTTAAATTAACCGATCGCATCAGAAACACGAACCTGCGCTCCAGAACTCACATTACTGACGTCTCCCAGAAAGCCGCTAAGCTAAAATATGACTGGGCAGGACATGTTTGCCGCATGTCAGATGAACGATAGGCCAAAATAACAACAGAATGGTCCCCCATAGGGATACGACCACGCCGCAAACTAAGGCGACGATGGCGAGATGATTTTGACTCCTATAGGAATGATTGGTGTGCAATAACGACAGATCGTGATCAATGGAAGAAATGTAGAGAGGCTTTTGCCCTGCAGTGGGACAGTGTAGGCTATCAATAAATAATAATAACAATAAACCCAATACGGAGTCGCAGGCAAAGGCTAATTAAACTATACTAGTAGTTCGCCCCGAACTGAGACCTCACGAGTTTTTTTCAAGCGTAAAGTACTAAAATGACGACGAAAGACTCCAAATACGATAGGTCTATCTTATTTGAATAATAGGTGCCTAGTATCGCTATTATCTGACATTGGATGATTTAGAGAATCCAAACACGATAGGCATAACTTGTTGTTGTTGTTAACTTGTTGTTGTTGTAAAGTTCTAAAAGCATAGGTCCAGCTCAATCATTACACCCTGGACATCCGTTGACTCTTTATTTTTACTCAAGACATTTTTAATGTGTCCAACATAATATCCAGAAGATAGTAATTCCTTTCCTTCCTTCCTTATGTATCTACTTATCATAATATTACGTAAGAGGAAACGAGAAGACAAGCTCGAGAACGAGAATATATTAGAGAAGTTTGAGAACAATATGTCCTGTAATAAGTCCCTAAACTCAAATATAACAAGTCAATAAAAATTATAAAAAAATTAGTCACTAATTTAATAATTATCAGTCTCTAGATCGGCTAGAACCGAACATTCCTACTATTTGATACTATCCACCACTATTATTGTAAAACAGCCCATGATTATGAAATAAATAATTATAGGAAATGAAGCAAAGAGAGTTCGGACGATTTGGGGCAAAGTAATAAATTTCTATAAATTTTAAATTTAAATAAATTTGGATTAAGAATATTGTAAATAGTAAGCGTGTTACATTGTGAATTTGTGATGCTACACCTTCGTTATTTTTCTTTTGCAATCACAATGTAACACGCTTACTATTTAAGTACAATATTCTTAATCCAAAATTAAATTTTATTTTCAATTTTTTAGTTGGATTTTTTTTTAAAGCGTGTTTTTTTTAGTTTTTTAAACTATTAATTTATTTTATACTTTTTGGTCTTTGATAACGAAATATGTTACATCAGACCCTGGTTACCATTGAAAGACAAACTACTCGTCAAGACGATTCTAACGAGCCTAAACTCGACGGGGTTGTGTCGTTTTATTGTGAAGTTCCTATGACCACCTTCCAGTTCCATCATCAGACCCTGGTTACCATTGAAAGAAAAACTACTCGTCAAGACGATTTTAACGAGCCCAAACTCGATGGGGTTGTATCGTTTCATTGCGAAGTTCCTATGACCGCCTTCCAGTTCCATCATCAGACCCTGGTTACCATTGAAAGACAAACTACTCGTCAATACGATTCTAACGAGCCCAAACTCGATGGGGTTGTGTCGTTTCATTGTGAAGTTCCTATGACCACCTTCCAGTTCCATCATCAGACCCTGGTTACCATTGAAAGACAAACTACTCGTCAAGACGATTCTAACGAGCCCAAACTCGATGAGGTTGTGTCGTTTCATTGCGAAGTTCCTATGACCACCTTCCAGTTCCATCATCAGACCCTGGTTACCATTGAAAGACAAACTACTCGTCAAGGCGATTCTTGACGAGTAGTTTGAATGAATGAACTATGAAGTATGGATAATGAGATAACTCCTGCTCTTTCATCAGATCAGCTCTATCATCAGATCAGTTCCATGGTACCATATTATTGTCACCGAAGTTACGCCCTTTCATTTGATACCCCACTTGGATATATTTGCCCTATAGTTTGTGTGCCATATAGGTAGATCCCCTTTTGGACCCCTATCTCCGTAACCCCCTGACCGATCCTGCTCATGTTCGAACTTAAAAATTCTATGGACCTCAACTACTTGTATACCAAAAATCATGAAGATCAGAGCAACGGTACTCAAGTTATCGTCGAACAAACATACAAACATACAAACATACGAGCGACCGACCCTTCTCAACACTAGACCTCTCTCGCTTCGCTCGTTCGGTCAATTATTATTTCTAATCACCCTATACAACCTCCCGTAGCTCCGGCTATTGCGTATGCGCACCACGCACGGAGCTTCCTGTTAATGAGTCTGCTGCCAGACTGTTATCAACTATAGACCACTCGGTCAAAGAGAATTGCAATAATTCATTACACGATGAAAAAGTTCTGTGGAATTTCAATGAGCTCACTTTGATCCGGTGACACTTTAATTAATAGCTATGTGGGTAAGTAATTAAGTATATTCTTTTAATTACCTAATGACTGTGTTTTATAATGCAGTTTAATTTATGGTTTAGTAAAAACTAGCGACCCACTCCGGCTTCGCACGGCTATATTATGCATGTATAAACCTTCCTCTTGAATCACTCTATCTATTTAAAAAAACCGCATCAAAATCCGTTGCGTAGTTTTAAAGATTTAAGCATACAAAGGGATATAGGGACATAGGGACAGAGAAAGCGACTTTGTTTTATACATGTATTGAAGTGATAGTTATGTATGTAGTGATAGTGAAGTGATGCTGTTATAAAAAAACCAATGGTTGTCTGTAAAATCGGCTTACGGACGATAATTTTACGTGATAACGTCATAAGAGAACAATGAAATTTTGAGATTTTTTGTTTTTCCTTTATATTTTTTTTCCTTTGTATTTTTTTCCTTTATGTCTTCTTCGTCACTCGTCACACCATTACACAAGCCCAGATGAGCGATATTATTATTATTAAATACTCTGTTTCCTAAGTTGCCATGACGCGTCTAGTCATATTACCATGACACATGACGTCAGACAATATTACCGTGACACTTTTTTGTGAATGCAGGTGTTCCATCAATTTATTAGACGTTATCACATCAAAAAATAAAGTGATCAATTTGTAATTTTTGTTTCAAAGTAATATTGTAATATATAATATGTTATGTTGTCAACGCGCCAGAAATACTCGTCGCTTACAACTAATATTGTTGATTATAACAAATGTGTTTTGTTTTTCTCAAAAGTGCTGAGATGGAATTGTAGGTGAAATTTTCACCGATATTTTGGGGTAATTTCGAGGCGAAAATTCTTTGTCATATCAAAGCTAGACTAGTTTTAATTCTTAATTTTAAGATAGCTTTAAATATCGTTTTAAAGCTATCTTAAAATTAAGAAAGGAAATGTTTGGCTCAAAATTACACCAAAATGTTGGTAAAAAATCTCACCTACAATTCCATTCTTTTGAGAAAAACAAAACACACTCTTAACAATCAACAATTTTCACCAATGAAGGCGACTGATGCCAATAGTAACTATTTAGTAGGCTGTGTACCAAGGTCGTTGGCGTATGGACCCCCCTTAATTTTCAATTTACAATTATATTTCCGTAAAAATTTAATTTCACTTTATGTAACCCGCATTAGAACTAGTTTCGAATAAAAAAGTGATAGTTTGTAATTGAGTTAATTAAATGCACTAACATTGCGTAACTTATTACACTATCAGCGATGGTTATTCCAATTTAACTGCTGCTAATTTGGCATATTTTCAGTATAAATTACATTCAAAGTATACCTCTACACAGCATATTATGCAGATATCTAATGTCTTTCTATGTAACGCCGCGCCAAATATGTGTTAATCTAGATCTCCAGCTATTTATTATCATCCACAAACCGACAATCGGGTTGTATGTACCCCTCGCTACTGCGTACTATAATATAACTAGACATCGGATTATATGCACTATCAAAATGCCAAAATATTGATGCAAATATGCTAAACTGCATGTAAATTTACTAAAAATGGAGAATTATGCACAATCAAAATACCATTTAAAACGTAAATTATAATTTAAAAAAAATCACGTTTTATTTATATAATATTTATTCTTTAAGGATAAACAAAAATATATTTTGTTAGTATTTCTGGAGTAAAATTGTGACGTTTTTCACTTAGGTACCTATACCTAATATTCATTTAAAAGCTAAAAATTATCTTTCGTCGTCAACTGACGTTACCACACATAACTTGAAATTTGGCGCCATTTCTGCAGAGACCTCTTCAGGCAGAGTTTGTCCGGTGCCGTTGATAAATGGCTCACTGCGAGCCAGTAAAGTTTGGATATGGTACGCTGAAGTACGCTCGCTGAGTGTGCGTGGCGGACGTGTCGACGGCATAATACCACGGAATACAACACGCCTAACACTTATAAGCACTGTCAATGAAAAAGTACCAAAATAAGCAATAACGCAATAAAAATAGAATTAAGTATATGCATTTGCTTAAGTATGCAAATGCATATAATCCGATGTCTAGATATAACAGATAGTTATCCAACATTTGCGATTGCTATACATCCATTCCTATGGTAATCATTTCATATAAACTTATAAGTCTCATTTATTGCCTTATTTTTGTCCTCAACGCGGAAAACTCATTTGATGAATATGCAAGAAGGTTAAAGTGAAAATGAAAAGTGGAACTTATATCATCGTTTACATTATTTATTAATATTATGTAAACTGATGACTTGGGTCACCTCAATAAGTGGAAAATGTATCTTATTGCAAATCAATAACATTTACATTGTACGCAAAGGTTCATAACGCACAAAGTCAGTTTAATACGAAATATAATATTTCAAATACACTACTTATAATTAATTGATTCCATTTACCATGCAGATTTCTCTTACAAAATTCATATAATCAACAGTTTTGTATCAAATAAATACGTATTTCTACATTTTATACCTCATCCAAAACTTATCTTCTAACATCAGTTTACGGTTGAACTTTGGTAACATAATTTTACACAAATTGATTGCCATATTAAATGCAACGACTTTCCCCCCTGTCTGAACTTCGAACCACCCTATTTTTGTTACTGTACGCTTCGTCGAACATTTTAAAAGCAACGCTTGTTAGTTCCACCGATTATATTCGAAAATTTCACATTCCTTTTTTCAACGTCTCGTCTAGACTTTTGTTGTAGTTGCTACCTGAAAATATCACGAGTTCGATTTGGAATACATAGAATCAGACACAGATGTCTCCTTATCGACTGTTGCTATGTTGCAGTTTGCAAAGATTGGTTTAGAGGCCTCTTTCTATTAAAGAATGTCAAATTCCACTAGAATTGACATTATATCTTGATATCACTGCAAAAAAAAACC
Organism: Idaea aversata; assembly: GCA_907269075.1. Classification (NCBI taxonomy): domain Eukaryota; kingdom Metazoa; phylum Arthropoda; class Insecta; order Lepidoptera; family Geometridae; genus Idaea; species Idaea aversata. The sequence continues at coordinate 6,318,785 of OU026084.1, forward strand.
AAAAACGCTAACACCTATAAAGTTATACTATAGGTAGGTAGGTACAAATTGGCATTGTTTCTTGATATCACTGCAAAAAAAGCAAACACGCGAAGGTACGGTCGACTGCATAATTGCAGACCCACCGTAGAACTCCAAAACGGTTTTTATAAGAATGTTTTCAACACAAAGAAAAATTCTAGGCACCTGCTCTAGTTGAAGTTTAAAGTCTTTTTAAAGTCTTAAAACTCATAAATTTATTAAACAAAAATTATTATTATGAAAACATTCCAATCATAGTAATTTTAGAACTCTACCGAGGGCTGCAATTATGCAGAAGACTGTACAAATTGGCATCGTTTCTTAATATCACTGCAAAAAAAAGCAAACACGCGAAGATACATAAGTAGGGAAGTACTTACGGGCTTTTTTCCGCAACAAGACTTCTTTGGATGGATCGTTCCTTCTTTTCGGGTGAGGATGGAGGAGGTTTGCCCAGCACCTACCACCCTCTCAACTAAGTCGACCGTGTCCAGAGGAAAGAACTTCTCAATACGTCTGTAGCATAATATATACATTTAAAGCAAAAACCGGCAAAAGTTGTTTTGCCATTTAAAAGTAAACCGGGCTGATTTGTGAATCTTCCAGGGCGCCACTCATACGCATACAAAAAAAAAAACATTCAAATCGGTCAAGCCGTTTAGGAAGAGATCAGTGACATTGTGTATGTCACGTACAGTGGAATTATATATATTTATTTATTTTATTTAAAGGAAATTCTACAGCTTTAACATAATTAAACAGAAGAAATAGAAACAGAAAGCCAATTACAGACAATCACAAATAGAAACATAACTACTAAAAATACAAAAGACAGCGTATTGAAAAATAGATAGTTAGATATATAACATAATAAATTCAGAACGCACACAACGACAAGAAAGATTCGCACAAACAATATAAATACATACAACACATATACAAGACTAGTAATCAGCGACAGAAAGGTCAGATTCGAAGAAGAGCTGACTGAGCACGCGCCTGATACTTCTGAAGTCTGTATTAAATAGATCGACATCATTAATCCCCCTACAAATCCTATTAAACCTACTGCTCGGTAGAGAAACTCATTTTTCCTAAGCAAGGAAGATATAAGAGAAGAAGAACATGTATGGCTGTGGTTACGGTAGCTCCGAAACAATTTAAAAACTTTCAGTAGATTAAAACAGCAATTCTTCCAATTTAGAAAAGACAGTAAAAAGTTAACAACCGTTATCAAGTGTCATTTACCCACATCAATTAATTTGCAAACTTCTATACCACGCTCTGCCTTTGTGATTTGGGAATTTGTGTTGAATTTATTATTTTTCTACTCACACAATGCGTACCTATTGTTTGTTAATGGCCATGTCGCATTACAAAAATATGATGAGGTGGCAAAGTTTTTGATTAATCTTTAATTAAATGGAAAACCTTTTCCAATCAATATATGCTTTACATTGATTATGTCTATCTACTTACTTATGGCCATGTTAATTACTCTCGGTAAATAATTAAAATGCAACAGTTTCCGACTCGTGGATTCCTTATAAATGTATCTGCCTGTTCCTAATGAATATTTTTCTCACGTCATCCAGACACCTTGCTTAGAATTAATACGCACTTCATAATAATGCTTTCTATAGAAAAAAAATGGTTGTCTGTAAAGTCGGTTTACGGACTATAATTTATGTCTTCTGTTCGTCACTCGTCACACCATAACACAAGCAAACAAGCCCAGATGAGCGATATTATTATTAAATACTCTGTTTCCTAAGTTATCATGACGCATCTGGTCATATTACCATGACGCATGACGTCACATAAAATTACCGTGACACCTTTGTGTGAATGCAGGTGTTCCACCAATTTACTAGACATTATCACGTCAAAAATAAATCTCAATATTAACGTTAAAACTGACCTGCCTTAACTCAAGGCTTCTGTTGATTTAATGCCTTATCTAGACGTTAACAGCAGCCGAAATTAACAATGTCGAAGATGTCATTAAAAGAGTTGGTCTAAATTCAAAGCCATCAAAGAACCAATACAGTTAATATTAATACTTATACGTCAAAGGTCAAAGTTTGGGAAACAGTCCGCTAAGCAACGCTAAGCTGTCATTATAATCTGTTGTAAGTACTTTCCCCGACGAAGGTCGTAAGTTGTTGTGCTTTGAATAGGTATTACGTTTGTCATGTCTGTACATGTGGCACGATTCTACCCATAGCCATAGTAATATTAACCATAGTCTATAGGTATGTAACTAACTAACAGTTTATAATTTGTGTCATTGGTTAAATGACTTAGAATTATTAAAAAAGAGTTGGTTAAATTTTTAATTAGTAAGTGTTGAGTGTGAGGATCCGACGAAAAGTCGTACCGGTTTGTAAAAAAAAAACATTATCTCTCACATCTTCTTTGTTTTTATTTGAATTGGACTAGGTAACTCTTTCTCCAGTCGTCTGATATGCCATCGATCATGTAAAAAAAATAAATAGTCGGACGACAAATAGTCGTCCGACATTTGTCGTCCAACAAATAGTCGTCCGACATTTGTCGTCCGACATTTGTCGTCCGACATTTGTCGTCCAACAAATTGTCGTCCGACATTTGTCGTCCGTCAATAGTCGTTCGTTAAAAAATACCATATGTACGTCTTAATACACTCACAGCCAAATTAAAAACAGTAGGCCCAGGCATACATTTTCGCCGCGCCGTAGAGAGGGGATAGCTGTCTACTCTCCATCCGTCTTACGCTTTTTCGATCAGGTCACGAGTCCTGACGCGAGTTTAAGATTTTATACCCATTACAGAAAAAGTGCTCAACGCCGCGCCGCTAAAGAAGTTTTCACTTCAAAAACATTCATAGAATAAATTTTAAGAAGTAGAATCACTAGGTTTTCTTTCTATTTACCCACATAAGTACCTCTTGTCTATGATCTACCGATATATCGTCCTATTAACATTGAAGTTTATTTAAATCCAATACTCGGCTACCGTTAAGCAAATAGTTACCAAGTTCAAAGAATTGTTCGTTTCTCACGTTGTTTTACCGTGATTTTACAAAGAAATGATTGTGGCTGCACTTTGAATGGACATCAGCAAGCCCGTCAGCTTGAATATTTACGATTCTAGAAAACTGAATAGTAAAAATCACTGTACAATAAGCTCATAGTGCACACAGTGCATTCTCGGTGGCAATAATAACTTACGATGCATTGTGAAGAGCGATTATGACAAAATAAAGCAGAATAAAGCACAAATGCCACTTTGTTTGAGGACTACGGCGAAGAACAGTTAAACTCTATACATAGGACCTTTCTATGTCCCCTAAAACTTCCAAAGAAATATTATCTAGGTAAAAAACGTACACAAAGATATAAATAAATATAAATAATAAATATTGCAGGACATTCCACACATCGCCATCTAGCCCCAAGCTAAGTAACTAGACTTGTGTTATAGGTGATAGACAACGGATAGGTATACTAGGTACTTAGGTATAGTATACTTTTTTTTTGTAAATATATACTTATAATACATAGAAACAACCAGACCACAGACAAATATCTTTACTATATAAAAATAAGTCGGGTTTTCCTTCCTGACGCTATAACTCCAGAACGCACGAACCGATTTAGATGATTTCGGTTTTGAAATGTTTGTCGTAGTCCAGGGAAGGTTTAAACGGTGAGAAAGATCGGACTTACGCGAGTGAAATCGCGGGGCGCAGCTACTCTAAGCATAAATACTAGTCTGAGGCGGGAATCGAACCCGCAACCCTGTGTTTGGCAGTCCGGCATGGTGAACATTGTGCCAACTGGGTCGTAAAAACAAATTTCAAAGATTTCAAATGCCATTTGCCCCATAACCACAGACCCAATCACAGTATTTATGTAATAAAAAAAAAATCACAAAAGAAAAATCGTGCCATAAAATATTACGTCGTGGTCATTATTTGATCTAACTTTAATCGGCTTATCTGTTAGGTATTCATTATATTCATAGCTTACTGTATCACCATTTAAACTGATTTCCCTGTTTATCTTACTACTAGCTGCGCTCCGCGGTTAAGTCCCGATTCCGTGGGAATATCAAAATAAAATTAGCCTAAAGCCTTCCTCGATAAATGGACTATCCAACACAAAAATAATTTTCCAATTCGAACCAGTAGTTCCTGAGATTAGCGCGTTCAAAAAATAATTCAAACAAATAGTTCCTTAGATTAGCGCGTTCAAACAAACAAACAAACTCTTCAGCTTTATAATATTAACTAGCGACCCGCTCCGGCTTCGCACGGCTATATTATGCATGTATTATACATATAAACCTTTCTCTTGAATCACTCTATCTATGAATAAAAACCCCCATCAAAATCCGTTGCGTAGTTTTAAAGATTTAAGCAGTCAAAGGGAAATAGGGACAGAAAAAGCGACTTTGTTTTATACTATGTAGTGACTAGCTGCGCCCCGCGTTTTCACCCGCGTAAGTCCCGATTCCGTAGAAATATCAAGATAATAAGTTGCCTATAGCCTTTCTCGATAAATGGACTATCCAACACAAAAATAATTTTCCAATTCGAACCAGTAGTTCCTAAGATTAGCGCGTTCAAAAAAATATTTCTAACGAATAGTTCCTTAGATTAGCGCATTCAAACAAACAAACAAACTCCTCAGCTTTATAATATTAATATAGATTAATATCCAGTACTGACATTATCTGCTTTTATATATATTTTAGCAGTCTAGCTAGTTAAAGCAAATTCTTTGAACAGTAGCGATTTGGTTGAGAGCTTGTGGTATTGAAGTCAAGGCCAACTTCTTAATATTTATTACGCCTTCTCGATTTTATGCTACGGTTCGACTACATAATAGGAAACGTGGTTAATAGGTGTGACAATCGTTTCAAATTGTTATTAATAACATGAACCTTTTCGTTGATTAATACACAATTTAAATTGAAGCACATAATTTAAAAAATGTTAATGTTTACTGGTTTATAAAAGAGCCTAGAAGTCGACTAGAAGTCGAAAATGTACCAAGGAATCGCGTTGTCCCGTACAAACTTTGCCCCCCTTTTTCACCCCCTTAGGGGTAGAACTTCGAAAAATCCTTTCTTATCGGATGCCTACGTCATACAAAGAACACATCCTCCAAATTTCAGGTCTCTACGCTCAACGGTTTGGGACTGTACGTTGATCCGTCAGTCAGTCAGTCAGTCATTCAGGACAAAACATTTTATATGTATAGACTAGCTGCGTCTTTTACCTAGACAATATCTAGGTATGTCCAGATATCGTAGGAATATAATTTTTTTTAAAAACCGACATCAAAAAAACCAGAAAACACTAATAAAAGCTAATAAAACCTGAAAACAGAAACAAAAAAACTGAAAAGTGAAAAATAATCTATTTATGGTCACTAATTAAACATAAGTACTTACTTGGAAGTCGTACTGGGTGGCACCATGTTTTATGTATACCTCTCAACATTCAATCTATCGCAGAAACAACATACAGACGAATTGAGAACCTCCTCCTTTTTTGAAGTCTGCTAAAAACACCTTTAATATACCTTTAAAAATCATAAATTTAGACACAACTGTTTCAAAATTGTATCTAAAACCAATACGATTAAAATACCAAGACTGCAAGCAAAACTTGACTGACGTCTGGCTAATCTAGTGTTAAAAAGTTAACTATGAACTTCACAAGTGGGGCTTTTTGTTTATGGTGATACTGGCCCTATAGTTGCAAGAAATTTATCTTTATTCTCATAACAAGGCTGAAACAGTTAAGTTCTATTTCATCCTATGGTAAGAAGCAAATTCCAACAACATTCTTACTGGAACACCAGGACATCAATAAGTTATTTAAAATCAGTACAGACAGGCTAACTGCTCAGGGTCCCTATAAGCTGAACTCTACCTTACTCAGCTTCACAATAAACAGTTACTTTAATATGGTACGCGGGTTACTTTCTCTATACAAATGGATTCCTCTATTTTCTTTCTATAATGCATTAAAAGCAACCTATTTTTTTACACATCCTAGCTATGCGTAGATAGACACGCTTCTTTCTTTTTCTAACAACTTATTACTAAAGGAAATGTGACCCTCTAAAAACCTAAAATAATAAAAAGTTAGATAGATAAGTTTATCTATGGTTTAATATAAAATAAAGAGTTCTTTATTGTACCATATTAAACCTTAATCCTACTAATAAGTTTGTAAGGTGTGTGTGTGTATGTATGTTTGTTACTCCTTCACGCAAATACTACTGGACCGATTGCGATGAAACTCGGTACCAAGATAGCTGGAGACCTGGATTAACACATAGGCTACTTTTTATCCCGATATTCCTACGGGATCGGGACTTGCGCGGGTGAACTGCGGGGCGCAGCTAGTTCTAACATAAATTCCTGCTAAAAAAAATCAATTTAAAAATCAAACACAATGGGTGGCCTTATTGATATAAGCGATCTCTTCCAGTCAACCTTTGTATGGACAAGAATAAAAGGATGGGTGGGTAAAAATTAAATAACATAGGTATGTATGTACCATGAAAGAAGAATGATTTTGATTTCTCTAGAGACATTATTCCGGAAGATCAATACATATTAGGTATATAGTTTGTATGGACAAAGCAATGGTAGGATACCGTCTTAAGCAGCCAGTAGTCAATAATAATTAAGGCTTTTACAAGAAGTTTCGTCGTATCTTTAATTTTATTGGATAAGTACCTACCTATTTTTTTTAAATCAGTTAACTGTCCTACTTACATTATTAATTTTTTTATAATAAAAACATAACGTTAAATGTAGAGAATGTGCTTATGAAAGGATTTTGCCTATGAATACATAAATAATAGCCTAAGTCAGCGATCGGCATATTCAACTGAACCAATAGGTACATAATATATATACCTACCCATACTTATCACACACTTAATTAAATATACACTGTTTCACTGTTTACTGAAATACGAATTATTACCTGCGTAGCTGTAAATAATTTCATGGAAATTCAAGGTTATGAAACCGTTTTTTTCCTAATGTTTCGTACATAATCGTGTAAAAGAAGTAGAGCCTTGAAGAATCACTTTTTAAGTAGGTAGTTAACAGAGCCATGACCGCTAACATAACGAGACATTTGAAGGTTGTTCTGAAAAAAAAAATAACGATCTGAATTGCTGGAGTAATTGATTGAAAAACAGAATGGATCTTTATTTATTTATACATGAAGATATTTATTTAGAAATAATAAATATTGCAGGACATATTTACACAGCGCCTTTTAACCCCCAAACTAAGCTACTGGCCTGTGTTATGGTGGCCAGTCAACAAATAGAATCCATACATACTTTCTTTTGGAAATAACTTACATAATATAGATGGAAACACCCAGACCAGAAACAAATATTTAATAATATTTGTTTGAGGCGGGAATTGAACCCGCAACCACCTGTTTCACAGGTAGATGTTTGCCCGGTACGCCACAGAGGTTGTTAGAAAAAATTCTCGTGTTAGTACCACTCTCCACCTAAACGGCTGAACCGATTTCTATGAACAACATATATATTTTTTTCCTTTTTTTATATTTTTTTTATATGGCAAAACAACGTTTGCCAGTACTGCTAGTCTATACATATAAAATGCTTTGTCCTGTATGACTGACTGACGGATCAACGCACAGCCTAAACCGCTGCCGCGCTGATCGCAGAGACCGAGGGTGTGTTCTTTGTATGACGTAGCATCGGATAAGAAAGGATTTTTCAAAATTCTACTCCTAAGGTGGTGAATAAGGGGGCAAAGTTTTGTATGGGACAACGTGATTCCTTGGTTCATTTTCGACTTCTACGCGGACGAAGTCGCGGGCAAAAGCTAGAAAAGATATAAAAGTTTAGGTAAGTTTGCATAGCAATTAAAAGTAAGTGCAATTTATCAAATCAAGCCGTTTTCCGACTAACTGGCTTATGGCGCCAACTCCGCGTAGAATACTCATTACGTAATTAATAACATCTATCTTGATTTTCGATACACAAACAAGTTTTCCTGCCCTGCTTGGCTTGGATGCAGAATGCAGTTTTGCACGCAAACTTGGCTTGAACGTAAATAAATCGATTAACAAATGTTGACAAAGTCGTTTCATTATTGATGTCTACTTTTATAAATAGAATACACCTAAGTTTAACCACCGGTTACTTTTTACCCGACTACGGCAAAAGAGGGTTATGTTTTTGACCGCAATGTATGTTTGCCTGTGCCCTCATAACGTCTAAACCACTTAAGAAGAAACGTAGTCGACTGCTTCCTCCCTGGATAATGACACTAGCAAAAATATTTTTGTTGCATAAAACGTATAACTGCGATGACTATGCCCCTATGCTTTTAGGGTTTCTAATACGAAAGTTCTAGACTATACGTCTAGAACTTTCGTATCCCTTTCGCGAAACTTATAAGTTTGTGAAAATATCTGCTCTTTTAACTAAATCTCTATAGATTAGTACCGTATGAGACCGGTTATAAGTCTTTTGCATAAATGTACCTACCGCATGTACGTGTAAGTACATTTCCTTTATGCTCAATGCTCAACATCTTATAGATAATAGGTAGGTACCACGTTTGAGGTAAACACACAGTTTACGACCAATTTTACTGTTCTCGCACACAATATAAATACCGAAGCTATGATATATATACCTACATACAATCGTAGTACCAACACAACACGTTATAATAATGGTTATTTGGATAAAATGAATTTCCTTTGCTTTAATTGCGTACTCGTGGAAGAGAATTATTACATATTTCCTCCATTACGACTATCTAACTGTATTTTTAATAGTATATGATGTTTCGGGGAGGCGTGTTCTTCTCTCGATCATAACGATGTAAGACACGAAAGTAAGAAACGGATTTATTTGTTGCAGAAGCGGGACCAGACTGAGGCGCCAACGCCAACGCGGCGCCCGCCTCCGACACACCGCCGATGACAGAATAAATTGTGATGCTGACACGAACTGGATCCTACAGGAAAATACGTCCTAGAGGACGTCGAAGGACGTTATAGCAGACGTATACACTAGTTCTCTAAGTGAAAGTGCCTATACCAATATGATGTTGAATCGTAACTTAGTGTTTAGGGTGAGCATCGTGATTAACATCGCATGGCTGCTGTACGTGGCGATGCACCTCTCGGGGACGACCAACCCATCAGGTGTGGAGTGGGTGCCGATGACTGTTGATGGATCGGAGAGAGGCGGTGAGGTCCTCAACCGGATGTACCTCAACCGTGAAGATGTCAAGGAATCCTTCGAGGAATCCACCTCGCAGAAGACACCCGCGCCTTCCACTCTACCCACGACGAATAAGACCGCGTCGAGCACTGCCTCGATAGCAGAATTAGAAAAGAAAATCAATGCTGTGCCATCAGAAATAGATATAATGAATGAAACGTTAGAAATAACCGATGAGAATGCGCTCGCTGACACGACGTTAACACGGCTGCGCTCGTTGCTCGCCTGCACAGACCGGGAGTTTGTACCGCAGACGGTGCAGCGTGGAGAGTTCTGGGTGCTGAAGAACTACGTGAGAGCCGACCACGGGCTCATAATGTGCCACGAGACTATCACGTACACGACCCACGCCGGCTTCGAGTTCCTCGATAACGTGCTACCACTAGTTGAAAGGTAAGTCGATATCATCATCGTCATCTAGCGAGTATAGCTACAACTAGTTTTGCAACAGTATTATTCTACAGACGCTTTATAATTAGATGTCATCATTATTGTCCCGCCTCTCACGATTTGTTTGGCAACAGTTGAGATGCTCGCCATCGCCCCACGACAACAAATGCTAATTAAATAATTAGCTCTGTTTTTAATTGAATTACCATAACGTCAGTAGTTTTACTGACATAATGTTACACTATTGTAACTAAATTTGTATCAAACAACTATTTGTTTGATACAAATATAGTTGTTCCTATAGAATTTAACTATAGATAACGTAGCGTTAAATTGCTTTTGACACCAATAAGAAGATCGATGAAGAACAAAAAACGTAGCCGCAGTTTAATTTCAAACTGGTTTCAAGTAGGTCTTGAACATGTTGAAAGAAAGAAAGAAAGAAAGAAAACATATATTTGGACAAGCACACGACATAAGACAATCAGAAAAGTAGTAACAAACATAAAAGCACTAGAACAAAAGTTTAAAATAAAATAAAAATAATAATAATATAAAACAAAAAAAATTAAAAGGTAAAAAGAAATATAAACAAAGAAGAAATAAGATCTAAGGAGCCGTGTGCCTCCAAAAAGGTTCTGCCTCAGCAATGATAGCTGCACCAACATTTAGCTGACACAGCCGCTGGTCTTCCGGCAGGACCCTTTACGGATAACGTTTCGCAAATAAAAGAAAACCACCATGTTGGTAAAAGAATATAAGAATTAGATAGGTAAGTAGGTACTTCAACCACGTTTTATAAGATTACCCTTACCCTTGTAATGGATCTAATACTTTTGCCAACTCTATGACTTAAGAGGAAAGGGTACCGGAGGCTCTTTCCATACAAACTATTACAAACGTAGTCGACTGTTTTCTCCCTGAATAATGACACTAGAGCAAATATTTTTGGTGCATAAAACTTATAATTGCCATGACCATGCCCCTATTTTTTGATTTTTTTGATTTTTAAATTTTTATAATTTTAATTTCTATGATAATTAGAAAATGAAAAAAACCAAAACATAGGGGCATAGTCATGGCAGTTATAGATTTTGTGGCACAAAAATATTTGTGCTAGTGTCATTATCCAGGGAGGAAACAGTCGACTACGTTTGTATGGAGAGCGCGCAGGTACCCTTTCACCTTAAAAACCTTCAACAAGAATTAAAGGTTATACTACGGACAATGGCATTATGTGCGTTTATATATATCTTAAATATTTGTGTGACTTTTTCTATTCTATAGCTATTTTAATTATTTAAATACGTAGTCACAGGTAACTAGAAAACCTTCTGAATCATAAATAAATGTTGTTCCTAAAATTTATGTAAGTTAGATCAAAAGACAAGACTGATAACTTAAACTAAAGGTATTTAAATCGGAAAATTTTGTTAGTGGTCAAAATAACAATGTTAATTTTAAATCTTAGTTTTTCACTGTTCCTCCGTCCGTCTGTCTTTCACTATGCTGTATCTCATAAACCGTGATAGTTAGACAGTTGAAATTTTCACAGATTATGTAAAAAAAATAAGTGGGGCTCCCATACAACATGGTACGGAACCCCCATACTTCATTACCAAGAGTTAAGATACTATTTTTCTATAGAAAGTAAATTCGAGATTTTTCCTTGATTCCTCGTGTAAAGTAAGTACCTTAACTAAACCTATTAGAGTATCTGACATAACAAGACATTTAAATTATTTTAGTCAATATTTCTACTTCGGTTAGACGTGGTGGTATTGGACACTTTCGGTTTCTATACAAACACACCAAGAACGTGTGTGACGTGATAATGAAAACCGTAAAGTGGTGGAACTGAATAGTATCAAAACAAATAACCGTTTAAGGCGCTCTGTATGGCCCAGAGAATTTTAACACGCTTTTATATAATACTAGCGACCCGCCCGGCTTCGCACGGCTATATTATGCATGTATAAACCTTGCTCTTGAATCACTCTATCTATTAAAAAAAACCGCATCAAAATCCCTTGCGTAGTTTTAAAAATTTAGGCATACAACGGGATATAGGGACATGAGGACAGAGAAACCGACTTTGTTTTAAATTCTAGACTTCTTATAACCATTATGAAAGCATCATTTCACCTTTTAAGTGAATTTAAAGATAAATAGTTATGTACATTTATGCAAAGTCTTCGTATATTCGTACGCTATTAAAAACTACTCTACAACTGAATAAATGGTGTAATAGATAAAGAATATAATAAATTCAAATAAGTGACATTGGTTTGAAAACTAAGTTAGAAATAATAAGGAAATTAGAAAATATAAAGATGAAGTTTAAGTGACCATGTATCTACCTACATTAAAATTGTTAGTGATATTGCAATGTCACTAACAATTTTAATGTAGGTAGATACATGGTAACTTAAACTTGAACTTGTCTATTTAATATTTTCCTTGTAATTTCTAACTTAGTTTTCAAACCAATGCATGTAGGTTTCCTTATTATTTCTAACTTAGTTTTCAAACCAATGCATGTAGGTTTCCTTATTATTTCTAACTTAGTTTTCAAACCAATGCATGTAGGTTTCCTTATTATTTCTAACTTAGTTTTCAAACCAATGCATGTAGGTTTCCTTATTATTTCTAACTTAGTTTTCAAACCAATGCATGTAGGTTTCCTTATTATTTCTAACTTAGTTTTCAAACCAATGCATGTAGGTTTCCTTATTATTTCTAACTTAGTTTTCAAACCAATGCATGTAGGTTTCCTTATTATTTCTAACTTAGTTTTCAAACCAATGCATGTAGGTTTCCTTATTATTTCTAACTTAGTTTTCAAACCAATGCATTGGTTTGAAAACTAAGTTAAAATATTAAATAGACAAGATCAAGTTTAAGTTACCATGTATCTACCTACATTAAAGTTGTTATTGCTTAATATACATTGTCGCTGTCAACCTTTCTATTCTCAGAAACATTAAATTTCATTTCTATGAACCAATCCATCAAGAGGTCTAATAAAGTGATCATCATGTTGAATATCGGACATATAAAGCATTAAGTAACGTTAGGTGTTCTCGTAACCGAGATGAGCCTGCGTGTGCATGAGATGTGTATCAAACACATTACTCCACTTTCCGGTGTCGGTCAAGTCACGGACAAATCTCTTTAGAATTAGCGCCCTTGATAGAACCCATTGAATGGCATAGACAGGGATAGTATTTTTCGTAAAAATAGCGATATTAAGGATGAGCTAACCGTGCCCGGTAGGCTCCGGAAAATAAACGGGTCATTTAATAATACATGTGTTTTCTATTATAATAAATTACCTAAAGATGTATATGACATGTCCATTAACAGGTTCAAAACTTTTATAAAGCATAAATTGTGCAGTAAGGCGTCTTCGTCTTACCTTATTGGTAAGAACCCATGGATGTGACTTTAGTTGCTCCATTTAAATAAATAAATAAATAAATAAATAAATGTTTATTTGCCTTAATGGTTACAAAAACAAACTTATACATAAAAAAAACAAAAATTATCATCTAAATAAATATTTTCAAAATTGACAAATATATAAGGGATTTATAAAACTATTTCAAATAAAACTTTCAAATATTTGTAATATTGACCTTTGCGAGCGTGATCACATGAAAAAAAAATGAGTTTATTGTGCCTTCTTCTCATTGGGCGCGTTCCGAAGGCACACATCCTAACTTAGTTTTTAAGACGTTTCGATGTGATATATGTACAAAATTTATGATTTTCATGAAACATTTTTTGTGGACTGGAATATTTAGTGATATTTATGAAACTTATTGAATTTCATTACGAGATTATTATAAGGTTAAACTAGGTCCACCCGTTCCCGAGAAAGTCGGTCGTGACACACGGACAGACAGACGGACAAGAAAGTAATCTTATAAGTGTTCCTTTTATACCTTTTGAAGTACGAAACGAAAAATTACATTTTATTTTGAATAATTATATGTGGTTTAAAGAGACCATAATAATATTTTATATAGGTACGTGTCAGTAATATTGATCTGTTACGCTTCGTATTTCCTCACAGAAGGTTAATCACAGGATAAAAAGTATTTTATTACCACCTTGAAATTTATTGGCTTTGATGATATAGAATACAAACTTATAAAGAACTTTGTTGCGTAAAAGGACTGGGCAAATGTACCAATGACATTCAAACTTTTTAACGGTCACAGTCTTAGAACAAAAGTTGATCGTTAAGGTGCACAGAAGAAGCCCTTAACGCCGTGTCAATTAATTTCCAATAACCCTGTATAAGTAATTCTACTGTACGTGTGTATGGCACTGAACTCCTCCTAAACGGCTGGACCGATTTGAATTATTATTTGTATGCATTTGGGTGGCACCCTGGATAGTTTTGATTCACAAATCAGCCCGGCAGATGGCGCTGCAGTCGGTATCTAGGTTATATTATTTATACTGCAAAACAACATGTGCTGGGACAGCTAGTATATATCACTACATAGTATAAAATAAAGTCACTTTTCGCCGTCCCTATGTCCTTTTGTATGCTTAGATCTTTAAAACTACGCAACGGATTTTGATGCGGTTTTTTTTAATAGATAGAGTGATTAATGAGGAAGGTTTTTAGATATAATACATGCATAATACAGCCGTGCAAAGCCGGGGCGAATAGCTAGTAATATATATTTTAATGGAACTACCACTACCACATAAAGTTCTACGCCCACTGTGAATTTTTGGATCGTATCTGAACCCAGGACATTTCACGCCGCGCCTAATCCGTTGATCTTCATTTGTCGTTGACTCTGACATTGTCATACAAATTGTGTACTTATGTGCACGTGTGGGCCGTGGTTGTTCGTTTCCGGAATAGTTATGTCGGCGGCGTTATGAATGAATAGGTACATTTAAAGCGGTGTTTATCTACACAAAAAGTTTTCTAAGAGTAAGAAATAATCATCTCCCTATGGACGCTAATAATTTCTCGTTTTTAGTAAATATTCGTATTCCTAATTTAAGAATATGGATTTTAAATTAAGAATACAGCTTTTCATTTTGAGTTTTTTGAAGTTATACTTCTTTAGGCGCGTTATGAAAAAATGATGAGAGTGAAATTTTACAAAAGCGTCACACAAAATTCTCACGTCGGACGAGTTTTTTGTCGGACGAGTTTTTCGTCGGACGAGTTTTTTGTCGGACGAGTTTTTTGCCGGACGAGTTTTTTGTCGGACGAGTTTTTTGTCGGACGAGTTTTTTGTCGGACGAGTTTTTTGCCGGACGAGTTTTTTGTCGGACGAGTTGTTTGTCGGACGAGTTTTTTGTCGGACGAGTTTTTTGCCGGACGAGTTTTTTGTCGGACGAGTTTTTTTTTTTTTTTTTTTTTTTTAATAATGCCAAAGAAGTATAACTTCTCACGCGCGTACATAAGTACACGCACCCTTTTGTTTTAGTGAATCCGTCCATTGATTTGAGTTGTACGTTGATGTATCAGTCAGTCAGTCAGTCAGTCAGTTTGGACCTTGAATTTTATATTTTTTTTATTAATAGTAAGAAATTATTCTACATAGCGTCTATCTAGGAAGAGGATTATTTCTTGCTTCAAGAAACCTTATTTTCTGTATAGTTCAGTAGTTGATACCTCGATTTGCATTCCGAAAGTTGTGGGGTCAAATCCTGACCGACCGTGCACCAATCATTTATTCTTACGGAAACTGTGCGCTAATCAACATTGCACTTACGGTAAAGGAAAACATAGCGATGAAACCCACGGCTTAGTTGGCTCATACATTGACGAGTTCTTTCTTCTGGATACGGTCGATTTTGTTGAGATGAGGTATAAAGTGCTGTAAGTATACCTACTACATATAATATCCAGGCACTACAGCGAACGACCTAAACGTCATGAATTAACAGTCTTATCATCTAGATTAGATGTAAGAGCCAATAAATGACAATATTAAGGTGAAAGGGTACCGGCGCTCTCTCCATACAAACGTAGTCGACTGTTTCCTCCCTGGCCAATGACACTAGCACTAAGATTTTTGTTGCAGAAAACGTATAACTGCCATTACTATGCACCTATATCTTGGTTTTTTCATTTTCTAATTATCATAGAAATTAAGATTTAAAAACAAAAAAAGAAAACATAGGGGCATGGTCATGGCAGTTATAAGTTTTCATCATCTCATGAGTCTCATCATCATCTTCCTGCCCTTATCCCAATTTATTTGGGGTCGGCGCAGTAAGTCTTTTTCTTCCATTGACTCCTATAGTAGTCGTCATCTCATCGTTCACATTCATCTCTCTCATGTCTTGTCTCACGCAGTCCATCCATCTTTTCTTCGGTAGTCCTCTTCCTCTCCATCCCTCTACATTCATACTCATCACTCTTCTAGTCACATGCGTCTCCTCTCTTCGGCAGTTATAAGTTTTATGCAACAAAAATATTTGCTCTAGTGTCATTATCCAGGGAGGAAACGGTCGACTACGTTTGTATGGAGGGAGCGTCGTGTCGGTATATACTTACCCTTTCCTCTTAACAACTTTTCAAGGTTGCTATTCAACAAATAAGTTGATCGTTATAGTTAATATATTATATGAGTATTTTGCGATTAAAATTGTTATAATTCAAACAGAATTCAAAGAAACGAGCATGAATGGTAGAGTCCATCATGTAGTTCGTATCAACGGATGCGGAGTAGTTATACTGGCCGCATGATATCTACAAATCAGTCGGCAATAAGCTATTTTAGTCCTTATTTCCCCCAATTTAGAATATAATTTTCTACGATTTTTTGAACAATACTGTTGAAATGAATGTATCTTGATATCTATGCGCGTACGCAGTGACCCAGTTTTAATATTGCACGGAATTACGGATGAATTCACAAGAGTGCGATACTAGACTTTCTTATTTTTATTAAGCGGTTCAACTCCGTCTGAAACATAATAGCTAACTAGCTTTTAGCTTAAGAGATGAATATTTCAAAATCCATTCTAAGCGGATGCCTAACGTCATCACTACATAGTATAAAAGAAAGTCACTTTTCGGCGTTCCTATGTCCCTATTTCCCTTTGTATGCTTAGATCTTTAAAACTACGCAACGGATTTTGATGCGGTTTATTTTAATAGATAGAGGGATTCAAGAGGAAGGTTTATATGTATAATACATGCATTATATAGCCGTGCGAAGCCGGAGCGGGTCGTTAGTAATCTATATGCCAAATTCTAGCCCGATTTATTCATTGGTTATTGCTGTGTGTTGACGAATCAGGATCAGAAAATATTTATAGAACTGGGTACAATATGGTGTTGGATTTTATATAATACTAGCGACCCGTCCCGGCTTAGCGCGGCTGTATTATGCATGTATTATATCCTTCCTCTTTAATCACTCTATCTTTAAAAAAAACCGCATCAAAATCCGTTGCGTAGTTTTTAAGATCTAAGCATACGTAGGGACATAGGGACGGCGAAAAGTGACTTTATTTTATACTATGTTGAGTGACAGTGCCTAGAAGTTTATAAACAAATAAATATAAATATTGCATGACATTTCACACATCGCCATCAAGCCCCAAGCTAAGTAACTAGACTTGTGTTCTGGGTGCTAGACAACAGATATACTACTTATATACTTTTCTTTTATAAATATATCTTTTAATACATAGAAACAACCAGACCACAGATAAATATCTAAGAATAAATACTTGTCTTAGGCGGGAATCGATCCTGCAACCCTGTGTTTGGCAGTCCGGCACAGTGACCATTGTACCAACTGGGTCGTTATCCTTTACGGATGTACAATGATAAATAAAGTTATAAATAGCATTAGCTAATTTATTAGTTATCAGTTGGGACTTTAAATTTTATATTTATAGACATAAAACTAGGTAAGTAGGTAATAATAACACCGTGTTAATTATTTGAAATCTGACCTTTACTCATGCTAAAAAATGATCTTATCTTATATAATGGGGGCTGACAAATTGCCAGCAACACTTCGACCCAATGGGATCTTTTGTGTTTACCCCTACCTTGATGTTTCTTACTCTTTGAAGAAGTGGTCGATTAACGCGGTGATCCCACTGAGAGGAAGAAACCTATATTCCTCCGGTTTGGGATACGCATTCCCAAGGAGGCTCATACGCTTCGCTGCTAAGACGTCGCATTCACACAGTACGTGCTCCATAGTTTTCCTGACATCACCGCAGGCTCTGCTTCATTTTTAAAGCATGTCATAATACATATTACAAGCATGTCATTGGTTCCGTAATGTCCTGTCAAGGCACCAACCACAGCTCGTGCTTTGTGATAAAAAATGATACTTTAGACTGAATCCAATCATTCAAAGCGTTTATAACCTTACATAAATGTTTAAAGCCGTTAAAAACACCGACACGCCTATTCTATGTTAATTGAAAAGGAAAATATTGCATAAGTTCATAACTAACCTAATGTTTGAAAAAGAACACCTACTTTTTCTTTACATAGTTGGCCAGCACTCGCTTTCTTGTTTGGCTATTGAGTAATGGTTTTTCTAAACCAATAACTTCTCGTAATCAACCAGACAGGTCGTCCTTACAAAAGCATGAGCTTCTTTAAAACACAATTCATTACATCATTAGAAAAATCGTGTCGTTCGATATCACTACATATTATAAAATAAAGTCACTTTTCGCCGTCCCTATATATCCCTATGTCCCTTTTTATGCTTAGATCTTTAAAACTACGCAACGAATTTTGATGCGGTTTTTTTAAATAGATAGAGTGGATTCAAGAGGAATGTTTATATGTATAATACATGCATAATATAGCCGTGCGAAGCCGGAGTGGGTCGCTAGTTAAGTATATTTCATTCGTGATTAAAACATAAAAGAAAGGAAGTATTTATTTGACAAGCACACGACAACAGATTTTGTATAAATAGGTACCTATAATATACTCATAAAAAAACATGAAAAACCTTTTGTATTTTTATATTTGTTTAAAAGTTGAAAACAAGCTATAAAATTCTAAGTGTTGACATTAATAGCTTAACTTTTGTAATATAAATTCTATGAAAAAAAAGACAAGATGACACTGTTGGACTTTTAGTATAAAACTAGCTCCTGTTCCTGCAACTTCCTACATCGGGTAGACTTTTTTCAATGCTTATCTCTTAAATTAAATAAAAAATACGTTTTACCCCACAAAATAAAAGTGACATTTGACAGATGTAAACTATGATCTGAAAACGGATCCCGGGTTCGGAATCTTCACCCTCGAAAACGTATGAAATGATACCCACTTCAAAATCAGACTGACATTTGATAGATGTCAACTCTAAACTGAAAACGGATCCCAGATTCGCAATCAGCACCCCCGAAAACGTATTAAAAGACACCCCACTAAAATCAGACTGACATTTGACAGATGTCAAAGTGACATTTGCCAGTTGTCAAAGTGACACTTGTCAAAGTGACACTTGACAAAGTGACACTTGACAAAGTGACACTTGACAAAGTGACACTTGACAAAATGACACTTGACAAAGTGACACTTGACAAAGTGACACTTGACAAAGTGACACTTGACAAAGTGACACTTGTCCAAAGTGTTCCTTTTGAGCCTTTTCAGAGCCTGACGTATCTCGTAAGAGCTAAATTCGGGTATATCCTCTGTGTAGTGCTTACGCAGTGGTGCACGTGTCACTTTGACATCTGTCAAATGTCAGTCTGATTTTTAGTTTATTGTTTTATGAACAAAATCATGATAAAAAGTAGCCTATGTTCTTCTCCAGGGTCACATCTATGTCTGTACTAAAATTCATCTTACTCCGTTCACCGGTTTAGGCGTGAAAACGCGACAGACAGACAGACGGAGTTTCTTTCACATTTATAATATTAGTAAGGAAGTAAGGATGTAGGTAAAGCATATAATATTTTGTTATGTATTATACATGATAATATATTATAATACGTAAGTAGGTAAGTAGGTATGTATGAATGAAATTGTTGCAAGATTGAGCGTGGCAGTTGATTGTATGATGGTGCAAGCTGCATTTTAAATTGATTGATATCTTGCCAATTAGAAAGTTATCAATAACTAGGAGCGCTCTGCTGTATCACCTGCATAACTCCCGATCCCGTGGGAATATCGGTATAAAAACTATGTTACTCCCAACCTAATGAATCAATGTATCCTCATACAAAGTTTCATCAAAATCGTTCCAGTAGTTTCGGAACCTATTCGTTACAAACAAAAAAAAATCTTGACTCCTTAAAATATTAGTACTGAAAGATAGATAGAGGAACGCGACCGCAAACAAGGGGTAATGTGTCTCTGTATGAATTTTTCGTAAAAAAGAGTCAACGTTGAACCGAATATGATAAAATTTAGTATAAAATAGCTTAATTACTACAATAGCTTATTAATACAAACACATACACTTAGATAGATAGATAGATAGATAGAACGCTTTATTGCACACACAAGTTACAGAAAATGTAGGTAGGTACAATTAATTTAAATTGTACAAAATAAAATAGTGGCACAATAGGCGGCCTTACCGCTGAAAGCGGTCTCTTCCAGACAACCTTAGGATGGAGAGGATTTGACGTAAGATTATGGGTATAAGGCGAGAGAAGAAGAGATAATATAAATGGTACAACTACAAAAAACTGAGACAATTAAACACATATTATACAATTAATACACATATCTATAAGAATAAATTTACTATTACATTGTTATTAGATACACACTGTTATTGAGCTAAATTAATTATTGTGCTAAAATGTTTAACGTATTTATAAATTGATAATATAATTCACTGGAGGAAAAAAAAAGTCGCAGCTAACTAAAATGTATAAAATATGACTACTTTCACCTTCAATAAGTATAAGTACTAATACAATTATCACGTCGCAAACAAGGTATTCATAAAGAATCGATTCGATGCGGTTATACGCAAAAACAATCACAATTCTTATTTAATAAGGTTGCTATTACATTTCTGTTAACTTTTCTTGCGCAGCGCACGTGTATTTAAACCAGTTCTGTTGAGTTGGCGGTAGAGTTTGTTCCAAAACTATCGTCTTGGATTGTGAGAAAATAAGTTATCAAACCTACTGATACATTATATAAATGCAATAGTTTGTCTGTCTTTAAGTCTAGGAATCCAGGAAGAGTCCAATTGTAACCAACAAGCGGTTGCAAATAGAATTCCAGGAGTTAAATATACTTATACTTAACTTCACAGACGAAACTACGGCATCTCATCATCTTCCTGCCCTTATCACAATTTATTTGGGGTCGGCGCAGTATGTTTTCTTCTTCCATTCACTCCTATTAGTCGTCATCTCATAGTTGACATTCATCTCTCTCATGTCTTGTCTCACGCAGTCCATTCACCTTTTCTTTGGTCGTCCTCTTCCTCTCCATCCCTCTACATTCATACTCATCACTCTTCTAGTCACATGCGTCTCTTCTCTTCTCATCACATGTCCAATGTCCATACCAACTCAAACGGTTCCCTTTTACTTTTTCAGTAACCGGTGCTACTTTCAGGCTTCTTCTAATATACTCATTCCATATTTTATTCCTCGTTTCTCCACACTTCCATCTCAACATTCTCATCTCCGCTGCATGCAATCTTTTGTCATCCTTCTTCTTCACGGTCCAGTATTCCGATCCATACATGACGACAGGTCTTATCAGGGTTTTATAGATTGTACCCTTCAGTTTAAGGGACGAAACTACGGCATCTATAAATATAATATTCAAATTCCACACTGCGGGTTAAAGACAGTTATTATATAAAGCTACTAGCGACCCGCCCCGACTTCGCACGGCTATATTATGCATGTATTAAACATGCATAATATAGCCCATGCATACCTTACTCTTGAATCACTCTATCTATTAAAAAAACCGCATCAAAATCCGTTGCGTAGTTTTAAAGATTTAAGCGTACAAAGGGATATAGGGACAGAGAATACTTTGTTTTAAACATGTAGTGATAAGTAATCTACTTACGATCAAGAGTGAATTTCTATTGAAATACGAAGGTCTTGACGCCGTTCATTTTCTTTCTTCTTTCACTACCGACAACTCTAGATAATAGTATCAAAGATTCTAAAGAACGACTTAAAAAGATTTATATGTGCATAAAATGCAAAATCTCGTAAATTATGACTGCAGCTTAGTCATTTTCTTTTAAGACTTGACCATTGGCCGTATTTAAATATGCAGTATGCTCTGTGTGTCGGTATTTATGATGGATTTTAATATTAATCTTTGATATGTGTTTGATTTGTAGGACAACAATATCACTGAAGTGGGAAATTCATATTTATCGCCATGCTTATCGTTATCTTAAACTATTACAAATATAGGTAGGTTTACTCTAGGTAATTGTACAGTGTACACAGAAATAAAGTTATTCTTAGTAAAAAAAAAATATTTATGGAATAATTTCTTTTTAATAAATTTTTTAAATAAATTATATTAATAATTTTAAGCAGTATTCTTAATTTCAAATTAAGAATACTGCTTATTATATACATATAATTGACTAAAAACAACAAATTATTCTTTGTAATTATAGCGTCTCGCAGAGGATTATTTCTTACTTCAAAAAACCTTTTTTTTTTGTGTACCTATACGCGCAGTTTTTCGCAACTAGACTAGACCTCTAATTGGGTCTTTTTTGCATGAGGATGGAGTAGGATACAAAGTGCATATAAGTATCTGTAAGTATTAAAAAAAACGATAGCGTTTACGACGCTAGAAAATAATTAAAAGGAAGAAGAAAAAAGAGATTTTTACTAAGATAATAATTTCTTACTTCAAAAAAAAAACTTTTTCGTCGTGTTTTATGATATAAGTTTAACGTATCTGTGTGTGTGTCTGTCTGTGGCATCGTAGCTCTCGAAAGGCGGAACCGATTTTGATTTCATTTCTTTTGTTTGAAAGGTGAATTAGTCGGTAGTGTTCCTAGCTATGTTTGATCGAAATTGGTTCAGCCATCTGAAAGTTATGGGGGATAAATGTCGGGGGTTTCTAAAATACATTTTTTTTCCTATGTAAGTACTTTTCAATTGACGATCTTCGAAGTATGTGTGTCGCAGTATACAGTCAAAGTAGCCAAAGTAGAACAAGTTTCGGGCTTACGCGTTCTATTTGATATCCAGTTACAAATTAAATTGTTATAACGAGCAATCGCCCATTCGAAAAGTCTGTACGTCTTAAGGAGCATTTCGCGTGCATATCGACATTGAATAATGAGAAGTCGAGACGAAAGAGAACGATTGAAGTATGTTTTATTTTAATGAACTGTATGTGGGACGACCGTTGTACCGACACGGATCATTACAAAAATAATGATGCAACTGAATGATCGATTTTAGAAGCTGATAGGTTGATAAGAAACTGTTATTTATACAGGGTTCCGTGCCCAAAGGGTAAAAACGAGACCCTATTACTAAGACGTCATTGTTCTTCTGTCCATCCGTCCATCCCTCTATCCGTCCACCCGTCCATCCTCCCATCCGTCCACCCGTCCATCTGTCCATCAGTCCATCCGTCCACCCATCCATCTGTCCATCCGTCCATCCGTCCATCCGTCCATCCTTCCATCCGTCCATCCGTCCATCCGTCCATCCGTCCATCCGTCCATTCGTCCATCCGTCCATCCGTCCATCCGTCCATCCGTCCATCCGTCCATCCGTCCATCCGTCCATCCGTCCATCCGTCCATCCGTCCATCCGTCCATCCGTCCATCCGTCCATCCGTCCATCCGTCCATCCGTCCATCCGTCCATCCGTCCATCCGTCCATCCGTCCATCCGTCCATCCGTCCATCCGTCCATCCGTCCATCCGTCCATCCGTCCATCCGTCCATCCGTCCATCCGTCCATCCGTCCATCCGTCCATCCGTCCATCCGTCCATCCGTCCATCCGTCCATCCGTCCAACCGTCCATCCGTCCATCCGTCCATCCGTCCATCCGTCCATCCGTCCATCCGTCCATCCGTCCATCCGCCCATCCGTCCATCCGTCCATCCGTCCATCCGTCCATCCGTCCATCCGTCCATCCGTCCATCCGTCCATCCGTCCATCCGTCCATCCGTCCATCCGTCCATCCGTCCATCCGTCCATCCGTCCATCCGTCCATCCGTCCATCAGTCCATCAGTCCATCCGTCCATCCGTCCATCCGTCCATCCGTCCATCCGTCCATCCGTCCATCCGTCCATCCGTCCATCCGTCCATCCGTCCATCCGTCCATCCGTCCATCCGTCCATCCGTCCATCCGTCCATCCGTCCATCCGTCCATCCGTCCATCCGTCCATCCATCCATCCATCCGTCCATCCATCCGTCCGTCTGTCTGTCACCAGGCTGAATCATAAGGACCGTGATATTATAGAGAGTTGAAACAGATAATGTATTTTTGTCTGTTGCCGCTATAAAAACAAATACTAAAAACAGAAACCACTTAAATATTTTATTCCCCATATAATATGGTACGGAACCCTTCGTGCGGAACCACTTGGCCGGTTTTTTGCTTCCGCACATATTGACCAGCAAAGTGACTCTGCTTGTTGATTACCAATCTATTGTAACTCCTTTTTATTTGCAACTTGAAAATCATTAACTTTGTGCCTACAGTAGCTACCTACTAATATGAGTGTTCCGTACTGAGCTGTTTTTCGAATTTATATAACCTCAAAATTTTCATTTTTTTTTCGAATTTCTAAAAGTCGTAGAACAAAAGTTATTGTTTAGGTGCACAGAAGTAGCCGTCAACGGCTTGCTAGTATAATTTCCAATAACCCTGTATATTCAATAAACAATTCAATAGACTGTACCTTGCGCCTACGACTGCGTGCTCGAGATCAGAGGAAGTAGATCGTTAAGATCAAAATAGTCGGAAGATTTCGCAACAAATAAGTTAGACTATAGAATATCTAATCACTAGCGACCCGCCCCGGCTTCGCACGGCTATATTATGCATGTATTATACATATAAACCTTTCTCTTGAATCACTCTATCTATTAAAAAAAACCACATCAAAATCCGTTGCGTAGTTTTAAAGATAATTAAAACTACGCAACGGCAAAAAATAATTATCTCCCTATCGTTAGAAAATAATTTCTTGTCATTGAGAAATTACAACCACAAAATACAAAAATATTTATTCATCAAAAGGTGAGGTACATAATGTTCTTACATGTCTAGGTAGGCACCTTATTATACAGTATAATCTAGTTACAGACTCTAGTCCCCACACTAGGATACCCTGTGTTGTGGGCGACTAGTCTCTTCCTACTAGGCGCAAGCTACTTACTTAAAATAGGGGGGGGGAAGGAAAACAAATATTATTCATACATAAAAAGAAGAAAATAGACGGTAGAAACTAATACTTACTTAAATTACATGACACATAGGTATAATCATCTAAATTGTTAAGTAATTTTCCCAAAAGTTGGTAAGAATTATAGGATTCTAAACTTTTACGGTGGACAAAGCTGAAAAGTACCCAACTAATTAGAGAGGTCCAGTTGCGTGTAAGTATAAGCTTAATATGTAAGTCTATTTTAATTATAGTCATCGGAAGCCCTGATGGTATGTAACTTGTCATCATCATCATCATCATCAGCCGGTGTCAGTCCACTGCTGGACGTAGGCCTCTCCCAAGATACGCCACTGAGCTCGATCTTCGCCTCTTCTTCTCCATTAACTGCCCACCGCTTTGCGTATGTCGTCGCTCCACCTGGTCACAGGGCGTCCTACACTACGTTTGCCAATTCGCGGTCTCCACTCCAAGACAAGTTTACCCCAACGATTATCAGTCCATCGGCAGATATGACCAGCCCACTGCCACTTCAGTTTGCTAATCCGTTGAGCTATGTCGATCACTTTAGTTCTCTGGCGAATTACTTCGTTCCGGATTCGATCCCGCAGAGAAACACCGAGCATAGCTCTCTCCATGTAACTTTTAAACCTCTTCAAAGACCGTAGTTGAAGCACAATAAGCTAAACGCAAACGCCGCTAATATTTGCAGAACAGTTGAAAGTTGAAATTGCAAAGTGGTTGTTGCGGTGGATCCACTGCAGTGCATATCTGCGGTTAGAGCAACTTGTACAATGTTGATGGAACTAATAAACTACCTATATATGCCTCTACCTTGGAATTAGAAGCTACAGCACCGACCTTTAAGCTTTTTTTTAATCCACTTCAAAAACGAATCACAAAGTTAAAGAGAATTTCTGCCCCTTTCCAACTGTATTGCCAGTCTGACAAGACATTTATATTAATACTAGCTGTTCCGCAAAACGTTGTTGTGCCATATAAAAAAAAATATGTTAGATAAAATAAAATAATAAAAAAATTCATATATAGGGAATTAAGGATATATTACGTCCATGCTTATAATAGAAATGGTAGAAAATAAAAAATCTAATTATTTACTTAAATCATTGCAAGTTACAACTTAATTAAATGGAAAAAAATATATATTAAAAATCTAAATAACTTTCTGTAGAGATTTTCTCCTTTTTTGATGGAGAAAGATCTCACAGCTTCACGTACCCATCTATTAATTTATAAAAGAGAAATAAACTCATCAAGAATTTTCTGAAACTAAAAGAGCTAATTTTGAAATTTCACATAGGGATTTTAGAACGATAGCAAAAAGCGAAATGTTTAGTTTTTAAATTAAAACAACTATTAAAAAAATGTCACCCGAGTCAACGAATTGACTTTCATGTTGAAAGATTTCTTTAAATGTGGTCATTTCCTAAGTCGGTTTTCTATATTGACGTGACAACGTTTTATAAATTGGTTTGCCGGGTGACACTTCAAGAAACTGCGTTACGCTCCGCTGACGTTATGCGCTCACAATGAGAGCGAGTGAGAGGCACGCGGGCATGGTTAGCCCGCCTAAGAGCGAGAGAGACAGACATAAAAAGTGAAAGGCACGCGTCCCTTCCACTCGAGCACAGTTGTTGTCACGTAAAACTTTCGCCCGTATACCGACTTTACAGGCAACCAGTTTTTTTTATTATTATAGAAGATAATGATAATCTAATTTAAAAAAATATCACTTACCTAATATCATTTTATCGATATAAATCAATATTAAAATCATAAAACAGTGATGCAATTTTAATATATTTAATAAATATAATCAAAGTAACTCATCAATAATTCTAAGAAACGAATTAGTACTTACATAAAAAATCAATCACAAATAGATCTAAATTGAAAATACCCAAAATCATCAACCGGTTTAATAAGAATTAACTTATCAGGTCGATAAGTATCTATAGTAAATTATGTCGAGTATTCGATGGTAAAACCTACAGAGAATTGATATGTCTAATATGTATTATCAGATCGATTATAATCGATAGTAAGTGTATAAAGTACTTGATAGTAAAGCTTCACACATGCCTAGTGAAGTGATAGTTATCGCATACCATTGAACTTAGATACATAAAAGATACGCGATATCACTATCACTACATAGTATAACAAAGTCGCTTTCTCTGTCCCTATGTCCCTATATACCTATGTATGCTTAAATCTTTAAAACTACGCAACGAATTTTGATGCGGTTTTTTTAAATAGATAGAGTGATTCAAGAGGAAGGTTTATAAGTATAATACATGCATAATATAGCCGTGCGAAGCCAGGACGGGTCGCTAGTTATATATAAAAGAAACGTATAGATAGCAGTAGCTAGGGGTCCATACAATCGGATTCAGTCATAGCTGTACCTTCCCAGACCAATCTATAAGTCAAGAAATCAAATTATTTATTACAAGCGACCCGCCCCGGCTTCGCACGGCTATATTATGCATGTATTATACATTTAAACCTTCCTCCACTCATTCTATTAAAAAAAACCGCATCAAAATCCGTTGCGTAGTTTTAAAGATCTAAGCATACAAAGGGACATAGGGACGGCGAAAAGTGACTTTATTTTATACTATGTAGTGATTAAGAGCCCACACTGTCCCACTGCAGGGCAAAGGCCTCTCTACCTTTCTTCCATTGATCACGATCTGTCGCTATTGCACTCCAGTCATTCCTATAGGAGTCAAAATCATCCGTCATCGTCGTCTTGGTTTGCGGCGTGGTCGTATTTGTGGGACCAGTCTATTATTATTTTGGCCCATCGTTCAAACAACGGCAACGGCAAATAACCCGCAAGAAATAAAATTATGTCACTCATGTTATGTTATTATATTATTAACTAGCGACCCGCTCCGGCTTCGCACGGCTATATTATACATAAAAACCTTTCTCTTGAATCACTCCATCTATTAAAAAAAAACCGCATCAAAATCCGTTGCGTAGTTTTAAAGATCTAAGCATACATAGGGATATAGGGACAGAGAAAGCGACTTTGTTTTATACTATGTAGTGATTAGATCAGAATCTGTAAGAATGTAATCTGAGAAGCATCACGGCAGCACATATGGTAAAGTAGGTAAGTATTCGTTTCAATGCATTTTAACTAACAAATTTACCTGGTAGGTACTTTTTATAAAGTAGATACTTTCGTATTTTTGTGAGATTGGGCCCTTATAATAAGTACATAACAGTTACATATGAAAAAGTACTGCGGTTTGATGGGAATGGGCCTTGTGGTCACATGTGGGTCGAACTTCAACGTTAAATTGAATGGTCAAAATTCCAAAGTTAATTGCGATATCGTTGATGCTTGCTGATGGATTAGCTGTACCTAATAATCTGCGGTGTCGAAACACAGCAAGGCAGACGCACCAATAATGAGGTCATCTAAAGAATTTATAACGTAGGTACTACATCTTATTAGGTACTTCGCGTTCTATTGTAAATTTAGCCTACAGCTTTTAAAAATTATAACATCTTTGTTTGGTCGTAGATTGAGAGATAAAAACTTACCTATTTAACTCCAGTTATTGCAAAAAGTAAGCCTTTGTTAGCCGTATACAGTCGTGATATTACAAAAACGCGTCGTGTTTTACAACCGTTTGATAGAGTCAACTTTGAAGCAGGATTGCAAATAGTATGGTCGAAAAACAAGTGTTTTCTCTGTGTTCACAAGTTGCTATTAACTGTAACTACACAACTTGTAGACATTCTCTGTTGACTAGTTGGACTATAAAGTGGGCATTTGCTATTGATAGTTAGCGCTAGAAAAGGTAATGTACGTAGGAACATTATATAATAGGACAGAATATAATTAATTTTTTCAAATATACTTTATTTATATAATATACTATATTTATATATATACTTTATTTATATAATATAAACTTTATTTATGGGCTGGACATAATAATATCTGCCGCATGTCACATGTGGGCCAAAACCACCACGGACTGGCTCCCGAACAGCAGGCGCCCCCGCGGCAGGCCCAGAAGGAGATGGCGGGACGAGTTGGACTCGCAACGTAGGGACTGGACCCAGCTGGCACTAGACAGGGAACAGTGGAAGGAGGGGAGGGAGGCCTTTGCCCTGCAGTGGAACGGAATAGGTTAAAAATAAATAAAATAACTTTATTTATGTTTGTATACGGGCTGTTTTTCGCAACTAGAGCTCTTTAATTAGGTCCTTTTTGCGTGAGATTGGAGTAAGCTTGCCCAGCACTTATACTACCCTCTCAACTTAGTCGACCGTATCCATAGTGGAAAGAACTCGTCAATGGGTCTGTAGTCTCTGTAGCTAACTAAGCCGCGGGTTTTATCACGATGTTTCCCTTTATCATAAGAGCAATCTCAATATACTTTAATTTGCTTTTACTACCTTTAAATCTACTCTATTCCTTGAAATAATCTAGTATTTCCCATAATTATGCACAACGACTCCAATGGTGCTTTGACCGACTGAATCCAAAAATTTAGGGAAAGTACCTACACAAGCAATATGCATAGTCTCAACACTTCCAACAATATAAACAAGATAGAATACCTGTAACCTATCCAAACAGTTGATGCTCTGTTTTCCTGCCATCAAGTAGGTACCAGTTTACTGAAATTTACCATCTCATGAGAGGTGATTTGGAAGTATCACACTAATGCCTACTTAAGGCGCGAGCACAGATTAAAACCATATAATAAGCAATATAAATTATCAACAAAACTAAAGTCTCGAAAAGCACTCGGTAAACTATTACCGAGTGCTTTTCGAGACTTTAGTTTTGTTAGACGCTATACACTAGTATAGCGTACTCGACAAGGGGCTAGACCCCATCAATCACTTAAATCCCATTTGAGTTATCGATCACCACCCTCAGGGGGTGACTTGGCATCTATTAACGTTACTAAATTATACAAAAAATATTGTGCTGGCTGCCATGTAGTTCTTGTCTAATTTAAGAATTATGAGGACCTAAATAATTTGTTGACAGTTTTCACATAAGTTTTTTAAAATCGCATATGTCTACATGAACCTTTTTACAGTTGATAACGACAAAGCTTGTCTTAACTATGATAAAGTGATCAAACAAAATGGAGATTGTAGGATTGGAGTTTCCTTTCCTGTGGTCATGTTAGAACAAAATGCACTTTTTAACCCCCGGCCGCAAAAACGATGGGGTGTTAAAAGTTTGACGTGTCTATGCGTGTAGGTGTGTCTGTCTTCTGTTTCTTTTGTTTGAAAGGTGATTTAGTCTTAAGGTCCGTATTAATAAACCGAACTCAATATCGATTTCAATCTTGAGTTTGCTCTTGAGTTGTTGCGCTGATTAATAAACCTATCTTAAGACGCGATTAAAGAGCGACGTATCACTTGAGTCATACTGTATAAATAAATCAAACTCAGCTCTCAAGATATGTCTCAAGATGTAGTTTCGTGAACTCAAGTCTGATTGCGGGTCATACAAATGTTACATTTTGTAAAATATTTTCACATTAAAACAAGTTGACAGCAAAATATGACGACACTAGCTACCATAGGGTAAGAACATATCATTCAAGGTAAGAACAAAGCGTTACTGTCATTCAAGGTCGCTCTCAAGATCAGTCTCAAATCTCAAGAGCGATATCAGCCTGAGTTTTATCTATTAATTAACGCCTAACTTAAGATAGTGACCACATCTCAAGACTCACTCGATTGATACGCACTCAAGATCGATATTGAGAGCGATTTATTAATACGGGCCTTAGTGTTCTTAGCTATATTTTATCGAAATCGGTTCAGCCGTCTGAAATGTATGGGGATAATGTCGGATTTTTTAAATTCTAAATCTAATATTACCCTACACTACAACATAATGACATAAGGGTGGTTAAAAAAAAATTATGAAAAATAATATCTTTGAGAACTTTGGTCGTGGAAGAGCCAATTACGGTTTTTGTCTTATACTTAGGTACTTACTTTTTGTTTAATATTCATTTTGACGTGACAACGTTTTATAAATTGGTTTGCCGGGTGACACTTCAAGAAACTGCGTTACGCTCCGCTGACGTTATGCGCTCACAATGAGAGCGAGTGAGAGGCACGCGTCCCTTCCACTCGGGCATGGTTAGCCCGCCTAAGAGCGAGAGAGACAGACATAAAAAGTGAAAGGCACGCGTCCCTTCCACTCGAGCACAGTTGTTGTCACGTAAAACTTTCGCCCGTATACCGACTTTACAGGCAACCAGTTTTTTTTTTAAATACCTACTATTCTAAAAACTGAGAGAAACAAGTAAGTAGCAATAAAGTAAACAAGTCTGTAAGGTAATGTAATTAAATAGTTATGTCAACAACAATTATATGGAGTAGGTAGGTGTGCCATCGCGTTGCTTGTTAACGTCATCACCTTGAACGCTATATGGAAAGTGGATGGTCCTATTATTTCCCCGAGTGTCTCCATCCTGTTAGATATAGAAACTCAATGCTAACGGATAAATATTATTTATAATGATGCCAAGAGCACCAATCAAAATATGGTGAGCTCATGGTGAGTAATGATTGGTGATGAATTTTAAAAACTAAGTATACATTTTTAACCGACTTCAAAAAAAGGAAGAGGTTCTCAATTCGGTTGTATGCATTTTTTTATTTATGGATGTTCCCGCATACATTCTTTGTTGTTCTACTACTTTTTCTAAGTGCCCTAGGCAAAAAAATTTAATATGCTTCCATTTACAGACACTTTGTCCCCTCTTCTTTTATTATCAGTAGGTAAAGATAATACATTATATACACTAGCTTTTGCCCGCGACTTCGTCCGCGTAGAATCAGTAGATTGGACCAAGGAATCACGTGCCATACAAACTTTGCCCATTTCTCATCCCTTAAGGAACAGAATTTCGGAAAACCCTTTCTTATCAGATACCTACGTCATACAAAGAACACACCCTCCAAGTTTGCAGTCTCTACGATCAGCGGTTTAGGCTGTGCGTGGACAGTCAGTCAGGACAAAACATTTTATATGTATAGATATATAAAATATGCTATTTTGACTTACTTAACTTGCAACTTGCCTATATACCTATGTATACAATTGTCTAACAATAAGGGTCAACACTAAAATTTCTAAATCACCTGAGTAAATCAATTTCTTGCTTCGTCAAGTTAAAGGAAAGAACTTGCAATATGTCTCGAGCCAAATAGGCGAATGGTTTGATTACGATGTTATCATTCAATGTAAGAGTAAATGTTAATTACCGCGAATAAATTTTCGTAAGAAAGTCTGAATGACTTTTATTTTAAAAATTTTGCTGTTTATCGAATTTACATAACCACAATTTTTTTTTTTCGAATTTCCAAAAGTCGTTGAACAAAAGTTGTTTGTTTAGGTGCACAGAAGTAGCCCTTAACGGCTTGCTAGTATAATTTCCAATAACCCTGTATTGGTACACTCGTCTGGTCGGGATTCGAACCCACAACCTTAAGAGGAAAGCCCCCGGTAGGGGGCTTTCTCCATACAAACTATTACAAACGTAGCGGACTGTTTTCTCCCTGGATAATGACACTAGAACAAATATTTTTGGTGCATAAAACGTAGAACTGCCATGACCATGCCCCTATTTTTTGTTTTTTTTTTTAATTTTTAATATTTTGTTTTTTTTTTAATTTTTAATTTTTATTTTTTTTAATTTTAATTTTTATGATAATTAGATAATTTAAAAAACCAAAACATAGGGGCATAGTCATGGCAGTTATAGGTTTTATGCACAAAAATATTTGTGCTAGTGTCATTATCCAGGGAGGAAACAGTCGACTACGTTTGTATGGAGAGCGCGCAGGTACCCTTTCACCTTAAGATTGATGCCGAGGTATCCACCACTAGAACAACATTGCTCTTCAAGTTAGATAGGTAGGTACTTACCTACAATTCAGCTAAAGACAACTTTATAAAAACAAAGAATATATGCGGGAACATCCATAAAAAAACATTACATAACTACAACCGAATTGAGAAACTCCTCCTTTTTTTGAAGTCGGTCAAAAACTATCTGCGCTCCGCGGTTTCACCCGCGTAACTCCCGATCCCGTGGGAATAAATTAAGATGTAAGCTATCCTATCTTTCAAGTTGGGTCAAACTGCACACGCACGGTGTGCAAACTTGATTAAAATCTGTAAAGTAGTTTAGGAGTCCATCGCGCAAAAACAACGTGACACGTAATTTAATATATAAATTAGAAAAATATGCCGTTTGTATAAATATAATAATAAAATAAAACCATTCTATTTCAAAAATATTTCACGCATTATCATATCTCGAGTGATCTCAACTCAACATTCTGTTTGCATCTTATCAGTCAGTGAGATTTTAATTGCTGTATGTTGACCTAAAAAAGAACAATGAAATGTTATGTCAAGGTGAATCTAGCTACTTTTTATAGCAACAAACTTAGTTATTTAATGTTGGTAACTCATTATGTTGTTCACGTGTAATTTTCTCTACCAAGGCTCTTACATGTTAGAAAAACTAATTTCAACTGTTTTGGTAGTATAATTTGGACTGAAAGAAAATACGAATGAATTTTGTAAAAAAATTGTCCAACTTTGAATATTATCGTGTCAAGTGACCATATGTAGGACTATTTGGAAGTAGAGTTATTAAATTACTAACACGCAGTAGATGAAAAGTTTAGTAGGTAAAGCGAAAACAAAATTGATACTAAAAAAAATCTAGTAATACTTGCAAAACGTTTTAAAATCTCGATTTTTTTTTGCACATAACCACCTATTTAAGGGTAGACAACCTCCGCGTGCATTGGCCACCTGCCAAATAAAACACAGACAACAAAGGGAGCAAAATAGCCAATCAAATGGTAATTCAATAAACATGTTCATAGACATAGCCCTAACTGATCTAAATGGTAGAGCTACTTAATTTACGTAGAAAGGTATAGAATAATTAATAATCATACGGGCTTTGGAAAAGTTTTGTTTCAGGGCTTACTATAATATTTATAGCATTCTATATGTAATAAGGTGTATACCTTATTACATATAGAATGCTATAAATATGTATATAAATATAAATATGTAATGCTATAAATACGTTAATAAGGCCCTCGCTTTAATTAAGTCCACTTAAAAAATGTTTGCTTAGGCATATTCACATATCCTCCACTTTGCTGGTACTTAGATGTGTTTTTAAACATACACAGAACACCAAATATTAAATTTAAAAAAAAAACCCCAATTTTTTCCCCATCACTTTCAGATGGCTGAACCAATTTCGATCAAACATAGCTAAGAACATTTCCGACTAATTTACCTTTCAAACAAAAGAAACGTAATCAAAATCTGTTCAGCCGTTCCGCACACACAGAGACACGACAAACTTATAACACGACGTCATTTAAAAATGCTGTAATTTTTTGAATTTTTTTTATAAGATGACTGAGGTATGGTGTCAAAAAACTTATCAATTTGATTATCAAAAGAAGATGATAATAATTTACGAAACCCTTTACACTAAAAGAATATTCATATTGCAAAATGACGACATCGTCCCAACGTCCCTTTAGCGCTACATAAAAAATATGTAGAGCAGGAAATAATGATGTTTATGGCAAAGCTAGAATGCTCACTTTGCTCGTCGTTCGATCAGTCTGTCGCACCCCTCTTATTAAACACCCGGTGGCGTGAGGTGGCTCCGGAATGTCAAAATAACTCCCTCTTTTATATACATCAGGGTTGGCATAAAATAGTAGGTACTACATTAATATTGTTTCGATGGTCGAAATTTAAGCAAAATCGAAGTAAATATATACATTTATGCTTTAAAAATAATATAAAAATTATAAAGTTCTGGGACGCTGGATACAGAAATTATTTCGTTCCAGAATATTTTACTGTGAGCGTCCCGTTCTCATTTCCGCTAATTCCTGCCAATCTCTGATTGATCCCATGCTGAGTCCAGGTACCACACATGGGCCTATATTCACTAAGGTTCAAATCGTTGGGCGCGCGTGATTAGGGGCGGAGGGGGGGCGGTTTTTGTATGGAAATCTCGTCCTAATCACGCGCGACCGACGACTTGAACCTTAGTGAATCAAGGCACTGGTTAATGCAACCCAAGATCTAGTGATGCAACCTCTTTGGGTATTACCTATTCAAATTACTTAATACCTGTTAACAAGCTTGTAAGTTTAATTTTACAAACTGTTAAAATAAAAATATGTAGCACAAAAAAGTTTTACTTCAAGTTTATTGATGTAGCTTATGCTACATCAATTGCGACGAATTGTAAAACTCCTCCTTTCTTTAAGTCGGCAACAAAAAAAGTTGAAAGCAAATAATGACGAGTACCGCGAAAACCATAATCGTATAGATAATAATTTCGCTTAACAGTGATATCTAAAACAAACACAAAAGGCGAATAAATAGAAATAACGATTTCATAAACATAATAAGGATTAATAGGTAGTAAATGAATAAAATTTAATATGAGCAATTATGTAGGTAAATCTCAAACAATTAAAGTGATTACATATTATTTATAGGGCGAGGGATTTTGGTACGATTATTACTCTGAGATGGCAACCCTTGAAACTAGTAAATATCGACCTGCAGCTGTAGGAACAAGTGTGTAGTTAGAAACTTGTGAAATAAAATCGTGAGCAGACTCAATGTTCAGTCTCTACGGCGAAAATTTCATTTAACGTAGAAGCAAGATAGTTTTTAGGAAAGTTAGTTTTATTTGTTAGTAGACTTATCTTATAAGTGCTATCATGTACTATTCGGGCCTAAGTCTGCTAACACAATCGTGTTTCGATAGTGTGTCGATATAATCGTAATAGAAATTTAATGTCAAAAATATGACATTACATGTCAAATTGGTATTCTACTAACGTTGACTATTCTATCGAAACACCACTGACACACCACTGACTCACTTTTGTATTTTGCTCTACAATCGTGGCATAATGGAATCTCGATAGTTGTCAAAACGGTATATTGCTTAGCAACATATACCATGTTGCTAGGCAACACCTGCAAGGTAAATATTACCATACCATTGAGACTCCATAGTGATTATATTGCGATGTTATTAAAACTTTAGCAGAATACCAAATAAAGTCACAATCTCTATATAATATCTATAGAGTCTCGATATAATGACAATGGTTGGCCAAATAGCAGAATAAGGCCCCAGGTTTATTGACAGTTGGCTATAAAACCAGTTGACGGAAATTCGAAAAACGAAACGAAAATGTTGATTTTGATGAGAAAAAACATTCGACAATCAGCTGCCCATTAAGACTTAGAACGGTCAATAAAACTTGAGTTTAAGTATAATTTTAAGGTCATTGACCTCTTCGTGTAAAACAGCTGATGTTTGTATGAACATAACCTTAAAATTTCCATGAGCCGTAGAACAAAAGTTGTTTAATTAAGATGTGCAGAAGTAACCCTATGTTGTGTAGTTCATTAACAATAAATCTTTATAGTTATTTGTTATATAACTTACGGTAAACCACACTTAATCCACAGTTATTACCATTTTGCTATGTTTAACACAATGCCATATATCTACTATTTCACACCTTCAAATTGCAAACAACTTTGCAACAAAATTTAGGGCATAGATCCACAACATGAACTTATCACAATAAACATCTTCACAACATTTGAGCAATACGTGCAAGACTGCAACATCATTGTGTAAGTTCTGTAACCTTTCATGTTATATCACTTTTTCATTTGACTATTCAATTATGCCATTCATATTTAAAACAATACCATCGTTTCTTAATGATATTCTAAATATCAACTGGGCATACGGAGCGTGGTAAAAATAGTATAAAAATTATGGTGTTTTTTGTCGATGATTCTATAGGTAGGTATTAGGCTATATCGTGACCTGGAAACCTGGTTGAATCACCTTGGTATTAATATAAGTTTACCTAATAATTATGAGAGAATTCAACCCCTACGTGGACGAAGTCAAAGGTGAAAGCTAATCACACCTAAATACCTACTTATAATAAAAGAAGAAAGTAGGCAAGTAAATCTTCCCATGTGTCCATATCGGTCAACAACAATAACCGTCGTCTTTATAACGTTGCAATTAATACGAGCATTAATTCCATTCCATGTGTCGAGGCTTGCAATAGCCTCGTTCCCATGCATCCATTCAGAAACACTGGACAGATATGTTGTCTATTCACGGTGGTCACTTACCGTGTCTTACTTGTGACGTCCTTAAATATTTTCATATACAGGGTTATTGGTAATTATACTAGCAAGCCGCTGAGGGCTACTTCTGTGCACCATAACAAACAACTTTTTAACAACGACTTTTGGAAATTCGAAAAAGAATGTAAAAGTTTTGAGGTTATGTTAATTCGAAAAACAGCAGATTTTTTAAAACAAAAATCTTTCTGACTAAGAACAGTAGATAAAACTTAAAAAATTAAGTAAAATTTTAAGGTTAATGTAAGTGTAACTATAATTTTCAGGTAAACCTAACCTCAACATTTTCAAAAAAATTATCGAATTTCCAAAAGTCGTAGAAAAAAGTTTTTTGTTTAGGTGCACAGAAGTAGCCCTTAACGGGTTGCTAATATAATTACCAATAACCCTGTAAATATATTTCAGAAAAATATGAAGTGTGACTGTTTTTGCGATTAACAGACTTCCCCATTCCCCGTTCAGACCCTGGCTTGATATACCATGTGAACATCTAATGCGAACAACTTTTGTTGTTCGACATTTGAAACTTCGATTTTTTTTTTCTAAATTTTTGAAGTTACGTAACCTCAACCCGCAACCCTGTGTTAGGCACCATTGTGCCAACTGGGTATCCGAGGTACCTATGCTTAGTCGATGAATGTTAACTATAATACCTGTTGTGAACTTTTCAATCTTAAATACTTAAATAAACACGATTGTAGAGATACGATATCCGCACGACATTATCAAAATGGTCACACAGAATTCGATGAATATACTATATATTTTTATACCTACGTACCTATATTGTGTCAATGGCGACACGACGACCGACGCGATGGTCGGACGCGTAAATGTCCTCGGTCACGCCACTCCACCCCTAGGGAACCCGGCATATTGATTAAATACCTAAGTACGTATAATTACTGAGTCAAACATACCTTTTCAACCAACGATGTTCTATATGTACAGGTAGATAAATAATATATTTAAGTAAGATAAATCTATACCTACTAATATTATAAAGCCGAAGAGTTTGTTTGTTTGTTTGATCGCTCTAATCTCAGGAACTACCTACTGGTCCGAATTTTTGTGTTGGATAGTTCATTTATCGAGGATGGCTTTAGGCTATATAACATCACGCTGCGCACGCACGTTGTGGGAAATGTGAAAAAAAACAGGCAAAATTCTTCATCTTTGAGGGCTTCCGTTTTTTGTTTGAACGCGCTGATCTCAGGAACTGCTAGAGCGAATTGAAAAATATAGGCTACTTTTTATCCAGATATTCCTACAGATCGGGAATTACGCGGGTGAAACCGCGATTAATAGATAATAAACACTTTATTGCACCATAAAACACAGATTAGATAGACAGTTAAATCGAAATATTAAAAAAAAACATCAAACGAAAAGCTTATTAACTAAAAAATTGTACATATAGCACCTTTTCGCATAAAACGATTAAATATGATATAAGAAATGATTAAGTATAAGATATATAAATTACAAAAGAAAACTTTTAAAAGATCCTAGAGTGGCACAAAGGGCGTCGTTATCGCCTAAGGGCAACCTTTTTTAGGCAACAATAGAGTTTACTTTACTGTTATAAGTATTTACCCCCGACTTAAACCCCTATTTAAATCCCTTTTTAAAAAGGAAAATCCCTCCATATATCCCATCACAAGATTAAAGAAAATATAAATCGTAGCTTACAAAATATAGCTCTTTTAAAGGATTCTATTTTAATCATTTTTTTAAATCCTAAATATACCTTTTTAGAGAGAAGAAGAGATTTTTATAGCATTAGTGATAACGATAAAGACAACGTTTGATTTTAATCTAATCTACTAT
This sequence comes from Idaea aversata, assembly GCA_907269075.1. NCBI lineage: Eukaryota > Metazoa > Arthropoda > Insecta > Lepidoptera > Geometridae > Idaea > Idaea aversata. The sequence continues at coordinate 6,357,959 of OU026084.1, forward strand.
TATGATGTCATAGTTACAGTCACTAGTTATAGGAATTTAAACTACCTAACAAGGAAATTTTCACTAGGTAGGTAGATACTAAAGTAATTTTAAACAGGATATTTCCTATATTTCTATTTCATGGAGTTCGTTATTTCGATGCTGTTCAACCCAAGCACCATGTTCACAAACGTTCGCAAAGGAGGATAATATGAAACGGTCGCCTCTAAGTACAAAAACTTAAGTTTCAAACTTTAGTTTCAAAATATGCAAAAAAGTAAAACTTCAAAACATAGTAAATTTAAATAAAACTCATCAATAAATTAAATGTTTGAATCACTTACCATAGGTACTTATGATTATGTATGAAAAAAAAAGGCGTAAATGAGGCTACAAAAGAGAAAACGGCTGAAAATGCAGGTGAAATCATTTTAAAATTCTAATAAAAACCTAGTGCTTAGCTAAGTGATGTATTAACGAATTAATTCGAAAGTAATTTTGTTCGAAATAAACTAAAAAATAAACGAGTTATGAGGGTGGGGTAAATCATACTGCATGAAATTAGCTTCATCTAATTTAATTTGACAACAAAAAGCGGGTTCTGTAAGAAACGTAGCTAAATTTAAATGTACCTATTTGCAAAGAACTTTTTGTTTCCTCTATTTACCTAATAAAATTACTTAATTTATTGTACCTACAAATTTCTGGGCTTTCAACTACTGAGAACTATTATTTATTTTGTGCCCATGGGTTAATGCAAATTTATTATTAAATCCCTCCTTGGTTGGTACGGAATTCTCCATAGAGCCGCTGAAAGTTGGGACGTTGATTGATCGACCTAACCTCCACCTTCGAGCCTGGCTCCCTAATTGCTTCTATGTATTCACTGCTCATTTTGTTTTCTGATGTTTATTTGCGATAAATTCCTTGAAGGGAACAATCGTAAAGCAAATGTATGCTCTTCTATATGACGCGTGTAGGTAGTTAGGTATAATCAGCCATTAAAAGCTCACGGTAGAATTGTTTTGCATTTTAGTTTTTATTTAGGCTGTTATTAAAGATTGAAGTCCTGCTCGAGTTGACTGTTGCAGCTTAAGTAAACATTCCAATAATGGCAGTAATAGGGCTCTACTAAATGGGCCTCCACTTTTGTTACCGACGATACATATACTTCTTTGGTAATTTCAACCTCACTTAAATATTACTTTTCATAATTACTAGACGTTATAAGCAGTCTTAATATCCTAGAGGGCCGTGTTGTGTTTCAAAGAATTGATCTATTCGGGAAATGTATTCTGTAATTGATGTCTAGACCCTTTGCCCTGCTGTAGAATTAATGGGTAAACTTTAATTTACTTTTGGTACCATTACCGTACTGAGTTTTACTTACTTTACCTTCAGGTGGATGGCGCCCGTAAGCCTGGCAATCCACGCTCCCGGCTCCGACATGACGCCGACAGTCAATAGCATCAGGTACCTTCGAGATTGCACAGGCAACGAGCTCATACGGCAATACGTCACCTTCCACGTGTTCTTCTCAAACAAACATATACCCAGTAAGGTAAGCATTGTACAAAATACGACAGTTAAATACCTACGAATATTCAATTTAAAGTCATTTTTGCAAAAGAAGAAAGAAAGAAAGCATTTATTGAGTACAAAAACACGACAAACGCAGGAAGGAAGAAATGAACATGACACTGAAAAAAAATACTTACTTAAAACAACAACAAAATAGTGACATAAAAAAAAACATACATACAACCGAATTGAGATCCTCCTCCTTTTTTGAAGTCGGTTAAAAAGAAAAATACTTTAAAAGAAAAGTCTTGTGCTGACCCAAATGGATCGACCTCTGCAAAAGTGTTTTATAATGACTTGCATCGCCATTATACTATACATATTTGTCATATCCGGTCCCAAAATAGCTGAAAACATACAAGTGATAAAATATGATTAATTTTTTGTTAGGTACCTATGCATTAAAATAAATTATAACTCGTAGCAATACATAAAACTCAGGCGGTATAAAACAAAATGAGTGATACTAAAAATGTGTCGACTTGTCTAGATATAATACATATCGGTAGAGAATAAGTCTAATTGAATAATTCAATTCAGTCGTGAGACAATAGGTTATTTGAAAAATATTATTCACGTCAAAATGAAATTTAATATACATATATAGAAATATACCTACTCGGTATATTCATAACAAGCTTCTTTAAAATATCCTTGTTTGTTTATGAAAGTTAATTACCGAGCACTGATGTTATGATAAGCTTCAGATCATTTCATCTAGAGCAGCTCATGAAAATCCTATTGGCAACGTTCCAAGAGTTCCAATAAATGGATTTTACGAAATCCCTTTGTATTTCTGCCAAAGATCTATTTGACGGGAATTGTAAAAATATAATAGAAAATAAATTGTTGTTGGTCTTGTCAAAATTAAGATGAAGTAAATATGTTTTCAGATACCAGATCCAGAAAGTTATATGTCAAATCCATACCTCTGTTCTGGACCACCGCCGTATGTTGTGAACTCTTCAACGACTTACATGAAGGAGAAGAACCTCTTGTACCCAGTGAACGTGGCGAGGAACGTAGCAAGAGACGGCGCTCTTACGCATTTCATACTACCTTCCGATATCGAGCTATATCCTAGTCCCAACCTACCCCCAAGGTTCCTAAACATGATAGCCAGAAACGGAAAACCGCTCAACACGTCAAGAAAACCGAGAGTCTTCCCCATTAGTTTATTCGAAGTAGATGCTAAAGTTAACGCGCCTTTAACGAAAACAGAACTTCAAACTATGTTGGCTAACAAGACTGCCATACCATTCCACAAATTCGTCTGCCCCAATTGTCACAACATACCACAAGGACAACAATGGATGAATAAGAAAGAAACTAGTCGTAAGTTATTTTTTAATCAATTAGACTAGGCAATTTTAGACACTAGCAATATCTTCATCACGAAGTTGTAGATAGTTCTGTCGAGATGAACGAATTAATACTTACCTTAATGACAAGAACCCATGGACATGACTTTAATTGCTTCATTTCAAATATATCTTCCAAAATATTTGTTATATCTTGACCTTTGTGAACATGATCACAAAAACCCCATGAGTTTTTTGAACCTTCTTCACCTTGGTGGACGCGTTTCGAACGCACTCATCCTACTTAACGTAATTTTTAAGACGCATGTAAGTGATGTCATGCAAATTGTTTGATTATAAATGAATGAAATTTTTTGATTTGATTTGAATACGATATGGTAAAGAGCCTTCCTCGGAGATGACACCTGACATTCACCTAGTGAATCAGACAATCAAGTGGAAACGAGTGCCCATTACAGTTCACCTATAAAATGACGTCTGTGCGCACACCGCAACGGTTCACGTGTTATTGCAGTCGTCCGCCACCTTGACTAGTAGATAGAATGTCTCATGTAGGTACATTTTACCGCGCCTAGCCCAGCTAATCTTGATAACAATACTAACGGCACTCGCGAACCACATTTGCATTACAAAGCGTGTTTATTGCCAAAAATGCGGCGGTCGCATGTCGAGATGTGATGCAGTTGCAATTAATATCGATGCTGTTTAGTATTGTGAGCTATTTATGCCGTCTACAGCGTGGCTGGTCGTCGTATGGGGCATTCTAATTGCGTATTATGGTTCAACGACCGCGTATTGCCCGTTTCGTTCCCAGCTCTGTTTCCATTTCTCAGCCAATTTGCAAAAGCCCAATGTCAAGGGATGTATCCCACTATTTCCATTGATGGAAATACAGGTTCTCCCTATATTTCCATTGTTGTCGGTGAAGACAAAAATATATCTCTTAAATATACCTCAACTAGCGACCCGCCCCGGCTTCGCACGGCTGTATTATGCATGTATTATATCTAAAAACCTTCCTCTTTAATCACTCTATCTATTAAAAAAAACCGCATCAAAATCTGTAGCGTAGTTTTAAAGATCTAAGCATACATAGGGACATAGGGACGGCGAAAAGTGACTTTATTTTATATTGATTTGATAATGATGATATCTCTTTAGAATTTTATTTATCAGTAACTAGCGATCCGCCCCGGCTTCGCACGGCTATATTATGCATGTATTATACATATAAACCTTCCTCTTGAATCACTCTATCTACTAAAAAACCGCATCAAAATCCGTTGCGTAGTTTTAAAGATTTAAGCATACATAGAGATATAGGGACATAGAGACAGAATCAGAATCAGAATCAGAATCAGAATCAGAAAATATTTATTGAAGAACTGGGTACAATATGGTGTTATGGTTTTTACATGATACAGTGCCTAGCAGTTTATCCTTTACGGATGTACAATAATTGGTAAAATTCTAAATAGCAAAGGCTAATTTATAAGAAGTACGTATGTTCGTTAACTTCAAGTTGAATAGGTAAGTAGATAACATATTAAATTCTTGACCGCATTCAGTCTTTACCTAAGATTCAAAATATTCATTCAGATTGTAGAATGTTTTTGATATAAGCCATTTCTTAAGTTTTACCTTAAAAATATTACCGTTTAAAATTTTTAAATCTAACGGAAGGTGATTATATATTTTTATGGCTGATATGTAGGAACTTTTGTAATATAGTGCATTATTTATCTGAGGGATACATATATTATATTTATGTTTATTTCTTAAATTGTCATAACGACTTGATTTTTTACTAAAAAAATAGCCATTATTATTTTTTATAAATACGCAAATTTCTAAAATGTATATACATGTGAGAGTTAATATATTTTCAACTTTAAATAAATCACGTAAAGTATCTGTACTTTTTAAATTAAATATTAGTCTGAGACATTTTTTTTTTTGAACGCGGAACGTGGAGTTTACATCTACGGAGTTTCCCCAGAAAATAATACCGTAACTAAGCTGAGGGTAGACGAAACCATAATAGGCGCTTAATGCAACCGGTTTCGAAGTTATGTTTCGTAATATTGACACAGCATAGCAGTAATTAGATATTTTATTATTAACTTTGCTAACATGACTTTTCCAGTTGAGATGAGAGTCTATTGTTACTCCTAAGAAATTTGTCTCATTTATAATACTCACTGGTAAATTTAAAGGTAATGGATCGGTTTTATAATTTTTAAACTGAATGGCTTTAGTTTTGTCTAAATTTACTTTAAGATTAATTGAAGCTAACCATTGAACTATATTATTTATTGTAGTCGTTATTTCGGTTTCATATTCATTGAGATTTGAGTTATCGTAGGGTAGAAATATAGTGGCATCGTCTGCGAACATTATACATAGCTTATTAGTAACTTGTGGCAATTCATTAATGTATATTAAGAAAAGCAGCGGTCCTAATATGCTACCTTGTGGAACTCCTAATATTGTGTTTTCAAAAGGCGACAGTACACGCTCAACTGTTTTAGTTTTTTTATTATAAATATCTACAGCTGTACTTTGAGATCTTTGGCTGAGATATGAGATATGACAGAGAAAGCTACTTTGTTTTATACTATGTAGTGATTATTCAGGCCGTCATAAATATAAGAGAGGAAACATATTCTCAAATACCATAACTGCGTTTATTTGCCGCAATGGAAAGAATGGTATATAATTTGGAAAAAACGCTTGTCCCACTTTTTCCATTTCCATGAAAATAGTGGGATTCACCCATCTCGAGTGACTAATTATAATGTAATATATTATTATGTGGTAATATTTTACAAAGGACGTGACACCTAATTATCAATATATAGGTATCTCGTTTCCTTGCAGAGATGGAGGTGTTTTACGTGGGTAAGCGTCACGGGATCTATAAGCACTGGGAGCCTATATTCATCGGCACGCATCAGGACCCCTACTACGATGAGCGGCTCAGCTGGGAAGGCAAGCAAGATAAAATGACTCAGGTATGTCTGACATTAAATTGAAACAGTCACGACATCGAATTATGGTGTAATGATAATAATTTCAATGCTCATTATGTAATCACTGCCACTTACGTAGCAAATAATAGTAAGTACAGTTGGAATACCAATTAGCTGAACCACACGTGACCTAGAGCTTTTTTTTTCAATTAATTTATTTTTTAAGCTGTGCTCACTTCTCACACATCTGTAAAAAATGTACCTAGTATTTATCTATTTTATTATATTTTTAATATTGTAGTGTCTAATATATCGTTTAAAAAAATCAGAATCAGGTAAGTAACATTACTTTACAACCTTACAGATGTGCGAGTGAGCTATGTGTCACGTGGGGTTCAGCTAATTGGTATTCCGACTGTACCTAACAATATAAATAACAGCCGCGTAACTCCCGATCCCGTGGGAATATCAGAATAAAAATTAACCTATGTTACTGTCAATGGATCAATGTATCCTCACACCAAGTTTCATCGATTCGGTTCAGACTTTCGGAGCCTATATTCCTCTTTATTAAAAACTAGCGACCCGCCCCGGCTTCGCACGGCTATATTATGCATGTATGATACATATAAACCTCCCTCTTGAATCACTCTATCTTTTAAAAAAATCGCATCAAAATCCGTTGCGTAGTTTTAAAGATCTAAGCATACAAAGGGATATAGGGACATAGGGACAGAGAAAGCGACTTTGTTTTATACTATGTAGTGAAGTGAAGATGTAGATAAAGACATATATCATGATTTTATATAAGTGTTTATAAAACAATAACTCAATACAAATTGGCTACTTACAAATAAAATTAACTGAATGTATCCAGCATGGCGCAGATGTTATGCTGAAATTGTAAGTACCAAGTGAGAAATGAATGAGGAACATGTGGCTGAATTTAGTCTTTTAGTGTACGAGTATGAGATGAAACATGCGGTTATTTATATCGCAAACGTAATAATGATGTTGATATGCAACTGAATTGCGATACCACATCGTGTAACTTTGTTTCTTTTATATTTTATAGCTACGGTCGGCTGCATAATTGCAGCCCCCGGTAGAGTTAAAAAAATACTATTATTGGCATGTTTTTATTCTAATATTTTTGTTTGATAAATTCATGAGTTAGATGACTTTAAACTTCAACCGCACCTAAGCACCTGCTTTAGGTGCTTAGAATCTTCTTTGTGTTGAAAACATTCTTAAAACAGCCGGTTTAGAGCCCTACGGTGGCTCTGCAATTATGCAGCCGACCGTACGTAAATTAAGGTACCTGCGGAGGAAATGGAACCGACGCTCTCTCCTTACAAACGTAGTCGACTGTTTCCTCCCTGGGACTATAGCAAATATATTTGTTGCATAAAACTGTTATTTGTCATGACCGACCATGGTTCTGTCTTATTTTTTTTTTATTTTTTTTTACTCTTACCTTCTATGATAATTAGAAAATAAAAAAACCAAGACATAGAGTCATGGCAGATGAAGGTTTTATGCAACAAAAATATTTGTGCTAGTGTCATTATCCAGGGAGGAAACAGTCGACTACTTTTGTATGGAAAGAGCGCCGGTACCCTTTCCTCCTAAATACCACTAAAAAGGTTTTTTAAAAACTTTGATATTGTTAACAAAATAACAAGAAAATAAACAAATTAATTGTTTCTCAGATTGACAAATAAAACAAATACTTAGTTGTTTAATGAAGTGTTTGTATGTAGTTTTCTCGATTTTTACGAAATGTTTCAGGTGCCCCTTATTGCAGGTGAAGGTATACCTTATTTCTTAAAACAAAGCCATGATCAAGAAGTCACTTTTTTGACCCCCTATGCTCCCTCGCTGAACTGGTTCAGATCTTTTCAATCTTATCCGTCCCTCTAGTCCAAGTAAAAGACATGAAATGGAAACAAAAAATATGTAGTTTTCCCATTTTTTACGAAATATTTGTTTTTAATTCAGGTAGCAGGCGGCTCTTATTACACTGACTGGTAGCTTATTTCTTAAAACAAAGCCATGATCAAGAAGTCGCTATTATACTTTTTTTTTGATGGTCATAGAATAAACAGTTCTTAAAATTAATATAAACTATAAACTTACTGCCAATTACAGATTCAAAATATTTAAAATTTAATTCAATTAAAATATGCGTCGTATGCGTCTTATTATATAGACGTTATTTAACTTTGATCAAAGATAAAACTTTTTCCATGTACTATGTATGTAACTAGTTTCTAAAATATACATTTTTAATACGATTTCGCAAACAGACATTGATAGGAAGGATGTTTAAAGAGATAAGAGTTTTTTATATACTTTAGCAAACATTTGATATTCTCTCCTATCTACAATTCTAATAGTAGGTACATTGTAGCGCTTCACACAAAATATGATACAACTAGCAGCGCTCCGCGGTTTCACCCGCGTAACTCTCGATCCCGTGGGAATATCGAAATAAGAAGTAGCCTATAGCCTTCCTCGATAAATGGACTATCCAACACAAAAATATTTTTTTAATTCGAACCAGAGTCTCTTAGAATAGCGCGTTCAAACAAACAAACAAACTCTTCAGCTTTATTATATTAGTTTATTTAGGGTACCAGCTAGTAATATGAGCCACCTTCCACCTTAATTAAAAACTAAATATTTCGTAAATAATAAAGAAAACTCCAGATTTTTTTTATACGATGCATATTATAATTGAATAAAATTTTAATAATATGAATCTGTAATTGGCAGTATGTTTTTAGATTATATTAATTTTAAGAACTGTTTATTCTATGACAATCAAAAAAAAAGTATAATAGCGACTTCTTGATCATGGCTTTGTTTTAAGAAATAAGGTACTAGTCAGTAATAAGAGCCGCCTGCTACCTTAATTAAAAAACTAAATATTTCGAAAAAATTGGGAAAACTACATATTTTTTGTTTCCATTTCATGTCTTTTACTTAGACTAGAGGGACGGATAAGATTGAAAAGATCTGAACCAGTTCAGCGAGGGAGCATAGGGGGTCCGCGAGACCTTCCGAACTTATTATAAATTAGCGCTCCCCCAGTCTAGGGGGACCGTTAATCGTGAAATAGTTCGTGACAGGGGACCGTTGACCGTAGAGGAACAGTTAATCGTGAAACATAAAAACCGTTCATTATATAATTATGTTCGTTATTTTCAATCTGAAAAATAATTCATTTGTATTTTTCTTATTATTTTGTCACTTAAATGAAGGTTTTTACAAAACCTTTTATATACCCGCAAGCACCTTATTTGTTCTATTCAATAATGTGAAAAATCCAACTTTTCCTGCAAAAATACTAAGGTTTTGTTGTTTGTTTCCAGGGCTACGTTCTCTGCGTCAAAGACTACGAATTCATGATCCTAAACAACGCCTTCCTCATTCACAAGCCCGGCATCAAGCATTATAAGAAGGACAACAAAAGGGAAGCTGTCGCGAGACGCCAATCAATCTACGTCAAGAACATCATCATGCCTGAATTGAAAAAGTTATTCGGAACCAAGAAACAGTGCGTCCTGTGACGAAAGTATACAATTATTCAATTAGTCAAACTTTACAATTAAGAGCTTATTTATATCGTTGCTACACTAAAAGTCGTTGCGAAATCCGCCCAGGAGCTCTATTTTTGAATCGCTCGTGTGACATAGCTTCGTCGTATACGTCTACAAGTCACGTTCGACTTTCAAGTCGCATGCCACCAATTTTCTGTATTTTTGAATCGTTCGTCGTTGAAATTTAAAAAGTCAATTTTTGATCGTATTGCGCAGAAAATTTAAAACTGGTAGTTACTAATAAACATCCGAAATAATCCCAATAAATATAAAATATTTTTCAAAGATCGTTTCCGAATATTTGATTAAGATTGTTTGACGTAACCACTTGCCTGTCGGCGACGAGTGGTGGTCGATCGAGCGATTAAAAAATAGCGAATTTCCGATGTCGAACGAATATCAGTAGAAATCCAGCGCTCGACGCGGGGCGAACGATTCAAAAATAGGGCTCCAAAACGAAAATAATGAAAACGAATAAAGAAGATTTCTTATAAAAATAATCCCAGTGACTTTTTAGGAGTAAAATCAAAACAGGGTGTTTCCCATTACGTCGATTTATAGAATAAAACATATCAGTTACTCAAAAATCTCTTTACTAACAAACATAGCGCCCAATCAACAATTAAGTGTCACCTACCATCTTAATTAAAAACTAAATCTCGTTAAAATAGCTAAAACTACTTAAAACGCATCATAAGATAAAAATTTGTCAGTCTTATGCCCAAATACTTAAACAACTCTCAAATATTTAAGGGCCTCCTAAATATTTAAGATGCTCTTATGCCATATAAATATAAACTTAAAATGCCAATATATTCGGCACTTAAGTTAAGGAGCCTTTCAGTATTTGGGCGTTGTCAGTCTGAAAAAAAAAATCAAGGTTTTAAAAAAACCTTTTAGTGGCCCTTATTACTGGCAGGCACCTAACAGAGCTCGAAGTAAATATAAAACTTCAATCAAAAACAATTTTGTAGGGCAATAGCCCTACAAAATTGTTTTTGATTGTTTTTGATTGATTGAATTGTTTTCGATTTATTTATTTTTATTAGGTTATGTTATGCGATATTAATGTTACGTCATGTTTTACGTAACAGAATCAAACACGTCCTAAAACCGTCTTCTAAGTCAAATAATGTATATTTTGTAACGGTTTTGTAAAATATTGGTAAATGTATGACTCTCATGAGTTCCAGGTAAAGGTAAGCGCACACATAGCCGCACCACACGCGCCGCTGTCGCCGTAGCGAAGGATCCCCAAGGCCGATGCTGATGACATCACCAGCCGGCGCTGCGCGCATACAAACGGAGACTGCACCGCGTGCGGTGCGGGTAGGTGTGCGCTTATCATGAATAGAATATTTCTAATAAGAAATGAACGATTCAGTCACAATTAAAGTAACACGAGCACAAATTACATCAAGGTATTGCTTACGAGCTAAATAAAACATTTGTATATTTTTTTACTGTAAATACGTTTTATATCTATACCAGATAAATTAAACTAATTCTTTTAAATTCACTTAGCCTAGTGATTTTAATTTTAGACATGGCATAGTGTTATTATTTTTCTGGTTAGAGTTTAGTTTGTTTGCTTTTGCGATGTGAAAATGCACTTGACTCTTCACATATTTAAGTGCCTTTTCACATTCAATTTTATGTATAGTTATCGTTCTTAGCCTTTGAAATCATTAGTTCCTTATTATTAAGATTGTTTTTATTATTTAAATATTAAGTTCTGAGGTTTAGTTATATGTCACCACACCATCGTGCACCATACATTGCACTCCAACACTAGTGCTGCTGCAGTCAGTGGTGTGATGAATTATCCTATTTGGAGTATAAACTTCGCTTAAGGCAAGGCGCCAGAAATACCTGTCGCTTACAACTAACATTGTTGATTGTAACGAATGTGTTTTGTTGTTCTCAAAAGTGGGAATTTTAGGTGAAATCTTTACCCATATTTTGGGGTAATTTGAGACGAAAATTCCTTGTCATTTCAAACCTAGACTTGTTTTCATTCTTAATTTTAGGATAGCTTGAAAACTAAAAGAATTTTTGGCTCAAAGTCACACCAAAATATCGGTAAAAATCTCACCTACAATTCCATCACAGCACTTTTGAGAAAATCAAAACACGTTCGTAACAATCATCACTTTTCACCAACGAAGGCGACCGGTGCCAGTAGTAACTATTTAGTAGGCTGTGTACGAAGGTCGTTGGCGTCCCTTAAGCTTTTTATATTGCTTACTTATGAAAGACAGCTGTTTGCATTTGAAATTTATTTACGTACATTTTGTAGGAAAGATTTACTACTTAGCTCTATTTTAAAGTTTTGTATTGTCTAATAAATTGTTTTGTTCCAAGTCATAATAATTTCGGTGAATATTTTTCAAAGGCTGACCCTGAAAGAAGCCACACAATTCTCTGAAAAGTGTGAATATTTTCAATGAATATATTTTCAAAGTAACTTAGTATCATCGAACTTATATAACTAATGAGGGATTCTTTGAAAGCACCAGTTCTTAATGCAATGTTGCTCTAAATAAAGACGAAATAATTGAATTAAATTTTAAATTAACATTTCTTGAACTTTGGCTAGAGATATTCTACTTTTTAGATAGCACATTCTATTTGGAACTGACCGCCAAAAAAATTTAAATCACCCACGGTTTTGGTGAAAAAGAGACTCATTTGAGACATTATCCCCATCCAGTAGGCCTATTCTCTATCCAGTGGCTAACTCGGTGGACATCAATTTGATATGCACTTTGCCGTACATTGCTGCTATGACGTAACGTGGTAATCACCATCATTTTAGGAAAACAGTAATGTACTGCAAAGTGCATATCAAATTGATGTCCACCGAGTTAGCCACTGGATAGAGAATAGGCCCTCAGATTCAGGTCCCTGGCGATACTTTACCGTCCCAAAAACAACATCAAGAGCCTAGTCTTAATAATAAAAAAACATACATATTATGTTATCAAATAATTATAATATCGAATTTGAAAACAACACGAAAGGGTGGCTCGATTTTTTGGCGTATAGCAAAAAAAACTTCAAAATCGAATATTGTATGTAAACAAGTAACTTTATTACAATTATACATGTATACACTATTTATTAACGTATATTATACCTACTTATAGTATAAGAGCCTTAAGTTTATTTTACGAAATAAGTTTTCAGACCAAAAAAGTCGTAACTCATTGCGCAGAATAAACCTAATAGGTAATGTAGGTCTAAAGTCAATATTCAATTATCTAAGTGTAAACTTTATGGGCCTTATTGTGGTATAGCGATATAAATTAAGATGCTATTTGTGTAATAAAGTGGTTAAACTCACCACGTCCTAATGGTTTAGGTATAGTAACTAAGGATACGGAAATATACTATTCTCTTCTTATTTTTAAGTCAGTGATAGAAATAGTGAGCTGTGTTCAGAAATAGTGAGGGTTGCCATAAAAAAATTCGCCTTTTTAAATATTTTTTTTTAAAAGAGTTTTAGTGCCAGTGAAATGTATTAGATGGCCCAGAACCTATACCACTCCATCAACTTCGACCATATCCAGAGGAAAGAACTCTAAATATGTCTGGAGCCAACTAATCTGGGGGGTTGCATCACGATATTTCCCTTCACCGTAAGCGCAATATACATTTTTCATAATACAAAAATCCATTGGTGCCCAACTTTTGAAATGAAAGTAAAATTATCTACCACTAGTTCAACACCGCTGTAAAATTAAAAGGATAAAAAGCATTTGGAATTCCCTAATGCTTTTACTAACACTAAACAAAATAATACTAGAAATAGTGACTTCATAGGGAAGTTTGAAATATGCAGGCTTAAATCTTAATGAAAGTAAAATTATCTGCCACCAGTTCAACACCGTTGTAAAATTAAAAGGATAAAAAGCATTTGGAATTCCCAAATGCTTTTACTAACACTACACAAAATAATACTAAATAGTGACTTCATAGGGAAGTTTGAAATATGGAGGCTTAAATCCTAATGAAAGTAAAATTATCTGCCACCAGTTCAACACCGTTGTAAAATGTTATTAGGTATATGGATAAAAAGCATTTTGGAATTTACTAACACTAAACAAAATATTATTAAATAGTGACTTCATAGGGAAGTTTGAAATATGGAGGCTTAAATCCTAATGAAAGTAAAATTATCTGCCACCAGTTCAACACGTTGTAAAATGTTATTAGGTATATGGATAAAAAGCATTTGGAAATTTACTAACACTAAACAAAATATTATTAAATAGTGACTTCATAGGGAAGTTTGAAATATAGAGGCTTAAATCTTATGCAATAGACGTAACCCTTTCTATTCTGATTGAACAGTTGGGTAAAATTGTTTAATTTATAATAGTGAATATTATCATAATCTCTGCTAGCGTAGCTTTAAGCATGTAGCACAATTAGGTAACATTAAGAACTTTATGTAATTATAAATAAGGTATATCAAATTTTTGGGTTTTGGTTATGGAAACAGCATGTGGTGAGTTTCCACTGATAGGCTGAAAGTGCCTCCTAGTTATAAGTGCAATAAAAAAAACAATGGTTGTCTGTAAAGTCGATTTACGGATGATAATTTTACGTGATAACGTCATAAGAACTATTTTGTATCGTTGACATTACCATTTTGCATACATACGTTGCTATGGTTACTTGTCAATAACGCATGACGTCACACTTTTTTGTGAAGTGCACTCATCAATTTATAAGACGTTATCACGTCAAAAATCTCTAAATGTGATCATTTAAGCGAAAAATGTATTTATCGATATGACTTATTATAATGAGTAAACTTAGTGATATACATTTTATACATTGTCTTTAAATAATTTGGTAAATACAACAGGAAAATGTAATCAGTCTAATTTAAATAAAAATCTACAGTATGTAATATTGATTGTTTTATTCGTAACATACTAAAGCTAGAAAACCATAAGATAGATAGATAGATAGATAAACACTTTATTTGTACAACACACAAAACATTAAAAATAACAAATATGACGAGAAAGCTTATTAACTACGAAATTGTACAAACAGGCGACCTTATCGCTAAAGCCTCAAGTCATAAGCCTTATTATCCGAGCGATGTTCCCGGTTGCATTCCTTTCGGGAGCCCGGGGTCCGCTTTCCTAGCCTCCACTTCGCACGATCTTCGGCAAATCGGCATCCTGGTTTTGTAAGGCCATTTGCACGCATATCACCCTTTATGACGTCAAGCCAGCACTTCTTGGGTCTGCCACAACCTGGCGAAAGCGCCATGGCAAGACTACGTCCATACCTCTCTTTCTAGGTAAATACTTAAAACTTAACAAAGCCTTACAAGTATGGCTAAAGCTGATAACATAAAGCATATCACAGTGAAATTATCTTTAACATTTCCAATACACGACCTCCTATACGCTGGACCAGGAGGATAATGGCTATCAGGCGGTCTACTGGAGTCTCTAAATCTTGCGAACTCATCGTAAGTCGGAATCCTGCTTTTAGAAGGGGGTTCCTCTTGAGGTTCGGGAATCGCTTTAGTTTCAGGAACCTCTTTAGTTTCAGGAACCTCTTTAGTTTCAGGAACCTCTGTAGTTTCAGAAACCTCTTGTGGTTCAGGAACGGCTCTGGGTTCTTCTTTCTCCGGCTCACTTTGCTTAGATTCCTCTCTGTCATTGGAATAACCATTGGATAGATAAACACCATCGAATCTTAAATTTAATACAGCACGTGCAATTGCATTTTTATGGAGACTTTGTTGATTCATTGTTAAAGGAACTCTGTATCGTAGCATAGGATTTCCAGCTAATAAAATGAGAATAAATAAAATTATTTGGATATTAAAACCTGACATATGAGCTGACATTTTTGTCGTAGAGTTGCAAAGTTTTTGCAAAAAGCTTAAAAAACTCATTGTGATGTTGCTCTGGTAAGGAGTTTTTAACGTCTTTGTATTATACCTTTGTCCATAAAAACACAAAATACCTTTTTTATAGATAGACCTATATTCTAGGACCAAGAAGTAGATAGATAGATAGATAACTTTATTTGTACAACACAGAAAGAAACAGAACACGATAAACACAAAGTAAAGTAATAGCTAGAAAGTATAAGTTGCACTAATTTGACGACCTCTGTGGCGCGTCGGGCGAACACCCGACTGCGACGCAGAAGGTTGCGGGTTCGATTCCCGCCGGGAACAAGTATTTATGCTGACCATAAATTCTTGTGTCTGGTTCTGGGTGTTTCCTATATGTATAATATGTATATATTAAACACATAATAGGTACATAAAAGGTACATAAGGTACAGGTAAGGTACATAAAACAAAACTACCAGGCGTATGAAGTCGTGGGCAACAGCTAGTAAGTACTAATTAATAATTCTAATGGGTAGTTTTTCTCCACCAATCCTGAATGATTTTCACTGCGTGTTAAAACAGAGCTTTAAGAACTATAATTAACTAGCTGCGCCCCACGGTTTCACCCGCGTTAGTCCCGATCCAGTGAAAATATATGACAAAAAACGCTGAGCAATTTCACAGATGCCAAATTGACATTTGACATATGTCACTTTGACATCTGTCACTTTGACATCTGTCACTTTGACATCTGTCACTTTGACATCTGTCACTTTGACATCTGTCACTTTTTCGACACTTTTCGTAATATTTTAGACAATTCACACAATATCTTTATAAATTATAGCCTATGTTCTATTCTCATGTATAAGCTATATTATTGTAAAGTTTCATTAGAATCCATTCAGTAGTTTTTGCGTTAAAGAGTAACAAACATCTATACATCCATACATACAAACTTTCACGTTTATAATATTAGTAGGATATAAAATAATTAAAATAAAATAAAAAATATATAATTTTTAAACTAAGTATAGGAACTTTAGAATCTACTGCACAGAAAAAAAGTTTCTTGAAACATGAAAAATAATCCTCTCTCTAATAGAGAAAATAATATAATGTTTTTAGTTTTATATTCTTGAAAAAAATGTGCAGTATTTTTAAGAATTAAGAATCCCCTGTTCGACGGGGTCAACTCATGAACGCACGTGGCTAAAATTATAGCTATTTCACCTTACACTGTTTAGGAAAAGGAAAGGCTCAGTAAAGAGCAGTATAAAGATATTACGCATACAACAATTTCAGCGTCAGGACACTACCACACACTACATTACATAAACACGTTCGGGCTCGCTTCGGTCGTTACCGCCGCGCGACTCGGCGCGACACATCACACACACAGTGACAACAAGCTGCACGAGTGTAAACACCGCGTGCTCGGCTTGCGATCGGTGCGGTGCGGTGGTGAGCGCCGCCCCGTGCGAATGTGTACAATCAACGGTCAAAAGTCCACCGCCATCGTAACGTTTACAATCCTGTGCAGCACTATTTGAACATTATGTAACCTGTTGATCGAACCCACATTGGTTGGTGTAGCGGGTGGCGGTTTATACCACTCGGCCAACTAAACACAGCTAACATGTTGAAAATAAAAAAACTTGAGAGGTGTCAAGGGACACCCGGATGGAACGAAGTTCCTTTCGATGAATTAGTGAATAAATTGTATTTTTTTTTAATAATCGTCGCGACACCACACTGTTCAATGGGAAATAGAAAGACGAAACGAAAATAACTGGCTTGCTTTCTATGCAAAAAGTGTCGTTACAGCTTTTGGTTTTCAAGTAATATTATTAATAATATTATTATTATTATTGACGGATGACAAATGACGGACGACAAATGACGGACGACAAAAAACGGACGATAAATAACGGACGATAAATAACGGACGACTATTGACGGACGACAAATGACGGACGACAAATGTTAGACGACAAAAAACGGACGACAATAACGGACGATAAATAACGGACGACTATTGACATGCAATGCACGATGCAATAGCTTTACCGCGGCAGTCCCCGAGTGCCACGCGTATTTTTTTATATATTTTTTTTTTGCAAATAATCGTCGCGACACCACACTGTTCAATGCGAAATAGAAAGACGAGACGAAAATAACTGGCTTGCTTTCTATGCAAAAAGTGTCGTTACAGCTTTTGGTTTTTAAGACGTTTCAAAGTGATCTATGTATATATACATAAGCATCGAAATAGTTGCATCTAGTCACTATAACACAAGCCTAGTTGCGCCTAGTCACCATAACACAAGCCTAGTTGCGCCTAGTCACCATAACACAAGCCTAGTTGCGTCTAGTTACCAAAACACAAGCCTAGTTGGGTCTAGTCACCATAACACAAGCCTAGTATCGTCTAGTCACCATAACACAAGCCTAGTATCGTCTAGTCACCATAACACAAGCCTAGTTGCGCCTAGTCACCATAACACAAGCCTAGTTGCGTCTAGTTACCAAAACACAAGCCTAGTTGGGTCTAGTCACCATAACACAAGCCTAGTATCGTCTAGTCACCATAACACAAGCCTAGTATCGTCTAGTCACCATAACACAAGCCTAGTTGCGCCTAGTCACCATAACACAAGCCTAGTTGCGTCTAGTTACCAAAACACAAGCCTAGTTGGGTCTAGTCACCATAACGACCTCTGTGGCGCCTCTGTGGACCATTTGACGACCTCTGTGGCGCGTCGGGCGAACACCCGACTGCGACGCAGAAGGTTGCGGGTTCGATTCCCGCCGGGAACAAGTATTTATGTTGACCATAAATTCTTGTTTCTGGTTCTGGGTGTTTCCTATATGTATAATATGTATATATTTACAAAAAAAAAGTATATAAGTAGTTTATCCGTTATCTGGCACCCATAACACAAGCATTAAGTTGCTTAGCTTGGGGCTGGATGGCGATGTGTAATATGTCCTGAAATATTTATTTATTATATTTATTTATTTATTTATTTATAACACAAGCCTAGTATCGTCTAGTCACCATAACACAAGCCTAGTATCGTCTAGTCACCATAACACAAGCCTAGTTGCGCCTAGTCACCATAACACAAGCCTAGTTGCGTCTAGTTACCAAAACACAAGCCTAGTTGGGTCTAGTCACCATAACACAAGCCTAGTATCGTCTAGTCACCATACCACAAGCCTAGTATCGTCTAGTCACCATAACACAAGCCTAGTATCGTCTAGTCACCATAACACAAGCCTAGTATCGTCTAGTCACCATAACACAAGCCTAGTTGGGTCTAGTCACCATAACACAAGCCTAGTTGGGTCTAGTCACCATAACACAAGCCTAATCGTGTCTAGTCACCATAACACAAGCCTATTTGAATTAAAAAATGCGAAATAGAAATGAAAATATCTGGCTTGCTTTCTATAAGAGAGAGAGAGACAGACAGAGAAACATGCGACGCCACATAGTTCCAAAAAATGTTTTACCCGTCTAAAACATTTTTTGGAACTATTCGTTCCATTTTTTGGAACAATCGTTCCAAAAAATGTTTACGTTGTATTTTTTGTTTTTTGTATTTATGTATATTTTGATCTTAGTTATTATAAAAAACCGCACGTAGTTTTAAAGATCTAAGCATACAAAGGGACATAGGGACGGCGAAAAGTGACTTTATTTTATACTATGTAGTGATGGTGAAAAAGAGAACCCTCAAACGGTTCAAGAGTTACGCAACTTGTACGTAAATATTGCGGTAGGTAATTAGCGCTGTGCAATTTGAATTTGGCGCGAACGATATGACCTTCACGGTATGACACGAGCCGAAATTACATGTGAAATTCACCAGCTAGGTAGGTAGGTACTCGTTCGTCGGTTCGTTGTATAAACTGTTTTTATTGGATGCGAGATTCAGATAATAGTTCACTATTGGTTGGCAAAATCACTGTCACTTGTCTTCATTGGTCCCCGTGCGACTTTGACAAACATTACGACTATTCGTCGATAGCATCACACACACATTGAATGCTAAATCGTTACGTATACATTGCTGGTAAAGCCAGTTATACAAAAGTATTCGTGAAGCTATAGCGCGCATTGGATTACATCTCCCCCCGCTACCCGCGTGACGGGGTGTTACTGATAGGTGAAAGGTAACGATGTTTTGAACAAAATACGGGCTGGGAAATTTTGTAAACAGACCTTTCGAATTTAGAAAAATACGAAAAATCTGCAATATGAATCCTTTGAAAGTTAAGTTATATGAACTAATTGATAAATTTACTACATGATGTAGGTTTCTTATTTGATATTATATTTCTGCCGGCGTAGCTATTTTACCCGTGAAATGCGCATTATTTTTACTGAAAATACTGAAGTTTTGATGGCTATAATTAACAAAATAAATATAATTTGTCTATTTCGTCGCCTACATGGGCTAGATATAGACTTGTTATGTAGATTTAACTTTTGTTTTTTTAAATGCCATAAAGAATAAATGGATAACACTCTAAATTCATTTGTATGGAAACACGATCGACCAGCAGCACCTGAATAGGTATTGCTTTGAAATTAAGAATTAGAAATGTTTTTTTTTACTGAAACTACTAAGTACCTATACCTACTATTTTTTTCTGTGTAAACCCAAAGGGTTAAAACGGGCCCCTTTTACTAATACTCCTGTCCGTCTGTCTGTCTGTCACCAGGCTGTATCTCATGAACCGTGATAGCTACACACTTAAATATTCACGGATTATTATGTATTTTTTTCTGTATTTTAGCTGGCAGCCCTACAAAAGTTTCTGATCTGAAAAGACAATTCGTTAAAACAATTGAAAGATATCCCCCTTTTTCGTTCACCGTTCCCAAATATTATCCACTAGCAGCGCTCCGCGGTTTCACCCGCGTAATTTCCGATCCCGTAGGAATATCAAAATAAAAAGTAGCCTATAGCCTTCCTCGATAATTGGACTATCCAACACAAAAATAATTTTTCAATTTGAACCAGTAGTTCCTGAGATTAGCGCGTTCAAACAAACAAACAAACTCTTCAGCTTTATAATATTAGTATAGATGAATCACCGAACTGTGAAATTCCGAATCACACGTACCAGACGCGTACCCGTCGAATATAAATCGAGTTTCAGATGAGGAACTTATCCAACTACGTGCGATGCATTCCAACTTTATCTCCCGGGAGATAACTTAGCGAAGGAACTTAAATTAGATGTCTGTTTAACTTAAACTAAAGTTGCCTGATTATGGACATGTGGTAAACTTTGCGGTAACAGGAATTAAGTTCTGCAACAGCTGTAGTTTCGATGCTTTTAACTGATTAAAAAAGATGGATGTTCTCATACAGTCTAAAAAAAGGTATGTGCAAATGAGGACCGGATGACCGGTACACATTTTTTCACAGAATTTTATAATTACATTAATACAAAATCGCTCAGTTGCATCGCAACATAATCACTACATAGTATAAAATAAAGTCGCTTTCTCTGTCCCTATTTCCCTTTGACCGCTTAAATCTTTAAAACTACGCAACGGATTTTGATGCGGTTTTTTTTAATAGATAGAGTGATTCAAGAGGAAGGTTTATATGTATAATACATGCATAATATAGCCGTGCGAAGCCGGTACGGGTCGCTAGTAAGAAATATAATGTTCAAATAGTGCTGCACAGGATTGTATACATTACGGTGAGCAGAGACTTTTGACCGTTGATTGTACATCATAGGCAAACGAAATAGAGATAATTATCGACATCGAAATCTATAGCCTTTGTGGACACACAAATTACTAATAATAGTTAAATAAGTGCCTAGTAAAATTCTTTGATTTGAGAATGTCTTTTATTCGTGTCTGAAATACTAGCAGCCTTGACCGATGGCAGGTACATAATTAAATACGTCCTTGACATTTGAAAATAGTAAACGTAAATCTGCCGAATTTATATAAAGTTCACGTAGTAGGTAGGTACAATTTAGCTATAGACACACAAAATTAATGATGTTAATCAGGATTTAAGACCTTAAATCCTAAAATCAACACAAAATCAAGATTAAGTCCTTAGATCTTGATTTAACTCCTTAACCGGAAGTTTTGAAAATAACCCTTCATTTGCTGTTTGGCTTCCCAAGAGTTCAATATCATTATAATTCTGTTTTAATATTTGTTGTTATAGCAGCAACTGAAATACATCATTTGTGAACATTTCAACTATTAAATTAAATTGTTAAATTGAATCAGAATCAGAATATTTTATTTGTCTAGATCTAGAATGTAGTTTACATAAGTATGATGTTAGTATGGTTAGTACGTGCTTACATTCTACCAGTCATCTGGTGTACAAATATGTGGGTAGGATATGAGTTTTATAATAATATAATCTTCTTCTCTACATATAATAAATTCGAAGTTTTGGAAGTAAGCGTTCTACGTCCATAATGATCTTAGCACTATAGAATTCGCTAACCTTATATAGCTCCGGTAGAAAAAAATCTTGCATGCGCGATTCAGGTTTTCTTAAATTTAGAAAATCACAAATTAGTTGATTATTCTTTTTGTTCTGCTTAAAAATTTTGTACACTTATGTATTTTAAGAATACATAGCAATATACACATTTTTTAACTAGAAAATAAAGTAATTAATTTAATAAGATATTTTTTTTTAATTTCAAGTAACTAGCGCCATCTCTTGGTTTTCGCGAAACTACCATTCATCTCAGAAAATTTTGATTTTATTTGTTTACCTTTGTTTGTGCAGTCTAATTTCGGGAACTAGGAAACAGATTTTAACATAATCTTCACGAATGTGTTCAGAAAATATCAGAAGAGGTTTAGGTATTTCAAGTAGATTTATGTTACTAATTAAAATTTGATATTTCTTGGCGTAAAAAATAAACCATAATATTTTTGCATGAAAACGTACAGAACGTAGGGATGATGTCAAAATTGTCAGTTTGACATACGGAAAGAAGCATCTAGCGCCATTTCTTTTTTATTTATAATTTTACTATGGCTTCGCATTATTACTATCGTGCATATAGCCAGTGTCGCGGTCAAAGAAAATTAAATCCAATGCAGGAGCGTTTTTTGAATTTGGAACATTACAACGCTCCAGCAATTTTGTATGAACATGTGTATGAAGCGGCGTGCTGGGGTTATTAAAAACTTAAATACTCTTTGATTGGATCTCTTTTATCAAAGTACTAGCGACCCGCCCCGGCTTTGCACGGCTATATTATGCATGTATTATCTTCTTATCTATATCTATCTATATCTATACATATAATATCCTTTGTCCTGACTGACTGACTGACTGACTGACGGATCAACGCACAGCCTAAACCGCTGATCGTAGAGACTTGAAACTTGGAGGGTGTGTTCTTTGTATGACGTAGGTATCCGATAAGAAAGGATTTTCCGAAATTCTACCCCTAAAGGGGTGAAAAAGGGGAGCAAAGTTTGTATGGGACAACGTGATTCCTTGGTCTAATCTACTTCAAATTTTGCATAAACTTTTTGACAGAATTGATGGAACACGTGTTTCATATTTTATTGAAATTCATCCCCTAACGGGGTTAAAAAGGGGTAGAAAGTTATTTTGGGGTGATTTCCTCCGAAGTTGATATCAATACTCCTTTTAAATCACCTACATTTGACAGTCATTTCGATTTTATTCAAAAAAGGTTGCACTTTTAGGAGACGGCCTCATGGGGACGTAGAATTCGAAATTTGAAATGGTAGAACATTGTCTCTACATAGTATGAAATATACGAATCATTCTATATTCAAAAGTAGCTGCACCTCGCGGTTTCACCAGCATGTCCCGATCCCGTGGAAATATGGAATAAAATGGGATATGCGTAGGATAAAAAGTATGCTACACTATTATGTATTCTGTGACGTTCGTGTTTAGTGGGACGCGTTCGTGTCGTCACGGGCGGCCGGGGTTTCTCGAACGGCTGCAGTTTTTCGTTGATTACTCAGGTTCTACTTATTGGATTTAGATGTAAAGTATAACACGACCTTCCTATCCTAGCTATCTTAAAGTGAAAACAGATTTCAATTGGTTTAGGCGTTTTTTATTGTATAAGTAACAAACAGACAGACACATAGACTTGAACTTTAAAAACTACATGTTTTTGTTTCAATATTTTCAAAGTCCCTCAGAACCATTTTTTTTATTTGCTTCCAAGTAAATACAGAATTTTCGTCCTCTCTGCCTTTATAATGAGTATCAAAGAAAACATGTGAAATATAAATATAAAAGAATATAAACTAACCTACCGACTTCGGTAATTTTAAAACCCAAAGAAATTTATTAGAGTTAAAACCAATAAAAAATCCTATTAGAACCATTTTGGACTTATACGCGGACGAAGTCGCGGGCAAAAGCTAGTATAAAAATAAGTCGGGTTTTCCTTCCTGACGCTATAACTCCAGAACGCACAAACCGATTTAGATGATTTTGGTTTTGAAATGTTTGTCGTAGTCCAGGGAAGGTTTAAACGGTGAGAAAGATCGGACTTACGCGAGTGAAACCGCGGGGCGCAGCTAGTATAATAATATAATAAGACATTTATTTCAAATAACAAAGATTCATATTATGTTAGTAACAAAAATTGGACTTACATGCTAGTGTTAGTTAAACGTACTATAAAAACAAATAAATATGATACAGCCTACTTAATTGCATGGAGTGTTATCCAGCGTGCCAGCATCGGCGAGTCCCACCGCTCCATCAATGTGCTCAGGATGGTGTTGGGGCTACCACGCATGCGGTGGAGTAGAGATGCGCAACGTTTGCGCATAATGGCAGCCAAACCGTCTATGCGAGATTCCGCGAACATCTGTGTCGCGCTACAATAACGCGGCAACCCCATCAACACCCTGAATGCATTGTTGTACTGTATTCGGAGGTCGCTGTATGTCCTCTTGGTGTAATTCACCCACAGTCCGCAGGTATAAAATGACTGGCAATAAGCTTTAAACAGCGCCGTTACCTTTACTGCCGATGTACACTTAGCAAATCTGCGTGCGAGCATGTTGCAGCGGACAGTCAACGACCTCCGTTCCCTCTCTATGTCTTGCATATCCTTCATATCCTCAGAAACCCAGTGGCCCAAATACTTAAAGCTCTCAACTTTTTTCAGAGACATACCTTCGAGCATTATATTAGGTACATTGGTATACCGTTTTGCGTCTGGTGTAAACATCATAATTTCGCTTTTGGCTCCATTATATTTAAGCCCCTGAGCCCTCGCATATGACTCACAGATGCCAATCAGTTTTCTTAGTGCACCGCTAGATGGGCTCAGCAGCACCATATCATCTGCATAACTGATATTGTTCATACAGATTCCATCTATATGACAACCGATACCGGTACTGCTGAGCTCATCAAGCAGGCCGTTTATGTATAAATTAAACAGCGTTGGAGAGCTCAAACCTCCCTGCCTTACACCACACTCCAGCCTGTAGGGTAGACTGGGTACGGTTGAAACTAAGGACGGTTGAAACGACTTGAATATCTCGCAAACCGTTAGCGGGGCAGGGAGGGGTCCAAGGGGAGAAGGACGCGGGCGGCCCGCGCGAGCACGAGTCTTAGTGTTGCGTCGCTCTCCGCTCGCTCTGGACGTTTTTAGGGGACCCTATTGTATTTTTTCAACCAAAAGTAAGTATTTTAACTTGAATAATTTTTCTATTATTTTCGTGTGTTTGTGTGTAGTATGAAGCTTGTAGAATGAGACACTGTGTCTAGTTTTTACATCTCATTATTGTAGCAAAAAATATAACGGTTTTTTATTTAAAATAGGTATTGGGTACAGTTGAAACAATTTTTGTGGGTACCGAGAGTACGCGTAAGAAAGACTTCGAGAGGAAAAATAGACATGTCAAAGTACAGCGACGCTTATTAAGAGGTGAAAGCAGGTAATTCATTACGAAAAGCGGCAGAAAAGTATGGAGTAAACCACTGTACGCTCCTAAGATATATTCGAAAACGAGATGCATCTGGTGAGGACCACAATAAACTCATTGGATATAAACCACATAACCGAGTGTTTAATGAGGAGCAAGAGCGACGCCTTTCAGAGTACTTGATTCAAAGCGCAGATATATTGTTTGGTTTACCAAAGATAGAGGTAAGAAAATTAGCCTATGAACTTACAGTTTTATATAATTTACCACGACCTCGAAAGTGGGATGAGCAAAAGTTAGCAGGTGAAGAATGGTTTCGGATGTTTATGAGAAGAAACCCCGAACTGTCTCTACGGGCAGCACAAGCAACAAGTCTCTCCAGGGCGACTAGCTTTAACAAAACTAATGTCGATGCTTTCTATGATAATTTAACTATTGTCATGGACCGTCATAAGTTTGAGCCTCAAAACATTTACAATATGGATGAAACAGGCATAACTACAGTGCAGAAACCGGATAAAGTGGTGGCTAGGCGTGGTGCTCATCAAGTGGGTTCAGTAACTTCAGCGGAAAGGGGTACTTTAGTCACAGTTGCCTTTGCGGCGAATGCCATCGGAAACGTAATTCCGCCATTCTTTGTTTTCCCGCGAGTTCGTTTCCAAGATCATTTTATTAGGGATGGACCCATAGGCTCCGCTGGAACTGCCAATCCTTCAGGCTGGATGCAGGATGATACATTTATGCAATTTCTGGAACACTTCCAAAAACATACAAATGTTTCTTCTTCACATAAGGTGTTACTTCTGCTTGATAATCACTCTTCACACATCCATATTAATTCTCTAGACTTTTGCAAGAACAATGGCATAATCTTACTATCATTCCCACCTCATTGTACACATAAACTTCAGCCGCTTGATAGATCTGCTTTTGGCCCCTTAAAGAAAGCTGTTAATTCAGCGTGTGACGCATGGATGCGAAACCATCCAGGCAGGACGATGTCCATTTATGATATTCCGGGAATTGTAGCTTCTGCCATGCCAATTGCACTTACGTCCTCAAATATTCAATCTGGC
Source organism: Idaea aversata (assembly GCA_907269075.1). Taxonomy (NCBI): domain Eukaryota; kingdom Metazoa; phylum Arthropoda; class Insecta; order Lepidoptera; family Geometridae; genus Idaea; species Idaea aversata. The sequence continues at coordinate 6,384,324 of OU026084.1, forward strand.
TTTCGCAAAACAGGAACTTACCCATATAATCGAAATCTGTTTACTGACCTTGATTTTGCTCCTTCATTTGTAACTGATAGACCAAATCCCGAGACTAATACCATACCAGCCGCTGTTATTGATGCATCTGTTAGTAGCCTACCTGAAGAGCCTATATTTGAAACTGATCGGCCAAATCATGAAAATGCAGCAGAGGCAGCAGTTCCTGTATCAAGACCGTCCTACCCACCTGAAGACGAAACGCCGCCACTATCGCCTTCTGTGCTAAATGAACCATCGTCGGTAGATATGATGATTCTAACACCACCCAGACATAACATCAATATTAACATTGAGGAACCAGAACCCAGTACAAGTGCTCAAACAATCGCTGTGGCCTCTGATGTATTTTCCCCGGAAATTATACGACCATTTCCGAAAGCACCTCCGAGGAAAAATAATAATCGAGGGAGGAAAACCAGGAAGTCTACAATTTACACGGACACACCAGAGAAGGAGGAGATAAGAAAGGAACATGAGGCACGACTTAAACGAACCAAAGCTAAACAAGTTAAGAAACAACTGGATGGTGAAAAGAAGAAGCAGTTGGATGGTGGAAAACGTAAAAACAAGAACACGAAAGAAAAAAAGAAAAACGTAGAAGATGAAGCGTCATCAGAAGAAGAGGAGTGGTTCTGTCTTGTGTGTTTGTCAGCGTATTCAGAGAGCAAATCACGAGAACGATGGATCCAATGCACCACTTGCAAATTGTGGGCTCATGAAGAATGCACAGACGGTGGTCTAACCTATCTTTGTCATAATTGTGACTCAGAATACTCAGATTAATTTTGAAATAAGTTTCTTGTTAATTTTCAAATTTTATTTTATTTGTAATGTTTAAAAACCAGATAGGTATTTTGTTGATTTTTATTTTGGTTTTTGTTACTTTGCGTACAATGTTAAGTAGATTTTATCTAATGTGCCATAAAAAACGTTATAGGTTGATTAAAAATATCGTTAGAAGTACTTAAAATATTGAAGACTGATTGTTTTTGTCACAGAGTTCCTTAATTATTATTAGATTTAAATAAACATTTAATAAAACTTTTTATAACTTCATATTATGTTTCATTTTCATGTGTTTCAATTGACCCCAATCACTGTTTCAACCGCCCCTGGGTTGGGGACGATTGAAACAAAACGATATCTATTTTAAATTTGAGCTACAACTAAAACTATTACACTTAGAACTAAAATCACACTATCCATTAGTAGATAAAACCATGCTTTTTCATTTAACATATACTTTGCAACGTTTGGATAATAAATAACAAAACCATGAATGAAATTAGTGAAATTGTTTCAACCGTACCCAGTCTACCCTACTCATCAGAAAAGGTACCGGCCCACCTTACATTGTTTTTCTGATGACCATACCAGTACTTAAAGAGTGATAGAATTTCGTCGGGCACGGAAGTTTCACATTTAATTTTTTTAAGATCGAATGCTTTCGATAAATCTAAAAAACACGCATACACTGGAGTTTTTCGCGCAGTATAATATTGGACAGTCTGCTTAAGGCATAGTATGGCGCTTTCGGTGGACTTTTAAAAATACATTAATTACACATAAATTTTAAATAAGATTTACATTAATTGAGCACTGCACCAGGTCCGATTCAATATATATTGTCAAAAAGAATGGAATCACTGTTAATATAAATTGATTGAATGTTAACTTATTAATGATAATACAAATATGTCGTAGCCATGTCGTAGCACGGATTGACAATATCCCTAACGATCCCGTGGTAATATCGGGATAAAAATCGCCTATGTTATTTCCAATTAATCAATGTATCTTCATACCAAGTTTCATCAAAATCGGTTCAGTCGTTTTGGAACCTATTAGTAAACCAAAAAAAATTTGATCTTTATTATATTAGTGTTGACGTAGATTAGTAGTAACTATTAACCACGGCAGTGTTGGCCTAGTGATAGATACCTCGACATTCATTCCCGAAGGTGTTGGGTTTGAATCCTGGCCGGCTGTGCATTAATGGTTTTTTTCCTTAGGAAAATGTATGTGTTAATTGACATTGCTCTGACGGTGAAGGAAAACATTGGGATGAAACCCGTGGCTAAGTTTACTCCAGGCGTACCAACGAGTTATTTTGACTAAGCTGAGAGTAGTACTAGGTGCTGGACAGGTCTAAATCATCCTCAAGTGAAAACAACCCAATTAAAGAGGTGTAGTTGCGGAAAAAACCCGTATACAAATACAAGTACTTAATAACTATATACGCCCATAGTGTTTTTGACTGTGATCCTACTTACAACTACAAAATTTACGTCTCCACCGTACTGTTTATGACGTACCCACCTATGGACAATGCAATTTACCTAAAGCGTGCCTATCTCGTTATTTAGAATGTTCAATCAAACGACCACAACCAATCGATTTTAAATGCCGTGGGAATTACTGTAGGTAGGTATATGAGACAGAAAAACACTATAATCTTTCTATTCTGATAAATAAAACACTACATTTGAAAAAAGGAAACATCATAAACACTTAACGCCTTTTTTGCATAGGAATTTGTCTTGTTTATTTTAAGTAGGAAACACAAATATCTATATATGTATTAGGAAAAATACGCAATTAAGATTCGTGTGAAATTGTATAACGGAATTTCCAAAAAATGTAAGACGACAGAGTTCTAAAGGATTAACTTAAAAGGATAAACAAAGAAGATATGCGGGAAAATCCATAAAAAAAAATTAAAAAAAAAACATACATACAACCGAATTGGGAACCTCCTCCTTTTTTTGAAGTCGGTTAAACAAGAGGTTTTGTTTCTTCTAAAGAGAAACCGGTGGCCGCTTTATTAAAAAAGAAAATAAATAAAAAGGAGAAAGAAGTTTCATTCTATATTCCTAGCTGTGGTGGTCACTGGTCAGTGCCTAAAAAGGTTGCACTGTTCACGTAAAAAATACTGGCCATTATCCGCTAAAATAATGCTCAGAAAAAGAAATAAAATCCGTTTTCTGAGAAATAATGTTGTAAAAAAAGAAAAAATGAAAAAGAGAAGTTTTATAAGAAGGTTTATACTTTCTGATTTTAGCATCCTGGCTGATGCCTATATAGCTGCGGCCTGAGTTTTAAGAAAAGATAAATCTCATGAAAATGAAAATCTGCATGAAAATGATAGGCTATTTTCTTATTCTGTAGTACACGGCTACGAAATGGAGATCATGTTACGACGTACATTGAAATAAGAAATTATTATTATTTTGATGTAAGTAGATTCATTTCAAAATCATAAGTAAGTAAGTACTTGACTTACTAAACGATGTGTCCAAAGATTTACCGCCTTTCTCATTCGTCATACACGGATAGCTGTCAAATCCTGATGTAACACGAGGTGCGGTCGAGATGGGATTTGGTTTCACAAGATGAGCTCCTTCAAGGTCGTAACTCATCAACTCTTGCGCATCGCCATTCAGTGCTTCGGCAAAGCTCGTGCGAACGTGTTACCCTCTGGACATTAAACATTACAATATGAGACGGATATTTGTGATATTAGCCTGCGTTTGCGCAGTTGGTAAGTTTTTATTGTAAACGATAAAGCAGCTGAAAACTCGTAGAACATAACTTCTCTCAATAATTATCCTGAGGTATACCTTAACATAAGAACCTGAAAATGTCTGAAATAAATTCGTAACTCCATGTTCGGTTTTTAGCGTACAATAATTGCTTCTTTTATTTGCTTAAAACAAAAAGAAAATATTCGTGATTTTGATAAAATAAGATACAAACATAATTATATTATTTCTCAACTATAACTTTTTTTCTTTTAGCTTTAGAACAAAAATAACGCATTTGTTAAAAATATTTTCCTCACAATTTAAATCTTAACACAATACAATTAAATTAACGTGATTGTCGTAGTATAAGTTTCAACTTGCTAAATTCTTCAATTATGTGTAGGTAGGTATAATAACTAAAGTCAGATAATCTAGGAATTGATCTCAATGCCCGAATACTCAAACGAATCTCAAGGGTCCCCTAAATATTTAAGACGCTCCTATCCTATTGATCATCATCATCCGAGCGATGTTCCCGGTTGCATCCTCTTAGGAGCCCGGGATCCGGTCCTATCCTATTGATGCTTACACTTAAATGTCAATTTAATCGCCAATTAATATAAGTAGCTTTTCAGTATTTTGGCGTAACCTACATATAGATACCTACTCTACTAAATAAGAAATTCAATAGAGCTTTTTGCACCACACGAATTACAAGATATCTCCTTTCAAATCTGTTAATAATACTAGTTCTCATCAGAAACTTTACAAAAATAGGATTTCAGAACATAGTTGCAAAGTTGTTGTTAATTATTAAGACATGTTCTTGAATAAATCTGTGACCAAGGTGGAAGTCACGCGCGGCTCGTTGAGAACAATTGCTAGATTATCTGAGTTTAGTTACACATAATTGAAGAGCTTAATTGAATTCATTGTTAAAGACCGGCTATCAAATTAACGCTTGTATCTACCTAATACAATATTAAACAATATACAATATTTAACAAAGAGGTACTTTTGTTAAATATTTGTTGTTAAAAATGAGTGGAAATTAAATTGCCAGCTTGAAGTTCTCAAAGTTTTATAAATTCTACTATTTTCCTTGTTATTTGTCTTCAATTTTTTTTTTTAAACAATTACCTAACGTACGGTACAATCATGAACTTTGAAGTATGGATAGGTATTTAGGAATTGAGAATTTTAATTAGAATAACATTCTGCATTTGTAAAATTCGTAGATAAGTATCTAATACATTTTCGTTAATCCAGTAGACTACGTTGCAGATAAAAAGGTGTCCGAAAATAAACGTGTATTGCGAAAATTTAAGCGTTTTGGATGGATGGAATCTCTGAAATTTCAAAAAGCTACGAGTATGAAACTGCGCATGGGCATTTCTTTTAGGACGTAAGCGCGCACTAAGTGAGGAATTTTGGAAAATCGATCCCTAATAGGGTAGAAAGGGCTGATGAAGTTTGTGCGACGAGAATGCGCTCTGCTGCTACCATTAAGAGAATCATGAGTTTCGATACGCGGCGCGAGTAGGTATTTTAAAAAATGATCCGTATCGTGCGATAGAGAGAGTTTAAGTTCGGACGTAATTGCCTTCATTTTTCTTTCAAATAATGTTGCGGGCCGTAACGTTTTTACCCCCTTCACAAAATGAAATAAATTTGGTCTCATTTAATTCACTGCATCCTTTTCTAGGTTTATACGTTTTTCTTTTTTTTGTATAATTCAGTTTAGTCTATTTAAAACTAATTGAAACGCTCGATGAAGTTTTTAGTCAAAAATTTAGATGTTTAGATAGATACTAATAACTTTTATCTTAGGCAATATTTCTTTAAAATAAAAACTGTTTTTTTAAAAACCTAGATCTAGAACATTTTCAAATAATATCAAAATCGGACTTCGTTTCTTTCGAAAACGTTACCGCTTTTTGTATGGAAATTTACAGCCTCACTCCCAATTTCCCTAAAGGATCGAGACTAACACGGGTAAATCCGTATGGCGCAGCTATCATAACCATATTTTACTGTAGAGTAAATCAAAATAAGTCGGATATTCATCGCATACGACCTTGTATATTAGAGGACATCAACAAATATACATATTTATATTTTATACATGCATGTTGCGGCATCTTTGTTTTATTATATTTAATTTTCCTAGTAAACATCGAGTAACTTTTTACTACGTCTTAGCAAATTTTACAGGTAGGTAGGTACTTGTTGTTTGATGCAGATGTGTCAAGTTTTTATCACCATTTTGTAGCCTTCACATTAATATTAGTTGATAGGCATTTCAAAGTGCTGCTTACAACATAAATACTAAACCATTATTGAGTTGTAGTAACTGCTAAACAGTGGAAATCCAAGTAGGTATATTACGTAAACGCTTTTCTCGTGAAAGTAGGTATACCTACCTACTTTATGTGCAGGTATAGGGTAAAACCGATGGACCATTTTTGAAGTGAAAACTTCTTTAGCGGCGTTGAGCACTTTTTCTGTAATGGGTATAAAATCTTAAACTCGCGTCAGGACACGTGACCTGATCGAAAAAGCGTAAGACGGATGGAGAGTAGACAGCTATCCCCTCTCTACGGCGCGGCGAAAATGTATGCCTGGGCCTACTGTTTTTAATTTGGCTGTGGGTGTATTAAGACGTACATATGGTATTTTTTAACGCACGACTATTGACGGACGACAAATGTCGGACGACAAATGTCGGACGACAAATGTCGGACGACTATTTGTCGGAAGACTATTGACGGACGACAAATGTCGGACGACTATTGACGGACGACAAATGTCGGACGACTATTGACGGACGACAAATGTCGGACGACAATTTGTTGGACGACAAATGTCGGACGACTATTTGTTGGACGACAAATGTCGGACGACTATTTGTTGGACGACAAATGTCGGACGACTATTTGTCGTCCGAGTATTTTTTTTTTTCATCTAAAACTCTTTTTGCGTATGTTCTCGCGACATATGAGATTTTACACAGATATACAGTTTTTTTTTATTGCTATTTTTCTTTATCTATTGAAAACTAGCGACCCGCCCCGGCTTCGCACGGCTATATTATGTATTATACATATAAACCTTCCTCTGGAATCACTCTATCTATTAAAAAAAACCGCATCAAAATCCTTTGCGTAGTTTTAAAGATTTAAGCATACATAGGGATATAGGGACATAGGGACAGAGAAAGCGACTTTATTTTATACTATGTAGTGATAAAATAACAGGTCCATCATATTTGTTTTTGAAATTAAAACAAGTTTTCCTCGTTCCATCTCTCCCTCAGTGTACCAGTGAGATAAAGAATGTGAAATAAAAAAAATACAAATAAAAGGTTAGCAGAAAATTAAAAAAGTCAGTCTCAGCTGGTGGTCTATCTCCGTCGAATTTTTAACCGACTTCAAAAAAGGTGGAGGTTCTCAATTCGTCGCTTAATTTTTTTTTAATGTATATTCGCCGATTACCTACTCGAAAACGCCTGGACCGATTTGGGAAATTCTTTTTTTGTTTTACCCAAATAAAATTTCTTTGAATAACATGTCTCTTTCTCTAGCGTATGCCCAATTTGGTAACTTCGCCTCGCAAAACCAGCAGAACAACCGACAGCCGATCCAGAGCAGATACCAGACCCAACAGCAGACATTCCAGCAGCAAAAACCGCAGCAACAGACGCAGCAGTACCAACAGCCAGCAGCTCCAAGAACTTCGGCTGGAACCTGCCGGGAATTGAATGAGCGATACCCAGCTGGCGGTAGCTGTGATAAATATATTGAATGCATTGTGAGTATTATGATAAGGGCGAAATTCTACAGTCTGTTTTGATATGACAACACTTGTTTCCTTTAAAGCCAAGTTTAATGCACTTATTGCATTAAGCCGCTTAGATATTATGTTTATTTATTGTAGTAGTCGTACACAACACGTAGCTAATTAATCATTACAAGCAATACGTTTGCCAGAGGTCAAAATTAGGAATGCAAAAATCGGAATAAGTTTTAAATTTTGTTAAAGTAAACCAATCAATCAATATGTTTATTCTGAGAATCCAATATTTTTCCTGTGTTATTTTGACCGAAGTTAACAAGCTTTTTGCCAATTAATTTTAACATTTTAAAATCTAAATATCAACAAGCTGTCTTTTTTATACAGAATGGAACAGCCGAAGAAAAGCTCTGCCCAGACGGTCTCCTGTTCAACGCTAACGTGAACTTCAACGTATACCCGTGCCAGTACCCCAACGAAGTCACATGCCTAGAACGTTCCGCCTTACGTGAGTTGTCTACAAACAAAACACAGATCTTAAAAGATTACACACATTAAACCCTTGTCCACTCTTACGTTTTCCTTCAGTTACGCGCACAGAAGTTAAAATTTGCAAATCTTGATCATAATTTTGCATGTTTCCTTCTTTAAAAACGTTTGTGAACAAAGAGCCTCGCATATGCTCGCATAATATACCCACTAGTCCTTGTCATCGCTGATTTTAAACTTATTTTTTCCATTTTTCAAAGATATGCGCCACGTACTTTGAATACTAATGAATTCGCAACGAGAAATCCCCAGACACAGATCGAATTGTGTGACCGTTTTGAGAATGAACTAAAGTATTTTTAAACGAGTCAAAATGGAGTCAAATGATAATAATGGATTGCGGATTGAATACATAATTAATGAATACAATTTTTAAATGTGTCGGGGAATCTCATTTGGTATTAAAGATTTATGAGCGATCTGTCGTTGTTAAAGACATCAACGAGTTGATTTGCATTTTCATTACAACATGATGAAATCTAGATGAATCGTAAACTGATTATCTTAGACAAGACATGTATTTATCTAGTTCAGGATTACTTTGAAAGTCATAACTGGTGGAAATTCACTGCCGTGCTTGCAAACGTAGCCTTTTTTTCTTATCCTATAAATAAACGAGATAGGTAGATATACTCGTACCTAGTAACTATTTTTTATATTTTTGACGTGATAACGTCTAGTAAATTAATGGAACGCCTGCATTCACACAAAAGTGTCATATTCCGGTAACATGACGTCATGGTAACATGAGAGTATTTAATAATAATATCGCTCATCTGAGCTGTAACGCTGTAAAGCAGTAAAGCTGTAATGGTAACGAGTGACAAATACAAAAATATTTATTAAGGAAACCAAAAAAAACTCAATTTTTATCGTTTTTTATGATGATAACACGTAAAATCATCGTCTATAATGAAGACAACCCTTTTTTTTGAAGTTTATATTGGATTTACGTCCGACCTGGAAAGAAAATTTCGTAGGTTTCTTCAGGTTATGATTCTGGTCAAATCTGTTCCAAAATAAGATGTCCTGAGCACTAGATGGCTTCGTACCTATAGCATGCACTAAATGAATTTTTGTAGCTATATCAGATGATCTAATAAGATAAAAAGGCCCTTTTATTTAAAATCCTATACAATAGCTATTCTTATGACGACTACTTCTAAATCAGCTTCATTTTCTACCCCTACAGAACCAGCCCAACCCACCGACCTATGTCCTCACCAATTTGGCTACTACAAGCTTGGAGACGCCAGCAACTGCAGCCATTTCAGAACTTGTGTAAACGGAGTTGGATACGACTTCACCTGCCCTGAAGGATTGGCTTTCAACTCTGAAACTTACAGATGCGATTGGCCCGATCAAGTTGCTGACTGTGATGCTGAAGGTAGGCTTTTCTCATTTTAATTTATTTTGATGTGACTACCAATAAATACTCTATGGCTAAGTGATAAGATGATTAGTGATATGTCAACCAAGGTACGTTTTTGTGAAATAAACTTGACCACACGGAAGTAAGGCAATTGGCTCATAATCCCTCAGGGGTTTTCGCATCTTGCATGAAGACACGTTAAAGCATATATTTTAGTGCAGGACGGCCTCCGACAGACGACTTAACTAAAAGGTCGCAGTCTGTTGGGGAGGCATTATGTTCAGCAGTGGACGTCCTATGGCTGATATGATAACGATGATGATATATTAAATCTCATATATTGTGACGTCAAGCTTCATCATTACTAAATTAGTCAATTCTGTGCTGATATGCTACAGTCTCATCTTCAAAGCCTTGTTGGCACATAATATATTAACTTATCCAGTTTTGTTAAAAGCACTTTAATTCAAAAAAACCAGTTATTAATCAATTCAAAAAAAAAGTTACGTCACTTAAGGAGACAATTTTTCTTTAAATAACTATTGGACAAAATTGGAGGACATTCCACACATCGCCATCTAGCCCCAAGCTAACTAGACTTGTGTTATGGGTGCTAGACAACGGATATACTACTTATATACTTTTCTTTTGTAAATATATACTTATACTAATAATACATAGAAACAACCAGACCACAGACAAATATCTAAGCATAAATACTTGTCTGAGGCGGCATCCGGCATGGTGACCATTGTGCGAACTGGGTCGTCAAACTAAAGATGATACTTAACAATACTCCGAAGGCTAGTCATATATCGCTTGGTATAATATAATATATACCTATTACATAATATGTATCACTAAGATTTATTATAAATATATTATGTTGTAGGTAGATGATATTTATGTAGGTCAAGGTGGAATATCTGACGTACCTAGGTCCGCAGAGTGATCTATATGCTTCCTTCCATAATATACTCTTTTTATTTCACTCAAAAAGTACCCTACCACTAATTTACGGACTCGATCAAACACACTGTATTGAGTATTTATGATGAAACTTCATAACTAGAATCGTGTCGGCCCATTTTATTAGGTACATAATATATCAAGATATTTACGTAGGTCAAGGTAGAATACCTGATGTACCTAAGTCCACAGAGAGATCTATGCTTCCTTACATAAGATACTCTTTTTTTTCACTCAAAAAGTACCCTACCACTAATTTACGGACTCGATCAAACATACTGTATTGAGTATTTATGATGAAACTTCAAGACTAGAATCGGATTGGCCCATTTTATTAGGTACATAATATATCAAGATATTTACGTAGGTCAAGGTAGAATACCTGATGTACCTAAGTCCACAGAGAGATCTATGCTTCCTTACATAAGATACTCTTTTTTTCACTCAAAAAGTACCCTACCACTAATTTACGGACTCGATCAAACATACTGTATTGAGTATTTATGATGAAACTTCAAGACTAGAATCGGATTGGCCCATTTTGTCATAGGTAGATAAGATATTTATTTAGGTCAAGGTAAAATATCTGACGTACCTAGGTCCACAGATAGATTTATGCTTTCTTACATAAGATAATGGTATGATATAAGATAATGGGTAAGATAACGGTTAATGAAAAAAATAATTAAACACTCAAAAAAAATTTCGAATATAAGATATATAAACAAAAGTACAAACAAAACGAAGGCTACGTGGGGTGTAATAAAACATCACACTACCCCTGCAAATTATATACATACAACAATTGACAAACTAAAACATAATAATATCGAAATAAAAGATCCTGTAATTATCTCTGAAAAATTAAACACCTATTTCTTAGATAACAATTGTACCGGTAATGTAAAATCACAAAATCCCATTAATAATAAAAGTTGTAACAGTATATTTATGAAGCCAGTTTCGAATTCCGAATTGATTAATATCGTTAATAAATTAAAAAATAAAAAAAGTACGGGACATGATCTAATACCAATTCAAGTCATAAAACACTCAATAAACTATATTGTTGAACCTTTAGTCTATATCATAAATTTATGCTTATCGTCAGGTATTTTTCCCGATGACCTAAAAATTGCTATTGTTAAACCACTCTTTAAGAAAGGTTCCAAATCAGATATGAAAAATTATAGACCGATTGCTTTGTTATCTATTTTTTCCAAATTATTTGAAAAAGTAATACTTAATAGACTTATGGATTTTTTTATGGCAAATAATACAATAAATAATTTACAGTTTGGTTTCCAAAAGGGTAAAAATACGTCTCTGGCTATCTTTAAAATGCTAAAACAAGCTTGGGATGATATTAATAGGAAAAAAACTGGAATAGCATTATTCTTAGATTTATCCAAGGCGTTCGATTGTGTTGTTCACAATGTACTGCTTGATAAACTGGAACAAGTAGGTATACGTGGTAACGCTCTTGCCTTAATAAAGTCTTACTTAAAAGATAGATCTCAATTTACTCAACTTGATGTATATAATAAAGAAACCAAGACTATTGAAAAGATCTCTTCAAACTCTAAAAATATAGTATTGGGTGTACCACAGGGAAGTATTGTCGGGCCACTCTTATTCCTCATATATATTAACGAATTACCATCTGTTACTAATCATCTAACTGTTATGTTTGCAGACGATGCAACTGTGTTCATTTCCAAAAATAATATGACCCACACAGAATTTGAAAAAGAAGTTAATAAAACTTTAAATTTGTTAATAAATTGGTTAAACAATCTAAATTTAAAAGTAAATATAGATAAAACTATGTTCATGCAATTCAAAAGTTACAGAGCAAAACCTCAGAAAATTAATGTTCAGCATAATAACTCAAATGTTGTCGAAGTTGCCGAAACCAAATTCCTTGGTGTTATTATTGACTGTCATTTAAATTGGAAATCACAAATTAAAAAAGTAAATAACATTTTGTCTAAATATTGTTACAGTTTATCAGTTATAATTAATATTTCTTCCAGGAACATAGCAAAAACTGCGTACTATGGTTATGTTTATCCTCATTTAAGCTACGGTATTATCTTTTGGGGCAATTCTACCGAAGTGCAGTCAACATTTAGGTTACAAAAAAGATGTCTTCGAACTATGTACAATTTACAAGAAACAGATACTTTACGTCATATTTTTAAAACCGAAAATTTCTTAACTTTAACTTGTATTTATATTTTAGAAATATGTCTGTTCGTGAAAAACAACAAAGAATATTTCTTTAGCATAATTTCATCCAGGTCTCAAAGTCAACGCAATAAACACAAATATAATATATTTATACCTCAAGTCAATAACAGTTTATTTTATAAGAGTTCATACTATACAGCTATTAAAATTTACAATCATCTACCGTTGCACTTGAAAGAACTCAATGGTGTCATTTTCCATAAAAAACTAAAATCCTGGTTAATATCTAAGGTTTTTTATAGCATATCGGAATTTTTCGATAATGACGAAAAATAATAGATTAACTATTAGTATTATGTACCTGTACCAATTTAGTATAATTTGTGATTTAAGTTTTAAGCATCTATGTTTTTAATATTGTATGCTCGAAATGAGTAATCTGTTGGAACCATATTATTTGTAAGATCTTTATGTACACAGATAGAACAATAAATGATATTCTATTCTATTCTTGATATTCTATTCGATACTTTCTTTTTTCACTCAAAAAGTTCCCCGACCACGAATTTCCGGACTCGTCCAAAAAATGTATTGAGTACTGAGTTTAAAATACTATATATTTTTATGATGAATCTTCAAGACTAAAATCAGCTAATGCGTGAGCCGCGAGATAGATAGCTTTAAACATAGCTCTATCTAGAGACAGAGCTATGTTTAAAGAAGAAGGCGTTATCTTCTTTTATTCTTATCCATCCAAAAGTTGCCTGGAACAGATTCCTTTTAGTCCACCCATTGTGCCATACTGTAATATTAGTTTTTATTTTTATGTCTTAAGACGTTTGTCTGTTACATTTAAGTTTATATATGGTACAATACAGCAGTTTTCTATCTATCTAATTCAGTCTTCTATACAAAATAATATTTGGTCATCCCAAGCAGATATATCTACTGTTTTAAACTCTCTAACTATTTCTTGGCCGATACAAATTTTAAGTTTTCGAACTCAACACGTGAGCGAATGCGTACACAATTCATGGTAAGGCCTCACCTTAGGCTATAGCAACACAGGCTATTATTAGATTGATGGTTTTAGTCATTAAATAACGATTAATTCTCATTACTTAATAACTGTCAGTACAATTGAAGTATTATGTATGTCCCTAACTAATTATAATGTATAATTAGGTAAGGTCTTTGAAGCAGGAATAAAACGATGTTTATTTTTCAGCTTTCCTTGGTTTCCGCTGTCCTGAAGTACCTATTTCCAAGGAACTTGGTGAACCTGCTGGATACAGATACTACAGGTATTTTTTAAATACTATCCTTTTATATACGTTTTACCAATAGTCTGTAGTTTACATTGAAAATATTGAAACAATATTTTACATAGTAAGAATCTGAAGCAGAAGAATCTGTGACTCCAAAAATCCGCAAGGACTTAGCAACAGAAAGCCAATTTACAGGATCTCACGGGTAGGAAATCATAGAAATTAAGTAAACCGAAGGCTTGAGCGTAACTACGTTCTTTCCTATTAGGTATATATAGCACTATAAAGTTAAAGATACATAATAACATGGACTAAGTATTAAAATTACCATTGAAAATTAAGCTGAGCATGTATTCAGAGTCTGAAACGCTCATTCAGAGTGTTAAAATTCTAACTAGCTCGTATTATAGTTCAAACCGCATAAGTTCCAATACTCAATACAAAATCTCGCACTTATAGTGTGCTTATAGTACCTTATAGATTTGTAATCTGTCGATAATGTTGCAATATAATTATCACAGTTTATGAAAGAAGAATCCTAAGCGAGTAAGTACATAATGCGACAAAGGTTGAAATACTGAGAACTGGTTAGGTAATACGCGACCGGTCAGCGGACCAAATGTCAGATGATACGACCTTGTTTATGTAACCTCCTTGTTAGATTATACCTGCCTATACTTATGTGTTTCATATAATACATAAGTTATGCATACGCACTTAAATAAAGGATACCGGTTATATTACAATGCAACACCTAGAACTCTTCTTCCCCATCCAAAAATAGAAGTTTTTTGGGGTCTCAGATACTTTTTTGTTACCTATTTGTGTTACCTCCGTAATCTTAACTACTTCCACAGTTGCATTTAGGAGCCAAAAACTCAATACCTACATATTAGCAGAGCCGTGTAAATAATTTTGATGCTAGATCTGCTAATGGACTTATTAACTGTTTGTCCACAAACTTAGTTGACCGAGACAGCCAATTGTCTCTGCTTCAAGTCTGACAAAATTTGTTTTCCTCTGTTAGTATGTTTGTTGGTACGTCCTGAAGGCCAATTCTCTTAAATTACATTGCTTACATTACACTGCAATATCATCCCGATTGCATTTCGATTGCAAAAGACACCCTAAAAGACTTTTGCTTTTGAGCTAATTGTGTATTTGTGATCGAAATAATATTGAAATGTAATTTGAAAAATGTGTATTTACGAGAATTGGCCTTCTTATCGGAAATACGATCTGTAGAGGAGCTACAGGTCGTATTTTACAACGGATTAGGAAAAAACTTGGCACACATAGGTTAGAATTTAGAATAGAATTTTGATTCGTTTTTTTTGTCATCAGGGATCAAAATTCTTATGTGATCCGATTTCGATGATTAGGTACCTATGTTTTATTTAAAATGAAAGGAAAATTAGTCTCATAAGAATTGGTGAAGATCTAATGAGGATCTTCGGATCAATGGGCAGAATAGCTCCTCAAAACGCAGTAAATGGCTCACTTTTAAATTTAAACCAAGAAAATCGGCCCTTTAATCACTTTCTCACACAAAACTCCTCAAAGTTTGGGCTTGCTAGGTCTACTGTTCGCAGAACCACTATTTAGTTAAGTATCTAAATATATTATACTGAAATTTTCAGATCAGACACGAACTGCCAAAAATACTTCCTCTGCATAGAGGGCCGTCCCCGAGTTTTAGCCTGCGGCGGCGATGCTGCCTTCGACGATTTGACATCCACCTGCGTTTCCGCTGACGAAGTATCAGCTTGCCCTCAAGAACTAAGAACAGCTGCAGCCAAAGCGAGGGACAACGAGAAACAACTCTTGGCTAAGGAAATAGAGTTTAACGCGCGAACTCTTAATAAAGTTCGAAGACCTTATTAGAAATACCATTTTACCAAGTACTTAGTCCATCTACTAGAAACATGTCGATATCTGCCTACTTTTTATAACGAGATGACCTGAATGCTTGGTATATTTAAGTCATGTATGTAATTTTTGATTAAGCATAGCTTATACTAGTCTTATATTAAACAATTTGCCACAAGTACTTAAATATTTTCTTTATCGACTACGAATTATCTTGGTACTTATACTTACCTCCTTACTTGTTTTTGAGTAATGTACATTTGTAACTGCGTTTAGACTTAATAAAACTTGTTACATTATCGTTTCTATTAAGACAATAAAATGTGTTTTGATATAATTACTTCT
This sequence comes from Idaea aversata, assembly GCA_907269075.1. Classification (NCBI taxonomy): domain Eukaryota; kingdom Metazoa; phylum Arthropoda; class Insecta; order Lepidoptera; family Geometridae; genus Idaea; species Idaea aversata. The sequence goes on from OU026084.1 coordinate 6,400,247, forward strand.
ATCTTTTAACATTTCTACCTTACCGCAAGAATTCACTCGACAATTAGAAGACATTAGCGTTTATTTGATATTGATCACCTATTTTTGTATAAAATGGTTGTGATTTGAAATTAAATCATCATTCACTGAGTTGTAGTCAGAAAAATAGAGCACAATGTATTTCTTCTGCCTTTTCGCATTGTTCTTGGCCTCATGTAAGTAAAAAATAAATGAAAATAGTAACTTTCTTTAGAGATAGTGTTCTAGAAAATTCTTACCCCTTAATTTTTCCCTCTTAATTAAACTAGGCCACGCTCAAGGGCCAATCTCGCCCGGTGCTGACATCCTCCCGGATCCTGGCAGTCAGATCTGTGCTCGTCGGAATGGCTACTACAAACAAGAAGGCAGCTGCGACGCCTTTGTTGAATGCAGGGTGAGTTCTAGGTGCTTCAGAGAGCACCATAGGTTCAGCTGTGGTTCCATTGAAAATTCTTAATATAAAACCACAGACGAAAATATATAATATCATAGGCTTGACCTCAGTACCTACAATCAAAAGTTCAATCAATGTTTTTGTCGTTTTAAAGCATTTCTTTGTGTAACCAGGACTTCCGTGCGTCTCCAATGTTGTGCCCAGATGGTCTTCACTTCGACCCCAACGCGCAATGGCCAGCCTATCCCTGCGGTTACCCCATAGACGTTCCTTGCCTAAACCGTGGCCCTGAGCGTAAGTTTTTACACACTTCTAAAAAATTACGTTTAGTCACTTCTTTTTTATACGTAACTATCAGGTCTCTCATCTTTAAAAAAAAAAAAAAAAAAATCTCTTATCTAAAATAATCTTCAAAAAGAAAAGATCGAGAGAGAGAGAGAGATCTTCTAAAATCTTTTATCTCTAATTTTGGCTTTTTTGTCTTGCAGAGGCTGCTAAGCCCACAGCGGAATGCCCTCATCAGTACGGTTTCTACCCATCTGCTGCGTCCAGCCCGTCCACTTGTGGTGCCTACAAGATGTGCGTTGCTGGCGAGGCTCATGAAATGAGCTGCCCTCTTGGTCTCGCTTTCAACCCAGCTACTGACCGTTGTGACTGGCCCGATCTAGTTCCTGGATGCAATGCTGATGGTACCTTCACCTTTCTGACCACTATACTTGGACTATTAATTTCAATCTAAATATAATGCTAAATCTATACCTTAACTGTTACAGAGTTCCTCGGATTCAAGTGCCCAGCTCCCCCAGTAGGCGCTGACGGTCAACCACTTGATATTGTGCAAAACTACAAGTAAGTCGACTACCATATAAATATAGACAAAATATATCACACGAACTAATCACTAAAAAAAAACTAAATCAAAATCGGTTCATCCGTTCGGGAGTTACGATGCCACAGACAGACACACACACACACACACACACACACACAAAGACACGTCAAACTTATAACACCCCGTCGTTTTTGCGTCGGGGGTTAATTAAGGGTGTAACAAAGTGATTTCAGATCATATTGACAACCCAGTTGGCACAATGGTCACCATGCCGGACTGCCAAATACAGGGTTGCGGGTTCGATTCCCGCCTCAGACATATATTTATGCTTAGATATTTGTCTGTGGTCTGGTTGTTTCTATCTTGAGTATATATTTACAAAAGAAAAAGTATTTAAGTAGTATACCCGTTGTCTAGCACTCATAACAGAAGTCTAGTTACTTAGCTTGGGGCTAGATGGCGATGTGTGAATTGTCCTGAAATATTTATTTGTTATATTACGAGCGTTAAAATACCAAAATTTTCATCAATTGATTGAATTCTTTTACGATTATCAATGTCTTTCTCTTTCTAGATATGAAGGTGAATGCTTCTACTTCTTCTCGTGCCAGCGAGGACAAGCTCGCCTCCTCTCCTGCGACTACGGTTTTGCCTTCGACCCCGCTTCGGGCCAGTGTGTGGACGCAGACTTAGTGCAGTGTGCGCTGCCTCAAGCTGCGCCTAGAGCCGACTAAGAAATAATTGTATATTTTAAAAATGACTTTATAATTTTAATAAATGCATTTTTAAGTTATGTTTGTACTCTTCTTTTTTTATATATATACTTACTAGCTGTCCCGGCAAACGTTGTTTAAAACCTGGCTGATTCGTGAATCTAAACCATCCGCCACCCAAACGCATACAAAAACAACAAAAACATACAGGAGTTTAGTGACATACACACTTACAGTAGAATCTTCTAATATATAAAATTCTCGTGTCACAATGTTAGTTACCTCCGAAACGGCTTGACTAATTTTTATAAAAATTTATATGCATATTCAGTAGGTCTGAGAATCGACCAACATATATTATTATTATTATTACCTACTAAAAAAAAATTTCGTTTCCTTTAGTTTTTTTTAATGGCAAAACAACGTTTGCCGGGACATCAAGTTAGGTAGGTATATAAAGATAAGTCATTCGTTAATTATACCTAAGTAAAATAATTAAAAAAACTTGATAAAAAATACGAAATAGGTAAGTAAGTAGGTATACTAAAAAGAAAATTTTGTTGAAAATTTAAAAAGTAGAGAAAATGGGTTACGATTAGTACCAACTGGCAACTTCGATTATTAAGATAGAAATAAATAAATATCTACGTATGGCGATTTTTCCCCAATACTAACTCATATCATTATCATGTTTATTATTCAAAAGTAAATTACAAAAAAGTAAAATTAAAAAAAAATCGTCATTAATCAAATAAACCACCCAAAAAGTAAAAATAATTGAAAAACCATAAGATGAACTAATTATTATAGTAGATATATTTATACCACATATATTACATGGGATGTATGTATTAAGGGAGATACAAATTAAATCTTCTAAAATATAAAAATAATTCGCTGAATGTGTTAAAAGCGCAAATCTCGAGAACAGCTGAACCGATTTCGCTAATTCTTTTTTTTATTGTGTGTCTTATTGCCAGGAGAAAGTTCTTTTATGGAAAAAAATTAAACAAATTACGCGGGCGAAACCGCGGGACGCAGCTAGTAAGTAATAAAATTATTTAAAAATCATTGATAGTTAAAGTGAAATAAAATAAAAACAAAATGAAGAATGAAATATAAAATGATGTCAAATTCAATTTACATCATCTCTATCATTTATAAATTCTTCAATCGAAAATAGGCCTTATTGATGAGATAATTTGTTGACAGACCGCTTGAATCTATATCTACTTATATCTCCCTTAAAATATATGAGTACCATAGAATTTGACGTTCGTGCCTCAATAGGTACATAATAAAAAACAACAAACAAGCAACATAACACAACATAAACAAAAAATAAAGTAAGGCATTTATGTACATGTGGTAATGGGACTTCTTTCCAAACGCGTCCCCGTGGACACTTTCTGTTTCTATTTTAGTACTTCGAGTAAATACTAGATGGCGCCACAGGTAAAATTAAATCGCGCTATCATTGTGTTTTACTGAATGGTCGGTGTAGTATGGCATTTATTGAGTTGATGAATATTTACGAATTTTGGTAAAATTTTTGGCGAATTTTTATCGAAGAGTTAATTAACTAATTATCTTCTCAACTGGCCTTCCAACGTTCAGAAGTTATAGAAAAATTAAATTATATAATCCAAAATCGTTCGGTTGACCACAGAGCTGACCAGGATACAGAATAAAAAAATAGGTAAAGTCCAAGAGCCTAATTATCAATTAAAATCAAAGAATAGAAAGAATTATGGAATTTAACACACCGGCCAAGTGCGAGTCGGACTTGCGCACGAAGGGTTCCGTACTATTATATTTTGTTTTTAGTACTTACTAGCGACCCGCCCCAGCTTCGCACGGCTATATTATGCATGTATAAACCTTCCTCTTGAATCACTCTATCTATTAAAAAAAACCGCATCAAGATCCGTTGCGTAGTTTTAAAGATTTAAGCATACAAAGGGATATAGGGACAGAGAAACAGACTTTGTTTTATACTATGTAGTGATTTCTAAAATGGAAAATGTTTTTCAAATCAAGGTTAATTAAGGGTGCCCAAATCGTAAAAAGTGCAACAGGCTCATATTTTCTAAAATCATAGAGATACGAAGTCGCGTAAGGTGTCGAAAAGACCGCATGGGTCTTAAGTATCGTATGGTTTTAGAATTTTGAAAATCGAAATATTTGAAAAATATTAATATTAAAAAAAAATCGGAGGTTTTTGACGTTGAGACTTAATAATAATAATAATAATAATAAAATCATTTATTTCAGGCTACGAAGGCCCATAGATACATACCTTATAGACTAACATACATATTTTATAATATAAATTGAAAAAGTTAATAGATAACTTAAAACTATGTTAGTAGCACTTCCATGACACTACACTTTAGTCTTAGTAGGTTCGCGTGGAATTTGTCCGCGGAAGCGACGGAACACCACGTCTTTCGGCCAGAAACTTTCATCCATAACGCGAGGCAGATAGCGGTTCGGTACTCGCACCACAAACGCCCTGAAATTGACGTTCCGATGCGACTCCAGCATATGCACCCTCAGCGTATAGCCCAGCTTCCGGCGTACGTACTCGACGATGTCCTTCTCCCCGACGGTGTAGTGAAGGCGGGAGATGTACACCGGAGTGTCCGGCATCGCAGCACGAACTCCCAGACTAGCATCAGTCGGGGCTGTACCGCAGCGATTCGTGATGATAGGTCTTGTTCGCCGCTTCTTTTGCACCTTGACAAAACCTTCATCGTCGTCGTTGGGAACCTTTGCCTTCATATCAGGAACCATAGGGGCGCTCGCGGTGATTGGCTTAAGAGGAAAGGGTACCGGGGGCTCTTTCCATACTCACTATTACAAACGACATAATAATGACACTAGGGCAAATATTTTTGGTGCGTTAAACTTATAACTGCCATGACCATGCCCCTATTGTTTGTTTTTTATTATTTTTTTAATCTTAATTTCTATGATATTTAGAAAATGAAATAACCAAAACATAGGGGCATAGTCATGGCAGTTAAAGGTTTTATGGCACAAAAATATTTGTGCTAGTCCCTATTTCCTCCCTGGATAATGACACTAGCAAGCAGCTAGTGTCAGCTAGTTTGTATGGAGAGGGCGCAGGTACCCTTTCACCTTAAGAACTTTTTTCTTAAACAACTATTTTGAAAAAAAAAGAATACACCCGGAAGGGGTGTATTCCTCTACAGTTTGAGTACCCTCGGTCTCCAGTCGGGTGAACGGTGTGTTCGGTAGGATGTCATTTCTTCAGCTTTTTTGATACCCGTCAAAATACGTACCTACCTACTATCAACACAAATCGTGTGGGATTAAAAAGCTCCTATAGTCTTCCGTTTGGATAAGAACGGTAAAGATCGGAAACAGAAATTATAGATCTCATCGAAATTTTAATTTCAGGTAACAGCTGTCAAACTTAAAACGGCTATCTTAGAAACTATTGATCCTAGATTGATAGTCTCTTTTTTCTTTTTTTTTATCTAGCCAGTTGTTAAAGAGACTGACGATGATGCTGATCTCGACGTGATCGCCGGAACATCTTACAAGCCTCGCCACAACTTTGATCTGTAGAACTTAAGTCTATGTAGTTGACAGTAACATAGGCTCTTTTTTATTCTGATATTCTTACGGGATTTCTACGTTGCCGCTATAACAAAAAATGATCTCACACTACGCGCAACTATCGAGAGCATTGAAATGTAATACAACAAATAAGAAAACAAAGGAAATTTTTATTGGCTCATTTATTTAAAAAAAAATCACACACACGAAAAAAAAATGGTAAGTGACGATGTGCGATGAAACCTGGATGTAACCATAGAATTTGAGTTCGTATCTCATTTCTCAGATGTGAAGATTTTTTTTAAAGCTCTATGGTATTGCTTCAGATAGTCAACGCCTCATCGGGTACTAAGATGCGATCTATGTATATAGGTTGGCGCGCATCCATGAGTCTAAAAACCGAGAATGACCTAAGTCAAACCTGTTGTGTGACCAAAAGGTACCATCCTTTAAAACCTCAGTACCTGCTTCAGGTAGTAAGTTGGTTAATTCGAATTTAAGCACATCATCAAGACGTGCTAAAAGTAAGGTTTACAATTCAAGTCCTGAGTTTTATAACTTCATTTTTGACTAAATTAGAGTAGCATAATATTGATAATTCCAAACACCGTCAATTATTTTCAGTAACTCACAACTATGATGTGCATATTATTATCGGAAAAGATTTATCATACTGTCTATATTATCTACAGAGTATCCGATAACAATAAACTCTATTGAACAACAACACTTTGTATAAAGTGATACAAATAAAAAATAAGAGCGCATTTAAATATTAATGTAAAAAGTAATAAAGTAACATGCCAGCCAGCTGGTGGTAAACCACAGAGAGTTTATAAGATATTAAACATCAATTATTACTGGTGACAAAAATAAGTTAATTAGTTTCGTATCTAATATTAGAAACCGGAAATATTGATATCTTTATAAGCCTCAACTTAGATGAAATGAAGTCATTGTTGCAGCCGACATGGCGACTCTACCAACGAAGTTGTTAGTTTTATGTTCCGCATTTGTTTACGGTAAGTTTTATCTTAGTCAACAGTTAACAGGTTGATACTCTGAATATTTCTTTACATCCATTTAATTAGTTTCAGCCCAAGGAGTAACTTATTATGGATCATCTAACGTACGTGATCAAAGTCGGCCATTGCCACATCCCCTAACATTGCATCCTTCTTCAGAATATAGTGCAGACAACGCACCAAGCCCAGTTTATGCGCCACCGCCACCAGTGGCGGTGACAACAAGTCCAGGTCTTGTCTATCCTATTCCTTCAAATGGATTTAAACCAGGCTATCAGCAACCGAGACCAGCAGCCGTGGTTCCACAACCGATTCCGTCTAGTCCATGGTCTGGATATTCGAGACCTGGTCCAAGGCCACTGCAACCACTCTCGCCGCCTACGCCTTCTCCTGCTACTGAACCACCAGTTATCGTGATCACTGAAGGACCAAAACTGGACTCTAGCTCAGAAAATTGGAACCGTCAACCTGCAATTGTAGAACCAACACCGGCGGAACCTGCTTTACCAGTATTTGAGCCCGTTTACAGGCCTCCTAGACCACTAATACCACCGAGGCCATTATTACCACTGTCACCACCCCGACCGATCACACCTGCAACTGAGCCACCGACAATCGCCATAGAAACCCCAAAACCAGGAATTATTTTAGACAGTTGGAACCCTCAGCCAGCGATTTCAGAACCGTCGCCAGCGGAGCCAGCAGTTTATGAGCCTATTTATAGTTCTCCTAGACCAGAGGGGGCGCTTCGGCCACTTCTACCCCTACCACAACCTACCCCACCCACTCTGACAGGCGAACCAGCGGTATTAGTATTTGAAAATCAAGAAACAGAGAGTAATGACAATTCTTCCCCACAGCTCCCAGTCTCAGAATCATCACCTTGGGAATCAAATTCTCCTGTCTTTGAACCTGTTCCTTCAGATGATAATCAATTGCCGGCAAAGGATGAATCCAAGGAAACTTCGGCAGCTCCAGAAGAAAATTCCGAACAAAATATTTCATTCCCTGCCGAACCAGAAAGTAGTTCAGGGGGTGATTCGGTATCTGAAAGTGTTGTGATAGTAGAGCCAGAGAAAGATCCAGAACCAACCCAAACTGAGCTTAATTTATCAGCTTCGCCGTTACCATCAATTTCTTTTCCCAGTCAACCAGAAAGTGTTTCAATTGCTCAACCGCGCTACATTCCCGGTTTTTTCCCAACAACACTTAGACCAGCACCTGTAAATATACCTGGGCGTGTTATTTCTCCGATAATTCCTCCAATAACTCCAACCCCCTTCCCTCTACCTACACAACCACCCCCGAGGCCACCAATATCAATTATCACCCATAGCTTGGACGAGTCAGAATATACTCGTCCAAGCTATTTTCCTCAACCACCTTTAAATCCGATAAGACTTCGGGATCCGGAACCCGTTCCAGAAAACCCAGAACCTGTAGCACTTCCGGAAAACCCTATTGAACCCATTCCCGTCCCATCTTTTGAGCCTATTCCGGCTCCAGAACCTGAGCCCATTCCCGCTCCAGTTCCAGAGCCTATTCCGGCTCCAGAACCTGAGCCCATTCCCGCTCCAGTTCCAGAGCCTATTCCGGCTCCAGAACCTGAGCCCATTCCCGCTCCAGTTCCAGAGCCTATTCCGGCTCCAGAACCTGAGCCCATTCCCGCTCCAGTTCCAGAGCCTATTCCGGCTCCAGAACCTGAACCCATTCCCGCTCCAGTTCCAGAGCCTATTCCCGCTCCAGCTCCTCAGCCTTATCCAATTCCCTTGCCTAGCCCACAGCCAGTGCCTCTACCAGAACACTCAATAGTTTTCGTTCCTGTACCAACACCCAGCCCATCAATCATCGTGGTCCCACCACAGCAATTTAACCCGTCTCCAGGTCTTGCACCTGTAGTATCTCCATCAGTAGCAGCAGAATCTAAAGTAATCATAGGATACAAATGTAGCCGTGGAAATGGATATTATTCTCTACCAGGACTATGTGACTATTATGTTGAATGTCAGGTAAGAAATATTATTTACCAATATATACATTTATCATAATTCTAAATAGTGAAAACATTACATTTTATTAAAAAAATTACAGGCTAACCTAGCATGGCAACGTGTTTGCCCAGATGGACTTCATTACAATCCAAATGCAAAATACCCTGAGTACCCTTGTGCATACCCATCAGAAGTAAAATGTGTTGGTGATTCTTCAAAACGTAAGTCAAATTTTAACTTTCACTAAAATCTTAAAGCATTTATTGAGCCGCTTTATTGCTCTAACTAATATTTTCTCCTTTTATTATTTATTTACTAGTGACCCGCCCCAGCTTCGCACGGCTATATAATGCATGTATTATACATATAAACATTTCTCTTGAAACACTCTATCCATTTAAAAAAACCGCATCAAAATCCGTTGAGTAGTTTTAAAGATTTAAGCATACATAGGGACAGACAGCAGAAGGTGACTTTTTTTAAAACTATGAGCTCATTTCCGCTTCAGATAAAGAACCCATTCCAGCTCTAGCTTCGAACCCATTCCAGCTCCAGAACCCATTCTCATTCCATCCCGCTCCACCGGGAAGCTAGGTCATTGTATTCAAAAGGTTTTTCTAATTGTAGAAGCCCCTCAACCAACAAACGAGTGCCCACGGCGGTATGGTTTCTTCGCCACGTCGGATGGTGACTGCAGTAAATACGTCAACTGCCAAGAAGGGAAGGCCACACTCATGAGCTGTCCTTTCGGGCTTGTCTTCAATGACATACTCAGCAGCTGCGATTGGCCTGAGAACGTTCCTCAATGTAATCCTTATGGTGAGTTGACGTTGTTTTACAAATTAATCTTGTTTAGATATTTATGTGAAAGATCCTACTGGGTCGAAATGTTGCTGGCTTTGTCAGTACGTTAATAAATTGATTTATGAGTATTTTTATATAATGATTTTACATTTTTTGTTTATTTTACAGCTTTCAAAGGCTTCTCGTGCCCAGCTCCTCCACTAGATAGCGATGGAAGACCATCAGACGTTATTTTGAAATACAAGTAAGTACCTACCTCGGACACTACGAAATATGAATCATAACAATTCTCAGTAAAATGAGATAATTTACTGATACTATTTGATAACGTGAAAGTTTCTTTGAGTGAGTGTGTCGTTTATTTTGGGATACTTACGAGAATGTTGGGTACTTACCTATTAAGCTATTGCATAGCTTTTATCGCGGGCTTTGAGCGCGACGACCGAATCAAGAAATTCCGTAACGAAAATAAAACCTAACACCGCCCCACTCCGCCTACCATGTAGCTCGGCCGAGCGTTCTTAAAATAATATTTTGTTTACTGCAGATACGGCCAGCACTGCAGAATGTACGTAGCGTGCCAGCGAGGTCACCCACGGTTATTGCGGTGCGACCCCGGGATGTCCTTCGACGAGAACTCCAAGTCCTGCATCGATTCCGATCTTGTGAACGGATGCAACATGACCTAAAAACTATGCTAACTAACTAAAACTAACTACTAACTAAAAATACATGTAAATAAATAAATTCAATTGCTATGCATTTGCTATGTAACCCCGAATGACAAGAGAGAGGGTATTCTAGGAGTAACCCTCAGTGTGCAATCGTAGCTTTAAAACGAATGAAAGATGTTATCTTTTTTATTTTATTGTCAATCGGGGTTTTATAATTTGTGCGTAATAAATGTTTTAAAATACAAAATAAACTTTCTGTAAAGTTTTTAAAATTACCGCTACTTTTTTGGCGGTAATTGATATGTTGCCATTAACCCGCATCCGTTTTGTGACAGTTATAGTTTTATTAATAAGTCCGTATTCTTTAGATCGAAATTAAAGTACCTAGTATTGAGTAATACATTTAAAAATACTACATTATTGCTATAGAAAATATTTACTAAAGAATATTTATAATACATGAATCTGATTCTGAAAAATAAATAAAACCAACCATCTAGAAACTGGTAACATAGTAAGTTTTTTCAAAGTTTGTTCACAAATGAACCATGCCGTAACCAATGTCATTGTCAATGGAAAAGCGAATCACAATGCTTCATTTCAAAACAGTGAAGTTCGCTCCACTTTTTGATTGGCGTCTATAGCAATGAGAATTATTTTATCCAATCATTTTGTTCCCTATTAAAATTTAACGCCACTGAGAACAAATAATTCGATTTCTGCGAAAATTACGCGGTTTTGATGACAAAATTTGATTTTTTTTTCAAGATTTTAATTCAAGAAAATTTTATTTATTAATAAATTGATATGAATCCTCCTGAAGCAATCCTAATAAAATAGGCAGTAAATCTCAAGAACAGTGATATTTTGAAATGAGTTGTGTAATGAAAGTTCGGTGACAGTCATGCGATGCGGCGGAGGCAGGCGGCGAGACATTCCGCTAGCGCAGCCCTGGCGGGCATCGCCCTAGTTGCCCCATCGGATCGAACGGTTGCGTAGTCACGACGCGCGGCGGTCGCTACCCGTTGTCCTGTATTCCATCATAAAAAAACTCGGAGTGCAAGTTGAAATAAACAAGATAAAATCGACGTACTGTCATCGTGCCATACTCCAAATCACGGGGGCCTCCTTGCCTCGCGGTCGCGGCCTCGCTATGAAATATTGATTTTACAAAATGGAAGATTCCTACATAATAGCCAACTTCCACGCGCTCTGTCGCCTGTGTCTCGGCAAGAGCTCGCTCTCAGTGTCTATATTCGGGGCTGCTCCCGATGATGAGGCGAATATTGCGTTAACCTCGAAAATAGCAGAATGTTTCGAGTTACAGGTACGTTAAATTTACGTCAATAATATTATGTATGCACACATTCGACCTTCAATGAAACTCATTATAAACATTTGTATTTCAGATTGATCCAAATGATGGATTGCCTGGAAAGATCTGCTACAAGTGCTTACTGAAACTAGACAAGTGTGCTAAATTCAGACTGCAATGTATCCAGAATGAAACTAGGCTGCGGCAAATCACAAGCCGTGTCAATGATTTAGACAACTCCAATTCGTCCGAGTTGAGTGGCTACAACTACAGCAATATGCAAGAACTAAAACCAAAACCTGAAGATTACATTGTTGAAGATAGTGTTGTGATGGTAGTAGATCCAAGCCTTGACTATGATTCCTCCGAGGAGTCTGAAAGTATGGAGCCCACCGAACAGGAAACCACAGAAAAAGATCACACTCCAGAAAATGAGAACATGTCGGAATCCTTCTTTAAAAATGTATTTATGTGTCAGTACTGCGACCAAGCATTTATATCTCAAGAAAAATGCAAAGATCATGAACATAAGTACCATGACCCAAACCTGCCATACAAATGTGTTGAATGTAGCTTAGTATTCGCCGAGCGTTCTCAGTATGTTCAACACACTAAACAAGTACATGGAAATGATAAACCATATAGCTGTCCAGAATGTGAAAAATGTTTTGGCCGTAGATCAGATTTAAGAAAGCATTCTATTGTACATACGGGTATTAGACCATATCAATGCCAATATTGCTTGAAAAGCTTCTCCCGTAACACCAACTTAAGTAAACACTTGCGAATTCACGCTGGTCATAAACCTCATGTATGTCCGTTATGCCCGAGAAGCTTTGTAGCAAAGGCAGACCTTCAACGCCATGTCTTAGTTCATTCAGGTATGAAACCATACGCCTGTCGAAAGTGTCCTTTAACTTTTGGTAGAAGGGACAAACTTCTCAAGCATGAAGTGAGACATGGACCTATCAGTCCAGAGAACAAAAATGAATATGATAATGATCAAGATATGCATGATATGATTGTAAATGTAAATCCGTTTAGTAACCTGATGACCTCACCTACACAGATGCTGCATCAGGATGGCCCCAATGGTGATTATGATCTGCCAAGAGTTCCAGATCACATCTCTGGAGAGAGTAGCTTTATGAGAGTACAGAAAAAACCATCCGCATCCAATAAATTGTTACAGAGCTCACCTCCAAAACCTAAGCCGACACTAGCTAAGAATAGGCCTAAGAATATTAAGTGTCATCAGTGTACTAAAAGGTTTGCATCATTAGATGCTTACAAGAAACATGTATCTATTGCCCATATTGGGTCCAGAGTCTTCCAATGCAAAATATGTTTTAAGAAGTTTGCTCGGAAACGTGAACTTGATGTCCATGCTGCACTACACACTGGTATGAAGCCATTCTCATGCTCACAATGTGACAAAACGTTCACGAGAAAGGACAAACTTGATAAACACGAACAAAGTCATGAATGTTTGGTTGTGAATATGCCTTGTATTGAATGTGGTGCAACATTTGAGAAAAAAGCAGATTTAGTAGCCCATATTAAATCACATTTCGCTGATAATTTTGATGATAAACCTGAAATTAAGAAAGAGGATGAACCGGAATTCTCCTTGGATGATAACTTTTATGATCTGGAAACCTAAATATTTAATTGGATTCATTGTTTCCCCAGAATTTTACTTGATAATAATTTATTATCATTAGTTGTATACTTTGTAAGTACTTAATTGTAAATTGATGTCTGATAATTATAATTCAATTTTGATTCCTGTTTCTATAGGTTTTTAATGTTATGGAATATAGATAATTGAAGAGAGAAGTGCCTATGTTCAAATAGTGTTGAAACTAATTTACTTATATCTCTATTTGTATTGTTTAATTGAAAATATTTGTATTTGACTGGTTTCTGTTTAAAATATTATACCTATCAGGCCTATTTAAAACTAGGATATTTAGCAAGTTAAATTCTCTGATAAAAAGTTTTATCTGTGGTTCTAATCTTAAGTAATGTTTGTAAATATGCTATTTAAAATTTTATCCAAAGAACTTATTAATAGGCAACTTATTTGTGATTTGTAGTAGATATTCAAAATGGATGCATCTACATTTTAAATGGCATTATATTTCGTGCATTAAATGTAAGTAGTATCGCACGATTAGGATCAATTTTTAGAATTAAAAAGGGTTTCATATTTGTTCTTAACTAGCACCATTACATGACCATTACTCATTAAATATCAAATTATTAGAACATCCTGTTAAGCATAAAATAATGTTGACGCCTTTTTCCTACGCCTATAAAATATGAGATGTTTTATTTTCATAATTTGAAATTTACTGGAAGCACTTAAGAAACCCTTTACCTATCCTATAAGTTGATGTTTATAGATTATGTACCTGTTATAATTAGATATAGATTTTCACAGCATTCTTACATGCTGCCAGAGGCTGCTTGACGAATTGACAAAACAAATTTTCTGCATTAGCACCTATTGATCTAATAAGTATACAAACTATCACAAATTCTTATTAAATAATTTCTACACGGCGCACTAAAAAGCGCCTTAGCAAAATTTTAAGATGTTTTAAATTGTTAATTGGAACACCAAAGAATCAAGGGAGTATGTTTAATTTATGTTGTTCGAGGAATTTAATTTTTTTTTATGGGAAAGCCATTAATTTCGTTTTTAATATTGCCACTTTTGAAGTTGCAAATGCTTTGTTAGTATAAACTAGTTTTGTGACTTTACATTCAATATGCTGTTGTTAAAATATTTCCAAAATTGTACATACTTTTTGAGCAATAAATGTTGTCCACAATGAACTTTTGTAATTAACTTTAAACCTACAGGTTACTTATATCCATCCTTGAGGAAAAAACCCGGCCAAGTGCGAGTCGGACTTGCGCACGAAGGGTTCCGTATCAGGTTTTATGGGAGCCCCAATGTTTTTTCCTTAGGATTTGTTATAGCAGCAACAGAAATACATAATCTAAAAATTTCAACTCTAGCTATAATGGTTCATGAGATGCAGCCTGATGACAGACAGACAGTAAAGTCTTAGTAGGGTCATAGGGTCCTGTTTTTACTCTTAACTAGGTTGAAATGAAAATATCTAATAGATTTAATATATTATATTAACCGGCCAGTGGATTAGCATGTATTGTTACAGATGAAATCTTTGCTTCAGATAATGGTCTAAAAGTTTTCGGATTTACTGGCATTTTCTCTAAGTCGTCCAAAGCTTCAAATCCATCTATTACCCTGAAAGAAGAAAAATATAGTTACTACTACAAACAAAATAACCAACTTTGACTGATTTTTTTATTGATAAAACACAGGTTACACCTGCTGGCTAGATCTAGAAACATGGTGGACCAAGAAATTTGAAACTAAATGTTGTTTTTCCTTATTTATCATATAAATATTGCAGGGCAATTCACATAGCCCCATAAGAAACTAGGATTGTAGACAATGGATATAATTCCTAGACATAATAATATAGAAATACCTAAACCAAAAATAAATATTCGTTAAGAGGTAGGAATCGATCTCACAACCTTCTGCATCTGTGTGTGTTTGCCCACCACACCACAGAGGGCGTAAAAATTATTAAGCACTAAAAATAATGTTTGGCAACTTTTCTTAGATCGAGATCCATACAGGAGAAACTGCTGGGGCAGCTAGAATTTAAAAACATAATTACAAATACATTTGCTTACCTTCCAAATAAAGTGTATTTCAAATCCAAATGAGGCTGTTCCCCATATGTAAAAAAGAATTGACTTCCGTTTGTATTGGGACCATTGTTTGCCATGCAGACCATACCTCTTGCATTGTGCTGAAATTGAACAAAGTAATTCAACATTAAAGCTCTGTGCACACTGAGGCGATACTGGTAGCTTTCTGGGGGTGGGAATTTTTGCAATGTCGAGTTGTCAAGAGACTGGCTGGTGTTTATGTGGCACGATGGATAGAGTCTTGAACTTAAATTAGGTAGCACAAGTGGCCATACTTTAGCAATGATTGTGTTTAAGTATTGCTGCATTTATAAAAACTAAATAGCTGTGCAATACAATTTTTCCCTTGTAAGTTCCGATCCTGCGGGAATTTCGGGATCAAAAGTATTAAGTGTCTTTCTCTATCCCCTGACTACTACTATGCCGATTTTCATTCTAAACGGTCCAGTCTTTTGATCGTGAAGAGGGAATGAATAAATAAACTTGTCCACAGGTTCTAATTCATGTAAGTTTGGTAGTTATGTTAGTAGTACATAATAAATGTACAACAAACATGCACACATGGGAGATGTCTAAAATGTATGGAAAGTTGCATCAAATAATATGATTCATGAATGCCTAAATGGCCTTTGGGGGACAAATGTAATTCTAGCTTCATGCACCTCCGAACAGAATAATAATAGAATAGTTTGAAAGTGGTTTTATAGTAAAATATTGTAGGGTTTCTGTTTTGCAAAATAATACTTAGTTTATAAGACGTACCTACCTTCAGTTCATCTTTGAATTCATCCTCGAATTTTTTCCCCCATATTGATGTTCCACCTTTGCCAGTACCTGTAGGGTCTCCGGTTTGAACAATAAAGCCCTGTAGAAAGATAATAGTAATTTAGGTCATGCAGAGTTGATTCCTTGCAAACTTTTAGGTTATGTTGTACTTATTGTATAGTTTTTTGACGAATAAACGCAGGAACTTTTCTTACCTTAATATTTCTATGGAATAAACAACCGTTGTAGTAGTCACTAGCACATAATGCTAGGAAATTCTCACAAGCTTTAGGGCATTGTTCGCAAAATAGTTCAATTTTAATGTCCCCGACATCAGTATGGAGTGTCACGGACATATTAGCTGTATTTCAGCTTTCGTTAAAATGAAATGATGATTTTCTTTAGTTAAAATTAATTACTATTTGAATAAAACAATATTTTGCAAAAACAAACCAAAACACCCTCGCGTTTGTTGACAAAAATTGACAGTTCATTGATTGACATTGACAGTGTCATAGAACGAAATAATGTTTTAATATGGTCCCATAAAAAGGGCAGGCAAAGGTATTTAGCCCAGATAGCCTCACCCATAGACAGCCACCATAAAGCCTGTGAACCCTATGCTGTGAACCAGCTACAACGATTGGCTTCGTCAGTGTATACCAGTTGGTCGGAACCTTCGACCATTGTCGGAACGGGAGTAGTCTTCTACTATGAATGGAAGTTCCGACTAACATACTTACTCATATCTACTCATAGTGCAACATGGGTATTGGGTATCTTAAATTACCTACTACTAATTTAAGGGTCTATGTAAAATACATACCTTATCTCTAAATATATCTGTTTAAAAGAAAATTAGAGTAGATATTTTTAGAAACATTTATTCTTAAATGTAATAAGTAAAACTTTAAATATAATATGTTGAACGATTAAACTAGAATATCTAGACTTATGAATACTTGTAAAAACCTTAGTCGAAAACTTAAATATTCTAAACATTTTGACACCTTTCACAATAGTTACCTAAAAATAACCAACCAAGTAAAAAGGAAAAGGCAAATATTCGAGATCAAAATATCAATCCAACCTATTCACTACCACCAGCCCTTTCATTTTGTCCCGCATGAGGCTCATGCAGATTCTCATCCATGCCAATCTGCCCATAGTTTCCTAACAATCTTTGACCGGTAGGATCAAACGGCGACTTATAATGTAAACTCGCTTTATGCTTCTTCCCTAAAACTTCGATCTCATATTGCCCGTTTCCGAGATAATCTTTATTAACTTCCGATCCCTTGTTAGTAACGTATCCGATACCGATGGGTTTGTCTAAATAGAATCCGTAATCAGCTCTTCTGAGATAGCCAACTGGTTCACCGTTTCTGAATATTGCTTCTTGCCCGTATATTGCAACCTGGAACCAAATAAGATAGTTAGACCTACTACACAAGCTCTGTGACGCAGAATGTTCCGAGTACGAATCTTGCCGTGGAACAATTATTTGATGATCTACAGTTATTTCTTTCTGAATCTGGGTGTTTGTATGTCTATATAAAATCATGTCTGACTTAATTGAATTGAATTGAAATTATTTATAAATAATTAGGTATTCACAAAATAATAAATAAATATATATTTTTTTTAAATAATTATTTACAAATATCAACACACAGCTAAAAACAATGGGCGGATTGGACAATTTTTTTACATACAGATAACTGTTATAATAATTATAGGCATTTGCTATGAAAGGATTTGGAAAATTTATGAATTTAGAAAAAGAATAGTACCAGTATTACAAGCCTAGTTCCTTAGTTTTGGGCTAGATGGCGCTTATGCAATCTTATTTTACTAAGATTCCACCGTCCGTCTTTCTGTTACCAGGCCGTATCTCATGAACCATTATAGCTAGTCATTTGAAAATTTCACTGATAATGTATTTATTTTGCCGCTATAACAACAAATACTAAAAACAGAATATAATGGTACGAATCCCTTCGTGCACGAGTCCAACTCGCACTTGGCCGGTTTTTAAACTACGTAAGTAGAGTATTGTTTAAATAATACCTTATCGTCCAAAGTAAAGAAGGCATATTTCTTGGAGACTCCATTTTTCTTAGCTTTAGTAACATGTTCGTTGCCGATGTAGTCGCCATCCTTCCGGCAAGCGAAGCCGAGGTTCGCTTCTATTGGGTTATCATCAGTACGAACGTCTGCATTCCATAAATGGTAACCTGTTGAAACAATGAAAAAAATATTAAAAATTTTACTAGCCAAAAATTTTACTAGCCGCAACAAATTCCTAAGTATATAAATAACAAAGAGATTTTATGCTTAGAGGAGACCTACAACGATATTACAAATTAGGTTAAAATCTATACTAATATTATAAAGCTGAAGTGTTTGTTTGTCAGGAACTACTGGTTCGTACTGAAAAATTATTTTTGTGTTGGGACAGAGAAAGCGACTTTGTTTTATACTATGTAGTGATAAATGTGAGAGTTTGTGAGTACGTTTATTACTCCTTCACGCAAAAACTATAGGGCCGATTAAAATGAAACTCGGTATGTAGATAGCTGGAGACCTGGATTAACGAATAGGCTACATTTTATCCCGATATATCCACGGGATCGGAGCCTACGCGGGTGGAAACCGCGGGACCCAGGTAGTAATAGAATAATTAATCTAACCTTCCTCCGTACTGAGCGAAGTGAGCGCCCTCCAGCCCGCATTCCTCAGCCCCTTCGCTCGACTGAGCTGCTTGTAGACTTGTATAGCGTGCGAGGACGGCACGTGAAGCTCCCAACCCAACTCCCCGGACCATACAGAATTTATCATAATTAATCTAACCTTTCTCCGTACTGAGCGAAGTGAGCGCCCTCCAGCCCGCATTCCTCAGCCCCTTCGCTCGGCTGAGCTGCTTGTAGACTTGTATAGCGTGCGAGGACGGCACGTGAAGCTCCCAACCCAACTCCCCGGACCATACAGAATTTATCATAATTAATCTAACCTTTCTCCGTACTGAGCGAAGTGAGCGCCCTCCAGCCCGCATTCCTCAGCCCCTTCGCTCGGCTGAGCTGCTTGTAGACTTGTATAGCGTGCGAGGATGGCACATGAAGCTCCCAACCCAACTCCCCGGACCATGCGACCCGGAGTGCTCGACACTTGTACCGCTTATCGTCGACTGTGTTCGGTGCTTTAGATATGTGGATACTGCGATGCGTGTTCACTGGGAACGCGTCGTTTGATAGACCAGCGTCGGTGTAGCGTTGGAGTATTCTTTGACTGAAACATTTTATTTATTTAAAAGGACGTATCAACATTTTTAGTAATATGCAGGAACATATTAAGAAACCTCACTGGGATTGTCTTGGCATTTAAATAGTTGATCATAGCTACATAATTTTATGTGAGTGTTTTGGGGATCCGATGAGTTTGGACAAACCTTAACAGCTATTTGCTCCCCTGGGGTGGAACAGGAGATCCGCGACACCTAAGGATCTTATTTTAGCTGCGTTAGTAGTGAAAAACTCTTAACGAATCCGCTGACGGAGTTGGCGCTGATTATGCATGAGTTTGATTTGTATTGGTGTGTTCGTTTGTACCTGTCCGGTCCTTGTACACTCAATATACATATTTGTTTCGTAACATCAGTGATGGTGGCCCTCAGTTTGTATTTATTTATGATCCTACGTAGATGTGCTTGCGTGTGAGCCGCGTTGAAACCACTCGTCACTACGTAGTACCCGCGTCCCTGGAACATAATAAATACTAACGAATAGCCATAAAAAAAAGAAAAAAAATGGTTGTCTATAAAGTCGGTTTACGGACGATAATTTTACATAATAACGTCATAAGAAAAAAACAATACATTTTTTGTTATTCCTTTAAATAATATATATTTTTTATTTTTTACTTTTAGTCTTCTATTTGTCACTCGTTACCATAACACAAGCCCAGATGAGCGATATTATTAATAAATACTCTGTTTCTTAAGTTACCATGACGCGTCTGGTCATTATTACCATGACGCATGACGGCACACAATATTACCGTGACCGTTTTTTGTGAATGAATGCAGGTGTTCCATTAATTAACTAGTTATGACGTCAAAAACCAAACAAACCTGTAACCCCTCTTATGTACTAGTGGTTAACCCCCAGGAGATTACAAAGTAAACAAAATAGGTGGAGTGGGAGGTGTTAGGTTTTATTTTCGTTACGGAATTTCTTGATTCGGTCGCCGCGCTCAGACCCCGCGATAAAAGCTATGCAATAGCTTAAAATATTTTTTCAATAAATAAAAAACCTATCTTTAAAATTATTTATAACGAGTAAGCCATAGCGTTCCAATTACCTTAAAAATAGGTTCATGCAGTTGTCCGCTGCCTCCGTCAATAATGCTCACAGTCACATCTGCTTCTACACCACCTTTCTCGTTTAACAGTAAGGAATATACAACCCTAAAACAAAAATATATTTAAATGAGCAAAAAGAATTGTGCTGTGATTCGAACACGCGTTCACTTAACACGAAATATGTCATCTTATACACTAACTAGCGACCCGCCCTGGCTTCGCACGGCTATATTATGCATGTATTATACATCTAAACCTTCCTCTTGAATCATTCTATCTATTAAAAAGAAACCGCATCAAAATCCGTTGCGTAGTTTTAAAGATTTAAGCATACATAGGGATATAGGGACAGAGAAAGCGACTTTGTTTTATACTATGTAGTGATGTAGTGAAATGTAGGAAAACAAGAATCATCAGAATCGGTCCATGCTTTTGAATTGAATTTTTATCATTAATTTTATCGCAATTTTCGATAAAAATTCAACATGGCTGCATTATCGATCATATTTTGAGAGTTGATGTAGTTATATCGCTTTATCGTATCGTGTTTTGGTCTTCATGCTAGGCAGGCTGGCCCTGTTTTACTGGTACAAAAAACCACATAAGTTCAAATCCAGGCCGACCGTGCACCAATGTATTTTTCTTAAGGATTTATGTGCGCTAATTGAGATTGCTCTTACGGTGAAGGAAAACATCGTGATGAAACCTGCGGCTTAGTTGGCTCCAGAAGTATTGACAAGTTCTCTCCTCTGGACATGATCGACTAAGCTGAGAGGGTAGTAGGTGCTGGGCAAGCCTACTCCATCTTCACGCAAGAAGGACCCAATTAAAAAGGGTCTAATCGCGGAAAACAGCCCGTATACAAGTACAACCACATAAGTTGATCAAACTCAAAGATATACCCCCTTATTCCAAAACCAGGTTTAGGGATAGTCCGAGATGTAGATTTAAACCTTAGATTTAGACACATATTTACTCGTGAACTATAGTCTAAACACTATCCCTATAGAGTATATAGGGAACTATAGTCTAAACACTATCCCTTAAGATTATATAGGGATAGTGTTTAGACTATAGTTCACGAGTAAATCTGTGTCTAAATCTAAGGTTTAAATCCACATCTCGGACTATCCTTAAACCTCGTTTTGGAATAAGGGGGTTATTGTTTAATATTTACCTGTCATCTTTCTTAGATAAATCAGCAGTAAACGCCAAGTCGGCGGTGCGTTGTGCGTCCGGACCAGTCAAGTACATCTTGCCGTAGTAAGACATGTTGAAGAGGGCAGCCGCGTTCCTGCAAGCTAGGGCTTCCTCACCGATCTGTTAATACAATATTATAATAAAGCTTTTACTCATAAAAAGGACTACATAACAAAAAATGGTTGTCTGTGAAGTCGGATTACGGACGATAATTTTACGTGATAACGTCATAAGAAACCTATGAAAAATTGCAAAAAATAAACCATTTTTCATTTTTGTTTCCATTTTTACATATAATAATATATTTTTCCTTTTATACATTATACGTGTCCCGTAATGAATGGACATGCCTTCATTTGTAGTTTTGGCATCAAACAACATAGAGAAGGGAGATAAATTATTAAATTTTTAAAAATGACGGTTATCTCGGAAACCGAGAGACTTTCATAGAACATAACTTTCTATTTTCTGAACCGGCACAGTGTCCTCTATCCGTAGGTGCCCGCATGTCCATTCATTACGGGACCACCCTGTATAAGTCACATAGGTTTTATAGAAGTATTCGTTACTCGTCACCATAATACAAGCCCAGGTGAGCGATATTATTACTAAACAATATAAAACTTGTGACTAGTTTTATATTGCTGCGCGCTGTGTGACGTCACCGGAACGTGACAATGACGTCAACTTGTTTGTAAATGCAGGTGTTCCGTCAATTTACTAGACGTTATCACGTCAAAAATTATATATTGTGTATTCCAGCACAAGCTGACGCTGTAAGATGCGAGATGCAAGATGGCGCTGTAAACTACTTAGGTTACCTACCACTTACCTTAGCTTTACTTAGCTTAGCTTGTGATACTTAGCCTGGGGCTAGATGGCCATGTGTGGAATGTCTTGCAATATTTATTTATTTTATTTAAATTCTTACCAAGGAATGATGTTTAGAGAAGTCAAACGTATAGTCCCCTTTAAGTATCTCCTCGTAGCGCTGGTCTAAGTTGCGAGGGTAGTCGTGAGCGCCGCCCCAATCGTATTGTTGTACTCTTATCTGGAGATAATTGAAGACAAATATTGGTATTTTTACACTAAACACTTATGACACAAGTTGGCTACAGTTTTTTTCACAAATAGCTCAGCGTTTGATCACTATCCCACACGATGCGGTCTAAGATGTAGGACGCTTTCCTAGAAGATACGGGGGTTCCAAATAAATGGGAGTCCTCGAGAGACGCTAATAAAGGTAGGAAGACTGTAGTGGAACTAAAACTTTGGCGAAATTAACAATATTTATTTAACTTTATGTATCGTACCTTCTCGCCAGGCATGAAGAAGGCAGGTCGCTCCCAGCCGGCTCTGGCTTGCATAACCGCTCCATCATCCACTAACTCCTGGTGTAAAGCGTCGTGACTACAATCCCTCCCTGGATGACAAAAACAATAATTAATTACTAAGCCGTCATTTAAGCGCATAAGACCTCATAAATAAATGACGACCTCTGTGGCGCGGTGAACGAACATACACCTGGGACAAAGACAAGGAAGAAAAGGAAGCAGGTGCCAATCCCGCCGTGAAAGAAATGTTTATATTATGATCAAAGATCTCGTTTCTGAGTGTTTCTGTATGAAGTATTTACAGTATGTTTTTTTTTAATCTGTTTGCATTTTTTCTTTTAGTTGTCTGACCATCATAACAACCTTAGTTGCTTAGTTTGGGACTAGATGTCGCTGTGTGGAATAACCAATATTTATCTATAATATATATAGTCATACAACTGACCTGCTAAAGGTTCATCATGAGGGAAGACCACGCAGTAGTTCTTGGCGTAAGCCTCGTGACTGCTCTCGCGCATCCAATGTGCGCGGGACAGTTGACCTGCTGTGAAGCGGCGGATGTCAAATGTAAACATGTTGTAATTGGGCCTGGAAAATAAGACACTTATTATAATATACTGGTCGCCAAATAAATTGACCCACCCCTTCGCTAAATTAAGTATTCTACATCATGTTTGTCTTTATGCTTGTTAATTATTATTGACAAGGAAGAGTTGGGGAAGGAAGAAAATATCGCTGGAGATCTGGTTCTGAAAAAAAGATGGTTGATTTCGGAGGAGGCTCATTTTCACGAAAACCGTGGGTGGATTGATTTTTCTGGTTGTAATTTTTTTTAATTTTTCTTTCGCAACAACTCTGTGTCGAATAAGACTTAGGTTTACTCTCGACATTTTGATTTACCTGCCGGTTATAATCCATTCAGCCATTTGTATCCCGCAGCCTGCAGAGAACATCATTCCAGCTGAATTGTACCCACAGTTATGGTACAAACCTGTAACAAACATTGTTCTAACGTCAGTTCTTCAAATAATTTCCCAGTCTGTTAAATTTTTGCCATCCTTAACAAATTAGTAAATTGCCAAAATATTTTTACAATCCAACAGTTTAGATGAAAGTGCAGTTTAAGCAGGGCTTTGCACCCAATTAGGACAACGTCAATTTCTTAAGGCAGTTAGTAACTAATATCTAACATGATAATTGGTAAGCGGGGGAGCTGAATTATGTAAGCAATACAATATTATTAGACAACCTCGAGCGACGACCTATCTGATAACCTCATAGATCAAGCTATTATAGCAATGGTAGGTGCCTACTACATTTGTTCCTGTCAGGAATATGTCACTTTGAAAATAAAAAAATGAAAACTAATTTGATTGATTGATATATTGGGAAAGTTCGCAGTCGAATAAGCAAGTGCCTGTAGCAAATAATTTTTCTTAGCAAAATTTTGAGTCTTTCGATTTATTCGAAATACAAAGACAAATTTTACAAAGCTTACATACCTAAGTAGGCAATGGTTTTGGAATCAATTATACTTTATGCCTAAAACGCGTCTCTTTTTCTAACACTTTACTCTTAGGAAATATCTTGTAACTTGTGGAATTATTTGGAATAACTGCAATTTTGGATCACATCAATAACGTAGTTTCTTAGTGCGGAGTGATATTCCTAGTAGCTACGTACAGATTTTGGTTTATAATAATTCTTATCTAGTCTCGAAGAGGGGAATGCGTATCCCAAACCGAAGGAATATAGGTTTTTTCCTCTTAGTGAGATCACCGCGTTAATCGACCACTTCTTCAGAGAGTAAAAAACATTAAGGGGTAAACACAAAAGATTCCAGTGGGTCGAAGTGTTGCTCGCTATGTCAGCCCCCAATGTAAGATAAGATAAGATAGTCTTTAAGAAACAGGCTCTATTTCTTACCAAAAACATTAGGATCCTCTCCCAATATAGGCTTATGATCAGGAGTGAAGGATTCTGGACCGCACACTGTACTCTTGATGCCCACTTTGCCCAGCTTTGGGCAGAGAGATGAAGCGCTGTTCATGTGAACACTGAACACGTCCCAATCCAAATCGTACAGGTGAAATTGTTGATGGTCCGATACCTAAAAAAATGGCGAATTTCAAATATGCCGACCAAAGTAACAGCAATTCGCGGTTACATTTGCTGAAGTCCTGACCCCCTGGGAAAAAATTCGTACGGCAGCAGCTTGTTTCATGCGTAAGTGAAGTAGACGTGCAGTTAAAGTAACGGTTACACGTAGCTTCATTTTACGGCAATACCGATTATTGTTCGCGTGCACGTGACGTATGCGTCAACTGTACGTGCACTCGACTAATGCGTCATAAATTACGGCGATCAGGGGTTTGTTTTTTATCACCTTAAATGTCAGTTATAAGTTCACAGTTCTCACCTGATCGAGCATATGCGGATTGTTTTCATAACCTCCGACATTACACGACTCCCCCTGTATCTTGATGTATAAGTTGACATCATGGTCCCTTATGTTGGGCGCGTTCCGTACTTCGGGCGTAGCTTCACATACAACGTACGCGTGTTTGAACGGGAGTATAGGGAGGGATGGGACGCCGGCGAAACGTGCTACACGAGGACCCCAAACACCTTTAAATATAATTCATACACTTGTTACCCAGACAGAAAGAAAGCATTTATTGAGAACAAACACACGATAAACACAGAAAGGAAGAAGTTAACATATCGAAGAAAAAAAACTTCGCTCGCAATGGTTGCCTGAAAGAGATCGCTTTTAGCGATAAGGGCACCCATTGTGTCATATTGTTTATTCATTTCCTTTTATTGGAAGTTTATCTGGTAGAGGGTACTACGAGCCTCATTCGTAAATAAAAGCAAGCTTAATACATTGAATATTGTCTTAGCGGGATAAAAAGTAGCCTATAAATAACACTCCTAATGAATTAATGTATCCTCATACCAAGTTTCATCAAAATCGGTCCAGTAGTTTCGGAACCTAATCAATCCAAAGAAACAATCATTGCTTTTCTCTTTGTAATATTAGTCTAAATTATTATAATCAATGTATAGATAGAACCATAGACAAAACAATAGAACTTACCTCCGCAATTGACAACACACTTCGTCTTTATAAACCCCCTGTCTGTATGTACGCCAGTCACTTCTCGGTTCCCGAGCAAATTGTGAGAATAATGGATATCAACCACTGGACATTCTTCGTATACCTATACAGTGATAAGGCTTATTTAGAAAAGGATTTATTCCAGATGCCTCGATAGATGGCAGCGGCATCTACATCAAGGAAGGTAAAAAAATGCATATTGCGTGCTTCGTACAGTCGTATATACACAAAAACAAAGTGATTAAACTTTTTCCTATCCCAAAAAACGATTTACGCAGAAACTAAAAAGGGAAAAATATTGTTTCTCTTTAAATTATTAAAAACTAGCGACCCGCCCCGGCTTCGCACGGCTATATTATGCATGTATTATACATATAAACCTTCCTCTTGAATCACTCTATCTATTAAAAAAAACCGCATCAAAATCCGTTTGGTAGTTATAAAGATCTAAGCATACAAAGGGACATAGGGACGGCGAAAAGTGACTTTATTACAAGCTATTATTTAACTTGCACTGTTCGTATGTAAGTAAATAAATAAATATTTCAGGACATATTACACATCGCCATCCAGCCCCAAGCTAAGTAACTTAATGCTTGTGTTATAGGTGCCAGATAACGGAAAAACTACTTATATACTCTTTTTTTTTGTAAATATATACATATTATACATATAGAAACACCCAGAACCAGAAACAAGAATTTATGGTCAACATAAATACTTGTTCCCGGCGGGAATCGAACCCGCAACCTTCTGCGTCGCAGTCGGGTGTTCGCCCGACGCGCCACAGAGGTCGTCAGTGTAAGTAAGTTGTCCGTCAAAATTTGCAAATTAAATTTGACCCACTTCACTTTTGACCTACATTGTTTGGCAGCAATAACAGAAGCCTAGTTGCTTAGATTGGGGTTAGATGCCGCTGTGTGCCATTGCACACAGCGGCATCTAGTAGTAGTTCATAAATATTACAGGACATTTCCTGCAATATTTATTAACTACGATCTAAGGCCTTTAAACTATATCGATTTTCATCTAAATCGGTCCATTCATTTAACCGTGAAGAGCTAACAAACTAACAAGCAAACAAACTTTCCGATTTATAATATTAGTTAAGATAGTTTATTAACTTACCTTTCCTCCATTTTTAGTAGCAACTTTAACGAGCGCGTTACACACCATGGTGGGATCAATAGTACCATCTTCAGTAGCGTAGAGTGCCATTTGAAACACAGACGGGTCTAGAAGAGGGAATATTTTCTGTGCATCGTTAGGGTCTAACACTTGGCTAGGTATACCTAGTGCTTTTCCTAATGTATGCAGTCGCATGTACTCTTGTGTGCGGACCTGTAAAAACATCAATAAGCTTAAAAGCAAAAAAAAAACGTGTGGCACTCGGGGACTGCCGCGGTAAAGCTATTGCATAGCGAACGCTCGGCCGAGCTACATGGTAGGCGGAGTGGGGGTGTTAGGTTTTATTTTCGTTACGGAATTTCTTGATTTAGTCGCCGCTATGCAATAGCTTAAAATGGTGTTGGTAAAATGGCTTAAAAATGGTGTTTGCAATAAAGAATATATCTATCTTAAAAAATATTACTTTTTCTGTTTTTAGTATAGATAGTATAGATATAGCCTGGTGACAGACAGACGGACGGACAGCGAAGTCTTAGCAATAGGCTCCCGTTTTTACCCTTTGGGTACGGAATCCTAAAAACTAAAACTAACCGGAAAGATGGCGCTCTGAAAAGCTTAAACTAAGAAACATAATTATGTGTGGATTGCCGTGGTTGTATGCTACCTTCCCTAAGGATTGTTCACTACCTACCTACTATTACTATAAGCAAAGTTTTTGAAAAAGTTATAAGTTTTGACTACCATTGCACCTTGATGGTGCAGGTGACGATGCGGCCTAAGATGTAGCACGCTTTCCGAGAAGATACCTTTTCACACCCCTAAATTGTACAAGTCAGGAAAGACAGACGCAGGCAACTGATTTAATGTGTAATTTTTCATGTTATATTTTAGCCTGTATGTTTTCGCAATAATATATAAAGATTATAATTAATAAAACGATTATACCTTGCTCCTTGATATAAACATGCCGCCATTGTTGATCCATCCCGCATGATCGCCCGTTTCTTCTTCCAAACCACTGTACACTGTTCTCGAGTCTTTCAGGAGCTTTACTTCTAGATCGCAAGGTCTGAGTGACCACACCAGACCTGGACAAAATATAGGAATATTACCGTTGGATTTACGACTGTGTGTTCAAGACAGTAAGGTTTACTTGCAGTTGCAATAATATTAGATTAAAAAATAAAATATTGCAAGACATTACAACATTTTTTCTAGCCCCCAGCTAAGGATGAGAGAACGGATAATTTTTTTTTACATATTTTGGCAGGTCAGCATTTAACCACTATCACACCCGCCTGGTGGTGACGATGCAGCCCAAGATGTAGCACGCTTTCCTAGAAGATACCTATTTACTCGCGCCTTGAAGACACCCAGATTTTACACGTCATTCCATTCCCTTGCGGTACGAATAAGGAATGACCAAGTAAAATGGATAGAATACTAATAAATTAAACTTTTTTTGTAAATATAAAACACCTAGGTCAAAAACAAATATGTCTATTTAAATCGCGAGACACAAAGTAGAATAAATAAGCATTGTATTTTAAACCTTATTAATAAGAGATTATGGTTTTACCTGCTGTGTGCCATGTGGTCCCGCTGGTTAACTTAGACCTTTCCAGTAAAACAGCACTGACTCCTCGCTTCGTTAGTTGATACAGTGTGTTACATCCTGCTATGCCTCCCCCTGTACATTATATAAGTATTTTTTCATACCTTCTATTCAAAAACCGATGTTTTGTTCCTCAAAAAAGCAAATAAAATGTTACTTTGCGGCACACATATTGAGGAAGCAGTAATGGGTAGGTACTTTGCGGCACATTTATTGAGCGGGTAGTGGATTTGAATGTATAGATCAATTCGGTAGTTTTTGAGTTTATCGCATTCAGACAGGCAGACAGACGCGGCGGAGGCTTTATTTTAAAATTAGTATAAATAGACTGCTTACCATCAGGCATATTATGGTCAAGTGCAAACCCATTCCTAATAAAATAAAAATAAAATAAAAAGCGACCCGCTCCGGCTTCACACAGGTAAAGCATATACAGATTATACAGTATACATCAACAATAGATTTTCTGTCATATTTCAGCCAATATACACAAAATCTTATTGAATTACATAGGTACCTAAACCTTCCTCATAAACCACTGCCCATTAGTGAAAACCGTATGAAAATACATTCAGTAGTTTTTAGAGTTAATTGCGTTCAGACAGATAGACAGACGCGTTGGGGTGACTGTTTTATAATTAGACTAGCAATTGCCCGCGACTTTATATACTAAAATAAACCTTTTGAATCTATAAAAAAAAACGCATCAAAATTAGTTGCGTAGTTTTTAAAATCTAAGCATACATAGAGACAGAGATACAGCGGGAAGCGACTTTGTTTTATACTAAGTATGTAGTGATACAGATAGATAATACACTTACCAACAATAACAACATCAGCTTGAGACACAACCTCTTGATTAGTAGCCAAAAACCTCTCTTGCTTCACATTTCTCAAATAATTCACTGCTTTACTCCTAACACTACTATCTCTCAATACCCTATACATTTTCAGTAAAAAAGACCCTGTAGAGAACACGGTCGACTTCTGAATGTCTACAAGTAAACACTGATAACTGCAAAATATCTTTAGATG
Organism: Idaea aversata; assembly: GCA_907269075.1. NCBI lineage: Eukaryota > Metazoa > Arthropoda > Insecta > Lepidoptera > Geometridae > Idaea > Idaea aversata. The sequence continues at coordinate 6,429,918 of OU026084.1, forward strand.
TCAAAAGTTCATACTGTTACGATTTCTTTATCAGAATATGTACTATTGGGACACGTCTTGTTGATGTAAACAGTAATAAAATATAAGTTCATAATGAGGATTCGTTTAATGAATTAAAATTGATCATAACTCCTAATTGGGTACTAACTTTTGATTCACAATTTTATTTCGTTTTATCAGAGACTAGCAGTACCTAGCGGTTTCCCCTATGTAACTCGTAGAAATAAAGGGATGAAAAATAGCCTATGTTAATCCCAGTGAATTATTGTATTTTCATACCAAGTTTCATAAAAATCGGTCCAGAGTTGAAGAGCGTATTCGTTAAATACAAAAAACAATAAATAAATAATTTTACTCTTTATAATATGAACTAGCGACCCACCCCGGCTTCGCACGGCTATATTATGCATGTATAAACCTTCCTCTTGAATCACTATATCTATTAAAAAAAACCGCATCAAAATCCGTTGCGTAGTTTTAAAGATTTAAGCATACAAAGGGATATAGGGACAGAGAAACCGACTTTGTTTTATACTATGTAGTGATAGTGATAGTGATGTCGTAATCATGGATGTTAGTCTATGGTCGTAATTTATCTATTACTAAAATTATAAAGATGAAAGCTTTTAAGCAACTTATAAAATCAACTATCTAGCTATCACGCTTTATGAGAAACAGCCTGGTGACAGACAGATAGACCGACATACAGACAGTAGAGTTAGTAACAGGGTCCCGTTTTTAACCGACTTAAAAAAAGGAGGAGGTTCTCAATTCGTCTGTATGTTTTTTTTATGTATGTTATGCGATCATTCGAAGACGGCTCAACCGATTGAGATGATTATTTTTGTGTCCGAAAGGTGATACCTCATTACCCTTTGACTACGGAACCCTAAAAAGGAGGAAAACATACCGACTTTGATGAAACTTGGTATGAAAATGCATTGAATAAAAAAAAAACAAAAAATAATCAAAAAAAAAATAATAATAATTAAAATACTTAAATAATTCTGATTCTGAATCTTTATCAGTAACATAGGTTACTTTTTATCGATTATTTTTTTTATTACCTATTCTCAAGGCATCGGAACTTACAAGAAAGAGTTGTATCTATTATTAATTTAAATCCAAGACTAAGGTTAAAAAAACAATTTTAATACATAAACTTGTTTACTTACAATACATTCTAAATAAATATTTACTTATCTTACATTTCCTTATCATTATTTAATAACAAGTAACTTAATACAGGAAAAGTATTTTTGTAGTGCACATTTTTTTTCTGCTGAAAAAAAAAAACCAAAACTGAATGTGAAAAACTTCCTGCAATTTCTAAATTATTGGGTATCTCAGTATTGATACACACAGTGACACGTAGGTACCTACCTTCATTTAGAGCGCGCTATTAAACTCGCTGGCGCTAGTATTGTGTCCATGGACTTCGTCGTTTTGTTAGAAACACTTAAATGGTTATAGCTCTTAGAGTTTTTGAGTTAGCTCCAAATTAAAAAAAGCAGTATTTTTTATTTTAATGTGCTTAAAACATACCGAAATTTGTGCACTACAAAAATACTTTTCCTGTATAGTAGCTATAAGTCTATGTTACGTTAATAAGTAAAATAATAATTATGACTATGCTTTATTCTTTCGCTTTATAAGTATTTCTGTATTAAATCTAATAAGTTTTTTTTTATTTACATAAAAATAAGTTCCTTATTAATTTACTCGGAAAATATGTGTAGGGTATCGATATTTTTTGTCACAAAGCTAAGACGCAGAGTCTTAGCTTTTAGTATGTTTGGAAATTTTACTGAGTACAATCAGGCAACAAAATTGCAGAGCCACCGTAGAGCTCCAAAACTCAACTCAAGCAGGCCCTTAGAAATTTGCTCGAGTTAAAAACATTCTAATAACCAATCAAAAAGTGCAATCAGGCAACGAAATTGCAAGCCCACCGTAGACCTCCATTCTAAGATTCTAAGGTCCTACTTGAATTCAATTTACTAGTAATACTATTAGGTAGAATGTTTTTAACTCGAGCAAGACTCTAAGGTCCTGTGTGAGTTGAGTTTTGAGCTCTACGGTGGGTCTGCAATTTTGTTGCCTGATTGTACTTACTGATTAGCTAATAATTTATTATTAAAATGTTTTTGACTCAAGTCAGATTCTTAGTCTTAAGAGGAAAGGGTACCGGCGCTCTCTCCGTACAAACGTAGTCGACTGTTTCCTCCCTGGATAATGACACTAGAGCAAATATTTTTGTTACATAAAACCTATAACTGTCATGACTATGCCCCTCTGTCTTGGTTTTTTTTTTCATTATCATAGCAATTAAGATATAACAAATATAAAAAAACATAGGGGCATGGTCATGGCAGTTTTAAGTTTTATGCAACAAAAATATTAGCTCTAGTGTCAGTATCCAGATAGGAAACAGTCGACTACGTTTGTATGGAGAGAGCGCCCGGTACCCTTTCCTCTTGAAAGTTTACAGTCTTTCAACACATTAATTTACTAGACAAAAATCATAAGAATGAAAACATTGCAATAATAGTAAGTGTAGAAATCTACGGTGGGTTTGCAATTCTGTTACCCACTGTACAAAGGTAGTTACTGTAGTATTTTAGAGAAAAAGCGGTAAACAGGGAAAATAGTATGGGATTTTATTGTTCTCAGATATTGGTCAATGCTCTCGCGACTGTTTTTAACACAGTCTAGTCACTATAAAAAACATACGCAAAAAGAGTTTTAGATGAAAAAAAAAATAGTCGGACGACATTTGTCGTCCAACAAATAGTCGTCCGACATTTGTCGTCCAACAAATAGTCGTCCGACATTTGTCGTCCAACAAATTGTCGTCCGACATTTGTCGTCCGACATTTGTCGTCCGTCAATAGTCGTCCGACAAATAGTCGTCCGCCATTTGTCGTCCGTCAATAGTCGTCCGACATTTGTCGTCCGTCAATAGTCGTCCGACAAATAGTCGTCCGACATTTGTCGTCCGTCAATAGTCGTCCGTTAAAAAATACCATATGTACGTCTTAATACACTCACAGCCAAATTAAAAACAGTAGGCCCAGGCATACATTTTCGCCGCGCCGTAGAGAGGGGATAGCTGTCTACTCTCCATCCGTCTTACGCTTTTTCGATCAGGTCACGTGTCCTGACGCGAGTTTAAGATTTTATACCCATTACAGAAAAAGTGCTCAACGCCGCTAAAGAAGTTTTCACTTCAAAAATATTATAAAAAGTAATTAAATTTCAAAAAGTTAAATTAGATAATATTGTGTATAATAGTGTGTTTTAAAAACTCTGTAAGTAATCACTCGTTTGGAGTTATCAAAATGTAACAACACCATATTTATTTACCAAAGCCACAATTTAAAAATTCTTTAAATTTTGGATGTGTTTGTGTAATTTATTTTTCCGTATTCAATATTAGTTTTCAAATTATCAAACACCATTATTTACCAAAGGAATATAGTGTTGCCACAACCTGAAAATTCTTTAAATTTTGGATGAATTTGTGTAACTTATTTTTCCGTAAGTAAAAACTTATTTATTTTTAAGCAATTCTTTAAAAAAAAAAAAAAAGTTAATGGCGTCGGTACCTAAGAAGGGTTACTGAGTATTTAAAACATACTGTATAAAACATTAATATAATAACTAAACCTAGTAAGCATCTTGAGTAATATTTAGATTGGGTACAAAATTCTAAATGAAATTTGACGACTATTGACGTAATGTTACAAGCCTCTCCCGCACCAAAACTACCCAAAAAACTTACTATAATAACATAATCAACCTAAATTAACTGGAAATATCAACTAAATAAATTTAAATGCAATATTACGGTTTACTTTCATCATTTGGTAAAAAAATCAATCTTTACTTGAACTCTAGGGTCCGAAGAAGCCTTTAAGAGTGCCACATACCAATGACATTCATTGATAAAAAAGGCTTGTATTTGACCTCATCTCAACTGATGAAAGTCGGTCAGGTCAAAGGGAACAGATCAGGGGCCTTATTCTGCTATTTGGCCAACCATTGTCATTATATCGAGACTCTATTGATATTATATCGAGATTGTGACTTTATTTGGTATTCTGCTAAAGTTTTAATAACATCGCAATATAATCACTACGGAGTCTCAATGGTATGGTAATATTTACCTTGCAGGTGTTGCCTAGCAACATGGTATATGTTGCTAAGCAATATACCGTTTTGACAACTATCGAGATTCCATTAAGCCACGATTGTAGAGCAGAACACAAAAGTGAGTCAGTGGTGTGTCAGTGGTGTCTCGATAGAATAGTCAACGTTAGGAGAATACGAATTTGACATGTAATGTCATATTTTTGACATTAAATTTCTATTACGATTATATCGACACACTATTGAAATACAATTGTGTTAGCAGACTTAGGCCCCAGGTCGAGGATGTAGCATGCTCGCCTAGAAGGCTCTAAGACTGCAACCCCCTTATTCCAAAACGAGGTTTAAGGATAGTCCGAGATAAACCTTAGATTTAGACACAGATTTACTCGTGAACTATAGTCTAAACACTATCCCTATATAATCTTTATGGATCTAGCGATCTTCAAAGCGAGAGTGAATCGGTTCCTACTGGGTAAGCACGCTCCATCGTAGGCCATAATGATGCTTACCATCAGGCATATTATGGTCAAGTGCAAACCCATTCATAATATTAAAAAAAATGGATAGTGTTTAGACTATAGTTCCCTATTATAATCTATAGGGATAGTGTTTAGACTATAGTTCCCGAGTAAATCTGTGTCTAAATCTAAGGTTTAAATCCACATCTCGGACTATCCTTTAACCTTGTTTTGGAATAAGGGGGCTTGACTTCAAGGCATACCTTAAATTGCAACTAAATTGGTGTTATTGATGCCAATCGCTTGAATAATTTACATTTTATGATTACATTTTTTTTATTTAAAAACGAGTATAACTTCAACTTATAACTTTTAAGTAATTAAAAAATGAAGGAACACAATCATAGTTGTTAGTGAACTAATTACTCAAGAAAGCACTGCAGTGCATCGGACAATAATAAGAGGAGAAAAGACACAAAGGAGTGGTGACGTGTTGTTTGTATAAATGCGCGGTAAGTGGCCCTCTTAATTTGTTAATAATACCTATTCCAAGCCTCTTATCAAAACTTAATTCATAAACAATAACAAGTATTTGGTAAACTAATTATATATGTAAATATTGGAGTGTATCAACTTAATATGACGTTGAATTTCGTCATGTGATACCGTGATAAATTATTATAAACTATGAAATTAATTAAAATTGCAGATGGTTAAAATATTCAAATATTTTGTGAAATATAACTAATTAGTGCAAATAATTTAGGCAATTTGGCATACATATTTGTTACCAGGCATTTGTTAATTTTAATATGTGTCGTCACTATTCTATGATAGTTATAAGACCTTTAGAAGAAAGGGTACCGATGCTCTTTCCATACAAACGTAGTCGACTGGTTCCTTCCTGGATAATGACACTAGAGCAAATATTTTTGTTGCATAGAACCTATAACTGCCATGACTATGTCTTGGTTTTTTTCATAATCTAATTATCATAGAAAGTAAGAAACAAAAACATAGGAGCATGGTCATGGCAGTTATACGTTTTATGATAAAAAAATATTTGCTCTAGTATCATTATTCAGGGAGGAAACAGTCGACTACGTTTGTATGGAGTGTGCTCTTAAGGGTGCGTTCCCACTTTGTCGTGATGACAAATAATCGTGTAGTTTTAAATGTCGTGGCTTCATTATATAGTATAAAACAAAGTCACTTTCCGCTGTCAGTCCCTATGTATGCTTAGATCTTTAAAACTACGCAACGGATTTTGATGCGGTTTTTTTTTATTTGATGAGGAAGGTTTATATGTTTAATACATGCATAAAATAACCGTGCGAAGCCGGAGCGGATCGCTAGTATATTTATAAATGGAGGTGCTCACATATAGAACTACACGATTTATTGTCTACGACTTTTTGTCATGATAATCTGTATAATGGGAACAGTTAGAGATAATAGTCGTCCGACGATAATTTAACTATCACGACATAGTGGTAATGCGCCCTTATCTGAACCAAATTGTGGCAATGTTTTGACCAATTGTAAATTAAGATAAGCGCTGCCAAATTCTTAACTAGAACAAATGCGTTTTTCTTAATTTTAGGAGAGATAGTATAAATGGTGGCGACAACTATAGATACGTCCGAACGTATTTACACTAAAGAAAGACGCATCAATTTTCTATAAACAGTATGAAAGAATAATGAGGAGCTTCTCTTTTTTGAAGGCGGTTAAAAACAAACGGACAAGAAAGCGATCTTATAAGGGTTCCTTTTTTTTACCTCTAATATTAAACATAACATCTAACATTAAACATTAACGTCTCTTGTTAGTAACAAAAAAATATAAAGAAAGAAAACAAGACACCAACTCCATGTCTTTTTTCCAATTGGTATATGTTTTATATAACGACATGGCGTTTTATGTAATCCTCAGACAATTAATTTAAAAACTTTAGTGGCTCATATCTTCGAATCGTTACACGTTAGGACATCATCATGTGATAGAATATTTTTTGTGTATTTTTGTTTGCGCCCAATCGCTCTGAAGGCCAATTCTCGTAAATAATATTGTTTAAATTCATTTCAATATCATCCCGATTGCATTTCGATTGTAAAAGATACCTTCAAAGTCAGTTTTTTTTTACAAAAAGCTAACTTTGAGGGTGTTTTGAGCTACTTTGAGGGAATTAATTGTGATCGAAATGCAATCGAAATGATAGTGTAATGTAATTTGAACAATGTTATTTACGAGAATTGGCCTTCTGGAAGTCTTTGTGGGAGGCCTATGCCTATGTTTAGCCGTGGACATCCTGTGGCTGACATGATGATGTGTACTCTATACAAATATATGGGTCAAGAGTAACAAAAGGCACCGGAAGACTGTGTCAAAAACTTTAGCGGCCCTTTTATTAACCCCCGAAGCAAAAACGACGGGGTGTTATTATTAAAATTGTTTGAGATATGGTGGAGGTATGGAATAATGGCAAAACTTTAAAAAAATTACTTGTTTGCAGGCTATGTCCTTGAAGTTCCTATGTGTAATGATGGCGACAGATGCTGTTGAAAAAAATGAAAAATATGTGACTTTAAATGCTTATATCTTTTTTCCACATCTAGTTCATGAAATACTATCAATTTTATTAGAAAAACGGAGAATTTCATCATGATATTCTTGTCTATTTGTGCATATGCTCAAGTTTGCCATGCCATCATTATTTCAAAGTAAAATCTCTCCTTGATATTTAATAAAAACGCATTTGTTCAAGTGTCCCTCAAACATGATGCGGGCTGGCCACCCTAGGCGGTGTTAAACCTAACCTGTGTTGTCTCGCCGCGTGGTCACCGGCCGCGGCTGCTGCGGCGGCTTCCAACTGCGCCCTCAACGCAACCAGCTCGCGAGTACGTTGGTATATTGGGTCCTTAAAGATAATTATATGATAATAAACAAAATTAAAAATTATGAAAAAACTACAACGGATGAACGTAGGGGAGGTAGGACCTGAAAATCCCTATCCCTTTCCAACGCGCGCGCCGCGCGATGACTCTATCTATTTCCCCGGCGCGCCGCGAAATGGCCGTTTTAATTGTTTTATGTAATTAAAAGACTCACATCTATTTTAGTGAAGAACCATCTGTACTACCTTATGGGATTTGATGTAAAGTTTATGAAAACATAAATTTTGTACTTGTTTTTTCTTTAAAGTCGCCATAAAATTGAAAAAGCTCAAAAAACTGGTTGCCTGTAAAGTCGGTATACGGGCGAAAGTTTTACGTGACAACAACTGTGCTCGAGTGGAAGGGACGCGTGCCTTTCACTTTTTATGACTGTCTCTCTCGCTCTTAGGCGGGCTAACCATGCCCGAGTGGAAGGGACGCGTGCCTCTCACTCGCTCTCATTGTGAGCGCATAACGTCAGCGGAGCATAACGCAGTTTCTTGAAGTGTCACCCGGCAAACCAATTTATAAAACGTTGTCACGTCAAAATGACGTTTTTTTTTGGGATTTTCAAGATTTATTCTGTCGAGGCAAATCACTCTTTTTTTTGATATGATAGGTCAGCGTTTGACCACTATCACACCTGCCTGATGACTCTAATCGTGTTTAGAAGTGTTTGACAATACAAAGCATTTCTTCACCTTAACGGCGACGGTAGGAATATCATTCTATAGATTTAAGTGGTTGATACTCAAAAACTGTTTCTAAGACACCTCTATCGCGCTTCTGGTCATACCATTTCGGCTTCAATAATTATTTTTATTAGCCCTCGACAAATGAAAAAAACTATCAATTTAATCACAAAGTCATAAAAATAAAATATAAATTGCGGCGCCCTCTGCTGAGTAATCACCGTAAATATTTACGAACCATCGTCAATTATTCGCTAACATTTTACAGAAAACCGTATAAACTGATTTTGATCAAACATATCAAACACTCCCGACTGATTCACCTTTCAAACAAAATCAAAATCGGTGCAGCCGTTCGGGAACTACGATGTCATAGATACAGACACATCAAACTTATAACACCCCGTAGTTTTTGCGTCGGGGCTTAAAAACAGACCCAAACTCAGTAAAATGCTCGTCTTTTGATTAGCGCTGGTCTTCCGTTGAGGCCGAGTGGACAAACCAAATGTTAAGCACTTGGATAAACCAAGTGTTATCCACTTGGATACCAAACCAACCAACCAAGTAGATAAACCAACTGCAATATGGCAGAAAGTCATCAACCTTTGTTATTAATTTAGACTTCAGACATAAGTATTTGACCCAAAGGTCAATATTGATAAATAAAAACACTTTATTTCGTGCGTCATTCATTTATCATTATCAAATTGCTAACTCGTTAATGATATATAACTTGTAATTTGTTAAACCATTAATTAAATAGTCTAATAATTAAATATACTGTATCAATTAATCACCCACACATTTAAATTAGTTAAATATCACTTTTTATACTATGTAGTGATATCCTAGCCGCTATATAATTATTAATGAGTAACAGTTAAAAGTGTCCTTGATAAAACAATGTTTATTTTTCCAATGAATACAGAGATTTTAAATGATATTGGCGCGCATACCTATGTGTAGTTGAGCCTGTAAACATGTAACTTTTATTACAAATCGAAACTGCAAAGTTACAGACTAAAGCACCACTTACAGTTGCACCGCAACATAGATTAAAATATCTATAACGATTTGCCAATTTATTTTTTATTGCTCATTAGCGCTACTGTCAGGCTTGACTGTGGCTGATCTTTCGGCCAGAATATGACATTAAAATGAAATCTACAACCCTTTAAAAATGAGTCAAATAGATGGCGTTGTAATAAAGATTTCAGATTTTATTTATTGATTATAAACATTTTTTCTTAATTTTACCTTTTAATTTATAATTTAAAAAATGAAACTTATCTAAAATACGTTAAGGATAAGATAAAAAATAGTGGTGACGCCATCTACATATACCGGGTACAAACTGTATTATTATCTATAGCCATCTAGAAATAAGGGTTTTTGTGTAACGCTTTTTTGTTCATGATTGGCTAAATGTAATTCTTAGTCAACGCTTACAACACGTAGCTATAGTCTGTTTTCAAAATTAGATCAAAAATGTAAACAAAAGTGATAACATAGTAAAAAAAATATCACAGCGGAGACCTACCCAAGTAACAAACGCGCCAAACTCAAGACGAGCACAGTCGTTTTGGTCGGTTCACATGTAGGTACTTACATTTTACATAAAATTGCGAGAAAAGCAAGCGATGCAATATAACAAAAAAAAAGTTAGAAACCATTGACCTGTCACTTTGACATTGACAATATTTGACAGATCTAAGTTTTGAAAACAGACTTTAGATTCAAAAACCACATACCTGTTGCCTCATAGTTGGATTCCACCTGCAATACAACGCCTTCCACAGTTTTATCACACGTAACGATGCGACCGGTACCAAGACAACAGGAGGCCTCGAGTAAGGTGTCGTCGGTGAGTTGGTACCGAACGATGATGGACCCCAGTAGAGAGGGTTCAGGTACAAGTCTTGTCTGCTGTTTATGTAGGACCAGAGGGATACTGTCTTCTGTTTTATTTCTGAAAAAGGTTGTTAGGTTCTGATATGTTTTTTGTTTGTTAGTCTATAAGGTATATCCACCACAGACAGACAGGTAGACGACCCAGTTGGCACAATGGTCACCATGCCGGACTGCCAAACACAGGGTTGCGGGTTCGATTCCCGCCTCAGACAAGTATTTATGCTTAGATAATTGTCAGTGGTCTGGTTGTTTCTATGTATTATATGTAGGTATATATTAACAAAAGAAAAAGTATTTATGTAGTATATCCGTTGTCTAGCACCCATAACACAAGTCTAGTTACTTAGCTTGGGGCTAGATGGCGATGTGTGGAATGTCCTGCAATATTTATTTATTTTATTTATTTATTTATATCTATCTATGGGCCTTTGTAGCCTGAAATAAATGAGTTATTATTATTATTTATTTATTTGCTTCTAGTTATGGCTTTGCATTTGTGTCAAGCAGTAATATTCTATAGCGTAGCCCAAATGGGCTGAAAATGCGGGTCGCATTTTTAACTGAGTTTCTTCGCAATCATTTCAGTAGTTTTTACGTAAAGAAATAAAATAAGCACTATCCAGCCTTCCCCTTCCTCCATGATCTAGCCCCATTTTAATTGGGGATCAGATAAAGGATTCTTGTATAAGTACTTCCCACACTACAACAGAAATTAGAAATAATACACATATTTGAAGGCGGGAATCAAACCCGCTACCTTCTGCGTCGCAGGCAGTGTTCATATAAGTCTTAAACAATAGTAACAAACATATAAGAATTGAGATCGTTTATTTTCTTATGTTAAGGTAAAAGGGCTACCTGCGCTCTCTCCATACAAACGTAGTCAACTGTTTCCTACCTGGATAATGACACTAGCACAAATATTTTTGTGCCATAAAACCTATAACTGCCATGACTATACCCCTATTTTTAGTTTTTTTTTCATATTCTAATTATCATAGAAATTAAGATTTAAAAAAAATAAAAATAGGGGCATGGTCATATTGGTCATGGCAGTTATAAGTTTTATGGCACAAAAATATTTGCTCTAGTGTCATTATTCAGGGAGAAAAAAGTCGACTACGTTTGTAATAGTTTGTATGGAGAAAGCCCCCAGTACCCTTTCCTCTTAAGTACATACATAGTTCTCTTTGGTTACAAATCCATAAATAAATAACTAATTTATAGAACTAAATAAATAACTTTCTTTCTTTAAACTCGAAATTACATAGTTACCTTCTTTAACCCTCTCCCGCTCCGTGTTGAACAAGAAGGTCCCAAATCTACAGGAGTAGAGATGATCAACGACCGTGATGAGCAATCTCTCTGTGAACTCGAACGCGGTCGGGAACTGTTGCTGTAATTGCCACACGCAGTCCACCCATTGGACGAACACTGGGGACCGATCCGCGTCCGAGTGACGTTCGTCGCCGTGACCAATACGCTGGAATACACATACGGGATAAGAAATGAAGAAAGAAAAAGAAAGTATATCACTACATAGTATAAAACAAAGTAGCTTTCCACCGTCTGTCCCTATGAATGATTAGATCTTTAAAACTACGCAACGGATTTTGAAGCGGTTTCTTTTTAATAGAGTGATTCAAAAGAAATAAAAAAATTAAAAGAAAGAAAGTATATTATGGTTAGATATTTTGATTAACGACCTGCGAAAGTTCAGAAATTAAACTGATGATAAGTACTTACTCATTGTAAATAAATATATTGCAGGACCATTCCACACATCGCCATCTAGCCCCAAGCTAGTAACTAGACTTGTGTTATGGGTGCTAGACAACGGACATACTATTTATATACTTTTCTTTTGTAAATATATACTTATAATACATAGAAACAACCAGACCACAGACAAATATCTAAGCATAAATACTTGTCTGAGGCGGGTATCGAACCCGCAACAGTGTGTTTGGCAGTCCGGCGTGGTGCCAACTGGGTCGTCAATGCAATAGCACAACATCGAAAAAGGCCCTTCTCACGAATTAGGAACAAACCAAACGGTATTCCATAGAGATTTAGTTATACTTGTGCTATTAACACATTTCTTAACTGGCACCACTCTTTGATCTTTGTTTTACGCTACGAAGTCGTCACAAATACTTAACAGTACAACTTAACAGTTTTTGATAATCGCACAGCACTAGATAATTTCTTGAAACTTACCAATTGAAACTTATGTCCAAACGAGAGCCACTCCTTCTCAATAAGGACCTCGAATCCCCTTTGAGTTCTATAATAAGGGTCTAGCATCAACATAGCCAGCGCTGTGAGCTGTGCGGTGCGATCCCACCCGTCAGAACAATGAACCAACACTGACGTCTTGTGGTTCTCCACCTGGTGGAATCAAAGATAACGTGTTAAATAGCTGAGACGATTTTTACGATTTAACTAATGGACATTCAAACAAAATTAAAATCTTTTAGAAAAAAAGTCATTCGTTTAGAGGGGTGTCAAACTCGATTTTTGATAGGGCCATTTCGAAAATTGCAGATGTGTAAGCGGGCCAGACATAAAATAATTTAACACGTACCTACATTTTTAGGGTTCCGTACCTCAAAAGGTAAAAAAGGATCACTTTCTTGTCAGTCTGTCTGTCTGTGTGTCACCACCGATTTTCTCAGGAACGCGTGGTCCTAGCAAGTTAAAATTCATACCAGATACTGAATTCTGTAGTTCCTATTGGGTCTATAAAAATCAAGATCCTGAGTCAACATGATAAAAAGATATGGGCAAATTTACATATTCATGAAAACAAATTTACATATTCACGAAAACTGGTAAGTACCGAAATGTACCTTAATTTTAAACTTTTTTTATATTTCGGAATTTTTCCTTTAATAATAAGTTTATTTGGTGAGGCAGGTACATTTATTTGGTACTTATTCAAAGGTAGGTACACTAACAATAATTAGTTTTCAACTGTAGGTACCTACTGCAAAATATCTGTAGGATCCGGAAACTTCTTTTGTTTTTCATTAATATATTATGCCAGCTAGTCTAGCATGACGACCAAAACACGATACGATAAAGCTATATCACGCGATATAACTACATCAACTCTCAAAATATGATAGATAAAGCCGCCATGTTGAATTTTTATCATAATTTTTGTCGCAATTTATAATAAAAATTCAACATGGCGGCTTTATGTATCATATTTTGAGAGTTGATGTAGTTATATCGCGTGATATAGCTTTATCGTATCGTGTTTTGGTCGTCATGCTAGGCAGGCAGGTGTCTAGTCGTGGTATTTATTTTAACAATAGACTGGATGTTCATCACTTAGTCTTGAGCGATATTTGTTCTTATTCATTTTCATAATAGAAAACATTTTGTTCACAAAAATACGAATTACAAAAAAGGATAGCTAGCTTTCGAATACCTACTCAAAGTCAAAGGTGCCTTGCAGATTGGTCACAAGTGGCAAGTGCGAGAGAAACGAAAATTTAAAAAATACGGATACTTTATTTGAGATCTAGATTCCGACTGCGGGCCGCATCATTATGATTCGCGGGCCGCATGCGGCCCGCGGGCCGTATGTTTGACATGACTGGTAGAGTTTAGACGTTACAATGCCACATACACAATGACAATCACAGAATTATCAAACTAAAAAAAAACTGAAGAAATTTTAAAACTAGTGTCAAAAAAAAAGGACGGTCTTTCACCTAAATACGATGTCTTCCGGTATTTTTATTTTTAAGGCCGATCCGCACACAACAGTGCCGACACGTGCCGTTGAGTAACGTATCAATCAGTATCAGTGACGTGCTGTTCAGTGATGTCACTGACGAGTACGGATAGTGTTGTCCTTCTCTACTCATGTGGTGTTGTGTGCCAGTGCGGATCGGCCTTTAATCTTTAAAAAAAAATGGTGCCCCTCCCGTTTTGCCCGCATTTCAGAGTAAAAACGTCTGTTTCTCAAATTAGAAAAATACACTGACCTTGTCAACAATACGAACTGCTCCAGCCAGAATACATTTAATATGTTTCAACCAACAACTAGCTTCAATACCGCTGAACCATCTGAAAACGAAAAACCACAAAATTTACACCACATTTATGACGGAACTGCGGTATCCCCAGGCATAGAATAGTCTGGGCTTACTCATCAAGATATAAATAAAAAAACCATATAAAAAAATAGTTTAGAAAGAAAGAAAGAAAAGCATTATACACACATATATTATTATTATAGTAATTCATTCATAGTAGTCATTTATTATTATAGTTTATTTATTAAAACCTCTTTTTACCCAACTGCAAGGAAAGGTTTGTATGTTTGTAATATTCTTTATTTCCTCATATTATATTCCAAACCACTCGATGGATTTCTTTTATTAAGGTACCGTTAGATTCGTCTAATGAGTCCAAGTGTTCTTAGATAGGTGACATAAAAAAAATATGGGGGCTGCTACTGCTGCTATATTTTATTGTTAAAGGTAAAAAAAAAAATATCTCTTTTTTTGATTCGGTGTTAAAAAAAATAAAGTAAGTATATTATTTTTACTTACCTTGTTTGATCAATCTGAGGGAAGCATAGTTCCTTCAATTTCCGTAAGCTCTCTCTCATAACGTGAATGTTGTGAATATCCAAGAACACCAAATCGGCATTCTGATATGCGTCTTCAGATTCATATCTACAAACAGTAAAATTCTTAAAAACATACTTACTCAAAAAATACTTATTTTATAATTATATTTATTTTGTTTTTAGTTATAGCGGCAACAAAAATACATCATCTGTGAAAATTTCAACCCTCTAGCCATCATGGTTCATGAGATACAGCCTGGTGACAGACAAACAGACGGACGGACAGCGAAGTCTTAGTAATATGGTCCCATTTTTAGCCCCTAAAAAGCAAGTGATGTTTACGAAATTAAACGATCGCATTCCAAGTGGAAATTAGTGTTTTACTTTACGAATTAAATAGTGAATACTAAAACGGAATATTAAAGACTAGCGGCACAGTTTCACCCGCCTTAATCCCGTGGTAATATCGAAATAAAATGTAGCCTATGTTACTCCCAAGAATACAATGTATTCTCATACCAAGTTTAAATAAAATCGGTCCAGTAGTTTCAAAACCTTATTCGTTACAAACAAAACACTGATATTTTATAAGGCGGCTTTTATTATGTATTAAGATATAAGACCTCCATGGAGTGAGCCTCCAAATATGGCATCTAACGTCATCTACTATTTTCATGCAACAGTCCAAATTAATAAAGAAAAATGTATCTTTTTATACCTAAACGATTTTACGAAAAGCAAAATTGAAAGAGGTCTCTAATAAACATTTGGAACTTTATAAATTCTTACGGGAAAACTATCAAGAAACTAAATAGTCTGATATAATTTTATAACTGACTAAAAATAGGTTATTCTAAAGCTCTCTTACCCGCCTCCTTTGGCCTTGTTAGCAACCGCGTTTGCAGTAGGGCGCGCGTCCATTATGAACAACTTGTGAGCTTGCGCATTTGCGTCCATGATTAACTGAATGTAGCGCTCGTCTTCGCGGCTACGTTTGCCACTAACCTATTATAATAAATAAATAAATAAACATTGGAGGACATTCCACACATCGCCATCTAGCCTCAAGCTAAGTAACCAGACTTGTGTTATAGGTTCTAGACAACGGATATACTACTTATTTCTTTTGTAAATATATACTTATAATACACTAGCTGCCCTACGCGGTTTCACCCGCGTAACTCCCGATCCCGTGGGAATATCGGGATGTAAGCTATCCTATCTCTCAAGTTGGATCGAACTGCACATGGTGTGCGAATTTTATTATAATCGGTTAAGTGGTTTAGGAGTCCATTGAGGACAAACATTGTGACACGAGATTTATATATATTAAGATAGAAACAACCAGACCACAGACAAATATCTAAGCATAAATACTTGTATGAGGCGGGAATCGAACCCGCAAACTCTGTGTTTGGCAGTGCGGCTTGGTGACGATTGTGCCAACTGGGTCGTCATCTACACTGCTGACTTATTCGGTACTATTGCAAGTGTTTTAATAGGGAGATTACACAAGAATGCTATGTTTACAACTATGAACGAACAACAGTAGGTTTGCGTCATCGTTGCGTAGAAACCAACTCAATAAAATAGCAGGAAGATTCCCATTAACGTAGGACTTGATTATAATAGAATTGAATACTTTAACAATAGGTTATCTGAGGTACTTGTAGGTGTGGCTATCTACAATAGCTAGCGATATTTCATGCGAATGACTCGAACTGAATAAATAAATTAACTCTAATTTAGAACCAATCTTATCAGAAATTCGGTTCCTAGGTGCTCAATATTTGCTTTATAACAATGTGTTTAAAGAAATTCAGTTACATTTTAACTAGGTAAATGCATTAAACAGATTATCACATATTATCTAAAATTAAATTATGTTTCAATAACCACAAACTCGATATTATTTAATCTGTTTGACACTTTAAAAGTAAATAAATAAATATTTCAGGACATATTACACATCGCCATCCAGCCCCAAGCTAAGCAACTTAATGCTTGTGTTATGGGTGCCAGATAACGGATAAACTACTTATATACTTTTTTTTTTTTGTAAATATATACATATTATACATATAGGAAACACCCAGAACCAGAAACAAGAATTTATGGTCAGCATAAATACTTGTTCCCGGCGGGAATCGAACCCGCAACCTTCTGCGTCGCAGTCGGGTGTTCGCCCGACGCGCCACAGAGGTCGTCAAAAAAGTCGGTTGTATAGGGTTCTAAACGCATGAAATTTTGTTGTTCACTTCAGTCAACTTTTATTGGCTGCTTTAGCTGTCAACTGATATGACAATCACTTTTTTCGATGTTGTTTCTAGCTCGAAAACAAATTAAGTATTTGATTTATTGAGCTCTGTGTTCCTCAGAGGCAGAGGTTATAACTTCCTTGCTCAGATGTAAAATAACTCAACAAGCTATAGACACTAAAGCTGGTCCCATAAAGTAATATTAATATATTCAGGCTCTTTTATCATTTATAACTTTACTGGGGCAAAAACCCACTGACGATTGGGCGTTTCTAGCTGTTAATATTATTTTTGTATGTGGTTCATTTAGTGTTAAGACTTTACAGTTTTCTAACTTGAACTTGTACTAGATCCAGCAGTAAGGGCTAACAGCTTAATATGCCTTACAAAACACGGATATGCTACCAACGTGGGAGCAGATAGTTATACAGTTAACTTACCCCAACCAAAGGCTGGCTACACCTAGTAATAGTAGCCTGTGAGCTCGGATGTATCCAAGACAGCACCGGTATCCTTCCTCTGGATCTAAACGCAGCCACTGACCGCAGCAGGTCATCATTAGCAGCCGCAGGCACCGCCCAAACTGATGGGTAGCTGTCGCACACTTCATACTTGTCATTGATGCGGGTTATACGCCACATATCGTTGTTTACACCCTGCAAGTGTTAAAAATGATTAAGGCGGGAGATGTTTGTTTCTAAGTAAGTCGACTGAGCTATTAAGTCGGATTCTGAAGTAGTATGATTCAGATTCAAGTCATTGGTTTTACAAAGTTGGTTGGGATTTGGATCGGTTGATTGGTGACTGGTTTATAAGTAAGAATGGTTAGTTTTAGTCAATAGTAGACAATTTTGAAAAGTTCTACAGTATAAAGATACTATAGAACTTCTCAAAATTACCACTGCAGATCCAGTGTTTTCAGTTTGGTTAGAGTAATTAAATTAATAAGGCTGAGTGTTTACATTAGATTTTAGCCATCTTAAATTGGTGACTGGTTTATGAGTTAGTTTGGTTAGTTTTAGTCAAAGGTAGACAATTTTAAAAAGTTCTACAGTACTTGTTACTTAGCATTGCAGATCCAGTGGTTTGAGTTAAGCTAGAGTTATCAAATTAGTAAGCCTGTGTTTACATGAGATTTTAGCCAAATTAAATTCAATTTTTGCAAGTATTTAGTTCAAAAAAGGGTTCTGGGCAAAAACTGGAATATAAATGATTGAACTCACCATCCTCCGTAACTCTCCCACAGGCTCATAAACATGCCATCCTTCTTCAGGAAAAGACTCGGAATAGCTAAATGCAAATAGCGGTAGCCTGTGTGACAGGGGAAATGCCAGCTGCTGGAGCTTCTCAAATATGCCTCGACGAGAGTGATTCTCTTGTGGATGAGCAAAACGTAGATTCCTCATATCCTATTAGATTAACATAATAAAATAACTTATTATTATTATTGTTGTCAATAAGTGCGTGAGCCTGCAATGGGTTTTTTACTTTTGGAAATATTTATAAGGAGAAATGGGTCTCCCTGAAAATTGCACAGTGACAAGACTTATTATGTTATTAACGCTACGGTATGCTATTAATTAATAACTTGTTATCGATATGTATGGCAAAAGTAATATGACTTTTTATGAGTCTTACCTTGCAAAACATCTCAATTCCATATGAATTTTCACCCTTAGATGAAGCACCACCAACCTTCTCAATTCTAGATACCTGTCAATGAATAACAAATAAATGTTTAATTTATATAAATAAAATAATTAAAACAATTTTTTTTCAGTCATTATAAGTAAGTACCTACTTTTGCACTAAAGTAAATTCATGAAAGTGAAATCTAAAAACAAAAATGCAGTATTAAATGATTATGGTAACACAATTTCATTAATTTATCATCAATTACAAAAAACTTAATGCAATAATAAAATTTAAAATTTTTTATTAAATAAAAAAACACAAAAATATAAACTACACTAAAGCTAACCAAACAAATCGACAGCCTTTGCACCAGGAATGCCCTGGAATGCGATTCAAAACCCCTGTCCCGGAGGCGACGGCCAATCTCCCTCATAAACGCCAAACCTTTGGACCCCAAGTCCCAGACGACTCTACAGCCACAGGCAAAAAATATAGCTCTGAGCAGGCAGAGAATATTTGGAGTGCTTTCTCTCTGCAGCAGCTTACTAACTAGGTGACTAGTTTTATTAATACTTACAACACCAAGAGGCACACTTAAAGTGCCCCGCAGGGCAGCTGAGTCAGTCGGCCGGAAATGAAGTTGGTAATTTGTAACTTTGAGCACCCCTCTTGAAGGTCCACTGTACGGACATAAGTAGGTTACATCACGAGCTACGCTCATCACTTTCTCACCGTCCAGTAAGTTTATATCTCCCAGTACATGGGGCTGTAAGGAATAAGAAAGAAAATTAGTACTTACTACAAAAAAGTTCTTATAAGCTTAAAAAGAAATATTGATATAATTATAATTATGCATAGTCTAGGTCAAACATGCTAAAACTCCACACTTCATCGAGCTCTGTGTTTAGTAGACCTGACCAATCCTTGACCTATAAAATTAATAACTCTACTGAATAGGTATAAAAACAGCTTAGACAGACTCTGGTTTATCAATCCGTAACAATAATTATATTATTAATCTTTTACAGACGAAATACTGGCCTTAAATAAGTCACGATGCTGTCGGTGACTCTGTATACTATTCACAAACAAACAAATATGAGTAGATTTACTTTTACTCATAGTTACAGCAGTAGAATCAACAAAATCAGTTAAGACTAACTAATCGAACTAAACTTAAACTTATGATTAAGCTAACGTCCGGAAATAGGAAAATAACTGTTCTGATATTCACTGGGAATATATTAATCCTTTTTGGAAAACTTACGGAGTCTTGGCCGTGCTTTGAATTCAATGAACTTGACTTCGAATCAGAATCCAGAGAATCGGAGCTTGCATTTTTCGACAAGGAATATTCAGAATTTAACAATTCTGAACTGTTATGTTTATCCATTCTAGGAGATCTATTGCTATAGTTTTTGTAAACGAAAAACTAAATAATTATTCACAAATAAATGGGTGCAGTCAATGTTAGTTGTAAAAATATTTTGAAGTGTGGCTCGGCGACACGGGCGATATTTGTTAAATTGACAGTTAATAAATACCTCAACGTCATCTGTCAGAAATATGGCCATTAGTTGACCAATTGGAATTGAGCTTGGTTTTGGGGAAGTTTGAAATCATAGACTAGTTTCTAAGTTCAAAGCAATGTTGCAATATAAATAACTTAGATACCCTTGCATATTTATTTTGGAACTTTTGAAATATCAGGGATTTGATCATGATCAGTTAGCTAAACTTTTTTTTATAAACATTAACTTATTCTATAGTTTTATTATTTAATTATTGTATCTTTAAAATAATGTTTATGCCGTCTTAATCCGTTTAATTCGATGTCAATACTTGTATTACAAAATATTTTTAGAAAATAATCCCAGCAACGCAACGCTAAGGTACGTTATGTAGGTACTTACTTATATAAACTGTGAATAAATTCTCCGTACAATTTTCTAACTGATGAAAATACGGAGGTTCTCAAGACGACGCGTTTTTTTAATTTTATTATAAATCAATACTTTTACAATATCACTATCGTTGCTATGATATCTTATTATTGTAGCGTTGCAAAAAGAGTACATAATATTTTTCTGAGATAAGCTTTGTTACCTAGTTACAAAGTTAAATCTATACAGTTTAACTCATGTATGTACCTACACCTCGACTCAACATTTAGTTACTTCTTATTTTTTTTATTTAGAAATTACTATCATAATGAGAATACCAGGAAGTGTTAATTACAATACTTATTTGGCTTACAAGCCTAACGAAGATATAGAGCCTTTGAGAAAATTAAAAGCAGAGAACTTTGAATGGGATACAAATCATCCAAAAACTCTTGTTTCATTGTGTATAGAACAATTAACGGATAACTGGACAGGTAAGTTTAAATATCTATTTATTTTATTTATTTATTCCAATATAAAAAACTTAATCTAGTACAAAAATTAAGGTGCAACAAAAACTCTTTCTAGTTTGTCCGTGCACCAGTGAGTCGTTGGTAAACAAAGAAGTTAAATCTCTAGGTACTCTACTTATCATCAATTTAAATAAAAAAAAACAGCGCACTCCGGGAGTGCAGGCAGAAGTGAAAACTGTATATCTGTGTAAAATCTCATATGTCGCGAGAACATACGCAAAAAGAGTTTTAGATGAAAAAAAAAAATTGTCGGACGACAAATAGTCGTCCGACATTTGTCGTCCAACAAATTGTCGTCCGACATTTGTCGTCCGTCAATAGTCGTCCGACAAATAGTCGTCCGACATTTGTCGTCCGACATTTGTCGTCCGTTAAAAAATACCATATGTACGTCTTAATACACTCACAGCCAAATTAAAAACAGTAGGCCCAGGCATACATTTTCGCCGCGCCGTAGAGAGGGGATAGCTGTCTACTCTCCATCCGTCTTACGCTTTTTCGATCAGGTCACGTGTCCTGACGCGAGTTTAAGATTTTATACCCATTGCAGAAAAAGTGCTCAACGCCGCTAAAGAAGTTTTCACTTCAATAAAATAAATATTTCAGGACATATTACACATCGCCATCCAGCCCCAAGCTAAGCAATTTGTGTTTTTGTAATTAGGTACCTAAGTAATAATAATATGTTTTTGTAACGTCATCGTAATGACATTGTTTTGTATCGCAGGTTACCCTAAATTGGAAGAGCTTATAGCTAAAGACAGAGAATTCTTTTTACAAATTTTAAACACAGATGTTCCGCTAAGCGTATTAGTTGACAATATCAAAAGTGACATCTACTGGAAAAGGTGCTATACATCGAAGTGGTCTGACATGCCTCTTACTAACGGGACAAAGAAATGGATCAATATTTTTATGGAACGCCATTTCAGTGATATTTTAGAAAATATGAATCCCAGGAATTATGATCCAGAGAAGGTACTTAATGCGGTTGTTTTGTATGCTGAATTAAACCGATGTCAAGCAAGACAAATAGTGATCAGTATAATATTTTTAGGTAAATGCTCTCGTTAAGCTCTGTGGGCCGTACATTCAGTCCCTATCGATAAGAAGTTTGATTCCTGCAGATATTCCTGTGCAAAGAATGACTTCTCCTGAAATGGCAGATTTGGTGACAAGTCAAAGACTAAATGGTCATAAACCTCAAATAAAAAATGGAGAGGTTTTATCGAGAGGTTATTTTACTAAATATTTTTATAGTGATTTTATCGAGTAGTTTTATCTAGAATTCTCATTTATCATTTCAACAATTTTTCATTTTTAGATCACATTTCTCTTCACGCCGCTATAGGTAGTTTGAGTAATTTAGTTGAATTGCATATCACATACCAACTTCGTTTCATTGGAGTAGATTATCGCAGAGATCAATTTCAGTTTACTAACAATGATGCAAAAAACTTGGCTCGAGGTTTAGAGAAATGCTCTCAATTAAAAACATTAAGGTAAGAAAGAAGCATTAAGTTATTGAACGTCAGGACACTAGCAGCAGTACCTATTTTAGGTACCTACAAGTATTTTAAAACTTTTTAATTTCTAGGATTACTAGAAGTGATATGAATTGCCAAAAAGTGAAACATATCCTCCGAGGATTATTTAATAGCGAATTTCTAGAAACAATAGATTTTAGCCATTGCAAAATTGGTGACGATGGAGCTACTTCGATAGCAAAATTTATGACAAAACGAGATAATCTTCGAACTGTTATTTTAGTGGATAACGTTTTTGGTATGTTTTTTAAACAAATTTTATTGATTAAAAAGTTAAAATAAATAAATAAAGATTTTTTCATTGTACCTCTAGGTTCTGCTGGAGCCGAGAGCATATCACACGCACTGAATCACTCTAGTTGCGGCATCAGATCCTTGGATTTACGATTGAACAGCAAATTGGGTTCCGAAGGTGTCGCGTATATTGCTGTATCTTTGGCCAGGGGCTGCAACCTCACTCAGTACCTATAGTTTTTTTCCAATAAGCTACTATGATAAAATTTCTGTACTTAACATGAATTTCAATGCAATGCTTTTTTTCAGTTTAAATTTATCAGGATGTGGAATAAAACCCGGGCCTTTAGCAAAAGCGCCCAGCGGAGTTTGGTCATTAACAAGTGCTGAAAGTCCTCCCACATGTGGGGAACTCCTCGCAAGAGCTATTGGTTTAGTTAAAACTCCATTAAGATTTTTAGATATCAGTGTAAATGATATAGGATCTGTAAGTAAACAAATAATCAGACGTCAAATAAAATATATAGGTAAATACTAATATATTTTGCCGTAATGTTCTAATTTTCAGCCCAGTGACTCTATTTTGTCTAATGCAATATGCCTAAGCTACATCGTTGATTTGAATTTGAAACGCTCTGGCATGAGTTGTATGGCAGTAGCTATAGCTGAAGCTGCAGCTGCTTCGCAAAGGTTAAGAAGGGAAGCAGAACGAGGAATTCGATTTAGACGTAGTGCTAGTAGAGTACTTCAAGCGCGTCGCGTTGTAAAGGGAATGAATATTGGTAATTTAGTCTTAAAATATCGCAATCATAATTAATTAAATAAGTTACTATTGTAATGCAGAAGACTACAATTATTAATAATCTGATTGCATTTTATTTCAGATGCTGATCCAATGTTATTAGCGCAACAGCTATCTGCAAGACCTTCTATTGTATCAGTAGCATCAGAAGAAGGCATGTATAGCATGCAAACGCAGCCACTGCCATCAGATTTCAGTTTCGTTCCAGCGTTCAAGGTACGTACTGTTGCTAATTGCTACTTTTAATGATACCCCTTATTCAGTTAAAATTGGGTTTGTGTCCTACGTATATTATGATGATGTTAATTACTGAGTTTAACTTTCCTCTTATTACAGATTCCTTTGCCTTCGTCACAAGCATCATCTATCACAGGACCTCCAACTTCTCGAAGATCAAGCCACCATATGATTTTAGAGCCTGTAAAGGTTAGAAAAAAATTATACTACATTGATTTTGCTGTTGTGTATTAATTGATTACTTAATTGATATTGTAACTTTAAACACATTTGTTTTTTAGGAAGTTCGCAAGACGGTTTTGATTCGTCGAGGATCTGATGGATCTTTATTGCAACCTCGTGATAGTACACAAAAACATATTAAAATATTTGTGTCCTAAAATCATAGTAGTTTGTGTGGTGTTTGTGTGATTAATGTTCTAAGTTGTGTGCTTGATCAATTAAAAGTGTTTGTCCAGTGTTCAATTTTTTTAATTGTTTTATTATTATTATTCCCAAATTAATATTGAGACCACATATTTACCCTAAAATAGAGTAAAAACCCAAACCCTGGCAATACAATTCATAGATAATCTAGAGATATTTTATTTAGTCAGCCAGCCAATCAGCGAAAAGAGCTAACTTCAGTTCAGTCTCGTCCAGTCAATCCGACAGACGTCCGTCTGTCAGTCATTCAGTTTGTCAGCTCGTCCGCGAGTCAGCCATGTTAAATTCTGGAGATTGTGTTTTGAAATGGTGGTAGTGAGAAAAAATATTAGTGTCCAAAATATATGTTTTTACTGTTCGACTTGTGCATTTTAATGTGTTTTTGGAAGTGAAGTGACTTACGGCCGCAAACATGAGTTGGGGAGTTGAGCTTTGGGTATGTATTCTAGAGCTAACGAATGTTTCAATGTGTACGTTTGTTCGAAGTTCGGTGTCAACTACGCCGATGTCTTGTCTTGTAATTTTCTTGTAATGTGGTATGTACTGTTATTTTGATATTGTGAGTACAGTAAACTTCTTAACTGTAGCTACTGCTAGGGTATCGTAAAAAGTATTATCTGCAATACGAACGGTTAGGCATGTAGTGTATCGAATTTACCCAACAACTTTTGAAAAATTGTCTGCTTTGATTACCTAAGACTATTCACGATCTAGCTTACCGACTGCTAATCTAGGTGACTACACAACATACATTTCCTCCAACAACAAGCTAAGTAGGTAGGTACATTAATAATAATAGCTTTGCCCCGCAGGCTCACTTATGAAGATTCCGAACTCGTGGGAATTTTTGAAATTCCCTCTTTAGTGCTCATTAAGTCTATAGAACCCTTGAGCAAAAGGTTTGGGTTATTGGACTCAAAAGCTAATGCTTGTTGGTCAACAGAGAGAGATTTAAGTAAAGAATAAAATCCTGTGCAAATTGTTATGATCTAAAAACAGCAGCTATGCTGTAAATTGTCTCTGAAGTCAATGTAGGTACCTACTAGAAAAGTAGATTAACCTACATTGTAAAATAAGTATGGCAATAACTTATAAGAATATAAGCTACATCATCATCAGACGGGTGTGATAGTGGTCAAGTGCTGACCTATCATTTAAAAAAATCTAGAAGTTATATCTATACTTCACTACATAGTATAAAACAAAGTCGCTTTCTCTGTCCCTATTATCCCTATGTATGCTTAAATCTTTAAAACTACGCAACGGATTTTGATGCGGTTTTTTTTATAGATAGAGTGATTCAAGAGGTAGGTTTCTATGTTTAATACATGCATAATATAACCGTGCGAAGCCGGGGCAGGCCGCTAGTATATTATAAAGCTGAAGAGTTTGAAGGCTCTAATCTCAGGAACTACTACTGGAAAAATTCTTTTTGTGTTGGATAGTCCACTTTTCGAGGAAGGCTATAGGGTACTTTTTATCCCGATATTCCCTCGGGATTAGGAGTTACGCGGATAAAACCGTGGAGCGCTGTTAGCTGCTTCATAATCCTATAGTACTTACATAGCTCTTACCTGTAACTTTGACACCATAGGAGATGAATTTTATTAAATCCCAAGCGAATATCGACGTCATAAAAACTATCTGCAGGCCAAATTTTAGCCTGATCCGTTGGTTTGAGATGTGTGTTAATTAACAGTCGTTCAGTCAGGACTTAATTATTATATTTAAAGATTAAATAGTATTCAACTTATGTGAATCATCTTAAAACCAAACCAATGAGTTTATCAATTTCAAGATTAATAACTTATTTAATTGTTATTTAATTATCCAACATTAACTCCAAACTAAATATGAGTTCACCTGGCTAATGACCCTTAGTCAGTAGAGTCCAAACCTCTGCTGCGTTTTAGAATTTGTATTCTTTTTTAACCCATATTTTGAAAGCCAGCATAGTTAGTTAAACAGTAGATAAATTAAAGAGAATGAATAAGCCTAGTATGGATGAGAAACCTAGGTTTTTTTTAAGTTTTAAAATCTAAACTAATATGTTCTTAATAAACACATAGAAGACAAGACTAATATAGATATCAATTTGTCTCCAATAGTCTCCATAATGTTGGTACATTATGGAGACTATTGGAGACAATTCGATCCGAATTGATCTGGTCTCCGAGCATGACTCCTAGGCGATTTGCGGAAAATTCGTCTAAAACAATTCATCTAAAACAATTCGTCTAAAAAACAATTCGACTAATAACAATTCGTCTAAAACAATTCGTCTAAAACAATTCGTCTAAAACAATTCGTCTAAAACAATTCGTCTAAAACAATTCGTCTAAAACAATTCGTCTAAAACAATTCGTCTACAAACAATTCGACTAATAACAATTCGTCTAACACAATTCGTCTAAAACAATTCATCTAAAACAATTCATCTAAAAACAATTCGACTAATAACAATTCGTCTAAAACATTAAGTTCGAAGTGAGTTAAGATTCGGTAATGGAGTTATGCTGAGTAGCGGATATGTATGTGGAGTTAATATTCAAGTAAAATGGGTAGAATTCGTTTTTAGCACTCGCCGGCCGCTGCCGCGGCACCGCTCGCTTCGCTCGCTCGGCTCGTGCGTTGTGGTCGCAGTTCTAACATAAACCTAACCTATCCATGTCGGTTTTGGGTAGGGGCTTTTCCAGATGGGTCTTTATATCTCTCTCTTAACTCAACTGCAGCTGCGTCATGGAGCTAGGACTAGCTCATATTAGTCCTAGCTCCATGACGCAGCTAAAAACGTGGGTATGTAGGACGCATCCTACGTACCCACGTTTTATTTTACCTCCATCATCGAATGTTAACTCCACCGCGGCAGTGTACCAGACCCGCGGGTCTGGTACACTGCCGCGTGTACCCAAGTGTAATCGGGAATGGTAATGTTTTTAGACGAATTGTTATTAGTCGAATTGTTTTAGACGAATTGTTATTAGTCGAATTGTTTTAGATGAATTGTTTTAGACGAATTGTTTTAGACGAATTGTTATTAGTCGAATTGTTATTAGTCGAATTGTTTTTTAGACGAATTGTTTTAGTCGAATTGTTTTAGACGAATTTTCCGTAGACGCTCCTAGGCCCTTCTTTAAATGGTTTTAAAATATGGCCTAGGAGTCATGCTCGGAGACCAGATCATTACTGGTACTGATTGTGAGGCTTTGATGGAGAGTTAGGGCAATTTGACAGTTTTTAGAGTTCCATACCCAAAGCGTAAAAAAGGAACCCGTATTACCAAGTTAAATCAACCAATATTAAACCTGAAGGATTGTCATTGGACTAGGTAGTTATGAAAATACATTAATTCCCTGGGAGTAAACATAGGCTACTTTTTATTTTGATATTGCCACTGGATCGGGACTTACGCGGTTGAAACCGCGGGGCGCAGCTAGCGTACTGTGTGAGCAAGTAATAATATTTTTCAGTGAAATGTGTGAAGTGTAAGGTCATCGACCCGAGCGTCCAGTCCAGGCACACACGTACATAAACGCAACATACAACGAACGACAGTGTTTATTTGTATCTAGAAGTGTGCGGGAGTGGTCAGTGTTGGCAAGCTGCAAGGCCGGCGGCGATGGCGGCCCGCATTCCGCTCGACTTGTTCCACCTAGTTTTGAAATGAGCCTATTTGTACCAACCTCACTCCCATAATAGTTCATGCGAACTCAATGTATTAACATTGCGCATTTTCAACTGCAAAGCCCTTGTCGAGAAAGTGAAATTGATTCAGTTTTGTACTTACTCGTACCGTACATAATATTATGAGCTTTTTGGCAACAAAACCCCCCGAATAGCAAAAAAGGTGTTATAAGTTAGACCTATTTATCTGTCTGTCTGTCTACATACTTGGCATCGTAGCTCCGAAACGAATGAACCAAATTTTTAACCGACTTCAAAAAAGGAGGAGGATTTATTTTTGTCTGAAGGCTGAAATGACCGACCCACAAAATAAAACAGGTACTTACTAAACTTTGATGCAAAACCGGTAAATGAACTTATTTATTACTAGCGACCCGCCCCGGCTTCGCACGGCTATATTATGCATGTTTTATACATATAAACCTTCCTCTTGAATCAGTCTATTTATTTAAAAAAACCGCATCAAAATCCGTTGCGTAGTTTTAAAGATTTAAGGATACATAGGGGCATAGGGTCAGAGAAAGCGACTTTGTTTTATACTATGTATATTTTTGTCTGAAAGCTGAAATGACCGACCCACAAACTAAAACAGGTACTTACTTACTAAACTTTGATGCAAAACCGGTAAATGGACTTATTCATTATTATTAGGAGCCTGTACTGTAGTGTCCCACTGCAGGGCAAAGGCCTCTCTACTCCCCTTCCACTGATCGCGATCTTGTGCGACGGATTGCCAATCTGTCATAAATTTGTCCATATCGTCTCGCCACCTTCGACGGGATTAAAGGTGGCGCAAAATGCTTCAAAACAGTTCTGATAAAAAGGTTTGATGAACATGTTGCGAAAAGAGGGAAGAATATGCACCCTTACGTCTAAAAGCTAAATTAATTTCCTCTGTTTAGTTAGGTATTTATAAGTCAATTATTAACCATTTGTCTAACAAAGACAGGTGTTTGTATCACAGGTACCTATATCAATTAAATGTTTTCATTGCCCTTGAACCAGTTGGCGTAGGTACGTTTTGTAACGCGCCCGCCCGACCTGGATATCGAGCCGAAGCCAGATGAACGTACCAAGTACCGGTATAAAGCTAACCATTCACCTTGCCTTGCCATGAACATCGGTTCACATTGTCTACGTTTCGTGCACTCGACAAAAATCAATACCTCGATTGTTATGTGCTTGGCACATAACCGGCGATGGACTAATACGCTACATATGACCATACTAGCAGCGCTCAGCGATTTCATCCGTGTAAAAAGTATTCATTCATTAATCCCAGGATTAATCCCCTTAGTCTCCAACATATCAACTTCCACCGCAATTGGTCTAGAAGTTTTAACGTGAAGGAGTAAGAATTTCGAGATTAAAAGTTAAAGTTATATATTAACAGGTCTCCAGCTATTTACATACCAAGTTTCATCGCAATTGGTCCAGAAGTTTTTACCTAAAGGAGTAATTTCGGAATAAAATGTTGCTTATATGTTAATCCAGGTCTTCAGCTATTTACATTCCAAGTTTAATCACAATCCGCCCAATCCTTTTTGCATGAAGGAGTATCAAACATACACACAAACCTTCACATATTTATAATATTAGTAGGAAGTTATTAAAACTATACTTACGGCTGACTGGCGGATGACTGACGGATCAATGCACATCCTAAACTGCTGATATCGTAGAGACCTGAAACTTGGAGGGTGTGTTCTTTGTATGACGTAGGCATCCGATAAGAAAGGATATTGAAAAATTCAAACTCTACGCGGACGAAGTCGCGGGCGAAAGCTAGTCTAAGTCTAAAATTGATGATAGATTTTATACGTTTCTACGTAGAAGCATTTTCTAGTATAGGTACAATTGACCGTCAAAAGTCTCTGCCCACCGTAACGTTTACAATCCTGTGCAGCACTATTTCAACATTATAACAATGGGTATTTCAACATTATAACGTGGGTTCGATCCACAGGCTACGCCTGTGGATCGAACCCACGTCGTCGGTTGGTGTAGCGGGTGGCGGTTTATACCACTCGACTAACTAAAGACATAGCTAACATGTTGAAAATAAAAATTTAAGTTTGTGTGTAACGTCTATTAGAAGAAGGTCGTAACTCCAATACTTGTTGATAGTATTATTGCAGCAAACTGATCATTTACCTACTTATGACCCATACTGTACCTCTTAGTATTTAAACGGGATTATACAGAGTAGTTGTTATCAATGCTCGAAGGCCGTTCTCTGGTCTTAAATATGTGGTAGTACCACGTGCTACGCAAGCCGTTTGTCAATAATTTTATTGATATTGTGCAGAGCTATTAGAGCAAAACATGTACAAAAAACTCCACATGAAATAGTATAGCTTCAATAGTTAGAAGTAGTTATTTGTGTAGATCCACGTTTGTAATGAACTAAAGCTTTTAACGCAGTCTATTCTTGTTCGTTGAATGTTGTTTTCATGACTACGAAACGACCAGTATCATGTTGATTTCATAAATCCATTGTCTAAATTTAAGAATCGTATGTACCAATGTTTTTGTTAATACTGAACTGTAACAGACACAAAGTTATTTAGTGTCATTGCGGCCTTTGTAAGTGTTCTGGTTGCGCTTGATTGCTTTCCATTGACACATACCCTGTTATTGCATTAAAAATATCAACTGGCTATCGTATTGAAACGACTTAAGAAATACTTAATACGATTACGATACGGCTTTACACTTTGTGGGTGCCTAGTATAACTACGAAGCTAAGTAAAATGGCATTGCCCTATATCGTCCGCGTCCGTCTGGAAAGTTAGACGACATGCCTGAAAGGCAACTAGTGGTTTACCCCTTCTGTCGATGTCTCCAATTCCCTTCTTCCTGTTTGACGACTTGCCATGCAATTCCTCTTTGAAAACATTAAATAAATAAATAAATAATAATAATCGCAGGACATTCAACACATCGCCATCTAGCCCCAAGCTAAGTAACGAAAAGTGTTTATGGGTGCTAGACAACGGATATACTACTTACATACTTTTCTTTTGTAAATATATACTTATATTACATGGAAAGAACCAGACCACTGACAAATATCTAAGCATAAATACATGTCTGAGGCGGAAGTCGTTGGCAGTCCGGCATGGTGACCATTGTACCAACTGGGTCGTCAACATTTGCCATGTTAGCTTGATTTGTACACAACTAGAGCTAAAAGAGTGAGTTTTATCTTGGCAAAACTTGAACCTGTTAGGTATTCCGTAAAAATATTCAACGTACAAAACAAAAGTACTGTACTTAGTTATTAAGATAAGGTATAAGCCTACCTGCTTCGGCGAAAAGTCAAAAATAAAGCTCATACTCGTAAGATTTTGTGTAGAGCATCTAAATCAGAATTGCAACTGTAAATCGCGTTAGATAAAGTCGTATTTTCCTTGTTACGAGTATCATGTTGCGATTATTTTGCGTGGGTCCTGTCCTGCTGTGTATTCTTGTCGAACCGGTTCCTCAGTTGATTCTCAAAGTGGACTTGTAACCGCCAAATGAGTCGTAAGCGTGCTTGCTCTTACATTATGGCAGCCAGCTGAAATGAGTGGGTAAATTATATATATCTGGAAACTAGATGTAGCTCTAGAGAAATCGATAGGCTTAAACAGATGTTGTGCTAAGTACGTAGGTATAAAGAATCTGGACATAAAACTAACAAATCGCCCGGGCGCGGCATTCCGCATCCATCGAGGTTATTGAGGGTTCTAAAGGTCACGCCTAAAAGTAATTTGAAACTAGTCCAATTAAGCTGAAACACTTAGGACACACCTATTACACTGCCAGCGTGATACTACTTAGATAGTAGTATCACGCTGGGGGGATTCGTCACAGGGGGATTTTAGGTTATAATCGGGGGATTTATTGGATTAGTCTCGAAAATTTCCATGAATTTTGCACAACATTTTTGACTCATTGAGAACGTCTAACCACACTATGACGTCTGACCTGTTTTCTTTCTATTACATTCGAGTAGGCAAAAGTAGGTAAGTACTTACCTGAAGGATATGTATTTCTTGCAGTCACTACCATATTAAATGCGGATATGACCAAAATAAGTATAAAACCGTTTAAAACATCCTTTCTCTGTTAAATGATGAAAGCAGACGATGAATGGCGATGTGATGCAATTCAATCGAAACGGCAAAAGCATACTATTAACACACGTATTGAACGGGCACGCAAATTTCAAAACGTTCCCACACGTAGTGAGCTGGCAAGAATTGCTGACTTGTTAGTGAACCTCTGAGAAAATAATGCGCATGAGCACTGATGGTTGTGTTGCGTCGTCGACCAATTAGTGCACGATATGCTGTAATTAGGCGAATGATCCGGTATACAGACGCAGATTCTTCTCTAAATACCTTTTCTAAATGACTAGTTATTAAATTATACATGTCAGTTAGAGATAACAAGCGTTGAATTATAAACCCTGTTTATTAACAGATTTAATTGCGACATACATTATTGCACTGGTAACACACTTACCCGTGCATATCTCAAACCGATTTTGATGAAACTTTCACTTTTCCCTAAGTACTTACCTAGTATATTTTTAGTATACTTTATTGTTTTCTATCTACGTACCTAATTAGAAATTTCTATGAAGATATAATACATAACTTACTAAAAACTGTGCCGTTACCGCATGTACCTAATAAATCTGAGAATCTCACTTCGTACTCAACGAATTTTATAAGATTGTTCGTGTGAAAGTTTTTATTTTATTTTCTCCGACATACCATTCATGCAACTTGTAGAATTTTTAAATTGTAAGCAGGTAAGTAAGTAATTAAGTAGTTAAATTTTGGAACGTTCACTAAGTTAGGTACGTAATAGTATTTATTTTACGTATGTAATGGGCAAAGTTTTAGATTGATTTTCCTGTAATCGAAGACCAACAAAAATGGCGATAGGATTGAAACTCAAATATCAGTTTTGCTTTGTTCATGCACAGTTGTTACATGAATATAATGTTAATAATCTTCCCTTGAATAGGAAGTTTAAAACTTGCCAGTTAGTGTTAATCATATACGTTGTCTTCGGTTTATCTTACCAACTAACCCGCAAAGATGGATCGAGTTGCTTCTTCGAACTGGGTTGCCGGATGGCTATTTGCGGTACACATTCTCTTGTTGGAAACAATTTTCATCGTATGAATATTGATCGAAATAACCGGATGATGTTGACTTTAGTATTATTCGTCAGAGTTATAGTGACAGTTTAGTTTACGGTTCTCAATGCAATGTTATTCTCGTCGGAAAAGTTGATATAAAATGTTGTTATTGAACGTGTTGCGTGTTGTGTTGATATATATCTGAACATGTATCTAAGAAGCCGGATTAGTCAGATTTCTCCGCTTGGCACGTGTTCGGGGACGCATCTACGTGAGGAAACACGCCTTTCATCGACAGTAATACCATTTGCCAGAACCCACCTCTGTTTACATTTGCCATCAAGTTCGGGGTTATTCACTTAGGTACATACATTTACCAGCGTTACTCTCCCAATTAACTTTACTGCTCTATCTTTACTGCGTTTCTTTAAGACCAATTCTCTCTACTTATAATTGTGTAGGTAGTAAACAATAATTTGTAGTTCATAAACCCCCACAAGGAAAAAAATGGTAGAAAGATTACAGACAGACAATCTAGACATGTAGGAACATAAATGTGTTAGTCATTAGTGTTTTTATTCTAAACATTTGAACATGTGTTAATTTAAACTGTTGCAAAGTTGGTAATTCAATTGGCATTTGGTCAGTATCTTAGTTGTCTAATGTTTTGCAAACTGTATTGTTTTCCACTATTCAATTGGTAAACGACGTTAATACGTGCATAATGCGTGGCGCTAATTGGATGTTTGTTTGTTTGTTTCAGGTTAGTTACGATTACGTACATTTTCCTGGTGCACGTATGGTCGACTGTTATCTATTCTGTGGTTTGGGTAATTTAACGAAAGGTAACTTGGTTCTCAAGTGTGCATTTACATTGTCGATGTCTTCAAAGAAGTTCTTACAAAATATTGAAGACCGTTTCCTCCACTGTAGTACCTATCTTAAGAGGAAAGGGTACCGCCTCTCTCTCCATACAAACGTAGTCGACTGTTTCCTCCCTGGATAATGACACTAGAGCAGATATTTTTGTACCATAAAACTTATAACTGACTATGCCATGTCTTATTTTTTATATATATTTTGTTTTTTTTTAACTCTTACTTTCTATGATAATTGGAATATAAAAAAAACCAAGACATAGGGGCATAGTCATGGCAGTTATAGGTTTCATTATCCAGGGAGGAAACAGTCGACTAAGTTTCTATGGAGAGAGAGCCGTGTACCCTTACCTCGTAAAGCCTAAGAATCTCTTTCCTGAAAGGTGTTAGAAATACCTACCGCTTATTCATAAATATACATATCCGTTAGATAATGTCAAAGTGTTTTTATCTCGCATGATAAACATCGAAACGAACTAGTGAGTCAAAACAAACGGCACGATAAGTGTCCATACTCCACACTTTACATTGACTTGACCCACATATTAATTGGTTGTTTGTCAACGTTGTTTTTTAAAATTTAATCGTTTTTTTTCTCAATATATTGTTAGTCATATTACCTACTAGCGACCCGTCCCGGCTTCGCACGGCTATATTATGCATATATTATACATATAAACCTTCCTCTTGAATCACTCTATCTATTAAAAAAAACCGCATCAAAATCCGTTGCGTAGTTTTAAAGATCTAAGCATACAAAGGGATATAGGGACGGCGAAAAGTGACTTTATTTTATACTATGTAGTGATTACGAATAAGACATTCTAGAAGCTAAAATATTCCTTAACCTCCATAAATATACGCTGGTTGCAAAAGGTACTTAGTATTTTAACTGTGTCATCCTCCCAAGTTACCTACAATATTTATTTAGTACGAGAATGCTATCTAGTTGTACTTTCTATATTACATTTACAACAACCACTCCCTTCAGTAATTATTAATATTAATATTTAATCTATCAAACAGTTACAAAACAAGTTTATGTACTTACTAAAAACACGTCCGGAAAAACTTGACTGATAAAAACTCAATATCAAATACATTGATCGTGAGAATCTCTATTCAATAAATCACATTCGTTTTGATTAGATTGCAAAATATGCGATTGTTTAATTATATGTATGATCTCAATCAGTACCTTATTGATTATATTATACTACTAGCTTTTGCCCGCGATTTCGTCCGCGTAATAGTCGAAAATGGACCAAGGAATCACGTTGTCCCATACAAACTTTGCCTCCCTTTTTCACCCTTTAAGGGGTAGAATTTCGGAAAATCGTTTTTTATCGGATGCCTACGTCAAGCAAAAAACGCACCCTCCAAGTTTCAGGTCTCTACGATCAGCGGTTTAGGCTGTGCGTTGATCCGTCAGTCAGTCAGGACAAAGGATTTTATATGTATAGATAGATGTTTCACATAGAACCTTCCATTACATTAGTCTTCTCAAGTGTGTTGTAAGAGGGTAGAGATAGATGACCGGTTAAACTCGGCGTGCGGTGAAGCAAGAAAGGCTATGGATTTCACTTGCATTGCATCTGAGATTGCGATGTAGGTAATATCATAATATACTAGTTCGTTTGTTTACAACATAGCGCATAGCTAACAAGTTTAATATTATGTATTGGAACGTAGATAGAGAGTACCGACACAGCACCGAGCCAAGGCCGCCGCGCGCCATACATTCAGTGAGCGACCAGGGTTCATTCGCAATACTAACTACAATGCCATTAATAAAGAACATATTATCGTTATAACGAATGCCGAGTGCAATGTGCTTATCTGTCAAGCCCCGGGTTCAGTGGTATAATTTGAAAATTTCTTTTTAACTCGCAAGTTTATTGAAATATTTGTACGTGTAGCTGCTGCATTGCAGTGTTAATGTGAAGGCACGATAGATCACTGATGTTCTTAAATAAAATCTATGCTTAAAAAATAATGGCAAAACTTTAAAAATTAGTTGTTTGCAAGGAGGTTCAGGTTCTTGAAGTTCCTTTATGTTTAATGGCGTCAGATGCTGATGACGAAAATAAAAAAAAACACGAGACTTTAAATGCTTAATCTTGTTCCCACGTTCACGAAATACTATCAATTTAATTTAAAATCTAGAAAAACGGAGAATTTGATCATATTTTTAATATTTTTGTATATGCTCAAGTATTGCCTTGCCAATCATACTTAAAACTTTTATTTTGGTGCTCAAAATAGAATTGATAATATGATAATTCCAAGCCAGCCTTCAGCCTTTCGCCTACATTCCAATACTTTGAAGATTAACACACTTAACATGTTAAATGTTCCCTTGAATCGCTATTTACCTATACCATTCTTAATTAAAAAGACAAATTCTCAAGGTACCAGGTACCAAACCAGCGAAAGTGTCTAAAGGCCCCTATACATGATGGCCCAGCACTGGACCAGCGAGATGGTCATGCGATGGTTGAAACGCAACTACACGATGGCCACGTTCAGCCATCGTTGCCCACTTCCTTTGACGTGTAACTGAAAACCGACACCGTGGCCATCCAGTCGCCATCCCACGAACCATAAGCCATCCGAAACCACTACGCCCTCTACATGCTGGCCCTTATTAGTGGGCCAGCATGATGGCCCATCATGTAGAGGGGCCATAAGCAGTTGTGTATTATACCGACCAACGTCGCTTCACAAGCCGGATTTCTTCACGAAGTAGGGCTGACGAATAAAATAATTTGTTCGCAAGCATTATACGCCTGACTTATGAATTAAAGAGTCATAAACATTAATCGATGTACTTAATCTCTCTAATTTTCACTTAACTGTTTAAAACGTTAGGCTTACCTTACTTGCGTATATTAATGTGGGCATTGGGCACTAGTTGTGTTTGGGCACACGACGCAACCAGTTTTGAATGGAATTTAGTGGAGACGCACGCACATAAATTATATTTTTACAAATGATAGGTCAGCGTATAACCACTGGCATGCTTACCTAGAAATACCTGGTTTGAATCTTTGACCTTATCAAAAATAAATAAATATTGCAGGACATTCCTATCTAGCACATCACTATCTAGCCCCAAGCTAAGTAACTAGACTTGTGTTATGGGTGCTAGACAAACGGATATACTTACTACTTAATACTTTTCTTTTGTAAATATATACATTTAAAATACATAGAAACAACCAGACCACTGACAAAATATAAGGATTAATACTTGTTAGAGGCGGGAATCGAACCCAACCCTGTGTTTGGCAGTCCGGCATGGTGACCATTGTGCCGTCAAAATAGTAGACTTATAGTTATTATTTATTATTATTATGAGCCTGTAGTGTCCTGTAAACTCCTGTAGGGCCTTTCTACTCCCCTTCCACTGATCGCGATCTTGTGCGACGATTGCCAATCTGCCAGAAATTTTGGCCAGACTTATAGTGATTTCATAATTTCTAGTCAATATATCCCTGTTAACCCTAGCAATGAGCAATAAGCAAGTGGGTGATGTGTTTCGCTCCAACTCCGCTATGCTTACTTCCAGCTCTGCAACGGTTACACTCGAATTGCTTTCGTAGAATTTCTCATAATTATATTATTGCACACGAGGCCATCGTCATATCAAACTCGAATTACTTAGGGTTCTCATTTTACAACGCATTGTTAACGGAATTTTATAAAAAAAAACAATGCTATATATTTAGAAAGACCGAAGTTCCATTATCGGTAGTACAATCCACGGTCAAAAGTCTTCTGCCCACCGTAACGTTTACAATCCTGCACTATTTGAACATTATAACAACGTAACCTGTGCATCGAACCCACGTCGGTAGTGTAGCGGGTGGCGGCTTATACCACTCGGCCAACTAAAGATAGCTAACATGTTGAAAATAATAATCACACTGAGTACTTTTAATTCAAGTATTTAATTTTGTGTGTAACGTCTATTAGAAGAAGGTCGTAACTCCAATACTTGTTGATAGTATTATTGTAGCAAACTGATCATTTACTTATGACCCATACTGTACCTTAGATTGATCATGGCTGTTGTTTTGTTTATCAAATTTTTTTCTCCTTCTGTTTTTGTGAATAGAGTATTGCAATAAAATCAATTGCACACCGTGATGAAGAGATTTATACATTCACATCACATTCTCTAGCTTACCGTCTATGTCTGGACGTTCATTCGTCGCGACTACAGACGAAGTATTGTTATTTGCGGAAGGTGTTCATTGTTTTGAAATTTTGCTTACAGTCACATGTTTCTCCTTATTTGATGGCCTGTGTAATAATAGTAAAAGGTTGTGTGCAGCACGTTACCTCGGCACTGCTCGTTCAATAATTTCTTGTAATGTAAAGCTGTTATGATTACCAGTATGCTGCGTGTGAACCGAGAATTTGCCAAACGATGTGTGTTTATTGTACGATACTAACTTATCGTTAATCTGTGACTAGCTTTGTTTGAGCTCATGTCTGCACCGTGCTGCTTAGCGATATTACGTTTCAAGGTTCATTTGTGAATGGATTCGCTTAAGTTAGAAAACCCTTTATCCGCAGTTTTACAGTTAATAACATTTATTATCATAATTACTGTATGTCTAGTCTGTACAACTTTTATGCAATCCAAGAACGCCTGTCCATATTTCGTTTCCAGAGTGTTCGAAACTGTAAAAGAATCATCCAAATATCCAGCCGCTGCCTCTAACGCAGGTTGCTATAAACTACGGTTACATGCGTCACCTGTTTGTTAAAAGAGCATGTGCAAAGTTGTGATTCACCTTTTTCAATGCACTAACAATCTTCAACGCACCAATCCGTCATTCTATCCAGTCAAGCACTCATTTTATTGCAATCGTTACCTTTTATTTGGCAAAAGTTGTGGTTTTCAGGTTAGATAATCAAAAGGTCGTTGAAATGTTGAACCTATTCATCATAGTTTTATTTACGACCTGTTGTCATATTGTCAGTAATATTAAAGGCGCGTGCTCAAATGGAGCGCTGTCGTGTTCGTTCCCCTCGATAATATAGCCACATGTTGCCTACGGTTGTGTTTCTAGGGTGGAAGTAATACTTTCTCTTCGACCAACACCGCTAATGCGAGACTGTAGAGTTGACATCTACCTATATCTACAAGATTTTTGTTTGTTTACGTCGTACGATTCTTTTACTGCCCAATAAATCTGATTCGTCGGACACCTCTATCATCAGTACATTTATTAACCTACCTTGGTAATGTACGATGCATTATCCCAGGATCTTGCGGCGTTTATTTATAAATAAAATTTCTTTAAGCTCAAAGACTTCCGCATTCTAAAGATTCATCCGTAATGAAATTTTACACGGTCGCAAAAAAATCTTCATTTGCCTTAGGCACAATCATAAAGTTTAAATGATTAAATGATTGGTTTTTGATAGTTTAATACTGAATAACGTACGGGACTTTAATTGTTTAATTTGCGGGGTGGGAATCGCACTCTAAATAATATTTTAAGACGATTTAAGAATAGTTAAGAAACTCTAACTAAATACCTTTTTACGAGGCTCAGAATAGGCCACTTGAAATACCTTTTTAACCAATATACCTACTACTGGCGCCCATTACCAAAATAACCATTGCAAGCGAAGTGGATTTTCGGCAAATTCTGACGTCAATATTTTAGAAATACCTAAAATATTGACGTCAGAATTACATAGATACTTACATAAGTACAGTCACATTGCCAATTAACTGAACCCCACGTAACCTCACTCATTTGCATATCTGTAAAAATATAGTATTTACCTATTTTGTTATTTTTTATATTGTAATTTGTATTGTATAGTATACTGGCGACCCGCTCCGGCTTCGCATGGCTATATTATGCATATAAACCTTCCTCTTGAATCACTCTATCTATGTATTAAGAAAAACCGCATCAAAATCCGTTGCGTAGTTTTAAAGATCTAAGCATACAAAGGGACATAGGGACGGCGAAAAGTGACTTTATGTATACTATTTATTGATTGTTAAAAAAAATAGAATCAGGTTACATTTCTTTACAAGTTTTACAACCTTACAGATTTGAGAGTGAGCTCTAGGTCATGTGGGGTTCAGCTAATTGGTAATGTGACTGCTGGATATTATACCCACCTTAAACCACGACTAAAACTTTAAATTTTGAATGAATGGCGTAGTAGCTATAAGTTCATCAAGTAATGCGACTCCACCTGCTGCGGTCGACCCTCTGACCGGTCTTACGTCCGCTCTACTGTGAAATTATGCACATCTGCTTTGCTACCTATATTACCGTTGGCTAGCAATAGCATTATGAATGAGTAGGCGTTTTGTCTAACGCGTTCTTTGACGTTAGAAAATAGGTTTACTTACTGGTAACTCTTTATTACCTGTCGTCTTTGTAGAAGCAATGTAACGTAAAGTTACAAATTATAATATTGAAACTTGAGGAATTTGTGAATAATACACAATGACATGTTGTTTGCAAGCTTATTCAAACAAGTGTTGATAACTTCATGTATGTTAATGTTGTTCTGTTATATTACAAACTTGTTTAAAAAAGGGTGCGTGTACTTATGTACGCGCGTGAGAAGTTATACTTCTTTGGCATTATTAAAAAAAAAAAAAAAAAACAAAACTCGTCCGACAAAAAACTCGTCCGGCAAAAAACTCGTCCGACAAAAAACTCGTCCGACAA
The DNA here is from genome assembly GCA_907269075.1 of Idaea aversata. NCBI lineage: Eukaryota > Metazoa > Arthropoda > Insecta > Lepidoptera > Geometridae > Idaea > Idaea aversata. The sequence goes on from OU026084.1 coordinate 6,470,637, forward strand.
AAAACTCGTCCGACAAAAAACTCGTCCGGCAAAAAACTCGTCCGACAAAAAACTCGTCCGACAAAAAACTCGTCCGACAAAAAACTCGTCCGACAAAAAACTCGTCCGGCAAAAAACTCGTCCGACGTGAGAATTTTGTGTGACGCTTTTGTAAAATTTCACTCTCATCATTTTTTCATAACGCGCCTAAAGAAGTATAACTTCAAAAACATAACAAGATTTTTACAAGTTGTTGCATCTGTGTTTTTACAAATTTTAACAAAAATACACAAATTGACATCTGCATTTGTTATAGTTGGTATAAAAATGTTTTATTGGAACTACTGAGTGAAGAATTAAGTTATTGATGTTGGTATTAATAATGGGTCCTTTAAATTGAGACCTCAGGTAGTTTGATTCCTTTGTTACTGTTTTCGATTTTGAACTAAATTGAGGAGTAGTTTCAAGTGAGATCAAATATGTATTTGAATTTATGGTTGACCGCTTGTGGTAGAGTGATCTGTAATTGAGATTCTTACATAGGTATCTTAAGAACAGAGAGCTTTTGTGATCAGCCGCATTGCGTTGCCTGAGGCGCCGGTCTGTCGCATGCATCATACTTTGGCTTAGTACCAACTGATCGAGTAATACTAAATGTTTCTTTAACGGCTCTGCCGTCGCTTTATAAGGCAACTTAGGACCCATTACGATTTTCTTGTTTAATTTATATGCAGATTTTGCAATGTCTTACAGTCCAACCAGTCTCCTTAGCTTAACTTAGTCTCGGTTGTACTTTTCAACGCTAAACGTTTAATTTGCTTACGTTTTTTTTCTTAAAATCGTATCATAAACATACGTTGCTTTCCAACAGTGCGCTTGCATTTTTCCACGAGAAAGCGGAAACGCGCGTGTTCCAACAATGGCTCGAGGCTCGTGCTGAACCACATTCTGTACCCCTATTGTATATTATTCTAAGAACTGAGACAAGCAACACATTACTCTGTGACGGACGACAACACACAATTCTTGAAACGTGAAAAGTTGAAAACAAACTTTTCCAAAAATAATCACGTTCATCAGAAGGCAAATTAAAAACCACGAGTCACGACCACGAGACCAATAACATTTCTGAAGATAAGAATACTGCCGAAAAGAATAAAAGCAAAAAATACAAAGCGTGCGATCGAAAAGTTTACCTGCACCCTTCTTTAAGGGTACTGCGATACCTTGGGGACACTAATCCAATCCGATATCCCCTTCACTGGGGTGATCTTAAGTAGCCCACACTGTGCCGATGGATGTGAAACTATGATCTTATAAAATAGATTGCTTGATAAGCTGTTTTTTTTCTTCTATTCGCGTCACTCAACCCTATAATTTTGGTAGTGTTGGTTGACCAAAAACTTGCCTTTCTGTCATAAAAATGTTTTAAAGTAGGATCTATATAGAAAAGCCAGCTTACTTTATAATATTATCACAATAAACCTCTGTGAATGTGAACGTAAAATGAACTTGATGGCAGGAAACAAGCCCTTTGTGTTTCAACAATAAGTAACTGAATGACAAAAAAGTTTTTTAGTATCCAGGCTTGGTACAATGAGCCCGTGGCTGTCTTCCCACGTACTCTGGATTCCCCTGCCTGCTGTTATCACAACCACTGATAGCATTCGCTATAATTTTACATATTATCTAGCATAGTTTATGTGATAACGATTTCGAAATACTAACGGATGTAACTTTTATTTTTATTGGGAAATAATTCCCTTGCAAAACAATTGTAATTTCAAACTTCGACGGATGCTTTGTTGCGTTGAGGAATTAAATGTAAATGAGCATCCTTTCAGCAGAGAGTGCGTCGGCAGAAATAATATTTGCTATCGTAGCTGTAGAGTATGGGCAAGTAGATAGGAAGTTCAATGGTCGACGGTGTTTTCAAGCTCGTAGTCTCTCGGAACTGCCTATTGTCTGAGAATGTGCAGGCTGGCGCGTTACCATGACTGTTGATTAAATATTATGAGTTTATTATGAGCAAGGAGCTGAATTGAACTACGCGTCGACGGTATATCACTACATAGTATAAAACAAAGTCGGTTTCTCTGTCCCTATATCCCTTTGTATGCTAAAATCTTTAAACTATGCAACGGAATTTGATGCGGTTTTTTAAATAGATATAGTGATTCAAGAGGAAGGTTTATACATGCATAATATAGCCGTGCGAAGCCGGGGCGGGTCACTAGTATTATATAAAATCAATGCCACTTTTCGTTGTAATTTTATAACTCAAGAACGGGCTCACCTATCCAAACCAAATGTTTAAGCTTTGTTCGGACTATTTAGTGGATGGTTTATGTGAAGTTTGCACAAAATAGGTCGAGTGGTTCTTAATTTTTTCATTTTTTTTTATATGGAAAAACTACGTTGGCCGGGACAGCTAGTAATCTATAAACTTGCTTGAGTTACAAAATTAATATATGACTCAAAGTAAAAAGTTGCATCTAGAATGTAACGGGTGGGATTGGGATTTATTTTGATTTTGGTACAATATTGAAAAAAATACAATGATAAGAAAATATTCGATAGATCCAGAACAATTATCTGAAAGTAGACCAGCGCAACAGTAAATGAGTCTAGGTCGACATAAAACGCCTGTAGGTTATTCGTGTAACTGATCATTGTTTATGTAATGGTTGACTTCGACACAGTTCGGGCTTAAAGTGTTGCAGGCCGGCAATCTCGTGTGAGACTTTCACAACTTAACTGTTTAGTTATGAAGGTTTACTCATACACAGACATAAACACGCACGGCACACAAATTGCGATAAACCCAATGTCCTCCTTGGAAGACGTTATGTCAACTGCTATGAATTGAACCTCGAAGTGGATTGTTATATAAAATATCAAATTTCTGTATCATCGTCGTTAACGAGAGATTGTATCCTCACATCACTTTCTACCCGAGACTAGCTTTCCAAGACTTTTACCGATCGTCGATGCACCGGCCCTCACATGTAATCATATGGTTGATTATCTATCAGACATGGTTATAAAATTGCAATTTATAAATAACTGTATGCGAATAAGTCAAACGATATCCACATAACCACTCGTATGAATGGTTTGGTATTCAATGTTAACAAAAGGTTTCAAATACTAAGTAATATCGTACGTGATCCCCGATTATAATTTAAACTAAGTAAGTTTACTTGCTGTTTAAAAACACGTTCACGATTTTACCATCATTATATTTATTTTTTCATATTGAATTTAACTTATGGATGATTGATCAATACACTTTTGATGAGCTGAACCTACACTTTAAATTACTAAATTTTCACATAAAATTACCATAACTCAATTGTTGGCAACTTACCTAATTTATATTTCGTTTGTGAAGATGAAAGTGAAATTGTTACGTGAATAAGTATGAGACGTGTTGCGCATTGATACTACTTAAATGTATAAAAAGAAAGTCCAAGAAATACCTATTATGTATTTATTTTTAACGTGTATCAGTGATGTAAGTTTCTACATTATTTCCTTGAACGGAATTTTAATGCTCATAATACATTGACTTTGATCAATAGATGTTGTGTTCAAGCACTGTCTGCTATAAAACACGTATTTTCTCTGTAATCTTTGATTCAATTGCTAAGATGCACTTGTCTAGATAACTTGTTACATGTCTTCAAGTTTCAGTATCGTGGTTATTATCTGTCTGGCAGCTAGTCTGGTCCAGCGGTCATATTGATGAGTCACAAGGGCGACGCGGGTTGGGGTAGGGGTGCAGCACCCCGTCACCTCGTGACGTCACGCAGTATCGTGACTCACGCCCGTCTAATATAGGAATGGTCCTTTAGGCAAGCTGCCTGAATTAGAACTGAGCGCGTGCCTCTTAGCCCCAAACGGAAATTGATTCTTTTTATTGACGAACCAATTTCTTGTTTGTAATACTTTCCGCTGTAAAAACTATTTACTGGCTTGGGAATAAAAAACATTGTTTAGCTTATAATGTAAGTCGTTGCGTCTGTGCGTGATTTGATGTGTTCATTTATACCGTTACATTTGCAGTCTAAAAAGTAATAAATTCTAATGTGTCGCAGAAATTTAGGTACGCTATATGCAAAAATATATATGCAACTTTTTAATTTGGCTTTTTACAACTTCTTTACATCAATTTCTATATAGGAATGGAAATTTTATAGAAGTTAAGAAATTAGTATCTTTCTTCGCAATTTATATTGTGTCACCTGCTTGCTATGGACTTCATTATGCAAGTCTAGACATTTATTACGTAAAGTGAGAGTTAAACTGAAGTTAAGTTGCAAGACTTAACTACTGGTTTATGGCCTGTAAAAGGCACAGCGTAATTTTAACTGGTGTCTTCTTGAAATTCCGGCAGGTATGAATGACTCCCTGATTAAAATGCAGATTTGGATCCTACCTATATTTATTGTAAATTTATGGCAGACCATGAATGTAGGAATAGGACGCCTCCAGACATTCACACCCCGGATGCTCGCGGCGATGTCGAAGTCTACCGCTTCAAGCCAAACTGGCTGGAGGTCGCAGAGGATCTCGATTGGTGAAAGGAGATGTGGGAGGCCTTTGCATAAAGCATTACAATTCTAATAAAAACAATTTCTTGTTTTAAAATTTAAAAAACATTATCATTAATCAACCTCTGTATCGATTAGATATGTCATTCTGTGACTCAGATCCTTACAAGAACAAATCAAAGGTATGGAGGTACTGAGGTAGTAGTTCGGAAACGAAAATAAGCAGTCTAATGTAATTGGGTAGGTATTAAATTGTTTACAGTATGATGCTAATAATTAGATCATCCTGGAACTGTAGTACTAAATTATTCCATGATGTACTGCTTCTGTATGATTAACAAGTACAATCAACGCGTACTCTAAAGATTCAAGTTTTATTGCCATAGGAAGTCGTTAAACGAATTGGGAAGGAATAAAATGTGTAAATAAACATTATTGTAAAGGATGAAAGAAGAATAGATATTAACTGACCTTGTGATAAAGAGGTACTGTGCTATTGCAACCAGAGCTACAAGTGTATAAATTATTAATCTGTTTCGCATCAATGTTCCAGTGCAAGACAAATGTTCATTATCTTATCTATCTATACCTAGTATAGGTACGTTTCCGGAAATCATAAATATTAACTTTATCTTATTATTATCATCACCTTTTACTGCGATACTCTGCATTTGAGTAGAGTAAATAAAATACGCGATTCTATTTAATTTTTCGGTTCCTGTTTGATTCTTCACATGTTACCCTATATGTTCATCCAGACCTCGAGCTATTTATATACTGAGTTAGATCCAAATCAGTCTAGTAGATTATGCGTAAAGAACTAAAAAAACATAAACTTTCATATTTCTATTATTGGGATCATCAGCTTCTTCCGTTGGATTCTTAGAACATGAGTGTTTCATTAATTTATAGTTGGATTGACCTTCGCATCTGAAACTATTTTTACCGTTTCCGTAAAACACCTTACTTCATCCTTGCTAATTATAATTTTGCGCGAAAATTGCGAACTAATTCATTAGTCCAAGTTGTTATTTTAGTCATCGTTTGTTTTGGAACAATACAGTCATGAAGTTTTGTTATCGATTCAACAAACGTATCGTAATCTTATCGGGGGAGCCGGCGGGGTGGGGGTGGCTAACCGGGGGAGGGGGTTGCTGTCTCATTATCATTAACTTTGCGATGACTAATGACCGGTAATCAGTAAAGGACGTACTCAGGGCGTTCCTCCGGAGTGACTCATCGACCACAATTCGATCGAATCGATTCCATTTGCCGAGACTATATTGTTCCGGTATGAATAACCCGTGTGCCATTTTACCGATTTACGCTGAGACATAACGGAAGTCACTTATGAGCTTGTGAAAGATACGAATCATCTAGTGATGAAAATTTTACTGACTCTTTATAGCGGTTTTAGATGTATTTCGCAGAAGTAGATGCAAGTCGAGGGTACTTTCGTGTAATTTATATGCCTAATAACAGCGATAAAGCTAGGTTACGCCTGTTATACGATACCACAACGATACGTCTCGTTTGTGGTGGATTGACGTGACATTGGCATTCAACTGAGACGTTCTCGTTTACTTAGAACGCAAGGCCATTGGCAATACTTGATAGAATTGTAATTAAAATTCACCACGTTTTGGTACATACCTTTCCAAGTAGGTTGCACATTAAGCGCGGTTGGGGTCTACCTTTCTGATGATGCATCGCCGTCGTGAAGACGCAAAACACGTATCTAAAAGAACTTACAAAACATTACAAAGTTACAACTTAATGAAATAGAAAAATATTAATATTAAAAATCTAAATAAGTTTCCCTGGTTAGTGTGCTCAAAAGCTCGCTGCATTGCCTATTTGGATGGCCATGCAGATCTATTGGTCAAAGTAGAAGCCAAAGCCAATACTAATAATTTTGAAATATTAAAAAAAACCGAACTTATCTCATTAAAATATTAATAATGTCAACTCACATCCTTTTCTCGAAGAAACTCGTGGCATTTTAATACCCAATACATTTTCTCATCATATTTTGAATAGGATATTTCACTCACAACACTTTGCATGCCATGTAAGTCATGTTACACTTCTGCAGAATTAGATTGTAGACAAGATTAATTAATATCCCATTATTTATGTATAATGATCTTTGTAAAATTGGTTAAAACCAGCTTCAACATAAAAATAACTGACACACTTTATTTATTTACACGAGTGTGTGTAATTATGACAATAGATAGTAGGTACTTTAAATGTTAAAAGCATAAATCTAGTTGTTTATGTTGGTAAGATGAAGTAGTATATTTCCGTCATTGTTATTGTAGGTATTTATGTAAATAAATATACATATGTAGGTATAACAATAATACCTACTTCGATTCCTTAACTAATTATAAGTTGGTCACGTTTGAATAGGTAGTAGGTGTTTGTATTTCGATAATTTGCCAAGGTGACGGAAGGTACAAGTGTTGGTCACTATAATGATGAACGCTCTGCATACTAATGATGGCGAACGATTGTGCGCATTCCTTTCCTCTGGCGTGCGCGTGCGGTGTTCGCTGATGGCAGTCAACTAATCGTCTGCTTAAGAGGAAAGGGTACCGGGGGCTTTCTCCATACAAACTATTACAAACGTAGTCGACTGTTTTCTCCCTGGATATTGACACTAGAGCAAATATTTTTATAATTGCCATGACTATGCCGCTATTTTTTATTTTTTTATTTTTTAAATCTTTATTTCTATGATGATTAGAAAATCAAAAAATACAAAACACAGGGGCATAGTCATGGCTGTTATAGGTTTTATGGCACAAAAATATTTGTGCTAGTGTCATTATCCAGGGAGGAAACAGTCGACTACGTTTGTATGGAGAGCGCGCAGGTACCCTTTCACCTTAACGGCGCGGCGGCGATCGCATAGGTACGATGAGGTCTCCGTAAACCCATTTCTCAAGTTAACACAGCAAGATGCTTCTCATAGCCTGTTAAAATTCCAACATGTTAGCTCTATACCCGTTATAACCATGGTAAAGTTAATATCTCTACAAATAGCTTTTTGTTTTAATAATGCTGCAGAATTATTTCACGTTTAAAATGGTCGGGTATCGAATGAGTTGCCTGAGATCCAGTTCTCCCACGTTTACGGCAGGCTTTTGCCGACTTGCGATGTTGCCTCATCTGGCAGTGAACGAATGAACCACGCCTCGTCAATGTTCCGTATGGCCATTGTATTTTTTACTCCTAGCTACTAACTATTATACTTATTAAACATTACATTCTTTAACTGTAAATCTAGAGTCTAACGATATCGGCAATACAAAACCGGTTCAAAGAGAGAATCACCTACTAAATCTCATCGTACCTGATAGTAATAAATATTCAATATGAATGATTGTGTAGAATTTGCTATTGTAAATTGGTGTCCAAATTATCGATTTATCTCCATTGAAAAGGTTAAATTACTAAACCATGAATCCAAAAGAAACTGTACATTATTAGGTCGTAAAACTAATTAGTTTATCGTTATTACTTAGTAGTTTTTTTTCTAGAGAATCCCATTACCAATGCTTTGTTGACATATTTCGCGGTTTGATGTTTCATTGTGGTGTCATTACACTCTTTATTTGCAAATTTAATTGTATCGTCATTGTTAATTCTTTACATACACCTAGTTAAAATAATGTGCCAATTCAATGATAATGTTATTTCTTAACGTTAGTTGAAATTATAAATAAAAACTATTTCTTAACGTTAGTTAAAATATAAATAAAAACTATTTCTTAACGTTAGTTGAAATATAAATAAAAACGCGTTATGTGACCGTAGGCAAAGAATTGTATTTGTATTGTATTGTACGGTCGGCTGCATAATTGCAGACCCACCGTAGAGCTCCAAAACGGCTATTATAAGAATGTTTTCAACACAAGCAAGATTCTAGGCACCTGTTTTAGTTGAAGTTTAAAGTCTTCTAACTCATAAATTTATCAAACAAAAATACTTAATTAGAATAAAAAAAAAATAGTAATTTTCGAACTCTACCGGGGGCTGCAATTATGCAGCCGACTGTACATAGTTTGGGTTTCGTAGAAAGGGGGAAAACGGGACCCTTTTCAAAGAGTCCCGTTTTTTCCAGGCAGTCACAGTTTACGGGAATTGGCCTTCAGACTGTATCTCATAATATACCTGTTGCCGCGATAACAACCAAAACCAAAAACTAAATATAATGGTACGGAACCCTTCGTGCGCGAGTCCGACTCGCACTTGACAGGTTTTTTTTATATTGTAGGCGTACCTACCATAGTTACCTACATTGAAACAATAAGATTAGACTGCCCAGTCCAATTGCGCGTTATGATCCTATCATTGCAACATTGGGAATACTCGTTCTTCCTTTGGGACATTTCTACATAGGCATCGTGTTAACATGACGCCATTTCTAAATATATTCCATTCACATTTTCATTATGAAGTGCGTGGCTAGTGGGTCTGGCTACAAAAGGATCGTTGCACTGCTAGTGTTGCTTCGCATTCAATTAACGCTATTTAATAGTCGACACATATCATCACGTCCATGGTTTCGTGTAGTTTGTTATACCATTTGCATATTACTTACGTATTTTGAAATTACAAGGTAACTGTAATAATATAGAGATAATAAGATGTAATATAGAGATGCAATACGTGTAATTATGTCAATCTATATTCACGAATAAATTATTATGATTATGACTAACATAGTTACCGTTTTAAACGTTGAATGACATTATTTCTTAACTAGCTGTCCCGGCAAACGTTTTGCCATTTACAAAAAAAAAAGGATAAAGATAGATGTTGTTCGATTCTCAGACCTAACGAATATACGCAAAAATCATACAAATCGGTTAAGCCTTTTAGGTGGACATAGTAACTAACACCACGACACGAGAATTTTATATTCTTCGTATTCATAATTTGATACTTAATTAATTTACCTAATTAAATTACTATAGAACAGATGTATTTATTTATAGGTTCTATAAAAAGCAACTTGTGTATACAATTCTCACCATGATTCCTTATCCAGTTCGTTGCCCCACACTCACCTCGTATACAGTCAAGGGCGGTTGATGGAAACTTCTTGTCGACGCATGCGCATCCACGACACGCAATTACAGTTCCCACTGTTCGTGTTTGCCCTATTGTCTAACACTATTATGGGAATCGGAATCACTACTGCAAAATTAAATAAATCCTATATTTTATTAATTACCTCACAATAGACTCGTATGCCCCATGAGTTTATTCTGCTTTCTTCTCATTGGTGGGCGCGTTCCGAAGGCACACATCCTAACTTAGTTTTTAAGACGTTTCTATGTGATCTTTGTACCAACTGTACCTATGCATCCAAATGAATAAACATTTTTGACTTTGACTTTGCACACTTGAGCGAAGTTTGATTTAAAACGAAGCAAGTGAGATAGGTCTATTTGAAATAAGGAGTCCATGTTAATGGGAACCTTTGCAACATTTAACTGTTTTACATTGCGTTTAGTTAGAATGAACCTATAATTTTAATTAATTACCTGATAATTGACTACTATGCACACTTGAGCGAAGTTCGATTTGAAAGAAAGAAAGTGAGATAGGTCTATTTGAAATAAGGAGTCCATGTTAATGGGAACCTTTGCAACATTTCACTGTTTTACATTGCATTTAGTTAGAATGAACCTATATTTTATTAATTACCTGACAATTTACTCATATGCACACTTGAGCGAAGTTTGATTTGAAACAAAGAAAGTGAGATAGGTCTATTTGAAATAAGGTGTCCATGTTAATGAGAACCTTTGCAACGTTTCACTGTTTCACATTGCATTTAGTTAGAATGAACCTATATTTTATTAATTACCTGACAATTTACTCATATGCACACTTGGGCGAAGTTTGATTTGAAACAAAGAAAGTGAGATAGGTCTATATGAAATAAGGTGTTCATGTTAATGAGAACCTTTGCAACGTTTCACTGTTTTACATTGCATTTAGTTAGAATGCACCTATATTTTATTAATTACCTGACAATTGACTCATATGCACACTTGAGCGAAGTTTGATTTGAAACAAAGCAAGTGCGATAGGTCTATTTGAAATAAGGAGTCCATGTTAATGGGAACCTTTGCAACATTTAACTGTTTTACATTGCATTTAGTTAGAATGCACCTATAATTTTAATTAATTACCTGATAATTGACTACTATGCACACTTGAGCGAAGTTCGATTTGAAAGAAAGAAAGTGAGATAGGTCTATTTGAAATAAGGAGTCCATGTTAATGGGAACCTTTGCATCATTTAACTGTTTTACATTGCATTTAGTTAGAATGAACCTATATTTTATTAATTACCTGACAATTTACTCATATGCACACTTGAGCGAAGTTTGATTTGAAACAAAGAAAGTGAGATAGGTCTATTTGAAATAAGGTGTCCATGTTAATGAGAACCTTTGCAACGTTTCACTGTTTCACATTGCATTTAGTTAGAATGCACCTATATTTTATTAATTACCTGACAATTGACTCATATGCACACTTGAGCGAAGTTTGATTTGAAACAAAGCAAGTGAGATAGGTCTATTTGAAATAAGGAGTCCATGTTAATGGGAACCTTTGCAACATTTAACTGTTTTACATTGCATTTAGTTAGAATGAACCTATATTTTATTAATTACCTGACAATTTACTCATATGCACACTTGAGCGAAGTTTGATTTGAAACAAAGAAAGTGAGATAGGTCTATTTGAAATAAGGTGTCCATGTTAATGAGAACCTTTGCAACATTTAACTGTTTTACATTGCATTTAGTTAGAATGAACCTATATTTTATTAATTACCTGACAATTTACTCATATGCACACTTGAGCGAAGTTTGATTTGAAACAAAGAAAGTGAGATAGGTCTATTTGAAATAAGGTGTCCATGTTAATGAGAACCTTTGCAACGTTTCACTGTTTCACATTGCATTTAGTTAGAATGCACTGTATGTTAATGGTTATCGGTATTCAGCCAGTTTCCCGCTCGGATGACCTCGTATCGTCGACCGTTTCCTCCCTGTTTGTTGAAATATTTAAATCATTCGTTTCTATATCTTGTGTAAATAAAAGTCAAAAACTAACTTTACTTTTTTTTTGTCCACAGGATCAGTACGATAACTTAGCCAACCACACGCACAGGGGAATTGAATTTTTAGACAAATATGGTAATTTCGTTAAAGAAAGGTGCGCAATAGAATTAGAATATGCAGGAAAACTTAGGTAAGAAACCTGTTTGTTTATGAATTCTTAAATTTGAATTGCGTAACGAAAATTATTGGACGATGAATATTAATGAAGAATTAGTATTTGTTTATTTATAACGATAATTAGTTGAATTTGAAATATTCTGTCTGCATATAATTCTGCAATCTGATTTCTGTCCACTCGCAAATTTATAGGTCACGGTAAAGAATTCACAAAGCATAATATGATCTCTACATATTATGCGCCTTCTGAATACAAACGTAGTAACTGTTTTCTCCCTGGATAATCACACTAGAGCAAATATTTTTATTGCATAAAACTTATAACTGCCATGACCATGCCCCTATGTTTTGTTTTATTTTATTTTTTAAATATTAATTTCTATGATAATTAGAGAATGAAAAAAAACCAAGACATAGGGGCATAGTCATAGTCATGGCAGTTATAGGTTTTATGCAACAGAAATATTTGTGCTATTGTCATTATCCAGGGAGGAAACAGTCGACTACGTTTGTATGGAGAGAGCGCCGGTACCCTTTCACCTTAATAGAAACAGGTTAAATGTCGAAATCGAAATCCTAAAGAGTATTTATAAAATTGGGTAGACAGATGGAAAGAGATATGAAATATTTTATAGTTACACATGGAACAATAAAATAATCGTTAAACGAAGAGATTGACAGCAGATATTTTTGTTGTACATAAACTTTCAATAATTTTAATATCCTGCATGGGTTATTTATTATTGAACTGTTTTACACTTCGAACTATATCGCTAAATTAGATTAGAAATACCACATTAATTTCACCTGTAGAGTCGTAGGGAAGGCAGGTTATTTCGTCAGCTTCTTAAAAAATGTATGTTAATCATTTTTTTGCAGGAGGCTTGTCAAAAATTATCAACCAAAAAAGAAAGAGGAAGATGAATATCAGTAAGTATTTGTTTCTTATCTCAAATGTGCATCTAACATTTAGCGAAACGGAGTGTTGGGAGACCAGCTGCCCGGTGGACCGACGACATTGTGGCGGTCGCGGGTAGTCGGTGGATGGAGGCGGCTCAGGACCGCTGTTTGTGGCGTCGTATGGGGGAGGCCTATGTCCAGCAGTGGACGTCTATGGGCTGATATGATGATGATGATTTTTTATAAGTAGGTAGTTATTCTACGTTTATTATTTTGCTTATATAATCTGTTATTTTTTTATTATTTACAGGTACACAGTTTGCAAAGCATTCAAACAGTTATTACAAGAATTGGGCGATTTCGCGGGCCAAAGAGAAGTGGTCGCGGAGAATCTCCAGTCAAATGTTGTCAGAGAGTTACATCTTCTCGCCAAAGAGTTGCGAGAGGAGAGAAAGGTTCGTTCTATAAAACATTGCCAACAATTTAAAGAATAACGGCGAAACTTCAAACAAAAATTATTCTTGTTTGCAAGGAGTTTAGGTCTTGAAGTTCCTATATGTGTAATAGCGTCAGATGCTGATGAAGAAAATGAAAAACGCGCGATATAAATTGATTGTCTTTTTCCACATTCTAGTTCACGAAATACTATCAATTTCATTGTAATCTAGAAAAATAGAGAATTTTATCATATTTTTTTAACTTGTGTATATGCTTAAGTGTTGCCTTGCCATCATAATTTGTGGATAACAAATATTTACAGATCACTTCTGACTTTTCAGCTACATTTAAACGAAGGTGCAAAACAAATGGGTGTCCTAAATTCAGCAATAAACGCGCTGGACCGCGCCAGGCGCGCGTACGAGCGCGCGGCACGGGAATCCGAACGAGCACTCGAGACCTTCCAAAAGGCAGACGCCGACCTCAATCTGAGGTGATTATCTAATGCTCTCACTACAAAGCCTGACCTAATCTCTCATGTCATACGTACACAAAGATAACGTTTCACGAACTTGTACTATTGCAAATGAATCCATTTAGTCCAATTGCTGTTTATGTCATCGCGTACAAAGACCTTTACGAAACACAAATTGCGTGATCTCTGTAAATTGTGCTAAAATTACGCCTCAAACAAATTTTCTTATTTTCTAAAATGCTTTGCCCTGAACGACTGACTGACTGACTGATTGATCAACGCACAGTCTTAACCGCTGATCGTAGAGACCCGAAACTTAAAGAGTGTGTTCTTTGTATGACGTAGGCATCCGATAAGATAGGATTTTTCGAAATTCTACCCCTTAGGGCTTAGGGGATGAAACAAGGGGGCAATTTTTGAGTGGGAAAAACATGATCCCTCGGTCCAATCTATATACTGCAGATTTTGGCTAAACATTCTTTCGAATTCTACGCGGATGAAGTCGGCAAAAGCTAGTTATTGTATATTATTTGATGTTTATGTTCCTATTCGACTAATGGTTTGACCTATTTGCAGTCGAGCAGAGCTAGAAAAACAGAAAGCTAACATGAAATTGAGGAGTCAAGCGTGCGAGGACGCGAAACACGAATACACGGAACAACTACGGAAGACAAACGAGGCACAGAGGCAACACTACGAACAACGGCTACCTAACGTTTTCAAACAGTTACAGGTGAGAAATATATCAAAGGAAATACTACCCAAAGACCTCTAGGTCGTTGGGTACTTTGTCACTATCTTTCTACTCGAAATTGTATCAAACATCAAATTGCCCCTTGTACTTGTATACGGGCTGTTTTTCGCAATTAGACCCTTTTTAATTGGGTCCTTTTTGCGTGAGGACGGAGTAGCCTTACCCAGCACCTACTACCCTCTCAGCTTAGTCGACCATGTCCAGAGGAAAGAACTTGTCAATACTTCTGGAGCCAACTAAGCCGCGGGTTTCATCACGATGTTTTCCTTCACCGTAAGAGCAATGTCAATTAGCGCACATATATTTCCCCTTACATCGGTTCTATTGCTGGCTCTTCTTCATTTCTATTATAGCCGTGAACTCAATAAAAGAGTACGGAAGCACGCAGTCACTAATAGGCTCATGACAAGACAACCTCACACACACGAGACAAGGAGCTTTATCTCAACCAGTGTAATTAAAATGTAGTAAACATAATTGTGATAAGTACACCAAGGAAATTAGTATAGTTGGAAACTTATCCCCGACTTTGTTGTAGTGTCATTGACTTCTTAATTCGTCTGGCTATTTACGTATTTGATTTAATCTGGATTTCGTAAATTCGCGGCTGTGCTTTCGAAATTATCATTAATTTTGTCGCTTTAAACTTTTTCGTAACCATTTCAGTTGTATCTCTATACTATTCGAATTAAGTGATTTACAGCGCGCTTAGTAAAACTACCGAATTCAATAGATAAAAACTATGCTAGCTTAAAAAGTGAAACTGATTTACAATTTTTACGGTTACAACATTAGTGAAGTTTTTCAATAACATAGATTTAACTCTGTTGACTAGTGTTACGCTGACTCTCTTAAATTATGTAGTTTTATTGACTGTTTTTATAGGATTATGAGATTCTTTAGTGTAAACAACTATATATTAACGTTTATTTTCGCTCTGAAGATTCATATAGAAATTTTATTTGCGATGTGTTTTTAAAAATACGAAGTTTAAAAAATATTTTTAAGGAAAAATGCATCTTCAAAAATTGCGACTAAGACGAGACTCGAACTCGCATCCTTTGAATACCGTTCAAATGCGTTACCAATTCCGCCACTTAGTCAAGTACCGTCATAGTCGAATTTAAGAATCGCATTAACCTCTTTTTCGAATTAAGTTTCGTTAGCGACAACTGTTAGTATGAATTTACATTACATATAACCCAGCCCAGTGCAGGCTTAGCACTTTAAAAAAATAAAAAATCATTACCGAAGTTTAAATTCGGGATTTGAGTTGTTTTTCAGTTTTTCTATGATTATGATCCAGGTCATGGAATCTTGGCCGTGTTCTAACACACTCTGTGCCAAATAGTGCACCTACTAGGGCTTTCAATCTCGGTATACCGAGATCTCGCTTGATTTTTCAATCCCGCTCACTGCGGGATCCGCTGGGTTTGCGGGATTGAAAAATGTTACGAGCCCACGTGTTTTCGTGAGCGCTGTCGCTCGCACATTGTCCAAAATCAAACTGCTGATGTATTCAACACGGAAAAGAACAAGTCTACTTAATTTCCGACATTGCAAGAGGAACTAGAGCAGAGTGTAAACTCCGCCATACCAAGAAACGAAGTAGTTTGGCTGAATTTTAACCTTTCTTATCGGCAAACGCGGGATCCCGCACCAATGAAAATTCTTGATCCCGCTGATATCGAAAACCCGCCATAGCATGCGGGATTGGAAGCCCTAGCACCTAACCTAAACAATAAAGTTTTTCTCGTACGTTGTGAGCAATTCGGCGAATGTGCCTATGAATGCAATAGCTCCCGCTTGGTGCAAGCCTGGCTCCGAGCCAACTGGGTCGAAAACGACAACACGTTTTAGGGAAATAGATGGTACCACATACTAAAATAACATTGTTAATTTAACAATCGTTATGTTTTAATGACACGTGACGATTGCCTTGTTATGTTACATGTTTGTAAACGTTATTCTTTCGTTAACTTTGAAAGACATTTTTCTTTTCAATATATCATTATTATCTTAACTACTTGTACATGTATACGGCTTTTTTCCGCAATTAGACCTTTTGACGTGACAACGTTTTATAAATTGGTTTGCCGGGTGACACTTCAAGAAACTGCGTTACGCTCCGCTGACGTTATGCGCTCACAATGAGAGCGAGTGAGAGGCACGCGGGCATGGTTAGCCCGCCTAAGAGCGAGAGAGACAGACATAAAAAGTGAAAGGCACGCGTCCCTTCCACTCGAGCACAGTTGTTGTCACGTAAAACTTTCGCCCGTATACCGACTTTACAGGCAACCAGTTTTTTTTTAATTGGGTCCTTTTTGCGTGAGAGTGGAGTGGGCTTGCCCAGCACCTACTACCTTCTCAGCTTAGTCGACCATGTCCAGAGGAGAGAACTTGTCAATACTTTTGGAGCCAACTAAGCCGCGGGTTTCATCACGATGTTTTCCTTCATCGTAAGAGCAATGTCAATGAACGCACATTTTTTTTTTAAGAAAAATCATTTGGTGCACGGCCGCCCGGGATTCAAACCCACGACCTTCAGAATAAAAGTCGACGTATCTACCACTAAGCCAACACCGCTCCTAACGGTCCCGTTTTTACCCTTTGGGGACGGAACCCTAAAAACCGCAATGCCATTGTTGAAATTATTTCTTAAGCAACTATAATATGGCGGATCTAAAACTCGATGGTAAAGCGAATTCGTTCCTACTTATTTGACCAGCTAAATAGGAAATGCCAAAGTTGTCCCAGATACTTTTGTCCCTGCTATTAAAAGTGATGTTGAATACCTAATTACCTACTTAACCAATATGATTTGAAACATTCGCGTTTCTAGGACGGACGTCGGACGCGGCAATCTTTCGAATCATGGTAAAATCGCGTAGGAATCTTTTTGAAATCATCGTATTAAATTGCTTGTTCTTTTTCTTATTTTATTAGTTACTCATCACTGTATTTTTGATGTTTAAAAAGTAGCACATTGAATGAAAAAAAAAATATTGTTCGACTGATTTTCCTAAATTCACTACTTTTACCCGACTTCAAGGAAAGTGTTATGTTTTTCGCGCCCATCTTTGTATGTTTGTTTGTTTTTAAATAATTTATTCATGTCGAATATATGACTTCGGTCCAGTAGTTTTTGCGTGAAGGAGTAACAAACATACACATACACACACACACACACAAACTTACACATTTATAATATTAGTAGGATACCTGCGCCCCGTGGTTTCACCCACGTAAGTACCCGTGGGCATATCGGGATAAAAAGTAGCCTATGTGTTAATCCAGGTCTCTAGCCATCTACATACCAAGTTTCATCTAAATCGATCCAGTAGCTTTTGCGTAAAGGAGTAACAAACATTCACATTTTGACGACCCAGTTGGCACAATGGTTACCATGCCGGACTGCCAAACACAGGGTCGCGGGTTCGATTCCCGCCTCAGACATGTATTTATGCTTAGATATTTGTCTGTGGTCTGGTTGTTTCTATGTATTATAAGTATGTATTTACAAAAGAAAAGTATATAAGTAGTATATCCGTTGTCTAGCCCCCTTAACACAAGTCTAGTTACTTAGCTTGGGGCTAGATGGCGATGTGTGGATTGTGCTGCAATATTTATTACCTCCCTGAATCGCGAGACTGACCCACTGGGACAAGAAGCCGCCAGCTCTCGCCAGATAGCTCCCAAATAAACGTCCTAGCACACTGTCTTAAGGTGAAAGGGTACCTGCGCTCTCTCCATACAAACGTAGTCGACTGTTTCCTCCCTGGATAATGACACTAGCACAAATATTTTTGTGCCATAAAACCTATAACTGCCATGACTATGACTACTTTTTGTTTTTTTTTTCATTTCCTAATTATCATGGAAATTAAGAAAAATAGGGGCATAGTCATGGCAGTTATAAGTTTAATGCACCAAAAATATTTGCCTTAGTGTCATTATCCAGGGAGAAAACAGTCGACTAAGTTTGTAATAGTTTGTATGGAGAAAGCCCCCGGTACCCTTTCCTCATAAACGTTTAATATTTTAGTATTTTGATTCCTATTTTGAACTCCAACTTTAAAATATACATTTTTTTGCAGGATTTAGACGAGAAAAGGATAAAAAATATAAAGAATTTCATGTTAAGTTCTGTGGAGGTGGAAAGGAAGGTGTTCCCAATAATAATGCAATGTTTAGACGGAATGGAACAAGCTGCGAGTAGTATAAACGAAAAAGAGGCAAGTATTATATTTAGTTTTTGCGTCTTGCAAATCAAACGTAAAAATATTCGTAACGGTATCTCCGGAGGCAAATTCTCTTACTGTTAATTATAACATTACATGGCATATCGCGTAGGGAGGGTAACAACTTGCAACTTTTACCGAACTTTAATAATAAGTACAGTCGGATTACCAATTAGCTGAAGCCCACGTGGTCCAGAGATCACTCGCACATCTGTAAAAATGTAGTATTTACTTATTTTTTTATATTGTACTAGCTGTTGCCCGCGACTTCGTCCACGTAGGGTTTGAATTTTCCAAAATCCTTTCTTATCGGATGCCTACGTCATACAAAGAACAGTCCCTCCAAGTTTCAGGTTTCTACGATCAGCGGTTTAGGCTGTGCTGTTGATCCGTCAGTCAGTCGTTCAGGACAAAGCATTTTATAAGATAGATATGTCAAAATATTATATGATAGATAGATATTGTATCGTATAGGATATTTAAAAGGAACAGAATCAGATAACATTACTTTACAACCTTACAGATGTGCGAGTGAGCTCTGGGTCACGTGGGGTTCAGCTAATTGGTATTCTGACTGTACATATTTTTAAAATGCTTATATAGAAATCGTTTTCAAAATAATAAAATAGTCGCGGCTTGAAATTCAAAAAATCAAAATAAATTTATTGCCTTGTCTTAAAAACAAAACCCAAGTTAGGATGTTTGGCTTCGGAACGCATCCTCCAATAAAAAGAAGCCACAAGAAACTCAGTGGGTTTTTTTCCTGTGGTCGATTTCTCAAAGGCCTGAAGGCATGAATCCTGACACGAATTTTTGGTTTAAAGTTCGAAACATAAAAAAGCAATACTTAATATTTTTTTGCTTTGTTATTTATATTGTTTTGACATCTTATTCCTATGAAAATAACTTTTCTTCTTCTTCTTTGCGTATCGATAAAATAACTTTTTAATAACGTACAATCCCCGGTCAAAAGTCTCTGCCCATCGTAACGTTTGCAATCCTGTGCAGCACTATTTGAACATTATAACAACGTAACCTTGGGATCGAACCCACTTCGGTTGGAGTAGCGGGTGGCGGCTTATACCTCTCGGCCAACTAAAGACATAGCTAACATGTTGAAAATAATAATCACCTTGAGTACTTTATATCAAGTATTTATGTTTGTGTGTAACGTCTATTAGAAGGTCGTAACTCCAAATACTAGTTGATAGTATTATTGTAGCAAACTGATCATTTACTTATGACCCATACTGTGCATAGGTATTTCGCTTGTAATTGCTTTGTAGAAAGTGCGTAACAAAAACGCTAATAGTAATACATATGTATGAATTATTCAATCTGCTCTATGGTTATCGGTGTCGCGTTTCCGACGCCTCGGTCGGCCTCAGAACTGTGTTAAAACCGGCTGTAAATCAATGATTGTATTCAATTAACTTTCATTGATGGTTTAAAATGTTAATTTTACAATAGAAATCATGTTTGTACAGTACTGTTGCTTCTCGTTTTCTATCATTGTTTTACGTAGAGTATGCATCATATGTGAACGATCAGTTTGCTACAATAATACTATAAACAAGTATTGGACTTATGACCTTCTTCTAATATACGTTACACACAAACATAAATACTTGAAATTTAATTTTTATTTAACTTAATTTTTTTGTTTTAAAATCATGTAAATACTTTTTTAGAATTAATTTTGTGTTTTGTTTTTATGGTACAATAAAGTGTTTATCTGTCTATCTTGAATTAAAAGTACTCAGTGTGATTATTATTTTCAACATGTTAGCTATGTCTTTAGTTGGCCTAGTGGTATAAGCAGTCACCCGCTACACCAAACGACGTGGGTTCGATCCACAGGTTACGTTTTTATAATGTTCAAATAGTGCTGCACAGGATTGTAAACGTTACGGTGGCGGTAGTTTTTTGAGCTTCGATTGTACAATCCACGGTCAAAAGTCTCTGCCCACCGTAATGTTTACAATCCTGTGCAGCACTATTTGAAAAGTATAACAACGTAACCTGTGGATCGAACCCACGTGTCGGTTGGTGTAGCGGGTGGCGGCTTATACCACTCACACAACTAAAGACATAGTTAACATGTTGAAAATAATAATTACACTGAGTACTTTTAATTCAAGTATTTAAGTATGTGTGTAACATCTATTAGAAGAAGGTCGTAACTCCAATACTTGTTGATAGTATTATTGTAGCAAACTGTTCATTTACTTATGACCCATACTGTACCTACCTACTTCCTACCGATAATAATTGTTGTAACATTATGTTATGTTTGATAATTAATATTTGTACCTACTTTCCTCTATTGGTTGAATTCCATAATTAATTACGTCAATTTCATTAATATAACAAGATGAATAGTTAATACATATGAAATTTTACATTAATAATGTATATATTAGCTAGATAGACATACAAATGAAACTATGTTGATTATTTAATTTTGACATAATTTCATTTTTATTTAATTTTATTAAAATGATACACTGATAACTATTGAAATTTACATTTTTTTTTTAAATATTTATGTATTGGATTATGTAGGTATTGATTAATTATTATCTACTATTTGTAATTTTATGTCTTAATATTAATAAACAAAATCCTATTTCGTAACAGAACTATATACCATAAAGATATTTAAAACAAACTGATTCTGATTCCTAACAAAAAGTTCCTTATCGATTAACACACACAAGTTTTTAATTCTCGTATAACGGTTTTTACACCTATCTTACTTGTTTAGGTCAATTTACCGCTTCGAGTTCAACTTATTTTTAGAGGCAATTATTTAATTTAATTAGAAAGCTCTAACAAAATGAATACTTTGAAATTCCAGGACACAAAATTAGTAATAGACAGGTATAAATCTGGCTTCGTGCCGCCTGAAGACTTCCAATACGAGGCGGCATCAGGCGCAGACACCACAGACTCAACCACGACGCACCATCACCCCCTTAACCACCTGACGGCGCAGCGTGGCACCGTCTCAGGGAACAGAATCAAGAAACGAGGGGGTCTTCTCTCCATATTCAGCTCGAATAAGGTGAGACACTAGTATAAGCTGTTTGAAATAACCATCCCTATGTTGAGGGTGGGTCATAAGCTAAACATTATACTTTGAGGGAGATAAGTTACAGTTTTGTCACGCTCTCGCTGACGTTAAACATGATTAAATAATAGCTCACTAAGCAACGGTTATAAGTGAAATGGTAAGTAAGTGTTAATTGGTGTGAGGGGTCTAAGGGATTTGATATACAAAGCGGCCAGAGTGTTGTGAAAATTAATGTATGGCACCAAGCCGCGCGCCCGCGATGCCAAGCGTTCGTTAGGCGCCATACATTCCATGTAAAGTTATTAACGGGGTTTATTAATTTGTATGTGATTTGTCTTGCTTAAGAATATGATTGCAAAGGTTATTGGGAAATTGTTTATAGTTTTCATTAACGTCAATAGTAAACAAGGATACTTGCATTAACCATGTTTGAGGTTTCGATCGTCTATGACATTTTCCTGTGGGAAATGCCAGTATCGTATTGCTTTGGTTAAAAGAGGAAAGTAAAAATTATTAACACAAAGGAAATACCCAATTTATTTATTTATGTGTGCATTTAAAGATTATTTTTTTTATCAGCACTATTGCGGAACAAGTAATATTATTTTTGGACTGTTTGCTTGATATATGAAGCTTGTTTATCATATGTTTCTATATTTACCTACTCCATTTTGAATTGTTATATTTTATCAGTTATATGGAAAGCATGGTGTATGGGATTACTATTTATGTTACGATACGTACTTATTATATGTAGTTATTATGCTTTATGTTTATTTGAAGAGCCGGTGTACAGTCTTGAAATTAAATTGTATGAATAAAAATCAAAAATTCAAAATTTATTTATTTCCCAGAATGTAGTTTTACATGATGTTCAAATAATAGATAAATCACTTACATTCTACCATAAAATGGTTATTATTTTCTCTTGAACTTTAAAGAAGTTTAATGGTGTGGAATTCTTAAGAGGAATGGTACCCGGTCGCTTCTCCATACAAACCTAGTCGACTGTTTCCTCCCTGGATAATGACACTAACACAAATATTTTTTTCACATAATATTTATTCATAGTATTTATTTTCCCGCGTATTAATCGCGTTTTTTTTCTTACCTTGTCTCCTCGCTACCATGACTATTGTAACAAAGTCGAAACGTGGAGGTAAGAGAAAAAAAGAAACGAGATTAAGACCCAGGAAAATAATAACTTAGAATACAAATCGTGTCAGTTTAAAAAGTTTAATGATGTGGATTTCTTAAGAGGAAAGGTACTCGGTCGCTTCTCCATACAAACGTAGTCGACTGTTTCCTCCCTGGATAATGACACTAGCACAAATATTTTTGTGCCATAAAACCTATAACTGCAATGACCATGCCGCTATGCTTTGTTTTTTTTTTTAAATATTCTAATTATTATGGGAAGTAAGAGTCTTAAAAAACAAAAATATATAAAAATAAGACATAGGGCATGGTTATGGCAGTTTTAGGTTTTATGCAACAAAAATATTTGCTCTAGTGTCATTATCCAGAGAGGAAACAGTCGATTACGTTTGTATGGAGAGACAGCCTTTCCACTTAAAGTAGGTTTTATTTTAAAGATTTAATTTTTTTCCAACTCACTACAACATTAGAAGAGTATTTTGCGTCCATATTATTAAAAAACTGGTTGCCTGTAAAGTCGGTATACGGGCGAAAGTTTTACGTGACAACAACTGTGCTCGAGTGGAAGGGACGCGTGCCTTTCACTTTTTATGTCTGTCTCTCTCGCTCTTAGGCGGGCTAACCATGCCCGCGTGCCTCTCACTCGCTCTCATTGTGAGCGCATAACGTCAGCGGAGCGTAACGCAGTTTCTTGAAGTGTCACCCGGCAAACCAATTTATAAGACGTTGTCACGTCAAAATACAAATGTTCAATATCAAACTGTACGCCGGTAATATATGTATGTTGGAGGTACTAATTTATTTTTATTATTTCAATCCCTCTTCGATCCCCACCTAACATGGGTTGCAATTGATATAATTTGGCTGCTGGCGTTCGTCCACGGAAAATGTAAGTTAACAAGGACAAAGGGATATTACGCTAGCATGTGAATCACAGTTTAATCGAACAATGCACACTTGTTTTATGTAATAAAATAATAACTTATCATACGTGACTACATTGTTATTTATAAATAATCGATGTACCGTAATATGCACTTGTTAAGGGGAAAGAGTACCGGCTCTCTTTCCATACAAACGTAGTCGACTGTTTCCTCCCTGGATAATGACATTATAGCAAATATGTTTCTAGCATGTCTGCCATGACCATGCCCCTATGTCCTTTTTTTATATATATTTTGTTTTTTCTTCTCTTACTTTCTATGATAGTTAGAAAATAAAAAAACCAAGCATAGGGGCATAGTCATGGCAGTTAACGGTTTTATGCAACAAAAATATTTGCTATAATGTCATTATCCAGGGAGGAAATAGTCGACTACGTTTGTATGGAGAGAGCGCCCGCCGGTAACCCTTTCCTCTTAACGTCTAAAAGCGTTGTAGATCGTGTCTTCATCTTAATCGTTTGATACACTAATATATTGATAGCGTGTTACAGCTAGTCGCTTTCGTACAAAGTCCGCGACCCTTACCTTGAACTCTATTAAACTGTTTACTAATACGCGTGTAAATAAATAAATATCTCATTTTAATTAGGTCTACTAGAAAAAAAAAGATTAGTTCCAGAAGCCTCCCTAGATGGCAGCAGCACCATCTTAACATAACAAAAATGACTGTCCATGAGATCGACTAATTGTAAAAACGAGGCTGTATATGCTTACCTCTTTGCCTTCCCTGATAAAAACTAAAAATATATATCATTCTCTCTTCCATGGTGCACTTACTCCAATGCACATTGTCCCCTTAAACATGCACATAAGAGGACCTGATAGAGGACAATGCTGCGGCAGGAAAAGTTTGACTGGTCGAGCGTTACTGACTCGAAAAGAAGAAGAATCTCTTGACCAGATTCTACGGTGGCTATAAAGCCCGCCATTTATCGAGTGATTCCAAGCTAAAAGAAGAAAAATACGCCAATCTAGTATCCCTCATTGAATATATTTTGTAATATATCAGTTCATTAACAAAAACGTATCTTGCTAACCTCTAAACCCATATTATATGAAAATAACATCAAATCAATCCCTTTTTATCTTTGTTCTACATCTTGTTTTATTTCAAAGTTTTTTTAAATAACATATTTACTAACTTTAAAAGCTTTAATAACCATAGTGTTGTGCATCTTGTGAAAACCCAATTTATAAACGAATCAAAGGAACTAGTTTGACCAGTTGTCCTTGACATTATCATATTTCCTATTGCAATATTATTATGTTTACGTGTAAAGTTTTTTCTACACATGCCGAGTTTTATGTTGCAAACATATGCTAACGTACCGTTAACCACTTTAAAACAATTTAGGACGCACTTAAACTCTTCAAATTAAAAATTCATACTAATATTATAAAGCTGAAGAGTTTGTTTGTTTGAACGCACTAATCTCTGGAACTACTGGTTCGAATAAAAAATATTTTTTGTGTTGGATAGTCCATTTGTCGAGGAAGGCTATAGGCTACTTTTTATTTCGATATTCCTACGGGATCGGTACTTATGGGGGTGAAACCGCGGGCCGCAGCTAGTTTAATATAAATAAAAAAGGCTGTCTGAAATATGTGTATACTTCGTTTTTCATGCGACTTCATCCGCGTAGGAATTGAATTATCCAAAATACTTTCTTAGCGGATAACTAGCCTACGCCATAATAGCCATCCGTATGCTAAAATCTAGCCCGATCCGCCCATTAGTTGAGATGTGCGTTTAAATATCAGGCAATAGGTTAGCCAGGACTTAAAATTTTATATTATAGATATTACTTATGTCGGTTTTAATTTTCTGTTTTGTAGTACTACTACACAGTATATAACAAAGTCGCTTCCCGCTGTCAGTCCCTATGTATGCTTAGATCTTTAAAACTACGCAAAGGATTTTGATGCGGTTTTTTAATAGATAGAGTGATTCAAGAGGAAGGTTTATATGTACAACTAGCGACCCGCTCCGGCTTCGCACGGCTGTATTATAAATATAAATAAATAAATATTGCAGGACATTCCACACATCGCCATCTAGCCCCAAGCTAAGTAACTAGACTTGTGTTATGGGTGCTAGACAACAGATATACTACTTATATACTTTTCTTTTGTAAATGTATACTTAATATACATATATACAGACACCCAGACCACAGACAAATATCTAAGCATAAATACTTGTCTGTGGCGGGAATCGAACCCGCAACCCTATGTTTGGCAGTCCGGCATGGTGACCATTGTGCCAACTGGGTCGTCGTGGGATTATGCATGCATTATACATATTAACCTTCCTCTTGAATCACTCTATCTATAAAAAAAAACTGCTGCATCAAAATCCGTTGCGTAGTTTTTAAGAGCTAAGCATACATAGGGACAGACAGAAAAAGCGACTTTGTTTTATACTATGTAAAGATATCAAAGTGTCATATCGGGTAATTTCTAAATTGTTTTAAAAAGGAGCTTTCATACGGTACGTTGTACTTTCATCCCTTCTTGTGACCTATATTTGTCCTGTCACTAAGTTACTCTACCCTTATGTTAAAATGTATGTATTTTGCTTCCCGTTTCCGCGACGTCTAACGCTTTGGCCACAGAAGATTGTCGAGGCGTGCAATTCGATCAAGGTCAGTTTTGCGTACTGTTGTATGTTTCTGTAAATGATTTGGCCGTGACTCATTGATTGATCGTTTAAGAACACAGGCACGTAGGCGCATTCGAGACTAAATCGATTTGTTGACATACAATCCTTGGGAAATATACAGACTTAAGAGGAAAGGGTACCGGGGGCTCTCTCCATACAAACTATTACAAACGTAGTCGACTGTTTTCTCCCTGGATAATGACGCTAGAGCAAATATTTTTGGTGCATAAAACTTAAACTGCCATGACCATGCCCCTATTTTTTGTTTATTTATTATTTTTTTAATCTTAATTTCTATGATAGTTAGAAAATGAAAAATATACGGGCGAAAGTTTTACGTGACAACAACTGTGCTCGAGTGGAAGGGACGCGTGCCTTTCACTTTTTATGTCTGTCTCTCTCGCTCTTAGGCGGGCTAACCATGCCCGCGTGCCTCTCACTCGCTCTCATTGTGAGCGCATAACGTCAGCGGAGCGTAACGCAGTTTCTTGAAGTGTCACCCGGCAAACCAATTTATAAAACGTTGTCACGTCAAAAAAATAGGGGCATAGTTATATTATGGCAGTTATAGGTTTTATGGCACAAAAATATTGGTGCTAGTGTCATTATCCAGGGAGGAAACATTTGACTACGTTTGTATGGAGAGAGCGCAGGTACCTTTTCACCTTAATTAAAATCTCAAGTTTCTTGGAATTTACTTTGTTTCTGATAAATAGAATGAATGTAACTGTTATTCATTTTAGGAGCATTCTCTTGACCCAGTTATTTTTTACTCGTTTTCAAATAAATGCCAATTATCATTACAGAAACATGTTCGTACGTCAGTCTGTGTGGCTTTGCTTCATTCTAACATGTCATGCTTGCACGGCTTTACTCGTTTTCGGCGCACTGTCATCATACAGACTCACTATTTTAATAAATCATATATGTGTTTATGTTATGCATTTTTATATAATGAGAATTGTGATTAAGAAAAAAATAAAACCGGCCGATAAAAGAACCTTCTTTTTAGAAAGTCGGTCGAAAATAAAACTGTTGTTTTGTAGATTTTGTTTCCAGGATGTAGTAACTTTATATCGAGAAGTTTGGAGTGTTTGAAACAGATGTATAGAATTAAATTGTGGTGATTGTGTGTGTGCGTGATTGATGTATTTTTTTTGCTTTTGACTTGTATTTATAAAAGTAACGTCTTTCAGAATAACATGTCTATGGATGGAAAGGAGGATTATTCAGATTTACCACCGAACCAAAAGAAAAAGAAATTGCAGGCCAAGGTGCTAGAATTAAGTAAACAGGTGAGTTTGATCTAATACAAACAAATGGATGATATATGGTTCCATTTTTTTCTATCTATTAAAAACGCACTCCGGGAGTGCAGGCAGAAGTGAAAACTGTATATCTGTGTAAAATCTCATCTGTCGCGAGAACATACGCAAAAAGAGTTTTAGATGAAAAAAAAAATTAAGCCTATAAAATCCCTTTTAAGTTTAAATAGCGTCTACATTTTAGACTATATTATCACATAGCATCAGGTGACAAATTAATCAAATATACCTTATTAATTATTACGGCCAGTATTTGATCGAAATGTAGCCGCTAGCAGCACTCCGTAAGTCCTGGAGCCCTATTTTTGAATCGTTCGCCCCGCGTCGAGCGTTCGATTTCTACTGATATTTGTTCGACATCGGAAATTCGCTATTTTTGAATCGCTCCATCGTAACGAGTGGTTTCCACCACTCGTCGCCGACAGGTGAGTGGTAGAATAAACATTAAACAATCATAGTCAAACATTCAAACGGTCTTTAAAAAATATTTATATCTTTTGGGATAATTTCGGATGTCCGCTGGTAATTACCGCTTTTCAAATAACTGCGTAAAACGACGACGAAAAATTCGACGACGAACGATTCAAAAATACAGTAAATTTGTGTCATGCGACTTGGAAGTCGAGCGTGACTTGTAGGCGTATACGACGAAGCTTTGTCACACGAGCGATTCAAAAATAGAGCCCCCGATCTCTTAGGAATATCGGAATCAAAAGTAGCGTATGTTGCGCCCAATGAATCAATGTATCCTCATACCAAGTTTTATCAAAATCGTCCCAGTAGTTTCGGAGCCTAGGAGCCTATTGTGGTTACAACAACCAATGGAATATAAGTCAATGGTGTAAACTAAAAAATGTTTCGTTCTAGTAACAAATTTTTGTCATAATAATATAATTACAGGTGCAACAAGAACAAGCCGCTATGGAAGGCCTAATGAAAATGAAAGGTGTTTACGAATCAACACCCGCGTTAGGGGACCCTATGACTGTCGAAGGTAATTTCATGACATATTTCTAATCGATCTATGCCGAATTCAGTGCGGTTGCGGGGCTCCCGACGAAAATTATGCTGTACCTCTTTGAACCTATCCATTCAGCCCTAATAACTGTATGTTGACTGATTTAATGTCATCTAATAACAACGCCAAAGACCTGGGGCCTAAGTCTGCTAACACAATTGTGTTTCAATAGTGTGTCGATATAATCGTAATAGAAATTTAATGTCAAAAATATGACATTACATGTCAAATTAGTATTCTCCTAACGTTGACTATTCTATCGAAACACCACTGACACACCACTGACTCACTTTTGTATTCTGCTCTACAATCGTGGCTTAATGGAATCTCGATAGTTGTCAAAACGGTATATTGCTTAGCAACATATACCATGTTGCTAGGCAACGTAAGGTAAATAATTACCTGCAAGGTAAATATTACCATACCATTGAGACTCCATAGTGATTATATTGCGATGTTATTAAAACTTTAGCAGAATACCAAATAAAGTCACAATCTCGATATAATATCAATAGAGTCTTGATATAATGACAATGTTTGGCCAAATAGCAGAATAAGGCCCCTGGCAGAATAACTTGATTGGGCGGATCTGATACCACCTAATAATTTCCCCTTTAATTTGTGCCGTCATACGAAGAAAAAGAAGTTCGAGTTAAAGATAGCTCGGAATTTAGGCGCAAAGATAGCTCGGAATTTAGGCGCAAAGATAGCTCGGAATTTAGGCGCAAAGTGCTGCGCAAAAACAAAACGTTAGGACCACCGCCATGCGCCATCCCAAGCATCCGCGGTGCAGTTTCACATTGATTTTAACCAAAATATCAGCTACGGAACCGACAAAAGGTTGAATTAAAATTTCAAAGAAATTTATGACGCATTGTCGTTATCTTTGAAAACTTCTTAAATACTAAGTTAGGATGTGTGGAAGGCCCATAATAAGCCATAATCGAACTCTTTCAATCTGTAATCAAATGCAAAAGTAATTCAGAAACGAAAAACTTCAAATGAGATCGAAGCGACCTAGTTTATTCCAGTTTACCTAACTCATTACTATGTAAACAATCTTAGATCATCTTACTTCATTTTAGTATCATCACATTATTACGATATTAATTTGTAAGATTCAAATAAAATTTCACTTTTTTTAAAAGTGGAATTACTAGTTTCGTTTTGCAGTCTTACTTAAAATATTTAAATCTTTTAAGTTAAGCCAAAAAACGCATACCAGGCTACTAGGACATCGCGTCTTCATTATTCAAACTCGAAATAAAGACTAGTTTATACTGAGATCCGTTTTAAGGTGAAAGGATACCTGCGCTCTCTCCATACAAACGTAGTCGACTGTTTCCTCCCTGGATAATGACACTAGCACAAATATTTTTGTGCCATAAAACCTATAACTGCCATGACTATGCCCCTATTTTTTATTTTTTCATTTTCTAATTATCATAGAAATTAAAATTAAAAAAAAAAACAAAAATTAGGCGCATGGTCATGGCAGTTATAAGTTTTATGCACCAAAAATATGAACAAAAATATAGTGTCATTATCCAGGGCGAAAACAGTCGACTACGTTTGTTGTACGTTTGTTTGTTTGTTTGTACGTTCGTTTGTTTGTAGTTTGTATGGAGAGAGCCCCCGGTACCTTTTCCTCTTAAGACATGTTCGAAATAATTTATATTAGTACACCTACTTGCCTGATATTAATTTAGTATTCTATGGTCCAAAAGTTTTTTATTCGTCTCGTTTAGAATACAAAATAAGTTTTTGTTAGTGTTAGATCATCTTTAAGTTACATGTAATTCAGAACTTGTTTTGGTGACCGTTTGTATGGCGTCACGAGCTTGGTATGCGCCGCGCCGCGTACGTTTTAGGAACAAAGAAATCGCGTGCCAGGGGATCGAATAAAAACATTGTATGCAAGAATGTGATTCGAAGTTAATTACTTCTATTGTTCACAAAATTTATACATAGTTTAATCGAATGCAAGTCCTTGTTATAAGTCATACATGCATGCCTTTTAATTTTGTTCATAAGCCAGTTCGCAAAGTAACTTTCTGGTCCTAATTTCACATCTTTAAGTTCGAGTATTTTATGGTTGACTTATTACCAGTGTAACAAAATTTTCTTAAAGCCTTTTCGTATTTCGGAAGATACTTTAAGCCGCTGGTCCCAATGGCTATCTTTTGTGGTAGCAGTCGTAAAATCAGATTAGAAGTCTAAAAACTTGTAAAACTCCAGTACACGAGAAGAAAAAGTTTGAAAAGTGACTTTTACTTTCTAACTTCATGATCTTATTAAGGAGAGTGACTTTTGGCTTGGCACTAGGCTTTCTGAAAACATTCATCAAGGAAAAATTCGTACGTACAATAATGCTTATAATGCGCGAGTGTGTGACTTTGTAACCCTAATTTTAACTATTTAAACAAACATTTCAGGTCAACTAAACGAATGCTGCGACAAGTTAAAGAAGCTGCGTGCGCAACTGAACAAGTACGAAGAGTTACTCGCCGAAGCTAGCAGTCAAGTGAGCGCGACCACGCTGCAACCCACCGCAAGGACTAACGGCGCGCCACCAGCGCAGGCAACAAGGTAGTTATTATACCTCTAGATGACCTAATCTGCACTAAGAGTTTTGCTTCGTCATTCCTTATTCGTATTGTGAAAGAATAAAATCAGTTGCCTTCGTCTATGTTTCCTGACGTGTAAAATTTGAGGGTATTCAAGTAACGAGTGAACAGGTATTATCTAGCCGCGCGTGCTACATATTAGATAGCATCGTCATTTACCATTTTGGCAGGTAGTTCGATCAGTTGAAGCACGCGAAAAAAGTTTGCATTCAATAGAAAAAACTATATAAAAAGACGATCGAAGCAGAAACATGACACGATCGAAGCTAAAACAAAAGACGATCGAAGCAGAAACATAAGATGATCGAAACAGAAACAAAAGACGATCGAAGCTAAAACAAAAGACGTCCGAATTTAAATCGGCTCAAACATACGTATGCATACATTACTTTATCACTCGGTTAAAGATAAAGAAGCGGTACACAGCGGTGTATTAGAAATCTAAATATTACAAATTATTACTAAGATAATTTCATTTTCATAGATCAATTTCTCATTTGACAAATCTTTGATCTCTATTCGATTTGCCATTAATCTTTTCCATATTAAACTAGTTTTATTAAGTCGATTAATTTGAAACTAAGAAACAAGTTTACAACCATCATTATCTTAGTTATAAATTAAATTACAGTTCGTTGATCGATGATAGTTTTCTACAGCGTTAACGATAAACATTGATGTTTCTCACTTAGTGTAGAAAGTAACACGGTTAGCTGGAACTTGTTACGATCTATCCGTATTAAATAAATATGCTTACAATTGCGTGAGTAATACGAGTTTGTTATGTTATAATTTAAGCGTTTACTCCAATTATATTCAATCCAGCTGCGCCCCGCGGTTTCCCCCGCGTACCGCCTGATCCCGTAGGAATATCAAAATAAAAAGTAGCCTATAAAAAAAAAAAAAAACATTTATTTCAGGCTAGAAAACCCATATTAAACTTACAAAAAATTAAAATTAAATTAGTACTTATTCATGTCATGGTTTAAAAATATATTAATTGAAACTTAAAACTAAAACCTTAATTAACCTACTCAAGCCCAAAAAGAAATATAAATATGTATAGGTGCATCGGGTGAAGCTGTTGCAAGTTTTGTACATAAATTCTGTAAGTATACAAAAACAAGTCATGTATAAGACCGAGGACTCCTCTTAGGTTTACAAACATGAAGAGCAGTATAACGACACAGTATATCAGAGTCCATCCTACCAGCTAGCATACTTAGGATGTTGTTGTTGCTTTCTCGCATACGTTTTATTACTGATGCATTCTTCTTTCGTATAATACAATAGAAGTCATCTATATGCGCCTCTGCAAACATAGCCGAGGCGCTGCACCAACGAGGCAGCCTCAACAACGCCCTAAAAGCATTGTTATATTGAATACACAAACTTTTGTAGGTCTATAGCCTTCCTCGATAAGTGAACTATCCAAAATAATAATATTTTTTCTATTCGAACCAGTACTTCCTCCGTCAAAGATATATAATTTTCCCCGTTTTTTCCACATTTCCTACTGATTCTTCGCTCCTATTGGTCGCAGCGTGATGTAATATAGCCTAAAGCCTTCCTCGAAAAATGGACTAGCCAACACAAGTCTGTTCCTGAGATTAGCGCGTTCAATCAAACAAACAAACAAACTCTTCATCTTTATAATATAAGTATAGATATTTAAATAAAAAATACATAAACATTATAAAAATAAACTATGACCTAATTAAAATAAAACTAAAAACAAAATTTGAATCTACATCTTCTAATTATAATAAAGAATTTTTGTTTGTTTGTAACGAATAGGCTCCGAAACTACCGGTCCGATTTTGATGAATCTTGGTATGAGGATACATTGATTCATTGGGAATAACATAGGGTACTTTTCATCCAGATATTCCTACATGATCGGGATCATACATTAAATAACCCGTCTAGTCTAGAGGGTCCCAACGCGGCATCTTCCCAAAAAGGCTAGCGTTATTTTCTCTCTGGGTAGCGAGGCTTACCCTTTGAGTGAAGAAGCCGCCAGTTTCCGGGCCCCTGACGCCACATTGAGATAGATAGATATATCTTTATTTGGCCAACAACAAAACTTAACACTTTAAACACACAACTTATTTTTAGTATGACTTAAAAATAACAGACTTACTTAAATATGATTTCAAATTACAATTAATTAAATTATATACAAGAAATAAAAAAAAAAGATAATTAAAAAGACTAATAAAAAATAAAAAAATACTATACTTACTTATTACTTACTCTGCTGGCTCAGCGACCCAAAGTGGATCTTGGCCTCCAAAACGAGAGTCTTCCATCACTTAAATATTATAAGCTATGTTATTTATAACACAGTAACAATGTCGCCGCCAAATAGGCTCCTGCTCAGCTATATGTTGCATAAATGCAACGCTGATTTTCAGCAGGGTGATTGCAGCAGCTGTGATTGCAGACGCCCCGCCAGATCTATTTGTACTTGTGCCTTGTATATGGACTGTTTTCCGCGGCTAGACCTCATTGGTTGGGTCTTTTTTGCGTGAGGATAAAGTTACCTTGCCCAGCACCTCTAATACCCTCTCAGCTTAGTCGTAAGAAAAGTCCATTGATGCACGGCCACCCGGGATCAAACCCACGACCTTCGAAATGACAGTCGGTCTATCTACCACTAGGCCAACACTGCTCGCTGAAAGTTATTTCGATCGCTCTATCCGTATCAAATAAATAAACTTTCAATTGCGTGAGTAATGAGTGAGTTAGTTATGCTATAATTAGTATAATTGATACTTATTTGACGATTAATTGCCATTGACTGCATAAATAAAGATTTTAACTGTATTTTATTTGTGTAAATACAAATATTTATTTGACAATACAGTACGATTTTACGTCTGGCGCAGTCACTTGAGTTACTGAGTTTTTAAATGTGCTTAAGAAAATCTTTGTCGCTTGTCTGCTATCCCTGGTCACAATGGTAAGATTTTATAGAGAGAGACGGGCAAAAGCAATACTATCTCTGTCGTTTTGATATCTTGCTAAAACTAGAAGATTTTTATTTATTTTATTTACATTTATTTCAGGCAACGAAAGTACATACAATCATATATTTTTTCAAGACTATGTTAGTAGCACTTCCATTAATATTTTTATTTTAAGGCAAAATTTGGAATATAGCGTTTGGTATTTACTACATTTCCAAGAAGCCATTATTATTATTAAGAGCCTGTTGTGTCCCACTTCAGGGGAAAAGCCTCTCTACTCTCCATGACGGTTTGCCAATTTATTTTTTTGTCCTTAATATCGTCTCGCCACCTTAGACGGTGAATATTTTCGAAAATTCCTAAATATAATGAAAGTTAAGATAAATTTTGGTACTTACAAGTTTTCGCGAAAATGAAAGTTTGCCCATATCTTTTTATCGTGTTGACTCAGGAACTTTGTATATAACTAATAGGGACTATAACCTTAGTATCTATAATGAATTTCAACTTGCTAGGTTCACCCGTTCCTGAGAAAATCTGTGGCGACACACGGACAGACAAAAAAGTGATCTTATAAGGGTTCCTCATTAAACAAGAAAATAAAACAGAATAATTGTATTTTCAGTATCGGTTCAAACAACAGCGAGTCCCTCTCACGGTCCGCGTCAGAATCATCCGTTAGTACCGGCACGGGGACCAACGCTGGCGGTGGCCGAGCGGCCGGCGGCTCCCCCGAGTCCGGCCTCGGTGGTGAACTCGCCGCGGCGCACACTGAACACACGAACGGGGAACACGACCATGACAACGAACATGAATCGGACTTTGATTATTATTATTGTGAACCAGACTTACAGCCCGTTGGATATTGCAAGGCGCTCTATGCATTTGAAGGTTAGTATTATATCTTCTTTTTCTATACATATGAAATGCTTTGTCCTGTTCGTTTGAATTTCATTTCACAATAATTGATTACATCAGGCATTACTTTTCGGAACTCCATTACTGTAATGGAAGTATTAATTTTTTGTTTTTACTTTCGAGCCTAGTGCCAAAACACAAAATGCAACGTGCACCGCATGTGTGTTTTTTGTTTTTCATTTTAAAATTCAATAAAGTCTCGTTTTTTTAGTACAAATCTTGTAAGACTTATTTTCTAGTCGATAAACTTCATAAAACCTCCGTGTCAAGGTGACATTAGCTAGTTTCCCAACATAGCGACAAAAACTCGTAGTATTTGTAGAGTTATCCTAAAGCTACATTGCATACAGATCTGTTCACTCACGAAGGCTCGCTCCTCCAGGGCAAATTTTCTCGGTGTGCATTAATACGAGTGTCGCACGTGCTAACAAGATGTCTTTATGTGTGTGTGAAGACTATCAGTAGAGACAGCATCTACTACTACTGTAGAGACTACAGATTATGTTTACAATAACATTCATAAGGTGTGGAAGGGCGCGCCTTCGTGAGTGAACAGATCTGTAAACAATATTGGTGAATGTTCCCAGGTATAGGTAGCGGTTCGACGATGCGTATGGAATGCGGCGAGCGACTGCTCGTGTTGGAGACGGACGCGGGCGACGGGTGGACGCGTGTGAGGCGACAACACACGCGCGAGGAGGGCTTCGTGCCGACCACCTACATCGCCACCACGCTATATGCCGATCCGCATAGTAACTGAACTGGTATGTACCGATATAAAATATAAATCTACTAGCTGCGCCCCGCGGTTTTAACTGCGTAACTCTCGATCCCGTGGGATAATCGATATATAAAAGTAGCCTATAGCCTTCCTCGATGAATGGACTAACCAACACAAAAATATTTTTTCAATTCGAACCCGTAGTTCCTGAGATTAGCGCGTTCAAACAAACTCTCCACCTTTATAATATTAGTACATATAGATTATAAATAACGTTTTCACACCTGCAGCACTTTAATCACGGATTAAAGACATAATAATCTCATCTCAGCAAAACATTATTCCCAAGGTAAATAAAAACTACGAAACTACGGTATGAAACTGATTTGAATTTGGAATGTTGAAATTCGTGTGAAAACTCTTGGCAAATAGGTTTTATTTAAAATAAGTCATTTGATTGGTCTACAAAGATCTACTAATCTCTGATCTGATCTACTATATCTGTCCGTTACACTTTTCACGCCTTAAACCGATGAACCCGAACTGAACGGGATACAGCTAGGGGTTATATAGTAACAAAATCAAATGACGATCGAAACGGAAACAAAATACTACGAAGAAACAGATATTCCAAAGATTCCCATACTTAAATAAAATAAATAAATAAATAAATATTTCAGGACATATTACACATCGCCATCCAGCCCCAAGCTAAGCAACTTAATGCTTGTGTTATGGGTGCCAGATAACGGATAAACTACTTATATACTTTTTTTTATTTGTAAATATATACATATTATACATATAGGAAACACCCAGAACCAGAAACAAGAATTTATGGTCAGCATAAATACTTGTTCCCGGCGGGAATCGAACCCGCAACCTTCTGCGTCGCAGTCGGGTGTTCGCCCGACGCGCCACAGAGGTCGTCAGTAACTTCTATATATAGTATACTTCAGTAAGAGAAACCAGGGTTTTTATATTGCTAACATTAACTTATTTTCTTTCAGATAACGCTGTTTGCCTGAAAAGTACGCTACAGCGTAAAACACTGCGACAGAATGTATTAAATGAAATTAAAAATTAATACAGACTGCCGCCCATCATTGAGATTTATAATACTGAGTACATTCGGCGGCGCTCTCGGACAATGTGCAATGCCTAACTCGCGCCTCGTGTCTTAAGTGTTCTTACGGCCTATTCGCGTATGTATATAATAAGATATAATACTCGCATTCTAATCGGACTGGTCTGCAGTTACGGGAAGAAAACAGCGCTGATTGGTGCAATTTATACTTCGCTGCAACTTCAGGCCGTTCAACTTAAAACGCGCCTATTGTATTCCATATCCGAGCTATGTATGTGTATGCAATAATGTTTTAACTCGATTTATGTTTTGAGAATTTTAAACACAAAACTGTCTCAAAATTCATACTGTGTTCTGTGGGCATCATCTCACTGGACCGCTATGCCGACGTCGCTAGTTTGGAAGCGTAGCTACGACCCAAGATGCGCTTTGTGAAGACTGGCTACTCTGGCGTTATGGCTACATAGCCACTGTTGGGGTCCGAGCTTGATCATTGAAATTTGGTACTTGTTATAATTAAATTATTTAATCAGAATCACTGAAGAAACAAAAGTCTACCATTATTTAATTGTTACAAACAATAACAAAGAGAAGTTCTCGAGGCGTGTTCGTTGCGTGCTTGTTGAGTTAGTATACTAACGCGCCGGCGCCGCGGCGCTAGCTTCTCCACTAGTGATGTGACGGTAACGGTATCAACTCGTTTACAGCCACAGTCGCCAGAAAAATTTAAGCTGCGCCTCACTCACTTATATAAAAGACTAGCTAATTTAGCCAAAATCTGAACGTAAATTACGTAAATCTAAAGGCACTTATCATCAGAACATATTTTAATTATATAAATTACATACCCATCAGCGTTATTTTACTACAACGCCTAATCTACTCCCTAAAAGGTATTAAACTAATTAACTCAAATAAATTGTGCGACCATGAAAAAGTTCAGACATCATGAAGCTACTGCGACAGAATGAACCACGTGACGTCATTTTATTCCTATTTATAGACACAAAGCAGTAAACAAGATGGCGGCGCCACAATCAGCGCACTGACATTTACATTTAATGAAGCACTGTTTTGTTGACTTCCTTCAGTCGTTTTCGTTTTGTCACTGACACTTAGTGTCCAACGAGGTGGCTAATGAGGAAGGACCAGCATGTTTTTTGTGATAGACAATAGCCAGTGGCCAGTGGCTACTCTATTTGGCGACCCAGGGTAGCCAGAAGTAGCCATGGGCGTCCCGGTGGGGTAGGGGCCTTAGACGTTATTTCATTTAGTTTATAGCCATTCTTATTCTAGATGGTCAATAACATCAACTTAGGCCCAGCGCACACCGCTGGAGGCGCGGCGGAGCGTATGTGAAGACAACAATTTAATATAAACTTTAACTACTTTGACATACGGTCAGTATGTCAAAGTAGTTAAAGTTTAAATTTAATTGTTGTCTTCAAATGCGCACCGCCGCGCCTCTAGCGGTGTGCGCTGGGCATTAGAATTTTTGTAGGTTAAAACATTACTGCATAACATAGCTAACAGATACGTACATATATGCTCTTATTATATTCTTTAAAGCGTTATTTTTTTAAGTATCTTTATCCCTCGTATCATCCGGGCCATTTACGAACAAAATGGATTCATAATAACATTCCATGATCTAATTTATTGTGTATATTGTTGGTTATAATATTACATACATATTTTCATGTATGGATTTATACAGTAACGTAAAATTAATTTTAATGATATGTAACTTGTCTAGATCTTCATTGTGCCAGCTGTTTTTTTTAATTAAGTAATTTGTCGTACTTATTATTTAGTTGTTACGTTGCTTTTATGTGATGTGCCGTTATTTTGATTAATTATGGACTAGTGTCAGAGCTACGGCTAGCGGCTGTGGCAGTCGGGACATCTTTTTTTACTATAAAGTAAAATTTAGTTTGGGAGCTTCTCATTTGAATTAGTAACTGGTATTTACTACCGTCTGATTGAAATGAAATATTATTGTTAGTAGTGCTCTAAGTCACCTGGCTATGATTTTTTAATTTTTCCAGGTCATCGTCCAGAAGTGGTCTTCACTGTTCTAATATATCGGTAGATATGATCATGGACACATTTCCTACAAAGTTTAAACCACGCAAGTAATAAAGATACAAAATTATAAATGATTTTTGGACTTATCTTTGGATCTTGACAACTTTCATGGGTCAAACTTTGCAGGAGGTATCTCCGGGATATCTACTAATATATTTAGGTGGCAGATGGTTTGTCAAAAAAAAACCGTCTGATTTTTAGACACGTTCGTGGATTCTGACCTGAAGACATTAACTAGAACCAGGTGATTCGGGGTATAACCCCAATAATATTTCATGCCAAGCATACGGTACCAACACCAGTCACTAACTAACATGTGGAGCTCCCAAACTATTATCTCTTATTACGATGTATCTGACGCAGAACACAATCTATGGATTCCAAAAAAATGACTTTATCATGAACTCATTGTATATTATGTAAACATAGTCGAATACACCACATAGATTATTGGCTCGTATTGACTCTGTATTATTATTTAATTCAAATATTAGATCCAGTAATTCATACAATGTATTTGTATATTATAAAATGATATCGTAGTTATTGAATTTATTTAGGTTATAATGCTAGCTAAATTTCGGGACTAGCCAATGCTATTTTTTGAAAACTTGCTGTATGCCAGATACGTGTATACTTCAATGTATTTATATATAATTGAGGAGATGGATGAATGTATCAAGATGATTTTCTTATAAAAATAAACTATATGAGGACTATGAAATGTTTATTTTTACTTATCATATTAAACGTGCCCTCAGCAGGGCAAGCATGGCATAGCAAGCCGAGGATAAAAATTATGTCCTCTGTCAAGGGAGAAAATTATTTTGTCCACCTGCCAAAGCTCGGCAAAAGGAGAAAGGATAAAAGTATATCCCCATTTGACATTACACGTGGACATATATTCCCCGCCTATAGTATATCCACCCTTGCGCCCATGCTCGGGGGTAGACAAAACTGACAGACTATTTTGTCCTTTCCATGTGGATAACATATCTCCGGCCATGTTTGCCCAGCTGCTGGCTGAAAATTCCTATCTAAACAAATGCAGAGTTCGTTTGTCCCTCTTAAGGTGAAATGGGTACCAAGAATCCAATACTCTACTGTGTGGAGATGCCACTTTTTATGCAGGTATAAAACCGTAGAATGCAGCTAGTAAAATGTAAAAAAACATAGACCTAAAAGTACCCCATGCTTCAAAATTAATAGATACGATTGTACTAAAACATGAGTTTGAGCACGAAGATACGTAAGTACCCCCTGCTTCACCCAAGTGAAGAACTTAGGTTTAGTATGGGTCACCCAATTACCCACCGCACTACCATTGGATATTACCTACCGGTAATGTCCACTGGTAGTGCGGTGGGTAATTAATGATAAAAATATAATTGCTTAGTTTAACTAGACCTACAAAGTATCCTCAATTTTTTTTATAGTAGTAGGTGGTAAGTATTAACCGTCATACAAGCAATAAAAACGTGAAAAGGACTTCCTCTGGAAGTTTCCAAAGTTGGTCGTACGTTCCACACACCGGACACCTACATAATATTGTGCAACGCGAACGCTCGGTCATGTTGTGGTAGTTCCTTTCAACTTCGCTCATTAACCAGGTGTATTGACCTGACGCGGCCTTGCAGCCATTGCAATGTTTCCATGTGAACCATAATGACAGACGCTAGAATAATACACAAGAAACTCATTTACATTCATGTCTTGGTTCGTTAAAATATACACGATCTTATCTATGTTTTATGTTTCTAACGCATAATGACAGTAGTGGAAGAATTTAATGGTGTCATTTGTTTTTAGGAGTTCTTTCGTGGGCAGAGGATGCAATCTGATGATGTATTTGGTTAGTGGACTTCTTATCTATCTGTGACCACTTTCGACATTAACAACAGTGACCTTAGTACAAAACCTTACGTAAGGTCGGAGTCAGAATTGCAGACCCACCGTAGAGCTCTAAAACTTTACCTATTTTAATGTTTTCAACTCAACCAAGATTCTAGATCTTGCTCGAGTTCAAGTTTGAACTCATGCAAGACCTAGATTTATTAGATAAATATTATTAGACATTTATAATTTACCTGCCCCGGCTTTACACGGCTATACAGGGTTATTGGAAATTAATTGACACGGCGTTAAGGGCTTCTTCTGTGCACCTTAACAAACAACTTTTGTTCTACGACTTTTGTCGAAACTTAATACATTTCCCAAAAAAATATTTAAGTGTTTCTCGTACTGTCTGGTAATTTTCTAAGTGCGCGCGCGATCGGCACAGGGCGCACTGCGTGCGACCCGGGATCGGGTTGTACCATACCTACTATGATTGATTCTGTGACGTAGACGTAGAGTTGAGTATTATTTGAACTGTTGAATTAAATTTTTTATTTTTGTATGGAATATTTTTATACTTAATAAATTTCCAAAAGTCGTAGAACAAAAGTTGATCGTTAAGGTGCACAGAAGAAGCCCTTAACGCCGTGTCAATTAATTTCCAATAACCCTGTATTAAGCATGTATTATACATAATTATAAACCTTCCTGTTGAAACTCTCTATCTTTAAAAAAACCGCATCAAAATCCGTTGCGTAATTTTAAAGATCTAAGCATACATAGGGACAGACAGCGGGAAGCTACTTTGTTATTATACTATACAGGAAAAGTATTTTTGTAGTGCACATTTTTTTTCTGCTGAATATATGTCGGCAGTGGAGTACATTTACGCAAAAAAATAAATAAAAAAAAAACCAAAACTGAATGTGAAAAACTTCCTGCAATTTCTAAATTATTGGGTATCTCAGTATTGATACACACAGTGACACGTAGGTACCCTACCTTCATTTAGAGCGCGCTATTAAACTCGCTGGCGCTAGTATTGTGTCCATGGACTTCGTCGTTTTGTTAGAAACACTTAAATGGTTATAGCTGAGAGTTTTTGAGTTAGCTCCAAAATAAAAAAAACAGTATTTTTTATTTTAATGTGCTTAAAACATACCGAAATTTGTGCACTACAAAAATACTTTTCCTGTATAGTGATAAACATTCCATATAGGTAGTAATTTTAGAACTCTTAACTAGAGTGCGGCAGAGATGTGTCCTGCAAACGCCGCGTGTTGCTGCCGCGCACTTGCCGCTTAATATTTGGACACACCTTAAGGTGGGTCTGCAATTCTTACCCCGGCATACTCGTATCAGTCACAAAAATGATTTTTCATAGTGTATTGAGACTTTTTTTTTCATTTAAGTAGAATTTCATTCCATACCACAAGCCTACATATTGGTTCTTTTAAATCGTGCGAAAATGTAGGTATACGGTAGGTATGCTAAATAATTATTGCTCAAAGATCATAAAATTACAGTCGGATAATCTTAGGTAAGTACCTTACCTAAGTCGGCTGCATAATTGCAGCTCCCGGTAGAGTTCAAAAATTACTATTATTGGCATGTTTTCATTCTAATATTTTTGTTTGATAAATTCATGAGTTAGATGACTTTAAACTTCAACTAAAGCAGGTGCCTAGTATATTGCGTGTGTTGAAAACATTCTTATAACAGCCGTTTTGGAGCTCTACGGTGGGTCTGCAATTATGCAGCCGACCGTACCTATATCTTAGGGTAAATATACAGGGTTATTGGAAATTAATTGACACGGCGTTAAGGGCTTCTTCTGTGCACCTTAACAAACAACTTTTGTTCTACGACTTTTGTCGAAACTTAATACATATCCCAAAAAAAATATTTAAGTGTTTCTCGTACTGTCTAGTAATTTTCTATGTCTATGCGGCAAGTGTGCGCGCGCGACCGGCACGGGGCGATTGATTCTGTGACGTAGACGTAGAGTTGAGTATTATTTGAACTGTTAGATTTAATTTTTTATTTTTGTATGGAATATTTTTATAATGAATTTCCAAAAGTCGTAGAACAAAAGTTGATCGTTAAGGTGCACAGAAGAAGCCCTTAACGCAGTGTCAATTAATTTCCAATAACCCTGTATATCCAATAGGCAGGTATACTCTACCAGCTTTTGTGTGAGCATGCATTATACTATAAATTTTGCAGTATAAAAGACATAAATCTTGATTTATTGAATCTATTCATACCTTAGGCCTTAGATGGCAATAACATCGACGTACCAATACCTAAGTGTCGGTCATATATTCTGGAAATGAGGTCGACCAAACCAAACCGCACCTTAGTCTGACTGAACTTAGGAATTTTGGAGAGCACGTGCTCAAACTAGTACCTACCTAGGAACATTTGGTATAGAATAGACGGATTTTTGAAGGTAGGTTAGTTAGAGTAAGGGTTGGGTATCCTACTAGATAATCTGTCCAACTTAGTAGGACCACGGAACTTCGAAAATACCACTACTAAAAACA
Organism: Idaea aversata; assembly: GCA_907269075.1. NCBI lineage: Eukaryota > Metazoa > Arthropoda > Insecta > Lepidoptera > Geometridae > Idaea > Idaea aversata. Next base: position 6,514,232 of record OU026084.1, read on the forward strand.
AAATGGTTGTCTGTAAAGTCGGTTTCCAGACGATAATTTTACGTTATATACGTCATAAGAAAACATTAATGGTAACCATAGCAACGATATTACGTTGCTATGGTTACCTTGTCAATAACGTGAGCGATGACGTTACACTTTTTTGTTAATGCCGGTGCACATCAATTTATAAAACGTTATCACGTCATAAATTGTCAAATCAAGGACAAGAAGGACCGACCCCGTAGTTAGAGGCCCGTGGATCAATTTACAAAAACAATAGTTACGACCAAACAAAGAACAAAATACGATCTGAACAAATACAAAAGACGATCAACACAGAAACAATATACTTACCTAGGTTTTACAGAATAGGTACCTACTTATATTGAGAACAATTTACAATAACCTTGATGAAACTAATAAATATGAGAGAAAATTGATTGAAAGTTGTCGAGATAGCAAATTTGCATTTTGAGAGCCTTTTCCAGGTACTTTTTATGTAGGTATTTGGGATCAATTTTTCGCCTTGTAACAGTTATAGCGTGCTTCTTTCCTTTATTTCCGAACTTCGCATTCCTTTAATAGGACACAATAATTTGACGTGCCTTCATGCAATATGTATGCTTCATGAAAACATCCGAGGGATGGTAAATATGGATTAATTTGCCTTAGTTTTGTGTGGTCAAGTTTATTTCGCAAATACGTATCTACCTCTAGTTGACATATATTATCACTAACCTTAGATGGCCTTCTACGTGATCAAATGTTAATTAACGAGCAGACCTTAATAACTTTTGTTCAAGTAACGAATCAGTCGAACTTAGGTACCTATTGTTTGTTAATGAAACAAAATTAATTATGTACGAATATGTTGAAAGTTTTTTAATTAAAAACTGCTCGATGTCTGAAAGTTTGTGACGTGAGACATAATTCTAAGTGACGCTAATCTAATTAATAGAATACTGGTAATGTTAGTTGATTAGCAACTAGGCAACATATATACTAAACTATAGCAGCGATCCGCGGTTTCACCCTCGTAACTCCCGATCCCGTGGGAATATCGCAATATAAAGTAGCCTATAACCTTCCTCGACAAATGAACTATCCAACACAAAAATATTTTTTCAATTCGAACCAGTAGTTTCTGAGATTAGCGCGTTCAAACAAACAAACTCTTCAGCTTTAAAATATTATTAGTATTGATGGTATTGGTATTGAGATAAATAGTCTCGCGATTTAACTGCTAAGTTTTGATTCAACTGTCAAGCTGACAGTTGATAATTTCACAGAATTTCTATGATGTATTTCTGTTGCTACTTTAACAACAAATATTACAAACAGAATATTATGGTACGGAACCCTTCGTGAGAGAGTTCGACTCGGACTTGGCCGGTTTTATTTCTTGTAGATACGGTTATATTCGTTTATTATTGAAATACCTACTTATTACAGTTGGTAAGTTAGGTAACTGTAAGTAAGTTACCAATTGTTAAATTAATTATCAAACTAAAGATTTACCTAACTACTATTAGCATGAGACGCGGTGTGGTGTGCTTACATTGCGTTCGCTGCTCCATTGGCCGAGTGCACCGCCTTCCGTGTCTTGTCACGCAACTATTGCATAATTTACTTCACGAGCGATCACTGACAGTTTTCTGCATTCATTGCTGTTCATGTGAACCTAGTTCACAGCTGTATCGTATTAAGTTGTTCTTGTAAAGCGTTCAAAGCATTGTTATTGCGAAGTGGTATGCGGTTCATGTCCCGAGCTAAACGAGTTTTGCGGGAACTGCGGGTTCGCCATCCCGAGGTCGGGGATTGTGCAAATATTTAAATGGTTTTCCTGCTCTAGCTGGATAGCGATTGTTGCATAATACAAGTCCTTTGACTATTGCGAAGTATTCATGGGTGCAAATCAAAGAATCCCAACCGCCATCGACATGCTCCTACAAATACAACATCAAACAAAACTCTTTTTTTTTGTGTAGCAGCGCTCCGCGTTTTCACCCGCGTAACCACCCGATCCGGTGGGAATATCGGGAGAAAAGTAAACTATGTTATTCCTAATTAATCAATGTATCTTCATACCAAATTTTATCAAAATCGGTGTAGTAGTTCCGGAGCCTATTCGTTACAAACAAAAAATAGAAGTATAGATTAGGCGCTTACTTAAGGTATTTACTTAAGTAGGTAATTAAGTAAGAGTTTCGCTCGGTGTTGGGAATTGTTATTTCGTATCTGTTGTATTTCGAAGTTTCAGTTCAGAAGATTCATTAGAGATTTTGCATGTCATATTGTTTGTTGACGATAGAATGGTTATGAAAACGCAGAGTCAGCATGTTTTTGCAAGCAGCTTTCTATCTACAGTCTACAGCAACTTTTTTCTTAGATCTGGGTCATCATAACATCACAATATATAGATACTGAATAATTTACTTTACTGCAGACCTTTCTGTAAGTGAATAAGTAGGTACCTCTACCTACTTAATATTATACGATAGGTACATTCGTTCGCTCATGCCTAGTCTCTCTACATTGCATTTTCTGCAATAGGTAGAATGTAGTTACAGCGATTTGTTTTAGAGCGTTTGTTTAAAAAACTTATTTAAATATGAAAGTAGGTAAATGCAATACATATAGGTAACATTATGTTGTTATGCAATGTTTAATTTTTGTCATCGAAATGAAACTGGTTTCCGTTCGCAATCAACGACTATCGATGTCTTAAAATGAATCAAGAGCATTCTTTAAAATTTGCCAACAATTTCAACATTGAATACAAATTTAATCCTGTCTATCTAATAGTTAGATAGATATGGAATAATTAATAGTTAAGAAATTACGTATAAAAATAATCAGTTAGTTGCTAATGAAAATCTAATGAAGACGATAACCAAGAAAAAGTAGGTAGGTACGGTCGGCTGCATAATTGCAGACGCACCGTAGAGCTCCAAAACGGCTGTTATAAGAATGTTTTCAACATAACCAAGATTGTAGACACCTGCTTTAGTTGAAGTTTAAAGTATTCTAAATCATCAATTTATCAAAAAAAAATTTTTTTTAATGAAAACATTCAAATAATAGTGATCTTAGAACTCTACCGGGGGCTGCAATTATGCAGCCGACTGTACGTGTTTATTATACCTACCATTGTGGGTGGATTGAATTATGAAGTTTTAACGATTGAATCCATTTTATGAACAGCCTTCTCAAATCACCAACTACCCCCAGCTTCCAAATCCAGCCCCCCCAAATCAACCCTTTCATAATTCATTTTGAATAATTTACCCGCTGTTTCGTTAGTTACATAGGGAATTATTTTGAGACCAAGCGGAAAATTCAATACTTACCTATCCTGATAAGTATTCAGAGCGTGTTGTTTTTACGTATTGCCTGCTTATGCGGACAAAGCCGCCGGAGGCTGGGATTAACCGAATTTCCTGAAAAAGGTTACACCTGGGCTTAACTCGTGTGCCATTTCACATTACTACATTGCACGTAGGAGCTTGATTGATTTAGTTATTTTGGAGACTGATCTATACTTTAATTGCTATCTCTACCAAATAGATCTAGCTTTCTAGGATAACAAATAAGTATAATTGCATATAGATTGTTTCAAAGAAGAAGCCATACATACCTATAATGTGCAGTGGGCATATTAGTAAAATCTAAAATTGATCAAGTTATTACGAGGTTTTTGAATAATAAAATTACTGCAATGGAATGTTTGATACGTTTGGCCAAAGTTAATAAAACGAATTAAATAACTTTAAAAAATGATTGTGTCTTCTGTGTGTATCTGTACTTCTGCCTTTATGCTAATCTGTCCTTCTGCTAATCTGGGATTTTGCTATTCCGGGATTTTGCGTATCTGTCCTTCTGCTACAGAGACTACTTTACCTTACATTTACATTTTAAACGTTCATTATAAGTACTGTTTCTTCGTTAATTATGTTCCACATTCGAATTACTTATTTCGAATCCTTTTAGTTATGCAATCTGAAATATCGGGGCCACACACTTTATAATGAATAGGTTTGAAATGAATAGAATGAATAGGTTTTAACTGAATTCGTAGAGAACCAAACTTCTGCAAGAACACAATAACCTAGGAACAATTTTCTATAAGTTATGTTTATTCTTATCTATTTGTTGAGAATGAATGGCTTTCTAATAAATTGATGAATGCCAATCATATTAGATGGCTTGGGGATATTGTAATTAAGCAAGGTATTGAAACCGTTTCATAAAAAGAGGTAGGTAGGTAAGTAATTAGTAAGTACTTTACGACCATAGACGCGAGAAACCGTAGATCTTCAACGTAATAATTAATATAAGTCCCTGTTTTGTTCATTTCAGATATGTTTTTGAAAGTTTTCTGTTAATATTTCGACAAAAAATGATTATATTAATAATTTTAAAGAGAGTTAAAGAATTTTTCATATTACAGTCATGTTCTACACTGAACATTGAACTCTGAATAAACATAGACTAACAAAAAAAGAATAAGATATAGAGTACCCCTCTATCCACAGCTTCTGAATACTAAAAACTGTAATTTGTCAATGGTCTAATATTGGGTGCCACAGTGCCGTCGTCGCCTTCGTCATCACATTACACTTTTTTGTTATTCTAACTCGCTTCCACTTAATGGAACTTCAGTGAAGCTCTATTAATTAAATTGCAAATAAAGGGTGGTTGGTACGCGGGACGGCAATTTACGTTCCTAATTGGACTACATCAATTATTATTATGAGGCAAGCTTTCATTTAGTGAGATGAGTGCTGCGTGGGAGTAGGTTCGCTGCTTGTTGACATAATATGTGGTAAATGTTAAGGCGATCTGATGTAAGTGATATTAATTTGATGTAGTGTGATTCGGTGATGGTTCAGCGCGGTGAGGTGAGAGCGCAGTGTCCGAACAGCCGTCGACTCCGGCGCAGCACTCGAACCTCCAATCTCTGCAGAGCACACGCGGCTTATTGCTCACCTCGTTTATAAACAAACGGTCTAAGTGATATATTGTGGTGTTCGAATAATATTGACTTTTTGGAACATTTATTTTACAAATACAGGTGAGTTGAGCTTGACGTATAGGTAGGAGCTTTTGGTATATATGTTTAAAACCAGGATAACACATTTTTTTGTTCTCCATTCAAGTACCATATTATCCAACTACTGAACCTCTGAAATATAAATAAAAGTAGCATTATTTCAGAATATCCATATTTTAGCATGTCAATGCGATGAATCAAAACTTTTATGATAGGTAGATTCAAGAATCAACTAAGCAGGTACCCCCACTTACATATTCATAATTTCAGATAAGTAGGCCTCGATGTTCACGAATGTTATGTGCTCTGTTTTTCTTTCTTTCTTTATTATCTACTATATCTTGTCCACCTTCTAAGTATCTGTATTGACTCTAGTAATAACAAGTCAATCAATCAATCAATCAATCAATATAAAATTTATTTCTCTCACAAAAACTTAAGTCAACAAGTCAATGTTATCTGTTGATGAATCATTAATGTCAAAAGGTCATTTCGCAAGATACTCGTAGTCTGCGGTAAAACCTCTTTGGAAATACCTGTGTACATCGGTAAAACCGCTGAAGCTGACCCGCAGTTGAGCGCAACTAATGACCCAATAGCATTCATGCACAATCAACATATGAACGGGTTCAATTGCGGCAAGTGTAACCTAATGATGGACCTCGATCGCACATAGTGACAGGTGACAAACCGTACCTAAACATTGTGCTATTACATGGCCATCACAGTGTCTGTTAAAGTCAGCCTAATGGCTTCTTGGCAAGCTTTAAGGCGCACCAACTTGAGCCGACAACCAAACTGAATAACTTTGTATAATAAGTACGACACTCGCTTGTTACTTATCTTCGCTTTGGCAAACGCAGACACGTGTTACACAAACTGCTGGGTTACTCGTAGATTGCAGCTTCAACGACCCTTTCAACTAAAAAGATTACAGCAAAACTGTAGAGTTTCACAATTTAGAAGACATTTGCTAACGTAAACGTTTTGGAATATTTATGACATCTACCTACTTAAAAATTTCATATGCTCTGAAAAATTTTGCTTGTTTATAATAACCGAGTTAATCAAAGCGGGGGAATTCAAGCAACCACGAATGCAATATGTTGCGTAAAGTAGAACAAAAACCGGTCCAGAGTTGCCGCTCCATTTCAGACGATAGGTACACGGTACCTATGCGTTTCAGTACCTACGCCGTACCTATGCGTGTTGGGAAACCACCCTTCGCAATACACTTATTTCCGTTTGATGTTTCATTAAAAAAATATCGTTGTAAAACAGAACCATCCATAGTTCTACAAATAAAAGCAATCGCAGTCTTTGAACTTTCACCATTTGTTAGTTTTGCCTTCGACAGAGATGTCATGTTGCGTCACACCATTAGGCACTAACAAGGTGTGTTTTATGTAAGCCGGTACAATTTTTCGAAAATAAAGGAAAGAAAGATTGAATTCAAAGCTAAATGAACTATAATTTCCATTGCAGCTGTACCAAAACAAGCAAAAGTAATTTTCTGGGAACTATGGAAGTCGTTAGCCGTCGATCTGTGTCGGGATAATGAATGGCACTCGTTAAAGTTTTGTGAAAGTTCGAAGTTCACATGAGCGTAAAAAATGTAGGTGAAACTTGACCTCTTCTCATTCTGATTCTGCCCCGACCTTTACACGTTCGTCTAGTGGTCTGGCTAGACGATATAGGTGTAACTAATGTGACTGTTCATGCTTATTATAATAATCTCAGGTGACAACATTACGCTTCCCTTGTGGGTTCAGTTAAATACCTATCTACTTCTCTTAAGTCTCATTTTTACTTTCTCGCCCTACCTATAATATTTACCATTGATTTCCCACATGGCGCGTCGGAAAAATTTCAAAAGTTCGCCAATATTTGTTCATTAATATTTTTCATTATGCAATACCCACCTTTCACAGGTTATATCCAACAAGTTTATCTTTTTAGGCAAACTTTTCACATGAGAACACGTTTTTGTTCGCAACAATTTGCAATAAACCGAAAAATTCACATGTTTTATAACATAACAGTTTGTTGAAATTCTGTTACTTTCATTTTTATTTTTGTTATGGTTTAACGACAGTATTATGTTACATAAAATAGACAAGTAGTCTTAGGAGGATTAATAATCCGCGACGGATGGTCGTCGACGAACGAGCGACGATGAGACGGTTTGCAAACTGTTTTCGTAATAGTCTTTCTTATTTGGTGTCCCTTGTTATCGCATTTCGCAGGGCACTTAGAGATAATAAACCCTTTTAGAAATAAGGGCTGTATTATAATAATATAAATATATACACTATCTATCTGCATAAACAAAAACTTGATAAAATAATTATCACTACATAGTATAAAACAAAGTCGCTTTCTCTGTCCCTATGTATGCTTAAATCTTTAAAACTACGCAACGGATTTTGATGCGGTTTTTTTTCATAGATAGAGTGATTCAAGAGGAAGGTTTTTATGTATAATACATGCATAATATAGCCGTGCGAAGCCGGGGCGGGTCGCTAGTCTTGAAATAAATTAAAGTGTACTTATCTACTTAAGGAAAATGTTTTAAAAATTCTAACTTCCGCGAGATCCTTTCACGGGGTTGAAATTTTAATTAGAGCCCAAAGTAATGTGCCTTATTGAAATGCTAATTACCCACTTATGTAAATCGTTTACGTCGTAGTCATCGCAGGCTATTTTAGGCGCAGGGAGTACCGAGTCTTCCCTCTTCTCTAGGTCTCATTAGCGTATAAGCAAAGGCCCCAACCCTTTCATTACAATTCAGCGAGAACAAGGTCAATCAAGTGCAAATTCACTTTGTGTATACGCCTGAAGTTATTTCACACACGGCACAATGATAACAGGATTTAATTAAGTCCAACGATGGTGTACGAACACATGTACCTAAAATATGTACTTTAACGTCTGCTGTGGAATGAACATTCAGAGATATGGAGCTTCCAGACAGATGGAATGAGGGAAACTAATGAATTATTTATTTCCTTTGCACGTTGCGATCCTTTAAACAATGCAAGTAAGTAATTAGGTGAATTCATTCTGAATTCTTCATAAAGCGAAGCGAGGTTTTAGGTGGAATTGCAAAATAAGTTCTGATCAGATTTGGAAACTTGCTGAAGTTTGTAGGGAAGGTATAATGGTAGAATACTAGATTTCATTGGAGGTTTTAAGTGAAGTCTTACACAAGAAATGCAGTGTGGAACAATAACCTTGTAGTAAGTACTCCTCCATTTTTAGGGTTCCATAGGTACCTCGAAAAGTAAAAAAAAGATTTTTTTGTAATATCCTGCATTACCATAATTTTTTTTGGATGAAAATAAGGGTCATTAGAAGTAGTTAAGTTAGGTACGGGAAAATTAGGTATTACTTTTTGAGGAATATCCAAGATGTGGCACCTCCATTATTGGCATCTAGCCCTTAGATGCCTGTCACATTTAGAAAATTCCCCAAACTCTAGCCCCCTTATTCCAAAACAAGGTTTAAGGATAGTCCGAGATGTGCATTTAAACCTTAGATTTAAATACAGATTTACTCGTGAACTATAGTCTAAACACTATCTTTAAATAATCTTTAGGGATAGTGTTTAGACTATAGTTCCCTATATAATCCATAGGGATATTGTTTAGACTATAGTTCACGAGTTAATTTGTGTCGAAATCTAAGGTTTAAATCTGCATCTCGGACTATCCTTAAACCTCGTTTTGGAATAAGGGGGTCAATAAATAATAATAATTTATGGAAGGATAATTTTCCCAAATTAATAACATATTAGTTTTTTTTTAGGTAAAGTCCATGTGTACCTAGATGTGTAGGTATTAAAGGATTTAAGCTATTGCATAGCTTTTATCGCGGGCTTTGAGCGCTGCGACCGAATCAAGAAATTCCGTAACGAAAATAAAACCTTACCCCCCCACTCCGCCTACCATGTAGCTTGGCCGAGCGTTAGCTTAACGTGTATGTATATGGTACGACTGTTATGTTACAAACTATCTATTGTATTCTTTAATGATCTTAAAATTAATAAGCGGAAACAACGATTGTAGCCGTGTCTATGTCTATTTGATCGGATGTTACACAACATTTCGTTTCATAAACTTGTTCCAATTGATCAGACAATGGATACAGGTAATTAATTCATTAGAGCCTACCAGATAATATCGGTGTACGGCTATCGAATTGCTTTGTGCGTGCTGAATGGACATGTTTATGTTTAGGCAATCGTAAATAACCGTAAAAAAATCAGGTACCTACTTGTACACGCTGCCACAGAATTATTATTATCATTACATAGTATAAGACAAAGTCACTTTCCGCTGTCTGTCTCTATGTATGCTTTCATCTTTAAAACTACGCAAACGGATTTTGATGCGGTTTTTTACAAAGTCACCACGTGCAGTTTGATCCAACTTGAAAGATAGGATAGCTTACATCTTAATTTATCCCGATATTCCCACGGGATCGGGAGTTACGCGGGTGAAACCGCGGACGCAGCTAGTGTATGTATAAAATCTTATGTGAATAGTTGACCAAAGACACTCCACAATAGTTTAAGCTCCTTAAATATAGCCCGTCAACATATTTATTACTACAAAAGGCAGTAATTTTGAATACTTGTTTGTCAATTAGCCCAAAATTGTCTATCAGCAATTTTAGAAATCTACAATGGGGCCAAAGCTTTGTTGCCGACTGTGCCTATTACCTACTAAGTCATAGCGACATTTTTTGACCTGATAACGTCTATTAAATTGATGGAACACCTGCATTCACAAAAAAAGATAACGTCATGCGTCCCGTTCCGCGAACATGACGTCATCGGAACGCGTCATGTTATTGACAAGGTAACCATAGTAACGTATTATCGTTGCTTTACCATCAGTGTTTTCTTATTTATGACGTTATCACGTAAAATTATCGTCCGTAAATCGACTTTATAGACAACCATTTTTTACTTGTGATTAGAATAGAGTTGTTAGTAGGTACTAATAATGGCCGTAATTACGGAGAAAATAAGAAAACTTACAAAATGAGACGAGATTCACTCTCGACTTTCTAAGTAGGTACCCATTGTAATTATAATTTCTCCTCAGTCAGTGTATGCTAAACGTGCACTCAAGTTATTTGAGTATTGAACCCGTAGTACCTAAAGCACAGTATGCTATTTACTACAGCAATGCGGTAGCCGACGACTACCAGTGGACAGATACCAATATAAGCTAAGTTAGCTGCGCTCCATGGTTTTACTCATGTGACTATCTCTCTCTATCTCTACCACTATCTCTTGAAACTGATATTGGTTAAAGAACTGACAACGGAGTAAAGGTTCTCGAGTGGCGGCAGCGATGCAACGCGAAACGAAGTGTTGGGAGACCAGGTGGACCGACGACATTGTGGCGGTCGCGGGTAGTCGGTGAATGGAGGTGGCTCAGGACCGCTGTTTGTGGCGTCGTATAGGGGAGGCCTATGTCCAGGAGTGGACGTGTATGGGCTGATATGATGATGATGATGATACATAACTTTAATAACCCATTTTACTTCTTTAGAGGTGCGAATTGCAATCCTTAGATTTTTAGTTTAATAGATTTCCTAATGAGACTTTTACTCTTTTATATATAGTAGCTGACCCAGCAAACGTTGTTTTGTCATATACAAAAAATAACGACTGCAGTGCCACCTGCCGGGTTAATTTGTGAATCTAAACCATCCAGGGCGGCACCCAAACGCATACAAAAAAAAATATTCAAATCGGTCCAGCCGTTTAGGAGGAGTTCAGTGACATACACAGAATATACACGTACAGTAGTATTATATATATAACTAACGACCCGCTCCGGCTTCGCACGGCTATATTATGCATGTATTATACATATAAACCTTCCTATTGAATCACTATCTATTTAAAAAAACCGCATCAAAATCCGTTGCGTAGTTTTAAAGATCTAAGCATACAAAGGCAAATAGGGACGGCGAAAAGTGACTTTATTTTATACTATGTAGTGATAGTGAAGATATACTTATAATATACATTAATATAATTCTATAGATGCATTTACTTAGTACAAACTAGCTGGTTATTGCTCAAACTATTCTGAATACTTCAGTCTTGATTTGCAAACGATGTTCACTTCGCATGACTTAGTCTACAGGTGAAGTTTTCATATAGGTAGCTGAAGCTTAAACTCCTCGTATTACGCGTATGTTGTACCTAATAAAACACTTCAAAAGTTCATGAAGCCGGGATTTAAAGACCTATCTACACATATAGGTATATCCAGTGAGATGTTAGGTATCAGTGATTAAGAAGGGGCTATTGTTTTCTCCATACAAATGAGTTGCCCTATTTCCTTTCAGAACAATGCCTCTAGATAAAGAAAACTTTTTTGTTTTAAAACCTCCTTGGTTTGCCGTTTACATGTTTTTCTGTTTTCCTTTTTAACCCCGGACGCAAAAACGACGGGGTTTTGTATCCAGGGTGTATCTGTCTGTGGCATCGTAGCAGGGATAAACCGATGTTGATTTTGTTTTTTTTTTAATCGGTACATTCGTCTAAAAGTTATACTTAATTTAAGAAAAAACAAAATAGAAACAAAACTCAATTTTAATTATTTTTTAAGACGTTATCACGTAAAATTATCTTTCGTAAACCGACTTTAGAGACAACCTTTTTTGGTGGCTTAAAAGCTCTTTGTTGGTACCTACCTTTTTTCTATCAAAACAGAATAATCCAGATAAAAGTTATAGGGGTAAAATACTGAGTTTTTTTTTTCTTTATTTTGCTTCGTTATTCCTTATTCGTACCGCAGGGGAGTAGAATTAGTTGCTTTAGTCTGTCTCTCCTGACTTGTACAATCTGGGGGTGTTCAAGTCGCGAGTGAATACCTACCTAGGTATCTTCTAGGAAAGCGTGCTACATCTTACACCGCATCGACACCTGCCATAAGGCATGTGTGATAGTGATCAAACGCTGACCAATCATATATGAAAAAAAACTGAAAGTAAATTTTCTTAAATCGATTCGATAAAAAGGAAAAGAGAAGGGGCATTTGGACAGTAAACCAAGGTTTTATATAAATAAAAATATTGGTCCAGACTCTAGAGGCATTGTTCAGAAGGCCAATTCTCGTAAATAATATGGTATTAATTACATTTCAATATCATTCCGATTGCATTTCGATTGCAAAAGATACCCTTAAAGTCAGTTTATTTTTTACAAAAAGCTAACTTTGAGGGTATTTTGAGCTACTTTAAATAAAATAAATAAATAAATATTGCAGGACATTCCACACATCGCCATCTAGCCCCAAGCTAAGTAACTAGACTTGTGTTATGGGTGCTAGACAACGGATATACACTACTTATATACTTTTCTTTTGTAAATGTATACTTAATATACATACAGACAACCAGACCACAGACAAATATCTAAGCATAAATACTTGTCTGTGGCGGGAATCGAACCCGCAACCCTATGTTTGGCAGTCCGGCAGGCTTTAAGGGTATTATTTAATTTTGTGATCGAAATGCAATCGAAATGATATTGAAATGTAATTTAAACAATAGTAATTACGAGAATTACGAGATTGCCCAGTTGGCACAATGGTCACCATGCCTGGACTGCCAAACACAGGGTTGCGGGTTCGATTCCCGCCACAGACAAGTATTTATGCTTAGATATATTTCTGTGGTCTGGTTGTTTCTATGTATTATAAGTATATATTTACAAAATAAAAGTATATAAGTAGTATATCCGTTGTCTAGCACCCATAACACAAGTCTAGTTACTTAGCTTGGGGCTAGATGGCGATGTGTGGAATGTCCTACAATATTTATTTATTTATTTATTTAGAATTGGCCTTCAGGACACTATGATGCTTATTAAATAGGCACATTTCAAAGCAATACCCGCGTATTCTCATAACAAGATTGCCTATGTTATTTCGATGCCAATAATTATAATCTAAGTATTATAAATTACGTGAAAATTCATTGTACGGTCGGCAGCATAATTTCAGACCCACCGTAGTGTTCTAAAATTACTATTATTCATTGTAATTATTTTTGTTTGATAAATTCATGAGTGTAAAGACTTTAAACTTCAACTAAAGCAAGGTGCCTAGAATCTTGCTTGTGTTAAAAACATTCCTATAACAGCGGTTTTGGAGCTCTACGCTCTAAGCATTAGTGTTTGTAGAATAACATATGAACAGAGTTTACGTATAATATACTCCCCACTGTCTTACTCAAAGACGAAACGTGTAAACGATGAATCTAAGCAAGCAACTTTTGATGTTCTATACAAAAATGGGCAGAATGCCAAAAAAGGCACAGCTAGCTTGACTTTCTACGGAGATCTTACAACGTGATATTACACGTCTAGATACCTAAATTTTATGATTATGAATATACTAATATGTTGAGGTAGGTACTTATGTTCCTTTAGTCGCTGAGCACCTAAAACGCAGTCTGCCATTTTCGCGTTGTTGACATTTCAAAATAATCAATACTTACCTATACAGGGTTATTTAAATAACTTTTGTTCTACAACTTTTGGAAATTCGAAAAAAAAATTAAAATTTTGAGGTTATGTAAATTCGAAAAACAGCTGATTTTTCAAAACCAAGGTCATTCAGACCAAGAACAGTAGATGAAACTTAAAAAATAATTAAAATTTTAAGGTTACTGACCTCTCCGTGTAAGGAACAGCTGATTTACAGGTAAACCTAACCTCAAAATTTTCGAAAGAATTTACAAAAGTCGTGAAGTAGCCCTCAACGGCTTGCTAGTATAATTTCCAATAACCCTGTATATAAAAGAAATATTTAGTGAAGGAATTGTAATTTTTTCTTTGTATATAATCGTCGCGACACCACACTTTCAATGTGAAATAGAAATAGGTACGAATCGAAAATAACTGGCTTGCTTTCTATAAGAGAGAGAGAGAGAGAGAGAAGAAACACGCGCACGCCGCACGGCTTACAACTACAGCAAAAAGTGTCGTTACAACTTTTGGTCTTAATTTTTTCGTCTAGGAACTATCGTTCCAAAAAATACTGACTCACTCACTGATCACGAAATATCAGAAACTACAAGTGCTAGGAGTCTCAAATTTTTCACAGGGGTTCCTTTCAGAACGTACGAACTAATTGACGAACGAACTAAGTGCTCACTAAAACGTGATTTTGAGTAAAGAGGTAATTATTTTCTCCGATGATTAATTTATTACATAAGCGCATCATTTTTTTTTTAAATAAAATAAATATTGCAGCACATTCCACACATCGCCATCTAGCCCCAAGCTAAGTAACTAGACTTGTGTTATGGGTACTAGACCACGGATATACTACTTATATACTTTTCTTTTGTAAATATATACGTATAATACATAGAAAAAACCAGACCACCTGTGTTTGGCAGTCCGGCATGGTGACCATTGTGCCAACTGGGTCGTCATTATCATTATGTTTCAATCTGAGGTTTCAATTCAGTAATAAAATGACAATAATAAGGGGTGCCTATTATGTCCAAATTGTCAAATCCAGGTCACCATCACTCACCATATATTTGTAGTGAACATTACAACACCACAATCGTAGCTACAAATTACGACCGCAAAATTACAAATTTTCCCACATTTTAAAGTAATTAGCGTGAAGTGGCAAAACTGACGTCGACTTTATTACAGTTACCCGCATTATGTAAGCTTAATTAGGTAGTTATATTACACCGTATTCGTTGTCGATCATTGGAGGAAAACAGCTCTCGGTTTATAGGTAGATAAACGGACACCTTCCATTTGGTTTCATAATAAATGTTACCGTAAAACTAGACCATCAAACTGACATAAATAACAGGCCAACACTTTTTTGGTTTACGCCCGTCGTTTCCCCTAACGGATCCCCTACCCTGACGGTAAATAACAGGCCAACACTTTTATGGTTTATTCTCGTCGTCGTTTCCCCTAACGGATCCCCTACTAGAACTTTTTAACGCCCATCGTCCCCCCTGGACTAGGGGGACGATAGGTGCTAATTTAAAATCAAACCAGCGGGCCTCGCGGATCCCCTACGCTCCCCAAGGGGGAGATGTCGTTGTCGGGAGTTGAACTGTGTGGATTTTTTCAATCTCAAAGGAAAACAAAAACAAAAGACGATCTATTAACTAACTATTATAACCTAATACGCGGTCTGTTTATTCCCTCTTTATAATCAAACGGTTCCACCGATATATGAAGAACTTTGGATACTTTTCATCCTGAAATTCCCACAAGATCGAGGGTTACGCGGGCGAAACCGCATGGCATAGTTCGTATTCCATAAAAAGTGAAATTAACGTGAGTTTGCGAACAAAACGAATGCAATAATCGTAAATAATGAAAATACCTAGTAGGTACTTATAGTAGGTATACCTAGTTTGTTTTACTTAAACAATTTTACGCTAAATGGAGTGGCGAGTTGACCGTTTTAATAATTAAATTACTTGACCCAGAATATAAACCATTCGTTGAATATTAACACTTTCGCAATTAGGTATTTTGCAAACTGAATCGTTTAACGCATTTAATTTTAAAATATCAAGGCAAAAAAAGGCAACCGTCGAGACGAGCGTTATAATTAACAAATCACTGCACTGCCACTTGTAGGGTATTCATCGTTACATTTATAATTATAACAAAGTCGCTTTCTCTGTCCCTATGTCCCTATATATTATGTATATAGGGACATAGGGCATAGTTTTAAAGATTTAAGCATACATAGGGATATCCCTATGTATGCTTAAAACTTTAAAACTACGCAACGGATTTTGATGCGGTTTTTTTAATAGATAGAGTGATTCAAGAGGAAGGTTTATATGTATAATACATGCATAATATAGCCGTGCTAAACCGGGGCGGGTCGCTAGTTTAAGTACAATAACGTTTCAGAAAGGTGAATAGGGTACGTCTTATTTAGTAGGGCTAGTTCAAATCAGCCCTACTGCAAAAAACACTTAATAAATTTGGCACCAACCACCAAGGGAATGGAATCGGTTGTCAGTATGTCTGTCTTTCCTGACGTGTACAATTGGGGGTCTTCAAGTCGCGAGTGAATAGGTATCTTCTAGGAAGGCATCTTAGGCCGCATCGTCACCTACCATCAGGCAGGTGTGGTAGACGTGGCCAAACGCTGACCAATCATAATGTAAAAAAAAATGCTCGGCCGAGCTACATAGTAGGCGGAGAAACCCCTCGTGTTAGGTATTTTCGTTACGGAATTTCTTGATTCGGTCCTGCGCTTAAAACCTTAAGCTTAAGCTTAAGCCTTAAGCTTAAGCTTAAAACCAACGCAATAATACTATACTCGTATAGTATTACTATACTCAATACTAATAATACTTTACTCGCATAATATTATTGCGTCGCCTTTTGTTCACCACTTAGTTCAGTAGTTTGACTATGTGGAACAAACTAGTTTGACCAGAAAGTTTGATCAGCAGGAACGTACCATAATCAATATTTTATTAGAAACTAGTCAGCTACCCAATCAGTTTAGGGTTTAATCGTTTTTGCTTATGCAAAACCCTAAACTGAACTATAAACAGACTGAACTAACAAAGACACACCAACTCTGACATTTATAATTTTAGCAAGATACTTACTTGTTCGATAAAATTAATCTAAATGAAATCAAACAATAATATGTACATTGTACAAAGAAGAATTCGCCTGATTTTATTAACACGCTTTTATTAGGTCGACGTGTATCAAATCAAATCTTGCAAGTTAAATTTGATCAACTTCCCATTTACCGATTGAGCTGAAATTTTGCATACATGTGTAAATCGCGTGACAATGCAATATTATGATAACATGGTGCTGATCTGATGATGGAGCTGGAAGGTGGTCATAGGAACTCTGTGATGAAACGACACAACCCCATCGAGTTTGGGCTCGTTAGAATCGTCTTGACGAGTAGTTTGTCTTTTAATAGTAACCAGGGTCTGATCTAACATATTATATTTCGCTATCAAAGACCAAAAAGTATAAAATAAATTAATAGTTAAAAAAAACTACAAAAACACGCTTTAATAAAAAATCCAACTAAAAAAATAGAAAATAAAATTTAATAAATTTGGAAAGAAAAATGATGAAGGTAGCATCACAATGTAACACGCTTACTATTTACAATATTCTTATCCAAATTTATTAAATTTTATTTTCTATTTTTTTAGTTGGATTTTTTATTAAAGCGTGTTTTTTTTAGTTTTTATAAACTATTAATTTTTTATAAAAATCTTAGAAAATATTAAGAATGTGGAGTGAAGGGTTTTCGAATCAAATTAGATAACAATGTCGTGATTATTTAGGTGTTTAGAAAGTACTTACCTACATCTTATTTACTTACAATATTTCGAAGCGTATTCCTTAACCAAGTTCACATTGTGAAGCTTCCTGCTAATTGCGTCTCGGTTTCGGCTCGCTTTTGTGTTGTTAATCAACGCTCGCTATTTGTTTTAAAACCATTGTTCTCTACATCTCTGTTTATTCTATCCCCCTATTTATTGAATAGGTAGTAGTAGTCAGCTAAGGACTGAGGGTAGCAGGTGCATATTTTACAGTTTTAATTTTTATAATGACGTATCATTAATTTTTGGTTATTCTGCGTGAAATTTAAAGCTTTATTGATATCAAGCAGAATAATTAACAATAACTGAACCGTTATTTAAAAATTAAAACTTTAAGATTTATGCACCTGTTACCCTTAGCCCTTTGCTGACTGTACAGTCGTCGACTGCATAATTGCAGCCCCCGCCCCGGTAGAGTTCTAAAATTACTATTATCGGAATGTTTTTTCATTCTAATAATTTGTGGTTGATAAATTGATGAGTTAGAAGACTTTAAGCTTCAACTAAAGCAGGTGTCTAGAATCTTGCTTGCATTGAAAACATTCTTATAACAGCCGTTTTGGAGCTCTACGGTGGGTCTGCAATTATGCAGCCGACCGTACCTACTTACTGAAAATGTTGCTGTTGAATTTTCTAAATTTAATCGTTAATTTCATCATAAACTAGAGTGAATCGAACTTAGACGTAGCGTGAAACCACTGACATTACAAAAAAAATGTACTTACTTCCGTCTTTTGCTTCTTAATTAAACATTATGTGTTGCTATTTTTAGTTTTTTATATACTTTTAGTTATCAAGAGCTATAGCATTTGCCGTTCACCTACACATTCCGGTGAGAAGGAACTTTTCTTGTTATCATCACCCTCTCAGAAAGCCCAACACAGGGAGGTTATTTCAGCGAAGCTTTTACGACGTTAGAGATAATGCAACTTCAATCTAATTCCCACGTAATGAAGGAAATCTAGCGAAGGAATTGAATTGCTGCAAAGAAAGTCAATTTCAAAAGAAAATTCTATTTTATTTATGTTACGGCTACTGCTAAACAATTGTGCCGTATAATTTTCTCAAAAAAAATCGTTGGGGCTTTCATTTTTGGGCACCTACCTCCCTAATATATCAAATTGAATCATCTCAACAAACAGAATAAATAAAACCTTCAAATACCTAGGTTTTTTCAGGCTTATGTTGCGTATAAAACTCTTTATACGGTGAATACTCAGACTAAAAGAGTTATTTATTGTAGTCTGAGGGTGAATATGAATGAATTCGTTAAAATAACAAAATTGTTGACAAAGACCTGTGTTGAATTTACAAAACAGTAGCAATTAGAGATACTTTATGTGATTGTAGAAAACGTTGACGTACTAGCACCTGCTATCTTATATTAAACTAGCTGCGCTCTGCGGTTTCACCCGCGTAAGTCCCGATTCCGTAGGAAAATCAAAATGAAAGTACAAGTAGTCTATAGCCTCCATCTATAAATGGACTACCCAACACAATAGATTTTTTAATTCGAACCAGTAGTTCCTGAGATCAACGCGATCAAACAAACAAACTCTGCAGTTTTATAATATAAGTATACAGGGTTATTGGAAATTAATTGACACGGCGTTAAGGGCTTCTTCTGTGCACCATAACGATCAACTTTTGTTCTACGACTTTTGGAAATTCATTATAAAAATATGCCATACAAAAATAAAAAATTAAATCCAACAGTTCAAATAATACTCAACTCTACGTCTACGTCACAGAATCAATCATAGTAAGTATGGTACAACCCGATCGGGTCGCACGCAGTGCGCCCCGTGCCAATCGCGCGCGCGCACTTGCCGCATAGACATAGAAAATTACCAGACAGTACGAGAAACACTTAAATATTTTTTTGGGATATGTATTAAGTTTCGACAAAAGTCGTAGAACAAAAGTTGTTTGTTAAGGTGCACAGAAGAAACCCTTAACGCCGTGTCAATTAATTTCCAATAACCCTGTAGATTCATTGTCACGGTTTTACATCGTATTACTATTAACGCTAAAAAGGAATGCATGCATAGGGTATCCCAGCATTCTTCTTCTTCTCGTATAGTGGTGTGGCTCACCTATTGTTAGAATTTTCAGACTAAGTTGACCTAA
Source organism: Idaea aversata (assembly GCA_907269075.1). Lineage (NCBI taxonomy): Eukaryota > Metazoa > Arthropoda > Insecta > Lepidoptera > Geometridae > Idaea > Idaea aversata. Next base: position 6,533,799 of record OU026084.1, read on the forward strand.
CGACTGCTACTGGAGGTAGCAACCGGGACCAACGGCTAAACGTGCCTTCCGAAGCACGGAGGGGCTCACGAAAACACATTTTTTCCACACTGTTAATTGGTCACCCATCGAAGTAATTACCGCGCTAGGCGTCGCTTAACCGTAAACGATCAGCGAGGGTCGCTTATCTGTGAGCCTCCTCCAGCGTTTCTAGTACCTACTTCAGAAAAAAAAGATAAATAAAGTAGCAAAAAATATGGCAAAGGTTACAAGGACAAGCTTGAATAATTCAAATACGAGTATCTCTAAAAAATGTAAAGATATGGACTAGATAGGTACTAAAACATATTTTTGCTGAGATCGTTTTCAAATATTCAGCTCCTGTCCGAATACATGTCCCTCGGCAGTCGGCACGGACGGGCATTGGATTTGCATAAACCCTTAGCCCGATGTCTATTAAAGTTTCATTCATTGTTGTTTCAGGGACTGTGAAATGGCAAACTAGTGACGGTCCAGTGAACGTTGGATAAACTGAAAATGTGTTCAAAGGTAGCAAGTGTGATGTGGTTATTAGTGGTTTGTGTTAGTGTGGTGAGTGCCAATGTGAACGTGTCAGCGAGTACTGCGAGCGTTGGTGGGTCACGTGCAGCCTGGATGAAGGCACTGCTCGATCACCATGGCTGGTCAGAGCCCCTTGCTAATGGGACCCTCTCCTTGCAACAACCATGCGAGGACGATTTAAAAGTCTACCTATCAGCTCTGAACGACGGAATGCTTTGGGCTTCAAGAAGTAAGTATCTCTTTAAAAATATCTCTAATATCTAAATATCTTGAAGACCCAGTTGGCAAAATGGTCACCGTGCCGGACCACCAAACACAGGGTTGCGGGTTTGATTCCGCCTCAGACAAGTATTTATTGCTATGGCCTGTGGTTTGGTTGTTTCTACACATAAGTATATAAGTATTTACAAAAGAAAAGTATTTATGTAGTATATCCGTTGTCTAGCATCCATAAAACAAGTCTAGTTACTTAGCTTGTTATTTATTTATCTCTTGTAAATTTTGCGTGTTTAAAATTTTTCTTGTTTGTGGCCGTTTTTTTTGTTTGAAGTGTGACATGAGTATTTCTTTCATATATTACTTAAATACTAATACTATACTCCTAAAAATATTTTTTACGCGATATTCATAAAAACGTTCCTGTAATAAATAACGAAATTGCGACCCGTATAATTATAAATACCTAATAATGTTTTGGTCTAAGGCCCGTATTAATAAATCGCTCTCAATATCGATCTTGAGTGCGTATCAATCGAGTGAGTCTTGAGATTTGTTCACTATCTTAAGTTAGGCGTTAATTAATAGATAAAACTCAAGTTTAAACCAGGCTGATATCGCTCTTGAGATTTGAGACTGATCTTGAGAGCGACTTTGAATATACCGCTTTGTTCTTACCTTGAATGATATGTTCTTACCGTATGGTAGGTAATGTCATCATATTTTGCTGTCAACTTGTTTTTAATGTGAAAATATTTTAAAAAATGTAAGATTTTTAAGGCCCGCAATCAGACTTGAGTTCACGAAACTACATCTTGAGACATATCTTGAGAGCTGAGTTTGATTTATTAATACGGTATGACTCAAGTGATACGTCGCTCTTTAATCGCGTCTTAAGATAGGTTTATTAATCAGCGCAACAACTCAAGAGCAAACTCAAGATTGAAATCGATATTGAGTTCGGTTTATTAATACGGACCTAAGTATTTCATCCGACTTATTTGATTAGTAGACTGAATAAGATTTAGGAACTGACTGGAAATTCGTTAAAGACTGATATTATCTTTAATCATTCTGTCTGTAGGGAACGTAGGGAACGTTTTTCCTTCAGATTTGTTAAAGAAAGTAATTCCAAGAAACCTATTACCCCGGACAGGCGCACTCGGCCAAAGTAATTGCTCTTACTTAGGTAATGAGGCTCTAAACGCTCTTTTGTGATGCTTTCTTCACTCGCCCGTGGAATTGACTTTGCTTATAGTAATTGAAGGTACCTTTATTACGACATAAATAAAATAAATAAATAAAATAAATATTTCAGGACATATTACACATCGCCATCCAGCCCCAAGCTAAGCAACTTAATGCTTGTGTTATGGGTGCCAGATAACGGATAAACTACTTATATACTTTTTTTTTTGAAGTGAAAACTTCTTATGGCGCGTTGGGCACTTTTGTGGGTGAACATTTTCAGCCGTTCTCGCGACAGATGAGATTTTGACAGATGAGATTTTAACAGTTATTGTGCTTCTACTACTATGCAATATTGAAAACAGCGCCATCTCTGTGCAAACGGCCGAACTACGATACTCACTTCTGTACAACAGTGTTAACAGCGACATCTCTCGGTGGATGGTGCAGGTTCGCAGCGAGCTGCCGTATTTTTTTTTTGTAAATATATACATATTATACATATAGGAAACACCCAGAACCAGAAACAAGAATTTATGGTCAGCATAAATACTTGTTCCCGGCGGGAATCGAACCCGCAACCTTCTGCGTCGCAGTCGGGTGTTCGCCCGACGCGCCACAGAGGTCGTCAGTATTTTTACATACAAGTGAAACTGGAAAGAAACAATGTTGTTTTATCTACCAAATTAATTCATAGATAACATCGTTTTTAGGGTTCCATTTAGTAATACCAAAAGGGTAAAAGCGGGAAGCTTTACTAAGTAATATGTCTGTCTGTCACCAGGCTGTATTTCATAAACCGTGATACTTAGCTAGACAGTTGAAAATTTCACAGATGATGCATTTATGTTGCCGCTATAACAACAAATATCTATTTAATTATATATTAAACTAGCTGAGCCCCGCGGTTTCACCCGCGTAATAATTTTCTACGAAATTTCCTTAATTTTTTCTTTTATAAGAACCTTCTCCTGACAATAACAAACACAACAAAAAAAGAATTGGCCAAATTGATCCAGGCGTTGTTGAGTTATGCGCTTACCAACACATTTTGCGATTCATTTTTATATATAAGATTATATTTTTTTTTTATTATTATTTATCTGTTAGTGAATTATTATTTATTATTATTATTTTATTATTATTTTTTATTATTATTTTTTAATTATTTCTACTCAAAACAGAATATTATTGTGATTATAGTACGGAACCCTTCGTGCGCGATTCCGACTCGCACTTGGCCGAATTTTTTCTGCATTATGAACATTAGTTCCAACCCGACCATCAAAACCAGATCCCGTTAATGATTCGACTGCGGTTGTAAAACATAATGGCACTCTTATAAACTTATCAACACTGTTATGGTATCTTACGTCATGCGTGTGCAAGAAAGTGAAAATACCTGCTTAATATTCTGCAAAAAGGCTAGAGGCGATTTCTAGCTAAGTATACGAGTACCTATGTTCCTACTACTCAGTAGCGTAGTGAGGGTGGAGGAGCGGACCGCCCAGGGCGGCACTATTATGAAGGCGGCAAAATTGTGAAAAAATATTTTATGCGGTCACTGGCGGTCAGTCAGACAATTAATTTATTAAGAAGTTAACTCTTACCCACTTGCACATATTGAATGTCCTTCCCGCCTAATACAGTTGTTGGAAATCACGAGGCGCCCCGCATCCTCACATGGTTTTATAATAAACTAGCTGCGCTCCGCGGATTGACCCGCGTAAGTCCCGATCCCGTGGGAATATCAAAATGAAAAGTAGCCTATAGCCTTCCTCGATAATTGGACTATCCAACACAAAAATAAATTTTCTATTCGAACCAGTAGTACTGAGATTAGCTCGTTCAAACAAACAAGCTTTATAATATTAGTATAGATATTTTTCGCTAAATTCTTTCGTATCGTTACGTTTTTTATCTACAACCACCAACTTTATTATTTTTATGACGTCAAAAGGGCGACAAATTATGACTCCGCCCCGGGCGACCCTTGCTACGCCACTGGCACTACTCAGTTCGTCTCATCTGGTAGCCAAGTGGGTCAGCCGGCCTGCAACTTGAGATATCTACTCTAACCCGCTATAATATGTTCATTTCTTACTTTGTTACGGTCTTAGACATTTTCCTAATGGGATTAGTTTCTATTAAGTAATACCACGTAAAACGTAAAAGTTTCCCTTTCTTGTTTTAGTGTAAGTTATACGGAATAGAAGATTCGATTAATTTAAATAGCCAAGTACTTACGGATGCTTGTTTACTTTTTATTTTATAATACCAGACTCATAATAGCAGTCTGTAATGAGTAATTATTATACTATACTAGCGACCCGCCCCGCCTTCGCACGGCTATATTATGCATGTATTATACATATCAACCTTCCTCACTGTATCTATTAGAAAAACCGCAACAAAATCCGTTGCGTAGTTTTAAAGATCTAAGGATCTACTACCATGACGGTTTTCATCCAAATCCGTCCAGCCGTTTGCCCGTAAAGTGGGATCAAACAAACAAATAAAAAAATAAACGTTCTTATTTATAATATTACTAGCGACCCACCCCGGCTTCGCACGGCTATATTATGCATGTATTATACATATAAACCTTCCCCTTGAATCACTCTATCTATTAAAAAAAACTGCATCAAAATCCGTTGCGTAGTTTTAAAGATTTAAGCATACATAGGGATATAGGGACAGAGAAAGCGACTTTGTTTTATACTAAGTGATGATGTAGTGAAGTTAGGATTATTTTATATCTACTTAACCTATTAAAGTTAAGTAGATAGAACTGCATGACCTTTCATCTCTAGTGAAAGCGAGGTCCTTTCGTGGCTTTGGTCGCACAATAGTTCAGTGACCGTATTTATTTGCAGCTAACTATCTACGATTAACTGCATTTAGATTATAGCTGCATTAATATTGACCTTCACCAACTGGGTCAAAACACCTTTGATGAAGGTCATTATTTATTAAAAATACATTAGACATTTTAAACTAAGGTCGGTAGTTATTTAACTGAAGCTTGTGCAAATACCAAGTCTGATTTAGAATGTTTCTTAGAATGACTAACGTAATAAATGTAAGATAATACCTATTATGATAAATAAATAAATATTGCAGAACCTTCCACACATGGTCCCAAGCTAAGTAACTAGACTTGTGTTATGGGCGCTAAGACAACGGATATACTACTTATATACTTATCTTTTGTAAATATATACTTAAAATACATAGAAACAACCAGACCACAGAACCCGCAACCCTGTGTTTGGCAGTCCGGCATGGTGACCATTGTGCCAACTGTGTCGTTAAATATGAAATAGTTTATTTAATAAGCTAGATGATATTTATGAAACTATACTTTCTTATGAACTGGGAGATTTCATTTCAATTCGTAGTTTTTTTCCTCTCCCTACTTAAAGATTTAAAGTTTCTATGTTTTGATTGTTTGTAGAGTTTCTAAACGAATTCTTTCTACTGAATAAATCACTATGTGGGTAAAGATATAAAAAATGAAAACACATTTCTCTGTTCAAAAACAATGTTCGTCTCTCAATAAACAACATTTATAAAACCCAAGCCTTACAAGTAGGTGAAATAAATATTCTTCATAGAGCTACAAGCTCTAGAACCAACAAACAATCCTTTTGTATCTTTTTACAGCCGTCCAACCTTGTATAAAATTTATAAAAGACATTGGGTAGCCCATGTTTTTCTTGTTAAACACAGCATGAAAGGAATTCTTTGGACGTTGAACAAGTAAACAAAACAATAGGTAGGTACATTTAGGTATCCAACCCGGAAGTATAAGATGTGGGTGTAATATATAGGTCTTTGAAAGAATAACCTAAGTAAGTACAGTATGCGTCATTAGTCCACTATGAGTTTGCTACCATAGTACTATCAACAAGTATTGGACTTTCGACCTTCTTCTAATAGACGTTACACACAAACATAAATACAGGTTGTGCAGCGAATGGTGAGCGATGGCGGAAAGAGGAAGGGGTATGCGCAGAAGTCAATTTTTAGGTCTGTTTGGGCGGGGGGACAGGAGCGAAGAGAGGGTCAGTTGCTCACATCATCGCTCTCTGTTCCGCACACACGTCTTTAGCCGCGCTCTGTCCCGCTCCCGCACGTCTAAGTACTGTCGCGCACATAAAAATTTACCATCACTCGGTTAACATTGCAGCCGCGTAGCTAACTTTACCCAGATCGAAAATTCAACTTTATACAGAAAAACTGGTAATCATTGGTGCAGGCATAGAAATCCATGTTCGTACCTTTGTTTAGTAAATATACAGGACAGTATTAGTTCCGTGGTTTGAAATTCGCGCCAAAAACAATAGAAAATATAGATTTGACAGCAATCTGACAGTTTAAAGTGACAGTGACACATTAAAAGATACCAAAAAATATGTTTATTTAATTTGAGTTCCATATTAGTAGTCTATCTATAGTTTAATAGTGTAAATTACAGTGAATAAATATACTGTATAATAGTAATAGTATTTACTTAAATGAATGTTTTTCTGGTTGGGCAAAATCATATATGGTATGTAAACAAAGTATGACGGTTTGGCTGTAATAATTCTGTGCGCGATTGTACATGCGCAAACCATCCCCACCAATTTCCGCCATCGCTCACCATTCGCTGCACAACCTGTACTTGAATTAAAAGTACTCAGTGTGATTATTATTTTCAACAAGTTAGCTATATGTCTTTAGTTGGCCGAGTGGTATAAGCCGCCACCAGCTACACCAACCGACGTGGGTTCGATCCACAGGTTCTTACGTTGTTATAATGTTCAAATAGTGCTGCACAGGATTGTAAGCGTTACGGTGCCGGTTGACTTTTGAACGTTGATTGTGCTTAATTTTTTTTATTCATCATTATATAGGTCTACTAGATCTATCTTTTATTTAAATTTAGGATGAATGTAGGTATTTTTTTAAGATTAGGTAAGACCTAATTTTTCTAAGGGATCGTGATCCAAAAGAATTTCATTAAATAAGGTCCTAATACCTTCAAAAGGTGATGAAGCTTCAAAGTTTTAAGCTCTGTAGGTATAGGTACTTAAGTTAAGTTTGTAAGATATCTGATTTAAGGTATAATTAAGTTTTCAACTTTGATGTTTTTGTTGATCTTAGTCCGTTTGTCTCACAGATTTGTCTGTTTTGTCCTGTCAAAAACATTATACTACCCACTTGATGTCAACACGTCCCCCCCACACCTCGCTTTTACCCAATTTATGTTGTGTAGAAACTATATCGGCCTAGTTTCCTAATCCCTACCAGCGTATCCCCCCTGGTAGGGATAAGTGGATTTTTTATTTTTATGATAGGTGGAAATTGACTTCCACTTATCCCTACCAAGTGGTTTTTGTTGACAAGTCAACACTACTATGCACAACCGAAATTTTTTGTTAAAAATATTTACAGAATATGACTGTTTTTTTAATAATTATACTATGTAGTGAACTTTTTAAACTCACACGATTTATAGTAATTATTTTCCCGGGTCTTTAATCGCGTATTTCCTCGCGACCATGACCATTGTAACATAGTCGAAACGTCTATGTTATAATAATTACTACTGTGTGATGAATACGCATAAAAAGTTCTGAAATAACATGACTGTTTTAATAAATACGAATGCGAATAGATAATTTTAAAGTTCTAAAATAACATAATAATAAAATATCGTGTCAATCCGCAACAAAAGTTCTTCCTCTTTTCTATAATTTTGGTCTACAACGTTTCCAATATGATAAACTATCGTTTTGATAACATTTTCTTTTCATAAATCACAGAGCATTCTGTACCATTATTGTTCCCACACCTGACCGCTTTCCGTGAATATGACGCATTTTCCCGTTAACTGGCAACCCCGTGACACAGGTTGGCTTGTCGACATTCTGGGGCTCTATTTTGGACTCGTTCGCCCCGGGTCGAGCGCGATTTCTACTGATATTCGTTCGACATCGGAAATTCACTGTTTTTGAATCGCTCAATCGTAACTAGTGGTCTCTACCACTCGTCGCCGACAGGCGAGTGGTAGAATAAACGTCAAACATTGAGAAACGATCTTTGAACAATATTTATATCTTTTGGGATTATTTTGAATGTTCGTCGGTAATTACCGGTTTTCAATTTTCTGCGTAAAACGAATACTTAAAAATTAACATTTCAAATTTTGACGACGAACGAACGATTCAAAACTACAGAAAATTGGGTCATGCGACATGCGACGAGCAAGACCTGTAAGCGTATACGACGAAGCTGTGTCACACGAGCGATTCAAAAATAGAGTCCCTGATATAAAGTATTGAACTTTTGAAAACTGTCAGTGTATACCCGACGGAATAAAAGTTCGACCTTTTGTAGTGTCGTATGTTTTCTATTTTCTAGCCATTATGTGACATTTTATATTTATAGATTTTATACCTGTAAGGATTTTCTTTGGGCCTAGAGTGATGTTTTGGAGACATATCTAAAAAGTTTTAGAAGGGAATTTTATTATAACAAATACAATGTATAAAATTAATAACTTTATTGTTGTTTAATCTTGAAGTAGAAATATTTTGCGAAGTAGTTATGTCGCGCTCATTAGGTACCTACTCTACCTACCTTCTCGAGAATTTTACAAGAAATTATTTTCTATTAATGAAACAATCCGTAACAATTTCTGTTGGAAACTTCCCTTTGAAGTTCTTTTTGATTTACAAAGATAAGTTTTTGTTATTTTTGTATTATAGTATTTACCTAGTACCTATTTATAAATAGGTAATAGTTAGAGTTTTTTCCAGACCTTTGAAGTCGCTACTTTGATATAAATTAATAGCAAAACATGAGCTTCTTTTGTTAGCCTTTGTCTACTTATATTTTGTTTATCACTAACTACCGATCTAGTATTTCGAAATATGACCTTTTTCAAATATAAATCGGAATACACCGAAATGGGGATGTATTTTACATTACACTTTTGGCATATCTATAAAATATTATACCGACTTCAGTGATTATAAAGTTACAAAAACTACAATTTTATTAGCTGTGCAACGCGGGCTATAGTCCATGTAAATCCAGATTCCATGGAAATAAATAAAAAATCTTAGTTATGACACAGGAAACCCTTTGCAAAATTCCACGTCTAGCGGTTACGACTGTGCTTTATCATCGTCAATGAAAATTACGTTTCATGAAGTATTAAAGATACCTAGATTTCTATTTACCAATTGTCAGTCAGTCATGTTAACTAAGGTCGAGCTCGATAATTTTAAGCGCGCGATTTCACGAATCCTATTGCATCTTAAAGGCCGTAGCTATAATAACGTAATGGATGTGAAACGAAAATAATGAATCATTAAATGTAAATATATCGTCGGAAATATCTGTGGCAAGGCAAAAGATATTTCCAACATAATCTGTGGCAAGTTCAGTATTAATAATTCCATGAGTTAACATGACTGACTTGTATTTCTTATTCCCTTTTTCTTCTTACTTCTCTCTGTGTTTGTAGGTATCTTAAAAAAGTAAAATATATATTATATTCATATTGCTATTAGGTACCTACTGTCATTCATCCCTTATGTCTTTTTTTAGTAACTTTAGTTTGAAATCTACACGTTTTGATAGTAAGGTATATATATTTTAAATTAAGGCATTACAAGACCTAGACGATGCTACTAAGATCATCTGGCGTTCGTGTCTAATTATTAGTAACTATGACGTTTTAATATCAAGACGTTAGGACGATATCGTCATTTTGCAATAAGCATAATATCCTGATTGAATGACCCATATAACCATGCTATTGTTGTTTTTTTTTTACTTTATAACCCTTTCTGAAATCACCATGGTAGATACTCGTACAAATTATACTCAAGTCTTCCGCAATTATAAGGGCAAAAGAGAAAACGGACTTCACGGAAAATTACTTCCATTTTAATTTACACTTATTTTCGGGTCAACGATAACAAAGAGGTTTTACTCAGTTTGTTTCGTGTTTGAGGTTTTGGCGTTGAATAGGCAGCTAATGAAACCATTTCTTAGATAAAAAGTTTAAAGGTTAAGTTAGTAAGAGTTGAATAAACTTTGAAAGAAAGGTACGAAAAGGTATAAGTAAGGTATAAGAGATTTGTACCAACATTTAATCTTACCTTATAATGTTGATTATTCTAAATTATTTATTTTATTACTTAGTTACAAACTCATTAATGTTTCATAATTTTAAGATAAAGTGCGAACTTATTAATTTAACTTGTTAATTTTCGACTGGCTAAGTTTGGATGGATGTATGAAAAAGATTATACTTCGGAATTATTAGACCGATTTTTACGTTTACACATGGCGCCATCTTATAGAGACGTGATATAGGCTTAGATTTATAGAGACACTTTATAGAGACGTGATGTATTTGTTCAGATATTTGACGGATCAACGGATTTTACGGGATCATGGATTAAGCGGGGAAAACAGCGGGGCATTGCTTTTAGAATTTAAAAGGACCGTCATCAGGGCCGGATTAACCATCTCGGGGCCCCTAGGCACAGCTCGTTTCGGCCCCCCCTTTTTCATACCACAACAACGCAATTTGGAAATGTTTACTGTCTACCTTACGAAATAGAATGAAGGTACCATCATCATCAACAACAGACTTCAGTCATCACATTGCAAAGGTATACTACGCCTTCCTTCAAGTGAAAAGACTTTCGCCACAATCCACAGGACGAAGTATCGGAGTCATTTAAAAATGAAACAAAGAATAGGAAAATCTTGCATATTTTTATAAAACTAACATGTTTCACTTTTACCGTGGATTCATAAAACCACACAATCCCCTTTTTTTTTTTCATTTTTTAATCGGGAGTGCTGGGCCCCTGGTCATAGTGGGCCCCTAGGCACTGGCCTAAAGTGCCTTATGGATAATACGGCACTGACCGTCATGAATACCCATTAATAATTTTGAATTAAACAAAGATTCAAGTTTCGCCTCATAATTACTAAGTTGGCTTTGACATATAGCTGCATTTTTTTCCAACAGTTTTTTTTTGTATTCCATAATGAAAGGGCACCTAATTAAATACTATAAAACATTGTAAAGTGAACCTAATTGAAATACTGCAATATTTATGTAAGTATAGACATTTTACGTTCTGGAGTTCTGTAATTCAGGAGATATTTTAATTATGACTTTATAAAAAAACTAGCTGTGCCCCACGGTTTCACCCGCGTTAGTCCCGATCCCGTGAAAATATAATGGCGAAAATGAAGTAGCTTTAAATCAGCTTAAATGTGAAAACCGAACGCTGAGCAATTTCACAGATGTCAGATGTCAAAGTGACATTTGACAGATGTCAAAGTAACAATTTTTCGACACTTTTCGTTATATTTTGGACAATTCACACATTATCTTTATAAATTATAGCCTATGTTCTATTCTGATGTATAAGCTATATTATTGTAAAGTTTCATTAAAATTTATTCAGTAGTTTTTGCGTTAAAGAGTAACAAACATCCATACATCCAGACATCCATACATACAAACTTTCACATTTATAATATTAGTAGGAAGGATAGGATGGCAACGCGTCATCGATAACTTCCGTTTTAGTTATTGTTGAAACTACTTTCGTTCCATCCTTTAATGTGATGTAACTACATCACATAAATTCAAGGCTCTACAACTGGTTTTCTCGCAACTTTCCAAAGTATTCGACTTAAACCATGGACCTATGACGACGGAGCTCCGTGGTAGGTAATTATTACATCACGCTGTTACGGACAGAACTAGTTTATTTACCGTTTGTGAATGAAATTATGATTGACCCAGTTTTAATGATAATTCAAATATTGCAGATTTTCTAGAAAGTTTTTATTTTTATTTGTAGTCCTTTGCGTAGCGTTGCGTGTATGAAATGTTTAAAAATTTTCGACACGATTTAAGTAGTTAATATTCATATATTATGCTAAAAAATTGCTTAACGTCCCTACTTTACAGACTTTTTTATATTGTTGATTTCAGAAAATTTAATTTAGTTACGTATAAACGTTTTCCCCTAAGGCATTTTTACTTTGAAAGATTTTCCGTAATGAACTCTAATGTTATTGGAAACGGCAAAAGAGAAATACTTATTATTTAATTAGCTATCTTTACAACTTTGTTTCTCTTTGAGGCAAAAACACGGTTGTCATTTTATATTTTATCCGTTCCTAAATAAATTATACCTCTCTCTAATACTTTGTTATCTATTTTTGTGTGTAATATAAAAAAATACCTGTTACATTATTATCTGGCTTTTGGCCTAAAACTCAATGGACCAATGTCTCAATACGCGCCTATCTCTTGTTTGGTATAGGCATAACGCGATTTAGGCACATTTAGGTAATCTTCTAATATATATAAATTAATTAACCGATTTTAATCAAATTTGCACACCGTGTGCAGTTTGATCCACTTGAAAGATAAGATAGCTTACATCTTAATTTATCCCAAAATTCCCACAAGATCGGGAGTTACGCGAGTGAAACCGCGGAGCGCAGCATTAGTATACCTATATGTATAGACTAAACATTCGTCCACATAGGAGTTGCATTTTCCAAAATCGGAAGCTCTTAATAGCTATCTGCCTACTTAGACTAACTGTACCGGAAAACGTTGTTTTGCCATTACAAAAAACACGGGTTGATTTGTGAATCTAAACCATCCAGGGCGGCACCCAAACGCATACAAAAAAATCATTCAAGTCGGTCCAGCCGCAGCCGTTTAGGAGGAGTTCAGTGACATACAGTACATAAAATATACATACTAGCTGCGCTCCGCGGTTTCACCCACATAACTCCCGATGCCGTGGGAATATCGCGATAAATTAAGATGTAAGCTATCCCATCTTTCAAGTTGGATCAAACTGCACACGGTGTGCAAATTTGATTAAAATCGGTTAAGTAGTTTAGGAGTCCATCGCGCACAAACAACGTGACACGTAATTTATATAAATTAAGCAGAAGACTAGATATATGAAATAAATAAGATGAATACCGTGTTTAATAACATCGTCGTCGTCAAGTTTCAATCTTGAAAAGATGAATTGTATGTCTACCAAAGCTGGAGGGCGGATGAGGGCGGGAAGCCCACCTCGTCTCGTCCCCGGCCCGTGCTGCTGCATCTCGCCCTGCTAATGTTAGAATAATATGAACTGTAATTTAAGCACGCTCTTGTTTGCTCTTTACCTTTTTATAATTTATACTAGCGACCCGCCCCGGCTTCGCACGGCTGTATTATGCATGTATTATATCTAAAAACCTTCCTCGTTAATCACTTTATCTATTAAAAAAAACCACATCAAAATCCGTTGCGTAGTTTTAAAGATCTAAGCATACAAAGGGACATAGGGACATAGGGACGGCGAAGAGTGACTTTATTTTATACTAGCGACCCGCCCGGCTTTGCACGGCTATATTATGCATGTATTATACATATAAACCTTCCTCTGGAATCACTCTATCTATTAAAAAAACCGCATCAAAATCCGTTGCGTAGTTTTAAAGATTTAAGCATACAAAGGGATATAAGGACAGAAAAATCGACTTTGTTTTATACTATGTAGTGATAGTGATATGTAGTGATAGTGATAGTGATTTTACTGCTTGCTGCTTTGTATAAAGTTATTGTTCTCTTTGGTTTGAATTGTGCACCTATGAATAGGGCCATGAATATAGCAATGCTATAAATAAATAGTTATAAATACAACTTTGTATTTATTATGTTTTAGTTTCGATGTTTTGTTCTAGAAACAGTGGTTTCCTAGAGTTTATTAATGAGTATAAATATAGGAATGCCATATATAAATAGTTATGAATACAACTTGTACTTATTGTGTTTTAATTTGAGATTTTGAGTGATTTCCTGATTTCCGAGAGTTTTAAGTAAAACTATTCGTTTGCTACGAGTCGCTACTACTATGTGTATTCCAATGACACAAAAATGTACAAATTGTAATGATAAAGTGTTAATAAGTAAAACGTGTGCGCATTGACCTGTGACATAACTCGCACCACGAGTCTCATTGTTGCGCAAACGCAGCATTACGAGTAAATCGCGAATTTCATAAGTATCCCGTGAAAGTAGCGATTCATTTCACTCACACGCACCGCTCGCTCGCTGCTGGCACACTCTGCAAACTGTGGTAGCCCGCGGCAACCACCGACTGGTAGACAAGTACCGCGTTGACGATAAAGGTTCCATGAAACAGGCTTTGCCGGTTCTCGGTGACATAATCTCGTTAATCACAGCTACGTTTCAGTATGTTCGTGTCACAATATCGTAAATATTTGTATTTTAGCGGCTTTCTTTTATGTCGAATTAAAGGTACCTAGAGAACCTACCTACTCAATTCATTACATTAACATCGCTAAATGTATTTCGATTTATAATAAAACTAGCGACCCGTCCCGGCTTCGCACGGCTATATTATGCATGTATTATACATATAAACCTTCCTCTTGAATCACTCTATCTATTTAAAAAACCACATCAAAATCCGTTGCGTAGTTTTAAAGATTTAAGCATACAAAGGGAAATAGGGACAGAGAAAGCGACTTTATTGTTTTATACTATGTAGTGATACGGCTTATTTCGTTCCAGACATATTGACAAGGTAATTCCTCTGGCCACGATTGACTAAGCTAAAAGGCTGGTATAGGTGCTAGGTAAATCTACTCCAACCATATCTTACCTATCCCATACCTATGGGATAGGTATGGGATAGGTAGGCCAGGCACTATACGGCGTCTTAACAGATTAGCATGGATTAAGTTCTTAGCGCTAAATAAATAATTTACATTGTCGTAACAACCAACCTATATCTAAAATGAATTACTTTTAAATTAATTTAATTCCAAATAGATCCTTTACTGAAATGGTTTAATACAGGCACTTAATTGCTACACGTTGTAAATCATATGACGCAGTAGGTAGTAATTGTGATTCCGACCACCACCGCTCTGATTAATGCCATGTAATAATCTGATAGATAACGTTGGTAGGTAGGTAACCTACTTCTGTAGTATTCACATGGTATTCGCCAACTTATCTAACAACCTACCACACGCACTTGAGCCGAGTTTAATAGGTACCTACGCATAAGAAATTGCCTCACTGAGGCCGTCCCGTCCCGTTGACCGCTTACGGATTTGTAAATAATTGTGTTTAAATGATTGTAATGTTATTTCATAACGAGATGACCGAGTTATTTTTGTCCGGTATACCGCAATATTTGAAGATGAAAGAGTTTAGATTATTGAATAAACTTTTTTTGGACGCTTCTAAGGTTTTGATACTTGTAATAACAATTCAGGGTGGTTGATTGGTTTCATTTATTTATTTGCAGGATCCCTTTCTTTTCACAAAAGGGTGATGTCATTAAGGACCTACCTTTAAGACTAAAAATGAGATTTAAGCGTGATATATTAGAAACTAGCGACCCGCTCCGGCTTCGCACGGCTATATTATGCATGTATTATAGGTACATATAAACCTTCCTCTTGAATCACTCTATCTATTTAAAAAAACCGCATCAAAATCCGTTGCGTAGTTTTAAAGATCTAAGCATACAAAGGGAAATAGGGACAGAAAAAGCGACTTTGTTTTATACTACGAGTATGTAGTGACAACGAAATTTAATTAGGATTTTAGGTCAAAATTTGAAGTAGTGCGTTTCTTTTTTTTGTTCAGTTTTTTAGTAAAGTCAGATACTTAGATTGCCAGAATCTCAGCGTCCCTAATGTTGGGTAAGATTTATATTAGTTAATTGCTGGTACCTATTGCCACTTGAGTTACCAAATCTTCACACGGCCCATTAGACCGTATAAACTATGAAATTGAATAGTTCAATTAAATGACTAGCAAAGGATATTGCTTAAAAATATGATGCTACATTCGTTACACTGCGACAGAAGGGGTCAGTTCGGTTGCTCGTTTTATTGATGAATGTCTACAAAACGAATAGCTTTTTTTGAATAAAAACTTCCTTCACTTTGAGCGATAAGGCCGCCCTTTGTAACACTTACCCCCGAATATTGAAAGGCTACTTAATCTTAAGTGGCGTTTAAATTGATTTTAAGTGTATGTTTTCTATTGAAGCCTAGACTTAAATTTCAATTTAAGCGCCACTTAAGATTAAGTAGCCTTTCAGTATTCGGGGGTTAGACTTAAGTTTTGTTTTTTATATTGTATGTAATTTAAAAATGGTGTTTGCAATAAAGAATTTATCTATCTATTTATCTTCCCAGAAATTTAACAATTTAATACTTCAATACCTTTGAGACCATTTCAGAAACATACTTTCAAATATTTGTAATATTAACCTTTGTGAGCGTGATCACATGAAAAAACCCATGAGTTTCTTGTGCCTTCTTCTCATTGGTGGGCGCGTTCCGAAGGCACACATCCTAACTTAGTTCTTAAGACGATTTTAAATGGTCTTTATACAAATAATGTATTAAGCATCCAAGGAAATAAAAATAAATGACTTTTGACTTTCAACATCTTCGATGACGCAATTTAAGAAAGTCGTAAGTAGGTAGATATTACAATCGTCAAAGTACAGTAAATTGCGTTTGAGAACCTGGTACATTAAAACTACGTAATAGTCTTGAGAAAAATATTGGAGCTGGTACAAAATTGACCGCGAAGTGGGACGTTGACCGACCGTGACTGCCGCATACGGCCATTACGATGCTACTAACACCGTCTTCGCAGTCTTCGACTTCGGTCATACTAAATTCTCCGACTAGGAGGACCAGGGGTATCAAACTGGATTTTACATAGGGCCATTTCGAAAATTACAGATGTGTTAGCGGGCCAGACATAAAATAATTAAACACGTGCATTTTTATTTGGTGAGGTAGGTACATTTATTAGGACTTTTTATAATTTTTAAGGGGTACCTTGCAGATTGGTCACTGCAGGTGCGAGAGAACTGAAAATTTTAAAAATACGCTTAAATTTTTGATATTTAGTTTCCTACTGCGGGCCGCATCACGATGATTCCGGGCCGTATGTTTGACAAACCTGATCTAGACTGTTTGGAAATCTTATTCCGGAAATGCACTTGAAATTCTGAACGTTTTCGACATTGAAGAGGGGTTCTACTAAAATATATGTAGGTAGGTATGCTTCAAAATGCTCATTTATACTTAAGAGGAAAGGGTATATAAGCTCTCTCTCCATACAAATGTAGTTGACTGTTTGCTCCCTGGATTATGACACTAGCACAAACATTTTTGTTGCATAAAACCTATAACTGCCATGACTATGCCCCTATGTCTTGGTTTTTTACATATTCTAATTATCATAGAACGTACGAGTTAAAAACAAACAAAATCATATGTGCACGGAATCGAATCGTAGTCTTCTTCTCCCCCAGTTGGGGCAGGTTTGCTCCTTCGGACCGAGGGCCCATGGGTGCGGTTGCCGTCGCCGGTAGTCACGACTACCGGGTTTGTGGGACGGCACCGTGGGGCCCGCGGCCCCTGGAGTCTGCTGGGCTGGCGTGGAGAGGGCTGCGTCCGTCCCTGCGTCC
Source organism: Idaea aversata (assembly GCA_907269075.1). Lineage (NCBI taxonomy): Eukaryota > Metazoa > Arthropoda > Insecta > Lepidoptera > Geometridae > Idaea > Idaea aversata. The sequence goes on from OU026084.1 coordinate 6,551,327, forward strand.
GTGAGTTCGCGGGGGTAGGTGCACGGTCATGGCAGTTCTAAGTTTTATACTTAAAAATATTTGCTCTAGTGTCATTATCCAGGGAGGAAACAGTCGACTACGTTTTTATGGAAAGAGAGCCGGGTACCGTTCCTCTTAATGCTTGGAAGTCCAAACAAGCCTAATAAAACATCTCAAAAAGCTTCGAGCGTATTTAAAGAATTTTGTTAAAAGAGCACGTTTCTTACTCACTGTATTGGGAAAAATATATTTATCTTGGATAAAGGAGCTGTAATTTAACTTACAAAAAAAAACTCTGATCTTGTGGAAATGTTATTTTATTTATCTTCTTTCTTGATCAAATACGTACATTATTGCGAACCAGTCCGTATTATTTCAATTCAAAGTTCGAGTAATTGCTATCACAATTTGTTTTCTTTCCAACGTTATACAATAAGTAACTTTATTTGTAAACATAGGTAAAAAAACTGTCGGCAAGTAAAAAGAAAAGCAGTAAAAACACTGAATATTGTCAAACACTAATTAATTTTATGTCCGTGAGTCGTTATTTATAAATTTATGGTTTTCGCTCACTATCTCTATCTACACCTATACAGGGTGATTTTTTTATGTGGGCCTTCAGGGCTATATCCTAAACTATGATAGATAGCGAAAAATGCTGAAAGGAGTTGCGTGCCCGATTTTGACAAAAACTAAAACTGCATCATTAGATTTTTGAAAAAGTCATTACCCTAGCCTAGAATCGAACCTGTTGATTTTGCAAAAAAATAATCACCTATATTTTTATACCAATCGATAGTGTTGCTGATAGAGATCAATTCCTGGAAACAAACATAGTATGGCAAAACAAAGGAAATGGCTGAATTTTGTAGTTTTCTGTCATTTTCATCTTTCTGTCTCTGGCAAAACAATAGTGTGAGACATAGAGGACAAGTGTTATTATTCTAAATATTATAAAATAAGTTCTAAATGAAGTTCTTTACATACAATTTGTAAAAAAGTTCATATTCTTAGTGCAGCAGTTTGTTACGTCATTGGCCATACCTCCTCACTGCATTTTTTTCAGGGATGGTTGTATGAAAATTACAAAAGAATACTAAAATGAGCTATTTCCTTTAATTTGCCAGACTATGTCTGTTTCCAGGAATTGATCTCTATTAGCAACACTATCGATTGGTACAAAAATATAGGATGATTATTATTTTGGAAAATGAACAGGTTCGATTCCCGGCTAGGGAAAAATCTAATGATGCAGTTTTAGTTTTTGTCACAATCGGGCACGCAACTCCTTTCAGCAATTTTCGCTATCTATCATAGTTAAGGATATAACCCTGAAGGCCCACATAAAAAATTCACCATGTTTATAAAATTCTCGTGTGTCGTGGTGTTAGTTGCCAAACTCCACCTTACGTCTGAACCAATTTGTATATATTTTTTGTGTATATTCGTTAGATCTAAAAATCGAACAACTGTTTTTAATTTTTTGATGTGAAATATATAGCCGCACGTAAAACCGATTTCTGGCGTGGCGACGACGCATGCCGTGCCGACGCGTCGCCACGCTATATGATGGTATATATACAGGGTGTCCCGTAATGAATGGCCAAGCGGGCCCCTACGGATAGAAGACACTGTGCCGGATCAGAAAAACGAAAGTTATGTTCTATGAAAGTCTCTTAGTTTCCGAGATATCCGCCATTTTAAAAAAAATAAAAATTTCACCCCTTTCTCCATGTTTTGTTATGCCAAAATTGCAAATGAAGGAATTATCTCAATCTGTTTTTTAGATAGTATTCCAGAATAAATGTGCTATCAAATGCAAACAATATTTTTTATGACACATTGAAAGTTTTTTTTTAAACTAAGGTTTAACTCAAACTTTATGGTTTTTTAATTTTTTACCCTGAACTTTAACCTTTCCTGGTGTAAAAAAAATGTATGGTCACCCTGGTGCCAAATTGTAAAAAAACTTGCCTATTTCACTGAGATTCTAAAATGATATAATACGTGGTATTGCCAGCATTCAATACAAAATTAATTCCTATTAAAGTGAGCCAGAGCTGTCTTTTTTCCTTTTTTTCCATAGTTAATTCGGGGAATTTCAGAATTAAAATTTCTTGAATTATTTTAAGTACAATGAAGTAAATTTTGGTACTACTTTTACTTCACAAAAAGCATGCTGATTATTAATCGGAAAATCAATGCAATTGTTTATTTTCTTGTTATTTTGGTTCGCAAAAAACCTTTTAGTGGCTTAAAAGAGCATTAGCGATTAGATGCTTTAATTCTGGCAACTCATTGATATCTTATAATACAAAGGCAACTTATTACCTATTTCAGACTAGAATAATGTCTGTCAGAAAATGGCAGATAAACGGTGATTCCACGTGGATTTCTACCGGTAATATCTCAGAGTTAATACAGGCGGAGTGATAAATCAGTGTGATTAGGTATTTGCGGATCTCCGGCGTTTGAAATTTGGTATCCTGGTGTCGGAAACGGAAACGAGGTCCGTAATATGGGAAATACAAACAAACTCCACTAACTAGGTTAAAATGCTGCGGCGAACCACTGACTGGAATTCATTATTAGCATACCTATATTTATTTCTACCTGTTAGAGGTATATTTCATTAGTAGAGCAATTGTTAAACTTCGAGAACGAGGTTAAATACATACAAACATTTGTAGTTTATTTTTATTTTGTGTTGTAAATTGTAAATATGATTTCTTCTTTAAAATTAAAATTAGAATGAACCAAGGATGAACCTTATTACTCGCTAACCTTTTTTTATGTCAATTATTCAGAAATTCGAAGTAAAACGAAGTAAAAAAATGTTAAAGAGTTCAGAAATATTTTTAAGGGTTTAAAAACTTATTTATGCAGGATATGACTTTGTTCGATATTTATGATTTCGTTCATAATGTGCTTCGCGTAGGTAAATCTCAGAGGTAAATGTTCTGCGATACAATTCGATAAAATATGGATCGGCAATTAATTTAGCTTTTAAGCATTTAAAAAGCCATTAAACGATTCACAAACGATTATGTTTGTTATTGATTGATCTCTGGCGTTTGACTTGATAGCTTTTTTTGTGTTTATTTGTAGAGTTCCGTACCTCAAAAGGTCACTCTCTTGTCCGTCTGTCTGTCTGTCTGTCTGTCCGTGCGTCACCACCGATTTTCTCAGAAACGGATAAACCTAGCAAGTTAGGTGTATAATCAAGGTCCTGAGTCAACACGATAAAAAGATATGGGCAAATTTCTATTTTCACGAAAACTTTATCTTAATTTTCAACTTTTTTGAAGTGAAAACTTCTTATGGCGCGTTGGGCACTTTTGTGGGTGAGCATTTTCAGCCGTTCTCGCGACAGATGAGATTTTGACAGATGAGATTTTAACAGTTATTGTGCTTCTACTACTATGCAATATTGAAAACAGCGCCATCTCTGTGTAAACGGCCGAACTACGATACTCACTTCTGTACAACAGTGTTAACAGCGACATCTCTCGGTGGATAGTGCAGGTTCGCAGCGAGCTGCCGTACGCAGTTCGCGTCGCACGCTAGCGCCATCACTGATACACGAGTGAGCATTTTCAGCCGTTCTCGCGACAGATGAGATTTCGACAGATGAGATTTTACACAGATATACAGTTTTTTTTTATCTGTTTCAGTATTTGACGCATCAGGACAATACAGCAGTAACGTCCTTTTCGGCAATGAGTATTGGCTGGGTTCGCTGAACGCGTGCAAAGATCTGCAGTTGACGGAGTATCATGCGCAGACGCCGCCCTTCGCGACCACCTTTTACGTGGCTAAGATCAACCTCACAGTCGACAATGATCATATCCCTCAAGTAAGCCACTAACATTCTAAAAACATAAGTTAAATTCAAAAATTTATGAATAAGTACGAGACAAAAGATTGATAGTAAGCTTGAGCTTTTACATAAGTACCTAATAAAAAACCATAATAACACAATCCCACTATCCCAAAGTTTGGGTGTTAGTTTGTGTGTATGTTTGTTACTCCTTCAAGCTAAAACTACTGAACTGATTGCAATAAAATTCAGTATGAGATAGCTGGAGATCTGGATTAACATATAAGCCTCTTTTTATCCCGATATTCCCACGGGATCGGGACTTACGCGGGTTAAACCGCGGGGCGCAGCTAGTCGAATTTATAAGTTACTAGCTGCGCCCCGCGTACATACATACATACACACACACAAACTTTCAGATTTATAATATTAGTAGTATAGATAATTTAGTTTCTAATAACTTCAACAACAAACAACAAAGCTCTATAAAACGCTCAATAGGCACCACCATAGTTTACATGCAAAGTTAATTTTCCACTGTCAACAGAGTTTAATGCAAAAGTTTTACGGTCGCGGTTGGCCGCATCGCCTACGTTCTGCCGGAACAGAACACTCTGTATAAAGTTGGCACATAGAGCTATGCTTTACTAAGCCTATTTTAATCGAACCTGTAAAAACTGCAATGTAGGAATATTATGACATGTGTTTGAACGAAAGGCTTCTAATACGAAAAGGGCTTCTTAAAGGAAAAAGGGTTCTGAACTTTTGTTCTACAACTTTTGAAAATTCGAACCTTCTTTTGAAAATGTTGAGATTTTCTATACTGGAAAATAAGCTTTTTTCGGCAATAAAAACCACATATTAATTTTTCAAAAAGTAGTAGAAACTCAATAAACAAATGAAATTCCAAAGGTACCCGCTAACTCTAAGAAACAGACTATTCTATAGTAAACACAATTTTTAAATAACATTAAATATAAAAAAATGAAGGGTAAGTCAGCTTAAACAGCAGATTTTTGAGTAAACAAAACCTCAATTTTTTTCGGAAAAAGTTCGAATTTACAACAGTCGTGAAACAAAAGTTGTTCGCCAAGACGTCTACAACAACCTAGACGTCTTGGCGAATATAGCATTAGAAACCCATAGTCGAGACCCTTCAATGGCCAATAATGTCAATCCAAACTGTAGAACATAATTGTTGCAAAATCAAAGATTTATTATTGATGACAGTGACGGACCTATTAACCTCTAAGGGTAGGCGAAGGGTGATTTATTAGAAATTGGAAGGGACACAAATTGATTGCGGGAGACATAAGTCCGTAAGTGAACAAGTAAGCATTCGAAACTAATGCTTTTGTAACGACTATCAAGGGAATCACCATGTTTCCTACAATGCCTGCTCTAACTTCAAGTTAAAATGGCTGTTTGAAACTAATTTTGATAAAACGCCATAAACTTTGTAAATTATGTAGTCCCACGCGGTTTGAACTCCACACAATTGATTTCCTTAAGTTATTTAATGTTATCTAACTTTCTTACTTAGATGTGATTCTGATTAGGTGAAAATACAAGTAATTAGGTAGGTCAGTTATTTTTATAAAGTTTAGATAATTTCCTATATTTAGTATTAATCATCTAGTCCATTGAAATGTTGCATTTTTTGGGCTTAGCGTGCATTTGCTAGAGGACGCAATTTTATTTTTTAGATATCAAGAGGGGGTTAGTCTAAGCTTAAATCCAAGTTTGAGGGATTGTAGCTCTTGTCCCACGGCCGCCATCTTGGAAAAAGGAATTTAAATGGTTTTTATGGTTTATCTGACAAACTATAGGTCTCACAAAAAATATTACTTAACATTTTTTGTTGCAAATATGATTATCTACAACTTTTGTAAGGTATATTTTAGTCGTAGAACAAAAAACAAAAAGTTATAAACGAAAATCCATTACTATCCATTACTACAGACATAGAGGTTAAGGATAGTTTAATTAAAGAGTAAAGATTCAAAAATGTCCCTTCCCCAAAGTTTCCCTTGGTTATTATAAAATACTAGCTGCGCCCCGCGGTTTCACCCGCGTAAGTCCTGATCCTGTGGGAATATCGGCATAAAAAGTAGCCTATGTGTTAATTCAGGTCTCCAGCTATCTAGATACCGAGTTTCATTGCAATCGGTTCAGTAGTTTTAGCGTGAAGGAGTTATTACATTTCCGTACGCAAAGGTTAAAAACGCGACTCTTTTACTAAGACTCCACTGTCCGTCTGTCTGTCTATCATCAGGCTGTATTTCATGAACCGTGATAGCTAGACAGTTTCAAATATGATGTATTTCTGTTGTCGCTATAACGTCAAACTTATAACACCCCGTCGTTTTTGCGTGGGGGGGGTTAAAACAGAATATATTGCTACGGAACCCTTCGTACGCGAGTCCGACTCCCACTTGTTTATTTTATACTAGCGACCCGCCCCGGCTTCGCACGGCTATATTATGCATGTATTATATTTAAAAACCTTCCTCTTTAATCACTCTATATATTAAAAAAAACTGCATCAAAATCCGTTGCGTAGTTTTAAAGGTCTAAGCATACATAGGGACTGCAAAAAGTGACTTTATTTTATACTAGCGACCCGCCCCGGCTTCGCACGGCTATATTATGCATGTATAAAGCTTCCTCTAGAATCACTCTATCTATTAAAAAAAACCGCATTAAAATCCGTTGCGTAGTTTTAAAGATTTAAGCATACAAAAGGGATATAGGGACAGAAAAACCGACTTTGTTTTATACTATGTAGTGATTGAGTACCTTAATGAGACCTTTCGTTCCCGCAGAGCAGGTTGATGCTAGTTGGCGAGTGTGTGCCAGCACGGTGCAGCGCGCAAGACCTACGGTCGCTGCTGGAGTCAGCCGAGACAGCTGCCGCGGCCGCCGCGTCTGCATCCGGCCTCGACGCTCGCATCAACACCGTCCACGTGCGACCAGTGCCCGGCTCGTACAACGTATACGCTGACCCCAAATTCCACATACTTGGGTGAGTAACTACCAAACAAACATTCCACAACAATCTACTGCAGTTCCCAAGAGTTTCTCATTCCAACACGTAGACGACAGGTGAAAATTATAGCTTAAACTAGCGACTCGCCCCGGCTTCGCACGGCTGTATTGTGCATGTATTATATCTAAAAACCTTCCTCTTTAATCACTCTATCTATTAAAAAAAACGCATTAAAATCCGTTGCGTAGTTTTAAAGATCTTAGCATACATAGGGACATAAGGACGGCGAAAAGTGACTTTATTTTATACTATGTAGTGATGAAAGCCTGAGATTATAACTATACAATGAGTAACACATTAATAATAACGCCTAACAGTGCCTCTCCCCTGTTTACAAGGCCATTAAAGCAACCCTTTAAGCACTCCCTAAGCTTTCATCGCTTCTCCTTTCCGTGAAAAACAATCTACTGCGTTTCCGAACAGTATCTCATTTCAACACGTAGACGACAGATGAAAACTATGGCTAAAATAAAAGATTATAACTATGCAATAAGTAACACATTAATAATAACGCCTAATAGTGCCATTCCCATGTTTACAAGGCCATAAAAGCAATCCTTTAAGCACTCCCAAAGCTCTTCCTAAGCTATCATCGCTTTTCCTTTCCGTGAAAAACAATCTACTGCGTTTCCGAACAGTTTCTTATTTCAACACGTAGACGACAGGTGAACATTATGACTAAAATCAAAGCCTGAGATTATAACTATGCAATACGCCTAATAGTGCCACTTCCCTATTTACAAGGCCATAAAAACACACCCAAAGCTCTTCCTAAGCTATCATCGCTTTTCCTTTCCGTGAAAAACAATCTACTGCGTTTCCGAACAGTTTCTCATTTTAACACGGAGACGACAGGTGAAAATTATGGCTAAAATCAAAGCCTGAGATTATAATCTCATGTAGTGATGTGTTACTCATGCAATGAGTAACACATCACTACATAGTATAAAATAAAGTCACTTTTCGCCGTCCCTATGTCTCTATGTCCCTTTGTATGCTTAGATCTTTAAAACTACGCAACAGATTTTGATACGGTTTTTTATAATAGATAGAGTGATTAAAGAGGAAGGGTTTTAGATATAATACATGCATAATACAGCCGTGCAAAGCCGGGGCGTGTCGCAGGTTAACCTAATAACAGCCACGGAACGCCTAATAGTGCCTCTCCCCTGTTTACAAGGCCGTAAAAGCAACCCTTTAGCACACCCGCTAAGCTTTCACCGCTTTGCTTTCCATGAAAAATATTATTCTTGTGTCGCGTTTAATACCTACTAGCAACATTTGACAAATAATGAACGTTTACGTTACCTTTCATCCGTGAACAACTATGTTCTGGATCTGGCATTACGATCCACGTAGCAGAGAGCAGATAAGATCGAATAGTGGTCGTTATTCATTCACACGTGACGTGGCAAGTGATGGGACCGTGAATAATGTGCCAACACGTGCCATCTCTACACTGTCACCGATATAGGCTCGACGTTTTGATGTAAGGTATATTTACCGCATAATTCAATACATACATTCAGTTGTGAAATATGACGATCCATCGACTGAACAATAAAGTAGGTTTGTTTGTGTTTTATTTTAAAAACAAGTTCTCGTAGACAATCTCGTAGCAATTGTTCAGTGGTGCTACGAGATAATCAATCTGCCCAAGTTTTTTTTATAACTTTGCTTAATTTATTGTATTATTAAATTTTAAAGCACTTTACTTTTGAAATAATTGACAAATGCTGTCCTTAATAAGTTTTTTTATGAAATCAGAAACTTCGAGGCCTTATGACGAAATTTCATACTTACTTTAATAAATGAAAGCATTTTTATTTTATCAAAATTACTGACATTAAAGTACGAGGTAGTACGAGTACCTATCTCTACCTACATTAATCCTACAATATTATCAGACAACAAATATGAGTTGGATTGGGAGTTATTAGATTTTGTGTAGCCAGGCCCTTCCATCATAAGGATTACTTAAAATAGAACGTTCCCAGTAAGAAGGAATGTTATCTATTTAGATTCATAATGAAATACGATGTTGTAGCCTAAACATACTCATACATGAAATTACTTACAACTTGTAAGTGCCTTTACATTTCCGAAAAATATTTTTTTTTGGCTACGTAGCGCAATTTTGTAAAAATGCTTAAAAAGCGCGTTAACCTTAACCTCAATAAACGTTTAAAAAGCTTTCTACATCGAATATGTTGACGATGAAATGGAAAATCAATGGATTGATGAGATTAAACGGTTTACTGGTTAAACATTTGCCAATTCAACATAATTTCAATGTGGCCATTACGCGCTCGCTTCGCAAATTTTCGGTAAATCCCATTGTTACATACAATCCCCCAAATTAATAACTTACACCTTGATTAATAATATTATTTACCTACAAAAGTGTTAAAAATTATGTTATTAAGTATTAAAGATTGTCGAGTTTATGTGTTTGAAAAGGGATACCAGGGGTGGTCCCATAAAAATTTGGCAAATTGATCAGTTTTCGAGATCTACCAGTAGTAGTCCTTTAAACTAAAAGATAAAGATTGATAGAGCATCAGCGTATGTTGGTGGGGTTATTTTTCTCTTTTTATTTGAAGTAGATTATTAAATTAAGAAGAAATTCACTTTTTTCCTTTTCTGTTCAAATCAATTTTTTTGTACGTATTTTGCTTTTAAATCTATTAAAGAAAGATCATATTATATTAGATATTAGCATAAAATAAAATTTCGTCTCGTATCACGTAATTATTTCTCCCCTACCTAAACCGAAGGTAGTTGTGAAATACAGCTTAAAAAGCTTAAGCCGCCTAAGTACCTATTCAAAATTATCGGATTTTAAACTAACACAGTTATTTCCACTACGTACTACTACTACTACTTTATAAATTACTTTTAAACATAGTAAATATCATAAATTATAATAAAACTACCCCGCCCCGGCTTTGCACGGCTATATTATGCATGTATTATACATATAAACCTTCCTCTTGAATCACTTTATCTATTAAAAAAACCGCATCAAAATCCGTTGCTTAGTTTTAAAGATTTAAGCATGCGACTTTGTTTTATAGTACCTATGTAGTGATAAGTTCTTCCAGTAACATAAATGAGCCACTGAATCATTCGAAATTTATTTTGTCGCAGTCACTGGTAAAAAGTAGAGTACACAACTCGTGAAAAAAATAATTTATCTCGGTCCTTGTATCCCTCGAATTAAATTATCTTTTTTTTCACTTGTTGAATAATCTACTATTCCAGGTACTTAGGTAGAAAATATAGTTCCTTTTGCTCTTGCCATACAAAAATGTGACAATTATTTCCCATATACCATTAATACACACTCCAATTTCTCTTATCAGGAGCCAAAGGTACAATTTCCCATAAATAATCACTGTCATTTTATAAGCCTCCCTACATTATTGACCGAACGAGCGTAGCGAGTGAGGTCTAGTGTTGAGACGGTCGGTCGCTCGTATGTTTGTATGTTTATATGTTTGTATGTTTGTTCGACGATAACTTGAGTACCGTTGCTCTGATCTTCATGATTTTTGGTATACAAGTAGTTGAGGTCCATAGAAATTTTAAATTCGAACATGAGCAGGATCGGTCAGGGGGTTACGGAGACAGGGGGTCCAAAAGGGGATCTACCTCTTTGGCACACAAACTATAGGGCAAATATACCCGAGTGGGGTATCAAATGAAAGGGCGTAACTTCGGTGACAATAATATGGTACCATGGAACTGCTCTGATGATAGAGCTGGAAGGAATCTGCAGGAATTATCTCATTAGCCATACTTCATAGTTCATTCATTCAAACTACTCGTCAAGAATCGTCTTGACGAGGACTTGCTTTGCCTTTCAATGGTAACCAGGGTCTGATGATGAAACTGGAAGGTGGTCATAGGAACTTCGCAATGAAACGACACAACCCCATCGAGTTTGGGCTCGTTAGAATCGTCTTGACGAGTAGTTTGTCTTTCAATGGTAACCAATGGGTTTGATCTAACATATTTCGTTATCAAAGACCAAAAAGTATAAAATAAATTGATAGTTTAGAAAAACTAAAAAAACCCGCTTTAATAAAAAATACCAACTAAAAAATAGAAAATAAAATTTAATAATATTGTAAATAATAAGCGTGTTACATTGTGATTGCAAAAGAAAAATAATGAAGGTGTAGCATCACAACACAATGTAACACGCTTACTATTTACAATATTCTTAATCCAAAAACGGGTGTGATGATTGAGCTGGACCTATGCTTTTAGAACTTAACAACAACAACAACAAGTTATGCCTGTCGTGTTTGGATTCTCTAAATCATGACTAGGCACCTATCATTCAAATAAGATAGACCTGTCGTATTTGGAGTCTTTCGTCGTTATATTATACATTTTAGTACTTTACGCTGAAATATAATAATCGCTGAAAAAAACTCGTGAGGTCTCAGTTCGGGGCGAACTACTAGTTATATTAAAATAGGCTCTCGTGAGATCATTAACAACGCTTTAACTTAATCTCTAAGCTTTTCGCATCGTAAGAAAAATATTTATATTTCTACCTCAGCTGAATAATTTATGAATGTTGTAAAATATTCTTACTTATATTTTAGACGAAATTTTTATAGAAAATATTTTATGTTGGGTAAATACGCGTTAGATGTTCGTAATATTTCTGAGTTATTTTATATATCTAAGCTTGCTAACTTTTTCTGACATTAGGGCTTTAGAGTTAATTTAGAGCTTAAGGCTGCCTATTCACAGAAGCGGAGCGGTGTTTTCAACAATAGCGATCCGCAATAACTCCGTGTGCAGAGTTTTTATGCAAAACTATTGATGGAAAACGCTCCGCTCCGCTCCTGTGGGCAGGCAACCTTACTCTATTAAAGATATCAAAGTTTCACCTAAGAATACTTAGGAATTAGTTTAGGAATACATGAGTATTAACAGTTAGAAGTATATTTATTCAATATAAACACAAATCAAAAATTACATCAATATAAATTAGATACTTATCAAAAAAAAAAAACGCCAACAAATACCCCCAGTATTTGTTGCCGTAACTAATTCCTAAGTATTCTTAGGTGAAAGTTTGACATCTGGAATCGAGTAAGGTTAGAAGATCTCTTATACAAAATAGTATAAATACGATAAGCAGATTATGACACTGCTTATATGACTAATTATGGTTTTATTTAATCAGTTCTTGTATAGCAAACGCTACTATCACGTTTGCGAATTGCGAAAATTGTATGAAAAGTTGAAAAGCGGGCGTAATTTGAAAGTTTAACTGTCCATATAACTTCTGCGTTTACGCAAACATGGTGGTAACGTTTGCTATACTAAAAAACTCGCACCATGGGTACTTTTGGTCAGGGCTGGATTAACCATCTCGGGGCCCCTAGGCACAGCTCGTTTCGGGCCCCCCCTTTTTCATAACACAACAACGCAATTTAGAAATATTTAATGTCTAAAATTACGAAATAGAATGAAGGTACCATCATCATCAACAACAGACTTCAGTCTTCACATCGGAGTGATTTAAAAATGAAACAAAGAATAGGAAAATCTTGCATATTTTTATAAAACTAACATAAACATAATAATAGGGTCTTTGGGGTGTCAATAATAGACTTTGATACCATTTTGCCCTGTCAATAATACCCACACTTGAGTTGCTGATTTCAAATTGATATATTTGTCATTTAATAAGCGATTATTTCAGTTTAAAAATTAAATTATACAAGTTAGTAAATTAATAAAAATAAATACAAAAAAAATTAGTTAGATTAATTTCAATACAATCAAAAAATTCAGACATTCACCGTCACTCTTATAATGTCAATAATAAAAAACAAAGAAAAAAAGTTTCACTTTTACTGTGGTTTCACAAAACCACACAATCTCCTTTTTTTTTTCTTTTTTTAATCGGGAGTGCTGGGCCCCTGGTCATAGTGGGCCCCTAGGCCTAAAGTGCCTTATGGATAATACGGCACTGCTTTTGGTTGTATAAAAGTCATTGAAAGTAAATGTAGATAATTTGTCCACAGGTCAGCAGTTATACTAGTGATAGTGCTAATGATCGCAGCATCCCTCTACGAAGGTTACCTCGAGCGTCAGTACCGCCTTCTCAACGAGAAGGACCTTGAAGACGTGAATCATAAGCAACCTGTTGGTACTTTCGTTTATTTTCTAACATTCATTCCATGATGAAACATCCTTAATGAACTCAATAGGTATTTCCAGAGATACATATTTAGAATATAAAATTTATTTATTTTCGTGACTCACATGTTTCTTAGGTCTAGTTATATAATTGTAATGTCCATGGAATGCGTACGAAATACATTAACATAAAATAATCAATTATATTTTTTAAGAGGCAATAATAATTATGTCAAATTTTCATTTTTTCTTAGGTCATTATTTAATTCAATTAGATAACACACAATTTTGCACTTTCGATTGTCAGTAATATTATAATAATGAATTAGAATGTCAGATTTTAATATTTACTAGTATAGGTTTATTGACGACCTCTGTGGCGCGTCGGGCGAACACCCGACTGCGACGCAGAAGGTTGCGGGTTCGATTCCCGCCGGGAACAAGTATTTATGCTGACCATAAATTCTTGTTTCTGGTTCTGGGTGTTTCCTATATGTATAATATGTATATATTTACAAAAAAAAAAGTATATAAGTAGTTTATCCGTTATCTGGCACCCATAACACAAGCATTAAGTTGCTTAGCTTGGGGCTGGATGGCGATGTGTAATATGTCCTGAAATATTTATTTATATTTATTTATTTATTGTCAAAAAATTCGCTAATTGAATAATATGGTCTGATTACCAGCGAAAAAATAAATAGTGAAGTTTTAAATGTTATAATGTTAGTACATTTTCTAATGTCAATGGGTAGTACATTATAGATTTTAGCTACCAACCTAAAGGGTTTCTGAACTTGAAAAGGGTTTGTATCCACGGATAACGTGATCAGATAGAATTAGCCACTGATCACGCCAAGTTGATTACGTAAAACATCGAGTATTTTTCAAGAAACAGCGAAAAGAAATTATCGTTTTCATTGTAAGAATACCACAGAGTTAAAAGTCCGCAAATTATAGTATTAAAATTGATAGTATTGTGCTAAAGGCAAGTATATAAATGCTTATTAAATTTAAAAAATGTCTTGTTGTTAATACTTGCTCTACTTTATTTTGTAGAGATATTGTCTCTAAAAAGACAGGCAATGTATAACGAAATGTCCAATATATGTAGGATAGATATTGATATTTCGTGGGAAACATATCAGAATACATCAGTAGTTTACGTCCGTCCCTAGCAATCGTTCAGTTCGAAACTATACTTCTTGGAAATAGGTCACCCAACTAAACTTCGCAACTTTCGTTTTATTCACTCCTTATTTATTCAGTGTTATTTTTCCTCGAATGAAAAAGGCAATTCTTCATGTCACATACGTATCTCAACGAATATGTAAAAATATATTTTCGGTGTAAACGAAATTTCTTGTCTTCATATGTTTTTCGTTTACAGATTTGTTTTGGTTGAGTGTAGCAGGACCGAATTAGTTTCCGAGAAGAAATCTTTACTTGAAAGTATTTCCCCGAATTTATCCTTCTTTCCTTTTAAATTTTTATGTAAACAAATTCAGAACATTCTTCGAATTGTCTGTTCTTTTAGTTAAATTTATGTTTACTGAAACGCCAAACTTATTTAGTACCTACCTACCCAAATAATTTCCAATGTTGGGATGTAATATTGGTCCAGTAATGTATCGACATCAAGGCTGTATCCAATACTGTGCTATATTGAAGAACCTACTTTATTATATAGAGGTACATATAGCCGCAATAACTCTTTAGTTGGTATAGGTACCTACCAACATAGGGTAGAATTGGAGCACTGAATTCAAAGAGATTTCAGTCGAACCAATTATCGTTTAGGGTTTAACGATGAATTGATTTGTCGGATTATTTTAGGTTCAATTACCTAGACAGTTCCAGATCCCTGGTGATTTCATGATCAAATCCGGTGTAAAGTTAGAATTTAATCTACTAATAATAGTTGTAAAATTAGCTAAGAATGCACTAACTACTAATTTTTAGTTAGTAGATGATTTCATAGAAAATGTTGTACCTACTTAAAGTTAATGTCATGTTCCTTAGAGATTGTGTCGAGGAACAATGTAGGTTGCAGCTTTCAGCTCATATAATGTGAAACACGCCGCAATTACCGTTTGCTCTTAGTGCAGCTTAATTTAACATAACTTGAGAATATTACCAACCACTGCAACACTATAGTAGTGGTAACATTATTAAACCAGTGCGACTAGTCGCACTATTAAAACGACGATAAGATCTGCGTCATTTGACGTGTCATAATGTTCTTAGTTGTTGATGGTGGCTTTATAGTTAAATACTTAATTATCGAGTACCTGTTTATGTGACAAATGAAAGTTGTCCTTCTTTCGGTTAAAGCCAGATTATTCTTATGGCAGATTCGTGTTAGGGCAGAAGAAGGATACTCATGTTCACAATATAAGTTCACGGCTAGTCCGTTTCCAGACCTTAATACAAAGGTCGGTCGACTTGAGAAATAATAGGGGCGCTTAAAGGTAACCAATTCTTCTCTTTGTTGAATTTTAATTTAATTATTTTCCTAATATAGAAAGCTACGAAGCCGACCGAACGACGACAAACGCCTTGATTAAGGCACTCCAATGTTTGGATAATTGAAAATCGGCGAACCGACAAATCGGGATAACATCAAAATGAATAAAAGAGATAATAAAAATGCAGATGACCTTTATTAAGTTGAACAAACGACTTGAAAATGAGCAAATATTTTTGTAAATTGAAAACGCAATTTGTTATAACGAGTAAATTAAATGAATTCGTAATAGAAAAGAGAAAAGGAGGCATTTTTTAACCTTATCTAATGGAAAAACAATATTTCAAAGAAGGATTTGCGAATTGGAAATACCTATACCTACCTACCCAAGAAATACTTATCTGACTTTTATTTAGACAATGATTTTGCCTCAACCACTGATTCAGACATTTCGTTTAGGTATATTTTTCAGACATAGGGTTTACTTTTATTGACATGAGAATATCCTCTGTGCCTTTGTTTTCATGATACTATGCAATATATAATTTAATTTGCTAGTTGATGAAAAATTCATACAATTTGGGCCGTAGGTATTTGGGACGAATCCAAAAGTCACTTAAATGAAAATATTAAAAGAAAATTCCACATTAAATCAAATATTTAACTAAAACGGTCACGCGTTAATATTTAATCGGGACTGAAACTTCAGACAGAATCAATTAATATGCAAAACAAGCGTTTATTCTCATCATATTTTGGACAGCTACCCATTTCAACATGACTTCAAATAACGTCTCCAGAGACGTTAGATTACTTAAAAGCTTTCAACAGCTAATGTAACTTATTAATAACTAAAAACCTTGCTCTTTATTCTTGTTAGTTTCCAGATTTTGTATCAAAGTGTCGTTTAAAACTATTTCTACCTAACCTCACCTTACAAAAATATGAAGGTAGGTACAGTCGGAGTCAGAACTGCAGACCCACCGTAGAGTTCTAAAATTTAAATAATAGGAATTATTTTATTCTAATAATAAACTAATATATTTATGAGTTGAGAGACTTTAAACTTGAAATCGAGCGAGACCTTAGAATCTTGCTTGAGTTGAAAACATTCAATAATAGCAGTTTTGGAGCTCTACGGTGAGTCTGCAATTCTGAAACCGACCCTACAATTTATTTGATTAGGACCGTTCTGGAACAAAGTAGGAAAAAATCCATGTAAGTTTGTTTTATTTGCAAAATCATAAAGTTTTACCCCAATATTTGCAGGGCAACAATAATGCAGAAACCGACGACGGAAAACCAGACAATAAAGATCGGGATCTTCGCAGAAAAACTTGTGGTAAGTGGTTTCATATTATCATAACATAGTATAAAACAAAGTCGATTACGCTGTCTGTCCCTATGTATTCTTAATCTTTAAAATAGAGAGATAGAGTGATTCAAGAGGAAGGTTTTGGTATATAAAACAAAACGACCACTCGTACGAAGTCGAGGCAACAGCTAGATATTATATAAAATGCTTTATGCTGAACGACTGACTGACTGACTAACTGACGGATTGACACACAGTCATTTAGCATTTAGAATCTTTAGCTGTCTTATAGTTAAGGATAATGCCCTGAAGGTCCATATAAAAAGACAGACGAACAAGAAAGTGATCTTATAAGGGTTCCTTTTTATACTTTTTGAGCTACGGAGCCTAAAATGAGGCTTCCGGCGACTGGGACCGCAATCAACTGGAACCGCGGCCCCGTTTGCCCGATTCATTTATTTTATTATCTGTTGCTTAGCTTGGGGCTGGATGGCGATGTGTAATATGTCCTGAAATATTTATTTATTTATTTTATTTATTTATTTATTATTTTTCTTCCGTCGAGTGGGACCGCTCGCAAATAAACAAAGAAATCAATTGTTCAAGAAAAATAGTACAGTCAAACGAAAAAATGTTTGAAGTAATAATTTAAGAAAAAAACTCTTTGATTCAAAAATATCATTGAAAAAATACGCGAAACCTTTGATTATTTTTAATTAAAAAAAAGACGTACTTAATTAAATACCTTTATTTTCAAATGTTCAAATTCCTTTTTCAAAATGACACCCATAGAATTTGAGTTCGTTTTAATTAGGAGTGATTGTTGACTGTGATTATTGTTTAATACGTATTTATGTGTATATTTTTATTTTATTTTAACGTCTAATGCTGACTATTATCAAAATATGCAAATAATAGGAGGTTTGTACCAGGGTGTAAGAACAATGTAGGAGGTATACTGATTCGTATGAGAGCAAGCCCTTACACACCACCACCACTTTCTGTTACCTACAGTGTGAATTGTATGATGGTAATTGGTTTGTATGTACTAGGCTATCAGAACTTAGTAGAAGGTTAATAGAAAAATCATGCTCGATATATTAGAATTCTTTTTTCAGCTTCTTCAATACCTTTAAAGCCATCACATACACATACAGGAAAAAAATGGAAGAGATAGAGATAATTTAATAAGTGTGATTTATACCTTCTACTGACTTCTGATTGCCTAGTACTTTTTACAAACTAATGACCATTTTCTACAGCAAAAGTGATGTTAGATTCGTGGCTGATTTATGTAGGTACTTACTTATTTATGTTTATTTGCATAGTTGTTCCAACCCACCCATTAATTGTTTGTAAATTGTTGATTATTTTTAGCATATTTTAGGTGTATGTTTTGATTGCGTAAATTTTAAATAAGTAACAGGAACGATAATCAAAGAGTGTTTTTTTATATTAAACAGGGTTATTGGAAATTATACTAGCAAGCCGTTGAGGGCTACTTCTGTGCACCTAAACAAACAACTTTTGTTCTACCACTTTTGGAAATTCGAACATTTTTTCGAAAATTTTGAGGTTGGTTTACCTGAAAATCAGCTGTTCCTTACACGGAGAGGTCATTAACCTTAAAATTTTACTTATTTTTTTAAGTTTTATATACTGTTCTTAGTCTGGATGACCTTTGTTTTTAAAAATCAGCTGTTTTTCGAATTTACATAACCTTAAAATTTTCATTTTTTTTTTCGAATTTCCAAAAGTGGTAGAACAAAAGTTGTTTGTTTAGGTGCATAGAAGTAGCCCTCAACGGCTTGCTAGTATAATTTCCAATAACCCTGTATAAATAAATGATATTATGTAATCAAAGAGTTTTTTCTTTAATGATTACTTTAAAGTTAAACGTTTTTTCGTTTGACTGTACTGTTTTTGACTTGAACAATAGTTTTTTTTATGTTTTTTTAAGAGTGGTATCAGTCGACGGAAGAAAAATATTTAAAAATATTAATCCGGTAACCGGGACCGCGGTTCCAGTTGATTGCGGTCCCAGTCGCCGGAAGCCTCCCTAAATTCACCCTGTATGTATACCTATATTGTACGCTTTTAAACAGCCATCGCGTCATTACCGCAAATATTACCAATACATATTGAAATGCCCTTCCTAATCAATTCTCCGATAATATCGGAAGACTCTATATTTTCTTTTTTCATTTTATCGTGAATATGGAACGAGTATAATGTAATCAACGACTGCAATATTTGTAAATGTAAAGGGAAATATATTCTACAAGCTGCGCCCTGCGGTTTTACATGCGTTAGTCTACACTTTTACATCTACACTAATATTATATAGAGAAACTAGCGACCCACCCCGGCTTCGCACGGCTGTATTATGCATGTATTTTATATAAAACCTTCCTCTTTAATCACTCTATCTATTAAAAAAAACCGCATCAACATCCGTTGCGTAGTTTTAAAGATCTAAGCATACAAAGGGACATAGGGACATAGGGACGGCGAAGAGTGACTTTATTTTATACTAGCGACCCGCCCCGGCTTTGCACGGCTATATTATGCATGTATTATATCTAAAAACCTTCCTCTTTAATCATTCTATCTATTAAAAAAACCGCATCAAAATCCGTTGCGTAGTTTTAAAGATCTGAGCATACATAGGGACGGCGAAAAGTGACTTTATTTTATATAGCGACCCGCTCCGGCTTCGCACGGCTGTATTATGCATGTATTATATCTAAAAACCTTCCTATTTAATCGCTCTATCTATAAAAAAAAACCGCATCAACATCCGTTGCGTAGTTTTAAAGATCTAAGCATACATAGGGACGGCGAAAAGTGACTTTATTTTATACTAGCTGCGCCCCGCGGTTTCACCCGCGTAATAATGTTCTACGCAATTTTCTTTCATAAGAACCTGCTCCTGACAATAACAAACACAACAAAAAGAGAATTGGCCAAATTGGTCGCACGAAAATTATTAGACTTCGCGCACGACCGCTGCGTAAGGAGCCGACCTCGCGCCTGAGCCGCGCGGGTACCTTACTCATAGATCTAAACTCCCCTCCCGCACGCGCACTTGGTGACGCCCACTTCGCAACGGGCCGTGCAGCAGAAATCGTAATATTTTAATTTCGCCATAACTTCAAAACCAAACGTCCAATTTTAATCATTCAAAGACCAAATATTATCTCCATAAACTGTTCTTAATGACGAAATCATTTATTTTGATAAGGATTAATAGCATGAGTAAAATAAACGCGTTTAAATGTAGTCCAAAAAAAATTCAAGATTTTTAAATAAAAAAATGGTTGCTGTGCCTCACTCGACATAGATGGGTATAGTGTGTCGCGGACTTTTTGTAGATATTTATAAGATCTACAATTAATTAGAACATTTTATGGTTCTATCTTTTATAGTTTAGGCAGCGTACGCAAAATAAGTAACTTTTCTGGTTGATTTTTTACACCTTGTGTCCGAAAAACCCAAATATCTTACGGAACCCTATTTTTTTCCAAAATAAAATATAGCCTATGTTACTCGTGGATAATGTAGCTTTCGAATGGTGAAAGAATTTTTAAAATCGGTCCAGTAGTTTTTGAGCCTATTCAGTACAAACAAACAAACAAACAAACAAAGTTTTCCTCTTTATAATATTAGTGTAGATAGCGACCCGCTCCGGCTTCGCACGGCTGTATTATGCATGTATTATATCTAAAAACCTTTCTCTTTAATCGCTCTATCTATTAAAAAAAACCGCATCAACATCCGTTGCGTAGTTTTAAAGATCTAAGCATACATAGGGACATAGGGACGGACGGCGAAAAGTGACTTTATTTTATACTATGTAGTGATAGTGATTATTGTTTGACGAATTGGCTCTTTGGAAACTTGGTATGTGATTCATTGAAAATAACATAGGCTACATTTTTTCCCGATATTCTCACGGGAGATATAATCACTACATCAGGCATGTCAAACATACGGCCCGCGGGCCGCATGCGGCCCGCGAATCATAATTATGCGGCCCGCAGTCGGAATCTAGATCTCAAAAATGAAAGCGTTTTTTTTTTAATTTTCGGTTCTCTCGCCCTGGCAATGACCAATCTGCAAGAAATAAATGTACCTGCCTCACCAAAAAACTTAATAATAATGGAAAAATTCCGAATATAAAAAAGTTGAAAATTAAAGTTGAATTTGAAGTTATTAATAATAGGGACTATAGACCTCAGTATCTGGTATGAATTTCAACTTGTTATAGGGCCACCCGTTACTGAGAAAATCGGACAGACAGACAAACGGACCAGAAAGTGATCCTTTTTTACCTTTTGAGGTACGGAACCCTAAAAATGTACGTGTTTAATTATTTTATGTCTGGCCCGCTTACACATCTGTAATTTTCGAAATGGCCCTATGGAAAATTGAGTTTGACACCCCTGCACTACATAGTATAAAACAAAGTCGCTTCCCGCTGTCTGTCCCTATGTTTGTTTAGATCTTTAAAACTACGCCACGGATTTTAATACGGTGTTTTTTAATAGATAAATTGATTCATCCCGTGGGAATATCGAAATAAAAAGTAGCCTATGTGTTAATCCAGGTCTTCAGGTCTACACACACACACACTTTCACATTTTTTTTTATATTCATAGTAGGATACATGAATAATATAGCCGTGCGAAGCCGGGACGGGCTAGTATAAATATGAGTAATTAGTACTGTTCCCCAAACTTAATAAATTAAAAAGAAAGCAAAATTTCTATTCGCATTTTTCCCTACTCAAAGTTAAATTGATTTCCTACAAACACAGAATAAATATAATTAAACTTTAACATATCTTTTTACCTCTTTAGAGGTTGAATTTTCACTCATCCTTTCTTAGTGTGCGCATAGGTCCTAAACCCCCTTATGCGAAGTTTCAGACTTATAATTTCAAATATTTCGGGATGTCTTTTTCTTTTCTGATAAAGATTAACTTATATAACTACCTTTATTAAACACAATAAATTTAAACGTTACCTTATAATTTCAGCACCTTATAATTACCATTATAATTGGATTTTGCGAAATTATTAATTAAAGTTCACTGTTCCTCGCACCCATCTCAATTTCAGTGTTTTTAAGTACTAATAAAATTCTAAATAGCGGACGTTTTCCCATAATTGCTTTGTTTATTGTCGTTTTAGTAGACTGGTACTTACTATCCTAACCTAGATCGGAGAATTTCAGTAGGTTTTTTTTTCTATTCAGCATCTGCAATCAGTCCTAGGACTATGAGCGGATGTGTTCCGAGCTTCCGTCTGTCATGAGAGCGAGTCCTCCATCGAGGTTCTCTGTTCATAGAATATCTTTGCGCTTAAGTCGCCTGTTGTAGGTCTTGTTGATCAGCTGCCGGGCTAGGCTATTCAGGTGGTTAACTAGTCGGCTTTGATATTTTTTTGCGGTCGCCTTTATTTCCTCCGCCACCGTATTAACGGCCAAGATTTTCAGTAGGTATTTTAATAATAGTAAAAACCGAGTTGGTCTCACGTCTTCGTACGTGAGACCAAGGTTCCGTACCAATGTTATATGGGAGCTCCACTAAATTTTAATTATAGCGGCAAGAGAAATACATAATACTAGCTGTCCCGGCAAACGTTGTTTTGCCATATAAAAAAAAATGAAAAAATGAAGAACCACTCGACCGATTTTGTGCAAACTTCACATAAACCATCTACCTACTAAATAGTCCGAACAAAGCTTAAACATTTGGTTTGGATATTTGAGCCCGTTCTTGAGTTATAAAATTACAACGAAAAGTGACATTGATTTTTATATATTACGAGTACTAGCGACCCACCCCGGCTTCGCACGGCTATATTATGCATGTATTATACATATAAACCTTCATCTTGAATCACTCTATCCATTAAAAAAACCGCATCAAAATCCGTTGCGTAGTTTTAAAGATCTAAGCATACAAAGGGAAGTAGGGACATAGGGACATAGGGACGGCGAAAAGTGACTTTATTTTATATTATGTAGTGATGATATAGATGTAATTTTAACTCTCTAACTATCCCCTTGCATAAATGCAATTTAAGATCTATTGATGTGTCCTAAGACTCAAATTATGTATAGAACAAATTTTAACGCGTGTTCAACGCGTGGTCAACGCGTGTGATGCGCGTGGTGGGCGCGTAGTCAACGCGTGTCATCTGAACACGCCCTCACGGTTCATGAGATACCTACAGCCTTGCGACAGACAGACAGATAAACGGAACGGACGGACAGTAAAGTCTTAGTAATAGGGTCCCGTTTTTACCTTTTGGGTACGGAACCCTAAAAATGAAACTAAGGTACGAGTAGGTATGCGTTTGATAACGTACTAAATGGTATTCTAGACAAAATTAATTTAGGTCATTTGTTAAATAATTCGTTATTACAATGAATCTGCTTACTAACCTATTTCTTAATCGGTTCCCTAATTTATCAGCTTTTACTGCTTCAGATTCCGTTTGCTAATACCTATTCTGAATAATTATGTTTGTCTACGAGATTTCCGATGAATTTAGGAAACAGGAAAAAACTTGATTCTTTTTCTAAAATTATTTCGGATTATGAGTCTTTACATGGACCTATGTATCTAGAGCAAGACTTCCCAACCGGTGGGGCGTGCCCCCCTGGTGGGGCGTAGAGAGATTTTACTACTTACTTACTAGGCACAAACATCGCATTAATAAAATAATTATCATTTTTTATGTTTTAGTTAACTAGTAACACCAAATAAATAAGTGATTTAACTCTCGTGTGAAATATATGTCGCAAAAATAATTTGTGTTTTTTTATTGAATCAATGAAGAAAAATATAGGGGGGCATGGAAATATTTTATAATCCGGGGGGAGGCATCATGCATAAAAGGTTGGGAAACCCTGATCTAGAGTACCTACTTAGTTTGCACATACTGCGTAGATCTGATTAATTTCAGGAGGTACTGTAAATAAATAACTTGTTTTAAAATGATTTCGGGTCTGATTATGAGTCTTCACGTGGACCTATGTATCTAGAGTACCTATCTATACCTACCTAATTTGCATATTACTGCGCAGCTCTGATTGATTTCAGGAGAACTGTGAACTTGTTTTATAATTATTTCGGGTTTGATTATGAGTCTTCACAGACCCATGTATCTAAATCTCATATGATACATGGGTGTATCAAAATCTCATATGTCGCGAGAACATACGCAAAAAGAGTTTTAGATGAAAAAAAAAAAATAGTCGGACGACAAATAGTCGTCCGTCAATAGTCGTCCGACAAATAGTCGTCCGACATTTGTCGTCCGTCAATAGTCGTCCGACATTTGTCGTCCGTCAATAGTCGTCCGTTAAAAAATACCATATGTACGTCTTAATACACTCACAGCCAAATTAAAAACAGTAGGCCCAGGGCTATTATTCACTAAGCTTCAAGTCGTTGGGCGCGCGTGATTAGGGCGAGATGGCCATACAAAAACCTCGCCCCCTCCGCCCCTAATCACGCGCGCCCAACGACTTGAACCTTAGTGAATAATGGTACAGGCATACATTTTCGCCGCGCCGTAGAGAGGGGATAGCTGTCTACTCTCCATCCGTCTTACGCTTTTTCGATCAGGTCACGTGTCCTGACGCGAGTTTAAGATTTTATACCCATTACAGAAAAAGTGCTCAACGCCGCTAAAGAAGTTTTCACTTCAAAAACAAAAATGAAAAACCATACAGTCGACGACCCAGTTGGCACAATGATTACCATGCCGGACTGCCAAACACAGGGTTGCGGGTTCGATTCCCGCCACAGACAAGTATTTATGCTTAGATATTTGTCTGTGGTCTGGTTGTTTCTATGTATTATAAGTATATATTTACAAAAGAAAAGTATATAAGTAGTATATCCGTTGTCTAGCACCCATAACACAAGTCTAGTTACTTAGCTTGGGGCTAGATGGCGATGTGTGGAATGTCCTGCTATATTTATTTATTTATTTTATACAGTTCATAATAATAATATGAAACATTAGTAACAAAGCTAGACCGAATAGATAAAAAAAAGTATTATTTTTATTATTCTTAGATACCTACTTAATCTAAACACTATCTTAATGTGTCTTATCTACGTTTCTATTTGTTATTATTTAATAATATATGTTATGGACCAAATGATTTATTGGACAATTTACATAGTAATGCCCGGACATTATGAAAAATAATCAATATAAGAGTGAGAAATAATACATTAAGTAAAATTTACGAACCTATTCCAATTTGCATTAAACAATTCTTACATCATTTTTCTCCTGTTCAAAAGAAATCCCGAATACTTATTTTCTTCAGAAAATAAAATGTTTATCGAGAAGGTAAATTGATGGCAAGTAGGTACATTAAATAACACACTTAGATAAAGGCAGTAAAGTAAGTAAAAAACATTGATTTGCTAATCTTGTTCATATTTTATCGGTTTTTATTCTACAAACTGCTGGAATATGTGCCCTTTATGTAAATAACTTATAACTTTATACTTTCATTTGAAAGGTCTACGGTCGCGTAGATATATTTTGTTGGATCTTATTATAAAGTTCTCAAAGATATTCAGTAATTTCGACGAAAGTTTTATCAAATACCACTGTCGATATTAATTAAATACTTTACCTACCGTTTGAAATAGTTACCTACCTACATAGTTTGTGAAATGTATAGCTGACGATAAATTTCCAATTCAATAAAACATTATGTTGAAAATTAAGACCTCTAATAATGAGTATTAACACAATTTAGTGCTTGCAAATTCAAAGTTTATATCGAAGTGATCGTTTCAGAGGTAGAGTTCGCAAATGGGCTGCTGGGCTGACAGCCAACTTCTTCAGTCTTAAACTTAATGAATTATATTACGCTATATTTCAGTCTGGCGTAAATTAATTTATGTCTATAAACTACCCACCGCTTTTCTGTTAATAAAAAATGACACCAGTGTTATGAGAAATTGAGATGGTTTATATCAAAATAAGAAGTATTAATTACCAATAGATTCCACTGTAGTTATCGAAGAAAGATATATTATACACGAGCAACGCCCCGAGGTTTTTATCGGTCCAGGCGTTTTCGAGTAATCAGCGAACATACATAAAAAATACGCGACGAATTGAGAACCTCCTCCTTTTTTGAAGTCAGTTAATGAGAATATCGGGTTAAAAGGTAACTTATATTACTCCCAATTATTCATACCATGTATCCTCATACCAGGTGTCATAAAAATCGAACTAAAATTCATATTAGTGTGATTGAAGACTGGAACAGCTTCTAACCTACAATATTTTCTTGTAGCATCGAAGGAAGGGATTTCGGTAACAGGAAACCACTTAAATTAAAATAATACCAACACAGATATTGGCTAGTTCTCAATCTATATGTAGGAGTGTTAACAACAGCTTTAATAGATTAAATAAAGAGTAGGTAGATTATAAACCACATTACGCATTCCAAATTACGTTAATTATCTAAGATTTTATGTAAGGAGCCCTTCCAAATGATAGGTCACTTGATCACTATCACACCTGTCTGATGACGATGCGGTCTAAGATAAGCTCCTAGAAAATACCAGTTCACTCCTGGTTTAGTCGTGTCTTGAAAACCCCTAAATTGTAAACGTCATGAAAGACAGACACAGGCAAAACTGATTTCTGTACGAATGGAATGACGAAGCAAAACGCTTAGTGCGGGCTATTTTTACAAAAAATTCTTTTTTTGCAGGTGTATGGGCGGAGATGCTGCTGTCATTCTCCGTTCTGACGAATGGACGAGTCATTCTCAGCACCGACAGACCGAGTGATGGAGCACTCACTTGCTTGCATGGAATGAGGTACAGCTATTTTGTAATATTGACTTTGTGAGCATGATCTCAACAAAAAAAACCCCATGAGTTTCTTGTGACTTCTTCCATACATGCATACAAGCCATACGGGCACACATCCTAACTTAAGACGCTTCTATGTGATCTCGTGTAAATAGTTTTTTAGTGTTTAAACCAACTTTAACTATTCAAAGTCGTTAAAAAAATCTGCAAATATTGTTGTGTGTAACGTAATTTTCATTTTCATACTCAGTTGATTTTGAGATGAGGTGTAACAAACTTATATTACAGGTCCGCTTTTAGTGAGCATGCCCACTTGAAAAGGCGGAACACGTAAAAATATCATATAAAAATTCAATTTTAAAAATGTAACCTTGTATAGAACGACGGATGTAATATCTAGCTGCCTGCATTTTTACACGAGCGTCCATTCCGTAAATATGGTTTATTTTAGTACGACATTTTAGTTTAAGGTATTTTAGTAATAAAATAGAACGTAACATGCTTTTCATGTCTATTAAGTAACTATACAATTTTTAGATACAGAGAATTTGCTACTACCTAGGTCATTCAACATCCTTGTCTATTTAATAACAATGACACTTTAAAATCTATTACAAATTAAACGATTTGCTACTAATGTATTTTAAATTACATTTGATATCTATTCATTTTGCAACTAGGGCATAGTAACTATACGCTAGGGCGACGCGTTACCTACTTTGTAACATGGATATTCTGATAGTGACTCCAAAACAGACACTTGTGCAAGTAACTTTTTCTATACTAATATTGTAAAGAGGAAAGATTTGATTGTTTGTTTGTTAACGAAAAAGGAGGAGGTTCTCAATTCGTCGAGTTTTTTTTTGTTGTAAAAAAGGTTTTGTGGTTGAAATATACTTATACTTATACCATACTTATACACTACACCCTTCGTTTCGAGAACGCGACGTTATTAATTACCTAACACGTGCAAAAATCATGGCGTGAAATGCAAATTAATACTAATCCCTCACGGTAAAAGGCTCAAGTTCGGTTAAATCTTGGTGTTAACTTAAACCTAGATGTTACCGAGTGCATTCGGATGTGTACTTACAGACTTACTACTACCTACTTTACTAAGTCGCGTGTTATTTTCACAAATGGAACGCTACACATTGGTTCCTAAGATGGGGATTACTTGGCTAGGGAATCCTTTTCCATGACCTGATAAGACCCCTTTCAAATGAAAAATTAAGTAAGTTTAGCTACAGCTACAACACTAAGTATTTTATTTAGAATGTATCATCAGATCTTAGAGCAGTTTTTGCCCGTTTGAAAACATGATAGCATAACTTTTTTTCGATAGATTTTTTTTAAGCTGGGCTTTTTTAAATTATTTTACGATATATCGTTAAAACTATAATGACTAGCAACAAGAATCTTTCTCTTTTAGATAGTCGTTACAGTAATCTAAATTCTGCTCGGCTGTTTTGTCAATTATCGAAGTTTTTCATTCATGAATTACTAATTTTGTTAAAAAACGACCACGGCGCGCGTGGGAAAGCGATAGCGCTGAGCACTGAGTACAATATACAAGCCTTAATTTGCGTTTTGTTTACAGATTCATGTCAGTAATATGGGTGATAATGGTCCACACATACCTGACTATATTCTACGTGGCGGACAACAAGACGATGCGTGTGATCACTGAGAGGAACTTCTTCTACCAGTCCGTCGGCAACGCGTCCTACTGCGTTGACACTTTCTTCGTTATCAGGTTTGAAACTACGTCTATATGCGGAAACCATAACATTTAGGTACTTGATTTTGAAGCCGTTCTTTCGCACCAGTACTAATTTGGAATTCAGATAAAATCGGTAGGCTGTTTACGAAAAACTCGTAGATAACCCACTCCGCATCATATTAGATTACTCACACATGTCGTAAGACATTTGGACCATGTAAGACATTAGAAGACTAAAAACGTTTTACTTTTCGCTGTTTCTTCTGCAACTAGACCTCTTTAGTCGGGTTCATTTTACTTGACGATGGAGTAGACTTGCCCAGCACCTATTACCCTCCCAGCTTAGTCAACAGTGTCCAGAAAAAAGAACTTATCAATACTTCTGGAGTCAAACAAGCCGCGGGTTCCATCACGTTGTTTTCCTTCACCTTAAGAGCATTGTCAATTAGCTCCCATCAATTTTTATTAAGAAAAATCCATTGATGCCCGGGATTTGAACCCACGACCTACGAACTAAGAACGTTACCGAAGTGGTTGATAAAGAAAAATGTAAAAAAAGAAAGATAGTGGCGACCCTAAAATGGACAGACATATGTATCGATTAAGTATATTTTCTTACTACATATACCTACGTAGATATAGTAGATGAAGCAAGATTGTATTGAATCTTCCCCGAGGGACTACTAATGGACGATCCTCGCTTACATTTATCTGGATTCAGGGATGCTAAAGTGTTTTATGTTTTATCTTGTAGTTTGTAGTTACTTTATATCTATATCAGAAACTTAACACGTACATCGAAAACACCCTATTTGGTAGAATAAGCTGAGTAATATTGTAAAATAAACACATAAAGGATTTCTGCAGATTTAATGGATATTTTGAATAGTCTGGAACTACTGATTATATAACTCGATATAACCATTGTCTCAATAGCTCATAAAAACAAAAAAAAAAAAAAAAAAAACTCGTCCGACAAAAAACTCGTCCGGCAAAAAACTCGTCCGACAAAAAACTCGTCCAACGAAAAGTTCGTCCGACAAAATACTCGTCCGACAAAATACTCGTCCGACAAAAAACTCGTCCGACAAAAAACTCGTCCGGCAAAAAACTCGTCCGACAAAAAACTCGTCCGACAAAAAACTCGTCCGACAAAAAACTCGTCCGACAAAAAACTCGTCCGGCAAAAAACTCGTCCGACAAAAAACTCGTCCGACGTGAGAATTTTGTGTGACGCTTTTGTAAAATTTCACTCTCATCATTTTTTCATAACGCGCCTAAAGAAGTATAACTTCAATAAACGAGCAATTTTTGCTTACACCATATCAAAAAGTCAATGGGCTATTATCGTAAATATTTATTGATTTTATGATACGGTATTCATTTTAAATGACTTCTTTTTATATGTACACTAGCTGCGCTCCGCGGTTTCACCCGCGTAACTCCCGATCCCGTGGGAATATCGGGATAAAAAGTAGCCTATAACCTTCCTCGATAAATGGACTATCCAACACAAAAAGAATTTTTCAATTCGAACCAGCAGTTCCTGAGATTAGCGCGTTCAAACAAACAAACAAACTCTTCAGCTTTATAATATTAGTATAGATTTGAAGAATTCATTTATTATTATTTTTCCATACTTTTGATAGGCACTTCTTGCAAATCTGAAACTGTCAATCCAAATCGAAGAAATTAAGTTTAAGATAACTTGTGAAAGCATTAGATAGGTAGATTGGTTCCTATTTGATTATTTTACTTTATCATTGCATACGTAACTTTATCAGATGCCAAAAAACTTCTTCCAACATATTTGTAGTCTCCAGCAGCACACATAATCTTATCTTCGCTTCCTTGTTTAAATTTGGCGTTTCGCCACTTTTTTCCAGCACTTTCTTTCTGAGAATTTATTTAGTAAGACCGGAGTTAAAGTGCCGTAGAATAAATATAATTCTCTTAAAACAACATAGTTTAGTTGTTGTAATAGGATTTTCACAATATAATTACTGTGTCAAGTTGAGATTGTATCTACGAACAGATGGCACACGGTGTAGAAAGTTAATTTTGTAATATGTAGTTTGCAATTATTCTAATTGTTTGCACTGAAAAGTGGAATCCCTTATGTTGCGTGTGGTAGGCTGTGTAATTTTACAAATTGATTAATCTTTAAGTAACTTTGTGCTACTTTCTAACTCGATGCTATTTGTTCCAGCGGTATTCTCGTCACAATTCTCTTCCTGCGCACAGAAGACAAGAAAGCGAACAAACGCGAACAAGAAAAACAAGATATTAACAAGAACATGAACGGTTACTCCAACTCAGCTCTCTCCATATCCGTCATTAGTCAACAATCCTTCAAAGAGGATCTTTTAGACAAGCCAAAAAGCAAACCTTACACTATGAGAGAACTTCTTCATATTATTAAAAGCTTTTTCATTCTTTTCTCTTATCGTATAGTTCGTCTCACACCGGCCTATGCGTTTGTAATTGGACTGAATGAGTTAGCTCTTAGATGGACGCACGACAATTCCGTGTTTGAGCCAGCTATATTCGACCACATCACCTGTGACAAGTACTGGTGGAGGAATCTACTGTACATCAACAACTTGTTCCCCCAGAGAGATATGTGCATGGTCTGGTCTTGGTACATGGCTAATGACACGCAATTCTACGTCGTTGGAATTATTTTACTGCTGGTTGCTGTTAAGTAAGTATATCTGACCATATTTCGATTATTAAGAGGAAAGGGTACCGGGGGCTCTTTCCATACAAACTATTACAAACGTAGTCGACTGTTTTCTCCCTGGATAATGACACTAGAGCAAATATTTTTGGTGCATTAAAATTATAACTGCCATGACCATGCCCCTATTTTTTTTTTAATATCTATGATAATTAGAAAATGAATAAAACCAAAACATAGGGGCATGGTTATGGCAGTTATAGGTTTTATGGCACATAAATATTTGTGCTAGTGTCATTATCCAGGGAGGAAACAGTCGGTTGTATGGATAGAGCGCAAGTACCCTTTCGCCTTAAGTATCATTGTTTATTCAGTTAAAATTACTCATCAAGTATTATTTATTCCATAACATACACGGATTGGAAGCTTCCACAAAGGTTTTGGGTTTATTGAATTAGGATTTGCTCTCACAAAATGAATAATATACAATTTTAATTATGTATATCTGTTTGAAAAATATTGAATAAGATAAATTGGTTGAGTCTTAATTAAAAACAAACCAGCATGGTGGGTTTTATGTTTCATCGGAACATTTCGTTTGATCCCGTGTGTTCGTTTAGAATTTTCAAACAAAAGTATCGATATGTAACATCAGATTGTGTCCGCATAATTTGTGGGCTTTTTTTTGCAAAATTCATTCGTCATTGTGTGATTGATTAGAGTACTGATTATTAATATAGGTGGGAACTTATAGGTACGGTCGGCTGCATAATTGCAGACCCACCGTAGAGCTCCAAAACGGCTGTTATAAGAATGTTTTCAACACGAGCAAGATTCTAGACACTTGCTTTAGTTGAAGTTTAAAGTCTTCTAACTCATCAATTTATCAAACAAAAATTATTAGAATGAAAACATTCCAATAATAGTAGTTTTAGAACTCTACCGGGGCTGCAATTATGCAGCCGACTGTACCTAAAATTACTCCTTGAATTAAGTTTTTAATTAACGCCCGACCCAAAAAATACAACCAAAACGAACCCATAAAGTTGTGGGTTTACAAATGAAAGGATACGATTCCTATATTGTAAAATTAATTCTCAAAAATATATATTCTCATAAAATAAACTTCTCAAAATGACTCAAGATGAAATGAAAAGAAAAAAATCGTGAGTGTTTTCTTATACAATTAAGTAAACAATTTGTAGAACTTAAAAAGCATAAAATAATAATAATTAAAAATACATACATATCTAAGGCCCGTATTAATAAATCGCTCTCAATATCGATCTTGAGTGCGTATCAATTGAGTGAGTCTTGAGATGCGGTCACTATCTTAAGTTAGGCGTTAATTAATAGATAAAACTCAAGTTTTAACCAGGCTGATGTCGCTCTTGAGATTTGAAACTGATCTTGAGAGCGACATTGAATGACAGTAACGCTTTGTTCTTACCTTGAATGGTATGTTTTTACCCTATGGTAGGTAGTGTCGTCATATTTTTAATGTGAATTTTTTTTCAAAATGTAAGATTTTACTACTAAATAATTATTTAAATGCGAATGATTTGTTCAAAAAGTCATTAGCATAAAATATCATCATAATAATTGATTTCTGACAAAATTTGTTCTAGCTCCATGTTCCTGAACTACAAAACTAACGAAACAGCTAACTTATGTCATGTATGACCCGCAATCAGACTTGAGTTCACGAAACTACATCTTGAGACATATCTTGAGAGCTGAGTTTGATTTATTAATACGGTATTACTCAAGTGATACGTCGCTCTTTAATCGCGTCTTAAGATAGGTTTATTAATCAGCGCAACAACTCAAGAGCAAACTCAAGATTGAAATCGATATTGAGTTCGGTTTATTAATACGGACCTAAAACGACACTAAAAATGAATACGTCCGCGTCGTTCAGTCTTACAGTACCTAATGTAAGGTAAGAAGCTTTAAAATAAATGGATAAAGTATTTATTTTACACGCTAAACATACCTATAAAAGTCTTTTGTTAAATTCATAAATCCTAGTAAAGAGAAAGAGGTTCTCATTTTTAAACTTCTTAAAGACGTAATAGCTGGGACCGTCCGAGCTAATATTTTCTATAAAAAAGCAAGAAAATAATTTTCTCTCGCTTAAAATGAATAAGTAATTAAAACTAGGCCTTTTTGTTTTCTTAATTTATTCATTAAAACCCCTGAATATTCTTCGACTTACGATCATAAAATAAAGACCTAATTTTTAAAGTAGGCAACTTTAAGTTTACAATTTACGAAAGTATTTAGGAACAAGTTAATTGTACATTTTGAATTCATAATAAACGCTGCTTAAGGGATCATTTAATAGGTAAACAGCTCCTGTTTTGCTTGTAAAAGTATCGTTAATGAGAGCTACAATATAAGCTACTTATTTATTTATCAGCCCGTTTTGTCGCACTGCCGGGCAAAGGCCTCCCCTCCTTCTTTACGTCATGGAAGGAAGGGATTTGGCCGAGATAATCCACCGCGCCTTGTCCAATGCCGGTTGGTGGTTAATATGAGCAGTATTTACCATTTCAATTAGTTAATTAAATACTAGCGACCCGCTCCGGCTTCGCACGACTATCCTAAGCATGTATTATACATATAAACCTTCCTCTTGAATCACTCTATCTATTAAAAAAAAAATGGTTGTCTGTAAAGTCTGTTTCCGGACGATCATTTTACGTGATAACGTCATAAGAAAACATTGATGGTAACCATGGCAACGATAAAACGTTGCTATAGTTACCTTGTCAATAACATGAGGCGTTCCAGTAACGACGCGTGACGTCACACTTTTTTGAGATTGCAGGTGTTCACCAATTTATAAAACGTTATCACGTCAAAAACCGCATCAAAATCCGTTGTGTAGTTTAAAAGATCTAAGCATACATAGGGACAGGCAGCGGAAAGTTACTTTGTTATATTAAGTACTAGCGACCCGTCCCGGCTTCGCACTGCTATAATATGCATGTATCGTACATATAAACCTTCCTCTTGAATCACTCTATCTATTAAAAAACCGCATCAAAATCCGTTGTGTAGTTTAAAAGATCTAAGCATACATACTACATAGGGACAGGCAGCGGAAAGTGACTTTGTTTTATAGTATAATGTTTTATGATATTCAGGCACCCAAAATCAGCGATGGTGTCCCTCGGGGTGGTGATGGTGAGTTCATGGGCAACCACGATCTACATCTCAGTGTGGCATCAGTACAAGGCGAGGATACAGGAACCCTTTGAGATGTTCGATCCGCTCTACGACAAGCCCTGGTCGAGGGTTGGACCTTATCTAGTTGGTGAGTCTTCTTACACTAAGCTCCCTCTACGATTCACTTGTAAAATACTATTATCTGTATCAATTTCTGTGTATGTAGGTAGGTATATGAATATGATATTCATGTTAATTTAATAAAATATTTTAATAAAATTATTAATTTGTGTAAAATGTTAATTTAATTAAATTACCACATGTATGTTAATTTGTTTGGGTTTTGAAATAAATATAGTTACTAAGGATTTACCATAAGTTTTATGTTCACGCATTTCTCAGATACGCCTAAAATTATTACTTATCAAGTTGCTATAATTACTAGCGATTTTTAAATTAGAAAATGTTATCAGTTCGTCGTCGACCATTAGTATAAAAATAAAAGCAAAAACAATTAAGTTCCGCAGACTTTTCCTTTTCAAATTACATCATTAACTCTAAATTAGGCCGTCTTTAGTTAACTGATCTTTTCAAAGATTTTCTATTGTAACCCCAGATGCTGAACTTTTGTTTGGATAAAATGATATCGTTACAGAGCCCCTGATTCGATAAAATTATTCAAAGTTCACACTTTCAATAAAAACAAACATATCCGGAAACGATAAGGATCTATTTAGGCGTATATATTGGGCTTAAAGCCCCAGAGTTTGGTCGTATTGCTCTTTCATTCAAATGATACGTAGGTAGGTAACCCATATGATCGCCGCCATTGTTTTATCTATATTTATAAAATGCTTTGTCCTGACTGACGGATCAACGCACAGCCTAAACCCCTGATAGTAGAGACTTAAAACTTGGAGGGTGTGTTCTTTGTACGACGTAGGCATCCGTTATGAAAGGATTTTCTGAAATTCTACCCCTAAGGGGGAGAAAAAAGGGGACAAAGTTTGTATGAGACTACGTGGATTTGTTGGTCCATTTATGGACTTCTACGAGGAAGAAGAAGCGGGCAAAAGCTATCGATTACTATAATCATTTGATGTGGAGCAGTAAGGGGAACAGTTCTTGGTAGGTCAGTCGACATAAAGCGAGCGATAAAACCGAACGAAGGATATAGTTAGATAAGTTGATGCGACCGGTACCCTAGGCTACGAGTACACCACTTCCATACGGACATAAAAGATCCTTGATTCATTTACATTTTCAAGGATATTCTTATTGCTTTTTCAAGACCTTTTCGATAGAACGACTTTTGCCAATAAAAATATTACTATATTGCGCTATAAACATGTATTTTCAATTTCTCGCAAGAGTTAGACTGGAATAGAAAATTCTTCTCACATAAAGAGATAATTTTGTTTCTAAATCAACTTGAACGTCTAGAGAATTTGGAACACGTAATAGAAAATAATTCTTAACTTAGCCCATTGTTCGGAAATTTAGTCGTTTAAACGGAATTCAAGTGCCAAACTATTATACTAATTCTATTAGACAAGATGTTACGGTTGTTTTAATAACACTCACTTGTTATTTATTAAGGTTTTGTCTCGTATTATGCGAAAAGTTCATAGCGAGTTGTATTTCACAAGTAATTTATTGTTAATTTTATAACTGGTGTTACTTAATTAATAACTCTAGTTTGTTAGTAACTTGTAACGGTTTCTATTTGCGGTAACTTTGTTATGGCTGACTTGTTATGAAGCTGAAGAGTTTGTTTGTTTAAACGCGCTAACCTCAGGAACTACTGGTTCGAATTGAAAAATATTTTTTGTATTGAATAGTCCATGTATCGAAGAAAGATATAGGCGACTTTATTTTTTATATTCCCACGGGATCGGGACATACGCGGGTGAAACCGCGGAGCGCAGCTAGCTAGCAGAAGATATTTAGACAAAGCTTGTAATTAAACTGTGTTTACCATTATATTTCATCCCGCGGCTTCGCACGGCTATGTTATGCATGTATTATACATATAAACCTTCCTCTTGAATCCCTCTATCTAATAAAAAAACCGCATTAAAATCCGTAGCGAAGTTTTAAAGATTTACGAATACTTAGGGACAGACAGCGGGAAGCAACTTTGTTTTATACTATTTAATGACGAACGATATTTCTAGGTATGATGGTTGGCTGGTACCTACACAAGTCTAAGTGCCAGACTAAGATGTCCTACTGGATGGTGAGTGCGGGATGGCCGGTTGCCCTTGCCATCATGGGCAGTCTCATCTTCAGCATGGTCGACGGGTACTTCGAAGTGTGGCCTACGGCTTTCTATATCAGCATTGGACATACAGGTAACTATAATTATCTATACTTAGACTCATTCCCCCCTATTCCAAAACGAGATATAAGGATAGTCCGAGATATAATTCCCTGTATTATGTCCTGAAATATTTATTTATTTACCTAGATTAATTAGAGTTAATATTACAATTTTAACTTAATCTAGTTCCTTTCAATACGTTTTAATTTAATGGCTTTACAATATTCTCTTCTTTCTTCAGAAAGAATGTAATATTGTGTAATTTGTACGCAGTCTTTCAACCTTTCATAAAGTAATCTTTTAATGGAATTTTGCCTAACATAAATACTGTGTCTCTGAAAGGTATTGAACCCTAAAAATTAGAAGAGCCCTTCACGCCCTGCGGTCGGTGTTTCGCTCGATTAATCGCCCAGGACCCCTATCTTTGAATCGTTCGCCTCGCGTCCAGCGCTCAATTTCTACTGATATTCGTTAGACGTCAGAAATACGCTATTTTGGAATCGTAACGAGTGGTCTCCGCCACTCGTCGCCGACAGGCGAGTGGTAGAATAACCGTCAAATAATCATAGTTGACCGAACGAGCGAAGCGAGAGAGGTCTAGTGGCGAGACGGTCGGTCGGTTGTACCTATGTATCTATATATCTATGTATCTATGTATGTTTGTTCGACGATAACTTGAGTACCGTTGCTCTGATCTTAATGATTTTTGGTATACGAGTAGTTGAGGTCCATAGAATTTTTAAGTTCGAACATGAGCAGGATCGGTCTGGAGGTTACGGAGATAGGGGGTGCAAAACGGGATCTACCTATATGGCAGGCAAAATTTGGGGCAAATATACCCGAGTGGGGTATCAAATGAAAGGGCGTAACTTTGGTGACAATAATATGGTACCATGGAACTGATCTGATGATGGAACTGGAAGGAATCCACAGGAATTTATCATTTCAGCGGTCATTTTTATATCAAACTCATTTGTATCAAAAAGGAAAAAAACGCGTAGACCTTCTTTTATGATTCAAAAATGACAATGTCAGGTTTTCTTTCTGTCATTGTCGTAAAAAATATGATTTCCAGAAATTTTCAAAACCATTACAAAAATAACTTAACTTCGTGATATTATTATTATGATGAAAATGGATGATCCATATTAGGTATATAATAATAATATGGTCATCTTAAATTAAATTCAAATAATTCGCAAAAGTTTATAGTGCATTGTCAAGCACTCTTGTGTTGTTCCCGATGGTCTTCGAAGGAGCTGCTTGAACCAGCTATTGATCAGCTAAACGGAGGCCGAGGCGAAAATTGGTCAATCCTCTATGATTGACATCGTCTGGGCCACTCAGGATGTACCTACCTTGGGTGAAGACTGTATTATTAAAGCGTCTATTCTACTTTCCCATAAATCGTCAGACCTCTCTTTGCTTCATATTATTCATTTATTTCATAATCAACGGTTGGTTAACAATTGTGGTGGATTAGATTCAATAGTATTGCTAGCCGATCTAGAGATTCTAATTAATAAACTTGTGACTAATCTTTTTATTATTTTTATTTACAATTGGTTAGGGACCTATTATAGTACGGATAATATAGGTCTCAAACTTCTCTAATATATTTGTATCGAGGGAGGAGCCTCTCTCCTATTTTACTCTTTCGATTATGATGAGTACATAGGTACTAAACATTTGGGTGTTTAGTCTGATGATAAAGACCCGATGAGAAAGGTGACAATAAGAACTTAAAATTATCTTAAGAGCAATATAGTCATATCATGTTTGGACTCTTTCAAAGCACCTTGATAAGTAAGTATTCTAGCTTCTGAAGAATCAGCTGATATCTGGAATCTGGTGATAGAGCTGGAAGAAGGTAGGTACTCATTTTCAAAGAAATATGAACTTATCTTCTAGACAAGATACGCCTATCGTGTTTGGATTCGTTAAAGTTGTCTTGATAGTAGGCAATCTATGTGTTTAACAAGCAACTGATATCTGGGGTTTGGTAATATAGCCGGAAGAAGGCTATATGAACTCATATCTAGACAATTTAGGTCTATCGTGTTCAATTGATGAGTAGGAACTCTAGGTACTGACGATATGGCGATATAGACGGAAGGAGGCTATAGCGAGTATCAAGAAAAGTCGAAATAAAAAAATACGTGATTGAGACCAAGAAAATTAGGCTATGGAACTCATTTTCTAGACAAGATATGCCTAACGCGTTTGAATTTCTTTAAAAGTATCCGTTTAGCGATGTCCAGGGTCAGGGTAGGGATAGCGATATTAGGCACCTATCATTTAAATAAGATAGACCGAAGTATTTGGAGTCTTTCGTCGTTATATTATCATACTTAAGCTGGCAAAAACCGGTAAAAAAAATCGTGAGGTCTCAGTTCGGGGCGAACTACTAGTCAAATATTCGGAAACGATCTTTGAAAAAACGTTGGTACTATTTAGATGTTACGTTAAACAATCAGAGTCAAATATTCGGAAACGATCTTTGAAAAAAATTTATATCTTTTGGGATTATTTCGGATGTTCGTAGATAATTACTGGTTTTAAATTTTCTAAAATTTCGTAAAACGAAAAAAATTTGACATTTTTCGACGACGAACGATTCAAAACTTTTCAAACTCACACGATTTGTATTCATAGTAATAATTTTCCCGGGTCTTAATCGCGTATTTTTTTTTATTTCTCTTACCTCGACGTTTCGACTATGTTACAACGGTCATGGTTTTAGTCTCCTCGCGACCATGACTATTGTAACATAGTTACGATTAAAAAATACAGAAAATTGGTGTCATGCGACTTGGAAGTCGAGCGTGACTTGTAGACGTATACGACGAAGCTATGTCACACGAGCGATTCAATAATAGAGCCCCAGAACACTTTCCTTTCCTTATGGCTGATCAATGTACCGAACACTGTAAGGACGTATCATTATTATCTGTGGACATATTGTTATCACACATAAACCCTGAACTCTTGTCGCTTTTAAAACAAAATATATAGATGTATTATATCAATTGGTATAAAAATATGGGTGATTATTTTTTTACAAAATCAACAGGTTCGATTCCTGGCTAGAGTAACGACTTTAAAAAAAATCTAATGATGCAGTTTTAATTTTTGTCAAAATAGGGCACGCAAATCCTTTCAGCATTTTTCGTTCCTAAGTTTAGGATATAGCCCTGGAAGGCCCGCATAAAAAAATCACCCTGTATAGATATGGGAGAGATATATATTATGTGGTATATACCTACTTACATATCTTCCAGATAGTTTCTCTTACGGGTTTTCGTTTCACGTTTTCGTAACGCGTAACATTTTTTCTCGGCTAGGTCCCCTCGCCAACCCGCGATAAAGAACTTCGTTCCAAATATTATAATTATGTTTTTGTTCACAGCATGGGGCGTAAGCATAGCATGGGTGGCGATAGCTTGCTGTACCGGATATGGCGGGCTTGTAAACTCCGCTCTGTCTTACCGGGGGCTGCTTCCGCTGAGCCGTCTCACGTATTGCGCGTACCTCGTCCATCCAACAATCATGATGTACACCTCGTTCCTGCTCGACGGACCATACCACATGCAGAACTCTACCGTGGTACGTATACTCTTTATAGTACCTACGTATAGCTTGCAATAAAAACAGGGACCTATTCACAATAAGTGTCCCCTGGAATTTATCGCTTTGTCCGATGTCAGATGAACAATGTTTGAACAATCAACTTGTGAATGACCCTCGCTTGACTTAAGAGGAAAGGGTACCGGCGCTCTGTCCATACAAACGTAGTCGACTGTTTCCTCCCTGGATAATGACACCAGAACAAAAAATTTTGTTGCATATAACATATACCTAACTGCCATGACTATGCCCTATGTCTTGATTTTTTTACATTTTCTAATTATCATAGAAAGTAAGACTAAACATTAAAAAAATAAGACATAGGGGCATGGTCATTGGTTATGGCA
Source organism: Idaea aversata (assembly GCA_907269075.1). NCBI lineage: Eukaryota > Metazoa > Arthropoda > Insecta > Lepidoptera > Geometridae > Idaea > Idaea aversata. Next base: position 6,591,897 of record OU026084.1, read on the forward strand.
GTTATAAGTTTTATGCTGTAAAAATATTTCCTCTAGTGTCATTATTCAGGGCGGCAACAGTCGACTACGTTTGTATGGAGAGAGCGCCAGTACCCTTTCCTCTTAATAAGGCTTTGTGGTTATAGATCTCATGGGGTAGGTTATGAACTTCCTTACGAATAAAGAAAAAATAGTGGTGTCTCGCAACTCATTAATTCATCATCATCAGCCAGTGTCAGTCCACTGCTGGACGTAGGCCTCTCCCAAGATACGCCACTGAGCCCGATCTTCGGCTCTTCTTCTCCATTCACTACCCACGCACCGCTTTGCGTATGTCGTCGCTCCACCTAGTCACAGGGCGTCCTATATACTCATTAATTATTGATGTCGTATTTCGAAACCGGGTTTCGTGTAAGGAAAAAAACCTCTTGTTAAGAACTAGTTGTTGTTTGTCGAAACGTTGTACGAAGAGGATTTTTTCTTCTTTGGTAACTGGTTAAAAGCGTGGATGGATTAAAATAAGGCCTACTGCATCGTATTTGTAAACTTAGGACAGGTATTTTGTGTAAAATTTTCGTATAAAAAACATTTTGTGGCATCATAAAATGCAAAAATGCTTAACATGAAGCATACACAAAACCATAACCATAGTTCGAGAAACCACATTTCAAGAATTTTTTAAAGACAGTGCTAACAACTAAATAGTAATAAAAGGATAGTGTGGGTGATAGGTAGTAAAAGCTGGAATAGGTACTCTTTTATTAAAGTATTGTATATTGATTTATTTTTATAGTTCATTAACTGAATATTATGGTACTTGCCGTAAAGTATTTAACACTTCCCAAAAAATATTTGTAGATAGGTATTTATCTTTATTTTTACAACACAGGAAGAAACAGAACACGATATACAGAAAGTAAAGAATAGATGGTATAAGTTGCACAAATGGGCGGCCTTATCGTTTAATGCAATGCAATTGTTCTTGGTTTATCTAGTTGTGAGGTAAAAAATAATCTTCTATTTCCTGAAAACGCCATTTATTAAGACCGAAAGTGAATTACGAATTCCATAGTTAGAGCAGACGGAAATTATTATTTTTTGTCTAGCACAAAAAGGTGCTGTTAATCTAAGCGTGACATGCGTTGTGTTAACGTCAACTTCTAAAGATAAAAACGTTGGTGAATACCTGCTCAATCGATCATTATCATTGACCCATAGAATTTGACGTCCGTACCATTGACCTCAGTTGACCTACTTGTTAACAAAACCTAGCTAACCCTTGACAAAATATTATAAACCACCCAACAGATGTTACCTACCCAAAACCTACGTCACTAAAAACTTGTTAAAATGCTAATCTAGGTTAAACAAGACAGTGTAATTGGCTTGTATTTTGTGATTCAGTCCATTTGAATTCGGTAAATTCCGAACATAATTTTATTTAACGATTTCAATGAGCCGATAAACCAGTAACGGACAAATAATGTCATACTATTTGGTTTGGTACAACAAATATATTGTGATTTATCTTTCAGTTTCCATTCTCATATTGAAAAAGGGCAATATTATTTATGTTACGCACACATTATTCGAGTGCCCTCAAGTTTGACTTGAGACGACACACAAGAAGATTCTTACTGAATGAAAACTTTTGATCTAAAGCCTGAGTTTGAACAAGAAATTATTTTCATTGTTCCAAGTTTTGGGAATTTGAATAATATTTTCTTTGTAGATAGAACTTTCAGTTTTTAATTATTTTTACGTGTTTGCTAAGAGGTTTGTTCTGAAAATCTCTTTGTTAAGACTATGGTACTTGTAACATCAGGGATGAAATTGTGGATATTTTTGCTTCCATTAACTTTTTGACTTATTGTGGAAGCTACTATTCAATTTATTCACTGATATGTTTCAAGACATATTTGATGGCAATAACTGTATCCGTTTACTCGTTTACCGGCTTTATGGAAGGATTTACGTTGACACATGGTGGAAAGTTTGTTTTATATTGTGGAGACAATAGCAGATTGATGTATAATAGTAGCGATGCCATTAAAAGCTTCAATTTACATTTATATTTGTATTTTGGGACCAACTTTACTGCCAATACCCAGTGTCAATAAACTACCCTATCTTTATAGATCTGTTTTAATCGACTCCAGACGTACTTATTGACCTTATTTCTCTGGATGGGGCCAACTTTTATTTTTTATTAATTTATTTATTAAAAAGGACATAAACAATTTCTTACAATTAATTAGTTAAACAAATGCCAGGAAACCTAACTAGGTTTGTCTTGGCATCTAGGTACAATCGACGCTACACCATTATCTTAATATATATAAATCTCGTGTCACAATGTTTGTCCTCAATGGACTCCTAAACCACTTAACCGATTATAATAAAATTCGCACACCATGTGCAGTTCGATCCAACTTGAGAGATAGGATAGCTTACATCCCGATATTCCCACGGGATCGGGAGTTACGCGGGTGAAACCGCGTAGGGCAGCTAGTAAGTATATAAGTTTCAAGAGAATTCATAAGCGCTCGAAATAACTTTTAAATTAATACATTAAAATATTATGAGAAGAAAAAATGCATACGAATATCATAGTAGAATATATACCCACCCAACAAATAAACGAATCACTCAACTAGGCTAAGAAGGTGTGGAGTGGGTTAAACGTTGCTGACGCTGCAACTGTAGGTCCTAGAATGAATATGAAGGCCTTTTCGTACTTTGACGACCCAGTTGGCGCAATGGTCACCATGCCGTACTGCCAAACACAGGGTTGCGGGTTCGATTCCCGCCTCAGACATGTATTTATGCTTAGATATTTGTCTATGGTCTGGTTGTTATGTAATAAAAGTATATTTTTACAGAATAAAAGTATATAAGTGGTAAATCCGTTGTCCATCCATAACACAAGTCTAGTTACTTAGCTTGGGGCTAGATGGCGATGTGTGGAATGTCCTGCAATATTTATTATTTACCTACAATATATTATGTTAAAACTGAAAAAAGTAGAACAAGTAATGGTATCCATCATAAATGGCATAACTTCCCGCATTAGTGTCAATATTAAGGGTTGTAATGCTTTCGGTTGGATTTATAGCATTTTATTAGAAAGCCTGTTTTATTTATTTTATGGTTGCTTTCATATTTCGTAGTAAGCTTCGATATAGTTTAGCTTAAGGCAAGTTGTGATCGTCAATCAAAAGTGTAATCGTTAAGTTGTAAAAGGCTGAGTCACTATTTTAGGTCGCAGTACTAACAGTTTATGCAAACATCGACGGCGAACGTCGGTGACGTCGGTGATCGGATATCGGTGTCATGTTAATCAGTCTTCGTGATATCAAATTGGAATGGGAACACTTGATTGCAAGTTCTGCCTTTAGATTCGTCTAAAAAAAATTGGAAAACTTTTTAATATTCTCGATAGAGTACCTACGTACCTATTTGTTTTTCAACAGATTAGTTTTGTAGATCTAATTGTACTTATATTATAAAGGGATAGAGTACGAATGGATGGACCAGTTTTGATATAGTTAATCTCCGAGGCTACTTGATTAAACTTGTATGAATTCTAAAAATTAACATCTGCTACATTCAAACGTGGTCGGGAGTTACGCTAGTGAAGTCTTAAAGCTCTATAGCATAAAAATTATTGAGCTTTTCTTATTTTCAGATCGCGATTTACGCGGGTTATGCGGTGATGGCGTTCCTCGCATCGTTCGCAATATCGCTTGCCTTCGAAGCACCCGCAGTTCGACTCCTCAAGATCATCAATGGTGAAGTAAAGAGAACCAACCAATGAACACCATCTGTAAATATTCTCAATTAAGTTTCCTAATCTCAAGACAATAGCTCGTTTATTGCTATTTGTTGTGTTATTTAGCCGCGCGAGCCGCACACTGATTCCACCATTATTGTTGACACGTCGACGATAATCCGTCCGCTCGCTGTCTCCTAAATTGGGTGTTGTTAACTGGCTCTGTTTTTACGACCACCGATTCTCGGTTTAACTTCAGATTTACGGATCCGTATCGAATGGGTTATACGACTTTCAAAACCGTCCAAATTGTAGAAGATAGTCTCTATTTCGGAATAAATGTGTTATATTACTTGTATTAAGATTCAGTGTCGTCGACCTAGTTGATTGTAAGGACGCTATCTAAATATAACAGTGACTACTGATTAATATGTCTCTACACACTTGAGATTAACTACCAGCGAAAGCTGTAGGCTGTATTCGTATTGCCTAATTTAATTATTCTGTACATCTCTGAGCAAATATTGATCTTTAATTGGGAGTGTAAATTGTTATTGTCGAGTGTTTACCGAATTAAGTAGCATAACAAAACTCTGTGATTGTAAATTAACATAAAAGATTTTTTACGAAGAAAACGTATGTACCTATAATACTAACTTAATTAAGATCATTTTGGTTTTGTATAAATACGACAGTAATTTCAGAGATATATTTTAACTAATTTTTAATTAAGTAAATAAAGATCACCACTCAATGACATCAACACTGGCGATTTCTTGTTATAAGCAAATATTTGGACGAAATATCCGTAAGAAAGTGTTGTGTAAGTTCACATTCACATTCGAATAAAGCGATAGACATTACGTACTAAGTTGATAATTAAGACTAAAAAAAGGTAATTGCCAGGTATTTGTCAGAAAAAATAAAAAACTATTCAGCGTTTTATTGTAAAACTTCTAAATGAAACAGTTCTTCTCTAGAACACATTCGTGAGTATTCTTAGCTTTCAAAAAGAATAGCATTCGAATCGGTTTATTCAGGGTGAAGTTATAATATTCCCCTTTATATCATATTTTTTATTATGTAAGTAGATTGAAAACATTTTTTTTTGCAAAAGAAAAAATAAACAATACACTTTGAAAGGATTTTGAAAGGCTTACTCGATTCCCGACACTTGTTTCATTATTTGAACAACTTGATTTACGACGTAACTTGATTAATGGAGCTCGTGTTTTCTTTTAATGTTCAGTGTCAAAATAACAAAAGATTTTTGAAGAGTTGACTTTAAGCAAGCCCATTCATTAGCCATTGAAATACCTACACTGAAATAACACGAAATGTAATAAACGGAAATCAAACCATGTTCATTTAAGCTTTGTTCGGTTCTCAAATATCGCGGTTCCTTCAATGAGAAATATGTACATATATGTATTTTGGTATTAGGTAGAAATCTAATATGCTCGTCGACAAAACCGTTGCTAATGCCGCATATCCATTAATTATTATTAAACCATATATTGCTTTACACAACCAGATATTACGTTGCTCTAGTTGTCATATTTCCATTTACATATAACCACCATGACGATTCTCGATTTAAGTGCTTCTATCATACAATACAACCAAAATTTTAAAGAGCAATTTACCTAATATATAAATCTCATTGATCCAGGAAATAATTTAGTTGCACATTTATCTATTAAAAACGAATTTTAAAAAAAATAATAATGTAGATATTAGTAATAGGACCAACGTAGGTAGGTACTTTCACTCGATAGTCTTTAACCGACATCAAGGAAAGGGATAACCCTTAACATAAGTTTTTGTTGAACTTTTCTGCACTAGTGAGCCTAAAACTATGAAGAATACGCCGGATGCCATAGTGACCACTGAAAATTAAAAAAAAAAAAGAATTTAGTGAATACTTGAGGCCTAATTGCTGATATACCAATTTTGTTAATTCTAAATGTTTAAGTGACATCTGGGGATTTTTTTTGTTAACTTACCTGTACTTAAAATTGTTTATGTGTATCGTTTCTGCCACTCCACTATGGTATTCTTTCTTATTATGTTCACGGGATTGGAATTTACGCGGTTGTGAGTAGTGAATAAGTCCAAAGATTCCTCTCGTAGCAACCCTAACCATTGATCGGTAGTCTGGATTTTGAATTTTGTGAGCTCTGGCCCCGATCGCTATTTTGATTAATACAGAGCATATGATTTCAAATAATTTAGGTACTTTTTTTGTACAGAGTATGTCTATGTTAGGTGAATAATAATTCTTAATTACTTAATAATACTGTCCGATATTTTTTACATACTTGTATCGATTTTTTTTAATTAAATGGACCATACTGACATTTTGTTTGTTTGAAATTTTTGTATATCGACGACGTCGGTGGCCCATTTGATTAAAAAACGTGATATAGGTACGTACGGGTCGAATTGATAACCTCTATTTTGAAGACAATTACTTATGTAAATAAATAAAAAATAAGTTAAGTTATAAAAAGTTTACGGTAAAATCTTACTTCAACCTCAACCTCAACCGTAGTCTACTGTCAATATAATAAGTACTATATCCTTGTATATAGGTATAGGTAGGTAAGTACCTATAATTACGACCACATCTTATCTATAAATAGCTTGCAATAAATACAGGGACCTATTCACAATAAGTGTCTCCTGGAATTTATCGCTTTGTCCGATGTCAGATGTTTTGAACAATCAACTTGTGAATGACCCTCGCTTGACTTAAGAGGAAAGGGTACCGGCTCTCTCTCCATACAGACGTAGGCGACTGTTTCCATGCCCATGCCCCTATGTTTTTTTTAATTCTTAATTTCTATGATAGTTAGAAAATGAAAAAAACAAGACATAGGGGCGGCATAGTCATGGCAGTTATAGGTTTTATGCAACAAAAATATTTGCTCCAGTGTCCATTATCCAGGGAGGAAACAGTTGACTACGTTTATATGGAGAGAGAGCCAGTACCTTTTCCTCTTAAGTATACAAATCACAAACTATTTATATAAATATACAAATGTATATAATGAATTGCTCAACTTTACTGTTAGAAATTATTATTCTCTACTAATATTTAAACTTACCTAAGAATTATAATGTTTTTCTGTTTCCTGTTTTGGAAAGAATCAGTGTATTATTTTATACTTATTACCAATTGTAAATATACAACAAGTAAGTGTAAGTTATAATAAATAAGTCTATGTAAATAATTATAGATAGTAAATAATGTTTCGTAATAAAAATATTTAATTACAATACAACGCTTTTAATTTTATTACTGGATTTTCCTGTTTTGTGTCCCATATAACGGGGCTATGGAGCCTTTGAAAGGCGTGGTTGTAGCCGAAGCCAACACGTAGAGGCCCTTTACAATAACCAGTTTAATCGCAAAGTACCTATGATTTGGACACCTAACTGGCGATTGTCCATGCCTGCACTATAAAATGCAGCAAAGGACAACCTCCGATTTGAATAGAATTATTGATGAACTACAGGATAAAACTACTTGGGCTATTGTGATGGAATGGTGCTGCGCTGAATACTGGGGAACTATGGGTAGGTACTATGTCGCCTGCCGTTACAATGTAAGTAATGGTCTAATTACTCTCTAAATTGCAAAATAAAAAAAGTACAGATTCGTGAATCGGATCCAAACAAAGTGAATTTAATTTCAAACTTAGTCGCAATGATAGCTTGTGTTAACTTAACTGGGAAAAAAGTGAGTTAATAATGTTCTTGCTTGCAGGTGTCCAAACAAGTACCTCATTTATGTACAAGCTCTTTAAACTCTTCTACGATGAAAACCGACGCTTCGGCCTTACCTATACGAAAGCATGGTTTCGTATCCAGTTACCAATGAGGAAAACATAGATGATTTTTGTACGAAACTGGTTTCGAAAATAAATATGAATTTGGCGGGTCGTTACTTCGCAATCACCTTAATTAAAAACTCTTTAATCCTCAAGAGATAAAGTCAACAAATTAAATTAAATTAGTTAGTAGGTGTGTGAGTGAAGCAAGGACTTACTCTCAGAATTGAATTGATCGAGTCACTGTATCCACACTTCTTCGCTTCACCTTTTATTGGAGTATTATTTTTAAGCTATTGCATAGCTTTTATCGCGGGCTTTGAGCGCGGCGACCGAATCAAGAAATTACGTAACAAAAATTATTATCGTTTATTGGTCGTGGTCCGATCGCCGGAGTTCTATCAATCGAACCACGGGCAAATCAAACTCAAAGAATCAAGGTGGTGACGAATAAAAAATCGAGACGGAGGGTGCCAAGATCTAATTACATGGTCAAACATCATTTTTTCATATTTTTATAGCCCATACGGCCTAGACATCTTTCCTTTTATGAAGCCATAGAAATCGCATGTCTTTAGGGGTATGTAACAGCTGAAACTAGTCCTTATTTAGTGAGCGTTATTTCTTACAGTCTGCAACAAATTTAACAATATCAGTAAGTATAAATATAGTAATATTAGTAAAAAGTATTTGTATCAAAAGGTATAACAGAATGTTCTCTCATGGTTTCCCTAAAAATTTTACTCATAATTTATCTTAGGTATAGGTACTTACTGGGTAATATTTTTAGAAACGTATTTACGCTAAAGCTTGGTTCGTAGTTATAAAACCGTCAGAGAAGATGGATGCCTACCTAAGTCGACATTAAAATCTCAGCTAATTTGGGACTTGCAACTTTTAGATTCAATCTGGAAAGTCGAATTGCGACTCGATTCTTAAACGAAACTCTTCATTGAGCAGATTTTTTTTCGGTATTTACGAGCTATTTCTTAGTTTACTAATTAGAGTAATTTAGAGTAATCGAGTAATTAATTTGATAATCTTTTACTGCAACTTACTCAAACCAAGCTGTAAACTGACTGTAAGCTAGTATTACCCATCTGTCTTTAAAACCGACACCAAATTTTTATTTTATCACGATGATGCATAATAGTGTGGATTCCAGGGTGGATGCAATACGTTCCAAGGTCTTCAACCTGCAATGCCATTAAAAGGACAATGCACTTCTGAAGAAGTTTTACTCCCCAGTTCTATCCGTCTCTTTCCTTGGACTATTCCACAGATTCCGCTAAACGTTTTAACAAAAATATATTTTTAAATAAATATTCTCTAGTTTTTCAACATAAGTCTATTTCAAAATTCTACTAATCACCAAGTTGATTTCGTAAAAAAGTGGCTCCAGTTGTTAATTAAAGACATTTTTGCGCGAGTAACGTCGGCTTTCCCATTTCATTTAACGGGGGTTGATCTCGTTCTTCAGACTGTCTCCATGTCGTCGGCTCTTTGACAATTTCATCACTTTATAAATAGGTATTTTAATCTGTTATAACCTCAGTAGGTAAGTAGTAATATAGCGAATTCTTGGCATATTAACCGATCTGCATATAACTGTTCAACCATGATATAAGCAGATAATATGTAGTAGGTAGAAATAGTTGGAATATTTTGATAATCATAACGTAACGTGTCTTTAACAAAACAATGATAATTTAATCTAAAATTATTAAACGGAATATTACACAAAACCTCCCGAACCTGGCTCATAGAATTATTAGGTTCTTTGTTAACTAATCATTTTGTATGTTGTTTATTAAATAAACGCTACTATCTAAACGAAAAATATACGCTCATTTTTACAGATTAAAGAAAAAAAGAACAGGATTTTCAAGAAAATTCCATCCTTATAACTTTTTCTTTAGGCGCTAGACGACTACGGTAGGTACCAATTTCCGAGGCCATTTTATTTCTCCCTGAGGCACAACAGTCGATTGGTTTAATCATGATGTACAAAAAATCATGAAAGGTAACTAAACGGCACTAAGGTAACTGAAGTAGGTAAGTTGAACCAATCGATAGCGAACTTTACCAGTAAGTTATGAAAGGATAAGTCACGTACCTCCGAACAAACTCTGCACTAAACGTGATTCATACCATTTCCGGAAGAAGTATTCTACATCAAACAAATACTATTTTACGTATTTTCGAACTTTAAAATGGAGTTCAAATAGCCTTTTTCAAAGCTCCAAAGCTCACGAACACGAAATGAACCGGAGCAAAGCGATACCACGGAATTGACTTCTAGTTTTCCATTGGATTTTTTACTATTTGTCTACAGAGTAGGTAAGCTACGTTTATCTAACCATTTTGTGCATAAAAATATTTCTTCTTTATAAAACCTTCAACTTGGTTTCATCGTTTATAACAATTACCTACTCTTTTCGCATCAGGTGGATGTTCTGTGTCATCAGCATTACAGTAGTTAATTATTTTTAAGTTTCTCAACTTTAGGACCTTTATTACCCGACTGCAGGAAGGTTGTATTTTTGCTTTCAATGTGAGTGTTTGTGAGTGACCCCTTATGACCTCACCCTCATGGTTAACAGTAGCTGTAGGTATGGATTTCTCTTCAATTATTTTTTGATTGCACCATTGTATCGAGTGAACAAAGCGTATCAGCTTCAAGTCTGGTAAAATTTGCTTTCCTCGGTCATTATGTATGTATGTTAGTACTCTCTGACGTATTTTACAATCGATCTCGACAAAAGTTGAAATACAGATTTTACGATTTTGTAGAATTATTTATCGTCGGTTATTTTGGATTGGAGCAGTACTTCCCCTTAAAGAGAGCTACTGGTCATAATACAAAGTCTAGGTAAGTATACAGGTGAATTTTTTGAACGGGCATTCAGGGCTATTGCGTATATAGATTACTAGCGACCCGCTGCGGCTTCGCACGGCTATATTATGCATGTATTACACATATAAACCTTCCTCTTGAATCACTCTATCTATTAAAATAAACTGCATCAAAATCCGTAGCGTAGTTTTAAAGATCTTTTTTTTTTTTTTTAAATCATTTATTTACCAAAAACAATTATATAACACAAATTCGCTTCACTCCCTTAAACCAGTAAAGCATACAAAGGGACATAGGGACGGCGAAAAGTGACTTTATTTTATACTATGTAGTGATGAGATAGCGAAAAGAAGTTGCGTTCCCGATTTTAAAAAACCTTAAAACTGTACGTATTTGTATCACATCCAAGTTTGAAAAGGCATAATCCTAATCTAAAGTTGCAGTTTTAGTTTTTGTCAAAAAACTGGTTGCCTGTAAAGTCGGTATACGGGCGAAAGTTTTACGTGACAACAACTGTGCTCGAGTGGAAGGGACGCGTGCCTTTCACTTTTTATGTCTGTCTCTCTCGCTCTTAGGCGGGCTAACCATGCCCGCGTGCCTCTCACTCGCTCTCATTGTGAGCGCATAACGTCAGCGGAGCGTAACGCAGTTTCTTGAAGTGTCACCCGGCAAACCAATTTATAAAACGGTGTCACGTCAAAAAGGTCACGCAACTTCTTTCAGCATTTTTCACTTTCTCATAAAGTTATGGAAATGGCCCTGAAATTTGAACAATTCACCCTCTATAAGTAATTGAAATAATAATTTAAAATAAAAACTACAAAGAACGAATTGTTCACATGTCAATTATTTACAATCATACATCGACGGCACAAAGGTATAAGGTACGGCTCTCAAGCTGATTGGAAAATAAACCGATTTACTTCTTCGCAGAGCTAGACGTATAAAATAATCTGGAAAGGAATAAAGCGGTAAGTGACATAAAAGTGTACAGCATATTACCATAAAACATAAGTACTAAAGCTTTTACTAAAGTACTTACTTATCTTTAAACGATCAGGAGCCCTATTTTTGAATCGTTCGCCCCGCGTCGAGCGCTCGGTTTCTACTGATATTCGTTCGACATCGGAAATTCGGTAATTTTTGAATCGCTCGATCGTAACTCGTAACACTCGTCGCCGACAGGCGAGTGGTAGAATAAACGTCAAACAATCATAGTAAATCATTAGGAAACGATCTTTGAAAAATATTTATATCATTTGGGATTATTTCGGATGTTCGTCGGTAATTATACCGGTTTTCAATTTATGCGTAAAACGAATAAAAATTGACATTTTAAATTTCGATGACGAACGATTCAAAAATACAGAAACTTGGTGTCATGCGATTTGGAAGTAGAGCATGACTTGTAGGCGTATACGACGAAGCTATGTCACACGAGCAATTCAAAAATAGAGCCCCAGAAGAAATTCACCCTATAAACGAGTACGACCTAAGGAAGTGATTCGAATACCTTCGAAGCATGTTTACATGAGAACTTCGGGTGAATAGATATTAGAGAAGTTACCGCAAGTTTGATAGAGGTGACTGTGAGGTGGGTGTGCACAAAGAGGCAGCGAGCGTCTGTCACCCGTTTATCTGTTAAATCCCATGTCAGCCACTGCTTCTAAATTAGGTACTCATCTGTTAAATTGAAATTAATTTCCCATTCACCCCTGTGGTGGTTTGCCCCAAAATACAAAACTATTTCTATTATTCATTACTGAGAGGTGTTTCTGTAGTTTTGTTTTATGTAAGTATCTAATATTTTTTTTATTCTTTACTATCATATTTTAAGGGCGCGCGCAGCGTTGTCTTCCCGATTTCTCTCGACTCATAGTCAGGCGAGATTCGAAACATCGACTCTCGCTTGAGTATTGTAAACAACAAAAATATTTAATTCGATAAGCAAAAACTAGTCCTTTTCAGTCGAAAGCACAACACGAACGAACCAAATCATCGCGTCCTTGTCGTCGACACGCTCCTTGAAAACAATTTTCAACGTAATTTATTTGTCTCTTCTGGATAGGTGAATTCATCTTCAAAGGACACAAACGAATGAATATTTTACATCCTATTTCACTGCCTTAAAAAGAGAAAGTACCTGTATCTTATTGGAGTCCTTTTTATATAAATTGTGCCGTTTTTATGAAATACAAGCTTTAAAAAAGTTAGCACCGTAAAAAATCTGTTTCTGATGGCTCATTAATTCACGATAAATCGGACAAACAAGTAGAGCCCCGTCGGGTAGGACCGAAGGGATTTGGAAACTCTGCCTTAGTTTTCAGCGAATTGTATTTTAACGTAATAAGCTACATTAAGGGGAAAATGGTTGATGAGAATCACATAAGCTAAAATTTAAATAAAAACAAACATTTAAATTAGATATTTTTTGCTATTTCTAACCTAAGTTTGAATTTACTAATAATTTTAAATCACATAGACGCCATTCAAAAATCGGTAAGACCTGGAACTTGCTAATAGGGCGCGTTACTAGAGAATATCATAGAAGCAAAGAAGAGTTCAATTAAATTCCGCTCGAGTTTGTATTATAAATGGGCTACCACCATTGCCAAGTTATTCTTTGAATGCCTGGTTCTCTTCTATAATGATAATCAGTCACACAGATGTTGAGCTCAACGCCCGTATTCAAGTTTCTTTAGATTCTACTGAACTCAACTCAGCGATAACTTTAAAAGTCAAGAAACAGCTTGGTTAAAGTAAAGTATACGTATTTTATGCCTGGGAGTCACGTTATCGTAATATTTTATTCATAGATGCGTATTTTTGCTACATGTTGACGATAGGTAGGCGCATAAATACATATTAAACTAGCTGCGCCCCGCGGTTTCACCCGCGTAAGTCTCGATCCCGTGGGAATATCGAAATAAAAAGTAGCCTATAGTTTTCCTCGATAAATGGACTATCCAACACAAAAATATTTTTTCAATTCGAAGTAGTAGTTCCTGATATTAGCGCATTCAAACAAACAAACTCTTCCGCTTTATAATATAACTAGCTGCGCCCCGCGGTTTCCCCCGTCCCGATCCCGTGGGAATATCAAAATAGTCAATTTATCGAATATCCTCGATAAATGGACAATCTATAACAAATTATTTTCGTTACGAAATTTCTTGAATCAGTCGCCGCGCTCAGAGCCCGCGATATAAGCTTAAAATATTTATTGATATGGATAAGTACGTAATATACCTACCTGTGAGGTGTTATTTCGTTGTGCAATTTCCTAAATTAAAATGGAACTGAATTCAATAAAAAAATAGTAAAACATGAAACTTGAACATTCGACAGCGAGAGCTTTTTCAAGTGTCAAATAAATAGAAAATTCGGTACGGCACACGACGGAAACTATTCCATTTCAACGGGCCGGACTCGGTGACCGAATCAACAAATGTAACCCAGTTTACATGTTTCGCTTATTTATTGAACAATCTCGGTCCGACGACGACACTCAACAACATACAAATAAAAACGATTTTGTGAATAAAACAGTGCTGCAAACATGGATGGCATGGGGACGCACGAGAGAGTTGCCAAAATGTTTGCTACAAACAAACAAAAATTATTTAGGTAGGTACTACTAAGTAAAACCGTGCGAGTATTGTGCAAAAAGACATAGAATAAGAACATAATATTATGTTATGAAATAACAAAGAAACTTGAATAACACATTTCAGGTTATGAAACATTAGGTACTTACTTACCTACAGAAAAATCAATCAAAAATTTCCATACAAAAAAATGGTTTCATAAAGTTTTTAATATCCATTTAATTGAATACCATGCAGCTAAGTGTTATTTATTAATAAAGATAAAAAGCTAATCTAAAAATTAATAAAGCAATATCATAAAATTAAAATTCCTATGAAAATCGCAAACAATAAAATAAGTAAGTAGAACAGAAAATTAGTCTTCAGTTTGTTTGATACTATGAATTGAGCTATGAATTTAATGGATATTAATTGAGTTCATGCAACTTCATCTGAGTAGTTTTCAACAAAATGTGTACTAAATTGTACTTTATGTTTTAGTCGACTATTATAGGTACTCGTTAATTTAAAGGACGTACATGGCGAAACTAGAGTGCGTTACGTAACTTCGAATAGTATAACACTGAATACCACGACCGTAAGTTTAGTAATACGATTCATTTAAAAATGGATACACGCTACCATGACCCTTAACGCCGAAGCTTTATGGCTCTTTGTTAAAAACAGAAAAACTATAAGAGAGATTGTCATATACCTACCATGTATCAAATCAAAGACTTAAATTATCTAATTAATTTAAACATTGTTAAATTCCTCTAAATAAACCATACTTAAATCATTTAAGTAGGTACCTTATTCATTCGGAAAAGCTACCCAGAGCCCACATTTATCGGGTGCCTTTCCAAGGTTTGTTTTAAACAGTCAAATGAAAACTTTAATCCGAACCGGGATTAAAAAGTTTTAATGATAGCGTTAAACGGTTAATTTACATTCAAAAGTTTAGCAACTAAATAGTTGTGTTGAATAAAACTATGGGTTGTTTATAAAATATTAGCGCAGATCTATGCTGTTGCATGCAACGAAATAGAACTTCAAATTTTAATAAGTATAAAAATCTAAACTTTTTAAACTCACACGATTTGTATTCATACTAATTATTTTCCCGGGTTTTAATCGCGTATTTTGAAGTGAAAACTTCTTTAGCGGCGTTGAGCACTTTTTCTGTAATGGGTATAAAATCTTAAACTCGCGTCAGGACACGTGACCTGATCGAAAAAGCGTAAGACGGATGGAGAGTAGACAGCTATCCCCTCTCTACGGCGCGGCGAAAATGTA
Source organism: Idaea aversata (assembly GCA_907269075.1). NCBI lineage: Eukaryota > Metazoa > Arthropoda > Insecta > Lepidoptera > Geometridae > Idaea > Idaea aversata. The sequence goes on from OU026084.1 coordinate 6,607,224, forward strand.
TGCCTGGGCCTACTGTTTTTAATTTGGCTGTGAGTGTATTATGACGTACATATGGTATTTTTTAACGGACGACTATTGACGGACGACAAATGTCAGACGACAAATGTCGGACGACAAATGTCGGACGACTATTTGTCGGACGACTATTGACGGACGACAAATGTCGGACGACTATTGACGGACGACAAATGTCGGACGACTATTTGTCGGACGACTATTGACGGACGACAAATGTCGGACGACAATTTGTTGGACGACAAATGTCGGACGACTATTAGTTGGACGGCAAATGTCGGACGACTATTTGTCGTCCGACTATTAATTTTTTTTTTTCATCTAAAACTCTTTTTGCGTATGTTCTCGCGACATATGAGATTTTACACAGATATACAGTTTTCACTTCTGCCTGCACTCCCGGTATGACTCCCGGAGTGCGCTGTTTTTTTTTTATTTTTATTTCTCTTACCTCAACATTTCGACTATGTCATGGTCGCGAGGAGAAACACGACCACGGTCTCCTCGCGACCATGGCTATTGTAACATAAAAATCTACTTTAAAACAAAACTTATAGTAGGTATCTATACTTTACTTATCTGCAATACCTTGTGGGTACTGTGGGTGTAGTGCGAGTTTTTTCGTATAGCAAACGTTACTATCACGTTAAACGTAAACGAGAATGTTGTATGGAAAGTTGAAAAGCGCCCCTAGCGGACGTAATGTGAAGCTTTAACTTTTCATACAATTTTCTCGTTTACGTTAACGTGATAGTAACGTTTGCTATACAAAAAAAACTCGCACACTACCAACAGGTTTGTTCGCGTCCGTAGGATTTAGACCTCGATGCAGCAGATCGATGATGATGGTAGCATTTAAGGATGCAGACAATCAAGCAGTGGTAGGCTTTAGCCGGCGACTTCTAACACCACCTCCTGGACAAAGTCGTGGTACCAAGTAGTGACTTAAAATTGTAGCGTACCGTAGACAGAGAATAAATATAGACAAGCTACCAGCGTATAGTGTGAGACACCGAATATTCAACATACCTATAATAAGTATATAGTTGTCAAATTGCCATTAGACAGTAATTAAACATCACTGCACAAGTGCACACCAATTAGTACTACTTTTTAATATCTTATAAGTCACAAGTAACACAAATTGATAAAAAAAGGATAAAAAAACAAAACTTTAATAGACACCAAACGCTTGTTTGCCACCAACGACATTGTGACAAACAAAAAAAACCGATACGCAAATAGAGACAAAAAATTTATACTTTTTCTTGCTCCCACTTACTCATTAGACGTTCAATCCTTCTCACTCTCGTAATTATTATTATTTTAGCAGCGAGTCCATATTTATTCTCTGTCTACGTAGCGTACAAGCCTTTCTCCTTCTAGGCGAGCATGGTACATCCTTGACCTCATCGTCGCTTCCCATCAGATGAGATGAGGTCAAATGTTCAAATTCAAAAATCATTTATTGTGAACACAGGTATAAAAAGTTGTTACATAGCACACAAAATATGTCCTCTGTGATCGACCTTTCGGCATACAATGTACAGGGTAAATACTAAGGTAGGTGTAGGTTTTTTCTATTAATTAATACTCTAAGAGATCTGTCAATGCATTAAAACTGTATACCTATTGAATGATTTGATTGATTTATTACTTATATTTTATTTTATGTAAAAATTTGAATAATATGAAACTCTGTACAATTGGGGTCTATAGTTGCCTGAATAAAGATTTATTTATTTATTTATTTATTTAAAATGAAATAAAAATAATAACAGATTTAGAACAATGTGATCCATTATGTCACTTCTGTTTTTATGTCAGTACTTTTCTAATTGTCTTGTGTCGTGTGCTTCTGCTTATCCAAATAGATGTTTTCTTTCTTTCTTTCCATTACATTATAAACTTCCAAAATATCAAGAAAAACATAGGTAAATAATATTCCATTTGAGAGGCAGATACTTCATTAGTCTTAAGTTATTTAGGTTTCCATTCTCGAAATAAATTAGTGTTTTATTCACGTTTCATCTTAAAACATCAGTTGTCTCAAAGCTTATGCTTTACAAAATAAACCTGACAAACAAATTACGACAGTCGGCAAGCAATTTTGCAGGCACGTAGGTACTTAGCTAGGAATGTAGAGGGTATTAGGTATTCATCATTTTGGTAATTTTATTTGGATAATGATTTTTATTGTTAGGTAGTTTTTGTTTAAATTATATATATAATAGTTTAATAGAGAAAATAATCTTGCCAAGTATAACTTCTTTGAGAATTGGGTAAACAATGGTAATTTCAACATACACACTGAATCTATACTAATATTAGGTATAAAGCTGAAGAGTTTGTTTGTTTGAACGCGCTAATCTCAGGAACTACTGGTTCGAATTGAAAAATTATTTTTGTGTTGGATAGTCCAGATAGTCCATTTATCGAGAAAGGCTATCGGCTACTTTTCAATTTGATATTCCCACGGGATCGGGACTTACGCGGGTGAAACCGCGGAGTGCAGGTAGTAAGTTGATTAAGCTGGCAAGGTATCCCTCGACAATTTCTAGAATTTATGGAAACCGATGGCACATGCATGAGCAAAACCCATTAAATAAATTGCCTTCGTCGAGGAAATACTTTAGTATCTACCTAAGCTTGCTGCAGTTTATGACATTTACGTAATTTAAATTTTATAAGAGGGTATAAACAACCACTTTTCTGCAACTAAATGAAAAATGATATTCTATAAACAGTTTAATATAATAAGTTAAGAATGTCTGTTACAATGTGGACTGGTTCTTAGAGTAAACTTTATCCTAAAGACAATTATTTAAACCCTAATCATCACCACATAGTATAAAATAAAGTCACTTTTCGCTGTCCCTATGTCCCTATTTCCCTTTGTATGCTTAGATCTTTAAAACTACGCAACAGATTTTGATGCGGTTTTTTTAATGGATAGAGTGATTAAAGAGGAAGGTTTATATGTATAATACATGCATAATATAGCCGTGCGAAGCCGGAGCGGGTCGTTAGTAATATAATATTAAGAATGTCTGTTACAATGTGGACTGGTTTTAAGAGTTTTATCATAAAGAAAATTATTTAAACACTAGAGAATCGACTTGAATCGAATTGACGACCTCTGTGGCGCGTCGGGCGAACACCCGACTGCGACGCAGAAGGTTGCGGGTTCGATTCCCGCCGGGAACAAGTATTTATGCTGACCATAAATTCTTGTTTCTGGTTCTGGGTGTTTCCTATATGTATATATTATACATATAGGAAACACATATAGGTATATATTTACAAAAAAAAAAAGTATATAAGTAGTTTATCCGTTATCTGGCACCCATAACACAAGCATTAAGTTGCTTAGCTTGGGGCTGGATGGCGATGTGTAATATGTCCTGAAATATTTAATTATTTATTTATTGTATTTATTTAGAATAATTCATAAAATTTTAACACGTTAAGCCTCTTTCCTTAACATATTGGTTGTTCCGAAACCGACACACGCTAAGTCTAAGTACCAAAGATTATATTATGAGGAATAATATTATTGTCTTTGCTCTTACTCACTTTACTAAGCTATTTTAATAGTTGTATATTTAAACTAGAAAACTGTAGAAAAGCATTTTAAAAATAGGCTCTTCATTTAATTTCCGTGCTCTGTCTAATTAACTTTAGCTTTCGAATTTTCCATCCAGCAAGAAAAAGCCTAACTATCGATTGGCCTATCGAGTACTGTTGCTCGAAAATAAAAAACAATTGGGAGAATATCGATAGTCTAAAATAATCGATACTATCGATAGTTTTTTATTTACGAGCAACAATACTATCGATAGTTAATTCTTCGATGGCAACAATAGTATCGATAGTCTATCGATTATTGCAGCGATAGTCGACTATCGATCAGCAACACTAATCCAGCTGAGCAAAAGACTATCAAGTTTATCATTTACTCTCACACTTTTGTTCAGTTTAGTGAAAAATTATGAAATAGAAAATTCTTCGGTCAGATTCACGGCTGTGTGACCTACTTAGGGGTATTTTCATTTGCCACTTCGCACCACGTGACAGTGATGTATGGTAGTCTCATATTTAACCCACAACCATTATGATTAAATAATGTAAACGTTATTTGTTATGCAAATAGGACGATATTGCTATGCCATTTAAAGATAATACTGAGGATCTTATAGGTTTAAATAATAAGAAATAAATAATAAATATGCATAATGCATGACATTACACATATCGCCATCTAGCCCCAAGCTAAGTAACTAGACTTGTGTTTTGGGTGCTAGACAACGGATATACTACTTATATACTTTTCTTTTGTAAATATATACTTATAATACATCGAGACGACCAGACCCCAGACAAATATCTAAGCATAAATACTTGTCTGAGGCGGGATGCGAACCTGCAACCCTGTGTTTGGCAGTTCGGCATGGTGACCATTGTGCCAACTGGGTCGTCATTTATTTGTATTCTTTTAAGTAGGTAGAGCTTCCTACTGGTTTTCCTATATGTGTTTTTATCAAAGCCAAAAGGCATTTAGACACAATCGCCATTGTAACTTAAAACGCCATACAGGTTTGGTATGAAGGCATTATTTGTTAGCCATAATGCCCTCTATCGATAGGGTATGGGTCTCAAAATGCACAGCGCAAACTATGTCAAGCTCCCAGAGTAAATATAAGTACTCCTTTGAGTCACTGCAAAAAATAACCATAGGGGAAAATGCCCAAAATGTTAACGGCATTTTGGGCATTTTCCCCTATGATTATTTTATACCGTAGTGGTATAAAATAATCATAGGGGAAAATGCCCAAAATGACGTTACCACAAAGTTTATTTAAGTTAAAAGTTTGCAGCGCGGCAGTTTTTTCACACAGACGCGTCCACCATTTTTTTTCCGAACTTTTTTCACGTTGGGCAGCCAATATTTAGTACGCGTTCGAGGGTTGTTGATGAAAACACGCACTAAGTTCGGACACAAAGTTTATTGTGTTTTTAGGGTTCACAAAAGTTCAATAACTAAGGAAAAAACGATGAAATATTTAGTTAAACGATCCGTAACAATGCGCGCGCGACAAGAGCCGATTGTCGAAGAAGGAAACGGAAACAAATCCATGAGCTTGTCGCGTCGCAGTGTTACCATTTTACAATAGCTAGAAGTAACACAATGTGTTGCCAGACACCCTCTATTGGCCATGTTGGGCATGGTATTGGCCAGGTTTGCTATACAATCCATTTATTCAGAGTAATTTCACGTATTAACAAACAACACAAACAATAACTAAAGTTCTACATAATCAGAACATAAATACAGCCTCATAAGAAGAATGTGTTAATATTATTACAAACAGAATTAATAACAGATATAGGTTGATAGGTAGTACAGATGGTAACATCGAAAGACAGGATTTAATGAACTGTTTGACATGTCACGTTCACTCTTGAAAATCCATAGGTAGGTACTAATATTTGAAGAGTTTGTTATGTGTCCCATGTTTGAAGACCCAGTTGGCACAATGGTCTTCATGCCGGACTGCCAAACACAGGGTTGTGGGTTCGATTCCCGCCTCAGACAAGTATTTATGCTTAGATATTTGTCTGTGGTCTGGTTGTTGCTATGTATTATTCTTAATATATATAAATCTCGTGTCACAATGTTTGTCCTCAATGGACTCCTAAACCACTTAACCGATTATAATAAAATTCGCACACCATGTGCAGTTCGATCCAACTTGAGAGATAGGATAGCTTACATCCCGATATTCCCACGGGATCGGGAGTTACGCGGGTGAAACCGCGGAGCGCAGCTAGTAAGTATATATATTTATAAAAAGAAAAGTATTTATGATAGCATATCCGTTGTGTAGCACCCTTAACACAAGTCTAGTTACTTAGTTTGGGGCTAGATGGCGATGTGTGGGATGTCCTGCAATATTTATTTATTTATTATTTACTAGCGACCCGCCCCGGCTTCGCACCATGCATGTATTATACATATAAACCTTCCTCTTGAATCACTCTATCTATTTTAAAAAACCGCATCAAAGTCCGTTGCGTAGTTTTAAAGATTTAAGCATACATAGGGACATAGGGACAGAGAAAGCGATTTTGTTTTATACTATGTAGTGATATCACGGGGGGAGCTACGAACCACCGAACTCTTGGAAGGCGTGCGTGGAGCCGAAGCCAACACGTAGAGGCCCTTTACAATAACAAGTTTAATAGCAATGAGGACACCAAACCGGCGATTATCCCTGTCTGAACTATATAGAGAAAATGATTATTGTAAATCACTTCTATTTAGATAAAATCACTTCCTTATCAATAGAGCTTGGATTTTAATGCCCTATACCTATATTTGTTCTACGTGAACTTATTACTTACCGTAACAAATTATCAAATTCGTGATTGTCTGTCAAGATCACACTAAAACCATTAGAGTTTCCAAACGAGGCTGAAAGTTAATTTTATCCTTATACAGCGACTAATCTAGTCTTGTGCAAAGTAAAAACTTAGCATACGAATCCATATGATTAATAGTAGATTATGCATTAAGGGCATAAAGCAATGTCTTATGTTGTGGGTGGCATATTGAACCCCGAGTGTAACGAGGGACTCTCGGGTTAACTCCCGAGCGGAGCGAGGGACTATAAAGTTAACTCCCGAGCGAAGCGAGGGAGTTATGTACAGTCCTGAGTGAAGCGAGGGGTTTAAGCCGCCCAAGACGAAGACATGCTTTATCCTGAGGTGCATACTCTACTTTTTTTTAATTCTTGTGGTGGCCAGTTCCCTACTTGAAAAAAATCCACTTGAAAAAAATGGGGCAATTGCAATGCCTACCAAATATTTACCATCATGCTACCATCTCGGTAGCATGATGGTAAATATTTGGTAGGCATTATAGGAAAAACCTATTTGCTTAGACCTAACGTAACAATCAAAATAAAAAACATTAATCGTGGCCTGCTAGATTTTTGTAGACCAATCAAATGACTTATTATAAATAAAACCTATTTGCTGAGACCTTCAAAATTAAAACCAAGAGTTTTCACACGAATTTCAACGTTCGTAATTCAAATCACTTTATTCCCTTGGGAGTTTCATACAACATTATCTCCCTTGGGAATAAAATCTTGCTTTAAGTTTAGGTTAATAGGGCTTTAATCCGTGATTAAAGTGCTGCAGGTGTGAAAAAAAAATTGGATGCGTGTATGCGTGCTTGCTTATGTACTTATGTACGCGCGTAAGAAGTTATACTTCTAGAAGTTATAGGTACGTCCGTCCGTCCGTCCATTTGACTGATATCCGTCTGATATTTATTTTGCGCGCAGCTTCCACTTATTAGTTTAGTGTTACAGTGATGCGCGCGCATCTTTAAATATCACTCTCGCAGCTTCGACCTGTTTTATTTTTGGGTGACGACGAAGCTGCAACATGGGACTTTTGCGTTTATAGGTAGATGCTCGCGCGTCCTAAAATTTCACTTTTATATTTTTTTCATATCGCGCCTAAAGAAATATAACTTCAAAAATAAAAGCTTAAACGCCCTGAATAGCAGAATAAATTATGTAGATTATAAAAGTATTAAAGCGCCCAATATATGAGCATGCAAAAATAAAAGATAGTTCTTATATTTATAGCTTAAGTGACGCTTTTAAGGACGTCTATAAACTAGATACATTAAACATGCCATTTACGAAGCGGTATCAAGCAATGCCACAGCTGATGTATCAAGCAAAGTCAAGAAATGTCTATAATTAAAACGTATTCGTTACTGGTTTCCACGATGTCTCCTCGCATCGTACAAAGGTTTGAACGCTATTTGTGAATGCCAATAACATAACCGTTGCTAAAACAATGTTTTTCCGTTCGTTCTGTGTTAAACTTAATTGTCTCTTACTGACCAGGTACACTTCTGAAGAATATTTCGTCTTTGAGTTATCGATTGGTATCTATCGTGTTCTACAGTTCGCAACCATAACACTACAATGGACTGGTAGATACCCACCTATTAATAGTGTTATGCCCGTCTATAAGGGTGTATTAATAGGTATTGTGAATACCCTGCCACGGTGGGTATCGCTGTCAGAACTTGACATCTTAATTTCCTGTCAATGGATATCAACTACATACGTAGACGGTCGTGAGTGCGTATATGTCCAGTCCAGGGTGGTTAATTTGAGTGGCACAATATACTGGGCCCTTATAAGGGTTGGTTCTATAACCGTAGTACATTTTTAAACCACATAAATTGACTTTAACACCCAAAATTAGAAGTTTTGATACGATTTTTTTTTGATGCACCAAAATTGGAATGAATGGATAAAACTATTATAAAAAATATAAAAGTTATAAGGTATCTGCGGATAATAAGGGCCACTAAAAAGTTTTTTAAAAACCTTGATATTGGTGACAAAATAACAAGAAAAAAAACAAATGTATTGTTTTTCAGATTGACAATAAAGCAAATATTTAGCGGATAAGTCGGTCATTATATATAATGGCCGATCAATCAAACTACCCGTAACATTATACTAACACACATACACACACTTACACATTTATATTATATCTATATAATTGATACGATAGTAGAATATTTTACATCAATCACTTCGCAGTGAGACGGCAATCAAGGCACTATGTTTCAAACAATAATAATTATCGTGGTACTAGTTTTTTCTCTGTTTTACTTATACTTGCGTCGAAACTTTAGCTATTGGAAGGATCGAGGTGTGCCGTACGAGGAACCTAACATTTTGCTCGGAAATGTTTCCTTTATTATGCGGAAAAGTTTCTATGACTTCTTTTACGAGTTGAGCATTAAACATCCGCGAGATTATGTGGGAATCTATCTAGGCTGGAAGCCGACTTTGTTGGTGCAATCTCCAGATTTGGCGCGAAAAGTTCTCGTCAAGGAATTTGATACTTTTCAAAATAGACTTGTCTTTGCGTCGAGCTCGGCGGATCCTTTGGGTTCATTGAATCTATTTACTTTAAAGGTACGTTACTTTTACATTTAACCTTTGCCCAACGTAAATGCGCAATTGTAGGTGCTTGCTTATAAAAAAAGAACTGCTACTAAAGTAACTGAAGTAGGTAAGTCGGACCAATCGATCGCGAACTTTACCAATAAGTTATGAAAGATCCAAACAAACTCTGAACACACTTTTTCATGAAGAAGCATTTACATCTAACAAATACTGTTCAAAACTTCAAAGTATTTTCGAACAAATCTAAAATATATTTCAAGTAAAAGCAATGTTCACGAAATGAACCGGAGCAAAGCGATACTACAGAATTGATTTCTAGTTTTCCATTGGATTTCCACTGTTCGTCTACGAAGTAGGTAACTACGTTTAACAAACCATTATGTGTATAAAATGAGTTTTTTTTTAAATAAAATTCTCGAACTTGGTTTTATAGTTTTAAATACATAATTATACCAACTCTTTTAGCATCAGGTGCATGTTTCGCATCATTAGCAATACAGCCGATTGTATATTATCTTCTATACGATAAATTATATCTGTAGTCTTTTAGTGCAAATACCTAAATATTTGTTTGTATTATTAATTTTATACGCGATAATAATGTAGTGACACTAACCAAAAAAAATGTAGATAGATAAGTGAATAGGTACCTACCTAATTGTTAAACAAACATTCGCAAAATTATATAGTAATCTATCCAGACAGGATCTCCAGATTTGGCGCGGAAAGTTCTCAAAAAGAAAATAGATAATTTTCAAAATAGAATCTGCTATGCGTCGAGCTTAGCTGATCCTTTGGGTTCTAGTTACTTGGGGGAATCTAGTTACTTTGAATGTAAGTTACATATCACATTTAGCCTTTGATCTACGTAAATGCGCACTTGAACCTCAATAATTCATACCTTACATCTAGGTTGTAGCAAACAAACGTACAACTACCAAACTCATTAACATCAAAGGCATCAATTCAAGCAAAGAGACGTTCAGTCTGTACCTTACATGTCTGAAAGTCGTATTGATATCAGACATATTCTACTCATGTGGTCTAGTTTGGTAAATATTGATTTAAATTCAAACTAGAAACTACCCATGTCTATCAAATCAAAGCAAAGTAACTCATTTGGTTTGTTCACACCACCCACCTTCTCTTTGAATATGAGGTACAGTCACATTACCAATTAGCTGAACCCCACGTGACCCAGAGCTCATTCGCATATCTGTAATAAATATAGTATTTACCTATTTTGTTATTTTTTTAAATTGTATTGTATATTGTTTAAAAAATAGAATCAGGTAACATTACTTTACAACCTTACAGATTTACGAGTGAGCTCTAGGTCACGTGGGGTTCAGCTAATTGGTAATGTGACTGTACATCACTATACCTACCCCGTTAGTCAATAAGTAAACTACCTGCCTTCTCTATTGTTACATTTAGTAATTAGTAATCCACCTTGAACTTCCCTTAAAAAATATGTAATGTACGTCAAGCAATAATACATTCCCTTTCGTATATTAAATTCCATTTATCATTAGTGTACAATTAGTGCACGTAAAATGTTATTTATCAAATTTGTTTGTAGATCAACGTACTTATATAACTTAGCTAGATGTAGATATAAGTAGATTTGTCTATTGATGGATCAGACCATCCATCTTCTGATTCTCTAGCGTGTATATCTTCGAATAAACTTAAGCGACACTTCAATTATTGCCTGCCTTGTCTCTTTGCGCTTCCACCTCTCTTTATACCTACTGATTTATTTCGTTTTAAATTCAAGATATAAATCTTTCAAGACTGTTTGTACAATTCTAACCCCATTTAGAGCGGATCTATTTCAACCTTTCCTTTTTAAATTTTTAAATAGACACAATCCGGAAAAACAATTTGTACGAAGGATAAACAAACTGAGGTTTCATTATTTTTTCCTCATAATATTTTCGTCTTATTTCAAGAACCCCTTGTGGTCGGAAATGCGCCATGAGATCTCTCCAATGTTTACATCAACACGACTGAAGTACGTGACTGAACTAATGAACAATAATGCAAAGGAACTGATTATGAAGATAAAACGCGATCATATCGACGGTGAAGTACCCGTAAATCTTAAGGTTGGTCACATTTTGTAGCAAACTAAGGCCCTATTACGTATGAAATCAGTTTTTATGCTTATCTCTTGGATACGATTTATAGAATTTTAATGGGAATGCAATCGTAATCGATATTTTCATAAAACTCAATTTATTTTACTCAATTTCAGCTAGGTAATTGGTAATGTAACTGTACGTAATTCGGTCTCCTATATCATGCTGAAGATAGCACTTCAATAGTTTTATGTTTGTAGGAATTATTTTCAATGTACACTTCGGACATTGTGGGATCGACTGCTTTCGGTATCAAAGTGAGTGCCCTAAACGACCCCAATAATCCGCTGTGGTTCATTACGAAGAACATGGTCAAGTGGACCTTCAGAAGGGGAATCGAATTCACTCTTATATTTTTTGTTCCTGCAGTGGCTGCATTTTTAAGGTACTTAGTTTTACCTTCTGTTCAGTTTCCATAGAATCTGCACTTAGAAAAAGATTAAGTTTCTTTTTAAAAAGGTTCATTGTTGTAGACTAAAATTCTTCTCAAACGCAGCCTCGGAGTACATCAAAAAGTTATTCTGGGACGTGGTGAAAGAACGCAAAACTGTAGAAATAACTGGTGAAGAGAAAGACCTCGTTAATCATCTGTTGAAACTAAAGGAAAACTTAAAGTTACCCGCCGGATCCGACTCTCGTAAGTGACTCTAAAAGCTATCAGTAAATACGAAACGACCAATTAAAAATGCACAAAAATAATATTTCGTCCACTAAATTAGGAATGACAGTATCTATTTACCGTTATTATTATTTATCACCGTTCTTAGTAACGATAACATTAAAAACACTTTACTTAGGTACAAATATAATGTATATGCTAAAAAAAGTGATCATTATAAGTCATCTGAAATAAAAACAAGCGACAAAATTTAGTTAAAAAGTACTAAAATTATAAAATTTTACATTTAATTTGTTTACAGTTTAGCAGCTATTTTACTCTATACACACATTAATCTATACTATCTATACTTTATATTTTTGAGCTGAAGAGTTTGTTTGTTACTACCTACTTACTACTGGTTCGAATTGAAAAATTATTTTTGTGTTGGATAGTCCATTTATCGAGGAAGGCTTTAAGCTACTTATTTCAGCTAATTCGTTGATATAATAAGAGAAACTGATGCGAAAACCAAATATATAATTCACCTAATAGGAAAAGAGAAGTATTGGCGCATATTACGAGTATACCCCAACGATAGTGTAGGGTAGTCAGATTAAATTATGTTTTTGTTTACAGAGTTGGCCGATAATCTAATGTTAGCACAAGCAGGTGTCTTCATTCTAGGCTCGATTGAAACATCTTCCACCACTCTCAGCTACTTCTTGCATGAACTCGCTCACCACCCTGACATACAGGTTTGTAAAGAAAACCCATCAATTGTCCTAGTGTGTGACCTAGTTTCCTTTGGATACATAGAATACCAATTTTACAAGAACTACTCCACGACATGCAAACATGCTAGCTTTGTCTGCGTATTTATAAAAATCTCATACATTTTATGCGAGTAGTTTAGCGTTTCTGTCAACTCAACATTAATTTACAGTAGGTAGAATCCAAAGAAAAATTTAACGACAAGCGACGTAACAATCGCTTGCCAAAATCGGTTTAGCCGTTTAGTCCTTATAGACCAGGGCCGAACCCTTCAAAAATGATAAAAAATGAAAAAAAATCACAGTAGGATGAAACCCATTAGAAAAGGAGGGGAATATGATAAAAATCGGAAAGTCGGAAAGTACAGAATTCAACGAACAGAAAGCATACCAACTTTTTGAAAAAAGCTGATATTTTGACGTGAGAATTTTCGATTGAAAATTAGGGTGTTTTTTTGATATTAAGTTAAAATAAGGCGAAAAAATAAATATTTTAAATCAAATAAATTACAGTGTATTTGGGACATAATAAGGTAAGTTTTCACCAAATTTCGTAGAAAAAAAACATTTTTGAAAAAGATAAAAATAAAAAACCAAAAACTGGGTTATTTGAATTTTTCACCTAAATTTTGACGTTATGTGAAAAAATTGTAAAACAAAAGTTGTAGATCTTTTTATTACCTACAACTTTGCCATTCAACTTTTTTCCATAGGACTTGTAGTTTTGCCGGAAATCAAGATAAACCATTTTTTACCCTTAAAAACCCCCCCCCCTCCCACTTCCCGAACTCGGATCGACCGTAATATATTTTTCCTTTCATTTTTATCATATTCTCCTCTTTTTCTAATGGGTTTCATCCTACTCTGATTTTTTTTTGTTTCAAAAATTATCGACCCTGGTCTATTATACGAGTTCACATTATAATATTTTTTTAATAGTTGCTATGATCATAGATATCTTAGAATACCTTTTATAAAACAAATGTCTAGTACTTAATTGCCAATTATGAACATCTGTCGACATTCATTTAAATACACCGTTTGCAGTAAATTACGGTTGCGAAGTGAGATCGATGGCCGACGAATTGAGAACCTTCTATTTCTTTTGAAGTCAGTTAAATATCTTGTTTATTTAGACCGTGAACTTATTTTTTAATCCCGTAATTTATTGTTGTCAAACTCAAAAGCATCTCCTACCAGTTTAAAAAAAAGGTCGTACCTAACCCTGTTTTTTGCAGGAAAAACTTTATGAGGAAATCAACGAGGCGGTACAACGAACTGGAAGGGACACTTTGGATTACGAAGATTTATTAGATTTGAATTACTTATCTGCGTGTATGCTGGGTATGAATAATATTAATCTCTTTTAGGCTGAAATGCACTGATGAAATTGCTACGAGTACCTACTACAAATTCCTTATTTGTAAAATGATACATTCATAGCCGTTAATTTAAAAAGTTTTTTATTGCTTTTAGAGACTTTAAGGAAGCACCCTCCAGTGCCTCATTTGGACCGAGTTTGCAATAAAACTTGTAAGTTGACAGACGACCTAAGTATTGAAGCCGGTACACCAGTGTGGGTTAATGTCTTGGCCTTACACCATGATCCGAAGAATTTCCCCGAACCACAGAAATGGAAACCAGAGCGGATGATGGGTGTCCAGGAAACCGATCATCTGGGATTTAGTTTTCTACCTTTCGGCACAGGGCCCAGATTTTGTATTGGTGAGAAAAAACTCTATAATTAGATTAGAATTGGGTTAAGATCTTCGTTTACTATACTTATTACCGTATCCCAGATACTAGAAACGTAACCGTAGAGTCATTTCCACCAAATCGTCGATCTTTTTGTTTCATGTTGAGAGGCGACATTCTGATACAAATTCATTTTTGGATTTGGGTATTGATTTGTTCTAGAAATTGATGTTTCCGCTTCTCGCGCGCCCCTGTAACATATACCCATGCATTCTATACTGACAGCCAAACGTAAAAGATAATTCGTAAATAATATAACTTAAGTATTTCTAAAGATATTATTTCCATTCTTTCCAGGTAAACGTTTAGGGGCAATGCAAATTCGAGCAGCTGTAGCTCAAGTGATCCTCAAATATAAGATCTTGCCTGATCCTACTGAACCTTATGAAGTTAAATCTGATCCCTATAGTGCATTATTAGCACCGTTAAGCGGGATAAAAGTGATATTCGAACTGCGATAAGGTGTAATTGTTTTGATCAATATAACTTTTCTTATGTAACATTCTCTCATATCACATGCAAGGTTTTATTATAATGATCAATTAATTTATTCACATACAATAATATCATATTAGTTAAGTACCTAATATTAATGAAATTTACTTAGAAGTAGGTTAAAAGATAAAGTTATGTTTTAGTTCATTTTTTATCAATTACCTATTTACAAATTAATAAACACTATTATCGTATATAAAATACTATTGTAAGAATTTCAAACAACATTATTTGATAACTTTGCAATATCATTGAACTTTGTAAAACAAATTACTTAAAATTTACTTGACTTTAAATAAAACGTGAAGATTTATTTCGAAACTTAAACCAATAAAAGTGATTGTTTCGAAAAAATCACCAAAGTTTTTGTTGGTAATAAAAAATCTGATTTCCTAAAGTTATCTAGCACTATTATTTGAAATAAACGAAACTGTAACTACAGTGAGCAGTTACGGCTCATTGCCTGTAATAGATGACTGGACTATGCGGTTCTAGCTCCATGGGTTCTAGTGTTAAGAGGAAAGGGTACCGGGGGCTCTCTCCATACAAACTATTACAAACGGAGTCGACTGTTTTCTCCCTAGATAATGACACTAGAGCAAATATTTTTGGTGCATAAAACTTTTAACTGCCATGACCATGCCCCTATTTTTTGTTTTTTTTTGAAGTGAAAACTTCTTATGGCGCGTTGGGCACTTTTGTGGGTGAGCATTTTCAGCCGGTCTCGCGACAGATTTTGACGCGACAGATGAGATTTTATTTGTGTTAGTCTTTTTGTTTAACTTATACTGCCATCTATTACACAAATTGAGAAACTTAGTTTCTAGAAAGACCGCTATTCGAATGTAGATGGCGCTGATTTAAATTTTTTACTGCCATCTAGCGAATAAAAAATAAACTATATTTGTTTAAGTGAGTGCCAATAGATGGCAGTAGCAGATCGTTTCAAGAAATATTCTATGAGAAATAACAAGTTTATTGTTTTCACTTCTGCCTGCACTCCCGGAGTGCGCTGTTTTTTTATTTTTTTAATCTTAATTTCTATGATAATTAGAAAATTAAAAAAAAAAACAAAATAGTCATGGCAGTTATAGGTTTTATGGCACAAAAATATTTGTGCTAGTGTCATTATCCAGGGAGGAAACAGTTGACTACGTCTGTATTGAGAGAACGCAGGTACCCTTTAACCTTAAACAATTTCTCAATTTTATCATCGAAGTAAAATGATTTGTTTTTTCTTACGCTTCATTTACCTCGGTGCCAACAAGTAAGCTCATCGTTCAGTTACTTCAAGATAAAACATGGCCATAGAGTGCTTGGATAATATGAACACCGATGAAAGGAAAATGTGAAAAACCTTCGCTAATATATTATTTTAAAATCGGAAAATAACGTGACCTTTTAAGGGTATTTAATTATAATGTTAAAGTAAGTAATAGTACATTGTTATCCTAGGTGTGAAAGTCACTCATTACAAGTCCCGAGACGGAGTTTGGCGCCCGAGCGTAGCGAGGGCGCTAATAGTTCGAGGGACTTAATGAGTCTTTCACCCGAGGTAAACACTGTGCTTTTCATTACGAATAATACATAAAATTCTTCCTAACAACGAGAGTGAATGAGACTATGAGACTCCATACCACATGAGTAGGTACTCATGTGTCCATACCTCAGGTCCATACTACCTGATCCTCTTACAAGGTTGGGACCAAAGAGGTTATACATTATGTAGTGTTTTTTTAGGTTTCTGCTATTTTTATTCAATATTTAAATACGGCGGAACTTACCGAAGAAGTTTTTATTAATGAGTTAATCCAACATTGGGAAATGACGCGAAGTCCGTAGATTTAACTTACAGTTTTTGTAACACGGTTTGTCTAGAAAATGTTATTTACAAAAAATACACAATCATAAATGAAAAACCAGATTAAACTTAACACAAAAACATAATAAAATAAGAAAAAATAGTTACTTAGTACTAAACTCTGGCAGTATGCATGAGCCGTGCCAAGCCATAATTATTATTCTTTGGTGTAAAAAAAGAGAGCAAGGAGGTTAGGTTTTTCAAGTTCCTAATGCGTAATGATACTGATACTGGCTACATGCAGATTGCACAAGTCGTGCGAAGCCATAATTTGACATGACAGCTGTCAGTGAAAGTGAAAAGCCCTAGGGCTGGAAATTTTATTTTCTACACGCTCTTCAGGCATATTTTTACCTACTTTCGGAGTATGAGTAATGAAATAGTACATTGTTATCCTAGGTGTGAAAGTCACTCATTACAAGTCCCGAGACGGAGTTTGGCGCCCGAGCGTAGCGAGGGCGCTAATAGTTCGAGGGACTTAATGAGTCTTTCACCCGAGGTAAACACTGTGCTTTTCATTACGAATAATACATAAAATTCTTCATAACAACGAGAGTGAACTGGTTATCAAATTTCAGTTACGAACGTGGAGTAAAAGAATGAGACTATAAGACTCCATACCACATGAGTAGGTACTCATGTGTCCATACCACATGAGTAAATAATACAACCTACCTGATCCTCTTACAAGGTTGGGACCAAAGAGGTTAAATAAGATATCTTGAACTATATATAGGTACGTACTTGAATTTGATTACTGAGAAAAAAGTTACTTAGTACTAAACTCTGGCAGTATGCATGAGCCGTGCCAAGCCATAATTATTATTCTTTGGTGTAAAAAAAAAGCAAGGAGGTTAGGTTTTTGAAGTTCCTAATGCGTAATGATATTGATACTGGCTACATGCAGATTGCACAAGTCGTGCGAAGCCATAATTTGACATGACAGCTGTCAGTGAAAGTGAAAAGCCCTAGGGCTGGAAATTTTATTTTCTACACGCTCTTCAGGCATATTTAGACCTACTTTCGGAGTACGAGTAATGAAAAAATATTTAAATATCTGGTTCAAAGGAGCAATAAATATATTCTTCTAACCATGAAGTTGGGTGTTAAGAGCTGCCCGGTGGACTGACGACATTGTAGCGGGCGCGGGTAGTCGGTGGATGGAGGCAGCTCAGGACCGCTGTTTGTGGCGTCACATGGGGGAGGCCTATGTCTAGCGGTGGACGTGTATGGGTTGATATGATGATGATGATGAATCAAGAAGTTGGTACATTTTTAAGCTCCAAATTCAACCTAACACTGTAAAATAAAATTTATATTGAAAACCTACCTAATAGTTACCCGACACAGCTTGAAATAGAAAGAATGTCCGGGAATTAAAACGAAAAACGGCACTCCCTCTTCGTGTCGCGGAGCAATAAGCAGTTTTCCAGCACATAGGTACGAGCTCGTAATTTATGACCAGCCAGCCAGTAGGCGTACACTTCATTGTTGAATGAAATGGAACATCGAAAGAGGTACCAAGTTTTCTGTATATTTCGCATAATTGTTCCTTTTCTCTATGATCGATTTGTTTAAAATAAAATTAATTCTCCGAAATACAGTCAATGTATCTTTCATCTATAGGTGTATTTTAGACCTAGCAAATTACTTAGCCGATAATAATGAACCAAAACCAGAGGATGTCATTTTCACTGCCCACTACATTTTGGGACATTTAAATGGAATTGTTCCCTAAACGCCGCGCCTCACTACCCCTCTCTTGTGGCTCAGTAATTGTATGTTCAATAATTAACGCTACCATTTTAGATAGTGTCATTAGGTAGGTACGCGTAGGTATAATAAAACCTAGGTACAGTATGCGTCATAAGTCCAGTATCATTTTGCTACCATAATACTACCAACAAGGATTGGACTTACGACCTTCTTCTAATAGACGTTACACACAACCTTAAATACTTGAATTAAAAGTACTCAGCGTGATTATTATTTTCAACATGTTAGCTATTTATTTAGTTGGCCGAGTGGTATAAGCCGCTACACCAACCGACGTGGGATCGATCCACGGGTTACGTTGTTATAATGTTCAAATAGTGCTGCACAGGATTGTAAACATTACGGTGCCGGTGGGCTTTTGAACGTTGATTGTACCTACCTACATCATTATAACAAAAACAGGTACAATGTTCTCATACGTAACAAAAGGACCACATCTGACCAACAATGAACGTGTGTTTGTTACACGTAATAGAAAACAATAAATGTGAAAACAGATTTCAGACTTTTCTATCGGCTGACTGTTCAAACAAAGACTACGCACCAAAGTTAACTAGGTAAAAGGTTACCTGCGCTCTCTCCATACAAACATAGTCGACTGTTTTCTCCCTGGATAATGACACTAGAGCAAATATTTTTGGTGCATAAAACTTATAACTGCCATGGCCATGACCCTATTTTTAGTTTTTTTCATCTTGATTTCTATGATTTTAATTAGAAAATGAAAAAATAACTAATAATAGAGGCATAGTCATGGCAGTTAGTTATAGGTTTTATGCAACAAAAATATTTGCTCTAGTGTCATTATCCAGGGAGGAAACAGTCGACTACGTTTGTAATAGTTTGTATGGAGAGAGCCCCGAGTAATTCTACTCATGTGCCCCTAGTTCCCTTTCCTCTTAAGACTTCGCTAAGGGCGCATTTTTCAGGCGAGCTTTCGGCCGACATAAAAGTATGCTGGCTACTTCCACCTTATATTAAAGCTTCATTCATTTAGACCTGTCAGTCTCCCGTGTAGGCGACAGGAACAAATGCGACAAATTCCGGGACACCGGGCTCCATGACGTACGGATACCAAGAAATATCAATCGCTGCGCGTAATCCCTGCCTTTGTTGTTCGTGAGATGAGCGATTCTGGTTTTCTGTAAATAGGTGCCCGTTTTGGATTTGGATCTACAAAGAAAAATCTTTTACCACAGCTGGTGGTGATACCTTTACGATTATTTATAACATAATAATACCTATCTAATCAAAATAAAGCTTTACCTTTTTATACTACGTATATGTTCCTATCCTATTCTTTCTACTATCCTTCTAAATTATAAACGTGAAAGTTTGTGTATGTATATGTTTGTTACTACTTCACGCAAAAACTACCGGACCGATTGCGATGAAACTCGGCACCTAGATAGCTGGAGACCTGGATTAACACATAGGCATACTTTTTATGCCGATATTCCCACGGGATCGGAATTTACAAGGGTGAAACCCCAGGGCGCAGCTATAGTAGTCAATAGAACTTGAAACCTTTTGCTTTGCAGACAAGTATTTGTCTACAAATAAAGATTACCCTTTTAAACAATAATGTAAAAATGTTTTATTAAAATTTATTTCTGATGAGATCGTTCCACAAACATGAGCCAGCAAACAAATACAATAGGCACATCAATTTGCGGTTCATAATGATTTATGATGTTCTGAACAGACTCTCGAACTCTTGAAACCTTTCAGGTGCGAGCATCAGCGTTTCTAAATAAAATAAACTACCTCCGCGAACATCGAATCTAAAGCTCTATGTAATTCATTCACAAGTTCTTAGTAAGTGCCTAATTAATCCGTTTGCTGCGTCACCGCCTTATACTCTTTTCGTTGAGTATTCCTAAAACAATATTTTTTCAAATCTATATACCTATATATAAATGAAACCCGTTTTCGAAAATAATTACGCGGGTGAAACCGCGGGGCGCAGCTAGTTCTAAATAAAAGAAACTACCTCAGCGACCATCGAATCTAAAGCTCTGTGTAATTCATTTACAAACTCTTAGTAAGTGCTCATTAATCCGTTTGCTGCATCACGGCCTTATACTCTTTTCGTTGCGTATCCCTAAAACAATATTTTTTCAAATACTTTTCAGCATTTTTCTCTAAACAAAAGCTTTAGCGAACTTATAATGAAGCTCATTTTAGAATTGTATCGTGAATGCTTAAAATTCAAATCGCCTGCTACCATAATTTAATGTTTGTTGGCAGATTTATTCATGAATTTCAATAAAAAAAAATTTAAACTTTATGATTGTTACATTTCGAAATTCATTGTTGTTATTGTTTAAAATATGCATTGATTTACTTGCTATTGACCAACCGGGTTACAATAATATTATTGTGGCTGAATCGCTGACGCTATTTGAACGATCTAACTAAATAAACTTATACAGTAAGTGTAGAAATAATTACACAGATGTAGCTATGTAGATCAAATACATCAACGTCCAAAAGCTTACTCATGCCCACATAATTATGTTTGGAGAAATGGCGTTGACTTAGCTAGGATTTTATTACTAGGGTGGACGTGCCTAAAAAGGGAGTGGTTAACTCTTTTTTTTCTGTATTCTACCTACCTACCCATATACTTAGGTACAATCTTCTTTTGGTTGAAATATTAATTACCTACTATAGCAGCGCTCCGCGGTTTTAACCATGTAACTCCCGATCCCGGCTGAATATCGGGATAAAAATTAGCCTATGTTACTCCCAATTAATAAATGTATCCTCAGACCAAGTTTCATCGAAATCGGTCAAGTTGTCCCATTCAGTATAGAAGATTAATTGGTACTCAATTAAAACAGTAATTTGAGCTATGAGTTTTATAGGATATGCGCTAAGCTTTGCAGGATGAAGCCAGCCCACCATGACCATCCCATAAATTTACCATACAAAATAATGTATTGTCACAAAATATCGCATTATCGTTATTTGAACAATTGTGGTTTAAACGCATAATCCGCGGAAATAAATGACATTGATGAAAAGAAAAAGCCACAAATAGAACAAAAAAGGTTTAAACGTGAAAAGAAGAAAAAAATAACCTCGAAGTTATGATTTTAATGTGATTTTACTAAAATAAAAAATAAAAAAAATAAATAAGGCGTCTACGTAAGTACATGTGATTTTTTTATTAAATATTGTCGCGTCGGGGGACTGATTTTGTGTGAATGAACCGATCACATACTAGGCATGGAAATGAAGGCTATTTTTAAATCATTGCTAATGTGACAAATGAGTTTATTTTTCACAGTGTGAATGCTACTGCTACTTTTCACATCTGTGTGAAAAATAGCTTTCACACGGGTGACAATTATTTTTCACATCTGAGTGAAAAATAGCATTCACACGGGTGACAATTATTTTTCACATCTGATGAAAAATAGCTTTCACACGGGTGACAATTATTTTTCACATCTGAGTGAAAAATAGTTTTCACACGGGTGACAATTATTTTTTCAATTTGTCATGGTCTGCTATTTGTGCTAATGTAAATGATTTTTCACTTTGTAATTATTAGCGATTTCAATTAACTTTCCCTCATACTTTAACAGGCTTGGGACTGTCAATGTCTTTTCGCTCTAAATAATAAATCAAAGAATCTTACTTAGAGGCTTGCCGCTAGTCTCATGTTGAGTTAAGCAACAAGCAAATAAAAGCTTAACACGGTTAAAAATACGATTCAACTTCACTTAAACACTCTCAAATCAAGCAAATCGCAACTTAAACGCGTTGACAATAAGATTTAATTTAATTTGACAACCCGCGCCCGCGGTACATTAACAGTACTCGAGCCACATGCTCGAGCTACCCAAGATAGTGATTGCGAAAAAAAATAGCATTAGTAGCAATCAGAGTGATTTTTTTTAGCGTCTGCTACTTGCTATTTTTTTTCACAGTATGAAATATCGAGTGACATGCTATTTTTGCCATGACTATCACACACACACGTAAAACTTATAACACCCCGTCGTTTTTGCGTCGGAGGTTAAAAATTTCATACATTACAAATTAAATTTATGGGAATTAACATTGGTTCGTTTGTACATTATTAGTCATCGGGGAGTGTTGTTTATTTTTATAGCAATTTCAAAGTAGATAGGCATGTTTACAGGGGCTATCAATCTTCATGCCAAAATCATCCGAATTCAGCCAAGATTGCGTTGCTGCCCAGCTTTCGGGATAGATAGCGGACATCAGCTGAGTACGTAATACAATTTAAGTCTCTCAAATCATATTACCACGCTGAAGCAATATTTCGGGCCACTAGCTTCAGTAATACCGGAGGCTGTTTATGAGAATCTCACTGTGATATACGAACAAAATGTGGAATTTTTCACTCAATTTATAAGAGAAAATTGGAAACGAAATGGCATTTTCGCATGTTACAGTTTAAATTAAGGGGGGAAGCGACACGGATGGCTTTTTTGAGAGTAGAAATTATTATCAGTGAAATGGTGCTTCCCGAAATATAAAATATAGAAAGAAAGAGAAGAAAGAAAGAAATAACTTTATGTATTTTGTAATTACACTACCGCACAAAAGTCAATAAGGTAACAGAAAACTAAATCTAAACAATTACACAAACTTCTTAACCTGTAGTGTAACCAAAAAAGGATTATACTCAGCATGTTGTGACGCTAAAACACCACAACGCTGATTTTCAGTACAATCCTATCGAGCTGAGTGACCGATATAGTTATCTTGATAGATCTAGTGAACTAAGAAATGATATTTGATGATTTCTGACTCTACCACGAAAGAAATACTACTAATTCAATAACTGTAAACCAACACATGAAACTATGAAACCTTACAAGCCTATTTTAGTATCCAAGTTTTTTCATTCCGCAAAATAATATAGCTCGGAGGCTTGTGTATAACCATAAAAACAGTGATTCAATGAAGGAACAGGAGTAGGTACTCATTGGAATATCTGAATTGGGATCGTCAGAAAAATATACGAATCAGAGAAAGAAATAGATGGGCATCTATATCTATACTTAATATTATAAAGCTGAAGAGTTTGTTTGTTTGTTTGTTTGAACGCGCTAATCTCAGGAACTACTGGTTTAAATTGAAAAATTATTTTCGTGTTGGATAGTCCATTTATCGAGGAAGGCTACTTTTTATCCCGATATTCCCACGGGATCGGGACTTACGCGGGTGTAACCGCAAAGCGCAGCTAGTCTATTTTACCTATCCACCGTTTTCAGTAGAGGTACCTATACCCAATTCTACATTGTTTCAAATTCTACTGAAATAATAAATAATAATGAGTATAAATGATTCCAGAACTAAATTATCGGTTATTGGATCGGAGATCAGGATTATAGGTATATATAATAGACTAGCTAGGTAGCTACAGGAAAACCTATAAAGCGGTAGATACTCATACCTACCTCTACAGACTAGTACATGTAACAGCATCCCGACACCTTTATGAGGTGATCCGATCAGATTACACAAGGTGGATCGGAGCTCCCAAAGGTTATCATAGGTAAGTAAGCACATCGGCCTTTTTACAGCCACCAAATAAATGTTTGCTGCAGAAAATAAACCACTTTAGAGCAATACAATTATTTTAAGACCTTCATTAACTTTTTAAACATTAAAGGTAAAGCACTAGAGTTACCTCTGAGCCCAGATTGAATTATTACCAAAGAAAGACTGAGATTCGTTCATTGAGAACACACGAGAATTGGCCTTCATTCGCGACCTACTCCTTAACTTTTTGTGGTTTAGTAAGGTCTATATAAATTTATGAGACGGCGTGGGGCGACGGAATCACTCAATCGATTATCACTTAGGACTTGCTTCTATTTTTAGAGAAGGCAAATAGAAAGAAAAAGCTCGGTATGATGATTATATACTAGTGCAGAAAAGATAGTTATCATAACTTGTTAATACTCATACGTATTGAGTAGATATTGGAAATAAATAACCTATTTTATTAGATTTTAAGTCGCAAAACCAATATAATACGGAACGTAGCTTTTTAAAAGTTAATAGGTATTTCAAAAACAAATCCTTAAATTAAAACAATATTTTTACACAACCGTAGAAAACATAGCTAAGAACACTTCTGAGTAATTCACCTTTCAAACAAAAGAAACAAAATCGAAATCGGTTTATCCTTTCGGGAAATACGATGCCACAGACAGACAGATACACACATGAGA
Source organism: Idaea aversata (assembly GCA_907269075.1). NCBI lineage: Eukaryota > Metazoa > Arthropoda > Insecta > Lepidoptera > Geometridae > Idaea > Idaea aversata. Next base: position 6,631,879 of record OU026084.1, read on the forward strand.
CACGTCAAACTTATAACACCCCGTCGTTTTTGCGTCGGGGGTTAAAAAATAACTAAAACCAACACTTCGCATGGGATAAAACAAAATAAATCAGGCAGACGACGGACACTTTTTTACTACAGTACCCTAAAAACTAAAGCACATAACACTTGTAAACAGTTTGAACGTTTTAAAATGTTTCTATAAACAACACATTTCAGTAGCCTTTGAAGCAATGAAAACATGTTTTTATGTAAACCATTTGGAATCTATTTGTAGATTCAAATCGTCAATCACCAACTGTAATTAACTAAAGTGTTCCATCATCATCAATTTTACCGTATTCTCATCTATTCAATAGTAAAGTTAGTCCATTAATATGTCACATTACAGGGCAAGGGTCTCACCTCAAAGGAGTTAGGTATTGGGTAAGACTCCACGGATGCCTAATCCGTATTGACGAAGACCCGTACCTTCGGACCTTGATCATTTCAATGGTAGTCGCTTTTCTCACGATGTTTTTCTTCAATGTTATAGCAATGTGTCGAAAGAATAGCATGACGTATTTAATTTGTATCTAACATATTGGTTTCGTAAAGAAAAACCCAATTCTGCACACCTAGCACCGGGATTTGAACCCACAACGATCTTCAAATTGAAATTCGAGGGATATCCTACAAAGTCAAATGAAAATCGGTCAAACGAGGTAGACAACGATCAAACATGATTTGTTTGACTAAAATTACTTCCCCAAAGACATAATCGCATACGATTATTACGATCCGTACAAAGTTGGGCACTAATGAAATAACAAAACTGCTCACCAAAATTGTCATAAACGTTGATAGCATTACAATTACATCCTACCGGCTTATTTTAAATTAAATTAAGCGAAATTACTTTGATTTCCTTTTCTTAACAATATCTCCATTTACCTCGTTTGTTTCCCCACTGTGACTCTACTAAGTTGTGCAAACATAATAAAAACATTTTTAAAGGCTTTTATTTATTTAACTTGCAATGTATATTTGTTCGGTTGGAATCTTGCGACTTAATATTGATCCACTACCCGGTTACCAATTGACCTGAAATTTTGTTCAAACTCCTTCAGTTAGAGAGAGTGTGCGATAAGTGAATGAGAAGTTACAATGTAATGTGCGTTACTATGTATCTTTTTCTTTATTTTGTTAAGACCAGTGTGAGGCTGTAAATTTCCATACAAAAAGCGGTAACGTTTTCCCCATAAACGAAGTCCGATTTTAATAATTTTTTGAAAATGTTTTAGACCTAATGGAAAACTAAGTTTTACCGTTTTTATTTTAAAGAAATATTGGCTATGATAAAAGTTATTAGTATCTGAATATCTATATTTTTGACTTAAAAACTTCATCGAGCGTTTCAATTGTTTTTTAATAGACTAAACTGAATTACCAAAAAAGAAAAACGTATAAACCTAGAATAACATGCAGTGAATTAAATGAGACCAAACTTATTTCATTTTGTGAAGGATAAAGGGGGAAAAACGTTACGGCCCGCAACATTATCTGAAAGCAAAATGAAGGCAATCACGTCCGAACTTAAACTCTCTCTATCGCACGATACGGGTCATTTTTGAAAATACCTACTCGCGCCGCGTATCGAAAACTCATGATTCTCTTAAAGTTGGTGGTTAAAAGATTGTTAACAATATACAAAACAGATGGAAAACCCTGAATATAACGTGGTCAAATTTTTAAAACTTTAAATGAAGTTGACGTCTCGTCGACAGGTTGATTCCGTCCTTAAATCTTCCATCAAAAACTTTAGAACGAAGTTTCGAGGTGGAATAATGATAAGATTAATTTTCAGTTAGGTATAAAATAAAGATTCTTGGAAAGTTTGATTAGGCTGAATTTGACAACTAGGTAAGTTGATGCTTGATCATGAGAAATCCTTCCATGATAAATTACACTAACGACAACATTAATTATCAGTACATCTATACATCCATATAAAATCCTTTGTCCTGAACGACTCTGACGGATCAACGCACAGCCTAAACCGCTGATCGTAGAGACCTGAAACTTGGAGGGTGTGGTCTTTGTATGACCTAGGTGTCAGATAAGAAAGGATTTTCCGAAATTCTACCCCTAAGGGGGTTAAAAAGGGGGCACCGTTTGTATGGGACAACGGGATTCCTTGGTCCAATCTACTTCAAATTTTGCTTAAAATCCTTTGACTGCTACGCGGACGAAGTCGCGGGCAAAAGCTAGTCATAACGTAGTATAAAACAAAGTCGCTTCCCGCTGTCTGTCCCTGTGTATGCTTAGATCTTTGAAACTACGCAACGGATTTTGATGCGGTTTTTAATAGATAGATTGATTCAAGAGGAAAGTTTTAGTATATATACTCGTAATACAAAACTAGAAGTTTTGTCGCGGGCAACAGCTAGTCTCTCTTATAAAAGTAGGTAGGTGTTTCCTTTTAAACAATAAAGGAATGGCAACGATCTAATAAAACCACATTCTTCATAACGCCACGTTTCCTCGCTCGATATGGAACCAAATAAATAAAATGTGAAGTTAACATTGGGTAGATCCAGTGGGACCATTCTGAGAAAATACCTTGTTATATTTTATGTATATAGAATTATTATATATTACTCATTCAGGTAGAATATTACACCGATAAAGATATAAAAAAGACTCGCATATTTACCTCCTTAAATATTATTTTTTTGCGTTACTTTTCTTAGAAGCTTTCAGAGTTTTCAAACAGTTATTAATAGTTTCGTTGCCGAGGCCTGACTAAAATGTAAGATTTTCTTCCATGAAAATAAGTTGAAAAAAAATCATTTGCAGACGTTAACTAATTGGCGTGAAAATCCATTATGTTACTCCACCATCCGTCTGTCTGTTCCCAGCTCCTTATCCAGATTTCATCGTAGGAAAAACGAGTCTAATGGTCTGGGATAAGGCCGTTTTAAAAGGTTTCGTTTTGTTTTTTGCCACGTCAGAGACGTCTTTTCGATTAACTATAGTAAACGTTTTTAAAATCTAGCTGGTTTAGCTGCAGGATTCAAATTAATTCACCGGTACCTACTTGGTGTTTGTAGAGTAGGCAGATGTTGCCTTAAAATCAATTTCTTAGGTAGACTCGACGTTTAATCTTAATTTCTGTAAATCAGTCAAGTCATCTAATAAACTGTTTGCTTATACCGTATAGGTAACTCATACCGCAAAATGGCACACTCATCATTAACGATAAATTTTGATTTTATTGCTGTCTGTACTTACCTACTTTTTTTAAGAATTTCTTGGTAAATATTTAGGTGTAATTGATAGGTGTAATTCAGAAAACAGACTCACCGGACGATAAAAAAAACTGAAATAAGCCCACAAAAGCACAGTAATCAAAAGAAATCTGTATACCTATATAATTCTCGTGTCGCGGTGTTAATTACCAAACTCCCCCTATAAACGGCTGAACCGATTTGTATGAAATTTTTTGTGTATTTATTTATTCGTTGAAAATCGACCAACATCTATTTTTTTTCTATTTTTTTATATAGCTAAACAACTTTTGCCGGGACATCTAGCAGGTAAGTATACCTAATAATGATAAGAAACCTATAGCAGGTCGTCACGGAAGTTAGTTTGTCCACCCTTCCACTAAATCATTTTCAATAATGCGTAGGTACCTACTTACTTCACTATTCCCAACCCAGCTTTATGCTTCCACTAACTTCCTTTGAGAGCAAACAATACAGGGAAGACTGATTAATTTCTTAGAAATTCCGCTTCAAATTTATGGTAGTCCCAGTCAAGAACTGCGAGTCTCTTGTGACGTGTTTAAAGCCTGAAGATTACGTAATCACTCTAAAAAGGCATACTTTTTCCGTCAAACATCGTACATTAATAAGGTATTTTAGTATGATTATTAACAACCATTAAGTAGGTTCCTTTGTCAGTGTTGTTTAGGTACCTATAAATAGGTAGGTACAGTTAAAACTATTGTTTATTCTTTACCTACAAATGTGTAGTATAGTATTATGTACTTAAAGATCTTTGTACCTACTTTCTTCCCTACTTAAAACAGCGTTACACAAATGGCAGAGGATTTACTCAAGAGAGTTTTCTTTTCAGGTATTTTCGGGTATCTCAAACGAAATTGTACAAATATCTGTGCCAGACGGTTTATAAGTGGATCTGACCTAAGTAAATATACTTTTAACAAAGAAAGGTAGAGTGCTACTTGTCTGTCTACCGTAATTTTCAAAAAAGCTTTTTTCTTACTACCTTCTAAAACCTACCACTCTGTGCACACATAGCCCACAACACCCTATTAGTTATTTACATATGTACGTACGTATGACAAAAATAAACCAACAAGTAAAATACCTACCTAATATTGAGCTTCATGCCTAAAAGGGATTTGTAGTGAAGATCTGTAACTGTATCAGTTTCTCTAATCAAAGCATGTATTACAATAGATTGTTACTGGTTTATTTCGGGCACAAACCATTTAATCGAAACAGTGAAGGAGGTACCGGTATCCGGGTAGTTGAATGCACTGGGCGGGCGGGCGGCGGCGGTTGGCGCGGCTGAGGCGGCAACCTGAAGTAACGTTTCAGTTGAACTCGGAGGGACTCGGGCTGACGACCGGCTCGTGCCGAGCTCCAGTCCGTGCACGAGAGCGGAGGAGCGCACTCGCGACCCACCCTGCGCCTCTTCGCATCCCCGCGTATACATTACCTACAAAACTTATAGACACAACTCCCTTTACTCGTTGCGAATTCGCTAGAAGTGTTGGTGCTTCAAGTACTCAGCTAGTGAATTCAACACTGTCACGTCTTCCCAAATTTTCTATGCAACGTTGCCGCCCCATTCAGGTCAGTTTCATGAAAATATTCGAATTGAAATACCAATGAATAAAAGTTGCAAAAAAGTGAAAGCTCACCGTGTCCGCTTTATGAAGTTATGCAGACATAACTTCAATAGATTTTTTGTAAATTAATTTAAAAAATCTTTACTTCTACTTAATGTACAGAGAACGAAAAGTTCTTAAAAAAAATTATATTTAGACTCGGAAAACAGACATTTTTTAAGTTCTTATTCATAAACTTGATTTGAGTTTATGCTAATTGTTAATAAGCTTTCTCGTCATTTTTGTAACTTTTAATGTTTTGTGTGTTGTACAAATAAAGTGTTTATCTATCTATCTATATTGGCAGTCAAATCACAGACACACATTAAAAAGTTCGATTTAACCTGACCAGAACCCAGTTTTGCCCACAGAACGCATCATGTGTCAAAAGTCCCGGATAAAAATTTAAATGCGTTACATTATTTCATGTTTTTTTCATTTTTTTTTCATATTACTTTAAATTACATTATTTCATAGATTTCTGAAAAAAACATTTTAAATGCGTACATTTTTTTTTTAATCTATTCTACTAATCCGAATTCTTCTCAAAATTTACTATGTTTATATATTATAGCTAGGTATGAATGTCCACTGTCCAGTCTAGACTCTAAATAGCTCCCTAGACGTAGCTATGTTTTGCTAACCAAGCAGATTGCGCGTGAAACTGACAGCATATTGTTTCAGCTGATCGCCAGGCAGCGTATACTCTCTCTACTTTATAGCTGCCTAACTGAAAATCGATTAATCAAAGTGGTTTCGTAAGAGCGGTGTTGGCTTAGTGGTAGATACCTCGACTTTCATTCTGAAGGTCGTGGGTTCGAATCCAGGCCGGCCGTGCACCAATGTATTTTTCTTAAGAAAAAATTATGTGCGCTAATTGACATTGCTCTTACGGTGAAAGAAAACATCGTGATGAAACCCGCGGCTTAGTTGGCTCCAGAAGTATTGACAAGTTCTCTCCTCTGGACATGGTCGACTAAGCTGAGAGGGTAGTAGGTGCTGGGCAAGCCTACTCCATCTTCACGCATAAAGGACCCAATTAAAAAGGGTCTAATCGCGGAAAACAGCCCGTAAACAAGTACAAGTACAAGTGGTTTCGTTACATTACGCTACGAGCTTGCTACAAATTATTCGTATCTAGAGTAGGTCTCCACATACAATTTAAAAACTTGTAATTCATCATGTTCCTGCCCACAACCCAATTTATTTGGGGTCGGCGTAGTATGTCTTCTTCTTTTAGTCCTATTAGTCGTCATTTCATCGTTCACATTCATCTCTCTAATGTTTTGTCTCACGCAGTTCATCCATTTTTTCTTAGGTCGTCCTCTTCCTCTCCGTCCCTCTATATTCACTCGTCACTCTTCTAGTTACATGCATCTTTTCACTATAATTAAAGACAAATAAATAATATATAAAATATTTTCCAAATATTCTGAAAATCTTCTTTGGACATATTAACTACCCGCTCGCGCTCTTATAGATGGTTGGATAACTCAGTTATTTACACTGAGAAGTTGAAAACAGATTTTCGAAAATTCCCACGAGATCAGAGCAGAGCTAAGTATCAAATAAACGAGAAGAGACGCCAACAAAGGAAACAATCCACACAATACAATATGTTGGCTCCAACTTCCTTAGAATTCAACCTGCTCACCCCGATAACCACGACTAATATTATTATTTTGTTGGCGTCTGTTTTGGAAAATAAACTTTGATATATTATGTGTGCAGTACAAGAACAAACACTCAAAGGTTTAGGCCTAACCATATAGTTAGAAAAATGACTAGGTAGGTACTGTTTTAGTAGAGTTAACACATTTCAATCTGGCTCAAGGGGAAGTGAAGAAGATAATTCATCAAAAACATAACCTTCCTTCGCGGCCGTGTAAAAACTTTTCACATTTTCGATGCCAGCAGTAGATTTTTCTCCAGATAAATTTTAACTTTACCCATCACAGGTTTTATGGTATTGCTGTAATATAAACTGAGACGCAGCAAAACAAAAATAATTTGTCAATTGTTCAAACTGTCACATATTAAATCCTTCAATAAAACACTTTTAATATAGCATGCTCATCAATCATCTGAATAAAATAAACTCAATAATTTCCTTATTTCATGTAAGTACCTAACACAATTATTAATCTCAGGATGACGCGATCAACGAGTTCAGAGCCCGTCGGGCTTTTAGACAGACTGACGAGCTCGTCTTCCACCACCAGCACTCCACCTAGCAACGTTGGGAAACCGAACAACACCGGAAACAAACGACCTACCCCCGTCATTATTTATCCCACAGGTAAAATAATATACCCACATTATATATTATATTAGACTTAACTGTTAATAGTAAGTTCTTACTAAGTAGAAACGTGTTAAAAGTGGAATAAGTGAGAAATCACTAGCCCCCTTTGACAAGATTACTTTCTGTTAGCGCTATCGCTAATCGACCGATTTTTTTTGTATGAAATTGACATAAGATGAAACTTGCTCTAACATTTTTTATCCTATAATACAAGAGCACGTAAATTTTCTTTGGTTTACGTAAATTCCATACAAAAAAAGTCAAAAAAAAGTCTGTCGACTAGCGATATCGCTAATAGAAAGCAATCTTGTCTAAGGGAAAGGACTATTGATAAAAAAGAACACATCTCTTTTGATATCGGAATCTAATGAGAGGTTGATAAATATTTTGTACATCTTACATAATGTGAAATGTCAGAATAATACAAAACGTTTTCTTTATTAAAAACCCTCCTGTAATTTAATGTTAGGCTGATTTGGATTTATTAATTCAGGTTTATGCGGCCCACTTATAAATACCAAAACGCGGCGTCTGTTATTTATTAGCTTAGGGTGGTGATATACTATTGAAACAGTGATACGCAACGATCATGGAATTTTCAGATCAAACATTGTAATTGAACGTCAAAACTTCCGTTATTGAACATAATGTATTGTGAACGATTCAATTTACAGATTGATTGCTTTTTATCAGCGTAAAGTCGTAAACACGGTTTCGGTTCGTTATTGAGATTGAAACCAAATCTTGGCCATCCTGTTTCGAACACAGCTCAGTACAACTCCGAGGGTGATGATGTATTTGAATGTATAAGCTTAGTCTAATTATATCTGTATACAGCTAAGCACATAAGCGCTTATATATTTGGCGGTTTCTGTAGTGTACGACTTAATATTTCTTATCGAATGTTACGTATTTAATATCCACCCAGTTGACGACCGAGTTGGCACAATGGTCACCATGCCGGACTGCCAAACAAAGGGTTGCGGGTTCGATTCCCGCCTCAGACAAGTATTTATGCTTAGATATTTGTCTGTGGTCTGGTTGTTTCTATGTATTATAAGTATATATTTACAAAAGAAAAGTATATAAGTAGTATATCCGTTGTCTCGCATCCATAATACAAGTCAAGTTACTTAGCTTGGGGCTAGATGGCGATGTGTGGAATGTCCTGCAATATTTATTTTTTAATATCAGGTAAATTCATGTAAATAGATATTTAATGACGACCCAGTTGGCACAGTGGTCACCATGCCGTACTGCCAAACGCAGGGTTGAGGGTTCGATTCCCGCCTCAGACAAGTATTTATGCTTAGATATTGGTCTGTGGTATTGTTGTTTCTATGTATTATAAGTATATATTTACTAAAGAAAAGTATATAAGTAGTCCATTGTCTAGCACCCTTAACACAAGTCTAGTTACTTAGATTAGGGTTAGATTGGCGATGTGTGGAATGTCCTGCAATATTTATTTATTTATTTAATGTAGATATTTTCCTATTCCTAATTTTAGCATTTGGGTAAACATTAACAAGATACTCAAATTACGTATTCCTAGAGACGTGAGTGGAATAGAAAACATTAGTATTCGGCATACAAACATAACGCCAGAGAAACCCTAAAATGTAATTACCTAAACAATGTTATTGTTATGTTCTGAATAATGTACAAACCAAGAAAACGCAATTATTACACACGTAATTTGATCCAGGAGTTGCTCGTTCTTTGTTCTTGAAAAATTTCTAAAGAAAAGTTTAGATGCTAAAGTGCTTACTCGCATTTCTTTTGTTTCAGTGACACCAGAGTCAATTGTAGTGCCGATCGTCTCGTGCATATTCGGATTCCCGTTGCTGGCACTTACAGTAATATGTTGTTTACGAAGAAGAGCGAAATTAGCAAGGTCAACATAAGTCCTTTTTTTATAGAAATACAGCGGTTTCACCCGCGTAAGTCCTAATCCCGTCGGAATATCGGGATAAAAAGTAGCCTATGTGTAAATCCAGGTCTCCAGCTATCTAGATACCGAATTTCATCGCAATCAATGAAATTCGGCGATTTGACGACCTCTGTGGCGCGTCGGGCGAACACCCGACTGCGACGCAGAAGGTTGCGGGTTCGATTCCCGCCGGGAACAAGTATTTATGCTGACCATAAATTCTTGTTTCTGGTTCTGGGTGTTTCCTATATGTATAATATGTATATATTTACAAAAAAAAAAGTATATAAGTAGTTTATCCGTTATCTGGCACCCATAACACAAGCATTAAGTTGCTTAGCTTGGGGGTGGATGGCGATGTGTAATATGTCCTGAAATATTTATTTTTATTTATTTATTTATTTATAATCGGTGCAGTAGTTTTTGCGTGAAGGAGTTACAAACATACATACTCATACACACTAACACACACACAAGCTTTCACATTTATAATATTAGTAGGATAGGATAGGATACCGTTTTTAGAGTTCCGTACCGAAAGAGTAAAAAAACGAGACCCTATTAGGTACTAAGACTTCGCTGTCCGTCCGTCTGTCTGTCTGTCTGTCCGTCAGTCCGTCTGTCCGTCAGTCCGTCTGTCCGTCAGTCCGTCAGTCCGTCTGTTCGTCAGTCCGTCAGTCCGTCAGTCCGTCAGTCCGTCAGTCCGTCAGTCCGTCAGTCCGTCAGTCCGTCAGTCCGTCAGTCCGTCAGTCCGTCAGTCCGTCAGTCCGTCAGTCCGTCAGTCCGTCAGTCCGTCAGTCCGTCAGTCCGTCAGTCCGTCAGTCCGTCAGTCCGTCAGTCCGTCAGTCCGTCAGTCCGTCAGTCCGTCAGTCCGTCAGTCCGTCAGTCCGTCAGTCCGTCAGTCCGTCAGTCCGTCAGTCCGTCAGTCCGTCAGTCCGTCAGTCCGTCAGTCCGTCAGTCCGTCAGTCCGTCAGTCCGTCAGTCCGTCAGTCCGTCAGTCCGTCAGTCCGCCAGTCCGTCAGTCCGTCAGTCCGTCAGTCCGTCAGTCCGTCAGTCCGTCAGTCCGTCAGTCCGTCAGTCCGTCAGTCCGTCAGTCCGTCAGTCCGTCAGTCCGTCAGTCCGTCAGTCCGTCAGTCCGTCAGTCCGTCAGTCCGTCAGTCCGTCAGTCCGTCAGTCCGTCAGTCCGTCAGTCCGTCACTCCGTCACTCCGTCACTCCGTCACTCCGTCACTCCGTCAGTCCGTCAGTCCGTCAGTCCGTCAGTCCGTCAGTCCGTCAGTCCGTCTGTCCGTCAGTCTGTCTGTCCGTCAGTCTGTCTGTCCGTCAGTCTGTCTGTCCGTCAGTCTGTCTGTCCGTCAGTCTGTCTGTCCGTCAGTCTGTCAGTCCGTCAGTCTGTCTATCCGTCAGTCTGTCTGTCTGTCCGTCAGTCTGTCTGTCCGTCGTCAGTCTGTCTGTCTGTCCGTCAGTCTGTCTATCCGTCTCCAGGCTGTATCTCATGAACTGTGATAACTAGACACTTGAAATTTTCACAGATTATCTTTTGTTGCCGCTTTAACAACCACTAAAAACAGAAAAAAAAATAAGTGGAGCTCCCATATAACATGGTACGGAACCCTTCTGTTCGAGTCCGACTCGCACTTAGCCGGGTTTTTGTTAATGGTTTGATGTCCATTTCGGTCAGAGTTTTCCAATAACAAAGGATGATATAGAACAAAATGTAATTACGAAGATGTCGAATCCTCCGGGACTCTGTTCAAATCAGACGTTACGTAACGTTACTAGATTAAATAATTCTACCTAAAAGGAGCTCAAAGAGTATATCTCCTACTAAAAAAGGTAGCATTTTATTTTAAAAGACAGAATTTTATGCGTTCTCGAAAAACACACTGGCCATTATTCCAAAACGATGGTATAAGAATAGTCCGAGATGTGGATTTAAACCTTAGATTTAGACACAGATTTACTCGTGAACTATAGTCTAAACACTATCCCCATAGATTATATAGGGAACTATAGTCTAAACACTATCCCCATAGATTATATAGGGAACTATAGTCTTAACACTATCCCTATAGATTATATAGGGATAGTGTTTAGACTATATTTCAGTTAATGAGTTAATGTATGTATCTATGTCTAAATCTAAGGTTTAATCCACATCTCGGACTATCCTTAAACCTCGTTTTGGAATAACTCGGTTAAGAAATAAGTATTCAAATATTTAGGTAAGCACGTACTAAAACTTGCACTCTCTAACAATATATTCGCAACAAATTGGAAAACGAAAATACAAGAAAATTTCACAGCCTCTTTACTCCTAAAAATTGTTCAAAGCAATTCTGTACAAAGCGTGGATATGGATTCAAAAAGTAAATTTTTAATGCAGGCAACGGTGAATAACGTACTTCTACTTTGTAGATTTTTTGCTTCCAAGTTGATACTTTCCGACTTTTTAACCTTTCTTTGTTACGATTATAAGTAGATAGTACAGTCGGAATACCAATTACCTGAACCCCACGTGACCCAGAGGTAGCTCGCACATCTATAAAAATGTAGTATTTTTATATATTTAGTTTTTTTTTAATATTGTATATTGTATTGTTTAGTATATTGTTAAAAAACACAGAATCAGGTAACATTACTTTTGAACCCTACAGATGTGCGAGTGAGCTCTGGGTCACATTGTGTTCAGCTAATTGGTATTCCAAGTGTACATAATACTCAGTACTATTTCGTTGATAATGAAAAAGACAATGGAAATGGAATGGGAAAATGATAATGGAAAAGAGTTAGGTACCTATTTAGATAGTCAGCGATCATAAAACAAGTTATTCACAATCTTGAAACACTCTCAATCAACCAAAACAAAAACAAAAGTATCTCTTCTCGTTGTTTTCTAAGAAAAATTGCTCAAAGTTTCCGAAGTATTACGTGTCGCTAACGATGTGGTGGATAGATACATCTAAGTATCTACCACCAAAGTCTATCAATTTGTTTCGTCCACAACCCAGTGGTACTTGGATATTCTAACTTGCTTTGCGGTTTACTCGAGTACTTATCGAATCTACCGAACTTATCTCCGACCCATAAACATAACGCTGAGCTGAGACCGAAACTTTTCAACATTCTCCTATAAAAAAATGTCGATTTTCGCTTTACATCGCTACAAAATGAATTATCGAGCTTTTACGCCTGAAACCACAAGTATCATTTCTCGGAGATAACGGTAGGTAGGTACTTACCTAAATAGATTTGATTCTATCGAAGCACGAAAGCTCAAAGTAGATAAGATGTTTGTTTAAAAATTCAACAAAATAATGAAAGTCCAACGGAATTAACCCAGTTTCTGATTTCCAATGCATTCGTGATTGCGGTTCTTCAATGGCGGACTTTTTAATTAAATTTTTAGGCCTTCCTACATTTTTTCATATTTGTTTTTGTTTCACACTGTTTTCCTACATAATTCTGATTTAAGCTAAACTCCCTTATTTGCTAGGATTTTTAGAGTTAATTTCAAACAGGGAGCGAGCTCGACGTCGGAACTGCGAATTGGATCGCGGTGAGCTATCAGTGGTGCGACTGTCCCCATTGAAGGCCAAGCAGCGGGCTGTCAGCCTGGTGCGGTCGCCTCGACCACCGCCTACATTGGAGCTCGATACCGTGCTTGAGGAACGCTCCGATCCTGAACAGACGACATTGTCACAGGTAGGTATAACCGCTTCTGGGGGCTCTAATTTTGAATCGCTCGTATGATATAGATTCGTTGTATAATACCCTATAAGTAATGCTTGACTTCCAAGTCGCTTGACACCAGTTTTCTGTATTTTGAATCGTTCGTAGTCGAAATTTAAAATGTAGTTTTTTTTTTTCGTTTTACGCGAAAATTGAAAAGCGGTAATTAATTACCGATGAACATCCGTAATAATCCCAAAAGATATAAATATTTTTCAAAGATCGTTTCCGAATGTTTGACGTTAATTCTATCACTCGCCTGTCGACGACGAGTGGTGGAGACCGACTGTTACGATCAAACAATTCAAAAATAGCGAATTTCCGATGTCAAACGAATATCAGTAGAAATCGAGCGCTCGACGCGGGGCGAACGATTCAAAAATAGAGCCCCTGATTTATATAATTTGACACATACCTAACAATAATGCTTTCTTGTCCTCATCACCAGGTGGAAATAACACCCGATAGGGAAGTAGGTGCGATTCTGTTCGGTGCAGTGGGCGCTGCCGGTACAGCTGTAGCGGCTGCCGGATGCAGGGACAGCTAGCGGCGGGGCTCGACGCAGCTCGGAGCACGATCCCCGCTCTGGGCTGCGCTCACAAGCCAGCCACTCGACGACGACGGAGACGATGACGATCCTGCACTAGACGATAGCTAACATCTCGACGAGCGCTCCGTTATCGACATCGGGGAGCGCATGAAATTATTCCTGGACATTCCTCTTAGATTCTAATACTTACTCATATTAGTGTTACCATTATGAGACTTATGCGGGAAGATACAGGAGTTTACGGGACCCACTATATTCAACGCTGGTCACCCTTATTTCTTGTTAAATAATCTTTTTTATCTGCTAATTAACACACTTCCTCATTGTGAAACAGTTACCAACATCCTTAATTTGACCGCTTAATTTACTTAATATTATTTTATGTAAGTAAGTATATTTAATATTATCTATAACAATTCAATAGTCACTATGTTTTTTCTGATTAGTATATAGTTGGTTATAGTTATAGGTATATTGCCCATGGCCTACTCAGACAGAACCAGTAAGGCATCGAATACTTATCAAATACAATAGGACCTTACAAATAGATATCATATATTTACTAAGCTTATTTATATATGTATATAGATAGGTAGGTACTATTAACAAAATGACATGCTTATATACATGATGAAAACATAAAGGTACCTAGGTAGGTAGTATTTTATGATGTAGGAGATATTAAAGTGTAAATTTTTGATGCAATTGGTAATGTATGTATATATATTTGTATCTGAGTAATCACTACAAATAATCTTATCTATAATATAAAAATCAATTGCTGTTCGTTAGTCTGGCTAAAACTCGAGAACGGCTGGACCGATTTGGCCAATTCTTTTTTTGTTGTGTTTGTTGTAGTCCAGGGAAGGTTTAAACGGTGAGAATTTAAAGATCGGACTTACGCGGGTGAAACCGTGGGGCGCAGCTAGTATATCCAATATTTATTATATGTGCAAGGTACGTAAAATAAAATGTTTTATACCTACCTAATACTAATAAAGGCGTACCTACCTATAAAGTTATAGGAAACTATCGATTTAATAGAATTTATGAATAATGTTACCGACATCGAGGTAGGTAATGATAACCTAGTTTCATTGCAAAGAATTTAATAAGTCAAATTAGCATTAAAATGCTTGAAATAAGGATTCAGGTTGGGATGGGGGTGTTTGTTTCTACGAAGCCGACTGAGCTATTAAGTCGGGGTATGAAATACCTAGGCCCGTATTAATAAATCGCTCTCAATATCGATCTTGAGTGCGTATCAATCGAGTGAGTCTTGAGATGTGGTCACTATCTTAAGTTAGGCGTTAATTAATAGATAAAACTCAAGTTTTAACCAAGCTGATATCGCTCCTGAGATTTGAGACTGATCTTGAGAGCGACCTTGAATGACAGTAGCGCTATGTTCTTACCTTAAATGGTCTGTTTTTACCCTATGGTAGGTAGTTTCGTCATATTTTACTGTCAACTTATTTTTAATGTAAAAATATTTTACAAAATGTAAGATAATTATTCCGAGACGTTTTAAAGGTTTGGTGTGATGACTTTATTTGTTCACTGTAATGCCCTCTAACTTTAGTCATGTATGACCCGCAATCAGACTTGAGTTCACGAAACTACATCTTGAGAGCTGAGTTTGATTTATTAATACGGTATTACTCAAGTGATACGTCGCTCTTTAATCGCGTCTTAAGATAGGTTTATTAATCAGCGCAACAACTCAAGAGCAAACTTAAGATTGAAATCGATATTGAGTTCGGTTTATTAATACGGACCCTAGTATGATTCAAATTAAAGTCGTTTTCGGGTTAATAAAGCCGATCGTCCACAGCCAACTAAACTAAGGTAATTTAGCTTACCTGGCAGTTTTTCAGTATTACGTAGCTTAGCTGGCATAGTTTGCGGTGGACGCACGTGTGTGACAAATTGGCTTAAATATGCGAGCTAAGCTAAACTAACTCCCCCTTATTCCAAAACGAGATTTAAGGATAGTCCGAGATGTGGATTTAGATTTAGACACTGATTTACTCGTGAACTATAGTCTAAATACTATCCCTGTAGATTATATTAGGGAACTGTAGTCTAAACACTATCCCTATAGATAGAAGGATAGTCCGAGATGTGGATTTAGATTTAGACACTGATTTACTCGTGAACTATAGTCTAAATACTATCCCTGTAGATTATATTAGGGAACTGTAGTCTAAACACTATCCCTATAGATAGAAGGATAGTCCGAGATGTGGATTTAGATTTAGACACTGATTTACTCGTGAACTATAGTCTAAATACTATCCCTGTAGATTATATTAGGGAACTGTAGTCTAAACACTATCCCTATAGATAGAAGGATAGTCCGAGATGTGGATTTAGATTTAGACACTGATTTACTCGTGAACTATAGTCTAAATACTATCCCTGTAGATTATATTAGGGTACTATAGTCTAAACACTATCCATATAGATAGAAGGATAGTCCGAGATGTGGATTTAAATTTAGACACTGATTTACTCGTGAACTATAGTCTAAATACTATCCCTGTAGATTATATTAGGGAACTGTAGTCTAAACACTATCCCTATAGATAGAAGGATAGTCCGAGATGTGGATTTAGATTTAGACACTGATTTACTCGTGAACTATAGTCTAAATACTATCCCTGTAGATTATATTAGGGAACTGTAGTCTAAACACTATCCCTATAGAATAGATTATAGGGATAGTATTTAGACTATAGTTCACGAATAAATCAGTGGCTTAATCTAAATCCACATCTCGGACTATCCTTAACTATACTATCCCTGTGGATTATATTACGGAATTTTAGGAATTTTATGGAATTATAGGGAATATTAGGGATAGTGTTTAGACTATAGTTCACAAGTAAATCTTTCTCTAAATCTAAGGTTCATATGAACCTTAGATTTAGATAAAGATATACTCGTGGTTTAAGGATGGTCCGAAATGTATATACATCTCGGACTATCCTTAAACCTCGTTTTGGAATAAGGGGGAGTTAGTTTAGTTGGAGGTAGACAAACAGCATAAGACTATTTCTAAGTGACAGCTTAGAAAAATGTATAGTTTGGAATACTAACATTCTAATAACTGACGAATGTATCTATAGTCTATAGTAATATTAGGAATATTAGTTAGAATAAATATAAGCTTTTTGTACTACTTAACTGACGTACCTACCATATCATCTATTGATTGATTAAGTCATCATTGTACTGTACACCTATTATAATGTAAAAATATACAACTTAATTATATCAAAGTAAACTCTAGTCTAGTAATGTTATGCTTATTAATTACCTACCTATTATTTTTTAATATGTGAACGTTTTAACAAAAAAAACTTTGTTCTAGTCTATTGAAATACTTTTGTATGAAAAAAATATGCATTGTCCAACTGTCTATGAAGTGGCCTATGTTACCCAATAGTTATATACAGTTATTTATATTTGTGTTCTTGACTTAAATATAAGTAGTAGGTTAAGTAGGTACTAGCTACGCCCCGCGGTTTCAATCGTGTTAATTTCGGGATCAAATCCAATGTCCTTCTCCATATGTTCTCCATCCATTATGCCAATTTTCATCAAGATCAATCCAATCGTTTGACTATGTTGCTAACGGGAACTAACAAACAAATACTACAAACTTTCAGATTTATAATAAGTATTAGTAAGGAGTTAGGATGTACTTACAATTAAAACAATTACCTAGATGTGTTCGTAAAACAAATAGTAAGTACCTAGTTCTGACTACCTAGATATAAGTCTGGATGTAGTCTAAAATCGGAATTAAACGTTGCGTCACTAATGTTGCCAACTTAGTCGATTTTGTCTTATCTATCATGGCATATTTAGATAGAGACAATAAATAAAAGTACTCATTTATTCACCATAATCACAATTTTAAAATTACATAAAATAAAAAACTAAAAATAATAATACAAAATAAACTTAAAAGACGCCAAAATAAAAAACCCCCACCCATAAATTAAATGTAAAACCAAACACAAATCTATATATAGGGTTATTGGAAATTAATTGACACGGCGTTAAGGGCTTCTTCTGTGCACCTTAACGATCAACTTTTGTTCTACGACTTTTGGAAATTCATTATAAAAATATTCCATACAAAAATAAAAAATTAAATCCAACAGTTCAAATAATACTCAACTCTACGTCTACGTCACAGAATCAATTATAGTAGGTATGGTACAACCCGATCGGGTCGCACGCAGTGCGCCCCGTGCCCATCGCGCGCGCGCACTTGCCGCATCGACATAGAAAATTACCAGACAGTACGAGAAACACTTAAATATTTTTTTTGGGATATGTATTAAGTTTCGACAAAAGTTGTTTGTTAAGGTGCACAAAAGAAGCCCTTAACGCCGTGTCAATTAATTTCCAATAACCCAATTGCTGTTCCTTAGTCTCGCTAAAACTCGAGAACGGCTGAACCGATTTAGATGATTTCGGTTTTGAAATGTTTGTTGTAGTCCAGGGAAAATTAGTAAAACATTAAAAATCAACCTATGCCTTGACATTAAAACAAGAGGAAGCCCTCGGCTACACCCTCCCGAGGCATTGTCCCCAAAATGCTGGCAGCATTCCCTCGCTGAATAGCAAGACTGAGTCGGTGGACAATAAATTGAAATCAATATTATTTTCGTTTAGAAAATGCACCGGGAACAATAAGAGGCGGGTTATTCAGTGATAGTCAACCAGAGGTAGATACGTCTTTGCGAAATAAACTTGACCACACGAAAGTAAGGCAATTGACTCATAATCCCTCGAGTGTTTTCGCATATTGCATGAAAACACGTCGAATTATTGTTCTCACAATAAAGGAATGCAAAATTCGGAGATAAGAACTCTATAACTGTTACATCTCACTGAGGTTAATTGATTATTCGGACTTTTATTTGTATAAAATAGCTTATCAAAGTACTGCTACAGAGTTGGACTCTTCTGTTATCATTTAAAAACTGTACAATAATTAATCCTACTAGATGAAAAGTTTTTCGCAGTGACGTAGGTATCCCAATAATTTAAATGTGAAAGTTAGTGTGTGCGTGTGTGTGTGAATGTATGTTTGTTACTAATTCACGATAAAACTACTGGGCCGATTGCGATGAAACTCGGTATCTAGATAGCTGAAGACCTGGACTAACACATAGGCTACTTTTTATCCCGATATTCTCACGGGATCGGGACTTACGCGGGTGAAACCACGGGGCGCAGCTAGTGACTACATAAAAGTGTCAAGCGAACTTTCTCTTTCTTTCCCACCTTTTTGAATAGTATTTTTTGAAGATTCAGTAGATGAAAAAATAATAGTAATCTAAGCGGTTTCAAACTGTCATTTTAAAACACAGTGAGCTCATAATTGTCCGTGACCGGTCATATTGTAAAAACACGTTGCTTTTAAACTTTATTATGTAAATTTTACATGCCAATGACATAAAGGAGGATTTAGGTACCAATTTAAGTTGATAAATCTTTTATTTAATATCGATTTTTTAGTGTAGGAGTGGTCTCTATACCTAATCTATATACCATAGCTGTTGCCCGCGACTTTGTACGCGTGGTAGTTTTGTTTTGTAGACCAAAACCTTCCTCTTGAATCACTCTATCTATTAAAAAAACCGCATCAAAATCCATTGCGTAGTTTTAAAGATCTAAGCATACATAGGGACATAGGGAACGGCGAAAAGTGACTTTATTTTATACTATGTAGTCTCAGTATGTAGTGTTGATACATTAGAGAAAATAAAGAGGAAAGGCCGAATCGATTAGTTCCGATTATGACTACCTCCATGCTGATCGATATGAACTTTCTTCACTCATGTGGTGCAGACTTATGTAAAAAGTACTCTATTTGTAAGTTAACGTAGAAATAAAAGCTTAACCAAAGAATCCCGAATTGTTACAATCTGCTAATTAAAATCGTTAAAATCATGTGGTTTATTTTATTTACTACTAGCGACCCGCCGCGGCTTAGCACGGCTGTACCTATTATGCATGTATTATATCTAAAAACCTTCCTCTTTAATCACTCTATCTATTAAAAAAAACCGCATCAAAATCCGTTGCGTAGTTTTAAAGATTTAAGCATACATAGTGATATAGGGACAGAGAAAGCGACTTTGTTTTATACTATGTAGTGATAGTGATAGTGATTAATTGATAGGTAGGTAGTAAAATCGAGCGTTACTAAGAAACTTTTAGATTTTTAAAAGCTTGCAATTCTGGTATGTTTGTTCAGTCAACTTAATTTTGATCCACTTCCCGGTTATTAATTGAGCTGAAATTTTGCATACATGTGTAATCACTACATAGTATAAAACAAAGTCGCTTTCTCTGTCCCTATGTCCCTATATCCCTTTGTATGCTTAAATCTTTAAAACTACGCAACGGATTTTGATACGGATTTTTTTTAACAGATAGAGTGATTCAAGAGGAAGGTTTATATGTATAATACATGCATAATATAGTCGTGCGAAGCCGGGGCGGGTCGCTAGTTAATTATATTTGTTAACTTTTTGGATCAGTTTTATACGCTTTATATACTTAGGGTTAATATAACTTTTACTGGACAGATTCAGAAAATTTGTATGTAAATTTAACCAGAGAGTAACATACTTATTATCTGGGTATTCCCACGGGATCAAGACTTACGGGGACGAAACCGCGGGGCTCTACTAGTATTAATATAAATAGTACAAACAAAATTCATTCTTTATCAGATAGGTACCTACAATATACCTATACTAACTAACCTTATCATTATTAGGCGGTCACGTAAACGCGCCTTTGTTATGCAATAAAAAGGTCTATTGGGTTGAATCACAGGGTTGAATAGAACATACCTACTAAATCTATAAATATCTATTTTATGTAGTAATGTACAATCAACGGTCAAACGTCTCTGCCCACCGTAACGTTTACAATCCTGTGCAGCACTATTTGCACATTATAACAACGTGAACTGTGGATCGATCCCACGTCGTCGGTTGGTGTAGCGGGTGGCGGCTTAAACCACTCGGCCAACTAAATAAATAGCTAACATGCTGAAAATAATAGTCACACTGATTACTTTTCATTCAAGTATTTATGTTTGTGTGTAACGTCTATTAGAAGAAGGTCGTAAGTCCAATACTTGTTAATAGTGTTATTGCTCCTCCGCAACACTATCGATGCTCCTGACCTTCATAACAAGTCACAGCGACTGTTCGTGCCAAACAAATATCTTGCCGGCAGAAGGCACGTGCTTTTTGCTACACCCTCGACCAGCACAGTTGCGCGATCTAAATCCTTTCTGCCCCGCACTCTCAACACTCTCAATAACGTACTAACTGCTAACCCAGATGGTGATGTATATGTGGATGAATGGAAGGAACTCATGTTGGTATGTTTGAAATATTGTGAGATAGATGAATAAATTATGTCAATTTAGAAATAATTGTAAGTAATATGAATGTTTTTTTCTTATTATTTTTGTTATGTACTTATATTTAAATAATTAATTGGTTACGACCGTTCTAATTAAATATATAAATAAATAAAATAAATAAATTGTAGCAAACTGATAATTTACTTATGACCCATACTGTACCTACCAATGTAGAGCTATCGTATCTACAGGAATTCCGTATCCAGTCATTGTGTCGTGATGCATAGGTTCTCTTTTAGTGCTTTTGGAGGTTCCTTAATGAACAAAGAACCCATATGATGCCACAGTTGGCACAAGGGTCATCATGCCGGACTGCCAAACAAAGGGTTGCGGGTTCGATTCCCGTCTCAGACATGTACTTATGCTTAGATATTTGTCTGTGATCTGCGGTTGTTTCCATGAGTATATATTTACAAAAGAAAAGTATATAACTAGAATATCCGTTGTCTAGCACCCATAACACAAGTCTAGTTACTTAGCTTGGGGCTAGATGGCGTTGTGTGGAATGTCGTGCAATATTTATTTATAGTTTCGCATTTTTTTTTTTTGAGAAAACCAATATTTTAATTAATTTGAATAATCAACTGCTAGATTAACTCAAATCAAAATTAATTTTACATAAAAATTTGTTCGTTTTCTATTATAACAATAAATTATAAGATCACCTTGACCTGCAACGCTAGATCTGAAGTCAAGGTACAGTTTTGAAACATGCGTAAATCAAGACTGCATGAAATCAAGTTCAACTGCGTCACTGTTACAAAATTTCGAGGTTTGTGAATGTGATACGTAAATAGTTCTGTGGATACGTATTTTTACTGCGTGACGCAAGGAAATATAAGTGTTTATCATGTACTAGGTGTTGTCCGCGACTACGCGTGGTAGTTTTGTTTTATGTACCAAAACCTTCCTCTTGAATCACTCTATATATTAAAAAAACCGCATCAAAATCCGTTGCGTAGTTTTAAAGATATAAGCATACATAGGGACAGACAGCGGGAAGCGACTTTGTTTTATACTATGTAATGAT
Organism: Idaea aversata; assembly: GCA_907269075.1. NCBI lineage: Eukaryota > Metazoa > Arthropoda > Insecta > Lepidoptera > Geometridae > Idaea > Idaea aversata. Next base: position 6,653,783 of record OU026084.1, read on the forward strand.
GTAGTTTGTTCCTTTGTGGCGTTCTAGAGATCAATTGCGTGGATACTTACGTCAATAATGGCAGTAATTAAATTGAAATTGAATATACCGACAACAAAACGCTATATTGTGAAAAAAATAAAAGTCGCCAAACTGTTGAGTGAGGGGTATCGTTTAATGGGTTTTTGAAAACCGTCTCTAGGGTTGGCTTACACAAGAAAAAATAAAAGCTTAGATTAACCGACACTGTCAAAGTGTCAAACAACTGATTAATAATATCAACCTACTAGTTATTAAAACAGAATAAAATTTTAGATTACCCGTTAAATACATTTAACTATAATTTAGCTAATATACGGGTACAAAGTCATGCAAGCCATATCTTTAATTTCGAATGACCAATTTAAAAATGCATATTGACATATTTCTAGTTAAATAAGAACCTCTTTACATCTCCATAACTTAAGAAATGAAAAGATAAATAAGATTTTCTTGAAAATTGTTTTGCAAGTTATCTTTCTTCCATTTATGTCTTGTATAAAAAGCACATTAGCTGTCCTAGATAGCAAGATGACTAGCAGGAAAGTAATTTCACAATTTCTTCTAGTTGGACGTTTTTCAAAATAATAAACGAGTAGTTATGTACCTATAAATAAACTAGCTGCGCCCCGCGGTTTCACCCGCGCGCGGTTTCACCCGCGTAAGTCCGATCTTTCTCACCGTTTAAACCTTCCCTGGACTTCCACAAATAATTCAAGATTAAAATTAGCCAAATCGGTTCAGCCATTCTCAAGTTTTAGCGAGACTAACGAACAGCAATTGATTTTTATATATATAGATAAATACATAAGAGTATATCATATAATTCGTGGTATACAGAGTTATTGGAAATTATACTAGCAAGCCGTAGAGGGCTACTTCTGTGCATCTTAACAAACAACTTTTGTTCTACGACTTTTGGAAATTCGAAAAAAAAAAAGATAATTTTGAGGTTATGTAAATTCGAAAAACACAGCTGATTTTTTAAAACAAAGGTCATTCAGACTAAGAACAGTAGATAAAACTTAAAAAATAAGTAAAATTTTAAGGTTAAAGCCTAGACTACTCCGTGTAAGGAACAGCTGATTTTCAGATAAACCTAACCTCAAAATTTTCGAAAAAATATTCAAATTTCCAAAAGTCGTAGAACAAAAGTTGATAAAACAAAACTACCACGAAGTCGCGGGCAACAGCAAGCATTTTTTTAAAACCTTATATGATTCACAAATAAATAACAAGAAAATATGGATACTTATAACGTTCTTAGGATTACGTTATGTCCACGTAACTTTTAATTTCAATGATGTTTCAATGTTAGTGTCACGAATATAGATATAGGTAGGTAAGCACCTACTTATAGGTGTGTGGTAATCTATTCAACGACTATATAGATGGTAATAGCCGAGAAAGGGCACCGATCGGCCTCGCCCCTGCTCTTCAAGCTGATGGCATGGCTTATGAATAAATTAGGTGGTATTGAGCTTTGTGTTTTAATATTTTATGTAATTTAAAAATGGTGTTCACAATAAAGAATGTATCTTTATAAAATGTAAATGTAAATAATAAATATTGCAGGACATTCCAACCATCGCCATCTAGCCCCAAGTTAAGTAACTAGACTTGTGTTATGGGTGCTAGACAACGGATTTACTACATAGTATACTTTTCTTTTGTAAATTTATACTTATAATACATAGACAACCAGACCACAGACAAATATCTAAGCATAAATACTTGTCTGAGGCGGGAATCGAACCCGCAACCCTGTGTTTGGCAGTCCGGCATGGTGACCATTGTGCCAACTGGGTCATCCCATATTTATAACTATGCGACCGTCAAAAATTAATCATCTCCAGGTTTTCGGTATTTTGTTCTAAAATATTTGGATACGTATCTATTATATTGAGAAAGGAAATTTCCTAATTGCTATAAATCGAGAAGAAGAAAAGTTACGCTGGCTTAACTTTTCGCCAGTACCTTAAATAATTTTCTGTACCAAAGCGTAACTCTCAGAAATTTTGAACATCTAATTTTAAATTTCTCATAATAATTATAATAACAGTATTATTGGATTAATTAGTATCTCAGTACTAAGAGAGTGCGTAACTGCGGGAGTATTCCCCTATCCCCCAGTCAGAATTAGTTGAATTTTATAAATAGGTCTTACAGAAAATTTGATGTCCAAAAGGCTAATTTTCGATTTCGATCACAAAAATGTTCTATATTTCTTAGAGGGTATTTTCTAGACACATGGGCATTAAGCCGCAAAAATATTTGCTCTAGTGTCATTATCCAGGGAGGAAACAGTTGACTACGTTTGTATGGAGAAGCTCTTAAGCTACTTATAGGGTATTTTTTCCTCAGACAAGTATTTATGCTTAAATATTTGTCTGTGGTCTGGTTGTTTCTATGTATTATAAGTATATATTTACAAAAGAAAAGTATATAAGTAGTATATCCGTTGTCTAGCACCCATAACACAAGTCTAGTTACTTAGCTTGGGGCTAGATGGCGATGTGTGGAATGTCCTGCAATATTTATTTATTTTTGTTTTTTGCAATCGGAATGATATTGAAATATAATTTAATACAATGTTATTTATGAGAATAAGCCTTCTGCTTATTTAAATGTTTCATAAAGAGGTTTTCGGTGAACTTTGACAACCATTACAACTGAGATCAACAAACGATTCTAAATATCCAATAAATTATTCGTGCAGGCTCCTTGCGAAAGCTCCGGATGCAATAGAGATTCTTGCATCTGAAGCTTTCGCAAGCAGCTTGCTAAGTTTCCTTTCTATAGCACTAGCAAGTAAGGTACCTATAATTGAATGACTTACCTGACAATCGGAAACTTCTCAAGTTAATTATAAACTATCAAACTGCAATTCACTTGTTGGCCGCTAAAGTTAGCCATTTGAACTGTGACCGGTGCTGCCAACTTGGATTTTGAAAAAAGCGTAGACCCCATTAGAAAAGTTCGTAGATCTACGCACTTTTTTCTGAGTGAAATGAAGAGGAATACCCGCACGCTGACGGTACCTAGTTCTTTCTTATGTTTATTTCCTCAGTTGTGTTCAATTTGATAGATATCAAAAGAACAAAACAATACTAACGTCGTCGAATCGAAATATTTTTAGGTTAATATTTTCTACAAGGCGAACTGGTAGGTTTGCAGGAGAGGCCTAAAGTTCGTAGACCTTCGTAAAAAGACGTAGAGTTGGCAACACTGACTGTGACTAAGTAAATCGTTAAACTAAGTACCTATAAGCTTAATTAATGTGCGTTAGCTGCATATGTTACCTAGTAGATTTATAAATCAATAAAGGCCTTAAAAAGTTAAATAACTCTTAAGGCGTGTTCAGATGACACGCGTTGACCACGCGCCCGCCCCGCTCATCACACGCGCTGACCACGCGTTGAACACGCTCTGAAATTTGTTCTATTCATAATTTGAGTCTTATGACACATCAATAGATCTCAAATTGCATTTCTGCAAGCAGGCGCGGGGTTTGCGCGAGGCGTGCGCGGGGCGGGCGCGGGGCGGGCGCGTGGCGTGAGCGGGTGGACTTGATAAATGCAATTTGAGATCTATTGATGTGTCATAAGTCTCAAATTACATATAGAACAAATTTCAACGCGTGTTCAACGCGTGGTCAACGCGTGTGATGTGCGTGGTGGGCGCGTGGTCAACGCGTGTCGTCTGAACGCGCCCTTATAAGGATTATCCATACCTACTTATATTATAAAGCTAGTAACTAATAGCGGACCCCGGGCTCCCGAGAGGGATGCAACCGGGAACATCGCTCGGATGATGATGACTAATATAAAAAAGCTGAAGAATATTTTTCTTTACTATTTCTTCCAAAATAATGCATTATTCGTGAAAGTGTTTTTACCATGGAATTTATTTTAGTAGGAACTTATAAAGTAACATATCCCTACCTAGGTAATAAAACTTGGATAAAATGCAATTTTATTACCTACTTTCATACCTTCCCAAAGTGTCCAACTGTGAGTGTCACAATTAGCTCTCGACAGAGCACTAACCTACGCTCATCTTGTAATGAAAATGTTATTTATTATAACTGCCTGTTCTTGTGCTCAGATCTCAACAAGATAAGCACATTTTAAAATGTACAAAGTCCATATTTCGAAGCATCAAGTTAATTCAGAGGTTCACGTTAGTCCAGTAAAGTCTTCTTGTACTTACATTTTGCAACAACGAGATAGTGAAGTAAGTTATATTTCTTGAAATTGCATTTTACTTCGCAATACCTATATAAGAATGACATGTCCAATATTGTCCAATGTTTTGCTAAAGTAGGCCGTTATGAACCGATTTTGTCAAATTTAATTTTTTTTAATATTTAGATAAGAAACTTGGGTACATAGGTACTAAATTAATGTTAAAATAATATAACTAAATAAAAAATCAGATGTTAACAAACTGCGTTACTGAAAATTCCCATCGATCAGGCTAAAGGGATTAAATTCTCCAAATTGCAACAAGTAATAGGAACCTATAGGTTACGAGGAGTTTTGTGATGAGAAGGTGATATAGTTCAATATGCTCTATTAATAGAGTAAAAGTATTGGTCTATTGGTCAAATCTACTGAGCAATTTGCAGCACTCGAGGCGTAATTATGTTCTGTTGATCACTGAGAAAATGCTCACCAAAATATGAAGCCACTCCAGCTGATTCTCGAGTAAAGATTCGAAAATCAGCGGTTTCTTGGAGTAAAATGTGTTTGACCTTGGGGTTTATTTATTTATTGAGTTTGAACTACAATTTATTTTAAACAAATCTTCATTTTACAAACACAGAACCTCAAAATTTGAACCAAAAAAAGTTCGATAAGAAAAAAACCGTTATTTGCCTAAGAATAAGGGCGGACACTTGACACTTATTACCGATAACCAATAGTGACTTGACACAATTCTAGGGTCAAACCAAATAGTGTCAATTATTGGTCCAACGCCAAGGTCGTGAAACGGACGAGTGACCAGTAAAATTACGAACCTGCGCATGCGCCGGCTCAGGAGAGCAGTGTAAACAGAGGACTGTGCGTGCATAGTGCGCGTAGACAACGCGTGTGTGAAATTAAATCGCATGCTTAGGATGTGCCCACAATTAACTATGATAATGCCTGATTATTCATGTTCAATACTTTACTCTTGATTGCCAGAGTGATTACTGGCAGTTATTTTATATGCATCGTTTAAAAGTTAATTCGTTTTAAGAACTCTTCAGTGCGAGTGATTAATTTGTTCTGTGTTTAAGGTAAGTTTAAATAAATTTTATACTTTAGATAAACGAAGAAATTCAAATGAAAACCGTTAAAAGTCCCCGTATCTTATGGACCTTATCTCGCTTTTCTAATAATACTTACGCCATAAAATTTTACGATTATTTCGACACCTACATTAAATTTGTACGTTTAGTTTTGCTTTCCAATAAAGGTTAAGTCGTTATCTCTTGTTAAATTTTCCTACAAATTGTACTTTATAATCAATTCATTGTTATTTGTAGTGCGTATGAAATATGTGTGGATTCAATAGCGAATACCTAAAACAAAAAAAAAACAGCGCACTCCGGGAGTGCAGGCAGAAGTGAAAACAATAAACTTGTTATTTCTCATAGAATATTTCTTGAAACGATCTGCTACTGCCATCTATTAGCACTCACTTAAACAAATATAGTTTATTTTTTATTCGCTAGATGGCAGTAAAAAATTTAAATCAGCGCCATCTACATTCGAATAGCGGTCTTTCTAGAAACTAAGTTTCTCAATTTGTGTAATAGATGGCAGTATAAGTTAAACAAAAAGACTAACACAAATAAAATCTCATCTGTCGCGTCAAAATCTGTCGCGAGAACGGCGGAAAATGCTCACCCACAAAAGTGCCCAACGCGCCATAAGAAGTTTTCACTTCAAAAAATAGTAATAGGTTGATTGCCAAAGAAGCTCCAGTTATTGGTACATTCCAGGTTCTAGATTGTTGTTGACCTGGATTACCGAGATCGCGTCGCTCGGGCTGTTTTACACAAAGCTTAATTTAAGCACTTACGAGCTCTACCATTGCATCTATACTAATTACTATGCTTTCAACTAGAAAATAGGCGCGTAAGTCAAACGAACCGGGGATTAATGGGAGTATGAATAAGCAATAACTAGGTAGGTAGGCAAAACCATTTAACGTCATTTGCATGATTTCGTTTAAATGGAGCTTGTGGAAAATTCCTGAGACCTAATGAGAAATAAAAAATATGTAGTGCACTAAATGGAGGCTTTTGCGAAACCTATAAATTACCGTATATTTACCATAAATAGTTGCGAGATTGAGTATAACTTTGTGAAAAAAATGCTTGTCCTACTAATATAAAGCCCAATACGTAATATGTTAGTAATTGTTAGTGGAAGGAACTCAAACTACCTATTTATTTATAGTCGGGCAAGCGGATCTGAAAGTTGTATTGCTATTATTTTTTTATAAATACAGTTCCTGGTTTTAATATCACAAACCTTTACAGTTTATATTACGGTTTTTCGTTTCACATTTTTTTTTTTTGTTTCGCGTCGTAATGTTTTTTCTGGAGTAGGTCTACTAAGCCGCAATGAGGAACTTCGTTCGAAAATTTAAAACTTATCCTGACATCATTGCATACTACTAGAATGGAAACGGATCTCCCCCAAAAAATATAATAGGTAAGTATAGGTATCACCCATACATACCTAAAAGAAAAAAAAAGGTAAAGGGATTTTGTTCCAAACGCGTGTCACTACGTTAATTTTTTTAATAATATCCAAGTTACATTTTAGTTCAAACAAGGTAATCATGCAAAGTAGACATATCGGATCTTTTTCATCAAAATTATGCACTCAAAGATGGCAAAACTTGAGGACAAAAGCTACTTGTAGATATAGAAATAGATAAAAACCGGGCCGCATCACACTAAATCTTTTTTCTTCAACCATTTTGATGAAAATAAAAGAGCATGTCTTGAAGATTAAATAACAATTTCTTCCTGATAACGAGAGTGAATGAGAGACTCCATTACTACCACAAAGTTAGGACCAAAGGTTTTTATTTCAATACTCAAGTGGCAGGACAAAGAAGAAGAAGACTCAAATGCATTGAGCTTACCAAAGAGGTTTTCACTATAACACTGGCAAATAACGCAAAGTTCGTAGATTTAAATTACAGTTTCACATCTGCAATTCCTAGTTGATAAAACTTAAATAATTCAAAATAGCTAAGAGTTAACTTACTGACCCTCTAGTAGGGCTATTATCGCACATTAATTACCTAGAGTCTAGGAATTTAAGTGCGATAATTGAGCGATGCACTCAGTCAGTGTTGCGCTCTGTGGCGTCGATTACTATTGTAATCCACGCGAACAGCTATGTATGAACAGGTGTGTTTAAGAGGCTACTTAAAAAAAAACTTTTTTATTAAATAATCACCATTATTATACCTTTAGAAAAGGAAAATTAAATTACTTTTAACTTATTTGAATTCCTTTATGCAGTTATTATGGGTATATTTGAGGACAAATATGGAAGCAAGCGCACTGAAATATTATAAGTGGTAGGTATAGATAGATGTTTCAGCTAGTTCAATATTCAAGGTAGGTACCTACGGAACCTCTATAAGTAAAGCAAGAACAAACTTAACCGGTTTCATGTTCTTCGCAATTTCCACCTTCTCCGCTGGGGTCCAGTTGCGTAAGAACTCAACGGTCAAACTTACAAGTACGTAGGTACAGATTGAGCTTACTTCAAGAATCAGAATCTTTATTTGCTAAAAACACAGGTATAAATAGTAGATGGTAATTACAAAAAAATACATCTATATGTTCTACCTTACAAAGGCGAAGAGTTTAGGTATAGCAAAACAATTCCAAACTAAGAAGTTTATGACGTACATAATTATCTACCTGTACACAGTTGCATTGCACTTTGGACTCATATAAAGTTCATAATATAAAAAGCTAACAGTACATATACAAAAGCTAACGGTAATATTTATCATTAATTCTAACTAATAAGTATATTTACATTTCGTAATCTGTTATTCAAAACCTTCCGTTTAAGATTTAACTCACTATTAAATTGCTAAATATCACAACCTTGTTTATAAAGTTAAATGATAATTAAACGCATTATGCTAAAGATAACAAAATAAGGCTCATATTTCATCACTGACACCATTAAAAAAAAATATGTTAACTCAGAAGATCTCACCTTCGAAATAACTACAATCTGTTCCTTCTTTAATAACACGTAAGTAATTCGATAGGTGTGTACTTGCCTACAGTATAGTAAACCAGTCAATTATTGCAGTTAAATTGCGACAGAGAATTCCTACTCGGTTACATTTCAAGGACAACTAAAGATTTAAAAATAAACAGTCAATAAGGTAGTATCGATTGTATCGAAAATTATGTTTATAAGTTGCTGATTTAATACAGTGTTATGTAACAACGTTTATTCACGTTTTACTCTTTAAATTGTTATTATTTGAAGGTGTTCTCACGGTTTAAGAATAAAGTTTTACACAAAGATGCTTACAGGGCTATAGCAACCTTCTACTTCGTGTCATACTAACACGTAATGTTCATTGGAAACTAACTAAACTATCTAGTCTTTATTTCACAACACGCAGCGCTTAAAGGGCATGGCATTATGCAGTCATCTTGTAGAACTTAATTTAAAATTTGTACCCACCTATCTACCTATGTATAAATAATTTATTGTGTGTGGCCTCCTTCATAGAATATTCGCATAGAATTATCATGATTACGGACGTAAACAAAGAGTCCTTAACATAGGATTGCACCGTCATTATGCGCCAGCGCAGCTCAAGATGCGTAAAGTGCTTAAAATATGTGTAGGTACCTAGAGTTAGCAATACAATTAATGCACATAAATTTTAACACAACTGATGGTATGTTTCTGAAAACTTACAACCAGGTAGGTATTATCGGAAATTAAAGGATAAAACTTCCCAAGAATAATGTTTGAGGAATTAGATCGCTCATAAGACAAAACCACGAGTTCTTTAATCATGTTAAGTGGGCAGACCGGTTCTAACATTAGGTAATACAGTTTAAGGTCTAAGAAAAATGTCCGAACCTAACCTAACCTAACTTTTCTTGAGCACTCTAAGTAGGTAAATACACACTTTGCTAGGCTTGTGCACTTGACTGTATGTACTTAAGAGATGTGAATATATACCTACGTGTATTTTAACAGTGGTTCGCACTTTGGTGCTAATTGCCACTGATTTTGCGTCAGTGTGTCACAGTTTAATCAAATACTACAAAGTGACTAGACACTAACTGAATCTATATTTAAGCCAGCAGTTGCCTGGGACTAACCCATAATCACGAATTATTATAATAAAACTAGCTGTCCCGGCAAACGTTGTTTTGCCATATACAAAAAAAGGAAAATTTAAAAATTAGACTTTGTTCGATTCATTCACACAAATTGGTTGAGCCGCTTAGGTGGAGTTTGGCAAGTAACACTGCGATACGAGAATTTTATATACATACTAGCTGCTCCGCGGTTTCACCCGCGTAACTATCGGGAATATCGGGTTAAATTAAGAAGTAAGCTATCGTATCTTTCAAGTTGGATCAAACTACACACGGTGCGCAAATTTGATTAAAATCGGTTAAGTAGCTTAGGAGTCCATCGCGCACAAACAACGTGACACGTAATTTATATATATTAGAAGATATAGGGTTTAACCCTCTATTGATAGCTGCCTTACTCAATTAGAATAAATCTGAAAAGTTCATCTTCTGGAGGTAATTAAAAATACTTCTAAATCGCCAGCTTTTAAGTTATTCCATAACGACCTTTACCGCCTCTAACATGCTGATTTAATATCAAAGTAAGTCAAACTTTAACAAGTTGCACTTGACCTTATAACCATGGCATTCAATAGTTAATAAATATCTTTATGGTTATTAGAACATTAAAGTTATGCAACTTAAGCTATAATTTGTAGATTGTAGAAACAGACCATAATTTATTCGTTTTGTTTGTGAATTAAAAAGTTAGAGGTGTATTGGGTGTGGGTAGGTATAGATCTGTCTCAGATTAAATTCAGGTTATACGTTTTTTCTTGTTATAGGTATTCATTATTGAAATCAAATATGTGTGAGGTGAAAATTGACGTGTTGCCATGGATTCAATTAGGTAGGTAGGACGCAAAATTGTAACTATTAAATTCACACAATACGAGGTGACGGTCACATTTAAACAACTGTGTGACATTCGTTAAATGATTTTAACCTTATTTCTATCTATTGTGTCGCTGCACATTACCTATGTGGTAGGTACATGTGAAGTTATACCTACGTAATCTATATATAGGGAACAAAGGTAGGCAACGAATCTATTTGTTTGGTTAAACGCGTTAATCTAAGGAGCTATTGGCACATGAGTAGGTTGTATTAGTTACTCATAATGTGCTATTGGTTCGAATTAAATTCTTTTTTCTTTTGTGTCAGATAAATGTCAGTCAGACATTTATCAAGGTAGGCTATACCAATAGGAGCAGAGCAGCAATAAAAAATGTAAGCGTTGCTTCCGCTTCCGTGTGCTATGTTGAAGTTACCATTGAATTATGAAAGTAACGCAAAAATATGCATGACGGAATTGTTTCCGTTCAAATGTTATAAAAAAAAGTCCGCGACAGCATAATAACATGTCAGTCTTAACTTTACTACTCATAACCCTTTCTACGGTAATCAAATTTGTTTGAAAATAATACATAGCTACTTTTTATCCCAAAATTCCTAAGGATCGGCAGGACTTACGCGGGTGAAACCGCAAGATGCAGCTAGTGTATATCACAAGGATGTGACTCGATTCCCTGATCGTATTTCATCATATCATCTGTCATTTATAAGACATTTGTATTCTTTAAACGGTCGAACGATCAGAATAATCAAGTTAATGTTATGGCCTTCAAAGATGTAAATTATTTTATAGACATAGTTTGACTAACGCCCATAATAAAAACTGTTTCTAAGTGAAGTTAACGTAAACCTCAAATACCTATAATTATTTTATTTTCAGTGATGACAACAAACAATCACCATGCAATGGCTGTTTCTCTTCTTCTTCATTACAATAGTGAGAACATTTGACCAAAGAAGAATCTTCGATTTTTGGACTAATCTCTTCCGACCATTGCCCCGTAACGAACATGAAGGTTTCCTCCCAGACTACACTCCAGACGACTATGAGGAATTTGATTTCATTGTGGTGGGAGCCGGTTCTGCGGGCTGTATCATCGCAAACAGGCTCACCGAAATATCACATTGGAAGGTCTTACTCATCGAAGCAGGAGGAAACGAGAACTTCTTCTCAGACATACCAATTTTTGCACCATTCCTCTCTCTCACTTCTATGAATTGGGGATATAGTTCAGAACCGGAAAAAAGAGCTTGCAAAGATTTAAGAGGACATGTCTGTTTTTTACCACGAGGTAGAGTTCTTGGTGGAAGTAGCGTCTTGAATTTCTTAATATATCAACGTGGGCATCCTGACGATTACAATGACTGGGTTAGAATGGGAAATGAGGGTTGGAGTTACGCTGAAATTTTGCCATATTTTAAAAAGTCTGAAAATATTCACATTGATGAATTGAAAAATTCATCATACCATGGATTAGGTGGATACTTAGATATAGATTACTCTCCATTCCATAGTCCGCTACAAACAGCGTTTAGAAATGGTGGGAGAGAATTGGGTTACGAATGGCGAGATCCAAACGGGGAGCACGTCATTGGATTTTCAAAACCTCAAGCCACAATGCGAAAGGGACGGAGATGTAGCAGTTCAAAGGCATTTTTAGAACCTATCAGATACAGACAAAACTTGAAAGTAACAAAATACTCAACCGTTACGAAGATTCTTATCGACCCCTCTACAAAGACGGTATACGGTGTTGAATTTATCAAACAAAACGTAAGGTAACTTGTTTAATGTATTCTCTTGTTTTGTGCCTTCTGTTTTATCATTCACTTTACAGTTAGTGGAAACGCTTTTGCAAGTGTCTGTCGAATGTTGAGCAAATACGAGTAAATGCGCTAAACAAATTCGAAACAATGTTAACAACGAAAACTTGTTAAAAACAAAAGCATTACGAAACACCTTTCAAATTGTAACAAAAATCATTTAGATAAGATCAAAATAAATCGCACGCAATGAGTGACAGTAAATAACTTTTATAATTTGTGTGGAACAGACGTCGAGTGCGAGCTAAGCGTGAGGTGGTCCTGTCAGCCGGCAGCATCGGTTCTGCTCAACTTCTTATGCTGTCAGGAGTTGGGCCTGAGAAACATCTACAAGAGATGAACATCCACACAATATCAAATCTTCCTGTGGGCTACAACCTTCAGGACCATATAACATTTTCAGGAAACGCTTTCATTGTGAACGATACAAGACTTTGCGTCAACGATGTGAGTATGGAAATTCAAAAAGAAAAAAACTAAGGAATCATTACAAAATATACGAGATTTTATTTTCAGATGACTGCTGCATCACCAGTTTCAGCAGTTGCGTATTTAGCAGGGCAAGGGCCACTGACTCTACCTGGTGGAGCAACAGGCTTAGCTTTCGTCAGGACAAGAGTATCCAACGACCATTCCCCTACCAGGCCAGACATGGAACTTGTTATGGGAGGTGGGTCGTTGGCAGGCGATATGCTAGGAATTTTGCGATCTTTATTGGGTAAGATTTTCACAAAGGAGCTATAAAATGTTTGATTTCCCACACAATAAGTCGCCAAGGTTCAAGCAATGTTTTTAAGTATGTAACAAACACGTAAAAACCTGGATTTATCAATGACTTTTACAATTTTCAGGAGTGACTGACGAATGGTTCTGGCGAGTATACGGTAGCTTGCCTTTCCATGTACGGCAACGCACTTTCGCGATGAACCCCGTGCTTATCAGACCTCGAAGCATTGGACGCCTCATGCTGAGGAGCTCCAATTTCTACGACCATCCAAAGATACAACTAAATTATTTCGATGACCCTCACGACTTACGGTCATTGGTCGAAGGAGTGCGCATGGTGAGAGACTTAAGATCCTAAAATAGTTAATTTATCTCTACATACATCTATACTAATATTATAAAGCTGAAGAGTTTGTTTGTTTGTTTATTTGTTGGAACGCGCTAATATCAGGAACTACTGGTTCGAATTGAAAAATTATTAATGTGTTGGATAGTCCATTTATCGAGGAAGGCTATGGGCAATTTTTAATATGATATTCCCAAGGGATCGGGACTTACGCGGGTGAAACCGCGGGGCGCAGCTAGTATTATTATAAAGGTACCCTTGAAAAATAATATGTGGTAGTACCTAATAAGCATTTAAAACAACCCATATATTTTCTATTTTCAAAAAATTTTTTACTTGTTTTTTTTTTAAATATCATGTAAGTACTTTGTTAGAATTAATTTTCTATTTTGTTTTTTAATGGTGCAATAAAGTCTTTATCTCTTCTATTTAGATCCAAAGATTAATAGAAACAAAGGCATTCCAGCGATACGAGACCCACCTACATAACGTACCGTTCCCGGGCTGTGAGAACTTCATCTTTGATTCGGATGAGTACTGGAAATGTGCCATCTCGCAGACTTCCGGTACTTTGGACCACCAGGTAAATAGCCCAATACTTAGGGAACATCATTCATTATCGTAATTTGTGTGGTAAGGTCTGTGGTAAGGTACTACGATACGTCGTCGTTTTACCCATAGATATGACTTTCATTGATCGTCGGCTTTTGTGAGCATCATCATCTTCCTGCCCTTATCCCAATTTATTCTCGTCGACTTTTGTGAGCATGAACCAAAAAAAATAACCCCATGAGATTCTTGTGTCTTTTAAAGCTATTGCATAGCTTTTATCGCGGGCTTTGAGCGCGGTGACCGAATCAAGAAATTCCGTAACGAAAATAAAACCTAACACCCCCACTCCGCCTACCATGTAGCTTTCTTATTGGTGAGCGGTTCCAAAGATACACATCCACACCTAAAGTTTATACGACAATTCATTGTGATTTCATGCAACTACACGGTACATTATTGCAAAGGTCGCGAAATAGGCAATTGCAGGTCGAGTATGAGTTTGAAGGCCAAGTCGTAGGCGAGGACTTCACTAATACGAGACAGGCAATTGCCATTTCTGCTTTTCTGAAAAGGATGCAGGGAAATAACATACCTTTTTCTCGTTTTTCCTACTCATATTTTTTTAAACGTACTTTAATGTATTTTTCTTTTGACTTCGCACTTCTTTCGACTGCTGCAAGAGGGTTTTCCGTTGCCTATTTGGCTTTTAACTTTGGTGAATCTCCATTTCACTCTCTGAACCGTTGGAATTCATCTAATTAAATTTATATTTATTGATCAAACGAACTTACCAAGTGAAGTTCGATCACAATTGTGTGAACGACTTCATTCAACGCGGTCTAACATATTGCATTAGTGTTTGCACTATGCGGCCTTCACAGACTTTTAAAGCTTCGCGGGCTTATTTTTTTTTTTTTTTTTGTGTGTGGTATCCCTGTACCTACGGTTGGTACGCTTGATACCTTCACTAGCGCCACCTACCGATATCGACGTTATCGGATGGATGCGAGCTTCTTCATTGGTTCAGAGCTATACCTACCTATATGTAACTACATACCTACATTTCCTCATTTTATTTTAGGGATTAGGGTTATTTTTGTATGAACCTATTTACTGCTAAGTAAGTAGGGAGGGTTTGTAGTATAGACCGCGTTGAATGAAGTCGTTCACACAATTGTGATCGAACTTCACTTGGTAAGTTCGTTTGATCAATAATTGTGTTTCACGACGTTCATTCAACGCGGTCTAACATATTGCATGATGTTCAGAGAACTAGGTAAGTAAATAAAATAGGATTATGTAACAAAAATAAACATATTTATTTTTCGTAACGAATTACACTTACTGAAAGCAACTTAAGCTATACTTAAATCACTGAATAATCAATGAATTATATAAATAGGAACCTAATTATTACTGGATAAAATCGTTTATCCAAATTGTACACTATTATTAGCAACAGTTCTATTATAAAATTTTAGAAATACAACTGATGTTTCACTCCAACCAGCGGTTTTCCTTAAAATTTCGATGTTAACACCGGCTCTATTGGCTGCAATGTCGAGTACTATGACCACCAAACACCTTAGTATCAATTCCATTGTTTTCAAGTGTATATCTTTAATCCAGTGACTTTAATCTCTGAGATGTTAACTTAGAATAAAGAAGCCTAAAACTTATAAACAATAATTCGTTTGTATTTGAACGTAATGAATAATTTTAACTAAATATGTTTCTAAACATCTAGCTGGGCAAATTTCAGGTCTTTGTTCAAAATACGGTAGTTTTAATATCGGTTGTGGACAATTCGGTCTTAGTAGTTTTATTGATATTTGGTATTTTAATAAATATATGTACAGTCACGGGAACTATGTACTAATTTGAATATTACTTCATCTAATAAATGAAAAGGTCTATACCCTATGTGCAGTCACTAGAGCCAATAAAGTCCGTGTCTTCTTCGATAGGGTTTCTAGATTAAGACTATTATTTGGGCATTTTTGCACCTAATAATTGAGTACTATACCGGGATCCCAGATTATTTCATACCTAGATGCCGGAGGTCTTATTCTAAACACCCCTCACATAAAACGTTATATATCATCATGATCTGACAGATTTTGTGTAATAAGAGACAAAACAGATTTATAAGAATTTATGGTGCATTACATAATATAGAACACATATCTAACATCACTATTGAATATAAGTTAAAAAATCGATAACATTTGAAACAGATGCGTTATTATAATCATATTGATGTTCTACACAATATGCAATCAAATTTTTGAAGTTATATTTCTTTATGCGCGTTATAAAAAAATGATGAGTGAAATTTTAATGCGCGCGCATCTGTAACACAAATGTCACATGTTGTTTATACAATTATTGTATTGAATACAGGTCTTATCTGATAGCGAATGCAAAATTATTTCTAAAAATGCAGGTGATAACTTTATAACTAGTAAGGTCTACCGGATAATTTCGCGGCAACTAGCGTTAGAGTTCAGTACAGTTTGTGTGACGATCTGTTAGGTGAACATCAGGATCGTAGATTATCAAACTTGAAACAATTATTGCTTAAAAACGGGGAACCAAGGCTGGATTGGCCAGTATGGAACAACTACGATACCTTCTGCTTCGTCATTTATAATTGTATGTAATAATTTTACATTTAGTGAGAAAGGCGGAAAGGCTAAAGTAATAGATTTTCCCATGAGTCGGGATCATTATTCCACGTTACATAGATAGGGCATTTTGCATTTCATCTGCTAGCGAACAAACCGACATTTGGCTGAGCTAAACTGTATGTAATTAAAATGCATAATATGCTAATTCTCAATCGTTATATTAAAAAAAATTACGAGCTAAAAATCAGTCTCGTGATTGTCTTTAATATATTTTATTTGCGACGCAAAAAACCCAGATTTTACGCCTTTCACGCCACATCCACAGATCTTGAGCTATTTTATTAAGATGTAGCTAGGATGGGTAGTATTTAATGCCTAGGTATGCAAGAAATAGCCGTAGTATTATCTAAACGCAACAATATTTCCGATTTATTTTCATTTTAAGCAAAACATTTTTACGCTAGAAAATATGCTTTTAGTTCCAGTTCATTTATGTGTAAATTAAGTACGTTTTCTTTTCAATAGCCACAACTATTTTTATTATCTACTGAGGGACGTATCCGAAACAAAAACGATTTAAAATTGTTTGAATTTAGTATGTTCATTGTAAAATTAGATTAGAAAACCACCAGCACATATCAGTTTTTAAACTAGTGGGTATTTTAATAATTTGTTCGTAACTAGGATCTTTTAATAAACACTTGTACATAAGGTGCTCGAATTCTTTTGTATACAATCAAGATTAACGATTTATAAGTTCAAAAATTTTAAGATTTGTTTTTTAATTCTGGTTTTGAATGTTAAAATCATGATTTTGGAATCAAATTCTATAAAACTTCCACACAGTGGCTGGAACCAAAGTACATTTTTCGCAGTTTAATTTAAAACCGAGGCTTTCGATTAACATAACTGTTTTGTTTACGTTACGTTGACACTGCGAATAGGTTCTAAATAACTATCGTCCAAAAATATTACGGAAATAAAATAACTTGATCGTAGGTATTCCATAACCGGTTTCATCAACTTGGTGAAAACATAGGGTGCAGTGCACACTGCACAAGCCAAACGGTCAAATATTAAATTCGTACAGAATATTGTTATATTTACATCTGATGTAGGTACTTTTTATTTGATTCATGTTTAAGTATGAAAAAATATGCGTCTTTAATATCTAAAGAGGCCATTGATAATAATAAGTTACAAATTTTGATGCAATACTATCGTACTCCATTTCAGAATGAGCTATATCAATAAACTTATTAAAATAAATCGTTTGTCGCCATTTGGCTTAGGCAGAAGATGCCAGACAAAAATTGATATAAAGGTTAATATGGCATAAATATCGCGCTATTTTATTTTTAGAGCTTTTGCAAATTCTACATTTACTTCAACTAATTTTGAAATTATTAACCCCCGACGCAAAAACGAAGGGGTGTTATATTAGATTCAAAATTTTGATAAGGTACTGGTCAGTACTAGACTAAAAGGGATTTTATAACCCTTTATCCATTGAAGTACAGTAAATCATCAGTGATTTGAGACCATTTATAAATAAAATATTTAAGTCGACCAGCGTATGGTACCTTATAGATCTCCGCGTCGCTGCTTGCCCGGTGAGCGGTAAGGGAGCGCGCCGAAGTGGTGGTGATGCTCGCGGAGGCCGTGCTCGGTCCTGCGGCCCGCGCGTGCTGCTGTTCCTGGTCGTGGGCGCCGTCCCTCCGCGCGCTCTGCCCCTGGATGTCGGCTTCCGACGCAGCTCGATTAAATGACCAATTTTTAAAATCTTCTCCCGATTTTTGAATGGATTTTGCTGATTTCAATTTTTCAGTGACATTGTCACCGAAAAGGAATTTTCCTCTATCATTCGAATTCACGGTTGCAAGAACTAGTTTTCTACTAGTTTTTGTCTCACAGAAGTGAGCGTCGCACAAAATTCGGCAGGCGACGCTAAGCGGCTTCAAAATTTCTTGCTCCTTACTGCTTAATAGTAGCAGCTTGTCCATTGTCACTGCTAAGCCTGACAAGGCTACTCCAATGGATTGAGTTCTGGTGCAAGGATAAACTCACAATTTGTGGGTGTGAAGTAGGTACTCCTCGTAGTAGTTATTCTTTGGCTACTATTTGGAGGCCCTTGGCAAGAATATTTTGCCAGCAGATGGCAACATCTTTGTGGATATACAGTCCTAAGATAGTTTCTGGTGTCGTTACGTCACGTAGTAACTCGAGGATTTCACATCCAACTTCCATCTCGGATTCAACGTCGAGATCATAGTCTGGCGTCGTTGTGACGTCAGCAGTTGGGCTGGTAGCGTCGTCGTCGATCGAAGTAATGGCGGCGGTCGCGGTGGCAGCTTCCGGTCGTCGGCCTCGTGGTTCGACGACCACGACCGGCGTGGGCCACGCCGTAGGACATTGCGTGGGCGTGGGCCATAGCGTGGCCGTGGGCCGTGGGCCAAGGCGTGGGTTATTGCGTGGGCGTGGGCCGTGGGTCGGCTGTGTGGTGACGCGATGCGACGACGCGACGGTCCGTCGGTCGGGACGCAGAAGCCTCGCTGTCCATGTCCACCAGTGCTGTGGGACCAAATAATTGTGTTAGAACACAATTTTTATTGTGACGGTATCTATCTGCGCAGAGGCAGAAACTCGTCAGATTTTGGTCAAGATGGTGTCGTTTTGTCGACATTGCGTGTAAAACACAAAATGACGGTACTTTTTGCCAGTATAGGCAGTAACACGTCATATTTCGACACAAAAAACCGCAGGCACACCGCAGGTAGAAGGACTTCAGTTCTTGGACATGATGCGCATCTGAGAACATATTCATAAAATGGAGGGTATTTATGAAACTTACATTCGAATTCACTCTCTAATGAGGAATCGATGACGCGGATGCGACGATGATTAGTCTTGAATTCTTGTTGTAACTCGGCGATCCTTTTCTTTATTTTCTCCTCTTCTTGCTTCCTTTTGATTCCTCCCATCTTCAGAGACCAATAGGTACTGCTTCAAACTTGAGGTGACTTGTGTGAAGACCGGCAGACAAACACAGAATGAAGAAGCTCGCATCCATCCGATAACGTCGATATCGGTAGGTGGCGCTAGTGAAGGTATCAAGCGTACCAACCGTAGGTACAGGGATACCACACACAAAAAAAAAAAAAAAAATAAGCCCGCGAAGCTTTAAAAGTCTGTGAAGGCCGCATAGTGCAAACACTAATGCAATATGTTAGACCGCGTTGAATGAACGTCGTGAAACACAATTATAAATGTAAATAACAAATCGAGACGAACTTTTAGCTTTTCCACAATTTTTTTACTTACTTATAATCTGTGCCGAAAGGTAAATGCATTTATGGCCACGTGAACGTTTGTACTAAGCAACGACGCAAAGAAACCTTGTATGCCAAGAATGATAAAAGAGATCCAATCAAAGAGTACTAAATAACCCCAGCACGCCTGCCGGTTTCATTCAACATTGCTGGAACGTTGTAACGTTGTAACGTTCCAAATTCAAAAAACGCTCCTGCAATAGATTTGATTTTCTTTGTCCGTAAATTCGATACTTCGCGTGTTCTTTCGTCGAAAATAAAATAATGACAATATTTCCATGCATGTTTGAGAAAATTAAATGTACCTAGTCATTAACTAGGTAGGTATCATCACCATCATACAGTGTCCATTCATGTACTGTCATGTTTGTCGCAGAACAAAAGTTGATTGCACAGAACTAGCCTTCAACCGCTTTTTTATTATGATTATGTACCAATAATTATGCTGTATATTTAGATTTAAATGTCTTACCTCAGGTCGGTACATGCAAGATGGCACCAAAGGGAGATCCTTCAGGCGTCGTATCTCCAAGGTTGTTGGTTCACGGTGTCTCCGGCCTGAGGGTAGCCGACGCGTCCATCATGCCACGTATACCAGCTGCGCACACGCACGCCCCAGTCGTCATGATCGCTGAGAAGGCAGCCGATATGATCAAAGAAGATTGGGGGGTTAAAGATCAAATGGTGCAACCGTACAGTTTAAGTTAATACCAAAAAATAGGAGTGTGTGCATTATAATATAAATATTTAAAATATTGTTACGGAGAGAAGCAATTCTA
This sequence comes from Idaea aversata, assembly GCA_907269075.1. Taxonomy (NCBI): domain Eukaryota; kingdom Metazoa; phylum Arthropoda; class Insecta; order Lepidoptera; family Geometridae; genus Idaea; species Idaea aversata. The sequence goes on from OU026084.1 coordinate 6,674,206, forward strand.
TGTATCACTCTGAAAACATAAGCCTTAGAAATAAAAAAAACCGGTCAAGTGCGAGTAAGACTCGCGCACGAAGGGTTCCGTAGTCCGTACCATTTTGTATGGGAGCGCCACTTAAATATTATTTTTTTAGTATTTGTTGTTAAAGAGGCAATAGATGGCCATGGTTGCTCATGTACGCTGATGATATTGCGCTGGCGGATTCGGATAAGGGGCGGCTGGTCCAACGTGTACACACGTGGAAGGAGTCGCTTGAGAACGGCGGTTTGCAACTGAATGTGGCGAAGACAGAGTACTTGGCTTGCAATACCACAGATCCCACACCTGTCTGCGTGGACGGTCATATGGTCGAGCGGACAGATCAGCGACATCGATTGCGACGTCAAGTCACGCATTTCAGCGGCTTGGGCCAAGTGGCGTGAGGTGACTGGTGTCATTTGCGACCCCAAAATGCCGGTTAAACTAAAGGGACAGGTCTACAAAACTATCATTAGACCTGTCCTTTTGTATGGTAGCTGCGTATCATGTTGCGCTGGATGTGTGGATTGACGCGAAAGGATCGCGTCAGAAACTCCCGCATCCGGGGCAGCCTTCATGTCCGAGACATTGCAGATAAATTGCAAGAATGTCGCCTACGCTGGTACGGCGTCTTGCGAAAACCGGCTAGTTACGTGGGGAACAAATGTCTTGCCATGGCGCCTCCGCCGGGTCGTGGCAGACTGGGTAGACCCAAGAAGTGCTGGCTTGACGTCGTAAAGGGTGATATGCGTGCAAATGGCCTTACAACCCAGGATGCCGAAGATCGTGTGAAGTGGAGGCGTAAAAGTAGGAAAGCGGACCCCGGGCTCCCGAGAGGGATGCAACCGGGAACATCGCTCGGATGATGATGTTAAAGAGGCAATAGAAATACATAACCTGAAAGAAAATTTCAACAGTCTTGCTATCACCGTTCATGAGATACAGCCTGGTAACAGATAGACAGACGGTACGGAACTCTAAAATTAAGATTATTTCACAGAAAGATTTTCAGAGAGTGTCATTTGTGAATTATCTTGAAATATTACTTACCCATTTTACATAGGTAATAAAAACCAATGTATAAAACGTGTTATTTATATAATACAATAGGTACTTACTAATTTATTTTTCTTTAGCGGGCAAGTAGGTCGAAATACCCTTAAAGGAAACCTCATAAAATGTACTAGTCAGTCAATAAGTTCGGGAAACTATTACAAATTAATTAACCAAAATTAAAATAGATCCCACTAAGTAGTTCTAAAGTGTAGGTACCTACTTAAATCTAGAAGTATAAAGATAAGACATAGAAAATTTCTTGATATTATGTAGTAATAAGTAGAAAATAAATATTATTATTTTATACTTGTTTGTTTTTTTTTTAACTATGGGTGGGTCTAGCCGTTTACGAAATAAATGAGAACATGTGTTTTGCAACAATATTAAGTAAAATGCTGCGCCCTCTGGTGAGTAGTCTAATCACCGTAAAAATTATCTACGAACCATCGCCAATGAATGAAAGACATTTTACAGAAAACCATATCTATCTAAATCGGTTCACCCTAATATAAATGGGAATATTGGTTTATGCAAAATGTAAATTGTGGCGCCACCTGGTGAGTAGTCACCGTAACAACTCTACGAACCATCGCCAATGAAATCCCAATGGGTCGAAGTGTTGCTGGCTATTTGTCAGCTTTCGATAAACAAGATAAGATAAGATCGCCAATGAATCAAAAATATTTTACAGAGAACCGTGTCTAAAGCGGTCCAGCCATTTTAGAGATAAATGGAAACATTTGAGTGCACAAACAAACACCCTCTCAACCCAAATGCATAAATGCTCAGTTCCGTCGCAGGTAAAACATAGAAGTGATATAAATAAAAAATATTAAACATCTTAATTACATTTTTACCATTGCCACTCGAAAAGGGGCATGTTATTCATCGATAACAGTGAATAAAACGCTCTTTTACTCACTGAGTGAATAAAATCATTTTGAATTTGGAACATGCACGGATATACGAAATAATATGGACTTATAAAAAAACGTACTGAAATTAGTGCTGAAAGAACGTACTGGCTGGATGGAATATTAAATTTAAAAAAAGTTTAAGTACCGCCAATTTAGATTTTTTTCTATCTGATAAAGTGGTTGTTTAATGTCATTGAAAAATCGAATAACATAAATAATATAATAAAATGAGTTGTTCCAGTGACGAAAATGAGACACTGACTCCGGAATAATTTCGAAATTAAGCAGCAATTATAGTAGATAATTTGTTGCCGCCAAAATCTCGGGAGTACGACAATGGGAGTATCCAACTTAGTCCATCGAATTAAATTACCTTTTTTTTCACTTGTTGTATAATCTACTATTATTAACAAACTTATCTACACTACAATCACACTATATTCACATCCAAAACCAAGGGCAGGCCTCATAATAACATTGCAAACTTCTCAGTTAAAATAAATGCCTAGGCTTTACTTAGTTCACTTTTCTAAATCCTACAGTATATGGCGCTACCATCTGTGGAGCCATAATGGAACTAATCTTTTTTTTTTATTAAGCCTTTTTCATGCACTTAGTAACTTTAAATTATTACTGATACCTCATTATCAAAATTTCTTCTTATTATTATTTGTGTCCTTCACCCAATATATTTGGGGTTGGCACAGTATGTCTTCTTCTTCCATTCACTATTCTAACATCTGTTCCTATTAAAATCCTAATGCCTGTAATCTGCATAAAACATTATGTACTCAAAGAATGTTATAAATATAGTAGGACATTTAAGGCAGCGCCATCTAGCCACAAACTAAGCAAAGCCTGCACTATTGACCAAATTGTTAATAAGTACATTAGTAGACCTACTTTATTATTGTAAATACTACATCAATAATACACAGATATAAAACAAAGTCTGTTATGTTAACAGGGCCTTTATTCACTAAGGTTCAAGTCGTCAGGCGCGCGTGATTAGGGGCGGAGGGGAAGCGGTTTTTGTATAGAAATCTCGCCCTAATCACGCGCGCCCGACCACTTAAACTTTATTGAATAAAGACGCAGTACTGGGGTACTTTGAGCTGTATGATAAAAAAAAATAAGTATAATTTCAAAAATAAAGTAGGTTTGTACTACATTTTTAACTCCAATAAATTAGTCAGGTGACTGGCCAGTCTTGGTCTTCCTGTTCAGTTTCCGGTAAAGAAAAGACAGCCTCTTCTCAATTTCTTTCCATTTGGTAGGTCTTATCGTTGGTGTGCCAGTACGAGCCCACATCTTCCTTTTTCTAAGTAGAGTCTAGAAATAAATAAAGAGTATTATGTTTTTTACTTGAAATGACAAACAGGACAATTTGTTAGTATTGTTTGGTATTTTAGCAACTAATTTTAAAAACAGATACATAGCCAAAAGTTTTCACTTCTGTGTGCAGTCCCCATGACTGCCTATGTTTATAAGCATAGCTTTTATCGCGGGCTTTGAGCATGGCGTCGGAATCAAAAAAATTCTGAAACGAAAACATAGCCCAACACCCCACTCCGCCTACCATGTAGCTCGGCCGAGCGTTCGCTTAACGTGTATTTATATGGTACAACTATACGAAGCTTGCACGATGCAATAGCTTTACCGCGGCAGTCCCCGAGTGCCACAAGTTTTTATTTTATTTTGTGTTAGTTAAGCTAAACTTACATGATATTCTTTGCCACTGAATCCTCTGATCCATGTTGGAATGTTGTATAATGTTTTCACTGGATGTATGTTTCCAGGACCCAATATATCTATGTAGTCATTCTGGCCGAACAGTGCCTTACGCTCAATCCATTGGTTAGCTGGTCTAAAAGTTTTGTTAATATTAATGATATTGTACAGACTTAGATTTCGTACTTTATGAGGAAAAACGAGACTGACCAGCTGTCTGTCAGTCTGTTTTTACCTGTATTCCGGCATAGGCAGGGCTCTTCCTTCTTTTCTAGGCAATAGACCACCACACCATATTTTCTCTTCATACCCATATCGCCTAACCAAGCGAGTTTTCTCAGCATGATAGCGAGTTCTGGAAGAAGCATTACCATTGATTTTATTGAATAAAGAAGATTCCAAAGACGGAAAAGAGATGTGGTAAATTCTAACCTTACAACATTTACGGATGGCTTCCAAAACGTGTTTAAAACGGCTGTTCCTAGCCACGACATATTTAATTAGCGTGTGAATATTATTAGCATTAGCATTAAAATTGCAAAATTAAATAAAACAGAATTTTAGAATGCAAGGTTTTTCTAATATAATTGTTTTATAAGATAAACGTCAATCAAATGCCAACGTCAAAACTACTGTGACAATGACAACTTATTGGTAAGTTGGGTAAAGTGTTCCGTGGGTAAGGTGCACCATGGAAGTTGGCCAAGTTTTGTGCTCAGGGCCATTATTCACTAAGCTTCAAGTCGTTGGGCGCGCGTGATTAGGGCGAGATTGCCATACAAAAACCTCTCCCCCTCCGCCCCTAATCACGCGCGCCCAATGACTTGAAGCTTAGTGAATAATGGCCCTGCACAAATTAAAATTAAATCAGTATTTTCGGGAAATTGGTGCTTGCAATAGCATCGAAATATAGCTCCACGAAAGAAAAACAAAAGAGTATGATAATTATTCCATTTTTAATATCGGTGTTAGCCTTAGACTATCGTTTTGGCACATTAATTCTGCACTAGTCAGTGTATGGCAAGTACACGCATGAATATGAAAAGAAAAGTTTTCCATTAGCTCAAAAGACTAGTTTTCGTTGACCAATTGGAAATTAAAAAAAAAGCTAAACAAAATGTTTCCAACAAAATGGCCGTTCATCAGTAAGAATTGTTGAATTTTTGTGAATTATTCCGTAAAAGTACGTAATTTACTGCCAATTTTGGTTGAAAATACGTTGGCTTTTATATTATTACAAGATAATTGAGTTAATGGTGGTTGAAATGCACTGAATGTAAGTATTTAGGATAAATTGCACAATAACTAGAAACAAGCCAAGTTTCTGTTTGTTTATCCCACTCTTCTTGATCAAATTGGGTTTCAACCAGAACTTAAGTTATGTGATAAAGAATGTCGTGAACTCTGAAATGAATATTTGTAAAAGTCTAGACTTCAAGGATTAATTAATGAAAAAACTTATACCAAAGATATTGCCCTACAGTGGCCATGAGTGATTGGGCGCGCAATTGCGTTGTTTGTTTACCTACTTTTCGTGATAGTGTTATTTCCAAATGAATAATTATTGTGCCTTGTTTGCCCTACTAACTTCTAAACGAACGTTATACAATTTTAATTATCAAATAACAATATTATTTTTACGATTCCAGGGTGTACCCTAAAAATATGTCTAAAAGAGACCACCAAAGTGATCGTCACGATAGAAAGTTGGATTCAAACGATTATGAGAATATCATTCATCAGCATAGCATATTCGAATCGTCCCGAAAACATCAAGAGCTGCCAAGCTTTCCTGGATTTTCAAACGCAGAGACACAGACTAAGCCAAGTGACTTAAAAGGACAAGCAGTACAGTCAAGTTTAGGGGCTTGGCACTATAATCCTTGGTGGATGCTTGCCAGCACATCTAGAAACATCCCGCCACAAGAGGATTATCCTGAACATAGTGAACCTGCAAAAGTAAAACAAGAACCATCAAGAGCGCGTACACCAGAACGTGATCCTCTCCACCAAGACATGGAGCGATACCAAGGAGGCCAGGCTACTCCTCCTGCTGGACTCGATTCCTTCTGTGATGATTGTTCTGACCCCTTTTGTGACTCTAGTTCTAGTATCTGCCGTAAACTCTTTCATTGTCCACATTGTCGAAAGAGCTACCCCACTATTCTCGAATTTAACACTCACTTAACTGGAGTTCATCCAGCACAGAAACCGTTCAGATGCCAGATCTGTTTGGAACCTTTTCACAAGAAGTCCCATTTGCGTCGACATCTAGATGCTAATCACACTCGCAAAGATGTCAACAAATGCTCTGTGTGTTCAAAATATATAAAGGATAAGAGTAATCTTCGTAAGCACATGCAGGTGCATACCGGGCGAGTGCCACAGAAGCAGTTCAAGTGTGACCTTTGCAACAACAAAAGATACATGTCTCTGGATAGACTCAATAACCATAAAATGGTTTGCACAGGAGAAAAGGTACTCAAATATTGTGACATGTGCAATAAGGTATTTGATAATTCAAGATCACTTAACAGCCACAAGAAGGTCCATGCCAGAGAACTTAAATGTGAAAATTGTGGTGAACAATTACGTTCTTTAGAACAGTTTACGAACCATAAAATGGTATGCCGGGGATCAACATCGGAAGCTGGTGGTAGTCACAGTGCCTCATCTGGTAATATAATGAATTCCTCTCTGAATAGATGCTGCACAGAGCCTGGTCTCTGTGAGCATGATAAGCCTGCATACCTGAACATACCGGGGTATGCCGCTAGCCGTGTACTCGATGCCACACTCTCCTCATTAAAATCTGAATTGAACTGATATACAACACCATATTATACAAAATAGATTTTAGATGTTCAACCATTTCTTTTATAAACAATATTACCAAATAGAAGCCCGTAATAATTTTCACGTTTGAAAATTTCACAAGACTGATGCAAATATCCCGCCTCACGACTTGCTTTATTATTACCATTTAACTAGGCTTTAGTTTTATAGGTTTGTATGCAGTTAGATTAATTAACTAGAGAGGATTCATTTTGAGCATGTTTGTTTTTATGAATGGGAATTTACATTAATGTGCTCAACGTGTTACCTTTAATAATATCTTATATTTTGTTGTTTGTAGAAAATAATCATTTCATAAATAATATCGGTCTACTCTTTGGCTTTGGTTCACATTAAATAATCGAATATTTAAATTATGAGTGTATGATGTTTTGCTATGCTTTGACTGATTAAATATAACCATGAATGTGCAGTATTACAAACAAATCCATTTTTATTTTTCTATTTTGACCAATATAAGAGAATATTAATATTATTTTTATATTATTTTTAGACATTATTATAATAGGTACTTCTATTTTATTTTTAAAAAAAAACTGGTTGCCTGTAAAGTCGGTATACGGGCGAAAGTTTTACGTGACAACAACTGTGCTCGAGTGGAAGGGACGCGTGCCTTTCACTTTTTATGTCTGTCTCTCTCGCTCTTAGGCGGGCTAACCATGCCCGCGTGCCTCTCACTCGCTCTCATTGTGAGCGCATAACGTCAGCGGAGCGTAACGCAGTTTCTTGAAGTGTCACCCGGCAAACCAATTTATAAAACGTTGTCACGTCAATAATAATAAGCAAGCGTAAGTAGGAGATGGTGATGGGCACTTTATTTTTCCAGTGCTCTCATAGTTACATTTATTCTCCAAAGACAAATGACAAATATATCTGCAGTGGTATACATATTTTAATATGTACTTTAATTGTCTTAGGATAAAAGACAACTTTTATACAGAATTTAATAATATTTGGTCATATAGTGTAGACCTTATGTAGAGTAAGTGAATTATCAAGCTTTGTAAAGTGCAATGAACCATTGGCAAAGCCTTGCGCATATTGTGGTTATAAAAATATACTTGTTTTGTTTCTAATCCAAAAATCTCTAAGTGTAATACACTTCAAAAGTATGCTGCAACCTAATATTAATAAATTATGTATGTGTTAGAGTAATTTTATTATAAATATAATGTATCTTCAAATATTGGTACCTATTGTATGTTATAGGTTTCACTCTCCTTTGAAATATACAAAGGTTTACTATCTTGAGAAAAGGGGAGTGTTACTGATTATTAATTATAAGTTTAGAGGCTATATTTAAAGGTAACCTAGATTATCTTCGGTTTTCTAAATAGTGCTTAATAATAATTTTACTCTTTTTTTTTTTATCCTGAAAATGTACACACTAAGTATATATTTTTATAATTTCTATTTTTATTTATTCATGTTATCGAGAGAAATAGTGCTACTATTTCGAGGCTCTTTATTACTTATTAGTTGTTGCTATTTTACAATTGTTTAAATACATATTACTTAGTTTATGTGGTTAAGTTTAGTTTACAAATAATATATTAATTAAGGTAAATGTTATTGTCATAGAGTATTTTTCCATCATTTAATTTTATAAAAGGCTAATGTGTATTTGGGTTATAGTTTATTGTAATTGGTATATATATATATTATCTGTGTTTGGAAAGGATTTTTTAATATTAAGAGCCTATTTCACAATCTTACAGTTAAATTATTTACAGTATGCATTAACATAATATTGTTTCATTGGCCATTTTTATTATATATTGGATAGAAGTGGCTAAGGCTTAATATATATTTATCTATGTGATCATTTAACTGCAAGTTTCAGAAATAGGTGATTAGATTTAAAAAATAGCATATAATAATGTTGCATTCGAAGTCTTCAGTGTAACATATAGGTTAAAATGGGAATAAATGTTGGACACATAAAAATGTTTATACTATGTTATATTCAGTGGCCTTTTACGCCTTTTACGACGTGCGAAAGAGTGTAAACGTTCTCTCAGAGGATTCAATCAAACAAGTACCATGTGTGCGCTCAATCAGCAAGTTTCATGCTTCTTTTGTAGCCTCATAGGGAGCAGACAGCGTGTCTTTCTTTTAAAAGGATATAAAAACCAATTATAAAAACATATTTTTATACAGGATGTTCAGGAACAACCCTATATAAAACTAGGGTGATACGATTATCTTACGATAGTTTTAAGGAAAATGCACGTGTGATGGTTTTAAGAGCTAGTATTCTAGAGAAGTGTAACAAATTCTAATCTTAAAATCCAAATATTTATAATGGATGATCGATCTGGTAGCTAGTGAACCAGAACACTTCTCTTTGATACAGTAAACTTAAATTTTATTGAGCACAAAATACTTACCTACACCACAAAAAAGCTAAATGTTTTCATAATCTTTCAGAGATGTAACTAAAGCTAGCATGGCATTCAATAGAATTATACCTTGGCTTAGTGTGCTAGGTCTACAAATACTAAGATTACAAAAGATAAACCCCTTATTTTGAAAATGTGTGTACCTACCTTAGCAGGTTTATCTAACTAAACTAGGAGTAGGAGTCTGGACTTATAGAAATCTTGTTTTTATTAACCATTTAAAGTTAAAAAAAAAACAGTTCAAATGTTTGTTTCGTGCTCCTAGTTTGATAGACATTGAAAGTAATTAATTAGATAAATATTACCCAAATAGTATCAATTAAATAAATACATAACAAACATGCGTTTTTATAATTACTTTTTTCATTTAATTTTGTCATTACGTTTCTTTTAGTGTGTACCTACATTTATTTTTATCTTAGTATATTAGATGGTAAAGCACATAGATATAAGAAAAAATGTGTTCATATGAATTTAGTTAGGTACATAGTTATAGTAGTTTGTCTTATTAGCGTCGTAGACTGTTAAACAGTAAGTTCATCTAATTTAGGCGCATTTTCCAAAGTTTATATAGCCTTCCATTACTTAATGACAATGCGGGTACTTGAGTAAGTACCTAGGTGTTTACAATGCTTCTCATGTGAACATTGTCTATGTATAATACCTACCTACCTACTATGTACCAATTTTGTTTTAGAAAGCACATATTGTAACTGCTATTTGTGGGCTATTCAAAAATAGTGTACCTAACATACTTTCATACCACTACTAATCATGAATAAATGAAGTTTCCTTTCTGTTAATTCTCGTTTTATTTATTTTTCCTTAGTTATTAATTAATATTTATTAAAATCCTTTATTTATTAATTTTCTTTTATGTAAGTTTTTTTTTGGAAAATGCCTGAAAAAAGCGCTAAGTCCTTTGTACCTACACCAATTAAAACATCTCCTTTTCTCGTAACTATGCGTAATTTATTTTGGGTGAATGTCTGTAAATGTAAGAAAATTAGGCAATATTTCTAGTTATTAAAGACGCTTATTTCCTACGTTAATTAGAATATGAAGAAAACCAAAATATAGGGGCATGGTCATTGGTCATGGCAGTCTTATGCTACCAAAAATATTTGCTCTAGTGTCATTATCCAGGGAGTCGAGAGAAACAGTCGCCTACGTTTGTATGGAGAGAGCGCCGGTACCGTTTCATCTTAATGTTCCATTGAATTTAAGTATGTACTTACCTACAATGACTACCTAATAGATACTATCGTCTATGCATAGTCATTCTAGCAATAGCCATTAGGCCCTGTTCACAGTTTCAAGTTTCTAAACCCAGAATTATTCAAGTTCTACTTGGTGAATTTTGATGTAGCTACCACAAGCCTCCCAGAAAATAGAGCTACTTATCCAATAGTGAAAATAAGATTCTAATATTAGATTTAATACAAAAATTTCCTAAGTTTGCCACAAGGTGGCGTTAGATGAAATACTTTTTAAGATAATAATATGAAAGTTTATTACAGGAAGAAACTTAAATAACAACTCTGCCCCTCTTTATAGCAGTTTTAACTATTTTAGATTTCTTTTCCTTTTTCTTCTTACTAATATTCTCACGCCGTTTCTTCTGTCTCTCTTCTTTACTTTGTTCAACTCCCTTGATCCTGGTATCCCATTTGTTTTTACTCTGTTTCTTCTTTTGTTCCTGGAAATATTAAAAACATTAATTAATAAATAGTTTGACATGATTCATGAAAAATGGACATGGTAGAAGTAGAAGAAATAATAAGTAGTATAATTCATCAACTGGCAGCATAGAGGTATCATAGACTGGCAGACAGATAGCGCCATAACGAAAATGTATCGGCATTTATTTATTTTGGCAATGTATCATGTTAACATTAGGTTTAGGTTAATAAATATTTTTCATTTCATTTCGAGGTTGAGCGGCCAGTTTACTAATATTATTTTATACATATAAATGCAGATATTTTATATTTTATCAAATAATTTGCATTGTGGGACAGCACCGGGCTTCTCTTTCTTTTCTTATACATTTAAATGTTGTTTCTTTTATGTCCTTGTCAGTTATTGTGCCTTTTTCTTCTGTAGCTATGTTTGTCATGTGTTTTCTCTTAAATAAACCATTCTATTATATATCTAGTACTACTTATTAAATTGTTGAAAATATTATATAACTTTACCATTTTCTTAATTGATTTCTTCAGTAGTGTAGGATCATCTTTAATTTTTTGCCCTTCAGCTTTCTGAAGAACTGACTTCCATGCAATTTTTTCTTTTATTTCTTTTACTTTCCCACTGTCTTCTGTTTCTTCCATCTTTTTCAACTTCTCTTCTTGTTGCTTTAAGTTGTCTAATAGCTTCTTTGGATCTTTCCCTACTTTGTTTGGCTTTTCTGAAACACAATAACAATTAACAAATATAAGTAAGTATAATAGAAGACAAATTTTTAGTTATTTTTTTATAACTAGCTGCGCCCCGCGGTTTCAACCGCGTAATAATATTCTGTGCAACTTTCTTAATTTTTTGCTTTCAGAACCTTCTCCTGGCAATAACAAACACAACTAAAAAAGGATTAGAGAAATCGGTTCAGCTGTTCTTGAGATTTGCGCTTAGCAACACATGCAGCGGTTAATTTTTTTATTATAGATTAAAACTTAATTACAGCATCATTGCAGCTAAGCCAATACGATGAAGTAACTAACAAAAAGAAAATAGTACATCTATGAAACATTGTTTCCAAGTACCTATAAATCACTTATGTGAATTTCGGCCTGGATTGTAAAGTAGATTATTAAATAACTAGCGACCCACCCCAGCTTCGCACGGCTATATTATGCATGTATTATATGTATAATATATGCATAATATAGCCGTGCGAATTATGCGGGCGTAGATAGAGTGATTCAAGAGGAAGGTTTTATGTATTAATAAGTGATTCTAGAGGAAGGTTTATATCTATAAACCGATGATGATGCGGTTTTTTTTTAATATCTATTAAAAAAAACCGCATCAAAATCCGTTGCGTAGTTTTAAAGATTTAAGCATACATAGGGATATAGGGACAGAGAAAGCGACTTTGTTTTATACTATGTAGTAATAGGACTGATGATGGAACATGGGGTCATTTTTCATGTCATTTGCTGCCACTATTATAAATACTGAATAATCTAATACTTTCTCACCTCTTTGACCAACATTAGCAAAGTCAAACTTTGAGAAGACAAGTTTGCCATCAGTATTGAAAACAGGTTTGGGTGTTGCTTTCTTCTCTTGTTTAACTTTTTCTTTCTTTACATCACCATTTTCAATAAGCGGTGTTGTGTCCACAACTGGTTTTACCCTGTTCTTATTCATTCTCTCTTTCTTTTTAAGTTTTTTACTCAATTTGCTGTTTAAACTTTTCTTAACAAGTTTGTTTTTTAAGTTGAAGTTTTTCAGTGATTTAATCTTCTCCAGTTTCTCCTCAAGTTCAGCGATAGTTCTCGCTCTTTTTGGTTGTTCTGTTTCTGCTTCCGTGCCGGATTTCGGTTCATTGCTTATTTCATAGTCCATATCTTCTTCAATCTCTCCTGTTTTTTGTGAAGATAAAAATAAAGATGTAGGAAATTCATTTTATTATCTGTTCAAAACAGGGACAAAAGGAAATGTTTTACTTTCTTGAAATATTTTTAAGTAGAACCTTCGACCAAAAGATTGTTTTGGTTGAAAGGTAGAATATTTAATTCTCGCATTTAACAGAACATACTTTCATAGCAAGCAATGCAGGTCTAATACCCGTACGTATATTAAGTATGCATTTATAAACAACTCACCTTTCATTTGAATTGGTAAAGACATAAATGAAAATATATTTTTAAGAAACTGTAGCTCCTTATTCAGCTCTGCTTTGAGATGTTTAGCTTTTACTGGTTTCTTTGTGGTAGTCATCTGGAAATTAATATAAGTAGGTAGGTATTAAATAGACATAAAACATTCTAATATTATTTTTCTGCGATTGAAAATAAACACGAGGTTATTTTTTTACCTTATTAGCAGTTATGGTTCGATTATTTATTTTCGAAAATGTTATCGAGCTATTTAATAATATGTCTATGTTATTATTATAAACAAAACACGTATGCTCAGGTATAATTTACAACAATAAAATGCGACCAAAATGCGACTACAATCTTACAAAAACATAACCTCACTCTGATAACCACAGACTACTATAGATGCTAACGCATCTGATAACTTCGCACGACATGTGCAGAAAGCCAATGTCAAATCAAAAGTGTCATCTTTTATCTTGACGTTGATGGATTAGTAACAACGACAGTAACATTTACTTGTTTACATATTTTCCTCTGTTGCAACTTTAATGGAACTTGGAAAAACTTTTATCTGAATTTTCACGATTTTCCTTTTGGTTTACTTGTAAACACAAACTTTACATTGGTTCTGCAATATCTATGCGTTACAGCTTAGTACAATGCGTTTAATAGTTAGAACTTACGCTACAGCTGTTCCAAAGACGAACAGGTTTCTAGAAGAAATGCAGAAGAATTTCATCCCGACGAATGCATTTCAGAGAACATTGTTGTCTTGTGGTTCTGCGGCTATATCTCTATTCAATCCCCATAGAGGTGACATGATTGCCTGTTTAGGAGAAGTGACCGGAAATAAGGCTTTGAAGTACATGCATGAAAAAATGAAAGAGTCGCCAGAAGGTATCGAGATATTGAAAGAAATGCCTAGAATAAACTCAGAAACAGTGTCTTTCGATAAACTGTCTCAACTTCCACCAAATACAGTCGGAAGAGTGTATGCAGACTTCATGCGAGACAACAACATAACAGCAGATTCTCGGCTGCCTGTGCAGTTTATTTCTAACCCTGATTTAGCCTATGTTATGCAAAGATATAGAGAGGTACATGACTTAGTTCATGCTACTTTATTCATGAGGACCACAATGCTGGGGGAGGTAAGAATACCCATCACAAATAAACCAAATAAATCATCTTTTTAAAATCTCAGTTTTAAGGTCCTACTAATTATGAATGTTACAGGTAACAGTGAAATGGATAGAAGGTATTCAAACTAAACTTCCAATGTGCATCAGTGGAGGAATTTGGGGTGCCGGTAGACTGAAGCCTAAACACCGCCAATTATATTTGAAATATTATTTACCATGGGCTATTAGAACAGGGAACAAAGCCAAATTTTTACAAGGCAAGTACCTACATCTTGATCGTTTTGTGTATAATTAAAACCAAACAATTTTCTAATATAATTAATTTACAGGTATTTATTTTGAAAAAAGATGGGAGCAAGATATTGATGAGTTTCACAAGGAAATGAATATTAAAAGATTAATAAAAGTTCAATGACATGTACATACGTATATTATTATATTTTTTATGTTAGCTATTTCATAAGATGCTTTTTGTTGAATTCATTTTATACTACCTTTTTTTTAAATTTAAGAATTAAATGTAGGTATACTTACTGTAGGTAATATTTTTAATGTAAGCAATAATTTCTGATGCTTTTTGTTACTTATTTTTTATTATTATGATTACCTATATTTTATAATTTACATTAAAATATATATTTATATTAAAATATTTTAAATGTTAGCAATTTCAGATGAAAATTTACAATTAATTTTTATTAATGAACTAGCTGCGCCCCGCGGTTTCACTCGCGTAAGTCCCGATCCCATGGGAATTTCAAAATAAAAAGAAGCCTATAGCTTTCCCAGATAAATGGACTATCCAACACAATAATATTTTTTCAATTCGAACCAGTAGTTCCTGAGATTAGCGCGTTCAAACAAATAAACAAACTCTTCAGCTTTATAATATACTAGCTGCGCCCCGCGGTTTCACCCGCGTAACTCCCGATCCCGTGGGAATATCGGGATAAAAAGTAGCCTATAGCCTTCCTCGATAAATGGACTATCCAACACAAAAAGAATTTTTCAATTCGAACCAGTAGTTCCTGAGATTAGCGCGTTCAAACATACAAACAAACTCTTCAGCTTTATAATATTAGTATAGATAAATTTTAAATAACACTTTGTGCAAACCATTTCGATATAACAAACTATGATACTGATATATATTTACACTTTAATAATCTTGGTATTAATTAAATAACTTACCGAGACATGGTCCTGTGACGTCGTTGAATTCACAAAACCTAATGAACGTAGATCTATGGATCCCATTTTTGTTATTTTAGACTGATGTAAATATTTATTGAATATAACACAATTTGATTCTTTGTTTTAAATTAGTGAACCCTACACTTCTCTATTGAAAACACCGCACTTAAACAGTTTGACTTGGCTATTGTGGTTACCACAACAAAAAAGCTTTTTTTCTACCGAAGCACAGAAACCAAAGTCAATAAACAAAACATTTGGCATAAAGCGTTGTTCTAAAGTATTAAGTAGGTAATAGGTATTCCTCTCGATCTCTGGCGAAATGTTAACGAAATGTGCACTCTATGACGTGTCCGTCAGCCGGGCAAAAAAAGTGCTTCTAGAGCGAATTGGTTCGGTGAATAATTAGTGCTCAGTCTGCTGTAAATGTGCGCGAAATAAAAAATTAGTGCATGTAGGCATTGAGGAAAAAAACGGGAAAAACAAATTCTGCTGGAATGACGGTGCTCCAGCAGGAAGATTTTTAAACGAATGACCGGAGAGGTATATAATGTATATCGGCGGATAGCTTATATTTGTGCATAATTGTGCGCGAATAATTAAATTTGTGCGTCTTAGGGTTTTCGAGATATTTCATTTCCTGCTGGGCTGACGTTTTGCAAAAACTTGTATCTCCGAAACCATTGAATGTGCGACCTTGGATTAAACATATATAAGTAGCTCTTAATTTGTGCGTATTTGTGCGCTAATTTGTTTTTCATAAATATCTACTGTTTAAGAGAAATCATGCAACCCTGAAAATTCGAAAGAAACTCCTTGCGCTTAAATGAGAACACGCAGAGGTTCACTGAAAGCGGTATTTGGCTCGTTTTGTTATTCTTTACATGTATAATAAGTTTCAAGACAGTACATACGCGCATTTTTCAATAATAACACTTCAAGTCAAATCTGAAAATGTCATAGCTTTGCAAGAAACCTATTCAACTAAAGATATGTGCGTATATACCAAAAATTAGAGTGCCTTTTGAAATACATATCCTGAAAATTTCAGCTTCAAATGTCGCGTATTTAAGTAGATATAAACGAAAAACAAATCATAACTTCAGTTCTTGGCTAACCGACCAAATTCGAATGGTCACGAAAAAGCGACGGTTTCATACATTTTGATGACTTCTTAAATGGACTGTATTATACTGAAGCAGTTAATTGGGTTTAGGTACTGTGAATTGGAAAAGTGTTATGGGAAGTTGCAAAAGTTTTATTTTGAGATTAAGATAGTAGAAACTAGTAAGTACGCTTTTATCTTCCTTACCTATTATAGATTATTGATAGCTCAGGTAAGTAAGTATCTACTTCATTTTACTAAGTTCGCAATACGAAGTTAAACAAAAATGTCGGGTTTGTGCTTAATAAATAATATTATAAGTAATAAAATTATAATAATATTACTTTAAAGGTGGACGCAGATTGATACGCGCCGAGCGCGCCGAATTTTTGCCGTCCACGGAAAAAGGTACCTTATAATAATAGAGATAAGGTATCTACATTTATATTTCCGATGACGTCATCAGAGTCGTCCGCATCGTCAGAGGCGGCCGACACTGAAATAAATAAATGAATAAATGTAGGTATGTACCTTATCTCTATTATTATAAGGTGGACGTCAAACAATTCGGCGCGTATCAATGTGCGGGCACCATTGCATTGATTTTAAAATTACATAAAAAGACGATTGTGTAGGTTCAAATCTCCGGCCGCCGCGCGCCGGGTGGTTGTAACTCGCTCTGTGTGAAACAGTGACACAGAATGCGGCATTAGTGGGAAAGAGTCAGACGCTAGTTAAGACGTATTTCGCTCCTTGCCTCCCGCACCGCTCTCCGCTCTCGGTGTGCTCTCGGTTCACTCACCCCGCTCCAATAGTGTCCGGGGTATATCTAGTGTTGCCAATTTAGCATAATCTTATGCTCGATTTGGCATTTTAAGTTTCAATTCCACGTAGTAATAAGTTTGTCATTAATATTTTTTGTCATTAATAATTTTTGCGTGAAGGAGTAACAAACATACATATACACACACACACACACACACACAAACGTTCACATTTATAATATTAGTAGGATAGGATATACATATATAGTAGGATGTAAGCCATTATGTTATAAAACCCTATTTAAAACAGTCTCGAGATACTTACGTGTAAAAAGAGGTATTTATGAGACTATTAAAGTTTTGAAAAGTATTGTATTGATCAAAACTATATAGAAATACATATATTATATTTTAAAAAAATGTGTTTTTTTTGTATTTCCTTAATATTTTATTTTAAGTTCAAACATAATAGTATAATAATTTAGGTATAAGCATAAATACCTTCTTAAGTGTTCTAATTACAATCAATTACCTGTCTTAAACTATTTGATTTGTAATTTAATGTGATCCTAGCACTACCCACAAGGTCCTACTGTGATCTTAACTATACCTCAGTATTAAAAAAAATCAAAATCAGGTCACTCGTTTTGGGAGATAAACGCGCTACAATTGATTTATATTACCTATTCCGTGGCACTGCCGGAATAAAAAATAGCCAATAACACTCAGTTATCTTCAATCTATCTCTGTGCAAAATTTCATCCAAATTAGTCCAGTGGTTCTGGAATCTGGAGATACCAACATACACACATACAAACATGTTACCAACGTTACCTTTTTGTAGGTATAGAAGGTTAGTATAGAAGTACCTATAGATAAACGTGTCATTTTAGAAATACATGCATTAATATTTCTCTAATGTACCTACTACCTATTGAAAAAATGATAATGCACTAAAACCTCTATAAACGTTCTAAGCGCGACTGTACGGACAACAGCTTCAGTATAATACAGTCCATTTAATAAGTCATCAAAATGTATGAAACCGTCGCTTTTTCGTGACCATTCGAATTTGGTCGGTTAGCCAAGAACTGAAGTTATGATTTGTTTTTCGTTTATATCTACTTAAATACGCGACATTTGAAGCTGAAATTTTCAGGATATGTATTTCAAAAGGCACTCTAATTTTTGGTATATACGCACATATCTTTAGTTGAATAGGTTTCTTGCAAAGCTATGACATTTTCAGATTTGACTTGAAGTGTTATTATTGAAAAATGCGCGTATGTACTGTCTTGAAACTTATTATACATGTAAAGAATAACAAAACAAGCCAAATACCGCTTTCAGTGAACCTCTGCGTGTTCTCATTTAAGCGCAAGGAGTTTCTTTCGAATTTTCAGGGTTGCATGATTTCTCTTAAACAGTAGATATTTATGAAAAACAAATTAGCGCACAAATACGCACAAATTAAGAGCTACTTATATATGTTTAATCCAAGGTCGCACATTCAATGGTTTCGGAGATACAAGTTTTTGCAAAACGTCAGCCCAGCAGGAAATGAAATATCTCGAAAACCCTAAGACGCACAAATTTAATTATTCGCGCACAATTATGCACAAATATAAGCTATCCGCCGATATACATTATATACCTCTCCGGTCATTCGTTTAAAAATCTTCCTGCTGGAGCACCGTCATTCCAGCAGAATTTGTTTTTCCCGTTTTTTTCCTCAATGCCTACATGCACTAATTTTTTATTTCGCGCACATTTACAGCAGACTGAGCACTAATTATTCACCGAACCAATTCGCTCTAGAAGCACTTTTTTTGCCCGGCTGACGGACACCTCTATGACGTCGTTAACTTATTGTTTAATTGTTAATTATTAAACTCAATCCTGCCATGTTAAATACTTATCTACTAATAAAACCTACCTTATTTACACGTTGTTTAATTTACTTACTTACTAATACTTTTTATTTAGGAGTATGTATCACATTCTACATATTGTGACAACTGCTACTAATTGAGTATCAAATCCTAATTAGATTTTTTTCAAGACAACAGCATACAAAAAACGCTTTTGAATGTAGACGTTAAAAAAAACAATGTGCCTTTCCCTTATTGGTCAACAAAATTAAGAGGCGGGAGAAGCAATAGGGCCCTGCACAGGATAATCAACCTTGAGGTGGGACCGCACAGCTCTGGCCGATAGTACCTAGATGAGACCAGACTGTAGAATTATTGGAGATTAGTTAATTTATAAATTGAATAAATATTTCCATAATAAAAATGTCATCAACTTGTACTGTAAAGTACTTAATAAGATTACAAGTTTTAGATTTTCACAAAACATTAAATGAAAAGCTTACAAATTCTGTTCAGTTTTATAACTATAGATATTATGTCATTAAAGTACTTGGCAATGAAAACAGACTTCTAGCTCTACCCACAAAGATACAAGGGGCAGTAAGTTACAGAATAGGATGGCATGGCTGTGAACCCTGATTTAAAAAAGGTGCTGAGATTAATATATAAACCACTATACATGTAACATATTACTTTTATTCAAAATAGAAAAAAAGATATTCAGAATATCGTCTTTGTTTCACTTAAAATCTAAAATCACAGAAGCATTTCTGAACTGTGTCCATTGGTATTGTGCATGGCTGTGGTATGGTCACCAACTTCAACAATCCATTCGTACCAGACCTTGCGAACGTTCACGCAACGCCAAAAAGACGCCTTTATCACATCACCGCGTCGCACGCGTAGTGGCGTCTACAACAAAAAATGTATATTATTAGCGCTCCGCGGTTTCTCCCGCGTAACTACCGATCCCTTGGGAATATCGGGATAAAAAGTAGCCTAAGTTAATCCCAATTAATCAATGTATCCTCATACCAAGTTTCATCAAAATCTGTCTGGTAGTTTCTGAGCTTATTCATTTCAAACAAAAACTAAAAATCTTTGTAATATTAAATATTGGTCCAATAGTTTCTGAGCCTTTTCATTACAAACAAAAAATATTGTTATATTCCTCTTTATAATATTGGTAAATATAAATAAATAAATATAAATATTTCAGGACATATTACACATCGCCATCCAGCCCCAAGCTAAGAAACTTAATGCTTGTGTTATGGGTGCCAGATAACGGATAAACTACTTATATACTTTAATTTTTTTTTGTAAATATATACATATTATACATATAGGAAACACCCAGAACCAGAAACAAGAATTTATGGTCAGCATAAATACTTGTTCCCGGCGGGAATCGAACCCGCAACCTTCTGTAAAGATAATATAGATTAAAACAAACCTTTATGGGTACAAAAACAGGGAACCAAGAAATCATTCCTGGGCTGTGAGTTGAAGGCACTATACTCAACATCTCATCCCCAAACAAGGAACAATCAAAGTATCCACCAAATCCATGCATCACATTATCCTGTTCCACCTCCCAAGTGAGAGTTGCAGAGCGTCTGTTGTCTGTTTGCGGTAACCCTCGCCAGTCTGTCATCTCCTGACCTTGCTGATCTCTGGCTCCTTTCGCAGGATGTTCAAATGTAAATAGTTTCTAAAATCACAAAAAAAATATATGATAGCCACTGTACTAGAATTTATAAGAAAAAGCAATTTTAGATCAATTATCATAGCAGCGCTGCGCGGTTTCACCCACGTAAATCCCCATCCGTGTGAATATCGGGATATAAAGTAGCCTATATTATTTCCAATCAATCATTAAACCAAGTTCCATCAAAATCGGTCCAGTAGTTTCGGAGCCTATTCGTTACAAACAAAAAAAGGGGTGCGTGTTCTTATGTACGCGCGTGAGAAGTTATACGCATCTTAAAATTTCACTGTCGCAGCTTCGACCTATTGTACTTTTGGGTTACGCAGCTGCAACATGTAACATTGGTGTTACAGATGCGCGCGCATCTTAAAATTTCACTCTCATCTCTCATTTTTCCATAATGCGCCTAAATCATCTCTCATTTTTCCTAATGCGCGCGAAGTATAACTTCAAAAACAAAATACCTTTCCTCGTTATGAAATTGTAAGTATAATAAGCATTTTAATTTAAGTATAATAAGCATTATAAGTATCATAAGCATAATAAGCATAGATTTACATAATATAATAACATACCTTAGTTTCAGCAATATCATGTTTATTTTGCATATAGACTACCCATAATGTTTCGAGATTCTTATCCTTCTGCTGGCTAGGGGTGGATGATGCAATTTTCGCAGCTGCCCAAAGTCTCGGTGAAGATATAGGCGCGACGTAAGAATTGTAAGCATAAGGTATTGAGATGCCTCCAGGTTTTAATAATCCGGCAGCTCCATCCAAACATTCTGGTGATAATTCATTGTCACCCCAAGAACCTAAAAAATTAAGTAGGTAGTAGATAATTCTATTGACAGTGTTCAATGAAAGCAAGAAAAGAGTGTTATGTTAGTGATGCAGTGTTTATGTGATTTATTTACCTAACTTTCTTAATATAATAGAAAGATATTAAGCGTCATAGAGGAAGAAACTATCGACTGAGATACAGGCTCGGCCTAGTTCAGTTGGTAGTTCTAACTACCTACTTAAACAGATGTTATTATAATCAGGTAAATAACTTCGATCATTTTATTTTTAAGCTTTTTACTACTGTTTACCTAGGTATAAGCTTTTGTATGAACCTTATGCAAATAAAGATTTATTATTATTATTATTATTAAAGAGCAAGTGTTACCCTTTGAACATCTTTCACTTTATATATCTACCTAAAAGTTCCGAGACAATGATATCGGCTTTCGGTGAAAGATTCAGCTGGCGCATGTCTCCAGGCACCACAACAACGTCTCTATCGTGCCAGAATTCGCGCGCCTGCGCAGCCAGTACCACTACAGCACAAGGATTTTTTTCTACTGCAATTACCTGAAAAAAAAAGCAATAATATTACAAGTTTATATTGAACTAACGACCCGCTCCGGCTTCGCACGGCTATATTATGCATGTATTATAGGTACATATAAACCTTCCTCTTGAATCACTCTATCTATTTAAAAAAACTGCATCAAAATCCATTGCGTAGTTTTAAAGATTTAAGCATACATAGGGATGAGAAAGCGACTTTGTTTTATACTATGTAGTGATGATAGTGACAGTGATAGTGATATGACCATAATAGAAACCTCTTTCACGTGAATGATCACGTTTATGACTTTTGACTATAAATATAACTTTTTAAGGTTCCTTACCAAACTTACTTACTAAGACTTCACTGTCTGTCTGTCACCAGGCTGTATCTCATGCACTGTGATAGCTAGACAGTTGAAAGTTTCACAGATATATTTCTGTTGCCACTATAACAATCAAAAAACAGAATATAATGGTAGGGAACCTTTTGTGCGCGAGTCCGACTCGCACTTGGCCGGTTTTTTTTATTTTTACTTTTATTAAAAAAGTAAGAAATTATTTTTATTTACCTTAACTTTAATCTTTGTTATATCAGAAGCGTTAATAGTTGCTCGAACTAGAGGCCCTCTTCCAGCTCCTAAAACCATCACAGTGATGGGAACCTCATTTATTCCTTTACTGTCTCCCTGATCCAATTCTAACTTTGGTGTGTTTTCACAAGTTGAATTCTCTTCTGGTTTCTGCAAAGGAAAACATGACAGTAACAAGAAAACATATCAATCTACATCTAAACCTACTGAATCATTACATAGTATAAACCAAAGTCGCTTCCCGCTGTCTGTATGCTTAGATCTGTAAAACTACGCGATTTTGATGCGGTTTTTTTATGAGTGATTCAAGGGGAAGGTTTTAGTACTTGTATACTTGTTTTCCGCTATTAGACCCTTTTTAATTGGGTCCTTTTTGCGTGAGGATGAAGTAGGCTTACCCAGCACCTTCTACCCTCTCAGCTTAGTTGACCATGTCCAGAGGAGAGAACTTGTCAATACTTCTGGAGCCAACTAAGCCGCAGGTTTCATCACGATGTTTTCCTTCAATGTCAATTAGCGCACATAATTTTTTTTAAGATAAATCCATTGGTGCACGGCTGGCCGGGATTCGAACCCACAACCTTTAGAATGAAAGTCGAGGTAACTACCACTAAGCCAACACCGCTTTTAGGTTTTAGTACTTATATAAAACAAAACTACCATGCGTACAAAGTCACGGGCAACATCTATTTATATAATAAACTAGCTGCCCTACGCGGTTTCACCCGCGTAACTCCCGATTCCGTGGGAATATCGGGATGTAAGCTATCCTATCTCTCAAGTTGGATCGAACTGCACATGGTGTGCGAATTTTATTATAATCGGTTAAGTGGTTTAGGAGTCCATTGAGGACAAACATTGTGACATGAGATTTATATATATTAAGATAAGATTACTTTATTTTTATTCTTGAGGTGTGTTAGAGCCTGTATTATTGCTTTTTGGTACTGATTGTACTTTATTGGATCCTTTTCAAACACATTGTATGTGTGTGTATCTAAATTGTCAGCTAGTGGTTGCAGAGGGATCTGGAGGTAATCTTCCCAACTGAAATCAGAAAGTTGACTGATTAATTACTTTATTAATTGTTCTATAATCATTTACTGAGTAACATGGTCACTTTCAGAATAATTTTACTATCTATTATTATTTAAAATATCTTTGAAAACCGGTCAAGCGCGATTCGAACTAGCACAGAAGGGTTCCATACCATTTTATTAGTATTTGTTGTCATAGTAACAACAGGAATACATAATCTGTGAAAATTTTAACTCTCTAGCTATCATAGTTCATGAGATACAGCCTGGTGACATACAGAGAGACGAAGGGGCAGGCAGTCAAGTCTTAATAGGGTTTTTACCCTTTGGGTATGGAACCCTAAAAAGCAAAGTACCTCTGTTACTCAGTAAACACCTTGCGAGCCCAGTGCACTAGGCCATAAAAATAAATAAATGTATTACCCCCTTGCATAATTCAACATGGGATCATTGGCAACATTAGGTCTTCTCATCCAAACCCGCTGCAAGTATTGCTGATAGAATCTGATGTCGTGTCTACGAGCTCCGCTCACCATTACCTGAGCATCATGTTCGACCATGCTTGTTACTAGCTGCTGGTGAGCTCGGGATAGAACTGGATATCTGGAAAATATTAAGATAAGACTTTATGTACAGCTGTTCTATGTAGATTGCATGCAGTAATTTCTAAGATCACTTTGTTCTTAATTATTGTAGATAATATTGAATGCAAGTGGACACTATACCCTTTCTTATTATTGTGGAATAATGTAGTAGGTATTATAATCGCCTTAACTGGCTCCCCTAGCCATCTTTTTATCACATCTTCTGAAGGTAAGTCTGCTGATATCTCAAGAACGACGCCAACACGTTTCTCCCATTCCAAGCGCTCGTGAAACTTGGACCACCAGTACCATGTCTCATCCCATGCTGCATCTTCATCTTCTTCGCTCTCTGTATCACTTTCTCTTATTAGTCTCCGGCATGCCATTGGTACTTGGACCCAGATAATAGAAGGATGGAAGCTGTAATTCAAATAGAAAGAGGTTAATAACTAGGTATTTATTTTGGTAAGTAGTGTTGCCAGCAGGGACTTAAATACCGGTAAAATACAGTAACGTTATCTGTGGAATTGCAAGATAACGTTATTTGTGAGAGAAACGATATAACAAAACGATATTATTCAAAGCTTTGAATATGTATAACGTTATAATAACGTTACGTTATATTGTCAATTTAACGTTATTAAAAATATTGTTATTCATATAATAATGTTATAATTATTGTTTTTATGCTATCTCTTTTACTCAAAGTAATGTTTACTTTTTCTTCGTGTGAACTATCGAATGCAGTGCTCTCTCTGGCTACGTAAGGGTGTAATCTATAGGTACATGTACGTACTATGTAATAGTATAAATGGGAAAGATTAGATTTTTGTTTGTTTGTTTGTTTGTATTGAATTTGCTTCAAAACCACTGGACCGATCTGAATATCGAAGAAGGCTAAAGGTTACATAACGTACTGAAATTTACTATTACTTTGGTGTTAGATATATGTTTAGTAGGAATAGGTAAAATTTCCGAAACACATTTTTTTATCATAGTGAATCTACGATTAAAAGTAAAATAAACCAATCAATAATGTAGCGATAAATTTTCACAGTGCAATTAGTATATACCTAATACCTACCAACCACCTCTTCTGCGGCCAAGCAACGTTGCCGCTGCGTTCGAAACCGGGCGCGAGCGGTAGTACCTACCAGGTACCACCGCTCGCGCGCACACGGCGGCAACGTTGCACGCGCGCGCTGCCGCAGTGGCTCGAAACGGCAAATGATGGACATAGGGCTGTTTTTGATGCAGATCGTAAGCCGTCAAAATATGAAAAAAATGTATGAAACGTCACATGTTTTGGTCTCTAGGTTACAAACCAGAG
This sequence comes from Idaea aversata, assembly GCA_907269075.1. Taxonomy (NCBI): domain Eukaryota; kingdom Metazoa; phylum Arthropoda; class Insecta; order Lepidoptera; family Geometridae; genus Idaea; species Idaea aversata. The sequence continues at coordinate 6,699,678 of OU026084.1, forward strand.
CAGCTTACGCACTCTAACTTTTAGGCATGTTAGTTCAACTCATATCTCTCATTTGACACCACAAACAGCTTGCTATATCGATGACTTTGGAAAATAGAAGCCATTGAAAACTCTATTTTCAATTGAATTTTTTATGACCAAATCTTTAACTATCGTGGTTTTTTTTACTAATCGCTAGAGCTTCTTTATAAAAACATAAAATATTTTATAAAAACATTCAAAACATTAATATTTTCCGAGAAAATCGGCATTATTTAAAAAAGTACTAGAAATTTTGGCCTTTAGCATCAAAACTAAAGTCGATAACTTTCATCACTGAGGCGTGTTAGTTCAACTCTTTACCTTTAATAAGGCACCACAAACCACAGAAACAGCTTGATCCATTTGCGACTTGCGGAGCATTTAATTTTTTAGAGTAAAAAATTATGAGCAATCTTTAATATTTTTTTTTATTGCTGCCTATCGCAAGGGCTCTTTGGAGAAACATAAAAGATTCCATAAAAAAATTGAAAACATTCATATTTTCTAAGGAAATCGGCATTATTGTAAAAAAATAAATATTAATAAGCCGATTTTCTTAGAAAATATTAGTTTTTTTTTTAGAAAATACTACACATTACTACCTACTTACTATCTACTTCTTTCTTAACTTACCTTTAAAACTTTTTCGCAAACTAAACATTTTGAGGTCTTATTATTATCCTCAAGATTGAAATATCTGTAAACTTTGTTGATTTTTTTTCGACCCATTTCGCTTTTACCAACTGATGCGCAAATTCCGCCGCGCGTGGCGCGGATTTGTAAAATGAATAAGTTTGGCAACGTCGCGTATTTATCATTATAATAACGTTATTTTTGCAGTTAAAATTTCGTTCTGTTACTCGTAAAACGTTATACAAAAGATCGATAACCAAATGTTTGCTGAGATACCGATACTATTATAACGTTTTTATAACGTTAAACATTCTGTTATGGATAACGTTTTAAGTCCCTGGTTGCCAGGTACAAACAAATCCAGATATTTTGAAAAAATCGGGATATTTTCAGGGATTCGATCGGGATTCGGAAATTCAAAAGTCATCGCTTATTTTTATCTTTCTATCTTTATCTTTTTTCGATGTTTTATAAACTTTTTTTTTTGTTTTTATAACTAAGCAACACTAAGTAGGATAATATGTCCCTTGGGGGTAAAATGGTACTTACGTTGTCTCATAATATTGTAGTATGATTCTGGCAAGGTTATTGGACTCTCTACCACTTAATTTTAACAGAATTGCAGGAAGACCCAGTCCTTTACAGTAGGTTAGCTCCTCGGTCAACCAGTCTTCATGTCTCTGGCGCGCCGCAGGTGAAGCACAGTCTACGTTCAGATGTGGAGTCAGCCTTCCAACTATTCTTGTGGTCCAATCTTGAGGAGACAATACCATATCAGAGCGAGTAAAGCCTCCGACTCTATCGGAACTTGAACAATGTTGCCGGCTAAAACGTGGGTGAACAATTGGCGACACAATAAACGAATAGTTGTTGTGCATAGCCTCCGTCAAACATTCTTGCAAATCTGGAGCGGCCGTGTATTCTAATCCGCATGATATATCCTGAGCCATTTTGAAAACACAATAAATTCAAAGTTTTAATTTTTCAACAAACCATGTTCACCACCACACAACAAAATGAAAATTTTAACAGTGACAGTTGAGTGACAGCAGCAGAAGCAGAGTCAGGTTTACCTTTTTTTTATTGTAATGCTCAAAAGGGCAGACTAAAGGCGTTTTCAGAAGCTCAACAATAACGTTTGACCCGGTTTGGCCCCACGAACGTTATGATAAAATATAATTAAATTGTGTGGTTTGAAATGGATTGATATTATTTTTCGGTTCTGTGATATTATGTATTTCGTTTTCAAGATATCTTCAGAACGCGTCCGAGCCATGTGTCTCAAGCTGAAATTGTTTTTTTGAAGTGAAAACTTCTTATGGCGCGTTGGGCACTTTTGTAGGTGAGCATTTTCAGCCGTTCTCGCGACAGATGAGATTTTAACAGTTATTGTGCTTCTAATACTATGTTTTTTAATATAGTCTGTGGTTAGAAGTAAAAAGTCTTCTGTCATATTTAGTCTGTGGTCGTTCGTTCGTTGCAATGTCGCGGACCGCGGTTGTGGGTTTTGGTTTAACGCAAAATACCTACATAATTAAAGAAATTTAGTGCGTGTGTACTGTTCAAAAACGTAAATTTGTTTTTAGAAATCAACTGAAGTGTCCAAGTTGTGTTTCCAGTCTTTCTGATTTATCTACGGGTAACCTGAGAACGCAAGACACGAAAAAATCATGGCGGATCCGCTGAGTTTACTTCGCCAGTACAACGTAAACAAAAAAGAAATTATAGAAAGGGATAACCAAATCATATTTGGAGAGTTTTCGTGGCCTAAAAATGTTAAAACTAACTATCTTATGTGGGGGTAAGTACTCACAAAATTTACAGAAACAAAATAACAAAAAAATTCTTACATCATTTTCAAGCTGTCTATTATTACAAAATGAAATTATTCCAGATCTGGTAAAGAAGGCAGTATCAAGGAATACTACACTTTGGAATGTCTTCTATTTATCCTCAAGAATATCCATCTTACACATCCAGTGTATGTCAGGCAAGCTGCGGTATGTAATCTTTGACAATGTAGGTAAATCAAATAGCATCATTGAATCCCGTGAGACGTTAAAAACGTGGTGTTTTTAGGCTGCTAACATATTGGCCGTCAGACGTCCAGACAGGAAGGAACTTCTAGCGTATCTCAATGGTGAAACTGCCACATGTGCATCCATTGACAAGAGTGCCCCATTGGAAATTCCAACACAGGTATTATTTTATCTTTTCACTTATAAACAAAACTCTATCATAATCTTGGCTATTGAACTTGTTCCTTACTTATTATGACATTCTTTGAGTAAGATTTGAAAATATTATTTTTCTAATATCTAGGTCAAACGCACACATGACCATGAGAGTGGAGAGTCAGCGGCTAAAAAGCCTCGTATTGAGGAAACACATGTACAAAAAGTCAGAGAGCAGTTGGCAGCTCGACTTGATGCTCCCAAGGAGGCATCTGTCACTGTTGATAACATTAAGTAAGATTATTTATGTATCGTATATTAGATCTATTTAAATAAAATTCTCGTGTTGCGGTGTTAGTTCCCAAAATCCACTAAAATGACTGAACTGTATTGTTTGACATTTTTTTGTGTATATTCATTAGGTCTGAAAATCAAACAACATCTATTTGTTTTTTTCACCGTTTTTTTATATGTCAAAACAACGTTTGCCAGGACCAGCTAGTTATTCTATTAAATATTATTATGTATTGACTCCTATAGGAATGATTGGTGTGCAATAGCTACAGATCGTGATCAATGAAAGAAAGGTAGAGAGGCCCTTGTCTTCCAGTGGGAAAGTGTAGGCTCTTAATAAAAAATAATAATAACAGAGAATCTGTAATAATTAAAATAGTAAAGTTGTTAAAATAATTTTACTCATCTAACCAAAGTTATGTTTACTTTTACCTACGAAAGTCTGTTATTAGATTTCTTTCTAGACATATTTACATTATTTTCCAATCTTTTAGGTCTCTATCAGAGGCTATGTCAGTGGAAAAAATTGCTGCCATAAAAGCCAAACGTTTAGCCAAAAAGCGTACAACAATCAAGAGTAATGACTACTCAGACACTTTAGGTGTTGTCGGTTCAGATCTGAGGGCTATCCTGGACTATGATGTGGATTTGACTAAGGATATCATTAGTAGAGAGAGGCAGTGGAGAACTAGAACAACAGTATTAGAGAGTAACGGGAAAGTAAGTATCAAATACACAAAAGAATTAACAAAATTGCATTGTATAGACGCTGTCCTAATTGCGAATCGTGCGACCAATGCAAAGAAAATAGTCGTGCGACTTGGATTATATTGTAATTTTTTTGTAACTAGCAAAACAACGTTTGCCGGGACAGCTAGTTGTTCTATAGAAATGTCATCGCATCGGTCACACGATCGATGGGCAATTAGGACAGCACGTATGATTTTACTTAAGAGAATCATGAGTTTTCGATACGCGGCGCGAGTAGGTACTCGCGGTGTAGGTACTTTTCAAAAATGACCCGTATCGTGCGATAGAGAGTTTAAGTTCGGAAGTAATTGCCTTCATTTTGCTTTCAAATAATGTTCACAAAATGAAATAAATTTGGTATCATTTAATTCACTGCATCTTATTCTAGGTTTATACGTTTTTCTTCTTTGGTAATTCACTTTAGTCTATTAAAACGCTCGATGAAGTTTAAAGTCAAAAATAATAGATATTCAGATACTAATAACTTTTATCTCTATGCAATATTTCTTTAAAATAAAAACGGGTAAACCTAGTTTTCCATTAGATCTAGAACATTTTCAAAAATTATCAACATCGTACTTCATTTGGAAAACGTTACCGCTTTTTGTATGGAAATTTACAGCCTCACACTGGCCTTAACTGTCACCTGTGTTTTGTAGTTGTTTGCCAAAAGCATATCAGCACTACTGACAAGTATAAAAGCTAGAGAGGAAGGTAGGGGGGGTGCTACGAGACCGGCTCCTGTCATAATGCCAGCACCCACCGTTCTACCTGCGCAGCAGACGCAATACAACAGATACGATCAAGAACGTTTCATTAGGCAGAAGGAAGGTAACTATATTGCATTCATTCCATATTTTATACACTAACCCATACCTTTTTACATAAAGGAAATTCTGAAATTTCAAATTCTTTAATCTCAGGTAAAACCCATACAAATTCAATAAAAAGATGTCATAATGTCATTATAATTAATTATACAGATGTCAGTATTATTTGTACGAAACCCATTCAAATTCAATAAAAAGATGTCATTATAATTATACAGATGTCAGTATTATTTGTACGAAACCCATACAAATTCAATAAAAAGATGTCATTATAATTATACAGATGTCAGTATTATTTGTACGAAACCCATACAAATTTAATAAAAAGATGTCATTATAATTATACAGATGTCAGTATTATTTGTATGAAACCCATACAAATTCAATAAAAAGATGTCATTATAATTATACAGATGTCAGTGTTATTTGTACGAAACCCATACAAATTCAATAAAAAGATGTCATTATAATTATACAGATGTCAGTATTATTTGTACGAAACCCATACAAATTCAATAAAAAGATGTCATTATAATTATACAGATGTCAGTGTTATTTGTACGAAACCCATACAAATTCAATAAAAAGATGTCATTATAATAATTATACAGATGTCAGTGTTATTTGTACGAAACCCATACAAATTCAATAAAAAGATGTCATTATAATTATACAGATGTCAGTATTATTTGTACGAAACCCATACAAATTCAATAAAAAGATGTCATTATAATTATACAGATGTCAGTATAATTATAATGACATCTTTTTATTGAATTTGTATGTGTTTTACCTGAGATTAAAAATCTTTTTTTTTAAGCGTAAAAACACGACCCTATTACTACTGACTTCACTTCTTCGGACTTCACTGTCTGTCTGTCACCAGGCTGTATCTTATGAACCGTGATAGCTTGACAGTTGAACCGTGATAGCTTGACAGTTGAACCGTGATAGCTTGACAGTTGAACCGTGATAGCTCGACAGTTTTGATAGTTTATGTATTTCTGTTGCCACTTTAACAACAAATCCTGAAAAAATAAAATAAGCTAAATATAATAAAATAAATAAAATAAGCCGCATCGTCACCTACCATCAGGCAGGTGTGATAGTGATCAAACGCTGACCTATCATAATAATATGTAAAAAAAAAAAAAACACCTTTTTTTTTTTACATGCTCCTATACGACATGGGACGGAAGCCTTCGTGCGCGATTCCGACTCGCACTTGGCCGGTTTTTTATTTTGTACAATCTAATGAGGAGCCTTTATGAGCATTACTTTAAACATCAAAAGTCATTGCTGATTGATAGAGCCACAAGACCTCCGCTGGTCAATCGTGTTTTCCATACAAATGAATTTAGAGTGTTATCCATTTATTCTTTATGGAATTTGAAAAAACAAAAGTTAAATCTACATAACAAGTCTATATCTAGCCCATGTAGGCGACGAAATAGACAAATTATATTTATTTATATTATGGGGCCTTATTCTGCTATTTGGCCAACCATTGTCATTATATCGAGACTCTATTGATATTATATCGAGATTGTGACTTCATTTGGTATTCTGCTAAAGTTTTAATAACATCGCAATATAATCGCTATGGAGTCTCAATGGTATGGTAATATTTACCTTGCAGGTGTTGCCTAGCAACATGGTATATGTTGCTAAGCAATATACCGTTTTGACAACTATAGAGATTCCATTAAGCCACGATTGTAGAGCAGAATACAAAAGTGAGTCAGTGGTGTGTCAGTGGTGTTTCGATAGAATAGTCAACGCTAAGAGAATACCGATTTGACATGTAATGTCATATTTTTGACATTAAATTTCTATTACGATTATATCGACACACTATTGAAACACAATTGTATTAGCAGACTTAGGCCCCAGGCCTCACCTAAATTAGAGTGTCTATATAGATGTTTATTGTATGATTATTATTACAGCTAGATACTTTGCTTTATTTACAGAGACCGAAGGATTCAAGATCGACACAATGGGTACATACCATGGTATGACACTGAAATCAGTGACAGAAGGGCCCACCGTGCCTGTCGCTGCACGCACGCCTCAAACACCAAACCATCCAAGACAGATGCCTCGTAAGTACTATTATTATGGATTTTATCTATACTAATATTATAAAGCTGAAGAGTTTGTTTGAACGCGTTAATCTCAGGAATAGTTCGAACTGATTTTTTTTTGTCATAGATAGTCCATTTATCGAGGAAGGCTATAGGCTACTTTTCATTGTGATATTCCCACGGGATCGGGACTTACGCGGGTGAAACCGCGGGGCGCAGCTAGTAATATTATAAAGCTGAAGAGTTTGTTTGTTTGAACGCGCTAATCTCAAGAACTACTAGTTCGAACTGATTTTTTTTTTGTGTTAGATAGTCCATTTATCGAGGAAGGCTATAGGCTACTTTTGATTGTGATATTCTAACGGGATCGAGACTTACGCGGGTGAAACCGCGGGGCGCAGCTAGTTCAATATATTTAGGTAATTTAACTTGAATTACACAATTTCAATCACAAGAATATCGGGATAAAAAGTAGCCTTTATTTTTTAATTCGATCTAGCAGTTCCTGAGATCAAGCGTCGGAAGCCCTCAAAGACGAATAATTTTCCTTGTTTTTTTCACATTCCCCACTGATTATTCGCTCCTTATTGGTCGCAGCGTAATGTTATATAGCCTAAAGCCTTCCTCGATAAATGGACTATCCAAGACAATAATAGTTTTTCAATTCGAACCAGTAGTTCCTGAGATATGCGCTTTCAAACAAACAACGCAAGCCCTCAAAGATGAATAATTTTCCTCTTTTTTTTCCACATTTCCCACTGATTCTTCGCTTCTATTGGTAGCAGCATGATGTTATATAGCCTAAAGCCTTCCTCGATAAATGGACTATCCAACCCAAAACACAAAAAAAAATACTTTCGAACCATTCGTTCCTGAGATTAGCGCGTTCAAACAAACAAACTCTTCAGCTTTATAATATTAGTATAGGTTAAGAACATACTCCATGTTTCCTTCTCCTGCCTGCAAAATGTTTGCATGTTGATATGTCCATAAACTTAATGTAACCTTATCTGTGTCTGTACAGAATCAGGTCCGCCGACATCAGGCACGCCAGGACGTCGCGAGCTGCTACCAGTAGCCGCTGCACGCCCGCCGCCCGGCTCCGGCGGCAAGCGTCCCTCGCGCACACCCATCATCATCATACCCGCAGCGGCTACCTCGCTCATATCCATGTTCAATGTTAAGGACATGCTTCAGGATTTCAAGTGAGAACTTTACTAATAATGAAACGCTAAATACTCTATACTCATCCAATAGAAAACTACTCTCTAAACTTTGACGATCGCAGGTCAAGCACAATTACGAATAATGAAACGCTAAATACTCTATACTCATCCAATAGACAATTACTATCTAAACTTTGACGATCGCAGGTCAAGAACAATTACGAATAATGAAACGCTACTATACTCTATACTCAGCCAATAGAAAACTACAATCAACACTTTGACAATCACAGATCAAGAAAAATTCTAGCATAGTTTAACTAAGCTTGAGTTTTTCTTTAGAATGACTTTGCTTTGACTTGATCTATACCCAAAGGGTAAAAACTGGACCCTTTTGCGAAGACTCCACTGTCCGTCTGTCTGTCACCAGGCTGTATCTCATGAACTGTGATAGCTCGACAGTTGAAATTTTCACACATTAAGTATTTCTGTTACTGCTATAACAACTATAACAAACATGAAGAAATAAAAATTAAGTGCTCCCATACAACTTGTACGGAACCCTTCGTGCGCAAGTCCGACTCGCACTTGGCCGGTTTTTGTAGAGAAGATAAAGATAGGTACTCACTTGTCTTAGGGGGGATCAATGTCTAGACATTGCTTGAATAAAAACAATATTCACCTGTAAGCAAAAGTAATACTGAAGAAAAACTCAAGCTTAATTAGTTTAACTAAGGGGCTGTCCATTAAACACGTGAGGCTCGGAAGAGGGGGGAGGGGGGTCCATAAAAAAATATCCCGAAATATCACAATTGTGTAGTAATATATAACGTGTATTTATTTTTTCTGAAAACGCGCCATACTCAACCGAAATTTTCTATACTAAAATTAGATGTTACTTAAACTTGTATTTTATAAATATAACAAAAAAAAGTAAGATTCTTTGTAGGTACTAAAAATACACGTGATATAGGGGGGGGGAGTCTTAAACCTCACCATGTATCACCAAGGGGGAGGGGGGGTTAAAAATGCAAAAAAAAAAAAAAAAAAACACATGGTTAATGGACAGCCCCTTAATTAAACTAAGCTTGAGTTTTTCTTCAGAATTACTTTTGCTTACAGGTGAATATTGTTTATTCAATCAATGTCTAGTATTTTACTTGAAAATCATAAGATTCAAATAACCTTAAATAGAAAAAAATATAACAATTATTTTGTTTGTTTTAGGTTCTTCACAGTGGAACAGAAGAAGCAAGAAGGTAGTGTTAGGGAAAATGAAGTGTTATTGCAGAGGCGGAAAGGTCCTGCTGGCGATCAAATACCTAACAATGCAACTACTATGACTGTAAGTATTGCTGACTATTTACTTACAACCATTCAAAATTCTAGACTATTCGTATTATCATCACTACATAGTATAAAACAAAGTCGCTTTCTCTGTCCCTATATCCCTATGTATGCTTAAATCTTTAAAACTACGCAACGAATTTTGATGCGGTTTTTTTATAGATAGAGTGATTCAAGAGGAAGGTTTATATGTATAATAATACATGCATAATATAACCGTGCGAAGCCGGGGCGGTTCGCTAGTATTTTATATGCCAATCATTCTTTACGAATGATGATGATGTCTCCTTGAACGATTTCGGCCACTGTGACTATTTCTGGCTATCTATGCAGTCGTAAAAAATCGACATTTTTGACGTGACAACGTCTTATAAAATCGACATTTTTGACGTGACAACGTCTTATAAATTGGTTTGCCGGGTGACACTTCAAGAAACTGCGTTACGCTCCGCTGACGTTATGCGCTCACAATGAGAGCGAGTGAGAGGCACGCGGGCATGGTTAGCCCGCCTAAGAGCGAGAGAGACAGACATAAAAAGTGAAAGGCACGCGTCCCTTCCACTCGAGCACAGTTGTTGTCACGTAAAACTTTCGCCCGTATACCGACTTTACAGGCAACCAGTTTTTTTTTAAATTTTTCAATTTTATGGCAGGTAAAGAAAAAAACAACCATCATAATCCTTACATCAAATTCAATAAGATAGTACAAATGGTTTTTCCCTAAAATAGATGTTAGCTTCTTAATTACATAACACATAGTTAAAACGGCCATTACGCGGCGCGCGCGCGGGGGAAAGGGATAGGGATTTTCAGGTCATACTTCACCTTAATACTTATCCCAGGCACTACAGAATAAAAAGGTACTGATGCGCTGTCTATCTAGAATATCGTTAAATGTTTAGATGTTTGTTTGTCATAGGTACCGTACCGTGTTGTGGACAATCCTAGCCGGCTGTCGGCCGCGGAATGGGACAGAGTCGTAGGCGTGTTCGTTCAGGGACCCGCCTGGCAGTTCAAAGGGTGGCCGTGGGATGGCAACCCTGTACAAATATTTGCTAATAGTAAGTATTATATAAATCTATACTAATATTATAAAGCTGAAGAGTTTGTTTGTTTGAACGCACTAATCTCAGGTTGGATAGTCCATTTATCGAGGAAGGCTATAGGCTACTTTTCATTTTGATATTCCCGTTTTTAGAGTTCCGCACCTAATACGGTATAAAAGGAACCCTTATAAGATTACTCTCTTGTCCATCTGTTTAGTATTTGTTGTTATTGCGGCAACAGAAATACATCATCTGTGAAAATTTCAACTGTCTAGGACAGTGGAATCTTAGTAAAAGGGTGCCGTTTTTACCCTTTGGTTACGGAACCCTAGTAAATTTGATTATAGGCAAACAGAGCTAGTTCAGATATAAATATAATTTGATAGACGATCATCTGATTAGATTGAGGCAATACTGGTTTGACACATTGCTATGTCAAATCAGTATTTCTGCTCTTTAACGGTACGTGCCAAACCCGATTTAATTTATTGATCAATTCATTTATTTGTTTTCTGTCAATATTGATTTACTGTCGCACTCAGGCCCGTATTAATAAATCGCTCTCAATATCGATCTTGAGTGCGTATCAATCGAGTGAGTCTTGAGATGTGGTCACTATCTTAAGTTAGGCGTTAATAAATAATTAAAACTCAAGTTTTAACCAGGCTGATATCGCTCTTGAGATTTGAGACTGATCTTGAATGACAGTAACGCTTTGTTCTTACCTTGAATTATATGTTCTTACCCTATGGTAGGTAGTGTCGTCATATTTTGCTGTCAACTTGTTTTTATTGTGAAAATATTTAAAAAAAATGTAAGATTTGTATGACCCGCAATCAGACTTGAGTTCACGAAACTACATCTTGAGACATATCTTGAGAGCTGAGTTTGATTTATTTATACGGTATGACTCAAGTGATACGTCGCTCTTTGATCGCGTCTTAAGATAGGTTTATTAATCAGCGCAACAACTCAAGAGCAAACTCAAGATTGAAATCGATATTGAGTTCGGTTTATTAATACGGACCTCAGAGTCCCATTTACGCTGACGTTGAATATCACTCACAAGAGCGAGAGAGAGCTTCTCTAATGTCATAATAAGGTTTTTCAGCAAGAAAGCCATTGAGTTCATATTTAAATCGTTTATTATTAGTTATGTCGCGAATCCTATCCTCCTACATTCTCTCGGATGTTGCCAAGCCAACGAAGTCGGGCCGATTTGGTCTAGTCGCTGATATTAGGTTCAGCCACAAGTTCTGCTCCTCTATTTATCTTAAAGTTTCCATTCTTTAATTTCCCCAGTTTGCGCGTTCCACCTGAAATACGACGAGATGAAGCTAGACGCTAACGTGGCACGTTGGGCAGTCACCGTTCTCAATCTCAGTCGCACCAAGAGACATCTCGATCGTGCCGTCCTTCTCGGCTTCTGGGAGACGTTAGACAAGTGAGTGTTTCATAGTCATTTTTTGAGGTCTTAAGAGGAAAGGGTACTGACACTCTCTCCATACAAAGTCGAATGTTTCCTCCCTGGATAATGACACTTGAGCAAATATTTTTGTTGCATAAAACTTATAACTGCCATGACCATGCCCATGCATGGCCTATGGAGGGAGCGCCGGTACCCTTTCACCTTTATCGCGTATTTTTATTATGAATATTTAAATTTTCCACACATCGCCATCTAGCTCCAAGCTAAGTAACTAGACTTGTGTATAACAACGGTGTGTATACTTATATACTTTTTTTGTAAACGTATACTTATAATACATAGAAACAAACAGACCACAGGCAAATATATAAGCATAAATACATGTCTGAGGCGGGAATCGAACTCGCAATCCTGTGTTTGGCAGTCCGGTATGGTGACCATTGTGCCAACTGGGTCGTCAAATAGTGTTGAGTTTGAAAAGTTTATAAGTGAGTACTTATCTTTATATACTCTTAGAAAACTGGCCAAGTGCGAATCGTACTCGCGCACAAAGGGTTCCGTTCCATGTTGTATGGGTGCCCCACTTAAATATTTTTCTTTATGCTTTTAGTATTTGTTGTTATAGTGGCAACAGAAATACATCATCTGTGGAAATTTCAACTGTCTAGCTATCACGGTTCATGAAATACAGCCTGGTGACAGACAGATGAACAGACGAACGCACAATAAACTCTTAGTAATAGGGTCTCGTTTTTGCCCTTTGGGCCCTAAAGACACTATTATTTATTTATTAAGATATTTTTTGTATTATTAACAGGTTCGATTCCTGGCTAGGGTACTGACTTTTCCAAAAATCTAATGATGCAGTTTTAGTTTTTTTCGAAATCGGGCGCGCTCCTTTTAAGCATTTTTTGCTATCTCTTATAATTTAGGATATTGCCCCAAATACTCATATAAAAATTTACCATATGTAGATGTATCTATATCTATACAGTAGAGCCTCGATAATCCATACTACCAAAAAATAACCCCTGTTCGGACTCACGGAGCGTTCGGATTATAGTATGTTAAAAAGGCAAGTATATTTTGACAGAATATATTTATTGAGGTTATTATAACATACAACAGAATACGTCACTTATTCATAAAGTCATCAATTTTAGTTTGGCGGGTTCTATTTATTGACCAAAAAAAGGCTTTATCCCTCAAATTACGCAGCATTATCTTTTCGGATAAGGACAAGTCGTTTTCATCAGAACAATCCAAACCAAGTCAGCAGTTCGGATTACAGCGGCGTTCGGATTAGCCTGAGTACGGATTATCGAGGCTCTACTGTACTTTTATACTATCCTCCGAAACTACTGGACCGATTTTGATGAATCTTAGTATGAGGATACATTATTTCATTGGGAGTACCATAGGTTATTTTCATCCCGATATTCCCACGGGATCGGGAGTTACGCGGGTGAAACCGCGGAGCGCTGCTAGTACTGTATATGATTAAAGTGAGAAATCTGTATTATTGTTACAGACACATGATGAAGAATAAACCTCACCTTCGATTTTAAGGCTGTTGTAGATAATAAATATAGAATTATTATTATAACCTATAGTTATATTTAAACCTGTATATTAAGGCGTATATTGGCTATGGTTCGACGTATTAAAGTTTTTGTATCCAAAGGAATAATTTAGGTATTTCTATGTGCAATTTTACTCGAGTATATCGCCCAAGATCTTCTTGCTAGCTAAATGAAGTAGTCATTATTACTCATGATATTTTTGCTCTTATTCCTTTTGATATAATTATATGATAATTACGTCTCTGCGTCGGTAATTTCCGCCATAGTCGATGCCTTGAAAAATAAAAGCTATTCTAAGTCAGTTGATACCATGTAAAATATTTTTGGTGAACATTAAGAGGAAAGGGTACCGGGGTCTCTTTCCATACAAACTATTACAAACGTAGTCGACTGTTTTCTCCCTGGATAATGACACTAGAGCAAATATTTTTGGTGCATAAAACTTATAACCGCCATGACCATGCCCCTACTTTTTTTTTTTTTTTTCTATGATAATTAGAACATGAAAAAAATATACAAAACATAGTCAGGGCAGATAAAGGTTTTATGGCACAAAAATATTTGTGCTAGTGTCATTATCCAGGCAGGAAACAGTCGACTACGTTTGTATGGCGAGAGTGCAGGCACCCATTCACCTTAATTTGTTAGTTTTGACATTCGTAGAATATGATTATAATAATTGATGTTTTAATTGGTTTGTTTGATTCGTAAATGGTTTTTCTTACGGCTCTTACAAAATGTCCTATCGGATTATGTCCTGAGAAAGTTAAGCTACGTTCCAAAGTTTATTTAGTTTATTAACGTCAACCCACCGTAAACTTTTTAAACCAAGTTACAATTAAAAGGGATGTAATATTCTGGCATAGTAAGCGGTCAAGCAATAGTTTTTAATTGCGTGGCCTCCTATTTAACCTATGGCAATGTTAGAAGGCATTAATACAAACAAAAGCCGCCTTCGCAAGACTAATCTCCGACAAGAAAAATGTCCAAGAGCATAATTCCATGTAACAAAATCTCATTATGTCAGTTTTTCTTCAATTTGTCGCCAAACTCCTCCGAAACGGTTTGACCGATTCTTATGAGTTTTTTTTGTGTATATTCGGTAGGTCTGAGAATAGAACGTGAACTAAAGATATTCGGAAAAATGCGTCTTAAAATGTTTTTAGATAGCCCAGTGCAGGCCCGCACTAAAAAATAAAAACATTGATGACGTAAACTATTTACTTAATAGTATACTAGTCTATATAAATAATAATTAATCTATATAAAACGAAAATACCACGCGTACGAAGTCGCGGGCAACAGCTAGTAATGAATAAAAATCTTGAATAATTTTTTAACATCAAATAACAGGCAAACTTGACGCCGATTTTTCAATTTTTATTTGTATTATATCTTCTATACTTTGCCATAGGAAGGTCGCCGAATAAAAACTATTATATTGAGGCGACTATTATGCCAGTCTCCATACATATATTTTACTATCCCTTAATCTTAAGGTGAAAGGGTACCTGCGCGCTCTCCATACAAACGTAGTCGACTGTTTCCTCCCTGAATAATGACACTAGCACAAATATTTTTGTGCCATAATTCCTATAACTGCTATGACTATGCCCCTATGTTTTGGTTTTTTTCATTTTCTAATTATCAAGGAAATTAAAATTAAAAAAATTAAAAAATTTAAAAAAACAAAAAATAGGGGCATGGTCATGGCTGTTATAAGTTTTATGCACCAAAAATATTTGCTCTAGTGTCATTATCCAGGGAGAAAACAGTCGACTACGTTTGTAATAGTTTGTATGGAGAAAGCCCCAGGTACCCTTTCCTCTTAATAAATAAGTAATATAATCAAGTGATTTTTCAGTAAAGCTAAACCCAATTACGTTACTTTCTTGTATAATTTTCAAGACGAATGTGCATGTTATTTCGTCCTCTTTGTCTATGCTTCTATATTTTACGAATTGGACGAACCATAGCCGTAGTTTCTCGAATTCAATGTTATACATAATTTTGGTCTCAAATAAAAAAACCTAATAGGAAAGTACCTATTAGTAAGCAAAATGATTGTTTCTATACTGCATATAGTTAAATATCGTGTGTTGTCTGTTTTATCAATTGATATAGTAATGTGACATAATATATGGATTGCGTTCAAACACTAGTTGACATAGTATTAAATTAACTTTAATTGAGAGCATGCGTTTGTTAGATGCTCGCTCATTGAGACGTTTCATCTTTGCGAGTATGTATGTTTATTGTAAGTGTTTATGTATTATCTATACTTCACTACATAGTATAAAACAAAGTCGCTTTATCTGTCCCTATTTCCCTTTGTATGCTTAGATCTTTAAAGCTTAAGAGTTTGTTTGTTTGAACGCGCTAATCTCAGGAAGTACTGGTTCGAATTAAAAAATATTTTTTGTGTTGGATAGTCCATTTATCGAGGAAGGCTATAGGCTACTTTTCATTTTGATATTCCCACGGGATCGGTAGTTACGCGTGTGAAACCGCGGAGCGCAGCTAGTACGTTACGTATCTCTATGATGTATGAAGCCAAACATATTTTAAATGGTATTGAAAATCTCAAAGATCTGTGATCTTTGGTATTTGACAACAACAATAAATATTGTTGAGCGTATTTTTGTTTTATTTGGAACAGAGCTGAAGATTCTACGCCTATTTTTTAGCTTTAAGCCCTTTGTCCACTGCCAACTAAACTAAGTTAGTTTAGCTTAGATCTTTTAAGTAGCTTATAGCTGGCATAGTTTGCAGTGGACGCACGAGCGAGCGAGCTAAGCTAAAACTAACTTAGTTGGCGGTGGACAAACGGCTTTATGGATAAATAGTTGTCCCGCCAGCTAGTCAGCGCGGAGCCGGGATTTTATATACTTATTCTTTTTAACTACAAAGAGCTACTTTAGCGCTACGAACGATGGGAACGAAATATTCGATGAGCCCAGCGATGCTGTTCATTCCCCTTAACGTAGCTTAGCTCTGTGGTTCGCGAAACCAAAGTGAATGAGTTGAAATGGTATTCGCATCGGCTCGTTTTCAGTGTGAACAGAGTTTTGCTCGTCAAAGCTTCGCTGAGTTTCGCTTCGCTTTGCTAACTAGCCTAATAGGCTTGCTCTAAACCCCTCATAAGGACTCATCTTATGAAAATAGCGGGATATAGATTAGCAGTCATCAATTCTTCGAAAATGTTTCGCAATTACAAACTCAGTTATGAAAATAAAACAAGGAGAAGTTTGGGTTTAAATGTCTTTATTTATAATTTTATTTCAATGGTAGTATATAACAATAAATAGTTCTTCTCTTTCAGAGACAAGTGTACCTACACACATAGTATTATTTTATTATTGTATGTATATGTATGTTGACATTTCTGTACACAAAATAAAACCATTTTTTTTTAATAATAACAATTTATCACATGATCAGGTGTGTACTTACGTGTGCCCGAATTTACTTTGTTATTGAGTATATTAATCGACATCTATTTGAAATACAATGCCAAAATATCATCAAGCGTAGGGCTCACTACGACGCCTAAAAATGTATTAAAAACAATCGATCAAATACCATTATAATGTATAATATAAAAATATTTTCGAAAACATCGACGAGGAGGTTGCCCCGGTAAGGAATGATAGGACCAAAATTTACCGGTGACATACGTACAGCGCCGATGTATTATCCGTACAATAACTACATGTTGATACAATTACACACATTAGTCTTTATATGGGGATCGTTTCATCGTCTCTAAAACCTTGTTCGCATTAAGTTTTTTAGTCTAGTAGTGAGTTATATAGTAGCTAAAATACTCGCCCGGGGCGGGTCATAATTTACCGCTCCATTGACATCAGCTCATGAAATTATAATAATGGGAGTTTGCAGCTCTTTTCACGTTATAAAAATAATAATGTTTGCAATATGCCCCTTTTGAGTTCATAAATATACTTAATAATGTTGGTGTTGGTGAGAAAAAACGTAACTATATATAAAAGAATTGCAAATGGGTAAGAGCCAACTTTTTGAAAAATTAATTGTTTGACTGACCGCCAGTGACCGCATAAAATATTTTTCCCAATATTGCCTAGTAAAAATCGTCCGCACTTCACTCGAGTTAGTACAGTTCACAAGTGAGTGGTGTTTTGCAAGATGAACAGCCGACAAAACAATGCAACGATGTAGCGGCAATTCGACAAGTTCGAATTTGTTTAGCCAGTGTACTAGTGAGCATGGGAGGTGCTACTCTCCCAATATAAAAAAATAGAATAAAATGGTTGACAAAAATTTAGGTGTTTAGTCACGTTTACCTACTAAATTACTCACTACTACACTAAATTACTAGCATAGTGCGAACTAGGCTTACTACGACTATTTACTCATTGTAACGTTATAGAAACGAATACACTGCTCAATATTTTACATGATAAAAGCTTCTTTAAGTACGACCGCTGGGAGTTAAGCACATTTTCTAAGTACTTTCACTAAAATATACCTGCGTATTCGTTTCAAGCTCTAATTAATGATTTTGTACTAGCTACACAATAAGAGATTTTCACGTTAGAATCCTATCCCCTGGCAAGTATCTAAAAAAACAAACGATAAAATAAAACGAAGTTTTCTACACTTTCTTTACACTAAGGTTGTCTAAATGATAGATGAACTATTAAACTATGAGTTTAGCACAATTACTCATAGTGATGCGAAAAGGGTTCGGTTTTGTTAAATTTTATGTACTGGTCGTAAAAAACTTAATATTTATTGAGACTTTATTATATGTCTTTAAAAGAAGAGATCTAATCAAATGACTCAGGTAGTTATCAATTTTTTTGATAAACAAACTAGGTATGCACTGAACAATATGAGTCATTGCATATTGTTGAAAAGTGTGTTAGGCTTATAATTTATAGATAGATAACTAAGGTGAAAGTAGGTCAAATCGATCAAATTACTTACCTACCAGTTTAGTGTACAATCAACGGTCAAAAGTCTCTGCCCACCGTAACGTTTACAATCCTGTGCAGCACTATTTAAACATTATAACAACGTAACCCGTGGATCGATTCCACGTCGCGTCGTCGGTTGGTGTAGCGGGTGGCGGCTTAATAGCACTCGGCCAACTAAATAAATAGCTAACATGTTGAAAATAATAATCACACTGAGTAAGTAGGTACCTACTTTTAACATAAATACTTGTTATGTTTATTGCAACGTCTATTAGAAGAAGGTCGTAAGTCCAATACTTGTTGATAGTATTATTAAAGCAAACTGATCATTTACTTATGACCCATACTGTAGGTACATATACCTACCCAGTAACATGCTAGTTAGTATCTATAGGTACCACTTACTGTATTATCTTTCACCTTGTATCTTGTTATATCAATTAACTGCAATGTCAGTCGAGTTAACAATCGACCATACATAAAGTATAACAAAACAAACCCCGCAGGAATGATTCGTGCAAACTAAAGAAATGATCGATGAACTTACTAATGTCTAACTAATTCACAATAATTGCCATTAATTAGGCTAAGAATTAACAATCATGCCATTACGGCTCACAAAAATACTATTTATTCAGAGGAAAGGTACAATGTCTCTCTCCATACAAACGTAGTCGACTGTTTCCTTCCTGATAATGACACTAGCACAAATATTTTTGTTGCATAAAACCTATAACTGCTATGACCATGCCCCTATGTCTTATTTTTTTATTGAAGCAACGCGTCAGAAATACCCGTCGTTTAAAACTTATATTGTTGATTGTAACGAATGTATTTTGTTCTTTTGAGGCGAAAATTCTTTGTCATTTCAAAGCTAGACTAGTTTTAATTCTTAATTTTAGGATAGCTTCAAAACTGTAACAAATTTTTGGCTCAAAATCACACCAAAATGTCGGTAAAAATCTCACCTACAATTCCATCTCAGCACTTTTGAGAAAAGCAAAACGCATTCGGAACAATCAACAATTTTCACCAACGAAGGCGACCGGTGCCAGTAGTAACTATTTAGTAGGCTGTGTACCAAGGTCGTTGGCGTATGGACCCCCCTTAATTTGGTGTTTTTTTACTCTTACTTTCTATGATAATAAGAATATGAAAAAACCAACACATAGGGGCATAGTCATAGCAGTTATAGGTTTTATGCAATTTAACAAAAATATTTGTGATCCAGGGAGGAAACAGTCGACTACGTTTGTATGGAGAAAGAGCCGGTACCCTTTTTTCTTAAGTAATTTTTATATTCGAATAACCACAAAATTTTACTTAAGGTAAAATGATATTTCTAACTTTCTTTTAAACCTGTAATTTAGAAGATTTGTAAACCTTTATTGCAGCTGATTGTATAAATTATAATGACAATCAATAATCAGTCAAAAATATAAATAGTTTTGCAGGTAAACCAATAGTATTCTTAACTCTTAAAACAATTTGAGATTTAATACAACATCACTCCTTTAACCCTATCTAACATTTTATTAAATGTAGAATTTTTGCCTAAAATTAATGAACAATGCTTATCAAAACCAAGTACAGTCGTAATAAGTACCCAGATATGGTAAAAATTAACGGTAAAAGATTAATTTTGTCACAAATGCTTCTTTATAGTCTAGCACAGACTAAAACCCTTAGTATTCAAATGTAGTCGAAGTTGGCACCACTTCTAGTACCATTTGTAAGAAAACAGTTATTTTATCTGAAATAAAACAAACCAAACATTAGGTACAATCAACGTTCAAAAGTCTACCGCCACCGTAACGTTTACAATACCTACTGTGCAGCACTATTTGAACATTATAACAACTACAATAATAGCAACTCGGCCAACTAAAGACATAGCTAACAGTTTTGAAAATAATAATCACACTGAGTAAGTACTTTTAATTCAAGAATTTATGTTTGTGTGTATTATGTTGTGCGTATATTAGAAGAATGTCTTACGTCCAATACTTGTTCATAGTATTATTGTAGCAAACTGATAGTGGACTTATGACACTTACTGTACCTATTCTTTAATATTTCAACATCAATCTTCTATAAATAGGTACCTACATATAAAATGATTTGTCCTGACTGACTGACTGACGAATCAACTCACAGTCTAAACCACTGATCGTATAGAATATAAGTACCTTAAACTTAGAGGGTGTGTGTTCTTTGTGTGACGTAGGCTGATAAGAAAGGATTTTTCGAAATTCTACTCCTAAGGGAGTTAAAAAGGGGGGCAAAGTTTGTTTGGGACAACGTGAATGTGTTTCAGCGAAGAGGTATTAATACGAAAGGGGTTGTTCTAGACGTCTAGGCGAACAACTTTTGTTCTAAGATTTTTGGAAATTCGAACATTTCGTTTGAAGTTTTGTATGAAACAGTTGATTGTCAAGTAAAAATTCCTTCAGAATTATCGAAAAATAAGTTCGAATTTTCAAAAGTCGTAGAACAAAACTTGTTTGCCTAGACGTCTAGAACAACCCCCTTTCGTATTAAAACTCCTTTGCTGAAACAGATTGCATATCACTACATCACTATCACTATATATCACTATCACTACATAGTATAAAATAAAGTAGCTTTTTCTGTCCCTACTCCCTATTTCCCTTTGTATGCTTAAATTTTTGATGCGGTTTTTTTTAATAGATAGAGTGATTCAAGAGGAAGGTTTATATGTATAATACATGCATAATATAGCCGTGCGAAGCCGGGACGGGTAGTTTGTAAGACAAAGATATAGGTACTGAGAATACTGACCCATGAATGGTAGAGAGAATCCCCACTTGACGAAGGGAACGTAAACCAGGAGTCCTCCGAAGATGAAGCCAGTAGCATAGAGGTACTCCCACTGCGGCTTGTCTATGATCGGGGCCACCACTAGGTATGTTGACACCACAAGCACTATTATAGGTATTATTATCGGCACCTGAAATACAACATTAAATTAAATACAGTGTAAACTTCATGTAACGTCACTCGATACAACGACCAACTCCCTAAAGCGTCGAATTCACTCTGCTTTGGTGGGTTTAGCTTGTGTTCCATACAATGATACACTCTATATAGCACTAGCTGTCCCGGCAAACGTTGTTTTGCAGCAGCAAAAATATGATAAATGAAAAACCGCTCGACCGATTTTGTGCAAACCTTCTTTCTTGCGTTCTAGTCTGAAATAAACTTTTACTAATACAGATTTTTGATCTCTATTTAACTACAACTCTCTATAACGTCCCTTTAGCACCCTTTAGTATCGCTATATAGAGTTTACACTGTAGCTTCTTTTCTTGTGAGTTTGAAACTTCGCTGAAATCTTTCACTTTCCCTTAGCAACAATTTCATGTTTTCAAATAGAAAATTCAATAAATTAACCAGTCACAAGACTAGACTAGAAGAGATATTATGCTCTTACCGACCGGACAAAGCGGTTTGACGTCATTATTACATCTAATACTGTGCCAAGAAATATAAAAGTATCTCTTGAATTTCGCACAATATTCACTCAAATTACATTAAATTTGCAGGTTTTTAGCGCTGACCTTGTATGGCCTAGGTGCGTGGGGCTTAGTGTGTCTCATGACGATGAGAGCTAACATGGCGCCGCCGTAGAAGATCCACGCCGTGAATGAGAAGAAGTCGATCAATGAGTCGATGGTTCCGTATAACACCATTGCTACTGCTATCAGAGACTGTAAACAAGACACAAACAATATTTGAAGGACATGCACATAATATTAAAAAAAAAAATGCAGAACATTCCACACATCGATGTTGGTGTTTGTTAGAACAAACGTACCTACGATATGAAAGAATTGAGCGACAAATATTAATTGCAAAAACATGAAAGGATGCGGGGCGTCTCGTGATTGGGTGGGAGGGACATTTAATATGTGCAAGTGGGTAAGAGCTAATTTCTTGAAAAATTAATTGTCTGACTGACCGCACAAAATATTTTTGATGTGAAACATCTATAGCCGCACGTAAAACCGATTTCTGGCGTGGCGACGCATGCCGTGGCGACGCGTCGCCACGCTATATGATGGTATATATATACGTACGGTGTGGCGACGCGTCGCCATGCGCAATCGACTGTGCGATTCTATCACAATCTGTTCTTTTTTTTCCTAATTTTGCCACCCTGCTAATGGGGGCGCCCACGGTCCGCCCCTCCAACCTCCTCGCTACTCTACTGCCATAAACCCTCATCTCGTGTCGACGGACATAGAAAACTTACATGGAATATAAGTCCAGGCGCAGGAGTGAAACGACGGACGTGGACATAAGATAGAATATCCAACAAGTGACCTTCTCGCGATGCGGCGAAACACAACCTGCAATCACATTTCAACGGTGAGTTTTTTGATAACTTATTTTCATATTGTCTCAAGCAATTTCACCATTTATAGATGCCCGTTAATTGTCCGTACGAATAGTAAAGCTAATGTCTGCTAGTAACAATAGCAAGTAACTTGGTCAATATTGTCCTTTTTTTGGGAAATGGTAAGGAACGCCGAAAAGCTAGCATAAAATGTTGTAGGCTCGCGTGACAACGCGCCGTGTATAATGTTCGTTCAAATTCAATCTTACCGTCCAGCAACAAACAGCGTCCCATTAGCCGATCCGAAAGTAGAGATAGTAACAGCTAAAGGCATGAGCCACGCCATGGGGCCCAACAATCTGTTCCCAAAGGTAACAGCCACCGCTTCGCTGTCCGCCATCTCGCTGACCGACATCACCGCAAGGTACGACACGTTCACAAGCGCGTAGCACAGCGTCACCAGTGGTATACCGATTACTATACTTAGTGGCAGGTTCCTAAAATGTTCAATGTTCATGTAGGATCCTATGGTGAGAAACAATACACTAATCTCTAAAACTTTGGTCACATGCATATACTTTATTAATTCCTATCAAAAATTAAGTCAAGTTAAGATTCCACGCATTAGATAAGATAAAAGATATCAATAAATACAGTTTTAGTATATCGTATTTAAGAGACTTTGAATGACTCATGATAAAAACTATTGTGGCTGCACTGAAATCTAATGTCGCATATGGAACCTTGCCAGGAATTTAGATTCAATCTCATTTTTTATTACAGATTTATACTTCAACATCCATTTAGCGACCTATAGAACATAATCAAGTGAAATGGTTTTACATAACATGTTATTTCTTTAGTGTTTGACTAAATTAATTATTTATTGCATATTTTTTCGTCAAAACAGGCATGTCTTTGATATAGAAAAACTATAAATGTGGGCAAAAGATTGATCCTTGCGGGACCCCTTGTTTCTTAATCATATTAGTTTGGCTTAAAATGTTAATGATTAAATGGAAGTAGAACGTGGATGTTTAGTTGGTAGAATACAATACTTACTTGGATGGATTTTTAATTTCCTCTGTAACATAGTTGAGGTTATTCCAACCGTCATAGGCCCAAAGGCCAGTATAGAATGCAGTGGCTATGTTACCCCATGTTGCCTTGCTACTGGCGAAGTTGGGCTCCTGTAAATGTCGCGTATTACCTGCACCATACGAACACAACCTACCGTCAGTGTTTTATATTATTTACAACCCATTATGATTATGAATAACCGCTGAAATGAACGTAACAGACTCTAAAAACGTGATTTTAAACAATTCCAATAATGAAAAACAGCCTAGGTATTTATGAAAAATGGATTAAAATACATTTTTTATACAAGTATCATAGTGATCATGGCTCTTGAACAGCATATGGGCAAAATATTAAGTTAATAATATAAAAATAGTCAAAAACATAGTAAATATTACTGTAGATAATTATGAAAATCACCATAACAATTTACATAGTTATGATGAGAAATGACGAAGGAAATAAACAAGTAATGTTGTCGTTCATCATTACCTAATATAAGTTTGTAAGCTCCTCCGGCGACGATGATGGCGATGGCTACCAGCTTGGCTGCAGTGAAGATGTTTTGCACATTCGTCGCCAAGTTCACACTGTAGCAGTTCACCGCCAGTATCATCACTGAAATCGGAAAACATTTAACTTATAAAATTAGGTCTGACTGAGTGACAGGGTCTAGGATTCTCTGAATTTTACACTAGGGTTTCTTATTCGTTGTGAGTGCAAGAATTCTCAAGAGATCGAAATCGACGCGTATATATACATATGTGAATATGTATATCATTTAAAGTAGACTTTAATGATCCATTTCAAAAACCATTCCTTTGAGTTTTTACAGAAAGTTCCATTTTCTAATTCCTAAGATTCAGTCACGAGTCGTAAGTCGTTATGGGTTTGTCATAAATCGATACAAAGTTAATAAACTTCAATTTAGTATATTGACCTGCGATGGCACTCGAAAATATTTCAATTGAGGTGACTCCTACTATATCAATTAGGTAACGGCGTTTCTAATTTTAACATTTTGTTCTGACGCTTCGCAAAATAAATTGACAAGTTTATTTTACAGGCCAATTAAAAAGACCTGAAAATCTATTGAAATTCTTCATGAAATGACTTTCAGTTTATTTTAGGCTATCAATAAAACAATAGTAGGCGAAGGAACTCTAATATCTTTAAATAAATAAGTATTAAAGTATCAGAATAGGTATTTTGAAAATCTTGAATATCTTGTCTCTTTAATTACAGTTGTTTATTATGGCTTGGAATTAGTAGGTATATAGGTACTTGAAAGCTATGATAGAGTGTCTAGAGTGACACCATAACTTCTTAAATTAAATAGGTTTTTAGTCTTACACATTTAGCTTTAATTTGCAAGTTCGTAGAACAAAAATCACTCTCTTTAATAATTAATTTACTGTTGTAATGGAAGTGCTTGACAGAAATGATGTTGGCGTGACCTCTTAATATGTGGTTTTGCTATATATTAGGCTATATACAGAGGAATGGAACTAATATTTAACAATATAAGTAGTGTATTTACCAATAGAAATGACCGCCACAAGTTTGACCAAAGAGTTTGGCGGCTCGCACTCCGTTACGAACGGTTCCACCGCGTACTTGGCGAAGCTCAGGCAAATGATGGCCATCTGTGACGGTTTCAATACCAATGTCGATACCTGAACACAAACCAAAGAATATTTGTATGACGTGGATCGTCTTAAGACTGGCATATTTGATATGAGATCATTTTATCGTGGCGCGATTAGTGAAAGATGGAAGTGGAAGGAAAATCTTAGTGTTACCCATGAGAACAAGAATGCAGGTGGTCCTCCGAATGCGTCCATGAAATACGCGTATTCAGCACCCGACGATGTGTTCATTGTTCCCAACTCCGCATATGCGAGCGCTCCTATACAACACAATATTATATTACAAACATGTGGACAAACGGTTAAAATCAAAACGAAATATTTACAGATTATAAATTATTGTATAGAAAACTCAAGTATGTAGTAATTTTATAGTGCGCTACCTGTTGCGTGCTCGCAATGTTCGCCAGCATTGCTTCGCAGGGAGATAAAGTCCCTCAGGATCGATAGAGCCTCTCAGTTGACCCTAGCGACCCCGCAATGGATTGCAATGTTGATTCTGTGCCAAACAGTTCAACATTCTATCCAAATACGAGACAAGGGTCCTATCGACATAGCTACCTATTTACTTATCGATTTCCTTAACATTTAGTTTTTCTCATTCTTTTCCGATAAATTATTAAAACGCAATATTTCATAATTCTTAGTAAATATTAGTATATTTTCATCATTTATACCTAAAATGGAACTTACGCGTATACGCAGAAAATGAAATGCTGATGCAACTAATTTAAGTGTTTCAACAAACATAAAATCTGTTGATTCTGTAGAAATCAAACAAGATGCTCTTTTTATATAAAAATTGAAATATTTCTAGAACAAATTAAAGAATTTCTAAAGTCTGCAATTTATGATCATGCCGTAAGCAACATAGAATATTATCTAACACGACACTAAATACTTTGTACTCATTGTCGCTATTGATTTTATTGGGCAATTGACTTGCTCACGCGACTGACTAACATATGAGAGTGATACTTTAAGTAGGTTTTCTGTTAACTTTCATTAATCATCATCATTGTTATGCCAGTTCCTAACAAGTAGGTAGGTACAAGTGTTTGTATAAAAAACACTGTTTAAAATTCTTGTAGGTTTAAATTAGTAAGTACATACCAAGCAACGAGAGCAGGCCACATGCCATCCATATGATGAAGCTTATGCCCACTGAGCCCGTGCGCTCCAGAAGCCCAGAGGGCGAGACGAATATTCCAGATCCTGGAAATAAACATTATTATAGTACTTACCTATCTTTGAACATAATCAAAGAGTAATTGTACACAAAGAGTAAAGATTTTTTTTGTTTCTTTTATTTGTAACGAATAGGGCTCCGAAAATACTGGGCCAAGTATAATGAAACTTTGATTCATTGGGAGTAACATAGGCTAGTTTTTATCCCGATGTTCCTACGGGATTGGGACTTATCCGGGTGAAACATTGAAACCTCGTGGTGCTGCTTATCGATGATAAAAAAGTAAGAATTGATTATTGTTTATGGTTATTCTCATGATTAGCTTAGAAACCAAATAAAAAATATATGTAGGTAAGGTAAATATTTTGATTCAGAATATATTAATGTTCTGCGAACTTCAGCAACTCACGCTACCGCTAACCTATCTTGTTAATTCTAGTTCAAATAAATACGTATAATCTAATCATACGGTTATTAAAAACATAATATTACTTGTTATTTAAGTATGTACATTTGGTTCGGACTGTTTGTTCTGACAACAAATGACCATGTGTGAGACATAAAATTGTATTCATACCTATACGTTTTGCGCATGATCTTTATTATTCGAATTTGTAAATGGGAAACACTGGCATCCTTAATTTTTACCGACATATTTTTTTCGCTTTAATATTTTTATGTCGTAAAACACTACGGTGTTATTTAGTTATATAAAAAGATGGTACCTCAATAAAATTGGTACCAACATGCGTCGGTATAATTTACTTACTAAATTTTAACATAGCTATTCTCTCTCTCTTTAAAATAGAAATCTCTACCCCGACTTGAGTTGAGTTTGGTAAGGACCCCCGAACATTTGTTTTTTCTCCTAATTTAGGCCGCGCAAAAAAAACGCAAGTACTTCACCTAGTACAAGTCCCATGTCTTTTATGAACTAACATTCCTTACGTTCTCTCCTATTAAGGTTATTAGTAAGTACCTATAAACACTTAAAATATTTCTACCTAAGCATCAATTTATTACAAAATTGTATAACCAGACAAAACGCAGTTATAAGTCAGCTGTTTAATAGGGTTTACGTTGTTGATCCCTCAACTAAGGCTTCTTAAATACGCATTTCTTTTTAATAGGTTTTGGCAAATGTTTTATTGAACATTGTATTGAACATTGTAAGACAAGTAATATGCGTTAGACATTGAAATAATATTAGTAGGTATCTACTTTTTGTCTTGTAGCACTTCTAGTGATTTGTAGAAGTAAAATAATTCGTAAATGTTACGGTGCACAGCTTCAATAAATATCGGATAATAGTGGAAAATTACAAGATGGCTGAAAAGTGAAAATATTGGTAGATACTAATACAAAAAAAAAATGGCTGACTTTTAAGGGGGGCAGTCCGTTAAATTCATAGGTACCTTTCTGACCGCTATAAATTCTCCTATAATTTGCTATATTCACTTAAATATGGTGCCTAAAAAAACAAGTACCTATGTACAAATAATGTGTACTAAACAAATACTAATCAGGGTATTTTTCTTATCTAAGCAAAAAACTTTTAATTCTAAATTTTGTTTCATTTTAACCTAAAATCTATTATTCACATAATTTATGTTAAAAAACCATAGGTAATAAATCTTACCGATCATGGTGCCGACGATTAGAGCCACCCCACTGAAGAGTCCCACCCGTCTCTTGAGGTGAACAGGGTCGTCCGGAGCTGCGTCCGACCCCTCCAGCTAAAACAACATTACCTACCTTTAGATATTACTTACTTAGGCTACTAAATCAAATACGAATGGAAAAAGATTTGTTAGAGAGAGATCGCCCTTAGGCCGCCCTATGTGCCACTAAAGGATCTCTCCCTTTAAAGTTTCCTGTTTTTGTATGTAATCATACTATGGGACCCTATTACGAAGACTCCACTGTTCATCTGTCTGTCACCAGGCTGTATCTCATGAACCTTGATAACTAGACAGTTGAAATTTTCACAGATGATGTAATTCTGTTGCCATACTATAACTTCAAATCAAAGAGTCAGATTTTTTTATTTTTAAGCTATTGCATAGCTTTTATCGCGGGCTTTGAGCGCAGCGACCGAATCAAGGAATTTCGTGACGAAAATAAAACCTAACAACCCCCACTCCGCCTACCATGTGGCTCGGCCGAGCGTTCGCTATGCAATAGCTTTACCGCGGCAGTCCCCGAGTGCCACACGTTTTTTTGTTTTATTTTTATGGTGCAATAAATAGGTAAGTACCTAAGTTATTATCTATCTATCGCCTATTAAAGTCAACGTTAATATTCTTTATTCTTAATTTACATGAGATCACATTGAATTGAAACGTCTTAAAAATTAAGTTATGTTGTGTGCCTTCGGTTAAAAAGGTATCTAAAAAAATTCAAAATTTGTGCGAGCTTATTTCATGAAACAGAATTTATAAAAAGCCGTTCTTCTTAATAATTAACAACAAACAAAACAACTAACAAAACATTAAAATCATGTTTCTTACCAAAATTCTTAAATATTAATTTAGTAGTATGAAACCTTACAAAATGCATTCAACACTTCTTTTATTCCAAACTTACTGGAACGTTTAAAAGGTTTCTCCAGAGAATATAACATTGTTACGACAATTCAGAATTGCTTGTGAAATGTTTGAAAAGCGATTTTTCTTGTTGATAGTAATACCTATCTAGTTTCTGTCGACATTCCTAGACTTGAATAGCATTTATCGATGAAAAGAAGTTATTAAATACCTAAACGTCTGTATTTTGCTTCATTCTGCTTCATTCGGCTGTATTTTTTTTTTTTTTTACTATTTAATGTAGTATTTTATAAGTATTTTAGTTTGGAATAACAGAAAAACTATTTGTGGTGACTTCTTTGGTTTCGAAATATAAGAAATAATAATTATAAAAGTATATCCATTAGTTTTCAATCTATAGTGGTTTAAAGTTAACTCGAAAATGGAGCATTTTAGTAAATTTTAAAAAAAAACTTAGAGAAAGTGTAAGAAATGTTATAGTGTGCTATATATTCGTGATCTACTCAATAAGCCCTTTCATTTGATACAACACACGGCATGGCTTGATGATTTTTTTAATTTTATTTGTATGCCATTTTTAATTTTATTTGTATGCCATTTTTAATTGCCGGGGAGGGGGACCACAAAACTGGTTGGCAACATTTGTTTGTAGGATGTCTGGGATCTATACAATATACAGGTTGAATTTTTTATGTGGGCCTTCAGGGCTATATCCTTAACCATAAGAGATAGCGAAAACTGCTGAAAGGAGTTGCGTGCCCGATTTTGACAAAAACTAAAACTGCATCATTAGATTTTTGAAAAAGTCATTTTACCCTAGCCGGGAATCGAACCTGTTCATTTTCCAAAATAATAATCATAAATCCAAAAGTTTGTTTCAAGGAATTGATCTCTATCAGCAGCACTATCGATTGGTATAAAAATATAGGTGATTATTTTTTTGCAAAATCAACAGGTTCGATTCCCGGCTAGGGTAATGAGTTTTTCAAAAATCTAATAATGCAGTTTTAGTTTTTGTCAAAATCGGGCACGCAACTCCTTTCAGCATTTTTCGCTATCTATCATAGTCCCCTATATATCAGAAGTCAGATTGAGGTCCGCAATTTTTGCAAACGGAACTCCACTGAGAGTCTGGTCTAAGTTGCAAGTGCTTGAGTCTAGATGGCGGTGTGTGCAATGTCCTAAATTATTTTTAAGCTTATTTTATAAGCCATGTTACCTTGTCTCCTGGGTTGGAGTTGCCATCGGTGAGCGCTCCCGCCGCGCCGTCCTCGGCGTCGTCGCTGCCGGCGGAACACCCGCGCCATACCAATCCGCCTTCCCGTGTGCTCCCTGCATAACACAAATTAGTTATTTATTAGGTCAGTACGCTAACAATATACACGGGGAATTTTTTACATACATCTAATAATGATCTTTTAGTTTGAGTCAAAATCGGGCACGCAACTCCTTTCTGTATTCGTCGCTATCTTATCTTCTTAATATATATAAATCTCGTGTCACAATGTTTGTCCTCAATGGACTCCTAAACCACTTAACCGATTATAATAAAATTCGCACACCATGTGCAGTTCGATCCAACTTGAGCGATAGGATAGCTTACATCCCGATATTCCCACGGGATCGGGAGTTACGCGGGTGAAACCGCGTAGGGCAGCTAGTCTATTATAGTTTAGGATATAGCTCTGAAAACCCATGTAAAAAATTCACCCTGTTCAACGCGACGAATTGAGAATCTCCTTTTTTTTTAAGTCGGTTATAAATAACAAATCTAGATAATGGACAGTCCCATAACAAGTTGAAGCTGTAAATGTTAGCACTTAATAACTAAAATAAACAAAATAAATTACGCTTTGAATCATTAGCCCCTTCAAATCCATATTTTACGTCCATATCTTCGTTTACTTTGAGGTAACACTACCACACTACCACACTCTAAAATGAAAACACTAGGTAGTTAGAAGTTTTCAAAACTTTTTACGATTTTTTTCTCTCTCGTAAAACGTCCACTTTACGTGAAATGTAACACCTTTATGTTCCATTTAGAACCCAACCACATTTATAAGCCTGGGCGCAAACGTACGTTTTCTTTATGCGATTATCGCGTCCGGTTATCGCATACGGAACGTATTCGGGTTCCCGAATACGTCAAATCCCATGGTCAAATCATACAAAATGCTCTGTCAACGCACATGTGCTTTTTTTCCGGACGGAATCCATTCCGTACGTAAGTAGGTTTCGATAGCTCGATTGTTAGTGTCCCTTACGTTCGGAGAGACCGTACGGAAAAAAACCTAATGACGGCATACGGAACGTACGCGAACGCAGCGATTGCGCAGCGTGTGCGGCGGCTGGTACAAAGGTTTGTACCAGCCGCCGCACACGTACGGAAATTAAGAATCCTGATGAGAATTGATTTTAAATTAATAAATTGTTAAATTTTAAGTAAAATTGACTCTCGCAGATTGTCTAGTATTTTACGGATGTACCCAATAACTGACATTTTATTTTTCGTTGATAACAGAAGTGCAATTATCAATAAATCGTCGTCCTCCATTGTCGTGCATTCGTAACGCTGCTGTCGCTAGTCGTACTGGCAGGTTATATTCCGCAGGATAAAAAATGTACGTATGCGCTAGGCGAGCGGAATTCCGAATTGGATGCGATAACCGCATTCGGAAAAACGAACGTTTGCGCCCAGACTTAAAGATCACGTGTTATGTAGGTACCTACTTATTTGCAATAAATAACAATGTCAGTGTGAAATAGATACCTAAACTACCTAATGCCTACGTTTATTGACTCATTTCTTGAAACAAAAGCACAAATTTTATAAATACTCGTTTAAAAATCACGTAGCAGCGCGACACGCCCATGTAACGTCACAAAAATTACCCATAGAGCTATGTAATAAAACTGTAATTTAAAATACAGCGTTGTTTTCAGATTCCTGCGTGCGGCTAAATCTAAAATAGCTCGATTGTTAGTGTCACGGGCAGTGTGATTTCTAACGAATAAATTGTATCAAATTGGCACCTCTAACGACGGGTTTGCATACTTACACAAACTTTCCACTGTAGCATAACAAAAACAAGTGATTTTTCTTTTCTTAAGATCGAAACCAGCCTATTTACACAGAACCTCTTAGGT
The DNA here is from genome assembly GCA_907269075.1 of Idaea aversata. Classification (NCBI taxonomy): domain Eukaryota; kingdom Metazoa; phylum Arthropoda; class Insecta; order Lepidoptera; family Geometridae; genus Idaea; species Idaea aversata. Next base: position 6,731,970 of record OU026084.1, read on the forward strand.
AATGTTATTTTGTTCGTTTTTATGTGTGTGTTTTGGCCAGTGTGTTTTACGTTACTTTAGGTTAAGAGTTTCAAGCCTCTTCCGATTTCTTCCTATTTTTAAACGGATTTTTTTCTCCTTAAGTGGCCAGTAGGTACCTATGTTTTTATTTCGAAATGAGTAAACCTCTGCGCTAACAGACCTCCTTTTCTTCTTATTATTATGTTTTTTTTATTCGCTTTTTCTTATACTGGTATTTCTATGCTTTTTCTCGACTGAACTCGGCCAGTATTTTATTGTTGAGAATGAATAAAACCTTTTTATATAGATACTTTTGACACTTAGGTATCAAAATCAAGGCTCTAATAAACTACCTGATGATTTTTACCTGGTAGTACGTGGTAGTAGTAACTAGTACGTGGTAGTACTACCTATACTTACTCTATCATCTACAATTTGCATTATGATTTCAACAACGAACGTCATAGAGCAGAATGTTAAAGTAGAAAATCGATTCAAGGCCGATCAAATATGCTAGCCATGTGAAAGCTTTGCGAAGTTAGTAGTAAAAGCACATGAGTGAACTATGTGATAAAAACACAAAACCAAAAAAAGGGAGTTTTTTTATTTTCGTCACCTACGTACCTAGATAAAAACTTATTAGTTAGGTATAATTAAAAAATATATATTACAATTCCTTCACTAATTAATCGAAAGGAACTTCGTTCCATCTGGGTGTCCCTTGACACCTCTCAAGTTTTTATTTATTTAAATCTGGTTTTCACATATTGGATAACACTTTTCTAGGAATGTATACTAGTTTTATTGTAGTAGGTTTTTGTGGTCAGAATCGAACAAATAGAACGTGAGTAATCAATCAGTGCGGCTGCTCGCGCTGCATGCCGGTTAAAGCTTCGGCTACTTTTCCTTGTAAAATCGCGATCGGGACAAGTGCAGTTGAAACAGCGGGGTGCTGCTAGTTTTTAATCTATCTAAAAATAGGTAAACATTAAAATTAAAGTCCTGACAGCTCAAAACATTGGACGGATCGAACTAAAACTTTATAAGACGTAAACATAAGAAAGTATTTTAGAAAATACAACCACTTCTCAAACGAAGCCACGTGTAAAAGCCAGTTAGTAATGGATCTTAAATTGTTCATGCCAATTGATATTTAAATAAGCTGCCAGTTACAATTAGTGACGCGGCCAAAATAAAATATTAATGAGGACAATAAGCATGTCCTTTTTCTAGGCTAAATAACAATATCTTCACCACGAATAGAATTAAGCTTGAACTACACTAGAATCTTCGTAAATTACGTACACATACACAGAAAAAAAGTTTCTTGAAGTGTGAAATAATCCTCTCCTGCTATAAAATCATTTCTTGTTTTTAACCGACTTCAAAAAAGGAGGAGGTTCTCAATTCGTCGCGTATATAATTATATATTTTTTTATGTTCGCCGATTACTTACTCGAAAACGCCTGGATCTATTTGGAAAATTCTTCTTTTAGTAAATGTTCTTGCAAATAATAAATTAGTATTTTTAGTTGAATATTTATTTTAAATTAGGTATACTACTCATTTTTATGTAATTTTTAGATTTTTTTATACTAAAACCAAGAAATTATTCTTTAGCGTCTATAGGAAAGGGATTAGTAGGTATTTCTTGCTTCAAGAAAACCTTTTTTCTATGCAGAGCTACATATAGAGCCGCGCTGCGCCTGCGCTGCCCCGTGTGACAAAACTTTTCATACATTTTCAGTTCTAGGTTAACAATTAAACACTCAATTAGCCACACTCGATAAGCGTACCTAAGTATATTATTCCTGCATAAGTATGCTATGGTTATCAACTGCTCGCTTATCACATTAGGTAATTACCGGAAAATTGTAACCAATAATTTAAATGTACCTACCTAAATTGTAAATGGATTAAGACATTCTACTTTTAATTTTTGATTAATATGGACGAAGGCAATTCGATCGATAGAACTCCTACCAAATAGCCCGACGACTGTTCAATATACATATTAACACGTTCCCTGTGGATGCAATACTTGTGGGTAATTTTGAGGTCACTCTGACACGTGCGTGCACTAATATGGGTCACGACTCTATACAAATTTGAAGCCTTTTTATAGTTTACACGTGTAATTCTTGGCGTGATAACTTCTAGTAATTGGTGGAACAGCTGCACTCACAAAAAAGTTTCATTAAGTGACGTCATGCGTCATGGTAATATGACCAGACGCGTCATGGTAACTTAGGAAACAGTATTTAATAATATAATATCGCTCATCTGGGCTTGTGTTATGGTATGACGAATAGAAGACTTGTATAAAGGAAAAAATATATATAAATGAAAAATTAAAACAAAAATTAAATTATCATCGTTTTCTTATATCGTTATCACGTAAAATTATCGTCCGTAACCCGATTTCACAGACAACCATTTTTTTTGTGCATACACATGTGAACATCTTAATATATATAAATCTCGTGTCACAATGTTTGTCCTCAATGGACTCCTAAACCACTTAACCGATTATAATAAAATTCGCACACCATGTGCAGTTCGATCCAACTTGAGAGATAGGATAGCTTACATCCCGATATTCCCACGGGATCGGGAGTTACGCGGGTGAAACCGCGTAGGGCAGCTAGTACTCTATTAAAAAAAAGTTTGCCCAAACACCTGGTGACATTTTCATAGAGTTTGTCAGGACATAAAAGATGTGTTAAAAGTCTAAAGTTACTAAAAATTGAATACGTTCACGTGTGGTATTCGTCTCACATTTATTAGCTACACGGTTGACGTATTTAACACATCAAGGTAGGTATCTAAAACGTCTGACTTCAAATTGAATGGATCGATATCAATTTTCGGCCAATCGTAGTGTACCTGTTCGCCCTAAAGCGATGTACACACAAAGGTGGTACACAGGAGTGGGAATCCCACACGGTGTTTTAAAAATATTTACTTGATTTATTTTACTATTTACCTGCGGGAAATAAGGACCACCTTAATTAAAAACTAAATATTTCGTAATAGGGAAAATTACTTAAAAACAGGTCATCACTAAATGCATAGTATAATTAAAACAAAGTCGCTTCCCGCTGTCTGGTCCCTATGTATGCTGAGATCTTTAAAACTACGCAGCGAATTTTGATGTGGTTTTTTATAGATATGAGTGATTTAAGAGGTTTTTTAGTATATAAAACAAAACAACCACGCGTACGAAGTTGCGAGCAACAGATAGTTTTAGATAAATATTTGGTTTATTGTCAAAAACAATTCATTTGTTTCATTTTCTTCTTATTATTTTGTCAAAAATAACAAGGTTTATAAAAAAATTTGTAAAAAATATCTAATTTCATTTTGTTTTGTAGTAGGCTCTGAAAATATTAGACAGATTTTAATTAAATTTAGTTTGAGACCACATTGTATCCTTGGGAGTAATCTGGGCCATTTTTTATCCAAAAAATCCCACGGGATCGGGACTTAGATGGGTAAAACTGCAGGGCGCCGCAAGTCTTTAATAAAAGTCTTTATTACGTATTGTGCAAAGTATTGTATTGATTTGTATTTTGATGACACATTATGGCATCAGATGGCGAGTTCATGGAAACACCGGACGCCATTACTTGCTTAAATACCTAAACAATGCATGAGTTCGATCACGTACACTTGTGTTCTCCTCATAATATACGTAGGTAGGTGCCCATATATTTGTTAGTGTGATTTTATGTGACTGTTCGCAGAAAAAAACACACTCAAAAAATATTTACTTTTTTCTGATTTAGTATTTGTTGTTATAGCGGCAACAGAAATATATTATCTGTGAATATTTCAACTCTCTAGTTAGCATAGTTCACGAGATACCGCCTGGTGACAGACAGACAGACGGACGGACAGATAAGTCTTAGTAATAGGGTCCCGTTTTTACCCTTTGGGTACGGAACCCTATAAATGGTGTGGCAAGAAATATTCCTCTCCCTATAGAATATTTTTTTGTTTTTAGTAAAAAAATCTTAAGAGGAAAGGGTACCTGGGGCTTTCTCCATACAAACTATTACAAACGTAGTCGACTGTTTTCTCCCTGGATAATGACACTAGAGCAAATATTTTTGGTGCATAAAACTTATAACAGCCATGACCATGCCCCTATTTTTTGTTTTTTTTTTTAATTTTTTTAATTTTAATTTCTATGATAATTAGAAAATGAACAAAACCAAAACATAGGGGCATAGTCATAGCAGTTATAGGAATTATGGCACAAAAATATTTGTGCTACCTGTCATTATCCAGGGAGGAAACAGTCGATTACGTTTGTATGGAGAGCGCGCGCAGGTACCCTTTCACCTTAATGGTAAGTATATTATTTAATTTATTTTCTTTAAAATTAATATAAAGAACATTTACTAAAAACAAGAATTTATTATTTAGCTTCTTTATGAAGAGGATTATTTCGTGCTTGAAGAAACTTTTTTTTCTATTTATGCCTTGTTACCCGATGTTACAGTTAGGAACTCCCGCATCCGGGGCAGCCTTCATGTCCGAGACATTGCAGATAAATTGCAAGAGTGTCGCTTACGCTGGTACGGCCACGTCTTGCGAAAACCGGCTAGTTACGTGGGGAACAAATGTCTTGCCATGGCGCCTCCGCCGGGCCGTGGCAGACTGGGTAGACCCAAGAAGTGCTGGCTTGACGTCGTAAAGGGTGATATGCGTGCAAATGGCCTTACAACCCAGGATGCCGAAGATCGTGCGAAGTGGAGGCGTAAAAGTAAGAAAGCGGACCCTGGGCTCCCGAGAGGGATGCAACCGGGAACATCGCTCGGATGATGATGACCGCTGCAGACGATTTCAACAGAGCAACAGTTGATTGCCGTGGCTAAGTTTTGGGCGAGAATACTTTAGAATACCTATTCCTAGAAGTGCCTAACATTTAGGACTTTAGTACTCAAAACTGTATGGTTACAAAACTGCCAATTTAGCCAAGTGATTGCCTATTTAACCACTATGAAATAAAAATCATGTAAATGAAAGCACATAGATTTTAATAGGTTTATTTTTCCGGTTTAAATTATAACAGCTTCTAATTTTATCTTTACTACCATTGACCGCATTCCGATTTACATAACGCGACAAGCTTTCATTTCATAATTTTAAAGGACGTTTATACCTACTGTTAAAGTTACTAATGTTAAAAGATTTAAAACTCCCGCCATTTGTCCTTTATAAACATTCTCCCTTCACTCGATCCATCAATCAATATCCCATCCTTAATTAAAAAAAAAAAAACAACCACTTCCTTTTTTCCGCTTTCTCAACAAGAGAGCTCTCGCGACCAAAAAATCAATTAAATCAATAAAACTCAACTTATGTCGAAGTGAAAACCAAAATTAGCATCGACGGACCTATATAACGTGAACTTCCAACTGTGCTGCAAGCGGGGCCCTGCAGAAGAGGATATTTCAAATATACCTAAGGAAACCACGCGACAAACACCGACACGTGAGTCCTTTAATTCCCTTCCAGCATTATCCTAGCGGTCCCAAATCAAAAATCAATAATAATTTAGATACAGTCCACATCAACATCAACACCTACAACGAAATATTACCACTAAACTACTAGAAAATCTGCTCATGCGAGAGGTCGAAATCTTCGGGTTTTCTTGAAGTAAAATCTTAACAAAGTATGTACAATAATTTACATAGTAGGTACATATTAGGAAAAACCGCCATAAACTGTTATAATCACATAATATTTACTTTTTTTTTTACGAGTTTCTTACAAAGTTTTATGTATCTTTACTTTACTCATTAAGAGGCTGTATGTAGTAGGTAGCTGCCGGGCTGTATAGAAATGTGTGACATGCGAGATGATCCGCTAACTGTTTTTAAGCAAATTAGCATTTTTTTTAAGCTATTGCATAGCTTTTATCGCGGGCTTTGAGCGCAGCGACCGAATCAAGAAATTCCGTAATGAAAATAAAACCTAACACCACCACTCCGCCTACCATAAAAATGCTATGCAATAGCTTTACCGCGGCAGTCCCCGAGTGCCACACATTTTTTTAATTATAAACATTATATTTTTTTAGTAATAAGAACAGTAGGTACTTCGGTAATATATTGTTTGGTAAACAATAAAACACTATATTCGCCACACGATTTTTATGAGGAATTTTTGTGATTTTTTTTTCATCAAAATTTTGAGCCAGCTGCAGTCCGGCATGGTGACCATTATGCCAACTGGGTCGTCAAATTTTTAATATTTATTGATTATGAAAAAGTGTCGTTCATTGACTTGAACTGTACAGTCAGCAAAGGACTGAGGGTAACGGGTGCATATTTTAAAGTTGTAATTTTAAACTTTTGGATAATGACAAACTTTTTCAACCTTTATGAAAATGTTTCCAAGCTAAGATAATGAGGCTTACTTTACATTTCAACAATGTTTCAACAACAACCAACCTAGAATTTTGTGGTTTGAGACATCATGAAACATCGTCATTTTATCTTTAACTTTATGTTTCAAAAATCTAATCTTGTATTCAATTGTACAATACATAACATAGCATTGTGTTAAAGTAATGTACAAACTCTATGTTATAATTCAATAATTTACCAGTTTAATAATAACACCATTGTTACAATGTTATAAAATCCATAAGAAAAAATATTATTAGTATGTACTCGATAATTAGGTACTGCTAGCCTAGCATGACGACCAAAACACGATACGATAAAGCTATATCACGCGATATAACTACATCAACTCTCAAAATATGATAGATAAAGCCGCCATGTTGAATTTTTATCACAATTTTTATCGCAATTTATAATAAAAATTCAACATGGCGGCTTTATGTATCATATTTTGAGAGTTGATGTAGTTATATCGCGTGATATAGCTTTATCGTATCGTGTTTTGGTCGTCATGCTAGCTAGGCAGGTAGGTAGTTATATTTTAAACTGTAAAATGATTATAATATAATTGATTGAGCGAGCAAAGCGTCTGTGCAAAATTATTCTGCTAACAAATACTTGAGCAAAAAAAAATATGATAAAATTCTCCGTTTTTCTATATTACTATGAAATTGATAGTATCTCGTGAACTAGATTAAGCATTTAAAGTCACGTGTTTTTCATTATCTTCATCAGCATCTGAGAAGGGATCTGACGCCATTACACATAATATACGAACTTCAAGAACCTAACCTCTTTGCAAACATGTAATTTTTGTTTGAAGTTTTGCTTTTCTCTGTCAATAGGTAGGTATGTAAATGTGTATGTTGGTACTCGTCTACAGGTCGTATTTTAAAACCCGATCCGGACGAAAATCGGTAGGTATACGGGTTTTACGACTTTATAATTTTTTTTTGTTGTCAAGGATTTTTTGATAAACCCCCAAAAAGGTGCAAAATGAGGGTTACAGAATATCTCCTCCGAGATTCAATTTGAATTATTCCTTTATGATTTAAAAGGTAGTTTTATGCTAGTTTCATAAAAAAATTATAAAGTCTAATGAAAATTATCGGAGTGATGAGCAGATAAGCTCCTCAAAAACAGTAAATAGTTAAATCAAAATATTGCAAAAAAATATTGTGCTAACGAGGTGTAGTACTGTTCGAAAAAAATAATAATAACCTAAACATATTCAAACCTAAAGTCTGTCTGGGTTTAGAACACCAAATATTGCACAGAAGTGTACAAAACTTTAACCACTGTCTTATTCTATATATATTATATTCTAATGAAAACATCAAATTTTGCATTGGACTTGGCGGACTTGGTAGAGTTCTGAAATCACTATTATTTTAATGTTTTTATTCTAATTGACCGAACGAGCGAAGCGAGAGAGGTCTAGTGGCGAGATGGTCGGTCGGTTGTACCTATGTATCTATGTATGTTTGTTCGACGATAACTTGAGTACCGTTGCTCTGATCTTAATGATTTTTGGTATACGAGTAGTTGAGGACGATAGAATTTTTAAGTTCGAACTTGAGAGGGATCGGTTAGGGGGATTCGATGATAGGGGGTGCAATAGGGGATCTACCTATATGACAGGCGAACTATAGGGCAAATATACCCGAGTCGGGTATCAAATGAAAGGGCGTAACTTCGGTGACAATAATATGGTACCATGGAAATGATCTGATGATGGAGGTCGAAGGAATCCGCAGGAATTTATCATCTCGGCGGTCATTTTTATATCAAACTCATTTGTATCAAAAAGGAAAAAAACACTTAGACCTTCATGATTAAAAAATGACACTGTCAAAAAGCAAAATGACATGTTTTCTTTCTGTCATTGTCGTAAAAAATATGATTTCCAGATAATTTCAAAACCATTACATATTAACTTAGCTTTGATATTATGTCTATATATATATATTAATATATGGTCATCGTAAATAAAATTCAAATAATTCGTATAAGTTTAGAGTGCAAAGTCATGCACTCTTGTGTTCGTTCCCGATGGTCTTCGAAGGAGCTGCTTGAACCAGCTATTGATCAGCTAAACGGAAGCCGAAGCGAAAATTGGACCATCCTTCTATGGTTGATGTCGTCTGGGCCACTCAGGATGTACCTACTTACCTACCTTGGGTGAAGAATGTAGATTAAAAGCGTCTACTTATTCTACTTTCCCATAAATCGTCAGACCTCTCTTTGCTTCATATTCATAATTATTCATTTATTTCATAATCAAGGGTTGGTTTGGTTAACAATTATGGTGGATAATATTAAATAGTATTGCTAGCTGATCTAGAGATTCTAATTAAAAAACTTGTGACTAATCTTTTTATTATTTTTATTTAATAATAGGTTAGGGACTTATTATTGGACATATAGGTCCACCAATAATATAGGTCTCAAACTTCTCTAATATGTTTGTATCGAGGAGGAGCCTCTCTCCTCTTTACCTCTTTCGTTAGATTATGATGAGTACATACTCCATAGGTACCTACTAAAAATTTGAGTGTTAGGTAAGTCTGATGATAAAGACCCGATGAGAAAGGTGACAATAAGAACTTAACGATCTTGAGAACGAGATAGTCACATCATGTTTGCACTCGTTCAATGCACCTTGATAAGTAGGTATTCTATAGCTTCTGAAGAATCAGCTGATGATATCTGGGATCTGGTGATAGAGGTGGAAGAAGGCACTCAACTTCAAAGAAATATGACAAGATAAGTCTATCGTTAAAGTTTGTTAAAGTTGTCTTAATAAGTAGACACTCTAGGTGTTAAACAGGCAACTGATATCTGGGGTTTGGTAATATAGCCGGAAGAAAGCTATATGAACTCATCTCTAGATAAGTTAGGTCCATCGAGGTCACTTAATGAGTAGGTACTCTAGGTACTGACGTTATGGTGATATAGAAGGAATAAGGAGGGAGGAGTTTTTTAGTCACACACGATTTACATTCACTGTAGGTACTTATTCTCCCGAGTATCAGTAAAACGCAAAATAAAAATAGACGTTATTGAGACCAAGAAAATTAGGCTATGGAACTCATTTTCTAGACAAGATTCCTATGCCTAACGCGTTTAGATTCGTTAAAAGTAGTATAATAGAGTCAGCGATGTCCTGATGATAGTGATACGCATCACCTATCAATTAAACAAGATAGACCGAAGTATTTGAAGTATTTCGCCGTTATATCATACTTTACGCTGAAAAGTAAAAATCGATAAAAAAATCTCGTGAGGTCTCAGTTCGGGGCGAACTACTAGTAATATTTATCAAATAAATTTAAACTTAATCTCTAGCAAGACCTTAGAATCTTGCTTGAGTTGAAAACATGCAATAATAGCAGTTTTGAAGCTCTACGCCTGATTGTACGTCAAATAATACAAAACGTGAACCTTCTTCGTCAAAGACGAGCATCGGTGCAAAGGAGCCATTCTGCAGTTTATCCGTGTTATGTTCTTGTCCAGGAGCATGGACAGTGCCTCGCAGTAGCGCGGCCAGTTTCTCACGCATCTCATCGCACATGCGCGCGGTTTTAGACCACCGCGCTTCAGTCGCACGCGCTCACTCACGATCACTAAGATATTACACCAGTTTTCACTTAAAAACACTATATTTTACGTGTATATCAGATCAAGTGTATGACGAAACACTTATGATTATTACTTTGTTATGAATCACAACCGCAAATAACAATAAAATTGACGCAATATCTAAATAAAAAATCATGTGATTTTTTTAAATTAAATTGTTACGAGTAATAAAATGTGTGTAATAGAATAAGCGCGTGAATATGTGAGCAAAGAACAGTTGCGCGATGAGGACTGTCTATTCCGGGCGCTCTAGGAGAGCACGTGGGCGCCCGCCGCCGCCTGCCCGCCCCACCTCGCCGCCCGCCCGCCCACCGATCAATGGCCACGAGATTCGATATCACAATACCATTTACTAAAAAAAAAAAAACTTGAGAGGTGTCAAGGGACACCCGGATGTGAATTAGTGAAGAAATTGTACTTAATTTATTTTCGCGACACCACACTGCACGAAATAGAAAGACGAAACGAAATTAACTGGCTTGCTGTCTATGCAAAAAGTGTCGTTACAACTTTTGGTCTTAATTTTTTCCGCCTAGCCCCCTTTCACAACGCGTGATAGATAAGGAACTTTCGTTCCAAAAATACTATAAACTGCACTTACAACATTACAAAGTTTGTAATTTGTACCTACTTAAAAGCGCAAAATAATAGTGTCTTGAACATTTTGACAAGTATTTTATACGATAGCCTTTGCCCGCGACTTCGTCCGCGTAGGAGTAAAAAAAAAACCAACGTGACTAACGTTGTCCCATACAAACTTTGCCCCCCTTTTTCACCCCCTAAGGGGTAGAATTTCGGAAAATCCTTTCTTATCGGATGCCTACGTCATACAAAGAACACACCCTCCAAGTTTCAGTTCTCGACGATCAGTGGTTTAGGTTGTGCGTTGATCCGTTAGTCTGTCAGGACAAAGGATTTTATATGTAAAAAAAAAACAATTATACTTACCATTTCGCTCAAACATCGCGTTGCAATCGTAGCTTCGTAGCACATAGGGTCAACCCGTAGCAGACCTACGGTACGTGACGCATCGTAGTTGCCTACGACGTAGGCGGGCATAAATTTATAAATACAAAAAGCAGGTAAGTATCTATAGGTATTTAAACAACACGTGGACAGATAATGATCCAAGGACAGTCTAGTTTCCAATTGTGGGAATGGAATGATACGTTCCCGTCACAATAGTACGTCACTGTCTCGTAGACGGTTGAAGTCTGTTCGATACTCGAAAATATCTTGGCACCGATGACAATAATTAAGAACTTTAAATTACGGCTATCCGTCTTGACGCCCCGGTAACACTGAATGCAGTCCTTCGTCGATTGTGTTAATCAACATTAAACCTTGATACAAAGCCATAAAGATAATAGATAAATTAGATAGCGGTAAATTAAAGAAATTATTTAGTTAGTATAAAAATTCTTTGAAATCTATCAACGACCTTTCACATGGTATGAATTGTTTGAAATAAAGATACGAAGTAAAATTAAAGACACCCACTGTGCCATATTTACATCCACCCAGGTCCATATTTTCGCTCCTTTTCCGTCTGTCTGTCTGTCCCTCATGAACCGTGATAGCTAGACAGTTGAAAATTTCACAGATGATGTACCTATTTATGTTGCCACTATAACAACAAATACTATTAAAACAGAATACAATGGTACGGAACCCTTCGTGCGCGAGTCCGACTCGCACTTGGCCGCTTTTTTTTTCAATAAATGTTGCCATTATCCTTCATTAACTTTTAAATTAGTTAAAAGTTTGCTCTTTAATTATTTATTTTGATTCTGTGACTTTTCATGAACACATTTAAAACGTAAAAACGTTAATATGCGTTGTTCACAGTTTGTTTTTCGAAGCTTTTTGTGCACTTAATTGTAATAAATAATTGAATGAAATAATATCATTTAACAAGATCATTTGGCGTGTAACCAAAAAATAGAAATGCTAATGATTTTGTCGCGTAAAATTTAACATTCAAACCCGTCATTGATCGATTTTATTGCTTAATAGATTTACAAGTAAACAAACGCATTTAATAACGAGATATTTTGAAGCCTTGAAGCCTTAGTAGTTGGATAATTTATACAAACGCAAAACACCATTTAATTCAATTCATTTTTTTGAAGTGAAAACTTCTTTAGCGGCGTTGAGCACTTTTTCTGTAATGGGTATAAAATCTTAAACTCGCGTCAGGACACATGACATCGAAAAAGCGTAAGACGGATGGAGAGTAGACAGCTATCCCCTCTCTACGGCGCGGCGAAAATGTATGCCTGGGCCTACTGTTTTTAATTTGGCTGTGAGTGTATTAAGACGTACATATGGTATTTTTTAACGGACGACTATTGACGGACGACAAATGTCGGACGACTCTTTTTGCGTATGTTCTCGCGACATATGAGATTTTACACAGATATACAGTTTTTTTGCTTAAAATTAGTAACATATAATCTTGTATAATACGTGGGTACACGTTCTTAAACTTAAAAAATCATTAAACTAAAATATATTTTAAAAAGTCAATGAAGTCATTTTTTATTAATAGGTATTTGTAAAGATAATGTCAAAACTATTTATTTATAGATCTCAACTCTTCAACAGAATTAAACATCACTTCGAACAGTCATGCTTTTAGTTTCATTTTGGAATTGCCTTCACTAGGTACATAGTATAAAACAAAGTCGCTTTCTCTGTCCCTATATCCCTATGTATGCTTAAATCTTTAAAACTACGCAACGGATTTTGATGCGGTTTTTTTAACAGATAGAGTGATTCAAGAGGAAGGTTTTTAGATATAATACATGCATAATATAGCCGTGCGAAGCCGGGACGGGTTGCTAGTTTTTTACATATGATAGGTCATCGTTTGACCACTATCACACCTGCCTGATTGTAGGTGACGATGCGGCCTAAGATGTAGCACGCTTCCCTAGAAGATACCCATTCACTCGCGACTTGAAGAACACGTCAGGAAAGACCGACACAGGCGATTGATTCCATTATCATAAAACTACATTTATTCCCTTTAATACTGTTTCTTTTCAACGAACTTTACCCCCAAAAACAATCAAATAGGAGTAGGTACTTTTAACTACTTTCTTTCAATTTCAGGGCGAAGACTTTATCATTAGGTAAACCTACATGTCGTACAAAAACATTTCCTACGAATCGTGAAAATAGACATGGGTGAATACCCTCAAATGTCCTGACAGACAAACTGTCGCCTTCGAAGTGCGCCCTTCGTACGACCTTCAAATTGTGACCTTACTCTCTCCCTACTCACAATTCTTGGTACTTGTGTACTTATCTACTCCACTCAACCTGACAACTTCGTATATTACCCTTTGTTCTAATGAAGATACTTCTATTCTGTTAGATAATTAAAGTTTAGATCTTACATTGCAAAAGTAACTGAGTATTTTTGAGTTCTTTGAAGCTTTCGTGCAACGGGATTTTAGATTTTTTATTCAAAATTAGTTATTTACCACTTTTTTAATTATTAAGTAATTAATTTATTAATAAGTATTATACGTATTGTTTTTACTTTACAGTAGATGTTAGGAAATTGTACCGGGGGCTCTTTCCATACAAACTATTAGAAACGTAGTCCACTGTTTTCTCCCTGGATAATGACACTAGAGCAAATATTTTTGGTGCCTAAAACTTATAACTGCCATGACCATGCCCCTATTTTATTTTTTTAATCTTAATTTCTAGGATAATTAGAAAATGAAAAAACCAAAACATAGGGGCATAGTCTGGGCAGTTATAGGTTTTATGGCACAAAAATATTTATGGTAGTGTCATTATCCAGGGAGGAAACAGTCGACTACGTTTGTATGGAGAGAGCGCATGAGGTACCCTTTCACCTTAATCTATTCTACAAACTCACTCAAGGTAACTTTAAACGCATAGTATGGTTATGTTTCTTCGAATTTGGCATATGGCTTGTTAATATGGGGCAACAGTAGAGACATTAAAAGAGCGTTTATAGCTCAAAAAAAATGTATCCGAGCCATCTGTGGTAAAGGACCACGCGAAACTTGTAAACCCTTGTTTATTAAGCTGGGCATATTAAGTTTACCGGGTATGTACATATTGGAAATTTTTAAATTTGTAAAACAGCACCCACATTTGTTTCGAACTGCTATTCAGATAAACCCTAGGAATAAGAGATTTCATAACAAATTAGTACTAGACTACTTTCCTAAAATAAGATTAGTTCATAAAAATTGTTACAATATGTGCATAGAGGTATACAATAAGATTCCTGAACAATTTAAAAATGTACCTAAAAAAGCGGCAATTAAGAATTTGAGAAGATGGCTCGTCGGAGCTTGTTTTTACAGTGTGGACGAGTTCCTATCTGCTAGACGACTTATTGTTACATAAGCTTTAATGTTACCTACCTACACTAAGTTTGCATGCTGACCTCATGTTAGCGAGATAGAGAATCATATATAATGTAAAATGTAACAACTTGTAATAACCTACCTATCTCTAAGCAAATAAATGATTTGATTTGATTTACAAAGTATTAAATCGGTATATTTGTGAACGAAATGTTCTTTTGACTTTTGTTATAATGTTACAATTTTAAAGGAATATTTTTATTCTTACAGAGAGAAAATGGCGTAATTTATAGTTAGCTAGTGCTTTAAATAAATAAATTAAGGTACCGTAAAATATTATTATTTGTACACATTATTCAACAGACAGTCATGAATATAATTTATTACCTACGTTAGATATAGGTACGCAAAGCAGAGACATATATTAATTACTAATTGAAAACACCATTTTTAAATTACATAAAATATTGAAAAAATCATAGCTTAAGTATAACTGTTACGAAGGGCAGCTTTATCCCTTAAAGCGATCTCTTTCAGGCAACCTTTGGATGGACAAGAAGTTGAAAAACAAGCAAAAAAACAACAAAAATTTATTAAGGTACCTACCTATAATATTAAGATCTCCGTAATGCAAATATTTATATAATGACCAGTTATTAAGTAGTATTCCAAATTTTTTACTAAATATTTAGTTTTTAATTAAGGTGGCAGATGATCCTTATCAATCGCAGAAACCTTACATAATAATAAATACATTCAACAGCCTACTGTTGAATGTATTTATTATTATGTAATGTACTTAGATCAATACGGAGAACTGTGAAATCGTTCTTCAAAAAAATCATTTAACTTTCCTATTTGTTATGGATCGGTAGACACGAATGAACAGAGATTCTGTATTATAATTAGACGCGACGGTCAGTTATTCTGAGATTGCGAACGTGTCATGTGACCTGGCCTACAGCGGAGGTTGGGAACATAAAACGTTTGATAATTCTACGTAAAGTAAGCGCAATCCACGTTTCTTGTTGGTAATGATGCGTACCTTCATCACAATGGAGGGCAACTGAAATAGCATAGCATGCTGTGGTTGTTGGCTCAGTTTGTAATCGAAAGGTGTTATACAAACTAATTTTGTGACTCACTGAAATGCTTGCCGTAACCGCACGCCCGGTGCTATTTGCAGGACTGTGAAATTTGAATTGGCGCCTCCTCATTGCTATA
The DNA here is from genome assembly GCA_907269075.1 of Idaea aversata. Classification (NCBI taxonomy): domain Eukaryota; kingdom Metazoa; phylum Arthropoda; class Insecta; order Lepidoptera; family Geometridae; genus Idaea; species Idaea aversata. Next base: position 6,747,616 of record OU026084.1, read on the forward strand.
CGACTTTTTAACCTACTTCAAAGAAAGGAGGAGGTTACATCTAGGAAGGAACTCTATAGGAAGGTATCTAGGAACTTCTACACTTGAGAAGTTCCGTACCAACGGGTATCCGAGTTTCCTACAGAACTTCCTGTTACGTTATAATACGCTCGTAAGAAATTATTAACAAACAATCACCGGGAACCACAATAAATAAATTATTATGAATTTATGGTTAGTATTTGGCAATCGTGTTATATGATCAACATATCCACATGTATTTAATTCTGAAACGTATAAGTTTTAAAACATACCTAACCCTCTCTGTTGGCTTCGCTGTAGTCGTGCAAAAAGAGAAAAAGACTCATCAAAAAATCTCTGAAACTAACAAAAGCTTCGAGTTTGAGACATCGCATGGGGATTACTAAGAAACGATTTTGAGAAAGACCAAAAAAAGACGTGATAATTATTTTATTTCTGTTTAAATTAAAATCTGTTTTGTAGAAAATTAATATCACACTGACACTAACGCGGCAAAACCGAGGGACACAGCTCGTATTTTGTCGTATTTATGTCTTCGTGTTAATCAACAAAATTTTCTTCACGATTTTTGTGTAACGTAATTTAACCAATTTATATAGCTGTTTGGCATTCATTAAGTAATGACTCATTGAATTCATAAAAAGTAAGACCCGTCATTTAATTTATACCCAATTAACATGTATATGTGTGGTATGTATATCTCTGCTTCCACTACCTTATCAAGTTGAAATACGACTGGAAAATCATCAAAACGAACAAAGAGGACCCTTGTTTGTATTTAATGGTAATTATGATTCCATTTATCAGAAACGTTACCACTGTATAAATAATCGCTACATTCAAGTGGCCACTCGAATCTCGCATGATAACAAGACACTTATCAACTTGACTTCCAGGTAATTTGAACCATAGGTAAGTAGAGTAGATACCTAAATGACAGCTCTTTGCCGCTAAAAGCTTTTATCTGAGAGAGGAGAACTAAACCATCCCGAGAGGAATCAACAACTAATCAATAAATTCCACGCATGCGTCAGATTGAGTTAAAATGTCTAGCGAACGTAAGAGCGTGGGCGGTTGATGTAATAAATGAAAAATATTAGGAAAAAACAACGTAGAATTGAAATATAGTTTTTAAAAGTTACGATAGACGTACTTAGGTACCTATAGATACTACAAACAATCGCGTTGGTTCATTACTATTACCACATGAGGTTGTATTATTTACTCATGTGCTATTACCGCTAAAGTGATTGAAATGTCCTTCGCCCTAACTCTCAATGTCATTCTCGTCCATTGAGATTGTTGGGACGATAATATATACTCATAATAAATGCGATCTGTTATCTGAAAGGGCACGGCGCTAAAGATTTTGATCTAAAGATGAACACTCATAAATTAATTTTAAGCATGCTTGTAGGTAAGTACCTATCTAGGTACTTATATATGTATAGGTATTTTACAAAGTTCGTTATCGTGAAAAATAAAACTCTGTGCAATCAGTATCGAAATTTGTTGCAAAAATTGCAAAAACTACATATTTATATGCAAACCTGATGCAATGTCAATCTCGTGTGTAATAATGGTAAGGTATTTTAATGCAATTTATTTTTTTTCTAGAGCAAATTACTTTTCTAAGATTTTCGTGACTGAAACTCATATGAAACTATTTTAACGTGTAATACAAAATAAACGCGATATTAATATCCTATAATAAAATAGTTTCACTATGTTATTTTTAGATTAATACATACATACATTATACACACATACATTTCATCCCTAGGGTACATTGTTACCCTAGGGATGAAAGTAACATATTTACTCCCAAGACGGGATTTGGCACCCGAGCGTAGGTAGGGCATATAGGAACTCCTACGAAGAACTATAGGGAGTCTCTAAGCAAGGTATCTTAGGACCTTCTACACAATTTCAACCTTCGACCATACAACTACTACCTCTATGACTTCAATTTCACCAGTTCCGGACCAAAGAGTATCCTAGTCTCCTATAGAACGTGTTACGTTATAATATTATTATTTTTTGCAGGACATTCCGCACATCGCCATCTAGCCCCAAGCTAAGTAACTAGACTTGTGTTATGGGTACTAGACAACGGATATATTAATACTTATCAAATATCTAAGCAATATCAATATCTAAGACAAATATCTAAGCATAAATACATGTCTGAGGCGGGAATCGAACCCGCAACCCTGTGTTTAGAAGTCCGGCGTGGTGACCATTGTGCCAACAGGGTCATCAAATATGCACGTAAGAAATTAATAACAATCACCGGGCACCGCCGTTGAAAGCAACTCCATAAATTATTATGAATTTATGGTTACTATTTGGCAATCGTTTTAAATGAGCAACATATCCAGAATATCCACATGTATATTCAATTCTGAAACGTACCTACCTATAACCTAGCTTACATCAAATGAAATGCGCCCATATAAGTTTTATTTGCAATTCATTATATCATTACAATTATCGACTGTTTTATTTGCTTGATTTGATTGTTTATTGTGAGTACGTAGGTTATTTCAATTTGTTATGGCTATCAGAAAATAGGTAAGTACTCTGTTTTTTATTGAATCCTTTATCATTATTTAGTGTGGCTTTGACTCAAAGATGAAGAATATCTTACAGGTTAAAGTTTAAGCTTTTTTTTAAGTTTAAGTTTAAAAATTCTTCTGAAAATTGGTCACTTACTTATCAGGGCCTATATTCACTAAGGTTCAAGTCGTTGGGCGCGCGTGATTAGGGGCGGAGGGGGGTGCGGTTTTTGTATGGAAATCTTGTCCTAATCACGCGCGCCCGACGACTTGAACCTTAGTGAATAAAGGCACAGGTTTGCATTTCTAGCTTTTTGCGTCGAAATCGTATTAACCAGTAGGTAGGAAATTTCTTGCATCAATTTTGGTATGTATACCTACCTATAATTTAAATTCTTACATCTTTTTTAAGCCAGTAAGCATCTTTAATGAAACCTTGTCGTGGACTTTTTGCGTTTAAACTGTATCAACTTATTATCTTCGAGTATTCTAGCAATAACTTAAGGCTATTTATGCTGCCAAGCGCAACGCGCCAGAAATACCCATCGCTTACAACTAACATTGTTGATTGTAACAAATGTGTTTTGTATTTCTCAAAAGTGCTGAGATCGAATTGTAGGTTAGTACTTTACCGATAATTTGGGGTAATTTGAGACGAAAAATCCTTGTCATTAAAAAGTATACTAATAATTCTTAATTAAAGTCACACCAAAATATCATTGTAAATCTCACCTACAATTCAATCTCAGCATATTTGTAACAATCAACAATTTTCACCAATCAAGGAGACCGGCGACATATCAAATGTAATGTACAGGTTGTGCAGCGAATGGTGAGCGCTGGCGGAAATTGGTGGGGATGGTTTGCGCATGTACAATCGCGCACAGAATTATTACAGCCAAACCGTCATACTTTGTTTACATACCGTATATGATTTTGCCCAACCAGAAAAACATTCATTTAAATACTATTACTATTATACAGTTTATTTATTCACTGTAATTTACACTATTAAACTATAGATAGACTACTAATATGGAACTCAAATTAAATAAACATATTTTTTGGTATCTTTTATTGTAATTACCTTTTATTGAAACAACTACCTATTGACTACTGATCTTCTATTGATCGATAATCTGTCACTGTCACTTTAAACTGTCAGATTGCTGTCAAATCTATATTTTCTATTGTTTTTGGCGCGAACTTCAAACCACGGAACTAATACTGTCCTGTACATTTACTGAACAAAGGTACAAACATGGATTTCTATGCCTGCACCAATGATTACCAGTTTTTCTGTATAAAGTTGAATTTTCGATCTGGGTAATGTTAACCGAGTGATGGTAAATTTTTATGTGCGCGACAGTACTTAGACGTGCGGGAGCGGGACAGAGCGCGGCTAAAGACGTGTGTGCGGAACAGAGAGCGATGATGTGAGCAACTGACCCTCCCTTCGCTCCTGTCCCCCCGCCCAAACAGACCTAAAAATTGACTTCTGCGCATACCCCTTCCACTTTCCGCCATCGCTCACCATTCGCTGCACAACCTGTACGTACATACTACTTGTAAGTTACTTATCTATAAAAACAAGGGTAGTCCCAAAATGGACCCTCGCATGTACCTATCTAGCAACCATCCCTTCATTATAAAGGCACCCACGCGACGTGTCCTGTCCACGTCAACCGAAACAAAAACGATAGAGATATAAAGAGACAGAAATGTCCACACTTTAATATTTAGGAACCTACTTCCAAGGACTTTGTTTGAACGGGCCGTTTATTTTTATATCTATGTCTACGTTAATTGCCTACTACAACTAACATTTAACATTTTACCGATCAAAATAGCGGTGGTCACGTTCAACAACTAATTGCTTATAATAACGTCATAATTTGGAACGAATAGAAGGAAAAAGAATGTAGCTAATCTAAAGAGGTGCCTAAAGAGGATATAATCACTACGCTTTGCTGTGCCCTTCATAATATAGTTATTTTTTATTTTTTTCTCATGGACTTTTACTTTTAATGACTGCAATTTCGAGTACCTACTTAGAGATTGAAACATTTTTTCTATATCTATGGTTTAATTATGATTATGTTAATATGATCCACAAAATACTGGGCCTATTTTGATAAAACTTAGTTTGAGGATACATCGACGCCTAGGGAGTAAAATAGGCTATTTTTATCCCGATATTCTCACGGGATAGGGATTTACTCAGAAACTACAGGGCGCTTATAGTATTAAATAAATATTTAGTTAGATTTAGTATGTACTAGCTTTAACACATTTTATAAAGATATCGGTAAGTATTTTTTTTATCAATTTGCAATTGAATGAAGACAAATAATAGGTAAGTAATTCTAATTCGTAAAGGTTGCTTCACCGATAATTTGATTCTTAATTCGCCAATTTAAGCGTATTAAGTAAGTATTATAATTCAGTTAGGTTTAGAATTGTAGCTTTTACACATTTTAAGATATCACGGTATGGGTGTTTTAACAATTTGCAATTTAATGAAGACAGATAATAGGTAACTCTAATTCTTCAAGGTTGTTTCACCGATAATTTGATTCTAAATTCGTCAATTTAAATTAATAAAACCTAACTATATTTACCAAAGAACAATGGAATAATTAAAAATTGTAGTTAAAGAAGGCTACGCCTTTTTCATCGTCAATAACTTGATGGCTTAGACTGAGCGTCGATCGATGTCTTCTAAAAACCTAATAGAGAATGTACAATCCGGCAAAAAAAAGGCAGACCCACCATAAAGCTCCAAAATTGATTTGACTTTAATTTCTCCATTTCAAATAATATCCTCCAATATTAATGTTATCTTATCTTGACCTTTGTGATTAAAATCACATTAAAAATAACCCTATGAGTTTCTTGTGCTTTCTTCTTATTGGTAGGCACATTCCAAAGGCACACATTCTTACTTAGTTTTTAAGACGCTTCAATATCATTTCATGGAAATTGTGTGATTCCAAAAAATTCCAAATGTATAAAGCATTTATGAATTTTGAATTTGCTTATTAGAATGTTTTAAACTCAAGCAAGATTTTATTTTAAAGTCCTTCAACTCATTTTATCAGACAACAGCCGGTATAGAACTCTACGCTGGGTCTGCAATTTTATTGCCGACTGTCCCACATGAGCCTTTATTAAGGCGATTAATATAAGATCATGATGATAAATAATGTCAATTAAGTACTTATTATTTTCTGCTAGGTCGTAGAAAAGTAGGTACCTAACAGGTAAGCGTTTCCAAAACCTAGATTGTGAAACTTTTGTGCTGAATTGAAATTTTATTTTTGCACAATCTTGCTAGGTAATCTAGATAAAGTAGTTACCTAAAGCGTGGTGTGGGTAGAAAAGAAAGAAACCGGTCAGGTGCGAGTCGGACTCGCGCATGAAGGGTTCCGTACCATATTGTACCTACGGGAGCTTCATATAATTTTTTTCCTGTTTTTAGTATTTGTTGTTTAATTGGTAACAGAAATATATGTCTGTGAAAATTTCAAGTCTCTAGCTATCATGGTACGGTCGGCTGCATAATTGCAGACCCACCGTAGAGCTCCAAAACGTCTGTAATAAGAATGTTTTCAACACGAGCAAGATTCTAGAGACCTACTTTAGGTGAAGTTTGAAGTCTTCTAACTCATCAATTAATCAAACAAAAGTTATTAAAATGCAAACATTTCAATAATAGTAATTTTCGAACTCTACCGAGGGCTGCAATTATTCATCCGACTGTACATGAGATACAGCCAGACGAACAGACAAACATCAGAGTCTTGGTAATAGGGTAAAAACGGGTTACCCTTTGGGTACGGAACCCTAAAAAAACATGTCGATTTGATCCAAGTAACGAAAATCATGTTAAAGAGACATGATTTTACAACTACTGGGCTTTTAAGTATCCCTTCAAAGTGATGTCGAATTAACGGCCCGCCAAATTCATTTATTTTCCTAAGTTTTTCGTAAAATGAACTTTATATTTTTTGTCAAACGCGCCTTTGTAACATGATATCTATAACTAACTTCTAATCGGCTCTAACTAAAAACTATAGAGAACTCTGCTTCTATTCGAAACTATCTCCATATTGAAATGAAAATGTAGTTAATGAATTAACCGTCAGCAATTATTGTTAATAACACTGTTATTTATTTAGGTTAGTTTTTAAGCTTTGAAAAGTGTTTAATAGGTGGGTAATTAGGTATGTTTAAAGGCGCGGTTTACAAAGTAATGTTACATTTTGATTTGCCACACGAGTTTTAGAGTTAACTCAACGTACGGAACTCCGAAAACGCTCGTGGGTAAAAAAAACTACAAAATTTCTAAGACTTTACTGTCCGTCCGTCTGCCAGTTAGTCTGTCACCTGGCTGTATCTCATGAACCGTGATAGCTAGACCGTTGAAATTACAGATTAACTATGTATTTCTGTTGCCGTTTCAACAACAAATATTAAAAACAGAAAAAATAAGTGTAGCTCCCATACAATATTGTACGGAACCTTTTATGTCCGACTCGCACTTGGCCGATTTTTTTTTCAAAATAAATGATAAAAAGACTTTCGCGGGCGTGGGCGGGTTTACCCTAAGCAGAAAAAAAATGGGATCAGATGCGTAGATGTTCTACGTCGTAGCAATATTTCGTAGCAGGAAACTTTCGTGGAAAGGACAAACTTTCAAAACACTTTGAATGCCAAATATCTTTGTAGATAGAACATAGATTCATGTAGATATTATGGAATTCACTAGTCCGTGAAGGGACCGTAACATGAAGATGGAATCAAGGTCATTGTGTGTCTACAGTGCAATGCCTTCAGAAGGTGAACGATTTAAAAAAAATAATTAATTTAAAAAGATACCGTATTTTCAATTAAAAATGGGATTCATTTTCACAGGCAGGAATTTAAAAAATTATGTCTTTTTTTAACCGACTTAAAAAAAGGAGGAGGTTCTCAATTCGTCGCGTTTTTTTTTTAATGTATGTTCGCCGATTACTCGAAAACGCTTAGACCGATTTGGAAGATTCTTTTTTGTTTTGTGATATTTAGAATAAAACGTTAGAATCATAGATGCAGCGGTTTCAGTTTAGATAGCTTGGTTCTTAGATTTTTTTATTATCAAAATTGTTTTTCCTTCCGTAAGTGTACAGTCAGAAAAGACTGAGGGTAACAGATACATATTTTAATGTTTTATTTTTATAAATAACGGTTCAGTAATTGTTAATTATTCTGCTTGATATCACTAAAGCTTTCGAAGTGTTAGTTATTTCATGCAGAATAACCAAATATTATTGAACAATCATAAAAAAAATTAAGACTTTAAAATATGCACCTGTTACCCTCAGTCCTTTTCTGACTGTACATACTTCTTGTTTGTATACATGTATATTGCATACTTACCAATTTCGGGGATAGGTAAAATTAAATTAAGTCATTTTTAACCGAATCAAACATTAACCTAGGCTAAGAAAAGTAAGGGATGTCTAGGTAGGTAGATAATTGTAAGAGGACCCACGTGGTAGGTAAATGTTTAAAAACGTAGGTAAAGAATAGGTATGTAGGTTGGTACAATCAGCACACAAAGGTGCAGACCCACAGTAGAGCCCGAAAACTGCTATTACTAGAATGATTTCAACTGAAGCAAGTTTCTAAGGTCCAGCTTGATGAAAACATTTCAACAATAGTAGTCATTTTAGAACTCTACACTGTGTCTGCAATTATGTTACCGACTTTACCTATATCATGTAACTAAATTGTATCTATCGACAGACCACATATTGTCAGTAAAACAAGATCAAATTCTGCAACACGATACCGCTATTGCATGAGCTACAAATAGATAGTGCTCTACTGCAATTACTTTCGCAGTTCTTTAAATGTTGGTAAATAATATGACTTACCATTACATGCATTCCCTGTCGGCTGTCCATGCTGATGCATTGCTCGAAGCACCGTTTTAAGTGTGTAGGATCGCGCCCTTTCATGTCACAAGCGAGACTGAAGCGCGCGCGGCCGGCTTGCGAACGACGCTGAAACACTGAGACCGGCCCCCGCGCGTCCCTCGGCACCCCTCCCCGCATGCGCAGGCTACCTCCTCAATGAGGACCTTGTTCCTCTGAGCAATCAGCTAATGAATGGTGCCACTTAAGTCATGCAACAACGACACGTGATTGATACACCAATATTATTTGAAACTAGCGACCAGCCCCGGCCTCGCACGGCTATATTATGAACGTATTGTACATATAAACCTTCCTCTTGAATCACTCTATCTATTAAAAAAACCGCATCAAAATCCGTTGCGTAGTTTTAAAGATTTAAGCATACAAAGGGATATAGGGACAGAGAAAGCGACTTTGTTTTATACTATGTAGTGATAGTGATGATGATATTATTGAAAGGAAAGATTTTTGTTTGTTACAAATAGGCTCTGTGACATTAAACTTAGTATGAGAATACCTTGATTCATTGGAAATAATATAGGCTACTTTTTATCCCGATATTCCCACGGGATCGGGAGCTACGCGGGTGAAACCGCGGAGCGCTGCCGTTGCAAGTTTGTAACAAAAAATGAGCCCAAAAGAGTCGGTTACATACAAGCAAACATACAGGTGAAACTAATAAAAGCGTGTTAATAAAAAGCAAGCAAACATACAGGTGAATGAAACTAACAAAAGCGTGTTAAAAAGAAACTATATGTCATCAAGATGCCATCCATACTTATTGCATAGTGCATAGCCGACCTTAAAAACTTCTTACTTAAAACCTCATTGGATAAGAAAGGACTCTAGCGATCTAGACGTCTATTAATAAATTAATATTCTTTTTTTAAACACTGCAAATAGAGTCAAGAAATAACAAACTACCCTACTCTACCTACACGACATTCTAGTAAACATAAAAACAGTCCATTTACGTGTGTGCTTACAAGGTTTACGATATGATCCTTTCGACCTTCAAATACCCTTGAACTTACAACGAAAGCAATAAAAAAGTAGGCTTGTAAAAGTTACATAAGTAATATACCTACGTATTACGAGGGTAGGTACCTATAATGTGCCCAAAGTATATCTAAATGAAAAAAGTTTTTAGAACTATGATAGGTTAAATCTATGAGGCCGCCCTTTGACTTAAGCTTTGTTTCCATAATGTAATTTAAAAACTGGCCAAGTGCGAGTCAGACACGCGTACAAATGGTTCCGTACCATTATATTCTGTTATTAGTAAGTATTTGATGCGGCAACAAAAATACATTATCTGTGAAAATTTCAACTTTCTATTTCACGGTTCGTAGATACAGCTTGGTAACACACAGACAGTAGAGTATCGTTTTTTACTCTTTGGGTACGGAACCCTAAAAACAGGGTTCGAAAATATCCGATATCACTATCACTACATAGTATAAAACAAAGTCGCTTTCTCTGTCCCTATTTCCTTTGTATGCTTAGATCTTTAAACTACGCAACGGATTTTGATGCAGTTTTTTTTAATAGATAGAGTGATTCAAGAGGAAGGTTTATAATACCTACATGCATAATATAGCCGTGCGAAGCCGGGGCGGGTCGCTAGTTTATTATAAATATCAAAATATCGGATATTTTTGATATAATATTTTATATATTTTTGTATTGATATAGGTATATCACCAAAAACCGTTTGATAAATATCGAACCCTGCCTAAAAATGGCGTTAACATTAAAGAATTTATCTATCTAGGTTAGATTTGAAGAAAAGAATTATTTTTGATGATTTTTATTTATTGATATAAAATTAAAAGCGACCATTATTACAGCGTAATTAATGTTACCTATCTTAATTTACTCATATTTTAGGGGAGTTTTCAGTAGAGAAACAATTACATTGGTTTTTAAAGGATTTATAGATGGCGCCTCTTCCAGAATTCCATCTACAAACTTTCTTTAAAGTTTCCTCGTATTTTTTGTTACTTATTAAAAATGCCTTTTTTCGGTAATAAATGATTTATTTATTTAATTCTTACACCGGACAAATTAATTTAGAAAGCTTCGTACGCACGTTCTTTGGCTACGTATTTAAAAAATAGAATAGCAGACTTGTGCTGCCATCTAGCGAAGCATAACGGAACTAGTATTTTTAATGGACTTCAAAAATTCGGTAGGAATCTTCTTTTTTTATTTAGCTTTACTCCGATTACTTTTTATTTTAAATCCTGAAGCAAACCGGCGCGGCGGGTGTTTTAATATTTTTTTTAGGAATCTTTATTGTAATGGATTAATTGGCATAAATGTAAGTGTGAACTGTGTTAATCAGATGTATAGGGTAGCGCCATCTAGCTGACAGTTTCGGAACCAGTGTATTTTTCTAAGAAAATTCCCCATAACATCCTATAGGTTAATGCTATGAATAACATAAGTTATAAAACGTTGCAATGTTCAAATTGATGTGAGAATTCATAGAAAAAAAAGATCATAATAAATTATTACGAAAACTTTGTACATGCTGCAAAAAGTTAATTTACAGTGACACGTTTCATTGAATTGTTATATTTTTAAGGCAAATATTTTTATTTAAAAAAATGGTTATCTGTAAAGTCTGTATCCGGACGATAATTTTACGTGATAACGTCATAAGAAAAAATTGATGGTAACCATGGCAACGATAAAACGTTGCTATCGTTACCTTGTCAATAACATGAGGCGTTCCAGTAACGACGCGTGATGTCACACTTTTTTGAGATTGCAGGTGTTCACCAATTTATAAAACGTTATCACGTCAAAAAATAAGCGATGAGATTTTCAGTTCTATTATGAACCCCAAACATTTCACTCGAGCGAAATTTTGAGTCAACCTTTTTTTTAAATAAAAATATATTTTTTTACAAATAACGTAGAATATGCGGCAGATTACTTGAACAAAAAATGCTCTGCACATGATTATTATTTTAAAATGGGCAGTAACGCCATCTTGTGTAAAGTTTCTGCCGCCTATTTTACCTACATTTATATTACAGTATACACAAAGCCTTAGTAAATGGCAAGGTCAAGAGGTGAACTCATAGAAAACGATAAAAAAATGTACATAGGTGTTTACACTGAGTTACAAGTTACACTGGGAGGTGACATGTCATAGAAAAAGTTTGCATCGAACCGACAGCATGTTTGCATGCATCAAATGTTGTTTGATTCTTAAAATTCGTCGTACTTCGCAATTTAGCAAGCTATTTTAAGAAATACGACGTATTTTCGTTTTATTACACTATCGTAACAGCTAAATTACTCAATTACAACAACCAATTACTAATAATCGGAGGATGTGGAATTGATTAGTACTTTTAATACTAGAAGCTCATGATATAGCTTTTCCCCGATTAAACAAAAATCACAATATTCAGCCCCGGATCATCTATTGAATAAAATGATAAGTTATGATGGTATGATGAACATTTTTTTTATTTATACAGTTTTACCTAATCATTGTTTCTCGTTAATTAGAATGTAATAATACTTGCAAAACAAATAAGTTATTTTATTTATTTTCTTTTGTATAAAATTAGTGTTACAGTCTCTGATGTAAAATACGTTTTCATTACTCATACTCCGAAAGTAGGTTAAATATGCCTGAAGAGCGTGTAGAAAATAAAATTTCCAGCCCTAGGGCTTTTCACTTTCACTGACAGCTGTCATGTCAAATTATGGCTTCGCACGACTTGTGCAATCTGCATGTAGCCAGTATCAGTATCATTACGCATTAATGCGTAATGATACTGATACTTCAAAAACCTAACCTCCTTGCTTTTTTTTTACACCAAAGAATAATAATTATGGCTTGGCACGGCTCATGCATACTGTCAGAGTTTAGTACTAAGTAACTATTTTTTCTTATTTTATTATGTTTTTGAGTTAAGTTTAATCTGGTTTTTCATTTATGATTGTGTATTTTTTGTAAATAACATTTTCTAGACAAACCGTGTTACAAAAACTGTAAGTTAAATCTACGGACTTCGCGTCATTTCCCAATGTTGGATTAACTCATTAATAAAAACTTCTTCGGTAAGTACCGCCATATTTAAGTATTGAATACAAATAGCAGAAACCTAAAAAAACACTACATAATGTATAACCTCTTTGGTCCCAACCTTGTAAGAGGATCAGGTAGTATAGACACATGAGTAACTACTCATGTGGTATGGAGTCTCATAGTCTCATTCACTCTCGTTGTTATGAAGAATTTTATGTATTATTCGTAATGAAAAGCACAGTGTTTACCTCGGGTGAAAGACTCATTAAGTCCCTCGAACTATTAGCACCCTCGCTACGCTCGGGCGCCAAACTCCGTCTCGGGACTTGTAATGAGTGACTTTCACACCTAGGATAACAATGTACTATTTTAATAAATATATTTGTAAAGCAAAAATCTCTGCAAAAAATTCTTTGACATGTCACCTCCAGCGAAATATAGAAACTCAGTGGTTATTTATAATTTTACATAAACATAACAGATTAACAATAATTTTACTGGTTTTAAAACTATTCAATACCATATTGCTTTTGACAGTATCAATTAATATTTTAGTTACTCAATACCCATAATATTCGTTTAAATAAGCTGGCTGCATTAGGCATATCTCTAAGCTGCATTTACTTTAACCTAAATGTATGATAGAGTATTTGTTAAGTCATGTCTTTGCATAAACTGTAGACATGAGTCATCAACAAATCATGTAATAATAACCAGCTTTGTTCTGAGAATACACCAATTTCTATGTACCTATAGCTTATACTGTGAGTAATATCTAATAACATTAGCTACTTATATCTAACAATTTAAAGTCCAAATATATACAGAAATGTTTGAAGCTTGTAGGCGTTTAGAAACTATTGAGCTATGCTATGTAATAATGTTTCAACCGGAACTTAATTATTTTTTGAAAATTTTGAGCACAGCCCATTTTACTGTCTTAAAAAATTCTGTGTATTTGGTTTCTGTGGTATTTTTTAAATTAGCCTATCATATTAGAACTGTGCCTTTATTCGCTAAGGTTCAAGTCGTTGGGCGCGCGTGCTTAGGACGAGATTTCCATACAAAAACCGCCCCCCTCCGCCCCTAATCACGCGCGCCCAACGACTTGAACCTTAGTGAATATAGGCCCTGATTTAATTTAGTTTAAAGCATTTCTTTAAATGTCGATAACATCAATTTTTCAAGTTTTTTGGGTTAAAACATTATTGCATAACAACGCTTAAATTAAAAGTGCTGTAATTAAACAATTTTAAAATAATAAGGGTAGTTTTTATATTTGTAAATGTGACCTAGACTACAGTCAAAACAAGATAATCGAGAAATATTGTAAGGGGGGTTTAACCTCTTGATCAAAGTAAAGTTCCCATTGTTTTGATTCATTTGTGTGATGTGTTTTGTTTTGACCTTAAGACTCAATTTACACCGCGCGGAACGGAATGGAAGCGTCAATTCCCCCCCATGACGCAGGAATTCACTGAAATGCTTGAGCATTCCCCCGAATTCCCGAGTATGCACGAAGGACGTTCCGTTGTTACTGTGACCGTCTTCCCCCGTTCGCGCCACTTCCCGCAGATGACGCGCGTCCAATTTTTTGGCTCGTATTTAATTTGTGTGTTATACAATTGATATAAAGTTCATAATGCAATTTCGTCGCAAAAACTCGCTTCTATTCCATTCCGCGGCGGTGTGAAATGAGCCTAACTCCTTATAGTTTCCGTAAATGTTATCACATTGTGACATAACAATAATGAACTTTAACATTACTATAATATAGACAATAAAACAAGGATATCACATATTATAACCAACATTGGTACGCTACTACCATCCTATCATACCAACATCGTTAGAGTTGTCACTGTTGGAACAAATGCAGAAAGTTAAGCTTGCATATTCTAGTAATATTTTACTACAGATCACAAATATTAAGAATATTATACTTGCAAATGCAAAGTGTTTTATATTATTATCGATTTTCGTAAACAAATAATTGTACTTATGAAAAACAATTTTTAGAAAACCAATCTGTGTAGTGCACTAGTGCATTTCAAACAATTTTATAAACATTGTGTATAACAAACAATCTCCCAAATGTGATACCTAATATCTCTATACATTTTTTTTACATGATAGTAGTATTATAAAAAGAAATATTTCTTAGACATAATGTTATACTAATATGTAGGTATTTTATAAAATTCCATATCTAATATTTATCAGGTGTGAAGCGTGGCAGCGAGGCCTAGCATGCACAGTTGTCACCGTCCCTGTTGCGTCCGTTGTCATTGGCATTTAGTTTGATCTGGTCCGGGAACTCATTGTACAGCTCCGCCTCGGTCTCCTGGGCGAGGGCGTTACGGGCGATCGTCTGGAACGCTAACTCCACATTCACAGCTTCTTTGGCACTAGTCTCAAAGTAGGGGATGTCATTTTTACTCTGACACCATTGCTGAGCGCGCTTAGCGGACACAGCCCTATTGTCCAAGTCGACCTTATTGCCTAGGATCACGAAGGGGAAGTTGTCCGGATCTCGTGGTGACGCTTGTATCAGGAACTCGTCTCTCCAACTCTCCAAGGACTTGAACGTGTTGGGGGCAGTTACGTCAAACACTAATACGCAACAATCCGCCCCGCGGTAGAACGCCACTCCCAGGGACTGGAATCTCTCTTGGCCAGCCGTGTCCCAAATCTGCATTGTGACGATCCTGTCGTCTACAATTACCTCTTTCGTGAGAAAATCTGCGCCTATTGTTGCCTTGTACTGGTTGGAAAATTTCTTGTTGACAAACTGATTCATTAGCGAAGTTTTACCAACACCGCTGTCCCCCAGGATGATCACCTTCAACAGTACCTTTTTTCTTGAGGACATTTTGCACAATAATTTAAAGAATCGTGGAAAATATTTAGGTTTTTCTCACTCTTTGTCTGCACTTTTGACATGAAACGAAATAAAATGATGAAATGCGTCACCTGGTTTTTGTGATTCCACAGATAATAAACTTTAATTGTAGTTAACCTAGTATTTTACCAAAAACTTTAAGCTGGGAACAAATTATTGGACGCGGCTTACGAACGCGTCCGTCAGCCGCGACTTATAGGCATCTGTGTAATGTAAATGTAAGTAACTGTGCACACTATCGGACGTAAGTCGCGGACGTGACCCTGGGCTGCCCTTGAGCGTTCGGACGTCCTAGAGCGATCTGGCCAGCCGGATGTTTCTATCAGCCGAAAACGTCGGATGGTGTGCACGGGGTGCGGGATGCGTCAGAAGGACAGAAGTTTGCCTGTGCGTGCAATAAAATCTACCAGAATCTGCCAATCGCTGTTCCATATTCATTTCAGAAAACCATTTTTCTGAATTGTCTAAAATACTGAATTTTTTGACGACTATACTAAATTACATAATAGATTTCCTACTAAATTACAAATCGATTTTCTACTGAAAGTACCTACTAAATTATCTGACTATCGTTCTCTTCGCCTTAAATCTACCAAAAAAAGTTGAAAAATCTGGCAACACTGGTGGCGGAAGGCGCTCGGAAGAGTCCGCGGACAACGTCCGAAGCATCCGTGCACACTAATCAGTCGCGGCTGTCGGTCACGGCTGTCGGACGCGTCCGATAATATGTTCCCAGCTTAAGTCGCGGACGTAACCTTGGGCTGCCCTTGAGCGTTCGGACGTCCGTCCTAGAGCGATCTGGCCCGCCGGATGTTTTTATCAGCCGAAAACGTCCGCGGATGGTGTGCACGGGGTGCGGGATGCGTCCGCGCGTCAAAAGAACAGAAGTTTGCCTGTGCGTTCAATAAAATCTACAAGAATCTACCAAGCCTTGTTCGAAATTCATTTTGAAATACCATTTTTCTGAATTGTCAAAAAGACTGATTTTCTGACGAATCTAATAAACTATGTACCGTGTTTCTACTGAATGTATTACTAAATTATCTGACTGCTGAATCATCGTTCTCTTTGCCTCAAATCTACTAAAAAAAGTAGAAATCTACTAAAAGTGGTCACACTGCCGCCTGATAAGTGCGTCCGAATGACCGTGCACACTAATCAGTCGCGGCTGTCGGACGCGTCCGATAATATATTCACAGCTTTAAAGACCCATTCAAGACTTTTCAATTTATTGAAGAAACGCTTCGATGTGGCTCACGAAAACAAATCTTGAATTTGATTTTAAGCATGACCCTATTATAAATAAATGAAATGGGGTCAAAAATTGGGTTAAATAAAATTAAATGTTCATGGCATAGACCCTTGACGGATGCCCGATGAACATATTTTAGCCTGTGGTATCAAGCTATCAAATATTTTAGAATTGAGTGAATGACTCGGAACACAAGGTTATCTGTGGTCGTGGTCGACGTCCTCCTTCGCCAGCGCTGATTTTGTGATTCATGAATTTTTCATAAAAATAATTTTAATTATTTTTAGTTTACACGTCCGTAGTGGTATCAGAACGAGTGCTAATAGTAATGACTTAATTTCACGCGTGGTTTAAAAACTTCTCGTCGAAAAAGCAAAGCCAAAAGGTGAGGGTTCACAAAATGTGTAAAAAAGTGATCCGTTAGTTGATATTATCGTAAGTTCGCTAAAACATTCTTTATCTTGTAGATGGAGAATAACTTGAGCCGTAGTGGCAGCCGATCCAGCTCGGTCTGCGAGCTGGAAAAAGATTTCGGTGATATGGAAATATTGAAAACTAGGGCGAACCGACGTAATGTAATGTTACGAGCGCAACCAGCGCGGAAAGCTAAACGAGTCAGATTTTTTCGAAACGGTGATAAATTCTATTCCGGTGTTATAATTCCAGTCTTGCCAGAACGCTACAGGTGGGTACAATATTGGTTATTTACTTTCCAACTAAGTTTAAATTCTTGTTAGAATCATTTGGGGACTTTCACTTTTTTTTTTTTGACAACCCAGTTGGCACAATGGTCACCATGCCGGACTGCCAAACACAGGGTTGCGGGTTCGATTCTCGCCACAGACAAGTATTTATGCTTAGATATTTGTCTGTGGTCTGGTTGTTTATCTGTATTATAAGTATATATTTACAAAAGAAAAGTATTTATGTAGTATATCCGTTGTCTAGCACCCATAACACAAGTCTAGTTACTTAGCTTAGGGCTAGATGGCGATGTGTGGAATGTCCTGAAATATTTATATTTATTTATTTAACCATATAATTACCTCAAGTTAACTGCATGCCTGTCCAGCACCTATTGATTCTTTTGTATAACTGTGCCCAACCAATACTATTGGACTATTGAATTAACTCAATATAATTCAGTTATTCAGATTAATATTAAACTAAAACTAGCGACCCGCCCCGGCTTCGCACGGCTATATTATGCATGTATTATACATATAAACCTTCCTCTTGAATCACTCTATCTATTAAAAAAAACTGCATCAAAATCTGTTGCGTACAAAGGGAAATAGGGACAGTAAAAGTGACTTTGTTTTATACTATGTAGTGATGCAGCAAGTGATACAAGCTCTTATCAATCCATAAGCATCATATCAACCAATATCTAAGCCCTTTATTCTATATTTCCCACAAGCCTTAAATCTAATTGATAAATAAATATTGCAGGACATTGCACACAGTGCAATCTAACCTTAAGCCTAAGCAGACTAGGCTTTTGTTATGGTAGCTAGATAACTGATAACATAATTTCATGTTAACTTTACTTTTGTATTTACATAAGTATACTTAGAGAAACTAATATCTATACATAATTATCTGTTTGAGGTAGGAATCAAAACCATAACCTTTTGCATTGCAGGTGCTCACCACATTATGTTTTTTTTTGTTATAACTAGGAATTAGATGACAAAACAAGAAACACCCGATCTAACTAGAAACTTAAGATTGCCTGTAAATCTGAAAGTTTTACACAGGCACCCTGAAAAACTTAAAATAATTCAAAATAATTTAATGCCCATATTCACAAACAATACTTAAATTGCTCTTGTATAAGTGAACGCACTGCGCTAAATACGGCCTTATGATTGGTCAATTTTGTGCTGCCCTCTTCACTCTAGCGAATCAGCGTCTTAATGGTTTTATGCGTTCGCCCAAATTTTGCAATCCCATAAGGTTGATTGTGAATACAGGTGTAAGTATCATGTGTTAAGTCTAATAAAACATTGCAGGTCATTTGATAGCTTAACAGCAGATTTAACAAGAGTATTAGTTGATAATGTCACTCTTCCAAGTGGGGTTCGGACAATTTACTCTCTTGAGGGTAGAAAAGTATGTATATTTATTCTAATATTACCATCAATTGCTTGAAATATCTTTAACCAGTTAATAAAACATTAATATTTTTATAGATTGGGAAATTAGATGATTTGGAAGATGGTCAGTCCTATGTCTGTAGTGGTTTTGGTGAGCCATTCAAGAGATTGGACTATGAGGCTAGTGCAGTGACACCACAGTCGTTCAGACTCAGCGGTCCCGAGTCACCGGGGAGCTTTACTGATAGCGCCAGTCCGTCTCCAGCGAGAGCTAATAACAGGCTGTCTCGGTATTTGCAGGTGAGCTGAGTAATGCAACTATGCTCTACTTTAATGATCTTTTCTAGTTCCAACTTGACAAGGCAGACAGCTTAACTTGTTTGCCAGCTGTCAGTATGGTTGATACATTGCTAGATATTACTCATGACTTAGTCTGCATAGGGGTTGGATATCAAAATTATTTCTAAGCAGATGCCTCGTCATGCTTGCTATTTGTATGCCAAATAGCCTAATCCATCTACTGGTTTGAGCTGAGTCACATTTTCTTGGATTCTACTTCCTTAAGTCCTGATCCTGTGGGAATATCGGGATAAAACGCAGCCTATGTTTTATTTTATCAAATCAGGCCACCCTTTTGATCATAAAGTAACATACACATGTACAAATTTTGACTTGTTTGGTTGGAGTCAGAACTGAGGCAAAATTGCTATTACTTATTGGAATGTTTTCTAATAATATTTATTAAATTCATGAGTTGAATCAAAATACTTTAAAGTTGAACTAGAGCAAGACCTTAGAATCTTGCTTGAGTTAAAAACATTCTTATAATAGGAGTTCTGGAGCTCTACAGTTGGTCTGCAATTTAGACTCCGACATTACTTGCACCTTTGTATTAAATAGGTGCTGTATTTGTTACATATTTTTATGTAATTTTTTAGTCAAATGGTAGCGCAAACACTACCGGCAACGGGACAGCAAGAGTGAGCCCTGCAGGCGATAACGTCCGACCCAGAATAGTTACAATAATAAGAAACGGAGTAAAACCTCGGAAGGTGAGTTATTGATATAAGTATATTTTACTAGGTGATAGTCTCAAGGAACTACACTCATGTTGTATTGTGAAGTAAGCACTCTCATTGGATGTGCACTCAACACTTTCTATTTGTTGATATGGGTAAATTTTACTAGGTGATACACTCATGTTGCATGGTGAAGGCTGAAGGTAGCACTCTGATTGGATGTTGTGCACTCAACACTTTCTATTTGTTGATATATTTTACTAGGTGATACACTCATGTTGCATGGTGAAGGTAGCACTCTCATTGGATGTGCACTCAACACTTTCTATTTGTTGATATAGGTATATTTTACTAGGTGATACACTCAAAAACTATAATACCACACTAGCTGTATGCCAATAATACTTGTATGGGTTTTGCCATGGATAGTTCCTTATAGTTATAATAGGTACACCAAACAAACAATTAGTTATTTATTATAATTGAGTCGCATATTAATCATTGTTGACAATCACGCGTGACGTACGCTGTGTTGTATTTTAGGTAAACTACTAGCTTACTTTAGGTTAACTAAATGGTGTACGAGCAGTAGGTAAGAAGGCATTGGCTCGTACAATAATCTAAACGAGTTTGTTTGTTTGAACGCTCTAATCTCAGGAACTGCTTGATCGAATTGAAAAAATATTTTTGTGTTGGATAGTCCATTTGTCGAGGAATGCTTTAGGCTATAGAACATCACCCTGGGACTAATAGGAGCGAAGAATCAGTGGAAAATGTGAAAAAATCGGGGAAATTATTTATCTTTGAGGGCTTCCGTTTTTTGTTTGAATACGCTAATCTCAGGAACTGCTAGATCGAATTGAATTTTTTTTTGTGTTGGATAGTCCATTTGTCGAGGAAGGCTTTAAGCTATATAACATTACAATGCGACCAATAAATAAATAAATATTGCAGGACATTCCACACACCGCCATCTAGCCCCAAGCTAAGTAACTAGACTTGTGTTATGGGTGCTAGACAACGGCTATACTACTTATATACTTTTCTTTTGTAAATATATACTTATAATACATATAAACAACCAGACCACAGACAAATATCTAAGCATAAATACTTGTCTGAGGCGGGAGTCGAACCCGCGACCCTGTGTTTAGCAGTCCGGCATGGTGACCATTTTGCCAACTGGGTCGTCAAAATAGGAGTGAAGCATCAGTGAAAAATGTTGCAAAAACCCGGAAAATAATTCACATTTGATGGCTTGAAAGATTTGATTGTTTGCATTGAATAGGTTCCGAAACTACTGAACCGATTTCGATTAAACTTGGTATGAGGGTACATTGATTCAATGACAGCAACATGGGCTACCTTTTGTCCCGCGGTGAAACCGCGGTGCGCTGCTAGTCACTATCAGATGATAGTGACTAGCAGCGTAGTGAGATCACTATCACTACATTAGTATAAAACAAAATCGCTCTCTCTGCCCCTATATCCCTATGTATGCTTAAATCTTTAAAACTACGCAACGGATTTTGATGCGGTTTTTTTTAATAGATAGAGTGATTCAAGAGGAAGTTTTATATGTAAAATACATGCATAATATAGTGTCCGTCAGCCGGGCAAAAAAAGTGCTTCTAGAGCGAATTGGTTCGGTGAATAATTAGTGCTCAGTCTGCTGTAAATGTGCGCGAAATAAAAAAATAGTGCATGAAGGCATTGAGGAAAAAAACGGGAAAAACAAATTCTGCTGGAATGACGGTGCTCCAGCAGGAAGATTTTTAAACGAATGACCGGAGAGGTATATAATGTATATCGGCGGATAGCTTATATTTGTGCATAATTGTGCGCGAATAATTAAATTTGTGCGTCTTAGGGTTTTCGAGATATTTCATTTCCTGCTGGGCTGACGTTTTGCAAAAACTTGTATCTCCGAAACCATTGAATGTGCGACCTTGGATTAAACATATATAAGTAGCTCTTAATTTGTGCGTATTTGTGCGCTAATTTGTTTTTCATAAATATCTACTGTTTAAGAGAAATCATGCAACCCTGAAAATTCGAAAGAAACTCCTTGCGCTTAAATGAGAACACGCAGAGGTTCACTGAAAGCGGTATTTGGCTCGTTTTGTTATTCTTTACATGTATAATAAGTTTCAAGACAGTAAATACGCGCATTTTTCAATAATAACACTTCAAGTCAAATCTGAAAATGTCATAGCTTTGCAAGAAACCTATTCAACTAAAGATATGTGCGTATATACCAAAAATTAGAGTGCCTTTTGAAATACATATCCTGAAAATTTCAGCTTCAAATGTCGCGTATTTAAGTAGATATAAACGAAAAACAAATCATAACTTCAGTTCTTGGCTAACCGACCAAATTCGAATGGTCACGAAAAAGCGACGGTTTCATACATTTTGATGACTTCTTAAATGGACTGTATTATACTGAAGCAGTTAATTGGGTTTAGGTACTGTGAATTGGAAAAGTGTTATGGGAAGTTGCAAAAGTTTTATTTTGAGATTAAGATAGTAGAAACTAGTAAGTACGCTTTTATCTTCCTTACCTATTATAGATTATTGATAGCTCAGGTAGGTAAGTATCTACTTCATTTTACTAAGTTCGCAATACGAAGTTAAACAAAAATGTCGGTTTTGTGCTTAATAAATAATATTATAAGTAATAAAATTATAATAATATTACTTTAAAGGTGGACGCAGATTGATACGCGCCGAGCGCGCCGAATTTTTGCCGTCCACGGAAAATGGTACCTTATAATAATAGAGATAAGGTATCTACATTTATATTTCCGATGACGTCATCAGAGTCGTCCGCATCGTCAGAGGCGGCCGACACTGAAATAAATAAATGAATAAATGTAGGTATGTACCTTATCGCTATTATTATAAGGTGGACGGCAAACAATTCGGCGCGTATCAATGTGCGGGCACCATTGCATTGATTTTAAAATTGCATAAAAAGACGATTGTGTAGGTTCAAATCTCCGGCCGCCGCGCGCCGGGTGGTTGTAACTCGCTCTGTGTGAAACAGTTACACAGAATGCGGCATTAGTGGGAAAGAGTCAGACGCTAGTTAAGACGTATTTCGCTCCTTGCCTCCCGCACCGCTCTCCGCTCTCGGTGTGCTCTCGGTTCACTCACCCCGCTCCAATAGTGTCCGGGGTATATCTAGTGTTGCCAATTTAGCATAATCTTATGCTCGATTTGGCATTTTAAGTTTCAATTCCACGTAGTAATAAGTTTGTCATTAATATTTTTTGTTATTAAGAATGTCATTAATAATTTTTGCGTGAAGGAGTAACAAACATACATACACACACACACACACACACACAAACGTTCACATTTATAATATTAGTAGGATAGGATATACATATATAGTAGGATGTAAGCCATTATGTTATAAAATCCTATTTAAAACAGTCTCGAGATACTTACGTGTAAAAAGAGGTATTTATGAGACTATTAAAGTTTTGAGAAGTATTGTATTGATCAAAACTATATAGAAATACATATATTATATTTAAAAAAAAATTGTGTTTTTTTGTATTTCCTTAATATTTTATTTTAAGTTCAAACATAATAGTATAATAATTTAGGTATAAGCATAAATACCTTCTTAAGTGTTCTAATTACAATCAATTACCTGTCTTAAACTATTTGATTTGTAATTTAATGTGATCCTAGCACTACCCACAAGGTCCTACTGTGATCTTAACTATACCTCAGTATTAAAAAAAAATCAAAATCAGGTCACTCGTTTTGGGAGATAAACGCGCTACAATTGATTTATATTACCTATTCCGTGGCACTGCCGGAATAAAAAATAGCCAATAACACTCAGTTATCTTCAATCTATCTCTGTGCAAAATTTCATCCAAATTAGTCCAGTGGTTCTGGAATCTGGAGATACCAACATACACACATACAAACATGTTACCAACGTTACCTCTTTATAATATTATAGAGTAGGTATAGAAGGTTAGTATAGAAGTACCTATAGATAAACGTGTCATTTTAGAAATACATGCATTAATATTTCTCTAATGTACCTACTACCTATTGAAAAAATGATAATGCACTAAAACCTCTATAAACGTTCTAAGCGCGACTGTACGGACAACAGCTTCAGTATAATACAGTCCATTTAAGAAGTCATCAAAATGTACGAAACCGTCGCTTTTTCGTGACCATTCGAATTTGGTCGGTTAGCCAAGAACTGAAGTTATGATTTGTTTTTCGTTTATATCTACTTAAATACGCGACATTTGAAGCTGAAATTTTCAGGATATGTATTTCAAAAGGCACTCTAATTTTTGGTATATACGCACATATCTTTAGTTGAATAGGTTTCTTGCAAAGCTATGACATTTTCAGATTTAACCTGAAGTGTTATTATTGAAAAATGCGCGTATTTACTGTCTTGAAACTTATTATACATGTAAAGAATAACAAAACGAGCCAAATACCGCTTTCAGTGAACCTCTGCGTGTTCTCATTTAAGCGCAAGGAGTTTCTTTCGAATTTTCAGGGTTGCATGA
This sequence comes from Idaea aversata, assembly GCA_907269075.1. NCBI lineage: Eukaryota > Metazoa > Arthropoda > Insecta > Lepidoptera > Geometridae > Idaea > Idaea aversata. Next base: position 6,772,043 of record OU026084.1, read on the forward strand.
TTTCTCTTAAACAGTAGATATTTATGAAAAACAAATTAGCGCACAAATACGCACAAATTAAGAGCTATTTATATATGTTTAATCCAAGGTCGCACATTCAATGGTTTCGGAGATACAAGTTTTTGCAAAACGTCAGCCCAGCAGGAAATGAAATATCTCGAAAACCCTAAGACGCACAAATTTAATTATTCGCGCACAATTATGCACAAATATAAGCTATCCGCCGATATACATTATATACCTCTCCGGTCATTCGTTTAAAAATCTTCCTGCTGGAGCACCGTCATTCCAGCAGAATTTGTTTTTCCCGTTTTTTTCCTCAATGCCTTCATGCACTAATTTTTTATTTCGCGCACATTTACAGCAGACTGAGCACTAATTATTCACCGAACCAATTCGCTCTAGAAGCACTTTTTTTGCCCGGCTGACGGACACCATAATATAACCGTGCGAAGCTGGGACGGGTCGCTAGTTATGTATAATTCTTTCACTTTTTATTATTTATAGCAACGCCCCACGTGAATTCCTATGGGAATATATATGGGGATAAAAAGTAGCCTTTGTTACTCCTAATGAATCAACGTATCCTCACACCAGGATTAATCAAAATCGATCCAGTAGTTCCGGAGCCTATCTCTTTTTACCCGACTACGGCGAAGCCAAAAGGGAGGGTTATGTTTTTGTTATAGTGTAGGTAACATTTTCACTCCTGATTTTGGGTACCTGACCTACTAGTTTTAACTGTATTTTCTTTTAGTTTGATTTTTATTTATAGGTCATTTATTCGTTTTTTTATTGCATATAATTCCGCCGAGCTGCTACTAGCTAGCCAATTCACTATTGACCTTTTCAGCTTTGACTTTATAATCTCGATCTATCGATCGGTACTTTAAAATTCAATTACGTGCAACCACAAAGGTCAAGTCTGGGGAACCGATTCATCTATTAATAAGATGTTCAGTCTAGTGCAATGATATTATTGCTCATTATGATCAAATTTAATAGAATTCAGTGTGTTTTTGCTAAACTAGGATAGGCTTCTTTGGATAAGAAGCTTTTAAATCAAAACATCTTCATTTCAATTTAATAGTTTTTGAAAAATCACTTCATGTACTTACACCGAATAACACCGATGAAGTCTCCAAAATGTGTAATGGCATGTCACATGTTCCAAACACAGTTTGATGCTACAAAATAATGAACATAATCCTTGCCAGCGATGACGTATGCGGACCAGTGACGTCATGCACTTTTGCTTTCGCGAGATTTGCAAGTGATATCACTACATAGTATAAAACAAAGTCGCTTTTTCTGTCCCTATTTCCCTTTGACCGCTTAGATCTTTAAAACTACGCAACGGATTTTGATGCGGTTTTTTAGTGATTCAAGAGGAAGGTTTATATGTATAATACATGCATAATATAGCCGTGCGAAGCCGGAGCGGGTCGCTAGTTTAAATTAAAACGGAAAATTAAAGAAAAATACTTTTTAGAATTTCTCATTATAGAAATTTATTTTTTAGCAAATCCTACTAATATTATAAATGTGAAAGTTTGTGTGTGCGTGTGTGTGTGTGTGTGTGTGTATGTATGTTTGTTACTCCTTCACGCAAAAACTACTGGACCGATTGCGATGAAACTCGGTATCTACATAGCTGAAGACCTGGATTAACACATAGGCTACTTTTTATCCCGATATTCCCACGGAATCGGGACTTACGCGGGTGAAACCGCGGGGCGCAGCTAGTTATGTATATTTTTAAAAACAGCATCCGTTTTTTACTCCACGTCGAAATATCGATCCACCAAAATCAATATAAGTATTTATCAATTTTATTGTTTCGTAAAAATGACCAAGTTAGTAATCGTGCGAACTACCCGACAACTCATTATTTTGAATTTCTGAAATCCGCGCATGAATAATATAATTTTCTATTACTAAATTCTTTGCAAAGCTTTGAAATTTAATACGAAAACAGCCTCTTTTAAAGTGCCTCGTAAAAAATTATGCCAAAAACATTCCAAATATAATGACTACTATTAAAACTAAACTACCCAGCAACTGATATTAAAAGATCTGTCATCATCACATCAAAAACTCAGTTCGACCCAATTACAGTAAAAAGTTAATGACCCCGCATTTCCCTCGATCCACAATTCCACACCTCTTGTCTATGGTGGTAATTAATTCACACAATTATGATATTAGTCCTATAACTCGTACATTTAAGTTGAATGAACTTGAATTCTCTTTTGGAATTCATAATAGAACACGCTATGCCAATTACTGTTTAAGTGTTTTTCTAAATATCTACTGAAAGAATAGAACAGAATACAAAAACATTTGCAAAAAGCAAAAATTAATGACACTAATTTGTACCTTTTTGTGGGTCTGGCTGGAAGATTTGCACTACAGCTTATTTTTATCCGCCTTCAAGGGAAGAGTTATGTCATCATCATATCAGCCCATAGACGTCCACTGCTGGACATAGGCCTCCCCCATACGACGCCACAAACAGCGGTCCTGAGCCGCCTCCATCCACCGGGTTATGTATTTTCTTATTAATTTTTTTTGTGTGTTTTTCTTCTGTATGTAATTATATTTATCGTGTTTTTCGGCACAAATAAACCATTCTATGAATTCTAAGCCATTCAAAAATAGTACATAATTTTGTAAAAAATTCATTTTTAAAATGACAATATTTGGGTATAGATTATAAATCACATAATGCGCCGGCCACCTGAGCGGAGACCCGACAAGTGCTAGATAAGTGAACCCCACCTAGAACCCGAAGTAGATCCCGCCAAACTTGAATAGCTACCAAATTATGATCAGAAAATTCTATCTTTTCGAAAAAAGACGAAACAGGATCGAGTGTCCTAGGAAAGACGACCCAATAATGGAATAAGACTAGGAGGAAAAGTTAGAACTATTCATCAAAATGTAAACAATCGAATTTAGAACTTCCTGCTTTACTAAGGTTGGTCACTATCACTACATATTATAAAACAAAGTCCTCCAGTGCCTGTCTGTTGCACCGATATTCATGATGTTTTCACTAATGGTTAGGGTAATTCTAATTATCTAGGAAAGTTTTAGTATAAAACAAAACTACCAAGCATGCGAAAGCTAATTTAATATAATATGAATATACAGTGTTATTGGTAATTATACTAGCAAGCGGTTGAGGGCTACTTCTATGCACCTAAACAAACAACTTTTGTTCTACGACTTTTGGAAAATCGAACATTTTTTTTTTAAATTTTGACGTTAGGTTTACCTGAAAATCAGCTGTTCCATACACGGAGAGGTCATTAACCTTAAAATATTCATATTTTTATTCGAATTTCCAAAAGTCATAGAACAAATGTTGTTTGTTTAGGTGCACAGAAGTAGCCCTCAACGGCTTGCTAGTATAATTACCAATAACCCTGTATAAGAAAATAAATGAACATAGTAAAAATGATTATAAAAGAAAATACAAAAGGTAAAAAATTGTATTGTTTGTACAGTTGAGATGATCAATAAATATAGCGTTAAAACAGAGGAAGTGGCAATACGTGTTATTCAGTTTCGAGATAAGATAGCGATGATAGATGATAACTAAACTAATATAAACAAACACGTCATACTTAACTTAAGTGCTAGGCAGGACAGAAACTAATGAAAGCTAGAAAAGTTCAGTTCAGTGAAAGGGTTTGAAACATTTTGGTATAGCAAACGGTCAGCCAATTTTTTGACGTGATAACCTCTGATAAATTAGTGGAACACCTGCATTCACACCAAAGTGTCACGGTAATATTTTGTGAAGTCATGCGTCATGGTAATATGACCAGACACGTCATGATATAACTTAGGAAACAGAGTATTTAATAATAATATCGCTCATCTTGGCTTGTGGTATGTTGTGACGAGTGACGAATAGAAGACTTATTTAGAATAAAAAATATATACTTAAAGGAAAAAAAGAAGAAATATAAAGGAATAACAAAACAAAAATCTCATTTTTTTTATGACGTTATCACGTAAAATTATCGTCCGTAAACCGACTTTACAGACAACCATTTGTTTTAATTGTGCAGCCAGTTTCAAACCTATATAGCAATGTATATAGTATATTTAAACAAACAATAAATGTCAATTAATAAAATCTAGTAAAGTGTCAGGGTTTTCCCCTGTTACGTGGTAAATAAAAAAATATATTAAATATAGTTTTAGGTAACATCAAATAACAGGCAAATCGGTCACTCTACGAGATTTTGTTTCATTGCATTAATTATTTGTTTTTTAGGTTTCGTACCTCAAAAGGTGCTATTATTATAAGGTACCTTTTTCCGTGGACGGCAAAAATTCGACGCGTTCGGCGCGTATCAATCTGCGTCCACCTTTATAAGAACACTTTCTTGTCCGTCTGTCTGTCTGTCTGTCCGTGTGTTGTGTATTATAAATGTCCTCTATACATTGCTATACGTTTAAAAAGTGGCGCGCAAAAACAACCCTATTCGAATTCAAATTATCAATGAGTATGGCGACTACTTTTCCAGTCGCCATACTCATATTTTACTACCGGGAAATTGATTCCGTATGCATTCTGACTCCTGATGGGTATAAAATATGACTTCAGTTATTGGCCTCAATTCCTACCATCTTACCAGTACAACATCTAATGTTATTGAATCACGTTTGAATAGCCCAATCAATGTCTTCAAGATTGTATGACCTGGATTAGCCGACACAACGATGCCAATCTGTTAGATTTTCCTTTCATACTTTTTTTAAATAAACACGAAACTCTTTATGCAAGGTTTTTTATAACACTAGCTTTTGTCCGCTATTTTGTCCGCGTAGGGTTTGAATTTTCCAAAACCCTTAGCGCATTGCCTACGTAATAACAACTATCTGTACCTACCTATGCCAAATATCCTGATCCGTCTTTAGTTTGAGCAGTCAGGACTTTGAATTTTATTAGTATTTATAGATTTTGGATGGCCCTGTATGATTTTAATAAGACCAGCTGTGTCTTGCGGTGTCACCCGCGTAAGTCCCGATCCCGTGGGAATATCAAAATAAAAAGTTTATAGCCTTTCTCGATAAATTGACTATCCAACACAATTATATTTTTTCATATCGAACCAGTAGTTCCTAAGATTAGCGCGTTCAAACAAACAAACAAACTCTTCAGCTTTATAATATTACTAACAGCGCTCCGCGGTTTCACCCGCTTAACTCCCGATCCCGTGGAAATATCAAAATAAAAAGTAGCCTATAGCCTTCCTCGACAAATCGACTATCCAATACAAAAATATTTCATCAATTCGAACCAGTAGTTCCTGAGATTAGCGCGTTCAAACAAACAAACTCTTCAGCTTTATAATATTACTAGCTGCGCCTCGCGGTCCCACCCGCGTAACTCCCGATCCCGTGGGAATATCAAAATAAAAAGTAGCCTATAGCATTACTCGATAAATCGACTATCCGACACAAATTTAAAAAAAAAAAAACACTTCAGCTTTATAATATTAGTATAGATAATTATCCGTCATTTGGAATCTATAGTCCAAATACTTTAGAAACTCGTGATTAAAACCTCATTGCTATAAGGCCAATAATATTTCAGCTTAAAATTACTTCTATTATTGCGTACAAGTTCACGCACGATCAACAGGACGTATTATGTTACCTCCTCTTTGCGGTTAAGCGAAGGGCTAACAACTGGTATCAAGTATCTCTATTATCCTGATTTTGTAATAAACGACCTAGTTGTAAGTTTTTAGGACATCGTCGCTTAGCAACTTCCGTAGCGATTACACTCGATACGGCTATTGTCTTCTATAACGAAATATATCGAAAACAAATCGATACATTTACGTAACGTGTACTGAATTTTTAGGGTTCCGTAGTCCTAACAAGAAACCGTTAAAGTTTCGCCATGTCCGTCCGCGGCTTAGCTCAGAGACAAATACTAAAAAGCTGTAGTTTGGCATGCATATTCAAATTATGTATCACACCGACAAAAAACTAAAACGGAGGCGGCGGCTTTAATAGTTTGTGAGAAATAGCCAACTACAACTCTAATAATCTAAAAAGAGTTCCTTAATAAAAATATTATTTTGGCGAGGGACCTAGCCAAAAAAATAGTAACGCGTTACAAAAATAGGGAACGAAAAACCATAAGAGAAAGAGAGAATGAAGTAGACCGATATTGTTTTCATATAGAAAAAAAGGTAAAGGGAGTTCGTTCCAAACGCGTGTTCCGCCACGAGACACGTTCATTTTTAGGGTTCCGTAGCCAAATGGCAAAAAACGGAACCCATAATTACTTAATATGATAGGTCAGCGTTTAAGCACTATCACACCAGGATATGGCAGGTGACGATGCGCCCTAAAAAAAAAAACTACGGAACCCTACATTACGAGTAGCCTGACACGAACTTGGCCAGTTTTTTTAGTCCATTCGCAATATTGCGTTTAATAAATAACCGTTTACCTACTTTGTAAGACCGATATTACTAAACTGTTGTTAAACTGCATCAGTAAAGTCTAGTTTCACTTCGAGAGATTCTCAATTATTGGTTCTGCATCATAAAAAAGTTGATTCTAACTATCATTTAGCAAATAAACCCCGTCCAATAGCGTTCATGTTTAGAAAGCTAATTGTATTCTCATGTTGGTTACATTTTGTTGGAGTATCATTATTTCAATTGCCATTGTTCGTGTCGTAAAGAAATATTGGTAGTGACTAGCTGGCGTTAAAGTAGGACAGCTGACAAACAACCACATATACAATATCTATAAGTTTGTTTGTGTATCTTTAACTCTATCAATCTCTAAACAAGGAGTTTATATGTTCAAAGTCTTTAAAGAGTCTACTTTTTATTAGCGTACCCATTTTTTTTTACTTTAGCTTAACTTAAAAACCACAACGCTATTCATTACTTTTGTCATAGTGTGCTTTATTAGTCTAGTCTGGTGTTTTAAACTTACATTCTAAACAAGAGTTTTATTCCAGTAAAAGCAATTAAAGCGCAACTTTATAACATTTTATTTAGAGTTTATTTTGTTCAAATTTATACAAACATAATAATTAATACACCCTTAATTTTTTTCTGGGCCCTCTACCGCCCGCGCCCCTCTAAGCTTCCAGCGCCCACAAGGGAAATACTGCTCTAAAGCGATGAACCCAATACGTTAAATATGGCTTGATATCTTATTGCCATAATTTTGTATCTTTATTAACTACTAGCTGCGCCTCGCGGTTCCACCCGCATAAGTCCCGATCCCGCGGGAATTGCGGGATCAAAAGTATCCTATATCCTTCTCCATCCCCTAAATTACCACTATGCCGGCCAAATCGGCCCAGTCGTTATGACCGCGAAGAGGGAACAAACAAATAAATAAATATACTTTCGGATTAGGGTATCGAGAACCGGAGACTTTTTTAAGAACCGGGATTTTCGGTACCAGCCTAAGTAAGAACCGGGATTTCCCGGGATTTTCGGTACTTTCGGGATTTTTGTCGGGATTTTGTGTAAAGCTTTGAAAGATGCTATATTTCGCTTAATATTTTTTTAAAATAAAAATCTTTAGACGTAATAATTTATAATTGAATCACAGTTTAATGTTACCTAAGTAGAAATGAAAATGTAATGAAAATTCATACTAACAGATGTTACTAACAAAACTTAATTCGAAAGAGGTTAATGCGATTCTTAAATTCCACTATGAAGGTACTTGTGGCGTTACTAACGTAACGTAATTGGTAAGCGCACTTGCACGGTATTCAATTTCAAGGGAAGAGAGTTCGAGTCTCGTCTCAGTTGCAATTTTTGAAGACACATTTTCCTTAAAAATATTTTCAGATAGCCCAGTGCAGGCCAAGTTCTATTTATTTAATCCTTTACACACTTATAGGACACAATACACACCGCTTAATTAGAGCCAAGCCTACATATTATTGGAACTGCTGAGGTGTTTAAGACTTTACAGTACCAGAACAACGTTACCCAGATCAATAAAAATATGAAAAATAAAAAAATCATTGTGAAAAAATAAAAAAACAATTTTGATTAAAGAAATAAAATAAAAACATTTGGTAAGCGCATATGAACGGTATTGAAGGGTTGCGAGTTCGAGTCTCGTCTTAGTTGCAATTTTTAAAGACACATTTTTCCTTAAAAAATATTTTCAGGTAGCCCAGTGCAGGCCTTAATTGCACTATAAAAAAATAATTAAGATTTACAATTTAGATAATAGGAATAAAATGTAAAAATTATATTATTTTAGCTTTCTTAATTGTGTATCACACGAAATATATGTTTCCCGAAAATCCCGAAAGTACCGGTTCTTAGGTTTTTATTTCCCGGTTCTTTTGCTGATCAAAAGAACCGGGATATTCCGGGATTTTCTGAACCGGGATTTCCCGGTTCTATACCCTATTTCGGATTTATAACATTACTAGCTGCGCCCCGAGATTTCACCCGCATTAGTCCCAAGACCGATTTTCATGCAAATCGGTCTATAGTCGTTTGACTTAAAGAGGGAACAAACAATTTTTTCACATTTATAATATTACTAGCGACCCGCCCGGCTTCGCACGGCTATATTATGCATGTATTATACATATAACCGTTCCTCTTGAATCACTCTATCTATTAAAAAAAAACCGCATCAAAATCCGTTGCGTAGTTTTAAAGATCTAAGCATACAAAGGGAAATAGAGATATAGGGACGGCGAAAAGTGACTTTATTTTATACTAGCGACCCGCCCCGGCTTCGCACGGCTGTATTATGCATGTATTATATCTAAAAACCTTCCTCTTTAATCACTCTATCGATTAAAAAAAACCGCATGAAAATCCGTTGCGTAGTTTTAAAGATCTAAGCATACAAAGGGAAATAGGGACATAGGGACGGCGAAAAGTGACTTTATTTTATGATGATGTCGTCCGCGTCGTGTCCGACGATGGCGACCCTGGACTACTTCCTGGCATGTGCTCGTATGTGGCTGGCAAATCCAAACTTCGTCCTAAACACCCGGTCACAAGCCGCACAGTAGAGCTGACCGGTGTCATTGTAAGTGTAGTTATAGACAGGTCTCGGTCGACTCTTACGGATTTGGCGTTTCAGGTCGAGGTCGGAGAGGCGAGTACCTTCAAAGTTAGAAATGCCTGTCTTAACCTTCGAGCGCCAGACCGACCTTGCCTCCGCATCCTTTTCCCACTGCTCTGTCGGCAAGCTGCAGGCGACAAGATTGCGCTTAAACATATCTTTATAACGAAGGTACTGCCCGCCAGAGCTGCGCTTTCCACTAGAGAGCTCCGAGTAGAAAACACTCTTCGGTAGTCTGCAATCATCCATTCGTTGAACGTGGCCGCACCAGCGCAATTGTCCCCCCATCAATAAAGCCTCCACGCCATAGATCTCTGAGCGACGAAGAACATCAGCATTCGTAACACGATCCTGCCATTTGATGCGCAGAATAGAACGCAAGCATTTTATGTGAAAAGCGTCCATCTTCCTGATATCACTTTTATATAGGCACCAAGTCTCCGACGCATATAAAAGGATAGGTAATACCATGGCACGATAAACTGCAAGCTTCGTCCGTAGCGTGATGTCATGAGACTTCCACACGCGTTGGTTCAACCTGCCAAAGGTGGCAGCGGCTCTTGCTATACGTGCAGGGATCTCAGACGCAAGCCTATTATCATTCCTAATGTGGGAGCCTAAGTACCGAAAATTGGTGACTTCTTCCAGGATCGTACCATCGATGGTAAGCGCACAAGGGTCGGCAGCACATCCTCTCGGCGGTTGTTTTAGCAATTGGGTCTTCGTAATGCTTATAACCAAGCCAAATCTAAGACATGAGTCATGCAAGGCATCGAGATAGTACTGTAAAGCTTCCATGCTGTCCGCCATCAGGCACACGTCATCTGCGTAGAGAACATCCATAATAAGTAGTTTGGTACATCGGGATCTCGCTCTGAAACGAGACAGGTCGAACACGCTCCTATCCGCTCGCACATTCAGCTGAATTTGTTCACTACACCTCCCGAGAGCATCATCCATCACTATCGCAAAGTAAAGCGCGAACAGGGTGGGAGCCATCACACAACCCTGTTTTACTCCACTAGTAACCGGGAAGGGTTCTGAGAAAGCGCACTCATGCATCACCCGAGCTGTCATGTTGTCGTGAAACTGCCTAATCAGGGCGGTAAGCCTTCCAGGACATCCAGACTTAGTGAGGACAGCCCAAAGAGCCTCACGTGGTACGCGGTCAAAAGCCTTCTCAAGATCCACGAAGCACATATAAAGAGGGGTGTTCTGCTCTAGGCTCTTCTCCTGTATCTGCTTAACAACAAATATGGCGTCGACCGTCCCTCTGTTCGGGCGGAAACCGCACTGTGACTCTGGTAGTATCTTTTCAGCCAACCTTCCCAGGCGGGAGTTCAAGATATGTGCCAGCACCTTACCTGCCGTCGACAGCAAGGATATGCCCCGATAGGAGCCGCAGTCAGACACGCTGCCCTTTCCCTTGTACAATTTGCAGATCGAGGCATCTCTCCAGTCCTGAGGAACGACCTGGGATTCCCAAAACATTCACAATTATGTCAAATAATCTAGACTTGATATTAGGTCCACCATGCTTATAAATCTCGGATGGAAGGCTGTCTGCTCCAGGTGTTTTGGCGTTTTTAAGTTTCTTGAGCGCAGTAGAGAATTCCACAAAAGTTGGTGGGTCAGCCAGATCCTCACAAACAGGCAAACTCGGCAACGCGTTGACATACACAAGATCAGCACTCTGCCTAGCGGGGTTCAAAACCTCATTGAAGTGCTGCTCAGCCCATCTTGCTAAAATCTCGTTCTGATCTGTCAGTTGGTGTTGTTTATCGCGAGAGTAAATTGGTGCTGTCTTTCTAATCCTCGGCCCAAAAACAGCCTGTATGCCCTCGAAAAACTTGCCTGTCTGGTTACAGTCTGCGTAACTTTGTAACTCTTTGGCTTTTCCAGCCCACCACTTATCTTTCAGCTCCCTGACCTTCAGTTTTAATTTCTGTTGCGCAACTCTTCTCTCAGAGACACTCGACTGACTGCTAAAGGCGCGCCTATGATTCTCTACGAGCCTTTGGATCTCCATGTCTGAGGCATCAAACCAGTCTTGGTGTTTCTTGCATGGCTTGCCAATGACATGTAGAGCGCATGCATGGAGATTTTTGGCATATTCACGCCATCCCTCATCTATAGATGGTCCTATAGAAGAGGATGGTAAGGCACCAAAAGCTTCATCAAGCTCTTTTTGAAGGTCTTCAGAGTGAACTAGCTTTGTGACATCGAGCTTTGCTGGGGTCTTGTGACATGATCTACGTGGCATTTTAAGTGAGACGCACAATTTTGATCGAATAAGTCGGTGATCAGTCCAGCCTTGTGCACCTCTCATCACTCGCGTTATGCATACGTCTTTCAGATCTCTTTTTCGAACGATCACATAATCCAAAAGATGCCAGTGATGTGACCGAGGATGCATCCATGTGGTCTTAAATTTGTCTGGCAGGCGAAAACAGGTGTTGGTGAAAACTCAAACTCCGCGCACAGCGTCAGAAGTTCCAAACCATTGGCGTTACATTTCCCGACTCCATGGCGGCCAAGAGCTCCATTCCACAGTTCAAACTCTCTTCCCACACGCGCATTGAAATCACCCAGCAAAACCACTTTGTCTTTTGTAGGAATGCGTACCAGAACACAGCGCAACTCCTGATAGAACTTAGCCTTTTCCTCGTCTGAGGACGGAAGTGTAGGAGCATATACACTCACAAAGTGAATAGAAGTATTGTTTCTAAGCCGAATTCTTAGGGTCATAATGCGGTCATTGACACCTTTTGGAAGCTCAGATAAGGTGTCTGCCAAATTGTTACGAATCGCGAATCCAACACCACTCGCAGCTCGCTCCCCCGCAGGCTTTCCACTCCAATAATAAGTGTACCCCCCGAGTTCCTCACGAAGGTCACCGGTATCACTGAGGTGAGTCTCGCTCAATGCGGCAATGTCAATTTTATAGCGAGCCAGTTCTCTCGCGATCAGAGCAGTTTTCCGCTCAGGACACAGGTTATTGGTATCGTCTAAAAGGGTTCGAACATTCCACGCTCCGATTATTAGGTCTGTCTTTGAAGTATCTATTTTTTGTTTCCTTCGACCGCGTTATATCGATGTCCAGATGACCGCGGCTTGCCACCTGGTTAGTAGGGGGAAGCGGACTATTTTTAGGCCACCTTTTCTAGGCCCCTCCCCTGTGCAGGGGAAAGCAGAGCGTTCCTAAATAGGGCTGCTTTGTCATCAGACGTGCTGCCGAACCCATCCTCCCGCCCCAGTCGATTCTGGGAGCGACCACTGATCGTCTGATCGCCTACGTGCAGAGCTCCAGCTAAAGATTGGACACATCGTCGTCTCTCACTCCACCACCAAAGCTCCATCGCCGTAGGGCTTTTTGAGTCTCGTTTAGCCAGTGAGATATTGCCAAGGTCATCTGCGCGTGATTTTTATATAAGTGGACAAACAGTTGCGCCGGTGCAAGCCCACTCTCTCGTCTTTTACCTCAAAGACCAATGGATTGGAGACCAATACGACTGGATAGAGATAGAAAGATGCAGTAAGTTGGCCGTATATCATTTAATAGATCCTTGACATACGCCCTCTACGGCCTATTACTTTGCCGTGCTACATCGCCAAGTTCGCCGAAACATTTGTTATACTAACGGTGCTCGCCTCTTCTCGCCGAAGTAGTCTTCGTGTGCTACACGGAGGATCACCCGCCCGACTGTGTGCATTCAAGACACACACACAGCCCCCTCTGCTAGGTTTAGTCCACGGGTCGACGTGGCTTGCCAGGGTGTGGCCGCTGTGCACACTACAGCTTCTTGGAGCCACTAGCAGAGAGTTATGGGGGCCTGCGGTCCAGGCAGCAGCTACCACCCGCATGACGCGAGTCGACCGGTAACCCTGTAAAGGTCCTACCGCTAGACACCCCATGACACCCCAATACTATAACTATTATACTATAATAATAAGATAAGTTAGGATGTATTATCATCTTTAAACAAAGGGTTTATATGCTCGAAGTCTCTAATGCGATGGACTCAATACGACATACATGGCCCAATATCCCATTGCTAAGATAGGTCACTGCTTTGGATCAGATGGACCATTTGTCACTTTTTCTCACAAAAATTAAAGCTGTGTTTATAAGGCATTTGTTAGTTGCAGTATAATGTTCATTTTGAAACTGAATGTTGCTATTTATACAGTTTTCGTGTAGGTAGTTCTGCTCGCGTGGCCACAGCTTATCGTCATGTTGTAATAGTTTCTCCTGATGACGTAGCTTGTGGAAGGTCTGATTGTACAATGAACGGACGGAAATTGTAAACGAACATATTATTATTATATGGTTACGGTTCATTTGTATTTGATTAGAACTCTCAGATGGTGTTCAATGCATATCTGTGCGTATTGCTTTGGTATATTCAGCTATGAGTATGTTGAAACTTTTAAGATAGATAGATATATTTTTTAAAAAATTGTAAACACCATTTTCAAATAACATTAAATAAAAACAAAGCTTAAGTCTAAGTGCTACAAAGGGCGGTCTTATCGCCCAAAGCGATCTCTATATAAGATTTTTAAGATCTTTAAATCTTACATCTCTAAGGTCAAAAAATTTATCTAAAAAAATCTAAGATCTAAAATCTTTAAATCTTAGATGTCTAAGATCTAAGATTTAAAAATTAAAATCTCTATAAAATTATCTTTTAAGATTTATTTGATTTTGAGACCAGTGTTATGCTGTAAATTTCCATACAAAAAGCGGTAACGTTTTTCCCCCCTTATACAAAGCCCGATTTTGATATTTTTTGAAAATGTTCTAGATCTAATGAAAAGCTAGGTTTAACCGTTTTTTTTTAAGAAATACTACCTGAGATAAAAGTTATTAGTATCCGAATATCTATATTTTTGACTTAAAAACTTCATTGAGCGTTTCTATTGTTTTTTAATAGACTTAACTGAATTACCAAAAAAGAAAAACGTATAAACCTAGAATAAGATGCAGTGAATTAAATGAGACCAAATTTATTTCATTTTGTGAAGGATTGAGGGGGTAAAAACGTTACGACCCGCAACATTATTTGAAAGCAAAATGATGGCAATTACGTCCGAACTTAAACTCTCTCTCTATCGCACGATACGGGTAATTTTTGAAAATACCTACTCGCGCCGCGTATCGAAAACTCACGATTCTCTTAATATCTGTAATAAATTGAAAACTATATTTTATCCTTGATCGATAAAACTTTTAAGTCTTATAGGTTACTACTGCGCTCTGTGGTTTTACTCGATCCTGCGGGAATTTCGGGATCAAAAGTAGCCTATTTCCTTCTCCATTACCTATATTACCACTATGCCAATTTTCATCCAAATTGAGCCAGTCGTTTGACCGCGAAAAGGGAACAAACAAGAACAACAAACATAGAAATAAGCAAAGTTTCGGATTTGTTATATTAGTTAGAAAAGATAGGTAGGGGGTTCCGATTTCCGTACGTAGGCATAACTCTGCCCATTCTGCGTAACTTTAAGTCTTATTTTGATTTGTGATGTCAAGTCTATTGAAATTTAGAAAGTCCAGAGCTCTGAGTTTTTAACCTTTTGAACGTCAGTAATTTTATGAAACCTATATGTGTATTAATAGTTTAATTAAATTAGTATTGAAATCCGTTCCTTTAAACAAAAAACATAGAGTATAGGCAGTAAAATTTTAACGGTTTTAGTAGTCTCAGCCAAGCAAGAATGACACCAAGGTGTCACTGACGTTCAAAATGATAGGAATTTGCGATGAGTACAAATATTTGTACATTTTTTTTTTCTGAATATTACCTGCAGTTTGATAGTGCAGTTGACCTAACCACTACGACATAGAAGCACAGAAACGTGTAAATAATGTTGTATGTATGTAGCTGTGAATGTTTATAGCACGAACGTTTTATGCCTACGTACGAACATGGTACATACATGTTAGTGACGCTTTCACTGAGGAAGTATTAACCGATCTTTTGTTAGGAGTTCTGATGTTGGTTTTATGCGTTGATAAATGACGAGAAATATTTGCTATCATATATTATTTGTATCTAATAGATAATGTGACGATAAAAATTCCTTTTCCGAAATATCGCTTCAGGGTTTTAACCTACTGTCCTTGTGCGAGAATGCATCTATTATAGATAGGTACTGCTCAAAATAGTGTTATGAGGTTAATACTGCACTGTTAATACGAATGTACACTGATTTGACGACCCAGTTGGCACAATTGTCCACGCCACGCCGGACTGCCAACTGGTTGCGGGTTCGATTCCCGCCTCAGACAAGTATTTATGCTTAGATATTTCTATGAGGTCTGGTTTTCTATGTATTTTAAGTATATATATACAAAAGAAAAGTATATATGTAGGTATATCCGTTGTCTAGCACCCATAACACAAGTCTAGTTACTTAGCTTGGGGCTAGATGGCGATGTGTGGAATGTCCTGCAATATATTTATTTTAAAATTTAAAGTAAGATACACTTTTTAAATTCACACTATTTGTATTAATACAAATTAAGCCTTTTACAAATTATTATGCTCGACCCGGATATTTACCGGTCCGGTTATTTTCCCGGATTATGACCTGGACTATAATATCTCATCATGTCAGCCCATACACGTCCACTGCTGGACATAGGCCTCCCCCATACGACGCCACAAACAGCGGCCCTAAGCCGCCTCCATCCACCGACCACCCGCGACCGCCACAATGTCGTCGGTCCACCGGGCAGCTGGTCTCCCAACACTCCGTTTCGCGTTGCATCGTGGCCGCCACTCGAGAACCTTTACTCCCCAGCGGTTGTCAGTTCTGCGAGCTATATGACCTGCCCATTGCCACTTCAGCTTACCAATCCTGAGAGCTATGTCGGTGACTTTGGTTCTTCTACGGATTTCCGTATTTTGGATTCTATCACGTAGAGAAACTCCGAGCATAGCTCTCTCCATAGCCCGCTGAGCGACTCTGAGCTTATGAACGAGGCCTATAGTCAGCGACCACGTCTCGGATCCGTATGTCATCACTGGTAACACACATTGGTTGAAAACTTTCGTCTTGAGGCTCTGTGGTATTTGTGACGAGAAGATATTGCGAAGCTTCCCGAACGCTGCCCAACCGAGTTGGATTCGTCGGGTGACCTCTTGATCGAAGTTGGATTTACCTAGTTGGACCATTTGGCCTAGGTAGACATAGTGATCAACAACTTCGATAACATCGTCTCCAATGTGAACAGGTATGGGTACGACGTGGGCGTTCGACATGATCTTTGTCTTACCCATGTTCATTTTAAGACCCACCTGTCCGGAGACGGTGTTGAGGTCTCTCAGCATCCTGCTGAGGTCCTCCAGCGATTCTGCCATGATGACTATATCGTCGGCAAACCGAAGATGAGTGATGTAATCGCCATTGATATTGATGCCATATCCGTCCCAGTCCAAGAGCTTAAATATATCCTCCAATGCAGAGGTGAACAGTTTCGGAGAGATAACATCTCCCTGTCTCACCCCTTTTTGCAATGGGATCGGATTTGTGCTCTGGTTCTGAAGCCGGATAGACATAGTGGCGTTGCTATACAAACACTTCAGCACTTGGATATACCGATAGTCAATTTGGCACCGCTGGAGGGACTGCAGCACTGCCCAGGTTTCGACTGAATCAAAGGCTTTCTCGTAGTCCACAAACGCAAGACATAACGGCCGATTATACTCCTCTGTCTTCTGTATAATCTGCCGGAGCGTATGAATGTGGTCTACGGTACTAAAGCCTTGTCGGAACCCGGCTTGTTCGGGAGGCTGGAAGTCGTCAAACCTTCGAGAAAGACGGTTGGTGATAATTCTCGAAAACAGCTTATAGACGTGGCTCAACAGTGAGATGGGCCTATAGTTCTTTAGAAGGGCTTTGTCACCCTTCTTATGGAACAGCACCACCACGCTCCTGTTCCACGCCTCTGGCGTTTGTCCCTCGAGGATGACGGAGTTGAACAGCCTCTGAAGGACTTTAAGTACCGGTGATCCACCTGCCTTCAGAAGTTCCGTCATTATTCCGTCATCACCCGGTGCCTTATTGTTTCTGAGCTGTTTGAGAGCCGACCTTATCTCGTACAGGCTGACGTCCGGGATATCTTCGGTATAGTATCGGGTTAAACGGGCTCTTGCATCGCCCGCCGTGTTGTTTGCAGGGCATTGCGATGAGGTGTACAGCTGTCCATAAAACTTTTCAAGCTCTCTCAAGATCTCAGACTTAGAGGATATGATGCTGCCGCTATCGGTCTTCAGCCTTGTCAACCGGTTTTGTCCCATAGACAGATCTCTCGTGAACACCTTGGAGCCCTTGTTCCGCTCTATTGCGCTCACAATACAGTTAGTACTGTAGGAGCGCAAATCGCGTCGTATTGACTTCGAGATCCGTCTGTTGAGCATACCGTATCTTGACATATCTGCCGAAGACTGCAGCCTCATTTCACTTCTCTCTGCCATTAATTGCAGAGTGTGATCCGGGAGTCTCTGTGTTTTATTTCTGCGGCGGGTCCTAAAGAACTCCGATCCGACCGCTTGGACAGTTTCCACCAGCCCATTATTCAGCTCGTCCACTGTTGCGCATTCCGCGAGGCATTCAAAGCGGTTTTGTAGCTCCAACTGAAAGCTTTCGGGATTTTGTATTTGGACAGGATTTGGGCGTACCGTAGACTTTACCAGACGAGACCGTTCCAGCTTAACATTGATATTCAATGACGCTCTTACTAAGCGATGATCGCTGCCGGTTTTCACCCTGTTGATCACAGAGACGTCATTGAATATGTGCTTGTAATTCGTCATGATTAAGTCTATCTCATGATTGTTACCGCGTGGGCTCAGCCACGTCCATTTCCTGGACGACCGCTTCTTGAAAAAAGAGTTCATCGCGAAGAGTCCCTGTTTTTCCATGAAGTCGGCCAATCGCTGGCCCCTTTGGTCTCGCTGTCCAAATCCAAACTGGCCCACTCTCAGTTCGTCACCGCTCTTCTTGCCAAGCCGCGCATTGAAGTCCCCCATCACAACCGTGTAGTGTGTTTTCGAGGCATGCATGACACGTGCAATATCGTCGTACATGACCTCAACTTCATCGTCGGGGCGTTTCGAGTGTGGCGCGTATACCTGTATGACCTTCAGCGAATACCGGTTGGTTATTCTGAGTATAAGGTATGCCACCCTGCTCGAAACGCTCTCGATCTTAACAATGTTGTTGACGAGGGACCTGTGGACGAGAAACCCGATACCATGTTGGGACAGCTGGTCGCCCTCCCGGTGGTAGAACAAGTTACCGGAATTAAGGGTGATCGTGTCCTCTCCCTCTCTTCGGACTTCTGATAGCCCTATGATATCCCACTGCAACTTGTCCACCGCTTCTTCCAGCTCTATCATCATCGCGTCAGTCCTCAAAGTTCGCGCGTTGTATGTTACCAGGTGCAAGGGTCGTCGGTATTTGGTTGGGTAGCTCGATCTCTTCCGGAGATTCTTAGCACCCCCTGCCCCGCCGTTACCGTGGCCGCTACCGTGACCAGGAATAGCGGAGCTGCCGGGGACTGGGGGCCGTTCTCTATTTGCATCCGTCATGTAGGGGGGGGTTTTGCCATAATCACCACGCTTGGCAGGCGGATTGGTGATCGCAGTTAGGTAGTAAATACTCAGAAGGAAGCTGCTGCCCTTCCTCTGGTAGAATCCCTTAGTCGGCTCTTACGACATCCACGGGCTGAGTTGGAGTATAATATCTATCTAACTAATATTATAAAGACTAAAGATTTGATTGTTTGTTTGTATTGAATAGGCTCTGAAGCTACTGGACCGATTTTGATGAAACTTGGTATGAGGATACATTGATTCATTGGGAGTGCTATATGCCGATATTCCTACGGGAGTTAAGCGCGTGAAACCGCGAGGTGATCCTAGTGTATAAATACTGATTTAAAAAAATTGGTTGTCTGTAAATTCGGTTTACTGACGATAGTTGAACGTGACAACGTCTTAAGAAAATACTGATGGAATGGTAGCATTTTTCGAAAGAAAATTTTAATTTAATTTGATACTCGATCAAAACATGTAAATGTACCATAGTATAGCAGCTGTCCACGCAGACGCATCGCTCACTCAAGTAGGAGAGAGACGGATGTCGAACGCTGGCGAACGCAAAGGCCGATTGTGCTTCTTTGTCGCTCGTTCCGCGCTCTCGCTTGCACTTCAAGCCTTACATGGAACGCCTCAGAGCGAGGTAACGCCGCATTTTTTCGTGCGTGCAGCCGGCTCTTTCGAATTATAAGACGTTATCACGTCAAAAGGTTAAGAGGAAAGGGTACCGGGTGCTTTCTCCATACAAACTATTACAAACGTAGTCGACTGTTTTCTCCCTGGATAATGACACTAGAGCAAATATTTTTGTGCCATAAAACCTATAACTGCCATGACCATTGACCATGCCCCTATTTTTTTATTGTTTTTTATTTTGTGATTTTTTAAATCTTAATTTCTATGATAATTTAAAAGGAAAATAAAATAGGGGCATAGTCATGGCAGTTATAGGTTTATGGCACAAAAATATTTGTGCTATTGTCATTATTCAGGGAGGAAACAGTTGACTACGTTTGTATGGAGAGAGCGCAGGTACCCTTTCACCTTAAGGAACGCGCCGAAGATGCGCCGCGCTGTCTAGAAGGAGGATATTATGCTCCCAATATTTCATTATTGCGCAACCATTGAGTATTTAGTTTAATGCACTCCTATGTTTGTTTATTAGGTATGCAGACTACTCCTAAACAAACGCAACAGTCCTACCTTAGAACACGCACTGGCTGCGATAACAGAATGCATCAAACTTGACACCGGTTGCGTAAGGAAAGTGTTCACACAATCGGGCAACGCGGTCACGGCGCTCCATCAGTTCTTCGAAGATGAAGACGTTTTCTTTGCTTACGGGAATGAGAGGTGAGAATAACTCCTACTTTTTTTGTTATTTTTACTTAATGAAGATAAGCGTTTGACCAAATTCAAAGTCAAGTTTTTTAATCATTTGGATGCCTAATACATTTTGTACAAAGATCACATAGAATCGTCTTAAAAATTAAGTTAGGATGTGTGCCACCAATGAGAACAAGGCACAAGAAACTCGTGGGCTTTTTTTCACACCTGCCTTATGGTAGGTGACGACGCGGCCTAAGATGTAGCACGCTTTCCTAGAAGATACCTAAACAGTGTCGTACTAAAAATATGCCATAAAACTATGTAGCAATGTCATTCGTCTAGATTCTAGTCCCATGGAGATATTTTCATGGAAGACCAAGTACAAAAGTTAATGTTTCTGGCCCCATAAGGTTTTGCTCTTTTTTTTTTACAAATGATAGGTCAGCGTTTGACCACTATCACACCTGCCTGATGGTAGGTGACGATGCGGCCTAAGATGTAACACGCTTTCCTAGAAGATACCTATTCACTCGCGACTTGAAGACACCCAGATTGTGCACGTCAGAAAAGACAGACGCAGGCAACTGATTATTAATCTTATAGATTTTTAGTGCTTTGTACACTAACATTAATATACACTAATGAAGATACTTTGCTGCAATTATGTGCAAGTGTATTTACCATATTTTATACACAACTTTGCATTAACATATATACTATTTTTAGGGTTCCCATTTCTGGTTTAAATACAAACTTCTCAAAGCTTAATTTTGACGCTTTTAAGTGATTTCATGCAAATTGTATGATTTCAAATGAATAAAGAGACTAAATTATGACTGTGATAGAACTATGTTTTGTAATTGGATAGTTTTTTTTAGAGTAAACCTCGCTTCTAGATTTCAAATAAATAAAGAGTTTTGAGTTTTTAGGGACTAAATATGAGTGTGATAGAACTATGTCTTGTAATTGGATATTTGTTTTTAGAGTAAACCTCGCTTCTAGATTTCAAACGGATAAAGAGTTTTGAGTTTTTAGGGACTAAATATTACTGTGATAGAACTGTTTTGTAATTGAATATATTTTTAGAGCAAACCTCGTTTCTAGATTTCAAATCAATAAAGAGATTTGAGTTTTTAGGGACTAAATATGACTGTGAGAGAACTATGTTTTGTAATTGGATATATATTTTTAGAGTAAACCAAGAAGATTTCGAATTGGAATTTGAAGAAAGCAAGGCTGTATTACAATGTAGAAAAACGCCTATTACTAGAAATTCAAGGTAAGTCGGCTAATT
Organism: Idaea aversata; assembly: GCA_907269075.1. Lineage (NCBI taxonomy): Eukaryota > Metazoa > Arthropoda > Insecta > Lepidoptera > Geometridae > Idaea > Idaea aversata. The sequence goes on from OU026084.1 coordinate 6,793,388, forward strand.
TATTCCTCAATTAATTAACGTTATATCTTATTGTAGATATATGAAACTTCACGGCTAATGCATTTAATGAATCTATACTAATATTATAAAGCTGAAGAATTTGTTTGAACGCGCTAATCTCAGGAACTACTGGTTCGAATTGAAAAATTATTTTTGTGTTGGATAGTCGAGGAAGGCTATAGGCTACTTTTTATCCCGATATTCCCACGGGATCGGGAGTTACGCGGGTGAAACCGCGGAGTGCTGCTAGTAATTTTATATTCTTATTTATACTGTGGTACTTATGGTTTTTTTATTTTTTATAATGAGGATGTAAACTTTGTGCACAAATACCGCTTTAAGGCAAGAATAGATATGAATGTACAAATCAATAGACGAATCGGGATTTAGGGACACAGTTATTAAGGCGTAGGCATCCGCTAACGCTATGTCTCCTACGTAGGCGAATTAAAGAGGGCGGGATTGCGAAGCTTTCCGATGCGGTTCTGTCCTACATGCGCGCGAAGTCTCAGCTTCAGCCGCTTTTAAATAATAAAAAAAAATTGATGTTCGATTCTCAGACCTAACGAATATACCTACACAAAAAAATTCATACAAATCGGTTCAGCCGTTTAGGTGGACTTTGGTAACTAACACCGCGATATGAGAATTTTATATATACAGGGTTATTGGTAATTATACTAGCAAGCCGTTGAGGGCTTCTGTGCACCTAAACAAACAACTTTTGTTCTACGACTTTTGGAAATTCGAACATTTTTTTTGAAAATTTTGAGGTTAGGTTTGTCATTAACATTTAAAAAAAAAAATGTTTTTTATTTACTGTGCTTAGTCTGAATGACCTTTGTTTTAAAAAATCTGCTGTTTTTCGAAATTACATTAACCTCATTTTTTTCGAATTTCCAAAAGTCGTAGAACAAAAGTTGTTTGTTAAGGTGTACAGAAGTAGCCCTCAACGGCTTGTTAGCATAATTGCCAATAACCCTGTATAGGGATTAGGAGTATATCTATCTTTTCCATATTGTCAAAGGTCTTATTTGTGATTGTAATATCCTCAGAGCAGGGCCTAAGCCCCGCATGCCGGTGAAGGCGGGCGGTGGCGCTGCACGGGCAGCCAGCGAGGCCGGCTCGGGCGCAGCTGGCGACGCGGCAGAGTGTGCGGCCGCACCACAGCTACCGCAACCGCTCAGGCTCAAGTACAGCGTCGGAAGGATCATTGGTAACTATATATATAAACTAGCTTTTGCCCGCGACTTCGTCCGCGTAGAAATCGAAAATGATTCTAATAGGATTGGACCAAGGAATCACACACAATCACACCCATACAAACTTTGCCCCTCTTAAGAGTTGGATTTTGGAAAATCCTTTCTTATCCGATGCCTACATCATGCAAAGAACACACCCTCCAAGTTTCAGGTCTCTACGATCAGCGGTTTAGGCTGTGCGTTGATCCGTCAGTCATTCAGGAAAAGCATTTTATATGTATAGATATCGCAGGACATTCCACACATCGCCATCTGACTCAAAGCTAAGTAACTAGACTTGTGTTATGGGTCCTAGACAACGGATATACTACTTATATCTTTTCTTTTGTAAATATATACTTATAATAAATAGAAACAACCACACCACAGACAAATATCTAAGCATAAATATATGTCTGAGGCGGGAATCGAACCCGCAACTCTGTGTTTGGCAGTCCGGTATGGTGACCATTGTGCCAACTGGGTCGTCGAATGCATGTATTCCATGAAAACGTTTACTTTTCACTGCACTTCGTCTCACCAACTTAAAACACGCAAGTATCCTGTATTGATGATGTCGAGCGCAAAATTCGACTTCAGCAATAGCGTTTATTTAAAAAAAATATGAATGGAAACACTACAAAATATATATATATAGAGATATAAAAACCACTATGTTTGTCGTTGTCTCATAGTTGAGAAAATAATAGAAAAACATTTATTTTCACAAGCACACGACACAAATATTTTTTTAAAGTAGAGAGACAACATAAGAACACTGACATGTATAGAACATAAGAACAAAAAGTATAAGATGACTTGAGACGAAAAATTCAGAAAAAAATATATAAAAATAAGATCTAAGAAGCCAGTTTTTCAGTTTCTGTTATATTCATGAAAATATTTCTCGTTGTCACACGTAAACACGTCAGTGGACTTATAGGATTAAACCCCAGACATTAAACGGAACATAACTCAGCTCCGACGTTCAACACTCCCATATATCAATATAAATTACATCGACTTACTGTAAAACCGGTGAATAAACATGAAATACAACAACCGGATTCTAATTATTCATTTTCCTTACACAACACGCAATCAATGTGACGTGAATATAGGTAATACCGTCTCCTATTGCTTATTGTTCAATGAAGTGACTCAATTAGGTACCTACTTTGTAATTTGTCGTTTAAATACTTCAGAATACTTTACCTTTCAACCGTTATGATAATAACTCAGGTCTTAATCTTCTATACATATAAAATGCTTTGTCCTGAACGACTGACTGACGGATCAACGTACAGCCTAAACCGCTGATCGTAGAGACCTGAAACTTGGAGGGTGTGGTCTTTGTATGACGTAGGTATCTGATAAGAAAGGATTTTCCAAAATTCCCCCTTTAGGGGGTGAAAAGCCCCCTTTTCGCCCCCTAAAGGGGGAATTTTGGGGGCAATGTTTGTATGAGACAACGTGATTCCTTGGTCCATTTTCGATTATTACGCGGACGAAGTGGCAGGCAAAAGCTAGTATACACATATTTGTCGCAGTGATATATTTAATTTTAGGTAGATGTACAGGCAGAACTATAAACTTTAACTAGTATTCAACAAACAACACCTACATGTTAACACAAATTAGTGACATTTTACATTAACTTAGTTTAAACATCATTTAGAACATAATTAAATAAACTACGAAACTCAATACTTGTGTTTTTATAGGATTTTAAACTACCATGGTCATATTCACTATTGAAGTTATTTAAAACGAACTAAGAAACAAATAAATAAAAAAAAAATGGGATATTTACCAGGTTTTTAGGGTTCCGTACCTCAAAAACTAAAAACGAAACCCTTATAAGATCACTTTCTTGTCCGTCTGTCTGTGTTACCATCGATTTTCTCAAGAACGGGTGGAACTGGTTTGTTTTTTATTTTGTGTTTCGTTGAAAAATGGGGTTTGAAACAACATCGAAATATCGAGCTTCACAAAATAAAAACAACTAAAAACGTGGTTAAACTCCTAAATGTACTTTGCCGAATTTCAATAGTTTAATCAAATCAGCCCTCCCTAAGCTATATTTAAAATGTTCAAGTAATATTATGTTTGACAGGTGATGGCAACTTTGCCGTAGTCCGGATATGCAAAGACAAGTCGACGGGCAAAGAATACGCTTTGAAAGTCATAGACAAAGCCAAGTGTAAGGGGAAGGAACATTACGTTGAAGCAGAGGTAAGAAACACATATTTATCTAAACTTTTTAAAGTCACACGATTTGTATTCATAGTAATTATTTTCCCGGTATTTTTGGAACGAAAGTTTTTTATCGCGCGTTGCGAAAGGGGGCTAGACGGAATAAATTAAGACCAAAAAGTTGTAACGACACTTTTTGCATAGAAAGCGAGCCAGTTATTTTCATTTGTCTTTCTATTTCGCATTGAACAGTGTGGTGTCGCGACGATTATTTACAAAAAAAACGTGTGGCAGTCGGGGACTGCCGCGGTAAAGCTATTGCATAGATTTTTATCAACTTATGCAATTATATTTATTTATTTATTTTTTATATAAGTAGTATTTTATTTCTTTTATATTAATTCAAGTACTAGTTCAAGTACCTATATACTTTCTCACAAACATCTGCTTACGACGTTAAGCGAACGCTCGGTCGAGCTACATGGTAGGCGGAGTGGGGGTGTTAGGTTTTATTTTCGTTACGGAATTTCTTGATTCGGTCCCCGCGCTCAAAGCCAGCGATAAAAGCTATGCAATAGCTTTAAAAAATTACAATTCCTTCACAAATTATTATTCTTATTTCTCTTACCTCGACGTTTCGACTATGTTACAATAGTCATGGTCGCGAGGAGACTGGAGCAGCGGCGAGCGTTGTCCTCTCATGCTGATAGTTGAGGGTAGTAACCGAGGGTAGGTCGAGTACCGATACTTGATTTTATAAACAGTTTTTGTTAGCAGTCTAAAGGCCGCGCGTGTCATGGGGCATATTTATCTCTTTTAGATAACTTCTATTTTAGTTTCATTTAAATAACAATTTATGACTGAACCTGCCAGCCAGATGGTCCGACAACATATGAGCTCATGCTGGGGCAGCGTGGTCCAGAAGGACCGGTGATAGGACGTTGTGGAGAGACGTTAGAGAGGCATGTGCCCTGGAGTGGGCTAATACATGCTGCTGAAGAGAGAGAGAGAATGAGAGAGAGAGAGAGACTGAACCTATTTCTTACCAACTTTAAAAAAGTAAATGTATATTTTATATATGTTCACTGTTTATTAGAAGACGGCTTTATGAAATAGTTTTTATGAATCCCGGCCTGCCGTGCGACAATAGATTTTTATGGCAAAAAGTATGTATGCTAATTACATTGATCTTACGGTGATGGAAAACATTTTGATGAAACCTGCGGCGTAGTTGGTTTTGGGCAAGCCTACTTTATCTAATACGTGGAATGTCCTGCATTTTTTTTATATAATAAAAAAATATCGCAGGACATTCCACACATCGCCATCTAGCCCCAAACTAAGTAACTACTTGTGTTATGGGTGCTAGACAACGGCTATACAACTTATATACTTTTGTTTTGTAAATATATACTTATAATACATAGAAACAACCAGACCACAGGTAAATATCTAAGCATAAATACTTGTCTGAGGTGGGAATCGAACCCGCAACCCTGTGTTTGGCAGTCCAGGCATGGTGACTATTGTGCCAACTGGGTCGTCCCGTTTAATATCATGCATTAAGGTGAAAGGGTACCTGCGCTCTCTTCATACAAACGTAGTCGACTGTTTCCTCCCTCATTTTTTGCCATAAAACCTATAACTGCCATGACTATGCGCCTATGTTTTGATTTTATCATTTTCTAATTATCATAAAAATTAAAACAAAACATATTTGCTCTAGTGTCATTATCCAGGGAGAAAACTACGTTTGTAATAGTTTGTATGGAGAAAGTCCCCGGTACCCTTTCCTCTTAAAGTTGCTCGCGCTGTATAAATTATCGAGATGTAAAAAGTCAATATTATTAGTACCTACCTAACCTGGTGGAAATAATATTTATTGTAATGTTACGTTTCATTAGTGTGATGACATGCGATAGCCTTGATGGAGACATTCAAATGCAATAATTTCTATTTATAATAAAACGTTGGCGTTATTCCAAATAAATATTACGTTTCTACTATCTTTTATTAATATGATAAACATATTTCACAGCTAATGTACCTTCAGACGAGATTTTTAAGTTTATTTTCTTTTGAAATGAAATACTTTGGCCCTTGTTAAGTTTTCATCTAAGGAATAAACTATCTAACTATTCTAAATAGGTAACTATAGTATATCGCAATAGACCGGGGTGAATAGGGGCCTTTTTCTAACAGTGAAAACAAATTGCATTTAATTCTTTGAAAAAAAAATATTTGAGGTAGGCGCAATACCTACGTCATCACAATCAACAAACCTCTTTTACCTATTACAAAATATAAATTAGGCGTTTATCCTGGCGCCGGTTTGGTGTTCCTAAAGGTGGACGCAGATTGATACGCGCCGAACGCATAGAATTTTTGCCGTCCACGGAAAAAGGTACCTTATAATAATAGAGATAAGGTATCTACATTTATATTTCCGATAACGTCATCAGAGTCGTACGCATCGTCAGAGGCGGCCGATTCTGAAATAAATAAATGAATAAATGTACCTTATCTCTATTATTATAAGGTACCTTTTTCCGTGGACGGCAAAAATTCGATTCGTTCGGCGCGTATCAATGTGCGACCACCATAAGACGGATTCTTCTTGAATATTCTGTTCTTTTGAATAGTTTACCCACCACAACGTGCAGGACTTAAGGTGCCATTGAATATCAACCATTTCAAACTTTCATTTTAAAGGTCCGAGTAATGAGGAAGCTGTGCCACCCGCGCATCGTATCTCTAATCGAAGAACAAGACAGTCCCGAGTGGCTTTTCCTTGTAATGGAGCTTGTCAGTGGTAAGCAACATTTATTACTTATCATACATGGATTAACAACATTTTTTTTACATCATTCGCTTTTAAATTTTCTTTAAAATCTCTTGTATGACTATTATATTATATGTTGTAAAATGATGTAATTTTAGGAACTAATTTAACTACCTAGTCTAAACTCATTCATCATTTAACTTGCCCCGAATTTACAAATGTGTCTCAAATGTGTTAATTTGAGGATATTCGAATAGGCGTAATTTTTTAATTTATGTTTGAAAATTCCAACATTATTCAGGTAGAAATCATAGAGACAATAAATGAATGAAAATGCTGTCATACATAACGCTTAAAACAAAGTGCGTTTTAGGTTGTCCGGTCTAAAGTTGCAGCATAACTTGTCGCAGTATACCGTCAGCCAATAGGCGCAGTTTTTCAATAGCTGCAACTTCAGACCTTTGCAAGTTATTTACCGCGCATTGTAAGTCACAATTGAATGTTTTATAGGTGGAGATTTATTCGATAGTATCGCAGCCGCTTCCAAATTCTCTGAGCCGCAAGCGCGTTTGTTAATCGGGCACCTAACATCAGCTATCGCCTATCTACACTCGCTTTCTATCGTGCATCGTGACATCAAACCTGAAAACTTATTGGTAAGACTAACAAATTCATTTAGTATACAGGGTTATTGGCAATTATACTAGCAAGCCGTTGAGGGCTACTTCTGTGCACCTTAACAAACAACTTTTGTTCTACGACTTTTGGAAATTCGAAAAAAAAAACGAAAATTTTAAGGTTATTAAAATTCGAAAAACAGCAGATTTTTTTAAAACAAAATGTCATTGAGACTAAGAACAGTAGATAAAACTTGAAAAAATAGTAAAATTTTAAGGTTAATGACATCTCCGTGTAAGAAACAGCTGATTTTGAGGTAAAGTTTACCTCAAAATAAAATAAAAAGTGTTTAGTTTCCAAAAGTCGTAGAACAAAAGTTGTTTGTTTAGGTGCACAGAAGTAGCCCTCAACGTCTTGCTAGTATAATTACCAATAACCCTGTATATTGTCATAACTAGCTGCGCCCCACGGTTTCACCTGCCTAAGTCCCGATCCAATGGGAATTTTGGGATCAAAATTCCCCTTTCACTATGCCGATTTTCATCTCAATCGGTCCAGTATTTTGACCGTGAATTGTTAATTTATTTGAAAAAAAAAAAAAACAAACAAATAAATTAACAATTTTACAGATTTATAATATTATATAAGATAATTGTAAAAATGTGCCAAATCTGAATTAGAATGTTTGTAAACATAAAATTTTATTTATTTAATCCATAACTTTCGAGTTTTCAAATAAAAACTGCTAATTTTATAATAGTAGACATTTCCCCTGTGAACCACGTGGTCCGCCTGCTCAGTCCGACCGATCCGACGAAGTGAACTTTTTTAAATTTTGCTTCGATTAATAGGACAAAGAGTAAACACACTTTTTTACTTTTAAGTAAAAAAGTGTGTTTCAAATATTATATATAGTATTTCAATAAATTACTTTTAAGTACACTTTTTTACTTTTTTTAATTACACTTTTTTACTTTTAAGTAAAAAAGTGTGTTTCTTAATAAGGGGGCGTTTATAAATTACGTTAGATGTTTAAGGGGGGAGGGGATCGAGTTAAATCTCATCTAATCTTACGTTGGGGTCTCGGCAAATATCACGCAATTTTTATCTGATGAAACAAAAAAAAATTATACTATTTTGGTCCATTTCTCTCAGCAATATTGATTACTAGTCTTAACTAGTCGTAAATAAAAGAACGAAGCAAATTTTTTTTTTCTTTTTACAATAACAATCCAACGCGTTTACATAAGAAACCTACATTTTGAAAAATCTCACGTGAGATTGGGGAATGGGGTTGAATAAAATCTCACGACATCTCACCAGGGGGACAGAAATAAAAAAAAAACACCTCACGTAATTGATTGTACCAGCGTTCTCCGACAGTCGTTTCGCCTTTAGACTGATCGCCGAAAAGACGTTTCATTTCTGAGAGATTCGCCGTCAGAACCATTCACCGTACGACGTTTCGCCGACAGCATTATTCGTTTGTGGCTGTTCGACGACAGGACTTGTCAACTATGGACTATTCATTGATATGGACGCCCCTAAGATATTTTTCTCAACTCTCACCCTTCTAATTGACTCCTTAACAACACCAGGTGGAAGTGGGTACAGACGGCAGCATACGAGGGCTGAAGCTGGCTGACTTCGGTCTAGCGGTAGAAGTATGGAGACCTCTACACGCCGTCTGCGGGACACCTACTTACGTCGCGCCGGAGATATTGCTCGAGACTGGATATGGTTTGAAGGTATACCATAGGTGTACGCAGATTGATACGCGCCGAATGAATCGAATTTTTGCCGTCCACGGAAAAAGGTACCTTATAATAATGGAGATAAGATATCTACATTTATATTTCCGATGACGTCATCAGAGTCGTCCGCATCGTCAGAGGCGGCCGACTCTGAAATAAATAAATGAATAAATGTACCTTATCTCTATTATTTTATGGTACCTTTTTCCGTGGACGGCAAAAATTCGATTCGTTCGGCGCGTATCAATGTCGTCCACCTTAAATATCTCTTTGACGACCCAGTTGGCACAATGGTCACCATGCCGGACTGCCAAACACGGGGTTGAGCGTTCAATTCCTGCCTTAGACAAGTATTTATGCTTAGACATTTGTCTGTGGTCTGGTTGTTTCTATGTATTAAAAGTATATATTTACAAAAGAAAAGTATATAAGTAGTATAATAATATCCGTTGTCTGGCACTCATAACATAAGTCTAGTTACTTAGATGGCGATGTGTGGAATGTCCAGCAATATTTATTATTATTATTTAGACAGATTACTTTCATTATCGCCAATCGACACACTTTTTTATATTTTGTATGAATTTGACGTAAGCCAACGAAAAGTCACGTGGTCTTGCGTTAAAGGAATAAAATGGTAGAAAAGTTTCATTTTATGCCAATTTCATGCAACGCTTTAGGTATGTCAATTTCATACAAATAAATCTGTCGATTGCTAATATCGATAATGGAAAGTAATCTTGTCTATATAGAAAGGTATATAGAAATTTTCCCTTAATTAAATCTTAACGATCAACATTTGTAAAAAAAAAACAACTACAGAACGTTTTTATGGTGAGTTTTGTAAACCATGTGAGGTACAATCTTACACGTACATTTTTTTATTTAAACAAGACAAGTGTATTATATGAATCATCTTTAGACAGTTACTTTGTTCTAAATTTATTCTTGGGTTGTTTATACTTTCTTGCTTGTTTTTTTTATCTTAAGTAATGACCTACCTATTTTCTGTTAATACCTGTTGTTATGAAACTGGTTTCGTATGAAGAGGATTTTTTCTTTAGTAACTGGTTACGAGCCTTCGGTTTTGTATGCGGTCGAAGGGAATAAATATTGATCTGTCTATCTATCTTATTCTCACAGATCGACGTATGGGCAGCGGGTGTGATCCTATACATATTACTGTGCGGTTTCCCTCCGTTTTCGTCCCCGGACGGCGACCAAGAGAAGTTGTTCGATGCGATCCTATCAGCCCGGCTGGAGTTCCCCGCGCCTCACTGGGAACGTGTCTCGGCTGGCGCTATAGACCTCGTCGCCAACATGCTGCGTCCGCAACCGGAGCTGCGCTTCGCAGCCGAAGATGTGCTCGATCACGCTTGGATGGCGGTAAGATACCCTTTAGACGCATACAACCAACTAGGCAAAACACCACCTTTACCCAAAACGCATAACTCGCAAAACACCAATCACACTCCCCCTTATTCCAAAACAAGGTTTATGGATAGTCCGAGATGTGGATTTAAACCTTAGATTTAGTTGTGAACTATTGTCTTGACACTATCCTTATAGATTATATAGGGAACTATAGTCTAAACACTGTGTTTAGACTATAGTTCATGAGTAAATCGGTATCTAAATCTAAGGCTTAAATCCACATCTCGGACTATCCTTAAACCTCGTTTTGGAATAAGGGGTAAAGGTTTTGTGAATTTCAATGTTAAATTAGGTGTTTGTCTTTCAGGACGATTATGATGAAAACTGCGACTTCCGCACGTGGTACGACGAGGACTCGTCATAGCTGTCGGAGAGCGGCGCCGCGCCCGCGCCGCCGGCCGCCTCATGACGTCACCGCCAGCTGCTAGTGACGTCATCACCGCCGCCGCCCGCTGCCCGCCCCGTCGCCGCCGCCGGCGCTGGCTCGTGACGTCGCCGCGACCACACTACGTACTCTCGATCGCTTGCCCGCGGTGCCCGTCCGCGTCCATTCCTCGTGGCACGCAAACAATAACATCAATACCAAAGTTAAACTATTATTTATGTATACTGCATTATTAGTGATTCTTCTCGTTTTGGTGCAAACTCCGGTGCAGTATTATTCAGTTTAGATTTCTTTACCAACAAAAAATCGTTGATGACTTAATCAATTGTGGAATTTTGGCTCTGGCTTGCATAATCTAGTTGACTAGAGAAACATTAGATTAAAAGGTGATTGTTAATTTTTAATTTACTTTACCAGTTGCCTCATAATTACTGTTTCTCTAAAATATCGTCATATTTTTGCGATCTCTAAATTTCTTTAATAATTTTTTGTTGGCTTTTGTGTTTAGAAAACTACTTAGGTTTAATGAATTCTGATATTTATAACAAATGTTTTTATTTTATCACTATATTATGTAATATACGAGTAATATATACTATTTAATTAATTGAATGAATTCAAACAATTATTATTTACAAGAGCGCAAGTTTAATTATAATTTTTGTATTATACGAATTGCTTTTAGGTGTGTATTAATAATTGTTGCTGCTTATACTTACATAATAATCTTATACTGTACCACTTATTCTGATTACATTCCCCATTCTTAAAATAGTTGATTAAACTATAAACTAGAATCGGTGCTAAATGCGGAATAGATTATAAAATTGCTATCGATGAATATAGCAAAAGGCTGTATTCGTTTTCCAGTTAATAAATAAAATACATATGAAATTAGCTAAAGCTTATGCTTGGCACAGTAAATTATTTTCATTATATAAGTGCCAAATTCATTTCATATAGTGCTAAACCCGCGGCAAACAATGTTCCTCTCGAATAATGATTATTTTTTAGCTAAATTAAGTTATTATCAATATTCTTATGAATCATATTCATAGCATAAACTAATGAACAACTCACTGAATAAATGCAACCACTAATAATAATTTAGACTGATTTACATTCCTTTCACGCAGTTAAATGGAAGTTTGTTGACAAAATGTGTGTTGTTTTTATACATTTGAAAGAAAAAATATTCGATAATTTTACGAATTTTATATAAAAAGGAAGTTTTATAAAGAAAAATGATATCAGTTTGATAACGTGACTAGTTCATACATCGATTTAGAGATACCTAATCAGAGTGTTTAAATTAACATGTTCATATAGTTAGGTTACTAGTGTTTGCTTGGTTTGTATTAGATTGCAATCCATTGCATGTCACACCATGTTTCATAAATTTTTTATAATGCATTTAGATAAAAATGGTATGGTCATGAGTAAAAGAGATGAATAAATTTGTAAAAAAAACACATTTGTTTTTATTTTATTTATTGTCATTTGAGGATATACCCAGATAACATAAATCCACTTGATGCATTCATTGTTACTTCGGGATGAGTTCTTTCAGGCAACACCTGTAACAAATAAAATATAAAATAAATAGATAGAACTTTATTTGTACAACACAGTAAGGAACATATAAATACACAAAGCAAAGTAAAGTTAATAGCTAGAAAGTACAAGTTGCACAAATGGGCGGCCTTATCGCTGAAAGCGATTTCTTCCAGGCAAATAATTATTGCAGGACAGTTTTACACAGCACCATCTAACCCCAAGTTAAGCAACTGGTAACTAGGCTTGTATTATGGTGACCAGACCAGACAACAGATCCAGAAACAAATATTTCTTCATAAATATTTGTTTTGAGGTATAGTCCATTGAAATGGTAAAGTCCGTAATAAGAGCTAGGGAATCTGAGTAATGGATTTTCGCTCATAACTTTGTTATTTTTGTTTTACCACTAAAACTTCCTTAATAAAAGTTGTAGATAATCGTATTTGCAATAAAAAATGTTAAGTAATATTTTTTGTGAGACCTATAGTTTTCCAGATAAACCATAAAACCATTTAAATCCCTTTTTTCAAGATGGCGGCCGTGGGACAAGAGCTACAATCCCTCAAACTTGGATTTAAGCTTAGACTAACCCCTTCTTAATATCTAAAAAATAAAATGGCGTCCTCTGACAAATGCAACCCCAAATGTAACTTTTCAATGGACTAGTAATCAAACCCACAACCTTTTGTTTTGCGGCTGTTCAAATATTAAAAGAATCTGTTAAGTGAAACAAACCTGATAATTTCTTAACCAATTGCAAGTTAGTTTTAATGCAGCAACGTTGGACATTGATCTCAATGCTAGGTACATGTGCTGCAGAGGTTCTGCTACACTGTAATATACTGCGAAAGGTCTGCCAGGCTTCACAAAGTTAATCAATTCTTTGAAAATATTCAGAGGATCTTCTTTGCATGCTATAACTAAAGAGTCAACTTTGTTCTGCAACAGCTCAGCTGCAGCTATGTTATCGAAATGCCATTTAGGTTTTTTAGGCTCTGGTTTTACTTCCGATGGATTTACTACATCTTTGTCGGTGTCATTTCCTTCAACAAGCTTTGCTATTTTGCTTTTATGTTCAGTATCATCTTCATTTTTTCTTTTCAAAGGATTTTCTGTTTTATTTTCTGTGTGAACATCGGTGCCTTGATATAACTGTCTCAATGCAGAATATACATTGACAGAGACACATCTATTCATCTGTTCTTCTTTGAAATTCATTGCTAAAAGCGCTTGCTTTTGGGACATGTTCCCAGGATGCATGTGGATTAGTTTGCCTTCTGTGTTAGCTCCGATGGCATTCAGCAAGGCTGTAGCGAGTAGACCATTAGATCCCGAATCATAAAGCAAATGTACACCATCAGAATGTATATTAACTTGTGTAACGATTTGTGAAAGGGTATCTATTCTTAAATTTTGAATTTTAACTGGCTCTAACCGATACATTATTTCGGAGATCAATCTCAAATTGGGTTTTATAACTTGAATGTACTCAAAATACTTCTTTTCTTTCTTTTTTAAGTATTTTTCTTGAGAAAATTCTGTTTTATTGTGAAATGTGTTCGAGTTGGTGATCAGTGTCTCGACTATGTCTGATGCTTTGCTGGCATCAGATTTAAGGAGCTCAATCTCAGCTGCATTCAGTTTCTGTGAGCGGCCGTCGTCCAATATGTTTCTATTGTCGTTTCCAGACACTTTAATATCAATTTCATCTTTGAGGGTTACTGTCTCCTCGGTAAACTCAATAACATATTCTCTGTTTTTCTTATTACTTACAGAAATCAGTTTGAAGTATGAATAATATTTGCGTCCTTCAATACCATTTAGGTTTATACTATCTCGACCTAAACTAATACTGGAGGTAGGTTTATTGAATTTGTGTAACTTTTTATAGTTTTGTTTTTGTATCACGATGTAATCGCCCACTTTTATTATTTCGTCCATTTTGAGATATTTCGCTATATTAATGTAATGTAATAAACTTAAATCAATGATTCAAGTTTACTCTAGCAATCAGCAATACAATACATACATAACCTCACTTTCTTTCATTAACGCACCATTTGTCAAAATCAATTTCATTCATTCACTCACTCAAAATTGACAGAAAGCTGGTAGGGCCAATATACGAAAACAAAATATGTTGCAATAATACGAAAAAATTCACAATGTTGCCACACGGTCACACTGCTTTTAGCATGGAGGTAGAAAGGCTTTTAGCGATCTCATAAAATGGCCGCGCGTCCCGGGTTTTTTTTACCTCATACTCCAAACCCCTTTGCTGGTTAGGTTACACCGGTGGTTTAAACCAGATAGGTACTTCCTCTTTCTTTATATTGCATTCGTGACAATTTAGGACGTTAGATCCTTTTACAGCTATAAAAAACGGCCCTAAATAAAAGCTTTTTATACAGTGTTTGATTTTTAATTTAAATATTATTTTTTAATTCAATACACAACGATAAACAAACAAAAAAGGGTGAAGAAAATTTAATGGACCAAACGCAAAATGTTGTTCATAAACCACTTTGATATCTTTATTAATAAAATACAAAAAAACGTAACAAAATGATGCATAATAATTTTCATTGCCATAATTACCTAAAGCTTATTACTAACAAAATAATTACTTCATAACAACAACTACATTTTCCCAATTTCAATCATTTTTTCTACATCACATATTTTTTCTCTAGGTTTACCTAATTTTTTACCCTGCTCAGTTTCATATTTATCTATTTTTTCCCATTGCTCCCAGTTAATTATACTGTCATTGTTTTGTGATATTATGTTTCTTATTTCTTCAAACCCATACTTTGGAACGGCCAAATCTATTTTATTTAAATTATCACATACAGTCTTTGCAACTTGGAATGCATTTCCCATAGTGTGTAGAATAACACCGACTGGTCCTGTTCCAAGCCAGCCAGCGACATACAGCTTGGCTATATCTTTAATACTATCGTCCACAACACCTTTGTCATTTGCTACTAATCCATTAGCAAATACAAGGTCATCGTCAGCTCTCACACTTTTATAACCAATACTTCGGAATGCTAATCCACAGTTAATGATCTCCTTCTCATCTGTAGGTATACATTTTTGTTCATCATATTTATCACCACTTAGTTTATTGCATAAAAGTTCTAACCCTGTCAAATTATTTTCCTTATCTACTAAAAACTTGTTAGGACTTCTTAAAAATATTGGTTTGAATAACTTATCATTTTTATCTATTGTTTGACCTTTACTTTCATTAAAAGACTTCAGCATTAGCTCCGTTAATCTTTTTCTCGGTCTCGGCAGATCATTGACTATTTCACTTATACCTTGGAAGTCATCTTCCCTCCAAACTGTCTTACAGTTTTTTAATTTTAGCTGTTCTCTCAGTTCCTTTATTGTGAAAGCTACTTGTAAAGGCCCTCTTCTGCCGATGAGGTATAATTCTTTGATTTTAGACTCGGCTAATGTGTTTAGAGCATGTTCAGTGATATCTGTTTTCCTTAGTTCATCAATGGGTGACAGAAGTATTCTGGCTACGTCTAAGGCTACGTTCCCTTGACCGAGTATGGCTACAGTTTCACATGATAAATCAATCTGGAAAAAACAAATAAAAACAAATCAAAATAATAATATAAAAGTATATCTGAATCAGTAATGAATGTGTGCCACATACATTTAAATCTTTATCAGTTGGCAGTCCATTGTACCATCCAACAAAGCTTCTTGCCGCTATAATGTTGGGTGTATCTTCATTCTCAATTCCTAAAGTCTTGTCTTCTTCTGCCCCATAAGTCTAAAACATAAAATTCATACACTTATTTCTAATAATTAAATATAAATACCTACCATCATTATTAAAAAAAAATAGATAAACAAGACAATAATTATCAACCTGCTATTTCGATCGACTACTGATAATAATTCATAAAATAAAATCTGAATTACTTCTATTTGTCACCTAACAAGAAAATCTTACATTTTACGAAATATTGTAACATGACATTTATTGTTTGTAATTTCTACTTTACCATGTGTTTCAGCGAAGGGGTTTTAATACGAAAGGGAGTTGTCCTCGACGTCTAGGCGAACAACTTTTGTTCTGCGACTTTTGGAATTTCGAACTTTTTTGAAGTTATACTTCTTTAGGCGCGTTATGAAAAAATGATGAGAGTGAAATTTTACAAAAGCGTCACACAAAATTCTCACGTCACACAAAATTCTCACGTCGGACGAGTTTTTTGTCGGACGAGTTTTTTGTCGGACGAGTATTTTGTCGGACGAGTGTTTTTTTTTTTTTTTTTTTGCCAAAGAAGTATAACTTCTCACGCGCGTATTTTCGATAATTTTAAGGGAATTTTTACTCGAAAATCAGCTGCTTCATACAAAAACTTTGACCGAAATATTCGAATTGCCAAAATTCTTTTCTTTCCCCTTTCGTATTAAAACCCCTTCGCTGAAACACATTGTATAATATTGCTATAGGTTTGAAAGGAATCCAAATAAAAATAATGGCAGACCATTTACTATGCCAGAACGCTACAACCCCTTTGAAGTGAGATGCCTTACTTATAAAAATAACTACCTGTTCGTACACATGGTAGTTTAGTTTTATGAAGGTACCAAAACCTTCCTCTTGAATCCCTCAATCTATTAAAAAAAAAAACAGCGCACTCCGGGAGTGCAGGCAGAAGTGAAAACTGTATATCTGTGTAAAATCTCATATGTCGCGAGAACATACGCAAAAAGAGTTTTAGATGAAAAAAAAAATAGTCGGACGACAAATAGTCGTCCGACATTTGTCGTCCAACAAATTGTCGTCCGACATTTGTCGTAGGACATTTGTCGTCCGACATTTGTCGTCCGACATTTGTCGTCCGTCAATAGTCGTCCGTCAATAGTCGTCCGACAAATAGTCGTCCGACATTTGTCGTTCGACATTTGTCGTCCGTCAATAGTCGTCCGTTAAAAAATACCATATGTACGTCTTAATACACTCACAGCCAAATTAAAAACAGTAGGCCCAGGCATACATTTTCGCCGCGCCGTAGAGAGGGGATAGCTGTCTACTCTCCATCCGTCTTACGCTTTTTCGATCCGGTCACGTGTCCTGACGCGAGTTTAAGATTTTATACCCATTACCGAAAAAGTGCTCAACGCCGCTAAAGAAGTTTTCACTTCAAAAAACCCGCATCAAAATCCGTTGCGTAGTTTTAAAGATCTAAGCATACATAGGGACAGACAGCGGGAAGCTACTTTGTTTTATACTAATGTAATGTTAATTAATTAAATTCCTACAGAGTCAGGATCTATGTTTGTTCTAATTATTTTACCAGTAAAACAGCATCATAATGCTGTCTCAGTTGTTGTAAACTGACATCTTTTCCCAAAGTAACGTTCCCGTAGAAGTTAACGTTAGGCTGTCGGGCCACTTTAGTAAATTGGTTGATTACATTCTTGACTTCGGGGTGATCTGGTGCTACTCCATATCTGGAAACCATAACAGTACAATGTCAAAGACCAGTTCAAAGTATTTCGCAACAGAAAGTACTTAGTTAATTAGAAATTTGTAATTAAATTGTGATAAAAAAACTGGTTCTAAGTTAATTGAAAATAGAATTATCTATCAGTTAAATGTAACTAATAGATATTTTTTTTCTGTTTGTCATTAATATACTCTGAAACTAATAGACTGATTTGGATGAAACTTGGTATGACGTTACTTTGGAGCTTAGTGAGTAATATATGCCACTTTAAAAAAAAAAAAAAAAACAAAAAATAAAAAAAAAAATAAAAAAAAAATATTTCAGGACATATTACACATCGCCATCCAGCCCCAAGCTAAGCAACTTAATGCTTGTGTTATGGGTGCCAGATAACGGATAAACTACTTATATACTTTTTTTTTTGTGTAAATATATACATATACATATTATACATATAGGAAACACCCAGAACCAGAAACAAGAATTTATGGTCAGCATAATATCCCGATATTTCCACAGGAACAGGATTTACACGGGTGAAACTTTGGGGCACTAATAGTAATTAATTTAAAAAACTGGTTGAGATGGTTTTTAAAGGTTTTTTCTATACTAATATTATAGAGGAAAGATTGATTGTTTGTTTGAATTGAATAGGCTTCGAAACTACTGGAGCCATTATGATGAAACTTGGTATGTGACAATTGACAATTGACAATGTATCCTACATTGATTCATTGGGAGTGCTATAGGCAGGGACTTAAATACCGGTAAAATACAGTAACGTTATCTGTGGAATTGCAAGATAACGTTATTTGTGAGAGAAACGATATAACAAAACGATATTATTCAAAGCTTTGAATATGTATAACGTTATAATAACGTTACGTTATATTGTCAATTTAACGTTATTAAAAATATTGTTATTCATATAATAATGTTATAATTATTGTTTTTATGCTATCTCTTTTACTCAAAGTAATGTTTACTTTTTCTTCGTGTGAACTATCGAACGCAGTGCTCTCTCTGGCTACGTAAGGGTGTAATCTATAGGTACATGTACGTACTATGTAATAGTATAAATGGGAAAGTAGTGGAGTTAAGATTCGAAATTAGAGTTATGCTGAGTCGCGGGTATGTAGGACGCAGCTGCAGTGGAGTTAAGATTCGAAAATGGAGTTAAGCTGAGTCGCGGGTATGTAGGACGCAGCTGCAGTGGAGTTAAGGTTCGATGATAGAGGTTCAATAAAACTTGGGTATGTAGGACGCAGCTGCAGTGGAGTGTGGATTCGAAAATGGAGTTATGCTGAGTCGCGGGTATGTAGGATGCAGCTGCAGTGGAGCTAAAATTCGATGATGGAAGTAAAATAAAACGTGGGTATGTAGGACGCAGCTGCAGTGGAGTTAAGATTCGATGATAAAGGCAAAATAAAACGTGGTTATGTAGGACGCAGCTGCAGTGGAGTAAAGGTTCAATGATAAAGGTTAAATAAAACGTGGGTATGTAGGACGCAGCTGCAGTGGAGTTAAGATTCGATGATAAAGGCAAAATAAAACGTGGGTATGTAGGACGCAGCTGCAGTGGAGTAAAGGTTCGATGATGGAGGCAAAATGAAACGTGGGTATGTAGGACGCAGCTGCAGTGGAGCTAAAATTCGATTATGGAAGTAAAATAAAACGTGGGTATGTAGGACGCAGCTGCAGTGGAGTTAAGATTCGATGATAAAGGCAAAATAAAACGTGGGTATGTAGGACGCAGCTGCAGTGGAGTAAAGGTTCGATGATGAAGGCAAAATGAAACGTGGGTATGTAGGACGCAGCTGCAGTGGAGTTAAGATTCGATGATGAAGGCAAAATAAAACGTGGGTATGAAGGACGCAGCTGCAGTGGAGTTAAGGTTCGATGATGGAGGTTAAATAAAAAGTGGGTATGTAGGACGCAGCTACAGTGGAGTTAAGATTCGAAACTGGACTTATGCTGAGTCGCGGGTATGTAGGACGCAGCTGCAGTGGAGTTAAGGTTCGATGATGGAGGTTAAATAAAAAGTGGGTATGTAGGACGCAGCTGCAGTGGAGTTAAGATTCGAAAATGGACTTATGCTGAGTCGCGGGTATGAGGACGCAGCGGCAGTGGAGTTAAGGTTTGATGATAGAGGTTCAATAAAACGTGGGTATGTAGGACGCAGCTGCAGTGGAGTGTGGATTCGAAAATGGAGTTATGCTGAGTCGCGGGTATGTAGGACGCAGCTGCAGTGGAGCTAAAATTCGATGATGGAAGTAAAATAAAACGTGGTTATGTAGGACGCAGCTGCAGTGGAGTAAAGGTTCAATGATGAAGGTTAAATAAAACGTAGGTATGTAGGACGCAGCTGCAGTGGAGTTAAGATTCGATGATAAAAGCAAAATATAACGTGGGTATGTAGGACGCAGCTGCAGTGGAGTAAAGGTTCGATGATGGAGGCAAAATGAAACGTGGGTATGTAGGACGCAGCTGCAGTGGAGTAAAGGTTCGATGATGGAGGCAAAATAAAACGTGGGTATGTAGGACGCAGCTGCAGTGGAGTTAAGATTCGAAATTGGAGTTATGCTGAGTCGCAGGTATGTAGGACGCAGCTGCAGTGGAGTTAAGGTTCGATGATGGAGGTTAAATAAAACGTGGGTATGTAGAACGCAGCTGCAGTGGAGTTAAGATTCGAAAATGGACTTATGCCGAGTCGCGGGTATGTAGAACGCAGCTGCAGTGGAGTTAAGATTCGAAAATGGAGTTATGCTGAGTCGCGGGTATGTAGGACGCAGCTGCAGTGGAGTTAAGGTTCGATGATAGAGGTTCAATAAAACGTGGGTATGTAGGACGCAGCTGCAGTGGAGTGTGGATTCGAAAATGGAGTTATGCTGAGTCGCGGGTATGTAGGACGCAGCTGCAGTGGAGCTAAAATTCGATGATGGAAGTAAAATAAAACGTGGGTATGTAGGACGCAGCTGCAGTGGAGTAAAGGTTCGATGATGGAAGTAAAATAAAACGTGGTTATGTAGGACGCAGCTGCAGTGGAGTAAAGGTTCAATGATGAAGGTTAAATAAAACGTAGGTATGTAGGACGCAGCTGCAGTGGAGTTAAGATTCGATGATAAAAGCAAAATATAACGTGGGTATGTAGGACGCAGCTGCAGTGGAGTAAAGGTTCGATGATGGAGGCAAAATGAAACGTGGGTATGTAGGACGCAGCTGCAGTGGAGTAAAGGTTCGATGATGGAGGCAAAATAAAACGTGGGTATGTAGGACGCAGCTGCAGTGGAGTTAAGATTCTAAATTGGAGTTATGCTGAGTCGCAGGTATGTAGGACGCAGCTGCAGTGGAGTTAAGGTTCGATGATGGAGGTTAAATAAAACGTGGGTATGTAGGACGCAGCTGCAGTGGAGTAAAGATTCGAAAATGGACTTATGCCGAGTCGCGGGTATGTAGAACGCAGCTGCAGTGGAGTTAAGATTCGAAAATGGAGTTATGCTGAGTCGCGGGTATGTAGGACGCAGCTGCAGTGGAGTTAAGGTTCGATGATGGAAGTAAAATAAAACGTGGGTATGTAGGACGCAGCTGCAGTGGAGTTAAGATTCGATGATAAAGGCAAAATAAAACGTGATTATGTAGGACGCAGCTGCAGTGGAGTAAAGGTTCGATGATGGAGGCAAAATAAAACGTGGGTATGTAGGACGCAGCTGCAGTGGAGTTAAGGTTCGATGATGGAGGTAAAATAAAACGTGGGTATGTAGGACGCAGCTACAGTGGAGTTCAGGTTCGATGATGAAGGCAAAATAAAACGTGGGTATGTAGGACGCAGCTGCAGTGGAGCTAAAATTCGATTATGGAAGTAAAATAAAACGTGGGTATGTAGGACGCAGCTGCAGTGGAGTTAAGATTCGATGATAAAGGCAAAATAAAACGTGGGTATGTAGGACGCAGCTGCAGTGGAGTCAAGGTTCGATGATGAAGGCAAAATAAAACGTGGGTATGTAGGACGCAGCTGCAGTGAAGTTAAGATTCGAAATTGGAGTTATGCTGAGTCGCGGGTATGTAGGACGCAGCTGCTGTGGAGTTAAGATTCGATGATGGAGGCAAAATAAAACGTGGGTATGTAGGACGCAGCTGCAGTGGAGTCAAGGTTCGATGATGAAGGCAAAATAAAACGTGGGTATGTAGGACGCAGCTGCAGTGAAGTTAAGATTCGAAATTGGAGTTATGCTGAGTCGCGGGTATGTAGGACGCAGCTGCTGTGGAGTTAAGATTCGATGATGGAGGCAAAATAAAACTCAGCATAACTCCAATTTCGAATCTTAACTCCACTGCAGCTGCGTCCTACATACCCACGTTTTATTTTGCCTTCATCATCGAACCTTAACTCCACTGCAGCTGCGTCCTACATACCCACGTTTTATTTAACCTCCATCATCGAACCTTAACTCCACTGCAGCTGCGTCCTACATACCCGCGACTCAGCATTACTCCAATTTCGAATCTTAACTTCACTGCAGCTGCGTCCTACATGCCCACTTTTTATTTTGCCTCCATCATCGAACCTTAACTCCACTGCAGCTGCGTCCTACATACCTACGTTTTATTTTGCCCTCATCATCGAATCTTAACTCCACTGCAGCAGCGTCCTACATACCCACGTTTTATTTTGCCTTCATCATCGAATCTTAACTCCACTGCAGCTGCGTCCTACATACCCACGTTTCATTTTGCCTCCATCATCGAATCTTAACCCCACTGCAGCTGCGTCCTTCATACCCACGTTTTATTTTGCCTCCATCATCGAATCTTAACTCCACTGCAGCAGCGTCCTACATACCCACGTTTTATTTTGCCTTCATCATCGAATCTTAACTCCACTGCAGCTGCGTCCTACATACCCACGTTTCATTTTGCCTCCATCATCGAATCTTAACTTCACTGCAGCTGCGTCCTACATACCAGTGACTCAGCATAACTCCAATTTCGAATCTTAACTCCACTGCAGCTGCGTCCTACATACCCACGTTTTATTTTGCCTTCATCATCGAACCTTAACTCCACTGCAGCTGCGTCCTACATACCCACGTTTTATTTAACCTCCATCATCGAACCTTAACTCCACTGCAGCTGCGTCCTACATACCCGCGACTCAGCATTACTCCAATTTCGAATCTTAACTTCACTGCAGCTGCGTCCTACATACCCACGTTTTATTTAACCTCCATCATCAAACCTTAACTCCACTGCAGCTGCGTCCTACATACCCGCGACTCAGCATAACTCCAATTTCGAATCTTAACTCCACTGCAGCTGCGTCCTACATACCCACGTTTCATTTTGCCTCCATCATCGAATCTTAACTCCACTGCAGCTGCGTCCTACATACCCACGTTTTATTTAACCTTCATCATCGAACCTTAACTCCACTGCAGCTGCGTCCTACATACCCACGTTTTATTTAACCTCCATTATCGAACCTTAACTCCACTGCAGCTGCGTCCTACATACCCGCGACTCAACATTACTCCAATTTCGAATCTTAACTTCACTGCAGCTGCGTCCTACATACCCACGTTTTATTTTGCCTCCAATTTCGAATGTTAACTCCACTGCAGCTGCGTCCTACATACCCACGTTTTATTTTGCCTCCATCATATAATCTTCACTCCACTGCAGCTGGGTCCTACATACCCGCGACTCAGCATAACTCCAATTTCGAATCTTAACTCCACTGCAGCTGCGTTCTTCATACCCGCGACTCAGCATAACTCTAATTTCGAATCTTAACTCCACTGCAGCTGCGTCCTACATACCCGCGACTCAGCATAACTCTAATTTCGAATCTTAACTCCACTATTGCTGCGTCCTACATACCCACGTTTTATTTTGCCTTCATCATCGAATGTTAACTCCACTGCAGCTGCGTCCTACATACCCGCGACTCAGCATAACTCCAATTTCGAATGTTAACTCCACTGCAGCTGCGTCCTACATACCCACGTTTTATTTTGCCTTCATCATCGAATCTTAACTCCACTGCAGCTGCATCCTACATACCCACGTTTCATTTTGCCTCTATCATCGAATCTTAACTCCACTGGTGCTGCGTCCTACATACCCACGTTTTATTTTGCCTTCATCATCGAATCTTAACTTCATTGCAGCTGCGTCCTACATACCCACGTTTTATTTAACCTCCATCATCGAACCTTAACTCCACTGCAGCTGCGTCCTACATACCCGCGACTCAGCATTACTCCAATTTCGAATCTTAACTCCACTGCAGCTGCGTCCTACATACCCACGTTTTATTTTGCCTCCATCATAGAATCTTCACTCCACTGCAGCTGCGTCCTACATACCCGCGACTCAGCATAACTCTAATTTCGAATCTTAACTCCACTGCAGCTGCGTCCTACATACCCACGTTTTATTTTGCCTTCATCATCGAATGTTAACTCCACTGCAGCTGCGTCCTACATACCCGCGACTCAGCATAACTCTAATTTCGAATCTTAACTCTACTGCAGCTGCGTCCTACATACCCGCGACTCAGCATAACTCTAATTTCGAATCTTAACTCCACTGCAGCTGCGTCCTACATACCCACGTTTTATTTTGCCTTCATCATCGAATCTTAACTCCACTGCAGCTGCGTCCTACATACCCACGTTTTATTTTGCCTCCATCATCGAATCTTAACTCCACTGCAGCTGCGTCCTACATACCCACGTTTTATTTTGCCTCCATCATCGAACCTTAACTCCACTGCAGCTGCGTCCTACATACCCACGTTTTATTTTGCCTCCATCATATAATCTTCACTCCACTGCAGCTGCGTCCTACATACCCGCGACTCAGCATAACTCTAATTTCGAATCTTAAAAATTCCGCCGCGCGTGGCGCGGATTTGTAAAATGAATAAGTTTGGCAACGTCGCGTATTTATCGTTATAATAACGTTATTTTTGCAGTTAAAATTTCGTTCTGTTACTCGTAAAACGTTATACAAAAGATCGATAACGAAATGTTTGCTGAGATACCGATACTATTATAACGTTTTTATAACGTTAAACATTCTGTTATGGATAACGTTTTAAGTCCCTGGCTATAGGATACTTTTTATCCCGATATTCCCACGGGATCGGGAGTTACGCGGGTGAAACCGCGGAGCGCTGCTAGGTTTTTACCTTATCAATCCGAATGGTACAGGAAGTTTTTCATAAATATCAATGTTTACTGCTTGTATTTTCTTCGTGATGTGCATCGCAGCATAGAATCCAGCAGGTCCAGCGCCTACGATACATACTTGCGGAACGCGGACAGACGATGAAAACGTTCTCTTCACAACATTTAACAATTTTAGACCCATTTTACAACTTTGTTACAAAAATTAACTTGAAAGACAGTTTTTTAAGCGGTCTTGTTGGGATTTCGTAGAAAATTTACATTACGATCAATGGAAATGAAATGCACACATCATTTTCAAGGATGGCGAGTTTTTCTTTAAAGGTACAAGAATAAATAAATAAGTTTTAGATTCTGAAATTAATTTTTTGTTACCCACTCGACACTTCACAACACACAAGATTGAACATTCACAAATAAAAAAATAAAAAAATCTGTCATTCAACACAGAACGAACAATTCGAATGACTAAAAAAGTTCATTCAAAATGTTCATTCACTCTCAGATATGATACAAATTAAGGTCTTTGGTCTTTTGATCCAAAAATATTTTAAAATATAATCGGCGAAGTGTGCGGTTCTCCTTAATAGAATTCATATAGCTGTCAATCAATTGTCTTTTTTTAGTGGAGTTGTCAAAAAAACCAATTTCCCATTTTGTGCAAATAATATAATTTTATTAGTGAAAATGCAATAAATTCTGATTATTTCCCGTGGACAACAGAAAAAGTCTTTATCAATAAACGCCCCGCTTAATTTCAGTAAACATGTCACACGTTACCGAAATGAAATTTTTGTTCACTAGGTTATTTTCATTGAAGAATGGGTAAGTTTGTTTAGATTTATTTGTTTAACTGTTCGGTTAAATCTTTAATCTCTTAATACCGTTTGTCTACCTCGTTAACACATATTTGATATGTCCATTTTAATAGTAGGTATTTTCATTGGATTTCATCAGCTAAGTTTTGTACTTTGTTCTCTGAAGTCACTAACTTGTATGATTTATAGGTACCTATCTTATTTATTAGTACTAGGTAAACCGTGATTTATACTCAACACTTTTTGGTGAGAAAACTACCAAACTACTCCATTCAATGGTATTCAAGATTTCAGACATACAAACACAAGCTGCCCCCTGCGGTTTCACTCGCGTAAGTTCCGATCCCTTGGGAATATCGAGATAAAAAGTAGCCTATGTGGTAATCCAGGTCTTCAGCTATCTAGATACCAAGTTTCATCGCAATCGGTCTAGTAGTTTTTGTGTAAAGGAGTAACAAACATACATACACACATACTCACAAACTTCTACATTTATAATATTAGTAGGATTAGTAGGATAGGTAGCTATCTAACTATATTATTTATTAGTACTAGTTAAAATATTAATACCTACTCAACAATTTTTCGTGAGAAACCTACTTAACTATTCTATTCTATGAATAAAAGATTTTAGATATATAAACAGGTTAGAATTAAATAAATAAAGGCAGGACATTCAACACATCGCCATCTAGCCCCAAGCTAAGTAACTAGACTTGTGTTATGGGTGCTATACAATGGATATACTACTTTTCTTAGTAATTAACCTGTTTTTGTAGTTTAAACTCGCCAAGATGGGGTATAAGACAGTTTAGCAGAGAGGCTGATAAAGCGCAAGCTCCATTACCAAAAGGCAGTGTAACACCACTCCCACCCCTATCGGAGCCCATGCCAAACCTTCCACCTGTCATATTCTCAACTGCGAAAGCTGAAGACACTGTTACAGAGGTCACCGTGTTGAGTAATGGACTGAGAGTGGCTTCGGAGAAAAAGTTTGGACAGTTTTGTACAGCTGGTGGTAAGAATTACTCTATTGTCTTTATTACTTTATGCAAAATTAAACGGTGCCCTGCAGTTTCACTCATTGATGCCATGGGTAACTTTAAATATATTTTCAGAGTTCTGTACCTAAAAAGGTAAAAAATAAACCCTTTTAAGATCACTTTTTGGTCCGTCTGTCTGTCCCTGTGTCATCACCGATTTTCTCAGGAACGGGCGTTTCTATCAAGTTGAAATTCATACCAGATACTGAGGTCTATTGTCCCTATTAGGTGTATAAAAATCTTGGTCCTGCCTAAGCCAATATGATAAAAAGGGCTTTAAAATATACATTTTGGAAGCTTTTCGCGAAAACTCCCAAAATTTACCTTTGTTTTCAACTTTTTTTTTATATTTCGGTATTTTGCCTTTACTTGTGCTGTAAGATCTTGTTTTATTTAAAGTTAGTGCTCTATCTGTCTATCTTTTATTGACCCTCATGTGCAACATAATAAAAAAAAGTGAAATTTTAAATACAATGTTGTAAAACTAATCCTTATTTTTCAGTGGTTGTTGATTCTGGACCAAGATACGAAGTGGCTTACCCAAATGGCATTTGTCACTTTTTAGAAAAATTAAGTTTTGGAGTAAGTTAACAAAAAAATAATTTCAACAGTATTTGGAAAAAACTATTATTCATCATCTAATTATTAAAAATCGTCTTTGAGTAATCGGTTTTATGTCTCTTAAAAAGTGATGCATTTTCTTAAAACCCAGAATACATAATAGTTATTATGGACTACAAACTATACCCTGTTAGAGGTTGAATTCTTTTATCCTCTACATTCTTAAAAAAACCGCGTATTTTCAGAATCGTAGCTTTTTCAGATACAAAAAATATACATGACAAATTGAGAGCCTCTTCCTTATCTTGAAATAGTAAATTTTAAAGTTAAGGTGAAGGGTACCTGTGCTCTCTCCATACAAACGTAGTCGACTGTTTCCTCCATACAAACGTAGTCGACTGTTTTATGGCACAAAAATATTTGCTCTTGTGTCATTATCCAGGGAGACAACAGTCGACTATGTTTGTAATAGTTTGTATGGAGACAGCCCCCGGTACCCTTTCCTCTTAAATTAAAAGACATCTTCTTTATTCCAGGCTACCCATGCATTTTCAACTCGCGACAACATGCTGCGAGAGCTGGAACGACACGGCGGTATCTGTGACTGTCAAGGGTCTAGAGACACAACTGTCTATGCAACTAGTGCAGATTCTAGAGGATTGGATGCTGTCACTCAGGTAAAATAACTCAAAGTTGTTTAGAATTAGATGTGCTACGTGATTTCCCGTGTTCGGGAGCCTATTTGTTTAAAAAAGTCCTTCAACTATCAAAATACGGAGTTTCATCGCAATTGTTTTAGTAGTTTTAGCTTTAAGAAGTCTCAGACATACACACATACTTTGTATGACAAAAGAGGATTTCAAATTACTGAATGCTAGCAGCGCTCCGCGGTTTTACCCGCATAATTCCCGATCCCGCGGGAATATCCTAATATCCTCATACCAAGTTTCATCAAAATCGGTCCAGTAGTTTCGAAACCTTTTCATTACAAACAAAAAGACAAAAATCTTTCATCTTTATAATCACTACATAGTATAAAACAAAGTCGCTTTCTCTGTCCCTATTTCCCTTTGTATGCTTAAATCTTTAAAACTACGCAACGGATTTTGATGCGGTTTTTTTAAATAGATAGAGTGATTCAAGAGGAAAGTGTATATGTATAATACATGCAAAATATAGCCGTGCGAAGCCGGAGCGGGTCGCTAGTACTAGTATAGATATATTTCCAATCTTACCACATCTTTGTCTTCATTATCTTATTTCTAAAATCTTTCTAAAATCACTCACACGAAAATCAACGTTATAAATAATCAATTTTAGTTTAAAATGACAAGTTTAATTGTAACCCAGGTGTTAGCAGAAGTGACACTTAGACCACAGTTATCAGCCGATGAAATAGAAGCCGCCCGACAAGCTGTTGCATTTGAACTTGAAACTATATCAATGAGACCTGAACAAGAGACCATTCTTATGGATATGATACATTCTGTAAGTATAAGGAGATTACAACCCTAGGGTTTTTTGATACAATATTCTTCGGATATTCCAGGATTTGACGATTAACTTCATAAGTGAATTGAATACAAAAATAAACTTGCCTTTTTTTCATGATCGAACCATGTCAAATTCTGTGTGACTGCAGGGCTCCCTAAACGAAAGTAAAGTAGTCCTGCAAAGTAGTGCAGCTTAGTTTGCTCGGGAGCCATGGAGTCACTATTATTCTGTCCCTTCAGCCCTAATAACTGTACTTTGGCTGACTTCATGTCAGCTAATCACACCAAAGACTTGGCAGAATACTGGAGTGGGCAGATCTGAACCTAACTAATCATTCTCCTTTGATTTGTGCTATCTGTAGGCTAGGTGATAAAAATAGCTTAGTGATGGGACAATTCAATCACTTTGTCTATGACAAGTAACTCTTTTATTGCAGGCTGCATACAGAGGAAACACTTTGGGCCTACCAAAGATCTGTCCCCAAGAAAATGTGAACAATATCGATAGAGGAATTATATTGAATTATTTAAAGAATCACTACACTCCAGACAGGATGGTTGTAGCTGCTGTTGGAGTAAGTAAAGCAATTTATCTTCTTTTACCTTCTGAACTGGCAACCGGCACAGAGGAGGCAGAGCGCCTGCGCGAACCACTGGCGTTTGCCTCCTCTGTGCCGATAACTTTCGCGCGTATTCAATGGCATCTAGTTCAATGTCAAATATCTCGTAACTCATTCGAACTTATGTTGGTGTGTACATGACAGAAAAAGGAAGCAATTTCCTGTTTTAAATCATTTTCAATGGTACATTATGAAGTTAGTAGGAGTGAGGAGGCTCACAGCTAAGCGACGCTCGCTGATCGTTTACGGTCGTGCGGGTTAAGCGACGCCTGGCGCGGTCATTACTTCGATGGGTGGCCAATTAGTAGTGTGGCAAAAATGTGTTTTCGTGAGCCCCTCCGTGCTTCGGAAGGCACATTAAGCGGTTGGTCCCGGTTGCTACCTCTAGTAGCAGTCGTTAGGTCAAGTTAGAGGCCATAAGGCGACCTGAAAACTCTAACAATAGGTGAGCCACACTACTATACGAGAAGAAGAAGAAGAAGTTAGTACTAACATTAATATTAACGAGACGCTTTAACGGTTTGGTGTGAAGGCATTATTTGTTTGCCATAATGCCCTCTATCGATTGGCATGGGTCTCAAAGTGCACTGCAGCATTTTAGGTTACTATGCCAAAGTGCCCAAAGGTGGTCCAAAGGCTTTTGACAATCATACACACTAATGTTATATTATACTAGCTGACCCGTGCCCACTTCGTTGGGCATTTATTTTATTAATATTAAAAATTAAATTATCTATACTAATATTAAAAAAAATACTTTTTGTAACTTAAATATAAAAGTTAGACATATGCTGTCGTTGACTTTTTTGTAGGCATTTTCAAGCTCCACATCTTTTCTATAGAACTCAAAAATATATCTTTTATCACAGTTGCTCATAAAGTGGATCTTATTAAACCGCTTTTAGGCTCATAATGCAACGTATTATACACGCGTGCGATAAAAAAAAATCTTACTAGTGCTAAAATAATACGTCATCCCGATATGTCAAATACGTATCTTACTGCTAATGACATTAGTAGATGAAACATTCTTAAGGACATCGTTCAAATCGTACCCAAAACTTAAGGTGCCGGCCAGAAAAAAAAATGTTTCTATCTTGTAGAGAATAACATTTTAAATAATGTTTAATAAGGCAACAAAGAGCTACGATCAAAAATCATTGAGTTATTTTACATTGAAAACCCAAAAAATGCATGTGGGTATTTTTTGTTAGAAACATGTATGATCTCCTTTATCTGGGTTATACTGTTTTGATGTATAGAAAAAGGTACCATCCAAAGAGTTTTTAAGCCTTGCTGGCTTAAAACTCTTTGTTGGTACCTTTTTTCTTCTTTTCAAAAGGTTGTCTCTAAAGTCTGATAACGAACGATAATATTACGTGATGACGTCTTTGAAAATAATTAAAAATTGAGTTTTGTTTTTATTTAACTATATATTTTTTCTATATATTCTGTTTTTAATGAGACCCGGAACTAATAATGCTTACCATTATATAGAATACTAGCTGCCCTACGCGGTTTCACCCGCGTAACTCCCGATCCCGTGGGAATATCGGGATGTAAGCTATCCTATCTCTCAAGTTGGATCGAACTGCACATGGTGTGCGAATTTTATTATAATCGGTTAAGTGGTTTAGGAGTCCATTGAGGACAAACATTGTGACACGAGATTTATATATATTAAGATAATGGTAAGCATTATATTCTGTTTTTAACCGCCGACGCAAAAACAAATGAAAAAAACCCTAAAAAAATATTGTATGTCAGACGCTGTATAGGTTAAAAAGTCTTTTGCCTAGCCTTTCGGGAGTGTAATTAACAAAAAATAGTAAACATAACCTAAAATTCTTAAAAACTTTTTATTATTAAAATTTTAACAAGTCTTTTTTTTTATTCGCAACTGTGATAAAAAACGTCGTACGATACACGTGTGAATTGATCATTCCATCTCGGCTTTTGCCACGCTCGCGTTCCGCTCGCGCGTCATAAACCGCCTCTATGGAATGATCAACTTTCCACACTTGTATCGCAATGTACTATTTCATAGTTAAGGCAGCGTTCGTAAGAAACGCTTTCATTCGACCGTTTTTTCTCCGATTCACTTTGCAAAACGGACTACCACGTATAAACCTTTTTATTTTTTGGTTTTTTATATAACCTATGACACTCAGCAATAATGTGGCTTTCTATTGGTGAAAGAATTTTTAAAATCGGTTCAGTAGATCCTGAGATTACCCCTTACAATTTAACAAACACACAAACTTTACTTCTTTATAATATTAGTATAGATTGAAGACCCAGTTGGCACAATGGTCACCATGCCGGACTGCCAAACACAGGGTTGCGGGTTCGATTCCCGCCTCAGACAAGTATTTATGCTTGTCTGTGGTCTGGTTGTTTCTATGTTTTATAAGTATATATTTACAAAAGAAAAGTATATAAGTAGTAGTATATCCGTTGTCTAGCACCCATAACACAAGTCTAGTTACTTAGCTTGGGGCTAGATGGCGATGTGTGCAATGTCTTGCAATATTTATTTATTATATTTATGTATAGTATTGTTATTACGTTCTAGGTAGACCATGAACCGTTTGTGGAGTATGTGCAGAAATATTTCGTGGACACGAAACCAACGTGGCACACTGATGACAGCGAGAAATTCAAACCGAATGTCGACAGCTCCATTGCTCAATATGTTGGCACTTTAGAACAAGTAAGATTGAAGTAAAGTTCAAAGAAATCCTTCCAATATACATGCGAAAGTTTGTAATTGTGTTTGTTACTTTAAAAACTACTGAAGCGAAGCTATTTACCCGACTACGGTGAAACCAAAAGGTTATGTTTTTGACGCATATGTAAGATTCTGCAACAGAATCGCAGACCCACTGTAGAGTGTTTAAACTGAAATTAGTACATTGTTTTCGTTATAATTGTGTTTGTCTGATAATTTCATGAGTTTAACTTCATCTTAAGGTGAAAGGGTACCTGCGCTCTCTCCATACAAACGTAGTCGACTGTGTCCTCCTTGGATAATGACACTAGCACAAATATTTTTGACGTGACAACGTCTTATAAATTGGTTTGCCGGGTGACACTTCAAGAAACTGCGTTACGCTCCGCTGACGTTATGCGCTCACAATGAGAGCGAGTGAGAGGCACGCGGGCATGGTTAGCCCGCCTAAGAGCGAGAGAGACAGACATAAAAAGTGAAAGGCACGCGTCCCTTCCACTCGAGCACAGTTGTTGTCACGTAAAACTTTCGCCCGTATATTGTTCTATAAAACCTATAACTGCCATGACTATGCCCCTATTTTTGGTTTTTTTCATTTTCTAATTATCACAGAAATAAAAAAAAAACAAAAAATAGGGGCATGGTCATGGCAGTTATAAGTTTTATGTAGGTACCAAAAATATTTGCTCTAGTGTCATTATCCAGGGAGAAAACAGTCGACTACGTTTGTAATAGTTTGTATGGAGAAAGCCCCCGGTACCCTTTCCTCCTAAGCAGGACCTTCAAAGTCCTGCTTAAGTTGAATAATAGCAATTTTGGAGCTCTATGGTTTGTCTGCAATTTTGTTGCCTGATTATATGGATGCATTTAGATGAATAGATGGGTAAGGTACATCTCGCCCACGGAAAAACTGGTCTGCTGGCCAAAAGTCCACTTTTTAAAATGTGTATGGGTAAATTCGTCCGGATATTTAACTACGCGGGTGAAACAACGGGACGCAGCTACGCGGGTGAAACAACGGGGATGTTTTAATTCTTAAATTTGTCAAACTTGACTGATTGACTAACATGAAACTAGGGTAGACTTAGATCCAGAAATATAGTTCAGAATCTTTACTACCTATAATAAAGGAAGAGAGGACAAAAAGTCTCTACTCGTACTTGAAGCAAAATAAAATTAGTGTAGGGGATTTAAAAATGGTGGTAGTAAATAATAATATGTTCTTTGTCCATAGGAAGAATGTGAAATCCCACTATATCCAGGTTCGGATTTGCCAGAATTATCACATGTTGTGATTGGATTAGAAAGTAAGTGTAAAACATTGACTTACTATTACTAGCGTATCTAGACATGATAGGTTATTATAAACGTTTGCGCTACGAACGAACGAAACGTATGTTGAAAGAAAAGGGTAAGCGATTTGAAATCCTTGGCGCTTACGACGTTTGGCTCGCGAGAAAACTATACTCTATGTAAAGTCTACTAGCGCTACTTAAGCGCTGCATAGTTAGACGACATTTAATGTTTCAGCGCAGCAGCAGATAGCTTGGGAACGGACTGAGCTATCTGATATCATAAATTGTAACACAACTTTTCGTTGTTCAGAGCTCGTCTAAATTTTTTATTTTTTTATTTGTTCAGATATTACATTTTTAGCCGCTGTTACTCGTTTTAACTCAGATTTGTTACAAGTGTTTTGGTAAATTGGAATTGATTTGAACTAACAGCAGAATAGTGATAACTACCCTCCGCACTAGTTTAATAACCGTGTTGCGGCAAAGTAGGCTCACAGTTCGGCTATGACAACTACATCAGATACCTACTTGTAGATGTAAACATTACAACGATAGTAATTATAGGTCAATAGTGTAAAATGGAATTAAAATTTATACGCGATGCTCTAGACTTAGACCAACATTTTAAGCTCATTTTGGGCTAAACTTGATAATAAAAAAACGTATTCTTCTAAAATAGTTGTTGCGTTATAGGTTGTTCCCACGGCGACCCTGACTTCGTGGCGACATGCGTCTTGAACATGATGATGGGCGGCGGCGGATCGTTCTCAGCCGGCGGGCCCGGCAAGGGGATGTATACAAGACTTTACACAAACGTGCTTAACAGGTAACATACATTACATACCAGATTATTTATACGCCAGAAAATGAACAGTTATTATGAACAAAACATACCTTGTTCGTAATCTAAGAAGATACAACAACAAAATGCGATTATGAGGCTTGCGTGTTTCTAAAGTTTTCCCGTAGCGTCTTACGTCTAACTTCATAACCTCTATTATAAATTTAGGTTTCTAGCTATAGTAATATTATATTCTATACTAATATTATAAAGAAAGATAAAAGATTTTTTTGTTTATAACGAATAGGCTCCGAAACGAATGGATCAATTTTGATGAAACTTGGTATGAAAATACATTGATTCATAGGCTACTTTTTATCCCGATATTCCCACGGGATCGGGAGCGCTACTAGTATCTATATAAAACTAAACTAATAATGGAGGTTATTAAGTTATCCTATACTCTATTGAGCAATTTTGTGAGGTTAAAAAAGGGTTTTTTATAGGTAAACATTTTTTTTTGGTTTTAAGATAAGCGAAATATAATGCTCATTTTTTTGTGTTAGGTACAACTCCACATTTTCTATACTATATTAAAATATATTATAACTACTCATTAAATAATCTTAACCCTGTAATGTTCAGATATCATTGGATGTTCAACGCGACGGCATACAACCACGCGTACGGCGACACGGGATTGTTCTGCGTGCATGCCGCCTCGCCCCCGAACCGTATCTACGACACAACGCTCGTAGTCGCTAGGGAACTCGCCAACATGGCAGGGAAAGTCGGAGGGATGGAGTTGAGGGTATGTTGATACTTAATTTGTACAACACAGTAAGGAACATAGAACACAATCTTATCTTATCTTATCTTATCTTATATAATGGGGGCTGACAAGTTGCCAGCAACACTTCGACCCAATGGGATCTTTTGTGTTTACCCCTACCTTGATGTTTCTTACTCTTTGAAGAAGTGGTCGATTAACGCGGTGATCCCACTGAGAGGAAGAAACCTATATTCCTCCGGTTTGGGATACGCATTCCCAAGGAGGCTCATACGCTTCGCTGCTAAGACGTCGCATTCACACAGTACGTGCTCCATAGTTTCCCTGACATCACCGCAGGCTCTGCAGTCATTATTTGAAGTTAACTTCATTTTTAAAAGCATGTCATTGGTTCCGTAATGTCCTGTCAAGGCACCAACCACAGCTCGTGCTTTGCTTCTACTGTTGTTCAATATAAATTTAGAAGCCCCTCTGGTGCTGCTACCTATGAATTTCCTCGAATGTAGCAGCCCTCGACTGATTTCCCACTCTTGCGTGTGTTTCTTATCAGCGTAATCCTTTACGGCCTTTATGATTGTGCATGCTGGCAGGCCCATACATGGTTCTGGTCCAAGCATAGCACTTGCCGATCCTGTCCTTGCTAGTTCATCAGCTTTCTCATTTCCTGTTATTCCTACATGGCCTGGGACCCATAGTAGTCGCAGCTTGTTCCTGCGGCCCAACTTGTTTAGGGTTTTCACCGCATTCAGGACCAATTTCGAGTTGACCTTGCAGGAATTTAAGGCCTTTAGTGACGCTTGACTGTCACTAAGAATGTAGATAGTCTTGTTCTCTACACTCATTTTCAGATTTTCCTCTGCGCATGCTATGATTGCATACATCTCTGCCTGAAAGACCGTAGTGTATTGACCCAAACTACTCCACAGTTGTAAAGATTCTGAGTAAATACCTGCTCCAGTACCAGACTCAATTTTCGAACCGTCTGTGTACCAAATGAGGCAGTCTGCGTCTGGTGAGCGCAGTTGCTGTGTCCAGTCTTCCCTTGTGGGAACATGTATTTTAAAGTTTCTTTTGAAGATTTTGACACACGGCATAACGTCGCTAATCATATTCATCTTCCTTTGAAGCTCATCATTAAGCTCTATTTTTGTATGCCTCGTTGTGGGCCTATTGCAGTTAAAAGCGCCTGCCGTTTTTAGTCTGTATAAGGTTTTAATTGCCTCCTGTTGTATGAAGATGTGAAGAGGGGTTAAGTTTAGAATTATATCTAACGCTTTCGTAGGCGTAGACTTAAACGCTCCTGTGATAGCCATAGTGGCCATCCTTTGTAGTTTGCCTAATTCCTTTACGCATGATGTTAGTTTGGTTCTGGTCCACCATACAACACTGCCGTAGGTTAAAATTGGGCGAACCATAGTAGTGTAGATGAAGTACAGTACCCTAGGCTTCAGACCCCAGGTTTTGCCATACGCCGATCTACACATGTTGAAGGCCCTTATAGCTTTTTCTGTCACCTTCTTGGCATGCAGATTCCATGTGAGCTCCTTGTCTAAGGTCATGCCAAGGTATTTCACGTTGGTCGACCATTCTAACTCTGTGTCAAATAAAAGCAATTTCTTCAAACTGCTCAACCTCTTCTTTCTTGTGAAAGGAAGAATCGTAGTTTTGTTGGGATTTATGGTGAGATGGTTTTCAGCACACCATTCCTCCACGTCCTTCAAAGCCTGTTGCAGGAGATCCGAGACAATTTCCGGAAATCTACCATTGATCATGACAACTATGTCATCTGCATATCCCACAGCGTAGCATGCCCCTCTGTTTAGTTTGGTTAGGAGGGAGTCTACTACCAGACACCACAGTGTAGGTGACAATACCCCTCCTTGAGGGCATCCTTTTGTTGTTGTGGCGTGAATTTCATCTCCTAATAGAAATGACCTTATTCTCCTACCTCTCAGCATGAAGTCAATCCATTTACAGAGGGTAGGGTCAATGCCGTGTTCTTTGGCGGCTTTCATGATCGATTCGAATGTTGTGCGGTCAAATGCCCCCTCAATATCCAGGAACGCAGCCGCACAAATCTCTTGACCATCAATAGCATTCTCTGCTCTCGTGACTACATGGTGCAACGCGGTTTCGGTTGATTTCCCGGTTTGGTAGGCACATTGTAGCTTGTGAAATGGTTTCTTTGTCAGAGGCCCATCCCTTATGTATTGATCTACCAATTTCTCCAGGGTTTTTAGTAGGAAAGACGAGAGACTTATCGGACGAAATGATTTGGCCTCTTCATAGCTGTCCTTCCCTGGTTTCGGAATGTATGTTACCTTAACCTCCCTCCATATCTTTGGAATGTATCCAAAGGCTATGCAGGCCTTAAAAAGCCGCATCAGGTGCGGGCCTAGTGTGAGAAGACCTTTTTGTAGTAGTATCGGGTATATGCCGTCCGGACCTGGTGATTTAAATGGTTGAAAGTTTTGCAATACCCAACTCAGTTTTCTTTCTTCTACTACCTTTTTTGCAACATCCCAGTCTGCTTTTGTAGTTCGCAGATTTTGCTCCTCTACGGGCATGGGATCATCAGTGCCAGAATTATCATGAATATTACAGTCGGGAAAATGTGTTTCCATCATGATCCTTAGGGTTTCTTTACCAGATTCTGTTAGTCTCCCGTCATTGGTTCTAACAGCATTTAGAGTGTTACTTCTACTCACAGTCATTGCCTTTATCAATCTTGAACTTTCAGGAACAGAATTAATGTCCTTACAGTGAGATTGCCATGATTTCCTTCGTTCCTTGCGAACTGCCAGATTGTATTCGGTAAGCGCTCGCGAGTAATCTTTGAAACATCTCTTGGACTTGGCGTCGTTAAAGATGCGGCGAGTCGCCTGTCTTTTCTTTTCTAATTCTGGCGTCCACCACGGAACCTTAGTTCCTTTTATTGCTTTCTCTGGGCAGTTTGTGTACCATGCCGTTTTAATGGCCCGGTCAACCCGCTCAGCCTCAAGTTCAATGTCAACCGTAGAGTTCAATTTACCTTTAACTGATCCTAACTCATTTTTTAATTCCTTAGTGTACGCATCCCAGTTAGTGTGTCTGGGATTTCTTCGCCGTACACTTGGAGTGGAGTCCTCTGTATCGTATCTAAAGCAGATATACCTGTGATCAGAACCACTAACTTCGTCAGACACACGCCAGTTAGTAATTCTCCTATAAATACCATTAGTGGCCATAGTTACATCAATTACTTCCGATCGCCTAGCCTCCACAAAGGTGGGAGCATTGCCCTTATTTAGTAAATGAAGTGAAGAGCTTACCAGATATTCGAAAAGTTCCTCCCCTCTACCATTAGTGTCCGAGCTCCCCCAGGTGATGTGGTGGGCATTCGCATCGCACCCCATCACTAGCTCCAGGTTCTCCCGGCCGCAGAACTCGACTAGTTCCTTCATCCCCCTCATGCTTGTGGGCCGTTCTTCATTCGGGTAGGCTAGGTAAACAGAGGCCAGTACAACCGCCCTCCGACTTCGCCCTCCCCCCGTATAGACCTTGACCGCTGTAAGGTCCCTAGAACAAAGATCGTGTAAGGGCATAGCGTCTATGCCATTTCTGACATATACGCATGTCCTTACACCTTTATTAGTACAGTGGAAAATAGATCCCTCTCTACCCAAGCCTGAGACAACACCCTTGGTACTCATGTAAGGGTCCTGTATCAAGGCAATATCAAAATTATGTCCTTTAAGGTGACGCCCCAAGAGGGCCATCGCCGCTTTACAGTGATGTAAGTTAATTTGTACACACCTTAGTCCCGCCATTTTTGGTTCTTCGAAAATGGGGGGTATCGGCAGTCTATTGACTACCGCCTGCGTCCTCGGTCTCCTCCATCGTCTCCGTCTGCGAGAGCGGAGACGACAGGTTGAGGTCATCTAAGTCGCCCAACACATCATCGGTACGCTGGGAAGTGGCCGGAGAAGGGACTGGGCAGTCCCCGATGATGTCCTGGGGCGGCTCGTCTCGTAGCCTCGCGTCGCTCAGCAGCACCTGTGGAGCAAGTGGCGGAACCACTGCCCCTACGCTGGCGTCGCCCTTGTCCTCGTCCTTGTCATCACTATCTTCAAGGAGCTTGAAGTAGCCTTTGTCGACGCCAGCGTAGAGGCAGTAGTCCTTTGATTTAATGTAGTCGGCCGAAGTCTTGTCCATTAGGACAATCCTTCTGACACTGGTCGCCTCCACTATTGTGTCCACCACCTTCCAGTCGCCAGTCCTCAGCTCGGGGTTAAGGCGCTGAAGCATCGACAGAACGCTGGGCAGATCTGTGATCCAGACGTTCTTCGACTTCCACGCCATCTTCACCGGTTTGGGCAGATCTTTGGCGCTTACCACTTTAAGGGTAAGGCCACCGACCGTCCTCCCAGTGATCCCCGCGAGCCAGTCTGCCGACCTCTGATCCTCGCAGAAGACGTGGAGTGCTCCCGCGTTGACTGCCCCGACGTTAAATCGAGGCAGAGGATCTGGGTAACCGACCATCATCTGCCAGAGAGCGTTGACAATCGGTCCGACGTCTTCATTGGTGACCTGTGTGGCCGGGAAATTGTCAGTGATGACCGCCATCCTGCATCCGTTGAGGGCGTCCCTGAATGATTTGTTGAGGTTCGGTCTCTTGGATGAGTCACCGGCCTTTTCATCACTGACCTCCCTGGCCCTTTTGGTGGCAGTTTGTTTATCCCCCCCTGCCCCCCCTGAAGTTGCCCCGACTGGTGCACTCTGGTTAGAAAAGGTTCGGGTCCGCCTTTCAAGGAGCATCTTGCGCCTGGCTGCCCCACTCAACCTTTTCTTAGGATTGGCTCCTCGAAGTTCGCCTCCCGAAGCATTCGTCCCAACGGGTGTGCTTGGCAGATTGCCAGGCTGCCCAATGGTCCCCTGCCCGGTATGACTCGCTTGAGTAAGCCCTTTATTTTTGCGGTCGGTAAACCTCCCGCCGGATGACATAAAGTCCTTTTTGACGCCCTTGCGGTCATCTGTAGATTTTTTTGTGGTTTTTGAAAGATCCATAATCATAATTAGTTGAATTCACCGAACGTAGCTCCCCACCCTCCACGGAGCCCACAACATTGGGGATGTCTATGAAGTAGACACCAGGGATACTACGTCGGTATAGCATTCCAGAAGAGAGTGCCCACGAGACCGCACGACACGAGATCAATGACGCCCAATCAAGACGACAAGAATCGCGCGCCGCCGCCTGCGGACCCCTCCCTTCCAGAACACTCGCCTGGCGGCCGTCTGACCGGACGCCTCAGCCGATTGATCGTGGGTGGCTAGTCCACAACCTCCCGTTTTCGAAAGAAATCAGGGCCAAAGTGGAGTGTTGCGGAGTCCAACGACTACCGCCGCGTTGGAAACCGCTCAGCCACCAGGATCCCGTCATCCCCTCTTACGGGTCTCCACGCACGGCACAAACACGCGGGTGACCTCCCCCCCTCCGCATCCCATCCCCCCACCCTGGTCTGACCCTCACATATCTTAGTGTGAGTCTCGCCACAAAGTACAGTCACTTATACCCCGTGGACAGACCAGGTTTTATTGCGGGTGGCCTCCCCTTTACCCCCCCTCCCGTTTCCCCCCCATAGAAAAAGCCCCCCCCAATTTTGCCCACTGCCCCCCTATACCGACCCTCACATATTCTAGTGTGAGTCGTGCCACCGAGTACAGCCACTGGTACCCTGTGGTCTTACCGCCAGGAGATTTCTGTTACGTCTATTTCTGAGGGAATTAGACCAATAACAGGTGGCACCACGTGAAGGATAATCTCTCTGACTTGTCTTAGGGATCAACATGACCGTCGCACTCTCCCCTAAGACCATTTGCTTCCTGGGAGATCAGAAGGATCTCCAAGGAAGGCTCAAACTACAAGCTACACCTACAGCTAAGCAGTGAAAGGGTGCACAGCGTGTAAGCGGGGGGATCAGCACAACCCTAAAAGCATTAGTTTAAGCCCCACCCTAAACACACCCGAACACAATATACACAAAGCAAAGTAATAACTAGACAGTACAAGTTGACCAAGCGATTTTTTCCAGGCAACCTTTCGATGGAAAAGAACTGATATGTTATATGAGTTTCTTGTGCCTTCTTCTCATTGCTGGGCGCGTTTCTTAGGCACACATCCTAACTTAATTTTTAAGACGTTTCATAGTGATGTCATGTTTGTATGATACCAAATGAATAAAGAATTTTCAATTTTGAACTATTTCAGAGAGCTAAAACCCAGTTGCAGTCAATGTTACTGATGAACCTGGAGGCGAGACCGGTGGTGTTCGAAGACGTCGGGCGACAGGTCCTCGCTACGGGCAAGAGGAAGCCGCCTTCCTTCTTCATTAATGAAATCGGTGAGTGAGACAACAACCTTTGTAAATTAAATATTTCAAAATAACTATCAATTTTTAGGGTTCCCTAAGACTCCGCTGTCTGTCCGTCCGTCTGTAGGTCTGTCACC
Organism: Idaea aversata; assembly: GCA_907269075.1. Classification (NCBI taxonomy): domain Eukaryota; kingdom Metazoa; phylum Arthropoda; class Insecta; order Lepidoptera; family Geometridae; genus Idaea; species Idaea aversata. The sequence continues at coordinate 6,834,650 of OU026084.1, forward strand.
AGGCTGTAAACCTCATAAACCGTGCTAGCTAGACCGTTGAAATTTTCACAGATGTTTTTCTGTTGCCAACATAACAACAAATACTAAAAACAGAAGAAAAAAAATAAAGTGGAGTTCCCATACATGGTACGGAACCCTTCGTACGAGAGTCTTACTCGCACTTGGCTGGTTTTAACCGTGTCCGGATCCAGTTCAGGATCTACTAAGAATTTTCTGTCGAAGTAGATCCATTGTTTTAAGTCGTTGCAGTAGATCCATTGTTTTAAGTCGCGTTTTCAGCTAATTTCCAAGCCCAGACAAAGGACCAAGACCAAATAGCTTAATTGAATATTGCACTTTCAGAAACACGGTGTCCTTATTGCTGAACAAAGATGCAACCAGCCATTTTGATGTCAGAATGGCTGGTCATTTTATTTTTTTTGTTTCTCTGAATATGTTATAGATAGCAATTTTTTGCAAAATAGGTACTAGCAAATAGATAGCTACAATTGGATAGTGTAGAAGCCAAGTGATCCAACTGACATTTTGGCCAAAATTGAGTTAAGTTTATTAAAACTGTATTCGTATTGATGAATAAAATAATAAGATATAAAGGTGGACGCAGATTGATACGCGCCGAACGAATCGAATTTTTGCCGTCCACGGAAAAAGGTACCTTATAATAATAGAGATAAGGTATCTACATTTGTATTTCCGATGACGTCATCAGAGTTGTCCGCATAGTCAGAGGCGGCCGACTCTGAAATAAATAAATGAATAAATGTAACTTATCTCTATTATTATAAGGTACCTTTTTCCGTGGACGGCAAAAATTCGATTCGTTCGGCGCGTATCAATCTGCGTCCACCTTTAAAATGTTATTTTTTTTTCCCCATAATCTGAAAACATTACAACAATTCATTCAGAAACATGGACGTAATACGCAAAAACGCGTTTTGCTTCATATCTCGAAACTTATAAAAAGTCAGTTGGATCATTTGCCTTCTAAACTAGCCATTTCTTGAATATACTGTTAGTGCCATACGGCACAGGCAACCTGCCATTCTGACGCTAATAATTGAATATCAAAATTATTTTCGTATTTTACAGAGAAAGTAACCGCCGATGACATAGTCCGCGTAGCGCGGCGTATGCTCAGCCAACGGCCGTCAGTCGCAGCGCGCGGTAAACTCGCGCACCTTCCAACCTTCGAAGAGATACAGGCAAACATGTCTCTCAGCTCAGACACATCGCCTCAAGGTAGACGGATAAACCTGTTCCGCGCTTAATTAACTAGCTATATTTTAGTTGTCTATTGTAGAATGTCTCCGTTATAAATTATAAAGTATTTCTTATTTGTTTCTTATGCTTTTTTTACACTTGGGCCAAACAGGCAATTTGCTGGAACCTAACGGCAGACGCCACCGATGTCCAAAAGACGAGGGGCGGGATGAAACTCCTTTGTGAAAAAGTTTTAGGTGACTATGTCTTATGAGAATGTTTTTCAACCTAAAAGTGATTGTCCATAGCACAGGACCGTGACAGGTGAAAGGAGGCCTATGCCCAGCAGTGGGACATCATGGGCTAATAAGATAAATAAATAAATATTGCAGGACATTCCACACATCGCCTTCTAGCCCCAAGCTAAGAGACTTGTGTTATGGGTGCTAGACAACGGATATACTACTTATATACGTTTCTTTTGTAAATATATACCTACTTATAATACATAGAAACAACCAGACCTCAGAAAAATATCTAAGCATAAATACTTGTCTGAGACGGGAATCGTACCCGCAACCCTGTGTTGGCAGTCCGGCATGGTGACCATTGTGCCAACTGGGTCGTCAATAGATAAGATATTAAATCAGTTTTCCCTTTTTAATTTTAATAAGGGGAAAGTGGCCTAAGACATTTTTACTATATTTGCGGGGATAGGCGAGCGAGGAATAGGATGTCCTCGTGCTCATGCAAGTAGGAGAACGTGAAATATTATGTCCTGGTTCTCCTACTGGTAGGAGAGTTAAAGTAGGAGCAACAACCAAAGGAAACTAACTTGAAACAATAAAGTCGTATATTATATTGGATACAATACATAATAGTATTTTACAAATCTATATACAAAAGTACTTAAAATTATATAAAAACGTTTCTACAGACAAAACTCATTCATAGGCAAGGTAAGTATTTATTTACGCATTTGAGCACCTCAGTCTTTGCTATGTCATTTTACGTAATTAAAATGTTAGTAAAATATACTGGCTGCCAAAAAAATCGACCCATCCCTTTATTTTTATTCAAATTCATAGTGTTTTGTCACTTTTTTGTCATAGTGTCAATGACGTCTCGGATCGTCTTTTGTTTCCGTTTCAATCGTCTTTCTTTTTCGTTTCGATTAAATTTAATTCAGAGAAAGTCAGAAAAGAAAATATTCCTGCCTGCAGTAATTTCTACAGGCCTTTGAGACGGGGGAGTATTGCCAGAACCTTGAATCTGAAAGGGGATGGTTAGTTTTGGAGTGCGGCTTTTCTCTAAAACCGTGGGTGGGTCAATTCTTTTGGCAACATATTTAATGAACACAAAAACAACAGTAACTCACTGTTACAAATAATAATTGGTCAACATTTATGTTATTAACAATACATAATATACATATCTATCTACAAACACCTATAATTTAGCTTCTAATAAGTACCTCTAAGCTCTAACATAGAAAAAATGAAGGCTGAACTACAGTAACCACTGACCAGATAAAATAAATTCATAAAAACAACCTAACTTTGGATGTGTAGTTTCAATTTGTCATGGCTTCAACACTTCGGGCAAGTTTAACAGCGGTCTTGGCCGCTTCGTCCGCATCATTGATGATCTGAACTGGAAGCCCGGACTTCTCTAACAGTCTTCTAGCTTCGTCGGCGTTAGTACCTTCCAATCGGATGACGAGAGGATGTTTCGGAGGGTTCTCTTTGCAAGCCGCGATTATACCGTTTGCAATTGTAGCACAGTTTACGATACCTGTGAAATATAAATTCATTGTGAATACATTATGATTAGTCGCTGACCCACAATGTTCACTATCCCGGACTGCCAAACACAGGGACAACCCTGGGTTCGATTCCCACCTCAGACAGATATTTACGCTTAGATATTTGTCTGTGGACTGGTTGTTTCTATGTATTATATGTATATATTTACAAAAGAAAGTATCTAAGTAGCATATCCGCAAATCCTATTTTTTAAATATTATATCAGATATTTTTTTCTTGTATTTGTATTGTTAAATTTTTAGCTCATTTAGCACCACCAAGCGGACACGTGCAAGGTGATGGTTGGTAACTCCTGCGGACGCCAGCCGTGATAGCCCCTGATTTACACATACTGATAAATACTCATCTATAGTTGAGGAAAGTTAGAAATTAGTTAAAGATATTTTAGTCATATTGCCGCGCGTTTCTGCTTGCATGTTAACAGACTCACACACATAAAGAACCGCACGCTAATATATCTTGAGATATCTTTATCTAGAAGCATTCAGGACCACTATGTTGAATTAGCAAAATGTCGAATTCCTATCATGTTGAATTTGTAAACAGTTGAATTTCGCTAAATTCAAGATATAATACTTTATTATCCTATTCCAAGAAATAAGGCCATTTTTAATTAGCTTTTTGTTTGGTAACAAAACTGCTAAGTATGCTAGGGGATACTTAGCAGTTTTCGTATCTCATTGCCAAGATTTTGCTAAGAGCTTCAGAACTAAATGTTCATGTAAAGTTCTAGAATTCTATACTTACCACCAAATACATTAACAAAAATAGTCTTGACTTTAGGATCAGACTCCAAGATCCTCAAGGCAGCAGAGACCTGTGTCTGTCCCACTCCACCTCCAAGGTCGAAGAAGTTGGCTGGTTTCCCACCGTTTAGGGTGATGATGTCAAGTGTGGCCATGGCTAATCCGGCGCCGTTTACCATGCAGCCTATACTGCCATCCATGTCAATATATACTAAGTTTAGGGCTGCGGCTTCTCTCTGCAATATTGTTTAAGAGTATGAAGACACACTAATAATAAAAGGAGAAAAGATTTTTTCAATCAATGCTATTGAGACATGGTAAGTTTGTATACGTTGAATCCTAGGAAATAATATAGGTAAACTACCTGTTCCGGCAAACGTTGTTTTGCCATTTACAAAAAAAACTAAAGGAAACAAAAAAAAAAGATAGTAGCCGATTCTCAGACCTCCTGAAGATACATATAAAATTTCATAAAAATCAGTCAAGCCGTTTTATATATTATTAGTCTTAATATATATAAATCTCGTGTCACAATGTTTGTCCTCAATGGACTCCTAAACCACTTAACCGATTATAATAAAATTCGCACACCATGTGCAGTTCGATCCAACTTGAGAGATAGGATAGCTTACATCTCGATATTCCCACGGGATCGGGAGTTACGCGGGTGAAACCGCGGAGGGCAGCTAGTTAGATTATATTTTTCGAACTGCTGAACTAATTTTAGTGGAATTCAAAACAAGGATAGGTACACGCGAGATTTACGCTGGTGAAGAATAATCAAGAACTAAAATTGTAAGTTACATACAACGCCATCAAGCCCCAAGTGCAGCAAAGCCTAGTTTATTACTTGGGGCTTGATGTTGGCTAGACAATAAATATTTCAACTAAAGTTTCAAATATAGGTACTCTAGGTCACATTTTCTTTACTATTTGTGAAGAATGTCTCTGAAAAAATCTTTCAAAAATTAAAATTCAATTTTTGCTATAATTCAAGTACTTATTACAAAATCTTCAAATAGAGATAAAATAAATAACAGTAACGAGATAACAGAATCCTATGTTTATTTCACTGATAAGATGATAAAATGGTTTGCTTTATCTAGTTGAGTTCAGCTCACTTGAACTGAGATAATATTGTTTAACTTTAGGTATTTGTTTTGGAATATTGAAATTGCCAATTGCAATATAATAATGGAAGCAATAGATGTATTTTCAATGATGTTCTTTTAAAAGACTTCATAAATTAAATTACCTACCTACTTATAATTATGTAAATACTAGCGATCCGCTCCGTCTTCGCACGGCTATATTATGCATGTATTATACATATAAACCTTCATCTTGAATTACTCTATCTATTAAAAAAAACCGCATCAAAATCCGTTGCGTAGTTTTAAAGATCTAAGCATACAAAGGGAAATAGGGACGGCGAAAAGTGACTTTATTTTATACATGTAGTGATGATGGATCACCTTTGTTTTGTTTATGTAAATTTTTAAGGTTCCGTAACCAAAGGGTAAAATCGGGACCCTTTTCCTAAGACCCCACTGTCTGTCTGTCAGCAGGCCGTATCTCTTAAACCATGACAGCTGGACAGTTGAAATTTTCACAGATGTATTTCTGTTGCCGCGATAACAACATATACTAAAAACAGAATATAATGATACGGAACCCGTCGTCCGCGAGGACGACTCGCACTTGGCCGGTTTTTTAAGTTAATTGTCACATTGACCATTATTAAGATTGTTGGAGAAAAAGTTTTAAATGTGAAACATTGTTTGTTGTTCGCTATAATTATTAGAATGTTTTCAAACTCAAGTAATATTCTAAGGTCTTGCTTGAGTTCAAGTTTAAAGTATTTCTACTCCTGAGTTTATTAGATTAATATTATTATAATAAAAACATTCCAATAATAGTAATTTTCTACGGTCTTCTTCTTCTCGTATAGTGGTGTGGCTCACCTATTGTTAGAGTTATCAGGTCGCCTTAAGGCCTCTAACTAGACCTAACGACTGCTACTAGAGGTAGCAACCGGGACCAACGGCTTAACGTGCCATCCGAAGCACAGAGGGGCTCACGAAAACACATTTTTGCCACACTACTAATTGGCCACCCATCGAAGTAATGACCGCGCCAGGCGTCGCTTAACCCGCACGACCGTAAACGATCAGCGAGCGTCGCTTAGCTGTGAGCCTCCTCAATTTTCTACGGTGGGTTTGCAATTCTTGCTCCGACCGTACCTATTTAGTTTGCTTTTAGTTGGTTACAAAGGTCATAATAGGTATAAGTAGCAATTTAATTGTTACATTTGGAACCTGGAACAGTTATAATTTTTAATAATTAACTTACTTCTTTAGGATCCATTTCAGAGACATCATCGAGTGCAAAGATGTCCTGCTGTCTAAACTTGGCATTATCATCAAAATTGATCTTTGCATCGACTGATATAACTCTGCCATCATCAGTTTCCACTAACGGATTGATTTCTAGTTGTGTTGCATCTACCTGTTGTTAACAGAAGAACGTTAAACTTTATACGGATCATAAATTGTTTTCTGTGGTTTTATTGTCAACATTTTTATCTAATTTTATCAAAATTGGTTTATTTATTAAGCAGCTAAAATCAGAGAGATGTTATTCTTAGTTATTTTCTAATATTATTAGTTAAGTATGAAAGATTGATCAATGCTCTACAGTGGGATAGTGACATGTTATCCCACTCAGAACATTAGCTAAATGGTCTACAGTGGGACAACAATATGTTATCCTACTCAGAACATTTGTTAAATGGTCTACAGTGGGTCAACATGTTATCTCACTCAGAACATTTGCTAAATGGTCTACAGTGGGACAACAATATGTTATCCTACTCAGAACATTTGTTAAATGGTCTACAGTAGGTCAACATGTTATCTCACTCAGAACATTTGCTAAATGGTCTACAGTGGGACAACAATATGTTATCCTACTCAGAACATTTGCTAAATGGTCTACAGTGGGTCAACATTTTATCTCACTCAGAACATTTGCTAAATGGTCTACAGTGGGACAATATGTTATCCTACTCAGAACATTTGTTAAATGGTCTACAGTGGGTCAACATGTTATCTCACTCAGAACATTTGCTAAATGCTCTACAGTGGGATAGCAACATGTTATCCTACTCAGAAGATTTGCTCAATGATCTACAGTGGGATAGCAACAAGTTATGAAACTCAAAACATTTATTTAATGCTCTACAGAAGGACATGTTATCCCACTCAGAAGTATTGCTCAATGCTTTACAGCGGGACAACATGTTATCACATTGCACTGAGGGAAAATTGTTACCTTTGTGAATAGTTGCCATAACTTTTTGATCTCCTCAGCACATTTTTTCTTTAGAGGTCCCTTAAACTCCAAGAATTCAGCTACTTCATTAGCAGTTTTATCAGTGATTCCCTCGTAAATATCAATAGGTAATGTTTTTAATAAGTGAGGGGTTTTTTCGGCCACTGTTTCAATATCCATACCTCCGGCCGGGGATGCTACGATGGCAGCACCATTGTATGCCCGCTCCAACACAATACTGAAGTATGTTTCCCTCTTTATATTCACACTCTCAGCAACCATAACTTTGTCAACCATTATCCCATCTTTAGGTGTCTGTTTGGTTATCAATTTGTGTCCGATCATATTCTTTGCTAACTTGACAACTTCATCAGGTTTTTTCGTCAAGTGTACGCCCCCCTTGAAGCCATTATCGAAGTGACCTTTCCCCCTACCACCCGCTAATATTTGGGCCTTCACGACGTACTCATCGACTTTAAAATCTGATAAAGGTTTCGTATCCAAATTAGAGTCGATTAGACGGAAATCTTGGATAGATACGGCGTGTCTTCTTAGTAAATCTTTGCTGTGGTATTCTTGAAGGTTGAGGTTCCGTCTCGAATTTATTTGAGGACAGTACTTCGGCGAGAGTATTGATAAAATTCGCAAATTCCTACTACTTTTCAACGCAGCCATAGCGAACTTTGTCCACTAGCAAGTAACCTGCAATAATTGAATAATATGGTGATTGCGAAGCCAAATCTTAGTAATAACTGTTTACACAAATAGTAAAACTAAAAGTTATAATTTATTAAACCACGAACCTTCTAAATTAAAATAGTTGTGCCGAAAATAATAATTTCGAAGAATTTTTGTACAGCACCGCGAAATTCACGAAATATGAATGAATTTGTGAATGAATGAACAACACTGATTTGATTGAATGAATGAATTATTTTTATCACAGATTGCATCAAGAATTGTACATGAATTGTATCGTCTTTTTTTATTCCAATTGGAAACCAAACAGTGTGCGAGCACCCTTATTCCACAGAATATCCAATATGATCTTTTTAGCCAACGTTGCAAAACCAATTTTTTTGTTTATCTGTGGACCGAAAACGCGACCCAACTTCCTTTTTCTCGTGTTCTTTTGACAACGCGAGGTTAGAATTTCTATTTCCGAATAGAAACGTATGTATTTTTCTGCTTGATTATCATAGTTTACAGTGAATTGTGTGATAAATATTATAGCAAAAGTGTTGTTTTGTTGTAGGATCTAAATATGGCCGAAGAAAACTGGAACGATGATGTTATCGAGGCGGGCAGCATGGTTGTTGACAGCATGCCACTGCCGCAAGCGGCAGACATTCCCGAAATCAAATTATTCGGACGATGGAGTTGCTATGATGTCCAGGTGTCTGACATGTCCCTCCAGGATTACATTTCAGTGAAAGAGAAGTACGCTAAGTACCTACCCCACTCCGCTGGACGGTATGCTCACAAACGGTTCCGTAAAGCTCAGTGCCCCATCGTGGAGCGTTTGACCAACTCTCTGATGATGCACGGTCGTAACAACGGCAAGAAGTTGATGGCTGTTCGTATCGTGAAGCACGCATTCGAAATCATCCACTTGCTGACTGGTGAGAACCCCCTGCAGGTTCTTGTGACAGCTATCATCAACTCTGGTCCCCGTGAGGACTCCACTAGGATCGGTCGCGCTGGTACTGTCCGTCGTCAAGCCGTGGACGTATCTCCTCTCCGTCGTGTGAACCAGGCTATCTGGTTGTTGTGCACTGGTGCTCGTGAAGCTGCATTCAGAAACATCAAGACAATAGCCGAGTGTGTGGCCGATGAGCTCATCAACGCTGCCAAGGGTTCATCAAACTCCTACGCTATCAAAAAGAAGGACGAGTTGGAGCGTGTTGCTAAGTCCAACCGTTAAATAATTATAAGATTTCTATCAATAAACATCAGAAAACTAAAGTTTTGTGATTTTATTTTACTAGTTCATAAATAAGGTGTTCTGAGGGTGGGTTCTTGCTGCTAGTTCATTACTATTTTAATTATATATTGATTTTTAATTTTAAGGTCCTTCGAATGGAACATTTTCCTTTGAAAAGACCAACTAGGAGAGCTTGTAATTTAACTGGGAGTTGCTGATAACCATGGCCCAAGTACTAGCGGAGACCGATAATTTTCTATAAATTAAGGTGACTAAAAAAATGCAGTAGTGTAGGATGGCTTCAACTAGGTGGACATTGGACAGGTGACTTATTTAAGGTAACAGGAAGCCGTTGGATGTAGAGGGCATACGGCCTATCGCTTTGGAAGTCTTTGGTGGAGGCCTATGTTCAGCAGTCACTGGAACGCGTCCTGTGGCTGATGTGATTGAGGGTGGCTCAAAAAGACTACACATAAATAAATAAATAAATATTTCAGGAAATATTACACATCGCCATCCAGCCCCAAGCTAAGCAACTAATGCTTGTGTTATGGGTGCCAGATAACAGATAAACTACTTATATACTTTCTTTTTTTTTGTAAATATATACATATTATACATATAGGAAACACCCAGAACCAGAAACAAGAATTTATGGTCAGCATAAATACTTGTTCCCGGCGGGAATCGAACCCGCAACCTTCTGCGTCGCAGTCGGGTGTTCGCCCGACGCGCCACACATGGATCACGCATTTAAAACACACTAGCAGCGCCCTTCGGTTTGAACCGTGTAAGTTCTAATCCCGTAGGAATAGCAGGATTAAAAGTAGCCTATTATGGTTTTTTAGGAATCCAGCTGTGTTTTGTTCTAGCTAACAAAAGTTTCACCGCAATCGGCTCAGTCCATAGAGGAATTATAGTCTCTAAAGGCTCAGTCATTTTTATGAAATAGATTATTTTCTCTGTCCTTACCCTATTATAACTCAAGTTGTCAATGTCATTATATGTCAAAAAGTGAAGTTGTCACTGTTATGTTACTCAGCCTGTTGATGTCGTTTGAAAAAGTAGACCAAATCGAAAATATCGGAATTTACAAAAAGGGAAAGTATTTCAACAATATTTAGCACTTCTTTCCAAAATGATTCACAGTTTATTCATTATAAATCCATCGGGGTATGTACGAATTCTTTGTTCGATTGTAATTCAGTAAAAACACGAAACCTACAATCTACTCCATTTTCAGAGATGTATTCCTTGAAAAACATTGGCGGAGCGTGATACCACGATCTGTATGTGACTATTACTTAGAAGCGCAGAGGGCTTCGCCCAATGTAAGTTGTCACACATCAAAATTAACCTGGGTATTACATTTTCAAAAACTATAATAACCTAGATATTTGGTTTATTAAAGGATGTTCCGCCTGTACTGGCTGCTCCTCATCATTACTTGATCTCCATCCAAAGGGGCGGTGTTGCTTTAGTGGCTGTGTGCAAGCAAGAAGTGGCACCATTGTTTGTAATTGAATTCTTGCATCGAGTTGTTGATACATTTCAGGTGAGAATGCTTGATAAGTAGGTAAGTGTTTTTCTGTTACCGAATCTCTAATCTCGAAGATAAATAAAATAAATATTGTAGGACATTACGCTCGACGCCATCCAGCCCCAAGCTTAGCGACTAGGCTTGGGTTATGGTGACCAGGAAACAGATGTAATACTAATTTACTTTTTAGTAAATACATACAAAAACACCCATATATTTGTTTGAGGCAGGAATCAAACCCTAACTTTCTGCATCCACCACGCCACAGAGGTCATCAAGACAAATTATACTTAAAATATCAAATTTTTAATTTCTTTTATCTTTAAATGATCTAAGTCGAAACAAAGACTGGATTCGTGCAAATTAACAGATAAACAAACTAGAGAGTTAAGGCCAACTTTTCAGCTAATACATTTATTTGTTAAATATTACAAAGTACTACTTAATAAATACATATAAAATGGAAAATAAAAATTACACTAAAATTACTTTTTACATAAATTTCATGTTTACTTTCAGGATTATTTCTCAGACTGCACAGAAAGTATTATAAAAGAGAACTATGTAGTTGTTTATGAGGTAAATAATAATAAATACACATATAATATAGGTCACATATTGATTCTTATTCTTTTAAGTTCTACCTTCTCAATATTTTCCTTATGTTTCAGCTATTAGATGAAATGTTGGACAATGGATTCCCGCTAGCAACAGAGAGCAACATTCTTAAGGAATTGATAAAACCACCAAACATTTTGAGAACTATAGCTAACACGGTTACAGGGAAATCAAAGTGAGTTATTACTTCATGATTGTCAATTCAAGGGGCTCTGGTTCCTTAATAAGAAGATTTATTTTAATCACCTTAGGATCTGAATGTATGAGATTGAGAAAAACTAGCTAATTCTACAAATTTTCCTGTTTTTTCTAGTGTCTCATCAATTTTACCTTCTGGTCAGTTATCAAATGTGCCTTGGAGGCGATCAGGAGTAAAATATGCAAATAATGAGGCATATTTCGATGTTGTTGAAGAAGTTGATGCCATTATCGACAAAAGTGGGGCGACTGTGTCTGCTGAAATACAGGGTTATGTGAGTATAAAGATATATGCAATGTACACCCTACACAAAATGTATGCAAGGCTACGCAACATATTATACAATGCTACGCAACACATGCAATGCTACGCAATATACGCAAGGCTTAAAACATATGCAATAAACAAATAAAAATAAAAAAAATCATTTATTAAGAAAATAGACAAAGGTTACAACAAAAATCCACCAAACTTTAAAGAAAGTTTGTAGGTGGAATGCTATGCAAGATATGCAATGCTATGCAACATATACAATGCTAAGCAACACATGCAATGCTACGCATTGTACGCAATGCTATAAAATACAACATACGCCACAAATGTCATGTGAAGACAAAAACTCATATTTTATTTCTGAATGTTTCAGTAAATTTAAATTCAATAGGTAATGTTAGTTAAAATGTTTATTTTTGTTCACAGATTGATTGCTGTGTAAAATTAAGTGGCATGCCAGATCTGACACTCACATTTGTAAATCCAAGATTGTTTGATGATGTAGCTTTTCATCCTTGTGTGAGATTTAAACGGTGGGAGGTTAGTATTTATGAATGTTCCAGTTCGAATTAGCTGTTATCTCACGGTTCTAACTATGTTTGAACCAGGTTCTAACTTGTATCAGTACACCCATATTTTGTCATAAATATCCAAACTAAGATGATAAATGGGAAAGAAATACTGTCTGTTTGTCTGTTATGTTTTCATGCCTAAACCGTTGAATTTATTTTGATATACATAGAGATGAAGCGCAGCTAGTCAAAGTATAAAGCTGACGACTTATTCAAAACTAGCAGCACTGCTCAGCTTCACCCGCGTAAGTCCCGATCCCGTAGGAATATCGGTTAAAAAGTAGCCTATGTTGCTTCTTATGATTCAATGTAACCTCATACCAAGCTCCATCAAAATCGGTTCAGTAGTTCCGTTATATAAAAACAAAAAAATATGTAAATCTTCTTTAAAATATTAATGTATATTTCACCTTAATTGGTTCCAATTTCATACTAGGACTAAAATCGTAACATAAAAATGAAGTGAGGTTTGCATACCTCAAAAGGTAAAAAAAGGAACCCTTATTTCACTTCACTACATAGTATAAAATAAAGTCGCTTTCTCTGTCCCTATTTCCCTTTGCATGCTTAAATCTTTAAAACTACGCAACGGATTTTGATGTTTTTTTTAATAGATAGAGTGATTCAAGAGGAAGGATTATATGTATAATACATGCATAATATAGCCGTGCGAAGCCGGAGCGGGTCGCTAGTAAGAAATAAGATCACTTTCTTGTCCCTCTGTCTGTCTCATCTAATGGTCGAAGGTCTGTCTGTTTTGTTAGTGGATGTATTAATTAGGTTTTTTTTTATTAAAAATAACATTTTTAGTCAGAAAGGATTCTCTCATTCATCCCACCTGACGGCAATTTCCGTCTGATGTCATACCACATCGGATCTCAAAGTGTGGTAGCTATACCAATGTATGTGAGACATAATCTTACGTTGAGGAACAATGGGGACCAAGGGCGGTTAGACCTCACCGTTGGACCGAAGCAGACTATGGGAAGGACTTTAGAAAGTGAGTAACAATAGTAATCAAAATTTTTCACCCTATCATTTTGTTGTTATTGTTGTGATTTTTTACGATTTGTGATTTGACGTGATAACGTCTAATAAATTGATGAACACCTGCATTCACACAAAAGTGTCATGTTCCGGTACCATGACGCGTCTCGTGTTTCTTTAATGGTGACGAATGACGAATACAAGACTTATATAAAGGAAAAATATATAGGTACCTACTTAAAGGAAAAAAAAAGGAAAAGTAACCTCATTTTTTCATCGTTTTCTTATGACGTTATGACGTAAAATTATCGTCCGACTTACAGACAAGCATTTTTTGGATGGCGGCAATGGTTTTTAAGAGCCCGTGGTTCACACCGAATCGTGAAAATGACGAATACTACTAATTTACCACCTGTTTTTAAAACACGTACAAGAAACACGAATCTTTAAACAATAACTGATCCCGTTTAAATGAACCGTCATTTAAACTCTATAGGTACTTATAATAAAGGAAGATAGGACAAAAAGTATGTGCTTGGAAGCAAATAAAAATCCCTTGGAGATTTGCCAAGTTTGAGGGATGTGAAAGAGACATTTTCCCAACAGTAGGACGAAAAACGAATTAAAAAGAGTACCTATGCTTTTAATTAATAAAGATAATTTCGTTTTCAGATGTAGCCTTAGAGATTTGTATGCCGAAGTGTGTTCTGAACTGCTCTCTAACTGCAAATCAAGGGAAATATTCATACGATCCAGTAAGCAAAGTCTTGCTATGGGATATTGGACGGATCGAACTACCCAAATTGCCTAATATTAGAGGATCTGTGAGTATTAGAACTGCAAAAACAAATGCTTTATTTTTCAAACTTTACAGTCTCTTCAATATAGTCAAACTTCTCAGTTGTCCCAAATTATTTTCAACTTATTAATTTAACCTTGTAAATCTTCACAAACTGCTCAATTTCTGAAAGTTTTAAGTCAAGGTAAGGGTATGGTTGTCAATGTTCTCAAAGTGCTCAACTTTTTGTTGGATTACCAAGGTTAAAATGATAAAGATTTTCTTAACCTTGTCAATTCTTGTAAGATCAAAGTAAAGAAGGTAAAAACTTTCTTAACCTTCTTGTGTAGAAGTTGAAAAGGTTGTCATCATTTGTCAACCTTTTCAACTTCTCGTAAGATCAAAGTTAAGAAGGTAAACAGTTTCTTAATCTTCTTATTCTCCTCCACCTTCTCAACATTATCAACTGTCTCCATCTCTTCCACAGGTGTCAGTTGTATCTGGTGCGGACACAGCCGGCGCCAACCCCAGCATCAACGTTCACTTCACAATTCCTCAAATGGCTGTGTCTGGTCTCCGAGTGAGTCGACTAGACATGTACGGAGCTAAGTACAAACCGTTCAAAGGAGTCAAGTATGTCACTAAAGCGGGACGGTTCCATGTGAGAATGTGATGTTTGGATGATGTAAGTGTTATGGAATTGTCTATGATTTAATTATTTATGATAGATCACTCGGAGTTCTGCTAGCAGGACTTTAAGACTCTCTGTTCACAGGAGAGGAGCGAGGCGGCGAAGCGGCGTTTCCACAAATAGAATTGAGTATTTCTGCGGAGCTTTTCTTGATGGAAACGCCTCTCCGTCACCTCGCTCCGCTTCTGCGGTCGTGCATCCTTCCGGAAGGACGCAAGTAATTTTGATCACAGCTCTCTTAAGTTTCACTATGCACTAGCAGACTAGCACAGATTCAAAGCATAAAAAACAGTATAAGAATTTTTTTAAATGCGCTTCCGGTAGGACGAATCCCCGGGTAATTTAAAGGGGGGTATAGACTAGAGCATTTACTAGCAAATTAACATCGAGCATTCGTTGTTAACAATCTATTAAATTTACGGTGGCACCATCTTCAAACCACACATCGAATATTTGCCTGTATCCGTAAAGTTGGGGACACATTGCGCGGACGCGTCCGACAGCCGCGACTTATAGGCATCTGTGTAATGTAAATGTATGTAACTGTGGACGTAAGTAGCGGACGTAACCTTGGGCCGCCCTTGAGCGTTCGGACGTCTGCGGACGTCCTAGGTCCGTATTAATAAACCGAACTCAATATCGATTTCAATCTTGAGTTTGCTCTTGAGTTGTTGCGCTGATTAATAAACATATCTTAAGACGCGATTAAAGAGCGACGTATCACTTGAGTCATTCCGTAGCTGAGTTTGATTTATTAAAATCAAACTCAGCTCTCAAGATATGTCTCAAGATGTAGTTTCGTGAACTTAGGGCCCGTATTAATAAATCGCTCTCAATATCGATCTTGAGTGCGTATCAATTGAGTGAGTCTTGAGATGCGGTCACTATCTTAAGTTAGGCGTTAATTAATAGATAAAACTCAAGTTCTAACCAGGCTGATATCGCTCTTGAGATTTGAAACTGATCTTGAGAGCGACATTGAATGACAGTAACGCTTTGTTCTTACCTTGAATGGTATGTTTTTACCCTATGGTAGGTAGTGTCGTCATATTTTGCTGTCAACTTGTTTTTAATGTGATTTTTTTTACAAAATGTAAGATTTTACTACTAAATAATTATTTAAATGCGAATGATTTGTTCAAAAAGTAATTAGCATAAAATATCATCATAATAATTGATTTCTGACAAAATTTGTTCTAGCTCCATGTTCCTGAACTACAAAACTAACGAAACAGCTAACTTATGTCATGTATGACCCGCAATCAGACTTGAGTTCACGAAACTACATCTTGAGACATATCTTGAGAGCTGAGTTTGATTTATTAATACGGTATTACTCAAGTGATACGTCGCTCTTTAATCGCGTCTTAAGATAGGTTTATTAATCAGCGCAACAACTCAAGAGCAAACTCAAGATTGAAATCGATATTGAGTTCGGTTTATTAATACGGACCTAAGTCTGATTGCGGGTCATACAAATCTTACATTTTTTTAAATATTTTCACATTAAAAACAAGTTGACAGCAAAATATGACGACACTACCTACCATAGGGTAAGAACATATCATTCAAGGTAAGAACAAAGCGTTACTGTCATTCAAGATCAGTCTCAAATCTCAAGAGCGATATCAGCCTGGTTAAAACTTGAGTTTTATCTATTAATTAACGCCTAACTTAAGATAGTGACCACATCTCAAGACTCACTCGATTGATACGCACTCAAGATCGATATTGAGAGCGATTTATTAATACGGGCCCTAGAGCGATCTGGGCCGCTGGATGCCAAACGACCGTGCACACAGCCGCGGCAGTCGGAGACGTCTGTAAGCCGCGACCGATAATATGTCCCCAGCTTAAGACCGTTACATTACATTGAAATGCTCAAAGAAATGCTCTAGTTTATACATAAGGTTATGAAGAACATATTTACACATCAACACTCTCTAAGGGATTTTCAAGTTTTCTATGTATACTATAGCTTTTGTCCGTCACTTCGTCTGCATTGCTCATTAATATGAGACATATTGATGTGTATATTTGTGCATATAAATAAAACTTGTAATTCACCCTAGCTCCTTGGAATTTGACTTTTTAAGTCTACAAGGCACTGTTACTCTTTTATACTGTTTTTCAAGATTTATTTACTTTCTAATTGTCCTACCCATTAGCCCGCACGGAGTTATCTACACTAATCTTATAATATTATAAAGGGGAAATACTTTTTTTTTTTTTTGCTTTTTTTTTTTTGTATCGAATAACATAGGCTACTTTTAATTCCGATATTCCAACGGGATCTGAACTTACGTGGCTGAAAGCAGGGGATGCCCTCAAAGACAATTAATAATTGTTTAAAAAAATTCTAGAGTTTAAATATATTTTGCGTCAATCTTTTATTTCCAAAAGTGTGATGTTGACAAAATATATTTTTACTGTCGAAGGATTATTGAAAATTAGGGTTTAAAATTTAAATAAACTAGTTATTTTATCTCTAAGCATTATTTTATTGTTTTATATAAATTAAGTAAGTAGGTATATATTACATCAATCTCTAAAATTGTGATTATAGCTAGAGTATATGAACCTAAATCAGTAAGTATTTATAAGTTCAATTATTAAGTATAAGTAATTAATGTACATATATCTTAAAGTATATGTCGTCTAAAGAATTTATAATTATGTATCAACTTATGTCGTTAATCTTTATGTATAATTAAAATTATATAAAAGTAAATATAACTATACAAATTATGAGAACGTACATTTTTTTATTAATTATTTATCGTAAGATTTATACACTATTAATGTTATCATAGAACAACAGTGGTTTAAATACGAACACCATCCCCCTTATTCCAAAACGAGGTTTAAGGATAGTCCGAGATGTGGATTTAAACCTTAGATTTAGACAAAGATTTACTCGTGATCTATAGTCTAAACACTATCCCTATAAAATCTATTAGGAACTTTAGTCTAAGCACTATCCCTATAGATTATATAGGGATAGTGTTTAGACTATAGTTTACGAGTAAATCTGTGTCTAAGTCTAAGGTTTAAATCCACATCTCGGACTATCCTTAAAGCTCGTTTTGGAATAAGGGGGCATCTATACAAAATATCGTACCAAACTAACTAAATCTATAAAGTTTGAAAAATAGTTGCATAGATGGCGTTGTAATAAAGATTAAGAGCTTTATTAGAAGCTATTTTTTAACAGTAAATATATATTTTTTTTCTAATAGACGCTAAATATTTTTGCTAGTAAAATAAAATTCATTCTAAGTATCAGTAACTTATAGAGGGCACCAAGCGCCGCCAGCTGCAGCAGCCAAAGATAATAAGTTATAAAAATAAAAATATCGCGGTGGCGCCATCTAGAAATAAGTTTCTCTTTTTTTCTAGATGGCGCCACCGCTATTTATTTTTGGCTAGAAGTTCCTTACCGCGGGTTGGCGAGAAAAAATGACAGACACATAATATATGTATAGATATAGACATTTTCGGCCAGTGCCCTCTAACCCTTACCTTAGTAAAGCTTGTACTATTCGAATTTGGAGGTACTTTTACCTCCAAAGGTACTTCTTTTAGAAGACATGCACTTTAAACAATCTATTTCGTGTCTGATACATTTCAAATAATTATCGTTGTTTCTATTTATCTTGCTGAAGTATCTCTGGATGAGTACAGACATCAGTGCTGGATATTCCTTTTGTATTTTAATCTCGATGTCGCGTTCCTAATGCAAAAAAAAACACGTTAATTAGATCTTAGTGATTGTTTTTTTAAATATTCGTCAAAAATAGCCTCGTTCTAAGAAAATAAATATACACAAAGAAAAACATGGGAAAATAATTACTAAGAATAAATAAATAAATAAATAAATATTGCAGGACATTTCACACATCGCCATCTAGCCCCAAGCTAAGTAACTAGACTTGTGTTATGGGTGCTAGACAACGGATATACTACATAAATACTTTTCTTTTGTAATTACTAAGAATACAAATCGTTTGAGCTTAAGAAAAAGATAAAGATAGGTAGAGTTAAAATCAGCTTTCATATACAAAAAACCATTTAAATCGGTGCATTGTCTAAAGTCTTTGTCAAGGAAACTAAGAAAATTATGTACCTCTTCAGAAAAAAAACTACTGTACCGATTGCGATCAAACTTAGTTTTTAACTTATACTAGTATAACTTTAACCTATATAGGATAAGCAACGCCTGGCACGGTCATTACTTGGATGGGTGACCCTGACCAATTAGTAGTGTGGCAAAAATGTGTTTTCGTGAGCCCCTCCGTGCTTCGGAAGGTACGTTAAGCCGTTGGTCCCAGTTGCTACCTCTAGTAGCAGTCGTTAGGTCAAGTTAGAGGAACTCTAACAATATGTGAGCCACACCACTATACGAGAGGAAGGAAGGAACCTTTAAAGGGATATTTATAACTTATATAGGGAGGCACGCGGCTAAAACCGCGGACTGCAGCTAGGTATGTACGTAACATAACAAACTACTCGTCAAGACGATTCTAACGAGCCCAAACTCGATAGGGTTGTGTAATGAAACGTCATTACAGAGTTCCTATGACCACCTTCCAGCTCCATCTTCAGATCAGCACCATGTTATCATAATATTGCATTGTCATCGGTCTTTGACAAGTGTGCAAAGTTTGAATTAAATCTGATCGTTCTAAGTAAGGCAAAATCGAGCCCAAAAGAGTCGTAGTCGGTTACATGCAAACATATAGGTGAAACTAATAAAAGCGTGTTAAAAATGAATATCGGTTAATCAGTTTGGGAGCTACGATGCCACAGACACACACAGACACGTCAAACTTATAACACGCCGTCGTTTTGCATCGGGGATTAAGAGGAAAGGGTACCAGGGGCTCTCTCCATACAAACGTAGTCGACTGTTTCCTCCCTGGATAATGGATAAACACTAGACCAAATATTTTTGTTGCATAAAACTTATAACTGCCATGACCATGCCATGTCATGACGATTAAATATTTTTCTTGATGATTGATTTCTATGATAATTAGAAAATGAAAAAAAAAAACCAAGACATAGGGGCATAGTACAACAACAAGACAAGTAACAACAACAAGACAAGTATTTATGCTTAGATATTTGTCTGTGGTCTGGTTGTTTCTATGTATTATAAGTATATATTTACAAAAGAAAAGTATATAAGTAGTATATCCGTTGTCTAGCACCCATAACACAAGTCTAGTTACTTAGCTTGGGGCTAGATGGCGATGTGTGGAATGTCCTGCAATATTTATATTTTATTTTATTTATAGTCCTGGCAGTTATAGGTTTTATGCAACAAAAATATTTTTGCTAGTGTCATTATCCAGGCATTAAACAGTCGATTACGTTTGTATGGAGCCGGTACCCTTTCACATTAAAAAGTACTTACAACAAAGCAACAATAGGCCATTGACCACCTCGCCCGCAATCCAGCTGGCTTGCTGAACTTAGTACGTATCCATTCGATGACGCTCGTCATGCCAGTCGCTGTTGGGACCAGGTTGAATGGAGAAGGCAGGGTCGTTTGTAACATGTAATCGATGTACACCTGAACAAAAGATTATTTACCTACTAGTACAGCTCTGTTCACTCACGAAGGCGTGCCCCTCCAGGGTAAATTTTCTCAATGTGCATTATATGAGTGTCGCACGTGCTAACAAGATGTCTTAATGTGTGTGTGAAGACTATCAGTAGAGACAGCATACAACAGATATAGAATTATATACAGATTGTGTTTACAACAACATTCATAAGGTGTGGAGGGCCTTCGCGAGTGAACAGATCTGTACTACAGCGATGCAAAACGTCAAAACTTATTAATAAATAAATAATAATAAATATTGCAGGACATTCCACACATCGCCATCTAGCCCCAAGCTAAGTAACTAGACTTGTGGTATGGGTGCTAGACAACGGATATACTACTTATATACTTTTATTTTGTAAATATGTACCTACTTATAATACATAAAAACAACCAGACCACAGACAAATATGTAAGCATTAATACATGTCTGAGGCGGGAATCGAACCCGCAACCCTGTGTTTGGCAGTCCGGCATGGTGACCATTGTGCTAAATGGGTCGTCAAATCAATGAGGACTTGCGTCTTGATAATTTGCTGGTCATGGACTATGTGACGTCCAATTGAATTAAATATGGCGCTTTCTATAAAGCATAGTCTGATCTTAGTTTTAAACTTTATAAAGCCAAAAGCAGTACTTGTTTATAGTATTATTGTAGCAAAATGATAGTGGACTTATGATTATGTACCTAGTAATGCCTTGTCTTAAAATATAAGCTTAACGTTAAAACGCTTAAACCGATTTTCATCCAAGAACACTCACTGAGAATTCCAATCGGTTTCCCCTTATATTATATCACAAATGTAAAGACTCGTATAGGTAGATCATCGCTCATATCACACATTAAAAGTACTTTACGATGGAAAATAAGCCCCTTTCACACTTTACAAGTTGCAATTATTTATGACGAAAGTTAACTCTCCCTAGGTAAGAGGTACAATCGACGTTCAAAAGTCCACTGGCACCGTAATGTTTACAATCCTGTGCAGAACTATTTGAACATTATAACAACGTAACCTGTGGATCGAACCCACATCAGTTAAGCTGGGGCACATTTCTCGGACGCGTCCGCGGACGCATCCGACAGCCACGACTTATAGGCATCTGTGTAATGTAAATGTATCTAACTGTGCATACTATCGGACGTAAGTCGCGGACGTAACCTTGGGCCACCCTTGAGCGTTCAGACGGCCTAGAAAAGAAAACATTTATTTGGACAAGCACACGACATAAGGCAATCAGAAAAGTAGTAACAAACATAAAAGCACTAAAA
Source organism: Idaea aversata (assembly GCA_907269075.1). Taxonomy (NCBI): domain Eukaryota; kingdom Metazoa; phylum Arthropoda; class Insecta; order Lepidoptera; family Geometridae; genus Idaea; species Idaea aversata. Next base: position 6,856,224 of record OU026084.1, read on the forward strand.
CAAAAGTATAAAAAAAAATAAAAAAAATAATAAAAACAAAAAAAATTAATAGGAAAAAAGAAATATACCAAGAAAAAATAAGATCTAGCCTAAGGCCTAGCTAGAGCGATCTGGGCCACTGGATGCCAAACGGCCGTGCACACTTAACAGTCGCGGCTGTCGGACGCGTCCGATAGATGTAGCAGGTGGTGGCTTATACCACTTGGCCAAATGTTGAAAATAAAAATCTTATTCCAAAACGAGGTTTAAAGATAGTCCGAGATGTGGATTTAAACCTTAGATTTAGACACATATTTACTCGTGAACTATAGTAACACTATCCCTATAGATTATATAGGGAACTATAGTCTAAACACTATCCCTATAGATTATACAGGAATAGTGTTTAAACTATAGTTCACGAGTAAATCTGTGTCTAAATCTATGGTTTAAATCCAACTCTTGGACTAGCCTTAAACCTCGTTTTGGAATAAGAGGGTTTATGTTTGTGTGTAACGTCTATTAGAAGAAGGTTGTAAGTCCAATACTTGTTGGTAGTATTATGGTAGCAAACTGATAGTGGACTTATGACGCATACTGTACCTAATTATTAGTTATTGAATACATACATAATGTGCCCGTAATATGACGTAAGGTGCTGCTCTGGACTATTTCATTAATTTAATAGCACTCGAGATTATTATAGAGGGCCTGACGTTTTCTGTGTTTATAGACTAGTCTTTCTAATTTTATCAAGTTTAAAAGCTCGATTAGGGTTCTGTTGATCTAATGGATCATGTATCAAATTCAAATCTTCAAGGCTTCAGATCTCCCACAACCGAACTAATCTGTACTTAGCCACATTGTTTTTGTTATTTTTAAGTTTGATTGTGGAAGAAAATTAATAAAATATTTTATTATTATTTATTATTAAATACATATTAGTATACATAGCATAGAATATGCATAGAATCTTGAACATAACAAAAAAAATGAGCCCAAAAGAGTCGATTAGGTACATACAAGCAAACATACAGGTGAAACTAATAAAAACCCGCCCGCCAATGACTCAGTGTGCTCAGCGCTCATACTTACGGGTGTATCCCACCATTTTCATGAAAATACAAAATGAAATAAGTGCGACAAGCATTTTTTCCAAATTATATCCCATTATTTCCATTGAAGCAAAAAAACGCAGTTGTGTTATTCGAGAATCTGTTTCCACTTTAATACTTATGACGGTCTGATAAATTACTGATAAAATAAAATTCAAAAGAGATGTTGGAATATATAGATTTTATTAAATTTACACAGGAAAACTAGCGGTTTTTCCCAATATTCCCATCAATAGAAATGTATACTGGAAATAGTGGGATACACTCATATTTACTTTCTTTAAAACGAAAATTTTACTTATTCATTCTTCCGTCAAAAATACACTATTAATCTACGGAACACTAAACCAAGTTAGATTCAAATTACTTGGCAAGTACCTAACATTGCCGCTAGCGATAAAGTTTCATAAACCGACGCTCATCCATCATTAACTACAACATGTAATGTGTGGATATTAAATACTGAATGAAAATAAAAGTGTGCAGCATTTATGTCGATGCTCTTCAGCTTTCAAGGGCTTAATTCTCTAGACATGCAGTCTTACTTAATCCGGTTCTGAAAGGTGACAACGTGACGTCCGCTGCAAATGCTAGGCTATTTTTGTAACTAGAAATATAAAATTAAGCTAGAATATTACTTGTAACGCTATTCTGTGGTGACGTAACTCTATACCAGTGTTTCTTAACCGGTGGTTCGCGGACCACTGTTAGTCCCTAGAAGCAACCGAAGTGGTCCGCAAAAACATCGGTGAAATCTTATAGAAGCACCGAAATCGATGCTTGTTCCGACAGAAGTTTGGCTATGAGTAGCACGGAAAAAAGGACTCAGAAGTTAGTAAAGACAATGCAATCACAAAAATCGCATTAAAATATTTACTATCTCTGTAATGTAACATTTCCGTCGAATAATTCAAAATATTGTTGACCTTGTACAGTTTTTTATATGTTTTATTTAAAACAGATAGATGGAACAATCTTTTATTAACTTCATTCACTCTATTTACCTTCAAAAAATGTCAAATGTTCCTTTCATCACTAAAAGGTTCTTGTTTATGGCCAGTTTTGATTCGAGATACCTAAAGTTGGTACGACTGGATTAGAGTTTATTGGGTTAATCAGATTCTTGATATTATTTACGATGGCTAAGTAACAATTTCCAGTCAATTGGGCTTACATTTAGAGATATAAAGCTTCTGTGCTATGTTCACAGAGGTGTAGCGTGGGTTAGTGTCGCCTGGGGCGGATGTGCCGCCCTTATGACTTCCTAAAAATAATATTGACAATTTGCTGCCCTTTTGACGTCATAAAAATAATAATGTTGGGAATTAGCCGCCTGTCCTTTCATCACTAAAAGGTTAAGAACCACTGGTCTATACATTTTGGACATCTCAGAAATCTACCGCCCTTCTCTGTTGACGCATCCTCAACAGCAACCAAGTTTAAGGTGAAAGGGTACCTGCGCTCTCTCCATACAAACGTAGTCGACTGTTTCCTCCCTGGATAATGACACTAGCACAAATATGTTTCTGCTATAAAATCTATAACTGCCATGACTATGCTCCTATTTTTTGTTTTTTTTTTTTCATTTTTTAACTATCATAGAAATTAAAATTAAAAAAAAAACACATAGGAGCATGGTCATGGCAGTTATAAGTGTTACGCAACAAAAATATTTGCTCTAGTGTCATTATCTAGGGAGGAAACAGTAGACTACGTTTGTATGGAGAGAGAATCGGTACCCTTTCCTCTTAAGCCAGGATATTATTCGTGACGCTATTCTGTGGTGACGTAACGCTCTCTATATTTTGAACATCTCAGAAATCTACCTCCGTTCTCTGTTGACGCATCCTCAACAGTACCTCACTCCAGGCCTGTTGACTCATCCTCAACAGAAACCAACTTTACATGGGCTCGCTTGTGTCGTGCTTTTCACAAGGCCGAGCGAGCTTACTCCTCATCTTCACTCTTTGCGGACAGCATGATTGTACTACATAAGAATTGTTTTTATTTTTTACATATGATAGGTCAGCGTTTGACCACTATCACACCTGCCTGATGGTAGGTGACGATGCGGCCTAAGATGTAACAAGCTTTCCTAGAAGATACCTATTCACTCGCGACTTGAAGACCGCCAAATTGCGCACTTCAGGAAAGACAGACGCAGGCAACCGATTCCATTCCCTTACAGTACGAATAAGGAATGACGAAGCAAAGCGCTCATACATACATACATATCGCTACAATCCCAACCTATCATCATCGTAAATCAAGAAGTAAATTAATGTTATTCCAAAATGATGATGATGACAAGATTTTCATTGGTCAAAAAGAATTATCAAAATCGGACTACTCTGTAAAAAGTTATTGATCATGATCATACATAAACAACTTGCAAGGTCCACCCGTTTCTAAGAAAATCGGTGGTGACACACGGACAGACAAGAGATATTTATTAAAAAAAAATACTGCAGGACATTCTGCACACATCGCCATCAAGCCCCAAGCTAGGTAAGTAGACTTGTGTTATGGGTGCTAAACAACGGATATACTACTTATATACTTTTCTTTTGAAATTATATACTTATAATACGTAGAAACAACCAGACCACAGACAAATATCTAAGCATAAAAACTTGTCTGAGGCGGCAATCGAACCCGCAACCCTGTGTTTAACAGTCCGGCATGGTGACCATTGTGCCAACTGGGTCGTCAAACTGGGGTTCCTTTTTTTACCATTTGAGGTACCTACGGAACCCTTAAAATAAATAAGCGTCGACTTCAGAACCTCCTCCGTTTTTTCCGATTAAAAGTAGTTTTAACCTTAGCAGTATGGAAACTTACTTCAGTCTTTCCGAATGTCCATTCTATAGCGACGTTGTCGGTAACCCTTTGAAATGTATTCGACATGGTGGCAATCAGCATATTCAAAACCACAATCACAGATATAACTTCGAAACCTGATACAAATATGGAGCTAAACGTTAATATATCATATCTACAGTACTTAGATACGGACTTGTTTATGGCCAGTTTTGATTCGAGATACCTAAAGTTGGTACGACTGGATTAGAGTTTATTGGGTTAATCAGATTCTTGATATTATTTACGATGGCTAAGTAACAATTTCCAGTCAATTGGGCTTACATTTAGAGATATAAAGCTTCTGTGCTATGTTCACAGAGGTGTAGCGTGGGTTAGTGTCGCCCGGGGCGGATGTGCCGCCCTTACAGTCAATCAGGGTAACTTTGACACACCACTACTATATTTTTTTAGCTTACTTTTACTGTGATAGGTATGAGACAAAAGAGTTTATTTAATCTGTGCTCTCAGATTGGTTTTCATAATCTCAAGTTAATTAACATTTGCAAAAATCACAAAATATACCAAAAACTGGCAATTTTGTTGTGTGTCAAAGTTATAACCCCTGTAAGGGTAACTTTGACACAGATTAGATTTATCGCAGGAATCATTACTTCTAAATCGTTTTTAGCTTTAGGGTAACATTAGTTTCAGTTTATAACAAATGTCAGATGCAGTGAAGTCATAGAAAAATCAATAAAACCATAAAGTTGTAGTTCTATCTTATATTTATATAGCAGCAAAATTGACGAGTTATTTAAAAAGTTAATAGCACTGAAAAAACACAATAGTTGCCGCGTCCCTTTCAGTATCTTTTTGACAATAACTTTGTTTGACAGCTCTTATTTTTTTTATTGAGTTCGTTTACGAAGTTTGTTACGTACACAAATTGTATAAATTTAATGTTTTGCAATAAATGGTGCTCACGTGAAAAATAAAAAAGTACATTGAAATTTGACTGTCAAAGTTACTCTTGATAATCAAAGTTACCCCGATTGACTGTATGACTTCCTAAAAATAATATTGACAATTTGCTGCCCTTTTGACGTCATAAAAATTATAATGTTGGGAATTAGCCGCCTGTTCCGTCATTATACCGTTTTAAATATTCAATCGACTAGTACCTATAATAATCGTAAATACGTAATTACGTATATCTAACCGATGAAATCGAGATCGACGTATAGGTATAAAGTAGCAAGCTGCACCCTTGGAATGTGGGTAGCAAAACTTCATTTACCAAAATGTGTCGAAGATGGCAGGTAAACTTGAAAAGACTATTTCGTTACTACCGCCAAAACTTGGCGATGAATGCGACGCAAGCTGCAGTTGCGAGTTGCAACTGACCGCGCTGTTTGAGACTGTATCGTGACGACCGCTGTGCCAACAGTTTCTTGTGTACCTTTTTTCTCGAAGAACTAGTGACTTTTGTGCAGCTCTAAGTGTTCTCTAATACCTTGGACTAGTGAATCCGTCAGCGCTGATCCGGAAAGGTGGATGGTCATCGAGACTCAAAGGTAGGAAGTTTTATACTTGCTGCTTTTTATCCCGTACAAGAACTCGTATTTCATCGGCAGATTACCTTCCATGGTCTGACCCTAATATAGCTGGAAGCCACCAATTGTATCTTTAATTCCTGAGGGTGGTGCGTATGCTACATCGTCCTTTTGACATCATAAAAATAATAATGTTGGTGTTTGTGAAAAAAAAAACGTAACGTTATCAAAGAATTGAGCGAAAAATATTTATTTCAAAACCGTGTTAGGATGCGGGGCGACTCGGGATTTACAAACAACAGTGCAGTGTTGGGCGGAAGGGACATTCAATATGTGCAAGTTGTCGGACTGATCCCAGTTACCGCACAAAATACTAGGCTTGTTTCCCAATTTTGCCGCCCTCCTAATGGTGCCGCCCGGGGCGGTCCGCCCCTCCGCCCCACCCCTCGTTACGCTATAGTATGTTCGAAATCCAATACTTACACCCGAAACAAAAATATCCAATGCGTTCCGTAAATCCGTGTTTATTTTCCTGTGTTTTGGATGCCTTCGATGAGTTTTTCGTATTTGCCATAACGATATCAGCGCTTTCCAAAGGTGACATGCAGAATAATGCCCAAAATAATGTGTTCAATGTATCCGCGAGGCTCGTAAATGATGAAACCTGTAAGTTATTTATTTTATGACTAGCTGTTGCCCGCGATTTCGTACGTGGTAGTATTGTTTTATATACTAAAATCTTCCTCTTGAATCACTCTATCTATTAAAAAAAACGGTTGCACTCCGGGAGTGCCGACAGAAGTGAAAACTTATATATAAAAAAAACTTATTTACTAAACAACTACAAAATATATGTACATGCATATATGCACACAATGTAGCTGCGTCTCGTAACGGTGTCGCGAGTTCAGAGATTTAATCTCATCTAAAAATATGCGTATCGCGCTAAAATAAGTTTTCACTTCAAAAAGCCGCATCAAAATCGTTGCGTAGTTTTAAAGATCTAAGCATACATAGGGACAGACAGCGGGAAAGCGACTTTCTTTTATACTATGTAGTGATAGTGATGAGACTCAAAGTTTTAAAGGATCAGAAAACCTACCTACTGCAACTTTAACCGTGATAGATAGAGATATATTTACCGCTATTTCTTCACGATTTTTCTACAAAAGAGCTACAATAAATTCGCACATTACCTACTTAGCTAAGTGCTCAAATATTTGATCAGTAGGCTGCGATGACGAGTACCTTATACCAAAAACTTTTAGAACGTTTATCGTAATGCAACATTCAAACAAGCAGTATTTAAAGGAGATAGTACCTAATTATCTTGAATAACGTAAAGCCTGGGTGATTTAAATAAGATGATTACAGTTAAGAGGAAAGCGTACCGGCTCTCTCTCCATACAAACGTAGTCGACTGTTTCCTCCCTGGATAATGACTCTAGCACAAATACAGGAAAAGTGTTTATGTATCGCACAAATTTCGGTATGTTTTAAGCACATTAAAATAAAAAATATTGTTTATTTTTATTTTGGAGCTAACTCAAAAACTCTCAGAGCTATAACCATTTAAGTGTTTCTAACAAAACGACGAAGTCCATGGACACAATACTAGCGCCAGCGAGTTTAATAGCGCGCTCTAAATGAAGGTAGGTATCAATACTGAGATACCCAATAATTTAAAAATTGCAGGAAGTTTTTCACATTAAGTTTTGGTTTTTTTTTTCTTTTTTGCGTAAATGTACTCCACTGCCGACATATATTCAGCAGAAAAAAAATGTGCACTACAAAAATCTTTTCCTGTATTTTTATTGCATAAAATAAAACCTATAACTGCCATGACTATGCCCCTATGTCTTGTTTTTTTTCATATTCTAATTATCATAGAAATCACTACACAGTATAAAACAAAGTCGCTTTTTCTGTCCCTATTTCCCTTTGACTGCTTAAATCTTTAAAACTACGCAACGGATTTTGATGGGGGTTTTTTTAATAGATAGAGTGATTCAAGAGGAAGGTTTATATGTATAATACATGCATAATATAGCCGTGCGAAGCCGGAGCGGGTCGCTAGTTAAGAATAAAAAACAACAAAAAAACATAGGGGCATGGTCATGGCAGTTATAAGTTTTATGCTAAATTAATATATTTGCTCTAGGTCATTATCCAGGGAAGAAACAGTTGACTACGTTTGTATGGAGAGAGAGCCAGTACCCTTTTCTCTTAAAAATCATGAGACAAAAGAAAATTAAGCAACGGTAAACATTTCCATATCAAAATATGATAAGAGTAATGCGAATAATGTACGGTTGTACCGATGCAAAGATAACAATTTTGCATTTCACAGCGGGAAGTTTCATGTGAGAACTCTTTGCTTACTTTGAATTCAAGCAGTCATACTAGTTATCTACGTGAGCTAGTACTTAGAGTACTATATGTATGACTGCTTGCTTACAATCTTACATTGTTGAGGTGTTTGCTTTGTTTTGCGTTTTTGTATGTTTGATCATGCATGAAATTGACTTTAATCTGCTTTATTTCCTACGTTTCTGGTGAGAGAACATAGTTCTTATATGAATATATTAGCTTTTGCTCGCGTAGAATTAGAAGATTGGACCAAGGAATCATATTGTCCCATACAAACTTTGCCCCCCTTTTTCATCCCCTAATGGGTAGAATTTCGGAAAACCCTTTCTTTTCGGATTCCTACGTCATACAAAGAACACATTCTGCAAGTTTCAGGTCACTACGATCAACGGTTTAGGCTGTGCGTTGATCTTTCAGTCTTGACAAAGCATTTTATATGTATAGATAAATGTAGATTTTGTAAACGATAGTGAGAAACGATAATACTATTTTTGAAGTTATACTTCTTTAGGCGCGTTATGAAAAAATGATGAGAGTGAAATTTTACAAAAGCGTCACACAAAATTCTCACCATGAAGTTGTCCGCAAACCGCAAGATGACAGCTGTCATAAAACCATGTTGAAGTTGTCCGCAAACCGCAAGATGACAGCTGTCATCTGCGGTACTACTACTACATAATTATTTTAATGTAATTAATTATTTATATTTGTCGGACAAGTATTTTGTCGGACGAGTTTTTTGTCGGACGAGTTTTTCGTCGGACGAGTTTTTTGTCGGACGAGTTTTTTGTCGGACGAGTTTTTTGTCGGACGAGTTTTTTGCCGGACGAGTTTTTTGTCGGACGAGTTTTTTGTCGGACGAGTCTTTTGTCGGACGAGTTTTTTGTCGGACGAGTTTTTTGCCGGACGAGTTTTTTGTCGGACGAGTTTTTTGTCGGACGAGTTTTTTTTTTTTTTTTTTTTAATAATGCCAAAGAAGTATAACTTCTCACGCGCGTACATATTTAATTCTACCTGCATAGTTTTCATTCCGAATTCATCTTCATAAACCATGCCATTATAGTACTGGTAGAATCGAGCTAGTCCTGCGGCGAAAGCGCATATTATAATCGTGAACACCAATATGTATTTGTAAATATCAATTGTCATCTTTCCTAAGGAAACCTGAAATGAACGCAGGAATTGTAAAAAATGAAACCACTCTAGAGTGGTAACTAAGGATCTAAAAAGAAAGTGTGAACAAACATGCTAAAGTTCAAATACTTTATTTTTAGCAAAGCCATGTAGAGTGATAACTTCTATTGAGGTAGGTCAGACAGTGTAAATGCGAAACACAAACAGAACTTAAAACTCAATTACCTAGCTATCGGAATAGGTAGTGAAGGTAGCATTGTGCTTCAAACAGATTGCGCGTGAATAGTTAACGATTGAGACGTCAATAAGCTATAAACTAAGCACTGGAACTGTCAATCCGTAAATAAAACAGTTCATGGCCCCTCTACATAATGGCCCAGCACTGGACCAGCGAGATGGCCATGTGATGGTTGAAACGCAACTACACGATGGCCACGTTCAGCCATCGTTGCCCACTTCCTTTGATGTGCGACCGAAAACCGACACCGTGGCCATCCAGTCGCCATCCCACGAACCACAAGCCATCCGACACCACTACGCCCTCTACATGCTGGCCCATATTAGTGGGCCAGCATGATGGCCCATCATGTAGAGGGGTTATAACACGGACAAGCAAGTGTGTAATTTACATACTTGCAACGGCCCTAAATGGTAGTTCAGTTGGCACAAAAACATCAGTCGGAAGAAAGCGAAGATAGTTGCGAGACAGAATGTGCCTTCGGCGAGTAATATGGGCTCGTATTGGTGCCAATACTTCCGCTCTGAAAGTGATAAGTAGGTTAGTCGCGCTGAATTTATCTGGAAACGAATATGAGGCACGTAGCTTTAGATAAATGTATACTAGTTATTATTTCCCTGTCTAAACGATTTCCAGTTTCAAACACCGTAGGCTTTCCGCTTAAGAACATAACCGTTTGTCTTGAATGGGTGAGTGAAAAACCAATTTACCACAAACCATGTTATAGGAAATTAGGTATGAGTCTTGGACGAGTTGGTCTTTTAAAAGAATGACATTACCAATGTCATTTTTTGATGGAATTTTCATTCCGGGGCATATGTACCTAGTTATGTTAGATTTAAGAGACAAAATAGGTATGCCTGAGATAACAGCTATTTATTATATACGCGGTTACTCTCTTAAAAATAAACGAATTGAAATAAAGATAGTGACATCCCATTAAGAAATATTTTATAGATTTGTGATTGCGGACCAATTGTGGACCGGTTTCGGATACAGAAGTTAAAAAAACTAAAACTAACCTAAGTTCCCGTTAGTAACGTCATCAACCGCGGCCATTATCCAAAAAATAAAAGTAAGCCAGAATAAAGTGAGCATTATGATCTCAGCCCAGTTCCACATTGCCGTGAAGTACCGTCGCGGTCCTTGCATGAAACTCATTCTAATTGCCGACCATGTGTATCCGATTACGTAAAGAACCAAGGGACCTTCCGCTCCTGTAACGAGTTAGGTACTTGTGTAAGTACCTTTAAAGGGTTCCGTACCCAAAGGGTGAAAACGGGACACTTTTACTAAGACTTTCCTGTCCGTCCGTCTGTCTGCCACCAAGCTGTAATCTCATGAACCATGATAGCTAGAGAGTTGACATTTAAACAGATGATGTATTTCTGTTGGCGTTATAACAACACTTAACTAAAACCGAAAAAAAGTAAATATATTTTGAGTATGTTTTTAAGAATTTTAGGTTATTTTCATACCTACAATTTTTTCATGCCATATTTTGTTTAATCTATAGGTACAGCCTCGTCTGGCGTACAATATTTTTTAAGGTTTTTTTGTTCAAACAGAATACGCACTTGGCCGGTTTTTTGATATTATTACTGTACAATGATTTAACAATGCAATTACAATAAATAAAACAAACATGCAATCACAATATCATTTTCCGTAAGTTTGCATCTAATCAGAATTCTTATGTTCATCCAGAATGCTTTCACGCACAGCGTCTCGCATATCCCATGTAATTAATTGCATTAATCTAGACAATACATCTCATCTGTCTTATCAGAGAGTAAATAAGCTAACCTGTATTTGGCGGTCCTCGTTTCTGGTTGCTTTTATCTTGATTGGAGATGTGGAAGACTAGACTGAGGAATACTATGTACGCAGCCATGTGACTGATCAGTTTGTTCAACGGTATCTGATAGTGTTTGAGAAGACGATGCCTCGGCAGAATCTAAGAACGGTTAATTGGACTTCACTGGCTTTAATGAGCATGACCAACATTAGAGAGGTGTATTTTGACGTTAATTTGTGCCGATTGGATAGGGACGATTTCAAAGGACTTTCTTTAGCGGTTTTGTGAGAATAGGTAAATAGTTTGTGAAGTCATGAGCATGAAAAACATTAGAGAGGTGTATTTTGACGATAATTTGAGCCGATTTGATAGGGACGATTTCAAAGGACATTCTCTAACGGTTCTGTGAAAATGGGTAAATAGTTTATGAAGTCATAATATTATTACTTACCTAAATATTCTTTATAATCAACGTTAAAACCAATACTTACCATACACAACAACAGAATTAGTGGAATAACAAATATTCGGAACAGAACTATCATCGCTTTGGAAAACATGGATTTATTTCGCCAAATGTGCCACTCGCCAAGCCAATACGACTCTAAAACCTAAAATTATTCCATCATTAAACAGTAGTGTGTGACCGAGTTTTAATAATAACAGTTCAAGAACAGCCTATTACCTCTAACAGGTGTATAGTTTACGAGCGTGATATGCATTTTTACACTGTTCAAAGAATGCGTAGAAGGTGTTATAAATCTGTGTTTGAGGTCAAATTATTTTGGTACTTGTTAGGGTTGTCGTATGTCCGTAGATTTAACTTAAAACATTGTTGTTTAATAGTTACTTGTTGTGTGTGCGGATGTGCTACAAATTCTTTCTGCCTGTAGTTTAGGGCCATAAGCAAGCGAGGCAGTACGAAGTGACGACGGTATTCACAGCCAGTGGTTTGTTTTAATATAACTTCAACCTCATCCGACGAGCGGCAGCATCCTGTACGAGTCACATTTATCAGTCAATCTCTCCTGTACATGGGAGTGATTAACTATTCAAGATAAGTGTTAAATATTAATTGGATTTTTTGTTTTAGTCTATTGATGTGAATATTTTTTTAACACACTGAATTGCCGATTGTTGACGTGCAAAGCAGCGGGTTATATCATAATTAACTACACGTTTTTATTTTGATCTTACCAATTAGATCGACAGCAAAGCTGCTGACGTCATCTCTCAGTCGCATATACTCTACCGCTAAATGTCTGTAAGCGGCCGCGTTATCAGCTAACTCCTCGGTCAAGTAAAAAGCCTCAAGAATCGGATCCGAAGTGACGTGGACCAGGTAAGCAGGAGATGATATAGCTCGATAAACAGATAGACGAGCGCAGCTACCATGTAGGGCATCGTCGTTCATAGAATTTCTTGGAAAAAAGCACATTAAAACAATAACGGTGTGCTGTGAATTAGATCTCGGAAATGATAGAAAAATGGGTGCGGGTGATTTTACGTCCACTAATGATAGGCGTCTATCGTAAATAACTGATCGGCTACTCATCAAAGTTAAAAATAGAAGCATTCAAATTCATATTTGGCATTCGTAGCATGTTTCTATGTAACATCCGATTGTATCAAAAAATGGTCCGCTCTTTAGCATATGAATGTGAGCAGAGAAGCGGTTACGTATAATTTATATCTAGTTGGGAAACTACGTACTTGCAGATAGTGCAGCGACAATTTGGCGAATGGGGTCGAGTGACCTTGTGTCCTCGATTTAACAGCAGATTTACAATCTCGTAATGATTCAGTTGTGCTGATAGTATCAACGCTGTTATGTGAGCAGGAAAAATTGTTGAATGAGGACTTCCAGCTAATTCTAATCCAGGCGAGTTTTTCTTTTGGGCGTCCAATAACGTCACTATATACATTTTTGATAAGTATTAAGACAAGTTAAACCAATAAATCAAATGTATTTTATGAATGCGCTCTACTTTTAAGTGAATATTTATTTAAAACATGTAAAAGTTGATGATAAGTGAAAGTTTTAATTCTCTTTTACCCAATATTTTTGTACTGTTATTTCGTATGGCGTGCAACACTGTGTCACCAATTTCCACTTGCGGATATTTTAAGAGAAATTCAACCATTTCTTCCGATCTGTTGTGCACTGCGATATGAAGTGCCGATATGCCCTACATAGAAGTGTAAAAGTGTTAGTCTTATCGCGATTGAAAATTAAAAGTAAGTCGACAAACTGACCTGAAAGTTTACACAATTGATATTGAGAGATTGGTTTTCTTCGAGATATTTTTCGACCAAGGCCACATTATTATCAGCTACTAATTGTAAAAATTCTATTTCTTTTTTTTGCAACTTTGGTAAGTAGATGCATCCTTTTGGTCCTCTATGACCGAATCCTTCGTCTGGCTAGAAATACAAGGTTTGGCTAATTTAATTTCAGCTACCAAACACTAATGTTTTATTATTCGGAAGTTTTTAAAAACTTACCGATTCCAATTTGCAATAATGTGCTCTTAGACTAGGCGTGGCAAGTCTAATCTTATTTTGTATGAAAGTTCTGGAAGTAGGCAAATTCATTGTACTAAATTCTTCAGATAATCGACTGTAGTTAGAAGGAGAGTTCCCAAAGTTTCTGTGTTCAAACACTTTGAGAACATCGTACTCGTTTATTTTATTCAGTTCAGGTGTCTTGGACTGCTTTGTAGATTTTTGATAGCTGAATATTTTCGACAATAATTTATTGCTATTAGAAGATATTTTATTAGAATGAGATTTTATAAGGTGGACATCATCATAGGTATTATATTGTGAAGTAGTCGGATTATTTAGTGGCTTTCTCTGCGTAGGTATGCTCGGTAAGCTTTGGTTTTCTATAGAATCAGTTAAAATGGATATTGATGACTTCATCGTCGTGTTGCGTCTCTATTATGGAAAACAAATCGTAGTTTGTGGGTTGCTTGTCCGAGAAATTCTTGTGGAAAGCTTGATCCTTATAAAGTTATGTTTATTAGACAACTAGTTTTTAAACTAGGACAGTAATAAACAGTAATAGTATTCTTTGATAATAAAATTCGCAAATAAAACGGAAGGTGAAGATAGCAGACTTGATAAAGTTTTATGACAAAATATGTCAGAATTGAAATACTATATTGTCATATCGTGATCAAGAAGAATCAAGAATTTCGGTACTATACTTTTTTCCTCACGGGGCTGAATCCATAGACTAACAAAATATCTATGGTTGAATCATGATAATAAAGAAGATTTGTTTAACTCTACCTATAGAAGCTTTATAGACATTAGAAGTTCCTCGAAATTTTGATAAAAAGCAGTATAATCATAGATCTTGATGATTCTAGGTCTATGAGTATAATGAACATTAAACGAAGAAAACAGATCATTTCAGAGTGCAGCACCTCTAATGGAATTAGGATTACTTACAGGTATAAGTAAACATATATTAGAAATTCATTAGAGAAATTAGAAACGGATCGGTGGTCATTGAATAATTTCGTGATAGACAATGATGTCATAAGAGCTTTGGAAACTGATGAGACAAAATTGTAGTCCAAAATCTTTGCTAAAGGAAAGGTACTTTACTTACCTACTAAGAAAGGTATTTTACTGTGATATCCCTATATAAATAAAATTTCCGTGCCGCGGTGTTAGTCACCATTGTCCACATAAACGGCTGAACGGATTTGCATGAAATTTTTTGTGTATATTCGTTAGGTCTGAAAATCGAACAACATCTATTTTTTATTTTTTATCCTTAATATTTTTTTTGTAAATGACAAAACAACGTTTGCCGGAACAGCTAGTTTTTACTATAAAATACTTGGTCACTTCCTACTAATATTAATTTTAAAGAATATCAACATAATTGAAACAAAAATAGGTAAAACGAATGAACAGTAAAACATAGTTTTACAAGGAAAAAGGAAGTGTATGTCACGTGATACTTTAGTTTTCGAGTCGACAACTTTTTGTTCATTCACATTATAACACTAGTGTTCTTACCAACGAAAGTTGTTTCAAAGTAGTATTTGTTTTTAGTTGATCATGCAATGGTCATTAAAACGTTGCCTTACTTTTTGGATGTATAAAGTATATAATCAAATGTTTAAACTGGATTAATTGCTAACTTAACTATATTGTTACCCTCGATGTGTTGATGGTTCAATTCAAATGATAGACTATTAACAGCTTTCACTATCTCTCTGAGTAAATAAAAGGAAAATTTGACATCTTGATTATGATTAACCTAGATAAATGGTTAATATGTTCATAATGTTTTGTGTCTAGATCAGGTTTATAATGTAGGCATATTAAAAGTAGATAGAAACGAGCTATAAATTAGCATGCTTTTTCTATACTAAAATGGTAAAGTTTGTGAGTTTGTGACGTTGTAGGGTAATCTCTGAAACCAGTGGAGCGATTTTTGATTTAATAATTCTAAATAGTTACTAGTCTGACATAGTTACATGCTAAGCTGGTGAAATATGTTGAACTATATTTTAATGTGACAACTTTTTAAACCATATTTCGAGCAAATAAATGACATACTTACGATTTGGATGAAATTTTGCATAGAGAATTTTTATCCCGGAATTCCCACGTAATCGGGACTTACGCGGGTGAAACCGCGGGGCGCAGCTAGTTTATGATATACCTACCTAACTACCTAATTACCTGTATTTCACTCTGAAGGTTAATTATCTTGTTTTAGGCTTATACTATCGTCTAAACTAATTGCTTAAATGGACTGGACATTGTTGGCATGACAAGGGAATTGCAAAATTCGCAGAATTTGTAGGTAAGTCTTGTATATTTTACTTCTAATCAAACTTGTTATATTCTAGAATATTCTAGTTAATCATAGAGAATCCTTAACAGAAAAAAAGGTTACTTGAAGCAAAAACGAATCCTCTCTATAAACTTACATAGACGCTCTACAGAATAATTTCTTGTTTCTTTAGTAAATGTTTTTAAAAATAATAAGTAGTATTGGTTTAAGGATATTGCTTTTATATTAAGAACTAGCGACCCGCTCCGGCTTCGCACGGCTATATTATGCATGTATTATACATATAAACCTTTCTCTTGAATCACTCTATCTATTAAAAAAACCGCATCAAAATCCGTTTCGTAGTTTTAAAGATCTAAGCATACAAAGGGACATAGGGACGGCGAAAAGTGACTTTATTTTATACTATGTAGTGATACTGCTTATAATTCAAAATATTCTTTTTTGCAAGAAATTAATTCTTTAGCGTCTATAGGAAGAGCATTAAGTCTTGGTTCAAGAAACCTTGTTAGGGTTCCGTACCTCAAAAGGTAAAAAAGGAACCTTTATAAAATCACTCTCTTGACCGTCTGTCCGTGTGTCACCATTGTCCTAAGTCAACAATATAAAAAGATATAGGCTAATTCAGATTGCTTAATTTAATTTAATTTAGAAAACTTGTTTTCTGTCTACGTCCTCTAAGGGTATCGGTACTTAACAAAACATAACTGTTTCAAGATATCCAACTCAGAATTTACAGATTATAATAGTTGTAAATAATGCCTAGCATCCAATCTCTAGTGTTTTACTGGCTTTTGATCTGATCAATGGGATTATAGTAAGCGCCCGAAGTAAAATGGTCCTAACAAATAAGTATGTCAGTAGTAAAGATGTCGGCAGAAGATAAATGTATTTCGTCTAGACGTGTATAAGATCAGTTGAAGTACCATATCCAAAAATGTGAAAAACTGGAACATATCTAGTCGTGGCGAATTTGACAACGTGAGACAAATTTATTATGAGTTCACCCAAGGCAAGGCTGCACGATCTGAGATTCTGCCTACGACAAAACGTGACGAGTCATCATACAACCTACATTGGTATTGTGTCCTCTAAACTGGGTAAAGTCCTTTACTTTCTTTCACTTTTCTACGCAATTCCTGCCTATACCTAACCAACAATAAGTATCTTCTTCTTTTATTGATAGCACAAATTGATGAGGTTGGGTCACATCTGCGCACTCCAGTCAGCTGCCAGGTCTTTTGCGTTGTTATTAGCTGACATCAGGTCAGCTAATGTACAGCTAATTAGGATTGGAGGTGCAGGTCAAGAGGTGGACCATAGTTTGCAGTCGCACTGAACCCGGCACGGTTCGATCATGCCCCATCTTCCCAGGTTCGCCCTGTAGCGACCAACCTGAGTCCTTAGTCTGTTGAGTGATTTCCACACTGAGAAAGGCAAGTCATGACCAGCGGAAAGAGTCTCTGCGGGGTCCAGGAAATGTGGGGGTGGGGCATACTTACATACACATACTAATAAGACTAAGTATCTAAGTAAACCCCTCATGAGCACGACGTCTAAAACCTGAATCTATAACGCAACATGACAGTGTGTAACAAAATTCACCTTCTTTTTTCTCTTCTTAATTGCCTGTAGGAACCCCCAGGCTAAAAATATCTAATATGAATTATTCTATTACTTTATAAAACATTTTTATAAGGAAACAAAAGAATAATTTTAATTTACCTAATGTTCGTGAAAATTACCCTAACTTACTGAAAATTTAAGGAATTTTCAAGATGTGGCAACTCTATTTCCCGAACCCTGATTAAATTAGATTGTTTTTCCAAATTTAAATAAATAAAAAAATATCCTTTTTTGCCTAAAGGCCCTCTTAGGTATGACCTAAGATTATAGTGTTTAATTTACTGGCTGTATATAATTTTTAAATAAATAATAAATAAATAATAAATAAATATTTCAGGACATATTACACATCGCCATCCAGCCCCAAGCTAAGCAACTTAATGCTTGTGTTATGGGTGCCAGATAACGCATAAACTACTTATATACTTTTTTTATTTTGTAAATATATACATATTATACATATAGGAAACACCCAGAACCAGAAACAAGAATTTATGGTCAGCATAAATACTTGTTCCCGGCGGGAATCGAACCCGCAACCTTCTGCGTCGCAGTCGGGTGTTCGCCCGACGCGCCACAGAGGAATTGACCTATATCTACCTAAAGCTTAACAGTACAAATAAGTGATTAAAACAAGATTAGACTGACCTATTTATAGGTAATTATTTGCATGATTGAATAGGTGAGAACTTATCGCTGTTCATTTAAAAAGGGTGATACATATAATGAATGAAAAATCGATCAGAATATACCGTAATGGGATAAATCTCATAGGTTTGATGGCGTGACGCGATTGAATTGGAGTCTACACATCATTGTTGCGGTATCACTGCATCGTTATTGACACGCGAAGTTGTTTAATTAAATGAATTTATAGTTAATTTACACGCAATATTAGGACATTGCACTAGCTAACGAATGTGAGCATTTGTTTGTGGGAATTTGATTCATCTAGCTAGATCATTATTTTTAACTGAAAATGTTGCATAATTCATAAACAATTCATGTTAAGCATTAGTTTTAATGAGAAATGTGTTTGAAAAGATTTGCTGTTAATACTGTCTGTTAAATATTAGTATACTTTACCTTTAGGATAGAGCTATAGATAGATAGAACACTTTGTTTTACACGCATATAAACAAAAATTTACATCAAAAATAAACTTTAAGCCTAACATGGCACAATAGGAATTCCTTATATAGTTACTCTCTGATGGAGGCTAAAATATACCTAAAATAGGTAACATAACTCATTAGGAAGTTATTACCTATTCAAAGTGTGGTTCTTAGATAATGGTGTCATATATTCAAATTAAGTATATTTTGCTCTAACCACAGTTGTGGTCGTCACACAGTTTGAAAAGTTCTCTAAAATTGGAACAAGCCAATTTAAATACCCATAACCGTTGCGCTATCAACTTAACTTTGTCATATGTAGGTAAACCCTTCGAGTAAATGACATCAATTTAGTAGCGTAAGAATTAAGAGCGATTCTATCCCGCTAGAGATGGCAGTGTTTCGGCAAATTTAGCACGGGGCCCGCCGGTCCGTGGCGAGCTTTACAGTTCGCCACCGTTACGCGGCGATTAGGCGGCGCACGCGCAACTTTCCGCCACGCTAACGCACTTGTCATCCGATATAATTGCGACATGCATAAAAATTATTACGGGAAATGTGTTGTAACAAAAACTTTATGGTGTTTCCCGTGATATGTACGTTTTATATATCGTGAGACGTCTTCCGTGTTGAGACGATGCGAAGGTCTAACTGTAAGATACCTACACTTACACTACACTTGTCACTATTATAATTGGGAACGTTATTGCACTAGATTAATTAGGTTTTCTATTTTCAACTGAGTTTATCCGTTATTTCTAGATGCTTACACGAATTCCGGTAAATCTCTTTAGATTTATATAAAGTAAAAGCCGCACTTAATATAAAGGTTTCAACGGACGACCCAGATCTATTGAAGAGAAGAGATCTTCCACAAAAAATATCTATCGAGGTGATTCGAAACTGCCGAAAAAGAAAAAAAACTGTAGAAATATTTTAGTAATGAATGGACTAAAAATGTTTAGCGTCTAGTTGCTTAACGAAAAGGTGAGCAAAAACGGACGATGATTTTGACTCAGAAAACCTTAATATTTCCATATCATGCTCTAATTATTTCTTGTAAGTAGGTATTCCAAATTCTATTAATATAAACGATGCAGATTTGTGTATTTTTATAGTAAAGAGAAGTGGTAGATACCTCGACTTTGATTCCGATGGTCAAATCCCACGCATTCGTGCACTCATGGATTTTTTTTATTTATGTGCGCTAATTTACATTGCTCTTACGATGAGCGTTAGCCTTTTGTTTATTAGGGTTATCTTGTCCATAAGCTTTTTTGTTAACGATTATCAGTCCCCCTAGTACAGGGGGACGGTTAGTCGTGAAAAAGTTCTTGACAGTGGGACCGTTTTCCGTAGGGGGATCGTTAGGTGGACGGTTAGTCGTGAACCTTTTTGTTGCGAATAAATTAATTATATTCTACTAGCGACCCGTACCGGCTTCGCACGGCTATATTATGCATGTAATATACATATAAACCTTCCTTTTGAATCACTCTATCTATTAAAAAACCCGCATCAAAATCCGTTGCGTAGTTTTAAAGATTTAAGCATACATAGGGATATAGGGACAGAGAAAGCGACTTTGTTTTATACTATGTAGTGATGTAGTAATTCTATGAAGGGAAACATCGTAATGAAACCCGCGGTTTAGTTGGCTCCAGACGTATGGACGATTTCTTTTCTCTGGAGATGATAGACTAAGCTGAAGTATAGGTTCTGGGCCATCTAATACATGCGTCCCAAGCACTACAGGCCCAGAATAGAATGTTGCCGTGTGAAATTATCTAGATTAGAAGTAAAAGACCAATATTAAGAATGTAATGTGATATAAACGAAAGATTTTTTTGTATCAATTACCGCCGGCATTTCACTGCTATGCAGTTTCCTGCTACGAGTAGGTAAATTGTTGTCGTGTGGACAACATTAACACGATAACCTACATTTGAATAACATGAAACACACAGAAACTATGAGCAGATTAAATGTTGATACTGCTTAAAGTGACATAGGATGTTGATGTACAGTCACATTACCAATTAGCGGAACCCCACGTGACCCAGAGCTCACACGCAAATCTGTAAGGTTGTAATGTTACCTGATTCTGTTTTTTTTTAAACAATATACTATAAGTACAAAACAAAATACAACATAAAAAAATAACAAAATAGGTAAATACTATATTTTTTACAGTTTTGCTAGTGAGCTCTGGGTCACGTGGGGTTCAGCTAATTGGTAATGTGACATATCTGCAAAAAATAACAATTTACCTATTTTGTTATTTTTTAAATTGTATTGTATCTATAATATAAAAATGAATCGCAAAATGTGTTGGTAAGCGCATAACTCAACAACGCCTGGACCAATTTGGCCAATTCTTTTTTTAGAATATTCCATATGGTACGAGGATGGTTCTTACGGAGAGAAAATTTAAAAAAATTGCCTGAAAGTGTCTAAAAACAACACTTTTCTATACTCCATACCATACAAACGATTCGTAATAATACAAGTCAATAAGGACTTTAATACCATAACATAAAGTTCAAGTTTTAATGGAGAGGTGCCGGGAAGGCAAAACAATTGAGTGACGTATAAATATTGATGTCAATCGTGCCGCGGTGTTAGTTGCCAAACTACACCTAAACGGCTGAACCGATTTGTATGATTTTTAACCCCCGACGCAAAAACGACGGGGTGTTATAAGTTTAACGTGTCTGTGTGTGTGTGTCTGTCTGTGGCATCGTAGCTCCCGAACGGCTGAACCGATTTTGATTTAGTTTTTTTTATATGGCAAAACAACGTTTGCCGGGACAGCTAGTATTGTTTAAAAAAAATCAGAATCAGGTAACATTACTTTACAACCTTACAGATTTGCGAGTGACCTCGTGGGGTTCAGCTAATTGGTAATGTGACTGTACTAATAAACAGATCTCATTCATGTAGGGCTAGAAACCTTTACATTTGTGCTTAAGTCATTAATTAAGCCTCTAATTACCGTTCAATAACTGTTTATTTTTATTTTATTTATAATTTGTTTTATAAATAGGTCAGCGTTTTGACCAGTTTTCCACACGAACGGTAAGTGAGGATGAGGTCTAAGATGTAGCACTCTTTCCTAGAAGATACCTATACGCTCGTGACACAAAGCAAAGATCCCCCAAATAAACGGGGGCATTCGAAGGGCGCGATTAATTGATTGATTTCTTTAGTCACTAAGTACCTACCTTGATGGGCAGAACTGTTAGTAACAGTAACTTTAAACGAACTTAATTAAACTTAAATACTTTCTTTCGTACAAAAAAAGATCTTCTACGGTTTTTATCAATTTTATGTACTTAGTGCGTAAATATTTTGTGGTGTCGCATCATCTGGTTGGTTTTTATTTATCTGTGCAAGTAAATGATTATTGCAGAAAATAAAAACAAGTTATTTTAAGCTTACCTTCTCTGCCTCTTCGGCAGCGTCCATCATCTCGTCAGGTACCTACCGCGTAATTGAATCTTACACAAATAAAAAGAAATAAAAAACCGCGGTGTTCAGTGCAATTTTAGATTTTCATCGCATAGATAATGAGTGAGTCAATTCGAATCAGCAATGACTTTCACTGATGTATCTACTACGGTTGGCCTTAAATCCTCTTTTGGAAAACCGCAGGAAGTGTGTTAAATAGGCCATGTTTACGTGTTTGTTTTATTGCTAGACAGACCATGGACAATAATTACTGGTAAAGCTACTATTAGGAAGTGAAGTTACTACCAAAATTAATAACTTGTATGTATTCCCACGACGACCCAGTTGGCACAATGGTCACCATGCCGGACTGCCAAACACAGGGTTGCGGGTTCGATTCCCGCCTCAGACAAGTATTTATGCTTAGATATTTATCTGTGGTCTGGTTGTTTCTATGTATTATAAGTATATATTTACAAAAGAAAAGTATTTTATTAGTATATCCGTTGTCTAGCACCCATAACACAAGTCTAGTTACTTAGCTTGGGGCTAGATGGTGCGATGTGTGAAATGTCCTGCAATATTTATTTATT
Organism: Idaea aversata; assembly: GCA_907269075.1. Taxonomy (NCBI): domain Eukaryota; kingdom Metazoa; phylum Arthropoda; class Insecta; order Lepidoptera; family Geometridae; genus Idaea; species Idaea aversata. Next base: position 6,878,822 of record OU026084.1, read on the forward strand.
TTATTTTATTTATTTAGTTTTAGTTGGTTTAACCATCGTGTGAACGGTGCTGTTTCATGATAGTCAGCTAAAACTGTCCATACCTTTTTAACGGTTAATAATATTTCAATCCACGATTGGTCATAATACAGAAAACTACGTATATTTTAGTGTCCGGTTGATTGGTTTGTTTTGTTGTTTTTGTTCCTTCTCTGTTTTTATTGCTTGTAAACATAGTTGTCGATGTGTCTAGGAAGTCTACGACTAAATAAAATAAAGTTGAAGGAATTTTTTTATGATTTATTTTACGGTGCATTCGCATCATTTTTTTTATCATTATTTACTCAAATTTATAAATTCTTTATATTATATTATTATCAAAAGGGATGGCCATCTTTTCGGTTACTGCTATAGTTAAATATTTGATATGAGAACTAGCTGCGCCCCGAGGTGTCATCTGCGTAAGTCCGATCCTTCTCATCGTTTAAACCTTCCCTGGACCCAAACATTTCAAAACCTAAATCATCTAAATCAGTTCAGCCATTCTCGAGTTTTAGCGAGACTTACGATCAGCAATTGATTTTTATTTATATAGATAGATAGATTGTTCCATATCCCTTTGTATGCTTAAATCTTTAAAACTACGCAACGGATTTGGATGGGGCTTTTTTTTAAATGATAGAGTGATTCAAGAGGAAGGTCTAAGTATGATCCGCGACCTGTAACGCCGCGCCGCGCCCGCCGCCCGTAGTCGTCGTGTGCTTCTATCTTGCCATTTCACGTTCCTTGCCCTGTCGCCTAGTTGCCCACAACTTAGGTTTACAAACGTTAGTTCTGGCAAATTGCAGTATACAGCTTGAGGCACTTTATTGAAAATTCGATCTATCTGTTACATTAAGAAACGGTGCTCAAAGAAAGGGGTAATGCATCTTGCGTTCGAGTGTTAGGGTCGAGTGTCGAGCGGCACGCTCGGCTGCAGGAGTCCGTTATCTCGCGTCAGGTTACGGCCACGTCTATATAAGACCGTGGCGTCTTCTTCACCATTTCATTCCGTTTGAGACGGTTGGTAGGCTGCGTGCTAGTGTCTGCACGCGTTCCGTGTCCGCCTTCAATAGTTCGTGTCGCGCGTGAGCTTTCGCTCTATCCCGTTCATTCGTTCACACCGCAGTGCTTCCGATCCTGGACAGTTCAGTTTTATGTGAACATTTTTTTCGTGAACAAGACAGTTCAAGTGAGCCTTATTGTTGCATTCAGGTATGTTTTATTCATAAAATTATTTAACTTTAGGTATTTATTTTTTGTTCAGTATATCTGTGTACCTAGGCAACCGATGAACTGCAGCGGATGTTCGAGCGGAAGTCATTTCTTGTTATTTTAATTAGATTGAATGGAAATAGAGAACATTTAACCATCATTAACCATGGCTATGGTTTATTAATGATCTTTGTCATTTATTTGCTTAATTGAGATGCAAGCGGAACACAATTAAGCATGGGAAAGGAAATAATAATGTGCAACCGAGCCAGTTATATACATTATGCTTTAGTATGATTAATTATTTCATTGTGGTTAAGTATATTTTTATTATTTACTGCTTTTTTATGACCATTAAATTCGTGGGTTCAGTTTAGTAACCAGATTTATTAAGCATGCATGCCTTGTTATAATAAATTACATAAAATGTTGAATGAAAAGTTTGAATGAGTTAGGCTTAACCATATTTTCTTTACTGACTAAAGATTTTACGTGTCCATCAGATTTTATGTTTCCAAAAAACTATGAGGTGTAACAGTAAATTGAATTTTTGATCTTTCCGTTAGCAAAATTGCCACCGTAAACTGATTGGTATTTCATTGTAAATTTTAATAGCCGCATCGAATTCCATCCGACCGAAACAAAATCGTAATCTAATGGCAAGAACCGCGTCGATGGTACAAAAGCTTACATGGTCGTAATAATACCATTAAGAATAGCTTAGAAACGAAAGATGAGAAGTAATCACCCACATCAATCTCCGGGAAAAATTTCCTCCAACAAAAAACATAGGATCCTTCAAGTGTCACGGACCAATTTTCTCCCTTGCTTCGGCACGGCATTAGAATTAGATACGTAACGATGTACGCTTGTATTACCGGTAATAACTAAATTGCAGCTGTCAACCATCTTTATTCGCACGCCTGCAAACCCTGACTGTACCTTATTGGTACGAAGATGATAAAATGATTACCATTATTACTAGGGAATTACTCGGCGACGCGGCTGCGGTCTCCTAGATTACCTGCACTGAGGTATTATTCTCGTGAGATAGGGTACAATCAGCGCTCAATAGTCCACTAGCAGCGTAACGTTTACAATCCTGTGCAGCACAATTTTAAACACTCCATGCAGTGTAACTACGTAACCTGTGGATCGAACCCACATTGGTTGGTGTAGCGGGTGGCGGCATATACCACTCGGCCAACTAAAGACATAGCTAACATGTTAAAATCACACTGAGTACTTTTAATTCACACTCCATGCAGTGTAACTACATAACCTGTGGATCGAACCCACATTGGTTGGTGTAGCAGGTGGCGGCATATACCACTCGGCAACTAAAGACAGCTAACATGTTTAAAATAATAATCACACTGCGTGCTTTTAATTCAAGTATTTATGTGTTTGTGTAACGTCTATTAGAAGAAGGTCGTAAGTCCAATACTCATAGAATTATTATAGCGCACTGATAGTGCACTTATGACGCATACTGTAACTACTTTCCGATTGCTATTGTTTTATCTATAGTATACGTGGTGGTCCTTTGAAAGGAACCCTTCGCTTTTCTTTGCTAAGAATGTATGTGCAAAAAAGAGCAATTTACTATTGCTCAGGGTTATTCTTTCCCACATTCTACCGTGCAGATAAATTGATTTGAGATGGAAGTATAATTTTATTACTTTTTATTATCCTTTTTGATTAGTTGCTGCAATAAGTCACTCTACCTATAGGCATACTCTTGAACAAAATCACTACATAGTATAAAATAAAGACACATTTCGCCGTCCTTATGTCCCTATGTCTGCTTAGATCTTTAAAACTGCGCAACGGATTTTGATGCGGTTTTGAGGTGATGGGTTAATAGACAGAGCGATTAACGAGGAAGGTTTTTAGATATAATACATGCATAATACAGCCGTGCGAAGCCGGGACGGGTCGCTAGTATTTTATATACCTTAGTTCTCACTCCTCTAAGACTTTCATATAAAAATACAAAGATTTAAAAAGATCGCATTGGTATAGGTACTGCAGACTAGGGCTTGTATATCGGTATTTTTAAATTCCGGAATTGAGTTTCAATATTAAACTATTCAGTTCGGGAATTTCGGAATTCGATGCTTCCATAACATAATAGGTATACAATATGCATAATAGTTATTGAATAACTGATGTTATCGAAATGAAGGGGTATTTTAGGTAGGAATAATAAATCCATTGAAATAGCTGTTCGGAACTATAAGTAAAAATTAAGAAATCTATCAAAAAGTTAGTGCGTTCAAGCTGTTGTCTGTTAGAGAACTTCTTACACGATTACAAATGTAAGAAACTGCTGAAAAGTCGCGTTCAGCCTCGACACTAGTAGGCGGTATTGTTTTTAAATACTTACTTGAAGCATTGTTCCCTGTCGCCGCCGTCTTAGAAAACTGACCGTTCGACTCTTAACAAACAATATCGAAATTCCGGTTTTGCTCTCACCAATCCCGGTATTAACTACAAACGATACTGAAATAAGTCGGAATTCCGGAATTTTGTTAAAACCGGAATTCCGAGCTTAAGCCCTACTGCAGACGTCTCGGATTGATATTCGCATAAGTTGTAATATTTAAATGCTTAAAGCTTCATATAAAACATACGTTTTATTTCCATACCGTATTATTTATGACAAGCAAATCCTATTACGAGTTTTCAGCATCGGTAACATACATAATGGGAACGAGTTTCTGTTAAACATTATTTATGATGGAATATTTCACTTATTTTTTTAGACGCATAGTTTTGACGTGATTTTTCTTTTACTCGTGTCTGGAAAGGAAACATTTTGATAGATTTATTATTATAAAATGCTGTACATGTTCTTTGAAGTTTTTAAAAACATTATACTTAGTTCACAAAGATCCTTTATGTAGGCCTACGTTAGAATTTCCAGCTCTTTGAGTTCAGGTTTAGAGTTATTCTAAATGCGTTTGCTACATCAACTAAGTTACCTAACATAATGCATCTATTCGACAATGAAATACAGTATCCGTAAGAAGCCGTGAATGCACTTTTAATTAAAATTGTTCGTCGTCTCAGGATCATCATCTTCTAATGACATTTAAGGGAATCGGTGGATTCTAGTAGGTCCTTAATTTATCTACATAATGCTTTCTAGTTGTATTTTTTGTCGAAACTCATGTTGCTCATTTCTTAAAATATTTTACCTGAGTAGTAAAAAGTGATATCAAAATGAAAATTTGTGACGCCTCTGAAAAATGCAATTAGTCCGAAATACGTAATTCAGTACGAATCACTTCAAAATTAATGCAGGAAGGTCGTTATTAAAATCTAATAACATCGTATAATGAACTCAGTTTTACAATAAATAAAGCATTATTTTTTGTGCTTTTAGTTAACTAGCATAGTAATTTACATAGAGGAAACTAGGTTAAAAAGGGAACTTAATATTTATTGATCTCTTCGAAGGTTGCTTGCAATGTGTTTAAGGTTCCGCTGGTCGATCGTGTTTCCATACAAATGAATTTAGAGTGTTATCCATTTATTCTTTATGGAATTTGAAAAAACAAAAGTTAAATCTACATAACAAGTCTATATCTAGCACATGTAGGCGACGAAATAGACAAATTATATTTAATTGAATATAATTTAATATAAATAAATATAATTTGTCTATTTCGTCGCCTACATGGGCTAGATATAGACTTGTTATGTAGATTTAACTTTTGTTTTTTCAAATTCCATAAAGAATAAATGGATAACACTCTAAATTCATTTGTATGGAAACACGATCGACCAGCGGAACCTTAAGATAATTCTTAGTAGATACGTTTAATTCTAGATACCAAAGACAAAGTAGCTGCTTCACATTTGGAAACCTCGACGAATCCACTTGGTAGGATTTTCTAAACCATGTTGGGCATTAAGGGAGTTTGTTTAGCCTACCGTTGCCGTATTCCTTTATTAGTAACACTAATTTAATCTTTTTAGACGCCAAATTTTGAAGTTGTGTTTTTGTGAACCTATATACTTCACAAATATTTCTTTTCTTTCATGTCTCTAGGTTTAACGGTTTAACCACTTCGAGGATCTCAGTCAGTTAGAAATTTGAATTTTTATATTATTTTAAAACATGAGTATCTGATCTATACATCTAATTTATTTTTAATTATAGGTTTTCTTGTTTGTTGTTGTACTTATGTTTCCATTCTCATATATCTACCAACATTGATTTATATGCAGTAATGTTTAATTTTCCGTATTTTTATTATGAAGAATGATGGACACTTTAGGAACGTTTAACCTAGACCTACTCTATTTAAAGTAATTTCAAATACGTGTAACTATAGATACCTATCTATCTTACTATTTATAGTCTAACACCTATTCTAAACGCGGGGCAAAAAATCGACAACTTCCTAATAAATTTATTTAGTGTTTGCTTCATACATAATTTTGTTTTATCAATATTATATTCATTTCTATATAGAGTAGGTTTAATGAACTCATACAAAAGGTTTAATACACCTTTTTGGGCGGAGAATAATAATTTTAAGATTTATTATGATTAATAAATAAAAAAAAATGTTATCTATTAAAAATTGTTACAATATCGTTGCTGAAGCTTTTTTAAGTATACCTACCATTAGCTAATTATTAACAAACTATTGATACCTATTAATTTTTAAGTAATGAAGCCATTGTTCTTAGATTACTACAATATAATAAATAAATACTAATCTTTCAAAATTATTTTTACCACCTCGTTGCTGAAGCCTTTTTTAAATCTTACTAGCGACTCGCCCCGGCTTCGCACGGGTATATTATGCATGTAGGTATTATACATATAAACCTTCCTCTTGAATCACTCTATCTATTAAACCGCATCATCCGTTGCGTAGTTTTAAAGATTTAGGCATACATAGGGATATAGGGACAGAGAAAGCGACTTAGTTTTATACTATGTAGTGATAAGCTTATTGGGAAAATAATTGGTAATAATTCATATTATGTATTTACGTTTTTTTTGTATTTTAGTTTCTTTGGATTTATATTAGGTTGTTTCTAATTTGGTTTTAATTTCATTTAAGTATTTTTTGTATAATATTTGCATTTTTTAATAAGTAGCTATTTAAAGTTTCAATATAGATCAATACAATCAGAAATAAATAGACCGTGTTTAATCTATCCGTTTTTTCTAATTAATCTTTTTGTTGTAAGATAGTAACAACTATAATGAAGTTATGATTCGAGTCACAAAAAGTCCGATAGTTCAATGAGATGTCAGTTCATATTAAGCTGAGTTTTAATTCTTTAAGATCGTTAAAGTTTACGGCAAAAAACCTGCCCAATGGAAACTGTATACCGCATAACCAGTTGTTTTTTTTTTGCGAACATGTGCAAGTGGCCTTGACCGCGAACCGTTCCACCAAAAACATAAGAGTATTGACACACATACGAACCATGTGGTTTAATGTGAACTGGTAATATTTAATTAATATATTTTATATTAGATAGCTTTTGCCCGCGACTTCGTCCGCGTATAAGTCCAAAATGGTTCTAATAGGATTTTTTATTGGTTTTAACTCTAATAAATTTCTTTGGGTTTTAAAATTACCGAAGTCGGTAGGTTAGTTTATATTCTTTTATATTTATATTTCACATGTTTTCTTTGATACTCATTATAAAGGCAGAGAGGACGAAAATTCTGTATTTACTTGGAAGCAAATAAAAAAAATGGTTCTGAGGGACTTTGAAAATATTGAAACAAAAACATGTAGTTTTTAAAGTTGAAGTCTATCTGTCTGTCTGTTTGTTACTTATACAATAAAAAACGCCTAAACCAATTGAAATCTGGTTTTCACTTTAAGATAGCTAGGATAGGAAGGTCGTGTTATACTTTACATCTAAATCCAATAAGTAGAACCTGAGTAATCAACGAAAAACTGCAGCCGCTCGAGAAACCCCGGCCGCCCGTGACGACACGAACGCGTCCCACTAAACACGAACGTCACAGAATACATAATAGTGTAGCATACTTTTTATCCCACGCATATCCCATTTTATTCCATATTTCCACGGGATCGGGACATGCTGGTGAAACCGCGAGGTGCAGCTACTTTTGATTAAAGAATGATTCGTATATTTCATACTATGTAGAGACAATGTTCTACCATTTCAAATTTCGAATTCTACGTCCCCATGAGGCCGTCTCCTAAAAGTGCAACCTTTTTTGAATAAAATCGAAATGGGTGTCAAATGTAGGTGATTTAAAAGGAGTATTGATATCAACTTCGGAGGAAATCACCCCAAAATAACTTTCTACCCCTTTTTAACCCCGTTAGGAGATGAATTTCAATAAAATATGAAACACGTGTTCCATTAATTCTGTCAAAAAGTTTATGCAAAATTTGAAGTAGATTAGACCAAGGAATCACGTTGTCCCATACAAACTTTGCTCCCCTTTTTCACCCCTTTAGGGGTAGAATTTCGGAAAATCCTTTCTTATCAGATACCTACGTCATACAAAGAACACACCCTCCAAGTTTCAAGTCTCTACGATCAGCGGTTTAGGCTGTGCGTTGATCCGTCAGTCAGTCAGTCAGTCAGTCAGGACAAAGGATTTTATATGTATAGATATAGATAGATATAGATAAGAAGATAATACATGCATAATATAGCCGTGCAAAGCCGGGGCGGGTCGCTAGTACTTTGATAAAAGAGATCCAATCAAAGAGTATTTAAGTTTTTAATAACCCCAGCACGCCGCTTCATACACATGTTCATACAAAATTGCTGGAGCGTTGTAATGTTCCAAATTCAAAAAACGCTCCTGCATTGGATTTAATTTTCTTTGACCGCGACACTGGCTATATGCACGATAGTAATAATGCGAAGCCATAGTAAAATTATAAATAAAAAAGAGATGGCGCTAGATGCTTCTTTCCGTATGTCAAACTGACAATTTTGACATCATCCCTACGTTCTGTACGTTTTCATGCAAAAATATTATGGTTTATTTTTTACGCCAAGAAATATCAAATTTTAATTAGTAACATAAATCTACTTGAAATACATAAACCTCTTCTGATATTTTCTGAACACATTCGTGAAGATTATGTTAAAATCTGTTTCCTAGTTCCCGAAATTAGACTGCACAAACAAAGGTAAACAAATAAAATCAACATTTTCTGAGATGAATGGTAGTTTCGCGAAAAGGAAGAGATGGCGCTAGTTACTTGAAATTAAAAAAAATATCTTATTAAATTAATTACTTTATTTTCTAGTTAAAAAATGTGTATATTGCTATGTATTCTTAAAATACATAAGTGTACAAAATTTTTAAGCAGAACAAAAAGAATAATCAACTAATTTGTGATTTTCTAAATTTAAGAAAACGTGAATCGCGCATGCAAGATTTTTTTCTACCGGAGCTATATAAGGTTAGCGAATTCTATAGTGCTAAGATCATTATGGACGTAGAACGCTTACTTCCAAAACTTCGAATTTATTATATGTAGAGATAACAGATTAATGACGATGAACTTGATCTATGAGAAAATGAAGAAGATATTTTATAAATGCGCGGTGGGGATCCAACAATTAACTAGTTGGATTGAACGATTAAAAGACCATCGAAACAAAAACAAGACATGTTCAAAAGAAAACTAAAAGTCGATTTGAACTGAATTAAAAGACGAACGAAACAAAAACAAAAGACAGTCGAAACCAGAACAAAAGAACATCAACAATACAAACAAACATAAACAAAAATAAAAGACGATCAAAACAAAAACAAAAGACTATCGAAACAAAAATAAAAAAGAGCGAAACAAAAACAAGACATGATCGAAAGACAACTAAAAGTCGATCTGAACTGAATTAAAAGACAATCGTAACAAAAATAAAAGACGATCGAAACACAAACAAAAAACGATCGAAACAAAAATATAAGACGATTGAAACAAAAACAAAAGACGATCGAAACAAAAATAATAGACGATCGAAACAAAAATAAAAGAATATCGAAAAAAAAACAAAAGACAATTGTGTGCTATAGGTATTATTTGTTTATTATGATATTTTTAATAATCAAACTGCATTATTTAACTGGTCGACAGCATACTACATATATATACATAGTTACTAGAGATTGATAGCTCCGAAGTTCGTCCCTATTAATCAAAACTTGATTAATTGACTGATCAAAATTAGCGATTAGTTTTAAAGCTTGCTCTATGTTTACATCATGTTGCTATCAAGTGGGTAGCAGTAGTTTGACTGCTGGAATTTCTTAATTTATTACTGGTTTCGTAATACTAATAAGTTTGAAACATTGAAATAATCTACTACAGAGTAACAGATTTGTTTACTTATAAGTTTACAGCGGCTTATAAATAAAATTCCGTTTATGGAAGATTTAAAATATCAACATTGTTTCAAAAGTTCACGTTTCAATTAATGATTATGTACAATCCACGGTCAAAATTCTCTGCCCACCGTAACGTTTACAATCCTGTGCAGCACTATTTGAACATTACAACAACGTAACCTGTGGATCGAACCCACGTGTCGGTTGGTGTAGCGGGTGGCGGCTTATACCACTCACACAACTAAACACATAACTAACATGTTGAAAATAATAATCACACTGAGTACTTTTAATTCAAGTATTTAAGTTTGTATGTAACGTCTATTAGAAGAAGGTCGTTACTCCGATACTTGTTGATAGTATTATTGTAGCAATCTGATCATTTACTTATGACCCTTACTGTACTTAGATGCCACTTTTTTTTAAATTATTTTCTAATGAGTTTAATTTTTACCTGACTGCAGGGGTTGTGTTTTCGCGCCTAGTTTGTATGTTTGTTTGCAATATTCTTTATTCCTTCATATCTTCCAAGCCACTGGATAGATTTCTTTAATTAAGATATTGTTAGATTCGTCTAATTAGTCCAAGTGTTTATAGGTGACGTAAATAAAATAAAAATGGTGGCTGTAAGGTTCCATTGTTTAATTTATGATATGGAAACATAGTCCCCCTTATTCCAAAACAAGGTTTAAGGATAGTCCGAGATGTGGATTTAACACACATACACACATATTTACTCGTGAACTATAGTCTAAACACTATTCTAAATAATCTATATGGATAGTATTTAGACTATAGTTCCCTATATAATCTATGGGGATAGTGTTTAGACTATAGTTCACGAGTAAATCTGTGTCTAAATCTAAGGTTTAAATTCACATCTCGGACTATCCTTAAACCACGTTTTATTTTAACCATGGAATAAGGGGGAGTAGGTTAAATTTTCGTGAAAAATAGGTATTCATAGTCTAAAATACATCGTCATTGAGTCAAACAGCGAGTAAGATACAGAATATGGCGTGTAGTAATTGCGACATGCACTGCAGCTACATAAAGCCCCACTACTTTCCTCGACCTAGTGCCCTCTTCCGACTCCACGACCCACAACTCGTACAATCTTACAATTCCGTAATGTCTCGCATTTTATTTGAGATTTGCCGTGCCTCATTACACGTCTCTTTTACAGTTAGCTATATCTAATAACATCTGTATTCTGCGAGTGTCCACTCGGACATATCGCGATGCAATACATAGTCGTAAACACATTTGAAAAGTTATGATAATAATCGGTGTTGGACTCGGTTTTGTCACGATTTTAACGCTTTCTCAGAGATTATTTTATACCTACCATTAAATTTGGCTTTATATGTTTAATATTATAGTGTAAATATATGCTGCGGTTGCCTGAAATCGGTTTTATTGCTTAATTAACATCGAAATTAATATAATAGCTAGCGATTTATGTACCTACGTACCAGTATGTGCCACGAGATTGCAATTTAAATAATAATGTGGGCTGAATTTTACGGTAATAGAGTTTAAGAGCAATTCCAATGTACGTGATTGAGTTGTTCGGATTGCGTGCTCACGTGCCGCGTGCGCGGGCGCATCTCCCGAGAATATACCCTAATAGCCATGTAATTCAATCCGGTGATAGAACACTAAATAAAAATCATTTTTACAACAATAAAATGACTTTAGTCTGATTTGATTACTGTACTTGAAGGATTATCAATTTGATTCGTAAAAGTAACAAAGAAAATTTGCTCTATAGTTTCAGTTTGCAATTTGCGATTTAAATTACGATGTTATTATTAGATGCGCAGTAATTTAGTGATAGTTTTCTTTATGTTGCAATCGTGGAGGTCGATTACGTACAGTTTGAGTCATAAGTAAATGATCAGTTTGCTACAATAATACTATCAACAAGTATTGGAGTTACGACCTTCTTCTAAAAGACATTAGACACAAACTTAAATACTTGAATTAAATGTGATTATTATTTTTAACATAATAGCTATGTCTTTAGTTAGCCGAGAGGTACAAGCCGCCACCCGCTACACCAACCGACGTGGGTTCGATCCGTTACGTTGTTATAATGTTCTAATAGTGCTGCACAGGATTGTAAACGTTACGATGGGCAGAGACTTTTGACCGTGGATTGTACATATGTATTCTTAGGTAGATATTACTTAGAGATTATAAAATTGCAGTTAAGATCGACTTTGTGCCGGATTTATTGTTGGCTGCAAACTAGCTTTAATCGATGAAGCCTTTGAAAATATCTTCCGCATTAAGTTATAAATACTAATGTATAGTGCCAGATATATCTCAAATTCTTTTTCAATATCATTTTCTGAAGGTGTATGTTTGTATTGTTTGCGTTAGTTGGATTGTTCCGTTGACAAGTAAACATTCGCTGGTCTCAAATATAAACGTACCTATTCGTATTTATTCTCAAAACTTGCAACTCGCATGCGTAGAATACAGTTATATGGAATTTTTAACATTCCGCTGTATTCGTCGAATACGAGTTACGTTTGTGGGCGGGTCCTTATGAGATCTATTAGTTAGCCGAAGTTAACTAAACGTTCATTCACTGTTTGCACTTCGGTTTCGAGTGTATATTTACAGTTACAATTGCAGATTATCAGTATTCTGTAAGCAAAGCACAGGCAATTTGCACTGCATACATTTCGCATTGATTTGTATAAAACTAGGTTCTGAAGATACCGACTGAATTCAAATTGCTTTGAAGCATACTGCCATTTGCTTATCCGATTCTCGCTTGATTATGATAGAGTTCGAAGAGAATTGAATTGGCGTGTGAATTTTTTATTAAAGGTTAAAAAGAAAGTTTAATGGGATGGTTGCGTGCTTTTTAATACTATAAGTACACGTAAACAATCATATCACGCGGAACTGTTTATCCAGTACATAACGGTTGTTTCGTTTGACAAAAACACAAATGTAAACTTTCACTGACAGTTGGGATCACGTAGCTGGTACCGGTGGTGGAAACATTAATACTAGTGTATTGTGAGAAGTAATGGATTTGTTACAGCGCAGCGTCCGTTCGCCGGCCGGCACTGCGCGTGCTCGTGCAATAATGCACGTCAACTCGCGACCCACTAATACTGATGATGTCGAATAAACGAGAAAGTGTAATGTATACCTACTGTGAAAACTTACACCTTATTTGCATTGCAATAAAGAACGTTCTTGAAAGTGCATCTTTGCGTTTATGGTCGGCTGCTGGTGAATTTATACTGAGTCATTCGACTATGCGAGCGTGACCCAAATTGAAAGGTACCACACGAGTTAAGGATTCGTGTATGTATGTAATAAGCATCGACGATTCATATGGAAATAGTTGCCTGCGTCTGTCTTTTCTGACGTGTACAATATGGGCGTCTTCAATAGGTATCTTCTAGGAAAGCGTGCTATATCTTATACCGCATCGTCACCTACCATCAGGCATATAGTGGGCAAACGTTGACCTGTAAAAAAAAGTTGTATGTTCGGTAGAGCTAACACTAGTCTTAATGATGAATACAAAAAACCGAATAAATCGTTGACACATTATTTATTGCTCTTCAGAAAGAGCAATAAATAATGTGTCAATCATATCACATTAACACTGAATAGACAATGTCGTCGATGTTATTGATCTGCAACCTCATAAATTCATCAATAGATTTCCATCGAAGCCGTTTCTCTTTATCTAGAGTAGTGTGACGCTCACACGGCGCGGACGGCGGGCTATGACGCGAACGGGCGCAGGCGCAGCCATCGGCGCGTGGCTCCTGAGAATGATGCCGTGTACCCTCACCCTGCCGGCCTTCCGTGACACGCCTCGATGAACCATGACGCCTGTTTAACCAACTGACCGCGACGAGTATCAGCTCGAAATACCACTACATGTCTAACAACCTCGTTGTTTTAAGGAAGTGCTGACGTGTGAACTTCAACATGAAAATTAGATGATGAATTAGTCATTCTTTCGGTTGTGGCAGCGATCCAAACTTGAATGTCCATACATGGGGTTACCGCGATTAAATTACAATAAAACTCTTTCATTCAATTTTACTAAGAATAGTCGTGTTCTGATAATACATTTTAAATGTCAACAGGTACCTACTAACATGTTTATTTTCACTTTTCAACATCAACGGCAACAAGTTCGATATAATCTATTTTGGAAAACATAGGTGACTTTTGTATTACAACTTAACAATATACATAATTAATACTTAGATACGTGCGCGCATATAATATGGCTACTAAAAAGCCATAAAACTGTTAACGTTATTCCAATTTACATAATTATATTTAATTGTGTCATCAATCTTCCCACTGTTTATTGTGAATAACAATATAGAGCATCTATTCAAAGAAACGTTATTACGCGCGCTGCATTCAATTATGATAATTTCGGTACAGTAGTTCAAATACGACAATCCACCTGTGAATTATTCATAGAAGATTTTAAGCGTCATTGTAAAACTGTTCTATATAAATCAACTAGATACGCCTCGCGGTTACACCCGCGTAAGACCCGGAATTTCGGCATCAAAAGTATCCTATGTCCTTTTCTTCTGATTTAAAATATAAATAAATTATTACATAAATAAATAAAATAAATATTACAGGACTTTCCACACATCGCCACCTAGCCCCAAGCTAAGTAACTAGACTCGTGTTATGGGTGCTAGACAACGGATAAAACATAAAACAACGTTACAGAGAAATAGGAACTTAAACTTAAGCTTAAACTTATTTTACCTTTAGCCTTAAACTAAGCAAAAACCTGTGACATGAGGTATCAGTGTCCTACCGCATGTTGTTAGGATTATGATTTGATATAGATTGTTTATTTTATAAAATGAAACAAAAGTATTAAAACATTAACTGCTACTGGATTTTAACGGTTTTGTCACCACATCTTCACCGCGTTATATTCAATAGAGTTGCCATAAACGTCATAATAACAGTTCCACTCATCTTAGCATTATGATGTAAGAAGAACAACCGCGTTTGATATGTAAATGAAGCGGAAAGATCGATGCCACTGTCCGTTAGCTCATCTCGAGATGTTTAACCGGCCGAAACGATGAATCGATTACCGACATGATAACTCCGACTATCGATACTTGATAAGAGCTGACGATTACAAATTGATTGCCATCGAGTGCTTTTGTTTTGTCTGTAACGTTGTATTATCGATTTATTAATATCGATTGATTGGATAAGGGAGTTCAAGTTTTAATGCAAATGGTCTTAAAGGAAAAAGTGCTACTTTTACAATTTCATGATTTTAAATTAGATTTATATGAATTTAAAAAAAGAGGTTTGGCACTTACAAGTTTTCATATCTTTTTATCGTGTTTACTCAGGACTTTAATTTTTATACACGTGATAGGAACCTATAGACCTCAGTATCTGGCATAAATTTCTAATTGCTAGGTCCACTCGAAAATAAAAAATCGATAGTGACACACGGACAAACGGACAAGAGAGTGATCCTATAAGGGTTCCTTTTTTCACCTTTTGGGCTACGAAACCCTAAAACAAGTGATATTATTATCTAAAGCTTAAAGCGGATGCTCACAGCACACACGGCACACAGCGAGCGTTTAGTTGCATCTCTTGATTCATATCGTTTGTTCCTCGTAATCTCTAAGCTTCGCCTGCGGTCTGGACCGACCGAAGCCGGCTCTTATTATTTTTTTATTACATAATAATTGTGGGGACGTTCGTCGTGCTCTGAGGTCGGCGACCTCCCCCGGTCCAGCTTCCGATACCGTGTCAAAACAATGAGATAACATTGTTCACGCTGTCAACGACATCAGAAATTAAATGTCACGTCTCCAATCGACTGTAACTACCTATTTCTATATCGCCGAAAATAAACAAAAAATTCTAGGGCATTTCACACGGCGCCATCTAGCCCCAAGCTAAGCCACTCCATCCAAAGATTGCCTGGAAGATATCTTTTTTTGCGATAAATAGATAAATAAATAAAATAGTTTTATTCCAGGCAAATAACCCAAAGAAATATTGATTAGTAATACAAATGAGAAATCACTATCACTACGTAGTATAAAACAAAGTCGCTTTCTCTTTCCCTATGTCCCTATGGGATATAGGGACATAGGGAAAGAGAAAGCGACTTTGTTGTTTGTATGCTTATATCTTTAAAACTACGCAACGGATTTTGATGCGGTTTTTTTAATAGATAGAGTGATTTAAGAGGAAGGTTTATATGTATAATACATGCATAATATAGCCGTGCGAAGCCGGGGCGGGTCGCTAGTAAAAAATAAAAAGTAGATAAAAAGTACTTAAACAGTAGTTATAAGTTATATCAGTTATATCAGTCAGTTATATCAGTAGTATTTCTGTTCAGTAGTCAGTAGTTATATAGTCAGTTATATCAGTAGATATGCTCGCCCATTGTGCCATTTTGTTTGGTTAAAATTAATTTTTAATTACCTTACTTCAAAAGGTAGAAAAGGCACCCTTATAAGAACACACTTTTGTTTTTAGCAGATGTTAGACTTAAAGTTACGAGTAAGTATATTATAGTACAATAAAGAGTTTATCTATCTATCTAGGCTTGTGTTACGATGGCCAGACAACTTGATACTTATATGTGTCTTTTGTAAATAAGTAAGTAATTGCAGACCCACCGTAGAGTTCTAAAATTACTATTATTGGAACAGTTTCATTATAATAATTTTTGTTTGATAAATTAATGAGTTAAAAGACTTTAAACCTTAACTAAAGCAGGCGCCTATACTCTATTTGTAAAACTTAGATAAAAAATGTAAACAAAGAAATGTCAAATATTGACAGAAACGCCATTTCGTAAAGGTTGAAAACCGCCGTAATTGTTGCCAGTGTGTAAAAAAAACTACCATTCAAATTTGAATATTGTAATAACTTTGTTAAAAAAAATATTTTACATAAAATAAACAATCATATTTCATATTGATTTAATTTGCAATCGTATTTTTTAGACGTTGAGGTCATAGTTGTTTTTTTACCTAATTTCCACTTCCCTAAAAAAAACTACCAAAGCTTGATGTATTTTTTGCTCTGATAACACCATTGTTTACATTTTTGATCTAAGATTTACAAATAGAGTATAGAATCTTGCTTCGTTGAAAACATTCTTCTATCAGCCGTTTTGGAGCTCCACGGTGGGTAGCAATTATGCAAAAACAGACACCTAGATCAGAAACAAATATCTTTACATAAATATTAGTTTGAGGCGGGAATTGAACCCACACAACCTTCTGTGTCGCAGGCGGTTGTTCGCACACCGCGCCACAGTAGTCGCCATGTTGAATTGTTTTTCAAACTTATTTTCCTTATGAAATTTGTAATTACAGCTCTCCCAAACAAAACCACCGCTAATGACACACGTACTTATATATATATTCGTCGTTTTAAAACGAAAGCTCACTACTTTCATCGTAATGTTACCTATCACTGTTATTAAATAGTAGAAATTGACACAAATTGAGCGTTAAATTAGTGAGTGCGAGGCGCGTACATCTGAACTAAGTAGGTATAGTGTAGGTATTTGTTTTATTGTTTACTAGCGACCCGCTCTGGGCGACCTTATCTACTGATATAACTGACTAAATAACTACTACTGACTACTGAACAGAAATACTACTTTAACTGATATAACTTATAACTACCTGCTGTTTAAGTACTTTTTATCTACTCTTTATTTTTTACTAGCGACCCGCTCCGGCTTCGCACGGCTATATTATGCATGTATTGTACATATAAACCTTCCTCTTGAATCAATCTATCTATTAAAAAGACCGCATCAAAATCCGTTGGGTCGTTTTAAAGATTTAAGCATAGGTACAAAGGGAAATAGGGACAGAGAAAGCGACTTTGTTTTATACTATGTAGTGATTTACTTTAAAATACCTAAGACATAACAACCTTTATGGGAATACTAGCTGCGCCTCGCGGTTTCACCCGCGTGGGTTGCCGATAAAAAGTAGCCTATGTGTTAATCCAGGTCTCCAGCTATCTAGATACCGAGTTTCATCACAATCGGTCCAGTAGTTTTTGCGTGAAGGACTAACAGACACACAAACTTTCATATTTATAATATTAGTAGGATTTATAAAGCATTTGTAATAGAGCAGGGAATCTTTTGGGTATGCAGGAACTTTCTTCTGCCAATTTGCTAGTACCTAATAGTAGAAGGTATTACTTTTTCGAACAAAAGGTACTACTAATAAAACTAATCTGGTCCCTAATACATGCTTTTTAAAAGTTTAAATCCAATGTTTAAAAAAAACCGTTCAAGTGCGAGTCGGACTCACGCACCAAGTAGGGTTCCGTACAAATATTCTGTTTTTAGTATATCTTGTTATAGCGCCAACAGAAATACATCATCTGTGAAAATTTTAACTGTCTAGCTATCACGGTTCATGAGATACATCCTGGTGACAGACAGACAGACGAACAGTGAAATCTTAGTAAAAAGGTCCCGTTTTTACCCTTTAACTACGGGACTCTAAAAGGTAATCTTTGAAATCATGTTGCTACGAAACGTGCTACGCGATTTTCATCTGTAGTACAAAAGACATCAACGCGCGCTCGGTAGCCATAGTGGTTGACTTCGTTACACGATTCCCACTCTCACGTCAGCTCTACGGTGGGTCTGCAATTATGCAGCCGACGACGCGTCGTCTCGTCGGCTGCATAATTGCAGACCCACCGTAGAGCTCCAAAACGACTGTTATAAGAATGTTTTCAACACATGCAAGATTCTAGGCACCTGCTTTCGTTGAAGTTTAAAGTCTTCTAACCCATCTATTTATCGAACAAAAGTTATTAGAATGAAAACATTCCAATAATAGGAATTTTCGAACTCTACCGGGGGCTACAATTATGCAGCTGACCGTGCCTATTGTTGCCAAAATGACATGTTCCACAATAAATACTAGGTCAAAGAGAAATATACCAAATTAAAAAAGCTTTTTAATTTATAATTGACTTTAGAATCCATATAAAATACGCAAATAATAATTAAAATTCTAACTGCATTGTGGTCTCTACCTAGTAACCGAGAAAAATAAAACAATAGTCTAAAATATTTTATATCTATTTGAATGAATCTGACCTTATTACCACAAAAGAAGTGAATGCAAAAATTGTTTAAAAAAACCTGCAAGCCGAATAATTCATAATTTTACGCGTTAAATCTTGCGAGGAAAGGGTACTGAGCGCTCTCTCCATACAAACGTAGTCGACTGTTTACTCCCTGGATAATGACACTAGAGCAAATATTTTTGTTGCATAAAATTTATAACTGCCATGAACATGCCCCTATGTTTTGTTTTTTTTTTGTTTTTTAAATCTTAATTTCTATGAGTCGGGCATACCTAGTCATGGCAGTTATAGGTCTTTTGAAACAAAAATATTTGTGTTAGTGTCATTATCCAGGAAGGAAACAGTCGACTACGTTTGTATGGAGAGAGCGCGGGTACCCTTTCACCTTAAGAATAAGCATATCGGAGGTTATAGTGAAGTTTTGCGAAAAGAATGCTAACGGACCACTACCATGTTGGTCAGTGGTTAGATACATCCGATTCTCTAAGATTTTAGATATGGTTACAAAGAATGACCGACGTCGTTATTGCATTTACAACTGATATGCCGATAAATATACGCTCCGTTCTTGTTGAGAAAATTCAACGATAAACCTTTATATTGACATATGAAAGACCTACGAACCATCTACGAACCTTTTGCACTTAGGACAACTTTTTAACCGATTTAAAAAAGAAGGAAGTTCTCAATTCGTCGAAGATTTTTTTATATGTATATTTGCCAATTACTCGAAAACGCTGAACCGATTTGGAAAATTCTTTTTTTGATTGAAAGGGGATATTTTAAAATCTGATCATTATACAAGGGTAAATAAAAAAGGGAATGGTGATTTATGATGTTCAATTGCATAAAACTTAAAAAGATGCTCATAATATCTCGCCTATAAGAAGAAATATTACAGGACATTCCACACATCGCCATCTAGCCCCAAACTAAGTAATTAGAATTGTGTTATGGGACAACGGATATACTACATACTTTTCTTTTGTAAATATATTATAATACATAGAAACAACGAGACCACAGACAATTATGTAAGCATAAATACTTGTCTGATTCGGGAATCGAACCCGCAACCCTGTGTTTGTCAGTCCGGCTATAAACCTACTGAGCAACCAAGTATTTTATTACAGCTATAAATAAGATAAGAAAACATATATAAATTCCTGATGCCCATTACTTTTCCATAAAAAGTAATAATGAAACTTTCGCAAGGTGAAAACGAAAACACTGCTTCTTCGATCGTTAGCCTAAGTAGGTGAATTACATGTGCTTTAACTTAACTCTAGAGCAGGGGTGTCAAACTCGATTTTCCAAAGGGCCATTTCGAAAAATGTAGATGTGTGAGCGGGCCAGACATAAAATTAATGATTAAACGAACTTACCTTGAGTGAAGTTCTATCGTAATTATACGAGGCTTCGTCTGAGACATTAGTTAACAAGCAGCACCACGTTGGCACCAGCCAAATGTATACTATCGTTTAGAGAAATACTACAATAAAAATAATATTTTTCAAATTTGAGACTGGGTGCATGCTTATCTTGCCTAGCAACACCAGCCGTTGACATCTTCATTCGCGTTTTAGTGCGCAGTCAGTGTACACCATATTTATCACTTTCTAGAATTTTATTTTTAAACTTAAATATAGTTATGTCTAAACGAAAATCTAGTTTTTTTAGTGATGAATACCTATTTCGAAAAATCAAGAAGTTGGAAAAGACGCTAAACGAAAACACTGCTTCTTCGATCGTTAGCCTAAGTAGGTGAATTACATGTGCTTTAACTTAACTCTAGAGTTAAGTCATTAAGAAATCTTTTGCTTGGATAGTAAATTTCAGTTTTTATCTATTCGCTTAATTACATTTGATTAATTTTTTTATCTTTACATTTTTTAATGTTTGATCTGGATTGTATATTTTTATCGTTTTGCTCATTTTGCACTAAAATACTAGTATTTATTAAATTACATATATATAATAAAATTACACAAATAATTAAATTGCACTAATAAGTAAATTACATAATAAAATTACACAAATAATTAAATAAAACAAATAATTAAATTACACAATTAAAAATTAAATTACACAAATAATTAAATTACACAAATAATTAAATTGCATAAATAATTAAATTGCATAAATAATTAAATTACACAAATAATTAAATAACACAAATAAAAATAAAAACATACATTACATATTTTTTGCTTCAAGTAGTTGACAGTGAAGTTAAAACAAATAGATTCAAAGTACCGAGTTCAACCATTAACGTTCTCACTGCCCCGTAAGACTCTTTAACTGTTTTAATGTCATAGGAATGTGTTTAAAGATTTTATCGTTACGACCTAGACACCGTTATGGACAGCATTAAAGTGATGCTACTTTTATATCATTTAAATTATACCATTTCAACTTATTTTAGACGTTTTTATATCTACATTGTTCTAACTGTAGGCTCTCTTTGCAGCGGCCGCGGGTAGGTACGTCCGCATTAGGGTATAGAACCGGGAAATCCCGGTCCTGAAAATCCCGGGAATTAAAATCCTAAGAACCGGGATTTTCGTGAAATATATATTTTGCGTGATACACAATTATTAAGAAAGCTAAAATACTATATTTTTTACCATTATTAATTTTTACACTTTATTACTATTATCCGAATTGATTATTTGATGATTTTTCAGTGTTTTTTATTTTATTTTTTATAGTGCATGTGAAATCCCGAAAGAACCGAAAATTCCGGTAAATCTCGGTTCTTGCTTAGGCTGGTACCGAAATTCCCGTATCTCAAAAAAAGACTCCAGTTCTCGATACCCCTAGTCCACATAGATCCTGATTTAGCAGAAGTTATTTTTAAAAGCTTTCATTCATTAAATATTTTTCTTCTTAGTGCTCATTTTAGCTATACATTGAACTTGGAATTTTTGCAATTAATGTTTGAGATCCAGCGTCAGTGGTCAATCGAGTGACTTTTAAGTTTAAAGTGCCAGTTAAGATGGGAGTCCCGTTTAGCTGTAAAGTTAATGATTTTATGACAGCTTACATGGCTGTAAACTTTATTTTTACTTTATACTAGTTGCGCCTCGTGGTTTCACCCGCGTAATAATTTTTTTATGCAATTTTCTTAGTTTATTCTTTCATAAGAACATTCTCCTGACAATAAAAAACACAGCAAAAAAGAATTAGCGAAATCGGTTTATCTGTTTTCGAGATTTGGCCTTAGCAACACATTCAGCGATTCATTTTCAGGCTTCCGTATCCAAATGGTAAAAAACGGAACCCTTATAGATTCGTCTTGTCCGTCTGTCTGCTGTAAGTAAAAAAGTGGCACTTTTTCCGAAACTATAAGAACTATACTGTGAAACTTGGTATAAGAGATCTTGGGAAAATGCTTTGTTAAATGTATTTGTTATACCTAAAGCCTCTTTGCTTCAATGATATAGGTGTCAAGCGATTTGAGACGACCTCTGTGGCGCGTCGGGCGAACACCCGACTGCGACGCAGAAGGTTGCGGGTTCGATTCCCGCCGGGAACAAGTATTTATGCTGACCATAAATTCTTGTTTCTGGTTCTGGGTGTTTCCTATATGTATAATATGTATATATTTACAAAAAAAAAAGTATATAAGTAGTTTATCCGTTATCTGGCACCCATAACACAAGCATTAAGTTGCTTAGCTTGGGGCTGGATGGCGATGTGTAATATGTCCTGAAATATTAAAAAAAATATATATATATTTTAAATTACATAATTTTATTACCATGCAAAAGACCACTCGTGCGAAAATTTCAATAAAAGGGGACATTAAGCTATGTAAAAAAACATGAACTTTGACCAGTTACAATTAAGTTTTTTTTGCAACAATGTAAAAAAAACAAACTAAAATGTTGTGAACTAGGGGCGATAAGTAATTGCTATCCAATCTCTATGATAAACTCGGTATGGGCGTATCCGCGGGCAAATGCTGCTTAGATAATAGGGGCATTATGTTAAATTAATTCCTAATTGCAAATGTAAATGCTTATTATACAACAAATGATGTACAAAATATAGTTTGTAAGTAACATAATTGCATAATGAATGATTACTAAAAAGGTTTATTCAGACTAATATTCCCAGGGATTAGCATTATGGCAAAGTGGTTTTGTAGTCACGGGAACGCTCGATACACATAACGGTTGCTTACTGTTAATTGCACTAGAGGAAATTAACTTGAGTTCATGAACCAACGGAATTTTTATGTTGACTGTACTTTCTTTGAATTGTTTTGTTATGTTGTATCATTGTAGCGTTATCTATTGTTACTTTCGAAGAGTCTACTTCTCATATTGGACAAGAAGACTATCTTAGGGATTCCTGATTGTTTTTAAAAAGAGATTCCTAACACACTGATTTTTATTTAGCGTCTGTCTATAGGTAGAGAAAATATAGAAAACTGTTACTTGATGCATTCCTACAAATTAATACTTTTTAAACTCATACGATCGATTGGTTCTACAAATATAAAATAAAATATGAAAAACGAATATTTAAAAATATTTTGCTAGTAATTTAACGTATTTTATAAGTAAACTAGCGACCCGCCTCGGCTTCGCACGGCTGTATTATGCATGTATTATATCTAAAAAAAAACCTTCCTCATTAATCACTCAATCTTTTAAAAAAAATCCGTTGCGTAGTTTTAAAGATCTAATGCTTATAGGGACATAGGGTCGGCGAATTTATAAGGTGAAAGGGTACCGGCGCTCTCTCCATACAAACGTAGTCGACTGTTTCCTCCCTGGATAACGACACTATCACAAATATTTTTGTTGCATAAAACATATAACTGCCATGACTATGCCCCTATGTCTTGGTTTTTTTTTCATAAATTTAATAAAAAAAAGTAAAAAAAAGCAAAACATAGGGGCATGGTTATGGCAGTTATAAGTTTTATGCAACACAAATATTTGCTCTATTGTCATTATCCAGGGAGGAAACAAACGACTACGTTTGTATGGAGAGGGCACCCGGTACCCTTTCCTCTTAAGTTGTATATTCTTAAAATATTCGAATTGTAACATAACCCCGACATATCGATAATCAAGCCAGACGGTCCATGACCTTCGCACGTCAAACACCCTCTTTCATTTAAAGTCTTCATCAATA
This sequence comes from Idaea aversata, assembly GCA_907269075.1. Taxonomy (NCBI): domain Eukaryota; kingdom Metazoa; phylum Arthropoda; class Insecta; order Lepidoptera; family Geometridae; genus Idaea; species Idaea aversata. The sequence goes on from OU026084.1 coordinate 6,902,724, forward strand.
GACTAATTTATCATTAGCCGTGTAATAATTGCTTCAGTCAAATCTTTTGTGTTACTATTGTTGCTCAGAACATTAATTGTTCTTGTGACGTCACTATGATTAATTAGTCGAAACAAAAAACGGCAAATACAGTCTCGTATTAAGTAATTTGACTCTATCTCACTAGTAGTGATGTATGGTTTATACGACTTTTGTGGTGCGACGTTGAATTCTGCGTCTGCGATTCCCGCCTCAAATATATATATAGGTTCAGATAATTTGTGTCTTGTCTGGGGGTTTCTGTTTTGCAAAATAAAATATAAGTACTCTATCCGTTGTCTACCTGGGATAACAAGCCTAGTTGCTTACCTTGGAGCTAGATGGCGCTGTGAGAAATTCCCCACAATATTATATACAAACAACTTGGTGTTTATGTACTTCTTTTCGAAAAATCCACTGTTCCGATTGTGATGAAACTTGGTATGCCGTTATTTTAACAATTCATTGTATGTCTTATAGATATTAAGTCAATTTGATAAATGGACGAATGTTTAATGATTGGTCAGCTATTTAGTCCTAACGCAATGTAGTCATATCGAGATTTAGTCTTATAACAATCTAGTCGTATCTACTATTTAGTCGTACCGAGATGTAATCATAAAGCTTCTAACCCTACCACTAACTAAGCTCTTGCTAAGCCTACCACTAACTAAGCTATAATAAATATAATATAATAAATTACCTAAAGATGTATATGACATGTCCATTAACAAATTCAAAACTTTTATAAAGCATAAATTGTGCGGTAAGGCGTACTATGATACCTCTTCGTACCTTAATGATAAGAATCCATGGATGTGACTTTAATTGCTCCATTTCAAATAATACCTTCAAATATTTGTAATATTGACCTTTGTGAGCGTGATCACATAAAAAAAAAGTTTTTCTTGTGCCTTCTTCTCATTGGTGGGCGCGATCCGAAGGCACACATCCTAACTTAGTTTTTAAGACGATTTCAAGTGATCACTGTATTTAAACATAAGCATCGAAAGAAATAAAGAAAGACTTTGACTTCTAGACTCACTAGTCACAGAAACTATCTTAACCTGATGCATCTAATGGCCGCATAAGATTTTATTAATCAATGTAAAAGCATACAATGTACCGCAGGAAAAGCTTAAAGTTTATTAAACAGCACGTTCTAATAATAAACGACAATGTACGAGTTTAATACTTAGTACATGACTTTAGTTTATCGTTTAACTACTGTTAAAAGCTATTAAGACGTGTATGTATACTCGATCAACTGCTTTTCAACACTATACGGTAACAAGGTGAATAGATAAGATAGAGGGTATTAATATCGAAGGATTATGGCGGTCTTATTTGTTTTATTGGATCTTTTACCTGATTTTTTTGTAATAAAATAGGGAAATGTATACTCTTCTCGCATCTGCACCAGTAAATATATACTTAACTCAATGAAATGTAACCCTGTTACAAAGGTATTGAAATTTTGAGATATTTCAATGATAAAAAAATCCGTTTAGGCGCATAATGACAAAAGCGCAAAATGATAAGTACTCGCAAAATGATAAAAGAGCAAAATGTTAAAAGAGCAAAATGTTAATAGAGCAAAATGATAAAGGAGCAAAATGGTAAAAGCGCACAAAGTTAAAAGAGCAAACTGGTAAAAGCGATTCTTGTAAAGAATTGCTCGTTTAAATATATGAGATTTTTATTAAATATAAGTTTAGATATATGAGATTTTTCCTGTTAGGGGTCACAATTCGACAAAATAAAATAAAAGTCACCCTGCAGCTAATATACTATACAACTAAATTTTTTACCATTCTGCGCTTTTACCATTTTGCTCTTTTAACTTTGTGCGCTTTTACCATTTTGCTCCTTTATCAGTTTGCTCTAATAACATTTTGCTCAATTTACATTTTGCTCTTTTACCATTTTGCGAGTACTTATCATTTTGCGCTTTTGTCATTATGCGCCTAAACGAAAAAAATCTATGGACTAAAATAACAAAAAATGTCTTTTTTAGGGTTCCGTAGCCTAAAGGCAAAAAACGGAACCCTTATCACTATCACTACATAGTATAAAACAAAGTCGCTTTCTCTGTCCCTATATCCCTATGTATGCTTAAATCTTTAAAACTACGCAACGGATTTTGATGCGTTTTTTCTTAATAGATAGAGTGATTCAAGAGGAAGGTTTATATGAATGATACATGCATAATATAGCCGTGCGAAGCCGGGGTGGGTCGCTAGTATTATTATAACTGACAACACCCCGCGGTTTCATCTAGACTCCGCGGAAATATTAACGGATAGGAATAATTATGGTAGGTATTACTTAGGGTTCAAAGAATCCTCACATCAGGGTTAATCAAATTTTGTCCAGTCGTTTCAGTACCTATTCAAACAAATAAAAATATTAAATAATGAGGAGTGTGACGTGACACGATGAGAAGACGAGAAAGATGGCCTGTTTATATTGATTTTTGACATAATATTTAGAATATTATACTAAGCGTTTTATGATATCAGTACTTAATTACTTACAGATCATTTATTTTTCGATATAAGATATATTAAGCAAGGATTATTCCTTAGAGGAAACCCGACCAGGACGCTACTAGTAGGTACATCTATCTTATGCAATTCGATACTATAAATAAAACTCGTCTTGTTTGTTCCTATAAAAGGCTGGTCATGTGATTACAGCAGCTTAATTGACGTAATAAAGACCGGTATACTCTGTCCTTAAAGTTCATGATCGTTTCACATGCGTGGAAAACGTAAAAAAAAGTTTTGTTAAGTACCTACCTATTAAAAACTTCGATGCTCAATATCGTATATCGCCTAGTAGAGATTAAAAAAAATATATTTATAGCACATATAAAAAGCTGTACTAAAAGTGAAAAAAGTGATGTTTTGGTAGAATTTTCTAAAAAGGGTTATTGAACCTAAACCTGTTCTGCAGATCTAAAATGCCCTGGCCTTAATACTGGTATAATTTTAGCATTTGGCTAACTAAAGCCTTGAAGTAACAGAGAGTCGCAATCTTCACTTCCCAGATTGGAGTAGCGTAGGCGACTCTCAACAAAAGGAAAGATCTCGTTATGTGTGTTTATGTCACGGTTTGTGGACATTTCGTACGCGCCGGCGTGGGTTTTATTCCAATTTGGAGAGACTTTGAACGGTTTCCGTGACGAAAACTCGTGGTTTTCGGATTTTTTGGTACTGAATCCGTTAGTTTAGGTGCCAATTTGATACTCTAACGAAGCAAGGTTTCTGGAACAAGTCCAATCTCGTTTGTCAGGATTATTCCGAGATTTATGTGGTTCCTCGAACTTTAATTGTCGTGCATGGCTATTTAAACTATTATTTGCTCGAGTTTGTCTCACTGGATGCGACAAAGCTCTCGTTTAGTTAGACATTTCTGTTAAAAGTCGATACTGTGTACACAGTTAGTTTGCTCTATTCTGTTCGTTTGTTCCCTCGAAGGTTATTAACCTAGTTTCGACGTGCTGTATCGTACGAAGACACGAGTTATGTTTGACTTTGCACTCAGAATCATGTTCAACTACTGTATTTATTACGTAATGAAGTAAACTGGTAATCGATACTGGTTCTACAAAACTCGGCTTTTCAACATCCTCACATTGCCTTTATTTATTGAGTATAAGTTGGTCATAAATTGCTATAATTTATAAACATGCCAAAGACCACCGACGCATTAAAATAAAAGCTCGCGGTGTCTAACATAGGCTGTGTCTGAACTATGGATTTAAAAATGGAAAGAAATATTGGCAGAATTGCGTTATCTCACTAATAGCTCTATTCAATGACTTACAATGTGAGCGATACGACGGAGTGTTCCCTAGTTGGTAATTTAAGAGACAGGAATAGTGGCGGTAGAGCCTGGAGGGCCGCGGGAGCCTTCGAGATAGAAGCGGGTGGAATGCGCGGGCAAGGTCATTGCGCCCTGCACGGTCATGAGCCCCTTCCCCGCCTCGGTGCCGCCGCACCCCCTCGCCTTCCTCACCTCATTGTCTATTGCGATCTGCTGCGGATAAAAGGGAACTGACTGGACCTAATCCCGATACCGACCGTTTCCAATGCGAAATTCGCCTTTTATTTTCCGTGCAGCTCGCAAAGCACGACCGGAGCCGTCGGCGATATGCAGCGCCGCCGCTCTAACACGTTTTTCTAAGTTAGAAACTTTCCTGATGTGGATTATTTACATCATTGGTTCTGCCTCATCGGCGCAGCGAGGTGCGGGCAACGACGCGACGTTCGCGCTGGCGCACGTTTATCCCAAACCGCATCTCCTCCAGGGTGCCTTAGAAATTGCTCTCAAGTTGAATAGTTTTAGATACATTGTAAATGAACCACGAATATTAGAATACAGTGGTGCTGGTGACTTTATAATAGACACATATATTTTTAGATAGAATTACTTAAACTATTTTATGATGTCAATTTGAACATTGTTTTCGACATTATCATCATTTTTATGATTAATATTCCGTTATCTTTACTGCTTCTAAAAAAAAACTAGATCTGTTATGTTAGTAAAAATTTGTCGCCGTGCGTTGTTTCACAAAAACTCGAAAATAACTTGACCGATTTTTTAAGAGCTTTTATCGCGGGCTTTGAGCGCGGCGACCGAATCAAGAAATTCCGTAACGAAAATAAAACCTAACACCCCCCCCCCCACTCCGCCTACCATGTAGCTCGGCCGAGCGTTCGCTTAACGTTTATCTATAAGGTACGAAGCTCGCACGATGCAATAGCTTTTTATATAGGTATTTTATTTGGTGTTGATGGATGAATGGTTTAGATTCACCATTTATTCCAGTAGGAGCCGTTTCAGGAAAACGTCTGTTACGTTAGTAAAACGTTAGTGGTTAGTGAACGAAGAAAGAATAATTTCCACTTCCAATATCCGAAAAATTATTGATTATTTTTATACTACATTCTTTGACTTCGAAATAATGATTTCTAATTAATGTATTTATCTCAGAAGAAACACATTGAATTTAATTAATATGATAACAAATTGAAGCTCATTAAAATCACGGATGTTCGATTTCACTTGTCCAAAATGATTAATGAGGTGTTAAAAATCGCGCAGTTGAGTGTCAGATAGCGCCAGATATCTCGACTCTCGAGCTAGTCGAATTGATGCCTTACAATTACCGACAGAATGCGAGTCGGCGCCATTTTATAAATAGCTACATTTATGCCTCTGCTACCTAATGCATAGGTATATATGTCTTGAAATACCATGAATATTGATGGGATTGGAAAACATATTTACGAACGATTTGTTTAAGAATCTCGTTTAGCACGATGCTGGTTTTTGTAAAAGGCCATTCTATTAAGAATTCGATAGTTTGAGAAAGTTACGCGAGGGTTTTTGCTGTTGACTTTAGCACTCAATCGTTGTTGTTTATATTGGGCAAATAGTTATTCTGTGTTTGAGGTTTATATTTGCGAATACCAAACAAGAGCGTGACCATTATGTGTATTTAGAACTGGGTTATTAGTTAAGGAAATATTTAAACCAAACCGTAGGTACAGTCGGCTGCATAATTGCAGCCCTCGGTAGAGTTCGAAAATTACTATTATTGGAATGTTTGCATTCTAATAATTTTTGTTTATTTATTGATGAGTTAGAAGACTTTAAACTTCACTTAAAGCAGGTGTCTAAAATCTTGCTCGTGTTGAAAACATTCTTATAACAGCCGTTTTGGAGCTCTACGGTGGGTCTGCAATTATGCAGCCGACCGATAGTCTAATTAAAAAGAACTTAAGCTTAAAGTCATTTTAAATTCAAAAACTTAAAAATTATTATTTGTTACAGGAAATTTGGTCCTGAATCAGAAGCTGCTTTTACTGGACTAAAGAGGTGAGAAAACTTTTAATTTTAATTTAGTATTTTAAGTTTAGCGTTAGCTTTTCAATATTGTGAACATGAGCTTTACAATATTGTCATCGAAGCATTTACCATCACTACATAGTATTAAAACAAAGTCGCCTATGTCCCTATACCCTTATGTATGCTTAAATCTTTAAAACTACGCAACGGATTTTAATGCGGTTTTTTTAATAGATAGAGTGATTCAAGAGGAAGGTTTATATGTATAATCCATGCATAATATAGCCGTGCGAAGCCGGGACGGGTCGCTAGTAGAAGATAACACATTGTTTTATTATTGTTAAACATAAAATAAACTTGCAGAAGTTGAGACTGTTGCTCCTTGGGGTGGTGACTTCAATATTTACGACGTCTGTTAAATTCTTAGTATACTGCCACTTCAGTGTTTGCAACATATTCAACTAAACAGCTCTACAGTAAAGTGAACACATGGTTGCAATAATAGCATGTCCGTGGGATCACTGTGAACTCTATTCTATTACTCTTTTTGCTCAGTCAAGCGTTTGAATCGCACTTGAGACATGATTGTAGCAATGTTAAAATAAACGTCTGTAGAACCATCATCGTTATTAGAACCACCTGCCTGTGCTCCTTACCAATATCGTACTTGACGTAAATGATCTTATTTGATTTATAACATAGTTTGTATAAATGGATGTCTAAAGGTGGTCTAAAGACAGCGTTGGCGCAAGATTTTATTATCATAGAACTTGCGCAGGTGATTTATTTGTTATAATGATCGATAGAAATGAAAATAGTTGTAGATTGTTTATACAAAACTTTATTAAGTGAGTGAAAGTGCAATTGTAAAGGCAAACAATGGTTTGTACAACAAAACGTTAAATCGAACTGTCCGACGACCCACTATTGTTTGAATATTTCATGAGAAATCTGTCTGAGCTTTTTGCGTGTTCATTTCCTAACAACGACATAGATTGATGTTCAATAAATGTAACTTATCCAGATTTATTCAAAATACGTTAAAAATTATGAAAACTTAAACGAATAGAGCGACAGTTCCTTCAGTTAATAGACTAACTGAGCGGGCAAATGAGGCTATTGAGTTTGAGACAGACGTTTATTTCTTTCATCATGAGTGACAGGCATTGCTAGGCCGTTGTTAGCCTAGGGACGTTCCATTCACGATTGATCAAACGTTTCTGGTTAAATAACTTTATGAGCGATACATTCTCTTATTTACCGAGCTGTTTCACTAGGAATGAGGGATTTATTCTCTAATTTATTGCAGCTCTTTCACTAGAGAATTGTAATTATAATTACGTATGAAGAGGTACAGTTAGTGGGTGTGACTATCCCTTAATATCAAATGACAGCTAATTTTAAAACGCTTTGGGTCATGTGGAGAATATCTCATGGTATAAAGGGTTACTAAAAGGCCAGCGAATGTTAAACGACACTTGAACCGTCTTAGACGGTCTTTACACTAGACGAATTGTCGAAATTTATTTAAATTTGCATTCTATAACGAGTTAGACATTGTTATTTATATTTAATGATCGGGTTTATGCAGTCGCCAGTGTAGAAACAGAACAAACTGATATTAGAATTCCCTTGGATTCCTTATTTGATCGTCAATGAATGCGTGACTAGTATTGTGGTGTTCTTGTGTTCAAGACACTATAGCATGCTTCCTTGTTAGCGTCTCCTGTAGAAAGGTATATTGTCCGATACAATGTCTGTCTGAGCATAAATTTACATTTACTTATGGTAGTTTTGTTTAGTTAAATTGTATTCGCCGTCTACGTTAAATAAAAGATGTTCAAAGACATTCAGTACATTTTGGTCAGACGTAATGTTGCATTAACTGGAAGGCGTACCGGCGAATTAATTTACACACGATTTGTGAAAACATTAGTTGCAGTTAGGAAATAATTTGATTATAGATAGATAAAAGTTTATTTCACTTTGTATCCATTTCCTATATTATCTATGCAAAATCGATAATAACTTTCTGCTAACTTCAAAAAAAATATTGTAAGCAAACAAGTTAGTTTTTTCTAAATATTATTATTTTCTATATTGCAATTTAAATCAGTAGGTTTTTGGTAGAAAAATACATAATCTTTAAGTGCTAAATATCGAGTAAAATTAATTAAAGAGGCTTAACAATCGACGTAATACTTAGAGACGTATATTACAATCTATAGATACTTAACTATGAGTTGTGGCAAGTTCCAAGCAGGTGATTCAAAGCCACAATAATTTAACCCGCCCTCGTCCGCTGTGACCGGCTTTCCACATAACCAGGATTTTCTCTAACGTTAAACATCAAGATTTACCATGGTTGCTATTAAGTAATATTGAACTTTATGTTCGCAAACCTAAAGCTGAGTTGACAGTGAGGCATTGATATTTTGTATAATCGATAGGTCTTGATCGTTTGGAACTGGCCGCCTAACGACATTGCTTTTGCTGCGTGGTACAAGATGTGCAAGGAGATGTGACTGTTTAATTAAGTTAACAGAACACTATGAAATCAAAGAGGTTTTCACCTACCTTACTTGTAAATATGAAACTACGTTATATGCACTGAATAAAAAAACTAATGCTGCTGAAAATTAGAGTATCCGAAAAAGGCCAAAATACCTACTAATTTATTGTTCTTTAAACTTTTGACGTTCATACCAGTAGGTATGTATAACTGACCCGGGAAATATTTACTAAATACGATCTCTTTACTTTGTAAGCAAAGTAACACCCGTATTCACAATGAACCCTATGAGATTGCATAGTGCGCGCGAACCATGCGCGAACGCATAGAGCTGTAGTGTAAGAATGAAGGCAAGCGAAACCAGTGGTAAAAGTTATAGACAAAAATACAATGTAAACATAGTAATGTGATATTGCATCGCACCTGCACCGATAAGAAGATGTGTCAAGGCCAAGGTTATATAGGAATCAATATTGTACTAGAAGATACTAGATAATAGATTAATTAGTATAAAAAACCCCGTTTTTACTCAATAAAGATTCAGTAAAAAGTGCACCTTGCGTGTGGTAATATCTCTTCTATCCTTGCATCACAGAGCTGCAAATAAGACGGTAATTCCCTAGAGTGAAGAGAGCAGCACAAAATTGACCAATCATAGGTCCGCATTTAGCGCAGTTCGTTCACTTATCCAAGAGCAACTTAAGTATTCGTGAATACAGGCGTAAGTGACAAAACACAGTCATTTGTTTTAATGTATTCGAACATCAATATGTTTGCAGTATCACGTCTCAATCTCCCGTGTCTTGTGCCACTAACTACGGTGGTTGTAGTTCCACGGAGGCCGACAGCGACAAGCCTGAAGTTTACATTTACCTACACCAGATAAACACGCGATCCCATTCCACTCCTATAACTAGAACATCGAATTATGTAGCCAACGCATTCATTCTATATTTAGCAGTGTAAAAGTATTTTAGAAAGAATCCAGAATGGCTGTTTCATTGCGGTTTACGATTATCTATTGAAGAAGCTCAAGTTAATGTCACAAGTTTATAGTGAAGTAGGTAAAGTTTTTCATGTTAACGGATCGTAAAGTAGAGTTATTAGACGACGCCAACGACGATGTTAAAGACCTATTGAATTCGATATCTACATCTTTATCTTTTATCTATTGCGATATTGCTTTTTTAATCTACTTTAATTGGAAATGAATCGAATTTTAACATAAAATAAAATTAGTCTCACTGATGTTAGTGAACGCTGTGAGTAAGTATACCATTTTATTAAATGGGCTTAGCAAATGACCGTGTTGTATGTCCATGGGAACCCCGAACACCGGAAAATAAAAATTCGCACGCGTGAAAGTATTAAAAATTTCACACGCCAATAGCCCAGTTGCGGCAGATAATTGGGTCAGGCGCGCAACCTGTCGGCGCGGCGCGGCGCGGGCGCACGCATTGTCTCGGGCCGGTACCGTTACTACTCGGTCAAGTTCGGCCCATTGTGTGACGACCACAGCTACTACTCACTCACATACCGATTTGTATCCGACTGTCCATCAACCCGTAAACGGATTAACATTTTTTTGTTGTTGTTTGGTCACATCGTAATTTTTTTATGTCTGAACTAGACAGAACTTTTGATATTAACCTTCAAATGGACTGTTTTATGGTGTCAGGTGTAGATATGTTTTACGACTCAACGGGAGTTTTCTATAACACTACAAGTTACATCATAAAAGAATAACACTGACCAGTCTAATCTTGTAAGCAAAAGACATCTAGTTTATCACATTCGAGCCGCACTGCGAGAGATTTTCGGAATTAGTAGTTTATTCGCGCGATTGTATCTGGCCGGTTGGATACGAACGTGGGTGGACAGGCTGCGCGTGCGCCTTTGACCCGATACCCGACAACCAACATCTTAGATCTTAGGTAAAGCAGGGCCGTAACTTCCACTTAGAAGTATTTCATAGTATTATCATTGAGATAGCCGAAGAAATGGTTTTACATTTAGATATCCCTTATTTTTTGTGTTCTAACGTAGCGCGGTCGGTAGAGTCTTGGCACACTTTTAGAAATTAATAAATAGGGTATAGCGAAAACTTGATAAAGGGTATAGAAAGTTCGACTGAAGCATTGAATAGTGTGTGTACTATTACTTATTTCTTCGACCTAAATAAACATCAGCCGTAACCGTAAATAAAACTAAACAAAGACAAATTAGTTACACTTGCGTGTATAACAAGTTATAAACCTAGTCACTGAAGATAATTGACCCGCCACAATTTTCTTCAAATTTTGTACGTCATCGTTTCTGAATTAAGCTATTTTATTGTTCCGCGCCGGATACCGTATTAGTTGACGCAATGAGGGTCACGGTCACAACTTTTCTTTTATGGAAATAAAAGCTAAATGCAGGTAATCGTTGTTGAAGTATATAGCGACAATAACATATTTGATTAAAATAAATTGTTCAATGGAATTTATTGTTGTCTAAAGACGTTAGCAAAAGCACACTAAAGGTCAATCAAGTGAATAATTCAATAGTTTTCGAATAGCTTTCCCGCTGTAAAACATAACAGAGATGCTCGTAGACAAGAATATACATATTCTCTTGTCACAACGCTAAACGACACAACGGTTAAAGGCATGATTTGTCTCGTACAAATTATAGAGGCAGGGGGAGGCTGAAAAACAGCGTTATGCAGAATCAGACATGGCTTTGCACAACAATAAAACTGACACTTCTTGTGTGTTAGGAGGAGTAAGGACATTTATCTATCACTAGCTGCGCACCACGGTTTTACCCTTGTAGGTCCCGATCTCGTAGGAGTATCAAAAAAAAATGTAGTCTAAGCCTTCCTCGATAAATGGACTATCTAACACAAAAATATTTTTTCAATTCGGACCAGTAGTTCCTGATATTAGTGCGTTTAAACAAACAAACTCTTCAGCTTTATAATATTAGTATAGATAGTATATTTTTATATTTATATTATTTTTCAAGACTTGACGAGTATTGTAGTATTGATATAGTATGTCGTGAATCATATATGAAACGGCCGGCCGTTGTGATGCGAGCGGTTGTTACTTGTACGAGCTCTTATCTCGAACAAGTGTGACTTTAATCGATAGTAAATTACAAATTATAGTATCCTTTGTTTGTGTTGGACATGTTATGTTGTGATCGTTCTTTTGGATTCGTTTGCACGTTTTGTACTTCGTGCCTACGAATAGCTTATGTAATTTATTGAATTGAAAATAATCGTTTGTAGGTGTAAGCACATTGTTTTTTATTTTGATCCTACCCTCTCTTCGATCTAGACCCAGTTTGACGACCCAGTTGGCACAATGGTCACCATACCGGACTGCCAAACACAGGGTTGCGGGTTCGATTCCCGCCTCAGACAAGTATTTATGCTTAGATATTTGTCTGTGGTCTGGTTGTTTCAATGTATTATAAGTATATATTTACAAAAGAAAAGTATATAAGTAGTATATCCGTTGTCTAGCACCCATAACACAAGTCTAGTTACTTAGCTTGGTGCTAGATGGCGATGTGTGGAATGTCCTGCAATATTGATTATTTTTATTTATTTATTTATCAGTTATTAATCTCTGCCTTTCTGGTGTTCTCCCTCCACTTCACTCTATCTGTCGCATCGTTTGGGTAAACTTTGCAGTCTTTTAATGCTACTAATATTAAAAATGTGAAAAATTATGTGGATGTTTGTTACTCCTTCAAGCAATTTGACCAATTTCAATTGGTTTGTAGATAGGTGAAATTGGATTAACACGGTACATACTTTTATCCCACAAGTCCCAAGGGAAACTGCTGGGTACAGCTAGTACATTTTAATTTCAATGTTTGTAAAATACTATAGTAACACTTTACACTACCATCCTACTTCCTACTAATCCTACTAATATTATAAATGTGAAAGTTTGTGTGTGTGTGTGTGTGTATGTATGTTTGTTACTCCTTCACGCAAAAACTACTGGACCGATTGCGTTGAAACTCGGTATGTAGATAGCTAGAGACCTGGATTAACACATAGGCTACTTTTTATCCCGATATTCCCACGGGATCGGGACTTACGCGGGTGAAACCGCGGGGCGCAGCCAGTATATTGTGAATGTGAAAGTTTGTGTGTGTGTGTGTGTGTGTGTATGTATGTTTGTTACTCCTTCACGCAAAAACTACTGGACCGATTGCGATGAAACTCGGTACGTAGATAGCTGGAAACCTGGATTAACATATAGGCTACTTTTTATCCCGGAATTCCCACGGAATCGGGACTTACGCGGGTGAAACCGCGGGGCGCAGCTAGTTATAAATGTGAAAGTTTGTATGTGTGTGTGTATGTATGTTTGTTACTCCTTCACGCAAAAACTAATGAACTGATTGTGATGAAACTCGGTAAGTAGATAGCTAGAGACCTGGATTAACATATAGGCTACTTTTTATTCCGATATTCCCACGGGATCGGGACTTACGCGGGTGAAACCGCGGAGCGAAGCTAGTGTTTTATAATTTGAATAATTTATGAAGTTAAAAAGAGCAAATTTGAAAATTTATTCGCATAAGCATTTTTAATTAACCTCCGCTTGCAGATTAGAAACTTGGGCTTAATAAATAAATAAATAAATAAATATTTGTGGTGAAGTAATTTGTAAGACACTACCTACAAGTACTCCAGCCACAAACTTCCATTACAGGCTAGACATTTTATTTTATATATTTTTACAAACAAAATAACCGGAAATTACCATTACTCACATTAGAACTGTGTATATATAATTAATAGTAAAACTCAGTATAAATCCACAGTCTATCTCGAGTTCACCGTTAAATTGGGTAATTTGTGAATCGCAGACACGGTGAGTGCACGGTGGTCCCGCTGCGGCACGCTCCTGCGCATCGTGATATACCTAACTGTTATCATCATTATGTGACATATGCGTCACGTCATATACCCACATGCGCGTGATAATTGCATCGAAATTATATACCCTACCACTTTAGTTCACACGCGTAACTGTTATGTGTGTATAATGATGACTCCTGTTTAAATTGCTTTGCTCAAGGTACCGGAATTGACCCGAGCGAAACAAGACAGTAAGACTTAGGCCCGTATTAATAAATCGCTCTCAATATCGATCTTGAGTGCGTATCAATCGAGTGAGTCTTGAGATGTGGTCACTATCTTAAGCTAGGCGTTAATTAATAGATAAAACTCAAGTTTTAACCAGGCTGATATCGCTCTTGAGATTTGAGACTGATCTTGAATGACAGTAACGCTTTGTTCTTACCTTGAATGATATGTTCTTACCCTATGGTAGGTAGTGTCGTCATATTTTGCTGTCAACTTGTTTTTAATGTGAAAATATTTAAAAAAATGTAAGATTTGTATGACCCGCAATTAGACTTGAGTTCACGAAACTACATCTTGAGACATATCTTGAGAGCTGAGTTTGATTTATTAATACGGTATGACTCAAGTGATACGTCGCTCTTTAATCGCGTCTTAAGATAGGTTTATTAATCAGCGCAACAACTCAAGAGCAAACTCAAGATTGAAATCGATATTGAGTTCGGTTTATTAATACGGACCATAGTGATGAAATAGTCGGCTTAGGTGGCTCTAGACGTACTGACGAGTTCTTTTCTCTGATAAAGTAGTAGTAGTAGTAGATAAAGTAGTGAAGTAGTAGTATATCCGTTGTCTAGCACCCATAACACAAGTCTAGTTACTTAGCTTGGGGCTAGATGGCGATGCGTGGAATGTCCTGCAATATTTATATATATATATTTTATTTTTATTTTATTTATAACGGTTGACTAAAGCTGAGACGGTGGTATAGATTCTGGGCAAGACTACTCTATCTTATAACTATTTGTCGCATGCACAACAGAGCTCCTGGAATAGCGTAGATTGAAGTCGCTGTCGCTAATTCATCTAAATTAGATGTAAGGTATCAAATACATTCAAATCTTAGAAATGCACAAGCATAAGTAACTGCTTTCACTCGGTACTTCGTCTGCATAGGGATAAATAATTTCAAAATACTTTCTTAACGATGGACTTCGTCATAAAAGTTATCAGTTTGCCAAGTTTTAGCCCGATCCGTCTATTCGCTTGAGCTATACGTTGATATTTTGCGTTGACAATATCGTTATTGTCAACGCAAAATATCGTAGCCCACAAAAACTTTGCAATCGGGCCTTTGGATTTTTTAACTAATGCTTTAGTACTAAATACTTCAAGCTCAACTCGCTTTTTGGCCGAAGCCAAATCTCTCAAGCAACAGATATCTACAGATTATCCAGAAGTCACACAATAGTCTCTACGTCTCTGTGTGATGTCTACAGATTATCCAGAAGTCACACAATAGTCTCTACGTCTCTGTGTGATGTAGAGCTTAACTTAAAGAAACAAAAGAACGTGTTAATAAAACAAAGCGGCATCAAAACCTATCTAGCGGTTGATTGTAAATGGAATCAACATAATAAAGACTATGATTGGAGCAATGTTCCGCTGTTGGTATGTCGGCTAGAGCATTATGGCGTTATAGGTGAACTAACTGTAACACAGGCTCCTTCCGTTGTTCTCCATATTCAGACAATGTGTGAAATGTCAAAATAATTCACCGACACCTCGTTGATCTTAAGACGATAAAACATAAGCGGTATTTGCACAAAACGGCTTCAAATAGGTTATCATCACTACATATTATAAAACAACAGCTTTTTCTGTCCCTATTTCCCTTTGTATGCTCAGATCTTTAAAACTACGCAACGGATTTTGATGCGGTTTTTTTTAATAGATAGAGTGATTCAAGAGGAAGGTTTATATGTATAATACATGCATCCGGAGCCGGAGCTGGTCGCTAGTAGTGTATATAGATAGAAATACTGTAGATAGAAATACCGTATCATGAACGAAATTGAGGATTTTGCAAGTGTTTGTAGAGCAGAGGAAATACAAACACACCTTACAAACCTTGGCTAAGTTATTTTAGTCGAATCACGTGTTGCATTTGTTTCCTACGTCTTGTTAAATATTATTCGGTTATGTTTTTGCAAATTAAGATTTCGTCGGAGTTTTTATACTGATCCACTTTCTAGTGGTCGTATCAGCACAATTTGATGAACCAGATTTCCGAACTGGGGTTCCGAATTGTTTTTGTTGTGGTCGTGGACGATTTAACTTCGATCTTACCACAGAACTGTTTTATTGTGGTTATTTAACTTTACTTAACATCCGGCTAGTTTTAGAACTAAGGTACCTACTATGAAACCGTTAAACTGTTAAATTTCAATTGATCGAACTAATCTATTGGATTGCTCGAAATGTTTCCGGGTTAATTTTGGGAAAGAACTTGGTAATTAAATCCATACATGTTACCATGATGGTTCTAACTTAGAATACGTTGGCGTAACCGGAATTATGGAATAAGATACATTTGATGGTGTCTCTTGACTTTTGAGAAAGCAACCTAAATTAAAATAGCGGTACGTTTGTAAGTACAATTTGTTTAATGAATTTTATGATTAACTTCAAACATATCGGTCAGTGCTTTTCTCTTTACTGATTGCCTCGCAATAAATGAGAATACCTTTTATGAATGAGCATTCAATTTATATTACTTATTCAGCGTGTATAACAGTGCAGAAAAGCTCGATCGAAAGTCTTTCAAACCAATGAATATGTAGGTATACGAAATGATTTCAGCTGCGAGTAGGTATGTACCTTCCGCACAAAGTTGTACTTTCACAATTTACAATCGGTCATTCAATTCTTCTTGATAAAAAGATCAGTGAAAGCGATATTGCAATGCAAAAAAGTAAATGAAAATTCGTGTCACTAACTTTCCTATTGATTGGTTTTTTGATCCATCCATGTAGCGACTGTTGTCTGACCCGCTTCATACCTGGTCTATGTAATTAACGTAATATATTTTTTCTCATTTCTTTCTATTCAATTCCACTGTAATAAAGTTATTATCTCGTCGAATTGATAGTACAATTTATAGGACGTACGTGTTTGAATCAGTCGGCACTATAAATTACCTTAAATTCTAGCGCACAAAAGCAAGGTAATAACCTCGCGTATTATTATTGCTTTTGCATGGCTTTCGATTTTATCCATTGTGAGAATTCAATGGTATCGTTTTGTATGAATGCTCACGAAGAACCAGGACGATGTGCTGTCGGTTTGTTTGACCGGTATCAAAGAGCACTTTTTATCAGACTTTCTCGAAACGTTTGTATATATTTTTTCTGCTTAAACGATCTCACAGTCATGTCACATCGTAGGTATTTATATAGTGAAGTTTAAAATTGATTTTCATTCAATTTTTATTATTTTTAAACGTGATATAATTTTGTTGCAGGTGGTCATCGGCGGCATGAGGAGCAAGTCGCTGCGCTTGGCGCAGCTCGCCTTTTTATTGCTCCAAGTATCTTTAGTACTATGTAAGTAAAAGTTTCTTACATAATACAGATCATATTTTTATTTATACAATATAAATAAATAATAAATATCGGAGGACATTCAACACATTGCCATCTAGCCCCAAGCTAAGAAACTAGACTTGTGGTATGGGTGCTAGACAACGGATATACTGCTTATATACTTTTCTTTTGTAAATATATACTTATAATACATAGAAACAACCAGACCACAGACAAATATCTAAGCACAAATACTTGTCTGAGGCGGGAATCGAACCCGCAACCCTGTGTTTGGCAGTCCATTAGGCGACCATTAATTGTGCCAATTGGGTCGTCGAAATATGAAATGAACATACGATAATGTTTGTAGGTCGGACGGCATTCGAGAAGTTGACAGATGTGGACTTCTCTGGGACAGCTTACTACACGGTGCGAAACCTATCGCTATACGAGTGCCAAGGCTGGTGTCGCGAGGAGCCTGACTGCCAAGCCGCTTCATTCAGGTAACTGTGCTCACTATACAAAAACATATCTGATTATTTACTGATAGAACGTTGTGTCTCGTCATTCAATGAGCACGGAACAATCGAATCTTGAATCTTGATGCTCCTAACCCAAATGTCCGAGATAAGCCATCGATCGAACTGACGTGAAGATCCACTGAATTAGTTAAGAGAAATCTGATAGTTACTGAGATAACCTGCGTCGTAGAGCTAATCATTGTCATTCAGAAAGCGTCACATTCGAACTAAGATTCCAATTGAACGGGTATATTATGCATTTGACTAATTATAAGGATAACGAATGCATCAATAGCTAAATATGAGGTCAGAGAAAGTACGTGATTAATTTTACAAAATACTTTTGCTAATTTATGATAGCGGAATTGATTACTTATCTCTATACAAAATAGCGTGTTGAGTGCGTACGTGTGAGGCGACGACAAGACGGTCAGCCGACAGCGGCGCGGCGGTTGCTCGCTGGTGGAAGGTCGCACGGACGGAAGTGTGTCAGTCTGTCACACGTCCTCCGCCTTTCCAGCATTCCAACGATACGCTCTTGGTCAATAACAATGTCTCTCTACAATCGCTACCCACAAACCGTGTAAAAGCGGAAACCGACCTAGGCGCGCTCCAAATTGGATAACAGTAAAAGTGATCGCATACGTCTTAAAATGGATTATTGCGAGCGTTATTTTCAACCGGATAGGTTTCATGACTATTGGTGGTTTGGAGCGAGATGTCTATTTTATTGTTACTTACCGCAACCAACGATGTTGTTCTTTTGTTCACGATGCTGAATCAGGATTTATATGTATAACTGTTTATACGGCTCGTTATTATCTACCACGGCAATTAATAATAGCATTTTACAACATTCCCAAAGTAAAAGTTGGACAAGGCAATATTATTTACCGAACGATGAATTTTTACGCGGCGAGGTTAACACTTTATGGACTTCCGTCAGTTCCCACGTGAACACATTGTCAAGCTGGATTAAACCATTAATCAGATATGGTAACATGTTCGCAACTAAACACATTATGCCGTGTCACAAAACAGTGTGCATTTTCTCAGTGTCAGAGTTCATTATCATAATTGTCACGAGGCAACAAAAAGGCATTAGTAATTGTATTAGTTCGAGCCGTGTAACTGTATTGTAACGCTAGTTAGATTCCTCGAAATCGATTTGAACGGGATCGAACTAAAAATCGATTCGGTATTCAATTACAAGTAGTCGGAACGTTCCCGGGCTTCTAATCAGGCATTGTACTTGGATCTATCTAGAATCAGTTGGAAGAAATAGCAATCTGACAAAAGAATAGGATGGATGCGGTTATAACAATCGGTAACTGTTTAACGTGGTCGGAGCGTCTCACTATCTCGGGGTATATATAATATACAGGGTTATTGGAAATTATACTAGCAAGCCGTTGAGGGCTACTTCTGTGCACTTTAACAAAAAACTTTTGTTCTACGACTTTTGAAAATTCGAACATTTTGTCGAAAATTTTTAGGTTAGGTTTACCTGAAAATCAGCTGTTCCGGACACGGAGAGGTCATTAACCTTAAAATTTAACTTATTTTTTAAGTTTTATCTACTGTTCTTAGTCTGTTAGTGTCTTACTTTTGTTTAAAAAATCAGCTGTTTTTCGAATTTACATAACCTCATTATTTATTTATTTTTAAATTTCCAAAAGTCGTAGAACAAAAGTTGTTTGTTAAGGTGCACAGAAGTAGCCCTCAACGGCTTGCTAGTATAATTTCCAATAACCCTGTATATACGGTATTCGGAAGCAAACGACCATCCATGCCGCTCTTACGCTGACGGAAGAAATTCAATCGAATTAAATATCTATCTGAGTTGACCACCAGGCTCACGACCTCTCTATCAGATGCTGTCACTTCGATACGATCTTACAAACGACGTGACCCATAACTGTTAGAAATATTTCAAATTGTTTTTAAAAGAATGAACTTTCTACCTCGAAATGTTTACAAGTTTATTTGAGCTTAATTGATCGCTCAGGTACAAAGCTAACGATACAAAATTATACTTTCACCGTTCACGAGCGCATTTGTATTAATTTAGCTATCAAAATATTATTAAAAGCGTATTAATGCTCTGTGAGATGGAACTCGAGATATTATGCTTGAGTGCCTTTCTGATTCCCCCTGGTTGTGATTGATGGTGTAGCTTGTAGAATAGGTACGTGTGCTTTGACGCCTTTAACTGCGACACGCTAACTAATTGCTAACTGTGGACAAACGATCGATTCATACTTTGAACAATTTTGTCATAATCGTAAATCGTTGAGGTAAGTTAAGTACTTAACTATAATGGATAACTCAGCGTAGTGTAACGGGATGATAAACTGTGTTAATACCTTGATGGTAAAGACATTAACGGCTTATTAGATCGTTTTATTAGCCTGAAATAAATGTAGGTGTTTTACTATTTATATTTTTTATTAGTGAAGGTTTGAAGGTAGATATTTTTATGAATTGGTTGTTAAAGGGTTTCTATAGGACTACGATGTAAATACTATATAATAGTTAATGAAGTACATACAACATTTATATACGTGTGTAGGGGAACCTCTCAGAATTCATCAAATTAAACAAGAAATATCATATTACAAACAGATATTATTCCAATACATCAATTACTAGCCAATTATACCCAAAATAATAATATATTCAATATATTTAATTTACTAACCTTCCACAATCTAGGCAACTCGTTTTCTAAAGACAGACAGACATCACACCCGTCAAAGAAAAAAATATTTAAGAATATAGTATTTGCTCAGCATTTCAAGGTTCTGTTACACGTGCAATCTTTGTGAATTTCAATAGTAGATTATGCATCAAGGGCATAAAGCAATGTCTTATGTTGTGGGTGGCATATTGAACCCCGAGTGTGAGCGAAGCGAGGGAGTTAAGTAGAGTCCTGAGTGAAGCGAGGGGTTCAAGCCGCCCAAGACGAAGACATGCTTTATCCCGAGGTGCATACTCTACTTTTCATACCGTCAGTCCAATTTTCTTTTTACCCGACTACGGCGAAGCCAAAAGGGAGGGTTATGTGTTTGACCTGTATGTATGTATGTATGTTCATCTGTTCCCACGTAACTTCAAAACTACTTACTATATTTCAACAAATGAGGTATCGTTAGAAGCGTCTCAATGATGCGCTAGTTATAGGCTATGTGACGTCACAATAAATTAAATGTGGCGCCCTCTAGAGGACATAGAGTCATCATTTAAAAAATAAAAATAAATAAAATGTATCGTGTGGGACATTTCAAATATATATATATATATATATATATTGCACTAGCTGTTGCTCACTGATTTGCTTGCATTCACTCGTTAATGGTGTTAGTATGTTTGTTTGTTACTTCTTCACGCAAAAACTACTGACCGGATAACAATAAAACTCGGTAAGTAAATAGCTGAGAACCTGGATTAGTACATATATTAAGATTTATCCCGACATTCCTACGTGATCGGCACTTCCCTTGTTCCGGGTTCGGGTCTACAAGGTCAAATGACTCACCCGATAGATGATTTTCTATGGGTAGTACCTATGGATAGTTGAGAGCTCAAAAAGCAACATAAACTACCTAAAGTGATCGTCTTAGTTAAGTAACGCTTCTTAGCGCGGTCGCTCACCTCTAACTTCCAGCGACTTAAATTAAAGCTTGTAGGTACTTTAAGGATAGTTTATTTAAATAGGACTGATAGATAAAACTCCAAAATAATTTTAATAAAAAAAAAGTTAAAAAACTAAAACCCGACTACGTAAAAAAATAGTATCGTTAAAAAAAACTAGGTACCTACATAAAACGTTTTGCCTATAATACCTACCAAATATTTACTATCGTGCTACCATATCATTGCAATTGCCCCATTTTTTTTAAATGGATTTTTTAAAGTGGCCAGGTAACTGGCCACCACAAGAATTAATAAAAAACTAAAACCCGACTACGTAAAAAAATAGTATAGTTAAAAAAAAAACTAGGTACCTACATAAAAATTGCACTCTAAAAAGTATAAAACAAGAAAAATACAGAGAGTTAATTCTGTAGGCTATCTCAAAGTGTCGTGTCTCGTGTCGTTCAGTGGATAGCCGTCGTCGGATGCCACCTTGCAATGCAACAGTAATAAAGGATTCTTATTGAGCATATACTAAAAATTAGAATATACAACTTGATAGCTACTCGTATATTGGCGTCATATCCCACGTCACACATACCTGTCAATCATGCCATCGTTAAAGTTAGCCTGAAGCGTTGGAAACCAGACTATTATGATGGGTTATTTAATAAATATTAACTACATAATAAGTTACGTGACATCTTTTTTCATGGCCGTTTGCCTTCGGGCGGTTGCGTGTGTTTATGCAATTTGGTTTTATTTTTGTTTTCAATTAAATGCCTTTGATCCTTTTCTTTTCTTCAGATGTGTCGAACATTTCTTAATATTTAATAACATAGAAAGGACAATGTCCACTTCCATAGAAGCTGTGGATTGCACTAAAACATTTTTATAACATTATATTATTTAATATTATTATTAAACTAGTACAGTAAGGATTAGGATAATTCTCGGTAAAGTTTATCGTCTAAACTTGAATTAAATACAAAATTATGTTTTTTTAATTCTGATAATTATTATTATTAACATACCTAGTACCTGCATAGCAAATTTATAGTAACTACTAGGAGCGCTCCGCGGTTTCACCCGCGTTACTCCTGATCCCGTGGGAATATCGAATCATAACGCCTAGCCTTCCTCGACAAATGGACTATCCAACACAAAAAGATTTTTTAAATTCGAACCAGTAGTTCCTGAGATAAGCGCGCTCAAACAACCAAATTCTTTAGAAATAAACAAACTCTATCCCCCTTATTCCAAAACGAGGTTTAAGGATAGTCCGAGATGTGGATTAAAACCTTAGATTTAGACACAGATTTACTCGTGAACTATAGTCTAAACACTATCCCTATATAATCTTTAGGGATAGTGTTTAGACTATAGTTCCCTATATAATCTACAGGGATAGTGTTTAGACTATAGTTCACGAGTAAATCTGTGTCTAAATCTAAGGTTTAAATCCACATCTCGGACTATCCTTAAACCTCGTTTTGGAATAAGGGGGTTTAGCTTTATAATACTAAAAGTATAGATTTAGTCTTTCAGTCAATTCACATTCGGAGAACAATGCACTTTTTATAACATAATTACGAGGGGTGGTATTAAAATAAATCAAACTTAATTTATGAAAATCTAATAATTTCAAAAACACTGCGTTTTTTGGAAAAAGCCAATCAGGGCATTGGCCTTTGTAGACGAGTTTTCTATATAACATCTGTAGCTACATGTATAAAATCATTGGTAAATCGCAAAAGTCGATTTATACAGACTTAATTAAGGTTTCACATTCATAAGATTTATAACGTCTATTTTGAAATGGAACTGCAGAGCAATGTCATTAATTTAAGGGCTCCGATAGGGTCCATTAATCAAAGGTTTTACTGTTGTTCTCGTGTTCACAACTAGCACGTCAATTTGTTTTTTAAACATTTGTAATTTGTTAGCAGATGAGTAGTCAATATTTTTAGACGCCTACTAACATGAGCATTAGAATGTCTAGTCATTGTGTTATTAATCATTTTTGAAGGTCAATATTTTGGTAGTTAACTTTACGATTATAGGATTTTAAACGTACATGTTTAGAATAGAAATCAAAGGGTTGTTAAATATTACTACTAGCTTTTGCCAGCGACTTCGTCTGCGTAGAAGTCGGAAGAATGTTTATGCGAAAATTGAAGTAGATTGGAGCAAGGAATCACGTTGCCCCATACAAACTTTGCACCCCCTTTTCACCTTAGGAGTAGAATTTCGGAAAATCCTTTCTTATCGGATGCCTACGTCACACAAAGAACACACCCTCCTCAGGTCTCTACGATCAGCGGTTTAGGCTGTGCATTGATCCGTCAGTCAGTCAGGACATAGAATTTTATATGTATAGATAGAAGATAATAATTTTAAATCACGTCTAACCCGCGTGTTGTTACAATTTAGACTGTCCAATATTAGTTTTTATAATGCGCTTAGAGAATAGGGTCTTCGTCTATACTATATGACATCCGTCTAACACATACTAAAATTATTTGAAACTGGATATGTATCATGTTTTTTGTTGTGGAGTTCGAGACTTCAATGCTGTAACAGGCACCATTTTCACGAGACTGGAGTTAAGAACATGGTGGATACATAAATAACTTTAGTAAAATTAAAATTTTCAAACCCTAATCAAATTTGATCAAAAGCATTACAAATAATCTATACTAATATTATAAAGCTGAAGAGTTTGTTTGTTTGAACGCGCTTATCTCAGCAACTACTGGTTCGAATTGAAAAAATATTTTTATGTTGGATAGTCCATTTATCGAGGAAGGCTATAGGCTACATTGCATAGCTTTTATCGCGGGCTTTGAGCGCGGCGGCCGAATCAAGAAATTCCGTAACGAAAATAAAACCTAACACCTCCCACTCCGCCTACCATGTAGCTCCAATCGGCTGCCGCGGTACTGCAATAGCTTTACCGCGGCAGTCCCCGAGTGCCACACTTTTTTTTTTTATATTCCCACGAGATCGGGATTTACGCGGGTGAAACCGCCAGGCGCAGCTAGTCTGTTATATCTGTTTAGCTTTTATTGCATTCTTTAAGTGTATTTAAAAGTATTTTTCTATCTCAGAAAAATTGTAAGTACCTATAGTTAGTTACGTATTTCTAGAAATAGTCGTCGGTAAAACGTGCTTTCAACACCACGAATAGCTGTGGGCAGAAGTTTAGTTAGAAATGAATATTTCTAGATAAAAAGTCTCTACGTAGATAGTAGGTAATAAGTTGTCTATAATGGCTAGGTTATTGAACATTGTATTATACAATATACAGTACTTATTATTCCGACTTAACGACTCAAGGCGCGGGGCGAAGCTAGTAAAAAAATAATTATTTAACAGTATGGAAATCATAAGATTTAATCTAACAGTAAAATGCTTTCTATTTCATTTTATTTATTTCTGTATAAGTCAGCTGTAATAACTATATAATACAGTAGTGTTAAAGAGTGTCAATATCAATAAATTAGACGCATGTGACACTAGAAGAGTAATGAGTATGAATGTAGAGGGATGGAGAGGAAAAGGACGACTGGCGATCTAAGAAAAGATAGATGAACTGAGTGAGATAAAA
The DNA here is from genome assembly GCA_907269075.1 of Idaea aversata. NCBI lineage: Eukaryota > Metazoa > Arthropoda > Insecta > Lepidoptera > Geometridae > Idaea > Idaea aversata. The sequence continues at coordinate 6,927,343 of OU026084.1, forward strand.
TATAAATAGATGTGAACGATGATATGACGGGTAATCTTAGAATGGAAGAAGAAGCCGACCTTAAACAAAATGACGAATAGTTAAAAGGGACGATCATTATAAAAATAAAGTTTATGAATATCTGATATAGAATAAAAAAAAGAAGGAAGATTGTGATGATGATGTATTTATATCACATCACATAATTAAATAAGTGAAAGACAATGAATAGGAAACGAAAAATTACTATAAACTACGTATTTGTAGCCGTGTGCCGCTAACCTAAGCTGTAACAGCGTCGCCGTCGTTCATTGAATATCTCAACCATTTAATCGACAGCTCTAAAACATAGGTAAATAAAGTACTCTCAGTATCTAACAACCTGTGAAGTAACAATAGGTAAATATATAGAAAAAGTACCTAAATAATAAAGGAAAAATGATTTTCATTAAGATACGGCAAACCTGTAAGATAAATGCATAAGTTTTATTTTATAGATTTATGCTGATTATGTTTCCTGTAGTTTATCCAGCCGTAGATCCTTTGAGATAACCGACACTTTATAACGGCATATGTACTTACGTATAATACCTACATAAAACTGGCATAAATAGTGCATAAAGGGCATAATTTCTAATTTGTTGTAAAATTAGTCATTTCATGATGTGAACAGCGAATCATGAAAAGGTATGTCATGAAAAAGGCAACAAAAAAATCGTTTAAATATTAACGTTTACAATTATATCTAAGTTTGGTTAAGTTTCAAATATGTTACAAAACAACCTCCTTCTACCTTGTCTTGACATTTTTAAAAGGCGCAGAAAGAGAGCAGCCTCCGCCATCCGTAAAATTTTAAAGTTAGAGATCTGTGCCTTCAGTGCTTCTACAGGTCCTGCTTTGTTTCAAGACGTAATTATGGAAATATGATTTTTTTGATGTTCTCAACTACCGAGTATTCATTGCTTTCACCAGACTACATCATGAAATCACCAGTTTAAGTTGACTATTTCATGAAATTATATCATCACTATTTCATGAAATCGCCGTTACCATCGTAATGATCTTTATCCTAAAGTTGTTTATCTCAAGTCGGATTACTAATATAGTATTATTAATTTAATTTAACGTTTATTTAATTTAACGTTCTAATAATAGTAACTTTAGGAAAGCATTTTTGACCCGGGTTATACATAATCTATACTTATCACTATCACTTCACTATCACTACATAGTATAAAATAAAGTCACTTTTCGCCGTCCCCATGTCCCTTTGTATGCTTAGATCTTTAAAACCACGCAACGGATTTTGATGCGGTTTTCTTAAATAGATAGAGTGATTCAAGAGGAAGGTTTATTATGTATAATACATGCATAATATAGCCGTGCGAAGCCGGGGCGGGTCGCTAGTAATATTATAAAGAGGAAAAATTTGCTTGTTTGTTGTTTGAATTATATAAGCTCCGAAACTACTGGACCGATTTTGATGAAACTTGGTATGAGGATACATTGATTCATTAGGTAGTTGCTATAGGCTACTTTTTATCCTGATATTTCCATGGGAGTTACCCGGTGAAACCGCGGAGCGCTGCTAGTAATCAACTAAATACTAGGTAGATGGAGCTAATCGCTATCGCGTAAAGTCCATATAACCCGTCCGTGTCCGTTTTTATTTTAATCCTAAATTCAATGACCAATTTATTTTTTTGACATTACCTACTATTTATCTTATCACTACATAGTATAAAATAAAGTCGCTTTCTCTGTCCCTATTTCCCTTTGTAGGTATGCTTAAATCTTTAAAACTACGCAACGGATTTTGATGCGGTTTTTTTTAAAGATAGAGTGATTCAAGACGAAGGTATATATGTATAAAACATGCATAATATAGCCGTGCGAAGCCGGGGCGGGTCGCTAGTATTTTAATATTAAGCACATTCAAATACAATGTAAAAATTGTTTTTTGAATAAATGATATGATATGATATAAAGCGTTCTCGCACCTTGGCTCTCTATAAGGCAATAATAAAAACTTCTCTATTTTAAATATCGTAGATAATGCATCTACATCTCAGCCGCATATGCAATTATTTAAACAAGTAGCTGGGTTACGGCGCGCGGGCGCCTCTTCAATTAAGAAACACGAACATAATCATAGAACAGAAGCCTTTAGGTCATTAAAAGGCAGTATCTTTCGTCATCTATTCTATACTTTGATATCGTTTGTAGCCCGAATGGAAACGCATCCAATTATACTTTTGTTTTGCGTGAGTGTGAGTTTTATTAATAAATCTTGTGCAAGTCTATGAATATAACATATATTTTATGTTCGAATGAAAGAGCGCTTTAATTCGATTCCATTACGGAGTCGATGGAAAGTTTGACCTTTATTTTAAAAGCTTTCTTCATTTGGAATGTCTGTCTTGTATCAGTCGCAATTTAATGAATTTTGCAAATTTAAAATTTCTTGCTTTTTCTCGCGATTTCGTCCGCATAGGAATTAAGTTTTCCAAAACCTTTTTTTAGGAAATGCCTACGGCATAATAGAGCTATCTGTATGCCTGTGTATGTCTGTATTAGTTCTATCCGTTTATTATAAGTAAGGACTTCGAATTTTATATAATACTAGCAGCGCTCCGCGGTTTCACACGCGTAACTCCCGATCCCGTGAGAATATCGGGATAAAAAGTAACCTTCCTCGATAAATGGACTATCCAACACAAAAAAAAAATTTCAATTCGAACCAGTAGTTCCTGAGATTAACGCGTTCAAACAAACAAACAAACAAACTCTTCAGCTTTCTAATATTATATAGTATACTTAGATTTATAGTTATGGCGTGTACGGAATGGTTTTTGTTATTTACATTTCCACATGATGTTAGGAATTTTACTATATTCGCGTAATATAACTATACTAAACCATAATCCTCATTAAAATTCCTGGTAGCCGGACCATTAGCTCGCAAATACTAGAAATGGTCTAAGTAATTGTGGTGTGGCTATTTTATATCATGAGAATAAGTTCCTGTAAGGACTCCAGAGGCTGTATGTAGCTAGGAACTTCCCGGAGCATTGGTCGGCTGACTCGTGGGTGAGTGACGCGTAGGACGCGTAAATAATGGTTTCTCATAGTCTGACGAGTAGGATATATTACTTTAACAACTTAGATACACATTAAAATGGTGCTTGTTATTATACTCAAGTTATTTTAAATGGTCATAAAGCGGCCGTACAGTCTGACGTTTAGCTTGTGAAATATGAGGAGCTTAAAATAGATCTATACTAATACACCTATTTTAAAACTGAAAGACTGACTTTGTTTTTTTACCTTATGTAACTTTTAACGACCTCGTTGTTCTAAATAATAAATCTTTCATCTATCTGTCATAAGAAAAATTCGTAAAGAAAATAGCCTAAGGTTTTCGAGATTTGAACTCATAATTATATATATATTTTTTAACGGATATATTCGAATTTTTTATTTTGGTTTTAAACCTGAAGTTTCGGGAACTTTGCAGATCACATGGTCACAGGTAGACTGAAATAAAAAACGCGAATATGTACTTACGTTTAATAAATTAACAGCTCTTTAAAAAAAAAAAGGTTTTTACAGACCTTATCAGCTAAAGCAAAAGGTTTGATTTGTAAAAAACGAAACCTATCTCGAATCGAACTGTGTGAAATATTCAATTAAATATTCTTTACTGAGTTGTAAACTAAAAGTCCAGGCAGTAAGTTAGTGGCAATCGTAAATAGATGTCAAGATACTGAATTAATTTCAAATCAAATCCTATTTTTAATATACCTACACACAGTAGAACGCTTGCATATAAATGTTACATTAAACTTGACCATTAAAGTTATTTATTTTGGTTTGCAAGCAACTGGTTAACCATGCTTTTGATCTATTTCTCACATAGAGGCGCTTCGTGGTTGTACTTGTTTACATTCTGTTAACCGCTACTAGACCTCCTTTTGTTGGGTTCATTTTGGGTGAGGATAGAGTGGTCTTATACTACCCTCGCTTAGTCGAACGTGTCCAAACGAAAGAACGATCGACGATATATTATGCATGTATTATACATATAAACCTTCCTCTTGAATCACTCTATCTATTAAAAAAACCGCATCAAAATCCGTTGCGTAGTTTTAAAGATCTAAGCATACAAAGGGACATAGGGATATAGGGAGGGACGGCGAAAAGTGACTTTATTTTATACTACCTATGTTGTGACTAGCTGCGCCCCGCGGTTTTAGCCGCGTAAGTCCCGATCCCGTTTGAATATCAAAATGAAAAGTAGCTATGGCCTTCCTCGATAAATGGACTATCTAATACAAAAATATTTTTTCAATTCGAACCACTAGTTCCTGAGATAAGCGCGTTCAAACAAACAAACTCTTCAGCTTTATAATATTAATAATATAGATTTAATACATATATATGTATTATAATAATTGTATCCCTTGTTACAGTTTTGTATTGAACCCGTTAACGCCAGTGCAAGAAACCCGCTGTCTTCTGCAGAATGATACGCAAGCAAACAATCCGATGGCTACTCCACAGGTAAATAATAAAAAATACCACGTCCCTATTTGAGGGAGAAATAGTCGACGATGAATTACAGCGAAGTAAGAAATAAATGACTAAAATGTAAAATTGAATATAATCCGCTGTAACAAGAGAAGCGGCGAGAATCAATTTAATGAACGATTAACGCAATTTAAGATGTTGAAAATTTAATTAAATTCGTAGCAATGCGCGATTCTTATTATAGTAACTCATAGGAGACGCTTGAGTTACCTATGTTAAGGTGTCCGCCCATATGACCGATTAAGCGCTAGCTCTCTCCGGCTCAGGACATGCTATAGCAAAAAACTAACCGATTGGATTACGTTCCTAGTAAAATTTGGTATGGTGGGCGGCTACCTTTCGTTGTAGATAACTAAGTACCAACTTCAATATTCAAGTAGCTTGTATACGGGCACGAACTTGAGCTAAAGGCAGCTAATAGTCAAATAAATCTGCCTCTGCGCATTGAGATTCTGCCAATTAGTAGACTGATCTTAAGATACGATTAACTATTCAGATTAAATCGGCTAACTAAACGTGAAAATAGACTAAGGCTGCCGTCCTTCTGTGGATAGGCAGCCTTAACACTACATCGTGAAGAATAAGAATAATACAAGAAAGTTCACATTTGAAGGTAAACTAAAATTACACAAATGAACGTTTGCCTTCAAACACAACCTGTCATTACCAACTTTTCTTCTATTATACTTCTCAAACTCATTAATAATTCCTTTATTTGAAGTCTTGGCACCAAAAAGCATAGAGAACAGAGGTAAATTTTTAAATTTTTGTAAATGGCGCTTAACTCTGAAACCGAGAGACTTACATAGAGCATAACTTTTATTCTTCTGAACAGTGTCCTTTACCCGTAGGTACTCGTTTATCCATTCATTACGGGACATCTTGTGTGTCTATTTTTATCGGCCGATAGAAATGTCTCCAGTTTGCTTTCAAGAGTATCTAACAAAGTACTGTCACCACGATGAATGTGCATCTTCTATAAACCATCTTTATTACAATGACAAGACAGTAATGCCACATTGTATTGGCGTTTGTGAATTGTAGTAAAATGTTCGGTTTGCTTAAGGGCCTAATGATCACCGAGAATGTCTGGGAATGTAAGCACAACTTAATGGCTTGGCGTAGCAATTATTTTTAGAAGCCATTAAAACTGAAAGTAATAAATGAGCAACGTTTGACCAGTGAACTGTGGAAAATCTCACGTGGATGTATAATTTCATGGGCTATTGGAACATTTGCAAAGATGTTTGAATCTATGGACATAGACTAACTATTACTGCTTTAGAGTAATTAATTTACTCTGTTGTCTTAAATAACATACATCATTGACGACCCAGTTGGCACAATGGTCACCATGCAGGACTGCCAAACACAGGGTTGCGGGTTCGATTCCCGCCTCAAACAATTACCTATTTTTGCTTAGATATTTGTCTGTGGTCTGGTTGTTTCTATGTAATTAAAGTGCATATTTACAAAAAGAAAAATATAAAAGTAGTATATCCGTTGTCTAGCACTCATAACACAAGTCTAGTTACTTAACTTGGGGCTAGATGGCGACGTGTGGAATGTCCTGCCAACTGGGTCGTCAAATAGTATGGATATAAAGTGGCTGCATCTAGTTTAAATTTAAATAAATATTTTTAATCTTTAGCCAATAGAAAGTGAAGAGTCTGTAACTGACCAGGTTTCTAACTATAAATTCTTTGTTCACCAGCGTTCAGTGAACACCTACTACATGGTGAAACTGCAAGTGAGGACGGAGAGCGTCTGCCTTCGGCCGTGGGCATTCGAGAGGGTACCTGGGAAGGCATTGAGGGGACTTGATAACACTATCATCTATACGTCTACTAAGGAAGCCTGTCTTGCTGCTTGTCTTAATGAGGTAAGGATGCTAATCGATGAATTTGGTAGAGTACTTATGTACCCACTCATTGGTATTTGTAAGAGGTATCCTTTAGTCGCTGAGTACCTAATCGCAGTCTGCATATTTCGCGTTATGCCAAAAAGTAATTTAAAATAAGCGTTTGAACTAAGTGCGATTTCGTCTATGTCGTGTTGCCCATATTTTAGTGATACGACCAAAATTTGCTAACGTCTGTCGGTATGATAGTACTTCACCACGGTCGTATTTTACAACCAATCAAAGCTAAACTTGGTAGGTATCAAGTTTTACGATTTTACTGATTTTTTAGCGTCGAGGATTTTTTATTGCAGATTCTTCCCCTTAAAAGAAACAAAACGAATGCTACTGAAAAAAAATGCCATTGTGAGATTCGCTTTCGATGATTTTTTTTTTATATGAAAGGTAGTAACTTTAACTTCAAATCACTTCAAATTGGTGTCATAAAAATTTGGTGAAGATCTGAAGAATAGCTCGTCGAAATAGAAAAAAGTTTGTGCTCGCAAGGTTTACTGATCGTAGAACTACTGTAGTATTTTCTGATCACTTAATACTATTGCTTTTTTCGTTTTATTTGTCATTTTGTTTTAAAACTATTGCTTTAGCTACTTCAATAATGCACTGTAGGTGCTTCGGACTTGCATAAGTTATCTATAATATACACAAGAATACAAATAGAAGTGCTTATCTTAATTTTTTAAAACATGAATGTTCCTTCACCTTTAATCTATAAAAAATTACATCTTAAAATCTTTCACTGCATAAAAGAGCAAAAAATAATAGAAAATAAGAAAGTAACCAATGAAACACTACACCCATTTGCCGACTCATTACCACTATCAGATCTTAATGTTTAATTATGCAAATTTATTCTATCATCAATTGAATAATGGAGTCGAATTACACGCACGGGGTGTGAGCAAGATTTATTAGTTTGATACGTAGAAGTGTTACCTATTAAGTAGGTACTCTAGGTACCATTTTAAAAACAGACCGCATCTGTTCAGCATGTTTTAAAAATAGTTTGTGAAATAAAGGTCAAAGGACACCGTAAATAAATGAGTGGGCCGAGTGTTGCCATGGTAGGGCAGCCGTTATTGCGCCTATTTAATATTTTGATAGAGGGCATACAGACAAAGAATATTCCGTCAAATTGATATAGTAAAGTTTCTCATTTCTACATCATTAATATTATAAGAGAAAACATTTTTTGTTTGTGACGAACATAGTTCCGGAACTATTGGCCCGATTTTGAAAATAAATTGGTTACATTAATTACTTCATTGAATACATTGGAAAATAACATAGGCTTTTTATTTTCTTACGGGATTGAAACTTATGCGGGTGAAACCGCAGGGCGATCGGGTTAAATTTGACATATTAACGAAGGCATCCGTTAAGAAAGGTTTTTGGGAAATTGAAGTCGGGAGCAAAAGCTTTTTGTAATTTTACTAGCGACCCGCCCCGGCTTCGCACGGCTATATTATGCATGTATTATACATATAAACCTTCCTCTTGAATCACTCTATCTATTAAAAAAACCGCATCAAAATCCGTTGCGTAGTTTTAAAGATTTAAGCATGCAAAGGAAAATAGGGACAGAGAAAGCGAATTTATTTTATACTATGTAGTGATGATTTAGGTTGCTTTTACCTACCTACCTTAAGTATGCCAGTACCTCTTCTTATTTAAATATAATTAGTCTGTATTTCTCTGGCAAATAAATTTATGTAGGTAATTCTTATTAGAGAAATAAAGTTTCTTTAACCATATATTTAGGTAAACTAGAGTTGGTAGAAAAGAGATGAAAACTGTTATTTTGACGTTGTAGTAAATATACTTAATACCTATCAGTGTGGTTGGCAACGATTTCAGAACCCCGTAAGCATGATACCGGCGCAGGCGCAGCTTTAACCAATGCAATTCACCGTTTATCTATTCAATTTATATTTTATGGATTCGCCCTAGATGTGTTGGTTGGGTGAACGAAATGATGGGGGCGTCTTTATTGTAAACACAATGTTGTGGAAATTGCATTTGTTTTTTTTTACTACTAGCTGCGCCATGCCGTTTTACGCGCGTAAAACTTTCTGCGCAACTTTCTTTATTTTCTTTTCAGTAAAAAACTTCTACAAAGTATAAGAAAACTAATAATAATAATAATATGTATTTAACAAAAGCTTACATTATATTACAATGTCCATGGGTTCCCGCACGAGGCAGAGCCTGTATCGCGGGACACCGACTAAACAATTATAAATTTACACTCACTTTTTTTTTTCTCGGGACAAGTAAGGTGATAATTGAGTAGTGTCAGTGTAGATGTAGGATTTTTCCAGTGGAGGTGCGTGTGAGGAAAAGTGTGGGAATGGTGAAGAGAAAGGGGTAGGGTCTACCACCTCACCCCAGAATCTAAAGACCCTGGGTAGGGGGACTCACCCAACATAAAAATAAGGAAGCGGATGCAGTGGGAGGTCTTTGGGGTAAGGGGGGGGAGATAGACTACAATTTGGAGGAACGAGGGCATTAACGTGAACATAGAACGTGAATCAAGGTGTCAGCGGAGGATTTCAATTAGTTTCTCGGTGGCAAAGCTAGCTAAACTAAAACTAGCTAATATGGTTCATGAGATACAGTCTAGTGACAGACAGACAGACAGACAGACAGACGGACAGCGAAGTCTTAGTAATAGCGTCCCGTTTTTACCCTTTGGTTATGGAACGCTAAAAATGAATCCCACAGTTTCGCATTTCTAAGATTGCTAGGTAGGTAAATCTTTTTCAAATAAAGACCGACAAAGAAGATTTAATTTAGCTTGAAATAGGATTGTGTGTTAAATGTAGGTATAAATAATGCAAGAAATAGACATATTTTGTTTCATTTGATAATAACACTTAAAGCCTGTAAACCATAAATTTCTATTAATAGGTTTTGTACGGATATCTATCCGATAGCAATTATTGTAAATTTTATTGCGTGTAATAATCTAAGCGTGTAATATGCTCTTTATGGCTTTATGCCGATTCTAAGCTTATTTTGGCATAGTTACAGAAAATTTACAAAATATCTCAAATTAAAGACACCAAGATACTTTATGTTATCTAGTAGTAGTTTTAATGCTACTGAATGCTACTTGATGGACACCTGCATTCAGAAAACACATGACGTCGTGCGTCATGTTCCGGAAACGCGTCACGTTATTGACTAGGTAACCATAGTAACGTATCACCGTTGCTGTGGTTACCATCAATGTTTTCTTATGACGTTATCACGTAATATAAAATTATCGTACCTAAACCGAATTTACAGACAACCATGTTTCTTCTTTTGTTTCGCTAAACCTAGTGACAATTTAGCCGTGGTATTCTTTTTGCATAAGAGGAATGTCATATCACTTAAATGTTGTGTAATTTGTACACCTATTTAACTATTACCTTCCCTGTACCTTTTATTCAATTAAATGACATGCTAAACATTGTCTGAATGACTAAATTTAATTTAAAATCTACATTTATATTACCAAGACGAAAGTTTTATTTAGAGAATAAAATACATAGACATTGTTCTTGGTAGTAGTAAACTCGGTATTTAAAAAAAGATTTCCTAGTTGTAGGTTGTATATACCTACCTATTTTACAAGCTTCCATTTTTAAAATGCTACAATAAAAAATAAAAGCCTAAGTTTTTTTTAAACTGCTTTTCTTAAACTGCAATCTGTCACACTGAGGACATTCGGCGGTAGATTTGACAATTATGTTTCTTTTCTGGCATGACGAGTCGTGGGCGATCTTGATCCTATATGATCCATGGATCATGTTCACGACTGCAGTCGCAGCAAAAGCCTAAGTAGGTGCCTGCGTATGGTCTACTAAAGCAAGTGAGACAGTGTTAGTGGAACTAATGAAATCAAATTACTAATATTAAGCTATACGTCCCTCCGAAGGTAATTCTAGGGCTCCGGTAAAATGATCAGTTGTTGTACAACATTTTTCAATTTCTAACTTCCTCTGCAAGAGTGTAAGTTCATGTACCGTGAAATGTCGCTAACACGAACAAAATCACGAACTGTGCGAACTTGAGTTTTTTTTAGAATATTTCATACTAAGTTAGTAGGTAGCAAGAGGTACCTAGTAGTAGCGAGGGGCCATACGACCCGATTCCTGTCGGCATTCAAACCTAGGTCGTTAATAAGGGTGGATTCTTTACACACACTAAAAATCATTTTTGTTGCTATTGGTTATCGGCTTAACTTTAAAGAAACACCACCCTCGCTGGTTACATATCAAAATAACTAAGTTCAATATAACTATGTTCGAAATAACTACGGTCATAATGCCTACTGTTCAAAATACCTAATGGTTGTTTCACATATTTTTGAAATAACTAATGAACGAAATACCTAATGGACGAAATACCTACGGTTAATTTACCTACGTTCATTATAACTATGTTCGAAATAACTACGGTCATAATACCTACTGTTTAAAATACCTAATGGTTGTTTGGCATATTTTCGAAATACCTAATGGACGAAACACCTACGGTTAATTTAACCACAATTAATTCAACTACGGTTTTTCACCTGCGGTTTAAAAAAATCAATTTTATAAAATCCCTAACCAAGTAAAATGGGTAGAATTCGCTTCTAGCACTCGCCGGCCGCTGCCGCGGCACCGCTCGCTTCGCTCGCTCGGCTCGTGCGTTGTGGTCGCAGTTCTAACATAAACCTAACCTATCCATGTCGGTTCTGGGTAGGGGGTGTTCCGGATGGGTCTTTATATGCTTCCCTAATCAAGTCAAATAGGTAAAATTCGTCTCTAGTTGCGTGATAAAGGCAGCATATAAAGACCCACCCGGAAAACTCCCTACCCAGAACCGACATGGATAGGTTAGGTTTATGTTAGAACTGCGACCACAACGCACGAGCCGAGCGAGCGAAGCGAGCGGTGCCGCGGTAGCGGCCGGCGAGTGCTAGAAGCGAATTCTACCCATTTTACTTGGTTAGGGATTTTATAAAATTGATTTTTTTAAACCGCAGGTGAAAAACCGTAGTTGAATTAATTGTAGTTAAATAAACCGTAGGTGTTTCGTCCATTAGGTATTTCGACCATTAGGTATTTTAAACTGTAGGTATTATGACCGTTAGTTATTTCGAACATAGTTATATTGAACTTAGTTATTATAATGTGTAGCCCAATCGACCGTTAGGTATTATGAACTTATGTGAATCGACCGTAGTTATTTCGAACATAGTTATATTGAACTTAGTTATTATGATACGTAACCCCCTCGCTACACCTAAGTACATTTTTCGCTATTTATCGCTCCCTTATGAACTATTTAAAAAAATAATTGTAATTGTTTTTATTTCTTTTAGAAAAAGTTCCCATGTCGTTCTGCGGAGTACGAATATGGCAGCATGAGATGTGCCCTCAGCGACTCTGACAGACGCACCGCCCAGCACTTCGTTCAACTAGTCGACACTCCTGGAACTGACTACTTTGAGGTAACCCACACCGATCTCTTTCCCACGCGCGCCGTATGATGACACTATCCCTTTCCACCGCCGCGAAATAGCTGTTTTAACTATGTTTAAAAAAAACTAACATCTATTTTGATGAAAAACCATCTGTACCACCTTAAGGGATTTAATGTAAGGTTTACGAAAATAAAAATTTTGTACTTGTTTTTCTTTACAATCACCGTAAAATTTAAATATAAAAAAATTACGTATTTTTACGATATTCACGATTTCTTTTCTATCGAGGTAACGAGCACTTGTGTTTCGAATTGTATGACAATATAAAGCATATGCTCACCTTAACGACAATAGGAATATCATTCCATGGATTTTAGCGGTTGATATCCAAAAATTGTTTCTAAGACACTTCGGTCGCAATATTATTACGCTTCTGGTCTTACCACTTCGTCTTAACAAATCACCGCAAATCAAAACTTCGAAGCACCCAAATCGTTTTCGATCACCCAACACTATTTACCTCAACTTACAACCTATTCAGATAAGTAACAAGAATATTATTCACGAGCATTCACTTGAGAAACAATCTTGACGCCGCTCATAGAACTATGGTTTCTTGGAAAGCAATCCCAATCCATTGCGGCAACTTGGAACTCTCGTGTAAATAAACAAGCAGCCTGTTAGCGTTATTACTCTTATTACTTTCGCGTTATTTCATGGTGATTTTGTGTGTGGTCTTAGAACTTGTGCCTGAAGGCGGCGCAGGCGTGCAAGGGGCAGAGAGTGTTCACCGCGCCCAGAGTCGGTGTGGCCGAAGACAAGGTGGCACAATACGCCGGGCTGCATTACTATACTGACAAGGAACTGCAGGTACCGTATTATAATATTCACGTAGGTAAACGAGAATAGACAAGATCTAATGCCTTGCCCTAGATCGAGTGTAAGCTTCCGTTATCGTGGTGGATTGAAATATGTTTAGTCGATTCTATAGTTTTCATAGCTTTTAATTAATGATGCTGTATTTGTAGAGAATTGGATTTGTCTATAAGATTTTGCTTAGTTTGAAGATGGCGCACTCAGCATCTTATTTACCAGGTTTCCTGGTTATTTACCAGCATATTAGTGATATTTGGTTAAGCAGTTAATTGAATGAGTAACAGAGAAACAGACAAACAGACTTGAATCTTAAAAACTGTTCTACTGCTTTTTCTAAGTATCCTAGACTCTTTTTTTTTAAATTTGCTACCAAGTACAGACTTTTTGTCCTCTATTCCTTTATTAGTGTATTACTTCTTTATAATATTAGTATAGATAAAGGAATAGATAAGACTCTGCTTATTTTACATAGCGCTATGTAGCTTAAAACAAAGCAAAAGCTTATAGAAAACCTACTAGATTTAAAAATTAAATTCAGTAAAAATTATACAACACTATCAATTAACGGCTATGAAAATCGTAGAATATTAAAATACGAGGGAGAGATGACGGCTAGTTATTAAAGTAACGACTTGCATAAGAAAAGTTTTAGTAGGCAGTTAATTATACAGTATGTGTCAGGCTTTTAATTCAATTTTTTTATAGAATGAATATTGAAGGTGTTGAGAGATCTAATTATAATAAGCTAGTGTTTATTTTTATGCGCTACTAGTAAAGTGGCGATTTTTAATCTAAAAGTCTTTGGTTCGAATCCTACCATAGACTATTCATATCTAACTACAGGATTTTTTACTAAATGGAAAGGGGTCGTAACTTTTACTATGGGAAGGCAATTAGGTTTTTTTGGGGGGTCATTTTAAGACCCATACCTATCGATAGAACGCATTACGGCGAAGAAATAATACCTTTACACCAAACCTTAAGGATCAAAACTGCGTTACGCGGACGCCCGCGCGGTTTCATACAAAATTACCCCGTCGTCGCGGAGTGATTTTGTATGAAACCGCGCGGGCGTCCGCGTAACGCAGTTTTGGCCCTAAAGCGTCTCGGAAACGGGACATTTGTTAAAACATATGACGATTTCGATGTCCCGTGCATGGTGGAGTTTGGAAAATAATAGGACACCATCGTTTGCTTAAACATCACGTTTTCAAGACGCTTTACCGTTTGTTGTGAAGGCATTATTTGTTCGCCGCAATACTCTATCGATAGGTATGGGTCTTAAAGTGCACCGTGGCTTTTTCAGTTATACTATCTGAGACCTTTTTGTAAACATTCAAGCTTTATCTATGATAATATTACAAAGAAGAAATATAAATGATTGTTTGTTTCAAAGATATCGAAGAGCTTTATCACTACATAGTATAAAACAAAGTCGCTTTCTCTGTCCCTATGTCCCTATATCCCTATGTATGCTTAAATATTTAAAACTACGCAACGGATTTTGATGCAGTTTTTTTAATAGAGTGATTCAAGAGGAAGGTTAAATATGTATAACTAGCGACCCACCCCGGCTTCGCACGGCTATATTAGGCATGTATTATACATATAAACCTTCCTCTTGAATCACTCTATCTATTAAAAAAACCGCATCGAAATCCGTTGCGTAGTTTTAAAGATGATATAGGGACAGAGAAAGCGACTTTGTTTTATATTACGTAGTGATGATACAGGCATAATATAGCCGTGCGAAGCCGGCACGGATCGCTAGTTTAGTTATATTTACGAGTGACGAGCAACAAAATTGATTTTAGATTCCATTGTTTAGTAAGGAAACCTGTGTCGATTTAAATGCACGCGAGGGTGGGTAGTTTTTATCTCAGTCATAAGTTTTATTTCAGTCTAGAAGCAATGTCGTAGTTTATCGCGTTAATTAATGAAATAGGTCGAACCGCTAGTCTAAGGGATTATTCTCATTAGACCGGGCCGTGTCCGGAGCGTGCCGAGGCCGGGGCGGCAACGGGCCGGAGCTCGCCCGTGTTGTAGTATTTATATTACACCGTGTGTTAAACGGGCCCGTACGGGACACGGATTAATCACTGTGTAATATAAATTGCTTCATATAAAATGTATGTAACGTTCCAAATCCGTGCCCCGTCCGGGCCACGGATGCAGCACGCCCCGGACACGGCCCGGTCTAATGAGAATAATCCCTTGCCCCGTCCGGGCCACGGATGCGGCACGCCCCGGACACGGCCCGGTCTAATGAGAATAATCCCTTGCCCCGTCCGGGCCACGGATGCGGCACGCCCCGGACACGGCCCGGTCTAATGAGAATAATCCCTTACTACGCCTTTCTGTTTAATTGCTAAAGGCAAAGGTTTAAGTCGTGCTGATTTATAGGCAATCTGTATTTACGAGTTTTAAGTACAACTATTCACTGAAATTACGTTAGTTGTTTGTTTAAAATAATAATTTATTATTGTCTTTTTCTGGTTTTATACTTCCAATTAGGCGGGTCAACTTAGCCTGCATATTTTATTAGTTCTCCATCCAAAGTATGTTAGTAACACACAACGATATTTCTAGGGAACCGGAACTTACGCGGATTGCTTCATCGAAAATACATATTTTTTAAAGTTAAGACTCCCATGAGTTTCTTGAGTCTTCTTCTTATTATTATTATGATATGCAAATATGATTTCAACTGAATAAATACATTTTGCATTTGACTTTGAAACTTTGTATGTAACCATGGCACATGAGACCATGGTACACATAACATGGTTTCGTAGAAGAAGAAGAACCATTTCCTCCATCAAAAATAGAGTCTGGCTACCGAGTCTTGGCCCTATAGAAAAGGGCGACAAATTAAAAAAATCGAATTACTATGTAATTATTGGAATAACCTATTTTGATACTTGAGAATTCATTAATTATATAATATGAATAATTATTTGTCAAGAGGAAAGGATAAAGACGCTCTCTCCATACAAACGTAGTCGACTGTTTCCTCCCTGGATAATGACACTATAGCAAATATTTTTGTTGCATAAAACTTATATAACTGCCATGACCATGCCCCTATGTTTTTTTAATATTCTAAATCTTAATTTCTATAATAATAAGAAAATGAAAAAAAAAACCAACCATAGGGGCATTGCATGGCAGTTATAGGTTTTATGCAACAAAAATATTTGTGCTAGTGTCATTATCCAGGGAGGAAACAGTCGACTACGTTTGTATGGAGAGAGCGCCGGTACCATTTCACCTTAAGTAGGTATACCAAGTATTTCATAGTAAGTTACTTAGATTTTTTGAATTTGCCGCCTTTTTCCAGGGCCATTAAGAAATCAAAATTCTCCATTGACAGGTGACATCGGAAGCCGCCTGCCGCCTCGCATGCGAAATAGAATCGGAGTTCCTTTGCCGTTCGTTCCTGTATCTAGGACCACCTCACTCATCATCATACAACTGCAGACTCTACCACCTCGATCATCATACCCTCCCGGACGGACCCTCGGCCTATTTGAACGCTGACCGCCCTCTGATTGACGATGGAGAACCAATCGGGAAATACTTTGAAAACTTCTGTGAGAGTGAGTACCTAGGATAAATAAATAACATACTTAACTCTTTCCTTGCAGTCGGGTAAAAACTTAGTAATAGTCCTGTTTTAACCCCTTTGGGTACAGAACCTTAAAAAAATCTCATATGTCGCGAGAACATACGCAAAAAGAGTTTTAGATGAAAAAAAAAAAATTGTCGGACGACAAATAGTCGTCCGACATTTGTCGTCCAACAAATAGTCGTCCGACATTTGTCGTCCAACAAATTGTCGTCCGAAATTTGTCGTCCGTCAATAGTCGTCCGACAAATAGTCGTCCGACATTTGTCGTCCGTCAATAGTCGTCCGTCAATAGTCGTCCGACAAATAGTCGTCCGACATTTGTCGTCCGTCAATAGTCGTCCGTTAAAAAATACCATATGTACGTCTTAATACATTCACAGCCAAATTAAAAACAGTAGGCCCAGGCATACATTTTCGCCGCGCCGTAGAGAGGGGATAGCTGTCTACTCTCCATCCGTCTTACGCTTTTTCGATCAGGTCACGTGTCCTGACGCGAGTTTAAGATTTTATACCCATTACAGAAAAAGTGCTCAACGCCGCTAAAGAAGTTTTCACTTCAAAAACTAATAAATATTAGTTTATTATATTAGGGTTTTAGATAGATTGTTGGATATGTAAAGATGATTAAGTCTAGCCCAAAAGGCTTTACTCAAGAGCCGTGTTGGCTTAGTAGTAGATACCTCGACTTTAATTCTGAAGGTCGTTGGTTCGAATTCCGGCCGGTCGTGAACCAATGGATTTTTCGAATCGAACCCGCAACCCTGTGTTTGGCAGTCCGGCATGGTGACCATTGTGCCAACTGGGTCGTCATATCGCAGTGTAAAGATATTGTAACAAACCAGCTACCTCCATACTAAAGGACACGCACATGATGACTTCTTTATTGTTAAATTCTTGTCAATTGGTTAATTTATTTTCGACCGTTATCCCATGGGTCTGATACCAGAGGTACTCAAATTAAAAACTAATTTATCTTTCACAATCAAAACCAAATTCAATTAAATGATTGAAAGGCTAGGTACTCTCTGCAAATAGAGCGAAACTAATTGAGAAAAGCAATAAGGCGTCTTTAGCATTTATCATTCGTGTCATAAAACGCCGCGAACATTTTTTTAATATCGAAACAAAAACTTCTTCAACATTTTTTATTATGTATATTATTATTTTACGTCATTACTCCCATGTCGCTGGTGATGGTAAAATTAATACAGGGTTATTGGTAATTATAAAATAAATCCGTAAAAGACTTCTGTGCAGCTAAACAACCAACTTTTGTTCTGCGACTTTAGGAAATTCTAACATTTTTTTGGAAAACGTTTGATGTTCAAAAATCAGCTGTTTTTTTATCAGGTCATTCAGACTTAGATAGATAGATAAACACTTTATTTGTACAACACACAAAACGTTGAAAAAATCAAAGAGTACAAGAAAGCTTATTACATTGTACAAACAGGCGACCTTATCGCTTAAAGCGATTTCTTCCAGGCAACCTTAGGATGGAGAAGGTCTGTTTAGCTTAACTGGTAGGTCGTGTGGTGTAAGAAACACATATATATATAAATACCTACCTTAGTTCAGTAGATAAAATAAAAATACTTTTTAAAAGTACTTATTTCTATTTTATCTAATAAGTATGTCTAACCTAACCTATAATCTTAATCTTAACAGCTTACTTATTACTACAATTTCGAATTTCCAAAAGTCGTCAGAAATAGCCCTCAACCGCTTTCTCATAATTACCAATAACCCTGTTTTATTATTTTTCGTCATTACCCATGTCGCTCTTTCGTAATGGAAAAATAATATACGTTTTAAATTAAAATCTTGGATAATAACTTTATAGTAAAGAAATAATATAAAACGCAGGCGCCTTTTATTATTAAAAAATGGGTTTCTATTAAGAGAGACCACACAAGTTCGGGCCGTTTTTTACGCTATACAACTTACAGAAGCACTAATTAAGACATATTATTAGCCACAACCTGAATGAGCAATAATATTATTTATAGAACATAAAAAAAACATTAAAAAAACATAAATTATTTCCAAAGTGACTTTATTAAAATACTAGCTGCTCCCCGTGGTTTTAACTGCGTAATTCTTTCGGGATCGGAGTTGAGATAAAAAGCATGCAGGAGTTCACCTTTCTTCCCAATTAGTAGTTTTTGCGTGAAGGAGTTGGTAATAAACATACAGTCTGCGACAAAAGTGGAGGCCCATCTTAAAGTTTATTATTAGAATGTTTTAAACTCAAGCAAGGCTTTAAAGTTCTGTTTGAGTTGAAAGGCTACAATCTTAAATAATAACTTAAATGAAAACTAAAATAAATCTAACAATATCTAAAACAGTAGCAGTTTAAAAACTCCACGGTGAACCTCCACTTTATTGACCTGATTGTACAGTAAGGGTCATAAGTAAATGATCGGTTTGCTACAATAATACTATCAACAAGTATTGGAGTTACGACCTTTTTCTATTAGACGTTACACACAAACATAAATACTTGAATTAAAAGTACTCAGTGTAATTATTATTTTCAACATGTTAGCTATGTCTTTAGTTGGCCGAGTGGTATAAGCCGCCACCCGCTACACCAACCGACGTGGGTTCGATCCACAGGTTACGTTGTTATAATGTTCAAATAGTGCTGCACAGGATTGTAAACGTTACGGTGGGCAGAGACTTTTGACCGTGGATTGTACGTACAGTCGTAAACAGAATTGCAAATCTACCGTAGAGTTCTACTAGTTCTAATTACTATTATGGATATTATTTTTATAATGTTCTTTCACTCGAGCTTACTCTAGAATCTTCTAGAGTAAGCTCTAGTTGAAGTTAAGAGTCCTTCAACTTGTGAATTTATTAGACGAACATTGCTTCAGTTGAAAATATTTCTTAATATATATAAATCTCGTGTCACAATGTTTGTCCTCAATGGACTCCTAAACCACTTAACCGATTATAATAAAATTCGCACACCATGTGCAGTTCGATCCAACTTGAGAGATAGGATAGCTTACATCCCGATATTCCCACGGGATCGGGAGTTACGCGGGTGAAACCGCGGAGGGCAGCTAGTAATAATAGTAATTTTCGTGCTCTACCGCGGGTTTGCATTTTTGTTGCCTGATTGAACATACCTACACTAAAAACTTTCGCATTTATAATAATAATAAGATTGAGATGACTTTCAAGTTTACTATTATTTAATATCGAATTAATGAGTATTTGGGGCTCTATGGCGGGTCTGCACTTTTGTTGCCTGATTGAACATACAAACACACAAACTTTCGGTGTTAATAGGATTGCGATGACCTTCAAGTTTACTTTCATTTAATATCGAATTTATGAGTATTTGGGGCTCTACGGCAGGTCTGCACTTTTGTTGCCTGATTGAACATACAAACACACAAACTTTCGGTGTTAATAGGATTGCGATGACCTTCAAGTTTACTTTCATTTAATATCGAATTTATGAGTATTTGGGGCTCTACGGCAGGTCTGCACTTTTGTTGCCTGATTGAACATACAAACACACAAACTTTCGGTGTTAATAGGATTGCGATGACCTTCAAGTTTACTTTCATTTAATATCGAATTTATGAGTATTTGGGGCTCTACGGCAGGTCTGCACTTTTGTTGCCTGATTGAACATACAAACACACAAACTTTCGGTGTTAATAGGATTGCGATGACCTTCAAGTTTACTTTCATTTAATATCGAATTTATAAGTATTTGGGGCTCTACGGCGGGTCTGCACTTTTGTTGCCTGATTGAACATACAAACACACAAACTTTCGGTATTAATAGGATTGCGATGACCTTCAAGTTTACTTTCATTTAATATCGAATTTATAAGTATTTGGGGCTCTACGGCGGGTCTGCACTTTTGTTGCCTGATTGAACATACAAACACCCAAACTTTCGGTATTAATAGGATTGCGATGACCTTCAAGTTTACTTTCATTTAATATCGAATTAATGCGTATTTGGGGCTCTACGGCGGGTCTGCACTTTTGTTGCCTGATTGAACATACAAACACACAAACTTTCGGTATTAATAGGATTGCGATGACCTTCAAGTTTACTTTCATTTAATATCGAATTAATGAGTATTTGAGGCTCTACGGCGGGTCTGCACTTTTGTTGCCTGATTGAACATACAAACACACAAACTTTCGGTGTTAATAGGATTGCGATGACCTTCAAGTTTACTTTCATTTAATATCGAATTTATGAGTAGCCTGCCGATACAAAGATCGCGACCGGAAACCTCGTTAGTGACGACACATCCTCTCTCTAGGAGGATGCCAGTGAGGAAGTCATAATTTATCATTTTAATTACCTACCTCGTATATATTTGCCACACAGATTTCTCGCCTTTAAGTCGCGTCTAATTATAGGTTGTTTTGGTGATATCTTTCTAATCTATAAATAATGATAGACGTCGAAAAACTCTTTCTCTTTAGTATTTTTTTCGTAAAAGTATAATGTGTTTGGACGAAGGGTTTTTAATATGAAAGAGGGTTGTTCTTGAAGTCTACGCAAACATACGTACGCGTTTCGCTAATTCTTTTTTGTTTTGTTTGATATTGTCAGGAGAATTTTCTTATGAAAGAAAAAATGATAAAAATCACGTAGAAAATCATTACGCGGGTGAAACCGCGGGGCGGAGCTAGTCACTACATAGTATAAAACAAAGTCGCTTTTTCTGTCCCTATGTCCCTATATCCCTATGTATGCTTAAATCTTTAAAACTACGCAACGGATTTTGATGCGGTTTTTTTAATAGATAGAGTGATTCAAGAGGAAGGTTTATATGTATAATACATGCATAATATAGCCGTGCGAAGCCGGGGCGGGTCGCTAGTATTATTATAAAGAAGAGATATTGGATTTATAATGACTAGCTTATGGTTTTTAATTGGCTCTTAAATAAAAATAAAAAGACTTCGGACCTTATTCAGTGAGTTATAATAAGTTAATTCCAGACTGCCTTTTGAGCTTTAAGCTAAGCTAAACGAGCCAACATGTTGCATAGAAATAAGGAAGTGAACCGAAGCGTGCTTTATCGGTATTTATCTATCGGTAATATTTTCATAAGATAGAGCTTTAAATCTTCGAGAGCTTAAAGTTAGCCGCTTTATCCGGGACGTGATTTATCGATTAATTCGATAAACATACCGTTTACCTGTGTACATTCAGGGGAGGTATTTCACTGTACATCGTGTCAGCATAGAAGCGTGTCTTACGTGTGAAACTATATTGTAATACAAGCTGCGCCCCGCGGTTTCACCCGCTTAAGTCCCGATCCCGCGGGAATATCGCGCTAAAAAGTACCTAGTCTTAATGTTAATTCAGGTCTTTAGCTCATACATACTGAAATTTCAAGTACTGGTAATGTTAGATTTTTTTTGCAAAATAAATCCAAAACAACCTAAATCTCTTAAAAAAAGTACATTCTCCTTTAACTGATAATGATGTGAAGCATTGGTAATGTTAATTTTTTTTTACAAAATAAATCCAAAACAACCTAAATCTCTTAAGAAAAAGTCCATTCTCATTTAACTGATAATGATGTGAAGCATTGGTAATGGTGATGTTAGATTTTTTTTACAAGATAAATCCGTTAAAACCTAAATCTCTTAGAAAAAATACATTCTCCTTTAACTGTTATTGATGCATTGGTAATGATAATGAGACGTTACAGCGACACGCTACAATTGGTTGCAACTTGCAACCAGAGTTGCCAGCACTCGCTAACAACGTCCGTTCACCCTCTATAATTACAGAGTGAAATGTAAATATAATTTCAGTGTTACCAGCGTTATTTTATTTTAATCCGTTTGAAACTAATTATTCTATTTTTTTACTCTAAATCATAGTAATATAATTTATCTAAAATCTAGACATTTTTATTAGACAAACTAGCGACCCGCTCCGGCTTCGCACGGCTATATTATACATATAAACCTTCCTCTTCAATCACTCTATCTATTAAAAAAAACCGCATCACAATCCGTTGCGTAGTTTTAAAGATCTGAGCATACAAAGGGAAATAGGGACAAAGGGATACAGGGCCGGCGAAAAGTGACTTTATTTTATACTATGTAGTGATATTATCGTTATAAGTCCAATCAAATAATATTTATTAGAACTTGCAAGTCCTTATATTAGGGCTATTTCACCGCAACTAAACCTCTTTAGTTGGGTCCTCTTCGCGTGAAGATGGAGTAGGCTTGCCTATTAGCACCTATCTATATTCTCAGCTTAGGCGTAGGTACCGTGTTGAGACAAAATGACTCGTCGATCAATACGTCAATACGTTACATAAATTTTTCGTAAGAAAAATGCATTCATGCAGGATTCGAACCCACCCACGGCTTTTGGAATGAAACTCAAGGTATCAACTACTGGGCTAACACATTTTTATTACAAACTAGCTGCGCCCCGCGGTTTCACCCGCGTAAGTCCGATCTTTAAATTCTCACCTTTTAAACCTTCCCTAGACCTCCACGAATAATTCAAGACCAAGATAAGATAAATCCGTTCAGCCGTTCTCGAGTTTTAGCGAGACTAACGAACAGCAATTGATTTTTATATATATTATTATTACAAATTAATATTTTAATAGTTTGCTCATTTTACAATACTCTTATTCATGCCCATAAAAAAGTGAAAATATAAATTCGCCTATATCTACTTATCGTGTTGACTCAGGACCTTGATTTGTACACGCCTAATAGGGACTATAGACCTTAGTATCTGGTATGAATTTTAACTTGCTAGGTCCACCCGTTCCTGAGAAAATCGTTGTTGTAAAAACACACACACACACACACACAGACAGACAGACGGACAAGAAAGTGGTCTTCGGTTGTTTTTTTATATTTTGAGGTACGGAACCCTAAATGAAATACAAGTAAGTATTTAAGTACCTCTACTTATAAAAAATATTGCGGACACGTTAGCTTGAGCCCTAAAGCTGGCAACACTAACTATTACCACCATTGTTATCCATTCTAATCGTGATGCGTCTATTGTGCTGTCAGAATTGTCATCATAAAATAAAATGAACCTGCTAATATCCTATTACCTTTCCATCTATAAAACAGGATGCTATCAATATTGCACGTAGTTTCTCGGAGCTTCGGACCTACATACAGTAAGGGTCATAAGTAAATTATCAGTTTGCTACAATAATACTATCAACAAGTATTGGAGTTACGACCTTCTTCTAATAGACCAGGGGTTCCCAACCTTTTTGTTTGTCTACTGCCCACTTTAAGAATAAATTATTTTTTAACGCCCCCCTTTTTAAACGTACTTAAAAACCGCTAAGTACTTTTATCTGATTATTGAAACGCAACTTTATAGTATTCGGACAGAGTATCTTTTATTGAAAATAAAACAAACATAATCAATTCTTTTATAAAAACTAATGTGAAGGTTGAATCTGATGCTGTTCAATAAGTTTGTTGATATCAGGTTCCAATTTACTCAAAAACAGCCGCAAGTCGCCACGTTCGGTAACACGACCCCAAAGCCCTACACAACGCCCCCTTTTTTTTCTGGGTCTCTTACCGCCCCCCTTTAGGCCTGCAGCGCCCACAAGGGGGCGTTATCGCCCACGTTGGGAAAGACTGTAATAGACGTTACACACAAACCTAAATACTTGAATTAAAAGTACTCATTGTGATTATTATTTTCAACATGTTAGCTAAGTCTTTAGTTGGCCGAGTGGTATAAGCCGCCATCCGCTACACCAACCGATGTGGGTTCAATCAACAGGTTACGTTGTTATAATGTTCAAATAGTGCTGCACGGGATTGTAAACGTAACGGTGGGCAGATACTTTTGACCGTGGATTGTACATCAAAGAATGTTTTATTGTGGTCCCACTTGGTTTGCCCCACTACTGCAGTGAAAAAAAATAACTGTGAACCCACCAGTGAGGCATAGAAGTGGGAACACAGTTAATCAAAATATTAACGTGTGTACACAGAAAAAAAGGTCTCTTAAAGAGAATAATTTCTTGTTTTTAATAAATGTTCTTAAAAAAAATTAAAGAACATTTACTAAAAATAAGAAATTATTCTCTCAAGAAACCTTTTTTTGTGTACACACGTTGAATAACATTTTGATTAACTGTGGTCCCACTGCTATGCCCCACTGATTGGTCCACAGTTATTTTTTTACCGTAGACTCACTGCACTTGGTTTTAATTTATTTCAAATTAGAACTTTAAACTAATATGGTTATTTCCATCAAGTTATTTGAGACGGCATATTTACCATATACTCAATATTTCAATACTGTTGCAAGCACCAATTTCACGAGACTGGAGAGAGAAATAAAGATAAGTATCCCGTTTTAATAGGTAACCTTAGTTGTGTTTTATGTCAGTATTTAAATGTAAGTTAACTTGGATAGGACGGAAACGCATGTCTAGAATGGTTCGATAATAACATATGTAAATGTTGGTACCTATACCTAATTGCTAGGTAGTATAATTTAATTTTAGTTAGGTATTTGTTTTACGCGGCGCGGCGCCACACGCATTCTTGTAGTGCCAGAGAAGCGCGAACTATAGGTTAGTATTAACTATAGCTTTTTCATTTAAAAAGCTTATACCATCGATTGGCCTATACGTATAGTATCGATAGTATTGTTGCTCGCGCAGAATCACTACATAGTATAAAACAAAGTCGCTTTCTCTGTCCCTATGTCCCTATGTATGCTTAAATCTTTAAAACTACGCAACGGATTTTGATGCGGTTTTTTTTAATAGATAGAGTTATTCAAGAAGAAGGTTTATATGTATAATACATGCATAATATAGCCGTGCGAAGCCGGGGCGGGTCGCTAGTAAACTATACAACAATACATAGATAGTATCGTTAGTATTGCCTCGTTTTGAGCTCTCGATACTATCGGTTTTTAATGAACTATCGATAGACTATCGATTAGGGATCGGCGATACTACTATAGGTACGTAAAATTAGCTCAAATGAAATTTCAAAGAATTTATGGCTATGACTCAGTAGATAAGTAGGTATCGTTAACCATTTCTAAAAGTCTTTATTAAATTTCTACATGTAATAAAGCATTGAAGAACATTTACAAAACAAGTTCGCTTTTAATTACGTATTCTTCATATTTCAACATAAATATTTAAATACGATCTTTGAAAAAATAAACCTCATCAAAATCCGTTGCGAAGTTTTAAAGATCGAAGCATAAGTACATAGTAACAGACCGCGGGAGGCGACTTTCTTTAATACTCATCACTATCACTTGTTCCCGGATGTTCCCGGTTGCATCCCTCTCGGGAGCCCGGGGTCCGCTTTCCTACTTTTACGCCTCCACTTCGCATGATCTTTAACTTTGTTTGAAGTTGAAGATCGACTTTGTTTAATACTATGTAGTGATATTTTAATAAATACCATTTCTACAATTTACATGCAAGCTTTTGCATTGCATTTGTTGGCATAAAATTTACAATCTATTGTTCTGTGATATGGAGAGGCGTCACTTACTAATATAGTTGCATAAAATTGCAATTACCTGTAGCTGAGTATACACAGTTATTACTTGCGTTTTCTCTGTATATGTTTACGATGTAAATGATGGAATATGTGCTGGCACTGTTAGATGAATGAGTTTCACATGTTAATTAGAATGATTTATTAGATCCAACTGAGTATGAATTCAGTTGGCATGATTCTGCAGCCGGGCGCGCAGGCGGTTGTAGAATACAAAGCTGTAGATATTTAGTTCAAGCTGTAGGTTATGGTAGTTATATAAAGGTCTCTGCATACGTGACGGGATTTTTCTCTGCCGTCCCGTCCGGTACGGAAAAGATCACGTTACGTATGTTTAAAGTCCACGAACTTTAAGAACAATGCACGTCACGTCCCCGTCCCGTCAGAGGTTTTATACCGTTACGTATGCAACGACCTTAAGAAAGCGGTTAGGGGAAACTTCTGTGCACTTAATCAATCAATTTTTGTTCTATAACTCCTGCAAATTAATAAATTGAGGTTATGTTCGCGGTAATCAGCTGTTATTTACACGGAGAGGTCGTTAACCTGAAGATTGTTCTAAGTCAGGGGAAATTTCTGTGCACCTTAACTATCATAATTTTTGTTCTACAACTCTTGAAAATTCGAAAATTTAAAAAATAAATTGGGGTTATGTTCTCGAAAATCAGCTGTTATTTACACGGAGAGGTCATCCTTTAAATTACTTATACTTATTTTTTGAGCTTTATCGTTTGTTCTAAGTCAGGGAAAACTTCTGTGTACCATAACAATCAATTTTTGTTCTACAACTTTTGACAATTCAAACTTTTAAAAAAGAAATTTAGGTTATGTTCTCGAAAATCAGCTGTTATTTACACGGAAAGGTTAAGGTTAACGCTTAAGATTATACTTATTTTTTAGTTTTATCGGCTGTTCTAAGTCTGAATGACCTTTATTTAAAACACAACCTCAAAATATTTCAATTTTTTTATTTTATTTCCAAAAGTTGTACAACAAAAGTTGATTGCTAAGGTGCACAGAGGTAGCTTTCATTGGCTTTTTATATAATTACCAATAAGCTTGTATTAGTTATACTTTTTTTGTATCTGTAGAGTTTTTCTTTCTAAAGTGGTTTCTTATCCGTCCAGCTGTGATGGTTGTCGTAAGATCGAACATTGCATGCATCAGTTTTTATCGCGAGCGCAATCAGCGCCAACGCAATACGCAATACAGTTATCCAATAGATGGCATTTACGAGTTTTAAAAGCAGCAAATGCCATACTAGTTTTTATTTTCTATAATAAATAGACTGCAATGACAACAACAGTTTGAAGTTAAAATACTTAGGAATAACCATAGAGTGGCGTAGAGTAGAGAGGCTTCATTACGGACTGAAACATAAATCTATTTCTCTTAGAAGGTAAACTTTACCGTTTTCCTACCAACAATAAAATTACTTAAATTGTGATCGACTGAGATTTTCACTGTAAAATTTATTGTTCAATTTTGTATTTTGGTTTATGGTTTCTTCGTGGATAATTGAGGTGGATAACAGAAGTAAATCATCGCATGCGCGATATTTCAAGATATCTGAGCTGATTAAATTATGAAGTAACTGTCTTCTTCTTCTCGTATAGTGGTGTGGCTCACCTATTGTTAAGGCCTCTTAAGGCCTCTAACTTGACCTTACGACTGCTCCTAGAGGTAGCAACCGGGACTAACAGCTTAACGTGCCTTTCGAGGCACGGAGGGCTCACGAAAACACATTTTTGCCACACTACTAATTGGCCACCCATCCGCGCCAGGCGTCGCTTAATCCGCACGACCATAAACAATCAGCGAGCGTCGCTTAGCTGTGAGCCTCCTCGACTAGTAACTGCGTGTGCTTTACTTTAGATCGGACCTAAAGTTGGTTGTAATAGATCCTATAGTGAGTAGTGACACGTCCAGTTTCTCAATCAACTACCTCGGTGGTCTACGCGTAACGGACCGATCACTGCTTTATTGAACATCGCATCTATTGATAAAGCAACTCTACAAAACGTGAGCTTAAATTTTTTGAAAAAATAAAAAATTAACGTGTCGCCAGACACGCGTTTGGAACGAATTCCCTTTGCCTTCTATACAGGGTTATTGGTAATTATACTAGCAAGCTGTTGAGGACTACGTCTGTGCACCTTATCAAACAACTTTTGTTGTACGACTTTTGAAAATTCGAATTGTATGTATACTAGCAGCGCTCCGCGGTTTCACCCGCGTAAATCCTGATCCCGTGGGAATATAAAATATAAAATAGCAGCCTTCCTCGATAAATAGACTATCCAACACAAAATATTTTTTCAATGCGAACCAGTAGTTCCTGAGATTAGCGCGTTCAAACAAACAAATTCTTCAGATTTATAATATTACTAGCGACCCGTCCCGGCTTCGCACGGCTATATTATGCATGTATTATACATATAAACCTTCCTCTTGAATTACTCTATCTATTAAAAAACCGCATCAAAATCCGTTGCGTAGTTTTAAAGATTTAAGCATACAAAGGGATATAGGGACAGAGAAAGCGACTTTGTTTTATACTATGTAGTGAAGTATAGATATGAATGTGGTAGTTTAGTGTCTCTTACGGTTTTTAACCCCCGACGCAAAAACGACGGGGTGTTATAAGTTTGACGTGTCTGTGTGTGTCTGTCTGTGGCATCGTAGCTCCCGAACGGATGAACCGATTTTGATTTAGTTTTTTCATTTCACGGTTTCGTAACGTGTCTGTCACATTTTTTCCGGTTAGGTACCCTCGCCAACCCGCGAAAAGGAACTTCGTTCTAAAATAGGTATTCTGTTGTTGTTACATTTTAGTAGTCGAAAATATAGAAAAACTGGTTGCCTGTAAAGTCGGTATACGGGCGAAAGTTTTACGTGACAACAACTGTGCTCGAGTGGAAGGGACGCGTGCCTTTCACTTTTTATGTCTGTCTCTCTCGCTCTTAGGCGGGCTAACCATGCCCGCGTGCCTCTCACTCGCTCTCATTGTGAGCGCATAACGTCAGCGGAGCGTAACGCAGTTTCTTGAAGTGTCACCCGGCAAAACAATTTATAAAACGTTGTCACGTCAAAATATGAAAAACCCACGGTTAATCATTAACGTTTGTAGTATTATTAAAATAATAGGTACCCAGATGATCGTGTAAGATCGCTCGTCAGTTACACAATGCGAATAAGTTCATTATAAGTAGGTACCTACGTACTAACATCAAATTATTGCACTAAAACAAACGTTAAATCCATATTAATGGTTTGTAATTTAAAACAATAAAACGATACAAATCTTCGTAATTATACCATTAATGCACGGTGATTCAACGGAAGTTAATTGTTAGACGGTCTTACGATGCGATTATGAGTAACTTCTCACCTAAACGCAGATTCAAAGCCGTGTGAATACGTACCTACTAAGTACTAACAATACAATAAAGTCTGCTTTTATCAGATTGATAGATAAAAAAACATGTGAGCGAATAATTAAATTAAAATCTATACTAATATTATAAAGCTGAAGAGTTTGTTTGTTTGTTTGTTTGAACGCGCTAATCTCAGGAACTACTGGTTCGAATTTAAAAATTCTTTTTGTGTTGGATAGTCCATTTATCGAGGAAGGCTATAGGCTATTTTTTATCCCGATATTCCCACGGGATTGGGAGTTACGCGGGTGAAACCGCGGAGCGTAGCTAGTAAATAAATATTTTGCAGGACATTCTCACATCGCCATCTAGCTCCAAGCTAAGTAACTAGACTTGTGTTATGGGTGCTAGACAAAGGATATACTACTTATATACTTTTATTTTGTAAATATGTACTTATAATACATAGAAAAAACAAGACCACAGACAAATATCTAAGCATAAATACTTGTCTGAGGCGGGAATCGAACCCGCAACCCTGTGTTTGGCAGTCCGGCATGGTGACCATTGTGTCAACTAGGTCGTCTTCAGTCGCGAAACGCTGAATTCAACGTAAACCGTGAATGTAAATCCTTTACTGCTTCACACGAAGTTCATACGTTTTGGCACCTTTCGTCTAATTGATATTCTCTGCTGTGTTTTGTATTCATATTTCATAACCGTGCAAACATTTCTACTGAGAAATGATCAACAGCTCGTTTACTGTTTACTAATATAATTTTCTATTTCAATTTGTTAAGAATAATGTGTTTACGACTGTTTTAAAAGACCAATATATCTATCAAGAGTTTGTGTCGTTGAACGCGCTAATTGTAGGAACTTCTGGTTCGAATTGTTATTGAAGTGAAAACTTCTTTAGCGGCGTTGAGCACTTTTTCTGTAATGGGTATAAAATCTTAAACTCGCCGCAGGACACGTGACCTGATCGAAAAAGCGTAAGACGGATGGAGAGTAGACAGCTATCCCCTCTCTACGGCGCGGCGAAAATGTATGCCTGGGCCTACTGTTTTTAATTTGGCTGTGAGTGTATTAAGACGTACATATAGTATTTTTTAACGGACGACTATTGACGGACGACAAATGTCGGACGACAAATGTCGGACGACAAATGTCGGACGACTATTTGTCGGACGACTATTGACGGACGACAAATGTCGGGCGACAATTTGTTGGACGACAAATGTCGGACGACTATTTTTTTTGTGACTTGCGCGGGTGTAACCGCGGCGCGCAGCTATTAAGTAATATTGCAGTTAAAACGGTTAAACCTAGTTTTCCATAAGATCTAGACCATTTTCAAAAAATAACAAAATCGTACTTCGTTTATGGGTGAAATGTTACCGCTTTTTGTATGGAAATTTACAGTTTCACAGTGGTCTTAATAGATGATCCTTAAGTTTAAATCGAGAGCTAAGGTAAATAAAACGTAAATAATCGAGTCCACTTCACCCTGAGGTCGGGGTCAAAAGCTCTTGATACTTGAATACCAAGTCGAGTCGAGACGATGCAACGATTTGCGGGTAGATAAGATTATCGAAAACCGAGCCCTATTCTTGCAAGATCGTGGTTAGATTAACGGCTGGGAAAATAATATAAAGGAACCTAAAGGAGATACAAGTCTAGTAGAACGCAACTAGGGTATGAGTGATTAATAGGCTTAGCTTTAAAATCTATACTAATATTATAAAGCTGAAGAGTTTGTTTAAACGCGCTAATCTCAGGCAGGAACTACTGGTTCGAATTGCAAAATTATTTTTGTGTTGGATAGTCCATTTGTCGAGGAAGGAAGGAAAATTTCGATATTCCCCCGGGATCGGGAGTTATGCGGGTGAAACTGCGGAGCGATACTAGTATTAGATATTTATAGAGATACTATCATAGAATATCATAATGAAAAGTAGCCCTTATCCTTCCCTCGATAAATGG
Source organism: Idaea aversata (assembly GCA_907269075.1). Taxonomy (NCBI): domain Eukaryota; kingdom Metazoa; phylum Arthropoda; class Insecta; order Lepidoptera; family Geometridae; genus Idaea; species Idaea aversata. The sequence goes on from OU026084.1 coordinate 6,958,707, forward strand.
AAATGGAATTTTTCAACTCAAACCAGTAGTTCTTGAGATGAGCGCGTTCAAACAAACACCACTCCTCAGCTCAGCATCAAGGTAGAGCTTAAGAGTAAGAACGAATTATCAAAGTTTGTTTCTAATCTCAGCATGGGATACTATGCGAAGACACAAAGTAAAGTTTAAATGACGTTTACAGACGAATATTACAGATGATTTACTTGTATCGCGCAAATTGTCTGTTAGGAGTTATCCAAGGCGGTTTTGCTAGATGGTTGCTACTCCATTACGTGGCTCTGTAGTTACCCTATTAAGATTGCCATCGTGGCTGTCGGCTCATTTTATTGTACAGCAAAACACACACAATTTAATGAACCATTCAAATATTCCCGTAAAGATACCGTTGTATACAGATTCATTCCTTTGCATTTCCTTTTCTAGAATGGTTTTATGTAATTACGGGTTGTGGTTATCCGCAGTCATCAATATAGCGATAGCGGTTGCTATGCTACATAGAATGCAGTTTTCAATTAAAGAGGCTGGCTTTAATTTATTTACTGATTAAGGAAAAGTAGGTGCAAAATCAACAAAACATCTTCAATATCTATATATTTATAAAAGAGAAAAATCACTCAACTACAGGCGCCAGGAGTCTCAAATTTTGCAAAAGGGTTCCTTTTGGGACGTAGGTGCTCATTAAGACGGGATTTTACGAAATTCAATCCCTAAAAGGGGGTAGGAGGGGATAATACATTCTGTAGTTTATAGCAACTATTATGAAAAAATGAACGATGGGCCAAAATAACAACAGAATGGTCCCCCATAGGGATAAGACCATACGCGGCAGACCAAGGCGATGATGGCGGATGATTTTGACTCCTATAGGAATGATTGGTGTGAAATAGCTACAGATTGTGATCAATGGAAGAAAGGTAGAGAGGCCTTTGCCCTGCATTGCGACAGTGTAGGCTCTTAATAATAATTATGTAGGTACTTTATCAATATCAATTTGAAGGAAACACTAACGCGGGTAAAACCGCGGTAGCGCTAGCTGCGCTACCGCGGTTTTACCCGCGTTAGTACAAAAATAAAGGACAATACCATAATCTAAATTAAAACATTAGCATATTTGGTCGTAACGGTAGCCAAACCAAAACTGTCTGATATCAAAACACCCACAGCGCTACTTTATTAAATTACTTTTGGTAATTTGATGGTGTCCAAGTTGAATAGACGATCGACAGAACCGATAGGTGCGTGTCGATGTAATTTACTTATGATTACAATAAGCTGATTCACGTTGTGACTGTTACCTAATCTGTGACGACAGAGTTGCATTTCGGTGCAAAAACTCTCAATAGCTATTGATACAATGAAGCTTTGACGCTCGCGGCGGTCGTGCGTGCCTCTGATAACGGTCATACACGAATCATAGTTTTTGTAAGGTCACCGCGTTCCAGACCCATTTTAGATATAATTGAATCAAGTGTTAAAGTACAGGTATTTATTGGACGTGCCGAAACGTTTCCAAGATTTCCCAATAGAGAAAGATCGAGATAATTTAGAGCAAACATTTTACAGATATTTTTTTCCGTTTTAGAATAAAAAGTATCTCAATTGCAACTATAAACAAATAAACAAATCCATCGAGTAGTTTAGAAGATATGATGACATACAAACATACAAGATAGGCGCGAAAAACATAACCCCTTCCTAGCAATCGGTTAAGAAGTAAACGGTGCTGTCTGGAAAATAAAATAACGGAAGAAAAATTAATTTTACATTATTTTCAAGTAGGTATCTATCATAAGCAAAAACTATTCAATCAAGCATTCCATAATAACTACCTACACCTACATAAATTAGGGTTATTGGTAATTACTAATTATACTAGCAAGCCGTTAAGGGCTAATTCTGTGCACCTTAACGATCAACTTTTGTTCTATGACTTTTGACAATTCAAACATTTTTTTGAAAATTCTGAGGTTAGGTTTACCTGAAAATCAGCTGTTCCATACACGGAGAGGTCATTAACCTAGAAATTTGACTTATTTTTTAAGTTTTATCTACTGTTCTTAGTCTGAATGACCTTTGTTTAAAAAAATCTGCTGTTTTTCGAATTCACATAACCTTAAAAATTTTCATATATTTTTTTCGAATTTTCAAAAGTCGTAGAACAAAAGTTGATCGTTAAGGTGCACAGAAGTAGCCCTCAGCGGCTTGCTAGTATAATTTCCAATAACCCTGTATAAAAGGCTAGACATGTACGTAGAGTATTGTATATTTACTCCTACCAATAGTTGTGGTTATGCCAGTCGGCGCGACGTATAGTTAGCGGCCTTGCCCGGCCTTGGTATCGTCATTTTACACGCGGGTCAGTGCACTCAAGCCTTCGTATAAAAACACAAACGACAAAATATACTCTTGAATTAGGAAAATATTTTCATCTAGCGACCCGCCCCGGCTTCGCACGGCTATATTATGCATGTATTATACATATAACGCTTCCTCTTGAAACACTCTATCTATTAAAATGTGGCACTCGGGGACTGCCGCGGTAAAGCTATTGCATCGTGCGAGCTTCGTACAGTCGTACCATATACATACACGTCAAGCGAACGCTCGGCCGAGCAACATGGTAGGTCGGGTAGGGGGTGTTAGGTTTTATTTTCGTTACGTAATTTCTTGATTCGGTCGCCGCGCTCAAAGCCAGCGATAAAAGCTATGCAATAGCTTAAAACCGCATCAAAATCCGTTGCGTAGTTTTAAAGATTTAAGCATACATAGGGAGTGACATACAGCGGAAAGTGACTTTGTTTTATACTATGTAATGAAGTCTACAAATTTTTTGATTATCTTATAAACAGAACAATCAATGTCATTCCTATCCATTTAGATTAATAGGTATTCGTGCTTCTAATTTTAAAGTAGGTAAAAATATTTTAATAAACTTAGTGACTAACACTGATGGATGTTTATTACCTTACTTACTAATAGGAACCAATTTACATATAAATCATGATATTTGGAAGCTCGTGTATTCGGTTGATATATTTGATGATACCGTTGAGACTTTGCGTATTATAATAGAAGTCATTAAGTCTACATGCAAAGACGAGTCAGATTTGACAGATACAAATTAAAATATTGATAGGATCCGCATACTTTAATGCCGCAAACGGTCCATCCCTGTTTTCTGCATAAAGATTAATATTAAACAAGATCACAAAACATAAAAAGTATAGCTTTAGCGTAAACGTTTCTCTATAATTATAAGCGTGTTTTCCTTGAAACAGTTCAGTTAATAAGCAAACGACTTCTTAGGTCTTAGATGTCTAGTGGCCGGGTAACGGCATAGCACAGCATATCAACATGATTGCAGAGACCCTGGTTTGACAACCGTTAGATCCTTGTTCGGACACTTCCGACCACGGGCCTCACCGAGACTTGTTCTTAATCATCTAGCTCTTAAATATGCCATCCTTCATGACTTGACGTTTATTGGAAGCTGTTGAAAGATGCCAGATAAGAAATAGTCTGTAATACCTTTCACGACCGAGGCTTAACAATCGGGATATAATATCGAAGGCATTCGCTTCCTTTCTCACGTTTACTTAAAATGGGATGTTTATATTTTATGAATAAGAAATCCTCAAGACGTCTATGCATTTAGGAATGAGTCTATTGAAAAAATAACGACTTTATAAACCAACAAAAACATAGAATTAAGGCATTATGAAGAAAGTTAAATGAAGTGAAGTAATGAAAAGGTGTTTCTTTTTTTCTAAATTTAATTTAACACGGCCACGCATCCAATCTGTAACCTAATCTAGCGGCAAGATTATGAAAAAACAATAAAAAATAAAACTCTACCGAAGTTATTTTCTTTTTGTTAAAGTGTGAAAGACAAATAGAAAGAAAAAATATTAAAGCCTACTTTTTGAATGTAGAGTAAGCCTTCGAAGAAATCAAGGTGCAAGGTTATTAGATTAGACGTGTAAAGTCAAATAGTTGTACCTAGACCTACTATATTTTTACTTTCTTCGCGAACTAGTAAAAAAAAAACAAAATTGTTACAGTCGAACGGAGAACCTCCTTCTTTTTTGGAGTCGGTTAAAAATATCTTTGCTTTGATCACAATTTAATTAAGTAGTAAGTACCTACCTGTGTGTAAGTCCTTGATAAAATTAATTGAATATGGCAAATAGAACTAGAGTGTAACAAAAATAAAAATGGAATTTGTGATTACAAGGTGCTGTTCATCGATTAACCAATCTCGAATCCTTCGAACATAATCGTGGGAATTGTTAGATAATTCTTACAATTCGTTGGAGCGTTGCAAATATGCTAGCCGATGCCGATGGTGCAGCAAAGTCAACGACACCGCCCGAAGAGGAAGTACCTACACAAACACGACTTAGCTGGAACGATCTTTACGTGGTTCACTCTAGAAATATTATCTTCTAATATATAAATTACGTGTCACGTTGTTTGTGCGCGATGGACTCCTAAACTACTTAACCGATTTTAATCAAATTTGCACACCGTGTGCAGTTTGATCCAACTTGAAAGATAGGATAGCATACATCTTAATTTATCCCGATATTTCCTAGGGGTCGGGAGTTACGCGGGTGAAACCGCGGAGCGCAGCTAGTCTAATATATATAAATTACGTGTCACGTTGTTTGTGCGCGATGGACTCCTAAACTACTTAAAAGATCAAATTTGCACACCGTGTGCAGTCTGATCCAACTTGAAAGATAGGATAGCTTACATCTTAATTTATCCCGATATTCCCACGGCATCGGGAGTTACGCGGGTGAAACCGCGGAGCACAGCTAGTAAACTATAGTTGATTTAGCTCAGTGTATCTACATATAGGCGCCAGTTCTCTTTCTACCCCACTATTGCAGACTAATAACAAAGACCGTAGATGTCACTGCCTTGAGCCATTAATCATGTCCATGCATCTAAAATAAATAGCATGTCTTGAATTGCTCATGATCCTTCGGGGTGTCATTACCATAATAAGTTAGGCATTATATAGAGAAGGTAAATTATGATAGACAGATGAAATGAACGGAGTAAGCCGTACCTTGATCCTACACGTTTGAAAAACTTGGCTAGAGAAACTGGTAAACTAGTTCATGTTCTATAACTATGTTGAAAATTACAGCTTAGGGTGTAATTTTTGTTTCTATTTAATTCACGTAACTGTTGACAATAAGCACCTCCGGCATGTGAAACAAAGTAGCTATATTTCAGTAGCGAGAGGTGAAATTTCCATTTACATTAGTATAAAACAAAGTCACTTTCCGCTTGTCTGTCCCTATGTATGCTTACATCTTTAAACTACGCAACGGATTTTGATATGGTTTTTTTTTAAAGATATTATATGTATAATACATGCATAATATAGCCGTGCGAGGCCGGAGCGGGTCGGTAGTTACAGATAAGAAAAATAAGATAAAAACACCAAAGAGATTTAGTAAAGTAGTTTTATCTTAGCATCTATGTGTAAACTCTATATTACTGATAATGGCAGCAATGTTGTGATAGTATAAATACCTCTAGAGTATCTCTAGAGTATCTCATCTTTTAATTTCAATTTCAATATACCTACTAAATTTTCTTAACGGTGTTTTTAAACTTATGATACTTATTACGCTGTGTCGGCGCAACTTATATCAAATTAGACGAAGCCACATCACGTCTTTGTATTGATAGCTAATATAGCTAGAATAGCTACCTAACTGTTACCGAAGCGGACCACCTACAATCTTTCAACATGTAAATATTTTTTTGTCTTTTCTTTACTTAGCAGGAAAATATATTCATTTAAATTTATATTTGATTAGTACTAACTACTGTTACTGTATTTTTTGCGTCATCATTGATTCCGTTTCGCAAAAGTTCAAAGTTTTCCCAATGGCTTATAGGCTTGTCATCTTTACTGACGAAACGGTGGAGAATCCGGCGCCGGCGCTCCTTTGTCCAAGAGATTTTGGCGGTCAACGTCCTAAATCGACAGTTTAGGTTTGGTCGCGAATATGTCCAGGCTTCTGGCTTCGTCGCTAAGCTAACGATTAGGAACGCTTCACAGCTCTGACGCATTCCAATCGCTCACCTCTTTTCATCTAAATACTGACAATGTATTCTTATTCTTAAACACTTCTATTGTTTCTATTTCAGACAGTAGTTACATTGATTTCTTTTCACACGTCCATGTCTCGTCTACTGGAATCAGAGCACGATCATTAACTCTAGACCGTTGAAAATAATTATTGCCGATTACCATATGGGTGCTAACAATTAAAATTACACGTTAGCCTAAGTATAAATATGGTCTGGCTGTTATCATAACGTTCAAATAGCGTTACAAATTCTCAGTATATAGGGGAGCTCTACGCTCATCATGTGCGTGTGAAAATCTAGAATAGTCAGCCGCGGGCGGTGAGCTTTGTGCTGTTGGCGTAATTGCAGTAGCCACTAGATATAGGGCCGTATTTAGAATCCTGCGCTAGGTAGTTGCGTTTTACTGCAATTTCGTATCGTTTATGATACGTGCACGCAGTCCTGCCTAATCAGATATCCTATAAAAATTGTATAAGAGTAACTGATGCTGTAAATTCATTGACATCTTACCATGGTCATGTAGAATCGATACTGCGATATGGTGTCATGTTTTGGGGTAACTCGGTTGAAAGAAGTGCAGTATTAAAGCCCAAAAAAAATGTGCCAGAGCAATCTTTTCTCTCAAACAAATAGAAAGCTTATTTTGTAAACCATATTTTGAAAAGTACAAGTTATTGACTTTACCATGCCTGTACGTACATTTATGAGATCTCAGTATTGGCGAGAACACATATAGATCTATTTGATACTTTCAAAGGTAAAAGACATAAGAACAAACTGTAATTGTAATATAACATCTATATAAAATTGTGTAATTATCTTGGGAAATGTTAACGTATACGGTACAAACCTTAATCGCATGCCTTACGGTGGAGTAAAGTGATTATTTAACTATTCTGCAACACCAATACTACTTATGTACCCTTATTAGCAATGAATGAATTATGAATTAAAGATTGTCACAGAGAGTTATTAGTAAAGTCTGTAATTTAAATAAATGAAGCTAAACCTAGTTTGTGTTTAAAACGTCGCACTTGCTTATTATAGTTTTGTTTGTTTTAGAACCAGCAAGTAATCCGTCCGGTGAGCTGCCGGTTACGATAGAACATCAACAGGACACGAACGTGCCTAGCAACTTGACGAGAAACGATGCCAACTGCGACAAGACTGGCACTTGCTACGATGGTAATTGACGTTTCATAGATAATCGCTCGAAATTACTAAGGTTTCATCGTTTAATAATCTCTTATTTCTATTTTAGTGGCGGTGTTGTGCAAGGACACGAGAATAGCTGTACAGGTTCGCACGAACAAGCCTTTCAACGGGCGGATCTACGCTTTGGGACGCTCTGAAACCTGTAACATAGATGTTGATAATAGCGACTTCTTCCGTTTGGACCTCACTATGGCGGGACAGGATTGTAACACGCAGAGCGTGGTGAGTTTAACCACTATATAACACACTAGCTGCGCTCCGTGGTTTCACCCGCGTAACTCCCGATCCCGTGGGAATATCGGGATAAAAAGTAGCCTATAACCTTCCTCGATAAATGGACTATCCAACACAAAAAGAATTTTTCAATTCGAACCAGCAGTTCCTGAGATTAGCGCGTTCAAACAAACAAACAAACTCTTCAGCTTTATAATATTAGTATAGATTTAAGGGGTTTGTGGTGGTTGGTTAAGGGTGTGTTTGGTCAAAGTGCACGTTTGGCCAAAGGAGTATTTCGTCAAACTACACGTTTAGCCAAACTATTTTTGTCAAACTATAAAATCGTGTAAAAAGAAAATCATATTTGTTGAATTAAACATAAAAACCAAAACTTAAATTAATTATGTCTGGGGTGTTTGGTCAAGGGTGTGTTTGGCCAAAAGAGTATTTCGTCAAAATCTTGTATTGTCATGGGTGTATTAAGTCAAACTACACGTTTAGCTAAATGAGTGTTTTGTCAAACTATAAAAATGGTGTAAATAAAACATATTTGTTGAATTAAACACAAAAACCAAAACTTAAATTAATTATGTCTGGGGTGGATTTGGTCAAAGTGCACGTTTGGCCCAAGGATTATTTCGTCAAAATCTCGTATTGTCTTGGGTGTATTTAGTTAAAATGCACGTTTAGCCAAAGGAGTGTTTTGTCAAACCATAAAAATCGTGTATAAAGAAAAACATATTTGTTGAATTAAACATAAAAACCAAAACTTAAATTAATTATTATACTTCATAATTAGAGGATGACATTAGAATCAATACCAGAACTTTGTAACCTATAATATCTATAATATCCTTTCAGACTGGCGTATATTCGAACACAGTAGTACTCCAGCACCACAGCGTAGTGATGACTAAAGCGGACAAGATCTACAAAGTGAAATGCACATACGACATGAGCTCGAAGAATATCACATTCGGAATGGTGCCTATCAGGTTAGTAGAACGATAGCGCTCTACAATTTAAATTGTGTTGTACCTACAACGTGTCATACCAAAACACTGTCCGACATTATTTACCGTATGTATTTGTATTTGTATACGGGCTGTTTTCCGCGACTAGACCCTTTTAATTGGGTCCTTTTTGCGTGAAGATGGAGTAGGCTTGCCCAGCACCTACTACCCTCTTAGCTCAGTCGACCATGTCCAGAGGAGAGAACTTGTCAATACTTCTGGAGCCAACTAAGCCGCGGGTTTCATCACGATGTTTTCCTTCACCGTAAGAGCAATGTCAATTAGCGCACATAAATTTTTCTTAAGAAAAATACATTGGTGCACGGCCGGCCTGGATTCGAACCCACGACCTTCAGAATGAAAGTCGAGGTATCTACCACTAGGCCAACACCGCTCTCTTAGTTATTTACCGTATAATTTATTCTCGTTCGCATTTAACTGAGATGTTACGTGATATGGTAGTGTAATATGATAAAATCGAGCCCAAAAGAGTCGGTTACATATATACAAACAAGCAAGCAAACATACAGGTGAAACTAATAAAAGCGTGTTAAAAATAAGGCTACTGTGTGACAGCCAGTAGTGTAGCTAGGTGGACAAGGGCCCTGGTGCATAGGGAAAGAATCGGGCCCTCATCCCCTTTCCGCGTTGCTCGAACTTATATTGGCCTTCAAAGGGGTCCGGACATTTAGTATGGGACCTTGGCATATTGTTTTTTTTTGCGCTATGCATTTACAGACCCATGCCAATCGATAGACGACTACTAACGCGTCTCGGAAACGGGATATTTAACAAAACGTATTGTCTTATGATTTTCCAAAAATTCGCGGTGCATTTTGAGACCCATACTCATCGATAGAGGGCATTACGGCGAAAAAAATTCTTGTGAGCACGCTCGAGGCTCAAGTCGAGATCCTGCTCACAAGATTTTGTTTTCGTTTTTTTTTTCTTTTTCTTACAAGATCCTTTCTTTTCAAAGCTGAGGTTAGAGGGCCCTCTGTGATCCGGGGCCCTAGTGCACTGCACCTTGCCCTACGATAGCTACGCCACTGGTGACATCCATCTTGACAGGGAATGTCGATTATAATTAGAATTTGATCGAGTTGGCGGTAAAACGCACTTAGAATCTGCATAAGAACATGATGATGTGCTAACATAAAAGTTAAATTAACTTTATCGACGCAGAATTGACTAGGTTAATGGTCATAAGAGATAATATTTACGATTAAATTATCTATTAATATGTAGTTATCGGTGGAAAACATTGAATTTTTAATGTTATGCTCCCGTTATTGGTTGGGGTTGGTTTATGAAGTACTGCATTACTATTTTACGATCATTGATTTCTCGATTTAGCGGCTCTAATGCATCAGAGCTGTCTCGCATATAACAATTGGTTGTGCTATTAGGACTGGCGTGCATCTTTTTAATTGGCTTTAAAAAGGGGGAGGTTCTTTTCTTTTTTGCGTTCATATAGATACCTAAGGAAAACTTGACAACTCCCTTTTTACACGGCTCAATCAATTGGAACTATTTGCACAAGGGTAGACCTCTGTATCGAGACAGGATTATAATTATATGAGCGAAGCAGAAAGTTCTTTATTTTTTTTATTTCAAACTTTATTTAAACAAAGTTAGTTTAAATTGAATAATTAACGAATATCACGAGTAGCAACCCGCGATATTCGTAGATGTGAAGACCTCTATCTTCCCAGAAAATAGAGGTACCTATCCCATAGTGAAATCCAGATTTCATTGGGTTCAGTAGTTTTTGAATGCACAAACCCCTATGTGGCTTGGGAGTTGTTAGGTTGTTAAAGTGCACGTTTGGCCAAAGGAGTATTTCGTCAAAATATACGTTTCTTCCAAACCTTGTTCTGTCATGGATGTATTTAGTCAAACTACACGTTTAGCCAAAGGAGTGTTTTGTTAAACTATAAAAATTGTGTAAAAAGAAAATAATTTGACTTTTATCTTAAGAATTCTACTTTCTACTATCTATCTACTAATATTATAAATGTGAAAGTTTGTGTGTGTATTGTGTATGTATGTTTGTGTTGTTATGTATGTCCTTTCCGCTAATACTACTGAACCGATTGCAATGAAATTCGGTATGTAGATAGCTGGAGGCCTGGATTAACATATAGGCTACTTTTTATCTCGATATTCCCACGGGCTCGGGACTTATGCGGGTGGAACCGTGGGGCGCCGCTAGTCTTCTAATATATATAAATTACGTGTCACGTTGTTTGTGCGCGATAGACTCCCAAACTACTTAACCGATTTTAATCAAATTTGCACACCGTGTGCAGTTTGATCCAACTTAAAAGATAGGATAGCTTACATCTTAACTTATCCCGATATTACCACGGGATCGGGACTTACGCGGGTGGAACCGTGGGGCGCAGCTAGTCTTCTAATATATATAAATTACGTGTCACGTTGTTTGTGCGCGATGGACTCCTAAACTACTTAACCGAATTAAATCAAATTTGCACACCGTGTGCAGTTTGATCAAACTTAAAAGATAGGATAGCTTACATCTTAATTTATCCCGAGATTCACACGGGCTCGGGACTTACGCGGGTGAAACTGCGGGGCGCAGCTTCTAGAATATATTTTGAGCAATCACACCGTAACGTTACAGAGACCCAGACATGATCTCCATCACTGCCGCACCCGAAGCCCCTCCGCCACGTATCCGAATCCTGGACGCTCGCCAACGCGAGGTGGAGACGGTGCGCATTGGAGACCGGCTTACCTTCCGTATCGAGATACCGGAAGACAGTAAGTTTTGTTTATCTTTTACAAGTCTTACGTCCGAATACTGAAAGGCTACTTATCTTAGTGGCTATTAAATTGACATTTATTTTCCCATTTATGTTTTCCCGGTGGAATTAATGAAGTTCATAAATTTACAACTGCCGCCGCAAGTTGGCTGAAAAACTTGGATATAGAGGTTTGATCCACGCAGGATTAATGCCATACGCAATGATGATGATGAATTGACATTTATGTGTATTATGCTTGAATAGGATAAGAGCGTCTTAAATTTTTAGGGGACGTTTGTCGTTTGAGTATTCGGGCATTAGTTCTGCAACGTGCCTACATAATATGCCTTGTACTGATATAAGGGTTATAGCTTTTTACAAAATTTTTGTTTTTTTACAGCTCCGTATGGCATCTTCGCGCGCAGTTGTGTCGCTATGGCTAAAGATTCGAAGACAACATTCCAAATCATCGATGACGAAGGGTATGTCTATGCATTTTGCTTTTATTTTTTGCGTTTGCCACTGTCACATCTGCCTGATGGTAGGTGACGATGCGGTCTAAGACATAGCACGCTTTCCTAGAAGATACCTTTTCACTCGCGACTTGAAGAACCCCACATTAAGGCACATATGACTAATTTGGCAAAAGCAAAGGGACAAGAATAGACAAATGTTGGACAATGATAAATAGAAATTGCAGGACATTCCACACATCGCCATCTAGCCCCCAAGCTAAGTAACAAGACTTGTGTTATGGGTGCTAGACAACGGATATACTACTTATGTACTTTTTTTGTAAAAAGTAATACATAGAAACAACCAGACCACAGACAAATATCTAAGCATAAATACATATCTGAGGCGGGAATATAACCCTCAACCGTGTTTGGTAGTCCGGCATGGTGACGATTGTGCCAACTGGGTCGTCAAATGATAATTATCTGTTATTTATTTTCCCAGTTGTCCAGTCGACCCGTCGATATTCCCCGCCTTCATCCCTGAAGGTAACGCCCTACAGTCTGTGTATGAAGCGTTCAGATTCACAGAGTCATACGGAGTCATATTCCAATGTAACGTCAAATATTGCCTTGGACCTTGCGAACCGGTAAGCAAAATACAATATTTCATTTCGTAAAAGGACATTCCAACTTTCAATCATACCCTGCCTCTTGGGGCTGAATTGATCATTACAATCATACAAGAAATTTCAAATTGTCGACTTCAAGTTTGACACACTACATGTTTAGATAGGTGTATCTTGAATAATCTTGATTTTAAATCAATATTGGCAAAATACTTTAGACGCAAAGCAGTATTGCTCTTGCACTGCTGTTCTCTAGTTTAGATCGTCAAAGTGCTGGTAAGTCCGATATTTGAAAATGGGCGGATAGATGAAGCTTAGGCTTTTTCCCCTTACAAAAATGGGTATACTCCCAACGCGCCCCACTAAAACGCCCACCAGTGGTGGCCGTTAGAACAATAAATGAATATTTGTCCCAGCGGCCGCCAGTGGCGGACGTGGGACATTTAAAATTGTCATATTTGTCAAAGGCATTACTGCTTAGATTGTTAAAAATTCTCATAGATATAGTAACTTAAGATGTTGCATTGCACTTTAAGACCTAGAGAGCATTACGACGCACGTACAAATAATGCCTACACACCAAATCTGTAAAGCGTCTCGAAAACGGGTTTCAAAGGTCTGAGTTTTCTTTAAGAGCGCGATGCACTTTGAGATCTATGCCTATCGATAGAGGTCATAATGACGAACAAACAATGCCTTTACACCAATTCAAGTTATTTTCAATATTTTTTTTTTCAAGGCGATGTGCGAATGGGGCAGGCAGTCAGTCGAGTCATGGGGCAGAAAGAGACGTTCGCTGCCACACAATGAGACAAACGAAGCTCAGGAAGATGATATGAACATATCTCAAGAAATCATCGTGTTGGACTTCGGAGATGAAAGACAGAGTACCGACTTCTTGCGATCTGATAAGCCTGGTGGCAGTGCTTCCGAGGCTAACTTTGGAGGTAAGAACTAGGTTTAGTATTCATTTAAAAAGACTTATCTACTAAATTTTCTAATTAAAAGATTTGTCTAATCAAAAAACTTGTCCTCAAGGAGTAAAAGTTGTCCTCAATAGACTTTTTTAATGGAAAAAGATGTCTTCAAAAAACTTGTCTAATGAGTCAAAGTTGTCCTCAATAGACTTTTTAATGGAGAAAGATGCCTTCAATAAACTTGTCTAATGAGTCAAAGTTGTCTTTAGTGAACAACAAACTTGTCTAATGAGTGAAAGTTGTCCTCAATAAACTTTTTTAATGGAAAAAGAGGTCTTCAACAAACTTGTCTAATGAGTAGAAGTTGTCCTCAGTGGACTTTCATAATGGAAAAAGATGTCCTCAACAAACTTGTCTAATGAGTAAAAGTTGTCCGCAAAAAAGATGTTCTCAACTTTTGCAACATTCCAATTTAAAAAAATCTAAGTAAAAGTTGTCCTCAATAGACTTTTTAATGTGAAAAGATGTCCTCAACAAACTTGTCTAATGAGTAAAAGGTGGCTTCCATGGACTTTTTAATGGATTTTTAACAAACTTGTTTTAATCCAACAATTTGACATTCACAGAGAAAACAGTGACCATAGTGGAACCTTGCCCCAGCAAGGCGTCAGTGTTGCTGCTCGGTGTCGCCTGTGCATTACTGATACTGCTCTACATCGCGACCATCTTCTGTTACTACATGCGCAAGTGGCTCACTCCGCCCAAGCACCTATCGTAATTTAAGCTAAAAAGCTCTTTATCCCGAAGAAATAAGGTTCATTTGATAAACTCCAACGACTGAAATCAACTCCGTCCAACTTCAATCGATCGTGGTGAGATTGGTTTACGAATATCTCTGTAACTTTATAACCACCGCGTGTTTTTGCATTTATTATTAATTTATTGCATTTAAAAGCATTTACTAGTTAAGTTAGATAGAAAAAAAAGACAATAATGATGTCGTAAAGTACTGTAATAGATTTTTTAATTTAATATTTTGCCTTTAATGGTACTTTTTAAGGCTTATTTACCTTCGTAAGAACGTAGGAAGTTTTTAGGGTCTATTTTAATGGCGTAATCGTTTCTAAGTTTACTTAGTTAAGCGTCAGACAATGCATTTATAATATTTAAGTTTTTGACCAGTTTTTGTACAATTTTTTAGTACATGTAAAATAAGTAACAATGAAAAACATTTTTTTGGAATAGTCCCTGAAAATGTCGTATTGGATTATTGTTAATTTTAGGGGATTATTCTGAATTATTAGATTGGTATTTAGATTCTAAGACATTTCTTTTAATTAATGAATTAGGCATATTTTAGTATTTTAAAGTTTTTTTTTACATTATCATATTGCATCCGGTTTCTAAATGTAAATATAGTTAATACACTAAATAACTTTTAGCTTTGATCACTCATCTTTTGAACTTTCAGTTGGGTTTTGGAGAAACAAAATGTGGTGCAATTGCAACGTAAGAAGGTTGTGGGTTCGATTCCCGCCCCGGAATAAGTATTTGTATACTGATATTTGTTTCTGTAAACAAATACTTCTTGTGGTCTGGGTGTTTCTACAAAAAAAAAGTATTTAAGTACTCGTCGTCTGGCTACCACAACACAAGCCTAGTTGCTTAGCCTGGGGCTAGATGGCGCTGTGTGCAACGTTTGTTACACTTAACCCAACTTGAGATTTCTTCATTATTTATTTAATTAAACTTACTCCTATTTATTCATCTTTAATTAACGAATAAAATAAATTTGTACAAAATTATTTTTCTTTTATTGTCAACAAAACTTGTAAGTTATAAATATTTCACTAAAAAATTTAAACAAGATTCAATTTGTACTAAAAAAAATTCAGACTAGATACTTAAAATATTTTATGCAACAGACTGTACTTCAGTAAGGAGATTACGATAGACGGATTGGAGAATCTCTTCCTGGAATTTAGAATCTAAATCCTCCAACGTACATCCAAAAACTTTATTAAAGCTTTGTAAAAAAAGTGGTGTCACCGCTTCAGTTGACATGTTAATACCAGTTTCCCTTGAAAGCGACGTGACTCCCTTATCTTCGATACCACATGGGTCTATATGGTCGAACCAACTCAGGTCGTTGTCGCAGTTCAATGATATACCATGGGTGGTGACGTACCTTGATGCATGGATGCCGATCGCTGCGATTTTACTTTCATCTACCCATACTCCGGTGTGCGGGGATCTGTTTGCTTTAATACCTATAATAAGACAAAAATGAAGTTAGTCCAGTTAATAAGTATTATGTTAGCATAAGGTTACATATTTGCAACAAGTAATCTACTTACGACTATCTGTAAGGGTACCTTAAGGTTCCGCTGGTCGATCGTGTTTTCCATACAAATGAATTTGGAGTGTTATCCATTTATTAACAGGAAAACACGATCGACCAGCGGAACTTTAAGAGGAAAGGTACCTACCCATTAATGTACAACGTAGTCAACTGCTTCCTCCCTGGATAATTAGGGTGACAAATCAACATCGAGCTATATTTTTTTGAGGATACAAACAAACCATGCTGTGCTGCGCTGTGTGAGGCTACGCTCTGTTTAAAAACGCAGCAGTCTCGAGCGAGGCGCGCTACTCGCCGTGCTGTACCGAAAACTGTGCTATGTTTTTTATGAAGCTCTGCCATGCTGCGCCATGCTTCTTCTTCACTTTCATCTTCATCGGATTCAACTATGTCGTAATGTTTACGTTTTTTTGAAAAATTACTTTTATACTGAGCTAAGCAAAGCGCAGCACAGCTTGATGTTGATTGTTAAAAAAACGTAGCTTAGGAAACACAGCACAGCACAGCGCAGTACAGCGCAGCATAGCTCGATGTTGATTTGTCACCCTTACACTAGCACAAATATTTTTGATGCATAAAACCTATAACTGCCATGACTATGCCCCTATGTAATGCACAAAATATATATAAAAAATAAGACATAGTGTCATGGTCATGGAAATTATAAGTTTTATGCTACAAAAATATTTGCTCTAGTGTCTTTATCTAGGGAGGAAACAGTCGACTACGTTTGTATGGAGAGAGAGCCGGTACCCTTTTCTCATAATGGTACTTTGAGAACAATTATATTAAAGATTACATATTGCTTCAAAGTAGAAGAATATTAACTATAAATTAAGAACTACTGCAATCTCTCTAGGTATATGCAATTATTTTGCTTAATAGGAACTAATTAAATTACATATCTATCCTTTTTAATGTCCAAACAATTAAACCTTTAAAAACAGTTAATTGACCGTGGAATTGGATCTTAGCGCAGTCCTTTAAATACTAATTCACAACCTATCAGTATGGTTGTCAGTATGTATTTGTGATAAAGTTTCTTACCTAAATCCTCACACATTCTAATGACCGTCTCCTCCAAACTGGTGACGTACCACTTAACACTGTTCTTAAAATGTTTTAAGTTGATAATTGGGTAAGCGACCAGCTGTCCTGGTCCGTGGAAGGTGATCAAACCTCCTCGGTTGGTCTTCTTAAACTCAGCACCCAGACTTTTTAGTCTAAATACTTCGCTGTTTGATGTTTCATCTCGTATTCCTGAAAGATAAATTGCTATATCACTACATAGTATAAAACAAAGTCGGTTTCTCTGTCCCTTTGTATGCTTAAATCTTTAAAACTACGAAACGGATTTTGATGCGGTTTTTTTTAATAGATAGAGTGATTCAAGAGGAAGGTTTATACATGCATAATATAGCCGTGCGAAGCCGGGGCGGGTCGTTAAGAATAAAGTATTGTACCTTTACAAAACAAGAAGTAAAGGAACGTCGAAAATTTTCAAATAATAGCTGTACTGGAATAATACTCCAGAGTAGGCAGGTAAGTATTAGTTTTCTCATAGTAGATTCCAAAATTATTTCATACACAATAAAATAAAAATATTGTAGGACACTCCACACATCACCATTTAGCCCCAAGCTAAGTAACTAGACTTGTGTTATAGGTGCTAGACAACGGATTTACTACCTACTTATATACTTTTCTTTTTACCTTCTGACCACCGACAAATATCTAAGCATAAATACTTGTCTGTGGCGGGAATCGAACCCGTAACCGTGTGTTTGGCAGTCCGGCATGGTGACCATTGTGCCAACTGGGTCGTCAATACTTAGTAATCAAAGCAAATAATGATTCAAGAACCAACAATTTGAGAGGATATTAATCTAACCTATTAATGAACAGTGAAAAATGCTGTACTAACCAACTGTATAGACTGGCTTATGTTCTACAAGCAGAATAGTATCGTAATCTACATCCACGCCCTTTGAAAGAGCATCCAGGATCTTCCGAGCTAATGTCGTTTGAATCTTCAAAGCCGTATCATAACTGGTCAATCCTAATTTCCACACCTTAACCATTCTGCTGTTCGGCTGCATATTTGACGTGATTTCTTGATTTTTCGTATTTTTTTTATATTTTTATACAATTTTATTCAAAACATTTGAAATTGTTTGACAAAAACAAATGAAAGATTGACAAAACGGGCGACGGAAAAAAAACAGCTGATTTTGACAATTCGATAAATGCCAAATGTTTCATCAAGACTGCCATCTATTGTTAATATAGAAAACTACCAGGGGTCAACTTGACGGTGCTTGCTTACTATCTTGTTCTGCTATTCGACACTAGATGGCACTTTTATAAATTCAAGCAGCTATGTTTACAACTGCTATTTTATGAGGATAGGTATGTTTATACTTGGTAATGGGAGTAAATTCACATCTTTCAGTCAGTTCAGTTTTCGGTGTTCTCTGACTCGTTGGGCGGTCTTTAGTTCCTTATGTAAACGCATTTCAATAATAAAAACATTAAAATTCGTTTGTAATTTGGTAACGGACAAAGTTTTGTGTCAGTGCAGTATATTTTTTCAAGTGATTTTCAAAGTGGGTACTTGTAGTGTCCCTGTGGAAGTTGTTTACATATTGAAGTTAGCTAATGTAAAATAACTCTTATGACGGGGGTGTTTAAGTTGTTGTATGTCGTGTTTGGACAAAGTGTTAGAAAAATCGGAGATGTGGTGTTCTATCAAACGATGACAACAAGGGTAAATATCTTTTTCTTCTTAATTAATGGCTTCTGCACGCCAAAAAGCCGCAATTTAGCCAAATACTGGAGGTGGTGTGGAAGTCCAGGTTTTTGTAGCAATTGTACGGTCAAGGGTAAATATAAGTACTTACTTGTTATCTAATTTTATACCTACCTACAAGTGACAAGATGAAGTTAAAGTTTAGGGTATGCAGAAGGAAATGCCCGCGAGATCGAGACTTACGCGGGCGAAACCGCGGGGCACAGCTAGAATTTAAAAAACCAAGAACCAAAAAAAGTCAAGTGCGAGTCGGACTTGCACACGAAGGGTTCCGTATCATTATATTTTGTTTTAGTATTTGTTGTTATAGTGGCAAAAAAAACATCATTTTGTGAAAACCGGCCAAGTGCGAGTCGGACCTGCCTGCCTAGCATGAAGACCAAAACACGATACGATAAAGCGATATAACTACATCAACTCTCAAAATATGATAGATAAAGCCCTATGTATGCCCTATGTTGAATTTTTATTATAAATTGCGATAAAAATTATGATAAAAATTCAACATGGCGGCTTTATCTATCATATTTTGAGAGTTGATGTAGTTATATCGCTTTATCGTATCGTGTTTTGGTGTTCATGCTAGGCAGGCTGGGCACAAAGGGTTCCGTACCATTATATCACTTCACTACATAGTATAAAACAAAGTCGCTTTCTCTGTCCCTATGAATGCTTAAATCTTTAAAACTACGCAACGGATTTTGATGCGGATTTTTTAATAGACAGAGTGATTCAAGAGGAAGATTTATATGTATAACTAGCTGCGCCCCGCGGTTTCACCCGCGTAAGTCCCGATCCCCTGGGAATTTCGGGATAAAAAGTAGCCTATGTGTTAATCCAGGTTTCCAGCTATCTATACATACCGAGTTTCATCGCA
The DNA here is from genome assembly GCA_907269075.1 of Idaea aversata. Classification (NCBI taxonomy): domain Eukaryota; kingdom Metazoa; phylum Arthropoda; class Insecta; order Lepidoptera; family Geometridae; genus Idaea; species Idaea aversata. The sequence continues at coordinate 6,978,088 of OU026084.1, forward strand.
ATCGGTCCAGTAGTTTTTGCGTGAAGGAGTATCAAACATACATACACACACACACACACACTCAAACTTTCACATTTATAATATTAGTAGGATACATGCATAATATACCCGGGCGAAGCCGGGGCGGGTCGCTAGTTCTGTTACAAGTATTAGTTGTTAAAAACAGCAAAAATACATTATAATTAGACATGGGGCGGGTACCCGGTTTGGATCCGGTACCCGGCGGATCCGGCACTTTTTTTAGGATCCGGCCGGGTACCGGGTAATGGTGCCGGGTATCCGGCTCTGCCGGGTAAATTGATAGACCAAAAATAATGAAACATATTACACTTTTTAAATTATTTATTATGCTGAACACAAACGGTAATCATTATAATAATGTTTTATAAGAACTAAAAAAACTAAATATATATTTTATTTTAATATTGGTAATTTAAGATGGGTAAGTTGTGATGTAAAAACGCCAATTTTTCTGCGCGGTTAGCATTTAGGCGACTGCATTTCTTGTCATAATTTAGCCCTGCTTCTGAGAACAGGCGTTCGCTGTATACAGAACTAGATGGTGTGCATAGATATTTCGCCGATACGTACCCGCCGGGTACCCACGAGTACCCGGCGCAGAATGTGTCGGGTACCCGTTCAGCGAGTACCCGGCAAAACCACTACCCGCCCCATGTCTAATTATAATCTGATTATAGTAGCAACAAAAATACATCTTCTGTAAAAACAACTGTCTACCTATCACGGTTCATAAGACACAGCCTGGTGATAGACAGAGAGTGCAGTTAGTATTAAGAGTCCGTTTTTACCTTTTTTAACCCTAAAAAATATAACTAAAGCTACCGTTACCTACCTACAGTTAGCTACTCGGGTCCGTAATTCATCATGATAAACCCCATGTAAGTCCGTACGTAAGACCTACATCAATCGTCTTGGGTAGGTATATTTAATTAGATTACTACGGGCCTATCATTTATCAGGAGCCGGCTCTATGGTGTCTTCGTAACGAACTCATGTTGTCGTTTACCCTTTTTAACACTTTTATTAGTCTCACCTATATATTTGCTTGTAAGTATGTAACCGACTCTTTTGGGCTCGATTTTTATTTTAAAAGGTTTTATTTAACTTGCAATATATTATGTATGTATGTTTGTTCGGTTGGAATCTTGAAACTTTATTTTGATCCACTTTCCGGTTACCAATTGAGCTGAAATTTTCGTAATAATATGAGTAGTAAGGTTGCCTGGAAGAGGCCGGTTTTAGCGGTAAATCAGCCTTTTGTGCCACAGATTTTTTAAATATGATTTATTTTTGATGAAGTAGGTACTTAAATATTATTATTTTATTATATTATATTATTTCGGACCTATTATTTATCAGGAGCCGTGTCTTAGTAACGAACTCATGTTGTCGTTTACCCTTTTTCGATTTAATGTGAGTAGTAAAGGATGATGCCAATAGTGGTACCCACCTCCAATAACGATGTGTAATACGTCATTGGATAGCTCTTTTCAATTAGAATAGAAGTTATTATGGCGACTATTTTGAAATGTTAGTCCGTTCAGAGTAATACTAACTTTTATTAAACCATATTAACAATGGTGAGACGATGTCTAATTACCATTTTATTCATATACTAGCTGTTGCCCGCGGCTTTGTACGCGTGGTAGTTTTGTTTTATACACTAAAAGCTTCATTTTGAATCACTCTATCTATTTAAAAAAACCGCATCAAAATCTGTCAAATAGTTTTAAAGATCTCAGCATACATAGAAACAGACGAACAGCGATAAACGACTTTGTTTTATACTTACTACTAGCGACCCGTCCCGGCTTCGCACTACTGTATTATGCATGCATTATACATATAAACCTTCTTCTTGAATTACTCTATCTATTAAAAAAAAACCGCATCAAAATCCGTTGCGTAGTTTTAAAGATTTAAGCATAAAAAGGGAAATAGGGACAGAGAAAGCGACTTTATTTTGTACTATGTAGTGAAGTGATGATAAAGTGATAGTGATGATAATATTATAAACAAATAAAAAAATAATAACAAAAAAATATTTCAAGAGATTGCATACAACAACTTTTTGCCCCAAGTTAAGCAACTAGGCTTGTGCTATGGTGGCCAGATAACAGGTAGAATAGTTAAGTTTATACTTTTCTTTTGAAAAACTTCATGAAAATCTTTATATTATGCAACCGAAACAGAAACAACGTCTCGTCTGTCTCGTCTGTCTCGTCTGTCTCGTCTGTCTCGTCTGTCTCGTCTGTCTCGTCTGTCTCGTCTGTCTCGTCTGTCTCGTCTGTCTCGTCTGTCTCGTCTGTCTCGTCTGTCTCGTCTGTCTCGTCTGTCTCGTCTGTCTCGTCTGTCTCGTCTGTCTCGTCTGTCTCGTCTGTCTCGTCTGTCTCGTCTGTCTCGTCTGTCTCGTCTGTCTCGTCTGTCTCGTCTGTCTCGTCTGTCTCGTCTGTCTCGTCTGTCTCGTCTGTCTCGTCTGTCTCGTCTGTCTCGTCTGTCTCGTCTGTCTCGTCTGTCTCGTCTGTCTCGTCTGTCTCGTCTGTCTCGTCTGTCTCGTCTGTCTCGTCTGTCTCGTCTGTCTCGTCTGTCTCGTCTGTCTCGTCTGTCTCGTCTGTCTCGTCTGTCTCGTCTGTCTCGTCTGTCTCGTCTGTCTCGTCTGTCTCGTCTGTCTCGTCTGTCTCGTCTGTCTCGTCTGTCTCGTCTGTCTCGTCTGTCTCGTCTGTCTCGTCTGTCTCGTCTGTCTCGTCTGTCTCGTCTGTCTCGTCTGTCTCGTCTGTCTCGTCTGTCTCGTCTGTCTCGTCTGTCTCGTCTGTCTCGTCTGTCTCGTCTGTCTCGTCTGTCTCGTCTGTCTCGTCTGTCTCGTCTGTCTCGTCTGTCTCGTCTGTCTCGTCTGTCTCGTCTGTCTCGTCTGTCTCGTCTGTCTCGTCTGTCTCGTCTGTCTCGTCTGTCTCGTCTGTCTCGTCTGTCTTGTCTGTCTCGTCTGTCTCGTCGATTGTCTTTTGTTTCAATTGCGATCGTCTCTTATTTTCATTTCGATCGTCTTTTGTTTTCAATTCGATCACCCTTCCTCTCCGTTGTCATCGTCTCTCTGATTTAATTTCGATCGTCTTTTGTTTCAATTTCGATCGTCTTTTATTTTCATTTCGATCGTCTTTTGTTTTCAATTCGATCACCCTTCCTTTCCGTTGTGATCGTCTCATTGATTCGATTTCGATCGTCTTTTGTTTTTATTTCGATCACCCTTCCCTTTCATTGTGATCGTCTCTTTGATTTAATTTCGATCGTCTTTTGATTTAATTTCGATCGTCTTTTGATTTTATTTCGATCGTCTTTTCTTTCCCTTTTGATTTCCTTTCGATTGTATTTTGTTTCAATTTCGATCGTCTTTTATTTCCATTTCGATCGTCTTTTGTTTTCAATTCGATCACCCTTCCTTTCCGTTCTGATCGTTTCTTTGATTTCTTTTCGACCGTCTTTTGTTTTTATTTTGATCACCCTTCCTTTCCGTTGTGATCGTCTCTTTGATTTCATTTCGATCGTCTTTTGATTTTGTTTCGATCTTCTTTTCTTTCCGTTTCGATCTTCTTTTAGTTTTTTTTCTATTGCCATTTGTTTCGATTTCGATCGTCTTTTGTTTTCATTTAGATCGTTTTTTTCGATCATTCTTATTTATCGTTGTGATCGTGTTTTGATTTCATTTCGATCGTCTTTTGATTTTATTTCGATTGTCTTTTGTTTTCATTTCGATCATCATTCCTTTCCGTTGCGATTTCATGTCATGATGATGTTCATGATGATCGAAATAGAAATAAAAGATGATCTTTTGTTTCTATTTCGATCGCTTTTTGTTTTTCTTTTTGATTTTCGATCATCCTTCCTTTGTGTTGTGATCGTCTTTTGATTTCATTTCGATTATCTTTTGATTCCATTTCGATTTCATTTCGATTGTCTTTTGTTTCTGTTTCGATTGTTTTTTTTGCGTGCTTCGATCATCGTTTGTTTTTATTTCGATCGCCTTTTGTTTTTAGAAATCTTAAATCAAATCGGAGTCAAGCAGGAATGACCACTTAAAATCGATTTCACCCATCAAACAATGCATTTATTGGCCTGGTCAGAGGTAACTAATTGACATTGATGCCTATCTTTTGAGGGCGGGATGTGGTATTCATAGCCACTAAGTTCTTTTGAAAAATGTTTTTTTTTAATGATTTTATGACGTCATTAAGTTTTATTTCATTTTTTTTAAATAGTCGTCTACTTTGACAAAAATCGATAAATAGTCAAACCATTAACGCACGAGATGTATGTTGACGATTTACTATTGATTTTTGAAACTTGGCAGTTATATTATTTCGATCGGACTAAATATCAAGACAAGCCAATAGTCAAATATTAATCTACATTATATTACCTTTCTTATGACATATCATTTAATCTTATTGGAGCGGGTACCAGAGTTCATACATTTACTGGCATCATCCTTTGCCTGGAAGAGACCGCTTTTAGCGGTAAATCAGGCTTTTGTGCCACTGATTTTATGATTTGACTAGCCGTTGCCCGCGACTTCGTACGCGTGGTAGGTACTTTCATTTTGAATCAAACCTTCATCTTGAATCACTCTATCTATTAAAAAAAGCGCATCAAAATCCGTTGCGTAGCTTATAGATCTAAGCATAAATTGAAGCGATTTTGTTGTATACTATGTAGGTGATGTAGTATTATTGTATTTAATTAGATTAATACGGGCCTATCATTTATCAGGAGCCGGCTCTATAACGTCTTAGTAACGAACTCATGTTGTCTTTACCCTTTTTCGAATTAATGTGAGTAGTAAGATTGCCTGGAAGAGATTGCTATTTGCGGTAAATCATCAGCCTTTTGTGCCACTGATTTGATTTTTATGAGATACTGCCTGATGACAGACGGATGGACGGACGGATGGACGGACGGACAGTGAAGTCTTAGTAACAAGGTCCCGTTTTTACCTTTTGGGTACGGAACCCTAAAAAAGGATCCGTTCCCATATCTTTCGACAGCGGTATCATTGCTATTGCCTGAGAATCGACCTCCTAGAACATGGGTAAGCCCCAATAAAAATGTAAACGATATCCCGCGGTCGAGCGCCATCCGCATTATATTGCCAAACATTTATTATTCTACATTTACATTTACTTTAAGGATGTTGAATAAATGGTTTTAAATAAAGAAAAATACAAATGATTGTCTGTAAAGTCTGTTTACGGACGATAATTTTACGTGATAACGTCATAAGAAAACGATAAGAAATTGAGTTTTTTTTTGTTACTCCTACATTATATTTAATTATTTTTTTCTTTATTTTCCCTTTTTATAAGTCTATTCGTCACTAGTCACCATAACACAATCCCAGAGCGATATTATTATTAAATACTCTCGGCACATGAGTAGTCGGGAACTGACGCGTCATGGATATGTTACCATGACGCATGACGTCACACAACGGGAACGGGACACATGACGTCACACAATATTACCGTGATACTTTATTGTGAATGCAGGTGTTCAATCAATTTATTAGACACTACTAGTGTCTAATAAATTTGCGAAGCCGGAGCGGGTCGCTAGTGTCACACTAGCGACCCGCTCCGGCTTCGCACGGCTATATTATGCATGTATTATACATATAAACCTTCCTCTTGAATCACTCTATTAAAAAAAAACCGCATTAAAATCCGTTGCGTAGTTTTAAAGATCTAAGCGTACAAAGGGAAATAGGGACGGCGAAAAGTGATATATTTTATACTATGTAGTGATTAACATGCCAAAAATAGACAGTTAAAAAAAAATTTAAAGGAAAAATGCAAAAAAATTAAACCAATTTTTGGAGACGCATTTTTCGTATTGTGAACTGTAGGTATATCCACTTTTTCAAAATTTCGTTTCGTGTAGGCCACGCGGCTAAGCCGGGGACAGAAGCTAGAATTCTATATTAAGTCTATCCTTGTTCTTTATTAGTTAAACACTAAACTAAACGGAAGAAACCTAACAAAACCCTAGTAACTAGATAAAACAACCCAACCAATTTAGAACCCTCCATCTATTTTGAACTTAACAGGAAACATTGGCTTCCTCGCTTCACCTATTAGGACTCTTGTTTACGTTAACTGCGGTTTTTTAACCCGGGGTGGGCATTCACCTGGCATAATGTGAAAAAAAAACTAGGGCCATCTTGTTGGAGTTCGATCTATTGTGAGATAGATAGATTAAAATAACGCAAGCAGCGCTTGATCCCGTGGGAATATCGAAATAAAAAATAGCCTATGTTCATGTCAATGAATGAATGTATCCTCATACTAAGTTTCATCAAAATCGGTTTAGTTTCGGAGCATATTCAATGCCAACAAACAAAACAACCAAATCGATTCTCTCTTTATTTTAATACTAGCTGTGCGCGGTTTCACCTGCGTAAGATCTTTCTCACCGTTTAAACCTTTCCTCGACAAACATTTAAAAACCGAAATCATCTAAATCGGTTAAGCCGTTCTCGAGCTTTAGCGAGATTAACGAACAGCAATTGAATTTGATTTATCTTTATAGATTAGTAGTATAGTTCAAAGGGTCGCAATTGCTTTTTGAAAAAAAAATCGTCGTTTTGCAGAGTTAGAAGTGCCTTGGTTTCGAGTAGGTATATTGAAGTAGCGAGTGAGTATCGCTGTCGTTGTCCTTCTTCAGTTGTAAAGTCAGAAATTTTCTAAATAATTATCCAAAACGCGACCTGCTGAGGAAAGGGTACCGGACCGGGGACTCTTTCCATACAAACTATTACAAACGTAGTCGACTGTATTCTCCCTGGATAATGAGTAGGTAATGACACTAGAGCAAATATTTTTGGTTTATAGGTAAGTGCCATGACCATGCCCCTATTTTTTTTATCTTAATTTCTATGATAATTAGAAAATGAAAAAACCAAAACATAGGGGCATAGTCATGGCAGTTATAGGTTTTATGGCACAAAAATATTTGTGCTAGTGTCATTATCCAGGGAGGAAACCGTCGGCTACGTTTGTATGGAGAGAGCGCAGGTACCCTTTCACCTTAATAAAAAACAATGAATACAAATCGTGTGAGTTTAGTATGGATTACTTATTCTAACAAAAGCGATTAAGTTAATTCAAGTAATCCTCCTTATACTTAATTTATTATCTCAACAAAACCCCTCTAAACTGAAACCTGTAATTGTAATTCATACGTTACGGTCGAGTTGTAAATTCCTGAAAAACTCGGGAGGAGCGTTGCCATGGCGACGGCGCAGTAGGCCTGCAGCCGTGATGGGAATCACAAACCTCGGATCGATGACGAACCATTCCTATATCTTGGATCTAGAGGATTTGAAACATTTATCATTTAAGAATGTTTATCGCTATAGTATTTTCTAAGGTTTTCGCAACTTGAACTCATAATGAAACTGTTTTAACGGATAGAATCGTGTTTATTTTGGTATCATGATATGAGATGACTATGGGATCTGCAAAGGTCTCAAAACGTTATTTTTTTATGTGTATACTAGCGACCCACCCAGGCTTCGCTCGGCTGTATTATGCATGTATTATATTTATAAACCTTCCTCTTTAATCACTCTATCTATAAAAAAACCAAGCATCAAAATCCGTTGCGTAGTTTTAAAGATCTAAAGCATACATAGGGACATAGGGACGGCGAAAAGTGACTTTATTTGATACTATGTAGTGATTAATGTGTATATATATAATGTATTTGTATATATTTATGTATGTATGTAAGTTGCGTTATTTCTTCTGTATATTATAAATATAGAATTCAATGAATACTTTCCTCTTTGAAACTGTTTTTACGTACACTTTTTAATTACCTTCCGCTATATTAATTCCTCCTCCTAGAGGTCTGTCGGCAGAAAACTCTTCATAGTTAGACTCACCTTAGTAATAACTTTATAATATATATCTATTTTGGTTGTTTCTTGTGTACTGAATATATTAAATAAAAAAATCAGGTGTATATCCGTTATATACATGCATATACATTCGCTAGTGATATATAATTCATACAATACTTCTACAGGCTAGCTAGCTAGTCAATACCAAGCATGAAGCATGAAGTTTGCATCAAGTTTGCATGCACTTTAGATTATCACAAGTTTATATTTGTCTGGTGGGAGTCGGTCGAGATAGTGTACATTAAACGTCGCTAATCTAAACGGTTTAGTGTTTATATTGTTATGCACTATCTAAGTTTAGTGCATGTCGGAACATCTCTGTTAAGTTTGATAGGTATCAACATAAACATACTTCAGTTGTTTTGTTTATTTATCTTCTATCCTATTTTTTTGAGTAAATTGATGGAACACCTGCATTCACAAAAGTGTCTGACGAAATATTGTGTGACGTCAATCGTCATGGTAACATGACCATGACGCGTCCGTTCCCGTTAGGAAACAGAGTATTTAATAATAATATCACTCATCTGGGCTTGTGTTGTGGGTGACGAAGAAGACCTATATAAAGGAAAAAAAAGACAAAAAGAAAGAAAAAAAGAGAGAAAAAATAAACGAAAGAAAAATATAAGTAAAGAAAATTAAAAAAAAATAATTATATTTTCATCGTTTCCTTATCACGTGAAATTATCGTTCGTAAACCGACTTGACAGACAAGCATTTATTTTTTTTCAAAATATAGTTGGATGTTGTTTTTATGAAAAACTAGCTGCCCTACGCGGTTTCACCCGCGTAACTCCCGATCCCGTGGGAATATCGGGATAAATTAAGATGCAAGCTATCCTATCTTTCAAGTTGGATCGAACTGCACATGGTGTGCGAATTTTATTATAATCGGTTAAGTGGTTTAGGAGTCCATTGAGGACAAACATTGTGACACGAGATTTATATATATTAAGACTAGCTGCGCCCCGCGGTTTCACCCGCGTAAGTACTCACCGTTTAAACCTTCCCTGGACTACAACAAACACAACAAAAAAAGAATTGGCCAAATCGGTCCAGCCGTTCTCGAGTTTTAGCCAGACTAACGAACAGCAATTGATTTTTATATATAAGAAGATAGACGAGACTAACGAACAGCAATTGATTTTTATATTATAGATTAAAGATTGCAGACCTACTCTAAGGACGTCTTTCGTGACATTAAATAAGTATAACTTAATGCTGGCTAAACGTATTTAACGGGTTTTTAATATTAAATTCTAAATCTAAAATTATTCTTTTTTGTTTTGCAACTTAACCCAAGTAATTCAATTTCTTGAGTGCGAATTTCTGCCAAGGAATAACTTCTGCAAGCCTTTGTAACGAGATGTAGCTAATTAAGCTATAAAAACTGTTATCTCGTAACCCTTACCATGAATTTCTACTTTCTACTTTTAAATAAGTCAAAGCAAAAACATCGGACGAAATCAGTCGATGACGTCATAGTTCATGTTTTAAAGGCTTGCTGAATGAAGGTATGTAAAATGTTTTCAGTAAAATGTTCTGCAAGTTGTGTGGTGTGACGTCAAAGTCATCGCTGTCTCGTTACGGTTCTTGTAATCAAATATGTAACTAATTACAAACTTTTTTGCAACAAGAAAGTAGTACTACCTACTTACTTTTTTAAATTAATTTAACCTATACCTAGGTACCATTTCCGATATTTTATTTTATCTTTTCAACTGAAAATAACCTAATTCAGAACTTTGTTCCGCCATTAAAACGTTAACGCCAAGTTTTAAAGTCGATCCAAGTTGTTCATGAGAAAAATATTAATGACTTTCCGCTCATTACATTAACAAAACAAGTCGAAAGTAGATTACACTCTTGGTACGGTCTCGAAAGTGTTATTTTGAGACAGCAACGCGGCGGCCGGTTGAATTATCGTTCCAGGACCCGCTTTTAATTATTCATGAGACCCGTACAAGTTTCAGGGACTTCAGTCCAACATCTGGTGTACTTCTATTAAATAATTTGCACCTACTTCTTTGAAGCATAGCGTGGTTTTGCTCACAAACTTTCTTGAAGAATTGCTTTTAATGTTTTACGTTTTTATACGTCTAATTGGAATATTTTGATTCGTCTTTGTTATCTTCTGTTTAAAATAATAATTATAGTATGTAAACAAATACCTAAAAGAAATAATTTTATTTTCTTTGCCTTGTTTTTAGATGCGGTCGCCGTATACGCGGGCGCTCCGGTGAGATGAGCTCCACGGCGACCAGCTGCACCTACTCTTACGATGAGACTATACAAGTAAGTCCGTATATATTAATCCACGAAACAGTCAAAAATTTCATACTATTAGCACCTTTAAATATTAAGATAATAGCAGAAATATTAAAGCTTGCACCCGAAGTGCATTAATTTACAAAGCCATGTAAATTTCACAGGAAAATTCATAGCACCACAATGCTATATATCCGACTTTCAGCACTTTCACTAAACCACGTAGTTTCAGTACCGCGGACTAACGCACATATCGCGATCGAAATTTTAGCAAACAGAGTAATCTCAACTCAAATGCGCAATGGTAAAGTACACTTTCAATTGAAGAGGGCAAAGTGCTAAAATTGCAGGCCCTTCCATGTTGCCCCGTTATGCGATTTCAGGGATAACTTCAACGCAATTTGAATCTTGTTCCTTTGGGTGCAAGGGTTATTATTGTTGATTTTGGATCAGTATCAAGGGTATTAAAGAAGTTTTTCAGGACGGGCCATAACGACACATTAGCCGACACGGTCTCTCTTACCTTTATTAATGTGGTACAAGGTTCGTGGTTAAACGTGGCAACATATCGCCCGGGTCCCGATGCGTTATGCGTGGGTCAACAGAGAACTGCCGACACTTAACTACCTATTAGTGGCCTTTAACCTGAAGTACCACCTGAAACCCTGGAGGTGGAGAAGTTATTTCATTTGGCAATCATTAACTTTGTTACAAATGTAATAACGTTTTATCCCACACCTTCTGTAATGCGTAACGAGTGTTTGGACATTGTTAACTTCCGTAACTGTATCAACTATGTGACAAAAGTTGATAATATGCCCTTTTTACTTACAGGAGAATTTATTTAGGTCAAGTGTTTTAAGTATTGATTCGATCTATATTCTTGGTTGTAATTTATCCATAACAGTATCTGATCACGAAATGGAACTTATCTAAGTACTTACCTATCTACATTGTTAAAAGAATTCGGTTTACGAAGTCAGTGGCAGGAAATTACCAATGTAAATTAAAAACATCAAAGATTCATTATACACGAATAGTAATGAGATTATCCTTAAAAAAGTTGCAAACAACAGTCGTTTAAAATCTTAAGTGTTCGGATTTAATTCAGAAGGTTTCTTATCGCGGGCGGTCCGTGAAGCTTTATTCGCGACGGTCCCAAGGGCTGGGGACCATTTATCAGTCGCGACCCACTTGCCTCGACATCTGCTTATAGACTACCTACATATATACATATAGGAAGATAGGTACGACTGTGTGTTGTGAGTTTCTGAGTAACTGTACCGGCATGTTGTGCTTATCGTTTTTCGATTTTATTTATGTGAGTTTCTATTATTGTTGGCGTTATTATTTTGTTGTTAAGAAATAAATTTCGATTCTGAATTCGTAACGTTTTCGAATTTCTGCTGATAATAGTGTGAAATATAAAGTCTCCGTAATAAATTCAATGAAGAAACTATTCATAGCTTAGAAGTTTACAGTATATGTTTTAACCTAAGATTCGTTATTCTTCATAGAACTGTTTGATGGATGAAAAGTATTTCATGATCTAAATGTTTTAACTAACAGATTTATCAGGCTATCCCAGAAATAGACAATCGCTAAATACCTATGTAGAGATAGTTTCCCGAAATGTCCCTCAATCGACAGCTTTATCAAAGCCAAAGCAATATATAAAGATTTCGCTATCTTTAATGTAATTGGTTTAGTGAATTTGATTAACGTACTGTTTCCATCGGAAGGGTTGGGCCCGCAAATGTGGCCCGCAACGCATTAAGAAGGCGCGGGGCAGAAAATCGAATTTTCCGCTCTTATGGGCTCGCATGCGGTACATACCTTTGTGCTCGCCGAGTTTTTCAGAGCGTGTCCTACACACAAACTTTGGCAATTTTCCTGAAGCTAGTTGGGTCGTATCCTGAAGGCTCTGTCGCCCTTTGTGCGTGTGTTTTTATGGCGTTTACGCTGAGCTCGCTTTTAAGCTGATGTTTGTCCCTTTGTGATAAACTACGTATGTATGGGCAATAAAATAAATACAGAGAATAACATTTTACGAGATATCCTTTACATGTACTCGTATCTACTAAAAACTGGTTTCTTTTGTGCATTCTGTAACTATTACTTCACTGAACGTCTGTAAAATAGGTTAGAAAATTATCAACGTAACTTTCACTAAAAAAATTTAATGCTCAATAATTCCATTCTCCCGGCGCGGGCGGGGTTCGAACCCACAACCCCTACTTAACACCTTGGCGGTGCTTTGACCTACTGAGCTACGTGAACTATACAGGGTTATTGGAAATTATACTACAAGCCGTTGAGGGCTACTTCTGTGCACCTTAACAAACAACTTTTGTTCTACGACTTTTGGAAATTCGAAAAAAAAAAATGAAAATTTTGAGGTTAGGTTTACCTGAAAACCAACTGTTCCTTACGGGGAGGTCATTAACCTTAAAATTTTACTTATTTTTTATATTTTATGTACTGTTCCTAGTCTGAATGACCATTGTTTTAAAAAATCACCTGTTTTTCGACTTTACATAACCTCAAAATTTTCATTTTTTTTTCGAATTTCCAAAAGTCGTAGAACAAAAGTTGTTTGTTAAGGTGCACAGAAGTAGCCCTCAACGGCTTGCTAGTATAATTTCGAATAACCCTGTATACCATAAAATATTTGGGAAATGTTTTCAATTTCTTAATTTGGCTTTATGTGTGGCTGAACACTTTAATACACCATTCAGTAACTTCCAGTATCAACAATAATATAGGAGTTACATCCAACCTACATGATTATTATTCAACACTAGCGACTTAAGGTGAAAGGGTACCGGGCGCTCTCTCCATACAAACGTAGTCGACTGTTTCCTCCCTGGATAATGGCACTAGCACAAATATTTTTGTGCCATAAAACCTATAACTGCCATGACTATGCCCCTATGTTTTGGTTTTTTCATTTTTTAATTTAATTATCATAGAAATTAAGATTTAAAAACAAAAAAAAAATAACATAGGAGCATGGTCATGGTAGTTATAAGTTTTATGCAACAAAAATATTTGCTGTAGTGTCATTATCCAGGGAGAAAACAGTCGTCTACGTTTTTATGGAGAGAGACCCCGGTACCCTTTCCTCTTAAATTCACGCTATTCAGGCCGCTGAGACATCTATTAGATGGAGTAGGCTTGCTCAGCTCCTATACATACCACCCTCTCAGCTTAGTCGACCATGTCCAGAGAAAAGAACTTGTCAATCAGTCTAGAGCCAACTAACCCGCGCGTTTCATCACGATGTTTTCCTTCACCATAAGGGCGTGTTCAGATGACATGCGTAGACCACGCGCATGACACGCGTTGAACACGCGTTGAAATTTGTTCTATATATAATCGAGTTTGAGTCTTATGACATATCAATAGATCTCAAATTGCATTTATCCAAATCCACCCGCTCACGCCACGCGCCCGCCCCGCGCCCGCCTCACGCCCTCTTGCAGAAATGCAATTTGAGATCTATTGATGTGTCATAAGACTCAAATTATATATAGAACAAATTTCAAAGCGTGTTCAACGCGTGGTCAACGCTTGTGATGGCGTGGTGTACGCGTGGTCGACGCGTGTCGTCTGAACACGCCCTAAGTGTAAGAAAACAGTTGACAATTAACCGAGTTATAAATAGTTTAATTAAAGCTTCCTTTGTTAATTAAAGTGAGACCCAATTTCGGAAATATCTGTGTAAACAGGTGTATCAATTCCGGAAGTCGTTGAATTAAAGTCGCAAGTAGCGCGGCGCGGGTCGATTTTAATTTCGGATTCAAATTTTCCGAAAGATAAAACGACACAGCTTTAAGGGACCTTTGAGCTTTTGCTACATTTTGTTTTCTTATGTACCTTATAGACAATGCTGAGTATTAGGTAGGTAAGTGTGTCTAACTGAACTTTTTGTAAAGAAAAACCTTTCTTTACAAAGTCAATGGTTTAGTAAGCTTTTAGATCGGACACAAAACTTTGAAACAGTTATCTATAATTTAAAATAGGTACTAAAATAAGTAAATTATTAATTAGGTACCTCTATTAGACGCAAAAAATAAAATCTAACTGGTTACATATCTAATATTCTTCGATTATATTTCAAAATACTATGTTAAAGAAAAAGTTTCTGCCGCAGTAGACTAATACATCCAAATGTTCGTAGAAAATTAATTAAAACGTTTCACTGCCTTTTAAAGTAAGCCTTTATCTGGATTCAAATTTTCCGAAAGATTAAACTGCGGACAGAAGGTTTACGATCCCTGAGAGCTTCCTGAAGCCCTTCTGAAACGTAATAAATGGCTCCAAGTTGGTACAGCGAACAGAACACAGTTACTGTGTAAGCCTTTTAGGATATACTGGATATTCATATTTCATTGCTCTCCTGCCGACAGTTCATATCATTTACTAGCACGAAATGGTGAGACTTTGAGATAAGACGTACTACAGGAATTGTCCCTTAAGCATATGGGACAATTCCTGTAGTACTTATCTCAAAGTATTAAGGGGTTAAAAAATATAATTTGATAAGCATATCAAATTATAATTTTTAACCCCCGACGCAAAAACGACGAGGTGTTATATTAAGTTTGACGTGTCTCTCTTTCTCTGTGTGTGTGTCTGTCTGTGGCATCGTAGCTCCCGAATGGATGAACCGATTTTGATTTTGTTATTTTGTTTGAAAGGTGAATTAGTCAGGAGCGTTCTTAGCTATGTTTGATATAAATCAGTTCAGCCGTCTGAAAGTTATGGGGAATAAAAGTCAGGGGTTTTCTAAATTCTAAATTTATTACCCGCTAAGTGTTTTTTTTTAAATTTTCTAGTATCAAATACCGTCCATGGCAAAATATTAAAGACTCCAAGTTTCTTTGAATTTCGGTACAAAGTTCTAACGTTATTCGTGCATTTTTCGAACTCGTATTCTATTGATTAGAAATAATCGCGCCCTCTGGTTCCGATTCAACAAATCTGTTCGTAAACGGGTGTTGTTAGAGGTACCCTAGTTACGATGTTTTATTGCCGCTACTCGAAGCTAGATGGCATAGACCGCTCTTTTTTTAAACTTTCGGACTTAGGACAGAGCTTTTACTAAATCAAGTAAAACCAACTTAATAGGATAAAAAATACTATTACAACATTATTTTTGTTGATATTTGGTCCTACTGCTCTGGTCTAAAGATTAGTACATTATACAAACACCTTCGATCGATTACTTTTGTATAATAATAACTGTGAAGTCCCTAATTGATAAAGGACCACATTAACACAATATGTTATTTTCTATACTAAGGGAAGAAAAGTCAAAAAATCTGTACTAGGAAGTCTGATGGGGTCAGTCAGGGATGTATCAATACAAAGGTGAATAATAATATAAATTTTTTCCTTACCATTATATTCTGTTTGTAACCACCGACGCAAAAACAATTTTTTTTTTTTTTTTGAAAAAAAAAACCCTAAAAAAATATTGTATGTCAGACGCTGTACAGGTTAAAAGTCTTTTGCCTAGCCTTTCGTTAGTGTAATTAACAAAAAATAGTAAACATAACCTAAAATTCTTAAAATCTTTTTATTATTAAAATTTTAACAAGTCTTTTTTTTTATTCGCAACTGTGATAAAAAACGTCGTACGATACACGTGTGAATTGATCATTCCATCTCGGCTTTTGCCACGCTCGCGTTCCGCTCGCGCGTCATAAACCGCCTCTATGGAATGATCAACTTTCCACACTTGTATCGCAATGTACTATTTTATTTTCTCCCAAAAATACAGAACAATATAAATATAAGTATAGCAATTATTTGGGTAAATAAATATATAAACTTAAGTAAATACAGCCATTATCTATATATATCTATTAATAATATAAGTCCAAATTTATATGGGAGATAGGAGTCCAAACTAGGTAAACCTGTGCTATGGATCTTCTGGCCTCTCTTCTCTCATTGTACAAAATTATTGACTTAATGAATGTAATAATTTCATTACGTGCATGTAACTTAAGTAGATAGATTTATATAAATTCAATATAGGATATGACTTTCCTCGATTATTTACCAGTTTCATTAAAACTGTGAACATTAAACCACATGTGAACATTTTGACGACCTCTGTGGCGCGTCGGGCGAACACCCGACTGCGACGCAGAAGGTTGCGGGTTCGATTCCCGCCGGGAACAAGTATTTATGCTGACCATAAATTCTTGTTTCTGGTTCTGGGTGTTTCCTATATGTATAATATGTATATATTTACAAAAAAAAAAAAAAAAAAAGTATATAAGTAGTTTATCCGTTATCTGGCACCCATAACACAAGCATTAAGTTGCTTAGCTTGGGGCTGGATGGCGATGTGTAATATGTCCTGAAATATTTATATTTATTTATTTATTTATTTATTTAAAAATGAAAGCTAAATTATCCATAATCAAGCACTATTATACAAACAATAAATACTCTTTACATTATTATTAGAGTTTTATTCGAATAATACACCAATAACCAAAGGGTCGATAATTTAATTTCGTTGAAAATAGTCCGGCCAATAAGTAACACGTTGGGGTTTATTTATCGGATGGCAGTTAACATGATATCAGCAGTTTGGATGGGATCGCAACATTATTCGTTGTTCTGTGACCATTTGTCGTAATTAACTGGCGATGGTTAATCCTGCCTCCGGGCCAATGGTTGCCTCCCCCGCGCTCCTCAGCTGGGAGTTCAGGGCTGGAGTTAGTGACATTCGATAAATAGAACTTTTCACACCTGCAGCACTTTAATCACGGATTAAAGCCCTATTAACCTCAACTTAAAGCAAGACTTTATTCCCAAGGGAGATAATGTTGTATGAAACTCCCAAGGGAATAAACTGATTTGAATTTGGAACGTTGAAATTCGTGTGAAAATTTTTGGTTTTAATTTTGAAGGTCTCAGCAAATAGGTTTTATTTATAATAAGTAGGTAATTTGATTGGTCTACAAAAATCTAGCAGGCCACGATTCATGTTTTTTATTTTGATTGTTACGTTAGGTCTAAGCAAATAGGTTTTGCCTATAATACCTACCAAATATTTACCATCATGCTATCATATCATTGCAATTGCCCCATTTTTTTGTAAAGTGGTTTTTTTAAAAGTGGCCAGGGAACTGGCCACCACAAGAATTAAAAAAAAATTGGACTGGAAATTGGACGGTATGAAAAGTAGACTATGCACCTCGGGATAAAGCATGTCTTCGTCTTGGGCGGCTTGAACCCCTCGCTTCACTCAGGACTCTACTTAACTATCGCTGCGCTCGGAAATCCAAGAGTCCCTCGGTACACTCGGGGTTCAATATGCCACCCACAACATAAGACATTGCTTTATGCCCTTGATGCATAATCTACTATTATGGGCCTTACAATGACATTGTTCTTAAAAATTTGCGAAATTGTGGTTAAATGCATTTAACGGGTTATTTAAGTAAATATTCAATTTCAATAACAACGATAGAGGTTAATATTACTTAATCAGTTTGACACTTTGACAGTTGGTAATCAACTATTTTTGACGCGATAACGTCATAAATAAAGATGATCACCGTAATGCACTCATAAAAAATCTGTGATAGATAATTATGAAACGAAATAAAACTTTTCTAAGGCTGATATATAAAAATCCTCCAATATAAATATAGTCCGAGATTTACTAACGGAACAATCTGTTGTCCGTTTCTTCTAGATATGGTTCACGTTCATTCCTGGTTGACTAAAATTCCAAAAAAAAGTTAACGAATATTTTAGCAGAAATGGCTGTTCGTTTTATGTTTAATTTTGTATATACCTTTTCTAACGCGACAAACACCTCAAAAAATTACTAAATGGGTACAAAGTACTAAACCAGAAATGAATGTGGTAAACCAGTTAAAAAGTGCTTCATTTAGCACGAAAAACTAAATTCACTGTAAAATTTGTTCTGTTAACAATATAAGTTAAAAACAATAGGGTCGCTCGGAGACTAACCCGATCAACAGATATCCTGTTTTTTGCGTTTGGACCAAAAAAAATCCAATAATAACCCACAGGGCCTGTCCTGACTACGTTCCCTTGCATAGGCCCGATGCCCCCACTGCTGCGTCGCGCCATCCTAAATCACCACCATGGCATGGCATGCCGTGACAGTCAGAGTTTTGACCTTCTGCTTTTTGCTGAAATGTATTGCGTAGGTAGCAGGAAAATAGCGTTTAGTATAAAGTTAAATCCTATTATAAATAAATAGGTGAAAATTGGCAATACATGAATTTAAGTAGAGTAATAAATAATATAATAACGTAACATAAATGGTTTTTTGACGAACAAAAATAAACATTGCAGGCTATTGCACACAGCGCCATCTAGCCCAAAGCTCAGCAACTAGGCTTGTGTTTTGGTGGTCAGATAACTGATTGAATGACTTTTATTTTGTAAATAGTGTATACCATGGTTACCAATATATCTTTGGTATCATTGGTATACCTACGTATAATATAAATATTTAAGGACATTTCACACATCGGCATCGCCATCTAGCTAAGAAATAGACTTGTGTTATGGGTGCTAGACAACGGATATACTACTTATATACTTTTCTTTTGTAAATATATACTTATAATACATAGAAACAACCAGACCACAGACAAATATCTAAGCATAAATAGTGCAGTAGTAGCAGTGTTTGGCAGTCCGGCATGGTGACCATTTTGCAAACTAGGTCGTCAAAGTAAATAATAAAGTTTACATATTTCTCGAAGGCGAGAGCATGTGAAATGTTATCGATGACGTCATCCCCGCCCTCCTGGAGTTCGAGATTCTTTCATATAAAATCCGAACATTGCTCGGTGCGATTATTCACACGATAAGCTCTTGATTTCCAAACTTTCGGCTGAAATTGGAAAGAGAATGGGTAATTTAATGCCGTATAAACGTATTTTAGTAAGATTTATATGCTATTTCTAGTAATATAAGATTTGATTAGATGTTATTTATAATATGAATCAGATAATTCAAATTGTAAGACGATATCTATAGTGTCATTTTTAGTGCTTTAGCTTAGTATCTGAAAACGTCTTGTTATTTAACCGAGATCGAACTAAATAGGTACCGTACCTAAACACAGCCAGTCAGTCAGGACCAATATTTTTTTTAAATTTTCTTAGATTTCTTAAAGAAGGGTTTTGAACAAACATAAAAAAAATGTGGCTTTATGGACCTGCTTAGGATTATTTAACCGGATCTTAATCGCATATTTTTATTTTACATTACCGATGTTTCGGCTATGTTGCAAAAGTCGTGGTCACGAGAAGACTGGAACAATGCGACGCGGTGGACGTCGTCTTCTCAAGATCTTAAGATGAAGGTAGTAACTGAGGTTATATAGACCGAGTAGGCATTACTGAAACCTTTATATAAGAATTAATAGTACTATTTATGTTTGCAAAAAAATGCTATTGTATTTATGTATTTAAAACATAACAAACGTAGCCTTATGATTTAGTATATTTTTATTAAGAAGAAAAAAAATGCTCGTTTTAATGTTGAGAACCACTAGCAAGGATAAGTTTTAGAATTCGTTGAATAGAAAGGAAATAAATGATCCCCTTCTTACAACACTAATCCCGAAAGTAGATGGCAATGTGGTGAAATTTATCTACAGCATGTATTAAAAGTTCGTATTGTAATAAAAGTCATAATAAAATACAAACATTAGAAAGAGATGAGATCAGAAAAAACCTGTCTTATTATGTAGATATATTTTACACCAGAACCACTTGATGGGGCATGCATTTTAGTGTTATAAGTAGGTATAACACTATGAAAATGTAGGAATAAATTAATTGGTGACGTGTGTATTTTTACACTGAAAGATCTTTAACATTATAACTGATGTTACTGCAGTTAAATGAGCAAGTCAGCAAGTCAAAAATTACAACAAAAGTCTATTAGGAACGATTAAAATCATACGCGTTTTAAACTCATTACTAGCTTGCACTAGGTTTTACTCGCGTTAGTGTCAATTTCGTGGAAAAACGGTTATAAATAGTAGCGACAGAGCTTATTATTGTAGCTACCAACACAGAATATACAATAGTTTCTAAAAGTACAAATTTTATTACCCGTTTTTTACCCAATTATAGATCGAATTTTTAAAAATCCTTTCTTGGTATACTTGCTTGGAACGGAACCTACTTACTACACATGGGGCGCAGTTTCAAGCTTGTAGCTCTTGTAGTTTCAGAGATTCCGTGATAAGATTTTTCTATTTTATACATTTCTAGATTACAAAGATTTCTTTCGTTTAGTCTTGTTCTAAAATCATACAAAACTAGTGATATTTGTGAGCACCCTGTATTGACCCGGTGCACCGGTGCATCGAGGGTGCAGGGGTGCAGCATCTCGCCTTAATCAAACCGAAGCAATTTATGATCGCCACACGTTCGTGGGGACGCTGGCGTTCCTTCTTATTTCACGATGGTTTTGTTTAGTTTTTACCAATACGACTATATTGACGATATTTTCCGAGTATTTTTATATTATACTTACTTTATTGAATAAAAACAAATTGATTTTCCTTTTTTATCAGACTTTTGATGTTTTATATATTTTTGGAATTCCACAACAATTATATTAGAGGCTATTTTGTATCTTTGGTTGAGTTTTAATTATCTTAAAAATTTTAAACGCTTTCATAACTACAGTCATAAACTGCCCTAGCTAAAGTGCTAAGTTTTATCTCCGTATGGATGCCGTCTGGCTTCTGGCATCGGAACTTGGAACTGTGTAGGAACGATAGTTTGAGAATATGCACTCCTAGGTTCGTCGCCGATGCCAATGCGTTGATCTTAAGTCGAAGGGACGCACCCCTCAACTTAAAACTACTATTTTATCACACTTTGTTGATATCATAAATGTTTCCGCTTTGTTTTTTACACGTTTTATGCTTTATAGTTAGCAATTTGAAATGAGAAAGATAGATAAACATTTATTACAATGTTCACTTATTACTTTGTATAAAAGCTTACATACCGAGAATAGATAATTCAGATAGGATGATGAATAATTAATGTTTCTTCGTTGTCTTCTCTAAATACTTAAGTATATAAAAATTCTACTGTACATGTGTATGTCACTGAACTCCTCCGAAACGGCTGGACCGATTTGAATGTTTTTTTTTGTTTGTATTTGCGTGGCGCTCTGGATGGTTTAGATTTACAAATCAACCTGTATTTTTTTTAAGTGGCACAGCTAGTCGTTCTACAAATATAAAATTTAAAATCCTGATTGATTGAAATATTATTATAATCAAAGCATAGCTGTTATAACGTAGGCATCCGCTAAAAAGGATTTCGGAAAATTAAAACCACTGGCAAAAGCTAGTTTATCTATATCAGTTTTGTCTCATGGAAATAAGAAATACCCTAAATAGAAAAACTATCTTAGGCTCTCCATCTTAAGCTGATTGATAGTGCGCATGTTGTAGATGATCACAAGGATTACTGTAGAAATTCCTCGGCGCATTAATCAGTTCACCCCCCTGTTTAAGTCAAAGTAACAGACACTTGAAGTTAAGGCCTCCCGAGACGATCAATCGCGATTGTCAATCGCGTTACGTTATTGACAATCGCGATTGAAGTCTGATTGTTTGAGCTTCAATCAGTTCTTCAATTATTTCGGCTAGATCGGACATATTTCCTATTCAGCGTTCGAAGCACGAATGTCCGAACGATTGTCAATCACACAGAAAGACGATCAATCGATACATCAATCGGCGCTTCAATTAAATTTTCTCTCAATCGACTTCAATCACGTAGTACCGATTGACAATCGCTTCAATTCACACTGGTAGACGATCAATCAGCTGTATCAATCACGTAGAATTGACAATCGCGATTGATCGTCTCGGGGGCACTTTAGAACAAACCCATTAAAATGTGCATTCAAAGTGCAAGTCATGGGGTTGCGTCTCGTTTGGGGTTGCACTCTTCTAATTTATATAGGCACTGATGCGTTAAATGGATGGGCTTTACGGAAACAAGGTGCTGTAAATTAAAGACTTTTTTGAGCGTAAGAATATATGTACAGGTTTATAAACTAGATGCCAAGACAAACCTAGTTAGGTTTCCTGGCATTTGTTTAACTAATTAATTGTAAGAAATTGTATATGTCCTTTTTAATAAAAAAATAAAAAATAAATATCGTTTTCATTACTCATACTCCGAAAGTAGGTCTAAAGGTGCCTGAAGAGCGTGTAGAAAGAAAAACTTCCAGCCCTAGGGAAAATCGCTTTCACTGACAGCTGTCATGTCAAATTATGGCTTCGCACGGCTTGTGCAATGTGCATGTAGCCAGTATCAGTATCATTACGCATTAGGAACTTCAAAAACCCTAACCTCCTTGCTTTAAGTAACACCAAAGAATAACACTATATGTATATAACCTCTTTGGTCCCAACCTTCTCAGAGGATCAGGTAGTATGGAGTCTCTCATTCACTCTCGTTGTTAGGAAGAATTGTATGTATTATTCGTAATGAAAAGCACAGTGTTTACCTCGGGTGAAAGACTCATTTAGTCCCTCGAACTATTAGCGCCCTCGCTACGCTCGGGCGCCAAACTCCGTCTCGGGTGACTCAATGAGTGACTTTCACACCTAGGGTGACAATGTACTATAAAACAACACGCGCGAAACAACTAAAGGTCGCTGCATACGTAGCGTGATTCTCGTGCAGGTCGGGAAGTGATACTATTTATTTCGGACGTCCCGTCCGGCACGAGAAAATCACGTTACGTATGTTTAAAGACCATGAACACTTTATGAACGATGCACGTGATGTCGCCGTTCCGTCCGAGGTTTTATCCCGTCACGTATGGAGCGACCTTTAGTTTTTACATATCGCTCTGCGGCCGTTTCTCATCAACTAATCTGGATTCAACTCTCGTAATGTCTATATCCCTGCTGTGTAAAGTTCGATTTTCCCTCCGTTTAAATCGGGAAAAACCGGTGATCTCACTTTTGTAACTTCCCAAAAAATTGGGATGCTTAAGCACGTTTAACCCTCACTTTCAGTATGTGTTATTTAAGTGTTTTATGTAAAAAAAACTTTAGAAAATCCCTGATTTTCCTTATCTTTAAGTCTCGGTCGTGCTGAGCTTACTATAGGTAAAAAGTTTTCGTTTGAGATCAATGATATTCAAAATATGGTGGATAGAGAGAGTGTCTGCACCTTTTCTTTGATCCCAAGTTAATACAGGCATTGTTGAATTGCTGGAGTGACCGAGTTTACCGTAATTCTGGCATAAATCGGTCTTAGAATTATTGGTAACCGTTGAGTTTATGGTAATCAGTTTCTGCTACTGCTGAAACAACTAAATGGAGTCCTTTAAAAAAAAACTAAAATATTGGTTGATTTCCAAAGTTTTTTATAATATAACAGAATTTTTCGAAGATGACGAAAAATAAAAAACCTTTACAAGTTAAGTATATACCTACAAATTTAGTATAAGTACTACCTAGCCGCATCGTCACCTACCATCAGGCAGGTGTGATAGTGGTCAAACGCTGACCTATCATATTAAAAAAAAAAAAACCTATGTTTTAATATTGTATGCTCGAAATGAGTAATCTGTTGGCACTATATTATTTTTAAAAGACTTTTATGTACACAGATAAAGCAATGAATTATATTCTATTCTATGCTAAATTAACTGACTTAAAGAAAAGAGTTGAATTAAAAAAGGCAACCTTAATCAGAGTATATTTGAAGACACCGGATTAGGACTTATTTTGGTAGTTTTGTCCGTTTCGGTGCCTTTGTCCCATCAAGCTGGTAAATGTTAAATGTCTTTCTGCAAGATCAAAAAGCCGTTGCCCGCTCTAAGACGTCAGTTCGAGTTATAGGATGAGTACGTGACTTGACCCAACGTGAGCGCTTGTTTCAGACGAACATAGTTTATTTTATTACCGGAATTTTGGGATGTAACGATGTTTGTGTGTTACGACTGTATGTAGGTATACTTAAATTAACTTGCACAGTAAAAAATAAATTGGATAAATACTTTAAACATGATTAACCAACTGTCAAAGTAATCAAACTAGTGATTATTGAAATAGATCTTAATTTCAGATTAAATGCGTTGAGCTACATAGGTTGAATTGTACAATAAAAAGAAATTGGTTTAAGACTTTAAACATGATTAACCAACTGTCAAAGTAATCAAACTAGTGATTATTGAAATAGATCTTAATTTCAGATTAAATGCGTTGAGCTACATAGGTTGAATTGTACAATAAAAAGAAATTGGTTTAAGACTTTAAACATGATTAACCAACTGTCAAAGTAATTAAACTAGTGATTATTGAAATTGATTTTAATTTCAGATTAAATGCGTTGAGCTAGTTTAGCTAAATTTGTTAAAATACATTGTCGTGCAAGCTGCCCTTAGGTACAAAACGTGTGCAATATTGTAGGTAAGTCGAAGATCTAAGGATCAAACTTAGAGTCACAGCTCAAATAAAAGACGTTGAAATTATTGGAATACTTCATCATCACTATCACTACATCACTACATAGTATAAAACAAAGTCGCTTTCTCTGTCCCTATGTCACTATATCCCTATGTATGCTTAAATCTTTAAAACTACGCAACGAATTTTGATGCGGTTTTTTTAATAGATAGAGTGATTCAATAGGAAGGTTTATATGTATAAAACATGTATAATATAGCCGTGCGAAGCCGGGGCGGGTCGCTAGTCATTGTATAAATAAATCCCCATTTTCCTTTGTCATCGCATCATGCGTGACTGGCTGGACCAATTATGCTGTATCTATTTTTGTTGTGTTTGTTTGTTATTATCAGGAGAAGGTCCCTATGAAGAAAAAAATTGAGAAGTTGCGCAGAAAAAATAAATTAACAACCGATGTCCTCGAACTCTGATAATTTTGGTAGCCATTATAATTATTATACCAGTTATTCTATTCAATACCTATGAAACCTTACTTTATATATACATACATACATATAATTCTGAGGTGCGTGTGTATGTCACTGAACTCCTCCTAAACGGCTGGACCGATTTGAATGATTTTTTTTGTATGCGTTTGGGTGGCGCCCCGGATGGTTTAGATTCACAAATCAGTCCCGTTTCTGAATTGCAAAACTTCTTTTTAGCGCGGTACGCATATTTTAAATGAGATAAAATCTCTGAACTCTTGACACCGTTACGAGACGCAGCTATAGTGTGTGCAAATATGCATGTCATAATATTACTTGCAATACAATGTTACCCTCACTTTTAATGTGTCAATCAGCTGTATGCACTGAAGCGTCATATATGTCTTACCTAGTTTTGTCCCTATCTAACACCTGCAACCGAGCGACCAGTAATACGAGAAGGCGATACGAGTGAGGAGAAATGTTTAATTTTATCTTTGTTTATGGTAGTTTAATAATTGAATACTATTTTATAGTTATCAAGTACCTATTTATGTGACGAATGAAAGTGTCATGACAAACCTATATAGGTTTTTTGGCACTCCTAAAAATAAGCAATGTGAATACTTTATGATAAATAAATAAACTATAAACTATATATTTTGTAGTGGTTAGTAAATAAGTTTAATATTTTTTTTTTTAAGTTTAAAGTTTTTTTTTTTAATTTTTCACTTCTGTCGGCATTTTTTTAAATTGCAAACCGGAACATTGGTATTATATAGACTTCTAACATCCCTATGAGTAAACGACTAAGAGAATTTTAGATTCAATTCGGTTCCGTTATACATACTTAAAGCACAATTCCCAAACACCTACCATATACCTACAACAATGGAGGGTATTTAGGGTTGCTATACAAGATTGTAGTGTCACAACGGCGGGCGCCGCAGGAAGTTTTTACCACACTGCAGGGTCTTTCGAACACTTATCGCATTCTTCCTTAACACGTAAATAACTTTTGTACAGGCAACAATATAGGTATGATAGGTAGATAGTATAAGTAAAAATAAAAACCGCAAGAGGAAACGTAATTAATATGTTTAGTAATATAGTAAAGTAAACCTAGTAATATTGTAGTGAGGTTCATGTTGTGTCTAATTGTGTTTATGTAAACATCTATACTTACACATGAAACAATAAATGATGAATAGAATTATGTATTGTAGTGGATTTAATGTTATTTACAAACCAGCTAGTAATTTCTTTTAGTTTCCGTGATTTTTATTAAGAAATTATTCCTGTCTATCACTATCACTACATAGTTTAAAATAAAGTCACTTTTCGCCGTCCCTATGTCCCTATGTATGCTTAGATCTTTAAAACTACGCAACGGATTTTGATGCGGTTTTTTTAATAGATAGAGTGATGCAAGAGGAAGGTTTATATGTATAAAACATGCATAATACATCCGTGCGAAGCCGGAGCGGGTCGCTAGTTAGGGTTATAAAACATATTGAAAAAGAAATGTTTAGCTAATATAACTAACTTATAAAAGGAAACGTATCTATGCTTAAAACTTATGAAAGGTATTATTATAAAATTTTAAAAAAATGTTTAGGTATTTAAGGTAAGTAACTTAGAGGTATATAAAGAGGGTGTAATGTTATGTAGGTAAGTGTTTTTTTTCTTATTATTGTAGTTTAGTAGTGTTAGTACGTACCTAATACGTGGTAGTTATAGTTAAGTTAGTAGTTAGTTAGTTTTTTTTTGATTAGGTAAATTGCATGTATAGTTGTGTAAGGACCGCTCATGCGGTAAAAGCCTGGAGGTAGATACTATGTAAAAATAAAAACCGCAATAATAAATGTAATTAATATGTTTAGTAATATTGTAGGTAAGTAAACCTAGTAATATTGTAGTGCCCAACCGGGTTCATGTGTTCATCTAATTGTATTTATGTAAACATCTATACTTACACATGAAACAATAAATGATGAATAGAATTATGTATTGTAGTGGATTTAATGTTATTTTCAAACCAGCACGTAATTTCTTATAGTTTCTATGATTTCGTTTAGAAATTATTCCTGTCTTTAATGATTTAGTATAATTTGAGAGCTATAACTTAAAACTTACCAATAATCTTTGTTCGGAACCCTATTACTGAGATTTGACTGTCCGTTCGCCCGTCCATTCGTCCGTCTGTCTGTCACCAGGCTGTACCTCATGAACCGTGAAAGCAAGACAGTTAAAATTTTCACAGAGTATGTATTTCTGATGCCGCTATAACAATAAATACTTAAACAGAAAAGAAATAAGTATGGCTCCCATACAGCATGGCACGGAACTCTTCGTGGGCAAGTACGATTCGCACTTGACCAGATTTTTTTAATTTCATGCTGGATAAACAAAAAAAACCAAATCAAAATCTGTTTATCCGCTGAGAACTACAATGCCACAGACAGACGTAACATCAATAAACACGACAATCTTATTACACCCTTATTTTTGGGTCGAGGGTAAAACATAGCTTCTGTGTGTTAAAATATTGTTTTTCCTTTCGGTTTTGGAGGTAAAAACCCCAATTCTAAAAAAGCCGCATCAAATTAACTGAAACCGTAAAATACGCGAAAGACGGCGAAACCAAGTAAAACTGCAAGTGCGCATCCGTAGTAGGTGCGGGGGCGGGAGGCTGCATGGAAAGTTGTTTTCCCGAGCAAGGGCGGCAGTGCGCCTCGCGCTCGTAGCAGCCACGCGCGCCCCAACGCGCCCTTACATAACCACGACGAATAAGCGTGTCGCGCCGCGTCATTAACTCACGCGCTTCACCAACAAAAAGTGAATCGGAATAGTGAGCCATGTGTTCACAGCTTTAAGCACAATTTTGTGACTCTTCTACAAATAGTTTTTTAAAGAGACGTTTTAACTGGCCTACTTTAAGTGAAAAAAGTGTGAGTGCAATAAATTCATTTACAAAAAAAAAAGGATTGAAACATCGTCTGTTGGATTTACGTACGTCATAATATTTTCCTTTTTCCGTACTTTTTACGGCTGAAATGGGATAAAGGGATCTTGGAGTCTGATGTTTGTGTTTTATGTTATTGGATACGTACTTCTGTGACACATTAATGTTATTTTATGTCGTTATGTTTGTGACACGAAAGGTTTCAGCGAACAACTGACTTCTCTTTTGACCGATCTATTTCATAAGATAGTTAGATAGACAACTTTATTTGTACACCACAAGAAGAAACAGAACACGATATACACAAAGTAATAGCTAGGAAGTATAAGTTGCACAAATGGGCAGCCTTATCACTGAAAGCGATTTCTTCCAGGCAACCGTTGGATGGAAAAGAATTGATTCAGCTTTACATTAAGCATAGGTTTGCTTGTATTTGGTTTGTCTTTTGATGAACTACCGGCCGATGGAAATGGTTAAACACGAATGATAAGGGGTTTATAGTTCATACGAAGAAATAAAAGTCACAAGAACTTAATACCATTATGATAGATGACTGGTTAAGCCAGTGTAGTGAGTCACCGTGAAATAGCTTAGTTAGAGCTTTATTCAATGAATAACTTTCACGCTATCATTTACGTAGAACTTTGTTGATATTTTCAGATGTCTTCAGATATTAAAAAAATATATTTTTTTTATTAATTGACCTGTACATCTAGACTAGACGGTTGATCAGCGCCAGTAACATTATTTCATGGTGATGCTGTAATATTATTAGTAATAGTTTATAGTAAACCAACTTCTCGGATTAATCGATCGTGTCCAAAGAAAATAACTCGTGAAGCTACGTCGTACGAGTCGTGTGATTATACGTCTGGAGCCAACTAAGCCGCGTGTTTCATCATCACGATGTTTTCTTCACCTCTTATGGTGAAAAAATGTGCGTTAATAACATTGCAAATTTTTCATTACATTGGTGCATGGCCTTCCGGAATTCGAACCCACGATTTATGGAATGTAACTCAAGGTAAACTACCACTGGCTCAACACTGCTAATTTGTCATTACTGAATATTATTAATTATTCCTCCAAGTTAGACTCATATCGTGTCAGTTTCTCCAGAATCTTAATATTATTATAACGTGTGCTGCAATTTGACACATTAGTTCCGCATGAGATAATTTTATAATAGTGTCTTTTATTCGAGGCGAGGAATAACCCATTATTATTTTCTTCTTCGATTCAGATATTTACTGAAAACAATACATAAGGTATTTGTTGTATTGACAACATTTCGAATTGGTACAGCTAAAGAGAGTTGCAGCTGTGTCTTGTCGGAATAATAGTTGTCTATATGTAAACCCAGCTCCTCTAATACTTAAGTGATTTGCCTGACCACTCAGTAGCTGTAGTGTTAATCCTTCGGTCCCACTTAAGATTATCTTAGTTGGTTGAAGTGCTAACTATCTACTCATGGAGGTATGTAATTATTTAAGTATTATATTAAGAAGCTTCATTTACCTATTTAGTATGATATTAATTAATTACTAGCTCTAAAAACTGATAAGGCGACAAAACAAAGATGTCGAAATCAAAGGTGTAAAAGTCGCGGGTTTTTGTGTTCTGCTTTAGATTTCTATAAGAAACTTAAAATATATGTTCATTACTTCTTTCTGCTTATTTCTTAATCAGATGTCTTCTTCATTCATCTTCCCCTACTTCCGTGTCTATGTCAATCACTCTCTGTTTATACCCTGTCTCATAAAATCCATGTTTTCCCTATCATTTTCTTCTAGACATGGTCAATGCTTATACTTATATTCCATTTCTTAAAACATAATTAACTTTATAGAGCCACAGAAACACGTGGCTTAAAAGCTTACAGAAATATATACGAAAATGTAACGGCTTATTTGATATCCTCATGAAAATTGTAGCTGGTGCGAGATGAGTCACAGCAGAATTATTGGATGTGAACGTGACCCGAACACCGTGAACTGAATAACAACTGTCATCTGTTTGTGAAAACATACCTCGAAGAAAATATGTATTTTAATATATCAGTGTTGTTGGGTTACTTATTCTTGGGTGTATTTGGTAAATTACTTAATTTACGATTTGTACGGCAACAATTTGATTTTGAAAATTTAAGAAAACCTGTTAGTAGGTATAATAGCGCAATCTTTTTTTTCCAGAGCTATAAGGTTAGCGAATTCTAGATTGCTAAGATCATAATGAATGTAGAACGCTCACTTCTAAGACTTTGAATTTATTATAAACTTAATTGTAACATAAAATATCTACTAAGAAAAAGGAAAACTTAACAATATGGCACCTCGGGCGGCCTTATCGCTAAAAGCGATCTCGTCCAGGCAACCTTTTCTATATAAGTATTATAATCTGAATACTTCAAACTATATCTTTCTTGGAAGATAGTTAGTGGTTCGTAGTCGCTTGAAGATATGCCATAAGTTTCTATCTTTTCTATGAAGATACTAGTAAAAGTAAAACAACAGCCTACTCTACTACTCATTAAAATATGCAATTATTCATTAACACAAATAAAGATTAAACGAACACCAAGCCAAAGAACAAATTCACATAACTCATTCATTCAGATAACGTTTTCAACCGGCACGAACAAAAGTCGCAGTGCTAAGTGCAGTGTTCCCCAGAGAGCAATAAACTGAGCAGACAATTTGTTTAATCAAAAACAAATGTAGGCCTCAGGCTCGGTAACGTGACTCTTTTGAATCCCTTTGTTTATCCGTGCTTTGCTACTTTCTATTTCGTTTCACTGAGTTTTCACGGAAACTCAAGGTAATGTTAGATGTAGGTAACTCATTCCACAACAGTATGCCATTGCACAATTTCAGAACTTTTTGGAATTAATTAATCTTAAAATTAAGTAATACTCAGTGCTTTGCAAATTAATATGAAAATACAAATAAATAAGTTTTTTTTTTTAAAACTAGATATTTTTTTATTTTAATTTTTTCGTTAAGCAGACAGTGAACAATACAGAATAAGATACATAAAATTAAGTCTACACACCATTTATGAGCTGTGACATATGGAATGACTTAATATGGAATGAATGATATTGCCAATGACTTCCTCATACGGTTTGAATTTTCCGAAATCTGTTCTTAGCCTATTTTAGCTCGAACCATGCATGAGCTGTGCGTTGATGTATCAGGCTGTCAGTCAGTCAGTCTGAAGAATCAGACAGTCAGAACTTCTTTTTTGCCTGGCTTTTTCCCATTTTATTTGGGGTCAGCCCTCCGTATCATGCGTCTCCAGGCCGCTCGGTCCTGGGTCGTCTCTTTGTTGATTTGGGCTTCTTTGAGGTTCTTATTTACTACTGACATCCATGTCGTCGTCCTCGGTGTTTAGTTTCGATATCTAGTACTTTTCTGGTCATGTGGTTGGATGGTCGCCTCATAACGTGTCCGTACCACCGCAGACGGCTCTTCTTTATTTTATCTGGAATGGGACGAATCTGCATTGGTTTTCAGTTCTAGTTATTTCAAGTAGACTTTTGTTGATTACTCTTTCCCATTCAGACAGTCAGAACATTGAATTTTATGTTTATAGATACAGAAACCTGCACGGAAAAAACACATTTAGACGTGACGTGAAATCGTACTCTTCGCTCATAGGAGTTAGAGAATGAGGCCCCTGGTTGTTTATCCCAGAATGAGATTTATCTTGCTTCACGAGATTAGCAGTAAAAAAGTTAAGTAATGTAGGTGAGAACAACACTGCAGCGGTGTTATGAGAGGTACTACGTGACGAATGGAAATGTTGTGTACCTCGTTCGGGTAATGAGAAAAGTTTCCGTTTTAAATCCCTTAAGGTGAGAAAATCTCTATATTTTTTATAGCGACCCGCTCCGGCTTCGCACGGCTATATTATGCATATATTATACATTAAAACCTTCCTCTTGAATCACTCTATCTATTAAAAAAACCGCATCAAAATCCGTTGCGTAGTTTTAAAGATTTAAGCATACATAGGGATATAGGGACAGAGAAGGCGACTTTGTTTTATACTATGTAGTGATACTGTTTCGGTATTATTAATAAAAAATCCTTTACCTTAATCTAATCCAACGTTAATCGAGTAGGTACTTCGTTTTATCATTGTTATAAAACACGGACAAATGAAGCAACAATACATTTTTAACTCCACCGTAAACCGACAACGCACAAAGGGGCTTTTTGTTTAGTGAAAAAGTTCATAAAAAAAGGTTAAATCAACAGCTAAATTCAGTATACTAATAGCGTAGCATATGAAAATTGAGTAAGAATATTAAGAGGAAAGGGTTCCGACGCTTTCTCCATACAAACGTAGTCGACTGTTTCCTCTCTGAATAATGACACTATAGCAAATATTTTTGTTTCATAAAACTTATAACTGCCAAAAAAAATAGGTGCATGGTGCACCTATTTTTTTTTTTTCATTTTAAATCTTAATTTCTATGATAATTAGAAAAAAAATTGAAAAAAACATTGGGCATGTCTTGGTTGGGCAAACCAGGGCATAGTCTTGGCAGTTATAGTTTTTTTGCAACAAAAATATTTGTGCTAGTGTCATTATCCAGGGAGGAAATAGTCGACTACGTTTGTATGGAGTGAGTGAAGGTACCCATTCCTCTTAAGTTTGTTTGATAGAGCCATTGGATGAGCTTTACGTAAGGGTGGCTTTCAATCCAGTATAACTAAGTCATCTAAGCTTAATTCGGCCGTACCGTTCGTTGGACGCCAGCCTCAGTGCATAGTAATTTCGCGTTACTGTCATCTGCTATCTCATAAATGCGTAGTATAGACACACCCATTTGTTTACATTAGGACGCAGGCTACAAAGCTTGCTTAATTAACCTGAGTCAAGCAGCATTAAGATATTATGAGCATTAAGTAAATACATATCTCTGCCTATCTAGATATTGATTTGTCGAAGCTTACAGGTTGTAGCATTTCTTTTAATTAATTATCGTGTTGTTCTTCTTCGACTTGATTAAATGTTATTAGAGTTAATTCGCATAAGTATGGAACTTATTCTATGTTTTTTAGAACTTAATTCGATTGTATATTTTCAGTAGGAACTTTGTATTTAAAGATTAACATTCTTCGAAAACTTATAAAAACGTCCAAATTAAAAAAAAAAAATTAACAAATTCGCAAAAATAAAATAACAATACACATTAAAATAACAATACACCCTAGATTTTTAGGGTGTATTGTTATTTTATTTTTGCAAATTTGTTAGTCTTAATATATTTTTTAAAACTTTAAATAAATAAAAAACCAAATCCCAACTAATAATCCTTTAAACAAAATTTTAACATTGAACACCACAGGCACAAACAAGAAATAAATGAATTGGAAGTCTAATCTTATAATCAAACTGAGATTTCCGATTTGATTTAAACCTTTACACAAAAACGAAAGAAGATTTTCCAAGAATTCTTACAGCCCGAAGCGAAGGAAAAAGAAAACGTTGTCACCAAACCAAACCAGGCCAATATACCTACTTATTCTAAGACAATTTACTTTGTCGACAACGCGAAACGTCTTGAACTATCGCCTTCGAGCCATAGTAACGTATCCGCAACGTTATCGTTTATCATCGAGGCGAATATTGGAGAATATCGAAAGGAAGCAGCTTTTCCAGGAAAAATATTTTCCCGGTATTTCGAAATAGCTTTGAAGTGTTTTAGACGATAAGATTCTATCTGAGCCACTTCCTTGGATTTGTGCTTTTAAACCTCAAAAAATATAAGAACAACAACATGGACGACCGCGACCCAGTTAGCACAATGGTCACCGTGCTAGACTGCCAAACACAGGGTTGCGGGTTCGATTCCCGCCTCAAAGAAGTATTTATGCTTAGGTATTTGTCTGTGGTCTGGTTGTTTCTATGTATTATAAGTATATATTTACAAAACAAAAGTATACTATAAGCAGTACTTATATCCGTTGTCTAGCACCCATAACACAAGTCTAGTTACTTAGCCTTCGGGCTATTAGGGCATGTGTAGAATAGTAATTATTTTCCCGCGTCTTAATTGCGTTTTTTTTATTTCTCTTACCTCGACGTTTTGTCTATGTTACGATAGTCATGGTCGCGAGAAGATGTGTGGGTGGAATGTCCTGCAATATATATTTTTATACGTATTATTGTTTTCAGTTCTAAACAAACTAGGAGAATTAGTCGCGGGACCCCAGAGACTCAACAAACGTACGCGAATGAACTAATAGCAATATAATGATTTTTCGCGCGTCGTATCGTACTGGTTTGCTCTTTTATTAAAATGCAATTTTTAATCTTCTTTCGTGATAAATAAAGAAGCACAAAGATAAAAAGATTTGATTACGAAAGGTATCG
Source organism: Idaea aversata (assembly GCA_907269075.1). NCBI lineage: Eukaryota > Metazoa > Arthropoda > Insecta > Lepidoptera > Geometridae > Idaea > Idaea aversata. The sequence continues at coordinate 7,012,629 of OU026084.1, forward strand.
TAATAAAAGCAAAGTGGGTATCATTTCACAGAGTTTCTAAAACTTTTCGGTGATTAAGTTAATTAATAGACATAAAAAATAACAAGATAATTATAAAGATGTAATAAACTTTTTAATTAGAAATTTAAAGTGGTAGGGTTGTTTATTTTAAAAATTCCACCATCGGATTGAACCTTGATATATTGGCACTAAAACTCCGTAGAATCTAAAGTGATAACCCTGTAAATAATTATTGAGGTTATAGAAAAAATACGAGACACGCGTTTTGAACGAAGTTCCTTTCAACAGACAGACAAACAGACAGACGGACGGACGGATAGACAGAAAGACAGACAGATATCTACTTATTATAATATATGTGAGAGATAGTTTATCTTTGGATTTTTCGTTTCATTTTTCGTAACGCTCAAACTGGATTAAACTGGATTTTTTATGAAATAGGTCCCGTCGCAAACCTGCAATAAGGAACATCGTTCTAAAATTCAGTTTGAGAAACATAGTTAAACTAGAGACACCGTCTCACTGTCTGGGTAGGCCGTTCCTTCGTCCGGACAAAATTGCCATTGCACCTGACGAGCGTACCAACCGTTCGGCTCAGACGACTCACTGAAAATTCATTGGCCATTGTATTCTACTCCAATGGATTCTGGGCCGCCGTTATTATATCGAACATTGTTTTCGATAATACGGTTACGTGATGAAAGTGAAAACTGGAATGTTCTTTGTTAAGTTACCTAACGATGTATATGACATGCCCATTATCAGGTTAAAAAATTGTATAAGGCAAAAATTGTTAGATACTTCGTCGTACCTTAATGATAAGAATCCATGGATGTGACTTAAATTGCTACATTTCAAATAATACTTTCAAATATTTGTTATATTGACCTTTGTGAGCATGATCACAACAAAAAGAAAAAAAAACCCCATGAGTTTCTTGTGCCTTATCATTGGTGGGCGCGTTCCGTAGGCACAGACGTTTTAATGTGATCTCATGTAAATTAATCAAAATGAATAAATAATTGTGATTTTGACTTTAAAGAAAGCATTGCATAACATAAAGAATTAAAATAACAAAGAATGGAGCTAAACATGTTTGCTCATGATAGTAGGTATGTATACTTAATTAAAAATTGTCCCATGTATGTTAACATGGCTAGTTAAACCATGACAAATTCGTGTAATAAAATCTTATAACTAATAAAAATAAAATGCGTTATTCTTTACTGGCCTCGAAAGATAAATGACTTAATTTGACACAGTTCAAGTTTAAAAGTTACTATTCATAGTCGCAGTCGTGCAATATACAAGAAAGCAATTTTTAAATTTTTATTTTTTTAATTTTTAATTTTATTTTAATTTTTTATTATTAAAAGTTTTTTTTTTTTTTACATTCCACACATCGCCTTCTAGCCCCAAGCTAAGCAACTAGACTTGTGTTATGGGTGCTAGATAACGGATATACTACTTATATACTTTTCTTTTGTAAATATATACTTATAATACATAGAAACAACCAGACCACAGACAAATATCTAAGCATAAATACATGTCTGAGGCGGGAATCGAACCCGCAACCCTGTGCTTGGCAGTCCGGCATGGTGACCATTGTGCCAACTGGGTCGTCAAACATAAATTAAGAAAGGAATGAAGAAATTAATTTCTTTTACAAAATAAATTAAGAAAGGAATGAAGAAATTAATTTCTCCCACGTCACTTTGAACAATTAAAGAATCGTGACTTCCACCAGTCAAAAATTGTGTTATGAACTTTGCATAAATTTAATTTAGCTTGACTTGTAGTTTTATTAAGGGTTGCGAATGCAGACATTAGGGTGCGAACACACTAGACTATTTTAGATTAAGTAAGAAATGTGTACAGTAGACAGGGAGCCAAGTATCATTCAATTATACCTATTCGTGTAATGGAAAACCGTCTGGTAGAGTCGGCATTTCTAGATATTATTGTAAGTAATCCAATCTTTAAATTAGATTGGCTTCGAAGGATCCTAGACAATCGAACAATATTATCATTTACTAGCAGCGCTTCGCGGTTTCACCCGCGTAACTCCCAATCCCGTGGTAATATCAGTATAAAAAGTAGCCTATAGCCTTCCTCGATAAATGGACTATCCAACACAAAAATATTTTTTCAATTCGAACCAGTAAGTAGTTCCTGAGATGAGCGCGTTCAATCAAACAAACAAACTCTTCAGCTTTATAATATTAAGTATAGATTTGGTTTCTTTTAAACCACTAGTGTTTTGTTTATAAATGCATATTATCTCAGTTGTTCGGTTGCTTCCATCGCGCTACTAGACTCACCTAGACTGCCTGTTTGTCAGTCTTAAATTAAATTTCGCACTGTTTTAAAAATATTTCCAAAAAGCTTCAGACAAATTCCCTAAAATATTGGCCGTCTAACTCAAGGAGAAGTTTAAAAAGGAAAAAGTAAGGCAGCGTACATGATGTATAGTCTAAAGTTGTCAAGTTAGATCGCGTGAGGAAACAGCATTAGAGTTGAACCCTTTGGTGTTTGTTATTTATCGAGGACCGCGGTTACATCCAAACCTTACTATTTATACATAACTTATGTAACAATGTGACAAAATAATGGCTTTTATAAGCGAACATTTCAATGTTATATGAGATACTTGGGAGAGAGTAGCTGGGGACTGGAAATTCATTAAGAAATTATTTATGCATTTTGCTACACTTTTAGGCGAAAAATAGATTATTAGAAAAACTATTGACGCTTTTATATTAACTTTTTGCAGTGCAGATGGTAAAAATCCATAAAAATAATCATACACAGTCAACAAGTAGGTGCATGCATATTTTAAAGTTATACTTATTTTATTTACTTAACGGTTCACTAATTGTTAATTATCTGTTTGATATTACTAAAGCTTTCGAAGTGTTAGTTATATCACGCAGAATAACCAAAAAATTATTGAACCGTTATTAAAAAAATTAACACTTTAAAATATGCACCTGCTACCCTCAGTGTTTGCTGACTTTACTTACTTAAAACTTTTCGTAAAAAAATTCAGGTGTACTTTTGATCAAAAGAAAAATCACTTAACTTTAAATTATGTATATAGCCGAGCAAGTCTCCACATTTCATTTTTATGGATGGTCAATTCGATTCGAGCCGATAAAATGCTGGTTATTTGGCACGAAGAATGTGCATTGCAATTTAATGAGGCAATGCTTGCAGCATCCTAAACAGGACCCGACATCAAAGAGAAACCGATTTACCGTGAACTTCGAAAGTCTAGGAAAGATTTAAAGTAGAAGCTAATTTCAAGGCTTAAAGTGAAAGGGTACCTGCGCTCTCTCCATACAAACGTAGTCGACTGTTTCCTCCCTGGATAATGACACTAGCACAAATATTTTTGTGCCATAAAACCTATAACTGCCATGACTAATGACTATGCCCCTATTTTTTTGATTTATTTTTCTTTTTTTTTTTCTTTTTCTAAATATCATGATGGGCATGGTCATGGCAGTTATAACTTTTATGCACCAAAAATATTTGCTCTAGTGTCATTATCCAGGGAGAAAACAATCGACTACGTTTGTAATAGTTTGTATGGAGAAAGCCCCCGGTACCCTTTCCTCTTAAGCTTAATTAAAATTCCTGGTATAAATTATTGGTTACTCTAAAAATCTATGAAGTTATGTTTTTTTATTGGTGAATCGAGCAGATGGTGGAATATCTTCAAAGGCACGTAAAAGTTGAATATTTAACGAAAGCAACGTCTCAAAAAAGTTATAGTAGTAGAATTAAAACTAAGCTCATCAACGGACTTTGGCCTTAGCTACTGAATAATAAACTGGTGAATCTGTTAATTCACTTATAATCAAAACTCTTGTTAATTCACTTCGTTAACGATTTTAAGGATTCTGCAGACTGAAAATTTTTACTTAGATGATTGAGCAACAAGATTAAGTAATGAAATAGCCAATGATTATTTGATTTTGAATGAAGTTTGATTCATGGTAAAATAACAATTTTGAAAGTCAAAAAAGAAACTAAACCTTACTAATACTTAATTTTGGTTACTAACCCTCAAAAATCTCACACAATCAGTTGTCTTCAGTTAAAAGTGGATAGCTATTATACCGAAAAAAATATGTGGCACACGGGGACTGCCGCGCAAAGCTATTGCATCGTGCGAGCTTCGTACAGTCGTACCATATACATACACGTTAAGCGACGATTGGCCATGCTACATGGTAGGCAGAGTAGGGGTGTTAGGTTTTATTTTCGTTACGGAATTTCTTGGTTCGGTCGCCGCGCTCAAAGCCCGCGATAAAAGCTATGAAATAGCTTAAAAAAAATAAGACGATTTTGTAATACAACTTCTTTATCATCATCATCATATCAGCCACTGGTCTCTCTTAAAGACTTCTGGAGCGTGGGGCAGCAACTGACTAGGTAGACAGACGAACTAATTAAAGTCACAGGAAACCGCTAAACGCAGAGGGCATGAGACCGATCGCTTTAATTTATATTTACTTCGTCTTATTATAATACTAGCTATTGCTCGCGACTTTTTACGCGTGGTGTTTTGTTTTATATACCAAACCTTCCACTTGAACCATTCTGTCTTTAAAAAAAAAACCGCATCAAAATCCGTTGCGTAGTTTTAATAATCTAAGCATACATAGGGACAGACAGTGGGAATGGACTTAGTTTCATAATATACTAGCGACCCGTCCCGGCTTCGCACGGCTATATTATGCATTTATTATACATATAAACCTTCCTCTTGAATCACTCTATCTATTAAAAAAAACCGCATCAAAATCCGTTGCGAAGTTTTAAAGATTTAAGCGTACAAAGGGATATAGGGACAGAGAAAGCGACTTTGTTTTATACTATGCAGTGATATGTAGTGATTATCGGCCAACAAAAGTTTTTAGTATGAAACGTTTACCTTCACTGAAAATGTTTGTAGATGAATATTTAAGCATTCAGGGTGGATGGTACAGTCGTGCTGCAATTCGATGACAGACCGATGGCATAATGATAATATAATCGATGGGTATTAGGCTAGGGAGCTGGGACATTGTCGTTAAAAATTAACGGTAGGAGTTTTGATGGTAAATCGATATTGTTTTACTTACTGTGTTTTTGTTTTTCTTTGTTGATAAATTCATGTTTCCAATCAATAAAGATTTTTTGTAAACAAATTCAATTAATCTTATTTGGGAGTAATTAATTAATTAACTTAATTTTTTTTTGGAAATCGTGTTTAATCTTTGACAATCTTGTGAGAAAGTGGTTAAACGGTGATTTTTAAACTATTAAAAATGTTAATGTGGAGCAAAGGTAAATCTACATCACACTAATATTATAAAGAGTTTTTTGTTTGTTTGTAACGAATAGGCTCCGAAACTTTGTATGAGTATACATTAATTCATTAGGAATAAAATAAGATACTTTTGATCCCGATATTCTCACGGGATCGGGAGTTACGCAGGTGAAACCAGCGACTTAGTTAAACGATTATGTCCGGCTTAGGAAGGAAGACGATATTATCACTACATAGTATAAAACAAAGTCGCTTTCTCTTTCCCTATTTCCTTTGTATGCTTAAATCTTTAAAACTACGCAACGGATTTTGATGCGGTTTTTTTTAATAGATAGAGTGATTCAAAAGGAAGGTTTATATGTATAATACATGCATAATATAGCCGTGCGAAGCCGGGGCGGGTCGCTAGTCAACAATATAGTCAATATTCTACAACAAGTCTTTGGCATGTGTTTCTATACCTAACGACTGACTATCTAAGTATGTGAAGTACCAACTATACTGTAAGGTATTGGGAAACATATTGGGACTGTTTTGCAACAGAGCTTAATACAGAGGTCCGAAAGTTCAAAACTTAAATGACCATCTAAAGACGTATGTACAAAACATATTGCCTAAATACCCCCGTGTAACAGCTAACCTAATGCAAATGAAACGATGTAACACCGCAAATCTAACCCAAAAGCATCATTATTCATTACTTACGCGATCTCGCTATAACATTACGATGCTCAGGTGCCCAATTAATAACATAACTCGGTCAAAAGCACACACAAAGTTTGCGTAGGTACCTCTCAAACGGGGTTAGTACCAAGGACGACTATAAATTATACCTGGCTTCACCCTTCGGCGTCATGTTGTCTGAATGATCGTAAATATATCGTGTTTTAATTATTTGCTTCCTTTAATTGGTGTAATACACGCAACTAAAGTTTTAGAGTTTTCCCGGAAGAAAATGTCGTGAGAAAATTAATTATATTAAAACTTCAATAAATATTTCCGACATGCTACTTATAGGCCCCAAAAATGGAATGGGTCCTTATGGAATTCCTATGCCTCTTATGTTTTTATTTGAGTGCCAACCGTTTAGAAGTGTTATCATAAAGTACGTTAAAAATATTATTCAGAATACCTTTTACTTCTGAACAAAAACATTAAGGGTAAGTTAAAATAATTAATTATTATAAACCGTGCCTAACTGCCCGGTTTCAATATCAAATAACATTCCAATTTTCCCATTTAGTTCCGAACATTAGGTATGCTATCAAAACCAATTAGACTTAACTGATGCAGAAACCACTTGAATTCCGACTTGCATTTTTACTGAGTGAAATGAAACGCATTTTATATTTTCCGTTTCCTCGATTACATTCGGTATCGTGCAGTTTAAATAGGAGTGTTTCTTTGAATTATTATTAAACTAGCGACCCGCCCCGGCGGAAAGTTTTGACTGGTTGATTTTAATATCAATGCACAACTCAAACCAAGGGACGGATTGGGCCAAAATAGCTGTTCTGACGTAAGCATCCGCTAAGAAAGGATTTTAGAAAAATACAAACATAATTCGCGTATACAAAAGCTAGTTTTACATAAAGTTAGGTACGTTCATGTAAGCTGCTTAAGATTGGGGATTACCAAATCACTACATAGTATAAAACAAAGTCGCTTTCTCTGTCCCTATAGCCCTTTGGATGTTTAAATCTTTAAAACTACGCAACGGATTTTGATGCGGTTTTTTTAATAGATAAAGTGATTCAAGAGGAAGGTTTATATGTATAATACATGCATAATACAGCACAAAAACTGGACTTGTGTTATGGGTGCTAGACGACTAATATACTACTTATATACTTTTTCTTTTGTAAATATATACTTACTACTACTTATAATACATAGAAACAACCAGACCACACCCAGACCAGACCACGGGAATCGAACCCGCAACCCTGTGTTTGGCAGTCCGGCATGGTGACCATTGTGCTAACTGGGTCGTCAATCACTATCATCACTACATAGTATAAAACAAAGTCGGTTTCTCTGTCCCTATGTCCCTATATCCCTTTTATGCTTAAATCTTTGAAACTACGCAACGGATTTTGATGCGGTTTTTTTTATTGATAGAGTGATTCAAGACGAAGGTTTATACATGCATAATATAGCCGTGCGAAGCCGGGGCGGGTCGCTAGTATAATATAATATGATACTTTAGATCCCAAAATTCTTGAGCAGCTAGTAAAGTTTATAATAACTTTAATACGTAAACTACCTTAATATTAAGCTATGTATTAATCCGACAAAGTTATGCAAGACAACGTATCATGAACATCACGATGGAGCTTAATAAACGAACTTAATACAGATAAGTAACAAATATTATTAGTTGGAGGAAGTAATACAGGAAGTAGGGGTGTTGTTAATTTAATGATTTTCTATCTGAAATCGGATAGTGTAGTGCAGAACGGAACAATTTGTTAAATAAATTAAGTTAGACAAAGAATTGTTAAGTTAGATAGGTGTATAGTTTATGGTCTGATTATGAAAATAGATTTTTGATGGATTGGAAAAGAATTTTTTATCACAGTTGCTCATAAAGTGGATCTTATTAAACCGCTTTTAGGTTCATAATGTAACGTATTATACACACGTGCGATAAAAAAAAATCCAACTAGTGCTAAAATAATACGTAATCCCGATAAGTCAAATACGTATCTTACTGCTAATGACATATTAAGTAGATGAAACATTCTTAATTTATCTGGGTTATACTGTTTTGATCACAGAACAAAAAATAGTTTCGTGGTTTTGATGTATAGAAAAAAGGTACCATCAAAAAGTTTTTAAGCCTTGCTGGCTTTGGTGGTACCTTTTTTCTTCTTTTCAAAAGTTTGTCTCTAAAGTCTGATAACGAACGATAATTTTACGTGATAACGTCTTTGAAAATAATTAAAAATTGAGTTTTGTTTTTATTTTGTTTTTTCTTTAGGTACATAAATATTTTTTTTCCTTACCATTATTATTCTGTTTTTAACCGCCGCGCCGACGCAAAAACAAATGAAAAAAAACCCTAAAAAAATATTGTATGTCAGACGAGGCTGTATAGGTTAAAAGTCTTTTGCGTACTTTCGGGTTCGGGAGTGTAATTAACAAAAAATAGTAAACATAACCTAAAATTCTTAAAAACCTTTAATTATTTTAAGAAGTCTTTTTTTTTATTCGCAACTGTGATAAAAAACGTCGTACGATACACGTGTGGAAAGCTGATCATTCCATCTCGGCTTTTGCCACGCTCGCGCGTCATAAACCCGCCTCTATGCAAGATCAGCTTTCCACACTTGTATCGCAATGTACTATATTCAAACAAATACACGATACAAATACACATGAAACAATAAGAGACAGCTTATTATTAATTACAAAGAAAAATACACAGAGAATTAATATGACGTATCTGATAAATCGAGTGTTATCGAATGGACGAAATTGGCGAAAATTTGTTCAATATTTTTATCCAGATACTTTTATATTAAGTCTTCTAAGTACTTATCTATTAAGTACTTATCTGGGTTTCTATTACGTTTTATAAAGAAATGGAAATTGAATAAAAATTATATAATACAGCAATTCGGTAATTCACTGCTGCTAATCTACACTACTATCATAAAGAGTTTTTTGTTTGTAACGGATAAACTCCGAAACTATTGGATCGAATTTTATGAAAGTTGATATGAGGATGCATTGAAGGCTACGTTTTAACCCCATACTCAGAACTTACGTGGGTAAAACCACAGACTGCTGCTAGTAAGAGTTGTAAATATCAAGACAAGTACATCATGAACTCAATGAACTGTTATTTAAAAACACACATATTAAAAATGAACCCAGTATTTAAATGTTTCCAACACAATGAACATAGGCAATTTGCAAAGAAGGTAATCGATTGGAACAGGTCCTGTGTTTCTTATCTTCTAGGTTTCGATGCATCTACTCGCAAATCCTTTGGATACCGTGTCTCGGTAGCGTATTTTGATAAGCTACTACAAACCTTATTTGACAGTCAAGCTTGACGAATAGGATGATGTTTTCATTTTATGGAAATGGGTCGCGATTTGCGTCATAACTATCAGTTATTTTTTATATTCCTGTGCCCACGATCCGTGAAATTCAATAGAAACGTCAGGTAAATATTTAAGTAACTATAAGAACGCGATCGCGGACCCTGCTAAATTAAGAATGAACATTTATGCGTAAAAATGTGTTTAGGAATCGAATAATGGTTACTAACTATATTGATTTGGAAATCCTACTGCAAAACGTTACTGTCAGAGACGTTTTGAACCAGCATGGACAGGAATTTTTGTTCAGAAATAGAAAGAAAGAAAAGCATTTATTGAGTACAAACATACGACAACTACAGGAATTAAGAAATGAACATGACAATGAAAATAAATTACATAAAAAAATTAAAAAGTGACAAAGAAAAAACAACATAAATGAGGAGTCTTGTGCTGACCCAAATGGGTCGACCTCAGCTAAAAACTGTAACCAAGCATGTTTAGCTGCAGCGCTGGTCTTCCGGCCAGATCCATCTAGCTAGAGCTAGCCATTTAGCTAGCTAGCTAGATTTAAATACTAACTCAGTTCGTCTTAGCGTGAACTTAGCCTACTGAAATGTCTTTTCTAAATACGCGTTGCGGCACCCTTGATCCTTTCAAACTCTTTTCTATTTATATGCAGATTCGATGTCCGACCATAAGTTATCCTCTCGTAACCGGATCATAGGGAATAACCGGGATAACCCACCCTTAATGATACACCGGGATAAATGCAAATTTTTCATCGGTGCGGGGATTTTCGCCGACATTATAGTCAGGAGTCAACGTATTGGAATTAATTAATGTGGGGCGACATCTTGTTTTATTATTTTAATTTTTTAATGCTGTAAGAATCTGTTTTTTTAAATGTTGCTAGCGGAATAACTAAATAAATAAAATAAGTATTGCAGGACATTCTGCACATTGCCATTTAGCCCCAAGCTAAGTAACTAAACTTGTGTTATGAGTGCTAAGGGATATACTACTTAAAATTATAAACTTTATACTTATCACTACATAGTATAAAAATAAAGTCACTTTTTGCTGTCCCTGTGTCCCTATGTATGCTTAGATCTTTAAAACTACGCAACGGTTTTTGATGCGGTTTTTTTTATAGATATAGTGATTAAAGAGGAAGGTTTTTAGATATAATACATGCATAATATAGCCGTGTGAAGTCAGGGCGGGTCGCTAGTAATATATAGAAACAACCAGACCACAGACAAATCTCTAAGCATAAATACTACTACTGATTTTACTACTTCATTTTTTGCTATTTATTGGAATACAATCGAGAGTTTTAACGTACTTTATTAAAATTTTGATTTCTATTAATGCAATAATTAAGAGTTGTTTTGTAAAAATTACTGATAAAACGTAATTTATTATCATTCGTGCGGTGAAAATACTTATAGATATTGTAATAACGTTTTATGAAACATCAATCCTTATTGTTTATTTTCAATTTAACCGGTTTGGATGGTAATTATAAATTCTTGTGTGGAAAATTGCGGTTGAAAATTGCTCAGAGTAAGCAGAATTCTGATTAAATTAAGCAATATTAAGAAGGGGAAAGCGTCGAGGGAAAATAATGAAAATATTGCTTGGGGTGATTACAGCGATACTATTCTAAGATTAACTCGAAAAATGTACAGCTGAAATCATTGTTCAAAGATAAATCAAATCTAGTTTTAGGTGAAAAAACAAGAATTAATAATTCTAGGTACCTACTTAAGTAATACCGTTAACCTTCTTAGTTTGGTGCTACGTCTATTCATATTTGGCTAAAAATGATTCCGTTCTTGCTGTACGAATAAGGAATGATAAAGCAAAATGTTTACTGCGGGTGTCAGGGATACCACCCCACCACTGTGTGGTACTTATAGCTTATAATGTTCCCAAGTATCCCGACTTACGCGAGATGTCCAGATTTTTAGGGGTCTAGTGACTCGTTCCGACTATTTTAGGATTTAGAATAAACGAAACGCTGCCTGTGTTGAATGTGTTTTGAGCAACGAAAATGTTACATGTAGCAACTCTACAAATACCCGCACTAGATCTACCCAAAAATGTTTAACTACATGTCCTGGTTTTTCACAAACTTAACCTGGCAACACTAGGTACTTATACTTCCACACATTTCATATTTCCCTATTTCACACTACGCCACATCTTCTATTCCGTCCATAAACAAAAGCACCTTCACAAATTCAGCCACTGCCATACATCTAAGCAATATGCAAATATTTCAACCCGGTCATCAATCCTTCGCGTCGTCGGCTACAAAGATAAATAGTGCCCCTGACACTTGCACATTGCAGCGAAGCGTTTGCACTGGGCAGTTTACAGGAACCTTTTTTAAATTAGTCTTGAAAATGTAACATTTTTACCCATTTGCGTTACGTATAGGATCCAGCGCGGTAATTATGTGGTGAAGAGATGTTAGCATTATAATTTTTAATTACTAAATTATACACAATGGTCACCATGCCGGATTGCCAAACACAGGGTTGCGGGTTCGATTACCGTCTCAGACAAGTATTTATGCTTAGATATTTTTCTGTGGTCTGTTTGTTTCTATTTACAAAAGAAAAGTATTTAAGTAGTATATCCGATGTCTAGCACCCATAACACAAGTCTAGATACTTTGCTTGGGGCTAGATGGCGATGTGTAGAATGTCCTGCAATATTTATTTTTTAATTCCTATCTTCTTTTTTTAAACTAAAAAAAACAACATACAGACGAATTGAGAACCTCCTCCTTTTTCGAAGTCGGTTAATTAAGCTCCGTTACTCTCGGTTCCGTGAGAAAATCAGGATTAATTGTACCCTTTGAGAGAGATTTTCAGCCCTTTTTCTGGATTCTTGGAAATTTGACTCCTATATAATGGAGTACCACTATGAGTCGAATTTCCATTAAGAATGTTCATGAGTAGTTTCAGACAAGTAGCTCTTGTACTTCTACCCCGTTATTCCTAAACGAGGTTTAAGAATAGTCCGAGATGTGGATTTAAACCTTAGATTTAGACACAGATTTACTCGTGAACTATAGTCTAAATACTATCCATTTAAAATCTTTATGGATGGTGTTTAGACTATAGTTCCCTTTATAATCTACTAGCGACCCGCCTCGGTTTCACACGGCTATATTATGCATGTATTATACATATAAACCTTCCTCTTGAATCACTTTATCTATTAAAAAAAACCGCATCAAAATCCGTTGCGTAGTTTTAAAGATTTAAGCATACAAAGGGATATAGGGACAGAGAAAGCGACTTTGTTTTATACTATGTAGCGATAGGAATAGTGTTTAGTTAGACTATAGTTCACGAGTAAATCTGTGTCTAAATCTAAGGTTTAAATCCACATCTCGAACTATCCTTAAACCTCGTTTTGGAATAAGGGGGGCAGAGTTTTCGTGATAAATCTTTTTCTCTTCTACACTACTTTAAAAAAAATGAGGATTTTTTGGTTCTAATGAATAGGCTCTCTGTCCCGTCCCCCTCTACCCAGCTCTACTTTCTAAAATTGCGAATTTAAACCAAAAGAAAATTATAATAATGAACTATTTAAGGGGTTACTTTATCGGTAAAGTTTGCCGATCTGCTCACACATCACTCGTCTCGCCAACCTAAAACCTAACCTACCTTAGTATAAAAATAATCAACACAATCATTAATTAACTACGAGTCCCTCATAAAATTTATCGGTAACAAGATTACATCATTAAAAGTAAAAGGTCGCGTCATTGACCGGTAAAGGCGGTAAACGATTAAAGCTCGCTTGTAACTCAACAGGTATTACCGTGATCCCGTGACGGTGACCGGTCACCGGTCACGACCGGTATTAACGTACCGTTTGACCGGATAAGATTTATGGCTGCATTAATGACCTGAAGGCTTATGAGCTAAGAGTTTGACGAGGTTATCGGTACAGGTAAACGGATAAACCTGGTATTTTTAACTTTTTTAGAAGGAAATATACATTTATGTAGTCCAGCTGAGTTGAATTTTGAATGAATGAACTTTAGGCAAAATAAACCATTGATAAATAGTACATTGTTACCCTAGGTGTCAAAGTCACTCATTAAAGACCCGAGACGGAGTTTGGCGCCCGAGCGTAGCAAGGGCGCTAACTAACAGTTCATACGTCGCTTTGACCATTTTCGTCTTTACATTTATTTTATTAAGGTATCTTAAACTAAATATATCCTCTTACTTGAATTCGATTACTGAGAAAAAACCAACTAAGAAATAAACTCTAGCAGTATGCATAAGCCGTATGAAGCCATAATTGATATTCTTTGATGCTACCTAAAGCAAGGAGGTTAGGTTTTGAAGTTTTTAATGTATAATGATACTGATACTGGCTGTATGCACATTGCACAAGTCGTGCGAAGCCATAATTTGACATGACAGCTGTCAGTGAAAGCGATTTGCGCTAGGGCTGAAAGTTTTATTTTCTACACGCTCTTCAGGCATATTTAGACCTACTTTCGGAGTATGAGTAATGAAAATGTTATTAGCAGCATCGGTATCATACAAATCGTCGTAATGAAGCTTAGTTCAATTTAGCATAAATGGTGATTCGTCATAGTTAAAATGTAAAAATGTAGTTTTGGTTACTAGATATTTTGACCGTCTTGACTTGCTTGACATTGATTTTTTTTATTTTATAGAAATTTTATTTATTGTTGTAATTCATGGTTTTTTCTATAATATCATACTTTCGCAGCAGAAAGACAAATATTTTAAACTAGCGATCCGCCCCGGCTTCGCACGGCTATATTATGCATGTATTATACATATAAACCTTCCTCTTGAATCACTCTATCTATTAAAAAAAACCGCATCAAAATCCGTTGCGTAGTTTTAAAGATTTAAGCATACAAAGGGATATAGGGACATTGGGACAGAGAAAGCGACTTTGTTTTATACTATGTAGTGATAGTGATGTAAATATCGTAATGTCATTTCCTATTAAATTTCAATCTAACCGTACTTTAAAAGTTTATGGAGGCATAAGATCTAAAATAATATTTACAAATTTTTTTTTAAATTACTTTTATAGGAATGAGATACAATGTTTGATTAAAATTGCAAGGCTTGAGATCTCTCTGGCATGTGTTTGACTGAAAACCATACCTAATTTTGTCAACATCAATAAAATCTTCAAAACCCACCACTAATTACGACCCAGTTGGCACAATGGTCGCCATGCCGGACTGCTAATCACAGGGTCACGGGTTCGGTTCCCGCCTTAGACAAGTATTTATGCTTAGATATTTGTCTGTGGACTGGTTGTATGTATTATAAGTATATATTTACAAAAGAAAAGTAAGTATATAAGTAGTATATCCGTTGTCTAGCACCCATAACACAAGTCTAGTTACTTAGCTTGGGGCTAGATGGCGATGTGTAGAATGTCCTGCAATATTTATTTATTTAATTACTAATTCATTATTCTTTCACATCAGCGGTTATTTATATAACGCACAATATAAATCAAGAAACATGCAAAAAAAAATTAAAATGGCCGATTACATCACAAAAACCCATAACAATAATAAACCACAAAACATTAATGTCGTACCCAAACAAGTTAAATATGTTTTTCCGGTTACGTATCATAATAACTAAGTTCAATATAACTATGTTCGAAATAACTACGGTCGATTCACATAAGTTCATAATACCTAACGGTCGATTGGGCTACACATTATAATAACTAAGTTCAATATAACTATGTTCGAAATAACTAACGGTCATAATACCTACAGTTTAAAATACCTAATGGTCGAAATACCTAATGGACGAAACACCTACGGTTAATTTAACTACAATTAATTCAACTACGGTTTTTCACCTGCGGTTTAAAAAAATCAATTTTATAAAACCCCTAACCAAGTAAAATGGGTAGAATTCGCTTCTAGCACTCGCCGGCCGCTGCCGCGGCACCGCTCGCTTCGCTCGCTCGGCTCGTGCGTTGTGGTCGCAGTTCTAACATAAACCTAACCTATCCATGTCGGTTCTGGGTAGGGAGTTTTCCGGGTGGGTCTTTATATGCTGCCTTTATCACGCAACTAGAGACGAATTTTACCTATTTGACTTGATTAGGGAAGCATATAAAGACCCATCCGGAACACCCCCTACCCCGAACCGACATGGATAGGTTAGGTTTATGTTAGAACTGCGACCACAACGCACGAGCCGAGCGAGCGAAGCGAGCGGTGCCGCGGCAGCGGCCGGCGAGTGCTAGAAGCGAATTCTACCCATTTTACTTGGTTAGGGATTTTATAAAATTGTTTTTTTTAAACCGCAGGTGAAAAACCGTAGTTGAATTAATTGTAGTTAAATTAACCGTAGGTGTATTTTATAAAATTGATTTTTTTTAACCGCAGGTGAAAACCCGTAGTTGAATTAATTGTGGTTAAATTAACCGTAGGTGTTTCGTCCATTAGGTATTTCGAAAATATGCCAAACAACCATTAGGTATTTTAAACAGTAGGTATTATGACCGTAGTTATTTCGAACATAGTTATAATGAACGTAGGTAAATTAACCGTAGGTATTTCGTCCATTAGGTATTTCGTTCATTAGTTATTTCAAAAATATGTGAAACAACCATTAGGTATTTTGAACAGTAGGCATTATGACCGTAGTTATTTCGAACATAGTTATATTGAACTTAGTTATTTTGATATGTAACCGTTTTTCCGACGAAACCAGACGGTAGGTAAGTAAAAAAAATATGTTCACGAAAAAAACTGTGAAAACAAGCTGAAAACGTATTAGGAGGTTGTAATAAGGAAAATAAGGTTTTATGGGCTTTGAGGGTACAATGGTGATCCTTCAGGGTTCGAACTGACTGCCGACTTTATATCGGCCGATGGCTGTTTGCATTTGAAGGATCTTTTTGACCGACTTTAAAAAAGGAGGAGGTTTTTGGATCGAAGTTCCATATCGCGGGTTGGCGAAGGAACCTAGCCTATCTTACCCGCCAAGCCAAGCCGAACTTACCCGTTAGGAAAACGTGAAACGAAAAACCGTATATTTATATCTACCATCACTATCACTACGTAGTATAAAACAAAGTCGCTTTCGCTGTCCCTATATCCCTACTACGCAACGGATTTTGATGCGGTTTTTTTAATAGATAGAGTGATTCAAGAGGAAGGTTTATATGTATAATACATGCCTAATATAGCCGTGCGAAGCCGGAGCGGGTCGCTAGTATACCATAAGACAAGCGTAGTTGCTTAGCTTGCGGCTAGATTGCGCTGTGTGAAATGTCCTGCAATAAATATCAATAAATGTGTCATAATTTAGCAAAGAAAATAAAATTACAATTTCAAAGACGTAAAAACAAACAGCAAGCCAAATAAAACAATCATGTACAACTGTGGTCGCAAAAAATATGTTAGATATTACATTACCATATCAAAAGGTTAAAACACGATTCTGAGGCTATTCTACCCGTCAATGGACGTACCCTCGCACAATTAAATCGTGATAAATGGAACACGAAAAATCTAATCAAAATACTTAATGGAAAATTCCCCTGCATTGCAACACATTGCAAACTCCTTCCATAAGTGTGGGTGCAACTATTATAGTAACGTCACTTTATTCCCGAGGGGGATTTGGAAAGTTTTCAAATGTTTTAGAGAGAAAATTGTCATGAGTTTTAGAGCTTTTGTGAATGACTATATAGGTAGGTACTCCAAAATGTACCGGTCATTTTGTTTTTAGAGTAATATGATGATCTAATGCTTCGAAAGGCATAACTCTTTATTAGACGCATATAACCATGTACCCGAAACACCTCAAAGTTTTGCATACTATTAGAAATAATACGTTTGGAAAGTTTTCAAATGTTTGAGACAAAATTGTAATGAGTTTTATAGTAAACTAGCTGCGCCCCGCGGTTTCACCCGCGTAAGTCCCGATCCCGTGGGAACATCGGGATTTGCTTATGTGTTAATACATGTCTCCAGCTATCTAGATACCGAGTTTCATCGCAATCGGTCCAGTAGTTTTTGCGTGAAGAAGTAAGAAACATACATACACACACACGCACACACAAACTTTCACATTTATAATATTAGTAGGAAATAGGATAGGATGTAATTTTATGACTTAATATCGGCCGAAATTTACATTTTGTTTTTTTTTAGACTACAGTTTGATGATCTTATGCGTGAAACAAAATGTAGTCTATTTCGACGCATCTATATCACTTCATAGTATAAAACAAAGTCGTTTTTTCTGTCCCTATTTCCCTTTGTATGCTTAGATCTTTAAAACTACGCAACGGATTTTGATGCGGTTTTTTTTAATAGATAGAGTGATTAAAGAGGAAGGTTTTTAGATATAATACATGCATAATACAGCCGTGCGAAGTCGGAGCGGGTCGCTAGTTAAATTATAAACGCGAAACACCAATTCAATGTTTTGTGCTGTTTTGCAGATTAGTCGAAATAATTACGTAATTAATGAACTATGAATGAATTTAGAAAGTTTTCAAATGTTTCAGAGACAAAATGGTCATAAGTTTCATAGTAAAAGCATCTTTAGAACTTTTGAGTGTGACTAAATAAATAAGTACCTACAACAAAATGTCAGTCATTTGGTTTAGGGAGTACAGTATGACACTCAGTTACTCAGAACAAAATATTTTCACTTAAACACCGTCTGTTAACTTTGAAATTGAGTCGTAGGACATAAAGCTCAGCATATACCGAGTTGCGCGACTTAAGCATTGGGCGACTAGATGAAAGGGCGTTATACGATGTATGTTATTGACAGTTATGTACAAGAAAGTATATTGACATTCATGAGCTCAATTTTAGCAATAACGTAGACGTTCGTAGCACGTAGCATGGTCGTAGGCGAGACGCTACGGTCTGCAATAACCTACGCTACGAGGCTTTACACTTGAATTAATTTTCTTCTACCGGGGGCTTTCTAAATACAAACTATTACAAACGAAGTCGACTGTTTTCTCCCTGGATAATGACACTAGACCAAATATTTTTGGTGCATAAAACTTATAACAGCCATGACCATGCCCTTATTTTTTGTTATTTTTTATTCTTTTATTTTTTTAATTTTAATTTCTAAAATAATTAGAAAATTAAAAAAAAAACAAAACATAGGGGCATGTCATGGCAGTTATAGGTTTTATGGCACAAAAATATTTGTGCTAGTGTCATTATCCAGGAGGAAACAGTTGACTACGTTTGTATGGAGAGCGCGCAGGTACCCTTTCACCTTAATCTTTGGAACCCTTGTTCCCATACCTACATTTAAATTCCAAATTAAAGATTAAAATCTGAAATATTTTGGTTGTTAGTTTAAAAATGTTAAATATACATTTTTGAACAATCAAAAAAGCGCCATCTAGCCTCGAGCTAAGCAACCAGCAGGCCTGTGCTAAAAATTAGCTTGGCAATTGAATTGGCTAGTCTAATAAAATAATAAAGCAAATATCGATCGTGTTAAAAAAAACAGTAGCAACCATAACTATAAAATTAAGTTCAACACTCACTCACACATGGAAAAATGAATTGCATTAGTGTGACGTCTAGTAGAAGACAAGTGCATTGAAGTGCAGGAATGCACCCCCGCGTGGCCTGTAGGGGAACCACCCCTATTGGAATGCAAATAATATTTCTTCCGAACAAAGTATTTTAGTGTTAATACCACGGTAAAATGTGTGTATAACCCCACTGTGTACTTTATGTATTGGGTGATATTAGTTTGTTACGTTGGCCGTGGAAAGAGCAGTGCCAGTGTTGCCAACTCGGAATTTGAAAAATGCGTGGAATAGAATAAAATATCTGTGTACCTACATAAAGATCTTACAAATAATATGGTTCCAACAGATTACTCATTTCGACCCCATTAGAAAATATCCCATTAGAAAAGTTCGTAGATCGACGTACTTTTTTCTGAGTGATGTGAAGAGGAATAAAATGAGTGTTTTAACTCTGCATTTAACCCGCACGCGGACCGTACCTAGTTCTTTCTTATATTTATTTCCTCATTTGTGTTTAATTAAATCCAATTTTGATTGATATTAAAAGAATAAAACAACAGTACTCCGTCGAATCGAAATATTTTTACGTTAAGTTTTTCTACAAGGCGAGCTGGTGAGACGAGATGTTTCGTTTCACACAGTCACAGCTCTGTGGAGAACTTTGTTTCACTTGTGTTTAAAAAGTATTACGGAAGTAGTATTGTGTTGGCGAAGCGAGTGTGTTATAGTATAAAACGGAACGTTTATTAACATTTTTTGCGCGAATATTAAGGAAATTATACACATTCAGCTATGAGTTTCGCTATTTTACAAATTGATAGAAAATACGTAGATTCTAGGACTTGAACTTCGTAGGTCTGCAGGAGAGGCCTAAAGTTCGTAGATCTACGTAAAAAGACGTAGAGTTGGCAACACCGCAGTGCGACGTTTATTGCACTGTGAATAGTGAGCGGTTTGTTTTGCAAGTTTGGCATTTGTTTAGTATTGTAAATATTTGGTTGGTAACCGAGTTGGTTTGGTGATTTAGAGGGTTCATTGTGTCTCAAATTAATTAAGACATACTATGACACTTCTTAAACACTATAGTACTAATAGTACGTGGGTGACCGAGCTTTGCTCGGTTATATTACTATTTTTTTACCTCGCCCCCGAAACCACGATTTTCATGAAATTTAGTATGCGGGGGCATACTAAATTCCATGAAAATCGTTGGAGCCTAGACTTGTGTTATGGGTTCTAGACAACGGATATACTACTTATATACTTTACTTTTGTAAATATATACTTATAATACATAGAAACTAAAAAAATAAAATATATACGCGACGAATTGAGAACCTTCTCCTTTTTTGAAGTCGGTTAAAAATATCTAAGCATAAATACTTGTCTGAGGCGGGAATCGAACCCGCAACCCTGTACTTGGCAGTCCGGCATGATGACCATTGTGCCAACTGGGTCGTCCATTTTTGCTCCAATTGCTCCATTTTAAAATAAATCTCCTTTATCGTTATCTTAGTGAGCATGATGACAAAAAAATATTCTATATGGACGTAATGTAGGTTTAGTTAAACCAAGACTATGCAATTTTGCTGCAAGAGGGCTTCTACAAGACGAAAATAGATCATTTGTCATTTTAAATCCTAAAAATATATTTCACGTTGTTACCTATTTTAAACTCGCCACACATTCATCGGATTTGCTGCAGATATTGCACCTGAGGCCTTGCAATTACGTGCTTATCTCGGAGTTTTCTTTATTGAACACATTAATTTTGTTTTGTATCCAAGTGTTTTTCTTATGTAATTGTCTTTTGTTTCTGTTTGTTTGTGTCTTTTGAACAAAATTATAAAGGAACTTAATGAGAAAAACTAGCACAAGTTCTATTCCAGAACTCCGTAGAACTATAAGTGAGATAAAATCTCTACATATAATAAATTCGAAGTTTTGGAAGTAAGCGTTCTACGTCCATAATGATCTTAGCACTATAGAATTCGCTAACCTTATATAGCTCCGGTAGAAAAAAATCTTGCATGCGCGATTCAGGTTTTCTTAAATTTAGAAAATCACAAATTAGTTGATTATTCTTTTTGTTCTGCTTAAAAATTTTGTACACTTATGTATTTTAAGAATACATAGCAATATACACCTTTTTTAACTAAAAAATAAAGTAATTAATTTAATAAAATATTTTTTTTAATTTCAAGTAACTAGCGCCATCTCTTCGTTTTCGCAAAACTACCATTCATCTCAGAAAATGTTGATTTGGTTTGTTTACCTTTGTTTTGTGCAGTCTAATTTCGGGAACTAGGAAACAGATTTTAACATAATCTTCACGAATGTGTTCAGAAAATATCAGAAGAGGTTTAGGTATTTCAAGTAGATTTATGTTACTAATTAAAATTTGATATTTCTTGGCGTAAAAAATAAACCATAATATTTTTGCATGAAAACGTACAGAACGTAGGGATGATGTCAAAATTGTCATTTTGACATACGGAAAGAAGCATCTAGCGCCATCTCTTTTTTATTTATAATTTTATTATGGCTTCGCATTACCACTATCGTGCATATAGCCAGTGTCGCGGTCAAAGAAAATTAAATCTAATGCAGGAGCGTTTTTTGAATTTGGAACATTACAACGCTCCAGCAATTTTGTATGAACATGTGTATGAAGCGGCGTGCTGGGGTTATTAAAAACTTAAATACTCTTTGATTGGATCTCTTTTATCAAAGTACTAGCGACCCGCCCCGGCTTTGCACGGCTATTATGTATGTATCTCTTCTCTTATACATATAAAATGCTTTGTCCTGAATGACTGACTGACGGATCAACGCACAGCCTAAACCGCTGATCGTAGAGATCTGAAACTTGGAGGGTGTGTTCTTTGTATGACGTAGGCAGCCGATAAGAAAGGATTTTCCGAAATTCTACCCCTAAGGGGGTGAAAAAGGGGGACGAAGTTTGTATGGGACAACGTGATTCCTTGGTCCAATCTACTTCAAATTTTGCATAAACATTCTTTAACAGAATTTATGAAACACGTGTTTCGTATTTTATTGAAATTCATCCTCTAACGGGATTAAAAAGGGGTAGGAAGTTATTTTGGGGCTGATTTCCTCCGAAGTTGATATCAATACTCCTTTTAACTTAACTACATTGTATTTTGACACATGTTTGAAAACACAATCCGAAAACAAATTTTATTCAAAAGAGGTTGCACTTTTAGAACACGGCCTCATAGGAACGTAGTATTCGAAATTTAAAATGGTGAGGACTAGAACTGTGCTAGAACATTTTGGTTATGTTTACGAATTATTCCCTAAACAAACCCGCGTAAGTCCCGTTACCGTGGGAATATCGGGATAAAATGTATGCTACACTATTAAGTATTCTGTGACGTTCGTGTTTGCTGGAACGCGTTCGGCCGAGCGGCTGCAGTTTTTTGTTGTTTACTCAGGACTTCTAATTGGATTTTGATGTTCCTAAAATGTGCCTATACCACGACCTTCCTCAAAATAGAGCTATCTAATATTGAAAACCAGATTTCAATTGATTTAGGCGTTTTTAATTGTATAAGTAACATGAAATTTAAATACTATAATATTTTCGTGCCACTACTTTTTCCCACAACCCATTTTTTTAATTTGCTTCCAAGTACACACTTTTGTCCTTTCTTTCTTTATTATGCGTATAGAGAAAACATGTAAAATACGACATACGAAAATACATGATAATACAAAAGAATGTTTAAAATAACCTACCGATTTTGGTAATATTAAAACCCACAGAAATATATTAGTGATAAAACCAATTAAAAATCCTGTTAAAGCCATTTTCGACTTCTATGCGGACGAAGTCGCGGGCAAAAGCTAGTACTCAATATTTTCATAATTGAATTAGTAAGAACATAACGTACCATTATTTCAAAAATATATATGTAGGTATGAAATAGCTACAAGTTAGCAAGAAGCCTACATTCGTCTTTACTTTAATTTATTATGAGAGTTTTTAGCTGGCTACAGTCTCACGTAGTTTTCACAGTTTTATTATCTACCAAGAAGTTGATACGCATAGGTTTAGATTAAAATTCAACACTTTTAAATATGACAATGTCTGCAATATTTGGTGTCCAGGAAAGATTTTAAGTGGCAATAGGCGGGGCATGTGGTGCGTCGAACTGATGGCCTTTAGGGTCGGAAAGTCCTAGATTGTAGACCAAGTACCGGAAAGAGCAGCGCGGGATGGCCTCCGACTAAATGGTCAGACGATTTAATTAAGGTCACAGGAATTTAAGCCGTTAGACGTAGAATAGATGGGATCGATCCTTTTGGAAGTCTTTGGGGGAAGCCTATGTTCTGGACGTTCTGTAGATAATATGATGATGATAATTGGTTTTTAACCGTTCGGTTAGATAGGTAAAACTTCATCGGTATCATTAACACAAAACGTGATGATGAAGATGAAAGATTTTTAACAATTTGGCTAGATACGTATCACTAAGACAAAACGTTTTAACAAAACTCAATTACAATCTAAACTCATTCCCGTATCTAGAAAAGAAAATAAAACTGGCAAAGTTAGAATAATTTTCTAATTCAGTCACCATATCCGTTTTTATTGCGATACGGTTTCCTCACAGAATAGCGGTAAACTTCGCTTTCCTGACCCATTTATCCGGATATCGCAGGGGCGGTTACACGTTTCAAATTTAGATTTCATGCCATTTGAATGTTGTCCTACTCTTGCACTTAGATTAAGAAAGGGAGGTTGTTAAAGTCTAGTAACCTCGTTCGGGACCCTCTTAGGCAATATCAGTAGATGGGTCGCAAGGCGCCTGTAAATCACTTAAGAAGAGGGCTGGGCTGAACTTGCTGTTTTTGCTCACGACTAAGATAAGAATATTAGAAACATTGCACGCTGCTTTTGCTGCTGTTAGAAAGGGTACGAATGACTTTTCTAGATGTAACGCTTAACCCGGTTTTGTTTCATATCCATTTGTGTCAATAGTTCTCTTTTGCTTTTGACTTTGGGAACAATTTCCTCTTGAGGTTTTATCTCATATGACTATAAACAACAATTTTAAAGTTCTATGGACTTGTCTAGATCAACTCTGAAGTCACATTAATAAAGTTAATCCTAACAAGGACATTGTGGCAGAAGTAATTTGTACATTTCGACACTGAGACTTTGCTACCCATAGATATTTTGACCTCTAAACATTTAGAACCCGGTCCGGCAGCTGTTGTAACACAATATGAGGCTTACTGGGTGATCTCTAGATCTTAGTTATATCATACTATGTATAAAAGAAAATAAATAATATACCTATTATAAGTACAGTCAGCAACAGGATATCAGACCCACTGTAGAGTTCTAAAATTAGTTTCTTCAATAAATTCATGAGTTGGGAGACTGTAAACTTCAACTCAAGCAGGACCTTAGAATAAATAATCCTTAAGTTGAAAAGATTCTAACTTAAATAACAGTTTTAGAGCTCTACGGTGGGTCTGAAATGTTGTTGCCTGATTGTACATAGTATTATAGAAAATGTATATCTATACCAAACGATGACTTACTTATGTTTAATGAAACTACTACGCTAAAGATCCGACCTGTGATCAACAATTAAGTTCTTTCAAGTAACAAGCACCACCTTCACAGTCTAGTAGCAGTAGTAAAGTTAACTAAGTTATTTGTCCAAGTTCACGATGCGGATAACATAAACTTCAATTCTAAACTTTGATGGCGAACTACGAGGGCGCGTGCCACATACCAGACTGTTTTATAGACATGGAGAAAAGTGCTTAGATATTTTTACTACTAGCAAATGAATGTAGGGAAAGTTATTTTGTTCAGTTGGTTACTAAAACTTTAATGCTTGACATTGTGCTTAAATCAAAGTTGGTATCAATTTTAGTGGTATTTTAGGTAAGTGGTATTTTTCGAGTTAGACGTTTTGCGTATCCATGCGGTAGTGTGTCGCGTATATTTCAGTTGTTTGTGGCAGGTAGTACCTTCAAAAATGGGATGTTTTTTCCGGCCTTGCCACTAATACATATTGTATTATTAATAAATAACATATTAAAAGCCAACGTCAAACAAAAAACTAATGAGCATCGAAAAAAAAATCTAAATAAAAACAACATAATAGTATGATCAAAACGGAAACGAAAAACGATTTTAATTGAAATTAAATATTTTTTATTCAATTCAATAATGATATTTTTACTATTGCAAGATTACCTATTTACAAATAAAATAAAATAGGACGGTCGAATTGCGAAACTCCTCCTCTTTTGAACTGAGTTACAAACCTGTTACTTTAACAACAGGAAAATGCATTCCAGTTGTGTTATTAAATACTTCTAACACTTCTTGCCGCAACTGTACATATAAATAAAGCGACTTAGTCGACGCACGACGCAACAAATTAGAAAGTTTCGTCCAACATCGGGGGATGTTGTAATAAATTGCAGGATAACTTGCCGAATTGCCCCAGAAGACCCGAAACTTGCAGCGTTACTGATTATTTGCGATGTTTTAAGTAAAACTATGACAATATTGTAGTTACAATAATGAAAGTTTGTTAAATATTTGAGGCGTGGTAAACCGTATGTTTATTTATACTCTTCTTATACTTCGACGACCCAATTGGCACAATGGTCACCATACTGGATTGCCAAACACAGGGTTGCGGGTTCGATTCCCGCCTCACACAAGTATTTATGCTTAGATATTTGTCTGTGGTCTGGTTGTTTCTTTGTATTTTAAGTATATATTTACAAAAGAAAAGTATTGCAGTATATACGTTGTCTAGCAACCATAACACAAGTCTAGTTACTTGGCTTAGGGATAGATGGCGATGTGTGAAATGTCCTGCAATCATTATTTATTTTTATACTATAATCCATCAAGCGCTGATAACCTATATTGTACTTTATTATCAAAATACTAGCGACCCGCCCCGGCTTCGCACGGCTATATTATGCATGTATTATACATATAAACTTTCCTCTTGAATCACTCTATCTATTAAAAGAAACCGCATCAAAATCTCAATCATCCCAAAAATTTAAAGATTTAAGCATACATAGGGATATATGGACAGAGAAAGCGATTTTGTTTTATACTATGTAGTGATGTAACGAAGGTCCTTAATTACAATTAATATTTTAATCTTTCGGTGAAGGAAAACATCGGGATGAAACCCGCGGCTTAGTTTTTTCCAGAAGTATTGACAAGTTATTTCCTCTGGACATGGTCGACTAAGCTGTGAGGGTAGTAGGTGCTGAGCAAGCCTACTCCATCAAAAATGACCCAATTAAAAAGTATTAATTGCGGAAAACAGCTCGTATACAACTACAAATATTATGTTACCACGAAGAAGACCATGAACAATCAGGGAAATACTTAAAGGCGAAAATAAAAAAGATAGCATAAGAAAATTAAATTCCTATCTAACTATTTTAGGTGACCTAACCTAACTAATACCATTAGGTGTAAGGTTACATCGTCTTATGCATGCATGAGCAAACGTTAGCTTATCACTATCACTACATAGTATAAAATAAAGTCACTTTTCGTGTCCCTATTTCCCTTGGTATCTTTAAAACTACGCAACGGATTTTGATGCGGTTTTTTTAAATAGATAGAGTGATTCAAGAGGAAGGTTTATATGTATAATACATGCATAATATAGCCGTGCGAAGCCGGGGCGGGTCGCTTGTCTTTGATAAATTCAACAGGACATTCATAGTCATAGAAAAAGTTTTAAAACATGAATAATGAAACGGTAGACTAGGTAAGTAGGTAGTTTTTCTCAAGACAGCACGTGCAGTGGGGAGGCCACGGGACTGCCTTCCGCCGGAACCGACTGTGTGTCTACCACTTGTACTGACAGGGAAATACGTGCTAAAGTTCTAGATATAGTCGTTTTATATGACAAATAGCTACGTAATGCGGTTTTACCCGCGTTAGTTCGGATCCGGTGGGAATATTGAAAAAAAAAAAGGTTATGTATAAAAGGTCTTCAACAATCTCTAAGTTTCATTTAAATTGATGCAGTCGTTTTCCAGCTATAAATGGTTAAGCTAACACGAATTTGTGTTAAAATAAATAGATAGATTTCATAAAAAACCACTGATATAACAGTTTCACATAAAATATAAACTTCTTTCTGTAAAGAATAATAACAAAATTGCTTGTTGTAAAAGTCTTGATAGAAACTTCACGGCGAGCAGGGCCGGATTAACCATCTCGGGGCCCCTAGGCACAGCTTGTTTCGCCCCCCCCCCCCCCTTTCATACCACAACAACGCAATTTGGATTACTGTCTACATTACAAAATAGAATGAATGTAGGTACCCCCATCATCAACAACAGACTTCAGTTATCACATTGCCAATTGTGCCATGTCACCATCAATCAGCTTGTAAGATTTTTCGGCAGGTATATTTTTTTCTTTATATCCGGTATCCTCGAATTGTGACACAAAGTATTTGAAGTGGACCATCTTGTCTATGAATTCGGGTTCGATATCATTGCAATAATTCTCCTTAAACTTAGAGCATGCCTTTCTAATATCCTCAACGGGCTTTTTCAAGAAATCCGTTAGGAATCAAAACAGAGAATCAATTTCACTATATGCTTCTAGTCGGCGCGACAATTCTGTACAGAGCATGTCTATAACGAGCAAATAAGTTTCAATCTTTAATTTATCTCTACCTCTATGAACTATTTCTTCTGCTGATCCGTCGTCGTGATGTCTTTTTCTTCTTCGCCTTTTTTTTTCATTTTTTAATCGGGAGTACTGGGCCCCTGCTCATAGTGGGCCCCTAGGCACTGGCCTAAAGTGCCTTATGGATAATACGGCACTGACGGCGAGGTTTCGTTAGCGCAAGTTAGTGCGTTTTAGCGAAACACGATTATAAGAAAATATTAGCGACTTGATGTCCAGCGAAACCAAAACATAATAAAAAGAATTAAGGCTTAAATAAAATGACGTTAAAAGTTTCATTTTAGAATCGTGGTCAAACTATTCTGTTCCAAATTTTCAATAGAGTTTACAGTGCTATCTAGAACTTTCCCTGACAGTCCACACTCACCTTTTGCTTAGCTAGCTATAAAAGTTTACCAGATATATACGTAGGTACCTACGTTCTAGGCTAGAAGATACTAAACGAGTCCCCTCAGAGATGTCTGTGTGGAATGCTGATTGCATTGAAATGTTCCAACTCTGCTCTTTTATAACGTTTGTATAGTTATTCTTGGCTCTTAAGCTATTCGTATTCCATTTAATATATGATTTTATGGTGATGCTATCATTTCATCTCTGATCTTGTCTATTTTAGAAGATTTACATCTAAGTGTTACATGTTTTATTGTGATATTGACCAATCCGCGACCGGCAAATACGCCGGTATGAAGTATACTTATTTTAACGAATATATTTGGGTTTTTTATTTGGTTTTAAACCTGACGTTTCCTGAATTTTGCAGATCTAATGGTCACAGGCAGACTGAGATGACATTCGTCTTACAAAAAATATGTGAAATTATGTGTAATACCTATGTGATTATGTGAATTACTTAAAATTAAAATTAATAAAAAGTTTTATCTAACGCAGAATTGACTAACGGTGTTCCGAGGTATTGCAGCGTGATAAAACGCGAATAAATCCGTTAAAATAAATATAATTATGAGTTCAAGTTGCGAAAACCTTAGAAAATGCGACATTAATGTTATCTAGTAAATTTTATTAATTTTGCTTATAAGATAATGAAAACGAGGTCATTACAAACTCAGAGTGTGAACACAAATCCTTTATCAACGTAGTTTACGATGTGCCGTGAGTTATTGTTATTACCCACCCTTTCGTGTCACCAAACAAATACAAATGGTTCCATTAGACAAAATAACAAACAGATAGGTATCTACATCGACAGGTCCCATGTGCACACCCATCAACTTCGTAATTAGATAACAATCGTATGAGTCTACCAACTAAACTACACTGTATGTCCACACCAATTATAAAAGCGGATTCCAACAGACTTTGTTATATTAATACCTACATGTTTGCAGGCGCCGTCATAATCAATAAAGTGTACTAAAATACTAGTGTAGTGTAAAAATGAAACTGTATAATGACAAGCCCACGACGAACTAAAAAAAGTGGGACTCAGTGTACTCCGAATTTGGACTGGGATTCTCCTTCTGCTTCCACTGGTACTGTGAAGCGACGACGTTCCTGCCCTGAGAATTCTAAACCTCAAACTCAGGTAGCAATCTTCGAAGTCGAAACTCCTTCCGACTCAGGAAGTGGGACATCAAGAAGTATAGATGACAGCGAAAATCTCATAGACATAGAACAAAGAATATCATACATAATCAATGAAAACAGATCCTCGAAAAGCAATTCAGAATCGAGTGAAGCAGATTTTATCATAGAAAGTATTCTTAACAATCCGATTAACGACGAAATATTCGACTTACCGCAAAATGAAGCGCACTGTGATCGTAGTAAAACTTTTATCATATCTGAAGAGACTGCAACCAGTGAGAAATACGACACTACTATTTCTAATGAAGTATTTCAAGATAAAAAGAACAAGGAAAATAGAAAGCTCAAAACTCCTGCTCAGATAAGAAAAATTAACAAGTCTATCGATATTAGTAAAAATTCTCCTAAGTTTACAAAAGACTCGAAGAAAATTGAAGTAAAAACTAGCGTATTACCTGTGTACAGAAGCACTGTACAGGGAACTGACATAGATTTAAGTAATAGTCAAAAGAAAAGGGCAACATCTAAATTACGTTTACCTTTTCCAACAAAAACCATGGATAAGCCTAAGATAAACTTCTTTCAAAGTAAAAGCGGTGCAGAGGACGGTAAGCCATCACAGCTACTGTCATCGCCGGTGAGACGGACAATATCCAACGAATACGTGCGGCTAAAGTTTACAAACGACACCGTGATCAGACGGACGATCGACGGGAGATCCGTGCCGAAGATAACACCTAAGATACAATCAATAATCCCTGAAAGTCCGGTTGATAGCGAAGATCCGTTCCTAAACCTCAGTCCGAATAAGAAATACACAGTTACAGTGAACAATAAAGTGAGATGTGACAAAGATAATTACGTCATATTTGATCCGGCGACGGGTTTTAGTCCGGAACATAAATCGCGGATACCATTGAAGTCTCCGAATGGTGAGAGGTCTCGTATACCTCTAAAGTCTCCTGTAGGTGAAAGTTCTGGTGTGTGTCGGAAGTCTGCCAGTGTTAGTGACACGGATAGTGGTATCTTGTCTCCAAACTCTCCCGTGGAGACGAGTGACCGTGGTGCGTACTATGTAAACGCGGCCGCGTTCAGTGAAACTGCTAAAAAGTGTGGTTCCGAGATTGACATCACTATTTTGGATCCTGAACTGGCGAAAAAAGCAGCTGAGCAGATTCAGGTCAGTGGATTTAATAAATATTTAAGTTTTTTACCAAACTAGTAGGTACTTGTATTTTATAAAAACAACTAACGCCATCTAGTGTCGAGTGGCAAAACTACACCAGAGTTTGGTTTTTGTAAACAAAAATGTCGCCTCGTGAGAATGAGGTTCTGCTACTGTTACATAGATGGCGCTAATATTTGAATCACGGCGAACAAGACGTACAAACGTGTTTCGGAAAGGCTTGTGAACCAGCTGTAACTATATTTTGCTAAAAAATCTATTTTATTTGTTTAGCTTTGAAATAGGTAATAACATTATTGTAAAGTAAAATCTTTACAGTAGGTGAAGTAAATAAAGATGAGGTACCAAAATAGGTGACTAAAACAAATTCCCCCTTATTCCAAAAGAGGTGAATAGTCCGAGATTCAGGCTAAAATAAATGATATTTAACCTTTATTTTCGACTAGGTACTTATAGTTTAAATATAAGTAATGTTCTAAGTTAAAATAGTCCGAGATTCAGATTCAAGCTATAGTTTAAAACAAACGTTAATAACATAACCTAAAACTCTTTTTGGAATAAGGGGATAAAGTTTCTTAAAACAAAACGTCTTACGTAAGTACCTATTATCTAAGTAGGTCTATCTAAATAATTCAAAAGTATCTTTAAAAAAAATACCAACCTACTTACTTACTGGTTTGTAAGTAAAGTTTCACTTACCTACTTACCCTGAACTTCTCATACATCAACTGCGTGATATAAATAGTATAAAGCGGTCATATAAAACACCTCTATATAAGTACAATCCATCTACATAATGACGTCACATTTCATCCCTCAACGCCGCACACCGGGCCATTTCCAAGTCAAAATTAAGTGATGAAACATTTCAGGGGCGCGAGCTGAGAGCGTTCACTCGTTTGGGTAAGAACGTGAGGGCTCTTACAGCCTGCTCTTAGGTCGAGTGTTTGTACTTCTTCCGACACGACTTTACCACCGGGTTTAGTTAGCTACGCATCTAGTGCGAAGGACGACCCATACAAGTGAGGTGTTAAGTTAACTAAACCACGTTGTACCTACTTATAGCAAGTCTCAACTCATTACCCGGTGGGAAGTTAAGGTTTTATAGTGTTTTAGGAAGGTGAAAATTAGGTTAAAGTAGTCAGATCTTTTGGTTAACAAAATTTGGTACTACATGTGTAAGGAGAAACCTAATTTGCGGAGTAATTATTTGAAAGTTCTACTTTGGTAGGTAAAGCATTGAGGAATCCGGAATATTGGTTTCTGGGCTTTACAAAATTTCGAAAAACGAGCGAAGCAAGATACAGCAAAGTTTCGAAATTTAGACAGTATTATTTTTTGCGTCTTGAGATAAAATTTGGTCGGTCCAAGGACTTATTTTAAATGTTATGATACGAGATAAACTGAGAACCTCCTCCTTTTTTGAAGTTGGTAATAAAAAATGGGAATGGTGAGCGCCATCTTTACGCCACAGAAGAATAACTTATGTTTACTTTTGGATAATTCCCACATTAAAATGAATACGCGGTAGGTTTAATTAGCTACCTATGTATATATATACATACAACAGAGCTTGAGTAGTATCTCAAAGATCTCTACTACAATAACAAAGACTATTCCGCAACCAATCTACCGCCGAAAACATCAATAAATCAGCAATTCTCAACAATGACAAGCGAAGCAATTCACCAGCGCAGGCGCCACGGGCTGTATGAATGGAATGCACTAACTGCTCCTTGGATTATGCAATGCTACATTACTTGCTATTCATCCCACGGTGACGGCAATCAGCACTGTTCTCACAGGTAGCTTGCATGAATGCACGGGTGGTTGCTATATGTGTCGCACATTCAATTTAACTACGTAATACATTTAAAATTCAATTCATACATTTCTCAATTTGCATCATTTCTTGCTGCTTTATGTTATTCTAGCTGCGTTTTACCCGTGTAAGTTAACTTTCGTATTTATAAAATTACTAGCGACCCGCTCCGGCTTCGCACGGCTATATTATGCATGTATCTATCTTCTATCTATACATATAATAAAATCGTTCGTGGATGAATTCTGTACATTGAAGATATTTTGAAAATGTCTACTGGAGGGCAGTCGATGATCGATACTGAACCAGAAAATGTAGTTAAAAACATATTCACGTATCTGATTACGTAAATAGCTTTATCGTATCCCAAACACTACAAAACATATGATAAAACAATAAAATTACCTATACATATAAACCTTCCTCTTCAATCACTCTATCTATTAAAAAAACCGCATCAAAATCCATTGCGTAGTTTTAAAGATCTAAGTAGTAAGTATACATAGGAACAAACAGCGGAAAGTGACTTTGTTTTATACCATGTAATGAAGTTAGTAAGTTAGAATTAGGATTTGTGTTTCTAGATCAAGTTAAACCAAGACTGAAAGGATGCTTCTAAATTCTACCGTAATTATCCCGAATAGATACCTACTGAAATCGATCTTCTCAAATAACATCGTCTACTTTATCAATCATCTTTTAGGAAAATGTAGTTTGTTAGTAAAAAATTACTTACTGTTAATTTCAATAATATTATTTTTCATAAAGGAGAATGACAAAAAATGTATAGAGCTTGGGCCTGAAGGCCTCATGAAACGAGTCATATATCAAAAGAATGGTGGTTTCAAGAGGAACATTTTATTGTATGACCACTTTTTCAAATTAGCTGTGAGATCGGAGATAAAGGTCATTAAAGGTAGGCGGTCGTTTCACTTGCGAGTTTTCTCCGTACACCGCTAGGGAATATTAACGCCTGAATAGAATCAGATGTGGCCATCGTATAGCAATGAATTATATATCAAATGATAGGTCATTTTAAGAGGAATAACTCAGTGTATGACGACTTTTAAAAAATATTTTTATTTTTAGAGTTATAAGCCGTTTATGCTAAGTAGTAGGTATGGGTTACTAAGGTGATTCCTTGTGCAATGCAAACGCTTGGTTAGAACCAGATGTTGCTCTCCTCATGAAACGAGTCATATATCAAATGAAAGGTGGTTTCAAGAGAAACATTTTATTGTATGATCATTTTTTCAAAATAGTTGTGGGTTCGGAGTTATAGGTCATTAACGGTAGGTGGTCGTTTCACTTGAGAGTTTTCTCCGTACACCGCTAGGGAGTATTAAAGCCTGAATAGAATCAGATGTACCCCATCGTATAGCAATGAGTCAAAAATCAAATGATAAGTTATTTCAAGAGTAATAATTCGATGTATGATGACTTTTAAGAATATTTTTATTTTTAGCGTTATAGGCTATTTATGTTAATTAGTAGATGTCGGTGACTAATGTCTTCCCTTGTACAATGCAGATGCTTGGTTAGAAGCAGATGTTGCCCTCCTCATGAAACGAGTCATATATTAAATGAAAGGTGGTTTTAAGAGAAACATTTTATTGTATGACCACTTTTTCAAAATAGTTGTGAATTCGGAGTTATAGGTCAATAATGGTAGGTGGTCGTTTATGCTAAGTAGTAGATGTTGGTGACTAATGTCTTCTCTTGTGCAATGCAGATGCTTGGTAAGAAGCAGATGTTGCCCTCCTCAAGAAACGAGTCGCATATTAAATGAAAGGTGGTTTTAAGAGAAACATTTTATTGTATGACCACTTTTTCAAAATAGTTGTGAATTCGGAGTTATAGGTCAATAATGGTAGGTGGTCGTTTATGCTTAGTAGTAGACGTTGGTGACTAATGTCTTCTCTTGTGCAATGCAGATGCTTGGTAAGAAGCAGATGTTGCCCTCCTCATGAAACGAGTCGCATATTAAATGAAAGGTGGTTTTAAGAAAAACATTTTAGTGTATGACCACTTTTTCAAAATAGTTGTGAATTCGGAGTTATAGGTCAATAATGGTAGGTGGTCGTTTATGCTTAGTAGTAGACGTTGGTGACTAATGTCTTCTCTTGTGCAATGCAGATGCTTGGTTAGAAGCAGATTTTGCCCTCATGAACTTGTTTATATATGACTCGTCATATATTAAATGAAAGATGTTTTAAGAGAAACATTTTATTGCACGACTATATTCAAATTCTATTCAAAATAGTAGTTTCGGAGTTAAAGATCGTTAAATGTTCTTAAGTAAGTGTTCGGTTGTTTTAGAAATTGTTGACTATGTCTGTCGTGATTTAGTCATTACCATTTAACACTATTTAGTGACACAACAGGCTGATAGAAAGCATGAAGCTTATCGTAACCGACGTATAGGTTATGATACCTAGGTTAGATTATAAATAGGCTCAATATGGTCTCCCGATACACAACCGACAAAGCATAACCGTCAATGTCCTGCAAACAAATAAAAAAAGAATGCTCACGTCTCGTGACGGGTCTTGTGCAATAGGTAATAATGCTACCACATGCTCTACCTTCCTACGAGTACCTATCGTGCGTTTCTATTGTAATTGCAATAATATCTATTCCGATTATCCTGTTTGGGAACTATCTATCTTTAAAAAAATATATACTTTTCATTACTCATACTCCAAAAGTACTAAAGGTGCCTGACGAGCGTGTTGAAAGTAAAACTTTCAACCCTAGGGAAAATCGCTTTCACTGACAGCTGTCATATCAAATTATGGCTTCGCACGGCTTAGCCAGTATCAATATCATTACACATTGGGAACTTCAAAAACCTAACCTCTTTGCTTTAGGTAACACCAAAAAACAACCATTATGACTTCGCATGACTCATGCATACTGCCAGAGTTTATTACTTAGTAGGTTTTTTCTCAGTAATACAATTCAAGTAGATATATTTAGTTCAAGATATCTTGTTTAATAAAATAAATATTATAAAGACGATAATGGTCAAAGCGACGCCTGCACCCTATTGTGTTGCTGCTGCTGGCTTTTTGCAACCGTCCGGTTAGTGTCGTTCCTTGAGTAAAAAAAAACTGGCAGGAAATGCTTGCATTTTTAACTATTGTAAACTTTTTAATTAGTATTAGTTATCGTTATTTTATTATCTTTTTGTGTTAAGTTTAATGTGGTTTTTTAATTTGTGATTGCGTATTTTGTGTAATAGTACATTGTTACCCTAG
The DNA here is from genome assembly GCA_907269075.1 of Idaea aversata. Classification (NCBI taxonomy): domain Eukaryota; kingdom Metazoa; phylum Arthropoda; class Insecta; order Lepidoptera; family Geometridae; genus Idaea; species Idaea aversata. The sequence continues at coordinate 7,048,136 of OU026084.1, forward strand.
GTGTGAAAGTCACTCTCTGAGTCCCGAGACGGAGTTTGGCGCCTGAGCGTAGCGAGGGCGCTAATTGTTCGAGGGACTAAATGAGTCTTTCACCCGAGGTAAACATTGTGCTTTTCATTACGAATAATACATAAAATTCTTCCTAACAACGAGAGTGAATTAGAGATTCCATACTACCTGATCCTCTTTCAAGGTTGAAACAAAAGAGGTTATACATTAAGCAGTGTTTCTTTTAGGTTTTTGTTGTATTCAATACTCAAATACGACGTACCGAAGAGATTTTTATTAATGAGTTAATTCAACACTGGGAAATGACGCGAAGTCCGTAGATTAAAATTACAGTTTTGTAACACGGTTTGTCTAGAAAATGTTCTTTACACAAAATACACAATCATAAATGTAAAACCAGATTAAACTTAACACAAAAACATAATGAAATAACAACAGATAATACTAATTAAAACGTTTAAAATAGTTTGAAAATGCTAGCATATCCCGCTAGTTTTTTTGAAGTGAAAACTTCTTATGGCGCGTTGGGCACTTTTGTGGGTGAGCATTTTCAACCGATCTCGCGACAGATTTTGACGCGACAGATGAGATTTTATTTGTGTTAGTCATTTTGTTTAACTTATACTGCCATCTATTACACAAATTGAGAAACTTAGTTTCTAGAAAGACCGCTATTCGAATGTAGATGGCGCTGATTTAAATTTTTTACTGCCATCTAGCGAATAAAAAATAAACTATATTTGTTTAAGTGAGTGCTAATAGATGGCAGTAGCAGATCGTTTCAAGAAATATTCTAAGAGAAATAACAAGTTTATTGTTTTCACTTCTGCCTGCACTCCCGGAGTGCGCTGTTTTTTTTATTTTACTCAAGGAACGACACTGACTACACGGTCGCATAAAGCCACATCAACAACATCTCGACAGGGCGCGGGCGGCGGCGCGGCATTGTCATACGTCGCTTTGACCATTTTCGTCTACATTTATTTTATTAAATAAGATATTATTATCTTGAACTATATATATGTACTTGCATTCGATTACTGAGAAAAAACCTACTTAGTACTAAACTCTGCTAACTCGGCAGTATGCATAAGCCGTGCGAAGCCATAATTGTTATTCTTTGGTGTTACTAAAGCAAGGAGGTTAGGTTTTTGAAGTTCCTAATGCGTAATGATACTAATACTGGCTACATGCACATTGCACAAGCCGTGTGAAGCCATAACTTGATATGACAGCTGTCAGTGAAAGCGATTTTCCCTAGGGCTGGAAGTTTTTTTTTCTACACGCTCTTCAGGTACATTTGGACCTACTTTCGGAGTGTGAGTAATGAAAATTATATTTTCTCGACAAACCGTGTTACAAAAATTGTAATTTAAATCTACGGACTTCGCGTCATTTCCTAGTGTTGGATTAACGAATTAATAAAAACCTCTTCGGTAAGTACCGAGTTACCGACGTATTTGAGTATTGAAAATAAATAGCAAAAACCTAAAAAACACTATAATGTAAAACCTCTTTGGTCCTAACCTTGAAAGAGGATCAGGTAGTATGGAATCTCTCGTTCACTCTCGTTTTTAGGAAGAATTTGATATATTATTCGTAATGAAAAGCACAGTGTTTACCTCGGGTAAAATACTCATTTAGTCCCTCGAACTATTAGCCAAACTCCGTCTCGGGACTAAATGAGTCACTTTTACCCCTAGGGTAACAATGTAATATTTTAACTCGATATTCCCATGGATAAGTACTTACGTTGCTGCAACCATGAATTGTTGTTATCAATTTCATTGAGCGAAATAATTCTCAAGTGTTATTCCTTTCGACTCCCGCTTGTGGGGACCGTAAGGAAAAATCTTTCAACCTCCACTCAATAATAAAGTACGGGGGGTTCAACTATTCAGTCCAACGGGACTCAGTCAGCACAGTCCCGTGGTCTAACTATTTAAAAACTTAAACCACGACCCATAGTTTAAAGCCCAAGTGTGCGGTTAATCAACGCGGAGCGTGGATACAGAATTAATGAAATAGAGGATTATTATATGCGACTCCCGTTTAATGGACCCCATGGTTGGACCACCACTCCGCCCCTTTATTATTGAATGAAGGTCGTAAGATTTTTCCTTACGGTCCCCTTAAGCGAGAGTCGAAAGGAGTAACCGTTGAGAATTGTTCCTCTCAATAAAATTGATAACGACGATTCATGGTTGCAACAGCGTAAGTCCCTATCCAGTGGGAATATTGAGTTACATAGTATATTTTGTGTTAATCTAGGTCTCCAGCAATTTCCATACAGAGTTTCATCGCAATCGATCGATTAGGGCCCAAGCCTAGTCCCCGAACAGGAAATCGGAATAGATATTATTGCAGTAACAATAGAAACGCATGATAGGTACTCGTAGGAAGGTAGAGCGTGTGGTAGCATTATTACCTATTGTAGAAGACCCGTCACGAGACGTGAGCATTCTTTTTTTATTTGTTTGCAGGACATTGACGGTTATGCTTTGTCGGTTGTGTATCGGGAGACCATATTGAGCCTATTTATAATCTAACCTAGGTATCATAACCTATACGTCGGTTACGATAAGCTTCATGCTTTCTATCAGCCTGTTGTGTCACTAAATAGTGTTAAATGGTGATGACTAAATCACGACAGACATAGTCAACAATTTCTAAAACAACCGAACACTTACTTAAGAACATTTAACGATCTTTAACTCCGAAACCACTACTATTTTGAATAGAATTTGAATGTAGTCGTGCAATAAAATGTTTATCTTAAAACATCTTTCATTTAATATATGACGAGTCATATATAAACAAGTTCATGAGGGCAAAATCTGCTTCTAACCAAGCATCTGCATTGCACAAGAGAAGACATTAGTCACCAACGTCTACTACTAAGCATAAACGACCACCTACCATTATTGACCTATAACTCCGAATTCACAACTATTTTGAAAAAGTGGTCATACAATAAAATGTTTCTCTTAAAACCACCTTTCATTTAATATGCGACTCGTTTCTTGAGGAGGGCAACATCTGCTTCTTACCAAGCATCTGCATTGCACAAGAGAAGACATTAGTCACCAACATCTACTACTTAGCATAAACGACCACCTACCATTATTGACCTATAACTCCGAATTCACAACTATTTTGAAAAAGTGGTCATACAATAAAATGTTTCTCTTAAAACCACCTTTCATTTAATATATGACTCGTTTCATGAGGAGGGCAACATCTGCTTCTAACCAAGCATCTGCATTGTACAAGGGAAGACATTAGTCACCGACATCTACTAATTAACATAAATAGCCTATAACGCTAAAAATAAAAATATTCTTAAAAGTCATCATACATCGAATTATTACTCTTGAAATAACTTATCATTTGATTTTTGACTCATTGCTATACGATGGGGTACATCTGATTCTATTCAGGCTTTAATACTCCCTAGCGGTGTACGGAGAAAACTCTCAAGTGAAACGACCACCTACCGTTAATGACCTATTACTCCGAACCCACAACTATTTTGAAAAAATGATTATACAATAAAATGTTTCTCTTAAAACCACCTTTCATTTAATATGCGACTCGTTTCTTGAGGAGGGCAACATCTGCTTCTTACCAAGCATCTGCATTGCACAAGAGAAGACATTAGTCACCAACATCTACTACTTAGCATAAACGACCACCTACCATTATTGACCTATAACTCCGAATTCACAACTATTTTGAAAAAGTGGTCATACAATAAAATGTTTCTCTTAAAACCACCTTTCATTTAATATATGACTCGTTTGATGAGGAGGGCAACATCTGCTTCTAACCAAGCATCTGCATTGTACAAGGGAAGACATTAGTCACCGACATCTACTAATTAACATAAATAGCCTATAACGCTAAAAATAAAAATATTCTTAAAAGTCATCATACATCGAATTATTACTCTTGAAATTACTTATCATTTGATATTTGACTCATTGCTATACGATGGGGTACATCTGATTCTATTCAGGCTTTAATACTCCCTAGCGGTGTACGGAGAAAACTCTCAAGTGAAACGACCACCTACCGTTAATGACCTATTACTCCGAACCCACAACTATTTTGAAAAAATGATCATACAATAAAATGTTTCTCTTAAAACCACCTTTCATTTAATATGCGACTCGTTTCTTGAGGAGGGCAACATCTGCTTCTTACCAAGCATCTGCATTGCACAAGAGAAGACATTAGTCACCAACATCTACTACTTAGCATAAACGACCACCTACCATTATTGACCTATAACTCCGAATTCACAACTATTTTGAAAAAGTGGTCATACAATAAAATGTTTCTCTTAAAACCACCTTTCATTTAATATATGACTCGTTTGATGAGGAGGGCAACATCTGCTTCTAACCAAGCATCTGCATTGTACAAGGGAAGACATTAGTCACCGACATCTACTAATTAACATAAATAGCCTATAACGCTAAAAATAAAAATATTCTTAAAAGTCATCATACATCGAATTATTACTCTTGAAATTACTTATCATTTGATATTTGACTCATTGCTATACGATGGGGTACATCTGATTCTATTCAGGCTTTAATACTCCCTAGCGGTGTACGGAGAAAACTCTCAAGTGAAACGACCACCTACCGTTAATGACCTATAACTCCGAACCTACAACTATTTTGAAAAAATGATCATACAATAAAATGTTTCTCTTGAAACCACCTTTCATTTGATATATGACTCGTTTCATGAGGAGAGCAACATCTGGTTCTAACCAAGCGTTTGCATTGCACAAGGAATCACCTTAGTAACCCATACGTACTACTTAGCATAAACGGCTTATAACTCTAAAAATAAAAATATTTTTTAAAAGTCGTCATACACTGAATTATTCCTCTTGAAACTACCTATCATTTGATATATAATTGATTGCTATACGATGGCCACATCTGATTCTATTCAGGCGTTAATATTCCCTAGCGGTGTACGGAGAAAACTCGCAAGTGAAACGACCGCCTACCTTTAATGACCTATATCTCCGATCTCACAGCTAATTTGAAAAAGTGGTCATACAATAAAATGTTCCTCTTGAAACCACCATTCTTTTGATATATGACTCGTTTCATGAGGCCTTCAGGCCCAGAAAAAACATTCTCCTTTATATTATAAGAAAGTTAAAAACCACCACGGACTGGGCGACCCCGCGGCAGGCCCAGAACGATGGTGGGACTCGTATCATAGGGACTGGAACCAGCTGGCACTCAGGGAACAGTGGAAAGAGGGGAGGGAGGCCTTTGCCCTGCATAGGCAAATAATAAATTAGAGAGTAATAATAGCGATAATTATAGGCATTCACGGACAATGCCCGAAACGACTAGGTACGCAAACATCTACACAAAGACAAGCCGAAACCTATAATCAAGTAAAACCATAGAATTATTACGTATCTAAACCTACCTATGTCAGTAAAACCAATTGAAAGTTAAAAGGAACAAGTTAGCCTCAGGATGACAATTAACCGGTAGGATGAAAGCTCGCCCGCAGGCGTTAGTTTGCCTCACGCGCGGGTCCCGTGATCTAATTACTGCACCAAGACGAGCTTTCTATGTACTTACGTTTTAAAGCTAAAGTTATTGTGGGTACCTGAAGTTGCACATAGGTACACAACTGAGTTAATGACGTAAAATATTTGTGATATACTTTTAAACTCATATTTTACGCGAAAATAATTACTCATTTTATAAAACCGGGTCATGATTGCGTTTAAACTACTTGTTATATTATTATATTTACTTGACGTTTCGGTCGGGTTGCACAGACCATGGTTGCGAGAGAATTAATGGAATTAGTAATTTAATTTAACGACCTGATTCTATTAAATGAGTAAATAATGTTAATGACTAACTGTGATTGTGACGTAGTCGTTTGTGACAATCAGCGTAAACGTCCAATGACGAGTCATAATGCTGCGGCCACACATTGGATTCAATATGACTTTGTAGCCAAATACTGGAAATAGACCAAATAGATCAATGTTCACATTATATCCAAAACTGATCCACACATTGGTGTGTTGGACCCAATAAGTAACATTGGTGCAAATATGTATATCCAATGTGTGGCCGCAGCATAACGTATCGCTTATGTGACAAAAAATGTTTGGGACAAGGAGTGTATAATCCAATCCACATCCATATTTCATATTTTTTATGTGTCAAGGTTGGATGCTCGCTTAATATATCTCAATCAATTTAAAATTTCAACTAGTATAAACTAGTATAAACTAGTATAAACTAGTATAAACTAGTATAAACTAGTATAAATTAGTATAAATTAGTATAAACTAGTATAAACTAGTATAAACTAGTATAAATTAGTATAAACTAGTATAAACTAGTATAAACCAGTATAAACTAGTATAAACTGCTTTCGATAAAACTTTTAAAATTGACCCATAAAATTACATACTTATCATGAAAAATTACAATATTTTTTAAACCCGGAAAAAAGGTAACATCAGTTTCATTATCCGACTACGGCGAAGCCAAAAGGGAGGGTTATGTGTTTGACCCGTAGGTATGTATATATTTTACATGATATCAAACGAGTAGTTCTTGGAACGAAATATGGAGAACTAGCGACCCGCCCCGGCTTCGCACGGCTATATTATGCATGTATTATACATATAAACCTTCCTCTTGAATCACTCTATTTATTAAAAAAAACCGCATCAAAATCAGTTGCGTAGTTTTAAAGATCTAAGCGTACAAAGGGAAATAGGGACGGCGAAAAGTGACTTTATTTTATACTATGTAGTGATATCGTAGTTTAAAAAACAATCTTTAAAATATTTATTTTACATGTAAAGTCCATTGTTAAAAGTTCGTAACATCTGTGCCATTATACTCGTATTTTTTCACTTCTTCCGGTTTAATCTAAACAGGCCTTATTTCGTTGAGGGTGCCCAACAAATTGCTCCCGTATTTTACAAACCTTGTCAAAATAAATGCATTTGTATGAAAGAAATATTTGTAATGAAGGTGATTGGAACTAGTATTGTGTAGGGAAGGGAAACTACCGGAAGTTTGAGTTATATGAACTGAATCAGTTGAGAAGATCATAAATATTTCGAGTGAGTCGCTGCTTCGATTTTATTAGGGTAAAGTTCATAAGAAACAAACATGAGAAACATTAAACTTATTAAACTCACACTATTAGTGTACGGTTACACCGTACACCTTACAATAAAATAAGTATCAGCAATTTACTTCAGTACAAAAACATACCGCGAACACGTCACACGCGACCCGCCTCTACTTTACTTACTTAATAAAGAACTTTTGGGAAATTCGTGGTTTTGTGCTCAACAACTATACTACTACTTAACTTACTACACCGTCTGACTGGACGATACAATTAGTGTTCTTAGTAAATATTTTCGCAGGTTTTATTTGCAATTATTTTCTTACCTCGACGTTTCGACTATGTTACAATAGTCATGACAGCGAGGAGACTAAAAAAAAAAAATACGCGAGGATAACAAGGGAAAATTTAATAATATAAACATTCGTTTGATTTTATCCACCTTTAGGGTTCCGTACCCAAGGGGTAAAAACGGTACCCTATTACTAAGACTCCACTGTCTGTCACCAGGCTGTATCTCATGAACTATGACAGCTAGACAGTTGAAATCATTACAGATGATGTATTTCTGTTGCCGCTATAACAACAAATACTAAAAAAAGATACATTCTGTTTTTAGTATTTGTTGGTACAGAACCCTTCGAGCGTTAGTCCGACACACATTTGGCCGGTTTTAAGTGCCAAACTCTAATGAGTTTGGCACTAAAAACCGGACAAATGTGCGTGTCGAAACTCTAAAAGTGATTCAAATTAATATTTGAATCACTTTTAGAGTTTCGTACCTCAAAAGTTAAGAAATTCCTTTTTTAACTTATAAGATCACTCTCTTATCCGTCTAATATGAAAAATATAAAGTAAATAAGTTAATATTAGCGTCCCATTAGTCGAGTAAGACAACGGTCTGTCGCCAAAGCGAGACATAACTCAAACCTAAAGAATATAATTTATGGTGTCTTATCCTTTACACCAGAATAAATAGAAGGATGCAGACATAAAGATACTTTATATGGGCTGTTAAGTTCAATTAAATTTAGCTTGAAATAACATTTAGGAGTTTTATTAGTAGAGTATTTAAGCTAAATAGTAGGTATTTTTTGATCATAATTTTGACGTGATAACGTCTCCAAATCGATAAACACCAGCACTCTCAAAAAAGTGTGACGTCATGTCACGTTACCGTTATTGACAAGGTAACTATAGCAACGTCACCATAGCAATAATTATAGTCATGTCAACGATACAAAAGAGTTCGTCATCACGTAATGATTACGATACTTATTTTATTTATACATTTAAATAACGAAGTTACATTATTATGATTCATGTTAACTAACAACATATAGGCATTTCCCATAAATATTATGTACAAGTTAAGACATGAATTCGTGAATATAGCCAAATTGTAAAACTCGTTTTCAACCTAAAACACTTTCAATAGAGTTCTTTATCGATGGGTTGTGATATTTCCTATAAATATACTTAGAGACTGCAATATATCACCAAAGATTCATGGTTTCTAGCAGCCTCGGTGTCGTAAGGGTGGTATTTAATAATGCAGTCAGTTTACTTTGAGTATTCAGAGAGGGTCTTAGATAAACTCCTGTTTTATTGACTTTGAGGCGAACGCCCGACTGCGACGCAGAAGGTTGCGGGTTTGATTCCCGCCGGGTATTTATGCTGACCATAAATTCTTGTTTCTGGTTCTGGGTGTTTCCTATATGTATAATATGTATATATTTACAAAAAAAAAAAAAAGTATATAAGTAGTTTATCCGTTATCTGGCACCCATAACACAAGCATTAAGTTGTTTAGCTTGGGGCTGGATGGCGATGTGTAATATGTCCTGAAATATTTATTTATTTATTATTAACCTTGGAAGATAGAACCAGCCGGGAAAAAGTCCTATACCTACATGTGACTTGAAGACCCCAAAATAAACTTACAAGTGTATAGGTACTAAACTAGTAAACTTTTACTGAAATTTTGTGGAAAAAAAAACAGTTGCACTTCGGGAGTGCCGACAGAAGTGAAAACTTATAAAAAAAACTATTTAAATTTAAGAGGAAAGGGTACCGGGGGCTCTCTCCATACAAACTATTACAAACGTAGTCGACTGTTTTCTCCCTGGATAATGACACTAGAGCAAATATTTTTGGTGCATAAAACTTATAACTGCCATGCCATCCCCTATTTTTTGTTTTTTTTTTCTTGATTTTTGTGCTAGTGTCATTAGTGTCCATTAGTGTCCAGGGAGGAAACAGTCGACTACGTTTGTATGGAGAGAGCACAGGTACCCTTTCACATTAAAATTTTAAAAGATAATTGTTATTTAGTATAGTTTAGTTACATAAAAAATTTCAAAACTGATTCATCTAATTAAATAAAAATATGTGGGGGAAAAGATAAATATAAAAAATAATAATAAAAAAATTAAACTTAATTTTATTTAAAAAAAATCTTATTTACATTGTAGCTGCGTCTCGTAAAGGTGTCGCGAGTTCAGAGATTTTATCTCATCTAAAAATATGCGTACCTACCACGCTAAAAGAAGTTTTCACTTCAAAAAAAAACTGGTTGCCTGTAAAGTCGGTATACGGGCGAAAGTTTTACGTGACAACAACTGTGCTCGAGTGGAAGGGACGCGTGCCTTTCACTTTTTATGTCTGTCTCTCTCGCTCTTAGGCGGGCTAACCATGCCCGCGTGCCTCTCACTCGCTCTCATTGTGAGCGCATAACGTCAGCGGAGCGTAACGCAGTTTCTTGAAGTGTCACCCGGCAAACCAATTTATAAAACGTTGTCACGTCAATAAATCGGTACCTATTTTTTATTAAAAAATACAGAATCCATTGCCAGGTTTTACTCTAAACCGCAGAATAAAGTAGGTAAATATCACTGAAAACCACTTTGAATAGAAACTTTAACTTCTATCTGGTTTTCAACTTCGATTGGCTCTGAGCTATTTTCCTAATTAAAAGTAACATTCTATTGATACTAGAAACTCGGTTTAATTACTTTCCATCACACTTTGACTGATATTCTTTAGAATATTTTTTTTTAAATTATAAAACATAGGTTAGTATAAAAAGGGCATGCGACCAGAAGTCTGGAAGTCTTTGGGGAATAATATATGCCATATTATGTTTATAATGATGATAATGATGAAGTATAAAAATGTCGTGAAAAAGTAAAAAAAAAATTTTATAGTTTTCTTTGTGATAATAATATTGGCCTTTTTATTTTATATAGATGATTTGGGCAGAGCGAGCAACTTTATTCTATTGCTATTCGGGCTGTAGTGTATGGAACATGTACTCGTACCTATTAGATGGAGGCTTGAGGTTAGTATCAATAACAAGGTAACAATTGGCAAGATATAGCGCAGGACAGGCAGAGCGATGGAGTTTAAGGCTCTCGTTTCGTAGGCCAAGATGCACTTTGTGTCGCTGATCCAGCGGAGTAAGTAGGTATTAGGTACTTATTCAGACACTGTATTGAAAAATATAGGTATGTACATAAGTAATAACAACACAGCAAAAGTCTATAGATCATTTAAAATACTTAATTACATGACTAGTTAGGATATGACTTAGTTAAACTTTTTAAATATTCCGCGGGCGGTTTTCATAAATGGAATCAAATTTAATTTAAGAACACGTTTAATTTATTTATGGTGACAAAAAAGGATCGTTGTCGGTAATTTAATGTAACGTCACGTTGCTTCAGATGATTTTAATTAGGTACATTTGTCTTTGACTCAATTAAGCGGATGTAAATGTGAGAACATGACTTTGCTTGAAGCTTTATTGATGTGTTATTGCGATTTTATTTCGTAATATTATTAAGGATAATTTTCTGTAAGCCTAACTACGGTTAAGTTTTACCTAGCTTTAACCGGATAAAATAAGTTATCCGGTTAAAGCTAGGTAAAACTGGTGAAACTAGTTTAGCCAACTCCTTAATGTACTTTTTTGAGTTAAAACAGTGCATAGTTTTCTGGCAAGGTACTTGTACTTGTATACAGGCTGTTTTCGGCGATTAGACCCTTTTTAATTGGGTCCTTTTTGCGTGAAGATAGAGTAGGCTTGCCCAGCACCTACTACCCTCTCAGCTTAGTCGACCATGTCCAGAGGAGAGAACTTGTCAATACTTCTGGAGCCAACTAAGCCGCGGGTTTCATCACGATGTTTTCCTTCACCGTAAAAGCAATGTCAATTAGCGCACATAATTTTTTCTTAAGAAAAATACATTGGTGCACGGCCGGCCTGGATTCGAACCCACGACCTTCAGAATGAAAGTCGAGGTATCTACCACTAAGCCAACACCGCTCTATACTGGCAAGGTATGTAAGATTCGATTAGAAACGTCAATATAGGTTTAACCACAGAGATAAATAGGTTCGCGGGTTTAACCGTGAAAAGCAGGTTTAGCCAAATATGTAAGAACCAACATCTATGTTGAACGGGAACTAATTTAATATTGACTAGCGACCCGCCCCGGCTTCGCACGGCTATATTATATTGCATGTATTATACATTTAAACCTTTCTCTTTAATCACTCTATCTATTAAAAAAACCGCATCAAAATCCGTTGCGTAGTTTTAAAGATTTAAGCATACATAGGGATATAGGGACAGAAAAAGCGACTTTGTTTTATACTATGTAGTATACGATAATTTTGAAAAGTTATATATAGGTACGTACGTACTAAGCAAGTAGTTGCTTGTTTTAAAATGTATACTTCTGTTTTACATCTAATCCACAAAAAATAATTCATCCTGTGTACCGGAGGCGAAAAACCAAGCCTATAAGTTGCTTAGTTTTGGGGCTAGACGGAGTTGTGTGTAATATCTTACAATGATATTTTTTTCTTCTTTCCCTATAATGAATCTCGCCTTCAATTAAACCATACAATGCACATTAAACATAACACTCGATGTCAATAAATCAGTACAGCACGTAGTACGACACGCCGAGGACGTCACGTGTGACAGGGGTGATAATTAGTGTGATCGTGCTATTCCGGCGCACCCTTGCGTCCGTCTAGTAGGTAGTCTAAAAATGGCTCAATCAGTCAAACGGAGGTACGGATGTTCGTTCTAATGAACTGGAGATTTCTATACAACGACAATTGGTGGATAATTCTAGGTGGTTCTAGTTTAAATTTACGCTAACTAAATAAATAAATATTGCAGGACATTCCACACATCGCCATCTAGCCCCAAGCTAAGTAACTAGACTTGTGTTATGGGTGCTAGACAACGGATATACTAATTATATACTTTTCTTTTTTAAAAATATACTTATAATACATAGAAACAACCAGACCTCAGAGAAATATCTAAGCATAAATACTTGTCTGAGGCGGGAATCGTACCCGCAACCCTGTGTTGGCAGTCCGGCATGGTGACCATTGTGCCAACTGGGTCGTCAAACTATAGGTTAAAAGATCTTTATTTCTCCAAGATTATACATAAATCACTTATGAGAAATAACAAAAATTATGCGTAAGTAATATTTCGTACGAGCATACAAAATTAAAAAATATAAAAAAGGTAGAAAAATATAGGGTAGTTAGATAAATTTCGAGTAAGGTTTGCCCAACATTACATATTTTAATTGTAGCGGCGCGAATGCATTTAATAAATTTAGTTCCTCAAAATACTGCACTGACAATTGTGGTCATATAATTATGATTCCGTAATCACACATTTTTATAAGTTGATAATAAAATTGATGATATAATATTTTAACTATTATCTATCGTATTCTACTAGGACCATTATTTAACCTGGCATTTCATCTTCTTTTGTAGCTCTTTTTGACGTTATTTAGCTGGAGCTGGGCAAATACCGATTTAAACCCAATACAGCCCTAAACTTCATCTCATCCTTCATACCATGTAAAAGCCAATTTCGAATTCATCTTAAACTTATAAGGTATCTAGTTGACGAACAGATAGCAAAAACAGTGTAACATGGTTTAATAATACCGGCCCGTCACTCAAAACGGAAACAAAAGACGATCAAAACAGAAACAAAAGACAGGACTATTAAAATATTGACGTAAAAACATTATCATGCTGGTGAAGATTAAAATTATACAAAAAATTAAGAGAAGAATTAGACATTTTATTAAAACGCATCTAAATCGAAAAAAACCAAACGTAAAAATTAAATAAGTATTTTAATTTTCCATTTTATATTCTATCCAGGTTCACGTAGAATAAAAAAATCCAAGCAGGAAAAATAAATTGGCGGAACGATTTAAAGTTGTCTTGCTATTTCAGAGAAATGTAAAATCTATTGGACACTAGCCAAGATAAAGGATATCTGATGATGAATCAGGCCACAATTTCGGTTCAATTGGTTTGTCTCCTGAGGTTCAAAATGAAAGAAACCTATATTAAAGTATTTATTTGATTAGTTATTATGTAATCACTTTTGCTACTATTATTACATATTCCGCAATGGTTTAACATGCCTTACGTTTGGAGAATATAATCGATTTTCTATAGGTACATTAATTAAAAAGAAAGAAATAAAACAAAATTATTAATCTAAAAAAGTCTCCATAGGTAGGGTGCCCAAAAGGCTAGCTGCTTTGCCTATTTGGATGGCAACGCCACATCCGTTGGCCAAAGAAGCAGCCAGCCCTTTGGTCACATAAAGCTAATACTAATAATATTGAAATATTTTTGTAAAAAAAGAATCATCTCAATCGGTTGAGCCGTCTTCGAATTATCGCGTAACATACACACAAAAAAAAAACAACAACATACAGACGAATTGAGAACCTCCTCCTTTTTTGAAGTCGGTTAAAAATCAAGGCTTCTGGTCCCCACGGGCCCAGGGTCTCCGTTGCAAAAGGCAGAAACATATAGCCATCACCAATGGATTGAAAACTCTTTAATTTAGCAGAGCATATTAAAAACGCCACTAACATCAAAGTAAAAGTTTAAAATGCAACCTTGTAATCTCATAAATATATTATAAACAAACGTTTCGTAGGAAATATTCAGAAAGTTTTCCTAAGCGCATTGAAGATATCGAACGGAACACGGGAGGAACAATCCTTTGAGGCTTTCTATGAGCTCCGTGCGTTCGTGCGATACTTTACCGGCTTTAAGGAATACATTTGTATTCGTATGTAACATAAATTGATTGTAGATATACATTTATGTATGTTTTCATACCACCTGCTTCTTTAAAAATGTATGCAAGCGAAAAATATTAAATGGAGAGCGCCGGATGCTGTGTGGTGTCAATTGGCGTCGTATAGGAAATGTTGCGCGCATCTATTTAACTGTTATCGTATATTATAATCGGATTTCATACATTTTACGTCGTACTATCTCGATATTTTTTGATGTGATAACGTCTAATAAATTTATGGAACACCTGCATTCACATAAAAGTGTCACGTTCCGGTACCATGACTGGTTCCGGTACCATGACGCGTCATGGTAAACGTCACGCGCCTCGTGTTTTTTTAATAATAATATCGCTCATCTGGGCTCGTGTTATGACGAGTGACGAATAGAAGAAGGTAGGTAAGAAGGTAAAAATTAAATAATCTCCATTGATTATCGTTTTCTTATGACGTTATTACGTAAAATTATCGTCCGTAAACTGACTTTACAGACAACCATTTTTTTTTCTATAAGTCTGAGACTAGACGTCTTTATGAAAACTATGATTTTACATGTAACTTACTGAAGAGGTGTTGTCAGAACTATAAAGGCATCTAAGCAGTTACAAAATACAAATTTATATTAGTAACAAGTGATACAATTTATAAGTAAAGGATTGTATCAATATATTGTCGTGTTTATCGTTTTCAAGCTTCATTTAATTCACTTCCTTTTTCACATTTTCAGACACTTTCCCAAAACTTCAAAGATTGGTTCTCTAAGATAAGACGTATGCAAAAAAGACAGTCAAGTAACGCCACCCAATTTATCTGGCCGCACTTTGAGTAACTCAATCCGACATTCAAAGGGACAGCCACCTCCAATAGATGGCCTGTCGTCCCTTAGATAGGAATACGTGAATCTTCCTTCCAGTTATTCAATTTGTTTCTCTACGTAAGTACACAGATAATGTGTTTAATGGATGAGGCACGTAGTTTGGTTGCGATGGAACGTGGTTTTGTATAACAATTGAGTTTTTGTAGCATTATTTTGACGTGATAACGTTTTATAAATTGGTGTACACCTGCAAGTATAAGGCAGTGTGACGTCACACGTCGTTACTGGAACGCCTCATCGACTCGTTTCTCGTCAGTTTACGGACGATTTGTTTTCATTTTGATCGTGTTTTGTTGCCTTCTAGATCGTTTTGTTTCCACTTTGATCACCTTTTAGTCTCCACTTTGACTCAGGAACACAATTTAAAGGTTAAAAGTCGCTTACGTTAGGAATGCAAACAATTTTTGAGGGTTACATTATGAACAAAACTAATTGTTATATTTTGCTGTTACCGCTATCGGGTTACGTTTTTCGATCAGGTTAGGAATCAAATATAAGTGTGAACGTTATCACCCTGTCTCTTCCATGGTAAGTCCATCATAGTCCTTGCATCTGCATCCCCGCGGGACGCTGGCTGTGCCGGCGGCAGTATCGAGGGCGGCATCGATCCGCCCCAGTCGCGTGCCGCGTTCACACCGAGCAGGACGTGCGCCCGCCCTCCTGCGAAGCCTTCGCGTTTAGGCGGGAAAAGCTCGCGCACTTTTTTGACTGTGTCAAATTGAACGATTATTTTTTGTTTTAGCAGTGTTGTTTTAAGTGGACTCGAGAGTAGGTTATCGAATTATTAAATTGTTTTTGATATTTGATATCAAAATATTTTATTGAGGTCAAAATGAAGACCTTTTTTATTGTTTGTTTATTTCAATAGCGTTCTATTTATTTTACGTCGAATTTGATACGAATATTTCATATTCAACAACTCGTTTTTTGTACATAAATAATTTTGATAGCTTGGAAATTCAAGCCTTACCGTATTTTATAAGAACGGTCATTAATCATGGTATTGGAAAGTTTGAGAATACGTACCTACTTAGGTAGGTAGGTACTTGTTTATCTGATTTTGATAACGATAAACTTTATACAAATGGTGTAACTTTGTGTTGCAAATAAATAGACCGTAACATTTTCCGCCTCGTAGCAGTTTTTCGTAGCTCTTCGTCGTAGATGTGAAAAAAATTCGCGTGAGATTTCTTTTCGTAGCGTATTCTGTAGAATTGAGAGTATTATTTTCTCTTTTTACCTTTTTATTGCTATTAAAATTTATCGAACTGTTGAGTTTGGAAATTTTAAACTTTTTGACGTAAGTACTTACCAACCTAACTTAAAGTACAGTCGGTAACAGAATTGCAAACCCACCGTAGAGTTCTAAAATTATTATTTTTGGATCATTTTCATTCTAATAATGATTGTCTAATAAATGAGTTGAAAGACTTCAAACTTCAACTTAAGCAAGACCAATTTTGCTCGAGGTAAAAACATTCCAAAATATTTTTTGTTATTATCAAGAGTGTGTTTTATTGATGTTTTTGAACTATTATAATTATTATTGATTGTAATTATTATTGAGTGATTGATTATTATTGACTGTGAATAGAAGTGAAAAATAAAGTTAACATTCGAATTAAAGCAGTTTTTAAGCTCTACGGTGGGCCTCAATTTTGTTACCTGATTGTACATTCACATTACCAATTAGCTGAACGACACGTGACCTAAAGCTCACTCGCAAAATCTGTAAGGTTATAAGTAATGATGAATGAATGATTCTGTTTTCTTTAAACAATACATTATACAATACAATTTAAAAAAATAACAAATAGGTAAATACTATATTTTTACAGATAATTATGCGAATGAGCTCTGGGTATCGTGGGGTTCAGCTAATTGGTAACGTGACTGTACATTACCTTGAAATACCAAAACGGAAATGTTAAATAATAAAATTTTAAAACACGTTTAAATAATACCTACTCAAAGGCGTTTATTGTATCGATTGTCGTGATAATTTCGCGCCTCAAGCGTTAACATAACATTACGTGACTAGAAAACTACTGACTTTATTCATACTGTTTGTATGATAAGTAGATACATTAGTGAAATATAAATAGCTATTTTGTTTCTGTATTCTGTACAGAAAAGGCTTACCCGGAATATAGGGTTTTGTTTTGATATTAAGTTGAGAGATTTTGTGTTTGTAACTTAATTTTTGTTAACAACACAAAAGCTCACTTAATTTCGTTAGCAATATAAAATCTTACTTAATTTTTGCTAGCATCACAAAATCTTACTTAATTTTAGTTAGTAACATAAAATCTTACAAAGTTTAAAGTTACATTGGTGATATAAACTTATTTCTGCGTGACGCCTTTAAATTTATAAAAAAGTTTTAAAATATTTGGCTTCGGGTGACCAAGGGCTGGCCTCCTCGGGCAGCGGATAATTATCGCTATCCAATAAAGTGATGCTGCCAGCAGTGGGAACACTTCTTTTCTTCATTTGGACTTTTAATTTTTTTATTTATTAGTAGGTAGATTATTTAATTTACTTAGGTTGTTATTATTTAACAAGCCGTCAAACGTCGTTTGCAATATACAAAAAAAAGATTTTGGCCAATTCTCAGACCTAACGAATATACACAAAAAAATTCATACAAATCAGCCTTTTCGGAGGAGTTTGGTAAATAACACCGCGACATCTTGCCCTTATTTTTCACACACTTCTACTACCCACATAAATAAATACATAAACCACATACATAAACCTACCAGTAGTACCTACTTAATCCTAAGCCTCACGCAGCCCGCACATGAATCAATATTGATCAAATGATAACTTATTCATATAATTGAGTTAGCGACCGAAAGTTAAGCAATTGTGTATTGGATTAATCTATAGCATTAAATGTCACATTAGATATCTTTTGTAGACTAGCTGCGCCCCGCAGTCTCACCCGACTAATAATTTTCCGCGTGACTTTCTTAATTTTTTCTTTCCTAAGAACCTTCTCCTGACAATAACAAACACAACCAAAAAAGAATTAGCGAAAATCGATTCAGCTGTTCTCGAGATTGGCGCTTATAACATTCAGCGATGCATTTTTATGGTTTGTTCCCAATTCTATAGATTTCACTAACAGATTCCTAATTCAGAGAAGATAGTGGATCAACAAAGCGGATGACCACGTGATCACTAAATCAACCAATCAATGTCAAGATGCTGATGCTGATTAGTATACATTTAGTGGTCACGTGATCATCCACTTGGCTGATTTGCCATCACTCATGTAGGACATAGCCACATATTGAACACAGTTTACATAATTACGAAATATGCGATGGACGTTAGTGCTCTGGCTTCAGCTTTTCCGACCACTGATGTAGGTACTTTGAGATTGGACGATGATTCAGTAATAAGGTAAAATGAACTTCCCTAAGCCAAAGACTTTCAATATTATATATTACCAGAAGTAGACAAAACGACAGTAATCATTATTTTTGGAAAAAAATGTAGTTACTGGTACAAAAACCCGCCCAGTCTAGTGTGACGTTTTTGTTACGCGCAGTGTTTACTGCTGCGTAGTTTTTGTATTAAAAATCGTCCAAATGTCATCTCTATTAAAATTTCAATCTCTCCACCCTAAACTCCTATCATATAAACATAAGCTTATACCTTTGTTATTGTTCAGATAGTTCTAAATAATCTTCATTAGCTTCATTGTTTGACTTTCGTTTCAAATCCACCTGCCTTAATAACGCCGTTCTATGAACCTTTTATCTTACGGGTTTAATTTGAAATGCAGTTAGATAATTTTCTCGGTAAACCTAATGTAAACAAACAGAGACCGGACGCCCGGAGATAGAATCCTGCCGTCTACAGATTCGGACGATTTCTTAGCGCTTCATTTTTAAAATTCTAATAAATGGTTTTGAAGAGTATTAGCTTTTCTCTACATTTTTTTTGTATTACCAGAAGGCGAACGTTGTTTATATTATGTTTTGAAGACACGAAAATATATTTATACCTACTGCTGGCCCGGCAAACATTGTTTTGCCATTTAGAAATAAAACCGGGCTGATTTGTGAATCTAAACCATCCAGGGCGCCACCCAAACGCATACAAAAAAAAAACAACATTGAAATCGGTCCAGCCGTTTAGGAGTTTAGTGACATACACACGTACAGTAGAATCACTATCACTACATAGTATAAAATAAAGTCGCTTTCTCTGTCCCAATTTCCCTTTGTATGCTTATTAAATCTTTAAAACTACGCAACGGATTTTGATGCGGTTTTTTTAATAGATAGAGTGATTTAAGAGGAAGGTTTATATGTATAATACATGCATAATATAGTTATAAATATAAAAGAAGATTACCTACGTTTCAATTACTTAAAAACGTAGCATTATTATTGAATATTACAATATTGAAGTACTTTAAATAAGTAATCATGTAAGTACTTTGTTAGAATTAATTTTGTGTTTTGTTTTTATGGTACAATAAAGTGTTTATCTATGTATCTATTGTGTATTTCGGTACACCAGTTGCTTATGACCTTGCAGGATGGGATTTTTTGTTTGTTTTTAAATTATGTGTGTTTTGTTTTTTTGTTTCGTATTTATGTAGTTGTAATTTTGTTTATGTGTTTTTAACTTTGTTGATTAAAGAATTTTTATTTTATATGTTATTGTTCTTTTTTTCGTAGGTTCTAAATCAAAAAGATCCGCTATCACTCGTTAGTCAATATCAATTTTCTGGTCAATAGTTTCTGAAGAGATTACGTTGATGCCGCTCCGATGACCTTTTGAACCCGTATCAATTTGTACTCGCGTTTGTATGAGATTATAGTATTTGGAACAGTAATACCTCTGTATGATAGCCTTGTCTAGAAATAATATTGATTATATGTACCTATCATTCAATGGCAGATGGTTTTGATCGATGAGTATTTTATATTTCTGTTCTTATGAAGATTATATCTATCTTCCAACTTTACCTTCAAATACATTTTATCAAGTCAATACAAATCAATTCATACGTTTTATTTACAAAAAACAACATCAGTTTACATACTTACCTAAATTATAAAATACAACAACACAACAGTAAAACAATATTCAGTGTCAAATAAAGATAAGTAAGTAAACGTCATCAAAATTATTCAAAAATAAATTAAAATTAAATTGCGTCTAAACCAGCGTAAACTCGCGCACTTTATTTCCCATTGGCCCCACTATTTAATAACCTCTACGTCTTAACAAATTTCACCCAAATCTTTCGACTTGTCCGTCACAAACAAATACACGTCGATTAGGGTTATCTATTAAATAGTATTAGTATTTTTCATTAGTGTATCTGCCCATAGTGGACCATAATTTTGAATTCCATGTATTAAAAAATATTCAGTTTCAAATAAAGTTAATTAAGTATTTGTCATGAAAATTATTCAAAAATAAATAAAAAATATGCTTGCGTAATTGACCCCCCATTGGCTCAACTATTTAATAACATCTAGGTACGTTTTTAAAAAAAATCATCCGTCCGCGCGTCCGTCACAAACATGCAGACTTCGAATATGGTTATGTGATTCTATATAAAGCAGTTACTTTATCTATCTATATTTTTCATTGGTGTTTCTGCCCATTGTGAACCATAATTTTGTATTTCAGTGTCTAATCTACCTATTCATTGCTAGGTATAAATCTCAATACCTACAAACGTATTCAGATGAAACAGTCTCCATGTAATCACATAATATCCATGTAATTGGCCGCCGTCCATGGCGCGGGGCGCGGACGACGGCAAAGGGCGACAATTTGCATCTAAACCACGTCTCTATTTGATGTAATGTTCGTATAAATTACATCGACACATGGTTCCCGAAATTGCAACGTTGTCTGTCGTTGAGTCACAAATAAAGTACATAACAGTCATAAGTAGTTTTACCTACTAACAAGGATATTATATTGAGAGTTTTATCTATACTCGATTAGTTGTACCTATAACATAGATTTATCTAATTAAAAACACGAAGTTAACAAAAATTAAAATAAAAACCATACAAATGTTCATATCATTGGATATACATTGCTTAAAAAATAAAAAAAAACAATTTGTTAGTTTTAAAAAGCTTTTATTTAACTTGCAATGTATGCATAGTATGTAATGTATGTTTGTTCGGTTGGAATTTTGCAACTTAATTTTAATAATATTTTTTTTTTTTAATTGAGAAGTAATAAAAACTTAACTTATTTTATAAAATAATAAACCAATTCGGTAAAGATCTCCACAGTTTGTATAAGTTGTCAAAATTTTTGACTCTATGATAAGTCTTAGTTGGCTCCAATACTATTTAGAAGTTATTTTCTTAGGACACAGTCGACTTAAGATGACTGTGAAATTGGTATAGGTGGTAGGCCTGAACAATTTTTGATTTAAAGTTTCTAGCGCTGTAAATAGCATCTGAGATTAGATGTAAAAGCAAGGCTAATATTATTATTATAGTCACAACTATCGACCCGCCCCGGCTTCGCACGGCTATATTATGCATGTATTATACATATAAACCTTCCTCTTGAATCACTCTATCTATTAAAAAAAACCGCATCAAAATCCGTTGCGTAGTTTTAAAGATTTAAGCGGTCAAAGGGAAATAGGGACAGAGAAAGCGACTTTGTTTTATACTATGTAGTGATAGTCAGTAAGGGTCTGGCTGGACATACTGTCGCTCAAAAATATTACACAAAAAAATCTCACTGAGGTCAGGTCACGATTTCAAAACAAAAAATTAAAGTTTAGTACAATGACAATAATAGAAATAATGGATTAACTTTATTTTTGCCCAACCACGAGCATGATGTTTTTGCCAGTTTTCTTCTTCAAGTTTTTTATTATATTTATTTTGTAAAACAACGTAAATACAGGTGTTTGTTGCTTAATCTTTCTTCTGTTAGCTCAGCTTTACAAACAACGAAACCCGAAACAAATAAGGTTGTTCAATGTTCAGGCAGTGTAGCGAAACAATAATCGTAACGAAGCATCAACTCGTATTTATCTAACAACAAGTACACGAATGTACGTAACATTTCAGTAAAATAAGCCGCATATAAACAATATTTTAGCGTAGAATACACTAATATTACATGTATGTATGTATACTATACATATCGCAACCTAGATCGAAACTGTTGTAACTCAAAAAACATGATTTTTGGGAAATAGCAAAAAACTGATATTATGAAAACTATGCACGATAGCAACATTTTGTAAAAAGATTTTGAAATGTATTAGAAAATAAACCATTATGATATTAATCAGGTAATAA
Organism: Idaea aversata; assembly: GCA_907269075.1. Lineage (NCBI taxonomy): Eukaryota > Metazoa > Arthropoda > Insecta > Lepidoptera > Geometridae > Idaea > Idaea aversata. The sequence continues at coordinate 7,070,644 of OU026084.1, forward strand.
ATTAAGCCTTAGATAATGAGAAAACGACTAATTTAAAAAAATGCTCATTGAAACTGTAGTAAAATGAAATAAAAATTCAAATCAGTTAAGCAATAAGTAAGAAAACTGACTTAACTCAAAATACATCACAAAACAAAGTGTATTAAAACCAGCAAAACTGTATTAAGTCAAAATACTTTGTAAGATTTTCAATAGTTAACTCACCAAAGTTGTCGCAACTCAAAATACAACACCCTAGTTGCACGAGTGGGTGTAGACAAAACTGATTCGTCTCGCCATCTCTTAGACACTAAAGTAAACTGAATTACTTCGGTTTTATTGCCATGTAGGTAATCGTATCAGGAATCCGAATATGCTGTTAACTCAAAATGCGACATTTTTGAGTTACAACAGTTTTAATCTAGCTGTGCGATATATTAGCACTATTCATATATTAGTTTGTATTTTATGCTTAGCCCGAAGCAGGTCGGGTCTGACTGGTTATACGGTGTTACTCGGTTAAAGTTGTAACTCATTTTTACACGTTAAACCCAGGTGTAACCGGTTAGACCTAGATGTAACCGTCCTTTTACAATTGATATTGTCAGTTGTTCCACTTGCTCATGTTAGATTCCAGTTTTTATTTAACCTAAAATATATTTCTGACCAATCAGAGGTTAGTTTAAGAAGGTAACCTTCCAACCAACGAGTGCCAGTATTAGTCATACAAAGACGAAGACAATCTAATCTAAACTAAAATATCTATCATTCAAAGTAGGTTTAGTTCTGAGATAATATTGTCGTGCGAGTACGAGTGCCAATATTTGTCATACAAAGATGGCTACCACATAAATAAAATAAATAAATAAATATTTCAGGACATATTACACATCGCCATCCAGCCCCAAGCTAAGCAACTTAATGCTTGGTTATGGGTGCCAGATAACGGATAAACTACTTATATACTTTTTTTTTTGTAAATATATACATATTATACATATAGGAAACACGCAGAACCAGAAACAAGAATTTATGGTCAGCATAAATACTTGTTCCCGGCGGGAATCGAACCCGCAACCTTCTGCGTCGCAGTCGGGTGTTCGCCCGACGCGCCACAGAGGCCATAATGGTCACAATTAGGTGTAACCGGTTAAACCTAGGACTTACCATACTTCTGGCTTTAACCTTTATTTGTACACTGTACACCTAGTGTTGTTATGGTACAGAATATAGCTACTTGACAGTAGAGAGGTCCCCCGGGCAATGTTACTTAATTCAGTTTCACGTGAAGCGACGGCCTTAATTAACCCGAGTTTCACGTTAGGTTGCTTAATAAATAATATGAAGTATAACGAGAAAAACTGTAGGTAGACCATAAGATATTAAACATAGTTCTTATTATCTACAACCAGCCTTCAGTCTTAGTATTTCTAAGCACATCTTTTGTTTACAATTATTTAGACCATTGTATAAATAACCAGCTAATAATTTTCTACCCAACTTTCTTATTTTTTTCTTTCATAAGAACCTTCTCCTGAAAATAACAAACACAACAAAAAGAATTGCGAAATCGGTTCAGATCGAGATTTGAGCTTAGCAACACATTCAGCTATTAATTTTTATAATTATGGAGATGTTTTCTCAAAAAGATTGCTACATCGATCGCCTTTTGGAATGGCAATTCGGATCCATTGTTGGCCAAAGTACACCGGTTATTGCTTATATATTGCACTTCTTTATCAATAACCCGTGTTCAATGCCTGTGTTAAATATTAATAACGATTAAAACTATAAATTTTTGTTCTACTACTTTTTCTAAGTCTCTAATTGTTTTTTTTTGCCTTTTTGCCCTCTCTTCTTTTATTCTAAGTATACCTACTTATATAGATCATTTACAGTCGAGTAGATAAAGTGTAAATCCAGACAGACAATATTTACTGAGTATTTCCGAATACAATAAGATAGTGTTAAAAATAAACATACGGGTATATTCAAGTTCGCGTTAAGCACATGGGGAGCGATCTATTTCTGAATCGCGTTGTGTAGACGCACCATTATTTCTATTTTATTTTGTTGACATCTACCAAACGGTGGTTCAACGAACTTCATAGGAAGACCGGAACATGAACATTATTTTGTTATTAGATAGTTACAGTATTTTGTATATCATGCCCGCCAAATTTGACAAAAAAAAACGTTTTTTGTAAAAATTACCGAGTTACGAATCTTGATGTGATATTATTTTGTAAACCATGAATCTAGAACATAATTTAAATAACATTGCAATTAACAATAATTGCTTGTTAATTCATAAACAACACTTTTTAGGAATAATTTTAAGAGGAGTTTTAAGACTTTCACCTTACTAAGTAGGGGGTTAAAAAATACAATGGGCTTTAGCTGTGCCAAGTACGTCATCTCCTCTAGTTACAATTTCTCTCAAGTTGATTATGATTTTCTTTTTGTATTTTCCTCAACTTTGCCTTAATAACTTTTTCCGCAAAACGTAATATTTCTCGCTCCATAAGGTTAAGAAAACAGCACCCTCATATATATTGAATTCGTCATGTCATCGAAATGTAATCATTCCCCCGCAACGGGGTCTAGGATAGCTATTTACAAAGAAACAGGGGACATGTAGGGGAAAAAGAATTTACCTCACGAAATCGAACTGTATGCAGGAGATAGTCTATTAATCGATTGGGTGGAGTTGTATTTATTTTTGGGATAAATTGGATAGAAGAGCTTGTAAATCATTTATTGAACTAGAATTTTGCATTTAAAGCTATTTTGAACTGAATTGATTACTACTTATACTATACTTACTGTATAGATGCGGATAAGTCAATTTTAAACATTTGATAGGTCAGCGTTTAATCACTATCACACCTGCCTGATTGCTAAGTGACGATGCGGCCTAAGATTTAGCATTCTTTCCTAGAAGATACCTATTCACTCGCGACTTGAAAACCCTCAAATTGTACACGTCAGGAAAGACAGACGCAAGCAACTGATTACATAATTTAAATGTATTAATTACGGAAATACCTATACAAACACATCAGTATTAGTATTTACGACTTTATTTTAATGTCTAAATATCAAATTACTGCCACGTCTAAGTATTAACTTTACTTATTATAAAGAGTAATTAAATTAATTGTGTAATGCTTCATAATTGTTTCTCGTTCTTTCATTACAAATGTCAAGGTACAATTTTGCAATACGAGTAACTTCTAACCTCTTGCAAGTTCGATTACAAATTAAAGCAACATGCACGTACGTAGGTGGCTATGTCTATTTTATCTTTCTATCTGAATAAAACAGCGGAGTGCACGCTACAGTCATTAGGAAAATTATTATAATGACAAATCAACATTTTCAGTGTTCGCCCGCGCCGTGTCAGTTTGATTGCCGTGAAGTGTGGCGTGCACCAGAAGGGTTTCGTTTTCTAGGACGTATTGTTATTTTCTCGGTCCCTTTGTTTAGGAAATGAAATTCAGTAAATAATTATGGATATTAATCATTTCGTGGCTACATGGCTACAGTGGTTTATGTAATCAAATCAAATTATATTGCGTCATGAAACTGAAATATTACGTTTTTGTTGTATTGTTAATTTGTTTTTATTTCCTCAAAGCGCTACATTTTATAAAACATGTCGAATTGGTTCAGAAAAACCACATTTCACCTCAAATTATTGAACACAGACACCTTGAATATTATTTCAAAACAACTTCAGAAAACATTGTAAACTTTGAAGCCCTGTAACCCCGAGACAAATTGTGCGATTCTCAACAATTACTGAACCAATCTATTGTGAATTCTATGACAATGCAATAAGGTAGAAATTGTTCGCATTATTTTGTTTGTAAAGGTAAGTTAGGGCCGCATGTTTACCCACACAGCGATCGATAGGGAAAGTAGAGCCTTCGCGTGAAAATTGCAACGCAACCAAAATATTATGAAAATTTTCCGATGAAATTGCGAATGTACAGAATTTACCGACATGTTTACCTTACTAAGTAGTATATTTTTCGTTCTTTATTCAAAATTGAAAATTGTAGATATTATGTTTTAAAAAGATTTGTCAACCTAACCTACTTATTAATGTCTACTTTAATTAATAATTATTTGAAGTAGTTTATATGCTTATGTAGTTAATGTTTTTTTTACCTATCATCATCATCTTCCTGCCTTTGTCCCAATTTATTTGGGGTCGGCGCATATTGTTTTTTTACCTATATGTCCTTTAAAATTGTGACCTCCTTGTTTCTCTAGTTTTTTTACGTGAAAATGTACCGTCCAGTTATTGGTTCAACACGGAACGGAACCAACACCCGTATCTCACGCTTCGTAGCGCTTTATTTTGCTTATTTTACGTTGATTTTTGGGGTGGACGTTGAAATTATGGACTTTTAGCTTTTTACTTGTACGGTTCACAATTTAAAAAGTATTTTACATATAGATACGCTTTTAGATCGATGTTTCAGTAGGTTAAGCATCGCTTCTATTTAATTTTTAATTTCGAATCAATAATATTAAAGTGAAATAGAAAGCTATTGAAATAAACAATTTTGCAATAAGACATATTATTATTATCTCAAATTAGATAGGTAAAATGATAGAAAAATAAGTTGTTCCCTGATGGAATGATATGGCAAGAAAATACATGGAGCGACGGTTCTCAAAATCACATCATACTACCATACCAGCTAGTTTCAAAGTTCCTGAACCCTGCGAATTCTACAACAAAGCCACGCCGTTTGTTCAACGCACGCTTCTCTTCGTCGCCGACGAAAATTCAGGTCCGAAAACCGCCGACACTGACAATGGTAGAGCAACCGACGAACTACAAGATACGCAAGAAGCCACAACGTCTAAAACGAGCGATGAGCAAGAAAAATCGCCTAAGAAGAGCTCATTTTTCTTTTCCCCTTCTAAAAGTTGCAAGATTCACGGCCGGAGCTTTTTCCGGCTTCAGACGAGTCCTAAGAAGTCGAAAGAGGCGAGTGAGGTTGTGAAAGAGGGTGCGGGGGGACTCATCAGCTACGCGCCCGGGTGGTCGTTGAAGGGGGAACATCTCATGAAGTGGCAGGAATGCGGGAAGACTACTATTGAGGTAAGTGACGATAACTACAAACGCTTAACTACGATGGGAATAGTTGTGGTCTCAACGAAGTTATTAACTTCTCAAAGTTAATATCCTTCAAAACGAAGATAACTCACTTCTGTAAATACTAAGTAATTCGAATCTGAAAAGCGGGAGAGCTATTAACCGACTTAAAAAAAGGAGGAGGTTCTCCATTCGACTATAGGTACACACATATATATGATTAAAAGACATATCGCACACATAACCATTTCACCCTTCACTAATCAACTATACCTATAGCCTTATGATGATGGCACCCACTGCCATGCACCATTTAGGAAGCGATTCATAATATAATGTAGGTACCTATCTAATTTTTTTTTAATTATATATCACTAAATAGTATAAAACAAAGTCGCTTTCTCTGTCCCTACATCCCTATGTATGCTTAAATCTTTAAGTTTTAAAGATTTAAGCATACATAGGGGACGAAACGGATTTTGATGCGGTTTTTTTAATAGATAGAGTGATTCAAGAGGAAGGTTTTTATGTAATTTTATGTAATATAGCCGTGCGAAGCCGGAGCGGGTCGCTAGTTTTCTGTAATTTCAGAAACACCTAAAATAGAAACAAATTCAACAAACAAGGACTTTTTTTTTCTTCAAATCTGGAACCTCTTGCGCTACAAGCGGGTGTTTACCTACCACACCAAAGAGGTCGTCAATGATTTTAAATAGTCCTTTTGAATTGCAAATAAAAAGGTGTCCCGCTAAATCGGCTAGTCAGTGGTTAACAACGTTCTTTAGGGATGTTTTAGAGAAAATGAAAATTTCAATAAAACGCGCCCTCAGGTGATGAAACTCCAAGAGGGTTGCCATTGTGTCTCGGAAAACTTGAAATTCAATCTGAAGTAGACAAGCTTCGGCGAAATGTAAACTTTGAATAAAATAACAAAAATTGAGTTTAAATTAAACTGTTCGCGTTCTTGATAGACGTAAAGAAAACAAAGAAACAAAAAAGTTATTAAAAACCCTTCGAACGAACCAGTCGAACTAAATATACTTTTTTTTTATCATCCTAATGATGCCTGGAAGAAATCGCTTTAAGCGATAAGGTCGCCTAATGGTACAATGTTTTAGTAAATAAGCTTTTTGTTTTATGTTTCTATCTATCTGTCTAATAGAAGACTGCTCATGATATGACGTGAAGACAATTTTTATGTAAGTCTTAAACTAACACGGTTATCAGCATGGTGATCAGCATGGTGTTAATTGTCATGATTAGGGAATATCGAGCTCCATAAAATAAAAACATGGTAGATCCTGTTTTTAAAAACTTGACTATTGAAGTGAATACTTCTTTTAGCGCGGTAAGCATATTTTTGAATGAGATAAAATCTCTGAACTCGCGACACCGTTACGAGACGCAGCAACAGTGTGTGCATATATGCATGTACATATATTTTGTAGTTGTTTAGTAAATAGGTTTAGAAAAATCACTTCTGTCGGCACTCCCGGAGTGCAACCGCATTTTTGTGTGTGTTTTTTTTGCAATAAAAAAACAATAAAAAAACATTTTTGTTTCGTTTACCTATTTACAAGGAAAACTAATAAAAACGTCGATTTCCTTTTACCCAAAATAACATTCCATAATTCTGGAAATAACAAAAATCGGTAGAAATAATCTAATATTTGGGGGATAATTTATCGAGTTGGCAATATTGTAAGATTTTTCCGTCGTTTTGGCCACAATAATAATATCGCAGCGAATTATCCGCCTCGCCACCCTCGACGTTTTCCTACTAAGAGCAGCTGCAGACTAGAGATTTTTTACAGTCTTTAAGTATAAAGTTGAAGCAACAGACAAGGGAAGAATCGATAGTAGGAACTGTATTCAGGGTTTTGGTAATTAAAAAGAAAATGGTTGAGGGTTAAGTACTAAAGTCTGTGCACCTTAATAATCAACTTTTGTTCTATGACTTTGAAATTTCGACTATATTTTCGAATATTTTGGTGTGGTCATTTTAACTTTTACTTTATGCACACACATACACTTTTTAACATTTAAAATTTTAACTTTTGACTTTAAGTTAAGAATATAATTATTTTTTCAGTTTTATCGACTGACCTAAGTCTGAATGACTTTTGTTTAAAAAAATCTGCTGATTTTTAAAGTAACATAACAGCAAACATTTTTAAAAAAATGTTCTTATTTCAAAAAGTCGTAGAACAAAAGTTGAAGTAAACTTCAACCGCTATCTACACTAATATTATAAGAGGAAACATTTTTTTGTTGTTGTTTGTAAAGAATAGGCCCCGAAATAAATAAATAAATAAATAAATATTTCAGGACATATTACACATCGCCATCCAGCCCCAAGCTAAGCAACTTAATGCTTGTGTTATGGGTGCCAGATAACGGATAAACTACTTATATACTTTTTTTTTTTTGTAAATATATACATATTATACATATAGGAAACACCCAGAACCAGAAACAAGAATTTATGGTCAGCATAAATACTTGTTCCCGGCGGGAATCGAACCCGCAACCTCAAACCGCAAATCTTATATAATTACCAATAACGCTGTATAGCGATTAGCGAACTATAAGCAAACATACAATCTTTAGTCTGCGGGGTTTTTTACCGTTTCTTTACCCTACGATCCGGAAAACTGTGAAGACTGATACCGTTTTGTATCAGTGTAATGCGAATGTAATTTTCCTTTTTTTTGCGACGCCCGACGGTTGTTGAATCTTTTTTGCATTATCTTTTTAATAATGTCTTGTTATCTAACTGCAGGTAATATATGTTTTGAACAAAATGTTGATCTTTTTCACCTTAGGTTTGTTTTATTCAAATTCTGACGACCAATTTGGCGCAATGCATGAGTAGGCCTGGGACGTAGAAGTTTGCTTATTTTATTTCAAACAAATAATTGTTATACGATCTAATTTACAAAATAAAATGATATTAGTATTCTATTCATCATTTGGTCACCATATTATATTCCTAGTTGCTTAGTTTGGGACTAGATGATGATGTGTGCATTGTGCAATTTTGTAACGTTTATTTCCTCCAAAACTACAACCTTGGAGTCTTAGAGTGAATAAATAGTAAAAGGTACCTTTTAGTTAAGCGTGCTACATCGTCGACCTAATCTTCGCTTCCCATCAGGTGAGATGAAGTCAAATGGAAGCCTATTTTGTGTAAAAAAATATAAAAAAAATTTTTTTTTATTATCAATGCCCTCTGCTTTAAACTTTAAATGACCTGCCACAAAAAACTTTGAATTATAAACACTAACTAGCTTTTGCCCCCGACTTTGTCCGCGTAAAAGTCGAAAACGGACCAAGGAATTACGATACAAACTTTGCCCCCCTTTTTTACCCTCTAAGTGGTGGAATTCCGGAAAATCCTTTCATTAACGGATGCCTACGTCATACAAAGACCACACCCTCCAAGTTTCAGGTCTCTACGATCAGCGGCTTAGGCTGTGTGCGTTGATCCGTCAGTCAGTCAGGAAATAAAAAAATAAATTAAAATTTAAAAAACCGGCTTCAAAAAAACCTAAAAACAAAAATTAAAAAACCTGAAAAGAAAAAACAAAAAGTGAAAAATAATCCATTTCGGGTCACTAAGACAGCAGATAACTTAAACATAAGTACTTACTTGGAAGTCGGACTGGGTTAGATTGAATGTTGAGCGGTATAAAGAAAAAATGGTGTCACCATTTTTAGTGCCACTGTCACTGAAAATTCTACTCCATGAGGCGAAAGCGACTGTTTCTTCAAATTGCAACCTGTACCTAATCGTAACCCATTGAAGAGTTTTTTGATAAGAAGGTGTTTTCAGATGCTCCATTCATCGGTACCTATTTGTGTATGGGCCACTTTTATTAGTGGAAATGGAAAACTGAGCAATTTGTTGAATCTCGCTGTGCAGATCTGTTCATCACTCCGAAAATCCTCATCAGATCTTCATTTAGGATAGGGTTCTCTATCAAAATTCATTCAAACCTAGTCCGGCGAGGCAAAAGCGAATATTTTATTAAAATTATAACCTGTAATCGTAACCGACTGAAGAGTTTTCTGATGAGAAGGTGGTTTCAGATATTCCATATATCGGTAACTATTCCTTTATGGGCCAATTCTACTGGTGGAAATCGAAAAATGAGCAATTTGCTGCACTTTCGAGGTGCAATTCTGTTCATCACTTCGAAGATCCTTATCAGAACTTCATTTAAGATACGGTTCTCTATCAACATTAATTCAAACCCAGTCCGGCGACTAAATTCGACTAAATTCTTCAAATTGTAACCTGTATTCGAAACCGATTTAAGAGTTTTCTGATGAGAAGGTGGTTTCAGATATTCCATTTATCGGTAACTATTCGTTTATGGGCCAATTGTATTGGTAGAAATCGAAAACTGAGCAATTTGCTGCACTCTCGAGGTGCAATTCTGCTCATCACTCCGAAGATTCTCATCAGATCCTCACCAAATTGTTATGGGACCACCCTTGAGGTAGACTCCTTCCAACAAAAAAAAATTCATCAAAATCGGTTGATAAACAAAGAAGATATGCGGGAACATCCATAAAAAAAAAACATACATACAACCGAATTGAGAACCTCCTCCTTTTTTTGAAGTCGGTTAAAAAGGATTTTATATAGATAGAAGAATATATTATTTTAATGAAGATTTTTGTTTATGTTTAATGAAACTTGGTATGAGGATACATACATTCATTAGGAATAACATAGACTACTTTTTATTCCGATATTCTCACGTGATCGGTAGTTACGCGGGTAAAACCACGGAGCGCTGTCATATATTTAACCAAAATATTCAAAACAGGAGTAGCTAATCTGTTAACCCATAACAATGTACGTTTATATTATGTGAGCAAACGACATCGCAAACTCAACAAACTGACATTATTCCAAGTCCACAACATGCAACCCCTATAATTATATCAACAAAGAGCTCACGTAACAATCTAATTTAGTCCACAAAAGCAGTTGAAACCTGTGCTATTGACAGTACATCCGCGGCACTGCTTCATTAGATGACTCGTGGGACCCGAGAGACCCCGGACTTGAATATGTATGAGAAGGGATACTCGGTGGATATGCAGTAAGGGCGATTAGAACCTTTTGGCCGGTTTTGGTGTCTTTTTTAGGACTTAATGTCAAAGATAAATCCTTGGGCACACTTGGGTGCGATTTTTCAGTGAGTCGAACAACTTATCTGATTGATATTTTTAAAGCTTTCTTATGACTATGTTACCCCTCAATCTAAGACCTTGAATAGTCAGAATTTCTAAAAAAAAAATCAAACGATACATAAGAAACTTTGAAAATTAAAATTTTCTTAGTTGTGCGTTTTCATCATTCAGTGAAAGCTGAGTTTATTAACTTTAGAATATGAATGCGAATATTCAATGTATAATATGGATTAGGTTCCACAAAATAATTGGTCCCATTCACAATTTGGTTCTATTTGCATTTGGCCCCAATCGCATTTGATCGTATTAGACCACACTTAGATCGAAAAGATAGATTTCGCAAGTTATCATTGGCCTATTTCCACAAACGGGAAATAGGTGGGCTGAAAGCAGGTACCTAATAAGTTTTCGAAAAGTTAATTTATTTAAAGTAAATACAATATTAACCAGCATTACATAATTGTAAATTAATTTGAATCTGATAAGGGGTGAATATAACTCAATCTACCCCCCTCTAATTACGCCAATATGTATGAGATCCAACAAAAACCTCACGCATGTCAACCTCCTGTCATAGGGTTAATATCAAATGATAATATTTTGATGTAGAAAATAACACTTTGTGCCACTAAATATAAGGCCTTAAATTCGTTGAAAATGTTGAAACAGGTTACATGATAAATTGAAAAGTTTTCATGCAAGGATTAATGGTTTACTCGAATTTCGTACGAGTACTTAGTTATTTAGTAAACTGATACCAGCAGGTATAACAATTGATTCCATTAGAAGGTGTATTCATATTACACGGGTGTATTAAGCAGTACGTTATTAAGAGGATGACATACCAGATACATTTTAATGGACGATTCCAATTCGGATCAGGTAGTGTTTAGAGCAAAACGTCCTTATAGGCATTTAGACATTTAGCTCCCAAATCATAACGTTCATAGAACTAAAACGACCTCATCGAAGAAATACCAGGGAGCTTCTGTACTATCGTATCTTTAAAAAATTGTTTATGCATAAAAAATATGGAACCTATCTGTAATGATAGATTTAAGTTATGAAAAATCAGTAATTAAATATTTTTAATAGAATTTTCGTGCTAGGGCATAGCTGTATTCATCGCTTAAATTGCAATTTTATGTTATATTATTGATGTCAATCACTTGAATAGTTTGTATTGTAATCCTACAAGTTTTATTATTTGAAAAAAAAAAATGCATAATTTTAACTTACTCATGTATACAAATTATAATTCTATTTTTGTATTCAAAAGCACACGGTAATGTAACACTCTTAAGTATTTTTTAGATAAAATCCTAAATACAAAGTATTTGGCAATTAAGAGAAAAAGGTCTTTTCTTATAAACAAATAGCCGGTCAAGTTATACATGCAAAGTTACAAACGCACAACAAATGTTCGAAACATCATCACTACTCGTATCACTACATAGTATAAAACAAAGTCGCTTTCTCTGTCCCTATATCCCTATGTATGCTTCAATCTTTAACACTACGCAACGGATTTTGATGTGGTTTTTTAATAGATAGAATGATTTAAGAGGAAGGTTTATATGTATAATCCATGCATAATATAGCCGTGCGAAGCCGGAGCGGGTCGCTAGTTATAAATGAAATGTGAAAAGTCCCCATCGATCTGACATTAAAAATATTTTATTACCTACCATTTAAAAATAAATTTTAATTATAAAGTTGAAGTGCAAAGTTCCAAGCTTACCGTACCTAGGTTGTTGCAATAAAAACATAATACGCTCATTTTCAGTCAAACAAAAAGTTATTTATAGAGTCTGGAAAATAATGCCCAACTTTTAGCAATAATTTTTATTTTTTACAGGTTACCTTTTTTTGTTTTGCCCCCATTATAAAAGTTGGGCTACTTATAGGTGGTTTATATGATTAACGGTCCCCCCAACGATACCCTACGGTAAACGGTCCCCCTGGCAAGAACTAGGTAGGTACCTCACGATTAACGGTCCCCCTGGACTGGGGGGACCTTAAGCGCTAATTTAAAATAAGTTTATGCCTATATATGCCGCCCGCGCCGCGCCGTGGCGCCTTCTTGCGCCGCCCCCCTCTTGCGCTGATTTGAGACTAATTTTATATTTACTAAGTTGTGTTTGAACCTCTACATCTAATCTTTTTATACAGTAGTACCTACAACTGTTTGTCTTCATAAATAAATAAAAAAAACAGCGCACTCCGGGAGTGCAGGCAGAAGTGAAAACAATAAACTTGTTATTTCACATAGAATATTTCTTGAAACGATCTGCTACTGCCATCTATTAGCACTCATTTAAACAAATATAGTTTATTTTTTATTCGCTAGATGGCAGTAAAAATTTTAAATCAGCGCCATCTACATTCGAATAGCGGTCTTTCTAGAAACTAAGTTTCTCAATTTGTGTAATAGATGGCAGTATAAGTTAAACAAAAAGACTAACACAAATAAAATCTCATCTGTCGCGTCAAATCTAATCTGTCGCGTCAAAATCTGTCGCGTCAAATCTGTCGCGAGAACGGCTGAAAATGCTCACCCACAAAAGTGCCCAACGCGCCATAAGAAGTTTTCACTTCAAAAATATAATATGAGAAAGACTTAAAAGTATAATCATTTACTAGCTGTGGTAAGTCCCAGCAGAAATCTCAAAGTCCTTTTTCATCCCGATTGAAAATGCCGATAAGTATGCCGATTTTCAACTAAATCGGTCCAAACAAATAAACAAAGTTTTTTATAAGTTAGCATTTGTATGTAAAGTTTTTGACGTGATAGCGTCTTATAAATTGATGAAACATCTGCATTCACAAAAAATATGACGTGTTCGCGTTTCATAGCAACGTCATGTTATTGACATGGTAACCACAGCAACGTATAAAGTAGGTAGGTATGCAAAATGATAGAGACAACGAAACAAAAGAGTTCTTATGACGTTATCGTGCAACATTATCGTCCGGAAACCGACAACCATTTTTTGTATTCATTTTCATCCATTGAGACTGAGGGAAACGAAAGAATCCTACCCACCCTGTACCCGTACCTACATCGGCGGAACTTTGTTTTCATTGTCGTAGTGCATCAGTGATGCACCCTCCCCAATGGAGACCATACACTTGTTTTATAAAGTGTTGGGTCGAATTGATGTATGGGATAAACAAGAATTGAATGCGAATTGAGATTTATTACTGCCGATTATGTACTCAGTAAATATTTATCGTGCTTACTGTGAATTTATTGCGGTCTCAGAAGATTTGTTGGTTTTTGGAAAAATATAGAGTGCAATTACTGTGCATTTTGTAGATGAAGTAATGGGTTTTTTATTTAGGAAGATCACGTACCAATGATGAGTAGGAATGTAGAATTTTTGATGGCATTTTCGTGCCGGGGCTGTTTACTTAAATGTTTGTCCATTGCTTAAATAGTTGGATTTCTAGGCACGTTCACATATATGTCCTTTTATTTAAAAAAAGTACCTATTCGTAATTAACTTTAAAATATAACTGATAAGTGATTAAATTGAAAAAAAAAAAAAATTGTAAGCGCCTATTCATTGCTCGATCTTCTTTTTTAGGCGTTGTTGTGATAGGTATTTTAATTCATTTTTCTTTAGATTTTTTTATATTTGAAGTCTACGAAGTTTCATAGTTTCATATTATTCTAGTATGAAATCGATAAAATTAAAATCAATAAACTCTTATAACTGATAATTTCCAAGTACAATCCAAACCAAATCAAACGTAACAATCAAAACAAATCGTCCACAAAAATTCCAATCTTCATAGCCTGCCTACCCAACATCTCACTGAATAGGGAACGTAATGAGTATTGACAAGTTCATTCACAGCGAGCGCCCGAGGACCTCACTGAATATTTCAGAGAGACTTATTAGCCAGCTAATTATACAAAGGAAGTAGTTAGGGGCATCGGAAAGACGGGGGAGCAAACCAAACGTACAGTATACGTCATAAGTCCACTATCAGTTTGCTATAAAAATACTATCAACAAATTGGACTTACGACCTTCTTCTAATAGACGTTACACACTAACATTAATATTTGAATTAAAAGTGCTCAGTGTGATTTGTTTTTAACATATTACGACCCAGACGACCCAGTAGGCACAATGGTCACCATGCCGGACTTCAAAACATAGGGTTGCGGGTTCGATTCCCGCCTCTGACAAGTATTTATGCTTATATATTTGGCTCTGGTCTGGTTGTTTCTATGTATTATATGTATATATTTACAAAAGAAAAGTATATAAGTATAAGCTTTTCTTTTAAACGTTGTCTAGCATCCATAAAACAAGTCTTGTTACTTAGCTTGGGGCTAGATGGCGATGTGTGGAATGTCCGCTGCAATATTTATTTTTTATTTATTTATTAGATACTAGCGACCCGCCTGGCTTCGCACGGCTATATTACGCATGTATAAACCTTCCTCTTGAATCACTCTATCTATTTAAAAAAACCGCATCAAAATCCGTTGCGTAGTTTTAAAGATTTAAGCATACAAAGGTATATAGGGACAGAGAAACCGACTTTGTTTTATACTATGTAGTGATGTTTCAAGTTGGCCGAGTGGTATAATCCAACGGACCGACGTGCGAGGGGTCGATCCACAGGTTACGTTGTTATAAAGTTCAAATAGTGCTGCACAGGATTGTAAACATTACCGTGGCGGTGAACTTTTGAACGTCGATTGTACCTTCCAGCTTCTATTGATGCAACCAAGAATAAACGAGTCCTATCTATCCTTTCTATCGCTGCAAAATGCGTAGGCATATTTTGTTAAACGTTCGCAACTGTGATGTTCTACCATCCAGATTCACTTTGCTGTCCCTTGAGAGTGAGAAATATGCTCTACCCTGTGGTAATATGCTTTAATTTGTACTAAACTGCCAATCTACTTTTGCAGTAAGTTCTTGACTGAGATTCAACATTTTGCAGCTGAAAATGATATTTAATCTTGTTCACTGAGTTTGAAAGGTTTTAGTTGGTACTTGGGTTGGCGTAGTTATTGACAAACTGTTGCGTTTTGGCTAAGTGACAGACAGTCACGACTTGTGATTATAGATAGTATGGTTGCGACTTATGTTTTAGCTTTATAAATTTTAATAGGTATTAGAAAGATGCTAGAAACTAGAAAGTCGAATGAAAGTTTAGTCTTCATGAAAGTTAGTAGTTTCTGAGATAGGTTGCAGAAAAAAATATCTGTCAAATATTTTTTTTAGAACCATTCAAAGATAATGTAAAAATTAGATTTTGTAAAAAAAATCCTAGTTTTATTTGGAGTTTATAAATCTAAGACTTTGATTGGAGGAGTAAAAAGGTCCACTATTAAACTTGTTTTAACAAAACAAAGCAGAATCGCAGACCTGATACTTTGGCTGTTATTACGATGTTCAGGCTAAAATCTGATTTTTCCTAAAATTTGACTAAAGTCCAAACAACTTTTGAACCAGTGAATATTGCAGAACATACATGGAGGTTAAATCGATAGGTGCTAAGGTCCCTCATCTACCAACAACCGATGATCCACCCCCCTTGTTACAGCGTGTATAATCATTAGGATCTTATTAACCAACGCGTACCGTGTGCGAAATTCTAACTATGTAGAAAAGTTATTGACAAGAGGCAGAAATTCCTCGACCGTTCATCAAAACAACCTTAGAATTTACAAGTCTAGAATGAATTATAAATAAAATAAAAAATAAAAAAACAGCGCACTCCGGGAGTGCAGGCGGACGACAAATGTCGGACGACTATTTGTCGGACGACTATTGACGGACGACAAATGTCGGACGACTATTGACGAACGACAAATGTCGGACGACTATTGACGGACGACAAATGTCGGACGACAAATGTCGGACGACAATTTGTTGGACGACAAATGTCGGACAAATGTCGGAAATGTCCGACAAATAGTCGTCCGACATTTGTCGTCCGTCAATAGTCGTCCGTTAAAAAATACCATATGTACGTCTTAATACACTCTCAGCCAAATTAAAAACAGTAGGCCCAGGCATACATTCCGCGCCGTAGAGAGGGGATAGCTGTCTACTCTCCATCCGTCTTACGCTTTTTCGATCAGGTCACGTGTCCTGACGCGAGTTTAAGATTTTATACCCATTACAGAAAAAGTGCTCAACGCCGCTAAAGAAGTTTACACTTCAAAAATAAATAAATATTGCAGGACATTCCACACATCGCCATCTAGCCCCAAGCTAAGTTACTAGACTTGTGTTATGGGTGCTAGACAACGGATTTACTACTTATATACTTTTGTAAATACATACTTAGAATACATAGAAACAACCAGACCACAGACAAATATCTAATAAGCATAAATACTTGTCAGAGGCGGGAATCGAACCCGCAACCCTGTGTTTGGCAGTCCGGCATGGTGACCATTGTGCCAACTGGGTCGTCAATTATAGGTACCCTCTAGGCGAGCATACTACTAAGTACATCCTCTACCTCATCCTCGCTTCCCATCTGGTGAGATAAAGTCAATTGCAAGCCATTTGTGTAAAAAAATCTGTTTACGGACGATAATTTTATACATGACTAGCTGCGCCCCGCGGTTTCACCCGCGTAATTATTTTCTACGCAATTTTCTTAATTTTTTATTTCATAAGAACCTTCTCCTGACAATAACAAACACAACAAAAAAAGAATTGGCCAAATTGGTCCAGGCGTTGTTGAGTTATGCGCTTACCAACACATTTTGCGATTCATTTTTATATATAAGAAGAAGAAAGAAGAAGAAATAACGTCATAGGAACACTTTTGTATCGTTGACATTACATTTTGCAATACTTCAATACGTTGCTATGTTTACTTGTCAATAACTTTGCTTTGCGAGGAGGCTCACAGCCAACAAGCTAAGCGACGCTCGCTGATCGTTTACGGTCGTGCGGGTTAAGCGACGCCTGGCGCGGTCATTACTTCGATGGGTGGCCAATTAGTAGTGTGGCAAAAATATGTTTTCGTGAGCCCCTCCGTGATTCGGAAGGCACGTTAAGCCGTTGGTCCCAATTGCTACCTCTAGTAGCAGTCGTTAGGTCAAGTTAGAGGCCTTTAGGCGATCTGAAAACTCTAACAATAAGTGAGCCACACCACTATACGTGAAGAAGAAGAATAACTTTGCTATGGTTACTTGTCAATAACGCATGACGTCACATTTTTTGCGAAGTGCACTCACCAATTTATAAGACTTCGACACGTCAAAAACTGCATGTAGCTACGTCAATGATAGAGCTATAACCTAACCATCTAATCAATTACGTTGAAGTCAACCGACTCTGCTGCAAACTGACGTATATGGGTTCAACGTAACTTTTTTCAATGTAATAAAAAAGCAAAGAATCAAAAATCCGTGTCGTCATTTCTCATCTGACATCGCCGAATAATCAACGGCATGCAAGGATTGCGGACAGGTGAGATGCCCGAGGCTTACCCAATTGACTGCCAAATACCATACGATACGAACTTGATATTTCTTCGGTGTAGAGTTAATTGGATTTCTGTCTAGATATGACGTATGTTTGGTTAAGTTGGGCTGGGTTTTTCTTAATTTCCTAACTATAGAGAAATTTATAGATATCACACAACAAATTAAGCAAAGATTTTTTAATAGGTTAAAAGAGAAATATGAGCAAAGATTGAATAGAATAAATAAATAAATATTGCAGGACATTCAACACATCGCCAACTAAGCTCAAGACTTCTTTAATGAGTGCTAGACAACGGATATAAGTACTTCTTATTTACGTAGAAAACTAGTTTTGAATATTCATTCAGTACATTTCTTCATCACTACCTATTAAAACTTGTCAAAGTGATCGTTTAAATGCACTAAATCAAACAGAAATTGATTTCACGATCGAAGCTATCATTACGCATAATGAAAATGTAGCAATCCGTGGAAATTGGTTTGCCGGGATTTTCCACGTTAGTGAACAGGATAAAGCTGAATAATTTTATGCTATATCGACCTCATAAGAGCATTTTAATTATCCTATAATTCGCTATACTCATGACCCTGTTAATGGACATGTTATATATTTTATAAGTAACTTATTTATGTTAATGGCAGGGTTTAATGACCTAAGTATATGTATATTTTTTATGGAGCCTACTACTGGGTTGGGCATGGACCGTTTTTTTGATTGAGCGAAAATGTTAGTAATTAAATAATTAAAGACATTTAAAATAAAATAAAAATTGAGGTCATCACCAAGAGGCATTATCCCCATCCTTATTTATCCGTATTTAAGTCAACGGAATTTTATAGAAGTCCTGTGTATTCGATCGTCTTTTGTTTTTTTTGCGAGCGTCTTTTATTTCCATTTCATTCGTCTTTTGTTTTTTTTTCGATCGTCTTTTGTTTCCGTTTTGATGGCCTTTTGTTTCCACTTCGATTGTCTTTTGTTAACCACGTTATCTACGTAGTAGTTACTAACTAAGTAGTTTGACTACGAGGAAATTTATTCCTTTTAGACAAACTAGTTTGACCACAAAGTTTGATCAGCTGGAACGTACAATATTTTATGCTTTACAAAAATTACAGAATTATTTCACAGTATTTTGTATTAAAAAGATAGTTGAAAAGTATATATTTTAAAAATCAAACACTGTAAATTCTCAATGGGCTATTTCACTTGTCTCATTTTTCCCTTTTCTGTGTTGTTTTGTTGTCTTGTCAAACAGTCAATCCTTTTGTCGAGTACAATAAATACAGTCGGATAAATGACTTTCAGGACGGACTATTTGTCATCACAAAACAAATGTTTATGCAGTGTCGAAACGCCCTTGTTGTTCTTGCATTACCGCAAACAAAACGAAATCGCGGCAGATGAGTTTGTGAACTATTGTTTTCGAGATACGTTGAAAGCTTGGTTAAGTAGGTAGTTTTTGTTTTAACGATTCAATGAAAGCATTGTACAGTACGGGGAGATGTACCTACTGTGTTGCAAAATGTGCATTGTTTTTTTTTTGACATAATAACGTCTAGTAAATTGATGGAACACCTGCATTCCTTACACCAAATGTAATATTGTGTGAGGTGATTGTCACGTTCCCATTGTGTGGCGTCATTGTCACGTTCCCATTTTGTGACGTCGTTGTCACGTTCCCATTGTGTGGCGTCATTGTCACGTTCCGGTGACGCGATGATGTCATGTAAACAATGACGTCACACAGCACGTAGTAATATATTATCGCTCATCTGGGCTTGTGTTATGGTGTCGAGTGACGAATAGAAGACTTATATAAATGAAAAAAAAAATATGAATCATTTTTTCATCGGTTTCCTATGACGTTATCATTATCACGTAAAATTGTCGTCCGCAAACCGACTTCACAGACAACCATTTTTTTCCACAGCACTAAAATAAAGACAAAAATATTTTTGTTGGTAACGAATAGACGTTTCGGAGTCGATTCGTTACCAACAAAAATATTTTTGATAACGATTGATGATAACGTCATAAGAAACCGATGAAAAAAATGATTCATATTTTTTTCCTTTCTTTTTTTTTCATTTATATAAGTCTTCTATTCATCACTCGACACCATAACATAAGCCTAGATGAGCGATATTATATTGCTGCGTGGTGTGTGACATCATTATTTACATGACGTCATCGCGTCACCGGAACGTGACAATGACGCCACACAATGGGAACGTGACAATGACGTCACACAATGGGAACGTGACAATGACGTCACACAATATTACCATGACACTTTTTTGGGAATGCAGGTGTTCCATCAATTTACTAGATTTACTACAATTTACTGAACAGATTTTAAGGTGAAAGGGTACCTGCGCGCTCTCCATACAAACGTAGTCGACTGTTTCCTCCCTGGATACTGACACTAGCACAAATATTTTTGTGCCACAAAATCTATAACTGCCATGACTATGCCCCTATGTTTTGGTTTTTTTCATTTTCTAATTATCATAGAAATTAAAATTAAAAAAATTAAAATATTAAAAAATCAAAAAATATGGTCATGGCAATTATAAGTTTTATGCACCAAAAATATTTGCTCTAGTGTCATTATTCAGGGAGAAAACAGTCGACTACGTTTGTAATAGTTTGTATGGAAAGAGCCTCCGATACCCTTTCCTCTTAATGTTATTCAGTATGAATATACACTGATCCCTTGAGAGGAATACAGGCTTTTTATCCACACGGGAATGTGACCCGTAGGAATATGGGGATAAAGCTGCTAGTCCTAGACGATTCGTAAGTCGTTATTGGTTCTAAATGATCAAGGGTTTAAATTAATTCGTCTGTTCTTATTGTGTAAGTTGTAGCGGACGTAATGCAAAGCTCAAACTTTCCATATAATTTTCGTGTTTACGTAAACATAATAACATAGCGTTTACTATATACTTGTCTAGTAGGTACTGAGCCATCATAGATGAGATACATAATATATAAAATTAATAATACACATGTTTTTTCTTCTGACTTTATTTATCATCGACAAAAAACCAACATGATGACTCTGATGACAATCACATCACGTGTTCTCCCGGCCTAAATTCACGTCAATCTTCATCAGCTGCCATTTGATTAGATTTGTTAACTGTTGTCATAAAAAATGATGCGATTTCTTTTGCTTTTATGAGTGTCGATTTTCACATACATATATAAGGGACTAGCTGCGCCCCGCGGTTTCACCCGCGTAAGTACTCACCGTTTAAACCTTCCCTGGACTACAACAAACACAACAAAAAAAGAATTGGCCAAATCGGTCCAGCCGTTCTCGAGTTTTAGCCAGACTAACGAACAGCAATTGATTTTTATATTATATATAGAATAAGATTTGGTTACAGAAGTACTATATCTGTGCGGTTCCACCATAAAGTGCAGCACCCTATTACTTATCTCGATACTCTATTTACCTACATTCTATTTGGGATGAATCCCACTGCATACGAGCTGCGGTTTGTGGCACAAGGCCTAGGTTTAGGCTTATAGCACTCAAGGTATCATCGCTACGAAATTCGCCACATCACCCAAATTGCTACATTTGTAGGAATAGAGATGGAATGGAATGATAAACTACCACATAAAATCGACAAGTACAAAAACATTTAAGAGGAAAGGGTACCCGGGGCTTTCTCCATACAAACTATTACAAACGTAGTCGACTGTTTTCTCCCTGGATAATGACACTAGAGCAAATATTTTTGGTGCATAAAACTTATAACTGCCATGACCATTGACCATGCGCCTATTTTTTGTTTATTTTTTATGACTTTTGGAAATTAAAACATTTTTTTTGAAAATTTTGAGGTTAGGTTTACATGAAAATCAGCTGTTCAATACACGGAGAGGTCATTAAAATTTTTACTTATTTTTTAAGTTGTATCTACTGTTCTTAGTCTGAATGACCTTTGTTTTAAATAAAAATCAGCGGTTTTTCGAATTTACATAACCTCAAAATTTACATTTTTTTTTCGAATTTCCAAAAGTCGTAGAACAAAAGTTGTTTGTTAAGGTGCACAGAAGTAGCCCTCAACGGCTTGCTAGTATAATTATACCACCTTGTAAATATTTTACTATTTTGAGACGTTTCGTTTAATACATAAAATCTAATCAAATGTCACAACTAAAATTGAACTAACTATTGCTTTTCAGAGCATGTTCTATGTATGTATATTGTTCTCGTTAACAACACGATGATAAATGATGACAACCTTAGGTACTTAATATACATATGTAATTATATTGTATACAGCTAGTGTGCTCTAAATAAATCATCTTGTACAAACAGACGGGCGACGATATCTCGATCTGATTAACAAATAATTTTGTTAGCAGTTGGTACGAGTATTAATTTAAATGGATGATCACAAAGATTAGTAGGTAGAGATTACGTTTAAGATTTAGTAACCATAGAAGTAATAAATATCACCTCCTTTTGACACTTAATTTAGTTCTATATTCCTATAATTTTTAATTAACATATGCTGTCCCACTTTAGGGTTTAGGTCCTGTTTTTAAACTTGTCGGTAATGAGGCTTTGTTTGAAGACTGGTCCTTTATGAATCTTATTTATGTTATCCAAATAAAAAACATCGGAAAATTCTTTCTGCGATAGCACATGCAATAGCCAGCATGAAGCTGAGTTGCGTCCTTCATCACTTCATCACTATCACTACATAGTATACAACAAAGTCGCTTTCTCTGTCCCTATTTCCCTATGTATGCTTAAATCTTTAAAACTACGCAACGGATTTTGATTTTTTTATAGATAGAGTGATTCAAGAGGAAGGTTTATATGTATAATACATGCATAATATAGCCGTGCGAAGCCGGGGCGGGTCGTATTTAATAAATGCAAAACCTCTAAGTTTTTATCTCTTTTAGTTACCTATTATAAATATTGTTATAAATTTAATATACTTCAGGATTACCTACGTTAAGTTGTTAAACAAAAATCTGCTCCTTCTTTCAGTACTAAAGGAATTTCCTCATCAAGATTCCTACCTCTACCTATAACATAATGTAATTCTATAGGAATAACTAATGCCATAATTCTAACTGCTAGTTACAGTTGACATTATCAATTGAAACTATGGCGGGTTAGTAGACCGTATCTACAGTAATACGATATCCATGGTCACTAATTGCAGAGTGACAATCAACGTATAACCGATCGCGGTGTTCCTAGAATATTGGCCTAATTGATATTGAGGATCGTATGATCTATCTACACTTATATTAAGAGGAATGATTTTCGATGAACACCTGCACTCACAAAAAACTTTGACTTCATGCGTCATGTTATTGACAAGTAACCATAGTAACGTTATTGACAAGGTAACCATCAATGTTTTGTGACGTTATCACGTAAAATTAACATCCGTAAACCGACTTTACAGACAGCCATTTTTTTGTTTGAATACGAATAGGCTTCGAAACTACAGAACCGATTTTGATAAAACTTGGTATCAGGGTACATTAATTCATTAGGAGTAACTTATGCTACTTTTTATCCCGATATTTTTACAAGATCGGGAGTTAAGCGGGTGAAACCGCGACTGCTAGTATTAAATATTGCGTGAGATTGATGGATTGCATACACTCAAACTCATCAAGTAGACTTATTTATTTATTTCATTTTAGCCTATTCCGTCCCACTGCATGGCAAAGGCCTCCCCCCCCTTTCCACTGTTCCCTGTCTAGTGCCAGCTGAGTCCTACGATGCGAGTCTTAACTCGTCTCGCTATATTCTTCCGGGTTGTCTGGTGTTTGGTCTATTGCATCTTGAATGAAGAAAGGGTATAATAGGTAGTACCGTATATATTTTTCTTTGCATAGTTAAATATTTGTTTCGCGGCGGGAATCAAAATCGTAACCTTCTGCATTGCAGACGATGTTCGCCCACCACTACACGAAGGTCATGTGTGATCTAAATATACACTTTTTCACTAATTTATAGGAATAGTTTGTTCTCTAACATTTCTGTATTTCAGTAGCACTTTGGGTGACTTTGGTTCATAAGAATTCTAAATGATACAAGAGATACAAGTTATTTTTTTATTTTATTTTTGTATTGATTTAGTATTTGTTTATTGTTTTTAATGTTTGTGATTTTCTTTTGGTTTTTTTTTGCTTTTGATTTTATTTGTATTTAATTGTGAATTGATTATCTGGATTTTATAGCTAATAATGACGAATGTAGAATTTATATAAATGATATGAAATAAATGAATTGAATTTGACTATCGAAGCGGAATTCTAAATTAGTAAAACTTGAAGTTGCAAAAACCCAGCCATTAAACATAATCTAACCACGTATCACGACATGATCCGTACACAGTCAAATCCATTGCCTGTCATGTATAATAATTGATTCCGGCAACAGGAACACAGCCGGGCACGGTTCCATAACAAATTGTTTGTATTCGTCGCGTGGATCATTAACGGTTCATTAAGATTTGTACTCAGTTTAATTGGTTTACCGTTGCGTATCGTGCTTTGAATCAAAGCGGTGATCAATTCGTGCCGTCAAAGTGTCCATTTCATGGACCGAATTTCCATTGTCCCTTAAAATTCAGAGTTCGCCCACGCATGACAGAGCTAAGCCTAATAGGCTAGGCAGAAGACGACGATAGAAAAGTCTGCAATCTACATTCGCTTTTAAAAGTATGTAAATGTTCTTGCATAATTGACACTCTGTACAATATGTAGGTATTGGAGCAAAGATCGATACGTCTCATTAATTCATTAAATTGATGATAGTTAGTGTCGTTTAGTATAAAATCTTCATATATTAACATACCTACAAGCCTACTAGATATCTATTATTCATTTAAGATGCAACATCAACAGAAAAGACACCATTAATAGACCAAAGTGAAGCGAAAGATGACAATAAATTAGAACAAATATAAACATTTACTCTGGCAAAGTCGACGACTCTCTTTAAAATCAATCGTCAATTTAATCCCCTTTTCTTGATCGGAATCGTAGAGACAAAAACGCTGATACAATTAAATTCTTCTCTCAAAATGGGTCAGCCGAGCACAGCACTCGAAATTAATTAAATTTCACTGCGTACGTATACAAGTGGCAGGTCGTACTTGTGTACATTCGTTTTGCTTCCCGCCCCGCGTTAGCCGCTTAATTGTTTGAACGCACCGAATTATTTTGATTTATAGCGTTCTGATTGCTGCAACTCGATTATGTAGGGTCTTTCGGCTCCTAAATTGAATCGAATGAAACATAAATTGAGACAATTGTAAGGTTTACAGCCTATAGAAAAAATATTGAAACTGAATATATTACGTATACTGATTAGATTCCAAGAAAGGGCCACGTCCAGCAAAATTGCAAAATATCGATTTTCTAAACCTAGATTTAGTCCATACATTTTTGACATAATTGTTTCAAAATGGTATTCTATTTTGCCAAATAGGTATGTATATAAACTAATTTCGAGATTTAATACAATCAAGTTATTCCAATTTTGCTACAAGTAGACCTAAGTATTTTTAAACAGAGAATTAACCATTTACGATGTGTGTAACGAAATTATCAGCACGAACCAACTGTGGCAACAGTGGCGTTATTCCACGAAAATTACCAAAGAACCACAATTTAAGTTTACAACAATCGTAAATTAAAATAGCACATTATTACACAATGTTGTTGAAGAGACGTTGTTAAATCTGAAGCGATCTGTACCTATGTTTAATTCAACGAGTAATGAGTCAGAGTATGCGTACAGACTGTTAGCTATTCTGTGGTCACAGGTTGACTCACTTCGCCTGTCTAGTTTGGCAACGAATATTGCATCGATCTGGGTATCGAGATGGCTCCCAGACGGTCATGACTAAGCTCATCTAATAAGTATCGGCTTTTCCTAAAATATTTTCAGAATTCAGATAGATTTATGAGATAGGTACCTATACCTATATTTATTTACGATCGTTTTCAAAGAATTTTAGAGCTTCGTGTCACTGTGTGTCTACTCTCGAATTACAACAAATCTAATATATAAAATTCTCGTGTCACAATGTTAGTTACCATACTCCTTCTAATATATAAAACTAGCGACCCGTCCCGGCTTCGCACGGCTATATTATGCATGTATTATACATATAGACCTTCCTCTTAAATCATTCTCCCCCGAATACTGAAAGGCTACTTAATCTTAAGTGGCGTTTAAATTGAAATTTAAGTGTAGGCTTCAATAGAAAGCATACACTTAAAATCAATTTAAGCGCAACTCAAGATTAAGTAGCCTTTCAGTATTCGGGGGTCTATCTATTAAAAAAACCGCATAAAAATCCGTTGCGTAGTTTTAAAGATTTAAGTATACATAGGGATAATACTGACAGAGAAAGCCACTTTGATTTATACTATGTTATAGTGATTCTCATGGCACAATGTTAGTTACCATACTCCTCCGAAACGGCTTGACCGATTTTTATGAAATTTTATATGCATATTCAGTGGGTCTGAGAATCGGCTACTATCTATATTTTATTTTGCTTCCTTTGGTTTTTTTTGTAAATGGCAAGACAACGTTTGCCGGGACAGCTAGTAATTTTATATTTGTACCTTTAAAACACTCTTAACTAAGTACTCTAAAGCCATTCTGTGTATTGTGTCGTAATAAAAAATAATGATTGCAATTACATGAAGCACTCACAAACAGATTAGGAACTCATAACAAGAATTCCATTACGAAACATGGGATGCGTTATGAGTACACGCGTTTAATATGGGAAATTAATATAGTATAATATTTACAAACATACAACACATAAACCCAGTTCCATTGAGTCGGATGCAGGCTCAATCGCAACACACGACGATAGCAATAAAACTGAATTTATCATAAAAAGTTGCACGTTAAAGACTGAAACAGTCATAAATAAGAAAATAAGACCACCTATTTATATTTGTGGATTTACAGTCAGACTGTCGTGTTTTGATACTTGAGTAGACAGGACATTTGTAGAAACTGGAATGATTAGAATTCGACGTTTGAAGAATCTGGCGTTTTAAACTCGTCTGACATTACTAGAATCTGATATTAGTCCACTAAACCATCCGACGATTTAAACAAATAAATCGCCATAAAGACCCAGGCTAATCAACTAGGCTTGTGTTATGGGTGCCAGATAACGGATACTCTTAAACTTTTTTTTTGTGAATAAAACTACGATTATTATACAGTAACATCGAGACCGCAACAAATATTTATTTACAGAAATAAATATCTCTGTACATTAATATTTGTTTTTAGGAGTTTTCCCAATGGGCCACAGAGGTCGTAAATTTGCTAAAAGTATTTCAGAATTTTATACTGTTAAAATAAATAAATAAATAAATAAATATTTCAGGACATATTACACATCGCCATCCAGCCCCAAGCTAAGCAACTTAATGCTTGTGTTATGGGTGCCAGATAACGGATAAACTACTTATATACTTTTTTTTTTGTAAATATATACATATTATACATATAGGAAACACCCAGAACCAGAAACAAGAATTTATGGTCAGCATAAATACTTGATCCGATAATTTTGTAAAATTGTGATATAGCACACTTGTCAGCTATGTACGAATCCTGCATAAATGCACGCAGCCTGCTCAGGGGGTTAAAAAATTAAAAATACCATAAAACAAAACTAAATAAACTAAAACATTAAAATTACATTTTACTTTTTAATTTCATAATTTAGTCTGATTTTTCTAATATGAAAAATCACAAGTAATGACAAGTTGACACGTAATAATAGAATAATGTTATCATAATACAACATGTTCTTAATAAAAATACAAGATTTTTTAAATTTAAAAATTCTCAATTATGTTGTTCGTTCATGCTCACGGTGGCGTTCGAACCCACTGATGTTTTAAAACTGGTGCTGATGATATTGCCGGAGCCGATACTGATGTTAAAGTATCAAAACAACTTGATTTGGACACACATGATCATAGGGCGGAGAACCGTAGTTGGTTGAAGCGTTCATTGATGTGGGGCGGCCGCGGGCGGGACGAAACGAAGACGAATTTAAAATAGAGTCTTATGCACTGGCATTTCCGCGAACCACCTGCCTATCGACTAACGATATACGCGCTGCTCATCAGATGGATAGAAACTTTCCAAAGATTTCCAGCATTATTCATAAAATCGCTAAACAAAGCTTTCCTCTCAAGTTTTTATTTATTTATTGAGTGTTTAATTTATTGATTTAGACATTTCTTTTTAATGTTATTAATTTTGACTTATTTTGCTTAATAAGGTAACCACCTTTTAAAATGACATGTTGACATCTGTATAATTGGTTATATTGTGAATTTGTATAGGTACGATATGGGTTTTGCCTGAAATAAAAATCAATTTATTTATTTTTTCGCCTGTATTATTTTAGCGATATCAAGAAGCTTTTAACAGCATTTTAAGTTTTGCTATTCGTAAACGTATTTCAACGCTTTAAGAAATAAGAAAGATTTAACATCTTCGATTGTATTCAAAAATTCAAAGCTTTAAAAATTTATTCACACTTGAAAACCCAATTTTTGATCGAACCTGTTAATTTTCCAAAAAAAAGTTCATTTTATCATTAACTAGCAACCCGCCCGGGCTTCGCACGGCTATATTATGCTTGTATTATACATATAAACCTTCCTCTTGAATCACTGTATCTTTAAAATAACCGCATCAAAATCCGTTGCGTAGTTTTAAAGATTTAAGCATACAAAGGGATATAGGGACATAGGGACAGAGAAAGCGACTTTGTTTTATACTATGTAGTGATTTTTTTGTATTATTCGATAGTGTTGCTGATAGAGATCGATTTCTGGTCGAAAAGTTCATCAATATAGTTACTTCCATAATTCCTTTCAACCAAGTTGCAACACAGTAAAGTAACTGTCTCATAGAACTAATAGGATTTTCGCAACCATCCGAGACTACTGGCACAAAACTAACTTTGTGTTTCCCTCACAAACCTAGTTTGATGAACTATTCACAGAACACATTGCAACATACTCCTACGCAACATATTAGCTATGATATTAGCGTGTGGGCAACGTAGTTAGTTAGAACTGACTAAGTATAGTAATTATTGTGAGAATCTAATGAGGTCTATTTATATTTTAAACGGCAATATTATATATATTATTATCTATCTAGATAGATAAACACTTTATTGGTACAACACACAAAACATTGTAAAATATCAAAAAGGACAAGAAAGCTTAGTAAATTGTAACAGGCGACCTTAATATTACGGAGCGGTGTTGGCTTAGTGGTAGATACCTCGACTTTCATTCTGAAGGTCGTGGGTTCGAATCCCGGCCGGCCGTGCACCAATGTATTTTTCTTAAGAAAAATTTATGTGTGCTAATTGACATTGCTCTTACGGTGAAGGAAAACTCACGACTCGCGACTCAGTTGGCTCCAGAAGTATTGACAAGTTCTCTCCTCTGGACATGGTCGACTCAGCTGAGAGGGTAGTAGGTGCTGGGCAAGCCTACTCCATCATCACGCAAAAAGGACCCAATTAAAAAGAGTCTAATTACAAGTACAACAGGCGACCTTAATATTAAGTATTTTTAGTATTCAATTGAGACCACACACAAAATTTATATTTATAATAACCCCCACAATAACCCAATTCATTAGAATCAGGAAACGAAGTCAATACAGTTACAAAAACGTCAGGGTGACAAAATTTATGTTAATAACGAAGTCGTATTCATAAATGATGTTTTTTTTTTATTTTTTACTCGAATAGGATAAGTCACGCTTCCCTTTATGCCGTGTACAAAAGATCTAAATACGTCGGTAGGTCAAGTGTTGGCTTCCCGGACGTGAGGCCTCGTGGTCCCGATATAACAAAGAAAGATTTTTAGTTTTATTTAAATTTAGTGACAGGTCGAGGGTGCGGCGACGTGTCAAGACGTCTCTCCGGTTTAGAGCCGACAAATTGACCCTCTTCACGATTCGGACTTAATTTGGACGAACGTGTTTCTCGAGCTTTTGCTTTGTTTTGAATTTTCATTCGAGTACGCTGATTTCGCAAACTAATTGAAGCGCGTTCCGCTCTAATGTTAGTTCAGTGGGCGATGCTTTATTGTTATAGTTACTTTATTAAAAGAACGCTTTTACAAATAAATAACAACATTAATTACTTTTAATTTTAAACATTTAACAAATGGAAAATTAAGAAGCTTCTAAATCCTTTGATTGAAACAGTAAATCTATTTGTATTCCTCCATATATCATCCCAACAGCAAGACACATTGTTGGAAGGAAACACGTTTCAACGTTTCTAATTTTCGTGTTGTCACAACAGCTCGCTTTTAGGCGATCCCGTGCTCTGTCCGGTGTGCTATACGAAATGTAGGAGCTTTTGATCGCTTTCGGATAAAACGGGCTACGTTCGGCTTAGTTTAGTCGCCGAAGCGCGCGGGCGCAACGACCACGCGTGTACATATTCGTACGTTACGCGCGTTTATTTTCGCGGATTTTGCGTTTACACAGTTCAGATTTGTGATCAAGTGGTTGGTTTTTAATTGGATTTTGGAGCGAAACATTTCTTCATACATACTACAACTTTACTATAACTGTTATAAGTAGCCTTATATTTGTATAAATAAACATTATTTTGTAAACAGATGCAATGAGACATGTAATTGCATTTAAACAAAACAGAACGGTTCGAAAAAGTTCAAAGCACATCGAGTGCATTCCGAAAGGATTTATTGTATGATCGTGATACGCTTTTTGTCTCTGTTAATGGATTTCAGTAGCCGGTTGTACGTCGAGCGACTGCATTAAAAAAAAGGCGAAAAATACTAAATCGTTTAGGGACATAAGCGTGGAAATTTTGTTTCAGTAAAGCATGAGAGCATTTAGTGAGGTTTTGTTTAAATAAATATACACTTTTTAACCGATTTAATAAAGGAGGAAACTTCTTAATTATTCGTTTATTTTTGTTTACCGATTATTCTACTAACTAGAGCAAATCATCATCATCATGCAAATTTTTCAGTAAAGCATGAGAGTATTTAGTAAAGTTTTGTTTAAATAAATAATACACTTTTTAAACGATTTAAAAAAGGAGGAAGGTTCTCAATTATTCGTTTATTTTTGTTTACCGATTATTCTACTAACTAGAGCATTTGCTCTAAGACAATCCTGTTCAAAAAAGACAGAACGAATCGATCATTTTATTTAAAGAGTTTTCAATCTTTCAGATGCTCGTCGCGCTTGTTTATGCAGCATCTAATTGGCTTACTAATGAATAATTCTGTATGCAATAAGTTGCCTAACAGCTATTTCCCATTCATCAATTCACCAGTCAATTTATCAATGGTGCTAATTCTCAGTTTCAATTACAAATTCAAACTCGCATGATATCGATTCTCTGTTTGTTTACTCTATCAATTATTCGTAATTAACAGAACTTAATCGGTTAAGCTCGTGCGTCGACAAATTGGTTTTATTGTTAAACTAAATTATTTTTAACGAGCGTTTGTATATCTGACATAAAAAAACTATCTTGTCAGCCTCTATTTTTTTCAGAAATATGTGGTTTTTTTTAGAGAAAAAAATAATAATATAAAGAAGTTAGTCGCATCAGCCAGCTACTGTGGTGTTTAGTAAAAACTAAAAAATGAAAAAATATATCTAAGTCCTAGGGTAAGACATTATAGGTATATTTTACTTCTAAAAATTATATAAGAATAGATAAATTCAAAGCTTTAGGACTATATTAAAAAAATGAATGAAAAATGACCCATATATACCTATTCGCGTTTCATTCTTTAAGTACATAGATACTAACAAACGATATTGACGCCACTCCTTGCCCTAAACAATAGTTGCCTATCATTAAATATTTCCGTTTCTAGACCAGCCCTGCAGCAAAAATTATAAACTAAGTACAAAGCATTGTCATATACTCTTATAATGTCTTTATTTATTTCTAAAGATGGTATAGACATAAAATTCAAAGTTCTAATTGATTGACTGATAAATAACAGCTCAAATTCGAAAGTATTGCTCTAAAATTTGGCATAATCTACAGATGGCTGTTATGGTTGTAACCTAGGCATCCGATAAGAAAGAAGATTCAATTCAGTTGCTGGCAAAAGCTAAGCTGCTATATAATATATCAGAATATACCTAAAAAAGTTTAGAAAATCCAACCCAAGGCAGCACTAGGAAAGGCAACCGATCTGAATTGCCTAATATGTGTTGAGTCCTGAACTAAATCAATCATAACCAAAAGTGATAGTTGTTAACTTCGTTACCAAGTTCGAGTACAATACATTCACCAACAAACAATAGCTTAGAACATCTGCGTCCTATATCATCGCAAGGCCAAATAATATAATACCCTTAGGGCCTTTACATAATAGTCAATGAAAATTAACCGAAATGTTATGAAAACATAATGAAAATATTTTATTGTTCTCAAATTATTCCAACGTGACTAAAACACGAGTATATTCCGTTCCAAAACGAATAAAGCTTTCAAAAATCCGACATTCTCTCATAATCACACCATTATCAAAGCGTTTAACGTAAAAAAACGTACTTTTGTAACGTTTACTACCTCATAAATCCTTTTACGGTGAACTTTTTATTCGTATCTCATTGTATAGTGGTGTAAATGGCAGTGTTTTACGATTATGTCACAGGTTCAATGCTCGTGGCGCACCTTCCGCGGTTATAAATACACTAGCGTCAGTGTGTCGAACTTTTGACACGAGTTTGAATAAACACGCGGGTCGGATGTGGAGTCGACTTTAGGATGCCGGTCGGAGCTTTGAGATGAAAAGCTTGAAACCGAGCTTTCGTCGTTATCATTGTTTTTATCCCTTTTACCGCGAAATGAGTCTCCTTAGTACACTAAACTCGAAATTTTAATTTGTCTTTACCTACATACACTTTACCGACATAAAACACGACTAATTTGATAACTTATTCAAACAATAATAGTAGTTAATTAGCCTTTCTAAGTACCTACTTTATAATATAAAGTTATTATTTAATAGTTCCAATAAAGCTCTACAATGCCCACTGAAGCGTCTCGCTACCTTTTTATGACTTTACACACTCTTACGCAAGATTATAGATGCTCTAAATACATTAATAGATGCATTAAATCAAATGCTATGGCATATTTTAGATGAAATATTGATGTAGTCTGTAGTAAGACAGATTTTATATCTTAAAACGGGAATAACTCTTGAGCTCTTAATGGTCATTATATACTTTATTCTGGCTCTAATTCGATTAATTTTATTGCACAGTCGTAAGCAAAGTCATTTGAAAAGATGATTGCATTTCACAATCAATTAGATTATTATAACTGTTCCTCATATAAAAGTTAATTTCATTACCCTTTTATCATACTCGTGCGAAGATTGTCATTCATAATACCGCTGATGACTGGTTTATGACATTTCAAACATCAAAGTCAGGAATAAAGCGACCTATTTCCACTTCCTCGGTTTTGCTTTTGGCTGTTTTGTATCTTCTAATATCCTGTACTAAAAGAGGTGTAGTTGATACCTATGACTGATTGACTAAGAGCATATCGCCAATAACTAAAATATGAATGAAGTTTTTGGTAATAATTGAGTGATTTTTCAGCACGACTCTTCAGTTTTTTATGACAGCATGAAAAACTGAAGTGATAAGGTACCCATTATAATTCGAAATATTAAGCTAATTTTATCAGATGCAACCAGAGTCAAGTTCATTTAACGAGTATATGAAGTGTTAACGAAATCGAGCCTAATTATGCAAAAACTAGTAAACTTACTGTGCTTTGTAATTACTTGGCCTAAGTGCGTTGGTGTACGATCAAAGAATACATTTTACGTAGGTGTTTGATTTTGTAATTATGAATTTGCATACGTAAAGCACTGGTTATTATTGGCTTCCGTTTTTAAAGTAGACTTTTTAAAAGAGACCAGTTGACAAATCCAATAATTAAAATGCAAAAGCGTATATAATCTTTCCTTTTGCCATACTAATAGATATGGGTTACTTAAAGTTAAAATTTAACTACACTTAGTCCAATATTTTAACAGAACATGGACTCCTCCTACACAAAATAAACTATAGAGCAGACTTAATCAAAATCTTCGATAATGAAATGAATAAGATGGATTATTAACAATGTGTTTAGAAAGATTTAAACAGTTAAGTCATGAATAAAGACAAAGCCATAAACAAATAAATAGACCCTCCCACTGAGCGGTACTCTATCATTGTTTCAATACCATAAAAGCACCATTAGATACATAGGTACCTTCATTTCAATGTAATTGATTTAAACGTGTCTACCATTGCAGTTGCAACATGCTTGTAAATAATAGATACGCCCAGCCGTAGATATACTCGTAGGTACGCACCTAACTACACATTTATTATTTGGCCTTGTAATGCACTTCCACAGCAATTTAGAATCAATTATAATGAAGTCATTGAGTAAAGACAGCAGAACATTTTTAAAACCTTTTCACTGAAAGTTAAATTAAATAAAAAAAAGGGTGCGTGTACTTATGTACGCGCGTGAGAAGTTATACTTCTTTGGCAAAAAAAAAAAAAAACTCGTCCGACAAAAAACTCGTCCGACAAAAAAAAAAAAAAATAAAAAAAATAAAAAAATAAAATAAAAAAAAATAAAAATAAAAAAATAAAAAAATAAAAAAAAAAAAAAACTCGTCCGACAAAAAACTCGTCCGGCAAAAAACTAGTCCGACAAAAAACTCGTCCGACAAAAAACTCGTCCGACAAAAAACTCGTCCGACAAAATACTCGTCCGACAAAAAACTCTGGACTGGAAAAGGATTGTCAACACAATCAATAAAGTTCAATTTAGATTTAAACAACTTCTCCCGTGAGAATTTTGTGTCTCGCTTTTGTAAAATTTCACTCTCATCATTTTTTCATAACGCGCCTAAAGAAGTATAACTTCAAAAATAAAATCAAATTAATATCATTTATTTGTGATTCACAGTTAAATTTGATATATATTGTAATACAAATATTATCTGCCATTTGGCGTACAAAATTTTAATATTAAGTTTATGAATTACTAGCGACCCGCCCCGGCTTTGCACGGCTATATTATGCATTTATTATACATATAAACCTTCCTCTTGAATCACTCTATCTATTAAAAAAACCGCATCAAAATCCGTTGCGGAGTTTTAAAGATTTAAGCATACATAGGGATATAGGGACAGAGAAAGCGACTTTATTTTATACTATGTAGTGATGTAAAAGTAGTTAATTAAATAAAATCATATAAATAAATAATTATAATTATTAGTCATTGTTTGTTTAGAAAGTGAATAAGCTAAAATAATGTCAGTAATCGTATTATGATGTCAATTCATTTTTTTTTTGGTGTCAAAAAACTCCTTAATTGTATAAAAAGCCTTGTCCGGAACATATTGAAATAGTATTTGTTTGAATGTCAAAAATTCATCAATCTTCCTAATCTCTTTTGGCAATGAGTTATAAATTAAAAGTTGAACAACGTTATTTCTCTTTGTAAATGAGAATTATTTCCATATTTCTTCGTGTGTATGGTAGAGAAACTTACAATTGGTTTAGTATGTAATATACCTTAAAATAAACCATGAGTAAAACGTTCCAATATTATTATTTATAAAACAAAATAACTATTTGCCTTAACCTTTATTTTAGTTGTTGTGTTACTCATAAGTTTCTCGGGAAGTCGGGAGCTTATATTTTCATTCTGTGACCTAGTCGGTTCATACCATCCTAGTCAGCGTAGGCGGCGCCAGCACTAGAGTAAACATTCTCAGAACTTATCGTGTAGCCTTTGAAACCATTCATTCGTGAGCCGCGGCACATGCCTACTCCGCTATTTATGTTGTAACACCTTCAAATCTTTAGAGTTCCACTTATACTGGTTTATTTTTGTCATCATAATTCTAAATATGAGAAAAATTATGCATTTGGTGTACAAGGGTGAAGGAAGAGATGAAATATCTACGTAGCTTTATGATCCAGCTACAATAAAGGATGGAAAACAAAACATCAATTTAATTTTACTTATCTAATTTTATATCTTAGTATGATGAAGTTTTCGCTCTGGATTCAAATTAAAAACTGAGTAACAATACATAAAAGTGATAAACGTGAAAAAAATGATTAAAGTTACATTGTGATTATGATTCCAACGTGCATCAGGGCTCCTCGCTCCATCCAGGGTTCCACTGATGACGTCACTAGGCAGACCCGCTCCATCTTACAGGTATGTCGAGATGCAAATCTCGTTCGGAATATTTGCCAGTGACTAATGCATCGAATAGCATAATTTTACGTTTACTCACTTGCATTTTGCATAAGACCTAACATTTTGTTGTTTAGTGTATAAGTTAATCGGCGTGTAAACTTATCCCACCTCATTTGTAATTATTGCAAGAATAATTCTTCTTCTTTTCGAGTAAGCGACGCTCGACCAGTCAAATGTTTCCTGCCAGCCTTGGGTGTTAGAAAGCTGTTGATTGTAATTATTACAAGTTTAGTATATAATTCCCAAGATACGCTTTAAATATATACACTAAAATCTCTACGAAAACATATTAAATAAAATAAAAATAAATAAATAAATATTTCAGGACATATTACACATCGCCATCCAGCCCCAAGCTAAGCAACTTAATGCTTGTGTTATGGGTGCCAGATAACGGATAAACTACTTATATACTTTTTTTTTTGTAAATATATACATATTATACATATAGGAAACACCCAGAACCAGAAACAAGAATTTATGGTCAGCATAAATACTTGTTCCCGGCGGGAATCGAACCCGTAACCTTCTGCGTCGCAGCCACAGAGGTCGTCATATTGAGTATTTTATTTTCTTAATATATATAAATCTCGTGTCACAATGTTTGTCCTCAATGGACTCCTAAACCACTTATAATAAAATTCGCACACCATGTGCAGTTCGATCCAACTTGAGAGATAGGATAGCTTGCATCTTAATTTATCCCGATATTCCCACGGGATCGGGAGTTACGCGGGTGAAACCGCGTAGTTATATTATATATTTTATAATTATTATTTTTTAAGACTAATTTTATAGTCAACTCTAGTCTGCCTGTGACCGTGTGATCTGAAAAGTTCTCGAAACATCAGGTTAAATAAAAAAAAAATTCATAATGAGATGATTCATAATTTAATCATAGTCTTTCTGCTCTTTACGCTTACTGTATTTTAAACATTGTGCTTCTAGAGAGTTTGCACACAAAGACATATTGCAATTTTAGGAGGCGTTTTTTTGGTGTGGTGTAAAGTATTATGATTATTTTGACTTTTTGCCCGACCACGGTTGGGTAGATATATCTTCAATCAAAAGACACAAGATTAATATCAAAGCCCGAGTTAAAAATACTTGTAAAACGTAAGCCACCTGTTCTTCTTTGACACAACACAGCGCACAACGTCAAGTATACCTACACCTCTAAAGTTAGCAAAGACCTGTCCCCGTCCAGCTATAACTATTAAAAGCAGAGCGACCTCATTTCGCTTCCGCACTTTACGCTTTTAAACTCTCCTAACTGTGGAACTGACGTTACTATAATATCGATGTAGTGCTGCACTATCGCTATCTTTATGTAACTTTACTGCGGTGATGGCGTTAACGAAAAGCGATATAAAATTCTTCCCCTGCTAGCCTAGCATGAAGGCCAAAACACGATACGATAAAGCGATATAACTACATCAACTCTCAAAATATGATAGATAAAGCCGCCATGTTGAATTTTTTATCATAATTTTTATCGCAATTTATAATAAAAATTCAACATGGCGGCTTTATCTATCATATTTTGAGAGTTGATGTAGTTATATCGGGTGATATAGCTTTATCGTATCGTGTTTTGGTCTTCATGCTAGGCAGGCTGAACTACGGTAGTTACACATTTTTCTGAAGTTAAAGTGGAACTGAATAACCTACTTAAAATAAATATGTACTTAGCTACTTTTTTCCACGATATCGACAAAAATCCAGTGTAAAAATTCATCGATTTTGCTCTTTTATTTCGACTTTATTCCTTGATCCGGCATTTTAAAGTTGATTTTTAAAACCACTAAAATCCCGTGTTAACATCTATTAATGGATCTTTTTGCACTTTATATCCACTTTATTCCTTGATCCAGGATTTGATTTTTTTAAAGTTTCTGAAGTTGTTTCACAGAAATCAATGAAACAAAAATCTGTGATTGGTTAAGACACTTAGTTTAAGATTAACCTTCGAAAGTTCTTGGTAAAAAAAGGCATACCTACTTACTATGTGTAAATGTCTTGACAACCCTTTTGTTTGTATTCGTATTAAATCACCGTTTGGGCGCATAATGTTAAAAACGCAAAATGATAGAATCGCAAAATGGTAAAAGAGCAAAATGTTAAAAAGGCAACATTTTAATAGAGCTAAATGTAGGAGCTAAACGTCCCGATCAGTGTCACAATAATAACCTGTGACAGAACAATCTGACGCTGAGGATATTTTTGTTAACCATTAATATTTTTAGATACTATGTACTTAGCCAAAAAAAGATTGATTCTCCTCAATTATATCAAAAAGTAATAAGACCTAATGGTATCAAGGATAAAAATAGTATGAAAATTGTCAAATAAAGAGGGTACGATATGTGTTTACAGTATGAAAATTAATTTTCCATACAACAATAACTATAAAGTAGGTACCCGACATGTTTGTTTTGTTCGAGCTGCTGCCGCATGGGGAATACATGGAAAGGGTAAAGTTATTTTACACACACGTTGTACTTTGTACCAAAACGAAAATAATGTTTGTTTAGCGTAAATAAGAGCATGCTGTTACGCGAATTTTAGAGTATGAAAATTCATGAAACCTCTGTCATAGATACATATTATTTTAATAGGTACAAGATGAAATAATAAAAATGATTTCGCGTAATTTTTTTGGGTAACGACGGTAGGTGACGTGTTGAGTGTAAATATCATGTAAATGGACGCGAAACTTAGTTTTTTGACCCTCTCAGTCAACCCTCATATACCTATCCCCCTTCTGTACCCTATATAAACCTCAAGATTACACCCTTATGTAACTTACATTATAGCTTTTTGGAAACATTTTTCAAGGAAAAATTGCGTCTCTTCAAAAATTGCACCCTGACGAGACTTTAAAACTCGAAAATAAAATCTTTTTAAACTAAAATATACATTTTCTAAAACCTATAGTTTATTTTTCAATGCTGCGATACTGAGATACTTATTTATATAATGCAGTCCAGGATAATGCGTTTCCCAATGGCTACAGGTACCCAGCTGGTCGCCAACCAAACGGCATGAGGGCACTCGCCTCTACAGGCTATTAGCAAATGAACACAATGCTTCCATGTGTCTTTGTTACCGATCCTGTATGTAGGTGTACTCGTATTTGCAACAAATTGTTCGCTCTAATAGGAACACTATCATTGGACAAATTGTGTGTGCCAGCCGATATGGTGTCCTTTATATAGACTGCAATATACGTTTAGAAATTAATGATATAGGTTTAAGGGGTGAAGTTGTTTACTATTTTATTACAAGCTCTTAAAAATAGACGTGCACATTTAGTTTTAATACTTACTTATTCAAAATTGACATGGATGTTGTGATGACTCTCTTGGTACTTATTTTTTTCCATAGTAATTATTTTCCCGGGTCTTAATCGCGTATTTTTTGTTTTTTATTTCTCTTACCTCGACGTTTCGACTATGTTACAATAGTCATGGTCGGGGGTGATGGGTCTCCTCGCGACCATGACTATTGTAACATAGTCGAAACGTCGAGGTAAGAGAAATAAAAAACAAAAAACACGCGATTAAGACCCGGGAAAATAATTACTATGAATACAAATCGTGTGAGTTTAAAAAGTTTATTTTTTTCCATTGTCAATCTGTCTCAAGCTTGTCTAAGTCATCGACGGGGTCAGCTTGCGGAATCTTTTTTCTTTAGTTGGGGTCCAAAAAGTTGTCGATTTGATCCAAAGTTATTCTGACGTGCGGCAGATATGGCCAGCCCTATTCCTCTTCAGTGTGGCAGCTTTTTATGTGACATCAACTACTTGAGTTTTGGAGCGCAATTTAATATTCTGAATTTGGTTAGTAATTTGATCCCGAGAATACTTCGTTCTATCGTCCTGTGGTATATCCCGAGTGCGAAATTTTGACGACCAGTCAAAGTATAATGTACTGTATTTTACTAGTCATTACATAGTATAAAACAAAGCCACTTTCCGCTGTTTGTCCCCATGTATGCTTAGATCTTTAAAACTATACGCAACGGATTTTGATGCGGTTTTTTTTAATGGATAAAGTGATTCAAGAGGAAGGTTTATATGTATAAAACATGCATAATATAGCCGTGCGAAGCCGGGTTGGGTCGCTAGTGTCATTATAAAAGAACAGAGCTGTCA
Organism: Idaea aversata; assembly: GCA_907269075.1. Lineage (NCBI taxonomy): Eukaryota > Metazoa > Arthropoda > Insecta > Lepidoptera > Geometridae > Idaea > Idaea aversata. Next base: position 7,110,972 of record OU026084.1, read on the forward strand.
ACATAGATTGATTGATCACTCCAAAACTCTCTAACACATTTAACCCTAAGATATTCTATTTAGCTACTTACCTATTACTTCACCTCGTAAATTGAATTTATGGTTGATTTATTTATAATTTCAAGTTCGTCGACACCTCTAAAAGACATGGACCGCCAGATTCGTCTAAAGTAACGGATGCGACTTCTTGATGTAGAGCTGCTTGGTGATAAAAATGTCCAGTCAAATAGATTTATTACAATCGAAAGCCGTTTGGGACCAATTTGAATAAAAGGAGATAAAAAGATGAATTGAGATTGAGTTACCATGATTAGGAGTACCTTCCAATGTGTCGTGTCATGAATTTTCTATTAGTATGTGCTTACTTGTTTTGATCTTATCGATAGAGACTGATATCTCTACTAGTTTTATTTCAACTTCTCTAACATAATAATTTACTATGTAGAACCTTTTTTTTCTCCCTAAAACTAAAAAGTTGTAAGTAAATAAATATTGTAAGACATTGCCATCCAACCCTAAAAGATAGGCAACTAAGCTTGTATAATGGTGACTAGATAAAATGTGCATATTATTCATACAGAAATACCCAGACCACGACAAAATATTCTTTTAATAACAAATATCTGTACAATTACTTATTCGGCACGAATCCAGCAACCTTCTGCGGCGCGCCACCGTGGTCGTCAAATAATTTGATTAAAAGTGACTAAAAATAATTACAGTCCTCCATAAACTAACGTATTTTCCTTTACCAATCTAGTAACTATGTTTCTGTTTTTACATTAAAAGCTAATGGATCCACTATGAAGTCTTCGTTCGTCATAGGATCGCAGCATGCAATAGTACAGGCATCTTAAAGAGCTTCTTAGAGTTACTCAGGTTCTTTATACTACGGTATAGGTTACCTACTTATACAGTCTGAGTTTCCATTCCGGCGTCCGACAGTCGCGTCCACTTGTCCCCATTCTTCTACATTGACTCCAACATGACTTAATCCTTTTAGGAATTCTCTAACAGTCACATATTAACTTACAGATATCTGTGTGGTGAGCTCACACCTACTCCCGTATACAATTGAGTTTTATTACAAGATGGAATTAACGGAGATGCACAATGTATTGTTAATACAGCGTTCTGTAAATTTTACTGTGTTTAAATTGGGTTTACTTGCAATCGAAGTTGTTTGTGAACACAATGTAAAAATGTAGATGTAATTCCTGAAAACAATTAAATTCGGGGAGTTTTTGATTGCAACGGAAAATCGATCGTATTAAGACCAGTGTGAATTTCCTAATTAGGAAATTCAAAAAAGTAAATTTCCATACAAATAGCGGTAACGTTTTCCCCCCCATAAACGAAGTCCGATTTTGATAATTTTTGTAAATGTTCTAGATCTAATGGAAAACTAGGTTTAACTGTTTTTATTTTAAAGAAGTATTGCCTAAGATAAAAGTTATTAGTATCTGAATATCTATATTTTTGACCTAAAAACTTCATCGAGCGTTTCAATTGTTTTTTAATACTTTTTTTTTAATTTAATACTAAACTGAATTACCAAAAAAGAAAAACGTATACACCTAGAATAAGATGCAGTGAATAAAATGAGACCAAATTTATTTCATTTTGTGAAGGATACAGGGGGTAAAAACGTTACGGCCCGCAACATTATTTGAAAATGAAGGCAATTTTTGAAAATACCTACTCGCGCCGCGTATCGAAAACTCATGATTCTCTTAAATTACACAACAATGAAAGAATTGATGATAAAACATGCTCATTAGGAAATATTGCACATTCTTATTTTCTACGAATTACATTTTTAACGTGATAACGTCTAATAAATTGGTGGAACACCTGCATTCACGGTAATATTGTGTGGTGTGACATCATGCGTCATGGTAACATGACCATGACGCGTCCGTTCCCGTTAAGAAACAGAGTATTTAATAATAATATCGCCCATCTGGGCTTGTGTTATGGTAACGAGTGACAAATAAAATAAATATATAAAATGGAATAAAAAACGATTTTTTTCATCGTTTTTCTCATGACGCTATCACGTAACCATCCATTTTTTAAGAGACCTTGCCAATAAAACACATCATTTCTTGTCAACAGATCTATACAGACTGGGCCAACCATTACTTGGAGCGTGCAAGGTCCCGACGCCGAGCTGGTGGCACTGGTGGAGGCCTAGCGAGAGACTGCGCTGATGGTCTACTCCTGGCAGACGTACTCGAAGGCGTAACAGGCCTCAAGGTCCCAAGAGCACATCGGAAGCCTCGTAATCCACAGCAAATGGTAAGTCAAAGAGAACACATATCCATTAAACTGATATAGACATGATGTAAAAAAAGCTTGCGTGTCGCTGAACACGCGTGTGTAACGAAGCCCCTTTAACTTTTTTTATAAATAAAACTAATCTCCCACATTAGATTAGTTTTCACGACGTTTCACGTTTTAGTAACGCGTAACATCTTCCCTCGGCTTGGTCTCCTCGCCAAACCGTGATAAGAAACTCCGTCCAAACTAGCACATGAAACAGATCAAAAACCATTAACTTACGCAATAAGATCATACCGCCCAAGACAAAAGATCATTCTGAAATAGCACGAGTATAGGTACCTACCTGCTACTAAAATATAGGTCATCATAACTCGTTAACTAAATCTGTTATGTAAATGAATCAACACCCATTATCGTCTTCAAACGGCTATAAAGTTAATGAAGACCCTAAATTAATTGGCATAATTCCTACGATCTCTCTTCGTCAGCTCGTCATAAGAAAACTCTCCTTAATATCTGCCGATGTTTATTTATCGTTCGCAGCCGAAAATGAAAGCGGAACGGGAATATTTGGTTTACCAGAAATAGCTATCGGTTCACAAATCATTCGGGCAGGTATACACTTAAAAACCCAAAAGCGGGTTCCGTATATGGCTCGTGAATTCGATAAGTAACACAGAAACCTGAATCGTGAATGATTCGATGTAAACAATAATGCATCCGCTGGTATGCACTGGCGTTGTGTGAAAGTGTACGTTTGTCCATATTCAAGCATTTGAATTGCAAGCTCCATTAGGAAGAGGTGTGTTGTTATTCGCTCGTTTCCTGTTTCACTTAAGGAAGCAAAAGAAAGTGATCATAAAGAGGTTCAATAATTTTTAAATAAAACATACCTACTGGCCGAAAAAACCGAAAACTGAAAAAATAAAAATAAAGAAAAAGAAGTTTTTTTTCGTTCTATTCTAATTATGTAAAGGGAGGGATATCTTAAATAAAAAATACTAGTCAAAACCCAAAAACAGACTCTACGCATCAAAAAAGAGATACCTTTTTGATGCAAAAAAAAAACGCAAGCAAGAAATTTAATCCTAGACAATAATTTATTATTTTAGTTAATAGTCTTGAAAATAATAAATAGTAAGAAGAATATTGCTTTTTAAATTAAGAAAACAGCTTATCATTTTGAGATTTTTTTACTAAAACCAAGAAATTATTCTCTACCGTCTCTAGAAGAAGATTAATTCTTGCTTCAGATAAACCTTTTTTTCCGTCTACAATAGATCTTACGCAACTAAACACGTGGTAATAAGATATTGTACCTATGTTTTACCGTAATTCGATAAGGTTGCGGTTTAATGAAGAGGCCAACTAGTATGAAACGACCGCATCCGCCACTGAAGACAACGATATCAATTGGCTATACGACTTTATTGCGGACGTAAACTGACTTATTTAGATTTCTTACAATGTAGCTAATTGTTAGTAGGCGTGTTTCTATTAATATTTTAGATTTTCCTTTAGACAGTAGGTAGGTACTTAGCGAAAGACTTAGTTAATTACTATTAAATATGGTAAGGTATAAATAAGCTCAGACAAAATCTTCTAATATTTGTCTATGGAATAAATAAATATTGTAGGACATTTCACACAGCGCCATCTAGTCTTCAGCTCAGCAACTAGGCTTGTGTTAGGATGGCCAGACAACAAATAATTGCAGACCCACCGTAGAGCTCCAAAACGGTTGATAAAAGAAAAAGAAAGAAAGAAAGAAATAAAACTTTATTTTCTGAACACAAAAAAAAAATAGACACGTAAAAAAAATCACAAGAAAAAAAAAGGTAGAACAGCGCCCAGAAAAAAGGTTTCGTGAGGTAATACATAATGAGGTGATAAAATACAGACACCAGAAGGAATACATACATAATAAGATAACATAACAGTAATATTACTAAACACATCAAACTACGAACACAAAACCAAACAAAAAGACTACTAGGAGATGACAAGAGAACAAAAATAATAATAACAATAAATATAGCACTCAAAATAGGAACATAAGAATGTTTTCAACACAAGCAAGATTCTAAGCAACTGCTTAAGTTGAAGTTATAAGTCTTTTAACTCATGAATCAAACGAAAATTCTTAGAATGAAAACATTCCAATAATAGTAATTTTAGAACTCTACTTTCAACACCCAAACCAGAAACAAAACTGTATACATAAATATTTCTTGAAGGCGGGAGTCGAACCCGCAATTTCTGCGTCCCAGGTGGGTGTTCGCCGACCGCGCCACAGAGGTTGTCAAATAATACTATCCATAATCAAAGGGTGAAAGTTGTCACTAATTTTTTTACACTAATTAAAAAAAACCGGTCACCATACCCAGTGTTGTGTTACAAATACCCGTGATTAAAGTTTTAATATCCAAAATAAATTAACACGACAAAACCAATTATTCTCAAAACAATGTTCAAACTCCGAGCTGTATATTTACAATACCATAAAATAGCAACCATAACTCAAACGCTATTGATTTGTAACTTAAACGACGGAATTGCTGATTCCGTAACCATTTCCCGTGGAAAATGCTCATTTAAACCGAACCTATAACACCGCAGGGGCTAAGAATAAGTCATAAAACTTAACCACGATAACTTGACAGGTAGTTAAACATGAAATATTAACGGTCACCGGAGAAACTTGATCGCTGGACAAATTGTGAAAAATTGCCCTTTAAGTTAACAAGTGTTTTTCTCTTCACTGTACTCAAGTGGACTGTCAATAAAAACTTTCATTCAACATATAAATTCTGAGGAAATCATTCGTGTACTTATAGCTTGTAGGTTCCTGATGAACATACTAAAAGTACTCAGGGTGAAATGGTCAAAAATACGTTTTTTAAAGTTGTACTTATTTATTTTCTTAACATATTTCAAAAAAGGAGGAGGTTCTCAATACGTCGCGTATTTTTTATGTATGTTCGCCGATTACTCGAAAACGTCTGGACTGATTTGGAAAATCCTTTTTTTGTTTGAAAGGGGATAACTCACAAGTGGTCCTATAAAAATTTAATGAAGATCTGATGAGGATCTTCGGAGTGATGAACAGAATTGCACCTCGAGAGTGCAGTAAATTTCCACCAGTATAATTGTTTTACATTACGTTTTGTGTCTCTTTTGTTGTGTTACGGGTGCATATTGGTTTAAAGTAAGGGTTCTAAAAATACAAATATTTTACGATTTATACGAAATAAATATTTAATAAGCAGATATGTAAGGGTTTTTAAAATTTTGTGAAGCGATATATGTATGTATATGTAGGTAGAGTTTCAAACGTTGAGAAAAAGTTCTGCTTTGCAATAGTTACCTAAGCTTCACCTACTATGCGTATAGCAACAGTTTAAAATATATAGTAGGTATTCACAGCACGTTCTACAAAACAAGGGGTCAACAACATAAAACAATCAACAAGAAAATCAATGTCGAAATCAATTCGCTGGCCCTTTTCTGGTTCGTTTCCTTCAACACTTGCTCAAACAATGCTCACTACGATCTAATGAATGCAAACACCCGTCAAGAATGTGCCACAATAAATGGTCGGATTAGAAATTGTTGAAACAAATTCTTTATACTTACCTACTTATTTGTTGTTGCTAACTTGCACCTGTTCTGTCAGAGGATAAATATAATTTGTTGATTCTGAAAAAGAAACATGAAAATCAGCCCGCTCCACATTTGTTGTGGGGCACTTTATGGCTAAGTCGATTTCTTTTTTGTAGCCACACTAGACAGTGTGTTTATCTATAGTACTTTAATATTATAAAGCTGAAGAGTTTGTTTGTATGTTTGAACGCGCTAATCTCAGTAACTACTGGTTTGAATTGAAAAATTATTTCTGTGTTGGATAGTCCATTTATCCAGGAAGGCTATAGGCTACTTTTTATTTTGATATTCTCGTGTGGACATTCCACACATTGCCATCTAGCCTCAAGCTAAGTAACTAGACTTGTGTTATGGGTGCTAGACAACGGATATAAGTACTACTTGTATACTTACATAATTTTTTAAATATTATATACTTATAATATAAAGAAACAACCAGACCACAGACAAATATCTAAGCATAAATACTTGTCTGAGGCGGGAATCGAACCCGCAACCCTGTGTTTGGCAGTCTGGCATGGTGACCATTGTGCCAACTGAATCGTCTATTTATAGAGGAATACAGCTCCCAAAAACAATGTAATAAATACTCGTATTCTTTAATCATATAAGAAACTAAAAGTAAAGTCATCACAACAGTTATTTTAATCACTATAATATCAAAATCATATTTAAGACACGTTTCACATAAAATTCGCATAATTTTTCCTGTTGCGTCATTCTTATTTAATATTATTATTGTGAAAGTTTGTATGTCTGTTAGGTACGCCTTCACTCAAAAACTACCGAAGCGATTGCGATGAAACTTGGTATGTAAAGATAGCTGGAGTCATGGAATAAACATGTAGACTGCTTGTTGACAAAAGGTTGCGGGTTCGATTCCCTTCTCAAACTAATAATATTTATGTACAAATATTCGTTTCCGGTGTGAGTGTTTCTATAAGTAATAAGTAGATATATATTTACAATATAATTTATATCCATTGTCTGGTCACCATAACACAAGACTAGTTGCTTATCTTGGGGCTAGATGACGCTGTGTGAAGTGTCTCACAATATTTATTTATTAAATAGGTAATTAATTATTTTTATTCTTTTAGAATATAATAGAATTTCATTTATTATTCTATCTGTGTAATAAAGATCTTACAAATAATATGGTTCCAACAGATTACTCATTTCGAACATACAAAAACATAGATGCTTAAAACTTAGATCACTAATTATACTAAATTGGTACAGGTACAGTCACATTAACAATTAGCTGAACCCCACGTGACCCAGAGCTCATTCGCATTTCTGTAAAAAACATAGTATACCTAATATATATTTACCCATATTGTTATTTAAGTATTTATATTGTATTGTATAGTATATTGTTTAAAAAAAGGGTGTGGCACTCGGGGACTGCCGCGGTACTTAAAGCTATTACATCATGCGAGTTTCGTACAGTCGTAATTAAGGGAATGGGTGTTAGGTTTTATTTTCGTTACGGAATTTCTTGATTCGGTCGCCTCGCTCAAAGCCCACGATAAAAGCTATGCATAGCTTAACAGAATCAAGTAACATTACTTTACAACCTTACAGATTTTAAATGTTCCGTTATATCGGGTATTACGCGAGTGATACCGCGTTGCGCAGATAGTATGTAAATATCAGTAACAGTTGTTCCATGTTAACCATGACGAAGACCGTCGCGTCAAACTGTCGCTGTATGGTATATTGATATTTATTTAATCATCAATTTTATGACTCAGTAATAAGGTAGATTTTTCCGTGATTTGTCATGGCTTCCAGTCAATCTCCAGGTTTTGAGTAAACAGCTATAAAAATGTCAGACGCATTATGTAGTAAAGTTTTGTGAGTAATTGTGGAAATTGCCATAATTAGTAGGTACTTTGCCTAAAAGAATTTACAGTCCGTAATGATATTAAAACAGCTATTTGGTATACCTACTCAATTCTCTCGTACTAATCCCGCGGAGTCAGTTTACCTACTTATAAATTGAACTAGCAGCACTCCGTGGTTTCACCCGCGTAACTCCCGATCCCGTGGGAATATCGGGATAAAATGTCACCTATGTTACTCCCAATGAATCAATGTATCCTAATACTAAGTTTCATCAAAATCGTTTCCGTAGTTTTGGAGCCTACCTATTCGGTACAAATATATAAACAAAAAATCTTTATAATATTGGTAGAATGATCCCGCAGTCAAATTAAAATCAAAAATATATTATCTGTGTAAAACTACCTATAGAGTTAATAGACTACATTCTTTCCCACAAAATGAGTGTTATTATTTATCAATAATACAACCCATTCATTAGTAAATTAGGGTTCAGAGCAACCTCCTACAACGACCTTTCAACACCATAAAAAATTGAGCAAAAAACTTGAAATAGTTTGAAAGCTTTAGAGGCGATTTCACAAAATCTTTAAACAATGTTTAAAAAGAACCGACTTAAATTTAGTAGACCCAATTATAAGATTTAAGGCAATACTTTAGTTTAAAATATACAATTTGAATATACCGGATTAAATTAAATAATATTCAACCTATTTGCTCTTTTATTGTTATTAAAGTTACATTGAGCTTGAACTTACAAAAGATCCGCGTTCTAATATACTGCAACGTAAATTCTGAGTAAAAAAAAATATAATACTAACCACCGTTTGAAAAAGTTGAGTTACCTATACAAATATATCTGCGCAAGTGGAACTAAATGCGTTTTCGCATTTATACATTTTTTTATTTGGCTTTCACATGTGAAAATTTTAATAACATTTCCATTTCAAACTCGGTCATTTTTACAAAAAAATACTAATACGAGTATCTTTGATGAGCAAGTATAAATAAACTAAACATGTAAGCTGCTTTTTGTATCCTAAAACTCGGTGGAATCGGTCCCAAACGACTTTTTTTGCGCAAACAAGCCACCCGTTAGATCGTTATTTGAAATGACTGGTGACTGATAAACAAACGTATTGTTTGCTTGTCTAATACATAGTGATTTATTGCTCCCAGTGACTTGTGGTTCAACATCAGTTAGTAATTTGTACCTATGAAAGTACTTCAATCGAATTCATAGCCCCGCGGTCAGTCAGATTATTTAACCACCGCACCGATGAGCAAAAAGTGCGATTTTAAAATTATAAGTTTGAGGTTCGTTTATCTTTTGTCTTGAATTTTTTATGTACAATGTGGATTTGAAATCATAAAATATTAATTATCACTACATAGTATAAAACAAAGTCGGTTTCTCTGTCCATTTATCCCTTTGTATGCTTAAATCTTTATTAAAACTATACGCAACGGATTTTGATGCGGTTTTTTTTAATAGATAGAATGATTCAAGAGGAAGGTTTATACATGCATAATATAGCCGTGCGAAGCCGGGGCGGGTCGCTAGTTATTATATAATGTCTGTCCCCAAGTTCACTAACTATTGAATTTTAGTTTAAAAAAAAAACAATTCGAATTCTCCAGAATCCAGATCATTTGCATTTTAAAAGTTGCGTAAAAATTATCTAGGATTTTTGTACCTAATGAAATTTTACTGTTTTTCCAAAGGTCAAGGTTAAATGCCGACGTTACTTTTATTGTGATATAAAATGTTTTCATTAAAATTTTCTAAAGAAACTGCGTATGCTAAACTCGTTTTATGATGCGACTTTTTATACCTAAATATTTATACCTAAGTACTAAAAATTTTGGAAATTTTAGGTAGGTATTTACAACAAATCAAGATTATTTATAAAGCCCCAGTTACTTTAAACTATGCTATTCGGGATGCTATAGAACCTTTGTATATCTACCTTCATTTTTAACAAACAGCTACAATGTATAATTGTGTCAAAAATGTATGGACAATTCTAGATTTAATAATAGTACATTGCAATACAAGTGTGGAAAATTGATCTTTGCATATAGGCGGTTTAACACGCGCGAGCGGTACGCGAGTGCGTTTAACAAAGCCGAGATACAAAGATCAATCCACACGTGTATCGTACGACGTTTTTTATCACAGTTGCGAATAAAAAAGACTTGTTAAAATAATAAAAGGTTTTTAGAATGTTAAGTTACGTTTACAATTTTTTAGGCAATATTTTTTTGCTAATTATACTCCCGAAAGGCCAGGCAAAAGACTTTTAACCTATACAGCCTCGTCTGACATACAATATTTTTAGTTGGTACCTACCTTTTGTTATACATCAAAACAGTATAACCCAGATAAATTAAGAATGTTTCATCTACCTAATATGTAATTAGCAGTAAGATACGTTTTTAACTTATCGGGTTAACATTTTAGCACTAGTTGGTTATACATATACTCAGAATACAGTCGTTCTGTATTCTGAGGTTATATATAACTGACGCCTGCATAATACGTTGTATGAACCTAAAAGCGGTTTAATAAGATCCACTTTATGAACAACTGTGATAAAAAAGTGTTTGTCTTATCAGCTTGCTCTAATAGTTCAGTCTAAGTTAAAATTCTGCCTTCTTTTTAACCTTTTTTGCTCAATTGACGTAAGTGTGTTCAGAGCCTAATTTAAAGCAATTATTAAACTGATTGGCCAAAGGCAGCAATTATTTGTTAAAGAAGAACTATTCGTATGCTATGATAAATTGCTACGCTTAATTGTACTAGATCAATCTTGATTTTTTTAAATTTAGATAGGTATAAGTTAGCTCATAGGTTTATTATTTCTATTATTCGTTACTAGCGACCCCCCCCGGCTTCGCAAGGCTATATTATGCATGCATGTAAACGTTCCTCTTGAATCACTCTATCTATTAAAAAGAACCCGCATCAAAATCCGTTGCGTAGTTTTAAAGATTTAAGCATACATAGGGATATAGGGACAGAGAAAGCGACTTTGTTTTATACTATGTAGTGATGGGTTTATTTCTTAAACAATTGGCTTTCAGTATATAAAGTTTTGCTTCTTCATTTCTTATTCGTACCGCAAGGGAATGGAATCGATTGCCTGCGTCTGTTTTTCCTGACGTGGACAATTTGGGGGTCTTTCAAGTCGCGAGTAAATAGGTATCTTCTAGAAAAGCGTGCTACGTCTTAGGCCGCATCATCGCCTACTATCAGGCAGGTCTGATAGTGGTCAAACGCTGACCTATTGTTTGTCAAAAACAAATTGTATTTTCTATAGATTTGTTTCTAGAACAAGACAATACAACTGTCCGTCATTAGGTATAGAACGGTAAAAAATTAACACGTCTCGCAGTTTCTTAGATTTCGTTATCCACAAACAAATTAATGTTAGATTCACAATAGTATAGGTAAATGGATAGGTATAGGTATAGATACCTAACTGTTTGGTCACGGCTTAAACCTTTCTCTAATATCTCCGATCATGCGCTTTGTCATCCTAACCTAGATTGCCAATTCATGTTTATTTTTGTCCCGTTATCTAGGCGTGGAGTCAATAAATATTAATTAGTAATTTTTATTTAGGCAAACTAACAAATATATAATACTAGCGACCCGCCCCGGCTTCGCACGGGCTATATTATGCATGTATTATACATATAAACCTTCCTCTTGAATCACTCTATATCTATTAAAAAATACCGCATATAGGGACATAGGGACAGAGAAAGCGACTTTGTTTTATACTATGTAGTGATAGTGACTATGTAGTGATTTTGTACGTCACGTCTCCGTCCCTTCCGAGGTTTTCCCGTATGCAGCTACCTTTGTCTATTTAATACTAGTTTTATCTATTTGATTAAAACATATGATATAAGCATTGATTTGAAATAGTATATGTCTATGAATGGATATACCTAAGTAGTTAATACTGAAAGCTTATCAAAACTAGCAGATTGTAATGAGTAATAAGTCTTGACTAGGAGGTATGTCCTTCTAGGAACGGCTACCATACGTGTGAAACCGAACCGAGCAACTAGTTTCTAATAAAAATAGCCAGACACAGAGACAACAAACTTATCAACGGCTTTGAGACAACCGAATGATATCAGTACCAATTCTTCTCAGAATTTGGAGCAGCTACTTTGTTGTACGTTATTTAAAAAAAGAACTAGTTATTCTTGTCCATTTTTACAAACAAGCCTTAATAATTAAATCCAACATCGAGTTTACAAAGTATTGTGTGGTAATAAGCGATAGCTTAACAAAGATCAGCCTACGAAGCCAACTTATAGTAGGTACCCACATTCATTCGCGCTCAAGCCTCGCTCCATGCCAGTTGCGCCCGAACGATTCGAATGAACTCGATACTTCGACAACATCGATTAAATTATTCAACATCGATTAAAATCGGTAATTCAAAGGATATTTGCGTATAGTGAAGTGAATGTGCTATATCTGACTTTTAATTCTTTCGAATTCCTGTTTGAAAGTGTCGTTTGGAAAAGAATTTGATTGTTGTGGTTGGATTTAAATTTAAATCAGGTTAGTGTTATTTTATCTACAAGCTTTTTTTTTTTTAAATAAAGTAGGTACATCGATTAAAATCGGTAATCCAGAGGATATTTGCGTATAGTGAAGTGAATGTGCTATATCTGACTTTAGTATTCTTTCGAATTTCTGTTTGAAAGTGTCGTTTGTAAAGAATATGATTGTTCTTGTTGGATTCAAATTTAAATCAGGTTAGTGTTATTTTACCTATAGTCTGGAGATTCCTAAAGAACTAACTTCATCGGGCTGTTCAAAGGATAAACAGTATTTTATATCAAATTAAATAGGTCAAAAAATATATTGCCAATGGCTTGTCTAAAAAAATCAGTCTAGAATATAAACAATTTAATTTTTTGTTTTTTAATCCTTTCGCTGGTTTGTTAAGACACAATTTTAATTGAGGATCAAGCTTAGTTTTACTAATAATGTAGTTGCTTTTCATTATCTTCTTTCATTTATCAGCTTATCACTTATCAATTCATATTTTTTTGCGCAAACCCAGTTTGTGCTAAAATAATGACCTAGAAATGGCCTAGAATTCTAGAATGTTGGATTATTAATGTGATCTACATTTGTAATATTCAATGCAAAGAATAGAATGTGGGTAGTTAAATAGAAAAATAATGGCAAAGATTCTATGTATGTGATAGGTAGGTATGTGGTATTGGTTAAGCTGCTTTAGTTAGAGTAGCGTAAAGCAAATATCTTTCGCCTAAAACTAAAATTATTGGAATATTTATTTATTAATTATACAAAATGCAGGAGAGGATATCACCTACAAACGGTCACAACTCATGAATTCACCTACCTATGTAATTTGTTGTTAAGAATTTACAATTTTAATAATCGGCGAAGGGCATTTTGCGTTTGGTTCTTGTTACCTTAGCTTACTTATTTGCTAATAAGTAATGTATTTTATTCATAGATATTAATAGGAACCTAAAATACTATTGTATTATTAACATATTACTCACTAATGATTAATATGTAGGTAAATTTTAATTTTAACTTTTCATTTCCTTAAATACTCAATGTAATGAATGTAGGTAAGTAGGTATACCTAACTAAGTAAACTAAAACGCAGATACATTTTTAATTATAGTTTACTAGCTGTCCTAGCAAACGTTGTTTTGCCATTTACAAAAAAAAAATGAAAAATAAAGGGAAAAAAATTAAAAAAGATGTTGTTCGATTCTCAGACCTAATATAAAAAAAAATCACACAAATCGGTTCAGCCGTTTAGGTGAAGAAGATAACGCCGCGACGCTAGTATTTTATATTATATAGGGATTAGGTAACTTTGTGTTACAACTTAAACTAATAAATAAGTACCTACACTAGCGACCCGCTCCGGCTTCGCAGGCCTATATTATGTATGTATTATACATATAAACCTTCCTCTTGAATCACTCTATCCATTAAAAAAAACCGCATCAAAATCCGTTCCGTAGTTTTTAAGAGCTAAGCATATAAAGGGAAATAGGGACATAGGGACGGAGAAAAGTGACTTTATTTTATACTATGTAGTGATATACACTCTTCAACACCCAGAAAAAAAAAGGATTTCTTGAAGCAAGAAATAATTCTATATCTTTGTTTTAGTAAAAAATCTTAAAATAATAAGCAGTGTTCTTAATTTAAGAATATTGCTTTTAGAAAGCTTTTATATTAAGAATTCTGCTTATCATTTTAATATTTTTACTCAAACCAAAAAAAAATTCTCTAGCGTCTAAATGTAAAGGATTATTTCTGGCTTCAAGAATCCTTTTTTGTTTGAGCATTAGTATTGTAGGTATAAAAAACTCTGTATCAATATTTTTGAACTTGCAGCTGTAAAATTTAAATACCTACCTACAAATTAATGTCTCCATATTATACCTACTGCGCAAGCGCCAGACGAGACGGTATCTCCTTGAACTGTTCGTGAGCCTTAAAACTTGCAGATTTAATGTCAGGGAGCTTTATAATTACTAACTTACACGTTAAATTGTTACATTTGTTACGTCAATTTAAAAAAATATACTCAGATAAAGCAACAAATAATTCTTTTCCTTTCGACGCTAGAGAATACTGTCTTGGTTTAGTTAATGTTTTTTAAATAATAAGCAGTATTTATTTAAGAATATTGCATATTTCTTTTACACATTATGTATTACTAGCGACCCACCCCGGCTTCACACGGCTATATTATGCATGTATTATACATATAAACCTTCCTCTTATATCACTCTATCTATTAAAAAACCGCATCAAAATCCGTTGCGTAGTTTTAAAGATTTAAGCATACAAAGGGACAGGGACATAGGGACAGAGAAAGCGACTTTATTTTATACTATGTAGTGATGGAACATCGAACAAAGTGGCAAATAAAAAAACATTGACGGTCCGTATGCATATTGTCAACTATTATATTTTAAGATATTGTCATTGGATAGGGACATAGGGACATAGGGACAGAGAAAGCGACTTTGTTTTATATTATGTAGTGATGGAACATCGAACAAAGTGGCAAATAAAAAAACATTGACGGTCCGTATGCATATTGTCAACTATTATTTTACGATTATGTCCGACTGCCCTTGGTCTATTTAATAAATGTAGCTAATTTATTAACCCAGAAAGTTAAGTTAGGTTATAGAACTGTGACCTAGCTAAAGAACTAGTGTCTATTGGATTGGATTTGATTATGTATCTATTGGTAAACTGTGTTAAGGTACCTACTTGAACGGGATAACAAATGACTAAACTCATTTTCAATGAATCTGCATGATTCATTCATAAAAGTCGATCTTGTTCGAACCAATTGCTCACAAATAATAGCACTTCCATTGTTAGTTTTTGCTGAACGCAATCAAAATGTCCATGAACAGATTCTAGGAATAATAATTAACAACAACAACACGGTTAACCGAATTATCTGTTGTTCTAAGAATGTTTATCTAAGAACTCTGATGAATGCTAAAAATAGATTTATCGTAATTTAATATGGGCAGTAAAATTTGTCATTTGGTCAAAGACCTTTGTATTATAAGTAACTTATGTTTGTATATATTTAAGTTGACATAATGACGTCACATAACACAATGTCAATGTTACAACATACATTCAACATTGTCTAGGATATTTTTAGATCGAATCCAGCGCTCGAATCTAGCGCTGGATTGCTACTAGAAAGATTTAAACCCACACAGGAATGCACTGGATCCAGAGACCAATTCAGTCCAGTAACTGGATTGGCGGTCTACTTTTGAATCCAGCACGACTATTCCAGCGCTGGTATAATGTAGACGGACAATCCAGTGACATTCTAGTGCTAACAGAACAATATTACATGAAACACGATTTGACTGAGCTGAGGTTTTAAATGACTGGAATCGTGTAGACGATATCTCCAGTCCAGATCATAAAAACCGTAAATATCCGTAGACATAAATTATTTTACAGATTTTTGTTTTGGTTTAGATATTTTTGCATGTATTATTATAAGTACCTATGTATTTACAAAAGAAAAGTATATCAGTATTCAATCTGTTGTCTGATCACTATAACACAAGTGTACCTAGTTACTTAGCATGGGGCTAAAAGTAGTTGAGTTCAATGGCCTGCAAAATCCATTTGTTTATTATTTAACTAGCGACCCGCCCCGGCTTCGCACGGCTATATTATGCATGTATTATACATAAAAACCTTCCTCTTGAATTACTTAATCTATTAAAAAAACCGCATCAAAATCCGTTGCGTAGTTTTAAAGATTTAACCATACATAGGGATATAGGGACAGAGAAAGCGACTTTGTTTTATACTATGTAGTGATGAATTTTGGAATCATTTATTTTCTTCTCCGTCCCCTAAACTAAACAATTTGTATGAAATTATATGCCGATTTTCATACAAATTGTTTCTATCGTTTGACTTCGAAGACGAAATAAATAAACAAACTTTATAATATTAGTTACTAGGATTTGTACAAAGATTTACCTTAAACTAAGTTTAATCAGGTCATCTAAATTCCACTCTATTCAAATATTCCGTCTGAATGTGCCTTGTCTGGTGACCTACAAAGTTTATAAGGTCACAGTTTATTTCAACTCAGTGAAAAATACTTACCTCCGTACGCTCAAATACTTATACGTTATTCCGAACAAAATCCGTTTCCAATTGTGAAATAACTTCGGATTGGTTTCCAAACTCTGTGAAAAGCATTCTAGTTTTCCTTACTTCTAAAGAGCGCTAAAATATAGCGGCATGAAAGTTTTTATGACTACTTTGGACTCAAATCATAACTGCAACAGAAGATAGCGGAAAATGTTTCTTTACAAATATTAGAAACTTACTACCTACTAAACGTTTTTAGCTATAAGTTTCTCTTAGCTAAAAGCCAAGTTTTTAGAACGGATAATATACAACTAAATAAAAAGCACGTTTTAATGAATAATGATAATGTCTCATTTACTCATTAACGCTTATATGACAGCAGATATTAACAAAAAATTAATGGATCCGTCCATTAGAAGTCGGTGAAGGTTGAATTAATCATGAAACATTTCAGTTCGTTGCATTTTTTTCAGGATGACACCTTTTTCTTGTCTTATGTGTTAATAACCTGTTATGCAATTGTGCTACTTATTGTGATTGTAATCTGCTGTGTGAATTTTATATAAAAAAAAGAGCAATATCTGTGTGACACGGTGTCTTTCACAGGAATTCGTTCACTTTGTTAATTTTTTGGTATTTACATCGCGCATTGCAGTTAAGCTTTTTAGGACAAGTCAGCTAACGCTATGTCCTACGATTGCAAAGCGATCCGATGCGGGTTTCGCCAATTTAATGCGAAGCGGCGGTTCTGTCCTACGTGCGCACAAACTCGTCCTTCTGCCTCTTTGCTTACTATAATATTTAAGTCCGGTTTCTTGAGCGACATAAGCAGGAGGTGTGGAGTGACGCGAAAGGATCCCGTCAGGAACTCCCGCGGCCGAGACATTGCAGATAAGTTGCAAGAATGTCGCCTATGCTGGTACGGTCACGTCTTGCGAAAACCGGCTAGTTACGTGGGGAACAAATGTCTTGCCATGGCGCATCTGGCGTACTGGGTAGACCCAAGAAGTGCTGGCTTGACGTCGTAAAGGGTGATATGCACTAAATGACCTTACTAACCAGGATACCGAAGATCGTGCGAGGTGGAGGCGTAAAAGTAGGAAAGCGGACCACGGGCTCCCCGAGAGGGATGCACCCGGGAACATCACTCGGATGATGATGATTATTTAAGTCCGGTGACATTAGCGCGAAAATATCAAACCAATGTATGTGTGGTTGGTCACGTAGGACACCGCAATAGAGTATCATTGTTAGTTCCGTTCGCGCTGCTTCGCTTCGCGTTGAATCGCCTACGTAGGAGACAGAAGTTTGTTGATGTCACGTCTCGCCAGCTTCATTTTATTGTCACGTCCTTACATACGCCCACAATTCATAAAGACATTATCACACGATATAGGACAGTTGACATAATACTATTTTCGCTTTGTAAATTCCTTGATTATAATCTGCAAGCTCGCAAATACCTACATATTTGCGAATTGAGCTGATTGGCTTATGAGAAAATTAAGGATGTTATAGTTGAAGTGATCATTTTGTCGCTGTGTCATTGTTAGAGCTCACAGATTGGAGACTTTATGTCGACCGATCGTTCATAGACAGTTATTTGAAGGCAATGGTCAATCATTGAATATCAGCTACAGGTCGTCCATTAATGAACATAGGTCTCCCTAAAGTCAGAGCTATCAGTCATATTCCTTTTGCATCCAACAGTTTCCCGCGACCTTAATTAATCAATAGTTTACGCAATTATAAGAACTAGTATCTTTTTATACCTACCTATAGATAATACTTATTAGATATACCTATAGTTTATCTTGTAACAGCCAGCCGCTGCACTAACGATTATTAGATCAATAAAATCGGACATAAGTAAAAATGTGCAACTTAGTCAAAAGTGTCATGTAAGCTATTGTTCCTATAGCCAGGTAACCGACCTTTTAGACGGCGGCCATTAAAAATCCCCCCGCTCTAGACCTGTTTTAACAAATCAGTCGAAACTCAGCCGTTCGTGGAGTCGCATGTCTTTGTTTTCGGCACTTTTGTTCGCACTATAACTTCGCTTCACAGTTGTGTGTTTGTGTGGTTCAATTTAGAAAAAACTTTTATTGGATATGGCAGAAGAAGGTATGTACTACATTTTAAAATATTACATGATTACTTTGTCGTATAAAATTTATATTTTTATGTGATATGAAAACAGTTACAATTTAGGTACATTTTTTTGCTTTACTTTTTCAAACAATCGTGTTTTTATGTATATGTCGTGTCTTGTCGGGCTACAACTTTTATAACAATATAATAATTGATTTGTTGGCTATTGTAAATCATAATAAAACCATCCGCCTACGTCCGCCATTTTGTTTTATATGACTTTTAAATCGTACGTAAAAATTACACAATTATTTTAAGTTAATATATTTATTTATTTGTCGTACAGATAATTCGAGAACTATCAAGATATTTACTAGAAGAGCATTGTGGGAGATCTTGAATGAATTCAAGGGCCACAAAATAGAAGAAAAGTTTTTATTGTTTGAAGATAGACTTGTCCAATTGACAAATTGTCCGGAACATGAGAAACATAAAATGGTAAATGGTTTGAAGCACTTTAAAAGTGAATTCAAAAAGAAGTGGAGAGGAGCTTCATACAAAGAAGAACGGTTTTTAAAAAGTAATGAAGTGTGGCTTACTTCTTCGATGGAATTACCTAACTGGCCTGAAATGACCTTACCAAAACCTGGACGTCCAAAAAAATCATTTGAAGATGTGTGTGACCGTAGCAAACGGAGAAAAACAAAAGATCTGCGTGAACAAGTATCTGTCGAGGAGTTGACTTATGCTGCTGGCGTGAGTCAGGGCACTTCAGGAAATAAAGATGCATCAAAAATAATTAAAGAATTAATGGCTTCACCCACCAGAGCTACTAAACTTAGAAAAGTTATTTCTAGTACCAAGAAGCAAACAACTGTAAAAAAATATACGCCAGCAGAAGCACTGGCTATCTTTGTTGAAGGTGATTTCACTAGAAGACAATGGGAAATAATCCACAGATCTGGTAAAGCTATTTACCCATGCTATTCTGTCATACAAATGGCTAAGATTGAATGTTATCCCGAGGAAGAATCAATACATGTCACTGAGACAAGCGCAGAAGTTAAACTTCAAGCATTACTAAATCACACTGCATTGCGCTTGTACAAATATATAGCGGAGGTTGTCAATACGTCATGCACTGAAGAAGAAAAACAAAATATGGTGTTAATTTCGAAATGGGGATGTGACGGATCTCAGCAGACACAATACAAGCAAAAATTCGAAAATCACGGAGATAGTGATGCAAATATTTTTCAAAGCTCACTAGTGCCTCTAAGACTATCTGTTATCATTGAAGAAGAGGAGAAAAAAATCATTTGGCAAAATCCGGTTCCGTCTTCAGTCAGATTCTGCAGACCCATACGTATAAGATTTATAAATGAAACAAAAGATATCACAAAACAAGAAATACAATACATTGAAAACCAAGCCGAACAGCTTCAGGAGACAGAAATTGATGGCAGCAAAATAAAACATAAACTGTTACTTACCATGATTGATGGCAAGGTATGTAATGCTGCTACAGACACCTCATCTACAATGAGATGCTACATTTGCGGACAGACTTCGAAGGATTTTAATAAATTAATTAAAAAAGAAAGTAAAGTAGAAACGTTGAAGTTTGGATTATCAATTCTTCACGCAAGAATTCGATTTTTCGAATCTATTTTACATTTAGCCTATAAATTGCCTTTACAAAAATGGCAAGCACGGTCTACAGAAGAAAAAATAATTGTAAAAGAGACTAAAGAAAAACTACAAAAAGCCTTTAAAGAGGAAATGGGATTACTCGTAGATGTTCCCAAAGCAGGGTTTGGGAACACTAATGACGGGAACACGTCAAGGAGATTTTTTGCAGATCCGGAATGCTCCTCAAGAATAACTGGCATCAATGTCGATTTAATAAAAAGGTTTAAAATTATATTAGAAGTAATATCAAGTGGCAATAACATTGATGTAGAAAAATTTGAAGCATACGCAAATGAAACTGCAAAAATATATGTCGATCTGTATGGTTGGCATCCCATGTCACCAACCATACACAAAATTTTGATACATGGAGGTGAAGTAATAGCTCATGCACTCCTACCTATTGGCCAGTTATCGGAAGAGGCAGCTGAAGCCCGAAACAAACATTTTAGGCAATACAGATTACATTTTTCCCGCAAATTTTCGCGCAGAGACTGCAACATAGATATAATAAACAGACTTCTTTTAAGTTCAGATCCATTTATCAGCTGCAGCAGAAAGACGCAAAATAAAAAAAGACAGCCTTTCTCAAAGGAGGCAATAGAAATGATGTCTGCCAGCACGGTATTTAAAAATAGACAAAGCGAAGACGAAAGTTCCGACGAAGAAGAAGTTGAAGAATCCTAAAAATGTAAAAAGATGTAAAATTTTAAATATATAATTATTATATTGGTCAAACTTTGTGTTTTATTTAATTTAATTGCACATAAAATTATATAAATAAATTAAATATTTTTGTCCGATTTTTTCACTCAAATACTCGTTAGTGCGCTGTCGAATAAAACAAAATAAACATCACAACTAAAGCATGTGTTTCGTATTAGACTAAATGTGCAGATTCATATCTTTTTGACCCTGAACTTCTATTGAAGTTGATCAGTGGATTGATGTCAATCTGTTCGACAGTTTCTGATACAAAGATGCTTTGTGCGAGGCACTGAGCGGATGTTATGAATACAATTTACTTTGATACAATACTGCAGTAGTTTTGTTAAGATCGGTGATGAAAACTTGACTGTTTGTTATCACTTGTGAATTGTTTAGCTTCTTTGAATTTAAATTGACTGCGATTTTCTTTGTTCGGGATTAGTTGATGATAATATGTTGGGAAATCGTATATCTCAAATAGATGTAGGTAGGTGTAAAAATTCCTATTGGTATTTCTATGTAAGTATATTATTAATTTGATCGTTGGATTCAAAAATCATTATTCTTGATTGAAGCTCAAAATACACTGACTAAAGTCCCAAGATTGTTCTAAAACTCTTGCTGTTGTTCTTAATTTTAATGTCTTCTTCTTTCTACCCTTTTCTACTATCTTGACACAAAATGTCATTCCTCTTCACGCCTCTCTATTCCCCATCAAGTCTGCGTTAACTCTCCATTGCCCCATATCCAAAGCTCTTCTTTAGCTGTACTCTTATGGTGACATAAGAATCCTCTCACCGTATAACGTGACCGAATCACGCCAGTCTACTTCTTTTCAACTTGTCAATAACAGCTGCTACTGAAAGTAGTCTTTCTCTTAAATACTAGTTTCTATTATCTTATTATTTTTCGATCATTCTCAAAGATCCATTGGCACTAGTCTAGTGATATTTTTTTAACCGCCGACACATAAACGACGGGGTGTTTTAAGTTTGACTTAGCTCTGTGTGTGTGTCTGTCTGTGGCATCGTAGCTCCTGAACGGCTGATCCGATTTTGAGTTTGTTTCTTTTGTTTCAATTTGGATCCAGATTTCAAATTCTGGATCTACTGAGTCCTTCTTTCTTGTCAATTTCTTCCCAGGTCGATCATGGATCTACTGAGATTTTTCTTTCTTATATAGGTAAGTACTTAATTAATGCAAGTATGTCAACTCCCAATTTTAAAGTCACGAAGTTAACAAGAGTAACTAGTTCAAAACACAACATGAATCTACTCTGACCAACGTACTATCCACTCATTGTAATCAATGTCTAGGTCGACTAAAATGGTGGTGAAACTGAGTTGGCCAGGCATTGTCTGATTTCCGGCTTTAGTTTCTTTTATTTGCGTTGAGTAATCAATTAAACAAAGAAGTTCCTAGTCGTTAATTACAAACTCTATCCCAAAGTATTTGGTCGCTAGAAAGTGGCGACGAATAAGCCGATTGTAGCATTTGAGACGATTCATTTTAGCCCGAGCTATGTGTTGATGATACGTAAGTCAGTTAGTCAAGACTTTTATATTTATACAGAATACAGATTTTTTATACAGGATTTTATATTTGGATAGATAAAATAAAAAAGAATTGTTGAGAAAAGAAAAAATATTTATAAAAATTAATCAGTTGGTATGGTAAGTGGGTATAGGTTTCTCAGTACGTTACATTAATGTTACATTATACCGATAGAAACTTCTTCATCGTAATCAAAAAATAACTTGCTTAAATCATCAACCTTAGTAGCAAATAATATAGGTTGACTACCTTACCTAATGGCTTAAAATCATATTTTTTTCGGGTGCCCCTAAATTGCTTTAAAGAGCTTACTTACTTACTTCTTACAATTTTCTCACGATAATATTAAGAACACTTGTATAGAGTATGTAAGTACTTAAATACTTACTTAACTTATTCGAAATTCTTACAATGATTTGTTTAGCATGTTAAATGAATACATTGTTAGGTATCCATGATCTTCTCACATTAACATTGTTCAATAGGGATGCTTTATTTCGTCTTGTTTGTTAGCGACGCGGTAGCTAGGTCCGTTTATGCTTTGCCTGCCGTTCTGACGATGCGCGTTCGTATCTCGTAAGTGTCAACTCTTTTTGTTAGGCAACTTTGTTTTGTAAGACGTGCAGCTTTGTCCTTGATAATGACATTCGAACTGAGACCGCAAGGCGTGGCACAAGTGTTGTCCTTGAATTACCGTGCGAAATCATATTTTTGAAATTACAGAAAAAGTACCTATTGCGGAAATATTATATAAACCATATTATAACTAATATAGCTATTACTGTGAAAGTGTGGTTGCTGTCGAAGGGGTGAGTGCTTGAATAAAACCATAAATAATCAGTAGGTAGGTACATCCCTAACCGTGTTGCTAAGGTTTGTTATTTGTATTGTTTTAGCCTATCGCAACGCCCTTTTTGAATATCACGAAGATAGTGGCGAGGATTATAATCAACACAGTTCCAATCCATAATCTCATGTTCGCTGAGCTAATTTACTTACCGGGATTGGCAGGGTTCCTCATACTTACCAACTAAAGTGAAAACCCTCCTGGCGTCCATAAACATAATAGTACTTAATTTAAATAAGTTAATTCATAGGTTAAGAACGTTTGGTTTAGGTTTACTTCTTTAGTTAGGCACTAGGGTTAATAATAGGTTAAGATTGTATGTTTCGTTAACAAAAATATATGTGGGTAGTTCCGTGTACCTACTTACCTAGTTCTTTTATTTGCCAGTTCCACCGAAATTGATCGTAATAAATGGCGCACAACGTAAAATTCATTATATAACTCATAATTATTAAGCCCTTCTATGTATTTTGGTGTTACGAGTGGAATTTGGCGCAAGAATTTGTAAGGCAAATAGTAGGTACTAGAGACTTTAAGTGTCATACATTTGTTTTAACTTACTTAAGTAGCAGCAATAATTAATTTAAAACGGATGTTGCGCTTTCTAGGATTTAAGTATTAATGAATGTGTTAGCTAGCAAAAAATTTTTTGTTGTGAATGTGTAGTTCATCCTAGCAGGAATCGTGTTATGAGTGTGTAGTTCGTACTAGCAAAAAAAAAAAAAAAAAAAATGTTTTAAATTAATTTGGTATAATTAAAAGCGGAAAATAAATGATGCCTATAAGAAATGCGTGATTAGCAAAAAAAAAAAAAATATTTTTGTAAAATTAAAAGCGGGAAATTTAAATAAGGGTCGGTCAGTAAGATAAGTTGGTTTCATTAAGTCATCAGGCATACCCACTTACTTTCATTGTACTTGTTATATTACTTACTCAAAATGGATCCCAATTTTTTACTAAAAGATGAATTAGAGTTCGAATTGTCATGTAGGGGTATATTCATCAAAAATTTAGTGTCGGTCCAAAAGAAACTATTAAAAGAGTTACTTGCGTCGGAAAATGCGGGTGAGGCATCATACGGTATTAAAGCTCCTCAAGTAAGTCTGGAAAATCCAAGCTTGGAATTGGAAACATGTGCTTCTAAGCTTGAAATTCTTAGTAACTACATAACAGAAACCACAGACAAACCTGACAGGCAGTTGTTTAGGCGTCTTATCTCTAGATTGTACCACGTCCAAAATAGGCTAGATTTTCTAGTGCCTCAGAATGAAACTGAGACGGTTACTCGGGATGATCTCAAGAATAAAGCAGAAGATCTATTAGTGAAATTAGAAACACGAGACGAAATGCCAGATGAAGGTAATTTATCGGTGGATGACAAAAAGATATTGCAAGAAACTCTAGGCGATCTAGGAAAGAAAATAATCATGAAATTAGAGGGCGAAAAACAGTTAACAAAACAGGTTTCAGTTGCTTTTGACGATAATGAAAATGAAGAAATGTTTTTCCACAAAAATGATAATGAAAAGAATCAATCCAACTTAAAAACGTCAAAATTGTTTAGAGCCTCAACTGTTGATGACGGCTATTCCAAGCGCAAGTTAGTGCCAATTAGTCAATGGGGGGTCAAGTTTTCTGGTAGTAGTAATTCTAGTGTAAATGCTTTTATTGAAAGAGTGGATGAGCTCAAAAACGCTAGGAATGCTGATAATGATGACTTATGGCAATATGCGATTGATTTCTTTGAAGGTGACGCTCTCATCTGGTTTAGGGCCAATAAGGAATATGTCACGTGCTGGTCTGAATTGGTCACATTATTGAAACGCACCTTTCAGGCACCAGATTATCAAGAACGGCTACTTAGAGAAATACACGCTAGAACTCAGGGCAAAGATGAGTCAGTCACCATTTTTGTTTCGGTCATGCAAAACATGTTCAACAGGCTTCCAAGTAAACTAAACGTAAGGGAAAAAATATCGATTATACTAAAAAACCTTCAACCATACTATCAAAGAGCGGTATGTCGTGACGAATTCTCCTCAATCGCAGAATTGACTAGTGTGTTGCGTATTATTGAAAGAACTAAGCTCAGCTGTGAAACCTTCGAAGATCCAAAAGTTTTAAAATCAACTTTGGAACCTGATCTAGCATATAAAGTCTCGCAGAACGTGTGCGCTATCCAACAACCTGTAGAAGTAGACGCAATCATAGCAGACAATAAGCGTTGTTGGAATTGCCGGGAGCTAGGACATACATTCAGGTTTTGTAAGTTACCACGGCAGCGTCTTTTCTGTTTCCGTTGTGGAAAATTTGGTAACACATCTAATAAGTGTTCATGTAAGGGAAACGAACAAGGGGAAAGGTTACCCAAGGCTGCCAACTAAACCTTTCCCTGGATCGTAATGGTGAGGAATGGCAGAAATGGCTCCGTAAAATAAATAAAGTATTTGCACACGGTGAACTGTGTCCCCTAGTTTTAACTAAACCTTATGACAATAGGACATTTATCGAAATTAATGTCCTAGAGCGGAAGTTTGTAGGCTTGTTAGATAGTGGTGCTAACTGCTCAGTTATTAATTTTGAATTCGCTGACAAACTTAAAGGTCTTGGCCTTAAACCTCATTCAAGAAATTGTTCAAAGGTGTCAACTGCAGATGGTGCGAGATATAACTTGACACAAACATTTGATGTGCCGATTAAATTCGATAATCAATTTCAGGTTATATCGTTAGGAGTGTTAGAAAGGTCGGTTCATCAGTTGATATTAGGGAAAGACTTTTTTGATAGATTTGGGGTATCTCTTAACTTTAGAAATACTCCAGTTGTAGGCAATGACATGATTTGCAACTTATCAGACGATCAGGCAATAATAGATAGGAATGAGCTAGATGCTCATCAATTAAAAGCTCTTACTGAAATTATAGATGAAATGAAGCAAAATATCGGCCAAGGTTTAGGAAGAACTTCCTTAATAAAGCACACTATCGACACAGGGAGTCATAAACCAATAAGACAAAAGCAATATGAATTTTCTCCAGTCATAAATAAACAAATTGAAGCTGAACTGGACAATATGCTAAGCACTGATGTGGTTGAACGATCATATAGTGAATGGTGTTCGCCTGTGGTAATAGTTAAGAAGCCAAATGGTGAGAATAGATTGTGTTTAGATAGTCGTCAGTTAAATAAAATTACTAAACGAGATACTTACCCACTACCTCGTGTTTCTGCTATACTAGACAAGTTAAATAACGCAAAATTTCTCAGCTCTATTGATCTGAAATCAGCGTTCTGGCAATTGCCACTGGATGAGACCAGCAAGGAGAAGACCGCTTTCGCTGTCGCTGGCCGTGGTTTATTCCAGTTCAAGGTTATGCCTTTTGGCTTAGTGAATGCATCACAGTCACAACAAAGGCTGATGGATATCTTATTTCAGTCACATGAGTACAAAATTTGGACGTATCTTGATGACGTCATTATTAGTTCGGCTACTTTTGAGGAGCATTTAGACTCGTTGAGACATGTTACGAAGGTCCTAAAGGAAGCCAATTTAACTATAAACTTCGATAAGTGTAAGTTTGCTAGGTCAAGTCTGAAGTACTTGGGTTATGTGGTGGACAGAGACGGGCTTCGAACAGATCCAGAAAAAGTTTCTGCAATTTTGAACTTCCCAAGACCTAACAATTACACAGAACTGAAACGATTCGTTGGTTTGGCGAGCTGGTATAGAAGGTTCGTAAAGAACTTTTCTATGATTGCAGCACCCTTACATGACCTCACTAAAGGCAAGAATAAACAGTTAAATTGGACACCGGAGGCGGAGGAGGCGTTTCTAAAGCTAAAAACACTCTTAACATCAACTCCGGTGATGTCCTGTCCTGATTTCTCTAAGCCATTTATCATACAATGTGACGCTTCTAACGAAGGCATAGGTGCTGTCTTGTGTCAAAAAACAGATGAGATTGATCA
Organism: Idaea aversata; assembly: GCA_907269075.1. NCBI lineage: Eukaryota > Metazoa > Arthropoda > Insecta > Lepidoptera > Geometridae > Idaea > Idaea aversata. Next base: position 7,138,319 of record OU026084.1, read on the forward strand.
GCCAGTAGCATTTTTGAGTCGTAAATTATCTGAAGTAGAAAAGAGATATTCTACGTCGGAAAGGGAACTACTGAGTGTTGTTTATGCAATTGAGAAGTTTCGCCCATATATAGATGGACTCCATTTTACAGTAGTTACCGATCACAGTGCGCTGCAGTGGTTACACAAAATGAAAGATCCGCATGGTAGGCTGGCAAGGTGGGCCATGAAGCTGCAGCAATTTTCATTCGACATAATACATAAACCAGGCAAATGTAATGTAGTGCCTGATGCGCTTTCTCGCGCTGCTATTGAATTGAACGTGTTGGAAATAGCAGATAGATATAAAGATGAATTTTACCATGCTAAGGTAAAAGATCTAAACTTGAGTAAAGATAAATCTACCGGGTGGATAGTTGACAACGGGTTGTTATATAAAAATGTAAACTTAAAGCAATACCCTAATAATGAACACGTATGGAAACTATACATTCCTGAAGCTTTAAGACCTGAAATCTTGAAATTGTGCCATGATGACCCCAAGGCGGGACATTTTGGGATTCGTAAAACCCTATATAGGATTAAGAGGGACTATTACTGGCCAAAAATGTTCCACGATGTTGAATCGTATGTAAAAAATTGTGTAGTATGCGCGAAACACAAAGTAGTACAAGATCTTCCGCTTGGCAAAATGGGACAACATCGGGAGGTAACTTCCCCTTGGCAAATCATCTCGTTGGATCTTATGGGTCCATTCCCCAAAAGCAAAAAAGGAAACACAATGTTACTGGTTATTACATGCCTATTTAGTAAAATCAACTTTTTATTCCCTTTGCGAACAGCTAAGGCAGATAAAATTTGTGAAATTTTGGAGGAACAGATATTACTGTACGGCTCTCCATCTGCGATTATATGTGATAATGGGAAACAATTCAGTGGTAATTTGTTTAAGGAACTAGCCACTAAGTATAACTACAAGTTGTGGTTTACGCCAAACTACCATCCACAGGGCAATCCAACGGAAAGGGTTAACAGGGTCATAGGTACCATGATCTCGTCTTACATCAAATGTAAGAGACATAATGAATGGGATATTCACCTGGGTGAGATAGGTCATGCAATTCGGACAGCTGTCCATGACGCTACTGGTTTTACACCATCATATTTGTTCTTTGGAAGAGAGACAAGCATTGCCGACATAGCTCTTCCTCTAACCTCAGAAGAAACCACTTTAACAGTTAATAACGACCTTAATGTTAATGTTGAGAAGTTTATAGAAGACTTACATAAAAGGGATGAAATTTTTCAAGAAGTAGGAAAACAGTTAAGAAGATCTCATGAGAACAGCGTGAAAACTTATAATTTAAGAAAAAGATCAGCTAATTTTGAAATAGGAGACACGGTTTGGAAGCGGACTAAGTTTTTATCAAATGCAAGTAATAAGTTCATGTCTAAATTAGCGCCAAAATTTGAAAAAACAGTTATTACTGATAAAATTTCAGACAACATTTATAGATTATCAAGTATGGCCGGAAAAGATTTAGGTTCATGGCATGTTAAAGATTTAAAGCCGGTGTAGGTGGTTAAATGACGAATAATAGCTACGATTAAAAAAAAAAAAAAAAAAAAAATGTAACCTGATTTTTTTTTTTTTTCATTGGGGAGGGAGATATTTGTTAGGTATCCATGATCTTCTCACATTAACATTGTTCAATAGGGATGCTTTATTTCGTCTTGTTTGTTAGCGACGCGGTAGCTAGGTCCGTTTATGCTTTGCCTGCCGTTCTGACGATGCGCGTTCGTATCTCGTAAGTGTCAACTCTTTTTGTTAGGCAACTTTGTTTTGTAAGACGTGCAGCTTTGTCCTTGATAATGACATTCGAACTGAGACCGCAAGGCGTGGCACAAGTGTTGTCCTTGAATTACCGTGCGAAATAATATTTTTGAAATTACAGAAAAAGTACCTATTGCGGAAATATTATATAAACCATATTATAACTAATATAGCTATTACTGTGAAAGTGTGGTTGCTGTCGAAGGGGTGAGTGCTTGAATAAAACCATAAATAATCAGTAGGTAGGTACATCCCTAACCGTGTTGCTAAGGTTTGTTATTTGTATTGTTTTAGCCTATCGCAACGCCCTTTTTGAATATCACGAAGATAGTGGCGAGGATTATAATCAACACAGTTCCAATCCATAATCTCATGTTCGCTGAGCTAATTTACTTACCGGGATTGGCAGGGTTCCTCATACTTACCAACTAAAGTGAAAACCCTCCTGGCGTCCATAAACATAATAGTACTTAATTTAAATAAGTTAATTCATAGGTTAAGAACGTTTGGTTTAGGTTTACTTCTTTAGTTAGGCACTAGGGTTAATAATAGGTTAAGATTGTATGTTTCGTTAACAAAAATATATGTGGGTAGTTCCGTGTACCTACTTACCTAGTTCTTTTATTTGCCAGTTCCACCGAAATTGATCGTAATAACATCATGCATACAATGTTAAGGAAAGCTGCAAACGAGCTTTTCAAACGCCGAGTGGCGTCGTATAATACACACTGAAAATTCTCAAAAATAACAATTAAACACATAAATGAACTAACAAAGTTAATACCACAATAAAAGAGGTGATGCTAGGTATTATACTAATATATTTGTTCGATAGTAGGAATCGAACCCGCAATCTTCTACGTCACAGAGATGTTCCTCCGTGCCACAGAGCTTAGGTAGTCAAAATAATCTCTATATATATAAAATTCTTGTGTCACGGGGTTCGAACTTGAACTCCTCCGAAACGGCTCGACCGATTCTCATGAAATTTTGTGAGCATATTCAGTAGGTCTGAGAATCGGCCAACATCTATTTTTTTATTTGTTTTTTTTTTAATTTTTTTTTGTAAATAGCAAAACAACGTTTGCCGGGACAGCTAGTAATCTATAAAAGAAACTAGCGTCAAAAAATCTCGTCTAATGAGCTTTTATGAGCTTATTTCTTTAAAAAGACAGATTTATTGCCCCGAAGATAATTGTGAGTTGTAATTGTAATTGTGAACCGATGAGAAAGTAGTTGATGGGCGAGGGACGTCATGTTAATGAAATATCCAGTGTTACTGAAACGAAACGCCTTATGTCAGTAGGTTACGGAAATGATGTAAATTAAATTGTCCACAAGTAAAAGTAAAAAGTTCTGCCAAGTAAAGGTCATATTCAGTGAATTTAAAATGACGTAATGATTGATATGGTAGAAAATTATCTGCTTTGAATGAAGAAAGTACGACATAAAGTAGGTTTAAGGAAAAATAATCATTTAAGTACACTGATAATAGAGAAAGGTCAAAAAGTATTAGAAGCAATATTACAAAAAATGACTAAACAGTAGAACAGGCATTTATAGTTTTTAAAGCTTATGCCTTTCTGTAATTTCCTATGATAACTAATGTTATTAACTAATTAACAAAATTGTACAAAAATCAAACAAAAAAAATCAGGTCTATGAGCCTCATAAAAACAGAAGAACAAGAACTTATAGGTTTTTAAATCTTCTCTGTCTGTTTTTCCGTATGTTAAATAGGCAATTAAAATATAATAAATCTATTGAAATCTGGAAGAAATCTGGTATATTTTTACAGGTAATTTTTCTTGGATGGTCGTGGTCGTGGTATTAGAAATTGAATTATATTCGAAAAACAAACTTCCTGTAGGTATATCTGCGGGGCGCATCTAGTAATCAATATAATTGTTTTCAAGGAAAATTCATGCTTCAAATACATATTTGAATGACACCAATTTGCGTTCTCATTCAATCTAGTCGGTCGTTAAAACTGTACATCTATACTAATCATAAAGGTTTATCAAGCCATGCGTTCACGGTCAAAATATGTTTCAACGACAGAGCTATATTTACTGTTCCAACTGGACAATGCACGTAATAGTCCAACGATTACACGTTCGACACGTCTTGTGATCGCGTGACCACGTCACGTCTGACGACGTCGTGACACTCATTGTACTGTTAAATCGTTATCTAGCCACTTTTCACTTCCCCCCGCTCGTCTGTTATCATGATTTACTACCCACTTTACTAAACAGCATTTACGTACTAATAACAGTTTCTTTACCAAAACGGTCCATTTGTTGTATTGTTTTAACGGTAGTTTATGATTATGAGTGACTTTAGTCGAAGTGTCTACTGCCTACTTAAGGTGAAAGGGTACCTGCGCGCTCTCCATACAAACGTAGTCGACTGTTTCCTCCCTGGATAATGACACTAGCACAAATATTTTTGTGCCATTAAACCTATAACTGCCATGACTATGCCCCTATGTTTTGGTTTTTTTCATTTTATAATTATCATGGAAATTAAAATTAAAAATAAAAAAAAACAAAAAATAGGGGCATTGTCATGGTAGTTATAAGTTTTATGCACCAAAAATATTTGCTCTAGTGTCATTATCCAGGGAGAAAACAGTCGACTTCGTTTGTAATAGTTTGTATGGAGAAAGCCCCCGGTACCCTTTCCTCTTAAAGCTTTATACCATAAAACCGGTCAACATCATTATAAATACTGAGGTTAAAAATATAAAATTGTCATTAATTAACTGCAAGAAAAGGAAATTAAACAATTACAATAAACACATCAAGCGACTCGCTCAAAACACTTTTAATTTCGAATTCGAGTCCTTGATTCGCAAAAAAGACTTTACTGAAACCGCTATCAAATAACACGATAAGAACGTTTAAGTAACAAAAACCGACATTTTCATCGGTACTAACACACAATTCGCCTGTAAAAATAAAATATAAAGTTTAATATTAATGTTTATGGCTTATTCAAAACTGCATTCGCGGTATACCTACCTTTCTTGATTTTAATCTTTAATGTTGAGGCTTAAGGTTTATTTGCAATTTGTAGTGAATTGGCGACATTACGTGTGGCTAAAGTGCGAGGGATTGCGGCATGCGCATGCGACGATAAGGTGCGTTCCAGTTGGGACAGGGTCGTGGCACACTTGCCCGCGGCCGATCGCCGTGACCTAACGGGATGCACTTGACTTTCAGTGCTTATTTGATTTTATGATCTAGACGTGGTAAGATCGCTAGATTATAACTTCCGATAACACCTAAGGATAAAATGTAAACAATGCCGTTATTTGTTGATAATTAATTGAATGAGTAGATTGTGATGTGGAAGTTTTGATTATCATCTTTTAATTGGTTATTTTGATTATGTTATGTTTGATTGGTTGCGACGCATTAGACCAAAAACCCGAAAGGCCAATACATACATACATTTTTGGCGCATCGCGTATTTATAGATTCGTCAATTCGTGAATGATCATGTTAGTAAATTGTTACCTATGTTTATACAATCGATCGACGCTGATTGTATTCGCAACTATTAACTGTTTGGCGCCGGATATTTTTAAAAGTGGCTCTCACTATCAGAGTGTCAATTAATGGAACAATGGCATACACATTTTTTAATTCCAAAATTCTCACAGAATCGGGACATGGGTAGAGCTGTGAGGCGAGAATTATAATCATTCGTCCTCAAAAATTTAAATTAAATACCCAATACCTACAAAAAAATAATCTCTACGATTTGTCTCGACTCTTCTCGTAAAGCTTTGTTAGGTATTTGGTTGGACAGATGGTTACATTTGTGACAATGTTACAAATGGTTATCTTTAAAACATTTTTTCTTTTGTTTGTTTATTTTTTTTCCTTGTAAACACCACAACTTCACAAGGTATCCTTATTCTTAGCAAATTATACTTTTTTATTTTCTTGTACCCTTTCTGTTGCTGATTGTGTTCTCATATCACTTTTTTTGGTTTTCTTTATTATGTTTGAATTTCTTTGAATCTTGAGTATGTATATTATACAGAAGTTATCAACATTTTTAGCATGGAAACATAGGTTTTTTTGGATAGGTAACAAAAAAGCTCCTTAGTGTAGTAGTACATGGGTTCTTTTGGATCGGTTGTTCAACATCTGCTTATTCAAAGTAAAGTCAGGAACTTGTTCTATGCCTTTGCACCGTGGTTAGTTCAACCTACTTAGTTTCTCATGATGTTTTCCTTCTTTATCAAAAAGAGAAGTTGCCCTAGCGACTAAAATATTGCAGTAACTTAATTTCAAAACATCGACTAGGTACGTTTAAAGCTGGCTCAACACGGTCCATTAAAGATAATGTTACGCGAGTTATTAAGGTAAAGGTTTAACGTATCAAGATCGCACGTGACTTTAACTCGTTACGCTGGATTTAAATACTTTCCGTTTTTACGATACTACTTCTAGGCTTTTGTACAGAAATATTTTTTTATGGAATGCGAAATTTGATCGTAACACGAGAATATTCCGATATAGAATTTAATATGCCGTGAAGAATGCATTGACGGAATATGTAGGTAATGATGAGCTTTGTGAAAGAATTAACATGGTATTAATCTCCGATATGCGTTCCGAATTTGAAATCTTGCCTGCAACATCCAATACGATAGTTATTATCATCCTACGCAAGACAGCAAGCATTGTTGGACCACCAAGAGAGAGGGTGCTAGCGACTGGACTTAATAATCCAATAGGTAATCTAAGTTTTAGGCATTCAGCTGTTTAGGTCCATTACTTTTTGGATGGTGTGCATCCTAGGAAGTTTGAATTTCAGGCATTTTGCTATTAAGGCAAATTACTCTTTAGGCGATTTGCGTTTTAGACGTCGCACTCATGAGGGAATGGGGTAAGGGAAATTTTCTTATGGCTTGTGTTAGAACTAAAACATTATGATTATCCTTTGAACTCATCAATTCGAATGAGTTTATCCCCAATATGAAGTAGGCACCTGTTAGCGTCTATGCCTAAATTCTTTTTCTCATAGGAGGAAAATTAAATTTTTTTTCTCATTTTATAAGGCTACGAATCACGACTTACCTAAAATGAATGATAAAAGCAATACATTAACGCAGGACTTTACATAATAAGTCTGGAATCGGGCGTGACCTATGAGCGTCCAGCCGGCCCTTGTAAGGGCAGACGCCGAATGTCGCAAGCCCCAGCTGATTCGAGGTCATGACTTGGACTTTTCCTTCGTTAGGGCCGCTTTATCAATGCTTTGTGAACACTCCTTTGCCGATATGGTCATGTTTACAAAGTTAACTCTGGATGGGTGGGTAGGTATTATAGGTACCTACAGTAAGGGTCATAAGTAAATGATCAGTTTGCTACAATAATACTATCAACAAGTATTGGAGTTACGACCTTCTTCTAATAGACGTTACACACAATCCTAAATACTTGAATTAAAAGTACTCAGTGTGATTATTATTTTCAACATGTTAGCTAAGTCTTTAGTTGGCCTAGTGGTATAAGCCGCCACCCGCTACACCAACCGACGTGGGTTCGATCCACAGGTTACGTTGTTATAATGTTCAAATAGTGCTGCACGGGATTGTAAACGTAACGGTGGGCAGATACTTTTGACCGTGGATTGTATGTTTGTGCGTGTTAGGTATGATTTGCTTTTATTTTGCAGTTTGTTCTTTGCTTTAAGATGTCGTTAGTAAATCAGAACTTTGTTTATTTATTTTTATGTTTGTTTGAATATTTGATTGTTGGTTCCCTTTTCACGGTCAAACGACTGAACTTACTTTACTGATACTTATTAACCGACTTCAAAAAAAGGAGGAGGTTCTCAATTCGGTTGTATGTACCTATGTTTTTTTTGTTCTCTAAATATTCTTTTTAATTTTCTGTCTTTTTTGTGTTCTTATGTTTTTTTGTCGACAACTCTTAAACTGTTCTAAATATTTATTTTTGTCGTGTGCTTGTCCAAATTATTTTTTTTCTATTCTATTCTAAACCGATTTGGTTGAAAATTGACATTAAATATCTTTCTCCATCCCCTAAAGTTTATGGATATATGATAAAGGAAGGTTATTGAATACTTGATTTCGAAATTCCCACGGGACCTACGCGGGTGAAACCGCGAGGCGCGGCTAGAGTCATCACTACATAGTATAAAATAAAGTCACTTTTCGCCGTCCCTATATCCCTATGTCCCTTTGTATGCTTAGATCTTTAAAACTACGCAACGGATTTTGATGCGATTTTATAATAGATAGAGTGATTCAAGAGCAAGGTTTATATGTATAATAGGTACATGCATAATATAGCCGTGCTAAGCCGGGGCGGGTTGCTAGTTTAGTTATAAAGTAAAACTGCTTATTTCGTTTTTAAACTAGGACTAACTATAGATCTTCGTCATGAAGTTATAAGAATACGAAACTGAAATGATATTATCAGTACTTAGGTAGGTACCTAAAAATGTTCTATAAATAAAACCCATTGTTTTCTAATCATATAGTTTAATATTCTAGACACCTCAGAAATAAGTGCAATTTTTTGTGTTTTATTATTCAAGGTCTTGACTGAAATAAGCCAGTAATTCTAATGGAATCCTGATCATGTAGGTTTTGGGTATGTGCACGTGCTACACGTAGCACGTAGCTATGTATAGGTACCAAATAGGCACCTATAGATGTCTTCAGTGGTTTTAGTTATACTGAAAAAGCTAACTAACGACTGAATGTGATTTCATAGGCCTAGATATTATGTCAATGAATTAAGGAAAACATCGCTGGCCGCTTGATGTATTTGATATCAAGCGGCCAGCGAAGCGGAAATCGAAGATAGAAAAAAACAAATTAATTACCTACATGTTATATACATATATTTAGATATAACAAATATAGCTCTAAATATTTATGGAATTAGTTTTCCTCTCGCACATGGTCAATCGCTAGGTGCAGGCACACTTAATTTTTTCGATATAAGAGATCTAAGTAGACTTCCACAACAAAAAATGTAATCTAAAAAAAATTTTAGATTACTTACCCGTTAAATGCATTTAGCTAGAATTTAGTAAAATTTGTTTAAGCACAGTGTCATGTAAGCAGCCTCTAGTATCAGACCAATCTTGTTTATTTGTTTCTTTTGTTGCAGTTGGAAAACGTGCAGTGTTGTCTGGACTTCCTCCACGCTCAAAAAGTCCAAGGGCTTGAGCAAGTGACTGCGGTTGACATCAGAGACGCAAAGCTCAAAGCAGTCTTGGCTTTATTTTTCGCGCTCAGCCGTCACAAGCAAGCGTCGAAACAGAGAACAGCGCCATCTAGTAGCAATGCGCCGAACAACGTCAAAAATTCAAGCGAAGACATATCATTAAGTTCCGTGCAACGCATCACAGGTGGCAGCAGTTGTGATGAAGTTTTAACAACGAGGGATAGTGTCAACGGGGAAATGACAACGCTAACTGCAAATAGGTAAGTTTATTTTGTCTTTTTGTAATTAAAAAAAATACATCAGACATTATTAGGTAATTTAATTTCGTTGAACGCTATCTACGGGTTTTACTTTCATATGTGGTTTATCTACTCGACGCTAGATGGCGGTAAAAAAAAAGGTTTACGTGGTTGAATGCTAGATGGCATTAATCTAATATTTCACAAGAATATCGAAAACTAAATAATATACTAGGTAAGATAGGCAGTAGGTTTATAAAGTGAATATTATTAATTCATTATTTGATTCATTATTTTTTAAATAAAAGAACCTAGATACTTACCTACATTGGCGCCCGTGCATTTTCTTGTAAAGACTCGCAAATTATAGATGGTTAAGATTTACATTAAAATTGAACCCGATACTTACCTAGCGTGGATATTTCAGGACAATGACTTTTGGGTCCTTTAGTTTTTTGTACCCTGTGGTTGTAGTAGGTTCCTATAAAAACATTATTCTGTCCGATTTCCGAACGATCATTTATCAGAATTATAGATTTTATTTCCCATTAATTAGTTCCCAAGAACAAATGACTGCCAAAATAACCCATCCAGCAGGTAATAAAAACGAGTTAAAGTATAAATAAACTAAAATGTAACTCGGAAGATCGGAAATGCCTACCGCGGAGCTGTAATAAATCACTTCTACGACTGCTCTGTGACAGTTCTATTTCTGGAATAGCGCCCTCTGTTGGCGAGCTGCCGAGTTACGGTTTACTCATATTCTATGTTTGTAAACAAAGTACAAGCTGAAGTTTAATTGGTTATTATTAGTTAGCTTTTTCAGTGTAAATAAGCAAGTTTCAGATAATATCTGATCTGAAACTTGGTTATTTACACTGAAAAATTGCAGTAGGTAGTTCGGCTAACTACCTACCTACCTACTAGGACAAAAAAGTTGCAACAGACACAATGATTGTAACCGAACTACCTACCTACTGGGCAAACGTAACTAAATGGACTTAGTCCCATCGGCCCCGCTGGCTCTGCCCCGCCAGCGGGGCAGATGGGAAAAAGTGTTGCATCGGCCCCGCTGAACGCAGACGCGGACGCTAGCGGGGCCGATGAAACAAATTAAGTTTCATTTGCCCCGCTATAGGACTTACTTCCGTCGGGCCCGCTAGCAGATGGGAAAAAGAGATTGATTCATCGGCCCCGCTAGCGTCGGCGTCGGCGTTTTGCGGGGACGATGGGTAGGTACAGATCAAGGTACAAATAGAGGCAATCAATACTTAGGTTGCCGAAAAAGGAATGTCTGTAAATAAAATGGTTTGTATGTTAATCAGTTTTTATTGAGTGCTCAAAATACATAATATTTTAATAATAAAAAAATACACACAACAAGAACATCACATGAACATTTTTTAATTTTCATAATCATAGATGACAGTCACACAAATTACATTAATCAGTCTTCATTAATGAACATTAATGCCTAAACTGCTGACAGTTTTGTAAGATGAATATAATATTTTAGGTAAACAACATAACATAAAAAATACAGTATTTGACAAAAAATCAACGAGAGAAAACATTAACATTACAAACTATGTCAGTGTTTCGAGAAAATGTCTACTGGTTATTGGTCCATTTACAAATTTCAAGATCAAGTTATACTATTTAAATAATCAACAAAAAAAAACACAAAACAAGGACATTACTTAATAACTAGTTTCTTAATTTTTAATAGAGCCAGCCGGGCCGATGGGAGTAAGTCTAAGATAGTACCAAAAAGTTAAATGCAAACTCAATATTTTCTATAATATTCTTATAGAAAGTCATACACTGCTTAATGGGACACATCACTCTTGATACATTTGCACACTCAAACTTCTAACTTTTAATAGTTTTTTCATAAATGGTCTAACTTTTACAAGAATTAGAGCAGGAATATAAACAATAATTCAGTGCTTTTATTTATGTAATTGTTATCTTGAACAAAATATGTTTATATTACGTAAAAAACAAAGGCAATTTATGGGACACATCAAAATCAGAATTCAGTTTTTTTTTTGAGAATTGCACAATATGTAACAGCTAAAGAGTGACTATCTCCGAACTTCGCTTTACTTTACTGCGACACAATAATTAGTAATTTTGTGGCCTACTTTCATACTCTCATCACATCATCTTGTCGATATCGATATCGATACTCCCAGTCGATACTTTGGCTCGCACTAGATGCGCGATTTATTGTTGCCTAGGCTACAGAAAATCAACAGAGTTGTCAAAGTCGTCGTAAACTGAAAATCAAAATGTGTCATCCATCAGCGCCTTCTGAAAAATAAATATTGAGGGAATTTATCATCTTTTAAGTGTTCGTATTATTTTACAAGAACCCTCAAGGTGGGTAACATCATAATATCCACATTGGTGACCTCCTAGAAACATGCAGAGGGATGACCAGGCTCCAGGCGGAGCGTGGGCCGACGCTAGTGATGGGAAAGAGTCGAGTGAACCTATCGATGTTTTCAAAGTTGGCATTCGTGTACCACCTTTCTGGCCCGAAGAACCTAAGATTTGGTTTGCTCAAGTGGAGGGACAGTTCGTTATTTCTGGAATTCATAGCGACTCCACCAAGTTTAATTATGTCATTGGACAACTCGACAACCAGTACTCGAGGGAAGTTAAGGACATAATTATCAGCCCTCCAGCGTCCAACCGCTATGAGAAACTGAAGACGGAGCTTATTAAACGACTTTCGGCCTCCAACGAAAAGAAGCTGAAGCAGCTGCTGATGCATGAGGAGTTAGGAGACCGTAAACCATCCCAGTTTCTCCGACACCTGAAGAGTCTCGCCGGCTTAGATGTTCCAGATGATTTTCTTAAGACCATATGGATAAGCCGCTTGCCGCTTGGAGTGCAGACTGTACTCGCCGGACAGCCAGCCACTGCTCGGCTGGATGACTTGGCTGATCTCGCCGATCGGGTCAACGAGATAGCTACATCTACACCGTCTGTGGCATCTACAAGTGCAGCGATTCCTGGGTCGGTGCTGAGCGACCTTTCCAGAGAAGTTGCCGAACTTCGGAAACAACTACAGCAAGTCGCAACTCATGGAAATGGCAGGTCTCGCGCGAGGACCAAGTCATCTGACAGGAGATCGTCATCGACGCAACGGTCGCAGTCCAACTACCGCAAGTTTCCGCTGTGCTGGTACCATCATAAGCACGGTGACAAGGCTAACAGGTGTATTCGGCCGTGCGACTACAAGTCGGAAAACTCCAAGGGCGGTCGGTAATGGCGACTGACGATTGCCCTTCATCATCTGCTGGTCGCCTTTTCGTCACTGACCGATCTTCGAAGACGCAATTCCTGGTCGACACCGGTAGCGACCTCTGTGTCTTCCCGCGGTCAGCTCTTCGTGATCGTCGTGCCAAGACGGACTTCATACTGTGTGCAGCGAACGGAACTAATATTTTTACTTACGGCTACGTACATTTTAACTTAGATTTAGGCTTACGTAGGTCTTATGCTTGGCGATTTATAGTTGCAGATGTAACTAAACCAATCATAGGTGTTGATTTTTTAAATTTTTACAACCTGATTGTAGATTGTCGCAATAAGCGCTTAATCGATAACACCACATCGGTAACTACAAAAGCTATGCCTGCTAATTGTAAAAATGTATTTTCTGTCAAAGTGTTGACTGGTGAGTCTCGTTATCACAAAATTCTTGATGAATTTCCCGAACTCACTCGACCAGCTGGTACACTACGCGCACACACACATAACACACTTCACCATATTCGCACGACTCCAGGGCCTCCAGTTTCTTGCACACCTCGTCGTCTAGCACCTGACAAATTAAAAATTGCTCAAAAGGAATTTGAGTCTATGATTGCCAGTGGGACTGCAAGGCCTTCAGAAAGTCCTTGGGCCTCACCCCTGCATCTGGCGCCTAAAAAGGACAACGGGTGGCGTCCTTGCGGCGATTACCGCATGCTCAATGCCCGCACCGTACCTGATAGGTATCCGATTAGGCACATTCAAGACTTTGCACATAACATTTCAGGCTGTTCTATTTTCAGCACTTTAGATCTTTTAAAGGCCTATAATCAGATACCTGTCAGTGCGGACGATATTCAAAAGACCGCCATTACAACGCCGTTTGGGTTATACGAATTCCCCTATATGAGTTTCGGACTTCGAAATGCTGGACAGACATTCCAACGATTTATCGACGAAGTCACTAGGGGGCTAGATTTCGTTTTTTGTTATTTAGACGATTTTTTAATATTTTCGAGATCCCAAGACGAGCATGAGGACCACCTTCGTACAGTATTCACCAGGCTGAGGGACTACGGCCTACTAATAAACATATCCAAATGCGTTTTTGGGGAAAAAAAGGTAACTTTTTTAGGTTACTCCATCTCTGTGGACGGCACCAGACCTCTAGACACAAAGGTAAAGGCCATCCAGGAGTTTCCCGTACCAAAGAACGTACGTCAGCCAGTGAACGGAAATAAAACATGGAAGCATTCCTAGCGCGCAAAAATGACCCCACGCAGATTGAGCCGCAGTGGGCGGGGCTTGTCAATTGTGCCGCGAAGCAGTTTAGTTCGACTGTGGCAGTCCATGTCAACGTTCGTATTTGGACAATTAATAATATTGTGTAAATTATGCCTTCTTGCGCGGTGAAATGGTGTACCAACAGATCTGATCTGCATAATAAACATGCTCGAATTAGTTATCACATGTAAGTAGCCCCGTTAAGTACTAAATTTATTTTTATAAATTAATTACATGGATCAATTTTTTTTCTATGGGGATGGTGTTATGCCCGATGAACTAAGTAAATTCATGTTGAATATTTATAGTTTAAAATGTGTTTGTTGTGTATTCTGTATATTCCTGATGTGTATTCCTTTCATAGATTTCCAAAAGATCCGAGTCAGAGAGAAGAATGGACTAGAGCAGTTCGCTTGGAAAGGCAGGAACATCAATGGGCCCCAAGCAAAACAACAAGAATTTGTTCAGTCCATTTCCAAGATGACGATTTTTATACGTCTAAAAAAGGATACCAGAAGCTCAAAAAAACGCTATTGTACGGTGAGAATAAATAATCTTCAATCAGTGCGTGTTTGATAATTTGATATTGAAAATATTTTTTTATTTAAAATTATTTCAAGTACCTACCTACATATTTAATATCGCTTTAAATAATTTATTTTACTTACCTATTTATAAAAAGTTTCATGTTTTATATTCAGATGGTATTGTCAAGTTCGACACTCAAAAAATCAAACCCTAAGGAGGGACAACACAAAGATGTACTTTTTATGAGTCCGTTACAAAAAATGCAGATAAATTCTGACAAAGAAAATGTTTCTGTGAAACTTAATCCTCGTTTGGTAAGTTATTAAAGTAATTGACTGAAATATGAATCACAATCATTCTTCCGTGGCATTTTTTAAATTCCTATTTTTATTTTTTAGGTGTCTTGTCCAAGCTGTGGGCATGACTTTGGTATAGCAGCTCATTTAATTGAGGGAGATTCAAATCTGACACGCGATCATCGACAATTAACTTCTCCAATGACAAGAGCTGACTGCAATACGCCTTTGAACATATTATCTTCTGATATTGATTCGGCTTTCAATACACCAAAAACCCAAAAACTAAATCAGGAAGTAAGAAAAAAGACAATACTCTCTGAAAAGCGGTTGTCGAAGATAAAGAGCTTAAGACGGAGAAATGAAAGGCTAATAAAAAATAATGTTTCATTAAAAGACTTAACTAAAGAACTGAGAAAGAGAAACAATAAATTTATTGATGTAGATGTCCAAAAAAAATTATCAAATATTGCTAGTGAAATAATTCGGGGAATTTCAGAACTAAAATTTCTTGAATTATTTTAAGTACAACAATAGTACATTGCGATACAAGTGTGGAAAGTTGATCACTCCATAGAGGCGGTTTATGACGCGCGAGCGGAACGCGAGCGTGGCAAAAGCCGAGATGGAATGATCAATTCACACGTGTATCGTACGACGTTTTTTATCACAGTTGCGAATAAAAAAAAAGACTTGTTAAAATTTTAATAATAAAAAGTTTTTAAGAATTTTAGGTTATGTTTACTATTTTTTGTTAATTACACTCCAATCCAAAAAACAGATTGGCTTTATTCCTTCATTTGCAGTTTTGGCATCATAAAACATAGAGAAAGGAGTGAAATTTTTAAATTTCTTTAAAATGGCGGATATCTCGGAAACAGAGAGACTTTCATAGAACATAACTTTCGTTTTTCTGATCCGGCACAGTGTCCTCTATCCGTAGGTGCCCGCTTGGCCATTCATTACGGGACTGTATATACATAAGCATCGAAATGAATAAAGAAATTTGACTTTGACTTTGACATCTGATTTTATTTGCTTGTAAAATAGGTAATATTTGATTTATGTTAAACTGATAATTCTTCTATTATTTTAAATAAAACCTAAATACCTACATTATTAAAATGTTTTATTCCAAGTACCTAATACCTATCCTTTGCCATTATAAAATATCGCATTTAATTAAATTACTTTTTTAAGCTTTTTTTTATTTTACTCCATTTAGTTACTTATATACATAGTATAGGTTGGTATAGGTAGGTATTATGTATTAAATTACAGAAACATGTTACAGTTTTAAATACATTTATTTAAATAATAGGTAATGATTAATAGTTTTAAACAATAAACTAGCTTAATATATACCTTTATTAAGTTAGTGCAAAAAACAATATTTTTTTTAATGTGACTGGTCACATCATACGTAGTGCATAATACCATCCACGCATCTGACGCACAGAGTCCATATATTGTACAGCCACGTATTGTACGACCCGATAATTGGAAGCCATGATGGCTCCCAAATATCTGGCTGTACAATCCATGGTTTCGAATTACTGGTCGCGAAATACGTGACTGTCTTTTATCTGTACTCCATGATAATTCAGCGACAGTATTGTACGAACTAATATTGTACGACCAGATAATTGGCGACCCCGTTTTATGAAACCGGCGGCTTCGAATTAACTGGTTGTGCAATATCGGTACGGTCACGTATTTCGTGTACATGGCTTTGCTGCTATTGGTCGAATTATTTGACTCCCATTGGTCGACTATTTTTGTTACTTGTTTTGGAGCCTCGTTTACTACTTCCTCCAGACCATAGACATCGGACCAATTTCATACTCCATTTTTTTTTGTACAACGGATGCATGTGGCCAGTGTTGAATATTTCTTGGCCAAGTCTTGCACATTGGCCAAGTTCTTACCTCTTTCAAAATATTTGACATGACATTGACGTTAAGCGTTTGTTTGACATTGACTTAAAAATTCGTCTTGATTTGTTTTATCCCTACTTGATATTATCTATGCGAAAGTCACAATCTGTTAATTTAATTTTTAATAATTTTTCGTCAAAAATTTAGTTAAAAAGGTGACAATAACCTACATGACATAATCATAGTTTATTATTTTTTATAAAATTACAGTATTTGTTAATATTTCTTAAAAAAAAGTTTAATTTTTGTAAGCAATGGTCTAAAAATGTTCTAATAAGTAACCGAATAAAATTAGCTGAAAATAAAAACTCGTCAAATATTCCAATCCTTTATAATATATTTTTAGATTAACAAATTAAAATATAGATTAAGAGCACAAAATATTAATTAAAAGATCAATACTTTAGATTTTGTCCTTTTCGTTACCTTTGGAACAACTCCTTGGTAAAAATATTAAATTATTAGGTTTACAGGGGGAATCTCAGCCTTTTTTGAATTAAAATCACTAAATATATCAACAATCAATACTTTGACATTTTTAATTATTATAATAAATTGTTAAATTTTAAATAATAAAAGAAAAAGTCAATCCTCTCCATTAGGACAGTTATATAGTAGGAACTTTGGTTACTTAATAAGAATTTATAAGGCTGAGGTTTGAATGAGCCTCAAAACTAAAATGTTAGGATTGAATATTAATTTTAATTTTTAGTTAAAGTTAATTAGCAACTTTGAAATTACTTTGGTTAGGGCACGTCAAAAATATGTGTTTGTATATCTCACACACTACTTACATGGACTATCGCCACGCTCGCCACGCTCGCCACGCCAACAATCAGGTTTACCCTCCTCTATAAAAATCATGCAAAATAAGAAAGCCCTAGATCCCGATTGAAGCGCCACCTACCGAGTCTAATTGTTAATCTAAGTCATCTACACACACAAAAAAATATTTGTTCAAAATCGGCCCAGCTATTTAGGAAGAGTTCGTTGACAAACGCTTGTATGTTCAACAGAAGAATTAAATACCAATAGTAATAAAGATAAAAATAACACTCCTTTTGATTTTGCCGTAGTTGGGTAAAAATGCAATGTGGATTCTGCCTTACGATTTTCAATTACAAAAGTTAATTAAGAGGAAGTAACGAACATGAGAACGAAAATTTAATTTCATCTTTCTACAATAAATCTGATAAAATCGACTGTTTTGTGATAAGATATCGAAAACTTAATATACAATTATCAATTCATATTACTATAAACGTAAAAGACATTAACTTAGGTACTGTTGTTTTTCCGTAACTTAAGAGGAATTTTTTTTTGAATCCGGCGAGCCCCACACAATAAAACAATGTTTTTAAATTAATTTGATAGATTACAGCAAAATAACTTTGCGCTACGTTCTTCTCAAATGTTTTCATTGCACAGGAAATCTTAATCTACCTAACTTTATTTAAATATTTTCGATTAATCACGTAACTTAATAGGAAAACGCAAAAGGACCTTTTTATGAATGTTAAAAAACATTAATTATTTAAAAATGATGCATTGTTTTTCGCAGAATTGTTTATTCAAGTGATAAATGATTATAATCAGTGTAAGATAGTACCAAAAAGTTAAATGCAAACTCAATATTTTCTTAAATATTCTTAAAGAAAGTCAAACACTGCTTAATGGGACACATCACTCTCCATACATTTGCACACTCAAAGTTCTAACTTTTAATATTTTTTTCCTAAATGATCTAACTTTTACAAGAATAAGAGCAGGAATATAAACAATAATTCAGTGCATTTATTGTTATCTTGAACAAAATATGTTTATATTACGTAAAAAACAAAAGTCAATTTATGAAACACATCAAAATCAGAATTCAGAATTTCCACATTTACTTTGTTGGATTGTGACGAATCTCGTCGGTGATCCTGTCTTGTCTGGTTCCACCCCTCGCATGTTTAGGGGGACATGACTTGTTCACAATGGCTTTGCTTGTTATTGGGTCCCAAAATTTGCTAGTTTGATTTATCTTGAACACAAATCAAGACATTATTTTAATTTTCCGGCTGCCGAGTATGTGGAACGAACAAACTGGAAGGGGAATCCAGGCGCCTCCGCCGCTAGGTATTATTTAAATTCGTCTCCCTTTCAATAAATGTAACTAGTTATGTAAATCCATTTGCATCACAAAAACAATATGGCGCAAAAAATAGCCACACACTGACAGCACAGTTCATGGAGAAGTTTGATACACTCTGTGGTTTGATAAGTCTATGACAAGCAAGTTGGAAGCAAGAACAACTAAAGGAAGCACACTGGCATGTGATTGGTCATAATCATTCATTGTCATACCGCCATGTTGTACACGAAGTACGGGGTTGTACAATATCTGTACGATAAGATATTGCACAGCCTGATAATACACGACCCAATATTGTACGACCACATTTTTCGATGCCGGCTTCGAAATACGTGGTCGCCGAGTATAGGGTCGTACAATATTTGCACGGACCGTTAATACGGGACCTGTACACGAATTATCAGGTCGTACATTACCGGGTCGCCAATTAACAGGCTGTCCATTATCATGGATGGGCATTATTGGTTCCCTGACGCACACTTGACAGTGCAACGACGAGTAACCAATGCGCCGTGATCGGGTCATACCAAGAACCAATCACGCTGGAGAACTGCGCATTGCCGCCGGGCCGACCTCGTTGTCAAACACGATTGGTGAAAATAATGAACTGTTAGACAAAGGTCCAATTGCTTAGCTAGTAGCGTAGTGTGTGTTTTGAGTGTGCATACTTCGTATTTGTGTGAGTTTTGGAGCTGTTATTTTACGTGAATTAGTATGGAAAGGCTTTTTCCATGTTTTATTTCCGTTCACTGACGTCAGCTTAGAGCATTTTTGGGCATGCTCAATTTTTATCGGAGATTTCTCCCTCAAGCAGCCCAAATACAAGCTCCATTACATGCTTATTTAGTAGGATCGGTCAAAGGAACGCAACCCATCGACCTTTCAGAGGAAGCATTAACAGCTTTTGAAGCTTGTAAAACAAGCCTGTCCAATGCTGCTCTGCTAGCTCACCCAGATTGCGCAGCAAAACTAGCCTTAGTGACAGATGCATCAGATAAGGCAATTGGCGCAGTGCTTCAACAGCTAAAGGATGGTGCATGGCAGCCGTTAGCCTTCTTCTCAAGGAAGCTCTGTCCTTCACAGGTCAAGTATTCTCCCTATGACCGCGAGTTACTCGCCATTTACGAGGCCATTAAACATTTTAGGCATATGGTCGAGGCTCGTCATTTTATAGTCTATACTGACCATAAACCGATCAGTTTCGCATTTCATGAACGAAAGAAAACCTGTTCGCCTAGGCAGTATAGACACCTAGACTTCATTTCGCAATTTACGACGGATATTCGTCACATATCGGGTAAGGATAATATCGTAGCGGACACCTTATCGCGAATTGAAGAGCTAAGCGCGCCTGTTGACCTCGAAGCCATGGCTCAGGGTCAAATATCTGATCCCGAACTTAATAAGTTATTAAGCGAGGGCACATCCCTGCGCTTAGAAAAACTGCAGCTACCTGGAAGCCGAATTCCCGTGTATTGCGACGTCAGTACCCCGACTTCCAGGCCTTTTGTACCGAAGTTCTTCCGTAAACAGGTTTATGAAAGTTTACATTCTTTAAGTCACCCTGGCAGTAATGCTTCCGCAAAGCTGGTCGCCGAACGTTTTGTCTGGCCTGGCATTAGGAAGGATTGTAAAGAATGGGCTCGCGCGTGCATATCGTGCCAAAAGGCTAAGGTCAATCGACATGTGACCGCACCACTTAGCACCTTTAATTTACCACGCGCCCGTTTCAGACAAATTCATATTGATCTGGTCGGACCCCTTCCTCTTTCACATGGCTACCGGTACTGTCTAACGGCCATAGACCGATTTACGCGGTGGCCGGAAGCAGTACCGATAGAAAACATTACTGCTGAAACTGTAGCTAAGGCCTTACTTTCGACATGGATAGCTCGATTTGGCTGCCCTACTGACATAACGACTGATCGTGGGAGCCAATTCGAGTCAGCTTTATTCAATTGCCTGTCGAAAATGGCTGGTTTTCAACATAAGCGAACTACAGCTTACCATCCGGCTTGTAATGGTCTTGTGGAGCGTTTCCACAGACAGCTTAAAGCCGCAATAGTATGTCACGCAAATGACAGATGGACTGAGACGTTACCGTGGGTTCTTTTAGGCATAAGAACTTCTTTCAAAGAGGACTTACAGTCATCATCTGCCGAGTTGGTATATGGAGAACCGTTGAGGCTCCCCGGCGAATTCTTCGAGTCCGCGACAAGCGTCACCACGGATATAACCGAATTTTCCGCGCGGCTCAGAAATTTCGCCGAGAAAATACGCCCAACACCAGCTTCGCGTCACTGTACGTCCAAGGTGTTCATCTTTAAAGAACTGGCAACCAGTGATTACGTTTTCCTCAGAGAAGACCCATCACGTGGTTCCCTCCAACCAGCATACACAGGCCCACACAAAGTTATATCACGCGGAGATAAAGTTTTCAAAATTTTATTAAAAGAAAAAGAGGCCACAGTATCGATAGACCGAATTAAACCGGCCTACATACTGTCAGACCAAAATGAAGAAGTCTTGCCACCGATAAATAAAGAAATATTAACCCGTTCCGGTCGTCGCGTTAAATTCACAGATTTCTATCGCCCTTGACGGTCTCCGGAGGGGGGTGGTGTGGCCTACTTTCATACTCTCATCACATCATCTTGTCGATATCGATATCGATACTCCCAGTCGATACTTTGGCTCGCACTAGATGCGCGATTTATTGTTGCCTAGGCTACAGAAAATCAACAGAGTTGTCAAAGTCGTCGTAAACTGAAAATCAAAATGTGTCATCCATCAGCGCCTTCTGAAAAATAAATATTGAGGGAATTTATCATCTTTTAAGTGTTCGTATTATTTTACAAGAACCCTCAAGGTGGGTAACATCATAATATCCACAATTTCACGTTTACACGGTTGTCATGAATTTGACTTCGCGCTGTCTATAGACGCGTTTTGACTTGAGTTGAGTTGAGGTTTGGCGTTGGACCAAAAAGTTTTTTAATTTTCTTAAGATGGACCCTTTTTTTTGGTGAGAGAAAAAGGTGTTTGTTCGGTTCGGTTTGGCTGATTAATTTGACATAGTGACAGATGTCACTTTGACATTTGTCACTTTGACATCTGTCACTTTCCATGGGTCCATCTTAAGAAACTTAAAAAACTTTTTGGTCCAACGCCAAACCTCAACTCAACTCAAATCAAAACGCGTCTGTAGACAGCGCGAAGTCAAATCCATGACAACCGTGTAAACGTGAAATTACTAATTATTGTGTCGCAGTAAAGTAAAGCGAAGTTCGGAGATAGTCACTCTTTAGCTGTTACATATTGTGCAATTCTCAAAAAAAAACTGAATTCTGATTTTGATGTGTCCCATAAATTGACTTTTTCCTGCTCTAATTCTTCCTGCTCTAATTCTTGTAAAAGTTAGACCATTTATGAAAAAACTATTAAAAGTTAGAAGTTTGAGTGTGCAAATGTATCAAGAGTGATGTGTCCCATTAAGCAGTGTATGACTTTCTATAAGAATATTATAGAAAATATTGAGTTTGCATTTAACTTTTTGGTACTATCTTAGACTTACTCCCATCGGCCCGGCTGGCTCTATTAAAAATTAAGAAACTAGTTATTAAGTAATGTCCTTGTTTTGTGTTTTTTTTTTGTTTTGTTGATTATTTAAATAGTATAACTTGATCTTGAAATTTGTAAATGGACCAATAACCAGTAGACATTTTCTCGAAGCACTGACATAGTTTGTAATGTCAATGTTTTCTCTCGTTGATTTTTTGTCAAATACTGTATTTTTTATGTTATGTTGTTTACCTAAAATATTATATTCATCTTACAAAACTATCAGCAGTTTAGGCATTAATGTTCATTAATGAAGACTGATTAATGTAATTTGTGTGACTATCATCTATGATTATGAAAATTAAAAAATGTTTATGTGATGTTCTTGTTGTGTGTATTTTTTTATTATTAAAATATTATGTATTTTGAGCACTCAATAAAAACTGATTAACATACAAACCATTTTAATTACAGACATTCCTTTTTCGGCAACCTAAGTATTGATTGCCTCTATTTGTAACTTGATCTGTACCTACCCATCGTCCCCGCAAAACGCCGACGCCGACGCTAGCGGGGCCGATGAATCAATCTCTTTTTCCCATCTGCTAGCGGGCCCGACGGAAGTAAGTCCTATAGCGGGGCAAATGAAACTTAATTTGTTTCATCGGCCCCGCTAGCGTCCGCGTCTGCGTTCAGCGGGGCCGATGCAACACTTTTTCCCATCTGCCCCGCTGGCGGGGCAGAGCCAGCGGGGCCGATGGGACTAAGTCACTAAATGGCTCTTCTTCTTCTTTCTTCCCTTATCCCTTTACTTGGGGCCGGGTCTCCTTATCACCTCGCGCCAGGCCGCTCTGTCCTGGGTTGTCTCTACTTCTTTTAGGGTTCTCAGATCCTTCATGACATTGGCCTACGTAGCCTTTGGACTAGTATTTAAATTCTCTTTGGTCCTCTCCCTCTTGGGCGTTCGGGGAGGTTTAGGGCAGTTTTTCGACGTGGTCGTTCTCTCTCCGTTTGACGTGGCCAAACCATCTCAGTCTATTTTCGAGCAATTTACTGGGGATTGTAGCTTTTTTAAATGACCCACGGAAATACTAATTACGTACTACCTATATTAGTAAAGGGGGAAAATATAATAAATAAATACATCGGTGTACTTAATCATCACTACATAGTATAAAACAAAGTCGCTTTCTCTGTCCCTATATCCCTATGTATGCTTAAATCTTTAAAACTACGCAACGGATTTTGATGCGTTTTTTTTTAATAGATAGAGTGATTCAAGAGGCAGGTTTATATGTATAATACATGCATAATATAGCCGTGCGAAGCCGGAGCGGGTCGCTAGTAATTAATAATAAATTAAGATTTATCATTGAAATAAAAGACAAAACTTTTATTCAAGCACATTTAAACGCAAGAGTCAACAGAGGACATTACGAGTTATTCAAGTGGGCCTATCTGTCCGTTTATGGTGGTTCCGTGTAAGGAAAGTGGTCCCATTGTATTAGCTCTCGACGGTTGTTAACCTGCCGTGAAAAACTTGCGGAATTCTAAAATGACCGCGGGTTTTATTCTTGAATCATTCGTCCCGCGTCGAGCGCTCGGTTTCTACTGATATTCGTTCGAAATCTTAATTTTTTTGAATCACTCGATCGTAACGAGTGAATAAACGTCAAACAATCATAGTCAAACATTCGGAAACGATCTTTGAAAAATAAGTACCTATTTATATATTTTGGGATTATTTCGGATGTTCGTCGGTACTAACTAACCGGTTTTAAACTTTGTGAACGAATAAAAATTGACATTTCAAATTTCGACAACGAACGATTCAAAAATACAGAAAATTGGTGTCATGCGACTTGAAAGACGAGCATGACTTGTAGGCGTATACGACGATGCTATGTCACACGAGCGATTTAAAAATACAGCCCGCTTCTGTGTAGGAGTCTGTAGTCGTTGCCGCTTCTACTTTTTCACGACAATTTTGGGAGCATTTCGGGTCGTCCTATTATACTTGAAGATGGTTTTGGAGGACTGAAATGTTTGCTTTTAAGGTAGCCATCTTATCTTAACGTTTTGAAGGAAATGAATTTGTGGCAATGTTTTGCATCATTTTACTTAGTTCACCCAGATTCACAATCAACCCTATGACATTGCATAGTAGGTACGCGCGAACGCGATTTTCGCGATAACTTGTACCCAATTACCAAAATTTACCTTAATTTTCACTTTTTTAACCACCGACGCAAAAACGACGGGGTTTCATAAGTTAGACCTTTTTTAACTTCAACTTGAACTCATCAAAATTTGGTAAGGATCTAAAATCTTTCATATTGTTGAGGAAAATAGCTCCTCAAAATTCAGTAAATTGCTCACTATTATAAAATTTCTACTAGTATGGAATCGGGCCTTCAACTACTAGGTACAAAAAAATTTATTTCTTTCTTTCTTTCATAGGTAGGTACAGGTATTGATGGACCCCTTGGAACCACCTTTTCACACAAACGTTTTCAAAGTTTGTGCTCGCGAGGTCTGCTGTTCGCAGAATTACCAGTAATAAAACATTATTTTCGAAGATTCATATAATTTTACACGGCACGTGCGATGAGACCTGTTCATCCGTGTCGATAAACAATGGCTTGTTAACGCTTTGTCGTGCGTTCGTGCGGCAGTTCGGGACGTTGACGTGACATCCTCTTTGTCTGCGTGCAGCAAGCGTTGACCGGGCTATGTTGTGACTGGAAATCGTCTGTAGGTACTTGTAACTAATATCTTATCTTATTTATTGGGGGCTGACAGATAGCCAGCAACACTTCGACCCAATGTGATCTTGTGTGGTTACCCCTACCTTAATGTTTCTTACTCTTAGAAGAAGTGGTCGATTAACGCGGTGATCCCACTGAGAGGTAGAAACCTATATTACTTCGGTTTGGGATATGCATTCCCAAGGAGGCTCATACGCTTCGCTGCTAAGACGTCGCATTCACACAGTACGTGCTCCATAGTTTCCCTAACATCACCGCAGGCTCTGCAGTCATTATTTGAAGATTTGTAACTAATATAAAGGACCGACTATTTTAGCCAAAATTTGAGTGTAGGTTACGTAAATCTAAAGGCACTTATTGTCAGGACATATTTTAATCACATATATTACATACACATCAGCATTATTTTACTACAACGCCTAATTCACTCACTAAAAGATATTAAACTAATTAACTCAAATAAATGGTGCGACCATGAAAAAGTTCAGGCATCATGAAGCTACTGTGACAGAATGAACCACGTTCCGTCATTTTATTCCCCTATCACATGGTACGGAACCCTTCGTGCGAATTCGCACTTAGATGGTTTCCTTCAAAGCCTTGCTAGAGTTGAAAACATTCTAATAGCAATTTTATCCGACTCTGCGGTAGGCCTCAACTTTTGTCGCTGACATTACCTACCTACCTACATATAAAATTGAGTAGGTAAGTTCCTACAATCACATTATCCAGATACTTGATCAACTTTTCCCGCACTGCAACCGCATCGAATCATGAAATCTTTCCGTCTATTACCAGTTTATTATTTTTTACCTCCGGGGGAGTACCTACTCACCACCCAAAAAAGACCGTGGATATCATATTAATTATAAAGTACCTATTCTACTTAATCCATCATTATCTTTTCAACATCTCTATCTAAATACCAAATTAGGAAAATGCACTTATTAACTGCATAATATTTACCATGAAACTATAATTTTAACGGTTACAGCTGTGCCTTTAGCTACAGTTAAGCTAATCCTGTTAAAATATCTAATAAAACCGCTATGTTTCTGTGTTTCACTGGAGGTGACATTTCAAACAAAAAGTTCTTGTGTTGCTGAAAAAAGTTGCTGTGTATGAACCGCAACACCAACCTCATTTGACACATGCGAACACCCAGCGCTGTCGGTTCTGTGCAAACTTTTTGTTTGACATGTCGCCTCCAGTGTTAAAACTTATACCTAAATGAATTAAACTCAGTTTTTGCCAATCAAAACAAACCTAAATAAGTCTCCAAACTCATATGAATCATAGGCGATGACAGCAACATTCTCGTGTATCCATTTCATATTTGATTTAGCTTCGGTTTCCTTCATCTCCGAGTATTAAATATCGTGTTACCAAGGCCGGTGTGGTTGCCAGCCAATTAGGGAAGTAAGGGGTGCCGTAACAGCTCCTTAATGTTCACATCTAAAACTGAACGAATAGTCTTTTGAGGGTTTTTAAATAAAAAACTGTTGGGAATATATTTTTGAAGAGTTCTTATACTTTGAAATATGGTGTTACATTTTTTTCTTATCTTTACACTAACGACCCGCTCCGGCTTCGCACGGCTATATTATGCATGTATTATATATATAAACCTTCCCCTTGAATCACTCTATCTATTAAAAAAAACCGCATCAAAATCCGTTGCGTAGTTTTAAAGATCTAAGCATACAAAGGGAAATAGGGACAGAGAAAGCGACTTTGTTTTATACTACATATGTAGTGATAGTGATAGTATAAAACAATGTCGCTTTTTCTTTCTGTCCCTGTATGCATAGATCTTTAAAACTACGCAACGGATTTTGATGCGGTTTTTTTTAATGGATAGAGTGATTCAAGAGGAAGGTTTATATGTATAATATATGCATAATATAGCCGTGCGAAGCCGGAGCGGGTCGCTAGTGTATACATATATTTTTACTTATATGAAAAACAATCTTGTATGTTTACCTATTTGATGTTTAATTCTTATACCAATGAACCCATTAATAATTTTAATCTCTTGTTATAATAGCCAACAATGTTCAATTACTATTTATGTGTTGTATTAAAACAATCCTATATTTGGATTTAACTGCCCTAAACCGCAGTTTAATCTTTTAATCCTTTCGATATTTCGTAAATCATTCATAGAATAAAATAAAATTATATCGTTCGTGAAATATTCACGAAAATACTACGGTTATTATTTTTACGGTATCAAACGTTATTCTTTTTTGAGATTTAAATAGAGATACTTACCTATAGAAGCAATATAGCTAAGTAATTACTTATGTTTTCCATGAAAGATTTTTGATGTAATTAATCAGTATATATGAACTAGCAACATCTTTATCTTAATTTTTAAATTTTTTGAATCCTAAAGGTTATAAGTTAAAAAATGTTATCTTTTTTGCAATAATAAAACAAGCCAAGAAGTCATCATCTTCATAAGCCCAGAATAAACTTACTAATTAAGCGGTTGACATAAAAACATAACATTTTGTTGCAATAGGGTATGACAACCTTCTCCTTTTTTGAAGTCTTTAAAAAAAACAACATACAGACGAATTGAGAACCACCTCCTTTTTTGAAGTCGGTTAATAAGTATTGTCCTAAAACGAAAATTCTATCAAATGATTTCATTTGATCCTCTTAAGTACTTATCTCTAGTTAACTGTCAAATAAATCATATTGTAGTTCTATAGTTTCTGCTAGTCACCAAGACAACAACGACCTTTCCACTATCGAAAAACCAAGTAATGTAAAGAATAAACTATATTCGTTTATCTCGGGTCAGCATAAGCCTCGTGTCACTGCAGTTTATTTACCCATCGCTCACTCCTCATCGCCATTGCCTATCCATTCTGTCAACAAACACTTAGGAACTTCTTGGGGCACGAAGTGAGGATCGATCTACATCGAACCGTGTTTGGATTATCAGAAATAGTTCAGCTACTTAACAGGCAGTTATTTCGGTTTTTCACTTTAATTTGTAAACTGGATCGTGTTGGTTTTGATGTTTGGGTGCATTCAACTGATTTATTGTTTGGAAACGTATTGTAAACTGGGAAATTTGATTATTAGTAGACACTTTACTGCTACTGAATTTCTTAGTACCGCATGGTATGAAAATATCAAAGTCCATACTTGTTTGTATAGTTTACCTATTTACCTGACTATGGCATAGCCAAAAGGAGGTATATGTTATGTCCGTATATACAAGTATTTGAGAATTTCTTCTATTTATTTCTCGTGCGTTTGATAGAACTTATTAAAATATTGATTTTGATATAACTAATCTAGAACGAATTTAATTGCCGCTGATTTCACCGCTGGCTGGAGGCTGCATTGAAAACCTTGTCCTTTGTTTATTTTGATGGAATAGTTTATTTTGATGAAATAAGTTCTAATTTTGATTACATTCGATAGAATTATTATAAATTAATTCACTGAACTTTTTTTAACGCCCGGGCCCGGGTAGGTAAGTCCTAAAAGAATGATTGCATTTGATAGTCCCCTTCGATAACGTCAAAATTAAAAATTGCCCCTATCATTGCTGGTTTTACTATCACCAAATGTCTTCGGAGCTACGCCCACCGATTCATTTTACGATCAGTACCACTGGACATGACGGGCCCTTTTGAAAATTCCATCTGTTAAACTGCACTCTTTACGCCCTCGTAAATTACGGCTTATGAGTTCAATGCTTCATTTATCCACTCCTTGCGTCGCTTCGTCGTCGTTGAGATGAATACTTGATAACGTAAGCTTGCTCAGCTTTCCAACTTTCCCTGAACTTAATTTGCTTTACTCGCTAGTACCCCTATCTTTAAATACTAATTAGGCATTTGTTTTAAAATTCATGTCTACGGAGAAGCTTTGCTTCATTTGTCTACAGGGACAATTTTTCTGTTGTGTGTTGTTATTAGTTTCCAATTATCATGGTTATACTCGTACATGACAAAGGATAGTTGCATAGTTAGAATTATTAATTAATCAAATGAACTAAAAATGTCATTTTGTATGCGTTCAAACAATTGAAATAATCATCATTTTTAATCCAGTACAAATATAAAATCCTCAAGAAAATTTACAGTTGTGGTGTCAGATTGGTCCATTTAATTTATGAAATTGATCAAATTAAAATATAACTTGCTTAATAAAATGCCCTATCAAAAGCATGGATTTAATTCTTCTAAATGTATTTGATGAAAATATTCTTTAAAGATCTTTCAGCTTACGTTTTATCATGAAACATATTCTCACGACTCCTATAAATCATCAGATAATTTAAAATGTTCTACGAATAGTCCAGCAGCGAGGGGAAAGATCAGATGCATTTCCGCGTTGTTATATAAAATACCCGTGAAAATACCTCTCTTTAAATTATACCCTTTGAGTTGATTTAAATGTTTTTACAGCTTCAGACGTGGCTGCAGACACGAATTCTTCTAAAATTAAACAGGGGAAAGCTATGTTTATTTTGCTATCAATATTTAAAGTGTTTATTTTCCTTCCCCATACTCGCCCTTGAATCCTTGAACAACCCTCGTTTTTATCAGCAGAACAAAAATCAACATGCAAAAGTCAAGGATAAATATTGCGCTGTCTTGGAAAAATATATGCCCTGCAGATGTAAACAAGGATGCTTTATTTATTGTAATAGATTTACGAAGTCATAAATAGGGTTTTGCAGATAGTAAAATAGAATTTCTTCCATAAACAGTTCATAGGCAGGATGTAATGGATATTGACGTCATTATCGATAACTATAAATTCATAGTGACGCAACACCCCTCACCCTTATTATTACAATACAAAATATTGTAAAAGTTATGCGAGAGGTAACCAAGAACTTTAAAGTTTGGCTATTGTTTTGTAACTCAAGTTTAATTTTAGTTGGTTTCTATTCTCGTGCTCATTTGAATAGTCAATAAATAATATCTACAATACCTTCTTTGTTATAAATTAAGTCATCTATTCCCATAAATGTAAAACATTTTGTCTCGTTAAATAAACTAAGCACCATCACCAAAATAGGTAGGTAAGTAAGTATATACGTATACGTAGATATCTATTTATAATATGTTCATGTAGGTAGTCATTTGCTATACGGTCGAAGGTCCATTTAACGGAGTTAATGTAGCA
Organism: Idaea aversata; assembly: GCA_907269075.1. Classification (NCBI taxonomy): domain Eukaryota; kingdom Metazoa; phylum Arthropoda; class Insecta; order Lepidoptera; family Geometridae; genus Idaea; species Idaea aversata. The sequence continues at coordinate 7,168,538 of OU026084.1, forward strand.
AAGGGTTCCGTAGCCGCCGAAAATGATATAAAATTTACGGGTGAACGGCTTTCTGGTGACCCTCTTCCAAAAACACCTCTTAACGGATACAGAAAGGTAATCGAGCTACGGTATAGCTGTTTGTTTACCTACTGTTCTCTGCTGTAAATTATTTTGCGAGGTCTGATTTAACGAGATAAGAGGAACCCTTCCGGGAGTGCATAACGTCATCCCGGTAATGCAAGGGTCCCCCTCCCTGGCACAGATGGCACCCGAGCCGACGGTTTTCATATATATCTTAAACAGGGCTGTGTGTTCAGCGTTTACTAGGTTTCCTAGTTCCTCCATCTGCTATTTTAAAAGTTTAATGTCTTTGTATTGCTTTTATTTGAAAATACTTAACATGTCATTAGCAGAATAGTTTAATTCTCAGAATAGTTTTTATTTTAATATTGGATGATTTGTTTTCATAATCAGTCACGATACGTTATCGTATAAGGGCAGGTGTAATAAATATTTCCCCGTGTTTATTTGTGGAGTTCGGTGCGGAGCTGAGGGGGCAGAGGGCAGCGGCAGCCCTGCCGGTATTAGCATTCGCTGCATCCCGCGCGCGATCACGGATTCGGAAGGGGCGAAGGCCCTTCCTTGCGCTTTCATCGAGTGTTGTTGTCTGTCGTGTGGACGCAATGGTCGCGCGTACACGCTCCCGTGCGCTTTCTGTCGCACGCGCCGCCGCTTGAGCACCGCGAGTGTCGCCTCGCGACTGTGACAAATCGTGTTTAAGATTATTGTTTATGGTGTGCAAAGCCCGTCTTAGTATTTATAGCGCGCTCTAATCGGAGTTGTTCAAGTGGACGCAACGAGAGATGCTTTCCATGTTTACGTTTTATACCTATTTAGAGTTGTTCTACAGAGTGTTCGTTTTGTTTACACGCGTGATTCACGATAAAGCTTTGACTTAATTTGAGCTTGAAGTATATCGCATACATCATGCGCTGGTTGCGTGAGTTTAGCTATTGGATGTCCCTTCTTCTGGCTATTTATGTGCAAATATTGTATTAAGTTTATGTCAGATTTAATGCATTAATCGTAAAATTGTCTTAAGGCACGCTAATTTCTCCTGAAGTTTATGACGTTCGGTGTTTATTACAGTTTTATATTTATTGGATGAAATATATGTTATGAATGAGTAATTAAATCAAACTCAGTGACTCATATCTTAATAAATAACAATCATAAACGAATACTTACTTAATCTTTGATCTGTTACTTACATAAACTTACTTATGTACTAAGTATATTTTAATGGTACTGATCATGTTCAATGGAGTCCTATTCGTTGTTAACTGATCGATCAGTACCTAACACTGGACAAACTATTAGCATAAATCTTCAATAACAGGTTAGTTACATGTACTTACATAACCTGTAGATTCTAGACCAGTGTTTTTCAAACTGTGGGTCACAAAGCCATACTCGGGGGTCGCGGCTAAAGGAAAAAAACACTACAATAAAATAATATGTACTACAAAAACTTTTTGAACACTTTTTGACTCAAAATTATTTTTTTGTAAGGATGTTGACCATGATCTAAGTTTCCCGAGGAATCCTTTCATTTTCTGCTGCTGTTAGAATGTATTGTCTCATCTCCCTTCTCGCTCTTGTTTTATATATTCAGGTGGCTAAAAAGATCAGGGGGAAACGGTAATTTTTAAAGCCAAACAAGGTCACCAAAATAATTAAATAAAGATCGTCATCGTGCGAGCTTCGTACAGTCGTACCATATACATACACGTTAAGCGAACGCTCGGCCAAGCTACATGGTAGGCGGAGTGGGGGCTGTTAGGTTTTATTTTCGTTACGGAATTTCTTGATTCGGTCGCCGCGCTCAAAGCCCTCGATAAAAGCTATGCAATTGCTTAAAAAAATATCTATATATTACGGTCATAGGGGGTCGCTAGATGTAAAGGGGTTGCGCTTTCAAGAAGGTTGAAAAACACTTCTTTAGACTATATATCTTACTAGCTGCGCCCCGCGGTTTCACCCGCGTAGTTCCCGTTCCCGTGGGAGTATTGGGATATAATATAGCCTATGTTACTCGTGGATAATGTAGCTTTCGAATGGTGAAAGAATTTTTAAAATCGGTCCAGTAGTTTTTGAGCCTATTCATTACAACCAAACAAACAAACAAACAAAGTTTTCCTCTTTATAATATTAGTGTAGAAGACTAGGTATTCCTTGCATTTCGAATAGCAATAGTACGTATTGCGTGAAACATTGCGTTGTTAAGCTTGTTCCTGATCTATCAGTTGTGCGCCCACGCTATATGCTTGCACTACGATAGGGATTTTAATGAACTTGGCAAAAAAGAAACTATAAGATTCAAGACTCCCTAGGGATTTTAATGAACTAGGCAAAAGGAACTATTAGAGTCAAGACTCGCACCACACGAGGCAATAAAACCCGCAGGGGTTGGAGCTGTGCAAAATTTAATGAGTGGAAAAATGCAATATTGCCTCTTGTCCGCTCGTTTTATAACCTCGTGGGACACGAGTCTTGAATGAAAAAAAAATGATGTAGTCATGTTGAATAAACCAAGGGTATCTACATGTCCGCCAAATTCGAAAAAAGTAGTATTTGTTTTTTTAATGGCTCAGTTAGAAATCGAAATATAACAACATTTTGTAAACTGCGCCTTTATCACATCATTTCTTAACTACTTATCTATACATAGGTATATGATTATGCTTTTTAAAAACTATCCTTAAATTACAGTGAACAATAATAATAATTGACAGTTAATACATAAACGACACTTTTATTTGGGATAGTTTAAATATCAAATAAAGGTTTTAGTAGTCGAAAAATTATGTTCTAAAGGCGCAGTTCACAAAATAATGTTAGATTCCGATTTATAATTAGATTATTTTCTCGAAATATTGAAAAAAAAATGGAATTTTTCGTACCTTTACTTAGGTTGAACTTTTAAAAAAGTACCTACCTATAAGAACACTAGTGCCATTTCTCACGTTTGTTAACCATCCTTACCCCAGGCATGTGTACAGACAGAGTACTTATACTCTAGTCCGGCCAGTCCAGCTACTTTGGCCCGTCCAATAAAGAACTTTAACACTACCTTCGTATCAAGAGTCCCCTGTGGCGAACTTAATAGCATTTAGAACTTTATCGATAAGTGAGACGGTAATTGTGTGTTTTCTACGTTTTTATTACTGCTTTATTTGGCTTTTTTATTCGATTTCTACCCACATTGGAATTATGTATTATTTATTAAAAGTTGATAGTAGATTAACTTGACAAGGAATTATTTCCTATGCTAAGTATAATAAAATTACGGACAGATTCCAAAACTATTTTTTTATGTTTTTAGGTCAAGAAATATATTGCAAATGGGTTGCCTAAAAAATTTTAAGTCCTGCATTATTTTATGCGATAATAAGTTATTTATATTTACTCGACGTTCTACTCGAGATATTTACTAAACGTTCACTCCATGTAATGAATTTCTTGACTAATGAGAAGACTGATTTATGAAAGAAATGTTTAATTTATTCCCTACTATGACAATCTTATCCAATCTTCATCCGTTAAACGGGCTAATTTTACCAGTGCCACGCTCTAGTAGACCAACCAAAGCTTGATTGTAAAATTATGATCGAAGTGCATTCAAAATAACCGGTCGTGCTTTATTTTATGCTCGAACGATATTGTACGACAATTCTAATAAGTATTTGGAAATTAAGGAAGTCGTTATTATGAATGTTATACGTAGGCAGCGAGTTAACGTTGATTTTCTTGTAACGGAACGATTCCTCCCACACGTTATTAAAAATGACGCTTTTGGTTAAAGTTATCATTTTGTCTCAGTAGCAGTTACATATACCTAGGCATTAATTATCCAAATAAAGACTGATTTTAAATATAACGTTCATAAACATAACCTAAATGGTCCACTTTTAGGAATGTCCAAACGGGGAATACTTTATAATAGGTTGTCTAAATTTATATTTTTTAAAATCTTTTTATATTTTTAATGTATTAGGCATATAAATCGCGTGTATACTATATTGTTCCTTAATTATTGGTGTTATGTGTAATCATAGTGTTGCTTTGCTATGCGTTCAAATAATCAGACTAAACTCTATCCCCCTTATTCCAAAACGAGGTTTAAGGATAGTCCGAGATGTGGATTTAAACCTTAGATTTAGACACAGATTTACTCGTGAACTATAGTCTAAACACTATCCATAATAATCTATGGGGATATTGTTTAGACTATAGTTCCCTATTTAATTTATAGGGATAGTGTTTAGACTATTAGTTCACGAGTAAATCTGTGTCTAAACCTAAGGTTTAAATCCACATCTCGGACTATCCTTAAACCTCGTTTTGGAATAAGGGGATATAAGGTTTCTAGAGTTTTTTTTTTGCAAGAACCTATTAGATAGATTAGATACAATATAAAAACATCAAATAATGTAACATAGTACTAACAAAAAGTAAAATTTCCCTTTACCAAATGTAAAAGCTAGTATCGAATATTATTCCTACCTAACTTTAACAATCTTACGAATCAATTAAACTTTTTCCCAATAATCGTAATTGAAACGTAGGCTGAATATTGGAATTAATTAAATCTAATTCCAATTTCATAGCTCAATTTAATGGCCACAGTAAATTGCAACTGTGAAAGCTTTGCCTCTCTATAAATAGATTAACTTTACCAGTTAGGAATAAACTTGGCTTGATATTTATATTCCTACTTAGATGAAGGTCTTCGGTTCCTCCCTTGAGGTTTATTTTTGCTCTAGGCGGATTAAATCTCAGTCTATCTCGTTAAGTATACCTATTCTTAGTGAACCTATTCAGGTTTTACTATTGGTTTTTGAAGTCTAATGTCACCTAAAAATCTTCCGGAGAGTATGGAAACGGTTGGAAATAGTTTGCAAAATGTCGATTTTTATTACAAAATAGTTTTATTACGAGTTCAAACGGCTTGCAACAGTTTATGTTTAAACAAATTTTGTTAAATACATTTAACAGGTAATCTAAAATTAAACTATTTTTCAATAAACACAAGGTTTATATTTATTTAATCCGTTTGACACATTGGTAGTTGATAAATCATGGTCTTAAATGCTTTTAATTTTCGTTGTCTAATCAACTTTAATTACTACAATCTAACAAAACATTCAAGAGCTCTATAGTCAATAGTATTTTATTGGTAAAAACAAATAAAATGTTAAATCTAGTAGTGCAGTTTGCTTCTTTCCGATTCAAGCTAGAATTCTATATAATATCTAATAAGAGGCAGTGATACGGTCCTTAGTATTAAAATCCGAGTCATTATTGCAAGGAATGTGGGTTGTTGTATCCTTTTATCTCAGAACCTGTTCCAATGTAGTGGGCGTCGAGCTCGCTGCAGAGGACTGCAATGCAACACTCGAAATGCAGGAATAAATTACAATTTAAACGTTAAAAAAGTGTTTGCGGGACTAAAGCGTGCTCGACAGCGATGCTATCGCTTGATTGCACATTATTGTTTATTAGAAGTGGGAAAGTACATGACTAGAAGTACTAAGGAAGCTTTAAATAAATTCATAAAGGGATTACAAACGTTTTAACATTTTACTGTGACATTTTGTTACCCATAGGTATTGGTTCAATACCTAGTCTTATTACTAGCTCAGCCCCCCGCGGTTTCACCCACGTTAGTTCCGATCCCGTAGTAATATCATAATAAAATAGCCTATAGCCTCCTTCGATAAATGAACTATCCAACACAAAAATAATTTTCAATCGGAACCGCGCGTTCAAACAAACAAACAAACTCTTCAGCTTTATAATATTAGTATCACTACATAGTATAAAATAAAGTCACTTTTCGCCGTCCCTATGTTCCTATGTATGCTTAGATCTTTAAAACTACGCAACGGATTTTGATGCGATTTTTTTCAATAGATAGAGTGATTAAAGAGGAAGGTTTTAGATATAATACATGCATATTACACCCGTGCGAAGCCGGGGCGGGTCGCTAGTCACTACATAGTATAAAACAAAGTCGCTTTCTCTGTCCCAGTATCCCTATGTATGCTTAAATCTTTAAATCTACGCAACGGATTTTGATGCGGTTTTTTCAATAGATAGAGTGATTAAAGATGAAGGTTTTTAGATATAATACATGCATATTACAGCCGTGCGAAACCGGGGCGGGTCACTAGTATATTATAATTTAAAGTTAAACTCATTTATCACGAACCCTCTGAAACTACCAAAGCTACAAGTCTAAAACTTCGCTTTGGGGTTATTTTTAGGACTTAGAGAAAGGGAAAATCGACCTCTAAAGGGGTAAAAAGATCTGTTAAAGATATAGTTCGTAGTGACTATTGTATATTCTGGGTTTCTAGGAAGTCAATATATTTTTTTACAGACACTAAATAAAAGCCGGTAAAACAGCAGGGCGTACTCCTAGGTTTGGCATAATACAGACTTATTTAGATTAGCTAGTTTATTTTACGTACCACAAGCCCTTCACTTTTGTAATATCATGTAATATGAAACAAGATACCTATTCATAGCCGAACGATGGTGTAATTCTAGCAGCAATATTTATCACATTTCGAAAACAGTAAAACATCTAGTTATTGTAGGTAGATGGCAATAGAAATTGTAAGATAAGTTATAAATTATTCGTTTTTAAAGCGATTAAACAGTTTCATCGTACACGGCTTACGGCTTGTATTCAGATTGAATGCATTGAGAGAAATACATTTTTACGTAAATTATTGTACAAAGAGAAGAAATTCACCGATTCACTTCACTTAACTTAGCTTAATAATATCTGCATCAAATTTATTATACTAGGTTATAAATTAGGTACATGGACAGAGTAGGTACCTACCTATTTGATGGAAAGGCACATGTTGTGCGCCTCCTTTATCCTTAAACTAAGAACCCATAAAAAACTTTAGCATTAGTTAAGTGTTTACTTACTTTTATGGCAAAGTCATTTAAACTTAATTTATATTTATTTATTTGGAACGTTCACACTCGTAAAATGTGTAATGCGTCGCAGTCACGCTCCAAAAAGACCCTCGGAAACCAAATATTTGAGAATGTAACCATTGCATTGAGTTACGTACCACAAAAAAAGAAGAAACAATAAAACTCTGTTACAACTTACAACCAAAACAATATTCAAATTTTACGACACTGGCGTGCTTTCAACGTTAACTATTTCTAAGCTATTTCACTTGACGAGCTTTTTATAAGTTGTTTCATATAGTAGCAATGATTTATACCTACTATAAGTGTATTTACTACAAAATAAATTAACAAATGATTCTTCCATTTAAAAGTTTGCAAAGAACAGTGATTTCTGCGGAATTGTAAAAACCCATTTCCAATTTTAATAGAAACGTGTGTGGTCTTTTGGCTATTTTCTCCAATTAATGTATGGTCCTAAATGAAAAGTGAGTTCAAACAGTGTATTATGTTTGTTTCGACATTTATTTGAACGGAGAGGGGCGCAACCCTTAAAGATTCTGCGCCCCAGCCGCTCGCGCTTCGAACAACTACAATAGCTCACACAAAATAATCGATAACAGAAACGAAACAATCTGACCCCAATTTTTAAACTAAAAACCGACATCGTAAAAAACCTTGAAAACATTAAGTACAAACTTCAGCCAAAGAGAGCTAAATTAAATTACATTTTTTTACTAACAACCAACAAGTTGTAAAAAACCTTGTAAAACATTACAAACTTAAGCCAAACAGAATTAAATTAAGTAACATATTATTTTTTACCGTAAAAGTATATCAGTAGTAATGACCTTTATCAAGCTTACATTCATTATGTACGATGAAGGCATAAATCAATCTTGTTATGTAAATTATTAATTAATTAATCGGGGTAAGTGCACGCGACTATAATTTACAACTTACGGCTTTAACATTTTTTGTTATAAGTAGCTACAAATTGAAATTGTTTAAAAGGTAAAGATTTAAAAAAATACAAACTACATATTATCTTCCTTCTAGTTCTGATGTAGTTTAATTGTTTAAAAATTAACATGAAACTTAGACGTTCAAAACCTTGGTTTTTTACCCGACTACGGCAAAAGGATGGTTATGTTTTTGACCACGATATATGTTTGTATGTTTGTCTGTGCCCTTATAATGTCTAAACTTCTTATCATAATTCAACAAATGAGGTATCGTTTGACGCGTCTAGACCGTCCGCTGGATAGGCTATACGGGTTATTGGTACCTAATTATACCAGCAACCCGTTGAGGGCTACTTCTGTGCACCTTAACAAATACTTTTGTTCTACGAATTTTGGAAATTCGAAAAAAAAAATGAATATTTCGAGGTTATGTAAATTCGAAAAACAGCAGATTTTTTAAAACAAAGCTTATTCAGACTAAGAACAGTAGATGAAACTTAAAAAATAAGTAAAAATTTAAGGTTAATGACCTCTCCGAGTAAGGATCAGCTGATTTTCAGGTAAACTTAACCTAAAATTTTCAAAAAAATGTTCGAATTCCCAGAAGTAATAGAACAAAAGTTGTTTTGTTTAGGTGCACAGAAGTAGCCCTCAACGGCTTGCTAGCATAATTATTACCAATAACGCTGTATAAAGTCACAATAAGTTTGTTAATTTAAATTATGTTATGTAATCGAATATGGTGTTAACATAAAGCATTTACTTACCTATCTATCTATGAAAACGATGTTAGAGATGCCAAACGAAAAGTCTTAATATATAAAAGTCCACTAGTTCCTGACAAAGTTCTGAGAAGTTTAACTCTAGATAGTGAAGGACATTGAAAAAGGGCAAAGCCTTGGCACGCCTCGCGCCTCACCGAGTTTAAACGTTATAAATCTGAGTTAGCCGTGCAAGTTGTCCCCGCAGGTACACTAAGCTAGCTTAATTGAGATAAATGTTACCACAATACTTTCCTTTAATTTCGACAGTAAGCAACACGAATTTCTCATTGGTCAGTGGAAAAAATCATGATGTAAGGCAAAATGAAAACTTCTGAACACAAAAGTTTTTCGTGTTGTGGCATTTAAAATTGTTTCTAAACGAAAACATTCAAACATCTTTAATTATTAAATTAAAACAAAGCAGAATTTATGTTGTTAATAAATTACATTTTTTGACGTGATAACGTCTAGTAAATTGATGGAACACCTGCATTCACAAAAAAGTTGACGCGTTGTCACGTTCCCATTGTGTGTCGTTATTGTCACGTTCCGTTGACGTCATGTCAACAATGACGTCAGACGTAGCATTAAGTATAAAAAAAATGTTTAATACTTAATAATATCGCTCATCTGGGCTTGTAGTATGGTGACGAGTGACGAATAGAAGACTTATTTATAGAAAAAATATATACGTCTTATGACGTTATCATGTAAAATCATCATCCGTAAACCGACTTCACAGATAACCATTTTTTTAATTCTAACAGTATTTTCAAAAAAAATGTAATAGCTATTATTTCGTGTCCGTATTTATGGAAATGGAACCCTCAGTTTTTTTCAAAGAGCGTTGGATGGGTTCAGAGAACCGGCTGCATCCAATGGCTTAAAAGCGAATTTTACTCTGATTACTTTTACCCACATCAACTCTGAAAAGAACTACTGTACACAGAGAATCAGCATCAGTTTCATTGTAGATAAATATCTCACTAACTTACGGTATATGTAGGTACCTATACAGAATTAAAGGTATTTTTTGAAGCAAGAACAAGTTCTCTCCCTATATACCTAGACGCGAGAGAATTTATATTTTCATTGATATATTTTTTTACCGCTTATATTTTCAAATACATTTAAGTACTAAAAACAAGAAATTATTTACTACCTTAGGGAGACTATATTATTTCTTGCTTCAAGAAACCTTTTTTTTCTGTGTAATAGGTATCTGATTCGCTAAGAATTATCACTTGTCTTCAATGCTTGTCTTCAAGATCTTTACCTATTTGATTCGTAGGTACCTAATCTAAGAGGTGTGCGTGTTGTTCCCACATAATAAAAGATCGAGGGTTGCGCCGAAACAAAAGTTTTTCCCAGATTTTTCCTGTAGAATTTTCACACAAAAGGTTTTTTGCTATCCGATAATTCTGCTACGTAACGTTTACAAGACATAGACGGCAGCGAAAAGTTGAAAAATGCTTTTCCCTTCACTACATAGTATAAAACAAAGTCGCTTTCTCTGTCCCTATATCCCTATGTACGCTTAAATCTTTAAAACTACGCAACGGATTTTGATGCGGTTTTTTTAATAGATAGAGTGATTCAAGAGGAAGGTTTTTATGTATAATATATGCATAATATAGCCGTGCGAAGCCGGAGCGGATCGCTAGTTATAATATAAAATTCTCGAGTCGCGGTGTTAGTTTACCAATCTCCACCGAAACGGCTGAACCGATTTGTATAATTTTTTTTGTGTATCGAACAACATCTATTTTTTAACCGACTTCAAAAAAGGAGGAGGTTCTCAATTCGTCGCTTATATATTTTTTCCCTATAATTTTTACCCGACTACGGCGAAGTCAAAAGGGAGGGTTATGTTTTTAACCCGTATGTTTTCCTTTTTTTATCGTATGTGGCAAAACAACGTTTGTTTTGTTTTCGAATCAAAGTTGTTTTTTAGTACGCAGTTGGTTTTTTGTGTAAGTGGTATTTTCCGAGTTATGATTTTTGCGTAAAGGTGGTGTTTAGCGTTTATGGTTTTATGCGTCGAAAGGAAAATATAAGTATCTCTAAAGTTTGATTTTTTTTATAGTCTTCGAAATCGCTAATCGCTTTAAACTTACGTTTTTTTGAATCTTTTTGCAAAGTTTCCCCCACTGCACAAACAAACACCGAGTTAATATCCCGGTATTGTATGGGCTTAATTAATTTGCTTTTATGCTGACACTTTATGTTAGCGTTAATCACATTTATTTTATGAAATATGTTGCATTTCCCAGGCCTTACTGGAAGTATGCGATTGTGACAAAAACTTGGCAGTGTTATTGTTGTTATTTTTCTGACGGGAAACTGGCCATATCACACCCTGGACCTGAACTGCTTGGAGGGATGTTATGGTGGCCTTAGCCCAACAATCTATAAATTTATAGAAAAAGTTTTGACTGACTGACTTATTTATCAACTCACATCTCAAACAAATCAATCATGCATACAGATAACTGTTATAACAGAGGCATTTGTTGAGAAATAATTTTAGAAAACTCAAAAGCTTTTTGAACAATATAAGCCAAATAAGGAAAAAAACTACATTAAATCATACCTACGCAATATTTTCTTCAACGCGATAATTAAAGACGGCAAGACGATAAATCGAAAAATATATTTACCTATACCTAAGAACTTTCTTCCCACCGCCGCCGCCGATCACAAAGTCATCGGCGCACATCTCTAGAGGTACCTCTGTTTCTATCGCGCCGTCTATTATATATATTAAATAATTATTTTTAGTCTAACATTTGGTCCAAACCAAATGAATAAAGAGTTTTGTGTTTAGACGTTTGGTCATCCTAAAAAATAAAGATATAGTTTTAACTTAAAAGCTATCTATCTCGGCTCGCTTATTGGCCAGTAGTTTCGTGAGAAATAATAAATACTTACGGTGCGTTTGATCGAGTGCTTGAAAAACTCGTAGTACGGCGGCAAATATTTCATTTTGTTCATAAGCACAAATCGACTGCAAATAAAATATTATGACAAAATTACGCTGAACCGTTTGTTGTAGGCATAAATCTGTCTTCGGTAATATCGTGTGGCTTGCTATATTGTTTATTGCTTTGCTTTCATATTGGTCGTTAATCTGAAGTGTTTAAAATTATAAGACAATATGATTAAAAGGTAACGCAGTGAGATTTTTTTATTTAACCAAATATATAATAGAATTATTATTTATCATGTCGTACAAAATACCTCTTAGATCATTTCAAATTATTGTTAAGATAATTTATAATATACATAAGTAAACACTTCATAAAAACCAAATTTCCTTAATTATTGCCTAAACTGATTTCATAAATGCGAAAGCTTATCAAGATGTAGAACGCACTGATATTGTGAATGTCGAATCTTGTTAGTGAGTATTTATTCATTTCGTCAAACAACTCAATAAATAATGGTGATTCTGAATCGATTCGTAAAACCGGGTTCATACTCGTACATGTGATGCTTGGTCGCCTTCAGTTCGCGTCTGTTTCTTAGAAAAGTAATTTCAGTTGCGAACAAAGCATTGCAGAGCTTGCATGCTCAGTGCTGAAAGTATGAGCATGTTTCTCGATTGCACATGGTTTTTTTCATTGGTTCTTTCGAAACTATAGGGAGTATGTTTAATACATAATAAGTATTCATAACTTTATTTAGTTTTTATAGTTAAATTTGGTTTTACAAAAAAAAAGAGAAGAGTGTGCATCATACAATATATCATAGCATTATTGTCATTAAAATGTTGATCATATTCATAGGAATGAGTCACAAACCAATAAGTCTTGTAGGTAAATATTTATTTGCCTTGAAGAGTTCTTTTGAGGACTAAGTAGATAGGAATTTCAAATAATATTCAAAATTTACATTAATCTACAGCTACTGAATGTCTACTATCTTAATTACTCATCGTTTGCAAATCTGTCTGAAATGACTCACGTTTCGTCGTAAATCTACTCAAATCCGAATTAAATCTCAAATATCCCGAACCGCAATGCATCTTCGGTAAACGGCGGTTATTCCTTACATTTGACACGTCACACGTTCCCGGTTTGTCCATTGTTATACATCGTATTATGATAGTGGGTGTTATGGACCTGGGCTTAAGTAAAGTGCTCATGAATTATTTAGACGCTTTACCTTCCCGGGCCTTCACTAGATCTTGGTTGTTTCGCCTTCGGCCGTGTCTGTAAACTGCTTTATTATACGATTGCTTATGGGTGTAAGTTTTACTTGCTACGGAATTTACATTTTAAAAAGATGCTCTTTTAAAAATGATGGGACTACTTTTACATCATTGTTTTCTTTAAAATTGATATTTATCGAACCATCATTGTTATTTCTTTGTAATCTATTATCTACTACCTAATTTTCTGTGTTTTTACTACTAGTATTTTCTATATTTTAACCCCCCGACGCAAAAACGACGGGGTGTTTATCTATCTACACAAATATACAATTTCGTTTTATTGACGTTTTAGTGCGTTAACTGCAGATTGTTAAAATACTATGTAGTTACAAGTATTATCCTCTGTTTGTGTTTAAATTTCCCTCTGATTAAAAGCAAGTTGCAAGAGCTATGAATGTTGTTGATACTGATATGGCTCGTAAATTTAATAGAATACGGTGTGTGTCGCATTCACGCCTCACTGCGCACTGACTGCACCCGCTATGATAATTTTGGTAATGCACTCAAATCCAGTGGCATTATTCCCGCCTAGTTACTATCGCAATAGGCTGTGTGACAATTTACTATAAAGATTGTTTACTTTGTTGTGTAATTAAACTTTATGTTCCACCTTTTTTAACCGACTTCAAAAAATGAGGAGGTTCTCATTTTTTAAACAAATTATACCTAGGTCACTTTCTACTATCACACCTACCACAGCACACTTTCCTAGAAGATTTCTGTTCACTCGCGTCTTGAAGACCCCTGATTTTCATTTTTATACTCTTACTAGCTGTTTCAGCAAACGTTGTTTTGCCATTTCCAAAAAAAAAGGAACAAATTAAAATATAGAGGTTGTTCGATTCTCAGACCTAACGAATATACACAAAAAAATTAATACAAATCGGTTCAGCCGTTTAGGTGGACATAAGTAACTAAGACGGCGACACGAGAATTTTATATTTAAAGGAATTGCGCCTTTCTGTTGTACGTTGTTGTCGGCTATTTGTCTTAATCTTCATTTTAAACTTCAACTGGTAAAAAAACGGGTAAAACTTAGCATCTCTAATAAAAGTTCTGCGAACTTTGAACTCTGTAAATAGAACTTCTTTCTCCATTGTCCCCGGTTCTTGGTACCAGGAGACAATACCGAACCCTCTCAATCCTGCTATTAACTTAATTGTTGATTGTTAAACTCATTATTCCTGACATCGCGGTAGGTAATAGCGTTACCTATGGTTATTAAGTCACTTTGAACTTGAAATGAAGTTTAATTGCTATTCTCTAAACTATACTAATAATATTATAAAGCTGAAGAGTTTGTTTGTTTGTTTGCTTGTTTGTTTGTTTGAACGCGCTAATCTCAGAAACTACTGGTTCGAATTGAAAAATTATTTTTGTGTTGGATAGTCCTTTTATCGAGGAAGGCTATAGGCTACTTTTTATCCCGATATTCCCACGGGATCGGGAGTTACGCGGGTGAAACCGCGGAGCGCTGCTAGTAATTTCATAAAATTATCAAAACAATAATTTACCAAGACCTTTCTATTTTTATTTATTTTCAAATTAATTTTTTTACAGTTAAACATCTACCAATAAACATAACTTACAACGGAGTACCAATATTTGATTATTATCTATAAATTTAAACTAGCTACGCCCTGCGGTTTCACTCGTAAGTCCCGGTGACGTGGGAATATCAAAATGAAAAGTAGCCTAAAGTCTTCATCGATAAATGGACTATCCAAAACAAAAATAATTATTCAATTCGAACCAGTAGTTCCTGAGATTAGCGCGTTCAAACAAACACACTCTTCAGCTTTTTAGTATTAGTATAGATTTAAATTAATCAATTCGTTTAAATATACAAAGGTTTTGTAATGAATAAATTTGCGGTTACCTACGTCGCGTTTGTAATTTTATGGTGTGGTAGTTCGATGGAATTGACCTTTGCTATTCCATTAATGTCGAGAGCTGCGGGCTAGCTATAGGTATTTATCCAACAGCTATGTCACTGTTGGAATGTTTGAGGCGTTTGGACCAAACTCGGGTATTTTGCGAGAGCTTTGCGAGCTTTTGTCTCTTTTATGGCTATAGTAACAGGATGTAGTATTGGTTAGGAAATTATAAACTACTAGCTGCCCTCCGCGGTTTCACCCGCGTAACTCCCGATCCCGTGGGAATATCGGGATGTAAGCTATCCTATCTCTCAAGTTGGATCGAACTGCACATGGTGTGCGAATTTTATTATAATCGGTTAAGTGGTTTAGGAGTCCATTGAGGACAAACATTGTGACACGAGATTTATATATATTAAGATGGAAACTTAGTCACCTCTAGTAAAATACCTAACAGTTTTTTCTTCAAATTAAGATATATTGTTGGTAGACTCACAAATCTTCAATTACTCTATTGATTCCTGCTCTAATTAATTTATTGTCTAGACTAATTGCTTCTTCAGTTACAATTTGTCTTTATTTATGTCAAATGGCCCGAGGTCATTCGATATATTTGTGAGTAAACTTTGGATTCATACTATTCCTATCTAGAAAACATTCAGTACTTATTCATCATCATCTTCCTGCCCTTATCCCAATTTATTTGGGGTCGGCGCAGTGTGTCTTTTTCCATTCACTCCTATTAGTCGTCATCTAATAATTAATGGTTTTCAAAGTGTAGTGTAAGATATTGTATATGAACGTACTTTATGTTCTTAGTGTTAAACTCGTATTGTGCACATAATATGATGGGAAGACGCTGGCTTTTAAAACATAAGTTTTCTTAGCTTAAGAGTCAGAGTTCCACCTACTGAGACTGTAAGTTTAACAATAAAGTTATTATTTATTTATTTTATTTTATCTAATCGTTCACATCCATCTCTCTCATGTCTTGTCTCACGCAGTCCATCCATCTTTTCTTAGATCTTCCTCTTCCTCTCCACCCTTTCCAACTAGAAGAGTGATGAGTATGAATGTAGAGACATTCATACTCATCACTCTTCTTATCACATGTCCATACCAACTCAAACGGTTCCCTTTTACTTTTTCAGTAACCGGTGCTACTTTCAGGCTTCCTCTAATATACTCATTCCTTATATTATCCATCCCCGTTACTCCATTACGTTACTTATTCACGTTTACCAATTTTCACTTACCAGTCTTCCAAAAATGTCTATATTTTTAGTTAAATTAAATAAGTATCAAACGAAACTGGCAACAATAGATGTTTACTTGAACAACTCTTACAGCAATATGGTGCCTAACTTAGTAATTTAGATAAAATATGATTTAAATACGTTAACATCAGTGTATTTAAGTGCGTGTGTGTACTATCTTGATATGAGTTGCAAAGTCTACAAATATGGGGAACACCAACTCCGGTCATCACCGTCAACACAGCAAAAGCAGAAAATCAAGGAGTTTACCCACTTCACCCGAAGTTAGAAGGTAAGAACTCTTAGGATATATTTTGTGTGAAACAGACACTTTCGATCGACCGATACTGAAGCAGACAAATAATTAATTACTTATGTTTCGCAATCACGTTTAAAATGGAACAGTTGACTGGAAAATTCGTAGAAGGTATACCTACGCTTTCAGCTTGTACTCAGATTAGGCGACAGCGTAGTTTAGCATTTTCATGAAATTCTTAACTTAAATGGATAAGTTATACCTAGAGTTTAGTTATTACAACTTTTAATAGAGTTCACTGTATTTTTCTTCTACTTTTTAAACTTGCTAGACTCTTGAACTTATGTTTAAAAGCTTTAAATCCCTAGAACTATACCTACCTATCTATTCTTAGTTTAAAAATAGTAACAATAGCAATACAATAGCCGAGACGGTAGTTTTCAATTAAAAAAATAATCCATCCTTCGGCTAGAGCCCCTGCAGACTATAAATTTCTCTCGACCGATTCTTTCGGTATCAGTATATGAAGCAACCAATAAACAAGTCAACTATAAACCTTTAAAGTTTTTGTAAACTGTAGTAGTGTACTAAGTCTGCAGAACCCTTGAACCAACAGGATCGATTGATAGATTTATTTCCTTCAGGGTATTAATTTACTGTTACAATGCTGTGTTAAAACAAAGAATACAATAGAAGTTCTACCTTACTTCCATTGTAGCAGAGTCTGAAATAAAATACACGCGATAAGCTCGAGATATTGTTCTTAACATTGGGTCTAATAACAAAAGCTTTCTTGTAAGCTATGGCTTGAGATAGCTGCTTTCACTTGTTACCCATTTCATTATGAGATTAGATTGTTTAGCTTAGTTTTCGTATGCAGTAAACCAATTGTCTATGTGCACTACTGAAGTACAGATGTGGAAATTGTGCTAGCTAGCCGCTGGCCTACCACCGCTTGATTATCAGCTCCAATCTCACTCGGAGGTCACGTGTAGAACATCCTACGGTGACGAGCAAACCTAACCCCCAATAATAAACCTCCAATGTCATCTCTATCAATCGTAATGTCAACTCTCTGCACGCAAATATAAACTTTATTTTAACTTAGTACTACTACAACTTAATAATATTATCTTGTGATAATGTGTAGATTTATTGATTAGAATAGAATATAGTTTATTCAAACCAACACACGACATAGTAGGTATACACACAAATAAAAAACAATAAGAGATAGTTACAGAGAATAGTGAAACAAATAAGAAACTATAGGACATAGTTACAGAGAATAGTAAAAACAAAAGACAGAATAAAAATAATAAGTATCTGAGAAGTCGTGTGTTACCCGAATGAGTAAAGCCACAGCACAGCATGTTATTCCCAATGAATCAATGCATCCTCATAACAAGTTTTATCAAAAATTGGTCCAGTAGTTTCGGAGCCTATTTGTTACAAACATAAAAACAATGAAAAAACTAAAAATCTTTCCTTTCTTTATCATATTAGTGTAGACTATGGATGTATAAATAAATAGATTTTCATCTTATAAACTCCATCGCACATTGGCGTTTTAAAAATAGATATACAAAGTTACAGGTCAGTGCATCTTAACGGTTAACATTTCATCAATATAGTAAAGTTAAAGCTGAAGTTATTCTTTAATCTCTTTGGCTATTAACAAAAGTAACATAATATATTTTGTTTATTAATAATTGAAAATAAGGTGCAAATTAGTCAATGAGATTTTAATCAGTAATGGAGGCGCCTCATTTTGCCATTTACATAAAACTTTTCGCGATAATTTCGCCATTTTTATTGGTAACAAGTTTTTTGCTGTCAAAGTTAAATAAAGGAGCAAACATGGAGCAACACTATATCCTGTCAACTGGCAGATCCACGTATATGAGGTCATCTGTGCATCTATGTACTTCATAGATTCAAGTTTCTTGGTGTACTCTATTAAATGAAAAGTTTGTTAACGTTTTCGTAAGTAGGTAGGTATAAGTTGTTTTCTGAAATAAACTGATTTTTACTTGAATATTATCAACCTCAAATAAGATGTTCAAAACCTTGCCCAGTCACCATCCAGTCACCAAACACAGCCATTTCAAAATTAATGAACTTCTCCCATCTCTAGCCTAGATCTGAAAATGTGAAGTTCCCTGAAAATGTGCAATGTGTCCTATCCAACGCGACGGGTGGTATGTTTGTCGGTACCCGACAGGCTTTATTTCCGAAAGGAACTGCTCACGCCGCGCCATCACCGCCATGCAGCCCGCCGTACCGCCACACACGTAGGTACAATCCACGGTCAAAAGTCTCGGCCCACCGTAACGTTTACAATACTGTGCAGCACTATTTGAATATTCTAACAACGTAACCTGTGGATATAACCTACGTCGGTTGGTGTAGCGGGTGGCGGCTTATACCACTCACACAACTAAAGCCATAGCTAACATGTTGAAAATAATAATCACACCGAGTACCGAGTTAATTCAAGTATTGAAGTATGTGTGTAACGTCTATTAAAAGAAGGTCGTAACTCCAATACTTGTTGATAGTATAATTGTGGCAAACTGATCATTTACTTATGACCATACTGTACATCATCCATACTGAGTTTATTCGAGAATTTAAAAAGCTTTTAAGTTTTATTATTTTCATCGCGTTTTCATCGTCGACATCAAACCTACGCAATGAAGAATATGATTTATGGTTGTATATAACTACATCTTATCTTGAGAAAATCTTATCTGATTTCAAATTTAATATTACTAGTGAGTACCTACTCAAAAGAATAAATATTAAATAATAAGCACCTTATTTCTAAAAAAAGATAAATTGAACACGCCTATGTTTATTTGCGTAGGTCGTGGTTTTGAGTGACCCTTGGACTCTTCCCTACACTAAGGCCCATATGGGACAAATTTGAGGAATCAAAAATAATAGTTTTTTAATCCTTAAACTCAATACCCCTTATTTAAAAACGAGGTTTAATGATAGTCCGAGATGAGGATTTAAACCTTAGATTTAAACACAGATTTACTCGTGAACTCGTGAGTCTAAACACTATCCCTATATAGTAGTATATAGTCTATATGGATAATGTTTAGACTATAGTTCCTTATATAATTGACCGAACGAGCGAAGCGAGAGAGGTCTAGTGTTGAGAAGGGTCGGTCGCTCGTATGTTTGTATGTTTGTATGTTTGTATGTTTGTATGTTTGTTCGACGATAACTTGAGTACCGTTGCTCTGATCTTCATAATTTTTGGTATACAAGTAGTTGAGGTTCATAGAATTTTTAAGTTCGAACATGGGCAGGATCGGTCAGGGGGTTACGGAGATAGGGGTCCAAAAGGGGATCTACCTATATGGCACACAAACTATAGGGCAAATATATCCGAGTGGGGTATCAAATGAAAGGGCGTAACTTCGGTGACAATAATATGGTACCATGGAACTGATCTGATGATAGAGCTGATCTGATGAAAGAGCAGGAGTTATCTCATTATCCATACTTCATAGTTCATTCATTCAAACTACTCGTCAAGAATCGCCTTGACGAGTAGTTTGTCTTTCAATGGTAACCAGGGTCTGATGATGGAACTGGAAGGTGGTCATAGGAACTTCACAATCAAACGACACAACCCCATCGAGTTTGGGCTCGTTAGAATCGTCTTGACGAGTAGTTTGTCTTTCAATGGTAACCAGGGTCTGATGATGGAACTGGAAGGTGGTCATAGGAACTTCGCAATGAAACGACACAACCCCATCGAGTTTGGGCTCGTTAGAATCGTATTGACGAGTAGTTTGTCTTTCAATGGTAACCAGGGTCTGATGATGGAACTGGAAGGTGGTCATAGGAACTTCACAATCAAACGACACAACCCCATCGAGTTTGGGCTCGTTAGAATCGTCTTGACGAGTAGTTTGTCTTTCAATGGTAACCAGGGTCTGATGATGGAACTGGAAGGTGGTCATAGGAACTTCGCAATAAAACGACACAACCCCATCGAGTTTGGGCTCGTTAGAATCGTATTGACGAGTAGTTTGTCTTTCAATGGTAACCAGGGTCTGATGATGGAACTGGAAGGTGGTCATAGGAACTTCGCAATGAAACGACACAACCCCATCGAGTTTGGGCTCGTTAGAATCGTATTGACGAGTAGTTTGTCTTTCAATGGTAACCAGGGTCTGATGATGGAACTGGAAGGTGGTCATAGGAACTTCGCAATGAAACGACACAACCCCTTTGAGTTTAGGCTCGTTAAAATCGTCTTGACGAGTAGTTTTTCTTTCAATGGTAACCAGGGTCTGATGATGGAACTGGAAGGTGGTCATAGGAACTTCGCAATGGAACGACACAACCCCATCGAGTTTAGGCTCGTTAAAATGGTCTTGACGAGTAGTTTTTCTTTCAATGGTAACCAGGGTCTGATGATGGAACTGGAAGGTGGTCATAGGAACTTCACAATAAAACGACACCACCCCGTCGAGTTTAGGCTCGTTAGAATCTTCTTGACGAGTAGTTTGTCTTTCAATGGTAACCAGGGTCTGATCTAACATATTTCGTTATCAAAGACCAAAAAGTATAAAATAAATGAATAGTTTAAAAAACTAAAAAAAACACGCTATAATAAAACAGGCAGAAGTGAAAACTGTATATCTGTGTAAAATCTCATCTGTCGCGAGAACATACGCAAAAAGAGTTTTAGATGAAAAAAAAAAAATAGTCAATAGACTATTTGTCGTCCGACAAATAGTCGTCCGACATTTGTCGTCCGTCAATAGTCGTCCGTTAAAAAATACCATATGTACCTAAGTAATGAGGATATGTGTCTTAATACACTCACAGCCAAATTAAAAAACTGTATATCTGTGTAAAATCTCATCTGTCGCGAGAAAATCTGTCGTCTGTCGCGAGAACGGCTGAAAATGCTAACCCACAAAAGTGCCCAACGCACCATAAGAAGTTTTCACTTCAAAAATCCAACTAAAAAATAGAAAATAAAATTTAATAAATTTGGATTAAGAATATTGTACTTAAATAGTAAGCGTGTTACATTGTGATTGCAAAAGAAAAATAATGAAGGTATAGCATCGCAATGTAACACGCTTACTATTTACAATATTCTTAATCCAAATTTATTTAAGTTTAAAATTTAAATAAAATTTATTACCCCAAATCGTCCGAACTCTCTTTGCTTCATTTCCTATAATTATTTATTTCATAATCATGGGCTGTTTTACAATAATAGTGGTGGATAGTATCAAATAGTAGGAATTTCGGTTCTAGCCGATCTAGAGACTCTGATAATTATTAAATTTATGACTAATTCTTTTATAATTTTTATTGACTTGTTATATTTTAGTTTAGGGACTTATTACAGGACATATTGGTCTCAAACTTCTCTAATATATTCTCGTTCTCGAGCTTGTCTTCTCGTTTCCTCTTACGTAATATTATGATAAGTAGATACATAAGGAAGGAAGGAAAGGAATTACTATCTTCTGGATATTATGTTGGACACATTAAAAAAGCTGGACCTATGCTTTTAGAACTTAACAACAACAACAAGTTAACAACAACAACAACAAGTTATGCCTATCGTGTTTCGATTCTCTAAATCATCCAATGTCAGATAATAGCGATACTAGGCACCTATCATTCAAATAAGATAGACCTGTCTTATTTTGAGTCTTTCGTCGTTATATTATACATTTTAGTACTTTACGCTGAAATATAATAAAAGCTGAAAAAAAACTCGTGAGGTCTCAGTTCGGGGCGAACTACTAGTCTATAGGGATAGTATTTAGACTATAGTTCCCAAGTAAATCTGTATCTAAATAGAAGATTTAAATCCACATCTCAGACTATCCTTAAACGTCGTTTTGGAATAAGGGGGGATTCTGTTTTATTACCAAAATGTCATTTTCTATCATATTCGATAGGTATATTATTCGTTCCGCGACACACGTGTCTTGCTCGTCAACTGTCACAACTATGCGTGCGCGCAGGCAGATGTTCATTGTTTTCATATCGCCCCCATTATTAATCGGACAAAGGACAGAGATATTCGTTATAGATTTCTCACAGTTTGTTATTTTTTTTAAGTTGGTATGTAGGTACAGTCGGCTGCATAATTACAGTCCTCGGTAGAGTTCTAAAATCACCATTATTGGAATGTTTTCAATCTAATAATTTTTGTTCGATAAATTCATTTGTTAAAATACTTTAAACTTCGAATAAAGCAGGTGCATAGAATCTTGCTTGTGTTGAAAACATTCTTATAACAGTCGTTTTGGAGGTCTTCGGTGGGTCTGCAATTATGCAGCCTACCGTACATACAGACGAATATATGCTACAGTATTGCGTAATAATCAAGTAGGAACAAAAAAAAATATTCTATCCTTTCTATTCACTTTGTAAACTGTCAATGTCCTTTCCTTATATTAGAAAGTAACGTAGCTAATGATCTCGTCTAGACTAACTGCAGACAAATTAGATTAAGATTTTTTTTAAATTAGTTGTCTCCGAAAGGCATCCATCTTACTCCGTTGCACTTATCGTAATTTACACTCGCCATGGTGCAAAAACAGATAGTCTTAAAATTACCGTTTTTTCCGTCTAGTGCTTTTTTCTAAAGTTCATCCGTTGACTACGCCATCTAGCGGTGAGTAGCGAATTCATAGCAAAAGCTCTCACTCGGTAAGCCAATAAGTTTACTATGTAAAGAGCTTATTATGTTAACTACATTATTAGATTATTTAGATAACAGTTTAATATTTTGTACATAGATAACTTTACAAAAGAAATGCCTAAAATTTATGTGCGCTAATTGACATTGCTCTTACGGTGAAGGAAAACATCGTGATGAAACCCGCGGCTCATAGTTGGCTCCAGAAGTATTGACAAGTTCTCTCCTCTGGACATGGTCGATTAAACTGAGAGGGTAGTAGGTGCTGGGCAAGCCTCCTTCATCAAAAATGACCCAATTAAAAAGTGTCTAATCGCGGAAAACAACCCGTATACAAGTACAAGTACAAAATAAATACTTACCTACCTACGCGTCATTTTTTAAAGTTTTTTTTTAAATCTAGTATAGCCATTAAGCAGAGTTAGTAGAGGGAAAAAAGCGTATTTAGGTAGCCAAGTGGGAAGTACTAGTTATTTTTAACAGAATTGCATGTTTACGGCTAGTAAGCTTATAGTGCTTAGGTAGCAATGGCTACCAACCTTTTAGAGGAGCTTATTCAAAAGTCGTGACCCACGACTGTGGCTAGAAGCTATACAAATGGGCATACCATGTAAACTACTAGTTTAGCTCCTCCATTAAACTTGCAAAACGGCATGACATTTGAACTTAATAAGAGACTGCCGCCTAACGTTTCTGCAGAAATAGTTCACGATATGATAAAATAAGACGTAATTAAGATGTTTTGGTTTAATGTTCATTTTAGTAGGTAAAATAAAAACCTAAATCTCTATATATATAAAATTCTCGTGTCACGGGGTTCGAACTTGAACTCCTCCGAAACGGCCAGCTAGTTACATTTATAAAATTTCAATAGCTACAATCAATTACATTCGCAGCTGAAAGGTTTCAAACATTTCTTTCGAGCTCTTTAAAATAAAAAAATATTTTTATGTCAAAAATGGAGACTTCATCGTTTAGTTAAATATATAAAAATAAATATTGCAGGACATTCCACACATCGCCATCTAGCCCCAAGCTAAGTAACTAGACTTGTGTTATGGGTGCTGGACAACGGATATAACTACATAGATACTTTTGTTTTGTAAATATATACTTACTTACATAGAAAAAACCAGACCACAGACAAATATCTAAGCATAAATACATGTCTGAGTCGGGAATCGAACCCGCAACCCTGTGTTTAGCAGTCCGGCACGGTGACTATTGTGCCAACTGAGTCGTCAAAAGTTGTTGTAAGTTAGTTGTACATAAGTTACCAGATTTTAAACGTCTAACACCTACCTAACTCTGTTATTGCTTAGATTCTATTTGTTATTAGGAACAACTTAAGCACCAAAGTTCACATTGCCAATAAAAAGGTCGTAGACAAGAATACCTAAGCTGCTTGTCTGCCTATTTATTACCTTGTCGTGCCTAGGCTGAGTGTTTAACTCTATTGGGAGTGTCTCTGTAACATTGTATAGGATAATAATACTGTCGTAATGGTTTTAGGTTGCGTTTAGTGGAAAGCCGGTCCTTTTCTATTTATTCTTAGAGATATGTGTATTAATTATTGTATAATGTGTTTAATCTTCTTTCTTATATATAAATCTCGTGTCACAATGTTTGTCCTCAATGGACTCCTAAACCACTTAACCGATTATAATAAAATTCGCACACCATGTGCAGTTTGATCCAACTTGAAAGATAGGATAGCATACATCTTAATTTATCCCGATATTCCCACGGGATCGGAAGTTACGCGGGTGAAACCGCGGAGGGCAGCTAGTTGTATAATATGTGTTTAATTGTCTCAGTTTTTTGTAGTTGTACCATTTATATTAACTCTTCTCTCACCTTACCCATAATCTTATGTCAAATCCTCTCCATCCTAAGGTTGCATGGAAGAGACCGCTTTCAGCGGTAAGGCCGCCTATTGTGCCACTTTTTTTTTTTTTGTATAATTTAAATTAATTGTACTTACCTACTTTTTTTGTAACATGTGTGTGCAATAAAGCGTTCTATCTATCTACTTGTACTTGTACTTGTATACGGGCTGTTTTCCGCGATTAGACCCTTTTTAATTGGGTCCCTTTTGCGTGAAGATGGAGTAGGCTTACCCAGCACCTACTACCCTCTCAGCTCAGTCGACCATGTCCAGAGGAGAGAACTTGTCAATACTTCTGGAGCCAACTAAGCCGCGGGTTTCATCACGCGTTTTCCTTCACCGTCTATCTATCTTCTATCTATCTATCTAAGGTTCCGAACCCTAAAGGCTATAACTGGACCTATATTACTAAGACTCCACTGTCTGTCTGTCAGCAGGCTGAATCTCATAAACCGTGATAGCTAGCCAGTTGAAATTTTCACAAATTATGAATTTCTGTTGCCAACAACAAACGCTTAAAATAGAAAAAAAAAAGTGGGAGCCATACAATATGGTACGGACCCTACTCGCACTTGACCGGTTTTTATTCTTATTGTTTTAGCTTTTAAATTAATATATTGATCGTTCTAAGTTCCACGTAAAAGTCTCGTTTTAATAATTTGACTTTTTGATTGACTTTTCTTAAATAATGAAATTAATTTAAAATTAAATTTAAAATCTTTTTGTTTATGAAAAGGTTGTCTGGAAAAGATTGCAATAATTTGCAATATATCTATCAGGCCTGTAAGTGTCTTATTGACCGAACGAGCGAAGCGAGAGAGGTCTAGTGTTGAGACGGGTCGGTCGCTCGTATGTTTGTATGTTTATATGTTTGTATGTTTGTATGTTTGTTCGACGATAACTTGAGTACCGTTGCTCTGATCTTCATGATTTTTGGTATACAAGTAGTTGAGGTCCATAGAATTTTTAAGTTCGAACATGAGCAGGATCGGTCAGGGGGTTACGGAGACAGGGGGTCCAAAAGGGGATCTACCTATATGGCACACAAACTATAGGGCAAATATACCCGAGTATACAAATATACCGGGTATCAAATGAAAGGGCGTAACTTTGGTGAAAATAATATGGTACCATGGAACTGATCTGATGATAGAGCTGGAGGGAATCTGCAGGAATTATCTCATTATCCATACTTCATAGTTCATTCATTCAAACTACTCGTCAAGAATCGTCTTGACGAGTAGTTGGTCTTTCAATGGTGACCAGGGTCTGATGATAGAACTGGGAGGTGGTCATAGGAACTTCGCAATGAAACGACATAACCCCATCGAGTTTGGGCTCGTTAGAATCGTCTTAACGAGAAGTTTGTCTTTCAATGGTAACCAGGGTCTGATGATGGAACTGGAAGGTGGTCATAGGAACTTCGCAATGAAATGACATAACCCCATCGAGTTTGGGCTCGTTAGAATCGTCTTGACGAGTAGTTTGTCTTTCAATGGTAACCAGGGTCTGATGATGGAACTGGAAGGTGGTCATAGGAACTTCGCAATGACACGACATAACCCCATCGAGGTTGGGCTCATTAGGGCTCGTTAGAATCGTCTTGACGAGTAGTTTGTCTTTCAATGGTAACCATGGTCTGATGATGGAACTGGAAGGTGGTCATAGGAACTTCGCAATGAAATGACATAACCCCATCGAGTTTGGGCTCGTTAGAATCGTCTTGACGAGAAGTTTGTCTTTCAATGGTAACCAGGGTCTGATGGTGGTACTGGAAGGTGGTCATAGGAACTTCGCAATGAAACGACACAAACCCATCGAGTTTGGGCTCGTTAGAATCGTCTTGACGAGTAGTTTGTCTTTCAGTGGTGACCAGGGTCTGATGATGGAACTGGAAGGTGGTCATAGGAACTTTGCAATGAAACGACATAATCCCATCGAGTTTGGGCTCGTTAGAATCGTCTTGACGAGAAGTTTGTCTTTCAATGGTGACCAGGGTCTGATGATGGAACTGGAAGGTGGTCATAGGAACTTCGCAATGAAACGACATAATCCCATCGAGTTTGGGCTCGTTAGAATCGTCTTGACGAGTAGTTTGTCTTTCAATGGTAACCAGGGTCTGATTTAGCATATTTCGTTATCAAAGACCAAAAAGTATAAAATAAATTAATAGTTTAAAAAACTAAAAAAATCCAATTAAAAAGTAGAAAATAAAGTAAATAAATTTGGATTAAGAATATTGTATTAGTATGTATGTATAGTAAGCGTGTTACATTGTGATTGCAAAAGAACAATAATAAAGTGTAGATACACAATGTTCTTAGTTTTTTTTTAATATAAATTTTTAGATTATAGGTAGGTACTCATTATTATCAGAGAGGAAAAAATGCTTAAACCTTCAGTTTAACTTTCGGTTTCAAAAATGACAATGTCAGGTTTTCTTTTTGTCATTGTCCAAAAATAAATGATTCTCAGAAATTCTTTAAAACCATACCTACTTACATAAATGATAAAGTAAAAGTGTTCCGTGCTTAACATATCCTTGTTTTATTAAGATTAAAAATGGATTATCGATTTTATAATTAGTCATCAAATTCGCAAGAGTTTAGACTTCCGCAATTTTACTTCTCTAATCCACCAGAAATTCTACTTCCATGTCTTGAGTAAAAATAAAAAGTCAACGGATATCCAGGGTGTAATGATTGAGCTGGACCTATGCTTTTAGAACTTAACAACAACAACAACAAGTTATGCCTATCGTGTTTGGATTCTCTAAATCATCCAATGTCAGATAATAGCGATACTAGGCACCTATCATTCAAATAAGATAGACCTGTCGTATTTGGAGTCTTTCGTCGTTATATTATACATTTTAGTACTTTACGCTGAAATATAATAATTGCTGAAAGAAACTCGTGAGGTCTCAGTTCGGGGCGAACTACTAGTTATACGTTTTAGTTTTCTAAGTTAAAATTGTAGATTATTAAAATAAAGAGTTAATGTAATAGTGAGCTGGCGGACCGTTTCATGTTCGTCCCGATAGGGGTGGAGACTTTGGGATCTTGGGGTCCCGAAGCCTCTGTATTTTTTAGGGACCTCGGCGCGCGTCTTGTCGAGGTGTCTGGTGATCGGAGGGCTGGTGGCTTTTTCGCTCAAAGGGTCAGTCTGGCCATCCAGAGGGGAAATGTTGCCAGCCTTCTCGGAACGATGCCTCGGGGAGACGCGCTTGAGGATGTTTTTTATTTGTAGTTTTATATATTTTTAGAAATTGTTAAACATTATATTATGTAATACTTACACGTTTCTAACCTTTCGAGCTATTTTTTTTAAATATGACCGAAAATATTGGGTGTCCCAGTTGAGTAATAAAGCGTAATTGGTAGAGGGAAAAGTATTCCAGTCACCTGTCTGTTCCCAAGGTGAATATTTACTTTAATAAAATTCCTTTAACGCACCTTACATATTTTGGCTGACGAGTTATGGGTAAGTTAGTACAGAATTAATAGTACTGAGTAGGTAATGCCAATAGACTTTCACACGCCCAAACTTACAGCCGTATTCCCAATCAACCCTATGAGATAGCATAGTGCGCGCGAACGCATAGAGCCGCAAATAAGACGCTGATTCGCTAGAGTGAAGAGAGTAGCATAAAATTGACCAATTTTGGGCCTCATTTAGCGCAGTGCGTTCACTTATCCAAGAGCAACTTAAGTACTGTTTGTGATACATAGCACCCGTACGTTTTTTTTTATATGTCAAGCGTTCTTGCATCGTAATGCTTAAATTTGTAAACTTGATTATTCTTTTTATACATCCATCCATGCTCACAGATTTTTACTTTGTGTTACTTTTAAATAAATACAATAAAAAAAAACAACTGGTATGGCACGATGATTAGCATGCATTCAACGCAAAGTGGCCAAAAATTGCTGGAAATCGGGACACATGGAGGGAAATGTGCGAGCCTAGGCTTTTGCCCAGTAGTAAAAATAACAGAAACAATAAAAAAAGCTTTTAAAATTTGTTAATAAAATACTAGCGACCCGCCCCGGCTTCACACGGCTATATTATGCATGTATTATACATAAAACCTTCCTCTTTAATCACTTTATCTATTAAAACAACCGCATCAAAATCCGTTGCGTAGTTTTAAAGATCTAAGCGGTCAAAGCGAAATAGGGACAGAAAAAGCGACTTTGTTTTATACTATGTAGTGATAAGCAGATTATAGGCTGTTATATTGATCTAAAAGCAAACCTATTATTTAAAGTGAGAAGTTAAAAGGTACAGTCGGCTGCATAATTGCAGCCCTCGGTAGAGTTCCAAAATTACTATTGCTTATTGGAATGTTTTCGTTATAATATATTTTGTTTGATAAATTGATGAGTTAGAAGACTTTAAACTTCAACTAAAGCAGGTGCCTAGAATCTTGCTAAAAAACATTCTGATAACAGTCGTTTTAGAGCTCTACGGTGGGTCTGCAATGCAGGCGACCGTACCTTATTAGTATTAAAGAACGTCTTCCCTATTTTACAATGGAGGTCAGTCAGTTAAAACCATTGTTAAGATAATTTTGCTTTTAGAAATTATTAAACAATGTATAAGTGAAACGCAAACTTTAATCTAATTCATTACCATCTCATTGTTCTTCCGTTTCCGTTCTGACTCGTCGCGTTGTTAGGAAATTGTCTAATATACGGGCTACCGGGCTCTGTGATTGTCCTTACAAAATGTTGTTTTAAAATGTTTTTGACGTGACAACGTCTTATAAATTGGTTTGCCGGGTGACACTTCAAGAAACTGCGTTACGCTCCGCTGACGTTATGCGCTCACAATGAGAGCGAGTGAGAGGCACGCGGGCATGGTTAGCCCGCCTAAGAGCGAGAGAGACAGACATAAAAAGTGAAAGGCACGCGTCCCTTCCACTCGAGCACAGTAATTGTTGTCACGTAAAACTTTCGCCCGTATACCGACTTTACAGGCAACCAGTTTTTTTATTTATATCTGCGCTCTCCATACAAACGTAGTCGACTATTTCCTCCCTGGATAATGACACTAGCACAAATATTTTTGTGCCATAAAACCTATAACTGCCATGACTATGCCCCTATGTTTTGGTTTTTTCATTTTCTAATTATCATAGAAATTAAAATTTAAAAAAATTCAAAATTAAAAAAAAACAAAAAATAGGGGCATGGTCAATAATGGTCATGGCAGTTATAAGTTTTATGCACCAAAAATATTTGCTCTAGTGTCATTATCCAGGGAGAAAACAGTCGACTACGTTTGTAATAGTTTGTATGGAGAAAGCCCCCGGTACCCTTTCCTCTTAATATCTTAACTAAATTTGTAGAAAGACCACATAGAACTACATATGGGAAGAGAACTATAGTATCTGAAGGAGTGAGGCTATTTAACGATCTGCCTGATGATATTAAAGAATCGGATAGTGTAAATATTTTTAAAAGAAACCTTAATTGCATATTTTCAAGCTAAAATAGTAACTTCTTTTTATTTTTCTTTTTTCTCAATTAACTTGTTATTAGAACTACCTACTTAAACATGTCAGAGGTGAATATTTAACTACCTATTTTTATGTTTGCATCTCATTTTAAGTGACTATTGTCTTATGAGAATAAATATCTTTAAACCTAAACCTAACGGCTGGGTTTGGATTTATAATATACTAGCTGGGCCCCGTGGTTTCACCCGCGTAAGTCCCGATCCAGTGATAATATTGGGATGAAAAGTAGCCTATATATTGATCCAAGTCTCTAGCCATCTACATACCGAGTTACATTGCAATCAGTTTAGTAGTTTTTGCGTGAAGGAGTAACAAACAAACTCACAACGCACAAAATTTCACATCTATCTAATCTAATGTGTTCGTTCGTAATGAAAAATTATTTTTGTGTTGGATAGTCCATTTATGGAGGAAGGCTATACGGGTGAAACCGCGGGGCGCAGCAAGTTTATAATATTAGTAGGATTTTTTTCTCGGTCGAAGAGGCTTAGAAATGATGACGAGATGAGCTAGCTCTTTTATGTTAAACTAGCGACCCGTCCCGGCTTCGCACGGATATATTATGCATGTATTATACATATAAACCTTCCTCTTGAATCACTCTATCTATTAAAAAGAACCGCATTAAAATCCGTTGCGTAGTTTTAAAGATTTAAGCATACATAGGGATATAGGGACAGAGAAAGCGACTTTGTTTTATACTATGTAGTGATCCTTATGACCATGAAAGATTGGAAGGGGTTTAAGGTAGGTTACAGCTATGAAAATTATCTCATGTGTTTTCAATCTAGCGAGTTCGCTATAATAGATTGAAACCTACCTAGTTAGGTAGCCCGCTAGATGAGATAGGTAGCCCGATAGCTAGGTAGCTAGATCGATAAAAGTGCTATAGAAAAGTTAGCTTGTTCAAAGTCCTTTATCGTATAGCTAGAAATAGCATTTAATTTCTATCCAGCGAGTTTCTTTGTCTTGGCCAAAACTTCTAGACATTATATCTTTTCTTTCGGTCTTAGCATTTATTATTAGGAATTGTAGATAATAAACCAGAAAAATAGGAGAATATTTGCAAAATATTTTCATTTTCTTATTCTGTTCGTTTGTTTGTTCACAGACAGGTGTCAGTGCTACAGACGTCGATACCCTTGCCGGCATCAGCGGCGGCGGTACGGCGAGCACCACCTGATAAACGACCCTTGCCTGCAACTCCGGTTCACACAGGTAATGCAATTAGTAAAGCTTTATTCATATTCTAGGTATAGCCTTTTAAAAGGGCTTGATGTTAAGGAACTGGGGGCCGATTGCCGTATTCTTATGCAGCGCGTCTTGACTGCATTTGCGTCATAACTATAGATTTCGTATTGCCGTAATTTCTTAAGACGCACACGTCACGAAAACCTAAACGTCGTGGGCTCGTCGTTTCGCGCTAAATTTTGACACTTGACTAATGCGTCATAAGTTACGGCAATTGGGTGGTTGTATGCCGGTTAAGATATCAATAAATAAATATTGCAGGACATTTCACAGATGGCCATTCAGCCGCAAGCTGAGTAACTAGACTTGGGTTATAGGTGCTAGACAACGGATATGCTCTTATATACTTTTCTTTTGTGAATATAAACACATAATACATAGAAACAACCAGACCACAAATAACTAAGCATAAATACTCGTCTGAGGCGGGAATCGAACCCGCAACCCTGTGTTTGGCAGTCCGGCATGATGACCGTTATGCCTACTGGGCCGGATATGGCGCAATCACAGTTCTTGCTTGCTTCTTTGAAGCATTTTGCATCCACCTTTTCTTTCAACTTTCAGTCTTTCGTAGCATTAAAGATGTTAATGATCTTAATTACAATTAAAAGTCTTAACTTGTGTAGCCATAAATTAAAGCTCCAGTGTTTCCAGCGCCAGTATTTTAATACCCGTTATATAAAGAGTCATCAGATTAATTCAGTTCAATTCCAATTACCAATTAACAATGAACTGTAGGCAACTGTTGATTACTATACGGAACTTAATGGCGACCATCTGTCTGTCTGTGTATTATTGTCACCAACGCAACGTTGGATATGCATATTAAAAGCCTGCAAGTATTATTGATAAAGACGCGCACCATTACATGCACGATTAGTCATTCGGGTTAATCGAATAGATAAAAACAGTAATGTAAGTAAGTGTCTAATTATTAAACACGACTCTTTTCCTTTAATTAATGAGCTGTGATATGATAACATTTTGAAAGATAGATGTTTTATACAAGCTTGTTGATTTTGTCCCGATATAAATAATAGTACATTGCGATACAAGTGTGGAAAGTTGATCATTCCATAGAGGCGGTTTATGACGCGCGAGCGGAACGCGAGCGTGGCAAAAGCCGAGATGGAATGATCAATTCACACGTGTATCGTACGACGTTTTTTATCACAGTTGCGAATAAAAAAAAGACTTGTTAAAATTTTAATAATAAAAAGTTTTAAAGAATTTTAGGTTATGTTTACTATTTTTTGTTAATTACACTCCCGAAAGGCTAGGCAAAAGACTTTTAACCTATACAGCGTCTGATATACAATATTTTTTTAGGGTTAAAAACAGAATATAATGGTAAGGAAAAAATATATTTATGTACCTAAAGAAAAAACAAAATAAACACAAAACTCAATTTTTAATTATTTTCAAAGACGTCATCACGTAATATTATCGTTCGTTATCAGACTTTAGAGACAACCTTTTGAAAAGAAGAAAAAAGGTACCAACAAAGAGTTTTAAGCCAGCAAGGCTTAAAAACTCTTTGGATGGTACCTTTTTCTATACATCAAAACAGTATAACCCAGATAAAGGAGATCATTCATGTTTCTAACAAAAAATACCCCCAAAAAAAAATGCCGGCCAGTAATAAAAATTGTTTCTATCTTGTAGAGAATAACATTTTAAACAATGTTTACTAAGACAACAAAGAGCTACGATCAAAAATCGTTGAGTTATTTTACATTGAAAACCCAAAAAATGCATTTTATAGAGATCCGTTTGACCACTTTTAAGATCCCACTAAAACTTCTGAAAGGGTTATTGGATATACCTATGTATATAAATATAATAAAAACAGACAAAGCTTATCCATTTAGTACTTATTTTTATATTTTTTCTGTAGTAATATCTTAAAAGTGGTCAAACGGATCTCTACAAAATGCATTTTTTTGGGTTTTCAATGTAAAATAACTCAACGATGGTTGATCGTAGCTCTTTGTTGCCTTAGTGAACATTGTTTAAAATGTTATTCTCTACAAGATAGAAACATTTTTTTTTCTGGCCGGCACCTTAACTTTTGGGTACGATTTGAATGATGTCCTTTAGAATGTTTCATCTACTATATGTCATTAGCAGTAAGATACGTATTTGACATATCGGGATAACGTATTATTTTAGCACTAGTTGGATTTTTTTTTATCGCACGCGTGTATAATACGTTGCATTATGAGCCTAAAAGCGGTTTAATAAGATCCACTTTATGAGCAACTGTGATAAAAATAAATAAATAATATCTTTATTGTTAAACTTACAGTCTCAGTAGGTGGAACTCTGACTCTTAAACTAAGAAAACTTGTGTTTTAAAAGCCAGCGTCTTCCCATCATATTATGTGCACAATACGAGTTTAACACTAAGAACATAAAGTAGGTTCTTATACAATATCTTACACTACACTTTGAAAACCATTAATTAACCAATAACTGCATTAAAAACTTCATTCACAACAATCAACTCTTTTCTCGTAGTAAGATTGAAACAGTACAATCGAAATTCAATGAGGGGTAGTTTCGAAACAAATATAATACAACTATTTAAGCAACGTAATGATATATATAATAAATGTAGAATGTTTGAGTTGTTTAGCCGAGTTTTGGACAAACTATATAGTTTGTAGAATGTAGATCTTATAATAACAATCTACTTATAAAAATTTAAATAAATTAAATAAATATTGGAGGATATTGCACACAGTATACCTAGCACTCGGGGACCAGCGGTAAAGCTATTGCATCGTGCGAGCTTCGTACAGTCGTACCATATACAATATACATAGACGTTAAGCGAACGCTCGGCCAAGCTACATGGTAGGCGGAGGGGGGGTGTTAGGTTTTATTTTCGTTACGGAATTTCTTGATTCGGTCGCCGCGCTCAAAGCCCGCGGTAAAAGCTATGCAATAGCTTAAAAAGATTTCTGGAAGCAAGAAATAATCCTCACACAGGGTGCCATCTAGCCCTAAGCTAAGCGACTAGGCTTGGATTATGGTGGTTAGAAAATAGATAGAATTCTTTACTTTTCTTATGTAAAAATACTTTATGTTATACATATTGAAACACCTATACCAGAAAAAACGTCTGTACATAAATATTTGGTTGAGACAAGGTCTTCTGCGTTAACATTCATCAATTATATACTTATACTAGCTGCCCTCCGCGGTTTCACCCGCGTAACTCCCGATCCCGTGGGAATATCGGGATGTAAGCTATCCTATCTCTCAAGTTGGATCGAACTGCACATGGTGTGCGAATTTTATTATAATCGGTTAAGTGGTTTAGGAGTCCATTGAGGACAAACATTGTGACACGAGATTTATATATATTAAGATATAAAGCTGAAGAGTTTGTTTGTTTGTTTGTTTGAACGCGCTAATCTCAGGAACTACTGATTCGAATTGAAAAATTATTTTTGTGTTGGATAGTCCATTTATCGAGGAAGGCTATAGGCTACTTTTTATCCCGATATTCCCACGGGATCAGGATTTACGCGGGTGAAACCGCGGGGCGCAGCTAGTTGTTAAGAAAGTTGCACTGAGATACGTATCGTATAAATATTGAAGTCGATGAGTCTACACAACTATTCCAATAATAACCAATGTTTTGATAAGCCAACAGTGTTATTATTCGCGCATGTTAATCTTGTGACTTACTTCGCTCCAATGATATCACACTAAGTAACTAAATAACATGGTAGGCTATGCAGATGCACTCTCAGTAGACGGCTATCGCTCAGACAGTAAACTCATTTTGTGTTCAACTAAAGCAAGTCTTAACATCGTACGTAGGCTTTCTGTTTTCAACAACATTTGAATTTTAAATTGTTTTATGTTAATTGGTGTGTTTTGTGTTTGGTTTATTTGATTTTTTATTGATTCTAGGAGAGTAAAAGTAGGTAAGTAGGTATTTAATTGTTTGTTAATAAAAGTATTAATATGTAATTCTTTATTTACACAAAATCATTATGAGTAAATGAATTGTAAACTACCTAAACTAGTGAAATTTGACATCGAAGAAATCCATCACCTTTTCAAAAAATTACAATTATTTTGATGCAGTTTTTAAGCTATTGCATAGCTTTTATCGCGGGCTTTGAGCGCGACGACCGAATCAAGAAATTCCGTAACGAAAATAAAACCTAATTTTTGTTAGTACAGAGTAATAGGTTAGACATTTTAGACAAGACAGGCCTATAACTAGGAGTTGTGGTCCAAATTTTTTATAGTTGGACTTTGGGTCTTTTAGGACTAGGTGGACAGAATAGTTTGACCAGCACGCCGCATTCTTTTCACTAATTTCTCCTTTTCTATTTCCTCTAATTGAAATCAATGCAATTAAACAGTAATCCCGCTTGGTATAGGTGACGTATCAATTACCGCCCACCACCATCCAGCACACTAGCCGGGCAGACGGACTAAGTGATGGATTGTCTCGGCCTTAATAAACACCGGATGGGGTCCGATGGTGATTCGCGAGACCCACCTTTGATAGCTTACTTCCTTTCCGTTGCGAGCGAATTTTTAGCAAAGTCAAAGTCAAAAAAAAAACAATTTATTTATTTTATTTTGACGACCCAGTTGGCACAATGGTCACCATGCCAGACTGCCAAACACAGGGTTGCGGGTTCGATTCCCGCCTCAGACAAGTATTTATGCTTAGATATTTGTCTGTGGTCTGGTTGTTTCTATGTATTATTTACAAAAGAAAAGTATATAAGTAGGATATCCGTTAACACAAGTCTAGTTACTTAGCTTGGGGCTAAATGGCGATGTGTGGAATGTCCTGTAATATTTATTTATTTATTTATTCATTTAGAATCAAGGCATGGGTTTACTTTGAATAGTCTTAAAAACTAAGTTAGGCTGTGTTAGATATTCCTAAATTCATAAACATAAAGCTTCCTCTTACGATTATAATGAAGTCATGTAAAATATGTGGCCAAACAGCCTTTAGAACTCTAGAATAGAAACTTTAAATTTTGCACAGGGGTCCCATATGGAGTGCTTCCCGTTTGCCCCACCAAGCTGCCCCACAGTGGGGCAAAGTGGAATCGTTAAAATTTTGTAGTCTCGTTTGCCCCACTAATATGATTCTGCCCATCAGGGTTGGCACCTTGTTTAGAGTTTGAGAATTTTCGTGTCATCTCCAAAGTTATGAACCATCACGGTATACAAATACACAATTCAAATCTCAGTTGTGATAAATGTAGGTAACTGGGTTGGTAACCTATGTAGTGTGTTTAAATAAAAGTACAAAATGATTATTTGAAACGTTTACTTCTGAAGGAATCTGGTTATAAATCACAAAATAAATTACACGACTCATTACAAATAAAATCTTTGCCAAACTCAACACACAATAATTAGTCACTTTTACTACTAACTGTGAAAAATAAAATATCAGATTAATTGATATTGTTTTTACTGCTACCGGAATGGGAACCACGTATTTTTCAGTCATATTTGAATCATATTTCAATTATGTATATGAGCTCATAGCAGCATATTTGGAGATTGATTAACATTTGACTCAGCTAACTACATTTTTACTGCTACCAAAGCTTACATCGCTCTTTTCTCTGTAGTAAAATGACAGATTCCGGAATGGGAACCACGTATTTTAAACATTTATTTATTTAACTTGTTTCAATAATATTTGAAGACAGCGAGCTATGAAAGCTTTGGTTGACATTTAACTCATAATAGCGTACACTAATATTTGTTGTTTCTTGAAAGCTACCTAAATCACCATGTTATGTAGATACTTGCAAAAACGGATGTGGGCAACTTTAAAAACGTACCGTCACATAACAACAAAATCGGCGAGACCGTTACCTACGAATATGCTTACCAAATAAAACTGGTTTGGTCTTTCTAAAAATTTTCATATTTTGCGTGACTGTTTGTATGTTCTGCATGATGTTTTTTTATTATTTAATCAGTAAAACTGTATTTAACTTAGTCAAGTGTTAATCAATCTGAGATTTTTTTATTTTACAGTTAGTAGTGACTAATTATTGTGTGTTGAGATTGGCAAAGATTTTATTTGTAACGAGTCCTGTAATTTATTTTGTGATTTATAACCAGATTCTTTCAGAAGTTAACGTTTCAAATAATCATTTTCTTTATTTCTTTTCTTTCTTTCATTTTGTACTTTTATTTAAACACACTCCATAGGTTACCAACCCAGTTACATTTATCACAACTGACATTTGAAATGGAGATCTTGTCAATATTATTTAATGTCTCGTATTATACATAGCTCGTATTTCGAGATTATGGCACCACAAGTAACTTAAGTCTGCATGTTTTAGTGTAATTTGTAACATACCGTGATGGTTCATAACTTTAGAGATGACACGAAAACTCTCAAACTCTCAACAAGGTGCCAACCCTGATGGGCAGAATCATAATAGTGGGGCAAACGAGACTACAAAATTTTAACGATTCCACTTTGCCCCACTGTGGGGCAGCTTGGTGGGGCAAACAGGAAGCACTCCCCATATGGGGTTGGAAATTTTCGCGAATGAAACCGCGTAACACACAACAATCATCATTGGCCTATTCCGTCTATAAGCAGACGATTTAAGTAGAGCCGCGGCAGCTCTTTTGGTGGCTAAATAACCCTATGCGCGATCGCACAGATCGGCCACATTTCGAGCAGGTAAACAAAGAGGTGGATGTAGTTGGCTGATGAGTGGCAGTAGCGTGTCTCCTTGCACGTTTGTCGGCCAGGGTGGCAAACCAGGTCTGGTCGTGGTGTTCCTTACCCTCCAGCGAACACTTCCTCCACTCGGGCCTCTCATCAGCGAGTTCTTCCCAGTTGCTGTGATCTATATTGAAGGAAACCATATCTCTCTTGGTAGTATCCTTAAAACGCAATAAGGGCCTTCCAACAGTTCTTTTTGCATGCGCTACCTCACTGAGTAGAACCTGTCTTGGTAGCCGGGTATCACTCATTC
Organism: Idaea aversata; assembly: GCA_907269075.1. NCBI lineage: Eukaryota > Metazoa > Arthropoda > Insecta > Lepidoptera > Geometridae > Idaea > Idaea aversata. The sequence continues at coordinate 7,207,223 of OU026084.1, forward strand.
TATGGACGTGACCGAGCCAACGCAATCGTCGTTCTTTGATGATTGCTGTGAGACTGGATATCTGAACTGTGTCCAGGACTTTTTCATTGGTGACTCGGTCTTCCCACGAAATGTGGAGAATACTGCGTAGGCAACGCATGTGGAAGGCGTTGAGTCGACGTTCCTGCCTCGCGTAAGTCGTCCATGTTTCGGCTCCGTACAAGAGCATGCTGAGCACACAAGCCTGGTACACCAGTATCTTGGTTCTCACCGTGAGGTGTTTATTATCCCATACCCCTGTACGTAACCTACCAAACATGGAAGCTGCCCTACCGATGCGCAAGTCTATCTCCGCGTCGAGTGACAGATTATTGGTCACTGTTGAGCCAAGATAACAGAAACTGTCAACAACCTCTAGGGCCGTGCCATCCAGCAAGATTACCGGTTTATCCGCACAACCCTGGGCCAAGACTACAGTTTTCTTGACATTTATTGACATCGAAAACAAACGACAAGCCTTTGAGAATTTGTCAATCATAGCTTGAAGCTCATGTGGAGAGGACGCAACAAAGGCCGCATCGTCAGCGAACAGTAGGGTGTCGACCCAAACGTCGTTGCGATAGCGCTTTGACCTTAGGTGGGTGAGGTCAAACAATTTACCGTCACTTCGTGTGTGGAGATGTATACCACCTTGACTATCGCCGAATGCTGCCTTGAGAAGAAGCGAAAAAAATATGCCAAACAGAGTTGGAGCCAAAACGCAACCCTGGCGAACTCCCCTGCGTACTGCGAAAGGTTCAGATGTGCACCCATCAAAAACGACAGCACCTGTCATCCCCTCGTGTAACGACCTCACCAAGCTCAGTAGGTTCGGTGGACAACCTATATATTCCAACGCTTCATAGAGACCCTCCCTCTTAAAACCTCACAATTTCACAAGCATACCTACTAAAGTGTTGTAAAAGTCCTGAAATAATTTATACAAAGTTTCAGAAGTCCCAGTCGTGCCATATTAATCGAATTTTCTGTCACGTTTCTGCCAAGTTTTCGTTATAGCTACACCCACAGTTTGCGATAAGTTTCAAACAGAAATAGAAAATGAAGGAATCAATTTCGTATAAACCATTTGAAATGTTTTAGATGCGGGTGCACTCTAAGGGATTTTTCCTAAATATAATATTGGGATGACTGAAGAGTTTGTTCGTTTGTTTGATCGAAAAATTATTTTTGTGTTAGATAGTCCATTTATCGAGGAAGGCTATTTTATATACCGATATTCCCACGGGATCAGGAGTTACGCGGGAGAGGCCACGGAGCGCTGCTAGTATTGAGATATACTATAGTGCATAACACATAAAAAGAACGTTATGTAATAGCTCCATACACTCAAGCAGTAATCAATAATTACACGATAACCATAATTAATTCAATGGAATGTTTGTATTTTCACCCATAGTCAATAACAGCTGCCAAGTATCATAACAGAATTGCTAAATTACCCAAACAAACCACAATGGAGTCCATAGTTTACGCTTATGTTAGACAGCTATCGATTCATTAACATGTTACATTACATTTAGGGTCAACTATTTACGTACATACACGCATACCATTCGACCCAAACTAATGGTAATGACGTCATGAATTATAATTCATTCGTTATTATAGCGATCGATATGGTTGCCCAATTTAATTAGATCTGCCCTGTTAGTTAAGTAGTCAGTACTTAGAGTACTTTGCGAACGGATCGTGTAGGTCTAGATATGATTGTTAAAATTGATTTCAATGCAGTGGTTCTATGTGAAATCAGTCGCGCGCGCACTGCCAACCACCCATGCCGTTTCGATAAAAGTTCAGTGTTATCTTGAATGCTGTCCTGTGATAGTGATAAATATTTACTCAGCTTGAGGTATGCGATAATAATATCTTCATGAGAACAGACTCAATGACATTGTATACTATGGCCCGGCTTATCTTAAGGAATTTAACTTTTACTGATATGATGGATAACCCGAGTTTAGCGTAGGTACCTATTAAATAATGATTTATTTTAATACTAATTATTTATTGTTGCATGGTCGCAGGTGCAAGAAGCGGTCTCTCGGCGAGTTCCAGTCGATCTACAAGTCCCTTAGGTCAAGGGGCCGTCAGCTTCATACCTAGAGCACCGGCTTCATCATCTGGGTACGTATTTCTATTTAATTTTTCTAGCGTAGTTTTAATTTTGAATTTTCACCTTTTATTTTTATGAGAATTTAATGAGGTATACAAAATAGCTTTAGGTGTTAGGGTACCTTTACGTAACTAGCATATTTTTTGTGACAGGTCTCGACCGAACTCATCCTTACTTGCACCCGGCAGTAAAATACCTTCATCTTTAACCTCACAATCACCGCAACACAATCAATCAACAAATAGTCACAATGGGACACCCACTAAGCATTCCATGCTCGATAAATTGAAACTTTTCAACAAAGAAAAAGCAAGCAATGAAAAACAACAAAATAAGAGCACAGCAGTATCGAAACGCACAAGCTCTTCCAGTGGTTTTTCGTCAGCGAAAAGTGAAAGATCTGACTCCAGTTTAAGTCTCAATGAATCTTCCAACACACCTAATTCTCATATCAAGGCATCAAACTTAGCAGGCCCCAAGGGTTTGAGACAGAACGATACATTATCAAAAGATAAGTCTGGTAAAAATGTTAAATCGAAATTAGTTAGTTCCAAAGCTCCTAAAGATTCTTCCACGAATCTGAGTAAAGCTAGTAGTAAAACTAGTAGTAGTGATAAGTCTAGAAACAGTCCGAAATTACCAGCGCGTGATAAAGAATCCAAATTGGCAACTCCGAAATCCATTAGTAACACTAAATTGAATCAGATCGATGACCACTCAAGAAATTCTAAATCCAAATTGGAATCTAAGATGGTGAAGCTGTCTGGAAGTCAAATAAAATTGAGCGAACAAAGAAATGATAATGTCGTAGAATCAAAAACTCAAGATAGTGTAACTGGGCATTCAAAGAATCAGTCGAATCAACCTTTATCTCCTGGATCAGGCCAGGCTTTCGGTACACCTAATCATACTGGAATCCCTAAGCCCACGGCTGCCGTAAAAGGGACTTTCAAAATATCAAAAGATGATAGAAATATTATAAATAAAAGTACAAATTGTCAATTAAGTCCTATACAAAGCAATTCTAGTTTAAATTCTACGAATAATGTAAGTGTACTTCCATTTAGTAGAGAACAATCGAATTTGAGTAAGGATGTATCGCAAAAACAAACTTTGGCTGTTTCGCCAATGCCAGTTATTAATTCAGGAAATCACACATCTCAAATGTCAGAAAGTTCTCATTCAAATTCCACTCACAGTACGACTGGGCAGCATTCAAATTCGAGTGATAGTAGTGTAATATACCGTCCATCTAGTGAATCTGGGTCTGATATTTCTAAGACTGCTAGCAATATTACGCCTAATAAGCGATTAAATATGAACACAACGTATATCAATGACGTGATTAACGAGGCAGAAATATCTGAAAAAGAAGCTGCTCAAAATCGAATTATCGAAAATTCAAGACCTTCCTTTGATCCAAATAGGACTTTAACCGAAATAAATCGAAAAATCGAGAATGACAGTCGATCTAGTACTCCATCCCATTGCAGAGATAATTCTTTGGGCGACGATGAAAATCCTATGATGAACGTATTGCCAATGAGACCGCTTCTACGTGGGTATAATAGTCATTTAACATTGCCGATGCGTACGTCTGGTTTAGTGCAAAAAAACGTACCTGGCTACCCACATCATGCAAATACTGTAAAAGCCAATTTCGGTCGAGAAAATATAGGCCTACGTGAGCGAATCAACTATGGACCAGGATTTTCTAATCCAGATTATTGTGACATGGAAATGGCGTCAGGTTATATGTCCGATGGTGATTGTTTGAGACGGATTAACGTGGGAGAATTGGAATGTGGAAGAAACAATGACATCATGGATGGATACATGTCAGAAGGTGGTGCATCTCTGTATGGACGTCGAATGAATTACCAGCAACCATCGCAAATGCAGCAGCTAGATGAAAGGTAAGATTTTTTTAATCCCTAAAAGTAAAAATACATCTAACATCAACATTTTATAAAAGTTTTTTTCTGACTGAGTAGGCAGCGCGATGGTGACTTTGCAAGTCCACAATAAAACACAAATTAAAATACTCCCTCTAAGCGTGAGATTCATTGCCATGATGGGATTGCTGTTTCGGTAATGGTTGCGCTTTTTAAGAGATGGGGGAACGTAATAATTTAAGTGCAATAAACCCATACCTAATTTTTTTTTAGTTTTCAATTTTTAACAAGTAAACATACGTTTATTCGGCAATAGGTATTGTAGTTAGACGAAGAAGACAATCTATTTGCCACAGAGCGGTGTAGGCTGAGTCTCTAAAATCCACAAGTGGTCGGCCCGCCTTCCGTCACTCTCTAGAATAATGTATAACTGTACAAATGGCCACATGCATTCTTTTATTCTCGCAATAAACTAAGAATAGGTGGGTATATTGGAATTCTTTCTAAATAGGTATCTGGAGTGAGGAATGAACGAGACAAACCATTCTTAACTAAACTCAAATAAAAATTACTACGGAGGAGGTTTAAACGACGTATTATGCGAACTCGGTTAAAGCCACAATCACACTGATGCATGAAGTAAACAAGGGACAGTTATATATGTGTGGGTGTTAGGGGAAAACAGAAATTCTAGTAACAGGCATTTCTCAGTGCGAATATTTTGGCTGAATTCGGTCGTTATTCAATTGCTATTTCAGACTGTCGGCTGTCAAACATTCTCATCCGTGCCATTTGATATAGCGGACATCACCAATGTACACAATGCTTTTGTTAAACCGCTGGTGTGTCCTGTCGCTGTTCCCGACAAGCAGTCGGTAGTCTCCCAATCGGAGTACGGCGCACTCACACCGTCGCAACGCTCGTGCTGAGGCAAGAGGGCGGGGGTGGCCAAAATCGATATTGCTACGTCTCATACCCCTCGTCCCGCACCTCAACACCATCGCGGCGACCCTAACCGCCCCTAACGATACACTACCATTTCAAACCTTAACCAACTCAACATAAAATTGTTGTTTAATCATTTCTTTACATGATGTCCTTCTATTTTCTATCGAAATATTTTCAATGCCGGGCTTGCCATATTATCCGCATTTTCTCTAAATAGTATCACGCATGATTCATATCATATTGATATCACAACAATGTCGTGGTAAAAAGTACAAAACATTTTGGAAATATCGTCATTAGTGTCGATGTTAAGTTTTTAGAGTAAATCGAATATAGTTTTGTATTGGTTGGGCGTACCGTACGTGAGGTGTCGAGCGAGTATCGTAGAGTGGATAGAGCGTACGGCGACGGCATCGACGGCAGGGCGGGCGGCACTCGGCGGCGCGCACTATCGGCGTGCGGGCGCGCCGTTCTCGCCGCCCGCTGCCACACGCACGTGACAAACTTTTCCGATTTCCTCGACGGAAAATGTAAATCTGTTGCCGGCATCGATCGTTCCGTGTCGGCGGACCCGCTCGTCGAACCGAACACGCTCACAGCTGACGCCATGGACCTTAACAAAGGACAGATCTATCGCTAATCGCGTGAACGTACGATACTTTGTTCTAAGTGTTAGATGTAGTGAACCATATACGTTGTGCCTTCCGTCGCATGGACACGGCTGTACGACAATACTTGTGTTGCTGTAAATTTTATACCTATTAATTTCTCGATTTAACGTAAGGATCGGTGTTGCCTTGCTATGTGTCTTTGCTTCGCGTTAGACAAGCTTAAGTACGGTGCTCTATAGAAAATACGAACTACACAAAAGGAATTAATGTGATAAATTATTTGACATGGACAAAGAATTCCCGGAATTGGTAAGAAACTGTTTTAAAGTAATAAAGAGTGTTAAATTAAATAATTATTGTTGTAATTGTGCGATTGTCCACAAGGCATTAACCTTGTACACATCTGGCTTCTTGTGGGTCTACATATTGTTTTAAACATGTGGTCACCAGTCCTGGCAGAATATCGCAATCATTCTGAAACTATTCTCTTATTTTATAACCATGACAAGTTCTTCATGCGTTAGACCGGTGTACTTACATTATAGTACGCTTTGAAGTGAATACATGTAACTGCATTGACGAAAATAATCATTACGTTGATTGGAACGTTGTGTTTGATTTTATAGATCAAGTTTTATATAATTTAGTCTTTTACATTTTTTCTTACTTCCACATCTCAAAAATGACTTCTTTTTGATCTATAAAGTTCTATTACCGATCAATGTTGTTTCTCTTATTGATAATATCCAAGTTAGTATATTGGCAATGAGTAGACGGTTTGTGACCCGCTCGATTGATCCGTATAAGGATATTACTTCTGTTCTTTATTGTACCTACAGCCTACAGGGGCGGGAAAACCCAGCCTGGCGATTTTCAATTTCATTGAATTTCCAATGTTATTAAAGATTCATACATCGGCCAGGATATTTTTCGCATTAGCTAGCATTATTGGACTGAATTTTTAAATTGAAAAGGGTTCGTTGATTCTTCTGTAAATTTTTTGTTTAACTTTTATTTTGTAGTCTAATCTAGACATTATTTATTAATTCCCTGAAATTGCTGTTAAAGTGGCCAAAATTTTGCGGTTCCTCGTTTCACTTGGCCCTTTTTCTCTTCAATACTCTTTATCTGAGTAAGCTCCTTCATTTTTCGAAGACATTTCTATTAAAAAAATCGCAATTTTCATCGTTTACTTCGCTTAGTCTTATGTATTAATTTGACAAGTGTTATCTGATCAATCGATCACTCGCAAAACCTGTATCTGCCACAAATCTGCCCTTTGTCCTGGGTTCGACTCCCGAAATAAATACCTAGACCTTGCTTACGTAAGTTGTGTTTTATGTAGGCGGTGTGTGGGTTTGCCCAATCTCGATTTACCATAAAATTTCCCCAGCAACATTAAACTTTACCCCATTTTAAACGGAGACCGATAATCGTGATGTAGATGCCAACCGCAGGAAATGTGGAAAAGGCAAAATATAAATTAAAAGTATGTAGGATTGGGTCCCCTTGTTGTAGATATGAAAATATAGTATAGGACGATTGCAAGGGGAAGATTATGAATCATCAAACACTTTTGTTTGTAAATATGAAGGTACAGCTTTGGCTATGTTAAATATTTTAATGAATAAATATTGTAGGACATTCCACACATCGCCATCTAGCCCCAAGCTAAGTAACTAGACTTGTGTTTTAGGTGCTAGACAACAGATATACTACTTATATACTTTCTTTTGTAAACATATACCAGACCACGGACAAATATCTAAGCATAAATACATTTTTCTATGATCCAAATATTTTTATTTTAGAATTGTGCCTAAACTATTTCATTGCTAATCGATATGCCAAACGTATATTATAATAATGATGACTACTTAATATTGCTTTGACTTTGATAAATATTTTAATAAAATAATATTAACTAGAGAATTTTTCTACCATCCAAATATTTTTACTTTAGAATTGTGCCTAAACTATTTCATTGCTAATCGATATGCCACACGTACCTATACCTATAATAATAATGTTGATAACTTATTATTATTTTAACGAGTGCACGTTTTAGAAATACCTACTAGACGATATCGTATAGGAATGATTGATCCCTATTAACCACACACATGCGGCGTGTCACTTGTGATCAAATATCTGTACTTGATACTAGCTAGAGAGTTCGCGTTTCTTACTAACCCGGTACCAACTCGATCTTGTAGATAATATTGTGAGGTACATTCGTGTATTTAACTCCATACATTTTTCAAGGCCCAGAGTTAGACCCCCCTATTCCAAAACGATTTTTAAGGATAGTCCGAGATGTGAATTTAAGCCTTAGATTTAGACACAGATTTACTCGTGAACTATAGGGATAGTGTTAGTTCACGAGTAAATCTGTGTTTAAATCTAAGGATAAAATCCACATCTCGGACTATCCTTAAACCTCGATTTGGAATAAGGGGGATAGAGTTTAGGCTGAGTTTTGTGTGTCAGCTAGTCCGATGACTTTTGAATATTGGTTAATCGTAATCAAAAACGCAACCTCTATCAAATTTTAAAAACGAATACTTTCTGAACTCAATTTTCTCTTCATTCAGAATCCGAATAGGTACAAACTCTTTCACGGCAATGTTGCAAAAACGGTAAAACGAAATGGCAATATGGAAACTAGGATGAAAAGTTTTAAATTCCCGTACGGATATTACAGTGGATGTTCCGGCTCGCTGTTTGTTCAACTATGTTGAAATTTTAATGAGTAAACTCGGCCACTGCAGCAGCACTGCGAATGCCTCGTTTGTCTCTGCTTCACCTTCTTCCGGTCTATGCTCACCTTACTGTAGCGTATCATAGGTTGCTCTGTCCTAAGTTTGTACCTATCTCTAGTAAATTACGTATTTGGAAGTTATATAAACAACTATCGACCTGCCCCGGCTTCGCACGGCTATATTATGCATGTATTATACATATAAACCTTCATCTTAAATCACTCTATCCATTTAATTAAAAAAAACGTGTGGCACTCGGGGACTGACACGGTAAAGCTATTTCATCGTGCGAGCTTCGTACAGTCGTACAACATACATACACCTTAAGCAAACGCTCGGCCGAGCTACATGGTAGGCGGAGTGGGGTGTGTAAGGTTTTATTTTCGTTACGGAATTTTTTGATTCGGTCGCCGCGTTCAAAGCCCGCGATAAAAGCTATGCAATAGCTTAAAAACCGCATCAAAATCCGTTGCGTAGTTTTAAAGATCTAAGCATACATAGGGACAGACAGCGGAAAGTGACTTTTTTTTATACTTTGTAATGATTAGCTGCACATTGCCGCAATTTTAACCGCGTTGTAAAGTGATAATTCAATATCACTACATGGTATAAAACAAAGTCGCTTTCTGTGTCCCTATATCCCTATGTAGGCTTAAATCTTTAAAACTACGCAACGGATTTTGATGCGGTTTTTTTAATAGATAGAGTGATTCAAGAGGAAGGTTTATATGTATAATACATGCATAATAGAGCCGTGCGAAGCCGGGGCGGGTTGCTAGTTTACTATAAACTACAAACTGTATCATCCCTTTTATCCCTTTTTAGAAATAATTTCGTTGTGCTGAAAGGGAAGTTTAAGACTCTATAATAGCTCTTATAATTTCAAAGATTTGTTGATGAGTCTTTTTTTATTTAATTTACTTTTATTTAGGTATTTATTCTTTTTTTTATTTGCTTCCAAGTGGGTATACAGTTTTTATTGTCTTTTATCCTTTATTATAAGTATAGATATGACATGAAACAAAACATGTAGTTTAGACACGAGACATTAAAATTGTAATTGGGCTGTAATAGCTAGCTATCCATTATATTAATAAATTCTCATTCCTACGACATGACACGTATACATACTAAACTTGAAATTAGTAGGGCGGATAGGTACATAAGTAACCTGTATACCATATGGTTATATCAGATCAACGGGCTCGGTATCTTCAATCGCCGGCATCTCTTCCGGAGGCCTGTAGCAACCTGAAAAGGTTGCTAGCCTTCTGGGAGGACCTGGGATGATTGGAGTGACAAGTAGGATATTCTCACACGCACAATGGCCCAAATGATGATGCGGAAACAGCCCCGTAAAACTAAACTAAATTAATATGGTTTTATAGCAACCAAAAATATTCTACTATTCCCTTTATTTCCGATTCTTACCAATAAAATATGAACATTTCATTACTATTACAGCCTTACAGCAATTCTTATGAAAACATCCAAAACACTGACACAGTAAAAAGCTTGAGCCTTTGATATTTCCAATACATTATCTCAGAAACAATATGGAGTAAGTAAAGTATAAAAGTTTGACGAGGGCCTTCGGGGTCGGAATACTCCGGAGATATCTACATGGATTCGCGTTTTCGTATCTAATAGAATTAATGAAGCTTCCAAAGTTTTTCTTTCAAGGACTTTCCAAAGGGAGTCTCGGGGAAAAGTTTGAGTTTGATTCCGTCCGTCAAGCCGAAGGTTAATTTTGTGGTTTGGGAATTAGGAAATGGACTTTGCATTGAATAAATAATAAAAAATTAGATCAAAGAACATAGATTATCTAATTTATTAGTATTAGCTTCAAGTGACCAAAGGGCTAGATGCCTTTTGGTCACCTGAAGCTAAATGGTCATCCAATGTCATCCAAAGAGGCAATGTAACCAGCCTTTTGGGCACCCTATACCTAGGGAAACTTATTAAATTTTTACACATTATTATTTTGTTTATTAAATTAGTGATAGGTATTGTAAATAACTTTGATTAAATAAATAGATAGGATTGTCTTATGTACCTCCATTTAGCCGTTGGTTTTAACTCTCTCTGACAGCAAGTCTTAAAAGGTCAAGTTAAAGGCGTTAAGACGACTTAAAAACTCCTCTATTATAATGATTTTTTTTTATTTTTTTTTTAAAGTGCTTTTAGCCCAGTGCAGGCTTAGCACTTTAAAAAAAAATAAAAAAATCATTTGAGATTAGTAAAAGCGCCATCTCTTGTCGAATACGTAAACTAGATAAGTTAACTTTCGAGTTATATGTAATGTAAATTCATACTAACAGATGTCGCTAACGAAACTTAATTCGTAAAGAGGTTAATGCGATTCTTAAATTCGACTATGACGGTACTTGACTAAGTGGCGGAATTGGTAACGCATTTGAACGGTATTCAAAGGATGCGAGTTCGAGTCTCGTCTTAGTCGCAATTATTGAAGATGCATTTTTCCTTAAAAATATTTTCCTCTATTATAATCAAAATATCTATACCTTGCAGACCACTCTATCGCTACGAATAACTCAGTGAATTCAACTAAGTTGAAATGCATCAGAGGATATCCGTTTAGGAGTGAATAGCTTTTAGAGTTGCATTATGTCTACGAGACTACGCCCAGATATCTATCAGGTATATTGAAGGTATTGAACATTCTGTCTGTCCGCCTCGGTAGCTGAATAGATTTTCTTGTTTACTTATGTACTTACTTTCGTATACTTGTTTGAATAGAATATAGGTAAAGTAGCATTATTTACATAGTACTGAAAAGGCCTACTAAATTTACAGGTTCTTGATGCTCTTGCTTCAAGAACCCTTTTTTCTGAACAGGATTATTTCTTAATAATCCTTACTACCTACATAATTTCTTGTTTCAGTAAATGCTCTTGAAAATATTCAGCAGTAGGTATATTCATTATTTAAGAATATTGCTTTTTTTTTACTAAAAATCAAGAAATTAAACCTCTCCCTCTAAACGCGAGAGATTTTTTGTTTTAGTAAAATATTTTAAAATTATAAGCAGTTCTTAATTTAAAAGTAATATGAAACTTTTTTTTTATGAGATGAGAGTAGGTACTATATAGTTATACTAGCTGTACTAGTTGGTAATTGCTATTTATATATTTTTATTAGCTGCACTCTGGAGGTTTCACCCGTGCTACTCCCGATCCCATGGGAATATCGGGATAAATTAAGATGTAAGCTATCCTATCTTTCAAGTTGGATCAAACTGCACACGGTGTGCATATTTGATCAAAATCGGTTACGTAGTTTAGGAGTCCATTGCGCACAAACAACTTGACACATAATATATTAGATTACATGGTATAGGTATATTTAGTACTAACTAGCGACCCGCCCCGGCTTCGCACGGCTATTTTTTGCATGTATTATACATATAAACCTTCCTCTTGAATTACTCTATCTATTTAAAAAAACCGCATCAAAATCCGTTGCGTAGTTTTAAAGATTTAAGCATACATAGGGATATAGGGACATAGGGACAAAGAAAGCGACTTTGTTTTATACTATGTAGTGATATAGTGTGTTACCTACTTCAAAGTGGAGATATTAGAAAATGTCATATTATCATAAATTTTAAAAGTCCTTATTACATAATATTTTGATGCTAATAATTGTGTTACTCCAAGATTCCTCTACCACAACGGCTATTATTGTCAACCAACATCAAAATGAAACAAAAAGCTATAGTATTCATTCGAATAATAATGAGCCGGAGGATGGCGGAGCTTCATAGATAATGAGAAAGAAAGCCAGGTTCCTTTCAGGAGATCTGTCATCATTAGTGCGTGGCTTCGGGCGCTCAGTTTTCATTAAGACACCAATGTTTCAAATGACAGTGTCGAAAGTCATGGGGTGTGGATTAATGTACAGTACCTCAGGTAGTGTTTTTTGCGCATTTTCTCCCTCTTAGGTTTTAAATTACCGCGGTGGTGGTGGAAGTGAAATATTGTTTTTTATTCGAAATCACGTGAAAGTTGCAATGAAATAAAGATCTAGCTAAGATAGACAAATGTAAATAATAGAATGTGTGTTAGAGAAGCACACAAACAAAACAGAAAAGAAAATAACTGTCTAGCTATCATGAGTCATGAGATAGGTACATCCTGGTGATAGACAGATAGACGGATGGACGGACAGTGAAGCTTTAGTTGTAGGGTCCCGATTATTCCTTTTCTGTACGAAACCCTAAAAATAAATAGATACATATTACCAAATAAAACTAAATAAAACACAGGTTTAAACAACATTATTTAAGAACTAGCTGCGCCTTGCAGTTTCACCCTAGTAAGTCCCGATCCCGTGGGAATATCAAAATAAAAAGTAGCCTATAAAAAAAAATGCATTTATTTCAGATAACACAGATCCATAATGTAAATTAAAATTAAAATATAATAAATTAAAATAAAATAAATAAAAATAAAAATAAAATAAGGGCAATAAAAATCATTAGGGACGGGCTCACAAACGACAGATGGTGCAAGTCATTGGAGCAACGGTCAAATTATAGGAAAAGTTCCTTGGTTGACCGCCACTCCCCTGAAATGCACCATAAATGGGGAGTTGACCCTCTCCCCCCCCCCTCCCCCTCTATAACCTTCCTCGATAAATGGACTATCCAACACAAAATTGAACACCAAACAACACAAATTTTTCAAATCGAACCAGTAGTTCCTATGATTAGCGCGTTCAAACAAAGAAACAAACTCTTCAGCTTTATAATATTAGTATAGATAAATTTAAAAAAAATGTCATTTTGCCATCAGGTTGTGAAATGGACTGAAACTATCTAAATACATTATGTTTCTCATTAATAATGACATAATATTTGAAAGGAAATAAATGAAATGCTTCGTCGTGTATAATTTATTGATAACTTGGTTTGGCATAAAGCCATCTCAAGTTGTAAATTAGAACTAGGTAGGTAAGTATTTGTAGCATGAATGGCTTTATGCCAAATCATTTGAAAACTTTCAACAACAGACTATGTTGGCACTAATTGGGGTAACTTAACAAGAACACTACATAAGCATATCAATTACATTTTAAACCACAACATTGAATACTTCTTATCTGCCTTCTTCATAAAAACTAAAAAAAAAAAAAAAAAATCGAGCCCTCAAGAGTCGGTTACATACAAGCAAGCAAACATACAGATGAAACTAATAAAAGCGTGTTAAAACATAGATGTTGTTGATTCTCAGACCTAACGAAATATCCACAAAAAAAATCATACAAATCGGTTCAGCCCTTTAGGTGGACATAGGTCTCTAACACCGCGTCACGAGAATTTTACTTATTTTACTCACATCAAGGTAAATGCCGCCCTCAAAATGCCATCAACATTTCCCAAAACCAGTACATCACAGATTGCATCTCATTTGAGTCGAAGTGGGACACCGCCGCATTCACAACTGTAAAGGTTTCTGCGCTTGTAACCTGTAGTGGCTGTAGTTTACTTAACCTGAGATGAAATTGGTAGGTATAAAACTATCTGACAACTTGTAATTACTATACACAAGATGCGCGAAATACCAAGACTTCACGCTTTCTGCTGATCTATTTAAGGTTATTATCAAGAATTACTTAAGTAAGTTGTTAATATACAATATGCAATATTTTTAGACGTGATAACGTCTAATTAATTGATGGAACACCTGCATTCACAAAAAAAGTTGACGTCATTGTCACGTTCCCGAAGTGTGATGTCAATGAACACGAGACGCGGCATCGTGTTTGTTATGGTGACGAGTGACGAATACAAGACTTATACAGGGTGTCCCGTAATGAATGGCCAAGCGGGCCCCTACGGATAGAGGACACTGTGCCGGATCAGAAAAACGAAAGTTATGTTCTATGAAAGTCTCTTAGTTTCCGAGATATCCGCCATTTTAATTTTTTTTTTAATTTTGTTATGCCAAAACTGCAAATGAAGGAATTTTTTGATTTTTCTGATCCGGCACAGTGTCCTCTATCCGTAGGGGCCCGCTTGGCCATTCATTACGGGACACCCTGTATATATTATTAAAAAAATATATAAATGAAAAGAACAATAATATAGGTATACTTAAATGAAAAAAAAAAATGTATATAAATGATTAAAAAAAAACAAGTTTTCATCGTTTTCTTATGACGTTCTTTTGACTGAATTATCGTCTGATACTACTAGAGCGATTTGGATGAAACTTGGTTTAAGGATACATTGATTTATCAGGAGTTACATTGGTTACTTTTTAACTCGGTATTCCCACGGGATCAAGACTTACGCGGGAAAAACCGCGGGGCGCTTATAATTTGGCCTTCTGTTTCCATTTCTTATGTCTATTTTGTTTTACTTAGCTGTAGACTTTCGTTCGCGGACAAGAATGAGAAGCAAAAGTATATTGTTAGAAAAACAAACGTTCTACGCTGTTTTTTTGACATTTACGCTTCTACGCTGTTTTTTTGACAGTCCGGGTGTAAGGACCCCATCCCTCACTTAATGTAATTGTGGTACATACCTTACCTAAGTGGAACACAAGAACAGGCAAAGTAAAAAAGTTTAAGCACTTACCATCTTATCGTAATCTTTATTACACGCTGAATTTTTTCACTTTTCCGCATTTCTCTTTATGAATTCGTGATGCTTACTCTTAATTCATTTTTTCAAAAGGAATTTCGAATATTTTTGCTTTAGGTAGGTATGCTTTTTATCGGCGGTTCTAAATCGTTTAATCAATTTTTGGAGATATGATGGTATAAGAGTTACTTCAAAAAGAAGATTGTGTGTTTTATGAAGGTAAAACTCTTACTTAGGACATATCAATTTAACCTAGACTATAATATTCGAAATCAATAACCTATATATTATAGATAGATAGATAGATAAATAATAATTCTTTATTGTAAACACCAATTTCAAATAACATTAATAATACAATTAAAATTTTAAATAAGTATAGCTTTAGTCTAAGTGTTACAAAGGGCGGCCTTATCGCTCAAAGCGATCTCTTCCAGGCAACCATTGGATGGACAAGAAGTTGAGGAAGGTGAAGGGTAGGGTTCAAACTTAGGAAACTAAATAAGATGCAAATAACAACAAAAACATATTATCAGTTGCCAAGAGTTAAAAAAACATCTTTCATATAGCAAAACTGACAAAAAAAACTGTTTTACCCTTGCCTTGGTAATTGGTAAATCCTGCCATGGTATTATAAAAATAAAAAAATATATTGCAGGACATTCCACACATCGCCATCTAGCCCCAAGCTAAATAACTACACAACGGATACAACAACGCTAGACAACGGATATACTACTTTTCTTTTGTAAATATATACTTATAATACATAGAAACAATATTTAAACATAAATACTTGTCTGAGGCGGGAATCGTACTCGCAACCCGGTGTTTGGCAGTCCGGCATGGTGACCATTGTGCCAACTGGGTCGTCTTATATTCTTTTTACTACATTACAACACATTTTTACTTTATCGAGGGAACGCACATCGACCTGTTTACAAAGTTCAAAAATAAACGAGCCCTATTCTTCAGCACAAGAGCCCCATTGATCTCAAATGACTGCATGGTTTGATTAATAGTGGCAGAGAATTATGTTCATTATTCTTGCAGAAGGTATTCATGGCGCTTCTTGTTATGATTATTATGTCTATACTTATCTTAATGAAGCTACTGTTTACTCTTTTTTGTGAAGAGATTACTTTTTCGTTTGTTTTTGTACGACTTGCCTACACTGGCCTTAGAGAGAAGGGAAAGAAAAGAAGGACAGGAGGCCTAGTAAGAAGTAAATAAGACCTAATAAGGAGTAAGGAAGACCTAATAAGGAGTAAGGACTTAAGGAGTAAATCCTACTAATATTATAAATGTGCAAGTTTGTTTGTGTGTGTATGTATGTATGTTTGTTACTCCTTCACGCTAAAGCCACTGGATAGATAGCTGGAGACCGCCCTGTATTAACACATAGGATACTTTTTATTCCGATATTCCTACGGGATCGGGACTTATGCGGGTGAAACTGCGGGGTGCAGGTAGTAAATAATAATAGTACAATGGTTAATTATTATCCTTTTCAATTTACCTCTTTCGACACATTCTTTTTTGATTTCGCAATCAGATCATTCTGTAGTTACTACCAAAGTGGGTCACTACATGTTGCGCTCGAAAGCCTTACCCATTCTGCCTATCTGCCTTATTATATATTACCCGTTTTATCAACTCCAACTTCTTCAATTATTGAATGAAACAAGAGAACATCTGAACTCTACGACCTAATTTTGGCATCTCCATTCTTTCGTCATACAACCAGCCAGGCACTGATGTGCGGCACCGTTTCATGGTGGACATACCAGACGTTCGCACCAAGCGTTTTGCTTCGTCATTCCTTATTCGTACCTACTGCAAGGGAATGGAATCGGTTGCCAGCGTCCGTCTTTCCTGACGTGTACAATTTGGGGGTCTACAAGTCGCCAGTGAATAGGTATCTTCTAGGAAAGCGTGCTACATCTTAGGCCGCACCGTCACACGCGTGATGATAGTAGTCAAACGCTGACCTATCATTTGTAAAAAATTAAAAGCCAAAGCCTAGTTGAAAATTAGCCTTTGTACAATCAAACCTAGTCTTTTGAAAAACTCTGTTTAATCTGTTATTATTCTTGAATCCTGACTTAAGCTCGTTCACTCGGAAAAGCATATAAAATGCTTTTCGTTGTTTTTAGTGGTAAGTCAACCATTCTTCCAAAATTTTCATAAATCTTTATCGTAATGCGCAAAGAGAACAGAAATTTAGGTTTAGGCCACAGATATTGGATATAGCTAGATAACGCAAATGTATGTACTTCGCGTGTCCGAACCCCGACCAAGCGACAAGGTTGGTCGCCGCTAACTTTAGTCCTCACGCGTTGGTTATTGCAGCCGGACGGCCGCAAAAACTAAAAAAATGCCTCATTGCGTGATAATTAACTGCAATAGCCCAAAAATTTCGAGTACCCAAAGGCAGGAACATATTTCCTATCACAGGTAAGTTATTTTTAAATCATATTATGCCTGAATTCATATTAAAACTGTTTTTTTAAGTATTCCAATCTGTGGGTGAGTCCCAGAATATACCTAACTATAAAATAACGTTAAGTAAACTATATTCACATTACATTGCCGCGTTTCCTTTGAACTTTTGATCTGACTTTGTGTGTTAAGAGACGATGAATATCGGAACAAGCGATACTGTCGCGCTTCGACTTCGTGATACAGGTAATTTCTCATTCGTCTGTCAAATCTAGCGACTAGTGTTGTTCGTTCTACAACTATATCAATAATCGATTTCGGACAGACGAATGGTATTAAAAAAACCCCAATTTTAGTACAGACGTTCAACTTGACCAATTGGCTTTACCTATTCATAGGATCCTTTGCCTTAATTTGTGAAAAAAGTTGGATACCTCAGAGATTAACGCCATCTAGTAGGTATGTGTACTGGCAACTCCTCGAAACTCTCCCATTCAAATATATCATTCGTCTGTTAGAAAATCGACATCACAATATCGATATCATTCATATTAATCGATTTATAATTTTTATAGGAATCGGTTTAGATTTCTCATCACTAAATTTCAACTGTGACGTCACAGTAGGTGTTAAAAAGTCGGCACGCTTGGTTTTAATACAAATTGTGATACTTACGTTATCTAGCTATATTCATGTCTGTGGTTTAGGCACATATTTACTTTACGCAAACAAATTATATTTAGGTAATTTAGAAGACACAGATCTACGATTTAAACTACTTTCCCATTAACACTTCACCTATCTTTTTTACCTAGATAACCTAGAGAAAATTTTACCACGTAATAAGTATATTATTTAAAGCGCGATAGCCACCAGAAGCTCGATGCCGGTGCCGGTGCTTATTAAAGCAAACAAAGCAAGGTCGAAGGGCAGACGTTAGGTTTTAAACGACAAAAGAAAAACGAAGCTAATGAAGTGAGGATATCCAATTAGTCTGGCACGAGGACTGTTAAAGAAAAATAAAACTAAAACGGAATAAACGTCGTCGCTTGAAATATTGGTGTAGGTGAGTACCCGTAGGTATAGGATCATTAATATGTACTGTATGCTTCATAAGTGCACTATCAGTGATTCTTTAGACCAGTATTGGACTTACGCCCTTCTTCTAATATACGTTACACACACAAATACTTCAATTAGAAGTACTCAGTGTGATTATTATTTTCAACATGTTAGCTATGTATTTAGTTGGCCGAGAGGTATAAGCTGCCACCCGCTACACCAAAGTGGAATCGATTTACAGGTTACGTTGTTATAATGTTCAAATAGTGCTGCACAGGATTGTAAACGTTACGCTAGTGGACTAATGAGCGCCAATTGTACCTACTTTACTCGATATCCAGTGAACGTTCAGCTAGACGCTTTGTTGAAATGGAACGTTTAGAGATTGTGCTGATCACTTTCTAAATGAGGTTTTATAAAGTGAATACTGTAGCCTCAAACTGTAGTAGATACCTAAACCTATAGGTACCTATCTATATCTGCTACCATTGTATAAGCTAGTTAGACATGTCAGACTTAAACGTTAAAAAATAAAAACAATTAATTATTAATTGAAATGTATTTCAAAATGGGTAGGTAAGTACAGTCACATTACCAATTAGCTGAACCCCACGTGACCCAGAGATCACTCGCATATCTGTATTGAATGTAGTATTTAACTATTTTCTTATTTATTTTTTATATTGTACTATGCAAAACATTGGTAGGTAGGTATGCAAAAATGTAAAAACGCGTCCATCGAAAACGCAAACCCAATTTATTTGTTGAAAATTGTTCTCTATCCTTGGATCCATTCAGTCTGACTTTGATGACATTGGATTTCGGCATCCGATGAAATGGCAACGAAAGTTTTGTTTCACAGAGCTTCGGAAATAGTATATCTTCTCTACATAACATTTATTATGTATTTGGTATCTAATTTAACACACAAGCTCCGCACACCCGCGAGTTTTTCCGTGTAGGGGATGATTTTTCCACAAATCCTTTTTAGCTTATACGCCTTCGTCATTATAGCTGTGCCATAGGTTTTTAACTAGATTGCTCGATTACTTTGAGTTGTACGTTAATGATAGATTTTTTGATGTGATAACGTCTAATAAATTGATGGAACACCTGTATTCACAAAAATGTGTCATGGTAATATTGTGTGACGTCATGCGTTCCGTTCCTGATGTATGACGTCATGCGTCATGTTACGGTTACATGACGCGTCCGTTCCCGTTATGAAACAAGAGTATTTAATAATAATATCGCTCTTTTGGGCTCGTGTTATGGTGTCGAGTGACGAATAAAAGACTTATAAGTATAAATAAAGGATAAGAAATATAAAGGAAATAAAAAAGAAAAAAAAGAGAAAAGTAAAAAAAAGATTTTTATAGGAATAACAAAAATATCTTTATTATTCATCGTTTTCTTATGAGACGTTATCACGTAAAATTATTGTTTTTTTAAACCATTTTTTTGTATGAAACATAGAATGGTATGAAATTGGCATCAGATGATACTACTATTTTTTTTCTCTACGGCAAGACCACGTGACTTTTCTTTGGCATAAGTCAACAAATATGTTTATCAATTGGCGATATCGATATTAGAAAGTAATCTAAGAGGGCTGGTTAGAATAGAAATTCCTCGAATCATAGAAACGGTGCTATTCGTTCTTTCGTTATTTCAGACGCAGCGGCAGCCGCAGTAGAGTTATGGAGGGTAGCGGCGTAGTCTACAGAGTGGTTGGTCGGACGAGGAGTAAAGCAGACTGCGGGCAGCAGACTGAGAGGCAGCCTCCGGCTCAGAGGCAGGACACCACGTGGAAGAAGTACACTGATTCGCCTGGCGTTGGTGCACCGGTAGAGTAGTCTTTGTTACATTTTCTTTTGAGGGCTAAATTTCTTCTTCCCCTCCTCATTCCAATTCATGGGGTCAGACCACAGACAGACAGATATTTGTTATCTTGACCTTTGTGAGCATGATCACAAAAAAGAAACAAAAACCTCCATGAGTTTCTCGTGCCTTCTCATTGGTGGGCGCGTTCCGAAAGCACACATCCTAACTTAATTTTTAAGACATTTCTAAGTGTTGTAATGCACTGCATAACTCCTATTGAATAAAAAAAAATTGAGTTTGAGTTTGACTATTTTAGATCTCTGTGGGTCAGACAAAGAAAGAGCAAATTATATCTTCTTCATCTATTCTTCTCTCTACTGCAAAATCGTATGGCAATATTTTACAGTCTATTAATTAATCTTCGCTTTGGATGATTTGCATCTGGTTAAATCCATAGTACTTACCTATGAGTAGGTACTTAACCTATAAGCTAAGTCTAAGATAATATGAAGATAAAGTACCTACTACTTATACTAAAGGGGCAAAGGGCAAAGTAGGAATAAGTTTGCCGTACACAGTATTAGAGTTAACTTTAGTAATTCTGTCTCCAGAACCAGCCGGCCCCAGCGCCACCAAGTCCCTCTCACGGTCGGAAAAGCGAGCGGCGGACGGGACACCATTCACCGCAGCATCATAAAAGAGAGAAGCTCACTGCGGCCCAGCAGTTAGGGATCGCACCTCATCCGCAGGTACAAGAACAAAATTCTATGTTAATGGAATCACTGATAAGTAGGTACCTTAGTAATAAATTGCTAAATTAATTTTCTTTGCTTTACAGTATCCTAATTCTTCTAGTCAGCACTCGTCAAGAAGTGGAGGGACACAGGTAAAAAAATCAAGAACATTTCCTTCATCTAAACACTTTAGTACCTATACCTATTTCCGTCTAATTCATTGATGGAACACCTGCATTCACAAAAAGTTGACGTCATTGCCATGTTCCCATTGTGTGACGTCATTGTCACGTTCCCGATCTGTGTCGTCATTGTCACGTTCCGGTGACGTCATGTCAACAATAACGTCACACAGGACGCAGTAATGTTTAATAATAATATTGCTCATCTGGGCTCGTGTTATTGGTGACGACCGACGAAAAAATATATGAATGAAAAAAAAAAGGAAAAATAACTGCCTATGGAAAAAAAACATTTCTTCATCGGTTCTATATGACGTTTTCTCGTAAAATTATCGTCCGTAAACCGACTTCACAGACGACCATTTTTACCTTTCTTTTTTGTCACAATGCTGTCATACCGTTATTATTTCAGCTTCAATCTCCCAGTGGTGGTTCATCGCGACCGTCAAGTGTGTCCAGCGGTGGAAACGGTAGCAGCTGTTCCTCGAGTAAAGCGAAAGTTCCTCAAAGTTTTGGTTACGTCAAAAGACAGAATGGAGTGCAGCAGCCTGTCCCTCAATCCAATGGACCACCTCAACATGGACAAGGACATGGTAAGTAAAATTCATAGAAATATACAATTTGATAACGACTAGTCTGTCTGATGTCTCGAAATAAGCCAAAATATTGTGAAAGAAAATATTTGTGTTCTTGTAAAAACGTCATAAGTTCTTTATTTTATTGAAGTATAGTGTTGTTATACATCAAAATTATCGTTAACGTATGCGTAATCTAATTAAAAGTGAAGTTTTAATGAATTTTGATAATATGATAAGTTTTTTGATCGATAAAAAACGCTTAGTGCAAAATGACAAAAAATGGCGGATTTTAATAGGAGGATTTTTTGGAAGGGCTTAGAAGAATTTTGAAGAAAGTAAGTGATAATTATTTTTTTCTAGTTTTCTTATTAGAATTCGTATAATTCCAAACAGAATTTAGTTTGTTCATAATGTCTTTTAAAATATCCGTAAATTGAGCTAGAGCCGGCGCGGCGCGGGCGCAGCGCGGCGCCGACGGCGCGGCGATTCGCGCCGCAAATTTCTTTAATTTTTTACTCCACTTTTTTAGTATTAAACATGCCTAAATAATAATTTAAATATAAAGGTATATTCAAGTACTTATCATGTGAATAAAAAAAAACGTATGTTATCGCTTTAGATTTTACACAAAACGCCAATCTTTCTAACTACTCTATAATTTCGTCTGAATTTTTTCGTATCTCGAATTCAATTTGTTTATAGAAAAAAAATAAACATAGCACAATTAAAATAACACTTGAAACATAATCCGTGGTCTTTAAGCTATAGATATCAGTCATTTGTTTACTTAGAAGCTCTTTTGAAGTGGTCGTAAATATCGTTTTAATGACCGAGCGCGCGCCGCTCACAGATGACGTAAGTCGATAATAGTGACATCTATTGGTAATAAAAAGATTTAGCATACTGTAATAATTTTGCTACTCAACGATAGATGGCGTTATATACAGCAAAGAAATATAAATATATTTTTTATTATTAGTTAGATATTTGTTTTATTTAATTAATTGTATTTATTAAACCTCATTAAAAATTAATAAAATAAGAAATTATTTAAAGAAATTACTATCAACTTATAAAAATAAATGTGTCAACTTCAATCAACGAACTGGCCGGAAAAAAAGTAAAACTGTGTTGCCAAAAGAGGTTCTCGAGTTTTAATTATCGCTTTTTTTCTTCAATGAATATTTTTCGTAATAATCTATGATGACTTCCAACCCGTCTCATTATTTGGTTAAAATTTTGTTTAATTCTTAGTGTCTATTTATGTAGGGATGCTTGTTTTACTATTTTGCATTAACAAAGATTTTTACTGACGTATTTTCAATAATATTTTTCCATTTATCCATTTGCCATCTGGCTACACTGTTAAAACGAACTTTACTTGCTAGGGCGCGGGCTGATTTGTTTTGATCTAGGTAGGTATAATATGTTTTGATTTGATATTAATTTTGATAACTTTTCTTTTGTTTTTGTTAAATTTAATGGCTCAATAAATATCTATGAAAAAGTTAATGCTGGTACAACAAAATCATACTTTACTAAAAATTGTTAGTAGGTACAATATGGGATCGCTGGTCTGCGAAGCTGGTCTGTCTGAGCTTACATCAATATTTTACAGGTGGAAGAACTGCTCAAGTCTCTGCTGTCCCAAGAACGAAAGTCAAGGTATCGGGCGGGACACAAACATGCACTCAAGACCTTCAAAATCTTCAGATTCATAGTAAGTTTTTAACCAACTACCTAGGTATTTTTGCTAGTCTCTGTATAAAACTGTTCTGCAAACTTATACCTTACACGCGCTAGATTATCTAGCTATTTTAAATAAATGCCTAGTAGGTAATACCCATTAAAATTCAAAAAAATATAATAAATTACACAAATTAATGGAGTACCTAGATAACACCCATAATAACTTCAAAAATCTTGTTACAGAAAATGGGATTGGTCCAAAATCTTACTCGTTGGGCGGTACAGCAGCTGCACAACTCTCTGCATCAGTGCGGGAGAGACTCCTTGGCTCACAATCACTCCCGAAGCCCGGGACACATGAATTTGCTGCTTTGTTCCACCACCACAGGTATGAATCTTAACTAGTGTATCTTTACTAATCTTTTAGAAAGCGATCGGCCTGGGGCCTAAGTCTGCTAACACAATAATTGTGTTTCAATAGAGTGTTGATATAATCGTAATAGAAATTTAATGTCAAAAATATGACATTACATGTCAAATTGGTATTCTCCTAACGTTAACTATTCTATCGAAACACCACTGACACACCACTGACTCACTTTTGTATTCTGCTCTACAATCGTGGCTTAATGGAATCTCGATAGTTGTCAAAACGGTATATTGCTTAGCAACATATACCATGTTGCTAGGCAACACCTGCAAGGTAAATATTACCATACCATTGAGGCTCCATAGTAATTATATTGCGATGTTATTAAAACTTTAGCAGAATACCAAATAAAGTCACAATCTCGATATAATATCAATAGTGTCTCGATATAATGACAATGGTTGGCCAAATAGCAGAATAAGGCCCCTGTGCGCCCGCTCGGCTCCATTCCACTACCAACAGTCTCCGGAATGTTTTTCAAGGACCGGTGGGACTCCCCCCTGCTATGTCATTGGGTGATACTCCACACTGGTCACTGATTTTTAAATTTAAATTTTTAATAAGTATATTTTTATGTTTAATTTCATATTATTAGGTCTTAAGTTATATTGTTTGTTACTAACACTATGGACATATATTTGAAATAAATAATTTCAATAAGCTAACAGCGACTGTTCTGTCTGTGTATATTCAAGTACCTAACTGTCAAAAAGTATTCTACTAATTTCTTTGCTGGAAGTGCAAATTATTGTGAGATTTCTTGTATATTATCTTTCAATAGTGTTGCCACAATTAGTAGCATTTATGGAAGAGCAGGACTGGTCCCCCTGACAAGTAGAACCTTACGCAAAAAGGACCCAACAAAAAGTCTTGTTGCTGAAAACAGCCTGAATACAAATTCTTCTCTATTAAATACTGATAGAGACTTTGCAGGGAAAAGTTCATTTTTTAGTCTAATTCTATTTTAAATAAGGACATCTATTTAAATTCGGATGAAATAATAGTTCAATATGAAAATAAAGAATCCTAGTTCGTACTAATATTATAAATGTGAAAGTTTGTGTGTGTGTGTATGTTACTTCTTCACGCTAAAACAACTGGACCGATTGTGATTAAACTCAGTATAGATAGCTGGAGACCGGGATTAACACATAGGCTACTTTTTATCCCGATATCCCCACGGGATCGGATCTCACGCGGGTGAAACCTTGGGGCGCAGCTAGTTAGTATATGTATAAGCATATTTAAGTACCTACTCTACCAGACGTAGACGGTCATATGGTCGAGCGGACAGACCAGTTTAAGTACTTGGGATCTGTGCTTCACGCGTCCGGCGACATCGATTGCGACGTCAAGTCACGCATTTCAGCGGCTTGGGCCAAGTGGCGTGAGGTGACTGGTGTCATTTGCGACCCCAAAATGCCGGTTAAACTAAAGGGACAGGTCTATAAAACCATCATTAGGCCTGTCCTTTTGTATGGTAGTGAGGCGTGGCCGGTACTTGAGCGACATAAGCAGGAGCTGCGTGTCACGGAGATGAAGATGTTGCGCTGGATGTGTGGAGTGACGCGAAAAGATCGCGTCAGGAACTCCCGCATCCGGGGCAGCCTTCATGTCCGAGACATTGCAGATAAATTGCAAGAATGTCGCCTACGCTGGTACGGTCACGTCTTGCGAAAACCGGCTAATTACGTGGGGAACAAATGTCTTGCCATGGCGCCTCCGCCGGGCCGTGGCAGACTGGGTAGACCCAAGAAGTGCTGGCTTGACGTCGTAAAGGGTGATATGCGTGCAAATGGCCTTACTAACCAGGATGCCGAAGATCGTGCGAAGTGGAGGCGTAAAAGTAGGAAAGCGGACCCCGGGCTCCCGAGAGGGATGCAACCGGGAACATCGCTCGGATGATGATGATGACTCTACCAAAATTTTCTCTTCGGATGGATATTAAATATTGAATGTCAAAGTTACATAAGTCAAAGCTTTGTTTTTATTTTAAATATTATTTTATTTAATTTAAAAGGTGTTTACAATACATAACAATTAAACTTTAAAGTATAATTTTACTTCAGTAAAGAATTTATCTATATCTAAGTACATTGACTACCCCAGATAGGTAGGTATTACTGATTAATTTAAGTGCTTACAAAAATATTTGATTAACACCATTTACTTATAACCTTTGAGAATAAACAACGGACTAGTGTAGGCACCTAATTCAATTCATACCACCGATCTCTTTAATGAACAACACTTAAAAATGCTGTATTCTTCATTGTGGAGATGTCGTTTGAGTTGTATGGACGCACATTCATTAATTAGTGACAATTATATCTGTTTTATGAAGTAAATGTGTCTGTGTGGTGTTGGAGATGTCTCATACGTTTAGGTAATGAAGATTTTTAAATATCTTGGTATTTGGTCCATGTTTTGGCCAAAATTTTCTGCCCTTTAATCAGTACTAATACTAGCGACCCACCCCGGCTTCGCACGGCTGTATTATGCATGCATTATACATATAAACCTTCCTCTTGAATCACTCTATCTATTAAATAAAAACTGCATCAAAATCCGTTGCGTAGTTTTAAAGATCTAAGCATACATAGGGACAGAAATAAAAAGCGACTTTGTTTTATACTATGTAAAAAATTTAAAGCTGAAGAGTTTGTTTGTTTGTTTGTTTGAACGGGCTAAACTCAGGAACTACTGGTTCGAATTGAAAAATCAAGAAAGGCTTATAGGCTACTTTTCATTTTGATATTCCCACGGGATCGGGACTTACGCGGGTGAAACCGCGGAGCGGTAATAAAAAAAGGAACCCTTATAAGATAACTTTCTTGTCTGCCTGTCCGTGTGTCATTACCTATATTTAGGAACGGGTGGACCTAGCAAGCTTATTTATTACCTATTTATTTTTATATCTTAATATATATAAATCTCGTGTCACAATGTTTGTCCTCAATGGACTCCTAAACCACTTAACCGATTATAATAAAATTCGCACACCATGTGCAGTTCGATCCAACTTGAGAGATAGGATAGCTTACATCCCGATATTCCCACGGGATCGGGAGTTACGCGGGTGAAACCGCGGAGGGCAGCTAGTTTTTTATAAAATAATGATCGCGGGACTTAAGCGGGTAAAATTGCGTGGCTCTGTTAGTTTGACCTATGTTTATCGTGTTCTTCATTGACAAGTGAATAAACTTTCATATCAATATTTGTGATTGTTATCAATGTTTAAATGGCTATCAGAATTTTGTATACATTAGGTAATATTGCTTTCTAAAATAAACTTTATTGCCTTAACTTAAAACACTTGAATATCTACTATTTTTTAAGTCTGGGAAAAAATATTTCAATTTCTTCAGTTCTCAGACCCTCAGTTATATTCAGAAGTTTGATCCAGTTAAAAGTGTACTTAACTAATTTTAAAAATAATTATAAAGCATTGAAACACAAATTTGAAAACATTACGTTTGTAATTACGTTGATTGTTTAAAGTGTGTGATGTAACTAAAACACAAATTAAAAACGTTAATATCACTACATAGTATTAACAAAGTCGCTTTTTCTGTCCCTATTTCCCTTTGACTGCTTAAATCTTTAAAACTACGCAACGGATTTTGATGAGTTTTTTTTTAATAGATAGAGTGATTCAAGAGGAAGGTTTATATGGATAATATATGCATAATATAGCCATGCGAAGCCGGGGCGGGTCGCTAGTTTTTTATAAAATAGTGTATTTTCTAAATATCATTGATATTTAAAGTGTATTGTGTAATATCATTGAATTACTTACTTTGTAGACCCTATTTATCAAAGTTAAGAATGTTTTTAGTGTTGTTTTAGAATTACTACAAGAGTTGGGTTCAAAATACATATATCCAATATACAATTATAGAGTGTATGTTCTTCTTTAATGTAATTAAATAGATTTTATAAAGTAATTTTTATTGAATTAATAAGCTCTACAGCACCATTTTTCAAAGTTAAGAGTTTTTTTGTCTTGTTATAGAATTACTCCAAGGGGTGGGATGAAGATCAGTGACGGCAGCCTCTCGGATACTCAAACTTATTCAGAAGTTAAGTCTGATTATGGAATACCTTACGCGCCTTGGTTACGGCACAGGTACCTAATTATTTCTTATAAGTATATTGTAGTAGTGCGTAACTCAGATGGTTCTTTGGTTAAGGTGTTTGCAAAATAACACCTCAAAATTAATTATGATTTAAGTTTTGTAGTAATAATTGACATGTTAGTTAATAATTTTCCAACATGTATTTTAAATACGCACATTTAGACTATTTTCTAACTACTAAATTCTAAATTAGGATTTGATTGAAACTACCCCAAATTTAAATGAAAATACTCCATAACCGCCATTTTATTTAAAAAACTGGTTGCCTGTAAAGTCGGTATACGGGCAAAAGTTTTACGTGACAACAACTGTGCTCGAGTGGAAGGGACGCGTGCCTTTCACTTTTTATGTCTGTCTCTCTCGCTCTTAGGCGGGCTAACCATGCCCGCGTGCCTCTCACTCGCTCTCATTGTGAGCGCATAACGTCAGCGGAGCGTAACGCAGTTTCTTGAAGTGTCACCCGGCAAACCAATTTATAAAACGTTGTCACGTCAATATGGGATAGATTTAATTTAAAACCTTATTAACCGACACTTTCATTTAAATTTGAAATAGTTTCAAAGCCTATAAAGAATTGCGCGTTTAGCATTTCGATTTCTAACTTGTGCGAAAAATGAAGAAGAAAAAACTTCATTCAGTCGCCTGCAAATATCAAAAGAACCTTCTTAGTTACTTGTTTCTCCCTATATACTTGCCATGTATATGTATGCGGTGTCTTGTACAGTGATTGTTTGTGAATGCAACATAATAATTATATATTAGTTTATCTAATTGTCATAATCATATTGTCATATACCTAATCATTCTGTTTGACCCTTCTAAAGTCGTTTGTGTATTTTGAACACATTTTGAGCGGCTGTCTGTCTCATAATCATGCTTCGTGATCTATTTTCCGTTGGCCAGTTGTATTTGACAAACCTACTGAATCTTTAAAAATCAAAATGAATCTTAGATTTTTTAAATAGGTAAACATTAAAAACGTTTAATAAACAATAATATTAATTGAGATTTTAACGTTATGTTACCTTCACGTAGGTATAGCAGGAGTTCAGTTTTGCAAATCAACATTATTATGATTGGTTGAAAATAGGTGAATTGCTGGTACTTGGTTTACTTGTACCTAAATACTGCAATTAAAGGGTGCTTGTAAATCATGTACAGTCGTGTAATTTCTTTTCTCAACTGCGATGATATAATTTCGACAGCCGAATACAGAATTCGTTTAGAATTAAAATTCAGGACCACTTTTTTTTAAATGTTGCCATTGTCTTTAAAAATTGAATAAAAATTGTCATCATAAAAAATTGCTTATTTGCAAACGTTTTAAAAATGTAGTTAGAATGTGTGTCTTCGGGACGCACCCAAACTTTGTTTTGCCATGTACAAAAAAAAGGGAAAAAAAAAGGATGTTGTTCACAGACCTAACGAATATAGGTTAGGTACATAAAAGAAATCATATAAATCGTTTCAGCCGTTTAGGAGGAGTTTGGCAACTAACATCGTGACACGAGAATTTTTTATAGATTAGGTTTATGAAATCCATATAACACAACCTAGTTAAAAATTTAGTACGTTAGGCACGTTAGTTAGGCAAACAACTGGCCAACAACCCGTCATCTCGTTCCATTTCAGCAACACATACTCTGCAAGTGGTCGCCTATCCGAAGGCGAGTCGATGGAGTCGCTGACGTCGCTGCATTCAGCGCAGCACAACCACACACCCTCACCTAACTCACACCATCGCAGCTCACTCACACACAATAAGCTGATCATGCACCGTGACGCACAGGGTGCAAGGTTAAACAGGAGCAACAGTATTAGGTAGGTTTTGGGGTGATATTAGGGTGAATAGAGACTACTTTGCAGTTCATTTGGTAATGGGACGGAGGTAACGCCATTTTGTGACACTGCAATACGAAATGTAACTTCAGTCCGGTCGATTTTGTACAAATAAACCCGACTGAATTTAGGTAATATTAACGTTTACACAGACTCATGTAACATGTTTGTTTTTTTGTTAAAACTTAGTACGACATTACACATACTCCTAGCAATTAACTAGGCTACTTTGTACCGAGACGCTCCCACGTAATCGGGATTTATGGGTGAAACCGCTGGTTTTAAGGCGCAGATTCAGTCCTGTTATCAAATGAATTTCTTTGTACTGTTTCGATTGTCTAATATCTCTCTTCAAATTGAGCGGTGGGCTAGATATTAGCCATTAGAATAATCTGTAGTCTGCTCTCATCCTTACTTGTAAATATACCATCGTATTCATTGTGTAAAGGCAATCTGGTAAGTTGCAACATTACAATACCTATCTGCTATAGGCAGGTACTTAAGTAGCTTCTATACACCAATAAAAAGAAACAATGCTCCTAATAAAATAATCATAGCAAACTTTTCTGTGAATATCATTCACCATTTCAAACATGACGTTGTTGTCCTTTCATTCCTAATTGCTCTACCATGCTTAATATCCTGTGTGTATGTACATAATGTATTTGTTAGTATTTATTATGTGTATTTACATTATTATCCTTAGAACTGTTGACATGATAATAAGTACAAAATGTTGAATTGTTTAGCTACCTCAGAGATAGGACATTCCCAAGGTATGCCACGATTGGAAGTTTGTTCATGTTTTAGCTTCAAGTGGCACGCTTCACCTTAAATAAACATGCATGAATTGAACATGGCACGGCTTACTTTGGTTTATTATTTATTTATCATTAAGTTACAAACAAACAATATGTTTAAACAACTACAAATAGAACTCACGGAACTAGCTTCGTTAAATATTTTCACTTTTATTTAAGGGGAAAGGGTACCTAGCGCTCTCTCCATACAAACGTAGTCGACTGTTTCCACCCTGGATAATGACACTAGTGCAAATATTTTTGTGCCAAAAAACCTATAAATGCAATGACCATGCCTCTATGTTTTGTATTTTTAGTTTTTTAAACCTTAATTTCTATGATAATTAGAAAATGAAAAAAACCAAGGCATAGGGGCATAATTATATAGTCATGGCAGTTATAGGTTTTAAGCCACCAAAATATTTGTGCTAGCGTCATTATCCAGGGAGGAAACAGCCGACTACGTTTGTATTGAGAGCGCGCCGGTACCCTTCCACCTTAAGTAAATGTATTTGAGCTGCGCTTATTGTCAAAATGCAAATATTTCGAGGTCAAAACGTTGAAATAGAGGACAAGAGCTATCAAAACATGTGAAATAAATAGGCTTTTGTCGTGTATATGCTAAATGATACTGTGCCATGTTGTAACGTACGCCGCACTAAGGCTTTCACAATACGTCTACAAACAATACCAACTCCACTGCTTCTGATATTCACACTCGTTAACTGCTCATTAATATTGTAATTATAGCTTTACAAAGTGGGTTGTGAAAGTGTTCAGTCACCAGGGGCCTAAGTCTGCTAACACAATTGTTTTTCAATGTGACGATAGAATAGTTATAGACATTTAATGTCAAAAATATGACATTACATGTCAAATTGGTATTCTCCTAATGTTAACTATTCTATCGAAACACCACTGACGCACCACTGACTCCCTTTGGTATTCTGCTCTAGAATCGTGGCTCAATGGAATCTCGATAGTTGTCAAAACGGTATATTGCTTAGCAACATATGCCAAGTTACTAGGCAACACCTGCAACGTATCTATTACCATTCCATTGAGACTCCATAGTGATTCTTTTGTTATGTTATTAAAACTTTAGCAGAATACCAAATAAAATAACAATCCTCGATATAATATCAATAGAGTCTCGATAAAATGCCAATGGTAAATCCACTAATGGAAAATAGCAGAATAAGGCCCCAGGTGGTAATGGTAAGATGATTGCAGATCAACAAAGTCTGAGAAACTGTACCCTTCGATGCTGCAAAGGTCTTCGGAGAGCGACTACGAGCCTTATTACTGTTTACCGGTGCAATATGGACCTGGTGGCCAAGGTAAGAACATCGCGTCATTTCCTTATTTTCTCCGTTATTTTTATTATTTTGCAACAGATTTCTACTTTGCCTGAATCATTTAACGTTCAAGTATATTTAACTTATTAAATCCGTTATTTCATAATATTGCCAATTCCAATTAACTGTTTCCGTTTTGTTGGAAAGTGGATTCACTTATTGGGTCCAAATTTCTTTGACTCTAAATATTATTAGGTTAAGATTTTCTTAACTAAAAGAGCGTGTCTGCCTAGTGGTACAACACTCTGCTCTGCAACAGAGGGACAAATCTTAATGCCTTATAGAATTATACCTTGCTAGGTCTAACTATTATCAAAGGCTGTGGTTAAGTACCAAACCAAATTACTGTGGTACCAAAAGATTGTGGTATTCCGAACCACATTACTATGGTACCCTAAACCAAAAGATTGTGGTTCCCCGAACCAAAAGACTGTGGTTTCCCGAACCGAACCAAAAATCCGTGTTTTTCTGAACCAAAAGACCGTGGTTTCCCGAACCAAAAGACTGTGGTTTCCCGAACCAAAAGACAGTGTTTTCCCGAACCAAAAGACGGGTTGCCCGAGTCTAAAGACTGTCATTGCGCAATGTTACCAACCCCTTAATGCTTTATGGGTCTATTAAATGCCGTATTGTTTAGGTCTTAACTACGGCGTATCGGAACCTCCATCACCATCGCCTCGCTCCGCACTGAGCCCCACACACCAACCCGGGAACGTAATGCACACGCCCCGACATTCCCATCACTACCCTAAGAAGAATGATGATGGTAAATATTAACATTCTATAAACACCAGTACCCTACCATTTGCATGACTTTTTTAAATCTGAAGAAATGTAATTTCGTATTTTCTAAGATTTTTCCGTCTTGAACTCATAATGAAAGTATTTACCAACAGCTGCGAGACAGCTCAGGACATCTTTAGCTAATTCTGCGTATAAAGGAAACGTATTTATTTGTAAGACTAATGTCACCTTAACCTGCCTGTGACCATGGGATCTGCAGAGTTCTCGAAATGTCAGATTTAAAAACGAACATGACAAAGATTTATGAAAATGTATAAATTCAAATGCTCCATTCACTCACACTTTTATAACTCCCATTTCCCTTTACGATAATGTGTTTGTAATTTTTCAATAGATAATTTTAAGCTTCTATAATAAAAGTCTAATGAATAAGGTATAATTAGAGGCTTATTAACCATCCTTAATAACCACCGATGCGCTTCATTTAAACGTACGACTAGCACTATAAGAAAATAAATAATAATTAAAGTATCCTGAACTAAGACACAGATGTCCAGCGGCGGTGGCAACCGCAAACATGTGGTGTGCATCGTCTGCATTCATTAAACTAACGATGAGAATAAGGACGTCGTATTTTTGTTTATACCAATAAGAAAATACAGTGGTATGCGAAATTATATTAGTAAAAGATCCCTTGGACGACCTTCATCGAGTTGTTTAATGGATGAAAAGTATTTTATATCAAACTAGCGACCCGTCCCGGCTTCGCACGGCTATATTGTGCATGTATTATACATATAAACCTTCCTCTTGAATCACTCTATCTATTAAAAAAACCGCATCAAAATCCGTTGCGTAGTTTTAAAGAATTAAGCATACATAGGGAAATAGGGACTGAGAAAGCGACTTTGTTTTATACTATGTAGTGATGATAGTGATTAAATAGATCAACAAATAAATTGCAAATGAGTTGCCTAAAAAATTTCAGTCCAGAATGTTTTTTTTTTGTTTTATACTTTCCCTGTTTTGGTTAATGGACAAATTCAATACCAATGAAATTCATAATCCTTTTTTAAACTTAATTTTAATTCATTAACCAAACCAATGCAAATGACAAGTTTCGATTTAACTGCCTCCCTAAGAATTGTGAAAGAAAATTGTCAACCTAACGTTTACATATTCAATAGGCTTCATACTTTCGATTGGTATGGAATTTGTCTCATAAACAAACCAGTAAAAGGTTTAAAAATATTCTGGACTGAATTTTTTTAGACAACCCGTTTGCAATATATTTATTGGCCTATTTAGTTTGTTTGTTTGTTTGAACACGCTAATCTCAGGAACTACTGGTTCAAATTGAAAAAATATTTTTGTGACGCATAGTCCATTTATCGAGAAAGGCTATAGGCTACTTTTTATTTTGATATTCTCACAGGATCGGGACTTATGCGGGTGAAATCGCGGGGCGCAGCTAGTTTGATATAAATAAAACACTTCTCATTAATTAAACAGTTCGATGAAGGTCGTCGTTAAAGGGATCTTAGGTTATATTGGTACTAAGACAGGTGCCGTGGTGTTTCAAATGGCGATACTTACTGCAATGTGCCTCGACTTTATTGTCCACCTGTTACAAATATCTCCGCGTACAGAATCATAGTTATCAAAATTTTATTGTCAATAAAAATATATAAGTAATTTTTCTCGTGCAAGCTGAAGATAGTTAATCGGAATAATAAAAGTTTATAAGTACTATTAATTTTAACTGGGAGTTCAACATTTATATGTACTTTCCTTTGCGTATTAAAAAAAATCTCACAACGTCCAAAAAAAAAACCACAGAAAGCCAAAGTCCATTTAGAGAAAGGGATTTTGCGAAGAGATGTTTTGGGGTAATTCTGAAAAGGGACATTTAGCGACTGAACCCTTTACTGAAGTAGGTTAAGTCATTAGATTTGTGATAGCATTACTAAAATGCTCGTACGCTTTTTGTATAAGCAATTTTCCCTTTCGGCCGTCTACGTTACCAATTAGCTGAACCCCACGTGATCTAGAGCTCACTCGCAAATCTGTAAGGTTGTAAAGTTATGTTACCTGATTCTGTTTTTTTAAACAATACAATATAAAAAAATAACAAAATAGGTAAATATTATATTTTTTACAGATATGCGAATGAGCTCTGGGTCATGTGGGGTTCAGCTAATTGGTAATGTGACTGTACCTATCACTTTTCGCGCGAAAACAAATGTCAAAATAAACTTAGGTAACATTATAAGCATATAATACTTTAGCAACGTTTTTCATCTGTTTAGCTCACGGGTCCACCGCTTCCCTGGTGTCGACGGCATCATCACTTGCAGCCGGTGCTGGATCTGAAGAGAGGCAGGCACACGAGGTGGGTGTAAGTTACTTTAGATCATATTTTTTTTTGTTTTGAAGCTTATTCTTGCTTGCCATTTGCATGCCACTCAATTTCCTAAGTTTGTACACCCTACCCATTACCTTTCTCAACTTTGCCCATCCAAAGGTTGCCTGGAAGAGATCGCTTTGAGTAATAACGCCGCCTTTTGTTACACTTTGACTTAAGTTTTTTTTTACTAATTTATCAATCTAAAACCCCACACTTCGAATATTGGGGTAAAAAGTAACCCATATTGTTTAATCCTAGTCTAGTTATCTACATTGAGTTTCATTGCAATCGCTTAAGTATAATTTTTGTTACAAACAAACACACAAACCACAAAGTAGACAAAACTTTTTTAAATCCATTTTTAGCATATGGACAGTAATTTAATTTTTTGAGAGTATTTACTAGAAGACATTATGTACCCATTTATCTTTAATTTTATTTTAGAGATTACCTACATCATAATATATTATACTTATACATAAAATTTTATATGCAGGTGCGAAAATTAAGAAGAGAGCTGGCTGATGCTAAAGAAAAAGTTCACACCTTGACGACGCAGCTTACGACCAATGTGAGTACCAAAAACACTTTATAATTTTTAAAACAAAAACTCTAAATTAAATGTTTTTAGGGATTCGATAAGTGAGTTCATAATTCGAATAATTATTCTGTCGTAGTAGATAAAGAATGGAACCAATATACAAACGCTATCAATCTCTACTACGCCAGAAATACGCCCAACCCTTAAGGTGCAGAAAAAATAACGAACCTTTACTTACTCCCATATCGGTTACTGTCACTTATGGTCGAAATCAATAAGCTACCTATCAGTTACTAAGGGTTAAACTGACAGTTTGACAGGAGAGTTGTCAAAAAAATGCCTTTGGTAACTGAAAGATAGGTTGTTGATTTCGACTGTCAGTAGGCTGCTGTTTAAAATGGATATTTAGCACGCTCCATTCGCGTCCATAGCGCTGTAAGCATTTTTAATGCGCTCACGAATTCGAAACGGGAGATTGGATCGCTACCATTGTAAACAATATTTATCCAATTCTGACCACTGCCTTCATCATATCAGCCACAGGACGTCCATTGCTGAACATAGGCCTCCCCTAAAGACTTCCAGAGCCATCGGTCGCATGCCTTAAAATGACAGAAAAGATATCCTTAACCGATAGGGGCAAGTAACAGGTATTATAGATTTCGCTTGTAAAACAATAATACTTCACAACCTTCTGAAAACTGACCACCATAACACTTGATATATTCAACGTCACATATAATTAAGTCTCAAAGTTAAACTCAATATTACAAAACTGTCAAACATCATCAATTCATCACATTAGGTTAGCTGTCATGCGCGAGCGCAGCGCCCATCAAGAAATTCGATATTATCGGGGACAATAACTACTATGTTCCACTATCTGTAATGATATGCTTACTGACATATCTATTGGCTTAAGGTTCTGTGGACGAACAATTTAAAATCGGCCGATATTACGGGCGTAATTGAATTTAAACTTTTGAGTTAATCGGATTCATGGAGGAAGTTTCCGAGACCCACATTAAGAGGAGAGGGTACCGGGGGCTCTCTCCATACAAACAATTACAAACGTAGTCGACTGTTTTCTCCCTGGATAATGACACTAGAGCAAATATTTTTGGTGCATAAAACTTATAACGGCCATGACCATGCCCCTATTTTTTGTTTTTTATTTTTATTTTTTTAATCTTAATTTCTATGATAATTAGAAAAAAAAAATCCAAAACAAAGGGGCATAGTCATGGCAATTATAGGTTTTATGGCAAACATTTGTGCTAGTGTCATTATCCAGGGAGGAAACAGTCGACTACGTTTGTATGGAGAGAGCGCAGGTACCCTTTCACCTTAAAACAAAATATGTTTTAACCTATCCTGACCCAAAAATAAGGGATCAAGTGAAAACCTTTAATAATATTTTAACGCACGACTGTCTGAAGCCTTACTTACTTGATCTACTTACTGTGTACTTAAATCTAAACAGTAAATAAATAGAGTTAAGTAGGGTAATTATGTTAAAAGCTTTTGTAGCTTAATTACTAGTTGAGTTAGTATTAAGATTTTAACTGATGTTTTTAAACAAGTAAAAGAAAGAAAAGTGACTTCAAACACGAAAAGATCTAATGCTTATGAAAAAATGTTCCAACAAAAAAGTCATAGGATAGCAAAATACGCAATATTGCTATGCTGCGATGACATATTATTTCAGGTATTTTGTTTTAAAAACTTAAATACTAAAGTGTTAAATATTTGAAAACATTTCTATGTGACCAATCTGAAATAAAAAAGCTATTGCATCGTGCGAGCTTCGTACAGTCGTACCATATAAAAACACGATAAGCGAACGCTCGGCCGAGCTACGTGGTAGGCGGAGTGTTATGTTTTATTTTCGTTACGGAATTTCTTGATTCGGTCGCCGCACTCAAGGCCCGCGATAAAAGCTATGCAATAGCTTAAAAAAAAATTGGTTGATAAATGACGGAGTTCTGATGTACTAATTAAGAACCTTTTCCTTTTTTGGGTTCCGAACCCAAAGGGTAAAAACAGGACCCTTCTATTAAGACTCCACTGTCCGTCTGTCTGTCTGTCACCAGACTGTATCTCATGAACCGTGATAATTATATTCCGACTCGCACTTGGCCGGTTTTCATTTTAATCTATACTTATATTATTGTTGTGTATACGTGTTGGATAGTCAATTTATCGAGGAAGGCTATATGCTACTTTTTATCCCGATATTCCCACGGGATCGGGAGTCACGCGGGTGAAACCGCGGAGCGCAGCTAGTTCTATTTAAAAGGATTGCAAATATAGAAAGTTTAGGTAGAAGTAATAGTTTGTAAAGTCTTAAAATTACTATGCGGTATAACACACCTAACAATTTTGTGGTTAAGTCTAATTGAAATCCTTCAGTTGGTCTGTTTCCTTTCGCTTTATCATTCTACATTATTGTATAACTCCTTAAATAGATATATTAAATCAACTCTCAACGGCCATATCTTATGTTTTATGTCATATTGTCGTGAGAAAATCTGTACCCAGTTCGAATAACTTAATAATCTAAGGTTATCGGTGTTTTGAACTAATCTATAGTGTTTACTGCTGCTACATAAATAATGTATGAACTACGAACTCGTAAATCGGTAACTTTGGATATATTTAGCTACAAAACTACTTCTGTGTTTTTTTTTTTCGGTATCTTTGTCACTTAATTCTGTATTATGGCATGCTTAGAAAGATTATTTTCTGAATACTGTAAAATGGGTTCATGTAACTTATTATCTGCAGGTTTTGTGTGATTTCTCTTAAAGGTAGCATGACTATCTCAGTTCTATCTATTGCTGTGCATCCCATCTGATGGTGGGGTCTACCTTTCTGGTCTTCTCCCTCCATTATACTCTATCAGACGCATCGTCTGGGGTAACGTCGCAGACTTTTAGGTCTTTATTAACCACATCAGTCCATTTCAATCTACTTCCACTTCTTGGTAGCATGTCGTATTGGGGTCTGCTTTTCTGGTCTTCTCTCTCCAATTCACTCTATCTGAGGCATCTCTCTATCTAGGTCTTTTTTGACCACATCTGTCCAATTCAATCCACTTCTCGGTAGCATGTCGTATTCGATAAAATCTGTATCAAATTCTCCGATAAGCCTGAAGGACCGTGTATGTCATGATATGTCACAGGAAGGGTCATTGAATAACGTGTAGGTCCGTGAGACGCTCGGTCGCCCGTTGCTCTCCCATATCTGGGCAGCGGAATGTGTGCCAAATGCCAACTGTCAGTAGCTCCTAACCGCAGCTCGTAATGTGTGAATACGATAAAAGCTTCGGAAAACATGACGTGGAGTGAATCATGTATTGTCTTATTTGATTAAATGAGTAACGTTTAAACTTTGTGTTCTTTAAAAGTGAATGTGTGTAGATAGATAAATAGATAAACACTTTATTGTACCATAAAAACAAAACTCAAAATGAATTCTAACAAAGTACATGATAATAAAACAAAAAATTAAGTGAAATAAAAACTAGAAAATTAAAAAAACTAAAAATTATAAAATATGGTACAATGGGCGGCCTAATCGTCTCTTCCAGGCAACCTTTGAATGGACAAAAATTGAAGAAGGGGATGGGTGGGTTGTTTATAACATGATAGGGATTTAAGGAGGAGAATAATAAATACCTATTAAAATATATATGAATATAATAAATATGTAAATATATATCAATCAAAAAATACATAAATAATAATAAAAAAGTGTGTAGTTATTGTTGTTTTAGTTAGGAGTATTTCTTGACCATTTTTACGAGCTTTTTAAGACTAAAGAAAGATCTGGAGGGTGCTATAAAGTTTATAGGTTCATAGAAAAAGATTAATCCTGAAATCTCTAAAAAAGCCCATGAGCATGAAACTTCGCATAAAGCTCTTTTTAGAATGTAGTCGCCTTCTAAGAAAATATTTTTGAAAAGTCGACCCCTTAAGGGTTAAAAAGGCTGATAAAGATTGTAAGACGAGAATGCGCTTTCTACGGGATCAAGATTATCGCAGGTAAAACGGCAGGGCACAGCTATTAACTAAAAAACTCATTCAAGTTTAAACAGAGTATTTAACAGTTAGTTATTCCAGTGTTACAAGACAAGAGAATCAGATGTTTCTCATTACTTCTTGTTGCGTGCTCCACATTTTGCTTCATGTTAATCTTTACTCGTTATTTTCTTTGTTAAACCTTTTTAATTGCCTCAACAAGTACGGTTTTTAATTGAAATAATTCAATCATGTCCATTTATATTTAGCCGGCGAGTCCTTTAAGATGTTAAATATTCATTAATTCTGACAATTCACATACAAACACCTATATCTTTAATTTATTAATGTGTCCCCGAATTGAATGTAAATTAGTATCAATACACTAAATTACGATAAATTACACAGCGTTTAAAAACATAATTATAACCATTTCTTATTTTTACGTCAATGTCGATACGCTTTGTTCATATATTTTATAATATTTGCATATACGGAATCTCTAACAATTATAAACGACTTTCCATACAATTTATTTCATTTAGAAAATTAATTAGCTGAATAAATGGAAGAGACATTCACTTAGAGAAACTAATTTACTGTCACTAAGATTTCTTTTATCTCTGTCTGCGAGAATTGAAAATAAAAACTTGGATTAATTTAAGATAAAATAAAACATGGATTGGTATAGCTTTGGGTCACGTCTGCTTCTTAAGGACAAAGAAAATACCGTTTCAAATGAGGCTGTGTTTTGATGTTTTGTCTGTTCGATTCAGTCAATAAAGCAAGCGCACATACATTATTCAACATGAGAGTCCAACTGACTATCGGTGTTCGGTGTTCTTGCGTCTCCATTGTACGTTTCTTGTGATTTACTCTACCTCGAGACTAATACATCATTCTTCTTTGAATTCGTGATCTATTTACGTCCAAAAACTTGTGTTTTAACTGTCTCTGGCGCCATTAACACTGCTTCCTTACCATGTCTCATTTGTTTCGAAGAAATTAAAAAAATAGAATTAGATACCTGGAATGTCAACTAAAACTAAAAGCTCGCATGTCTTCTTTTTAGTTTACACAGTCACAATATTCGTCTTTTCTAAATAATGATCGACAATTGATCTGTTTGCAAAAGTGTGATGTTAATTGTCTGGTCAACCTTCATCATTCGAAATGTCGTTGTATATGCATTTATGTTTCCGTGTACTTAATTTCTATAAAACATTCAAAGTGGCTTTTTTAATTATTTCAATAATAAAATATAACAATTTATCATTCATTACTTCATTATGAATGCACTTATCATATTTGTTTGGTAGCCATTCCTTTTTAAGCTACAGTTATTATATTCATTGGCATAAGTCCAAGTGACAAAGAACTAATACTTGTTGCAATAGGTAGGTAAGTATATTGATTTGTTCACATCACTTTTACGGCTTGCATGAGTCACACTTGTTTATACCAAATGACAAGTGATAATTTGTCTTGATTGATATTTAAGTTTCAATTTCAATTGAAAGTAAATGCCTAACGTCCGACACCAATAATACATACAGTGGATTGTCAGTATTACTATAATGTTTTATTTTCAGTTAGAGATTGTTATTCGTTAGGTACCTATGTAAGCTATCGTAAGGAATTGTCTTGCTATCATGTACTAGCTAGTCATTAGTCGGTAGGTATGTTTTGACTATAATTAAAATGTTAGCTTGCAAGATCCAAGAATCTGTATCAGCATCGTTGGCCACAGAAACGTAATCTGCCTGAACACTGAAAGGCTTAAGTCATTGAGTTTTGTTTGCTTAAGTTTACACATCTTATATTATCTCAACCGCGTGTGCACAGAGAGAGACGTTATCATGTGTAACTAGAGCCCGTGGCCTATAAATCGTCCAAACTGCTTGCGCAACAAGTGCCTCTTGTACGATAATGTCTTTGTCCCTTTTTTGCTGTTTTTAAAATAACTCTCCTAATATTCTTGGATGGATAACAGTAAATACGTTTACGACACTTATGTTTAAGATTTATTCGACCTTCAATAAAGTCGTGGATTGACGATGTACTCGCTCATATCATAATGTCGCTATAATGTTTGTTCCCCACACCCTAAACGTAACCCCTGTTCCTATCCTGTTTGAAATCAATAGACCGTGTGTTGCTAGTTTGATCGGTAATCCGGGTTCTTTGGGTTCCGTGAACATTCAATGCAGTCGGTCACAACCACGATACCATCAGTCAAACTTGGGAGCCAGTGTGTTCAGAGCCTTGTTGGAGGGCGGACGCGCGCTCGTCGCCGTCCTTACCCAGTGCACGTTTACTTACTACGTTCGATATAAACAAACTTGTGAATAGAACAATATTAAAGTGAACTTTTTAGTGTACCAGTGACAGTGTTTTATGAACAAGTACATATTAAGTACCCGCTTTTTGTGGAGCGCACAGTTTTCATCTCTATACGAGCAAAACACGTTTGATTATAGTTTGTTGTTTTGTTACCAAGACATCCGGGTATAATTTAACTTCTTTACATTTGGTCGATAAATGATGCATTATTGAATATTGGTCTTCCCTATTACCTAAATTATTTAAACATACATACGTGCTTGATTGTAAGAAAAACATTGATGGTAGAGTATACTTAAGTTAATGATATCTAATACTCCATTCGTTTACTTAACCTATTGATAACAAGTTGAGTGTTTCTTGGTATAATAAACAAATTTGATTAGAAAGCCAATAACAAGGACCCTGCCTGGGGCAGTAAATGAAGTACAAACATAGGTAAAAAGTTCAAATCTCATGTTAAATTTGTGTCTGTCGTATATTCCTGCCAGAAGCAGGTAACTGTGTCCATTTTTTACTAGTGTTTGTAAGTCCCCTTTTATTGTTAGTCCCTATTTCAATTCGGACTCCGGGATCTCTACTCTTTTGTGTTCTCATTGTTGTTCAAAAACCAATGGCACTGTTGAACTTGTCATTCTACTTCAACAATGATTTTAAATCATTACCAACAGGAAATATAAACCAAAGGTAATAATATATGATGGTTAAACTAGTACTGGACAGACCAAAAATTGAGCGTAACTAATTAAAAGATTCTATGCAGAGATCCGAGAATAATAAACCCGGTTTTAAAGTTGTTTTGATTCTATCACAATTATTGTAAGTGATATTTAATGTGTTTGATATAAGTAGGCTCTACTTAGATATTCAACGACAATAGACTTGTTAGACTAGTTGATCGCATGTGAATATAACAGCAATTAAATAAAGCAAATCAGTCAACTGGTTCGATTACTTTACAGTCAGTAATTAGCGAGCAGCTGTAAGTCATCAAACGCCAATAGAATGTCATTGCGACTCGTCAATTGGGAAGAGTTGCGCATACGCATGAGACACATTGGGATAGCGATAAAAACATCAAAAGGAATTACCAGAGCTTGTTTACGGCAGTATCTGGTTTTATTTGGGGTCAAACGTTTGATACCATTTGCTTTTGATGTGTTAAATGGTCCAAACCGTGTAGTTTTTCCTAGTTACTTTAATAAAATCTACTTTTGCATTATTTTTAGGCATATTTAATGAATAATATAATTTTTCTTAATGTGTTGTTTATCTTGAATTCTTTTAAAGTTTTAGCAGGTCTATTTGAATATTATATAAAGGTATCTTAAAATTATACTTATTTTTTACTACTACACGAAACATAAACTCTACCATACATAATATTAAATAAAATATTAAAATCAATATTTCAGGACATATTACACATCGCCATCCAGCCCCAAGCTAAGCAACTTAATGCTTGTGTTATGGGTGCCAGATAACGGATAAACTACTTATATACTTTTTTTTTTGTAAATATATACATACTATACACCCAGAACCAGAAACAGGAAACACCCAGAACCAGAAACAAGAATTTATGGTCAGCATAAATACTTGTTCCCGGCGGGAATCGAACCCGCAACCTTCTGCGTCGCAGTCGGGTGTTCGCCCGACGCGCCACAGAGGTCGTAAATAAAAACAAAAGGCAATCGAACAATACTTATGGTTAATATTTTAGAGAATCGATAAAACTGTAGTAAGTACCCACCTTCGTCATGTTTTTAATCAATAAATCAATGTTTTATGTTGACTTGCGATAGCTGATGTAGGTAGAAAGGTAACTTATGGTATTCCGACTGTATCCCACTTCTCTCTCTCCAGTCATACAGTTTTTATTGTTATTTCTATGTATTGGCAGGAGATGTTTATGGTAGTTGTAAATCAGTACAACCGAGAATACCTTGTTTGTAAGGAATAACGGAGCGGTCACTCGTGACTTAGACTTGTCATCGCAGTAGGACGACAACGGTTCACGGCCTATTTAAGCAATTTGCGGCCGACACGACGCTACTGTGTAATTTGAGATAGGTAATGTAAATATACTCTACTTCTATTATTCTTATCATATCATCCATCTACGATAAGAACGTGTATCTAACTTTTACCTCTAAAATTCTTCTTAGTCGGCCACTCTAGACAGAGTGGTCGTGATCATGGCGATGATGCACGGGTATCGTCACCCTCTTTCCTACCCAGCTTTCTTTGCAATGCATCTCCAATTGTGGCGGTTAGTGGTATTGCGAGCACATTGTACCAGGGATGTTTGTGTAGCCTGCTTTATAAGGTCAGGTTATCATGTTGGTGACCGCCCACGGGATCTCATCCCACTTGGCCTTAAACGACGAGCCTCTCCATCGAGTCCTCGTTCCTGGAGATGTGTCCAAAGAACTCCAATATTCGTATCTCCACAGTTGACGAAACTCTTTCTTGTATTTGAAGTTCTTTGAGGATAAAGTTGTTGGTTATTGGACCTCTAAAATAATATCCTATTATTCACCGAACGGACGTAAATTTCCTTGATTTATTTTTGTTTTCCACATCAATCATACTGCGGTTTCTATAGACCTTTCATAGCTTTCTGTTAAACGTAAGAGACTTAACTCATTCTGTTTATTGACACTT
The DNA here is from genome assembly GCA_907269075.1 of Idaea aversata. Lineage (NCBI taxonomy): Eukaryota > Metazoa > Arthropoda > Insecta > Lepidoptera > Geometridae > Idaea > Idaea aversata. Next base: position 7,252,002 of record OU026084.1, read on the forward strand.
ACATTTTCTTTACACATTTCTTTAGCTAAGTTACTTATCTTAGCTGTTCTAAGGTTCTCTTATCAATTGATTACAAATGAATAATCTAAGTATTGATAAATTAAACCGAAATTCCTATCTTTACTGGTTAAACGAATGATAAACTTGTTATCTTGAACCGTAAGCTAAAAATGGTGTGAACAAATGAATTCTCTTTTTCTATTTGTTCGAAGATTCAATCTTTGCAAAGTTGAATATTTATGAAGCAGGACGTTGGAAGGGACATTTACTGGTTGTTAGACTACAGTATGTTCAATCAGCAGAGCGCCTTCTCGACACTGTCAATTGAGGTTAATTCGTATGGAGACTGCCCAGGGATCTTTAGATTGCGCCCCTGCATTATTTATTCGTTCAATAAGCTAAATGGTCTAGTAAATAGCGTAATGTTTCCATAAATAAATATTGTAAAATTTTATGTCGCTATTTTCTAGTTACACCAATGATATCGCCGTTCATATTTATTATTTCACTTCTCATGTTATCTTTCTTTGTGGTCTAACTAGTTTATTATCATCTGAACTTCTGAATACAAATCGAAAGTTAAATCTGTCTTTAACGTTATCATTACTATTAATCGACTATACTTTAACACAAACTATTCGTTTAGGGCGCGGACAACAGAAATAGTGTTTACAGTGGAAAGACAATGAACTCGTAAAAACCTATGAAAAGAACGACTAAGGTCAGAACAGAACGGGTAAAAACTAACAAATAAGTCTGGTGTAGCAATCACATTTTTTATCTATCTTTAACAATCAGTGGCCGTACCTACGTATGATTCAAAACGTTTGTAAGCGTTATATAAAAACTAATGAATTCAAGCCAAGTGTGGACAACTAGGCAAAATATAACAACGTATTACTTTACATGTGAATTCAACTGCAACGATCTAACAATCTATACACAGGTTCTGAACCAGAATCAATCGCTTACAGGAAACCAAATTAATTACTGGAATGCCTAATTAACTTCGTCCGTTGCTGGTTAACTAGTTATAGACACCGAATTTTTACGTAACTCAAAATAATTACGAAGGAAAGAAATCGTTTCTATCATCAATCAATTAACGTACCAATTTGGAAACATAAATCTTGAGAAGTTTTTTGATATTATCGCAAAAATCATTACGATTACCTAACCTTTAAGATTGGTCCGAAATTAATATCCAGTGATCCTTGAATGTTTCGGTAATTGCTGAGTAATACCATAATACCTTATTATTGAGTCCTGACTTTTGACCTCATCACCACAAGGAGATTTATCAATGAACATCACATAATACGAAACTCGTTTAACGTTTATTGCGTCACCGTCAACCGTCGTCGTGCAGTCGGCCTTGACGGGATGACCGTTCAGGTCCTATATTATATCAAAAACAAGCACTAAGTCTTACTCGATGTGGGCATATTAACAGTCTATAACAAAAACTGTACCTAACTCTTTGATCGTAAAATAAACCGCAATCCCACGTGTAGATTGATGTCGCTCTTAGGTGCTACTTCCCTAAGTGGTTTATTCGTATATCCTACAATAGAGCTCATAATTGTATAGCCATAACGGAAGGAAGCTTTACAAGACAGGAACATGCCGTATCTATTCAGGAAGCGCCGGTAGCTAGAGAGCTTAATTATGAAAGTGGATAAGCTCAAGATCAGACTTAAGTTACAATGAACTTTAAACAAAGCTATTTTTAAAATAGATAAACGCTTGAAGCCTTTCTCATTGTGACCGACAAAGTGGTCCTCCTCTACACACTACACGGGCATAAAATTACTGATAACAGCCAGCAGTACCATATGACCGTTGAATATTATATGTATGAGTCAACTTTTAACTTTCTTTTTGTTCACTTACTATCGCGGAACAATTGCATTTTGATTTTAAACTGAGATAGAGCTGCAAGAAATATTTTAACTACAAATTACATTTAATTGCGATTTAGCGTAGAAAGATAATCTTGGTACGATGTTTAGTTTCGTCACAGTTGATTGGTAAACGCGATTATGATTAGCATGACAATAGGTTGGTTGGTATGGAGGTCATAGGTCACGCTGTTGCCCTTAAAATTCTGTAATGTTCTTCGATTTATTACCGCAGACAATACGACCCTACCCATCTCAAGCATGACTCCTTAAAACAATTGTAATGCGTCTGTTAAATTCGTTCGAGCAAGTATCACGTCATGTCTTCGATTTGCACATAGGAGTACATACAGTAGTTAGGTACCTAACTATACCTACTCGTAGTATGTAATTGATCCGTTCCAGGTCACTTGGATTTCGGTCACAAATGTAACAATTCTTACAAAATGATATTCACCTAAATGAAAATATAACTCTACAAATTGCGTATGTTTATCAAGTAACGGTAAAGTCTTATATCTAGAGCCATTATGTCGTAATGTTAGTTCAACCTACTTAAACAGATTAGACTCTTCTAATGTTTTCACGATAATTTGAGTGTATGTAGATAAGTGTACACAACTGTCTATCCATCACAAAGTTCCTTGGCCGCATTTTATGCCCATATTTTATGAAAAAAATACGTTTAACATGTAGAATTTTCTGCTCACCTCGTGTGGGTATCAAATGTCTTCACATCAAGTGCGTTCTTGTGTTAGTCAGTCCTTTACTACTGGGGCCATGTGTGCGACAGATGCTCCCCTCGACTTGAAACTTCCACTTCCAAACTGTCGGGTTATAGTTGTAGTCCAACTTTATATTGAATATTACATATTGTGCTCTAGCTAGCTAAAATTAATCTTTCTGATTAAGCACCTACTCATGTGTTTTTTCCATTAGTTATAATATAACGGTCACTTATAAGCATACAAAATGCGTTAAATTATAAGGAAAACACTTCTAGGTGTGCGATTAAATTAAAATTCTTCATTCAGTCTTGACATTTATTGTGACGGATTTTTATGGTACTTATCTAAGAAATAAAGATAAAGTATTCTACATTGAGATCATTCTCATTTATAATTCATAACGTCCTTCTAACATCTTATTGCGTATTATCTATTCGCTAATGAATTTACATATGTCCTTAGATTCTTATCCATATAAAGTATCTAATTATTCAAATATATCTTCGTTTCATACCAGAATGTGTCGGATTTATTGCCGTGAAATGTTTGTGAATGAGACTCTAACGTATTTTGAGTTACGTAAAAAATTTCGTAGAAATTATTATAAGCTGAACTCTGCAGTTTACTTTCTAATAATCATAGCACGGTGTGATCGTGAAGACTTGTAGCTTCGGCTTCTGTTAGTTAAGTATTTCCTCAATCTTAAGTAATTACGATAACTCGAGGTTATCTGAAGATGGAGCGCCGGTCGATGTCAGTAGAATTATCTCTACCGTCCAAACAATGTTTTTTTCATCGTAACAAAACAGGATTGTAATTTGTAACCCGTGCACCGTGCCTCTCTCATAATACGAGATATAATGTAAAATTGCTTCAAATTGCTGGTTGACTGTCTTAGTAGGAGCTTAGTAGTCATACATGTAATAACCTATACGTCAGTATGCGTACCTATTACCTACCTACCGTAGCGTTAGTGTTTTATTTTATAACTTCTTACTTTACACTTCTTCCATGTGTCAATTAAATTATATTTAACTATTGTATCTGTACCATCCTTTCTGGCCATTTTCGACCCCCTATAACTTCGTTGTGGATAATACTAGAAGAAGGATAATACTGAGCAGGCATTGTATAAACACGGTATATTTCAAGCTTCTATGACTGCTACTTCTACCTTAGAGCTTTGATGATCGGTCAGTGAATGAGTGACACAATTAAGAATTTTAACTATTCATAATTCTTAAACTACTGGTTCAAATAGTTTCATAATATTAACGCGAAATTTCTCATATGCATCTATTTGAGGTCAATCAATTCCAACGTTATCTTTACTAAAGGAATGTGTGTTGGTAATTGACAACTGTAATAATCACTAGGTTATTTCTTCTCTAAACAATCGGTTCTCATATTATGATCGAGCATGTACGGCAACACCGTTACTTTAAGGTCATGATCTCTTTGCCACACATGTCATTCTCATGCTTGCACACATTTAACTGTTACCTTGTTACTTAATCGAATTGCAAGAACTCCAGTTTCAAAATTAAAGCTGCATTGTGTGCTGCGTTTCTTCGAATCTTTTCACAGTCTACTACTTTTTTGTTTGAAAATATGTGTTGCATCATTTTTAACTTTAGCGTTTTATTATATTATTAGAGAATGCTATAATAAAATCATTATACCGTTATCGTATCGGAACTCATAATCATAGCTATTGTGCTCATGTTGACTATAGTTACCGTGTTTATTTACAATCACCAATCAGTGAACACTCATGGGGTTATTGAAATATTACGAAATGACCGTGAAATGAAAACATACGAGCTTACTATTACTGGGCAAAGGCACACTGTTACAACGGCCTCGCCGAGCAAACCCAACACAAACAGGTCGTTGATACGCGAAAGATGCATGCATTAGTATGAAAGAGAAAGCTATATAAACATTTTATGTTTGTCCCACTCTGATTCAACTACAAGAGGCCCTCAAACTGTCAACTGGACTGTATAATCTAAATTCATTAAACAAATTATCTTTAATATTCAACGTAAAAAGAAGAGTCACAGCTAACTCTTTTACAATTGCTGCAAAATAGTCGTAGTTAGCTAGAGCATAATTATTTGACCAGTTTTCAATATTGTCTCCTTTACCTAACTCCTCGTATAATATTTATATTAAAATATTCGCTTACTTTGTCTTTTTGGTGTCATCTTTCTTCATTCTCCATATAAAGTTTGAGATTCAACGTGAGCCAGTAAACTGTAGGGTCTGCTTCCCCGACCTCCCCGTCGCCTGAGACGTTTCACTCGTCGACGTTGTTTTAAGTCCACGATCGGCCCCCACATAATTTACGGCCACTCTTAACCCGTATTACATGACATGATTGACTACCTATTGTTTGTATACCAGTAGCTAAAACTAACACCAATTTTCTCTTCGAAATTATAATTTCTTACCGAGATAAACGTAGCTTGACGTATTGGCATATTATTAAGATTATTCAACAAGATAGAAATTGATTTAATGGTTTCAAAATACCAAGTAAATTTCCTAACAGACTAATGTTGGCAGTCCTTTACGACACGGAGCACCTATATAAATGAATAGAATATTAAACATTGACTGACGTGTCATAGGGAATAACTTAAAGTCATTGTTTTAAGTTTACCACACAATTATTAATATTGTCTTTTTATTTAAACAATCTGTCTTTGCTATTGCTAATATAAATTACTTAAGTACCTATTATATGTTTTTTTTGACGTGATAATGTCATAAAAATCGATGAACATCGGCATTCACAAAAAAATGTGACGTCATGCGTTACGTTACGTTATTAACAAGGTAACCATAGCAACGTATTGAAGTATGCAAAATGGTAATGTCAACGATACAAAAGAGTTCTTATGACGTTATCACGTAAAAAAATTACAAATTCAACTGGTTTTTACGTTAGCATGAAAACTCACATGTGCGAACATCATATCACTTCACAAAATCCCATATGAAAATTAAATAGCAGTCCATTTTAACCCTCGTAACTTAAGTTTTAAGATCGCCAATAAATCATAAGTCATAATAACACTATGGTGTAATGAATCTCAGTTTGATCTACGTAAAGTTCAAGAGCGTTACGACATTTTGTTCTACCATCCATTAACATATATCTTGTTTCTTACATCATCGTAACTAACATTTCCATTTGCGTTGAACTCGTTATTATTTACAATACTATCTCTCAATGGTGTTTAAGTATTGTTATTAGTAAAAATACCACTCGTAAATCACGACAGAGTATAAAACAAAGTAGCTTTCTCTGTCCCTATATCCCTTTGTATGCTTAAATCTTTAAAACTACGCAACGGATTTTGATGCGGTTTTTTTAATAGATAGAGTGATTCAAGAGGAAGGTTTAAATGTATAATACATGCATAATATAGCCGTGCGAAGCCGGGACGGGTCGCTAGTTGGAATATAAAAGAATAGACTCAAAGAGAATACGACAGAATGTCGTATTCTTTAATTACAGTAATCAATAGTAGCTATTAATCAATAAAAGTAGTATTTATTGTAATTAATGATTTTGATAAAAGTTAATAAAGCCAAACCTTAATTAACCTAACACTACAGTAGCTACCTTTAGTTTACCTGTATGCTCCTCGAACATTTATATAACTACTAGCTGCCCTACGCGGTTTCACCCGCGTAACTCCCGATCCCGTGGGAATATCGGGATGTAAGCTATCCTATCTCTCAAGTTGGATCGAACTGCACATGGTGTGCGAATTTTATTATAATCGGATAAGTGGTTTAGGAGTCCATTGAGGACAAACATTGTGACACGAGATTTATATATATTAAGATTTTGGTTAAATAGGTTTTATATATTTTTCATGTAAGTGAACTATAAATATACTTATGGGAATAAAGAATCTTAAATCTGAATAGTAGCTACAACTAAATACATACTTCAATTTCACAAAACTAATGATATCATCATACCCATTTACCTACTGCAATGATAATGTTGCTTATAATCGTAAATTTTCTTTGAGATATTTATGGATTAGGCCATTTTACTGCTTCGAGTTGAAAAATAAGCCTCGAACTTGGTATTTTTAAGTAATGTAGCAGCCTGTTGGTAGGTCCTCATAATATTATGTAGTTACATTCTGTGACACCGAGTGACTCATACCAACGGTTTTACAACTTACCTTTTTCCAACTCTAACATTGAAAAACAGTGCTTTATATTCAAAGTTGCTGCTGCAAACTACGATTATATATCTGACCATGCACGCACGGCCATTGACTGGAGTAAAAGCTCTTTAAATACAATATCATATACCTTTCTTTTACGTACTATTTAACAATGAAAACTAGTCTTTACCATATAAACTTTGTATTAAATACATTCTTATTACAATTTGTGATCGTAAATTAAAACGAAAGTTAACGGATTCAACATTGTTTATGCCTTACTGCACCGGATGCAAGCTGTCTTATTTCTTGTTGATATCAGCACCAAATATAGCGAAATACGATCTAGGTCTATACTTGCAAATAATTAAACCGACGTTTTTACTCGGTTATGCTCAGAGAACATGCTCAGATGTCAATTTGCTAAATTAGAAAGTTTATATCAAAACTCATACAGTATGTCGGAGTTGTTAGATATTTTATCTCATATACAGCGTTATAAACTTTAGAAGTGGGTACTTTTTATTACACTTTTCCGATGCAATACCGGACGTTAATTAAATTCTGAAATAGTAACCTATAAAATATAGTTTTTGAATAGATTTATTTAGTCGTTATACGCTACCATCAATGTTTTATCTTCAACAGTCTTGTAAAACAACAAACCATAATTAAATAAATTATTTCTTTTAGTTGAAAGTGTTATTTCCTATTTAAAATGTGCAAAAATAGAATAAACTAAAAATCGATAAAATGCCTGAAATGGCAGTGACCTCTGCCGGTTATCATGGTTCTCCAATTCACGATGGATTTGCCACTATAAGAGCTCCAAGAAGCCGGATTAAAATTCGGAATTTAGTTGAGCCGAATCCTATTGTCAATCTACCTCAAAGGCACTCGGAGTATTTCACTTTAAACAGAACACCAAAAAATACCTTTTTAATGAGTCCTGAAGTTCAGTATGTTGCAAATTCAAAAAACGTCTTTGAAGAAAAGCCTTCACGTTTGAGTTTTACAGAACCAATATATGCAAAAGTTTCTCCACCCCAGTCTCAATGCAGTTCCCCTGTGAAATATGTGGATAGTAAAAAAGAAAAACATTATGATTCTATCAATACAAAGCCACGAAGGCGCTTAAGAAGTCTGGAATTACAGGCGGACCAAGAGATAGTTGTAAGAAACGGTGAAAAAATTGGTATCTTAAATAACGGCGATCGCTTTTCGTATGATCAACACGTACCAGGCAACCAGGATGGAGTGGAACAGCATTCCGTGCGGACGGACGTTACCGGATCGTCTGGCGACTGTAGAAGAAGTCATAGTGATCGAGATAATTGCTCGGAATCTTCTTCATACCTTACAGATAATGACCGCCCTATATCAAGTTACAGTGACAATTCCACAATACCATCCACAGATACGGAAGATGTATTAAAAGATTTACCAAACAAGTCAAAATTCCATAAATCTCCGCAAAAATTTGCGACATTAAACTTACGTAGACCCAAATTTATTGACCTTAAACCGCCAAGTATCAAAGATTCAGCTTACGGAAGCTTAAAGCGAAATAGCATTGGTTATCATTCCGAACCTAATACTCCGTTGAATGGAGATTTTGCTGGATTGAACGACGATCCTAAAATTTTAAGTGATGTACACCAGATACCGAGAATGCCTTTGCAAAACAATAGAAATGGCTTCAAAAGATCAGTAAGCGAAACAAACGGTTTCTCTAAACGACTAAGCTACCGTCATTCGTTCAGTGCCGACTTTAAACCGCCGACAATAACCAGAAAACGACATAAGTGTTGCGAATGTGTAACTGGAATACCGGCTGATGAAAATACCGAAGAATCTTCTAGACCATCATCAAGAACTTTGGGGACTTTGTACGAGTCTCAAGATCCTAAAGTTGGTTGTCAAACTATATTGCGATCAAAACCTCCAGTTCCATGGTGGGAGTTGGCTATTAAGAAGTCTCGATATAAAAGCTGCCCTATATTGGAAGAGGTATGTTAAACATTTATTATTCTAGTCTCTCAATCTACAAGTTTTCGATTAAAGTAAGACTTACAAAAACTGAAGCGGACATGTCCGAGAACCTACTCATAATAATTTATGCTGCGATTTCTAAGAACTTTCATTCGCAGAGATTAGTCTGTAAATTACATTGTCAACTGAATCTAATAGCAGAACAAACATGAAGAAAAACTTGTTCATAAGTTTTAACATCAAACCTTCTACAACTTTTTGCACGAGTAGTCATATTTGCGCGTACATCAGTTGCATTATGAATCACTCAGTTGTCGTGTCATTGTTTCCAATCAGCATTATAATAGACGAGACAGTATTTAGTTAAACTTGCGCATTTTTATAAGACTACACACCTAGACTACGTGCGCTTTTGTATCAGTGTACAACTTTCATGTTCGTTGAAGGTGTGGTTTTGGTTCCCCTGAGTTTTTTATAATGGGCTTATAGATGGTATGTCAGTGACTTATCGGATCGAAACATCAGTAGGGGAAAATACCAGGGTTTAGAGACGTGGCGTGTTCGTGGGTACACCTGATGTATGAGCTTTACGTGCATTAAACTGTCGACGAAATTTAAATAAACCGCTTTTGTATACACTCTAGTACTGGGTATCACTTTTCAAAATGGACCTACCTTAATTAATTAATTAAAAATAAGTACCTAAATTGAAATAGTTTTATTTCTAACAAACGGGTGGTTTGCCTGCAATAAAACTATCAATACATATACAATGCTTTGTCCTGAATGACTTACTGACTGATGGATCAACGCACAGCCTAAACCGCTGATCGTAGAGACCTGAAACTTGGAGGATGTGTTCTTTGTATGAGACGTAGGCATTAGATAAGAAAGGATTTCTACTCCTTAGGGGGTGAAAAGGGGGGGGGGGCAAAGTTTGTATGGGACAACGTGATTCCTTGGTCCAATCTACTTCAAACTTTCGACTTTTACGCGGACGAAGTCGCGGGCAGAAGCTAGTTTTAAATAAATAAAAAACCATTTGTCTGTAAAGTCGGTTTACGGACGATAATTTTACGTGATAACGTCGTTCTTTAGAAAACATTGATGAAAATACGTTGCTATGGTTACCACTATGTCAACAGAACATGACACTTTTTTGTAAGTTCAGTGTTCAGTGTTCATCTATTTATAAGACATTATCACTTCATAAAAAATGTATACGTTTTAAATAAATAAATAAGTTTTTATTTCAGTAACAAAGAGGTATACATTTTACATAATTAGGTTGGAGACTTTCTTTAAAGCGAATAACATCAGAAAGCCTAAGTTTTATTAAATTAGCCTAAATTTTAGTAGGTATAGGTATCCTAGAAACTTCAACCCCGCATTTTATAATAATTTTGATTTGTTTAAAACCCACTGAACCTGCACATCGTCTGCTCTCAATAAATTATATTATTGTATCATCCAAAAAAAAGTTTACCTGACTACCAAAGAAGGCTACCTTTACCATCTCGTTGGTCAGGTGTTGACTTTATCTCTTATGTGGGAAATAAAATCACCGATCAATCTATTATGCAATATCCTTTCCCACGATAATATAATATAAGCCTGGCTATTACATTAATATTCTTTGAGATAACTATAACATCTGATGACAAAGAAAAAAATGTTGTTAGAACAGGTGTATAAACAAGATATAGTAGTATTTTACAGTTTTTTCTTAGCCCCTAAGCAACAGTGTTATCTAAACTACCTTAACTATATCTTTTTGAAATGTCTGTCGTTAAATTCTGAGATGTTGATTACGAACTTATAAATAATCAAATTGGAGAGGAGACCAGTAAATACTGACATTATTATGAACTACCTAGATCAATCTTTTCTTCATCAATCAATCTTTTCAATCTTTTGACCCAGTTAGCACAATGGTCACCATGCCGCACCGCCAAACACAGGGTTGCGGGTTCGATGCCCGCCTCAGACAAGTCTTTATACTTAGATATTTGTCTATGTATTATAAGTATATATTTACAAAAGAAAAGTATATAAGTAGTATATCCGTTGTCTAGCACCCGTAACACAAGTCTAGTTACTTAGCTTGGGGTTAGATGGCGATGTGTGGAATGTCCTGCAATATCACTATCACTATTCAATACATAGTATAAAACAAATTCGCTTTTTCTAAACAAAATCACTATGTATGCTTAAATCTTTAAAACTACGCAACGGATTTTGATGCGGTTTTATTTAATAGATAGAGAGATTCAAGAGGAGGGTTTATATGTATAATACATGCATAATATAGCCGTGCGAAGCCGGGACGGGTCGTTAAATAATAAAATTGGAGAGGAGACCAGTAAGGAAATTATATTAACTACGTAGATCAATCTAAGGAAGCTTTCTTTTCTCAGAATTGAAAGGGTTGTGCTCACAGTTCAGTGTTCTTGTTTAGATCACGTATTAATATTATAGGAATCGAACGTGAGATAACTATCGTTTCTTATTCTGCGGCACACGCTGTCTTTCCGAAGGTGGCAAGCTCGAACACGGCACACTTTCTTTAAGTAGCCGCATCCGCTTTTCTTATAGGATTTTATTGGATCTTTGTTTTTATTGAAAACTAGCAGCGGTTTGCAGTTTCACCAGAGTAACTCCCGATGCGATGGGAATGTCGGGATAAAAAGTAGCATATTATGTTATTCCAAATTAATCAATTACACCTCATACTAAGTTTCATCAAAATCGGTGTAGTAGTTTCAGAGCCTATTCATTACAAAGAAAAAACAAATTATATCTTTCCTCTTTATTATTTTAGTGTGGATTATCATAAACTTTTCCAACTACTGAATTATCCTATTCATTACTCTTGTTTCTTTGAATAATCTATTAAATTCCCTTCGATATATTTGTGCCGTTTCTTTTCATGCATTTGTTCCACAAAACCTTCCAAGAGATATTCGGAATTCTTACAAAATGCATAGGTGAAACAATTGTATCAACAAAATAGGTAGCTTTAAATTTTTATTCCACTAAGTTGTACAAACCACGTTCATAAATAATAATTGACCGTAGACGTACAACCCAGTAAGAGTTCACCGAATAAGGAAGAGTGCACTTGAACAAATAATCTTACTCGTTTAAAATGCCGCCATTGCATTCGTAAAATAAGTACATCAGTGGGATTCGAGTGGGCCACGAATAACAAGAGTAACATTTTACTCCTACTCTTTAACAATTTTGATATCAAGTCGTGTTCGAAATCGCCATATTTTTTTGCACAAACCTACTACAATAACATGTTTGGGTAAATACTGTAAATGGATTTCAGAACTTTCTAAAAGTGCATTTACATTGTTTTTGTAGGTAAGTACCTACTTACCGTTTTATGACGGTGTAGATGAGAACTTTATTTACTGGCTGCGCCCTGCGGTTTCACCCGCCCGATCATAAGTCCCGATCCCGTGGGAATATCGGGATGAAAAGTAGCCTTAAAATAGCCTTCCTCGATAAATTAAGAGGAAAGGCTACCGGGGGCGTTTTCCATACAAACCATTACAAACGTAGTCGACTGTTTTCTCTCTGGATAATGACACTAGAACAAATATTTTTGGTGCATAAAACTTATAACTGCCATGGCCATATTTTTCGTTTTTTATTATTTTTTATTTTATTAAATTTTAAATTCTATGATAATTAGAAAATGAAAAAAACCAAAACATAGGGGCATAGTCATGGCAGTTATAGGTTTTATGGCACATAAATATTTGTGCTAGTGTCATCATCCAGGGAGGAAACAGTCGACTACTTTTGTATGGAGAGACCGCAGGTACCCTTTCACCTTAACTATCCAACACAAAAATAATTTTTCAATTCGTACCAGTAGTTCCTGAGATTAGCGCGTTCAAACAAACAAACTCTTCAGCTTTATAATATTAGTATAGATTTCAATTTAACTGTTATTTTTACACATCCACAAATATCTGAAGATAATAAAATATAAAACTAACTCTCTATCAATTGTATTGCTGCAATAAATCGATTGTACTTTGTATCGAAAATATTTAGAACGTCAAACCGTTACATACAACATTAAGTTAACCTTAATTAAGATGCATTGAACAATTCTACTTTGAATACTTAACTATGCGGTACATGCTCTCTTTTTATTGTATTCTTTTAAATAGCCTTAATTGCTATAAAAATTTAAACTCAACGTCTCAAACCATAATGTCTGAAAAAAAAATCATTCAGCGCGATTACTTTAATTGTTTTGCAAAAACCTAGGATATTTTGATCTTGTCATTAAGCTTTTAAAATACGGCTGTTTCCGCAGCTGTTGATTAATAATTATAGCCACCCACCTGCGTTTGCGCATTTCATACACTTTAGTAATCCGCATGATGGAATAAAAACTTCTCTACTTCAAGTGTTTATTGAGCTGCGACCCTGCTTTTGTTGCGTTTTTCTTTAAATATATTCATGCAAATATTTAAATATTTATCTATATTAGAGATTTCTTCTTGCACTGAAGGCCAATTCTCGTAATTAACATTGTTCAAATTACATTTCAATATCATGTCGATTGCATTTCGATCTCAAATAATACCCTTAAAGTAGCTCAAAATACCCTCAAAGCTAGCATTTTGTACAAAAAAACTGACTTTGAAGGTATCTTTTGCAATCGAAATGCAATCGGGATGATATTGAAATGTAATTTAAACTATATTATTTACGAGAATTGGCCTTCAGTTAATTTGTTTGCGTATGATTGATTACGGGGACGACATTCCAAATGCCGGTATTGGTCTACCTTCTAAGGAATGTGACTGAATTATTTAAAGCTGAAACCTGGAATCTAATGCCACGAAACAGGTAAAGCGAGACTTTCGTAACAATAAATTATTTGCGCGGAACCACCATACTATTTACAACAATGGTGGTAACTCGTTCCACATTACATCGGCACGCGTAAAAGGTGTCTCGAAGGCCTGGGGGAGATCTATCAATGACGCCTGAACACACCATAATTAGTAAAGCAAGTTGCCGGCTAACAGGTGAATTGAACTATTTACATGTCTGGTTGAATTATCTACATTAATCTGAGTATTTTCAATTTTATTATATTGAGGTACACGCACTATGCATGTTCGAGGGAGGGTCTTTACCCTCAATTTTAATTTTGCTAAGAGCGTTCCTGTGACGCGGCAAACAAAGGGCCCCTTGTCCAGCTACGCCCACTACCACCTATTACGAGGTTTATATAGCAATTTACTTCGATGAGTCACTTTGGAGGGTAATGTTATGTAGCAGGAGTTTACAACCAATATTTATGACAAAGTTACATCAGTAGAATTGTTTTGTGACCCGATACGCGACCGGTTTGTCGACGATCCAACTCATCTATGGCTATCGCGAGCAGACCAGTAACTCGTTCCGTATGAAGTTTTAAAGGTATCTCTCGTTTTGTGGTCATATCCGATTACTTTGACCGAGTAGAAATCACAGTTATGTTGGTCAATCAGAAGGAAGCTTGTTAATTGTATTTAAACACAAGATAATGTTAATGCTAAGCATCTGTTGATAGTTTATGGTGTGTATAATTATTATCCCTGTTAATTATATTTATTTCAACGGATATATTCGCGTTTTTATTTTTGATTTAACAGTTGCAATACGTCGGGACATCGTTAGTATGCTGCGTTAGATGAAACCTTTTTTTATTAATTTTAAGTAGACAGTAGTTTGACGCAATTTCACATAAAAAAAAATTATAAGACGAATTTCATCTCAGTCTGCCTGTGTGACCATGGGATCTGCAAAGTTCCCGAAACGTCAAATTTAAAACAAAAAAAAACGCGAATACTTATATCCGTTAAAATAAAAAAAAATTATGAGTTGAAGTCGCGACAACCTTAGAAAATACTATTATCCCTTTATTATACGTTGTTATATTAATGACTAGCAGGTTTCACCCGCGTAACTCCAGATTCCGTGGGAATATCGGGATAAAAAGCCTATGACACTCTTAATCAATGTATCCTCATACCAAGTTTCATCAAAATCGGTCCAGTAGTTACGGAGCCTTTTCATTACAAACAAAAACAAAAGAATCTTTTCTCTTTATTAAATTAGTGAAGATTAGGTGAATCTTATAAATTAGAAAACCAACAAAACTCTAGTTACGTTTCTTTACCATGCTACAACTGCAATACAAATTTTAAATCATTCAACAACAAGGGTTTCACTATTTCTATCCTTTGTATCTCTACCGTATCTCGATTTATTACTTTTACAAGCTATCAATTTCTATATTAATGATTCATTGTATTCTTTAGGCGCACGTAGTGTCAGCGTTCGAACAGAGCCTGTCCAACATGACGCAGCGGCTACAGCAGCTCACAGCCACTGCTGAGAGAAAGGTAATAAATTCACACCAGACACTCCTGACACCAGCACTACTTTACATAATCCACATTTATTCAAACACGCGAAATACGACAGTCGATTTCAATAACCATACTTACTTACGCTCATCGACCCGAAATGGATCTTGGCCTCCGACACTAAGAGACACCATGCAGTTGATTTAATCCGGCGTTACTTTTCGGAACTCCATATCTGTAATGGAAGCATTAAATTTAATAATTAGTTTTTAGTACCGAGCCTAGTGCCAAAACACAAAATGCAATGTGCACCGCCCTCCAGCCGACTTGAAGAGGCATGCAATGAGGACAAGGAAAAATTAGTATTAGTGACACCATTCATTGACCACGACACGTGTTTCACGTATACACGCCGCGTCATCAGGATTGGACTCCGACCGCGCTATTTGGGCGACATACGTTAGATACGACGACGTCGCTCCCTGAGCAAACTAAATATTAATGCTTCCATTTAGACCCCATGCACCCTTTTCTGTGCTTGCTACTGTACAGCTTGAAGGGCTTGCAGGACTTGGTCAATCCAGCGATATCTTGGTCTTCCAACGGACCGTCTCCCCTGAGGTCGTTCCAGATGCGTCTTTTTGACCGCTCTATCCTCAATTCTCTCGATGTGGCCAAGCCAGCGAAGCAACGAACAATAACCATTAAAGAATAGACATTTTATCTATTGTTTACTGAACCCACATTTCCTCGTAACGTATTTGTTCAGAATTTCAATAATTAGTAACAATTCTCATGTGTGGTACTTTCCTTCCATGCTTCACGCGATAACCATCTATTAGAAGAAGCACTGCGTGTGAACAGTCAAAACTGTTTAGGTCGAAGCCAGACCGGTTCTTACGGATGCAAATTGCTTTCTTTTAATTACATGTCTCTGTTTTGTTAATACTTTTTGTTTTAATAGGACTCTGAGCTAACGGAACTCCGGCAGACTATCGAGTTGTTGAGGAAACAGTCGATCCAGGCTGGACTTACGACGGCACATATGCAGTCGATGGGTATCCGAGCGGATGGTGTTAACGTCACTGGGCAGGTAATATATATTTTGATCCTCTTACAATGCATATAATGGAAAGGTCAAAGGCTATCTTTAACACCGCTACGGGCCTTCGATATACAACATTTTCACTTTGATTTCTCTCCATATAGAAAACGAGCAAAAACCACATTAATGATTATGCTGTTGTCTTCCTATTTGCCTCATGACATGACAGTCCGAATCTATACTAATATTATAAAGCTGAAGAGTTTGTTTGTTTGAATGCGCTAATCTTAGGAACCACTGGTTCGATTTGAAAAAAATCTTTTTGTGTTGGATAGTCCATTTATCGAGGAAGGCTATAGGCTACTTTTCATTTTGATATTCCCACGGAATCGGGACTTACGCGGGTGAAACCACAGAGCGCAGCTAGTGTATGATAATGAGATAACTTCGATAGTAATACCGTGGGAACGAATGCAACTTCCGATTTAAAATGAATTTGCATTTAAACGCATCAGCGAATTCAATTCAACAAGTTTAAGTCAGATCGGGAGCGAGTGATTACAATTCTATATACTGTCGACGAATCGAGGTTTCAACATGTACGCTTCATTAAAATAAAATATCCCATGTCTTATTCGAGCGTCAAAGATAATTTTATCTCAATTAGTATTCGAGTGAAGTAATGCCGATATGTCGGTCAATGCGATCAGCCATCGATCATTATGCAAGGCTTTAGTCTCTCGTATCGATCTTCAAGTGTATCCATGTATTCATCCCGGAACTAATAACGATGTTCTAGATACCGATCGACCATTTAAATGTGAGATTGATGTTCAATAAGAAGATACGAATAAGGCTCGGTTAACATTTACATTAAATTGGCCGTCAATAGATATGTCCCCGTTCCACATACTCGCGACGATGTAAATCGACAAAGTATGTGCAATGGAAGGGCCGTTTCTCTCAGGTATAGGATTTCATGCGAATCACGCGTTAAGAGGAAAGGGTACCGGACGCTCTATCCATACAAACGAAGTCGACTGTTTCCTCCCTGGATAATGACACTAGAGCAAATATTTTTGTTGCATAAAACTTATAACTGCCAAGACCGTTTTTCTTTTTTACATCTTAATTTCTATGATAATTACAAAATGAAAAAACCAAGACATAGGCCCATAGTCATGGCAGTTATAAGTTTTATGCTAGGTTTATGTGTTAGTGTCATTATTCAGGGAGGAAACAGTCGACTACGTTTGTATGGAGAGAGCAACCGGTACCCTTTCACCTTAAGTATATGATGTGGTGCTTTCAGAATGCAATTTTACCTAACAGGGATACAATGACGAATTGCTTGCCAAAGGTTCTAAAACAACATAAATCATTTTAGTTAGACTTGTTCAAGAGAAATTCGAAACGTATTTTGTACAATCAACGTTCAAAAGTCCATCGGCACTGTAACGTTTACAATCCTGTGCAGCACTATTTGAACATTATAACAACGTAACCTGTGGATCGAACCCAAGTCTCGGTTGGTGTAGCGGGTGCCGGCTTATGGTGGTCGCACATTGATACGCGCCAAACGAATCGAATTTTTGCCGTCCACGGAAAAACGTACCTTATAATAATAAATAAATAAAATAAATAAATATTACAGGACATTCCACACATCGCCATCTAGCCCCAAGCTAAGTAACTAGACTTGTGTTATGGGTGCTAGACAACGGATATACTACTTATATACTTTTCTTTTGTAAATATATACTTATAATACATAGAAACAACCAGACCACAGACAAATATCTAATCATAAATACTTGTCTGAGGCGGGAATCGAACCCGCAACCCTGTGTTTGGCAGTCCGGCAAGGTGACCATTGCGCCAACTGGGTCGCCGGTCGGTTATAGAGATAAGGTACATTTATTCATTTATTTATTTCAGAGTCGGCCGCCTCTGACGATGCGGACGACTCTGATGACGTCATCGGAAATATAAATGTAGATACCTTATCTCTATTAATAAGGTGCCTTTTTCCGTGGACGGCAAAAATTCGATGCGTTCGGCGCGTATCGTCCACCTTTATACCACTCGGCCAACTAAAGACACAGCTAACATGTTGAAAATAATAATCACACTGAGTACTTAAGTATTTAAGTATGTGTGTAACGTCGATTAGAAGAAGAGCGTAACTACAATACTTTTTGATTGTATTATGGTAGCAAACTGATAGTGGACTTATGACGCATTCTGTACATGCTAAAAGTAAAAGAATGACTACCTACTTCATACATGAGAGTTTATATTATACCTACCTACGTCTGAGAAGAAAATGTTAGTTTTTACGGCTTACCTCATAATGAAACTATTTTAACGGATATTATCTGTCTGAGACCATAAGAGAAGTTTATAAAACTTCAGGTTTTATAAAAAAAAAACACAATTATAACCGTAAAAATCGTTTAATCGTACTTCAAGTCGCAAAAACCCAAGAAAACATTTTTATTTTGAAGAAAAATTTTCTGTTTTTATATTGTTCGTAGTCTTATAAAGATATAAACTTTCAGTCAGTGATTAATACTTAATAGCTTCTGTTCTATTGCTTTAGAAAGTCTTTGACAATGCTATTACTGTACTTAATAGTCATTACATAGGATAAAACAAAGTCGCTTTCCGCTGTCTGTCCCTATGTATGCTTAGATCTTTAAAACTACGCAACGGATTTTGATGTGTTTTTAAATAGATAGAGTGAATCAAGAGGAAGGTCTATCACTACATAGTATAAAACAAAGTCGCTTTCTCTGTCCCTATATCCCTATGTATGCTTAAATCTTTAAAACTACGCAACGGATTTTGATTGTGTTTTTTTTTAATAGATAGAGTGATTCAAGAGGAAGGTTTATATGTATAATACATGCAAAATATAGCCGTGCGAAGCCGGCGTGGGTCGCTAGTATCTAATAAGTTTTAACTTACCAGTAGCTATAAAATCTTTAAAGCCAACTTTCTTTATCAGGATCCTAACATAAATCAAACGCAGCAAGGCTCGCCTCAGAGGACGCTTCAGACTGGGAACGGTGCGATTACAAGACACCTTTCCACTGACAGCGTGTCTAGCATCAACAGCCTTAGTAGTGGTTCCTCCGTGCCTCACGATAAGAAACATAAGAAGAAAGGATGGGTGAGTTATTAACTAAATATATATGATTTATTTTACTTAAGTTATTAAAAACATATATTAAAATTGGATATTGGTGGACTTCAAGTCGCATCATCACGTACCATCAGGCAGGTGTGATAGTGGTCAAACGCTGACCTATGAAGAAAAATTTTTGATTAAAATATTCTGTTTTAATACCTTTAATAGTAAATATACATGATTTTATTGATTATGTAAAGATCGCGTTAAAGTCAATGGCGGAGACACTGCGCAATAGTAAAACTTTAGAAGCAGTCCTTTAGTTCGCACTTTTAGCGAGCCCATAGCTAATTTGCATTGGCGTAGTCGCACTCACAGCTTCCAAACAGCCATTTTTTTGACACTCTTCATAGTTTTATTTAAAACTTTTTTCTTTTAAACAACGGCTTCTGTGTCGTGGCGGGCAAACCTCTGCCTGCGACCCAGAAGGTTACTGGTTCGATTTTCGCCTTAAACAAATACTTATGTACAGATATTTGTTTCTAGTCTGAGTATCTATGTATTTACAAAATAATATTATTTTCGTCATCTGGTCACCACAGACAAGCCTGTGCTTAGCTTGTGGCTAGATGGCGCCCGCACCGTGTCCAAAGTCCTGCAATATTTAAACATCAGATAAACAATATAATGTTCTGGATAATACAATTACATAAACCATAGCAGGATTAACTCTAAGTGGATAAATAAAATATAGTTATTTGTTAGATCTAGAAGACAATCAAAAGTAGTCCTTCCCATTAATTCAAGGGAGCAGCTCTTAACTCGTTTAGCTCGTAAAGTTAAAATTAAATCGTAAATTCACGAGCGTAAAATAGAACACTCAAGAGCCCTAGTATTGAATTTAACTTTATTGACTTGGTGTGTTCATAATGTGTGAATTTAGACAGCGTAAGTGTTCTAGGAATATACTTGGGCGAATCATTGAATATGAGGATGGATAAAATAAGGAATGAGTATATTAGAGGAAGCCTGAAAGTAGCACTTTTACTGAAAAAGTAAAAGGGAACCGTTTGAGTTGGTATGGACATGTAATGAGAAGAGAAGAGACTCATGTCACTAGAAGAGTGATGAGTATGAATGTAGAGGGATGGAGAGGAAGAGGACAACCTTAGAAAAGATCGACTGCGTGAGGCAAGACATGAGAAAGATGAATGTGAACGATGAGATGACAACTAATAGGAGGGAATGGAAGAAGAAGACACTGCGCTGACCCCAAGTAAATGGGGATTAGGGCAGGAAGATGATGAGTCTGTCTCATCACTACATACTCGTAGTCACTACATAGTATAAAATAAAGTCACTTTTCGCCGTCCCTATGTCCCTTTGTATGCTTAGATCTTTAAAACTACACAACAGATTTAGATGCGGTTTTTTAATAGATAGAGTATGATTAAAGAGGAAGGTTTTTAGATATAATACATGCATAGTACAGCCGTGCGAAGCCGGGGCGGGTCGCTAGTCAGGTAATAAATGAGTGGTAAAACTACGGCAAACTGATCGACGTTGCCATCCAAAGTGCGTGTTTACGTAGCCAGCCTTTTCAGCACTAGCTAGGGAAACTTATTTAGATCTATTAAATTAGTGACCTACTAATAAAAATGAAGATTTACACTAATATTATAAAGAGGAAAGATTTTTGAAGTTATACTTCTTTAGGCGCGTTATGAAAAAATGATGAGAGTGAAATTTTACAAAAGCGTCACACAAAATTCTCACGTCACACAAAATTCTCACGGGAGAAGTTGTTTAAATCTAAATTGAACTTTATTGATTGTGTTGACAATCCTTTTCCAGTCCAGAGTTTTTTGTCGGACGAGTTTTTTGTCGGACGAGTTTTTCGTCGGACGAGTTTTTTGTCGGACGAGTTTTTTGCCGGACGAGTTTTTTGTCGGACGAGTTTTTTGTCGGACGAGTTTTTTGTCGGACCAGTTTTTTGCCGGACGAGTTTTTTGTCGGACGAGTTTTTTGTCGGACGAGTCTTTTGTCGGACGAGTTTTTTGTCGGACGAGTTTTTTGTCGGACGAGTTTTTTGCCGGACGAGTTTTTTGTCGGACGAGTATTTTGTCGGACGAGTTTTTTGTCGGACGAGTATTTTGTCGGACGAACTTTTCGTCGGACGGGTTTTTTTTTTTTTTTTTTTTTTTTTTTTTTTTTTTTTTTTTTTTTTTTTTTTTTTTTTTTTTTTAATAATGCCAAAAAAGTATAACTTCTCACGCGCGTACATAAGTACACGCACCCTTTTTTTTGTTTGTTTGATTGTAATGAAAAGGCTCCGAAACTACTGGACCGATTTTGATGAAACTTGGTATGAGGATACATTGATTCATTAGGAATAATATAGGCTACTTTTTATCCCGATATTCCCACGGGGAGTTACACGGGTGAAACCGCACAGCGCTGCTAGTATTAAATAATAAGAAATATGGATATGGAGAGATGACAGATGAAAGAAAATAAATCACCTACAACGGTAGATACACAGAAATATACCCAACAACAATAATAAATGTTGCAGGACATTCCACACATCGCCATCTAACCCCAAGCTAAGTAACTAGACTTGTGTTCTGGGTAGACAACGGATATACTACTTATACATGCCACATGCAAGAGTCATTTTGCATCTATTTGCATCTTAACTATTATTATTGTAATACGCTGTATGTTGTGCCATACGGAATAACATCTTCATTTCTCGATTGGTTTTGCTTCATTTACGTGATTAACGAACGTACATACAAACGGGTCTTTGCGCGTAATTACCTCGGTGTTGTTTGTTAGATTGGATTCGTGAACAGGTTCAAAAATATCCCCATGTTTGCAAACATAGTTATTGTTTACAGGTTTTATTGCTATATTAAGTGATTTTCGTGCGTGTCAAGTAACATAAATTGTAAAACCACGTTGTTTCGAATGATTTATCGTTTATAAGGGTTTTGCAAGTTCGCATTGCAAACTTGTTAATACTAAATACCTAAACGTTTATGTAGGTAGCCAAGTCATATTAAAACAATATCACTATAGTATAAAACAATCACTACATAGCATAAAACAAAGTCGCTTTCTCTGTCCATATGTCCCTTTGTATGCTTAGATCTTTAAAACTACGCAACGGATTTTGATGCGGTTTTGTTAAATAGATAGAGTGATTCAAGAGGAAGGTTTATATGTATAATACAGGCATAATATAGCCGTGCGAAGCCGGAGCGGGTCGCTAGTCTATATTTAAGGTTACATATCAAAATAACTAAGTTCAATATAACTATGTTCGAAATAACTACGGTCATAATGCCTACTGTTCAAAATACCTAATGGTTGTTTCACATATTTTTGAAATAACTAATGAACGAAATACCTAATGGACGAAATACCTACGGTTAATTTACCTACGTTCATTATAACTATGTTCGAAATAACTACGGTCTTAATACCTACTGTTTAAAATACCTAATGGTTGTTTGGCATATTTTCGAAATACCTAATGGACGAAACACCTACGGTTAATTTAACCACAATTAATTCAACTACGGGTTTTCACCTGCGGTTAAAAAAAATCTATTTTATAAAATACACCTACGGTTAATTTAACTACAATTAATTCAACTACGGTTTTTCACCTGCGGTTTAAAAAAATCAATTCTATAAAATCCCTAACCAAGTAAAATGGGTAGAATTCGCTTCTAGCACTCGCCGGCCGCTGCCGCGGCACCGCTCGCTTCGCTCGCTCGGCTCGTGTGTTGTGGTCGCAGTTCTAACATAAACCTAACCTATCCATGTCGGTTCGGGGTAGGGGGTGTTCCGGATGGGTCTTTATATGCTTCCCTAATCAAGTCAAATAGGTAAAATTCGTCTCTAGTTGCGTGATAAAGGCAGCATATAAAGACCCACCCGGAAAACTCCCTACCCAGAACCGACATGGATAGGTTAGGTTTATGTTAGAACTGCGACCACAACGCACGAGCCGAGCAAGCGAAGCGAGCGGTGCCGCGGTAGCGGCCGTCGAGTGCTAGAAGCGAATTCTACCCATTTTACTTGGTTAGGGATTTTATAAAATTGATTTTTTTAAACCGCAGGTGAAAAACCGTAGTTGAATTAATTGTAGTTAAATTAACCGTAGGTGTTTCGTCCATTAGGTATTTCGACCATTAGGTATTTTAAACTGTAGGTATTATGACCGTTAGTTATTTCGAACATAGTTATATTGAACTTAGTTATTATAATGTGTAGCCCAATCGACCGTTAGGTATTATGAACTTATGTGAATCGACCGTAGTTATTTCGAACATAGTTATATTGAACTTAGTTATTATGATACGTAACCATATTTAAAAGGGAAAATAATTAATCCAGAAATCTCTGAAACTACAAAAGCTACGAGCCCGAAATCAATCAAGAAATAATTTTCAGAAATTCGACCTAAAAAGGGGTAAAAGGACTGATAAAGTTTGTAGATTGCAGTAACTATTATAAATATTCAGTGTTGATAGCTACAATGCGCTTTGTGGCTACTATTTTTCCACAAAATCGACACAGACGCGGCTAAAACTAAAGTCGGAACTATAATAGTTATGTTTTATGGGAATAAAATGTGCGTGGCCATCTACTTTAGTGCTAAGTCTATGAAATGTAAGATCGACGAGACGTATATTATGTGCCTATGTGTATGGAATTTTATTACCGAGCATTACGTAATGCAGTAGTTGAAAATTACAAACAATTGAGCCTAAAGTACCTATTGCTATTCGTTGGTACTTAAATTCTTTAAACAACCAGACACATATGGGAATAGATGGGTTAAAGGTGATTGGTCATTGGCAATCTTTAATTTGAACGTACAAGAACATTAGAGGAGTACAGGCGTATAGGTATCTTCTAGGAAAGCGTGTTACATATTAAACCGCATCGTCACTTACCATCGTGTGAGATAGTGGTCAAACGTTGACCTATCACTACATAGTATAAAATAAAGTCACTTTTCGCCCTTTGTCCCTATGTCCCTTTGTTTGCTTAGATCTTTAAAACTACGCAACGGATTTTGATGCGGTTTTTTTTAAATAGAGAGTGTATCAAGAGGAAGGTTTATATGTATAATACATGCATAATATAACCGTGCGAAGCCGGAGCGGGTCGCTAATTTATTATAAAAAAAATCAGCGAATCGGCGCCGTACTGGTCTTGGTCGTCGCTCAACGCTTTTAAATTGTGCTCATATCAATATTTTAAACTGAGTTTTTAGATTCCCACACTGAGTTAGGTCCGTTGGGTTTTAGTGGTAGACTCCTGGCCTGGGGATAGTAGCAGCCGGAGCCTCACTTACCCTCGTCCCAGGGTAGCAGAATAATGCACTGATGCATTGTCCCATTTTTCATTGCCTCGGTTTCTAACTAATGACCCAATAACGACGGGGGGATCTATTGTTATAAGTTTGACGTGTATGTCTGTCTGTGGCATTGTAGCTCTCAAACGGATGAACCGATTTTGATTTTGTTTATTTTGTTTGAAAGGTGAATGAGTGAGTGTGTTTGATCTGGCTTGGCTGAAAATTATGGGGGATAGAAATTAGGTTTTTTTAAAATTCTTAATAACTTTTAAGTTTCTCTCCCCGCAGTTACGATCATCGTTCACGAAGGCGTTCTCCCGAAACGCTAAAATCTCGAAGACGGCGAAGCATTCGTCTCTCGGTCAACTCTCCTCACAAGACAGCTCATCCGGTTCACATCACTATGACGACCCTCACACTATAAGAGAGGGAAGCAACGAGAACAGCCTCGAACATTCCCACGAGGTGTTGCCAGAGGTTAAGGAGAAGACACCCGCGACAACCAAGACTGATGAACAGACCAAAGGTAAAATATTATCATACCAATATTATGTTGTACTCGCTGCGCCCCGTGGTTTCACCCACGTAAGTCCCGATCCCGTAGGAATATTGGGATAAAAACCTATGTGTTAGTTCAGGTCTTCAGCTATCTTCATACCAAGTTTCATCGCAATCAGTCCAGTACTTTTTGTGTGAAGAAGTTACAAACATACACACAAACTTTTTCATTTATAATATTAATAATAGCATAGGATAAGATGTGCGTAAAGTTTGTATGTGTTTTATTTGTTACCTCTT
Source organism: Idaea aversata (assembly GCA_907269075.1). NCBI lineage: Eukaryota > Metazoa > Arthropoda > Insecta > Lepidoptera > Geometridae > Idaea > Idaea aversata. The sequence goes on from OU026084.1 coordinate 7,277,567, forward strand.
CAAAAATTTTACCAATTGAGTTGAAACTTGGCATGTAGATACCTACCTAGATTTATTTTTTGTTCCGATATTTCCACGGAATTATTATCTGCATACGGTGGTAAAGCAGCGAAACGTAGTATAACATTTAGTATAATTGAGTATAGCCTTTTTTGGTCGATTTAAATATGTGTGATTGTTCCATTGTGCCATCAGCCAAATAGACAATTTTCATATCCGTCTATAAGAATTAAAACTTCATAGCGTTCTTGCAAAGTTATTTCTCAAATATAATAACAATAGACAATCCCACTCTAACATAATACAATATTAACTTAATTCAACCATGCAGAGATGGTTCAAATACCGTAACTAACTTGATGAAATTAGAAATTTTCCATTTAAACAAACAATGCTTGACGCGCTGTTCTGCCCGGCTTAACCATTTAGCCTCGAGTGAAAGCACTGGATCATTGATATGACGTTTGAAGTTCGCGCAATTAGCTTCCCGTACCATGTTTACTGCTTTAGGCCTTAAGGGGGGTCCATACGCCAACGACCTTGGTACACAGCCTACTAAATAGTTACTATTGGCACCGGTCGCCCTCGTTGGTGAAAATTGTTGATTGTTACGAATGTGTTTTGTTTTTCTCAAAAGTGCTGAGATGGAATTGTAGGTGAGATTTTTACCGACATTTTGGTGTAATTTTGAGCCAAACATTTCCTATAGTTTTGAAGCTATCCTAAAATTAAGAATTAAAACTAGTCTAGCTTTGAAACAACAAAGAATTTTCGCCTCAAAATTACCCCATAATATCGATAAAAATTTCAACTACAATTCTATCTCAGCACTTTTGAGAAAAACGAGACACATTCGTTACAATCAACAATACTAGTTGTAAGCGACGGGTATTTCTGGCGCGTTGCGTTCGGCAGCATAAGCAGCCTTAATAAACAGATGGAAGGTGAAATTGTAAAATCAATTTACCGACAAACATTGTTGTTTTAATTTCTCATTTATAACAGCGAAGTTTAATTACATTTTATAGTCTAACCAACTATTGTACGGTACAATAAATAGTAGATTTCTATGTTATTAATTTATATTGAATGTTTTAGAAAAAGACGACACGGGCTTAGTCGACGAACTGAAGCGGCAACTTAGAGAAAAAGACTTGGTGCTTACAGATATACGATTAGAAGCTTTAAGCTCAGCGCATCAGTTGGAAAGCCTTAAAGATACTGTCATTAAAATGAGGGTAAGTTAAAGATGTCCTAAAATATTTTCCTTTGGCTTTTCTTTTAAATAACATCGTATTTTAACGTGGTAAGGTCTAATAAATTGGTGGAACACCTGCATTCACAAAAAACTGTCACGGTAACATTGTGTGACGTCATACGTCATGGTAATATGACCAGACGCGTCATGGTAACTTAGGAAACAGAGTATTTAATAATAATATCGCTCATCTGGGCTTGTGGTATAGTGTGACGAGTGAATAGTAGACTTATGTAAAGGAATAAAAATATATAACGCTAAAAAAAATGTAAAGCAAAAAAAAAGGAAAAAAATATAAAAATATAGACTTTACAGCCAACCATTTTTTTTTCTTACCAATTAGTAAAATTCAGCTCGCTCTATAACGACTGCTACCAGAGATAGTAATTGGAACCAACGGCTTAACGTGCCTTTCAAAGCACGAAAGGCTCTAGCAAAACTTTTTTTCACGCTATTTATAGATCTACTAATCGAAGTAATTATCTCACCAGGCCTTTGCTTAAACCTTACCGTAAACAATATAAGTGAACTTGTTTCAGAATGAAATGTTAAACTTAAAACAAAATAACGAGCGTCTCCAGAGGCTAGTGACGTCACGGTCTCTCGCCGGAAGTCAGAGCTCGCTCGGCACCGGTGGCTCAGCTGTCGAAGATCCCAGAAGGTTCAGTTTGGCCGACCAAGCGACCATGCATCAGGTAACAACTTCACACCATAAATAAACACAAAATCATCTCGGAATTCCTATTAATCTTAAGTGTTTATTCGTACCTCCAGGCGACAATAGACATCCACTCGCAACCTCTCGACCTAGACTTCAACTGCATCTCATCGACCCCTACCATGGATTTCTCGAAGAAAGGTTCTCCGAAGTCGAATATGGGCGAACCGATTTACGGTAACAAAGCCGCCTGCGAGTTGAATGAAAACAGCGATGCGTTGTTAGGCGCGCTCAATGGGACGAGTGATTTGTTCTCGAATGGACTCAATGGGACGGAAAGGCTTAGTGGAGATTACGACATAAACACTGTTCTGCCGCCTCCGAAAAGTCGAGAACTCGCGATAGGGGAAAGTTACTCAGATATCGGTAAGCTTTGTTTAAAATCTTCATTGTTGCAAAATACATAAATCCCTTTCATACTTACAAGAATAATGAGCACTCCATGTAACTTGTTGGACATAATTCTCTTCTAATAAAGATATTAAATTTATTTCCTAACATATGCTAGCCTTGTACCATGTAGTTATAATTAAACAGCAATAGTAGAAATCGTTTCCGGAAACCGGATTTCAGCAATTGAATTCCGGAAACTAATGAGATTTAGCCGGCAGCTATTTCGATTCTAGTTATGCGATGTACGCACAAGTATTTATCGATCCATAGATGGTAGACCTAAGAGTGAAAGGAATGATTTCCACAAAATAGCATAGTTAATAATACATATAACATTATTATACAGCATAATAGTAACCATAAATCTTCGACACCATTGCGGTTCGCCACTTTAATAACAACCGATAGGTTTCGAGGTGTTGCTATTAAGCCATTTTTTATACGATAAAAATTAATAACGACCAAAAACAAAACATTTTCCTACCATACAATTACTTTTATGATACCTATAAAAACTAATTGTAACAGGTGTAGCGGATAGTCAAGGCGACACGACCGATGGAAAGAAAATAGCTATCGCAGTATATTTAGGACAGCCAGAAACATTCCAAAGATACTTCGAAGAGGTACAAGACACGCTTACGGAGTCCGAATGCAGATTCTACGCGAAGCAATCCGTTAGCGCGAGCGCATACAACAATCACTTCGATAAACAGCCCAGCTTCGATTCCCCTCGCATGTCACAGACACATAGCCCGGAGACCGAAACACAAGACTACCCGCCCATTAATAAATCTAACACGAACAGCTTGAAAAGCAACAAGTCAACACACAGCAGCTCCTACAAAAACGTTTACAATAGCGACTCGACAATAAACTGCAATGAGTACACTATTGCTTACACTTATATCTCTGGGAAAACGACTTGGCAGAACTTAGATTACATTGTTAGAAAGACGTTCAAAGACTACCTGTCTAGAATAGATTTGGGTACGAATCTGGGGTTGAATACGGATTCGATAACTTCTTACCATTTGGGTGAAGCGACGCGAGGGCCAGAGATTGGGTTCCCGGAGTTGCTGCCTTGTGGATATATTATAGGAACTGTGAATACACTGTACATATGCCTGCAGGGAGTCGGGAGCTTAGCTTTCGACAGTCTTATACCAAAAAATATTGTATATAGGTAAGTTACCACAAAAATACATTTATTTAAAAAATATTAGTTGTCTGTAAAGTCGGTTTACGGATGATAATTTTGCGTGATAACATCATAAGAAAACATTGATGAAAAACAATTAATTAAACTCTTTTGTATCGTTGACATTACCATTTCGCATACTTTAATACGTTGCTATGGTTACCTACCATGTCAACAGAACGTGACACTTTTTAAAAGTTTTTTTAACTTGCAATGTAGGTATGTATGTTTGTTCGGGTCAAATCTTGTAACTTAATTTTGATCCACTTCCCGGTTATTTGTGAGAGCAGTACGGTGTTCATCGATTTATAAGACTTTAGAGATTAAAACGTGTAGCGCGCCGTGGTGTAAGTCCCGGTCCAGTGGGAATATCGGAATAAAATGAATCAATGTATCCTCATACCAAGTTTCATCAAAATCGGTCCAGTAGTTTCGGAGCATATGCCTTACAAACGAAAAAATCTTTCCTCTTAATAATATTATTGTAGACAAAGTACATCAGAATGTTTATTAAATTTGTCTGTTCGTTTTTAGATATGTTTCACTTCTAACGGAACATCGTCGTGTAATTCTTTGCGGTCCAAGCGGTACAGGAAAGTCATATTTAGCCGCGAAACTGGCGGAGTTCTACGTACAGAAGACACAGCGAAGAGGCAATCCCGCTGAAGCCGTCGCTACTTTTAAGTAAGTTGTCAGACCTTTGTTTTATATTTCCCAGCGATTTATGTTGGTAATTTAAAATCAATTTGACACTTAGTTTGCATAAGGGGACATTAAACAACGGTGTCTAGCCTAAACATGCCACTCCTATGTTATAGAAAGTTAAATAAAGGGTTAACTTTGGGGTTATCTAACAAATACACTGTATTTACACCAGTAGGGAGTAGTATCTACTTACAGAAACTCATCAAGAAAAAGTTTTCAAAATTTTATAGCTTGATATTCACTAAAAGATTTACAACAACATTCCATTTTATGTTATTATAGATTTTTTCATTCCATTTTATGTTATAGATTTTTTAAAACTGTTTAAAATGGATAATAATGTTGAACTTTATCAAGTAAATCCTATTATTTATCATTTACCTGACATCATCATTGTACTTTTTATTATTTAAAAAACAAAGTTTTTAAACAATAAAAACATTATAAACAAAGTAAAACAATAAAGCCACATAAACTTATTACAATCACATAACAAGAAATAGCAAGAGTAACAATATGTGTGATGAAATAAATTTTTTAAAATGAAAATAACATATTTAGGGTTTCGTACCTTAAAAGGTAAAAATGATGGAACCCTTATAAGATCACTTTCTGTTTTTAATTAAAAACTAGCAACATTACGCCCCTCTACCGCCCCCAGTCATGTGCAGAATTAATCACCCCCTACTTTTAATGGCACACTGTTTTAAACCTTATTTTGTTGACCAGTGTGGACAGGAAGTCATGCAACGAGTTACGAGCGTATCTCGGTAACATCGCGGAACAATGCAGCGCGGCCGTCGCCGGCGAGGAGGCCGCTTTGCCTTCCGTCGTGGTCCTCGACAACTTGCAACATGCGTCGGCGTTGGGTGATGCGTTTGCTGGACTCTTACCACCTGATAATAGGAACATGCCCGTTATAATAGGTAAGATTTGCTTCGTCAAGGAAATGGAATCGGTTGCCTTTTTCTGTCTTTCCTGACGTCTTCAAGTCGCGAGCGAATAGGTATATTCTAGGAAAGCTTGATACATTAGGCTGCTTCGTCACCTACCATCAGGCAGGTGTAACAGTGGTCAAAGCTATGTAAAAAAAGATTATTAAAGACTATAAGTACCTACAGTAATACACGAACACCGCCCATACATTGCATTTTAGTTACGCCATCTATCTACAAATCCAATGAAATCTGCAAACTTTAGAAAATTAGTCCGACAGATGACGTTTCTAATTTATTAGAAACGTCATCTGTCGGACATAACTTTAAGATACTTTTTTACCGATCTTATAAAAGGAGAATGTTCTCAATTCGATTGTATATCTTTACTAATTAGAAGTGATTATTCTTAGTTATAAAATTAATTTTTCACTTTTAATAATCCAAATCCATAAAAACAGGAAACGTTTAATTATGTAATGGTTCTCGCTAAAAATGCACGGATACGAGGTTTATAAAATTTCTGTTTGATATTTCAGGAACAATGTCCCAAGCGACATGCAATACCACGAACCTGCAGCTACATCACAACTTCAGGTGGCTTCTTACTGCCAACCACATGGAGCCGGTCAAAGGATTTCTAGCAAGGTCAGTTTAGTAGACTTGTTACGCTACTAGTAGACGTTTCGGAGCCTATTTGTTACAAACGAAAAAATATTTTCTCTTTAATATCTCTATATATATAAAATTCTCGTGTCACGGGGTTCGAACTTGAACTCCTCCGAAACGGCTCGACCGATTCTCATGAAATTTTGTGAGCATATTCAGTAGGTCTGAGAATCGGCCAACATCTATTTTTTTTTTTGTAAATAGCAAAACAACGTTTGCCGGGACAGCTAGTATTAGTATAGATTAGTATAGTAGATGGATTTAAGTAAGAACAGTATACTAGCCACTATAACACAACCCTTAGCTTAGGGCTACCTTAGCTTAATGTTCTTTGGCCAGTAATATTTATTTATTAAACCCCAGTGGGGGTTTGAATCCATGACTTTCGCTCGTGGCTTTCTTCTCTCTCTCTGCTCTTGTTTATAAAGCACCGATGCAGTGAAGCTAAGATCGTAGGTACAAACCCTATCAAGGACAAAGATTTTGAAGGCATTTTAACTTGCAGATGAGTGTAACATCACACTTACTAGTTACTCATCATTTAAATATTCCTCAGATATCTTCGTCGCAAGTTGTTCTCTATGGAGCTGCGTCTCGGTAGACGCGACCCAGCACTAGCCGCAGTGCTGGAGTGGCTTCCCGGCGTGTGGTCGACGCTGAACGCCTTCCTGGAGGCACACTCCTCCAGTGACGTCACCGTCGGACCCAGGCTCTTCCTCGCTTGCCCTATGGATTTGGAAGCTAGTCAGGTAATACTACTGTTAACGCTTAACTGAGTAAACTTTCTGCGGCTTTAAAACGGTACTAATGGCCTTCAATCAGGCTTCCAAGTACATGGAAACCGAAATTCATGTGAATGGATCTCAGGAATTTAGGACTGCATCACCCTGCATACTTGGGAGCTTCGCCAATGAGGTGTTCCCTTTATTTTCTTAATTCGTTTCGAATCACTGGATAGACGGCCGCGGCGGCGCCGAGATCTAATGCCAGAGTCAAACAATCATTTTTTTCTGTATTGCCTTCTCAGGGAAGGCAAAGAGTTTATTAGTAGCCCATACAGCCTTGTTACACACTTCGTTTTTTAATTTGTATTGACCATAAACATCTTTGAGTTTTTTAATCTTGTAGGAAAATGGGTCTACCAACTAAAAAGACAAAATGGAAAATCCCTTTTTTAGCATTTAACGTCCGATTAAAGTCTCGACTCTAACCACATGGTCTCCGCCTTTATCGCACCGCTTCATTACTTAAATATACCGAATCCTATATTTAATTTATTAGTTAAGACGTGTTCTATTTAAATAAACTTCTATTTGAGCTTCAGACTTGGAAATTTGCCCTGAGTTAACGTAATAGTATGATAATAACAATGTCGGACGATCTTTGATCTTTAAATAATTATAATTACTAAGTAGTTAAGAACTTAACATTCATGTAATCCTTTGTGTTTGCCGAGGGTAAAAATCTAATATGGGTTTGTGTGTGTGTAAATATTTATTTAAGTATTTGTTTAGCAAACCTTTTATTTGCCAATTTTTTACACCGCCCGAAACAGACCGACCAGGAATATCCACAGATACAAAAAAATATCTCCTAAACACAAGATAACTCGCAAAATCAAAGCACAGAATATATAATTTCTTTATTCATTTGGAATTACTCGCATAAAATCACATTGTAACTCTTAAAAACTAATTTAGGACCTGTGCATAAAGAAGTGCGTTACCTAAGTTCGAACACAGAATACCACATCCCCGTAAGTTTACTAATACGAATCACTTAACAATGAATGCACGCTACCACGAAACACTTTACGCCGAGCAAGCAAAGACTAAAACGTACGCAAGTGCTTTAAACAGGGAAGATGAGGCAGTGGAAACGTTCTTCATGCCATCGACTCTCACAACATCAGCCTATGATCCCAAAACAGATCGCCGGCGCCGCTGATAGGAAGCAAGGGGCTGAAAAAAAATGATAATTTTTCCAAACTTTACTAACCCGTGTCACATGCCGACGAGCCAGTTGGCACAATGGCCACCTTGCCGGACTGCCAAACACAGGGTTGCGGGTTCGATTCCCGCCTCAGACAAGTATTTATGCTTATATATTTGTCTGTGGTCTGGTTGTTTCTATTTATTATTATTTTTTTATCATTTTTAATTATTTTAATAGAGAAAAGTATATAAGTAGTATATCCGTTGTTTGGCTCTCATAACACAAGTCTAGTTACTCAGCTCGGGGTAGATGGCGATGTGTGGAATATCCTGCATATTTATTTATCTATACTAATTTTACTTAATTTATCTAAATAAGTTTGAACGCGCTAATCTCAGGAACTGCTGGTTCGAATTGAAAAATTATTTTTGTGTTGGATAGTCCATTTATCGAGGAAGGTTATAGGCTACTTTTTATCCCGATATTCCCACGGGATCGGGAGTTACGCGGGTGAAACCGCGGAGCGCAGCTAGTTATTTATATGGTGAATTAACTTTATTTTGTCCCTTGTTACAGGCATGGTTCGCCGATGTATGGAACTACAGTATCGTCCCATACGCGTCGGAGGCAGTCCGCGAGGGTATCGCGCTCTACGGCCGCCGGAGACACGCCGCCGTCGACCCCCTTCATCATGTTAAATCTTCTTACCCTTGGAGAGAACCTAATCATTCTCATGTAAGACAATATTACTTTATAATGAAGTCGGTAAAGAATAAATATTAAGCAAAATTTGAAACCAATTAATAATAACTGATGGTTATAGGAGCCACCATTTAAGTGAGATACTTGTGATGTATTGCCCCGCTCTTCCATACCTTGAATATTTTATTTCATTAATAATTAAAATCATAATTCAATTAAATGACAATTAACCACAGATAGATAAAAAACCGACCAAGTGCGAGTCGCACTCGCCCAAAAAAGAGTTCCGCACCAATATATTTTTGTTGTTATAGCAGCCAATTTTCACAGAAATACATCATCTGTGAACATTTCAACTGTCTATTACGGTTCATGAGATACAGTTTGGTGACAGACAGACAGTAAAGTCTTAGTAAAAGGGTCCCGATTTTACCCTTTGGGTACGAAACTTTAAAAAATACTGTTTGTTAGATATAGCCAATAGTCTTTAGAATTAGCAGGAGACTTGCAAGTGAACAGTTCTTGTAAATTAGTTTAATAAAAGCATTTTTTGTATAATTACAGTCATAACCTTATTTTAACCTTATTGTTGCAGACGTTAAGAGCAATAACAGTAGAAGAGATTGGCATCGAAGAGTCGAACGCAGATCAAAATACAAATAACAATCAAGATCCATTGGTAAGTGTCTTCTCCTTCCTTTATGTAACCATTAGCTTTCACCTGCAACTTCGTCCGCGTAGGGGTTGAATTTTCAAAACTCTTTTTTACTAAATACCATCTAACATCTATCATCTATCATCCATCAACTATCTATCGAATCAAAAAAAACTGTATATCTGTGTAAAATCTCATCTGTCGCGAGAACATACGCAAAAAGAGTTTTAGATGAAACAAAAAAATAGTCGGACGACTATTTGTTGGACGACAAATAGTCGTCCGACTATTTTTTTTTTCATCTGTCGCGAGAACATACGCAAAAAGAGTTTTAGATGAAAAAAAAAATAGTCGGACGACTATTTGTCGTCCGTCAATAGTCGTCCGACAAATAGTCGTCCGACATTTGTCGTCCGTCAATAGTCGTCCGTTAAAAAATACCATATGTACGTCTTAATACACTCACAGCCAAATTAAAAAACTGTATATCTGTGTAAAATCTCATCTGTCGCGAGAAAATCTGTCGTCTGTCGCGAGAACGGCTGAAAATGCTCACCCACAAAAGTGCCCAACGCGCCATAAGAAGTTTTCACTTCAAAAAAAAAATCGAAATTATCTATTCAATTTTCTATTATCTATCGTCTATCATTTATTATCTATCTGTATGTCACGTTTGATCCGTCGATTGGCTTGACATATCAGCCAGTTAGAGCGGTGTTGGCTTAGTGGTAGATACCTCGGCTTTCATTCTGAAGGTCGTGGGCTCGAATCCCGGCCGGCCGTGCACCAATGGATTTTTCTAAAGAAAATTTATGTGCGCTATTTGACATTGCTCTTACGGTGAAGGAAAACATCGTGATGAAACCCTTAGCTTAGTTGGCTCCAGAAGTATTGACAAGTTCTCTCCCCTGGACATGGTCGACTAAGCTGATAGCCTACTCCATCCGCACGCAAAAAGGATCCAATTAAAAAGGGTCTAATTGCGGAAAACAACCCGTATACAAGTATCAGCCAGTTAGCCAGGATTTCAAATTTTTTATTATAATTATATTCTGAAATGTCTTGGTTAGTCCTAGTTTTCAACCTAATTTAGTCCCCAAGTTTAAGCTTTGAGAAGTTTGTATTTAAACCAGAAACTGGAACCCTAAACCATAGTATTGTTAAGGCAAAGTTGTGTTTACCTATTATACACACTTGAACATAATTTCAGCAGCTAGTCTTAGTAATAAATATATTTTTTTACTTTACACCTTCCATTATCTAATCTTAATATTATTTCAGTTGAACATGTTGATGAGGCTGCAGGAAGCTGCGAACTACAGTGGAAACCAAAGCCAGGACTCCGACAACGCAAGCATGGACTCGAATCTCACTCACGACAGCTCAATGGGCAACGAGCTATAAATCAAATAAACAAATATTGACCCTCTAGCCCAGGGGTCGGCAACATTTTGAGTCAGAATAGCCAAAAATTTATCACAAAATTTCAAAGTTTTTAAAGAGCCACAATTTTTTTTTGTCTAAAAATGTTTTTGAGGATAGTCAGCACTCCAAATGTTAACTTCTTCACCTCACTGTAGCAATCGGGAAGACTATTCCATGTGCCTGAACTCGCGGTATTTCTTTAAAATATATAATATTTGCATATGGAATTATAGAGTCACAGCTTCACGGCCAAAGAGTCGCATGTGGCTCGCGAGCTGCAGGTTGCTGACCCCTGCTCTAGCCCTCTACCCAGTAACACAGTTGCTTTGAACGTGTCTATTTACGATTGGAATTCCTTTGTTACTTGGTAGATGTCTGTTTAATGTAATCCTAATTACTTTTGTTTACTATAGCTTTCTATAAGTTCCAACTAAACCAGCGATTTTCGATTGTCTTTTCAGACATTATTTGTAAAAACACTGTTATATAAAGCCAAATATTTGCCATATTACTATTATGTACATTATTTATTTAATATATTTAGATATTCATTGTTCAGTGATATTATCTAATGTACCTACCTATGTTAATTCCATATGGAAATTGCTTATTCAGTAGTGTTTGCAAAAGCAAATATTATAAATATGAGTAATCAACTTTCCTTACAATTTAAGATTAATTTCGTTTATTGCAGTATTAGCTGCACACCGCGGTTTCACCCGCATAAATCCCGATCATGTGGGATAATCAAAATAAAAAGTAGCCTATAGCCTTCCTCGATAAATGGACTATCGAACACAAAAATAATTTTCCAATTCGAACCAGTATTTCCTGAGTTTATCGCGTACAAACAAACTCTTCAGCTTTATAATATTAGTATAGATTTCTCTAATGAATGTGAACGAGAATAACTATAGTGCCTGGAGCGATATTTTTTCCATTTTTATAAAGTATTCATAATAATGTAGGACTGTTACTGTTTATATGGAACATTGTGGCTTTTACTATTGTTATATTTTTTCAAATTTAGGATATAAACCGCATTTGTATTACGGCGCGTATGTAATTATGGAAGTGTAATTTTTATACCGTTTTCGTATAAAACTCGTGTACCTATTAAAAGTATTTAGGTGTAAATATGTTTAATATATTTTTTGTATGCGATAATAACTAACCGCTATTATGCCATAAAATAATTTTGTATAGAAATATGTAACGTTTAATTTTGTTCTGTATGGATTGATGTGTGTGCATAAATGAAACGTGATATCTACAATCTATGCTTTACAGAAAATGTGAAATAAAAATTGATTAAGATAATTATTTTCTTTTATTTACCTACTACTTACCTACTTATAACGGTTGACGTTTACTGAACCACAGTTTCGTAGGCTGCTGATAAATCCCTTATATATAAAATTCTCGTGTCGCGGTGTTAGTCATTTGCCCACCTAAACGGCTGAACCGATTTGTATGAAATTTTTTGTGTATAGAGTTATTGATATAAAATATAAGGAAATTAAATATGGCATTGGCAATACCTATTATCAAAATTTGCGGATAATAGGTTTGTACCAGGGTGTAAGAACTATGTAGGAAGTATACCTAGTGATTCGTATGAAAGCAAACACACACCACCACCACTTGTGTTACCTACTGTGATAGTACCTAATTGGTTTGTAAGTACTAGGCTACCAGAACTTAGTAGATGGTTAGTAGAGAAATCATGCTCGATAAATTACTTATTAACAACATTTGCAGATAATAGGATGTTTGTACCAGGGTTTAAGAACTATGTAGGAGGTATACTGATTCGTATGAAAACAAACCCACACCACCACCACTTTCCGTTACCTACTGTGATAGTAATTGGTTTGGAAGTACCAGGCTATCAGAACTTAGTAGAAGGTTAGTAGAGAAATCATGCTCGATAAATTAACAAATTTTGCAGATAACAGGAGGCTTGTACTAAGGTGTAAGAACTACGTAAGAGGTATACTTATTCGTATGAAAGCAAACCACTTTCCGTTACCTACTGTGGGAATTTATGATCGTAATTGGTTTTGAAGTACTAGGCTATCAGAACTTAATAGAAGGTAGTTTTGATGAAACTTTGGTATGAGGATAGGTACCTACATTAATTAATTGGGAATAACACACACATAGGTACCTACAGAAAAAAACTTGAAGAGGGAGAGAGAGAGATAATTTAATACTTAAGTGTAATTTATACCTTCTACTGACTTCTGATGGCCTAGTACTTTTTGTAGCATAGGGACTATTTTATAAAGCAAGTAAAGTGATCTTAGATTCGTCGAAGAGATTCGTGGTTGATTTATGAGCCTAATTAATGATTACTTCTTATAATTATTTATTTTGATTTTATAATTATTTACCTAGCGTAAGAAAGCACAATTTAAACGTTTTCAAATTATTAATACCTAGGTTTAGGTGAAAATTAAATACCAAAATACGACAAAAATAAAATATTTTGGTTATATTAGTAATAGGAGAACATAAAGACTGTGAGGTGTGAGAACGGGTGAGTCAAGCACATCCCTCTGGTGACGCAACGCAACTGCACCCGCCCCTTACGCACCTGATTTGACGTCATCCGACCCGCCCACTACTACCCCAGTGAACTACGCAGAGGGCGTCAACCGACGTATGCACAGTAAGTCCTTACCTCCTCGCTGTCCTAGTAGCCTGGTACAATGGACGAGATGGCTGTACAATCGCTGTCAGATATGGAGCTTCTAACTACCCCCCGAGTTATGAATTCAATCCGTCAAAAATAGAAAGAACGGAAGATGACAGCACAATCACACATGTTTTAAATGATTTTAAACTAGAGATTTTGTATCCTTCGATAGTTCTAGTGAACTGCATGTGTTATTTAATACTAATAAAATTTATATATAGGTACCTATGATGAAATTATAAATAACTACCTATGTATTTTAAATTAGATTAAAAATGATAATATAACTTTGTATTAAGTACATATCATCTTCCTATAAATAAGTTTAACTCATTCTTTGAAAGATATTTTTTGTAACTTGAACTTGCACAAAGTAATTTGAGCTAAAGTACTTCATAGGCTCTAAATGAAACATTCGGGGGTGGTCCGTGATATTAAAGTATATACATCATAGGATTAGGTATCTAGTTAGCTAAAAAGATGGTAAAATAAAGTAAAATACTTGTAATGAAATGCAATTTATTGGCAATTAAATTATGCATAGTGTCCAGCATGACATCAGAGCGAGAATAACAGAGCAATTTGGACGGAACCTGTTTAGTTTTAGGACTAGAACATTCAAACTGACAAAGGAACATTTATTGGAACTTGGTGAATTAAATTAAGGCACAACCATTTTATTAAATAAATGCAATAAGGCTTATTAATAAAAAGGACTAGTTCCAGATGCCTAGATAGATGGCAGACCCAGTTTGCTACGGGATTAAAAAATGACCAGTACTATTAGACAAAGTGTGTATGAGGCTCTATCTATGGGCAAATATTTAACCATTTGCCTTCCCTGAATAGGCAATAAAGAAGGCAAAAAATTGGTTGTTTGACCCTGGAATTAGATCTTAGCACTATCCATCGAGCGATTTGGAACTAGTTTAGAAAAAAAAGCGAATCTTAGTAAAAGCCATTGTTCATTTGTAGTATTACAATTTTCAAGCAAATGAAACTAGCTTATTCTGCAATTCCAATGTAATCTACCTAACTTACTATTTAGCTTGACAAGTTTAAATGGGAAAATATCTTATTATTACCATAAATGTCTGTAGTTCACTTACAAAATACATGTTATCATTAATTATTCTAAAATATTGGTGTTGCATTTGAATTTAAACAAGGCCTTAAATAGATTTGTACCAATGATTCATCGTTTAGAAACTATTTTGCAATTTAGTTATACAGATTTTTTGTATATTTTCAAAGGAACTGTAATACTCATAATAGACACTGTAAAATAGTACTAATTTCTCGTAAAACGTATAAAAATATCAATCACTATGGATATCGAGACTAAGATTAGAAAGTGATGGTACCGGAGACTCGGTGAAGTCTCCAGAATCATCACTGTACAATTTACTTTGTTTTATAGAATATTTTTTAGAATAACTGCTTACAGGTGACTTTAATTTATCCTCATTTGTGTGATTTTCCAGCGAAGAACTTTTCTCACTAATCAAATCAGCAACGTCAGATATTGATATAGAGCTGTGAGAGTTTTGATGTGGACTTATAACTGGTGAACTAGACATTTTATTGATATCGTTTTTAAAATCCTTCATAGAGTGAGGAGAGTTCACTTTGTCATTATCTTTAGATGTCTCTGATATTGTAAAATCATTGCTATAGTCCCCAGATTCTCCACCAGATTTCGAAGACACACCTTTTGTTTTCTTGTTGGAATCAGTTTTACTTTCGTTTTTTAATGACAATGAAGAAACACTGCTCAATGTTGCCGACTTAGCTGATTCAACATTTATTTGGGAATCATTCTGATCAGCTCGTACACGAGGTGATTTATCAATTGTATCGACATGAGGTAGACCTGTAGTATTGAGCATTTTCTCATCAAACGAACTGAACGGTTTCAATTCTACATAAGATGTAGAATCGCTGCTATTATTCCCTACTTTCAAAAAATAAGGAACACTTTCACTTTTTACACTTTTGTCAATAGGATTAGGAACGTTTGCTTTAGTGATCTGGTCAGTATCAGTGTTTAGGTGCTTCTGAGGTATGTATTCAGCAGAACTTTTATCTCTAGAAGAATCAGAGGTGTCTGTGTCTGAGTTATCTAATTGTAGTCTGAGATGCAGCTTGTTTTTCTCATCCATTGAATTGTCAGATTGTGATGTACTTGTAGTACTGCTCTGTGAGTCATCGTGCACAATATAGGAACTATTTTGCTCATCCCTATAATCATCATGTTTTTTTTCGTAAGTCTTGTTGATGCTGTGTTCAAAACCTTTCTTATTTCCGATAACTTTAGATAGATTCTTTATGAGTGTCACCAGTATCGGTTCGTTAACAGTTTCCTGTTTATTTAAACAAAATTTATCGGATAAAACCTTTTTACCTTCGTAATTGTACTCTTTTCCTTGGCGGGATTCCGATGTGTAAACAAATAATGTGTTCTTCAAGTTGCAAGATTCCAAAAATTCGTGAACTATAGAGAGTGCCAATATACCTTCTGGTACTTTCAGAACATTGTCCAAATTCATATTTTGCTTCACATGTTCGTATTCATCCTCAAACGCTAAGAAAATGTTTGCCCTTAGCAACGCACGAATCTTTGCTAATGATCCATTTTTCTCCAAGGCTTCTATGACTAAATCTCTTAGTTCTGTATCTTCTACTTGAGCCATTTGATATTTACTCCTATTCTGGAACTGAGGACAAGTAGCGATTGACAAAAATAATAATCGAAATAATGCAACAAACAATGATGCATGCAAGCAAGGCAATGCAATTTTGATGGAAAAGTTTGACATTGACAAGCATGGGACATCCGACTTTGACATTGATGTTTTTGTGGTTGACCGATCCCCTAGTGTTGCCAGTACTATAACCGCGTTGTACTTTTTCGGAAGAAACCTATGGAGGGGAAACATTTTAGTGAAACTTCAAGTCTACAATTAAATAATTCTGCCTGCCTAGCATGAAGACCAAAACACGATACGATAAAGCGATATCACGCGATATAACTACATCAACTCTCAAAATATGATACATAAAGCCGCCATGTTGAATTTTTATTATAAATTGCGATAAAAATTATGATAAAAATTCAAAATGGCGGCTTTATCTATCATATTTTGAGAGTTGATGTAGTTATATCGTTTTATCGTATCGTGTTTTGGCCTTCATGCTAGGCTAGCTGACCTAATTTTGGGGTTTTGGCGGGAACGGGCTAACAAAATGTCGGGCTGCATTTAATTTACATGTTGTAAACCGAGTAGGTTGTTTAATTCTGGTAGAATGTTATCTAATTTAGTTCATGAACTTTTCGAGTTGCCTTCAAAAACACTTCGATAATCGGGTTATAAATAATTGATGAAAAATATTACCTTATATTGGCTATATGCACCAGCCGTGCAAAGCATTAATTGAATTAAAAAAAGTTCAGACTTTTTTTTGCTGCTTTTTTTTTCTTTTTTGTTAGACTAATGCCTTCGTACGAATTGTGTATTTTGCCAATTACTGTGTATTTTATTTTTTTAGTAAGTTAACAGGTGGCTTCAACTGTCAGGGTCACCAGTTAGAGGTGGTTTCAAAGCTAACTAGACACCTAATCTCCATACTAATAGCTAATAGATACGCTAAAGAGCTTCACCAGGCAGGTGAATACCTGATAAACCGTGGCCCCAAGTTGTATTGCCAAAACTTAATTTAATAAACTATTAGGATATTCTCATATTATATAAAAACTGTTTAAGCGCGTTTTAATTTGGCTCAGCGCTATCTGTTGGTTGTCAGTTAAAACTTTGTTATAATAAGAATAACATAACACCTACGACCATTTCATAACATACACGCATGTTACCTTTATCTAGATTTGGAACTGCAATATGTCTCGGCAAGGATCTTGATCTCAGCTCTCGAGATTAGTACTGAATAAAAATTGCACCTAATCTAATTACTTTTTTTTTATGTTTATAGATTGTTGTTCCTGAGGGGCGTTTCTGCAGTCGGCACCAAGCGATTGACTAACGCGCAGGTAAAATATTCTAATTCCTAATAGATAAGTATAACCTACTCACATAAATATTACTAACGACCCGCCCCGGCTTCGCACGGCTATATTATGCATGTATTATGGGTGTATGTTAAAATGTATAAACTCAAAATACATAACGTTGTAATTCATAAAGTTAAAATACCGAAAATCAAAATACATAATCATTCAAAATACATAAAATTAAATGACATAAGTTTTAAATTCATAAACTGTAAATTCATAAAGTTCTAAATATATAATAATTAAAAATTATAATGCTTAAACCACATAATAATCAACAAGCCTAACTTTAAAATGTATAACTATCAAAATATATAAGTTGTAGGTTCTTGAGTGTTTGGGCTCGTTAGAATCGTCTTGACGAGTAGTTTGTCTTTCAATGGTAACCGGGGTCTGATGATGGAACTGGAAGGTGGTCATAGGAACTTTGCAACGAAACGACACAACCCCATCGATTTGGGCTCGTTAGAATCGTCTTGACGAGTAGTTTGTCTTTCAATGGTAACCAGGGTCTGATGGTGGAACTGGAAGGTGGTCATAGGAACTTTGCAATGAAACGACACAACCCCGTTGAGTTTGGGCTCTTTAGAATCGTCTTGACGAGTAGTTTGTCTTTCAATGGTAACCAGGGTCTGATCTAACATATTTCGGTAATAAAGACCAAAAAGTATAAAATAAATTAATAGTTTAAAAAAACTAAAAAATCACGCTTTATAAAAAATCCAACTAAAAAAATAGAAAATAAAATTTAATAAGTTTGGATTAAGAATGTTGTAAATAGTAAGCGTGTTACATTACATTGTGATTGCAAAAGAAAAATAATGAAGGTGTAGCATCGATATTTTGAACTTTTTGCTGTAATAGTTTGATTTGCTCGTAGGGTTTTATTATTCATTAGCTGTCCCGGCAAACGTTGTTTTGCCATATAACAAAAAAACTAAATCTAAATCGGTTCAGCCGTTCGGGAGCTACGATGCCACAGACAGACACACAGACACGTCAAACTTATAACACCCCGTCGTTTTTGCGTCGGGGGTTTAAAATCATACAAATCGGTTCAGCCGTTTAGGTGTAGTTTGGCAACTAACACCGCGACACGATTGACATCAATATTTATACGTCACTCAATTGTTTTGCCTTCCCGGAACCTCTCCATTAAAACTTGAACTTTATGTTATGGTATTAAAGTTCTTATTGACTTATATTATTACGAATCGTTTGTATGGTATGGTGGTATGGACTATAGAAAAGTGTTGTTTTTAGACATTTTCAGGTATTTTTTTAAATTTTTCTCTCCGTAAGAACCATCCTCGTACTTTATGGAATATTCTAAAAAAAGAATTGGCCAAATTGGTCCAGGCGTTGTTGAGTTATGCGCTTACCAACACATTTTGCGATTCATTTTTATATTATAGACTAGCTGAGCCCCGCGGTTTCACCCGCGTAATAATTTTCTACGAAATTTCCTTAATTTTTTCTTTCATAAGAACCTTCTCCTGACAATAACAAACACAACAAAAAAAGAATTTGCCAAATTGATCCAGGCGTTGTTGAGTTATGCGCTTACCAACACATTTTGCGATTCATTTTTATATATAAGAATTTCAATTATTATTCATTTAAATCTTTATTTGTTTTGGATATATGTTATTTGAACTAATGTATTTTAAATTTATACGTTTTGTCATTGTGTATTTCGTATATTATATGAAACAAATTTTATTCATTTCAATTTTATGTATTTTGATCATGATGTATTTTGATTTTCGGTATTTTAACTTTATGAATTACAACATTATGTATTTTGAGTTTATACATTTTAACATACACCCATGTATTATACTTATAAACCTTCTTCTTGAATCACTCTATCTATAAAAAAACCTCATCAAAATCCGTTGCGTAATTTATAGATCTCAGCATACATAGGGACAGACAGCGGAAAGTGACTTTGTTTTATACTATGTAATGATTATCTGTACCTAAGTATTTTATTAATATAGACCAAAACAATATTTGTATTAAAAAAATACTTATCCTTTCGATAATTGACAGTTACTCCCATCGAAAATTGATTGAAATACGTTTACTTTATCTACCCTACCTGGGTTATTCTTAAACATTTATCGCCGACAAGTAGCAAGAAACTTAGAGGAAAAACGTACTTAGGTAGTTACTTACTTTACCCATAAAAAGAAAATAATTATGTGGGTAAAATACATAATAAGTAAGATGTAAAAATAGACAGGTAAGTAATAAGTATGATATTATCTTTAATAATTACTTAGGTACCTACCTAACCTCTAAGTACCGCTAATATTGAAAAAATTAAGTATATGTACCTTTCTAATACTTATTTAATTTTTAGTTTTACATTTAACTTAATAAAAATGAATGACAAAAGGTGGATTCGTGTCAGAGCTCAAACTGAGAGACAGACAGAGCACATCTAGATTTTACTGTTTTATCTTCGCGGGTGTGCTCGATTACAAGGGGTGAAGGCTTGCGCCGGGAAAATGTGGGAGAATCAGTCAGTCGGGTCGAGCGAGCGCGAGGGGCCGCACCGTCCGCTCACTTTAGCAACATTTTCATCAAAGTTTCACCCTATTTTTCATTGAACACTCAAAACAACAGTTCTTTTGACAGTCAAACAGTGTTCCCTTCGACATAAACAGTTAGTACAGTGATAATAAGGTCGCAATGGGAGGATATGTGTCGAAATACTAGTGGCGGGAAACCGTTTTGATATCTCGCTTGACGTGTTGTGTCCTATGTGTACGTAGAGAGAGAGGACCCGTCTGCCTGCCCTAGAGGGCGGTCGACATGCTGGATTCGCCGTGAATCGATATTTTTGGAACGCTGTGGAGCTGAGACCATGAGGTTCCAAGCTCAATAAAGATACGACAGGTGATTTTATATTAATAGCTAAGTACTATCAATTTGCGGGGTCTAGACGTGAAAAACATTAAATTTTATGAGCAATCCGCGTCACATGTTGGGCGCCACTTTTAACATTTTGAACGCTCTGGGTAGATTAAAGACTAACTTGTGGAAAAGACCGATTTATTTTTAAGTGATTTAAAAAGCGGTAGGTACATATTTATATTTTGAATTCAAACGATTTTTTATGTAACGGTACTTAAGTAGCTAATTAAATATTAATTAAATAAGTACCTAAGTACTTCAATATTTTGTAGGGTAGCAAAATTTTACATATTTTTTCAAATTTATTTTAATTTAATTAAGTGTAAAAAATTAGACTTTTCCTACCGGTTTCCGTTATTTAATATTCACCCTCCAACGAAAACGTTTTTCTACGAAAGGAAAGGTTTAAAAAGGAAATCTTGATTTCGGTTTCAATTATTAATTAGAATGGTTTGATTTCAATTAATTATTTCCTTAATTTAAAATTATGTTGACCTATTAGAAAATTCGTCATTGCGTCAGGAAGACAAAATATTAAACCTTATATTTTACTTTATGACTTGAGTGAGATAATTTTGCTGAGTTAAAGAAAGAGACCTGATTGCTAGAACTTTCGATAACTTAGATAGATCACGAAATTCACCGTTGCTATGGCTAAGGGCGTACGCAGAATTACATATAGGTACCTACCTCTATTTCTTTTGTAATTTAATAAGTAATTTTCTTGAAAACATTTTTTCTAAAGGACACATTGTTCGAAGATCCGTGGAAGTAAGGAGGTAGGTAGTTAGGATCGTAATTATATTATTAGCCCTTTTTATTAGAGGTAAGATTGTGCTTTACTTAAAATCATACGTTTATGTTGTCATAAATACACAACACACACTAAACACTATGAGTAATAGTTTTTTCTCATTAACCTTCAAATTGTTGATGATTATACTCAAAATCATATACGTTTAGGATGTCTTAAATACACAACACACAGTTAGATTTTTCTCATTATTCCTTCAAGTTTTTGATGATTTTGGTCCCCTATTGTCACGGGGCTATGGAACCCCGGACCTTTGGAAGGCGTGAAGCCGAAGTCACCATCTAGGGCTATTTACAATAACAAGTTTTATAGCATGGTGTGATATGGGCACCAATGACACTAATAATTTAGGTAGGTAGGTATATTTTCAAAGGACATTCCTTTGCCGACCATTCAATATTATAAAGTGCTGTCCGTTAATAATTTATCGGTAAATCAAAAATTATAATACCTACTCATTTTGGTGAAGGTTTCAAGTACAACGGTTCTAGGGGGAGTTTGATGGAACTCATTTAATATTAATGGTGCCTGCCTAGATGTGTAGACTAGGTGAACTGAAAAACAAGGATGAAATCACCGAGAATGTTAGGTGTCACATTTGGCAGCGTGCTCGCAGGAGCTCAGGCCGGATTAGCCATTGCCAACCATCAGCAAGGGTGCGAGAAACACGCGGGATCCTCGCAACACTTGCCCTATTACTTGTGATTGCTCACACTTCAATATCGCGTCTAAAGCAGCTTATTGGAAGGAAGTGATATTGTTGACAAGAAAACATAACGTTATCGATGTGTCGTTTTTTTTTAAACGACAATCAGGATGTAGGTTCTAAAAAAAATTCTAAATTCTAATTCTAAATTCTGCATTGCTGCTGAGTCAATTTGGATCAAACTTGTAGTTGGAGAACAGTCTAGAATAGGCTTAAATACCTACCTTGGTTTTATTTGATGTAATTTTATTTTACAATCAAAATTCTATTGAAATTAAAACATACAAAGGAAAAATATTTACCTGTACCTACCTTGGATAAGAAAAGTTAGTGTTTTATTCATATTTTGACGTCAATTATCATTCTGTGACTTACGTTTCTAACAAGAGGGAGGAAACAACCTTTTAAAATAAATTGAGGCCATTTGGAAAGTATCCACTTTCTTCAACACAAATCGATCGATATAAAAGTTAATTACACATTCGTGACGACTTGACAGAAGTAACCGTGACTTATAATCAAGTAATTAAAACTTAAACCAACATCAAACTCGGCCTTTCGCCGAAGGCTGCCTCAGTTATTAAAGTAACAGACAAAAATACCAACTAAACGTTGACAGTGGCGCGGTAGAGGCCGTCGGAAGGGGTTATTCTTGGAGACAATCGATACAAGCGTCTGCATATTTAAATCAATGGTATAAGGTGAACGGCTCTTGATTCTACGATGGATGACGTATATCCTACCAACTACTCACTACCAGAGATATTGATCGCTTCAGTTATTGTCACTTACAGAACTTTAACAATAAGCTCCCACCTGATTTATAGGGTTGTAGCCGAAGAGATGAGCGCCAAAAATGCAATTACCTTCGAAAAATAAATAAATAATAAAATATTGCAGGACATTCCACACATCGCCATCTAGCCCCAAGCTAAGTAACCAGGGTAGGTACTTATACAGGTACTTTCTTTTGAAAATATATACTTACATAAAATACATAGAAACCAACCAGACCACAGACAAATATCGAAGCATAAATACTTGTCTGAGGCGGAAATCGAACCCACAACCCTGTTTGGCAGTCCCGACGTTATAACTAAAAAGGAGATATGCAAGCTTGGGCTTGGATAGACAAGATGTTTGATATATTCAAAGAATAGTGCTATATTTTTAGTCTTTTGCCTGCATATTAGATTTTTCCTACCACTCGGGAATCATTTTTTACAATAAAAATATTATTTATCATAGGTTCACTTACCTCAAAAAGCTACCATTTTCATGTTTTTTTTTGTTATGGCAATTTCTTAAAAACAGGAGTGACTATAATTGCTTGGTCAATAATAATCGAACGATTTAGAATCGAATAATATTTTTTTAATTCCCTTTTACGTTTTGTTCGTTTTTATCTAGTACTTTGGAGGTCAGTGGTTTTTAAATAATGAAATCTATCATTTTGTGAACAACTAAAGATAATTATTGTGTTTAATACTAAGGCTACAATCAATTATTAAGTTAATCGACCGAAATAAAAATTCTATCGATTTATTAATCGATTATGCCTAGATCGATATTGAATCTGTGGCACTTTTTTTCTGAGATTGATTGACAGATGTTTGTTGTTCTCATTGCTTTTTTGCTTTGTAAATCTTCGGTATGTTTTGTGTATTTTTCGAGTTTTTTCCAAATCGACTGGCTTTTGCAACGTTTATATTCAAAGGCAGGCACTGACAGACAGATGCGGCAAAATATTAGTTTCATTAAAGGTAACTAGGAGTGATAGCAAACATAAAAATACAGTGAATTAAGTAATGAAATTGACAATAACTTGGTCAAGTATGACTGCAAATATCTCATAATGTCGGAGTGCTAGTTATGAAGCTGATATTTATGAAATTACTATTAAATGTGGATTGCAAATTGTCACTTTTCATTTTTGTTCATCTTAAGCCCAAGGTTCTATGAAGATCTGCAGATCTCCTTTAAAAATAATTAAATTTTTTACTTATTCATCTAAAAACCTAACAACTATTGATTATTTTTTCTTAGTAATTTTGACTTCCTGAGATTATTGATTGTTTTCGTTTAATTTAATTTTTTACAAAACTACATTTATAAGTACATAAGCTAACGAAGTCGCGGGTAATCTTTATTTGTGACACTATTAATTGAAATTAGTTTCAGTTTTTGGTGCCCACCTCTCCGACTATTGTGTCAAGCGAGAGCATTATTTACGATGCTATGTGATAGGTGCACATTAATTATTTGTCGGGTAAATGTCCACCGTAGCAGTTCATAAGGGTAACCATTATCTAAGTTCATGTTTGATTTATCTTAGGTTCCAAGGTACTTACCTACAAATGATAATGTTGGTTTCAGCTATCATTACATAGTATAAAATAAAGTCACTTTTCGCCGTCCCTATGTCCCTATTTCCATTTGTATGCTTAGATCTTTAAAACTACGCAACGGATTTTGATGCGGTTTTTTTTAATGGATAGAGTGATTCAAGAGGAAGGTTTATATGTATAATACATGCATAATATAGCCGTGCGAAGCCGGAGCGGGTCGCTAGTAATAAATAAATATTGCAGGACATTCCACACATCGCCTTCTAGCCCAAAGCTAAGTAACTAGACTTGTGTTATGGGTGCTATGCAACGAATTTACTACTTAAATACTTTTCTTTTGTGAATACATACCTAAACTACATAGAAACAACCAGATCACAGACAAATATCTAAGCATAAATACTTGTCTGAGGCGAACCCGCAACCCTGTGTTTAGCAGTCCGGGTTTGTGACTATTGTGCCAACTAGGTTGACAAATAAATCTATAGATGTACACTAAAGGAAATAAATATATTAATTAGGAGTAATATAGGCTACTTTTTATCCCGATATTCCCACGGGAATGGCAGTAACACGGGTGAAACCGCGGAGCGCTGCTAGTGTATACACTTTTGCATACATGAATATATTTACTAGTTACCTTAGTGCCTACGCCAATGCTTCACCAGTTTCCAAGTAACAAATGTAGGTAAACGAACGAAGCTATCGAGTTTTCTTACATTTCCTTTGGATACAGCAGAGCAATCGTCTAGAAATTTCGCTAAGTTATAAATTCAGTTGAAGCAATAGTACATTGTTATCCTAGGTGTGAAAGTCACTCATTACAAGTCCCGAGACGGAGTTTGGCGCCCGAGCGTAGCAAGGGCGCTAATAGTTCGAGGGACTTAATGAGTCTTTCACCCGAGGTAAACACTGTGCTTTTCATTACGAATAATACATAAAATTCTTCCTAACAACGAGATTGGATGAGAGACTCCATACTACCTGATCCTCTTACAAGGTTGGGACCAAAGAGGTTATATACATGTAGTGTTATTCTTTGGTGCTACCTAAAGCAAGGAGGTTAGGTTTTGAAGTTCCTAATGTATAATGATACTGATACTGGCTATATGCACATTGCACAAGCCGTGCGAAGCCATAATTTGACATGACAGCTGTCAGTGAAAGCGATTTTCCCTAGGGCTGAAAGTTTTATTTTCTACACGCTCTTCAGGCATCTTTAGACCTACTTTCGGAGTATGAGTAATGAAAAAATATTTTCATCTATTTTTTATGAAAGGGGTTGAAATTTGTACTGCCTAGCCGAAATTTTGTGTAAGTATTTTAGTGGGTCAAGGGTATTGGGGGCAAATGTAAGCCCCGACTACAAAAAAAGGAGTAACAATACCTGATAACAATAACCATAACGATTGACTACTTAACCTCGATTTTAGTAAATTCATTTTAAGTCGATTATAATATTTCAAAAGGAGTACCTATGGGTCGGAAAATGTTTTGTTTCAATGCCGTCTTCCTACCTTCACTAGGTTCGCGTCCTTCGAATGCCCCCGTTTATTTTAGGGGTCTCATAAGCGTATGTAAGCTATTGCATAGCTTTTATCGCGGGCTTTGAACGCGGCGACCGAATCAAGACCTTCCCTAACGAAAATAAAACCTAACACCCTCCACTCCGCCTACCATGTAGCTCGGCCGAGCATTCGCTTAACGTGTATGTAAATGGTACGACTGTACAAAGGTCGCACAATAGCTTTACCGAGTGACACACGTTTTAATTTTTTTAGAAAAGCGTGTTAGATCTTAGACAGCATCGTCACTATCTACGATCGTGTGAGTTATAGTGATCAAAAAAATAATTAGCTTCATAATTTTCTCTTAATTTTCTTGGCTTTATTTTTTACAAGCTTTTATTTAACTTTAAGTAAGTTGTCCGTCAAAAGCAAACTATTTTTCGACCATTTGTTTACTTAAAGCAATGTTTAAACATAAACACTTATTTAACAACTCTCCATCCCATAGCCCTTGGATTAGAAAACACAATCAAAACTTTACATTACAAAATATCGCAATTGTTTGCTATTGATTGTTCTTTAGGTACCTACGGAATACACCCCACTGCGTATTTGTAAGACGAGGGAAGTTCTAATGGAGTTCGGGAGCTTACCATTAGGTATACTAACTTTGACAAGACAACCATAATGTAACGTTATTAAATATCTACCTACTTCCATCGTGACCCAGTAGCTATTGGTCTTGTTTACTTTGAAAACTCATTAAAATTCAACGAAGGAAAAGGTAAAACTTAATTATAACAAAATTACTTGCTAGATTTTGTCACGGGTTTGTGCTATAAGACACCAAGCTGTCTGGGATGTTACTAGTGGCGCGCCTTCATCTTTCTAATTTCGTCATTTTCCTTAGCAACCATTCCGGTGGCGAATTTAATTCCTGGCCAACTTGGGTCTTAACAAATCTACGTTTCCATTTCAAACGAAAATGACGTATACCTACCACTGGCCACGAAATCTATGTTTGTGGTGGCACCTATTTCAAACTAAGTCACCTACTCCTTACCTCATGCAATTAACTAAGTACAGTCGGCTGCATAATTGCAGGCCCCGGTAGAGTTCGAAAATTACAATTATTGACATGTTTTGTTTCTAATAATTTTTGTTTGATATATTGATGAGTTAGAAGACTTTAAAATTCAACTAAACCAGGTATCTATAACCTTGCTTGTGTTGAAAACATTCTAATGCCAGCGGTTTTGGAGTTCTACGGTGGTCTGCAATTATGCAGCCGACAGTACCTAATTAGCGTATTTTTAACGACGATTTTTTACATTTTTGACGTCTTATAAATTAATGGAACACTTGCATTCACAAAAAAGTGTCATGGTAATATTGTGTGACGTCATGCGTTCAGTTCCCAGTGTATGACATCAAAATGCGTCCCGTTCCCGATGTGTGACGTCATGCGTACCGTTCCCGTTAGGTAACATTGTATTTAATAATAATACCGCTCATCTGGGCTTATGTTATGGTGACGAGAAGACTTGTATACTTTAAAGAAAAAATAATACTTAATAAGAAAAACAAGAAAAAGAAAAGAAAAAATATAAATACTTACTGCCTAACATAATATAAGTATAGGAATACTGAACAAAAAAAATCTCAATTTTTGATCGTTTTCTTATGACGTTATCACGTAAAATTATCGTCCGTAAACCGACTTTACAGACAACCATTTGTTTTTTTTAAATTTCTATTACCTCGACCGTTTCGACTATGTTACATTAGTCATGGTCGCGTCTCCCACGAAAAAAAACGAATACAAAATAGTGTAAGTTTAAAAAGTACCTAATTCTCAGTTCGCTTAATATGTGTAGGTAAGTAGGTAGGTACAGTCGAAATACCAATTAGCTGAACCCCACGTGACCCAAGAGCTCACTCGCACATCTTTAAAAATGTAGTATTTACTTACCTATTTTGTTATCTTTTAAAATTTGAATAAAGTATTATGTTTAAAAAAAGCGAACCCTCGGCCGAGCTACATGGTAGGCGGAGTAGGGGGTGTTAGGTTTTATTTTCGTTACGGAATTTCTAAATTCGGTCGCCGCGGAAAGCCCGCGATAAAAGCTTAAAAACAGAATCATGTAACATTACTATACTTTAGATGTGCAAGAGCTCTGAGTTACGTGGGGTTCAGCTAATTGGTATTCCGACTGTACCGACCCTCCCCTTCGAGAGAGGCTAGAATATGATACCTTGTTATTAGATAAGAGTGGTCAGTCTGGCACCCTTAATTCAACTATCACTTCCGGTTCGTTTGGCAGCCAGTCTGACGGTGCACCAGAATACGATCATTGGATTCGTAACAATGTTAAGGCGTTCGACTGTGAGAGTTCTCGTATCAAGTGGACGCTCTTTACGTCACCTTCTGATGGGTATCGATTCGACACCTAGATAATCGAAAAGTTGATTTATCACTCGACTACGGTGACGCCAAAAGGGAGGGTTATGTTTTTTTTGGCTCCGACGTTTGTTCATCTGTTTTCGCATATCTTCTAGGTAAGTAAACTCATTATTTTAATTTGATAAATTAGGTGTTATACTTATCTTTAGAAGGTACGTTCTTGCTGAACAAACTTTCTGGTAAAACTAGAAAAGAAGTAAATTTCCTCGTAGTCAAACTACTCAACTACGTGGTTAACAAAAGGCAACCGAAACGGTAAAAAGACGATCGAAATGGAAACAAAAGGCGATCAAAACGAAAATAAAAGATCGAAAAAAAAACAAAAGGCGATTCAACATGGCGCCCTCTATAAAGGCATGAACTAAAAAAATAATGGAAGGGGGCGTATTGGGTATCAAAGGAAAGGGTTAGTTATGCAGTTTTAAAAAAAATAATTAAATAAGTAACTGAAATAAGTAAGTTTAAATACTAAAAATTACTACGGAAAAATCGCACTTCTAGATCGCTATAGATCTGGTAGAAGTCTGCTTTCAACTTTTTTATAAATGTAAATATTATCCGACGTGATTTAAATTAAATTCTTATTTTTGATATTGTTGAAATTAGTTTTTATTAAGTGAATAGTGATTGTATTAGTTGAACTCACACTCCTAGCTTTGAGCTTTTCTATTTATGTCTATTTTTTTACATATTATAGGTTAGCGCTATCATACCTGCCTGATGGTAGGTGACGATACTGCCTAAGTTGTAGCACGCTTTACTTGAAAATACCTTTACACTCGCGACTTGAAGGCCCCCGAGTTTTTTTTAAATAACACTTTGTTTTATTC
The DNA here is from genome assembly GCA_907269075.1 of Idaea aversata. Taxonomy (NCBI): domain Eukaryota; kingdom Metazoa; phylum Arthropoda; class Insecta; order Lepidoptera; family Geometridae; genus Idaea; species Idaea aversata. The sequence continues at coordinate 7,306,525 of OU026084.1, forward strand.
ATATTAAAAAGTTGATCTCACAGAATAGTTACAAAACCGAAATGGCTTAACTTCAACTAAATTCCATACTACTTACATTATCTTCGTATTAAATTGACCTACGTATGTAGATTAATATCCCGCGTTTGCTGATGCTATTAAAAGGCGAAATGATTAGAATATCTTTACGTCCGGGACTTAGCGGAGCTTATATTGAATAATATAATATGCCCTGACGTGAATACCTTCGTCAAAGGGCGAAGGATGTGATGTTATATAAGGTGTTTAGTTAGCGTCAAGGGAATATACTTCAAGATCCCTTTCATATCTAGCTATACTATCCTTTATTATTTATTTATGAATGGATTGTTTTGTCTTAGGATCTAATTGAGAATAGTTTAGACTAGGGGTGTCAAACTGGAATTTTAATAGGGCCATTTCGAAAATTGCAGATGTGTTCGCGGGCCAGACATAAAATAAAAAAACACGTAGGTACATTTTTTATTAAGTTTATTTGCTGAGGTAGGTACATTTATTGGCACTTCTTCAAGAAGTAGGTAACACTAACTACAGGTACTGCAAAAATAATAATAAAAGCTGATTTTTCAAAACAAAGGTCATTCAGACCAAGAACAGTAGATGAAACAAACTTAAAAAATAAGTAAAATATTAAGGTTACTGACCTCTCCGTGTAAGGAGCAGCTGATTTTCAGGTAAATCTAACCTCAAAATTTTCGAAAAAAAAATTCGAATTTCTAAAAGTCGTAAAACAAAAGTTGTTTGTTTAGGTGCACAGAAGTAGCCCTTAACGGCTTGTATAATTTCCAATAACCCTGTATAATGCTGAGCAAACCTAGGTACTGTCTCTGATGCATGTCCCATAGCAATAAATGATTGATTAAATATAAAGGTCATTTATTATATTATTTTTTATCACAGTTGCTCATAAAGTGGATCTTATTAAACCGCTTTTAGGCTCATAATGCAACGTAATACACGCGTGCGATAAAAAAAAATCCAACTAGTGTTGGAAAATAATACGTCATCCCGATATGTCAAATACGTATCTTACTGCTAATGACATATAGTAGATGAAACATTCTTAAGGACATCGTTCAAATCGTACCCAAAAATTAACGTGCCGGCCACAAAAAAAAATGTTTCTATCTTGTAGAGAATAACATTTTAAATAATGTTTAATAAGGCAACAAAGAGCTACGATGAACCATCGTTGAGTTATTTTACATTGAAAACCCAAAAAAATGCATTTTGTAGAGATCCGTTTGACCACTTCTAAGATATTACTACAGAAAAAATATAAAAATAAGTAGTAAATGGATAAGTTTTGTCTGTTTTTATTATATTTATATACATAGGTATATCCAATAACCCTTTCAGAAGTTATAGTGGGATCTTAAAAGTGGTCAAACGGATCCCTATAAAATGCATTTTTTGGGTTTTCAATGTAAAATAACTCAACGATTTTTGATCGTAGCTCTTTGTTGCCTTAGTAAACATTGTTTAAAATGTTATTCTCTACAAGATACAAATAATTTTTATTACTGGCCGGCATTTTTTTTTGTGGGTATTTTTTGTTAGAAACATGAATGATCTCCTTTATCTGGGTTATACTGTTTTGATGTATAGAAAAAGGTACCATCCAAAGAGTTTTTAAGCCTTGCTGGCTTAAAACTCTTTGTTGGTACCTTTTTTCTTCTTTTCAAAAGGTTGTCTCTAAAGTCTGCGAACGATAATATTACGTGATGACGTCTTTGAAAATAATTAAAAATTGAGTTTTGTTTTTATTTTGTTTTTTCTTTAGGTACATAAATATTTTTTTTTTATATAGGTTTTCTGTTTTTAATGAAACCCGGAACTAATATATTCTGTTTTTAACCGCCGACGCAAAAACAAATGAAAAAAACCCTAAAAAAATATTGTATGTCAGACGCTGTATAGGTTAAAAGTCTTTTGCCTAGCCTTTCGGGAGTGTAATTAACAAAATATAGTAAACATAACCTAAAATTCTTAAAAACTTTTTATTATTAAAATTTTAACAAGTCTTTTTTTTATTCGCAACTGTGATAAAAAACGTCGTACGATACACGTGTGAATTGATCATTCCATCTCGGCTTTTGCCACGCTCGCGTTCCGCTCGCGCGTCATAAACCGCCTCTATGGAATGATCAACTTTCCACACTTGTATCGCAATGTACTATTTGAAGGAACCTTTAAAATATCGCAAATACAAATAATAAGTGTGTGTGTTACACAGCTTTGACAACCCAGTTGGCACAATGGTCACCATGCCGGACTGACAAACATAGGGTTGCGGGTTCGATTCCGGCCTCAGACAAGTTTTTATGCTTAGATATTTTGTGGCCTGGTTGTTTATATGTATTATAAGTATATATTTACAAAAGAAAAAGTATATAAGTATTATATCCGTTGTCTAGCACCCATTACACAAGTCTAGTTACTTAGCTTGGGGCTAGATGGCGATGTGTGGAATGTCCTGCAATATTTATTTATTTACTAGCTGCCCTACGCGGTTTCACCCGCGTAACTTCCGATCCCGTGGGAATATCGGGATAAATTAAGATGTATGCTATCCTATCTTTCAAGTTGGATCAAACTGCACATGGTGTGCGAATTTTATTATAATCGGTTAAGTGGTTTAGGAGTCCATTGAGGACAAACATTGTGACACGAGATTTATATATATTAAGATTATTTAGCTTCAACCTGTTACTTTTGTGTTACAATTATGCGCTGGCATCTTTAAACACTCAAAAAAATTTCATAACACGCAGAAGTATAACTTCAAATTTTTTGTTACCCTTTTTTATTAATCTTCTGAAAAATTATTAGGAACGGCCGAGATCTTGATTTGCGGATATGATCGTCATTCTGATCACGTGTGAATTGAAAAATTGAGGTAGTCTTCCCTCGTTGTGCCTTGAATAGTAAACGATACTCAATATTAGGCGATCTATGTCACCCTCCCGATAACGTTTCTACCTAGGTAATTTAGGGGCAACTAGAGACTTCTTTATGTTATGATAACCAATATTGAACGGTTGCTCAGTATAATCACCTAGGTAACTGTAGATTATTATCAAATAACTTTAATATTAACGTATTTAGGTAGGTACCTACTAGATTTAACTTACTTAGGAGTGGGTAGGTAGGTAGCTATAGGTAGTTATTTATAGTAAAACTGTGGTAAAACTAGCTGCGCCCCGCTGTTTCACCCACGTAAGTTCCGATCCTGTGGGAAATCGGGATAAAAAGTATCCTTTGTGTTAATCCAAGTCTCCGGCTATGTACCTATCGTTGTGATCGGTTCAGTAGTTTTTTGCATGAAGCTACCACACACTAATACACAAACTTCCACATTTGCAATTTGCACACGCAATTGGTTTCTACCTTGCTTATTTTTAATATCCATTGTTTATTTTAATGTATCAATTTTAATTATTTCATCAACTGCACCGCTAGATGGCGCCATATTAAAAATGTATGAAGAAACCGCCGGGCGGTCAGGTCTGCCAGTTGAGAGGTTGTCGCATTCTATTTGTTTGTCTTTTATATATTTATTTAAGTAACGAACGTAACCTATGTATAGCAAACCGGACAAATCTTAGTGATTTTTGGTTAGCTTATAATTTTCTTATATTGTAAATGTTTAATAAAAAAAAAAAAAAATTATACTTTTATTTTTAAGTATATATTTTTATTTTATTTATATTAGTAGGAAGTAGGATTACAAAGCTGGTGGTTGGTAAACTATATGGCAAAAGTCACGCATCTCAGAGATGCGATATAGTAAATCACTGAGGTACGGCGACTAAGTCTACTCTTACCGGTTGGTATAAGGTTTAATAAATTCATGTCGTAAATATGTACAGTCACATTACCAATTAGCTGAACCCCATGACCCAGAGCTCATTCGCATATCTGTTTTAATGAATATAGTATTTACCTATTTTGTTATTTTTTTGTATTGTATTGTATAGTAGGTATGCCTATTGTTTAAAAAAACAGAATCAGGTAACATTACTTTACAACCTTACAGATTTGCGAGTGAGCTCTACGTGGGGTTCAGCTAATTGGTAATGTGACTGTAATAAGTAGGTAGGTATTTAATTGAAGAGTTTCAAATACGAAACGTATCTGCAGATAAGTTTACTAGAAACCGCTCCAGTGTAGTAATATCTAGAACGATCTCAACTACGGAAGGTGAGAAATTCGAGCCTTGTAATGTTGCTTGCTAGTTTGCCGTATTTCCCACTATCAGTTCATTTCAATTTTCGAATAAACAGAACCATTTTGAATAATAATTTGTTATATTCCAACGTTCTAGATAGTTATTTATATAAATACATATTCCTAGAACCATTGGTAGAGATAGGCAGTTTTGGAGAATCATCCTAGCTTTGAATAGAAGCGTATATAGCCTTCTTGGGTAATGGTGGGTTGCGGGAATAGCGTAGGTATCTCAAAGAAAGGTAAACCGACTCATTTCTCTAGCATCTATAATCCTCTAACCGGTAGGCTTTTTTGTAGCTTGGATTATTACTTATACAGGAAAAGTATTTTTGTAGTGCACATTTTTTTCTGCTGAATATATGTCGGTAGTGGAGTACATTTACGCAAAAAAAATAATAAAATAAAACCAAAACTTAATGTGAAAAACTTCCTGCAATTTCTAAATTATTGGGCATCTCAGTATTGATACACACAGTGACACGTAGGTACCTACCTTCATTTAGAGCGCGCTTAAACTCGCTGGCGCTAGTATTGTGTCCATGGACTTCGTCGTTTTGTTAGAAACACTTAAATGGTTATAGCTCTGAGAGTTTTTGAGTTAGCTCCAAAATAAAAACAACAGTATTTTTTATTTTAATGTGCTTAAAACATACCGAAATTTGTGCACTACAAAAATACTTTTCCTGTATACCATCATTATTATAATACTTTGATTCAAATTTATAATATAACAACCTTTATAATATGTTAATACTTTATTTATGACAATTAAGATAGATAAGTAATATGAATACTTACATATAATCATCATCATCTTCCTGCCTTTATCCCAATTTATTTCGGATCGGCAGTTTGTCTTCTTCTTCGATTCACTCTTAGTCGTCATCTTATCGTTCACATTCTTCTCTCTCATGCAGTTCATCCATCTTTTCTGAGGTCGTCTTCTTCCTCCTATGTATACATATAATATACGACTCTATTATTGTGAAGGATATTCGTATTTGTGTATACGTATATCCTTCACAATAATAGAGCCGTTTTCTTTGCCAAGTTTACGCAGCACGGTCAACGCAAAGCTAAGAAACTCAGGGCGACGTCTACGTCGTTGACAAAAAGGCAATAAGTATATTATATAACTGTGCCTCTAACAATATCTAAGTACAATCGACGCTCAAAAGTACACCGCCACCGTAACGTATAGAATCCCATGCAGCACTATTTGAACATTATAACAACGTAACCTGTGGATCAAACCCACGTCGGGGTTGGGCGGCTTATACCCCTCGGCCAACTAAAGACATAGCTAACATGTTGAAAATAATAATCACACTGTGTAATTTTAATTCAAGTGTTTATGTTTGTGTGGAAGGTCCATTAGAAGGTCGTAAGCACATTATTGTAGCAATCTGATAGTGTAGTTATGACGCATACTGTACTTGTATAAAAATACTCCTCAATTCTTTATATACCCTTTAATACCGATAGACTTATTACGTTCTTCGTTATTAACATCAAGAAATAGAAGCACATCTCTTAATATTGTTCATTATTAGATATCGATTTTTTTCTAATAAATGTCACAGAAGGAGTAAATACCTATCCTCTCAAGAACATCCAAAAAAAGCCAATTTCAATGTAATTATTATAATGTCACGACACATTTCATTGTGTGAGATTTGTAAACATTTTTTTATTATCTTCGTGCTTAGGAATATCTCAAGAAGCTACTCTCTCAGATTTTCGAGCTTCTATCAACTTAGGAAGATAGCATTTACGTTTAGTCGATAAGTAATGGATGTATTTTACTATATCGAATGAAAAATCGTGCCGTCAAAAAGTATGTACTACACAATTTTTTTTCTTTAAGCGAAATGGGAACGCGTCGTTTATCATAATCACTTGTCCTTTAATCTTTCGAACAAATTCATCTTATTTCCTCTATAAGACATCAAAATCGAAGAATTCTGAAGATTAGGAAATGTAACCATCAAACTCTAACTTTATCGGATCAAATTGTGAGCTACATTTACTTAAAATAACCACAATAACCACAAGCTGTTCAGTTTCCAAGATAACAAACTATTCTGACGAGTTAAGCTGTAATCAGAACCAAACTTCAGTTTAACCCAACGGGAATAAGAATGATTGAAATGAGGTGAAAACAATCCAACTTTAGATCATAATAGGTTTAGTCTGTTTATTCCTGATAATTACGTACCTAATCTTTTGTAATTTAGGTACATTAGAAAATGACCTAATGTACAGTCACATTACCAATTAGCTGAACCCCACGTGACCTAGAGCCCACTCGCAAATCTGTAAGGTTGTAAAGTAATGTATAATTAAATATTTTTTTAAACAATATACTAAACAATACAATGTACAATCTAAAAAAAATACAAAATACGTAGATGCTATATTTTTACAGATATACGAATGAGCTCTGGCTCACGTGGGGTTCAGCTAATTGGTAATGTGACTGTACCTAAACCTAAACTACTAAAGAACAGCTGAAAATGAGCTGTTCGCATAGTCTGTCATGCACGTCCTTTCCTTGGACTTGTTCGTTCAAGGAACTGCATTGCTTCTAAGGCCACACAATTTCAGTTTTTTAAGAATCTAAGGTAATATTCAATTTAATATATCCTAGCTAATAACATTGAACAGAAAGCGAACTCCTTTTCCTGAAAAAAAATCTCATATGTCGCGAGAACATACGCAAAAAGAGTTTTAGATGAAAAAAAAAAAATAGTCGGACGACAAATAGTCGTCCGACATTTGTCGTCCAAGAAATAGTCGTCCGACATTTGTCGTCCAACAAATTGTCGTCCGACATTTGTCGTCCGACATTTGTCGTCCGACATTTGTCGTCCGACATTTGTCGTCCGTCAATAGTCGTCCGACAAATAGTCGTCCGACATTTGTCGTCCGTCAATAGTTCACCGACAAATAGTCGTCCGACATTTGTCGTTTGACATTTGTCGTCCGACATTTGTCGTCCGACATTTGTCGTCCGACATTTGTCGTCCGACAATAGTCAATAGTCGTCCGTTAAAAAATACCATATGTACGTCTTAACACTCACAGCCAAATTAAAAACAGTAGGCCCAGACATACATTTTCGCCGCGCCGTAGAGAGGGGATAGTTGTCTACTCTCCATCCGTCTTACGCTTTTTCGATCAGGTCACGTGTCCTGACGCGAGTTTAAGATTTTATACCCATTACAGAAAAAGTGCTCAACGCCGCTAAAGAAGTTTTCACTTCAAAAATGCGTTGGCCGTTTTCTACTTAAAAATTCTGAATTTAAAAAGAAGAAATTCCATAAATAATTAGAAAGAGAAAGGAAGCATTGTTATTAAAAGATGCTTTCACAATCTGGTAGTGTAATCATTGTAATGAAAGCCTTTACGACATCTCGTTCGGTGTTGAGATAATTAAATTTCGGGGACCACTTGTTCTGAAGTACCGCAGCATAATTCTGTATAAGATAGAGAAGAGTAGATAACTTATCATTGATCTTGCTGAGTAATGAAATTGGCATTGTTGTACTTAATTTTATTGTTGCTTCTCGAAGTTAAATTTAAATTAACGTTACAAGTTTCCACATCGATAGTTTCGTTTATTGGTCGTGGTTCGACTGCCGGAGTTCTATCAATCGAACCACGGGCAAATAAAACTGTCCGTGGTTCTAACAATCGAACCACGGGCAAATGAAACTGTCCGTAGTTCTATCAAACGAACCACGGGCAAATCAAACTATCCGCAGTTTTATCAATCGAACCATCGTTATAATAATATCCAATTGTAATAGACTAATAGTTTTACTGGAAGAGTAGGACCTAGATAATTATTTTCAACCACTTTTCATTATTTAGTAAACTAGAATAGAATTTCCAAGGAAAACAAAAGACGATTGAAAATAATAAACAAAAGACAAATAAAGATTTCATTCCTTTGATGAAAGTTTGTTTCTGCTGTAGAACAGTTTGTGTATACTATACAGCTTTACGGTCCATCCCTAAACACATTTATCATAAGATGACTATTCATTCAGGTCTCCTACTTCTCCGGAACGCGTTATTTTCCACTTCATATACCTTCTCCATCCATCAAACGAGTAAACGGGTTTTCTAAGCACGAACAAAATTAGGACTTCCGATTGAATACCAACTTGTACTCACAAATAGCAATATTTTTGTAAGTATTCACGAAAGAGGAAGTCTTAGGAAATTGAATAGAGCAATCCATTGCTGAACCATTGGGATTCGACCCACAACTTTCGGATTAAATGTCGCCGGGTCGTCAATAGTAAACTAAATATTATTGAATCCTTGTTAGTTCGTAGATAGAGTAGATTAAAATCTTACAATCACTACATAGTATAAAATAAAGTCACTTTTCGCCGTCCCTATGTCCCTATTTCCCTTTGTTTCCCATCTTTAAAACTACGCAACGGATTTTGATGCGGTTTTTTAATAGATAGAGTGATTCACGAGGAAGGTTTATATGTATAATACATGCATAATATAGCCGTGCGAAGCCGGAGCGGGTCGCTAGTATATTATAACAAGAAAGTGATCTTATAAGGGTTCCTTTTTTACCTTTTGAGGTACGAAACCCTAAAAAGGCAATCAAACTAAAACCTAACAAGGTAGGCTGTTTTAGAAGAGTGCCTACTTTAAAATATCTTATTTTGCAACAATTCGATTTATTTCCATAAATCAGTTGCAGCAGGAGAATAATTGACCTTATAGACTATTTTACAATCTAGATAAAATCATATTTTAGAGTCTAAAATAATGTAATGCTTTTTAGACGAATTTTAAGTTGCGTTTTAGAAAAGTTAATACTTAAGTCTTTATGACAATACCATCCTAAGTCCAAAAAGTAAGCTCACATCAGTCGTCATTCAGTTTACACAGAAAGTTATTGACTGAGCCGGTTCTGTAACAATCTCACTGACTCTAATTGAATTCGAAGTGGTCTATATTTCGAATTTTAAACGTTAACTTATCGGTGTATAGCTAGGAAACCCGGTTTAAGAAGCCATCCTCGGATTAATGGGGATTGCGATGGGGAGCAGGGATTGAATCATCGCTAGACTTTTTTTATTTGGAGCTTAAAATTAATGAATTGGTCTTGGAGTAATTACATGGTTTAGCCATGTAGTGGAATATTTACTTAATTTAGGTTTAATTGCTTGACATCTAATAAGGATACATTGCACAGCTTTGGTTGACGAATTTTCGTTTGAGTATGACTAGAGCCAGCCAATATACATACTAACATAACGATACTTACTGGTATCTAAAAAACCGGCCAAGTGCGATACGGGGTCACGTACGAAGTGTTCCGTACTATTATGTTCTGGTTTTAGTATTTAAATAAATAAATAAATAAATATTTCAGGACATATTACACATCGCCATCCAGCCCCAAGCTAAGCAACTTAATGCTTGTGATATGGGTGCCAGATAACGCAGAAATACATCATATTATGTGAAAATTTCAACTGTCTAGCTATCACGGTTCATAAGATGCAGCCTGGTGACAGACAGACATACAGCCGGACAGTGGAGTCTTAGTAATCCATTCTCTTTCATTATCACTACGAAATATCTTTTTCTTATAAATCCGTTGTTAAACCTGCCTTCATGCAGCAGTAAAGTAGTTCACTAGACACTCGAGGTACCTAACCACACTACAAACCCAATAAAGTGGTATTACAGAAGCCTACGTGAGCCAGAAACCCAACACTACAAGTTATGAATATTATCTGCACTGCGAGATACTAAAATTGTGTACCAGATTTTACTGTCACTACAACTGTGGCAGTTTTTCGTGTAAGTTATGTTTTCTGGTTATGACTGGAAGCTAACATTTACATTGCTGGACCAGACTAATTCAAACAATTGGGATTTAAAAGATGTGATTTGGAATTTGTACCTACCTATACTGCTACATTTAGGTTATTGACTCTACTAATTCATTTTTTTTCTCTATTTTGGTAATATAATTTAATTTAATAATTTTTAGTAAACTGAATGGTATATAGTTGGAACTGAGATGGGTTAAATATCTCAATTTCTTTTATTTACTAGTCCCTATACTCGTGGTAAAGGTATGCCCTCTTCCTCGAAAATAGAGCTATCCAATAGTGAAAACCAGATTTCAATTGGTTTAGCAGTTCTACACGTATGAGTAATATAAACAGTCATGAATTTTAATAGTACATTGCGATACAAGTGTGGAAAGTTGATCATTCCATAGAGGCGGTTTATGACGCGCGAGCGGAACGCGAGCGTGGCAAAAGCCGAGATGACACGACGTTTTTGATACTTTTGATACTAAAATAGAATGATACGACGTTTTTTATCACAGTTGCGAATAAAAAATAAGACTTGTTAAAATAATAAAAAGGTTTTAAGAATTTTAGGTTATGTTTACTATTTTTTGTTAATTACACTCCCGAAAGGCTAGGCAAAAGACTTTTAACCTATACAGCCTCGTCTGACATACAATATTTTTTTAGGGTTTTTTTCATTTGTTGTTGCGTCGGCGGTTAAAAACAGAATATAATGTAAGGAAAAAATATATTTATGTAGGTACTATTTAGTTGTAAACCTAAAGAAAAAACAAAATAAAAACAAAACTCAATTTTTAATTATTTCCAAAGACGTTATCACGTAAAATTATCGTTCGTTATCAGACTTTAGAGACGACCTTTTGAAAAGAAGAAAAAAGGTACCAACAAAGAGTTTTAAGCCAGCAAGGCTTAAAAACTCTTTGATGGTACCTTTTTTCTATACATCAAAACAGTATAATGAATGTTTCATCTACCTAATATGTCATTAACGTATTATTTTAGCACTAGTTGGATTTTTTTTTTATCGCACGCGTGTATAATACGTTGCATTATGAGCCTAAAAGCGGTTTAATAAGATCCACTTTATGAGCAACTGTGATAAAAAAAATATATCCACAATTTTTGTTCTACTAATATTTTTAAGTTTCCTAGACTATATTTTTTAATTTTCTTATAAAAACAGACTTTTTCTCCCCTCTTCCTTTAGATAAAATAGAAGATACCTATAAATATGTAGAAGTATATTGAAGTGTATTTCAAAACGAACGCATCTCAAGTATGTTTTCCTTCTCGGTCAATGAAAACTTTCAAAGTTTCGTTTCTTTGTTAAAAAGGACAAACGGACCCACAAACATAATGAGATACTTATATATGACACTTTGGGACCATAATATCAAGGAGGCAAACCTAACTCAGTCTTATTTTCGAAATAATATCAATATATTATCATTGACCATGTTTAAGACTTCTATATAAGTATTAATAGCAAATTTCACCCGCGGTTTCACCCGCGTAACTCCCGATCCCGTGGATATATCGAAATATAAAATAGCCTTATAGCCGTCCTCGCAAATGGACAATCCATTTGAAAACACAAAAATACTTTTTTAATTCGAACCAGTAGTTCCTGAGATTAGCGCTTTCAAACAAACAAACTCTTTAGCTTTATAATATAGTATAAATACAGTGTACATTAATATAGTGTAGATTTGGAACTCGATAAATATTACAGCTATTTAGTTTAATTACGTAAATATCGTTTTAGCAGATAAAAAAAAAAATAGGTAAGTAATGTAAATAAATAAAAATGTTGTTTTAAATAATTTTAAAAACGATTTTATAATTTTTATCCGTTGTATAGTTGATCGTTAGTTTAATTAATTAAAGTTTCATAATAACTTTAAAATCCTACTAATATTATAAATGTGAAAGTTTGTGTGTGTGTGTGTGTATGTATGTTTGTTACTTCTTCACGCAAAAACTATTGGGCCGATTGCGATGAAACTTGGTATCTAAATAGCTGGAGGCCTGGATTAACACATAGGCCACTTTTTATCCCGATATTCCCACGGGATAAGGACTTACGCGGGTGAAACCGCGGGGCGCAGCTAGTATTACAATAATTTCACAAACAACAACATAAACTAAACATACAATAAACTTAAAGAAGGCTAGAACTACTACAATATTTAGTAAACTACTAACTGCCCTACGCGGTTTCACCCGCGTAACTCCCGATCCCGTGGGAATATCGGGATGTAAGCTATCCTATCTTTCAAGTTGGATCGAACTGCACATGGTGTGCGAATTTTATTATAATCGGTTAAGTGGTTTAGGAGTCCATTGAGGACAAACATTGTGACACGAGATTTATATATATTAAGATTTAGCTTTTCCAAAAGCAAATTAGTGTAATTACCTTCGAGCTTTAATATTACCGTTTCAGGTTTCAGTAAGATAAAGCACGGTTCGGCAGCGAACTATTTAACAACCGTAATGCAATGAGTAAACAAATTAAAGCAGTTTTATTACAAAGAGATGAAATTATTCAGATAATAATATTATGATTTTACGTGAATATCGCTTTAGCAGATTTCAAAAGGAAAAGGTTAAAAGTAATGGATCTACTTACCATATTATATTATATTGAATTTCAACTGAATAATTCGAAGAAAATGTAATAGATTAATTGCGTAATTATTTTCAATGTACCTACCTATAATTTTTTCTTTGATGTATTTTTATCATCAAAGAAAAAAATTACTTTGGTTGATCTTCAGGGCTTTCGGCCACTTCGAATGTAATATTTTATAACTTTGAAGACCCAGTTGGCACAATGGTCACCACGCTGGACTGCCAAACGCGGGGTTGCGGGTTCGATTCCCGCCTCAGACAAGTATTTATGCTTAGATATTTGTCTGTGATCTTTGTTTCTATATGTATTAAAATATATATTTACAAAAGAAAAGTATGTAAGTAGTATATACGTTGTCTAACACCCATAACACAAGTCTAGTTACTTAGCTTGAGGCTAGATGGCGATGTGTGAAATGTCGTGCTATATTTATTTATTTATAACTCCATCAAATGTAATTACAGTAAATGATAACTCAACTTTTGATGCTAACTTTAATTATTTTCTCACTTATGCATAGAGATATCATATTATGTTCGAAGCACTTATGGGTATACATATAAAATGTATTCTTCTTGCTTACCTTAAGGTGAAGTAGAACCTGAAAACCCCTGTCCTTTTCCCACGCGCGCTCCTCGCGATGACTCTATCCCTTTCCCCCGCGCGCCGCAAACTGGCCGTTTGAACTGTTTTATGTAATTAAAAGACTAAAATCTATTTTAGTGAAAAACTATCTGTACTATCTTATGGGATTGGATGTAAAGTTTATGAAAATATAAATTTTGTACTTGTTTTTTCTTAACAATCGCCGTTAAATTGAAAAAGCTCAAAAAAATTAAGTTTTTTTTGGATTTTCACGATTTTTTTCCATGGAGGCAAATCACTGTAATCGTTTTTCGAAGTGTATGACAATACAAAGCATTTCTTCACCTTTACGACAGTAGGAATATTCCTACTGTCGTATCCTCGTATTCCTACTGTGATATCATTCTATGGATTTTAGTGGTTGATACCCAAAAACTGTTTCTAAGACACGTCTATCGCGCTTCTGGTCATACCACTTCGGCCTAAAGGTATGAAAAAACCATGCCATCTAAAGTCATCGACCTTGCCCAGTCTTCATAACTTGATATTAGTAAATAGATTAGGGATAAGTATGATCCAACATTTTTAATAAAAACTTTTACCAAGTTTGTTAATCCGGGCACGCTGATGTTCGTTAACTTCTAGGGGTAACGTTATAATAGAAATTTCCTCGAATTTAAATAGTTTAAACGAATTTAGTCTTTAAATAGGAGTCTCTTAAGATTATTATTGTAATTTAGTTATAGGTAAAGCAAGCTATTTTTAAAACGACGGAGTGTTATAATATACTAGCGACCCGCCCCGGCTTCGGACGGCTATATTATGCATGTATTATACATATAAACCTTCCTCTTGAATCACTCTATCTATTAAAAATCGCATCAAAATCCGTTGCGTAGTTTTAAAGATTTAAGCATACAAAGGGAAATAGGGACAGAGAAAGCGACTTTGTATTATACTATGTAGTGAAGTTTAACGTGTCTGTGTGTATGTCTTTTTCTTTGGCATCATAGCTCTCGAACGGATAAACCAATTTTGATTTTGTTTCTTGTGTTTGAAAAGTGAATTAATCGGGAGTGTTCTTAGCTTGTGTTTGTGTGTTTATGTTTGATAGAAATCGGTTTAGCCGTCTGAAAGTTATGGGGATACAAGTCGGGGTTTTTTTTAATTCTAATTTTTTTTTTGTGTAATCAGATTACTAATTTATTAGTATACTGAATAATATACCGCTTACTAACGAAAAAAAGAAATTTATAATTCACAAATTTTAATATAAATTTATATATGTTATTTACTGATAAGTTAAAAATCTAAATGTGTTTCCCTAGGTAGGTAGGTGCCGATAAGGCTCGCTGCATTGCCTCTTTGCTGATCCCAATGCCGATCCGTTGGCCAAAGTAGCAGCCAACCCTTTGGTTGGTTTTACTTAATTATTTTAAAGTACTTAGTTCTAGATTTAAAATATTTAAAGAAATTTTATTTTAGTTACTTTAAAAGTAGGTACCTAGGTACTTACTGCAGGTTGTAACTTCACTACATAGTATGTATAAAATAAAGTCACTTTTCGCTGTCCCTATGTCCCTTTGTATGCTTAGATCATTAAAACTACGCAACGGATTTTGATGCGGTTTTTTTAAATAGAGTGATTCAAGAGGAAAGTTTATATGTATAATACATGAAATTGGACGCTCGTCTTCGGGGAATCCTCGCGCATTCTCGAGAACTGCGTCATGAGGCGAAATTGACGCTTCCATTCCGTTCCATTCCGCGGCGGTGTAAATTGAGCCTTATGTAGTTTCCTAGTTTACGTCAATACAGCACTGCGTTAAGTAACAAACTTCGGTATAACTAACTACCTATTTAATTATTAACTTCTGATATTTCTAGGAAAGGCGTTAGGATTGAAAGAACGGCGAACTCCAATCAATCGAACTTATAGGGCTGGAGTTTTCGGGAAGTTCAGTAAAGCGACGTCGGGTTCATTAGTGAAATCCAGGACTTAATTGAAATGTCACGGGAACTTAACGAAACTTGAATATTGTTGGTCGCCCAACAGAAGTCACGAGCGTAACCTAGTTCGAATTGCGGAAAAAGCCATGTAAAAGTCCTTAATGAAGGCTATTTGTTTATTCAATAGTAACTAAGAAGTACTTAACAATGGTTGCGGCATTAGGGAAATGATACCAGAAATAAATTCTTTAAAAAACCTTTTTTTTACATTGATAGGTCAGCGTTTGACCACTATCACACCTGCCTGATGGTAGGTGACGATGCGGCCTAAGATGTAGCACGCCTTCCTAGAAGATACCTATTCACTCGCGACCTGTTTAAAAATATCGGTTTATTAAAAACCATTGTTTCAAACATTAAATAACTAGGTACGTAAAGTAAAAGCAACAGCATATATTTGCAGCCCCAGGTAGAGTTCTAAAATTACTATTATTGGAATGTTTTCATTCTAATAATTTTTGTTGATAAATTTATGAGTTAGAAGACTTTAAACTTCAACTACAGCAGTTGCCTAGAATCTTGTTTGTGTTGAAAATATTCTTCAGCCGTTTTAGAGGTCTACGACCGACCGCACATAGAGTACTTATAAAAACAGGAGCAAGATTGAAACTTCGTCCAATAACAAGTCAAATTAAACTATAACAACATTATTTACACTATAGAAAGTCCATTAATCTTAGGGTACTTGTCGTCGCGCCCAGTTAAGCACAGCTATTTGTCGCGTAGGTGGCCATAACGGCAACTTTATAACATTTTAATTAAAATTTTGGGAATTTCAAAGGGTCGTTTGGCTTCTGACTGGTTCACGGTTGACAGGGCCTGAACGGGGCTGGTTGCGGGAGGAGAGAAGTGCGGGGGTGGTGTTAAATTACAATTATCATGTTTACTGCCCTTGCTCTATGGTGTGGAACGCTTCTTCCGTGGCTGTTTTACGACCGCGACGACGACGGTCATTGCCTGTTTTGTCTGCGGGTTCGGGCTTGGATTCGATAGATTTTGTTACAATAATTTTTATTTTTTGTGTCAAATATTATAACAAAACATCGGGCCTCCTCTCGGAGATGTTTAGTAAGGCAACACGGGTGCCGGTTCTTCGGATTAATGTTCAATTTCTTAGAACTGTGGAAAATTATAGGGCAAGTCGGTTTCCTTAAGCTAAATAATAAGTTTAATGTGCACGCACATACCCACATTTCTTGTATGGAAAACCTATAAGAATATGCCAGCATTGGGTTCAATTGTAACTTCTAATCCAGATGATTTAAACAACTATAATAATAATAATAAACAAAACAACATACAAAATTTAAAACTTAAAATTAACCTAGAAATAATAAATAAAAGAAAAACATAAAGGACTACCAATATATACAAAAGTTAGCTCTGGTATGGCAATGTTATTGTCTAATCTGTGGACAAAAGGTGACAGATAACAATTGGATAATCTATGCTATTCTGTAGTACTTGAGACTTATAGTTAGTGGCTTAGTTCGCTCCAGACGTATCGTAACGAGTTCTTGTCTCTGAATATGGTCGACAAAGCCGAAGAAATTTAGTATAGTTTCAAGCTTGCTCCATATAAGTTACCAAAAGGCTGCTATAATTAGTAAAATCATATTTCTTACTGAAATTCTACCTAGCTATCCAGAATTTCCTTTCACAACTGAAGGTTTAATTAGACGAAAGTGAGATAAAAAGGCCTTTCAAAGTAGATACCTAGTCAGTGAACGGAAATAATACATACCTAGTCGACTCAGGGCCATAATGAGACTAAAATTTCTGACGGATTCTTTCTCAAATGACAAATTCATTGGAACAGTATCAGGCTGGCGAGACTTTAATGACTTCAGCCGTTGACAAACGTTTTATCCTCATCAGAGACTAGTACCTACTCCAGCTTCGTAGCCACATTTTTGTTGGTAAAAAACTTTATTAATTAAACGAGTTTTCAGTTACCTGTGAAACAATTACGGCTCTCAAACCACGAGAGAGCACTTAATTTAAGGAAAAATACTGCTAGAGTTGGGTGTGGTACTGTTCGCTGGGTAATTGGCGCAGTGCAAGAGGCGTTTTACTGAAATCAGAGACGCATTCAGAATGCGGCTTGATCTCATGCCTCCGCACAAAAATAATATTATTTATTTAAGTGGGGTACATACGCCAACGAGCTTGATACACAGCCTACTAAATAGTTACTACCGGCACCGGTCGCCTTCGCTGGTGGAAATTGTTAATTGTTAGGAATGTGTTTTGTTATTCTCAAAAGTGCTGAGATGGAATTGTAGGTGAGATTTATACCGACATTTTGGTGTGACTTTGAGCCAAAAATTCCCTATAGTTTTAAAGCTATCCCAAAATTAAGAATTAACACTAGTCTAGCTTTGAAATGACTAGAAATTTTCGTCTCAAATTACCGCATAATATCGGTAAAGATTTCAGCTACAGTCCATCTCAGCACTTATGAGAAAAACAAAACACTTTCGTTACAATCAACAATGTTAATTGTAAGCGACGGGTATTTCTGGCGCGTTGCATTTGGCAGCATAAATAGCCTTAATATTTAATTTAAATGTCTCTTGCCTCCAAAAGACAAAATGAAAGTATTCATTTTGTCAACCATCGGTTGTTTAGTTGTTTGAAAAACTGAACTTTGACACACTTCGACACTCCGCTAAGCTTCGACAATTAATTGCATGGATATCACACGTGATAGATAAACGTATTACCTTTAGTCGCTGAGTACCTACCTAAAACGCAGCCTGCCAATTTCGCGTTATGCCTAGACCTAACAACTTACTTCGCAAATAATTATTTTTGCATAAAACTTAGTTATGCTTAGTTAAAATTTACATAAATATGCCTAGATTCCAAAGTCCCGTTTTATGTCGCACCCAGAGAAGGGCCAGAGCTTACGTGGCACCAACCTACTCATATTTTGTTTACGTTTAATATAATTTAAAGCTAACTTTACTTTAGTAAATTCGCTGAACACGTATTCCCTTTTGGGACTGCGGTGGCGTTGCCTCAGCAAACGATGCTGGTTTGTTCACAATTAGCTGTTATGACGTCATAACGTTATCATCAAAGCGTAATCGCAGAGGTGAATGTTCCGGTTTATGTACGGAAATTGTTTCAAGTTGAAAGTGTCTCAGAAAAAGATGTCAGGCAATCTGGATATGAAAACAGCCGTCTAAGTTCACACGCCCCGGTTTAATTATAAAAAAGAGTTTGTCGACAAAATGGCGGACATTTTTTTTGTAATAGACAAGAGCAAAATAATCTATGGTTACATTTTTAGTCCGATGCTACGAGAGTTTCGTAGCTTAGTGCTACGATTATTTGCTACGGCTACACACGACCCTTCCTGCGGTCGTTTCTGAAAAAGATACTCATCGTCAAAATACTGTTAGGACAAACGAATTTTCTCTGTTGTTTTACATTTTGTAAAATACAACATAGTAAAATTCGTCGGTCCGCTATCAGTTACGTCGTCAACGAAAAATATTAACGCTAGGTACAAATAATAACTTTCCGAACCCGTAAATTGAACCCGAGGCCTTCCTCCGCAAGTGACTTATCACCATTTCGTCCCTTTTTAGGGTTCCGTACCCGAAGGGTCCAACGAGGCCTTTCATTTATCCTTCTTAGTGTCACCCGGTAGAAACGTTTAATAGAAGTTCTGTGGAGTTGAACCTAAGTACCTATTTGACTTTATGTCAGTCATTTTGGAATAACATACAACACTCTGTTTAAATAAAACGATTATTACACGGTGCGGGGATGGGACGCGAGTGCTGAGTGAGTCCATTGGAAAGTTAATGGCATAGCCCTATTTCCGTCCCGTTTCAGATCTTTATTGCGGTGATGAACTTATATTGATTTTAGTAGCAGTTACTTAGACCTAACTATGCCAATGTACAATCAACGGTCAAAAGTCTCTGCCCACCGTAACGTTTACAATCCTGTGCAGCACTATTTGAACATTATAATATTAAACATTATATTGTCAGTAACAAAACGAAAACGACTGAAGGAAGTCAACAATACAGTGCTTCATTTGATGGATACGTCAGGGCGCCGCCATCTTGACTACTGTTTTGTGTCTATAAATAGGAATAAAATGACGGAACGTGGTTCATTCTGTCGGAGTAGCTTCATGATGTCCGAACCTTTTTATGTTCGTACCATTTATTTGAGTTAATTAGTTTAATACCTTTTAGTGAGTGGATTAAGCGTTGTGGTAAAATAATGCCGATGGGTATGTAATTTATATGATTAAAATATGTTCTGACGATAAGTGCCTTTATATTTACGTAACCTTACGCTCAGATTTGGTTAAAATACCTGGTCCTTTATATCAGAAGTGCGATGACATAGTGAAAATCGAACTTTCACGTGGCACGTTTTCGGTCTTGCTGACAATAAGTGTTTTATGGTTTTAATCTAAATCTTTTAAAAAAAAAGGAGCGTGTAAAATATTGTGAATTATTGTGATATGAAATATTGTGATTAAATATAAAAACGCAAATCTATTGTTGAAATTTGTGGGTTAGACAATAATTAAAATAACGGTTAAATAACCTAAATATTTTTATTGTGATAAAAATTATACGGTGAAAAACAATAAAACATACAGAGGCTTCATAAATTACTGTGTTGAATTCAAGTAGCGAAGAGGGAGACATATTACTCCTTCTTCATCTGTTTATTTGAAGATGCTTTTAGTAATTTTGCAGATTGAATAGCGAGTGAATGTAGATGACTTGTAGATGGTGACACAGGTGAAAAACCGTGAAAACAGCACGGGGACAACACGTGTTTAGCAGAAAACACATTTCGTAAGCATTTTGTATAAAATGATGAGCTGTAAAGATTGTATAATTAATGTGTTCATTTTGTTATATATAGTGGGACTATGGACAGGCGCAAATAATGGGCGCAAATGCTGGGCTCAAATGCAGCGTGAAAACAGCACGAGGATGTAGTAAAATGACTGTGGTGGAAAATGGTGAGCTGTATCGTTTATAATTTGTATAATGAGCTGAATATTTTCGTGAAAAAGTAGAGCCAGGACTGGCCGATGCAATCAATAAAGTGCTGAAATATCTTATCAAAATTGTTGATGCAAGTAGATTAAATCCAGATTTATACGTCTGAAATATTGTTTCAGAAAAGTTTTGAATTAGTAATGGTCGCTAGTATGGATATAACAAAGAAATATGCCATATAATTAGCGATGCAACTGGATTAAATTCAGATTTTTTAAAGTTTTATTGTTTATAATTTGTATAATGAGCTGAATACTTTCGTAAAAAAGTATAATTACAAAAATATCGCTAGGTTTGAGAAATTTAGAGCCAGGAGTGGGCGAGGCAGTCAATAAAGTTCTGAAATATCTTATCAAAATTGTTGATGCAAGTAGATTAAATCCAGATTTATACGTCTGAAATATTGTTTCAGAAAAGTTTTGAATTAGTAATGGTCGCTAGTATGGATATAACAAAGAAATATGCCATATAATTAGCGATGCAACTGGATTAAATTCAGATTTTTTAAAGTTTTATTGTTTATAATTTGTATAATGAGCTGAATACTTTCGTAAAAAAGTATAATTACAAAAATATCGCTAGGTTTGAGAAATTTAGAGCCAGGAGTGGGCGAGGCAGTCAATAAAGTTCTGAAATATCTTATCAAAATTGGTGATGCAAGTAGATTAAATCCAGATTTTTACATGGCTGTCTGAAATATTGTTTCTTATGAAAAGTTTTGAATTAGTAATGGTCCCTAGTATGGATATAACAAAGAAATATGCCATATAATTAGCGATGCAAATGGATTAAATTCAGATTTTTTTAAGCTGTATCGTTTATAATTTGTATAATGAGCTGAATATTTCTGTTGTAAAGTATAATTACATAAGGCTAGATTAAAAAAAAGTTTAGAGCCAGGAGAGGCCTATGAAGTCAATTAAGTTCTGAAATATTTTATCAAAATTGGTGATTTAAGTAGATTAAATCTAGACTTTTACATGGTTGTCTGAAATGTTGTTTTTTATGAAAAGTTTTGAATTAGTAATGGTCGCTAGTATGGATATACCAAAGAAATATGCCATATTATAATTAGCGATGGAAATGGATTAAATTCAGATATTTTAGATGTTGCATAGAAATATTTTAGTTTTTGAATAGTTTTGGTCAGAGTAGATAATTGCCGCAAAAAGTGGAGTCATGGGTAGATTCATATTTTTGACCAATTAGTCGAGAGTGTGAATTTGCAGATGAATTTATTTTAGTAAAGATGTACATGCTATAAGATGTTGTGAAATAAACTCGATACGCTGTGAAAGCAAGTCATTCTTAAACCGATAATATAAATCATTCAGATATGGGTGTCTCTCTCTCACAAGTGAAGCGAAATGTTCTTTGTGAGATGTGTAGCGAGAAATCTAGAATGAAGAGATCTGTAAATGTAAAAAGAAATGGCGTTGCAATATGGGTTCTAATGGCAGGAAAAAGAAATAAAACTCAAATTAGAGATTCCCATGCAGTTGCAGTCACTTCAAACATTTTTCCAACAGAAGTAGAGTGACAGAATTGTGTATAGTAACAGATATCCATGGTGAACACTGGTACTTTAAATACATGGCGATACACAACTAAGCTGATATTGAACATCACTTGGTTTAAGCCATTTGGTTGAGTTGGTTGGCCGGCGATGGGATAGCTAGCTCTTCCAAGATTCTGTCCCTTTTGCTCTGGTGTGTGGATGTGGAAGTATTGCGAACTGTAGATGTCTTTTGGTCGAGTTAGTTGGCCGGCGATGGGATAGCTAGCTCTTCCAAGATTCTGTTCTTTTTGCTCTGGTGTATGAATGTAGAAGTATTGCAATCATTTGATGTCTTTTGGTTGGGTTGGTTGGCCGGCGATGGAATAGCCAACTCCTCCAAAATTCTGTTTGCTCTTCTATATCAAAACGATCAAAAGTTGTAGAATCTGACTTTATTGTGTTGTTCTCAGCTTCCGCATTCGACTACAAGGGTGTTCGAGGGCGAACACGACTGCAGGACGGCCGTGTCAGTAACAAAACGAAAACGACTGAAGGAAGTCAACAATACAGTGCTTCATTTGATGGATACGTCAGGGCGCCGCCATCTTGACTACTGTTTTGTGTCTATAAATAGGAATAAAATGACGGAACGTGGTTCATTCTGTCGGAGTAGCTTCATGATGTCCGAACCTTTTTATGTTCGTACCATTTATTTGAGTTAATTAGTTTAATACCTTTTAGTGAGTGGATTAAGCGTTGTGGTAAAATAATGCCGATGGGTATGTAATTTATATGATTAAAATATGTTCTGACGATAAGTGCCTTTATATTTACGTAACCTTACGCTCAGATTTGGTTAAAATACCTGGTCCTTTATAATATTGTTAAAAAAAAAAACACACTGAGTACTTTTAATTCAAGTATTTGTGTTTGTGGTAACGTCTATTAGAAAAAGGTCATAAGTCTAATACTTGTTTATAGTATTACTAGCGACCCGCCCCGGCTTCGCACGGCTATATTATGCATGTATTATACATATAAACCTTCCTCTTAAATAATTCTATCTATTAAAAAAAACCGCATCAAAATCCGTTGCGTAGTTTTAAAGATTTAAGCATACAAAGGGATATAGGGACAGAGAAAGCGACTTTGTTTTATACTATGTAGTGATTGTAGCAAACTGATAATTTACTTATGACTAACCCATACGTACTGCCATATAACTAACTAATGGTCAATTATTTACTCGACGTTTCGACCTAATTGCACCGACTATGGTCACGGGAAGACTAGAAGAGCTGTAAGCGCCGTATGTGTGATGCAATGCGGATAATTTCAAAATTACCGTTATTCAGTTGGTAAACTTTCATAAGGGATTAGTTGCGATGCTTGCAAATATTCAATAGGGGGTGAAAGTTCCAAACCATTAATATTACTTAATTAATAATTATTTTTTTATGATTTTTTATTTGTCCGGAGAGCCAAAACAATCTATGTCCATCCGAGAACTCATTAGTCTAATGCATTTATACACAAATTTTAAGTCTTTATACCCCGGCCCGAATCGCCGCATTTAGGTGGTTATCAAATTACTTACTTGCTACGCTCTGCGGTTTTACCACCGCCCAGGGAGATCCTGTGGGAATATTGATATTTCCACAAAATTGACAGTTATTCGTTGTTAATATAGTTTATACTTGTTCAAATACTATGATGAAAAGTATGCTACGACCAATCGACTATTCCTGAAAATAAAGCTTTCCAATAGCAAAAACCAAATATTAATAAATTCAGTGCTGAATAATTGGGGTACCTACTAATTATAAATAATAAATATTGCAGGACATTCCACACATCGCCATCTAGCCCGAGGCTAAGTAATTAGACTTGTGTTATGGGTGCTAGACAACGTTTATACTACATGTATACTTTTTTTTTGTAAATTTATACTTATAATACATGGAAACAACCAGACCACAGACAATTATCTAAGTATAAATACTTGTCCGTGTTTGGCAGTCCGGCATGGTGACCATTGTGCCAACTGGGTTGTCATTTGGGTAATTGGTTAATTGTTAACTTGTAGTCCCCAATTCATTATTATCAGCTACTTACCTATTTTATTTTTTAACGGAGTTAAAAAACTACATTGATATTATAAAGAGGTACGATTTGTATGTTTGTAACGAATAGACCGCGGAATCAGGAGTGAAACCCCGGATCGCGAATTTAATAGCATTGTCGCAAAAACATATTAATCGCATACGTACTAGTTACTATATTATTTGCATACAATTTATAATTTTTGGTCGCCCGAAATATTATAAGCCATTTGCGTTGTCCTATACCTATTTATTCTAAGAACTATATTTTTATTTATTGACTTCCATGTACAGACTTTTCCCTGTCCTCCTTTATAAGTATTAATCTATACTAATATTATAAAGCTGAAGAGTTTGTTTGTTTGAACGCGCTAATCTCAGGAACTACTGGTTCGAATTGAAAAAATATTTTTGTGTTGGATTGTCCATTTATCGAGGAAGGCTATAGGTTACTTTTCATTTTAATATTACCATGGGATCGGGACTTACGCGGCTGAAACCGAGAAGCGCAGCTAGTAGAAGATGTTTCTAAAAGATAACATAATTCTATTGAATTTGCCTTTAGTAAATGTTGTATCTAGACCGAAGGATACCGGACACGCCCTGTTCACATGATAAATTGCAAAGGTTGCTCGCGTGACTCGGTTTTAACTATCGTAATACGTTGCTAACTAGCGTTTGTCTTTAGCCATTTGCCTGCTCATAGCTTTCATGTTTCTACATGAAAATTGAGCGGTGAACTATAAAATTACTTGAAAACATTGTTTTGATATTTTCCATTCTTTCAAAGGGTGAAGAAACATATTTTGTTTAAAAAAAAACGTAAATGTAGAAAAATACATTCTTATACACAATGCAATCTTTTCACCGTAAAAAATGTGAGATCTCATGTTAAGTTAAACACAATTTTAGACATCTTTACTTCTATTATCGATATTGTGACTTGGCAATCGCACAGCACACATAAAACGTAAAAACAAAAGTCGCTACATGGAAACTGAAGCTGTGGTCTAAGAGGTAACTACATACTTAATAGACACATGATGATAATTATTTTTCAATTGAGTTTACAAAAAAACATAGGAGATGTTTTCAAGCATTTTTTCTTTTGTCGACATAAAAATGAAAATGATACAAAGTCCTCACAATGATTTTAATGAAAATATAAAAAAAAATGTTTTTATAATTGTCCATAAAATGCTCGTAATGTCCAGGGACCAGTAAATTAAAAATTTAAATCGTCATTTTTGTCAGAATGCACGGCCT
This sequence comes from Idaea aversata, assembly GCA_907269075.1. NCBI lineage: Eukaryota > Metazoa > Arthropoda > Insecta > Lepidoptera > Geometridae > Idaea > Idaea aversata. Next base: position 7,331,787 of record OU026084.1, read on the forward strand.
GGGCTCCATAAAAAGTTTACGATGGTGTTGCGTACTTAAGTCGTTTTAAGTACAAAAAAATAAAACCAAATCCTGGCCAATTTTGCCGTAATCTCCAAATTCGTGTCAAAAGATGTAAATTAAGTTGTTGGTATTGTGTGCAATAAATAAATAAATAAATAAATATTTCAGGACATATTACACATCGCCATCCAGCCCCAAGCTAAGCAACTTAATGCTTGTGTTATGGGTGCCAGATAACGGATAAACTACTTATATACTTTTTTTTTTGTAAATATATACATATTATACATATAGGAAACACCCAGAACCAGAAACAAGAATTTATGGTCAGCATAAATACTTGTTCCCGGCGGGAATCGAACCCGCAACCTTCTGCGTCGCAGTCGGGTGTTCGCCCGACGCGCCACAGAGGTCGTCGAATAGTCGAATAGAATAATAGATAAAACTCAGGCTGATATCGCTCTTGAGATTTGAGACTGATCTTGAGAGCGACCTTGAATGACAGTAACGCTTTGTTCTTACCTTGAATGATATGTTCTTACCCTATGGTAGCTAGTGTCGTCATATTTTGCTGTCAACTTGTTTTAATGTGAAAATATTTTACAAAATGTAACATTTGTATGACCCGCAATCAGACTTGAGTTCACGAAACTACATCTTGAGACATATCTTGAGAGCTGAGTTTGATTTATTAATACAGTATGACTCAAGTGATACGTCGCTCTTTAATCGCGTCTTAAGATAGGTTTATTAATCAGCGCAACAACTCAAGAGCAAACTCAAGATTGAAATCGATATTGAGTTCGGTTTAATAATACGGACCTTAGTTGTTGGTATTGTGTGCAATGGAAGTATTCTTAAAAAAATAAAAGTAATATTTACTTCTGTAAATATTACTTTTATTTACAGAAGTTTTTTTTTATTTAATATTACTTTTTTTTTTTTAACCGACTTCAAAAAAGGAGGAGGTTCTCAATTCGTCTGTATGTTTTTTTTTTTTTTTTTTTTTTTTTTTGTGTGTATGTTACGCGATCATTCGAAGACGGCTCAACCGATTGAGATGATTCTTTTTGTGTTCGAAAAGTGATACCTCAGGGGTGGTCCCATAAAAATTTGGTGAGGATCTGATGAGAATCTTCGGAGTGATGAACAGAATTGCACCTCGAGAGTGCAGCTAATTGCTCAGTTTTCGATTTCCACCAGTAGATTTGGCCCATAAACGAATAGTTACCGATAAATGGAATATCTGAAACCACCTTCTCATCAGAAAACTCTTCAATCAGTTACGATTACAGGTTACAATTTGAAGATTTTAGTCGAATTTAGTCGCCGGACTGGGTTTGAATGAATGTTGATAGAGAACCCTATCTTAAATGAAGTTCTAATGAGGATCTTCGAAGTGATGAACAGAAATGCACCTCGAGAGTGCAGCAAATTGCTCATTTTTCGACTTCCATCAGTAGAATTGGCCCATAAACGAATAGTTACCGATAAATGGAATATCTGAAACCACCTTCTCATCAGAAAACTCTTCAATCGGTTACGATTACAGGTTACAATTTGAAGAAATTAGTCGAATTTAGTCGCGGGACTGGGTTTGAATTAATGTTGATAGAGAACCCTATCTTAAATGAAGTTCTGATGAGGATCTTCGAAGTGATGAACAGAATTGCACCTCGAGAGTGCAGCAAATTGCTCAGTTTTCGATTTCCACCAGTAGAATTGGCCCATAAACTAATAGTTACCGATAAATGGAATATCTGAAACCACCTTCTCATCAGAAAACTCTGGGTTGGGTTACGATTAGGTACAGGTTGCAATTTGAAGAAACAGTCGCTTTCGCCTCATGGAGTAGAATTTTCAGTGACAGTGGCACTAAAAATGGTTAAATAAAAAATAAATAAAAATTTAAAAAACCGACTTCAAAAAAACCTGAAAAGAAAAACTAACAAAACCTGAAAAAAAAATCCAAAAAGCGAAAAATAATCCATTTCGGGTCACTAAGACAGCAGATAACTTAAACATAAGTACTTACTTGGAAGTCGGACTGGGTAACACCATGTTTTCTTTATACCTCTCAACATTCAATCTAACCCAGTCAGACTTCCAAGTAAGTACTTATGTTTAAGTTATCTGCTGTCTTAGTGACCCGAAATGGATTATTTTTCGCTTTTTGGATTTTTTTTTCAGGTTTTGTTAGTTTTTCTTTTCAGGTTTTTTTGAAGTCGGTTTTTTAAATTTTTATTTATTTTTTTTTTATTTACTTTTGTTTACAGGAGTCAATTTATTTTGGTATTACATTATTGCATGAGGCCATACAGCGCTATCTTGCCACAACTAGGCTTGTGTTATAGGTATCAGACAACAGATTGAATACATAACGACGACCTCTGTGGCGCGTCGGGCGAACACCCGACTGCGACGCAGAAGGTTACGGGTTCGATTCCCGCCGGGAACAAGTATTTATGCTGACCATAAATTCTTGTTTCTGGTTCTGGGTGTTTCCTATATGTATAATATGTATGTATATATTTACAAAAAAAAAAAAAGTATATAAGTAGTTTATCCGTTATCTGGCACCCATAACACAAGCATTAAGTTTCTTAGCTTGGGGCTGGATGGCGATGTGTAATATGTCCTGAAATATTTATTTATTTATTTATTTTATTTATAATATACAATACTTAATCACAACAAAAATATATATATAAATAATTACAAAAATATAATAATAATATTTAATTACAGAACACGCAATTATCAAAAAAAAACAAAAACTATACAAATGTCATACTTTAAACCATGGAGGAATAAAAAAAAACCCGCCCATTAAACATACTTAATATACATAGATTAGGGTATGTGTAAATAAGTACCTATATAACGTCAATACATAGAAAAAAATGTTTTTTTTTAAGCAAAAATAATCCTCTCCCGAGATAATATTTTCTTGGTTTTAGACAATTCGCAGTATTTTATTCTAGAAATTAAGGTTATTTACTGTTTATTATTCTAAATCCTACTAATATTATAAATATGAGAGTTTGTGTGTGTATGTTTGTTACTCTTTCACGCAAAAACGACAAGATCGATTGCGTTGAAACTAGGTATCTAGATAGCTGGAGAATTGGATTAACACATAGGCTACTTTTTATGCCGATATTCCCACGGAATCGGGACTTGCGCGGGTCGCAGTTAGTATTTTTATAATACCAAGAAATCATTCTCTGGCGTCTATTGGATCATTATTTCTTGCTTAAAGAAACCTTTTTTTCTGTGTAGATACAAAACTTCGTTCAGTCAGTCGATCGTCACGATTAGTGATATCAGACGAACATCGTCTGATATCACCGGTATCACAATAGCCCTGCTCAGGTGTGAAAAGCAACAGTCATTATAATTGGATTGTATTGTATTTAGTAAGTGTCTCAAACACATTTTAATGCCTTACACTTGATCGTATTTACGAGCGTATAAGGAAGCTGCTTAGCTCTAAAACGTTATTCACATAGTATGAAACAATTAATTAAATACAACAGGATTTAATTAAATACAATTAATTAATTACAGGACATTCCACTCATTGCCATCTAGCCCCAAGCTAAGTTACTAGACTTGTGTTATAGGTGCTAGACATCGGATATACTACTTATTAACTTTTCTTTTGTAAATATATACTTATAATACACAGAAACAACCAGATCATAGACAAATATCTAAGCATAAATACTTGTCTGAGGCGGGAATCGAACCCGCAACCCTGTGTTTGGCAAATAAACTTTTTAAACTCACACGATTTGTGTTCATATTAATTATTTTCCCGGGTAATTTTATTTTTATTTCTCTTACCTCGACGTTTCGACTATGTTACAATAGTCATGGTCGAGGGAAGAGAAATAAAAATAAAAAATACGCGATTATGACCCGGGACATAATTACCTGTGTTTGACAGTTCGGCATGGTGACCATAGTGCCAACTGAGTCGTAATTTCTTAAATAGATATAGCCTGTGCAGCGAATGGTGACTGCTGGCGGAAAAAGGAAGGGGTATGCGCAGAAGTCAATTTTTAGGTCTGTTTGGCGGGGGGACAGGAGCGAAGGGAGGGTCAGTTGCTCACATCATCGCTCTCTGTTCCGCACACATGTCTTTAGCCTAAGTCTAAGTACTGTCGCGCACATAAAAATTTACCATCACTCGGTTAACATTGCAGCCGCGTAGCTAACTTTACCCAGATCGAAAATTCAACTTTATACAGAAAAACTGGTAATCATTGGTGCAGGCATAGAAATCCATGTTCGTAAGTTTGTTCAGTAAATGTACAGGACAGTATTAATTCCGTGGTTTGAAATTCGCGCCAAAAACAATAGAAAATATAGATTTGACAGCAATCTGACAGTTTAAAGTGACAGTGACAGATTATCGATCAATAGAAGATCAGTAGTCAATAGGTAGTTGTTTCAATAAAAGGTAATTACATTAAAAGATACGAAAAAATATGTTTATTTAATTTGAGTTCCATATTAGTAGTCTATCTATAGTTTAATAGTGTAAATTACAGTGAATAAATATACTGTATAATAGTAATAGTATTTAAATGAATATTTTTCTGGTTGGGCAAAATCATATACGGTATGTAAACAAAGTATGACGGTTTGGCTTTAATAATAAAATTCTGTGCGCGATTGTACATGCGCAAACCATCCCCACCAATTTCCGCCAGCAGTCACCATTCGCTGCACAGGCTTATACAGTGATTCAATAGGAAGGTTTTAGTATATAAAACAACTACCACGCATACAAAGTCGCGAGTAACAGCCAGTATAAACATAAATCGAGCAGAGTTGTATCAGAGAACAGTAAATAACACACCTTATGCCAATACTTTCCCTAAGTATGTGAAAACTTTCTGAAACACGAAATACACATAACGAAACTCTGAAGATATTAAGGTAAACCTGCAATATATTGTAAGAAGTTACAACTAAGGGGTTGGGTTTCAAAACGTGTTAAATATTTATTAACATACTTACTTATTTTTACACGATTATGAAATGTAATAATCGTGTGGAAATAAGTTTAAAGGAGGGAAAACAACACAAAGTTTTACATTTAACTTTTAGGTATCTAGTACCTTCTTTTTCTTCTCGTATAGTGGTGTGGCTCACCTATTGTTAGAGTTTTCAGATCACCTTAAGGCCTCTTACTTGACCTAACGACTCTACTAGAGGTAGCAACCGGGACCAACGGCTTTACGTGCCTTCCGAAGCACGGAGGGGCTCACGAAAACACATTTTTGCCACACTACTAATTGGCCACCCATCGAAGTAATGACCGCGCCAGGCGTCACTTAACCTGCACGACCGTAAACGATCAGCGAGCGTCGCGTAGCTGTGAACCTCCTCATCTAGTACCTACTAACTTTATGGTAAAAACAGTGCCTACAATGAGGGCCTACATTGAGCCGTCAAAATATAAACAACATTTATTTCAGACAACTAATATGGTCCATACAAAATAATGACTCATTAACTTGTAAAGCCCACTTAGCTGTGATAGTTTGTCTTTTAATTTCGTTACAATTACATCCAAATTACACATGTATGCAAAATTTAAACTCAATTGGTAACCGGGAATTGGATCAAAATTAAGTTGCAAGATTCCACCCGAACAAACATACATAAATTGCAAATTAAATAAAAGTTTTTAAAAACAACAAGTTAGCTGGCAGCTACAGACAAAGATCCCGCCTAGCGCCACAACTTCGTCATTTTATAAAAGCTGAGAATTACTTAGCACATGTCCCAAAACAGTTATGAACGTTATGCAATAAAGTTCAGACCATAGTGGATTGGAGAGTTATCAGGTAGAAAAGCCACGAATCGAACCTGTTTTCCAAAAAGCCTATATATTTGAATCAATCGATAATGTTGCTTGACTTTTACAATCGTTTAAAAAAGCCTATCCCCCAAGTCCGTGATAGATGACAAATAAAATTGTACTCCCATCTTACAGATACTACCCTAAAATTGTTTTTTCTTCTTCAAGGTTTTACTGACCACTTGGTCTGCGTGATTTTTATGAACAAACCCACGGACAAACGGACGGACATAGCCAACTTATAAAATTTCCCTGTTGACTACAATAGTACCCTAAAAATGGTAGGTAGGCAACTGTTACAAAATAATTATCTCAAAAAGCACTACTTTATTTTTAATAATAGGCTTGTTAATTCATTTAATTTCCTTTGACAGGAAAACGAGAAACGCTGCTATGCAAACTTAATAATGGAAATTCTTCTTTGTTAAGCTACCTACGTAGTATACTCGGCGTAATTAAAAAGTATCATTCGTTAAAAAGTGAACATTTTTAAGGACTTTTCATTTACATTTCAAGAAACAGAAAAGTAATAAGAGATAACGAATACAAATTAACGAGCGGTTTGAGAGTTTCAAATGTGCTGAAAACTTATCTATTATGTCAAAGAGTTAATTGGGGTAGCAATATGGTTTTGAGGTCCCGCAGAGTAAGGAAATCACTACCACTACATAGTATAAAACAAAGTCGCTTTCTCTGTCCCTATATCCCTATGTATGCTTAAATCTTTAAAACTACGCAACGGATCTTGATGCGGTTTTTTGACGTGACAACGTTTTATAAATTGGTTTGCCGGGTGACACTTCAAGAAACTGCGTTACGCTCCGCTGACGTTATGCGCTCACAATGAGAGCGAGTGAGAGGCACGCGTCCCTTCCACTCGGGCATGGTTAGCCCGCCTAAGAGCGAGAGAGACAGACATAAAAAGTGAAAGGCACGCGTCCCTTCCACTCGAGCACAGTTGTTGTCACGCAAAACTTTCGCCCGTATACCGACTTTACAGGCAACCAGTTTTTAAATAGATAGAGTGATTCAAGAGGTAGGTTTATATTATGTATAAATACATGCATAATATACCCGTGCGAAGCCGGGTCGGGTCGTTAGTTTATTATATCGGTTGATAGTCTACATTTTAAAACAATCATTTGTATGTTTTACAGTAGATTTCAGGTAAATTTTGGTTTATTACCTTCGGAAGGTAATTTTATTTTAAAAGATAAAACCATTTACGAAAGAACGTTCGAAATTATGTTTCGTATTTTTTGTTAACTGTAAATCTAAACTAAAGAATTTGCGAGCCTTTTTGGTCCGAACTTGTACCGTAATTAATTTTGTCTTTATTTAAACGAACCCGTAGTAGTAGGTATCGTCTTTTTCAGACAGCTTGTACTTGTAATTATTTTTTTATATAATATTTCAATTTCATTTAATATTGTACTAGCTTCGCCCAGCGGTTTTACCCGTGTACTTTAGTGGCGATCCCGTGGGAATATTAGGAAAAAATCATAATAATAGTTAAGTGAATTTTTATACCACGTTTCACCATAAATGTACAGAAATATTGGAGTCTATTCTTTACAAACGAACAAAAAATCTCTTATTTTTGTAATGTTGGTGTAGATGCCTACATCTACACTAATATCATAAACAGGATTTATATGTTTGTAACGCATATGATCCGAAACTATTTCACCGATTTTGATAAAACTGGGTATGATGATACATTGATTCATTAGAAATAACATAGGATACTTTTTATCCCAATATTCCCACAGGATCGGGAGAAACGGTGGCGAGTGACGAATAGAAAACTAATTTAAAAAAATAGACGAAAAAAAAAAGGAATTTATCATTCTTTTTTTTCATTTTTCATCGTTTTCTTATGACGTTACATAAGTGATAGGTCAGCGTTAAACCATTATCACACTGTCTGATGTTAGGTGACGATGCGGCCTAAGATGTACGACGCTTTTCCTAGAAGATACCTATTTACTCGCAACTATAAGACCTTAAATATTGAAAGAATAAACTAACAACAACAACAATTCTTTTTTAATTCTAACAATTATTTTTTAATAATCTACAAAACCAGGCCTAGTGAACGATATTTCTAAGAAACAAAGTTGGTTTATGAATTGTTGGAAATAATAATATTTTAATTACAGCCCTTTACTCTCCTGTAATCTTTGATTAACCTCTCCCCAGAGTGTGGCTAACAAGACCGACCAACCGTAAATTTTATCAAATCGCTTCACTGACGCACGATTATAATTTCCATATTTATGAATATTTTGACAGAAGGCAATCATTGCTTAGTATTGCGTAATAGCTATGGTTCAATGAATGCTACGAAATAAATAACTACTTTATTTTTCAAAAAAAAGCTCAAATGCCGTACTTTACTTTCTAGGGTTCCGTAGTCCTAGCAAGGAACCCTTATAATTTTACCATGTTCCTCCGTCCGTCCACGCCCTAGCTCAGATACTATTAGTACCTACTAGAAAGCTATAATCTGGTATGAATCAAGGCATCACTGGCATATGAATCACGGCAACAAATAGTAAAAAAATCTAAAAAAAAAAAACAACATTTAATTACGGTATTTACACGTTCCTAACATGTAAATAAGGGGGATTTTTTTTTTCCGCTGAACCCATGGTGTGGGCCAGGAAATACCAGGAAAACTATTTTATTGATCCAGGGGTGTTTCTAAATTGTTTAGCTTTAATTTTTTTTTTAACGAAATTAAAAGGAAAACTGTCACGGATGAGTAGGCTTTAACGGTTACTGAGTATTATATGAGTAACTTATAAAATGTACTTTGAGCAGTGAAGAGCAAAATCTCGAACATAATAAAGTTCATTCATAATAAACATATATCATATTCATCATGGATATTCATCCATTCATAATTCATAGTTTCATTCTTCTTCTTCTCGAATAGTGGTGTGGTTCACCTATTGTTAAAGTTTTCAGATCGCCCTTAGGACTCTAACTGGGCATAACGACTGCTACTAGAGCAACCGCGACTTACGGCTTAACGTGCCTTCCAAAGCACGGTGGGGCTCCCGAAAACACATTTTTGCCACACTATTAATTGGTCACCCATCGAAGGAATGACCGCGCCAGGCGTCGCTTAACCCGCACGACCGTAAACAATCAGCGAGCGTCGCTTAGCTATGAGCCTTCTCATTGAAAATTCCCTTCGAAATGTAAATATTGTGATGGCCAACTACGGAACCCAATATTGTGCATGGCCCGCTACGCACTTGACCGGTTTTTATGTTAGCATTAGAATAAACCTTGTCTACAAATAAGTCATTAAAATCACAATTAATTCACATCAATTAAGTCACCCTCGACTCTACATTGCGAATATCGTTAATATTATTGGCGAATAGATCTCAGAAACGTGATATTTTATAAAAACGTGATTCTGCTTCGATAACGAAAAAAAATTATTTTCCTTTTCTTTATTAGAAGAGCTAAACAGATAGTTAATTTAATATTATTACTAGCTGCGGTCCGCGGTTTCACCCGCGTATGTTCCGATCCCGTGAGAATATCAAAATATAAAATAGCCTTAGCATTCCTCGACAAATGGACTATTCAAAACAAAAAAAAAACTGGTTGCCTGTAAAGTCGGTATACGGGCGAAAGTTTTACGTGACAACAACTGTGCTCGAGTGGAAGGGACGCGTGCCTTTCACTTTTTATGTCTGTCTCTCTCGCTCTTAGGCGGGCTAACCATGCCCGAGTGGAAGGGACGCGTGCCTCTCACTCGCTCTCATTGTGAGCGCATAACGTCAGCGGAGCGTAACGCAGTTTCTTGAAGTGTCACCCGGCAAACCAATTTATAAAACGTTGTCACGTCAATATTTTTTCAATTTGAACCAGTAGTTCCTGAGATTAGCGCGTTTAAACAAACAAACGAACTCTTCAGATTTATACTATTAGGTTTAAATTACCCACACATACCCTTGGCTTCTACCCACCTATGAAACCAATCACTATCACTACATAGTATAAAATAAAGTCACTTTCCGCCGTCCCTATGTCCCTATGCCCCTTTGTATGCTTAAATCTTTAAAACTACGCAACGGATTTTGATGCGGGTTTTTGACGTGACAACGTCTTATAAATTGGTTTGCCGGGTGACACTTCAAGAAACTGCGTTACGCTCCGCTGACGTTATGCGCTCACAATGAGAGCGAGTGAGAGGCACGCGGGCATGGTTAGCCCGCCTAAGAGCGAGAGAGACAGACATAAAAAGTGAAAGGCACGCGTCCCTTTCACTCGAGCACAGTTGTTGTCACGTAAAACTTTCGCCCGTATACCGACTTTACAGGCAACCAGTTTTTTTAATAGATAGAGTGATTCAAGAGGTTTATATGTATAATACATGCATAATATAGCCGTGCGAAGCCGGAGCGGGTCGCTAGTAAATTATAAAGATAATATTTTTTTCACTAATATCAACCCGTTTTTATTAGTAAATCACATCAATCATCAGATAATTTGATAACCTAAATGTTCTTTAATTTTTCTAAATCACTACGAACTTTAATAGGGTCATATTAATATTCACACGTAGCCTTGAAATAATCAGTAAATGCTATGAAAAATGGGGTCAAGGGAGCTTATAAAAAATTCGATTAACTTTGCCTTAACGATTACCTTACAAACTTACACTGCTGTGGTTATTTTTAGTGAGGAATGTTACTTCGAAGGAGAATTGTTAATGGAGTTCTAGTCACAAAGCAATTTCGAATTCGAGTGTTTCCGCTTGCATTCAAGAAAATGATTTTCTTATAGATTTTACTAAAGTGAAAAGGGAATCGAAATTGTTTGGCACACGATTTCGAATAGGTAATAGTTGGCTTTTTATTACATTACATTTTGTAAGTATATTTCATTTAAAAGTAGAACTCGTTTGTGTTTTGTACACAACCGGCCATGTGAGAGTCGAACTCGCGCATGAAGGGTTCCGTACCATATTATGTTGTGCAGAAGCCCCACTTAAATACATTTTTTCTGATTATAGTATACTAGCGACCCGCCCCGGCTTCGCACGGCTATATTATGCATGTATTATACATATACCTTCGTTTTGAATCACTTTATCTATTTTAAAAAACCGCATCAAAATTCGTTGGGTAATTTCAAAGATTTCAGCATACAAAAGGATATAGAGACATAGGGACAGAGAAAGCGACTTTGTTTTATGCTATGTAGTGATTTTGTTAAATCAATTTTTGTTAAAAAATTGTATTTCTATCAGTTTTTTGAGTACCTACTTACAATGATTTTCATTTTAAAATTATACCAAATTTTGGTAAAAGATCTCACCTATAAAATGTACCAATAGAAAACTAGCTTTTGCCTGGGACTTTGGGATTATTAAAAAATTAAATCCTATGCGGACGAAATCTGAAGTGTAGTCTTTGCTACACTTCAGATTTCCTTTGTATGCCTATTAACCAGATCCGTCCATTTTTTGACTTTTTTATATAAATAAAACAAAATAAATCAACAAAAAAATCAAAAATAAAATAAATGTTAAATAATAAACAATTTCACCTACGACCTTAATCAAGTTGCTGAGAGTTGCCAGGTACAATAAAAAAATAGCTGGTTCAGTTATCATCATTTCGTTATTTTATCATTCTTTCCTAGAAAGTTCGTCTAGAAAAAATTTAAATGCAACAAAATACCTACACTAACATTAACTTACCGTACATTAAAATTACAATAAATATACCATCGATTTTAAATGCGACAAGAAGGTCAGGGTATCGATTTGTTTAACAATATTTCTAAATTCTACTACAGGGCGTTGCGTTAATAAGTCTCTATGTAGAAATAACGACCGCAAGTCACGCACAATCTACACATGAAAATAGTGAAACAGTAATGAATATAAAACTGTTTGCAAATGAATAAGAACGATATTGTAATTCATAATGTACAGTATAGGTCATAAGTAAATGATCAGTTTACTACAATAATACTATCGACAAGTATTGGACTTACGACCTTCTTGTAATAGACGTTACTTACACACAAACATAAATACTTGAATTAAAAGTACTCAGTGTGATTATTATTTTCAACATGTTAGCTATGTCTTTAGTTGACCGATATGTGGTATAAGCCGCCACCCGCTACACCAACCGACGACGTGGGTTCGATCCACAGGTTACGTTGTTATAATGTTCAAATTCTGCTGCACAGGATTGTAAACGTTACGGTTGGCAGAGACTTTTGACCGTGGATTGTACAAAGAATAAAAATACCTATTAGTTAAGCCGAAGTGGTAAGAACAGAAGCGCGATAGAGGTGTCTTTAAAACAGTTTTACACCGGGTAACAACCGCTAAAATCCATAGAATGATATTCCTACTGTCGGAAAGGTGAAGATATGCTTTGTATTGTCATACCCTTCGAAAGACGATTAGACTGATTTGCCTCGATAGAAAAAAAACGTCAATTTTTTTGAAATTTTTCAAGTTTACGGCGATTGTGGAAAAAAAATGTACAAAATTTATATTTTCATAAACTTTACATCAATTCCCTTAAGGTAGTACAGATGGTTTTTCACTAAAATAGATGTTAGTCTTTTAATTACACAAAACAGTTAAAATGGCCATTTCGCGGCGTACGGGGGAAAGGGATAGAGTCATCGCGAAGCGCGCGCGTGGGAAAGGGATAGGGGATTTTAGGTTCTACTTCATTTATTTACGAATATTTAACATGCCGTCAACAACGTAGGTATGTTGGTAACAAACTACGTTAACTTGAAAACAACTTGTTGTTCCTGTGTTGTTCTAATAGGTTGCATTTATGTAATTTCCAGAAAGCGTTATGTAATAGTTGATGACTTATTCATAATGTTCTCTATAGTTATGGGTTAGAGTAAGTAACTAGTTATTTTACATACGCTTCTGTATAAGTACCTACGTTATGAACGTAGGTACTTATACAGAAGCTTCTGTAATGGTAAAACCTATTTGTTACAGTGTTGCCAGATGCCGGTGTTTTTTTTTCTCGTACCAAGGTTGCCAAAATCTGGTACGTGTATAATTTTTAAATTAATTTAATTTTCATTATTTACTTTATTTTTTATTTATTTGATTGTTAGTGAGTGGCAAGGACATAATTATTCGTTTTTGCACATGGTGGAGACTCGTGTTCTCGTACAATTTCTTTTCTTGATTTCCGTTTAGGACTGATAAATCTCGTACATGTACGATATTTCTCGTACGTCTGGCAACCCTGATTTGTCAGCATTCTACAATTTTTATCCAAGAACATTATTCACTTTTATAAATATTCCAACATCGTATTTTACACACATTATGAAATTCTTTAGGTATACTCGGGCTCCATCCCTTTGGATCCTCCTAAACCTATAGTAATAATAATCATAAATGTTTTGTTTATCAGTAAAAATCCCCGGTCTTGGGTTAACAGTTTTTCCAGAGAAAAGAAGTAAATTTATAACCAAATACCTTTAGCCTCTTTGGTTCACCGTTTCTTATAAAAAAGGTCAAATGTGATTTTATCTGGGATTAACTCGGATCGATACCTGTGGTTGTGATAGATTTTAAAAATCTCCAATAGGAGTGGCTGCGAAGTGAGTCCGTATTGATTTCGTGGAAGTAAGTGTGTTTAGACAATGAATAATGTAACAGAGAGACAAATGAACTTGGAGAAATATCATAGTATCTATTCGATGGCAGAATGATAGAAGATAAATAAAATTAATAAATAAATATTGCAGAACATTCCACACATCGCTATCTAGCCCCAAGCTAAGTAACTAGACTTGTGTTATGGGTGCTAGACAACGGTTATACTACTTATATACTTTGCTTTTGTATATATATTCTTAGAATACCTACATAGAAACAACCAAACCACAGACAAATATCTAAGCATAAATACTTGTCTGAGGCGGGAATCAATTTACCACACTAGTATCTTAATGTACTATTACGGGCCATTTCATATATTTTCTTCACATTATGTATGTCAGAAGCATTATGTAGAGTTCACAAACCACATTGAACTCTTCATTGCTACGCAAAAATAAATATAACACTTGGTAGGTACTTGTCCCAAGTATCGAATAGAGAAAAACTTTTATTTGATACACAAGTGAGTGTTGTAACTTTCTTTTATGTCCAACAGTTATTATTATCTACCTCTTATCCTTTTACCTATTATGTTCTAACAAGCGTTCATTATAGTCATGAAAGAGGAGATGTTCTGCGGTCTCCTAATGAAAAGATTAAGGGATGAAAAGGTCCGCATAGTGAGGTGGTATCTACCCTATACCGTGTAATTACCAAGTTTTTGTCTATCTTTCCGTCACGACAGCAGGGAGGAAGACAGAACCTCATTAGTAAGGCCTTAGTTGAGTGACAAAATACTAATTAAAAAGTGGTTGGCACGTGAAATCGCGTGTTGGTTTTTAATGAAGGTGCAAACTTTTGGAGACACCTTATGTTCGGTCGTAAAAAAGTCGGGTAGGCTGTAGATAGGACGAAGCCGCAATAAGTTCGTCAAGTCTCACTTGCTACGTCGACACTATATTCTGACGAGTGTGGCTAATTTGCTTTGCTCCAAGCGTACATTCTAACAAAGAAGTTAGATTAGCTGTTAGATTCCTTCCATAAATTCGTTACATATTATGACATACGTATTTATTATGATACATTCATTTGGGTTTTTCATTAAGCCTTAAAATAGATCTTTATAACAATCTTCCCTACCTCGTGAGGCAACTTCCGTACATTGAATTTAAAAACAAGATGCATAATTTTTTTAAACTTAACCCCTTCTATAATATTTCTGAGTATATGGCGTATTCATTTTTTGATTTGCATGATTCGTGATAAGTTGCTACTGTTCAGAGATAATGTTTTTAAAATAGCATTTACCTAATAATTACTACTACTGTTACTCTAATACTTACCTGTTTATGTGTTTGAATTATTTATGTAATTGACTTGCCAATATTGCGAAATGTGATGACATGGTAAATAAATGATTTATGAATTTATGGGTTCGACAAATCTCGACACGTCAAAAATACGTATACAATTTACGTTCATAATAACTGACTTGGTTACATGGCGCAGGCAGACAACTTGTAAAAATCCCGTACAAAAGTGTATCTACGAGGTTTTCATTTCTCGTAGAGGACTGCTAAATCTTGTACAGGTACGAATTCTCGTAAGTCTAGAAACCTTGAATGTGCGATCGTTTGTAGAAACGGAAATAGGCGTTATAGGTACTCGTAATACTGCTCAACGATGTTACGCAATTTGTGCAATTTTTCTTCATTCAAGAAAACTACTGATTGTGCGAAAATATATGATAACTTTATTCTTTTAATATTATTTGAAATACTATATACATTACGTATTACACGTAATACGTTTATTTGCATGAGACGAAACACTATTTCCAGAGTTATACCTACTACTTAGTAAGAGTAGGTTGTTTGCTGACTTTTGTAAACATTTGTGAAAATTCATTAATGATTTCCTAGAATTTGTGTGAAAAATATAACTGTCTACGAGTACTTTAACAACATAACAACATGACAATATTAAAATAACACTTTTCTTTTTTTATTGTGCCACGAAAACAGTATGCTTTGGCCTTGAAATTTAAGGCCAAAGCATACTGTTTTCGTTCAAGCATACTTCATCGTAGAGGAGCAATTTTAATTAGCGCACATAAATTTTTTCATAAGAAAAATTCATTGGGGCACATTCACAGCCTTTTGAGTTTCGAATCCAATACCTTTAGAATGAAAGGCGAGGTATCTACTACTAGGCCAACAGCGCTCAAATTGCTAGATTGTTACATAGATAAATAATATCCTACAATATTTCTCATAATCACTACATAGTATAAAACAAAGTCGCTTTCTCTGTCCCTATTTCCCTTTGACCGCTTAAATCTTTAAAACTACGCAACGGATTTTGATGCGGTTTTTTTTAATAAATAGAGTGATTCGAGAGGAAGGTTTATATGTATAATACATGCATAATATAGCCGTGCGAAGCCGGGACGGGTCGCTAGTTGACAATATAATATCCACAGTGACCTACGAGCTAACCATCGAGAGATGTGAATTTTGAAATAACTGGACCGAATAAAGGATATTCATCTCGTAATACTTGGAAACGTCACCAAGAGATTTACCTTCAACGTCTCACTGATAAGTGATATAGATAAAGTGTGAGATTGATGACCAAGAGCCCGATAGAGAGTGTGAATTACCTAGGTGAAAGTTTACTTTAACAACCCAACCCACCTACTTTGAATTCATAGATTTTTGTCAGTCAGCTTATCAGGTAATTATTTCTTTTTTTAGACGTGATAACGTCTAAAAATTGATGGAGCACCTGCATTCACAAAAAAGTGTCTGATAAAATATTGTGTGACGTCATGCGTCATGGTAACATGACCATGACTCGTCAACTCGAAAAGGAGTATTTAATAATAATATCACTCATCTGGGCTTGTGTTGTGGTGGCGAGTGACGAATAGAAAACTAATTTAAAAAAATAGACGAAAAAAAAAGGAATTTATCATTCTTTTTTTTTTCATTTATAGGTCAGCGTTAAACCATTATCACACTGTCTGATGTTAGGTGACGATGCGGCCTAAGATGTACCACGCTTTTCCTAGAAGATACCTATTTACTCGCAACTATAAGACCTTAAATATTGAAAGAATAAACTAACAACAACAACAATTCTTTTTTAATTCTAACAATTATTTTTTAATAATCTACCCAATTAAAAACCTAGCCTCCAGAAATAGCTTTGAATATTATTTTTTACGTTAACATCAATTTTTTCATTAGGTATTTCTTTAATAAAAATAAAACCAAGCTACCTATACTAACAAAATTAAGGGAAAATTACTAACAGTTTCCAACTCGATCAATTTTAATTACTGGTGTGGGGGACCCAAATAAATGTGTTTTAGCAATTATAAATGTAAGGGTTTGAATATGAGCTGCTTTTGAATTAAATTTGAATGAAACTAATGTTTGAGTATTAAAAAAAATAACAATATTTTATTTGTAACGAATCGGCTCTCTGGTCAGAGGCACCAAAGCTACTGGACCAATTTTTGATGAAACTTGGTCGTGAAGCTAGCCTTGGTAGTAGAAGTAACTTGGTAGTGAAGCAATACCTTAATTCATTGACAGTAACAAAAGCTACTACGACTTCAAAAAAGGAGGAGATTCTGAATTATTCGCGTATATTTTTTTTTATCTTGATATTCCCACGGACACGGAACTGCCGCTGGGCGGCTGCTAGTTTTTATAAAGTTTAACAGCAGTTTCCAGGATAATTAAAAAAGAAAAAGACAATTATCCTCCATAGTTGAATATCTTATCTCGTCTGAGATAAATTGATGCTCAAGATGCGACCCAATTAAGGCGGAGTATATAGTTTCTTCTCCGAATACTTACTTAGCTATCAGAAAACTTTGAAGGAACTTACTTCGCTTCTATTCAGGGAATACTCGTACTAGAAAATTGTTTCTATTAGATTGTTTTATATATTTAAGATAACATCTCCTTATTATGGACATTTATTTTTAAATTATAACTAGAACTGAGTAATCATAAAAAACATGGTTAAATATATTAAATTATACATTAAGATCTTGCAATGTTTACTAATGGTTTACGTCTGTAGTTTTGGTAATGGACCTTAACACAGGCCTATTTTACGATATAATATGATGTGTAGTATAAAAACGACACACATTTTGATGATAAACAAAAATCGACAAAATATAATGGCGGCACGGGCGTGGCTTTAATGAATTTGTGCCCATTTTGTTTCCATCTTGATCCCCTTTTATTTCCACCTTGATCACCTTTTGTTTCCACTTTGTTCCCCTATGGTTTTGAGTTAGGAACACAATTTAGGGCCAGGTTGGAAATTAACATAATATATTTTTTGCTGTTTCTAACCTTAACCCGTTGATTAATCCATAA
This sequence comes from Idaea aversata, assembly GCA_907269075.1. Classification (NCBI taxonomy): domain Eukaryota; kingdom Metazoa; phylum Arthropoda; class Insecta; order Lepidoptera; family Geometridae; genus Idaea; species Idaea aversata. The sequence continues at coordinate 7,349,704 of OU026084.1, forward strand.
TTTTGGGGTGTATGTATGATTGAACGACTGTTGAAACAAATAATTAGGCAAGTTTCGAAACCAAATTAGTAGGTAAACTACAAACTATTTTCCCCGTAGAAAGTAATAATCGAGCTTTACAGTTATTTTCTGTTCCACCTTCATTAAAAGCTCGTTTGCTTTTCCAAGTAATTTACGCCAAATATTTGATGTTACTTTGAGAGTGCCACTCGCCAGTTTTCAAACACTATTATGTATAAAATATTAACCTGAAACGCTCTCAACGTCCTGCTACAATCAATTATTATTTCAAGTCAAGTCTCAATCCTCAAGCATTAAGACTCTCCTCACGCTCGACTTTAGCGATATCGCAAGATTGATAGATGGCTACAATTGACAGCTTTAATAAGCGTTATCGCTACAGTGTAGAAGACTGCTGTGACAGCTCCAAGCAGCTTAGCTCTGCTGCTTGCTGAAGTCAACCGCTTGATTGATTGGTAGCGTGGCTTGACATACCTAGGAGCTTTCTACAAGACAAAATTTTCACGTGTATATTTCTATGCTTGCTCTTGTCCAGAACGTTTTTTGAAATACGTCTGAACTGATTTGTTTTATACGAAGAATTCTGAGAAAGACGACCGAAGTAGAAACAAATATTTGTCTTAAAACGTCTATATATTGAATCGTTTTTGTTCGGAAGGTTTCAATGACGCAGCGAGGGAAATTAATCATTAACTTTTAACTTACCTTACCGAATTTGATAAATAAATTTTAACTTTATGATTTATTTGAAGTAGAATATCTTGCAAGACGAGATGGCTACGGATTTTGAACTCGCATTGTGTACACTTTATTGAGTTTCAGTTTGGCATAAATATATTTCCTTTACATATAATATTTATAGATGTTAAATGCTGTAAAATCCATGTTCTTCAATGCGGTGTTGTCCCTGGGATGCAAATTTATTAGACGTAGTAGGATCTAGCACTATACCACTCTTTCGACTTAGTTGACTGTGTCCAGAGAAAATAACTCGTCAATATATTGGCGATGAAAACGGTGGCTTATTAGAAAGCCGCGGGTTCCGTCACGATGTTTTCCTCCGTGAGAGCAATGTAAGAAAAAAATGTTTATGTTTTTGTAAGAAAAATGCATTGGTGCACCTCCAGCCGAGTTTCGAGCTCACGACTTCAAAATGAAAGTCGTGATACCTACCACATGACACCGCTCTCAATACCTGCTTGGATGGATAGGTATAAACTTAAATTATTGGAAGCCCTTTAATGTTGGTTGGTGTACCTTTGTAACCGATCGGTTTATTAAGTAGTACCTACCTACCGGCCTAACTACTATTAGGTACCATTTATCACTCAAACACTCCCCATATTGGAGTTAAAATCTAATTGTTCGAGTGTAGCCACACAAACATATTAATTACCAACAAACTTGTAAGTTAATAAATCACTATCTATGGGCGGCGTTGAAGCAAAATAAATGCAATTTCTCAATCTAGGTCTAGTTACAATGTCAGTGTATTTATAGGTCATGGTTAACGTTTGCTGTAGACATGAAAAGCCATGAAAATATTTCGTTACACGTTCGTGATCGGCTCGACTTGGTAAATTACTTTCGTTTTCTTTCACCGTGTTCTTAATGAATATAGAAAAACTTACTAGCGACAGAAACTGAACGAAACATGAAAGGAATTAGATTTTGGCGTGACAACGTCTTATAAATTGGTTTGCCGGGTGACACTTCAAGAAACTGCGTTACGCTCCGCTGACGTTATGCGCTCACAATGAGAGCGAGTGAGAGGCACGCGGGCATGGTTAGCCCGCCTAAGAGCGAGAGAGACAGACATAAAAAGTGAAAGGCACGCGTCCCTTCCACTCGAGCACAGTTGTTGTCACGTAAAACTTTCGCCCGTATACCGACTTTACAGGCAACCAGTTATTTTTTTACTACGGGAACGGTTTGTTTGGGTTGTTAATATTATTTAACTTTCTTTACTTTTCTACTTAGCTCTATCTACATGTTAATAAAAAAGTAAAGTAATTGACAACCCAGTTGGCACAATGGTCACCATCCCGAACTGGCAAACACAGGGTTGCGGGTTCGATTTCCGCTACAGACAAGTATATATTTGTGCTTAGATGTTTGTCTGTGTTGTTTCTATATATTATAAGTATATATTTACAAAAGAAAAGTATATAAGTAGTATTTCCGTTGGGGCTAGATGGCGATGTGTGGAATGTCCAGCAATATTTATTATTTATTTAATTCCTAGTAGAAAGTATAGAATGTCTTCTATAGATGAAAGACGGTTCTTCACGAGGTATATTTATCTCTCATAGGTTACAGATATAGTGTAAACCAATTGACGAAATGAGACATAGGTTTTTGTAAGATATAGACGCTGTCCAACGTTTTTTACAAGAAATTCAGAAAAAGATGAAGGACGCATTGTCCGAACGTCACTCTTAATCACTACGCCTAGTTCACCTAGTTTAATCAAGGATTGCGATTGTATTTTTATAGGTATACCTATCTATATACTGCATGTCCGACGAGATACTAACAATAAAACTGACGCCCGAACCCACGTTCAAGGAATCCAGGGTTCCAGCTTCCACGGAACTGTGAATAGTGAAAACTTAGAGGCCTCGAATTTACCCGTTAAAAGAGGGACGGTAAAGCCTTAACAAATAAGTAGTTAATAGGAGTATTCATTGTATTTTTAACTGGCTTTAACCAGCGACATTGCCGCGTAGGAATCCAAAATCTTTTCGGATATCTACGTTATAATAGCTATCTTTATGCAAAATTCACAAAAGATCACAATAACAATTTTAGTGCAAGCAAATCAACATTAATTACTTTTTTGTAGGGGTATTATGCCTACCTATGGGTATAGAGGTACGGAGAAATTAGATGGAAACCAAACGTTGTGGTTAAGCCAATATTCAGTTCTGACCACATGACGTGTGGTGCACCACTGAATTCCCAGTTCAATTTATTTAGATATCCATCAGCGGTAGTTTTTTAATGCAAATACCTGCTTAGACTTTTAAGCTATTGCATAGATTTTATCGCGGGCCTTGGGGGGTGAATCAAGAAATTCCGTAACGAAAAAACCTAACACCCCCGACAAATGACGGACGATTATTAACGGACGACTATTGACGGACGACAAATGTTGGACGACTAAAAATTTTTTTTTTACGACAAATGGCGGACGACAAATGTCGGACGACTATTTTTTTTTTAATTATTTTATAAGAACATTTACTAAGACAAGAAATTATTCTCGCGTTTAAAGGAACTATAGGAAGAGGGATTACTTCTTGCTTCAAGAAACCTTTTTATGCAATAGCTTTACCGCGGCAGTCCTCGAGTGCCACACGATTTTTTTTTATTAGATTTAAATCAGTCTTGTGTAAGTTGTAAGTTTTGGACGAATTTCTGGCAGATGGCAATCCGTCGCACTAAGATCGCGATCAGTGGAAGGGGTGTAAAGAGGCCTTTGCCCTGCAGTGGGACACTACAGGCTCATAGTAATATAATAATAATAATAATAATAACAATTTACATAAAGGGGTCAAATAAGTGTAACCATTGCCATTAGAAAATGCAATCAAACTTAAGAATTATCAGCATTAGCCTGTTTTATCTATGCGTTAAGCAGCGTTCGATCTTGAGTCGTACCTCTCGCACTTATGTGACTAATACCGCATTTATGTTGAAAGTAAACTGTGTACCCGGAGCACATGAGTAAGAAAGAATACTCATGAGTAAGAGTAAGCACATGTAGCTCGGAGATGATGAAAGCAGAGCAGCAAGTTGGTGACGTAATAAGCGCCTGCGAACTAGTTCCTTAAACCAGGTGGTATCGTGAGCTACCGCACTCCATCCTAGAGAGTCATCTCGGTCTTTTGTCTCTTTTCAGGTTTTCGGATTAATAATAAAAGAAAGCATTGTTCACGCCACCGTAGGTACTGCGTACCCCAAAAACAACGACCGCAACACAATGGTGCTTAAATTATCGTAGAACTTCGTAACTTAGGGACATTAAATCCCAGGAGGATTTAATGTCCCTAAGTTACGAAACCACTGGATATTTAAATATAAAAAAATACCATTTCTCACCACTGAGACCACACTTCACTCGGTCAATTAACCTTAAAAAACCCTGAAAAAGGGTTACTTTCTTCTATCCGTTCTACCTAATTACTATAATTTTAAATGATGGATGCCTCCATCCTCATTTAAATAAAATAAACAAACGTAACACAGACATCTCCATTTTGTTAAAATTACAAAGGATGTTATGAAGTTGTTTTCGTTTAATATAGGTACTTGTATGTACGAGTGAGCGAGATTGACTAAATAATGTATTCATGAGTCGGCCATTGGAATGTTACACATTTTTAGCCAAATATTTTTCTAATACCTATTATTTTACGTATTCCAATCGCGTATTTTTATAAAACAAGGTACGTGATTAAAACCCGGGTAAATAATAGAATAATTTTATAAATAGCATGAGTTTAAAAAGTTGAAACGTTTTTCTTTTAAAAACTTTTTTATAAGGAGATGCAATATTAAACGATTGTCTGTCTTGATGTAAAAGTTTGTAACAGAAGCACTGATAGAAGAAAATGAATAAAGACTTTAAGATCTGTGGCCCCTCTACATTATGGACCATCATGCTGCATGCATCATGCTGGCCCACTAATATGGGCCAGCATGTGGAGGGCGTAGTGGTGTCTGTAATGATAGATGGCTTATGATTCGTGGGATGGCGACTGTGGTGTCGGTTTTTTGATCGCACATCAAAGGAAGTGGGCAAACGATGGATGAACGTGGCCATCGTGGAGTTGCGTTTCAACCAACGCATGGCCATCTCGCTGGTCCAGTGCTGGGCCATCATGTAGAGGGACCATGAAACTGCTCTACGCTCTGGACTCCACCACGGGCCTTTGAGCTTTTAGAAAGCGCGCGTAACGCAGTTTAAGTATAGCTAAAGACTAGAGCATGCTCTAGTCTATAGCACATTCTATAGTTGGCGAATGTTCGAAGTGTGGTGCGAGTAAATTAAAAAAAACAGCGAAATCTCGATTAGTAGTAAATGACCAATAATACCCACCTTAAGATACTCTAATCTCCATGACGAATGAAAGAAAAAGAATCTGTATCTACCTAGATAGAATTACAAATATTTACCTCCGAAATAATTAATTCATATTTCATACCTTCTTCATAATAATGCCTCAAGATGTTATTGTTATTATAACAAAAGAATAAGCTATACTGGATAACATTGTAAAAGGCCGTGTAAGTAATGAAACGGTTCAATGTAACGAAAACAAATCGCTTTAGGCGTAATGCGATGAAAACCTTTTCTGAAATAGTTAATCCTGTAAGCTCCATGCAAAATGAGATACATTTTCTAAATTTAAATTAATTTAGTTGTTAAGAGGAAAGGGTTAAGAGGACCGGGGGCTCTTTCCATACAAACTATTATTACAAACGTAGCCGACTGTTTTCTCCCTGGTTAATTTCACTAGAGCAAATATTTTTGGTGCATAAAACTTATAACTGCCATGACCAAGCCCCTATTTTTTGTTTTTTTTTTTAACTTAATTTCTATGATAATTAGAAAATGAAATAAACCAAAACATAGGGGCATAGTCATGGCTGTTATAGGTTTTATGGTACAAAAATATTTGTGCTAGTGTCATTATCCAGGGAGGAAACAGTCGACTATGTTTGTATGGAGAGCGCGCAGGTATATACCCTTTCACCTTAAGAAAGAAGATATTTTTGCTTTGCAAGTCAATTAAAGTAGAAAAATGCTGGTTAAGAGCGAATCGGACTTGCGCACGAAGGGTTCCGTACCATTATATTATTTTAAGTGTTTGTTGTTATAGCGGCAACTGAAATACTTACATCATCTGTGAAAAAATTCAACTGTCTAGCTTTATCACAGTTCATGAGATACAGCCTGGTGACAGGCAGACAGACGGCCGGATAGTGGAGTCTTAGTAAAAGGATTTTGAAAACCTTTTGACTTTTAATTAGGTTTTTTAATCTTTTTGACGTGATAATGTCTAATAAATTGATGGAATTCACATAAAAGTATCTGACGAGTGTCAGACTAAATTATTGTGTCTGACGAAATATTATTGCGTCCGTTTCCGTTTAGAAACAGAGTATTTAATAATAATATCGAATGGAAGACAAAAAAGAGAAGAAAATAAAGGAATAACGAAAATAATGTTTTTTTCATCGTTTTCTTATGACGTTATCACGTAAAATTGTCGTCCGTAAACCGACTTTACAGACAACCAATTTTTTAACCTATTGCATAGCTTTTATCGCGGGCTTTGAGCGCGGCGAACGAATCAAGAAATTCCGTAACGAAAATAAAACCTAACACGGGGGGTGTTAGGTTTTATTTTCGTTACGGAATTTCTCCGTTACGGAATTACTCCGCCTACCATGTAGCTCGGCCGAGCGTTCGCTATGGTACGACTGTACGAAGCTCGCACGGATCGAGACTTTTTTTTATAATTATTTATAAAAAATTAATAATTACAATTGCATAAGTTGATAAAATGCTATGCAATAGCTTTTTTGTTTCTTACCAATTTTATTTAATGTAGTACAGATATATTTATAAATAAGGTAAGGATCAGCTTCAATAAGCACAGTAAAAATACCAAACATTTTTAAATCAGGAAATCTTCAAACGCTGTAAAATAACATTTAAGAAAATACTTTTACGTAGATATTTTTTAAAGTTAGTTGCAACATGATCATTAAATATCAACTCTTCAACTCGCTCACCGAGCTTGAAACTTCCATCTAATATTTTACTTTAGCTATTTTGCATTTACAAAATTCTATTTGGATGCGCTCTTCAAGTTAATTCGGCGCTGGACCTCGTCACTGCCTTGTGCAAATATATTTTAAAGTGTATCTTTAACTTCGAATTTATGTTGAAGCTTGGAATAGTAACATGGTCAGTTTTCAACATTTTTGGTAATTTTTAGGGTTCCAACTTAAGGCTGATTATGATGCCAAACGCAACGCGCCAGAAATACCCGTCGCTTACTACTAGTATTGTTGATTGTAACGAATGTGTTTTGTTTTTCTCAAAAGTGCCGAGATAGAATTGTAGGTGAAATTTTTACCGATATTTTGGGGTAATTTTGAGGCGAAAATTCTTTGTCGTTTCAAAGCTAGACTAGTTTTAATTCTTAATTTTAGGATAGGTTCAAAACTATAGGAAATGTTTGGCTCAAAATTACACCAAAATGTCGGTAAAAATCTCACCTACAATTCCATCTCAGCACTTTTGAGAAAAACAAAACACATTCGTAACAATCAACAATTTTCACCAACGATGGCGACCGGTGTCAATAGTAACTATTTAGTAGGCTGTGTACCAAGGTCGTTGGCGTATGGACCCCCCTTATGGGTAAAAACGGAACCCTTTTACTAAAACCCCACTGACCGTCTGTCTGTCTGTCATCAGGCTGTATCTCATGAACCATGAAAGCTAGACAGTTTAAAATTTTTCACAGTAATTATTTATAAAAAAATTAAAAGTAGAATATAATGTTATGGATTCCTTCATGCGCGAGTCCGACTCGCACTTGGCCGGTTTTTGTCTTTTTAACACAAAATAAATAAATATTGCAGGACATTCCACACATTGCCATCTAGCCCCAAGCTAAGTAACTAGACTTGTGTTATGGGTGCTAGACAACGGATACACTACTTATATACTTTTTTAAATATATACCTAATATTTGGTAAATATATACCTAATATACATACAGACACCCAGACCACAGACAAATATCAAAGCATAAATAATTGTCTGAGGCGGGAATCGAACCCGCAACCCTGTGTTTGGCAGTCCGGCATGGTGACCATTGTGCCAACTGGGTCGTCAAAAATAAGCTTGGCGTTTAACTACATCTCGCCAAATGAGAGGCTATGATGAGGTCGAGGATGTAGAGCATGTGTTCGTCTAAACTCTGTGCAATACAATCAATAGATATGTAGATAACATTATAATTGTCACAATCTGTTCCATCAGTGATACTAACAAAGTTTAATCTCTCTGTAATAATACTTTGGTAACAAACCAAAACTCGAGTGAAGAGAAATCAGAAGTTGTTTCATCTAGTTACTGACTAGCAATAACCGTAAAATCGTTTCCAACAACAGCCATCAATCAAAATGCCGAGATTAGCGACACGAACCGACGTCACAGCCTCCTCAAAATACAAATAGCCCGAGATCCCTTTAAGAACGACCTTCATCAAGCTATTTAATGAATGAAAAATATTTTATATCAAACTTGCAACCCGCCCCGGCTTCGTACGGCTATATTATGCATGTATTATACATATAAACCTTTCTCTTGAATCACTCTATCTATTAAAAAAACCGTATCAAAATCCGTTGCGTAGTTTTAAAGATTTAAGCATACATAGGGATATAGGGACATAGTTACATAGGGACACAGAAAGCGACTTTGTTCTATACTATGTAGTTTTATATTATTGCAAATAGGTTGTCTATAAAATTTTAGTCCAGAATATGATTAATTAACAATTAAATATTTTGCTTTGTTTTTTAAACCTTTCACTAGTTTGTTTAAAAGACAAATTCCATACTAATATAAATTATGAAGCCTATTAGGTATAGTATATGCAAACGTTATGTTGACTATTATTTCCCGTCACAACTCTTGGGTAGGCAGGTAAATCGATACTAGTTGTTTGCACTGATCTGGTTAATGAATTAAAGTTAGGTAGTTTAAATAAAGATTATGTATTTCATTGCTATGGAATTTGTCCATTGACCAAACCAATCAAAAGTCTAAAAACAAAAGAAATAAAAATAATCATTTAGGGTTAAAATTTTTAGGCAACCCATTTTTGCAATATTTATTAATTTTATAATATAAAAAACTTATTGACCTATGTAATTTGATATAAAACATCAATTAAACAGCTCGATGTAGGTCGTTTTCAGAGGGATCGCGTACTAAAACGTTCGCAAGAGATTCCATGACTCGTTTCAACTCAATTTCATCACTCTACAGTTATTCAAATCTTATTTCACCGTAATGCTAAGACGTAATAAAGTTGAGACACACCTCGTATTACTGAGACAAAGTAGGAACCCCATAAGGGTTGCCTACTTAAATTAAATTTCTCAGATATGTTTCAGGAAAACCTCAAGCAAATAACAGACGTAACTACGCGGCTTTAGTGGAAATTCTGATACCTACTCGAGTTATAACAATATTTTTTCTATTATATTTTTTTAGATCCGTTCGAATATAACCTACTCTATTTTCTTAGAGGTAAATGTAAATGGAACTCTATTTTTTTTCCAACAGATAGTAATCGAAATGCTACTACGTATGTGTAGAGTATTTTAAATACCATAGTTGCATAAATAAGTTAAACTTCAAAAAAGTGTAGATACAGTATGCATCATAAATACACTATCAGTGCGCTACAATTTTTCTATAAACCAGTTTGGACTTATTACTCTTCTTATAGACGTTACACACAAACATATATACTTGAATTAAAAGTACTCAGTGTGATTATTATTTTCAACATGTTAGCTACGTCTTTAGTTCGCCGAGTGGTATAAGCTGCCACCCGCTACACCAACCGACGTGGGCTAGGTCCACAGGTTACATTGTTTTAATGTTCAAATAGTCCTTGCTGCACAGGATTGTAAACGTTGCCAGTGTACTTTTGAACGTTGATTGTACATTCGATGCTCAAAAGTCCACTAGTAATAATATTTCAATCCTGTGCAGCACTATTTTAAACACATACAGACGCACTCCATACAGTGCATCAATGCAATGAGTACTTTTGATTCAAGTATTTATGTTTGTGTGTAACGTCTATTAGAAGAAGGTCGTAAGACCAATACTTGTTGATAGTTTATTGTAGCACACATAGTATTATTGTGGTTGATAGTGGACTTATGACGCATACTGTACGAGGTGGCATGTCGGTCGCAACCATGCGTGTGTACAAAACTAGACCCAGTCACACGCTATTCTTACGTCACCCCGAGCAATGTGATCCATTATAAAATCACGAAAACATATTATTTAACAATTTTTTTTTATTCATTCTTAACGAATAAATTTATTAACGTGCAAACTCTGGGATTTCCCGGTAAAATCGCTGCCAATACGGTACTTGACAGTTATAACGATTAAATATGAAATATGCTGGAAATGGTAGGTACCTAATAGGTTAACAATGACCAACCTATAGGTACCTACCTACAATATTTATTTTGCATTTTGTTGCAAATGTTTTATTTTTGCAAAATTAATATAGGTACGATTCAATTTCTGTTGATTACAAGACACGAAACGCGACAAGCCACGAGTGTGACATCACTATGCAGTAGATTTTACCCAAAAAAAACTGGTTGCCTGTAAACTCGGTATACGGGCGAAAGTTTTACGTGACAACAACTGTGCTCGAGTGGAAGGGACGCGTGCCTTTCACTTTTTATGTCTGTCTCTCTCGCTCTTAGGCGGGCTAACCATGCCCGCGTGCCTCTCACTCGCTCTCATTGTGAGCGCATAACGTCAGCGGAGCGTAACGCAGTTTCTTGAAGTGTCACCCGGCAAACCAATTTATAAAACGTTGTCACGTCAAAACAATCAAATCTCCATGGAGTGAGCTTTTAAATATGGCCTGTGTCGTCATCGACTCTTTTCGTGAGACAAATGTAATTATTAAAGCAAAATAAATTTGTTTAAATTAACTAACGTTTTTTCCGGCGGAAAAATGATACTAAAATTGGAAGAGTTGTATAGTAAAAAAATGCGAAATACTTTCTGGAGTGAGCTTTTAAATATGGCCTGTGACGTCATCGACTGCTTTCGTGAGACAAATAAAAACTTAGACTTTTTGATCGGGAGGCAAATTATTGAAGCAAAATACATTTTTTTTAAATTAAAAAAGGATAATTGTAAGAGTTTTATAGTAAAAATTTGCGCAATACTTTCTGGGATTACGCTACAGTATTGCCTTTAAAATTACACGTTGCGCTACGCCCCCAGAGTCTGTAGGCATAGGCATAAGTACCCATTCGAAAAGTTAAGAAACGCAGAGGCCTCTGAATAAATAATGGGACACGCGCCAAAATTTTACAGATATTGGCTTTGTTTCACAGCGAAAAAATATTAAAGCAACCAGCTGCGACACGGCCACGTATTTTGCTGTTTAGGTATAAACATAAACATTGCAGTTCCTTGCTGTGCATTTTTAACAGATTGTAAAGCAACAGAAATGTGCACAAAAAACTGTAAATAGCAGCAAAAAGCAGTTTTAATTCTTTAATAACTTGCGGCTGTTAAATCTTTATTTATACTCTAGACGGTTATAAAATAAACTGGGTCAAGCCACATCGTACGCTAAGCTTGGAGTATTCTTCCAGTCACGTATATTTATTGTTTTATTATAGACACAAGTTATACTTTACTGCAGCTTCTCTCATTTGCATTGGTGAGAAGCTGAAAATATTTCGAGAAGATTACCGATTTTAGAGATCATGTGACATTGTTCAATCAAAAACCCTGCAATCTCTTTTTGATGTACAATCCACGTTCAAAAGTCTCTGCCCACCGTAACGTTTACAATCCTGTGCAGCACTATTTGAACATTATGACAACGTAACCTGTGGATCGAACCCACGTCGGTTGGTGTACTGGCGCTAACTAAGCGGGTGGCGGCTTATACCACTCACACAACTAAAGACATAGCTAACATGTTGAAAATAATAATCACACTAAGTACTTTTAATTCAAGTATTTAAGTTTGTGTGTAACGTCTATTAGAAGAAGGTCGTAACTCCAATACTTGTCGATCGTATTTTTGTAGCAAACTGATCATTTAATTATGACCCTTACCGTACGTAGATACTACCGAATCTAACCTTAAAAAAAAAAATTAAATTAAAAAAATGACAGAAAAAAAAAACGTAAAATTTACTTTAATTTACCCAGAGTTTGGGAAAAGTTTAAAATATGTCAACACCATTACCCTTATATTAATGTTGCCACACCTTAAGAATTATTTATATTTTGAGTCATTTTACAAACTTAATTATCTAACTGTAGAACCACAAATAAAACATCGCCACGAATAAAGAATGATAAATCAATCAAGTTTTAAAAATTATGCAGATTAATTTGATCCAATACTTAATGTTTTTGGTAGATCGTAAGTTTACTAAAAATAATTATATTTAGTACCAACCGCATTTCAACGTAAGTTTAAGCAAGTTCACAGATTTGGAAATTCCAGAGAGATTGGATTCGGGTTATTTTACTAACGAAGACCCTTCAACTCCAGTTACAGAGTTACTTACCAACATCTCTCATGTGTAAAGTGTTGGTAGATAAATGATAACAACTTAGTTATTACATGATGACGTGTCAGTTTCAGGGTTTGTGCGTGTTTTTTTTACATCAGGTTTATTGCGCGCTTTTAAACGGTTAACGGCTTCTTCTGTGCGCCTTAACAATGAACTTTGGGAAATTTGAAAAAAAAAAAAAAAAGATTTTTTTTTTGAGATTATTTTAATTCGAAAATACTGTTATTTATTTTTAAATAATTAATGCAGACTTAGGATCACTCACATGCTATTATTATGCGTATGATAGTCCGCAAAAATAAAAATATGTATACCTAATCTCCAGGTTCATGACCTCTCCGCGTAAGTAACAGCTGTTTTTCAAGTAAACACAACCTTAAAAATTTTACTGTTTTTTTTTTATAATCTACAAACTTTAACATCTCTTTTTACCCCTACAAAGTTTGGTATTCCAAAAATAGTGTGCTCGTTTTTGCATATGCTCGCATATGTGTATCTTAAAGGACGTACCTTTAAGATACACATATGCGAAGTTTTTAACTCTTAGCTCTTGTATTTTTTATTCCGCCCAAATCGGCCGTATAGTGGCTAACTCCGTATAGGCTTGTTAATCTGAGAATTGTGTTTGGTAAAACGTAAAAATGATTTACTCTCGAATAAACGGCGATTTAATCTTAGAATAAGATTTATTCGAGATTGGTCGAATCCACCCTAACAAATGATAAGTCAGCGTTTGACCACTATCACACCCTCCTGATGGCAGGTGACGATGCGGTCGAAAAAGCAGCGCGCTTTCCTGGAAGAAACCCGTTCACTCGCAACTTCAGGAAAGACAGACGTCACGTCAGGAAAGACAGACGCAGGCAACTAATTCCAATCCCTAACATTTAATTTAAGTAGTGCCCTGTACCTACATAAATTAACCTTTCCAGGGATATCTACAGTTCACAGTAGGTATTGGAATCGATTGCAAATGGCCTCTAATTGGGCCAGTGTTCTTGTGTAATAGCTTCATGCATCACCGGGGATCCGCAGACAAATTGTCTCACGGTGCACCGCATGTATTTGTTATCCAACGGTACTTACTTATGTAAACCAACCAATAATATGTGTATTTCAGTCGGTAAATTAGCGGTTTTCTCGTAATATAATTTTAATATCAATTTCGAGTTTATTATACACAGGGCGCCTCCTAAATTAAACCTTTTCAAGGATACAGTTAACAGTAGATATTGGAATCGAATGCAAATGGCCTCTAATTGAGCCAGTATTGTTGTGTAATAGCTTCATGCATCACCGGGGATCCGCAGACAAATTGTCTCACGGCGCACCGCATGTGTTTGTTCCCCACTTACGTAAAATTAGGTATACGTAAACCAACTAATGTGTGTTTCAGTTTGTAAATTAGCGGTTTTTCTTACAATATTATTTTAATATCATTTTCAGGTCTATTTACACAGGCCGCCCGCGCCGCGTAAATTAAACCCTTTCAGGAATATCAACAGTTTACAGTAGGTATTGGAATCTCACCGGGTATCCGCAGACAAATTGTATCACGGTGCACCGCATGTGTTTGTTCTCTGACGTTGGTATACCCACGAAAAGTTACGTAGCCGAAAAATATTATTATATTCAAACTTAAATCCTACTTTGTGTGTGTGTGTTTGTTACTCCTTCACGCAAAAACTACTGGACTGATTACGATGTAATTTGGTATCTAGATAGCTGGAGACCTGGAATAACAGATAGGCTACTTTTTATTCCGATATTCCTACGGGATTGGGACTTAAACGGGTGAAACCACGGAGCGCAGCTAGTATCTTATTCCTGGACCGACTTTGATGAAATTTGGTATGAAGATACAGAGATTCATTGAGAATAACAAAGGCTACTTTTTATCCTGATATTCCTATGGCAGCATCGGGAATTACGCGGGTAAACCCAAAGAGCGCTGCTCGTTTTAGATAAAAAATACACTAATGTAACATAACGTTTGGCCGAGCTACATGGTAGGCGGAGTGGGGGGTGTTAGGTTTTATTTTCGTTACGGAATTTTTTGATTCGGTCGCCGCGCTCAAAGCCCGCGAAAAAACTATGCAATAGCTTAAAAATTAACCTACATTAAATAAATAAATATTTCAGGACATATTACACATCGCCATCCAGCCCCAAGCTAAGCAACTTAATGCTTGTGTTATGGGTGCCAGATAACGAATAAACTACTTATATACTTTTTTTTTTTTTAAATATATACATATTATACATATAGGAAACACCCAGAACCAGAAACAAAAATTTATGGTCAGCATAAATACTTGTTCCCGGCGGGAATCGAACCCGCAACCTTCTGCGTCGCAGTCGGGTGTTCGCCCGACGCGCCACAGAGGTCGACATTGTCCCACTGCAGGGCAAAAGTTTATAGATATCTTAATATATATAAATCTCGTGTCACAATGTTTGTCCTCAATGGACTCCTAAACCACTTAACCGATTATAATAAAATTCGCACACCATGTGCAGTTCGATCCAACTTGAGAGATAGGATAGCTTACATCCCGATATTCCCACGGGATCGGGAGTTACGCGGGTGAAACCGCGTAGGGCAGCTAGTAATAGATAAAAATGTCCCGATTGAATAACGTTTTATACCAAAGCCAGCCATAAAATAACATTTTAACCTAGTTTGTATTTACACAGTTGCAGTTTCTATTTGAAACTCCATTAAGTATTGGTACAATTTATGTTACAAACAAAACCTCTGAACAAATACGATGTATTGATTTTCATAGGTATTTAAAGTGTGTAGAAATATTTTCGAAGAAAAATACATGTTGACAACCTCTGTGACGCTGCGGATGGTACGCAGAAGTTGTGCGTTGAATATAATTATTTATATAAACTAATATTATAAAGCTGAAGAGTTTGTTTGTTTGTTTGTTTGAACGCGCCGTAATCTCAGAAACTACTGCTTCGAATTGAAAAAATCTTTTTGTGTTGGATAGTCCATTTATCAAAGAAGACTTTAGGCTATATAACATCACGCTGTGACCGATGGGAGCGGAGAATCAGTGGAAAATGTGGAAAAAATGGGGAAAATTATTCATCTTTGAGGGCTTCCGTTGTTTGTTTGAACGCGCTGATCTCAGGAACTACTGATTCGCAGTGCAAATTTTGGGTTAGCATTTTTCTTATGTATGTGTGTGTGTGTGATGTGTTGTGTGTGTGTGTGTATTTGTAGATATACTTAGTATCGAGCATAGTGTATGTAGGTATAGTATGTTAGCATTATTCTTAAAAAATATTTCTAGAAATCAAATGCCGAGTAAAAATAAAAAAGTTTATTCAATTGTGTTTTTTAATACTTTTTTGGTAGGTAGGTATCTACTAAAATAACTCATTTACTAAATAACTGATTAGATATTAGAATAATAAAAAACTTCTAAAGCATAATAAACTTGGGTAATGGGTAACTATGGGTAGGTACATAATTAAAACAATGGAATACCTTTTGTCAAATGGAAAACAAACGTTTTGTTAAGGGAAATTAGTTTGGATTCGTATCCCATTCGATTTTGCAAGTCAAATGTAGGTACCCTAACTCGAGTTTGAATTTACAAAGTTTGTACAATTTTACTCAAAGGGATTAAGACAATACCCCTGAAGAAAGTTGGAAAGTTAAGGAAAAGCAATTTGGAGTGCAACTTCGTTTTAGCAACGAGATTGCAATGGGAGCCATGGCCCACCCTGATAATAACAACTTAGATGCCGCGTGCTACTCTTTTTAAATTCAAACTTGTAAGATAGAATTTAAAGTGCTTTTCAGAACTAAATTGTAAAAACAATTCTAGTTTTTAACCGACTTTAAAAAAAGGAGTAGGTTCTCAATTCGGATGTATGTATGTTTTTTTTATGGATGTTCGCGCATATCTTCTTTGTTTATCAACCAATTTTGATGAATCTTTTAGAGTCTATTTTTGAGGACAAACAACTGTCACATTGTCGTAGGTACTAGCTGCGCTGCACGGTTTCACCCGCGTAAGTCCCAATCCCGTGGGAATATCGAAATGAAAAGTAGTCTATAGCCTTCCTCGATAAATGGACTATCCAACACAAAAATATTTTTTCAATTCGAACAAGTAGTTTCTGAGATTAGCGCATACAAACAAACAAACTCTTCAGCTTTATAATAATCTATTATAGATTAGTCTTTTCATCAAATTTAGATAATTTAAACAGCGCCAACTACTTTAACGACGACCTCTGTGGCGACCTCTGTGGCGCGTCGGGCGAACACCCGACTGCGACGCAGAAGGTTGCGGGTTCGATTCCCGCCGGGAACAAGTATTTATGCTGACCATAAATTCTTGTTTCTGGTTCTGGGTGTTTCCTATATGTATAATATGTATATATTTACAAAAAAAAAAGTATATAAGTAGTTTATCCGTTATCTGGCACCCATAACACAAGCATTAAGTTGCTTAGCTTGGGGCTGGATGGCGATGTGTAATATGTCCTGAAATATTTATTTATTTATTATTTATTTTAACCCCTGTCATTCAGGATGGTGTAGTGCCTGGGACATATTAGATGGAGTAGACAACTCGATGAAGTCCAGCTATAGAAAATAACTTGTCAATCGTCTGAAACCAACTAAGCCGAAGTTTTTATTACGATTTACAAGAAAATTCATTGGTACATGGCCGGCCGGGATTCAAATTCAGGACCTTCAGAATGAAAGTCGAAGTATTAACTACTAGGCCAACACTGCTCAGAGGTATAATATCTACTTTAAAAGGTGTTTAAGAAGCACAGGAGAAATTGCATAGTATCGTAGATTGGAAAAAATAAAAAAACTTGACATCAAAACAAAAAAAATAACTTGCTTGGTCCACCCGTTCCGTTCCGGTGGTGACACACGTCCAGACAGACAAGAGAGTGATCTTCATCCTCATCTTCAGATGTCAAAAGAGTTCCTTTTTTACCTTTTGGGGTACGGAACCCTATAAAAAATGAGGTTTTTATTTATCTTCCATACCGAATCTAAGTAAAAATTAGGTAATAGTACATTGTTATCCTAGGTGTGAAAGTCACTCATTACAAGTCCCGAGACGGAGTTTGGCGCCCGAGCGTAGCGAGGGCGCTAATAGTTCGAGGGACTTAATGAGTCTTTCACCCGAGGTAAACACTGTGCTTTTCATTACGAATAATACATAAAATTCTTCATAACAACGAGAGTGAATGAGACTATGAGACTCCATACCACATGAGTAGGTACGTACTACCTGATCCTCTTACAAGGTTGGGACCAAAGAGGTTATACATTATGTAGTGTTTTTTAGGTTTCTGCTATTTGTATTCAATACTTAAATACGGCGGTACTTACCGAAGAAATTTTTATTAATGAGTTAATCCAACATTGGGAAATGACGCGAAGTCCGTAGATTTAACTTACAGTTTTTGTAACACGGTTTGTCTAGAAAATGTTATTTACAAAAAATACACAATCATAAATGAAAAACCAGATTAAACTTAACACAAAAACATAATAAAATAAGAAAAAATAGGGACTTAGTACTAAACTCTGGCAGTATGCATGAGCCGTGCCAAGCCATAATTATTATTCTTTGGTGTAAAAAAAAAAGCAAGGAGGTTAGGTTTTTGAAGTTCCTAATGCGTATGATACTGATACTGGCTACATGCAGATTGCACAAGTCGTGCGAAGCCATAATTTGACATGACAGCTGTCAGTGAAAGTGAAAAGCCCTAGGGCTGGAAATTTTATTTTCTACACGCTCTTCAGGCATATTTAGACCTACTTTCGGAGTATGAGTAATGAAAATATATATTTCGTATTTAGTTATAGGGCATTTGCCCCTCAATAAAATTCTAACGTACGTACGTAACTACTTAATCCTTATTAATCTAAATCACAAAGCTCGCAGCGCGTCGATTTGCAACGTCCGTCCGTAGTGGCAAAGAAAATCTTAGATTAAGTCCGATGCCGGGAACAAAGCAGGGCAAATGGATAATCGATTGTGCTCTACATTATCTCTATTCCTAAATAATGGTCTGAGTTATATCTGTAATAATAGAGGCAGTTTATACAGTGTAGGTATTTCAGATGCTATTTCCTTTATATATTTTTTTACCCGACTACGGCGAAGCCAAAAGGGAGGGTTATGTGTTTGACCTGTATGTATGTATGTATGTATGTTATGTGTGTATGTATGTTCATCTGTTCCCACCTAATTTCGAAACTACTAACTATAATTCAACAAATGAGGTATCGTTAGAAGCGTCTCAATGATCCGCTGGTTATAGGCTATGCCCTATAAGAATCCCATGTATTACTATTGCATTGTAAGGTGGCATCCGACGACGGCTATCCACTGAACGACACGAGACGCGACACTTTGAGATTGCCTACAGAATTAGCTCTCTGTATTTTTCTTGTTTTATACTTTTTAGAGTGCGATTTTTATGTAGGCACCTAGTGTGTTTTTTTATTATTTTTATTTTTTAACTTTCAACTTTTTTTTTTTCGATTATTAAATATCGCGGTTCGATGTTGCTACCGTATTTTTAGGATTCCGTACCTCAAAAGGTAAAAAAAGGAACCCTAG
Source organism: Idaea aversata (assembly GCA_907269075.1). Lineage (NCBI taxonomy): Eukaryota > Metazoa > Arthropoda > Insecta > Lepidoptera > Geometridae > Idaea > Idaea aversata. The sequence goes on from OU026084.1 coordinate 7,368,753, forward strand.
ATCACTTTCTTGTCCGTCTGTCTGTCTGTGTGTCACTACCGATTTTTTCCAGGAACGGGTGGACCTAGCAAGTTGATATTCATACCAGATACTGAGGTCTATAGTCACTATTAGGTGTAAAAAAATCAAGTCAACAAAATCAAAACAATATTCGATGACAGACATCAGGACAGGTGAAGCTAAATAAAAACATTTAAAAAAAAATAGCAGACTTTTAAAGAAATGTTACCCCTCGCAACTAAGGTGCAGTGTTACTCATGTTTGGTTAGTTAAAGAATTATCCTTTCACGTATTTAAAGAAGGGTAGAGATCGTTTTCGTACCTGCTCGGAAACTAAAACAATAAGAGTTATCCAATTCTATCAACGTAGTTTAATAGCCGACCCTTTATTTAAGTGAATCTACTGTTGTATTTTTATTTTTCCGATAAACCCAATTTGTTACATACACGTAAAAGCGTCCGTGTACCTATTATGGGTTAAGTAAAGTGTTTTGCGAGTATAATAGTATACTACGATATAAGTGTGGTAAATTGATCATTATATTGAGGCGGTTTATGACGCGCGAGCGGAACGCGAGAGAGTCCAACCATTTTTTCTAGCTTAAAAACTATTTGTTGGCAATAACCCAGAATAATTAAGAATCAAGAGATAATAATTAGGAGATTAGGTTTCATCTACCTAACATGTAATTAGCAGTAAGATACGTATTTAACTTATCGGGATAAATTTATATCACTAGTTGGTAAATTATAAAGCACGCGTGCATAATACGTCGGATTATGAGCCTAAAAGCCGTTTAATAAGATCCACTTTATGAGCAACTGTGATAAAAAATAATAAACAATATTATTTTATCCGATCAGTAAAGAGACAAAGTTAATACGTAAGTAAGTATAATCAGAAGGCCAATTCCCGTAAATAATATTGTTTAAATTACATTTCAATATCATTTCGATTGCAAAAGATACCTTCAAAGTCAGTTTTTTTTTACAAAAAGCTAACTTTAAGGGCTTTTTGAGCTAGTTTGAGGGTGTTATTTGTGATCGAAATGCAATCGAAATGATATTGAAATGTAATTTGAACAATGTTATTTACGAGAATTGGCCTTCAGACTGTTTGTAGTTACTAGATAACCATTTCAATTTGCGATAAACAAGCCTTCACAAAGGGAAATAGCCGAAATAATAATACCGAATGTGGGTCTCACGAAACTTGCGTCTCAATACTTTAGTTAAACAACTTACACAAACTTCGCTATTACTTAATTAAAGGAGGTGCTTCAATTTCATACTTGATAACTAAATTAAAATTCTACGAGGTCCCGCTTCATAAGATGTGTGTACACGTTCGTAGAAAGTTCAAGAAGGTTATAGATCGACCAACGAATGATGGCCCCCAGCGGAAATTGGTGGGGATGGTTTGCGCATGTACGGTCGGCTGCATACTTAATTGCAGCCCCCGGTAGAGTTCGAAAAACACTATTATGGGAATGTTTTCATTCTAATAATTTTTGTTTGATAATAAATGATTAATAAAGATTTAAACTTCAACTAAAGCAGGTGCCTAGAATCTTGCTTGTGTTGAAAACATTCTTATAACAGCCATTTTGGAGGTCTACGGTGGGTCTGCAATTATGTAGCTGACGTACAATCGCGCACATAATTACTACAGCCTAATCGTCATACTTAATCCTCGTTTAATACTTTGCCTTACCCGAAAAACATTCCGTTAAATTAGATAATGTATTGCACCGGAACTAAAATGACATTGAATTTAATGCATTATGTTATCCAATTTTATAATTTAGACTTAGGCAAAGTTAGGTGTGTGTGGGTTTTATGTGTACTTAGACGACTAAAGACGTGCGGGAGCGGGATAGAGCGCGGCTAGAGACGTGTGTGCGGAACAAAGAGTGATGATGTGAGCAAATGAATCTCCCTTCACTCCTGTCCCACCGCCAAACGAACCTAAGAAATTGAGTTCTGCGCGTACCCCTTCCACTTTCCGCCAGGGGCCATCATTTGCTGTTTGACCTATACAGTAATCCTATTTATACAAGTGGATACCTAAGATCTAGTTGAATATACAATGTCGTTACGTGAATTGAACATTTACCGTGGCTCTAGGAACACTCAACGTAAAGTAAGATGGAATGCTAAAAAATCGCCACCACTGAAATTCAATGGACGACATAAAAAAAACAATACCTCTAACACAAATTCAGTAAAAGGGACCAGAAATCTTTATGATAAGTCGTGAAACTCGTGAAAGATCGCACCAAGAGATAGCCATAAATAAAATACGATGATTGACCCTCGAAATCCTAAAGCGAATTATGAATAAGGGATTCCATGTACTTTTAATCTTCTCTACAATATATTATGTTATAATCTATTAACTATCTTCTATCTATACATATAAAATGCTTTGTCCTGACTGACTGACTGACTGACAGATCAACGCACAGCTTAAACCGCTGATCATAGATACCAGAAACATAGAGGGTGTGTTCTTTGTGTGACGTAGGCATCCGATAAGAAAGGATTTTCTGAAACTCTACTCCTAAGGGGGTGAAAACGGGGGACAAAGTTTGTATGGAACAACATGATTCCTTGGTCCATTTTCGACTTCTACGCGGACGAAGTCGCGGGCAAAAGCTAGTCTATTCTATACATATAAAATGCTTTATCCGACGACTGACTGACTGACTGACTGACGGATCAACGCACAGCCTAAACCGCTGATCGTAGATACCTGAAACTTGGAGGGTGTGTTCTTTATATGACGTAGGCATCCGATAAGAAAGGATTTTTCTGAAATTCTACCCCTTAGGGCGTGAAAAAGGGGGGCAAAGTTTGTATGAGACAACGTGATTCCTTGGTTCAGTTTCAGTTTTGATCATCTTTTCGGTTCGTCTTTTATTTCAGTTTCGATCGTCTTTTGAATTCTGTCTATTATTTACAAACTGGTTTCGTACGAAGAGGATTTTTTCTTCTTTAGTAACTGGTTACGAAGCTCCGGCTTTGAATGCAGCCGAGCGGGTGTCGGTTTCGTGTTCGGAAAAAAACCTCTTGTTTACTTTAGTGTCACAAACAAAACTTTTTAGGTAGAAATATATTTATATTTTACTAGCGACCCGCCCCGGCTTCGCATGACTGTATTATGCATGTATTATATCTAAAAACCTTCCTCTTTAATTTAATCACGTATTAAAATAACCTGCATCAAAATCCGTTGCGTAGTTTAAAGATCTAAGCATACATAGGGACAGCGAAAAGTGACTTTATTTTATAAGGGAAATAGGGACTAGCGACTCGCCCCAGCTTCGAACAGCTGTATTATGCGTGTATTATATCTAAAAACCTTCCTCTTAAATCTATCTATTTAAAAAAACCGCTTCAAAATCCGTTGCGTATTTTTAAAGATTTAAGCATACGAAGGGATATACGGGCAGTATATCCCTTCGCAGGCTTAAATCTTTAAAACTACGCAACGAATTCGAATTCGCGGGCAAAAGTTAGTAATATTACATTGTAGTATGCAACGTCATAGAACCAACTCACCGAGTTGGTTACTTTCACAATAGAAATATGGCACTGGAGTTGGATAAGGTTTTGTTGTTAATGTAATCTGTCGTATTCGGAGACGAAACATATAACTTTTCCCTTCCCTTAATGTCGGGCGACAGAGGAAATAATAGTGATCACTTAAACACAACCGTTTTGTTAACTCCAAAGTTACTCCAATCTAATAAGCAGGTTACTGAATTCGTATATTTTAGTAGTACGTAACATGGCAGAGAGGACTTAAGGTTATACGTTTTCCTTACTAAATGTTTTAGAGATTCCTACGTTTTATACTGAGATATTTAACTTATTATGACTTAAAGTAGGCCTAATTTAAGCTATTGTAGGGGCAGACCAAAAATATCACTGTTTAACATCCAGGAAGTACTCTGTTTCAGCGTGAAAAAAGAGACCAATTTTACGTATGTGGTGGTGCACGTTTATATTGACGTATGGTCATAGTGTGAGTGACGCATAGATGTGTGGAAACACGCGCATAAGTAACAAACAAAAAACTTCTCATGTAGAAATCACTACATAGTATAAAACAAAGTCGCTTTCTCTGTCCCTATGTCCCTATATCCTTAAGTATGCTTAAATCATTAAAACTACGTAACGGATTTTGATGCGGTTTTTTTAATAGATAGAGTGGTTCAAGAGGAAGGTTTATGTGTATAAAACATGCATAATATAGCCGTGCGAAGCCGGGGCGGGTCGCTAGTATATTTATATATTACTAGCGACCCGCCCCGGCTTCGCATGACTGTATTATGCATGTATTATATATCTAAAAACCTTCCTCTTTAATCACTTATTAAAATAACCTGCATCAAAATCCGTTGCGTAGTTTAAAGATCTAAGCATACATAGGGACAGCGAAAAGTGACTTTATTTTATAAGGGAAATAGGGACTAGCGACTCGCCCCTGCTTCGAACGGCTGTATTATGCGTGTATTATATCTAAAAACCTTCCTCTTTAATCACTCTATCTATTAAAAAAACCTGCATCAAAATCCGTTGCAAAGTTTTAAAGATCTAAGCATACATAGGGACAGCGAAAAATGACTTTAATTTATACTAGCGACCCGCCCCAGCTTCGCACGGCTATATTATGCATATATTATACCTTCCTCTTAAATCACTCTATCTATTAAAAAAACCGCTTCAAAATCCGTTGCGTAGTTTTAAAGATTTAAGCATACATAGGGATATAGGGACATAGGGACAGAGAAAGCGACTTTGTTTTATACTATGTAGTGATAGTGAAGTGATAGTGACTACCTGCACAGGCAAATGTAGATTAGAATTTTAAAAAAAAAGGGCTCATTTTCGTATCCAAACCATCCATGGCGCCACCCAAACGCATACAAAAAAATACATTCAAATCGGTCCAGCCGTTTAGGAGGAGTTCAGTGACATACACACGTACAGTAGAATTGTTTATACTACGTGTTTCAGAGAAGGGGGTTTTAATACGAAAGGGAATTGTTCTAGACGTCTAGGCGAACAACTTTTGTTCTACGAGTTTTGGAAATTCGAACGTTTTTTTTCGATAATTCTAAGGGAATTTTTACTTGAAAATAAGCTGTTTCATACAAAAACTTTGAACGAAATTAATATCACTACATCACTACATAGTATAAAATAAAGTCACTTTTCGCCGTCCCTATGTCCCTATATCCCTATTTCCCTATGTATGCTTAGATCTTTAAAACTACGCAACGGATTATGATTCGGTTTTTTTCATAGATAGAGTGATTCAAGAGGAAGGTTTATATGTATAATACATGCATAATATAGCCGTGCGAAGTCGGAGCGGGTCGCTATAGTGTATAAAACAAAGTCGCTTTCTCTGTCCCTATATTCCTATATCCCTATGTATGCTTAAATCTTTAAAACTACGCAACGGATTTTGATGCAGTTTTTTTAATAGATAGAGTGATTCAAGAGGAAGGTTTATGTATAATACATGCATAATATAGCCGTGCGAAGCCGGGGCGGGTCGCTAGTATACTTATATTTTGTAGGCTCTTCGGAAAATGATTTAAAGGATAAATGTAACATCGTTTATCTGTTATCTGACTCTTCCAATGTAGATACCTACTTGAAAACATTATTTATCTACAGTTCATTACACCCGAAGTATCTACATTCAAATTTTATGCAAACACAAGAAGCTTGAATAACAGGAATCAGCTCTTTCTGTTCTATTTCATATTCAAATACAGTTAAATTAAACACGAGTCGAAAGAATAATGCGAAAGAAGGACACTGGGTACGATTAACTACGTCTTAAGAGGAAAGGGTACCGGCGCTCTCTCCATACAAACGTGGTCATGGCAGATGTAAGTTATATGTTGCAAAAATATTTGCTCTAGTGTCATTTTCCAGGGAGGAAATAGTCGACGGTTGAAAATGAAAATAATGAATGACAACTATTTTTGGAGCATAAAACTTACAACTGCCATGACCTTGACCAAGTCCCTATGTCTTATTATATATATATAAATATATTATTTTTTTTAAACCAAGACATAGTGGCATGGTCATGGCAGTTATAGGTTTTATGCTACAAAAATATTTGTGCTAGTGTAATTTTCCAGGGAGGAAACAATCGACTACGTTTGTATGGAGAGAGAGCCGGGTACCTTTTCTTTTAACTACAATAAATTAAGCGTAAGTGGACAGTTTTAAGGCGAAACTTGAGCTTTATTATTATTAAGCTACTAAAAAGTAAGACTTTGGTAAAGTAGTATGAAGGTTCGCGTATACTCTGCGCGGTTAATTTGTTTGGCAAATGTACTTACCGCAAACACATTACAAAATTGCGTAACCCTATATAACGAAGCTACCTAATTTGAGTTTTGCCTCAATTTAATGTTGACAGAGAGATATAAACGAGATTTGTAGAGTAACTTTGTTTGTAGGAAGTTCTTAATAAATTCTCGATGAAATGCTAAGTGGAGTGGAAGAAGGCAGAATGGACCGAATTTCAGGTCAGTTTTTCGTGATAATTAATGATTGAGACAAAGATTTTCCTTCCATTTGTGCCTATAAAATTTTCAGATTATTACGAGAACGATTTCGATTACTTAAATAGATCTCAATCAAACAAATAAATTACCTATCGTTAGGAAATAACGATGACTGTGAAACTAATGATTCTGAGATGCTAACTAAATTAATTACAGCAATCCGATGTCAAGTTACAGTATATGATAGATAGAATAGAAACACTTTATTGCACCATAAAAACAAAACACAAAAATAATTCTAACCAAGTACTTACATACATGACTTACTACCTACATGATATTAAAAAAAAAATTAAGTTACAAAAAATTAGAAAATTATAGCAAAAATATGTTAAATATATGGCACAATGGGCGGCCTTATCGCTAAAAGCGATCTCTTCCAGGCAACCATTCAGAAGTACAATTAATCACAATAGCGAAAGTAGTTTTCTCCTGTAGTTTATCAATAGTTATAAGAGACAGGAATAATCGCCGGTTTGTGCCATGTGTCTATAGGTATCTTAGTTTGCTATGATACTTGTTATTGTAAAGGGCCTCTACGTGTTGGCTTCGACTCTACGCACGAATTCCAAAGGTCCAGTAGTCCCGTTAAATAGGACACATAGTAGTGTAGTAGTTTTACTATAGTTATTATAGATAGTTTTATTATCGATAGTTTCTATCTGTAAAAGCCTATACCTACTATTGATTATTTAGTCGCTGAGTACCTAAAACGCAGTCTGCCTATTTCGTGTTTTGTCTAAACCTAACGAGAGATTGGCATATTGATATTTAGACACATTACGTATTAGTTCATGGGCGTAGTAGGCGAAACGAGTTTTAGTTTTAGTGCGTATTACAGTCATATCAAGGACTTAAGATAAATATAACAAATAATTTTAAACTAGACTTTATCCTAAAATATGTGTACTCAGCATGGTTATTGACAACCCAGTTGGCACAATGGTCACCATGCCGGACTGCCAAACACAGGGTCGCGGGTTCGATTCCCGCCTCAGACAAGTATTTATGCTTAGATATTTGTCTGTGGTCTGGTTGTTTCTATGTATTATAAGTATATATTTACAAAAGAAAAGTATATATGTAGTATATCCGTTGTCTAGCACCCATAACACAAGTCTAGTTACTTAGCTTGGGGCTAGATGGCGATGTGTGGAATGTCCTGCAGTATTTATTTTATTTATTTGTTTATTTTGGTTGGGTTTTATTTTCGTTACGGAATTTATTGATTCGGTCGTCCTCCGAATCACCGCGTTAAAACTATACAATGGCTTAAAACGATCAATAGTACCTACCTATTGCCTCGTTTTGAGTTATCGATACTATCGGCTTTTAATGAACTATCGATAGAGTATCGATTATTCAGCGATAGTCGACTATCGATTGGCAACACTAACACATGGTACCGCTAGAGTTCAATCTTAAATCTGTCAATTACTTAGGTAGGCATGTCAAATCAGGGCAACAATTCCCCACATTAGTACGATTAATCAATTAACCAACACTAGAGATTCCTCTTCATCTATATCTTCGACTAGCTGAGTCTCGTGATTTCACCCACGTGGGAATATTGGGATATTATGTAGCCAATAAGTTATTCCAGGTCTCCAGCTATCTACGTACCTACAAACTAACACAGTAACTTTCACATTTATACTCGTATCACTAATATTAGTAGGAGTAGCGATAACATCTTTAGATATATAATTCTACTCTACGTGTGTATGTCACTGAACTCCTAAACCTAAACCGCAGGACAGATTTGAATGATTTTTTGTATGATTCACAAATCAGCCCGGGGCGGTGCAGTAGGTATCTAGATAATTTATCCATACTGCAAAACAACGTTTGCCGGGACAGCTAGTTGTTTAATAAGTATCCACTTTTTCACTTTATTATAACTTTTACTTTCAATCATTAAACCAACAACTCTAATTACCGTGTTTAAGTTTCATCATAAATTCGAAAACAACGTAGCGACTTGTCTAACCGAACCCGTAACCCTGTGTTTGGCAGTCCGGCATGGCGACCATTGTCTCAACTGGGTCGTCAAAGAGATAAATATAAGAGCTATAAAGGTAGCATCTAGTCTAAATATAGAGACGAAGGTCCCTTGAGCTGAGATCAGCGCTGACACCATTCGAAGGGCAAGTGCCTAATCGATCCAAGTGGCTGCCATTAAGCCATGAGTTAAGCACCAAAACTTCGTTCGACACCGATAATGGCAATTACAAAATAAGCTTCAACGATGAGATTGTGATTTTGGAAGCAGGCTTAAGTTATATGAATTTAAATTCCCATGGTTTAGTAAAGCTATTTAACTGGAAAAACGCACTAACTACTGCTTTACTTTGGAAGTATTTGGTGGCATGTACCTCCACAGAGAAGATCTTCCACCGGGCAGTTGGAACTTGATATGACCTTATCTTCAGAAAAACTTCGCTTGCGCGATCTAGGATCTACGATCGGCTTAGTGGCGCCATCTGTTGGTGGCGATGTGCAGCGTCACCACAAAAATAAGCCGACTGGACCGATTTTAATGAATCTTGGTATGAGGATACATTGATTCATTGGGAATAACATAGGCTAACATTGTAAATATCCTGTTTTAAATAATTTTAACAGACTTAAAGTTTATCACATGACAATTTTCATTGTCGCCCTATTTACAAGCAAAGAACATGAAAAAAAGAAACTTTTCAATTACGAAGATAAGTGATATGAAATAAATAAGGTATCTGCGGATAATAAATAAATAAATATTGCAGGACATTCTACACATCGCCATCTAGTCCCAAGCTAAGTAACTAGACTTGTGTTATGGGTGCTAAACAGCAGCTAAACTATTATTTTGTAAATATATACTTATAATAATTAGAAACAACCAGATCACAGACAAATATCTAAGCATAAATACTTGTCTGACCCGCCTCAGACAAGTATTTATGCTGTAATCGAACCCGCAACCCTGTGTTTGGCAGTCCGGCATGGTGACCATTCTGCCAACTGGATCGTCAACTGGGTTGTCAATAATAACGGCCTGCCAACTTAAAAACTGAATATTTCGAAAAAAAAAAGGGAAAACTAGGTACTAAAAGGTGTTTAGAGGTTGGTGGCGACGCTTCACATCGCCACCAACAGATGGCGCCACTAAGTCAATCGGAGATCCTAGATCGCGCAAGCGAAGTTTTTCTGAAGATAAGCTCATATACGAGTTCCAACGAAACATCGTTGGGCCGCGGCCTACCGGGTATAACACCTGCCCGGTGGAAGATCTTCCCTTTGGAGGTACATACACTCCAAATATCCACCAGGTAGTGGCCAACTAGGTAGCGAACATCAGGAACCATCCGCCCGTAGGGTTAATACAATTACTGTTAATTTCCACCAGGTAGTGGCCTATAGTATATCCACCAAGTAGTGGCCAAACTAGGTAGCAAACATCAGGAACCATCAGCCCGTAGGGTTAATAAAATTACTGTTAATTTCCACCAGGTAGTGGCCTAGTATCGACCAGGTAGTGGCCAACTAGGTAGCGAACATCAGGAACCATCCGCCCGTAAAATTACTGTTAATTTCCTGCTCTTGTTACGTACATTACATACCTATTTACAGTTTCAGTGTGCTTACAGCGTAGTGTGGTAGCGTAATCAATTCGCATTGACACCTCGCTCTTAATGAGTTAATGTTCTGTCATGCATACTGATTTGTACTGCGTAACAGGAAGCTGCTACCTAAATGTTCCACGATTTTAAACCATAGTCACTATAGCTTTATGGCACTTATCTTCTTCTAATATATATAAACTAGCGACCCGCCCCGGCTTCGCACGGCTGTATTATGCATGTATTATACATATAAACCTTCCTCTTGAAACACTCTATCTATTAAAAAAACCGCATCAAAATCGGTTGCGTAGTTTTAAAGATGTAAGCATACATAGGGAGGGATATAAGGACAGAGAAAGCGACTTTGTTTTATACTATGTAGTGAAGTGATAGTGATTACGTGTCACGTTGTTCTCCTTGACACCTAAACTACTTAACCGATTTTAACCAAATTTGCACACCGTGTGGAGTTTGGTCCATTGGGGATCGGGAGTTACGCGGGTGAAACCGCGGAGCGCAGCTAGTTAGAATATATAAAATTAAAATATATACAGTTAAAATTACAATACCTAATGGTAACCTAATGGATCAACCAAAACTAAATTCAAAATAGTTAAATGAATGAGTATTTTATGAAAATTCATAAAACATAAACAATTTACCTAACCAAAAACCAACTAATTAATTAACTACCCAAACCACCAGCCAACCACCAGTTAATACCAGGTTTAACTACCAGTTAATTTACCAATTTACCTTTTTTTTTTTTTTTCCTTTTCATGACTAGGCACGATATGCTTTAAGTAACTAATAACATAGATGGTGTTGCTAGGGTAGCCTAACTAGAACCTAAATATACCAACCATAAGCACAATAGAAAGGTAGACCAAACAGTGTCGGTATATAAATAAAATATCAATCGGAATATTTGTCCCACTTCATAAACTCATACGGTAATCCCAAGGGAAATTATGATTTTGTTGACTTTCACTCTTCTATCATAAATTGTGATTCTACGAATTGATAACCTTCAATAAAGAATAAAAAATGTTGTTTTTGTACATTATTGTTCCATAAACCTACGTTTTTGTATACCAAGAACATAATATTTAATTTAAAAAAAAAAACTCATGTCTGACTGAGTGCTAAATCAACGCACAGCTCAAATCCAATAGACGGATTGGGCCAAAATTTAGCATACAGACAGCTATGACGAAGGGATCCGCTAAGTAAGGATTTTTGGAAAATACAACTCCTGCGCCAACGCACGCATTACGATACAAGTGTGGTAAATTCATCATTGCATAGGGGCGGTTTATGACGCGCGAACGGAATGCGCGCGCGTTTAAAAAGCCGAGACCAAAAGCAGTTGCGAGTCAAAGAAAGGACTTGTTAAAATAATAAAAAGTTAACAAAAATTTGTGTTTAAGGCGGCAATCAATTTTATTTTATTGGTCTAGGTCCAATTTATACATATAATGCCATTTGCTTCAAGTCTTTTTACAGTTCGGACTGATTTTGGTGGCTTAAAACTCTTTGTTTGGTACCTACCTTTTTATACATAAAAATAGCATAACCAAGTTAAATTAAGAATATTTCATCTACTTCGCATGTAATTAGCAGTAAGATACGAATCTAACTTATCGGTATAACTTTATAGCACTTGTGCGTAAAACGCACGCGTGCGTTGATTATGAGCCTAAAAGCGGTTTAATAACATCCATTTTATGAGCAACCGTGATAAAAAATATTTTAAGAATATCCTATTCTACTTCCTACTAATATTATAAATGTGCAAGTTTGTGTGTATATGTATGTTTGTTGCGATGAAACTCGGTATCTAGATAGCTGGGGACCTGGACTAACACATAGGCTACTTTTTGTCTCGATATTTCCACGGGATTGGGACTTACACGGGCGAAACCGCGGGGCGCAGCTAATTTTCAAATAATTGAAAGGAATAGATAGAGATATTAAATAGAGATGTAATATTATGGGTCGATTTAATTAAGTACCTATATGTTAGTGTATTTCTATGCTATTCTAACGAACGAATATGAGCAGCTAATTTTGCTTTCCAATTTCCCTAATGAAAACGGTGGTCTAAGTCACAGTGTTGCCATTGGCAAACTGCCGCGCCGCTGAAAATTAATTTACACTAGGTAACTGGGCACTGTTCTCGTGTGTTAAACATTAGAAGACCAAAAAGCAATTATAAGTAGTAAGCTAGCCATTAAACCCACGTATCCAACAAAATCAATTTATAAGTATTTAGTTCGTTTTATAAGTGTTATTGGAATAATTTTTATTTCGATTGTAATAGTTGTACTTACATGTTAATAAATAAATATTGCAGGACATTCCACACATCGCCATCTAGCCCCAAGCTAAGTAACTAGACTTGTATTATGAGTGCTAGACAACGGATACTACTTATATTTTATACTTTTCTTTTGTAAATATATACTTATAATAAATATAAACAACCAGACCACAGACAAATATCTAAGCATAAATGCTTGTCTGAGGCGGGAATCGAACCCGCAACCCTGTGTTTGGCAGTCCGGCATGGTAACCATTGGCCAAACGGGTCGTCAAAAAGTTTGCAAAAAGCCGGCATTTTTTAAATCACATCGACATTCTGGCTACTCTTTTGTTTTTTATAACTTTTTCAATTTACAAAAATAAAATCCTTTTACAAAATACCAAATAAAAACCGATAATAAGTATTGGGGAAAAAAATAAAGAAACAAACGTCAAATGTGTTTGTGAACCCTTCGAGCTCCGAAGCTCTAGATTGAATCTGCCCGAAACATGCCAAACTGGCGTATAATTTATGAAATATTATTATCTCTATTACCCCGTACCACACTCTTTGTAGAATCTAAAAGCTTAACCCAAAAATACAATGTGTTTCAGCGAAGGGGTTCTAATACAAAATACTAGACGATTCTATTCTGCATATTTAATCCTCAATTTAATGTAATAACTGAAATGTCTATATTTAATAAATGTATTGAAATGTTCGTACGTCGAAGGATTCGATGAAGTAAGGCACCACCTTGTACTTAACCAACTACTGTACCTATACCTACTTCATGCGAATAAATGAATTTGAATTTTGAATTTGACATCTAGTCGAAAAACTTTTGTTCTACGACTTCTGGAAATTGGAACATTTCGTTTTAAGTTTTTGTAAAAATTCCTTCAGAATTTTCGAAAAAAAAGTTCGAATTTCTAAAAGTCGTAGAACAAAAGTTGTTTGCCTAGACATTTAGAACAACCCCGTTTCGTATTAAAACCCCTTCGCTGAAACACATTATCGAAAAGGCCCAGAAAATTCAAAAACATTGTATTTTTGGGTAAAGCTTTTAGATTCTACAAAGAGTGTGGTACGGGGTAATAGAGCCATCTATATAGCCTCAACTAAGCAACTGGGCTTGTATTATAGTGGCTATATAGACACCGAATAGTTCGAATTTCCAAAAGTCGTAGGACAAAAGTTGTTTGCCTAGACGTCTAGGGTACTAGAGCCATCTATATAGCTTCAACTAAGCAACTAGGCTTGTATTATAGTGGCTATATAGACACCGAATAGTTCGAATTTCCAAAAGTCGTAGGACAAAAGTTGTTTGCCTAGACGTCTAGGGTACTAGAGCCATCTATATAGCTTCAACTAAGCAACTAGGCTTGTATTATAGTGGCTATATAGACACCGAATAGTTCGAATTTCCAAAAGTCGTAGGACAAAAGTTGTTTGCCTAGACGTCTAGGGTACTAGAGCCATCTATATAGTTTCAACTAAGCAACTAGGCTTGTATTATAGTGACTATATAGACACCGAATAGTTCGAATTTCCAAAAGTCGTAGAACAAAAGTTGTTTGCCTAGACGTCTAGGGTAATAGAGCCATCTATATAGCCTCAACTAAGCAACTAGGCTTGTATTATAGTAGCTATATAGACACCGAATAGTTCGAATTTCCAAAAGTCGTAGAACAAACGTTGTTTGCCTAGACGTCTAGGGTACTAGAGCCATCTATATAGCTTCAACTAAGCAACTAGGCTTGTATTATAGTGGCTATATAGACACCGAATAGTTCGAATTTCCAAAAGTCGTAGGACAAAAGTTGTTTGCCTAGACGTCTAGGGTACTAGAGCCATCTATATAGCTTCAACTAAGCAATTCGGCTTGTATTATAGTGGCTATATAGACACCGAATAGTTCGAATTTCCAAAAGTAGTAGAACAAAAGTTGTTCGCCTAGACGTCTAGAACAACCCCCTTTCGTATTAAAACCCCTTCGCTAAAACAAATTGTCTAAAATTCAGAAAATTCAATACATAAAATATACCTAATAGAAACTGTATTTTAGGATGGTCTCTAATTTCATTAGCCATTGTCAAGATAACAATGTTATGATTATAATAAAAAATAATAACCTCTTTGAAAGATATGGATAAGGTTATACATTTACGGTCGTGAACACCGTAACACCTGAGCCAGACTAAGACCAGGGTCCGATAAATAAAACTGTCCTGTTGTTCTAACCCTTTTGAAAATGACTATCATCAACAAAAAAACGATACTGACGCACAACAACCCCCTTTCGTATTAAAACACATTGTCTAAAAGGCCCAGAAAATTCAATACATAAAATATACCAAATAGAAACTGTATTTTAGGATGGTCTCTAATTTCATTAGCCATTGTCAAGATAACAATGTAATGATTATAATAAAAAATAATAAGCTCTTTGAAACATGGATAAGGTTATACATTTACGGTCGTGAACACCGTAACACCTGCGCCAGACTAAGACCAGGGTCCGATAAATAAAATTGTCCTGTTGTTCTAACCCTTTTGAAAATGACTGTCATCAACAAATACCTTTCTAGAGACGATACTGACGCTTAGCCCCGTATAATGTGAAAGAGCGTTTCGTACTGTCACGGCCAATTTAGGGGCGGAGTGACTGTTTATTGAGCTGTAAACCTTATATGTTTGCGAAAGGTATCTAATATGTTGTAAAACGAACTTTAAGGTCATGAATACGCCATGTTTATTATTGCTTTTAAATTTGCATAGATATTAATGAAATAGACATCTGTGAGCATCGTGAAAGTACACCTAACTTATCATCGAATTTTGTTAGCGTTTTTTGTCGCACGCGGGTGAAACCGCGGGGCGCAGCTAGTAAATCATGTAAGTTAAAAGAATGAAATAAAATAGACAAATAGTTCGTAACATAAAGAAAACCTTTCAAATCAGCTCAGTTTTATACAAGCGTTTCGTTCCAAAACGACCCACTTTTTACAACTTCTGTTCAAACACTTAAAATTAACAGAATTTTATTTCCATTTCAGGTGTGTTTCTTCATGACGTCACCAAGATTGTTGCAAAAGTAAGAGTGAGTAATAAAATGCACGAACGGGAATTACGTAAATATTTAAATGAGCTAACTCTGAACGTTAAAATTTCTTTAAACTTCTCGAAGTTTCATTGTTTGTATACCTACTTACCTACTTTAGTACTTACTTTCTTCTAACTTAATCAAACGTTTTATAAGTTTTTAAGCGATTTAAAATAGAACAAATAAACCAGAAATTAATTTTATAGAACACATTACACATCGCCATCTAGCCCTAAGCTAAGCAACTAGGCTTGTGTTATAGTGGCTAGATGTCGGATCGAATACTTACATAAATATATACTTTTTGAAGTTATACTTCTTTAGCCGCGTTATGAAAAAATGATGAGAGTGAATTTTTATGATGCGCGCGCACCGTGACACGGAAAATTCACATGTTGAAGTTGTCCGCAAACCCAAGATGACAGCTGTCATAAAACCATGTTGAAGTTGTCCGCAAACCGCAAGATGACAGCTGTCATAAAACCAATGAAACCGAAAATGAGGTTAGTTCAAAGAGGTACTACTACATAATTATTTTAATGTAATTATTTATTTAAATATTATGTGACTGGAAAATTATTTTTTAATGATGCCAAAGAAGTATAACTTCTCATGCGCGTACATAAGTACACGCACCCAATTTTTTTTTTAAATATTTACTTAAATATACATATAGAAACACCCAGACCATATGTATTATGGACGATATAAATATTAGTTTGCCCACCGCCGCACCACACAATGAGAATTCCTTCTCTCTAAATTTTTTTGTTAAGGTGAAAGGGTACCGACGCTCTTTCCATACAAACGTAGTCAACTGTTTCCTCCCTCGATAATGACACTAGCATAAATATTTTTGTGCCATAAAACCTAAAACTGCTAGCTATAATTGCCATGACTAAGCCCCTATGTTTTGGTTTTTTTCATTTTCTAATTATCATAGATTTAAAAAACCAAAACATAGGGGCCTGGTCATGGGCAGTTATAAGTTTTATGCAACAAAAATATTTGCTCTAGTGTCAGTATTCAGGGAGGAAACAGTCGACTACGTTTGTATGGAGAGAACACCCGGTACCCTTTCCTCTTAATAATAACTATGAAATTTACCAAAGTGCCCAAATAATTATATTATTTAATTCTAAAAGTTTAGGCAATTGTGTATTGTAGCAAAATGTCTCATTCAGACATTTGTACTTATAAGTTTATCCCGACACTTAATTCCGTTAATATATTCCGTTAATATCACAGACGTTGAATCTGAACGTTGGCTTCACTGATATCCATTAATATCTAAATTGAGTGGCTTTTAGCAGATCCAGCAATCTAAATAGATACACTGTATACATCGCACATGAGAATGTAGGTATTCAATGAAAGTTACTTCATCTTAGGTCGTCGTAAGTTGAACTGCGAGGAATAGATATAGCACTTTGAGTCACGAACGTAGCGTAGGTATCTTCTAGGAGAACGTGCAACATCTTAGGTCCGTATTAATAAACCGAACTCAATATCGATTTCAATCTTGAGTTTGCTCTTGAGTTGTTGCGCTGATTAATAAACCTATCTTAAGACGCGATTAAAGAGCGACGTATCACTTGAGTCATACCGTATTAATAAATCAAACTCAGCTCTCAAAATATGTCTCAAGATGTAGTTTCGTGAACTCAAGTCTGATTGCGGGTCATACAAATCTTACATTTTTTTAAATATTTTCACATTAAAAACAAGTTGACAGCAAAATATGACGACACTACCTTCCATAGGGTAAGAACATATCATTTAAGGTAAGAACAAAGCGTTACTGTCATTCAAGATCAGTCTCAAATCTCAAGAGCGATATCAGCCTGGTTAAAACTTGAGTTTTATCTATTAATTAACGCCTAACTTAAGATAGTGACCACATCTCAAGACTCACTCGATTGATACGCACTCAAGATCGATATTGAGAGCGATTTATTAATACGGGCCTTAGACCGTATCATCACTTACCATCGTGTGAGATAGTTAGTCAAACGCTGACCTAGATATTATTGAAAAAAAATCAACTCCTATCCCGTAGAAGTTCAAACTCATCTTTAGAAAATGTATAAGTATATATATATCTATAAAAACCTAATGTATAAAGTACTAACTGCGCCCTGCGGTTTTACGCACGTCGTGATTTCCTACAAACACAGAAGTACATAACAATTCCTACAAACTACATAATTTAGCAACCTTTTTTTGCACCTTTAGAGATCGAACTTCAAAAATTCTTTCTTAGTGCGCGCCTACGTCCCAAAAGAACCCCCATGCGAAGTTCCAGACTTCTAGCTCTTGTAGTTTCAGAGAATTTCTTGAGACATTTTCTCTTTTATAAAATATAGCGACCCGCCCCGGCTTCGCACTATTATATTATGCATGTATTATAAACCTTCCTCTTGAATCACTCTATCTATTAAACAAACCGCATTAAAAACCGTTGCGTAGTTTTAAAGATCTAAGCATACATAGGGACAGACAGAAAGTGACTTTGTTTTATACTATGTAGTGATGATGACTAGCGACCCGCCCCGGCTTCGCACGGGTATATTATGCATATATTATTTATACATATAAACCTTCCTCTTGAATCACTCTATCTATTAAAAAAACCTCATCAAAATCCGTTGCATAGTTTTAAAGATTTAAGCATACATAGGGATATAGGGACAGAGAAAGCGACTTTGTTTTATACTATGTAGTGATGAAGTGATATAGTTTATTTATGCACCAAACTTATTAGATTGTCTTTTATCGTTGACTCTGCAACATTTTCATACCTACTGTGTTTTAAAAAAAAACGCATCAAAGTGCGTATACCGTAGTTTTAAAGATCTAAGCATACATATGGACTTTGTTTTATACTATGTATGATGTAATTTATGCACAGAAATATTAAAATTGTATTTTACCGCGGTTGTCTCTGCAACATTTTCATACCTTATGTGTTTTTTTTTTAAATTTTAAACAACACAGTATATTTCTTTTATTAAGTACCTACTAGCTGCTGCCGGCGACTTCGCACGGATGGTAGTTTTGTTTTATATACTAAAACCTTTCTCTGGAATCACTTTATGTATTAAAAAAAACCTCGCATCAAAATCCGTTGCGTAGTTTTAAACATCTAAGCATACATAGGGACAGACAGACAACAGAAAGCGACTTTGTTTTATACTATGTGATAAGGGATTCGCTTCTTAATGAAATTCTAACGTACGTACATAACTTCATACTTGCTTCGGTCTGTTTGACTAAATGGCTTTATGTTAAAGCTAAATTCCATGAAAAGCTTTTCGAAGCTTTTTTAGTGATAAGCAAATAACTACTTAATCCTTATTAATCTAAATCACAAAGCTCGCAGCCCGTCGATTCACAACGTCCATCCGTAGTGGCAAAGAAAATCTTAAGCGGGAAGCGACTTAGTTTTATACTATGTAGTGATGTAACCAGTAGTAGTTTAATTTTTCCAAAATTTGATGAACCATTATGTTACAACTACAGTATATTACGTAACGAAAATTTCCATGCCAATAACGATGAAACATCTCAAAGAAAGTCCCAGACAGAATCCAGTGAAGTAAACCAGCGAAATATTGAATAAAAGCAGCCTCTCGTATCACAAGCACAGTTGAGAATGTTTCGAGCACAAAATGTTACCAAGAGTGGCGTAGCTACAGGGTCTCAAGTCGGCAAACGCCGCGGGCCCCCAGCCGGAACGGGCCCCCGGTCAGAGGAGAATCTCAACTCTCAACATTTAGTACATATGTATTACACATTTGGAAAAAAAAGTTTTGTCTTTAATTTATTTAAGTTATAGGTAAGTAGGTAACTAATGGCCCAAAAAACTCTCTGCAACTAAGTTGCAGTAACAAAAAAGTTTTTAAGCTATTGCATAGCTTTTATCGCGGGCTTTGAGCGCGGCGACCGAATCAAGAAATTCCGTAACGAAAATAAAACCTAACACCGCTTACCATGTAACTTTTTTTGTTACAGTAACTTAGTTGCATAGAGTTTTTGGGCCAACATTTTTGAACAAAAACATTGTTTTAGACTTTTTAGTGTAAGTGTGAAAATACTATTTTAGCTTTATATTAGGGCGGGGCGGCAGGCATTTTTTTGTTACAGTAACTTAGTTGCATAGAGTTTTTTGGGCCACATTTTTGAATAAAAACATTTTTTTAGACTTTTTAGTGTAAGTGTTAAAAAATACTATTTAGGTTTCTTTATATTGGGGGGCAGCCAGCCAATGAATTTGCCACGGGCCTCGAACGGTATAGTTACGCCACTGCCAAGAATGTTGAGTTGTGAGAACTAAGCATCCATCCCACGTAAGCAGACCTTTACAAGTTCCTTGAGTTGTAGTTGTACACATTTGTTTCAAAAACAGATGTCGGGTACTCGTGTTAACTCAACTCATTCACATGAGTACCTGTGGAGGTCTTAGAAACTTGGTATGTTCTAACGTTACAGAATCGGGTAACTTTTGTAACATAATCTGTAAATTTTAAACTGAAAACAGTCAGTAGGTACAGAGAAAAAAGCTTGAACCAATTTATAAGCCTCTCCGTATAGACGCTAATAGAAACTTAATTTCTTGGTTTTAGTAAAAAAAATTATAAAGCAGTATTCTTAATTTAAAAGCAATGTTCGTAAATTAAAAATACTGCCTAATATTTTCAAGAATCAAAATAGTATATTATTGCAAAGGCCGGTAAATAAGCAATTGCAGGTCAAGTATGAGTTTAAAGGCCGAGCTGGCGAGGAATTAAATCCATTGCAGGAGCGTTTTTTTTAATTTGGAACATTAGAGCGCTCCAGCAAACGGCGTGCTAACGCTCCTGCAATAAGTTTGACTTTCTTTGTCCGTAAATTCGATACTTCGCGTGTTCTTTTTTCGAAAATAATGTCAATATTTCCATGCATGTTTAAGAAAAAATATCTATACTAATGGCGTCTATATAGTGAGTATTATTTTTTGCTTCAAGAAACCTTTTTTTTTCTATGTACTAGGTACTTGTCATTGTCAAGGTCAGTTTTCAGTATCAAATTAATCAACACTAAGGCAATCTACGCACGTCTTGGTCGCTTTTTCTGGCGCGACTAGGCTTAAAAAGTTTGCCTACCACGACCAAGACCCGAAAAGTTTTTTTTTTTTAAGTTTTATATTAGTGTGGAGGTACTAGGTATAGGTATTAATATGATTAGACACATTTATATACCACTTTTAAAGCTTATAAACTTCACATTGTGTTCAAGTGAAAGTAAAATACCTATACCTATTGACCTGGGGGGTCTTAAATGGCTTCTTTCGACGAATCGTATCAGAATCGTAATACGAATTGGATATTACTTATTTCATGTGTAGGTAATCACTACATAGTATAAAATAAAGTCAATTTTCGCCGTCCCTATGTCCCTATGTCCCTATTTCCCTTTGTATGCTTAGATCTTTAAAACTACGCAACGGATTTTGATGCGGTTTTTTTAATAGATAGAGTGATTCAAGAAGAAGGTTTATATGTATCGGGTCGCTAGTTTTATAATAATACCGAATCACATCGCGACCATCGCGTTTTGTATCATAAATAAATAATAAATTATAGATATAAATACTTTATTTGTACAACACACAAGAAACATTAAAAAAAGAAATATAAAACGAAAAGCTTACTAACTAAAACATTGACAACACAGCAAACATTTAAAATCATAAAAATATTGAAAAATAATGTATGTCAGACGAAGCTGTATAGATTTAAAGTCTTTTGCCTGCCCTTTTGGGACTAAGTATATAAAAAAAAGATTGCCTAAAAAATAGTAAACATGAAAATAACCTAAAATTCTTAATTTAACTCTAAATTTTTTTTACTTTTTCTGTTTTTAGTATTTGTTGTTATAGCGGCAACAGAAATACATAATCTGTGAAAATTTTAACTCTCTAGCTATCATGTCCCCTGAGATACAGACAGACAGACGAACGGACAGCGGTCTTAATAATAGGGTCTATTGAGAATTAACCTCCTCCTTTTTTGGACACGGTTAATCACACCCAAAATAAAATCTATTTCGTTAGCTGAACACGATAGAATACAGTATAGAATTTTTGTCTGTTTGTTTGTTTGAACCAGCTAATCTCATATACTACCTAATAGATTTCAACGAGGTCCACACGAATATGTTCAGAAATTACCAGATTAACATTTAGGGTATGTTTTAGGGTATATTTAACCGACTTCAAAAAAAGGCGGTTCTCAGTTTGACCCGTATATGTGTCAGTATGTATGTTTGTCCGTGAAGTCTTCAGATACAGTAGAAATACCTATACTATATACCTACACTAAAGATGAATAAATAAAAAAAAATCAAAAATAAGTACCTATTATTCAGAACTTTTATGCTAACGCCACTTAAAAACTGTCATTTTCGATTTACTTTGACAAGGTTCCATCCCCTTCTCATCGCGCGCGGATTATACTACGACATTACTACTCGTCTTCGAAAGTATCCATTTTAAACCTGCTGCTATGCTGAACTGTACACATTTGTATTTAGACTCATCTTAAAAGATGTCTAACAATGTTCCCGACACGTGAGTCACGATTTCCTTCAACTAATGCAAAGTACACAACTCGCGTTTCACAAACATCAAGGGATAAAAATTGCTCGACTTCGCTTTATTTACAGGTGTTTTTAAACGAACTTTGTTTAAAAAGGACTGTGTATTTGTTACTGGACAAACCGAACCTACCAATCGTGATGCAACATAAGCGACGTAAAAGCCAGCGTAAAAAAACTGCTTACCTAAAAAAAACTGGCCACGTGCGAGTTGGGCCACGCGCATTGTAGAGTTCCGTAATTGTCAGTCACAATATTTAAATTTCGAAGGAACTCTATTACTCACTAACAAAGCCTACTTAGCTGTGATCATTTTCCTTTTATATAAATTCGTTATATAACTACATACTACTATATCAAAGAAAACCATTCAGCTGGAAGACACCATTTAGCTGACACTAGACTCCTAAAAAAATTTTTAAGCTTAATATTTTGGAAACAGAGATGAAAAAATGTTTTTGCATAATATTTGTAATAGACATGGCCAAAGATACTTTAGTGAGAAAAAAAAACGTTTGTTGTGTGTCGGCGTGATTCATTTATGTAACTATATTAATTCAATACCAAATTACAGCTTTCTAGAACTAATAGTCTATGAGCTAAGCCGTGGACGAACGGACATGGCGAAACTATAAGGGTTCCTTGTTAGCACTACCGAACCCTAATATATAGTGATTGGTTTTCTTCACGCTACTAGTGTTCCTGGTTGGGGCTGAACTTTATTTTATAATGTTTTGTTGAAGCCCGCCGACCCAGCTCCTGTTACCTACATAGTTATGTAGTTGTGAGGTCCTTTTGTTGATTTTGTAAAGAGATTCTTTGATTGAAGGATCTAAAGTGTTCAGTTACTTTGTCGCTATTAAGGTTCGATGGGCTAAATTTTGAGATTTCTCGATCAAATTATATAGGACGCAACGGTTTCAGTCTTAAATTTCAAGGGTCAAAGATTCTCAATAAGGTAATATATCCACTTAGGTATTCTGTAACACTGGAAAATTTTACTTTCACCTTTCAAAGAAACTAATGATTATGTAGTTTAGTTCCCGCCTCAGACAAGTATTTATGCTTAGATATTTGTCTGTGGTATGGTTGTTTCTATGTATTATGAATAAGGTACTAGACGTTATTCGTAGAACAAAAGTTGTTTGTGTAGATGCACAGAAGTGGCCCTCAACCGTATGCTAATATAATTACAAATAACCCGTATAGAAGGCAACAGTCTCAGTCTTAACTTTCATAGAGGACAAAAAGGTCAAGGATTCCCAATATATCTACTTAGGTATTCTGTATCACTGGAAAATTTTACATTGACCTTTCAAAGAAACTAATACCATACATTGATTATCAGTTATTCCAATATTTGTGTTGGTATATCTATTTTTGGGGACGAGATTGTTCGATTACTTTGTGTAGGACATCATTGAATTTTTAACAAGTATTTGCTAGTATTTGGTACTTATTGGGTACCTACTATACCTGGTTTCTACGTAAGAAACAGTATTTTTTGGTACCTCAAACATATCTACGCGTCGAATTGAGAACTGCTTAAAATTCGGTTAAAAACAAATAAGATTTCGGCCCAATATTTTGACGTTTCGATGTTTTGGCCCTTTATCACTGTAAAATGGTTATTAAATTTTTGACCCTTCATATAACATACCTATTAAAATGAATGTATTCCAATATTATAAATGCGAAAGTTTGTGTGTTATGCATTTTGATATGTTTGTTACTCCTTCACGCAGAAACATCTACTAAGCCGGATTGTTATCAAGAGATGGGAGTCCTCGAATAACACAGGCTTTTTATCCCAATCCCGATCTCGGACTTATACGGTTGAAGCCACGGTGCGCAGCTAGTGTATAAGTAAAATAATCTATACATATAAAATGCTTTGTCCTGACTGACTGACTGACGGATTAACGCACAGCCTAAACCGCTGATCGTAGAGACCTGAAACTTGGAGGGTATGTTCTTTGTATGATGATGTAGGCATCCGATAAGGAAGGATTATCCGAATTTCTACCCCTTAGAGGGTGAAAGAGAGGGGCTAAGTTTGTGTAGGACAAAGTGATTCCATGGTCCATTTTCGACTTCTACAGAAGCTATAGTATTATTATAAAATTCATATAGGTATAGGCAACATTTTAATTTCATTCTCCCGTCTCCGTATGTGTACACAAACATACGGCGTTATTGTTGTGTGTCCACGGTTAGAACGAGAGGTAAATGGGACCGTATCCATTTTGAATGAGCTGTCTCAGCGAGAAAGCGGCCATGTTCGCAATGCGGACTTAAAAACGCACACAATCATCAAAATCGGTTAAAAGGTTGTTTGGAAAGGCAACTGGCTGCTTCTGCATACAAAATTTATTTAGATTTATTTAGGCCATTTAACAAATATTGATGGTGATTTTAAATTGTATAAAAGGTCTCTTTATTAAGGTCTCCGTGCCATATGGGAAATATATTTTGACTGCCTAATGTGCAACAGCTGGTCTACCTTGCCTATTTTGCGGTAAACGTTTTTTGTGTTTTAATAACTATGCCACAATCTTGGGAATTCATTCTTGTTAAAATGGTCAACGGGTATACAGTTTCTACTGCCTTCTTACCTTTACTCGCGTCCCTCGAATGCGCCCGTTTTGGGGTATTTGAGCCACGAAAACGTGCTACATTTTAGACCGCATCGTCACTTACCATCGTCTGAGATTGTGGTCAAACGCCGACCTTTTTATTAAAAGAAATAAATAAACAAGATGCAAGTCACATCGCCAACGTCATCTGTTAGTTTGGCAACGTTAATTAATTTAATTACGCACCCAATGAAATTATATAACGATAAATTTGATTCACTATTTTTAGCCGCCAATATAAGTCTCCGAAAAAAAACTTTAATTACTTCTATTAGCTCGGAAAATCGGAATTTTTTAAAAGCTCCACGGATAATTAGGGCTTCTTTATCTTCACTTGCTAAGAGAGAAACTTTGTTCGAGTTTCATTGGTATGTATAACGCTGCGGATGAATTTTTCATTCGTGATAAAAACTGTTGCATAATAACTGAAGACATAGATAAAATTAAGGAAAGCGTTCAATTCTGAATCCTCGAAGCAAGTTGTAAAATATTTTTTAAAGCATTATGATAGTTCAGCGTTTGACCACTATCACTTACCAAAAAAGACCAAAAAACTTTTACAAATTGCTTCAAGATTTAGATAGATAGATAAACACTTTATTGCACCATAAAAACAAAAACGAAAAATGATTACATAAAAAAAAAAATAACACAAAATAAATGCTAAAAGAAAATTAATATATTAAGATTTCAGAATTGAAAGCTTTTTTATTTATTTTATCTTATCAAGATATGATAAGACCACTATCACACCTGCCTGATGGTAGGTGACGATGCGGCCTAAGATGTATCACGCTTTCCTAGAAAATACCTAAAAAAAACTGAAAGTAACTTTATTCTCTTCACTTGAGTAAATAAAAACCTCAATTCTTTAATACTATCTTTATGGAAATTAACAAAAAACAATTACAGCAAGTTAACAACAACAGTTAGGTAAGTTTTTTAGCAGTTTCGAGAATTCAGAATGAAACGATTTCCTATTTAACATTTCCGTTGTAGAAAAATTTAAACTTACTAAATTTTGTAGTAAAATTTACTTATTTATTTATTTATTTATTTTTATTTATTTATTTATTTGGAAATCCAACAGCTATTATAAAGATTTAACAACAGTATAACAATAGAAAGCCAATTACAGGATCTCACGAATAAAAAATAGAATAATATAATAAGATAAGGAGTGAGCGATCTCCTTCAACTATACCTCCTACAAGTCATTATGACAGAAATTAAAAACGAAATAATGACATTTTGATAAACAAATTACTGTCAAAGTTCTTAAGCCGAAGTGGCATGACCAGAAGCGCGATAGAGGTTGCCTTAGAAACAGTTTTTGGGTATCAACCACTAAAATCCATAGAATGATATTACTACTGTCGTAAAGGTAAAGAAATGCTTTGTATCGTCATACACTTCAAATCACGATTAGAGTGATTTTCCTCGAAAAAAAAAAACGTGAAAATCCTAAATACGTAAAGTACGTACGTACGTCCTAAAGTGACGACCCAGTTGGCACAATGGTCACCATGCCGGACTGCCAAACATAGGGTTGCGGGTTCGATTACCGCCACAGACAAGTATTTATGCTTAGATATTTGTCTGTGGTCTGGGTGTCTGTATGTATATTAAGTATATATTTACAAAAGAAAAGTATTTATGTAGTATATCCGTTGTCTAGCACCCATAACACAAGTCTAGTTACTTAGCTTGGGGCTAGATGGCGATGTGTGGAATGTCCTGCAATATTTATTAATATTTATTTATTATTAAATAATCGTCATTTTTTTAAGCTTTTTCAATTTTACTGCGACTGTAAAGAAAAAACAAGTACAAAATTTATATTTTCATAAACTTTACATCAAATCCCATAAGGTAGACCGAGATGGTTTTTCACTAAAATAGATGTAAGTCTTGTAGTTACATAAAACATTTAAAACGCCATTTCGCGGCGCGCGGGGGAAAGGGATAGAATCATTGCGCGGCGCGTGCTTGGGAAAGGGATAGAGGTTTTCAGGTCCTATCTTCACCTTAAATAATCTACACTAATATTATAAAGAGGAAAGATTAGATTTGAAATCATTTCTTAAGGTGAAAGGGTACCTGCGCTCGCTCCATACAAACGTAGTCAACTGTTTCCTCCCTGGATAATGACACTAGCACAAATATTTTTGTCCCATAAAACCTAAAACTGCCAAGACTATGCCCCTATGTTTTGGTTCTTTTTCATTTTCTAATTATCATAGAAATTAAAATTAAAAAAGTTAAAATATAAAAAAAAGCAGAGGGGCATGGTCATGGCAGTTTTAAGTTTTATGCACCAAAAATATTTGCTCATGTGTCATTATCCTGGGAGAAAACAGTCGACTACGTTTTTAATAGTTTGTATGGAAAAAGCCCCCGGTACCCTTTCCTCTTAAGACTATAAATATTCCAAATATTCAAGTTCAAGTTCTTTGTTGCAAATCATGCTGACAAAAGGTGATACCATAACCTATCTAGTTATAGTTAGGTTATGGTTACGGTTATTCCAACCTTCCTTCCAAACATTAAATATGGAAAACGTCAGAAGCGAGAAGCAAAACTAACATTGATGTCTAGTCAACTATTAGTTTCCATAAGCATAGTTATTTACGAACGGTCGGAGTCACTTGATATGGAAGCCATCGGAAAGCTTATTTATTAATCTTTTGACACAACGGCAACGCGTCAAACGTTCCGTAACAAGGGATGAGCACTTCGGTGTCCTTTTGTAGATAGATAGTAACTGCCTTTGAAGGCGAATGACCACTTACACATGGGACTGAAGGGTTTAACTACAAATAGCTGTTGAAAAGGATTTATTTTTGTAACTTATTTATGTGAAGCAGATAATAAAATATAACTATAGGTAGTCGTTCTGTGGATAGTAGAGCTAGCAAGGAATGAGAAGGCGTTACCACTGGTAGAAATCAAAGTCAAAATCACATTGAAACGTTTTAAAAATTAAGTTAGGATGTGTACCTTCAGACGCGCCTACCAATGAGAAAAGTGAACTAAAAGTAAATGCAATTTACTGCATTTTAAACAATGGTTCTGTTCATCACTCCGAAGATTTTCATCATTTTTACACCTATTTTTTATTTAAGAGACTAACTTGAATTTACTACTTCACTACATAGTATAAAATAAAGTCACTTTTCGCCGTCCTTATGTTCCTATGTATGCTTAGATCTTTAAAACTACACAACGGATTTTGATGCGGTTTTTTCGATAGATAGAGTGATTAAAGAGGAAAGTTTTTAGATATAATACATGCATAATACAGCCGTGCGAAGCCGGGGCGGGTCGCTAGTTTTAAATAAGAAAAAAACATCGAAACGAAAGGAACACCCACAATTTAAAAAAACATATTCGACCGAAAACAGTTGGCCATTGATTGAAAATCGTAGCAGTGCTACGGTTTGCTACAGCTACGAATCGTTGTAGCTTTTACTTTTGACTCTCAACTATAGCTATTACCTGATTGGATGTGCTACAGTAGCGAGGAGTGAAATTTATTTGAAGGTAAGCCTATCTCATCTCGTTTATGTGACGACCCTGTTAGCACAAAGGTCACCATGCCGGATTGCCAAACAAAGGGTTGCGGGTTCGATTCCCGCCAAAGCCATGTATTTATGCTTAGATATTTGTCTGTGGTCTGGTTGTTTCTATGTTTTAGTAAAGATTTACAAAAGAAAAGTATTTATGTAGTATATCCGTTGTCTAGCACCCATAACACAAGTCTAGTTACTTAGCTTGGGGCTAGATGGCGATGTGTGGAATGTCCTGCAATATTTATTTTAATTTTTTTTATGTGGTTTAGGTCGTTTAGGTCGTATTGAAAAGAGATAGGGCTACAAAGGTGAAATGATAATGCTTTGAGTGATAACGCCGCCCTTTGTGACACTTAGACTTAAGCTTTGTTTTTTATTATTAACTAGCGACCCGCCCCGGCTTCGCACGGCTGTATTATGCATGTATTATATCTAAAAACCTTCCTCTTGAATCACTCTATCTATTTAAAAAAACCGCATCAAAATCTGTTGCGTAGTTTTATAGATCTAAGCATACAAAGGGATATAGGGACGGCGAAAAGTGACTTTATTTTATACTATGTAGTGATGTTATTTGAAATTGGTGTTTAAAATAAAGAATTTATCTATCTATCTATCTAACACAGGTAAGCCGTCAGGAATCGAGTTGTATGGACTCCTTGCTACTGCTGTGTTATCAATAACTTTCGGCAAAAGCTTCATTTTCTTCAATAATAATCCAAACTTCCCTAACAATCCGACTTACTAACAAAAAAGTCGGAAAGAGTCATCCCCTGAGGTTCCAATTATTTTCCCTTGTACAAACTACACAAAACTGCTATTAAGTGTCTCTGATCAAACGTATCATGACCCACATAAAGTATATAGTATCAATAATGCATTAACACCCTTAAGGACACAGAAAAAGAGTTCAAAATCCTCTACCTGTTTTTGTTCTAGCGTGTAAGTCTCATTAATAACTGAACACCTAATACATTAGAGAACGCTTAGTAATTCCGCCGTCAGTTTTATCGATGAGGACATGTCGAGGCAAAGTACGCTGTAGTCCACATGGAAGTGCGAAATCATGTTAGCGTCGATCATTTGACCTACATCTAAAACTATCGTACAGTTTCAATGGTAGAAGAGGTGAATTTACTGTAAATCGGTATTTGTAAAGTGTACTTTGTAGAACGAGCATAATATTTACTCATTCTCAAAAATGAATTCCTCTGGCGCGAAAAAAGTGACGACGACGCGCGTTGCGCTGTGAATCTGATTTAACAGTTTTATTTAATTCTTATGATTGATAATTATACATGTACTTGTAGCACATAACTTGTAGGTTTGAACGCACATTTCCAAATATCTATTTTTTGCCAATCACTCTTTAGTATCATTTTTAAGTAATTTTTTATACGGTTGGTTATTTAGTGATGTAGTAACGTAGTAAACATTATTTAAGTCGATTATAAAAGAAACAACCATTCGTAAATTAATATCGGTCGAGAGAAACAATGAAAAATAAATCTAAAATGGAAAAGACTAGAAATAACATCAACTCAAAAGCTACAATTTCAGTTGAAATGAGGAACTTCGCTTTTATATATTCTGGTGGTTAAACTGATTTGACTTTACAACATCCTCCAATCTCAACGGTTAAGAACCACTATCTCTATTTTAACAAAATTCTATGCCATTTAAAATTGCATATGATTCGAACATAATAATACAAAACCGGTATTCTGCCTAATAACATTTGAATTTTGGCTCGAAACTTGAATAAATATTAAGTTTCTACTGACCATTTTTAAACACAGTAGTGTAAATTTAATTCAGATTTTGTGAATAATTTGTTGAATGTCAATAGATTTTTTCCAAAGTAACTTTTAACTGAAAAAAATTACTTGCTCTATAAAATCAGCTTTTTTGTTGGCAATCTGGTCTAAAGCAAAGGCAAAGCCCGCCGAGATCAAGTTTAACAAAAGCTTTACAGCCATGTGCCATGTTTACGTTCCCAAAAGAGTTCTTTCGTCTACCGCGCCAAATTGAATTTCCGTCTCGTTACATTTAGATAAGCATTAAGAACTGTCGACTTTTGGTTCAATTTTCAAAAGAATTTTTCCTGATTTTCTTACCCGCGATTATGTTAATGTCATTTTTTGTAACATGTAGATACTTGCTACAATATATACACCTATTTCCTTCTCTACGTATAATCAGAAACTTTTGCGATTCGTGTATAATAATTGTATTATCTAAGAACTTTCTTCTCTTTTGTTGCCAAATGGTTCCATTTTGTGTAACAACGAACCGAGTTTTCATTTGTTTCGCTAAACAATCAGCTGTCAAAATTGACTTCGGGCAATTAGGGGTGGCGGTATGAAAGCGATTTGAGTAAAACTTTGTTGTTCACGTCGCGTCGCTCGGTCGTGGACTCAGCACAATGTCACTCCGAAGACGATTAATCATTGCGTTTTGTTTCCCAAGATGCAAACACCTCATAAATAGTTCGTTAAGGATGACGATGGAGAAACTTTGAATTGGAAATCCGGTTAACTCTTTGTCCTAACAGACGCAGATTAGATTGTGGAATTTGTTGTATTTTAAAAGATTGCGTTAGAATTTTGTAACAGAGAGTTAATTTGTAAACGCCAAGTGTCCGGTTTTGTTGCTTCAATTTAATTAAAGGCCGGAGCTTCTATGAGAATCCACGAAAAATCTATTAAATTAAAAGAGATGTAATCAGAATCCGAGTAGTCCTTTGCCCCCTGGGTAATATGTAGTTGCGTTTGTATGCAAAGGCTTTCCAATTTATTACAGGGAGCGGTCGACGAGAACGAACTGGACAAAGGACTTGCTGCCTCATGTCTGAGCTGTTGCAATTTCAAGGTGCTAGATAATAGGTGGCTCTTTGTCCATTCAATTACTAGAAAGGTCAAGAACCACAAAT
Organism: Idaea aversata; assembly: GCA_907269075.1. NCBI lineage: Eukaryota > Metazoa > Arthropoda > Insecta > Lepidoptera > Geometridae > Idaea > Idaea aversata. The sequence continues at coordinate 7,400,150 of OU026084.1, forward strand.
TTATCTTCACACTCGAACGAATAGTTAGGTCCATCTAATGTTTCTATTCTCACAGGCGATTTTCAATACGAACTTTGTAATGTCCTATGTATGACTGAAACATTACATTCATTGCAAGGGTTAAGTTAATATTGTATGTATCATAAATTGAATTGTAAGTACCTATATATTTTTTAGATATTCGCATATAATGATTTAATTATTTATTTGGTTTTTTAAGTATTTATAATATGTATATATGTACCTATGTATAGATATTTATGTATACTATGTATTATTTGTATGTATGTATTATTATTATGTTTATGTTGTTATTTGCATGCTATTTTATTTCCTTACTTTGGACACCCTACCCCTCACCTTCCTCAACTTCTTGTCCATCCAAAGGATGCCTGGAAGAGATAATTTTGAGTGATAAGGCCACCTATTGTTACACTAAGACTTAAGCTTCCTTTTTTATGTTTAAAGTAATTTAAAATTTGTGTTTGTAATAAAAAATTATCTATCTATAAATGTTAGGTTACTTACGTTAAATTTCTTTTTACTCCTGAACAATGTAATTTTTATCAATAGACACCGCCATTGATCTGTAAACCCCCAGAGAGCACAATCTCTGGGGTTTTGCAGCATTGAAGGTTTCTTAATAGCGATTTTTATTGAGTCATCGGCATACAATCGCTTAGTTCGAGAGTTGGTAATATCTCGCCATTTCTAATATCCGTCACTTGTCAATTGAAAAGGTTTTTATATGAAACCTTACATTGCGTATTCGATGGGTTAAAAGAGGGTCGTCGAGCCATGTTATAGCCATTGCCCGTCTGAGACACGGATCTAATACTTCACGGACATTTTATATGAAGCTGGCAGAAGCTGTTAAAACGAGGTGGTATGACCACATGAGTAAAGAATACAACGTATGACCATTAGCGCGATAGAGGTGTCTTAGAAACAGATTTTGGGTATCAACCACTTAAATCCATAGAATGATATTCCTACTGTCGTCGTAAAGAAATGCTTTCTATTGTCATACACTTCGAAACCCGCGATTAGAGTGATATGCCTCGATAGAAAAAAATCGTGAAAAAAAAAATCGTTATCTTTTTGAGCTTTTTCAATTTTACGGCGACAATTTTACAAAATTTATATTTTCATGCAGAGCTTCATATTAAATGTTTGTAAAGTTTTGACTCCGTGACTCAAACGGGCAATAGTTCAGACATGGCTCGGACCCGGCACACCCGGGTATATACAGACTAAATTTTTTCATTGAACATTGAACAAAGCTTTTTAAGTGTTACAAAGGGACGCTAAATCTATCATATTATGGTCTTGAACACATAAACCCTGGTTATAAATATATTTTCCACTAGTTCACAATTCACTATGACTCCAGTTCACTATAGGAATGAATTAAAATTGAACAAGTCGGAAAGATTGAATGCTTGTTCGATAGAAAAGTCATGTAGCCTGCTTTCACCTGAAGGCTAACGTTTGCGACGGTATTTGAAAGAGTCGCGTTCGGACATAAAGCCGATTGATACCGCGATGGATAGTTTAATAATTCAAGAGGATGACCGGCTTCGACCGTGTCCACGGCCTGTATCTGGTCAAACAAAGGAATGGATTTGGGTCGACTTACAAATAACATCACCACGATAAGTTTTAAATTTTTAATGTTTGTCCTTTCGTTGTAAATAAACCCTACAATAACTTTTTCCTAAGTTAATAGCATTCGGAATAGTGATTTATTTAACTCGTAAAAGAGAACTATAAACATACCTACAAGGCCACTATTCGCATTGGAGTTGTACTTATACCACAATCACTATGAACTACAAATATTTTGCTTGAAGTTTTATTGCAGTAATAAAAATACATTCTAGTTTTCCATGATGGCACATAAATTCGATAACCGAGTACTGTAAAGTAAATTTCCAGACGAATATTCTTATTTCAATATACATGATTCAACTATAATACAACATTTTACTTTTGAGTAATAAAAATATCTAATAATACGTTAACTAGATAAGTTAACTTTCGAGTTATATGTAATGTAAATTCATACTAACAGATGTCGCTAACGAAACTTAATTCGTAAAGAGGTTAATGCGATTCTTAAACTTGACTATGACGGTACTTGACTAAGTGGCGGAATTGGTAACGCATGAACGGTATTCAAAGGATGCGAGTTCGAGTCTCGTCTTAGTCGCAATTTTTGAAGATGCATTTTTCCTTAAAAATATTTTCAGATAGCCCAGTGCAGGCTTAGCACTAGTAAACAGTAACGACAACAAGGTAGTATATATAGTACCCATAATTCTCCAGTATCCAGATCACTACCATCCCATCACAATAGCCTTAATAGTTTTTTCCTTTAGTTTATCAATAGTTCTATTCAAACCAGAGGTGGTCCTTGGTTGCATTTATAGTCCAGGCAGGGATAATCGCCGGGTTGGTGTCACATCCTATGTGTGTTCAGTCTACTGTGCTATTAAACTTCTTATTGTAAAGGGCCTCTACGTGTTGGCTTCAGCTTCACGCACGCCTTCCAAAGATCCATAGGCTCCATAACCCTGCGTTATGGGACACATAACTACAAGATGGCAGAACAGAATTTCTTCCTGCATTTACAAAAAAGTGTCATGGTAATATTTTATGACGTCATGCGTCAGGGTAACATGATCATGACGCGTCCGTTCCCGTTAGCAAACAGAGTATTCAATAATGATATCGATCATCTGGGCTTGTGTTATAGTGACGAGTAACGAATAGAAGACAAATTTAAAGGAAAAAAAATAAAGGAAAAAAAGAAGAAAAAAAAAACTCAATTTTTCATCGTTTTCTTATGACGTTATCATGTAAATTTCCTTTATTCGTTTATCATCCGTAAACCGACTTTACTGCAAACGAAATTAAGTCCAATTTATTTCAATTTCAGTCTCATACGAGTATCTGTTGAAAATGCATCGCATTGATGAGTGATATAATTTCCGGGTGTAGCTTTTGCAGTTGCCTGACTTCCTGCACTGCTACGTTACACTAATAGGGCTGTCGAAGTCCTGAGTTTCGAATCGACAAAGGGAATGACAATTAGCAAGTTCACGTGTTCACAATTTCACATACGGATTCGGTTATTCTCGCTGACATCCGATCGTGTTTAACGAGTTTTTTATCGACTCTATTTTCGACTTAAAGGATTATCTCATTAATGAAAGTTTTTCGGTTTCTACTTTTAGGATTAACCAATTGAAACTTCGTAATAAAAGTAAGTTTCAAGCGTCTTTACAAGAAGAAACCTAAACTTGCCCCTGGTCTCTACGTATATGAAATCCATTTCAAACATGCTTTAACGAGATTCGTGTATTGAATAGCTAATAGATAATACCTACCCATACTATATTAGTGTGTAGTTGCATTTAGAAGAACATTTTCATTCATTCAAAGTAATAATACGTAAGTACATACATACATACATACATACATATTGCAAGATAAATATTGCAAGATATTGCTAGCAAGGTTATGTGTTATGGGTGCTAGACAACGGATATACTACTTCAAAACTTTTCTTTTGTAAATATATACTTAAAATACATAGAAACAACTATATCACAGACAAATTTCTAAGCATAAATACTTGTCTGAGATGGGAATCGAACCCGTAACCCTGTGGGTATGGCAGTCCGGCACGGTGACCATTGGAACGATCCAATATCCGTATTATGACGACATAATTATGATGAAAGCTATGGTTAGCAAAGTAGTTGAAACATATTAAGCATAATATAAGTAAGTATGCTTTTAAACTATGGGTTACTCTAAAGCCTTTAGAACTTATTTCATTAAATGCATAGTACCGACTTTCAAAAGGAAAGCTTTCCAACTTTGTATACTTACAAAACTTTTGAACTCGGAATCTGAGTGGAAATATCCTACTAATATTATAAACAATAAATATTAAATATTGACTTTTATAACTATGAAAATCTTAATTCGAAATATTAAAATATTTTAAATTAATTTTAAACACGGCAGAGATACTGCTTGAATTTCACGTTGAAGTTCACAAATCTATGAAATTAATAAACACAAAGTAAAAATAAAATATAGATGATACTGTACGGACTTGCAGGATATTGAGTAGATTATCTTCCATTGGAATAATTTATGTTCTCGAGAAGAGAAACCTTGGAACGATCTTGGTATTAATTCTATAGATCAATATCTATCTCCACTACGTTTTTCGCAGAGGATATACGTAATAGAATACTTACAGTTCTTTTACCCTAATAAATCTATTCTACAGGTTGCATACGGTACTAAATGGTTTTTTGAAATGTTACCAGCACGTTTTTAGTAAAATTATTAAAATAGGGTGTTCTTTTTCTGTAATAAGTAATTAGATAACAATAAATTTTTTTGTTTTAAAAATAATATATCACTATATACATAGTATAAAACAAAGTCGCTTTTTCTGTCCCTATTTCCCTTTGACTGCTTAAATCTTTAAAACTACGCAACGGATTTTGATGGGGTTTTTTTTTCATAGATAGAGTGATTCAAGAGGAAGGTTTATTAATATAGCCGTGCGAAGCCGGGGCGGGTCGCTAGTAATTAATAAAATAAACACTTTAAGTATATTTAAATGTTTATTATTTACCATGTTTTTTGTTTTAATTTTGCGGAGCACGATATTTTGATGTTATTACAAACACAATTTTCTAATAATAATAATACAAAAAACATGGCAATATCCCGTTTTTTTTTTTAAATATAATTGTGAAATGACCATGGTAGTGTAAAATTCAATTTTTTATTTGTTAAAAAATTTAATTTGCCACAGATGTGAAATAAAAGTCCATGAATATTTATCATTACACGACCTTATTGTGACTATGTGACTAATAACTGCGTTGATTTAATCGAGATTTAATCACGATTTATTCACCAAAAAGTCCTTAATTGGGTAGGTCGTGTCCCTTTACTGTTGCAAAGGAAAAGTTATTACAGTTTTAGGAAACGGAGTCTCATTAGTGCTACTGTTTTACGAAGACTCGTGAAATATTCGCGGCATTTATTTCGTAAACGTCAAGTCTTGTGTAAGAAAGATTTAAGATGTCCCATTTGTTGCTTATTATGAAAGAACAGTTTATATATAATATTTTTGTAATGAGAAAATGCGAAGGAACGATGAGATGGTCTACCTGATCTATCACTTTCAAAATATTTGAAATTAAAATTAACTTGATATAAATCGCGATTTAAATATGAGCACTTACATCTGAAACATAATTATTTTTGAATATTAGTGAAATAAGTTTCGTTGTAATTATTTTACACAAATGTTATTTATAAGTTGCGTAAGGTTATGTACAATCCGTACATGACTGTACGCAATAAATACTGTTAAAGGATTGGTTGGTGGATTCACTGGTTATTTTAAATCTTTATTAAAAAAATACAATTTAGGCTTGTGTTTGACCTCATTTTACCTGGGAAGCAACGATGAGATCGAGGAAGTAGCATGTTCGCCTAGAAAGAGAACTACATTCCTGGACAACATGATGGAATGCGACGAGCCACTTTGCACGTCTGTGCTTGGCACTATGACTTTGTCCAGTCTGTGCTTGGCACTATGACTTTGTCCAGTCTGTGCTTGGCACTATGACTTTGTCCAGTCTGTGCTTGGCACCATCACTTTGTCCAGAGGGTAGTGTTAGAAGCCGCCGGCCAAGGCCCACCACCGCTTGATTGTTTACTCCATTAGTGCTACGCGGGGTTATGTGTAGAACATCAAGAGTTAAATCCTTTGGAAACGAGGATTTAGCCCTTTCTCTTAAAAATAAGCCAGTCAGAATGTAAAGTTTAACTTTACTTTGTGATTCAAAAACATATTGAACTACTAAACTTTAATTAAAAGCTTATCCAATGGTTTACTAACTATATTCAGTAAACAAACTATTTTTTCGAATTTAGAAAGCCTGTTCGACATTCCCTTAACGGTTCCTGCTACAAAAATTAAATAAATAAATAAATTAAAAATAAATATTTCAGGACATATTACACATCGCCATCCAGCCCCAAGCTAAGCAACTTAATGCTTGTGTTATGGGTGCCAGATAACGGATAAACTACTTATATACTTTTTTTTTTTTGTAAATATATACATATTATACATATAGGAAACACCCAGAACCAGAAACAAGAATTTATGGTCAGCATAAATACTTGTTCCCGGCGGGAATCGAACCCGCAACCTTCTGCGTCGCAGTCGGGTGTTCGCCCGACGCGCCACAGAGGTCGTCAAAAATTACCTGTTAAAAACATTTTGATGTATTTTTACATGGTTTTTACTGACACTGAATTCATATAATGGAACACATACACGTATGTCAAAATGAAATGGAAAGGTTTCAACGGAACGACTGTATTTCAGCAACTATCGCATGAAAATATCCACTGAAAGCCTGTATTTTACTTTAAGTCGATTGCGAATTTCGAAATGCCCTGCAGGATTCTCCATTATCGATTTATGAATTTCGTTTCAAAAACAATTTTCAAAGTAATAAAATATAAATGTAAAAAAATATTGGCAAAAGAAATGCTATATACGAAGGTTGTGTTGCATTTAGTGATTATTTTGAGTTGGTTTTTGGGGGAATCTGCTTGTGACGATCTACCATTCAATGAAAAATTGATAACTTCGTTAAGAAACGATGTCAACTTGGATTTACCAATGGATGAAGAATATGAAGACCTCAGAGCTGAGCTGCTGGCTTATCACACTGCGCTCGCGACACTTTCCGATACTGCAACCCGCCGTGAGTTTGATCACACATAAATGTTCTTAAATAAAATGAGTTTGAAATCTTACAGAAAATTCTCAATTTTCTAGTCAAGAAAATGTCAATTTTACTATCGTCTGCTTTTACATCGTAACATCGTACATTACTCGTAGCATCGTCGTTCATTAAACGTTAGGTACAAAAATATCACTAACTAGGTGCGCCCCACGGTTTCACCCGCGTAACTCCCGATCCCGTGGGAATATCCAAATAAAAAGTGGTCTATAGCCTTCCTCGATAAATGGACTGTTCAACACAAAAATATTTATTCAAATCGAACCAGTAGTTCCTAAGATTATAGCGCGTTCAACCAAACAAACTCTTCAGCTTTATAATTAACTCCCGATCCCGTGGGAATATTGGGATAAAAAGTAGCCTATAACCTTCCTCGATAAATAGACTATCCAACACAAAAAGATTTTTTCAATTCGAACCAGCAGTTCCTGAGATTAGCGCGTTCAAACAAACAAACAAACAAACAAACTCTTCAGCTTTATAATATTAGTATAGATTAATTAAGAAAGGCGGTGGTGTTAGAATTTTTATTTTTACGGTTTGCATCAGTAAACCATTGCAACAACGGCATGTTCGATGATTAAATAGATGTTTCCGTAGATAAATAAGCTTAAATTTTCAAACTGAATATTTTAATTTTGAAATCGTTAACGCAAGCATTTTTTATTACTGTAGGAGAACGGTCCACAAACTTCAATTTATGGGACATATTTTCCGAACGACCGCATAGTAAACTCTACATGCTATTTTAGAGAATTATGTTTATTACGTATCAGTTTTACTTACTGTTCAATCAATAAGTTAGCTTATTAGTATAATCCGTATAGACGAGCTGCTGAACATCGAAGCTCGTCATTTTCTTCTTTTTATGTATCCAGAAATAGTCACTGAGGCCGAAATAGGTTATGGCAACATTTATTATATAAAATTCTCGTGTTACAATTTTAGTTACCATGATACTCCTCCGAAATGGCTTGACCGATTTTTATGAAATTTTATATGCATATTTCGTAGGTAGGTCTAAGAATCGGCTATTATCTTTTTTATTTTGTTTCCGTTCGTTTTTTTTTAACAACGTTTGCCGGCACAGCAAGTCAGCTATATTATTATGCCTAAAAATCACGGCTCTAAAACTTTGTTATTTTTTTTTGTACAAATGTAATTGATGAAATCCTCAGTTATTTTATATCTAAGTATATCTATTAACTAAATCATCAGTTACTTCCATTGAATAGTGGGTAGGTAATATTTTACCAATAAATTTGACTACTTCAGAATCAGCTTCCATTAATTTTAATAAGAACATACCTTGTTATCACAGGGTCTATGAAAAGTACAACTTGCTGGACCTTAGGGGGTATCTGTGTCAACTACAAGCTGTGCGAAGGTTACAGGTCCCTTTCCGAAGTACCCGGTTGCAAGGACAAATTAAACGTCTGCTGCTTCGCATGGAACAAATTTTATGTCAGAGATTGGAGGGACTACGGTCTCGATAACATTGCTTTTCCTTGGAAACATCCTCAAGAAGTTGGAGGAAAAGGAATTTTGGAGAAGGGAAAACAAGAAGAAAAAAAGGGGAAGAAGAAAAAACCAAAGCGAAAAAAAATATCTGTGCTTTCAGATAAGTTTGGAGAAGAAAGAGTATTAGATATTAAACCTAAAGTTCTTGATCTGGCGAAGAAACCACTAGCGGGACGGGTGCCTGATAAAGATTATCAAATAACATCTATTTTACATAGTTTAAGATCACTTCTCCCCTTTTTAACGGTGAGCTCAGAGTCGGAATAAATGAAATTAAACTTAATTTAAAACTGAGTTTTAACCATAGCTCTCGTCTATAAGTGTTTCATAACTGAAACTTAATTACATTTCAAAGTTTCCATAAAACATGGTAACGATAACCAACTTCGACTTATCAATAAATCGGCGGTTCGGACAATTTAAGATTGATCGTAAACTCTCGATCATTAAATCTATACGGGATGTCAACATCTCATTTGTTACTCCTGTTTCAAATATTAATTTTAAGCTGTGTATTCAACAATGCTATGAAACAGATGAAAAGGAAAATAATTATAAAACCGAAAAAGTTATCGGATAGTTATAAAGACGTATTTATTGCGGGCCAAAGTGGAAGGCCGACTTATGGTAAGTTTGGACTGTTGAAGGATTATTTGGCTAGCTGTTTGATTTTGAACGGTAATGTGTACTGGTAAGGTTGTAATTAGGTACGATCAAGTGAAAACTACACATTATAAACCAAGTAACAGAAGTAGTGTAGGTATAGAATTTAAAGAAAGAAAGAAAGAAAGAAAAGCATTTATTTGGTACAGGCACACGACAACTTTTAAATTTTTTTTTTTCTTTTTTTTTTTTTTTAATTTCATTACGATATTAGATTATGGGCGCGAAAACAAAACCGCAACTTATCATTTGTATCATTTGTAATTCTCGGTAACAATTATAATTGTAATTTAATTTACAATTGTAACAAATTAAAAGTTTGACTCTAAAAATATCAAGCAAATCAAAATCGAGTTGTTGATACCTAATTTTCATACCAACATAATATATCATTGGTAAAGTATAGTTGGACTTCGTAACGTGAATAAGTAGGGAAACTTGACGCCGACAATCAACTACGTATTCGAATAATTTATTAAGTTTGACATGGCTAAAGTTGAAACTAACTGTGAGGTTTCAAACACATACACTTACTTGTCATTCGGTACGACTAACTTTAACCTCAATTTTGGCACTATGCTAATAAGTGGACATCGGATATTACGTATTTGCATATGCACGCGTATGTATAATATTTATTTATTTATTTTTAGCATATTTCGTCCCACTGCAGGGCAAAGGCCTCCCTCCTTCCACTGTTCCCTGTCTAGTGCCAGCTCGGTCCAGTCCCTACGAAATGCATATAATATTATTAAAAGTGTTATCTATTGCATATAATTTAGTAACTTACTATCCTATATTTTCGTTTGATATTTTAATGGTTTTTTGCATCATATTTTAAAGACGAGTCTTGATCACTCTTCAACAAAAGATAGCCCCAAAATAGAAACATACATATTCTTTTGTTAGAGAGTTCGTTTTTAGCCAACAATATAACACATAACAGAGTGAATAAAAGTTACAAGTGCATAAAATTCGATGGTGCAGATTTAGGTCAAATTTGACTGTTTTCTGTAACATTTTCATGTATATTTTGTCATTTTGTTAGTGTATGTAATCCGACGTATACTAATAAGTTGTCCATTATTAATACTGTGCTGAATCTCATTTCGTAAGGTATGTGTTTGAAGTCTGGTCTTGTTGACGAATCTTTAAATTCACAAACTAAGCAAGAATTTCGTATTTTATAGACTCAATGAATAATAAGTTATAGTGGCTTTCAGAGTTGGGTATAAATTATATACTTAGTTGAAATATTGATACCCGGAGCTTTATAGACGATGTGTGGTCTAGATACTTACACAATTATACGTAAAAAGAAATAAAAATGGATATAAATTCAAATATCAAACTAAAAAATTCGTCTCTTAAATATTAAGAGACGAATTTTTTTGTGTAAGTAGTAAACTACTGGGCAAATATGATGATACTTTGTATTTCTGCCAGCTCGTATAAGGCTACTTTTTTATTCCAATATGAACTTTGGATATGAACTTAATCTGGTGAATTCATGGGGTACGCCCCAGTTAGTTATTAGATATTTAAGAACAGTTAAACTCTTTTCAAATAGTTTTAATGCAGGGTCAACTACTGCAACCTGCTGGGCACGCGGTGGTGTGTGCGTAGATTTAAGAGAATGCCCCCACTTGAACATTGACGCCACCGTCTCCGGTTGCACCTGGGGTCATCGGGTCTGCTGTAAGATATTCGCCTTCGGACCCCCAACTGTTGGACCTGTCAGAAAGTACGGTGATATTATTGAAAATTTACGAAGGTTTCTACTCGGAGAACGATTTTTGCAAGTCGCAGAAATTAATTCCAGATTGCTTGAATAAAAGTTTTTTAAACCAAATTGCCTATAAAATTATGTTTTTTATTCGCATTGTCAACATTTTCCTTGTCAAGTGAATCATTTACCTTAGCTATTAATTAAGTGTACCTACTTATTAACGAAGAAATTTTTTTTTGATTAATTGAAATTATCTACTACCGTTAATTTTAGATACTCTTTGATCATCTGGTGCGGACATAATATTAGACATTTTACAATTATTTTTCAATAGAAATTTTAATGTAAAAAAACCAATGCCTATTGAATTTTGTTGTAAGGTATTTTGCTCCAAATATTGAATTTAATAATCTTAAGTCCAAGTTTCACAGGACAATATACTTCCTCGGCTCTTATCGCTTGAAACTTAGTTTTGTGATGTAGAATGAAACAGCGACGGTCATTCTTGTCGTGACACTATAACGGATAACCGGAAGAGAACGCTTTGCTCTACTCGTAGCTAGAGTACCTACTCATTCATGTATAGAAGTTGCTTTAAATAGTTTTTATTTGAAGAAAAGGCAGAAATAGTATTAGTACCTTACGTATTTTTAGCCGAAATCTTTTTAGGATGTATTTATCCGAATACATGAAGAGGATCACAGCTGAGCGACGCTCGCTGATCGTTTACGGTCGTGCGGGTTAAGCGAAGCCTGGCGCGGTCATTACTTCGATGGGTTATGGGTTATGGTAATTAGTAGTGTGGCAAAAATGTGTTTTCGTCAGTCCTTCCGTGCTTCGGAAGGCGCGTTAAGCTGTTGGTCCCGGTTGCTACCTCTAGGAGCAGTCGTAAGGTCAAGTTAGAGGCCTTAAGGCGATCTAAAAACTCTGACAAAAGTTGAGCCACACCACTATACGAGAAGGAAATCCGAATGATTTCGTTTAAAACCTGATGAGCCTCTGTAAACTCTTGCCACATATCATGATCCTGTACTATAGAAGACCATACTTCTATAATGGAGTCCTGCTTATATGCCTTCGAATTCTGAGTCTAAACTCATACAAATACGAAAAAATTAATACCTACTGAAAAGTCAAGGATAAAATAATGATTATTGTTCATTATAAACACAATTCTAAAATAACATCAACAAAATCAATAAGTAAATAAAAATAATAAATTAATGGATTCTTCAAAACCATGCGGTTGCAAATAATATTACAAATACTTCGCTTCATTCAAACAAACTTCATGGTTTGTTGAACTGGTTATATAGGTAAACCAATATGTTACGGAATTGCAAAATGTACGTACTTACTATATTAATTAATAGCGACCCGCCCCGGCTTCGCAAGGCTGTATTATGCATGTATTATACATATTAAACCTTCCTCTGGAATTACTCTATCTATTTAAAAAAACCGCATCAAAAGCCGTTGCGTAGTTTTAAAGATTTATATATTATAGGAGTCCCTATATCCCTTTGTATGCTACAAAGGGATATAGGGACATAGGAACAGAGAAAGCGATTTTGTTTTATACTATGTAGTGATAGTGATAGTGATACTATGTGAACCGATTTCGTATTTCATCGTGAGTTTGTAAAAGCTAACTGGTATGTTATTGTATTAAATATCAGTATTAGTAGAGCAGGTTTGTTTACTTATCTACTAATTAAAATAGAGTAGTTGATTCCTCCGTATGAATATTAACTCTGTGTTATTTAATTGTTATCTGAAATTATTGTGATTGGATTGTGATTGTAGTCAGTAGTTGCTGATATCTATCCACCAACTTTACACTATAAGAGTCTGCAAAGTGCAAACATAGCCACCGTTGTTCAAATAAGGGATTCCAGTTCAAAGATAGGATGTTAGCTTGAATGCTTGCCAAATTAGTTTACCTCAATCGAGTATTATCTTTACAGACTGTTGCTATTTCTCTAAACGGCAATGAAAAGCTAATCGTATGCTCTACCTAAGTACTGTATAGTTGAGATTTTGAATGAACCCTAGGTAAAAGTTTGGACTTAAATTTAGGAGGGCATTAGGATTTATTGGGAAGTCTGTTCACTATCTCTTTAATTTCAAAACAGATTTTATGGTTGAGTTGCAACAATAAATGTACACATGTATATACTTTCGGAATAAGTACTTTGAAGTAAATAAAAAAATATTCCGCACATCGCCATCTAGCCCCAAGCTAAGTAACTAGACTAGTGTTATGGGTGCACAACGGATATACTACTTATATACTTTTCTTTTGTAAATATATACTTATTATACATAAAGACAACCAGACCCCAGACAAATATCTAAGCATAAATACTTGTCTGAGACTGGAATCGAACCCGCAACCCTGTGTTTGGCAGTCCGGCATGGTGACCATTGTGCCAACTGGGTCGTCCTGAGTCGAAGTGCCTACGACTAAACTCAATTTATAATCAGTAACGGTTAATTTCATTCAAATTTTATTGCTTTGTACTAAAACGATTTTATTGATCACTAGCGACCCGCTCCGGCTTCGCACGGCTATATTATGCATGTATCATACATATAAACCTTCCTCTTGAATCACTCTATCTATAAAAAAAAACCGCATCAAAATCTGTTGCGTAGTTTTAAAGATTTAAGCATACATAGGTATATAGGGACAGAGAAAGCGACTTTGTTTTATACTATGTAGTGATATACAAATTATTGATCATATACAAAGCAATTAAATATTTCTACATGCTTATTTAAAATGTAATATACTTAAACATTTTTTGTTTGAAGAGCATTTACTGGAATTGTAATATTAAAAGTTATTTTTTAAAAGAACCGCAGAGTGGTGGCAATCGAGAGGATGTTAATTAGCGAAGCACTTAGCCAAATAGCTTGAGTTGAGAGCTCTGGGTTCCGTCGGAGGCGTGATAACGGCACCACTGTTTGAAGCACGTCCACGATTTATAACTTTAAAAATCCGACCACTGTGAACACTAAGTACTTCCTTCTCTTTGATATCGGTCTGATATTGTTTCGATCTAGCTATTCTAGTTCATTTTTGTATTGAACTTTTCTGCTCTGTATTTTATTAGACTTTTTCTTAGTGTGGGATGAGAGTGTATAAATTTATTTTTCATTACTCATACTCCGAAAGTAGGTCTAAAGATGCCTGAAGAGCGTGTAGAAAACTTTCAGCCCTAGGGAAAATCGCTTTCACTGACAGCTGTCATGTCAAATTATGGCTTCGCACGGCTTGTGCAATGTGCATGTAGCCAGTATCCGTATCATTACGCATTAGGAACTTCAAAAACCTAACCTCCTTGCTTTAAGTAACACCAAAGAATAACACTACATGTATATAACCTCTTTGGTCCCAACCTTGTAAGAGGATCAGGTAGTATGGAGTCTCTCATTCACTCTCGTTGTTAGGAATAATTTTATGTATTATTCGCAATGAAAAGCACAGTGTTTACCTCGGGTGAAAGACTCATTAAGTCCCTCGAACTATTAGCGCCCTCGCTACGCTCGCCAAACTCCGTCTCGGGACTTGTAATGAGTGACTTTCACACCTAGGATAACAATGTACTATTGTTACTCGCGTAGAATACGTAAATAGTGCAGTAAATTGTGCTATCTTAAATACTTTGCAGTAAAATTAACTATATCGATATTTCAATCATAAGGTTACAAAAATTAAAAAAAGGGTTGCACTCCGGAAGTCCCGAAAAAAAACTTTAAACTTTAAAAGAATTAAACTTATTTACTAAACAACTACAAAATATATGCACACACTGTAGCTGTTTCACGTAACGGTGTCGCGAGTTCAGGGATTTTATTTCATTTAAAAATATGCGTGCCGCGCTAAAATAAGTTTTCTCTTCATAAACATTCAGCGGACTTGTCAGTGCTTCGGAGGCCGGTGCAGCCATAAAAGGCCAGCCAGCCACAATAACCTTCACTCGCATCCCTCGAAAGCCCTCGTTTATTTGGGAGTCTTTGAGTCACGAACGTATCTTCATAGGAAAGCGTGCTATATCTTAAGGCCCTCGCCCACACCGACTTTTTGTAGCGATGCAGTAGCAATGCACGTTCGCATCGATACAGTCGCAATGCCGTAGCTAGCTGTTTGCCCTCGCCCACACAAGCGCGATACAAACGTGATACTGTCACGACGCAAACGCGATTCTGTCGCGATGCATACGGCACAGCGTAAGCAGCGCATTAGTTGCGCGTTTGTAGCGCGTTGGCATCGCTTCTGTATTGCGACTAACACACGTTAGCTATAGGTCCACAAAGAGTCGCCGTGGGACTGCATCTGCATCTAAACTTACCGTCGCGTCGTGTGAGATAATTGTCAAACGCTGATCTATTTATTATAAAAAAATATTAAGTCCTTACAAATTATGGAATTATTTCTGCTCATCATGAAATACAATAATTCATCCGCTGCGATTCCAATGTTCTCGTCAAAACGATTTTCCATCAAATTCACCTTAATACCAAACCCTACGTAAATTAAAATATGTACAACCAACCTAACCTAACAGATATCTTTTAAATTCAACCAATCACGTCGTCGGAATAACGTAGCATTAGGTTTGGAATGGAGCGGATTCAGCGTCAGGATGCAAAAGTAATTCTGTTTGATTGAATTGGTGAGGGTTCTGAATTCGTAGCAATTTGCACTGTTTATTTGAATTCAATCATATGTATTGAAATATTTAGGTACGAGAAAGTGAGCTTTCTTTAACGTAAAATGATATCTGAAATTTAAAAATTACTATATTTGTTTCTAATTGTTTCTAATAATTGTTGAAAACATTCTAATGATCGCCGTTTCTTAACTCTACGGTGGGTCTGCAATTATGCAGCCAACCGTACCAGGCTCTAGCACTTAACGTGACGGCCAGAGATAGGTATATATTATTGAAACTGAGCAAACACAAAGTGAATCACTACATAGTATAAAATAAAGTCACTTTTCGCCGTCCCTATTTCCCTTTGATGCTTAGATCTTTAAAACTATGCAACGGATTTTGATGCGGTTTTTTTTAATAGATAGAGTGATTCAAGAGAAAGGTTTATATGTATAATACATGTGTAATATAGCCGTGCGAAGCCGGAGCGGGTCGCTAGTAGCTTATAATTCTAGACTATTCTATTTTTTGAAGTAACAGTCAATATTATATTATTTCGTTATTGGTTTTATACAATTAAAAGTTTATTTTTCTTTATTGTTGCTACCGCAAAAAATCATCTCAATCGTTTTAGCCGTTTTCGAGTAATCAGAATTACAGACTCATCGTAGAGCTTCAAAACTACTATTAAGTATTAGAATGTTTTCAACTCAAGCAATATTTTAAAATCTTGCTCGAGTTCAAGTTTAAAGTCTTTCAACTCATGAATTTATGAAATAAATATTATTAGAATAGAAATATTCCAATAATAGTAATTTCAGAACTCTACGATGTTTCTGTAATTCTGACTCCGTTTTCTGACCATACATTAAAAAATATATATTTAGGTATTTACTATAAGCGACGAATTAAAACCTTCCTCCTTTTTTTGAAGTAAGTTAAAAACTGACAGTCTTTTAATTCTTTGGCTCAAAGTAATATCTGATTTATCACACTTTTATGGATCTAAAATATAGGGTAGGTACCTATAAGAAAAAAAATCTTTTATCCTTTAAAAGTATATTATTATAGTTAAGCCGTTAGCCCCAATTTATTGCTTTCCAATATATTATTATTACGTTACCAATCTTGTTTCATTTTTCTTGGGTTTTATCGTTCAATTTTGTCGCTTTTCACTTAGGAATAGGTCAAGTCGTAACTCAATTGTTTTTCTTTTATTTCATTGGACCAGCACCAGAATGAAATGGTTCCTCTCAGATACATAAAGTACATTGAAACACTGTGGTGAGAGAGTAGACAAGCTTTATACTTCTAATAAAAACCACAATCTGCTTTACTCCTAGTAAAAATCGAGCTTTTATACCGAAAGCTGAAATATACATAGTTATAATATTCTTTCAGCCCCGTGTTTTAATAATTTATTTTATAACTAGCTGCGCCCCGCGGTTTCACCCGCGTAGTTCCCGTTCCCGTGGGAGTATTGGGATATAATATAGCCTATGTTACTCGTGGATAATGTAGCTTTCGAATGGTGAAAGAATTTTTAAAATCGGTCCAGTAGTTTTTGAGCCTATTCATTACAACCAAACAAACAAACAAACAAAGTTTTCCTCTTTATAATATTAGTGTAGATGTAGATTTGGGTAGAGATTAGTAATAATTTAAATTAATTTGTAAGACAAATGTCAAATCCGTCTGCATGTAGCCATGGCAGTTGTAAAGCTTTCAAATCGTCAGGCTATATCATAATCATCATCCGAGCGATGTTCCCGGTTGCATCCTTCTCGTGAACCCGGGGTCTGCTAAACTTTCCATCTTGATGTGGCTTTATTTTTGACTTTTACGGTAGCGACTGCCGTCTGACGCTCAGCGCCAGAGCCTCGTCTGTTTCTCAGCAGGTGTACCAGCTTGCAGTTGAGGTTGACTTGGGTCCAAGGATCTTAGCGGGCCTCAACAGATTATACAATACAATACAATACAAATACAAATATATTTATTTAAATTCATTTTACATAATAAACTAAGCACTAAATATTAAAGAGAACAAAAATAACAAATATGCCTGAACTAGGTATTCCTGTATCTCAGGCGAAAAAGGACTTATATAATCTTATAAAATAAATTAAAACAATTTACTTGCAAAATAGTAACTAAAAACAATCATTAGGTAAAAGTGTGTATAAATATTAAATGCTATAAACTGTAAAAATATTAAATAGAAACAAACTTTTCAATAATTAATCTAGGGCATATATAATGATCTCTACTTTACATAAACGAAAATATGTCAAATTGGGTGTATTGGCTGCGACATGCAAGTATCCGCGTCATCAGAATAATCCGAAACAAAAAAAAAAACAAGCGATTAAATCCGTTGTAATAGTTTCATTATGAAAACTATATGCCTATACTTGATGGTGTTTATAAGCAATACAGCGTGGATCTTTACGATTGTGTATGGATTAACTTTGTAATACTTATAAGTAAGTAATAAAAGTCAACCCTTGAGTGCCTATTTCAAACAATGTTTATATACAACAGGCTTTATAATATCAAAAGTTTGGACAGCAAAATATGAAATATTAATGTTCATAACAAGCTCGAACCTTTTTAAATTTAGTGTAGGTTCAGATAAAGAAACTTTGTCTGCGTACTAAATACTCACTGACTAAACGTTGAATTTATATTTTACAATGTCGTTTATTTCAGTGAAATGCAGCAAGATGGCGCATGACCACTGAAAACTAAAACGCGACTCGTGAAAATGTTTTGAAACTTTCGTACGTTGAAACGTAATTGAAACGTGTCTAACGCAGTTTCATTATAAATGTTTATATTCAGAAATTGTTGGATTCATGATATTATGTAACGAAGCGTCAAGGCACTGGTAATTGGTCGTATCGTTACGTTAATTTACATCAAGTAGTTAGGAATGTACAATCCACGGTCAAAAGTCTCTGCCCACCGTAACGTTTACAATCCTGTGCAGCACTATTTGAACATTATAACAACGTAACCTGTGGATCGAACCCATGTCGGTTGGTGTAGCGGGTGGCGGCTTATACCACTCGGCTTACAAAAGACATAGCTAACATGTTGGAAATAATAATCACACTGAGTACTTTTAATTCAAGTATTTAGGTTTGTGTGTAACGTCTATTCGAAGAAGGTCGTAACTCCAATACTTGTTGATAGTATTATTGTAGCAAACTGATCATTTACTTATGACCCTTACTGTATTTAGATATAACTTGATCAAATCTAAAAGATACGGTTTCATACGCAATGAATTATGTACAAGAATGAAAATAAAAATCTAAAAATATTTAAAGAAACAAAGTAGATAAAAACAGTTTGGAAACGTTATTTGTTTGAATAAGTATGTACTTACTGCAATAAAATCTTTAATATTATTTCCCGATAAAAAGTTTTCGTGAAGCTCGACTTGAATAATAAACTCAATGATAAAATAAATTTTGAGAGATGAAACGGACCTTTCAACAAATTGAAAACAAAGCAGTTTTTTTTAAGCAAATTAAGTTTGCGATAATGTTGCTGAGATGCCAGCCTGCCTAGCATGAAGACCAAAACACGATATGATAAAGCGATATCACGCGATATAACTACATCAACTCTCAAAATATGATAGATAAAGCCGCCATGTTGAATTTTTATCATAATTTTTATTGCAATTTATAATAAAAATTTGACACGGCGGCTTTATCTATCATATTTTGAGAGTTGATGTAGTTATATCGCGTGATATCGCTTTATCGTATCGTGTTTTGATCTTCATGCTAGGCAGGCAGGTCAGTCAAACATTGGATAAAAACACATGAATTTTTTTATATTATTTTTTATTTATAAAATTTTACTAGCGACCCGCCCCGGCTTCGCACGGCTTGTATTATACATATAAACCTTCCTCTTTAATCACTCTATCTAAAAACCGCATCAAAATCCGTTGCGTAGTTTTAAAGATTTAAGCATACAAAAGGGATATAGGGACAGCGAAAGCGACTTTGTTTTATACTATGTAGTGATATAATATTAGGTCCTATAAAAATAATTTATCCCAAAGTTCGCAACCCTAAAAATCTTGTGCTACTCCCATGGTTCTTCAAAAATTGCGAAACTATTTCACTTGTTTTCAACTACCTTATGATAAAGTTTTCAGAAGAAGATACCTTACAACGAACGCCATGGAAACGTCGTTTTCATGAAGAAGCCGAAAAAAGTGCCAGAATTTTGTAGTAATTTAAGCACCATAGGAGTAGCAACAGGGTTTTCAGGGTCGCCAGCTTGGGGATTAACTACATTCAGGACATTTAACAACATATTTAAAAAAACGTAGTACATGCGATGCGATTTGCGCTTTTAGTATCGATACCTATTAACCGGCCTACAACTTGATGACCACAATATACAAAGCATGCATAATTACTTACTTTGCGCCCCGCGGTTTCACCCGCGTAAGTCCCGGTCCCGTGGGAATATCGGGATAAAAAGAAGCCTATGTGTTAATCCAGGTCTCCAGCAATCTAGATACCGAGTTTCATTGCAATCGGTCCCGTAGTTTTTGCGTGAAGGAGTAACAAACATTCATACACACACACTCACACACACCCACACTTTCACATTTATAATATTAGTAGGATAGGAAGTAGGATGGTCAGGTGTTTAGTTAATTGTCATTCTCGACGTTTTCGATTTCAGTAAGCCATGAACCGAGCTATAATTCCTTCAAACGTTCCATCTGCAGGAATTACAGCCCAGTGATTTATTTCCAACACCGCATTCAATAGGATCGAACGAAATTACCTATTCCCCAGCATTCAAGGGTCGTGTAATAAATTGTTCAATAGGCAGGTTAATTAGACATTTCTCCAAATGATATAACGTAAATCGGAATGGCCCCTCGCGTAAATGGCTCGAAGAAACACTCCACTTGAAAACAAAATGAATTCTTAACAGAGTTAGGGCGATAGCAATCGTTGTGGTATCTGAATTCAATACTGTTCGACGACTTTCATTCTTTATTGTAAACACCAATTTCAAATAACATCACTACATAGTATAAAACATAGTCGTTTTCTCTATCCCTATGTCCCTATATCCCTATGTATGCTTAAATCTTTAAAACTATGCAAAGTATTTTGATGCGGTTTTTTTAATAGATAGAGTGATTCAAGAGAAAGGTTTATATGTATAATACATGCATAATATTAGCCGTGCGAAGCCGGGGCGGGTCGCTAGTTAATAAAAAAAAACAATTAAAGCTTCAGTTTAAGTGTTACAAAGGGCGGCCCTATCGCTCAAAGCGATCTCTTCCAGGCAACCTTTTCAAATAATGTTCATTAGAATTTTCAGAGAATCAATACAAATTGATTAATTTATGGAAAATTACCGTCCCTTGCCCTCGCGTTGTCGGATAAAAGAACCTAGTTTCGTAGTAATTATTTACCCGGGTCTTATTTGCGATTATTTTATTTTAATTTCTCTTACCTCGAGGTTTCGACAATGTTACAATAGTCATAGTCGCGAGGGGACCGGAGCAGTGACCAACGTTGTCATCTCATGCTGATAGTACCTAAACAAATCGTGTTACTAAAAATAAATATTAAACCCACTCTCCACCGACAATTTCTGAATGAAATCTTCCATCAATGGACTGTTCACGCCAGCAATGTAACAGAGGCCGGAGAGAAGAGTTTTTCTGGATCCTTCCGAAGTTTATACACGGAATAAGTAAGCCAAGCCCTCAGTGCCTCTTGACCGTCGCGTCGTCGCTCGCTTCGAATGTAAATGTGTTAAGCACTACATTTTACTATTTGCATTCGAGCTAATTGCTTTTCCTTTCATCGCTGCCAAACAAATGACGGTTTCTTTGTGACTTGGACACCTTAGGCTGTCAAAGTAACTGCCAACTATAACTGGAACTGCTGTTCTTTGTGACGACCCAGTTGGCACAATGGTCACCATGCCGGACTGCCAAACACAGGGTTGCGGGTTCGATTCCCGTCTCAAACAAGTATTTATGCTTAGATATTTGCTTGGGGTCCGGTTGTTTCTATGTATTATAAGTATACTGTCTTATCAACTCAACTGTCTCCTATATTACAGGTGATCCTAGTTTAGGAGACAGGGACTCCACGTTTTTATCTAAAATCTTCATTGTTTACATGTGAACCATTTCCCTAATTATTTTTATTATAGCTTTAAAGAATACATTTACTGAAAAAAAAAAAGTAAATAAGTAGTATATCCGTTGTCTAGCACCCATAACACAAGTCTAGTTACTTAGCTTGGGGCTAGATGGCGAGGTGTGGAATATCCTGTAAAAAAAAATTATTGCTGCTAGCTTTTTTAACGACGTATCTAACTTTTTAACGACGAAGATTAACCTTTATATAATTAGAATTAGTCTGAAAAAATAAAATACTTAAGCTACTTAATAAAACAGGCCATTTTTATTCCAAATCTCAACAAATTATACGAGTTTACTGTTTACAAGAGAAATGTTTTGTGATAAAACAAACATTAAAATAAGAGCAAGGTAGGCTCCCAAACATACCTATCTAAAATTACTTTCTCTTGACATCCAACAGACAAGTTAATATTTTATAAGACTCTACTCTCAAGTTAAATGGATACAATCAAAGTTAAGAAGCGGAGATGACTCCAACTAAATTCTCTAATGTGTCTTTCAAACACAATTTGATATTTATGTGAGTAGAGTAGAACTATTTCGTAGAGACAAAAGTTTGAAATATTTATACCAAGGTAACTTCGACAACTTGAGTGATTTTATCCCAATTTATTTGGGGTCGGCGCAATATGTCTTTTTCTTCCATTCACTCTACTGCCGTGCGAAGAAGAAAAAACATAAGTAACAGTTTTTGGGAAATTGAGTTATTAACACTCCACTAATTGGTAATGTGACTGATCCTACAGGAGTTGCCCATATTATAATGATTTAGGCGATGGAAATAGGCTACATTTTATCCGGATGTAACCGTGGAACGCGGCTAGTAATCGATAAAGGCTAGTGGATCGTAAATCGGTTATTTTTATGTTCCTTATTACCTATAACGGATCCTATAAACTCTCGTTTAAAACTGCCAATGTGTTTGGTGAACACTATCAACCACTTTAATAACATATTTTAAAACATTGTACACCATTGTTGCAAACATAGTAAACATTGTGTGAGTTTTTTATGAGCTAAAGTCAGGCAACAAAATTGTAGACCTATCGTACAGTTCTAAAATTACTTTAAATGCACCTATGACAAATAAATACATGAGCTTTGAATTTTGCTCGAGTCTTCTTCTTCTTCTCGTATAGTGGTGTGGCTTACCTATTGTTAGAGTTTTCAGATCGCCTTAAGGCCTCTAACTTGATCTAACGACTGCTACTAGAGGTAGCAACCGGGACCAACGGCTTAACGTGCATGCCTTCCGAAGAACGGAGGGGCTCACAAAAACACATTTTTGGCACACTACTAATTAGTCACCCATCGAAGTAATGACCACGCCAGGCGTCGCTTAACCCGCACGACCGTAAACGATTAGCGAAAGTCGCTTAGCTGTGAGCCTCCTCCTCCTTGCTTGAGTGAAAAAATATTCGAAAAATTGCAATTTTAGAACTCTTCGGTGGGTCTGTAATTCTGTTGCCGACTGTACACAAGGAACTACTACGACACTATAATATCACGGCGAAGTTTATAATATGAAAGTAAAAATAATTTCATTCATAATTCACTAGGACCGTTAAAGTTTCCAAAATATCACTTGCCGTAAACGGGACAGTTTGAACAATAAAGAAATATGTTGGGTTATGTTATGTTCGTTTTTTTAAGACTCCAAAAATGTTGCTTTTCAAAACTGATGTAGTATTTTTAATTTTAGAATGCACTAGCTGCGCCACACCGTTTCAACCGCGTTAGTGTCTCTTAAAAAGTTCCCTCGATTTCCTTCAAATACCTAATAATAATTATTACGAACTACAAAATTAACCATCATATTTTTTGCTTTTATTTCCAAAAGTGCTCTACTAAATCCTAAAAGGAAGTGTCCATGCGAAGTTTCAGATTCGAAACTCTTGTAGTTTCAAAGCTTTCGTGATGAGTATCTTTCTCTTTTATATCCCATATGAATATCGGGATAAAAAGTAGCTTAGGTTATTTCCAATGAATAAATGTAGGTATCCTCGTACCAAGTTTCATCAAAATCGGTCCTGTTGATCCGGAGCCTAATATTAGTTACAAACAAACATAAAAAATCATTCCTCTTTTTTATATTAGTACAAAAGTGTAGCATCTGTTTTTCTCAAACATGCATGGAAATATTGTCAGCATTTTCGAAAAAGGAACACGCGAAGTATCGAATTTACGGACAAAGAAAATCAAATCTATTGCAGAAGCATTTTTTGAATTTGGAACATTACAACGCTCCAGCCAGCAATGTGTATGAAACTGCTTGCTGGGGTTATTAAATACTCTTTGATTGGATCTCTTTTATCAAAGTATATCAATGGTCTCTTTGTTTAGTACAAACTGTGTTCACGTGGCTTTATAATAATTTAGGCGCAGAAGATAAATATAAAAAAATAGCGGCAAAGCTAAAAATCATCTTGATTTGCTATTTATCTACTTACTAAATAAAAATTTAATAATTAAATTCGTGCTAACGGTTCAGATAGTGAAATGGAGATTCACGAGATATATGGTCAAAAGCTAAATTGGCCATGGAAAACCTGCTTCCAGCGAAGCCAAAAGAAAAATCATGAAAGCATCATGGAAGTACTTAAATGAAATGATTTGGAAAAATGAGGAAAAGATATGTATGTTTAATTTCCCTGCATTCTTTTGAAAAAACTACTATTTATGCCTTGGAAGAAATGGCAATTACCTGTTTCGTATTGGTGAAACTCATACTCGACCTGTAATTGCCTATTTCCCTGCCTTTGCAATAATGTACTATTAATTTTTAGGAAAAATAATGAGGTAAGTATCAGAAACTGATACCACTTGTTTTAATTAATACTTACCTTGAAATTATCAGTATAAGGTTTATGTTTATAGTTGACAAAAGGTCTAGTTTACGAGTGTTGACCCCTCGGCCAGCTTGTTTGAACGACAGTAAGATTCAACATAAAGATCTGATTAAACTATTTCAATAAAGTTGTTTACATCGACTACGGGTCTGACGTCAGATGTTCGATAAATTTAAGTTTAACTGTAGTTTTAGAGAAATACTATCATTGTTACTTGGGCGATTGGTTTAGACATCGTAGCCTTGGACTTCATTTCTGCCCTCGTAAGAACACAGTATCAACGAAAAATAAGTTTTGATAAAACGCTGAAAAAAATATGTAGCTATGTTAGATTGATATTTTTTAAATAGTTATTAACACTGATACAATTATTATTTTACAAAGAACAGTTTTTTCCTAAAACACCATTTTCTAAATTACTTCATAAAATTACTAGTAGTATTTGGCTAGATAAATCTATTAATATTATAAGGAGGAAAGAATTTTTTTGTTTATAAAGAATTGGCTACAAAACTACGGGACCGATTTTGATGAAACTTTTTATGAGGATACATCATCACTACATAGTATAAAACAAAGTCGCTTTCTCTGTACCTATATCCCTATGTATGCTTAAATATTTAAAACTACGCAACGGATTTTGATGTGGTTTTTTTAAATAGATAGAGTTATTCAAGAGGAAGGTTTATACATGCATAATATAGCCGTGCGAAGCCGGGACGGGTCGCTAGTTGATAATGAGCCATATGGCAGGATGAGTAAGACTCCTTCATGGCCGACCATAGCACCGTGATAGTTGGTAGGAGGTTGAGAAGGCTTTACCCAGCAGTTAGACATCATTGGCAATAAGATTAGACAAACTGTTAATATTTTTAAAGTATATTTTATAAGTTTTTTAAGAGTAACAAGTAGGTAATTTACTTACCTACGTAAATAATACCGAAATCAGTGTTAACATTATGTAACAATTATTAAATGTTAATTAGTTATTATAATTGAAATTAAATAGGTAATCCTCAGATTAAACGAAGATACCACGGTTAGAATCATTAAAAATGGTCGTAACAAAGGAGACCAGACCGGCTCGTAATTAAGGATTTGCTAATTAAATTCTCATCATTAAAATTCATAAACAATGGTTATCAAACTTTTTATTTTCATTTAACAGGGGCTGTCTTATAAAGAATTCAATTAATCTTGTTCCCTTATTAGACCGTGCATGATGTTTTATTTAAATACCTTAGTTAAAATACCTTACACGTTTCTTGCTTACTGTTTAAGGGTCTTTGTCCACTACACCGTATCATGCTAGGAACGTTACTCGACCGGTGCAGAAATTAGGATCCAAAAGTTACGAATGAATGACAAAAAGACCGGTTAAGTGGGGTCGAGGATTCGAACGCCAGCCTGGAGTTTTTGAGAATATTTAATTTTTTAAGCTATTGCATAGCTTTTATCGCTGGCTTTGAGCGCGGCGACCGAATCAAGAAATTCCGTAACGAAAATAAAACTAACACGCTCCACTCCGCCTACCATGTAGCTCGGCCGAGTGTTCGCTTAACGTGTTTTAAAGACCGATTGATACCTATTACTTACAAAATAAATTTTGCAATCTAGATAAAAAAAATTCTTAAGTTAGGTAGATTGTGCTAAACCTGTCTTAAAATCGTGTGAGTTTAAAAAGTTAATAATAACAAATCATCGTTTTTACTGAAATTGTGAAACTTTCCTGACTTCAATTCGGGCAAAAGAATTCCAATTTAATACGAAATAGAAACAAAAGTTTTCGAGCCTTTCTTCGGTCACTTTGGTCTGCAAATCGGGTTTTATTTCAATAACTTTTACCTTACCATAATTGGATTTTTACCCCTGGTACTGTCATTAAATGTGTCTTAAAATGTTATTTTACTACATTTTTTTTCTTACTTATGGAAAGAAAGAAATAAGAACAGCAAGTTGTAGTTTTGATAAGTTTTCTTTTTAACGTTAGGAGGGGGACATATTGCATACTTTTCCATACAAAAAAAAAATGTTAATTTTTAAATTCACTATTAATACTATATCTTCTTTTTTTTTAGGCTGTCTGTCTGTTACCAAACTGCATCTCAGGAACTGTGATAGCTACACAGTTGATTTTTTTACAGATAATATTTCTGTTGCTGCTACAACAACAAATATCTACTAAAAACAGAATATAACGGTACGGAACCCTTCGTGTGCGAGTCCGACTCACACTTAGCCGGTTTTTTTAATTAGGGACCTGTATTTTAGTACTTACATATTAACTGTATCTAGTAATATCAGATTCTACTGTGAAACGATCCCTGCAATGTAAATGAACCGAAACGAATATACTACCACATAAAAGCAAATGGTTGGTAACGAGGTTTCACTCGCTCTATGTTTTGTAGTACGAGTAGGTAATTTTGTAAGTACCTCGTTACGAGTATAAGAGTAAAAAGATACCTATTCTAACTAGAGTTAGTTTACGGGCTAATCTATACAAAAGACGACAAAATGTAAGACAATGTTTGTTGGACACTCCAACAAACATTGTCTTACATTTTGTCTTCTCGTGGAGCAGCCATGGGGCGACCTTTGTACTCATGGCATTTATTTTCTCTATACATATAAAATGCTTTGTCCTGACTGACTGACTGATGGATCAACGCACAGCCTAAACCGCTTATCGTAGAGACCTGAAACTTTAAGGGTGTGTCCTTTGTACCTACAACGTATGCCTGCGATAAGAAGGGATTTTGATAAATTCAAACGAAAGCTAGTCAAAATTATAAACGGAATTAAATCATTCTCGAAACACATCTTTTGCGTCCTTGGTTAAATTTCTGCGGCTGATCTGGTTTGGCCGGCCGCAACATTATCCTGTGGGAGTTTTCCGACTGATTTCTACAGTTTCTTAGAATTCTTAGTCACTACATAGTATAAAATAAAGTCCCTTTCTCTGTCCCTATTTCCCTTTGTATGCTTAAATCTTTAAAACTACGAAACGGATTTTGATGCGGTTTTTTTTAATAGATAGAGTGATTCAAGAGGAAGGTTTATATGTATAATACATGCATAATATAGCCGTGCGAAGCCGGGGCGGGTCGCTAGTAAATGTATAAATCGGTCTAGCCGTTCACCAGTTTTAGCTTGACTAATGAACAGCAATTAGTTTTCATAAAATAGAATATTAATGAAAATCTGCTGTAATATACAAAAAAATCTCGGTAAACAATAAATGGCAGTAAACAAAACAACAGTTTGCATTAATTTAGCAGAGAATGCATGCACAATAAGGAAACATTATCAGATTGGCTGGCACTAAAAATAAATAGAAAACATCTATGAAAAGTGTATATGGACCGACTCGATGGGTATTTTATGTTATTTCCGTGGAAATTGCCGCAATAGCCGACTTTGATTGCATTAGCCTTCCGCCATCCACTTGAAGAAGCTAAGTGAATGCTCTTTAAGCAGAATCCGACTTTTATAGCCACTACATTTATTGAACAAGTGGATTCTAGTGACATACTTAGACATTGAGTTAGTGCAGGGCTTGCTCTTACTTCACTACATAGTATAAAATAAAGTCGCTTTTTCTGTCCCTATTTCCCTTTGTATGCTTAAATCTTTAAAACAACGCAATGGATTTTGATGCGGTTTTTTTTAATAGATAGAGTGATTCAAGAGGATTAAGGTTTATATGTATAATACATGCATAATATAGCCGTGCGAAGCCAAGGACGGGTCGCTAGTACACTTATGATAATAACTTTGAGCATCACTATTGTCTTTTGTAACACTGTCAGCACCCGGATTCGAACCCATGACATTCACATTGGAAGTCGAGATATCTCTAAGCTTACACAATTTCCTTGTAGGATATTTTATAACCTTTAATGTCTTACTTATTGACAAAACTACGTAAATACTGAAATAATACAATGTATTTAATTAAACCATGAAATTAATAATAAATAATAATTGCAGGACATTCCACACATCGCCATCTAGCCCCAAGCTAAGTAACTATACTTGTGTTGTGGTTGCTAGACAATGGATATACTACGTATATACTTTTCTTTTGTAAATATATACTTTTACTACATATAAACAAATATCTAAGCATAAATACTTGTCTGAGGCGAAAATCGAACCCACAACCCTGTGTTCGCACAAAAAATACAAAAACCTAAAATTAAATACAACAATAAACAGAAATAAACATAAAATAAACAAATTATTTAAATGGAATAATTAAATATTCTACAGTAAAAAACATGGGACAGTTACACACCAACCCTCTGTTGCGTATCGATTAATATACGTTACATACTTAAAGCTAAATAAGTTAGAATGAAATCGATATACCCAATAAATAAACGTAAGTATGTTATTGCCATATTGACACTCGAAACCCGTGATTGATCGATCACCTAATAACAGGGGTTATTGAAGATGTTGGAGCTCTCAAAGGAAAGCATATTATATTTATGCTTACACAGTACTTACGGAATCTATTTTAATATTCTCGACTATCGATTGCATACAACAAGAAGAATATAATTTATTGCAATAACTGTGTATAATCCGCGCGCAATGAGAAGGGGATGGAACCTTGTCAAAGTAAATCGAAAATGACAGAAAAGTAGCGTTAGCAAAAAAGTTCTAAATTATAATTAGGTATTAGTTATTTGCATGGTCATAATGTCGCGGATTTGAAACGGACCCATTGATTAAAAGAAAAATTATTATTGTCTGTTGTAGATTGTCTATGGAGCAATGGCGATTTCATTTTAAAAAATGTTGTTTCTCTAAAATTATAAATAAAACGAGCACCTAAAGACCGTATATGTGTCAGTATGTATGTTAGTCCGTGAAGTCTTCAGATACAGTAGAAATACCTATACTATATACCTACACTAAAGATGAATAAATAGAAAAAATCAAATCTAATTACTTATTATTCAGAACTTTATGCTAACTCTACTTGAAAACTGTCATTTTCGATTTACTTTGACAAGGTTCCATCCCATTCTCATTGCGCGCGGATTATATAATATGGTTCATAAGTAAATGATCAGTTTGCTACAATAATACTATCAACAAGTATTGGAGTTACGACCTTCTTCTAATAGACGTTACACACAAACTTAAGTACCTACTTAAAATAAAAGTACCTACTCAGTGTGATTATTATTTTCAACATGTTAGCTATGTCTTTAGTTGGCCGAGAGGTATAAGCCGCATTACCGCGAGGTATTACGCAAGTCCCCTCGACTTGCGTAAAGGTTTGCCTAGGGCCTTGCCTTAAGAAATGCCTAGGGATAGTTTAAAAAAAAAATCTCGTTTCGAGCATTATTATTATGAACAATATATTAATTAAATTTGCAGTTTTAGGTATAAGATAATCTAGGTATAGTTATTTTTAAAATATTCTAAAAGATTATAAAAAAAACCTTATAAATTATTGAAGTTTTTAACTTATTCTGAATATTAAAGTTTATTTAAGTGTAGGGGCAAATGATTACCTATATAATAAACACTTTATTTGTACAACACACATAACATTGAAAAATGTCAAAAAGGACAAGAAAGCTCATTAAATTATACAAACAGGAGACCTTATCGCTTAAAGCGATTTCTTCCACACCACCTTGGTATGGAGAAGGTCGGTTTAGCTTAACTGGTAGCAGTGTAATAAGAACTTTAATAAAACAAATGGTACAGCCAACTGGGGAAAGTATTGATTTAACACGAATGAATCACGTTTGCATTTTAACCCGATTAATTTTACATTCAGTTGAATAAAAATGGTTTTACTATCATAAAAACGACAAAGGTCCTACCTGCCTTTAAAAATCGTTTATTTCAAGGGAAAATATTCGCATTCATATAAATAATTCGATTCTTCAATATCACTGCAATAATACGGGACTCATTAAGCGGATCGTTTGAACAAATAGACGAGGTTTTAATTTAACTCCGTTTCCCCTTATCGATCACCGCTACCGTAACAAAGGAATGAAGCAACGAATCATTAACTTCTCATTTCATTGAAGTGTTATTTCAGTCTCGATTATTAACTAGATTTGTATACCATTCGCAAGACTACATTTTTTTATTGCAATCTCTCGATGAAAGCTCTACGTCTTTTACCCTTGAACGATTGTGAATCTGAGTGTATCCCTAGGCAGTTTTTGATACCGATATTAAATTGAATCTCGCCCTATTGGCGTAGATGGATATCGGTGAATGCCAACAATTGTTCCCGATGACAATAGACGTTCAAGCTATTGTTTAAAGTTATGACTATTGCTTTTTCGTCCAATGATCAAAAAACTTGCTAAAGCTCTATTAGTTTTCATGGTCTGTCAGTAACTATTTATTGACAGACTATTTATTGAAAATAAACCGCATCAAAATCCGTTGCGTAGTTTTAGAGATCTAAGCATACATAGGGACAGAGAAAGCGACTTTGTTTTATACTATGTAGTGATAGTGATGATGATGATGATGATTACGTTTACTTAAAGCTTTACAACAAATTACATAATAGATACTTAGTTTGTATAACTTGTGATATTTATGACTTTACATAACGTAGAAGATAATAAAGGATGATTTATTGGTTCAACGACTACAACCAAACTATTTGTTGCAGGAGAGAGGATGGAAAATGCGAGAGAAGCTGAACAATGACAGCATGTCCCCGCCGCGAGCGATGACCCTGCAGGGCGCCGGGGGTCACGCGGGACCCGCAGCGGCGGGGTCCGCCCTCTGTGCGCCACCCAACACATCGACACTCTATTCTTTACAAAAATTCACGCTTATTAGGCTATTTTTACAATATCTAGCAATATGGAACGCTGACGCGTCACTCCCGAGATCGCGTGCGAACTCATATTTTTCAAAGCGTCCCCTAGTCAAATTAAAAGCTGTATATAATGTTATTAGTCGAACTAGAACATTGTGTTGTGATGTTAATTCGTTATTAGTGAAGACAATAGTGCAATTATTCGTTGTTGCCAAGGGTGGGGGTGGTGTTGTGATGGGTAGGCGTGCGCGGGCGCTGTTGCTGCTGTGGTTGAGCGGGTGCGGCTACAGTGAGGGAAGGAGAGATAATGACTTGCACATCGGGGGCATCTTCCCGATGGAAGGCGAAGGAGGATGGCAAGGAGGACAGGCATGCATGCCGGCAGCGGAGCTCGCTCTCGCCGACGTCAATAACAGGACTGATTTGTTATCAGGATTCAAATTGATGCTACACAGTAATGATAGTAAGGTGAGTCAATTAATATGTATAATATACTAGCTGTCCCGGCAAACGTTGTTTTGCCATATATAAAAATGTGTTAAATGAAGAACTGCTCGACTGATTTTGTGCAAACTTTACATAAACCATCTACTAAATAGTCCAAACAAAGCTTAAACATTTGGTTTGGATAAGTGAGCCCGTTCTTGAGTTATAAAATTAAAACGAAAAGTGGCATTGATTTTTATATTATAGATTTACATAACATCCATATTGTTGTAGGTACAATCAAGGGTCAAAGTCTTTGCCCACCGTAACGTTTACAATCCTGTACAGCACTATTTGAATATTATAACAACGTAACCTGTGGATCGAACTCACTTCGGTTGGTGTAACGGAAGGCGACTTATACCATTCGGCCAACTAAAGATATAGCTAACATGTTGAAAATAATAATCACACTGAGTACTTTTAATTCAAGTATTTATGTTTGTGTGTAACGTCTATTAGAAGAAGGTCGTAAGTCCAATACTTGTTTATAGTATTATTGTAGAAAATTGATAGGTGACTTATGACGCATACTGTACCTACATTAAAATAATTTCGTAAGGTTGATAATTATAATTAATGCTCACACACACTTTAGCTCATAACCCTCTAAAGGTTGAAACTTACCGAAATAATTCACTTAGCTAGTTACGGTACACACTGATTTTATGATTTCAATTAAGATAATGTTGATGACGTGTCTTTGCATTTCTGAGTGACAAGTACGAACCTTATC
Source organism: Idaea aversata (assembly GCA_907269075.1). Lineage (NCBI taxonomy): Eukaryota > Metazoa > Arthropoda > Insecta > Lepidoptera > Geometridae > Idaea > Idaea aversata. The sequence goes on from OU026084.1 coordinate 7,432,689, forward strand.
CATTAAATATAAACGAGCGCAACTGGCCCCTGGTAATTAACAAAAAGGACTGGCAGAAGCCAAATGTTGCGCCCCTTTGCTATACCTCGCTCACACAATACTTACGTACAATATGCGACATAAGTACACTAAAAAAAATTCTTTTATTTTTCTCTCATGCATGCATCACACTACCAACTTATTTTGGAACAATTTGCAACTTATCATGATTATAAAAATGTTCTCAAGTCTCAAAATAAACTAAAGTATAATGTTTGCTACACTATCAGTTTGCTACAATAATACTATAAACAAGTATTGGACTTACGACCTTCTTCGTATCGTGTATTGTCTATTAAGACGTTACACACAAACATAAATACTTGAATTAGAAGTACTCAGTGTGATTATTATTTTCAACATGTTAGCTATGTCTTTAGTTGGCCGAGTGGTATAAGCTGCTACACCAACGGACGTGTGTTCGATCCACGGGTTACGTTGTTATAATATTCAATTAGTGCTGCACAGGATTGTAAACGTTACGGTGGCGGTGGACTTTTGAGCGTCGATTGTACTATTCAAGTTTAGTTTTTTCTTTTTTTGTTATAATTCAACCAATAGTAAATAACGAGTATTTAATCTCCACGGTTTCACTATTATCGCTAAGTTTTTGTAATTGTAAACATTACGGTGGGCAGAGACTTTTGGCCGTTGATTGTACGAATGAACTAGTGAAATGATAGATTAGGCTGTAATATTGATATAATATTGATATTAATTAGATATCGCTTTTAGCGATAAGGCCGCCCATTATGCCATATTTTTTCATTTTTAGTTTCTTATAATTTTCTAATTTTTATTTAATTAATTTTTTTTGTTTTAATATCATGTATGTACGTACTTTGTTAGAATTAATTTTGTGTTTTGTTTTTATGGTACAATAAAGTGTTTATCTATCTATCTATCTATCTATCTAATATTGCAACCGAGAGGGTAAAGCCTCGACCTGGCTGCCTACCTGACGTTCAATTCAATTAACATGAATTTAGGAATGGAAGGTTTTATTGAATCTAATATCCGGACAAGACCATTTCCCACTTTATGGATTTGTCAAGGATAAGTAAAGTGATGATTCTCGTAATATAGAATTATTGTGATATTGACCGAGTTCTGAAAGGGGAAGTGATTTCTGGGGAATATAACCTACTTACTTACATTAATAGTTTTTTTACTGGTATTTATTTGGGCTAGTGTACGGTCACATTACCAATTAGCTGAACTCTACGTGAACCAGAGCTCACTCGCATATCTGTAAAAAATTTAGTATTTACCTACCTATTTTGTGTTTTTTTTATATTGTATTGTCATCACTACATAGTATAAAATAAAGTCACTTTTCGCATCCCTATATCCCTATGTCCCTTTGTATGCTTAGATCTTTAAAACTACGCAACGGATTTTGATGCGTTTTTTATTAGATAGAGTGATTCAAGAGTAAGGTTTATATGTATAATACATGCATAATATAGCCGTGCGAAGCCGGAGCGGGTCGCTAGTAAAGTATATTGTTTAAAAAAATAAAAAACAGCGCACTCCGGGAGTGCAGGCAGAAGTGAAAACAATAAACTTGTTATTTCTCATAGAATATTTCTTGAAACGGTCTGCTACCGCCATCTATTAGCACTCACTTAAACAAATATAGTTTATTTTTTATTCGCTAGATGGCAGTAAAAAATTTAAATCAGCGCCATCTACATTCGAATAGCGGTCTTTCTAGAAACTAAGTTTCTCAATTTGTGTAATAGATGGCAGTATAAGTTAAACAAAGAGACTAACACAAATAAAATCTCATCTGTCGCGTCAAAATCTGTCGCGTCAAAATCTGTCGTGTCAAAATCTGTCGCGAGATCGGTTGAAAATGCTCACCCACAAACGTGCCCAACGCGCCATTAGAAGTTTTCACTTCAAAAACAGAATCAGGTAACATTATTTTACAACCTTACAAATGTGTGAGTGAGCTCTAGGTCACGTGGGGTTCAGCTAATTGGTAATGTTACTGTACTAGTTCTACCAACGTTACACTGGTGAGATGTTTTTTCCTTCTATCTCTACCGTTGAGCTACAAGTAGGGATAGGTGGAATAAAAGTTCCATTTTTACGAACCGATATATTTATAACAATACTCTCTCTCTCTCTCGTCGTCCTTCATGACTGAAGATCGCTACCACCAATCTTCACCCATCAGTTTGTAAAGGTCCTCCACTTGTTCCGGTCTGTGGCCATTCGAACCACTTCTTCTAACCTGGACGAGCTCTCCTGTTTCAGCAGATCTGACCTTGTCATCGGGGATCTACCACGAGACGATAACAATACTAAGTACTGTCAGTTAGGTCTTTTGTTTCCATGTCGATCATCTTAGCGTACCTTCTTATCGTAAAGTTTTTATTCTAAACTACTTACGAACTGAATTGTACTTGTCAACAAAAATCATTTGGTTTATATAAGGATAAGCGGAAGTCAATTTCCAAGTACCTATCTCTCCCTGTAAAGATAAGTTATTATAAGTATATATTTACAAAAGAAAAGTTATATAAGTAGTATATCCGTTGTCTAGCACCCATAACACAAGTCTAGTTACTTAGCTTGGGGCTAGATGGCGATGTGTAAGAATGACCTGCAATATTTATTTATGAGTGGAAAAAAATCATTCTTACCCACCAGGGGGCTACGTTGGTAGGGACTAGTGTACTAACCCATTTATTTGACCTCGATTCAGACTGAAGTTAGATGCCAGTTGATGGGCATTTTAAACACAGCCACCGTATTGGTTATGCATTATTCAAAATAACTTTGTAATATCCATAAAACCAAAATTGAAAAGGCTGGATGGAATTAAATGATATTCAGAAGCACCAAATAAAAAATAAATTTGCATTACTTTTCATTCTATCTTATCTTATCTTATATAATGGGGGCTGACAAGTTGCCAGCAACACTTCGACCCAATGGGATCTTTTGTGTTTACCCCTACCTTGATGTTTCTTACTCTTTGAAGAAGTGGTCGATTAACGCGGTGATCCCACTGAGAGGAAGAAACCTATATTCCTCCGGTTTGGGATACGCATTCCCAAGGAGGCTCATACGCTTCGCTGCTAAGACGTCGCATTCACACAGTACGTGCTCCATAGTTTCCCTGACATCACCGCAGGCTCTGCAGTCATTATTTGAAGTTAACTTCATTTTTAAAAGCATGTCATTGGTTCCGTAATGTCCTGTCAAGGCACCAACCACAGCTCGTGCTTTGCTTCTACTGTTGTTCAATATAAATTTAGAAGCCCCTCTGGTGCTGCTACCTATGAATTTCCTCGAATGTAGCAGCCCTCGACTGATTTCCCACTCTTGCGTGTGTTTCTTATCAGCGTAATCCTTTACGGCCTTTATGATTGTGCATGCTGGCAGGCCCATACATGGTTCTGGTCCAAGCATAGCACTTGCCGATCCTGTCCTTGCTAGTTCATCAGCTTTCTCATTTCCTGTTATTCCTACATGGCCTGGGACCCATAGTAGTCGCAGCTTGTTCCTGCGGCCCAACTTGTTTAGGGTTTTCACCGCATTCAGGACCAATTTCGAGTTGACCTTGCAGGAATTTAAGGCCTTTAGTGACGCTTGACTGTCACTAAGAATGTAGATAGTCTTGTTCTCTACACTCATTTTCAGATTTTCCTCTGCGCATGCTATGATTGCATACATCTCTGCCTGAAAGACCGTAGTGTATTGACCCAAACTACTCCACAGTTGTAAAGATTCTGAGTAAATACCTGCTCCAGTACCAGACTCAATTTTCGAACCGTCTGTGTACCAAATGAGGCAGTCTGCGTCTGGTGAGCGCAGTTGCTGTGTCCAGTCTTCCCTTGTGGGAACATGTATTTTAAAGTTTCTTTTGAAGATTTTGACACACGGCATAACGTCGCTAATCATATTCATCTTCCTTTGAAGCTCATCATTAAGCTCTATTTTTGTATGCCTCGTTGTGGGCCTATTGCAGTTAAAAGCGCCTGCCGTTTTTAGTCTGTATAAGGTTTTAATTGCCTCCTGTTGTATGAAGATGTGAAGAGGGGTTAAGTTTAGAATTATATCTAACGCTTTCGTAGGCGTAGACTTAAACGCTCCTGTGATAGCCATAGTGGCCATCCTTTGTAGTTTGCCTAATTCCTTTACGCATGATGTTAGTTTGGTTCTGGTCCACCATACAACACTGCCGTAGGTTAAAATTGGGCGAACCATAGTAGTGTAGATGAAGTACAGTACCCTAGGCTTCAGACCCCAGGTTTTGCCATACGCCGATCTACACATGTTGAAGGCCCTTATAGCTTTTTCTGTCACCTTCTTGGCATGCAGATTCCATGTGAGCTCCTTGTCTAAGGTCATGCCAAGGTATTTCACGTTGGTCGACCATTCTAACTCTGTGTCAAATAAAAGCAATTTCTTCAAACTGCTCAACCTCTTCTTTCTTGTGAAAGGAAGAATCGTAGTTTTGTTGGGATTTATGGTGAGATGGTTTTCAGCACACCATTCCTCCACGTCCTTCAAAGCCTGTTGCAGGAGATCCGAGACAATTTCCGGAAATCTACCATTGATCATGACAACTATGTCATCTGCATATCCCACAGCGTAGCATGCCCCTCTGTTTAGTTTGGTTAGGAGGGAGTCTACTACCAGACACCACAGTGTAGGTGACAATACCCCTCCTTGAGGGCATCCTTTTGTTGTTGTGGCGTGAATTTCATCTCCTAATAGAAATGACCTTATTCTCCTACCTCTCAGCATGAAGTCAATCCATTTACAGAGGGTAGGGTCAATGCCGTGTTCTTTGGCGGCTTTCATGATCGATTCGAATGTTGTGCGGTCAAATGCCCCCTCAATATCCAGGAACGCAGCCGCACAAATCTCTTGACCATCAATAGCATTCTCTGCTCTCGTGACTACATGGTGCAACGCGGTTTCGGTTGATTTCCCGGTTTGGTAGGCACATTGTAGCTTGTGAAATGGTTTCTTTGTCAGAGGCCCATCCCTTATGTATTGATCTACCAATTTCTCCAGGGTTTTTAGTAGGAAAGACGAGAGACTTATCGGACGAAATGATTTGGCCTCTTCATAGCTGTCCTTCCCTGGTTTCGGAATGTATGTTACCTTAACCTCCCTCCATATCTTTGGAATGTATCCAAAGGCTATGCAGGCCTTAAAAAGCCGCATCAGGTGCGGGCCTAGTGTGAGAAGACCTTTTTGTAGTAGTATCGGGTATATGCCGTCCGGACCTGGTGATTTAAATGGTTGAAAGTTTTGCAATACCCAACTCAGTTTTCTTTCTTCTACTACCTTTTTTGCAACATCCCAGTCTGCTTTTGTAGTTCGCAGATTTTGCTCCTCTACGGGCATGGGATCATCAGTGCCAGAATTATCATGAATATTACAGTCGGGAAAATGTGTTTCCATCATGATCCTTAGGGTTTCTTTACCAGATTCTGTTAGTCTCCCGTCATTGGTTCTAACAGCATTTAGAGTGTTACTTCTACTCACAGTCATTGCCTTTATCAATCTTGAACTTTCAGGAACAGAATTAATGTCCTTACAGTGAGATTGCCATGATTTCCTTCGTTCCTTGCGAACTGCCAGATTGTATTCGGTAAGCGCTCGCGAGTAATCTTTGAAACATCTCTTGGACTTGGCGTCGTTAAAGATGCGGCGAGTCGCCTGTCTTTTCTTTTCTAATTCTGGCGTCCACCACGGAACCTTAGTTCCTTTTATTGCTTTCTCTGGGCAGTTTGTGTACCATGCCGTTTTAATGGCCCGGTCAACCCGCTCAGCCTCAAGTTCAATGTCAACCGTAGAGTTCAATTTACCTTTAACTGATCCTAACTCATTTTTTAATTCCTTAGTGTACGCATCCCAGTTAGTGTGTCTGGGATTTCTTCGCCGTACACTTGGAGTGGAGTCCTCTGTATCGTATCTAAAGCAGATATACCTGTGATCAGAACCACTAACTTCGTCAGACACACGCCAGTTAGTAATTCTCCTATAAATACCATTAGTGGCCATAGTTACATCAATTACTTCCGATCGCCTAGCCTCCACAAAGGTGGGAGCATTGCCCTTATTTAGTAAATGAAGTGAAGAGCTTACCAGATATTCGAAAAGTTCCTCCCCTCTACCATTAGTGTCCGAGCTCCCCCAGGTGATGTGGTGGGCATTCGCATCGCACCCCATCACTAGCTCCAGGTTCTCCCGGCCGCAGAACTCGACTAGTTCCTTCATCCCCCTCATGCTTGTGGGCCGTTCTTCATTCGGGTAGGCTAGGTAAACAGAGGCCAGTACAACCGCCCTCCGACTTCGCCCTCCCCCCGTATAGACCTTGACCGCTGTAAGGTCCCTAGAACAAAGATCGTGTAAGGGCATAGCGTCTATGCCATTTCTGACATATACGCATGTCCTTACACCTTTATTAGTACAGTGGAAAATAGATCCCTCTCTACCCAAGCCTGAGACAACACCCTTGGTACTCATGTAAGGGTCCTGTATCAAGGCAATATCAAAATTATGTCCTTTAAGGTGACGCCCCAAGAGGGCCATCGCCGCTTTACAGTGATGTAAGTTAATTTGTACACACCTTAGTCCCGCCATTTTTGGTTCTTCGAAAATGGGGGGTATCGGCAGTCTATTGACTACCGCCTGCGTCCTCGGTCTCCTCCATCGTCTCCGTCTGCGAGAGCGGAGACGACAGGTTGAGGTCATCTAAGTCGCCCAACACATCATCGGTACGCTGGGAAGTGGCCGGAGAAGGGACTGGGCAGTCCCCGATGATGTCCTGGGGCGGCTCGTCTCGTAGCCTCGCGTCGCTCAGCAGCACCTGTGGAGCAAGTGGCGGAACCACTGCCCCTACGCTGGCGTCGCCCTTGTCCTCGTCCTTGTCATCACTATCTTCAAGGAGCTTGAAGTAGCCTTTGTCGACGCCAGCGTAGAGGCAGTAGTCCTTTGATTTAATGTAGTCGGCCGAAGTCTTGTCCATTAGGACAATCCTTCTGACACTGGTCGCCTCCACTATTGTGTCCACCACCTTCCAGTCGCCAGTCCTCAGCTCGGGGTTAAGGCGCTGAAGCATCGACAGAACGCTGGGCAGATCTGTGATCCAGACGTTCTTCGACTTCCACGCCATCTTCACCGGTTTGGGCAGATCTTTGGCGCTTACCACTTTAAGGGTAAGGCCACCGACCGTCCTCCCAGTGATCCCCGCGAGCCAGTCTGCCGACCTCTGATCCTCGCAGAAGACGTGGAGTGCTCCCGCGTTGACTGCCCCGACGTTAAATCGAGGCAGAGGATCTGGGTAACCGACCATCATCTGCCAGAGAGCGTTGACAATCGGTCCGACGTCTTCATTGGTGACCTGTGTGGCCGGGAAATTGTCAGTGATGACCGCCATCCTGCATCCGTTGAGGGCGTCCCTGAATGATTTGTTGAGGTTCGGTCTCTTGGATGAGTCACCGGCCTTTTCATCACTGACCTCCCTGGCCCTTTTGGTGGCAGTTTGTTTATCCCCCCCTGCCCCCCCGGAAGTTGCCCCGACTGGTGCACTCTGGTTAGAAAAGGTTCGGGTCCGCCTTTCAAGGAGCATCTTGCGCCTGGCTGCCCCACTCAACCTTTTCTTAGGATTGGCTCCTCGAAGTTCGCCTCCCGAAGCATTCGTCCCAACGGGTGTGCTTGGCAGATTGCCAGGCTGCCCAATGGTCCCCTGCCCGGTATGACTCGCTTGAGTAAGCCCTTTATTTTTGCGGTCGGTAAACCTCCCGCCGGATGACATAAAGTCCTTTTTGACGCCCTTGCGGTCATCTGTAGATTTTTTTGTGGTTTTTGAAAGATCCATAATCATAATTAGTTGAATTCACCGAACGTAGCTCCCCACCCTCCACGGAGCCCACAACATTGGGGATGTCTATGAAGTAGACACCAGGGATACTACGTCGGTATAGCATTCCAGAAGAGAGTGCCCACGAGACCGCACGACACGAGATCAATGACGCCCAATCAAGACGACAAGAATCGCGCGCCGCCGCCTGCGGACCCCTCCCTTCCAGAACACTCGCCTGGCGGCCGTCTGACCGGACGCCTCAGCCGATTGATCGTGGGTGGCTAGTCCACAACCTCCCGTTTTCGAAAGAAATCAGGGCCAAAGTGGAGTGTTGCGGAGTCCAACGACTACCGCCGCGTTGGAAACCGCTCAGCCACCAGGATCCCGTCATCCCCTCTTACGGGTCTCCACGCACGGCACAAACACGCGGGTGACCTCCCCCCCTCCGCATCCCATCCCCCCACCCTGGTCTGACCCTCACATATCTTAGTGTGAGTCTCGCCACAAAGTACAGTCACTTATACCCCGTGGACAGACCAGGTTTTATTGCGGGTGGCCTCCCCTTTACCCCCCCTCCCGTTTCCCCCCCATAGAAAAAGCCCCCCCCCAATTTTGCCCACTGCCCCCCTATACCGACCCTCACATATTCTAGTGTGAGTCGTGCCACCGAGTACAGCCACTGGTACCCTGTGGTCTTACCGCCAGGAGATTTCTGTTACGTCTATTTCTGAGGGAATTAGACCAATAACAGGTGGCACCACGTGAAGGATAATCTCTCTGACTTGTCTTAGGGATCAACATGACCGTCGCACTCTCCCCTAAGACCATTTGCTTCCTGGGAGATCAGAAGGATCTCCAAGGAAGGCTCAAACTACAAGCTACACCTACAGCTAAGCAGTGAAAGGGTGCACAGCGTGTAAGCGGGGGGATCAGCACAACCCTAAAAGCATTAGTTTAAGCCCCACCCAAATTCATTCATTCTACGTTGGTATTCTAACAAATATTATTAAATTTTAAACTTAAGTCTTCTTATTTCATTAAGTCTGAAACTGAATTGAAAATAATTCAGTTAGACAATAACCGCAATGCCCGCCAAATAAGTTTGGTTTATCAGATTTGTGGGAAATGTTGAAATAATGTACCTTAACTGTAAGGGTTTTTAGTTGGGTAAGCAAGTTGCCGCTGGGGAGTAAAGGTTCTCGAGTGGCGGCCGCGATGCAACGCGAAACGGAGTGTTGGGAGACCAGCTGCCCGGTGGACTGACGACATTGTGGCGGTTGCGGGTAGTCGGTAGATGGAGGCGGCTCAGGACCGCTGTTTGTGGCGTCGTATGGGGGAGGCCTATGTCCAGCAGTGGACGTGTATGGGCTGATATGATGATGATGATGAAGCAAGTAATAAGCTGAACTTTAGACAAACTACACTCAAAAGTGTTACAAACTCACTGCCAGTGCTATACAGCAACGCTTACAGATAATTATGGGGCTACCTCGATTTTGTAGTGCTTCGAGCATTTTAAAATTAAAATCAATATTTAATAAATATTTAAGGACATTCCACACATCGCCATCTAGCCCCAAGCTAAGTAACTAGACTTATGTTATGGGTGCTAGACAACGAATATACTACTTATATACTTTTCTTTTGTAAATATATATACTTATAATACATAGAAACAACCAGACCACAGACAAATATACAGTAGAGTTGAGTATTATTTGAACTGTTGGATTTAATTTTTTATTTTTGTATGGAATATTTTTATAATGAATTTCTAAAAGTCGTAGAACAAAAGTTGATCGTTAAGGTGCACAGAAGAAGCGCTTAACGTCGTGTCAATTAATTTCCAATAACCCTGTATAAGCATAAAAACTTGTCTGAGGCGGGAATCGAACCCGCAACTCTGTTTATGGTAGTCGGGTATGTTTCTCGGATTTATGTATGGTTTGCATTTCTATGATATACTGCGAAAGAGATCAGCTTTACTTTTATACAGAAAACGGGGTAGTTCTAACAGTTAGGTATCTGCCACTCTTGATATTGTTAAACATTGGAATAATATGCCTAATTCCAGTGTTTTTTTTTGTATTTACTACTGGTAGCTTTTAAATTATGTGCTGAAATTATCTTGAGGTCTTGTGTTAGTTCAAAGGTACCTAACTAATACTAAAATGCATAAATTTCGATCTGAATAATAAATATTTATTTATTTATTTGCTTGTTCGTTAATTCATTTATTTAAATCACGTTTTTATTGACAGTGCGAGCCGGGACTGGGCGCAAGTGTGATGTACAACCTTCTGTACAATCCTCCGCAAAAGTTATTGCTGCTCGCTGGCTGCTCTACCGTTTGTACGACTGTTGCTGAAGCCGCCAAGATGTGGAACCTTATGGTGGTAAGTACATAAACATGGTTACTGGATTCCAATCCAAAAACGTGCAGTGTTTCGTTTTCTACATCAAAAGAACCAAGTTTTTTAAAAAACTATCCAAAAATATATATTTCTATGTTTCTAGTGCTGTCTGCCCATTTTCTATGTCTATGCGGCAAAGAACGGGCGCGGGCACGTGAGTAAAATACTCATGTGGCGCGGGAGCACTTTTACCACTACAGATCTTACAATATTTATAGAAAGGGATATTATTTTTTATTTTTGTATAACATTTTTTTTTAATGAATAGACAAAAGTCATAGAACAAAAATAATTCGTTTCGAAATGGAGAATTACCACTGCACGTTTTTGGATTAGAATCCTATAATCCCTGTTCTGTGGTAGTGGTCTAACCCATGGATCAGCAACCTGCGGCTCGCGAGCCACATGCGGCTCTTTAGATGTGAAGCTGTGGCTCTTCCATATGCAAATATTATATAGGTATTTCAAAGAAATACCGCGAGTTGAGGCACTTATATTCGACGCATATAATAGTCTTCCCGATTGCTACAGTGAGGTGAAGAAGTTAGCATTTGGAGTACTGACTATCTTCACGAAACTTTATTTACCAATTACTATTTATTGTTGGCAAAAATATTTGTGGCTCTTTAAAAACTTCCGACTCAGAAGGTAGCCGACCCCTGGTCTAACCCAACGTAGTGTTAAGGTTTCAGATCGTTTAATTTGGTCTATAACTTGACTTGATTGCCATCAAGAATTACAACTGCAATCAACGGCTTTACGTGTTCCATAAACCTTTATCTTTAAAGTATTGAAAGTTATTTTAACAGTCATCAAATATATACCTATCATCAATTTTATTACGTAACTTTATCTATCCTTATACGACGGTTAAACTTTCTACCCTGATAAGTTATACTTTAACTTCAGCACAATAAGAAAGTTTTAATTTCAACTATAAAACTGAAACAGATTGATACGTCAAGAGTAGGGGTAAATTCCGCGTTTCCCATGTATAGTCAGTGTTGCAAGATGCCAGATGTTTTTCCCCCGTTTTACGGTTAGCAAAATCTCTGCAAAATCTCGTATAATAAAATTAACTTTTTATTTTTCTTTTGTCAGTGAATTCAAATGTTAAAAAAATGATTATATTGTTACACAAAAATATGTACGATAAGTTATACTTTAACTTCAGCACAATAAGAAAGTTTTAATTTCAACTATAAAACTGAAACAGATTGATACGTTAAGAGTAAAGGTGAGATCCGCGTTTCCCATGTATAGTCAGTGTTGCAAGATGCCAGAGGTTTCCCCTGTTTTACGGTTGGCTAAATCTCGTACAATATAATTCATTTTTTATTTATCTTTGTCAGTGAATTAAAATGTTAAAAAAATGTTTACGTTGTTACACAAACCTATGTCCGTGATACTTTAGTAATTTACATAATTTACGTTACGTTTTTAGATCAAATGGACTTAATTGACATCTGGTTACTATATGAAAATCAACCATTATTCCTACCGACATAGGATTTTTTTTAAGTTATTCCATAGAAAATTGTCAGTTTTTCCTATCAAATGGATCTATTAAAAACGTGATGTAAGTATAAGTAATAGATAGATAGATAACTTTATTTGTACAACACAGGAAGAAACAGAACACGATATACACAAAGAAAGTAATAGTTAATATTGGTTTTGCACCGTCAAGTGAAATTAGTAATGGGGTAATTAATTAAAATTGTACAATATGCAGGTATTCAAAGTTATAAAAATCGCGTAATTGTACGAGATTTTCGTTTTTCTTGATTCTCGTACTGAACTGCTAAATCCCGTACATGTACAAAATTTCTCATACGTCTGGCAACCCTGTGTATAGTGAACAAGACATCAGGTTGGATACGTGCCAACCGTCCCATGTGACATTTCTGTACCTTTGGCCAAGAGGTTTCTAAGCCCCAAGTTTTTCCTTTACTTAATTTGCGACAAAGCGACGATTGAACAAGAAGTCTTACAAATGATTGCTATAACAGTTAATGTTTTGAGAGTTCTCTTCCTACTTATCTATCCATTTTCTGCGAAGGAAATGTCTAAATATTTATTTACAAATTTCCGTTCCGTGTCCCAAGAAAAGCTTACTCATAAAGCTGATTGAATACTTCTAATCGTTTCGTTTACAATTTGTCTTATTTTCTGAACTTGGAAAGCCTTCTGACTAGGTAATAATGTAATCGTGAGTTGATGAAAAAAGAAACTTATTTGTAGATTTTAAATATTACATTTAAGTACTAATTTCGTTTAGTTTTACGGAGCTGTTTCCGCACTTAGCCTCTTTATTTGGGCCATTGTGCGTATGTGAGAATATCCTACTTGTAACTCCAACCATCCCAGGTCCTCCCAGAAGGCTAGCAGCCCCTCCAGGCTGCTACAGGCCTTCGGAAGAGATGAAGTGCTAATTTAATTCGTACACAAGTTTCTATTCTTTTCAAAGAAAAGAAACCTATTACATGTCACCGATATTTAAAATTGTTGACTATTGCATAGAAAATTATTACGTTTTGTTGTGTGTACATTTTTATAAATGATCTTATCCTAAATTTTGGTATAATAGACGAAAATTCCTTTTCATTTAAAGCTTATTAAAAAAGTACCGTCTTTTTTTTTCACTTACGTTTGGATAAGGTTAGAAATGTCATGTCCCAAGTTAGTCTTAAAAAATTAAGAAACTGTATTCATTTGAAAAACTACACGAATTATTTCCCCTGATTGTCTATTTTCCGCTTTTTTTAACGAACTTAGATGTAGAAAAAGATTTCACATAAAATACACACAACACAACTTTCCATCCAATTATTGCATGAAAAGTTGTTAAGTTGAACTGGCATTTTGATTTTCACTCCAATATGCCTTAATAAATCTAACGAGGTTATTAGCCTCCAATCGAGGGTCAGTCGGCGTACAAATTCGACCAGATAATGATGTTCGAGTGAATCCACCGAACCGGTCGGTTTATGAAAATTGGGGCTCATCGAAACACCGGTTTACAAGCTCTGATGTAACGAGACTCGTCACTCCCTTCGGCCGTGTTTTTACAAACCGTTAATGGAGTATAAATAAAGCCATTAGGTGGAGCTAAAACGTAATTGGAGAGAAGTAATTACTCAAAATTTCATTTGAGCTCACGTTATAATTCAGAACGAAGTTTTATCGATTCAATTCAATTATATATTGTTTTTTAAATGGTTTACGCAATCTTTTTTATGGTTTTAGTTTATTAAATTAAACAAAAAAAAGAAATCATTCGGTTGAACTCTTGAGAACCTCCCCCTAATTTTGAAGTCAGAGGAAAAAAATATACGTGTAAGTATATTTTGGAAAAGTTAAAAAAATATATAATTTAGGCACTATTTATTTATATACTTCTGAAAACACTATTAAAGATTTTACAGATCTATTACGATTATGTGCCAGTGCCTAAATTGTAATAGATGCCACTCCTTAATAATACCTCACAACAATTAAATTGTAATAGATGCCACTCCTTAAAAATACCTCACATCAATTATTTGATACACTCACTAACTTATCTGTATCTGCACCTATAGCATCTGTATCTACAAGACCAAGTAGGTTCATAACTTGCAAAAAAGTGAAAGTTCATTTTTCTAGTTCACCTTTGCACTGTTTGCATTTTTATCCAAGCATTTCATTGCACAGTTCTTTGCCTTGACCTTGTTCCCATTTTCATTTAGGTCGGCCATTCTTAGAACCCATATACCGCAGCTTCTACCACAAGATGTGAAATAGTATTCGATAAACGCTGAGTTTAAACGTATGAACCTTTCCAATTCGGTCCGCACCCCCCGCGCGACATCACTCTCAGAAGCAAAAAGTTAGTAAGTAGGTTGATACTAAAGAGATTAAGATTACTAAGATTCACTCAGTATCAACCTATTTTCTAACTTAAGATTTACTCGGACTTTTTAGTATTAACCTACCCACCAACTATTATTCACTCAGACTCTTTAGTATCAACCTATTTTCTAACTTAAGATTCACTCAGACTCTTTAGTATCAACCTATTTTCTAACTTAAGATTCACTCAGACTCTTTAGTATCAACCTATTTTCTAACTTAAGATTCACTCAGACTCTTTAGTATCAACCTATTTTCTAACTTAAGATTCACTCAGATTCTTTAATATCAACCTACTTACTAACTAAGATTTACTCAGCCTCTTTAGTATCAAACCTACTTACTAACTTCTTTCCCTTTTCTTTCTTTCTTCTTTATTTCTTCTTTTACTCTGATTATTTAATATCTACCTAGTTCGGTAACTAGGTTGATATTAAAGAGTCTGAGTGAATCTTAAATTAGTAACTAGTTATACTATAAATCTTACAAACTCTTTGTTAAGTTTTTTAAATATAACGGCATAATGGATAATAAATAGATCAAAAATTACCCTAATAAAAAAACGCCTCGTTCAAATTGGCTTTCATCTCGTTTGTTTATTCATGCAAATTCTGTAGTTGAATTGACAATATGCCTTGATTGTGCTATTGTTATGTTGTCTTGCCAGTAGATAACATTCGGGCTGATTTTGCTCGGGTAACAAATGAACTGAAAATCAACACGGGTAGGTATAAACTACTACAGTTAAAATCCGGTATTTATAAACTTAGTCAAAAATAGTTGCTAAAGTTTACTTATATACTTAAAAACTCTTTGATAGATAGAAATAAAGAACTAAATGTTTATTTTCTAAACACATAAACATACTAATACAACGCCTATGAGAATAATTTGCCTGTGTCAATTTTGTAAAACAAAAGATTTTTAAAATACCTAAAAGTTGACGAAATCGTCGCCAAAACCATAAAAAAATGGAAACTATTGGCTAAAGTTCTTGAAAACGTGACCATTCGGTGAGAGAAATGATGGAGATATTAGGTAGAACGGTGTGAAAACAACCAACGTTTTCCATTAAATTTTTGGTCGAATTCGGTCGTCGCTTGGAGTGCGTTCTACGATACTTTTCCATTTCATTATTGGAAAAGTTACGTAGAAATGGCAATGGAATTGATTTCAATTTAATTCGAGTCTACCAAACAATGTTAATTATCATTAAGTATTAACTTTGAACGGGTACTTACCTACCTATCTTATTTTTATTTCTACACCTTTATGGAATATGGGGGATATTCCATAAAGGTGTAGAAATAAAAATAATATAATAAAAATAATATATAATAAATAATATAATATAATAATAAATAAATATTCATAGAAAAATTAACATTTTCTTTAGTTAAAATTTTAATATGTTTTGTCACTTTAGCATTTTTACAGATAACAGGTGAGCTGACAGTATTTAAAAAGTGGCTGTGACATACGGCAGACAGACAGACAGACATGACGAATATAAGGGTTCCGTTTTTTGCCATTTGGCTACGGAACCATAAAAACGGTTAATTTTTTTTATGAATAGGGGATATGACTAAACAAAAAACAATTAAAATCTAGAAAGAAAGAGAGTAAATTTACCCAAGTCACACACACAACACAACGCAAGTCACACAACACAACACACAAGTCTAACACAAGTCTAGTTACTTAGCTTGGGGCTAGATGGCGATGTGTGGAATGTCCTGAAATATTTATTTATTTATTTATTTTATTTACTTAGTTAAAGACTAACGCCCGTATACACAAACATTACTTAGGTTGCTCTTGGATAAGTGAACGCACTGCGCTCAATGCGGACCTATGATTGGTCAATTTTGTGCTGCTCTCTTCACCTTAGCGAATCAGCGTCTTATTTGCGGCTCTATGCAATCTCATAGGGTTAATTGTAAATCGCGTAGTACGTGTAGAGATTGATAAAGAGGTGATGTTATCTCTAACGTAGAACATGCGCTTGTTCATCTTAAAACCTTTTTCATCTGGGTCTTTGTTTCCAGCTATGCTACGGAGCGTCTTCACCTGCGCTATCAGACCGAGCGCGGTTCCCAACTCTATTCCGAACTCATCCATCGGCGACGGTTCACAATCCGACGAGGATCAAACTCATGCAGAAATTCGGCTGGTCTCGGATAGCGATATTGCAGCAGGCTGAGGAAGTTTTTATATCGGTAAGTGAATTCAGTGCTTAACTTTATATATCATAGCATAGCTGAGTAAGTAAAAAATTTAAAACGCTCTGCCATCTCAAGCTTTTCAAAACAAAACTGTACCTTAATTAAAATGTTGCTCTTCTGCGCTTACAAGAAAATAACTGAAAATTAAATAATTACATTATAAGTACCTAAAGTACTTCCGTAAGTACAGAAACGACAGACGAGACCCTTTTGACCATTCTTAGCTGTTGATAAACGCCCTCTTTTATATACTTACATATACGGGTTTCTATTACCTACTTCGCAAACTTTAAAAATTGAAGAACAATTTCTCAGACTTTTTGTTTGAGCACTCTAGCTCGTAGCATAAGAAAAGTAGGTTATACCTACCTACCTCAAACATTTATATTTATCCAACTAACTACGATCAACATTTTGTTAAGTGGATTTTTTTCATCCATTTGTGCCTTTTATTAGGCTACAATGGAATTTTAATGGTTTGTAAACTCTATTTTCTCTTTTCATGAAAAACCGTTAATGTCCCAGTGATTACTTTCTCATAAATCACCGATGATTAAAGGTTGATTTGAATTCACTCAATCGTGCGCGTTTCGATTTATCAGATCAAAATTTCAACTGTCTAGTGACTATTGAAGCAATAGATAGAACTGAGGAAACATTCGATTATACGTTTGATATCTTAACGTTACAACAACGGTTCGAAAGCTCAACCTGTGGAGGAAACACGGCGATAATGGGGAACAATCGCTTGCGATTATATGGATACGTACTTATCTTCATCGGCTGTCCCCATATTGTCGGTTGCGTGATTGAAATCGTTTGATAACCACTCATTCGTATCAAACATTGAGTGGAGTATGACACGCTAAGCGTATTGTCTCCACTGACAAACGATCACGTTTGGCCTTGGACTGTTCGATGATGTTTATATCGTTTTGAAATCCATTCGAATGAGTTATTGATATATTGAACGTCTAGATATTACCTAACCTCGCTATGTTACTTATATATCTACTATCTAAATACAATATTGCAATAACCCAACAATAGTTTTCATAATTCTTCAGTATCCAGTACCAACCTATTACAACAACCCGAGTAGCTCTCTCCTGTAGTTTATCAATACTTCTATCGAAACCGGAGGTTATCCTTGGGGTTACACATCATAATAACTAAGTTCATTATAACTATGTTCGAAATAACTACGGTCGATTCACATAAGTTCATAATACCTAACGGTCGATTCGGCTACACATTATAATAACTAAGTTCAATATAACTATGTTCGAAATAACTACGGTCAATTCACATATGTTCATAATACCTAACGGTCGATTCAACAACTGTTTAATATACCTAAGTTTGATTCAACTAAAATTAATTGAGCTAACGAACGATTGATCTAATGTACGAAACACCTACGGTTTAAAAAAAAATCAAATTCATAAAATGCACGCTCCCTAACCAAGTGAAATAGGTAGAATTCGTTTCTAGCACTCGCCGGCCGCTGCCGCGGCACCGCTCGCTTCGCTTGCTCGGCTCGTGCGTTGTGGTCGCAGTTCTAACTTAAACCTAACCTATCCATGTCGGTTCTGGGTAGGGAGTTTTCCGGGTGGACCTTTATATGCTGCCCTAACCAAGTCAAATAGGTAAAAATCGGGGCAACATATAAAGACCCGGAAAACTCCCTACTCAGAACCGACATGGATAGGTTAGGTTTATGTTAGAACTGCGACCACAACGCACGAGCCGAGCGAGCGAAGCGAGCGGTGCCGCGGTAGCGGTCGGCGAGTGCTAGAAGCGAATTCTATCTATTTGACTTGGTTTTTTTTGTTTTTTTTTTTTTAAACCGTAGGTGAAAACCATAAATGAATTAATTGTAGTTGAATAAACCGTAGGTGAATTTATTGTAGTAAAATTAACCGTAGGTGTTTCGTCCATTAAACAGCTGTAGGTATTATGACTGTAGTTATTTCGAACATAGTTATAATGAACATATTCAATTAACCGTAGTTGTTTCGTACATTAGGTATTTCGTTCATTAGTTATTACAAAAATATGTGATACAACCACTAGGTATTTTAAACAGTAGGTATTATGACCGTAGTTATTTCGAACATAGTTATATTGAACTTAGTTATTATGATATGTAACCATCCTTGGCTGTATTTTATAGTGCACACAGGGATAATCGTCGGCGTGGCGTACCTATTATACTTTGCTAATAAACTTGTTATTGTTAAGGGCCTCAACGTGTTAGTTTCGATTTCATGCACGCCTTTCGAAGGTCCTTAGTCCTGGTAATATGGCACATTTTCTATAGAAACAGTTGTGTATGTAGGCACCATCTAACAAATTTTTTAAAAAACATTAAATTTATTACTTATCGCACTGGTCTAAATGTGAAAAAAGTGATACATTATTCTTTAAGAGGAAAGGGTACCGGGGGCTTTCTCCATACAAACTATTACAAACGTAGTCGACTGTTTTCTCCTTGGAAAATGACACTAGAGCAAATATTTCTGGTGCATAAAACTTATAACTGCCATGACCATGCCCCTATTTTTTGATTTTTTTTATTTATTATTTTTTTTAATTTTAATTTCTATGATAATTAGAAAATGAAAAAAACCAAAACATAGGGGCATAGTCATGGCAGTTATAGGTTTTATGGCACAAAAATATTTGTGCTAGTGTCATTATCCAGGGAGGAAACAGTCGACTACGTTTGTATGGAGAGCGCGCAGGTACCCTTTCACCTTAAGATCGATACCCTTTTCTATTTGTTAGATTACTTTACCTAGATTGAACCTTGAAGTAAATGCATTAATGTTAGTAATACTTTAGTAGTTCAGGTAGCAGGCACTATACCATTTACAATAGCTCAAAAATCAACAAAAGAATACTCCACAAAGCTTTTTATGATGAATGAACCTTACCCGAAAGAGTATTCACTACGTTTTCCTTATTGAGCGCCACGCCAAAGAACTTAACTCTTATGATAATAATATGTTATCATGAAACGGAACGAAAAATTATTGTTTTTTACCTAATACTTATGGGGATTTTTCGATGGAATAACTAGGCCTTGAGAGACCCGTAATGGATTCATGAGAAAAGGTCTTCCCATTATTTTTAAGAAGTTCTAACAAGTAAAGTTGCAGTTTACTTTTAATAAATTAACTTTCGACCCTTATAATGCAAAAAGTGTTTGTTGTATTATATAAATTTCATTTTTTATTTAATATTAAATATTAGGGTTCTCATTAGATCATGGTCGTATCGAGCTCTGGGCCTCGGGGCTAGGGATCCGTGGCAGTTTGCCACCTTGCATCGCCCTTATGGTAATTTATATTTCAACTGGCTATGACCCGCCGCGGTTTCACCCGCGTAAGTTCCGACACTGTGGTTTTATCTATCTTTTAGTCCATTTCCGCGGATTCGTGGCTTACGCCCACAGTGGTCGACGCACGTGGCGGAGCCCCTTAAATGTGAAAATCCGAAACCCTGAAAGACGTCATTATTTGTTTATGATGAGTAGATAAAATTCTTGTTTTCGAATCAAATTTCTCCTTTTATTTATACTTGTCCCGGCTTCGCACGGCTATATTATGCATGTATTATACATATAAACCTTCCCCTTGAATCACTCTATCTATTAAAAAAACCACATCAAAATCCGTTGCGTAGTTTTAAAGATCTAAGCGTTCAAAGGGAAATAGGGACAGAAAAAAGTGACTTTATTTTATACTATGTAGTGATAGTGATAGTGATGGTTCATCACCCCCACCACTGAAACCATGCTGAATGTTAGGATAAAAAGTTGATATGATGTTACATCAGTATAAGGGCTATAATTTTATACCGAGTTTCATTTAAATCCATTTAGTAATTTCGGCGTGATGCGCGGCCAGGATACAGACAGACAGACCGACAGACAATAATGTTTTTCACTACATTTTCTGGTTCAGTATCGATCATAGACTGCCCTCCAGTAGAAATTTTCAAAATATATTCAATGTACAGAATTCATCCACGAACGATTTTACTATATGTATAGAAGATAGATGAATAAATTATCATATAAACTGCCTTTGTTTCAAATTTCAGATTTTTAAACTAAGTAGCTTTGGCTGTAAATTGATCCTTAATCAAGACAAACAATTTCATACAAAGAAGATGAGAGACTATAGTTTTAATATTGGAAACTTACGGAACCATTCTAACTGCCAACGTATACAGGGTTATTGGAAATTATACTAGCAAGCGGTTGAGGGCCACTTCTGTGCACCTTAACAAACAACTTTTGTTCTACGACTTTTAGAAATTCGAAAAAAAAATGAAAATTTTGAGGTTATGTAAATACGAAAAACATCTGATTTTTTAAAACAAAGGTCATTCAGACTAAGAACAGTAGATAAAACTTAAAAATTAAGTAAAATTTTAAGGTTAATGACCTCTCCGTGTAAGGAACAGCTGATTTTCTGGGAAACCTAACCTCAAAATTTTCGAAAAAATGTTCGTATTTCCAAAAATCGTAGAACAAAAGTTGTTTGTTTAGGTACACAGAAGTGGCCCTCAACGGCTTGCTAGTATAATTACCAACAACCCTGTATAGAAAAGTTACTAAAGCTAAGCTACGGCACGCGAAATAACACTGTGACTCCAATAAAACCGTTCACAAAGAAAAGGTGTGTCCAGCTTCGTCGAGAACGATCTTTATTGCAAAAATTCTGAGTGGCTACACAGAGCAGCTTATTTTACTGGCACAGAATGAAGAAAAAACAACTTTCCATGATATTTTGCTCGATTGCTCTCGAAATACCCACTACGAGTTCATAGCATAGACATTCAAGTTCGGAAAAATTTATAGTTCCGTTGAAAATATGACGGTATAGAATTTTATTTTCATCACGTCTTTATGAATACTCTGTCGCGAATAGAGAAGGGAATCGGTAATTTAGTTTTGAATGACGATCACTTTAGTAGCTTTAAATACAGCCCAAAACACCGAAAAGTGGAATTTCACTGAATAGGTCTAAATCTAAAGGAACCCCATACCTGTACAAACTAAACCAAATTGTCTTTAGCACCTTAATAATCAGCTGTTTATTAAGGTGCTAAAGACAATTTAGTATTATTTGACGACTATTTTATTATTTGAGACAATTTAGTACAATTAAGACACTTCAGTAGCTTTAAATACAGCCCAAAACACCGAAAAGTGGAATTTCACTGAATAGGTCTAAATCTAAAGGAACCCCATACCTGTACAAACTAAACCAAATTGTCTTTAGCACTTTAATAAACAGCTGTTTATTAAGGTGCTAAAGACAATTTCGTTTAGTTACATAGAACAAATTTTTG
Organism: Idaea aversata; assembly: GCA_907269075.1. Lineage (NCBI taxonomy): Eukaryota > Metazoa > Arthropoda > Insecta > Lepidoptera > Geometridae > Idaea > Idaea aversata. The sequence continues at coordinate 7,454,468 of OU026084.1, forward strand.
TTAAAGGAACGTGAATATTTAATTATTAAAAAAGAATGTTCTATTTAAAAACAAGAAATAAAACCATTTCCTTTAATAAATAAGGTACCTTTTCACCTTACTTTTTCATAAAATATTTTACGTTAAACCCTTTAAGGGAAACGGTGCGAAGGTATTTTAATAAAATGAGACAGTTTGTAAAATAAATCTTTTAGGTTATTTCATTAATCTAAAAACTTTCATAAACACGTTTATGAGATGCTTCAGCTCTAAGTTGTAACTTTTTATTGGAAGTAAACCGTCATATACATACCAATATAAGAAAACTAGCGTCTAAATAGCGCCATAAACTGCTATAATCCAGTTATATCATGAAGTCTCTGAATACTATGTGAAAATAAGGCTAATGGAATTCATATTTAAATGAAGTGGAAGAAAGCACCTCTACATACCTACTCTTACTTATACTTACATATTTTATGACGTGATAACGTCAAAAAATTCTTGATGAAACACCTGCATTCATGTACCTACCTAATGTAATATGGATCTCGTTATCTGAAATAAATGCATTTTAATTTATTTTTTTTAATTTATAAAAAGTGTCACGGTAATATTGTATTACGGCATGCGTCATATTAATATGACCATGACGCGTCATAGTAACTTCACTTCACTACATAGTATAAAACAAAGTCGCTTGTTCTGTCCTTATTTCCCTTTGACTGCTTAAATCTTTAAAACTACGCAACGTATTTTGATGGGGTTTTTTTAATAAATAGAGTGATTCAAAAGGAAGGTTTATATGTATAATACATGCATAATATAGCCGTGCGAAGCCGGGGCGGATCGCTAGTAGGAAATAAAGTATTTAATAATAATATCACTCATCTGTGCGGCTAGTACAGGTTTTACAAAACGTAAACGATGATCGTGACCGTTTTAACGCACACATACGTACCATTTTTAGTTTTTCTAGCAGTATAATAGACTCGATAGAGTTGATCGAGTAACTCGATGAATGAACGAACATTGTTTTTCTCTTTTGCGTACCTCTCAAAAAATAGAGATGGATGTTTGACGTTTCGAAATTCGTGAGCTAGTTGACAACATTGACAAAGTCAATTGTGAATAAAACCGTGTGTTATTTAAATAAGAAAATAATTATCTAGTGAAAATAATGATGACTTCAGCCTCCTAATTTGAGGTTTTGGTGGAGATCATGGAGCGGTAAGTTATTGTTCATCTTTGCAAATAAAGACATTGAACTTATTGTGTTTCAAACTAAACTACCAAGACATTTTCACTATTTGTAGTCACGGAGACCTTATGAAGCCTGCCGAGAGCCCCCACGGCATGCGGTAGGTTACTGGCGATGCGGAGGTGGGAAGAACTCACCTCCGCCTTCAATGAATATGTTCATGCACTAATATTTGTTTTGCCCTGCACTGCTTTGTCTTGTAAAGCTGTGGAGTGATTTTAAGTCGAATACAAGGAGGAAGGCGGCTAAGATTGGATCTTCCGTGTCAGGCACAGGGGGAGGGACGGCCTCGACTTTAGCACTGACAGACCTGGAGCAGCGGACCCTTACCATAATGGGTCCGCTGTCTGTTCTCTTCATACATTTTCAGTCATGTTATCTTCGGGGCAAACTATTTAATAATCATCAAAATGTTCTTATTTTCAGAAAACCTTGAGAACCTGCAAAGAGTTCCTGCTGCGTCTGATCCGCAGTGGAGGTCGCTGGCGGCAGAATTTATAGCAGAGAACGCGCGACACGGTGGGAGCGATGTATAGCCCCAACAGCAGGCACTATGGCAAATGCCACTAAATCATCGAAACGAAACGTTATAATGTTGTACCAAATTTCATTTAAGCAACTCAAATTAAAATAAAGAACTTTCTTAAAAATGATTACCTTAGGTTAAGTTTTTATTTGTAGTTTTTAGTTATCTATAATATAAAAATCAATTGCTGTTCGTTAGTCTGGCTAAAACTCGAGAACGGCTGGACCGATTTGGCCAATTCTTTTTTTGTTGTGTTTGTTGTAGTCCAGGGAAGGTTTAAACGGTGAGTACTTACGCGGGTGAAACCGCGGGGCGCAGCTAATTTATAATAATAATTACCATAAAGCACTAGCTGCGACCCGCAGTTTCACCCGTGTAATAATTTTCTACGCAATTTTCTTAATGTTTTCTTTCATAAGAACCACCTCCTGACAATAACAAAGACAACAAAAAAAAAAGAATTAGCAAAATCGGTTCAGCTGTTCACGAGATTTACGCTTAGCAACACATTCAGCGATTCATTTTTTAAATATGGATTAAACTATTTTTTTACAATACCTACCTTATCCATCATCATTGATCATCCAACTAATATATATTTATATAGAAGTTAGAAGTTTGTATGTAGGTTAATTAAATCTTTATGTAAAAAGTACTACTGAACTGATTGCGATGAATAATGGATGGTGTGCACATAGCTGAAGCCCTGGAGTAATCACACGGGTTTGAGGCCAAATGGCGCTGTGTAATGTATGAAATTGGCCAAAGCCAACACGTAGAGGTTTTTTAACGTTTTAATATCATTAAGAACATTTCATGTGGAACTTTTCAGTTTCTATGATCACAGGCAGACTAAATAGTCTTACAAAATACCTATATATTTGAAAATTGTTACGTTCCCTAATTGAAACGTTCCTTATGTACCTATGCTACGGCTATAGCTAACGGTGTTCCGAGGTTTTGCAGCTGTTGTTTGCCGGGCTTAAGACTTCACCGAATGTAGTACTGGGTCCCAAACAGGTGGTACATCCCAACCATCTTCTCTTTTGAAATTATTTAGATGTTTTCGAATTTAAATCGCTTTACGAAGAATTCTAAGTTCCTAACGGTTCTCAGTAGCCAGTACCTGTGCTTGATCGAAGCGTAGATATTGATTAGGTTTATCCAGCATGTATTCCTCGTCAGTGTTAACTCCAACCAGCCAACTAAGGCAAGCCAGAGGTGATTTATGTATTTTGTATGACCCAGGCTCAGTAGCGCCAGGGTTCCTTAGTCAGGAATCATCAAATGTCATCAGTTTCATATTGAAACGTTGGTTCTGTAAAAGATCGCACACGTACTTGAACCCCTGGAAAAGAGGAGTCCGATATACATTCCGGTGCCAATAAAGCTCGAAGAGACAAAGTATTTTGCCGCCGTTCTTCACGGCGAGCCGCCTCTTCTTCTTCTAACATCATCCATGCTAACACACATCTTAGAAACATTTTTAGTTAGTTTTTTTTATGTAAATAAATTCCTTTTACATGCTTCTCACTAATAATATTTGATCGAGTAAGAAAACGTTCACGTTTACCGTTTACGTACACGTTAACGAATTTCAAGTTGACAACGAATGTCAATTTACACCAAAATGAATGAACTCTTCTGTATACAACGTAATGTTTTTACTTATGTGTGGTATCAATTTTAGTTCCTTTACGTTTCCGATAGGGGCGCCTATTCTGAAATGTATGGAACGATATACGGATACGGTCATCGTTTTCGTATGGTTAAACCCATACTAAGGGCTCTGGGCGTGTGTTATAGTGATGAGTGACGAATAGAAGACTTATATAAGGGAAAAAATAAATACAGGAAAATAACTAAAGGATTTACAAAAAATATCTCAATTTTTCGTCGTTTTCTTATGACGTTATCACGTAAAATTATCGTCCGTAAACCAACTTTACAGATAACCATTTGGTTTTTTTTAGTTACTTAAGCTTTTAATTTAAAAATGAGCAAACAAATCTATTCATACAGAATCAGAAAGCTTATCAATTATTCTACTCCATGATAAGTGAAGTAGCGTCATGAAAAAAGTATCTATAGCGTAGATAGGTAGGTACTTATATTTTATTATTCGCATGAGGCGTAACGAGGTATGATGGTATGAGGTTAGTGCATATAGTGTTGTAGCCACGATGAATGGGGTCGGGCCTTTCACGCTGGATTCAATGTAATTAGAGCGACCCCGGTTTTTTCTGCATAAGTGGTTTTGAAGCGTTCTTGCCTCCTGTTTTTCTTTCATGACGACGGGGGAGAAAATTTACGTTGAATATGTTGTATGAAAACAACGCTTACCCTTAAAAATTACACGTTGCGTTTCTTTATGAACGTGTTATGTTTGGGTAAAAATAATAATAGTGTCATTCGTTACTGAAAGAATGGTTTTGATGATATTTTTTTTTTTATATTTTTTTTATATTTCAGGACATATTACACATCGCCATCCAGCCCCAAGCTAAGCAACTTAATGCTCGTGTTATGGGTGCCAGATAACGGATAAACTACATATATACTTTTTTTTTTTGTAAATATATACATATTATACATATAGGAAACACCCAGAACCAGAAACAAGAATTTATGGTCAGCATAAATACTTGTTCCCGGCGGGAATCGAACCCGCAACCTTCTGCTTCGCAGTCGGGTGTTCGCCCGACGCGCCACAGAGGTCGTCTTAATCATATTATTTCTTAAGTTACATACTTACCTCAAGTTTTTCAGCTTGTTTTGTGTCAGAAATAAGTGAGAGATGTAAACAGAATAGGAAGAAGATATCTATGTCGTGTTAACTTAAGATGTAACATGTTTTTCTTGTTAGGGTGAGAACCCCAACCATATTTAAGTGGCAGCAACAATCACTCATGTCATCGACCTATCAGTACTTTTATATTTATTGATCTCCCAGACAAACAAGGTTTTCTTCTTTCTACACTTAGCTACATGGGAAAAATATGTACCTTTATGTCTTCCCTAAAAAAATCTAAAAATAATTTTAAAACATCGATTTTTTGTATGTTTACAGTTAGGTACCAAGTTAAAAATATTCAAGCTCAAGTATTTTTAAAAATGAAACTAAAAATAAAACTGCTGAAAAGCTTACGTTATGTGATACTAGGTTTGTAACACGAATTAAGGTCAATTTTTCGCTATCCCGCCCCGTAACTCAAAGTAAATGGCGAAAAATAGACCGCGTAACTACCAAAAAAGTGTAATAAACATTTCTGCGCGTTGCAATGCAAATAGATTTAACGGTGAGCAACTTTACTTAGGGGAAGCTTTCTAGGTGTTAACTCTGAACCTCTTAGCACGGAATAGCCGTAGTCATCTTGTTTTAACGGACTTTAACACAAGCTCACGTTCGGGGATAATTTACCTACACTAAGTACGCTATTATCATGCTTTTAACTTATTGACATTAATTTATGCGGTTTGTTGAGCGAATGTTTTTGTGAAGTTAAAAGCTTTCTATATTGTTAAAAGCCAGTAAATATAGCTACTATCTCAAAATGTTTTCATGTTTAAAATTTTACATTAATTCATAAGACTTTTTTAAACTTTCTTGAGGTTTTTTTTTAATCCTGGAAAATAATGTTAAACATTGGTGTTTTTATTTTTAACTTCACTACATAGTATAAAACAAAGTCGCTTTCTCTGTCCCTATATCCCTTTGTATGCTTAAATCTTTAAAACTACGCAACGGATTTTGATGCGGTTTTTTTTAATAGATAGACTGATTAAAGAGGAAGGTTTATATGTATAATACATGCATAATATAGCCGTGCGAAGCCGGGGTGGGTCGCTAGTCGTGAAATAAAACAATCATTCTCAGTGAGCCTTTAACTCATCCTAAAGCATCTTCATACATTCTGATCTCAGTCATATATCTGGCTAGAACGTCCCGGCTCAGTATTTCTGACGTTTCATATTAACTGAGATGGAAGAGGAATAAAATTTTATTGTCTCGCTCATAAGTTTCAATTGCAAACTCTCTGGTATGAGCTAGCTAGCGAGCTGTAATATTGTACTAATTACAACGTGACGTTACAGACGTGTAATTAATTGTGATAGGGAGGCGTTTCATTATGTTAATCTTCAAATATGTTTCCTTATAATCTAGATTTCTTCCTTATTATGACATTCATGCAAAATTTCTTGAAATTGTTTTATTCCTATAGATAAAGATTTACTTACTCTTGCTATTTATATCTAGCGCAGCGGTCGGCGGCATTTGGCGTCGTACTTTGTCTTTGACTGTGATAAAAAAACGTGTCGCGGAGCACGCGTTTGGAACGAAGTTCCTTTCGACAGACCGACAGACAGACAGACAGACAAGATAGGGATACACAAACACACATTATATATATATAATAAGGGAGATATTTATATGTGTGAGAGATTAGTTATAATGAGCGCACACCTAGCCGCACCGTACGCGCCGCAGTCTGCGTTTGTATGCGAGCAGCGCCGCCGCCGCCGGGTTGGTGACGTCATCAGCATCGGCCTTGGGGATTTCCTTCGCTGCGGCGACTGCGGCGCGTACGGTGCGGCTAGGTGTGCGCTCACCTTTAATCTTACGGTTTTTCGTTTCACATTTTTCGTAACGCTCAAACTGGATTGAACTGGTTTTTTTATGGAATAGGTCCCATCGCAAACCCACAATAAGGAACTTCGTTTCAACAATCCATTACCGTATTACGGTCGAATAGATTCTAATTCCTAAACTAATGTTCTACCTTTATTACAGACTGTTGAAGATCTAGAAGCTCACTGTAAGAAGGCTGGTATAGAGATCGTGACAAGGCAGTCATTCCTGTCAGACCCAGCCGATGCAGTCCGCAATCTTCGCCGGCAAGACGCTCGTGTCATCGTTGGGTTGTTCTACGTGGTCGCAGCCAGGAGGGTGCTCTGTGAGGTTTATAGACATCGCCTCTATGGGAAGTCCTATGTCTGGTTTTTTATCGGTAAGTAATGTTTCACTTACATTTTTTAAAGTATTAGGTAAATCTTTTTCTCTGTGTACAGTATGCGTCATGAGTCCACTATCAGTTTGCTACAATAATACTATCAACAAGTATTGGACTTACGATCTTCTTCAAACATAAATACTTGAATGAAATGATATGTCTTTAGTTGGCCGAGTGGTATAAGCCACCACCCGCATCACCAACCGATGTGGGTTCGATCCACAGGTTACGTTGTTATAATATTCAATTAGTGCTGCACAGGATTGTAAACGTTACGGTGGCGGTGGACTTTTGATCGTCGATTGTACCTAGTCGGCCCCTCATCATTAAATGGTCTGCATTTGAATCGGATAATCTGTCTCCAGCTGCTTCTATTTATTGCATCTCTCACATTGTTATGGAATCTGAAGACCGATGAGTCCTTAATCCACCTGATTGAGGATCGGCTTCGAGTTAACCATCCATATTAAGTGAATAATACGATAATCACTACATAGTATAAAACAAAGTCGCTTTCTCTGTCCCTATATCCATATGTATGCTTAAATTTTTAAAACTAGGCAACGGATTTTGATGCGGTTTTTTTAAATAGATAGAGTGATTCAAGAAGAAGGTTTATATTTGTATATTATATTGACACGCGTGCCCGGAATGTCAAAAAAATGACGTTTGAAGTGCCAAGACGATGACGTCATTTGGCCGCCGCACGCGCAGGAGCAATAAATCAATCTTTACGACCACTTGAGAAGGTCTATTATGTCAACAAACGACTGTTTTGTTTAGCTTAGAGACTAAAGATTACGTTACAAGTGGTCCGAGAGTTCTAAGATGTTTATTTAATTTGTATAAACAGATTGAATTCGAGAAATTATGCATAATATAGCCGTGCGAAGATAATATAGCCGGGACGGGTCGCTAGTATTGTTTAAAGTAGTTTTGTATATCTTTGTACTTCATCATCATAACAGAACGGTTAGACAACCGATCCCAAGACACTAAGCCTTTGCCAGACGGGGGAATATCGGTCATTTTAAGGTGGCTTCATAAATAAGATTATTCAAAGTACATAAAATCTCGGACCCGGCCAGAGGCACTGACATTTAAACAAAAGATGATCCCTTTTCGAGGGAAATGCTCACGTCTTGGCATTATTGTAATTTCACAAAACGTACCCTAAATACCGAAATTCAATTTCGTTTTCACCGAGTTATTGTTAAAGAAAGTAATACGTCTCGGTACCTTACCGAGACGTAGGTATTACTCTCTTTTATTAACTCTTTGATGTCATCGCGTTTATGAAAAAAATTTAAAATGACGTATCGTTAAAATAAACGACGACTCCGCTTAATAAAGCTTTATAAATTGCGGAAAAGACAGGATTATGGGGAATAAATGTTTGGTGTCTGATGTGACCCGCGCCGCGTCGACGTTGAAGACAGTCTTGTAACACGTATTTATTTTCTGTTTATGAAGAATTATTTTATTTACGTGTCGGTTTCAGAAAGTAATAACGGAAATTAGCTGTTTCCTTCATGCGCCTTTGCAATAAATAATTATAAAGACTTTCATACTTTACTCCTGGATTTGACTTAGTAGCAGCCATTACTGACTAGTTGAAGAGTAGTAGACCGGAGTGGTTTGATGACGTCATCATCATCATCTTCCTACCCTTATCCTCATTTATTTGGGGTCGGCGCAGTATGTCTTTTTCTTCCATTCACTCCTATTAGTCGTCATCTCATCGTTCACATTCATCTCTCTCATGTCTTGTCTCACGCAGTTCATCCATCTTTTCTTCGGTCGTCCTCTTCCTCTCCATTCCTCTACATTCATACTCATCACTTTTCTAGTGTCATGCGTCTCCTCTCTTCTCGCCGGTATACTCCCAATGCGCCCCACTAAAACGGCCACCACTGGTGACCGTTAGAACTATAAATTAATTTTTGTCCCAACGACCGCCAGTGGCGGACGTTGGGCCAAAAAAAAAATATTAGTCTCATCGGGCCCCACTAAAACGGCCACCAGTGGTGGTCGTTAGAACAATAAATTAATTTTTGTCCCAACAGCCGCCAGTGGCGACATGTCCATACCAACTTAAACGGTTCCTTTTTTCCTGTTTTTTTTTGTTTGATGACGTCATGCGGTGAGAAAAGTTAAATAAATAACTTTATTTGTACAACACAGTAAAGACCATGGAACACCATATAAACAAAGTATAGCTAGAAATTATAAGTTGCACAATAGGGCAGCCTTATCGCTGAAACCGATTTCTTCCAGGCAATCTTTGGATAGAAAAGAACTGATTAAGCTTTACTACTTACTGGATACTTATGTCACTATAAGAGTACAGGACTTGGAAGTTAATGGTTAAAGAGCGAGAGAACGGACAAAAAGCAAGGTCTTACAGCAGAAGCAAAAAGAAAATTCCGATATATAAAAAAAAGTTGAAAATTAAGGTAAATTTTGGTACTTAAAAGTTTTCGCGAAAATGTACTTAAGTTTGCCCATATCTCTTTATCGTGTTGACTCAGGACCTTGATATTTATACACCTAATAGGGACTGTAGACCTCAGTATCTGAGTATATGAGACCTCAGTATATGAATTTTAAATTGCTAGGTCTACCCGTTCCTGAGAAAATCGGTGGTGACACACGGACAAACAGACAAATGGACATGAAAGTGATCTTAGAAGGGTTTTTTACCTTTTGAGAAACCCTAAAAAGAGGTGAAGAGATTGCGTTACAGAGGATATCAGGGAAAGAGTGAAGTGAAGAAGAACGACATGTTATGCCGAACTCACATACTGAGCAAAAGGGAAGGAAGATTTGACTTACGATCGTTGTTTTCTTTTATATATATCACTTCACTACATAGTATAAAACAAAGTCGCTTTTTCTGTCCCTATTTCCCTTTGACTACTTAAATCTTTAAAACTACGCAACGGATTTTGATGGGTTTTTTTTTAATAGATAGAGTGATTCAAGAGGAAGGTTTATATGTATAATACATGCATAATATAGCCGTGCGATGCCGGGTCGGGTCGCTAGTCATCACTACATAGTATAAAACAAAGTCGCTTTTTCTGTCCCTATTTCCCTTTGACTGCTTAAATCTTTAAAACTACGCAACGGATTTTGATGGGGTTTTTTTAATAGATAGAGTGATTCAAGAGGAAGGTTTATATGTATAATACATGCATAATATAGCCGTGCGAAGCCGGGGCGGGTCGCTAGTTTATATATGAAACTCAGATGCCTGACTGAAATAATAATTAATGAATTTCAGCGGTAAATTCTCTCGGGGAAAACCACAGCGCGACAGTAATGGAAGTGAGAAAAAAATGTCCTTAGAAAATTGAACACTGAGACAATGACGGACGGTACCCAAGTGTCTAATAAAGGGAACAAACACAATTTGCATGTACAAGATTTCCTGATTCGTTTGTAATTGAGTAATTTACCTGAGTACGTTTTGGGTTTATTAAACTGAGACGAACTTGACGCCTATTTAAAAGATGGGGGGAGATCTTGCTAGTATAGGCGACCGTATAACTATCAAGGACTATCTCTCTTCTCGTACATTTGGTTGGTGAGTTTCATATCCAGTACAGTCCACTCCAGTCTCGTGACAATGATGCTTGTAACAGCATCGGAATATCAAGCTCTACAAAATAAAAGCAATAAGAAAATATTCCGTTAAAATATTAGAAGTGAAAATAATCGTGTTGCTTTTAAATCTTATGATTAATTATACTTAACTAAAGTATATAAGTAGTATATCCGTTGTCTAGCACCCATAACACAAGTCTAGTTACTTAGCTTGGGGCTAGATGGCGATGTGTGGAATGTCCTGCAATATTTTTTATTTTATTTTTATTTATAACTAAAAAAAAAGAAGAAAAAAAAACACTTGGAATCGACTCGCAAAAAAGCAGACTTTCTTATCATCTTCTTCTATAATATAAAAATGAATAATTGAATGTGTTGCTACGCGCAAATCTCGAGAACAGCTGAACCGATTTCGCAATTTTTTTTTTGTATTTGTTATTGTCAGGAGAAGGTTATAAAAGAAAAAAATAAGAAAATAAGAAAATTATAACGCGGGGCGCAGCAAGTATTGAAATAAATAAAACAACTATGCATGATGAACCAGTATGAACTGAGAACAGTAACATATTACCACCTCAGCATACTGCGTAAGTACGTGGTAATAATATTGGTATGTCTACGACTACGTACGAACTGCTACGAAAACCGTAGCCTCCAAAACTTCGTAGCGATATGAAATGAAACATTCCATACATTTTAGCGTTTCGACGTTTGCTGTCTGCACTTTGTTTTTGTAACCGGATACTTGTAAAAAAAAGCGTTATTGTAAAACTTTGCGCTGTTTACAATGTCTTGTTTTATTAATTTTTTGAAGTGAAAACTTCTTTAGCGGCGTTGAGCACTTTTTCTGTAATGGGTATAAAATCTTAAACTCGCGTCAGGACACGTGACCTGTGCCTTTATTCGCTAAGGTTCAAGTCGTCGGGCGCGCGTGATTAGGACGAGATTTCCATACAAAAACTGCCCCCACTCCGCCTCTTATCACGCGCGCTCAACGACTTGAACCTTAGTGAATATAGGCCCTGATCGAAAAAGCGTAAGACGGATGGAGAGTAGACAGCTATCCCCTCTCTACGGCGCGGCGAAAATGTATGCCTGGGTGACTGTTTTTAATTTGGCTGTGAGTGTATTAAGACGTACGTACATATAGTATTTTTTAACGGACGACTATTGACGGACGACAAATGTCGGACGACTATTGACGGACGACAAATGTCGGACGACTATTTGTCGGACTACTATTGACGGACGACAAATGTCGGACGACAATTTGTTGGACGACAAATGTCGGACGACTATTTGTTGGACGACAAATGTTGGACGAAAATTTTTTTTTTTCATCTAAAACTCTTTTTGCGTATGTTCTCGCGACATATGAGATTTTACACAGATATACAGTTTTCACTTCTGCCTGCACTCCCGGAGTGCGCTGTTTTTTTTTTAATATTATTTTAGTTTCTATTCACAATGATAATATAAATTGTAAAATAACAAGTATCATAATTCGGTAGTTTCCACTTGTAACAAAATGTATGTTGGAAATAGTTACCAAATATACAATATTGTTTTTGCATTAAAATATATTGCAATTTTTTTTATTTTTTTCAAAATTTGCGATTACTTTTCTATTGATTACAAGATACGAAACGAGGCCACCATATTTGTGACGTCACAGGTTATTTTAAGTAAATTTTATCGAATAAATACAAAATCTTCATGGAGTGAGCCTTCATATAATTATAATGTCTTCATCGACTGTTTTCATGCGATATAAATCAATTAATGAAATAAAAAATAATTGAATTTCATCAACGCTTTTTCGAAAAAAAAAAAACATAATGAAAGACGTAAATATACATAGAAAATAAACATTTGTAACTAAAATACTTACCCAGTTAGCACAATGGTCACCTTGGCGGACTGCCAAACACAGGGTCGTGGGTTCGGTTCCCGCCTCAGACAAGTATTTATGCTTAGATACTTGTCTGTGGTCCGGTTGTTTCTATGTATGATAAGTATATATATACAAAAGAAAAGTTTAAAAGTAGTATAGCCGTTGTCTAGCATCCATAACACAAGTCTAGGTACTTAGCTTGGGGCTAGATGGCGATGTGTGGAATGTTCTGCAATATTTATTTTTATCACAGTTGCTCATAAGGTGGATCTTATTAAACCGTTTTTAGGCTCATAATGCAACGTATTATACACGCGTACGATAAAAAAAATCCAACTAGTGCTAAAATAATACGTTATCCCGATAAGTCAAATACGTATCTTACTGCTAATGACATATTAGGTAGATGAAACATTCTTAATTTATCTGGGTTATACTGTTTTGATGGATAGAAAAAAGGTACCATCAAAGAGTTTTTAAGCCTTGCTGGCTTAAAACTCATTGTTGGTACCTTTTTTCTTCTTTTCAAAAGGTTGTCTCTAAAGTCTGTTAACGAACGATAATTTTACGTGATAACGTCTTTGAAAACAATGAAAAATGGAGTTGTTTTTATTTTGTTTTTTCTTTAGGTACATAAATATATTTTTTCCTTACCATTGTATTCTGTTTTTAACCGCCGACGCAAAAACAAATGAAAAAAACCCTAAAAAATATTGTATGTCAGACGAGGCTGTATAGGTTAAAAGTCTTTTGCCTAGCCTTTCGGGAGTGTAATTAACTAAAAATAGTAAACATAACCTAAAATTCTTTAAAACTTTTTATTATTTTAACAAGTCTTTTGTTTTATTCGCAACTGTCATAAAAAACGTCGTACGATACACGTGTGGATTGATCATTCCATCTCGGCTTTTGCCACGCTCGCGTTCCGCTCGCGCGTCATAAACCGCCTCTATGGAATGATCAACTTTCCACACTTGTATCCCGATGTACTATTATATTTATACTCCTTCGAAAACTTTCAACAGCCCAACAATACTGTAACATAGATATTCATCAGAAAATTGAAACCTCGCTTTTACCAACAAAAATTCTCTCTCTCACTCGAACTGCGCTAGTTACAGAAATAAAAAAATAAATCAACTGGTAAAATTTCGTTCTGCAGCCACTCGTCAACACAACCTGTTTCAAACTTTTACTCAAAGTTACATAACAAAGGAGGTAGGTTTGGTCAATTTTACAGTTTTAATTTAAATTATTTATGTCAAACTGTAAACGTAAACCAGTAAGGTTCTACGCCCATAGTAACAACCTGTTTGGTAATATAATAATATCGGTCTTTGACGTGATAGCGTCTAGTAAATTGATGGAACACCTGCATTCACAAAAAAGTGTCATGGTAATATTGTGTGACGTCATTGTCACGTTCCGGTGATGTCATATAGCACGCAGCAATATTTGTTTTATATTGTACTAGCGACCCGCCCCGGCTTCGCACGGCTATTATTATGCATGTATTATACATATTATTATAAACCTTCCTCTTGAATCACTCTATCTATTAAAAAAACCGCATCAAACTCCGTTGCGTAGTTTTAAAGATTTAAGCATACATAGGGATATAGGGACAGAAAAAGCGACTTTGTTTTATACGATGTAGTGATAATAATAATATCGCTCATCTAGGCTTGTGTTATGGTGACGAGTGACGAATAGAAGACTTTTAAAGGAAAACAAAATTAAAAAATGTAAATAAAAAACATTAAAAAAATTAATTAAAAAAATTAAAAATAATTTTTCATCGGTTTCATAGGACGTTATCACGTAAAATGATCGTCCATAAACCGACTTCACAGACAACCATTTGAATCGCCCTTTTGTCTAGCACAGCTAATAAAAACCTACATTGTGTTAGGTTACTTATATAAGCTATATTGTTTAGGTTATTTATATATGTCGCCAATCATCGTCGTCATACAAAAACGTAAATCGAAAAACTGATACTAATATAATTTTTTTTTTTTTTACACATCGCCATCCAGCCCCAAGCTAAGCAACTTAATGCTTGTGTTATGGGTGCCAGATAACGGATAAACTACTTATATACTTTTTTTTTTTTTGTAAATATATACATATTATACATATAGGAAACACCCAGAACCAGAAACAAGAATTTATGGTCAGCATAAATACTTGTTCCCGGCGGGAATCGAACCCGCAACCTTCTGCGTCGCAGTCGTGTTTTCGTCCGACGCGCCACAGAGGTCGTCATAATTAAACCTAGCTAGTTGTAAATTTTCGAAAATTTAAAAAGTTGCAAATTTCAATGTTATTTTCATACCTCTTACAATTATTTTATTTATTTCGTATTTCTATTTTTCTTTATTAATTTTAATATTGTCGTATGAAAACAGTCGGACTTGATATTTCCGTCTATGATGTCGTATATTTATACTTTGACAGCAAACACAATAGCTAAAATGTACAGTGATTTCTGTCAAATTACCTATTCAAATTACCTGCATGTACAGTACGGTGCAGGTAATTAAATAGTCCATTGATAATAATTATGTTATTTGAAATTTTATGAGGTCACCGTCATGGCCGCCGCATTATGAAAAAAAATGCAATATAGGTACCGTACTAGCTGTCCCGCGGCAAACGTTGTTTTGCCATTTAAAAAAATGTGATAAATGAAGAACCGCTCGACCGATTTTGTGCAAACTTCACATAAACCATCTACTAAATAGTCCGAACAAAGCTTAAACATTTGGTTTGGATAGGTGAGCCCGTTCTTGAGTTATAAAATTACATCGAAAAGTGGCATTAATTTTTATAATATACTAGCGACCCGCCCCGGCTTCGCACGGCTGTATTATGCATGTATTATATCTAAAAACCTTCCTCGTTAATCACTTTATCTATTAAAAAAAACCGCCGTTGCGTAGTTTTAAAGATCTAAGCGTACAAAGAGAAATAGGGACGGCGAAAAGTGACTTTATTTTATACTATGTAGTGATAGATAGACTAGCGACCCGTCCCGGCTTCGCACGGCTATATTATGCATGTATTATACATATAAACCTTCCTCTTGAATCAACCTATCAAATAAAAAAACCGCATCAAAATCCGTTGCGTAGTTTTAAAGATTTAAGCATACATAGAAAGCGACTTTGTTTTATACTATGTAGTGATAGTGAAGATAGATATATCGTTGCAACTGGAACCAATCTAATTAGATAGTATCATTTTACACCCACTGAGGCGTAAGTATCTTATTATTCAATTTATTCGACTATCACCGAGTTTTAATGAAAACAGGATAGCAATAAAGAGCGATTTGTGTATTCATGAATGTGCGCGGGTGTGGGCCGCCGTAACATTTGTTACAAATGGTGATAGTCTTTTGAATCAATTCTCATTAATGTACCGAATTTGGTAACATTTACATTGCCTCTATTGTTGTTTATATTAATATACTAGCTGTCCCGGCAAACGTTGTTTTGCGATATAAAAAAATGTGGTAAATGAAGAATCGCTCGACCGATTTTGTGCAAACTTAACATAAACTATCTACTAAATAGTCCGAACAAAGCTTAAACATTTGGTCTGGATAGGTGAGCCCGTTCTTGAGTTATAAAATTACAACGAAAAGTGGCATTGATTTCTATATAATAACAGCAAATCAAAAAAAAGGGTCTGTTGGACTTCGAAAAAGTAATAGAACAAAAATATATCTGTCTGTCTGTTTGTTTGTTACATAATCTACAATTAAAAACGCCTAAACCAAGTGCATTCTGAGGAAAGTCGTGGTATACTTTACATCAGAATACAATTAGTATGTGCTGAGTAATCGACAAAAAAACTGCAGCCGCTCGAGAAAACCCCCCGGTCGAACGCCTTACAACAAAAACGAACGTCACAGAATACATAATAGTGTATATCCCGATATTCCCACGGAATCGGGACTTATGCGGGTTTGAATATGGAATAATTCGTATATTTAATGTCCCGATCTCGTTTGAATATCGAAAAAAAATGGAATATTTCGTATATTTTAACCCACGTAAGTCCCGATCTCGTTTGAATATCAAAAAAAAAAAAAGAATATTTCGTTCGTATATTTAATTTCACCCGCGTAAATCCCGATCTCGTTTGAAAATCGAAAAAAAAAAAGTAAGTAAAAAAAAATGCTCTAGTGTCAGTATTCAGGGAGAAAACAGTCGACTACGTTTGTATGGAGAGAGCGCCCGGTACAATTTCCTCTTATTATTTAGTACCTATCAATACATAGTATAAAACAAAGTCACTTTCTGTCTGTCCCTATGTATACTTAGATCTTTGAAACTACGCAACGGATTTTGATGCGCTATTTTTAAATATTAAACTGAAATAAATAAATAAACTGGAATAGATCAAGAGGAAGGTTTATATGTATAATACATGCCTAATATAGCCGTGCGAAGCCAGAGCGGGTCGCTAGTACATACTAAATCGATTTAAATGAATCATTACCCTTAACAACACTGAAAACTACACACAACCTCAAACAAAAGTGTTATAAATATGATCGAGAACCGTGTTAATTAATTCTAACCCTTATTACAATGTTTACTAACCGCCAAGGTGCTCACTGCTTGTAATACTACTCGAATAATACGCCAAAACACTTTCCGTTCACATTACAATTATTCAAATTAGCGTTAGGTGTGGTTCTCAATGCTCTATGGATAACTGATACCAACATTAACACGGTAAACTCCTGGCGCGACGCCAGAACCTGAGCCCAACTTCGGCAGGTTATCATCATCCGGCTGGCCTCAATACAGCTTCCGAGGATCTTTCTCTTCCGTAATAAAACTTTATTACCACATAAAATTGCCCACTAAAGAGACATACTTCATATATAAATAATCGACACATTCCGCCGAATTTAAGATGTGGTTGCATATTTTTTATGATAGGTAATGTTTGAGGCGTCGTAAAACACTGTTGGTCCAAGAAAGTAGTCAGACAGAAAATATGGTTTCTTGAAGCAAGAAATTATCTTCTACCAATATAATAGACTTTAATGAATAATTTTTTTGGTTTTAGTAAAAAATCTTAAAATGATAAGCAGTATTCTTAATTTTAAAGCAATAGATATTCTTAAATTCAAAATACTGCTTGTTATTTTTAAGAACATTTAAAAACAAGGAATTATTATCTACTAGCGACCCGCCCCGGCTTCGCACGGCTATATTATGCATGTATTATACATATAAACTTTTTTCTTGAATCACTCTATCTATTAAAAAAAACCGCATCAAAATCCGTTGCGTAGTTTTACAGATTTAAGCATACAAAGGGAAATAGGGACAGAAAAAGCGACTTTGTTTTATACTATGTAGTGATAGTGATGGAGACGGTTTTTTCTTGCTTCAAGAATCCTTTTTTTCTGTGCACAGTACTAAAACTAGTGCTCTTATTTCAGCCAGACAGATTGTGACAAAAAATTAAAAATTTAATTAAAAACATACCTTGAATTTTACAAAGGGTCTGCTTTGTTAACCTACCTACATTCCTATGGTGGGCAGGATCTCTGAAACACAAAATTTCAACAATGTTTATTCAAAATAAGTGGTTGCTATGCTTTGACAATCTCTCTTACTTAGATTATGTCTACAAAACATTAATTAAAGAACCTTTAAAAAAGATCAATAATACGAATAAGGCCCAGGTAACAACAACATTTTCATAACGTAAATTAGATTACGTATAATACAACTCACGAGACGGGGCTTAGCAATTTTTGTCTGTCGGAAAAATATAAAAAATGTTTATTGCTATGCTGAATTCAGGTTCTATGAAAGTGGGTGGCCCGAGGCAAAGAGAAGTGCGGGAAACGACACAACAAACACACATTTGTTCGCCTCAGGTTTCCCCAACAAACAGGACAAAGGAATCGGATAGAAAGAGGATAAATAATGGTCCGAGGGTGCGTCGCTACGTGGATACAAATAAGCTAACAATTTTATGTTTACATCGCTCACAATAAATGGAAATAATTCGTACGCACCGTGTAACTACATCCCTGCGAATGAAATGTCCCTAACACCGCGAAGCTTGATTATAAAAAACGGCCAAGTGCGAGTCAGACTCACGCACGAAGGGATCCATACATTTATATTCTGAATTAAATTTTACATTTATATTTGTTGTTATAGCGGCAACAGAAAAACATCATCTGTGAAAATTTCAACTCTCTAGCTATCATGGTTCAGGATAGTATATTGTGAACCGTGATAGCTATAGACAGTTGAAATTTTGACAGATAGACGGATGGAGGGACAGTGGATTCTTATAGTAAAAAGGTCCCGTTTTCACCCTTTGAGTACGGAACCTTAAAAAAACATTGCCACCTACCACCACACCCGTTTATACAAATGTTAGATTTATACAAAAAAACAGGTTACATTTTGACGTAAACTTTACAATACCCACGGAGAAGTAAAAATGTCTGTATAAATGGAATTCTTTACAGGATTAGCATAAAGTTCACAGATAAGTAGAGGAATACATTAGTTTCATTTGTATGAAAGTATATTCTTTGGTATTACAAAGAATCGTTGTAAAATACAAGTAACTACAGCCTACGTTCTTTTTACATAAAATATTTCTTACGCATTTTGATATGGAAACCAATTATATCAACAAAAATAACCAACTAGCTAATTCTAAATTCGTGGAACTAAGTATTGATTTATTTAGATTATTTTGGTCCTGGGAATATCGTTCTTTGTTACTGTGTGTACTAAAGGGTAAAAACGAGACCCTATTACTAAGACTTTACTGTCCGTCCGTCTGTCTGTCTGTCATCACTTCACCAGGTTGTGAAATTTTCACAGATTATTTATTTCTGTTGCCTCTATAAAAACCGATAAAAAACAGTGGGACTCTCAAATAATATGGTACAGAACCCTTAGTCCGACTCGCACTTATTTTTTTTTAGTTATATTCAGATTTTATCAAAATAGAGGCAAATAAAGCTAGGCGTTTGCCCGTAAAGTTTGAATTTTCCGAAATGCTCAGCGGATGCCTACGTTGTTACAACAGCCATCTGTATGCCATATATTTTAGCCCGTTTGTTTGAGCTATGCGTTGATATCTCAGTCAGACAAGACTTTAAATATTATATATAAAGATTTATTATCACACCAAGAATCATTTTCATCTGTACAAACTGGCACGACTTATACAATCCTACTTCTTCTTTTCGATTCAGTGACGTTCCGCTAGTCAAATTTTGTCCTGCCCAATAGTTAGCCACTGCAACTGCAGCAGCGTTGGCTTCTATCAGGTCCTCCAATGTGCAGGTATTACAGCACAATGGGCATTGGAGTAGGTCTACCATGAATTGCGACGTGGTTCCACACCCGCATTGCTTATCCGTCAAATTTTTCCTGCCCAATATAGTTAGCCACTGCTACCGCAGCAGCGTTGGCTTCTATCAGGTCCTCCAATGTGCAGGTATTAGGGCACAATGGGCATTAGAGTAGGTGCACCATGGATTGCGACGTCGCTCCACACTCGCATTGCTCCTCAAATTTTGTCTGCAACTGCCCATTTGAGTCCGTAGTCGATTAAGTGACTATCCTACTGAATTTACAAATAATTAGTCATCTGTCATGTTCCTTTGTCCAGATCCTTAACTGCTTTATTTATTTCATCAGGTTGGTACGAAGACAACTGGTTTGAAACCAACTTGGATAGAGAAGGCATTGACTGCACTGTTGAAGAGATGAGAGAAGCTGCTCAGGGTCACCTCACCACCGAAGCGCTGATGTGGAACCAGAACTCTAACCAGACTACGATATCGGGGATGACGTCAGAGGATTTTCGGTGAGTACATGATATTTCAAGCCTCAAGTCTCAAAGTCACGTCTAGAAAGTAAATTATTTAGTAACTAACTGCGGTTTTATTTGATTTAGTGTCGATCTTGTGAAAAAATCTAAATAAATAGTATCCACAGAGCCAACTCTCGCGGCGCGCTAGTGCGTGCAATGGCAGTTTTTTTTTGTTGATAATTCAGTTCTCACTTAGTTGATATTAATGCGAAGTATATGACAAACTTTCCGACGCTAATCATTTACGAAAAATAAATATGATTTAAACCTATTTAAAATTGAAATTCATTTCCTACAGACTTAAATTCTTAATAGTTATTTTTAACTACAAACTTTATGAGTCATTTTTATCCCGTTGTAGGACAAATTTCCAAAAATCATTTCTCAGTGCTCGCTTTTAGGAAGTAAGCGAGCGAAGGTTCAAACTCGTAACTCTTGTAGTTTCAAAGATTTTGTGATGAATTATTTTCTCTTTTATCTATACTATAATATAAAGAGATTTGATTTTTTGTTTGTTTTTAGGGTCCAAAACTACCGGACTGATTTTGATGAACCTTGAATATGAGGATACTTTTTATTCAGATATTCCCACGGGATCGGGAGTTACGCGGGTTAAATAGGTATAAATAGATTATTTATCTCGAAGAAACAAATAAATCTAAGAGATTATAATTGCCAATAATTTTAACATTAATATTAAGAACTTCTCTAAGGGCTCAGTAGAAGAGACAGCGGTATTATATCAACAAATTATTAATACGGCTCGTGTAAAAGTTTTGACCGCAACTTGACGGTATTCGATCCTTTTTAGGCTTTATCGGATTGGGCCGGTTTATCCGATTGCGGGGTACAACAGCAAAATACATGTGTTGATACTATCGTACGTATTTTGTATTATTGTCTTGTTCTTTTTGTGTCTGAAGTATTGATTTCTGATCGGTTAAATGTTCAGTATTTTTACTAATATTATATAGGTATGTTTGAAGAGGAAAGGGTACCGGGGGCTCTCTCCATACAAACTATTACAAACGTAGTCGACTGTTTTCTCCCTGGATAATGACACTAGAGCAAATATTTTTGGTGCATAAAACTTATATCTGCCATGACATTGGTCATTGGACCATGCCCCTATTTTTTGTTTTTTATTTTTTCAATCTTAATTTCTATGATAATTAGAAAATTTCAAAAAAACCGCGGAGCGCTGCTAGTGATACATAAGTCGTACCGTAATGATAAGGACCTATGGACATAACTTTAAAAAATGCCCAAGAGTTTCTTGTGCCTTCTTCTAATTGGTGGGCCCGTTCCGAAGGCACATATTCTAACTTATTTTTTAAGACGTTTCAAAGTGATGTAATGACACAACACTCCTAATGTATAAAAAAATTTGAATTTTGAGTTTTATTTGTGTTATAGAGCATTATTAATTAATTTAATCCTCTAATAATAACACAGAATTTCATAAAAAATGATTATTATGTAGCACGCAATTGAGTCGAAAATGAATTGAAATACTTACCTACTTATTTTCATTTCAATACTCGTACACACAGTAGACATATCATTATTGTGTTCTATTTTCGTGACAAACCCGTGAGATTATAGGGCTCGCTATTTTCAGAGAAAATACTAACAATGTCATTTTTCTATCGGTTGGGTTTTATTTATTTTTGATACTAGCGACCCGCCCCGGCTTCGCACGGCTGGCTATATTATGCATGTATTATACATACAAACCTTTCTCTTGAATCACTCTATATCTATTAAAAAAAACCGCATCAAAATCCGTTGCGTGGTTTTAAAGATTTAAGCATACATAGGGATATAGGGACACAGGGACAGAGAAAGCGACTTTGTTTTATACTATGTAGTGATGAGTCTTGTGTCATTACATCACTTTGAAGCGTCTTAAAAATTAAGTTTGAATGTGTGCCTTTTTTTTTTAACACTAAGGTTGATGGAGTAAATTGGTTCATGACATAAACTACATTTTTATCACATTTCTTTCATGGTAATCAGAATAAGCTTACGTCAGAGTATAACTTATTAGATTTGAGATAACTTACCTAAAAAGAAGCAGGTACAATCAGGCCAACAAGTGCAATGTGGATCTACACTTTCATTGCCGACTGTGCCGTGTATGTTACGGCCGAAAATTCGGTTGGCCAAACTAATGCAATTTTTTAGTGTTAGTTAAAAAAAAACCATCGGAACAGAAACAAAAGACGATGAAGAAAAAACGAAGGATAATTGAAGCGGAAACAAAAGGCAATCGGAAAAAAAAAGAAAGAATAAATAAATAAAATGTGAGCCGTCACGGGACGCCTGGCAGATGTGAAACATCGACATTATTTTGTAAAAGTAATATGCAGAAAGAACAGATTGTGATAGAATCGCACAGTCGATTACGGTGTGCACACCGTACACACTACTGCATATAGACTGTATTTATATACCATCATATAGCGTGGCGACGCGTCGCCACGGCATGCGTCGCCACGCCAGGAATCGGTTTTACGTGCGGCTATAGATGTTTCATCTATAGATGTTTGATTGCATCAATAAAACTGAATAGCTTTAAAATTTTAAATTATAAGCTTTATATTATGAAAAACTAAATTATTATTAGATAGATATACCTAACGTTTATTTGTTCTCCAAAACACACATATTGCCATACAAAAAAGGTCTTAATCTAGTTATTACAACATTTATTCTTCGTCTTGTGCTTCGAAGAAGAACATTTATTATAACGTGAAAGTTTAAAAAGCTCCTAATGCATCTATCTCGCCCGTTTCTCTTCTCTGCCTCCACTCTATAGTCAGTACACTTATTTCTAAGAAGGAGTACGCTTCGTAACAAAGCTAAGTACTGTCTGAGTTCTCTTTAGAAACCACGGCAATAAGCTTTCATCGTAGTTCTTTAGCGAGTATACAAGCAATAATGCAAATGTGGTAATATACCGTGAAAATATGATTATTAAAACTTATATTGCTTATATTTAAAGCTTATATTTTCCAGTAAACTAGACATAATAAGTTTCGCACTTTAAACATTCTGATAATTTAACGTATGTTGCTAATCCAACCTCTTTGGGTTATTAAGTTTTTTGCAGAATGAAACCTCTTTGGATTGAACAATACTTTTTTACGTTATGGTTTTACGTCTACCCGATTTTTTGTCTATATCGATCATGAAACTATTTCAAAGTTATTTCATGACTGGTTGCGCTCCGCGGGTTTTTTATTTATTTTATTTTATATCTTGTCTTGACATTAACGACCCCAAAAAAAAAAAGATGAAGAAGTTTTGTGAGTACAATACATTTCGACGTTTCTTTTTTAGGGTTAATTCATACCCAAAGGGTGAAAACGGGACCCTATTACTACGACTTCACTGTCTGTCTTTCTGTCCGTCAGTCCGTATGTCTGCCTATCAACAGGCTGTTTTTTATGATAGCAAGAGTGTTGAAATTTTTTATTTATATATGTATATAGATTACCTTAAAACAGAATTCTAGACTAAGTACTATACTTGTTTTTTCTTTGCAGTTTTTATTTAATATTATTTATTTTCTTCACCGAATGGACTAAACAAATCTTCTGTGACAAGTCTAAATTAAAACGTCAATCAGTTAGAGTTACGTAAAGCTGATCCTCTTCAGACAGTTCCAATCAGGATACTGTACCTATTAATTAATAGGTACAGTATCCTCTATTAATTAATCAATCTTGGATAATCAAAATTCTCTAACGAGCTCGAAACTTTGAGTAACTTTACCATTTTAATTTTAATTGATGTAATCATAGCGTCTTCTATATTTATTCGTACCTGGAAATCGATCAAGCCGTGACTAGTATCTTTTTATAGAAACACTAGCTGAGCTCCGTGGTTTTAACCGTGTAAGTCCCGATCCCGCAGGAATTTTGGGGTCTAAAGTATCCTATGTTCTTTTCCATCACCTTACCTACCACTGTGCCAATTTTCATCCAACTCGGACTAGTCGTTTGGCCGTGAATAAACAAAACAAGTAAAAAAAAAATATATAAAAAAAAAAAAATAGTCGTCCGACATTTGTCGTCCGTCAATACTCGTCCGTTAATAATCGGACAACTTAGGTTTTTTTTTTCGTTACGGAATTTCTTGATTCTCCCCCAAAGGCCCGCGATAAAATCTATGCAATAGCTTAAAAACAAACTATTGAACTTATAATCATCATCATCATCATATCAGCCACATGACGTCCACTGCTGAACATAGGCCTCCCCCAAAGACTTCCAGAGCGATCGGTCGCATGCTCTCTGCATCCAACAACTTCCCGCGACCTTATTTAAGTCGTCCGTCCATCTAGTCGGAGGCCGTCCCGCGCTGCGCTTTCCGGTACGTGGTCTCCAATCTAAGACTTTTCGGCCCCAACGGCCATCAGTTCTACGAGCCACATGCCCCGCCCATTGCCATTGAACTTATAACTTGACGACCCAGTTGGCACAATGGTCACCATACCGGACTGCCAAACACAGGGTCGCGGGTTCGATTCCCGCCTCAGGCAAGTATTTATGCTTAGATATTTGTATGTGGTCTGGTTGTTTCTATGTATTATAAGTATATATTTACAAAAGAAAAGTAATATAAGTAGTGTATCCGTTGTCTAGTACCCATAACACAAGTCTAGTTACTTAACTTGGGGCTAGATGGCGATGTGTGGAGTGTCCTGCAATATTTATTTATTTATATTTATTTATAATATTAGTTAGGAATAGCTGCGCCTGGCGGTTTCACCCGCGTAAGTCCCGAACCCGCAAAAATTTCGCGATCAAAAATATGCTATATTATACTTTTCCATCATTTAGACTACCACTATGCTAATTTTCATCCAAATAGGTCCTGTCTTTTGAACGTAGTGAGGGAATAAAGAAACAAATAAACTAACTTTCCTATTTATAATAAACTAGCTGCGCCCCGCGGTTTCACCCGCGCAAGTCCCGATCCCGTGGGAATATCGGCATAAAAAGTAGCCTATGTGTCAATCCAGGTCCCCAGCTATCTAGATACCGAATTTCATAGCAATCGGTCCAGTAGTTTTTGCGTGAAGGAGTAACAAACATACACACACACACACACACATACACACACACAAACTTTCACATTTATAATATTAGTAGGATTTTTGCGTGAAGGAGTAACAAACATACACACACACACACACATACACACACACAAACTTTCACATTTATAATATTAGTAGGATTTTTGCGTGAAGGAGTAACAAACATACACACACACACACACACATACACACACACAAACTTTCACATTTATAATATTAGTAGGATAATAATAATAAATATTGCAGGACATTCTACACATTGCCATCTAGCCCCAATCTTAGTCACTAGACTTGTGTTATGGGTGCTAGACAACGGATACACTACTTATAAACTTTTCTTTTGTAAATCTATACTTATAATACATAGAAACAACCAGACCACAGACAAATATCTAAGCATAAATACTTGTCTGAGGCGGGAATCAAACCCGCAACCCTGTGTTTGGCAGTCCGGTATGGTAACCATTGTGCCAACTGGGTCGTCAATTTATATTATTTGTAGGAAGAGTTTCAACGGTTAGCGTCGAATTATTTCCAATTAATTTTAACTAAAGGAAAATGTTAAATGAATGTTTCATTTCTGTTATAATTATCATCTCCATGTAATTACATAGCAATTAGTGTGATTTCCGAGATAAACTTGAAGACAAATTAATGTTTGTATATTAATAGGAACCCAATTAAATTCTCTCTCTTTCTCTATCTAACGTACACATAGGCAACGATTAAAACGTAAGCTTTAAGTATGTCTCTATGTAAAGATAAATATTACAAAGGAGATCCAATATGCACATCAAACTTAACGACCCAGTTGGCACAATGGTTACCATGCCGGACTGCCAAACCAAACACAGGGTTGCGGGTTCTATTCCCGCCTGAGGCAAGGATTATAGACTTAGATATGGGGTCTGGTTTCTATGTATTATAAGTACAGGGTTATTGGAAATTATACTAACAAGCCGTTGATGGCTACTTCTGTGCACCTTAACAAACAACTTTTGTTCTACAAATTTTTGAAATTAAAAAAAAAATGAAAGTGAGATTATGTAAATTCCCCCTCAACGGCTTGCTAGTGTAATTTCCAATAACCCTGTATATATTTTATTTGGAAAATAAAAACTATATAAGTAGTAAATCCGTTGTCTAGCACCCATAACACAAGTCTAGTTACTTAGCTTGGGACTAGATGGCAATGTGTGGAATGTCCTGTAATATTTGTTTAACATGCCGAAAATCGTGAAGGGCCACATTAAACGGTTACACGCTGCAGTACATTTACCTCAATTTGTATATTTATTTATTGATGAAAGTAAACAATGTATTATGTATACAGATTACGATTGAACGATGCGTTGAAAGATGCCGGCTACGATATAGAAGGCGAGAGATTTCCTGAGGGATACCAAGAGGCACCGCTCGCCTACGACGCTGTGTGGGCCGTCGCGCTCGGTGAGTACGATCAAATTATATACGCCCCTACCGTGTTATTTATATTACGTGATTGACGGAGATCGATGTTGAACTTTTAATCTTTATATTTTTACATGTGTGGGTAGATGCTGAAAACATAGTAGACTTGTACTATATACACAAAAAGGTTTCTTGAAGCAAGAAAAAATCATCTCCTTGGAGACGCTAGAGAACATTTTTTTTATTATAGTAAATTAGCGACCCGCTCCGGCTTCGGCTATATTATGCATGTATTATATTATCTAAAAACCTTCCTCTTTAATGACTCTATCTATTAAAAAAACCGCATCAAAATCCGTTGAGTAATTTTAAATATCTAAGCATACATAGGGACAGACAGCGGAAAGTGACTTTGTTTTATACTATGTAACGGCTTCGCACGGCTATATTATGCATGTGTTATACCTTCCTCTTGAATCACTCTATCTATTAAAAAAACCGCATCAAAATCCGTTGCGTAGTTTTAAAGATCTAAGCATACAAAGGGAAATAGGGACATAGGGACGGCGAAAAGTGACTTTATGTTATACTATGTAGTGATGATGTTCTTGGAAATAGTTGAGGTAAAATTCTTAAGTTAAGATTATTGCTTCTAAAATAAGAATAACGCTTATCCTTTTAAGATTTTTTTTACTAAAACCAAGAAATATTTCTCTAGCGTCTACTATAGGGAGGCTTAGGGGATTATTTCTTACGTCAAGAAACCTTTTTTGTGTACTGCGACAGGAGCTTAAATCTATCGCCCTGACTCAGCGCGCTATTATCGTCCTAACTAATTCAAAAAATTTAACATTATCCAACATGATATCACATTAGACCCTTTTTGCGGGGTTCATTATGATCCAAGTAGCACTGTAAAACTTTTTCTAAATAAATCATTTCTTTCCAGCCCCACAGTTTCTCTGTAAACGTCGCGCCCTTCGACTGTATTTTACAGTTCATTTACTTACTCATTCTTACATGTTGTTTTTCCAAGTTCTATTTTATGACGAACGTGGAACAAACGCTCGGGTTTACTGTTTCTTTTGTGTACCTATACATGCACATTCTGTCCTCCAAGTTTAGTATTTTAATATTTTAGAATTACACAAATGTAAATGGAGGAAGGCACTTGGGTAATTGTTTTTGTTGCACAAGTTAAATGTATTTAAACTTTACGTTATCCATTGTTTATCAACTTTAATAAACCTACCTTAGCGTGTTTGTGTTATGTTTCCATTATCCTTAAATTACAAACTGACTAAATATACGAAATAAATTACCCAAGTAAATTGCCATCAAAAATTAATTCACGTGCCCTATAATAACTCACATCTGCTTGCTAACATGCCCTAAGTGTTAGCGCAGACTGCAGATTTTTCGATAGGCCTCCGCATTGCTTGGCTCTCTGTACTGTTTTATTTAAAGGCTATATATAATTCAATATTTTACTTATTTGTTTGCCTTCAAATTAAGCCAGTCTATGAGATATGATCCGACCGAAATGTCAGCAGTCTGCGTGCCTCCCTACATAACAATAAAGGGATGGCACGTTGCAAATTTTATTAACTCCAAAAGGCACCCACCACGTTACAACTGAGGTGTCCCCTTACCAGTGTCGAATAAATACCTTCATTTACTTTATGATGATGAAATAACAGCGTGAAGGCACGAAATTAATTCCAGGTACCTTTTAAACACACAATTTATTCTTCATTTATTTTATCAACTGCCTTTCTCGTAAGAACGTACTCTGGCTAAATTCGGAGCAAGATAATAAGAAAGATTATTGCTTTTTATCAAAATAATATACGTTAACATTTATTTAGGTTATGTTTATTCTTCGATCTGAAATATTATCTTATTTTTCTACGAATACAAACAAGAAACTTTCGCTGTTTCATACGTATTCATTGGTCAATAGACTCATTTTCTTGTTCTCTCTATTTTTTGCTGTCTAAAACACGTACCTTTAAGTTACATTCCGCAGATGAAATAAAACAACGAGTACCAACTTTAATCGCCTTTAAAAGTAGACAATATAAAAAGTTGCCAAAGACATAAAGTTCTATCTGCAAAGTCTTTTCGTAAACAACCAATTTAGTTTGTTGTACTTTTGCAGCGTTCAACAAAACAATGGAAAAGCTGCAAAAAAGTGGACTGAGTTTGAAAAACTTTACATATACAAACAAGAAGATCGCCGATGACATCTACGAAGCAATAAACTCGACGTCGTTTCTTGGCGTCTCGGTGAGTAACCACTTTGTTCTAGCAAATTGTTTTCGTACGAAATATCATACGTACATTTTTGATGACGTTCGTTAAGCTTATCTTTATTGTTTCATAGAACTCAACATCAAAGTTGACGAACTTAATATTCGTAGACAACGTTTGGTTCCATAGAAATCCTCACACACGTATAGTTTGTACATAACAAACGTAAAGCTTTTAGAAAACTTGAAATGTTTAATTATCTGCTGCTGCCTTTATAAGATTTTAAGCCTGAAAAATACGACCCACTTAGCCACAAAACACATTGTTAAATGGAACCAGTGTATTTGATTATTTCTTTAGCGTAAGGACCATTTTGTATACTTACCGAGTTATCACCTTAAGATATTTTAGGCTCTGACACTAGAAACATTATGTTTGTGAAATGAAACAGCGAGGGTGCTTACTCGAGTATCGCGTTTTATAGTCGCAATAATGGTTCGCTGTATTTTTACAAATTACACCTGTTTCGCGAACGTTTCTCAATGGTTTAAGTGGATTTTATTGCTACATTCTATTTGTAGAGAAGTGTTTTAATAAAAGATAACATTTTAGTTCAAAAATTGATAGTTTTATAAGTGGTATATTATTCCACTAAGAACTAAGTAGTCAGGAGAATAATGTTACGCAGCGGAGTCTCAAGCAATTTGATGTAAAACTCATATTAAGTATTTTTATTATTTACAGTTAGGTAGATATACATATTTTTTGTTCTGTAGGTATTTGAGGGGATTAAATTTTTCTCTTATTCATAATCCTCTTGCCCATAAATATTTAGGTAGATACGTTTTGTAGTATCGTTTTTCGAATGTTCCTTTATAATGTTGTATACTTATAGTATACTATTTCATTGACATTAATGTTGTCTTGTAATTTTTAAAGTATTTGATGGATGTAACAATATTCATTATTATTTACAATATTTGTGTCTTAACTAAATTTTCTAATAGCTGATTTTCTCTATTACATTAAAATATCAGATAACAATTGAATATCAAATGACCAAGTAGGTACCTAATTTCCTTATACACTCCAACAACAAGATATCCAAAACAAAGGAGATGTTAATCCTAAATTAATTGAAAACGTCAAGACAATTCCAGTTGACAACAATTCTGAATAACGTATTTTATAGCCACAAATTCCCAGTCTCACCAAAGCAATACGTTTTTTTCTGAAACATTCTACTATAAAAACGCTTTAATAAATACCAGTTAAACTGACGTATTACTAACGTTTCTGTGTAAAAAGAGGTACAGGGACAGTGGCGTAAATCGATATCACCTACTAAAATATTCATTCTAGTACTTTGAACCACTGTAATGGCATAATCGACGAGTAATAAAATATCAGTGCTTCGTAATTAGTTTTGATATATTATGTTTTAATCGTTTACGACTTTGGTCCTTTGTTATAAAAAGAGTGGGCGGAATATACGTCTGAACTTTTGTTTTAAATGTGAATTTGTAAATGTTAAAATGACTAAAGTTGTTTCCTTCAGCATTTTATCATCACCAATTCACCATACCATGTTTCCAACATTTTGATACTGCGGCCGACATTTTAGAATTTGATGAAAATGAAATAAATATATATTGCAGTACATTCCACACATCGCCATCTAGCCCTAAGCTAAGTAACTAGACTTGTGCTATGGGTGCTAGACAACGTATATACTACTTATACAGGGTGATTTTTTTATGTGGACCTTCAGGGCTATATCCTAAACTATACTTAGAAGATAACGAAAAATGCTGAAAGGAGTTGCGGGCCCGATTTTGATAAAAACTAAAACTGCATCATTAGATTTTTGAAAAAGTCAATACCCTAGCCAGGAATCGAACCTGTTGATTTTGCATAAAAATAATCAGCCTATATTTTTATACCAACGGATAGTCTTGCTGATAGAGATCAATTTTTGGATATAAACATAGTGTGGTAAATCAAAGAAAATAGCAATTTTTTGTAGTTTTCACCAATTCCATCTCTGGCAAAATAATAGCGTATGAAGCATACATATATAGGTGTAGTATTATTATTCTAAATTTTTTGTAAGTTCTAAATTCTCTACATCACTTAAAAATTAGAAAAAACAGTTTATGTTTTTTTGTGCAGCAGTTTGTTAAGTCATCAGCCATACCTCCTCACTACATTTTTTCAGGGACAGTAGTATAAAAATAACAGAAAACTACAAAAATTAGCATTTTCCCTAATTTGACATACTATGTTTGTTTCCAAGAATTGATCTCTATCAGCGAGACTATCCATTGGTAAAAAATATAGGTAATTATTTTTTTTGTAAAATCAACAGGTTCGATTCCTGACTAAGGGTACTTAATGACTTTTTCAAAAATCTAATGATGCCGTTTTAGTTTTTATCAAAATCGGGCCCGCAACTCCTTTCAGCATTTTTCGCTACCTCTTATAGTTTAGGATATAGCCCTGAAGGCCCACATAAAAAATCATCCTGTATATACTTTTCTAAATTTTTACTTCTAATACATAGAAACAACCAGACCACAGACAAATATCTAAGTAAGTATAAATCCTTTTCTGAGGCGGGAATCGAACCCGCAACCCTATGTTTGGCAGCCTGGCATGGTGACCGTGTGCCAACTGGGTCGTCGAATTATTACTTTCATATTTACCGTTTGCAGGGTCTCGTGGCGTTTTCATCACAAGGAGACAGAATAGCCCTGACGCAAATAGAGCAACTGACTGACAACCACTACGTGAAGTTGGGATATTACGATACACAAGCTGATAATCTCACTTGGCTGGAACGGGAGCGATGGGTTGGTAAGTGCCTGCCTACACTAGTTCAACGCTACTGCCTTATACAGGTTTATTTTAAATTATACTAGCAAGCCGTTGAGTGCTATCTGTGCACCTAAACAAATAACTTTTGTTCTACGACTTTTGGAAATACGTTTTTTTTTTAAAGTTTTGAGGTTAGGTTTACCTGAAAATCAGCTGTTCCTTGCACGGAGAGGTCAGTAACTTTAAAATTTTACTTATTTTTTAAGTTTCATCTACTGTTCTTGGTCCGAATGACCTTTGCTTTCAAAAATCAGCTGTTTTTTAGAATTTATAAACCTCAATTTTTTTATTTTTTTTTTTAATTTCCAAAAGTCGTAGAATAAAAGTTGTTTGTTTAGGTGCACAGAAGTAGCCCTCTACGGCTTGCTAGTATAATTTCCAATAACACTGTATTATTGCACATTGATTTAAGGTCGCTGCATACTTAACGGCCGGACGGGACGTGATATTTTTATATGAAACGATGTCAAGAAATCGTCACGAAAATTATCACGTTACGTATGTTTAAAGACTACGAACATTTTATGAACGATGTACGTCACGTCCCCGTCCCGTCCGAGGTTTTTCCCGTTACGTATGCAGCGACCTTTATTTAAAAAGTAATCTGGTTTAGTGTTGCCAGATGCCGATTTTAATTACTAAAAAAAATTAATAATTAGTTATCTAGGGTAATGAATCTAATAATGTGCTGTGTCGATGTCGCAAGAACATCATAACTAATTTTTTTTTTGCCCATGGCGCAGGCTTTCAGTAATTTTTTCAGCAATTGTAAAAATCTCCTACATTTTTTATTTTTCTGAATTCGCATCTTTCTTTTACGTCTGGCAACCCTAATTATATGGTTTATTTTATTCTATTTTAATAATTATGTAACCCTTAGGATATATAAGTAGATCGAATTGCTGTTCCTTTACCCCTAGACCACCTATTTCATTATTTTATTTTTTATTTATTTTATTATCAAGCATCGAATACATAGCAAATTAACTTTCTAACCTGACCTTTGAGCACTCATGTGGACACATCCCAATTAAGTACAGACAGACTTAATTTATATTAAAGACATGTTATAAATAATTATTCACTTTGGTATAAATAAAAGTAATAGGTAGGTATATTATACGAGGATTTTCACCGAAAAAATAAACAAATACCAATCGGCTTCAGCGTGGTGTAATTAAAATTTTAACAAACCTAAAAAGCAAACCTTTCGGCTTTCGGTTCGCGTACGGTATCGACTTTTAATTGATTGACGGTATTGCACCGGAACTTTTAATTTACTGGCTATGGGTACTCCATACATACAGGGTGTATGGATAAGCGAGCACCTACGGATAGAAGACACTGTGCCGGTTAAGAAAAATGAAAGTTTGAAAAGTGAAAAGTGTCTCGGTTTCAGAGATATCCGTAATTTTAAAAAAATTAAAAACGTTTTAAAATGTGATTTAGCTCTATAGTATAATTTTTTTTAAAACTCTGTACACATATTATACCTTTTCAGAATCTCAATGAAATAGGCAACTTTTTTTTTAATTTGGTAATTTTGTATGGTCACCCTATACATTTTTTTACACCGGGAAAGGTTCAGGTTAAAAAATTAAAAAATCATGAAGTTTAAGTTAAATCTTAGCTATAAAAAAAAATTCAATGTGATATAAAAAATATTGTTTGCATTCGATAGCACATTTATCCTGTAATACGATCCAAAACAAGATTGGTTTTAAATGCAGATATCTCGGAGAGATTTTCATAGAACATAACTTTCAATTTTCTGAACCGGCACAGTGTCCTCTATCCGTAGGTGCCCGCTTATCCATTTATTACCGGACACCCTGTATATATATATATGTATGTTGAAAGTAAATATAACTATTGTAAATACCGACCTCGTGTATTTCCAATAGTTATATTTACTTTCAACATACATATATATATAAAATAAATATTAAAATAAATATTTTCAGAAACCAATTTATACAAATTCCGTAGTTTTTAAAGTTTTTTTTCGATATTTCTGCATACCTTGATTGTCAGGAGCTATGTACATTTAATGTAAATTATCTATGGGTCCATAACCTAATAGAATTGAATAAATTGAATAAAAACATTTACAAAATATTATGGTAAAGAGCTAAATAACATTTCAAACGATAAATAATACATTTGCCTAAACTAGGAAATCCTGTGTTTCAGGCGAAAAACGACTCAATACTACATAGTATAAAAAAAAGTCGCTTTCGCTGTCCCTATATAGGGATATAGGGACAGAGAAAGCGACTTTTTTTTACATAGGGATGTATGCTTAAATCTTTAAAACTACGCAACGGATTTCGATGCGGTTTTTTTAATAGATAGAGTGATTCAAGAGGAAGGTTTATATGTTTATATGCACAATATAGCCGTGCGAAGCCGGGGCGGGTCGCTAGTTACCTATATATTCAATTAACTACCTACTTGCAAAAACAAAAAAGAAATGTATCTAGGTATAACAACAAAAATATTATATCTATAAAAGTTAACAGTGTAAATATGAAACAATTTATTTGCCATAATCATTTAGTCACAATAAGTAACTCTGTATCATCAAGACATACATACTAGTGCATTTTGAAGAAGTTTCTAAGTGATATCTATTGTAACAAAGGTAATATTAATATGCTTAATTTGGCGTTCATTATATTATATAGAAAAGGATGAAGGGTTCATTATCCTAACTAGAGTAATGATTGCAATAATAAAGTCATAAAATAATATAAGATTTGAACCCGGTGATGAGAAATATTAATCTGATCAGTCGTACGAAGATTAGCGTTATTTTAAATGTGTTCTAGTAGGTATATACTATATCGGTATACTCTGTGCTTTATGCAAAATAGAGTAGGTTATCGTCAAAAAAAATTTAATGGCTAAGTTGCATGTTAATTCATTGTATCTACAATTCTTCGATTACTAGCACTATTTTTAACTATCAAGCAACTAAAGAGAGGTGTTAGATTTGTTACCATATCTGTATGTTATTCTATTTGCTCGTCTGGGTACTTGGCATAGTAGCTTCGAAACAAAAGAACCTATAAAAACTTCTAGAATTAGATGACTTATTGTATTTTTAAGTTTCTGTACCATCTGACTTTTCCCAGTCACAAAATCTTCAGATATTATTTAAAATAATTGTCATTAACTTTGCCAACAGCTTTGTAAACGAAAACTTTTATCTACGGTCCCATATTTCTAAAGTTTTTAAGGTCAATATTTATCGAATACTTTATTGTTTCGAGCCGAGCATTAATCATGAATATTCTCGATTTATCGTAAGTTATGTTTGTATCGATATCGATAAAAACCTCTGCTCGTGTAACATTACTAAGCCGACTTCGTTTGTGATTTTATGGTGTTTTTATTACCGCAGCTACCATTCAACCTAGATACGAAAAATAACTATCAATGCTATGAAAAATTATACTGTAAAAATTTCGCATATACTACCCAATTTATGAACAATTTTATGGGAAACAGCCTCAATAATTTCAGCTTCATGTCTGTGGAACACATTTTACTGCTTGTTTCGGAATCTCGTATTTTTGTCAATAATAATGAAATATATCTAACTCTTACATCATTTATGTTGATATACTTTGAAAAATATTCTGAAAATAAGTTACTATCTTCCTAATACCTTATCCAGTTTTCAAAAACTAGTTTTGCGTCATCATGCGACGTCATTTGATCATCACGGATTTATGGACTTGCTGTAATGTTTAAAACAATTACAGTCAGGAAAACTACTTGAAAGACAAAAAACTGTTTATCGGTCTACTTAGACTGGATACAGTCATTCAATACACTAATAATTGACATATAGCTAATCTCGGGTTTTGCAGGGTTGCTAACTTTATGATCAGCTTATTTTAAGTTTTGACATTTTTTTACAATTTCATTTTTGTTTTTTAATGGAAACTGGGCCTTTTGTATCCACGGGACCTTGAGTTGCAACCAAAAAAGCCATGAAGTAGCTCCTCCTAACGGAAATAAAACAGATTTACAAAAAAACATTAATTTTTAGGTGGTAAAGTCCCACCCGACCGGACGGTGGTAGTGAACGAGCTTCGAACGGTCTCGCTTCCTCTGTTCGCGTGCATGACGGCGCTGTGCATAGCGGGCATCCTCGCTGCTATTGGACTCATCATCTTCAACTTTATACATAGAAGAAGACGGTAAGTGAACATCTATTACCATAAGATAAGATATAGATAAGATAAGATAACTTAGCCTATTGAAAAACTTATTGAAAGAAACTAATCTCCCACCTACCTACTAACATTATATCTCGTAAATTTTAAAAAAATCTATAAAAAAAATTAATATAATATTATTTTTTTAAATAATATTATATTAATTTTTTTCAAACGCGTGTCTCGCGACACGTACATTAATTATTTTATTTATTTTTTCTTTCTGAGAACGTCTGTAATCAGTCCTAGGAACAGATGTGTTCTGCTAGCATACGAGACCTTCATCGAGGTTCTCCTGCTCATAAGACATCTTTAATTTGTAGGTTCTGTTCATCAACTACCGGGCTAGGCTATTCGAGTGGTAGGTAGTCGGTCTTTTATTTTATTAAAGCAAGACAATTTTCTTTTATCCGGTGAGCTAAGATTATCATGCTTTCAGTACCGGATGATAGGCGTCTAAATCGAGTCAGACCCCGAAAACTGTCATAGACAGAATTCCTTTAAGTCACTAGTGATTCTCCTAAGCAATAACATACCTTAAATCGCAGTGAAACGGTGGCCTTTGGGTATGTTAAAAAATATATCTAACAATTTAAAATCTGATTAATAATGAGAGTCTAATGAAAAAAATCACTAAGTTGTTTCAAGTTTACCCCTTAAATTAGAAGCATGATACCTTCTATACCTAAACGTTATATTTTCGTCTCGCACAATTTGCAGAAAAAAAACGAATAGCTTTAATGAAAATAAAATTTAATTATTAAAA
Organism: Idaea aversata; assembly: GCA_907269075.1. Taxonomy (NCBI): domain Eukaryota; kingdom Metazoa; phylum Arthropoda; class Insecta; order Lepidoptera; family Geometridae; genus Idaea; species Idaea aversata. Next base: position 7,491,275 of record OU026084.1, read on the forward strand.
AAAAACAATTAAAATAATGTTTTTCGCTCACGATGAATTAAATTAAAAGATTACCGAAGATAGGAATGTCAGATTACAGGCTTACGAATATGAATCGTGTATCGAAACGTCGCCGTCGGAGGAGAATTCAGTAATTACAATAATCCTTGATCCAATTATTTATTAATTACTTTTATAATGAACCAAAAATACCTGTAACATTTTGGTATAAAATATTATTGAGCGAGTTACCTTTTACACAGCAATGTTAACTCGGTCAAAGGAAATTAATTAATTTTCAAATAATGGAGTAGGTATTATCGTTGGTAGGTAACCTACCCTGTCTATGATATTATATTGATTTAATATTGAATTATATATTCTGTTTTATGTCATTCAACTAATTTAATTTAAACTAGCTGCGCCCCAAGGTTTCACCCGCGCACAGTGATAGTCCTCAAAATATTCTGCTGCAAAATATCGCTTAGATATATCAAGAAATGCATTTTAAATGCCAGAGTAGAAACACCCGCGTGTCAATTTCAAATACTTTTTGTTTTACAAAAAATAAATTACATTTCATGAACTTGACGTAGAAAAAAGACTAATTAGATTCTGTAAGCCGATCTGATCAAGATATTTTTTTTTTCATTAAATCCGTTTGCTAAATCTTTAAGCGCATATTTTCCAGTTTTTGTTTTTGGATAATCACCTCTGGCTACAGAGTTATTTTATTTTTAAGATTTTACTTTTTTTTCCTCCCAAAAACCTAAAAAGTGCAGATAGTGATTGACATTAAAAAATTGCTCGTAATTAGGCATGCTACAGCATGCTCGCCTAGAAAGATAAATAAAAGTAAGGATAAATAACTAAATTATGTGTAAAAAGTTCTATTTTCATCCGAATCGGTCCAGTCATTTGACCGCGAAGAGGAAACAAACAAACAAATATACAAAAAATAAATAAACTAAGCTTTGGATTTATAATATTAGTCAAGATTAAGAGGATCATTTCGATATGCGGCGCGAGTAGGTATTTTCAAAAATGACCCGTATCGTGCGATAGAGAGAGTTTAAGTTCCGACGTAATTGCCTCATTTTGCTTTCAAATAATGTTGCGGGCCGTAACGTTTTTACCCCCTTTATCCTTCACAAAATGAAATAAATTTGGTCTCATTTAATTCAATGCATCTTATTCTAGGTTTATACGTATTTTCTTTTTTAGTAATTCAGTTTAGTCTATTAAAAACAATTGAAACGCTCGATGAAGTTTTTAAGTCAAAATTATAGATATTCAGATACCAATGACTTTTATCTTAGGCAATATTTCTTTAAAATTAAAACGGTTAAACCTAGTTTTCCATTAGATCTAGAACATTTTCAAAAATTATCAAAATCGGACTTCGTTTATGGGGGGAAAACGTTACCGCTTTTTGTATTTAATTTGACAGCCTCACACTGACCTTAAGATTTCGCCTAATAAGGTTTTCTAATCATCATGACTATTTTCAATTCCAGACATTTTTTTGTAACTTGCTCATTCTGCTTTTACATCGACCAACTGAGTTGACACTGTGCTAGGTACTCTTGCTTTTGTGTCATCGAGCGGAATTGTCTTTCGGCTATCTAGGCCATCATGTCATCCAACTGAGTTGTCTTTCAACGAAAAGGGCATTCTGATAGTGACCCCATTCTCTACTTCCCTTACCTAAAAACAAATAACAAAAATGCATTGAATTATAAGAAATAGTAAAAATTGTGAAACATTTCAGATTTTACAATTAGAGTACCTATCTATTTTTTTTTCTTAAAAAATCCAGTTCAATCCAGTTTGAGCGTTACAAAAAATCAATGTCTGTCTGTCTGTCTGTCTGTCGAAAGGAATTTCGTAACACTTTTTTTACCAGCGGTACCATGAATATAATTTAATATCACAATTGGTATACTAAAGAGTATTCAATATGACCCCTTTTAGTTAGAAGTATTTGACTTATATACGATTTAAATTAAAAACAAGGCTCACAAACAAACACATGTAACTTTAATAGTAGATCCAGTCGTAAAATAACTGGTGTCAAGCACAAAATATAAATATATGGTGAAAAGTTAGCTAAATTTCCCATTTTGAGTATAACTATTTTGGACTTTGGACTAATAAAATTTGTAATGGATTTAAAAACAAATTTTCTTATCTTCTTCTTCTATATAAACTAGTAGTTCGCCCCGAACTGAGACCTCACGAGTTTTTTTTTTCGATCACTACTTAAATGATATAACGTCGAAAGATTCAAAATACGATAGGTCTATCTAATTAAAATCATCTCATATATCATCTCAATCGCGTATTTTTTTATATCACGTTTTTAACGGGATAATAACAACTTGAAATACAAATTGTGTGAGTTTAAAAAGCTCCTATGCCTCTTTCTGGCTATATCGCCAGATTATCAGTACCTATATTACCTACTCACCAAGACGATTTTAACGAGTCCATACGCGATAGGCCTATCTTGCTTATAGACTTATCACATCTAGGAACTGTCGCATGCCGTTTCGTCGGAATTTATGCTGTCGACACAAATAACTGACGGAACGAAAATCTGTCGAAACGGAAATAACCCACATCTTGCGTAGAATACGAGTTCCTATAGCTCTATCACCAGAAACCAAATATCAGCTGATTCTTCAGTAGATACCTAGAGTACCTAATCCTCAAGACGACTTTAATGAGTCCAAACGCAATAGGCCTATCTTGTCTAGGACATAAGTTACTATAGCCTTCTTCCGACTCTATCACCAGACCAAAGATATCAGCTTATTTTTCAGTACCTAGAGTACCTACTCTAGGTACTCTAGATACAAGAGTACTCACTTACTCGGAACTCTAGCGCGATGGCGTCCTGGCGATGGCGTAAAATGTATATTTTACCGACCTAGGGTTAATAGAGGTAGCCATGAATACGTAGCCAACGACACGTCGCCACGCGGCGTCCCGGTGAGGTAAGGCCCTTACTCCGGTTCTGTATTCTATCACCTAATTCCAGATATCAGATGATTCTTCAGTACCAAGCATGTACCAAGAGTATCTACTTTTTAATTTGATTTAAACGAGTTCAACATGATTTTAATATCTTGCTCGGTAGATAAGTTCATAATAATAATATGGTTATTGGTTACCTTTCTCATCAGGGTTTTTATCATCAGACTAAACACTCAATTATTTAATACCTAGGTACTCATCGTGATCTTAAAACGAAACAGAAAAAAAGGAGACACGCTTCAATACAAATATATTAGAGAAGTTTGAGACTTATGTCCTGTTATAAGTAAATAAAAATAATAAAAAGACAAGCTTATTATTTAAAGTCTTTGTGTCGGCTAGCACTGAAGCAAACAAAGGTCGAATTTAGGAGAAAGTAGAATAGAAACTTTATAAAAACCACAGTCTTCAGCATGTCTTCACACAATGTACATCCCGTAGTACATTACGATCGTTGGATGATCGTTGATACCTACAACTTGAGTGACCCAGACGACGTCAACCATAGTAGGGTTGCCCAGTTATCGCCTTGGTTTCCTTTCAGCTGATCAATAGCTGGTTCCAGCATTAGCTTCTTTATAGGCCATCGGGAACAAACATGGCAGTAGAATTGGTTTATGGATTATAGAAGTAAAATTACACCTTCCGTGCATAACTTTACACTATCAACTTTTACGCGAATATTTGAATTTATTTGGGATGACCAAATATAATATGGATCATCTATTTCAATTAAAATATCACGAAGATATTGAAGATTTTTTGAGAAGGTTTCTATGGTTCTGAGAATCATATTCTTTTCAATAATGACAGAATCAAAACCTGACATTGTCATTTCTTACGTAGTTTTATCAGAGAGTTTTATCTATGTTTTATATTCTCTTTGTTGTCATTTTTGAAGTTAAAATTCAAAAGAAGTTTTTAATTATTTGCCTTTTATAAAGGTAGATCCCCTTTTGCACCCCCTATCTCCGTAGCCCCCTAACCGATCCCTCTCATGTTCGAACTTAAAAATTCTATGGGCCTCAACTACTCTTATACCAAAAATCATGAAGATCAGAGCAACGGTACTCAAGTTATCGTCGAACAAACATACATAGATACATAGGTACAGCGGACCGACCGTCTCGCCACTAGACCTCTCTCGCTTCGCTCGTTCGGTCAATAAAAATCAATGTCACTTTTCGTTGTAATTTTATAACTCAAGAACGGGCTCACCTATCCAAACCAAATGTTTAAGCTTTGTTCGGACTATTTAGATGGTTTATGTGAAGTTTGCACAAAATTCATTCGGTTCTTCATTTTTTTATATGGCAAACAGCGTTTGCCTGGACAGCTATTCTTTCATATTATTTTAAACCAGACTTGTTTCAGTAATCCTGCAGTTTTGACTAAATCTTAAATACTTTTAACAACGTTTCACAACGCCACTGCCCTTTAAATAAACTTCCTCTACATAATAGCGAAACATCATTCCCCATTGAGAGACGTGAACTGAATGATAACTATGACGTAGGTTTCACAACAATGACGCTGGAAAATCCTTTTGCGTACGCAATCGACTAAAAAAGTCACCGGAATACGTTATTTCACGCGGCCCTTGTCAATGTCAAATACCACCTCACTCCTTGCCTCGAAGATAAGTGTATATATCGAAGTTACGTGATATCGACGCAAAGTCTGAACATTCTACTCGACTTCGATCGATAACGCTAAAAAATTCAATCTTAAATGAATAAAACAAATTCCTAAAATAAAACGTAGGTACTTTCCGATTCGATTTATAACAAAACCCGCCTCGCGATGGCGGAATATTTTACCATTGACTCTCTCGGATTGTAAAATCAGATCAAAGAATAGACTTACTAAATAAAATTGACTATAGACGTGGAAATAAACTAACAACAAAGAAACCGAAGATTTCGCCGACTCGTATCGGTCGTTTTCCTATAAAGAGAACTTTTGTATGCGAAGCGGACAATTTTGCGTTCGAAACTGTTACCAAACTTGACGTGGGATCTTAAACGAACCTTTGTATCTTTTATATTCGTAAAACACTCTAACTTTAGACAATTCACATTGCTTTCTGAAATGGCCTTAAGGCAATAATATTTACAGTCGAGAATAATATTAGCAATGTAACGCGTTGCGAGAAAGCTAGGTATCCTAACTTTATTCACTAAAAACTTTGTTTTTCGTTTTTATTGTATTGCTAGCAAACTGCGCAGTAGTCGTAGAACTCAGACTTTTGGCGTGCTCGCTATATTTTTTGTGTTAAAGTGTTTGGTAGACTGGACTTCGGTTCGATCAGGTAGAGTTAAGAAGTGCAAATCGTTTTAAGTACAAAATACTAAACCATATACAGGAAAAGTATTTTTGTGGTGCACATTTTTTTTCTGCTGAATATATGTCGGCTGTGGAGTACATTTACGCAAAAAAATAAATAAAAAAAAAACCAAAACTGAATGTGAAAAACTTCCTGCAATTTCTAAATTATTGGGCATCTCAGTATTGATACACACAGTGACATGTAGGTACCTACCTTCATTTAGAGCGCGCTTAAACTCGCTGGCGCTAGTATTGTGTCCATGGACTTCGTCGTTTTGTTAGAAACACTTAAATGGTTATAGCTCTGAGAGTTTTTGAGTTAGCACCAAAATAAAAAAAAACAGTATTTTTTATTTTTAACCCCCGACGCAAAAACGACGGGGTGTTATAAGTTTGACGTGTCTGTGTGTGTGTGTGTGTGTGTGTGTATGTGTGTGTGTGTGTGTGTCTGTCTGTGGCATCGTAGCTCCCAAACGGATGAACCGATTTTGATTTAGTTTTTTTTGTTTGAAAGATAAGTTAGTCGGGAGTGTTCTTAGCTATGTTTGATCAAAATCGGTTCAGCCGTCTTAAAGTTATGGGGGATGAAAGTCAGGATCAAAAACCGAATGTAAGTAGATATACTCGAGTGGGGCATCAAATGAAAGGGCATGACTCGTATATTACAAATATCTATGTTTGATCAAAATCGGTCCAGCCGTCTAAAAGTTATGGGGGATAATACTCAGGATTAACAACCGAATGTTAGTAGATATGCCCGAGTATCAAGTTAATTTGAGTTTTTTGGCTTCGTTTGGATCTTTTTTACTTTTCTTTCCATTTTTTTATTATATTACTAGCTGTGCTCCGCGGTTTCACCCGCGTAACTCCCGATCCCGTTGGAATATCGGAATAAATTAAGATGTAAGCTATCCTATCTTTCAAGTTAGATCAAACTGCACACGGTGTGCAAATTTGATTAAAATCGGTTAAGTACCTAGTTTAGGAGTCCATCGCGCACAAACAACGGGACACGTATTTTATATATATTAGAGAAGATGTATAACCTAACCTAACCTAACCTAGATCTAGACGTCTTCTTCTATGTATACTTAGGTAGTTCTAATATTTAATAGCTATGAAATACCTACTTGTAGTTGTAAAAGTTGAATATCTAATCTAAAGGAAAAAATTGAAAAAGAATACCTTTAATAAAAAAAACAGTTTAGGGTTAAAAATAATCTTCACTACATAGTATAAAACAAAGTCGCTTTCTCTGTCCCTATATCCATTTGTATGCTTTAATCTTTAAAACTACGCAACGGATTTTGATGCGGTTTTTTAAATAGATAGAGTGATTCAAGAGGAAGGTTTATATGTATAATACATGCATAATATAGCCGTGCGAAGCCGGAGCGGGTCGCTAGTTAACTATAAATTAATAATAGTTATTGTTTACACCAAATTATCTGAATCATTAATCGCAAGAAAATAAAGAAATAAAATAAAAAAAATTAAAAAGTCCCTCCCTACAAAAAGGATGAAATAAAAAATTAAATTAAAAATTTAAAAAACCCCCGACACAAAATAATAAAAATAGTATGAACGTAAAAAGCCTAAAACAAGCAAAAAAAATCTATAAAAAGAAAAAGCCACAAAAAGAACAAAAAAGTATAAACGTGAAACCCTACAAAAAGAAAAAAATAACCTCGAAATTATGATTCTACTACGTAAGTACATGTGAATTTTTTTGATTAAATATTGTATACAATAAAATGAAATAAATAAATTTTGCAGGACTTCCACACATCACCATCTAGCCCCAAGTTAGGTAACTAGACTTGTGTTATGGGTGCTAGACAACGAAAATACTAAGTTATATACTTTTCTTTTGTAAATATGAACTTATAATACATAGAAGCAACCAAACCACAGACAAATATCTAAGCATAAATACTTGTCTGCGGCGGGAATCGACCCGCCTCAGACAAGTACCTGTGTTTTTCAGTCCTGCATGGTGACCATTGTGCCAACTGGGTCGTCAGTATCATAATAAAATGAATAAAAATAAAAAATAAATCGTTTATTTCACTCACAATTACAGAACCAGTTTACATGTGGGTAGGTAAAAATAAAGTTACAATTTAAGTTGGTTGTTTTTGCAATTGTGAGAAGCTGGTGTCTGAAGCTGGTGTAGGTATAAAACCCGTATTACAGATGATCTATTACTTTCCAGTACCAAAAACCAATACCAATGGTATTGTTTATTATCACCAGGTTCCTACCCCCGGAAAACGGCAAAACGTTTAACGCCTCATCTTAATATATATAAATCTCGTGTCACAATGTTTGTCCTCAATGGACTCCTAAACCGATGATAATAAAATTCGCACACCATGTGAAACCGCGTAGGGCAGCTAGTTTAAATACTAGCTAGTATTTAAACTAGCTGCCCTACGCGGGTGAAACCGCGTAACTCCCGATCCCGTGGGAATATCGGGATGTAAGCTATCCTATCTCTCAAGTTGGATCGAACTGCACATGGTGTGCGAATTTTATTATAATCGGTTAAGTGGTTTAGGAGTCCATTGAGGACAAACATTGTGACACGAGATTTATATATATTAAGAAAATAAACAAACACCAATAGGTAGGTACATGAATAATCAGACAATCAGTGACATATTTTATGATTGAAAGATAATAATTATGTTCAACGTTTGCCGCAGAGTGATACTATGGTCACACCCGGCATGCAACGCAGTGATGCTATGCGGTTGCTGCGTGTGTCTCGCCGCTGCAGTAGCACTGGGCGTGGATGGAAGATGGGTACAGCCGCAACACTTCTCGGGTCTCTGCGCCGCGAGGGCTTGGCTCCTCGCTGCTGGCTTCTCGATGGCGTACGGCGCTATGTTCAGCAAGGTTTGGAGGGTTCACAGACACACTACTAAGCCGAAACTCACTGAACCTAAACCGGGAAAAAAGGTAAGATCACATTCGATTTTTGAAAGAATTTCATTTTGATATCTATTTAACAAATACTATTTATCTTTTTTATCAATTGGAATTACCATTGTCAACTATTTAAACGACAGAACTGGATTTTTTTAGTACAAAATAGCGAAAAAAAAATTTGGCAACAAAAATTATCTAATGATAAATCTGTTTTATATACTTCATTAATTTGAATAATCACTTTCAACTATTTAAACGACAGAACTCGAATTATTTCGTCAGTAATGAATAGCTAAAATAGAAAACATAAACAAAATACAATTAAAGCGTGATGTTGTTTGACGTAATATTGCAATTAAATTGGTTTAGAACAACAAGAATAAATCAGAGTAAAATAATATAATAATCATAACAATCTACAAAGTTTATTACAATCACAATAAATTAACAAAAACGTCACCTTTCTGGAGTGGCGTTACTGTTTATTTACTAGCTTTATGTGTAAGTGTCAAAATGTTAGCAAAGTACAGCTGGGTTCCGGTTCATTTTCCGATTTATCCGTCAAAGTTTTACATATTTTTAAGATACCAAATGACAACACTCATCTGTAGATGATATAAAAATATTTTTTAAATAATATACGTTTAATACAAAATATAATAGTTTTTCGTAGCCTCTTCCCGCAAAAACTATAAAAATAGGCCGACTTTCGGTAAAAAGATCTCAATAACTAGAAGATTTCAAATTATAAATTTACTACGATAGAATAAAAATATCACAAATTAATTCATATAGAAAAGATACGACAAAAATATTCACAATTACTCCATAAACAACAAAATAGATCATCAATCTTCCACCATGTTTTGCTAATTCATGTAAAGCTTATTGACATAGAAATAAGGTTGACTTTATTTGTCTTTGTCTCAGTTCGATGTATAAAAGTAACGACTATTTTGAATGAAAAGTCAGTCTAGATTCTTCAGGCGCGACAAAACGTAAATGCGTCCTTAACAAACCGTCATGGTTACCTGAAACCTTCATAGTTTGTATTTCAATGTTCATGACTTATGGTTGCTAAGAAGAGATCACCCGAAAGCGATAAGACCGCCCTTTGTGCCACTCTAGAATCTTCCCTCTATTTATATTACTTTTATCATTCATTTATTCCATCATCACATCATATCATTTATCTCCAGCTATCTACATATTACCGAGTTTCATGGCAATCGGTCCAGTAGTTTTTGCGTGAAGGAGTAACAAACATACATACACACACACACACAAACTTTCACATTTATAATATTATTAGTAGGACTAGCGACCAACTCCGGCTTCGCACGGCTACATTATGCATACAATAAACCTTCCTCTTGAATCACTCTATCAATTTAAAAAATCCCGCATTAAAATCCGTTGCGTAGTTTTAAAGATCTAAGCACACATAGGGACAGACAGCGGAGATTGACTTTGTTTTATACTATGTAATGATTATGTTATAAAGAAGTGTCTATCTATTTTCAGTTGCAACTCGCAGTTGTATCACCTCATGCAAATAGGAATAGCTATTTATATTTCGTTACGCAATCCTCTGTATATTCTTAACATATACTTTCACGTCGCAACGTTTATGACAGAACTTGAAAATAAAATCAGACATAAATATTTAAGTATCTCGTTTCAAGCGACAATATTCAATACGTTGGAAATATGGGTTTTGACACTCGGGTACGTTTTATTTTCCGGTTTGACGTACATGTACATCAGGGTTATTGGTACCTAACTATAGTAGCAAGCGCAAGGGAATGGAATCGGTTGCCTGCGTCTGTCTTTCTTGACGTATACAGTAAGGGTCATAAGCAAATGATCAGTTTGCTACAATAATACAATCAACAAGTATTGGACTTACGACCTTCTTCTAATAGACGTTACACACAAACATAAATACTTGAATTAAAAGTACTCAATGTGATTATTATTTTCAACATGTTAGCTATGTATTTAGTTGGAAGAGTGGTATAAGCCGCCACCCGCTACACCAAACGACGTGGGTTCGATCCACAGGTTACGTTGTTATAATGTTCAAATAGTGCTGCACAGGAATGTAAACTTTACGGTGGGCAGAGACTTTTAACCGTTGATTGTACAATTTGTGGGTCTTCAAGTCGCGAGTGAATATGTATCTTCTAGGAAGGTGTGTTACATCTTAGGCCGCATCGTCACCTAGCTACCATCAGGCAGGTGTGATAGTGGTCAAACGCTGACCTATCATATTATTATGTAAAAAAAATTCGGTGAGGGCCACTTCTGTGTATCTAAACAAACCACTTTTGATTCATGAATTTTGGAAATTCAAACATTTTTTTGAAAATTTTCAGGTTATGTAATTTCGAAAATCAGCTGACTTTTTTTAAAACTAAGGTAATTCAGTCTTAGAACAGTAGATAACACTTAAAAAATAAGTATAATCTTAAGATTAATGACCTCTTCGTGTAAGGAACAGCTGATTTTCAGCACCCCAGCAAAAAATGTACAGCGCCTCTAGCGGTAACTAGAAGTACATTTTTTTCATAGATTTTTTTACGCAGACGCTAGCGAGTCCGGTCAATGTAAACTCATGGTAAGGATACAGGTAAAAAAAACTTGAAATTTATACTAAAATGTTTGAATTTCCAAAAGTCGTAAAAAGTGTTTGTTTAGGTGCGCAGAAGTGGCTCTCAACCGCTTGCTACTATAGTTACCAATGACCCTGTATATCTCCTGTACAAACATAGATACCGGACGTTGAACGAATATTGATTCGATTCGATCGTGTATTTTTTATTTTATAAAGCACTTTTGATCGCAACTTTACCCGTTCCGGGAATCATTCCGGCCGACTGATTTCACTAAACGGAAATTCTTACGTAACTTTCGTTCGTTAAATTAAATGAAAAACCACATTGAAATATTTTGTTCAATGGTTTGTCGCTTTATTTGATGTTATAGTTAAACCATACTGTCAGTTGTTGGATATTTTATTAAAAATAAATGGTTTTACCGGAACAATACTTAATCATTGTCAAGTCGGATTCAAGAGACAACGGAACACTCAAAACTGGGCTAAACATTGTCAAGTGACTGCTCCTTTATTCCTCCGTAGTATATTTTCCTTAACAACACTCTGTTTAATTGTAAAACGTATTTCGTTTTAATTGAGTCTGTAGGTAGGTAAAAGAAACGAATCTTTAATTTTTACTCTGTGATGTCATAGATTAAGAATATCTTTAGAAGTATCTGTTGGGCGGTGTTATTAGATACCTCATCTAGATACCTCAGCCGGGATTCTGAGCAAGCCCACTCCATTTAATACATATCTCTTCTTCGTATCGATAGCACAAATTAAGGGGAAAATTATTAGGTAGAGTCAGATCCACCCACTCCAAAATTAAACTTGCTATTGTTAAGGTGAAAGGGTACATGCCCTCTCTCCATACAAACGTAGTCGACTGTTTCCTCCCTGGATAATTACACTAGCACATATATTTTTGTGCCATAAAACCTATAGCTGCCATGACTATGCTTTGTTTTTTTTTTTCATTTTCTAATTATCATAGAAATTCAAATTTAAAAAATTTAAAATTTAAAAAAATCAAAAAATTTGGTCATGGCAGTTTTAAGTTTTATGCACCAAAATATTTGCTCTAGTGTCATTATCCAGGGAAAAAACAGTCGACTACGTTTGGAATAGTTTGTATGGAAAGAGCCCCCGATACCCTTTCCTCCTAATATGAATCATCTCCAAATTATTAATTATGTAAAACGTTTTCATGTACTATAGGCGTGTTGCTAACAATTATTTTTTTCAATCCAGTCAGGGCTACACGGCTGGAAGTTATACACGATGGTGGGTGGACTCCTGGTGGTAGACGCGGCGCTGCTCACGGCATGGCAGGTGGGTAGATACATTTTCAATGTAGCATTTTTTACGAACTTTGTGAGGCAGAAAGTTGCGAATGGGATTCCCGTTTTGAAACAATTATTTGTAATATGTGCTATTGTTTTTGATCAGGGATAAGATTAATGATAAAATGATTATCTTTATATATTTTTAATATAATTTATTGTCATCGGAAAGCAAAAAGTGAGAGATAACAATAGAAGCATAGGGTACAACAAAGTCGTATCTATAGAAAAACTGAGTTTCGAGAAAATTGGCTTTAAAGTTTTTAATGTCTTATGTCTTTTAAATATTTTTAATGTGACTCTTTTATACCCAATTATTTATTAATTTAAGTCATATGATTTAGCTAAATGATTTAGGTATTAACAAATGACATTTCTAGGCTTTCACATAAAATATAAGTACCTATTCTACCCATTGTCTATGGTAATCAATTACAAATCTTATTGCCTAATATGGAACTAGATGACTATGGATGCAATATTTAATAATGGTGCATCTTTACAGGCAACTTGTTTAATTCTAAACCATTTTAGAGTCAAATATCCAAATGAAAAAAGGGGCTCCTCTAAATAGCGCCAGGTGGCTGCAGTGACTTCGGCAACAATTGGCCAAAAAATCTCGTATAAATGCAAAGTATATTACGATCAGTTTTACTTTTTGTTTCAATTTCTGCTTGACTCGATCACTCGATTGAATTTCCAGATCATAAAGATATAAGTATAAACTTTTTAAACACGAACTGTTTTCATAGTAACTGTTTTCCCGGGTCTTAATCGCGCATTATTTTTCTTCAACCTCGCCGTTTTGACGATGTTGCAAAAAGGAATGGATCAGTTGCTTGCATCTGTCTTTCCTGACGTGTACAATTAGGAGGTTTTCAAGTCGTGTACAATTAGGGGGTTTCCAAGAGATCTTCTAGTAGACTATAAAGATACATATTCTAACACAACCTATACATTCCCCCCTCCCCTTCCGATCCATCTCAATGCAGCAGCATCAAAAGTAAAAATAGCCTTAATTATAACCGACCTCCGGTAGGAGATGACACCTTAAGAAGAAGAAGAAGAACCTATACCATTCTTCAATATGATAGCTCACTAGATATACATAGAAAACTTTATTGTACAAACCTTACGACAAAAATATGGCACAAAATTTTTAAACTGAAGTGATAGCTTCATAGATATTCATAGAAAACTTTATGGTACAAACCGTACGACAAATACTATATATGGCACAAAACTTTAAACTCAAATATTCCTATATAAAAATTGATTGTACAAACCGTATGATAAATATATGGCACAAAACTTTAAACTCAAGTGGTACGGTGCCTGTATGTATGATGAGTAAACTAATGAAGATTCATGTTACAGATCCGTGACCCACTGCAGCGTCGTGTCGAAACGTTCCCATTGGAAGCTCCGCGGCACCACGACGACGATGTGCATATACGACCGGAATTGGAACACTGCGAGAGCGAACACAACACTATATGGCTCGGTGAGTGCAATAACATCAGTATTTTGATTTTACTTGTTAAGGTAGGTACCTACGCACTCTCCATACAAACGTAGTCGACTGTTTCCTCCCTGGATAATAAATAAATAAATAATAAATAAATATTGCAGGACATTCCACACATCGCCATCTAGCCCCAAGCTAAGTAACTAGACTTGTGTTATGGGTGCTAGACAACGGATACACTACTTATATACTTTTCTTTTGTAAATATATACTTATAATACATAGAAACAACCAGACCACAGACAAATATCTAAGCATAAATACTTGTCTGAGGCGGGAATCGAACCCGCAACCCTGTGTTTGGCAGTCCGGCATGGTGACCATTGTGCCAACTGGGTCGTCACTAGCACAAATAATGACACTAGCACAAATATTTTTGTGCCATAAAACCTATAACTGCCATGACTATGGCCCTATGTTTTGATTTTTTTCATTTTCTTAATAGGTATCAAAGAAATTAAAATTTAAAATTAAAAAAAAAACAAAAAATAGCGGCATGGTCATGGCAGTTATAAGTTTTACGCACCAAAAGTATTTGCTCTAGTGGCATTATCTAGGGAGAAAACAGTCGACTACGTTTGTAATAGTTTTTATGGTGAAAGCTCTCGGTAGGTACCCTTTCCTCTTAACACTGACAAAAAAACATCAAAACAAATTGCTACATGTCGGTAAAATAGTTGAACAACGATAAAACACTTGGCAATCGGGCAGGAAACAAATGAATATCGGAAAAGCAAAATGATCGAACTAAGCTTTTAGTTTTTCATGGCAATTAATACTACATCAGCCAGCGTGTTAAAACTATTAATTTATTTGACATTTCATTTTACTAGACATTTACCAAATTCTTATTTCATTTTATTGCATGTTTTTTATTTCGAGACTCAATTAATTCTTATTTAAATCTTTTATTTTGAATCATCATATGCCGATAAGACGAAAAATGGCTAACTACTTAATCAACACCACTATTGCACCCATGTTTCTAAATATGCGTTCAAAAATTCCCCTTGCTAGCGGACTTTAGTAGGCATGGTATTAGAGCAAGGGTGGTAGGTATGCGGCAGAACAGCGCCGTCCTTTATCCTTCGCATCTTGTCCCACATTCCTACACGGGCTCCACAGTCAATGGAATAACTGTTGTTACCAATGACATTATGTTGGTAAATGTAGCTACGTAATAAACTTTTAGCTAAAACTTCTACGTAAATTCCACAACTCAAACGAATATTGAGAGAAAAAGACTTTGTGACACAAAAAATATATTGCGACTTAGATACACCTAAATAAATTGTCAAGAAACAATATCAATAACGTGGAGAGGTTGAGCAAAAGTTGATAAATTGTTGTCGATAAAACTTCTCAGGGATAACTCGAGAGATTGGGAACACTACCATCCTTGTTCAATGAAATATTTCGGGCTGACAGTTCTATAAAAACACTGAAGATTTCAATAAAACTTTATTTTGATTCAAAGATATTTGATACAAAATATGTAATAACTTACATTTTAGGAACATAAAGTGGTGCATATATAAAATATCGAGCTCTACAAATGAAAACAAAAAACATGAAACATACGTACATATTCCGTTTTAAAAAACTTTAGTAGTGAACTAACATTTTGCAAATATATTTACTGTAATTGATTTGGCTACTGAATTCGATCTCTGTTAGTTGATTGCAGTTGAGGTATTTTTAATATATGCACAACAAAATACCTCGCATGAACGTCAGTGCAATCATAAACATTTACCCCATCCTTGATGACTTTGCCGAGCTTCCGGAGCTATTGGTCTGAATTCCTCTTTGCGAAACAATTGATTTACATTTGCTTTGGACCGGCTCATTAAGCAACTTGTTCCGTTCATTAAAATTTTCCGAATGCGCATTCCAATCTATAGCGAACCTAGAAACTTTACGACTTGACGCGCCTGAAGCATCTAGACTGACTTTTTTATTCAAAATGGTCGTTACTTTATATATTTGTCTTTGTATCAGTATAAAGTTTATACTGATACAAAGACAAATAAAGTCAACCTTATTTCTATGAAAATAAGCTTTACGTGAATTAGCGAAACATGGTGGAAGATTGATGATATATTTTTGTGGTTTCTGGAGTAATTGTGAATATTTTGTCGTATCTTTTGTATACGAATTAATTTTTAATATTTCTATTTTATTGCAGTACCTACCTATATTTTTTATTATTTGAAATCTTCTAGATATTGAGATATTTGTACTGAAAGTCTGTCTATATTCATTGTTTTTGCGGGAAGAGGCTACGGAAATCCATATTTTTTGTATTAAACGTATTTTATTTTGAAATTATTTTTATACATTCTACAGATAAGTGTTGTCCGATTTATTTAGTGTCTTTAAAATATGTAAAACTTTAATAGATAAATCGGAAAATGAACCGGAACTATACTATACTTTGCTAACATTTTGACACTTTCCGTAAAGTTTTAATACTTAAAGACTAGTTTTAATTCTTAATTTTAGGATAGGTTAAACATTATAGGTAATTTTTATCTCAAAGTCACATCAAAATATCGGTAAATATCTCACCTACAATTCTATCTCTCTCAGCACTTTTGAGAAAAACAAAACACATTCGTAACAATCAACAATTTTCACCAATGAAGACGACCGGTGCCGGTAGTAACTATTTAGTAGGCTGTGTCCAAGGTCGGTGGCGTATGGAGGGTCCATAAGCTATAATGGAAGATTTGCTAAACTTTATTTTTTAAATGTTATTTATTTTCACAATAAAACTAGGTAACCGACGATCAGCCGAGCGTTTCTACAGGCAATTGTTAAAATTGATAGCGGAACGAGAATTTTTCTAAACCATTTCACAATTTGATACTGAGTTGCCAGCAACATTGTATCTGTTGAAAATGTTACGATTTTATCAAAGCTTACTCTGGGCTTGCCAATTTTTAGGTATATTTTTAACTACGGTTACACCCACGTAAGTCCCGATCCCGTGGGATATTGAAATAAAAAGTAGCCTATAGCCTTCCTCGATAAATGGACTATCTAACATAAAAATAGTTTTTCTATTCGAATTAGTAGTTCCTGAGATTAGCGCGTTCAAACAAACAAACAAGCAAACACTTAAGATTTATAATATTATATAGTATAGATGTTAAACACTTCGCAGTTCCACTAAACACATAATAATTATTATTTTCAAAGAACCACTAGTAGTCCTATGGTTTATCCATATATTCACCTCAGACCTCAAACTGAATTCCACGTACAGTAATAACAATTACACGACTCTCTGGGACACTGAGCATAGAAACGGATCCTAATATCATGCTAAGTTCTGACCGTTAGGCGACTAACGGATTATGTAACTCACCTTACCGAACGCAACAACAAAACCTGTTAGCTCTAATATTCCATCTTAACGTTCACAATGGATTCGTCTGGAATAACACCAGCATCATTCTTGCTGTACTTTGTAGCGTAAAGCACTTATCTTATTTATAAATTAAAAGTAATATCGCTTTACAAAGTTACCCTTCACGACTCTTGCTTCTTTGATGCAAAGAGTTTAAAAAGTTTTATGAAACTGCCATTCCTTTCATATATAAAATGCTTTGTCCTGACTGACTGACGGATCAACGCACAACCTAAAGCGCTGATCGTAGAGACCTAAAACTTGAAGGGTTTGTTCTTTGTATGACGTAGGCATCCGATAAGAAAGGATTTTCCGAAATTCTACCCCTTAGGGGGTGACAAACGGAGAGCAAGGGATAGGACAACAAGATTTCTTGGTCCATTTTCGACTCTTACGCTGATGAAGTCGCGGGCAAAAGCTAGTCTATACATATAAAATGTTTTGTACTTACTGACGGATCAACGCACAGCCTAAACCATAATCGTAGAGACCTGAAACTTGGAGGGTGCATTGTATGACGTAGGCATTCGATAAGAAAGGATTTTCCGAAATTCTGTCCCTTTGAGTATGAAAAAGGGGGCGAAGTTTGTAGTGGACACTAAAAATTACCTCTTAGAACCATTTTCGACTTCTACGTAAACGAAATAGCGAGCAACAACTAGTCTATTTATATAGAAAGAACTTTATAAATCAGCGCAACAAATTGTTAATAAAATGAACAACAAGAACAGCCATAACATTATTACCAAATAACACCAGTAACTGATTACAGAAAAACATTGTAATGTTGCTAATATCTTGAGCCCACAATAATCTGATCAGTGTAAGTAGCTGAGGACACGCGATGAACGAATTTCCTTCAAATATTGTTACAGAACATTGGTAACTAAAGACATTACTTGATAAGGACAAGCAATGATAGTCAAGAATTTCGAAAGGCAAATGCTTTTAGTTCCATTACAACTTCAATGCGAGTTTTTTTCAAAAAGCGAACCATCGTGTGTTGAAAGCGATGATCTTCAGAACTATTATTTGGTTCAAATATTATCTTGTTTATTCTAAGATCTTTTTAGAGTTCCGTACTTCAAAAGGTAAAAAAAGGAACCCTTATAAGATCACTCTCTTGTCCGTGTGTCACCACCGATTTTTACAGGAACGGGTGGACTTAGCAAGTTCAAATATATACCAGATACTGAGGTATATACTCCATATTATTTCCCTTTTCAAAACCTAAGTGTGAGCTCAGTACGTAATCGAGAAATAACACGCTGAATACCGCGAATACCAATTTTAAAAACTTAAAGGAAGATTTGAATTTGTACATAAGTTAGATACCTAAATCGTGTCATAAGTCAGTTTGCTACCATAATACTATCAACAATTATTTGACTTACGACCTTCTTCTAATAGACGTTACACACAAACATAAATACTTGAATGAAAAGGATTATTATTTTCAACATGTTAGCTATGTATTTAGTTGGCCGAGTGGCCCGCTACAATATTGGATGCCTCCGTTATAAAATATAATCGCCAATCGATTTACAGGTTACGTTGTTATAATGTTCAAATAGTGCTGCACAGGATTGTAAACGTTACGGTGCCGGTGTACTTTTGAACGTTGATTGTACCTACCTACAGTAAGTATATTAAAGTTTATGAAATTTCCCTTAGAAGATAATAATGATCTTATGTACTGTTACAGATCAAAGCTCTCAAACTCTTAGAAGTAAAGTACCGCTAATCTACATGCTCAAAGTTTAATATGTTCGAACATTATGTTCTTAAATAATATACGTCGATCCTAGGTACCTACTCTCTTAGATTTTCTTCGTAAAAAAGGTAGAAAAACGAATGTTGTTCGTGTATTTTAATATTTAAAAGAAAGTCGTTGTTGTAGGTGCTTTCGTATCATCTTTGTAAAGTGTGTCAGACTCAAAGATGGAACGTACGTTAATATTTACCTCTTTATGTATTCTTCATTTATTCTCAAGAGATATGTATCTAGGTAGTAATATCTTATATACCTACTAGCTGCCCTACGCGGTTTCACCCGCGTAACTCCCGATCCCGTGGGAATATCGGGATGTAAGCTATCCTATCTCTCAAGTTGGATCGAACTGCACATGGTGTGCGAATTTTATTATAATCGGTTAAGTGGTTTAGGAGTCCATTGAGGACAAACATTGTGACACGAGATTTATATATATTAAGATAGGTACATATAAAATGCTTTATCCTGACTGACTGACGGATCAACGCACAGCCTAAACCGATGATCGTAGAGACCTGATACTTGAAGAATGTGTTCTTTGTATGTCGTAGGCATCCGATAAGAAAGGATTTTCCGAAATTCTACCCCTTATGGGGTGAAAAAGGGGGGCAAAGTTTGTATGGGACAACGTGATTCCTTGGTCCGATCTACTTTAAAATTTGCATAAACATTCTTTAACAGAATTGATGGAAGATGAATATCGTATTTTATCGAAATTCATCCCCTAACGGGGTTAAAATGGGGTGGAAAGTTATTTTGAAGGTATTTTACTTCGAAGTTAATATCAATACTTACTCCCTAGTGCTTTTGATATAAATTTTTGATTTTATTTTGACAAATGTTTAAAAACTCAATCTGATTTTGAAGTCAGCAAAAATAACCTATTAGTTGGTAGAACCATTTTTTATTTCTACGCGGACGAAGTCGCGTGCAAAAGCTAGTCTAATCTAGTATTATCTTAGTTTTATTGATGTTTAACAGCCTAGCTTTCGACTCCGAGGGATAATAATTCTGGTAGTTGGCCTTTGCCTTTGACTTCCAAGACACTCGTAACTTTGAAGTCAGACGTTTCATAGGTCAACCGCAAAGCCTTGAGTTGTAGATATGGAATTAATTAAACATAAGTTCCCCGTAACATACAGAGTTAATGTTAATAGATACGTCGAGCGTGACACAATAGCTATTGTTAGGGTTGAATAGGATATAATAGGGTTCAATTTGGTATTTCGATCACTTTGAGATTGAAATGTTTCAATACATTATTGTTTCGTTGTTTTCAGGATTATATACCTACGTATAACACAGTCATTATGTTGATATTTGTTTCAATAGAACATTGTTGTAAATGTTACCGGAAATGTATGAAACCTAGGAATTGTGTAAAATAATTAATCAAATTTCCGATTTCTGTTCAGGAAATAAATAACTCCTAGGAAATGTGTATAATATATAGTACATTGTGCTTTTCATTACGAATAATACATTTCTTCCTAACAACGAGATTGGATGAGAGACTCCATACTACCTGATCCTCTTACAAGGTTGGGACCAAAGAGGTTATATACATGTAGTGTTATTCTTTGGTGCTACCTAAAACAAGGAGGTTAGGTTTTGAAGTTCCTAATGTATAATGATACTGATACTGGCTATATGCACATTGCACAAGTCGTGCGAAGCCATAATTTGACGTGACAGCTGTCAGTGAAAGCGAAAAGCCCTAGGGCTGGAAGTTTTATTTTCTACACGCTCTTCAGGCATATTTAGACCTACTTTCGGAGTATGAGTAATGAAAAATAATTATTCAAATTTCCGATTTCTGTTCAGGAAATATATAACTCCTAGGAAATGTGTATAATATAAATTATTTTACACCTTTCCTGTGGATTTTAGGCAATGTACACATTTTCTAGGAATTCTATACAGGGTTATTGGTAATTATACTAGCAAGTCGTTGAGCGCTGTGCACCTAAACAAACAACTTTTGTTCTACGACTTTTGGAAATTCGCACATTTTTTCGAAAATTTTGAGGTTAGGTTTACTTGAAATTAAAATTTTACTTATTTTTGAAGTTTTATGTGCTGCTCTTAGTCTGAATGACCTTTGTTTTAATAAATCAGCTATTTTTCGAAATTACAACATAACCTCAAAATTTTCATTTTTTTTTTCGAATTTCCAAAAGTCGTAGAACAAAAGTTGTTTGTTAAGGTGCACAGAAGTAGCCCTCAACGGCTTGCTAGCATAATTACCAATAACCCTGTATAATGACGGATTACATACATATCCGGTAACATAAACACTAAATAATCTTGCAAGCGTTCTCGATTACCATTAGCCAACAACTCTCAAATGACAATATCAAACTAACTTTAGCAACGATAAATCAGTTATTCACTTTAAATCATTACAATTCCCGCGACGACTCGTTTCGACCAAACTTTGATAAAAAAATATTTAACTTTTAAGTCGTTATTAACATCTGTTTCCTTTGTTATGTAATATAAAAGTTTATTTTGTTTCATGAGATTCCGCACTTCAAAGAGGTAAGTTAAAAGTAAAGCCCCGTCTGCCTCTCTCAGAGCTCATAATTATTTAAAACAGTTGTTTAAAGTAATTCTATTGAAGCGTATCCTACTTAAATGTGGATACATTATTTATCAAAGTTAAGTACTTATTTCAGGCAAAGTTTTTAACAAAAATTAAGAAACTTGTTTTTTAAATTAATAGCCCTATTTAATGTATTTATTTAACGATTGTTCTTAAGGTTCCGCTGGTCCATCGTGTTTTCCATACAAATGAATTTAGAGTGTTATCCATTTATTCTTTATGGAATTTGAAAAAACAAAAGTTAAATCTACATAACAAGTCTATATCTAGCCCATGTAGGCGACGAAATAGACAAATTATATTTATTTATATTAAATTATATTAAATTAAATATAATTTGTCTAAAATATATTAAATTAAATATAATTTGTCTAAATTATATTAAATTAAATATAATTTGTCTATTTCGTCGCCTACATGGTCTAGATATAGACTTGTTATGTAGATTTAACTTTTGTTTTTTCAAATTCCATAAAGAATAAATGGATAACACTCTAAATTCATTTGTATGGAAACACGATCGACCAGCGGAACCTTAAGTCGCAGGTGTAACTTCTTTATAGAGTTAAGCAAGCTTTTCTAAATATCCTTAGAGATAATTTCGTTACATGCGTACGTTACGCACCGGTTTACAATTAATTGTCGCTCACTCGGAGGCAAAGTATCTACCTAATAGGGAGAAAATCCTCGTATACCCGCGCCCTGGAAAAGGCGACGAGTTATGTGAAATTCAAACCATATTCCTTAGTGCAGATTAGAGGTCTTACTCGAACTCGCCGGAATAAATAAATAAATATTGCAGGACATTTCACTCATCGCCATCTAGTCCCAAGCTAAGTAACTAGACTTATGGGAGCTAGACAACGGATATACTACTTATACACTTTTCTTCTGTAAATATATACTTATAATCTTAATATATATAAATCTCGTGTCACAATGTTGTCCTCAATGGACTCCTAAACCACTTAACCGATTATAATAAAATTCGCACACCAACTTGAGAGATAGGATAGCTTACATCCCGATATTCCCACGGGATCGGGAGTTACGCGGGTGAAACCGCGTAGGGCAGCTAGTACCTACATATAAATAACCAGACCACAGACAAATATCTCAGCATAAATACTTGTTAGGTTTGGGAATCGAACCCGCAACGCTGTGTTTGGAAGTCCAGCATGGTGACCATTGTGCCAACTGGGTCGTCAAAGTCGGAATCGACCTGCACCATGTTTATCCCGGAAAAGTCTCCATCAAGTTACTTAATAGATAATCCCAGATTTCTAAAAATTACAGATAACTAAAAACTGACAATATTTAATTAATGGCATAGATTTATACTTAATTCACTGTTTGTTAATTTTATTCATTGAAAGAACGTTTTCACGACCCAGTTTTTACGACCCAGTTGGCACAATGGTCACCATGCCGGACTATCAAACACAGGGTTGCGGGTTCTATTCCCGCTTCAGACATATATTTATGCTTAGATATTTGTCTGTAATCTGGTTGTTTCTTTGTATTAAAAGTATATATTAACAAAAGAAAAGTATATAAGTAGTATATCCGTTGTCTAGCACCCATAACACAAGTCTAGTTACTTAGCTTGGGGCTAGATGGCGATGTGTGGAATGTCCTGCAATATTTATTTATTTTGCTCTGTAAAAGTAAACACAATAATTTATGGTCTTTCTAAATGAAACGGCAAAAAGGTTTGCAAAACTAATACATTTATAGTGTCGTAATTTATCTTGCCCATAGTTTTACCCTGTGTTCTGTCACCTGGAACAAAATAGAGGTGGCCCATTTGCTTATAAATAGAGCAAAGACCGCACCTTAATTGTCAAGGGATTCCAACCATAGGTATGAACCAATCCTTCATTAATTTGATAGTAGAAAATTCAATTCCTATTATTTTATTACGGTTTCTGGCGCAGATAACCATCTGATGAAATTGTGCCGGTTGTCCTTAATTGTATAGATATGATATTAGACATTATTATGATATAGATAGATAAGTTTATTTGAACTACAGAGTAAGGAGTAATCAAATAAAATAAATAATAGTTTATCAAACAAAAAGTGATACAAAAGTAGCAATCATTAACGACGTTACAAAACATTACAAAAACTTAGTGAAACAGTGGAGATTAGGAAAAATTATTATATTGTATTTTCAAATACAGCACTCCTTCCGGTTAATGAATGCATAAAATATCATAATTTTCTACAAGAACGTACATAAGTGATTAAAATATTAACGTAAATCAACTTGTTCTAATTACACGCTAGCTTTAAGATAGGTACAATCGACGCTCAAAAGTACACCGCCACCGTAACGTTTACAATCCTGTGCCACACTTTTTGAACATTATAACAACGTAACCTGTAGATCGAACCCACGTTGGTTGGTGTAGCGGGTGGCGGCTTATACCACTCGGCCAACTAAATACATAGCTAAAATGTTAAAAATAATAATCACACCTACTTTTAATTCAAGTATTTATGTTTGTGAGTAACGTAACGGAGGTCATAAGTACAATATTTGTTTCTATTATTATTGTAGCAAACTGAAAGTGTACTTATGACGCATACGGTACACTTTCACGCTCTGCGGTAACATAGACAACGATATACACAACGCCAAGTAACAGCTAGAAAGTATAAGTTGCACAAATAGGCGACCTTATCAGGCAACCTTTGGCTAGAAAATAACTGATTTGGCTACAGATAAGACAGCTTAGATATACTTGTGAAATATAAACATTTTCGGTTACATATTATAATAACTAAGTTCATTATAACTATGCTCGAAATCACTACGGTCGATTCACATAAGTTAATAATACCTAACGGTCGATTCAGTTACACATTATAATAACTAAGTTCAATATAACTATGTTCGAAATAACTACGGTCAATTCACATATGTTTATAATACCTTACTGTCGATTCAACTACTGTTTAATTTACCTAAGTTTGAATCAACTAAAATTAATTGAGCTAACGAACGATTGATCTAATGTACGAAACACCTACGGTTAAAAACAAATCCAATTTTATAAAATAAACCCTCCCTAACCAAGTGAAATAGGTAGAATTTTGGTTAGGAAGCGTGTATTTTATAAAATTGTTTTTTTTAAACCGTAGTAGGTGAAAAACCATAGATGAATTAATTGTAGTTGAATAAACCGTAGGTGAATTTATTGTAGTTAAATTAATCGTAGGTGTTTCGTCCATTAGGTATTTTAAACAGTAGGTATTATGACTGTAGTTATTTCGAACATAGTTATAACGATCATAGTTAAATTAACCGTAGTTGTTTCGTCCATTAGGTATTTTAAACAGTAGGTATTATGACTGTAGTTATTTCGAACATAGTTATAACGATCATAGTTAAATTAACCGTAGTTGTTTCGTCCATTAGGTATTTTAAACAGTAGGTATTATGACTGTAGTTATTTCGAACATAGTTATAACGATCATAGTTAAATTAACCGTAGTTGTTTCGTACATTAGGTATTTCGTTCATTAGTTATTACAAAAATACGTGAAACAACCATTACGTATTTTAAATAGTAGGTATTAAGACCGTAGTTATTTCGAACATAGTTATATTAAACTTAGATATTATGTTAAGTAACCACGTTTTCAATTATTTTGAATTGTAATAGGTACTTCATTATATGTCATGTTTCCCAACATCGTAAAAAGAGTCAAGAATGTTGAATTAGGACTAATACTGAAGGTCACAACACGTAATTCTAGTCCTAACACAACAAAATCTTCTTTCATGTTTATCTCTGCTTTGCTGGAAAATTCTAATGGGTATTTTGTGTACGCAGCTTTTTAAATAATGGCACTGAACTCTTTAAAAGCTTTGAGAATCATCATCATCCGAGCGATGTTCCCGGTTGCATCCCTCTCGGGAGCCCAGGGTCCGCTTTCCTACTTTTACGCCTCCACTTCGCACGATCTTCGGCATCCTGGGTTGTAAGGCCATTTGCACGCATATCACCCTTTACGACGTCAAGCCAGCACTTCTTGGGTCTACCCAGTCTGCCACGACCCGGCGGAGGCGCCATGGCAAGACATTTGTTCCCCACGTAACTAGCCGGTTTTCGCAAGACGTGGCCGTACCAGCGTAAGCGACACTCTTGCAATTTATCTGCAATGTCTCGGACATGAAGGCTGCCCTGCTTTAAAAGCTTTGAGAATGCTGTAATATAACAAACTTATGCAAATAAACTTATGATAATCGGAATCCGAAAATATTTATTGAAGAACTGGGTACCATATGTTGATGATTTTTACGTAGGTAATACAGTGCCTAGCAAGTAAAATTTTAAATAACAATTTACTATTGAATTGAATGACTATGCCATTATTTATCTGAGGGATACTATACTAATAAAAACTCTATACTAATATTGGAAAGATTTGATTGTTTGTTTGCATTAAATAGACGCCGAAACTACTGGACCGATTTAGATGAAACTTGGTATAAGGATACATTGATTCATTGACAGTAACATAGGCTACTTTTTATCCAGATATTTCCATGGGATCGAGAGTTACCGGTAAAACCGCGGAACTCTGCTAGTATATTACCTATTTATAAATAAATAAATAAATAAATAAATATTTCAGGACATATTACACATCGCCATCCAGCCCCAAGCTAAGCAACTTAATGCTTGTGTTATGGGTGCCAGATAACGGATAAACTACTTATATACTTTTTTTTTTTTTTGTAAATATATACATATTATACATATAGGAAACACCCAGAACCAGAAACAAGAATTTATGGTCAGCATAAATACTTGTTCCCGGCGGGAATCGAACCCGCAACCTTCTGCGTCGCAGTCGGGTGTTCGCCCGACGCGCCACAGAGGTCGTCATTTATGTTTATTTCTTAACGAGGCTTTTGTTTCAGGTGTGATGTATGGATACAAGGGGCTGGTGTTAGTATTCGGTTTGTTCTTGGCGTACGAGACGCGATCCGTGAAGGTTCGACAGATCAACGACTCTCGCTACGTCGGCATGAGCATCTACAACGTGGTGGTGCTGTGCTTGATAACAGCACCCGTCACCCTAGTGATTGCGAGCCAACAGGACGCGGCCTTTGCCTTCGTCTCACTCGCGATTGTCTTCTGTTGCTTTCTCAGTATGGCACTAATATTTATACCTAAGGTGAGTAAATCTTTTTTATATGTGTTTATTAGGTATATGAAAATTGTTATTCTTATTTGTTATCCAAACAAATAACCACAAAACACAGTAAGTAAGTGGGTTTATTAAGTATGCGCATTCATTTCTCGTCTCTGAATTGTGATCTAAACGTAACAATAAATATTGACTAAGACCTCGACTCCGGCTCTGAATTGTGTGAATTTATCAATCTTTCTATTACAACTGGGAAAGCCTCAAACACAGACAATTGTTTCATATTTGCATGAATTTGCCTCAAATATTACGATATAACCTTAGTGTTCTCGTGTAATCATAATAAAATGTTGATTAAACCAACCCGCAGCTACTTTCGTAACGTTTTCAACCGCACCAAGATACATTTGTTACGTTTTCTTTTAGAATAATGAAGAAAATAGGTCAACAAAATATAGGTACTTAGACCGAGGCCTACTTATTTATTGATACCTGAAGCGGTCGGAAAATAGATTTCAGTGGAACTCTAAACTGTTCTAAAATTCTAAACTTTAAAATTAGATTATCGAGGTTTTACTATAGGTCGCTGCATACGTAACGGGATAAAACCTCGGACCGGACGGGGACGTGACGTGCTTAACTATCATCACTACATAGTATAAAACAAAGTCGCTTTCTATTAAAAAAAACCGCATCAAAATCCGTTGCGTAGTTTTAAAGATCTAAGCATACAAAGGGACGTAGGGAAATAGGGACATAGGGATGGCGAAAAGTGACTTTATATACTACTAGCGACCCGCCCCGGCTTTCTTGATGAGTCTTTTTCTCTTTCATTAGATTAAGTATTTATTCCGTCTATGTTAGTATAGTTAAGAGTTAACGGAGAGAGGACAGAGGCGACAACGATGGATAAAGATATATCAATCTCATAGACAAATGAATAAGAATGAACCAATTTATCTAAATCGATAAAAGAACCGTCTGTATTCTCCCTAGCTGATATGAAATGTCTTCACAAATACAAACCGGGATGATGTATGGGTATCTGTATGAAAAATGATATAGGTATCATAATTTAAGCTGTTTGTGTAACGTTTTCCTTAATACGTTATTTGTGAATTAAACATACGAAGGAGGCAATATCTATGCTGTCAATTTTGTAGATGTATATTCGGATTACGTAACTCAATGAATACATGATGGCAATAAAACTGGAAGGAAACATGGTGAAATACACTCGAACAGCTTAATTAAAATCTCATTATTTTTTTTTCTATTTTCTTTTTCATCTCGAAATGAACATTCAATCATTCGAAAGGTCAAATGAGAAAATGTATTTTTATTTTGCCTTCCTAACGTCTGAGGGAAATGAAAATTAGTAACTTATTGCTTGTATTTGTATACGGGCTTTTTTCCGCAACTAGACCTGTTTGGTTGGGTTCTTTATTGCGTGAGGATGGAGTAAGGTTACCCAAAACCTATACCATACCCTCTCAGCTTAGTCGACCGTATCCAAAGGAAAGAACTTGTTAATACGAGCCAACTAAGCCGCGGGTTTCATCACGATGGTTTCCTTCCTTTACCGTAATCACTACATAGTATAGAATAAAGTCACTTTTCGCCGTCCCTATAATTATCCCTATATCCCTTTGTATGCTTATATCTTAAAAACTACGCAACGGATTTTGATGCGGTTTTTTTAATAGATAGAGTGATTCAAGAGGAAGGTTTATATGTATAATACATGCATAATATAGCCGTGTGAAGCCGGAGCGGGTCGCTAGTGTCAAATAAAGAAAAAAATAAGACAAAAACAAAGCTATTGCATCGTGCGAGCTTCGTACAGTCGTACCATACACGTTAAGCGAACGCTCGGCCGAGCTACATGGTAGGCGTAGTGGGGGGTGTTAGGTTTTATTTTCGTTACGGAATTTCTTGATTCGGTCGCCGCGCTCAAAGCCCGCGATAAAAGCTATGCAATAGCTTAAAAGAAAAAAAGTTAGTTTTTCATCGTTTTTATAATATGACGTAATTACGTAAAATTATCGTCCGTAAACCGACTTTACTTACTGGCAACCATTTTTTTTCGTAAGAAATCTCCATTGGTGCACGCCTGGTCGGGAATCGAACCCCGGACCTTAGGAATTGTGGTATTTACCGCTAGGCCAACACCGCTCTGTAACTTATTGCTTGTTTCGCGCAATAATTTATTAATATTTCTCTTGTTGTTTATATAAATAAATTCGCAGTCACGTAGGCAGAGTGCAGCACTAAAGCTTTGCCACCTGGTGCTCTCTACAACACCTAACATTCTCGTACCTTATCTGAATTATTTATTTTATAGACTAGAGCAGTATTTTCCAAAGTGGACGATAACGCCTCCTACAAGGGGGCTTGTGGGTGCTGGAAGCCTAGAGGGGGGAAGCGGTAAAAGGCTCAGAAAAAAATTAGGGGTGTATTAAAATTTAATATGTCTGTTTAAATTTCAACAAAACAAAATCTTAATGTTATAAAGTTGCATTTTAATTGCTATTATTGGTATAAAAATCTTGTTTAGAATGTAAGTTTTAAACTCCAGACTAGACTAATGAAGCACACTATTAAAAAAGTAATTAATGGCGTGGTGGTTTTTAAGTTAAAGTAAAGTAAAAAAATTGGGGGCGCTGAAGATTTTCAAAGTGGGCGGTAGACGAAATAAGTTTGAGAACATCTGGACTAGAGTTACACTCTCGTATGCCGGACAACGTGTTTTAATATGTAGAGATTTATTTTAAAGTGATTTTTGTTGTTACTGCAAACGTTACGTGAATATTTTATTACTGGTGTTGTTTCTTGTTTACATTAATTTTGTCACTGGTAACATTGAACAGGTCTATTTATACGTATTGGAAAACTATTCATTATCAGTTATTTACAAACTAGCGACCCGCTCCGGCTTCGCACGGCTATATTATGCATGTATTACACATAGAAACCTTCCTTTTGAATCACTCTATTATATCTATTAAAAAAACCGCATCAAAATCCGTTGCGTAGTTTTAAATATCTATGCCTTTAAATTCCCTTTGTATGGAAATAGGGACATAGGGACGGCGAAAAGTCACTTTATTTTATACTATGTAGTGATATGGTAACATGAAATTCGGGTATCGTGTTGTTTGATACTGCATATCAAACAGTTTGAAGTATTCAGGTTCATCAGATCATGAGCTGTTTGCATCATGACTTATTAGCTTTTATCATCAGTTTGTATATTTATCATTTTACATCAAATAAATGTAATGATATTCCTTTTGCTTTGAAACTTCACATGAATAGAATCATTTCGGATACATTGAAACTGTTAAGATTTATACCTAAGGTAACGATTGATAAAATCAACAATATAATTTTTTTTTTAAATACCATAAAAATTGTATCATTATTATATATTTTCGAATAATTTACGACATTCTAAGAAAGCAATTTGGGCTTGTAATTTCGCCCTTCAAGGTTTGAACGTTATTTTTTTTTGCAAAAATAGGTTACACGAAACCTTTGATTATTTTTCATGGAAAAAATATTTAAGTATGTACTACTTAGTAGGTATACAATGTTATTTTCTCGAAATAGAAATCGAGGTTTTTCCTCTGAAAAACCAGTCATCGTCTATTATTATAGCCTAGCTCAGTAATTACTCTAAAAAGATGAAAGTAAAGCACGTTGTACTCAACCCCTCAGCTGCCATGTGTCTTTTTGGAAAAACAAATAATCGCCCGATAAATCCTATAAACTTTTTAAACTCGCACGATTTGCGTGAAAATACCTCCGAGGAGATCTCCTCGCGACCATGACTATTGTAACATAGTCGAAACGTCGAGGTAAGAGAAATAAAAATAAAAATACGCGATTAAGACCCGGGAAAATAATTACTTCCAAAAAAGCCTAGCTTAGTAATTACCCTAAAAAGATGAAAGCAATTTGTACTTAGTCCCTTCGCGGTGCCTTTTTATGGTGAGCGCACACCTACCCGCACCACACGCGCCGCAGTCTCCGTTTGTATGCGCGCGGTTCCGGCTGGTCACGTCATCAGCATTGGCCTTGGGGATTTCCTTCGCTGCGGCGACTGCGGCGCGTGCGGTGCGGCTAGGTGTGCGCTCACCTATATGCAACCACCAATCGTCCTAAAAATATTCCTACTGTAACCAATGTAAATTTTGTTTATACGCAGGTGATAGAAGTAATTCGTCACCCGACTGAGCGCGCGGAGAGCGGGCGCGGCTCCGGCTCGGGCTCCGCGCCTGGCGAGGAGGAGAAATACAGGGAGCTCGTCAAGGAGAACGAGGAACTACAAAAACTTATAGCTCAGGTCAGTTACCACTCACCTCACCAGGTTCAACCTTGCCATACACAGGAAAAAAGGTTTCTTGAAGCAAGAAATAATCCTCTCCCTATTTAAGGGGTTACTTTTTATTTTTACAGCGCGTGGCCTGCACTGGGCTATCTGAAAATATTTTAAAGTAAAAAGATGAAAAAACCGGCCAAGTGCGAGTCGGTCTCATGCACGAAGGGTTCCGACTTCCGTACCATGTTGTATGAGAGCCCACTTAATTTTATTCTTATTGACGCTAGAGAATAATTTATTCTGTAATGGAAGTATTAATATTATGTAGTATATTTAGTTGGCTCGGAACTAAAAACTAAATTACAGAATTACAGATATGGAGTTCCGAAAAGTAACGCCCCGGATTCTATCAACAATAATTTCTTCTTTCTAGTTCTTGGAAATAAATAAATAAGCAATATTCTTAATTTAAGATTTTTTTTTTCAATTTAAGGGCCATACGCCAACGACCTTGCTACACAGGTTACTAAATAGTTACTACTGACATCGGCTGCTTTCGTTGGCTCAAAGTCATACACAATTGTCGGTAAAGATCTCACCTATAATTCCATTCCAGCACTTTTGAGAAAACCAAAACCCATTCGTAATTATAACAATTTTCACCAACGAAAGCAACCGATGTCAGTAGTAACTATTTAATAACCTTTGTAGCAAGGTCGTTGGCATATGGACCACCCTTAATATTTGTTTACTAAAATCAAGAATAGGGATATAGAGAGATCCTCTCCCTATTTCATGCTTCAAGAAACCTTTTTTTTTCTGTGTACTTACGTCTAAATAAGAGTTGTTGAGGTCAAATATTTCACCTTAGAGAAGCATTATAGTGACTGTCATGCGTCACAATTTATGGGTCCCGTTTGACCGTAATCCAATCTCTATACTGTGTCCTTTCTACTGAACGTTGAACAACCTGAGGGCAACGATACTGCTATACTTAGCTGTGGTGGTTTTTTTGATCATTTTTTTATAGCTAATAAATAAATAAAATCTTTATTGTAACACAAAATATTTACATATCAAGCTTTGGCCCTACTAGCTGCTTGAGCGTAAGCTGTGTTACAGCCGGCAGTTCATTCCTTAGAATAGAATAGAATATCATTTATTGTTCTATCTGTATACATAAAAATCTTACAAATAATTTGGTTCCAACAGATTACTCATTTCGAGCATACAATATTAAAAAACATAGGTGCTTAAAACTTATTTCACTATTATACTAAATTGGTACAGGTATATACTAATAGGTAATCTATTATTTTTCGTCATTATCGAAAAATTCCGATATACTATAAAAAACCTTGGATATTAACCAAAATTTTAGTTTTTTTATAGAAAATAACACCATTTTTTTAGTTATAATAGTAACTAAGATAAGAACCGTACAGAAAAAGAAGAGAGTAACTTACTAGATAGGTACTTCCATAACTTTAAATCAATCAAGTTTCCACATACAAAGGTATTCTGTCTCGTCATAACTCAAAGAATCTAATCACATCTTGATTTTACACTTGATTTGATGGGGTATCTAAATTTACAATTCATATCAAAAATATTAAAAATCTTATTATAATCTGACTCATCTGACACGAAAAGAAAAACACCGTCCTTACGTCTTTACGAACCGGACAATTCTTCTTTCAATTATATCAATGGCCGTTTTATTTTGTCGTGACAACGTCTTATAATTCGAAAGAGCCGGCTGCACGCACGAAAAAATGCGGCGTTACCTCGCTCTGAGGCGTTCTATGTAAGGCTTGAAGTGCAAGCGAGAGCGCGGAACGAGCGACAAAGAAGCACAATTGGCCTTTGCGTTCGGCAGCGTTCGACATCCGTCTCACTCCTACTTGAGTGAGCGATGCGTCTGCGTGGACAGCTGCTATACTATAGTACGTTTACATATTTTGATCGAATATCAAATGAAATTAAAATTTTATTTTGAAAAATGCTACCATTCCATCAGTATTTTCTTAAGACGTTGTCACGTTCAACTATCGTCAGTAAACCGACTTTACAGACAACCAATTTTTTAAATCTAAAGTTTCCTAACCCCGGAACTAGACACATTTAAAGCGACGACGTCTATAGCTTACATTAGTATGACCAGAGAACAAGAGAAGACTCTGGTGCTGGAGGTAGGGCATGATGGGCAGAAAAGCAGATGTACCATACAGACTGGACAATAAAATTGTATATTCCTTTACTTCCATGTGATTTTTTATTAAAACGACATCGATCGTTTCAACTTCTTAAGCTGACCATCAGCTTACAACTTTGATTATTTAATTGGAAACGTTGATGGAATTTCAATGAGCGAAATCCTTTCATAAATCAACAAAACAACAACGTGAAATACTTAGCACCATTCACCAAGCTGTAGATAAAATCAATACCTATTCGGTGTATTAAAGTACACTCTACATAATTCTTCGATAGAGCATCATACCTACCCCTTTCAAATTAGCAAGATGAAGCGCGCTATGAAAAAGTTAGTAGAGTACAAAAAAAGCGCTGTTAATCCCAGTACGTAAGTCAAAGTTTTTTCTTTATTATGCAGAGACATTGGCCGGTGTAATGGCTAATAAATTAGTAATATCAGTGTTGCTAACCCTCAAGCTTAGTACTGAAACCTTGTGGCTTACATATAAAAAGTGGTGCTGCAGTTTGTCTCGAGAGATTATGGTGTCCTAGTTAACTTTTATGTAGGATTATCAGGTTAATAAGTGTTTAGGGTAGATATTATGAATGGAGGAATAAAAACCCTACGTACCTACGTACTTTTTTGAAAGTATCTCTCTTTGTCATTTACATCTTAACTTTTACAAACATTTAGGTAACATTGATTATTTATTTATTGCCCTATAATATAACAGATAGTGGTGTTGGCCTAATGGTGGATAACCTCAACTTTAATTCCGAATTCATGAGTTCAAATAAGCCTTTGCAATGAATTTTTCTGTTTTTTACATTACTCTTACGGTAAAGAAAAACATAGTAATTAAACCCGCGGCTTAGTTGGCTCCAGACGTATTGACGAATTCTTTCCGGTGGACACGGTAGACTAAGTTGAGAGGGTTAAGGAGGAGCTAGGGGAGGGGAGGGGGGCTGGGCAAGCCTACTCCATCTAAAACATATCCCTGGAACTACATTCGCCCTGAATAGCTTGGGTTATAGTTGCTGGCGCTGCATACATAATCTGGATTACTTAGATGTAAAAAAAATTAACAAACCAAAGACGGACCAAATGCCATAAGGCATTTTCTGCAAATCAACTAGCGAGATTAATAAAATAAAGAGGTGGAGTAGACGTAATTTAACGAACCAAACACAACAAAATGAATTTTTAGAAGTGATAATTGGTTTTTGATTGATTGCAAACCAAATAGAATTCGTGTTTCAATAAATCTTCGGGGAAATAAATGTTGACTTGTCGAGTGCTCACGAGTCTCAAGGGTTGATTCAATAACGTTTTGGTTTCTGCGGCTTCGGGCAATTAAGTGCTGTGTAGGTAAATGGTTTGAAAATTTAATCATTCAGTAGATATCAGAAACACCTATTAAGTGGGAAGAAGTCAAATCTATTATACGGCACGTTTATTGCGACCCTAAAATGGGATCATACGAATTAAGGGTTAAAACATGTAATGAATATATAATGCTTGATTTTAAATTGATATTATTCGTAATTTTCCGATAACACGTTTTACAGTAATGTGTATTTCTCATACATATCACGGAGCTATAAAGCCCTGGACCTTCAAAAGGCACGTGTGGAACTGAAGCCATTTACAATAAAAATGAATTTAATCTTCTTCTTCTTCTCGTATAGCGGTGTGGCTCACCTATTGTTAGAGTTTTCAGATCGCCCTATGGCTTCTAACTTGACCTAACGCCTGCTATTAGAGGTAGCAACCGAGACAAACGGCTTAACGTGCCTTCCGAAGCTTGGAGGGGCTCACGAAAACACATTTTTGCCACACTACTAATTGGCCACCCATCGAAGTAATGACCGCGCCAGGCGTCGCTTAACCCGCACGACCGTAAACGATCAGCGAGCGTCGCTGTGAGCCTCCTATCAATTTAATATTAAAGTATAATGTGGATATCAAACCAGCAATTATCCCTGTCTGCACTATAAAATGCAGCCAAAGAAAACCTCTGATTTGGATAGAACTATATTGATAAACACATTCCCCCTTATTCCAAAACGAGGTTTAAGGATAGTTCGAGATGTGGATTTAAACCTTAGATTTAGACACAGATTTACTCGTGAACTATAGTCTAAACACTATCCCTATAGATTATAAAGGGAACTGTAGTCTAAACACTAACCTTAGAGATTATATAGGGATAGTGTTTACACTATAGTTCACGAGTAAATCTGTATCTAAATCTAAGGTTTAAATCTACATCTCGGACTATCCTTAAACCTCGTTTTGGAATAAGGGGGATTGACATTAGCTGAATATTACCGTTGTTTTTTGTTTTTATTTAGTTTTTGTTTTCTTTCTTTAGTTAGTTGTTTTTTTCTTACCATTTATTTAGTGGCTTTTGTTTTTTTTTTTTAATTGAATTTGTTTTAACGATAGTTATATTTATGTTTATATATGTGCCTTTGTGTGATGCAGTAAATGATTTATCTATCTACTACAGGAGAAAAGTATTTAGGCTATTTGTTGTGAGATGGTAGGGGACTGTACTTATTACTTACTAGCGACCCGCCCCGGCTTCGCACGGCTATATTATGCATGTATTATACATATAAACCTTTCTCTTGAATCACTCTATCTATTAAAAAAAACCGCATCAAAATCCGTTGCGTAGTTTTAAAGATTTAAGCATATAAAAGGATATAGGGACAGAGAAAGCGACTTTGTTTTATACTATGTAGTGACTTCACTACATAGTATAAAACTTCAATACTATCACTTGATAGTGATAGTGACTAAGTAACAGATATAATAAATATCGATAGTTTGACGACCTCTGTGGCGCGTCGGGCGAACACCCGACTGCGACGCAGAAGGTTGCGGGTTCGATTCCCGCCGGGAACAAGTATTTATGCTGACCATAAATTCTTGTTTCTGGTTCTGGGTGTTTCCTATATGTATAATATGTATATATTTACAAAAAAAAAAAGTATATAAGTAGTTTATCCGTTATCTGGCACCCATAACACAAGCATTAAGTTGCTTAGCTTGGGGCTGGATGGCGATGTGTAATATGTCCTGAAATATTTATTTATTTATTTATTTATCAATTTACCTTTGTCACTTCGATTACTCTAACATGCCGAATACAGGTAAACTGTCACGGCACAAGGATATCAGTAAAGTAACATTTCTTCTTGACATCAATCCACTCATAAAATATCCTTTTTGCCGTCGTACTGTTCGATCAAAGGGATTGTCAGTTACTGAACAGAAAAAAAACTGCTGACTATTACGGTGGAACTTCCACGAAAATAATATGTTCCGTTTTCAGCTTAGACAACGGATAACACGGAAAGTTTTTCAAACCCAGAATGTATTTCCCTTGGGTGGAAATCTATGAAAATATTTACTACACAGCCCATGGTACTATGTTATTTAGATAACAACGAGTATGATTTAGACCCAAAAAAAACTTTTTATCACAGTTGCTCATAAAGTGGATCTTATTAAACCGCTTTTGGGCTCATAATGCAACGTATTATACACGCGTGCGATAAAAAAAAATCCAACTAGTGCTAAAATAATACGTCATCCCGATATGTCAAATACGTATCTTACTGCTAATGACATATAGTAGATGAAACATTCTTAAGGACATCGTTCAAATCGTACCCAAAACTTAAGGTGCCGGCCAGAAAAAAAAATGTTTCTGTCTTGTAGAGAATAACATTTTAAACAATGTTTACTAAGGCAACAAAGAGCTACGATCAACCATCGTTGAGTTATTTTACATTGAAAACCCAAAAATATGCATTTTGTAGAGATCCGTTTGACCACTTTTAAGATATTACTACAGAAAAAATATAAAAATAAGTAGTAAATGGATAAGCTTTGTCTGTTTTTATTATATTTATATAAATTGGTATATCCAATAACCCTTTCAGAAGTTTTAGTGGGATCTTAAAAGTGGTCAAACGGATCTCTATAAAATGCTTTTTTTGGGTTTTCAATGTAAAATAACTCAACGATTTTTGATCGTAGCTCTTTGTTGCCTTAGTAAACATTGTTTAAAATGTTATTCTCTACAAAATAGAAACAATGTTTATTACTGGCCGGCATTTTTTTTTGTGGGTATTTTTTGTTAGAAACATGAATGATCTCCTTTATCTGGGTTATACTGTTTTGATGTATAGAAAAAGGTACCATCCAAAGAGTTTGTAAGCCTTGCTGGCTTAAAACTCTTTGTTGGTACCTTTTTTCTTCTTTTCAAAAGGTTGTCTCTAAAGTCTGATAACGAACGATAATATTACCACATGAGTAGAGATTATTTACTCATGTGATATTACGTGATGACGTCTTTGAAAATAATTGAAAATTGAGTTTTGTTTTTATTTTGTTTTTTCTTTAGGTACATAAATGTATTTTTTCCTTACCATTATAGGAATTCTGTTTTTAACCACCGACGCAAAAAAAATGAAAAAAACCCTAAAAAAATATTGTATGTCAGACGCTGTATAGGTTTAAAGTCTTT
Source organism: Idaea aversata (assembly GCA_907269075.1). Taxonomy (NCBI): domain Eukaryota; kingdom Metazoa; phylum Arthropoda; class Insecta; order Lepidoptera; family Geometridae; genus Idaea; species Idaea aversata. Next base: position 7,529,055 of record OU026084.1, read on the forward strand.
TGCCTGGCCTTTCTGAAGTGTAATTAACAAAAAATAGTAAACATAACCTAAAATTCTTAAAAACTTTTTAATATTAAAATTTTAACAAGTCTTTTGTTTTATTCGCAACTGTGATAAAAAACGTCGTACGATACACGTGTGAATTGATCATTCCATCTCGGCTTTTACCACGCTCGCGTTCCGCTCGCGCGTCATAAGCCGCCTCTATGGAATGATCAACTTTCCACACTTGTATCGCAATGTACTATTATAGTTTTTTGTAAAACTTCGTAAAGCTTTAAAAGAAATTGAAACAGAACATTTGTAAATCATAGTTAGAATTATTCCCAAAAGCACCACTAAAGCCGACCTCTAAACTAAATTTACTCTAAACTAAACATCATAATCTACTAACTTAACCATCTCAATAACAAACGTACGTACAAATGTGTTCATTTAATTAGAGTCTCAGTCTGAGACAATTTAAGTAAATTACAATGTGACCGCTACTCTCGCATCTGCGTCTCTGTAAACTACTTGCTGTAAGTTGCCAAACTCTGTTATTTCGTTAGCGAGGGCTACAGGATTAAAACAACCTTCATTAACTTAAAATTAATCCGCAATGGAGTAACGTTTCCAATTATACTGCATCGTTAATTTCACTGATATTATTCTTGAAGTTTGCTATTGTTTGTTTTACGTCTAACAAACACACCACAAACAGCCTTTCATGAGCAATAATGTTTACTTTTCATATGTAATCCTTACCTGCGCGATTTTAATTAGGTACAGTATGCGTCATAAGTCACCTATCAGTGTGCGTGCTACTATACGACCCAGTTTGCACAATGGTCACCATGCTGGACTGCCAAATACAGGGTTGCGAGTTCGTGTGTGTCAGGATGGCGTGAGACATGTCTGAATAGTCACAGGTTATGCACCAAATAACTGTACTTATACTGTACTAAACTGTACCTATATGAAAAAAAACTGTACCTCAAGCAATTAGATATAAAATAAATTGTGATATGGATACGCCATTCTGACGTCAGCTTGACGGGCATAATCGTGTATCTCCCGAACGTGTGGGAACTATGCTCTGGAACATATATCAATAAACTGTACCTAAACTGTACCTCATAAAACTGCCAATAAAAAAATTATATTCACACGTGATATCTGTCAAATCAACAAATAATTTTTTACTGTTTGTCGTCCGACTATTTGACATCCGTCAATAGTCGTCCGACAAATAGTCGTCCGACATTTGTCGTCCGTCAATAGTCGTCCGTTAAAAATACCATATGTACGTCTTAATACACTCACAGCCAAATTAAAAAACTGTATATCTGTGTAAAATCTCATCTGTCGCGAGAACGGCTGAAAATGCTCACCCACAAAAGTGCCCAACGCGCCATAAGAAGTTTTCACTTCAAAAACATGTTAGTGTATTTAGTTGTGTGAGTGGTATAAGCCGCCACCCGCTACACTAACCGACGTGGGTTCGATCCACAGGTTACGTTGTTATAATGTTCAAATAGAGCTACACAGGATTGTAAACGTTACGGTGGTGGTGGACTTTTGAGCGTCGATTCTACCTATCTTAAAGCTAGCGTGTAATTAGAACGAGATGATTTACGTTAATATTTTAATCACTTACGTACGTTCTCGTAGAAAATTATGCTATTTTATGCATTCATTAACCTGAAGGAGTGCTGTATTTGAAAAATAAATTCATGAATTATAAAGACTTTAAACTTGTGTTGAATACATTCTTAACAACCGTATTGGAGCTCTACGGTGGGTCAGCAATTATGCGGCCGACCGTACCTTACAACAGACTAGGCATATTGAACTAAAATATTTATTAATAGTGTAAAAGCTACGTCTTTTATAAATGTACTGAATGTAGAAATATCACTACATAGTATAAAACAAAGTTGGTTTTTCTGTCCCTATTTCCCTTTGTATGCTTAAATCGTTAAAACTACGCAACGGATTTTGATGCGGTTTTTTTAATAGATAGAGTGATTCAAGAGGAAGGTTTATATGTATAATACATGCATAACATAGCCGTGCGAAGCCGGGGCGGGTCGCTAGTAAATGTATAAATTTTAAAAAGTGCTGCCAATTAAAACTGACACTATCTTACAGAAAGAAGAACGAATCCGTGTGCTGAAGCAGAAGCTGGCGGAGCGTGAAGCCGCGGCAACCGAGGGCGGAGTGACGCAAGGTACGGGAGGAGGTGCGGTACTCGCCGACCTCGCCACTGCAACCTCCGACTATGGCACCTCCACAAACTATACGCGCTCCTCACGCGCCTCCGTCTCAGACCTTGATTTCTCCGAGAGCTACCTTTAAAATATACCTACCACCCCCATAGCTCTAAATCAAGAACCTAAAAGGCCAATTCTGGTAAATAAAATTGTTTAAATTACATTTCAATAACATTCTGATTGCAAAAGATACGCTCAAAGTCAGATTTTTGTAAAAAAGAAACTAAGTTTGAAGGTATTTTTGCAAAAGATACGCTCAAAGTCAGCTTTTTGTAAAAAAAAACTAACTTTGAGGGTATCTTTTGCAATCGGAATGATATTGCAATGTAATTTAAACAATGTCATTTTGATTGCAAAAGATACGCCCAAAGTCAGGTTTTTGTAAAAAATAAACTAACTTTGAGGTCATCTTTTGCAATCGGAATGATATTGCAATGTTATTTAAACAATGTCATTCTGATTGCAAAAAATACGCTCAAAGTCAGCTTTTAAATAAAAAAAACTAACTTTGAGGGTATCTTTTGCAATCGGAATGAATTGCAATGTAATTTTGTCATTCTGATTGCAAAAGATACCCTCAAAGTCAGCTTTTTAATAAAAACACTAACTTTGAGGGTATCTTTTGCAATCGGAATGATTATTGAAATGTAATTTAATTAATGTTATTAACGAGAATTGGCCGTCTGACCTTTTTAAAAAATAACTTCCGGTTAACACAATTATAAATATAACTCCTGTGTTATGTCATTAGCCCGAGAACTACCCTTAAAGCATACCATATCCGTGCCATACCTACTGCTTTTATCATAAACAAACAGCCTTACCTTTAAAAATACCTAACTAATTACCTATAGCTTTAAATATTGCCAGAGTGGAGTCCTGTGAATCACTAATTCTGAAACTTTTTCAGTTATTATTAATGTTTAATCCGATGTAGAGAATGAAGAACGAAAGAAGAAGGATAAAGAACTTCGCAGTTATACTTTGTATTAACTCCGAGACCTTTCTACTTAGTGAAATAAAATTCTAGTATTCGAGCTAATTAAACATAGTAAAGTTATTCGGCAATAAGATTTTACATGCCTGACACCAAACCTTCTTAGGAATGCTGTTTTTGCGAATGGTTAACCCGCTACCACGCAGAGGACTCAGGGCGTGATGAGTCCCTTCGTCGCCGACTATGACACCCAAACGGAAGGAGATGGGTAGCTCTATTCTAGTCAGGGATTACACGGCCTTTTAGATGATTAGCTTTCAACAACCAATACCTCTGATAAAATAACTTTGTAAGTAGGTAAAGGTTTTTTTACTTTTACCTACGGATCATCCTTACTTGTAATTTTCCTGCAAAGTCCTTGAGTTTTTTATTATCGTCATTTTTAGAGTTCCCTACCTCAAAACGTAAAAAAAGAATCACTCTTTTGTCTGTCTGTCCGTGTGTTATCACTGATTTTTATCCTTCGCTCATAAATTTCCCATATCTGCCATTAGTACCTACCCCCAAACTGAGACCTTTGAAACCCTCAAACGATGTACACTATCTATGTATGTATTTGCATTTCCTAAACTATGATCAAATAATAAAATATTTTTGAAGTGAAAACTTCTTATGGCGCGTTGGGCACTTTTGTGGGTGAGCATTTTCAGCCGTTCTCGCGACAGATTTTGAGGCGACAGATTTTGACGCGACAGATTTTGACGCGACAGATGAGATTTTATTTGTGTTAGTCTTTTTGTTTAACTTATACTGCCATCTATTACACAAATTGAGAAACTTAGTTTCTAGAAAGACCGCTATTCGAATGTAGATGGCGCTGATTTAAATTTTTTACTGCCATCTAGCGAATAAAAAATAAACTATATTTGTTTATTTTCTATGATAGAATAACCCCGTTGTAATTTGAAAACCCCATTTTTAAGTTAGGTAAAGAAGTAAGTTAACCCAGAAATATTTTCAATAAAAATGCATATCTAAAAGTTGCATTGCGACGACGTTGAGTGCAACGCTTACGCATTTAAAAATCAAAAGTTTACGAGGCTTTAAATTCTGTAGATATAATTTTTCAGGTGTAAAATCCGAGCGATATATTTTCCAAAGGTTAAATCTATCGGAAAATGAGATGAAGCCAGTGAATGAGCAACAATGTCAATGACAACTGCGTGTAATTGCGGTGAGATTAGATATTCTCCGGGACCCGTGGTCAGTCCTAATTATTAACCAAGGAAGGGTTAACAGAGATTTCAGACTTCTCAATCGGCGGATAACTCACCAACCGTTTAGTTTAAAAGAAAATAGAAAATGGGAACGACCTCAAATGAACGATATCTTGTGCAATCATAATGGCCGGATTGTATATTTTTTCAATGATTTGTAGTTACTTTATACCTTTATGACTTGATGTTGTCATTAAATATCAGAAGGCTAATTCTCGTAAATAACATTGTTCAAATTACATTTCAATATCATTTCGATCACAAATAATACCCTCAAAGTAGCTCAAAATACCCTCAAAGTTAGGTTTTTGTAAAAAAAAACTGACTATAAGCGTATCTTTTGCAATCGAAATGCAATCGGAATGATATTGAAATGTAATTTAAACAATGTTATTTACGAGAATTGGCCTTCAGGTCTTAGATTTTATCAACGTATACCTGTAAACTTTTGACCTACCTACCTATCTACCTCGGGAAACATTGTATATTGTTTAGTTAAACATTCATTTCTAAATAATTATCTTTACCTCGCGAATTTGCCGGCGTTGTTTACGCTTCGTAACCCAAATCATGGGGTCTATGCCAGTAAAGAGTTTAAAAGTATAAATTCAGGTCATTGTAGAATTTTCTAGTCAACATCTTTCGAAATTAAAACCTGGTAGATTTTTACTTATAAAGCTCTATTTTCAGTTTAAATACCTAATAAAATTGATGTTCATGAATTATTTATCCATCGCCTGTTTATTTACCGTGAATGAAAAGCAAGTGAAATTGATTGCATATTAATTATGGCGTCGGGGGCTGAGATTATTAATACAAATCCCTCGATAAACAGTTACCTAAGCTAGTTACTTACGTTTTACCGTTAACACCCTATTTATAGATAGGTACACTAGTTTTTAGCCGCAGCTTCGTTCGCGTAGGAGTAGATTTTTTACAAATACTTATCGAATGCCTACGTAATACACCCTGCAAGTTTCAGGTCTCTACGATCAGCGTTTATGCTGTGCGTTAAGCCGTCAGTCAGTCATTCAGGATAAAGCATTTTATATATGCTTTATATATATGAGTAAATCTTTAAAAAAAATTATATGACCGTGCAAAAAGTACAATAGTTGCCCAAGTAGAAATTCAAAACCTTTTTATTGTTCACTTCACATTACTAAGCCTAGCGCGAGCTCGTGAGTGTTTGCCTGTGCGTTGTCTAGGTATTAGAATTTCCCAAGAATTTTATTAAGTAGAAACCATTTTCCAAGGAGGAGAATATTTTCATATTACAGAAATACAAATCAAGAACCTTAATAGCTTTGATATAAATATTATTATTGGGTTTTTCCTTGTTCTCGGTCCTGACAATTTGAGATTTATTTTTGGCCTTTTTAATGGAATTTACAAGGCGACGGAAATTATGACAACCGTTTTAAATGTGTGAGAAATTTGGTTGAACGAATATGTGTGCCATAACTTCTGTCGTCTCTAAGGGTCTACGTCCATAGTAACTTTTCGGCATCACCTAATTTGTTCCTCCTCCGTCGTTTCCTCGATGCTGAGGATCATGACTCCACTGGCGCAGGCAATCTACTGTCTTCATCTAATGTAATGACCGATGCCTGAAATAGACCCGTGCCTAAAGTTTCGGATATCTGGTCGGTCCATCGTTTAGGGCTTCGCCCTCGCGGTATTTTACCCTCAGATGTCACCATTAGGCGCTCTAGATTGTCAGAGCCTCTACTCGCGGTATGGTACCAACTGCCTGGTATGTTAATAAAACGTCAACAAAACAGGGCATGAAAGATGGATTACAATCCTATGATTAGGCAGTATATGGTGCAGAAGCATATGCACAGAGTCCAGGGTTTCAAAAGGCCGCTAGTACTTATGTTGCATAATTCTGTTCAATATTTATTTGATACTTGACTTTCGTTACGAATGGTCATGGGTTCAAATCCTGGTGGCTGTGCACCAATGCTTTTTTCTACACCTACGATTTGCTCATATATTTTAAATACGGTGGAGGATATCGTGATGAAACCAATGAGTTAGCTCCAAAGATGTTGATGAGCGAGTGAGAGGATAAGTGCTGTTTGTGCTGAGCAAGTCTATATTTCACCAACATGTCCCAGGCACACCAACGAATGGATAAAGCGCTGAGCACACTGAGTGGCATGGTGCAAAGAATCCCCAACATTACAATAATTGCGGCATCGGTACGCTCCTGGAGCCTTATTCTGCTATTTTGCATTAATGGATTTACCATTGTCATATCGAGACTCTATTGATATTATATCGAGATTGTTACTTTATTTGGTATTCTGCTAAAGTTTTAATAACATCGCAATATAATCACTATGGAGTCTCAATGGTATGGTAATATTTACGTTGCAGATGTTGCCTAGCAACATCGTATATGTTGCTAAGCAATATACCGTTTTGACAACTATCGAGATTCCATTAGGCCACGATTGTAGAGCAGAATACCAAAGTGAGTCAGTGGTGCGTCAGTGGTGTTTCGATAGAATAGTCAACATTAGAAGAATACCAATTTGACATGTAATGTCATATTTTTGACATTAAATGTCTATTACGATTCTATCGACACACTATTGAAACACAATAATTGTGTTAGCAGACTTAGGCCCCTGGTACCGTGTCAGTGTCCTCAACGCTTTTTACGCTGTATAAATCTAAATTAGACGTAAGGGTCACTGTTATTTTCACGCGTGAAAGTAGACTACGTTGGGTGTAGACCCTAATAATTACGGTCTTGGTCTGATACATTTTGTCCGTTTCTACCTCACTCCTATATGTACTGCACGTCTCTACCTTTAATAACTACCCACTCCTATTAGACTGAACTAGTGGTACTTTAGTGTAATAATAGAGTGTAAAGTACCCCTTTAATTCCGCTTAGGTACTTGTAAGTACCCTCAGGACTTTACTGAAAAATATTTTCGTATGTGAATAAAACAATTATTTTAATTTAAAGTTTAATGAAAAATTAACGCATTTTCAAGATGTGGAAACACCAGTATTGACCCTTTAGATAAATAGTGGTGGTTCCTGAAACTTTGAGTAAATTGAAGTTATTTTTGCAAATTAAGAAAATCCTTATTTTTTTTTGGGTAAAGCCCGAGGCTACCTACATGTACCTAATAGGTATTTTAGGGTTTTCTTTACACACTATATGACGTTTAAAAGGTCCCTGCACGACTGATCGATCAAAAATAGAAAAATAGCTAAAAAAATTCTTTTTAAAAAAAATTATACACCTTTTGAAATAGTAGGCAAAATTCGTACCTATTTGTTAAAAACATTTACCTTACGTATTTTTATATAGATGAAATTTCATAAAATAATGGCTCTTATAAAAGGCTAGGCCTCGTGTTTTTATTTTCCCTAGAGGTCTTTAATATTGAAGGTTTCTTTGTATTTCTTATTATATTTATTTATATGAAGGTTTGAAGCCAGTTTTTGATGTTATACCGACATTCTTGCAGGGTTACCTTGACTAATTCTCTGTAGGTAAAATCGATTGTAAGTTACTTAAAACGTAGTTGTCTCTACTCAAGTTTTTAGCTCAACTTAGAACAGGAGCTCTATTTTTGAATCGTTCGCCCCGCGTCGAGCGCTCGATTTCTACTGATTTACGTTCGACATCAAAAATTCGCTATTTTTGAATAGCTCGATCGTAACGAGTGGTCTCCACCACTCTTCCCCAACAGGCGAGTGGTAGAATAAACGTCAAACAATCATAGTCAAACATTCGGAAACGATCTTTGAAAAATCTTTATAGCTTTTGGGATTATTTCGGATGTTCGTCGGTAATTACCGGTTTTCAATTTTCTGCGTAAAACGAACAAACATTTACATTTTAAATTTCGGCGACGAATTATTCAAAAATACAGAAAATTGATGTCATGTGACTATAGGAAGTCGAGCGTGACCTGTAGACGTATACGACGAAGCTAAGTCAGACGAGCGATTCAAAAATAGAGCCCAAGCTCTACTCAATTGAAGAGTACATTTAGAGCTAAGCATCGCTACAACGATTTATATTTTACGCATTTTATATTAAACTACGATCTAATATTATTGCTATATTAAAAAAATCACTTTTTATATTTTACTTGGCACTTTTTTCGAATAGATTAGAATCAAATTGATGTTGCCATTTATAAATAAATAATGTTTTGTAAAAGTTGAAGATTTTAAAATTTTAAGTATTTTAGGTAGTTAGATTTAATTATAGTAATTCAAATGTTGTTTAATTTTGCTTTATCTTCGTTTTTAAATGTAGTTTAAAATTTTAAAATTCATGCAGTCAAATCTCGTTATGACGCACGAAGTGTTTTAGATAGGTAGGTACTACCTATATCTGTTCTGTGAATTTAATTTAAGGCCCGATTACACTGATCCATAATACCTGGGAGAAAAAGATCATTTGTTTGTACCAGTGAGAGAGCAGTTACCTTGTGCTCAATGGACTAACACTAAATAGTAGGTATGTTACAGATGTATTGTGTACCTTTGCTTCTTTTATGTGCGACAACTGACACATCTACACACTTTATTCTATCTATCATAGACAATTACCCACCTACTCTGTAGCTTTACATTCGAATCGAATGACATTTACCTACCTATTTATTACCTACATAATTAGACCCCCTTATTCCAAGACGAGGTTTAAGGATGGTCTGAGATATGGACCTTAGTTTTAGATACAGATTTACTCGTGAACTATAGTCTAAACACTATCCCTATATAATCTATAGGGATAGTGTTTAGACTATAATTCACGAGTAAATCTGTATCTAAATTTAAGGTTTCAATAACTACTTATGTGCACACGCACAATGGCCCAAATGATGAGGCTAAGATGCGGAAACAGCCCCGTAAAACTAAACTAAACTAACTATATAATGAGAACTATTAATAGTCTAAACACTATCCTATATAATCTACAGGGATAGTGTTTGGACTATAGTTCCCTATATAATCTCTAAGGATAGTGTTTAGACTATAGTTTCAAAGTTTAAAAATCTAAGGTTTAAATCCACATCTCGGACTATCCTTAAACCTCGTTTTGGAATAAGGAGGAGAATGTACATGTCCTTTGTGTAATAAACCAAGTAAATACTAGTACCTCTATAGAAAAACATTCAACCTAAACATTGTGTCGTATGTCGTAGATAAACGAGGCATGTTATGTAGTAGAAGATGTTTGTCGGACGTAGCTACATGTTCGTGCCCGCATGTTCCCATCCCCCGGCCTAGCCTCGGTAGATACTGCACCGGTTTTGTCCAATAATGGCCATAACAAAAGCGAATCACTAATCACACAGATAGAGTAAGATCCCATCTACCACGGAACTTTCGTGATTTTATTTCGTGACGACCCAGTTGGCACAACGGTCACCATGCCGGACTGCCAAATACAGGCGGGTTTTATTCCCGTCTCAGACAAGTATTTATGCTTAGATATTTGTCTGTGGTCTGGTTGTTTCTATGTATTATAAAGATGTATTTACAAAAAAATATATACATAAAACCGAATTGAGAACCTCCTCCTTTTTTGAAGTCGGTTAAAAAGTATAAACGTAGTATAAAAGTAGTATAGCCGTTGTCTAGCACCGATAACACAAGTCTAGTTACTTAGCTTGGGGCTAGATGGCGATGTGTGGAATGTCCTGCAATATTTAAATTTATTTATAAGAGCTGCGAATTTTTCAGCGCATTCCTCCAACATTGTTATGAGCGATGTGCAATTATGAAGTTCAGACCATAGTGGCTTGGAGAGTTATTAGGTGCAAAGCCAAGAATCAAACGTGTTAATTTTGGAAAAAATATATCACCTATATTTTAATACCAATCGGTAATGTTGCTAATAGCGATTAATTCCCGGAAACAAACGTAGCATGGCAAATAAAATTAAATAGCTCATTTTTATAGTTATAACTATACCTTTGTGGATCATCTTTCGGTGGTCTGGAAGGTGTTGGAACTATTAGAACTGTCTGGCTATTAGCAACATTATCGATTATTACAAAAATATATGCGATTTCTTTTTTGTAAATTACCAGGTTCGATTCTTAGCTTTGCTACCTCATAACTCTCCAGGCCGCCATGGTCTGAACTTCATAATATCACATCGTTTATAACCGTGTTGGGGGCATGCGCTTAGAAATTCTCAGCTTTTATAAAATCACGAAAGTACGGTGGTAGGTGGGATCTTGGTCTAAGATAGATAGACCCTCCTACACGCTTCGATTCCTACCCCCGATGACTCTGCCGACTTTGAAACGTGGGTTACATCATAACGTTGATGACGTCACGTCCGTCACAGATTGTGTCCACTTCTCGAAGATCCGAGACAATAAAATTTATTACCGAAGTTGGTAGGCTTAGGCCTCTCCACTATTTGTTGTATTGTTATTGAGTATCGACAGAATCGACACTCACTCCACACGTCAATCTATAGAAACTATTTTCTTTATTATTATGACTTGGATTTGACATAAAACGTTATGGAGGTAATACATTTTTATTCATTTACCGTAAAAACTCAACGTATCAACAAAAACAGAATTATAGGTTTGCAAGATTCTATACTTAATCAATCTAAGCATTTCAACTTTAATGGCAATGGTTCCAAACAAACACTCTATAGATTTGTCAATGGTAAAAAATATACCTACATAAGTACGAGATGAATTGAGAGCCCCCTCTTTTTTTGTGAAAGTCGAATAAAAAAAGGTAAAAAAAAAGGAAAGTTATGACGTGACAAAGTTTTATCAACGGCCCCTTCTCTCTACTTTTCGCCTACTAAAAGGCGTACTTAAATTCACAAAAGCACAGAAATCGCGCCGCCCGACACAACTTACCCCATTTCGTTCAGATAACGTTTGGTTTCATCTGATAAAAAGGGCCAAAATGAAGCACGCATATACCTAGTACCTACACATAAAGGCTTTTCACTTTCAACTTGAAATTAAACTTCCTATTCCAAACTTTAACAGCTTCAATCATAACAATAGCGAGATATTACGTTCTATACCTATTTCTTTTTTAAATGTTAATATATGTAATATAAACATCTACGCATCTATATACGCGATTGTATATTCTTATCTCTTGTATAATAAAATGTACAGAAATAATAAAATCAGCTGAGTAACGAGATTTCCTTGCATGAATGTTTAATGTTTACTTCTGTACCAGCTTGCTTTAGTTCAAGTTTTACTTTACAATCTTGGTTTATAAATTTACGAAGTGTTGGAATAAAATTAACCAGATACGTCGTGTTCCGTAGAGTAACTACACCACAAGATATGTTTTATTTGTATTGTTAATGAATGTTAAAACTCAGCATGTTCACTGAAAATTGAATAAAGCGATGAATATAAGTTATTAAAATAAGGTTCCTCTTACTATGCGTTATGTTACTCACTATGCTTCAAATGATACTGCCTATTTCCTGCCTTTGCTTATGCATTAGTTGATAATTCAGTGTCTAATATGTGTATAGGGTTTCCTAAAACGCGTTTTTAATAAATGTTCTTTTTCTCTCGACAGATGTACAGGACGAACACATCTGATCTGCGTTCTTCATAAAACCAACCGTTGTTAAAAATTAAAATCTGTTTTTTAAGTAAAACAAAAGAGACTTTAAATTGTTTCTTTAATAATGTTAAGATATAAAGTGTTCTTATTATGAATTTACAGTTAATTAAAAGCAGATTTTATGTATGTAGTTATTGTAATAATTGTATAACAAATCAAATATCTATTGTTTTACTAGTCTATGAATTGTGTTATTTTCTTAGATAACACGTTAGTACCTACGTTAGAAAAGTACCTATGTTTATATCTTTCCTAGTACCTATAATATTTGAAATCCAGACTATTTTAGTTGTCATTGCTTCATTGACAGTAAGTACTTATGTTCTAAACTTTATAGATACATGTCGTACAATTACGTGAACGTATTTGGTAAAAAAATAAACTATGCTCTCCGCTAAAACTTAACTTTTTGGCAATTAGAATAATATTAGACACAATATGCTAAACATATCAGATTAAACGTAAAATTGCTGATCTTATAATACTTATTCAAATTATAAATATAGTGCATATTATTAAAAAATATATACTTACTTATAAAATCAAATTAAATTCTTCTTGTTGCGGCGTACTGGACTGTGATTTAATGCCAAAAGTTTGAAATTGTTTTGCAGCATATAATAAATTACCACCTGCTCTAATTATATAAACAGTTACTGTATTTTAACTGAATAAAATATCAATACTCAACCCGTTGAAAAACAACAAGAGTTTCTAAAGTCAATAACTTAACAAATTTTAAGCCAAGACAATTCCATTTATCAAAATCATACTGATAATATACTTAGCTAGTTAAAAACATAAAAAATTCAGAGGTATTAGAAATTTAGGAGGCATTTAACAAATATATATTAAAGATCTAAGGACATAAAACTAGTAAAATCTGTATCAGAAAATAATCCGTCATAAAATTGAAAGTATAAAATATTAGATATTATAAACAGTGGCCTGATTTTGGGTGAATATCGATATGGAGATATAATTCGACTTTACTCAAATCAGGCCTCGCATGTTACAGCACTGCCAAGTAAAGTACCTACTACTGTAAGTAGAAAACATTAATCTGTACATCTAGAACTAGATAATTAGAATGATGATAGCTTTAATTTTAAACGTGACTTATTTCATTGGATTTGAATATGTGTACAATAAACTATGTAAAAATATATTGGTAAAACTCTACGAACATGCAAGAAGAAAAGAGGAAGATCTCTGCGAAGTTTTATCCTGCTTATATTAATTATTATTATCTTCAGAGCATTTTCATAAACAGCTTACAAGACTTGTGAGTGTGATGAACGGTTTTCATAACGTGCCGATGAAGATCTAAAATATGATATACTTACCTACCGTTCTTGTTCGTCAAATTGAAATCCGTTACCAATGGACTGCGTTCAATACACTTATAGATTCTGCTGTACCGAATGACACAAGCCGTGTTTTTCACATTGTTTGTGGAGTATAGTCAAAGTTAAAACGTCAAAATTACTTAAACTTAAAACTGTTTTTTTACAAACTTAGAACAATATGTCGACGTGTTTTGCAAAAGTTTCGAAGAATGTTATATTTCCTGAATACGAGAGAGTCGTGAACAAATTGTACAATTCTAAAATTTTCATAATAAAAATGGGTTGAATCACTCTTGGCATACGTTCAAAACATAGACTTCTCTTAACTTTAATGGAAGTCCATCCAATATTGTTGCTATTTTATGAAATGTTAACGTAGATGTAATATTTATTTTATTTTAATACACTATTAACTGTTACATTTTCACCGTGTAAGAAAATTCGCTTTTAATTATTTACTAGGTTATCAAAATATTAAGTTTCATATTAATTTTATTGTAGAATATAAATGAAGAATGTATTTAAATTACCGTTATATTATTAAGTATCAACTAGGTACCTACTTGTAATTAAGAATCTTTCTTTATTATAATCGACTTCGGCCTTAGTGGAAGATTTGACTGCATAGAATTTACAAATTAATTTCTAAACGTCATTCAAATTGTTATAATATTGTAAATAATTGTTTCTTTATTAAAATATAAGATTAGAGAATAAATTGAATCGTTGACATTCTAAATTTTATTTAATTTTGAAGTCATTTTGTGATATTTCTCGATGAAGGACTTGTATTACCAATCATTCGAGATGTATTCAATTTAATTTAATTTAGAGGTTAGATAATTAGTGGATGTAAGCTTCAGATAAAATAGATATTACTTTCCTGTGATCTGTACTTTTGGTTGTATCGACCGTTTCGTCGTGTTCTCACTCTGTAAATAAACAGTCATCGAACAATCTGAATGTAAAACTATCTTTTATTATATAATACCCATTTTCGTTTTTAATACCTAACTCGGTTTACGGACGATAGGTTTACGTGATAACGTCATAAGAAAACGACGAAAAATTCAATTTTCTGTTTTTTTTTTTAATCGAGTCTTGAAAAATAGTTGTCTGTAAATTATCTTGTCAATAACGAAACGTGAGCGGTAACGTCACAGACCCAGCACAGAGTATACAGGTAGGTACCCTCATTTTATTTTTAAACACTAATATCTCGACTGTTCATTTTCGTCGTATTTGGTGTTGTGACGTTGTGATCGGCATTTAATTGGTAGCAATCACGTTCTAACAACATTTAATCAATGTTTGAATAACCAATTTGATCCGAAATCGGGAATTTTCATTAGCAAAATACCTTACCTTTAAATAATAGATTATATCGGTGTTTGTTTCAATTAAACAAACACTTAATTTATCTTCGTTAAACTAATTATTACAACTGATTCGACATCGAGCAATTAATAAATACAAAGATGGGTGGTGTCGCCATATAGCATTATTAAGTTTCTATTTTTCATGGTGCATTATTCCCATTTTCCGTTCCTTTTTACCCATAAAAGCATGGTTGTAATTAATGGCAACCTACCGCCACCTGCACTAGTGCCGCCAAGCGGATGGCGCGGGGACTTCTTCGTGTGTGTTCGAGAAAAAACATATCGGATTGGACATTGCGCTCCTCCGATTTAAATTATAAATTTTGTGTTATTGGTGAATAAACTGCTGTTTACCGGTACATAGTGAATTATTTGTGGTGTGATAATATGGATTTTGCGTTATATTTAAGGGATAAAGCGCCGGCGTTAATATAACGCTGAACAGCCCTTAGTATGGGTTTAACCATACGAAAACGATGACCGTATCCGTATATCGTTCCATACATTTCAGAATAGGCGCCCCTATCGGAAACGTAAAGGAACTAAAATTGATACCACACATAAGTAAAAACATTACGTTGTATACAGAAGAGTTCATTCATTTTGGTGTAATTTGACATTCGTTGTCAACTTGAAATTCGTTAACGTGTACGTAAACGGTAAACGTGAACGTTTTCTTACTCGATCAAATATTATTAGTGAGAAGCATGTAAAAGGAATTTATTTACATAAAAAAAACTAACTAAAAATGTTTCCAAGATGTGTGTTAGCATGGATGATGTTAGAAGAAGAAGAGGCGGCTCGCCGTGAAGAACGGCGGCAAAATACTTTGTCTCTTCGAGCTTTATTGGCACCGGATTGTATATCGGACTCCTCTTTTCCAGGGGTTCAAGTACGTGTGCGATCTTTTACAGAACCAACGTTTCAATATGAAACTGATGACATTTGATGATTCCTGACTAAGGAACCCTGGCGCTACTGAGCCTGGGTCGTACAAAATACATAAATCACCTCTGGCTTGCCTTAGTTGGCTGGTTGGAGTTAACACTGACGAGGAATACATGCTGGATAAACCTAATCAATATCTACGCTTCGATCAAGCACAGGTACTGGCTACTGAGAACCGTTAGGAACTTAGAATTCTTCGTAAAGCGATTTAAATTCGAAAACATCTAAATAATTTCAAAAGAGAAGATGGTTGGGATGTACCACCTGTTTGGGACCCAGTACTACATTCGGTGAAGTCTTAAGCCCGGCAAACAACAGCTGCAAAACCTCGGAACACCGTTAGCTATAGCCGTAGCATAGGTACATAAGGAACGTTTCAATTAGGGAACGTAACAATTTTCAAATATATAGGTATTTTGTAAGACTATTTAGTCTGCCTGTGATCATAGAAACTGAAAAGTTCCACATGAAATGTTCTTAATGATATTAAAACGTTAAAAAACCTCTACGTGTTGGCTTTGGCCAATTTCATACATTACACAGCGCCATTTGGCCTCAAACCCGTGTGATTACTCCAGGGCTTCAGCTATGTGCACACCATCCATTATTCATCGCAATCAGTTCAGTAGTACTTTTTACATAAAGATTTAATTAACCTACATACAAACTTCTAACTTCTATATAAATATATATTAGTTGGATGATCAATGATGATGGATAAGGTAGGTATTGTAAAAAATAGTTTAATCCATATTTAAAAAATGAATCGCTGAATGTGTTGCTAAGCGTAAATCTCGTGAACAGCTGAACCGATTTTGCTAATTCTTTTTTTTTTGTTGTCTTTGTTATTGTCAGGAGGTGGTTCTTATGAAAGAAAACATTAAGAAAATTGCGTAGAAAATTATTACACGGGTGAAACTGCGGGTCAATTAGCTGCGCCCCGCGGTTTCACCCGCGTAAGTACGACCGTTTAAACCTTCCCTGGACTACAACAAACATTTCAAAACCAAAATCATCTAAATCGGTTCAGCCGTTCTCGAGTTTTAGCGAGACTAACGAACAGCAATTGATTTTTATATTATAGACTAGCTGCGCCCCGCGGTTTCACCCGCGTAAGTCCGATGTTTCTCACCTTTTAAACCTTCCCTAGACCTCCACGAATAATTCAAGACCAAGATAAGATAAATCCGTTCAGCCGTTCTCGAGTTTTAGCGAGACTAACGAACAGCAATTGATTTTTATATATATAGATAACTAAAAACTACAAATAAAAACTTAACCTAAGGTAATCATTTTTAAGAAAGTTCTTTATTTTAATTTGAGTTGCTTAAATGAAATTTGGTACAACATTATAACGTTTCGTTTCGATGATTTAGTGGCATTTTGCCATAGTGCCTGCTGTTGGGGCTATACATCGCTCCCACCGTCGCGCGTTCTCTGCTATAAATTCTACGGCCAGCGACCTCCACTGCGGATCAGACGCAGCAGGAACTCTTTGCAGGTTCTCAAGGTTTTCTGAAAATAAGAACATTTTGATGATTATTAAATAGTTTGCCCCGAAGATAACATGACTGAAAATGTATGAAGAGAACAGACAGCGGACCCATTATGGTAAGGGTCCGCTGCTCCAGGTCTGTCAGTGCTAAAGTCGAGGCCGTCCCTCCCCCTGTGCCTGACACGGAAGATCCAATCTTAGCCGCCTTCCTCCTTGTATTCGACTTAAAATCACTCCACAGCTTTACAAGACAAAGCAGTGCAGGGCAAAACAAATATTAGTGCATGAACATATTCATTGAAGGCGGAGGTGAGTTCTTCCCACCTCCGCATCGCCAGTAACCTACCGCATGCCGTGGGGGCTCTCGGCAGGCTTCATAAGGTCTCCGTGACTACAAATAGTGAAAATGTCTTGGTAGTTTAGTTTGAAACACAATAAGTTCAATGTCTTTATTTGCAAAGATAAACAATAACTTACCGCTCCATGATCTCCACCAAAACCTCAAATTAGGAGGCTGAAGTCATCATTATTTTCACTAGATAATTATTTTCTTATTTAAATAACACACGGTTTTATTCACAATTGACTTTGTCAATGTTGTCAACTAGCTCACGAATTTCGAAACGTCAAACATCCATCTCTATTTTTTGAGAGGTACGCAAAAGAGAAAAACAATGTTCGTTCATTCATCGAGTTACTCGATCAACTCTATCGAGTCTATTATACTGCTAGAAAAACTAAAAATGGTACGTATGTGTGCGTTAAAACGGTCACGATCATCGTTTACGTTTTGTAAAACCTGTACTAGCCGCAGCGTGTCGGACGTGGCCACAGACTTCGGTAAGTACCTACTGCTTCCATCTCGTCCTGATTCCCTTTAATTTTTTGTAAAGTTGTTTTGTTCGATGTTTTTTTAGAACATGATTTTAAAACCCGTAACATGGTGAAAACGTTACATAACATTGAAATGTTCTAGTTTAACACTACTACATCCTTTATGTTCTACAACTGCTAGAAATTCAAAGATCTACTTTATCTGTTCGAAAATGGAATATTACTCGCAAAAAAGTCCCACACAAGATTAGGAAACTATTCCGTAGACCATCCGCTTCATCTTATCGAATTGAGTGAAAACCAATTTGTTGTAAGAGCCAGATTTAGGTGTCAGTGTCACGACAAACTATATCCGACACAGCAACAATTAATGGGCCCGCCACACACTCGACGAGTGGAGTGGGAAATGGCGAGGACAGAAGGCAGAAACGTAGTGTGGCAACATTACTCGCTATGCCGCAAGTCATGCTCCTCGTCATGCCCACCGCTCCTAAATTTGTCGGTTTTTGGGCGCGAGTCAAAGAACCGACAATATGAGCACGAGTGGCTGGCCCATGACTGCGGCCACATAATCGCGTGGGTCGCAATGCCCATTGAATGCAAGACGCAATGACAAGTGCGAAGCAGTGCGATTATTTGCGCAATTAATTGCGCGAGTAGAACATTGTGTGGGTCGAGAGGGCAACATCGCGGCAGAGCGGGGAAGCATAGCGATAAGCATAGTGTGGCGAGCCCATAAGTTATATAAGTAATGAAATAACTTTCGACTTACGATCTAGTCGTAATTAAGTTACTTATTTCTATAATGACATAAGCAGTATTCCCTTGACAAATAAGAGCAATCTATATTACAAAACTTAATTAGTATTGAGTATAGTTTAATTTATTTATTCGTAGAAACGAGTACCTCTAGCAAAATGTGGTCCTGCTTTTCTTTGACACCTAGTCGTCTTTGACGCCTACCTTTCTAGCCTATGTTTAGCTAATTAAGGACCAAAAATCTCAGTGTTTGAACAGACCTAATTAATAGTAGTTTACCACACAAGGTATGTAAGTGAGCTATTACAGAACGAGATCCAATATGGGCGCCCTTGCGAGCGCAGCTCGCAAAGGGCTCTATGGATCAAGTGCACCCGAGATATTTAGACGCACGAGCGAGCGAGGGCGAATATAGTTCGAGGGTGTAATAGCTACTTACAACCGAGGTAAGTATACTACTTTACATCATTCATGCGAGGTAAATATAACAATTTTTAACCGACTTCAAAAAAGGAGGAGGTTCTCAATTCGTCTGTATGTTGATGTTTTTTTTTTTTTTTTTTTTGTGTGTATGTTACGCGATCATTCGAAAACGGCTCAACCGATTGAGATGATTCTTTTTGTGTTCGAAAGGTGACACCTCAGGAGTGGTCCCATAAAATTTTGGTGAGGATCTGATGAGAATCTTCGGAGTGATGAACAGAATTGCACCTCGAGAGTGCAGCAAATTGCTCAGTTTTCGATTTCCACCAGTACAATTGGCCCATAAACGAATAGTTACCGATAAATGGAATATCTGAAACCACCTTCTCATCAGAAAACTCTTTAATCAGTTTCGATTACAGGTTACAATTTAAAGAATTTAGTCGAATTTAGTCACCGGACTGGGTTTGAATGAATGTTGATAGAGAACCCTATCTTAAATGAAGTTCTGATGAGAATCTTCGAAGTGATGAACAGAATTGCACCTCGAGAGTGCAGCAAATTGCTCAGTTTTCAATTTTCACCAGTACAATTGGCCCATAAACGAATAATTCCCGATAAATGGAATATCTGAAACCACCTTCTCATCAGAAAACTCTTCAATCGGTTACGATTACAGGTTACAATTTGAATAAAATATTCGCTTTTGCCTCGCCCGACTGGGTTTGAATGAATTTTGATAGAGAACCCTATCCTAAATGAAGTTCTGATGAGGATCTTCGAAGTGATGAACGGAATTGCACCTCGAGAGTGCAGCAAATTGCTCAGTTTTCAATTTCCACCAGTACAATTGGCCCATAAACGAATAGTTCCCGATAAATGGAATATCTGAAACTACCTTCTCATCAGAAAACTCTTCAATCGGTTACGATTACAGGTTACAATTTGAATAAAATATTCGCTATTGCCTCGCCGGACTGGATTTGAATGAATTTTGATAGAGAACCCTATCCTAAATGAAGATCTGATGAGGATCTACGGAGTGATGAACAGATCTGCACAGCGAGATTCAACAAATTGCTCAGTTTTCCATTTCCACTAATAGAAGTGGCCCATACACAAATAGGTACCGATAAATGGAGCATCTGAAAACACGTTCTTATCAACAAACTCTTCAAAGGGTAACGATTAGGTACAGGTTGCAATTTGAAGAAACAGTCGCTTTCGCCTCATGGAGTAGAATTTTCAGTGACAGTGGCACTAAAAATGGTTAAATAAAAAATAAATTAAAATTTAAAAACCGACTTCAAAAAACCTGAAAACAAAAATTAAAAAACCTGTAAAGAAAAACAAAAAAGTGAAAAATAATCCATTTCGGGTCACTAAGACAGCTGATAACTTAAACATAAGTACTTACTTGGAAGTCGGACTGGGTGACACCATGTTTTCTTTATACCTCTCAACATTCAATCTAACCCAGTCCGACTTCCAAGTAAGTACTTATGTTTAAGTTATCAGCTGTCTTAGTGACCCGAAATGGATTATTTTTCACTTTTTTGTTTTTCTTTACAGGTTTTTTAATTTTTGTTTTCAGGTTTTTTGAAGTCGGTTTTTATGTACGACATCTTCGGCTTCAAGATGACAGAAATCAGGCGTGCCGACCACTTATTCATCAGACGAAGTACTTGACATAAAGAACTGGCATAAACTTGTATGTTCTTTTTTTAAATTTTAATACAGTCGTCGCAAGTGAACAAACACTTAGTTAAAATTAATTTTTCATTTTTTTTTACAGTAAAAATCGTTTTTTGAAAAAAAAAACTTGTTTGACCAAGGAGTTTTGCATAGCTTGATAACTGAGATGAAATGCCGCCATTTTTATCGTTTTTTTTTTTTTCAGTAAAATGTTTCGTCATTTTATAAGAAAAGACATTGGTTAACCAAGGAGTTTGACATAGCTTGAATGGTAAAGTGAACTTTACAATTCAAGCATTCACCCTATGGTTGAATGGTAAAGTGATTTGAAAATGGAACATTCATAATATAAACAATGCACTGTGTCGTACATGACAACTTACACAGCCTCTTACCATACTAGTAAATCCTACTTACCGAGCAAGTATGATGTAAATGGAAATTATTGTCCCATTTTGAAGTGAAAACTTCTTTTTAGCGCGGTATGCATATTTTTATATGAGATAAAATTTCTGAACTCGCGGCACCGTTACGAGACGCAGCTACAGTGTGTGTGACGACCCAGTTGGCACAATAGTCACCATGCCGGACTGTCAAACACAGGGTCGCGGGTTCGATTCCCGCACAGAGGTAATAAATATTAGTAGATTCCCGCCTCAGGCAAGTATTTATGCTTAAATATTTGTCTGTGGTCTGGTTGTTTCTATGTATTATAAGTAGGTATATATTTACAAAAGAAAAGTAATATAAGTAGTATATCCGTTGTCTAGCACCCATAACACCAGTCTAGTTACTTAACTTGGGGCTAGATGGCGATATGTGGAGTGTCCTGCAATATTTATATATATTTATATATGCATGTTATATATATTTTTTAGTTTTAAGTAAATAAGTTTAAATTTTACTTACTTAGTTTTTTTTATAAGTTTTCACTTCTGTCGGCAGTGTCGGCACTCCCAGAGTGCAACCGTTTTTTTGAGTAAACTATCGACTTTGTAGACTAAAAATATTAAAAGTAACATTATATCTAATTAAAAAAATATTTAAATTATAAATACAAATAAATAAAAACACCAGTTAGTCAAATACCCCGCCCCTTATCGTTCCCGGCGTAAAGGTTCCCATAATGCTAGAAGCATTGCCACGCTGAATAGCGATGCCTAACCTCTGCGCTAGAAACGAGCCGGAGCGGGAGTCACCCCCAATCCCACTAATCCTATCGCCCAACTCCGTCGTCTCCCCGACTAAAAATATAGGTAGGTAAAAATTTTTCACGATAAATGAATTAAAAAAAAAGGATTTTATATTGAAACATTTAAATCTGAATGGGAAGAGAAGTACCTACGTATTTATAATCATATCAGCACATGCTTAAACATATTACGGGAATAGCAAAGAAAAAACATGACTCATATTAAAAACCCAATTGAATAGAATAACTCATTTCACAATCCATTAGTCAAAATTACCGTTTTGTAATATATTTTCAATATTATTCGTTTCTACCCGAATAAGCAGCCGCTAAATATCTTCGTTTTTTCGGAAATAATATTATGATAACAAAAGGAAATCTTAGCAACAAAAAACGATTCTTTCCCCGGGAATAAAAGACGGCTTATCGTTAAAAATAAATCGTTGATAATAAAAATAAAAAAAAAATAAAAAAAAATAGTTTATTTTCAAAAGAATTAAAATGATACAGTACATAAATCTTTGATCCCCAAACTAGGTCAACCTGTATCTTGGGGATCACCTTCCTAATTGTTACACTTGAGTATCTTACAATTCTAAAAATCACAACTTTACAATAACTAAATACATATGAAGTATATTATATAAAATTAAGTATATTAGAATGAAGTTATTAAACTATACTAATACATACTACATTGCCAGTTAAATACCTACACTAAAAAAATATAACGAAAAAGAAAAAATACTACGAGTAGGTAAAACTGAACAAGAACAATCTTAAAGTTTTTGTTTCTATGTTAATTGTTACTGTACATAATGTGTCGTGTATTTATTTATGTGAAGAACAGTGATATACTATTGGAGGAAGATAAGCATATTTTCAGTGGCATCATAATTCAACTGAAGAAGATGTTTCGTTAGTTTACGTCTACATTCAATACTATTCACTGTATATATTTTTAAGGTATTATTTAATGCGATATAAATATAACTAGACATAAATGCAAATTGGTGTTTGAAATAACATCCGTTAGGCCTAGTACCAACCGAAGGGAAGCGGAGTGGGGAAGTTTCAATGATGAACTTTGTTACTTATAGACCAAGATCCTACCTACTACCAAACATTCGTGATTTTATAAAACCTGAGAATTTCTCAGCACATGCTCCCAACACAGTTATGAACGACTAGCTGCGCCCCGCGGTTTCACCCGCGTAAGCCTCAATCTCATGGGAATATTGGGAAAAAAAGTAGACTATATTTTATTTTCAAATCAATTTAGCAGTTCCCGAGATCAGCGCGTTCAAGCAAAAAACGGAAGTCCTTAAGGATGAATAATTTTCCCCGGTTTTTTTTTTCACATTTCCCACTGATTCTTCGCTCCTATTGATCGCAGCGTGATGTTATATAGCCTAAAGCCTTCCTCGATAAATGGACTATCCAACACAAAAATATTTTTTCAATTCGAATCAGTAGTTCCTGAGATTAGCGCGTTCAAACAAACAAACTCTTTAGCTTTATAATATTGGCATAGATGTGCAATTATGAAGTTCAGACCATAGTGGCTTGGAGAGTTATCAAAATAAAAATTGAATCTGTTATTTTGCAAAAAAATCGCCTTTATTTTTGTATCAATCGATGATGTTGCTAATAGCGATTAATTCCTGGAAACAAACATAGTACCTACCTATGGCCTGCTACCGAAGATGGGATCTTACTTTATTTTCTACGGCACATTTCTACATAATAGGCACAGGACAGCAAAATATGATTATTTTGCTATGGATTATTTTTTTTGATTTAGGGCTGATGCCCTACCCGTTTTTAGCAGCGGATTTTGTCACTGCCTTTGCTGATTTCCTTAATAAGCTAGTAGAGATATCTTCTGATCTTATGTAGTAAACTGGTTTTAGTGAACCAAACATATGCAATGCGGGGACAATGTTGAAACAAATTCGGTCGAACAGAGGTTACCCTCATGGACCCTAAACAACGAAGCTGTAAACTATGATAAAATATTTTCACTTATTTCACTGAAATTCAGTGGCAGCGAGCTTGACAGCCTGCGACAGAGGGACGTTTCCATCGACATCTGAATTTCAAATGAGACTACACGGCGACACCCTTAATTTAACAGTTTTTCTATCTTTAAAGTATTGAATAAATAATACGAAATTCAATTAGGCATCTACAGACATTTTCCTTTCAAGTTTTAACAAAAAAATTATAATAATATTGCAGGAAATTCCGCACATAGCCATCTAGCCCCATGCTAAGTAACTAGACTTGTGTTATAGGTGCTAGACAACGGATATACTACTTATATACTTTTCTTTTGTAAATATATACTTATAACACTTACATAGAAACAACCAGACCACAGACAAATATCTAAGCATAAATACTTGTCTGAGGCAAGAATAGATCCCGCCACCCTGTGTATGGCAGTCCAGCATGGTGACCATGGTGCCAACTGGATCGTCAAAGAAACCTAATTTATTTTGATTTAAAGCTATTAATTTGGATAGGATACTATGTGCAGATTGAGTAGGTTATTGCACTCGTAGCAGTTTTTTGGCGTTTCAACGTGGATCAGAGCCAAGTTGTATATGACCCATAAACAGAGCTCGCCTTGCTAGTAATCAAGTTACAGTGTGGGTTCATACGTGACTTATGCTCTATGCATATACACAACTAGCTGCGCTTCGCGGTTTCACTCGCGTAAAAGTCACTCGGAAAAGTAGCCTATAGCCTTCTTCGATAAATGGACTATCCAACACTAAAATAATTTTTCAATTCGAACCAGTAGTTTTTGAGATTAGCGCGTTCAAACAAACAAACTCTTCAGCTTTATAATATTAGTATAGATTAGCAGCGCTCCGCGGTTACACCCGCGTAACTCCCAATCCCGTGGGAATATCGGGATAAAAAGTAGCCTATAGCCTTCCTCAATAAATGGACTATCCAACACAAAAATATTTTTTCAATTTGAAGCAGTAGTTTCTCAGATTAACGCGTTTAAACAAACACACAAACTCTTCAGCATTAGTATAGATTAACAGAGCTCGCCTTGCTAGTAATCAAGTTACAGTCACTACAGTGTGGGTTCATACGTGACTTATGCTCTATATGCATAATTTGATTCGATTCCGTGAGGTTCATTAGCTCATTTCATAACTCATAGAAATAATACGAAAGCGAATGTTCAAACAGATATTTTCTGTGTTAATATTATAAGACACTTGCAGCATCCCGCGACTTTACCCACGTAAATCCCGATCCCGTGGGATTATCGGGATAAAAAGTATGCCATTGTTACTATCACGTAAATCTTGATACCAAGTTTCATCAAAATCGTTTCAGTAGTTTCAGAGCCTACGTAAAATACAAATAAATAAACAAAAAACTGTAGATTTTAAACTCATCACAGGTAGCCCAACCTACTTATTGTGATTTCAATGGGATTTTCAATAGATCCAAGAGCCAGATCCAAGTGAGATCTAATAAGACAATTTTTCGGTGGATCTTTTTTGTTGTTTAATGAATAAATCTAAAAATATTTTTATCGTATTAAAAAATATAGTATTACAAGTTTTAAACGATTAGTGACGTCACGTCCGTCAATATAAGTCAAACTTGCTGTGATTGGCATTGCCGATCCCCACCACCGTCTATAAAAGCGAGCGGTTCTTTAGCTGTTTAGTCGTCGGGCGGTAAAGTGGTTGGATTCAACGCTGCCTACAGTAAGACTATTCCACATTATGTCATAGGGTTCTCTTGTATTGTCTAGGAAAGGTAACGAAGTTGACTTAATAAATAAAAGGTGAAATGTGGTTCACTTCACCATCCACGTCAGTGTTTTATGTGGGAACCGTTTTATCATGTTACCCGTTACTTGTGTTTCAAACCTATTACCTTAATTTCATACTAGAGATCTTGTAGGTGTAACTTCTATTCTTAAGAAGGCCTAACTTCTGATGTACAATAATAGTGAATCTGAATTATAATGAAAACGTTTTTCTCACATGGTAATAATAATCAATTAAGAACAACCTCTCTGTAACCTATTATAGGTACCTTCGTAAAGCTCGGTAAAAGCAGGTGCTCCAAATAAGGCTTGTGTTTGTCAAACGTACCCGAAACCGTAATTTTCTTTTAAGACCCTCACCCGAAAGGTCAATTCTATTTGCTCTTAGCTTTGCTCGAGACTAAAGAAAAAAAATCAGGTTTTTTGGCTGTGTTTATTGTTTTATTTTACTGCTTCGTAGTTGACGAAGACAATTTTATGAGCAGTAAAAGATGCGATAACAGTTAAAATGTTATTATGTTCTTAGAATTAAAAAAAATGGACGTTTAAATCTTTAAAACGATTTTATTTACTTGTATCGAATCGTAAAACCAGCCAATGAATAGGTAATCTCAGATAATCTCAGACATTAACTAAAGGTAACAATTTATAAGAATTCTAAATCGGTCTCAACTAAGAAAAAATCCGCTAGCCCGTGTTACGTAAAGCCCCAAGCTCCGCCAACAATCAAACAAATGGGCAGTCATTCCTTTTCAATTTGTGTCTACTTAGATAAAAGAAACATCAAGAAAATAGCGAGCAATTAAGTGCCAAGGAAATCGGTATATATCAATGTAATATCCAATGAAAGAACAGAATTTATTTGGCACTTGCTCTCTTGAGGTCAACTCGGGACGATAAACAGGCGTTGGGCACAGAAATTCAATTTCCAAAGTATAGACCATAGTCCCTACATAACTAGTGACTTTTCCGAAGCTGTTTATTTGGGTCAGACCGGTAACTATATGACACGAAAAGTTCATACAGTAAATTCTTCTGTTCAGTTTCTCTTCGGCAAATAAAGGAAATGGGATTAATGTTTGAACCTGAAAAAACAAAAGAACACGTACGAGCCATAATTCAAGCTTGTCCGGGACAGAGCGTTACTTCAGTGTTCCGGCTTTTATGAGGAATTTTAGTAAATCAGGTAGGTATTAACAGCATAGTTAACATTTGTAGAACAAATAAGGTCATTGTGCGTCTATCTGTATAAATAAAAATAAATCGCCGAAATTTATGTACGCGCATAACTTGCGAACAACTGCACCAAATTGTTTTTTTTTGTGTTCGTTATTGTCAGGACAAGGTTTGCATGAAAGTTTTTTTTTAAATCGTAAGCGGTTGAAACCTCGGACGCAGCTAGTTTTTATTATTTTTATACATCAAAATAAATAAATAATAAATAAATAAATAAATATTGCAGGACATTCCACACATCGCCATCTAGCCCCAAGCTGAGTAACTAGACTTGTGTTATGGGTGCTAGACAACGGATATAATACTTATATACTTTTCTTTTGTAAATATATACTTATAATACATATAAACAACCAGACCACAGACAAATACCTAAGCATAAATACATGTCTGAGGCGGGAATCGAACCCGCAACCCTGTGTTTGGCAGTCCGGCATGGTGACCATTGTGCCAACTGGGTCGTCAAAATAAATCATGTTACATTCAGGGCTATCTATCCTCTTATAATATTTTAACTGTTTCTTTGATAAATAATTCGCGTTTTTTTTTATTGACGACGAGATAGCAAGTGTATAAACTTAGTAGGTATATAAATAGTTTAAAATTAATATACCTACCTATCTGTAGCAGACAAGAAAAGTTTATTTACTTTCCTATTTTTCACATAGTTTGTTTTACAAAAAGAAACTTAATACACTGGATTTCATGCCTCAAAAGAACAAAAGGAATCACTCGCGTTGTCCGTCCGTTCTGTCAGTCTGTCATAACCCTTCGGAAAACGAGTAGGTATGCAGATATCGAGCTGAAAATTTGTATAAAATACTGACTAATATTAAAGTATTTTATTGTTATATTTGCTACGAAGTTGTGTAGCTTTAGTGTAAATGACTTTGTGAGAAAAATAAATTAGGTTTATTAAATATTCGCGTAGTAGTCTATACCTAGGTAAATAATATTAAATAAATAAATACCCATTGTAGAACATAACGCCATTCAAATTAAGCTAAGTCACTAGACACGGATAAATAAATATTACATACATACAAACAAGCAAGCAAACATACAGGTGAAACTAATAAAAGCGTGTTAAAAATAATCGTCATGGGACCCAATTTAGTATTATTAGTTACTAGCTGCGCCCCGCGGTTTCACCCGCGTAATAATTTTCTACGCAATTTTCTTAATATTTTCTTTCATAAGAACCTTCTCCTGACAATAACAAACACAACAAAAAAAGAATTGACCAAATTGGTCCAGGCGTTGTTGAGTTATGCGCTTACCAACACATTTTGCGATTCATTTTTATATTATAGATTAGTTAGTGTTATTAGTAGTTGTTTATAAGTATTATTGTGGGATATAATCCTTAGAAACAGGTTATACACGATAATATGAATAAAAGGGTAAATTTACTAATTAGGTACAGTCGGCTGTATAATCGCAGCCCCCGGTAGAGTTCTAAAATAACTAGTACGTATTGGAATGTTTTCATTATAATAATTATTGTTTGATAAATTGAAGATTTGAAGACTTTAAACTTAAACACAAGCAAGATTGCTTGTGTTGAAAACATTCTTATAACAGCCGCTTTGGAGCTCTACGTGGGTCTTTGCAATTATGCAGCCGACTGTACCTTACGTTATGTTATACTTCCTTTTGTAAATATTTATACACACAGAAACACCCATTGCAGTCCAGAAACAAAAATCTGTGGATAAATTTTTGTTTGAGGTTAAAATCGGTCGTACAACTTTCTGCGTCGAAGGCGGAACCCTCTCCCTCTAATTCCAAAACGAGGTTTAAGGATAGTCCAAGATGTGGATTTAAACCTTAGATTCACACTATAATCTATAGGGATAGTGTTTAGACGAGTAAATCTGTGTCTAATTTAAGGTTTGGACATCTCGGACTATCCTTAAACCTCGTTTAGGAATAAAGCCATCTAGGTTTTTTCTCTAATTTTACTATTATTGATGTCGTACCAATCACTATAACATAGTATAACACAAAGTCGCTTCTATTTCTCTTTGTATGCTTAAATCTTTAAAACTACGCAACGGATTTTGATGCGGTTTTTTTTTAATAGATAGCGCCGAGCGTGATTCAAGAGGAAGGTTTATATGTATAATACATGCATAATATAGCCGTGCGAAGCCGGGGCGGATCGCTAGTATAATTATAAATGTTAAAATCAAGGTAAATACATCAAGTAAAATCTTTACATACCTAAATATCTCTTTGAGGTGAAAATCGAACCTTTTTTCTCTAATTTTACCATTATTGCTATCGTCGTCGTAACAATATAATTGTAAATGTTAAAATCAAGGTAAATAAATCACTGTTCAAACGTTTCTAACGGGCCTATAAAATATTAATATTATTGCTCTTTAGCAATCTATAAATTTACTTTACAAACCTGAAAATTGTTAGGCGAAAGCTCTTTGTTGGGTTCTTTATCGCAGTGTACCAGCTGATTTAAATTTTGAGAAAATTTAATTTAAAGTAGGTAAGTTCATAAATAATTTTGTAGCTGAAGGTGACACACCGAAGTTTGTTTAATAGTAAATAAACTGGTCAAGTGAGAGTCATGTTTGTTACTCCTTCACGTAAAAACTACTGAACCGATTGCGATGAAAGTTGGTATGAAGATAGCTGAAGACTTGAATTAATACTATAAAGGACCAGGTATTTTAACCGAATTTGAACGTAGGGTTACGTTTTTATATTTATTTCAACACAATATTTCATATTTAACACAATTTTCACAATATTATACACGCTCTTTTTTTATAAAACATTTAAATTAAAACCATAAAACACTTGTCAGCAAGACCGAAAACGTGCCACGTGAAAGTTCGATTTTCAATATGTCATCGCACTTCTGATATAAAGGACCAGCTATTTTAGGCAAATCTGAGTGTAGGTTACGTAAATATAAAGGCACTTATCATCAGAACATATTTTAATCATATAAATTACATACCCATCGGCATTATTTTACCACAACGCTTAATCCACTCACTGAACGGTATTAAACTAATTAACTCAAATAAATGGTACGACCATAAAAAGGTTCGGACATCATGAAGCTACTGCGACAGACTGAACCCCGTTCCGTCATTTTATTCCTATTTATAGACACAAAACAGTAGTCAAGATGGCGGCGCCCTGACGTATACATCAAATGAAGCACTGTATTGTTGACTTTCCTTCAGTCGTTTTCGTTTTGTTACTGACAATACATAGGTTACTTTTTATCCTGATATTCCAACGGGATCTGGACTTACGCGTGTGAAACCGCGAGGCGCAGCTAGTGTTAGAATGAAGATTTTAACTATCTTCAGCTATCGGTAAAATAACTATCTAAAACACCTATCTAAAATAAAAGGAAGTTACTAAAAAAACCTTATTCCGTGAAAAGTGCCCACTTACTGTTAAATAACAAATCAGAGCGCTAATTCGCTAAAAGAAAAGATTTTTCTACTCCAGTATCAGACAATTAAAGTTAAAAACCCAATTAAAAGTTAGCCATTGTATAAGTTAGCGATCTTGTTACAATTTTTACCATTACTACTAGAGAAAAGGTTTGCTTAGGTAGGTTAGGTAGGTAGTTAGATACTTTACGTATTATTTGAGCAAGTTTCTCCTAAAAGAATTTTTCTAGTTGAATTACTTTGGCAGGCGATCTAGAAAAATATCAATCTAAACAAACCCGAGGGTTACATTATCATAATCCTGGTCAAATAAAAACCTGAACTTTGAAATTCCGAATGTAAGCAATGTAAACGAATTCTTGAATAGTTTTCCTTTAGTGCTTAGATTAAAACTGACTAGAATAATGTTAGGTCGAAAAATATAAACATAGCTGCTGAGCTCTGCGGTTTTATCCGCGTTAGTGTCTCTTTAAAATTGATAGTCTTCTTCTTCTTCTGTGCCTTATCCTACTTTAAGTAGGGTCGGCTCTCTTTATCTTACGGCGCCAAGAGATTCTGTCAAGGGTTGTCGGGTCGGGCAATTGCTACTTCTTAAGGATGTCATACTGGTCCACCATGTCGACGGAGGACGCCCTCTGCCTCTATTGTTCTCTGGTAGGCTTAAAACTGTTTTTACAACATGGTCCTCCGGTCTTCTCATCGAGTGTCCGTACCACCTCAGTCTGCTTTCAGTTATGATATTGATTTTTTTTTAAAACAGAATTCATTATAGTTATTGTAAACCACAAACTATATCAGCCCTTTTTTCTTCCTTAGAGGTCAAATTTTCAAAATCCTTTCCAAGTGCGCGCCTATTTTTGGAGATTACTAAGGGAACCCTATGCGAAGTTTCAGACTAATAGCTCATAGTTTCATAGATTCCATGATGAAGCTTTTTCTGGTTTGAATATGTAAACTACCTGAGCCTCGCGGTTTTACCTGCGTAAATCTCGATCCCGTGGGAATATCGGGATAAAAATCCTATGTCTATGTGTTAATCCAGGTTTCCAGCTCTTAACGTACCAAGTTTTATAGCAATCGGTAAGGTAGTTTTTGATTGACAAACACACACACAAACTTTCACATTTACAATATTAGTCGGATTTAGAATAAGTCTATGACTAGAAGTACCTAATATGGGGTGTTAAGTGAGACGTGGGTCTGGGTGTTAAATGGAAATGCGTAAGTACTATGATACCTCTTCGTACCTTAAGGGGGGGTCCATACGCCAACGACCTTGGTACACAGCCTACTAAATAGTTACTACTGGCACCGGTGGCCTTCGTTGGTGAAAATTGTTAATTGTTATGAGTGTGTTTTGTTTTTCTCAAAAGTGCTGAGATGGAATTGTAGGTAATATTTTTACCGACATTTTGGTGTGATTTTGAGCCAAACATTTCCTATAGTTTTGTAGCTATCCTAAAATTAAGAATTAAAACTAGTCTAGCTTTGAAATGACAAAGAATTATCGCCTGGAAAGTACCCCAAAATATCGGTAAAAATTTCACCTACAATTCCATCTCAGCACTTTTGAGAAAAACAAAACACATTCGTTACAATCAACAATATTAGTTGTAAGCGACGGGTATTTCTGGCGCGTTGTGTTTGGCAGCATAAGCAGCCTTAATGATAAGAATCCATGCATGTGACTTTAATTGCTCCATTTCAAATAATACCTTCAAATATTTGTAATATTGATCTTTGTGAGCGAGATCACATGAAAAAAAACCCCATGAGTTTCTTGTGCCTTCTTCTCATTGGTGGGCGCGTTCCGAAGGCACACATCCGAACTTAGTTTTTAAGACGTTTCTATGTGATCTTTGTACAAAATATACATAAGCATCCAAATAAATAAATAAATTTGACTTTATTAAATAAAGGTAAATGTACTTGGGATAAATACACAAAATGTACCTTGGCAGATCGTAATATCAAGTTAAAAGAAAGATGCAATTACCAATAATAAATTCAACAACTTGTAGAATACCAGGCGCTCACGATCCCACTAGACTGAGTAAAATTAAATGTCGAATACCAACATTTATTTAGATAGGTAGCTCTTGTATAATGAACGGAAACTAGGGAATAAACGGCAAATAGAAAAAAAAATGCCATGTAACGTGAAAATGAGTGAGATTTCTTTTTTAAAGTGTGAAAAGTCACGTTTTGTGGAATGCTCACAATATACTTACCTTGTGAACGAGCAAAGATATATGGACATGCTTAGGTTATGATTTATTAAGAACAGGACCAAAAAGCCCTGCTTGAATAAAAGCATTCTAATAAAACAATTTTAGAACTCTACCTACAGCCTCCAATTTTGTTACCTGATTGGATTTTTATTATTTACTAGCTGCACTCCGCAGTTTCACCCGTGTAAGTCCCGATCCCGTGTGAATATCGGGATAAAACGTATGCTATATGTTAATCCAAATCTCCAGCTATCTATACAGGGTTATTGGAAATTATACTAGCAAGCCGTTGAGGGCTACTTCTGTGCACCTTAACAAACAACTTTTGTTCTACGACTTTTGGAAATTCGAAAAAATAATGATTTGAGGTTATGTATGTAGATTTGAAAAACAGCAGATTTTTAAAAACAAAGGTCATTCAGACTAAGAACAGAAGATAAACTTAAAAAATAAATAAAATTTTAAGGTTAATGACCTCTCCGTGTATGGAACAACTGATTTTCAGATAAAACTAACCTGAAAATTTTCGAAAAAATGTTCAAATTTCCAAAAGTTGTAGAATAAAAGTTGTTTGTTAAGGTGCACAAAAGTAGCCCTCAACGGCTTGCTAGTATAATTACCAATTACCCTGTATACCTACCGAGTTTCATCGCAATCAGCCCAGTAGTTTTTGCGTGAAGGAGTAAAAGCCTATGTCACTCCCAATGAATCAATGT
Organism: Idaea aversata; assembly: GCA_907269075.1. Classification (NCBI taxonomy): domain Eukaryota; kingdom Metazoa; phylum Arthropoda; class Insecta; order Lepidoptera; family Geometridae; genus Idaea; species Idaea aversata. The sequence continues at coordinate 7,562,646 of OU026084.1, forward strand.
ATCCTCATACAACGTTTTATCAAAATCGGGTTAATTGTTTCGGAGCCTATTAATTTCAAACAAAGAAATAATTTCCCCTTTATAATATTACAAGCTGCGCTACCACTACCACCCGTGTAAGTCCCGATCCCGTGGGAATATCAAAATGAAAAGTAGCCTATAGCCTTCCTTGATAAATGGACTATCCAATACAACAATATTTTTGAAGTGAAAACTTCTTATGGCGCGTTGGGCACTTTTGTGGGTGAGCATTTTCAGCCGTTCTCGCGACAGATTTTGACGCGACAGATGAGATTTTATTTGTGTTAGTCTTTTTGTTTAACTTATACTGCCATCTATTACACAAATTGAGAAACTTAGTTTCTAGAAAGACCGCTATTCGAATGTAGATGGCGCTGATTTAAATTTTTTACTGCCATCTAGCGAATAAAAAATAAACTATATTTGTTTAAGTGTTTAAAACTCATTCGCATATCTGTAAAAAATATGATATTAACCTATTTTGTTATTTTTTTTATATTGTATATTGAATTATAATATAGTATATTGTTTAAAGAAAAACAGAATCAGGTAACATTACCTACTTTACTACGTTACAGATTTGCGAGTGAGCTCTAGGTCACGTGGGGTTCAGCTAATTGGTAATGTGACTGTACCTATTCACTCTTAAATCTATACTAATATATGAAGCTGAAGAGTTTGTTTGTTTGTTTGAACGCGTTAATCTCAGGAACTACTGGTTAGAATTGAAAAATTATTTTTGTGTTGGATAGTCCATTTGTCGAGGAAGGCTATAGGCTATTTTATATTTCGATATTCCCACGGGTTTGGGATTTACGCGGGTGAAACCGCGGTGCGTAGCTAGTCTATACTAATATTATAAAGCTGGACAGTTTGTTTGTTTGTTTGAACGCGCTTATCTTAGGAACTACTAGTTCGAATTGAAAAAATATTTTCGTTTTGAATAGACCATTTGTCGAGGAAGGCTATAGGCTATTTTATATTTCGATATTACCACGGGATCGGGACTTACGCGGGTGGAACCGCGGAGTGCTGCTAGTAAATAATAAAAATCCAATCAGGTTACAAAATTGGAGGCTGTAGGTAGAGTTCTAAAATTGTTATTATTAAGCTGTGAACATATTATCGGACGCGGATTACGGACGCGTCCGACAGCCGCGACTGATAAATGTGCATCTAAGAATAATAAACCTAAATACTTACAGCAACAAAAACTTGCCTTACTGCAATTCATTAACGATTTCTCACAGAAACAAAGAAGCTACTAAAACGTGCTAAAACTTTTGTTTAGACACAATTGTGTTTACTACCGACATCTATTATAGGGATGCAGACAGATGAGAAGAGAACCTCCGAGAGCAGCTTCCGATATAAAGTTCTTCCCCGGATGTTAGGAACTATAGGTACGGAGTAGTATTATAATGTAGAGTCTTACTCATCCGGCACTATTAGAAACTAGGCGGACTGTATAAGGAAATTCAAGGTAAATGATTTATAGCAGATAATGATTATAAGTAACTAGCGACCCGCTCCGGCTTCGCACGGCTATATTATGCATGTATTATACATACAAACCTTCCTCTTGAATCACTCTATCCATTAAAAAAACCGCATCAAAATCCGTCGCGTAGTTTTAAAGATCTAAGCATACAAAGGGAAATAGGGACATAGGGACGGCGAAAAGTGACTTTATTTTATATAGCGACCCGCTCCGGCTTCACACGGCTATATTATGCATGTATTATTCATTTAAACCTTCTTCTTGAATCACTCTATCTATTTAAAAAAAACCACATCAAAATCCGTTGTGTAGTTTTAAAGATCTAAGCATACAAAGGGTAATAGGGACGGCGAAAAGTGACTTTATTTTATACTATGTAGTGACTATGTAGTGATATAAACCTTTCTCTTGAATCACTCTATCTATTTAAAAAAACCGCATCAAAATCCGTTGCCTAGTTTTAAAGATTTAAGCATATTTATGGATATAGGGACAGAGAAAGCGTCTTTGTTTTTTACTATGTAGTGATAAATGATTTAGTAAGAAAGAAGAGAGAGTGAATAGAAGTGAAAAGTGTGAGTGGAGTGAAGACAGAGTGTAAGAGTTGAGTGGTAATAATTAAGGATATATGTATTCTATCCATTATCTAGCACCCATAACACAAGCCTAGTTTCTTAGCCTGGGGCTAGGTGGCGCTAAGTAAATTGTTGTACAAAGAGTATTTATTTATTTAAGAACAAAAACCGGCTAAGTGCGAGTCGAACTTGCGCAAAGGATTCCGTACCTACCATGTTGTATGGGAGCCCCACCTAAATACTTCTATTTTCTTTTTTTAGTATTTGCTGTTATAGCGGCAACAGAAATACATAACCTAAGGATATTTATAGGTATTATCTAATTTGAGTAAATCAACCATCTTTAAAATCCAGTAGGTACAAGGGTTAGATAGATAAGACCTAAGGTAAATAGGTTCTTTTCCATCCAAAGGTTGCCGGGAAGAAATACCTTTCAGCGATAAGATCGCCCATTTGTGCAACATTATACTTTCTGCCTATTACCTACTTTGCTATGTGTATATCGTGCTCTATGTTCCTAATTGTGTTGTACAAATAAAGTTGTCTATCTATCTACCTAACCCTAAACAATACAAACAGAATCTGAAAATTCAAATCGAACTTTTTAATTAATGGATGACAGTAATCGATTATTTATACGAGGTTTGTGAAAGGATTTGCAGGACAAATGGCGATTTATTTACCCTTTTAGGAACCCTTTCAAACGAGAATTTCAATATAATACCTACCTACCTACTCCAACAACAATGCAAACTTGAATTCAACATGTCACAAGTTGGATGCGACAAAAGAGAAACTTTGTGGCTTTGACATAAAAGTTGATGTCAAGTCTACAAACTTGTTTCAAGTCAACCAAATTATAGAGAACTATTAGCTGCGCCCTGTGGTTTCACCCGCGTAAGTCCCGATCTTGTGGGAATATCGGGATAAAAAGTAGCCAAGTGTTAATCCAGGTCTCCAGCTAATTACATACCGAGTTTCATCGCAATCGGTCCAGTAGTTTTTGCGTGAAGGAGTAACAAACATACATACACACAGACGCACACACAAACTTTGACATTTATAAATTAGTTATAAGCTAGTTAGTAAATTAGGATAGGATAGGATAGGAAGTAGGATAGGATAGGATTGTAAGTAGGATAGGATTGGAAGTAGAATTATAGAGTAAGATCCCGCCTACTACCAAACTTTCGTGATTTTATAAAAGCTGAGAATTACTCAGCGCATGCCCCAACACAGGTATGAACGATGTGCTATTATGGTTAGGTTATTAGTCAAAGTTATCAGGGAGCAAAGCCAAGAATGGAACCTTCTTAAATTTTTACAAAAAAAGATATTGCCTATATTTTTACCAGTATCAATCGATAATGTTGCTATTAGCGATTAATTCCTGAAAACAAATATAGTATGGCAAATGAGAGGAAATAGCTCATTTTTATATTTATACCTACACATTTGTGGATCATCTTTCGGTGGTCAGGAAGATGTTGGAACTATTGAAACTGTCTAGCTATTAGCAACATTATCAATTAGTACAAAAATATAGACGATTTCTTTTTTTTGCACATTCAAGACAATATTTGATCGTGTCACACGTGAGATACGCCTAGTTGCCGTACAGAATTACGGCCCTGCAATATACACTATGACGGAATATGCTACATTGCGTACGCGCATGCGGCGGTTTATCGCTTCATTGATTACGCGCAGCGTTATCGATATGGGTGTGGTGGAGTCTTATCTTGATACCGGTACTTATTACTTGAAGTGCTAATACATTTCCTTAGCATTTTTTTAGGCATATAAACAGTGTTTCTATTTACCTCTAATAATGTAGTCTCTTAAAACAAACAAGTAACTAAAAATTAACATAAAAATTCAAATTCAAGGTGATACCCTCCTCAGACATTGTTCCCGAGATAGCGGCATTCCATTTCTTAATAGCATAGATGCATATGAAACCGCCAACCCGTGATCACCGTGGCATCGATAGGATGCGTGCCTATAAGTCCCTCAAAAAGGCCCTAGTATTGACCCAAACACCCAATGGTCTCCAAATAATAATTTTCAATATTTTTCAAGTTGTGCCGAGGGAGGTAGGTACTCAAGTTTCCCACAAAGTGCCCGATTAGCATTTGTTTGGGAGACCCGTTTTGGTGGCGAAGTTTCACTCAGCAAAGTCTGTCTGAGTTTTAGATTACAGTAGGTTCGTAACTACTTTAGTATAATATCACACTTTTCAAAGTTTTGTTGAATTAAATTATTCCTAAATTAGCATTGTGCACAATCTATGTGCGAAATATAGAAACAAGAGGTCGTGAGTTTCTATCCCAGAGCGGCGGAAGTGGAAGCGGTTTAACCCGCGTAACTCCCGATCCCGTGGGAATATCGGGATAATAAGTAGCCTATAGCCTTCCTAGATAAATGGACTATCCAACACAAAAATAATTTTTCAATTCGAACTAGTAATTCCTGAGATTAGCGCGTTCAAACAAACAAACAATAAAGTATCGATTCACATTTTTTTTGTAGATTTTACAGTAATTTGTAAGTAATGTTAATATAAGTTATGTTAAATAATAAAGTTAAGGTATGTTAATTGTTAATTTTGAGCCCAAACACAAAAAGAGATTTTCCTTTTAACACATCGAATATTCCACAAATTATGAGAAAATCGGAACAGTTTATAGCTATCCGTTAGGATTTCCATTAAAATGAATACTCGATCAATAGTTTTTTTCATAAAGATCCTTTATTCGATCTTAAGAAAAAACAAGGTGCGTGACCGAAATTCGGGTGACGAGGAAAAACACCCTTGCACGTAATCGGAGCCGTCAAAACACCCCCATAAATATCGTCCGGTATCGGGAACGAACTAAGGAAATTATTCAAAGGGCAAAATCAACACGACGACGCGACGGCGACCTCAGCAACGAGTGAAACCTATGTGTTACAACAACAGAATACAAAACAAGGGATAATATCCAAAATCTTTTTTATTTTAGGGAAACAAGAACAACCAAGAATAATCCAGACAACACTTCGGCCTTCGGTCAGGGTAAACCAATCAACGACAAAAGCAGATTGACGCAATACGACGCAAAACGCCCGTTCGAAAAAGAAAATGGTTGTCTGTAAATTCAGTTTACGGACGATAATTTTACGTGATAACGTCATAAGAAAACATAGATTATACCATTGCAACAATAATACGTATTGCTATGGTTACCTTGTCAATAACTCACGTTCTCGTAACATGACAACGTTGTTGTGGTTACTTACCTTGCAATAACATGACACTTTTTTGTGAATGCAGTACTGTGTTCATCGATTTATAAGACGTTATCATATGACGTCAAAAAATTCTGTATTTTTATACTGTGGTTATTTTTTACAAAATATAGGTCAGCCTTTGACCACTATCGCACCTACCTGATCAAATACAGTCTAAGATGTAGCACGATTTCTTAGAAGATACCTGTTCACTCGCGACTTAAAGATCCCCAAATTGTACACGTCAGGAAAGATAGAGCAAATGTTTCGCCTGTTCAAATTGCTACAGCGTCCTACTAGACGGGATGTCTCCCCGGGCGTTGACGCCGGCTGTGAAATGTTTCGCCCTGGATAAAGCTTGGATCCGGCCCTGTACTTTCAGTGTTTGCCTAGTGCAAACTTCCGGCGGTTCAACAATTAAGTGCCGAATTGAATGAGAATACCTGTGTGAGTGATATTTATTCACATCAGACAACAAAAATAATGCTTTTGTTTGTTTTTTCTGATATTTACCATGTTTCCATTTGCGAAATTCTTAGGTAGGTATAGGAACCAATCTTCTTAGGAAACGTATTGACTTTCTTCGATGAATTGAGATTTTTCTATGTGGGGATAAAATTCTGTGAACTATTCAAATATTTACAATAGCAGAGCTCCGCGGTTTCTTCCGCTTAACTCCCGATCCCGTAGGAATATCGGGATAAAAAGAAGTCTGTATTATTCTCAGTGAATCAATCAAAAATCGGTCCAGTAGGTACTTTCGGAGCATATTCGTTATAAACAAAAAATCTATCCTCTTTAGATATAAATAATATAGATTAGTATAGACAAACGACCGCGAGATGTTCGCATGATTCGATTTCGATGACATGAACACAGTCGATCACAGAATCTGGCAGCTGGGAGTGTTCCGTGTATAGCAGTCCTACATAGCATGCTTCTCTCACCGGCGAACTGTGTAGTTTTGTTTCGTTCTAAAAATGTATTATGTAGTATATTTACTATATTCTATTGATTACAGACTACAAAGATAAGTACATGACCTTGAACAATTTTAGAGCTAAATTTTATCAAGAACATGACCTACTAACTTTATGTTACATTGACGTAAATGTTATGATAAAACCATGTGATAAAACTTCAACAACACAAGACGTAAACTAAACTGGAGTAACAATAGGGCTTCCTAAAAAAAACTAATGTCATTTAGCTTTGATAGATGGCATCACATCTATGACCAGTAATATATTTTTAAGCTATTGCATAGCTTTTATCGCGAGCTTTGTGCACGGCGACCGAATCAAGAAATTCCGTAACGAAAATAAAACGTAACACCCCTCACTCCGCCAAGTTGATAAAAAATGCTATGCAATAGCTTTACCGCGGCAGTCCCCGAGTGTCACACGTTTTTTTTATTCATCACTCTATATGTCCTCTAGAGGGCGTCATATTTAATTTATTGTGACGTCACATAGCCTTTAAGCAGCAGACCATTGAGACGCTTTTATAACGATACCTTAATTGGTAAATTATATTAATTTAAATTACTTATAAGTAGTTTTGAAATTAGGTGAGAAAGATGAACATGCATACATACAGTCGGCTGCATAATTGCAGCCCCCGGTAGAGTTCAAAAATTACTATTATTGGAATGTTTTCATTCTAATAATTTTTGTTTGATAAATTGATGAGTTAGAAGACTTTAAACTTCACCTAAAGCAGGTGCCTAGAATCTTGCTTATGTTGAAAACATTCTTATAACAGCCGTTTTGGAGCTCTACGTTGGGTTTGCAATTATGCAGCCGACCGTACATACGGGTCACAAACATAACCCTCCCTTTTGGCTTCGCCGTAGTTGGGTAAAATTAGACGAAGTTTGTAATTATGAGACTGATATAAGTCACATACACATGCTAAACTCGCTGTTGTGAATGAAACGTCTTGTTTAAACCAATTTCTCATCTAAACTCAATAAACTTAATAACCCAAAGAGGCTGTATTAAGAACATCCGTTACGAATTATGACGTCACACATCACAAATAAAAAGCTTTCATCCTTCTTAAAAGAAAAGATTTTATTATAGACGAGAACATATTGGATTTGAAACTAACCGTTACTATCACTGCTAAAGTTATTAAAAACTTGAAAATGGTGATTGTAACATCAATATATCAAACTCCACAAAATTAAACATGGTAGATGGTGTTTTATTAATTTTTTAAAATAAAAATAAGTATCTTCTTCACTTGTCATTTTTCTTAAGATAATTATATGTTGGTTCTATCTGTATTGGGTAGTGAATGCTGTTATCGTAACAGCATACTAGGTCGTTTTTGTAGCATAACTTTGATATGTACAATCTCTGTTTCGCAATACATTTCATTCGGTGTATGCATTCACCTTTCTTTTCTTTGCACAATGGATCTGTAAAGAAGATTCGGTTGTTATAAAGGCTATTTATGCTGACAAACGCAAAGCGCCAGAAATACCCGTTTACAACTAACATTGTTGATTGTAACGAATGTGTTTTGTTTTTCTGAAAAGTGCTGAGATGGAATTGTAGGCAAGTTTTTACCGATATAAATAAATTAAATTATATTAATGAATTTTAGAATATCTTCATAACTATAGGGAATTTTTTGCTCAGAGTCACACCAAATTGTCGGTAAAAATCTCACCTACAATTCCATCTCAGCATTTTGAGAAAAATAAAACATATTCGTAACAATCAACAATTTCCATCAACGAAGGCGACCGGTGCCAGTAGTAACTATTTGGTAGGCTGTGTAGCAAGGTCGTTGGTGTATGAACTATGAACCCCCCTTAATACAGATGGTGTGAAATTAGTAGTAAAATGACCTTTAATTTACTGAGCAGTTAAGACATTTTCAATACATGGCAACACCTTATTCGTGGTGATTAGCAGGTGTCAAGGTGGTGTTGTCACTATTTAGTAAAATCCCTAATATCTAGTAATGTAGCTACTATCACTATAAACTCAAAAATGGAAAAGTAAAAACTTATATCTTCTTCTTCTTCTCGTATAGTGGTGTGGCTCCACCTATTGTTAGAGTTTTCAGATCGCCTTAAGGCCTCTAACTTGACCTAACGACTGTTACTAGAGGTAGCAACCGGGGGGCTCACGAAAACACATTTTTGCCACACTACTAATTGGCCACCCATCGCAGTAATGACCGGGTCAGGCGTCGCTTAACCCGCACGACCGTGAACGAGCGAGTGTCGCTCAGCTATGAGCCTCCTCGTATAAAACTTATAAAATTTTATGTACTAACGTGATCCAACTCCAAAAAATATTTGCCTAGCATTTTCACTTAATTCATAATAGACGTAATCCCTGTAAGATTCAGGATACTCAAATTTACAGTCCTTGGTTGTGCAGTTGACTTTGGATGGCCTTAAAGTTGTAGTAGTACGTCTTCGTTTCGCCTCACATATAAACATGATACAAACTGCCACAAAACCTATAATGAATATTATTTTCTTCATTACACTTTACCCGAATTCGTTTGTGTAACAAAAACAACAGAACAATTTAACTTTGCAATCTTGCTGGGAATTAATTATGCCTCATTAAATGTATGCCAATTAGTTCGGACGCACTTTATTACATGAATCAACAGTAAAAATGTTAGTATAGGATCCCTTTAAGAACGACCTTCACCGAGCTGAGTAGGTATTTTATATCAAACTAGCTGTCCCGGCAAACGTTGTTTTGCCATTTACAAAAAAAAACAAAATGTTGTTTCGATTCTCAGATCTAACGAATATACACAAAAAAATTCATATAAATCGGTTGAGCCTTTTAGGTGGACATAGGTAACTAACACCGCGACACGAGAATTTTATATATATTATAAAGGGATAATTGTACTGTCAACACTGAAAAAATTTCAATTTGACAGCACAATCCCCATCTGAAAAAGTTTCAATTTGACAGCAAAATCCACACTAACAAAATGATCAGCAATTTATTGAATTCATTTGTTACAAAAAATGTGATAAATGAAGAACCGCTCGACCGATTTTGTGCAAACTTCACATAAACCATCTATTCATTCAGTCCAGAATGATTCATTAATTTTAATTATTTTATTTTAGACATATCACTGGTTTGATTGATATTTGACAAATTCCATACCAATGAAACACATTATCTTTAATTTAACTTAACTTCAATTTATAAACCAGACCCGTGCAAATTACTAGGATCGATTTACCTGTTTATACCTGCCTACCCAAGGGACGGGAAAAAATAGGTAATTTTTAGTCAATCAATTTGCAACATACAGGGTTATTGGAAATTATACTAGCAAGCCGTTGAGGGCTACTTCTGTGCACCTTAACAAACAACTTTTGTTCTACGACTTTTGGAAATTCGTTGGAAATTCGAAAAAAAAATTGAAAATTTTGAGGTTATGTAAATTCGAAAAACATAAACATAACATGATCTTTTAAAACAAAGGACATTCAGGCTAAGGACAATAGATAAAACTTAAAAAATAAGTAAAATTTTAAGGTTATTGACCTCTCCGTGTAAGGAACAGCTGATTTTCAGGTAATCCTAACCTCAAAATATTCGGAAAAATGTTCGAATTTCCAAAAGTCGTGGAACAAAAGTTGTTTGTTTAGGTGCAGAAGTAGCCCTCAACGGCTTGCTAGTATAATTTCCAATACCCCTGTATTTATTAACGAATTTAATTTGATATAAAATACTTTTCTTCCATTATCCAGCTCGGTGAAGGTCGTTTTGAAAGGGATCTCAGACTATGTGGATAGATTTGCTTCGTTGGGTTCCCTACGATTTTTCAATCAGATATTATTAAGCATGCGTATCGCAATTTTGTAACTGCTTCCAATTTAGCCAAGTATCGACCTTCCTACTAAATATACACGGTATAACAAGGGGGTGGATTATCGGTTACTGGGGGGTGGGGAACCTCAGTACTATTGATTAAACCCCATTACATGTTCGTTCTGCAATATTCAGTGGTTCAAAAGTTATTTGGACTTTAGTGATATTTTAGTCAAAATCAGATTTTAGCCTGAACTTCAATTTTATTGAACTTCTTAAAAAAAAGGCAGAATCGCAGACCAGCCTGCCTAGCATGAAGACCAAAACACGATACGATAAAGCGATATAACTACATCAACTCTTAAAATATGATAGATAAAGCCGCCATATTGATTTTTTATTATAAATTGCGATAAAAATTATGATTAAAATTCAACATGGCTGCTTTATCTATCATATTTTGAGAGTTGATGTAGTTATATCGCTTTATCGTATCGTGTTTTGGTCTTCATGCTAGGCTAGCTGATAGCTTGGCTGTAATAGTTCAGGCTAAAATCTAAATTTGACTAAAATTTCACTAAAGTCCTAATAACTATTAAACCACTGAATGTTTGATAACTTACCTACTCCGTCGCTCACTCAATGCTGAGGATCGTGACTCTGCTGGTGCTGTCGATTTACTGTCTTCCTCCAATGGACTCTGTCTGACGCCCGGTGTAGAGTTGTGCTGAGTCTGCTGAGTGGTATATCCAGCTGTTCGGATACCTTATCGGTCCACCGTTTGGGGCTTCGCCCTCGTGGTCTTTACCCTCAAACCTTCCCCGTTACCATTAGGCGCCATTGTCAGAGCCCCTACGCGCAATATGGCCAAAGTATTGAGAACATACAGGAAATTCGACAGCTACTGAAGTCCCCCACTCAACAGCAATCGATGATCCACCCCCCTTGTTACACCGTGTATATTAAATTCATCACTAAGAATGAACTGCCTCTACGCCACAAAACATTATTCATAACCGGCACGATCACTTAACAGGTTCCGACCGAAGACGTGAGTATAATAAATAGCAGAACCCCGAGGTTTTACCCTTATGATCCCGTGTGAATACCTAAATAGAAAGTATAATATGTTACTCGCTAAGGTTTATTGTATCCTCATACAAAGTTGTATTAAAATTGGTCCAGTAGTTTCGACGCCTGTTCGTTACTACAAACAAAAAAGTCTATCCCCTTTTTATTTATTAACTAGCTGCGCCTCGCGGTTTCACCCGCGTAATAATTTTCTACGCAATTTTCTTAATATTTTCTTTCATAAGAACCTTCTCCTGACAATAACAAACACAACAAAAAAAGAATTGGCCAAATTGGTCCAGGCGTTGTTGAGTTATGCGCTTACCAACACATTTTGCGATTCATTTTTATATTATAGATACTAACTGCAGAAATGTTCCCCGCGTCCGATTTTTAAAATGTACTTTTACACAAACACAAAAAATTAATGATTTAATTTTTGCAGTCGTTCGGAAGTAATACACATTTTGGCAATTCATTTTTATTTAGGTACGTACCTTATAGATTTATATAGATAAGTACATAATGATTTACAAACGATTAGTGTAAGTCTTCACTCATACCGGAACACATTAGAAACGTATCAAAACCGGAATTTTGCCCGTCTTTGTCAATTTTTAACACACAAACACAATTTATGCCTTTCCACGCAGCGCCCGTCTGGTTAAGTTTCTACATGAGTTTCTAGTATCATCATATCAGTCATATGACGTCCACTGCTGAAAAATGGAATTTTGGCATGAAATCTTCCCCAAATTCATAATTGTGGGAATTTGGGGAATAGTGGGAGTTAAAAGTTTCATAATTATGGACGTCTTGCCATTAACCCATAGCTGTCTCCTCTAGTAAACTCCGGCATATTTTATTTGCAAAGGTTGATCAGTCGTGATTGTTTGTGGAATCTTCCCCCAAATTCATAATTGGGGGATTTTGGGGGATAGTCGGAGTTAAAAGTTCCATAATTATGGACGTCTTGCCAATAATCTATAGCTGTTTCCTCTAGTAAACTCCGACATACCTTATTTGCAAATGTTGATCAGTCGTGACTGTTTGTTGAATCTTCCCCCAAATTCATAATTGGGGGAATTTGGGGGATAGTCAGAGTTAATAGTTCCATAGTTATTGGACGTCTTGCCATTAACCCATAGCTGTCTCCTCTAGTAAACTCCGACATACCTTATTTGCAAATGTTGATCAGTCGTGACTGTTTGTTGAATCTTCCCCCAAATTCATAATTGGGGGAATTTGGGGGATAGTCGGAGTTAATAGTTCCATAGTTATTGGACGTCTTGCCAATAACCTATAGCTGTTTCCTCTAGTAAACTCCGACATACCTTATACGCAAAGGTTGATCAGTCGTGACTGTTTGTGGAATCTTCCCCCAAATTCATAATTGGGGGAATTTGGGGGATAGTGGGAGTTAAAAGTTCCATAATTATGGACGTCTTGCCAATAATCTATAGCTGTTTCCTCTAGTAAACTCCGGCATACTTTATTTGCAAAGGTTAATCAGTCGTGACTGTTTGTGGAATCTTTCCCCAAATTCATAATTGGGGTAATTCTGGGGATAGTCGGAGTTATGTTCCATAATAATGGACGTCTTGCCAATAACCTAAAGCTGTTTCCTCTAGTAAACTCCGGCATATTTTATTTGCTAAGGTTGATCAGTCGTGACTGTTTGTACAGAGCTTATATGCTCCAGTAATAAGTGCTTACGCACACCACAGGATACGTAGGTTTTCGCACCCTAAAAGTGGGTTACTTACGTTTTACGACTACGCAACTCGACGCATAAAAGTTTTATAGTCGTGCTTTGTGACATTAGCCTGTACCTACCTACATGGTTTTAGTTCAGCTAATCTAGACAAACATCAAGTGGACTTCACTTCAATTATTGGGTCACAAGAAGTTAAAAAAAACCTTTTTTCTGTAAAGTCGGTTTACTGACAATAATTTTAGAATAGAATCACTACATAGTATAAAATAAAGTCACTTTTCGCGTCCCTATGTCCCTTTGTATGCTTAAATCTTTAAAACTACGCAACGGATTTTGATGCGGTTTTTTTTAATAGATAGAATGATTCAAGAGAAAGGTTTATATGTATAATACATGCATAACGTAGCGACGCCGAACGACGCCTAACGAAGCCGGGGCGGGTCGCTAGTAGAATATCATTTATTCAAACAAACACACGACATAATAAACACACAAATAAGAAAAGTGAAACAAATGAGAAATAGTACTTAAGAGATAGTTACAGAAAAAATAAATATACACAACCGAATTGGGAACCTCCTCCTTTTTTTGAAGTCGGTTAAAAATACAATAAATACACAGAGAATTGGTAAAAAAAAGTATCTGAGAAGTCGTGTGTTGCTCGAATGGGTAAAGCCTCAGCATGTGCTGCAGATACGCAGGCACATCTGCAGCGCTTTACGTGATAACGACATAAGAAAACATAGTTGAAAATATTGCTATGGTTACCTACAGAACGTGACACTTTTTTGTGAGTGCATACGGTGTTCATAAGCGATGGTGATATGAAAAAGTAAAATGGAACCGTTTGAGTTGGTCTGGACATGTGATGAGAAGAGTGATGAGTATGAATGTAGAGGGATGGAGAGGAAGAGGACGACCTAAGAAAAGATGGATGGACTGCGTGAGACAAGACATGAGAGAGATGAACGTCAACGATGAGATGACGACTAATAGAAGTGAATTGAAGAAGAAGACATACTGCGTCGACCTCAAATAAGTTGGAATAAGGGCAGGAAGATGATGATACGGTGTTCACGTCAAAACACATTTTCTAAACCCTATGTTTAAACTAAACTGTTTTATTTTATACCTAACCCGTGGGAATATCGTGATAAAAATTAAATAAGAAACTTCCAAAAAGCTTAAGTTATTCCCAATGATCAATGTATCCTCAAACCAAGTCTCATTAATATCGATCTAGTAGTTTCGGTCGGAGCCTATTCGTTACAAACATAAAATCTTTCCTCCTCATAATATTAGTGTAGATTTATTATCCATCGACAATGTATTATGTTAGTTACTTTGCTTGCACATAAGATTGCGTAAAGAAAATATTGTTCTACCCAATATTGGCACACTAATAACAGCCAGGTATCGAAATACCTTAGCTACACGCAGCAGCTGTGCAAAGTGATTACTATCGGGGCCCTGTCGTTTCACCTGCGAGTCTTGTAAGGGATTTATTAATCACGTCTCGATTATGTAGCTCTCTATCTATCCCTATATACGGTCGGCTGTATAATTGCATACCCACCGTATAGCTCCAAAACGGCTGTTATAAGAATGTTTTCAACACAAGCAAGATACTAACCACCTGCTTTAGTTGAAGTTTAAAGTCTTCTAACTCATCAATTTATCAAACAAAAATTATTAGAAGGAAAACATTCCAATGATAGTAATTTTAGAACTCTACCGGGGGCTGCAATTATGCAGCCGACTGTACATACAGGGTGTCTGGTAATGAATGGATAAGCGGGCACCTACGAGTAGAGGACACTGTGCCGGTTCAGAAAAATGAAAGTTATGTTCTATGAGTCGCTCGGTGTTGTATTCCTACTCATGTGGCTCGGTTACCAAGCAACCGTTATTTTAATTTGAAGTTTCCTCAAATGAAGGAATTATTAAAATCTGTTTTTGGGATTGTATTCCAGGATGAGCTATCGAATATAAATAATTATTTTTATGACACATTGAAAGGTTTTTTTAAACTAAGAGTGAACTCGAACTTTATCATTTTTTAATTTATTAACTTGAACTTTAATCTTTCCCGGTGTTCAGTTCCTCCGTCTACGGTCGACTAAGCTAAGCTGAGAGGGTGATATAGGTTCTGGGCAAAGGCTACTCCATTCTAATACATGTCTCAGGAACACCTTGGATGGACGGATTAAAAGTTTCTACCGCTGCAAAAAAATACCTATCAATGTACAGTCGACTGTATAATTACAGCCCCCGGTAGAGTTCAAAAATTACTATTATTGGCATGTTTTCATTCTAATATTTTTGTTTGATAAATTAATGAGTTAGAAGACTTTAAACTTCAACTAAAGCAGGTGCCTAGAATCTTGCTTGTGTTGAAAACATTCTTATAACAACCGTTTTGGAGGTCTACGGTGGGTCAGGAATTATGCAGCCGACCGTACCACAGCACCTTGGATGGACGGCTTAAAAGGTTCTCCCGCTGTAAAAAATTATCTATATTCAATTTAAATGCCATATTATTTACTAGCGACCCGCTCCGGCTTCGCATGGCTATATTATGCATGTATTATACATAATATAAACCTTCCTCTTGAATCACTCTATCTATTAAAAAAACCGCATCAAAATCCGTTGCGTAGTTTTAAAGAAGGTAAATACAAATACATACAAAGGTAAATAGGGACATAGGGACGGCGAAGAGTGACTTTATTTTATTTCATGTAGTGATAGTGATTTAGATAAATTGTTTAGCTAAGTGGTCTAAGTTTTGATTACCCACACGTGTTTCAGCATGTGTTTATTATAATTATCAATAATTACGTCTTTATTCATCATTCTTCTAATAGATAATAATATAAATTAAGATACAAATTTATATCTAATTCAAAGCTAATTAGTTTTTAAACAATCAAATGATTGTTATTCACTTTAGACTAATGTTTTTATATTTTTATCCTCAATTGCGTAATTATCAATCGTAGATATATAGATATATACAATTTAATAAATACAATTTTATAGTATTTATTAAATTGTAGATGGATGTATTTCTGCCGCTATAACAACAAATACTTAAGAGAATCATGAGTTTTCGATACGCGGCGCGAGTAGGTATTTTCAAAAATGACCCGTATCGAGCGATAGATAGAGTTTAAGTTCGGACGTAATTGCCTTCATTTTGCTTTCAAATAATGTTGCGGGCCGTAACGTTTTTACCCCATTTATCCTCCACAAAATGAAATAAATTTGGTCTCATTTAATTCACTGCATCTTATTCTAGGTTTATACGTTTTTCTTTTTTGGTCATTCAGTTTAGTCTATTAAAAAAAAACTGGTTGCCTGTAAAGTCGGTATACGGGCGAAAGTTTTACGTGACAACAACTGTGCTCGAGTGGAAGGGACGCGTGCCTTTCACTTTTTATGTCTGTCTCTCTCGCTCTTAGGCGGGCTAACCATGCCCGCGTGCCTCTCACTCGCTCTCATTGTGAGCGCATAACGTCAGCGGAGCGTAACGCAGTTTCTTGAAGTGTCACCCGGCAAACCAATTTATAAGACGTTGTCACGTCAAAATAATTGAAACGCTCGATGAAGTTTTTAAGTCTAAAATATAGATATTCATATACTTATAACTTTTATCTTAAGCAATATTTCTTTAAAATACCTAGTTTTCCATTAGATCTAGAACATTTTCAAAAATTATCAAAATCGGACTTAGTTTATGGGGGGGGAAACGTTACCGTATGGAAATTTACAGCCTCACACTGGTCTTAAGAATATAATAGTACGGAACCGTTCGTGCGCAAATCTGAATCGTACTTGGCCGAATTTTTATTTAAAAGATGTTAAAATCATTAGATAAACTCAGCATTTTCCGACGACCTCTGTGGCGCGTCGGGCGAACACCCGACTGCGACGCAGAAGGTTGCGGGTTCGATTCCCGCCGGGAACAAGTATTTATGCTGACCATAAATTCTTGTTTCTGGTTCTGGGTGTTTCCTATATGTATAATATGTATATATTTACAAAAAAAAAGTATATAAGTAGTTTATCCGTTATCTGGCACCCATAACACAAGCATTAAGTTGCTTAGCTTGGGGCTGGATGGCGATGTGTAATATGTCCTGAAATATTTATTTATTATTTTATTTATTTATTTTTAAAGTATATAATTAACTTTTCAATTGCAGAATGCAAGTTCTACAAGGAAATTAATAAATATTTAGGGATTAAGGTAGACATTTTACCTACGTAGGCAACGCAAAAACAAAACTAAGATTAATTGGTATTACCTGGCTAGACCTGCTTGGTGATTGACAAAAAATGCCTCAACTCTAGCAAAAAATCTACCATGCTTAATCATAATAAAATAACAGAAAATATTTTGCA
Organism: Idaea aversata; assembly: GCA_907269075.1. Taxonomy (NCBI): domain Eukaryota; kingdom Metazoa; phylum Arthropoda; class Insecta; order Lepidoptera; family Geometridae; genus Idaea; species Idaea aversata. The sequence goes on from OU026084.1 coordinate 7,580,025, forward strand.
TCAGATATTTAGGAAATGAATAGTTTTTATAATAATTAAATTAATTTAACTGATACAATCGCTATGTTTTCTTTATTTTGTTAAAACCTGACGTAATTAATTTAATTATGAGTTCAAGTAACGAAAATACTAGTTTTTTTAAATGTCAATAAGTCGCTTTGCCGGGTTAGTATCGGATGAGCTTGTCTTGAAATCATGTATTCTAATTTGCAACTAGCCTTCCGCTTTGGAAGCAACTCACCATCATTTGGACAAATTAACAGTTTCGAAAAGTCGCATTTTGATTTAAAACAATTCGCAATTCGTCACCCATGGTAAGAGACACAAAAGAGGTTTGAAATTAATGCCTTTTTATTTTCAATCACTTTATAATTTTTACGATATTACTTTTCAAACTTACTTTCTTAAAATGTATTATTTTTTTTGGTAAAGAAAAGAATATTTCTAGATAAAGTACTTATGGCACTTGCGGGTAACGAAGGACCACCTCACACCTTAATTAAAAACGAAATGTTTCGTAAAAATAGGGATAACTATAAATATTTGCAGCATTTGCTGTATTGTTTAGTTTAGTTTTACGGGGCTTCCGCACTTAGCATCATCATTAATTTTGGGCCAATGCGCGTGTGAGAATATCCTACTTGTCACAGATTGTCACTCCAACAATCTCAGGTCTTCCCAGAAGGCTAGCAGCCATTTCAGGTTGCTACAGGCCTCCGGAAAAAAATGCCGGCGATTAAAGAGACCGAGCTTTATCTGTTCAAAAAAAAAACTTTCATTTATTTACTGGTTATTTTGGTATTAATAAGGTTTTTAAAAAACCTTTAGTGGCTCTTTTCACTCGTGGGTATTATAAATAAGAAGTATGGTTGTGGAAGAGGTTTGAAACATACCGGACAGGAAGTAACATAGGTACTAACATACTGTGGGCAACTAAAACAAGTTACTGATCAAACAACATAGAATCTCAATAATAATAAATATACTCAATCCTATAAATATAGGTATATATTACACATAGACTGATAATAAACAAGTGTATACTAACGATAAACAATCAATAGAACAGTCATTCTGCCGTGGACGGTCACTATAAAAATTTATATTTTCAATAAATAAAAATTTATTTATTTTATTTATTATAATATTTATAAAAATGTGGTATACAGTGTATATGTTTACATTCATCACAATATTCACATTCTTCATAAAAAAGATAAGGAGTGAAGACCATAATGTGGTTAAGTTTTACTTCCCTTTCTTTATGTTTTATTTTGTTACGTCAATGGTTTCTGCTGTAATATGGCCTATTTTCATTTTGTATCCGAGAAACTTGAAGAATGCCAAGTAAGTACCACTTTATTTTGTGAATTTATGTGACACAAAGTTTATAATATACTAGCTGCGCCCCGCGGTTTTACCCGCGTAAGTCCCGATCCCGAGGGAATATCAAAATAAAAAGTAGCTTAAAGTCTACCTCGATAAATGGACTATCCAAAACAAAAATAATTTTTCAATTCGAACCAGTAGTTTCTGAGACTAACGCGTTCAAACAAACAAACAAACTACTGTGGTCACAGTAGTCGTAGTTCGTGATCTTGAATTGCTTGTAACACAGATAAAATAGATAAGACAATAATCGACGACCTCTGTGGCGCGTCGGGCGAACACCCGACTGCGACGCAGAAGGTTGCGGGTTCGATTCCCGCCGGGAACAAGTATTTATGCTGACCATAAATTCTTGTTTCTGGTTCTGGGTGTTTCTTATATGTATAATATGTATATATTTACAAAAAAAAAAAAGTATGTAAGTAGTTTATCCGTTATCTGGCACCCATAACACAAGCATTAAGTTGCTTAGCTTGGGGCTGGATGGCGATGTGTAATATGTCCTGAAATATATTTATATTTATATCAATAACATAAATCATAAATAACACACATACGTACCACTTACGCTATGTTTATATAAACGGTAGAAATATATGTTTAGGAAACCAAATATTTATGTACGGTCAGCTGCATAATTGCAGACTCACCGTAGAGCTCCAAAACGGCTGTTATAATAATGTTTTCAACACAAGCAAGATTCTAGACACCTGCTTTAGTTGAAGTTAAAAGTCTTCTAACTCATGAATTTATCAAACAAAAATACTAGAATGAAAACATGCCAATATTAGTAATTTTTTAACTTTACCGGGGGCTGCCATTATGCAGCCGACTGTACCTAATCTCTAGTTTAGTCTAGGCAACACTAGCTTTTAGGTTTATAGGGGGTTTTAGCCCTAGATGTTCCACAGGTTGGTGCTAAAGGAGAAATCTCCTTGGTGTTATACTTCGTCCGCGGCTTCTTACCCAACGCACCCTCGGGCTAATTCGTAAAGCGTTCTACATCTTAGACCGCTCGCCACTTACCATCGCGTGAGATACTGGTCAAACGCTGATCAACTTATATTAAAAAAAAAGTCGCTTTATGGACGATAATTATTTTACGTCATAAGAACTCTTTTGTATCGTTGATATTTTGCATATTTTAATACGTTTTGCTATGGTTACCTTGTCAATAACTGTAACGTGACATAACGTCACACTTTTTTGTGAGTGCAGCAAGATATTAGTATTAGAATTAGAATAAGGTACGTAGCTGGTTGTGGTTGCGCCCTAAGTCCCCGCCGCCCAATGTTGTGTTTAAGCCCCCGCTCGGGCTCGTTTCTAGCGCAGAGGCTAGCCATCGCCAATCAGCGTGGCAATGCTTCTAGCATTATGGGAACCTTTACGCCGGGAACGATAAGCGGGTTATTTGACTAACTGTATTATTTGTATTTATAATGTTAATATATTTCTTATAAGTTTAATAAAAAATAAGTACCTATACTAAAAAAATACAAATATATTCTATCTAATTTCAAGCTGTATCAGTTTTTATTTATTTTTTTATTGCAAAGGATCTAGTTTTAAGACTTGTTTTTGTGTGCATAATAAGACTTCCGAGAGGCTTGTACATTTTTTACACGTGTATAATTTTTCTAGAAACACCGGCCGGTTTATTAGGTACTTAAAAAAATCCGAAGGTAACATGATAAAGTGACTAAATGCCATGCTGTTGATATTAATTATTATCTATCAATATTTTTATTACGGAGCACGGTCTGCGGAAGCCATGGCGGTTCTAGGCGGAAGAACTAGAAATAAAAAATGTACCTAGTATATTTTTTATAATTTAATATCAAAGCTCAATAGAGAAATAGTGCAAACTTTGCGATTTATTTATGCTCCAGATAGATAGATAAGTCAAAGTCAAAGTCAAATTTCTTTCGTTCATTTCTTTCGATACTTATGTATAGGTATACACATGATCACTTGGAATAGTCTTAAAAACTAAGTTAGAATGTGTGCCTTCGGAACGCGCCCACCAATGAGAAGAAGGCACAAGAAACTCATGGGGTTTTTTTATGTGATCACGCTCACAAAGGTCAATATTACAAATATTTGAAGGTATTATTTGAAATGGAGCAATTAAAGTCACATCCATGGATTCTTATCATTAAGGTACGAAGAGGTATCATAGTATGCCTTACCGCACAATTTGTGCTTTATAAAAGTTTTGAATTTGTTAATGGACATGTCATATACATCTTTAGGTAATTTATTATAATAGAGCACACATGTACTATTAAACGACCTGCTTATTTTCCGGAGCCTACTACCGGGCAAGGTCAGCTCATCCCTATTTCTTAAGTTGAAATTATGAATATCGCTATTTTTGCGAAAAATATCAGGATTTTTGTGAACGTAGAGCAAGTTTTCGTAAATATATTGTGAATAGAGCGTTAATATATTTATCTCTTTAAATTTTTCTCTAAGTGAAACCGCAAGGCGAAGCTAGTTAATAATGAAACTGTTTAATAAAAACCAGTTTTCTTTATTTATGTACTAGCGACCCGCCCCGGCTTCGCACGGCTATATTATGCATGAATTATACATATAAACCTTCCTCTTGAATCACTCTATCTATTTAAAAAAAAAACCATCAAAATCCGTTGCGTAGTTTTAAAGATTTAAGCAGTCAAAGGGAAATAGGGACAGAAAAGGCGACTTTGTTTTATACTATGTAGTGATGTAGTGATGATAAATCAATTACCTATTATACTTATGAGTAATACTTTTTGCATCTACTACATTCATATTTGCATACACGTACGTTCTCCATCACATAACCTCTACCATGTAAGCTAATACAGTTTATCTCCATCCAAACGCTGAATGGGAGCGCTTAGTCGCTTTCAGCGCTATAGCGAAGCGATAAGTCTGCTTATTTTTCCGAGTAAACAGAAAGCTTGGAAAAATAAGCGGCATTATCGCTGAAAGCGAGAGTAAACAAGAAAGATTGGAAAAATAGGCGGCTCTATCGCTTGAAGCTCTATGCAAGTACCTATATCCCTATATATATAAAATTCTCGTGTCGCGGTGTTAGTTACCTATGTCCACCTAAACGGCTGAACCGATGTGTATGAAATTAATTGTGTATATTCGTTAGGTCTGAGAATCAATGTTGGGTCAATATCTAAGTTTTTTTTATTTTTTTATTTTTTTTTGTGTATGGCAAATCAACTTTTGCCGGGGCAGCTAGTTGTGTTTTATATTCCTTTCGTGTGTTGTGCAAATGAAGTATCTATTGCGGGTGTTGCTTTCTCCATACAAATTTTCCCCTATTTCAAGATTAATGAGCAATTACTATTTTTTCATCCAGTTTTTCTATATACGTGCTTCTGTGATTTACTTCATTTTGAGATTATTAATATTTATTTGCTTCATTTTATTAGTAGTCATATTTCCTTTAATAATTCTAGTTGTTTGAAAAAGAAATGCAAAGAAGCATTTGTAGGTAGGGAAGTAGGTACCTACAGCAATCCTAATAAAAAAATATTGCTCTAGTCAAAGACGTATAGGCATATTAAAAATAAATAATTAAATAAGTATTCTATCCGTTGTCTGGCCACCATAACATAAGCCTAGTCGTTTGCCTTTGGGCTAGATGGCGCTGTTTAAAAAGCCCTATTTATTTTTTATATTTTACCTCGGTTTTAGTGAAGTTATTCAGAAATAAAAAAGGGGAATACATTTACACAATCAAAACCCGCGTTTTACTCATGCGTAAAAAAATTAAGGAATTGGGTCAAACACAATCTAAGATTATTGTGTGTATCCGGAAGCATTTTAAATATGTAAATAATTTTATTCATGTCTTTATAATACAAGCAAACTGTATAACCGGTACGTAACAGAACAAAAAGCGACCTCACACTTCATTAAATCTCAAGTTCAACAGCTTTTTGAGTTCTTGCACTAAATTAACTCATACAAATGTATAGATTTTGTATTAGTTCTATGAATGATAGCTTATGTACAATTAGATAACGTAATGTCAGTGCGAAACCAAACTTTGTTTCGATCGAATGTGTTCACAGCATTTAAAATATGTTGTACACTGTGTTCTCAGTAATTATTTTTATGTTTTTGACATATGCGTTAAAATTTATAACAAGTAGTGAACCGAATATTATAAAATTTCATTTAAAGTTTGGTATATTTTACTTTTTTTCATCAATTTTCGCGGCAATTTTGTGGCCTTTTTTCCTGATCCGTCCTAAGGACATCAGGAATTGTAAGTAAGTATTGCAATTTTAGGTATATATACCAGCTATTACATCCTGTGACACTGACATATTAAATAATGATAAACTGATTGTGGCCAACTCAGTGGCCAAGTGCAAGCAACCTCTTACACAATTGATGTTCCGGACTATTTACTTTGAAATAACACACATGTTATTAGCAAATGAAACAGACGTGTAGGTACAACAATGCATTATTAGGTAGTAGTGGTAGTTATCTATGTACATTATTTCTGTTTTAATATTCACTCTTCTGACATTTATTTTAAAGAAAATGTTATTTTTTACTAAAAACCCTACAAAGGAAATTTTTAACACTTTCCTCATTTGCAACAATTGAAGTCTATGCTTTTTAACCGACTTCAAAAAAGGAGGAGGTGGTTAATTCGTCGCGTATATTTTTTTATCTTCCATTATCCGCCAAATTAACCCAATTACGAATTTAGAGAAGATTGCACGTCAAACTCCCATTTTTTGTTAATTCCGTTTATGGTTAATGAACATATCCTTTGAACTAGCTATGCCTCTAACGCAAATGGCTGAATGTCGCTTGGCTGAAACGTCTTCAGTTAGTCTTTTGTTGCATGAAAGGTTGCACATTTTTCCACAGGTCAAATAGCTCTTTTCAAATTAATAATGGCTCCTTTGACGAATCGTATCAGAATCATAATACGAATTGAATTTTTTTGTGTGGTTTTATATTAAGGTTACCGGCTCTTTCCCCATCCAAACGTATAGTCGACTGTTCCTCCCTGTATGACACTAGAACAAATATTTTTGTAGCATACAGCCTATAATTGCCATGACCATACCCCTTTGTCTTATTATTTTTTAGACCCTTACTTCCTATGATAATTAGAATATGGAAAAAAACAAGACATAGGGACATCGTCAGTGGCAGTTACAGGTTTTATGATACAAAAATTATTCAGGGATTAAACAGTCGACTACGTTTGTATGAAAAAAGAATCATGATAGTCGCGGCGATTTGTATGGTATAATCCGCGCGCAATGAGAATGGGATGGAACCTTGTCAAAGTAAATAAAAATGGGTGCGTGTACTTTTGTACGCGCGTGAGAAGTTATACTTCTTTGGCATTAAAAAAAAAAAAAAAAAAAAAACTCGTCCGACAAAAAACTCGTCCGACAAAAAAAACGTCCGACAAAAAACTCGTCCGGCAAAAAACTCGTCCGACAAAAAACTCGTCCGACAAAAGACTCGTCCGACAAAAAACTCGTCCGACAAAAAAGTCGTCCGACAAAAAACTCGTCCGGCAAAAAACTCGTCCGACAAAAAAACTCGTCCGACAAAAAACTCGTCCGACAAAAAACTCGTCCGACAAAAACTAGTCCGACAAAAAACTCGTCCGACAAAAAACTCGTCCGGCAAAAAACTCGTCCGACAAAAAACTCGTCCGACAAAAAACTCGTCCGACAAAAACTCGTCCGACAAAAAACTCGTCCGACAAAATACTCGTCCGACAAATATAAATAATTAATTACATTACAATAATAATGTAGTAGTAGTACCTCTTTGTACTTACTTAAACTATTTGGTTTTATGACAGCTGTCATCTTGCGGTTTGCGGACAACTTCAACATGGTTTGCGGTTTGCGGACAACTTCTCCCGTGAGAATTTTTGTGTGACGCTTTTGTAAAATTTCACTCTCATCATTTTTTCATAACGCGCCTAAAGAAGTATAACTTCAAAAAATGACAGAAAAGTAGCGTTAGCAAAAAAGTTCTGAATAATAATTAGGTATAAATTAGTTATTTGCACGGCTATAGTGTCGAGGATTTGAAACGGACCCATTGATTAAAAGAAAAATTATTATTGTCTGTGATAGATTGACTACGGAGCAATGGCGAATTAATTTTAAAAAATGTTGTTTCTCTAAAATTATAAACAAAACGAGCACATAAGGACTATCAGTATGTATGTTTGCCCGTGAAGTCTTCAGATACAGTAGAAATACCTATACGCTAACTAACTCTACTTGAAAATTGTCATTTTCGATATACTTTGACAAGGTTCCATCCCATTCTCATTGCGCGCGGATTATAATACAAATCGCGAATGGTGTATAATTGCAGAATTGGATTAGCGTGTTTCAATTCTGCTATTTGACACCGTTTTCCGGAACCATCTCACTGTTACTGATTTTCACCCGCCCCTAAGGGTGTACCTTTGGCAACTTAATTGAGATTAAATATCCTACCTATCTCCAAACAATTATCAGCGAATGTTTACAAAATGTATTATTTTACTCAATTTAATACGTAAGTCGACTTAGGTAAATTACTTACGTCTATAAAAATATTCCTTGGTGTAAATATGAACTTTGTTACTTAATTAATGTTTACGATTTAATATTTATTTCATGGATATTATTATATTAAAAGATCTTATTTTTAGCTTAAATTATAATTATCTGAAAAACAAAATTAGTTTTAATTTTAATTCGCAGTTAAACAAAATTAGATTATTATAAAACAGTGGTATTTTCTTAGTAATCAGACGTATATCTTAAACTAGCGACCCGCTCCGGCTTCGCACGGCTATATTATACATGTATTATAAATATAAACCTTCATCTTGAATCATTCTATCTATTTAAAAAAACCGCATCAAAATCCGTTGCGTAGTTTTAAAGATCTCAGCATACAAAGGGAAATAGGGACATAGGGACGGCGAAAAGTGACTATTTTATACCATGTAGTGATAAGTACTTACTTATATAACAGAGATAGATAAATACTGAGATTCTTGACATTCAAAACAGACTTGACTTTTTTTACATTTCATTTTCGAAGATCTAAGAAAGAATTACAACAACAAATAATAAAAAACTAATTTAATGAACTTTAATAATAATGAATTAAAAGTCCAAATGGGGGACCGTAGGAAGGCTGCCGAAAAGACTGCATGCGTTGCCTCATGCTTATTGGCAGTCCGAGCAGCAGCCTTTGGTCACTCAAAGCTAAAACTAGTAAAAAAAGAGAAATTCCTACTCACTACAATCACTACATAGTATAAAATAAAGTCACTTTTCGCAGTTCCCTATGTCCCTATTTCCCTTTGTATGCTTAGATCTTTAAAACTACGCAACGGATTTTGATGCGGTTTTTTTAATAGATAGAGTGATTCAAGAGGAAGGTTTATATTATGTACTAGCTGCGCCCCGCGGTTTCACCCGCGTAGTTCCCGTTCCCGTGGGAGTATTGGGATATAATATAGCCTATGTTACTCGTGGATAATGTAGCTTTCGAATGGTGAAAGAATTTTTAAAATCGGTCCAGTAGTTTTTGAGCCTATTCATTACAACCAAACAAACAAACAAACAAAGTTTTCCTCTTTATAATATTAGTGTAGATAATACATGCATAATATAGCCGTGCGAAGCCGGAGCGCGTCGCTAGTATATTATAAAGTCCTCGTGTCGCGGTGTTAGTTGCCAAACTCCTCCTAAACGGCTGAACCGATTTGTATGAATTTTTGACGTGACAACGTTTTATTAATTGGTTTGCCGGGTGACACTTCAAGAAACTGCGTTACGCTCCGCTGACGTTATGCGCTCACAATGAGAGCGAGTGAGAGGCACGCGTCCCTTCCACTCGGGCATGGTTAGCCCGCCTAAGAGCGAGAGAGACAGACATAAAAAGTGAAAGGCACGCGTCCCTTCCACTCGAGCACAGTTGTTGTCACGTAAAACTTTCGCCCGTATACCGACTTTACAGGCAACCAGTTTTTTTTTTGTGTATATTCGTTAGGTCTGAGAATCGAACGTTATTTTAATTTTTTCCTTTACTTTTTTGTATAGGGCAAAACAAAGTTTGCCGGGACAGCTGGTATCTTTATAAAAAAATTTCAGTCAATACCTAGAAAGTCAATACCTACCTATTTTCGATTTATTTATTTAATGTTTTCCATAACAAAGTACTTTTTAAAGAAATACTAAAGACTAACAGAATCGAACTGAATTTATTCGATATTCTTAGTGTTCCGTAAATACCTTACGTGGAAAAACTGGACCCTTTTAAATAAGATCACTTGGTTGTCCGTCCGTCTGTCTGTCAAGTCAAGATCCTTTTCTCAGGAACAGGTAGAGATTTGTTTATATCAATTAGACTAAAAAGGTCCCTAATGTCTCTACTGTCTGTTGAATGTTAAAATAAGACTAAAATATTATTTCTCACGTCTACGCGATCAAAAAAGTGTGCTATTCATATTTTTTCCTTTACATGTCCTGCATGCCTAGTTTTTTTCTTTCATTTTTTTAATTACGTGGTTCTAGTCTTGGGCCTCAGGAAGTAAGTACTCAGTAATTATTTGACCTATAAAACCTATTAAGGGTACTTCTAGTTCAACAAGGACTTATAGCAAAAATAATAGAAAATATCAGAAAACAAAAAGAAAATTAAAGATAGATAGATAGATAAACACTTTATTGCACCATAAAAACAAAAACGCAAAATGATTACATTTAATAAATAACACAAAATAAATTTTAACTTAGGTGACTATCTGCTAAAAGAAAATTAATATATCACTACATAGTATAAAATAAAGTAACTTTTCGCCGTCCCTATGTCCCTTTGTATGCTTAGATCTTTAAAACTATGCAACGGATTTTGATGCGGTTTTTTTAATAGATAGAGTGATTAAAGAGGAAGGTTTTTAGATATAATACATGCATAATACAGCCGTGCGAAGCCGGGGCGGGTCGCTAGTATAATAATATCTTACAATAATATGGCACAATGGGTGGCCTTATCGCTAAAAGCGATCTCTTCCAGGCATTAAAGGGGGTCAAAAAAGATACATCGATACTTGTTGTTGGATTCAGTAGCTATAAGTTTCGTTTATTGGTCGTGGTCTGATCGCGCAGTTCTATCAATCGAACCACGAGCAAATCAAATTGTCCGTAGTTCTATCAATCGGACCACGGGCAAAGTTTCACGACACCAACCTACTTAGTCAACATGATCAAAGTCATTGCCGTTGCCAAACAAGTCAACATTTTTTACAATAAGTACCTAAACTTGTACAAAACCTACGGAAAACGAGTCCGACTCACGCTTGACCGGTTTTTTTAACAAATTATAAGAACTGCCTTTGATCGAGTTTTTTTGTTGTTTTTGATAAACGAGCCAGAATATTCGGTCCCACCCTAAGATTTTTGAAGTTATACTTCTTTAGGCGCGTTATGAAAAAATGATGAGAGTGAAATTTTACAAAAGCGTCACACAAAATTCTCACGTCACACAAAATTCTCACGTCACACAAAATTCTCACGTCGGACGAGTTTTTTGCCGGACGAGTATTTTGTCGGACGAGTTTTTTGTCGGACGAGTTTTTTTTTTTTTTTTTTTTTTTTGCCAAAGAAGTATAACTTCTCACGCGCGTACATAAGTACACGCACCCATTTTTTTTTTTCAAAGAAACTAGATAGGTATAGTTAGTTATAACTCGCGACTTTGTTTGTCATGATTGTAGTCAATTAATTGAATGCTATTGGTTCCATGAAAAGATGAAGCGCGAGACAGACGCGAGTTTTTCTTCGCCGTGAATCGGCATCATAGGAAACTTAAATAAATAAATATAGCAATACAATTCACACAGCGAGCGCCATCTAGCCCCAAGCTAAGCATCTAGGCTTGTGTTATGTGAGCTAGACAACGTATACAATACTTACTTATTTACTTTTCTTTTGTAAATTTATACCTATTTTACATAATTATAGAACAACCCAGACTAGAAACAAATTTTAATAATTTACATAAATACTTGTTCGAGGCGGGAATCGAACCCAACGCGCCACAAAGGTCGTCACTACTTATCTATAAGATACCTAAATAACGCAATATAAATAAGTATTCACTTTTATATTTTTCAGCTTTGGCACCCGTATCGTCTCTTCAATCGTAAGGCGAATTTACGATGTGAAATTCGTTTTAAGAAATGGCGAGATATTATCGGAAGACCGTGGAGCGGTGATCGTGTCCAATCACCAATCCTCTCTGGATATACTTGGTAGGTACCGGAATATATATCACTACTTTGATATTCTTTTAAGAGGAAAGGGTACCGAACGGCCTCTCCATACAAACGTAATCGACTGTTTCCTCCCTGGATAATGACACTAGAGCAAATATTTTTGTTGCATAAAACTTATAACTGCCATGACCATGCCCCTATGTTTTGTTTTTTTTTGAAGTGAAAACTTCTTATGGCGCGTTGGGCACTTTTGTGGGTGAGCATTTTCAGCCGTTCTCGCGACAGATTTTGACGCGACAGATTTTGACGCGACAGATGAGATTTGACGCGACAGATGAGATTTTATTTGTGTTAGTCTTTTTGTTTAACTTATACTGCCATCTATTACACAAATTGAGAAACTTAGTTTCTAGAAAGACCGCTATTCGAATGTAGATGGCGCTGATTTAAATTTTTTACTGCCATCTAGCGAATAAAAAATAAACTATATTTGTTTAAGTGAGTGCTAAAAGATGGCAGTAGCAGATCGTTTCAAGAAATATTCTATGAGAAATAACAAGTTTATTGTTTTCACTTCTGCCTGCACTCCCGGAGTGCGCTGTTTTTTTTAATCTTAATTTCTATGATAATAATTAGAAAATGAAAAAAACCAAGATATAGGGGCATAGTCATCGCAGATATATAGGTTTTATGCAACAAAAATATTTGTGCTAGTGTCATTATCCAGGGAGGCAACAGTCGACTACATTTGTATGGACAGAGCGCCGGTATCCTTTCACCTTAACATAAGAATATCCTACTAATATTTTTATACTAGCTGCGCCCCGCGGTTCCACCCGCGTAAGTTCCGATCCATTGTTATATCAAAACAAAAAGTATTCTATAGCCTTCCTCGATAAATGAACTATCCAACACAAAAAGAATTTTTCAATTCGAACCAGTAGTTCTTGAGATTAGCACATTCAAACAAACAAACAAACTTTTCAGCTTCATAATATTAGTATAGTACAGATGTGAAAGTTTGTGTGTGTGTTTGTTACTCCTTCATACAAAAACTACTTGACCGATTGCGATGAAACTCGGTATGTATAGATAGCTGGAGACCTGGAATAACATATAGTTTACTTTTATCCCTATTTCTACGGGACTCGGACTTACTCGGGTGAAACTGCGGGGCGCAGCTAGTTGTTTATAACTGTATTTAGGTAATGATTACTACAATTAGTAATAGGTACGAGGTAATTAAAGAAATAGGCTCTGTTTTAGATGATTTACACCTCCACTTACATACCACGGACTCAGGAAGGGGTCACCCCCTGTCGAACTTTTAAAGATGCTAGTGGTAGGGGGTGGCCCACTACTCAAATTATACTAGTCATGGTCATGGCAAAAATAGCATATCACTCGATATTTCACACTGTGAAAAAAAAATCGCAAGTTGCAGATGCTACAAAAAATCCGTCTGACTGCTTACTAATGCTATTTTTTTTCGCAATCACCATCTTGGGTAGCTCGAGCATGTGGCTCGAGTACTGTTAAAGTACCGCGGGCGCGGGTTGTCAAATTAAATTGAATCTTATTGTCAACGCGTTTAAGATGCGATTTGCTTGATTTGAGAGTGTTTAAGTGAAGTTGAATCGTATTTTTAACCGTGTTAAGCTTTTATTTGCTTGTTGCTTAACTCAACTAGCAGCAAGCCTCTAAGTAAGATTTTTTGATTAATTATTTTGAGCGAAAAGACATTGACAGTCCCAAGCCTGTTAAAGTATGAGGGAAAGTTCATTGAAATCGCTAATAATTACAAAGTGAAAAATCATTTACATTAGCAGACCATGACAAATTGCGAAAAATAATTGTCACCCGTGTGAAAGCTATTTTTCACTCAGATGTGAAAAATAATTGTCACCCGTGTGAAAGCTATTTTTCATCAGATGTGAAAAATAATTGTCACCCGTGTGAAAAATAATTGTCACCCGTGTGAAAGCTATTTTTCACTCAGATGTGAAAAGTAGCAGTAGCATTCACACTGTGAATAATAAAATAATTTGTCACACTATCAATGATTTAAAAATAGCATTCATTTCCATGCCTAAATTATACATACTCAAACACACATACACACCCATCACACATCAAGATAAACTCCTGACGATAGCTCGCACATAGGAGACAATCCACAAAAACATTTTTTTTTACTTTTATCATCACATTCATTGTGTAGCTGCTGAAGTAGAAGCCTGATGCTCTGTCATAGAGTACCTAAATTATCCTAGTATAAACATCAGTCTCTCGAAATGTCTTCTTCTACTTCTTATTTTCCTTTTCTTTTTACTTGGAATCGGATCTTCTTATCACTTCACGCTCTGTTGGGTCGTCTCTACTTCTAAGTTTCTCAGTTCCTTCAATTGGACTGCCATACGTGCATGGTCTTTGAACATCCTTCCCTTCCCTCTCCTCTGTTATAGTGATACCCACAAATTGGAAGTTCCTTATCGAGGGTTGGCGAGAGGACCTAGCTCAATAAAAAAGTTACGCTTTACGCAAAAAATGTTAAACAAAAAACTGTAGAAGGGTCATACTATTAAAACCAAGGTCTACCCAAAAAGCTCTTGCATTTCAAAAATCTATGTTTGACCTTATTATCTAATAAAAACACTGTGGCGCCTTCTAATTAAACAGTTTTTTTACTTGATACCATTGTAATGAGAAAATAAACAATTTATTTATTACTTCCTCGTTATTGTCCCAGTTTAACACACTTAGTTGACCTTCCCTTCCATGAATTATCCACAACATAAACTGAACACAAACTAACATAAACTCAAGTTTGGTTACAAGCCCTAGTAATCACTTTGATGTTGCTCGCTAGAAAATAAAGTACGTAAGCTTTTACGATCATTTTCCTTAACAATTTTAACATTAATAAGTTTCTAAGTAAGATAACTGTTCTCTGAGTTCTTTTAAAATACCACCCACACCCAACTAGCCTATTTAGTCGAAACCTAATTTTACATCTGCAGTAATATAACTTCCTTGTTTTACGTTCATGTTGCAGGAATGTTCACAATATGGGACGTAGTCGGCAAGATAGCTGCAATAGCTAAGAAACAGCTGTTGTATGTATTTCCATTCGGGTTGGCAGCATGGCTCGCTGGCGTCGTTTTTATAGATAGGAAAAACCCTAAAATGGCGTACCAACAACTTAAGGCAACTTCTGATGTTATGATAAAACAGAAGGTTTGCAAAACTTTTTTTTTCTATTCCGAAAACTTATGTCGTAAGTTTTTTGCACGTGAATAGATTTTTAGCAATCAGAAGATAAGCCACGCGTCGAATTCGCCGATGCGACATCCAGGAACCCTATTTTTGAATCGTTCCCCCCTCGTCGAGCGCTCGATTTCTACTGATATTCGTTCGAAATCGGAAATTCGCTATTTTTGAATCGCTCGATCGTAACAAGTGGTTTATACCACTCGTCGCCGACAAGAGAGTGGTAGAATAAACGTCAAACAATAATAGACAAACATTTGGGAACGATCTTTGAAAATAGTTATATCTTTTGGGATTATTTCGGATGTTCGTCGGTAATTCCAGTTTTAAATTTTCTGCGTAAAACGAATAAAAATTGTCATTTCTAATTTCGACGACGAACGATTCAAAAATACAGAAAATTGGTGTCATGTGATGCGACTTGGAAGTCGAGTATAACTTGTAGGCGTATACGACAAAGCTATGTCACACGAGCGATTCAAAAATAGAGCTCCAAGACTTGATAACCTGATGAGATTGAGATTTAGAACACCAATAGAGGATATCTTCAGATATTGATAAAACCATTCCGGGTCAGCAGTGAGAAAAATTTGCTGAGAAGTGAAAAGTTATTATTTGGAAAGACTCTTTTGAACGACTGAAACCAATTACGTTATTGAGGTTACGGAGACTCGATTTGCAGAATTCTTCACGTCTCGAAAGTGGTCTCGTATTTTTCTCGACAATCACTGTCTGTTATCAATGTGTTTTTCAATTATGTTCTAAAATGATCACGAAAAATGTTTCAGTAGCTTTTTCATTACACAGAAAAAAAAAATCTTGAACTATAATTGATTTTGAAGCAAGAAATTATACTCTATAGACGCTAGAGAATAATATCTTGGTTTAAGGTGAAAGGGTACCTGCGCTCTCTCCATTCAAACGTAGTCGACTGTTTCCTCCCTGGATAATGAAATGACTAGCACAAATATTTTTGTGCCATAACACCTTTAACTGCCATGACTATGCCCCTATTTTTTGTTTTTTTTTTCTAATTATCATAGAAATTAAGATTTAAAAAATAATAATAAAAATAAAAACAAAATATGCACAATGTTTGCTCTAGTGTCAGTATCCAGGGAGAAAACAGTCTACTACGTTTGTAATAGTTTGTATGGAGAAAGCCCCCGGTACCCTTTCCTCTTAAGTAAAAAATCTTAAAATTATAAGCTGTATTCTTATTTAATAATAATTTCATTCTTATATAAGAATACTGCTTATTATTGTCAAGAACATTTACTAAAAACAAGATATTTATTATCTTGCGTCTAAAAGGTACATAAATTAAAAAAAAACTTTTTTTTTTCTGTGTAAAAACTATCAATAAGACCCATGCAAGCACTATTTTGTCTAACTATAGTGAAAGATTTGTATGCCTGCCTTGTAATAAATGTTATTGTTAATATAGACATTGTATTTCAGGCTAAAATTTGGTTGTTCCCTGAAGGGACAAGGAACAAGGACTATACGAAACTCTTACCATTCAAAAAGGGCGCGTTCACAATCGCCGTCGCCGCTCAAGTGCCGATCATTCCCATTGTGTACTCACCTTATTACTTCGTCAACGCACAGAAACACATCTTTGATAAAGGTAACTAGAACATGCGTCTCTATAGGCGCGTATTCTAACACCCTTACTCATAAACGTTTAAGAGGAAAGGGTATCCGGCGCTCTCTCCATACAAACGTAGTCGACTGTTTCCACCCTGGATAATGACACTAGCACAAATATTTTTGTCGCATAAACCTATATCTGCCATGACTATGCCCCTACGTTTTGGTTTTTTTTTCATATTCTAATTATCATAGAAAGTAAGAGTTAAAGAAACAAAATATATGTATAAAAAATAGACAAAAAATACATACATACAACCGAATTGAGAACCTCCTCCTTTTTTGAAGTCGGTTAAAAATAGATAAATAAAATGGTTATAAGTTTTATGCTACAAAAATATTTGCTCTAGTGTCATTATCAAGGGAGGAAATAGTCGACTACGTTTGTATGGAGAGACAGCCTGTACCCTTTCCTCTTAAGAGATATACCTTCTTGAGATGTGGATTGTATGTATAGCATGGGCGGAATTTATCCGTCTATGGTCTACCTTAAAAGATTAAGATTACTAATAGCCTTATTAGTCCCGATACCGAATGAATATCGGGATAAAAAGTAGCCTATGTTACTCCCAATAAATCAATATATCCAAGGTCCATCAAAATCGGTAGGTACTTACAGTAATTTCGCAGCCTATTCGTCTTTAACAAACAAACGAAAAAAAAACCTCATCATAGTTAACTTTGATTACTATAACGTGTTACACATCATACCAATAAGGAAGCATTTATGTATAAACATATTTTACTTTATAATAACGGATATCAAAGTAGGACAGGGTGATAGAACAATCTAGAAGCGGAACTTCGTTGTTACGTCGCCAGTTATCTTTAAATAATTTACCGAATTAGAGTAGCTCCTTACTATAAACTAATAAATTGACCTTCCTTGCAACCTTCTTCATTACATAGTATAAAACAAAGTCGCTTTCGCTGTCTGTCCCTATGTATTCTTAAGAGGAAAGGGTACCGGGGGCTTTCTCCATACAAACTATTACAAACGTAGTCGACTGTTTTCTCCCTGGATAATGACACTAGAGCAAATATTTTTGGTGTATAAAACTTGTGACAGCCATGACCATGCCCCTATTTTTTTATTTTTTTTTTATTTTTTATTTTTTTAAATTTTAATTTCTATGATAATTAGAAAATTAAAAAAAACCAAAACATAGGGGCATAGTCATGGTAGTTATAGGTTTTATGGCACAAAAATATTTGCTCTAGTGTCATTATCCAGGGAGGAAACAGTCGACTACGTTTGTATGGAGAGCGCGCAGGTACTCTTTCACCTTAAATCTTTAAAACTACGCAACGGATTTTGATGCGGTTTTTAATAGATAGCGTTAGCGAGCGGGTCGCAAGTTATTCATATAAATGCTAATTCTATAAACACGGGTCGCGATGAGTTCAAACTACTAGTTATTTTAATATATAGCTGCGCTCCGCATAAGTCCCGATCCAGTGGGAATATCAAAATGAAAAGTAACCTATAGCCTTCCTCCTTAAATGGACTATCCAACACAAAATTTAAAAAAAAACGTGTGGCACTCGAGGACTGCCGCGGTAAAGCTATTGCATAAAAAGCAAGAAGTAATCCCTCTTCCTATAGTTCCTATAAACGCTCGAGAATAATTTCTTGTCTTAGTAAATGTTCTTAGTAAATAAAAAAAAGTCGTCCGACATTTGTCGTCCGCCATTTGTCGTAAAAAAAAAAAAATAAAAAAAAAATGTCATCCGTCAATAGTCGTCCGTTAATAATCGTCCGTCATTTGTCGGGGGTGTTAGGTGTTTTCGTTACGGAATTTCTTGATTCGCCCCCCAAGGCCCGCGATAAAATCTATGCAATAGCTTAAAAAATTCAATTCGAACCAATAGTTCCTGAGATTAGCGCGTTCAAACAAACAAAGTCTTCAGCTTTATAATATTAGTATAGATCTATAAATAATTTACCAAATTACAGTACCTACCTACTTACTTTATAACAATAAATCGACCTTCCTTGCAACCTTCTTTAGTCATATAAATGCTCATTCTATAAACACGGGTCGCGATTAGTTAAAACAACTATAGCTATTTTAATATAGCTGCGCTCCGCGGTTTCCCCCGTGTAAGTCCCGATCCCGTGGGAATTTCAAAATGAAAAGTAGCATATAGCATTTCTAGATAAATGGACTATCCAACACAAAAAGATTTTTTCAATTCGAACCAGTAGTTCCTGAGATTAGCGCGTTCAAACCAACCAATTCTTCAGCTTTATAATATTACTAGCAACCCGCTCCGGCTTCGCACGGCTATATTATGCATGTATTATACATATTAACTTTCCTCTTGAATCACTCTATCTATTAAAAAAACCGCATCAAAATCCGTTGCGTAGTTTTAGATCTAAGCATACAAAGGGACATAGGGATATGGGGACGGCGAAAAGTGACTTTATTTTATACTATGTAGTGATAGTGATAGTGAAGTATAGATCTATAAATAATTTACCGAATATACCTACTTACTTTATATAAATAAATCGACCTTCATTGCAACCTTCTTTATTCATATAAATGCTCATTCTATAAATAAAGGGTCGCGATGAGTTATAACTACTAGTTATTTTAACATTTAACCGACGACGTTTCGATCGAGTTTCACCGATCGTGGTTACGCAAAGACATAAATACTCTTCAGGACACTGAAGATGGCTGTAGTGATTGCGACATGTAGTTTCATTATAAGCCTTTAATTAATGCTTACTTATTATGTTTAACACTGCAACAGCGCCATCTAACCCTAAGCTAAGCGACTAAGCTTATGTTATGGTGCCTAACATCAGATAGAATTCTTGTTTGTAAGTACATACTTAAAATGCATACAGAGATACCTAGACCAGGAACAAATAAATAAATAAATATTTATTTGAGTCGGGAATTGAACCCGCAACCTTCTGAGGGGGGGTTGTTCGCCCATTGTACGACAAAAATTGTACGGTTGGGCGTACCTACTATGATACTTTGTAGCCATCGAATTAGACATGACTTTAATCGCTCCATTTCAAATATACTTACAGTACAATCTCACTAATCCGGCACTATTAAAAACCGGAGGGTGCCGGATTATTGGAATGTTCGGATTACTGGATTATACTGAAAAAATCACCAATCTCCATTTTATTATTCAAATCTAGTGTCTTGTGTTTGCGTTTATTTGTCATTTTTAACTATAAACTATTCTCACTTGAAAAAAACAAATACGTTAGCACGTGCACGTGATAAGTTTTGAGGTTAGACTGCTAGTCGACGACGCAGCGACCAAGCGCACAGGTATAGAGGGGTGAGGGAGGCGTGGGCGGAGGGTGCCGGATTATTGGACGTGCCGATCTATCGAAGTGCCGGATTAGTGAGATTGTAGGTACTGTACTTTCAAAAATATTTGTAATCTTGGATCTTTGTGAGCATGATCACAAAAAACCCCATGAGTTTCTTATGCCTTCTTCTCATTTGTGGGTCCGTTCCGAAGGCTCATGTGCCGAAGGTACACAAGCTAACTTAATTTTTTAGATGTTTCAATATGATTTCAAATCTATACCACTATCACTACATAGTATGAGGTTTTTTTTAATAGATAGAGTGATTCAAGAAGAAGGTTTATATGTATAATACATGCATAATATAGCCGTGTGAAGCCGGAGCGGGTCGCTAGTTAGGTATACAAAATTCTCGTGTCGCGGTGTTAGTTCCCAAACTCCACCTAAACAGCTGAACCGATTTGTATGAATTTTTGAAGTGAAAACTTCTTATGGCGCGTTGGGCACTTTTGTGGGTGAGCATTTTCAGCCGTTCTCGCGACAGATTTTGACGCGACAGATTTTGACGCGACAGATGAGATTTGACGCGACATATAGTTTCTAGAAAGACCGCTATTCGAATGTAGATGGCGCTGATTTAAATTTTTTACTGCCATCTAGCGAATAAAAAATAAACTATATTTGTTTAAGTGAGTGCTAATAGATGGCAGTAGCAGATCGTTTCAAGAAATATTCTATGAGAAATAACAAGTTTATTGTTTTCACTTCTGCCTGCACTCCCGGAGTGCGCTGTTTTTTTTAAGTAGGTATATTTTTGATAGGTTTTTTTTCCTTTTTTTGCATATGGCAAAACAACGTTTGCCGGAACAACTAGTTAATAAACAATTTTTACTTTGACTAAATCTAATTTTTTTTGCAGGTTTCATTATAATGCAAGTTTTAGAACCGGTCCCCACCAAAGGTTTGACAATGGACGATGTCCCTGATCTCATTGAGAAAATTCATAAAAAAATGTCCATGACATATAAGGAGCTCTCTAAAGAAGTACTTAATGATTTACCGGCAAATTACCCTTACACTAATAGAGGATAGTTTAGACTTATATATTATTTATTAACTATCCTAGTCTTAGATTTAATTTAAGCAAAGGCGGACTTCTACTGATGCAGTCTTTGTAATTTAAGTTTTTTGTCGTGTTTATTATTTCACAGGTAAAAAATTATACAATGTGACCCTGTAAGAGCTTATTCACACGATTCGTCTTTTTACCCTATCGTCTTTTTTCACGATTCGTGATTTTTTTGACGGCAGCAATGGTGTTTATAACCGTTTTCACATGAATAAGGAATTGTGAAAAATGACAGATAGGTACCTACGAATTAATTACTAACCGTCTTATAGTAAACGCGTTCGTTAAAAAAACACGAATATAGTCAATGACGAATTCCGTGTGAATGAACCGAACACCTTAGGAAGCCCCAGTAATATAATTGGAGAAATGTAAGGAATTTTCAAGATGTAGAAACACCCTTATTGGCTGTCGGTTAGGTAAATAAATAAATATTTCAATTTCAATTTATTTATTGTTTGTCACAGGTAATAGGTTCTTAAAAATAGCAATATAACATAGTTCCTTTGTAACAATACCACTATATTGCAGGACATACCACACAACGTCATCTAGCCCCAAGCTAAGTAACTAGACTTGTGTTATGGATGCTAGACACCGGATGTACTACTTATATACTTTACCTTTTGTAACTATATACTAATAATACATAGAAACAACCAGACCACAGACAAATATCTAATCATAAATTCTTGTCTGAGGCGGGAGTCGAACCCGCGACCTTGTGTTAGGCTGTCCGGCGTGGTGACTATTGTGCCAATTGGGTTGTCAAATAACACCATATTTACCTAAGGCCCCCCGCTGCTAACAAGGGTGCCTTAGTGCCTTTGCATTATGCCATGCAGCAAAAAATCCTCAAATTCTGGCTTAAACAAGTTATATTTCCCAAACTTATTTTATTGTAAGTTTACAGGGTTTTCTTTACACACTGTATAGTAACTTTATACTTTTTTTATTTAATGATACTCCCAATTATATGTCAGTTGTTTCAATTCCCTGATATTTCTAATAATAAGTGCGCCTGTGTTAAAAGTATACGCTATTGTTAATTTCCAATATTTTACTGTTTTCAGTAAATATTTGTAAAATAAATAAAATAAGTTTAAGTAAGTACCTACTCTACCTTTTTTATTCTGATACTCTGTGTTATATAAATAGGTAAGATATAAATATATTTAAAATATAAAAATGAATCGGAAAATGTGTTGGTAAGCGCATAACTCAACAACGCCTGGACCAATTTGGCCAATTCTTTTTTTGTTGTGTTTGTTATTGTTCGGAGAAGGTTCTTATGAAAGAAAAAATTAAGGAAATTTCGTAGAAAATTATTACGCGGGTGAAACCGCGGGGCTCAGCTAGTTTAAAATAAAATATATTGGTAACTTTGTTATTAATAAAGTATCTTTCCACAGCGTAAAAACGAGTTTACAAAGCAAAAAAGATAATTGTTAATGTTTTCCAGTCTTTTTACATGTGTTTAATTATTTTAGGGTTCCATACCTCAAGTGGGAAAAACGGTCCCTTATGGGTTCGCTGTATCTGTTTGTCTGTCTATTTGTCAAGACCCTTTTTTCTCAGCAACGGGTAGAGGTGTCTAGTTAAAATTTATATACAATGTGTTTCAGCGAAGGGGTATTAATACGAAAAAGGGTTGTTCTAGGCGTCTAGACGAACAACTTTTGTTCTACGACTTTTGGAAATTCGAACTTTTTTTTCGATAATTCTGAGGGAATTTTTACTTGAAAATCAGCTGTTTCATACAAAAACTTCGAACTAAATGTTCGAATCTCCAAAAGTCGTAGAACAAAAGTTGTTAGCCTAGACGTCTAAAACAACCCACTTTCGTATTAATACCCCTTCGCTAAAACACATTGTATAGTTACTTTACTACATATTAGGCGTAAAATAACAAGTCTCTTATCATAAATATATGGCTACATAAATATTTTTTGCGATACCTAAACGTATTAATTTTCGACTCTTTTGTTTTTCTGAATGTTTCCTTTACGTGTGCTGTAAGATCTTGTTTCTTGCCAAATTGAAAAGTTCTAAGTCAACAGGTAGGTACGGGTAAGTACTTGTAAATTACTTAGACTTACTACTAGAATTGTAAAATTTGATAAAAAGCAAGTAAAGGGGAAATTCCTAGAAACAAAAACTCCTAAATATCGGGTAAGTATTTTTTTATAGGGCGTAGAGGTAGTATATTTTTAGCGATTGTAAATCCAGGATGTAGAAACGAAAATTTTTGTTAAGTTACCTAACCATACCTTGCTTTTATAAAACGTTACGGAACCCTCGGCGCGCGAGTATTTTAATTAACCTTTACGTACCTAAATGCATGTTATTAGTATTGGTAGTTAGTAGGTATGGTATTATAAAGTACCTGACATGAACCAGGTAGAATTCACTCAGATCATCGACCTTATCCGAACATCCATCGTGGAGTAAGTATCTACTCGAAGGGTTTAGTTTAAGGTGAAGTAGGACCTGAAAACCCCTATCTCTTTCACACACGCGCGCCTCGCGATGACTCTATCCCTTTCCCACGCCCGTGCATCGCGATGACTCTATCCCTTTCCCCCGGCCGCCGCGAAATGACCGTTTTAACTGTTTTATGTAATTAAAAGACTCACATCTAATTTTAATGAAAACCATCTGTACTACCTTATGGAATTTGATGTAAAGTTTATGTAAATATAAATTTTGTACTTGTTTTTTGTTTACAATCACGATAAAATTGAAAAATCTCGAAAAAATAGACGATTTTTTAGGATTTTACGATTTTTTTCTATCGAGGCAAATCACCCTAATCGTGTTTTGAAGTGTTTGACAATACAAAGCATTTCTTCACCTTTACGACAGCTGGAATATCATTCTATGGATTTTAGCGGTTAATAAACAAAAACTAAAGACACCTCTATCGCGCTTCTGGTCTTATCACTTCGGCTTAACAAAGCAAACAAAGTTGAAAAGGTAGGTACCTATCTAGAATACCTATTAATTTAACGGCATCGGACCACATCGATCCCGCATGTGCAAAAACCAGTTTGATGAAAATGTCACAGAATCGGTAATAAAAAAACGACAAAATAAATAGATACGATGAAAAATGCAAGAGGCTGGATAATTTTCTGATCGTGGCTTAGTAGATCTTGACTATTTACTTCTTAGTACGGGTTTGTATCCACGGATCTCGTGATCCTGAAGGCCAATTCTCGTAAATAATATTGTTTAAATTACATTTCAATATCATCCCGATTGCATTTCAATTGCAAAAGTCAGTTTTTTTTTTTACAAAAAGCTAACTTTGAGCGTGTTTTGAGCTACTTTGAGGGTATTATTTGTGATCAAAATGCAATCGAAATGATATTGAAATGTAATTTGAACAATGTTATTTACGAGAATTGGCCTTCAGATAAATTAGCCACTGATCATGCCAAGTTGTATCCACGGCTAGCACTCCTTTTTTCATCGATGATTTTTTTACGGATGCATCCTCCCTCCACCCTGATGGGCGACGGAGGTATGTGGGACTGCCTTCAGCCTGAGGATGGTAGGCGGCCGGAGGCTTAGCCACTAAAACCCATCGGTGTTCCGCCAACAGTCGAGGTCCGACGGAGTTGCGCAGTAGGTACTTCTGTGAACTGATAGCACTCCTAGCAATATATGTTTCGACATGGGTAAGTAAAGTTCCTAACTTATTACGAAAGAGGGTGATGTCTCCTTAAACAATTTCGGCAACAAAATCGGTCAAAAAGAGGATATTTTCAGTTTAAACGCGATAGAGAGAATAACTTTTATTTGAAACTAGCTGCGCCCCGCGGTTTCACCCGCGTAATAATTTTCTACGCAATTTTCTTAATATTTTCTTTCATAAGAACCTTCTCCTGACAATAACAAACACAACAAAAAAAAGAATTGGCCAAATTGGTCCAGGCGTTGTTGAGTTATGCGCTTACCAATTACTAAAATTACCTTTAATTTGATTCCAAAGTGGTGCTGCTAGGATTGACAGTTTTCTCAAAAACAAAGAAATAGTTTACTGTTTCTTAAAGTTGAATTTTGTTTGATGATGAATGATGAAAACATTATTCTGAATAGTTATTTTTTTAATTTCTTTATAAAAAACGTGCTAGAGTATAAAATTGACAATTAATAAACAAACATATAAAACCAAAATTCCTGGAAAACGCTTTCAAGGGGTAGTTTTTCCTAAAAAACTAAAACACGTGCCAGAATTACGTAGCACCATAGGAGAAGCCCAGGGTTTTCAAGGATGAAAACTCAGGTATAGACTACTCTCGGAGGGTCTAATAACATATTAAAAAAATATATTTCATGCGCTTTTCCGATGTATAGCGTTTTTGTGTCCATTTTTACTGGCCGAATTGAAAAAAAAGTAAGCATATTTCGAAAATTATAAGTCCTATCAACATACGTTCAAGACAATTATTATAGAGAATTTAATGAAGAACAAATTGGTCATTAACAGTTTTGATGTAGCTTTAATCGTTTTTATAATAAAATCAAGGAACTCATAAGGGTTGATACAAAACAGGGTCGAGGGGGCGTTAAAATCACTTTACAGCTTCTAAACTATAAGTCCGATCTACATACTTTCAAGGTGATTATTGTAGTGAATTAAATGAGGATCATATTGCTCATTGACAGTTTGGTTGTAGTTTGAACCGTTTTCATACAAAATGCAAAAAACTCTAATTTGGCACAAAAAAGGGGGGAAAGGGGGGGAAACAATAATTTCTCGACGTGCTTCCATATCAAAATTGAAGCACATATATGACAGCTATGCTTTCTTCACGATGGGACCGTATTTTACGTTAAGGACCTGGAGTAGTGGTACATTTCAAAGTAGGGTGAAATGAGTAGTAGTGTCGGTAGTGGAGCAAGGTATGTAGATTCATTTGATGTTTTTTAAATAAAGTTTCTCTCATTTGTTTCCCCGGTGCAGGTAATCTTTGTCGGTGGTCATTATTTTTTTCAGTTCAAAAAACTAAGCTTTATTTTGAAAATTGTTAAATTTGTAATTATGGTTTGAGGCTTATAGTGTTAACAAGGGTTTCTTTGTTGTGAAACGAAAGGAAATCGCTACTCTTTAGCAGTTCCAGAAAAAAACCGATATGAAAAATTATTAACTTTTAATATATAGATAGAGATATAGTCGGAAAACTTCTAGGCACAATAATTTACAGGATATATTCCAGCGTCTACTTATTTCCTTCGATCCATTTATTACGAGTTTAGGACCTTTGCCCAAATTAAACCATAAACAATGTGAACGAGAAGCAAGGAATATGTTTTTGTTAGATCAATCGGCAATCACAGACAACGCTTCTAGTGACTCGGACCACTAAAATTATTTTTAAAATAAAACACCATTTAAGTCTATATTTATCCCACCCATTTTCTGTAAGTATTTAAGAGAATCGTGAGCTCTCGATACGCGGCGCAAGTAGGTATTTTCAAAAATGACGGGTCATTTTTGAAAATACCTACTCGCGTGTATCGTGCGATAGAGAGAGTTTAAGTTCGAACGTAATTGCCTACATTTTGCTTTTTAAATAATGTTGCGGGCCGTAACGTTTTTACCCCTTTTATCCTTCACAAAATGAAGTAAATTTGGTCTCATTTAATTCACTGCATCTTATTCTAGGTTTATACGTCTTTCTTTTTTGGTAATTCAGTTTAGTCTATTAAAAAACAATTGAAACGCTCGATGAAGTTTTTAAGTAAAAATATAGATTTTAGATATTAATAACTTTTATCTTAGGCAATATTTCTTTAAAATAAAAACGGTTCTACCTAGTTTTTCTATTAGATCTAGAACATTTTCAAAAAATATCAAAGTCGGGTTCGGTTATAGGGGGTAAACGTTACCGCTTTTTGTATGGAAATTTACAGCTTCACAGTGGTCTTAAGTTTTGAGCATAACCTTGTATGGGAAGAAGGCGTATCTGCTGCCCCAAACAGAAAACGTTTACTTTGGAAATATAAGTGGATGACAAAATATTACCTAGATTTACAAAGACAATTTAGTTCGTTGCTTTTGAAAATTAGAATCCTTCGTTCGTATCATTATTAACAGCTTTAATTAAATTCCAGACGATTAACTGGAAGCGCTTTTAGAATCAAACTGTGTCTGTAGGTTTTTTTTTAAATACCGATCTTGCTTTAGAAAAATTCTTTCCAAGAATCCTACGTCATTATAAATAGCTAAGACTAAATTCCTGTCGATTTTAATAGGAGATATTTCTCCCAAAAAAAATAGGTTGTCTATAATACGGACGATAATTTTACCTGATAACGGCATTAGACGATAAATACTCCATTTTCATATATAAGGCGCCCGGTATGAGAAAAATCCGAAGGGTAAAACCTACTAACAAGTAACGAAAATCGGTCACGTTTTTGGTCACGTTTTTAGAAAGTTGCGCACCTTTAGTGCGCAACTTTCTAATTTTATTTTTAATGACGACTATTGACGGACGACAAATGTCGGACGACAAATAGTCGTCCTTTTTTTTTTATTTCATCTAAAACTGTTTTTGCGTATGGTTAGATACTCGTAGTAAACTCCAGTCGTGCGTCGGAGCTGACACACACACTTTTTTTTTTTGTTTTTTCCTTTTTTTTTGTTTTTTTTTTATTTATTGCCCTTTTTTTTCTTTGTCTTCTATTCGTGACTCGGCACCATAACACAAGCCTAGATGGGCGATATTATTATTAAATACGGACGATAATTTTAGGAAGCATTAGTTGCTGTTGAACGTGAGCGTTTTGGGAACGTGAGCGATGTCGTCACACTTTTTTGTGAGTGCTGCCGGTGTTCATCAAAGTTCAAAAACGATGGCGTAAAATGGGTAGTTTTGGTACCTACATAGACTACCTACCTGTTCAAAATATGATTACACATCATGTTAAATTAGTGGGTCAGCTGGCCGATTCTCCTATTTTAGGGTTCCGTACCCAAAGGGTAAAAACGGGACCCGATTACTAAAATCACTGTCCGTCTGTCTGTCTGTCTGTCACCAGACTGTATCTCATGAACTGTGATAGCTAGATAGTTGAAATTTTCACAGTTTTTATCTCTGTTGCCACTATAACAACAAATACTATTTAAATAAATATTTTCGATGTATGGAAATGTATCTTTCCATTTTAGTAGGTAATAAAATTAGGTAAGTATGTTATTCATATAACCGTAACGAACGCTTTTATAACCCAATCATTTTTGTAAAAATTGGACACAATAACAGTACGTCAAAAATATTGATTTAATGAGTTAACCGCTAGAAAACAATTAACTCTGTTATTTTAATAATTAAGATGAATATTAGTAAAAAAAAGAAGTTAGGTATATTTTTCCGGTAAAAAAACATAGTAACGCGCTGGAAATCACTGACAGAGCTGGGCTCTATTTTTTAATCGCTCGTGTGACATAGCTTCGTCGTATACGCCTACAAGTCATGCTCGACTTCCAAGTCGCATGACACCCATTTTCTGTATTTTTAAATCGTTTGTCGTTGAAATTTGAAATGTCCATTTTTATTCGTTTGACGCAGAACATTTAAAAACCAGTAATTACCGACGAACATCCGAAATAATCCCAAGAGATATAAATATTTTTCAAAGATCGTTTCCGGACGTTTGATGCTTGTTTAACGGGTGTATGTTAAAATGTATAAACTCAAAATACATAACGTTATAATTCATAAAGTTAAAATACCGAAAATCAAAATACATAATGATCAAAATACATAAAATCGAAATAAATAAAATTTGTTTCAAATAATATACGAAATACATAATGACAAAACGTATAAATTTAAAATACATCAATTCAAATAACATATATCTAAAACAAATAAAGATTTAAATGAATAATTGACTTTACGTATAAAAAAACCGGTCAAGTGCGAGTTGGACTCGCGCACGAAGGGTTCGTACCATTATCATCACATAAAAATCACGTCTGTTAAATAGGAGTCATAAAAAAAAGGTGGCGCTAGTGGTAAAAATACATGAATCAAGGGTAAATGACGGTTTATGACGTGTTATGACGATATTTGTTTAGTTTCATCATTCTCTAATTTTTGAAGTTACAGGGGGAGTTACACTTTTTACCACTTTGGAAGTGTCTCTCGCGTAAACTATTTAGTTTAGAAAAAAAAGATTTTTAAAACCTCAATATCATTTTTGATACTAATCCATAGATATCCCACACGTATGGGTTTAATGAAAATTTTTATTTTGAGTTTCAGTTCTAAGTATGGGGAACCCTAAAATTTATTGAATGTTTTTTTATTTTTGTGTGAAAATTCTACTTACCAAGTTTCAACAGTATAGTTCTTAAAGTATCGGCAAAAAGTGGCTGTGACATACGGCAGACAGACAGACATGAAGAATCTATGAAGGTTCCGTTTTTTGCCATTTGGCTACGGAACCCTAATACGAACAAAGCAAACTTTTACAACAAAAAGTTCAAAATATCGATAGTCATAATACCTATGTTCAAAATTCAAAATTTATTACAGAATAAAATGTTCAAAATATCTACGTAAAAATGCCCATAATATAAAATACACGCTGCCCTAATCAAGTAAAATAGGTAGAATTCGGTTCCCTCCGGCCGCTGCCCGGCTCGTGTGTTGTGGTCTCAGTTATAACCTAACCTAACCTATCCGTGTCGATTCTGTGACAGAAACCCCCTACCCAGAACCGACATGGATAGGTTAGGTTCGGTTTGAACTGCGACCACAACGCACGAGCTGAGCGAGCGCAGCGAGCTGTGCCGCGGCAGCGGCCGGCGAGTTTTAGAACCGAATTCTACCTATTTTACTTGGTTAGCGAGGGTGTAATTTATAAAAAAAACAGCGCACTCCGGGAGTGCAGGCAGAAGTGAAAACTGTATATCTGTGTAAAATCTCATATGTCGCGAGAACATACGCAAAAAGAGTTTTAGATGAAAAAAAAAAAAATTGTCGGACGACAAATAGTCGTCCGACATTTGTCGTCCAACAAATTGTCGTCCGACATTTCTCGTCCGACATTTGACGTCCGTCAATAGTCGTCCGACAAATAGTCGTCCGACAAATAGTCGTCCGACATTTGTCGTCCGTCAATAGTCGTCCGACATTTGTCGTCCGTCAATAGTCGTCCGTTAAAAAATACCATATGTACGTCTTAATACACTCACAGCCAAATTAAAAACAGTAGGCCCAGGCATACATTTTCGCCGCGCCGTAGAGAGGGGATAGCTGTCTACTCTCCATCCGTCTTACGCTTTTTCGATCAGGTCACGTGTCCTGACGCGAGTTTAAGATTTTATACCCATTACAGAAAAAGTGCTCAACGCCGCTAAAGAAGTTTTCACTTCAAAAATTAAAACCGCAGGTGAATTCATTGTAGTCAAATTAACCGTCAGAACTACCAGTACCGAAATTTACCTACCGGCTACTGGTTTTTGTTTACATGAACCTAGGTACAACTTATATATTCTGATAGTTATACATTTTAAAGTTAGGCTTGATGATTATTATGTGTTATAAGCATTATAATTTTTAAATATTATATATTTAGAACTTTATGAATTTACAGTTTATGAATTTAAAACTTATGCCATTTAAGTTTATGTATTTTGAATCATTATGTATTTTGATTTTCGGTATTTTAACTTTATGAATTACAACGTTATGTATTTTGAGTTTATACATTTTAACATACACCCTTGTTTAACGTATATTCTACCTCTCGCCTGTCGGTGACGAGTGGTGGAGACCACTCGATACGATCGAGCGAATCAAAATAGCAAATTTCCGATGTCCAACGAAAATCAGTAGAAATCGAGCTCTCGACGCGGGGCGAACGATTCAAAAATAGAACCCCAAGGCCTCGAGGGACTAATAGCACATGAGTAGAGATTATTTACTCATGTGCTAATAGCTTGTGCTAATAGCACATGTCTTTATTACTCATGTGCTAATAGTGCCTATGACCACCTTCCGACGCTATCATCTGGCTATGGACAAGGACATCCGGTTGTTCAGCCTTTTTTTTATTACCTTAAAAAGTATACACTTTTATATTTATGTAGTTATATATATTTGGTATTCAGATCGAAGATCATCTCTCAATCTATCGCTACTCAATTTATAGCTTTTGTGTTTTAATAAAAAACCTCCCTCTACCGAGTAAAGTAGGTACTATGACTTTGACGTACAACAAATGTTTAAGCCGAAGTGTTTAATAGTACATTGTTACCCTAGGTGTGAAAGTCACTAATTCAGTCCCGAGACGCAGTTTAGGGTTCGAGGGACTAAATAAGTCTTTCACCCGAGGTAAACACTGTGCTTTTCATTACGAATAATACATAAAATTCTTCCTAACAACGAGAGTCAATGAGAGACTCCATACCTACTACCTGATCCTCTTACAAGGTTGGGACCAAAGAGGTTATACAATAAGTAGTGTTTTAACCGACTTCAGAAAAGGAGGAGGTTCTCAATTCGTCTGTATATTGTTTTTTTTTTTAGGTTTTTGTTGTATTCAATACTCAAATACGTCGGTACTTACCGAAGAGATTTTTATTAATGAGTTAATCCAACACTGGGAAATGACGCGAAGTCCGTAGATTTAAATTGAAGTTTTTGTAACACGGTTTGTCTAGAAAATGGTATTTACACAAAATAACACAAGCATAAATGAAAACCAGATTAATTTAACACAAAAACATAATAAAATAACAAAAAATAGTCCTAATTAATACGTTTGAAAAAATTTGAAAATGCTAGCATTTCCCACCAGTTTTTAGGGTTTTTTTTACTCAACGAACGACACTGACCACACGGTCGCATAAAGCCACATCAGCAACATCTCGACATGGTGCGGGCGGCGGCGCGGCATGTTCATAGGTCGCTATAACCATTTTTGTCTATACAATTTTTTTATCAAAAAAAAATATCTTGAACTAAATATATCTACTTGAATTCGATTACTGAGAAAAAACCTACTAAGTATTCAACTCTGGCAGTATGCATGAGCCGTGCCAAGCCATAATTGTTATTCTTTGGTGTTACATAAAGCAAGGAGGTTAGGTTTTTGAAGTTCCTAATGCGTAATGATACTGATACTGGCTATATACATGCAGATTGCACAAGCCGTGCGAAGCCATAATTTGACATGACAGCTGTCAGTGAAAGCAATTATCCCTAGGGCTGGAAGTTTTTCTTTCTGCACGCTCTTCAGGCACCTTTAGACCTACTTTCGCAGTATGAGTAATGAAAAACAGTTTTTGGGTATCAACTGCTAAAATTCAAAGAATGATATTCCTACTGTATAAAGGTGAAGATATGCTCTGTATTGTCATACACTTCGAAACACGACTGGAGTGATTTGCCTCTATATAAAAAAAATCGTGAAAATCGTAAAAACTCGTAATTTTTTCGAAAAGTTTCAATTTTTTGGCGATTGTAAAGAAAAAACAAGTAAAAAATTGATATCTTCATAAACTTTACATCAAATCCCATAAGGTAGTACAGATGGTTTTTCACTTAAATAGATCTTCTATTTTTTTATTTTTTAAATAGGTCTTTTATTTACATAAAACAGTAAGATAGGCCATTTCGCGGCGCGGGCGTGGTAAAGGGATAGGGGTTTTCAGGTCTTAGTTCACCATAAGAGTCAATACAACGATTAAATTCATAGAAATCACTACATAGTATAAAATAAAGTCACTTTTCGCCGACCCTATTTCCCTTTGTATGCTTAGATCTTTAAAAATATAGCCCTGCGAAGCCGGAGCGGGTCGCTAGTAATTGATAAAAATTAAACGTAATTAGTGTATTCAACACATATTCAACATTAATTGTTTATGTCACAATCACCGTAATATATAGTGACTCGGGTCTGGAGTTTTTTGATGACGTCAAATTTTATATTTAAACAAGGAAAACTAGAATACAGTGACCATAAACAATAGGCAAATTACAGCGAAAATGGAACGTTTACCACAGAATATATAATAGTAAAAGTACCTACATCTACCTAATGGCTAATACCCAATATTTTTACCCGACTGCAAGGAAAGAGTTATGTTTTTCGCGCCTATCTTGTATGTTTATATGTTTGTAATGTTCTTTATTCCCTTACATCTACCAAACTACTCGATGGAATTCTTTAATTAAGAGGAAAGGATACCTGGCGCTCTCTCCATACAAAAGTAGTCGACTGTTTCCTCCCTGGATAACGACACTAGAGCAAATATTTTTGTTGCATAAAATAAAACTCATAACTGCCATGACCATGCCAGATTTGTCTCGTTAGTCCAAGTGTTCTTGGATAAGTGACATAAAAAAAATTTAGGGGAGGTAGATTTTATAATTTAAGGTGAATTTTTTTTACCCCTTTGATTCGACAAACTATGTTTTGTTTACTGAAGCACTTATTAAAGTGCGAGTAAAATATGTCTAGGGCCCGTATTAATAAATCGCTCTCAATATCGATCTTGAGTGCGTATCAATCGAGTGAGTCTTGAGATGTGGTCACTATCTTAAGTTAGGCGTTAATTAATAGATAAAACTCAGGCTGATATCGCTCTTGAGATTTGAGACATATCTTGAGAGCTGAGTTTGATTTATTAATACAGTATGACTCAAGTGATACGTCGCTCTTTAATCGCGTCTTAAGATAGGTTTATTAATCAGCGCAACAACTCAAGAGCAAACTCAAGATTGAAATCGATATTGAGTTCGGTTTATTAATACGGACCTAGGGGTCGAGTCGAGGTTGAGTCGTAGAAAAAGCAGTCGAGTAAGAATTCGTACTTTTTTTTTCGATTCATGTCTGTCTGTCTGTTTTTCCCGTTATTTTCTATGCAATTCTTATTACTGAATATATTGAAACTTGGTTTTCAATATTGGATAGCTCCATTGTCTGGAAAGATCATAGTATTCTTTATCTATTCAGGAGAAACTGAATTATTCGCCTTACGAATATACGGCCTGCGACTACTATTTGATTATCCTGGTTTTCCCACAGGATTGGGACTAACGTGGGTAAAACTACAGGACGTAGCATAATATTGAATGAATAAAGAACATGGGCAGTTTTCCATACATGGTTTTCTTTTATATAAAACTTTGGCGTCTTGATGTAAAAAAAATACTAAAACAATCTACACAAGTCCTAGAATACATATAACAACCAAAATTCTCCATAGGAACCGCCGTTAAAAAGATAATAAAAAAACAAAATCGCAATGAAACACAAACAACCTCAGCAAACAACACGCTCGGCGGCGCGGCGCCGGAGTCGCATGTCATTCGTCCGTCACTTGAGTTTAGTGTTGCCATAATTTCAATTTATTTTCTACTGCTAAAATATCTTAGTTCATTATTTTGTTGTTTATTTTGTATGTTCATTATCTTTGATTCATTATAATTAGTTATTATAAGTACCTACACAATAATTAAAAATATAAATACATATCCATAGAGAAAAAAATGTGTCATTTAATATTTATAACTTCTAAAATAGAAGTAATGCTCTAGTACTGGTATTACCGAAATGCAAATTGAGTAGAACGGAAGTACCAAGTAATCGTGTTTATACTAATCAATATGATTTTATAAACGGTGGTTATATAGAATAAATAATTAGCGCCAAAAAACATTATATAATTAATTAAACACCATGGTTGTACTCAAATTTTAAGACGCCAAAACTTTTGAGACAATAATTCGCCCTTGTTCTTTACAGAGTGTAATCGGCAGAAAATTATTTTTTCCTTCTTTTTTCCTCCTACTTAGGGATTTAATCCCTAAGATATTCTACTTAAAGATCCCTTGCTGCACTCTGTATTCTACTCGAGAACTCAGAGTCAAAATTTTATTTTCCTCCCTTGTGGTACAATCTACCATTATTAACGTCGGTAAGTTCCATATCACGGAGCTATCGAGCCCCGGACTTTTAAAAGGCGTGAAGTCGGTATTATTATAAATGATTAATACAAAGGCGGGATTTCACCGGGAGCATTCGTTTAGTGAACGAGCGTTTGTTGCGCAAACTTTTGCTCGCGCCGCAAACTCGAGCACATTCGCGAACCAAGCGTTTGATGAGGTACGTTTATCCAAATAACGGAACTAGTATAAGAAAATAAAGGGAAATGCTTCGTATAGATTTGAAAATAAGTACAGTTATACCTTGAGTGTTCCTGATGAACACACTAAAAGTTCTCAAAGAAGGGGGCTGAAACTGTAAACTACTTACCGTATTTTGAAATTATCGTCAAATTTTTGGTTTTTTTTTAAATCACAGCATTGCGTTTTCTTTTTCTTCGTAAATAGATAAATCGCATTAGTATTAAAGAGGTATCTTCTCCCGACATTTTCGAAACAATTGACATGTTGCGAATTTTAGTTGTGCTTGCAAAAGTAATGTGTTCGCTCAACGAATGCTCTTTTCAACGAGAATATTACGTACTCCCAGTGAATACCCACCTTAACCTATATACGAAACTATACTGCAAATATTAACCAAGACCAGTTTGAATCGGTCGATAATGTCGATTTTATAAAAAATGAATTCATTCTCGGTGTGCAATAAATAAAAAATATTAAGAGGTTCTTGTTTTGTGATCGTGGTTTAACATGTATACTTTAAGATCTAAATTGAAGTAAATATACAGGGTTATTGGAAATTAATTTACACGGCGTTAAGGGCTTCTTCTGTGCACCTTAACGATCAACTTTTGTTCTACGACTTTTGGAAATTCATTATAAAAATATTCCATACAAAAATATAAAATTAAATCCAACAGTTCAAATAATACTCAACTCTACGTCTACGTCACAGAATCAATCATAGATGGTACAACCCGATCGGGTCGCACGCAGTGCGCCCCGTGCCGCGCACTTGCCGCGTAGACATAGAAAATTACCAGACAGTACGAAAAACACTTAAATATTTTTTTTGGGATATGTATTAAGTTTCGACAAAAGTCGTAGAACAAAAGTTGTTTGTTAAGGTGCACAGAAGAAGCCCTTAACGCCGTGTCAATTAATTTCCAATAACCCTGTATACGTCTATGTTAAATTTATTGCTTGCTAAACTATAGCTAGGTAACCTAAAAAAAAAAATTCAAAGTGTCCAAACATCTACCAAATAAAAACAAAAGAAGGCTCTCCCTTTCATAAAAACAAAAATAAAATTTCCTTTTGTGATATGTGATAATTACCCACCTATTAAATCAAATCTGTGTTTATGTGAAGTCACAATTATTTATATTTTTATCACAACATAATAACTGTTTAATTTTACGAACTTTTTAATTTTTACGCGCTCGTACAACTAGTTTACAAGGCATTAAGTCACCACATCGAGTTAGGTTTACATTATTGCTCGTTGAAAGACGTGTCGAGAACGAATCTGTGACAGTGTAATTAATCAAATAATTTAATAATATTTACATTATTTCCTTACAAAAATGTGGCGGCAAATACTATTTACTTGTGCCGGAATATTACTCTACTTGTACGTCAAACTAATAGACAGTAGGCCAAACAAAATTAAATATAATTTTAAATTCTTTATTTACTATTCGTATGCGTTGATTGCGACTACCGTCATGTGTCCATACGTTTTATTAAGAGGAAGGAATATCCATAATGCTGTGTAAGTACCTAGAACCTTTACAAATAGTATAATATTTAAGTAGATTCTTACTGATCTAGGACCATTAAAACCAAGGAGTGTCGGGTTACTAGAATTTTGAATATGAAATCCGTTGCTATTATTTTTTTTCCTAACTGAATTGTTTTAAAAACAGACGGACATGAAAGTGATCTTATAAGTGTTCCTTTTTTACGTTTTAGGTATGAAACCCTAAAAATAAGTATATCTAGTCAATTTGTCTTAAATAGGCCTTATAACACACCCAAACACACGGGTGTATGTGGTTAAGCATGCGCAAGCGAATCCCTCTGCACTCGGCTCATGGTGAGTGAAGGGACACCGTCAGGTTTTTAGTGGGTAAACCTCTGGCCGCCCACCATCTTAGGCCAGTAGGGAGCCCCACATACCCCGCTGTTTCCCCCCCGGGAGTGGCGGGAAATGCATAAGGGCGCATTTTCCTGACGCAAAATAAAATAGGCCTTAAAACACAGGCTGCTTATGCTGCCAAACGCAACGCGCCAGAAATACCCGTCGCTTACAACTAATATTGTTAATTGTAACGAATTATTTTTGTTTTTCTCAAAAGTGCTGAGATGGAATTTTAGGTGAAATTTTTACCGATATTTTGGGGTAATTTCGAGGTGAAAATTCTTTGTCATTTCAAAGCTAGACTAGTTTTCATTCTTAATTTTAGGATTTAAAACTATAGGAAATGTTTGGCTCAAAATCACACCAAAATGTCGGTAAAAATCTCACCTACAATTCTATCTCAGCATTTTTGAGAAAAACAAAACACACTCATAATAATCAACAATTTTCACCAACGAAGGCGACCAGTGCCAATAGTAACTATTTAGTAGGCTGTGTACCAAGGTCGTTGGCGTATAGACCCCCCTTAATCTAAAGAGCTAGCTGGTACGCTCGCAGTATTTTGTAATCCACGAGTCTTTTTTTTCAACTACGAAAAACCTTTGTTAGGCTTCAAACGATTATATCCCAAACAATCCCAAGTGGCATTAATTAATTGACGGCCAATTATTGTTTGTACCTACCTAACACTGTTATTTAAATATAAGATAGTTTTAGGTGAAACCCATAAGAGGTTTTATTATTGGGAAATTATGTTCTAAAGTCGCGGTTTACCTGCAATAAAAATTATGTTGTAAAGGAAAATTGCATGTTTTACGAATTTGGCAACGATTAGGTATTGTTTAAAAATATTATAATAAAGGTATCATTTCAAAGGTATGTAAACAAAGGGTAACAGATGAAACATTGGGAGAACTATATGTATAATTGCATTCGAAAGAAATGCTAATCTTTAAGGTGAAAGGGTACCGGCGGGCGCTCTGTCCATACAAACGTAGTCGACTGTTTCCTGCCTGGATAATGACACTAGAGCAAATATTTTTGTTGCATAAAACTTATAACTGCCGTGACCATTGACAATGCCCCTATGTCTTGGTTTTTTCATTTTCATAGTCATGGCAGTTATAGGTTTAATGCAACAAAAATATTTGTGCTAGTGTCATTAGCAAGGGAGGAAACAGTCGACTACGTTTGTATGGAGAGAGCGCTCGGTACCCTTGGTACCCCTTGGAGAACCACTAGAATAACAGTCAAGTCTTGTTCAAATGACTGGAAAAGTTGCAAGTACTTTCAACGAATGACGTTGTGACTTGACAAGGGTCAAAATCTTATAATTGGTTACTCGTGGTTCTCAAAATAACTGCACAAATTAACACAATAACTTATAGCTTAACTAGCTAGTAGCTGTTGCCTGCGACTTCAAACGCGTGGTAGTTTGACAAAGGTCATTCAGACTAAGAACAGTAGATAAAACTAAAAAAAAAAAAAAAAATAGGTTAATGACCTCTCCGTGTATGAAACAGCTGATTAGCAGGTAAACTTATTCTAAAAACAAAAGTTGTTTGTTAATAGGTGCACAGAAGTAGCCCTCAACAGCTTGCTAGTATAATTACCAATTACCCTGTATAAGTACTGAAACCTTCCTCTTGAATCACACTATCTATTAAAAAAATGCATCAAAATCCGTTGAGTAGTTTTGAAGATCTAAGCATACATGGGGACAGGCAGACAACGTAGTATGTATGTAGTATGTAGTAGTGATAATTATACCAATTTTGTTTTATACTATGTAGTGATATATAAAACGCAGGAATTGTGTGTGCTAATTTGTGCCCAAGTGCTAATTTAGAAGCTATAGAATAAATAAACTATGTCGAATAAGGAAAAAGGATGTTTAAGTTTTGCCCATCATAAAACATGTCGAGTCAACTTCAAAGACCATAAAAACATAATGTCAATGTAAGTAAATAAAATATTTTGAATTTTTTGCATGATTTATGCCTTATAGTTGATTAATGAGTTATTTATTTATTTATTTACAAGGCAATCGATAATATAATATCACTCGGAAATATAGTCAACACTAGAAGCACGAGGCATAGAGAAGGTCAGTGACCTTTTAGCATTCATAAATAATCACAGCAGGACATTTAACATACTAGAATATCCTGGACCATCCTTCAAAATAGAAATAGGCTTGAAGCAAGATAGTTCACTCTCACCTAGTTTTCATAAGTATCCTGGAGTAAATATTAAAATCTCTTGACATATAAAGAAATATTTGCGTTGTCGACGATATCATGCTCCATCAGCAAAAGAATTACCTACTGAAAAAGCTTCAAAACCTAAGCACCGTGAGCTTAAGTGTGGGATTGGTGATGAATGGGCCAAAGAGTCCATGAGTTACATCTATACGTCTCTTTAGGACAAAGTAGTAAGCAAACTGCCACTCAGAGAACGCTTGGAAGAGTTACAATTGCTGGGCACAGCCATAACTTCGGTCTGCGACCGAAGAAAGGAAAAAAAACATTGCTGGAGCGTTGTAATGTTTCAAATTAAAAAAACGCTCCTGCAATTAATTTGATTTTCTTTGTCCGTAAAATCGATACTTCGATACTACGTGTTCTTTTATCGAAAATAATGACAATATTTCCATGCATGTTTGAGAAAAAAACTATAAAATTGAGCGCGCGTAGTCATAGGTGGTCATAGTATGGGTGGGTTCGCACGACTAGGTAATGTCAAACAAGAAAAATTAAAGAGTATGTAATTGTAATAATCCCAGCACACCGTTTCATACAACATTGCTGGAACGCGTTGTAATGTTCCAAATTCAAAAAACGCTCCTGGGAAGGATTGATTTTCTTTGTCCGTAAATTCGATACTTCGCGTGTTCTTTTATCGAAAAAAATGACAGTATTTCCATGCATGTTTGAGAAAAAAACTATAAAATTGACCGCGCGTAGTCATAGGTGGTCATATTATGGGCACATGAGTAAAGAAGGACATGTGGTATGGGTGGGTTCGCACGACTAATGTCAAACAAGAAAAATGTGTTTTAAATTTAAATTATAGGCAGAATACTTACCTGTGGAGAGCTTGCAGCAACTTTAATAACTTAGTTAAAAACACTGACAATAATCTTGACTTGTTCAATACTAGTGTTGCGACTGCGAGACGGCGTTTAGCTAATCACTTTTTTGCTGGTGAATGACGTGACGATAGTATGCTAAGTTCAATTTTCAATGGTAACTTAAATAATTATTTGTTTGTTTTTTCTTTATGTTTAGGTTGTGGTAGTGCTAGTTCGTAGATACGCTCACGTCTGAATATGCGAGTTACATCATTTTTTAACCGTGAGATCCTTTATTTGGCTTTATGTTGTTACACTATGTTTTATAAGTATGTAATAGCTGTTGAATCTCCGAATAAACAAATAAATAAATTAAGCGGATAGACAGCTCACTGTCTTTAGCTGACTAATAATAAGTTAAAATATTAAAATATAACATTACATAAGTACCTATTACTTACCTATATGACATTTTGCTAGTTTATTATTCATAAGTTTTAAGAAAATCAGGTTCAGGTCTAACTAATTAAAAGTTATGAGCAATATCATTATAAAGCTAGATTTTTTTTAGTTTGTCTGACGAATAACTTGTTTGTACCAATTTAAAACATGTTTTCTTAAAACACCTTTTCTTCCAGTATTTTGACAAAATTACTGCGGCCCATGGTGAACTTTTTCGGGATGAGATGGAAGGTGGAAAATGAAGAACACTTGACCCAAGATGGTTGCGCCGTCATAGTGTCCAATCACCAGATGTCGTTTGATTTATTAGGTTTGTATATAGTCTATCTATACCTTCGAGCTTTCCTAGGTAGTCTAGGTACTTACCTAGATCAGAAAAAAATTAGAAACTTTGAGTAAATGCAGCCTTAAAACACTCGGTGAGTACAGTCATATTACCAATTAGCTGAACCCCACGCGACTCAGACCTCATTCGCATATTTGTACAAACTATAGTATAAATTACCTATTTTGTTATTTTTTAATATTGTATAAAAAATAACAAAATAGTATATCACTACATAGTATAAAACAAAGTCGCTTTCTCTGTCCATATGTCCCTATATCCCTTTGTATGCTTAAATCTTTAAAACTACGCAACGGATTTTGATGCGGTTTTTTTCAATAGATAGAGTGATTCAAGAGGAAGGTTTATATGTATAATACATGCATAATATAGCCTTCAGATGTGCGAGTGAGCTCTAAGTCACGTGGGGTTCAGCTAATTGGTAATCGTTCCATGTACGTACAGTCACATGGAACGATTTATTGATAAAGGCCTTTAGGCAGAACAAGCATTGTAACTTAAAAACCGCGGTGCATTTTGAAACCCATACCTATTGAAAGAGGGCATTATGGCGAACAAATAATGCCTTCACACCAGACCGCTAAAGCGTCTCAGAAACGGGATATTTAACCAAACGTGTTGCTGTTGTCCTATGGTTTTCTAAAAATGCGCGGTGCATTTTGAGGTCCATGCCATTTGTTCGCCGTAATGACCCCTATCGATACGTATCGAAAAGTACCGCGCATTTTTGGAAAATCATATTATATGTATAGGACAACACGTTTTGTTAAATATCCCGTTTCCGAGACGCTTTAGAGGTTCGGTGTGAAGACATTATTTGTTTACCGTAATGCTCTCTATCGATTGGCATGGGTCTCGAAATGCAACGCGAAAAAAAAACACAATGCAAAGCTTGTAGTGACTGGGATTTTTACTGGTGTTTTTGTCCATGGTATTTTGACTGAGCCTTATTTTGACTAAAGGTTGGTGTTTGTTAACGACGCGACGCTGAGATGGGGTGGCTGTTCGAATTCTAGGTCCTAGAAACAAAAGGGTCATGAATTTATACTATTATATAATATTATAAAGCTGCAGAGTTTGTTTGTTTGTACGCGCTAATCTCAGGAACTACTGGTTTGAATTGAAAAATTATTTTTGTGCTCCATTTATCGAGGAAGGCTATAGGCTACTTTTCATTTTGATATTCCCATCGGGATCAGGACTTACGCGGGTAAAACCGCAGAGCGCAGCTAGTTTGAGATAAGTTTTAATTTTACCAGACGACTCATTCTCTTTTTTTTCTGTTTCAGGAATGTTTTACGTTTGGTACAAAATAAAAAATTTAACAGCCATAGCGAAGAAGGAAATGTTGTATTTAGGAGTTGTCGGACTGGTTATCTATCTCAGCGGCATAATATTTGTTGATAGAAAAAATTCTAAAAAGGATTATCAAGTTCTTGAGAACACAGTCGAAACTATAAAAAAACAGCAGGTAACTATACATTTTAAAAATACTTAAGTACGCGCCTAAAAAGTTATACTTCTAGATCCGTCAGTCTACTGCCTGTCCATCCGTCCGTCTGTCCGTCGTTGAGCCGTCTGATATTTATTTTGCGGGCAGCTTCAACCTGTTACAGTGATGCGCACGCATTCTTAAAATTACACTCTCGCAGCTTCAACCTGTTTTACTTTTGGGTTACGCAGCTGTAACATGCAACTTTTGTATTACATTCAACATGTTAAAAATAATAATCACATTGAGTAGGTATCCGTTGCGTAGTTTTAAAGATCTAAGCGGTCAAAGGGAAATAGGGACAGAAAAAGCGACTTTGTTTTATACTATGTAGTGAAGTGATGGTAGCAAACTGATAGTAGACTTATGACGCATACTGTACGTAGGCGTCTATGCTATGCTATTAGATGTTTTCATCTGCTTCAGTTCGCGGCTTTCCGCAGTGCAACACGTTTACTAACTTCTCCACTAGTTTCTGGTCACCTGGTCTGACCAACGTTTTGGCCAAACTTTTAAACTATTCATCAATCTTGCCTAATAAACGACCATTTTAGGGTTCCGTACCCAAAGGGCTATTACTAAGACTTCGCTGTCCGTCCGTTTGTCTGTCACCAGGCTGTATATCATAAACCATGATAGCTAGAGATCTGATTTTTTACAGATGATTTATTTCTGTTGCCGCTCTAACAACAAATACAAACAAAAACAAAAAATGTAAATATTTTTTAAATTAAGTTAATCAGAATTTTAGGTTATTTTAATGTTTACTTACTATTTTGTAGGTAATATTATTATTTTTTAATTTTACTCCTAAAAGGGCATGTAAAACACTTTTAACCTATACAGCCTCGTCTGACATACAACATTTTTGGGTTTTTTTGCTCGATATGTATCGATCGTAATAGTACGAAACCCTTGTCCGACTCGCACTTTGCCGGTTTTCTTAATGTTATCGGTATCGAACGTGACCAAAATATGAATTCGCTGCAGGCAGATAGAGAAAGGGCATTTACTAACATAAATAATGCAATCTCGTTGGGCACGATGGGCGAGCCGCAGGGAAAGAAAACGTAGGTTTGAAACAATCAGCTATATTGACGATGTGGCTACCCCCGAAATCTAATTTGAGTTTATACTGTGAGAAACCGAGAAAGTTAAATATTTATTATTTTAATTTCAGGCAAAAGTCTGGATATTCCCTGAAGGTATGAGAAACAAGGCAAAGAACGTTAAATTACTACCATTTAAGAAAGGGGCGTTCGTTATCGCTATTGGCGCTCAAGCTCCAATAATACCTGTTGTATATTCGCCGTATTATTTTGCAGACGAGAAGAAAAGCATATTTTATAATGGAGGTTCGTACTTAAATTAATACAGCTGATTTTGAGCCTGACTTCAGGGCAATATCATTATAAGCGATAGCAAAAAATGCTGAAATGTCTTGCCATGGCGCCTCCGCCAGGTCGTGGCAGACTGGGTAGACCCAAGAAGTGCTGGCTTGACGTCGCACTAACGATTATTAGATCAATAAAATCGGA
This sequence comes from Idaea aversata, assembly GCA_907269075.1. Lineage (NCBI taxonomy): Eukaryota > Metazoa > Arthropoda > Insecta > Lepidoptera > Geometridae > Idaea > Idaea aversata. The sequence goes on from OU026084.1 coordinate 7,624,013, forward strand.
CATAAGTAAAAATGTGCAACTTATTCAAAAGTGTCATGTAAGCTATTGTTCCTATAGCCAGGTAACCGACCTTTTAGACGGCGGCCATTAAAAATCCCCCCAGACCTGTTTTAACAAATCAGTCGAAACTCAGCCGTTCGTGGAGTCGCATGTCTTTGTTTTCGGCACTTTTGTTCGCACTATAACTTCGCTTCACAGTTGTGTGTTTGTGTGGTTCAATTTAGAAAAAACTTTTATTGGATATGGCAGAAGAAGGTATGTACTACATTTTAAAATATTACATGATTACTTTGTCGTATAAAATTTATATTTTTATGTGATATTAAAACAGTTACAATTTAGGTACATTTTTTTGCTTTACTTTTTCAAACAATCGTGTTTTTCTGTATATGTCGTGTCTTGTCGGGCTACAACTTTTATAACAATATAATAATTGATTTGTTGGCTATTGTAAATCATAATAAAACCATCCGCCTACGTCCGCCATTTTGTTTTATATGACTTTTAAATTGTACGTAAAAATTACACAATTATTTTAAGTTAATATATTTATTTATTTGTCGTACAGATAATTCGAGAACTATCAAGATATTTACTAGAAGAGCATTGTGGGAGATCTTGAATGAATTCAAGGGCCACAAAATAGAAGAAAAGTTTTCATTGTTTGAAGATAGACTTGTCCAATTGACAAATTGTCCGGAACATGAGAAACATAAAATGGTAAATGGTTTGAAGCACTTTAAAAGTGAATTCAAAAAGAAGTGGAGAGGAGCTTCATACAAAGAAGAACGGTTTTTAAAAGTAATGAAGTGTGGCTTACATCTTCGATAGAATTACCTAACTGGCCTGAAATGACCTTACCAAAACCTGGACGTCCAAAAAAATCATTTGAAGATGTGTGTGACCGTAGCAAACGGAGAAAAACAAAAGATCTGCGTGAACAAGTATCTGTCGAGGAGTTGACTTATGCTGCTGGCGTGAGTCAGAGCACTTCAGGAAATAAAGATGCATCAAAAATAATTAAAGAATTAATGGCTTCACCCACCAGAGCTACTAAACTTAGAAAAGTTATTTCTAGTACCAAGAAGCAAACAACTGTAAAAAAATATACGCCAGCAGAAGCACTGGCTATCTTTGTTGAAGGTGATTTCACTAGAAGACAATGGGAAATAATCCACAGATCTGGTAAAGCTATTTACCCATGCTATTCTGTCATACAAATGGCTAAGATTGAATGTTATCCCGAGGAAGAATCAATACATGTCACCGAGACAAGCGCAGAAGTTAAACTTCAAGCATTACTAAATCACACTGCATTGCGCTTGTACAAATATATAGCGGAGGTTGTCAATACGTCATGCACTGAAGAAGAAAAACAAAATATGGTGTTAATTTCGAAAAGGGGATGTGACGGATCTCAGCAGACACAATACAAGCAAAATTCGAAAATCACGGAGATAGTGATGCAAATATTTTTCAAAGCTCACTAGTGCCTCTAAGACTATCTGTTATCATTGAAGAAGAGGAGAAAAAAATCATTTGGCAAAATCCGGTTCCGTCTTCAGTCAGATTCTGCAGACCCATACGTATAAGATTTATAAATGAAACAAAAGATATCACAAAACAAGAAATACAATACATTGAAAACTAAGCCGAACAGCTCCAGGAGACAGAAATTGATGGCAGCAAAATAAAATATAAACTGTTACTTACCATGATTGATGGCAAGGTATGTAATGCTGCTACAGACACCTCATCTACAATGAGATGCTACATTTGCGGACAGACTTCGAAGGATTTTAATAAATTAATTAAAAAAGAAAGTAAAGTAGAAACGTTGAAGTTTGGATTATCAATTCTTCACGCAAGAATTCGATTTTTCGAATCTATTTTACATTTAGCCTATAAATTGCCTTTACAAAAATGGCAAGCACGGTCTACAGAAGAAAAAAGAATTGTAAAAGAGACTAAAGAAAAACTACAAAAAGCCTTTAAAGAGGAAATGGGATTACTCGTAGATGTTCCCAAAGCAGGGTTTGGGAACACTAATGACGGGAACACGTCAAGGAGATTTTTTGCAGATCCGGAATGCTCCTCAAGAATAACTGGCATCAATGTCGATTTAATAAAAAGGTTTAAAGTTATATTAGAAGTAATATCAAGTGGCAATAACATTGATGTAGAAAAATTTGAAGCATACGCAAATGAAACTGCAATAATATATGTCGATCTGTATGGTTGGCATTCCATGTCACCAACCATACACAAAATTTTGATACATGGAGGTGAAGTAATAGCTCATGCACTCCTACCTATTGGCCAGTTATCGGAAGAGGCAGCTGAAGCCCGAAACAAACATTTTAGGCAATACAGATTACATTTTTCCCGCAAATTTTCGCGCAGAGACTGCAACATACATATAATAAACAGACTTCTTTTAAGTTCAGATCCATTTATCAGCTGCAGCAGAAAGACGCAAAATAAAAAAAGACAGCCTTTCTCAAAGGAGGCAATAGAAATGATGTCTGCCAGCACGGTATTTAAAAATAGACAAAGCGAAGACGAAAGTTCCGACGAAGAAGAAGTTGAAGAATCCTAAAAATGTAAAAAGATGTAAAATTTTAAATATATAATTATTATATTGGTCAAACTTTGTGTTTTATTTAATTTAATTGCACATAAAATGATATAAATAAATTAAATATTTTTGTCCGATTTTTTCACTCAAATACTCGTTAGTGCGTCGTAAGGGGTAATTGCGTGCTAATGGCCTTTCAAACCAGGATGCCGAAGATCGTGCGAAGTGGAAGCGTAAAAGTAGGAAAGCGGACCCCGGGCTCCCGAGAGGGATGCAACCGGGAACATCGCTCGGATGATGATGATGATGATACTGAAAGGAAGTTAAGTGCGTGCGTGATTATAACAAAAACTAAAATTGCGTCCTTAGACGTCATTATACTAGTACAGAAATCGAAACTTTTACTTTAAAAAAAAGATCACTCCGTATATTTATAACAATCGATAGTATTGCTGATAGAAATTCATTCCTGGAAACCATAGAGGTATCATAGACCAACATAGTACAGAAAATCAAAGGAAATAGATAGGTAGTTCATTTTATAGTATCTAATAGTTTATGATATTGCCCTGAAGGCACATATTATGTAACTCTAGGTTTTCTAGGTCAAAGTACCTAGGCAGGTGTATTATTTCTGCAAGAACTACCTACCTACGCTATTATATTATTTAAATTATGCCTCTTAATTATTTACAGGCAAAGTGATAATGAGATGTTTGCCGCCAATACCAACAAAAGGTATGACTTTAGACGACATGCCAGAACTACAAGAGCGACTACACAAGTTAATTCTGAACACATTTGAAGAACTTACTAAGGAAGTGTTAAATGAATTACCGCAAGACTACCCTCTTTCAAATAAGGATCTGCTTTGAAACATTTAGTATTAAAGATATTTAATGTACCTAATAAAAATAGTAGGTAGTTACTAAAAACTCGACTGCCAAACAGGCAAACGTACTAAACCTATGAAAAGTTGGAAGCAGGCGGCGCGGGCGGCATGAGTAGCGCGGGTGTGGGTCCACCGCGGTACTGTTCTTAGGTTTAGTCGTTTATTACTAACTAGCGACCCGTCCCGGCTTCGCACGGCTATATTATGCATGTATTATGCATATAAACCATCCTCTTGAATCACTCTATCTATTAAAAAAACTGCATCAAAATCCGTAGCGTAGTTTTAAAGATGTAAGCATACAAAGGGACAGAGAAAGCGACTTTATTTTATACTATGTAGTGATAGTGAAGTGATAGTGATAGTGAAGTGATGATAGTGATTTAGTCGAGGGAGAGTAATGTTTCTGCCTTGTACCTTACCTACTTAAGTGAGTGGATGGATAAATATATTGCGACCTTTAAATATCAATATAAAGTAGGTAAAAACAAAATCTATATCGAATACAATTTGAATGATTAGTTTATACAATAGTAGATTCAGCATCAAGGGAATACAGCAATGTCTGGCATACTCTACTTTTCATACCGTCCGCGTCACCATAAATATTTGGTACTATAGGCAAAACCTATTTGCCTGTAGTAGGTGTATTAATACGTCCATGCCTAGACGTAACATAACAATGAAAATGAAAAAGAAAAATCGTAGCCTGCTAGATTTTAGTAGACCAATCAAATGACTTACCTATTATAAATAAAACCTATTTGCTGAGACAAGAGTTTTCTTACTTCAACGTTCCAAATTCAAATCACTTTATTCCCTTGGGAGTTTTGCTATAAAGAGATTAATAGGTCTTTCATCCGTGATTAAAGTGCTGCTGTGGTGGTGTGAAAAAGGAGTTTTCATTACTCATACTCCGAAAATAGGTCTAAATATGCCTGAAAGGCGTGTAGTAAATAAAACTTTCAGCCCTAGGGAAAATCGCTTTCACTGACAGCTGTCACGTCAAATTATGGCTTCGCACGTCTTGTGCAATCTGCATGTAGCCAGTATCAGTATCATTATACATTAGGAACTTCACAACCTAACCTCCTTGCTGTAGCACCAAAGAAAAACAATTATGGCTTCGCACGGCTCATGCATACTGCCAGATTTTAGTACGTAGTAGGTTTTTTCACAGTAATCGAATTCAAGTAGATATACTTACCTACTTAGTTCAAGATTTATTTAATAAAATAAATGTAAAGACCAAATGGTCAAAGCGACGTATGACCAATTGACCATGCCGCCGCCCGCGCCTTGTCGAGATGTTGCTGATGTGGCTTTTTTGCTGATCACACGGTCGCCGTGTGGTCAGTGTCGTTCCTTGAGTAAAAAAAACTGGCGGTAAATGCATTTTCAAATTATTTTAATCGTTTTGATTAGTATTATCTTTTGTTATTTTATTATGTTTTTGTGTTAAGTTTAATCTGGTTTTTTATTTATGATTGTGCATTTTGTATAAATAACATTTTCTAGACAAACCGTGTCACTAAAACTGTAATTTAAATCTACGGGCTTCGCGTCATTTCCCAGTGTTGGATTAACTCATTAATAAAAATCTCCGACGTATTTGAGTCTATGATTTGAGTATTGAATACAAATAGCAAAAACCTAAAAAGAAACACTACATAATGTACAACCTCTTTGGTCCCAACCTTGTAAGAGGATCAGGTAGTATGGTATGGAGTCTCTCATTCACTCTCGTTGTTAGGAAGAATTTTATGTATTATTCGTTATGAAAAGCACAGTGCTTACCTCGGGTGAAAGACTTATTTAGTCCCTCGAACTATTAGCGCCCTCGCTACGCTCGAGCGCCAAACTCCGTCTCGGGACTGAATTAGTGACTTTCACACCTAGGGTAACAATGTACTATTTCGTCTTTTCGTACAGTCAAGTCGTTAAATTATACTAATGAAGGGTAGGAAAAGATTTCACATACAAACGATACTTTACATTAGGTACATACACACCATACCTACGTAAAATCAATTTTTTCATGCAATAATTAAGTATTAAAAATTAAAAAAAGAAAAAAATTACAGACTAATTCCTCGTTGCAGGAGGAAGCCATTTTGCTTTTGGCTCCTATTTGCGCCTTAACCTCGAAGTATAGTATAGCATTAGTAGGTACTAGTGCTATACTATACTAAATACGAAATAGTACATTGTTACCCTAGGTGTGAAAGACTTATTTAGTCCCTCGAACTATTAGCGCCCTCGCTACGCTCGAGCGCCAAACTCCGTCTCGGGACTGAATTAGTGACTTTCACACCTAGGGTAACAATGTACTATTTCGTCTTTTCGTACAGTCAAGTCGTTAAATTATACTAATGAAGGGTAGGAAAAGATTTCACATACAAACGATACTTTACATTAGGTACATACACACCATACCTACGTAAAATCAATTTTTTCATGCAATAATTAAGTATTAAAAATTAAAAAAAGAAAAAAATTACAGACTAATTCCTCGTTGCAGGAGGAAGCCATTTTGCTTTTGGCTCCTATTTGCGCCTTAACCTCGAAGTATAGTATAGCATTAGTAGGTACTAGTGCTATACTATACTTTTATTTTTACTTTTTTTTTGGTATTTTGTTGAGTAGGTAGGTACCTACTCAACAAAAATGTTCTTCAAAGAAGATAGGTAAGTACCTACATAGTAGGAAAATGCTCAATTACCGGATAAGTCACCAAAATTATTTAAATAAATTCAACTCTTTATGAATCACACGAAGACATTTTTATTTGTGGAAAAGCCTTTAGGTAGGTACTTAATTAATACTTATGTCAAAAATTACTTAGGGGCATGTAGGAAATCCTAAGTAGTTCCTTGAATCAAATGGAACGAACTGACAAGTGAAACTGTAAATATTCTAAAGGATTTTAATTTATTTCCTAGTTTTGGACCATCTCTCTGTTAAATACTAAGTGGTTAATTTCACTTGGCGCCAAAAAACTAATTTTTATATCCGTATCCGAAAAACATCACAGCCGCAGCCGCACGCCACGCAGCCGTGACTTTTAGTCTGCGACCAAAGAAGAAAAAAATCGTAATTGTCAATGTCATTTCGTCCCATCAGTAGAGTTGTCAATGTCATAATTAGATCAATATCCGACGGAGACGGACGCGAGCCAAGCGAGGCGGATCAACGGAATTCCAAATTGTTTAGTGTTGATCATTGATGAAATTATTTCTATAGCGGCTTATTTTTTAAATTAATTATTAGAGATACGTTGTAAATTGTGCAGTGACCACTTACTATTCAATATGTGGGATAAAGTGATTTATCTTGTCGTTTTATCTATTTTTTCTTACATTCTGAAGCAATTATTTTCTGAAACGCCGAATGTCGTGAAATTTAATTCTAAGTTTCTGTTATTTTATATTTGGACGTCTATTACATCTGTGATATTATTGCCCTTTTTCGTATTTAACCCTAAAAATGTGAAAAACTCCCTGTAAGTACATAGTTTTAATATTTTCATTTAGTGTTAGTGACTCACGGTTTCCCACGGGAATTGCGTAGGAATACAATCAACTGGTAGAATGCTCACTGTTATGATTTGTTCTTGAATCTTGCAATGTTCGTAAATTAATAACAAGGTAGCTTCCCAATTTATAGGACCAAAATAGTTTATTAATTTAAGTATTTAGTAAAATTAAATATCTTAACATTAAAATTATTTAAATCATATAATTTCGAACACTGAAAAATAGGAGATAAGTAGATAAATGTACTTAATTAAAATCTGTGTCTGATGCCTCTTTGTGTGTTCATAAATTATTATTTTTTACAGAGTTGCCGCTCATATATGCAAGCACGTAACAAAAGTAATTGAAGTGAAATGGTATTTGAAAAATGGAAAAGTGTTAGCTGAAGATCGTGGAGCAGTGGTTGTTTCCAACCATCAGTCATCTATTGATATTCTCGGTAAGTTCAATAGGAGCCAACATTTATAACATAAACACATCAGTACAAGGGACAAAGAATGTAGGAGTATTTCCCGTAGTATTCGTTGATATAAAGTCAGCTTTCTCATCAGAGTATGCGTATAGGCCATCAAATTAAATGATTAAATATTAAGGATTAATTTCCTTATAAGCCAATAGCATCTTTTGTATAATATTTTTAAGATATGTCCCATTCACACTTTCGCCTCTAGGCCCTGATTTTTCTTGGAAGAAGGAACTAAATTACTAAACAGATTCGCTCCACTGTCTTCTCCTCTTTTTAAAGCTTAGCAATGCCTATTGTGTCTATCATACCCTTAATGACTACTTAGCGATGCTCGCTGATCGTTTTTGGTCGTGCGGATTAAGCGACGCCTGGTGCGCTCATGACTTCGATGGGTGGCAAATTAGTAGTGTGGCAAAAATGTGTTTCCGTGGGCCACTCCGTGCTTCACAAGGCATGTTAAGCCGTTGGTCCCGGTTGCTGCCTCTAGTAGCAGTTGTTTGGTCAAGTTAAAGACCTTAAGGCGATCTGAAAACTCTAACAATAGGTGAGCCACACCACTATACGAGAAGAAGAAGAAGAAGAAGATTGACTACTTAAGCCAGACTCAACAAACATTCTCAGATCACCAGTCAAACCTTATTGGATAGAGTTCCTGGACATCCTTGGTCTGTTTAGTCCTTTTACAAAATAATTTGTATTCACAACTGATACGCATACTATGAAAATCATTATTAGACACATCAAGCTTTTAAAAAAATCATCAGATTTTTACCTTAAATATTAGTTTTCAACAAAAAGTAGGAAATGTGGTTGATCTGAGCAATTGAAAAAAAAATGTATGAAAAAAATATAGTCCTCAAATAAATAAATAGGCAAATGTTTATTTGCCAAATAATTTACAATAACATACATAAAATATCTAGGTAGATAAATAATTTAAAAAATTTTAAATTTGTTATTGTAATACCCTTTTACAATAACAAATGTACTCTGTACAAGTGTTACAGTAGCCCCTGCATCACAACTGGTCTTAATATTTACCTACTAATTATAATAATTTAACAGATTAATGAACCTAAGTGAAAAATATAAATTAACTAACAGCGATCCGCGGTTTCACCCGCGTAACTCCCGGTCCCGTGGGAATATCGAGATAAAAATGTGTATGTTTTTCCCAATGAATCAATGTATCCTCATACCAAGTTTCATCAAAATCGGCCTATTCATTACAAACATAAAAAACAAAATAAAAAAATGTAGGTAATTATATTTATTTAAACGGACATAATCGCGTTTTTTATTAATTTGTTTAAACCTGACATTTAAAAAAATTGATAAAAAATAAAACCTTAGAAAATACTTTAAAAAAACTATATTAGTGTAGATACAACCGTACATAACACAGTGATCTAGTGGAAGTCTTCTTCTGGTACTTGGCCTTACTCCCACCCAGTGATGAATGCAGTGTGTGCATGACGGAGAGTGCATGCGTAAAAGTAAAAGTATGGAAGTACAATTTAAAAAGAAACTAAAAGTCTATGGTCAAAGTAGTCTGGTCGTAGTCAAGGATGAGAAGCTATTTCTCTATGCATGCATAACTATATGAAATTGTCTTAAACTATCTATTTAACGTCAAAGTTTTATTTATACAAAACATAGTTCACATACATAGTTGATAGGGGAAGGCGCTTCAAAAATAATAAGAATCATCAAAATCGGCCTACGCGGCTCCCATTTGTTCTAGCGCCACAAATGAACAAAAATATATAGGTACAGTCGGCTGCATAATTGCAGCCCTCGGTAGAGTTCGAAAATTACTATCATTTGGAATGTTTGCATTCTAATAACTTATGTTTCATTAATTTCAAATTAATAATTAAAACAAAAGAGTTAGAAGACTTTAAACTTCACCTAAAGCAGGTGTCTAAAATCTTGCTTGTGTTAAAAACATTCTTATAACATCCGTTTTGGAACTCTACGGTGGGTGTGCAATTATGCAACCGACCGTACATAAGATGATAAACACATTACACTCCTTTGCACCGCGCAGTCAGGTAAACAAAAAGCATAGCAGTGTTCAGAATCAAGGCCTGTTCCACAACTGAAAAAATACTTGCTGAAATGCCTTAAAAATGACTCATACATTCTTAAATCAGAATTTTTTATCGACAGCATTAAATAAAAGTTGGTCAGTATGTTTATCCTTTCTCTAATCAGATAATTGTGATAACAAATTCAGTATTTTTTTTCTTATCAGATTGCACAATTTATGGTTGGTTAACTAAAGTTACACATCATATGGTAATATATCAATTTTTAACCAAGTTTAACAAAAAATCGGCCAAGTGCGAGACGGACTCGCACACGAAAGGTTCCGTACAATCATATTCTGTTTATAATATAGTGGCAATGAAAATTTCACTAGTCTAACCATCACGGTTCATGAGATACCTACTATATAATACTAGCGACCCGCTCCGGCTTCGCACGGCTATATTATGCATGTATTATACATATAAACCTTCCTCTTGAATCACACTATCTATTAAAAAAAACCGCATCAAAATCCGTTTCGTAGTTTTAAAGATCTAAGCATACAAAGGGACATAGGGACGGTTTTATATCTGATTCTATAAATTGTATAATATTGTATTTATTGATTCCCCAATCGTATTTCTCTGTAATTTACTTATTTAATAGTAAATTAAATACTATACATATGAACCATAGTAATTAATATTTTTACAGTCAATGAAGTAAATTAATAAAGAATTACATATATTTTTTTAATTAAGATAATGGTTCGTATTTGTTTTGAATAAATATACAATAAAATAATACGTATTCTGACCTATTAATTGCGATTTAAAAAAAATTTACCACGGTTTGAGACAATGTTAGCAAAAAAGGCAGTAAAAAATTCCTTGAAATTAATAGCCTACAATACCTACATTTTATTTTAAATTTAAGAGGCTTACAGGATCTCAGCCAATGTGGAACTGCATTAACATTAAAATCGCACAATTAGCAATTTTTAATACAAACATCAAAGTGTGTTCAACAAGCTAAAGGTTTTAACTTGTTGAACACACTTTTTAAGACCCAACTGCGACACAGAAGCTTGCGGTTCGAATCCCGCCTCAAACAGATATTGATGTACTTACCTTCTTACAAATATTTGTTTCTGGTCACGGTCATAAGACAAGTAGAATAAAAAGCATATAAGGCCACCATAACACAAGCCTAGGTGCTTAGCTTTAGCCTAGATGGCGCTCTATGAAATGTGTTACAATATGCATAATGTTTTTTGAAAATACTTTATTATGTATTTTCTTTATACTGACGTGATAACGTCTAATAAATTGATGAATACCTGCATTCCCAAAAAAGTGTCATGGTACTATTGTGTGATGTCATGCGTCATGAGTCGTCATAGTTAAAATGTAACAAGTGGAAACGTGTTTTGGTCTAACGTAGTGAACCCCATGGTAATATGACCATGACGCGTCATGGTAACTTAGGAAACCGACTATTTAATAATAATATCGCTCATCTGGGCTTGTGTTATGGTGACAACTGACGAATAGAAGACTTATATAAAGATTAAATATGACGTTATCACGTAAAATAATCGTCCGTAAACCGACTTTATAGACAACCATTTGTTTTATTTTCTATAGAATTTTATGTTGCATTATGCTTTGACCACAGTATTCCAGTGGTGTATCGTAATAATCATATTTATACTTTAATTAAACGTTGTAATACTAGATACTAGGCGTTTGGGTCCTCTCTGCCTCTTAAGAATAAACACAATTTTATAAATTTTATCTTAGTTTTTTTCGACCATGAGTGATTAATAGTTTTAAAAAATTAAAGACGTCAGTCCTTGTTGTGTCGTTCAGCATCCTTTATGCTAATTTTTAATTCCACAAGCAAGAAACGTAAACTATTTTTGTCTGCTCAGTGTATATTTTTTGTTATGAATTGTAAAATAATAATACTTTAAAAATAGAATTACATATACCTAATTAATTTTATTACTTGTGTATTTTTAGATTAATTAGGATTTTTACAAAAAAATATATCAGGTTAAGGCTTCATTTAAACGTCGCTGGTAGTACAACAGCTCGTGATTCTGTGAGACGACTCTTGGCCCGAGGCCACAGCTGTACAGAGCCCTTAGTATGGGTTTAACCATACGAAAACGATGACCGTATCCGTATATCGTTCCATACATTTCAGAATAGGCGCCCCTATCGGAAACGTAAAGGAACTAAAATTGATACCACACATAAGTAAAAACATTACGTTGTATACAGAAGAGTTCATTCATTTTGGTGTAAATTGACATTCGTTGTCAACTTGAAATTCGTTAACGTGTACGTAAACGGTAAACGTGAACGTTTTCTTACTCGATCAAATATTATTAGTGAGAAGCATGTAAAAGGAATTTATTTACATAAAAAAACTAACTAAAAATGTTTCCAAGATGTGTGTTAGCATGGATGATGTTAGAAGAAGAAGAGGCGGCTCGCCGTGAAGAACGGCGGCAAAATACTTTGTCTCTTCGAGCTTTATTGGCACCGAATTGTATATCGGACTCCTCTTTTCCAGGGGTTCAAGTACGTGTGCGATCTTTTACAGAACCAACGTTTCAATATGAAACTGATGACATTTGATGATTCCTGACTAAGGAAACCTGGCGCTACTGAGCCTGGATCGTGCAACTAGTGATAGGGTGGCGAACATCATTCATGTACAAAATACATAAATCACCTCTGGCTTGCCTTAGTTGGCTGGTTGGAGTTAACACTGACGAGGAATACATGCTGGATAAACCTAATCAATATCTACGCTTCGATCAAGCACAGGTACTGGCTACTGAGAACCGTTAGGAACTTAGAATTCTTCGTAAAGCGATTTAAATTCGAAAACATCTAAATAATTTCAAAAGAGAAGATGGTTGGGATGTACCACCTGTTTGGGACCCAGTACTACATTCGGTGAAGTCTTAAGCCCGGCAAACAACAGCTGCAAGACCTCGGAACACCGTTAGCTATAGCCGTAGCATAGGTAGGTACATAAGGAACGTTTCAATTAGGGAACGTAACAATTTTCAAATATATAGGTATTTTGTAAGACTATTTAGTCTGCCTGTGATCATAGAAACTGAAAAGTTCCACATGAAATGTTCTTAATGATATTAAAACGTTAAAAAACCTCTACGTGTTGGCTTTGGCCAATTTCATACATTACACAGCGCCATTTGGCCTCAAACCCGTGTGATTACTCCAGGGCTTCAGCTATGTGCACACCATCCATTATTCATCGCAATCAGTTCAGTAGTACTTTTTACATAAAGATTTAATTAACCTACATACAAACTTCTAACTTCTATATAAATATATATTAGTTGGATGATCAATGATGATGGATAAGGTAGGTATTGTAAAAAAATAGTTTAATCCATATTTAAAAAATGAATCGCTGAATGTGTTGCTAAGCGTAAATCTCGTGAACAGCTGAACCGATTTTGCTAATTCTTTTTTTTTGTTGTCTTTGTTATTGTCAGGAGGTGGTTCTTATGAAAGAAAACATTAAGAAAATTGCGTAGAAAATTATTACACGGGTGAAACTGCGGGTCGCAGCTAGTGCTTTATGGTAATTATTATTATAAATTAGCTGCGCCCCGCGGTTTCACCCGCGTAAGTCCGATCTTTAAATTCTCACCGTTTAAACCTTCCCTGGACTACGACAAACACAACAAAAAAAGAATTGGCCAAATCGGTCCAGCCGTTCTCGAGTTTTAGCCAGACTAACGAACAGCAATTGATTTTTATATTATAGACTAGCTGCGCCCCGCGGTTTCACCCGCGTAAGTCCGATCTTTAAATTCTCACCGTTTAAACCTTCCCTGGACTACAACAAACACAACAAAAAAAGAATTGGCCAAATCGGTCCAGCCGTTCTCGAGTTTTAGCCAGACTAACGAACAGCAATTGATTTTTATATATATAGATAACTAAAAACTACAAATAAAAACTTAACCTAAGGTAATCATTTTTAAGAAAGTTCTTTATTTTATTTGAGTTGCTTAAATGAAATTTGGTACAACATTATAACGTTTCGTTTCGATGATTTAGTGGCATTTGCCATAGTGCCTGCTGTTGGGGCTATACATCGCTCCCACCGTCGCGCGTTCTCTGCTATAAATTCTGCCGCCAGCGACCTCCACTGCGGATCAGACGCAGCAGGAACTCTTTGCAGGTTCTCAAGGTTTTCTGAAAATAAGAACATTTTGATGATTATTAAATAGTTTGCCCCGAAGATAACATGACTGAAAATGTATGAAGAGAACAGACAGCGGACCCATTATGGTAAGGGTCCGCTGCTCCAGGTCTGTCAGTGCTAAAGTCGAGGCCGTCCCTCCCTGTGCCTGACACGGAAGATCCAATCTTAGCCGCCTTCCTCCTTGTATTCGACTTAAAATCACTCCACAGCTTTACAAGACAAAGCAGTGCAGGGCAAAACAAATATTAGTGCATGAATTCATTGAGGGCGGAAGTGAGTTCTTCCCACCTCCGCATCGCCAGTAACCTACCGCATGCCGTGGGGGCTCTCGGCAGGCTTCATAAGGTCTCCGTGACTACAAATAGTGAAAATGTCTTGGTAGTTTAGTTTGAAACACAATAAGTTCAATGTCTTTATTTGCAAAGATGAACAATAACTTACCGCTCCATGATCTCCACCAAAACCTCAAATTAGGAGGCTGAAGTCATCATTATTTTCACTAGATAATTATTTTCTTATTTAAATAACACACGGTTTTATTCACAATTGACTTTGTCAATGTTGTCAACTAGCTCACGAATTTCGAAACGTCAAACATCCATCTCTATTTTTTGAGAGGTACGCAAAAGAGAAAAACAATGTTCGTTCACTCATCGAGTTACTCAATCAACTCTATCGAGTCTATTATACTGCTAGAAAAACTAAAAATGGTACGTATGTGTGCGTTAAAACGGTCACGATCATCGTTTACGTTTTGTAAAACCTGTACTAGCCGTACAAGTTCAGTTGTCCGATTTAAAGACGACTGACACAATCAATGGTGCGTCTCAATAAGATTCGTCCTGATAATCAGCGCTGGGGCTTCTCTAGCTCTAGCATCGTGCTGAGCGCTGTACTTACTACTTTTTTCTTGTGCTTTTTTATTTTGTACATCTAATTATTATGACTTCAGAAAAAAAAATCTTTCTCTCTTACAAAAAATAAAAGACGACCGAAAGAGAAACAAAAGACGGTCGAAACTGTATCAGGGACGCACCGCAATAGAGACGTGAAGGCGTCTTGTATAAACAGAAGAGTTGTTATTTCAAATGCAATTTAACTTACATAAACCAAAGAGATGAATGAGTTATTTATCTATGTATATCTGTCTTTGCTTCGGGAAACACAGATTTGAAGACCACCAATTTGGAGGTCTTCAACTCGCGAGTGAATAGGTATCTTCTAGGAAAGCGTGCTACATCTTAGGCCGAATCGTGACCTACCATCAGGCAGGTGTGATAGTGGTCATCGCTATCATAGGTAAAAAATTCGGTTACTTTTTACATACTTATGGCATCACATCTGTCGTGTTTAAGACACGTCAAAAAGGTGACAAAGCTAGGAAAAGAAACCAAACAACCATTATAGAATATCGTCATTTGTATTTTCCATTGTTATGTAAAAAACCATTTATTTATACAATATCAAAAACAAAATTATTCAGAAAAAAAAATCTTTCTCTCTTACAAAAAATAAAAGACGACCGAAAGAGAAACAAAAGACGGTCGAAACTGTATCAGGGACGCACCGCAATAGAGACGTGAAAGCGTCTTGTATAAACAGAAGAGTTGTTATTTCAAATGCAATTTCACTTACATAAAACAAAGAGATAAATGCGTTATTTCTCTATGTATATCTGTCTTTGCTTCGGGAAAGACAGATTTGAAGACCTCCAATTTGGAGGTCTTCAAGTCGCGAGTGAATAGGTATCTTCTAGGAAAGCGTGCTACATCTTAGACCGCGTCGTGGTGTGATAGTGGTCAAACGCTGACCTATCATAGGTAAAAAAAATCCGTTACTTTTGACATATTTATGGCATCACATCTGTCGTTTTATAAGACACGTCAAAAAGGTGACGTAAAAAATTTATAGACATTGACATTGTTTTGTAAAAAAAACCATTTATTTATTCAATATCAAAAACAATTATTCAGGAAAAAAATTACAACCAAACAATTAAAGTTGTTTTTCCTATAGGTACCTACCTACTTACTCGTTTATTTGTTTTTGACGTTGGTTTTTAATTCTTGTATATTAATAATTCCTACAATTTAGTATAGAAAAAAACTTCGTCTATTAGACCGGTTGGTAGGAACACGGAAATATTTTTTGACAATTATTTTAGTTGAACAAAAATGTCAAACTAACAAAAAGTTTAAACTAGATGTTGTCAAAACAACAACGTTACACTAAACACGTCTTATTAAATTATATTTATCAAAAACAACTATTCAGGAAAAAAATTACAACCAAACAATTAAAGTTGCTTTTCCTATATAGGTACCTACCTACTTACTCGTTTATTTATTTTTGACGTTGCCCGCGACTTCGTACGCGTAGGTTTTTTGTTTTATATACCGCATCAAAATCCGTTCCATACATATGCATACATATTATGGACATACAAACAGCGAGAAGCGACTTTGTTTTATACTATGTAGTTATTATAAGGTTAGTCTTTCGAAAACCGGCGTAAGTGTAATATAGTCACAACTGTTATTAAATATATCCAGATAAACGATAATAACACTAAAAGCCCTGTAATTGAATACTTACTTATTTTATTATACTTACTGCTTTTTTAATCAGGAAAGAGAAGCAGAACTTCCCTCGCAAAAAAAAAACATTATGGGGCAAGTTTGCCTAGTAGTGTTTACCGGTGCATTTTAAAGAATATTTTATATTTTTTATCAATAAAGTAATTTATGACTTTGCATTATGTACATAAGACTCGAATTCCTATTATTGCAAAATATCCAAAATGATCGACCGAAATGAGACCGGCATCGTGATGGGTTTTAAAAGATTTTATTTTTAAAACATATAAATCAAGAACCTCTTTTTTTTAAATCAATTGAAACAAAGTAAAATTATTATTATTAAAGGGATTAAGAACTCAGCCTTAGATTTTATAAAAATAAACCAGCCAAGTGCGAATCGGACTTGCGCACGAAGGGTTCCGTACCATTATATTCTGTTTTTTAAAGGTTAAGTCTTTTTTTCAGATTTTGCTTAAAAAATTGTAGGTAAACATAACCTGAAATTCTTAAAAACATACGTACTATTTAAAAAAAAATCCTTTTTTCGGTTTTTAGGATTTGTTGACAACAAAAATACATCATCTGTGAAAATTCCAACTCTCTAGCTATCATGTTTCATGAGATACCGCCTAGTGATAGACAGACGGACGGACGTACAGTGAAGTCTTAGTAATAGGGTCGTTTTTATTACCCTTTGGGCACGGAACTCTAAAAAACTACAAAACAACTAAATAGGTAGGTACACCAGCTGTTAAGTTCAATATTTTTTCAAACAGAAGCTATTGTTTCTGCAAATATCTGTACTATCTGTGAAAAAAAAACAATTGTAACAACCATAAACTTTGATTGTGCAACTACATTGTTTCTTCTACTATGTAGTTAAGTTCGTGTAGTTTAAGTTCAGGTTAAAAAATTACAAAACCATGAAGTTTGAGTTGAATCTTAGTTTAAAAAAAACTTTCAATGTGTCATAAAAAATATTGTTTGCATTCGATAGCACATTTATCCTGGAATACTATCCAAAAAACAGATTGGGATAATTCCTTCATTTGCAGTTTTGGCATCACAAAACATAGAGAACGGAGTGAAATTTTAATTTTTTTTTAAAATGGCGGTTATCTCGGAAACCAAGAGACTTTCATAGAACATAACTTTCGTTTATCTGATCCGGCACAGTGTCCTCTAGCCGTAGGTGCCCGCTTGGCCATTCATTACGGGACACCCTGTATTTACCATCACATAGCGTGGCGACGACGCGTCGCCACGGCATGCGTTCCACGCCAGAAATCGGTTTTACGTGCGGCTCGGTGCGGCGAGATTAAAGTTTAATTTCTATATTGTATTATTTACATCCTATATATTTTCTCCACTTATTTAGACAACAAAACAATTTATACACATAAAACAAAACACTAAAGCTATTACAACTAAAAAAGACAAATAATAACACCACAACACGAACTTTATATTTATTTATCTATTATATGTACAAAACTAAACATTACTATAGCACTACAGACAGGAGCAAGAAGATGGGGTAGGATTATTGATTTGAGAGAAGAATTTGAATATTAGAAAGTTGACGATCTATGCATTTGAGGGAAGACCGGCCTGAATCGAAGTGATATTGAAATGTAATTTTAATGTTATTTACGAGAAATGGCCTTCTGTTTGAAGATATTTTTGAACCCTAAAAATCCCTAATTACTTGCGTAGAAGGCTTTTTTAACTACTTTTCACGTTTCACTTTTTAATATTCTTAATTTTGCACATTTGATACTTTTGTACGACACGCTTCGTAAGACTGATGGACTTAATTATGTCTGACTGACGGATCAACGCACAGCCTAAACCGCTGATCGTAGAGACTTGACTTGAAACTTGGAGGGTGTGTTCTTTGTATAATGTGGACATCCGATAAGAAAGGATTTTTCGAAATTATACCCCTATAGGGGTGAAAAAGGGGGGCAAAGTTTGTATGGAACATCGGGATTCCTTGGTCCAATCTACTTCAAAAAGTGCATAAACATTCTTCAACAGAATTGACGGCAATTGACGTGTTTCGTATTTTATTAAAATTAATCCCCTAATTGGGTTAAAAAGGAGAAGAAAGTTTTTATAAGGGTTTATTTTGCTTTTTATTTAAATTTTCATTTTATTTTGACAAATTTTTGAAAAATCAATCCTATTTAAAATCCTATTAATTTAAACCATTTTCGACTTAGTCGCGAACGAAGTCGCGGGCAAAAGCTATTTTATTTATAAATAGGTAAACAATAAATATTTAATAATAATAAATATTTCTGATTTTATTTGATATTCGTGCTAACCTTGCATCTACTAAAACTTTCCAACATAATATGACGTTATACAATATTTCATGTTTATTCATACGATTTATTTTTTATTTTTCGTAAAATCAAACAATAGGTATAGTACAATGAAGGTCAAAGATGCATGTCAAACATGTCATATCGTTTTCATGTAGAGTTTTCCAAAAATACACATGTCATATCGTTTTCATGTAGAGTTTTCCAAAAATACAAGAACCAAGACATAGTTAATTAAATAATTTCTAAAAACTCAATTCCATAATTTGTTGGTAATAAAATTGCAACAATGCTTACAATCTTTGATGACCATTAACAGGTTCAAAACTTTTATAAAGCATAGATTGTGCAGTAAGGCGTACTATGACACTTCGTCTTACCTTAATGATAAGAACCCATGGACGTGATTTTAGTTGCTCCATTTCAAATAATACTTTCAAATATTTGTAATATTGACCATTGTGAGGTTTTTTTTATGGGGTATTTTTTTCATGTGATCACGCACATGAAAAAAAAAACCCCATGAGTTTCTTGTGCCTTCTTCTCATTGGTGGGCGCGTTCCGAAGGCACACATCCTAACTTAGTTTTTAAGACGTTTTTATGTGGCTGTTATAGTTAAAGAAATAAAGATTTTTGACTTTTGACTTTTGATAGTAAAACAACTTCTTAGACAAAAGTATAAATTTTAATTATTTAAATTACTTTTTCCAGATGTTAATTTAATGAAATCCTACCAGGAACGAAAATTTTGGAAAGCATGTCAATTTTGTAACATTAAATTGGTTTTCTGTGTACGGTACCTTAAATTTTTTCTTGGTTACGCCTTTGATCGCATAAAGTCTACTATATCAAAACGTCAACATCATCGAAATGCGAATGGACAGTATCATTATTTCCATTCTTCATAAGGTCCACTTTATTAAAATGACCACAGCTTTAAGATTCGTTTTTAGGGTTCCGTAGTCCTAACACCCTTATAGTTTCATCATGAGTAGGTCATAATACTTTTATACCAACCAACTATCTATAATTTGTTTCTATATATTACTAGCGACCCGCCCCGGCTTCGCACGGCTGTATTATGCATGTATTATATCTAAAAACCTTCCTCTTTAATCACTCTATCTATTTAAAAAAACTGCATCAAAATACGTTGCGTAGTTTTAAAGATTTAAGCATACATAGGTATATAGGGACATAGGGACAGAGAAAGCGACTTTGTTTTATACTATGTAGTCATAAGTAAAATATTTACAAATAAAAGTATATAAGTAGTACCTATATCCGTTGTCTAGCACCCATAACACAAGTCTAGTTACTTAGCTTGGGGCTAGATGGTGATGTGTGGAATGTCCGGAAATATTTATTATTATTTATACTTAATGTATTTTTTTTTCTCAGGTATGTTCAACATTTGGCATGTAGCAGACAAAATAGCTGCAATCGCAAGAAAAGAAATATTTTACGTTTGGCCCTTCGGCTTAGCAGCGTACTTAGCCGGTGTCGTTTTCATTGACAGAAATAACTCCAAAGACGCATATAGACAGCTGCAAGTTACTTCAGAAGTTATGATCAAGAACAAGGTTAGTTGCAATAAAATCAATTAAGATATTTTAAAAATAACCTGACCGCAGAGGAGTGTCGAGGACCTCGAAGGTTTAATAATAATAATTATATTCGTTTATGAGACAACTAAGGTTAGTAGCACAGGAAATAAAGATACAAAACAAGTTTTTGCGAAAATCTAAATTTGCCCGACTACAAGGAAAGGGTTATTCGCGCCTATCTTTGTATATGTTTGTTGGTTTGTAATATTCTTTATTTCCTCATATGTTGCAAACTATTTGATGGATTTCCTTTTATCGTGTTGACTCAGGACCTTGATTTTTATAAGCATACTAGCTGCGCCCCGCGGTTTCACCCGCGTAAGCCGTTTAAACCTTCCCTGAACTACAACAAACATTTCAAAACCGAAATCATCTAAATCGGTTCAGCCGTTCTCGAGTTTTAGCGAGACTAACGAACAGCAATTGATTTTTATATATATAGAAGATAGTATAAAATAAAGTCACTTTTCGCCGTCCCTATGTCCCTATTTCCCTTTGTATGCTTAGATCTTTAAAACTACGCAACGGATTTTGATGCGGTTTTTTTAATAGATAGAGTGATTCAAGAGGAAGGTTTATATGTATAATACATGCATAATATAGCCGTGTGAAGCCGGAGCGGGTCGCTAGTCTGGTATAAATTTTGAACTTGCTAGGTCCACCCTTTCCTGAGAAAATCGGTGGTGACACACGGACAGATAGACGGACAAGAGAGTAATCTTATATGGGTTCCTTTTTTTACCTTTTGAGGTACGGAACACTAAAAAGGAATAACTTAGCCTAACCTAGCGGTTTTAAATAAATAAAATAAATAAATATTTCAGGACATATTACACATCGCCATCCAGCCC
Source organism: Idaea aversata (assembly GCA_907269075.1). Lineage (NCBI taxonomy): Eukaryota > Metazoa > Arthropoda > Insecta > Lepidoptera > Geometridae > Idaea > Idaea aversata. The sequence goes on from OU026084.1 coordinate 7,645,147, forward strand.
CAAGCTAAGCAACTTAATGCTTGTGTTATGGGTGCCAGATAACGGATAAACTACTTATATACTTTTTTTTTTTTGTAAATATATACATATTATACATATAGGAAACACCCAGAACCAGAAAATATCGGTAAAAATTTCACCTACAATTCCATCTCAGCACTTTTGAGAAAAACAAAACACATTCGTTGCAATCAACAATGCTAGTTGTAAGCGACGGGTATTTCTGGCGCGTATAAGCAGCCCCAATTAGTTTTATCGAAAATTAAATTTATTTACTATGCCGGTTTTTAACCGACTTCAAAAAAGGAGGAGGTTCTCAATTCGGTTGTATGTTTTTTTATAGACCAATACCGACACTGAATTATGTTTTTAGAGTTTGTTTAAGATGAGAACCATCGCGGTATTTGAAGGTGCAAATGTACTTATTAACTTGTTTTTAGGAAAAAACTGAACCCTTGTGGGGTCACTCATTGGGTCTTTTATTAATAAAATATTAGCTTTAGCTTTTTATCTGAACGAGTATTTTTCCGAACAGACTTTAAAAATAATTCTCACAATATTTTTTTTGTGTTTGAATCTCGCAGATCCTCGGATCTGATTTACGACTGTTGTAAGTAGGTACCAATTTTGATCTTTGAAGGTTCTTAGCAATAATATAAATAAAATATTAGCATTAATTCCGAAAAGACTTTAAAAAATCCTTCCATATTTTTTGTATTATAAATCTCAGATCCTCTTTAGCCTAATTTACGACTTTATGTACTAATTTTGGTCGATTGAACTCTTAAAGATTCTTAGAAATAATATTAATAAAATATTATTAAAATAAAATTTAAAAAAATATATATTTAATAGTATCCTTAGCTTTTATCTGCGACGACTCTCTTTCGAACAGAATTTAAAATAATTCTTCACATTATTAAGGCTGCTTATACTGCCAAACGCAACGCGCCATAAATACCCGTCGCTTACAACTAATATTGTTGATTGTAACGAATGTGTTTTGTTTTTCTCAAAAGTGCTGAGATGGAATTGTCGGTGAAATTTTTACCGATATTTTGGGGTAACATCGAGGCGAAAATTCTTTGTCATTTCAAAGCTAGATTAGTTTTAATTCTTAATTTTAAGATAGCTTCAAAACTATAAGAAACTTTTGGCTTAAAATCACACCAAAATGTCGGTAAAAATCTCACCTACAATTCCATCTCAACACTTTTGAGAAAAACAGAACACATTCGTAACAATCAACAATTTTCACCAACGAGAACGACCGGTGCCAGTAGTAACTATTTAGTAAGCTGCGTACCAAGGTCGTTGGCGTATGAACCCCCCTTAAGACCCTCGATTTACGACTATTAATTAAAGTTCGCGATCGATCTTACCTTGCTATTTAAATTTATCTAAATTAATTCAATTTTAATAACAATTTGTCCTTTGCATGTTTACATGCATAATAATTTGTTGTTGCGAGTTTTCGAGTATTTTTTTGCAAATATTTTCCATGTTTCCATACAATCTATTGATTTATTCAAATCTATTTATTTATTTCTGAAAAGGCGTTCATAAATTTAAAATATAAATATATTTTTCCATTTATAATAGTCACACGAAAACAGTTAGTGACGTAATCATTGTTGCTTTGAAGGCTCACTGCTTGAAGGTTTTGTATTTTTTCGATTGTGTGGTGACGTCACAGATGTGGCTACCGTGTTTTGTGTCTTAGATCAATAGACAAATAATCGGGAATTTATTTTGCAAAAATAAAATATCTGCAATATATATTTTAATGCAAAAAAATACTGACTTACGTTGGCTCAGCGACTCGAAGTGGATTTTGATCTCCGTCACCAAGAGACAGATCATTGCACCCTATTTTGTGCTACTAAAATATAATATAAAACATTTGCAAAAAATAATGTTGTTAAGAGGATAGGTACCCGGCTCTCTCTCCATACAAACGTTGTCGACTGTTTCCTCCCTGGATAATGACACTAGCACAAATATTTTTGTTGCATAAAACCTATAACCATGCCCCTATGTCTTGGGTTTTTTAAATATTCTAATTATCATAGAAAGTAAGAGTTAAAAAAACTAAATATATATAAAAAATAAGACATAGGGCCATCTCATGGCAGTTATAGGTTTTATGCAACAAAATATTTGTGCTTGTGTCATTATCCAGGGAGGAAACAGTCGACTACGTTTGTATGGAGAGAGGGCCGGTACCCTTTCCTCTTAACCTATTACATACCATTTCGAACATATTTCATATTTTATAGTTCCTACTGGAAACTACTTAATTGAAGTAATGACACATATGTATGCACCTATATGTCATATTAATACAATTATTTATCAGACGTGAGTTATAAATATTGTTCACAAGGGCCACCTTATCATTAAATATGCCCTTTAACTTGCCCCTATAGTAAAATCATATGGGCCACTTACAGAATCAAACAATCAACTGGGATGAAAATTAAATGTAATGACACACGATATTACTTATTAAACCCGCGTAAGTTTCGATCTCGCGGGAATTTCGGGATCAAATAGTACATTGTTACCCTAGGTGTGAAAGTCACACGAACACCCTCGAACTATTAGCGCCCACGCTACGCTCGGGCGCCAAACTCCGTCTTGGGACTAAATGAGTCTTTCACCCGAGGTAAACACTGTGCTTTTCATTACGAATAATACATTAAATTCTTCAAAACAACGAGAGTAAATGAGAGACTCCATACTAGCCAAAGAGGTTATAATTATACATTATAGTGTTATTCTTACTTTTACTTAAAGCAAGGAGGTTAGGTTTCTGAAGTTCCTAATGCGTAATGATACTGATACTGGCTACATGCACATTGCACAAGCCGTGCGAAGCCATAATTTGACATGACAGCTGTCAGTGAAAGCGATTATCCCTAGGGCTGGAAGTTTTTCTTTCTACACGCTCTTCAGGCACCTTTAGACCTACTTTCGGAGTATGAATAATGAAAAATCCTTTGTTCTTGTCCATCTCCCATACTACCATTATGCCGATTTTCATCCAAATCAGTCCAGTCATTTGACCATGAAAAGGGTACAAACAAATAAATAAACTTTCAGATTAATCATATTAGTTGCGATTAGGAAGTTAGGATTAGGCACCATTTATAAGACTTTATATTTTTTATTATTTTGATTACCTGATGAATGTTCTGAGTAGGTATAGGTTTGTGAAAGAATCATTTAATAAGTAAACTAGCGACCCGCCCCGGCTTCGCACGGCTGTATTATGCATGTATTATATCTAAAAACCTTCCTCTTTAATCACTCTATCTATTAAAAAAAAACCGCATCAAAATCCGTTGCGTAGTTTTAAAGATCTAAGCATACAAAGGGACATAGGGATGGCGAAAAGTGACTTTATTTTATACTATGTAGTGATAATTAATATTGATCGATTTTTCACACAGCGACATCTAGCCCCAAGCTAAGCAACTAGGCTTGTGTTGTGATGACCTGATAAACGGATAGAATATTTTATTTTGTAAATATGTAACACTTAGACTACAACAACAAATAACTACATAGTATAAAACAAAGTCGCTTCCCGTTGTCTGTCCCTATGTATGCAGATCTTACATCTTTAAAACTACGCAACAGATTTTGATGTGGTTTTTTTTAGTAGTAGATAGAGTGATTCAAGATGAATGTTTAAGTATATAAAACAAAATTACCAAGCGTACGAAGTCGCGGACAACAGCTAGTATACAACAAACAAATACTTATTCGACGACGGCGGGAGTCGAACCCCCAACCTTCTGTGTTCGCACACAGCGCCACTGGGGTTGCCGTAAATACATAAAGAATATTTATTATGTTTTTAATACATTACACTTTTTCATTTCCAGACGAAAATCTGGCTATTCCCTGAAGGGACAAGAAATAAAGATTTCACAAAACTCCTGCCTTTCAAAAAAGGCGCGTTCAACATCGCAGTAGCTGCACTTGGGCAGCTACTGCGATGTTGAACGCGCCTTTTCCAGGGAGGAAACAGTCGACTACGTTTGTATGGAGAGAGGGCCGGTACCCTTTCCTCTTAACCTATTACATACCATTTCGAACATATTTCATATTTTATAGTTCCTACTGGAAACTACTTAATTGAAGTAATGACACATATGTATGCACCTATATGTCATATTAATACAATTATTTATCAGACGTGAGTTATAAATATTGTTCACAAGGGCCACCTTATCATTAAATATGCCCTTTAACTTGCCCCTATAGTAAAATCATATGGGCCACTTACAGAATCAAACAATCAACTGGGATGAAAATTAAATGTAATGACACACGATATTACTTATTAAACCCGCGTAAGTTTCGATCTCGCGGGAATTTCGGGATCAAATAGTACATTGTTACCCTAGGTGTGAAAGTCACACGAACACCCTCGAACTATTAGCGCCCACGCTACGCTCGGGCGCCAAACTCCGTCTTGGGACTAAATGAGTCTTTCACCCGAGGTAAACACTGTGCTTTTCATTACGAATAATACATTAAATTCTTCAAAACAACGAGAGTAAATGAGAGACTCCATACTAGCCAAAGAGGTTATAATTATACATTATAGTGTTATTCTTACTTTTACTTAAAGCAAGGAGGTTAGGTTTCTGAAGTTCCTAATGCGTAATGATACTGATACTGGCTACATGCACATTGCACAAGCCGTGCGAAGCCATAATTTGACATGACAGCTGTCAGTGAAAGCGATTATCCCTAGGGCTGGAAGTTTTTCTTTCTACACGCTCTTCAGGCACCTTTAGACCTACTTTCGGAGTATGAATAATGAAAAATCCTTTGTTCTTGTCCATCTCCCATACTACCATTATGCCGATTTTCATCCAAATCAGTCCAGTCATTTGACCATGAAAAGGGTACAAACAAATAAATAAACTTTCAGATTAATCATATTAGTTGCGATTAGGAAGTTAGGATTAGGCACCATTTATAAGACTTTATATTTTTTATTATTTTGATTACCTGATGAATGTTCTGAGTAGGTATAGGTTTGTGAAAGAATCATTTAATAAGTAAACTAGCGACCCGCCCCGGCTTCGCACGGCTGTATTATGCATGTATTATATCTAAAAACCTTCCTCTTTAATCACTCTATCTATTAAAAAAAAACCGCATCAAAATCCGTTGCGTAGTTTTAAAGATCTAAGCATACAAAGGGACATAGGGATGGCGAAAAGTGACTTTATTTTATACTATGTAGTGATAATTAATATTGATCGATTTTTCACACAGCGACATCTAGCCCCAAGCTAAGCAACTAGGCTTGTGTTGTGATGACCTGATAAACGGATAGAATATTTTATTTTGTAAATATGTAACACTTAGACTACAACAACAAATAACTACATAGTATAAAACAAAGTCGCTTCCCGTTGTCTGTCCCTATGTATGCAGATCTTACATCTTTAAAACTACGCAACAGATTTTGATGTGGTTTTTTTTAGTAGTAGATAGAGTGATTCAAGATGAATGTTTAAGTATATAAAACAAAATTACCAAGCGTACGAAGTCGCGGACAACAGCTAGTATACAACAAACAAATACTTATTCGACGACGGCGGGAGTCGAACCCCCAACCTTCTGTGTTCGCACACAGCGCCACTGGGGTTGCCGTAAATACATAAAGAATATTTATTATGTTTTTAATACATTACACTTTTTCATTTCCAGACGAAAATCTGGCTATTCCCTGAAGGGACAAGAAATAAAGATTTCACAAAACTCCTGCCTTTCAAAAAAGGCGCGTTCAACATCGCAGTAGCTGCCCAAGTGCCGATCATACCTGTTGTCTATTCACCTTACTACTTCATCAACTCTAAGAAATATATTTTTAACAAAGGTAAGTAATTATAATAGTCGTTATACTCTAAGAAATATATTTTTAACAAAAGTAAGTTACTTGTTATGCATCTCGCACATGTACGGCTACGCACATGTGCGCACTGATAAGCATTTATTATCTTTAGAGCTGTCATGGAGTTACACCACAGCTATTTACTAGTACTAGTCATATAATACGTAAACAGTATTATATGACGCTATCAATGCGCTGTGTGGAGCAGGTTGTTTAGTGGTACAATGCCCCCAGACCCCTAAGTCCGGGGGCTCCTTGACCATTCTAAGCACTAGATTTCTAACACTTAACCAGACAATGCCATATTTAAGGCCCCAAGAACTACCATATCAGAGGGCAAGGTAGAGCAGTTGTCCGGGACCACCAAACTAAGCCCCTCTAAGCACTAGATTTCTAAAACTTAACCAGGCAATGCCATATTTAAGGCCCCAAGAACTACGATATCAGAGAGCTAGGTGGAGCAGTTCTCCGGGACTACCAGCTCAGCCCCTCAAAGCACTAGATTTCTAACACTTAACCAGACAATGCAATATTTAAGGCCCCAAGGACTACGATATCAGAGAGCTAGGTAGAGCAGTTGTCAGGGACCACCAAACTAAGCCCCTCTAAGCACTAGATTTCTAATACTTAACCAGGCAATGCCATATAAAAGGCCCCAAAACAAAAATATCAGAGGGCAAGGTAGAGCAGTTGTTAGGGACCACCAAGCTAAGCCCCTCTAAGCACTACATTTTTAAGACTTAACGCGACAATGCCATATTAAAGGTCCCAAGAACATCGAAGGGCTAGGTAGGGCAGTTCTCCGGGACCACCAATCTAAGCACTAAAGCATTAGCTTTCTAACATTTAACCAGGCAATGCCATATAAAAGGCCCCAAAAACTACGATAACACATACATATAAATAATAGAAACTCCAGATACGTGAAAAGTTGTATAGTAGACGTGATTTGAGAATAAAAGATCAAATATTATGTAAAAGTTGTTTATAAAACTAACAAGTAAGTGGAAGATATACCGCAAACACAATACGACAGACGGATAAAGAAGTTTGCCAAAGCTTTAAGTTATTTAGGAAAGTTTAGTCTCGATTCCGAGTGTTGTTTCAGAGCCAAGTGCCAAGTTCGATACTATCTAGGAGTTATGAATGACACTTCGAAATATTTACTATAAAACTAGCGGCGCTCTAAGGTTTTACTCGCGTAATAACAGATTCTGTAGAACTATTCGAACTTGATCTAAATGAAATTAACTAGTGCGCTAATTGATATTGCTCTTATGGTGAAGGAAAACATCGTGATAAAACCCGCGACTTAGTTCGCTCCAGACGTATTGACAAGTTCTTTACTCTGGACATGGTCGACTAAGCTGAGAGAGTGGTATCCTCACGTAAAAATGATCCAACTAAATAGGTCTTCTTGCGGCAAACAGCCCGTATAAAAGCAGACACACTGAAAATGTTCTGGTTCTATATTGAGATATTTCTATTTCCTACACTAATTAGCGTTATCTTATTGGAATGTATAAACATCTTCGCTTCATCTTCGTCTATTTGTTGACATTATCGAAGTTTAATTACGATAGGCAATATGAAAACAATTGATAGAAATGTTATGTTTAACTTTTGAGTTTCTTAGTGATGGCCTTAAGCGAAACCTCCAAATAATATTATAAGGTCATCCACGAAAACCTTACTGAGAAACTGTGAATTAATATTTTATTAGTAATTGTGGACTGCAAAACTGAACGCCGACAAACCCTTATTCGACAAAACTCTTCTTCGACACCATCGAACTCCGATAGAAGTATTCCGGAACTCCGGTATTTCTACAATACTTAAACACGAAATACCTTATTTCGGATACTACGGAACTCCGACAAGGCATTTCTTCGACTTGAGTTTACTCGTACTAGGAAACAAAGCGAGTTCGACAACATTCGTCTTTTACAATAATGCTACTTCGAATAATTCAATTTCGACAAGACTCTTCTCCGATATGCTGTACGTCTCACTCCGACATAATCCAACTTCGACGAAATCCTATAGTGGCTATGGAATGGCGTTCTTCTTTTATTGAAACAAAAAAGTAAAACTTTCATAGTAATTATTTTTCCGGGTCTTAATCGCGTATTTAAAAAAAAATACTATGAATACTATATGTTTTTTAGTAAAACTTTCCTAATTTTTTATTATCGTTTTCTTTCAAAAAGTTCATCAAAAAATTAATAAACTGGAACTAGGAATGCTTGTCGAAGCATTCCTAGTTCCAGTTTCCTTTCCTAGTAAAATCATGTCGAAGAAACGCCTTGTCGGAGTTCCGTAGTAGGGTTGTTCTCCTCGAATTGTAAATAAAAAAATAAAAAAATATACAATTTTTAAAACGTAGGCGCAGATTTCAAAATAGTAATAGACATAATTGTTTTGTTGATAATTAGCTATTTTATCTATTTAGGTAACGAAATAAAGTAACTTCGTACTTTAGTGTTGTCAAAATAATTAATATCAAAGTCTTATACAAATGTCGAAGTAAAGACTTGTCAAATAATGGTTTGTCGCAGTTTAGTTTCGTAACCTTGTTGAGCTGGAGTCTTGATGTTTGTTATTGTTATCTAGATAACTAGTTATTAATCAAAAACATGTTAGTATTGTTGTTAAACCTGATTTTACTCATTTGTTTAGCTTATAAATATAAAATCTATTAATAATCTTACCGTAGGTGATTAAACTATCAGGTGTTTATTCTCATCATCACTACATAGTATAAAACAAAGTCGCATTCTCTGTCCCTATATCCCTTTGTATGCTTAAATCTTTAAAACTACGCAACGGATTTTGATGCGGTTTTTTTAATAGATAGAGTGATTCAAGAGGAATTACTAATATTATAAATGCGAATGTAACTCTGTCTGTCTGTTACCTTTTCACGCCTAAGCCGCACAACTGATTTTGATGAATTTTGGTACAGCGATAGATGTTACCTTTGGGAAGAACATAAGGCTACTTTTTTAACCGACTTCAAAAAAAGGAGGAGGTTCTCAATTCGGTTGTATGTATGTTTTTTATGGATGTTCGTGCATATCTTTTTTGTTTAATTTAACAACCGATTTTGATGAATCTATTTTATCATGAAAAATAAAAGATTTCTTTTTTCTTTTATTTTAGAGTAGGGTGTCGTCGTCTATTAGGTTTTTGGGGGTAATTTTTTTTTGACGTGATAATGTTTTATAAATTGGTGAACACCTGCAATCTCAAAAAAGTGTGACGTCACGCGTCGTTACTGGAACGCCTCATGTTATTGACAAGGTAACTATAGCAACGTTTTATCGTTGCCATGGTTACCATCAATGTTTTCTTATGACGTTATCACGTAAAATTATCGTCCGTAAACCGACTTTACAGACAACCATTTTTTTTAATACTTGTTAGAGGCCGGAATAGAACCCGCAACCAACTGCGTCGCAAGCAAGTGTTCGGCCACCGCGGCACAGGCCACCGCGGCATAGGTCGTCAAAATTGGTTTTCACGTACAAAATTTTAGTTTTTCTTTCTTTAGCCTGTATCTTATACTACGTTTTTTTGTTTTTTTTTGCTTGAAACTACTGAATAGAAACTTGATATGAGAATACTTTTAAGAGGAAAGGGTAGAAAACAGTCGACTACGTTTGTATGGAAAGAGCCCCCTCTTTCCATACAAACGTAGTCGACTGTTTTCTCCCTGCCCCATGTGCCCCAAGTGCCATGACCATGCCCCTATTTTTTTTGAAATCTTAATTTCTATGATAATTAGAAAATGAAAAAAACTAAAACATAGGGGCATAGTCATGGCAGTTATAGGTTTTATGGCACAAAAATATTTGTGCTAGTCTCATTATCCAGGGAGGAAACAGTCGACTACTTTTGTATGGAGAGAGCGCAGGTACCCTTTCACCTTAAGGTAACAGGCTGTTTCATCCTGATATTCACACAAGATCGGAACTTAAAAATGCTGATAAAACTCCAAAGCACTACTACGTATGTATGATATGTAGGTACTTACAATTTTATATGATAAACATAAAAGATACATACCCAAATGGATTGTTTAAATTTTTATTAAGTAACTAGCTGCCCTCCGCGGTTTCACCCGCGTAACTCCCGATCCCGTGGGAATATCGGGATGTAAGCTATCCTATCTCTCAAGTTGGATCGAACTGCACATGGTGTGCGAATTTTATTATAATCGGTTAAGTGGTTTAAAAAATTAAAAAAAAAATTAAAATTCATTTATTTCAGATATCTTGATCCATATAAATTACAAATTAAATTACGAGAAAATTGTGTTACATACATAAATACATTAATATAAGCAAAAATAAAAATAAAAATTAGATGTCAAAGTATAAAGTGTTAAATGTCAAAAGTAAAAATTATAAAAAATAAATAAAATAAATAACAATGTCAAGCAAAGTCGGTCACATTAACTATTGATTTAGTGCATTACAATAACATTAAGTATATCATGATCTTTTAATTGATTAAATAAATGTTTAGGAGTCCATTGAGGACAAACATTGTGACACGAGATTTATATATATTAAGTAATTAATATTTAACTTACTAATTAAATTAAAATGCCTAACGTTTCCTAGAACAACGGATACTTTAAATTACCTTGTGACTTAACTAAGTACTTATTTAATTTGAACTTAATATCCGAAATACTTACGACATTATCTCCTAATACATATAAAATGCTTTGTCCCGAATGACTGACTGACGGATCAACGCACAGCCTAAACCGCTGATCGTAGACACCTGAAACTTGGATGGTGTGTTCTTTGTATGACGTAGGCATCCAAAATTTCCGAAATTCTACTTCTTAGAGGGTGAAAATGGGGGGCCAAGTTTGGTATGAGACAATGTGATTTCTTGGTCCAATCTACATTCTCTAACAGAATTGATGGAAGAAATGATTCGTATTTTATAGAAATTACGGGGTTAAAAAGGGATAGAAAGTTAGTTTGAGGGTGATTTGTTGTGAAGTTGATATCAATACTTTTTAGTGCTTTGATTTTAATAACATTTAGATGTTTGAAAGCTCAATCCGATTTTAAGTCACAGAAAAAAATCTATTGGAACCATGTACTTGTATACGGGCTGTTTTCCGCAATCAGACCTTTCTAGTTAGGTCCCTTTTGCGTGAGGTTCCACTTGTCAGGGGGAGAACCAACCAGCCCAGCTCTTCCATAAATTTTGCCACTAGATGTGGCTTCTCAAACATTTTTGGAAGGCTTTTAACGTCACCTATAGTTCTGAGTCTAATATCTGTCAATACCATGCAGTCCAGCAGCACATGCGCGGTCGTTTCCTCAGCCTCCATGCACGCTCTGCATAGTGGGCTGTCCGTTATATCCAGGTTATGGAAGTGCTTGTTGAAAGCGCCGTGACCGGTCAAGGCGATTGTAACCAAGCGCATTTGAGTGCGGTTTAAGTTTAGAAGGCGTTTCGTGAGTCTGTTGTTTATGTCGGGGAGTGCTAGTTTGACCTGCCTACAGCTTTCCGTCGTGGTCCAGAGGTCACGGTGTCGCATTTTAGCGTGGTTGCGGATCCAGGCTTTGAGTTGGTTTGAGGGGATCGGGACGGAGGGTTGAGGCCCGTATATAACTGACCGCTTCCGCTCCTCTTTTTGCCAGCTCGTCCGCAGCGTCGTTTCCCCTTGAGCCGCTGTGTCCCTTTACCCATTGTAAGGTCAGTCTATTGTGTTCTCCTAGTCTGTTGAGTGTCTCGTAACATTCGTAAATCAGGGCTGAACTTATAGTTTTACTGTTCAGTGCATGTAGCACCGCCGCGGAACCATTGGAACCATTTTCGACTTCTACGCGGACGAAGTCTCGGGCAAAAGCTAGTACAGTTGTAAGCAAACATACGTCTTATTTGGGCATGTGTGGGAAACATCTTAACGAACACGAGAATAATTACGTCAAATATTTTTAATTAAATACAATGTTAATCATAATTAATCTTTCCATATTTTATAAGTAACTAGCGACCCGACCCGGCTTCGCACGGCTATATTATGCATGTATAAACCTTCCTCTTGAATCACTATCTATCTATTAAAAAAAACCGCATCAAAATCCGTTGCGTAGTTTTAAAGATTTAAGCATACAAAGGAATATATATAGGGACATAGGGACAGAGAAAGCGACTTTGTTTTATACTATGTAGTGAGAGTAGTGATAGTGACTAGCTGCGCCCCACGGTTTTTCCCGAGTTAGGTTACAGGGTAGGGCAGAGGTTCTATTTTTTTTTAAAGCATCGATTTTGCGGTAATGTGTACTATGATCCGTCGTCCTACCTTAATGATAAGAACCTATGGATATGACATCAATTGTTCAAATTAAAAAAAAAATTCAATAGTTGTTATGCAGTGCATTACATCACTTTGAAGCGTCTTTAAAATTAAGTTAGAATGTGTGCCTTCGGAACGCGCCCACCAATGAGAAGAAGGCACAAGAAATTCAATTTCAAATGTAGTTACCTTAAGAAAATATTGTAATATGATCACAGAATGAACACTATGAGTTTCTTGTGTCTTCTTCTTATTGGTGGGCTCGTTCCGAAGATACATCCTTCCTTAGTTTTTAAGATGATTTAATGTGACCTCATTAGTTTCAGTTTAGTTTAGTTTTACGGGGCTGTTTCCGCACTTAGCCTCATTATTTAAGCTATTGTGCAATGTGACCTCATGCGAATGATTCTAACCAAATAAATAAATAACTTTAACTATTTAACTTGATGGCAACATTGACCTTATTTTATAATTTAACACTTTAACACTAATATCATAAATGTCAAAGTTTCTGTAGTATACTTTTTAACCTCTTCATAAAAAAACGACTGAACCTATTGCAATAAAAAGAGTTGTAAAATGAATGTGGTAAATTAGTTTCTCTTACGATTTATCGTTTCACGTTTTCGTAATGCATAACATTTTTCTCGGCTAGGTGGCCAACCCGCAATAAGGAACTTGGTTCCAATAATAGGTTTAAGATAGAAATCGAACCCACGACCTAGTTTAGTTTAGTTTTACGGGGCTGTTTCCGCACTTAGCCACATCATTGGGCCATTGTGCGTGTGAGAATATCCTACTTGTCACTCCAACCACCCCAGGTCCTACCAGAAGGCTAACAGCCTTTTCAGGTTGCTACAGGCCTCCGGAAGAGATGGCGGCGATTGAAGAGACTGAGCCCGTTGATCTTCCACGCTACTGTTTAGTTTTACGAGGCTGTTTCCGCACTAAGCCTCATCATTTAGGTCATTGTGAGTGTGAGAATATCCTACTTATCAATCCAGCCACCCAGGTCCTACCAGAAGGCTAGCAGCCTTTTCAGGTTGCTACAGGCCTCCGGAAGAGATGGCGGCGATTGAAGAGACTGACCCAGTTGATCTGCCACGCTACTGAAGAAGAAGACCCACTGTGGGTTTTCTTCTGCGTCCATGCATCCAACCCACGACCTAATTTGTGTTTTTATAAACACAAATATTTCCAACACATCGACCTTTAGGAAAAGAAAATATTAAAATCGATTTTGTTATCAACACCAACATAATTATCGTCAGTCCAAACAGTATCAAGGCAATAATTTTTTTTGATTAGACAGGCATTCATTATTTGATATTGAAGGCGTCGTAAAATACGATTAAATTGATTACAATTCACTACATAATACGTCTTTCTCAAATAAAATACTAATTTGTACCACTATCATACGGGTGTGTAATACAGGGTTATTGGAAATTAATTGACACGGCGTTAAGGGCTTCTTCTGTGCACCTTAACAAACAACTTTTGTTCTACGACTTTTGGAAATTCGAACATTTTTTTGAAAATTTTGAGGTTAGGTTTACCTGAAAATCAGCTGTTCCTTACACGGAGAGATCAGTAACCTTAAAATTTTACTTATTTTTTAAGTTTCATCTACTGTATTGGTGTGAATGACCTTTGTTTTAAAAAATCAGCTATTTTTCGAATTTACATAACCTAAAAATTTTCATTTTTTTTTTTCGAATTTCCAAAAGTCTTAGAACAAAAGTTGATCGTTAAGGTGCACAGAAGAAGCCCTTAACGCCGTGTCAATTAATTTCCAATAACCCTGTATATGGCATAATAACGGATAGTATAATATCACCAGATATAACGTTCACTTGATATAATTTTAACTAAATATATAAACAAATAATATAATTTCATGTGATTGCTCTAACAACGTTTATTATAACGTTCATGTCATATAATATTAAATTCGTTTATTGATCTTTTTATATAATGTTTTTTCGGGAGCCAATAATACGTGTACATGATATTACGCTGCCATGGATTACGACGCCATGGATTACACGACCTGATATTACGTGTACAGGCTTCGTATTATAGGTTTGAACAAATAATGTACGACCACTTATTACGAGACCACGTATTACACCGCCACGTATTACGAAGACATTGCCATAGACCTATAAAACCACAGAGTGGTTCAAACGTCTCTATGAATTGTGCTGTCTATGTGTGTGAAAGTTCAAAAGTTATTCGGACTTTCTTTATTACATTTTTGGTGCGATATCGTCTAGTTAATTGATGAAACACCTGCATTCACACAAAAGTGTCATGTTCCGGTAACATGACGCGTCCCGTTCCTGAAGCGGGGCGCATGATATAATATAAAGATATAATATAAAGGGCGCATGACAGCATATAAAGACCCATCCAGAACATCCCCTACCCAGAACCGACATGGATAGGTTAGGTTTATGTTAGAACTGCGACCATAACGCACGAGCCGAGCGAGCGAAGCGAGCGGTGCCGCGGCAGCGGCCGGCGAGTGCTAGAAACGAATTCTACCCATTTTACTTGGTTACGATGAACCACTCTGTGGTTTTATAGGTCTATGGCAATGTCTTTGTAATACGTGGCGGTGTAATACTGGGTCTCGTAATATATGGACTCGTAATATCACCGCGGACAAATATTACACGACCACGTATTACACGACCTGTATTACGCGACCAAATATTACACAGTCACGTATTACGAGTACATTTTGGCTTCGTAATATCGGGTCGTGTAATACGTGGTCTCGTAATATATGGACTCGTTTTTTCGACCTAATTAATTTTTAGCCAAATTCCTTTATTGAATACCTAAGTAAATATCAGACTTAATACTGTTCTAATGATTCAATAACAGTATACCTACTGTTATTGAATCATTAGAGTATATAAGGTAGGTACAGACAAAATAAGAAGAAAGTACAGGGTGGTTTATTTGAGGTCAGCAGGCTCATTCACAAACCATCGGAAAGCTACCGAAACAAATAAAACTGTAAAGACGAGGATGGCAACACGTCAAAAATCGCGGGAGTTCCGAATTTTTATTTTTCGTTTCGGTTGCCTTCCGACGATTTGTGAATCAAGGGGCAACCCTACAATGGTTGATTCACTTTAATATAAAATGTATGGAGATAGTTCTTGGCGATTTTCTGCCCTGTTTTCGAAGTTACTGACCTGTTTTCGTTTCAAATTCTGACCTATTTTCATTTCGTTTCTAAGAGTTGATTTGTTCCATATTTGAAACTACTTCGAAATAAGAAAAATATAAAACCTTTTTTCGAAAATTTCCACTTTTCTCGGTAACTGTATCAAATTAAAAAAAACAACAATATACTCGTATTGCTTATGTTAATTGATTTAAACATAAGAAGGTCTTCAAAGAACGTTTTCTCATAGCTCCGGTTGTTATAAGACTTTTTTACTAAAAGAAAATCGACGAAGGTTTATGTCGAAGTCAAAACCAACTAAATGCTCTAATACAAATGACCGTCTTCGGTGCAGATTTGGACGTATTTAACCTATTGGAGGCCGTGGGCATATTGGGATAATGGGGTCTCTAAGACTTTGACTGACTTTGAGAGAACAAAAGTTACTCTTTTAGCATCCCCAGGTACTTAAGAACAATCTATATCGACGACCCGGTTGGCACAATGGTCACCATACCGGACTGCCAAACACAGGGTTGCGGGTTCGATTCCCGCCTCAGTCAAGTTTTTATGCTTAGATATTTGTCTGTGGTCTGGTTGTTTCTATGTATTATAAGTATATATTTACAAAAGAAAAAGTATTTATGTAGTATATCCGTTGTCTAGCACCTATAACACAAGTCTAGTTACTTAGCTTGGGGCTAGATGGCGATGTGTGGAATGTCCTGTAATATTTATTTAATATTTATATTTATTGACTGAAAATTTATAGGAAGATTTTATCACTTTAAATTTAGTTTTTAGTTTATGATTTTATGTTTTCAATTGATTTTTCTGATTTATAAGAAGATTTTATGTTTTTGCGTTGATTTTTGTGTTTTTTTTACCAATAATTTATTATGTTTATAAAACATAGGTATGCAAACAGTATGAATATACCTATCACATTTTTGATATAATATATAATATATAATATATTATCCGATATTTTGATATTTATAATAAATATCAGATATTTTCGAACCCTGATGTTTATTAAATTTAAGCCAAGTTCAAGAACATAGTAACGTAATTGTGTTCTAAGCCCACTCACATCGATGAATCCCACACACCTATTGAATATTTAAATTGCATTACATAAGAACAGTTAAATCAGAACAGCATTAGTAAACAATGCAGTACACATTTTGTTAATTTAATTATAGTGACCTTTACTTATCATCATGTGTTATTAGAATACCAAACAAATAATATCGTTGACAACAACTAGTTTCTTTTGTCCGCTAAAACTACGCACACTGCGTAGGTACCCGAATTTACTAAGAGTACGCTTACAAAAATAAAAATTTCTTAAAACAAGAAATAATTATATCCCTATAGACTCTATAGAGAATAATTTCTTGGTTCTTATAAACAGTAATAATAATTTTAAAGTAATATTATTAAATTATTGCTTATTATTTTCAAGAATGTTTTTTTTTATTATTAACAAAATAGGCTTTCATTTGACCTCATCTCACCTGATGGGAAGCGAAGATGAGTTCGAAGATGTAGCATGCTCGCCTAGAAGGTACCTATTCACTCTAGACTTGAAGACTCCAAGGTTGTAGTTTTGTGGGAACAGCGACGCGGGTAGAGAGTTCCATTTCTTAGCAGTGCGTACGAGAAAGGTGAAAACGTTTACTAAGAACAAGACATTCTCGTCTGTACTGTTCAGTAGACGGGTCATTAACGTCTATTATACAGGAAAAGTATTTTTGTAGTGCACAAATTTCGGTATGTTTTAAGCACATTTAAATAAAAAATATTGTTTTTTTTTTATTTTGGAGCTAGGTAACTCAAAAACTCTCAGAGCTATAACCATATAAATGTTTCTAACAAAACGACGAAGTCCATGGACCCAATACTAGCGCCAGCGAGTTTAATAGCGCGCTCTAAATGAAGGTAGGTACCTACGTGTCACTGTGTGTATCAATACTGAGATACCCAATAATTTAGAAATTGCAGGAAGTTTTTCACATTAAGTTTAGGTTTCTTTTTATTTATTTTTTTGCGTAAATGTAGGTACTCCACTGCCGACATATATTCAGCAGAAAAAAAATGTGCACTACAAAAATACTTTTCCTGTATAGAGAGAAGATTATTTCTTGCTCTTCGAAACCTTTTTTTCTGTGCGGCTAATCCGAAGATACATCGCTCATCACACATAGTAAAGCAAATGTATGTAAAGAATTAAACTCATTACCAAAAAAAGCGGCACACAAAAACCCCTTATATCTAGATGGCGCCACACCGCCATTTTTTCTAATTCTAAAAGTAATTTAAAATGAGTTTAATTTCTTTAACATAAGTAAAATGTTTAGCATCTGTTGAAAAAAATACAAATAACTAACAAAATATGGAATTCCAATTCTTTATTACAACGCCATCTATGTAACTCATTTTCAAAAACTTTGTAGAAATTAAGATAGGGACTTACGCAGGCGCATTAGTCTACATCACTATTACTATCACTACATAGTCTAAAACAAAGTCGCTTTCTCTGTCCCTATATCCCTATGTATGCTTAAATCTTTAAAAACTACGCAACGGATTTTGATGCGGTTTTTTTAAATAGATAGAGTGATTCAAGAGGAAGGTTTATATGTATTATACATGCATAATACAGCCGTGCGAAGCCGGAGCGGGTCGCTAGTTTAACATAAATAAAATGTTCAACTCCTGTTTAAAAAAAATTAAGTTTACTCACAAAATAAATAATTCCAATTCTTTATTACAACGCCATCTATGTAGGTAACTCATTTTCAAAAAGTTTGTAAAAATTAAGATAGGGACTTACGCAGGCGCATGTAGTCTACATTTACACTAAAGTAATAAAGAGGAAAGATTATTTTGAAACTACTGAACCGTTTTTGATGTAACTTGGTATGAGGATACATTAATTCATTGGGAGTAAACATAACTTTTTATGTTACTCCTATACTATATGACGACCCAGTTGGCACAAGGTCACCATGCCGGACTGCCAAACACAGGGTTGCGGGTTCGATTCCCGCCTCAGACAAGTATTTATGCTTAGATATTTGTCTGTGGTCTGGTTGTTTACAAGTATTATAAGTATATATTTACAAAAGAAAAGTATATAGGTAAGTAGTATATCCGTTGTCTAGCACCCATAACACAAGTCTAGTTACTTAGCTTGGGGCTAGATGGCGATGTGTGGAATGTCCTGCAATATTTATTTATCCCGATATCCCCACGGGATCGTGAGTTACGCCGATGAAACCGCGGATCGCTGCTAGTAACTGATATTATGGTTATGTCAATTCCAGGTCACGTGACAATCCAATGCCTGGACCCGGTACCGACCGTGGGCCTAACAATGGATGACGTGCCGGAACTGATCACCAAAGTACGAGACATGATGGAGATGGTCTACAAGGAGCTCTCCAAGGAGGTGCTAGCTGCCTTGCCATCTGACTACCCCCTCGCTGCGATGGATTAAAAGAAAACTTGCCATATTACGGTACCACCTATTATTATTACCTAGTTGCTAAGCTGTTTTAAGTTGGAAGGGGATAATTGTGTGTTAAATTACCCTATTGGCTTATTTTGCGAGTGCAAGGCTTAGTCAGCCAATCACGGCGCGTTGCGTAGCGACACTGAGCGTAGCGCGTACAGCGATTGGCTGAATCACTGTGTTCGCTACGCTAAGTCTTGGAAGGCAACGTGTTGTGATTGTTTGACCGAGTCTCGCTCCAGCTCTAAATAGAAGATTTAAATAAGTCCCCTGTTAAACGTATCATCAGGCAATAAAAGTGAAGGCTTGCCGAAGAGTTCTAACATTATTATTATAAAATTTTATTTTAGGTTTGTTTTAACTAGCAATTAACAACGTTAGACCTTACGATGTGCCTCCACTTTTGATGCTGCCGTACGTCAATGAGAAATCTTAATACCTATGTGGAATTATTTTGTATTTTTTGCATAAATAATGGTTGGTACTTAAGTACTAATTACCTGTAATCAGCCCATTAAAAATCTGAAAAATATATTCAAAAGCAAATTACAAAACAAAGTTAGACAGACTTTTTAAACTCACACGGTTTGTAATTTTAGTATTATTACTATTATTTACTCGGATGTTATTCGCGTATTATATCTTACGGTAAGAAACGAAACGGTAAGAAAAATATACTTACTACGGTTTCTTAGCAACGCTTTCGCCATACACATGTATTCCCTTTTTCAAAACAATTAGTAGAACTCATCGTCTCATCATAATAGGCCTATCGTTTGCTAAATCACTTGAAGTCCAAGGTACTAGGCACCTATCATTTAAATTAGATAGACCTGTCGTATTTGGAGTCTTTCGTTATTATAATATAATACTTTTTAGTACTTTACTCTAAAAAGTAAAATCGGTAAAAAAAACTCGCATGGTCTCAGTTCAGAGCGAACTACTGGTAATACATTGTTAGAAAATAAAAATAAAAAATGTGAACATGTGTACGGGAAACTTAGGTATTATAAAAATATATAAAATAAATAAATATAAAAAAGACTCAAGACTAAAAAGAGCAGTTCCTACCTATTTAAAAAAAACTGCTTCAGAGGCTTCATTGAAGAAGGAAATAAGAGAATACATTTGTAAAGAGAAAGATATATTCGCGTATCTTTTAAATTACTTTACATTTAAAAGGTCATTGTAACAACAATCTAGTTTGTTTCAAACGTAACACACAATTATTTCATAGAAACCTTTAGGGTACGGCTATGCCGATGATACATCGCACAGATCACGACACACATCGATGACGTCACCTCTTCTTTCTTCTTCTTTACCTCTTCCCACTTCAAGTGGGGTCGGCTATCCTAATTTGTCCACGGCAGGACAACCTGTCGGGTTTGATAGGCCTTCCTTATTCAGTAGACGGGTCATGCTGGTCGATGAGCACGTAAAAATGGCGACCTCTGCCTCTTTTACGTCTTGGCTTAGTTCTTGTTAATCCATCTGTCCACATCTGTCACCTACATGTAAAACAAATGTATAAAAACGCACGCACTTTTGGAAAGATGCCTCACCTATGATGTTCAACTAAGTGCTCTGGCTCGTGATTGGTCAAATCAAGGCCCTGTCTCACTCGTGCCATACTGCTTCGAATCTACTTGTTTAACCACATAATCTGTCACCTCCATGTAAAACAAATGTATGGAAACGCACGCACTTTTCGAAATATGCATCACTGCGATACATCTATTGAGTCCAACTAAGTGCTCTGGCTCGTACTTGGTCAAATCAAGGTCCCCGCATTGCTTCATAGCTTCTTGTGCGGTATCGATCTGCGATGCATCTTCGTCATACCCTTAGGATAAGTGAAGTAAGAGAGGAACGGTTCCAATCCGGAAACGTGTCTGTGATTCGTTGGTATTTTTATTGATTGGGAAGTAAAGTTTCTCAGATGTAAGTTTAAAGATGTTTAAATATATTTTAATGTTTAACTAATTAAAACTGTAAATTAAGCTAATCACATGTTATTATTGAAGTACCATCGTTTCATTCAGTCGGCGCTTCTACCGAGAGACTAGCCGAATATTCAGTACTAGCTGCGCTCCGCGGTTTCACCCGCGTAGGTCCCGATCCCGTGGGAATATCAAAATAAAAAGTAGCCTTCCTCGAAAATGGACTATCCAAAACAAAAATATTTTTTCAATTCGAACCAGTAGTTCCTGAGATTAGCGCGTTCTAACAAACAA
The DNA here is from genome assembly GCA_907269075.1 of Idaea aversata. NCBI lineage: Eukaryota > Metazoa > Arthropoda > Insecta > Lepidoptera > Geometridae > Idaea > Idaea aversata. Next base: position 7,666,342 of record OU026084.1, read on the forward strand.
ACTCTTCAGCTTTACAATATTAAGTATAGATTCGGCAAAATCACTATTCATAGCATAAAACTGGATGAGAACAATGTAGGTAAATGTTTTCGCATTCGTTTCACGATGTTTTATGTAATAATTAACCGCTTTCCACGGTTTGTTTACAAGTCACGCGTACGTAGTATAACAATCGTTAGTTGAACTAATATTATGCTACTGGTTCAGCGAGAATTCCGTATGAACATTTTGATGATGTCATGCATTACTATTTCAGCACATCGTATTTATTATTTAGGGACGCCTTGCAGCAAAATTGCAAAATCTCGATTTTATTTAATACTAGCTACGCCCCGCGGTTGTACCCGCGTTAGTGTCTGTTTAAAAGTGAAATTGATTTCCTACAGTCACTGAATACATAATAATATGTTTTACTCCGCTGGCTCAGCGACCCAAAGTGGACCTTGGCCTCCGAAACGAGAGTCTTCCATCGCTCCCCGTCCTACGCTATTTCTTGCCAATTGTTGACTTGAAGTTCGCGCAGGTCAGCTTCCGCCGTGTCCTTCCAGCGATACCTGGGCCGCCCCACCGGCCTTCGCCTTGTTGGGTGACGCACATATGCTCTCTTAGCACTGCGATCCTCTGCCATACGCTCCAGGTGGCCAAGCCAGCGAAGACGCTGCGCCTAGAACTGTTGTTATGAAACCGAATAGCGAGAATAAACGATGTAGGAACCCCTTTTTGGAAATTCGACCTTATATGCTACGCTACAATGCGAAGTTACAGACTAGTAGCTCTTATAGTTTCTGACATTTCTTGATAAGTTATTTTTCTTTAAGATTGACTTGTCCATGCATTTTTGATACAATTTAAAACTCGATTTAAGCTTTCTCATAAAAATCTACAAAGTCGCTTTCTCTGTCCCTATATCCCTTTGTACGCTTAAATCTTTAAAACTCCGCAACGGATTTTGATGCGGTTTTTTAATACATAGAGTGATTCAAGAGGAAGGTTTTTATGTATAATACATGCATAATATAGCCGTGCGAAGCCGGGGCGGGTCGCTAGTTGAGTAATTTTGCTGTAAGAGATCCTAAATATTAGAAACTATAGATATAACATACATATATTAAAAGATACAAAAACCACTAAAACACTATGTTTGATTCGATAAGACAACTTTTGCGACCTCTGTGGCGCGTCGGGCGAACACCCGACTGCGACGCAGAAGGTTGCGGGTTCGATTCCCGCCGGGAACAAGTATTTATGCTGACCATAAATTCTTGTTTCTGGTTCTGGGTGTTTCCTATATGTATAATATGTATATATTTACAAAAAAAAAAGTATATAAGTAGTTTATCCGTTATCTGGCACCCATAACACAAGCATTAAGTTGCTTAGCTTGGGGCTGGATGGCGATGTGTAATATGTCCTGAAATATTTATTTATTTTGCTTTACAACTTTTGGAAGTTATTTAGTTCAAAAGTTCTGTGACCTAAAAAGTTAAAAATAAAAACAAAAAGTTTTATAATATTTCAAATTCTATACTTATAATAATAATATTATTATAATATGTATATCCCAATAACTATTAAGTATTGTATATGACTATACTTACCACCATAATTATGTCTATTTGTGATATTCTTATGAATTTTTATACTATTTGTCGACTATCTCTCAAAATCGGCTGAATTCTATAAAAAATATAGTTTCAAAAGTGCAATATATTTTGATAAGATCTTTATATTGTGCTTTTTTAATTTCGATTTTAGATTTCTAACACGTTTAGTATTTTTAATGAACTTTTCTCTGTATTTAATGTGATAGTACATATGTATTATGTATAATGAAAGTTCGTAGTATTTTTATGTATATACATATTCTAAACTATTGTACTTTTTAAATATTGATTTGAGATTTGTAACACGTATAGTATTTTTAATGAACTTTTCTCTGTATTTAATGTAATAAATACTAAGTACAATATGTATTATATTGAAAGTTCGTAGTATTTTTATGTATATACATATTGTACATTTTAAAATTTGTAACACGCATAGTATTTTAATGAACTTTTCTCTGTATTTAATGTGATAGTACATAATATGTATTATATTAAACGTTGTAGTATTTTTATGTATATGTTACCGGAAATGTATGAAACCTAGGAATTGTATACAATTCCTAGGTATTGTATATAATGCCGACTATACTTAGGAATTGTGTTAAATAATTTATCAAAGATTAAATACCTACTTACATACATTTTCTAGGAAATATATTTCCTAGATATTGTATGCAATTTCTAAAAGATACGTAGAAAAATAAAATAATTATTATGGCCTAGAATCACTACATAGCATAAAACAGTAGCTTCCCGCTGTAAGTTTGTTCATATGTATGCATATCTTTAAAACTACGCAACGGATTTTGATGCGGTTTTTTTATAAATAGAATGATTCAAGAGGATGGTTTTGGTATATTAAACAAAACTACCACGCGTACGAAGTCTCGGGAAACAGCGAGTTAGTAAATTAAAAATTAAACACTTCAGTGTTTGACTTCTGTCAGATTAAAATCAATACGTTCTTTATTTTTATTAAAGAGGCCATAATGATCGGAGACCACAGCAAGAGACGTGCTAACGCAATGAATGGTTTCGCGACACTAATCACCGGACGGCGCGGCGCTGCGCGGGCGCCCTGCAAATGATACCCGCTACCCTCGGTGAACGCAAAGCATCACTGACCAACATCCCAATAATAGCAAAACTTCGAACAAATATTACTTGTTTCCAAGGAAGTTAGGTTCTTGAAGTGTAATAGCGTCAGGTGCTGATGAAAACACTGAAAAATATGTGACTTTAAGAGGAAAGGGTACCGGGGGCTTTCTCCATACAAACTATTACAGACGCAGTCGACTGTTTTCTCCCTGGATAATGACACTAGAGCAAGTATTTTTTGTGCATAAAACTTATAACTGCCATGGCCATGCCCCTATTTTTTGTTTTGTTTTATTTTTTTATTTGAATATCTATTATTTGATAATTAGAAAATGAAAAAAACCAAAACATAGGGGCATAGTCATGCCAGTTATAGGTTTTATGGCACAAAAATATTTGTCCTAGTGTCATTATCCAGGGAGGAAACAGTCGACTACGTTTGTATGGAAAGAGCGCAGGTAGGTACCCTTTCACCTTAAATGCTTATATCTTTTGTCCATATCTAGTTCACGAAATAATGTCATTGTAATTTTGAAAAAAAAACGGAGAATTTTATCATATTTTTTCTATTTGTGTATAAGTTTGAGTATTGCCTTGCCATCATTATTTAACATATTTCCGATTGCTGTTATGAAATTTTATAGAATTCCTATTAAATGTGTATTATATAAATTATTTCACACATTTGCTGTGGATTTTTGTACAGTATGCGTCATAAGTGCACTATCACTGCGCTACAATGATACTATGAACAAGTATTAGACTTATGACCTTCTAATAGACGTTGAATTAAAAGTACTTACTGTGATTTTTATTTTCAACATGTTAGCTATGTCTTTAGTTGGCCGAGTGGTATAAGCCGCCATCCGCTACACCAACCGCCGTGGGTTAAATCCACAGGTTACGGAGTTACATTGCATGAAGTGTTAAATATAGTAGTAACACATCCTAACTTAGTTTTTAAGACGTTTTCAAGTGGTCTATTATACTTTTAAGGTATTATACATCCAAAGAAATAAATTTTTTTGATTTGATTTGATTTGATTTGATAGTGCTGCACAGGATTGTAAACGTTATACGCTACTAGTGGACTTTTGAGCGCCGATTGTACACATTTCCTGGGAATTTTATATAATGACGGATTACATACATATCCGGTAACATAATTATTATATACATATTCTAAGCATGCATTTTTGTCTGTAATCCTATTGTATAAGATATGCAACAGTTCGGTGTAGTGATGGCTTTGTCGCCAAACATATTCTATGGAGATATTAAATAGTTATAAGGGTAGCCATAAGGGGCGCGGTGAAAAGGTGCAGGACGGGCTAAAAGCGACACTCCTATTGGTCAGCGTATATTCGAGCCATAACCGCCGACTAAGGCTGCCTGTCCACCGCACCGGAGCAGAGCGAGGTAGCGGAGCGATGAACGAGGCAAAAATCCACCAATCGATTTTTTTTCTATTTCTATATATAAAAACTAGATGTCCCGGCAAACGTTGTTTTGCAATATAAAATACCGAAATCCCCATTAACAAATTGATCCGCCATTAATTGAATTCATTTGTTACAAAAAATGTGATAAATGAAGAACAGCTCGACCGATTTTGTGCAAACTTCACATAAACCATCTACTAAATAGTCCGAACAAAGCTTAAACATTTGAAAAGTGGCATCGATTTTTATATAAAGACTAGTGGATTTTGGCTAATACTGGATTTTTACCTCGCTCCGCTCCAACAGATAGGCAGCCTTATCGTAAGCTATTTTTTTACAAAATTGCTTTTTTCTATTTTAATCGACTTTTTACACTATAACGGACAGTGCTACATTGACGTTTTCCGCCTAATTACATTAATTTATTGATATAAAAGCAGTATTTCCTAATTTGGTATTAATTCGGCGGTTATGGTTTAAATCTCGTACCACTGACCAATAAGAACAGCGCTTTCGTTCGACGGGGCATAAATACGTCGCATGCGCCGGCCCTAACATTTTATTGTATAACTAACCAATCTAGTTATTTATGTAAATTATTATAGTGAAAAAAAAAATAGTTGAAAAATATCTATTTTTGTATAAATGTTTACCAAAACATTGAGTGAGACATGCAGACCCGTGTCTGTATTTGACAAAAAAATATCTACCTAGTCGAAATTCTAACAATGAACTTTATTATGGAACTAGTCTATACTAGAATAAAGTGAAATAACAACTTTCTAACAAATCGTAGTATTTTTAAGTTTTGACCAAAAATCTATACGCCTATGTTTTTTTTATTTGCCGTATAATCGATGAGGGGTAAAATAGTAGGTATCTATCCTAAATGTACCTATTTAACATCTATATGTATGAATACATACAGGGTGCATTTTTTAAATGGGTCTTCGGCCCCCAGAAACCGAAACGAAAAATAATTTGTTACTCTTTTACTCCCGCGACTTTTGACGTGTTGCCATCCTTTTTTTTAGTTTAATTCGTTTCGGTAACCTATGGTTTGTGAATCAGCCTGCAGGGCTAATCGTAAGCTATAAGTTACTATCGAAGTTAATTTTCCAAAAAGAATAATCACTTATATTCTAGCTAGATAAAACTTTTCCAAAAATGTATTATTGCAGTTTTAGTTCAATTCGGGTACGCAACTCCTTTCAGCATTCTTCGCTATCTCTTATAATTTAAGAAATGGCCCTGCAGGCCCATATAAAAAAAAACATCCTGTTTTCCACAGTTGTAAATGTTAATAAATGTGCCACAGTTCACTTTTCACCAATGTTTGATATAAGATTGTCCTTTTATTTTTGTATTTTTTGTAGTAATTTGTCAGTCCTACAATGTATTTCTGCTCAATAGAAGAAACTACATTTCTTGTAATTCACGAGTGTGCTCGGCCTTTGTTTGTAGTTGTAAACGTAAATACACAGTAATTACACATGTTAGTGTGTGTATCCGACGGAGCGGTCAGTAGCGAGCGACACATATATACAGATTGGTCACTCACACAAACAAAGGCCGAGCGCACTCGTGAATTGCAAGAACTGGTACAATGCTAGAAGCCTATCTGACCTGTGCCCTTTTTATTAAAACTTACGAGTTTACTTGTTCACAAGTAACTAAGTTCATAGGTTTTTTTAAGCTATTGCATAGCTTTTATCACGGGCATTGAGCGCGGCAACCGAATCAGGAAATTTCGTAAAGAAAATAAAACCTAACAGCCTCCACTCCGCCTACCATGTAGCTCGGCCGAGCGTTCGCTTTACCGCGGCAGTCCCCGAGTGCCACACGTTTTTATTTTAAATATTTTAAGAGTGCGGTTTATCTAATAGGTCCTGATGGTGCCGTGATGTTGACTTTGGTGAATTCAAGGTAGTATGGCAATACTTATCTGCATTGCTGCCAACATAACGGCATAGAAACTATTTGATAAAACACACTCTAGACGCTTTGAAAACTTCATGTCAGAATGGAAAGTCGCAGAGAACACTTTTAGGATTTTCGGTTAGGTATTTCAACAAGTTGTTGGATCTATGCAAGAATACTACCTACAATTTTTTATTTTATTTTTTATAACAGAAGTTATCAAAAACGGGATTTTTACCATGGTGATTTACACGTCTAGTTTTGAAAAAATATACAATAAAGAGACTTGAAAATAGAAATGATAAGAAAACTTCGTCAAAACCTATGGCATTGGGTCAGATAAGCTTACAGCCATGTAACTTGATATTTTTTCGTGTTTTTATTATTGTGAAGTCTTTTAATAAAATAAAAGAAGTCACAGGGTACAAACATTTTTTTTATTTAAATATTTTTTAAGGAAAACTTCGTCTCAAAAAGTTGCACCGTGGCAAGATTCAAACTCGCAACCTCTTGTAGTCTGTCGCTAGTCAAGTACGTCATAGGTGTTTGCCTTGTTTACATAAACAAACGGTAACGAGGTGGTTACCGTTTGTTAATGTAATGTAGTTAACGTATCCAACAAGAGATGGCGCTGTTACTTAATTATTTTATTTTATTGTGCACTGGACTTTCTGGCGCCATCTAACCCCTAACTAGGCTTGTGTTATTCTGACCAGAAAACGAGTAAGTACTTTTCTTTTGTAAACACACAACAGAAACACTCAGACCAGAAACAAATATTTATTTTGAAGTGGTAATCGAACCTGCAAACTTCTGCGACTTACAACGCAGGCGGGTGTTTGACCAGCACGCCACAGAGGTCGTGAAATCTTTATTTGTAGAATAATGTAGATAGCTGATAGACCATACAGCAGGCCTAAAAAATAATAACCATACCAGTGATACCAGACGTTCGCACTAAGTGCTTTGCTTCGTCATTCCTTATTCGTACTGCAAGGGAATGAAATCGGTTGCCTGCGTCTGTCTTTCCTGACGTGTACAATTTGGCGGTCTTCAAGTCGCGAGTGAATAGGTATCTTCTAGGAAGGCATGTTACATCTTAGGCCGCATCGTCACCTGCCATCAGGCAGGTGTGATCATTGTAAAAAAACAATTGTCCTTGCCTATTTTGGCTAAGGCATGCATTGTTTCTAATTAAAAAACCATTTAAATTTTCACATTTAATATAAAATAAATACAATTTATATTTAAATTAACAACATTTTTAACATATTATGGTCCCACCATAGAATTAGTAAAACACATTGTACACCGATAATTCTCGTATGATTTAACAGTTTATCACAGCTCTATTTATGTTTGGGTGTAATCAGGAAAATTTGTACCTGAAAATAATTACACAAAATTAATAAATATGGCCGGAATATGGATGGAACGGAGTGTTGGGAGACCAGCTGCCCGGTGGACCGACGACATTGTGGCGGTCGCGGGTAGTCGGTGGATGGAGGCGGCTCAGGACCGCTGTTTGTGGCGTCGTATGGGGGAGGCCTATGTCCAGCAGTGGACGTGTATGGGCTGATATGATGATGATGATGATGATGATGATGATGAATAAATATGGCAGGACATTCCACACGGCGCCATCTAGCCTCAAGCTAAGCAATAAGGCATTGGATTCTTTTTTTTGTATAGCACAAGCCTAGAAGCTTAGCTTGGGGTCAAATGGCGCTGTGTTCGATGTCCTGCGTTATTAATATACAAAAAACAGGCTCTAATATTACTGAATCGATTTTGATAAATAAAAATAGGTCAAAAGATGCCTCACTGGGATACATTGATGAAGTTCATTTATGTGTTCTGGCTCGTTATGGTGAAAATTAAAGTCATTGTTCACCGTCTCGCTCGCGCCACACTGCTGCGTATCTACCACCATGGAGTCGCCGGCTACGAATCCATGGCTACTACTGGCTACCTTAGGTCGCCAAATAAAGTAGCCACTACTGTTACTGTTGGTCCCAAAAAACAAGACTCGTTTGACACTGAGTGAGAAAGGCGCAGCTTACTCGAGTGCATTTTACTGGCTACAGTGGCTATGTTGCCAGGACGCCAGAGTATCCAGACTCCACAAAGCAGTTGTGGCTAAGCTTCCAAACTGATGACGTTGCCAAACCGTCGCCAGGTAAGTTAACTTCGTGACGCTAAGGGACGTTGCCATGGCATCCTGCGCCTTTATTCACTAAAGCCTAGTTCGCATTAACCTAGTAATTTAGTCGAGTAGCGAGTAATTTAGTAGCTAAACGTGTCTGAACACCAAAAATTTAGTCGAGTAGGTTAGTAAGTAATTTAGTCGATTCGATCCATTTTATTCTATTTTTGTTAGGCGAGTGGCGTGTAGCACCCCTTCCCCCACGCGTCCCTGCTCACTGGCTCACCGGCTAAACAACCTGTCAAATTAGTCGAGTTAGTTGGCGACTCATCGTTGCTTTGTTTTGTGGGTTGTTTATCTTGCAATATACCACTCACTTGTAAATTGTACTCGAAGAAAGTGCCAACGGTTTTTGGGCAGTAGCGAGTATTTTAGTTACTTACTAAATTACTCGCTACTAAAATATTAGCTTAATGCGAACTAGGCTTTAAAGAAAGCAATCTTGTCTAAGGGGGCTGGTTAGGTAGCACTCTAGTATCGAAAGGCTACTTACCCATCGACTAAATTAATGGCTTATTCAAGTTTGTCATGTGTAAGTCGAGCTCGCGTCTCTGCCGTAGCTCTCGCGAACACTTCCTGCATGTTGATCTGAGTCTTGTCCACTAACGCCGGTATGTCTTCCTTCTTCATGCCGTCAGTTTCGATTAGTGGCAAGATCGTGATTATTAGTTCGCCTGGAATTAAAGAAATGTGGTATGTTAGAACAAATAATAGTGTAGGGGTTCGTTGTCACTAGTACCATTAACAGTTCCATTATGGAACTACTGATGTTTTTGACGTGATAATGTCTAATAAATTTATGGAACATCTGCATTTACACAAAAGTGTCATGTTCCGGTAACATGAGGCGTCCGTTCCCGTTAGGAAACAAGAGTAGGTATTTAATAATAATATCGCTAATCTGGGCTTGTGTTATGGTGACGAGTGACGAATGGAAGACTTATATAAGAAATATGGAAAAAATATACTTAAATGAAAAAAATAATATCATCATCGTTTTCTTATGACGTTATCATGTAAAATTATCGTTCGTAAACCGACTTTACAGACTACCAACTACCATTTTTTCATCATGAATTCCATTTTAAAATATTCTGAAAATAATGGAACTCTGTTGAATTTTGTTATCACTAGTTCCACTTAATAATGTTAGGTACCTACTTGTCAAATTTTTCGAGGGTTTATAAACAGTAGAGGTAAAAACACTTAGCTTTTAACCGACATCATTATAATAATTATTTAAATTATTATAATGATTATTATTAAATATTAATATATTATTATTATTATTATTTAAATTATTAAATAAAATAAACAAATATTCATTTTTCTATCTTTATTTCGTTTTATAATATGTAGTGATATTAATCATATCGCGTGAATTTCGTTACCTGGCAATACTTAATGGTACAGCTAGTGACATCTATCGGTCGTTTGTCGTAATATTGATTTGTTTTTTCCTAACCGCAAGGTAGTTAGAAAAACTTAAAGATTAATTGTGTTCGCAAGCAAGTTCATTTCGCTCATCTTAAAAATACAAAAAAATGTGTAATTTAAATAATTGAAAGTGCCAGGGAAAAGTGTTGTTATCATCAGGATGGCAGTATTACAAACATGTGCTGTATAAAAATGGAACCAATGTGGCGTTGCAAGTAGTTTAAAAAACAAATAAAATGTGCAGGATCCGTAACAATAAACACGGTAAGCTAAAATTAACGACTTCGCGTCCATTTTTTTATGTGCATGTTTGTGTGTGTGTAGATAGCTGAAGACCTGGATTAACTTTACTTTTCATCCCTAAATCCCCACGGGGTCGGGGTGAAAAGTCAGACGCGTCGGAACAATGTGTCCCCAGCTTTACGCTGTACGGAGTTCGCCCAAATTATCGGCAAAGCGCGCAATTTTGAAAGTAGAACTCAAGATTACTTTTTTAATCTCGTGCCGATTACGCCGACACAAAAGCCGGCGGCGGCGTGGCCACGCCGATTGGCGCACATCTTTATAGTAGGCACAGAATATATAATAGAAAAAGGTGTAGGTAGGCAGTGCATCAGTGGATTTTTCTTAAATATTTATTTTTAGCTTATTTCGTCCCACTGCAAAGTACCTACCTAAAGGCCTCTCCCCTCTTTCCCCTTCCCAGTCTAGTGCCAGCTGGATCCAGTCCTTACGATGCGTGATGCGAGTCAAAAATGATGTATTGGAAAATTCTCACGTCCTAAAATTGCACCCTAAGACAGGATTTTTTTAAAGTTCAAGCCTTATAGGGTAAAAAGGCTGATTAAGTTTGTATGGGATCGTAAGAATCACGGGTAAGACCGCGGGGTGCAGGTAGTTATGTATATGCAAAACGCACCTGAACCAAACCTCTTTCTCTTTCCATCGACGAAGTGATATTTTGATATAACGACTGGTTGTATAGGTGCTGCCGCATCAACCGCGACGTGGAATGCGCCCTTTCTGAATGGCAGCAACCGATCGCCCGAGTTACGGGTCCCTTCGGGGAATAGAAGCAATTTACGCTGTAAACAAAACAACAAAACATATAAATAAAATATATAACAGCGAACGCGGTTGTAACCGCGGAGCAGCGCTCCGCGGTTACAACCGCGTTCCCGATCCCGTGGGAATATCGGGATAAAAAGTAGTATAACATTCCCAATGAATCAATGTATCTACATAGCAAGTTTCATCAAAATCGGTCCAGTAGTTTCGGAGCCTTATGCAAACGAACAATTAAATCTTTCCAAAAAATTGGGTGACTATCAAAATACATATCCCTATTGCAAAATGACGATGTCGTCCTAATGCCTTGGGACTTGGGACCACCCTTTCCAACAAAAAAATAACATAAATCAAGTCATAAATAAATTAAATAAGTAAAAGCTTGTAAACAGTTACTAAGTTTTTGAAAGTCGGTTTTAAAAAAATTGGAGCAACTAAATTCATTCGTATTGCTATTAAAAATCTATAGGCGCTAAAAAGTTTAATAATTTTATTAATTAGGTAAGAAGGTACCGACGTCAAAAAAGACGAGGTTCTCATTTGACGCGTATGTTTTAAATGTTCATCTTGTAAGACAAATCAAAGTCCGCATTCAAATCTGTTGTGCCGTATCGATGAGTTAAAATCAATTCAAGGGTTTGGGAGTTCAATCAATCACTACATAGTGTTGTACTATTATAATATATTCTGTGGTAGGTATGTGCAATATAGGTAGGAACTTACTACATACTCGTACATAAGGAATGGATTTATTTTTCAATGTAGGTATTTCAGAAATGGGATTATCTTACACATCCCTTTTATACCTACAAAGGGTTTCGGAACTTCGAACTTTTTCTTCGAAGATTTTAAGTTTGTGTTTACTAAGAAATCAGCTGTTTGTGAAAAGAATTTTAATTTTCATAATGGTAGTCCATCTCTTTAGACAAATAAAAGCCCAAGATCACTCTAGAACTCCAAAATGGGATGATTTTCGGGTCTAAACTAAATCTAAAAATAATAAAGTTTTCGTAAAATTGCCTCCTCCTCAAGGTCCTCAGTATCTGGTATGAATTTTAACATCCTAGGTCCACGCGTTCGCGCGTTCCTGAGAAAATCGGTGGTGACAGACAGACAGACGTTAAATAGAAAACAAAATTTGTTCGCCTAGGCTAGGTATCTATAGAAAATTAGGTATATTTAGGCAAATGAGATTGTTCTATAGACGAAAAAAATCTACCTACACTACATTTTTTCCACTTAGGTAAGACACATTTTCTTACATAAATATTCCAACTAACTCAATTTCAAAATATTTTAAATATACGCACGAAGATCGGCATTATCAGAGCAATGAACTTGTTTTCAATACATCATTGATCAATGTGGAACAATGAAGGCATAAAGACTGACCTTATTTACTAAGTAGCTACGTCTTTGAAGACTTTCAATAGGTTTTGAATATTTAATATTCAGACAATTTGAAATAAGTGCATATTTAAATAGATATTAGGGATGTTTACTTCGAAGACTAGCAATTTAGTTGAAACTATTATGCTCGTACCAGTCTTTCCCAAACTATGGGTCGCTAGCACATTTAAATATTGACGACCCCTCAAAACCACTACCGACGAACTCTCGTACTCGGTAGCGACACAACCGAACCGGCCTCGTATCGCCAAGCGAACTTGCTATGCAGTCATAATATAGTGTAGGAAGAGTTTTCATTCTACTGCCGTCTTCCTACTTTTACTCGTGTTAAAAGAATATATACCTTTTTACTCACGTAAAGTTGCATTTTCAACCATGGTTCATATAGTTAAAACTAAGTTGAGAACGGAGAGTCCCAAACTATGATTTATTTTAGACGGATCGTGGTCCATCAACTTTGAGAACCACAACTTTGAGATCTTATCCTAACTTATTTACTTTGACAAAGTTTTTGCGTTACCTTTTTTGGTACCGTGTAATCTTTTCGCTTAATCGACAGGAAAAAATAGATACTTAGCTCAAAGAGCATAATATTTAATTTGCTAGACACTAATCTTTTGTTTATTCTGCGCACGTAATTTCCTCTAGCCATGTCCAAGGTAAGGCGCATAAACATTGTTGAGGCACTTAACTATGACACCAAAGTACCTACTTAGGTACATATGTGCCAGGACGTAAGTAACCTTGACAACAGGAAGTCCTAATACGAAAGGACTTTGAAGTTTTACCTTTGATAAGATTAATTAGCAGTTTAGCAACTGATTAGGTAAGTAAGATTATCGGTGCAAATGTTGAGCACTAATGATATTCAACCTTAGAACCCGGGGCACATGATTCATGACGAGCATCGCAGTAAACATACCTATTATTCCTATTAAGCCATTAATGATCTATACCTAGAGAAAAACACTCATAAAGAAATCTCTGAAAGTACAAGATCTACAAGTCTGAAACTGGTAACTATTTCATTTCATATTGGTAAGTATTTCATTTGGAATGTAGGCGAGTATTAAGGGGGGTCCATACGCCAACGACCTTGGTACACAGACTACTAAATAGTTACTACTGGCACCGGTCGCCTTCGTTGGTGAAAATTGTTGATTGTTACGAATGTGTATTGTTTTCTCAAAAGTGCTGAGATGCAATTGTAGGTGAGATTTTCACCGACATTTTGGTGTGATTTTGAGCCAAATATTTCCTAAAGTTTTAAAGCTATCCTAAAATTAAGAATTAAAACTAGTCTAGCTTTGAAATGATAAAGAATTTTCGCCTCGAAATTACCCCAAAATATCGGTAAAAATTTCACATACAATTCCAATCCAATCCAATTCCAAATCACGAATCCAATTCCAATTCCAATTTTCAATTCCAATTTCCAATCTTCCAATTTCACTTTTGAGAAAAACAAAACACATTCGTTACAATCAACAATATTAGTTGTAAGCGACGGGTATTTCTGGCGCGTTGCGTTTGGCAGCATAAGCAGCCTTAAGGACGGATTTTTGGAAATTTGATATCTAAAGGGGAAAAAAGGGCAGATACATTTGTAGTAATTAATTATTATGTGTTCTGTGGTTGTAGGAAATTTATATGACTTTTAAGGAGTAAAACCGCTATGCCGCGTCAATGATTTCGTCATCCATTATTACTGATGTGATCACGATGTCGTAAGTTCCAACGTGTCTAGGTGAAGCTATGAATCATTAATGGAATCTCACAATTTTCCAAACATAGTTAAGTAGGTACATAACTGTTTGATAACATGAAATCGAGGTTAAAATTGCCTATGCCTATTTATATAAAATTAGTCTTTGTCTTCTATAGAAATTCAGTAGGTAACTAGGTAAGTATAGTGCTCAGAATATCAGAATATGATTATGTTTGTACCTATAGTATAGGTAGATAGCTCACTATTATAAAAATTGGTTTCATTACCTATTTACACAGTGTGAATTTTTGACATGGGCATTCAGAGCTATATCCTGAACCATAAGAGAGATAGCGAAAAATGCTGAAAGAAGTTGCGTGCCCGATTTTGACAAAAACTAAAACTGCATCATTAGATTTTTGAAAAAGTCATTACCCTAGCCAGGAATCGATTGATTTTGCAAAAATAATCATCCTTTTTTATACCAATGGATAGTCTTGCTGATAGAGATCAATACTTGGAAACAAACCTAATAGGTAGTACGGCAAATCAAAGAAAATGAATTTGACATGACATATGATTTTTTTTTTTAATAAATGGTCCAGACTCCAGACTACTTTGGGAACAACTGCTTTAGAATATTTTAGTATGTTGTACTGACCTTATGCTCTCTAACAGCTTCAGACTGTTTGTTGAGGGCATCCCGGGCCGACTGTGCTCCTCTGTCAATAAACACCGTGCCCCAAAGCCAGGCCGCTGTGCCGAACGGCGCCAAATACTGCAGCGAACGCTTCGACACCACCGTGCTTCTAGCCATAAGCGGCCACAACACTGCTAGTACTGAAAATATGAAGAAAATATTTTGAAAATCTACTTTGAGAGTAGGTACCTAAGAAATGTTTTTTGTATTCAGCGTCAGCTGGTGTCCTAATTTACGCTGGACGTCCCGATTACATTTAACGGTGTTCGTAACATTTTCGGTGCTCAAAACAAGTGTTGGGTTTATGTGGTTTTAGGTTTTTTAGCCGTTAAAGGTGGCCCGCTTGGAAACTCAAAGTCCGTTTTTTTTATTCACGTGCCCCGATTTTACACAAACTGTAGTACAAAACCGCTGATTAGTTCACAGGATGGAATATTTTATAAACTGGTCCCTCTGAAAGAATTCGCAGAAAATGAAACTCATGGCGATCGCGTCTTTACATCGAAGTACCTACTCATACATAACCTTTACATCATACCACTTTGATGTAAAGGTTGCACATCATAATCCTGAATAGTTAAAAGGGCCACTTGAATCCACTTGTTAATTACATCTTGTATTTAAGGCTGCTTATGCTGCCAAATGCAACGCGCCAGAAATACCCGTCGCTTACAACTAATATTGTTGATTGTAACGAATGTGTTTTGTTTTTCTCAAAAGTGCTAAGATAGAATTGTAGGTGAAATTTTTACCGATATTTTGGGGTAATTTTGAGGCGAAAATTCCTTGTCGTTTCAAAGCTAGACTAGTTTTAATTCTTAATTTTAGGATAGCCTCAAAACCATAGGAAATATTTGGCTCAAAATCACACCAAAATGTCGGTAAAAATCTCACTTATAATTCCATCTCAGCAATTTTGAGAAAAACAAAACACATTCGTAACAATCAACAATTTTCGCCATCGATAGCGACCGGTGCCAATAGTAACTATTTAATAGGCTGTGTACCAAGGTCGTTGGCGTATGGACCCCCCTTAAAATACCTACCATAGAAGCTGCTAAGTAGTAATTAATTTCTATATAGGTTGATATTATGATGCCACCTTCAACTGTCAACATAGGTAGGTAACTAGGTATCTAGAGAAATTCCAATTACCATCAATTAACAAAAGTTGGGCTCGGCCTAATGTAATTAGTTTCCACAGTAGGCTACTCGTTTATCAGTATGTAGGCAATCAATTGTGTTCGTTACCACATCACCGAATTTAATAGAATATGTTATGATAGGTAAACGTTTGGTAGATAGATAACTTTATTTGTACAACATAAAGGAACATACTTATAACATAATATAGGTGCACAAAGTAAATTAATTAATTAATAGCTAGAAAGTTTATGTTGCACAAATGAGCTTAGTAAATATTTTATTAGGTATATACCAACCGTTTTACCTATTTAATTGATAACTACTGGAAAGTAAATTTAAAGAGAAAGAGTCTAATTAGATATTGACTTGACATAGTGGGATTCCGCCATCGCGATATTTTAACAAAATGAAGTGTCACATTATTTCTTCGAAAACAGCCCCTTTGGGGTTGTAGCATTTTCACATACCAAACGGACAGCCATTTTATTTTTAGCTACACAGCTCCCTTTGCCGCGTTAAAAAGTTAAAAACAAAAGATTATGGCGATTCTATGCCAGTCTTCATTCTCATGTTACTAACTAGGTACCTCTTGAAAAAATATTGGTAATATTAGTAATTAATTACCTACCTACTTACATTGAAAATGTTTTTCAAATCAAGGGTAAGAGTGCCCAAATCGTGAAAGGTCCATATTTTCTAAAATCTTAAAGATACGAGGTTGCGAAAGGTTTCAAAATGACCTAAAGGGCCTAAAGTATCGTATGGTTTTAGAATTTCGAAAATCGGACTGAAACTATCTAAAAAATTAAAAATTACGAAAATTTCGAATTTTTTCGCCGTTTTTTGACATTTTGACTTAAATAACTTTTTTCTTGAACGTCTAATTTGAAAAAAGAAAAATACACCAGGGGGTGAATTCCTCTACAGTTTGAGTACCCTCGGTCCCCAGTCTGGTGAACGATGTGTTCGGTGGGGTGTCATTTCATTAGCTTTTTTGATACCCGGAACAATACGTAGTTTGATAGTGTACAAGTTTCCGCAATAGGTACTATTAGGTACTAGGTCTCGTGTCTAAATAAGATAAGTAATTAAAGAATTTAACAAGCACGTGTTTCTTTAATTTTTTTAATCATAATTTAAAATGTTTATCAAATGCAAGCCCTTTTATCTATAGATATCTTGATTTATTGCAGGGAGAGAGGACGGAGTCCATAGTTGTTGACATGTTTTTGACTTAGATATTAGATAAACTAGATAAATAGGCAATTTTTTTGATAAAGAGGATTACCTTAAAATATACGGATTGTAACATTTTGGCATAGTACCTTAACAGTCATATTTTTTTTATAGTTGCGCGGCCACGGCCACCTATTAAACTTTTAACAATGTATAGAAGACATTAATTCAAACAACAAATGCAATGTAAGAAAATCTTGTAAGTTCCTATTATGTGGCAATTAAAATATCGTTGAAATAATTTTTTTAACATCAAAAAACAAGCAAATCTTACCTACTATTTACAGGATTTGTTATATGACATTTGTTGTTCGTATTAATGTCCTCTATGGCATAGGTTGTATGCAGCGCAACTGATAAACACTACGATGCCAGTCTTCATACTCATTATGTTGCCACCCTTTAGAACTATTCTGTTATTTTATAATAAACTAGCGACTCGCCCCGGCTATATTATGCATGTATTATACATGTAAACCTTCCGCTTGAATCACTCTATCTATTAAAAAGAACCGCATCAAAATCCGTTGCGTAGTTTTAAAGAATTAAGCATAAATAGGGACATAGGCAGAGAAAGCGACTTTGTTTTATACTGTGTAGAGATCAGCGTTTGACCACTATCTCACACAATAGTAAATGACGAAGCGATCAAAGATGTAGGTAGCAGGCTTTCATAGAAGATACATACCTACCCCATGAGTTTCTTGTGCCTTCTTCTCATTGGTGAGCGCGTTCCTAAGGCACACATCCTAATTTAGTTTTTAAGACGTTTCTATGTGATCTTTGTACAAATCTATTAAGCATCCAAATGAATAAAAAAATGGGTGCGTGTACTTATGTACGCGCGTGAGAAGTTACACTTCTTTGGCATTATTTAAAAAAAAAAAAAAAAAAACTCGTCCGACAAAATACTCGTCCGACAAAAAACTCGTCCGACAAAAAACTCGTCCGGCAAAAAACTCGTCCGACGTGAGAATTTTGTGTGACGTGAGAATTTTGTGTGACGTGAGAATTTTGTGTGACGCTTTTGTAAAATTTCACTCTCATCATTTTTTCATAACGCGCCTAAAGAGTATAACTTCAAAAAATGTGGACTTTGTTCGTGACTCAAAAACCCACTAGGGCTTTCAGGAGACGCGAGTGAAGGTAGCTGGTAGGAAGAAAGACTGCAGTAGAATAAAACTTTACCGACCACTTGTCTTATCCTTTCATGATTCTAAACATTTTTAACGCTAGCAAGCCTCGTCATATGCCAAGGGATCTCTTAAGAGGAAAGTGTACCGGGGGCTCTCTCCATACAAACGTAGTCGACTGTTTCCTCCCTGGATTATGACACTAGAGCAAATATTTTTGGTGCATAAGACTTATAACTGCCATGACCATGTCCCTATTTTTTTTTATTTTATTTCTATGAAAATTAGAAAATGAAAAAAAAAATTGTAGACATAGTCATGTTTTATGTAACAAAAATATTTGCTCTAGTGTCAATAGCCAGGGAGGAAACAGTCGATTACGTTGGTATGGAGAGAGCACAGGTACCGTTTCACCTTAACACACCTATTGTGCTATTCACACATTATTTACCCATTACCGCGCCATTATGAAACATACCTAATAATAATTAACATCGACAGGTCACCTATTGTATGACTTCATAGCATTCCTTCATCATAATGAAAAACAATAGATCATGCTTAACTAACGTGACCGTACGTCCCGCTTTGGGCGGGACAGTCCCGCTGTCTCCGGCAAGGGAAGAAATGTCCCGCTTTCATATGTAAATAAAGTGTCCCTAAACATTGTGATGACTTTCGAGGAAATCAATGCAGAACCGAAGATCTATACCAATTTTAACTGTTGGAAACATGAAAAATTACTTGGGGTCCGTATTAATAAACCGAACTCAATATCGATTTCAATCTTGAGTTTGCTCTTGAGTTGTTGCACTGATTAATAAACCTATCTTAAGACGCGATTAAAGAGCGACGTATCACTTGAGTAATACCGTATTAATAAATCAAACTCAGCTCTCAAGATATGTCTCAAGATGTAGTTTCGTGAACTCAAGTCTGATGGCGGGTCATACATGACATAAGTTAGCTGTTTCGTTAGTTTTGTAGTTCAGGAACATGGAGCTAGAACAAATTTTGTCGGAAATCAATTATTATGATGATATTTTAAGCTAATGACTTTTTGAACAAATCATTCGCATTTAAATAATTATTTAGTAGTAAAATCTTACATTTTGTAAAAAAAATTCTCATTAAAAACAAGTTGACAGCAAAATATGACGACACTACCTACCATAGGGTAAGAACATACCATTCAAGGTAAGAACAAACCGTTACTGTCATTCAATGTCGCTCTCAAGATCAGTTTCAAATTTCAAGAGCGATATCAGCCTGGTTAAAACTTGAGTTTTATCTATTAATTAACGCCTAACTTAAGATAGTGACCGCATCTCAAGACTCACTCGATTGATACGCACTCAAGATCGATATTGAGAGCGATTTATTAATACGGGCCTTGGAGTAGTTCTACGAATGTTTGGTTAGAAGTTCCAAACTAACTTAACCCACTTTCCTGGGCTGGGTAACATCATTGCCGGCAATTAATTTGGTACAAATATTACAACCTTCTTTCGTTTTGTTGCAAAATCTAGCTCAACATTTCTTTGAACAAAATCCTATAGTTGTCCCGCTCTGTCTATAGAAAATTATGGTCACGTTATGCATAACTCGTCTAAGTATCAAGTAGTTAAATATACCTACAGATGAACAGAGTTCTAAAATTACTATTATTGGAATGTTTTTTTGACGTGACAACGTTTTATAAATTGGTTTGCCGGGTGACACTTCAAGAAACTGCGTTACGCTCCGCTGACGTTATGCGCTCACAATGAGAGCGAGTGAGAGGCACGCGGGCATGGTTAGCCCGCCTAAGAGCGAGAGAGACAGACATAAAAAGTGAAAGGCACGCGTCCCTTCCACTCGAGCACAGTTGTTGTCACGTAAAACTTTCGCCCGTATACCGACTTTACAGGCAACCAGTTTTTTTTTCTTATAATATTTATCCAATAAATACACGAGTTGAAAGACTTTTAAACTTGAACTTGAGCAAGACCTTAGAATCTTGCTTGAGTTGAAAACATTCTAATAATAGCAGTTTTGGAGGTTTACGGCGGGACTGCAATTCTGACTCCGACCATACCTATAAATCAGAATCAGAAAATCCTACTATACAATGTGTTTCAGCGAAGGGGTTTTAATACGAAAGGTTGTTCTACACGTCTAGGCGAACAACTTTTGTTCTACGACTTTTGAAAATTCAAACTTTTGTTCGAAGTTTTTATATGACACAGCTGATTTTCAAGTACAAATTCTTTTAAAATTATCTAAAAAAAAGTTCGAATTTCCAAAAGTCGTAGATCAAAATTTGTTCGCTTATGGTGCCCGCACATTGATACGCGCCGAGCGCGCCGATTTTTGCCGTCCACGGAAAAAGGTACCTTATAATAATAGACATAAGGTACATTTATTCATTTATTTATTTCAGAGTCGACCGCCTCTGACGATGCGGACGACTCTGATGACGTCATCGGAAATATAAATGTAGATACCTTATCTCTATTATTATAAGGTACCTTTTTCCGTGGACGGCAAAAATTCGACGCGTTCGTATCAATTTGCGTCCACCTTTAGACGTCTAGAACAACCCCCTTTCGTATTAACCCCTTCGCTGAAATACATTGTATAGTAGGATTTTCTGATTCTGATTATAGGTACGGTTGAAGTCAGAATTGCAGTCCCATCGTAGAGCTCCAAAACTGTTATTATTAGAATGTTTTCAATTCAAGCAAGATTCTAAGGTTCTAAGGCTTTTTTAAAATATTTCTATAATTTGGGGATGGAACGACGTCTCCAAAAATGTTTTGTTTGATGACCGTAATGTACAGTTTGGGGAATTTGTAAAATGTGACCGCACCAGTATTTACCGGACCCACTGGCTTAATATTTATTTTAGCGAGAGTTCGAGCGAGAGTCCACGCACGGTCGTTTTGGTAATTACCGCGCCGGTGTTGCCACATTATGTTTTTTTTTATTTAAAGTAAATTACTTTATGAAATCAAAATCAAAATCAAAAAATCTTTATTTCTTTGGATGCTTAATACTTAAAAGTATACAGGACTACGTAAAATCGTCTTAAAAACTAAGTTAGGATGTGTGCCTTTATCAAGAAGTTATTGGTTGCCTACTATACTTGTCACAAGGAACAAGACCAGATATAACTTATATAGTCAATTCATTGAGTAGATACAATAATCAACCCACCAGTGAACATTGGGCTGCCGTTAAACGAGTATTGAGGTACCTGAAAGGTACAATCAACATGAAACTCACATACAAGAAAAACTTAGCCGAAAATATTTATGGCTATTGTGATGCTGATTGGGCAAACGATTTAGAAGACCGTAGATCTTGCGCAGGCTATATATTTTTATTTCAGGGTGCAGCAATAAGCTGGAGTTCAAAGAAACAACAGACCATAGCATTGTCCAGCACAGAGGCTGAATATATGTCATTAGCCTCCGCAATTCAAGAAGCGCTCTTGTTAAAACAGCTTGAAGAAGAGTTTATGCCTAAATTCAAAGGTATACCCATTATACTTTATTGCGATAATCAGAGTGCGATTAGTCTTTCAGGTAACACCATGTACCATCCACGCAGCAAACATATTGATGTGCGCTATCACTTTGTACGTGAGAAAATCGCTGCCAATCAAGTTGCTGTTAAATATAGATGTACTCAAGGTTGCCGATGCTTTAACAAAAGGACTGCATCGACCGAAGCTTGAAGTTTTCATCACATCGATGGGTTTAAGTTTTAAGCGTTTGCGTCCAGGAGAGGATGATGAAAATATGGACGCTTGACGCTGACAACTCCACATACGTCACTCTCTATCTTCTCTTTGCTTGTCATGTGCTAAACATTACTGTTTGTTACTATATTTTCTTATTATAAATAAATTCTAACAAACCAAGCTTGCTATTATTCTCACAATTTTGTAGATAGCTCGGACAGCTCTCTTTTGCAATATGAAAATAGCATCAATATCTGCAGCACACCCCCACAGTAGGATGCCGTACGACATGACACTGTGGAAGTAGCCGAAATAGACTAGGCGAGCAGTCTCAATGTCCGTGTATTCGCGAATTTTCTTAACGGCGTAAGCGGCAGAACTAAGTCTATTGGGCAATGCTTCCACATGCGGGCCCCACTGAAGCTTAGGATCTAAAGTTATACCTAGAAAGACAGCCTTACTGACTAATTCAACTTCCTCATCAACACCACCAACACCAACAACAGTTTTTACTTGTTTTACATTTGGAAGTGTGAACCGAATTAATTTAGTTTTGGATCCATTCAGTAATAAATTATTGGAATTGAACCAATCAACTATTCTAGAGAGAGCATTGTTCACATCGTCAACGTTGGACTGACGCCTTTTAACCTTGAACACCAAGGAGGTGTCATGGAGAATGAAAAAAAGAATTATCTTTATCGGTTGAACCGTCTTCGAGTAATCGGTAAATATATGTACAATCAGGCAACAAAATTGCAGACTTACCGTAGAGCTATAAAACTGTTAAACTCAAGCAAGATTCAAATTCCACCTACAATTCCATGTCAGCACTTTTAAGAAAAACAAAACACATTCGTTACAATAACAATTTTCATCAACGAAGACGACCGATGCCGGTAGTAACTATTTAGTAACCTGTGTAGCAAGGTCGTTGGCGTACGAATCCACCTAAAAAATATTGAGCCCCTGGTGACAGACTGACGGACAGTGAAGTCTTAGTAAAAGGGTCCCATTGTTACCCTTTGGGTGCTAAACCCTTAAAATCTACGAAACTCCTCCTTTTCTTGACGTTAAATATAATAACCGTAACGTACCGTACAAGTCGAGTCCGCTTTGATGGTTCAACAGCACGACAGCTCCTCGACTGTTGTCCACGTGCTCCAAACCTCGCACTGTCCATCTAATACCGAGCATCCGCGCCGACAACCGCAACAACGCCGCCGGTATTCTAATAAACAAAAACAACATAACTTTACTAAAAACTTTTTTCGTTTAAGACCAGTGTGAGGCTGTAAACCATACAAAAAGCGGTAACGTTTTCCCCCCCATAAACGAAGTCCGAATTTGATATTTTTTGAAAATGTTGTAGATCTAATGGAAAACTGGGTATTAACCGTTTTTATTTAAAAGAAATATTCCCTAAGATAAAAGTTATTAGTACCTGAATATCTGTATTTTTGACTTAAAAACTTCATCGAGCGTTTCAATTGTTATTTAATAGACTAAACTGAATAACCAAAAAAAGTATAAACCTTGAATAAGATGCAGTGAATTAAATGAGACCAAATTTATTTCATTTTGTGAATGATAAAGGGGGTAAAAACGTTACGGCCCGTAACATTATTTGAAAGCAAAATGAAGGCAATTACGTCCGAACTTAAACTCTCTCTATCGCACGATACGGGTCTTTTTTTAAAATACCTACTCGCGCCGCGTATCGAAAACTCATGATTCTCTTAAAGTGCATACATAAACTCTCTTAGGGACGGTCGGAGTGAGAATTACAGACCCACCGTAGCTAAGATATCTTAAATTAATAAATATTACTAGATATTATCGGAATGTCACTCACGTAAGTCCCGTTCCCGTGGGAATATCAAAATAAAAAGAAACCTATAGCCTTCGCCGATAAATGGACTATCCAACTCAAAAAGATTTTTTTTAAATTCGAACCAGTAGTTCCTGAGATTAGCGCTTTCAAACAAACAAACTCTTTAGCTTTATTTAGTATAGATTCATTAGTTGAACGACTTTAAACTTGAACTCAAACAAGACCTTATAGAATCTTGCTTAAGAGGAAAGGGTACCGGGGGCTTTCTCCATACAAACTATTACAAACGTAGTCGACTGTTTTCTCCCTGGATAATGACACTAGAGCAAATATTTTTGGTGCATAAAACTTATAACAGCCATGACCATGCCCCTATTTTTTGTTTTTTTTATTTTTATTTTTTTTTAATTTTAATTTCAATGATTATTGATATTAGGGTACCTGCGCGCTCTCCATATTTGTATGGAGAGCGCGCAGGTACCCTTTCACCTTAAGTTGAAAACATTCTAATAGCAGTATTGGAGCTCTACGGTGGGTCTACAATTCTGACTCCGACCGTACCTACTACTAAGTGATTAGACATTCTTCTTATAATTATAGAACCGGCATTTGTTTATAAAAACCATAAAATTTCAAGAGCAAGGTTAACAGGGTTAACAGGTAAATAAATATCTCTATCTTTAAAAATATGATAATAAGTAGTACCTAATGCCATTTCGTAAACTGTCAGATTTATTTTTAGAAAACAATAGTACATTGTTTCCCTAGGTGTGAAAGTCACATAACAAGACTAAATGAGTCTTTCATTTCATCAATAAATATAATTTAATAAATACAGGAAAAGTATTTTTGTAGTGCACAAATTTCGGTATGTTTTAAGCACATTAAAATAAAAAATACTGTTTTTTTTATTTTGGAGCTAACTCAGAAACTCTCAGAGCTATAACCATTTAAGTGTTTCTAACAAAACGACGAAGTCCATGGACACAATACTAGCGCCAGCGAGTTTAATAGCGCGCTCTAAATGAAGGTAGGTACCTACGTGTCACTGTGTGTATCAATACTGAGATACCCAATAATTTAGAAATTGCAGGAAGTTTTTCACATTAAGTTTCGGTTTTTTTTATTTTTTTTTTTGCGTAAATGTACTCCACTGCCGACATATATTCAGCAGAAAAAAAATGTGCACTACAAAAATACTTTTCCTGTATAATATAATTTATTTAAATGATTATAATTTGTCTATTTCGTCGCCTACATGTGTCGCGCCGTGCATCAAGCTCGGCACGATGTTTACAATCTTTGGTAAGTAAGAATTTTACTCTGTGATCGATCACACCTTGTTCATAAACAATCTGTTATATTCTAAAGAAATAATCATTTTTAGTCTATGGTCATAGTCTATGATCTGGGTTGTCTATACTAATCTTTCTATAGTCTATGATACTAATTAAGAGAGTTCTACTATTTCAAAATGGCAGATAACAGTAATATTCGTGTGTTTTGTGAGTAGGAGAATTGTAGCTGTTGCCGCATGCCAGTTAAGTATTATAGTAATAATCATATTATTTTATCTTGGATGCTAAAACTCATTCTCAAATATATTTAATGATCTGAAGTATTATCTTTCAATATTACGAGGTACATGGTAGAGTTCCTTGTACCCTGACATACTGTTGGCTGAATGAGATATTGTGTAGATGCATTGTATTCCACAAGTGTGCTTGTGTTATGTTATGATAAAGATGACTTCAACCCAGATTACTGGAGAGTTTGAAGTATCTATAGTTAGGGGTGTCAGCCCAGGGTAGCTGGAGAGTCTGACACCAATACTGTATTAATAACGAAGACGTGCTGGCCCAGAATGCTGGAGAGTCTAGCGCGTCCATGTGACAGTTAGGGGTGTCGGCCCAGAGTAGCTGGAGAGTCTGACACCCATACTGTGCTAATAACGAAGACGTGCTGGCCCAGAATGCTGGAGAGTCTAGCGCGTCCATGTGACAGTTAGGGGTGTCGGCCCAGAGTAGCTGGAGAGTCTGACACCCATACTGTGCTAATAACGAAGACGTGCTGGCCCAGAATGCTGGAGAGTCTAGCGCGTCCATGTGAAGGTTTGTCACATAAGCTATGTAATGATGAAGATGTGCCTACCCAGAGTGCTGGAGAGTTTGGTCACATCCATGAAGGTGGTTCGGCACGGATGAAGTCCGTAGAGTCTGAACCACACATAGATTATACAGTTGTGTAACATCATAGTTCATTTGGTAATAGATATATCAAGATGAGATACTTATCCATGGGAGTTGCCCACAGACTAGGTTCATCCAATAAACATACTTACAAGTCATAATCTCATAACAATATGATATTAAGTTTATATATAGAAAAAATATGTATCCGAGGGATAGAACAGAATCCTTCTGCTTTATCTCTTGGTTCCCATGGCAACATGTGTGAGACATGTTGTCATGGGAATGTAATAATTTACAGGCGAAGCAGATAAGTTATTTCGACACTAAGAGTGAAAGATACATCTATAGAGAGACGGAGAGGAGAGTAATTACTGGATTATACATTGGGTAAGCAAACACACATTAATAATTATCCATTTCTTTAAATTTTAATAAGGTACATAACAGATGCATGAAGTTAGTTCCCTTTGTGTAGTCGTGTTCCATGTAATCATCAACCCTGAGTTATATTCTCAACATTACACCAGTAACAATACATAATATATTAGATGATACTTGGGAAACGTCGCCACAAAATGGTGGAGATGCTGGGATCGAAAATGAACTCAGAAATTCTTGTAGATACTTAGAATTTGTCTAACATTAGGTAGGTACATACCTATTTTAAATAATTTCAAAACATTAGGAATATCTATATTTCATGCAAGTAGTGACATCTGTTATGGTACTGGTGAAATGGGTGTGTTTGTTTTCCAATTTTTATGAACGTGTTTTAATTAGATTCCTTAATTTATACATGACATTTAATTTATTAATTTATATTTTTATTTAATTTGATGAATTCCATTTTAATGAAGTGGAAATCCAAATTATCCAGAGGATTAGAGGATAAAAGGTTCGTAAATAGAACTTCCTAGAAAAACAGGGTGTTACCATTAAAATCGTAACTTACAATTTTTATTTTTCTCATATCGTAAAATCTTCGACCTAGTATGTATGCGTAAAATTAATATTTCTTAATTTTGTTTTTGTCCTAGATATATTCTAGAATAAATACAGCTCAATCACAGTAATTATAACGACAATGTTTCGGTTACGATCTGGTTGCGTTTCACATTGAGTTACGATTTGGCTGCCAATAAAATCGTATTGCGCTAATTTTAAAACACAATATTTTACTATTCGGTATTACAAATCTGGCAACCTCATTGATAGGAATGGGTCGATATCATAACTTGATTGAACTTTTAGACAATCGATGTCGAATCGAATCGATTGATCGATAATCGATTTATTTACAGAAAATACACTGTTTTTAAAAGATTTATAGTATTGGTTGTACTTAGTAATAGTGCGTTCGACAATAAATTTAACACAATTTATGTGGTATTTAACTAAGATAATAAATATGGCAGTATGTAAATTTATTATTCATTAACTAATAATCGATTAGTAATTAAAATACAACCGAATTGAAAGTAATCGATACCGACTGGGCAAAGATACCCACCACTATTGTTCGTTTGAAATTCGAAGTCAAACATTTATTTTTACGAAGTTTGGAAAACAAATGAAAAACGGCGTCTTTGTGTTCAAACATTTCAAATGCAGTGCTATTTTAGTAAAATTCAGTGCGATTTTCAAAGAAAGGAACAAAAGGTACGTAGATTTCATTCCGAATAACAGTAAGTTACGAAAAATATCTACCATTTCATTCAAGCATTTCTTCGTGAAACTTTTTCAAGCTACCTACCTATGTCTAAAACTGAACGTAAAACCTTTACTTACTATATTCAAAGTCAAAGCATTGGTCAAAGTCAAAATTCTTCATCTTTATTTATTCATTTGTATGATGAGAAGTTATAGTAAAATACTACCCATTATTAAAGAAAAGTGCAAGGTGGGTCAAAGGTCAAACTCGCCCCCAGGCCCCCAACTTAAAGGTACCTAGGCCAACCTTAGGTACAGATTTTAACAAAAATCATTATGAACCAATACTCTATAATGTGGGGTAAATTTATAGAATTAGAGGTAGGTATATGTACCTACAAGAATTGAAACACTCTCCATGTTTATTCGTTAATATTGACCCGTTAAGGAAGAGAGTAAGATGTTCGCTTAATTTATTTTTCATAAAACAATAAATAAAATGAAGATCTGAATTGTATAGATCAGTGTAAATATGCAATAATGTCAAAAAACTTGTATTTTTGAGTGAAATTTTCAATAGCAATGAGAATGGCATAGGAGGGTTTAAGTTCCATTTTATGAAGTAGCCAAACAATATTTTATTATTATTATGGCCACAATTGAATCAACGAATTGATTTACGATATAGACGCTTAGACATATTTCCACAGGTGGTTAGTGTCCTTTTTAGACAAAGTTATAGTCAAGTGATCGACCACAGTCAAGCAAATGGTTGATCTATGCCATAAATCATTATCTTTTAAACTAACTATGTATATAAATCTACAATTATGATACCATTGGGTGTGTATTTGTAAATACCAAAGATATCCTTTAAAATAATAATATAATGTGAGATTATATTTTCAAAATCAAATTTATTATAAACTCCTCACTTTAATGGTACTGAAAGAAAGTACTTCTGTTGGTATTTTATAATAGCTATGCCGAAAACGGCACAGGCGTTTCAGCCTCATACATTTGTGTTAGTATGATAAGACATAATTAAGAAAGTATTATTAAACAACATTAACCACATGTTGATTGGCAAAGAGAGTGCCATGAGCTTAAATGTTCGCATTGGAACAAAACATTAGAATCTAGAACTTAGGATAATATTTACCCTTTTTTAACCTTTAATCAGTTGCCCTTTTTTGACATCATTTGTCACGTGTGGTCTTTCGAAGCCCACTCCTGTAAAGACAAATCCGTATCTCACAGCACTAGTATGCGACGAATCGAGGGTTAAATTAATATCAAGCACACATACAAGCCCTGCTGAACAAACAAATAAATGAATTTGAAAGTAGATAGCATAAAGATAACTTTGCAAGATATTTAAAGATTTTTAGTATCATAAAATAGACAAGATATTTAAGTACCAGAGTCTAGCAAAAAGCTAAGGTCTCAATTAAACCTTTTAATTTTCTTTACTGCTAGTTTAATAAAATAATAAAACAAATAAATTTTATACATGAAAGTTATTGAAAAGCTCGCTTGGGAACTCGAGTTAGAGTGACACAGGTTAGCCGGTGGATAGGTTGATAACGCTATTGGTGCTTTGCACCTCCTCTATACCTATTTAAAAAAATTTTGTTCTTTTCTTAATAAAATAGCGATATAACATCATTACAAAGAAAGAACCTAGTCCATGTAGAAATTATATTAACCCTTGTCACAAAGAGAATTAGACACAAGCTACAACTGTACTTAACCCTTTCATGAAAAATAAAATAATAATAATTATTATTATTTTTGATTATAATTTCTAGTTAACTACATAACTATAACACATTAAGGTTGTGACACACACTATTTGACATTCTCATTTATAATTTTTCTTTTATTCTTGAACTTAATAAATAATTACAGGAAGTAAAACCAAATATAATACAACATCAAAATGGACGAAATGCAATTGATCCGGTTACGTTATATCATAACAAAAATCGATGAACTATATCAACAAGCTGTGCAAATACAAGTACCATCAGATGAAAATTTGTCAGATGCTGTCATTCTTACAAGAAAATTCGATACTTTTAATAAAAAATTTAATACAGAACTAAATGAATATTTTCGAACATGTAGTGAAGCAGCGGCGGATGAAATATCTGATTTCACAACTAGGCAACTAAGAGCGGAGGAGACCTTTGTTGAATTAATATACAGAATAAAAGAAAGGGAAGAAGAACCTAAATTGAAGAATACAAATAAACTCACGACATCATTCGTTAAACTTCCAAAACTGGACTTACCAACATTTGATGGAAGAATTTTGGAGTGGCAACAATTTTGGGATCACTTCTCCTCAAATATCGACAGTCGTGACATTCCAGATGTTGACAAACTATTATATTTAAAAAACTCGCTTAAGGGTAAGGCTCAAAAATGTATTGACGGCCTAGAGATTACTCATAAGAATTACAAAATAGCTCTAGATACTTTAAAAGAAAGATTTGGAAAAGAAAACCAAATTATAGACGCACACTATTCAGCATTATATTCATTAAAAACAGCGGATAATAGTCCAACAGATTGCAGAAGAGTTATAAACGAAATAGAGAGACATCTAATGGTGCTAAGCTCTCTTGGTGAGGACGTCAATCACAATCATCTGCGTTTCCTGATCACTGAAAAATTTCCAGAGGACGTCATATATGAAATGAGACTAAGTTTGACAACGGATTCCATTGAAGATATTAGAAAGAAGCTGCAGATAATCATTTCAGCAAGAGAAGACGCTAGCAGAATATCAAGAAAAGTTGAACATTACACTGTGGAAACACTTTGTGCAAAACAAGATCAAAAAATACGGACATATAGACCAAACATTCAACAGAATCGAGCTACATCGTTAAGTAATACTATTTTTCAAAGACAAAGAGCATCAGCTTGGAAACAAAATGACATGATTCCATCAAATTCTAATAATAATGATAACTCATACAACGTCAAAGGAAATAATTATTCCGAAAATTCAAAACAAAACTTTACTAAAAGAAAATTTAATAATCAAGATCCTAGTAATAAAATTCCTAATAAAAGAATAAAAATAGAATCGTGTATATTTTGTAATGGCAATCACTACAATGACATGTGTCAAATTGCCAACACACTTCAAAAGAGAAAGGCAAAAATAGGAAAGGCTTGTTACATCTGTTTCAAGATGGGACACCGAAGTTCCGAATGCAATAACAAAAGAAAATGTGCTCATTGTGGAGCCTATGGGAAACATAATAGAGCATTGTGTCCCGTTCCTTTTCAAATCCAACAATAGATTAACTAGACATGTAAATACATTAAATGAAAATACCCTCGACTCGAAAACTAACTCATTTGTTATTCTGCAAACGGCTATTTGTACAAGCATCAAATCTGAACATGACAGAAGAAAAATTGCCAGATTCTAATGAACTTTGCAAGTCAATGGAGCTACATTAAAAAGGAGTTAGCTAAATGATAGAAACACTCAGTCGAAGAAGAGAATCATTTATTAGTATTTACTTTCGGTGTAAAACAAACCTTGTGAATATAATAGTCCATTAATTAGATTGAAATTGAAAACTCGTATAGGTAACAGGTAACTATAAATGCGAATGTTGTACCAAACATTTGTCAAAACATTCAATATTACCATGAATTAGATGATCGGACTGATAATCTAATCCTAGCCGATGACGGATCATTAAGAAACAGAATTGACATACTAATTGGTAACGATTATTATTTCACTTTTATTAAAATGGAGAAATTACAATTAACAAAGAATTTATATTTCAACAAATCAACTCTGACTTTGGATGGATCCTGGCTGGTAAATCAAATAGACAAGATGGTATTATTAAAGAAGCAGAATTTGACGTTGTAAATAACTTATCGGTCACAACATACATGCAGTCAGCCATGGATTGCAAACTAACGAAACCTGATTTACCTTTAAATGATATAAAAATTCAAACCTTGTGGGATCTAGAATCGATCGGCATATTAGACTCTCCCAATGTTACAAGAGAAGAAGAAGCATTAAAAAATTTCAATGAAACAACTGAACTAATAGATTAAAGATATGTTGTATGTTGGCCATGGATAGAGTATCCGCCAAACTTACCTACTAATTTAGGAATGGCTCAAGGAAGATTAATAAACTTGATACGTCGATTTGATAAGGAAGCGTTAAAATCCTACAACGACACCATTATGGAACAGTTAAAGAAATAATTGAAATCGTACCTGAAGACGAAATAGAAAATTGTAAGTACCCGATACATTACTTAGCCCACCACGGTGTTAGAACTACAGGAAAACCTACAAGAACAGTTTATGATGGATCAGTGAAATTAAAAGACAAAAATATATATATATATATATATATACGCGACGAATTGAGAACCTCCTCCTTTTTTGAAGTCGGTTAAATAGTTTAAATGAATGCCTAATGGCAGGACCTTTTAATCAAGAAAAAGGAATCGTCATAGGAAAATCAAGACTAACCCCACTAAAAGATCAAGACTTAAAGATACCAAGACTAGAACTGTTGGAAAAGCATTTCTACAAATAGGCCTAAATAGTAACAGCAGAGATGTAACTAGATTTTTATGGTTAAAAGATTATAATCAAAGAAGACATTTATATCCACGGACTTGAAGCCTGCAGATGCAGCGACATGCCCGTCCACCAATAATGAAAACGACTACTGGATTAAAGGGCCAGATTTTTTACTTAATAAACAAGCAACATGGCCTAAAAATACGATGATGGAAATTTCTTTCATTATTCGGCAGGGTCTGCCTTCAGCAGATAAACAAACAACCTTAGAGGAAGGTAAAAAAGAAGTTACAAGTTTAGAAGAAATTAAAAGTTTGCAAAGAGATTTTTTTCCAGATGAATCTAATAAAAAAGAAACATCCTTAGTAGAAGTTTGAAACTATTTATAGACGAAGATGGATTATTATGATGTAGACGCAGAATGGAAAATGCGAATTGGTCATATGATAAGAAGTATCCAATTCTTAACCCAAAGATAGCGACTTTACGAATAAGATCATCATAAAAACTCATAATGATAACTACCATGTCGGTGCTAATCATACACTTAGCGTTATTAGACAAAATTATTGGATTCCTCAAGGTAAAAGCCAGGTACAGAAGATTCTCGAAAAATGATCAAAATGCGTTAAGCATGGTGAAGGACCTTTTAAATTACCACCTACTCCTGCACTTCCGGTTGAGAGAGTGACATATAGCTCACCTTTTACTTTCACAGGACTTGACTACCTTCGACCAATCATGGTCAGTACTAAAGATGGAATAGAAAAGAGGTGTATCGGTTTGTTCACTTGTCTGGCGGTAAGAGCCGTGCATTTAGAAATAGTTAAAGACTTATCAGCTGAAGAAGGACTTCTTGCTTTAAGGAGATTCATTTCAACAAGAGGAGTTCCAACACTGATCACATCAGATAACGCTACACAGTTTAAGCTCATCTCAGAAATATTAACGAACACATATTGCATTGAAAACTATATTAAATGGAAATTCATACCACAGTTAGCGCCATGCTTCGGAGGATTTTACGAACGTTTAATTGGACTTGTAAAAAATTGTCTAAAAAGGACATTGGATAAACATCTCTTAAATGATACTCAAATTCTTACAATTATTAAAGAAATTGAAGCCGTACTAAATAACAGACCACTCACAAGTATAGAAACAGAAATAGACCATGTCTTATCACAAACTTAACAATTAGAAAAAACATATTATCAAAATTTACTTGCACATATAGAAGTTCAAGAAACTGCGGACAGTTCTGACGGTACTCTAGAGAGATTTAAAGGCACAAATAGAAGTTCAAGAAACTTTTGATAAAACAAAACAAAACGAAACCGGTAGAGAATTAAGACAACCTAAAAGGCCAGCCACGAAGGCTTTGGTTAAGATACATGAATGGACAAGAGATATATCAATGGCCCTCAATTTTTCCCCGATGGCTGTGTCGCGCCGTGCATCAAGCTCGGCACGATGTTTACAATCTTTGGTAAGTAAGAATTTTACTCTGTGATCGATCACACCTTGTTCATAAACAATCTGTTATATTCTAAAGAAATAATCATTTTTAGTCTATGGTCATAGTCTATGATCTGGGTTGTCTATACTAATCTTTCTATAGTCTATGATACTAATTAAGAGAGTTCTACTATTTCAAAATGGCAGATAACAGTAATATTCGTGTGTTTTGTGAGTAGGAGAATTGTAGCTGTTGCCGCATGCCAGTTAAGTATTATAGTAATAATCATATTATTTTATCTTGGATGCTAAAACTCATTCTCAAATATATTTAATGATCTGAAGTATTATCTTTCAATATTACGAGGTACATGGTAGAGTTCCTTGTACCCTGACATACTGTTGGCTGAATGAGATATTGTGTAGATGCATTGTATTCCACAAGTGTGCTTGTGTTATGTTATGATAAAGATGACTTCAACCCAGATTACTGGAGAGTTTGAAGTATCTATAGTTAGGGGTGTCAGCCCAGGGTAGCTGGAGAGTCTGACACCAATACTGTATTAATAACGAAGACGTGCTGGCCCAGAATGCTGGAGAGTCTAGCGCGTCCATGTGACAGTTAGGGGTGTCGGCCCAGAGTAGCTGGAGAGTCTGACACCCATACTGTGCTAATAACGAAGACGTGCTGGCCCAGAATGCTGGAGAGTCTAGCGCGTCCATGTGACAGTTAGGGGTGTCGGCCCAGAGTAGCTGGAGAGTCTGACACCCATACTGTGCTAATAACGAAGACGTGCTGGCCCAGAATGCTGGAGAGTCTAGCGCGTCCATGTGAAGGTTTGTCACATAAGCTATGTAATGATGAAGATGTGCCTACCCAGAGTGCTGGAGAGTTTGGTCACATCCATGAAGGTGGTTCGGCACGGATGAAGTCCGTAGAGTCTGAACCACACATAGATTATACAGTTGTGTAACATCATAGTTCATTTGGTAATAGATATATCAAGATGAGATACTTATCCATGGGAGTTGCCCACAGACTAGGTTCATCCAATAAACATACTTACAAGTCATAATCTCATAACAATATGATATTAAGTTTATATATAGAAAAAATATGTATCCGAGGGATAGAACAGAATCCTTCTGCTTTATCTCTTGGTTCCCATGGCAACATGTGTGAGACATGTTGTCATGGGAATGTAATAATTTACAGGCGAAGCAGATAAGTTATTTCGACACTAAGAGTGAAAGATACATCTATAGAGAGACGGAGAGGAGAGTAATTACTGGATTATACATTGGGTAAGCAAACACACATTAATAATTATCCATTTCTTTAAATTTTAATAAGGTACATAACAGATGCATGAAGTTAGTTCCCTTTGTGTAGTCGTGTTCCATGTAATCATCAACCCTGAGTTATATTCTCAACATTACACCAGTAACAATACATAATATATTAGATGATACTTGGGAAACGTCGCCACAACATGCGCTAGATATAGACTTGTTATGTAGATTTAACTTTTGTTTTTTTTTTCAAATTCCATAAAGAGTAAATGGATAACACTCTAAATTCATTTGTATGGAAACACGATCGACCAGCGGAACCTTAATGCCGATTTTCCACGGGATCTAGACTGCGGATAAAACTGAATGGAGCTGCTATAATAGAAAATAAAGTTTTATCTACATAAGTGTAATACAAATGCACACAGGTTTATTTCTATTGCATTGTATTCGTAACGAAAAAGATTGCCATTCAATAAAATAGCGGAAACAAAACGATAAAATAATAATATCAATCATGCAATCACGAACGAGATAGCTAATTAAACAGCGTGTTACAAAAACCCTGTAATCGCTCTTAGGGAGTTATTAGTAAATTTCTACCCCAAGACATTACTAAAAAAATATTAAAAAACTAAAGCATAAGTACTATCCATGAAGAAGTAAGTATGCATGTAACATAAAAAATATTTTATTTCAAAGTTCGGGTTAGTATAATTTATTTAAAACTAGCGACCCGCCCCGGCTTCGCACGGCTATATTATGCATGTATTATACATATAAACCTTCCTCTTGAATCACTCTATCTATTTAAAAAAACCCCATCAAAATCCGTTGCGTAGTTTTAAAGATTTAAGCAGTCAAAGGGAAATAGGGACAGAAAAAGCGACTTTGTTTTATACTATGTAGTGATTTAAAGAAATATCAGAGAAATAATAAATATCGAAGAAATATTAAAGAAATCTTTAAATTGGGGCAACACAATTTTTGCCAGCAGCTTTAGGTATGCTTTAGTTAGGTAAATAATGATATCACATGTTAAGAAATCCTCAAACTCTGAGTAATTTAGAGTAATTTCCCCAAACTTTATTTTATATATTTTTCCTATTGATAAATTTGTTTATAGGTACATTTTTGTCACCTTATCATTTCTACAGATGACAGGTGACTAACGAAGGTTTTAAATTTTAATTATAGTAGGGTCCTACCTGCCTACACGTACAAGATTTTCTGAATTTTATAGAATTTTCTTTACACGCTGTTTAGTTACAAAGTACTTAGGCAAGTATGGACCTACGCAAATCTTTGTAGTAGGTTGGTTAGATGCTTAATGATAACGATGCCTGGTTATGCAGGGTTATTGGAAATTATACTAGCAAGCCGTGAAGGGCTACTTCTATGCACCTTAACAATCAACTTTTGTTCTACGACTTTTGGAAATTCGAACATTTTTTCGAAAATTTTGAGGTTAGGTTTGTCTGAAAATCAGCTGTTCCATACACAGAGAGGTCATCATCCTTAAAATTTTACTTATTTTTTAATTTTTATCTACTGTTCTTAGTCTGAATGACCTTTGTTTTAAAAAAACAGCTGTTTTACGAATTTACATAACCTCAAAATTTTCATTTTTTTTTTTCGAATATACAAAAGTTGTAGAACAAAAGTTGTTTGTTAAGGTGCACAGAAATAGCCCTCAACGGCTTGCTAGTATAATTACCAATAACTCTGTATATACATACCTATTGCATTTAGATATCGAGAAACACAATGGTTGAAAAAGTGACTGAAATAAAATGTAAATAAAGGTAAGTACCTACCCTACTTTGCTGAGTACCTATACATTTAAATTCGATAAACCGATGCCAGGTATACAGTGGCTGATAAATTAATTCGTTAAATGTAAATAAATAAGTATGAGTAGGTAGGTACTTATACTGAATTAATAAGTCTGAAAAATTACTGGAGTAATCTGGAAAAAAATATCAGATTCTTTCTCTCTAAACAGTCGGAATACCAATTAGCTGAACCTCATGTGACCTAGAACTCACTGGCACATCTGTAAAAATGTAGTATTTTTACCTATTTTGTTATATTGACCCAGAACTCACCCGCACATCTATAAAAATGTAGTATTTTTACCTATTTTGTTATATTTTTATATTGTACTAGCTGTCCCGGCAAACGTTGTTTTGCCATATAAAAATTATGAGATAAATGAAGCACCGCTCGGCCGATTTTGTGCAAACTTCACATAAACCATCTACTAAATCTAAATAGTCTACTACTAAACAAAGCTTAAACATATGGTTTGGATAGGTGAGCCCGTTCTTGAGTTATAAAATTTCAACGAAAAGTGGCATTGATTTTTATATATACAGGAAAAGTATTTTGGTAGTGCACATTTTTTTTCTGCTGAATATATGTCGACAGTGGAGTACCTACATTTACGCAAAAAAATAAATAAAAAAAACCAAAACTTAATGTGAAAAACTTCCTGCAATTTCTAAATTATTGGGTATCTCAGTATTGATACACACAGTGACACGTAGGTACCTACCTTCATTTAGAGCGCGCTATTAAACTCGCTGGCGCTAGTATTGTGTCCATGGACTTCGTCGTTTTGTTAGAAACACTTAAATGGTTAAGCTCTGAGAGTTTTTGAGTTAGCTCCAAAATAAAAAAAAACAGTATTTTTTATTTTAATGTGCTTAAAACATACCGAAATTTGTGCACTACAAAAATACTTTTCCTGTATAGATTGTATAGCATATTGTTTAAAAAAAACAGAATCAGGTAACATTACTTTACAACCTTACAGATGTGCGAGTGAGCTCTGGGTCACGTGGGGTTCAGCTAATTGGCATTCCGACTGTACAGTCGGCAACATAATTGCAGACCTACCATAATGGTCTTCTAAAAATGTAGGTATATTATTAATAGAATTTAATGGTATCAATTTTAGTAATAGTAATACTAGCATTATAATAATAATATTCATCAATTTTAAAGCCCTGTTTCAGTTTAAAGGACTTTTTAACTTTAACTAAAGTATGACCCTAAAGTGCCTTAAGTACTAATTGAGTTTAAAACATTCTAATGATAACCATTTTAGAACTCTACAGTTGGTGTGCATTTTTGTTACCTGATTGTACCTACTTGTAAAAAAAGGTATAATGAATTCAGTCAGTTCAGTTTTTAATGAATTAATTACACAAAAATAAAAACAAATCGAACAATGTTAAGAACCCTTTTCTCTCTTTCTTCTTGAATTAATTACACAAAAAAGATTCATCAAAATCGGTTGATAAACAAAGAAGATATGCGTGAACATCCATAAAAAATAATACATACAATCCACGGTCAAAAGTCTTTGCCCACCGTTACGTTTACAATCCCGTGCAGCACTATTTGAACATTATAACAACGTAACCAGTGGATCGAACCCACGTCGGTTGGTGTAGCGGGTGGCGGCTTATACCACTCACACAACTAAATACATAGCTAACATGTTGAAAATAATAATCACACTGAGTACTTTTAATTCAAGTATTTAGGTTTGTGTGTAACGTCTATTAGAAGAAGGTCGTAACTCCAATACTTGTTGATAGTATTATTGTAGCAAACTGATCCTTTACTTATGACCCTTACTGTACCTACAACCGAATTGAGAACCTCCTCCTTTTTTTTTGAAGTCGGTTAAAAATAGAAACAAATCTAAGAACGTTAAAGGGAGAAAGAACCCTCAAAGTCAAAATAATTTATTCATTAAGCCTCACCTACATAAAATCACCTTTAAACGTCTTAAAAACTAAATTAGGTTCTCACGGTGGATCCACACTTTTTTTGCCGACTGTAGGCACATTAGCTTATCTACAAACAATGCGTTAAAAATTAGATAATTAGGTAGAAAAGGTACTTACAACGCATTTCTCGGGTCGAAAGGCTTAATCAGCATCAGTGGTATTGGAGCTGAGGCGAATATTAATGACAAGACTATGAAAAGTGTGAACTGAAAAGAAAAAAAATTACATAAGTACCTTCACAAATAGACCGATTCGAAATCTACAGTAAAATTCTATGACAATCATAAAAGTAGGCTTTTTATAAGGTAGGTAAATTCCTAAAATTTTGTGCCATGACTTGGTAATAACTATACAGTGTGTAACAAAAATCCTGCAATCGCTCTTATGTAGGTAGTACTTGCTTAAAAGTAGCCCCAGGACATTAATATAAAATATTGAGGAAAAAAAAAGACATGCAAATAAAATAATTATTTGATATTGAACTTCAGTAAAATTACTCTAGGTCATTTTAATGTTAATTAATATATTTAAAAAATTACCATTATTGGTGTCTTTAGGTAAATAATGGTGTTGTCATATTAATTACCCAAACTCTAGGTATATATTAGGGTAATTTTCCTAAACTTACATTTTTTTTTTTCATTTTTATATTGTACCTACATACGTACCTACATAGAGGGATTACAGGGTTTTCTTTACATACTGTATAATATACTAGCTGCGCCCCACAGTTTCACCCGCGTAAGTTCTGATCCCGTGGAAATTTTGGGATAAAACTAGCCTATGTATTAATCCAGTCTCCAGCTATCTACAGACCGAGTTTCATCGCAATCGGTCGACTAGTAATTTTTGCGTGAAGAGGTTACAAACATACACACATACTAACAAACAAACTTTCACATTTATAATATTAGTAGGATTGAACTTCAGCAAAATTACTCTAGGTAGGTAATTTAATGAAAATTTATGGAAATTTCGAGATCTGGCAACCATTATCGGTCGCTAGTCTTTAAGTAAATAAATTAGGATAAAATTCTCAAACTTAAATTTTTCTTTTCTTATTTTCCAATTTTGATATTGTACTAAATGTGTGGATCTGGGGCCACGAAAAAACAGCGGGATTAACTGGGTTTCTTAACATACTGTATATTTTTTTATTTTTTTTTCAAATATTAGATAAGTAACTTACTTTGATATAATATCTGGCTATAGAACTAATAGTAAATAGAATGATGAGTACGGCCATCACACACCCCAATACCACGTTGAACGCCGACATTTTTCACTATTTAACGTCCCTGAAAATAAAGCATGCATTAGACAAAAGTATGACACTGTATACCTATAAATAAAGGGTCAAAGTCAGAATTACTAATACTATCATTAGATTTTTTTTTACTCGTAACGAAAATTATAGGTTTTATGCACCAAAAATATTTGCTCTAGTGTTTATCCAGGAGAAAACAATCGACTACTTTTGTAATAGTTTGTATGGAGACAGCCCCCGGTACCCTTTCCTCTTAATTCACTACCTAACCTACGTCATAATTCAGAAACAACCAAAGTTTACTTGTATTATTGCAAAAATGTAAAACTTTCGATGACCTTCAAAATTCAAAGTTCAAACTACGTTAAAAGTATCTAGATCAAAATATTATCATAATAATAATATTTTGATGTTGTAAAGGTTAGGATAAAGAAGAGATAATAGTACATTGTTACCCTAGGTGTGAAAGTCACTCATTAAAGTCCCGAGACGGAGTTTGGCTTTGACCATTTTCGTCTTTTCATTTATTTTATTAAATAAGATAGCTTGAACTAAATAATTCAAGTAGAATTCGATTACTGAGAAAAAACCTACTAAGTAACTAATAAAACTCTGGCAGTATGCATGAGCCGTGCGAAGCCATAATTGTTATTCTTTGGTGTTACCTAAAGCAATGACGTTAGGTTTTTGAAGTTCCTAATGCGTAATGATACTGATACTGGCTACATGCACATTGCACAAGCCGTGCGAAGCCTTAATTTGACATGACAGCTGTCAGTGAAAGCAATTTTCCCTAGGGCTGAAAGTTTTATTTTCTACACGATCTTCAGGCATCTTTAGACCTACTTACGGAGTATGAGTAATGAAAATACTTTTCAAAAATCTCTGAAACTACAAGAGCTAATACGAGCCTGAAACTTCGCATATGGGAGTCCCATGCGAAGTTTCAGACTCTCAAAGCTCTGAAAACTTCTTATCATGGGAGGTTCCTATTAAAATAAATATAAATAAATATATATTGCAGGACATTCCACACATCGCCATCTAGCCCCAAGCTAAGTAACTAGACTTCTGTTATGGGTGCTAGACAACGGATATAATACTTATATACTTTTCTTTTGTAAATATATACTTATAATACATAGAAACAACCAGACCCCAGACAAATATCTAAGCATAAATACTTGCCTGAGGCTGGAATATAACCCGCGACCCTGTGTTTGGCAGTCCGGCATGGTGACCATTGTGCTAACTCGGTCGCAATATTATGGGAGTTCCTTGCGAAGTTTCAGACTCTCAAAGCTCTGAAAGCTTCTTATCATGGGAGGTTCCTATTAGAACGTAGGCGAGCACTAAGAAAGGTATTTTTTTGGAAATTCAACCTCTAAGGTAGGTACAGTCGGAATACCTATTAGCTGAACCCCACGTGACACAGAGCTCACTCGCACCTCTTGTAAAAATGTAGTATTTTTTACCTTTTTGTTATTTTTTACGGTTCAGTACCTCAAAAGGTAAATAACCCTCCCTTTTGGCTTCGCCGTAGTCGGGTAAAAAGGAACCCTTAGGTGGACGCAAATTGATACGCGCCGAACGCGTCGAATTTTTGCCGTCCACGGAAAAAGGTAAGTACCTTATAATAATAGAGATAAGGTATCTACATTTATATTTCCGATGACGTCATCAGAGTCGTCCGCATCGTCAGAGGCGGCCGACTCTGAAATAAATAAATGAATAAATGTACCTTATCTCTATTATTTTATGGTACCTTTTTCCGTGGACGGCAAAAATTCGGCGCGCTCGGCGCGGGCACCATAAAATATCACTTTCTTGTTTAAATTGGTTTTTTAAAACCTTGATATTAGTGACAAAATAACAAGAAAATAAACAATGTTTTTTTTTCAAAATGAGAATAAAACTGAATGACCTGTTATAAGTAGCTGTCCCTATTTTTGCAAAATATTTAATTTTTAATTAAGGTGACAGGGGCCCGTAAGTAATACCCGGAGAGGTACCATATAAAAGGGTAAAAAAAAGCCTGTTAAAGTCTGTAGTCTTTGTTTGTAAGAAATCAAAGACACTAATGCGGGGAAAACCACAGGGCGCAACTAGACCTATTTGTCTATACTAATATTATTGAAGAGTTTGTTTGTTTGAACGTGCAAATATCAGGAACTACTGGTTCGAATAGAAAAAATATTTTTGTGTTGGATAGTCCATTTATCGACGAAGATTATAGGCTACTTTTTATCCCGATATTCCCGCGGGATCGGGAGTTACACGGGTGAAACCGCGGACCGCTGCTAGTCTACAAATATTACTTCTCTACAACATTAAAGCGTCACGGAAACGGGCAATTCAAAGTCAAACTTAATGTCCCAGACATGTTAAGTAGGTTTAGGTACAATTTATATATTTCATATTGACATAATTATATAATCATGACATAATCTTACAATTATTAATTATTTATAATTTAATATTTATTTATTTATAATTATTCATAACAACATTACACGTTAAAAATAAATACGACACCACAACAAGATTTCATATTATACAGGGTGGTGAAACAAATTCTATTCTTGGGTAGGGTAATGACTTTTTCAATAATGTAATGATGGAGTTTTAGTTTTTGTCAAAATGGGCACATAACTTCTTTCAGCATTTTCGCTATCTCTTATAGTTTTGGATGTAGCCCTGAAGGCCCACGCAAAAATATCACCCTGTAGCGCTCCGCGGTTTCACCCGCGTAACTCCCGATTCCGTGGAAATATCGGGATAAAAAGTAGCCTACTGTATCCTCATACAAAGTTTTATCAAAATCGAGTAGTTTCGGAGCCTATTCGTTGCAAACAAACAAAAGAATATTTCATCTTTATAATATTTTTGTTGATTGTGTAGTGTAGAGGTTTACCCGGCGAATCTTAGAGGGAGATAAAAAATAAAATAAAAATATTCGCGACGAATTGAGAACTGAGAGTGAATTGAGAGGGAGATAAAAAAAAATATATACTTACAGGGTTATTGGAAATTATACTAGCAAGTCGTGGGCTACTTCTGTGCACTTGAACAAACAACTTTTGTTCTACGACTTCTGGCAATTCGGAAATTTTTTCGAAAATTTTGAGGTTAGGTTAGGTTACCTCCCCCCCGTGGGTTCCCGCCTTGTCGTGGCGGGGGGGCTTAGTAACCGTGGCCTAGCCAACCACGGTGAAGCCAAGAGGAACCCAGGGCCGGGCCAGGCTGGAGGAGCTGGCTGACCCGAGAGGGACCACTCCACCGACTTCCCCGCAAAGTCTGGTGTGAGCGGTACAAGAGGTAGGTCGCAGTGCTGTATGGGCGGTACTGCGACTGAGGCGGGTTGCGGTGTAGTATGGGCTGCACCGCAACTGAGGACTAGGGGCCACGGCGGGAGAGGGTTGCCGGTATTGCGGTGAGCCGTTTCCCCTACCTTCCGTGGCCCTGACGG
The DNA here is from genome assembly GCA_907269075.1 of Idaea aversata. Taxonomy (NCBI): domain Eukaryota; kingdom Metazoa; phylum Arthropoda; class Insecta; order Lepidoptera; family Geometridae; genus Idaea; species Idaea aversata. The sequence goes on from OU026084.1 coordinate 7,709,733, forward strand.
GGCCGCCACCGTTGGATGGCGGACGCGGTGGGGTCGCAGAGGAAGAGGACTGTCGGTGTGTCGTTGCCGCTTTCCCTGTCCTCTGCGACCGGATCTGGCTCGTGGCGGTGAGCGCGGGGCTAGCTCGCCGCCAGTATAAGAGCCCGAGCGGCGGACGCACCAGGTGTTCCTGCGTGCGTCGCTCAAGAGGATGAGGTCGCGTCGCGACCTCTGGAAGAGCGGTCCGAGAGGACTGGCCGTCGGTGTGTGGTTCAATGCTAACGCAGGTATCACACACTGACAATATGGCAAGTGGAGGAACCACGTCTGGTTTTAGTCGGTGCGAGCCCGACATAACCCGTCAACCTCCCCGGGTCGGCGGGCATGCGGAAGGTACATTTCCAGACGTTAAAAAAAAAAAAAAAAAAAAAAAAAAAAAAAAAAAAAAAAAAAAAGGTTAGGTTCCCTGAAAATCAGCTGTTCCTTACACGGAGAGGACAATAACCTTAAAATATTACTTATTTTTTAAGTTTTATCTACTTTTCTTAGACTGAATGACCTTTGTTTTAAAAAATCAGCTGTTTTTCGAATTTACATAACCTCAAAATTTTCATATTTTTTTTTCGAATTTCCAGAAGTCGTAGAACAAAAGTTATTTGTTTAGGTGCACAGAAGTGGCCCTCAACGGCTTGCTAGTATAATTACCCATAACCATGTATATTATACGCGACGAATTGAGAACTGAGAGTGAATTGAGAGGGAGATAAAAATCTCTACATATAATAAATTCGAAGTTTTGGAAGTAAGCGTTCTACGTCCATAATGATCTTAGCACTATAGAATTCGCTAACCTTATATAGCTCCGGTAGAAAAAAATCTTGCATGCGCGATTCAGGTTTTCTTAAATTTAGAAAATCACAAATTAGTTGATTATTCTTTTTGTTCTGCTTAAAAATTTTGTACACTTATGTATTTTAAGAATACATAGCAATATACACATTTTTTAACTAAAAAATAAAGTAATTAATTTAATAAGATATTTTTTTTAATTTCAAGTAACTAGCGCCATCTCTTCGCTTTCGCGAAACTACCATTCATCTCAGAAAATGTTGATTTGGTTTGTTTACCTTTGTTTGTGCAGTCTAATTTCGGGAACTAGGAAACAGATTTTAACATAATCCTCACGAATGTGTTCAGAAAATATCAGAAGAGGTTTAAGTATTTCAAGTAGATTTATGTTACTAATTAAAATTTGATATTTCTTGGCGTAAAAAATAAACCATAATATTTTTGCATGAAAACGTACAGAACGTAGGGATGATGTCAAAATTGTCATTTTGACATACGGAAAGAAGCATCTAGCGCCATCTCTTTTTTATTTATAATTTTATTATGGCTTCGCATTACCACTATCGTGCATATAGCCAGTGTCGCGGTCAAAGAAAATTAAATCCAATGCAGGAGCGTTTTTTGAATTTGGAACATTACAACGCTCCAGCAATTTTGTATGAACATGTGTATGAAGCGGCGTGCTGGGGTTATTATAAACTTAAATACTCTTTGATTGGATCTCTTTTATCAAAGTACTAGCGACCCGCCCCGGCTTTGCACGGCTATTATGCAGTATCTCTTCTCATATACATATAAAATGCTTTGTCCTGAATGACTGACTGACGGATCAACGCACAGCCTAAACCGCTGATCGTAGAGATCTGAAACTTGGAGGGTGTGTTCTTTGTATGACGTAGGCAGCCGATAAGAAAGGATTTTCCGAAATTCTACCCCTAAGGGGGTGAAAAAGGGGGACGAAGTTTGTATGGGACAACGTGATTCCTTGGTCCAATCTACTTCAAATTTTGCATAAACATTCTTTAACAGAGTTGATGAAACACGTGTTTCGTATTTTATTAAAATTCATCCTCTAACGGGATTAAAAAGGGGTAGGAAGTTATTTTGGGGGTGATTTCCTCCGAAGTTGATATCAATACTCCTTTAAACTTACCTACATTGTATTTTGACACATGTTTGAAAACACAATCCGATTTTATTCAAAAGAGGTTGCACTTTTAGAACACGGCCTCATAGGAACGTAGTATTCGAAATTTAAAATGGTGAGGACTAGAACTGTGCTAGAACATTTTGGTTATGTTTACGAATTATTCCCTAAACAAACCCGCGTAAGTCCCGTTACCGTGGGAATATCGGGATAAAATGTATGCTACACTATTAAGTATTCTGTGACGTTCGTGTTTGCTGGAACGCGTTCGGCCGAGCGGCTGCAGTTTTTTGTTGTTTACTCAGGACCTACTAATTGGATTTTGATGTTCCTAAAATGTGCCTATACCACGACCTTCCTCAAAATAGAGCTATCTAATATTGAAAACCAGATTTCAATTGATTTAGGCGTTTTTAATTGTATATGTAACATGAAATTTAAATACTATATATTTTCGTTCTACTACTTTTTCCCACAACCCATTTTTTTAATTTGCTTCCAAGTACACACTTTTGTCCTTTCTTTCTTTATTATGCGTATAGAGAAAACATGTAAAATACGACATACGAAAATACATGATAATACAAAAGAATGTTTAAAATAACCTACCGATTTTGGTAATATTAAAACCCACAGAAATAATGTTTAAAATAACCTACCGATTTTGGTAATATTAAAACCCACAGAAATAATGTTTAAAATAACCTACCGATTTTGGTAATATTAAAACCCACAGAAATATATTAGTGATAAAACCAATTAAAAATCCTGTTAAAGCCATTTTCGACTTCTATGCGGACGAAGTCGCGGGCAAAAGCTATATAAAATAAAAATATACGCTTTAAATATAAATATATGCTTTGTCCTAATTGAGTGACGGATCAACGCACAGCCTAAACCGCTGATCGTAGAGACCTCAAACTTGAAGGGTGTATTCTTTGTATGACGTAGGCATCCGATAAGAAAAGATTTTGAAAAAATTAAGACCTACGCGGACTATGTCGCGGATAAAAGCTAGTCTATCTATATAAATAAAATTAACCGCCGAAATGTATGTAGGTAGGTACGCGCATAAATTCCGAACAACAAACTATTTATTTTTTTTCGTTGTTGTCAGAACAAGGTTTGTTTAGAAGAGAATTTAAAAAAATCGCGGTAGAATCTACAGCTAGTTTAATATAGTTAAGGAAAAATAGACTTAATCTGAATCTAGCCTATTCCATTTAATAAGCGATCTTTACACCCACGTATCTACCTATCCATGCAAGCGTGATTATTTGAAAATATCTTACATAAATGTGGATAAATAACTGTATGTTGATAATTCTCATCATCACAACAACACATGATCACCAATCTCAATATACAAGGTGCAAAGAAAACCCTGTAATTTATCTTAGGTACCTACTTGAAGGTACCTCCAGGGTATTAATAAAAAATATTAAAAAAATGTATAAAATACATAAAATAATTATTTTATTTTAATGTTCGGGAAAATTACCCTTATTACTAACTAAAAATTTATGGAATTTTAAGCAGAAGCAACACCAAATTGGCCGCGTACCCTTAAAATAGGTATAATGCATTAATGACGTTGTTGTCACATTTTGGAAATTCCCCAAATTCTAAGTATATTCAGGTTAATTTTCCTTAGTTTTTTAGCATAATTTTTTGGTAAGATCTAGGAGTATCTACATGTACAGAATAGAGTTGGTCCTGCCTGTTTTAAAGAACTTTAATTTTAAATCACAGGTTACATAATAACTAAATAAACTTCATCATCATTAGCCTTTATTATCTTCGAAAGATGCATATAACAGCGTCGTGTGATAACTAAAATAATAGCAATTAAAACTCCAACTCCCTACTTCTGTTGCCTGGTCGTACCTAAAAGAGATTAAAGGGGGTTTTCTTAACACACTGTATTATTTTTAGTCTATGGACGATCATGCCCATCCCAAACAATTTGTCTAAACAAACATTATTGTACAAATATTTTGCTAGTTACCTATATCAATATTTTCTTCATGTTGATCATTTGTTTGACCTCACGTCATAATTTCATTATCTACTGACTTTTATGTTCCCATTTATGTTTGACGTGCGAACATCTGTTAAAATCGGTCAGGAGAGTCATCTAGATTGTGCTCTTTCCATTGACCTAGAAACCCTTCTCCATCTCGAAGACTCTACTGACCAATTTTACGGGTACGTACATCTCGCCCACGCAAATACTGGTCGCGGCCCAAAAGTCCACTTTTTAAAATGTGCATGGATTGGTTCGTCTGGACCAGTTTAAACTAATGGACCAGACCAGAAGGCCAATTCTCGTAAAGAACATTGTTCAAATTACATTTCAATATCATTTCGATTGCAAAAAATATTCTCAAAGTCAGTTTTTTTTTGCAAATAGTTAAAGGTTGTTTTGAGCTACTTTGAGGGTATTATTTGTGATCGAAATGATATTGAAATGTAATTTCAACAATGATTTTTACGAGAATTGGCCTTCTGATGTCTCCTATTAAAAACTTAAACCCCCTTATTCCAAAACGAGGTTTAAGGATAGTCCGAGATGTGGATTTAAACCTTAGATTGCGACACAGATTTACTCGTGAACTATAGTCTAAACACTATCCTTTTATAATCGATAGGGATAGTGTTTAAACTATAGTTCCCTATTTAATCTATAGGGATAGTGTTTAGACTATAGTTCACGAGTAAATCAGTGTCGAAATCTAAGGTTTAAATCTAGATCTCGGACTATCCTTAAACCTCGTTTTGGAATAAGGGGGAATGGGACAGACGTTCGCACGTCAGGAGCTCTGCTTTGCTTCGCTCCTTGCGAATAACAAATAGGTTGGATTAGCTACCTACATCAGTCTGATTGTGTCGAGCTGATTTTATTAAGACCACTTACTATGTATGTATTGTAATTTGTTTTGTACCTACTTAAGTCTAAGTAATTTTATTTTACTTCAGGTATAGACATGTTCAGATAATTAATAAGCATAATAGGTATCCATCCAAATAAAAATAATTTTAATTAAACATTAACATATTATGTTATGCATTTGCGTCTTAATTTGCGTCATTATGTATCTTATTAATTAATTTTCCCGGATAGAGATAGTGAAAGATATCTGTTTTGATATATTAACACGAAAAGCATTTACAATAACAAACTTTGCACTCACTATTGCTACTTAATCATTGCAAGTAGATAAGTAAATAAGCAGATAACCTCTTATATTGATCATTTTCAGAGAACATGGGTACCTACTTATTGCAAGTTTGTTAATTCTTTGATCCTAACTTGCTACGTCCGAGTAGGAGTAGAATTTTCCTAAAATCATTTCTTAGCGGATGCCTACGCCATAATAATTATCTGTTTGCCTAGCCCAGGGCCAGGGGTCGTAAAACTGCGGCTCGCTAGCCACATGCGGCTCTTTGGATGTGAAACTTTGGCTCTATAGTCATGCAAGTGCAAATATGAGATATATAAAAAATACCGCGAGCTGAGGCACTTATATTCGACGCATGGAATAGTCTTCCCGATTGCTACAGTGAGGTTAAGAAGTTGGCATTTGGAGTGCTGACTATCTTCAAAAAACTTTATTAACGCAAGTACTATTTAGTATTGGCAAAAAAAAATGTTGGTCCTTAATAACTTTGTTTGTAAATTGTAATTTTTTACTCTTCAGACTCAAAAGGTTGCCGACCCCTGGCCTAGCCCGATCCATCTATTGCTTTGAACTGTGCTTTGATATGTCAGTCAGGACTTAGAATTTTACATACACTTAGTTGGATTAAGTATAGGTGTACGTGTACTACAAACTTATCTAAATAAACTAAATATGAATATTTTTGAGATAGTGTACTTGAAAATCAGCTGTTTTCGGAAATAAAGACTATTAATTTATTAGTCTAAACTTAATAAACAAATACAACACCAAGGTCATAGTACAGCTTATTTTCCGAGTATACAGCATCAAAATTTTCCAATACATATTCGAACTTTCAAAAATCAACAAACAAAATTTGTTCGATTAGACGTCTAGTCTAGAACAACCCCCTTTCGTATTACTATAATCTCATCGAAACACATTCTATAATCGATGATTGATCATTGTCATGCCCATTGCGAGCAAATAACAACAATTTGCATAAGTATAATATAAACAAACACTCAAACTACGAGTAGGTACTTATGTAGGTTCTTACAAATATTTAACTTACGTTACCTACCTACTTAATTACATCAACATTATTTTACCACTTTTTTTTTTAATTTTCTTGACCTCACGTAATAATTCCATTAAATAATTCATAAACCCTTTTTAACTAAAACATAAGTTTCCAATTTTTTTTAATCACTAATGTTTTTTTGTCTCTAGTTTTTTTTTAATTTTCTTGACCTCACGTAGGTAATAATTCTATTTAGTAGGTCTTTATCTTTTATATCTTAAGCCCCTACTATCTTTCATAAGTTTCCATTATTTTAAATCATTAATTTTTTTGCCATTACTTAGTTTTTTTTAATTTTCTTGACCTCACGTAATAATTCCATTAGGTATCGCTTCTTATTCTATGCCACTACTATTTTATACATAGGTACATAAGTTTTCTTTTATTTAAATCACTATACAAGGGTTAATGGTCATTATAAGAAAGCAGTTAAGGGCTATTTCTGTGCATCATAAATGTTCACCCGAAAATTTGCTGTTATTTACACGGAGACATCATTTAAGTAAATTTTAAGGTACCTGCTGGTAATAAGGTCCACCTGCCACCTTAATTAAAAAAAAAATCGGTTCATCCGTTTGGGATAGAGTCCACATAAAACTTAACATTACATTAGGAAGGCAAAGGCCTTCCTATCTTTCAAAGCAGTTTGGTCCTGGGCTATATTTGGCCAGCCTGTATCAAATGCATTGAGATCGTTAATAAGTTTAATACTAAATTAAAATTATTCCTATAATATTTTAAACCTATCTACCTAATAAGATAAATAAGTACCTACATCTCATAAAACAACAGGTAAAGATAGCCTTATGTCATAGCTTAGGTATGTAGAGGTAGGTAAATACCAGAGTAAAAACATACCTAGCGTCAGCGATTGATAGGTATAGTACTGACTGAGTTATAGTTACTAACCAAATGAGGCCCATCTACACTCACCTTTCTAACTAAGATAGGTATGAATGAAAACTATCCACGCGCGCACGCCGCACACTCAGCATGTACAAAAATTTAAATAAGTACAACAAAAACTATAAATTACAGAGTGACTAAAATTATTGTTTTAAAAAAATATTACTAAATGTAAATTTAACTGTTATCATAAATCATAAACGTGTTATAATTTAGGGCCCGGCATGCGGCACGCGTTCCGCGACTGTTCCACAAAACGCACTGGCTGACACTGCCGGCCCACGCTGCCCTCGCACTTCGTATTCCAGCCAACCAACAACGGAGCACTATTGCCACAATCGGGGCCTGCGTCATCAATGCTGATAGTGATAATCCGAACCACGAATCCGTCGATACTCGTATACCTATTCATGTAAAATAATGCATTCGATATTTTCTTTGCTAGGTACTTATTCCGGAAATACATTGATAGCATAAGCATAACCCGTGTTAGCCCCGTAGTTACCTCACAGCTATCGGGATGAATAGTAGCCGTTAAGGGGATTTTCGTGAGGCGGCCGCAGTGTTTCGTCCTTTTTTTTGGTTTCTACTAGGCTTATGCTATACCATAATATCATATAGGTACCATCACGAAAGTTAAATGAAGAAAACTGTCAGTTTACTAAATCACTGTCCTCTGTTACTTTATCAACAATTCCTCTGTTACATATGTATTAAGTAAATACCTCTAGGTATTTTCTTACGTACAAACATAACTTAGGTACTTACACATAAACTTATCTATGACAATTAATTATTACCTATCTTACAATTACACAAATACCTAAGTATAGTTTTATATTCTTTCAACTAAACTTAAGGTCGCTGAGGAATTGTTAATTAAATAACAGGGGGACAGGTATATTCATGTCTGTGGGGACAGGGGACAATCAATCTCTAAAAAATCAGACACAGACCTCGTTTTTTTTTAATCTACTTAAAAAGATTAAAAAAAAACGAGGTCTGTGTCTGATTTTTCAGAGATTGATTGTAAGAGAGGAAAAATCACTGTCCTCTGTTACTAAATCAACAATTCCTCTCTTTGTTTGTTTATTCTCTTTTCTTGTCCTCTTCTTCTTTATAAGTAGGTATAGGTACTTATTTATGTCTAGTACAACACGGAACACTATTGTAAACACAAGGTATAACTAAACTAATTCCAACAAGTAGGTAATAAAGTATTTTACCTTGACTATCACATAATAACCATAAAGTGATACGACATAGAGCGATCGCCTCATGATTCGAAGGTAATAAATTCAATAATATAGGAAATTAAATTGTACCTACGAAACTTTACTAATTTTTCCTACCAAAAAGAGGAAAAAATTATAGGTAAATAGGACTTATTACGAGTTATAATAAAAAAAGATTATCAACGGGAAGTAAGGAGGTAGGTATAAGCTTTGGACTAAAAACTTATAAATATGGTAGGTAGATACTATCTAAATTAAGCGTTTAGTGAGACGTCCCCACCGTGAAAAGCCCCCTCCTCTAGGAGTAGGTATTAATATTCTGTAAAAGCCTTACAGCATGTGTAAGGAAAAAAACTAAGAAAAAAAATCAGGGAAACTACTTAAAAACAAGTCATTAAATAAATATTTGATTTATTCTTTATCCGAAAAACAATTTGTTTATTTTCTTGTTGTTTTGACACTAATATCAAGGTTTTTATAAAACCTTTTAATGGCCCTTATTACAGGCAGGTACCTTATTCATCGAGTTAGGTAGGTAGGTACTTAGTTGAAGTTGGTGCAACGAAAATCGGCCGTTTAAGGATCCCCTGTTCGACGGGTTCAACTCATGGACGCACGTGGCTAAAATTATAGCTATTTCACCTTACACTGTTTAGGAAAAGGAAAGGCTCAGTAAAGAGCAGTATAAAGATATTACGCATACAACAATTTCAGCGTCAGAACACTGCCACACACTACATTACATAAACACGTTCGGGCTCGCTTCGGTCGTTACCGCCGCGCGACTCGGCGCGACACATCACACACACAGTGACAACAAGCTTACGGAACTGCGCGAGTGTAAACACCGCGTGCTCGGCTTGCGATCGGTGCGGTGGTGAGCGCCGCCGTGCGAATGTGTACAATCAACGGTCAAAAGTCCACCGCCATCGTAACGTTTACAATCCTGTGCAGCACTATTTGAACATTATGTAACCTGTGGATCGAACCCACATCGGTTGGTGTAGCGGGTGGCGGTTTATACCACTCGGCCAACTAAAGACAGCTAACATGTTGAAAATAAAAAACTTGAGAGGTGCCAAGGGACACCCGGATGGAACGAAGTTCCTTTCGATGAATTAGTGAATAAATTGTAATTTTTTTTAATAATCGTCGCGACACCACACTGTTCAATGCGAAATAGAAAGACGAAACGAAAATAACTGGCTAGCAAGCCAGTTATTTTCGTTTCGTCTTCTATGCAAAAAGTGTCGTTACAACTTTTAGTCTTAATTTTTTCCGTCTAGCCTCCTTTCGCAACGCGCGCGCGTGTCACACTGAGTACCTTTAATTATTAGACAGATAAAAACGAGACAAAACCGTCTCCATGGTCTTATCAATTTTTGAAGTGAAAACTTCTTTAGGCGCATTGAGCACTTTTTTACCAGAGAAGAAAAATCATGAAAGTCGCGCCATCGTTCATTTCATCAAAATCGGTGTAACAGTGTTTAGGTGTTGCGAATAAATCAAACAAACATAGCATGGTTGCTCACATCCCCGCCCCGTCGTCGCGCGTTCCTCTACTTTCAAATTCTATGACTCAAACCTACCAGTACGTACGTTTTACCTGTTTTGTAAGTTCGAAATTTGAAAAAAAAACCTAAAATAGAGGGAACATCACAGAGCTCAGTAAAAATTCTCGATGTTCTGTCTATTCTACAGGCATTAAATTATTATCTATGTCAAAAGTTGGATAGGCATTCTAATTTTAAATTGGTGATGAAAGATATTTTGATTTCCTATATACACAGAATACATAATAGTTACTATGTACTATGTACTAATACGTGCTAATAGTTACTACCCTTTATAATATGTAATAAAAATAATAAAATAACAACATACAGACGAATTGAGAACCTCCTCCTTTTTTGAAGTCGGTTAAAACTTATTACACAAAACGGACTTATTTTTATGCTAATTCAAAAGTCCGAAACCATACGAAATAAATCCATAATGATCCATAAATTATATTAGTGTAGACGTCGGAAGTGAACCAGTAAATTGCTGTTTTATTCATTTGAATCGGACATTTTGTTTTGAAGTTATCACGAGTTTAGGACCGGACGCGTTCTATCCGCGTCTCGCCTACTGGAACGGGAGTTACGCGGGTGAAACCGCGGAGCGCTGCTACTTAGGTATGAAGACAATCTGCGACCCGTTCGCGCCACGCGACACGCCGACCGCCAGGCGCGAGCGCCTACCCTACCAAAATCAGGAACAATTTTTAACAGACTTCAAAAAAAGAGGAGGTTCTCAATTCGTCGCGTATATATATTTTTTTTATATATGTTCGCGGATTACTCGAGGACGCCTGGACCGATTTGGAAAATTGTTTTTTATCAAACAAAAACTGATTTTTAGAAAGTTAGGGTACAAAACTAGTGTACCACTTTGTGTCAAAAATAATTAGTGAAAGAATAAATTTTATCGCGGGCCTTGGGCGCGGCGACCGAATCAAGAAATTCCGTAACGAAAATAAAACCTAACTCCCCCGACAAATGACGGTTATTTACGGACGACTACTGACGGACGATTATTAACGGACGACTATTGACGGACGAATATTGACGGACGACTATTGACGGACGACAAATGTCGGACGACAAAAACGGACGATAATTAACGGATGACTATTGACGGATGACAAATGACGGACGACAAATGTCGGACGACAAATGTCGGACGACAAATGTCGGACGACAAATGTCGGACGACAAATGTCGGACGACCAAAAACGAACGACAAATGTTGGATGACAAAAATGGACGACAAATGACGGACGACACTAGACGGACGACACTAGACGGACGACAAATGACGGACGACAAATGACGGACGACAAATGTCGGACGACAAAAAACGGACGATAAATAACGGACGACTATTGACGGACGACAAATGACGGACGACAAAAAACGGACTACAAAAACGGACGATAAATAACGGACGACTATTGACATGCAATATTGATGCACGATGCAATAGCTTTACCGCGGCAGTCCCCGAGTGCCACACGTTTTTTTTAATAATATGTATTATTTTTTTGCAAATAATCGTCGCGACACCACACTGTTCAAAGCAAAATAGAAAGACGAAACGAAAATAACTGGCTTGCTTTCTATGCAAAAAGTGTCGTTACAGCTTTTGGTTTTTAAGACGTTTCAAAGTGATCTATGTATATGTACATAAGCATCGAAATAGTTGTATCTAGTCACCATAACACAAGCCTAGTTGCGCCTAGTCACCATAACACAAGCCTAGTTGCGTCTAGTCACCATAACACAAGCCTAGTTGGGTCTACTCACCATAACACAAGCCTAGTTGGGTCTAGTCACCATAACACAAGCCTAATTGCGTCTAGTCACCATAACACAAGCCTAGTTGGGTCTAGTCACCATAACACAAGCCTAATCGTGTCTAGTCACCATAACACAAGCCTATTTGAATTAAAAAATGCGAAATAGAAATGAAAATATCTGGCTTGCTTTCTATAAGAGAGAGAGAGACAGACAGAGAAACATGCGCACGCCGCACGGCTTACAATAGCTTACTATAGCAAAAAGTGTCGTTGCTTTTCGTGAGATTTTTTTCCGTCTACCCCCTTTCACAACGCGCGATATGGAACTATCGTTCCAAAAAATGTTTACGTTGACGTTTTTTGTTTTTATGTATATTTTGATCTTAGTTATTATACCTATTATAGCAAATATAAATTACACAACTATAAAAAATAGACAACAGGGTACATAGTAGGTACATACTCGACACTCGTACTTGTGACTTTATTTTATACTATGTAGTGATAGTGAAAAAGAGAACCCTCAAACGGTACAAGAGTTACGCAACTTGTACGTAAATATTGCGGTAGGTAATTAGCGCTGTGCAATTTGAATTTGGCGCGAACGATATGACCTTCACGGTATGACACGAGCCGAAATGACACGTGAAATTCACCAGCTAGGTAGGTAGGTACTCGTTCGTCGTCGGTTCGTAGTATAAACTGTTTTTATTGGATGCGAGATTCAGATAATAGTTCACTATTGGTTGGCAAAATCACTGTCACTTGTCTTCATTGGTCCCCGTGCGACTTTGACAAACATTACGACTATTTGTCGATAGCATCACACACACATTGAATGCTAAATCGTTACGTATACATTGCTGGTAAAGCCAGTTATACAAAAGTATTCGTGAAGCTATAGCGCGCATTGGATTACATCTCCCCCCGCTACCCGCGTGACGGGGTGTTACTCTAGAGGTGAAAGGTAACGATGTTTTGAACAAAATACAGGCTGGGAAATTTTGTAAACAGACCTTTCGAATTTAGAAAAATACGAAAAATCTGCAATATGAATCCTTTGAAAGTTAAGTTATTTAAACTAATTGATAAATTTACTACATGATGTAGGTTTCTTATTTGATATTATATTTCTCCCGGCGTAGCTATTTTACCCGTGAAATGCGCATTATTTTTACTGAAAATACTGAAGTTTTGATGGCTATAATTTCCAAATTAAATATAATTTGTCTATTTCGTCGCCTACATGGGCTAGATATAGACTTGTTATGTAGATTTAACTTTTGTTTTTTTGAATGCCATAAATAATAAATGGATAACACTCTAAATTCATTTGTATGGAAACACGATCGACCAGCAGCACCTTAAGGTGAAAGTAGGACCTGAAAACCCCTACCCCTTTCCCACGCGCGCGCCGCACGATGACTCTATCCCTTTCGCGCGCCGCGAAATGGCCGTATTAACTGTTTTAGGTACCTACTTACTTAATTAAAAGACTAATAACTATTTTAGTGAAAAAACATAAAGAATTGAAAATTAAAAAAAATGACGTGAAATTGAAACTTAAAAAAAAAAAGGGTGCGTGTACTTATGTACTCGCGTCAGAAGTTATACTTCTTTGGCATTATTAAAAAAAAAAAAAAGCTCGTCCGACAAAAAACTCGTCCGACAAAAAACTCGTCCGACAAAAACTCGTCCGACAAAAAACTCGTCCGGCAAAAAACTCGTCCGACAAAAAACTCGTCCGACAAAAAACTCGTCCGACAAAAAACTCGTCCGGCAAAAAACTCGTCCGACAAAAAACTCGTCCGACAAAAAACTCGTCCGACGTGAGAATTTTGTGTGACGCTTTTGTAAAATTTCACTCTCATCATTTTTTCATAACGCGCCTAAAGAAGTATAACTTCAAAAACAGCGCACTCCGGGAGTGCAGGCAGAAGTGAAAACTGTATATCTGTGTAAAATCTCATCTGTCGAAATCTCATCTGTCGCGAGAACGGCTGAAAATGCTCACTCGTGTATCAGTGATGGCGCTAGCGTGCGACGCGAACTGCGTACGGCAGCTCGCTGCGAACCTGCACCATCCACCGAGAGATGTCGCTGTTAACACTGTTGTACAGAAGTGAGTATCGTAGTTCGGCCGTTTGCACAGAGATGGCGCTGTTTTCAATATTGCATAGTAGTAGAAGCACAATAACTGTTAAAATCTCACCTGTCAAAATCTCATCTGTCGCGAGAACAGCTGAAAATGCTCACCCACAAAAGTGCCCAACGCGCCATAAGAAGTTTTCACTTCAAAAATTACGTTTTTTTTTACGATTTTCACGATTTTTTTCTATCGAGGCAAATCACTTTAATCGTGTTTCGAAGTATATGACAATACAAAGCATAATAATATCTTGACCTTTACGACAGTAGGAATATCATTCCATGGATTTTAGTTGACTTGATACTTACCCAAAAACTGTTTCAAAGACACCTCCGTCGCTCTTTTGGTTGCGACTCTCATCGCCATATATCTACAATCTATATGGCACTGACCACAGCAACCCTACCACTGCAAAATGTTGTGGTCGGGCTGATTAGGACACAACTAATTAGACTATTTTTACAAATCATAATTGGTACCCGCGCTTGTTTACCACAACTAGAAGAACAAATATTATGTTATGAAATGGCAACACTGCCATCCATTCTAATTAAAATCTATAGAGGTGTCTTTAAAATATTGGAAACGTGATATTGACGTGATAGGTACCTACTTTAGAAAAAGAGCAATAATATGTTGTTTGTTTGCTCTTGTCCTTGTCCAAAATACATTTAAAAGCAAAAAAAAAGTCTGGCTGTGATAACATTACCAGTGCCTTTATTCACTAAGGTTCAAGTCGTTGGGCGCGCGTGATTAGGGGCGGAGGGGGAGCGGTTTTTGTATGGAAATCTTACCCTAATCACGCGCGCCCGACGACTTGAACCTTAGTGAATCAGGCCCCTGGAGCGTTTCTTATTTTTTTTGCCACACTTGAAAAAAATGTTTAAAAATAAAAATATGAATAAATAGCAATTTTTGCTACCAAATCAGAAAGGTTTTTCAAAAGGTTTCTATTTAATTCCGATTTTTCATGATAAATTCAATAAAAACTAAATAGAGGTAGAAAATGCGTTCCTCTTTGGTTACTCCTTATTTGTTAAAAAAAGTCTTTAAAATCGCTTTTTAGCTTTAGAAGAAAACATTATACTTGAATTGTAACAAATAATTTCTTAACGTTATTGCAAAGAAAGCCCAAGAAAAGTCAAAAATAATTTTGAAATTAGATGTTTTTTTATTTACAAGTTACTAGCAATTTCCACTTATACGTTACTATACGAAAGTAACAAAATAAATGGTAACGAATCAGGGTAATATTTTTTTCAAAATATTATAGTGATGGTTAATTAATAAAGTTCCGCCTTTATTTAGATATCAAATTATGGTAGATTGTTTAAACTATAATCTATGATATTAATAAAGGGTTATAACTGTTAACTTACCTTGAAAAAGCAGTAACAAAGAGTGGACTGCGGTTCAGTGAAAACTGTCAACACATCCAAAACAATGAACGTTTTAAAGCAACTGACATAATTTGAATACGGTTTTAATGAAAACGTGAGCTATAATGTTGCCAAATTCGTAAAAAGTTACCTAAGTGGTAGTTTTTATATGTAAGCACGTCTAAAATGGGTAACAAAAAATGAAATTTTTTTGGAACTTTTTCTGGGACAGGGATTATTTAATTGTTTAATAGGTAAAATTTAACTATATGGCTAAAAAGATAACGTAATTTGAATCTTTCTACCTCTTAAAACGACTTAAAATAGAAATTCCGGTACCGTTTCCTTAGACTTTATCAAAATAATTGAGTTGGAAGTCCCAGTCTCCAAGCCGGCAGCTTGGAGACTGGGACATTCGAATTTTCATACATTGCAATATTTGGCGGTTTGTATTTTATTGAATTTTGAGCGATTTTATGTGTATTTAAGAATTATTTTAATATTTTTTGTTAAATAAAAAACTAATCATGATCTGAAGCTGATGATGTATCATAAATTTATTCAGTAAAAAAAAGTTATTCATATTAAGATTTCCGGACGTCACAAAAATCTCTTGTGGCAAAAAAAATAAGAAACGCTCACCTACTCCAGCAAAAACCGTAGGTATTCAACAAATTGCAAAAAGATCTATAAGTACCCAAACAAAATGTAAGTAACATTTACAGAAGCTGGAGATCTAATTTTCTGTAATTTTCAAATTCCAAAAGATACATCATCTGTGAACATTTCAACTGTCTTTGTTTCACTGTTCATGAGATACCTACAGTCTGGCGACAGACAGGCAGCCTTTGGATACGAAACCCTAAAAATCGTATATTATTAGGATTCTCTAAATTTTTATTCTGTGTGATTCATTTTCAAAACTTTGATTTAGGTTTTATAAGATTTTTAACAGATGGCGTTACTAAAATGCACTTTCGCTATTTTGTTTGGGCGGTCTTCATAAATCTATACACCATTCTTTCTATGATATTATTACATAAAGTTCCTTAAGAAGTAACTCAGGAAAATAAATATAAGAATTATTAACATTATAAAGAATATTTATTGTATGACTTTGAAAAAACATTTACAAATATATTAGTGTTTGTAATTATTTGGTAAAAATAAACATTTGAGGTGCTTAATAGATTGATCGTTTAATTTAACACTAATTAATTATTTAATTAAAACATTTTCTTTTTCATAGCTGTATATCGTTCCGTGTACTCATTGTAGCCTTCAATTGATACAAGTTGTTTCGTTTCAAACAAGTTGCCTTCTAAGTTAATAGTATGTAGTTTAGATTCACTAAGCAAATTAGGTTTTATTGCATCTAAACTTAAACAATTCTCTTCAAGTCTTAAAATTTTGAGCCTCGGTGCCATATGTAAATCGTCGCTGATCTGTGATAACTCATTTTGACTTAGATTTAACTCTGTTGCATGAAAATCAGACATTCCACATGGTATCTCTGTAATCTTATTATTAGACAATTCAACCACTTCTAAATTAGGAAGGCCTAACAACTGAAGGGGAAAATGATTGAGTTTGTTACCATTCAAATAGACTTGTTTCAAGTTACTTAGATTTGAAAATAAAAGCGGAAGTGAAACGATTTGATTATTGGACACATTCAACATTTCTAACTTCTTTAAATTCAAAATACAGTTAGGCAACATTTGTAATTTGTTAGTGTCCAAGTTCAACTGCTTTAAATGTTTAAACTTTCCTAAGTCCTCGGGTAACGTTGCTATTCTGTTCTTGGAGAGATCAAGGTTTCTTAGTATGTCGCACAAACTGATAACATCCGAGGGCACTTCCTTTAGCTTATGATCGGATAGCTGTAAAACTCCAGTTTTTGATGCAGTATCATAGTGGAGCTTGATGCTGGAATTGCCCATGGTAATTAACGGCTTCCACTGTTTTCAATTTTGGATTTAGCAACAGTTTCTTGGAGTTTTGAAACAGAAAAATTGAATAAATCCAATAAAATATTTTTGTTTGAACTATGAAAACAGCTGTTAACGATCCTTTTTATTGAAATTGACATTGACAAACAACTGGCAAATTATAACACGAAGAAAACAGGGCTAAAGCTTACAATCATAAAGGGCTGACATTTAATATTTTTGTTTATGGCATCCATACGAACAAATAATGCCTCTACAGCTTCACACGACTTCACACCATTCCCATTTAACAATATGTGTGCCTGGGAAACGCGGGATATTCGAAAAAACGTGATTCGAGACGAACCAAATAAAAAGTTTATTTGTTCATCTCGATGTCCTCTACAATAGGTACGAAGAGGGCGGGGGTCTCAAAATACACCGAGCACTTCGACCTTGTTTCTACCTCCATGACCGAGCACCATCTTCTTAGTAGTCTGTGCCGAGCACTAGGAAAAACTTGGATAACACGCGTTTCTTCGAATAACCTGTTTCCGAGACGCTTTCTATCAATATTCTTTCCATGGTTGAGAAACTTTTGAAATATGGAAGGATGAAGAAAAAGAAAAAGCATTATGTTTTGTGACTATTAAAATTAAAAAAAAATCAAAATTTTACGTACGGCAATACTAACTATAACAACCCTGGCTTAAAAAATGGCAATACTGCATGGAATTAAAAAAAAGTTTTTGGAGGAGATGTGGGTTTAGTGGAGGGTTATTTTGTTTAGTTTTTTAGATTATTTTAGTGAATTGTATTCAAACGACTGTTTTATTTAATTAATTATATGTAGCGCTACTTATATAATCTAAGAAAAACACAGAATTTTGTATTATTGAAGTTGTAAACGTTACCGCGGGAAAACTGAAAGACGTTTGATTGAACTATAATGGCCGCAATAAAGCGCCAATGCTCTACGTGTTTGTTCTTTTAGCGTGAATTAGAATTTGCAACAATGCGTTTACAATACGTTTCGTGAGTTTTCAAAAAGGATGGATATGGACATCAACGCTGGTAAGTAATAAACAACATTTGTAAACGATTCATTCGCAGTTGTAAAAAATAAGAACCTAGTTATTGGCTGTGTTAGCTTACCTCGATGTCTCCCGTAACTTTCATATCTTGAACCTCATAGGAATATTAATAATACCTTTGTAACATACTAAACTGTATAGTTCGTGACAAAATATTGTTGAATTGTTTGGTAATTTCATATTGTGCCCAGACCCTTTGGAACATGGTTTGATCCCGATTTTCATAGAAAACATGATAAATTATCACCAGCTTACCATTAGTTCTAATATTGATGATGCACTTTCACTCAAAAAGTCACATTACGAATGGAAATTGACACAATAATGACGCTAAGAGAGTTACTCCTGCACTCTTCCCATTTCCCATGCAATCACCTTACATTGTCACAAGCCCACCCATGAAGGTTTTTAAATGTACTGATGATTTCTAACTTCTTTTTGGACTCTATTGCCCTTGTACTTTGATACTACAAACAAAGCATATGCCAATGTCCTTGTTACAGTGACTATTTGTCATTTTTACACTCTGACTCTAGAAAAGTTGAAGTTGAAGGAAATATATATTTTTACATGACTGATTCTATATGAGTAGGTAGTGTTCTGTGTTGATTCTGCAATTCTCATAGAAATATCATGGTGTATGGCTCAGAATTTATGCATAATCTACCCACAGTCAATCCAAAATACTCCTGGCTATAAAGTGTGCCTGTAGCTGCATTTGCAACAAAATAATCTATGAATGATACTAGAAGTAATGGTTGTTGTGTTCTTGAGTAAAAGAATTCCAAAATTGTGATGCATTTATTACATACAATGTAAATAATAATATGTGCCCACAAGGTTGGGTAGGTACATCTTGATTCTCTGAGAAGTTCAAGAAACTCATATACCTACTTATGAAATCCTCGGGCTGAATTCAAAGACTATCAATATTAACTACCCCAGAAGACAAGACAACAGTAACATTTTATACTTACCAATCCCTTCAGTATGGCGTTTGTTTTCTGCAGAGTTATCACGCTGTGCACAGAATAAAAATCTACAACAAAGTTTTTGTATGAAAAATGTCCCAATAATATCATCTCTAATAATATTGTAATTATGTATATCTTGATCCAGTGGTTTCAGCTGTAGTTTTTATGCTCTGCCAATTATACTGGGTTTTTTCCCTAACCAGAAGTGTCCCACTGCTGGGCATCGATCTCCCCCATCTCCAATTGGTCGCAGTTCTGGGCCTCACCAATGCTTTCGTGACCTAACTCAACATCGCCAAGCACTCAGAGGTGTCCAGTTTGTTGCTTTTCTAGCCGATTAGTTTTGTAAATAAAAAATATTATTAACTGACCTCATTATTTTAAGTATATTGGCTGCCAAAAAAATCAACCCACCCCTAGTAGTTCTTTTTATCTAAAATCCTAAGTGTTTGATAACGTTTTCCATACTTGTATAATAAACCAAATTGTGAGTAGGCCCTTGACAATATCCTGGAGAACAGAGACTACCGGAGACCTGGATTTGGAGGAGAATAATTAGTGTCAGAGTGAGGCTCTTTTTGAACAAAACCATGGGTGGATGGTTTTTTTGGAAACCAGTGTATATTTTATGTAATGCACATTTCCTGTTTTCTAATACTATCCATATTTTTACCTGCTATTCATAGGAATAACTAAATGTAAGTATTTGCTTTTAAAATGGTTTCTAGCATGCTTTGCAATGCTTAATCGACAAACAAACATTCTTTGTCAGATTTTTACCCTGGTTCAATGCAGTGGTTCTTCAGTCAATGATAATGGCTTATTAGCCCAATAGGCAGTAAGCATTGAATCTCAAACCAATCATGTTAACTATCCCACAACCAATAAAAAGTGTGCTGATACCTAAAACAAAGTAACAAAAAAGTATGTGGAGGAATATTTATTTGTTAGTTTGGTCTTTGGTCCTTATGTCAAAGTGTTAATTGAACCTTGTTTTAA
The DNA here is from genome assembly GCA_907269075.1 of Idaea aversata. NCBI lineage: Eukaryota > Metazoa > Arthropoda > Insecta > Lepidoptera > Geometridae > Idaea > Idaea aversata. The sequence goes on from OU026084.1 coordinate 7,729,960, forward strand.
TTAAACTTCCTGTTTATTGTGGTTTTAAGATAAGATTGTGTTGTCATTGATTTGACTTTAATGAATAAGTATGAACTACATAAATGTACATATGTTTGGATGTGGTCCCATAGCATAGTTAAACAAGAGAAGTATGGTATAGCAGAAGAAGCAACGGGGAGACATTTTCATTTAAAACCCCTTAATGTTTCATTGTGAGGGATGAGATAGATAGAAAGATAATTTTTATTCAAAAATACAGTACAATATTAAACATAGAGATACAGTCACATTACCATTTAGTTAGATGAACCTCACGTGACCCAGAGCTCATTCGCATATCTGTAAAAAATATAGTATTTACCTATTTTGTTATTTTTTTTATATTGTATTGTATATTGTTTAAAAAAGCTAATTGGGTTCAGCTAATTGGTAATGTGACTGTACAAAATTTTGCTTAAATCAATGTCCGCAAACGTGTGCTTGAACTAGGTGATCCTCTGTTTCAGATATAGGCTAGAAGTCTGTTAAATATGACTACCCTCTGTAATCCTTATGTACAATATATTTTCTTGTTTCAAAGAGGTCTCAACACAATTGTCACTCATTGATGCGCTTCTGAGCGACCTTGACAAGACGATTGCACCATGCGCTAGCAAGAAGAATGAGAAAAAAGAAGAGGAAACACAGGATGCCATGCCAGACTCTACTACCAATACGGAGAAAAACAATGCCAACCCGTTCCATTGTGGAGATGATGTGCTTGTACCAAACAAAGATGGAAGATATTATTTAGGTAAGTATCAAACCCCATGACTATATCCAATCGTCTTTTGCCGTGGAGACGTGCCCACCCTGTTGGCACAATGGTTACCATGCCGGACTACCAAACACAGGGTTGCGGGTTTGATTCCCGCCTCAGACAAGTATTTATGCTTAGATGCACAGACAAATCAGTGGTCTGGTTGTTTCTATGTATTAAAAGTTTACATTTATAAAAGAAAAAAGGATATAAGTAGTATATCTGTTGTGTAGCACCCATAACACAAGTCTAGTTACTTCGCTTGGGGCTAGATAGCGATGTGTGGAATGTCCTGCAATATACGTCTTTAAAATTGCTTCCAATAGGGACGTAATTAAAAAATACAAACAAAATCGAGGAATAAAGTTTAGTGTTGCAGTTCCATATGTATCTTTCCCATCCAAATTTCAATTACACCACCAAATAGCTAAGGAATCAAAGAATTCATTACGCTAAGTAAGGAATGTAACACATCGCGCGACGTAAGCCTCGCCCTTTTGAAGGTCATTTTGCTGCGTATCGAGATTGTTTTTAAGAGGAAAGGGTACCTAGGGCTTTCTCCATAGTCAGGGCATAGTCATGGCAGTTATAGGTTTTATGGCACAAAAATATTTGTGCTAGTGTCATTATCCAGGGAGGAAGCAGTCAACTACATTTGTATGGAGAGAGCGCAGGTACCCTTTCACCTTAAGTAATAACTCTCTAGCTAGAGCATCAGCAGTAATGAAATATATTTTTATAAACAGGAACAATAGTAGAACTAAGTACAAGCAATGACAACGACTCGTGCGAGGTTGGTACGGGCGTGGCTCGTTGCCTGGTCAAGTTCGGCGACGGTACACACGCATGGGCGGCGGTATCCGACCTGAAGCTGCTGAGCGCTCCCCCGGCTGACGATGGCCGCATCATGTGCGTGGTCTGCAAGAGGAGGGAGGGTCCCGCCGCCAGTCCGGCCACCAACGCGATCATTGCGTGTGATATGTGCGGGAGAGGCTACCATGCCAAGTGTCATTCGCCGCCTGTCGACGCTTGGATTAATGGTAAGAAAGAACTATATCATCGTCACTACATAGTATAAAATGAAGCCAGATGATGATGAAATGAATGAATGATGATGATGAATGAATGATGATGATGTGTGTATGATGTGATGTTTGATGACCCAGTTGGCACAATGGTCACCATGCCGGACTGCCAAACATAGGGTTGCGGGTTCGATTCCCGCCACAGACAAGTATTTATGCTTAGATATTTGTCTGTGGTCTGGGTGTCTGTATGTATATTAAGTATATATTTACAAAAGAAAAGTATATAAGTAGTATATCCGTTGTCTAGCACCCATAACCCAAGTCTAGTTACTTAGTTTGGGGCTAGATGGCGATGTGTGGAATGTCCTGCAATATTTATTTATTTATTTTTATTTAAGTTGCTTCCCGCTGTCTATTCCTATGTATCTTTAAAACTACGCAACGGATTTTAATGCGTTTTTTTTTTCATAGATGGAGTAATTCAAGAGGAAGGTTTTAGTATATAAAGTTGCCTGGCCTACTAGTATTATGAAAGGGTACTCACCAGGTCTGATTATCGCATAAATCCAACGAATCCACGTCAATCAGATCAGAATCAATCATATCTTTGTTTATATACTAGCGACCCGCCCCGGCTTCGTACGGCTATATTATGCATGTATTATACATATAAACCTTTCTCTTGAATCACTATCTAATAAAAAAAAACCGCATCAAAATCCGTTGCGTAGTTTTAAAGATTTAAGCATACATAGGGATATAGGGACAGAGAAAGCGACTTTGTTTTATACTAGGTAGTGATTATGTCAACGGTTATCCCAACAACATGTCATCAAGTTTAAAACTTATGTCCCATACACATTGGGTTAGAAAACACAACCCTCTCTTGATTCGCTGTAGTTGGGTTAAAACTATATATTTCTGTGTTAGGTGCATCATGGCATTGTAAAAGGTGTGTGGACCAACGCTACAAGGTTGCTGCAGCGGAAAACAGGGCATTAAAAAGGTCTGATCTATTTCGACTGAAAGGTGGGCAACAGAGACGTCAACAGCAGGAACTGATGCCGCCATGTGATGTAAGCAAATGTTTTTATTAAATTATCATTTCTAAGAATGGTCTTAGTAAATAAAATTCTATGAACTGTATTGAGTGTACAAATACCTACTTAAGTTAAAAATTACCTATACCTAAGTATTTTATCAGTACTTATGCCTTCTTATTTAATGACATCTACTGATAGCATTCTATACATTTGAGCAAATGATATACGCTCATACAATATCGTCTATATCCACTTAAATACTTGAATACAAGGGCCATGAATAAGAGGTGACCTGAAGGCCAATTCTCGTAAAATAACATTGTTAAAAATTACATTTCAATATCATTTCGATTGCATCACAAATAATACCTTCAAAGTAGCTTAAAATACCCTCAAAGTTAGCATTTTTGTAAAAATAAAACTGACTTTGAAGGTATCTTAGGCCAATTCTCGTAAATAATATGGTTTCAATTACATTCCGATTGCATTTCGATTGCAAAAGATACCCTTAAAGTCAGTTTATTTTTTACAAGTAAAACTTTGAGGGTATTTTGAGCTACTTTGAGGGTATTATTTGTGATCGAAATGCAATCGAAATGATATTGAAATGTTATTTGAACAATGTTAATTACGAGAATTGGCCTTCTGATGCAAATATCGTATGTTATAAACTAGCTGCGCCCCGTGGTTTCACCCGCATAAGTCCCGATCCCGTGGGAATATCAAAATAAAAATAGCCTGGCTCGATAAATGGACTATCTAACACAGAAATAATTTTTCAATTCGCACCAATATATCCTGAGATTAGCGCGTTCAAACAAACAAACTCTTCAGCTTTATAATATTAGTATAAATTTGACTCCCTATGAGTAGATTAGGAGGTTTACCAGATTGATAGTTCTAGTAGTTAATAGCTTCCAAGTATGGTAAATCTTTTTTCCTAATTTATATCTGCACTAATAAAAAGAGGAAAGATTTTTGGTTTGTAACGAATAGGCTCCGAAACTACTGGACCGATTTTGATGAAACTTGTACCATATAAAAATGAATCGCTGTTCGTTAGTATCGCTAAAACTCGAGAACTGCTGAACTAATTTGGCTAATTTTGCTTTTGGTGGGGAGTCCAGGAAAAGTTTAAATGGGAAGGAAAATCTGCATCATGACTTACACGGGTAAAATCGTAGGGCGCAGTTACCGTTTTATAAAAATCAAGTCTGCCATTTTCCCAGTAAATAGGTTGGAATTTTGTTTTTGCTATGAAAACAGCCTTATAAAATAGTCGAAACTTACAGACCGCGTCGACTACGTCATCGACTGCTTCTGATGGAGGAAAGGATGAAAATGAGACTCATTGTTATTGTGGAGAGAAAAGTGACTATCTTGCGCAGGTAAGTCTTACTGATATCCCATATGCTGGAACTTGAGCGAGCCCAGAGAGCAATCCTCAAAGTCAGCTACTTTATTCCCCTTCCTCATTATTTTATAATTATTGAAACTGTAAGACCACTGTTTGAAGCTGTAAATTTCCATACAAAAAGCGATAACATTTTCCCCCCCATAAACGATGTCCGATTTTGATAATTTTTGAAAATGTTCTAGATCTAATGAAAAACTAGGTTTAACCGTTTTTATTTTAAAGAAATATTGCCTAAGATAAAAGTTATTAGTATCTGAATATCTATATTTTTGACTTAAAAACTTCATCGAGCGTTTCAATTGTTTTTTAATATACTAAACTGAATTACCAAAAAAGAAAAACGTATCAATCTAAAATAAGATGCAGTGAATTAAATGAGACCAAATTTATTTTATTTTGTGAAAGATAAAGGGGGTAAAAACGTTACGGCCCGCAACATTATTTAAAAAGCAAAATGTAGGCAATTACGTCCGAACTTAAACTCACTCTGTCGCACGATACGAGTAATTTTTGAAAACACCTACTCGTGCCGCGTATCGAGAGCTCACGATTCTCATAATTAACTTTATTGTTGTTTCAGATGTTATTATGTTGTCGTTGTTCCCGTTGGTTTCACCAAAGATGTGTGTCAAGTTTACAGTATCCTTTATACGCTGGCGATAAGTAAGTATATTATCACTTCACTATCACTACATGTATAAAATAAAGTCACTTTTCGCCGTCCCTATGTCACTAGATCCCTTTGTATGCTTAGATCTTTGCAAAGGTCCCCTAGCTCCCTTATTCAAGTGTAAACCCTGACAGAGGATAAATCGAGTAAAATGACCCACGAAAGGTCTCAAGCGTGTAATGATGATGAATTGTTTGTCTGTCTATCTGTGTGTCAACACCGATGTTCTCAGGAACGGGTGTCTTATAGTCCCCCACTAAAATAAAGATATTATAAAAAAGGCTCGCGGTTTTTCGGCGATCCGTAGTCGAAATTTCGGAAAAATCGATATTCAATATAGGTAAACGTGATGTAAAACGTTCCAGATTGTACATATTCTCGTGTGCGACATGCAACGCGGGCGGCGAGTACCTGCGTCGACTGGAGCTGTGCTGGCTGGACCTCGCTCACCTCGCGCTATACAACCTGACCGCGTACAACGCGCCCAACTACTTCGACCTGGACACGGTCATCATGCCGTACATCATGGATAACTGGCACGCCTTGCAGCTGCCTGAGAAGGTACGCTCATCTCACCTAACATACACTGCTGACTGTAGAAAAATTGATAGAACGCTTCTTTCTTATCTTATCTTGTATTTCGAGGGCTGACAACACTTCGACTCATTGGGATCTTTTGTGTTTACCCCTACCTTAATGTTTCTTACTCTTTAAAGAAGTGGTCGATTAACGCGGTGATCCCACTAAGAGGAAAAAACCTATAATCCTCCGGCTTGGGATACTCATTCCCAAAGAGGCTCAAGCGCTTCGCTGCTAAGACGTCGCATTCACACAGTATGTGCTCCATAGTTTCCCTAATAGAACGCTTCTTTGCACAGACACAGATTATATTAAAAAAACAATGGCATAATAGGCGCCCTAATTTTGCTTTTGGTGGGAGTCCAGGAAAAGTTTAAATGGTAAGAAAAATTGAGGAAAAATATGCATAATGGTGGCCTTAGTGCTCAAAGCGATCTTTTCCAGGCAACTAGTTCAACTAAGTTCTTAGTTGCACTGAGAAAGGTATGAGATGTTTGATTAAATAGAAAGCAATATTGTGCAGTATTTTCTACTAATATTATAAACAACTAGCTGCGCCCCGCGGTTTCACTCGCGTAAGTCCGATCTTTCTAACCGTTTAAACCTTCCCTGGACTACGACAAACATTTCAAAACCGAAATCATCTAAATCGGTTCGTGCGTTCTGGAGTTATAGCGTCAGGAAGGAAAACCCGACTTATTTTTATATGGTAGACTAGCTGTCCCGGCAAACGTTGTTTTGCAATTTAAAAAAAAAAAAAATAGATGTTGGCCGATTCTCAGACCTACTGAATATGCTCACAAAATTTCATGAGACTCGGTCGAGCCGTTTCGGAGGAGTTCAAGTTCGAACCCCGTGACACGAGAATTTTATATATATAGAGATTAAAAACCCTTGGCTGCGTAAATCTTCCTCTGGAATTGGGCTATCAAATGCTAAAAAAATTGTTTAGTTTTTAAATTATTTAAGGTATCATATTGGTTATTAATTAGCTCACACCCTAGTTGTATTTTTATCTGAATTCACACTAATTGAACACTTCCAACTTTTTAAAGTCTTAAAAATCTGATTATAACATCAGATGTGGCGAACACCCGTCAAGGAGCGCCGAGAGAAGATCCTCACAGCTCTGACCTCATCTCGCAAGCGGTTCAAGTGTGGGCGAGAGATGAAGAAACGCGCCACGATATGGGGCCTGCGGCTGCGTCGGCCGCCTCCGCCACCGTTGCAGTTGTCCGCTTTAGAACAGGTTGTTATATACTCGAAACAGACAGACGGGTTTGTGTATCTATAGAGTTCTAATTGTAAATGTTTTGTTGATTAGGTTAGTAAAGGAAATCCCCTGACTGATGAGCTGGTGAGAGAATGCGCGCCGAGGCTCCGGTTCCTGCCGCGTGCACCTGATCCGCAATCTTCTCCTACTCTAGACGATAGGTAAACTCATTAATCGATATGTCTCGAATATATACACGTTAAATTTTAAAGTACGGTCGGCTGCATAATTGCAGACCCACCGTAGAGCTCCAAAACGTCTGCTATAAGAATGTTTTCAACACAAGCAAGAATCTAGGCACCTACTTTAGTTGAAGTTTAAAGTCTTCTAACTCATAAATTAATAAAAAAAAATTACAGAATTAAAACATTCCAATAACAGTAGTTTTCGAACTCTACCAGGGGCTGCAATTATGCAGCCGACCGTACTTGTGTGACCAAGCTTTTCTCAGTTATTTTACGTTTTTTATTTATTTTGTTTTTACCTCGCCCCCGAAACCCCACTAAATACACTAAATTACTAAGTTTCATGAAACTAGTTGGAGCCGTTTCCGAGATCCTGATGATATTAAACATATACAAGAATTGCTCATTTAAATATATTAGATTTTTTGATAGAGAGGTAATTTACTGTTTGTTTCAGTTCACAACCTTCTAGTAGTAACACCGACAAAAGTTCCTATAATAAAAACCACACTCAACGTATGATAGTACCTGTCGACGGACACTGGCTCAACCTAATGATGGGCAAGCGGTTTCACGAAAATCTCAACTCCAATTCAAATTCCGAAAACGATTCGACCAGTTCCTACGAATGTATGAAGCCGACGGAGACAGACGACCCGCCGCTCGTGTCCACTCCGCAGCCCTCGCCGCCGCTAGCGCGCCCTCTCTTGCTGCCCTCCGATACCAAAGCCGACGAACGCTTAGATAAGAGCCACGATGAACCAACGAAAACCGAAGTTAAATGCACTGCGATCCCTCCTGTGCCATCTCTACTTCCATGTACTGTTAAATTAGATAAAATATCCAAAGAGAAAGTAGAAGCGAACGCGACGAAGGACGACGTCGCCACTGTCAGTATAAATACTCATAATTCGAGAATAGCCACGATGAACTTGGAAGTGTCCAAGTTATCAACTAAAAATATAATAGAACATTCCAAAATAATGTCGTTGCAACACATGGAGAGCGTGCCGGCGTATAGCAACGCGTTCACGCACGACATGGAGTCGTCAGGCGACGAGACATCGAGTCGCGGCACGCTAGACGCTATCATACCGCCGCTCAAAGACTTTCAGGGAAAGAATAATCCTTTTCTTATGCAAAATACGTATCCATCGAAAAAGCCTCACTTAGGGAATGCATATCATAAGCAGAATGGAAGACACAATCCGTTCAATTCAAGGTTCTCGTTACCGATGCAATTACATCCTGCTATGGGTCCACTTATCAGACCTGCTAAAAGGAAACTTTGTGAGAAAGATATCATAATTGGACCGAATGGAGAGGTGAAACGGCGAAAATATAGAAGACCGAGAAAGTATTTACAGTTGCAGGTGAGAATCACTCAATAATAAGTACCTTATATAACGAAGACGCGGTGAGCGCACAACCGCCTGCGACGCAGAAAGTTGCGGGTTCGATTCCCGCTATCTAATAATACGTACTTGCGTACAGATATTTGTTTATGTAAATAAATCGCTATTATCTATACTAATATTATAAAGCTGAAGAGTTTGTTTGTTTGAACGAGCTAATCCATTTATCAAGGAAGGCTATAGGCTACTTTTTATTTTGATATTCCCACGGTATCTGGACTTACGCGAGTAAAACCGCGGGGCGCAGCTAGTGTATAATTAGTATGTATTTACAAAAAAATAGCATATACATATTCTATCTGTTGTATGGTCACACCTTAACACAAGCCTAGTTGCTAGGCTTGGAGCTAGATGAGGCTGTGTGCAATGTCCTGCAATATTTATTTATCAATAGCCAATTGAAAGTATTCTAAAACATATTCATCTACTTAGTGAAACATATTTCTGTTTGTTATACAGTTGAACAAGTCATGTCCCCTGCCAGACGACTCGAACAAAACTGCGCAAACTCCGCCCAAAAACGGGGAACCGGTCAAACCGAGCGGTTCCTTGAACAATGCCAAATTCCAAGGCAGAAGACTGAGACAGAGACAAGAGAAGAACTACTACGAGAACGCACGCCGGAACATAACTGCCGCTAACAACTGCGCTAACGCCACGAGTAGTAATAATAGTGTCAAAAGTTTGCAACTGAGTCCTCACAAGAGTAACGGTGGGACGTGCGAGGTGAACGCGGAGCAGTTGTCTGCGCTCAAGTCTCGCGTGCAATCTTACTTCCGCGCGGGACAGTCGTTCCGCGTACTCGCGCGCCGCGTCGCTCCCCCAGCACCGCCCGCCTACCTCATCGAGTGGGACACAACACCCACACCATAGTAATTTGTCTCACGTGAATTTATTCACGAAATGTATACATATTTGTATCGAAATAATATATAAGTTCTTGTCTGTAGTTTTGTTGTACAGTAAGATCAAGGAATGTGATATATTATTATTCCAATTGGACTTGGTCGTTTTATTTCGTACCTATCGTCTACCGCTCGCTAAAGGTGGGCGCACACCTACCCTCACCGCAGTTGCCGCAGCGAAGGAAATCCCCAAGGCCGATGCTGATGACGTCACCAGCCGACGCGGCGTTGCGCGCATACAAACGGTGACTGCGGTGCGGGTAGGTATGCGCTCACCATACACCAAAATTAGCTCCAAAACTCGAATTTTGGGTTGCTAAAATGCCGCAAATAAAACATTATTTGAGTTGCAATCAACTACGAATCCAACACCACTTTTCCTTCTGCATTGGTTCGTAAAAAGTACTAGGCAATCAGAACTTAGTAGAAGGTTTTAAATAATACTTATTACATTATCTCTCTCTTTCTTCAATTTTTCTGCTGACAAAGTATGTGATGTCCAATAAAGAAGCTGAAATAATATACTTATCCAATTATATCGAGCATGATTTCACATTAGATATCAGCCCAAACCAATGGGAAGGCTACCGAAACGAATAAAACAGAAAAGACAAAGATGGCAACACGTCAAAAGTCGTGGGAGTGAAAGAGCAGCAAACAATTTTTTCGTTTCGGTAGCGTTTCGACAGTTTGTGAATCAGGGGCGGATAGTTTTTGTGGGAAACCTTCTACTGAGTTCTGATAGCCTAGTACTTTCAGACCAATTACTATCATTAATAGTAACGAAAAGTGGTAGTGGAGTGCAAGGGCGTGCTCTCTCCTCCACAAAAAACGGGGTTTTCCCTACGTCCGTATGTTTGTACTAGGCTGTAAGAACTCTGTAGGAGTTATACCAACTACTTCGTACAAGAGCAGGCTCGCGTACACACCACCACACTTTCCGTGACTGTGTAAATTGTTCGATAGTAATTGGTCCGAAGTACTAGGCTATCAGAACTCAGTAGAAGGTATCCCACAAAAAACATTTGAATTATTTTTCTAGCTTCTACCTTCATTGCCATCAGGTGAAAAATTGAAGAAAGAGAGAGATAATGTAATAAATGTGATTTATACCTTCTACTACCTTCTGATTGCCTAGTACTTTTTAAGAAAAAGTAGTGTTGGATTCGTGGTCGGTTACAACTCAAATAATGTTTTTTTTTTCTTCAATTAACATCTCATTATGAAACGTAGAGAATAACCCGTTAATTTAATACTTACAAACAATACATACTTACTTATGACTTACGTAGGTTGTGAACATAACATTATGTGTTGGCGCCTCACACGTTGTAAACATAATATATTCCACGGTCCATAGTTGGATCACCACCCCGCCGCACTCGTTTCATGTTCCAATGGGAAGGGCATTTCATAACTTCACGTTATCGCCTATAACGGGAAATCCTCAATTTTATTGAGTTCCGCTGTCCCCATTGAATGGGGACGAGTCAACGGGGACAACGGGCATACACCTTTTAATGGGCGCGCACTCATTGAACCAAAGCTGATGAGGTGTGAAACGGCCGCAACGTTTTATTTGATTAGGTGCTTAAGTTCTAGGTCTAATTTTGAATATAAAGAAGGTTCACCAGGACTTTCCATGAAGAGCTGTCTAAAAGAGAAGACCAGATTTGACTGCATTAGTATCAGTAGTTTTTTTTTAATGCATGGCAACATTGTTAAATTCATGTCTGTCTGTTTCCGTGGTCTGTTTGTTATCTTATAAATCGCTGAATTTTAAAACCGAATTCTTGTTCTACCACTATATATGAGACTTAACAGTCTTAAAAAGCTACCTCAAAGCATAGTGAAAGTGGTTACATGATAAGTTCACATAATAGTGTAAACACTATAAGTAGGTATGTCTACCAAGCTGTATGCAACATTTTGTTGTACGAGTGAATAGGTAGTCCTTGAGTGTTGCTTTAATTGTAACCTCATAAAATAAGTTTTAGGATGAAACTCAAATAAAAAATACCAATTTAAACAACATATTGCAATATGGAATGTCAATATATTTTACTTCATATCTACATTTGATTTCAAGTTTGAGTAGATGAATGAAATTAAAAATCTTCTTAACAATATAGATACAAAGATGGTGTTCTCCATTCGTTATTATTAGAGTACGAAGAATTTGGATATTATTTAATAATTACTACACAGTATTTCACTGGAACTATCTACAAACATAAAAGACATTTCATTGTTAAATAAATATATTTCAAATCAAATGTATGACATTTGATCTGTTTCAAATGACAGAATGATAAAAAATCTACTAACATCCAGTTAACATTTGTTGGAAAATCGAATACGATAGTTATTTCATTTGACTAATACCTCGCCACGGCTTTACCCATTGCACGGAAAAGCGGACATTTTTATGGCAATCGAATACTTTATGTGAAAAAATAAAGGAATTATTTGTTTCTTGATTATAATATCGTAATTAACAACATACAATGAGAAAATACGTGGTAGCTTTAGTAACAGAATTACGATTAGACGTTGACTCATCAATTTTTATTATTTATAATTACATGTACATAAAACATTTGATTTTTTTTGTCCAATTACTACAAATACTAGTCATTATTAGTACATACTATAAAACAATTACGAACAGAACCTTCAAGAACGTAATAATATAAATAAAGTCTTACAAATGTAGTTTACTTTAAAAACTTACGTACAAACTTATAATACATACAACATTAATTAAAATGCAACCCTTGAAAGGCCCATAATACGCGATTACGAAACAATATTAGATGGTACAACAGTTTAATTAAAGAGAAGTAATCTATTCACAGCACTTATCCATTATGTTAGTCAATTGTTCCACGCACAAAATGATCATGTAATCACTTCGGTGTCAAATTATCACCACACTGATTGCATTGACATATAATTAATATTTATATACCTATGTACATATAACCAAACCAAGTCCTAACGCACATTACAGCGATTCCTCGAATGCGGCCATCAAATCACTTTGCATATTCATATCTATCTGTCCCGCCATCTGAAACAGAAAGTTATAATAAAAAAATAAAATAAGGCTAGAAAACCAATATTAAACTTACAAAAATTAAAATATATTACCAGTATTCAATAGTAATTATGTCATAATATAGGTATTTGAAAATTTACTCTTTGCTTACTATCTGACTTTATTAAATTAAATTGGTCCAGTAGTTTCGGAGCCTATTAAATGCAAACAAACCATCAAATCTTTCCTCTTTACAATATTAGTATTGAAAAATATGTTCAGTAGATACTGAGATTAACAAGGAATGTCCTGGGACTATGGTTTCTACGCTTTTGCGAAGTTGTTCAGCGTAATCCAGTTTGTTTATCTACATGCAACCTGGATGGGGTCGTTAAAGCGAGTCAAGAGTAGGTCAGGGCGCTAACTACCAGACTTAAAATATCGTTTTACCGATATAAAAAACAATAATAACTCAAGAGTCATGTAGATAAAGTTATCAAACGTCAATTGCTACATGTAGTGTGTATGATACTGACCGCTTCGCGTCGTCGTCGCTCCTGTTCTCGCTGGCGCAATCGCTCGCGCTCGCTGGCAGCGGGCTTGGCGTCTGCAGCGGGCGCGGCCGGTGCGGCGGCGGGCGGCGAGGCGCGCGCCACCGGCGACACACTTGGTGACGCGGTCTCGCCGCCCTCTGCGCGACGCGCGGCCGCCGTCACGCCCACTCCTACACCAGTATTCAACCTGTAATACGACACCAGCATTCATGATCCACTCACGACTAACTGTTGGCTAATCTAGTGCCATGTCAATATCTTACCTCATCTTCTCGTCGTCGGGATGTCGCCTCTCAGTTTCCTGTCGTTGTCTCTCTCGCTCCGCTTGCTCTTTCCTCCTGAGCTCCTGTTGCTCTATGAGAGCTCTCTGCCGATCTATTTTTTCTCTCGCTTGTTTTTTGAAGGCCTGAACGAAGACATTAAAATCATTTATTTTAAGTCGCGCATGTCGGTGCAAAGAACGGTTAGTTAAGGAACATTTCTCAATCTTAATTTATCTTATACTTACTTGGAAAGTGTCCATTACAGGTTTCTGTTTAACTTGATTGTTTGCGACCATGTTAGGAATGCTTTGCGGGCTTTGCGCTTGCGCTAAAGACGACCACGAACTCGCATTTTTCAAGTTTTGTTCCTGTTTAAGCTTGAAAGCTTGAGCAAAATTAGAATTTTTAGTTTCTTCCATCTTCTTTTCCATTTCGTACTTGGCCCTGATGTCGGTCATATTGGTCGGAGGCATGTTTGAAACACCCATGAGATCCTCGATCGGCTTCGGCGTGAGCAGTGGCTTCACGTCTTCCTTTTTGTTAGGCACGTGTGTCGGCGCGGAGGAGGGCGCGCCGTGGGGCGCCGTGTGCTGCGCCTGCGCTATCACCGTGCCGTGTGACGTCGGCAGCGGCTCGAAGATCGACGACACTGCAGGCATGCCCGTCATACCAGTCATGCCAGGCATTCCTGTTATACCGGTCATGCCCGGGATATTCGGGTTCACTTCCGGTCGCAGTATCTCGCGCTCGTGACCCATATTTTTGTCTAAGTAGCCGTTGTGCGACGGCAGATACATCTCAGTCTTGAGCTGATCTGGCACTCGCGCGACATCGGCGAGACCACCGAGCTGCGCCATCAGATTTTGATGCGCGGCGTCCGGCAACATCTGCTGCTTCGGCAACGCAAATTCTTCGTCGAGTCGTAACGATGAGTCGGAGGCGCCGACGCTCACGTCCATCGGTACGTCCGCCTTGAGGCTGCGCTCGAGGCTCGCGAGCGATCTCTCGATCGGGTCGATGTAATGGGAGGGGTCTACCTTCTCGAGACCGTTGCGCGGCTCGACTGGCTTCGGTTCAGGCTCGGGCGCGGCCATCGAGACTGACGAGTCCGGTGCGCTGGTGACGGGCACAACGAGGGGAGTGGGCGTTGGCGCTACGGCTGCGGGGGGTGTCGGCACCTTCGGCTCTAGCTTCACTGTCGGCGCGGAGGCGGGTGTAAGCACAGGCGGGACCGGGGCGGGGACGGGCGTCGGCTCGGCGACCAGCAGCGGCTTCACGTCGACCGCTGGCGCAGCTTCGACGGGTGCACTTACCGACACCGTAATCGGCGCCACAGTAGCCGGAATTATGGTCGGCACTACCTTCTGAAATACCGAATATGGCCGCGTTTACATCTTACCCTTTAAAAACGTAGTCGAAACAAACTTTCATGATAAAAAGAAAAATTATTTACATTTTGCGCCGGTGGTGTCTGGTGTATTTTCTTCGATTTCTTTTTTGGCGTTCTTGCTGGTCCAGTGCCTGTAAAGATTGATACATCGCGAGATATTATACCGCTTTACAAATAAACGCTAGTGTAAGCATTGAAACGCATTCTTAGTACAGTATAAATTCTATTAGTCTCTGGTGCCGATATATACATAATTCTTACCTTTTCAAACATTTCTCACTATTAACTTCGTAACGGTTAAATTAACGTTCAGATCTCAGGGCATGTAAATAAAATACAATGTAAATTACTTAAAAGATTTACTTAAATCATTATATACTGAATTATATACAGTTTATTCCACTCACTCTTAAACCTAAACCAATTTAAGTCATGAGTTGATCTAATCATCTTAAATGTAACACACAGTGTCTCTGTAAATACACTTTTAACTTTCTACATACATGTGTGTATCTAAATGTATTGTTGGTAATTTTGTAACTATTGCATCACAATCTTTTAATATGTGCATTCAGACCATGAATGGATATCAGATCCGTAGGCATTAAGTTAACTTCAAAAACTTAATTGTGTTTAATTTGTTCAAATAATTATAAATGAGAGAATGGGTAAACAGAGTCGGACGGACTTGTAAATTAAAATACAATTACCTACGGATTTTCAACTTACATGCAAACTTAAAAAAAAAACGATATTTTTATAGGACAAATTAAAGGTACATTAAAAATTTGTTCTTTATTTTTCTTAGCCCATTTAGGCAATTAAGGAACCCCCTAAGATATATTAATATATCTATTAAAAACTAACTTATTTTATTACTATCTATTATTACAAGATCTCTAAGCAATCCGCAAATTGTACTTTGCAAAACATATTAAAAAACTGAAGCGAAGCTATGTTAAATTCTTCTAGTATACATGGTTTTGATTTAATTTACAAACATTGGTTGGCATAATTTGAGTTTTTTCGAGCAAATTATTCGCGTTCGTCTCACGCCGAAGTTTGTGTGGAAATATTGATAATTAGTTTTAACTATTAATCGGCCCTTAGATTATTTCCATCAAAATTTAGTGATAAAAAGTAGAGCGTATGCTCGCAAAAACCCATACTACGCAATCTGGACTACGAATTATTATTCGATATAATATGTATAACATTATTGAAAAAACACATCACGTAAATTATATTTAACAATATTCAACATCCTACACAGTATAGTTTACAGCAAAATGATCAACATTTCACAATCATGGTTTTATTGTGATGTCTTTGAAATGATTAAATAATAAATATTATAATACAGTAGTACTCTACACTAGGGTCGAAATTATTGAGAACAGATCGCGTAACCACGAAATCATCAATCAGCATGCAGCATTGTGCTACTGATTGGTGAATTTTGCAGTCAAATGATCAGTCGTGAGACCTATCTGCTAGTAGTCACTAGTCACCCTAGTAGTCAAAATTCAAGAGTTATTTTCAAAAAAACAAGGTAATTCCATTCGACAATCTAATGGTCTGAATATAGCCTATTCTATTTCTCAAAATTTTAACTAATAGATATACTCGTACTAATATAAAATTTAAAATTCGTATGTACTTAAATACTGTGTGCTACTAACGAGTTTCGGTAATTATTATTTTAGATGATGGCAATTTATTCAATTTACTTACAAGTTGAAATTCGCAAAATATCGTAACTTTATACAGTTAAATAAATAATAAATTATGAGTTTTACTTGCATCTTTTATTTTGATTAAAAATATATTAATCACATTCAAATCAACTAATTAAGATAAATTTGTTTAAATTGTCAAAAGCCCGTCTAAAAATCAGATGTTCTGACACGCTTCTGATCATTTTGATGTGTGTTGTTCATTTATAAATAATAAAAAACAGGGAATCGAGAAAATTTTACAGCCACGGAAAAATCAAAATAACATTTAGCAAAAATGTCTGTGGATCGATACATTTTAAAAAGATCTTCTTTGTTTGTTTGATAAACTGTAAAATTAAACATTGAATAATAAATCGTCATTAACTTGAGCATAAAAATGTAAAAATATCTGAAAAACGACCAAATTAGGAACAAAAAATATTATTTTTATATGTAGGTTATATAGCTTGTATTCGAGACAATATTTTATTCAATGATGAATTTTCAAGTGAACCTTAGCATCTATAGTATTTATGTAGACAATCTTTACAAATTATGGAAATGACTAACAGTTATTTATCGGGATTACAAATTCTGCAATAAATTAATAAGTTTGCAAACAATTTGTGAAGGAGGGAGGCCAGCTTTGGGTATTTTGGTTACAACAACATCAGGTGAAAGTAAATTTTGATAACACGTCACGTTAGGTCTGAGAGCAAGCATCGATGTGTATCAGTCAAGCATTAAACCAATAAAACATACCTTTTCAAAGAAAATTAATAAAAACATGTCACATCTACATCCTCAATCATGTTGGGTGTAATTTTGCTTGCTACTGTGGTATCCGTCCTTACACAATTGTTTGCAACAAGTGCCTAGCACTAGCACTATCGTGATGTGTCGATAGTTGATAAGAGGTGTCTTCGAGTCGAGTAGCAGCCGTTCGTCTCGGTCGCTCCTCTTGCCACTCGCTACGCTACACTTCGACTCGGGACTACTCTAGAGTCTGGACGTATAATACCGACACACTACTACTCTCTAGTTGTTTCGTTCGCATATCGCTTTATCGCGAGTTGCGAATTGCGATTCCACCTTATTGTATTTCACTTTTTTAATTTCACACTCTTAAGCAATTAGTACCGTGAGATCTGAACTTCCAATAAGTATTTAAAAGACTGCAATTTTAAGGATGCAAATGAAACAATATTGCACTCGAGGACATGTTAAAATATTAGGTAATGTGAAAAGGTATATCCTATTGGTTTATGAAAGCAAACCAAATATAATTATGTTACCGGCACCAGAGATAAATAAACGCGAACACCAAAAGCTGGCTTACTCCTCCTCACTAACCTTTGTGCCTTTACCAACATTTCTTATAATACGCGGATAACGTACGAGTCGGTCATTTGAATCAAAATTTAAGGTGGTATCCCTCTTCAATATCACAGAATGAAAAACATATCAAAACTACTCTCACAGCATTCACTCATTGCATACAAACCGCAGTCATTTAGAGCCCAACTCAACGAGGCCTCAGAGGAAGGCAAACATCATCATAACCAATCGTATTACTCATAATACAAGCACCTAAAGTCATCCTCGTTCTGAACTCATCATCTCAACCAAACTTTATTCCCTTCAATAGGAATGCCGCTGCACGCGTTTGAATTGGTGTTAACACGACTACTATAAAACGCCTTTACTTAGTCGTCGACTATATTATTATTATATTGAAAACTCTGTCAACAGTTCATCTCAAACATAACACGCAAACGGATTTTGATTTAAAAAAAATATCTAATCAGAATATAAAAAAAACATCACCCAAAATAAAAGCATTTTGGGATTCATGTATAATATGTACATACTGAGTCAATAAATAAAACTTTAAAATATATAAAAACAGTCGTACGTCCATCGGGATACTGAGTGTACCCCTGACGAAAACTCAAATGTAAAATGTACACAAACATAGCAAAATTATTATTTCTTTCAGATGCCACAGTAGATCGTAAACTCTCCCTGTCAATCATTCTCTCTGATATCAATTTCAGACTAGATTACTTAGTGAATGGTAAAAATAAAAATTTGTAGTCTTTAAACCTTTAAAAAATACTGGCAAAGGTAAAACATGTTTCCGTTTACATTTTCATGAACAAAAAAATGCTAACCTACGTCTACATCGTACGTGATATCAAAGCTTTTTGAACGTATTCATATAAAGTGAATTCGTCTTAATTTAAATGCAAATATTGTTAAAAACTAACACTAAAATCGTATATTACAAATGAGGGCGTCGCGTCGTGTCGCGTCGCGGAGATGCAAGGCGAGTTGGAACGCGAAAGCGAGCACGAGCGTGATATTCTCGCGACTATATCAATATATTATGGTGTGGTGATACGTCAGTCTAACCTGCTTCGCTGTCGCTGCTATCGGAGGAGCTGGTGTCGGTGCTGGACGACGAGTTGGACGAGTCCGATGAGCTTGACGACGACGACATGCCACCGCCGAGCGCCTCCTTGCACCCTTCTGTACACATATTAATATTTGTTATAATCTCCATTAACATAGATCAAAGAAGTCAAACATCAGATTTTTAGTAAGTTTCAACATAAAAGGCATATAGAATGCAGAACACATTATGTAAGACTGTCCAAAACGACTGTACCTTTTTTCTGTTGCGCTTTCTTGTTAGTTCCTAGTTGCCCGGATACATCTTGAAGTCTTTTCTCTAGTTCCTGCTTTTTCTCTGCCATTTGTTCGTCTTTGGATTTGCCGGATACTTTGCGATCTGAACAATAAAGATAAAATATAAAATAATTTACTTCAAGCGGCACATTCAAAGCAATAGCTACCAACATTATGGGAGGGGAAATAGAATAGGGTGATAGGGCTAGTTAGGGTAAATGAGGAGAAATAATAAGTAGGATATAAGGAAAAAGGAAAATAATGTCGGCGCCACTCACAATAGGGCTTACGTGTCTTTTTCCGAAGACAGGAGGCTACATAATTCTCCAATTCGCGGAGGGTAGACGGCTTCAACGTTTCGAAATCTATCTCAATTTCATCGGGGTTCGAGTCCCGCAGAGAGGGCTCTCTACTCTGAATTATGTGAACCACTTTGCCGAGCTTGTCACCTGATGAAAATAATAAAACATGATGCATGAGACACGAAACATAAGCCATGCCATAGTATGTGGTGATGAGAAGAGAATGTAAAGTAAACATACCGGGCAGCTTGTTGATGTCGAGCGAGAGCTGTCTCTTCTCGTCGTAGGACATGGGCTTAGCGTGGTCCTCATCGTCGGTGTCGGGATGAGGAGGCAGGAGGTGAGGCACGGGCGCAGCACCGACCGGCGCACCCTTCTTTTTAGCGGGCGGCGCGCGCGTCGCACCCTTTCCCGCGCCGGCCGCACCTCCGCCTCGCTTGCCACCGCCCTTGCCGCGCACTATGCCTGTACCTGAGTAAACACACGACACTTTATACACGGACCATCACGTTTCACATCTTTTACAGTTGGGGCCATATTTATATTCCAAAATAAATATGTATTTATTCATTAAAAAACCAACTGTTAATTTTATCGAATATTACAGATTGACTTACCCAAGTTCTCAGCGATATTGTTGACTTTCCCTGTGTACGCGGCGACAGTGTTAGCTTTTGGAATAGTGTTATTGGGCACTTGCTTTTTCTTCTCCTTTATCTTCTTCTTTGCCTTTTTCTTAGTAGTTGATTCTTCGACGAGTTTTCGCATCTTCTCTTGAAGAGCGTGTAATTCTTTCTCTAGTAGTTTAACTTTGTTATTTCTCTCCTCCTCTGAATCGTCAGATTCGGAATCTGACTCGGAGCCGGACTCGGAGCTGGACGCCGAGCTGCCTTTGTCCATGGTGTGCGTGATCCCCACGTGAACCGGCTCGTCCGGAATCTTCGCGTACCTAAACATTTTAGTAGAACGTCACGACTCACGCACGTATCACCAATGACAACGATCACAAACGGAAGATGTATGGTTAAGGCGACTTACCTCATTTCAAAGACGTCCTGTAGTTTTCTAGCCATAGCGACGACGTCGTGGTCTGGCGGGTTGTACTTGTAGCAGTTTGTGAATATTAGACGAACGTCGGCGGCGAACTCTGCGGCCGTCTTGTACGCTCGACTGTCCATCTTTTGCTTAACGGTTCCGAGATCCATGGGCTTTTTGATAATATCAAAATAATCGTGGAGGCCGAGCAATTCAGCATCAACGGGTTTGTAGAACGGCCAGGCGTAGCCCTGTCGAATATATACGTATTTAGCAAGATTGCAACTAAAAAATAAAATAAAAAGGCCTGTAAGGATTTTTCTTACCGAATGCTTCTTGGAGAAGAGTTCTTTCAGTATTTCGTTACAACTCTTGAGTGCATCAGAGAGCTTCTCTTTGCTCTTGGCTAGCTGTGGCGTGAGCGCATTGTGGTGCGACGCTCCGGCCGCTACGCTCGGCGACATGCCACCCATTTTGAACCCATCGTCTCCCGTCCTACTAGTCTGTAGAGGAAATCATTTTGTATAATTGTTGGAACAAGTTTTTGAAAGATATTTTTAAATTGTAAGTTAATATGAACATACCTTTTTCTGTCTTCCACTTTCTCTTCTGGTAGATATCTTGGCTGGTTTAGGTCCTCCTTGTTGGTCTATAGTAGGTGTTGTGTAGCCACCTTCGAAAGAGCTTCCCATCGGCGTTGTCGTGTCCGCTTTTCTTTTAACACCCTTTTTGACCTAAACGATAACAAACAGTTAGAATGTCGATTTACTCAAACTACCTATCTGTTCTAAACTAAACTGTTAACTGTGTACCTTAGCAGGTTGCGTTTGAGATAGTGGGACAGCCGGGATAGTGGTGACGGGAGTCGTTGGAGGTTGAGTTACGTGGAAGCTCGATGGCTGTGTTGCAACCTGAAACAAACATTTTACATGTAGCACTCTCTATAAAATTACTTCACATTTGGAGAAGCAGCATTTTTGTGTGATTTGTCAAGTCTATGTCTAAGTTATTATCAATTTATTTGCAAAGGTGGAGCAGTGACCCACGATTTTCAATAATAATACTAAAGCCATAGTTTGCACATGTTTTAAGACCTGGCGGGGCGTCTTAATGCGGCATCGGGTGACCGGGGGGCTGGCGGCTTCTTCACTCAAAGGGTGAGCTTGGATATCCAGAGAGGGAATGCCGTCAGTCTCTTGGGGACGATGCCGCGTTTTTATTTGTAATGTGTACAACTTAATTTTAATTTGTGTGTCTTTATTTTAATATTTTGAAATAAATATGCAAATACTTATCTAGAAGTGCCAAGGTTTAAAAGATTCAAATTGTGTGTAGATAAGGTATGTTTAGCTGAAGTACCTGTTGCGGTAGTCCTGTGTGCGTGGCGGGCGGCGTGGCTGCTGGCGCTGTAGTAGTGTTGGTGGAGCCGACGAGGGCGGGAGGCGGCGCGGGCGCGGGCGGCTTGGCGGGTGCTCGCGGGGTCGGTGTAGCGCCCGCGCCGCCCGTCGCCGCCACGCCCGCGCCCGCGCCCGCGCCAGGCCCACCACCCGTACTCGTACCTCGCTTCTTTGTAGCAGCCTTGCCGCCCTTCGAAGGCATCTCGATTTCCTTCTCCTCCTTGTCCATCTGGGCTATCTGTTTCACCAAACGAGGGAATTTAATCTATTATCACTACATAGTATAAAATAAAGTCACTTTTCGCCATCCCTATCCCTATGTATGCTTAGATCTTTAAAACTACGCAACGGATTTTGATGCGGTTTTTTTTAATAGATAGAGTGATTAAAGAGGAAGGTTTTTAGATATAATATGTACATGCATAATACAGCCGTGCGAAGCTGGGGCGGGTCGCTAGTCTATACATATAAAATGCTTTGTCCTGAATGACTGACTGATGGATCATCGCACAGCCTAAACCGCTGATCGTAGAGACCTGAAACTTGGAGGGTGTGTTCTTTGTATGACGTAGGCATCCGATAAGAAAGGATTTTCCGAAATTCTTAGAGGGTGAAAAAGTGGGGCAAAATTTGTATGGTACAACGTGATTCTCTGGACGAAGTCGCGGGCAAAAGCTAATTATCATATGATTATAATTCGATATTTTTAATTCTTTCTTAACACACCATGACGACCCAGCTGACACAGTGGTCACCATGCCGGACTGCCAAACACAGGGTTGCGGGTTCGATTCCCGCCACAGACAAGTATTTATGATTAGATATTTGTCTGGGGTCTGGTTGTTTCTATGTAATAAAGGTATATATTTACAAAAGAAAAAGTATATAAGTAGTATAAGTATCCCTTGTCTAGCACCCATAACACAGGTCTAGTTACTTAGCTTGGGGCTAGATGGCGAGGTGTGGAATGTCCTGTAATATATTTATTTATTACCATGGTTTCACTAAACTTACCCTATTAAGAAATAGCTTCTCCAGAGTCTGCGCCATGACGACGACATCCTCGCCAGGTTTGTTGTAGACGTAGCAATTGGTGAACATAGTGTTGAAATCTTGGATACATTCTTGTGCCGAATAGTAGTAGTTGGACTCCAGACGTTTCTTTATCGTGCCCAAATCCATGGGCTTCTTGATTATTTTGTGGTAGTCCTAAAAATATTTTTACATTGAAGATAGTCTGCTATCCAAATATAAAATAAACTCCAACTCCAATACTTACAGGAAGATTCAGCTTCTTGGCGTCGACCGGTTGGTGGAAAGGCCAAGCGAACTGATGCTTCCAGACCGCTTTCATCACATTCTTCTGGAGGAACTGTAACTGATTCGTCATCCGACCTTGCCTTCGAGGCGCGTCATCGGGCGGACCGCCGTTGACAGCTTCCGCCGTTGGCTATCGATCAAGTCATATGGTATAGTAATGTCAACTCACATGATACAATATGTTTTCTTTATTATAAAATGTATTTACCGTGCTCGTAGTCGCAAGAGGATCGACTGCCTGCTGCATTGTGCTGGAGTCAGCGATCTACCTGCCAAAATGACACAACTACTGTAATAGGTCAAAAGTTAGGCTGTTTCATCAACAGATTAAGCATAAACTTTACTCTCACCTCAATTTTAACAAGAGGTTCATCCAATTTCTGACTAAGAGGCATCAGCTATATCCTCTTATTACACTGAACCATTCTATCATAATAAATTAATTTAGGTGCCACCGCACCTAGAAGCAAGTCATCCTATTGACCATCACATAAAGCCTACCTGAAATACAAAAATATTGTCTCTAAGACATAATCCTTTTAGATAAAATAAAAATAAAATGAATTAAATATTTACCTTGCCTTGTTGCAGGGTAGGACAGTTATGGGGGTTTATCAGGGTCCTTGGAGATAATCTGAAAAGAAAAAAAAGATAAGCTTAAACATATATTTCTTGGCAAAAAAAATATATGATATCCTAAGCTTGACCTTTGTGAGTATGATCACAGAAAAAATAAAAGAACCACATGAGTTTCTTGTGTCTTCTTCGTAGATGGGCGTATAGGGGGCTCCGATTTTCCGCACTTAGGCATAAGTCTGCCCATTGCGCCCCGGCGTATACCCAAGACACACATCCTAAATTAAGTATTCAAGACGATGCAATGTGATCTCAAGTGAATGAATCTAACTCAATAAAACATTTTTTACTTTGACTTTATCCCAGATTGATTTGTGCCAAAGAATTTTAGAGAGTTTTTGATAGGTTGGTTGGTATGTGAGAACAGAAATGAATAGGTATTTTAAAATAATATTGCAACTTAGACAAATTATTCAGAGGTCATGTAAACTGTTAATAAAGCTTGATTTGACGTCACAATATGACTAATTCAGTTGTTTGTACTTATCTCTATGCAAAAAAAGACTTTGATATTATATTAACAATTTATTATAATTAATGATTACATATTTATGTATTTACCCCACCACATATCATTTTCAAACAAACAACTAATGTCAATGGACATAAATAAAGTAAAGCATGTTGATTTTCTATTTTACTTTAATTACTTAAATGAGCTTGCTCTAATTTGCGATACAGTATTTGTTTCCAGGAATTTATCTCTATCGGCAATTGATACAAAAATATAAGCTTCAATGCCTGCCTAGGGTGATGACTTTTCTTAAAATCACAGGATGCAGTTTTAGTTTTTATCAAAATTGAACGGCCCTGTAAAAAAATATTCCTATAAACCATACTGCTACAAAGATTTTAATGAAAGTAAGTGTTGGTGCTACTGACCCTCCTTAACAGCACATTAATTAATAATTTGCTACATTTATTTGCATCCTACATTTCAAGTTTAGAACTCGCAACTATCAGAATATTCTACAATTTTCAGTGAGTAATTCATAAGTTAGGCAAAAACCTAATATAAATACCAGAGCCAGATATAAGACTATATAACAGCTAAGACCTATCACAGACAGAATATCCTGTAAAAGAGGTCAAAATATATATGGGATACCTAACTAACTGCTGTCATTATCTACAAAGGAAACAGTAGCTGAGCCTCGGTAAATAAGCTTATTGTTTTAGTAACATGTTGCCAAAGCTGCTCTTAAAAAAAGTGAAAGTAAGTTCACTGTAACAAGAATACAATGTCTCACAAGCCGAGGTCTTGTTTATTTTTATATTTATTAGTGTTTTTGTAGTTCACATTTTTTACTTCCTTATAATACTGATTAACATGCCATCTACATACTTCCTTATAAGAATAATGTTTCTAGATAAGTTTTCCTACATGAGCAGTCAATAATATTATACTTTGAATATGATTTTAAGTGTAGAATAGAAAAAAACTCTTTTTTCCAACTCGATCAATCACACATAACTTCTAGGGATGCTTTCCAAACAAATAACATGTAATTTAAATGTTAAATGTCAATAATGTGTCATTATTGGTAGAAAGACCTGACTTGTCTCTTTGAATTAGCCTGGTATAGATCGGACAGGGTTAGTTAAGAAACGATAAAGAAAACCTAATCAGCGCAATATTTACATCAGAGAATGTTCTACAATCGTTCCTCAGTTATAGTCTATTTATTACCATAATAGCATCAACTGAAAACGCATTCTGCAAAACATCCAGCGAACTAAAGCCTGATCGTCTTTTAACTGGAACGGAATTTTCATTCTGTCCATGAATAAACAACGGAGAAATCATGCACGGTCACTTAATTCAATGCTAGTTCAAGGACTGCAAAGTATTATTGAGTAGAGAAGTATGTATTTTTTAAGGTTATTCTACTCAACTTGCTTTGCAAACAGTCTCAGTTGGATGATAAAAATGTAAGAAAATTGTAACAAGTAGGATAATTACCTAAATTATGTCAACTATGCTATGGCACTCAATAGCTGCAAACTGACTTCAACACAAATTTGAACACAAACTACAAATTTAAACCTAACGGGACCATTCTTATGTGATCAAATCATTATATTGAGTAATTTGTTAATGAAATTTAGGTGCATTATTACAAATTAGGTACTTAGTAAATGAATGCACTTTGTAAACAGGAAAGAATGTAACTGCATAAATTGTTTGTTTTAGTGTTCATACAATTTAAAATTTAAGTACATTATGAATCAGACCTTCCCCAGCAAAATAAGCAAGTACAACTTAGGTATTATGGAACCAAAACCAACATCCAAAGTCAAAGTAAACATTATCTACATCAGAACAGTACACTGGAATTTTTTGGTGAAAATCAGCCCTAACTTAGAATCTTTGGTAGTTTCTACACCAAGAACGCCATGTAGAAGGTCTAGAACATTCTCTCATCTCGCATTTCTGAAGAGGACCAAAGGGTAGCTCGGATGGAGGCAAAAATGACAATAACAAACATTTGTGAATAAAAATGTATTTAGAACAGGAAGATTCCACGTTTTTAATTACAATACGAGATTTATCGAGAAACTAATGCAAGCCTTTTATAAATTTGGGTTGATACCAATTTTCCCTCTACGAGTATAACGATGATAAACAAGTACTTAGACAATAGCCACAGGTTCAATAGAATAAAATAATCACAATAAAACGATTCCTACTGTTGAAAATACGCGAATTATACATTTTCATGAGCAACGAGAAATGGTGAAAATTAACTAGAAAGAGGCCATGAACAAAATGTTGCAATATTGGCTAATTTACGGTCATGCAATACTCATTTTTTTCAATAACAGTAAGCCCTAAAAAAACTGAACTTGTAGGACATTAATCTACTGCAAAATAACGCCAATAAAGCCCAAAAATATGAAAAAATAACTTACGAAGAAATATTAACGCCAATATGGCGGATGAACTAAAAATACGATGTGAGAGTCACTTCTCAAGACGCAAAATTTTATTGATTTATATCACTTCCGTACCACATAACACCATTTATTGATAGATAGTCAGTTTAATTTATAAGAAATACACTATTTAGGAATAATCAAATCCACTTTAATCTGTAAACATAAAAGATAACACAACACCACGAACTCGGAAGATCCATCGAACTTCAGTAAGACATGGCGGCCAAACAAGCTGGGAAAGGCGTCAAATCCTATAAATTATTTTCTAAAATTTTGCACTGTAAGAGAAAATATTGATAGAAAAACATAGGATAATGTAAAAAATAAAAATATTTTACATTTTCATATTTAGATGACCGAAGAAATCATGCAAATCATCGGATTGAAATACGACGATCATTGATCCGAATTTCCATTTTCCTTGTTTTTTGTGTGTAGTGTTGCCAGTTACTTAATTCTACTAAACTTTAGTAGATTTTATTTAAAATTTTACTTTTTAAAATTGAGCACAAACTTACGTACAGTTACAACAAACGCTTCCCCTTACTTCAGATTTCTCTCCCTAACGCAATTTTCCCATACCATTTTTAAGTTCGTGAAATCATCAACAATACCCAGCTTGGGTCACGATTCTCAGTTTACCAAAACTTTACCGTAGTAGGTACATACTAGACCACATTGTCATCATTGTAACATTACCTATTCAAACTTTAGGTACAGTTTCCTCACGGTTCTTGTAATCAGTAATTTACAGTAGGTACCTACTTCTAAATCATCATCTTTGTTGTTGTTGGTCAAGAACTTTTAGGCAGCCGAATCTCAGCTCGAATCGAGATGGGACTTCGAATTACGGGTCGCATCCAGACAGAACCATCCCTCTCCACTCTCCATGCCCCCTTGAACGATAATCACTATCATCACTACATAGTATAAAATAAAGTACTTTTCGCCGTCCCTATATCCCTATTGTATACTTAGATCTTTAAAACTAAGCAACGGATTTTGATGCGGTTTTTTTTAATAGGTAGAGTGATTCAAGAGGAAGGTTTATATGTATAATACATGCATAATATAGCCGTGCGAAGCCGGAGCGGGTCGCTAGTAGGTATAACATAAGATAAAGTTTGTTACTCGTCAGAATAAATAGCATAAAGGTCCTACAAAGCATATTCGTTTATCGCATTCAGAACGCATTCGGGTTCTCGAATACCTACTTCAATTTAAATCAAAATGCTCTGACGTGCGTTTTTGACGTGATCCGGTACCATGACGCGTAATGTTCTGGTAACATAATATGACACGCGTCTCGTGTTTGTATAATAACAATATCGCTCATCTGAGCTTGTGTTATGGTGACGAAGATAAAGGAAAAAAAATGGTTGTCTGTGAAGTCTGTTTACGGACGATAATTTTACGTGATAACGTCTTACGAAAACGATGAAAAATATTTTTCATTACTCATACTCCGAAAGTAGGTCTAAAGATGCCTGAAGAGCGTGTAGAAAATAAAACTTTCAGCCCTAGGGAAAATCGCTTTCACTGACAGCTGTCATGTCAAATTATGGCTTCGCACGGCTTGTGCAATGTGCATGTAGCCAGTATCAGTATCATTACGCATTAGGAACTTCAAAAACCTAACCTCCTTGCTTTAAGTAACACTAAAGAAGAACACTACATGTATATTACCTCTTTGGTCCCAACCTTGGAAGAGGATCAGGTAGTATGGAGTCTCTCATTCACTCTCATTGTTAGGAAGAATTTTATGTATTATTCGTCATGAAAAGCACAGTGTTTACCTCGGGTGAAAGACTCATTAAGTCCCTCGAACTATTAGCGCCCTCGCTACACTCGGGCGCCAAACTCCGTCTCGGGACTTGTAATGAGTGACTTTCACACCTAGGATAACAATGTACTATTTCATTACTCATACTCCGAAAGTAGGTCTAAATATGCCTGAAGAGCGTGTAGAAAATAAAATTTCCAGCCCTAGGGCTTTGCACTTTCACTGACAGCTGTCATGTCAAATTATGGCTTCGCACGACTTGTGCAATCTGCATGTAGCCAGTATCAGTATCAAGGTCGTCACAGACGTAGCTATATTTTATATTAATATACTAAAATATATCGACGGTGGAAATTTTAAATGTAGTAAGGGACATTTCGTTAAATTTCAAAGTTTATGTCGTATGATTTTAAAATGTTTCGGGTGTAAGTACTTAAACCATTCGATTAATATAGTAAATATTACAAAGAATTTTAAACTGTGAACCACTGTGACGTCATTTCCATGAAATTATATTTCAATAAAACATATTAATTTTGTTAACTAACTACATAGTAACTACATAGTATAAAACAAAGTATCTTAGATCTTTAAAACTACGCAACATTTTTTAGGGTTCCGTAGCAAAATGGCAAAAAATGGAACCCTTATAGATTCGTCATGTCTGTCTATCTGCCGTATGTCACAGCCACTTGTTTCCGAAACTATAAGAACTATACTGTTGAAACTTGGTAAGTAGATGTATTCTGTAAACCGCATTAAGATTTTTACACAAAAATAGAAAAAAAAAACAGTAATGGGTTCCATACTTAGAACTGAAACTCAATTTTTTTTATCAAACCCATACGTAAGTGTTATCTATGGATAGGTCTTCAAAAATGATATTAAGGTTTCTCATTTCAAAATATATTTTTTCTAAACTGGATAGTTTACGCGAGAGACACTTTCAAAGTGGTAAAAAGTGTGTCTGTAACTTCTAAAATAAGAGAATGATGAAACTTAAATATATGATATTATTATGCATTATTACCATGCAAACTTCCACCCAAAATTGGTTTGAACGAGATTTGGTAAGTAGTTTTTTAATACGTCATAAACCGTAAATCACCATTTACCCTTCATTCATGTATTTTTATCACTAGCGCCATCTATTTTTTGCATTTGTTTTTGCGTCGAGGTTAAAAAATAAAAACAGAATATAGTGGTACGGAACCCAATACTACTTACGCCAATTCTTATTCAATATGAAAAAAAATATATATTTTATGTCAAATTGAACTTTTTTATTTTTGTAAGGGCCTTACAACACATAAATATACCAGATAGAAAGACTTACGACGTCTCAGAATTAAAAATGAAAAAAAAAAACCAATCAAAATAATATTATTATGGGTTATTATTTTGACTGGTTTTTTTTATCGTCGCTAGTGATATAATATATCCCATATTATGGGATGTATTATATCACTAGCGACGCTATATTATACTTATTATACATATAAACCTCCTTCATGAATCATTCTATATAATAAAAAAAAATGGTTGTCTGTAAAGTCTGTTTCCGGACGATAATTTTACGTGATAACGTCATAAGAAAACATTGATGGTAACCATGGCAACGATAAAACGTTGCTATAGTTACCTTGTCAATAACATGAGACGTTCCAGTAACGACGCGTGACGTCACACTTTTTTGAGATTGCAGGTGTTCACCAATTTATAAAACGTTATCACGTCAAAACTGCATCAAAATCCGTTGCGTAGTTTTAAAGATCTAAGCATACATAAGGACAGACAGCGAAAAGTGACTTTGTTTTATACTATACTAGCGACCCGCCCCGGTATCGCACGGCTATATTATGCATGTATTATACATATAAACCTTCCTCTTGAATCACTCTATCTATTAAAAAAAACCCCATCAAAATCCGTTGCGTAGTTTTAAAGATTTAAGCAGTCAAAGGGAAATAGGGACAGAAAAAGCGACTTTGTTTTATACTATGTAGTGATAATGATAAAGTTTTTTATGACATAATCAGATTTTTAAAACTACGCAACGGATTTTATTGCTGTTTTTTATTAAATAGAATGATCCTAGAGGAAGGTTTATATGTACAAAACATACTTAATATAGCCGTGCGAAGCCGGGGCGGGTCGCTAGTATCCATA
Source organism: Idaea aversata (assembly GCA_907269075.1). Classification (NCBI taxonomy): domain Eukaryota; kingdom Metazoa; phylum Arthropoda; class Insecta; order Lepidoptera; family Geometridae; genus Idaea; species Idaea aversata. Next base: position 7,760,494 of record OU026084.1, read on the forward strand.
TATTTGAAGAGATATCAAAATTTTAATAACACAGATCGATAGGGCATGAAATGTGCTATACTACGCAATATGAAGTGTACTTTCGAGAAAATGTCCCTTACGACATTTTAAAGTTCCACCGTCGATATAAAATATGTCGAGCTATATCGGTCGACATATTTTAGTGACGTCATCAAATACCTAAAATATATCAAAATATATCAAAATATATCTTTTGATACCGTAAAATGGGGTGATTACAGTTAGAACAATGGCTACCATGCCGGACTGCCAAACACAGGGTTCGATTCCCGCCTCAGACAAGTATTTCTAAATAAATAAATAAATATTGCAGGACATTCCACACATCGCCATCTAGCCCCAAGCTAAGTAACTAGACTTGTGTTATGGGTGCTAGACAACGGATATACTACTTATATAGTTTTCTTTTGTAAATATATACTTAATATACATACAGACACCCAGACCACAGACAAATATCTAAGCATAAATAATTGTCTGAGGCGGGAATCGAACCCGCGACCCTGTGTTTGGCAGTCCGGCATGGTGACCATTGTGCCAACTGGGTCGTCAAATGCTTAGATATTTGTCTATGGTCTGGTTGTTTCTATGTTGTCACGATGTGCCATCGTCGCAACAGCTCCTTTCTTTTAAATTCTAAATAAATAATTAATATTCTTCTTGATGACCTTTTATACTAATAAAGCTTTAATTTTTACACGAAATTAGGCCATTTCAAAACTACTAGCGGCCTCTCTCATCTAAGAGTCTAATTACTTGAATCGGTTCTGGCGAAATAACGCCGTTCCGCACCGTCAGATGGAGCTAATTGCGACCACAAAATCAATTTAATTTCTTCATTAAAACAATTTAGTAATTGTTTTAACGAACTAAATCTAACTTAATACATTTAAACCATTAATAGAAACAATAAATCAATAAATAAAACCTAGAATTTAACATTATATTTTATCTGTGGCTCATCTGTCAAATGACGTACTTCCGAGGTGACATACATGTAGCTCCACCCGGTTTTGCTCTTCTCACTTTTCCTTGCGAATGGCGGAGAGCTTTCGCGACTTAAAAAGCTTGGAAATTATTAATTTTAATCTAATCGTGAGCCGATCTCATCTGAATAGTGCTTTAATTAATTCCCTATTATCAGGTAAGTGGATTCATCAACAAAAAACTAAAATATTTACAAAATATCGCAGTTACAGAAATTCGTGAGACGTACCTCGTGGTCACGCTCTGCCCTTTTTAGGTCTGCCTTGTTTCTCAAAATGGTAAACCCTTTTCTTATAACTAAATGAAACCTAGTCTTAAATGTGCATGCGCAGTTTACAATAAATAATTGTACTTATTGATATTATGTGACACGTTCGCATCTTAACTTAAAAATAACCAAGTACACACACCCTGTTTGTACCGGTGTAATAAAGGAACGCTTTCCCTTTAAGGTTATCTACCTAATGTAATATTATTTCTCTTAATTTAACTCATAAATTATTAGATTTTAAGTTCTAAGTAACTCTGTTTTAACATGTTGCCTGATTTTGTTGTGAAAGCCACCGACCAAGGAACGCATTTAGTATTGTCAGAGAAGACTTAATCTTGAACGGTCGATGACTTTCATAACGGGCATTTTGGACACCTGTTGACCCCTAATACTGGAACTTCCAGGGAATTATCGTCGGGTTTACAGCGCCCCTACTCCTTGGAGAAGCTTCCGGGGCTACACCCGAAGACACCGGTCCGTCATGACACCGAGGAGCCGATTCCGGTCTGGGACCGCTTGGCGTAGACCGGCGTCTTGACGCACTTTGATGAAGAGATGCCTTGTCCCGGACGCTACACGACCTGTTCCCTTGAGCTAAGTCTTCTTAATGAAACCCAACCACCGGTAACTCGCGGAGACAGAGAGAGAGAGAGAGAGATAGGGAGATAGAGAGCTTTGTGTCCTACACTAGCTCGGTTCTAACCCCGCTGAAACCGACCCTCTAAAGGAAAAAGTCCCATGTCCTTATTCTAGCCTCAACGTTAAACACTAAACTCAAATACATTTATACCACGTCTAAAAAAAAACTTAATTCTAACTTAACCTAACTTAAATATTAACTTAACTTGTAGCTTAGTTCTTAATAATCTTAAAATAAGTCTTGTAGCTTAGTTTCTTAATAAATATTATGTACTATTCTAATCGTCTCGCTTATCATTTTTCCGCCCCAACGATTAGCATAGCGACAATGTATTATACGTATATATTTACAAAAAGAAAAGTATATTAGTAGTATTATCCGTTGTCTAGCACCCATAATACAAGTTGCTTCTTTTGCTGCTTAGCTTGGGGCTAGATGACGATGTGTGGAATGTTCGCAATATTTATTTATTTATTGGATACAAAACTAAAAATGTTTTTATACAGACCATTTTGCATTTTTAACAGACTTAAAAAAAAGGAGGAGGTTCTCAGAACAGAATTACACCTCGAGAGTGCAGGAAATTGCTCAGTTTTTGCTTTCCACCAGTAGAATTGGGCTATAAAGTCCATAAACTAATAGTTACCGATAAATGGAATATCTGAAACCACCTTCTCTTTAGAAAACTCTTCCAGCTGTTACGATTACAGGTTACAATTTAAATAAAATAGTCGCTTTCGTCTCGTCGGACTGGGTTTGAATGAATGTTGATAGGAAACCCTATCCTAAATGAAGATCTGATGAGGATCTTCGGAGTGATGAACAGATCTGTACAGCGAGATTAAGCAAATTGCTTAGTTTTCCATTTTCACTAGTAGAATGGGCACATACACTAATAGGTATCGATGAATGAAGCATCTGAAAGCACCTTCTCATCACCTAACTCCTTAATGGGTTACGATTATGTACACGTTGCAATTTGAAGAAATAGTCGCTTTCGCCTCATGGAGTAGAATTTTCGGTGACAGCGGCACTAAAAATGGTTAAACCTGAACGACAGTGGCAGTAAAAATGGTTAAACCTGATCCAAAAACTAAAAAAACTTGAAAACAAAAACTAAAAAAAACCGAAAACAAAAACAAAAAAGTGAAAGTGAAGTTTTTAGGTTTTTTTAATGTATTTAAAATTTACTGTTATCATTGTGAAAGGAAGTGTTTTGTGCCATAACTACTTGTTAAATATTCGTTGGTTCCTTGTGACCCTGATTAATTAATAAAAATAGTAGTTTTAGTATTTTTTTTACTTTTGGTTTTATTTGTATTTAATTGTGTAATAATGGATCTATGTGTAATCTGAATGTTATAAAAAATAGTAAATTCAGTTAATTTTTTATTTTATTGACAATAACTCCTATCTCTCTCGTCTTATAAAAATTAATAGTGATAAAACAAGAAAAATTTTTGTTCCGGAAATATCTCGTAACTAATAATAGTCGAAACTTGTAACGAAGATTTTAAAACTTACATTTAAATTTAACAACCAATACTAATAATAATAAGAAAATAATTATTAATTTATTACATTTACATTGAACTTAACACATTTAATGCAGAAACTTACTTTTAGCCAAGACGAACAGGTCCCAGCACGTTCTCAGTTCAAACTGCGCGTCAAAATTTGAGAAAGGAGATATTTCTGAAAAAAATATTTTCTAAATAAGATAGGTCGAATTTCTATAAGCGTATTTTTAATACTTTTAAACGTCAGATAGTTACGAATTTTCGTCACAGGAAAGTTGCTTACATTTTTATAACAGATGGCATTAAAATCACCTTTGAGTAAAACTGGCAGTTAGGAGTTGTTGCTCGGAAGCGGTCGATATATAATCTGTGGTCAAAGTCCAAAATTACTGGTCAATTCACCCCGTTTTACGGTATTTTTATATTAATATAAAATATAGCTACGTCTGTGACGACCTTCATTACGCATTAGGAACTTCAAAAACATAACTTCCTTGCTTTATTTTTTACACCAAAGAATAATAATTATGGCTTGGCACGGCTCATGCATACTGCCAGAGTTTAGTACTAAGTAACTATTTGTTCTTATTTTATTATGTTTCTGGTTTTTCATTTATGATTGTGTATTTTTTGTAAATGACATTTTCTAGACAAACCGTGTTACAAAAACTGTAAGTTAAATCTACGGACTTCGCGTCATTTCCCAATGTTGGATTAACTCATTAATAAAAACTTCTTCGGTAAGTACCGCCGTATTTAAGTATTGAATACAAATAGCAGAAACCTAAAAAACACTACAATGTATACCTAACCTCTTTGGTCCCAACCTTGTAAGAGGATCAGGTAGTATGGACACATGAGTACCTACTCATGTGGTATGGAGTCTCATAGTCTCATTCACTCTCGTTGTTATGAAGAATTTTATGTATTATTCGTAATGAAAAGCACAGTGTTTACCTCGGGTGAAAGACTCATTAAGTCCCTCGAACTATTAGCGCCCTCGCTACGCTCGGGCGCCAAACTCCGTCTCGGGACTTGTAATGAGTGACTTTCACACCTAGGATAACAATGTACTATTGTACAGTGTGTGCAATGTGCATAATAATACGAGTATATGCATGTAAGTACATCATATATTTTGTAGTTGTTTAGTAAATAAGTTTAATTTTTTTATTTTATTTTTAAGTAGGTATATTTCTTTTATAAGTTTTCACTTCTTTTGGCAGTCCCGGAGTGCAACCGCTTTTTTCCCTTTTTTTATTTATTTCCTTTGTAAGTCTTCTATTAGTCACTCGTCACCACAACACAAGCCCTGATGAGCGCGATATTATTATAAAACAATATAAAACAAACACGAGACGCGTGTCGCATCTCGTCTTGTTTTATATTACTGCGTGCTGTCGCTGTCATTCTTGACATGACGTCACCGGAACGTGACAATGACGTCACCCAATTTTACCATGACACTTTTTTGTGAAAGCAGGTTTTCCATCAATTTATTAGACGTTATCGTCAAAAAAATCTCAACTTTTCATCGTTTTCTTATGACGTTTTTACGTAAAACTATCGTCCGTAAACCGACTTTAGACACAAACATTGGTTTCTTTTTGGACGGAAAATATTCCACACGTACGCGTACGTTCCAAATGAGACGTCATAATGGAACGTATGGAACGCAGCGTTTCTGTACATTTTGTACCTCCTGCCGCACACGTTCAGAAATAACCAATCGGCATCGCGCCATGCTGCGATGGCGCTGCTTCCGATAAAAAAATATTGTAAAATAATAAATTCTTAGTAAAATTGACTCTCACTGATTCTCTAATATTCAACGGATGTACCCAAAACCGACGACGTTTCATTTTTCGTTGATGACTTAAGTGCAATTGCCAATTTACACCTTTTAGCCTCTTCTGCCTAAAAATAATGCTAATGAGACGGGGCCACATCAACTAATCATTGTGAATGAATGATCACACAGATGGCGTTAGCCGTCACGAAAGGTCGGCTCTGTATAAAATAAATAAATAAAATTAGTAATTTGAGGTTTTAAGTAGATAAACTGTTTTAAATAGACACTATATATCGTGATTCAATAGGACAAGTGTTTGTGAAGTGAAATCCCTTGTAGTTCTGATAATAATCAACTTTTGTATGAAACAGTTTCGGTTTTGATGTAAACATTGTTTTTACATTTAAATAGTGGTTTTATAACAAAACAGTGCTATATTTATAAATAACAATACTAACTCTAACTAACTATAACATTATAATTGCATGGTGTGACTAAATTTTAACAAAGTGCTAACTAACATTTAAAAAAAAAAAGACGCTTGCTTGGTTTTCAAATAATTCTAACCGCCTCCGCACAACGACGCTTTGCCTGTGGCCTTGAACTCTTGAACCCGTGAAATAAACTTGCTACGGCTACTCAGCAATAGATGGCGCTACTTGTACCAATTTAAACTACAATTAAAATATCAAGAAGTTTTAACTTAGAAAATGGATTGTGGCGGCTGCTCCGAGAAGATAACGGATAGATGCTATCTGAGGTGCTCAATATGCGATCTTACTTATGATCTGCAATGTGCAAATATGTCTTTAAATATGTTTTTACTAAAGTCACCGACCCGTAAATCCCTATGGAAATGCCAAACTTGCAGATCAAAAACCCCGAAGACATTCAACCCCGATACTCCAGTAGGCAGACATCTAAATGAGTATACATACGAAAATGTCACCGTCAGAAAGACAAATCGTAGACTCTCTATAGAGAGCGTATCGTCCAACGACACAATGATCGAAAACATATCAGACGATATCCGCTGCCATGCATGTAACGCAACGCAGTCGGATGACGTCACCGATCCAAATTGTTTACTTGAACTGAAAGCAGAAGTAGAAGAATTGACTCAAAAATTGATTACTGCCAAACAAGAAATAAACTTACTACACACTGAAAACTCTCAACTTAAGGATACAATAGAGCAAATGCAAAATGACAGGAACATATCAACCGACTCGTCTTCTTCAATTCCTATTCCCCATGTATCGCCGCCCACTACGATTGAAAGTGGTCAAGTCAAAAATCCGCGAGCTTTTCTTCGAGCCACCAAGTCGTCGGTGACACCACTTCACCGAGTCCGCGGTCTGCAAGCTCCCTTGGACAGTAACACGTCAATAGAAACAGCTGCGAGTTACCGGAGTCATTTAGAGAGCAACGTGTCAGCAACAGCGGTCGCGAGTCATCCCCCTCTAGACAACAAGTTAGCAAATTCAGTCGGGTGTCACCAAAGCAGTCACCAAAGCAGCAGCGGCCGCAAGGCCTTATTAAATGGCAACTCGTCTACAGCAGCGGTCACGCTTCAAAGATCTAATGCTCTCAGCACCCCGTTGGAACGAAATAAGTTCACAGGAGGATCCCGATCTGTAACAAATTCTCAAAAACAGCCTAAAATAGTCATCGTCGGCGACCAGACATCAAGAAATTTAGCTTCCAAGTTGCAAATGATTCGTGCCAGAGAACGTAATATCAAGAATTACAGAATTTTAAACTACTGTTATCCAGAAGCTCCTGTGTATCATATCCTTCAGAACATTGACTTAAGAGACCTCGAAGAAGACGACTGGCTGGTATTGTCGGTTGGATCTAACGACAGAAACCCTTCTGAACTCTCTTTAGTAAAATCATTCCTTTCGCAAACTATACAGACTGTAAACATAATTATTTTAGGTATATACAAAAATCCATATTTAAATGAGAACAAAGTAAACAATATCCTAAAAATAATTGCTAAAAAAACTAACTGTATTTATATAGATCTACCTCAAAATGTAAATACATCCCTACTCAATGTAAGATCTAACCTAATTAATAAGACTATCAACATATATGACTATGATTCAAGTTTCATTGGGCGAAACATTTCTAAAACTTTTTCAAAATTAGGACCTAAGCCTGGAACTATTCCTTATTATTTTAACAAAATGACTGTAAAGAAGAGTTACCGCCAAAATACAAAAGCGATTAGTGTAAACTCGATCCAAAATTCTTTAGGTACTCCTCTCAATATGTATACACAGCCGGTTTCACCACAGCTTTTTCGAGTCTAATATTAAAATTAACGAATATAAAATAAATATACTACATATGAATATTCAAAGCATAAAAAATAAAATAGAACAACTTGAAATTGCATTAAATGAGTATAAAACTGATATTTGCTGTCTAAGCGAAACTTTTCTAAAAGAATCTGAAGTAGATATTCTCCAAATTGATGGATTTAAAAAGGCTGCACATTTCAGTAGAAAAAAAATATCTAGAGGAGGTGTGTCGATTTATCTGAAAAACAATATGAATTGTAAGAAATTAGATTGGTTATCCGACATGTCCATTGAGCGACATTTTGAGTGTTGCGGTATTACCATTCCAGAATTGAAGTATATAATTATTTGCGTATACAGAACTCCCGCAGGTAGTGTAAATCTGTTCATTCAGTGCCTGGAACATGTACTGCATAAATTATTAATTCGTTTTAATAGTAAAGCTAATAAGATTTTGTTAGTAGGAGACTTTAATATAAATATTTTAGAGGTATGTAAAAAAAGTGAGTTATTCCTAAATACACTAAACAAATTCTCATTACATCCAACAATCACAGAGCCGACTAGAATAACATCACACTCGAAGACATGCATAGACAATATACTAACTAATCTTAAAAACTATGAAACCGAAGTACTAGACTTAGGTATCTCTGACCATACAGCACAAACGATAAACGTAGCTTCTAACCTCAGCTTCTCTGAAAAATTTTGGTACATAAATAAAAGAAACATTGACAAATACTCTGATATTTTTTTAAAATACATATCACAACTTAGCTTCTCACAAGTATATGAACAGACAGATGCTAATGTTGCATATTCTATATTCATAGATTTATTTTCACTTATCTTTAACTTATGCATACCTATAGAAAAGACTAGAATTACTTATCAAAGCAAACCTCACTGGAAGTCCAAAGGTATTAAACTAGCTAGCAAGGTGAAAAGAAATTTATATGTAAAAAGTACAAGAGAAAGTAGTGTAGATAATTTCGCAAAGTATAAGGCATATAACAAAATATATAAAAAAGTCATAAAAGTGTCTAAAAAGTTATCTAACATAGGTTACATAAATAACAGCAAAAATAGGTCTAAGGCTATGTGGAGAATCATAAAGCAAAATACAACTCCAACAAACAATATAAATACTACTATAGAATATATTAAAGAAGATAATAAAACAATATTCGATTCTACAAAAATTGCAGAAAAATTTAATAACTTCTTTCTAAACATTGGCAAAAACAGTACAGTGGGTACCACAGAAAAAAATATTTCTTTAACTACTCAAAATCAACATAGTATATTCATGTTTCCAGCGACAGAAAATGAGGTTTTAAATATAGTAAAAGATCTAAAAAATAAAAAAAGTACAGGGCCGGATAGTATACCAATTAAAATTATTAAAGATGCTATACATTTTATTGTCAAACCTTTACTTTATGTTATAAACCTTTGTCTTGAGACAGGATGTTTTCCAAATGCTTTAAAACTAGCCCTTATAAAACCTATACATAAAAAAGGTCCAAAGCATGACACAAACAACTACAGACCTATAGCTCTACTTTCAAATTTCTCTAAAATTTTTGAAAAAGTAATATATTCTAGGTTAAATTCATTTCTATCAAGTAATAATTTGCTGAATAAAAATCAATTTGGATTTCAAAAAAGAAAAAATACATCAATAGCCATTTTCAATATGTTGAAGGAAGTCTGGGAAGGGATAAATAATAAGAATAAAGGTGTAGCACTATTCATTGATCTATCTAAAGCGTTTGATAGTGTTAATCATAATTTGCTGCTAGGTAAACTCGAACATATGGGGATTAGAGGATTGCCCCTACAACTATTTAAATCCTACTTAAATAATAGATATCAAGCAGTAGTTCTGGAGACTTATGATAAAAGTTCTAAATTAATAAAAAAGACACACTCAGATTTTAGACATAATGTTCTAGGCGTCCCCCAGGGAAGCATATTGGGGCCTATATTATTTTTGATATATATAAATGACCTACCTAAAACATGCGACCATTTAACTGTAATGTTTGCTGATGATGCAACTGTTTACATTCCAAAAAATAATTTAACGGACACTCATCTTGCTATAGAAATAGAAAACACACTCAATAGAATAATAACTTGGCTAAGCAAAGAAGGTTTACTAGTTAACTTGAATAAAACTAAATATACACAATTTCATAGTAATAGAGCAGTCCCATTAAGTCTTAATGTAGTATGCAACAATATACAAATTGAAGAACAAGCAGAATCAAACTTTTTGGGTGTAGTCATAGACTCTTACTTAAGCTGGAAAGCACAAATTCGAAAAGTAAACAGTAAACTATCCCAATATTGTTATGCATTGTCCATACTATCCAGTGTCGCATCAGTAAAGGTTGCAATAAATGCCTACTATGGATACGTATACCCACAGTTATGTTACGGGATCATTTTTTGGGGAAACTCCGTAAACATCTGTTCCACATTTACAATGCAGAAGAAGTGTATAAGATCCATATTTAATTTAAAAAGCACTGACACTTTACGCTTACTATTCAAACAATATAATTTTCTTACAGTAACAGGTATTTACATTTTAGAGTTATGCACTTTTATTAAAAATAATCTTAAATACTTTTTTTCCAATAGATCTTTACGTCATGATAGCCTCAGAAATAAACATAAGCACAATATTTGCATGCCTCAAGTTAACAATACTATGTATCATAGAAGCTCTTATATTACCGCAATAAAGGTTTACAATGCTCTCCCAACAGACCTAAAAGCTCTACATAATAATAATATATTTAAGTCCAAATTAAAAAAATGGCTCATTGAAAAAACCTTTTATAGTCTGTCTGAATTTTATGAAGAAACGAAGGTATATTTTTAAATTGCCTACCTACGTTTAATATTATAAAATTATTCATTTAGTATATAAGTTTAATATATTGCATGCCTGTAATGGGTAAGTTATTGTTACTTAATTTAAGCCTATTTTAAGATCCTTGTGTACATAACTTTGCAATAAATGTCTTGATTTCTTGATTTCTTGAACAATTTGACTGTCCATCCTGCGCCCTCTACAACACCATATTAACACGTAGTAATATTATTGTGTTCAATTATAGCAACATTAACCCTAATGTCAAAAATCTACCGCCACGCCGGAAATGACATTATCACTATTGGCCCCTTGTTGTGAAACTTCCGGTACAACTTTTTTTTTGCGATTAAAATGGTGGGGATGGCATTGGTTTGACTTGACACTGACTGCCGCACAAGCCATTAAAAAGATTTAAAAGTTTGGGACTAAAGAAGGGTAAAGGCTTTTACACACGTTACGATTTGGTCGTCCCGACCAAATTGACACAACCAAATTGGGTATCGATACACACGCTACGATTTGGTCGGATACTATTCAGAGAGTACATTGATACACATCGTGGTCATTAAGTAGTTTCTGGGGTTCCATTCCTCAGGGAGAAAAACGGGACCCTATTACTAAGACTTCACTGTCAGTTCATCAGTCCGTCCGTCTATCAGTTCCATCCGTCCGTCTGTCTGTCTGCCTTTCTGTCCGTCTGTCATCCGGTTGTATCTCATGAATCGTGATGGATAGAGAGTTAAAATTTTCACAGATTATGTATTTCATTAGTGTCGCTTTACCAACAACAACTAAAAAAAGAAAAAAAATGAAGTGGAGCTCAAATACAACATGATACGGAACCCTTCGTGCGGGAGTCCGACTCACACTTGTTTGTTTCGAACACAAAGTTGGGTCCGATGCGTACACACGTCCCGATTTGGTCGGATACAACCAAATTGTATGTCGGATTTGGTCGGGTCCAACATCAGTGTTGCCACAATTCAATTCGACAAATCTGTATCGATAAGTGAAAAAATCTGTGTAAAATCTGTATGAGAATAGCTATAATTGTATAAAATCTGGACTATTCATTTTTAATATTAGGTATTATGGAGCGTAGACAGAAAATAACTATTTATTCTCTGTCTACGATTATGAATAGTCCAGATTTTATACAATTATAGCTGTTCTTATACAGATTTTACACAGATTTTCTCACTTTACGATACAGATTTGTCGAATTGAAATGTGGCAACACTGATGTCGGACCCGACCAAATTGGGACGTGTGTTCAAACTTTTGCGAAGGCAATATTGGAAGGCATACATTTTTTCTAATAATGGGCATACATTGCATTTCATTTTTAACCGACTTCAAAAAGGAGGAGGTTCTCGATTCGTCGCGTATATATATATATTTTTTATAAGTATGTTCGCCGATTATTTGCATTGCATTTTCTACGTGTAAAAGCTTATAGCTTATACACACGTCCCGATTTGGTCGGGTCCGACATCAGTGTTGCCACATTTCATTTCGGCAAATCTGTATCAATAAGTGAAAAAATCTGTGTAAAATCTGTATGAGAACAGCTTTAGTTGTATAACATCTGGACAAATCGGGACGTATGTATCGATACGCCCCCACCCAATTTGGTTGTATCCGACCAAATCGGGACGTGTGTACGCATCGGACCTTTTTCGTGTTCGAAACAAACAAGTGAGAGTCGGACTCCCGCACGAAGGGTTCCGTATCATGTTGTATTTGAGCCCCATTTCATTTTTTTCTGTTTTTAATTGTTGTTGTTAAAGCGACAATAATAGAAATAAGTACATAATCTGAGAAAATTTTAACTCTGTATCCATCACGATTCATGAGATACAACCGGAAGACAGACAGACAGACAGACAGGTAGACAAACAGACGGACGGACGGATTTACGGACGGATGGAACTGATGGACAGACGGACTGATGAACTGACAGTGAAGTCTTAGTAATAGGGTCTCATTTTTCCCCGTGAGAAACGGAACCCTAGAAACTTCTTATGACCACGATGTGTATCAATGTACTCTCTGAATCGGATCCGACCAAATCGTAGCGTGTGTTTTGACACCCGATTTGGTTGTGTCAATTTGGTCGGGACGACCAAATTGTAACGTGTGTAGAAGCTATAAAAATCACTGCACCGTGTCGATACTGTCACTGACATGTACGAATAGCACATCACGGCACGGTACGGTACGGAACTGTCGTCAATGTGCCGTCCCGTGGTGCCGTCACTGTGCCGCCACTGAGCTGTGCGGATAGGCCTTAAAGCGTCTCGGAAACGGGATATACAAAGAAACGTAATTCGTTCAACAACATGATTCAACAAATATTCCGTTTCCGAGACGCTCTATGTGAATGCATTATTTGTTTACCGTAATCATACTAAGGCTGCGGTCCGAAATCGACTTTTAGCGCTGTCAGGCGCTCGAAATGCCGTGAGCGCGCTCATAAGCGCTCACGAAAGACTGTTATGACGTCATGAATACAAAAGGAAATACGTCATCAACGACGCCATCTTGCGCTTACGACGACCCTGCTCCCCAGCGAAATCTCCGTGAGCGAACTGTCAAATTGATGTTTGCATCCGTTCTTTTGCGAGCGAAATTCGAATTTAATTATTTTATCATGAGTTTAGAAGAAATTGACGACCCTTTGGCGCACTCTGTTGGCACAATGGTCACCATGCCGGACTGCAAAACACGGGGTTGCGGGTTCGATTCCCGCCTCAGACAAGTATTTATGTTTAGAAAACCGTCTGTGGTCTGGTTATTTCTATGTATTATAAGTAAGTATATATTTACAAAAGAAAAGTATAAAAGTAGTAAATCCGTTGTCTAGCACCAATAACACAAGTCTAGTTAATTAGTTTGGGGTTAGATGGCGATTTGTGGTATAAACTGCAATATTAATTTATTTTTCTCTCTGTGTTTTTAAATGTGATTACCTATCTATGTGTTACGAAGAACGAAGGAGCAATTGTTTATTAATCGTATTTGCACACAACACTTCAAACAAACAGTAAAAAGTAATAGAATGAAATGTATCATTTGATAGTTGCCGCGCCAAAACCCGGTCCGAAATAGCACCGTAAGCATTTTGAGTACGCTCACAATATCGGACCGGGAGATTTCATCGATAACACTGTCCGGATCTCTTTCCAATCCTCATTCATTCACTCACTCTCTGTGAAAGCCTGTCTGTCATTGAGTTGACAGACAGAGTTGTCACTTGGTTTGGATTGGCTGGCTCGGCTGATTTTTGAAAGCTTTCAACCAAGTTTCTCATAATTTTATTTTTTATAAATTTTCTTCTATCAATAAAGAGGGATGGCTTACAAAATTTGATATAAATTTAGATTGTGTGATAGTGTTTTTCAACTAATTTGACGTGTTCTGATACAACAGAAGTAAATTGAAGGTGAGTTACAATATTCTGTGCAATTATGTAAAGGTTCTCCTTTCAGGGGTTTATTTCGTTACAATCTTATATTCAAATACCTATTTTCGTGCTGTTTCAATGTCCTACAGAAAACTTACTTTAAGTTTAAATAGCTATCATTTTTCATTACTTTATTAAGTACCTAGAGAATACTTTGTTGATTTTGGCATTTAATGTGTAAAATAATTAAGAAAGTAGGTACGTACCATGTACTTAATAATCGGATCAGACATATTTTAATATAGTGACTGTAAGATCAGTATATGTACCTACAAACTAAAACATTCACCGTGATTAATTTTACTTACAATAAAGGTAGGTACATTCTAAATCTTACAATAAATTACTTTCACTTTTAACATTGAGAATACATTCTCAGATTAATGTATTGATACTAGCTACGCCCTGCAGGCTCACCACATGAATCGTGATCCCAGCAGCTTTGTATTTGTTGTCGGTCTGTTTATTGCAACTCGACGTCTGAGTGCCTATTTTGCGTCCGGGTGGGAGCTGAATCTCGGGCTGGTACTCGAGCCATCCCAACTCCCTGTAGCTTAGACTATATGCTGTCTGATAGCCGTTAGAGAATGATTTTCATCATATAAAATATACCCACTTTTGCACCTACAATTATACTATTATGTTCTAAGCTATACTATACCCAGAGAGTTCTTACTGAAAGTGCACTCGCTGTTCACCTAACGTCTAAAAACATAAGTTAATTTAATAAATATTTCTGACTACCTCTCCGCGGTTCGCGGTTGCACCTATGATAGATTTTTTTTCATAGGAATCTTCTGACAAAACCAATACAAAAAAAAAAAGAATTAGCGAAATTGATAACTTGTGGTATAAATTCACTGTCTGTCACACACAGCGTGTATGTAGAACTATCATCCTCTTAAAAAATGTTATCTAGTACGCCTGTCAGATACTGTGAGTTCTCGTGAGTGTGCATTCACAATGAACAAAATTAAACGTGCTCAATTAAACTCACAACGAATTAATCTATTTGTAACAAGTAACTTGTCTCACTTACTAATAGACTCAGAGACGTGCCTAAGAGAAAATTAAGCTAAGAAATACATCGTCACATTTACCCTGACGTTGAATATCACTCACAAGAGCGAGACAAGGTATTCCTTAGCATAGGTTTCCCTTAGGCACATCTCTGAGTACCGCAGTTAGTGAATTGTCGCTAGAACTCGCTATGCACAGTTCTGATCTGACTTAAAATTCCTTTCAGAAAAACCACTGTTTACCCAGAAATTAGTGTATTGGATAAAGTAAGGGTGTTTCAAGCGCTAATATTGACCATCGGAGATGGTTACATAGTAGGTTTAAGCAAACGCAGTTGGTTAACATTCTATTTGGCTGCAATTTTTACCTACTATTTTTAAAACAGGTGTTAAAAGAATAGGTAACTAACCCTGTCAATGCTGTTTTAACTACATTGAATTTGTTAACATTTGTATGTAACTATCCTATCTGCGATAGTATTCATAAAATAGGTACTTAAAGAAGGTACCTAGTAGGTACCTAGTTGCTGTTCAAAAACATTGATTACCTGTGTGTAAGTAGTAAAACTTATCTATTCACAACATTAAAAACAACAGCTCTACAGTTATTGTTTGTAATGTTCCTCTTTATGTAGTACCACAGAATATATTATAGTACAAGGTAGTGTGTATAAGTCTACACACTACATACGAGTTTTAGGCACCTAACTAATTATTACATATAACTAATTATTACATATACCTTTTTTATTCCTTATTCCTAATTTTACGTGATAACGTTATAAAAGGACATTCCTTGTCAATAACGTGACGCACGACTGGAACGTGAGCGATGACGTCACACTTTTTTGTGAGTGCCGGTGTTCATCGATTTATAAGACGTTATCACGTCAAAATCATAAATTACACATCTGGCGCAAAAGTGTCGTAGACGAAACCTTTATTAGTGTCCTTGCAGAATAATTAAAATTAGACCATTGCTATTTTATCGTGTTCAATGATTTACTATGGAGGTATTATTCC
The DNA here is from genome assembly GCA_907269075.1 of Idaea aversata. NCBI lineage: Eukaryota > Metazoa > Arthropoda > Insecta > Lepidoptera > Geometridae > Idaea > Idaea aversata. The sequence goes on from OU026084.1 coordinate 7,776,438, forward strand.
GCACATGGGATACCTATTACCTACGTCGTCAAACAAAAAAAAACTGGTTGCCTGTAAAGTCGGTATACGGGCGAAAGTTTTACGTGACAACAACTGTGCTCGAGTGGAAGGGACGCGTGCCTTTCACTTTTTATGTCTGTCTCTCTCGCTCTTAGGCGGGCTAACCATGCCCGAGTGGAAGGGACGCGTGCCTCTCACTCGCTCTCATTGTGAGCGCATAACGTCAGCGGAGCGTAACGCAGTTTCTTGAAGTGTCACCCGGCAAACCAATTTATAAAACGTTGTCACGTCAAAACTTTTCATCGAATTTTGTTTCTTCAAATACTTTTCATCGATATATCTATACTGCGACGCCTTATTAAATCGATGTATTGTTACTGCGATGTAACGTTACATCGAAAAACTATACTGCTAAGGATTTTACTGCGAAAGTACCATACTGCGAAGACTTGTTTAATCGACATCTTGTTACTGCGACCTTTACAAAAAATAATGAAACTAAAAATATGTCATGAAAAATACAGGGTGGTCGGAGAAGTGACGTAAAAATTAGGTACCTCGTACCGAGGGGTATCTCATTCACTCCCAAAAGTTCCCGGTTTTTATTTCGTTTTTTTTTTTTTACAAAAAATATTTTTGCATTGTAGATTTTTTTTAAAGATTTTTTTATTTTACAACAGTTATTGTACATTAATTTAAAAAATAATTAGGCACGTATTGATCATCCTCGTCGTGTTGTAGGATGATTACATTTTTGTTATTATACAGGATAGTCGGAGAAGTGACGTTCTATTTTTTTAAAATTAATGTAAAATTAATAAAGGTTTAGAAACAAAAAAACCTAATAAACAAATGTCTACTATGCAAAAATAAATATTCTAAATGTCCTAAAAAAATAAAGCGAAATAAAAAAAACCCCAAATCTTTTGGGGGTGAATGAAGTACCCCTCGGTATTCTCCGACAACCCTGTTTTTTCACGACATAATTTAAATTTAATTATTTTATGTAAAGTTCGAAGTGACAAGATGTCGATTAAACAAGTCTTCGCAGTATGGTATTTTCGCAGTAAAATCCTTCGCAGAATAGTTTATAGATGTAACGTTACATCGCAGTAACAATACATCCATTTAATAAGGCGTCGCAGTATAGAGATATCGATGAAAAGTATTCGAAGAAACAAAATTTGATGAAAAGTTTTTCGCAGTGACGTAGGTATCCCTCCGCGCATAGATCTAAAAATGATAAGAAGTAATTTTGCGTATGGGGTCATTTATCTATTAAGCCATTTTAACACTTTAATAGATCATTTATCATGTGTGATGGCGATAGTGGGCGTGAAACAATGTAACGTTAAATAACAATTTCTTCTCAAGTCGATAATGTCTATCGCCATTTTATCATTTCTATCGACCATGCAAATACCGGATGCGGTTCATATCTGTAATGTGGTCTAAATAGTTTACTAGAGAAATAAATAAAAAATAAATAAAATAAATAAATATTGCAGGACATTCCACACATCGCCTTCTAGCCCCAAGCTAAGTAACTAGTCTTGTGTTATGGGTGCTAGACAACGGATATACTACTTATATACTTTTCTTTTGTAAATAAAATCGTTCTAGGTCATTCATTATTGTTGTTGCATAAATCGTGGTAGGTCGTTCATTATTGTTGTCTTGTCGTTGAAACTTAATTTATTATTATCAAAGTTAATTATCAATAAGGTAAATATATCTACATTATCATAAATGTATCATTTACATCATTCTTGGCGCATTTGGGATGGGTCTTCCTGATACTAGTGGGTGGGTATTTGTATTAAACAAAGGACCCGAAATATTTGAATTCATCGACTAAAGGCTTTTATCGATTGTGGGTAGTCTAGGTAGTGACTATAGTGATTGGGTGTGTGTATCGTTATCGCAGAAGTTGCATTGCATGAATTCCCTTATAATGCTTCGAGGTGACTTTGAAGGTCCGGCAGAGACTTTTTCACTAAGACATAATATATGCATACAGGCATCCGTACACATGTTTGTGAGGTCGGTTATTGAATATTTATCTTTTCACACCTGCAGCACTTTAATCACGGATTAAAGCCCTATTAACCTCAACTTAAAGCAAGACTTTATTCCCAAGGGAGATAATGTTGTATGAAACTCCCAAGGGAATGAAGCTTTTTCCAGATCTATAAAGACCATAATATGCAGATCCTTTTTAAGAGCTCCTTAACACGTTTATCGCATCCGTTGTGCCCACCCCAGCCCTACAGCCTTGGTTTGGGGAGATTTTAACGAGTTTATAAAGTATCTTGACTTTTACTATTTCCAAGATATTAAGGGTATTTGACGTCAACTTGAACTTGCATTTTCTATACTTCGCTGTATTTCCTTTGTTCTCATAGAAAGGTATCATGTTGCTTAGTTCCCACATATCCTGCATTGTTCCATTTAATAACATAAAGTTAAATACGTTTGTTAGTCATCTTATACCGATCGCACCTGCCATAGCTCCATAGTTCCATAGCTCTGCTGGTATTTCACCAGGCCCCGTAGCTTTTTAATTATTTATTGTAGCGGCTTTGAATTCATCTAAGTACTTCTCATACACCTATATCGCCTATGAAACTTTCATTATTTCAAAACCCGCCGTATGTATGTACCTAATTAATTTTTCTTTATAGTTCCAATATATGTTCTAAGTTCATCCTTTTTTTTTTGAAATATTTAGAGATTTAAGTAATAGTAGTTGTTAGCTTTACAATTCAAGATAAACGACTACTGAACAACTAAATCGCGTACTTACAAAATTTCATCAACTTTTTGATTTGTGTGGAAGGGAATTCGATTCTGATAGATACGCAGTAGCCAAATATTTATTTGGCCGATTAAGTTGAATAAAATGTGGGGCCTTTTATACTCTACAATTTAGTCGGGAAAAATTATAAGTGCTGTAGCACTAAAGAGAATACCTAATGCGCTACTTACTAAAGCAGTTACGAAGCGAAATGACAAAAATGTTATTGTTGCTTCAGGCCATGTTTTGTAAACCATGTTGAAAAAGCTTAAACATTACTCGTCTATTACGTAGTATAAACGACACAATTGTAGACTCTCGTAAAAGAAAGTCAGTAGTCCGTAGATTCAGTCCAGTATGTAAATATTTAAAGGGTTTAGTCGCTGCAGTGCAACATTATTTTATAATTTTTTTAACCCATACACTATGGATGGACGTTATTAATTTTTTAAAAGGCTTACAAAATGTTTAATTGAACATCCAGGACTTCACTACAAAATAGGACTACATTATGGTCAATCTATCAACTTAATTCTAGAAAATGAAAAATGAATATTAAAAATTCCTCGACTTTTATCCCCCATAACTTTCAGACGGCTGAACTGATTTCGATCAAACATAGCTAAGAACCCTCTCGACAAATTCATCTCTCAAACAAAATAAACAATCGGAATCGGTTCATGCGTTCGGGAGCTACGATGCCACAGACATGTCAAATTTATAACACTCCGTTGTTTTTGCATCGTCCGTCGGGAGTTAAAAAGCAGTGGGGTTTATTTTGTAAAATAAACTCTAAATAAACTTTAATTATAGGTACAATGGATCAAAATGGAATGGATCACTCGCATCACGACCATATGAATCACAGAAATATGGACCATGCCAATCACAATATGGATCACATGATGCCTGAACATCAGATGCATTCGAATATGTCGCATTACATGGACGATGTAAGAAATGTTTATTATTGTTTATTTAATTATCGATTATTACATTGTGTTGTATCGTTTGATAAGATTATCATTATCTATCGATACTTACTATTCGTAAAACTGATACAATAAAATATGATTGAATGAATCGCGAAATATTGAAAGTTATGTCAAGGGAAAATACGGGATGAATTTTTTTAAAATTTTTATCAGGGTCATTTCTTTATAGTTAGAAAAATGCTGAAAGAAGTTCCGCGCACGATTTGACAGAAACTAAAACTGCAACATTAGATTTTTGGAAAAATCATTTACCCTAGCTTGGAATCGAACCTGTTAATTTTTCATAAAATAAACATTTAATACCTATTACTTGATATTGTTGCTAATACAGATTAATTCTTGGAAATAAACATAGTAGCGCAAATCAAAGGAAATAGCTAATTTTTGTAGTTTTCTGCATTCTTAGACTAAAAAGAGTCTCCATCTCATAATTTATAATAAAAAATAGCTCAGCAGGCCCATTCAGAAAAATCACAGTGTAAAGCAACTTGGTTACAAAACTATAGTCATTCGTTGTTAAAAATTGAAACAATTCACGAGAGGAACTGAGCTATCAAATCGTTCTCGAAGACGATCGGGTGCGGTGTATTTGTCTTATCAACTCAATTGATAATTTAGAGCACTACAAACTTTGTTCCCCTTGTTCCTTGCACTTTATCCCCTGCCGTGATATTAACTATGATATTAACGACGCCGGTGGATTTTCATAAACTCTTTCTTAGTTGATACATACACTTTTAGACCAGGGTCGATAACTTTTGAAACAAAAAAAAATCACAGTAGGATGAAACCCATTAGAAAAGGAGGGGAATATGATAAAAATGAAAGGAAAAATAAATTACGGTCGATCCGAGTTCGGGAAGTGGGAGGGGGGGGTTTTTAAGGGTAAAAAATGGTTTATCTTGATTTCCGGCAAAACTACAAGTCCTATGGAAAAAAGTTGAATGGCAAAGTTGTAGGTAATAAAAAGATCTACAACTTTTGTTTTACAATTTTTTCACATAACCTCAAAATTTAGGTGAAAAATTCTAATAACCCAGTTTTTGGTTTTTTATTTTTATCTTTTTCAAAAATGTTTTTTTTTTCTACGAAATTTGGTAAAAACTTACCTTATTATGTCCCAAATACACTGTAATTTATTTGATTTAAAATATTTATTTTTTCGCCTTATTTTAACTTAATATCAAAAAAACACCCTAATTTTCAATCGAAAATTCTCATGTCAAAATATCAGCTTTTTTCAAAAAGTTGGTATGTTTTCTGTTCGTTGAAATCTCTACTTTCCGATGGTAAAAATATATATGTTACTGTAGTAAATCTTCTCAGAAAATGCAAAAAACCGATCGAGAAAATCGAGATTTTTTGTACGATGTTGTATTGTATACTGTACTGTGTACGTTATTTTAGTATTATATTTTGATTTTCAATTTTTTTTATCAATGTTACATGTAATCTTACGTTTTTCGAGTAATTAAAAAGTGTAAATTTTAATAATAGCTCAAAATTGTATATGACGGAGGAGGTCTTCCATGGACTTAAAGAATATCGGTGACATCAGCAAAGCTGACGTCACCAATCTCATCGTCCACTTGACGACTCTTCGGTTAGTAGTTTTTGTAAGTGGTTTTTGGTTAGAAATATTAATGACGTCAGTGAAGCCGACGTCATCAGGTAGACCAATCTTCGATTAGAAGCTTCGTCTTCAAATAGTAGCTTCGATGGTGCTGAGTAGAAACCGCAGGTTGTAGGGAGGTCCGCTCGGTCTGAAGTCTGGCGCTGGAATGGCTTTCCTCAATCAATCAACGGGTTTCTTCTCCCTCTTGTTCGAGGGGGGCTTGCTCCTTCGGGCCGAAGGCCCATGGGTGCGGTTTCTTGTCGCCGGCAGTTAAGACTGCCGCGTCCTTGTATCGGCGCCGGTGGTCGGCGCCGAGTGGCCTTCGGCCACTGGAATTTCCACCAGTGTTCTCCTCACTTCTTCCATCTCCTGGAGTGTAGGTGGTGCTATGGGCTCCGCGCCGTACAGCTCCCTGGGGTACCGGAGACCCCTCTCCGGTCGATCGAACTGTACGGCGAGGTGGGCGAGGTGTTGGTACCTCGAGGTATCAGCTCTTCTGAACATGGCCTTGGAGAGGCCCACGATGAATTCGTCCAGGCTCTCGACTCTCAGATCCCGCGCTATGGTCGCGTTCCTGACGTACCGACCGGCGTTCGTGATGGTCCTCAGAGCTAGCGACTGCTGTGCTCTGAGGGACTGTCGATGTGTTTCGGCCAGGAACACGAACCAGGCCGGGGCTGCATATGTTAGGCGGGATCGCAGATAGGTCTTGTAGACCCCGACCTTGCTGCGCAGTGGGAGATCAGAGGAGAGCACTGGACGAAGAAGGTTGCGGGCGGCGCGAACCTGCGCCACGACATTCTTGGCGTGCTGGGCCATGTTCAGGCGGCTATCGAGCGTAACCCCGAGGTACTTCGCTGTTTTCTTCCATGAGATGGAAACGCCTCGAAACTGGAGACACGGCGGCAAGTGGATCCCCCCGGTGAACAGGATCGCTTGGGTTTTGGAGGCGTTGGCAGAGAGCCGCCATCTGTCCAGCCAGGCAGGCAGGACGTCTAGCACTCTCTGCATCTTCCTGGCAGCATGCTTCCTGTTCACCGAAGTGGTGAAGTAAGCGGCGTCATCGGCGTATAGGGCCAGGAGCGCCACGTCCGGCTTTGGTATGTCGTTCGTGTACAGGGCGTAGCACGTTGGCGACAATACGCTGCCCTGGGGCACTCCGGCCCTAATCTGGCGGTCTTCAGATAGGGACTCCTCCACTCTTACCCTGAAGGTCCGGTTTTGGAGGAAGGAGTCAATGGTCTTGATGAGCCGCAGTGGAAGGTTGTTGTTCTCCATCTTCACAATCAGGCCCTCATGCCATACCCGGTCGAAGGCCTTTTCCATGTCCAGGAATACTGCAACTGCGTGTTCGCGCTTGTTCCTGGTTACCGCTATGTGGTGCAGTACCCTGGACAGCTGTAGGGTGGTAGAGTGCTCCGACCGGAAACCGTGTTGCTCCTCTCGAGGTGTGAAGTGCTCGAGAAACTTCCCGAGCAGGAGTCGCTCGAACACCTTCGAGAGGCACGGCAGCAGGGTAATGGGGCGGTAGCTTTCTGGCTTCATGATGTTCTTTCCTTGCTTAGGGATCATTATCACCAGGCCGCGCTTCCAGGAGGTAGGGAAGTGGCCGGTCCTGGTGATGCCGTTGAAGAGACGAGTGACTGAAGCTACCGCCCTGGCTGGGAGGTGCCTGAGGGCCGCATTTGTGATGCCGTCTTCTCCGGGCGCTTTCCGAGGCTTGGAATGGAGTAATGCCTTTCTGACCTGCCTCGGGGAAAACACAATGGGGTCGTCGTCGGCTTGCAGATGGGCTTCACGGAGAGCCAGAACCCTGGCCGTGACCGTGGCGAGGTGGGTGAGGTCAGAGGTGTCGGCAGGGGAGAACTGGGTCTCAAGGTGTTCGGCGAATATGTAGGCCCTGTCTTCGGCTTTGTACCTGGGGGTACCGTCCTGGTGCAGGAGTGGTCTAACCGGCGCGGGGGCGTCTCTGAAGAACCTGCACACTTTGTGCAGGTGGTTCCAGTCGTCCCCCGCGTTCTCGATTTGGCGGTCCCACTCCTGGGCTGCAGCGCTTTCGAGCTCGGCCTTCACCTGCTCGGCAAGCCGGTTGAGGCGGGTCTTGGTTGCTGGGTCCCTGTTAAGCTGCCAGCTCTTTCTCAGCCTCCTCTTTTGTTCCAGGAGTCGAGCGATGTGGGTCGGTATCGGCTTGAGTCTGGTGGTGGCCTGCGGGGTCGAAGCTTCTGCGACAGCCGTCTGTATTGCCGTCGTGACTTCTCTCGTGAGGGCGTCCACGTCTCCCGGGGATGTTATCGGGAGACTAGGGAACCTCTGTGATAAGGTCCCTGTGAACGCCTCCCAGTCGGTCTTTGGCCTTGGCGTTCGTCGCGTTGCTCGGACCGGCCGCAGGTTGACCGTTGTCAGGACTGGCTGGTGATCCGAGCCGGTGTGACAGTCCAGCACCTCTTGGGTCAACGGGAACGGCAGGCCGTGGTGGGCTATCACGTCAATGGTCGATGGCATGCAGGCCACATCATCTGGGTAGTGGGTGGGCGTGTCTGGCCCCTCCACCTGGTATCCCATCCTGCTGGCATCTTCGAATAGCCTGCGACCCTGGGTACAGATCCGCACTGAACTCCAGGCGGTATGGTGGGCATTCCAGTCCCCCGCTGCGATGGTAGGGCAGGGGGGGGAACCGTGAAGATCTAAGAGCCGGTGGATTTCTGTTGTTCTAATTTGGTTTCTTCCTGGGCGGTAAATGGCGTAGATCTTCAGGTTCCTGCCGGATGCCCAGATCTCCACTCCCAGGGCCTGTAGGCACTCAAGGTCGGCTTCAGGGGCGGGTTGATGGACGATCGACCGGCGGACGAGGACCGCTAGGCCTCTGTATGGGCTCCTCGCGGCGTCACTCCACTCGTCCTTCCGGTACGTCGTGTACCCCGGCATTTTGAAGGCGTCGTTTGGTCCGAGCAGCGTCTCTGATAGTAGCGCCACGTCTATGCGCTGCTCCTTCAGTAACAGTTTAAGCCAAGTTTTCCTCCCGCGTAGGCCCCGGACGTTCCAATGGACCAGACGCAAGGGAGGGACCCGGTCGGCCTCTAGTGGGTCTGCGGTTGGAGGAGGCGGGTGACCCCGCCGAGGATCGTCGAGACCGGGTCTCCCCCCGACTGCAGAGAGAACAGTACCTCTTGCAGTAGGGCAATCGTGTTCTCTATCGATGCCGTCTTCGGGGGGGTCGTGGCTGCTGATGGAGCTGGAGTCGCTTCCGTCTGTGGTTGGGCAGATGTCGCTGTCGCCAGCGGTTGAGCAGTCGCCGCCGCCCGTAAGGCGGAAAGGGGCGCCGCTGGCTGGGCCTGTTGAGGGTCCAGAGGGGCCCGGCTGGGTCTCTTGCGCCTCCTCCTTGGCGGCTGGCCCCGCTCCGTGGCGGGCCTTGCCGGGGCCATCAAGGTGGGGGCGGTGGCGGAAGGCGGTGGTTGGGCCACCGAAGTGGAGGCGGTGGGTGGTAGCGGCTGGGCGGGAGGCTGCTTCTTGGCCTGTGCCGGGCGGGACCCCCCTTCCTGCGTCCGGGAGACCGTGCCGGCCTTCTTGTTTCGGGTTTCCCGGACGAGGACCCGGCACTTTGAGAAGTTGGCCGGGTGGGCCTCGCCGCAGTTGGCACAGGTGGCTGGCTCGTCGCGGGGGCGGGTGCAGTCTTTGGCGGCGTGGTTACCGCCGCAACGGACGCAGGCTAGGGTCCGGTGACAGTTGTGCGAGCTGTGCCTAAAGGTTTGGCACCGGTGGCACTGCGCCGGACCCTGCTTTCCCCGCCAGGCCTCGATCTTTACGCCCGGCATGCAGAGCAGCTCGTCGATCTTATACAGACCAGGCGTCAGATCGGGGGTGCGGCGCAGCTGGGCAAAGAAGATGCACCCTGGGCGCCCCCTGCGCCCGTTGATGTGCCGCACAAATTCAATTTCGTAGCCCTGCTCTCGCAGGGCGGCTTCGATCTCCGGGGGTGGGGTGGTTGAGGGGAGGCCCGAAATGGCCACTTTGAGCCCCCTCTCCGCTGGCAAAGAGTACGAAAACCAGCTGACGGCTTCGGTCCCCTCGAGCTCGGTCAAGTATCTTTGGAGGGTGCGATACTCGTCGCCGTCAGCCGGCGTGAAGCGTACCCCTTTGCCAAAGGGGCGCGCACTGGGGGCCCTACCCAGTGCGGCCTTTAGGGCCCTGAAGTGGGTGGGCCAGTTTGGCAGTACCTCCACCACAATGGGCGGGTATCTGCCGCTGGAGGTCCTCGGCTCCACACCTGGCGGCTGCGGCGGTGATGTCGTCAGCTGAGCTGCGGGCAGGCTTGCCGCCTTCGCGTATGTCGGTGGTCGGGAGGCCCCCGACTCGCGGGTGGAGTCAGTAGTGGCGCGTGAGGTGCCGGCCGCGCGAGCGGCGTGCTCGGCGCGATCGGCGCGGTCGGCGCGGCCGGCGTCAGCGGCGCGGACGGAGTCAGCCGCCTCGCGCGCGGCCGCAGAGGTACGGGCAATATCTGCCTCGTGCCGAGCGGCGCGTTTGGCCTCGGTGGCGCGAGCGGCGCGGTCGGCGTCGGTGGCGCGGGAGGCGTCGGTCGTTCCGCGCGCGGCCGCAGATCCCTGGGCGGCAGCAGCACGGCCGGAGTCACTGGCGGCGCGTTTGGCGTCGGCGGCGCGGTCGGCGTGACCGGCGCGGCCGGCGTCCGCGGCGCACAGGGCATTTGCCGCGTATGGGGTGTCAGCGGGGACGCGTTTGGCGTCGCCAGTGCGTTTGGTGTCGGCGGCGCGGTCGGCGTGACCGGCGTCAGCGGCGCGCTGAGCTTTGGCGGTATGCGCTATGTCGGCGGCGGCACGCTCGGGGCCGACAGCGCAAGCGGCGTGCTCGGCGCCATCGGCGCGCTCGGCGTGAGCGGCACGTGTGGCGTCGGCGGCGGCGGCGCGGTTTGCGCGCCTCGCGTCGGCCGCATGCATGGCGTCCGCCATGCGCTGGGCGGCCTTAGTGTGGTCAGCGGCGCAATCGGCGTCGACGGCGCGGGCGGCGCCGGCGGCGCGAGCGGCGTCAGCCGCTTCGCGTGCGGCCGCGGAGGCCCGGGCGATTTCCGCCTCATTGCGGGCGGCACGGGCGATGTCGGCGGCGTGCTTTGCCTCGGCGGCGCGAGCGGCGTCGGCGGCGCGGGCAGCGGCGGCTGCCAGGGCCGTGTCCCGCTGCTGCTTGCTCGCAGCAGGGGGTTTTGGGGACGGCGACGGGAGGGTGGCGTCAGGTGTGGGGGAGGGGGAAGCCTCCACGCAGCGATAGAAGTGCGGGGGGCTTACCTCTAGCTCCGAGGTCGATGAGCGTCGGCGCTTGGCCGAGCGTTCCGCTGCGGGCGCCGCACGGGCGCTGTCCCGGACGAACGGGACGGCGGCGGGGGGGAGCTCCACCACACCCCGCATCGCGGCCTCTAACGTGGCGCGGTCGTCCTCCGACAGGGGAGCCGATGCGTGCGCTGCCTCGCACACGCGAGTATACAGCGCCATCCAGCGCAGCATCGGCTCGTCAAAGAACATGAACCGCTGGGGTCCACTCAACAATTTAGCGAGCGCAATTATGTTGCGCTCGTGTAGGGCCCTGGGCGACAGGGAGGCCGCATTCGCCGGGGTAAACAACTCTTGGAGCCGCTGGCCACCCTTCAGGATGGTTGTAGGCGGTCTCCGCGGGGTCGAACCCGGGGGTGGGGGCGGGGGCATCTCGCCCTGGGCGGGGCGCGGTGTCGCCGGGCCTGCCGGTGACGGCGTCGCCGGGCTTGCGCGCGCCGGTGTTACCGGGCTCGCTTGCGTCCGGTCTGCGGGCGGCGGTGCGGTGGTCGCGGGGGGCGCGGGGGGCTCCGCTGCGACGGTGGGGGCGGACGACGTCGTCGGCCTCTCCGGTGCGGGGCGGGGGGGCGCTCCCGGACGGGGGTCCCGAGGCGGCTCCGCGCTTGGTACAAAGCGCGGGGCGGACGGGGGGCGGAGTACAGGGTCCCTGCGACCCTCAGCCAGTGAGCGGGATCGCCCACGGCTGCTCCTCTCCGATTTGTTGTCGGACATCACTGTTAGTTGGACGGCACTAAGTGTCTAGTCACAACATCACAGAAAAAACAATCACAAAGTGTCACTATCACAGTTTGTCGCGTCGCGAAATACGCGGTACGCGGGGCGCAGGCGAGACTGCCGGGGCGCGACGTCTGGCTTCCGCACCTCTTTGGCTTTACACCACCATCCGGGGCTTGCCGCTGGTGGCAGACCGGGGGTGGTGTTCGGCTACTCGAGGGGAGGCCGGACGCGCTTGGGGTGGCTTTCCTACTGTTTTGCGGCTGTATTTATAGTGATTTTGTGTTTAAGTCAATTGAATGTTTTTCAAACACTAGAATCTTGTTTTTAATAGTTAAATTCAATGTAAATCGATCTATCAATTAAATTCTTAACTGTTTATTATTGTAGTTTAAATTAACCGTTAGTTTCAAGAATTATTACAACGAAATGAAAACATGTTATTGCAAAACAACAATATTGTTTTGAATAATCAATAATTTCATGAATTCTAGATGAAAGTTAGTTTTACCAATCAAAGTTTAGGTCAATAATCATAATTGCGCCGATATATATAATAATTTAAAAAAAATATCGATTTTCTCGATCGGTTTTTTGCATTTTCTCAGAACATTTACTATGGCAATGTATATTTTTTTTACACCATCAGAAAGTAGAGATTTCAACGAACAGAAAGCATACCAACTTTTTAAAAAAAGCTGATATTTTGACGTGAGAATTTTCGATTGAAAATTAGGGTGTTTTTATGATATTAAGTTAAAATAAGGCGAAAAAATAAATATTTTAAATCAAATAAATTACAGTGTATTTGGGACACAATAAGGTAAGTTTTCACCAAATTTCGTAGAAAAAAAAACATTTTTGAAAAAGATAAAAATAAAAAACCAAAAACTGGGTTATTTGAATTTTTCACCTAAACTTTGAGGTTATGTGAAAAAATTGTAAAACAAAAGTTGTAGATCTTTTTATTACCTACAACTTTGCCATTCAACTTTTTTCCATAGGACTTGTAGTTTTGTCGGAAATCAAGATAAACCATTTTTACCCTTAAAACCCACACCCCCCCTCCCACTTCCCGAACTCGGATCGACCGTAATTTATTTTTCCTTTCATTTTTATCACATTCCTCTCCTTTTCTAATGGGTTTCATCCTACTGTGATTTTTTTTCATTTTTTATCATTTTTGAAGGCTTCGGCCCTGGTCTATTTACAAAGAAGATGTCTTTAGAACCAGCAGTTTAAGCAGTGCGTTAATATATTAGTCAAAGTAGAAATACTTAGTAAAGAATAAAAAACGAAATTCTCTTCTTTCTGATGCTAATTTGGCAGTATTTAAATAAATAACCTATTTATAAATTTTAATTATAGACCAACCATTTTAAAATTATTAACCTATTAAAAATAGTAAGTCCTTACATACTATTTTTTCCTTAAAGTAGAAAAACTATTTACGTAAAACGCAAACTCAACGTACCTATCCCTAAATAAGGTCAAAACAGTAAATGACAAGGTAATTACCCTGCCTTAATCATTTTGATATCATTAAACAAACATACACTATACATAAACGACTATGTTAATTACAATTTATATCCCATTTACATTCATCATATTGATATGATATTTCTCAAAATAATGATTCGGTTGTCTTGTGTTTGAATGATGTTTCGCGATGATTGAATTCAATATTATACAACCGAGTGTGTGGAACAAAGAGTAATCAGAGTCAAGTTCCTATTTATTAACAATGTGCCGTACCAATTTCAACAAAGTTAAACGGTACGACATTGCCTATATCAGTGGTGCCCATACTTTTGCTTAAGGAGATCGTTCTAGCAAAAAATTATAAAAAAAACGGTTGCACTCCGAGAGTGCCGACAGAAGTGAAAACTTATAAAAGAAAAACAAAAAAATGTATTTTATTTACTAAACAACTACAAAATATATGTAGCTGCGTCTCGTAACGGTGTCGCAAATTTCGAGATTTTATCTCATCTAAAAATATGCGTACCGCGCTAATAGAAGTTTTCACTTCAATAAATGAAATAATAAATAAATATTGCAGGACTTTCCACACATCGCCATCTAGCTCCAAGCTAAGTTTCTAGACTTGTGTTATGGGTGCTAGACAACGGCGGATTATGACCAAGATATCGACATTTTAACCGTTTAACCCACCAAACATTTATCAAGAAAAAGATTTGCATAAATAAAACTATAATAAGTAAAATAAAAAAAACGGTTGCACTCCGAGAGTGCCGACAGAAGTGAAAACTTATAAAAGAAAAACAAAAAAAAATGTGTTTTATTTACTAAACAACTACAAAATATATGTAGCTGCGTCTCGTAACGGTGTAGCAAATTTCGAGATTTTATCTCATCTAAAAATATGCGTACCGCGCTAATAGAAGTTTTCACTTCAATAAATAAAATAATAAATAAATATTGCAGGACTTTCCACACATCGCCATCTAGCTCCAAGCTAAGTTTCTAGACTTGTGTTATGGGTGCTAGACAACGGCGGATTATGACCAAGATATCGACATTTTAACCGTTTAACCCACCAAATATTTATCAAGAAAAAGATTTGCATAAGTAAAACTGCATTAGGTTCAAATTGTCGAAGCGTGACATTGGTGGTCTATCTCGCTAAAGAGAGACCGCCAATCAGATTATACATTTTTTAAAACGTCATGTTTCTGTACGTCTCGCTCTTTTCTTTAGCAAATAGCTACAGTTTTAATCTTAGCTACCCTTGGCGATCGACCTTAAAACTTCTGGCGACCGACAGTTTGGGTACCTCTGGCCTAGATGATACTCGTATTTTAAAGTGTTAAACCTACACTTAGGGAAAATATTCCTTTTATATGATTCGCTGTCGTGAATTCAAATGTGACTGGGGACATAACATTTTGTTATTCGTTTTCAATTTAGTTAGTAATTATGTCATTGCTGAGTAATGATAGTCGTACCTCTTACCTACGTCTGGAGTTGAAGAGGCATAAGATACTTTACTAATGCTACGTAGCTTCTAACTCAGGCGCTAGCTGCAGGCATTGCCCGAGCACCTCCTCATAAGATCTTTTAGTGGGATATTATTGCGAGGATCGAGTTAGAAAGACGTCTTTATGGCGATACGGGCGACCTAGTGGTACCAAGAGCCAAGCGTTCTGGGGGCGGGAAAATTTTGTTTTATTGAGTATCGGCGGTATCGGAATTCGGAACGCTCTCGGTATCGCTTGAGTGTGCTCAGTGCTTATATAAGCCACACACAACATTACAAGAAATTGCGTGTAGTCTAATCATATATTTCCTTTCAGAACTCCGCGTTAAATGATTCAGATAGTATGGCGTATAACACAGGGATGATGCAGTCAGGGGGAGAACACGGTGGTCACGGAGGACATGGTGGTCACGGTGCTGGTCATAGTGGTCATGACATGTCGTCGATGTCGATGACGGTAAGTCCTATATCTATCCTATTTTAGGTGGTATCATATACTCAACTAGAAGCTCGTAAGTCCTGATCCCCTGGGCATATTGGGATAAAAACTAGCCTAGGTAACCCTCAATTTAGTCAATGCATCCTTATACCAAGTTTCGTTAAATCGGTCTAGTAGTTTCAGAGCGTATCCGTCACAATCAAAAAGACTTTTCTCTTTATATTAACATTTAAGATATAGATTAGTGTAGATCATAGGTTCCCAACTTTTTATGGACTACCTATTTACATAATAGTACCTACTAATTTTATATGTAGGTATGTATGTCTATTATAGTATAATAATAATCGCAGTTGAAAATTACTTATCCATCTACTCGTAGTCGTGGCTAAAAGTCATAATTATTTAAAAATACAAAATCATAGATAACTAGCTGTCCCGGCAACCGTTGTTTTGCCATAAACAAAAAAAATAGATGTTCGATTCTCAGACCTAACGAATATACACAAGTTTGGCAACTAACACTGCAACACGAGAATTTTATAAATATAGGGATAAAAACTTTTAATTCAGACAAAGCAATACAAAGTGTTATTAACAAAATTTTAACCCAATCAATAAATGTAAGACTGACTGCTGACAAAGCACAGCCTAAATCTAGAAACTTTTAACCCTGCCCTGGGGTTCCTTATCTAGTAAGCACTAAAACAATATTTGGATCCCGAAGATTTCCACGGTTTCTTCCGGTTTCTTCCGCAGTGCTTAGCTGGTATATTACAGATCCATGATCAATTATTGACGTTTCATTTTGAGTTCATACTCTTAGTAAAAAAAACTATAAAGGCTTTCCTAATCAATTTCCCACAGTTATCATAACTTTATTGTTGGTTTAATAATCACAAACCATCTCGAATGCGAAAATGCACATTAAATTGTCCACTATAATGAGTATTACCAGAAAGCATGGCTAGTATTTAAACCGAAATACCTACTTTAGTATCTTTGAAAATCTAATCTTGAAAATATCATACTAATAAAAATTAATAAATTTCGATTTCTTATAAATTCCTAAAAATTAAAATGATATGTTAGGTATTTTGTTGTAAATTTTACAACCACAATAAACATGGTTATTTTTGTTTGTGATAAAAAAAAACCGGTGTACGTATCAAATGTTTTATATTATCGATATAGGATGGTACTTACAGTAAAACCAACATGTGGTTAAACAATGTGAAATTACATTGTAACGTGTTAACTTTATGCGAACCACTATTGTAAATTACTTTGTTTTAAAACATTTTACTGGAAGCCTAAATGTATAAACTGTTAAGGCAAAGTTTTGTATACTTACCTATTATTGGTAAACAAACACACTTGAATATGATTTCAGTATTTTTTTTCTCTATTCTTAGTTAGTGTGTATTACTGTTGGTGTAAGTACCTACTTACCTAATAAATAAATAAAATAAAATATTTTTTGCTACCAATAATCGTCCGTCATTTGTCGGGGGTCTTAGGTGTTTTCGTTACGGAATTTCTTGATTCTCCCCCCAAGGCCCGCGATAAAATCTATGCAATAGCTTAAAAACTACAGCTGCCTTACGAAAATACTCTCTGCTCCTACTATTTATATCCCGTTTTTCCCTACAGGATCGGGACTATAAATTAGTAAAATATTTGATTGGTTCCATTTTATTAAAGCAAAACTAGTGTTTTTCTTTACAATTTTATAAATGAAAGACTTGATAGAAACGAATGGAGAAAGCTATAGTAAGATATCCGTAGTCTTGAAATAGCGGTAGGTATGGGATCTTTGGGATAACGATCTTTGTATACCACAGAATATACAGGCTAAGTTTTTTACATGGGCCTTCAGGGTTATATCCTAAACAATAAAAGATACTAGCGAAACATGCTGAAAGGAGTTGAGTGCCCGTATTTGTCAAAAATTAAAAGTGCATCATTACATTTTTGAAAAAATCATTACCCTGGCCAGGAATAGAACTTGTTCATTTTCCTAAAAAATAATCATTCTTTATTTTTGTACCAATCGAGCAATCGATGGTGTTGCTAAAAGATATTAATTCCTGGAAACAAATATAATATGGCAAATCAAAGGATATACTTATACATACATATAGTACAATATACTACCCACCTAGTATCCGGGGTTCTTTAGGGGTTCTTAGAAACTCCCACAGAATTGTTGTTTCTCTCAATTTCCCTCACTCTAGATTTTGTTTCTAGTTTCATGGTGGCTTTGCGGAAACGATACTATTTTCATGGTGGAAGGTGGAGGATGTAGGCGAATTCGTCGGTTCGTTCTTGGCGATATTCATTATGGCACTACTTTATGAAGGGTAAGTAAAATTATTATTTTTTAAAATAAATTTTATAGTAATTTTTTTGAGGGGTAAGTTATTTTTACTTTTATGATCAGTAGCTCTAAGGAAACGAATCTACTATTATCTTGTTTGGTCACTCGTTTCGTTTTAGATATTTAAGTTTTTGACTATTTCCCAGTATACATAGGGTGGTTAATTTGAGTGGGACTGAAAGAGCAGGTCCTAAAACCGCTGTATCTACGAGAAAACAGTCTTAAGAGACCTTCCCTTATTATAATTACCATATAAATTTTATTTTATTTTGTAAGTAGGGACCTAGTACCTATATAGAGTAGAGAGGAAAAAGTTATTTTTACAGAAATCGATGTGGTTTCGAATAAGGAACCAATCACTCTTAGAAACCAACGTATAGTATACTTAGTAAGAGTATGTATAAAAACTTAATTAGTTTAAAAATAAGGGCATGTTTTCTCGTAGCTCTAAAGCAGTTTTAGAACCTGCCATTATTTATCATCTTCCTGCCTTCTTCTTCCATTTGACATTTATTCGTTATAATGTCCGTTACTTCACACAATATCTTTATAAATAATTATAGCATATGTGCTATTCTGATGTATAAGCTATATTATTGTAAAGTTTCATCAAAATCTATTCAGTAGTTTTTGCGTTAAAAAGTAACAAACATCCATACATACAAACTTTCACGTTTAAAGTAATAGTAGGAACCTGCCATTATTTATCATCTTCCTGCCTAATTCTTCCATTTGACATTTATTCGTTATAATGTTCGTTTCTTCACACAATAGCTTTATAAATAATTATAGCCTATGTGCTATTCTGATGTATACGCTATATTATTGTAAAGCTTCATTAAAATCTATTCAGTAGTTTTTGCGTTAAAAAGTAACAAACATCCATACATACAAACTTTCACATTTATAGTAATAGTAGGATCTAATGTTTGAATGAACGTAACCTACAACTAGTTTGACTATTGCGTATGTACCTACCTGTTTGAAGGTAGTTATCCATGGAATGTTAGCAATAGTGACTGTTCTGAACGATACTTTGAAGGTCAACTAACGTTGCTTTTGCGGCTTGCTATAGCTGCTCTGTCGGCCTGATTTAATTCAGTTTTTGCTGCAACAGCAAATGATCTGTTTTCGTTCGTTATACCTGTAATCTGCTCACAAATCTGATTCTACGTGAGAACTGAGCTTAACTTTCTATGACTACTTCACGACTCTCACTTGACATGAAATTATCTAACGTCCAACAGATACCATAGGTACCAGAGAGATTGAAATTCTAATAGAGATGAGATTAGGACAATTTTCATACGAAACCTTTGTCGTTGATTTATTTTCTGTGCGGACACATTTGACTGAGCGATTTTGTACTAGCAAGTTTAATTTGCGATAAAAGTTACTTTTGTCTGGTCTACTTTTGATAAAATATTGAAAGTCTTTGATAGAGAGGTACAGAAGTTTCCCGATTCCCACGGGTTCGTAAGTTACGCGGGTGAAACCGCGGAACGCTGCTAGTTGACCATAACTTTCTCATACTACAATTTTGATTACTGCAACTGCTTCATTATAATTTCGAACTCTACGATCTGCATCCAATAAATATTTGACATACTTTTTTCGTTAGGTAATTCAAAAATGTAGTTCGAACTGAATTTCGTAATGTTTGTGTGTTCTGATTTTCATTACTGAGGTTAAGATTTAGGCAGGTTTGTGTATTTGGATAATGTTACCTTGTACTTAATTATTATTTTAGAGCCACTTAATTTAATGCTATAGCTCTCTTGGCCCTATCTAGTGGCGTAGCGTGGGACACCGTAGCCCGGGGCGGAGTCATAATTTGCCGCCTTTTGACGTCATGAAAATAGAATAGAATAGAAAAACATTTATCTGGACAAGCACACGACAAAACATATAAAAAAAAAATATATAAACTTATTAATGTTGGCAATTTTCCGCCCTTTTGACGTCATAAATATAATAATGTTGGTGTTCGAAAGCACAGCTCGTCATCGTATTTTCCATAAGTAGCCAGAAATAGTCACTGTGGCGGAAATCGGTCAAGGAGACATCATCATCATCAATGTTGGTGTGAAAATATGTAACGATATGAAAAAACTGAGTGAAAAATACCGCACAAAAGATTTTTTTCCAATTTTGCCGCCCTCCTAATGAAGGCGCCCGGGGCGGTTCGCCCCTATCCTCGCTACGCTACTGGGGCCATTGTTTTTTTTTATATTTGTTTGCGTTAATGCGGAAAATGTATGGAAAATTGAAGCTTCGCAATACATCCGCTAGGGCGCGCCGGGCGTGCCGAAGGGCATCTTCTTATTTTTTAATACAATTTTCGCAAACGTAACGTTTGCTATAGCTATACGAAAAAACTACGAGCTCTAGTGTATTCATAACGTAGTAGGCTACGTAACGTAGTACTATAGCTTCATACAATAAATAAATAAATATATATATATATTGCAGGACATTCCACACATCGCCATCTAGCCCCAAGCTAAGTGACTAGACTTGTGTTATGGGTGCTAGACAACGGATATACTTCTTATATACTTTTCTTTTGTAAATATATACTTATAATACATAGAAACAACCAGACCACAGACAAATATCTAAGCATAAATACTTGTCTGTGGCGGGAATCGAACCCGCAACCCTGTGTTTGGCAGTCCGGCATGGTAACCATTGTGCCATATGGGTCGTCGAATAAAACAACAGATGTCATGAAACCGGTCTGAATAAACTATTATTTTTAAGATATTGTAAAATGTTGAGTTTGCACAATAAGACAATGTGATTGGGGAGTTTCATATTTATACGTAATACCTTGACACATTATTATATTTTTTTGTAGAGTCTGCGTTGAGAAATATAGCGCGTAGCGTAGGTATTTATTAATTCTACATACCTACTTTAACTATTAAGATTTTGAGACTTTTTTCAAAGTCTGACTTAAAATACAGCTAGGAACTGATAGACCTAAACACACAGTGGAAACGTCAGTATCGTAACTACTATCTGAGTCCGATCTCTTAGGAATTTTAGGGCAAACCTAGCTCAGCAGTTCGGTTCTGAGCTCGGTTTGCCCAGGTGTTACCTAATTTTTAATTAATTTTTTTATTGTTTTCAGACTAAAATACTACAGAAAGCATCTTCTATGGAAGACATACACTGGATTGCAATACTGTGCAGTAGCGCCACCTGACAAGGGAGTGGCCAACATATGTGCAGATGATCCACAAATAAGACCGTTAGTTCGTTTTTCTAATTTTGAATTTATGGTTTATAGTTTAGTGTAACAAAAACTTTATTTATTGTAATTCCTTATGAGGTAGGAGGTACTTGAAGAATTTATTCAGGATATTACTTTAATACATCAAAAAAATTACGTGACGAATTGAGAACCACCTCTTTTTTTGACGTGACAACGTTTTATAAATTGGTTTGCCGGGTGACACTTCAAGAAACTGCGTTACGCTCCGCTGACGTTATGCGCTCACAATGAGAGCGAGTGAGAGGCACGCGGGCATGGTTAGCCCGCCTAAGAGCGAGAGAGACAGACATAAAAAGTGAAAGGCACGCGTCCCTTTTTAAACTAAAAAAATGCTTTAGAATTAAATTTAATTTAGAATAGAATAGAAAAACATTTATTTGGACAAGCACAAGATAAAACATATTTAGAACTGTCAGTCAGTTTCGGAAAAAAACACTCTAGTTAACTGAAATTTTAAAGAATTTTTAACATATTATGGCAACTCTATTATTGGGGGCGGAGTCTTATTAAATAATTAGTGTTGTCGCATTTTAAAAATTCCAGAAACTGAATAAATAGGGTAATTTTCCAAACTTAAATAAAACTGTATATTTTTTGGGTACAAATAGTCCGGAATACCTATGTGTATATGTGTCAGTGGGATTACGGAGTTACCTATTGTATAAGTACAATAGGTAAAAAAGATATTCTAATAATATACAGCATGCTTTTTGTAACTTAAATAACATTTGGTTTTGTAATGAATCAACTAAAAGATAGGCTTTTATTGATATAATTTACATGAAGTAATAAAAATAAATGGGTGACTTTTGCAAAAGCAATTAAAACGATATTAAAAGTAAATAAATTGTTAGTGGCTAGGCACGCCGCACGATGATAGATAAAGTTAACTTAGGTATATATAGCTACGACACGCTTTCTGAAGGTTATATTTACCTATAAGCTTGAGGACACCAACAATCAAAATAACTTAGCTCGAACACTTAAGATTTGAAGGCGTGGCACTTTCACTAATTTGCAAGGCTACGGCATATTAGGGCACCAATCGCGCGCGGCGCGATTCAGCGTGTCTTTCCACTAATTTGCAAGGCTATGGCATATTAGGGCACCAATCCCGCGCGGCGCGATTCAGCGTGTCTTTCCACTAATTTGCAAGGCTATGGCATATTAGGGCACCAATCGCGCGCGGTGCGATTCAGCGTGTCTTTCCACTAATTTGCAAGGCTATGGCATATTAGGGCACCAATCCCGCGCGGCGCGATTCAGCGTGTCTTTTCACTCATTTGCAAGGCTATGGCATATTAGGGCACCAATCCCGCGCGGCGCGATTCAGCGTGTCTTTCCACTAATTTGCAAGGCTATGGCATATTAGGGCACCAATCCCGCGCGGCGCGATTCAGCGTGTCTTTCCACTAATTTGCAAGGATATGGCATATTAGGCAGCAATCCCGCGCGGCGCGATTCAGCGTGTCTTTTCACTCATTTGCAAGGCTATGGCATATTAGGGCACCAATCCCGCGCGGCGCGATTCAGCGTGTCTTTCCACTAATTTGCAAGGCTATGGCATATTAGGGCACCAATCCCGCGCGGCGCGATTCAGCGTGTCTTTCCACTAATTTGCAAGGCTATGGCATATTAGGGCACCAATCCCGCGCGGCGCGATTCAGCGTGTCTTTCCACTAATTTGCAAGGCTATGGCATATTAGGCAGCAATCCCGCGCGGCGCGATTCAGCGTGTCTTTTCACTAATTTGCAAGGCTATGGCATATTAGGCACCAATCCCGCGCGGCGCAATTCAGCGTGTCTTTTCACTAATTTGCAAGGCTATGGCATATTAGGGAACCAATCCCGCGCGGCGCGATTCAGCTTGTCTTTTCACTAATTTGCAAGGCTTTGGCATATTAGGCACCAATCCCGCGCGGCGCAATTCAGCGTGTCTTGATTTTCACATAAGAAATCTTGGGCGCCAGCCCGCCACTGTAATAGTGTGTGAAGAAAATCCTATAATCACTCTTATGTGATCTAAAACAGTGATTCCCATGGCATAGGGGTCCGTGACACTTTACGAACTTATTTTAAATTAGCGTTTATCGGTCCCGAGTCCAGGGGACTGCTAATCGTGAAATAGTTCTTGACAGGGGCACCGTTTACCGTAGGGGGATCGAAGGTACAGGTATCCCCAAATCTTACCCAAAAAAATTAAATAAGGAAAAAAATTTTTTTATTTACCCAGAGTTTGGGTACCTATATTTAAAATGTGACAACACCACTTAGCAGCCAATAATTTAATAAATAAATAGTCATTTATTGCAGGCATAAAATGTCCCATATTGGAGAAATATTACATATAGCCACATTAAAATTCAAAATTCAGCTTAAAAATGTAAATTTTAATACAATTAGTAAAAATAAAATAAAATACATTAGCTGCCAATAATTGTGTTGCCAAATCTGGAATACATATTTTCAGAAAATTTGGGTTATTAAATGTCTATGTACATAATATGAGGCTTATGCCCTGCAATAAGATGTTAATATGTTAACATTATTACCGCTATGAGTAAAATTACACGTTAGTGCGCTAGTCTTGAAGATGTGCATCTAATCATGTTAATGCCCGACCCTGTAACGTTTACTAACAATGATCTTTTCTCTTTTAAAGGCCAGTACCGCATGCCCTAGAACGAAATGTGTAAGTATTTTGCTCTATTTATACCTAGTAGGTATCTACTTTAACATGTCTCTCTAAGATACTAGCAGCGCTCCGCGGTTTCACCCGCGTGACTCCCGATCCTATGGGAATATCGGGATAAAAAGTAACCTATGTTACTCCCAATGAATCAATGTATCCACATACCAAGTTTCATGAAAATCGGTCCAGCAGTTTCAGAGCCTATTTGATACAAACAAAAAATGTTTCCTCTTTATAATATTAAGTAGGTATAGATACTATAGATTCTCGACCTCTGTGACGAAGGGCGGGCGACCACCTGTGATACAGAAGGTTGCGGGTTAGATTCCCGCCTCAATCAAATATTTACTTAATGTACAAAGATTTGTTTCCGTATGTATATCCTCATACCAAGTTACATCAAAATCGGTCCTGTAGTTTCGGCCTCCGCTAAACCAATATCAACTTTTAGATTTGAGACAAAAGATTTGTCATAACTTTTAACGAATTAATCTTTTAATTCTTGATGGTCAACAGTGTTGATGAAAAGGTGTTATGGAGCTGGTATAAACCCACATAAACCACCTAAATAAATACTACATGATAAGATTGTTCAACTTATTTTATTATTTGTTTTTCCAGGCCCACAATGATGAGTACAGCGCACGTGTGGCAAACAATGCTGCATGGTTTGCAAGTGTTAGTGAGTTATATGTTAATGTTGGTGTTCATGACATACAATACATGGCTGTGTGCCGCGGTCGTGCTCGGCTCTGCCACTGGCTACTTCCTATTCGGCTGGCGCGAGTCCGTAGTCGTCGACTTCACTGAACATTGTCACTGATACAGGCTAATCGTGTCTACCATACAAGTATTACTGTTTAAGGTCGTAGCACATATATAAACTCGGAAACGGATCGTCACCGTATCGCCTCGCCGTCAATCTAGCGCGTTGCCAACCGATCAGCAGCTCCGAATCAACTGGACTACGGCTCGGCGGGGTGCCGCCGCGCGGATAGTCAGTATTCGAACGTGAAGTGTAGATGAAGGAACGCAAGCTAGGGTACAGAGAGTCGTAAGATAGCTTACGGTGAGACGTAAGCGCGGGTACGGCAAGTCGACCACGCACCGTACCGCGGTTCGTGAGCTTGTCCCGAGGCGAGGCGATTACGTTACGATTCCGATTAGTGTGCGTTGCAGTAGGGAGTTTCATACAAATAATACTAAACTGCTCGAGTTGATATGTTTACGTTCCGTTTACGAGTTGATATGTGTGCTACCCTTAAGAGGAAAGGGTACCGGGGGCTTTCTCCATACAAACTATTACAAACGTAGTCGACTGTTTTCTCCCTGGATAATGACACTAAAGCAAATATTTTTTGTGCATAAAACTTATAACTGCCATGACCATGCCCCTATTTTTTGTTTTACTTAATTTTTTTAAATTTAATTTCTATGAAAATAAAAAAATGAAAAAATCAAAACATAGGGGCATAGTCATAGCAGTTATAGGTTTTATGGCACAAAAATATTTGTGCTAGTGTCATTATCCAGGGAGGAAACAGTCGACTACGTTTGTATGGAGAGAGCCCAGGTACCCTAACCTTGCTATTTGAGAAGCTCAAATGTTTTACAATATCATTGTGTTATTATGATGTTATAAGAAGAAAGCCTTTATATAAGTATGTTGGGCAATGTTTATATACCAGTTATATATTTTTAGGATTATACATGTATTTAGGTTATTGTAATATAAAAGCTTTGGAGACAATTTGGTTTATTTACTTTTTATACACAAAGCAATCATATTGTTATGCAATAGAAAAATTTACAGGTACATTGGTAGCTTGTATTTATTTATTTAACACACTATGTAGTGTTTGGTATGTATTTATGTCTGGTTTGACTATGTTTCTTTAAATTAGAAATACTGTTACATTTATATTGGCATGTCGGACATTGATATGGTCTCTCTTCGGTATGGAGTCTGCTGTGAGTTTTCAAAGAGTTGGCAAAGTTTGATCGGAAGGAACATCGGTCGCATAAGTAGGGCTTCTCGCCAGTATGTATCCGTTTATGCTTGGTTATGTTAGACAATAATTTAGATGTATATGTACAACTATCAAAACCACATGAATATATTTTTAAGTTATTGGGTTCTTTTAATTTTTCTTTTTCACCTTTATGTTTATTCCTGAAACAATAATAAGAATGGTTAAGTATAGTAAAAGAATGTTAGCAGAATTATCTGGCTAATATAACTGCTAAAGGAAGTTTGTGAATGAATGTTTTTGCATCTTTATACAAAAACAACTGAAACTAATTGTGATAAAACTTGGGCTGCGGTCCGAAATCGACTTTTAGCGCTGTCAGGCGCTCAAACGCGTTCCGAAATGCCGTGAGCGTGCTCATGACCGCTCACGAAAGACTGTTATGACGTCATGAATACAAAAGGAAATACGTGAGCGTGAGGGTACGTCTCCGTGAGCGATCTGTCAAGTTGATGTTTGCATCAGTTCTTTTGCGAGCGAAATTCGAATTTGATTATTTTATCATGAGTTTAGAAGTAATTGACGACCCAGTTGGCACAATGGTCACCATGCCGGACTGCAAAACACGGGGTTGCGGGTTCGATTCCCGCCTCAGACAAGTATTTATGCTTAGATATCCGTCAGTGGTCTGGTTATTTCTATGTATTATAAGTATATATTTACAAAAGAAAAGTATATAAGTAGTTTAACCGTTGTCTAGCACCAATAACACAAATCTATTTAATTAGTTTGGGGTTGGATGGTGATTTGTAGTATAAACTGCAATATTTATTTATTTATCTCTCTGTGTTTTTAAATGTGAATACCTACCTATGTGTTACGAAGCACGAAGGAGCAATTTATTAATCGTATTTGCACACAACACTTCAAACAAACAGTAAAAAGTATTATAATTACATTTCATTTGATAGTTGGCGCGCTAAAACCCGGTCCGAAATCTTAAGCGTCGTGATAGCACCGTAAGCATTTTGAGTAAGCTTACAATATCGGACCGGGAGATTTGATCGTTAGCACTGTCAGCGCTATCACCTGTATTCGGACCGCAGCCTTGGTATGTATATTCTTCTCCCCATATTTTCATGCAATCGAGACTAATGAAAGTTAAACTGTGATATGCAGTAGGTACATCTACAAATATTATAAAAAGGAAAGATGTTTTTGTTTGTTCGTAACGAATAGT
This sequence comes from Idaea aversata, assembly GCA_907269075.1. Taxonomy (NCBI): domain Eukaryota; kingdom Metazoa; phylum Arthropoda; class Insecta; order Lepidoptera; family Geometridae; genus Idaea; species Idaea aversata. The sequence goes on from OU026084.1 coordinate 7,802,897, forward strand.
CTCCGAAATTACTGAACCGATTTTGATGAAACTTAAATAAATAAATAAATATTTCAGGACATATTATATACACATCGCCATCCAGCCCCAAGCTAAGCAACTTAATGCTTGTGTTATGGGTGCCAGATAACGGATAAACTACATATATACTTTTTTTTTTTTTGTAAATATATACATATTATACATATAGGAAACACCCAGAACCAGAAACAAGAATTTATGGTCAGCATAAATACTTGTTCCCGGCGGGAATCGAACCCGCAACCTTCTGCGTCGCAGTCGGGTGTTCGCCCGACGCGCCACAGAGGTCGTCATACTTGGTATGAGGAAGCCATAGAGCGCTGCTAGTGTATACATGTTTAGATAAAGTTACACCATTTATAACTTGAGATAAACTGAACCGATTATGATGAAACTCATCTGTAGATAGCTAGAAACCTAGATTCCCACGGCATCGGGACTTATGTGGGTGAAACCATGAGGGTTAACTAGTAATGTGAAGAAACTGTAAATTACAAGAATAAATGCATTGTCAGACAAAAGGAAGTAATGGATGGGGTTTAAATAATTGATCAAATACACACTTGAGTCTAGTTTTATAGACTGGGTCGCTAGTCTATAAAACTTTGGCTTCGCACTGCTATATTATGCATGTATTTATACATATAAACCTTTCTCTTGAATCACTCTATCTATTAAAAAACCGCATCAAAATCCGTTGCGTAGTTTTAAAGATCTAAGCATACAAAGGGACATAGGGATATAGGGACGGTGAAAAGTGACTTTATTTTATACTATGTAGTGATATGTACTATGATTATGGGTGTAGTTTTTGGATATGTCATCAGGAAAGAGATCTACACAAACACAAGCCGAGCTAAATAATTACAATAGGACTAAAAAATAGGAAGGTATGTACTGTACTTGTATACAGGCTGTTTTCCACAATTGGAACCTTTTAAATTGGGTCCTTTTTGCGTGAGGATGTAGTAGGCTTGCCCAGCACCTACTAACCTCTCAGCTTAGTCGACCATGTCCAGAGGAGAGATCTTATCAATACTTCTGGAGCCAACTAAGCCGCGGGTTTCATCACGATGTTTTCCTCACCGTAAGAGCAATGTCAATTAGCACACATAAATTTTTCTTAACAAGAATCCATTGGTGCACGTCCGGCCTGGATTCGAACCCACGACCTTCAGAATGAAAGTCGAAGTATCTACCACTAAGCCAACTCCGCTCTAGAAAGGTATGTATATTACCTGTGAAAAACTGTATATTCCTCTGTAGTCGAAACCTCATCATGTTCATCGTCATTTGAAAAAGGTGTTGGGCATTCAACTACATGTATCTCACTGTTCTCAATTATTGGTAGGTTTATACGATTTTCTGCACGCATTTTAGACAACATTTCTGAGACTATAGATTTGGGCTGAGTGCTGAATTTCACTGATGATTTCTTACATGGTCGTCCTTTGGAATTTTTATGTTTATCCATTATGGGAACGTGTAATGGATTGTCATCACTCATTTTTGTAAATAATGAAATAGAGAAGCTTGAAGATTATTAAATTCTGAGATCATTACAATTGAAAAGATATCCAATTTTAAAAATTGTTTTCTCAAAACATTTGTTTACTTACACTTGATCAATATTTTTCTTGACAGATCTGTCAAAAAAATAATGGATTGTTTTTTTTTCCAAATTCTGACTTCGCACGATTGTGCATAGTTTCGCTCGCTACTTTTGTGGATTTATTAAAAAAATAGTGACATCTATAATTTTATTCAAAGACTTTTTACTTAATAGTGCGTTGAAAGTCCGTTGATGGCGCTGAAATCCAAGCGATACAATGAATGAAATGAAAGAATGAATGATTGAATGTGGATTGAATGAACTAAATGTCAATTTGTTTCCTAAACATGGCTGCCGGTCGGATCTAATGATTATTTTGTGGTTTTTGTTTCAAAAAACTGAGATTTTATTGACTCAACAAGAATCCGTCGAGTGTATTATTATGCCATAGTGAGTTTGGTTTCAACTATAATGACTTCCACACCCAAGACTGACAAATGCGGACAAGGTAAGTTATGTATGCGTAACATAGTTTAGGTGTATTAGCATAATATCTAATTAATTCCGTCTTCCCGGCTATAATTTACTCTTGCGAGAGTTGTTGTAACTTAGAAAGCGGCCAGTGTTTCACTGTTTGCTTGTAAATCTTCAGAAATTGTACTTAAAACCGTGTATTTGGTAAGTCCCTACATAAATGTAAATGTACATATTTACCTACACTAGTTCATAGCATTGAGTAGAGTCCGCCTATCCTGCGGATAAGGGCTTACTGATATGAGGTCAGTATTCCAAGCCAGGGCGGAAATTCCAGGTCAATGCAGTACGTAGAGCTAGCACAGTTTTGTGTAGGTTGACAAACCTAGCTCAAAATAACTAACAGCAAGAAGCAATACCATAGCCTGTTTTGATATCTATGTTCCTAGTTGTGAATAAATTGGTTTCTGTATATTTATTAATTGCTCATAAAACTTCGTGCAGGTGGAGGTGTTGCACCACTTCCACCTTCTGGTTTTTTTTTTTTTTGCTTTTTGTATTGTTAAGGATCTTCATAATGTAAACTTTGAACTTCATCAAAGTTGGTCGAGTAATTTGTGAGAAATATAGACTAGTAAATATGGTTTACTATATAAGGTATTACCTTAATGATAAGAACCCATGGACGTGACTTTAGTTGCTCCATTTCAAATAATACTTTCAAATATTTGTAATATTGACCTTTGTGAGCGTGACCACATGAATGACTTTGACTTTATATGTGTTAATTTGTCTAATTCTACTAAAATTATAAATGTAAAAGTATATGAACATATGAGTATGTGTATTACCTCGAAACTTTGTACCTATGCCCTGGATAGACATCATATTATTATGCATTGGACCCATTTTAATCCGATACTACCATGAGACTCCACGGGATGCAACTTGTGGTATAATTATTCTATGTCTACCAAACAATGTTTGGTTCAGGAAATCCGATGGGTGTAGGAAGGAAGATTATTTACGCATATCTTACCTACATTTGATATTAAATAATTTTATCCTTGTGTATACAAAATAGTCTTCTATTTAGGTATCTATTTTTGATAGGTACTTAACATACTATGAAACGAAAATAATACTCTACTACCTACAACTAATTGTACAAACTACAAAATGTCTGTTAGTTACTCAATCACCATTAAACCATTTAAGATGATTACATACAAATACATTTTATGATGAAATTTTCATTCCAGGGCATAGGTACTATTAAGTACCTACCTGTTTTCTATCATTAAATTACATTAAAATGTTATGTTATTAACCACTTCAATAGTCTGTATTCTTTTATTATTTCAACAAAGTCTAAGTTTAATTTATAACTTAAAAGTGATTTAACAAATTTTAAATGAGAAGAAATAAGTATAAAGCGTATTTTATAATGACAAAAGGATAATGTTAAGGAAGAGATAAGAGCTATCTAATTATTTTTATATGGATAAGTAAAATCAGTTTGTCAGAGTAAAATAAATCAGCATAATTAATTATTAAAATGAAAAACTTAAGTTTGGCGCATTATTTGGTTAACGGTTTTGATTTTTGATATTTAAAGGTGCCTTATCCTTTAAACATCGATTTAAATCCGATAACTCCACAAAATCGAGATTTACAAAGGTGAAACCACAGAGCTTTGGGTACCAAGTGATTCAGTGATGTTATTCCTTAGCTCTCAATCATATCTTTGTCACATAAGTGAGACATTAGCGAAAGTGTTACGCTTCATCAAACTGTTTACACGACACGACGTAAAAGTCAGAGATGATCTAAGTCTGTCCAAGATGGAACAAATCAGTTTGTTTGATGTCCACTTTGTGTAATAATTTGTTCAGTTTTACATAACGCCCGCCACTTTCCGTTAACAAAGACTCTTGAGAGTGGTTTGTGATTTCCAATCAAATAAAACAAAGGTACGGTCGGCAGTATAATTGCAGACCCACCGTAAAGTTCTAAAATTACTATGGTATGTTTTAATTCTAAAAATTTTAAACTTCAACTAAAGGCTGGTGCCTAGAATCTTGCTTGCGCTGAAAACATTCTTATAACAGCCGTTTTGGAGCTCTACGGTGGATCTGCAATTATACAGCCTACCGTACGTAGAAGTACAGCGGGTTCCGTATTACGAGAATGTTTGGATTAGTGCTCATTATCGACATTAATAAAGGTTTCCCTTGTTAATTAATTATTGTTTTTATGTTGTCTGTCATTAAGTTTTCAAACGTCTGAATTTAATTGGTTATGGGTATTTACTATTTCTGGTTTATAAATGAACATTTCCTTAATAATACATTATGATAACTGGAAACCCTATTTGGAATTCGTAACGGGACCACACGCTCTCAATAGGAATATTTGAATTAGACATTCCTGTACCGACGCAGCGCATGTAAACGCAAAATTATTATGTGTGCCGTTCACTTTGAGCTTCGGTTTGCGCCGTCAGATTACATATTTTATTTATGTTCCTGTGGTTTCGAGTTGTCCAAAATATTCTATACGCTTAGTTATGAAATTTCGAAATAATATCTGCAACAAAACCGACAAATAGAGATTGAGTAACGCAACTAGATAGATTTTATCTACCTACTGTTTTTACAAGGGTTCCGTAGTCAACAATATAGTTTTGATATCTCCGTCCATCTGTTTGTCTTTCTGCAGCCTTCCTCAGCAGACGCTCTTCGTATAAGACAGCTGCAATTTGGCGTGGGTACTAATTAATCACGTCAATAAACTGGTTGAAAAAAAACCTTAAAAAAAAGTTTTTCTGACACGCAATTTTTTTTTCGTGTTTCCCACAGCCCATGTCATTAGATAAATCGTTGGTGCGTGAAATAATTTTTCTGTTTGAGAAATATTAAGCTTTAAAGTGTCCCCCTGCCAGCCAAATGCTTGCTGCCAACTTCATAAATGTTTCTAAAACATCCATGGAGCTGGCAGCAGAAAAATTATCACAGCTAAAGTAGGCATAATCGATCAAAACTCTAACAAACAAATCCCATAAAAATGATTTGAAGTTTCCAACTATTAAACCGTGAACTCATTTATTATGTTCGAATATAAAAGTATTAAACAATAAAAAACTCTCCTCGAAGTCTGCATTTTGTGCATGCAACTACGGAACCCTACACTGCGCGTAGCTCGACACGCTCTTAGCCGGTTTTTATTGTTGGATAAAAATACAGACTGTTTTATTTCCAATTATTTTGTTCAAGTGTTTTAGTTCCTAATGGTTGTATGCCGAAGTAGTCACGAAGGCATCTGAACGTGATCGCGGTCATCCAATCTTCTTTACGTCGACGACGTATAATAAGAAATCCACGAGAGCGAGCTAGCGACTGTTATTTCTCCTAATTAGAAGTTTGCTGTTCCTGAAGTAAAATGTTGCGTTGTATTTTAGCGGGACATTGGTTAGTTACCGGCTTGATCTCCGGCAGCGATCTACGGAACTGAACTACAGACTTAGAGGCTGTAACGGGATCATGGCGCGCCCGTACTTCTACCGCCTTCGTTATAGCTATTTGTTCTATTTTGTTCGAACTTCGAGTGTATTGAACACTGCGCAATACCTGTAGAATTAGTGCCCTATACCTAAAATTCAGTTCTCAATGTTACAATATGATTTCCATCATGGTTAAGGAAATTGTTGTTCACCGGTTTCTTTTTTCTTGTCTTCATTTTTAAGTAGTTGTTTAAAACAACTGTTATGTAATTCAAAGTATCATGCTTATTTTTGACATTCAATGAAAGTAGCACGAAATTGTCGATTTTCTTGTATGACTCTACAATATTGCTGTATGGGGTCATCAGTAGTTTGTTCTACAGTTATTCGAACTATTTCATAATGCTTTTCTGAATATAGTGATCCGTTATACAGAGACCATTTGCACTTGCCACATGTTACCTCGATTATAAAGCTATTCTTATGCATATGTTCCATGCAAATATTTGTTGAGTGCATAAATAATTTTAAATCTGTGATTGTGTGTGCCAATTCAATGCTGTAGGTATGCATTTTGATTGATGTTGACAGTTGTCGAAGTGCGGGGTATGTCGACTGCCTTGACTCCATAAAGTAGCTCATCTGACCATAATTACTTTTAGTAGTTTATCTTGACTAAAGCGAAAGGAAGGATCAGAAGAATTGGTATCTTAACTGTTTAAGTTACCTTACCATAATCAATGTGTATTAACTAATAATCTCGTGTCGATTTATTAACGTTGCTATTGAGCGCAGCGCAGCTATAAAATTTTAATTCCTTGTTTGAAGTTAACCTTACATATTTTTTGTTAATATTACGAAATACGTTAATAATTACTGTATGACCTTAAGTACTGTATTTTAGTACTAATTATTTCAATTTTAGTTCCTTCCTTATGACAATGAGATATTAGATACCTAAAAAAATAGTTTTAAAATGCATGAATTCAACCTGTATAAATTTCCAAATATCACGAAATACGAGATAGAATTAGACGTGAGAATATCGCGTGTGATACGGCGATTTTATCCAATTATGCCTATTTACAAATTGCTATTGAAAGGCTTTCGACCTTCAATGCTGCATGAGCATAGATTAGCTCGGCAGACGTGATAAAAAACTATTTAATTATCGTCTTACCGTTATTTAGTTTAGTAACTTTAACAACGCACCATGAGCAAATAGTTATGTTTACCAATTTTACCATCGATTTGCTTAATGTCTTCTACAGTTTCTTTATGATGAAAAATTCTTGTAATTTTAACATTACGGTCTTCGGTCCCCTTGTGAAGTGGCTCGTCGTCGTGTTGTGATGGTATTTTCTGTCACCGCAATGTTGTATAAAGTCAGCCATCAGCTTGTGGTGGTTTTTGCAATTTACCATCATAAAAGACTAAATTACTAGTGTTGAGCAAGAACTGCATCTTGACTCTGCCGCTTCATGAGTTTATTTTTAAAACCTTATTAAATGCTTTTCTCTTTCGGTTCTCATTACATCTTCGGATGAACTTTGTGTTCCATAATTATTTTTGGAGTTGCGTAAATATTACGGATGGGTAAGATAAAAATTAATTGAAAATTGCATAACATATCGAAGCTCTCTTTTAATATTCGAAATCTGCATATGGATATATTCTGTATTTTGTTTATTAGAATAGTACCGATAAAAATTAAAGGCTTCCGTGTGTTCTGGATGCGATGTTCCTTTATTACAGAGTTTAATGATCGGCCAATCTACGTAGTAGTATAATATCCCGTTATGCTAGGCATCAAGATCGCGCCTAGCTTATTGGAAAGTGAGCTGCACGGACCGTGTCCGGTGGCTGAGTGCACACACTCGGACACCAGCCCTAATTCGATCAAACGTTATTTCAACTAACAAATTTTTATGATAGACTAGCTTTTGCCCGAACCTTCGTCCGCGTAAAAGTCCAAAATTCGAAGAAGATTGGACCAAGGAAACACGTTATCCCATCCAAACTTTGCCCCCCTTTTTCACCCCCTAAGGGGTAGAGTTTCGGAAAAATATTTCTTATCCGATGCCTACGTCATACAAAGAACACACCCTCCAAGTTTCAGGTCTCTACGATCAGCAGTTTAGGCTATGCGTTGATCCGTCAGTCAGTCAGTCATTGAGGACAAATAATTTTATATGTATAGAAGATAGATAGATAACGTTATTTGTATTTGTTGTTATTATTTTTTTTTTTTGTTATTTTTTTTTCCGCGCTGGCAACACTAGAGCGAACAGCTGAATTGAATTTGTCCCAAAATATTTTATTATTTTATTGGTTATTTTGTGTATTTAAAGCCCAATTACAATTTCATCGCAACTATAATTATAGTTAAATCAATATCTAATTGTTAAATAGTGTGAAAATACGTAAATAATACGTGAAACTTATGTCGATCAGTTATCGGATTGTCAACATTGTTTACTTGTGTTCTTTTGAATATTTTGTGGAGATATTCAAAGTGATTTAGTGGTTGGTGGATTTGTTTACCGTTTGTTCTCCTGGATATATGTTATAGTATATCCTACGCTGATAACAGCCAGGTAATTAATACAAATTCCATGTAAGTACAATAGTTTGACATACCGGTAACCTATCTACCCACTTGCTTGGGGAACTTCCTGCTCGTTTTTCCAGACGTATTTTACCTGTTATTTCTTCAAAATGCAGACTAGGAAGGGTTTCGCTGTCGCTTCTCGTCAGGAAGCGACGAAACTGCAAATGACTTTGCAACAATTAAAGACCGCTAATGAGCAGGTTGTTCAATTAAACAGCGAACGGGACGATAACGAAAGAGAACTTATTAGTACAATAGAACAAAACGGGAAATTAAAAAACCAATTGTCACAAATTAATGTTAAGTTGGAAGATGTGACTACAGAGCGGGATAACCTCCAACTATTGTTAGATAGGTTTGATAGTTGTAGTGCAGAGTACGAGCAGGCTTTACGACGCATATCTGACCTGGAACAGGAGCTCTGTGAGGCCCATCGACATATCTCACACCTTGAAGCAGCCACCCAGGAAATTACCACACAACAAAATCAATCATTATTTGACGAGCTCGTAGGGAGGTCCCCGCAGTTGGTTGCTGCTCCAAGGCCTATGCACACAGACATTATTGATCTCACTAACGACACTCCCCTACGCCGTTCAGTGTCAGCCAAGGTGCATTTGGACTTTTGCAGCAGCAAAAAACTTAAAAAATTTGTAAAAATTAATAAATTTATTAGAAAAAATAAAAATTTAATCAAAAATCATAAAAAACTATCTAAAAACGTTAAAAATTGTAAAAATAGATTGGAACTATTAGATAAATTGAGTTTATGCACGTTAGAATTAGAAAATTATCAAAGGCAACATGCAGCCGATACGAATAAATTTCAAATTAAGCTTAGACACTTGCAAGACTCACTCGAATCAGTGACTATCATGTATGATAAATCAAAGCAAATTATCAGGGAATATTCAATGGCAATGGGTAAACTTATTAATTCAACATCTGACTATGTGGACCGTTTTGACTCTTTGGCAGACAAAACAAGTTATGGCTGTGACCGCTGCAGCCAGCCCGAGCCTTTGAATACACCTTCCTTATCGAGTGAGCAGCTGTGTAACCGTGCACAGCTATTATGTAAATCTTCTAATTTAAGTTCTCAAATAATTAATAATAAAAATCAAACAATCATGTTTAGCGATGAAATTGGAATGGATATGGGCTCAAAATTAAACTTTTATTCAAAGGGACAGTCTTTTATAAATTACTGTATGCCTTCTGCATCCTATCACCAAATTATGAAAAGAATAAGTAGCTATAAATTTGAAAAAAATGATAATTTAATTATTTTTATTGGAAATAGGGGAAGTGTCAACAAACAGGAAATGTTGAAATATTGTGATACTTTGTGCTCCTTGAACATAGACAATATTGTAATGTTTACACTCCCCTACTGTAAAAACTTGCCAGCTGCGGAAAATACACTTAGACATAATTTAAATTTAGCATTGAACACTATATCATGTTATAGTAAAAAGTTCAATGTTATTGACACTAACCCTATTGTTAGTAATACTTATTATTTGACGAAGGGAAAGCACAAGCTTCCGGATTCAATCAAAAGACAGATAGCAACTTCGCTATGTTATTTTTTTAATTTTACAGCCAAGAATTTGGCTACATATACTGCGCCTTTTGCGCAGTTAAATGACATAAATATTATTCAGACTGCGGATAGTTGTCTTTATCCGATTAATTTAAATTAAATAATCAGACAAAAGAGGTACGCTCTTGCAGTAGTTTTAAGACAATGGAGATATCCTCTAGCACATTACCAAGTAATAATAATAAAAAAAATTGTTCAGATAACAATATAAGCCAATTATTGATTTCATTATCTAACGAGTCAAATAATAATGATTGCTGGAATAAATGCCCTAAAATAAATAAAGTAAATAAAAATTATGAAAAAAATATTACCCTGGTGCATCAAAATATCAGAGGGATGACAGAGGGCAAAATACTAACACTGGAATTGTACATGAACGCTGAGGATATTGACATTGTATGCATAACCGAACATCATCTCCGGGCTCACCAGCTCATGTTCAATTTCAGCAACCACCGGGTTGGCAGCGCATTCTGCAGGGTAAACACGGCAAAGGGGGGGTCTCTTATAATACTGAACAATAAATTAAAATATAAAGAAAGAAAAGATGTCGTGTCTATGTCTGTGGAATGTGTAACGGAAATATCTTGTGTAGAACTGGAGCAATTAATAGTAGTATGTGTATATAGACGACCTGTTTTTGAAAATTTTAAAGAATTTATTGAGATATTGGATGAAATGCTAACAAAATTATCTAAATCAAAAAAACAATTACTTGTATGTGGGGATTTTAACGTAGATTTACTGAAAATAAGCACCTTTTCCACGAAACTTCTGAATTTGTATAAATCACACAATTTATCTAACGTGTTTCTGGAGCCTACTAGAACCACTGACACTACTGCGACATGTATTGATAATATTTATATTACCGATAATATATCCACGATTAGCAAATCTATCATTAATAAATTAGAATCAGACCATAGTGGTCAGTTTGTCAAATTTGCTATTGTCATAAAATCGATACCAAAAAGGAAAATAAAGTACGTACCGGTGACTGCTGCTCGTCTGGAGGAACTTAGATTGAATTTAGCTAACGTTTTACCGTTTCTGCCTTGTGATACGGATCCAAATATATTATATAATAACTTTTTTTCGGTTCTTAATAACCAATTTCAGTCTATCTTTACATCCAGATCTATGGTAGTCTCCGACAAACGCGAGTTTAGTGACTGGGCAACGGTTGGTATTCACCGCAGTAGACATAAACTATATGAGTTATACGCGGAAAGACAGAGTAATACATCAGAGGAGTTTGGAGCCTACGTTAGAAACTATTCAAGGATATTTAAAAGAGTGTGTATTTTGGCAAAATCTCTCTTCATTAAATCTGTGATTAAAACTAGTGATGATAAAATAAAAGCTACATGGAAAGTAATTAACGCTGAAACAGGGAGAGTCGCAGCCAAAAACACCGAGTTTAAATTGAGTATTAATGGAAATATAACTAATAATGATCAAGATATCGCAAACGAATTTGAGATTTTTTTCGGTAATGTAGCTATTACTTTGACGAAGGCTTTAAATTCTTCTACCCCCATTGCAGAAGCTTTGCTAAAAACGAATGTACCAAATTGTAATAAAACATTTAAATTCCAATATGTTAAAAATCATGACATTATTGTAGTGCTTAAGCAAATAAATCTCAAGAAAACTAAAGATCTATGGGGGATGTCTGTCCCGATTGTTAAATCAATTATTGAACTGATTATACCAGAACTAGTCATTATATTTAATCGATGTATAGATTGTGGTGTGTTTCCTGATTTAATGAAATTGAGTAAAGTAGTTCCACTGTTTAAATCTGGTAGTACCTCAGACCCCTCCAATTTTAGACCAATATCAGTACTACCCACGTTAAGTAAAATTTTTGAAAAACTTATTTTAAAGCAACTACTGAAACATTTCCATGATAATAATATCTTACATAATAAACAGTTCGGGTTTAGTAAGGGGCGCTCGACTACTGATGCGGGTATAGCGTTAATTAAAAACATATTTGATGCTTGGGAGGAGTCACATGATGCGTATGGCATATTCTGTGACTTATCCAAGGCATTTGATTGCGTTCAACATAATACATTGATCATGAAACTACACCACTACGGTATTAGGGACGGCGCCCTGGATCTTATCTCTTCTTATTTGAGCGGTAGGATCCAGAGTGTTGATGTTAACGGGAAACGATCCCCCGGATCTGCGATAGCAATGGGGGTTCCTCAAGGATCCATATTAGGACCTTTCCTGTTTTTAGTTTATATAAATGACTTACCTTACCTTGTAAGGGACAACCATGGGATAGTGTTGTTCGCAGATGACACCTCCTTGGTGTTCAAGGTTAAAAGGCGTCAGTCCAACGTTGACGATGTGAACAATGCTCTCTCTAGAATAGTTGATTGGTTCAATTCCAATAATTTATTACTGAATGGATCCAAAACTAAATTAATTCGGTTCACACTTCCAAATGTAAAACAAGTAAAAACTGTTGTAAAAATTAATGATGAGGAAGTCGAATTAGTCAGTAAGGCTGTCTTTCTAGGTATAACTTTAGATCCTAAGCTTCAGTGGGGCCCACATGTGGAAGCATTGTCCAATAGACTTAGTTCTGCCGCTTACGCCGTTAAGAAAATTCGCGAATACACGGACATTGAGACTGCTCGCCTAGTCTATTTCGGCTACTTCCACAGTGTCATGTCGTACGGCATCCTACTGTGGGGGTGTGCTGCAGATATTGATGCTATTTTCATATTGCAAAAGAGAGCTGTCCGAGCTATCTACAAAATGGGCCCCAGGGAATCACTTAGAGAAAAATTTAAAGAGATAAATATATTAACGCTCTATTCACAATATATCTACGAAAACTTGCTCTACGTTCACAAAAATCCTGATATTTTCCGTAAAAACAGCGATATTCATAATTTCAATTTAAGAAATAAGGGTGAACTTACCGTGCCCGGTAGCAGGCTCCGGAAAATAAACAGGTCGTTTAATAGTACATGTGTGCTCTATTATAATAAATTACCTAAAGATGTATATGACATGTCCATTAACAGGTTCAAAACTTTTATAAAGCATAGATTGTGCAGTAAGGCATACTATGATACTTCGTCTTATCTTAATGATAAGAACCCATGGACATGACTTTAGTTGCTCCATTTCAAATAATACTTTCAAATACTGTAATATTGACCATTGTGAGCGTGACCACATGAAAAAAAAAACCCCATGAGTTTCTTGTGCCTTCTTCTCATTGGTGGGCGCGTTCCGAAGGCACACATCCTAACTTAGTTTTTAAGACGTTTTTATGTGGTCCTGTATACTTTTAAGTATTAAGTATCCAAAGAAAATAAAGATATTTGATTTGATTTGATTTGATTTGTACAACACAGAAAGAAACAGGAACACGATAAACACAAAGTAAAGTAATAGCTAGAAAGTATAAGTTGCACAAATGGGCGGCCTTATCGCTGAAAGCGATTTCTTCCAGGCAACCTTTGGATGAACTGATTCAGCTTTTATGGTAGGTTGTAAATAACTTAACTTTTATTAGACTAGATTATATAAGACTAGCAGCGCTGTGCGGTTTCACCCGCGTAACTCCCGATCTCGTGGGAATATCGGGATGAAAAGTAGCCTATGTTATTCCCAATGAATTAATGTATCCTCATTCCAAGTTTCATCAAAATCGGTCTAGTAGTTTCGGAGCCTATTCGTTACAAACAAAACCCTTTTATTATATTAATGTAGACTAGCGACCCGCCCCGGCTTCGCAAGGCTGTATTATGCATGAATTATATCTAAAAACCTTCCTCATGAATCACTCTATCTATTAAAAAAAACCACATCAAAATCCGTTGCGTAAAGATCTAAGCATACAAAGGGAAATAGGGACATAGGGACGGCGAAAAGTGTCTTTATTTTATACTATGTAGTGATGTATATATTATATCAGTCTTACTTTGCTTAAACCGAATAACTAATCACTCTGTACATATTTTTCTGAAATACCTATTGGGAAAAACAGACCGAGGATGACTCGTGATCGTGACTCTCTAGTTCAGTCGTGACATCTAACTTATTGTTTAATCTATTGTGTAAAAAAACAGACTTCTCTTTGTGCTAATGTACTACTGTATCCCATTTCTTTAGCTGTTCATTTTATAACCTCGATCATCATCATCATCCGAGCGATGTTCTCGGTTGCATCCTGTTTGGGAGCCCGGGGTCCGCTTTATAATTATTTTATAACCTCGATAGATACCGAAAAAAACTTGCAAGTCAAACATCATAAAGTGTTTTCAACAGGAATTGTAATTACACTTTCTTAACATGACGTGACAATTAAGTTTTATTCACTAAAGTGAGATTGTAACTACTTTTTATACGTTGACCTTTTCTCTTGGTCAAGTAACATAGATTTTGGACTCTGTATACAAAATTGTTGGACCCAACAAATTTTTGTTGGTGTGAATCCCAAATGTTTCTTTTACTAGCTCTATAGAGTCGCACTTCGTTGAATAATTTGCAATATTGTGTTATTATTGCGTAGAATTATTCTCCTCATATGTTTTAAGTATCAGTTAAATTGATCATGTAACTAGATATTTGGATTAGTTGGCATTTCCTCAATTGTGATTGTTATGTAGAGTTTCGTTTTGTGTCCTCAATATCTAGTGGTCTGTATCGTTGACGTTATCTATACTAATATTGTAAAGCTGAAGAGTTTGTTTGTTTGAATGCGCTAATCTCTGGAACTACTGGATTGAATTTAAAAAAAAAACTTTTTGTGTTGGATAGTGCATTTGTCGAGGAAGGCTATAGGCTACTTTTTATCCCGATATTTTCACGGGATCGGGAGTTACGCGGGTGAAACCGCGGAGCGTTATAATTGCATCTAGCTAGGTAGTTGACTTTGTTATAGTCTATCTACCAATTTTGAAATTTGTGTATCGGATTGCAAATGCATGATATTCTGAGTAGTTTGACCTATAGCAATCAAGGATGAACTTGTTATATCGACAGTGAATAATTGGAAACGTTACTTACTCTTCCTTCCTTCGCCTCTCTTTAATTTTTACCCGGTTATTTTATAAGAGTTATTTTCACTGACTGTTAAAGATACCAAATGGTTTGTGAGTTTCAAACACTAGATCATAAGAAACTAGTTGAACTTTTTCGTGTGTTATGTAGTCAGGAAGGCATTACCAATGTTAGGTAATACATATTCGGCCAGTTGTAAGGACAGGTGTGTGTATTGAGATAGACGGTAGAGATGCGCGCGGCGTAGGCACCACTTTCACTCTCGATGGTTTGACATGAGCGGTGGCGGGCAGTGGCAGGCAGAGTGGGCTCAGTCTCCGTAGTGGTGTCGCGCCGCCGGCTGCATCGGCAGACTCGCGAAATCTCCGCAATCCGCGGCCGATCGACACCCTGTGTCAATAGTGTCGATACTATAACCATGCTTCGATACGCATGAACTAGCGAGCTTGGCGCTCTCATTACTCTGCTGGACACCATCATTATTCAATTAGACACCGGCGGTTCTATTTACTTTCGTGCAGTGAAAACAGTACCTTTTAAGTTTTATGTGGAATTTATAATAATCTTAATTATACGCGTGAATTTTAATGAGAAGTGGTAGGAACTAAAATGTTTCAGTGATGACCAGACGACAGTCGTAAATTCCGATGGCCAAGTTCTCTAACTTAATAACTTTATTTTAATTTTGCATCTTTGAGTAAACTATCTTAATCGTACGATACGATATTTCTGACATTGTTTCGTTAATAGTGCTGATAGTTAATGTTATTGTCAAGACTACAGATTTGTTGAACATAATTATTTAGGCTGGTGTAAATTTAGCCTGCATCTGCTTTGGGATTGTAGTGTCAAGGTTACATGAACGGACTGGACAGCAGTCAATGTGGAGCAAACGCCCGTGATGCTCACATGACGAACTGAGACGGCGCGAACCCAATACATAAATAGTCTAAATAAATAATGATCTAATAGTATCCATACGGTACCTACATCTATTTTCGATTGTGATCTTACAGTGAAACTTGGTGTATTATCGACGTAATGTTCATTATTTAAAAGTTTTATTCCGTGCAATAGTGAAACGCAAAAACAAGTTGTCGTAGTGCCAACTTTCAACGTTTTCTAAAGGGCCTCCTTTCCTCAATTGCAATAGCATCCGCTTCAAAGGCATCTCCGGTTTATATGGAAATATTCACAAACAACGGTGAAGACACTGTGTAAATAGAAAATTTACAAAAGATATGACTTGTAACAATCGTTTGTTTACCAATATTCGTAAACACATGGAGAAAAGCAGCTAACATGCCTCATTACGATGAAAGTTTTATTTATGACGATAACCAGAATCAAAGAAAAAACAAAAGAAGCTATCGTGTCTACAAAAATGGTTTGACCCCGCAACATGTTTTGGAAAAGTCAGAAGTGTTACACGATTTGGAAGAAAGAGGAAAAATAGTACTCAAACGCAACATAAAAAACATTAAATATCGTAGTAATCGCCAAAAGCCAGAAATACAGAAAAATGGTAAACCGAGTATTTATAAAACTCCTGACATCATTGTTGATCATTATTATCCCCCGATGAGTGTTTTTGACCCAAATAAGTTCAATGATATACGTAACAACAATTATTCATTATTGACACCTTGTAAGAGTTTCGATAACTTGACGTTGAAAAATGGTAAAAAGAAAGAAAACTTTATGACCAAAATAAGGAATGGCATTAGCCTACAAAACTTGACAGACGATGGAACAGTGAAACACTACGTTTCTCCGGTTGAAGACCGCTATAGAGCTCGAAGAGAAGATGCTAAAAACTCTTATTCGGTTTTGGAAGCGAGATGCAGGCCGTTGCCACGGAGAGGATCACAGCCCACGCCTGCTCCGGGCGTTGGTGTCTATCGGCAAATTAGCAACGATGGAACCTGTCGAAAAATAATTCCCGGTATGATTTCTTATACTTTTATCCGATTGTGGAGGAAGGTTATGTTTTACTCTTCAATTTTTTATCGAAACTTGCCGTCTTCTGTTGTCTTTCCATATAATTTCAACTCGGGATCGGCTTCTAAAATATTTCTTAAACTAGTCTGCTTAAGATTTGTGTATTTATTATACAAATTTAATAGTACTTACTACGGTAATATGATAGCACGGTTCAGTATCACATAGTTTATTATAATGACATATTTTGTTATTCGTTCTGTTTTCACAAAGCGAAACGGAAGAGTCGTTGCACCTGTAGATAGAGCTTTCGATTTTTCTTCCTTGTTCGCGTTTATCGTTAGGTAGTGCGACTAATGAATCGCTTGATATTGTATAACAAGACGTAAGAGGCGCGGGAACTGAGAACGAATTGTTTGTATTGTTTGTCATAATGTTAAGGCCGCAAGCAAAAACCGGCTGATGAATTCACTAAGTTGCCTGATACTAATCACGATAAAATTGCAGAGATACAAAAGAATTTTAATGATATTATGGTATCTTTATTTCAACTCCGCATTTCAAGTTAACATTTGAATGCTTAATTAAATATAAAAGACAACTTTCGTTTTCTAAAGATGTCAGTAGGTTTGACCTAAGAATATGTAAAATTCGCGATTTCTCTCTACGTATTGATTAATATTTCACACAGTTCAATCTAGCCCCAATATATGCAGTTATTTGTTTTACGGCGGGAAAAACGCAATACCTGCTATGAAATAAATAACTTTTGTTTTCTTTTATTTTCCAAATAACGTTGTGATCATGATATCTTAGTATTCTGATCTGCAAATTCCTGATTCGGTCTGTTTCACACTGTTACTGTTACCTCATATCAACTGTGTGGACATACTTTGAAATAGGATATTTTGGGTTACACATACTATCTGTTTCCATACAGGATTCGTTTTAAAAATCCTGTTTCCGCCATAAAGTTGTTATCATAAATCAATCGGTTTAATGTGATCGTTTTATAAGGAGTAGTGTGTGGACGGGACATGGTAGTAACCACAGGAGCTGCATGTTAAGCAGTTTGTTGTTTTTGAATGTGTGTGTTTATACTTATCGAGTAGTTGTGTGTACGTATGACGCACTCGGACTTGAGAAGCGAGCATGACCCTCGGTTAGGCGTCCGTCTGTCGCGGTGCGGTGCAGAGGTTCACCAGTGTACAGTCGTCATCGCGGCTTTGGGCGCGTCCCCTTGTCGCCTTCAATTGTATTTATAAACTCGGGCGTCATCAACTGCAGAACTGCATCATATTGATAAACTTAAAGTTCATTTATTACCGTAGTGTCTGGGCTTTTTATCTGGTGCGTTATAATGATAAGAATAAGTTTGTTTTGTGAACGACGACGACTAGTTCTAAGTGCGAAATAATTAATTACGTCATTATCTGGGTATGTTGTTAAATATAATTTTATGCGTAACTGATCTACCTACTACGGTAAGGTAGTTATCGTATTTAATTCACATTTGTACTTAATACAATTTATTTCCATTTTATTATAGCGTAGCTGAGATTTTATAATTATAATCTTCCTCATTTAGTTTGCCGATTATATGTATGTTAGCTAAAAGGTGACTTCTATAATATTTGTTTCCTATATTTAGATTTATCCTGCTATACTTTATTGAGGATAACTGTGTACCTACCTACTTATAAGTACTTTTCCATAACAAAAGATTAAAAAAAAACTGTAAATAAGTTTAAAATAGTATTTCTTAATGCGCAATTCATTTAAAACCATACAATTTTGCAGATACAAATATTACAGTTTATGGGACACATATGTTTAAATATTTTCCGTGAAGACTTACAACCTCTACCATATTTTTTCTAATATAACCTTGAAAATACCCAATTACAACTACAGAATTGATTGATACAACGCTAAGTAAAAAATAATCGAAACGTCCATCAAGGTTGAAATATTTAACATTGAATTGAACCTCTAAAATGTACATAAACGACAATGACCATAATAATATGTTATTTATTTTAATGTTTTGATTTAACCCCAATAAAATGTGGTCGATACAAGGCTACTGGCATTTTTACCTCAATTAAATATTCATCTTATTTTTATTTACACGAGCTGCTCCCTGCGGTTTTACTCGCGTTTGAGTGTCTTCAAAATTTATATTGATCTCCCATATTATTATTATTTATTAAGAGCCTACACTGTCCCACTGCAGGGCAAAGGCCTCTTCTCCTATAAAGACAGAATAACACAATATTTACTATAAACTATACAAACTTTATCTCCTCTTACCCCTTTTGAGGTCGCATTTTCTTAAATTCTTTCTAAGTGCTCGCCTGCGTCATAAAAGGAATTCCCATGCTAAGTTACAGACTCGTAGCTCTTGTAGTTTCAGAGCTTTCTTGTTGAGTATTTTTCTCTTTTATATAAAGACTATCTTTTATATACAGGCTAATTTTTTTATGTGGGCCTTCAGGGCTATATCTTAAACTATCAGAGATAGCGAAAAATGCTGAAAGGAGTTGCGTGCCCGATTTTGACAAAAACTAAAACTGCATCATTAGATTTTTGAAAAAGTCACTACCCTAGCCGGGAATCGAACCTGTTGATTTTGCAAAAAAATAATCATCCTATATTTTTGTACCAATCGATAGTGTTGCTGATAGAGATTAATTCCTGGAAACAAACATAGTATGGCAAATCAAAGGAAATGGCTGAATTTTGTAGTTTTCTGTAATTTTCACCTTTCTGTCTCTGGCAAAACAATAGTGTGAGACATAGAGGACAAGTGATATTATTCTAAATATTATGAAATAAGTTCTAAATGAAGTTATTTACATAAAATTTGTAAAAACAGTTCATATTTTTAGTGCAGCAGTTTTTTACATCTCTCATAGTTTAGGATATAGCCCTGAAGGCCCACATAAAAAATTCACCCTGTATTTTATGGCTTTTATAGACTAGCTTGGCTTCGTCCGCGTAGGAGTTGATTTTTCAAAATCCTTTCTTATCGGATGCGTACGTCATACAAAGAACACACCCTCCAAGTTTGAGGTCTCTACGATCAGCGGCTTAGGCTGTGAGTTGATCCGTCAGTCATTCAGAACAAAGCATTTTATATGTATAGATAAAGCTATACGTACGTACTATACTATACTGCCAGCAAGATATCATGTGATTCGAACAATTTCATGATCGTAAATCATTGAATTCTATATTTGATACTAGTCATTATTTCATATTTATTATTGAGTAACGTTTTATGCTTATCGCATCCATGTATAGTAAACATATCTACTTCACGATGGCCATACATTAAGGCTGCCTTGCCCGAGGCTAGGGGCAATTATACTAACTTCTTTTTGCTACGAAGGAATTCTAGGTGGGTTATGGAGTTGCTCATTATTGTGGAACATTACTTCAAAAGGTTTTAAATTGTTATGACAACGCTTATTTGCGGTAATTATGTCTTGTTGACGATTTCTCGTTATCACGAGATGTATGATTATTAGTGTATTTATTTTAACTAAGTAAGCAGTAAATATGTTATTTTATTTGATCTTAAACATATTGTTATCATAAAGTATGACAATAACGGGAAATCCAAGAATACTATTATGTTGTTCCACGATCAGAAAGGTTGTAAATGTTTTGCAATATTTGTTTGATTTATTGTCTGTGGTATTAATAAAAACATAACTATAGACTCTTGGGATTTTCGTCACTAGCTGAACATACTCTGTACTATGTTAAATACATGGTTTGACAAATATACTTACCTACTTGAAAGCTCTGAGAATAAGAATAAATGCATACGGACAAGGAAAAATATAATAAAGTTTATTTCATCCCACAATAAAAAACAAAAAGGTACATGGTAAACTTATGGGAACAAATTGTAGATTAGGACTAGGTTAGAATTAGGTGAGAAAAATAGGTACAGTCGGCTGCAGAATTGCAGCCCTCGGTAGAGTTCGAAAATTACTATTATTGAAATGTTTGCATTCTAATAATTTTTGTTTGATTAATTGATAAATGAGAAGACTTAAAGCAGGTGTCTAGAATCTTGCTCGTGTTGAAAACATTCTTATAACAGCAGTTTTGGAGCTCTACGGTGGGTCTGCAATTATGCAGCCGACCGTACATATTACAAAAAAAAACAGACGAAAACTACTTGTACTTATATACGGTCTGTTTTCCGCAACTAAACCTCTTGAGTTAGGTCCTTTTTACATGAGAAAAGCCTTACTATGTTCGTAATTAAAGTGTATTTCTTAGCCGATAATGATTGTCCTATGGTATTCATGCTCCTTTTGTTTTCAGAGAACGATTCGTACGAGAGCGGGTCGGGGCATCGCGGTTCGCTGCGTGGCGCCAATAAGTTGGCAAGACGAGCACGATCCTTCAAGGACGACTTGCTGGAGCGCATCTCCAACATGCGTTCTCCGGCACAACAGCATCATCCGCCACATCTATCATCTGCTATCAGGTAGGTTCTATTATCTTAGTAGTAGACTCTAGGGTGCTAGAGGTTGCGTTGTTAGGTAGAGCAACGTTATTTGAAGCTTCTACTTTGTTTACCATTATGGTTTAATTATCCACGTTCTCCTCAGCAGTATTTTTTTATGATTAATTCATTACCAAAGTCAGTAGAAGTTTAATATTTACTTGATGTCTTATAGACAATTATAATAGAGCAAAAACATTAGTTCTTTTTCTGTAATTTTAGTTCAAATCATAAGTCATTTAGGTTTTTGAGCATAGAAAATACTTCATCAAGCTGACACAGATTATCCGATAGAGTGGACTAACGAGGAAAGCTGCAAGAGTAATAATCATTGCTATACCTAAAGTATACAGCATACCTAGGTTGTTAAAATTAATTTGTCATACGTAGGTGCTTCTGCGATGGTATCAGTACCTAAGTTGTTATCTAGTAAGTTGTGTACATTCCGATGAAATCTTCAAGAGTGAGTTTATTGTTTCTTATCTATATTGATAAATTTACATACACAACTTCACTATCTAAACTGTCAGCGGTATAAGAAATTGTCGTTTATTTTAACAGTTTTATCTGAGCTGCCGACGCAGCAACAATGCCATTGTGTTGTTTAGTGTTTACTTTGATTTAATTCCTTGAATGGTCACGTGTTAATTAAACTATTAGTGTTGAAACTTAGTGGTGAATAGTCGTCTAAATTGAAATCACTACAGACATTAGTCTAATTATACGTTCGTGATTATGAGTCATGATCACGACCTGCGACGTCGCTGTCTGTCGCTCTCATTAGGACGTCATACGTTGAAATCTCATTAGTTTCGTGCGTGCATATCGTGCAGTGTTAAGTGATTACATTTTAATGTGCCCGCGAGAACTGTCACCGTGGCCGGTTCGCTTATTTATTTGTTTTGCTACTGGGCGTCTTTTTTTTAGACTGCCGCTGTTCGAAAGTAGTTTTGTGTAAAAACGATCGACTAGTCTGACTGAGTGCTCTTTACGGTTCAGGCGTGGTTGGTTCAGGTGTTTTTTTGCTAAATGTCGAACTCGGTGCGGACGCCCGTCGGTGACTGGTTTAACAAACGCACAAACAAGCTACACAGGAGATTCGCTCACAATGGAAAACGGTACGAATTGGTTAAATGTTACGTATTGTATAAACAATACACACCGGATGTTAAAGTGCATTGCCCGAGGTTACACTTTTACATAAGATAAAATCTTTACATTTATTTAGTAACCATACTTATTGGTGAATTATCTAGGTTACTGCACGGAATTTTCTGGGTTTTAAACGTCAGTTTTATCAATTCAAAGTGAATACGTTCTAGTCAGTGTAATGGAACAAATTCTTCAATGGTTAAAACAATAGCCATGGAGCGGAGTAGACTGCGAAACGCTTAACTTTGATTGTTTCATTTTGTGTATCCATAACTAGTGTTTATAAACATCTGAGGAACAGGTTTTGAATCAGATTCTGAATTTAGTACCCTAACTTGTTTTTTTTGTGTTTCTAAACCAAAACATGACATTCACATTTTGATACATCATTTTAACATTTCGATCACCAATAAAAATGTTTATTTGCGTTTGTGTCATTAAAATAACATTGAGTAGAATCGATTTGCGTGCTATGCAAAACAGATATTTCGCAATGCATTCCAGCCAATGTCATTGCTCGGTCCTGTCGCTGGTGAATAGATTATCTGTTTTTGTCAAGTGGTGTTAGTAATTAAATTTAGTTTTTGGTTTAAAATAGAATGTCGTGCATCAGTAGCGTTTTCAGAAAGTGTTGTTTGTCGCGATTCGCTTTGAAATACTTAACAATTTGTAAGCTAGGTAGGTAGGTACTCTACTTAGCGAATATTGGTTTTTTCCTTTGCCCAATGACATTTTTTTTTGCGGGAACAGTGACAGTGGTAAAAACATAATGATTAGTTTGTTGACTTATTGCCTTGATTCGTTACGGTTCTGCTTCTGGTCTTATAATGGTGATAAAAAACCTATTCAAAAACGATTTCCTATGAAGATTTGAGTGTCTTGTTAATAAATAGTTAACTAGCGACCCGCCCCGGTTTCGCACTGCTATATTATGCATACATATATACCTCTATCTCTAAAAAAACGCATCAATATACGTTGCGTAGTTTTAAAGATCTAAGCATACATAGGGACAGACAGCGGGATGCGACTTTGCTTAATACTATGTAGTGATATTTTTTATGTTATAAAGGTAATGATCGTTCATGCAAGTAGGTATTGCAAGGTATAAAATCCAAATAAGCATTATGTGTACTTAGTGTGAGTTGTCATTGACACTGACTCATTAACATCATAGGTTTTGTAGGGCGTCATCATTGACTGGACAAATAGGTATATCTATACTAATATTATAAAGCTGAATAGTTTGTTTGTTTGTTTGAACGCGCTAATCTCAGGAACTACTGGTTCGAATTAAAACAAAACTTTTTGTGTTGGATAGTCCATTTATCGAGGAAGGCTTTAGGCTTAATAACATCATGCTGCCACAAATAAGAGCGAAAAATCACTAGGAAATGTGGAAAAAACGGAAAAAAATATTCATCTTTGAGGGCTTCCGTTTTTTGTTTATACGCGCTGATCTCAGGAACTGATAGATCGATATGAAAAATATAGGCTACTTTTTATCACGATATCCCACGGGATCGGGAGTTACGCGGGTGAAACCGCGGATCGCTGCTTAAAACTAACGTGTGATGTAAATCATTTAAAAATGTAGATCATACCTACCTACTACGGATAAACTACTGGTTGTCCAATGTCCACTAGATATAACTTCTTGTTATTAACCAATTTGCGCGTAAAAGGAAATAAATAAACGTTTGTGCTGATGACGTAACGATTGTTTGCGTTATTACTGTACGTAAAGGGGAACCTATGATTAAATAAATGTTAGTAACAGTTCAGTTGACGGCCTTAACCAGGACAGCAAGGCTGTAAATTGTCACTATTCATCACCTTGTTTAACTTTCGGTGAAACTATGAAGCAGCGCTGTAGAAGTATCAGCGTTGCATCACTACATGATGCTTACGGGTATTTAAAGCGCTTTGGCGAAGCTGCATTGCAAGTAGAGCCTCCGATATCGAAATTACGTGCGGTTAAATTTTTATGTGACGTGACCAAGTGAGCATTGTTTAATTTGATACATGTTAATTGTGTTATTATGGAATGCTCCGATGGAATTCTCATTTGTGTTGTGAATCTCTTTGAGAACAGACTGTTTCAATAATTTGGATAATTTAATCAGTGATGGAAGATGAAAACTTGCAGTCTTGTCAGTGTGTCGCTTTTTGGCACAAGTATAAACATTCTGCCTTCGATTTAGGACGATCATAATAGTTTTATAAATACAATATTTCAATTTGTCTTCTTGTTTCAGATCACATTCCCCACTTAGTCCGAAACTTCGGAACATGGGGAATAAAGCCAACGCAAACGATGATGGGGAAATCACACCAGCCAAAGAATTGGAAAGACTTGTCAAAGAGGTAAGTATCTATACTACGAACGACTATAATAATCTTTATTGTTTACAAAGAAGGATTAAGCTTGATTTTTTTATAAAAAAAATGGGTGCGTGCGTGAGAAGTTATATACGTTCGTTTGTCTGTCCGTCTGATTTTTAATTTTCGGGCAGCTTCAACCGGTTATTTTAGCGTTAGTGATGCGTGCGCATCCTAAAATGTCACTCTCGCAGCTTCAACCTGTTTTATTTTTGTGTTACGCAGCTGCAACATGTAACTTTTGTGTTAAAATTTCACTCATGTTTTTTTCATAACGCGCCTAAAGAAGTATAACTTCAAAAAATAAAGTTTCAAATTCTTGTTCACAGGTGACTTTTGGCTTAAAACATTTTTCTGATGTCATCACAAAGAGGAAATTGGAAATGTTACCTGACAATGGTACGATTGTGTTCGAATCCATCGCAAATATACATAAAGGTAAATCTGAATTTATTCATATGAATATTGTAAAGCTGAAGCGTTTGTTTGAACGCCCTAATCTCAGGAACTACTGGTTCGAATTGAAAAATTCGTCTTGTGGTTGGATAGTCCATTTATCGAGGAAGGCTATAGGCTACTTTTTATCCCGATATTCCCACGGGATCGGGAGTGATGCGGGTAAAACCGCGGAGCACTGCTAGTTTATTCATATTTCTAATGACGAAACCACGGTTGACTAATAGCTTTACTGTTGACGCTATTAATTAAATTCTCGTTACCTTATAGAGGACATTATGTAATTGAGTTTTAAACCTAGAATTTTATGAATAAGAATATTGCTTTGTTTTATGGTGACTCAAACAATACCATGGGCGTAACGGGTTCGATCTATGCATTCACTTGTAAAAACACATTAGACCTAGTCCCCCTAGTATTTTTTTTATTAATAAAATTCTAAGTTTAAAACTCAATTACCTTAAAGATAACTTTAATGACACTCCCCCTTATTCCAAAACGAGGTTTAAGGATAATCCGAGATGTGGATTTAAACCTTAGATTTAGACACAAATTTACTCGTGAACTATAGTCTAAACACTATCCCTATAAATCTGGGTCTAAATCTAAGGTTTAAATCCATATATAATCTATAGGGATAGTGCTTAGACTATAGTTCACGAGTAAATCTGTGTCTAAAGCTAAGGTTTAAATGCACATCTCGGACCATCTTTAAACCTGGTTTTGGAATAAGGGGTTCTAAGTTAAATTATGTAGGTAATAAATAGGTAGGTAAATGTTATTCGATTCCAATTTTAAGCTACAGAGTAGGTGGGTAATTGTCTATGATAGATAGAATGAAGTGTGTAGATGTGTCAGTTGTCGCACATAAAAGAAGCAAAGGTACACAATACATCTGTAACATACCTACTATTTAGTGTTATTCCATTGAGCACGTGGTAAACACTATCCCTATAGATTATATAGGGATAGTGTTTAGACTATAGTTCACGAGTAAATCTGTGTCTAAATCTAAGGTTTAAATCCACATCTCGGACTATTCTTAAACCTCGTTTTGGAATAAGGGGGAGTGTCTTTAAAGTTATTGTGTAATTGATGTTTTTTGTTTTATGTTTATTCAATCAACACCATGGGTGTAACCTAATGCGTACACTTGTAAAAACAAATCAGGCTTTACGCCCGTATTCATAAACAGTACTTAAGTTGCTCTTGGATAAGTGAACGCTAAATGCGGCCCTATATTTGGTAAATTTTGTGCTGCTCTCTTATGAGGAAAGGGTACCGGGGGTCTTTCCATGCAAACTATTACAAACGTAGTCGACTGTTTTCTCCCTGGATAATGACACTAGAGCGAATATATTTTTGGTGCATAAAACTTATAACTGCCATGACCATGCCCCTATTTTTTATTTTTATTTTTTTAAACTTCATTTCTATGATTATTAGAAAATAAAAAAAACCAAAACATAGGTGCATAGTCGTGGCAGTTAGAGGTTTTATGGCACAAAAATATTGGTACCCTTTCACCTGTGTTTTTCAACCTTTGGGTCGCAAAGCCTCACTCGGGGGGTCGCGGCTAAACGATAAAGTAAGGTGTTTGTAGTTCCTGCACTATAATAAAATACTACTACAAAAACTTTTTAAACAAACCAAATTGGTACTCAAAGTTTTTTTTTTGCAAAGATGTTGACCATAAACGACGTTTTCCGAGGAAAACTTTTTTGTGTATATTTTATCCTTAGCTCTCCTTTGGAGGCTTTTGTTTAATATATTCAGGTGGCAAAAAAGATCAGCGAGAAATGCTAATTTTAAGTGCCAAACAGGGTTACAAAAATAAAAAATATTAAGGCCCTGGTGGGTCGCTACATTTGTTTTACTTGTAAAAGGGTCGCGTTTTGAAAAAGGTTGAAAAACACTGCTCCAGCGAATCATCGTCTTATTTTCAGCTCTATGCGTTCGCGCACACTATGCCATCTCATATGTTGATTGTGAATACGATTTTAAGTGTCTATAAAGTTATTGTGTTATTGAGTTTTAAACTTGGAATATGAATAAGTTGTTTTGTTTTATGCTTTGGTGACTCAAACAACAATGGACGTAACGGGTTCGGGGCCTAGCCTACGCTTGTAAAAACACATGATAGCTAGTACCTATAAAGTTAGCATTAATATTTTAATATTATATTTATTGTTTTAGCAATAAAACCGTATTGTAGTCGGTCACCGCCCCTAACAAGCGCAGTGAGACGTCTATGCACAGCGCTAGCTATGCTCATCCGTTTATGCGACGAGATAACAGCTGTTAGTTTGCGAGCCGATGCCGGTAACGAAGAGCTGGATACATCAGCGGCTGCACTATCCCCTGAGCATGTCAGCTCAGTTGTTAAAGGTGTTACGTCGGCAGTGGAAGAAGTGTCTGCACTCGCTCAACAACATATGACGAGGCCGGCTTTGTCACCGAGACCAGCGCTGGTGTCACCCAGAGCGTCTACACAGAGGAACTCTTTACCAGGTAACTAAATATATAAATATTGCAGGACATTCCACACATCGCCATCTAGCCTCAAGCTAAGTAACTAGACTTGTGTTATGGGTGCTAGACAACGGATATACTACTTAGGTATATACTTTTCTTTTAATATATACGTAAGTACTAGCTCCACGGTTCACCCGCGTAACTCCCGATAAGCTATCCTATTTTTCAAGTTGGATCAAACTGCACACGGTGTGCAAAGATTAAAATCGGTTAAGTAGTTTAGGAATCCATAGCGCACAAACAACGTAACACGTCACTATCACTACATATTATAAAACAAAGTCGCTTTCTCTGTCCCTATATCCCTTTGTATGCTTAGATTTTTAAAACTACGCAACGGATTTTGATGCGGTTTTTTTAATAGATAGAGTGATTCAAGAGGAAGGTTTTTAGATATAATACATGCATAATACAGCCGTGCGAAGCCGGGGCGGGTCGCTAGTAATTTATATATATTAGAATAATACATAGAAACAACCAGACCACAGACAAATATCTAAGCATAAATACTTGTCTGAGGCGGGAATTGAACCCGCTACCCTGTGTTTGGCAGTCTGGCATGGTGACCATTGTGCCAACTAGGTCGTCAAACTGTGTAAATAGGTCTACTTGTACTTGTATAAGGGTTGTTTTCCGCAATTAGACCTCTTTATTTGGGTTATTTTTGCATAAGGACAGAATAGACTTGACCACCACCTTTCCTCTCAGCTTAGTCGAACGTGTCCAAAGGAAAGAACTTGTCAATACGTCTCGATTAAACTAAGCCGCGGTTTCATCGCGATGTTTTCCTTCACCGTAAGAGCAATGTCAATTACCGGTCATAAATTCTTAAGAATAATCCATTGGTCGGGATTTGAACCGACGACTTTCGGAATGAAAGTCGAGGTAACTACCACTAGTTCAACACTGCTCTAACTAATACTAATCACTATCACTTCACTACATAGTATAAAATAAAGTCACTTTTCGCCGTCCGCCCTATGTCCCTATTTCCCTATGTATGCTTAAATCTTTAAAATACGCAACGGATTTTGATGCGGTTTTTTTAAATAGATAAAGTGATTAACGAGGTAGGTTTTTAGATATAATACATGCATAATACAGCCGTGCGAAGCCGGGGCGGGTCGCTAGTAATAATATAAAGCTGAAGAGTTTGTTTGTTTGAACGCGCTAATCTAAGGAACTACTGGTTCGAATTGTGTTCTTTTTGTGTTGAATAGTCCATTTGTCGAGGAAGGCTATAGGATATTTTATATTTCGACTGAACTGGGCACTGAAACCGCGGTAGCACTGCTAGTAAGTTTATAAATAAACTAGCGACCCGCTCCGGCTTCGCACGGCTATATTATGCATGTATTATACATATAAACCTTCCACTTGAATCACTCTATCTATTAAAAAAAACCGCATCAAAATCCATTGCGTAGTTTTAAAGATCTAAGCATACAAAGGGAAATAGGGACAGAAAAAGCGAGTTTGTTTTATACTTTGTAGTTTAACGTTATCAGAGGTATTCCTCAACTGTTAATGGCTTCGTGTACAGTAATTGTACAATAAACGGCGCAAGTTGAGCAAGGGACGTATTATTTCCAAATGTCAATGTTTCATCAAAATCTGTTCAGTGGTCTTTGCGTGACTGACCGAGAGTTAGTAAAATACATAATATTATTGTAAAATTCACTAACTCACGAATGTTTAGGACACCGAGTCAGCTATGACTTAAGAGAAAAGGTACCGGTCGCTTCTCCATACAAACGTAGTCGACTGTTTCCTCCTTGGATAATGACACTAGAGCAAATATTTTTGTGGCATAAAACCTATGACCATGTCATATTTTGTCTTATTTTGTTATGTCTTATTTTTATATATTTTTCTGTTTTTTAAGACATACTTCCTAGAAAATAAAAAAAAACAAGACATAGGGGCATGGTTATGGCAGTTATAGGTTTTATGGCCCAAAAATATTTGCTCTAATGTCATTATCCAGGGACGAAACAGTCGACTACGTTTGTATGGAGAGAGCGCCGGTACCCTTTCCTCTTAAATTCAATCCTTATTTCAAATATAGAAAGTGACAACCATTTAGAAATCCTAATTAACCTGTCTAATATATCAGTGAGATAGCCAAGCGCACATGTTGCACAAACGCAGATACGATCTATGTTGTCACATAATGATGCGTACCTAATCCTTTTGCTTGGGTTGCCTCTAGGGTTTACTCTTATATTTCGCAACTTTAATTTGCAATACTACGTTTATTGTCGGTAGTTTGCGACTCTTGATTGCTCTAACATTACGATGTTTATATAAAAGATTACACGTATTTGTTTTGTAGAATTCTTAAGGTATATTTAATTTACCGTAACAGGATGTAAATCACCAAAAAACTGTATTTTGTTTGTTTAATTTCTTGTTTAAAGACTTTGGTGTCCGTCCGTCTCTCTGTCTGTCACCAGGCTGTATCTCATGAACCATGATAGCTAGAGAGTTGAAATTTTCACAGATGATGTATTTCTGTTGCCGCTATAACAACTAATACAAAAACAGAAAAAAGTAAATAGGTATATTTTTTGATTACTTCGAGATAAGTTTTGTCCTACTTAGGCTTTCTAGACGTAAATTAAACTAATTCGTCGCATTTAAAATTAAATAAGTATTGCTAAAACAAAACTGTTTTGAATTGTGAAATTGAGCATGGAAATCTTGTTTTGTAAGCTTAATTGCAGAGCAATACTTGATTTTATTGGCATTTTACAAATACTGCCCAACTGGGCATTAGTAATCTTTGCAATGAAAAATTTATTTCTGTTCTTTTGCTAATAAAATAGTATACTGATGTAATTAGATTTCATAGAAGTTGTTTCGAGACTTCAAGTTCAAAATTACCTCTTTACAGCTTTTTAATGACTAATGAATGAGTTACTGCTTCCGCGTGAGTTTTCAGGATTATCTAAAAATAGTTTAATAACAGTAATCAGTTGTTTGAATTTGTCTTCTAACCGCGAGAGAATTGGTATCTTTTAGGCATGGCCTGTGGGTCCATATCTTGATTCTATTGTGTCTAAAATCTAGACGAAGTGGGCAAGCGCTGGTCTATTCGTTTCTAGGCGAGATATTATTCAAACCCTAGCCATCTATCTATAAATATAAAATCCTTTATCCTGACTGACTGACGGATCAACGCACAGCCTAAACCGCTGATCGTAGAGTTGAAACTTGAAAGATGGGATCTTTGTAAGACGTAGGCATCCGATTAAAAAGGATTTACCGAAATTCTACCCTTTTGGGGGTTAAAAAGGGGGCAAAGTTTGTATGGGGCAACGTGATTCCTTGGTCCATTTTCGACTTCTACGCGGACGATGTTTCGGGCAAAAGCTAGTATGTGTATACTAGCGACACGCTCCGGCTTCACACGGCTATATTATGCATGTATTATACATATAAACCTTCGTTTTGAATCACTCTATCTATTAAAAAAACCACATCGAAATCAGTTGCGTAGTTTTTAAGATCTTAGCATACATAGGGACAGTCAGCGGAAAGTGACTTTGTTTTATACTATGTAATGAAGTCACTCATGTATCCTTTCTCATTATTCCCAGATATACCACTAACCCCCAAAGAGCTGTCGCTTCTAACAGGCGAAGCGGGCAACGAAGCGGGCGGCGTGCGAGCCTCTCATTCCTCAGAGTCTGTGCTCGACGCGCCTGAATCGCCGCCTCCGAAGCCAGCCAGGCCGAACCGGTAAGGAACCTGTTTAGGCAAATTCAGGGGTGTTCAACTACCAGCTTATACTATTAATAATCAGTATAATTAATAAACTTACACATTGCTTCGATATTATGCATTTTCTACTGATGTAATCGAAAATCAGCTCTCAGGATTAGTAAGCTGAAGTGGCAATAGGCAGGTCATATAGCTCCGGACCGACGACATTGTAGCGGTCGCGGGTAGTCGGTGTATGGAGGTGGCTCAGGACCGCTGTTTGTGGCGTCATATGGGGAGGTCTATGTCCAGCAGTGGACGTGTATGGGCTGATATGATGAATCGAAAATAAAGATGAATAATTCTCAGATGATACAATCTTGCCTTGCTAGACAGTATTTGTTACTATCAAATATTAATCATTGAGATAACAAGTGATATCTACTCCATAAACAGAACAGTTTTATTTTTATCTTATTGAATACATACTCTTGCAAAATAATAAGAAATGGTTCGCCATCCCTGATACAGTTTAGATATTATACTCCATAGGATGTCCATTTGTTTTATAGCCATGCAATATTGTACGGAGGTAGAATGGACTACTTGGAGTATGTTTACTTTTATTGTAGCACTTTACTTGTGGTTATGTCATAGGATAAATGTTCATTGGCCAAGCATTTCTTTGCTGGTGAATGATTATTTTTCTTTTTTTGCATAATTTCTGTCTGATTACGTTTTTTCTTATAACTTGTAGGAGGTATAGTTGAAGTAAAACGCTCACTCTTTACCTGATTAGATTATTCTATTTTTATTCCTGAGATCCTGTAATTGGCTTTCTATTGATAAACTGTTGTCAAATTATTTTCATAATAGCTGTTTCCTGCTGTTTTATTTCCAAATAAATAAATTCATACATATATGTATGTCTATCGATGTATAGCTGAGAAACTACTGGATAAAGGGTAGGCAATAATATATTTGTAAGGGAAAGGACTTAGAGAAAAGTCGTGTGTTTTCTTTAAATAAGTTTGATAGTCGTTAAGATATAAAATTTGAAATCGTGCAGTTTTAATCTTAATTAACTTAACATATTTATCTTTATTTGCTATAAAATAATATACAAATGCGTAGGTATAGGTACTTCGGGCCCCTTAGTCGCGGGTGGGCTAGTACATAATATTTAAAAAAATGAGATTCAAAGAAAAAAAACAGTACCTAATAAATAATAATCCTATGTATTTATAAAATTTTATCGTTTTTTATACAAAACTTATACATTATTTTTAAAACTTAAAATTCAAATAAGAAAAATAAATGAATGATAAAAAGAATAATCCAAAAAAAGTAAAGTAATGAAGTTTAAAGTAGTGTATTTACTTCACAATAAAATATAACAATAAAATAATAAGACATAGAAGCAAATCTGTGAAATAATGATTATTTTAACATAATAACATCACATACTAGGCCGTTTCCATACAAATAGGTTTATGAATCAAATTATCTATGATGCAGTCATCCATATCCATTCACAGAAATAAAACCAATCTGTTCTGACATTGTTATCGATCGATTATCATAATAAGTAGATAGAGACGATTTATTACAATGAAATTATCAATAAACAAGTAATTTATTGTTAAATAGCTTCGATTATTTATTAATGAAACACTTTTTAAAACAGGTTTAAACAATAAGAGTAAGAGTTATTAAAATTATGCATGTAATGAGGTCAGAAACCTGTTTTTAACCTTTGTATCATAATACGATTTTTGAACGAAAGTGTATAACTTTTGGCCCAGCAATTTAGTCCGTGCATTGTCTGTTAGTAAATTCCTAGGGCTTTATTCCAAAACGAGGTTTAAGGATAGTCCGAGATGTGGATTTAATCTTAGATTTAGATACAGATTTACTCGTGAACTATAGTCTAACTAAACACTATCCCTATATAATCTATAGGGATAGTTTTTAGACTATAGTTCCTTATAAAATCTATAGGGATAGTGTTTAGACTATAGTTCAAGAGTAAATCTGTGTCTAAATCCAAGGTTTAAATCCACATCTCGGGCTATTCTTAAACCTCGTTTTGGAATAAGGGAGCTAGCGTTTAATTACGTTCTATTTAATAGTATCTTATTGCTTTATGAGAAACTTCATCAAAAAACAATCGTGCCAAAGTACTTTTCAACACCACATATTTATTCTACCATTAATTGCGTACAAGATAGTGGTTTAAAATGTCAATGAACTCTCGTAATAGCCCTTCAACAACTTTCACACATGGAGAAAACGTTATCGAAACTAAAAGGCTTCGGCTATGAACGGAAATTCATACAGCTATAACAGCTAAATTACTTTGTTATTCATTTCCCGCTTTCTTAGTCCTAACAGGTTGCTAAATACTCAGTGAGAGTGTTTTAATGTTACAGGAAAATCGAGTTGGCCCCACCTTTGCCGCCGAAGCGCAAGTCTGCGAACGAAAACTCCCTATTAGGATTATCCATTGACAGGTTCGTTAAGAGGAAAGGGTACCGGCGCTCTCTCCATACAAACGTAGTCGACTGTTTCCTCCCTGGATAATGACACTACCACAAATATTTTTGTTGCTTAAACCTATAACTGCCATGGCCATGCCCCTATGTCTTGGTTTTTATTCATTTTTAGATTATCATAGAAAGTAAGAGTTAAAAAAAAACAAAATATATTTAAAAAATAAGATATAG
Source organism: Idaea aversata (assembly GCA_907269075.1). Classification (NCBI taxonomy): domain Eukaryota; kingdom Metazoa; phylum Arthropoda; class Insecta; order Lepidoptera; family Geometridae; genus Idaea; species Idaea aversata. The sequence continues at coordinate 7,837,134 of OU026084.1, forward strand.
GGGCATGGTCATGACATTTTTAAATTTTATGCTACAAAAACATTTGCTCTAGTGTCATTATCCAGGGAGGAAACAGTCGACTACGTTTGTATGGAGAGAGCGCCGGTACCCGTTTCTCTTAATACATTTGAATAGTTGCCGACCTACGCTACTCTGTTAGCGAGTAGAAAGTCAACTTTGCCATATGTGTTAGTTTAACTACTACTGGCCATATGATTTACCATTTTTAGCCTTGATTAAATAATAACTGCCTACCGCAAAGTAGTTTTAGGTTTTTAAAGTGTTTAAACCCACACTTTGGTGTTAGACATTTTTATACCTAACTATAATAATATTAAGTAATCTATGCTAGTGGGCGAGTGAGGCTTTGACTATCAATTTCAAGATTAAGAATTCAAATTATATTTGTACTTACTCGAAAAAAAAACTGGTTGCCTGTAAAGTCGGTATACGGGCGAAAGTTTTACGTGACAACAACTGTGCTCGAGTGGAAGGGACGCGTGCCTTTCACTTTTTATGTCTGTCTCTCTCGCTCTTAGGCGGGCTAACCATGCCCGCGTGCCTCTCACTCGCTCTCATTGTGAGCGCATAACGTCAGCGGAGCGTAACGCAGTTTCTTGAAGTGTCACCCGGCAAACCAATTTATAAAACGTTGTCACGTCAAAATGATGCTTTTACTGTGAGGGATAATAATATAATCTACACTACATACAAAGGGTTTTTTTTGTTTGTAACATATTAATCTAAAATTATAAAAGCAGACTTTGTGGGTATCACTACTCACTATCTATGTCCTTATGTCCCTATGTATGCTTAGATCCTTAGCTTAGATCTTTAAAACTACGCAACGGATTTTGATGCGGTTTTTTTTTCCTTTCGGTCATAGAGTGATTAAAGAGGAAGGTTTTGAGACATAATATATGCATAATACAGCCGTGCGAAACCGAGGCGGGTCGCTAGTTTTTTTGTAATCGAAATGCAAGCGGAATGGTTATTTACGAGAATTGACCTTCTGGGTGCTTATATTCTCAGGTCCACTAAGTTAACGCCTGTAAGCTTAAAACTTAAAATGGAAACCAAATTAATGCATTAAGGCTGTTTAATCTGCCAAACGCAACGCAACAGAAATACCCGTCGCTCACAACTAAAATGGTCGATTGCAATGTGTTTTGTTTTTCCTCAAAAGTGCTGGTTCCAGTAGTAATTTAGTAAGCTGTGTACCAAGGTCGTTGGCGTATGAACCCACCTTAACTGTACCTTTTGTTTCAGATTGTCACTACAATCTCACAGCAGCGGTTCCCTGGATTCCATGTTGAATATATCTAACGATGAAGATCGTAACTCCAACATGAATGATTCTAATCATGATCACGTATTCACTTCGCCACCTAACTCAGATTTACTTGGTAAGAATTAAAATACTCTCAACGAATATTATAAATGCGGAAGTTTATTCCTCCGGTTTGGGAGGCCCAAGGAGGTAGTCCTTGGGCCTCCCAAACCGGAGGAATATAGGTTTCTTCCTCTTAGTGGGATCACCGCGTTAATCGACCACTTCTTCAAATAGTAAGAAACATTAAGATCTCACTGGGTCGAAGTGTTGCTGGCTCTGTCAGCCGTTGAAATAAGATAAGATAAACTGTGGAAAAGGAAGGACATAGCATGCTTTTTATTCCGATATCCTTAAGTGATCGAAATTTAAGCGGGTTGAGCCGCGAAGGGCAGCTAATTGCTTTAAGGAAAACCCTGAAGGAAAATATAATGTTTTTAGTTTGGTTTTAGCTGTGCATTGACCTAGTTAGGAGACTTTTAAACTGTGAACCCAAAATAGAGTAGGTATTATGCATTTGATCTTTACATAAGGCATCGTACTTAAATCTTAAACCGTTTTGTTTGGGACCTAAGATATATGTTTGGATAACCTCTGTGGCATGGTTATATGTGCAATTTTCAAAAAAAATCTGAATTCTGATTTTGATGTGTCCCATAAATTGACTTTTGTTTTTACGTAATATAAACACATTTTGTTCAAGATAACAATTACATAAATAAAAGCACTGAATTATTGTTTAAGATGTGGATTCTGCCTTACGATTTCCAATTACAAAAGTTATTAACAGGAAGTAACGAACATGAGAACAAAAGTTTAATTTTATCTTTTCTACAAAAAATCTGATAAAATCGACTGTTTTGTGATAAGATATCGAAAACTTAATATACAATTATCAATCCATATTACTATAAACGTAAAAGAGCATTAACTTACACTTGTTTTTCCGTAACTAACCAGGAAACAATTTTTGAATCCGGGGAGCACCACACAATCCAACAATGTTTTTAGATTAATTTGATAGATTACAGCAAAATAACTTTGTGCTACGTTCTTCTTAAATGTTTACAGTGCACAGAAAACCATAATCTACTTAACTTAATTTAAATTTTTTCGATTAATCACGTAACGAACTAGGAAACCGCAAAATGACCTTTTTTATGAATGTTAAAAAACATTAATTATTTTAAAATGATGCATTGTTTTCGCAGAATTGTTTATTCAAGTGATAAATGATTATAATCAGTGTAAGATAGTACCAAAAAGTTAAATGCAAACTCAATGTTTTCTTAAATATTCTTATAGAAAGTCAACACTGCTTAATGGGACACATCACTCTCCATACATTTGCACACTCAAAGTTCTAATTTTCAATATTTTTTTCATAAATGATCTAACTTTTACAAGAATTAGAGCAGGAATATAAACAATAATTCAGTGCTTTTATTTATGTAATTGTTATCCTGAACAAAATATGTTTATAATATGTAAAAAACAAAAGTCAATTTATGGGGCACATCAAAATCAGAATTCAGATTTTTTTTGTAAAATGCTCATATATAAAATTCTCATGTCGCGGTGTTAGTTACCAAACTTCACCTAAACGGCTGAATCGATTTGTATGAATTTTTTGTGTATATTCGTTAGGTCTGAGAAACGAACAACATCTATTTTTCATTTTTTTTCTTTTATTTTTTTTATATGGCAAAACAATGTTTGCCGGGACAATTAGTTCTCTAGTTGATGTTTTATGGAAATATTTATTGTAAAATATTAATGATTGTTAAACCGTGTTGTTTCAGGTATCTGTAGTTGTAACAGCAGCGAGTTGCGCGCGTCTGTCGACTCGCACGAGTCGCACCTGAACTCGACATCGGCGCACGCACACTCGAACCACAATCGGTATGTCAATCAGTATGTACCTACTGTTTTATTATTTTATTTGCTCGCTTCATGATCCGTTGCTTTTTCGTCGCTTGTTAGTTTCTGACACAATTTAATCATTGTTTATTTTTTAAAGTTTGACCTCGTCTTCCATATTCATACTTAAGTTACGCCACTGAGAATAAAACATCGTATTGAGTTTGTTATAAAGTAAAATTATTTAGTAAATGCGGCAAAGATACACCTAATAAGAAATCGCAATATGAACATAAATTATACAAGAAAAAACTTAGTATGGAGTTATGAAGTTGCCATATAAAATAATCTAGATCGGCCTAAGTAGGAATCCGATAACGACGTTGGCGTAATGAAATAGAAAAAAAAATTGAAATATTTATATTTCTATTTCTAAAACTTTTATTTTACACCTTTATGGCGTGGCAACTAGTCATATCTGCGATGAACTTGTATCTTTGTGGAAGATTGGGTTTAAACTTTGTTCATCTTAATTTGTTGTCTTCTAAGACGTTTAGGTTTGTTTTTAATGTTTTGTTAAAGTTTCTCCAACGAGTCTGGGTTCGTATCTGTCGGTCACTCAGAGATTTCAACAGAACACAGCTTCACGTCCTCGTTCTCTTCTCACCACTATTCCAGTCATGCTGATAGGTAACCTTTCTATGTTATTTTGTTTTATGATTGTTTGTTTTACTTATACACTTAAATGTTGATTTGATTCTCACTTATTTTGCACACTTTCTAATTATTATTAACTATTTCTTCTGTCACCTAAGATTGTTATTCGTGAATGTATCATCAATCATAGTTTGGTTTCGTGTACTTTGACCTATGGTATTATGTTTCCGAAATAGACGCGTAAGGACAAAAAAGCTATTATCGTTCCTTATACCAGAGTGCGTTTTATAAAATAGTTTATATGCCGTCATGTTGGCTCCCCTGTCTCCCTGAATTTAAGGTAGCACATTCAAAAGGCAATACTTGTTTTCATTGCTGCCAATATAACGGCATTGTAACCATTTGATGATACGCATTCTACCTTAGTAGAGTCTGGCTACCGAGTCTTGGCCCTGGAAAAGGGGCGGAAAAATTAAAAATCAAAGTATATTACTATTAAATTATTCGAATAACCTATTTTGATAATTTATGAATTATAAATCTTATATATAAATATAAAATATAAATATTGCAGAACATTCCACACATCGCCATCTAGCCTCAAACTAAGTAACTAGACTTATGTTATGGGTGCTAGACAACGGATATATTACTTATATACTTTTCTTTTGTACTTATAATACATAGAAACAACCAGACCACAGACAAATAAGTAAGCATAAATATGTTGGCCCTGTGTTTGGCAGTCCGGCATAGTGACCATTGTGCCAACTGGGTCGTCAAATTAATTGATCTAGCCAATTCTTTCTGAATTATTTACTTTTTTATTGCCGCCCTTGAAAAGGGCCAAAGACTCGGTAGTCAGACTCTATTGTAACATAATACCATAGACAATGTATCATCCATAATTAAATATACAGGTTTGAAAGGTCTGTCCATTAGGGTGGAGCGAAACAGGCCAAAAAAAATAAATTTTCTTTTGATAAAATCTCCTGTATTGTTAATCGATGACCCTATGAAAAAGCTTCATTTAGACAAAAAATCAAAAGTCTACGACTTTATCTTCAGGTGGCGCACTGAGAAGGTAGTTTATACAAAATTTACTTTTTGACTTTTATATTCTACTCGCAAATTTAACTAATTTCAAAACTTTTTACAATAAAAATACGGTTTTGACTTTCTTCGATGTCTTATTTAATTAACAATACAGGAAAATCGAATTTCAAAAAAAAGTTTTTTCGCTCCACCCTACTGTCCATTCTTGTATGTTTGATAGTCTCAACGCTTCCTGTGTTGTTTTTGCAGTACTTTAATTAACAGTACAGACTGTGTCAGCGAAATGAGATGCACGGTACAGAGCTTTGAGAGCCGCATGAATGTAACAAATATGAACAGTATAACAGCGCACCATTCTTCAAAGTGAGTGTCCCTTCTTGTCTCTTTTATTACACGAATCTTTTATGTATGTATGGGTACATTTTCGATATTGTTCGGCAAAACGTAAACTACCTAACCTCTAACAAACCTTATCCTTACCCAAAACGAACTCCAAATCAATCTTAAACCGGTTGGTTGAGTTAGGGCCTTCAACCTAACCCTTTGGGTTCAAAGTCTCTAAATTGTGGTCACAATTTAGAGTCAGGTAAGAGGGTTACGTTAGGTATTAAAAAAATGATCTGTAAAGTCGGTTTACGGACGATAATTTTACATGAATACGAATGAATGTCTTAAGAATACATTGATGGTAACAACGACAAAGGTTGCTATGTTTACCTTGTCAATAATATGACTCACGACGGGAACGTGAGCGATAATGACATACTTTTTTGGGAATGCCGGTGTTCACCAATTTATAAGATACTAGCGACCCGCGCCGGCTTCGCACGGCTATATTATGCATGTATTATACATATAAACCTTCCTCTTGAATCACTCTATCTATTTAAAAAAACCGCATCAAAATCCGTTGCGTAGTTTTAAAGATTTAAGCATTCAAAGGGAAATAGGGACAGAGAAAGCGACTTTATTTTATACTATGTAGTGATTATCACGTTAAAAATCATTTTGTTACTTTACCTAACCTAACCCACTACTGAGTCCACATCATTAAGCTAAGCAGGTTTCTATGGTAGTAATCAGGTTTGAGATGAGTCTCATAGAAAGATATAAAACATCTATACCTACTACAATAAAGACAACATCAAAACCTAATAGTTTCCTTAAGTTTGCTTTAATTTTTCCACGCATAAAACATGTGTAAATTTTTTGCCTTAATGCGTCAGGGATCAAGTTTTTGTTAAGGAAAAAGTTTATTTATTTCCTCTATTGTAGTAATTATTTTTTTTATCTTCGTGGACGCGTAATGTCGTTCGATTGACGTTTGAATGACGTCTCGCGGCTATACACATGACGACTACCTAACATACATAGAGTTAAGCGCTACGTGCGTTTCATCAAATAGTTCCCATATCGTCACGTTGGCTCCCCTGTCTCCCTGAATTCAAGGTATCAACGTATTGACGAGTTTTTTCATCTGGAAACGGTCGACTAAGCTGAGAGGATTGTATAGGTACTAGGCAAGTCTATTCCATCCTCACGCAAAAAGGACCGAAATAAGGAGGTTTAGTTGCAGAAAACGGCCCTTTCACAAGTACAAGTAGACTTATTTACACAGTTTGACGACCCAGTTGGCACAATGGTCACCATGCCGGACTGCCAAATACAGGGTTGCGGGTACAATTCCCGCCTCAGACAAGTATTTATGCTTAGATATTTGTCTGTGGTCTGGTTGATTCTAAGTATATATTTGCAAAAGAAAAGTAAATAAGTAGTTAGCCTTCGTCTAGCACCCATAACACAAGTCTAGTTACTTAGCTTGAGGCTAGATGGCGATATGTGGAATGTCCTGTAATATTTATTTATTTATTTCTTTACATTGTTGCCAACATAACGGCATAGGAACTATTTGATCGCACTATTGATGATTCGCACTCTAGCAAAAGCTTGACCGAATATAATATTTTGATGGTAACCAAAGCAACGATAATAAGTAACTATGGTTACCTTGTCAATAACGTTGTAAAACTTAAACGTCATTAGAAAAACATTGATGGTAACCATAGCAACGATAATACGTTGCTATGGTTACCTTGTCAATAACGCTCACGTTTCCGTAACGTGAGCGGAACATGAGCGTGGCGTCACATTTTTTTGTGAGTGCCGGTGTTCGGTGTTATCACGTAAAAAAACAATCGGAACTATCTACTTATTAATCGTCAAATAATTTGTCTTTCATCCAATCACGTTACGTTATTTGCCGCCTATAAATCGAAAATGTATCACGTTTATTAATTACTGTGCGTTTGAATTTACCTTGCGTGTCTCTGTTACTACTTTCGTATTTAATTACTGCGATGCGAGAGGAAATTGTTCTCCGAGAATTATTCAGATAAAACGTGAGACTAGGCAAATTCACTCGCGGTTAAATTGTTGGTAAGTGTTGTGACTAACTTGTTTGCATTGTTTTTTTTAAATTTTCGTAATATATTCTAGTCTGGTTAAGGTATAGTTAATCTTGATCATCTTCGTTCAAGATTTGCTGCCAATAATAATTACTAATTGCACTTTTCATGTAAGATTAGTATTAAGATGGTATCTTAGCAGCCCTTTCTCCCTACAAATGCATTCCTCTATTGACTTCCTAAATAATGCCTTTAGAGCAGAGGTAGGCAACCTTTCGAGTCATATATTATTTTTAAAAATTACAATTTAAAAAATTTCAAAGTTTTTAAAGAGTCACATTTTTTTTGCCAACAATACTTAAGTACTTGCATAAATAAAGTTTTTTGAAGAAAGTCAGTACTCCAAATGGTAACTTCTTCACCTCACTGTAGCAATTGAGAAGACTATTCCATGCGTCGAATATAGGTGCCGTTATATTGACCCAGCAGCGCTCCGCGATTCCAAGCGCGTAGCTCTCGTTCCCTTGAAAATATCGGGATAAAAAGTAGCCTATGTTATTCCCAATGAATCAATGTATTGTCATACCTAGTTTCATCAAAATCTGTCTAGAAGTTTCGGGGTTTCGAAGTTTCGGAAAAAAATAAACAAAACATAGGGGCATGGTCAATGGTCATAGTGGTTCTAAGTTTTATGCAACAAACATATTTGCTCTACTGTCATTATTCAGGGAGGAAACAGTCGACTACGTTTGTATGGAGAGAGCGCCGGTACCCTTTCACCTTTAATACCTATAATTCATTTTGTGATTTTGTGTAAATTGGCTAAAGTGTGACATAAAAATGTAGACGTATATGCTCTGCTACTCGTGCGAAGCCAGGGCAGGTTGCTAGTTTATGTAACCGTTGCCTAATTCGTCATCCGCGCAGATCTATTCATAAAAACGACAATACCGCATCTAATGTATCACCTTACGACAAGACAAAGCTCATCGTTCTCAGTCTAATAAGTTTAATAACCCCTACTATTTGTACATACATTGGTAACAATAACATTGGACCATCAGCAGACTGGCGAGCATAACGTCAGACGACAGCGAGACGCCGCCTGAGTTGCCGCTGAAGCGGCGCAACATTCGAGCTGACGTACAACAAAACTTCCCCACTGTCGAAATAAGGTAAGCTGATTTCTTTGCACACCTACCTACTATGTAAGAAGAAAAGTATTTGTGATCCTTTTTACGTTCAATTGGTTTGAAATGTCAAATATTTTTATTAAAACAACGTTTTTAGAATCAATAACAGGTTAAAATTTAAAAAGCCGCAATTGTTTATTATAAACAACTAGCGACCCGCTCCGGCTTCGCACGGCTATATTATGCATATATATTTTGTTTCTTTTGCTTGAAAGGTGAATTAGTCGGGAGTGTTCTTATAGCTATGTTTGATCGAAATCGGTTCAGTTGTCTGAAAGTTATAGGGGATAAAAGTCGGCTTTAAAATTCTAAATTTAAGTTTTTTTGACAGAAAATAGTGATCGTTATCAATTACAGTTGCAACCATCTTCTCTCACATGGTTGCCCCGCTGTTCTCACTTTCGTAATGTTTTGTTGTAACTGTGACCTTGAAAGCCTAACACTTGTTAAGTTAAAAGATAAGATCGCGTAATTTGTTCTTGCTTTTTAGTGTCGGCAACTTATCTTGATTGGTGTTCTTTGGACATGGACAACAAAATAGCATTACTTTGTTGTTTCTTCTTATGAACACGGCCTATGAAGGTCGAAACTCAAATGACACGATTTTTTTAAACTACATAAAGTAATTTTATTATATACTTTAATTACAGTATTATTATACATAGACGCATACTAGTAATATTCCAGTTCATCTATAGGTACAGTCAGTCGGCTGCATAATTGCAGCCCTCGCTCGGTTCTAATATGACTTTTATTGGAATGTTTGCATTCTAATAATTTTTGTTTAAGTAATTGATGAGTTATAAGACTTTAAATTTCACTTAAAGCAGGTGTCTAGAATCTTGCTCGTGTTAAAAAACAGTCTTATAACAGCCGTTTTGGAGGTCTACGGTGCAGCATACAATTATGCAGCCGACCGTACATATAAAATGCTTTGTCCTGACTGACAGACTGACAGATCAACACACAGCTCAAACCGCTGATCGTAGAGACCTAAAACTTGGAGGGTGTGTTCTTTGTATGATGTAGGCATCCGCTAAGAAACGATTAGTACGAAAACGCGGACGAAATAGTGGGTATAAACTATTAAACTGATTTTAATGAAATTTTCACTATTTTATTTAGTGAGGAACTGTTGACCCAGTTGGCACAATCGTCACCATGCCGGACTGCGAAACACAGGGTCGCGGGTTCGATTCCCGCCTCAGAGAAGTATTTATGCTTAGATATTTGTCTGTGGTCTGGTTGTTTCTATGTATTTTAAGTATATATTTACAAGAGAAAAGTATATAGGTAGTATATCCGTTGTCTAGCACCCATAACACAAGTCTAGTTACTTAGCTTGGGGCTAGATGGCGATGTGTGGAATGTCCTGCAATATTCATTTATTATTTATTAACTAAAATTAAATTATTCCTCGTGTTCTTTACACATGTATCTAACACTTCAAAGGGCGAATACATTCTAAAGGTCTCTCAATAACGTAGCTACTTCATTAACATCAATTAACACAGACCTGTATGCATCTGAAGGACTTCCTATAACTACATCCTTTCTTGATTGTTTTGTTATTGCGCGTCCTAACCATAAACTTGTTTACTTTACGGTCCAGAGCTTTCCTCAATTGGTTTCCGTTTTCCTATGAGATTGGCCTCCCTTGAAATACGATGCAAGTGTCACATATTTGTGATAAATTTTTAATTATTTCCTGTTTACTGCCAAGCATCCAACATAATTTTAAGATATCAAAATCAATTTGCTTTTAATTAATTTAACATCAACATCATCTTAAGTTTAAGTGTTGATCTATGATATTTTTATCTAATTATTACCTTTTGCCCGCGACTTAATACGCGTGGTGTTTTATTTAGAACTTGCGACCCGCTCCGGCTTCGCACGGCTATATTGTGCATGTTTTATACATATAAACCTTCCTCTTGAATCACTCCATCTATTAAAAAAACCGCATCAAAATCCGTGGCGTAGTTTTAAAGATCTAAGCATACAAAGGGTCATAGAGACATAGGGACGGCGAAAAGTGACTTTATTTTATACTATGTAGTGATAGTGATAGACAAAAACAAAAACAAAACAAAATCGGTTCATCCGTTCGGGAGCTACGATGCCACAGACACACACCCATAGAGAGAGAGAGAGAGATACACGTCTGACTTATAACACCCCGTTGTTTTTGCGTCAGGGGTTAAAAAATCACTTGAAACATAGGAATTTCTAGTTCAGGCATATGTTTTATTTATTGTATAATATAAAGTTATAAATTTGCTGGTGCTTTAATCATCCCATATTCCCAAACATGTGAAACCCACCCAATAGGTCTTAATTTAAAAAAATTAAAATGCAAAAGCGAATAACAATTTTTTTCTGCAAAAAAGGTACCTACTCATAAACTGTATAAACTTTTTGAGTTTGAGACTTTGGTTGTATTATTTATTTATTTTATTTGTAAGGAAAGTTTACAGCTGAGTTTAACAAAATAGACAGATGAAACAGAAAGCCAATTACAGACAATCACAAAATCGTAGTGCTGTCTTTTATATTTTTGTATGTTTAAAAATATAAAAGACAGCACTATGAATTTATTACTTAGCAGTATTAGCTGTCCCGGCAAACTTTTTTACCTTATAAAAAAATATAAAGGATAAAAAAAATTGATGTTGTTTGATACTCAGACAAACCTAACGAACATACACAAAAAATTTCATACAAATCGGTTCAGGCGTTTAGATGTAGTTTGGAGCAACTTACACCGCGACACAAGAATTTTATATATAGAGGGATTACGAATTTTCTGTTACATTTTAACCGACTTAAAGAAAATAACATTATGTAACGTAATGTATTGTTGTGTATTTCAGAACAGGCCAAGTGTGTTCGCTACACGGCGACGCGCGGCCGCACACGCTCGCCGACCACCATCCGCCGCGCCCGCCTCCGCTGCCGCTCAAGAAGAAACACAGTCAGTACCATAACATACTACATACTTACTACACACTAGATACAAAGCCTCCACACTTCATTACCACATTACCATTTAGGTACATTCGTGCGTTCACTAAATTGAAGTAGATCACTGCAATTACAGCTTTAATGCTTGTTCGAAGTATACCGAAGGTTATTCGTAGTCGTAAAGTACGACAATTAAATTTTAAAATCACGAATTATGCTCGTTTATAGTTTATGTTTTAGTTTGTATAACGTATTGTCATACATAACTTTGTAATACTCGTAATTGTTAGTCTTTTAATGGGGTAACTTTAACATTATGCAAATCAATGTTACGGGCTACAAAACTTAAAAATATATATACAAAACTACAATTATACAGACAGCAAAACTTTCTATCGGCCGATGTTTTTGTAACTCCAGTCGCAATCATTCACTTTCAAAATATTTTTGAAGTTATACTTCTTTAGGCGCGTTATGAAAAAATGATGAGAGTGAAATTTTAAGATAAGCGCGCAACTGTAAAACAAAAGTCATAGGTTGAAGCTGCGTAACGCAAAAGTCACAGGTTGACTCTGCGTAACACAAAAGTAACAGGTTGAAGCTGCGTAACGCAAAAGTATTACTTAGTGAACAGAGGCTTTAGTACGAGTTATATAGGCATCTATCGATACTGTTTTAAGTTATCGGGCAGTTCGTGTATTGGTCGATTCTAGGCTTGAAGTTTCATAGTACATAAATACAATACGTTTGACTGAATGCGTAAACAATTCTTGGTAAAGGTATCAAATCGAAATTGTTATTAAAATACATCATTTATGGGGACCTTAGTTATATGCTAACATTGGAGTTTTTGGCGGGTGAGCAAACAACATAATTATATCGTGCTGAAGTTTCATTGAAATAAAACTTAGTTGTAAACCGAGTTAAATTAAATAAATAAATAAATAAATATTTCAGGACATATTACACATCGCCATCCAGCCCCAAGCTAAGCAACTTAATGCTTGTGTTATGGGTGCCAGATAACGGATAAACTACTTATATACTTTTTTTTTTTTGTAAATGTATACATATTATACATATAGGAAACACCCAGAACCAGAAACAAGAATTTATGGTCAGCATAAATACTTGTTCCCGGCGGGAATCGAACCCGCAACCTTCTGCGTCGCAGTCGGGTGTTCGCCCGACGCGCCACAGAGGCCGTCAAATTGAATAATTGTAGTGAAATAATATCCAACATGGACTTGCCTCCAAAATCTACAACAAGGATAGTCACCGCCACCGCCACCACTTTACTATAACTCATGACTTGACGAGCCATGATGACTTTGATTGTATTGACACACTTTGAGCACAATTTCTGAAAATCGGGCCATAATTCGATGAAAAATATAACTTGATACTGGCTACATGCACAAGCTGTGCGAAGCCATAATTAATAATAAAAATAATTATTTAATATTGGCTATATGCAAGGATAGTCACCGCCACCGCCACCGCTTTACTATAACTCATGACTTGACGAGCCATGATGACTTTGATTGTATTGACACACTTTGAGTACAATTTCTGAAAATCGGGCCATAATTCAATGAAAAATATAACTTGATACTGGCTACATGCACAAGCTGTGCGAAGCATTAATTAATAATAAAAATAATTATTTAATATTGGCTATATGCACAGGCTGTGCGAAGCCATAGTTAATAAAAAAAGAATTAAATGTTTTCTTTTGATAGCCTTCCTTTGTGTACGGTCGACAAGATAGATAGATAAATTCTTTATTGTAAACACCATATTTAAATAACATTAAATAAAAACAAAGCTTAAGTCTAAGGGCTACAAAGGGCGGCCTTATCGCTCAAAGCGATCTCTTCCAGGGACCTTTTGGATGGCCAAGAAGTTGAGCAAGGTGAAGGGTAGGGTGTCCAAACTTATCGACTGACCAGATAGTCTGTTGTCTATCCTAGCCCTTACTGCACACTACTCTCCACATTTCTTATTGAATGTCCGTAATTCATTCGCATGGTACGGTTATGTCAATGAAAGTTTAGGAAAGTGGTATCGAGCACGGTAATATTGCAATTTTACGGGTCTCGAACACGATGTGGCGTTAAAATACTGAACCGGTCGTTTCTATCAATTTACTAGAGGTCGAGGACTTGCATTGTTGTTATTGTAAAAAGTATGCAAATGGTATGTATTTTTGTAAAGATGGGCTTATGGTGTAATGAGATAGGTACTTGACTCGTAATTAAGAGGAAAAGGTACCGGGCGCACTCTCCATACAAACGTAGTCGACTGTTTCCTCCCTGGATAATGACACTAGAGCAAATATTTTTGTTGCATAAAAGTTATAACTGCCTTGACTATGCCCCTATGTTTTTTTTGTTTTTGAAATCTAATTTCTATGATAATTAGAAAATGAAAAAAAGAACAAGACATACCAAAGTCATGGCAGTTATAGGGTTTATGCAACAATAATATTTGTGCTAGTTTCATTATCCAGGGAGGAAACAGTCGACTACGTTTGTATGGAGAAAGCGCTGGTACCCTTTCACCTTAAATTATCAAATATTTTTTTTTAAAAAAATTTCTTGCTGTCTTGTTAATAAATACAGGCACATCTTCATACTAACAGTAAAAACTGCCCCTTAGTTTGTTTTTCATTATAGTTAAATCGGCAATAGACAATATAATGTCTTAACTGTACTCAAATTTTATCTTTCTTGCTCATAAAGACTCACCTACTGGGCACCCCAACATATTTGCACCCTTTGTCTAGAGAAATTAAATCGGCAAAAGACAATATAATGTCTTAACTATACTCAAATTGTATCTTTCTTGCTCATAAAGGCTCACTTACTGGGCACCCTAACATATTTGCACCCTTTATCTTGAAATATGAATGATCACAAATATATAATTTAAAAAAAAAAGAGTCAATTAACCTACTCTGGGTTGATGTTTAACGGCATGTTTGTCTGTTGATTGGGTGCGGCGCGGCAGTGTTCCAAAGCGTCGCGTACAGTGGTGAGTGGTTGCATGACAGCGCTACATAGCTGACGCTTTCATAGCCCATTCCACAGGTTCACTCCAAGGAAATGACTTATTGGAGACAAGAACTGCGTTTAAGAGGAAAGGGTAGTGAGGGCTCTTTCCATACAAACTATTAAAAACGTAGTCGACTGAGAAAATATTTTTGGTGCATAAAACTATTTTCTTATTTTATTTTTTTAATCTTAATATTCTATGATAATTAGAAAAAAAAAAAAAAACAAAACATAGGGGCATAGTCATGGCAGTTATAGGTTTTATGGCACAAAAATATTTGTGCTAGTGTCATTATCCAGGGAGGAAATAGTCGACTACGTTTGTATGGAAAGCGCGCAGTTACCCTTTCACCTTAACGACACAGCTTATTCACGATGTAGCGAGCATTATTGTAACAATTCTTCCATGACGAGTAACTTTGTATTCTAATAATTTCAAGGTTTTACGGCCCTTATAACTTACGCATTATATTAAATGGTATTTGATTTAACAATACCTAATTGAAACTCCACTCATCCAAAAAGTTCAATGTCATGGTAGATATCCAAAGCTTGTAGGTACTTCTCACGTGTCATTTCGATTACGTTAGGTCTAAGGCTTAGATCAATCTAAAAACAGCGAATGCCACTATGTAATTTTCTTTGTTGTTAATACTTGATAATTCTTTGTGCGCCTAGTGTTAATGTATTTAGCGCTTAATTAGGATCACCGTGTTCTTTTGCTGATTTACATTATTTCGCGCACAAATTGAGATTCGCACATTTCGTAAATGCTGGCTATAGTGAACCATTGTTGACTAACATTTTATTGGTGTGATAAAAAAACTGTTGCATTTTTATGTGCGATTACTAAAGGATGAAACTTATAGTTTAGGATTTGGTCACGCAAGTCTAAACTAAAAATTCGTCTTGAAATCGTACATTATAACACTTATTCTTCAATGAAATTATATAAGTACTTTCTTATAACATATAAAAATGCAATAGATTTGATTACACCATATTATTTTACAATATTCTCATATAATTAAAATGTGTATTTTTATTTAGTAATGGCGTATATGGAGATGTTCGGGAATTGCAGTCACCCGCCCAACAGCGCGGCCGCTCCTCCGGACATGTTCCGACATTCCATACACACATACAATTTGGCAAGGTACGTCTATAAATAAGTCTCAAGTCTATATCGTGGGTTTAAATCCCGGCCGGACGTGCACCAATGAATTGTTCTTAAGAAAAATGTATGTTCGCTAATTGACATTGCTCTTACGGTACGGTACGGTTCTCTAAAGGAAAACATCGTGATGACACCATCGTGAGGGTAGTAGGTGCTGGGCAAGCCTACTCCATCCTCACGCAAAAAGGCCCTAATTAAAAAGGGTCTAATTTCGAAAAACAGCCCGTATACAAGTACAAGTCTATAAATATAAAATTCAAAATCGAATCGGGCTGAAACTTGGCACACTTAGTACATTATACATACATACGTAGGCATCCGCTAATGGATTTTGTTAAATTCAACCCCTGCGTGGACGAAGTCGCGTGTGAAAGCTAGTTATAATGTCATAAAATATGTTTTTAATTCAAAATTGTACTATTGAGATTAAAGGGAATTCATAGAGTCTATGAAATTAAAGAGTCATAGAGGGAATTCATAGAGTCTATGATTCCCTATGCATTCATAATCAATTGTCTATGCCATAGACAATTGATTATGAATGCATAGTGTCAGTTGGGGACATTTTCTCTCTCTGAATAGAGGGATAAGATTACTACTTATTTCTATAATTACTTAGTATATTATTAACTCTTAAAATGTAACCAATTACAGTGCTCAACACACTGCTGCGGGCGCAATGGTACAACGGCACCAACAAGTGCAACGTTCGATTGCTCAATCGTTCACTGTACAGCACTTTGGGAATCCTCCACTAAGGTAGAGTAATCTAATATATTATATAAATTACGTGACACGTTGTTTGTGCGCGATTTACTTAAGAATCCCCTGTTCGACGGGGTCAACTCATGGACGCACGTGGCTAAAATTATAGCTATTTCACCTTACACTGTTTAGGAAAAGGAAAGGCTCAGTAAAGAGCAGTATAAAGATATTACGCATACAACAATTTCAGCGTCAGGACACTACCACACACTACATTACATAAACACGTTCGGGCTCGCTTCGGTCGTTACCGCCGCGCGACTCGGCGCGACACATGACACACACAGTGACAACAAGCTTACGGAACTGCGCGAGTGTAAACACCGCGTGCTCGGCTTGCGATCGGCGCGGTGGTGAGCGCCGCCGTGCGAATGTGTACAATCAACGGTCAAAAGTCCACCACCATCGTAACGTTTACAATCCTGTGCAGCACTATTTGAACATTATGTAACCTGTGGATCGAACCCACATCGGTTGGTGTAGCGGGTGGCGGTTTATACCACTCGGCCAACTAAAGACAGCTAACATGTTGAAAATAAAAAAACTTGAGAGGTGTCAAGGGACACCCGGATGGAACGAAGTTCCTTTCGATGAATTAGTGAATAAATTGTAATTTTTTTTAATAATCGTCGCGACACCACACTGTTCAATGGGAAATAGAAAGACGAAACGAAAATAACTGGCTTGCTTTCTATGCAAAAAGTGTCGTTACAGCTTTTGGTTTTTAAGTAATATTATTAATAATATTATTATTATTATTGACGGATGACAAATGACGGACGACAAATGTCGGACGACCAAAAACGGACGACAAATGACGGACGACAAATGACGGACGACAAATGACGGACGACAAATGACGGACGACAAATGACGGACGACAAATGACGGACGACAAATGACGGACGACAAATGACGGACGACAAATGTCGGACGACAAAAAACGGACGATAAATAACGGACGATTATTGACGGACGACAAATGTCGGACGACAAAAAACGGACGATAAATAACGGACGACTATTGACGGACGACAAATGACGGACGACAAATGTTAGACGACAAAAAACGGACGACAAAAACGGACGATAAATAACGGACGACTATTGACATGCAATGCACGATGCAATAGCTTTACCGCGGCAGTCCCCGAGTGCCACACGTATTTTTTTTTATATTTTTTTTTTGCAAATAATCGTCGCGACACCACACTGTTCAATGCGAAATAGAAAGACGAAACGAAAATAAATGGCTTGCTTTCTATGCAAAAAGTGTCGTTACAGATTTTGGTTTTTAAGACGTTTCAAAGTGATCTATGTATATATACATAAGCATCGAAATAGTTGCATCTAGTCACCATAACACAAGCCTAGTTGCGCCTAGTCACCATAACACAAGCCTAGTTGCGTCTAGTTACCATAACACAAGCCTAGTTGGGTCTAGTCACCATAACACAAGCCTAGTATCGTCTAGTCACCATAACACAAGCCTAGTTGCGTCTAGTGACCATAACACAAGCCTAGTATCGTCTAGTCACCATAACGCAAGCCTAGTTGGGTCTACTCACCATAACACAAGCCTAATTGCGTCTAGTCACCATAACACAAGCCTAGTTGGGTCTAGTCACCATAACACAAGCCTAATCGTGTCTAGTCACCATAACACAAGCCTATTTGAATTAAAAAATGCGAAATAGAAATGAAAATATCTGGCTTGCTTTCTATAAGAGAGAGAGAGAGACAGACAGAGAAACATGCGCACGCCGCACGGCTTACAATAGCTTACTACAGCAAAAAGTGTCGTTGCAAATTGTACGTAAGTATTGCGGTAGGTAATTAGCGCTGTGCAATTTGAATTTGGCGCGAACGATATGACCTTCACGGTATGACACGAGCCGAAATTACATGTGAAATTCACCAGCTAGGTAGGTAGGTACTCGTTCGTCGGTTCGTCGTATAAACTGTTTTTATTGGATGCGAGATTCAGATAATAGTTCACTATTGGTTGGCAAAATCACTGTCACTTGTCTTCATTGGTCCCCGTGCGACTTTGGCAAACATTACGACTATTCGTCGTTAGCATCACACACACATTGAATGCTAAATCGTTACGTATACATTGCTGGTAAAGCCAGTTATACAAAAGTATTCGTGAAGCTATAGCGCGCATTGGATTGTATCTCCCCCCGCTACCCGCTTGACGGGGTGTTACTCTAGAAGTGAAAGGTAACGATGTTTTGAACAAAATACGGGCTGGGAAATTTTGTAAACAGACCTTTCGAATTTAGAAAAATACGAAAAATCTGCAATATGAATCCTTTGAAAGTTAAGTTATTTGAACTAATTGATAAATTTACTACATGATGTAGGTTTCTTATTTGATATTATATTTCTCCCGGCGTAGCTATTTTAGCCGTGAAATGCGCATTATTTTTACTGAAAATACTGAAGTTTTGATGGCTATAATTTCCAAATTAAATATAATTTGTCTATTTCGTCGCCTACATGGGCTAGATATAGACTTGTTATGTAGATTTAACTTTTGTTTTTTTAAATGCCATAAAGAATAAATGGATAACACTCTAAATTCATTTGTATGGAAACACGATCGACCAGCAGCACCTTAACCGATTTTAATCAAATTTGAACACAGTGTGCAGTTTGATCCAACTTGAAAGATAGGATAGCTTAAATCTTAATTTATCCCCATATTCCCACGGGATCGGGAGTTACGCGGGGGAAACCGCGGAGCACAGCTAGTAAACAGTAAAATTTTACCTATTTTACATATGTGGCGTGGTTGGTGAATAATCGTTCGTGACTCAGGAGGGTTCGATTCCTACTGTGAAACAATTATTTGCCTGATCTACACATATTTGACGATGACCCAGTTGGCACAATGGTCACCATGCATGACTGCCAATGCCAAGCACAGGGTTGAGGATTCGATCCCCGCCTCAGACAAGTATTTATGCTTAGATATTTGTCTGTGGTCTGATTGTTACTATGTATTATAAGTATGTATTTACAAAAAAAGTACATTCGTTGTCTAAGACAAGTCTACTTAGCTTGGGGCTGTGTGGAATATCCTGCAATATTTATTTATTTGTTTTAAGTCTGTACAGGCTTTAGTGTTAATAAAATGTCCGTATGGTTTTAGTGGGTCAGACGACAGTGTTAGCATAACTTCATGCGGCACGAGTCCAATACCAATAGAACCGCCCGCGCTTCCGCCTAAGATGAACAAGACTAAACAGGTAATATCGACTTTACAGTAAAATCAAAACTCTTTTCTTCCTGCCTATTCATAATGGAAATCCCAGATACGCGCACTAAGCGTTTTATTTCGTCATTTTCGTACTGCAAGGGAATGGAATCAGTTGCGTCTGTCTCTTTTGACGTGTACATTTTGGAGATCTTCAATTCATGAGTGAACAGGTGTCTTTTAGGTAAGCGTGCTCTATTTTAGACCGCATTGTCACTTACCATCATCATTACCTGATGGTAAGTGACAATGCGGTCTAAAATAGATAGACCAGCGCTACCGGAGCTAACAGTTCAGCGTCTAGAGGTCAAACGCTGAACTAACATTAGTAAAATTTTTTTTTGGGTCGGCGCAATATCTTCTTTCATTCTTCTCTATTAGTCTATCAATCCCCTCATATTGTCTTATCTCACATACTCCATTCATCTTAACGCTGAGCTAAATGCGGCCCTATGGTCAATTTTGTGCTGCTCTCTTCACTCTAGCCAGTGAGCGTCTTATTTGCAGCTCTATGCGTTCGCGCCCACTATGCAATCTCATAAGGTTGATTGTGAATACGGGTGTAAGTCGTCTTATACGGTGATAGACTAGGCATCTATAGGGATTAAAATTGCAATTTTGTGTTTCAGATCCAAATGAACTCAAGTAATGAATTGTTGCCGCCTCCGTCTCCGCGGCCCTCATCACACAATAGCTCTAACGATGATATCGTTGTCAATAATGTGGTAAGTGTAGCAATCACTCTGGATAATACTGAGTTATGGAAATTGACCTACACATTTCGGGCTTTATTCACATTAGGAAGCCATATTTGAACTCATCTAGTTTGATGCACTTGATTTCGTTTCTCGTGCCTTCTTATCATTGGTGGGCACGTTCTGATGCACACAGCCTAACTTAGTTTTAAAGACTATTTAAAGTGAACCCATTGTATGATTCCGAATGAATAAAGAATTTTGACTTTGACAACTAATCTTATTAGGACTTGTTTCAGAATTCGGAGGAGTCGTTTGTAAATGTGAGTACACCTGGCAAGTTTCCACTTGAGGACGAATATGAGATGCTTGTACAACAACCGCCGACACCCTCACCAGTACCCTCGCAGGTAATCATAGATAATATTGTTTATTGTAAACACCATTATCTTCACTATCACTTCACTACATAGTATAAAACAAAGTCGCTTTCTCTGTCCCTATATCCCTATGTATGCTTAAATCTTTAAAACTACGCTACGGATTTTATTGCGGTTTTTTTAATAGATAGAGTGATTCAAGAGGAAGGTTTATATGTATAATACATGCACAATATAGCTGTGCGAAGCCGGGACGGGTCGCTAGTTTAATATAAAATGCTTTGTCCTGACTGATGGATCAACGCACAGCTTAAACTGCTGATCGCAGTGGGAATATCGGGATAAAAAGTGCCTATCTACTTTTTATCAGTACTTAGTACTTAGATCAGTACTCAGTACGTAGTTAATCCAGGTCTACGTACTGTGAGTTTCATTGCAATTGGTCCAGTAGTTTTTGCGAGTAACAAACGTCAATACACACAAACGTTCGCGCTGGGGGCGGGTCGTAATATTACGACTCGCCCCCAGCTTCGCACGGCTATATTATGCATGTATATGTTAGAGATAACAATGAATTTATTCGTAAGGCAACCTACACAGATATCGTGATCGATATTCCGTGGTTAATATTCTAAACTGTCTATGTTAAGTGACGCCATTGTGTCATGTTGTATCTGTCAGTAGTGCGTCAATCGTTCACATTATGGTTCGAGACGGCCCCTGTGTAAGAAGAGCGCACTGATTGATAATAAAAACCAACATGGGAGACACAAATGATGATATCACCGTTGAATCTCCGACATATATAAACCTTCCTCTTGAATCACTATATGTTAAAATAATACGCATCAAAATCCGTTGCGTAGTTTAAAGATCTAAGTGTACATAGGGACAGACAGCGGAAAGCGACTTTGTATACTATGTAGTTAAGTAGGATTGGTAAATTGTATCAAAAAATTTACAGAAAAGTGAAACGAACGTCGAACCGACTCCGGCAGTGACAACGGAACCGGCTAGAAACTCTACCCCAGCGCCGCCTGATCCAGACGACATCATATTACAAACTGACATAAGCCAGTGGCTCGTTCTCAAAGCGGCCAGTAAAGACAACAAAGACGCTCCCGAAGTCAGGGGAGGACATCCTGAAGTTAGGGGAGGACATCCCGACGCTTTGATTGTACTCGCCACTAAAGCTACCAAAGGTATGTCTACATTTGTTACAACTACGGATACACTCACTGCCGTACTCAGTTACATACGGTCGGCTGCATAATTGCAGACCCACCGTAGAGCTACAAAACGGCTTTTATAAAATAAATAAATAAATATAAAAATATTGCAGGACATTCCACACATCGCCATCTAGCCCCAAGCTAAGTAACTAGACTTGTGTTATGGGTGCTAGACAACGGATATACTACTTATATACTTTTCTTTTGTAAATATATACTTATAATACATAGAAACAACCAGACCACAGACAAATATCTAAGCATAAATACTTGTCTGTGGCGGGAATCGAACCCGCAACCCTGTGTTTGGCAGTCCGGCATGGTAACCATTGTGCCAACTGGGTCGTTATAAGAATGTTTTCAACACAAGCAAGATTCTAGGCACCTGCTTTAGTTGAAGTTTAAAGTCTTCTGACTCATGAATTTATCAAACAAAAATATTAGAATGAAAACATTCCAATAATAGTAATTTTTGAGCTCTACCGGGGGCTGCCATTATGCAGTCAACTGTACCTAAGGGAAACTTATGGTAAGCGCACACCTAGCCACACCGCACGCGCCGCAGTCACCGTTTGTATGCGCGCAGCGCCGACTGGTGACGTCATCAGCCTTGGGAATTTCTTTCGCTGCGGAGACTGCGGTGCGGGTAGGTGTGCGCTCACCTTTATGCTAAGGAATGCATTGCCATAATGACGTTGAATATCACTCATAAGAGCGAGACAGGGTGTTCCTTAGCATATGTTTCCCTTAGGCACGTCTCTGAGTACGGCAGTCAGACATGTTCCTAAGTGATACTTTGTCAAGCAACACTTAGGAACGTTTATGAGTGTAGCGAGCACAGTTTAATGCTTTTATTCGCTAAAAACGTCGTACAAACTCTGAGTTTGAAACTCATAAGGTGTTGCTATAGAATGCGGGATCAGTGCGGATTGGCCGCTGTGAACCACAAAATGCAACAATTATCATAATATATTTTGTGTTTATTTTGTCCAATCCTTTTGTACCCAATCTACGCAAACTTGGCGTTGGTATGTTTTTGGCGGAGAAAAGTATGTAATCTGTGTAGGATGAGGGAATCATTAATACAATCATTTAATTCGTACCATAAACCTAAAAACAATAAGAACTTAATCAGGCATGATTGCATTTGGGAATTTTAAGAAAATCTAACATAATTGTTTACATCAAAGTTATTTGTTACCATCGGAATGGGTCTACAATGAAGTTATGTCCTACTTATGACTTACTTGTAATGTTTCTCGTACCATGCTTCTAACATTTCAACTACCGTGCTTTCATTTTACAGAGACGGACGAGTGTAAGTCATTGAAAATTATCCTTTGTTTGGGGCTGAGACATGGTTATGTTCAAAATAATTAGCTTTGCAAATTTTTGATGCTTAACTTTTGTGTTTTGCAATCAGCTTAGCCCTGCACGCGTATTTAAAGATTTTCAGCACGGTTTCAAATGCTTCGCACTGCGCATATTCTATATTGGGTGGTCAATTTAATGGGGCACTATAGACCGCTACAGAATCGTTGTAGTTACGAGAAAAAATCTCAGATAATTTTTTAAATAAATATTTTTTTTTAATGCATATGCATATAATACACTGCCGTTTCTCACAAAATATTTTTCTTACGTAAATAACACAAAATAGACGTGAATACTTTTCCTCATTTATTTTAGTAGTTACTAGCGACCCGCCCCGGCTTCGCACGGCTATATTATGCATGTATTATACATATAAACCTTCCTCTTGAATCACTCTATCTAATAAAAAAAACCGCATCAAAATCCGTTGCGTAGTTTTAAAGATTTAAGCATACAAAGGGAAATAGGGACAGAGAAAGCGACTTTGTTTTATACTATGTAGTGAAGACAAAGTTAAGAAAAAAATAAAAATGTTAATTATTTCAAAATAAGAGATGGTTTCAAAGTCTTCACAGAGGGTAACTGCAAAGTAGTGCCCCATTAAAATTGACCACACCTAAATGACAACAAATGAGGCCGAATGTGCTATGCTGCTAGCCTTCAAAAATGTGTTGCTGGTCTTCAGAATACTTATTATTTTAAATGTTGTATTACAACGATATGTATGAAATATCACGCATTTTTTTGTAATTCGTTAATAACTATGTTGACGAATGGCTCATTTCAGTGATAAAGTTGTTGCAACAATTCCAATAACAATTTACTCAGCATGGCTTAGGCTACATTTCGGCAGCTATTGTGTATATAAATAAACGTGGATTAACGAAGAAATAGCGTAACTGAGTAAATTTATTCGAAGTAAAAGCGCGTCTGGACTCAAAACGTTAGCTACTCAGTTAGTGCTACGTATAACGTTTTGTTTCTTTCTGTCTTGAAATTAGGGTGAAAGGGTACCTGCGCTCTCTCCATACAAACGTTGTCGACTGTTTCCTCCCTGGATAATGACACTAGCACAAATATTATTGTGCCATAAAACCTATAACTGCCATGACTATGCCCTTATTTGTAAGAAAACAAAAAATAGGGGCATGGTCATGGCAGTTATAAGTTTTATGCACCAAAAATATTTGCTCTACTGTCATTATCCAGGGAGAAAACAGTCGACTACTTTTGTTTATAGTTTATAAGGAGAGAGCCCCCGGTACCCTTTCCTCTTAAGCGACAGAGGATATCAAAACGAGGCATATTCCTTCGCTAAACCCCGTTTTATCAAAATGTGAGGGTAGTAATAGTATTCGTGTGTAGATTTCGCGTACCAAGAGGCGTTCCTAGCGACGTACCGCACGTGGGTGTCGCCGAGCGGACTGGTTGCGAGGCTCGTGCGGCGCGCGCATCACTACCGCCCCAAGCCGCACGACTTGCGCTCCACGCTCAGCCTGCTCACCAGGGTCGTCGCCGATCTCACGTTAGTACACTAAATAAAATAAATAAAAATAGCCTTTATTCACTGACCTTGTATATACAATTTTTTACCTTAGGATTATGGTGTTAATAATTTTTAAATCTAATATTAGTAGGTTTCTTCAACAACCAGTTTTTTGGTCACGTTAGTATACTAAATCTATTCTAATATTATAAAGCTGAAGAGCTTGTTTGTTTGAACGCGCTAATCTCAGGAACTAAATCTTTTGTGTTTGCTAGTCTATTTATCGAGGAAGGCTATAGACTACTTTTATCCCGATATTCCCACGGGATCGGGAGTTACGCGGGTGAAACCGCGGAGCGCTGTTAATCCTACTAATATTATAAATGTGAAAGTTTGTGTGTGTGTGTGTATGTATGTTTGTTTGTTACTCCTTCACGCTAAAACCACTGGGCCGATTGCGATGAAACTCAGTATCTAGATAGCTGGAGACCTGGATTAACACATAAACTACTTTTAATCCCGATATTCCAACGGGATCGGGAGTTATGCGGGTGAAACCGCGGGTGGCAGCGTTACAACATATTTGTGTGTATGTTAATTGTGTATTATCATTGTTTTGTACCTATGTTTATTTCTTGACCTAAAAAACCTAAAGAATATGATTTTTATAGATAAATAGCTTTCGCGACTTCGTCCGCGTAAAAGTCGAAAATAAACCAGGAATGACGTTGTCCCATACAATTTGCCCCTCTTTTTCATCCCTTAAGAGGTAGAATTTCGGAAAATCCTATGTATGTACCTATAATAAGTATGTTTTTACAAAAAAAAGTATCCATGTATTGTATCCGTTGTCTGCCCACCATAACACAAGCCTACTTGCTCAACTTGGGGTTAGATGGCGCTGTATGTAATGTCCTACAATATTTATTCAATAACACCATTTTGCCCATGCGCAACAATTTAAGAATTTGTGTTTATTTTTCAGATTAGCAGATTTAGACTGCCCGCTGATGCAAGAGATAATGGAGTTCATCTATTGGCTAGTCGATGCTGAGGAGCTGCCTATAGCCAAAGCACTGAGACAAATTCTAGTCGACAAACAAAAACAATTGCATTTCCAACAGGTAAGACATACAAACCGCCTTTCAATGCAAAAAGTTATTACTAATATCGGACTTCATAGTCGGAGTATGGCATGAACATCTATACATATAAAATCCTTTGTCGTGACTGACTGACGGATCAACGCACAGCCTAAACCACTAATCGTAGAGACCTGAAACTTGGAGGGTGTGTTCTTTGTATGACGTAGACATCAGATAAGAAAGATTTTCCGGAATTCTACCCCTTAGGGGGTGAAAAAAGGGGGGCAAAGTTTGTATGGGACAATGTGATTTCTTGGTCCATTTTCGACTTCTACGCAGACGAAGTCGCGGGCAAAAGCTAGTCGGTAAAACATAAAACATCAAGGAACATAGAACATACGCGTTGAATTCAGAAGCTCCTCCTTTTTTAACCCCCGACGCAAAAACGACGGGATGTTGTATGATTGACGTGTCTCTCTGTGTGTGTGTCTGTCTGGGCCATCGTAGCTCCCGAATTGCTGAACCGATTTTAGTTTTGTTTCTTTTGTTGGAAGGTGAATTTAGTCGTTTTTGGCGTGTTTGCATGTATCTTCAGTTCTTACTTTAATTTAAATTAAACAAATAATTAAAAAGTCGTAAATTAATGCCTTTTTAAGGTTCCGTACTTCAAAAGGTAAAAAAGAGAAGCATTATAAGATCAATGACACATGGAGGGAAATGGGGGAGGCCTTTGCCCAGCATTAGGACACAACAGGCTAATTAAAAAAAATTATAAGATCACTTTATTGTCCGTCTGTCTGTCTGTGTGTCACCACCTATTTTCCCAGAAACGGGTGGACCTAGCAAGTTGAAATTCATACTGAGGTCTATAGTCCCTATTAGGTGTATAAAAATAATGGTCCTGAGTCAACACGATAAAAAGATATGGGCAAAGGACATCATTCAAATCGTACCCAAAAATTAAGGTGCCGGCCAGTAAAAAAAAATGTTTCTATCTTGTAGTAAATATAATAAAAACAGACAAAGCTTATCCATTTACTACTTATTTTTATTTTTTTTCTGTAGTAATATCTTAAAAGTGGTCAAACGGATCTCTATAAAATGCATTTTTTTGGGTTTTCAATGTAAAACAACTCAACGATGGTTGATTGTAGCTCTTTGTTGCCTTAGTAAACATTGTTTAAAATGTTATTCTCTACAAGATAGAAACATTTTTTATTACTGGCCGACATTTTTTTTTGTGGGTATTTTTTGTTAGAAACATGAATGATCTCCTTTACATACCGAAAACTTGTAAGTACCAAAATTTTCCTTAATTTTCACCTTTTTTTTACAGACAAACAACCGATACGAGTATGACAACCCTTGCTACGGTTCCGTATCCCTCCACCGCGACAAACTTCTCGACTTCAAATCGACGGAGCTCGCTGAACAAATGACGTTGTTAGACGCTGAGTTGTTCATTAGAATTACAACGGCAGAAGTCCTATCTTGGCCGAGGGATCAGTCTGAAGAGAGTTCGCCTAACCTTACTCGGTTTACGGAACATTTTAATAAGATGAGCTATTGGGCGCGTTCAAGGATATTAGAGGAAGTAAGTGACTTATTCAGTTTAGCTATTAGCTAATATATAAAATCAGACAAATATCTAAGCATAAATACTTGTCTAAGCATAAATACTTATTTATATCTATTCCCCATTTTCAGGAGGATGCTCACGTACGCGAGAAATATGCGAGTAAATTCCTCAAAGTGATGAAAGCGTTACGTAAAATGAACAACTTCAACTCCTACCTCGCATTAGTGTCCGCGTTGGATTCGCCTCCAGTGCGGCGGCTCGGCTGGCCGCGGTCTATTGTTGACACGCTGCACGACTACTGCACTATTATAGATTCGTCGTCGTCTTTCAGAACGTATAGGCAAGCGTTGGCTGAGACGCAACCACCTTGCATTCCCTACATGTAAGTATACATACAACTTGTTGACGACCCAGTTGGCACAATAATCTATCTATATATATAAAAAAATTATGTTGGTTTGTGTACGCTTCAAAAACTCAAAAAGTTCTGCACCGATCGAGCTGAAATTTTAGAATGATATAAAATCCGCATCAAGGATTGTTTTTATCTAATTTTTGCATCAGTCACATATCCGCAACCGCGACCACAGCGAAGCGTGGCAGGGTACAGCTAGTAATATAATATAATAATTCATTTATTTCAGATTAAATTACATTAAAAAACAATTCAATTATAAATTAATCCATATCCAAGTTTGTCATTACTAAACTAGATCCAATTTAAGAAAAAATCAAATAAACAAACAAAGAATCCTACTAATATTATAAATGTAAAAGTTTGTGTGTGTGTGTGTGTGTGTATGTTTGTTACTCTTTCACGCTAAAACCACTGGACCGATTGCAATGAAACTCAGTATGTAGATAGCTGGAGACCTGGATTAACACATAGGCTACTTTTTATCCCGATATTCCCACGGGATCGGGACTTACGCGGGTGAAACCGCGGGGCGCAGCTAGTAATTAATAAATGAAGGAAATAAACAAAGTCAGAAATCTTACAAACTACAAAATTAAATGTCAACAGTGAATAAAATTACATTTGTTACATTAAAATCATCCCAAATAAAATAATCACAACAACAATAGCTACAATGGTCACCATGCCGGACTGCCAAACACAGGGTTTCGGGTTCGATTCCCGCCTCAGACAAGTATTTATGCTTAGATATTTGTCTGTCGTATGGTTGTTTCTATATATTATAAGTATATATTTACAAAAGAAAAGTATATAAGTAGTATATCCGTTGTCTAGCACCCATAACACAAGTCTAGTTACTTAGCTTGTGGCTGGATGGCGATGTGTGGAATGTCTTGCAATATTTATTATTATTATTTATTAAGGTTGAATGTTTCGTATCGCTAAGCAAAGTATTCCGCTAGATGGCGCTTGTTTTCCCCGAAAGTATTGTTTTATTTTATTTTGCTATAATTGACGTGGAATTAAAGTATTTGTTTATATATTGCCTGTTTTCTAGTTTGCTCTGAACATATTTCAAACATAATTTAATTTTTTGGAAGTCACATTTTAATGTATTTCCAAAGTACAATTTTTAACTCTTGTCACGATATAAATGACACGCGCACATACAAAACAATAAACTGTAGCAACTATAGACTATATTTGACGTAGTCCTACAGATACCGATTGGTGTAGTCATTTAGAGCGGCGGGGTAGTGTTCTGAAGAGCCCCAGTTCAAATCTCGATACAAATAGAATTTTTTTTTGAAAATATATTTTTGAATAAATTTTCTAAAACAGGATCAATTTTATGGTAGGTACTGTTAGTAATCTTTTTTTTTAAACTAGGACGAATTCTGAACGATGCAAATTGTACTAGGTCTGAATGGAAAGAGAAAAATAAAGACAAAGTAATGTACAAAAAGGTTTATTTATTTAAAATTAGTTCTATCTTATCATCTTATATCGGGGACTGACATAGCCAGCAACACTTCGACCCCTTGGGATCGATTAACGCAGTGATCCCACTAGGAGGAAAAATCCTATGTTTTTCGGTTTGGGATATGCATTCCCAAGGAGGCCCATGGGTCTCCTTCGCTTCGCCACTAAGACGGCGCTTTCACACAGGATGTGCTCCATAGTTTCTCTGACATCACCGCAGGTTCTGCAGTCAATATTAGAAGTTATCTTCATTTTTAAAAGCATGGTTTTGTAAAGCCATGTCAAGGCACCAATCACAGCTCGTGCTTTGCTTTTTCCGTTATTCAATATAAATTTAGAAGCCCCTCTGGGCCTGCTACCTATGAATTTCTTCGAATGTAGTAGCCCTTCACTGATTTCCCACTCTTGCGTGTGTTTCTTATCAACGTAATCCTTTACGGCCTTTGTGATTGTGCATGCTGGCAGGCCCGTACATGGTTCTGGTCCAAGCATAGCACTTGCCGATCCTGTTCTTGCAGCTCATCAGTCTTCTCATTTCCTGCTATTCCTTCATGGCCTGGGACCCAGAGTAGTCGTAGTTTGTTCCTACGGCCCAACTTGTGTGGATAGGTTACCCACCTTGAGGGGTATACTTGTGAAATAATTCAATCACTTACAAGAGACTAAAATTCCCTCAAGGTTTATTTTCAGTAGGTGCTCAGATGGATGATACTTTAAACACAATAGTAGGAATATATTAAATGATTATAATATTTTATTTTTGGTTTTTCTATTTACTGACTACTTGACATCTCTGTTGACTCTCCGTTGCCTAGGTAACAAGCGCGCATCTAGTGCGAGGCATGTGGCAAAGTATCGACTGGGTGTATGTTACCAGTGTGTACAACAAACAGTATCAAAAAAACAACAAGACTGCTTGGTTTGTTTCTCACGAATTACTATACTTCATTTATATTTTATTATATTTTTATACTATTAATTAAATGCAAACAAGTACAAATGTTTATTTATTTATTATATACGTAAAGTGATAATTTGATAAGTCTATCAAAATAATGTATAATTCAAGTATCAAAAGTGACGCGACAGTGCCAAAAGTTACATAAAATCTTGCAGGTGTAGGTCTGGCAGCACTGAGTTGAATATCATGCAATTGAAATTATTTTGATTTTTTATTAGACAGATTAGACGGAGAGGCAACGTCGCCCTTATCCAGCAAACTGTATTGCGGCTCTGCTCTAGCGTAATTGCGTGTTCCTGCTTCCACACACAACGCGACAACGTCGCGTGTTTCCACACATCTATGCGTCACCTCACACTATGACCATACGTCAATATAACCATGCACTACCACATACGTAAAATTGGTCTCTTTTTTCACGCTGAAACAGAGTACTTCCTGGATGTTAAACAGTGATATTTTTGGTCTGCCCCTACAATAGCTTAAATTAGGCCTACTTTAAGTCATAATAAGTTAAATATCTCAGTATAAAACGTAGGAATCTCTAAAACATTTAGTAGGGAAAACGTACCACCTTAACGTAAGTCTTTAAACATACGTAACGTGATTTATCTTGTGCCGGACGGACGTCCCGTTACGTATGCAGCGACCTTTATTTTGCGTCATCCTTACTTGGAAACGGTCGATTTGGACTCGTATTATCTCCCCACTTTCCCGTGGATTTTTTTGATTGGTCTTATCCTGCGGAATTATACATTTGCTTGGTGTTCTATCTAGTACTTGTATATGGGAGGATGGAGTAGGCTTGCCCAGCACCTACTACCCTCTCAGCTTAGTCGACCATGTCCAGAGGAGAGAACTTGTCAATACTTCTGGAGCCAACTAAGCTGCGGGTTTTATCACGATGTTTTCCTTCACCGTAAGAGCAATGTCGATTAGCGCACATATTTTTTTTTAAGAAAAATTCATCGGTGCACGTTAGGCCGGGATTTGAACCCACGACCTTCAGACCTCCAGCGATACCTAGGTCTACAAACCGTCTCCCCTGAGGCCGTGTTACACGCTTCGACCTAATAATATTTTTCTGCACTTTCCAGTGGTCTAGTCCTACAAGATCTGACGTTTGTACACATTGGTAACCCTGACCTCTTACCGGACGGAAGCATCAATTTCACGAAGAGATGGCAGCAGTATCACATCATGGAGAATATGAAGAGGTTCCATAAAGAGTGCGTATTTTCCTCCTTATGATTAAGTCATCGAATTAGTTGCCTGAACAGAATCGTATGACGTATCGTGCTTGTCACTATGCATGTATCACTATCACTACATAGTATAAAACAAAGTCGCTTTCTCTGTCCCTATGTCCCTATATTCCTATGTATGCTTAAATCTTTAAAACTACGCAACGGATTTTGATGCGGTTTTTTTAATAGATAGAGTGATTCAAGAGTAAGGTTTATATGTATAATACATGCATAATATAGCCGTGCGAAGCCGGGGCGGGTCGCTAGTTATACATATAAACCTTCCTCTTGAATCACTCTATCTATTAAAAAAACCGCATTAATATCCGTTGCGTAGTTTTCAGGATCTAAGAATACATAGGGTCAGGCAGCAAGAAGCGACTTTGTTTTATACTATGTAGTAATAGTGACTAGCAGTGCAGGTTTTGCCTGAGGTGTTATTTCAGAACTTCAGCAATCTACAAATCAAGTTTCATCTTAAACAGTTCGTTTTTGCGTTACAAACTGACACACAAACTTAGAGAAAGCATCTCTAATTTTACCAACATTCATATCTTAGAGACCCATAGATATTCTATAATACAAAGTAAAGAGGTCAGCAATACCACAACTACCTACCCATTGAGGTATGGTGGCATGCAATAGTTACTTATATGAACACTGTTTAAACAGCAGCCCATGTAATCTTTGCTTCTTGGGAATAAAATTCAAATTCACAGGTGATAAAGGTTGGTCGCATACGTACGTTTTCCGCATTTCGAGTTCTTGAATACTTCAAATCTATGCAAAATGCTTTGACCACCGCTTACGTGCGTTTTTTTCCGGACTGGAAATTTTCCGCACATACGTTTCGAATGCCAGCGCTTGCGTTCTGATTGGCTGATTTGAAATAACAAGAACCCGAATGCGATAACCGCATGCGGAAATCGTACGTATGCGCCCGGCCTAATGAATACACAAAATCTTAATTTTATTGGTGTGGCCTTAAAGGACCTGGCTGTTTATATTCTCAGGTGCTCAAAGGACACTGAAGTGTTTCCTGTAAGCACCTGGATGCGTCAACGTCGTTTGTATTATGTTCGCAGCAGACAGTACAAGTTCAAGAAGAACGAGCGTATCCAGGCGATGTTCAATGACTTCGATGACGTGTTGAGCGAGGAGGCGATGTGGCAGATCTCTGAGAGCATCAAGCCGCGAGGGGGTCGCGCGCGAACTACACCCGCGCCCGCACCTGCGCCTGCGCCGCCGCAGCCTACACAGCAGCCCGCGCAAACTGCTGCCTAGACTTACTGAATTATTAAAACAAGTGAGTCTTCTTCTTTTTTCTCTTTTTCATGTCACTCCACTTCAATCTATTCCCCGTCATATCCTCCCTAACACAATCCCCCCACTTCTTCTTTGGTTTTCCTTTCGCTCTGCGCCCATTGATTTAAAAGTCCTTACTTTTCTGGTGACATGAGTATATTCTCTCTCCACATGAACAAATCGTGTGCAGGACCAAAAGAGCTTGCGAAAAATAATTGGTTTTTCTTTTTCAGATAAAATCCAAAGAATAAATTGGTATAAGGGATAAGACCAAACTGACGTGAGTACGTAGATTGGATTGTAAAAGTAAGATAAATTGTGATTTATCTGTCCTAAAAAGGCCTAAGTAATACTAGTGTATTTATTGGTAATTGTGCGTATTTCGAACTGTGATCGATCCGGATGTGAGTGTAGTGTGTGGCAGAGGTAATGCGTTCTACTCGCTTAGGATTTCAACGCTTTCATGTTCAGCAATATTAAGGTCGCCTTTTATATTTCTCGATATTTTTAACGTAGAATTTATCGAAATTCTTTTAGAATATTTTGTGTCAAACATATCGAGAATATTGAAGGGGGTTTGTAAATTTAAAGCCAAATATCCTGTATCAGTATTTAATTCGAGTAACTGTCGTATTTTACATATCAGCATGTGACTTGCATAGTGTACTAAAATAACGAGCGAGACGCCTTGAGTGTTAGGTAGGATGTAATTCTTCTTATTGTTGTAAATGCCATTGATGTCATTATCGTCTAAGCAAGTTCGAAGTTAACACTCAGTACATCGAATTAGGAAGGAAATTTTTTGAAACTTTAAAGTCTGTAGACGTTTGTTTTATGTATTTAGTCGAATGTTAAGCATTTTGGAGTATTCGATCGTAATGGCAGTAATATTTCTTATTACTAGCTACGATTTTAGTAATTCTAATTATTATGTTCGTGTAATATTCAAGATGGGATATCTCATAGTACGAATTGAGTGCACAATTACAAAATAAACTAAGTTCTCGAATGGGCTTCCAATAAAACCACAATCTCTGGTATATGTTACGCGGTAATAGATCTTTATTTTTATAACATTTTTGACACATCATAAACATATCAATAACGCTCGGTGCAGACGAATGCACGGGACTGGACAGTGAACAAGGACGCCCCAAACTCATACAAGCAATTATGTATCACTTAATTAAGTAGTCGAGGAGCTTAAAAGCAGTCCTAATAGTGTGCCAAATGAAGACCTATCCCATTTTGAAAATCTTACGCGTAATAATAAGTACAAATGCAAGTATTT
This sequence comes from Idaea aversata, assembly GCA_907269075.1. Classification (NCBI taxonomy): domain Eukaryota; kingdom Metazoa; phylum Arthropoda; class Insecta; order Lepidoptera; family Geometridae; genus Idaea; species Idaea aversata. The sequence continues at coordinate 7,871,400 of OU026084.1, forward strand.
ATTAGTCGACTCTCAAAGTTGAGAGGTAGAAGTAATGTAATCGCTAAATGCGCGCGCTATTTGCCCTATCATGATACTATTTATTGAGGTAGTGCATTAACGCTGACAGGCTAATGTCGATTCATACTATATTTTCTTTTGGATTTTACTATCATAATGAAACTATAGACTATCTATTCTTTACCTAATGTTAATGTTATGCTTAATCGCATAGATCGTACGTAACTAAGTACGATAAAATCGAAATATGAAGCAATATTAAGAATGGATTGTTTAGTGAGTTCCAAAGTAAAATATAGTTAAAATATTTTACTACTACTATTGGATTAAAGATTTTCTACATCTTTGTCTTTTAAATTCGCCTATTTATAATCTCGACGTTCTTCTTAACGTAGTACTAATTTTATATTTGAAACCGATCCGTAAAGTAAATGAAACAACGCAAAATTATTGCATTCGCGTGGCGGTATCATGCACTATATGTATTTTTATGTATACTTAATGCTAATAAAAGATCGGATGCGTTTTATTTTTGATATTCAAAAACTATTTTTCTTATGTGATTGCTACCTTGAAGGAAGCGAACAATTTATGAATAACGTACTTTTTAAATCTATACTTGTTTATAATTATAAACTTCACAGTTTGTGTGATTCTTAATTTCTTACTCTTAAAGTTAGGTTTAGATTCAGTGCAGGCTTTCAAGCCTTAGCTAGGTATCTTACGAAAAAAAAGTTCAATCGTTTTAGTCTCTACAACTCTAAGAAGTCTAGTTAACAGAACATAACGAATAATTACATTAGTCTATTATAAGAAATATAATTTGTTCACGAATCTATTAAATATTAATATATAATCGTGTTTCGAGTTATATTTTTATTAATAACAAACTTGTTAGTATATTAAATTTACTTTGCCTTAAGACAATCGAGTCTTCAATGAAATAGCAATAAATTTTTTGATTGTCGTGGAAATAGCTGTACAATTTGTGATACTACTCATGTAGAGTGCCGCTTACTACTGAGTCTTATTGACGTCCTCTATACGTAGGCAATTATATTAGACGAATGTTAGTAGTAAGCATAAATAAACCCCATTTTATAATATCTCGCTAAGATCGGTATTACCATGGAAAATAAATATGTGTGGAAGTGGTAAGTATAAGAATCTGTTATCACCAAATAATATAAGAATAATCGGTGGTGACACACGGACAGACAGACAGACAAGAAAGTGATCTTATAAGGGTTCCTTTTTTTACCTTTTGAGGTACGGAACCCTAAAAAGAAAGCCAGTTGATGGAATACTTCATCAAATGGCAGACAGATTGCGTTGCTTGGAAAATCGACCTGAAATAGGTTGACTGCCAGTTGTTATCAGTAAAAGCAGTATCTGTGCTTATGTGAGAGTTTTTTATCGTATGAAAAGTTGTAGCTTTGCATTACGACCGCTAGGGACGCCCTTCAACTTTCCATACAAGTTTCTTGTTTACCTTAACGTAATACGTTTGCGTAAAAAGAACCTGCACTACAAGTTCTGGTTTTGGGGTTAGATTGTGCAATGTGATAAAGAACATTTAAGCGCATTTTCTGTAGTTATTACTTATATCATGGGTTCAATTCAAGCTCCTGCCCGCTTGCCATTTCCACTATTATTTATATTCCGTGGTTATTACACTATGTTATATCACACATTAGTGATCGTTGCAAAATTATAATAAAAATATTACACGTTCTCTTGATCATTCGTAGAATTCATAGACGTTTGATTCAGTACTATGCGTACTGTTTATACAGTTGTATGTGTAAAGGTTCAGGCTTTGATATAATATTTGCATCGATCTTATATAGCACATGAATTAATATGTCTACTTCATATTGCGGCTCGATTCGATTGCACTCAGACACATAGCTTTGGCCAACTGTGTAACCAACAACGCTCGGCGTTGAGACAGAATATAAATAAAATAAAATGCAAATACAGACAAATGGCCTGACATCAAAGCCGTGGATATTTTATTCTATACATTACCAAAACATGTCAACTTTACAATCCCTAAATCATCACTACATAGTATAAAATAAAGTCACTTTTCGCCGTCCCTATTTCCCTTTGTATGCTTAGATCTTTAAAACTACGCAACGGATTTTGATGCGGTTTTTTTTAATAGATAAAGTGATTCAAAAGGGAAGGTTTATATTATGTATAATACATGCATAGTATAGCCGTGCGAAGCCGGAGCGGGTCGCTAGTACTACATATAATTCTCATGTCGCTGTGTTAGTTGCCAAACTCCACCTAAACGATTTTTTTGTGTATAATCGTTAGGTCTGAGCTCAGATCACATCCAACAAGGTTTGATCTGAGGGTCTGAGAAACGAACAATATTCAATTTTTTTTCTTTATTTTTCCTTTATAGTTTCTTTTTTGTATATGGCAAAATAACGTTTGCTGGGACAGCTAGTCCAATATAAATATCACAACTCTACAAAAATAAGTTTTTATTTTAAAACTAGCGACCCGCTCCGGCTTCGCACGGCTATATTATGCATGTATTATAAACCTTCCTCTTGAATCACTCTATCTAATAAAAAATCAGCATCAAAATCCGTTACGTATTTTTAAAGAGCTAAGCATACATTGGGATAGACAGCGGAAAGGGACTTTGTTTTATACTATGTAATGATGATGAAAAAGTGCACTCTTACTGGAACACCTATAATGTGTGAGTGCAATCGAATCGAGCCGAATAAAATAAACGAGCCTCTGTCTGGAGTATATTCACTCATGTGTCGTTAGTTTGTGTGTCGTTCATAATGGGCATGCCCCACGCAATAAATAACTAGACCAATATTTAGAAAGTTTTGTGCTTTATTGAAATTATGTGCTGATATTGTATTTTTTATGTAAAATATTTTCGATTGATAAGTAGTTAAGTTTGTAGGGTATGTTACCAATTTTTGTTTCTCTGGTATTATTACTATTTATTTAGTGGATGAACTTTGTGTAACGGTTTGAAAATTATTATTAACAAAAAATATATTAAAGACTGCCTAAATTAAATTATTCAGTGAATTTGTCATGTTACATTTAGTGAAAATGTTGTTTAATTATTTTAGAATATCATATTATTGAACATAAAAATACACGGTGTAACAAAGGGGGGGGAACATCAATGTTGGGAGGTGGGGAGACTCTGATTGGTGGAGGGATGGGTGGTAGTAAAGGTTCACTATTGAACTTGTTTAAAAAAAATATAGTTTGGCTGTAATTGCGAAGTTCAAGCCGAAATCTGAATTTTACTAAAATTTTACCAAAGTCCAAATAACTTCTGAACCACTGAATATCGCAGAATATACAGGGGGGTTAAATCGGTACTTTGGTCTCCCACCCCCCAGCAACCGATGATCCACCTCCCTTGTTACACCGTGTATACATATTTAGATGAAATAGTAGTTATTATATAAATTAATTATGTTAATCGATCATTATTTAGTCACAATGATATTTTGTATTTATTATTTTCAATATTTATAGTAAACTAGAAGCGCTTCGCGGTTTCACCCGCGTAACGCCCAATTCCGTGGAAATATCGGGATAAAAAGCCTATATTACTCCCAATGAAACAATGTAAACGTAGTTTCGGAGCCTATTGGTTACAAACAAAAATCTTTCCTTATAATATTAGTATAGACTAGCTAGCTGTTGCCTGCGACTTCGTTCGAGTGGTGGTTTTGTTTTATTAAGAATATAGATATACGTAGCGCAGCGAATGTTGGCCTCTGATGGAAAGTAGAAGGGGTATGCGCAGAACTCAATTTTCATATAAATATCGAGTTCTGCGCATACCCCTTCCATTTACCGCAGAGGTCACCATTCGCTGCGCGAGGTATACCTAGGCGTTTTCCGCAATTTTCTTTGTCTATTAATTGGTCATTAGAGAAAAAACAAACAAATGTACCTATTTCAGTTATTACTAATAGGTAAGTAGATAGATAATAAATAAGTATTATTCGGTGTAAGTTAAAATAACAAAATAATTTGTTTTTTTTATTGTATTCGCTTATATTGGTTTGTCTTTGTTAAGATGTCTTAATTGAAATATTTACAAATAATACCTATTTGGTTATATTTTAAAATATCTTTAATATTATAAAACCAACTAACTTTTAGAATTTTGACAAATTGTTCTGATTTTTATTATTAGGACTGCTCTTAATTTACAGATTGTTAAATTTCTAACTTAAGGTGAAAGGGTACCTGCGCGGTCTCCATACAAACGTAGTCGACTGTTTCCTCCCTGGATAATGACACTAGCACAAATATTTTTGTGCCATAAAACCTATAATTGCCATGACTATGCCCCTATGTTTTGGTTTTTTTCATTTTTTAATTATCATAGAAATTAAAATTAAAAAAATTGAAAAATAAAAAAAAAACAATTAATAGGGGCATGGTCATGGCAGTTATAAGTTTTATGAACCAAAAATATTTGCTTTAGTGTCATTATCCAGGGAGAAAACAGTCGACTACGTTTGTAATAGTTTGTATGGAAAGAGCCTCCGGTACCCTTTCCTCTTAAACGTCCTTATAGCGGTGTGCTTTACGCACGACGAATAGATGACATAACGTATGACGCGAAGCTTATACAAAAAAAATAGCGTGTATTGTTTTTCTTGATATTTTGCAATTACAGATTTTTTTTTTACAGAAATTTATTATATGTATAGATAGATAGATTATACTGTCATTCGTGAACAGCGTACATATTTTGTTGTATTAGCAAGTTCAGTATTATGTTAAATATGCCATAATGGTGTTGTTACTTCCTGATACGACCAAGAAGATTTTAAAACTTTAGGTGGTACATTTCTTAATATTTGTACTATTTTATAACCACTTATTTTAAATTTTGTACCCTTGCCATGCTGGTAAGTATAATTGCAAAGCAAATGAAGGATTGAGAGTATGCCTAAAAATATGTACTTACCCATTTTGTATTTCATTTTCATTACTGAAAGGAACAAATTAAATTACGTAATTTGTGCGTTTTGTGTTTCATTATAAGGAACAGTTACGTATTTGTTCCGTTTAACTTATACTGATTTAACTCTAATTTATTCATACTTTAAGGTCGTGCTTGGAAGTTTATTTACCAGCAAAACAGTATCTCTTAGATGGCAAGTCAATTTGGTGGTACAAAATAGTACAAATCTAAAGAATTTTTATAGTAGGTACCTAAAGTTTTATTTAACCTAAAATCTCCTTGGTTGTGTCAGTACAACACCCATAACGTATGAAATGGATTTTGAAATATTATTTTTCTGTGTTGATTTTATTTTGTATTGTAACATTAAGTAAAGATTTTTTTTATATTTAATAGGTATGTTTATTTTCTGTACATTGAATTGATTTATAAATAAAATTCACATTATTATCTGCATGCTTGTACAGTTTACATTTTGTGTGTCGATTTTTTTTTGTAATTATTTTGTAAAATAAATATAGCACGATATTTACAACATAACATTGATCTTTTATATTTTACCCTTTTTAGATAAGGTTTATAACATAAAACTTTGTCAGGAATTTATGTAATATACAGGGTTATTGGTAATTATACTAGCAAGCCGTTGAGGGCTACTTCTGTGCACCTTAATGATTAACTTTTGTTCTACGACTTTGATAGGCCTAGAAATGGGAAAGAGCCTGCGGTCACTATCTAGGTATGTTTGTTTTGTGTCAACTCATCTACTATATGAAGTAGGTATGTACTTACCTATACTAAGATACCCACCTGACGTACCTACTTAAATAAACGTTAATAAAATCTTGATCACTAGAACAAGAAACCTGTGTTCCTCAAACATCGGCTACATCAAAGGTCATCGCCAGTAAGGCTCTGCGCAAAGGGGCCACCAACCTCACCACACTATCAGATTTTTCCACATGCAGAGTAAGTACAATAGCGACGACTATGTTTTGAATAAAATAAATCCTGCCAGGTAGGTTTTAAGGATAATTTCTTGGGTGTTCCGATCTGTACTCGTAGGAATGGAAAGTTAAAAAAATTATTAACATTCTTCAATACATCGACGACACAGTACTACTATAACTTACCTTTCAAACAAAAAAAAACTAAATCAAAATCGGTTCATCCGTTCGGGAGCTACGATGCCACAGACAGACACACACACAGACACGTCAAACTTATAACACCCCGTCGTTTTTGCGTCGGGGGTTAAAAACACACAAGTTCATATTTCATAAACTCCTAAACCCATTTTAATGAAGACAATGCAATGTTACAAACATCTGGTACCTACCTAAGTATAAGTACAGAACTAACGAAAAAATAAAGGTTACTCTTAGATATTCTGTGTCAAGTTCAATTAAAAACTTTCTATGCTAAATAGATTTGGCAATAATACCTACAATCCAGTGCATTAATAAGACAATATTGTTAAGTGAACTAGACGTGACGACGCTTTTGCAAACGCTTATGGGTCCGCGAACTCTAATTTGAGTAACACTGGCTTAGGCTATGAGGTAGGTAACTCTGGATGTCTCTGAGAACAGTTTTCCATTCGTAGATGCTGAATCTAACTTCATGAAATACACCAATGACACTGTTACTGATTTCGGCATGGAGTAGTGGAGTATGCCTACGGCAACATTATGCACTTATGGCCTATCATGGCGAGAAGCCCTCAGTGTGACAAAGACAACTTCCTAGAGTGACAACTTGGGCTTTTATAGGAACGGACAAAGAACCACAATTCCAAAACAGGTAGGTGAGTGAGTTAGTACCCATCTTATTGTAAGTAGGTACATAAATATTGGTATCTTAGACACTTCCGTGTAGGTAGGTACTTGTATGTATACGGGATGTTTTCCGCAAAACCCCTTCAGTTGGGGTCCCTTTTGCGTGAGGTCAGGGGAAAATCCAGCCCAGCTCTTCCATAAATTTTTCCCATAGGTGTTTTCTCAAAAAAATTTGGAAGGCTAATGCCGTCACCTATTTATTGTCCAGAGTCTGATTTCCGCTAGTAAAATGCAATCTAGCAGCACATGTGCGGCACTTCCAGTGTCATCATCATCCGAGCGATGTTCCCGGTTGCATCCCTCTCGGGAGCCCGGGGTCCGCTACTACGTGCGGCACTTCCAGTGTATTTATTTGTATCTACCTATATGTAGGTCTATATGTATAGGTACCTACTTAATATTAGCAGTTTCATCTGCGGAAGTTGCGATCCGGTGGAAATACCTACCTACTTATAAAATGGGATAAAAAGTAGCCCATGTTTCATATAGGTAGGTATCCTACCTATAGACCAGGGTCGATAACTTTTGAAACAAAAAAAAATCACAGTAGGATGAAACCCATTAGAAAAGGAGGGGAATATGTTAAAAATGAAAGGAAAAATAAATTACGGTCGATCCGAGTTCGGGAAGTGGGAGGGTAAGTGGGAGGGTTTTAAAGGGTAAAAAATGGTTTATCTTGATTTCCGGCAAAACTACAAGTCCTATGGAAAAAAGTTGAAAGGCAAAGTTGTAGGTAATAAAAAGATCTACAACTTTTGTTATTAACAATTTTTTCACATAACCTCAAAATTTAGGTGAAAAATCCAAATAACCCAGTTTTTGGTTTTTTCTTATTATCTTTTTCAAAAATGTTTTTTTTTTCTAGGTGAAAACTTACCTTATTATGTCCCAAATACACTGTAATTTATTTGATTTAAAATATTTATTTTTTCGCCTTATTTTAACTTAATATCAAAAAAACACCCTAATTTTCAATCGAAAATTCTCACGTCAAAATATCAGCTTTTTTCAAAAAGTTGGTATGCTTTCTGTTCGTTGAAATCTCTACTTTCCGATGGTGTAAAAAAATATATACATTGCCATAGTAAATGTTCTCAGAAAATGCAAAAAACCGACCGAGAAAACGGCACTGGTCTATCATTTAAATTTTCATCAAAATCGATGGAGTAGGTACTTAGTTCCTTTCTGATTGGTAAGTACCTACCGTGTATGAAATACCTAGCTTTTGATGTCTCTTTACAACATCATTTCAATTTTTTTTATTATTTACCTATGACCTTGTTATACTTCGTGCACGATCAAGTTTTCTAATCAAAACTTATTGAAATCGTAACAAATCTAATTCTTTAAAGGTAGGTATACAACAACAAACAATACAATACAATTCATACACAACATATACAACACAAATACACAACGGATATGGAACGGATACGGTTATGGGATATTACAATTTCATATCAGATTTGGTTATTAATATTAATTATCTTGCCAATTATAGTGCCACTCGCGTAGATTTGGTGGCTTAGGTAGGTAGGTAGGTACTTATAATAAATTAAAATAATTATTTTGATTTATTTACTATTTGCGCCACGCGGTTTCACCCGCGTTCGATTTTTTTATAACCTTTAGACAATAGCAAACACAACAAAAAATAATTAGCGAAATTGATCCAGCCGTTCACGCGTGATGCGATGACAAATAAGGAGACATTTTCTACAGTCTATCTTTACAGGTAGGTCCCAAATATTCCCATCCGATAAACCAGCACTATTTATAAAAATAATTAATATAGTAATTATTATAACTTGGTAGGTACCTGAACACCAGAACCCATCAGAATGAATGGGAAGAACTAGAAAAAATAAATAGCCTGCGTGTTATCCAGGTTTTAGCTTCCACATCGCATCCGTTTAGTAATTTTATGTAATTGGTAATACAGACATTCAAACCAACAAACTTTCGTATTTATGATATTAGTCAGATATTAGTAGGTATTTCAGGATCATTACCTATTTGAAATTCATTATACTTTTTTATTATTTTGATGGGATGGACGACAGGAAGACGCAATAATCGGTCAAAGCCTTCATCTTGAATCACTCTATCTATTTAAAAAAATCGCATGAAAATCCGTTGCGTAGTTTGAAAGATCTAAGCATATTTATGGACAGACAGCGGAAAGTGACTTTGTTTTATACTATGTAGTGATGATACTGGTGATATTAAATTACTTCTAAGTAGTTACCTAGTTTTATTTTGAGTTAATATTTAAAAAAAGTACCTTTGTGTCGTGCAATCGGATAATTAGGTCCTTTCCCATTTTTGTACGCGGCTAAAAGTAACTACTTTCAACAGAATAAAGTACGACCAAAGTGCTTATAAATTATCGTACAATGTGCTTGCTTATGCGATTAGTATTTATGTACCTGTTGAGAGAAAGTGTACAGGTCTTTTGTGTAGTTAGTTGCCTAACTATGACAATAATTAACATGATCTATGTGTAATTGTTTATGTATATTATGTTATCCATCTATACATATAAAATACTTTGTCCTGACTAACTGACGGATCAACGCACAGCCTACCCGCTGGTCGTAGAGACCTGAAACTTGGAGGGTGTGTTCTTTGTATGACGTAGGCATCCGAAAAGCTTTTCTAAAATTCTACCCCTTAGAATAGGGGGAGGGCAAAGTTTGTATCGTTTGTAAAAAAAACAAATAGAAGTCCTATTAGAACCATTTTCGACTTCTACGCGGACGAAGTCGCGCGCAAAAGCTATTGTATTTATAAGTTCCAACGTAATCAATAACATAAGGAAGAATTATTTTATAGACGGCTTAATTAAATTGGCGTTGCGTTGACTTCCTAATTTCCTACTTAGGTAGGTATAGTTGATTTTATTGTATAACATCGGGCAGATGATGAAATACTCAATGATCAATCATGTGGAAAGTCGATAGCAAAACGACTGCGGAGACAGTGTTCGCGTGCACTAATCTAATTTTATACTCTATCAATTTCATAGCTTACTCTATTTTAATAAAGTCTCGTGAAATAGTTTGACCTTGCATGATTTCATTTCAAATAGTGACGACATTATTTTCTGAAAAGAGTTAAGTAGGTAGGTAGATATCTGTCAGATCTTTATAAAAATACTAGCTGCGCCCCACGGTTTTACCCGCGTAAGTCCCGATTCCGTAGAAATACCAAAATAAAAAGTAGCCTATAGTCTTCCTTGATAAACGAACTATCCAACACAAAAATATTTTTTTAATTTGAACCAGTAGTTCCTGAGATTAGCGCGTTCGAACAAACAACGGAAGCCCTCAAAGATATATAATTTTCCCCGTTTTTTCCACGTTTCCCACTGATTTTTCGCTTCTATTGGTCGCAGCGCAGCGTGATGTTATATAGTGTAAAGCCTTCCTCGATAAATGGACTTTCCAACACAAAAATATTTATTCGAACCAGAGTTCCTGAGATTATAATATAAGCACATATGAGCAGTTTTCAAAAAAAATCTGAATAATTTTTATTTCGTCTCTAAAAAAAAAGATGACAATAATCTACATTTAACTGTTTCCGATTATAAAGGAATAATCATAGTTTATTATTTTTTATAAAATTACAGTATTTGTTTAATATTTCTATAAAAAAAGTTTAATTTTTGGAAGCAATGGTCTAAAAATGTTCCTAATAGTAACCGAATAAAATTAGCTGAAAATGAAAACTCGTCAAATATTTCAATCATTTGTAATATATTTTTAGATTCTCAAATTAAAATATAGATTACGAGCACAAAATATTAATTAAAAGATCAATACTTTAGAAGGATTAGCCCACATTTTGTCCTTTTCGTTACCTTTGGAACAACTGCTTGGTAAAAATATTAAATTATTAAGTTTACAGGGGGAATCTCAGCCTTTTTTGAATTCAAATCACTTAATATATCAACAATCAATACTTTGACATTTTTAATTATTATAATAAATTGTTAAATTTTAAATATTTAAAGAAAAAGTCAATCATCTCCATTAGGACAGTTATTAAATAGGAACTTTGGTTACTAAATAGGAATTTATAAGGCTGAGGTTTGAATGAACCTCAAAACTAAAATGTTTTTAAAACTTTAACTTAGGATTGAATATTATGTTAATTAGCTATCTTGGAAACTATTTTTTAACCGACTTCAAAAAAGAAGGAGGTTCTCAATTCGTCGCGTATATAATATATTTTTTTTATGTATGATCGCGAATTACTCGAAAACGCCTGAACCGATTTGGAAAATTGTTTTTTTGTTTGAAAGTGAATAACTCACAGGTGGTCCCATAAAAATTGAATGAAGATCTGATGAGGATCTTCGGAGTGATGAACAGAATTGCACCTCGAGAGGGCAGCAAATTGCTCATTTTTCGATTGCCAAAACTGCCACTATGCATATTGCGGCTTTGTTCCGGGCACCCATCGGTATGTTCAACAGAAGAATTAAATACCTATAGAAATAAAGATAAACATAACCCTCCTTTTGATTTTGCCGTAGTTGGGTAAAAATGCAATGTGGATTCTGCCTTACGATTCCCAATTACAAAAGTTATTAACAGGAAGTAACTAAATGAGAACGAAAGTTTAATTTCATCTTTTCTACAAAAAATCTGATAAAATCGACTGTTTTGTGATAAGATATCGAAAACTTAATATACAATTATCAATCCATATTACTATAAACGTAAAAGAGGATTAACTTACACTTGTTTTTCCGTAACTAACATGGAAACAATTTTTGAATCCGGGGAGCACCACACAATCCAACAATGTTTTTAGATTAATTTGATAGATTACAGGAAAATAACTTTGTGCTACGTTCTTCTTAAATGTTTTCAGTGCACAGTAAACCATAATCTACTTAACTTTATTTAAATATTTTCGATTAATCACGTAACTAACTAGGAAACCGCAAAATGACCTTTTTTATGAATGTTAAAAAACATTAATTATTTTAAAATGATGCATTGTTTTCGCAGAATTGTTTATTCAAGTGATAAATGATTATAATCAGTGTAAGATAGTACCAAAAAGTTAAATGCAAACTCAATGTTTTCTTAAATATTCATATAGAAAGTCAACACTGCTTAATGGGACACATCACTCTCCATACATTTGCAAACTCAAAGTTCTAATTTTTAATATTTTTTTCATAAATGATCCAACTTTTACAAGAATTAGAGCAGGAATATAAACAATAATTCAGTGCTTTTATTTATGTACCTAATTGTTATCTTGAACAAAATATATTTATATTACGTAAAAAACAAAAGTCAATTTATGGGACACATCAAAATCAGAATTCAGAATTTTTTTGAAAACTGCTCATATATAAGTATAGATATAGATTGTAACTAAGTTACGCTTCTATGCACAGGAATTTAGGCAACGACATTTTATTTGAGGGAACACAGTAGAGTTCCCTAAATGTAATTTTAACCTATATAATTAAAAATTATTGATATATTAGATCATAATGTTGGTATAAATACCTAACAACGTGATGCCATTGTAGATTGTCATGGGCCAATATCTTGTGAAGCCGATTTATTAGAACCTAAGTAATTTTTAAGTTGTAAAACAGTTGGTTTTCATCATAACTATTGTCAATCGGCATTACACCTGTCCGGTTACAATATCGAATGATTGTAGTATAATAATAAAGTAACTCGTCCGTCAAATTGAGCAAGTCACTCTTGCGGAGCACTCTCGGTGGTGGCGGTGGTTGTCGTAGAGCTGTCGCAAGAGTCTCCACCAGTTGCGGCCTTACACCTTGTGAAATGGTCGTATCCGAAGCTATATTACACCTTACCCCACCCTATCACATTTTGTCCAACACAAAAAATCAAACACGATAGTAAAAGCTGTCCATTCTACCCGCGTCGGAATATAAACTATAAACGATCATTTTAATACAATACCGTTAATATGACACAGTTTGTTTTAAAACGTGCGAGTTGATCGAAGGAAAGCGGTACCTACCTGATGTCGTGATGCAGGATATTCTTTACAAAAGTAGGCTTAAGTTGTTATGATGCGGTTTATATGGATTGTGATGGTTGTGTGTGTGAAGTGCTCGGCGATGTCCCGGGACGAACTCGAGGACTTTAGTGACTTTCTCAAGAAGACTTCACAATTGGATCTTAACGTTAAAAGTGAGTACTTACCTAAAACTACCAATAATCATTTATGAACTTACAATTGGTGCTGGACTTTTAGCTACTTACATAAACTAAAAAAAAAATCTCTAAAGAACAAAAGGGTAAAATGATAATTATTGTTTTAGAAGGTGCAGATCCCGATGGCATATTTGACGAAGACGACGAAATATCAGACCACGCTTGGGAAGAAAGTGGTAAATTTGAAGGAGATCTAATCCTGAACGATCGGCAGAGGAGACTTATTATCGAGAACGTCGAGGGCTTATCCAGGAATGGTCTAACAGACAGCACTAAGAGGTGGCCTAATAATGAAGTCATTTACTTCATCCAAAGAGAACACTTTAGTAAGTAAAATATTTAAATAAAATCACGGACATCAGAAAGATGGTCCCACTGCAGGGTACCTCCTTCTACAAGAAGGGGTTAGACCTATTCTTGTCATATGTCCTATGATAGTACCTATAACATTGTGACGTCCCATATTGATCGGTTGCCAAAAATCGACAAGTTTGTACAAAGATCAAACTTTGGCGATTTTCTCTTTCGTTTTATTCAGTGTGATGAAAGCGTATATTTCTGACGTTCCATAGAAATAAATAAATATTACATTTCACACATCGCCATCTAGCCCCAAGCTAAGTAACTAGACTTGTGTTATGGGTGCTAGACAACGGATATACCTACTATACTTATTTAATTCTCTTTTGTAAATATAAAACTTATAATACATAGAAACAACCAGACCACAGACAAATATCTAAGCATAAATTACTTGTCTGAGGCGGGAATCGAACCCGCAACCCTGTGTTTTGCAGTCCGGCATGGTGACCATTAGTATTTTTTTTTGTCATTTATAGATGAAGATCAAGTGCAAGCAATAGAACAAGGTATCGAAGACCTTGGGCGTGCGTCGTGTGTCAAATTTAGGCCTTACATACGAGGAGATCGGGATGCTGTTGTTATACAAGTAAGGAAAAGTTTTTTTTAAATAAAATCTGGAGAAATTAATAGCGAGGTCTTGTAGCAATTCGAAAAAAGTCTCCAAGTAGGTAGATACAGGTTTATCTGTGTAGACTTCTTAGATAGACAGTCGGAATACGAATTAGCTGAACCCCACGTGACCCAGAGCTCACTCGAACATGTGTAATTTTGTAAAGTAATGTTACCTGATTATGTTTTCTTAAACACTATACAATACTATATACAATATAAAAAAGTAGGTACTACTTAAATACTACATTTTTAACAGATGTGCGAGGGACCTCTGGGTCACGTGGGGTTCAGCCTCAAAGGTTCAGCTAATTAGTATTCCGACTGTACCTTTAATCTGACAATTTCATAGAGTTCTCTATCCTGATAATTTTTTCAGGGTAGTCGCCGGGGCTGTTTCTCCCAAGTTGGCTACCAAGGCGGGTACCAAGTACTCAATCTCTCCGGACGTCACCCAGCCGGGCGCGGCTGCTTCCGTCACGGGACCGTTGTGCATGAACTGCTGCATACTCTCGGCTTCTACCACATGCAGAGCAGCCCAGATAGGGATGACTATATCAATGTGGTTTGGGAGAATATTATACAACGTAAGTAATTTTTATGTGACTTCAAAGAGGTGTAGTTTTTCAGAGGTCCAGTTAAAATGTAGGTATGATAAATTATGACTTAAGTTTAAAATCTCTTTAATATTGGGTACAGTTACCTGCCTGTTAACTTTATAAATAAAACAATCACAACATTGAAAAGACGCGAGTGGGATTTTATAGAATAAAAAAATGTCACAAAATGGTCACAAGATAATCCCTACTGAAGTTCATAAACAAAAACAATGCCTTTAGAAATCTTACTTATTACCATTTACCTACATTGCGGCTCGGTTATTTTCTTCTATCATCTAAACACGAATAAAAATAGGTAGGTATGTTACACTCAAGCTCAGCTTTAAACGCAGAAGTCATATAAAGACATCAAAGTGTCTTTAAAACAATGGAAAACACCAATCTCCCTCAATAAAGTACAAAACATTATTATCGACACAGAAAAGTGACTCTAGTGTGAGCGGTCGTAACACCGCTCGGAACACATTCCGAATATAAATCGTGCTGACTGTACGCGTTTTGAATGTTAGATCCGTTGACTTATGCCTTATGTAAGACTGCCTTTAAGAAGTAGATATCTAATCAATATCTCTTTTTATTGCAAACCTAGGTAGATAAAGTATTTCATAAACCAATGCAAATCTTATCTTCTGTTAATAGAAAACTAAAATATCGCTTTTCGTGAAACTCTATCGATTAAGCAGCAGTAATGGGCCAAGCTTGTTTTTGACGACCCAGTTGGCACAATGGTCACCATGACGGACTGCCAAACACAGGGTTGCGGGTTCGATTCCCGTCTCAGACAAGTATTCATGCTTAGATATTTGTCTGTGGTTTGGTTGTTTCTATGTATTATAAGTATATATTTACAAAATAAAAGTATATAGGTAAGTCTAGTTAGTTAGTAGGGCTAGATCGCGATGTGTGGAATGTCCTGCAATATTTATTTTTATAAAGGTATTCAATTAAGTAGATGTGATATCTCTCTATAATTGGTTTAGCGTAAAAATTGATAGAAAAAATAGAATTTCTTTGCAAATAAAAGAAACAGAGTTCTACTAGGTGCATAAAATAAAGGATATAGTTTACAACTTAATAACTCATAATCGTTTAGCATTAACTCATAAATTTATTATGTTTATGTTGCAGCGGCTCGACATAACTTTCGCAAATATAACTCGTTTTCTGTGTCTGACTTCGGTGTCGGGTATGACTACGACAGCGTCCTGCATTACAGTCGTCGAGCTTTCTCCTCAAACGGGAAGGATACGCTCGTGCCCAAACTGGTGAGACTGCAAAACTACCTATGCTTGATAGTAATTATTTTCCCGGGTCTTAATCGCGTATTTTTTATTTTTACCTTCATCTTCATATTACTATGAATACAAATCGTGTGAGTTTAAAAAGTTTATTACCTATACTTGTTTTTACACAGAGTTCGGAAAAGGAAGATTTGCTTCAGACCAATTGCTTAATTTCACACGTGTTTGTGCTTAAGAGGAAAGGGCACCGGCTCTCCCTCCATACAAATGTAGTCGACTGTTTCCTCCCTGGATAATGACACTAGCACAAATATGTTTGTTGCAGAAAACCTATAACTGCCATGACTATTATCATTTCATTATCATAGAAAGTGAGAGTCAATGAAATAGGGGCATGATCATGGCCAGTCATAGGTTTTATGCTGCAAAAATATTTGCTCTAGCTACTGTTATTTTTCAGGGAGGAAACAGTTGACTACGTTTGTTTGGAGAGAGAGTCGGTACATTTTCCTCTTAATATTCTAATTATTTCATGTATTTTGGCTTCTTTGTGTATTGTTCATATTTTGTTCTGAAACTACTTCTCGGATTTCTATGATTTTGTAGGAACAGCGGGACTAAGAGTTTCGATTTTAAGAAATTGACAATTTAACTATTAAATATATTATAGTATACGTGACGAATTGAGAACCTCCTCCTTTTTTTTAAGTCAATTAAAAATTGCTATTTTTACAATGTCTTCAACTTAAACTGGAGGAGAACACCAGTTGAGTTGGAGGGCTTTAATTTGAAACATTAAAATAAACTTTTTAATAGCAAAATAGCAAAAAAACACTTTTGTTGCCAGAAGGCCAATTCTCGTAAATAACATTGTTCAAATTACATTTCAATATCATTTAGGTTGCATTTCGATCACAAATAATACCCTCAAAGTAGCTCAAAACACCCTCAAAGTTAGCTTTTTGTAAAAAAAAAACTGACTATGAAGGTATCTTTTGCAATCGAAATGCAATCGGGATGATATTGAAATGTAATTTAAACAATATTATTTACGAGAATTGGCCTTCTGATTGTACTTTGAATTCGTATATAGCCATGTCAGGCTATACGAATTTATCGGTGCGCAAATGAACGACGTTTCAGCCACCTGTATGCAATTCAGAACTGTCTCCTTTCGCTTCTGTTATTTCTTGGTATTTTTCAGCCCCACTCTCCCCTATCTTGCGAGTTAACAAACAATGAAAGTTTTATCAAAATCAGTTCAATACGAAGGGGCTTTGAATATGAAATACCTATTTGGTATTAGCTAGTCGTTATAATATCTTTTTTGGTATATGACATATAATTCATAGGAATTAAGGTAAGTACCTACATAATTTCTATCTTCGTTTCCAGGATGGAGTTCGAATAGGTCAAAGAGTTGGACTATCCGATAAAGACACTCAAAAACTAAACAAAATGTACTGCGACGCCGATACTCTTACATACGACGCAGATGAAACCCAAAAACCTAAAAATAAGAAGAAAAAGCCCAAAAATAAACCATTCCAAGGTCACGGAATAGGATACCACCAAGGTAAAACTGTGATAATAAAAGTACCAACATCTGAAACATACAAATTACCTCCAAATCCATCTATTGTCGAATTTGATTTTAGAAGAGCGCCGCAAACCTTGCAGACGCCGCAAATCGAAGATTATAGAGTGGGAAAAGAAATAACATATACTTACAATCCAACAAATGAAGACCTTTTTAATAAAATATATAAACCAGCTAAAAAACCTACTCATACTGAAGAGAACAAAGATAAATCAACAGAAAATAAAAATGAATCTTCTCAAACCGATGACTCGGCCTTCGAAAAACAAGTTGAAACAGAGTCAGAAGAGTTGGATGAAGATTTAGAAGAAGCGTTCGATAGACTAGCCGCTATTGCTAAACAACGTATTTACCCTGAAAAAGATTATTCTTTCAAAATTAAGGAGGATTACAGTCAATTTTATAGTCCACCTGAAAGAAAACAAGTTCGTCCTTCTGATCAAATAGAGTCTGTTTTGTACTACGCAGACAACGAAGGTAATATTAAATCAAAGGCAATAACTAAACCCAGAGAGAAAAATGAAATGGATCCTTCATATAGAACTTCGTTACCGCTAAGAAAACCGTTCAGTGTTAATCAGAAAATTGAAAATCCTTTATACGCTACGCGTGATTATCTAAAAGATAGACACGATTACAGTCAATATTATTCCGGAAAGGACATAGAAAATCCAGATTCTGCAGAAAGACAAGTTAAAAACGAGCCATACAAAGTTTTAAACGATAATGTCCCAATCACAGGCGACGATTGGTACAAAAGAGATAATTCGAAACAAAGTAAAGAAAATTATGAACCAACCTACTACACAGATTCCATAGAAAATGAAAGGAGTTCTTCTGAAGAGGATGAAGGACCTTTTCATCGTTATGAGGAAAATACAACAAAATCACCTAATCTTAATAGTAAATATCAGCTTTTTGATAATCCAGTACCTGTAAATGAAAAATGGTACATACCAAACTATTCAAATGCAGATTTTAATCCACATTCTTATACAGAAAATGTTTCGGAGTCTGACGAAGACCCAAATAGATAAGTTAGGTATGTAGCGAAAATAAAATAGAGTAGGTACAGTCACATTACCAATTAGCTGAACCCCACGTGACCCAGAGCTCACTTGCGCATCTATAAGGTTGTAAAGTACCTTATTCTGTTTTTTTTAAACAATATACTATACAATACAATCAACAATATAAAAAAAACAACAACAAAATAGGTAAATACTATATGAACCCCACGTGACCCAGAGCTCATTCGTCTGTCAATTATTTTTTTACAGATATACGGGGTTCAGCTAATTGGTAATGTGACTGTACCATACCCAATAATTACTAAGTACCTACTGTAAATGTTACTATTAAGTATAATAATTAGCTGAAGATAAATTAAAATTAGTTAAAACTCACCAGTCTTTTACTCGATGGCTTCATGCTGAGCCTCAGACGTCATCATCACGATAAAAAAAGTCATCATTATTTCCCTAGTTTTTCACCCTTTTTGATTTTGTGCATTAAAATAAGAACTTTGTGGTTAAAACAGGACGTTTTTGCTGCGGTTGAGATTGTATTTCCTACAACACCTGCAAGTTTTTATTTTTAAACATAAAAATATTTGCGTCATTATTAGCAACGAGGATTTGGAAAATGCACGTACAGACCTAATTATAGTATAAATTTTTCCGTCCGTCTTGAAGCTTTGGGGCTTCATGAAGACCAAATCATAATATTATTATCGTTTTACGACTTGCTGTGGATACTTGTTCAAGTTGTTCACGTTCAATCTTCGAGTTCAATGAATCTTTTTTTTTTTTTTTTTTTTTTTTTTTTTTCTTCTTCTTTTGGACTTAGGCGCGATCAGCGACTTGCCAGAGTCATGTATTATCTTAAATCCGTGTTTATCCGGTCAGCTCTGTGACCGAATATTTTAGGCTGTCTTGAGGTCTTGAGCAGTTTTCTAATCATCATGGTGATTTTAATATGGCTTGAATTTAGTTTGATGTTTTATGGTGTTTGCGTAGTTATTTTGGTTGTATTTTTTGGAAAATTAGGGAAACGAATATTTACAAAAGGAACCGGAAATTACGAATAGGATAGGATAGGATCAGGAAGGTAGGGAAATAAATCTTAAAAATATTAAGAAAATTTAAAAAACTTACTCTAACAATATTTACAAAGATAGGGAAGGGAAGGGATATAAATAAAATAAATAAAAATAATTAAATTTTAATACAATTATAAGTAAGATAATTTGATAAGGCAATATACATATACGGGTCAGGTCGGGTAGGATTCATGGATAATAAAGATTTGATTTCTGTAGGTAGACACACTTTTAATGATAACAACGCCTCGTATAAATGACTATTATCGAACAAAGAGCAACCAAAGAAAATGTGATTGATATCACAATCTTCCACTCCACAGTCACACGCAGCACTCTGTACAATACCAAGCTTAGCAAGATGAGAAGGTGTGCAAACATGTCCAAGTCGCATTCTTATTAATATAGATGTTGAAGTTTTGCAAAGCTTGAGCTTGTAAAACCACGGTTTTTTAGGAATTGTAGGTTGAATTTGGAAATAATGTCTACCTTTTTTCCGGACACTCTCTATCCACAATTCATTCCAAGCGTGGTACATATAAGTAGAAGGGATCGACGCTAAATCAGAGGGGTAGTTCATATACGGTACTAAATCACCACATTGCACCGCATCCTTTGCCAGACTATCTGCTTTATCGTTTCCATGAATACCTGAATGTCCAGGAATCCATACAAACGTAACAGAAAGTCCTTTGAGTGAACATTCATGTACTTTATTCTTAATGTCAAAAATTAATGGAAAATATTTACAAGATTTTAACGAGTAACGTTTCAAAGCCAGAAGTGCACTTTTGGAATCTGTGAAAATGACAGTTTTTTTAAGCTTCATGAGCAATACCAGGGCCTATATTCACTAAGGTTCAAGTCGTTGGGCGCGCGTGATTAGGGGCGGAGGGGGGGCGGTTTTTGTATGGAAATCTTGTCCTAATCACGCGCGCCCGACGACTTGAACCTTAGTGAATAAAGGCACAGTTCGATGGACTTCATTATGCCAAGGCATTCCCCGGTGAAAACTGATGACTCTGGGGGTAGTTTGATTTTTTGTACAATGTTACTTTGCCTATGATAGACTCCAACACCAACACAACTGTCTGTTGAAAATTTTGAGGCATCACAATATATTTGGTGCCAATGCTGCCATTTGGAATCAACAGCATAATTGAGTTCTTGTTGAGCATTAGGGGATTCTTTATCAATTCCTATATAGTCATGAACCTCTAAAGGAGATGTTAAAGCTTTAAAGTTATTATTAAACATTGGTAAACGAGGTGACCTAAACGTAGGTGCTTGAATAGATAAAAATCTTTGCCAACTAATAACTAAGCATGGAGTTTTCTTATGTTGCCAATAAGGTGTACTTAACTCTTCGGATAGTAAGAAAACTTTTGGAATCAACGGGTGATTTGAAAACTGGAGGATTCTACAAAAATATCTATCACATAAATATTGACGTCTGAGGTGAAGAGGCGGATCAGCACACTCTACTTGCAGGGCATTAATAGGACTAGATTTCATAGCCCCCGTTACTATTCTAAGAGCTTTAGATTGAATGATGTCAATTTTCCGCAGAGCAGTCTGATTACAAGGTTCTAGCAGAAAAGCTCCATAGTCAAGAACACTTCTAATCATAGCGTTGTAAACAAGCTTTAGGGAGTACGGATGAGCACCCCACCAAACCCCCGCAAGGCATCTCAATATATTCAAAGTCTTCTCGCACCTATCTATTAAGTAATCCACATGTTGAGAACCAGACAGTTTTGAATCTAAAACTACGCCTAAAAATTTGGTATGTGTTTTAACTGGGAGCACTGTATCGTCATATTTAACATCTAAAGGGGGTATTATTTTATGTCGGGTAAACCACACGACACAACTTTTGGATATAGACAAATCCAAACCATTATCGTCCATCCATAATTTCAGATAACCCAAAGAGTTTGTAATTTCATCACAAGCTTGAGGAGCCGACTTGTTAGTACAGTATAATAACAAGTCGTCAGCATACTGTAAAATATTAGACGATTTATGCAATGAATGTTCTAGATCGTTTGCATATATGTTATATAAAAGGGGGCTTAATACTGACCCTTGAGGTATACCTCTCCAAAGGGTGCGGGACTCTGAATTTAAATTTAACTGTCTACCGGATAATAAGTTGATTATAAAATTAATCAATATAATAAGTACATTAAGACCGTGAAGTTTTCTTTTTAAAACAGATAGAAGAACATTATCATAAGCGGATTTAATATCTAAAAAGGCAGCAACTACATATTCATTTTTTAAAAAAGCTAACCTTATATCAGTAATAAAAATACTTAAATTGGCCATTGTGCTCTTGCCTCTTCGGAACCCATATTGTGACTGGGCAAGAAGATTATTGCTTTCAATATAAAATTCGAGTCTATTTTTGACAAGATGTTCGGCTACTTTTGCAATGACTGATGACAAGGCTATTGGACGGTACGAGGAAACCTCTGAAGGCAGTTTTTTAGGTTTTAAAATTGGCAACACTAATTGAGATTTCCATACATTCGGAATGTCACCTGTCAACATGACCGAATTAATAATGTCAAGGTAATATTTCAGACTTTCTTCACCAAGATTAATTATAAAACTATAAATAATGCCGTCTTCTCCAGGGGCCGAATCCCTCAGATAAGATAGTACACCCTTAAGTTCTTCTAGAGTGAAGGGAGAGCTGAGCCCTGTTGTGTCGTCATTATGACATGGTAAACTATGTGGTATGGCCAAGTCTTGTTCTGGTACAAATGCCGGAGCTAAGTTATCTAGGTATTCAGATGCTTGTGATGGTGGTAATGTATGGAAGGACGTCTCTGACATGGCACCTTTGAATCTTCTGATGTTAGACCAGACCAAACCTGCACGAGTATTGGGAGAAATTGAGGAACAGAACGATCTCCAACCCTCAAAACGTTTCTTTTTTAAAAGGCTTTTAGTGGCCTTCATTACCTCCATCAAGCTGTCATAATTTTCAAGTGTCATGTCTCGATTAAATTTCCTTTCAGCTTCCTTTCTTAACTTAACAGCGTTTGTACAGTCACTGTCCCACCAAGGGGGTGAAGGAATCTTTTGGGATTTGCTTTTAGTAGGGAAAACATTATCGGCAGACTCTCTAATTAGGTCAGACAAGGCATTAGAACATACTTCTGCTGAGGAATTAGATAAAATTGGTAAATTAGATATGTTCTTTTCTACATGTTCTTTAAATTCGTGCCATTTAATACTATTGTCTGCAATTTTATATCTTTTAGGTTGGCTGTAGTTTATACTAGGTTGTGATTTATTGTGAGGAAAAGAAATCAGAATTGGATAATGGTCACTACCGTAAGTTGATTCAAGAGTTTGCCAAGTTAGTTGACCTGCAAATCTGGCAGAACTAAGGAAGAGATCAACTGCACTTATAGCCTCTGTAGGTTTAGTCCTTAAGGTTCGAGAGCCAGTATTTATTACACACAGATCATGATCATCCAACATACCCACAATGAAATCGCCATATGAGTCACTTCTAGAGCAGCCCCACATTGTATGGTGAGCATTTAGGTCCCCAATTAACATGACAGGTTTAGGTAGGTTACTAATTATATTGTTTAATTCTTGGAAAATAGGAATAGAGGGATGAGGTATATAAATAGATAATATACATATATTATTTACAATAGCTGCTACAATAGAAAAATCATTTGAAGGTGTAGGGATAGACTGAGGTTTAAAAGAAATAGAACTATTTACAAGGAGTGCAGTACCACTGCACCCATCAGACCTGTCACAGCGTAGACAGGAATAACCTGAAACCTTAAAAGTGGAACCCGGTTTTAGCCAGGTTTCATTCAAGATAACAAGTGATGGTCTGTATTTATTCAGGAGAAAAGTGAAGTCACTTTTCTTCCTTCTTATACTACGGCAATTCCACTGTAGAATACATTGGATTTTGTGATCCATTGTGTCCCGTTGTTTTGTTAATAGCTTCTATCATTATAGCAGCGTGGTCAGGATTTATTAGATTTGACTGAGAAAATGAGTTGATTAAACTAGTGATTATTGTAAAAACATTCATACTGTCATCATTATTGTTGTTGGGTGGTTTTAATGCACACCCATTGCTTGGTGAAGGCATATTATAATTTTGAATCAATTGCTTATGAGTGGTATGATCATACTGAGTAGAAGAGTATGAATTCTTTGGGGAACGAGGTTTTAAAAATACTGTCTTTTTATAGGATGTAGAGGGAGAACTAGTAGAAGGAGACTGATTGATCTGAGAGTTGTTAATTTTGGAATTTTTAGTAACAGTCCTAGCATTAAGAACATCTACAAAAGATTTATGAACTGCAGGATGCAACTTGGATGCTTCAGCATATGAAATGCAAGTGTCCGCCATAGTTTTTTTGATAGCAGTTTGACGAGAAAACTCAGGGCATGCTTTGCTAGTGGCAAAATGACTTCCGGAGCATAGGCAACAGGATGCGAGGTCTTCTTCCGTGTTACATGAAGAACCGTCATGGCTATTACCACATTTATAACATCTTGGTTTTGACCTACATTGAGTTTTGGTGTGACCAAAGCGGCAACATGAAAAACACTGTATAGTTGGGTAGATATAAAGCTCCACAGGCAAAGCATTGTAACACATGTATATACGCTTAGGCAATACTTGTCCATCGAAAGTTACAACAATGGTTTGTGAAGGTTTCCAAATGTTCTTACCATCAATATTAACTTTATAATTAAAACGTCTAATCTTTAAAATCTTACCGCACCCTATTGGCAAATTAATATTTTCCATTACTTCTGTATCGCTCCAGTCAACAGGAATACCACGGACAATACCTTGTCTAGTAACAGTAAATGATGGAATGAAAGCTTTATAATTATTTTCAACTAAAGTAGGATTATTTAAAAATATGTTAGCGAATTGATAATTTGTGAAGGAGATAGACATTCTGTTACATCCTATGCGTTTAACACTACCATTAACTATGTTAAAAATATTATTGCTTTTTAAAAATCTACCAAATGTGATGGGGTGCAATATTGATCCATCATTCAAACTAGATGTATCTTTTTGTACATGAACTACATAGGGATAAGCATCAGTGGATTCATAATGAGTACGACCCACGGGTGGTGGACGTACAGGTGTATTGTCCTTAATATTATTATTATTTACATTATGAACAAAAGCAGGTGTAACCATGGGCAGATTGGGTTGTGAGACATGTAACTGTGCTGTAGAATTATTTACAATAGAGGTGTTTTGTAGTTTTGGAGGCTGTTCGACAATAGAATCGTTATCCAAACAAATACATAAGGTACTTGGATCAGCTGTGTTTGAATTGTTATTGAGCTTCTTCTTTTTCCTACAAGTTTTGCATTTTTTATGAGCGTGCACACGCTGTCTCTTTGTACCTTTATTGTTAGTTGCGGCAGATCCGCTAACTGTGGCTGATTGGTTCGATACTGAAGAGCCATCTGACTCCATACCCGACTCTGATAATGTAACGTAATAGCCCGCGGGAGGTGGGTCCATGTCCATGTATCCACCTCCGGGGTCCGGTTGATCGGGCGGCTTGTTCATCGCCGCCCCCTCTAACTAAATAAACTAAAAAAACTTACCCACTAGAAGAAATATTTATATACACAACTAAGCTAAATAAAATATATACAATTTACAATAACTACACCCTCCTGATCACTATTTAGACCAAAAAAATTAATTTTAAAATTTTCCAATGAAAAAACGCGCCTAGTCTTCTTCGCCGTTTCCCGCCTTTTTTTTTTTCCAATGAATCTTACAATCCCGCCAAAATGAACACACTTCATTTTTTTTATTTGCTTACATACTCGTGAAAGGGCAGGCAAAAGGCTTTTAGCATAATATGCTGTATATAGCTGACGTAGTTTATTCTTCCCACTCTTTCTGAGATTCTTTCTTCTTATTAAATTAATATTCTCATTCTTACATACTTCAGATGAAAAAAACCTTTCTAAAAATAAAATCCTTCATCAATGCGTTCAAATCCAAGCCTTCTAAAACCACTAATACTCTTTAACGAAACCTTGTCTTTAACTTAAAAAAAATGTTACTGTACTCGATGAGGCTGTATCACAAAACAGAAAATGTATGTACGATTTTTTTTATAAAAAAAAATCCAGTAAACAAACAGTTTGTTTGTCAATGTCAATGTCATTTATTTATTTTTCTTGTGAGCGCAGTTGATTTTCATTTTTGTTTTGTACGAGGAGATATTTTGAAAAGTATTTATGTTAAATACATGATTCATAATTTGTTAGTCGCGGCAGTTTATAAATAAGTCAGTCAGAAATGTATGTCAAGTTTCGGTGACAATTTCGAGTCTACTGTAACGTAAAGTATTTCCATACTTCTTTTCAATTAGTTTTATGATTCATGGGTTGTGGAGTGTCGTGCATGCAACGAGCTACGATGTCTTTGTTCAGTAGACATTCGGTCGACAGTGACGAACGAGCAAAGCTAGAGAGGAAACTGTACATCGCTAAAGAATCACCAGAACCAGATTTCGACCTCTCCGATTGTGAACTAAAACAAGTCCCATCCGGCACTTATTCAATCTGCAAAGTTTATAGAAAAGAGTATTTATATCTACAGAACAACAAGCTACAATCGCTAGAAGGAGGTGGCCAGTTATCAGATCTATACCTGATAAGAATTTTAAATCTGAGTTCCAATAAGTTTATACAACTACCCAACGGTCTCAGGTATTTGGTAAATCTTACTGAGTTTTACATCCAAGACAACGTTTTGAAAAGCATACCTGAATGTGTTCAGAATATGCAGAACTTACAAATTCTAGATGTATCAAAAAATAAGCTGAGGAACCTGACCCAGAGTTTAGGAAAACTAAAAAGTCTGAGAATGTTAAATATAACTGAAAATTCTGATCTTGAAGAAATATGTCCAGAGCTGTGTTTTGCGACAAACTTAACAGATATCAAATTAGATAGCAACAAATTTACATTCCCTTCTTTAGAGATATGTAGTCAAGGTACTGAAGCTATTATGAGGTTCTTGTGTAAGTCTATGGAAGTTGAGTACACGCCACCAACATCAGTGGAAAACATATTCACTATTGAGACACCAAGCTCGGCTCAAAACCCTTTTGCTAGAAGTAACACAATAACATGGGAGGAACAAGAGGCTGCAATAATAGAGCAAGAGAACAGGCTACATGAAGCTGCTAAACAACAAAGGGAAAAGTTTTTGTCCCAAATTATTCAAGATCAGCAAATGTTAGATACTGAAATATTTAAAGTACAAGAAGCGAAAGAGATTGAGAAGCAAAACCTTTTAAAAGCTATTCAAGAAGATGAAAAAGAGATTGAATGTCTGGTTAAAAACTTCATACAGTCTGATTATTTGAAACCAGAAGTAGTCCAACAACAGCTTGCATATGAACAGATGGAGCATGACAGGCTGTTGGAAATCATTCATCAAAACTATGATAATCTCAAAAAGTCTGAAGTTCTAAGAGCTATGGAATCCCTCATAGAAGAAGACTATTCAGTCCAGTTTTATAAACAACACTATAAAGATTCTTTAAACAATATGAAACAGAGTTTACTCATGCAAGATCAAGAGGTTACTGAAAAATTAGATGAACTTTTAAAAGCCAAGGACCAATCACGGACAGCAATGGTGGGCCAGCTGCTCGATGACCAAGATGTACAAAAAGTCCTTGTCGCTTCTTTACTCGAAAGAGTTGATGCTAGAAGCTGGAGTCTTAACCAAGAAATATCATTGATATCTTCCCACTTGGCCCGACTAAGTGTTATTGAACAAGAGAAAAAGAAATTACATATTGCTTACAATTACAATGAGTTGCTTCATCAAAGGATTCAGCTGGTCAATTTATTAGATGATCTTTATTGCCAGAAAAACAAGCGACGTTTACAACTGGTAGACACTTTGAAGGAGATGGAGGTTCAGTCCGATAAATCTGCAGATTTTTGGTTGAAGAGCTATCAAAGATTGATGGAATCTGCCCCAAAGACATTGCTAAGTGTTGGAAAGAGCCTGGACCCAGTGCTGGCAAACTACCTCTTGCAGGAAGGAGTGATTCATTGCCTACCATTCTTAGTAAAGTTTATGTTTTCTGATGATTCTCTTATGTCTATTACTGCTGAGAGCTTGAAAGCTAATGGGGTATCATTGTCTGCTGATAGAGAGAGTATATTAAGAGCTATAAAATATTATGTCGGGGCAAAGAGTAAGAATCACAATTATGAATTATGTATGGAGGAAGCTAGTGCTCCTCCAAAAGAGATAGTTGAAGAGCAGAATGTTTCCGGCGTAGTAAGCAGTAAAGCAACTGGAGAAGCAGTGTTGGAGTCTGAGTGTGTGATTTGCATGGATGCTAAATGTGAGGTGGTATTTGTTCCATGTGGACACATGTGCTGCTGCCAACCTTGCTCAACTAAAGATGTGGAATTGTGTCCTATGTGCAGATCCACTATAGAGAGAACAATTAAAATTATAATTCCTTGATGACTTGGCCTTAAAAGTTGGGTATGTATTAAAAGTTGGGCTGGTGAAGTGTAACTTTCCATACAAATTTTAATAAATGCGATTATATCCATAACTAGCTGTGCGTCGCGGATTCACCCACATAAGTCCCGATCCCGTGGGAATATCAAAATAAAAAGTAGCCTATAGCCTTCCTCCATAAATGGACTATCCAACGCAAAATAATTTTTCAATTCGAACCAGTAGTTCCTGAGATTAGCGCGTTCAAACATACAAACAAACTCTTCAGCTTTATAATATTATTAGTACTTATCAATAGTTCCATTATGAGAAAAAGTTGTGAAACCCTAAGGAAATACCATACCAAAATAATTGAAGAATTCATGACCATATTAGAGTGTTATTCGGATTTAAACAGTTTCTTTCATAATACAGCAAAAAACACTTATCGCCGTCTAAAATATTTGAGGCGTATATTTTAGAAAAGATACAGTAAGAAACACAAAAAAAAAATCTAAATCAGTGTACCTATCTAACAGATATTTACGGAAAATTTTACTCCACCAGCCTTATTATTATTTGTAATTTAATAAGTAAAGTCATAATTTTAACTTGGGTAAATTTTCGTTTTCAGAAGCTGAAAAGTTCTACTGGGAATTGATAGAATTGGAAGAAAATGATGCAAAGGTTTGTTTTTGGGTTTAGTAGTTAGTGGGTTTAGGTGCTGCAGGTGTACTATGTTTATTATTGATGTTATACTGATCTTCTGGAATTTTAAAGTGCGACTGAGAATTCTATTTTATTGAAACAGTTTGATGCATCTAAATATGAGTTCAACCTTTGCAGTGTCCATAGGTTAAAAACAATGCCTACCCCCAATATGTACTCCCAATATCCACCAATATGCAATGCCCCACTATCAACATTAGATTTACCTGATATTAAAGCAATATATTTTGTTAGGTATGGCATTTCTTATTATACGATATTTACCTAGCTAGTCAGTGTAGTATACGTTTTATATTTTATTACAATAGAGAGAGACAAAGCTAATCTGAGATGTCGCTATTGTCTCCCCATTTGTTATTATTTTTTTGAGATTATTAGAAAGATAAAGATACCAAATTAAATGTTTATTGATTATTATTTTTTTTATATATAATTTTAGTTCTACTTCTACAAAATTAACCTTACTGAATATAATATTCAATTGAAAACTTGAATTTACTATAAAGATTTTTATATCTATTTCATGTCATATTATTCGAGTGTGCCTTCGGGATGTTTTCTAAGATGTTATTGCGGTGAAGTGTATATGCTTAATACACATGTTTAAAAAAAAGTGACCTTTCATTTTTTTTCGGCTACCTACAGCCTGACAAGGGTTATTTTAAACACGACAAAAAAGGAAGTAAGGGCGGCTACAGACCAGCGTTTTAAGCTGGGGACACATTGCTTGGACGCGTCCGACAGCAGCGATTTATAATCTGTGTAATGTAAATGTATGTAACTGTGCACACTATCGGACGTAACCTTGGGCCGCCCTTGAGCGTGGACCGCGGACGTCCAAGTCCGCGGACGTTCTAGAGCGATCTGGGCCGCTGGATGCCAAACGACCGTGCACACTTATCAGTCGCGGCTGTCGGACGCGTACGAACAATGTGTCCCCAGCTTTATACGCGCGTATAAGCTCGTTTAAGGATGTAATTAATAAATAGAATAAATACAAACAAGACTTATTACACTACATGCTTTTTAATACTCCTCTTTTAAATCCTCTCGATTTTGCACTTTTTTTAGTATTTTTGTACGACATCTGACAGTCGATTTTAAAGGAAACGCGCGTATTCGTGTGAACATTTACGCTGGTCTAAAACCGCCCTGAATGCTCATTCACAAACCATCGGAAGGCTAGTGAAACGAATAATACTGAAAATACAAGGATGGCAACACGTCAAAATTCGCGGGAGTGAAAGAGCAGCAATTATTTTTTCGTTTCGGTTGCCTTTCGAGGGTTTTTGAATTAGCCTGCTCATGTGCTGCTATATTGCATGAGATTCAAATTAGTTTGAATTGTATAATTAGTGAGGATGCTAACGCCCTCTTTCGCCTCTTAAATAAGACTAATTTCAGACTGTACTTAAACTTTTTATTTCACTAAACTGCAACCTTACAAAGCTAAGGTTCAAACTTGTACATATTAAAGTTCCCTAATAACGTCAGAGATGGCGTTACTAGTATTCATCGCTGAATAATTTTCATGGTTTGTCTCTTTTCTTTCTTCATAAATGACGGTTTCGCACGGGTTGTGCATATAGCCAGAATAAAGTTATATTTATATTTAATTATGGCCCGATTTTTTGGGAATTGGGCTATAAGTCGTCATAGTTTGTAAAGTCAGGGACTGTTGTTAAAACAGTGGTCCTGGCTACCCACCCTATAGGAGATTATGGAGGCAACGAGAAAAGTCCATATTTGACACTGATTTACACTTTTTTTATACTTGTGCACTTTCACGGAATTAAATTGGATAATATGCCACCATAATTATAGAATTCAACTCTGTTTACAACTAAGTTCCGTACCATTATTTTCTGTTTTTAGTATTTGTTGTTATAGCGGCAACAGAAATACATGTGTGAAAATTTCAACTGTCTAGCTATCACGGTTCATGAGATACAGTCTGGTGACAGACAGATGGACAGTGGAGTCTAAGTCAAAGGGTCAAAGTCACACCCGAAAATATTGCTTAAAAAAAGACGTGTGAAACCTTATACTTTTTGTTAAAGGATTTTTTATTAAATAATATACCTCTACTTACCTACTTAACTCGCATCACCTCGCGTTTTCACCCGCGTAATTCCCGATCCCGAGGGAATATCGGGAGCGTATGTTATCCCCAATGAATCAATGTATCCTCCCCATACAAAAACAAAAGAATAACAAAACCGACATCAAAATCATCATCTTTTCATCAAAATCGATCCAGTAGTTTCGGAGCATATTCAATGCAAACATACAAACATTCGAATCTTTCCTCTTTATAATATTAGTACAGAGCTGCGGTGCCCATACTTTTTCGGAGATCGACCTAGTAAAAAATTATGCTTAAGAGATCGACATTTTTTTTTCTTTTTTATCACGAATAATAAAGAAAAAAAATTGCATAAGTAAAACAAGTGTCAAATCTGTGTTAAATTTTTAATCATCCAATAATATTGCTAAAGGAAATTCAAATAAGTGGTACATTATTAAAAATGAAAAATTATCGTGATGCCACTTCGAAGCGTGACTGGTGAATCTTCCACAAAATGTTCGAAGTTAGGAATATTCTCAGTTAAAACTAGACGCAAGCAGCAGGCTGTCAGGTGGTCATTTGTAAGACAAGATACGATATTTAGATACGATAATTTTATTACTTTCATAATAATATGAAATAATGCAGACTCAATACAGATATGCTTTTTTTCTTTAGCAAAAAGTTTTTTAACGTCGATCATTGATAATTTTAGCTATCCTCGGCAATCGACCTTAAAACCTCTCGCGATCGAACGTATGGGCACCTCTGGGGCTCTATTTTTGAATCGCTTGTGTGACATAGCTTCGTCGCATTTTTATAGATCGTTTCCGAATCTTTGGTTATGATTGTTTGACGTATATTCTTCCACTCGCCTGTCAGCGACGCGAAGCGAACGATTCACAAATAGAGCCCCTGGTATAAAGTATAGAATGCTACCGAATACCAATATACTGTCCGCCAGACACCGACCATTTAACTCCTGTAAGCCTCTTAACATTAATGATATTTAAACATTACTCAATGCATCATAAACTATGCTTTTATTATGTCCGTATTTTACTATCTAAGTAAGTATGTAATTAATCTAAATGTAATGGTAACTATTAAGGCGCAAATAGGAGCCAAAAGCAAAATGCCTTTCGCCTATATTTGACTAAAATTGTTAATGATTGCTTGGAAAATTGTTTTATAATACTGTTGGTTCTTACCCCACATTTTGTTATAGTTTTAGGACGAAAATTCCTTATTCTAAGCATATCCAAACGAAAGAAGATCTTATCTCTAAGTTTTTTTAATTAATTTTTCGGATAGGCTTAGAAATGATAAGGGCAACACTTAAGAAGGGTTACATACTGATATTTCGTACAAAAATGAATACTTCAGCTTTTTCCTTCCCTTAATATTATTTGATTTCGGCTCGATTGTATCTTTCTTTTTGTAATTTACTAATTTTAAACTTGGCTTGTTTTTATTTTTATTTTATTTTAATATATTGTTCTATGTTCTATCTTCGGTGTTCCTTTTTTTTTAATAAAGTTAAACTAAAGCCTAGTTTAACTTTATTTATTTATCTTTATTCTAAAAAAAAAGATTAAGTTTAGCATTAAAAAATGAAACATAAGTCTAGAATACAAACTATTCAAGCCTTTAATATCATTATATATTACAAAACAGTATTATATTACAAAATAGTTATAATTTTAGGGATGAAAATGATTTTTTGATCGAATTTTTTGATGAAATGAAAATTTCATCAAAAAATGTCGTTGGTATGTGATCATCTTAACAAAAATGTTCCATGCAATAAATAATTATCTTTAACAGCGACAGGCGTTTAGCATTTGGCCCCTATATGCACCTTAAATATTATAGTAATAAAACGTGATTAGGCTGTGAAATGCCATAGTCTTTACTTATTTAACTAATATTATATAATATTATAAGTATTTAAACATAAGTTTGCCCAAGTTGTTATTAAAAAAATATTTGTAAGATCACGTGTAAGTATTTTAAATATATTACTACACTGAAAGCACAATTTATAGTTTTATTCATTTCGATACTTTATCAATAAATATTAAAGGAATTTTACCTTCTCTTCGTCTTCAAAAATTGCACCCGAGACGAGACTTGCGCTACCAACTGCGCTACACGGCCAAGTACAGTAGGTATGCGTCATAAGTCCAATATCAATTTGCTTCTTCTAATAGAGGTTACATACAAATATAAATACTTAAATTAAAAGTACCCAATGTGATTATTATTTTCAATAAGTATGTTAGTTATGTCTTTAGTTAGTCGAGTCGAGTGGTACAAGCCGCCACCCGCTACACCAACGTGGGTTAGATTCACAGGTTACAGATCTGTTCACTCATAAAGGCGCGCCCTTCTACACCTTATGAATGTTGTTGTAAACATAATCTGTATATAATTCTATCTCTGTTGTATGCTGTCTCTACTGATAGTCTTCACACACACATTAAGACATCTTGTTAGCACGTGCGACACTCATATTAATGCACACCGAGAAAATTTACCCTGGAGGGGCGCGCCTTCGTGAGTGAACAGATCTGTACGTTGTTATAATGTTCAAAGGATTGTAAACGTAACTGTGGCGGTGGACTGTTGATTGTCATAGGTGAAATTTAAGTAAACGCATTAAACCCAACGAATTATGTTTCGTTAACTATATCTGTTGGTACCACGTTACATAGCATAATTAACTCGAATTCATTTTTTTGTAAAGAAAAAATAAATATTCATCAATGGTAACTACCAGGTAAGTAGGTATTTACGATAAATAAATCAGAGAAGATACATTCTGAATGAAATCATTATTTGAAATGCGTAAGCATGTTTTAAAATATTTTAAGGTATCCAAATGCATTTTGCCTTCAAAAATATTTCAATATAAGTTCTTTTAATTCATAATATTTCCATCTAAGTGGTAGGTAAATAAAATCACCCTTATGAGGAAAGAGTACCGGGGGCTCTTTCCATACAAACTATTACAAACGTAGTCGACTGTTTTCTCCCTGGATAATGACACTAGAGCAAATATTTTTGGTGCATAAAACTTATAACCGCCATGACCATGCCCCTATTTTTTGTATTTTCTTATTTTTTAATTTTAATTTCTATGATAATTAGAAAATGAAAAAAACCAAAACATAGGGGCATAGTCATGGCAGTTATAGGTTTTATGACACAAAAATATTTGTGCTAGTGTCATTATCCAGGGAGGAAACAGTCGACTACGTTAGTATGGAGAGCGCGCAGGTACCCTTTCACCTTAACAGTGTATGACACTGAAATAGTCTTATAGCAACCTACACGTTATTCCTAAATCAATAAATAAGTATAATAAATAGGTACCTACATACTCGGTTGACACTGTAATATAATTTATATAATACGAAAGCTTTTAAGAGCTATCAACATGAATTAAGGTGCTTACACATTTGCTCGATTTTTGACGATCAACAAGTGCACTTAAACCAAATCGAGTACCTACCTAGTTAGGTTAGATTAGGTTATGTACACAAAATAGTAACTTACAGTAATAGTAAATAGTAATACTTACTAACTTACGTACTTCTTCCTTCTTCTTCAAGCTCCTCTTTACAATTCCACTTTCTACAACAAATCCTTTTCTTTTCGTTCTGTTATTCTCTGGAATTCTCTACCCCAACCTATCCGCTCTGCTAAAACCCTACCCATTTTCAAGAGTATGGTAACTGAACATTACTTTAACAGAACTCTATTGTTACATAACTCTTGCCTCTTATTTATTTTCATTTAGTAGATAATATTTGTATTCTCGTCTCTTCTCTTAGAAATGCTTGTCTAATTTTAATTTTATCATACTTATACTTATATATTTTTATGTATTATTTTATTATATAAAATATTTGTTAATATTCTCATCATGAATAGTATTGCTAGGTATATGCATTGTATTATATTATTATTTAATATTATTATGTGTATGTTATGCTATCTATGTTTAAGTATTTCGTTTATAATATCTATTTTACGTAGGTATTTATTAATATATATATGTGTTTCTTACACCATACACGACCTACCAGCTAAGCTAAACAGACCTTCTCCATCCTAAGGTTGCCTGGAAGAAATCGCTTTAAGCGATAAGGTCGCCTGTTTGTACAATTTCGTAGTTAATAAGCTTACTCGTCATATTTGTTATTTTTAATGTTTTGTGTGTTGTACAAATAAAGTGTTTATCTATCTATCTATCTACTTATATCTTTTTTTTAACAATACATCGATTTCATAAGGCGTATCAATATTGTAAGGTATAGATACATAGATAGTAAGTAATAATTTTCCCGTGTCTTAATCGCGTCCTTTTATTTCTCTTACCTCGATGTCGACATTGTGTTCGCGAGGACCATGACTAAACTGGCTGTTAACAAAACTTTATAAAATCGAGTGTGTACCTACTCTACCTACCCTTGGCTACTACCATCAACTATCAGCATGACATGACAACGCTCGCCACTTTTCCAGTCTCGTCGCGGCCATGACTATAATTGTCGAGGTAAGAGAAATAAAAATACGCGATTAACGCCCGAATAAAGGCTACTTATCTTAGGTATTGACATTTACAACAACGTACACTACGTTTCAATAGAATAGGAGCATCTTAAATAATTAGGGGACCCCTAAATATTTTAAAGTCGTTTCAGTATTCAGGCATAAGACCCGGGAAAATAATTAAGATTAATACAAATCGTGTGAGTTTAAAAAGTTTATGTACCACTAGCGGCGCCCCGCGGTTTCACCCGCGTAAGTCCCGATCCCGTGGGAATATCGGTATAAAAAGTAGCCTATGTGTTAATCCAGGTCTCCAGAAATCTAGATACCGAGTTTCATCGCAATCGGTCCAGTAGTTTTTGCGTGAAGGAGTAACAAACATACACATACACGCGCGCGCACAAACTTTCACATTTATAATATTAGTAGGATATAGGAGTAGGATAGGATGTAGATATCGATGAAAGTTTTCGAAGACACAAAATTCGATGTTACGGCTTTCGCAATCACGTAGGTGTTTCCATATTTATCCTTAGATTTAATATAGGTATAAGTATTTACTATTTAACTATTTTATTTTGTTTAATCGCACATTTTGATAGTAAAAAATCGAGCAAATGTGTATTCACCTTAAGGTACTACATTAAACTAACTATAAAAGGCCGTTAAATCAATTTAGCTAGCTTGTTGCGACAGTATCACGTTGATTTGATGTGTATTGAATTTATGTAGGTACGCCTCTTAGGCCTCCATTGTAGAGATGTGCCCAGATTGATTAAATCTAAAGATACACAGAGAGATTCTAAGCGTATGAAGATAGAGATTGGAATTCAGTTTAATTTACAAAATGATCTTTTATCTACCTTATCAACAACTAATGGATCATCTCTTTTTGCTTATAATTAACCGACTTCAAAAAAGGAGGTTGTTCTCAATTCGTGACGTACGCATGAGGTACCTATACTTATATTTTTTTATTGTATGTTCGCCGATGACTCGAAAACGCCTGGACCGATTAGAAAATTCATTTTTTGTTTGAAAGGGGATAAGGGGTGGTCCCATGAAGAATTGTGTTAGTTTACGGGCCAATTCTACTTCCAAGTATGTTTAAGTTATCTGCTGTCTTAATGACCCGAAATTGTTTATTTTTCAGTTTTTGTTTTTAGGTTTTTTTTCAATTTTTGTTTTTATAGGTTACTAGCGACCCGCTCCGGCTTCACATGGCTATATTATGCATGTATTATACATATAAAGCTTCCTCTTGAATCACTCTATCTAATAAAAAAACCGCATTAAATTCCGTTGCGTAGTTTTAAATATCTAAGCATACATAGAGACAGACAGCGAAAAGTGACTTTGTTTTATACTATGTAATGATGAAGCACATCTAGTCGGATGTCTGAATTTCCTGGTTTGTACCTACCTACTTACAAAGATATAAGAAAGATACACAAAGTAATATTCTTTTTCGTCTGATACAGATCTTTTCTTATTATTAGGTACCTACATACAAACCTACCTACCAATCGGAGTGTACACCCTCGTTAGAACAATATAATAGGCTTTTGTTACGCAGAGAAATCCATAATAATAGAGTTTACACGCAAACACCAATTACGACGATGCCTTTCATGTCAACCCTTATTCCGCTTAGAAACATGGAAGGCAATTTTGTAATAAAGGTGGAGAGATCCTAAATATTTGTTGAAACGCAATTGCCTCTCTCCTTTGACGAAATGTAGCGACGATTTCGCTACAAGATTTTGCTATTAGGATAATGCTATTGATATCTAGTCGAGTTAGACAGGACTTTACTCAGCATATTGTTAGGTTTAAGGTGAAAGGCTACCTGCGCTCTCTCCATACAAACCTAGTCGACTGTTTCCTCCCTAGATAATGACACTAGCACAAATATTTTTGTGCCATAAAACCTATAACGGCCATGACTATGCCCCTATGTTTTGGTTTTTTTCATTTTCTATTTATCATAGAAATTAAGATTAAAAAAAAAAACAAAAAATAGGGGCATGGCATTTATAAGTTTTATGCACCAAAAATATTTGCTCTAGTGCATTGTCTAGGGAGAAAACAGTTGACTACGTTTGTAATAGTTTGTATGGAAAGAGCCCCCGGTACCCTTTCCTCTTCATTATTTCTGTAAAACAAAAGGCTGTATAGAAGGCGGGCGGGAGAGAGGAGTGAGAAAAAGTGGTAGGTTTTTGAGACATTTTTTGGTGGAAAGTTGTGTGGCAAGAGAAAAATAATGAAAAATTGGATTGTGATGAACCTAGATTGTTATTAGAGGCTGGATAAGACAGGCGGATTGAGATTCGGCAGAATATTGTACTTAACCGACGAATATACTGTAAGTAAACTTTGAAAGTTGTTTCTTTTTCCAAGCGTTCCTGGGAGCAGAATATGTTTCTGGGACTGAATTTAATTTAAATTAGATACTAGAACTTACAATATGATTAACTTTACTCACTAGGTAGAAAATTTTGACTTTTAATTTTGATACTTTTAGATGTACCTACTTTGCATTCTTTTTTACAGATCTGACAAGAATTTGTACATTACTAGCTGCGCCCTGCGGTTTCACCCGCGTAAGTCCCGATCCTGTGAGAACATCAAAATAAAGTACCTAGCCTAAAGTAGCCTATAGCCTTCCTCGATAAATGGACTACCCAACACAAAAATAATTTTTCAATTTGAACCAGTAGTTCCTGAGATTAGAGCGTTTAATTAAACAAACAAACTCTTCAGCTTTAAAATATTATACCTAAAGTTTATATGTATTACTATTTCATAAAGATTTTTGCAAATTACGTAGAGAAAAAAACCTCTCAGCCAATATTTTCTATTTGCAAAGAACTTTAGCGAGGTGCCTAAAGATGGTTCTCTTAGAATAACTGCCGAGTCAACAAAGGTAGAATAAATAATGGCAGTATTTTTATTCAACGCATGTCTTGGCGGGGCGTTAGGGTTTCAAGCTTTGGGACTTTTCCACAGTAGAGGTGCTTCCTAGCACTTATGACGTGTTTGATAGACAAATATCGTTTGCCTACGCTTAGAATCTATAAGAACTAAATTATAAAGTACACTAATATTATAAAGAAAAGTTTTTTTGTTTGTTTGTTTGTAACGAATAGGTTCCGAAACTACTGGACCGATTTTAATGAAACTTGGTATATGTAGATTCATTGATTAATTGGAAATAACAAAGGCTACTTTTGATCTCGATATTCCCACGAGATCGGGAGATACGCGGGTGAAACCGCGGAGCGCTGCTAGTCACTTCACTATCACTACATAGTATAAAACAAAGTCGGTTTTTCTGTCCCTATATCCCTTTGTATGCTTAAATCTTTAAAACTACGCAACGGATTTTGATGCGGTTTTTTTAAATAGAAAGAGTGATTCAAGAGGAAGGTTTTTATGTATAATACATGCCTAATATAGCCGTGCGAAGCCGGGGCGGGTCGCTAGTAGATTATAATTGAGGTAGGTAAGTATACCTATTTATTCAAGTTTCGAACATAGAGTGCCGTTTGTTTGTAGGTACGTAATAAAAATACGCCATTTTAGGGGTTTGTTAATATTGGTATGTTCTTTAGTGGTTTACGTCGGTATTCTCTCGGTAAGGAAATTGGATCGACGAAGCTTAGGTATCAATATCGATAATGAAATGGAAACCGGATGCGTTGCTCACTTCCGTTCACCGAAATGTTGACGGATTTTGTTGGATTCGTTCGTATGAAAGCCTCTTTCAATCTCGGTTTTCGAATAGCATTAGGAATAACTTTATTTCTAGCTTTAAAATGAAAAAGTACTCAGTAGTTATGTATGTACGGTTATAATCACTAACCCAGATAATTTCTAATAAGTCATCGCATTTTGTGTTGTAATAGAGCTGTGGGTATCTTTTAATAACGTTATCACGTAAAATTATCGTCCGTAAACAGACTTTACACACAACCATTTTTTTGAAATGAAACTAGTTACGAGTAGGTATTTAGTAGATAGGTACTATTTAGTAGATTTCACTTTTTGAACTATCAATTACATTTTTCAACATGATGCCCTAGCTCTAGCCGAATGAAACTTTCCCCCTTATTCCAAAACGAGGTTTAAGGATAGTCCGAGATGCAGATTTAAACCTTAGATTTAGACACAGATTTACTCGTGAACTATAGTCTAAACACTATCTTTAAATAATCTTTAGGGATAGTGTTTAAACTATAGTTCCCTATATAATCCATAGGGATATTGTTTAGACTATAGTTCACGAGTAAATCTGTGTCTAAATCGAAGGTTTAAATCTGCATCTCGGACTATCCTTAAACCTCGTTTTGGAATAAGGGGGTTTATTCTTTATGTAAGCCAGTAGTTTTTAAGATAGGTTGCGGAAAAAAATATTCTAAGAAATATTTTTTTTAGAACCATATAAAGATAATGTAAACATTAGATTTTGTAAAAAAATATTACTTCAATGGTTTTATTTTGAGTTTTATAAATCTAAGACTCTGATTGGTGTAGGGGTACAAAAGGTCGACTATTGAACTTGTTTCACAAAAAAAAAAGCAGAATCGCAGACCTGATAGTTAAGCTGTAATTGCGAAGTTCAGGGTGAAATCTGATTTTGACAAAAATTTCACTGAAACCAAAATAACTTTTGAACCAGTGAATTTTGCAGAACATACATGGGCGTTAAATCGATAGGTACTGAGGTCCCCTACCCCCCAACAACCGATGATCCACCCCCCTTGTTACACCGTGTACCTATATACCATCATATAGCGTGGCGACGCGTCGCCACGGCATGCGTCGCCACGCCAGAAATCGGTTTTACGTAAGGCTATAGATGTTTCACATCAAAAGATTAAGCTTAATTTTAAAAGTTATGTAGCTGTATAGGTAAGTATTTTTTTTTATTTTTTATACACGTCGGCACTTCCGGTGTGCAACTGTTTTTTCTTTTTTAGCTTTAGGTAGACATTAAACATAAGCAACAGGGTCGTCACCCTTGGTTGCCCTTTGAGTGTTGGTGGTTATTTTTCCGCCTTTTTTTTGAAGTCGTGTTTTTAAATTTTAATTTGTTTTTTTCATCAGCATGTTTTAATAAAATATGCTGCTTTAAAAAGCCTTTTATCTTACCTCTGTAATCACACATATAGCACGAAAACGGTTTTTCACCAGTATGTGTCATTAAAATATGTCGTTTTAAATAGCTTTGTAATTTACATCTGTAATCACACTTATCACATGAAAACGGTTTTTTACTAGAATGTGTCATTAAATGCCGTTGTAAATGGACCTTTTGAATACATCTATAATTACACATATCGCACGAAAACGGTTTTTTATTAGTATGTGTTAGTAGATGTGGTTTTAATTCGCCTTTTGTTTTACATCTGTAGTCGCAAATATCGCACGAAAACGGTTTTTCACCAGCATGTGTCAAAAAATGCAGTTTTAATTGGTTCTTCTGATTACATTTATAATCACAGTTATCGCACGATAACGGTTTTTCACCAGTATGTCTTAATAAATGCAGTTTTAATTGGTTCTTTTGAAAACATTTATAATGACACTTATCGCACGAAACCGGTTTTTCACCGGTGTGTGTCACTAAATGTTGTTTAAGTTGGCTCTTTTGAATACATTTATAATCACACTTATCGCACCAAAATGGTTTTTCACCGGTGTGTGTCACTAAATGTTGTTTAAGTTGGCTCTTTTGAAAACATTTATAATGACACTTACCGCACGAGAACGGCTTTTCACTAAAATGTATCAATAAATGCTGTTTTAATTGGCCCTTAAAATTACATTTATAATGGCACTTATAGCATGAAAACGGTTTTTCATCAGTATGTGTTAATAAATGCCGTTTTAAATAGCATTTAGTTTTACAACTATAATTACACTTATCGCACGAATACGGTTTTTCACCACTATGTTTTAATAGATGTCTTTTTAATTCGCTTTTATTTTTACATCTGTAATTACATATATCGCATGAAAACGGTTTTTCACCAGTATGTGACAATAAATGCTGTTTTAATTGGCTCTTTTGAATACATTTATAATCACAGGTATCGCATGATAACGGTTTTTCACCAGTATGTGTCAATAGATGCATTTTTAAATCTCCTTTTGTTTTACATCTGTAATCACACTTATCGCACGAAAACGGTTTTTCACCAGTATGTGTCAATGAATGCAGTTTTAATTGGTTCTTATGAATACATGAATAACGACACTTATCGCATGAAAACAGTTTTTGATCAGTATGTGTCAATAAATGAAATTTTAAATAGCCTTTGACTTTACATTTGTAACCACATTTATCACAAGTAAACCGTTTTTCACCAGTATGTGACGATAAAAAGTGCTTTCTTAAATCGCCTTTCCCTTTACATTTGAAATGGCACTTATCGCATGAAAACGGTCTTTCATCAGTATGTATCAAAAAATGTCGTATTAAATCCCTTTTTTTCTTACATCTGTAATCACAGTTATCGCAAGAAAACGGTTTTTCATTAGTATGTCTCAATAAATGCAATTTTAAATATTGTTTTATTTTACATCTATAATCACACTTAGAGCACTTAAATGTTTTTTCATCTTTGTGTTGTTTTGAATGCTGATTTAAATTACGTTTTAGAATACATTTATAATCGCACTTATCGCAGGAAAACGTTTTTCTACCAGTATGTTTCAATAGATGCTGTTTTAAAGTGATTTTAAGTTTACATTTATAATCACACTTATCGCACGAAAGCAGTGTTCCACCAGTATGTTTCAATAGATGCTGTTTTAAAGTGATTTTAAGTTTACATTTATAATCACACTTATCGCACGAAAGCAGTTGACTACTATTATGTTTCATTAAATGTTGTTTTAAACTGATTTTAAGTTTACATTTATAATCACACTTATCGCACGAAAGCAGTGTTCCACCAGTATGTTTCAATAGATGCTGTTTTAAAGTGATTTTAAGTTTACATTTATAATCACACTTATCGCACGAAAGCAGTGTTCCACCAGTATGTTTCAATAGATGCTGTTTTAAACTAATT
The DNA here is from genome assembly GCA_907269075.1 of Idaea aversata. Lineage (NCBI taxonomy): Eukaryota > Metazoa > Arthropoda > Insecta > Lepidoptera > Geometridae > Idaea > Idaea aversata. The sequence continues at coordinate 7,913,946 of OU026084.1, forward strand.
TTATGTTTACATTTATAATCACACTTATCGCACGATAGCAGTTTTCTACCATTATGTTTTAGACAATGTGCCTTATAACGAGATTTATTGGTAGTATTATAATTGCATTGACGGCACGATAACGATTGAACCTCGTTGTGAAGTACAGCTGTTAGGTCGGTGATCCCTTGCCGGTGTTCTGATATAATTGGCCTCCGTGTCTTGAATATGGGACCACCTGTAAGGTTATAAACATTGTTTATAGGGTAAAAGATCGAGATCAACAGTAGCGGTAGAGCGCGTTTTCAGATTATGTTATTATTATTTTAAGATTATTGTGATTTATTTACACCACAACTCTCCAAGGTCTATCCAATGGTAAACCAATGGTAAACCGCGACCTTTATGTTATAATATATACGCTGGATAAATAACATCTACAACCTAGTTCTTACTTTCAATATATTCTTTCAGCCTTCCCAAAGGAATATCTTCATCTGATGATACTTCACTCCTTGCAACATTCGATGCATCAGGGGCTTTATCTTCAACATTGTAGAAAATATTAAATTTACAGTCATTTTCAAATTCTATCATATCAGCGTATACGCTGATACTCTCAGAATTAGGCAATACTTGTGTATTGTCCTTTTCAATGTTGTCCGACGTCTGTGTGTTGTCGATGTCATTATCACATGTTACTTCATGCTTGATTTCTTCCATAGAGATATTGCCTTCATCAACAGAAGTACCCATATTTTGTTGATTCATTATTTTTCTGTCACCGTTTTCTAGAAAAGAAAGAAAAATATCGAAGAATTTCAATATACAATGCGTTTACGCGTAGGGATTGTAATACGAAAGGCGCTTGTTGTATGCGTATATGCAAATAACTTTTATTCTACGACTATTGAAAATTTGATGTTATGTTTACCCGAAAATAACTAAAAACTTTCTGAGTTTCTGGTAGGTGTGCTAGATAAATAATATTCAACCATTACTTACTTTCAATGTCTTCATTCAGATTTCGCCTTGGAATATCTTTATCTGATGATACTTCACTCCTTGCAATATTCGATGCATCAGGGGCTTTATCTCCAACATTGTCGAAAATGTTAAATTTACAGTCATTTTCAAATTGTATCATATCAGCGTATACGCTGATACTTTCAGAATTAGGCAATACTTGTGTATTGTCCTTTTTAATTTTGTCCGACATCTGTGTGTTGTCGATGTCATTATCGCTTGTTACTTCATGCTCGATTGCTTGCATCGGGATATTACCTTCATCAACAGAAGTACCCATATTTTGTTGATTCATTATTTCACTGTCACCGTTTTCTAGAAAATAAAGAAAATTATCGAATAGTTTCAATATACAATGCGTTTACGCGAAGGGATTGTAATACGAAAGGTGGTTGTTCAATGCGTATATGCAAATAACTTTTGTTCTACGACTCTTGAAATTTTGATGTTATGTTTACCCGAAAATAACTAAAAATGGTTGTCTGTAAAGTCTGTTTACGGACGATAATTTTACGTGATAACGTCATAAGAAAACATTGATGGTAACCATGGCAACGATAAAACGTTGCTATAGTTACCTTGTCAATAACATGAGGCGTTCCAGTAACGACGCGTGACGTCACACTTTTTTGAGATTGCAGGTGTTCGCCAATTTATAAAACGTTATCACGTCAAAACTTTCTGAGTTTTTGATAGGTGCGCTAGATAAATAATATCTGCAAACTTTTACTTACTTTCAATGTCTTCAATCAGATTTCGCCTTGAAATATCCCTATCTGATGATACATTACTCCTTGCAACATTCGATGCATCAGGGACTTTATCTCCAACATTGTCGAAAATGTTAAATTTACAGTCATTTTCAAATTGTATCATATCAGCGTATATGCTGATACTTTCAGAATTAGGCAATACTTGTGTGTTGTCCTTTTTAATTTTGTCCGACATCTGTGTGTTGTCGATGTCATTATCACTTGTTACTTCATGCTCGATTGCTTGCATCGGGATATTACCTTCATCAACAGAAGTATCCATATTTTGTTGATTTATTATTTCACTGTCACTATTTTCTAGAAAAGAAAGAAAAATATCGAAGAGTTTCAATATACAAGGTGTTTTCGCGAAGGGATTGTTATACGAAAGGTGGTTGTCCTATGCGTATATGCAAACATCCTTTGTTATACGACTCTTGAAAATTCGATGTTATGTTTACCCGAAAATTCGCTATTTGGAGTTAAGATCAATCTATATTTTTGTTAACAGACATGGTATGGCAAATAAAAGGAAATAGCTTTTTCATCTCTCTGCCTCATCAAAAACAATAGTGTATGTGGCATAGAGGGCAATTAAGTCATATTATTCTAAGTTTTAAAATTATGTTCTCATTTCTCTTCTTTACATGAAATTTGGAAAAACAGTTACAGTTACATTTAGTAGGTAGGGGAACCTGTTATACTTAGGTCAGTTTTTTAGATAGGTACCAATTTATTATCGTGATTAGACGTTTTGTATACTTACAAACCATATTTGCATATTTTGAAAGGTCAATTATTTGAGTATTCACCACCAAAATATCAGGATTTATATTTCATACTTAATGTGTTTTAGAAATAATAAAAAAGGTAAGTTAGGCCAAGGTACAATGCACCCTATGTTCCTGGGCCAGTACTACCTAAGACGCAACGAGAATTTGGGGGTAATTGAAGAAAACTATTAACTATACTTAACTTAATTTGACTTGTTCTTAACTAAAATCGTGTTATGCGGTCTAGTAAAATATTTTTAACTACTCATACTCCGAAAGTAGGTCTAAAGATGCCTGAAGAGCGTGTAGAAAATAAAACTTCCAGCCCTAGAGACAATCGCTTTCACTGAAAGCTGTCATGTCAAATTATGGCTTCGCACGACTTGTGCAATGTGCTTAGAGCCAGTACTAATATCATTATACATTAGGAACTTCACAACCTAACCTCCTTGCTTTAAGTAGCACCAAAGAATAACAATTATGGCTTCGCACGGCTCATGCGTACTGCCAGAGTTTATACTTAGTAGGTTTTTTCTCAGTAATCGAATTCAAGTAGGTAGATATATTTAGTTCAAGTTATCTTATTTAATAAAATAAATGTAAAGACGAAAATGGTCAAAGCAACGTATGACCATGCCGCGCCCCGCCGCCGCCCGCGCCCTTTCGAGATGTTGCTGATGTGGCTTTATGCTACCGTGCGGTCAGTGTCGTTCCTTGAGTAAAAAATGCTTGCATTTTCAATTATTTTAAACCTTTTAATTACTATTATCTTTTGTTATTTTATTATGTTTTTGTGTTAAGTTTAATCTTTTTTTTCATTTATGATTGTGTGTTTTGTGTACATAACATTTTCTAGACAAACAGTGTTACATTAAACTGTAATTAAAATCAACGGACTTCGCGTCATTTCCCAGTGTTGGATTACTCATTAGTAAAAATCTCTTCGATAAGTACCGACGTATTTGAGTATTGAATGCAAATAGCAAAAACCTAAAAAAACACTACTTAATGTATAACCTCTTTGGTCCCAACCTTGTAACAGGATCAGGTAGTATGGAGTCTCTCATTCACTCTCGTTGTTAGTAGAATTTTATGTTTTATTCGTAATGAAGAGCACAGTGTTTACCTCGGGTGAAAGACTCATTGAGTCCCGAGACGGAGTTTGGCGCCCGAGCGTAGCGAGGGTGCTAATAGTTCGAGGGACTAAATGACTTTCACACGTGTGACTTTCACACCTAGGGTAACAATGTACTATTACAAAAAAATACTAGCAAATTTTTGCAAAACTAGCTAGTTTTTTGATAAACTTTTATTCATTGTTTTATTACATGACAAACATTAAACATCTGTCCTGTGTGTAGTGTAGGTATATTATTTACTAGCTGCGCTCCGCGGTTTCACTCGCGTAACTCCCGATCCCGTGGGAATATCGGGATAAAAAGCCTATAACCTTCCTCGATAAATGGACTCTCCAACACAAAAAGAATTTTTCAATTCGAACCAGCAGTGCCTGAGATTAGCGCGTTCAAACAAACAAACAAACAAACTCTTCAGCTTTATAATATTAGTATAGATTATTTACAAACAAACAAACTCTTCAGCTTTATAATATTAGTATAGATAAGTACCTATGTTTATGCATGAGTTTGCGTATGTATTTTTATAGTTACTTATTTATGTGTAGGTACCTACTTATATATGTATTTATGTATGTATGTAAGTTGCGTTATTTCTTCTGTAGGTATATTATCACTATCACTACATAGTATAAAACAAAGTCGCTTTCTCTGTCACTATATTCCTTTGTATGTTTAAATCTTTAATACTACGCAATGGATTTCGATGCGGTTTTTTTTTAATAGATAGAGTGATTCAAGAGGTAGTTTTATATGTATAATACATGCCTAATATAGCCGTGCGAAGCCGGGGCGGGTCGCTAGTATATTTATAATTCTATGACTACTTTCCTCTTTGAAACTGTTTTTACACTTTTTAATTACCTTTTTTAATCGGCAGAAAACTCTTCACAGGGTTAGGCAAGTTTATGATTGTTTAGACACGTATTAAATAAAAGAACCAATAGCATATCAAAGTTAAGTGACTATTATTATACGTTTGAAACTATCAGACTGCAAGTCGGAAAGTAAATTAGTAAAACCTAATACTTACTTTTTTTCAAAGTTTTACCGTCGATAACACCAAACACCTGCTTAATAGCGGTAAGTGACTAACTTCACGTTGAATAGTTGGTAGTGATGTACCGAATACCATATAGACAATACAATTTAGCATCTCGGCAATATTTAAAACGAGCCTAATGGCCTACCTACACATAGTGCCAAGGTTCAACAGGTTCCCCTACAGCAGTTTTACGTCATTAGCCACTCCCTGCATATTTTCAGGGATCATTCTATGAAAATTACACAAGATTACAAAAATAAGCTATTTCCTGTAATTTCTTTAATTTGCCATACTATATTTGTTTTTAGGAAATGATCTCTAGACTCTATCAGCAACACTATCTGTCGATACAAAAAATACAGGATGCTTTTTTACGTGGGAAGGCCCACGTAAAAAGCATATATATAGGGATATAGCTCTGAAGGCACAGCTAGCGAAATATAGATATAGATAGCGAAATATGTTAAAAGGAGTTGCGTGCCCGCTTTTGACAAAAACTTAAACTCTATCATTAGATTTTTGAAAAAGCCATTATCCTAGCCAGGAATCGAACCTGTTGATTTTGCATAAAAATAATCATCCTATGTTTTATACCAATCGATAGTGTCGGTGATATAAATCAATTCCTGGAAACAAACATAGTATGGCCAATCAAAGGAAATAGCTCAATTTTGTAGTTTCCTGCTACTTTAATCTTTCTATCTCTGGCAAAACAATAGTGTAAGTAATATTATTATAATAAATATTATATTCTAAATAAAGTGCTTTACATCAAAGACTGCACTAAAAATATAAAAACAGTTCATATTTTTAGTGGAGCAGTTTGTTACGTCATTGGCCATCCCTCCTCACTGCGTTTTTTTCAGGGATGGTTGTATGAAAATTACAGAAGATTACCAAAATGAGCTATTTATTTCCTTTAATTTGCCAGACTATGTTTGTTTCCAGGAATTGCTCTCTATTAGCAACACTATCGATTGGTACAAAATTATTTTTTTTTGGAAAGTAATAGGTTCTATTCCTGGCTAAGGTAATGGTTATTTCAATGTCTGCAAAATATGCACTAAGCATTTGTTTCTTTAATGCGGTCTATGATTTAAGAGTACTAATTATGGACGTATTATGTTACCTTCCGTGTCTATGTCCTGTTTGACTTCTGCCTCCATGATATCCTGACCTTGATCTTCATGAAGGAGAATTGCGGGCGTTCAACCAAACCTACAACCTTCATATAGGTCACAGACACATGATGATGTCATGTTAATTGCGTTGTTTATTGGATTCACTGCGTCTGCATACCGATGCTCGAAGGCAGATATTGGGCAGATTCCGTCCGGGTCACTGATAAGATAACACCGAGGGGGTCGCGACAGCTTGTCGATAGCCATGAACAACAATGTGACCCGGCGACGCACCGGCGCGACGCAGAATAAATAAGTTCTTACTTTTCACACCAAATAGAATAAAATTACTAAGCATACGTTTAATTACACCGAAAAATGAGGATAAAAATTCATTAAACTCGTTTCAGCGCACTGTCACTCACTGCACTGACCTCTAATATTTATATACCTGTGGCATTGACAGATAACGAGTCAGTGTTTACGTCTGAACGCGACTCCGTGGGTACTGAGGCGGTGCGAGACGACTGCGGAGTAGAGACGCGGCGCGTCCGCGCGCTACGAATTATTTTTATTTATGTCGGTCAATGTATTTATATGACGACAGTATATACTTTAGTTAATAGCAACAGAGCCCGTCCGTGCTGCACGTTTATATTACACCAGATTATCAGCCGCCGAGGGGACGTGGAGGATCCGTAGAGTAGACGGGCGTCGTCCAGTCACGGACGGGACACGGATCATGCATATAAATTGATTCATACAAAATGTATGTAACGTTTCAAATCCGTGCCCCGTCCGTGCTACGTATACGGCACGCTCCGGGTACGGCCCGTTCTAATGAGAATCATCTTTAATAGCACATATTGTGTGCTCTATTAATAAGTTACCTACCTAAAGATGTAAATGATGTATAAGGTTGATCGTTTCGTATCGCTAAGCAAAGTATTCCGCTAGATGGCGCTTGTTTTCCCGAAAGTATATTTTTATTTTATTTTGCTATAATTGACGTGGAATTAAAGTATTTGTATATATATAGCGTGTTTTCTTTATACTCTTACCTTGTTTCTGCCTGTCCCTTAATTCTGACCTTTGGGAGCAAGATCACAAAAATACCCTTATGAGTTGCTTGTGCTTTTTTCTCATTGGTGGGTCTACGTTTCGAAGATACACCTAACAACATCCTAACTATTCCTAATTTAGTTTTTAAGACAATTCATGATTCCAACTGTATGAAGAAATTTTGACTTTGACTAGCAGGGCAAAGAGATAAAGAACTTTGATGATTTTATTATTATTATAGACTAGCGACCCGCCCCGGCTTCGCACGGCTATATTGTGCATGTACCTATCTTAATATATATAAATCTCGTGTCACAATGTTTGTCCTCAATGGACTCCTAAACCACTTAACCGATTATAATAAAATTCGCACACCATGTGCAGTTCGATCCAACTTGAAAGATAGGATAGCTTGCATCTTAATTTATCCCGATATTCCCACGGGATCGGGAGTTACGCGGGTGAAACCGCGGAGGGCAGCTAGTTATACATATAAACCTTCCTCTTGATTTACTATCTATTAAAAAAAACCGCATCAAAATCCGTTGCGTAGTTTTGAAGATTTAAGCATACATAGGGATGTAGGGAAAGAGACAGCGACTTTGTTTTAAACTATGTAGTGATAGTGATAGTGATCGTACCAAAATAGATATAATTTTAAACACGTATACTTCAAGTTCTACGGAATTATATTAATGGCAAAATCAAATTTTGACTATTATCTTGGTACAATGAATTTTGGGCGATCCCTGGAAAGAGATCATTTCTGGCCTAGATTAAGATTATTTCTGTCCTCAATGAGAGTCCATAGGTCCACTCGTTCCTGAGAAAATCGATGGTGACACAGGGACAGACAGACGGGCAAGAAAGTGATCTTATTAGGGTTCCTTTTTTACCTTTTGATGTGCGTAACCCTGAAAAGGTTACGTTTTACTTAACATTTGGTCTTAACATCGTCACAGAATATATATTACAAATACATCGTCGTAGCATGCTACTATTTTTAGGTACAAATACTGAGGATGGTTAATTTAAACGCAGTGCAGAAAAATTTAATATTTGTTTTATTTACACTTTCATTTATTAGGACTAGCCATTAGCAGATATATACATTAGCAAAATGATAAACTACATATTGCCAGCCATAATGTAGGTAGGCCTGGTCGCAGAATATATAATATGTAACAAGGGTTCACTCCGCACGTTAGGTATAAAGACAATTTGCGACCCGTCGTCGTCGCGCCATACTTATCAAACAACTAGCGACCCGCCCCGGCTTCGCACGGCTATATTATGCATGTATTATACATATAAACCTTCCTCTTGAATCACTCTATCTATTAAAAAAAACTGCATCAAAATCCGTTGCGTAGTTTTAAAGATCTAAGCATACAAAGGGACATAGGGACGGCGAAAAGTGACTTTATTTTATACTATGTAGTGATGATGATAGTGATTGTGAAGCCGCCGCCATCGCCAGCCAGGTTAGGCACGAGCGCCTACTGATACCCCCCGGTATCAGTAGGCGCTCGTGCCTAACCTGTATGTTTAGAGTCATACTCATAGGTACTCGCTCTCGCACCCGACACGTGTGATTTTTTTGTGAATGCAGGTGTTTATCAATCACGTCAAAAACGTAAAAGGACTTCATTCCAAACGCGTGTCCCGCATAACGCAATTTTTGAAGTGAAAACTTCTTATGGCGCGTTGGGCACTTTTGTGGGTGAGCATTTTCAGCCGTTCTCGCGACAGATTTTGACGCGACAGATGAGATTTTATTTGTGTTAGTCTTTTTGTTTAACTTATACTGCCATCTATTACACAAATTGAGAAACTTAGTTTCTAGAAAGACCGCTATTCGAATGTAGATGGCGCTGATTTAAATTTTTTACTGCCATCTAGCGAATAAAAAATAAACTATATTTGTTTAAGTGAGTGCTAATAGATGGCAGTAGCAGATCGTTTCAAGAAATATTCTATGAGAAATAACAAGTTTATTGTTTTCACTTCTGCCTGCACTCCCGGAGTGCGCTGTTTTTTTTTTAAAACTGATTTTTAAAGGTAAAAATTATTATTTCATTTATCGGAAAAAATACTTTTAACTGACTTAAAGGGGGAGTACTCAATAATAATTTGTTACATATTAAGTACATACTTATATATTTTTATGTGCGTCCACCGATTACTCGAAGGCGTGTTAAGAGGAAAGGATACCGGGGACTCTTTCCATACAAACTATTACAGACGTAGTCGACTGTTCTCTCCCTGGATAATGACACTAGAGCAAATATTTTTGGTGCATAAAACTTATAACTGTCATGGCAGTTATAGGTTTTATGGTACAAAAATATTTGCTCTAGTGTCATTATCCAGGGAGAAAACAGTCGACTACGTTTGTATGGAGAGAGCGCGGGTACCCTTTCACCTTAACCGTTTGAGATTATTCTTTTTGTGTTAGAAAGAGGTGGTCCCATTTTGGTGAGGATCTGATAAGGATCTTCGGAGTAATGAACAGAATTGCACCTCGAGTGTGCAGCAAATTGCTCAGTTTTCAAGATCTACCAGTAGAATCGTCTAATAAACTATAAACTAATAAAAAAAGATTGACGGTACATATGGCTGGAACCATCTTCTCATCACAATACACCTCAATAAATAACGATTACAATTTTAAGAACTTAGTACCTTTTGGAATTATCATGGACAGTAGAAATATGCACTAAATGACTGTAAAAAAAGTTAATTACAAAATATTTAAAAACCGAATTATAAAAACAAATGGTTGTCTATAAAGTCGGTTTACGGTCGATAATTTTACGTGATAACGTCATTAAAAACGATGATCAATTGAGTTTTTTTTGTTTTTCCTATACTTTTTTCCATTTAATTTTCCTGTAGGTATATATAGTTTTGTAAATGGCAAAACGTTTGCCAAGACAGCAAGTAAGTAGATATATTTAAAAAAAAAATTGCATGTCACGTTCCCGGAACGTGACCGAAACGCGATGACGTCACACTTTTATGTAAGTGCTGCCGGTGTTCATCAATTTATTAGACGTTATCACGTCAAAAAAAAGAGAAAAATAACCCCACCAACATAAACTTAAGTCGGGCAGCCAAAATACAAAATGGAACGTAAAACTTTAGATTATTTAGGTGGGGTTAGTTTAACAATTTCTTTTTGAAGTCGTTTTTATTTTCATCCTTATGTATATTTAAAATATGCTTTTTTAAATAGCTTTGTTTCTTACATTTATAATCACACATATTGCACGAAAACGGTTTTTCACCAGTATGTGTCAGTAAGTGTCCTTTTAAATAACTTTTAAATTTACATTTGTAATTACACTTATTGCACGAAAACGGTTTTTTAGTAGAATGTGTCATTAAATGCTGTTTTAATTGGCTTCTTTGAATACATCTATAATTACACTTATCGCACGAAAACGGTTTTTCATTATACGTATGTGTTAGTAGATGTGGTTTTAATGCGCCTTTTGTTTTACATCTGTAGTCGCAAATATCGCACGAAAACGGTTTTTCACCAGTGTGTGTCAATAAATGCAGTTTTAATTGAAACTTATGAATACATTTATAATCACAGTTATCGCACGATAACGGTTTTTCACTACTATGTGTCAATAAATGTAGTTTTAAGTGACTCTTTTCATAGCATTTATATTTACATTTATCGCACGAAAATCGTTTTTTACCAGTGTGTGTCACTAAATGCTGTTTTAAATTGCATTTTATTTTACATTTGTAACCACACAAATCGCAAGAGAACGGTTTTTCATTAGTATGTGTCAATAAATGCCGTTTTAAATAAACTTTCATTTTACATCTATAATCACACTTATCGCACGAAAACGGTTTTTCATTAGTATGTGTCAATAAATGCAGTTTCAATTGGCTCATTTGAATACATTTATAATCACACTTATCGCAAGAGAACGGTTTTTCACTAGTGTGTGGCGATAATAAATGCTGTTTTAACTGGCTCTTTTGTTGGCATTTATAACGGCACTTATAGCATGAATACATTTTTTCATCAGTATGTGTTAATAAATGCTGTTTTAAACAGCGTTTAGTTTTACTTCTATGATGACACTTATCGCACGAATACGGTTTATCATCACTATGTGTTAATAAATGCTGTTTTAAACAGCGTTTAGTTTTACTTCTATGATGACACTTATCGCACGAATACGGTTTATCATCACTATGTTTTGATATATGTACTTTTAATTGGCTCATTTGAATACATTTATAATCACACATATCGCACGAAAACGGTTTTTCATTGGTATGTGTCAAAAAATGAAGTTTTAATTGTCTCTTCCGAAAACATTTATAATCACACTTATCAAATTCAAATTCAAATTCAAAATTTCTTTATTTCTTTCAATGCTTATGTATTTACATACACATGATCACTTGAAATAGTCTTAAAAACTAAGTTAGGATGTGTGCCTTCGGAACGCGCCCACCAATGAGAAGAAGGCACAAGAAACTCATGGGGTTTTTTTTTTATGTGATCACGCTCACAAAGGTCAATATTACAAATATTTGAAGGTATTATTTGAAATGGAGCAATTAAAGTCACATCCATGGATTCTTATCATTAAGGTACGAAGAGGTATCATAGTATGCCTTACCGCACAATTTATGCTTTATAAAAGTTTTGAATTTGTTAATGGACATGTCATATACATCTTTAGGTAATTTATTATAATAGAGCACACATGTACTATTAAACGACCTGCTTATTTTCCGGAGCCTACTACCGGGCAAGGTCAGCTCATCCCTGTTTCTTAAGTTGAAATTATGAATATCGCTATTTTTGCGAAAAATATCAGGATTTTTGTGAACGTAGAGCAAGTTTTCGTAAATATATTGTGAATAGAGCGTTAATATATTTATCTCTTTAAATTTTTCTCTAAGTGATTCCCTGGGGCCCATCTTATAGATAGCTCGGACAGCTCTTTTTTGTAATATAAAAATAGCATCAATATCTGCAGCACACCCCCACAGCAGGATGCCATACGACATGACACTGTGGAAGTAGCTGAAATAGACTAGACGAGCAGTCTCAATGTCCGTGTATTCGCGAATTTTCTTAACGGCGTAAGCGGCAGAACTAAGTCTATTGGACAATGCTTCCACATGCGGGCCCCACTGAAGCTTAGCATCTAAAGTTATACCTAGAAAGACAGCCTTACTGACTAATTCAACTTCCTCATCATTAATCTTTACAACAGTTTTTACTTGTTTTACATTTGGAAGTGTGAATCGAATTAATTTAGTTTTGGATCCATTCAGTAATAAATTATTGGAGTTGAACCAATCAACTATTCTAGAGAGAGCATTGTTCACATCGTCAACGTTGGACTGACGCCTTTTAACCTTGAACACCAAGGAGGTGTCATCTGCAAACAACACTATCCCATGGTTGTCCCTTACAAGGTAAGGTAAGTCATTTATATAAACTAAGAACAAGAAAGGTCCTAATATGGATCCTTGAGGAACCCCCATTACTATCGCAGATCCGGGAGATCGTTTTCCGTTAACATCGACACACTGGACCCTACCACTCAGATAAGACGCAATCCGGCCGCCAATGACTGGGTAATGCCTACAACTATAAATGCTACCATTCTATCTATGATCTCAAAATCCACAAGCTCTAATCTAAAAAAGCAAACCACTACAATAGCAATCCACTTCATAATGGTCATACAGAACAATTAACTGAACAGGAATACGATTTTATAACAGAACTAAAAACCGACTTATATAATTTATTAATCTGTGAAAAGAAATATATTATGTAAAATGCTCAGTAGGAAAGTACTAAAGTACCACCTACTTCAAACTATCCATAAGTCGAATGGTGCATTAGCCTAGCACATGTAAATCCATGTTAAGTGCTCATTCAACCATACAATATCTTGAATATTATCAGTGGATTATTCCTAGTAAAATTATCTTCTTGTTCTTTTGAATTTTTTATCACCTGACTTTTCTCTGACAATATTCCAATGCTGTCAAGAATACCTTTTTTATTTTAAAATACTAATTGTTTTCTAAAAAGATCGGAATCTTCAAAAAGGTTTTATAATATTTTTGAGAATTTTAATTTTATAACCCAACGGAAGAAGGTTGTTCCGTTACAATCGCCCCCCAAAAATTATGACGGCGATTAAGATTCTAAGCCAAAGTAATTTTTCCCAAAATTAACTTCATTGAAAAGTTCTAAAATTTAAATTCAGTATATCTCTATTATTACTACTATAGTGACCTACTATTATAATTCATTATAAAGAAACCTGAGAATGACTTCTGCGATTTGTATCACTCGCCCCCCGGAACTTACGACAGTAGTGAATCTTTAAACAACATAAAATAATTCAAACTACTTTTTATTAATAACTAGCTGCGCCCTGAGAATTTTAATTTTATAACCTAATGGATATAGGATGTTCCGTTACAATCGCCCCCCAAAAATTATGACGGCGATTAAGATTCTAAGCCAAAGTAATTTTTCCCAAAATTTACTTCAATGAAAAGTTCTAAAATTTAAATTCAGTATATCTCTATTATTACTACTATAGTGACTTACTATTATAATTCAATATAAAGAAACCTGAGAATTACTTGTGTGATTTGTATCACTCGCCCCCCGGAACTTACGACAGTAGTGAATCTTTAAACAACGTAAAATAATTCAAAATACTTTTATTAATAACCAGCTTCGCCCTGATAATTTTCTGCGCAACTTTCTAATTTGTTTCTTGTATAAGAATCTTCTCCTGACAAAAACAAACACAACAAAAAAAGAATTCGCGAAATTGCTCCAACCATTAACGCGTGATGCCGCCGTGACCAAGTGAACGTAAAACTAGTATAGAATCTAAATCATGAAGTCTATCAAAATTCAGATCTCCAAGGTCAATTCATGAAAGATTATTAATATTCAAAGTAAATAAGTATAAAGTTTATCGTATTGAATATCAGATTCGACAACTATCGTGTCATGATCTCTGTCGATGCTTTCTCCGTTGTCACTTGGATAGAGCAGAAGGTACTACAGACCCAGATCATAGAATCTAGAATTCAACACAAATCTCACTACCGGAGATATAAAAATATAAAGGTGTACTATAAATCCTCCACAAACATGTCCCTCAGATTTCCTCATCTCAACAGAAATCACAATATACCGTAAAACTAGTTTAGAAACTAGATGTAAGACAATGTTTTGTTTCAGTGTTTTTTTTTTTAGTTGTATTTGCACAATTTCTCATTTATATATTCTTGTATTTGTTAACTAAATGTTTTGTAATTTTGTACTCAAATAAATAAACCGTTTAGAAACTAAATCATGAAGTCTATCAAAATTCAGATCTCCAAAGTCAATTCATGAAAGATTATTAATACTCAAAGTAAATAGGTATAAAGTTTATCGCATTGAATATCAGGTTCGACAACTATCGTGTCATGATCTCTGTCGATGCTTTCTCCGTATCAGTGGTCGAGCGCCCCTTACTAAAACCGAACTGTTTACTATGTAAAATATTATTATCATGAAAATGTTTAAGTAGTTGATTTAAAATAAGTTTTTCAAAAATTTTACTTAACGTGGGTAGCACTGATATTGGTCTAAAATTGGAGGGGTCTGAGGTACTACCAGATTTAAACAGTGGAACTACTTTACTCAATTTCATTAAATCAGGAAACACACCACAATCTATACATCTATTAAATACAATGACAAGTTCCGGTATAATGAGTTCAATAATTGATTTAACAATCGGAACGGAGATCCCCCATAGATCTTTAGTTTTCTTAAGATTTATTTGCTTAAGCACTACAATAATGTCATGATTTGTAACATATTGGAATTGAAATATTTTATTACAATTTGGTACATTGGTTTTTATTAAACTTTCTGCAAGGGGGGTAGAAGATTTTAAAGCCTTCGTCAAAGTAATAGCCACATTACTGAAAAAGTTTTCAAACTCATTTGCGATATCTTGATTATTATTAGTTATGTTTCCATTAATACTTAATTTAAACTCGGTGTCTTTGGCTGCGACTCTCCCTGTTTCAGCATTAATTACTTTCCACGTAGCTTTAATTTTATCAACACTAGTGTTTATCACAGATTTTATTGAGAGAGATTTAGCCAATATACATACCTTTTTAAATATCTTTGAATAGTTTTTAACGAAAGCTCCAAACTCCTCTGATGTATTAATCTGTCTTTCCGCGTATAACTCATACAGTCTTTGTCTACTTCGATGAATACCAACCGTTGCCCAGTCACTAAATTCGCGTTTGTCGGAGACCACTATGGTTCTGGGCGTAAAGATAGACTGAAATTGGGCATTAAGAATCGAAAAGAAGTTACTGTACAATACATTTGGATTTGTATCACAAGGCAAAAAAGGTAAAACGTTGGCCAAACCCAATTTAAGTCCCTCCAGACGAGCAGCAGTCACTGGTACATACGTAATTTTCCTTTTTGATATTGGTTTTATAACAATTGCAAATTTGACAAACTGACCACTATGGTCCGATTCCAATTTCTCAATAATAGATTTGCTAATCGTGGTTATATTATCAGTAACATAAATATTATCAATACATGTCGCAGTAGTGTCAGTGGTTCTAGTAGGCTCCAGAAAGACGTTAGATAAATTATGTGATCTATACAAATTTAGAAGTTTCGTGGAAAAAGTACTTACTTTTAGTAAATCTACATTAAAGTCACCGCAAACAAGCAATTGTTTTTTTGATTTAGTCAATTTTGTTAACATTTCATCTAATATATCAATAAATTCTTTAAAATTATCAAAAACAGGTCGTCTATATACACATACTACTATTAATTGCTCCAGTTCTACACAGGCTATTTCCGTTACGCATTCTACAGACATAGACACGACATCTTTTCTTTCTTTATATTTTAAGTGTTTATTCAATATTATAAGAGACCCCCCCTTTGTCGTATTTACTCTACAGAATGCGCTGCCAACCCGGTGGTTGCTGAAATTGAACATGAGCTGGTGAGCCCGGAGATGGTGTTCTGTTATGCATACAATGTCGATATCCTCAGCGTTCATGTACAATTCCAGTGTTAGTATTTTGCCCTCTGTTAAAGTATAAATATTTTGATGCACAAGGTTAATATTTTTTACATAATTTTTATTTACTTTATTTATTTTAGGGCATTTATTCCAGCAATCATTATTATTTGACTCGTTTGACAATGAAATCAATAACTGGCTCATATTGTTATCTAAACTTAATATCTCATTATTATTATTTTGCAAAGTGCTAGAGGATATCTCCATTGTCTTAAAACTACTGCAAGAGCGTACCTCCTTTGTCTGATTATTTAATTTAAATTAATCGGATAAAGACAACTATCCGCAGTCTGAATAATATTTATGTCATTTAACTGCGCAAAAGGCGCAGTATATGTAGCCAAATTCTTGGCTGTAAAATTAAAAAAATAACATAGCGAAGATGCTATCTGTCTTTTGATAGAATCCGGAAGCTTGTGCTTTCCCTTCGTCAAATAATAAGTATTACTAACAATAGGATTAGTGTCAATAACATTGAACTTTTTACTATAACATGATATAGTGTTCAATGCTAAATTTAAATTATGTCTAAGTGTATTTTCCGCAGCTGGCAAGTTTTTACAGTAGGGGAGTGTAAACATTACAATATTGTCTATGTTCAAGGAGCACAAAGTATCACAATATTTCAACATTTCCTGTTTGCTGACACTTCCCCTATTTCCAATAAAAATAATTAAATTATCATTTTTTTCAAATTTATAGCTAGTTATTCTTTTCATAATTTGGTGATAGGATGCAGAAGGCATACAGTAATTTATAAAAGACTGTCCCTTTGAATAAAAGTTTAATTTTGAGCCCATGTCCATTCCAATTTCATCGCTAAACATGATTGTTTGATTTTTATTATTAATTATTTGAGAACTTAAATTAGAAGATTTACATAATAGCTGTGAACGGTCACACAGCTGCTCACTCGATAAGGAAGGTGTATTCAAAGGCTCGGGCTGGCTGCAGCGGTCACAGCCATAACTTGTTTTGTCTGCCAAAGAGTCAAAATGGTCCACATAGTCAGATGTTGAATTAATAAGTTTACCCATTGCCATTGAATATTCCCTGATAATTTGCTTTGATTTATCATACATGATAGTCACTGATTCGAGTGAGTCCTGCAAGTGTCTAAGCTTAATTTGAAATTTATTCGTATCGGCTGCATGTTGCCTTTGATAATTTTCTAATTCTAACGTGCATAAACTCAATTTATCTAATAGTTCCAATCTATTTTTACAATTTTTAACGTTTTTAGATAGTTTTTTATGATTTTTGATTAAATTTTTATTTTTTCTAATAAATTTATTAATTTTTACAAATTTTTTAAGTTTTTTGCTGCTGCAAAAATCCAAATGCACCTTGGCTGACACTGAATGGCGTAGAGGAGTGTCGTTAGTGAGATCAATAATGTCTGTGTGCATAGGCCTTGGAGCAGCAACCAACTGCGGGGACCTCCCTACGAGCTCGTCAAATAATGATTGATTTTGTTGTGTGGTAATTTCCTGGGTGGCTGCTTCAAGGTGTGAGATATGTCGATGGGCCTCACAGAGCTCCTGTTCCAGGTCAGATATGCGTCGTAAAGCCTGCTCGTATTCTGCACTACAACTATCAAACCTATCTAACAATAGTTGGAGGTTATCCCGCTCTGTAGTCACATCTTCTAACTTAACATTTATTTGTGACAATTGGTTTTTTAATTTCCCGTTTTGTTCTATTGTACTAATAAGTTCTCTTTCGTTATCGTCCCGTTCGCTGTTTAATTGAACAACCTGCTCATTTGCGGTCTTTAATTGTTGCAAAGTCATTTGCAGTTTGTTCGCTTCCTGGCGAGAAGCGACAGCGAAACCCTTCCTAGTCTGCATTTTGAAGAAATAACAGGTAAAATACGTCTGGGAAAACGAGCAGGAAGTTCCCCAAGCAAGTGGGTAGATAGGTTACCGGTATGTCAAACTATTGTACTTACATGGAATTTGTATAAATTACCTGGCTGTTATCAGCGTAGGATATACTATAACATATATCCAGGAGAACAAACGGTAAACAAATCCACCAACCACTAAATCACTTTGAATATCTCCACAAAATATTCAAAAGAACACAATGTAAACAATGTTGACAATCCGTTAACTGATCGACATAAGTTTCACGTATTATTTACGTATTTTCACACTATTTAACAAATAAATATTAATTTAACTATAATTATAGTTGCGATGAAATTGTAATTGGGCTTTAAATACACAAAATAACCAATAAAATAATAAAATAGTTTGGGACAAATTCAATTCAGCTGTTCGCTCTAGTGTTGCCAGCGCGGAAGAAAGATCACATAAAAACAATTTGTTTTCAGTATGTACCAATGAATGCAGTTTTAATTGGCTCTTTTGAAAACATTTGTAATGACACTTATCGCAAGAAAACGGTTTTTCACCAGTGTGTGTCAATAAATGCAGTTTTAATTGGCGCTTTTGAATACTTGAATAATGACACTTATCGCACGAAAACGGTTTTTCATTAGTATGTGTCAATAAATGCATATTTAAATTGCGTTTTATTTTACATCTGTAACCACACTTATCGCAAGAGAACGGCTTTTCACCAGAATGTGACCATAAAAAATGTTTTTTTATTTCACCTTTCTCTTTACATTTATATTGACACTTATCGCACGAAAGCGGTTTTTCATTAGTATGTGTCAATAAATGTCGTTTTAAATGAGGTTTTATTTTACATCTATAATCACACTTATGGCACAAAAACGGTTTTTCATTAGTATGTGTCAGTAAATGCCGTTTTAAATTACCTTTAATAATACATTTATAATCGCATGTATCGCACGAGAACGTTTTTCTACCAGTATGTTTCCATAGATGCTGTTTTAAATGAGATTTATATTTACATTTATAATCGCACTTATCGCACGAAAACGGTTTTTTATTAGTATGTGTCAATAAATGTCGTTTAAAATTACCTTTTAGAATACATTCATAATCGCACTTATCGCACGAAAACGGTTTTGTACCAGTATGTTTCAATAGATGCTTTTTTAAACAAATTTTAAGTTTATTTTTATATGCGCACTTATGGCATGAAAACGTTTCTCTACCATTATGTTTCAATAGATGCTGCTTTAAACTGATTTTAAGTTTACATTTATAATCACACTTATCGCACGAAAGCAGTGTTCCACCAGTATGTTTCAATAGATGCTGTTTTAAATTGATTTTAAGTTTACATTTATAATCACACTTATCGCACGAAAGCAGTGTTCCACCAGTATGTTTCAATAGATGCTGTTTTAAACTGATTTTAAGTTTACATTTATAATCACACTTATCGCACGAAAGCAGTGTTCCACCAGTATGTTTCAATAGATGCTGTTTTAAACTGATTTTAAGTTTACATTTATAATCACACTTATCGCACGAAAGCAGTGTTCCACCAGTATGTTTCAATAGATGCTGTTTTAAACTGATTTTAAGTTTACATTTATAATCACACCTATCGCACGATAGCAGTTTCCTACCAGTATGTTTTATGGAATGTGCCTCATAACGAAAATTATTAGTAGTATTATAATTGCATTGACGGCACGAGAACGTTTGAACCTCGTTGTGAAGTGCAGCTGTTAGGTCGGTGATCCCTTGCCGGTGTTCTGATGTAATCGGTCTCCGCCCCTTGAATATGGGACCACCTGTAAGGTTATTGATCACCATTGAACATAGGGTAATAGATCGAGACAAACAGAAGCAGCAGAGCGCATTTTCAGTTTATCAAGTATTTATGCTTAGATATTTGTCTGTGGTCTGGTGGTTTCTATGTATTTTAAGTATATATTTACAAAAGAAAGTATATAAGTAGTATATCCGTTATCTAGCACCCATAATACATACAGACTTGATTGTTTGAAATATGATTTCAAGCTTAAGCTCCAAGTTTCACTCTAAAATGGTGCTAAAACTAAATATACTGTGTTATGTATCATCATATCAGCCACAGGACGTCCACTGCTTAACATAGGCCTTCCCCAAAGACTTCCAGAACGATCGCTTGGTCGCATGTCCTCTGCGTCCAACGACTTCCAGCGACCTATATGTTATATGTCTACACTTGATAAATAATATCTACAATCTACAACCTAGTACTTACTTTCAATATATTCTTTTAGTCTTTGCTGAGGAATATCTTCTTCTTCTTCTTCACTCCTGCCAAACTTCGATGCATCAGGGGCATTATCTCCAACATTGTCAAAAATGTTAAATTTACAGTCATCTGTCTTTGTGTCATTTTCAAATTCTATCATATCAGCGTAAACGCTGATCCTTTCAGAATTAGGCAATACTTGTGTCTGTATGTTGTCGATGTCATCATCACTTGTTACTTCATGCTTGATTTCTTCTATCGGGATATTGCCTTCATCAACAGAAGTACCATTATTTGGTTTATTAATCATTTCACTGATACCGTTTTCTAGAAAAGAAAGAAAAAAAATCAAAAAGTTTGAATATGAGCGTGTTTCCGAAGGGTTTGTAATACGAACGGTGGTTTTTTATTGCGTTTATGCAAACTTTTGTTCTACGACTTTTGAAAATTCTCTTACCCGAAAATCTGTTATTTTTGGAGTTATAGGTCGACCTTGGTTGAAGTCTTATTAAGTTTTTTCAATAGACAAACCTTCAAGTACAATGTATTTCTGATATTTTATCAACGGGGGTTGTACTAGACGTCTAGGCGGATAACTTTATTTAGCCAACTTTTGAAAATCCAGATTTATTTCGCAAATGTTGGTTATGTTTATGAAGGTTATGTTTACTCAAAATGAGCTTTAATATGAATTTATAAAAAAATTCGAAATGTGCCTGGTAGGTGCGCTAGATAAATAATATCTGCAAACTATTACTTACTCTCAATGTTTTTATTCAGCCTTCGTCTTGGGATATCTTTATCTGATGATGCACCGGGATCGGTTTCATCTCCATCATTGTCCAAAATCTCCAAAATGTTAAATTTACAGTCACTTGTCTGTGTATCATTTTCAACATCTATCATATCATCATATACGTTGATACTTTCAGCATAAGACAACACTTGTGTATTGTGGCTTTCAATGTTGCCCGAGAGGGGACAACATCTCTGTGGATTGTCGATGTCTTCATACTTGATTTCTTCCACCGGGATATTGCCTTTATCAACAGAAGTACCTTTGTTTTGTTGATGAATCATTTCACTGTCGTTATTTTCTGGATTAGAAAAGATAAGACTAAAAAAAACAAGGACAAGGACTATTAAAAGCATATCAGAAGTATTATACTTGTAGGGTATTTTTTTACATTAGCCTTCAGTGCTAAATCATAAACTATATGATATAGTTAAAAAAACGTATGGTTGACTGTAAATTTGGTTAATAACGATAATATTACGTGATAACGTCATAAGAAAACGATGAAAAATTGAGATTTGTTTGTTATTCCTTTAATTATATATTTTTTTCCTTTATATTATATTTTTCTGTTAACTGGCAGATCGACCTGTTATAGGACCGATTCATACAGTTTCCAAGCAGCACCATCTGTCTGCTAGTTGATGATAAGTCTTCTATTCGTCAGTCGTCACCATAAAACAAGCCCAGATGAGCGATATTATTATTAAACTAGCGACCCGCTCCGGCTTATAAACCTTCCTCTTGAATCACTCTATCTATTAAAAAAAACCGCATCAAAATCCGTTGCGTAGTTTTAAAGATCTAAGCATACAAAGGGAATAGGGACGGCGAAAAGCGACTTTATTTTAAACTATGTAGTGATAGTGATACTCTGTTTCCTAACGGGAACGGACGCCTAATGGTCATGTTACCATGACACATGACGTCACACAATATTACCGTGACATTTTTTGTGAATGCAGGTTTTCGATCAATATATTAGACGTTATCTGTTAACGTCAAACATGTTGAAAGGGGGCATATTTTTTCCTTTATGTAAGTCTTGTATTCCACTTTTCCCCCCTGAGGGGGATTTTGGGGTGGATTTGTGGAATAACCCTTGTATTCGTCACTCGTCACCATAACACAAGCCCAGATGAGCGATATTATTATTAAACAAACACGAGACGCGTGACGTTTAGATTGACGCGTCATAGTACCGGAATTTGTGTGAATGCAGGTGTTCATCAATTTATTATACGTTATCACGTCAATAAAAAATAGATGATGTTCGTTTCTCAGACCTAACAGAAAATATTTCATACAAATCGGTTCAGCCGTTTAGGTGGAGATTGGTAACACCGCGACACGATAATTTTTATGTATATATAAGTATACTAGCTGTCCCAGCAAACGTTGTTTTGCAGTATCGATAAATAACCTAGATACCGACTGCAGCGCCATCTGTAGAGCTGATTTTTGAATCTTAACCACCCAGGGCGCTATCCAGCCGTTTAAGAGGAGTTCAGTGACATTCACACATACAGTAGAATTATATATACATACTAGCGACCCGCCCCGGCTTCGCACGGCTATATTATGCATGTATTATACATATTATAAACCTTCCTCTTGAATCACTCTATTTAATAAAAAAAAGTGTGTGTGTCAGCTCCGACGCACGACTGGAGTTTACTCCTTAAGTACGAGTATCTAACCATGCGCAAAAAGAGTTTTAGATGAAAAAAAAAAAATAGTCGGACGACTATTTGTCGTCCGACATTTGTCGTCCGACAAATAGTCGTCCGACAAATTGTCGTCCGACAAATAGTCGTCCGACATTTGTCGTCCGTCAATAGTCGTCCGACAAATAGTTGTTGTTTTGCGCACTAAAGGTGCGCAACTTTCTAAAAACGTGACCAAAAACGTGACCGATTTTCGTTACTTGTTAGTAGGTTTTACTCTTCGGATTTTTCTCATACCGGGCGCCTTATATATGAAAATCGATTCTTAAGGAGTAAACTCAAAAAAAACCGCATCAAAATCCGTTGCGAAGTTTTAAAGATTTAAGCATACAAAGGGATATAGGGACAGAGTAAGCGACTTTGTTTTATACTATGTAGTGAAGTGATGATAGTGATAGTGATAAAGATGGATAAAGTAATTCACATAAAATTTGTAAAAACATATTTTTAGTGCAGCAGCAGCAGTTTTTTACGTCATCTAATACCTTTTCACTGCATTTTTTTCCGGGATAGTTGTAATAAAATTTAATTTGCCAGACTATGTTTGTTTCCAGGAATTGATCTCTATTAGCAACACTATCGATTGGTACAAAAATATATGATGATTATACGGAAAACTAATAGGTTCGATTCCTGGCTAGGGTATTGGTTAAGTATTTCAATGTCTGCAAAATATGCACTAAGCATGAGCAAGTACTAAGTATGAATGTATTATGTTACCTTCCGAGTCTGTGTCCTGTTTGACTTCTGCAAGTACTAAGTATGAATGTATTATGTTACCTTCCGAGTCTGTGTCCTGTTTGACTTCTACCTCCATGATACCCTGATCTTGGTCTTCGTGAAGCAGAATGGCGGGCGTTGAAAGGAAACCACAACCTTCATATAGGTCACAGACACATGATGATGTCATATTAATTGTGTTGTTTATTAGATTCACTGTGTCTGCATATGATGCTAGCTGATTTCGTCCGGGTTACTGATAAGATAACACCGACGGGTGGTTTATTGATGACTGACCGCTTGTCGTTAGCTATGAACAACAATGTGAACCGGCGAAACACCAGGGGCCTAAGTCTGCTAACACAATTGTATTTCAATAGTGTGTCGATATAATCGTAATAGACATTTAATGTCAAAAATATGACATTACATGTCAAATTGGTATTCTCCTAACGTTGACTATTCTATCGAGACACCACTGAGACACCACTGACTCACTTTTGTGTTCTGCTCTACAATCGTGGCTTAATGGAATCTCGATAGTTGTCAAAACGGTATATTGCTTAGCAACATATACCATGTTGCTAGGCAACACCTGCAAGGTAAATATTACCATACCATTGAGACTCCATAGTGATTATATTGCGATGTTATTAAAACTTTAGCAGAATACCAAATAAAGTCACAATCTCGATATAATATCAATAGAGTCTCGATATAATGACAATGGTTGGTCAAATAGCAGAATAAGGCCCCAGTACGACGCAGGCGCAGCTCGGCTAGGTAAATAAAGAATAAGTACAGTAAGTACTGAATTCTAACCACAGAATGAATAAGTTGTTTTTACTTTTCACACCAAATAGAATAAAATCACTAAATATACCTACGTTTAATATTCACCGAAAAATAGTAAAAAATTCCATGAAACTCGTCGCAGCACACTGTTACTAACAGCATTGACCTCTGATATATGTTTACGTCTGAACGCGGCTCCGTCCGAGAGTACTGACACGGCGCGAGACGGTGTGCGGCGCGGCGCGGCGGTGGAGAGACGCAACAACGCGACCGACGCGGTGCGCCCGCGCAATGACATTCTCTGTGGATGCGCTACGCAATATCTTTTATTTACACAGCTCAACTTAGTGTTTAAGATTATTCAAAGTGAACTCATGGACTGTACATTATTCTAAATGAATAAAAAAATGATTTTGACTATGTCTGTCAAGTATATTCTTTAGTAAATAGAAACATCAGACCGGAGTCCGTCCGTGCTGCACGTTTATAACACCAGGTTATCGGCCGCCGAGAGGACGGACGGGGCGGATCCGTGGAGTAGAGTAGACGACGGGACACGAATCATGTACGGTGTAATATAAATAGCTTCATATAAAATGTAGAGTTATTCCGGTCTGATCCCCTGAGCTGATCCCCTGCTGGTTATTATTATTTTTTAATTCCGTTCTGATCCACTACAAACTTTACCATGCCGGTCCGATCCCCTTACTATTTTTGACAGGTTGGTACAGTCAAGAGAAAAACAGTTTTGAATGTAATTTTTTTTAATTTATTTATGTGTTTAAAATCATCACAGGCAATCAGGCTTTAGATAGATAGATAAATTCTTTATTGTAAACACCATTTTTAAATTGCATTAAATATTTAAAATAAACATATTTTAAGTATAAGTGTTACAAAGGGCGGCCTTGTCGCTCAAATGTCTTCCAGGCAACCTTTGTTATTATTATTTGGACAAAAGATAATTAAAAAAAGTTTTGACTAACTTAATTAAATAACATAAACAGAACTTAAAATTAATATAACATCTAAAAAATCAACAAAATTAAAGTGTTTAAAATCATAACACTACGTTATTTTTGGACCAACCCTAATTAATAAAAAACCTGAAAACAAAAACTAATAAAACCTGAAAAAAATACCAAAAAGTGAAAAATAATCCATTTTGAGCAAATGGGGATATATTGCACCGACTGAGGAGCAATGCGAGTGTGGAGCCGCGTCGCAGTCCATGGTACACTTACTCCAATGCCCATTGTGCCCTAATTCCTGCACATTGGAGGACCTGGTAGAGGCCAACGCTGCTGCAGTTGCAGTGGCTAGCTACTGGGCAGAAAAAATTTGACTGGTCGAACGCCACTGACTCGAAAAGAAGAAGAAGAAGTGACCCGAAATGGATTGTCATTTGTAAGGAGCCAGATGACAACAGTGTCAAAATGCATTGATGTCAAATGTTTTACAACGTCTAATTGTTACAACGATGTAATGTAAGAATGCAATAATGCCAGAAATCACAAACGCATTATTGTATGAGTGTCAAAATGTACAAATGTTGGAATGCAGTGATGTCAGAAATCACAAACGCAATATTGTATGTATACATCGATTAGATAAATCATCCTTCTACACTTCTAACATGACGATTTGAGGAGTTTCATGATGAAAAGGTGATTCTAGGTGGTTTAAAAATGTGTACAACTAGTAGATAAAAGGCCAATTCTATTGATAGAAAACTAAAAGTGTGCAATTTACTGAATTCTGGTGAGCTATTCAGTTCATCATTCCAAAGATCCTTACATATTAGATCTTCACCTAATTTTTACGAGACTAACTTAAAATAAAAATAAATAAATAAAATATATTGTAGGACATTTCACACATCGCCATCTAGTCCCAGGCTAAGTAACTAGACTTGTGTTATGGGTGCTAGACAACGGATATACTACTTAAATACTTTTCTTTTGTAAATATTAAACTTACTTACTGGAAGCTATTACCTATTAAAAAAAAAAAACCTTGAAATCGGATTTCATATGGCGGAGATATCAAGTACTCACCGTAGTGGGAGAAATAGCTCAATCAAAAATCCTCCACGAATAAAAATTCATACAGTGCATTTTGACTTTAGCGTATTTGCTCAGACTTATATTGTAGACTGAGCGTATTTGATCATGTCAATATTCTGACACTCATTGGCATTTAGTATCTATCTTGGTCATTTTGCCATCAGCGTATTTGGTCTTATTGAACATTCTGACAACTGGCCATTCTGTCATGAGCAGGTTGTACATTTAGACACTGTTGCCATCTGTTTCCTTACACATGACATCATGGCATTCAGTACCCCTCGTCCCCGCACGGACTGGACACGGATCATGCACGGTGTAATATAAATTGCTTTATACAAAATGTACCTATGTAATGTTTTAAATCCGTGTCCCGTCCTGGTCACATATATGGCACACCCCGTGCCCGGCCCAGTCCAATAAAAGAATCATCCCTAATAGCACATATTGTGTACCTACTATGTATAATAAGTTACCTACCTAAAGATGTAAATGACATATCCATTATGAGGTTTGGCGATGGATGGGCGAGCAGGTCCATATACTCAATACCGACAAGCTATATATCAATGAAAAGGGCATTTCTCAGGCTTTATTTCGTTGTATGACGGCAAATCTATAACTCGTTGGGTTCTTTGTGTAAATGTCAAAAACAAAAGATAATGATAAAAGGAAAAAATGATTGTTTTAGTTTAGAGAGAAGTAGCCTCGGGTATTGCTTTTTGTTCTATGAGCAAAATAACCTTGAACCTTGTTTCTGCATGTCCCCTAATTCTGACCTTTGGCAGCAAGATCACAAGAAAAACCCTATGAGTTTCTTGTGCTTTCATCTCATTGGTGGGCGCGTTCCGAAGACACATCGAACAACATCCTAACTTAGTTTTTAAGACAATTCATTCGAGTGATTCCAACTGTATAAAGAAATTTTGACTTTAACTAGCGGGCTAAAGAGATAAACAATTTTGATGATTTTATTATTATTAGAGATAGTAAGTACCTAAATAGATATATTATTTTTCATTACTCATACTCGGAAAGCAGGTCTGAAGGTGCCTGAGAAGCGTATTGAAAATAAAATTTCCAGCCCTAGGGATTTTTGCTTTCACTGACAGCTGTCATGTCAAATTATGGCTTCGCACGGCTTGTGCAATCTGCATGTAGCCAGTATCAGTATCATTACCACGATCATTACGCATTAGGAACTTCAAAAACCTAACCTCGTTGCTTTTTTTTTTACACCAAAGAATAATAATTATGGCTTGGCACGACTCATCCATACTGCCAGAGTTTAGTACTTAGTAATTTTTTTCTTTATCTGGTGTTTCATTTATGATATTTGTGTGTATTTTGTGTAAATAACATTTTCAATGTTACAACTTCGGGTCATTTCCCAGTGTTGGATTAACTCATTAATAAAAATTTATTCGGTAAGTACCGCCGTTTAAGTATTATATACAAATAGCAGAAACCTAAAAAACACTACATAATGTATAACCTCTTTGGTCCCAACCGTGTAAGAGGATCAGGTAGTAGTGTATACTACCTGATCCATGAGTACCTACTCATGTGGTATGGAGTCTCATTCACTCTCGTTGTTAGGAAGAATTTTATGTATTATTCGTAATGAAAAGCACAGTGTTTACCTCGGGTGAAAGACTCATTAAGTCCCTCGAACTATTAGCCAAACTCCGTCTCGGGACTTGTAATGAGTGACTTTCACACCTAGGATAACAATGTACTATTAAACACCTACTAGACTACACATTTTACGAAATAATGTTAATGGCAATTAAAAAATTCTAATTCAAAATATCTTGGTTCAATGAATTTTGGGCGATCCCTGGGAAGAGACCATATCTGGCCTAGATTAAGATAATTTCTGGCCTAAATGAGAGTCCATAGGTCCACTCGTTCCTGAGAAAATCGATTGTGACACACGGACAGAAACTAGCAGGCCAAAGCGATAAAGAACTTTGATGATTTTATTATTTTTATAGATAGTACCAAAATAGATATAATTTTAAACACGTAGGTACTACAATCAAATTTTAACATTGTTTCTAATTCAAAATATCTTGGTCCAAAGAATTAAGGCAGTCCCTGACCAGAGGTAATTTCTGGCCTAGATTTGAGTGAGAGTAAATCTATCAAAATTAGCTAGGTAGGTATTAGAAAAATAGGTTCTAAAACTTTACAGCATTAAAATCGTCTTAGCTTGCTACTATTTTTAAGTACAGATACTGAGGATGGTTAATTTAAACACAGTGCAGTAAAATTTAATATTTTTTTATTTACACTTTCATTTATTAAGACTAGCCATTAGCGGATATATACATTAACAAAATGACAAATATACTGCTATAATGTAGGTACTAGGTATAAGCCTACGTGGTCTTTCGCTACAGAAAAACCGGGAGTGCAGGCAGAAGTGAAAACTGTATATCTGTGTAAAATCTCATCTGTCGCGCTGTATATCTGTGTAAAATCTAATCTGTCAAATCTCATCTGTCGCGAGAACGGCTGAAAATGCTCACCCACAAAAGTGCCCAACGCGCCATAAGAAGTTTTCACTTCAAAAAATTGGTATAATAACTCTCAAACTGAGAAATAACTTCATCATACGCCAATTTCATACAATGATTAATGTCAATTTAATACAAAAAAATCCTTCGATTAAAGATATCGCTAATGGAAAGTAATCTTGTCTAAGGAGTCTGTACGGAGTTTGCCCATATTGTCGGCAAAGCACGCAATTTTGAAACTTTAACTCAAGATTACCTTTTTAAATCTCGCGCCGATTACGCTGACACAAAAGCCGGCGGCGGTGGCGTGCACCGCGTCAATAAATGCAATTTTAATTGGCTCTTTTCAAAACATTTATAATTACATTTCAAATCAAATCAAATATCTTTATTTCTTTGGATACTTAATACTTAAAAATATACAGGACCACATAAAAACGTCTTAAAACTTTATGATTATGACATGAAATCAGTTTTTCACCAGTGTGTTTCATTAAATGTTGTTTAAGTTGGCTCTTTTGAATACATTTATAATCACATTTATCGCACGAAAACGGTTTTTCATTAGTATGTCTCAATAAATGTTGTTTTAACTTGTCTTTTGTTTTACATCTATATTCACACTTATTGCACGAAAATGGTTTTTCACTAGTATGTGTCAATAAATGTTGTTTTAAGGCGTTTTTGGTTTTGCATCTGTGATCACACATAGGTATAGCAAGAAAACGGTTTTTCATTAGTATGTGTCAATAAATGTAGTTTTAAATTCCATTTGTAAATACATTTAAAACCGCACTTATCGCACGAAAACGGTTTTTCACTAGTATGTGTAAATAAATGTTGTTTTAAACATTGTTTCGTTTTACATCTATATTCACACTTATCGCACGAAAACGGTTTTACATTAGTATGTGTTAATAAATGCTGTTTCAATTTATATTTGTCAATACATTTAAACCCGCACTTATCGCACGAAAACGGTTTTACATTCGTATGTGTGAATATATGGCGTTTTAAATTACATTTGTAAATACATTTAAAACCGCACTTATCACACGAAAACGGTTTTCATTAGTATGTGTCAATAAATGTTGTTTTAAATTCCATTTGTAAATACATTTAAAACCGCACTTATCGCATGAAAACGGTTTTACATTCGTATGTGTGAATATATGGCGTTTTAAATTACATTTGTAAATACATTTAAAACCGCACTTATCACACGAAAACGGTTTTTCATTAGTATGTGTCAATAAATGTTGTTTTAAATTCCATTTGTAAATACATTTAAAACCGCACTTATCGCATGAAAACGGTTTTTGTGTTAAACATTGTTTCGTTTTACATCTATATTCACACTTATCGCACGAAAACGGTTTTCGATCGTATGTGTTAATAAATGCTGTTTTAATTTATATTTGTCAATACATTTAAAACCGCACTTATCACACGAAAACGGTTTTACATTCGTATGTGTGAATAAATGGCGTTTTAAATTACATTTGTAAATACATTTTAAACCGCACTTATCGCACGAAAACGGTTTTTCACTAGTATGTGTGAATAAATGTTGTTTTAAACATTGTTTCGTTTTACATCTATATTCACACTTATCGCACGAAAACGGTTTTACATTAGTATGTGTTAATAAATGCTGTTTCAATTTATATTTGTCAATACATTTAAACCCGCACTTATCGCACGAAAACGGTTTTACATTCGTATGTGTGAATATATGGCGTTTTAAATTACATTTGTAAATACATTTAAAACCGCACTTATCGCACGAAAATGGTTTTTCACTAGTATGTGTCAATAAATGTTGTTTTAAGGCGTTTTTGGTTTTACATCTGTGATCACACATATCGCACGAAAACGGTTTTTCATTAGTATGTGTCACTAAATGTTGTTTTAACTCGTTTTTTGTTTTACATCTATATTCACACTTATCGCACGACAACGGTTTTTCATTAGTATGTGTCAATAAATGTTGTTTTAAGGCATTTTTTGTTTTACATCTGTGATCACACATATAGCACGAAAACGATTTTTCATTAGTATGTGTCAATAAATGTTGTTTTAAATTCCATTTGTAAATACATTTAAAACCGCACTTATCGCATGAAAACGGTTTTTGTTTTAAACATTGTTTCGTTTTACACCTATATTCACACTTATCGCACGAAAACGGTTTTACATTCATATGTGTTAATAAATGCTGTTTTAAATTACATTTGTAAATACATTTAAAACCGCACTTATCACACGAAAACGGTTTTTCATTAGTATGTGTCAATAAATGTTGTTTTAAATTCCATTTGTAAATACATTTAAAACCGCACTTATCGCATGAAAATGGTTTTTGTGTTAAACATTGTTTCGTTTTACATCTATATTCACACTTATCGCACGAAAACGGTTTTACATTCGTATGTGTTAATAAATGCTGTTTTAATTTATATTTGTCAATACATTTAAAACCGCACTTATCACACGAAAACGGTTTTACATTCGTATGTGTGAATAAATGGCGTTTTAAATTACATTTGTAAATACATTTTAAACCGCACTTATCGCACGAAAACGGTTTTTCACTAGTATGTGTGAATAAATGTTGTTTTAAACATTGTTTCGTTTTACATCTATATTCACACTTATCGCACGAAAACGGTTTTACATTCGTATGTGTGAATAAATGCCGTTTTAAATCACTTTTGTAAATACATTTAAAACCGCACTTATCGCACGAAAAAGGTTTTCTACCAGTATGTTGCAATAGATGCTGTTTTAAACTGATTTTAAGTTTACATTTATAATCACACTTATCGCACGAAAGCAGTCTTCCACCAGTATGTTTCAATAGATGCTGTTTTAAACTGATTTTAAGTTTACATTTATAATCACACTTATCACACGAAAACAATTTTACACTAGTATGTTTCAATAGATGCTGTTTTAAACTGATTTTAAGTTTACATTTATAATCACACTTATCACACGAAAACAATTTTACACTAGTATGTGTCAATAAATGCTGTTTTAAACTGATATTTAGTTTACATTTATAATCACACTTATCGCACGATAGTAGTTTCCTACCAGTATGTTGTATGGAATGTGCCTCATAATGAGTTTCATTGGTAGTATTATAATTGCATTGACGGTACGAGAACGTTTGAACCCCGTTGTGAAGTGCAGCTGTTAGGTCGGTGATCCCTTGCCGGTGTTCTGGTATAATCGGCCTCCGTGTCTTGAATATGGGACCACCTGTAAAGTTATTGATCACCAATAAACATAGGGCGCATTTTCAGTTTATGCTATTAATTTTTTCTTTCTTTGTTTGTTTATCACTACATAGTATAAAACAAAGTCGCTTTATCTGTCCCTATATCCCTTTGTATGCTTAGAGCTTTAAAACTACGCAACGGATTTTGATGCGGTTTTTTTTAATAGATAGAGTGATTCAAGAGGAAGGTTTATATCTATAATACATGCATAATATAGCCATGCGAAGCCGGGGTGGGTCGCTAGTAAATAATATCTACAACCTAGTACTTACTTTCAACTTTGCTGAGGAATATCTTCTTCTTCTTCTTCTTCACTCCTACCAAACTTTGATGCATCAGGGGTTTCATTTTCAACATTGTCCAAAATGTGACATTTACAGTGATCTGTCTTTTTATCATTTTCAAAAACTATCATATCAGCGTATACGCTGATACTTTTAGAATTTGGCAACACTTGTTTATTGTCCTTTTCAATGTTGTCCGACATCTGTGTGTTGTCGATGTCATCATCACTTATTACTTTATGCTTGATTTCGTCCATCGGAATGTTGCCTTCATTGACAGAAGTACCCTTATTTTGTTGATTAATTATTGTTATTATATTATTACTGTTACCATTTCTGGAAAAGAAAGCAAAATGTCAAAGAGTTTCAATATAAAACGTATTTCTGCGAAGGGTTGTGGTATACGAAAAGTGGTTATTCTATTAATAAGTACGTGTAAACGAACAACTTTTGTTCTACGACTTTTAAAAATTCTATATTATGTTCCCGTTTTTACTCTTTGGTAACGGAACCCTAAAAAAGAAATACCGTGTAGAAACTTTATAGGTATTCGTTTCTCAAAGACAGAGTTGAGTTTTTTGGTTTAGTTTATTATATCAACTTTATTATAAAACTTTATAACATACTTCTTTCCGTATGTCAAAATGACAATTTCGACATCATCTCTACGTTCTGTACATTTTTATGCAAAAATATTATGGTTTATTTTTTACGCCAAGAAATATCATATTTTTATAAGTAGGTAATATAAATCTACTAGAAATACCTATACCTCTTCTGATATTTTCTGAACACATTCGTGAAGATTGTGTTAAAATCTGTTACCTAGTTCCCGAACAGTGAGTGCACAAAAAAGGTTAACAAACCCAAATCAACAATTTATTGCAAAAATGGTAGTTCCGCGAAAACCGAAGAGATGGCACTAGTTACTTGAAATTAAAAAAAATATTTTATGAAATTAATCACTTTATTTTTAATTAAAAAAAACGTGCATATTGCTATGTACCTATTCTTAAAATACATACCTAAGTCTACAATTTTTTTAAGCAGAACAAAAAGAATAATAAATTAAAATGTGACTTTTTCAATTCATATTAAGAAAACCTGAATCGCGCAATCATGATTGTTTTTCTACCAGAGCTATATTATAAGGTTAACTAATTTTAGATATCTTAGTTAGATCGGACGTATGGACGTAGAACGCTCACTCCCAAAACTTCGAATTTATTATAATGTTGAGATGCCACGTTATTATTGACCCGTCATTAATGCTATAGGTGGACCAACAGATGGCTTAGAAGTTAGTAAGATTTATTTTGACGTGACAACGTCTTATAAATTGGTTTGCCGGGTGACACTTCAAGAAACTGCGTTACGCTCCGCTGACGTTATGCGCTCACAATGAGAGCGAGTGAGAGGCACGCGGGCATGGTTAGCCCGCCTAAGAGCGAGAGAGACAGACATAAAAAGTGAAAGGCACGCGTCCTTTCCACTCGAGCACAGTTGTTTTTGATAAATTCTAACTTATCAATAGATTTTTTATTTATTTAAACGATACTGACCGGACGGTCGCATAAAAAAGATGGACAACTTTGATGATTTTATTATTTTTAGAGATAGTAAGTATCTAAATGGACATATTAGGTACGTATTTTAAACACCTACTACAAATTTTTCGAAATCATGTTTGAAATCAAATTTTAACATTGTTTTTACTTCAAAATATCTTGATCCAAAGAATTATCGGCGAACTCTGATCAGAGATTATTTCTGGCCTAGATTAGAGTGAAAGTAAATCTATCAATATTAGCTTGGTAGGTATTAGATAAAAAAGTTCTAAAACTTAACATTTGGCCATTGTCTTAGCAAGCTACTATTTTTAAGTACAAATACTGAGGATGGTTAATTAACACAGTGCAGAAAAATTTAAATTTTTTTTATTTACACTTTCATTTATTAGGACTAGCCATTAGCGGATATATAGGGTTATTGGTAATTATACTAGCAAGCCGTCGAGTGCTACTTCTGTGCACCTAAACAAACAACTTTTGTTCTACGAATTTTTTGAAATTAGATAATTTTTTATCAAAATTTTTTGAGATTAGGTTTACCTGAAAATCAGCTGTTCCATACACGGAGAGGTCATTTACCTCAAAATTTTACCTACTGTTCTTAGTCTGAATAACCTTTGTTTTAAAAAATCTGCTGTCTTTCGAATTTATACATAACCTCAAAATTTTCACATTTTTTTTTCGAATTTCCAAAAGTCTTAAAACAAAACTTGTTTGTTAAGGTGCACAGAAGTAGCGCTCAACGGCTTGCTTGTATAATTACCCATAACCCTGTATACATTAGCAAAATGACAAATATACTGCTATAATGTAGGTACTACCTTAATAATTTTTATTCCTTTGAAAAAAAGATGTAATGAAAAGCACATACTGACACAAAAAATGGTTGTCTGTAAAGTCGGTTTACGGAAGATTGTTTTACGTGATACTGTAATAAGAAAACGATAAAGATTTTTTTTTTGTTATTGGTTATTAGCAGATTTATTTGTTAGTTTAATACATGTTTAATATAAGATTTGGAAAGATATTTTTGTTCATGTAATTATTTACACGGAATGTATTTCTGTTTGTATTTATGACAAGTCTGATTTATTACCTGCAAAGTTTCTATTTAGTCAGGCTTTAAACAAAATATAATTATTTATATTTGCCGACGGATTATTGTCATTTAGTTTTAATGTAACAAATTATGTATTTCCGAGGTCGGAATACAGTAGGTTTAAGCAAAGGAAATAATGATATTATAGAGTAATCTTATTTTGTAATACATATTCTCTGAAAGGAAAAGTGGTTAGTGCATGTACGGATGATATTAAATTGTTTCAACAATATTCCATTTGTATTTATATGCATTCAATTTACATTGTTCGAACCAATTTAAGATAGTGAGAAAATCAATTCACACATTAAATCATTATCAAACTTGAGAAGTAAGATTATTATATTTTAGGTCTCATGAATTTACCAACCAACAGTGGTTATTTATAATAAGGTGTAATATTATTAAGTTTGTCAGAGCGTATCAGATCACATACTTGTTTCTTGATATTTTAACCTATTGAACCCATTATAACAGTATGTCAATCTGTCACATAGTAGACATTATTGGAATGTAGACATTTTTAGTCTGATTCATACATCTTCTATAATATAAAATTGAATCGCAAAATGTGTTGGTAAGCGCATAACTCAACAACGCCTGGACCAATTTGGCCAATTCTTTTTTTGTTGTGTTTGTTATTGTCAGGAGAAGGTTTTTATGAAAGAAAATATTAAAAAAATTGCATAGAAAATTATTACGCGGGTGAAACCGCGGGGCGCAGCTAGTTACTTATATAAGAGAGATAATGATTTAATTCAGTTATCAAGCAACAATGTTTGATTTACATTACCACATAAGATACACCAGCCGGAGTCTACATGAACGAATTACAAAAATCTCTTACACGTTCTCACTGATTCTACAATTATCAAATACACTTAGCAATTATTACTGTAAAATTATGCTAGATATAAAATATAAATCAAGATACACAACTACACCTTTCTAAGGTTTAAGCCCTACTGCCTGTCCAGTGTCCGTTCGTTCCATCCCTTATCTATGCGTATGCGT
Organism: Idaea aversata; assembly: GCA_907269075.1. Taxonomy (NCBI): domain Eukaryota; kingdom Metazoa; phylum Arthropoda; class Insecta; order Lepidoptera; family Geometridae; genus Idaea; species Idaea aversata. The sequence goes on from OU026084.1 coordinate 7,950,004, forward strand.
TTCTACGCCCCTTTCCAGACCTCTACGTCCATGTTATGCAATAATAAACCCTATAGATTACAATTTAAGGTTAAAACAACTAAAAGATTAGAATTGATCATTATCGTTGAAAAAACCAATAGCTCCGCCTTTAGTTCCAAGAATTCATAATATGGCAAATTTCTCACAGTTCTTGTAAAATAATTAGCTATGAATCTGTCCACTTTAGACATATTTATTATGTCTGCGAGAAAAAAAAAAATATGATGCATGTGGAATGCAGATTTTTGAAGTGAAAACTTCTTATGGCGCGTTGGGCACTTTTGTGGGTGAGCATTTTCAGCCGTTCTCGCGACAGATGAGATTTTACACAGATATACAGCGCGACAGATGAGATTTTACACAGATATACAGTTTTCACTTCTGCCTGCACTCCCGGAGTGCGCTGTTTTTTTTTAACTATTTGGTAACATTTGTGATACCTACACATATTTCCCTCAAATATTTCAAACAAAACCAAATATTCAGCATCGTATTTGTTTGTGATATTTCTCAATTAACCAAATTATAATTTTATTTACCAGTGTCAAAAGTAATAAAACAACCAAAACAAGACAACTATCTATAGTGTCAATTGTAAACAAATAATGTTGATACAATAATAGTACCTTTTGGTCCTTAAAACTATTGTCGCTAAACATCTGCAAAATGTACGTGTTACTTTTACTTTTACTTTCGTTCAGCCAATTAACATTTAATATTAGTGATGCAATATTTGGAATGAATGAAATCCCTTGGTTGTGTTTGTCTTTAGATACACTATTTTCATTTATGGAATAATCTCTATAAGGTAAGTTCTTTCAAATTAATCTCATCTGAGTTTATTATGAGTGCTTCCTGTTTGCCCCACCAAGCTGCCCCACAGTGGGGCAAAGTTTATCGCATGAAGGAGGAAAATCTTCTAATTATACACACTCTCCTATACAAATCCAAATACACGGCAACTGTAGTTCTAATAAGTAGGTACAATAAATATAAATTGTTTAAACCAGTCTAAAACGTCTTTGATGTCAATTTTGACATGATTAGAGAATAAAATCGTAATGCGAATCTCTTTCTGTTATCTAGTTTTTGATTTTATTTTTGATTTTAGTCAATCGATAAAAATAATATAAGTACTTATTATCAATCAGTTATTGTAACTATTGTAATTTCTAAACTATATGAAAAGGTAGTGCAGAACAATTCACACAACGCCATCTAGCCCTAAGCTAAAGAACTATTTAATCACAAGTCTTTGTGTTAGGTACCTATTTGATAACTACAATACAACTTGAATATCCATCCTTTGTAAATACATAGGTACTCATAATACAGATAAAAATACACAAACTAGGAACAAATACTAAACAATATTTGTTATATTCGGGAATCGAACCCACAACATTCTGCGTCAAGGAAGGTAGATGTTTACCCGATACACCACAGAGGTCATCAAAGGAAACTAACCCTTATTACAACCTGATTGACTCATCTAAAAGAGAAATTAAAATTTAATTTCATATCATAATGATAGGTACATTTTAAATCAAAACATTTGATTAGTTGTGATCTGAACTCTGCGTGATCAACATAATCGAATTATCCCAATTTCCTTCAATTTGAATAAATATATTCTAACTAGCTGTGCCCCGAGGTTTCACCCGCGTAACTCCCGATCTCGTGGGAATATCGGGATAAAAAGTAGCCTATAGCCTTCCTCGATAAATGGACTATCCAACACAAAAATATTTTTTCAATTTGAACCAGTAGTTCCGGAGATTATCGCGTTCAAACAAACAAACAAACAAACTCTTCAGCTTTATAATCTTAATATATATAAATCTCGTGTCACAATGTTTGTCCTCAATGGACTCCTAAACCACTTAACCGATTATCATAAAATTCGCACACCATGTGCAGTTCGATCCAACTTGAGAGATAGGATAGCTTACATCCCGATATTCCCACGGGATCGGGAGTTACGCGGGTGAAACCGCGTAGGGCAGCTAGTATTATAGTATAGATTGAACGAAAACTGCCTTAAGTCAATTCTTTTGATTGAAAACATCAAAAATAATTAATAAAAATAATAAAATAATAAATTTAGCTACTTTGCTATTTGTTAAACAAGACATGGGAACAAACTAGCTTTCTTTGTAATTTATAACAAATAATTCTATGAATGTTCTAACATCTGCGTCTAGAGAAACTGATTGCCAAAATAAAAACTTATTGTTTTATTGGACAATTTAAGCAATCCTTTCAAAACTTAGTCGCTTTTACTAAAAATAATTACTGCTGTAAACCTTTCTACAGTTGTTAACTGCACATGTGCAGGATAGCCAAAGCATTATTATATAACATCTGCTGAACCTTCGGCTGGTCAGGATAAAATGTCATTGTTTCATTCAACATTAAAAAACAAATTTTAAGACTAAAATTGTCTAATTTTACAATATGTTCATTAGAAAACAAATGACAACTCATTTCTTTGAAGATTTAAAAATACCTATTCTTATTTCTTTGAAGATTTAAAAATATAAAGTAGTAGTCAAAGACAAATTAACCCTTTCTTAGATTTTAATCACCACATATGGTAGCAATCATTATTTACACTGAATATTGTTAATCGAACATATACGATCTCCTTTCTGTGCTGAAGTACCTAACACTGTCCACATAACGATAATTCTTAAGAGGAAAGGGTACCGGGGGCTCTTTCCATACAAACTATTACAAACGTAGTCGACTGTTTTCTCCCTGGATACACTAGGGCAAATATTTTTGGTGCATAAAACTTATAACTGCCATTACCATGCCACTGCATATTTATTTATTTTGACGTGACAACGTTTTATAAATTGGTTTGCCGGGTGACACTTCAAGAAACTGCGTTACGCTCCGCTGACATTATGCGCTCACAATGAGAGCGAGTGAGAGGCACGCGGGCATGGTTAGCCCGCCTAAGAGCGAGAGAGACAGCCATAAAAAGTGAAAGGCACGCGTCCCTTCCACTCGAGCACAGTTGTTGTCACGTAAAACTTTCGCCCGTATACCGACTTTACAGGCAACCAGTTTTTTTTTTTAATCTTAATTTCTATGATAATTAGAAAATGTAAAAAACCAAAACATAGGGGCATAGTCATGGCAGTTATAGGTTTTATGGTACAAAAATATTTGTGCTAGTGTCATTATTCAGGGGGGAAACAGTCGACTACGTTTTCACGAAGAAAGAAAGAAGTGGGACAATACGTTTTTTTTTACACCGAGAAAGGTTAAACCATGGTTTTATTATTAGCAAATGCCAACGGCCGTCGACAGTCGGCACAGTTATCCGCGGGGCGACCTGTGGCACTCAACCCCAGAGAGAGGACGTTTTGCAGGACAAGATGCACTCCGAATAGCCAGCCACGGAGAATTTAATAAAGACTGGTAGGATTGAAGTTAATCAATCTGTATTACACAATAATTATAGTACCCTAATATCATAGAAGAACTAGCCACAATATAGTAATTACCAAGATATCACCCGTGCAGATACAACATCAAGCCTTACTCATCAAAGTAATATATTTAACCTGGTTCGAACAGGTTCATTAAAGGGCCTCATTTAATAAACTTATTGAACCTAAGATAGTCTATGTGAATACATTGTAATAAGTTGTCTTCCATGATAACAGTATAGCCAGTGACCATACATAGCATCGAAGCTATGATGTTTCCGTATAAGAATATCAAGTATAGTTCCTATGGTATGTAATTGGTTTTATATCTATGTAAGTACTCAACACACCTTCCCGTCGGACTCGTTCTAGTATCTTTACTTACGTTATATTCAGCTAGACAGTAAATGAAATGATTAAGTATTTAGGTTAGGAATAAGATTGACTCAATGTTCTAGTTTACCGAATCTAGACATTTCTCTGTACTAAGTATAGGTAACAATATTTAAATATTGTTTAAGATAAGGAATGTATGACATTGAATCATTCTTACGTTTATTCATGCCTATAAAGGATTCTTATATTAAAGTAAAAGAAATCAAACAAAAGTGTAAGGGCAAGAGATATATTATTGTCTCAATAAAGATATGCTAAATTATAGGCAATACGATTTGCTCGATTATAGAAATGAGTACTTCGGATTTAATCTGAGGTACTATATACTGTATAATATTGTATACTATGTAGTACCTACTGTATACTGTATTTTCATGTCAATAATGACACGTAAAATACAGTATACTAGCTGACCCGTGCCCACTTCGTTGGGCATTTTATTAATATTAAAAATTAAATTATTTATACTAATATTAAAAAAAATACTTTTTGTAACTTAAATATAAAAGTCAGACATATGCTGTCGTTGACTTTTTTGTAGGCATTTTTAAGCTCCACATCTTTTCTATAGAACTTAAAAATATATCTTTCATAGTTAAGACAGCGTTCGTAAGAAACGCTTTCATTCGATCGTTTTTTCTCCGATTCACTTTGCAAAACGGACTACCACGTAAAAGCCTTTTTATTTTTCGGTTTTTTATATAACCTATGACACTTAGCAATAATGTGGCTTTCTATTGGTGAAAGAATTTTTAAAATCGGTTCAGTAGATCTCGAGATTACTCCTTAAAATTTAACAAACACACAAACTTTACTTCTTTATAATATAATATTAGTATAGATTGAGACTACTAGTATTTAATCATCTAGAAAGCGAAAATACAAAGTGAAAACTAGATGAACACAAAAGAATAATTGAATTCAAGTCTCGTTTGCCCTTTATAATGTTAATTGTTTATTTATTTATTAGATATCATTTTGTCACTATATTCCGATAAATTTGTTAGTTTAATATTATGTTTATATTGAATTTAAATCAAGGAAAGATATTTTTGTCCATGTAATTATTTACACGGAATGTATTTCTGTTTGTATTTATGACAAGAAGTCTGATTTATTACCTGCAAAGTTTCTATTTAGCCTGACTAAATATAAACTTTAAACAAAATATAATTATTTATATTTGCCGACGGATTATTGTCATTTAGTTTTAACTAGCGACCCGCCCCGGCTTCGCACGGCTACATTATGCATGTATTATACATAAAAACCTTCCTCTTGAATAGTGATTCAAGAGGGGAGGGGGTTGGTTTTTTTTTTAATAGATAGAGTGCTATCTATTAAAAAAAAACCCATCAAAATCCGTTGCGTAGTTTTAAAGATTTAAGCAGTCAAATCGAATTAGGAACAGAAAAAGTGACTTTGTTTTATACTATGTAGTGATGATGTAACAAATTATGTATTTTCCGAGGTCGGAATACAGTAGGTTTAAGCAAAGGAAATAATGATATTATAAAGTAATCTTATTTTATAATACATATTATTATTCTCTGAAAGGAAAAGTGGTTAGTGCATGTACGGATGATATTAAATTGTTCGAACAATATTCCATTTGTATTTATATGCATTCAATTTACATTGTAGTTCAAAAGGAGTTACATTGTTCAAACAAATATAAGATAATGAGAAAATCAATTCACACATTAAATCAATATCAAACTTGAGAAGTAAGATTATTATATTTTAGGTTTAAGTGTATAGCTCTCATGAATTTACCAACCAACAGTGGTTATTTATAGGGTGTAATATTAGGTAGGTTTGTCAGAGCGTATCAGATCACATACTTGTTTCTTGATATTTTAACCTATTGAACCCATTATAACAGTATGTCAATCTGTCACATAGTAGACATTATTGGAATGTAGACATTTTTAGTCTGATTCATACATTACTTATATAAGAGAGATAATGATTTAATTCAGTTATCAAGCAACAATGTTTGATTTACATTACCACATAAGATACACCAGCAGGAGTCTACATGATCGAATTACAAAATTCTCTTACACGTTCTCACTGATTCTACAGTTATCAAATATATACTTAGCACTTATTACTGTGAAATTATGCTAGATATTGATATTTGACGACCCAGATGGCATAATGGTCACCATGACGGACTGCCAAAAAAAAAAAAAAAGATATTTGTCTGTGGTCTGGTTGTCTCTGTATTATTTACAAAAGAAACGTTAACGGTTTTTCATTAGTATGTGTCAATAAATGTAGTTTTAAGGTCTTTTTTGTTTTACATCTGTGATCACACATATCGCACGAAAACGGTTTTTCATTAGTATGTGTCAATAAATGTTGTTTTAACTCGTTTTTTAATTTACATTTGTGATTACACTTATCGCACGAAAACGGTTTTTCATGAGTATGTGTCAATAAATGTCGTTTTAAGTGGTTTTTTGTTTTATATCTGTGATCACACTTATCGCAACAAAACGGTTTTTCATTAGTATGTGTCAATAAATGCCCTTTTAAATATTGTTTCGTTTTACATCTAAATTCACACTTATCGCACGAAAACGGTTTTTCATGAGTATGTGTCAATAAATGTCGTTTTAAGTGGTTTTTTGATTTATATCTGTGATCACACTTATCGCACGAAAACGGTTTTTCATTAGTATGTGTCAATAAATGTTGTTTTAACTCGATTTTTAATTTACATCTGTAATCACACTTATCGCACGAAAACTTTTTTTCATGAGTATGTGTCAAGAAATGCCCTTTTAAATAATGTTTCGTCTTACATCTATATTCACACTTATCGCACGAAAAAGGTTTTTCACTAGTATGTGTCAATAAATGCCGTTTTAAATAATGTTTCGTTTTACATCTATATTCACACTTATCGCACGAAAACGGTTTAACATTCTTATGTGTCAATAAATGCCGTTTTAAATAACATTTTTTAATACATTTGTGATCGCACTTATCGCACGTAAACGTTTTTTTACCAGTATGTTTTAATAGATGCTGTTTTAAACTGATTTTATGTTTACATTTATAATCACACATATCGCACGAAAACGGTTTTTCATTAGTATGTGTCAATAAATGTAGTTTTAATTCGTTTTTTGTTTTACATCTGTGATCACACTTATCGCACGAAAACGGTTTTTCACTAGTATGTGTCAATAAATGCTCTTTTAAATAATGTTTCGTTTTACATCTATATTCACACTTATCGCACGAAAAATGTTTTTCACTAGTATGTGTCAATAAATGCCGTTTTAAATAATGTTTCGTTTTACATCTATATTCACACTTATCGCACGAAAACGGTTTAACATTCGTATGTGTCAATAAATGCCGTTTTAAATAACATTTTTTAATACATTTGTGATCGCACTTATCGCACGAAAACGTTTTTTTACCAGTATGTTTTAATAGATGCTGTTTTAAACTGATTTTATGTTTACATTTATAATCACACATATCGCACGAAAACGGTTTTTCATTAGTATGTGTCAATAAATGTAGTTTTAATTCGTTTTTTGTTTTACATCTGTGATCACACTTATCGCACGAAAACGGTTTTTCACTAGTATGTGTCAATAAATGCTCTTTTAAATAATGTTTCGTTTTACATCTATATTCACACTTATCGCACGAAAAAGGGTTTTCACTAGTATGTGTCAATAAATGCTCTTTTAAATAATGTTTCGTCTTACATCTATATTCACACTTATCGCACGAAAAATGTTTTTCACTAGTATGTGTCAATAAATGCCGTTTTAAATAATGTTTCGTTTTACATCTATATTCACACTTATCGCACGAAAACGGTTTAACATTCGTATGTGTCAATAAATGCCGTTTTAAATAACATTTTTTAATACATTTGTGATCGCACTTATCGCACGAAAACGTTTTTTTACCAGTATGTTTTAATAGATGCTGTTTTAAACTGATTTTATGTTTACATTTATAATCACACATATCGCACGAAAACGGTTTTTCATTAGTATGTGTCAATAAATGTAGTTTTAATTCGTTTTTTGTTTTACATCTGTGATCACACTTATCGCACGAAAACGGTTTTTCACTAGTATGAGTCAATAAATGCCCTTTTAAATACTGTTTCGTTTTACATCTATATTCACACTTATCGCACGAAAAAGGGTTTTCACTAGTATGTGTCAATAAATGCCCTTTTAAATATTGTTTCGTTTTACATCTAAATTCACACTTATCGCACGAAAACGGTTTTTCATTAGTATGTGTCAATAAATGTTGTTTTAACTCGTTTTTTAATTTACATCTGTGATCACACTTATCGCACGAAAACTTTTTTTTATGAGTATGTGTCAAGAAATGCCCTTTTAAATAATGTTTCGTCTTACATCTATATTCACACTTATCGCACGAAAAAGGTTTTTCACTAGTATGTGTCAATAAATGCCGTTTTAAATATTGTTTCGTTTTACATCTAAATTCACACTTATCGCACGAAAAAGGGTTTTCACTAGTATGCGTCAATAAATGCCCTTTTAAATACTGTTTCGTTTTACATCTAAATTCACACTTATCGCACGAAAAAGGTTTTTCACTAGTATGAGTCAATAAATGCCATTTTAAATACTGTTTCGTTTTACATCTAAATTCACACTTATCGCACGAAAAAGGGTTTTCACTAGTATGCGTCAATAAATGCCCTTTTAAATATTGTTTCGTTTTACATCTAAATTCACACTTATCGCACGAAAACGGTTTTTCATTAGTATGTGTCAATAAATGTTGTTTTAACTCGTTTTTTAATTTACATCTGTGATCACACTTATCGCACGAAAACTTTTTTTTATGAGTATGTGTCAAGAAATGCCCTTTTAAATAATGTTTCGTCTTACATCTATATTCACACTTATCGCACGAAAAAGGTTTTTCACTACTATGTGTCAATAAATGCCCTTTTAAATAATGTTTCGTCTTACATCTATATTCACACTTATCGCACGAAAACGGTTTTTTATGAGTATGTGTCAATAAATGTTGTTTTAACTCGTTTTTTGTTTTACATCTGTGATCACACTTATCGCATGAAAGCAGTGTTCCATCAGTATGTTTCAATAGATGCTGTTTTAAACTGATATTAAGTTTACATTTATAATCACACTTATCGCATGAAAGCAGTGTTTCATCAGTATGTTTCAATAGATGCTGTTTTAAACTGATATTAAGTTTACATTTATAATCACACTTATCACACGATAGCAGTTTCCTACCAGTATGTTGTATGGAATGTGCCTCATAATGAGATTTATTGGTAGTATTATGATTGCATTGACGGTACGAGAACGATTGAACCTCGTTGTGAAGTGTAGCTGTTAGGTCGGTGATCCCTCGCCGGTGTTCTAATGTAATCGGCCTCCGTGTCTTGAATATGGGACCACCTGTAAAGTTATAACCATTAAACATAGGGTAATAGATCGAGATAAGCAGTAGCGGCAAAGAGCATTTTAGTGCTCACAGGTTAGCCCGGCTACACGCTCCGTCTTACCTGTGAGCATGCCTGCACAAACCAGTTTGCACAGGTAAGCGTGTGCGTGTGGACGCTATGACGGTAGCTCGCGCAGGCGGCCTGCGTAATCGTTGACATGCTGAAGATTGGACTGCGCGGGCTTGGTTTGCGCGGTTTTGCCTGCAAGCTTACTTGAGCGTGTGGCCGGTTATTCAAGCCGCGCTTCAGTCCGTCTAAATTGTTTTTGACGAAGCATATAATGTTTCTTTGTTAAAACCACGTTTTGCTTCATTTACTTCTACGGCGTTGCTTTTGTATTATATGTTATATGTCTACGCTAGATAAATAATATTATTATCTACAATCTACAACCTAGTACTTACTTTCAATAAATTCTTTTAGCTTTTGCAGAGGAATGTCTTCTTCTTCACTCCTACCAAACTTTGATGCATCAGGGGCTTCATTTCCAACATTGTCCAAAATGTGAAATTTACGGTGATCTGTCTTTGTATCATTTTCAAAATGTATCATATCAGCGTATACGCTGATACTTTCAGAATTAGGCAATACTTGTGTATTGTCCTTTTCAATGTTGTCCGACATCTGTGTTTTGTCGATGTCATCATCACATGTTACTTCATGCTTGATTTCTTCTATCGAGATATTGGCTTCATCATCAGAAGTACCCTTAATTTGTTGATGAATCATTTCACTGTCGTCAATTTCTGGCAAAGAAAGCAAAATATCAATAATAAGTGAAGATATTGACAGTAAGTAATACTTTGCAGATATGATTTATCTAGCGTACCTATAGGTATGTAATGTATATGGTGATTTTTTTACATGTTTTTTCAGGGCTGTATCCTAATCTATAAGAGATATCGAAAAATATTGAGAAAATTGTCAAAAACAAAAAGGGCATCATTATATTTTTGTAAAAGTCATTATTTGAAATAGCCTGGAATAGAACCGATTATAATTAAAAAAAATACCCTATGTTTTTTTTAATAATCGATAGGTTAGTATATTTGTTACAAGGAATTTATATCTATTAGATAAATTCCTTGTAACAAACATACTAGGTATGGCAAATCAAAGGAAATAGCTCATTTTTGTAGTTTTCTGCAATTTTCATTGTAGTCTGAGTCCTCCTGTCTCTAGCAAAATAATAGCTTAGCTGAGGCATAGAGGGCAAGTAATATTTTTCGTAATGTTTTAAAACATGTTCAACATGGGGCCCCGACAAGACACGCTACGCTACTGCATGGTAGCAATCATTATTAACACTGAATATTGTTAATCGAACATATATGATCTCCTTTCTGTGCTGAAGTACCTAACACTGTCCACATAACGATAATTCTTAAGAGGAAAGGGTACCGGGGGCTCTTTCCATACAAACTATTACAAACGTAGTCGACTGTTTTCTCCCTGGATACACTAGAGCAAATATTTTTTATTGGTGCATAAAACTTATAACTGCCATTACCATGCCACTGCATATTTATTTATTTTTAATCTTAATTTCTATGATAATTAGAAAATGTGAAAAACCAAAACATAGGGGCATAGTCATGGCAGTTATAGGTTTTATGGTACAAAAATATTTGTGCTAGTGTCATTATCCAGGGGGGAAACAGTCGACTACGTTTTCACGAAGAAAGAAAGAAGCGTTTTTTTTACACCGAGAAAGGTTAAACCATGGTTTTATTATTAGCAAATGCCAACGGCCGTCGACAGTCGGCACAGTTATCCGCGGGGCGACCTGTGGTACTCAACCCCAGAGAGAGGACGTTTTGCAGGACAAGATGCACTCCGAATAGCCAGCCACGGAGAATTTAATAAAGACTGGTAGGATTCAAGTTAATCAATCTGTATTACACAATAATTATAGTACCCTAATATCATAGAAGAACTAGCCACAATATAGTAATTACCAAGATATCACCCGTACAGATACAACATCAAGCCTTACTCATCAAAGTAATATATTTAACCTGGTTCGAACAGGTTCATTAAAGGGCCTCATTTAATAAACTTATTGAACCTAAGATAGTCTATGTGAATACATTGTAATAAGTTGTCTTCCATGATAACAGTATAGCCAGTGACCATACATAGCATCGAAGCTATGATGTTTCCGTATAAGAATATCAAGTATAGTTCCTATGGTATGTAATTGGTTTTATATCTATGTAAGTACTCAACACACCTTCCCGTCGGACTCGTTCTAGTATCTTTACTGACGTTATATTCAGCTAGACAGTAAATAAAATGATTAAGTATTTAGGTTAGGAATAAGATTGACTCAATGTTCTAGTTTACCGAATCTAGACATTTCTCTGTACTAAGTATAGGTAACAATATTTAAATATTGTTTAAGATAAGGAATGTATGACATTGAATCATTCTTACGTTTATTCATGCGTATAAAGGATTATTGTAAAAGAAATCAAACAAAAGTGTAAGGGCAAGAGATATATTATTGTCTCAATAAAGATATGCTAAATTATAGGCAATACGATTTGCTCGATTATAGAAATGAGTACTTCGGATTTAATCTGAGGTACTATATACTGTATAATATTGTATACTTTGTAGTACCTACTGTATACTGTATTTTCATGTCAATAATGACACGTAAAATACAGTATACTAGCTGACCCGTGCCCACTTCGTTGGGCATTTTATTAATATTAAAAATTAGATTATTTATACTAATATTAAAAAAATACTTTTTGTAACTTAAATATAAAAGTTAGACATATGCTGTCGTTGACTTTTTTGTAGGCATTTTAAAGCTCCACATCTTTTCTATAGAACTTAAAAATATATCTTAGTTATATATATATATCATAGTTAAGGCAGCGTTCGTAAGAAACGCTTTCATTCGATCGTTTTTTCTCCGATTCACTTTGCAAAACGGACTACCACGTAAAAGCCTTTTTATTTTTCGGTTTTTTATATAACCTATGACACTTAGCAATAATGTGGCTTTCTATTGGTGAAAGAATTTTTAAAATCGGTTCAGTAGATCTCGAGATTACCCCTTAAAATTTAACAAACACACAAACTTTACTTCTTTATAATATAATATTAGTATAGATTGAGACTACTAGTATTTAATCATCTAGAAAGCGAAAATACAAAGTGAAAACTAGATGAACACAAAAGAATAATTGAATTCAAGTCTCGTTTGCCCTTTATAATGTTAATTGTTTATTTATTTATTAGATATCATTTTGTCACTATATTCCGATAAAGTTAGTTTAATATTATGTTTATATTGAATTTAAATCAAGGAAAGATATTTTTGTCCATGTAATTATTTACACGGAATGTATTTCTGTTTGTATTTATGACAAGAAGTCTGATTTATTACCTGCAAAGTTTCTATTTAGCCTGACTAAATATAAACTTTAAACAAAATATAATTATTTATATTTGCCGACGGATTATTGTCATTCAGTTTTAACTAGCGACCCGCCCCGGCTTCGCACGGCTACATTATGCATGTATTATACATAAAAACCTTCCTCTTGAATCACTCTATCTATTAAAAAAAACCCATCAAAATCCGTTGCGTAGTTTTAAAGATTTAAGCAGTCAAAGGGAATTAGGGACAGAAAAAGTGACTTTGTTTTATACTATGTAGTGATGATGTAACAAATTATGTATTTTCCGAGTTCGGAATACAGTAGGTTTAAGCAAAGGAAATAATGATATTATAAAGTAATCTTATTTTATAATACATATTATTATTCTCTGAAAGGAAAAGTGGTTAGTGCATGTACGGATGATATTAAATTGTTCGAACAATATTCCATTTGTATTTATATGCATTCAATTTACATTGTAGTTCAAAAGGAGTTACATTTTTCGAACAAATTTAAGATAATGAGAAAATCAATTCACACATTAAATCAATATCAAACTTGAGAAGTAAGATTATTATATTTTAGGTTTAAGTGTATAGCTCTCATGAATTTACCAACCAAATAACCAACAGTGGTTATTTATAATAAGGTGTAATATTAGGTAGGTTTGTCAGAGCGTATCAGATCAAGCATCATGTTATCAAGCAACAATGTTTGATTTACATTACCACATAAGATACACCAGCAGGAGTCTACATGATCGAATTACAAAATTTTCTTACACGTTCTTACTGATTCTACAGTCATCAAATATATACTTAGCACTTATTACTGTGAAATTATGATAGATATTGATACACAATGGTCACCATGCCGGACTGCCAAACACAGGGTTGCGGGTTCGATTCCCGCCTCAGACAAGTATATATGCTTGGATATTTGTCTGTGGTCCGGTTGTCTCTATGTATTATAAGTATATATTTACAAAAGAAACGTTATTGGTTTTTCATTAGTATGTGTCAATAAATGTAGTTTTAAGGTCTTTTTTGTTTTACATCTATATTCACACTTATCGCACGAAAATGGTTTTTCATTAGTATGTGTCAATAAATGTAGTTTTAAGGCCTTTTTTGTTTTACATTTGTGATCACACATATCGCACGAACACGGTTTTTCATTAGTATGTGTCAATAAATTTTGTTTTAACTCGTTTTTTAATTTACATCTGTGATCACACTTATCGCACAAAAACGGTTTTTCATGAGTATGTGTCAATAAATGTCGTTTAAAATATTTTTTTGTTTTACATCTGTGATCACACTTATCGCACGAAAACTTTTTTTCATGAGTATGTGTCAAGAAATGCCCTTTTAAATAATGTTTCGTCTTACATCTATATTCACACTTATCGCACGAAAAAGGTTTTTCACTAGTATGTGTCAATAAATGCCGTTTTAAATAATGTTTCGTTTTACATCTATATTCACACTTATGGCACGAAAACGGTTTAACATTCGTATGTGTCAATAAATGCCGTTTTAAATAACATTTTTTTATACATTTGTGATCGCACTTATCGCACGTAAACGTTTTTTTACCAGTATGTTTTAATAGATGCTGTTTTAAACTGATTTTATGTTTACATTTATAATCACACATATCGCACGAAAACGGTTTTTCATTAGTATGTGTCAATAAATGTAGTTTTAATTCGTTTTTTGTTTTACATCTGTGATCACACTTATCGCACGAAAACGGTTTTTCACTAGTATGTGTCAATAAATGCTCTTTTAAATAATGTTTCGTTTTACATCTATATTCACACTTATCGCACGAAAAAGGGTTTTCACTAGTATGTGTCAATAAATGCCGTTTTAAATAATGTTTCGTTTTACATCTATATTCACACTTATCGCAGGAAAACGGTTTTACATTCGTATGTGTCAATAAATGTCGTTTTAAGGCCTTTTTTGTTTTACATTTGTGATCACACATATCGCACGAACACGGTTTTTCATTAGTATGTGTCAATAAATGTTGTTTTAACTCGTTTTTTAATTTACATCTGTGATCACACTTATCGCACGAAAACGGTTTTTCATTAGTATGTGTCAATAAATGTCGTTTTAAGTCGTTTTTTATTTTACATCTGTGATCACACTTATCGCACGAAAAATGTTTTTCACTAGTATGTGTCAATAAATGCCCTTTTAAATACTGTTTCGTTTTACATCTATATTCACACTTATCGCACGAAAAAGGGTTTTCACTAGTATGCGTCAATAAATGCCCTTTTAAATATTGTTTCGTTTTACATCTATATTCACACTTATCGCACGAAAACGGTTTTTCATGAGTATGTGTCAATAAATGTTGTTTTAAGTGTTTTTTTGTTTTATATCTGTGATCACACTTATCGCACGAAAACGGCTTTTCATTAGTATGTGTCAATAAATGTAGTTTTAATTTGTTTTTTCTTTTACATCTGTGATCACACTTATCGCACGAAAACGGTTTTTCATGAGTATGTGTCAATAAATGCCCTTTTAAATAATGTTTCGTTTTACATCTATATTCACACTTATCGCACGAAAAAGGTTTTTCACTAGTATGTGTCAATAAATGCCGTTTTAAATATTGTTTCGTTTTACATCTAAATTCACACTTATCGCACGAAAACGGTTTTTCATGAGTATGTGTCAATAAATGTTGTTTTAACTTGTTTTTTGTTTTACATCTGTGATCACACTTATCGCATGAAAGCAGTGTTCCACCAGTATGTTTCAATAGATGCTGCTTTAAACTGATATTAAGTTTACATTTATAATCACATTTATCGCACGATAGCAGTTTCCTACCAGTATGTTGTATGGAATGTGCGTCATAACGAAATTTATTAGTAGTATTATAATTGCATTGACGGCACGAGAACGTTTGAACCTCGTTGTAAAGTGCAGCTGTTAGGTCGGTGATCCCTTGCCGGTGTTCTGGTATAATCGGCCTCTGTGTCTTGAATATGGGACCACCTGTAAAGTTATAACCATTAAACATAGGGTAATAGATCGAGATAAGCAGCTACTGCTTATCTCGATCTGCTCTGATCTCGAAATGCTCTCTGCCCCTAGGCAGAGAGCATTTTAGTGCTATTATAATTAATAAAAAAATGAAAAAATTATAAAAACTTAAAAAATAAAAAAAATCTACAGATCTTACACTAAACGCAAGTATCAAGGGCATTGAAAATGCAATTTAGAAATAAAACACACATACAAATTTGAAAAAAAAATACAATAAAGTAAACGGAGCGTAGACTGTCCTCGCGTGTATGGGACCCCGATAGCCTACAGTTTCTATCTATCACTTCTGCAAAGAAACCATCAATCTAAGATCAATCGTTTCTGAAATATAGCCGTTCTAAGTTTGACAGCTGTCACCTGAAATGAAGATCTCGATGAGATCTATTACTTCTGCAAAAAGACCATCAATCTAGGATCAATAGTTTCTGAGATATAGCCGTTCTAAGTTTGACAGCTGTCACCTTAAATGAAGATCTCGATGAGATCTATCACTTATGCAAAGATACCATCAATCTAGGATCAATAGTTTTATGAGAAAAGCAATTTTATATTTGACAGCTGTCACCTGAAATGAAGTTCTCGATGAGATCTATCACTTCTACAGAGAGACCATCTCTCTAGGTTATAACGTTTCAGAGATATAGCTGTTTTAAATTTGACAGCTGCTGTCACCTGAAATGAAGATCTCGATGAGATCTATCCCTTCTGCAAAGAAACTATCAATCTAGGATCAATAGTTTATGAGATATAGCCGTTTTAAGTTTGTCAGCTGTAACCTTAACAGAAGATCTCGATGAGATCTATCACTTCTGAATATACACGGTGTAACAAGGGGGGTGGATCATCGATTGTTGGGGGGTAGGAGACCTCAGTACCTATCGATTAAAACCCCATGTATGTTCAGCAATATTCACTGGTTCAAAAGTTATTTGGACTTTAGTGAAATTTTAGTCAAAATCAGATTTCACCCTAAACTTCTCAGTTACAGCCAAACTATCAGGTCTGCGATTCTGCTTTTTTTTTTGTGAAACAAGTTTAATAGTGGACCTTTTAACCCATAAATCCATCAGAGTCTAAGATTTATAAAACTCAAAATATAACCATTAAAGTAATTTTTTTTTTCAAAATCTAATGTTTACATTATCTTTGTATGGTTCTAAAAAAATATTTCACAGAATATTTTTTTCTGCAACCTATCTTTAAAACTACTGGCTTTCATGAAGAACAAACCCTGCAAGTTTCATTTGGCTAGAGTTAAGGCATCATGTTGAAAAATGTACTTGATAGTCCAAAAAGTGAAAATAATCGATATTATTTTCATACAAAATTTGATAAGCGTACGCTATGCTAAAAGTAGAATAACAAGATTATTATACGAAAGTGCATGAATGAATAAAAAAAAATACACTTATAATATGCAATGGTAATAGAAAAGAAAAAAAAATAAAAAATTTTTACTTACTTTTTGGACTATCAAGTACATTTTTCAACATGATGCCTTAGCTCTAGCCGAATGAAACTTTCAGGGTTTATTCTTCATGAAAGCCAGTAGTTTTAAAGATAGGTTGCAGAAAAAAATATTCTGTGAAATTTTTTTTTTGAACCATACAAAGATAATGTAAACATTAGATTTTGGAAAAAAATATTACTGTAATGGTTATATTTTGAGTTTTATAAATCTTAGACTCTGATTGATTTATGGGTTAAAAAGGTCCACTATTAAACTTATATCACAAAAAAAATCAGAATCGCAGACCTGATAGTTTGGCTGTAATTGCAAAGTTTAGGGTGAAATCTGATTTTAACTAAAATTTCACTAAAGACCAAATAACTTTTGAACCAGTGAATATTGCTGAACATACATGGGGGTTAAATCGATAGGTACTGAGGTCCCCTACCCCCCAACAACCGATGATCCACCCCCCTTGTTACACCGTGTATATAGATACCATCAATCTAGGATCAATAGTTTCTGAGATACAACCGTTCCTGTTTCCGATCTTAACCGTCCCTATCTGAACGAAAGACTATAGGAGCTTTCCACACGATTTGTATTGATAGTAGGTACGTATTTTTCCGGGTATCAATAAAGCTGATAAAAGTACTACCGAAAACACTCTTCACCCGACTAGGGAGCGAGGATACTCAAACTGTAGAGAAATTCACCACCTCTAGGTGTATTTTTCTTTTTTCAAATTAGTCGCTTAGAAAAAAAGTTATTTCAGTCTCAACGTCAAAAAACGGCGAAAAAATTACCTACGAAATTCCGTAAATTTTAATATTCTTTAAAAAGTTCCAGTCAGATTTTCGAAATTTAAAAACCATACGATACTTTAAACTTTAAGCCCATGTGGTCATTTCGACACCTCTCGCGACCTCGTATCTTTAAGATTTGAGGAAATAACTTTGCATTTTTCACGATTTGTACCTACTCATGTAATTCTGTTGCCGCAAAACATAATATAGGTACTAAAAACGGATACAAATTAAGTGGGGCTCCCTTATTATGACATGGTTACCTGGTAAGTACGGAACCCATCGTGCGCGTGTCCGACTCGCACTTGGCCGTTTTTTTTTAATTATACCCTGTTACTTAAGTTTGTGTATAGTTTCGTTGCTTTGACAATTTTCGTCTTAACATTTATTTTATTAAATAAGATATCTTGAACAAAATATATCTACTTGAATTCGATTACTGAGAAAAAACCTACTAAGTACTAAACTCTGGCAGTATGCATGAGCGAAGCCATAATTGTTATTCTTTGGTGTTACCTAAAGCAAGGAGGTTAGGTTTTTAAAGTTCTTAATGCGTAATGATACTGATACTGGCTACATGCACATTGCACAAGCCGTGCGAAGCCATAATTTGACATGACAGCTGTCAGTGAAAGCGAATTTTCCTAGGGCTGGAAGTTTTGCTTTCTACACGCTCTTCAGGCACCTTATAGCCCGACTACACGCTCCGTCTTGCCTGGGCAGGCCAGTTTGTGCAGTCATGACTGTACAAAAAGACGGAACACCGTGCAGTGGCCACACGTGCAGGTAAGCTCGCGCAAACTGGACTGTGCAAACCTCATAATGTTTTGAAAGCTGGTCACGGCACGATGTGGCATCAAGAGCTTTTTTATCACAGTTGCTCATAAAGTGGATCTTATTAAACCGCTTTTAGGCTCATAATGCAACGTATTATACACGCGTGCGATAAAAAAAAATCCAACTAGTGCTAAAATAATACGTCATCCCGATATGTCAAATACGTATCTTACTGCTAATGACATATAGTAGATGAAACATTCTTAAGGACATCGTTCAAATCGTACCCAAAACTTAAGGTGCCGGCCAGAAAAAAAAATGTTTCTATCTTGTAGAGAATAACATTTTAAACAATGTTTACTAAGGCAACAAAGAGCTACGATCAACCATCGTTGAGTTATTTTACATTGAAAACCCAAAAAAATGCATTTTGTAGAGATCCGTTTGACCACTTTTAAGATATTACTACAGAAAAAATATAAAAATAAGTAGTAAATGGATAAGCTTTGTCTGTTTTTATTATATTTATATAAATAGGTATATCCAATAACCTTTTCAGAAGTTTTAGTGGGATCTTAAGTGGTCAAACGGATCTCTATAAAATGCATTTTTTGGGTTATCAATGTAAAATAACTCAACGATTTTTGATCGTAGCTCATTGTTGACTTAGTAAACATTGTTAAAAATGTTATTCTCTACAAGATAGAAACAATTTTTATTATTGGCCGGCATTTTTTTTTGTGGGTATTTTTTGTTAGAAACATGAATGATCTCCTTTATCTGGGTTATACTGTTTTGATGTATAGAAAAAGGTACCATCCAAAGAGGTTTTAAGCCTTGCTGGCTTAAAACTCTTTGTTGGTACCTTTTTTCTTCTTTTCAAAAGGTTGTCTCTAAAGTCTGATAACGAACGATAATATTACGTGATGACGTTTTTGAAAATAATTAAAAATTGAGTTTTGTTTTTATTTTGTTTTTTCTTTAGGTACATAAATATATTTTTTCCTTACCATTATATTCTGTTTTTAACCGCCGACGCAAAAACAAATTAAAAAAACCCTAAAAAAATATTGTATGTCAGACGCTGTATAGGTTAAAAGTCTTTTGCCTAGCCTTTCGGTAGTGTAATTAACAAAAAATAGTAAAAATAACCTAAAATTCTTAAAAACCTTTTATTATTAAAATTTTAACAAGTCTTTATTTTTATTCGCAACTGTGATAAAAAACGTCGTACGATACACGTGTGAATTGATCATTCCATCTCGGCTTTTGCCACGCTCGCGTTCCGCTCGCGCGTCATAAACCGCCTCTATGGAATGATCAACTTTCCACACTTGTATCGCAATGTACTATTTTAAACGCAGCCTTTTAATAATATTGTTAACCTAGTTAAGTTTCGGGAGCGCTAGTTTAACTTTTTAAAAACTAAATTAAAACTAGATGTTACTGCTACGAGTATGATTTTAATACTAACTTAAAATGATGTAGAGACAACGAAAGTTAACACGGATGTTATTGTTCACAAAGTATTTCTAGACTAAACAATTTATTCGTTGAATTTAGCTTAGGTATAAACAAAGAATAAGCTGAATTAGCATTATGTATACCTAAACTACATTGTCTCAATATATAACTCCTCCCCCCTTAGTCTTTTAGTATCGGGAAAAACTAATTAAAAAGTGGTTTTTCCAGATACCTAAAATTGACGTAAAAGAAATGATTTAAATTAATAATTAATTGAATTATAACAAAAAGAAATTAAACAATTACTAAACAAAGTGATTGTACAAAAATAATTGATTATATAAAAATAATTACTTATAAGATTATAACAATATTAAAATTAATGATTATTTGAATTAATTGAATATAATAAAAGAAAATAAATGATTACCTAAAATTATGATTTAAAATTTTAAACAATTAAACGTTGATTTTGTAATTCAACGGGATTTACATTGTTCACGTTATTTTCTACTACATTTTCCTGATTCCTTAAAAATATAAATTGTCTTAAAATGTTTCTATATTTAATACAAATTAATATGATAAATAAAATTATAATTAACACGTATAACATAATCATTATGTTTAAAGTTTTTCGCGTTTCTTTCACGTTATCATGATTACCGCTTTTCTTGATTAAATTGTTCATTTGCCGGATATCGGATATCCAAGTCGATTCCTTTGAGGTTAACTGGTTCGGTGTCGTAGTCTCCATTGGGTTTCAGGTTACTCCGCAAATCTTGTAGATTAGGTAAATTCAAAACTGGAATGCGTTTGTAGTCTGGTTTTAATGTATGTTGCCGTTGACTATGAATTCGATTTTCACCGATGTGGGCATCACACTGTACTGGTATAGTAAGTATATAGGTTCCCTTCAGTTGCTCGTGAATTTCATTATTTCCGCATTTTATTGTCAGGACTTGATTGTTTTTACAGAATAAAATCCAACTATCTGTGTTAATTCGTTGCAGTTTGACGTCGTCGATATGAATTGGCAGGGAGGTACATGAAGAAAAGTCTCTCTCGAATTCCATAAGTGACTCTATGCATGTTTTTCCAGGAAAAGGCGTTAATTCGTTTTCATCGCAAAGATATTCTTCGGTCGTTATCTCTTTGCATTTTTGGGCGGATGGCCTGTACTCGTGATTACTCACCAAAAGAAAGGAAAGAGATGGGATTACTATAAAGGTTTGGTTTGTGGATTCATCGGACATGGGTAATGGGTACAATTTGTAATAATTATACATTATTTTATTAACTACAGGTACATCTATAATAAATGTTATTTCCTCGTTTTTAATATAAGTTTTAACAGTTAATGTTTCTTCTATATAAATTAAATTTTCTTCTGTTACAGGGTACATTAGATTTTCATATTTGGCAATTCCAGATAACAAGGTAAGTAATTCATTAGGATTTATAACAGATTTATGTAGTACTGAAGTTTTGCTTAATGCTAGAGCTGTCTCTATTTCGCTTAATTTTATATAAATGGTTCTGAAGTTAGAAACAAATAAATTAATTACGCCAATAAAATAAGATAATGATGTGAAGTTGTTCTCTGCCGTTAATGAACGAATGACCATGCTTTCTAGTTTATCTAAACGCTTTTTAATGAGTCTAGTATTTTCGTCTATAATTTTAGTTGTATTTAAAAGTGATCCATCATTTCAGAAACTATAGTGATTTTACTGTCTATTGCTTGTTGTTCATTTTCTATTTGTGTGACGAACCTGTGGAGGACGTTTGACATTTAGTATAGGGGCTCTAGTATGTCTCTCCCTAACCTGGATGGGTACTACATTTCTCTCTATTTCACCTGTAACTTTTGCTTTCTGAAACTTTGGTTTATCCTTACTCTGTCTCTTATTTACTGCTTTTGTATAGATAGTTTGCCCTATTTGTAATGGTGGTGTTTCTTCACCTCCTCGCTTTCTTACTAAGTTTTCCTTTGCTGTTTTATTATATTCCTTGCGAAACTGTTTAATGATATCTAAAATATTTAATGGTAAGAAAATCTCTAATACTTTTTGTTTGTCCCTAGATAAGTTTTTGACTTGTAACTCTTCACGATACCAATTAAAAACTAAGATTTGATTCGGTTTTGTGTCTATGGCTTCTTCTAATATAGGTATACCGTGTGATTCTAAATCTTGTGCAGAGTGAACTGTTCCAACAGAGCTATCCGATGGTACAGGATATTGTGGAATTACCTCAATATCTGGTTCGGATGCTGTCATAGTGTCTTCGTCATCAGAAATAGTCAGTGTCTCCTCAGAGTCCTTTTGTCCTTTTTCGTCATCTACGTTAACTATCATTGAGTATTTATCTGAATCTAAAGCATTTATTTGCAAATGTTCTATTCGAGAAAGGGCATCTGCGTTAGTATTCTGTTTGCCGTTTTTATGTATAATTCTAAAATCGTATTCCTGTAATCGCAAACGCCATCTTGTGAGTTTACTATTAGGTTCTTTAAGTTGATATAGCCATACCAATGGTTTATGATCTGTGTAAATGTCGAATTTATGTCCATACAGGTAAGGTCTAAAATGTTTTGTAGCCCATATTATCGCTAAGAGTTCCCGCTCTATTGCGCTATATTTCCGTTCGGCATTTGTTAATGTGCGACTAGCATAAGCTATCGGTTTGTCGCTACCAATTGAACCTTGTGATAATACAGCGCCTATTGCTACCTCGGATGCGTCTGTAGTTAGAATAAATGGTTTGGACATATCTGGGTACTGCAGTATAGGAGCATTTACTAAAAGTTCTTTGCATTTTTCAAATGCCTTTTTATAATCTTCGTTAATTTCTACTTTTCTTCCTTTCTTTAAACAGGATGTTAGGGGTTGTGTAATTTTAGAAAAATCGCGAATGAACTTTCTGTAGTATCCTATAAAACCTAAAAATCTTTTTATTTCTGTTTGTGTTTTCGGAATGGGATAATCAAGTACTGTCCTAATTTTGTCGTCATTTGGTTTCAGACCTTGTTCTGTTAATGTGTGTCCTAAATATTGTACTTCTTTACGTAAAAACTCTGATTTGTCTAACTGTATCTTTAAGTTTGTCTGTCTAAGTCTGTCGAATACTGATCGTAATTTTGTTAAATGTTCCTGTAATCCATTAGAATAGATTAGGATATCATCTAGGTAAACTAAACAGTGAATGCCTTGAAGTCCTCTTAAAACATTATCCATTGTACGCTGAAACGTTGCAGGTGCAGTTTTCAGTCCAAATGGCATTCGAAGGAACTCGTAATGACCATTTTGTGTAGAAAAGGCTGTCTTTTCCCTATCTTCTTCTGTAATTTCAATTTGATGGTAACCAGAAGCTAAATCTAAAGTTGTGAAATAGTTACTATTACCTAATTTGTCGAATAAGTCACATATGTTTGGTATGGGATATTTATCGTCAATGGTAATTTCGTTAAGTCGTCGATAGTCTATAACCATCCTATATTTAACTTGGCCTGATGCGTCCATTTTTTTTGATACTAGATGGACAGGGGCACTCCATGGTGAGTATGATTCCCTAACAACATTGTCTTTTAGTAATTTTTCAGTTTGGTTTTTAATCTCTTCAGCTTGCGCCGGAGGTTGTCTATATGGTCTAACATAAATAGGATCTTCGTTTACGGTACGTATGTGATGTTTAACTTGATTTGTAAAAGTTAGTGGTAAGTTTTCACAATAGAATATATCTCTATATTCCATGCATAATTCCTGAATGGCTTTTCTTTCTTCGCTATTTAGATGATTCGTTCTTAATTTAGCATTTAAGTTTTCTATTAATAAACTGTCTGTCTCTATGTTTTCGGATTGTATTTGTGTATTATTTAACTCTACTAACTCTATTTCTTTTAATTTTTCAACTTTAAAGGGTGATGTAATTTTAAGGAATAATTCTTCTTCTTGTAAATTTTGAATAATGGTTGTAGCTAAATAATTCTCACATTTAACTATTGCTGAGGGCATTCTTACGCCTTCTGTAAATTGTATGAAATTGAAAAGTGCATAACCTTCTTTCTGATTTACAGGTAATCTAACTTTGTGTTCTGAACGTGGGAGTAGAGTAATCATGGATTCTTCCGGAAAAATTATAGGAATACATGTATCGTTTGTTTCTAAACGCTTGTCCTTTAAATTAAGATTAGCATTGAGCTGAGACATTAAATCGAATCCTATAACTCCGTCGTAATTTTGATCAACATCGTACAAATAAAATTTGTGAAAATTGTTATTGTTAAATATTGTAAAAAGTGGGATTTCGATAACTTCATTGTGAGAACTAGTTGCATGTGTGCTTACTACTACGAATGGTTCCTGAAATTTATAATTTTGGAAATATTGTTGTCCTATTTTGGGGCTTAAAAATGATTTTGAACTACCAGAGTCTAGCATTAGTCGGGCGTTTATCTCGGGTACATATATATAGGGTAATTTTAAGTCTGCATTAAAATTAATCGCTATTATTTCGGATGTTTTTGTTTGATACCTATCTGAAAATTTTGAATTTCAGTTTCATTTTCATTTTTATTTTCCTGGTGTACGGGCTCTATATTTTGCTGCTCTAAGTTCTGCGAAGATTCCGCATAATCTAAAGCAAGTTGATAGCTAGCTGTTTGGTCTTCGTTATAACTATTGTCGTAATAATTTTCATTATAATCATAGTAATTATCAAAGTTTTCGAATTCAGGTTGGTACGGAATTTCATAAGGAAATTCTGTGTAAATTTCGTTCACGGGTACTTGTTGAGGTCTAGCTGGAGCTGTCCTCATAGAAACGTCAGTGTTTTGTTGCTGGTTGGGTGGTTTATACCCAAATTGACCTGGCTGTGGTCTGTAACCTGAGAATTGAGGTCTATATCCGAACTGAGCTGGTTGTGGTCGGTATCCGAATTGAGTTGGTTGTTGTCGGTATCCGAATTGACCAGGCTGCGGTTTAAATCCAAAAGATTGATTATTAGGTTTAAATGCTAATGGCTGAGGTCTATATCCGAATTGTCCTGCCTGAGGTCTAAAGCCAGAGGGTTGATTGTTAAATTGAGGTCTAGGCTGATAATTTTGAGGAAAATTGTTATTTCTAAACTGATTTGGTGGATTTCCTATTTGTTGAAATTGTAGAGAGGGTTTAAATCCTACAGGTATGAATCCTGATGGTCTTTGATTTATGATATTTGGTCCTTGAGTAGGAGGAATCAAAGGTTTATAATTATTCCCTGCAAATGTGATTGGCGGTCTACCGTTTCCTATTAATTTAGAATGCATGTTGTATTCTTCAGCAAAATTAATTTCTTCTAGGACTATAGTTAAAGCTTGTTCGATGGTTGTTGGTCTCTTTTGTCTTATTGTTTTGACTAAATCTATTGAGAGATTGCACATAAAAACCTTAAGGGCTTTATCGTCATATATTATTTTTCTCGCGTCCCTAGTTGCTATTGGGGTTGATACCTCTACCTTAGCGAAAAGGTTTGCTTTTAGCTCCTGTATTCGCTTGCAGAATTCCATGTAAGATTCGTTGGGTTTTAGCTTAGACGTTGCTAGTTCTAACGCTAAGCATTCTTCACTACGTGGATCTCCGAAATGTTGGACTAGGAGATTTTGTATGTCTGTAAAGCTAGAAAAGTTCCCTCGTTCGTTCACTAAAGCGGCGGCTCTACCTCTAAGTTTGCTTGTAACAACTTGTAACAAGTATTCATTTCGTTCATTTGTACCCTGGTATTTTGAGAGTACAAATTCACACTTTCTTAAAAATAAAGTTAACACTGCTGTATCCCCATTAAATTCGGGAATTAGGTTGATTACGTCGCGAGGAATTTCGGAAGCAGCCATTGTTAATGCCGCTCCGAGATCTATCGCATTATCCGCATTCATTTTAAATTATATTAATTACAAACTAATAAAAAAAATTAATTCTTAAAATTTCAATATAAAAAAAAATATCAATCTTAAAATTAGGCACCAATACACTCGAATGGGTACGGGATCGGAAGGGGCTTATTAGAAAGGGTGAGTACTGAGTAATCACTTACATTAATGCCACTGCCGCTCGTTGCCACATTGCGCCGAAAGTAACGAATTTATTTGTTTGGTTCCGGATGCCGCGGCCAATACGTGTGTCTTCAATAAGTTTTCACTCTAAATTCACACACGCTAGCACAATGGACATCCGTCCCAGGCTGCGCCAGTTAAGTTTCGGGAGCGCTAGTTTAACTTTTTAAAAACTAAATTAAAACTAGATGTTACTGCTACGAGTATGATTTTAATACTAACTTAAAATGATGTAGAGACAACGAAAGTTAACACGGATGTTATTGTTCACAAAGTATTTCTAGACTAAACAATTTATTCGTTGAATTTAGCTTAGGTATAAACAAAGAATAAGCTGAATTAGCATTATGTATACCTAAACTACATTGTCTCAATATATAACTACCTACTTGTAAAAAGCAACAAATACAAAAGCCAAAACAAAACAAAAGTTCCTGTCGGTATATTCTTTACTTTTAATTTTCCACAACGTCGGCAACGATTAGTACAATTCTATAAAATCAATTTTATTAAAAATTCCCTAGAATAATTGCGTACATCACTCATTTTTAACAGGCGTCGTCAAAAACAATTTAGACGGACTGGAGCGCGGCTTGAATAACCGGCCACACGCTCAAGTAAGCTTGCAGGCAAACCGCGCAAACCAAGCCCGCGCAGTCCAAGTACCTTGCACAGGTAAGCGTGTGCGTGTGGACGCTATGACGGTAGCTCGCGCAGGCGGCCTGCGTAATCGTTGACATGCTGAAGATTGGTCCAATAGGGACGAAATGTTGGGGAAACATTTCGTCCCTATTGCCCTTTGACCGCTTAGATCTTTAAAACTACGCAACGGATTTTGATGCGGTTTTTTTTAATAGATAGAGTGATTCAAGAAGAAGGTTTATATGTATAATACATGCATAATATAGCAGTGCGAAGCCGGAGCGGGTCGCTAGTTTACTTATATATTAGAAATGGAAGTAAATAAACATGCACGTCATTAAGTTATTTATTAGTGGATAGGTAGGCATTACGATATTTTAAAGATTTTCGATTTATCTAAATAATAACTGTTCCAATAAATTTTGACGACCTCTGTGGCGCGTCGGGCGAACACCCGACTCCGACGCAGAAGGTTGCGGGTTCGATTCCCGCCGGGAACAAGTATTTATGCTGACCATAAATTCTTGTTTCTGGTTCTGGGTGTTTCCTATATGTATAATATGTATATATTTACAAAAAAAAAAGTATATAAGTAGTTTATCCGTTATCTGGCACCCATAACACAAGCATTAAGTTGCTTAGCTTGGGGCTGGATGGCGATGTGTAATATGTCCTGAAATATTTTTTTTATTTTTTTATTAATTTTTGAAGAATAGACAAACTCGAATCTTATACTAACCTAGTAGATTTATATTATATCGCTATTGCCAATTAAGCGTTTTATAAGCGAAGTTTAAACTCATGAATATGTAAGAGTCTGCCCTTAATACTCACCCTCACAGGATATTTCGATAAAGTCAACACTCGACCTATCTAGTTATATACGGACAATATATTGCCCAAGCTAGCAACCCGTTCAGACCCCTTACAAATTTCTACTTGAACAAAATATTCAAACGAACCCTATTTTTCTGTGATCCCAATCGAGAGGCATTTAAATTTTCCAGTCATACGGTAGCAATGAAGCGAGGGCTTATTGAAAGGTGTTCGGAATATTTCGTTCAACAATATATAGCTTCATTTAAAGTTCCTTTTAAAAGGGACAGAGAGGTCAACTAATTTATAACAAGTATAACTTACATTTTTTGACGACCTCTGTGGCGCGTCGGGCGAACACCCGACTGCGACGCAGAAGGTTGCGGGTTCGATTCCCGCCGGGAACAAGTATTTATGCTGACCATAAATTCTTGTTTCTGGTTCTGGGTGTTTCCTATATGTATAATATGTATATATTTACAAAAAAAAAAAAGTATATAAGTAGTTTATCCGTTATCTGGCACCCATAACACAAGCATTAAGTTGCTTAGCTTGGGGCTGGATGGCGATGTGTAATATGTCCTGAAATATTTTTTTAATTTTTTAATTTTTTAATTAATTTTTGAAGAATAGACAAACTCGAATCTTATACTAACCTAGTAGATTTATATCGCTATTGCCAATTAAGCGTTTTATAAGCGAAGTTTAAACTCATGAATATGTAAGAGTCTGCCCTTAATACTCACCCTCACAGGATATTTCGATAAAGTCAACACTCGACCTATCTAGTTATATACGGACAATATATTGCCCAAGCTAGCAACCCGTTCAGACCCCTTACAAATTTCTACTTGAACAAAATATTCAAACGAACCCTATTTTTCTGTGATCCCAATCGAGAGGCATTTAAATTTTCCAGTCATACGGTAGCAATGAAGCGAGGGCTTATTGAAAGGTGTTCGGAATATTTTGTTTAACAATATATAGCTTCATTTAAAGTTCCTTTTTAAAGGGACAGAGAGGTCAACTAATTTATAACAAGTATAACTTACATTTGCACATTTATCCACCTTAATTAATGAACAAAACTTATTTTGCGTACGAATTTTGTATAGGTCAAGGGATTATTACGTTTCTCCACGTTAACCTACCTACCAACGAGTAATATCGATTTGCATGTTAATGAAGCTCGTTAATTCAACACAGAGAGACACGTAGAGGTAAATGGGAACGTTCTGTTTCGATTTATTCGACAAAAATAGGTCAGTCCAGCCGATAATCAAGTTTTATCCGAAGTCGACGCAGATTTGTAACAGTAAAGTGGGTGTCTAACGCTCAATAAAGCAAGAAAATATAATTTTGTTCTATTTTTGATGAAATGGGTAAACAATTTAGGCGAGTAAACTGCCCTAAATTGGATGAGAATGTCGTAAGTAACTTCATTTAAGTACGTCCTCAGTAGTTAAGCTATGGTTATTGGTAGGAATTTAAGTTAGCCCATTAATATAATCAACTAGCTGCGCCCCGCGGTTTCACCCGCATAAGTCCCGATCCCGTGCGAATATCGGGATAAAAAGTAGCCTATGTGTTAATTCAGGTCTCTAGCTATCTAGGTACCGAGTTTCATCGCAATCGGTCCAGTGGTTTTTGCGTGAAGGAGTAACAAACATACATACACACGCACACACACACACACAAACTTTCACATTTATAATATTAGTAGGATTAGTAGGATAGGATAGGATAGGAAGTAGGAATAGGATAGGATTAGATAGACAGATTAGATTGATATATTAGACTAGCAGCGCTTCGCGGTTTCACCCGCGTAATTCCCGATCCGGTGGGAATATCGGGATAAAAAGCCTATGTTACTGTCAATGAATCAATGTATCCTTATACCAAGTTTCATCAAAATCGGTCCAGTAGTTAAATCGGCCTATTCGTTACGAACAAAAAAGCATACCTCTTTATTATTATTTATGAAATAAGCATACCTCTTTATTTAGAAAAACATTTATTTGGACAAGCACACGACACATGTGTTGGATCGTCTATTTGTCGAGGAAGCTGACTATAGGCTATTTTATATTTAGACTAGCTTCGCACGGCTATATTATGCATGTATTATACATAAACCTTTCTCTTGAATCACTCTATCTATTAAAAAAACCGCATCAAAATCCGTTGCGTAGTTTTAAAGATTTAAGCATACAAAGGGAAATAGGGACAGAAAAAGCGACTTTGTTTTATACTATGTAGTGATATTTCCACGGGATCGGGAGTTACGCGGGTGAAACCGCGGAGAATAAATAATATATCGAAGATAAAAAAAATACCTTAAAACCTATTTTATTGACCCAGTTCTTCAAATAAGCTTTTGACAACGTTACGTGTCGATAATAAACCTTCCGACAATAAAGTGTCAGGAATGTAATATGAACCAAGTGTTTTCTCGATAAACATGATCTCAAGTTATTTCACGAGGATAAATAAAACTAATTTTAGTTTTTTTTATTGTCATCTAATGAAATCATAATGAAATACATCACATCTTCTAGTTTTTAAGCTTATAAAGTATCATATCGTCGAATTTTTTCGATCGTCTATTTTTTCCATTGTCTTTTGCTTCCGTTGCGATCCTTTGTTATTTGATTTTTTTTTTATATACCTACTTTCGTTTCCGTTTCGATCGTCTTTCGTGTTTTTTTATTGTCTTTTCTTTTTTTTCGATCGTCTTTGAGAAGGCAGTTTGAACATAAGGAATTTTTTTCCAGTTTGACAAACTAGTTACCAACTTTGACCAGAAGGAAGCCATATTTATAAACAACTCACCCCACGACCCAGACTTAGACGACCCAGTTGGCACAATGGTCACCATGCCGGACTGCCAAACACAGGGTTGCGGGTTCGATTCCCGCCTCAGACAAGTATTTATGCTTAGATATTTGTCTGTGGTCTGGTTGTTTCTATGGATTTTAAGTATATATTTAAAAAAAAGTATATAAGTAGTATATCCGTTGTCTAGCACCCATAACACAAGTCTAGTAACTTAGCTTGGGGCTAGATGGCGATGTGTGGAATGTTCTGAATTATTTATTATTATTTTTAATTATTAACTAAACAGAAAATTAAAAAGTAATCATTTTTATAAACGGGCACCTATTAATGCTTTGAACTGACCCAAAAGTAACTTTTGAAATTAAATAATTATTTTATAAATGAGTTTATGTAATTTGAAATTTCATATACCTAATACCGTTAGATTGCTCTAGCAAGTTTAAAATGGGTCAGTTACGCGTTGAAGTTTCGGGTAGTTGCACCTTTTTGAGGTTTAATACTCGTTCAGCTACACAATTCAGAACATTTTCAAGTTAGAAATCCCTTTGAGACAATTATAAAGTGATTTGACCCAGTTAAATGCTGAACTACATTGAGCTTCAGGCAATGGAAGGCTAGAAGTTGTTACTATTTAGAACTAAACTTTTGACTAAAGTTAACACGTAAGTAGTCTGCTAACTAGCAAAGATTCTCTGACTA
Organism: Idaea aversata; assembly: GCA_907269075.1. Classification (NCBI taxonomy): domain Eukaryota; kingdom Metazoa; phylum Arthropoda; class Insecta; order Lepidoptera; family Geometridae; genus Idaea; species Idaea aversata. Next base: position 7,981,425 of record OU026084.1, read on the forward strand.
ATTTCTCAATAGGGTCTATCTTATGGGACACTTTTGTTGCTATTTCTGTAGTTTCCAGACTTTCTCTATTTGGTACTTTATCTCGGGAGTTATAAACTTAAATTACATACTAGCTGCGCTCTACGGTTTCACCCGCGTAACTTCCGATTCTGTGGGAATATCGGGATAAAAAGTAGCATAAGTCATTCCCAATAAATCAATGTAGGTATACCTACTCACACCAAGTTTCATAAAAAAAATCTTCCCTCTTTATAATATTAGTGTAGAAGATTATTATGAGGAAATATCCAGGGACTTAAATACCGGTAAAATACAGTAACGTTATCTGTGGAATTGCAAGATAACGTTATTTGTGAGAGAAACGATATAACAAAACGATATTATTCAAAGCTTTGAATATGTATAACGTTATAATAACGTTACGTTATATTGTCAATTTAACGTTATTAAAAATATTGTTATTCATATAATAATGTTATAATTATTGTTTTTATGCTATCTCTTTTACTCAAAGTAATGTTTACTTTTTCTTCGTGTGAACTATCGAACGCAGTGCTCTCTTTGGCTACGTAAGGGTGTAATCTATAGGTACATGTACGTACTATGTAATAGTATAAATGGGAAAGATTAGATTTTTGTTTGTTTTTTTGTTTGTATTGAATTTGCTTCAAAACCACTGGACCGATCTGAATAATTCTTCTAGTGTTGGATATCTCAAATATCGAAGAAGGCTAAAGGTTACATAACGTCCTGAAATTTACTATTACTTTGGTGTTAGATATATGTTTAGTAGGAATAGGTAAAATTTCCGAAACACATTTTTTTATCATAGTGAATCTACGATTAAATGTAAAATAAACCAATCAATAATGTAGCGATAAATTTTCACAGTGCAATTAGTATATACCTAATACCTACCAACCACCTCTTCTGCGGCCAAGCAACGTTGCCGCTGCGTTCATAACCGTGCGCGAGCGGTAGTACCTACCAGGTACCACCGCTCGCGCGCACACGGCGGCAACGTTGCACGCACGCGCTGCCGCACAGTGGCTCGAAACGGCAAATGATGGACATAGGGCTGTTTTTGATGCAGATCGTAAGCCGTCAAAATATGAAAAAAATGTATAAAACGTCACATGTTTTGGTCTCTAGGTTACAAACCAGAGCAGCTTACGCACTCTAACTTTTAGGCATGTTAGTTCAACTCATATCTCTCATTTGACACCACAAACAGCTTGCTATATCGATGACTTTGGAAAATAGAAGCCATTGAAAATACTCTATTTTCAATTGAATTTTTTGTGACCAAATCTTTAACTATCGTGGTTTTTTTTACTAATCGCTAGAGCTTCTTTATAAAAACATTCAAAACATTAATATTTTCCGAAAAAATCGGCATTATTTAAAAAAGTACTAGAAATTTTGGCCTTTAGCATCAAAACCAAAGTCGATAACTTTCATCACTGAGGCGTGTTAGTTCAACTCTTTACCTTTATCCATTTCCATCCAGCTTGATCCATTTGCGACTTGCGGAGCATTTAATTTTTTAGAGTAAAAAAATTATGAGCAATCTTTAATATTTTTTTTTTATTGCTGCCTATCGCAAGGGCTCTTCGGAGAAACATAAAAGATTCTATAAAAAAATTGAAAACATTCATATTTTCTAAGGAAATCGGCATTATTGTAAAAAAATAAATATTAATAAGCCGATTTTCTTAGAAAATATTAGTTTTTTTTTAGAAAATACTACACATTACTATCTACTTCTTTCTTAACTTACCTTTAAAACTTTTTCGCAAACTAAACATTTTGAGGTCTTATTATTATCCTCAAGATTGAAATATCTGTAAACATTGTTGATTTTTTTTCGACCCATTTCGCTTTTACCAACTGATGCGCAAATTCCGCCGCGCGTGGCGCGGATTTGTAAAATGAATAAGTTTGGCACCGTCGCGTATTTATCGTTATAATAACGTTATTTTTGCAGTTAAAATTTCGTTCTGTTACTCGTAAAACGTTATACAAAAGATCGATAACGAAATGTTTGCTGAGATACCGATACTATTATAACGTTTTTATAACGTTAAACATTCTGTTATGGATAACGTTTTAAGTCCCTGGAAATATCATTATTATAGCTATCCATGTTTAATTTTTTTTTTCACTGTCGTGGCTAATTAGCTAAGACAGTGTAAAGAATATTCGGCTCTTTCTTCTAATTAGTATTATGATGACGTCCGATGGGGAGACCAAAATATCAAATTTCTTTTTGTCCCTGTCGTGTTTTTTAAAAAGGTAATAAATGAGAGAGAATAATGTTATAATCTCTCCTAATTTTAATTTTGCTAAAAATTGGATAGGGTTTTTTTTAAACTAGTTTCAAATCGCTTGAGATGGCTATAGGCAGTAAGAAAGTTTTGTTTTATTTTTACCTATACCATAGGATGATGAAACCAAGATGAACCACTTATAATACCCACGTCACTCTTACGTCAATAAAATTTGTTCTTAGTTTTTATTGGGCAGATGTTCAATAACTATCTAGAGTTTCTTCGAAATTCAAACATTTCCTAAGACATATAGGCACATGAGTAGAGATGATTATTTACTCATGTGATATAGGTAGTCAAATTCTTCTTTATTTTTCACTAGCTGTCCCGGCAAACGTTGTTTTGCCATATAAAAAAATGTGATAAATGTAGAACCGCTCGACCGATTTTGTGCAAACTTAACATAAACCATCTACTAAATAGTCCGAACACAGCTTAAACATTTGGTCTGGATTGGTGAGCCCGTTCTTGAGTTATAAAATTACAACGAAATTTCTATATAATAACAGCAAATCAAAAAAAAGGGTCTGTTGGACTTCGAAAAAGTAATAGAACAAAAATATATCTGTCTGTCTGTTTGTTTGTTACATAATCTACAATTAAAAACGCCTAAACCATGTGAAATCTGAGGAAAGTCGTGGTATACTTTACATCAGAATACAATTAGTATGTGCTGAGTAATCAACAATAAAACTGCAGCCGCTCGAGAAAACCCCCCGGTCGAACGTCTTACAACAAAGACGAACGTCACAGAATACATAATAATTTATATCCCGATATTCCCACAGGATCGGGACTTATGCGGGTTTGAATATGGAATAATTCGTATATTTAATTTCACCCGTGTAAGTCCCGATCTCGTTTGAATATCGAAAAAAAAAAGAATATTTCGTATATTTTATTTCACCCACGTAAGTCCCGATCTCGTTTGAATATCGAAAAAAAAGAATATTTCGTACGTATATTTAATTTCACCCGCGTAAATCCCGATCTCGTTTGAAAATCGAAAAAAAAAAAGTAAGTATCCTATCTCCTTCTCCTAGTTCTAAGCTACCTCTCCATCAATTTTCAGATAAATCGGTTAAGCCGTTCTCGAGTTATAAATAGTGTAACCACATGAGCATCTCTACTCAAATGGTGTAACTAACTAAAAAAAAAAAAGTAAGTATCCTATGTCCTTCTCCTGGTTCTAAGCTACCTCTCCATCAATTTTCAGCTGAATCGGTTAAGCCGTTCTCGAGTTATAAATAGTGTAACTAACTAAAAAAAAAAAAAAGTAAGTATCCTATGTCCTTCTCCTGGTTCTAAGCTACCTCTCCATCAATTTTCAGCCAAATCGGTTCAGCCGTTCTTGAGTTATAAATAGTGTAACTAACTAAAAAAAAAAGTAAGTATCCTATGTCCTTCTCCTGGTTCTAAGCTACCTCTCGATCAATTTTCAGCCAAATCGGTTCAGCCGTTCTCGAGTTATAAATTGTGTAACTAACTAAAAAAAAAAAAAAAAAAAACTAAGTATCCTATGTCCTTCTCCTGGTTCTAAACTACCTCTCCATCAATTTTCAGCCAAATCGGTTCAGCCGTTCTTGAGTTATAAATAGTGTAACTAACACGACTTTCTTTTATATATATAGATTTCTCTATCGAAGCATATAAAACTAGTTATTTTTGAAGAAAAAGACATTTGTATTTATTTTACACTATAGCTGCGCCCCGCGGTTTCACCCGCGTAAGTCCCGATCCTGTGGGAATATCAAATTTAAAAAGTAGCCTATAAGCCTACCTCGCAACACCTGCTTTAGTTGAAGTGTAAAGTCTTCTAACTCATCAATTTATCAAAAAAAATATTACAATGAAAACATTCCAATAATAGTAATTTTCGAACTCTACCGGGGGCTGCAATTATGCAGCCGACTGTACAGTATTGGTCATAAATAAATGATCAATTTGCTACAATAATACTATCAACACGTAATTGAAGTTACGACCTTCTTCTAACAGACGTTACACACAAACTTAGATACTTGAATTAAAAGTACTCAGTGTGATTATTACTGTCAACATGTTAGCTATGTGTTTAGTTGTGTGAGTGGTATACGCCACCAACCGCTACACCAACCGACGTGGGTTCGGTCTACAGGTTACGTTGTTATAGTGAGCGTCAGAATAAACGGTCACTAGGCGCATTTAACGTTGAATGTTCAAATAGTGCTGCATAGGATTGCAAACGTTGCGGTGGGCAGAGAGTTTTGACCGTGGATTGTACCTAACTAACTAGTTCAGCTTCGTTGAATTTCATTTCGATACCTACGTTACTCTAACAATGGGAGGTACATCCTACGTATATTTGATGTAGCTAATCCATTCAATTAGCTCCGGATTACTCGACTCAGGGATTACAAGGGGATCGATGTTCTGAACTATTCACAGTCTTTGTTACCATGAAGTTACGTTGATTTGCTATTATTAACCTCATTTTAGGAATTATTATGTGAAATCAGTACATAGTATAAAATAAAGTCACTTTTCACCGTCCCTATGTCCCTATGTATATTTAGATCTTGAAAACTACGCAACGGATTTTGATGCGGTTTTTTTAAATAGATAGAGTGATGAAAGAGGAAGGTTTTTAGATATAATACATGCATAATACAGCCGTACGAAGCCGGGGCGGGTCGCTAGTAATTAATAAAATATAATAAAGCTAAAGAGTTTGTTTGTTTGAACGCGCTTATCTCAGGAACTACTGGTTTGATTTGAAAAATGCTTTTTGTGTTGGATAGTCCATTTACCGAGGAAGGCTATACTTTTTATTTTGATATTCCCACGGGATCGGGACTTACGCGGTTGAAACCGCGGGGCGCTCCTAGTGTGAAATAATAAGCTCTTTGGCGTTAATGCATACGTTTAATAAATAAGCCCTTGAAGCATAACATCAACATTCAACATTTACGATCGGAGTCAGAATTGCAGGCCCACCGTAGAGCTCCAAAACTACTGATATTAGAATGTTTTCAACTCAAGCAAGATTCTAATGTCTTGCTCAAGTTTAATGATAATGATATTAATAGAATAAAAACATTACAATAAGAGTAATTTTAGAACTCTACGGTGGGTCTGTAATTATGATTCCAACCGTACCAGCCTTCATGAGATTGTTAGTAGAAGTATAAAAGTTAATGACAAAGTATAACGTAATAACTTTGTCCGGATAACAACGATTGAATGTTTAGAGAGTCGAAAATACATTATGATTTATGACTGTATTAAAATTTTGACAATGGCGTATTAGGATTTCAAATCAAATCAAATCAAATCAAATCAATCATTTATTCACATTAAATAGAGTAATAAGATGTCAAAATTATAATAAAGCACTGCAAGCAGCATAGGATTTGTCGTCAGTTTGTTTGTATCGGATTCAATTGGAAACCAATCACGCCAAGTTGTACCATTGGCCAAGACACCATTTAACCCTAAAATATATAGGTATTCAACCTATCGACATAGATATAGAAATAAATACCTATCGACATGTTGTTTCTGAAGTGCTGGATCAAAGACTAGTAAGACCCGAGAATACGTAAAAAACGATGTGAGGGTTTAAAAACATTATTGGCTAAGCTCTAAATCACTCAAAAAAGAAACCCCTACGAGAGGTCTTAGCTTCGAAAAACCTAACAAAATATGACTACAAAGAAAAACATCAAAGGCAAACAGTATTTTTTTCATTAAACGGACATAAAAGAACTATTTTGTGAGAAAATTTCGAGGATTTTGCGAAAAGAATGATTGCAAGTAGGCATAACCGAATCGACTCAAACATCTGACTTTGGTAAGTACAGTATGGGTCATAAGTAAATGATCAGTTTGCTACAATAATACTATCGACAAGTATTGGAGTTACGATCTTCTTCTAATAGACGTTACACACAAACTTAAATACTTAAATTAAAAGTACTCAGTGTGATTATTTTCAACATGTTAGCCATGTCTTTAGTTGGCCGAGAGGTATAATCCGCCACCCGCTACACCAACCGATGTGGGTTCGATTCACAGGTTACATTGTTATAATGTTCAAATAGTAGTGCACAGGATTGTAAACGTTACGGTGGGCAGAGACTATTGACCGTGGATTGTACACATTTCTCAAATGTTTTTCATTCCGTTACCTAGTAAGTAGGAATTTCACTTTATGCACAACTTTATTGCAATAGTAAATCCAGTAGTGTACAGCAACTGAGTCATAAAAGTCGTAGACTATGAGAACCGAGTTTATAAGTGTAGTCACGGATTATAGTAGTTTAGATAAATGATATATGGACTTTGACGATGTACTATACGCCCGCCGGTTTTATAGCCAGAAGTAAATTTAGTTTATGTCAGTTTTATATTTAAGGCTCCTTTTCTACTTTAGATATATTATAGTTTATACGAAAAACTTTCCTAAAATGGACTTAGGTACATAAATCTATTTCTTTAAGTTAAGAACCCACCGAAATAGGTTTTAGGAACAAAGATTTTTAGTTATAATTGGATAAACATATTTTTGGATTTTATATTTAACCAAATCACTACATAGTATAAAACAAAGTCGCTTTCTCCGTCCCTATGTCCCTATATCCCTTTGTATGCTTAAATCTTTAAAACTACGCAACGGATTTTGATGCGGTTTTTTTTAATAGAAAGAGTGATTCAAGAGGAAGGTTTATATGTATAATACATGCATAATATAGCCGTGCGAAGCCGGGGCGGGTCGCTAGTATTAAATAATTCAAAAGCAATGACAGAAGGCCACAGCCTGCCCAAACACAATAAACCAAAAATAATTTCAAATTCAATCAGAGATTTAAGAATACCAATCAAAATCTTCGCCCGAAGAAATTGCACTTATTAAAGTTTAATGAAATTTTAGGAAGAGGGAAAGCGAAATATTTCAAGCTAAGACGTTGAAAGAGGTTTGAGAGATGTCGGGTAATTGATATCAATTAGACCCGTTTTGGCGGCGGCTGGCCGCGGGCCTTTATCAGTGACTGCCCTATCTCGGTTAAGAAATAGCCAGGATCTCTCCTTAAAATCTGAGGAGTGAAATTACATAAACAAACTATTTCCTTTGATTTGTAATTCTGTTTTATTACTATACTAGCGACCCGCTCCGGCTTCGCACGGCTATATTATGCATGTATTATACATATAAACCTTCCTCTTGAATAACTCTAGCTATTAAAAAAAACCGCATCAAAATCCGTTGCGTAGTTTTAAAGATCTAAGCATACAAAAGGAATAGGGACGGCGAAAAGTGACTCTATTTTATACTATGTAGTGAAGTGAAGTGAGGAGGCTCACAGCTAAGCGACGCTCGCTGATCGTTTACGGTCGTGCGGGTTAAGCGACGCCTGGCGCGGTCATTACTTCGATGGGTGGCCAATTAGTAGTGTGGCAAAAATATGTTTTGCGTGAGCCCCTCCGTGCTTCGGAAGGTACGTTAAGCCGTTGGTCCCAGTTGCTACCTTTAGTAGCAGTCGTTAGGTCAAGTTAGAGGCCTTAAGGCGATCTGAAAACTCAAACAATAGGTGAGCCACACCACTATACGAGAAGAAGAAGAATTACTATAAGTGATTCATGTTTGTTATAATTCTTTTAAGTTACCGCGAACTGTAACGAGCCATTAGTGTTAGGAAACTGTTTTCAATGTACCTAACTTTTAACTGGTCCTCATCCATCTGTAGTTAGGAACTGTGGTAATAGTCTGCAGTAGTGTTGCGGAACTATCGATAGTTTTACTACGATAGTTTTCATCTGAAAAGAGCCTATACTATCGATTGGCCTATCGATAGAATCTATATAATCGATAGTATCGATACCATTAATAGCACAAAACGTGATAATACTATCGATAGTATTGTTGCTCGCAAAGAATAAAGTATATCGATGGTATATAGTATTGTTGCTCGAAAAAAAAAACTATCGATAAGTATTATCGATGGTATCAATATTATTATCAATATCGATACAATCGATAGTTTTTTTATTTACGATCAACAATACTATCGATAATATTGATAGTATTGCCTCGTTTTGAACTATCGATACTATGTCGATAGGCTATCGATAGACTATCGATTATTCAACGATAGTCGACTACCGATTGTCAACACTAGTCTGCAGTTCAAAATCAAATTATATTAGATATTGGATATTTGTGTATAGCTAGCTAGCTCTAAGTATGCGACATGCGTGTGTGCGATTGTAAACGTTGTGAAATATTTAATCACTAACGACCCGCCCCGGCTTCGCACGGCTATATTATGCATGTATTTTATATATTATAAACCTTCGTCTTGAAACACTATCTATTAAAAAAACCGCATCAAATCCGTTGCGTAGTTTTAAAGATTTAAACATACATAGGGACAGTCACCGGTGGCAAAGTGACTTTGTTTTATACTATACTAGCTGTCCCGGCAAACGTTGTTTTGCCATTAAAAAAAAAAACAAAGGAAACAAAATAAAAAATAGATGTTGGCCGATTCTCAGACCTACTGAATATGCTCACAAAATTTCATGAGAATCTTTCAAGCCGTTTCGGAGGAGTTCAAGTTCGAACCCCGTGACACGAGAATTTTATATATATAGGGATTATGATGAGATCAAACGAATTTGGTGAAGATAATTTCGATCATTATTCTTTCGTATAGGTATTCTATTATTCTTTCCTACAAACTTACAGAAGTCATAATTATGTTATATGTCTACGAAATATAAGATTGATTGATCTGAGTTACAAACTTCTAAGTTTACGACAGCTTCTCAATATGAGTCGGTAAGTATAGGTACCTACATACTCTTAATAATAATAATAGGTATACTTACCTCGTACTACCCATATGAAAATATAAGAAAACTTTACGAGTAGGAATGACTTATAAAATTTCATAAAACTCCGAATATAAGACGTTGAAGGAAAAGTTGTCTGATATTCATCTAGAGCCAGGTTCAATCGAACTTTCCCTACTTCCGTCGGAATATTCTTGTTTGGAAATTTCAAAAAGATTTTCATCAATCTGTGGGTTTTCTTTTGGTGTTGAATTCTGCAAATCTGAGGTTTTGCCGGGTTTTCTGCGCTTGTTTTTTGTTACGCACTACACGAAGATACCCAGCACGTCTTTTTTATACAGGACTAGCTGCGCCCCGCGGTTTCACCCGCGTAAGTCCGATCTTTAAATTCTCACCGTTTAAACCTTCCCTGGACTACAACAAACACAACAAAAAAAGAATTGGCCAAATTGGTCCAGCCGTTCTCGAGTTTTAGCGAGACTAACGAACAGCAATTGATTTTTATATATATAGATATATAGATAGAAGATAGATGGATATATAGATATAGATAGATTGTGAAAAAACCGGCCAAGTGCGAGTCGGACTCGAGCACGAAGGGTTCCGTTCCATTATATTCTGTTTTCAGCATTTGTTGTTATAGCAGCATCAGAAATACATCGTCTGTGAGAATTTCAACTGTCTAGATATCATGGTTCGTGAGATACAACCTGGTAACAGACACACAGACAGTGGGGCCTGAGTAAAAGAGTCCTGGTTTTATCCTTTGGTTACGGAACCCTAAAAACATGCTAGTGAAATAGAGCGTAATTTGAAGGAATTTTAAGGTAAGTATTTTTATGACAACAACGGTCGGTCCACAATCAGCAGTCCTCTTCCACAAACGAAGTCCTTGCGTAGTTAAGTTTAAAGTTATCTATTAGTGTATTTTTTTAAAAACTTCTTTAATAAGATACCTACTAAAATCCTCGCCCTTAAATCGTAAATAGAAACTATATTTTCTCATTCTAGATTCTAGAATAAGATTCCAAAACACTCAGCTGAAATTGGAAATTTTACCACGAATTGTTTAGAAAAAGCGTTTAAGTATAGAATGCTGCGGACGTTCCAAGTGAAATTAATAGCTTAGCCGGCATAAAAGCGTCGGTTCTCAACGACTATGCGACTAACGAAATCGACTATTGGAAACAGGATTAGATTAGCTCCTTTATAACTGGAATGCAACTGCGAAACTCCGATTGGATAGAGTAATTCTAATTCAATTCAATTTATTTTAACTATCATTTAAGTAGATTCGCTTAAACTAACCTCTTTTATATCGTAACTAGCAACCCGGCTTCGCACGACTATATTATGCATGTACTATGTTTTTTTTGTTTTTTTAATTTTTTTTTTTTAATACTTACCTATTTGTTTTCTTGTCGGTGTGCTTTTCTAATAAATGTCTATTCTATTCTTTATTATACATATACTTCCTCTTGAATCACTCTATCTATTAAATAAAACCGCATGAAAATCCGTTGCGTAGTTTTAAAGATTTAAGAAATACATAGGGATATAGGGACAGAGAAAGCGACTTTGTTTTATACTATGTAGTGATATAATTTTAATGATTTTCTCGAAACTACTAATAATTTGTCATCTACAGAATTTAAACAACCGTCATTTTCTTTAATATTTTTCGTCACTGAGCAACGGATGAACTCTTAATAAAATCTTAGCTAAAAGCTTGCAAATTGAATTCAGTCGACGTATTAAATTGAATTCAAGTAGGTAATTTGTACTGATTCGACTAACTATAGTAAATTGTTAGAGACTGACTCCAACGTACGTGGAGAAACGTAAACTAAAGTAAATATTGGTAAGGTAACAATCTAGTTCGTTATTTCAAATTTGTTATTAGGTGTTAGGTATATAGTGCTTTTGAGTTTGGTTCATCAGCGTTCAGCAGCAGATTCGGTTAGATACACTAACTTCCAGAGTCTCCTACTTAAGAGGAAAGGGTACCGGCGCTCTCTCCATACAAACGTAGTCGACTGTTTACTCCCTGGATAATGATACTAGCACAAATATTTTTGTTACATAAAACCTATAACTGCCATGAATAGTCATGGAAAACATGGTCACGGAAACGTCATGGAAAATCAAAAAAAATCAAGACATAGGCGCATAGGCCCCTATGTCTTGATTTTTTTCATTATCTAATTATCGTAGAAAGTAAGAGTTAAAAAACAAATTATTTATAAAAAATAAGACATAAGGGCATGGTTATGGCAGTTATAAGTTTTATTCACCAAAAATATTTGGTATAGTGTCATTATACAGGGAGGAAACAATCGACTACGTTTGTATGGAGGGAACGTCGGTACTCTTTCCTCTTATATTAAGTTCGTCGATATCTTATATCATTTAAAAAAAAACTAAATTTGCCCATATCTTTTGTTGACTCAGGACCTTGATTGTATACATTATAATAGGGATTATACAGACCTCAGTATCTGATATAAATTTCAACTTGCTAGGTTTACCCATTCCTGAGAAAATTGGCTTTGACACACGGACAGACAGACGGACAAGAGAGTGATCTTATAAGGGTTCCTTTAGTTTTTACCTTTTGTGTTACGGAACCTTAATTAATATTGGAAACTGACTTTATAGTGGCCTGTGTTGACATTATCACGGGGCTCGTTTTAGTAAATTATAAAGTGGTAGGCCATTGTTCCATATAGGGTTGCCAGGAAGCCAAAACTAATAGCCGGACAGACCAGCCAGTTTGGCCGGACATTTGAGTAGAAAGGCCGGACACCCTACATTATTGAGGATTTTGTGTCTCAATATCGACAATTTTTTTTATGTAAAATCAAGCTTTTTTTATTATTGTCATAAATCTTGTTAAATTCTAATAAAATAATAAATAAAATTGAATGCCAAATCAGTCTCAAGTAGGTACTTTATAATTAATCAGTCAAATAGTCATCAGTCAAAATTAAATTTTAGATACTTAAACATTTATCAACATTTTTAAATACTTCTTTAAAACTAATGAAATGCACAAATTAGTTTTTAACAAAAAATCAATCAAAACCTTCTTCTCTTTGAGTTAAACAATGAAACAAAACAAAACTTCTTCTCTGATAGTTAAACAATAAAATAAAACTTTTAAAGTCTAAAAAAAGCCGGACAACCCGTTTATTTTGGCCGGACACGCGATCAAAAAGCCTACTTTTGTCCGGCTTTATCCGGGCGCCTGGCAACGCTAGTCCATATCTAGTTTATGTCGCATCATGTTACTGTGAACAGTCACGCATTACACATTAATATTATGTGGTGTCCGAAACATTATGCCCCCAGAATAATAAACAAAGGTTGGCCATAAAGGAAAGTAATTTTATAAAATTCGCCAATAAAAGAAATTACTTAGTATAAAACGTAAGGTAAGTATGCATAAAGCTTTAAGGTAAAGTGATTTAGGTAGCTTTATAAAGAAAAGTTTGTTTATATAAAGAAGACCCTTACCCCCTTATAAGTACTTACTTACCCACTTGATCTTCTTCACTCGATTGTTCTTATTGGCTTAGAACCCTGAAAACGTTAAGAACATTGAACATCCACTCATTGATAGATAGATAGATAAACTTTTTATTGTACCACATTAAACCTTAAATTCTAACATAAACTCCTGCTATAAAAACTATAATTGATGTGATTTTCATTTGTTAATTGGTACAATTTTTAAATATTTTTCTTTTACTTATTTATTTTACTAACTAGCGACCCGCCCCGGCTTCGCACGACTATATTATGCATGTATTATACATATAAACCTTCCCCTTGAACCACTCTATCTATTAAAAAAACCGCATCGAAATCCGTTGCGTAGTTTTAAAGATTTAAGCATACATATGGATATAGGGACATAGGGACAGAGAAAGCGACTTTGTTTTATACTATGTAGTGATAGTGATGTGTATTTGGTTACAAAAGAATTCTTTTCCTGTTCCTGTCCCATTTTTTGAGGCGTCGCAGTACGTCTCCTTTTCCTTTATTCTCTTTTCTACAAAATGATTTGACAATATTTTACGGGCAGCCACCTGCCTGACCCCAAACCCTCTTTGTGAAAGCTGTTGTTGCAAATAGCTTACCAGCCTCCACGCGGAAGTATGGTGTGTCACCACTAGTCGGTTGTTTTGTTTCTGCGTTTCGATCGTCTTTTGTTTCTTTTTACCCTACTGCAAAGAAAGGGCTATGTTTTTCGAGCCTATCTTGTATGTTTTTTGTATATGCTTAATCCCCTTATACTTCCAAACTACTCGAACGATTTCTTTAATTTAGGGTCTCGTTGGATTCGTCTCGTTAGTCCAAGAGCCCTATTTTTGAATCGTGCGCCCCGCGTCGAGCGCTCGATTTCTACTGATATTCATTGGTTTTGAATTGCTCATTTCTACTGATATTCATTCGTTTTGAATTGCTCGATCGTAACGAGTAGTCTCCACCACTCGTCACTGATAGTCGAGTGGTAGAATCAACGTCAAACAATAATAGTCAAACATTCGGAAACGATGTTTAAAAAATATTTAAGTATATCCTTTGGGATTATTTCGGATGTCCGTCGGTAACGGTAAACCGTAAATTAACCGTAAATTTCGACGACAAACGATTCAAAAATACAGAAAATTGGTATCATGCGACTTCGAAGTCGAGTATGACTTGTAGGCATATACGACGAAGCTATGTCACACGAGCGATTCAAAAATAGAGCCCCAAGTGTGCTTAGGTGACATAAAAAATATATATAGGGGATGGTTGATTTCATAATAAAGGGTGATTTTTTTAAATTTTCTTTTCTGCAAAATCATTACAAGGATTCCAAAAAGGTAAGTATATTTCTGTATTACTTACTAAAAATAATGAAATAAAAAAAAACATTTTTTTAAGTAATTTGAAATTTTCATTTTTCAATCGTCTTTTTTCTTCCAATCGGGCCATTACACTGAACAAATTTGGCCAAACGGAACTACTGGAATAAAATAGTTGCCACAGTTCGGTCAACATAATTATTGGGACATAGCCCTTTAAACGACACCTACGGGAAGAGATGGTTTACCCTTATATTATGCCAACGGCATACAAAAGAATTGACATACAAAAGGATTGAGGTAAACAAAACCCGTATATAAAGTGTTATTATATTACAGATCATAATAAGATTGTCCATGAGAAGATTGATCGCCACTACCGGCCCGACTGTAATGTTTTACGTGATAACTGGATGTGGTCTCCATGGAATTACCTACATAATACATTGAAAATAGAATATCCTGGTCATTCTTCAGAGAAAAGGGTACCGGGCGCTCTCTTCATACAAACGTAGTCGACTGTTTCCTCCCTGGATCATGACACTAGAGCAAATATTTTTGTTGCATAAAATTTAATTCTTTTTTTTTAATCTTAATTTCTATGATAATTAGTCAATTAAAAAAAATCCAAGACATAGGGGCATAGTCATGGCAGTTATAGCACATGTTATAGGTTTTATGCAAGAAAAAATATTTGTGCTAGTGTCATTATCCAGGAAGGAAACAGTCGACTACGTTTGTATGGAGAGAGTGCCGGTACCCTTTCACCTTCAAGTTATTTTTTATCACTTGATCGCTCTTCGACGAGAAAGACTTCCTTTGTTGTTTGGAAGCTACTTTCCTACGATGTTCAACTGGGGTCGTATATTTACTCTACGTAAAACTTTACTCCGGTATGTGTTCTAAAAGCCAGAAGGGAAATGTTTTAAAACTTGCAGAAATGCATCATATTTTCGCTGCAAAACTTTCGCAATAAATACGGAAATACCAAAACGGTTGCTTCCAAACTACAAACAAAAGAAGTGGCCGTGTCTGCGCTGGAAGGAGTCGACAAGTTGAAACGGCTCAACCAGTAGCAAACGCAGGCTTGGAGAGCTGCGAACGTTCAACACGAGTGCCATAGTCGACTTATCTGCAGTCGCTTTACACACTGTATAGAAATAATGACAATTTTCAAGTGCGACTTCGAATAAAAATTTAACGTGAACTCAACGAAATTCTCTTAGAACCTTGATCAGGATTGTAACATAAGTTTTAGTACGGTCGGCTGCAAAATTGCAGACCCACCCTAGAGCTCCAAAACGGCTGTTATAAGCATGTTTTCAACACAAGCAAGATTCAAGGCACCTGCTTTAGTTGAAGTTTAAAGTCTTCTAACTCATGAATTTATCAAACAAAAATATGAAAACATGTCAATAATAGTATTTTTTTAACTCTACCGGGGACTGCAATTATGCAGCCGACCGTACTTAAATAGGCTTAATTAGTTATTAAAAGCCTATTTACCCATACATATAGTTAAAAACCATTTAGGTATAAGTCTAGTTAACTAAAAAGACTTTACTAATAATCCATTATTTGTAGTTCTAAACCCTATAAAAATAGACAAGCTTAAAAAATGATTTGTGAAGATTATTTTCCTTTGAGCACTGACATACATTCACAATCTTAATCCGCAAAGAAAAAATAATAAGCAAATAAAAAGCAAATGATCAATTTGTTCGGTCTGTGTGTAAGAAACAGCCAACGTTAATCATAAAGCTGGGTACATTCTAACGCCAGCTACAGCGTCGCACGTCTCCTTGAGTGAACCTAGCTCTAGTGCCTCCATCAACTTAGAGGCTCACTCTTCGAGTAAAGTTCACTATAAGAACTTTATATCTATTTCAATAAACGGGTTTATGTATCGCTATAGTCTTCTTATTCTCGTAATAGTGGTGTGGCTCACCTATTTATTAGAGTTTTCAGATCGCCCTAAGGCCTCTAACTTGACCTAACGACTGCTACAAGAGAGGTAGCAACCGGGACCAACGGCTTAACGTGCCTTCATTTTTGCCACACTACTGATTGGCCACCCATCGAAGTAATGACCGCACCAGGCGTCGCTTAACCCGCACGACCGTAAACGATCAGTGAGCATCGCTATATAGTGATTTGCGTATTGTTTTTAACGCTTCAACAAAAAAAAAATCTAAAAGGCAAACCGAAACTTTCTGCAAAACAAAATGGTAATTGGTTAAAACTTAGCCAACCACTGTAGATTTCCCCATAATGGGTTTAGGGTGCGACTTACAAAGCACTTTTAAAACATGTGTTGAATACAGTGGGGTACCCTTTGAAATATGGCTTCAGCTAATTGAAGGCTCGTTTCCATTAGGTACACTTGGTTTAATTTATTTGGAAATGAATTTACATTAAGTAAGTTGTTATTCTAAACATACGACAATAAAATCATTATCTATGCTGTTAATGAAAAGAAAAGTTTACTAAAGTACAGTAAGGGTCATAAGTAAATTATCAGTTTGCTACAATAGTACCTACTATCAACAAGTATTGGAATTACGACCTTTTTCTAATAGACGTTACACACAAACATAAACACTTGAATAAAAAGTACTCAGTGTGATTATTATTTTCAACATGTTAGCTATGTATTTAGTTGTGTGAGTGGTATAAGCCGCCACCCGCTACAGTCCGCTACACTAACCGACGACGACGTGGGTTCGATCCACAGGTTACGTTGTTATAATTTTTAAATAGGTGCAAAGGATTGTAAACGTTAGAGTGGGCAGATACTTTTGACCGTAGATTGTACATAATTAACAAATGATTGGTAGAAAAAACGTAATGTGGATTTAACTTGAAAGATCTAAAAGATTTTGATTTCATAATGTAGGTAGTTCATCGTTAAAATAGATAATGCAGATTGTAGAAGTAGATATTGTTTAATATTATGCAATGGGCACAGCTTGCAATGCCGATTCAGCCGATGGCTTTATTGCCCAGTTTTGCTGGAATCTGTAACTGACGCTGATGAATGAACCAGTCTATCAATCAACTTACTTAATAATCCGACCTGAAAACTGGTTAGTGCATACCCAATTTTCTCTTGCAGTAATTTGAAAGCCATAGGGGTGTCTATATGCATATAAATTATGGTCGCTTTGTTTCGAGAGGTACCTAACGAAATCAGTTTTAATTATACGAAAAAATTCAGCTTTCTAATTAGCAGCGTCTCGCGGTTACACCCGCATAATTCCCGATCCCGTGGGAATATCAGGATAAAAGACTATTGTTACTGTCAATGAATCAATGTCTAGCCTCATACCAAGTTTCATCAAAATCGGTCCTGTAGTTTCGGAGCCTATTCGTTATAAACAAAAGAAAACCAAATCTTTTTTCCTATTTATAATATTAGTATATTTTTATAGAATAAAAAAAACAAATTAAAATATTAAAAATCGACTTCAAAAAAACCTGAAAACAATAAAAACTGAAAAAAACCTGAAATCAAAATACTAAAAAGAACTGAAAAGTGAAAAATAATCTATTTCGGGTCACTAAGACAGCAGATAACTTAAACAGAAGTACTAACTTGGAAGTCGGACTGGGTGGCACCATGTTTTATGTATATCCTTTCAACATTCAATCTAACCCAGTCAGGGGACCACCCCTGAGGTATCACCTTTCGAACACAAAAATAATCATCTCAATCGGTTGAGCCGTCTTCGAATGATCGCGTAACATACATATATATACAAAAAAAAACGACATACAGACGAATTGAGAACCTCCTCCTTTTTTGAAGTCGGTTAAAAATAGTAGTTAGTGGCAGTTTAAAATGGTTTAAAACAGTTTAAAATGGCAGTTTACGGACGATAAATGTACGTGATAACGTTACTTATAAGAAAAACTGAGATTGTTTTTGTTTTTCCATTATATTGTTTATTCCATTTTTTCGGTTTTTTTAATTTTTTTATGGTTGTTTATATTTTCATTCGTCGTCACTATTCGTCATTCGTCACCATAATACAAGCCCATATGCGATATTATTATTAAACAAACACGAGACTCATGACGTTTACCATGACGGCGTCATGGCTACGGAACATGACATTTTTTGTGAATGCAATTCCATCAATTTATTTAACATTATCACGTCAAAAATGAAGAGTACGTGAACATAAGGGTACACCTGAAGTAAAGACATAAGGAAGAGTCATTCAATTACGTTTCTCTAACAATGTTTAATCACAAAGCGTGGTTCTTATTAAGTTCCAGGACTTTGTTCAACTCCCAGTCCAACCTTCAAATTAGAAATCCGTTTGACTAATTTCATTTCGTTAGAACTTTTCGGGACAACCCTGATGTAATAAAATTTATGTCGATCGTGGAAACTTCTTAATTAGCGTAGCAAAGGGCTGCGCGAGGAACGCCCTATTAATCTATCTACAGATATTTTTTTCATTTTCAATTCGATTGTGGATTGCTGAATCTTCTGTAACTATCACTTGACATATCAAGGTTAAAGCTAACGATGTTTTTGACGAGATAACGTCTAATAAATTTATGGAACACCTGCATTCATAAAAAAGTGTCTGTTCCGGGTAACAGTCACGCATCCCTTGTGTGTTTTATATTGTTTAACTAGCGACCCGCTCCGGCTTCGCACGGCTATATTATGCATATATTATACATATAAACCTTCCTCTTGAATCACTCTATCTATTAAAAAAAACCGCATCAAAATCCGTTGCGTAGTTTTAAAGATCTACACTGAGAAAAAAATACTGTTGATGTAACAATAAAACTTTAATCCCTGAGAGCCGACAGGGGTGCATAGTTCCAACATCAAAGTTTTTATTGTCAAGGCTAATTTTGTCATTGTAACAACATTATTACAGCGATACGTGCGTAAATACTCCAACAATAATATGTTGTTAAAAATAGATTGAAACACTTGCTCGCATACCTGTTCTCATTTTGTTTCCTTAACAATCTATTTTGTACCTGTACCTATGCACTTTTGTTTCCTCAGTCATGAAACCTTGTCTAACTACCTATACAGCTTTTGCTTTTAGAGCAATTTAACTATGTTCTTTTACCTATCCTCCTTTGTTTCCTCAGCAAAGTAACCTTGTCAAACTACCTATACTGCTTTTGCTTTTAGAGCAATTTAACTTTGTGTCTATACCTATCCTACTTTGTTTCTATAGCAATTTAACTCTGTCAAGTTCAGCGCATACCGATGGACGGTAGGGTGGTGCATTTTAAATTTGCCAATATAAATTCCTACGTATTTAATGATAACAAGATTTCCATAGATTTCAAAATTCAGACACCGAAAACCTTTGATGCTCCGTGGTCGATGTCTAAACTTTACATATACCTACCCGTTGTTTGTTACAATTAAATACGTACGAATTTATATTGACAAATTTAAAATGCCCTGGCCTGCCCTATCGCCCGATCACCGGTGTACGCTGAAATAAAAGTATGAAAATAAGGATTAGTGCAATTAAAAATATTACAAATTATTACAAATAATATTTATTCAAAATCCTTATAACTAGATCAAATAATTAAACCTCCTTAGGTGGATGGGCAGGCTTCAATTTTGCTTTAATACTAATAGAACTTAACCTCACCTCGTCCCTAGAGAGTTTCAAACTCTTTTTCTAGTTACGGAAATGGTTGGCATCTGCTGTAACAGAACGGCTAGAAATGCTGCAAACGACGCGCGACGCCTGGTTCTTCTCCGACTGCAAAAAAAAGTTAAAATTGAAAGAAAAAACTAGCATACTGTATATTATGTTAGTTTACTTCGATTTAATGAAAATACTTACCAGTAGCTAATTCTAGTATTCATCGAGAGTTATTTGGTCGACTTTTCTGGATAGAATAGGATAATAATAGCATTGGATCCACCGTGAGTATCGGTTTCGACTTCGCCTTCGCCAGTGGATCCGTTTTCAATAGATTCCCACAAGTCTTCGTTTTCAAGATATGCTTTGACGGCAAAACTCCAAGTTGGCCAACTATCACGACCTGTTATAAGCTTCTCGATCAACATCATTGAGCTGTTTGTAGTCATTTTTGTATACGTTGGTATAAACTATTTATCTAAAATGCCGAAAAAGAAGCAACTCTGGTGATCGCGTTGCACTTTATGAGGTTAAGTCTGTTTTAACTTTATTATACGTAACTTTCGTGAAAACTATTACGTACAAGCAGAGTGAGGCCCATAACCTGTTCAAAAAAAACAATGGAACTCCACTTGTCTTCTATACATAATGCACTGGTCAAAATCAATACTGTTCTTAATTAACTATGTCCACGCGGTACGAAGGTCTAATCGTAACTATTATGAACGACCTGTTTCAAATTGTACTGTTAACAAAATTTAATGATAACGTTGTAACTCTAAGCTATACTTACTTTGCTGAATGATGTATTAGGATTTTGTTAGGTACATGTAAACATAAATAAATCAACAACCTGATGTTTATATACCAGCAACGTTTATTTTGTAAAGTGATTTTGTCAAAATTCTATATAGATAAATTGTGACGCTAACAACAGTCACCTTGTAACCACAGCGATGTAATGTAACGTTGTTGTGTTTGTTAAGTATCTATAGTTACAGGCACAAAAAATATTTGACAATAAAAAATATGTGGTGGGCACTAAACATGTACTGATATTGTAGCAAAAGTGTTAAGTTGCTGTAACTATAAATGTCTGACAACGTTTTTATTGTACTTTGTCGGCTTATTTTTTTCTCAGTGTAAGCATACATAGGGATATAGGGACGGCCAAAAGTGACTTTATTTTATACTATGTAGTGAAAATAATATGGCTCATCTGGGCTTGTGTTATTGTGACGAGTGGCGAATGAAAGACTTTTAAAATAAAAGTAAAATAATCGTCCGTAAACCGACTTTACAGACTACCATTTTTTTATGTTCAATTTCATTTATTAGGTAAGTAAGTAAGTACTTTATTTGCGTAGGTATTACCGAAGAAGGTTACGGGTTTAAATTCGTTATTACGGGTTTTATCTGACATTTTCCAACAGTTATTGGAAAATGTCAAATCTCGAATTTCAAAGGGATTGTTTAAACAACTTTTCGCCTTAAAACTTTATACTTAATCAAATATTTTTAATTGGTACGATAGGTTGAAAAAGGTTTACCGTTACTGAAAATCTTAATTGTAAAAACATTTTAGGGTACCTACCTACCTACTTACTTACCAAATTTATGCTTATCTAACAGTGCTCCGCGGTTTCACCCCCCTAACTCCCGATCCCGTGGGAATATCGGGATAAAAAGTAGAAAACACTCCCAACAGTGTTGCCAACTCTACGTCTTTTTACGTAGAACTTCAGTCCTAAAATCTACGTATTTTCTATCAATTTGTAAAATAACGAAACTCATAGCTGAATGTGCATAATTTCCTTTTTATTCGCGAAAAAAAGTTAATAGACGTTCCGTTTTATACTAAAACACACACGCTTCGCCAACACAAAACTACTTTCGTCATTATTTTTAAACACAAGTGAAACAAAGTTACTAAAAATATTTTAATTTAACGGAGTTACATTGTTTTGTTCTTTTGGTATCCATCAAATTTCGATTGAATTGAACACAACTGAGGAAATAAACATAAGAAAAAACTAGGTACGGTTCATGCGCGGGTTAAATGCACAGTTAAAACACTCATTTTATTTCACTTCATTTCACTCAGAAAAAAGTAGCTACGTAGATCTACGAACTTTTCTAATGGGGTCTACGCATTTTTGAAAATCCGAGTTGGCAACACTGACTCCCAATGAATCAATATCATCCTCATACCAAGTTTCATCAAAATCGGTCCAATAGTTTCGGAGCCTATTCAATGCAAACAAACAATCAAATCTTTTGTCTTTATAAAATTAGTAAAGAAAACTCTAATGAATTGCATCTCATCAATTACCTACTCAATACCTTTCTCGTACGCACTGCTAAGATATGGAACTCTCTACCCGCGTTGCTGTTCCCACAAAACTACAACCTTGGAGTCTTCAAGTCTAGAGTGAATAGGTACCTTCTAGGCGAGCATGCTACATCTTCGAACTCATCTTCGCTTCCCATCAGGTGAGATGAGGTCAAATGCAAGCCTATTTTGTTTAAAAAAATAAATAAAGTTCACTATTAGTTATCTACCTCCGACACAGGTTGAAGTGTTGCCATATTTAAATAGTAACATCAAGCGGTCCAGGTTGCCAGATTCGTGGAATCATATTAATACCTGTAAGTTGATATACGATGCGCAGAGAGTAGCAATTTCCTTTCCGGAAGCGCCACAGCGCTGCGCTCGTCGCAAAATCTCTAAATACAACCTCGCTGTAATCACCTTGGTACTTTATTATTGCCACATATTTTTTCCTCCGCGTGCTTATGACTTCGTATAAAATTAGATAGGTACTGTACCTACCAGCGTGAAATTGTATTAATAAAATATTTGCAGAGTCTTTGAAGGTTTGGCTTTAAGAATCCTATTTTTTGGATTCGACTTATACTTCTCTTTGGCCAAAAGTAGTGAGATTAAAATTATAATTATAATAAAGATGACAATCTAATCTATTTTTTAATACAAACCGTTTCTTTTAATTTTGCGCAATACACAAAACGTCACACTATAGAGTGGCATTGTAACAGTAGGTATCTTGTGACAAAAATACTGTTTTCCGGTCCACTTCTAGGTATAAAGGATAAAAGATTTACGTGGGCTATTTCCTAAACTATAAGAGAAAGCGAAAAATGTTAAAAGGAGTTGCGTGTCCGATTTTGACAAAAACTAGAATCTTAAATCAAAATCAAATCCTTTTCAGAAATCTGGCCAGGAATCGAAAATCTTGATTTTGCAAAAAAAATACCCCGTAGTTATAATACGGTAATAAAAAAAAACCTATATTTTTATACCAATTGATAGTGTTGCCGATAGAGGTCAATTCCTGGGGAACATAGTATATAGCAAATCAAAGTAAATAGCTCCTTTTTGTAGTCTTCTGTCATTTTCATACTACTGTCCCTGAACAGGGACAGGAACAATAAAATGCTTTATCCTGAATGACTGACTGACGGATCAACGCACAGCCGAAACCGCTGATCGTATAGACCTGTAACTTGGCGGGTGTGTTCTTTTTATGACGTTCTTTGCACCCGATAAGAAAGGATTTTCCGAAATTCTACCCCTTAGGGGGTGAAAAAAGGGGGAAAAGTTTGTATTGGGCAATGTGATTACTGGGTCCAATCTACTTATTCTACGCGGACAAAGTCGGCAGGCAAGAGCTAGTTAACACATAAGACAACAACACCGCGGGAACATGCTCTACTCATGTGGAACCGATATCTTTTGTCATTAGGATACAAAAGCGGGCAACGTTCGCTTTCTACACACAATTAATAACAAGCAAGTATCGCAAAGTAATAATAAACCATGACTTTTACTCCGGCACGACAATGAAGGGCGAAAAAGGCATCATCTGGAGAGGACAGTTGTAATTATGGGGATATTGAGTTACTACGGTACTTTGGGAACCTTTGTGTTCTGATTTTATTTACTTATACACATGTTCAATGGCCTTTTGTTAGCGATAAAACTTTTATATACAAAGGCTGGGGAACATAGGTAATTTCTATTTGAGATTTCATTGACGATGACGCTACATTTACTGGATTTATTAGAACGAAGTTCCTTATCGCGGGTTGGCGACCTAGCTGAGAAAAAATTACGAAAACGTAAAACGAAAAACCGTAAGAGAAACTAATCTCCCACATATACACGTACTAGCGACCCGCTCCGGCTTCGCACGGCTATATTATGCATGTATTATACATATAAACCTTCCTCTTGAATCACTCTATCTATTAAAAAACCGCATCAAAATCCGTTGCGTAGTTTTAAAGATCTAAGCATACAAAGGGACATAGGGATATAGGGATGGCGAAAAGTGACTTTATTTTATACTATGTAGTGATAGTGATAAGTAATTGAAAAAAAAAAACTAAACGCGTATCCTGCGGTATTTTTTTTTATCATTTCAGTAGGTACTTACCAACAACAACCAAAATTTTATATTAGCCAATAGAACTGGAAATGACAGTTTCAATGTTCAACCAAATCGGCAGTTCTTTTCCTTTTATGTTTGTAGATGATAAAGACAAGTCTTCAGTTGTTATGTAGTGATAGTGAAGTGATGATAGGACAAATAATTTTGGTTGTTTTTATGTTTGTAACGAATAGGCTTCGAAACTACTATAGACCGATTTTAATGAAACTTGGTGTGAGGATACGTTGATTAATTGGAAGTAAGTAACATACTTTATATTCCCACGGGATCGGAAGCTACGCGGGTGAAAACGCGGAGAGTAGCTAGTATAACATACAATGGCGCATATTTTTTTTTTAACCTAAACATAAATACTGTTATGTTTCTTCTAAGAAAAAAAGAGATACACTGTTGTATAGTTCTCGCACCTTTAACTTCACTTCAATTCGCCCGTTTCCGATTCCAATTTTCACTGAAGTACATATTTGCAATTTCCACTTGCAACTCCAACGTCAAGATGCAAAATATGAAATTCCTTTTACGGTACCAACCTATTCTTTGCTTGTTTCAAAGTATATGTACGCTTTTGATATTTGAAGAATTGTTTCTCAGAAAAGTTAGCTTTTGCAGAACTTTTAGAATGACAAAGCTCTTTGGTAGTTCATGAAATATCTCGTACAGACATTATTATTGAAACTAATTGACAACAATATAAATATTCATACGTAGTCCTTGCCAAGACGAGATGTTTGTGTAGTTGGTTATTCTAGACGGTTCCGCTTTGTCACTTCAATGTATGTAGTTAACTACTATAGTCTGAGATCCCTTGAACTTCATTCATCGAGCCGTTTAATGGATGAAAAGTATCTTTTATCAAACTAGCTGTTCCGGCAAACGTTGTTTTGCTATTTACAAAAAAAACTAAAGGAAACAAAATAAAAAACAGATAGTGAAAGTGCATATAAAATTTCATTAAAATCAAGCCGTTTCGGAGGAGTAGGTATATAGTAACTAACTTTGTGACACGAGAATTTTATATACATACTAGCTGCGCCCCGCGGTTTCACCCGCGTTATAATTTTCTCCCTGACTTTCTTAATTTTTTCTTTCATAAGAACCTTCTCCTGACAATAACAAACACAACAAAAAAAGAATTGGCCAAATTGGTCCAGGCGTTGTTGAGTTATGCGCTTACCAACACATTTTGCGATTCATTTTTATATATAAGACTAGCTGTCCCGGCAAACGTTGTTTTGCCATATAAAAAAAAAACTAAATCAAAATCGGTTCAGCCGTTCGGGATCTACGATGTCACAGACACACACACACAGACACGTCAAACTTAAAACACCCCGTCGTTTTTGCGTCGGGGGTTAAAAATCATACAAATCGGTTCAGCCGTTTAGGTGTAGTTTGGCAACTAACACCGCGACACGATTGACATCAATATTTATACGTCACTCAATTGTTTTGCCTTCCCGGCACCTCTCCATTAAAACTTGAACTTTATGTTATGGTATTAAAGTTCTTATTGACTTGTATTATTACGAATCGTTTGTATGGTATGGAGTATAGAAAAGTATTGTTTTTAGACATTTTCAGGCAATTTTTTAAATTTTTCTCTCCGTAAGAACCATCCTCGTACCTTATGGAATATTCTATAAAAAGAATTGGCCAAATCGGTCCAGGTGTTGTTGAGTTATGCGCTTACCAACACATTTTGCGATTCATTTTTATATATAAGATTAGATTAAATAAGTAGGTAAATAAATATATTACAAATGGGTTGTCTAAAAAAATCTAGATCAAAATATGAATTATTAACAAATTTTGTTTTTGGTTTTTTAAATCTTTCACTGGTTTGTTTAAGAGCCAAATTCTATACCAATCAAAAGTTGAAGCTAATAGAATATGCAAACGTTAGGTTGACTGTTTTTTCCCTCACAACTCTTGGGTATAGGCAAGTAAATCGATACTAGTCATTTGCACTGGTCTGGTTGTGGTAAATGATATAAAGTTAATTTAAAATAAATAACCAATCCAGTAAAAAGTAAAAATAAAATAAAAATAAAAAGTTATTTCTGTAAAGTCGGTTTCCGGATGATAATTGCACGTGATAACGTCATAAGAAAACATTGATGAGAATACATTGCTATGGTTACCTACCATGTCAACAGAATGTGACACTTTTATGTGAGTGCATACGGTGTTCACCAAAAGACGTTATCTATCACGTCAAAAAATTAATGATACTGGTCTGATTTTTTTTAAGCAACCCATCTGCAATATACTGACCTATTTAATTTGATATAAAATTATTTTCATCCATTAAACAGCTCGATGAAGGTCGTTCTTCGGAGCTGCGTGTCACGGAGATGAAGATGTTGCGCTGGATGTGTGGAGTGACGCGAAAGGATCGCGTCACTCCACTCCAAAAGGAACTCCCGCATCCGGGGAAGCCTTCATGTCCGAGACATTGCAAATAAATTGCAAGAATGTCGCTTACGCTGGTACGGCCACGTCTTGCGAAAACCGGCTAGTTACGTGGGGAATAAATGTCTTGCCATGGCGCCTCCGCCGGGTCGTGGTGACTGGGTAGACCCAAGAAGTGCTGGCTTGACGTCGTAAAGGGTGATATGCGTGCAAATGGCCTTACAACCCAGGATGCCGAAGATCGTGCGTAGTTAGAGGCGTAAAAGTAGGAAAGCGGACCCCGGGCTCCCGAGAGGGATGCAACCGGGAACATCGCTCGGATGATGATGATGATGATGAAGGTCGTTCTTAAAGGGATCCTTTACTACGATGACACATACATGTTTCATGCTCCGTCGTTACCCGCTACAGTGTTCTAGTACGCGAACCTTTGCCAAATTCCGTGTAATATTCAAGCGAGTGGCGCGGCCGATGTACTTATCTCGATTTATTTACACTTTATTTTTCACAATTTTTCGGAAGACGACGGAAATTATTTCTATTCAACGGAGAATGTTGAAGAGGGTGCGAAAAAATCATATTTTTTTAATACTAGTAGCGCCCCGCGGTTCTTCCCGCGTTAGTGTCTCTTTAAAAGTGATATTGATTTTCTAACAGACACAGAATCATCACTATCACTACATAGTATAAAACAAAGTCGATTTCTCTGTCCATATATCCTTTTGTATGCTTAAATCTTTAAAATTACGCAACGGATTTTGAGGCGGTTTTTTTAATAGATAGAATGATTCAAGAGGAAGGTTTATATGTATAATACATGCATAATATAGCCGTGCGAAGCCGGGGCGGGTCGCTAGTAGATAATACTATGAACTACAAAAAAAATCCTTTCTTAGTGCGCGCTTAACGTCAAAGGAACTCCCACGCCAAGTTTCAGACTAGTAGCTTTTGTGGTTTCAGAGATTTGTGATGAGCCTTTCGCCTTTTTAAATTTAGATTTTTTATGTTATATTTAATTTTAATAATTAGCCATCTTAAGATCTTTAAAGGCTACGTAATATGTAGATTATGATCTGATATTATTTAGGTACGGCATCTCTGCAGTTTGTCTTGTGCTAAGCGGACAGAATTTCGAAGTACATCAGACAGACAGTAAAAAAATTTAGCGTTCTATCAAGTAAATTAACAACTTATTAACAATTTCTCAATTCAGATACACGTACTCCTTAATAGTCACGGATTCCCCACCATTTTCTACCTAAACTACAAAGAAAACACTCCGGGAGTGCAGGCAGAAGTGAAAACTGTATATCTGTGTAAAATCTCATCTGTCGCGAGAACATACGCAAAAAGAGTTTTAGATGAAAAAAAAAAAATAGTCGGACGACTATTTGTCGTCCGACAAATAGTCGTCCGACATTTGTCGTCCAATAAATAGTCGTCCGACATTTGTCGTCCGACATTTGTCGTCCGACATTTGTCGTCCGTCAATAGTCGTCCGACAAATAGTCGTTCGACATTTGTCGTCCGTCAATAGTCGTCCGTTAAAAAATACCATATTTACGTCTTAATACACTCACAGCCAAATTAAAAAACTGTATATCTGTGTAAAATCTCATCTGTCGCGAGAAAATCTGTCGTCTGTCGCGAGAACGGCTGAAAATGCTCACCCACAAAAGTGCCCAACGCGCCATAAGAAGTTTTCACTTCAAAAAAAGGTTTCTTTGAAGCAAGCATCTTCTCGTACTTTTAGATCTGAAAATGTGATCTCTTGCAAATGAATCCTTCATGAAATTCTATTAATTATTTATCTGCAAAAAATGTTAAATTCGTTTAAAAGTAACGTTTCCAAACAAAACAGGAATATTTTTGTAACGCATGATGGCATAGACCAATTTATACGGTCGAGTTGTCCCAACGAGTGACTTTAAAAACCAATAGCCAACATATTGGCGTAACAAATTGAAACAGTGACGATAGTGAGAGGTTACATTTTGCACAGTATGAATTACTTAGCGGTGGTGGTAGTCAAAGGGATCACTGGGCTGGATCGTGTTGATTGAAACTACACCACAAGCTATTGTGGAATCACGCGTAAACATTTGATATACGTAGTTTCCTTTGTTATGTGGCTATTACTATTAAACAAAGGGTCATGCTTAGATTGATTGTCAGTTTCACTCATGTGACTTGAGTGGGTCTCTAATCTCGAACTGGAAGGCTTGTAGTTCGACTTCGTGACTTCGCGACTTCGTCTGCGTATAAGTCAAAAATGGTTTTAATAATAAGACTTTTTTGACCTTAAATCGGATTGAGGTTTCAAAAATGTAAATAATTAAATAAATAAAAAAAAATCTACCCCTTTTTAACCCCATTTGGGGATGAATTTCAATAAAATAAGAACCATGTCTTCCATCAATTCTGTTGAACAATATTTATGCAAAATTTGAAGTCTGTTGGACTAAGGAATCACGTTGTCCCATACAAACTTTGTCCCCCCTTTTCACAACCTTAGGGGTAGAATTTCGGTTAATCCTTCCTAAGCAGGATGAATATTTGAAGGTATTATTTGAAATGAAGCAAATTAAATCACATCCTTGGATTTATAGTATATAAAATATACCACGTCCTTTCCAAAAAAAATAGAGGTATCCAGTAATTACTATTAGTTGTGAAAACCAGATCACGATAAATTTAGTTAAGTATTTTAATTGTAAGTAAGTAAGTAAGTTCCTCGGGGTAGCCTGATTCCCTAGAGGACGCGTCCCCAGGTGGCGGATAGGGGGATGCTCGATGAAGGTTTAACAACCTTCATAGGGTAGGAGGGAAATAAAATACCTCCCGCGGACCACAAGGCCGGAGAAGGACACTCCGACATCAAACCCCTGCCCCGGGCTTCTCCGACGTATTTGGAGCCGAGGCCGTGGGCAGTGCTGCGGGTCTGGGCTGGGGCACGCAGAAGAGATGGCGGCGGAAGAACCCTTAGCGGGTCAACGGCGGCGCTCGCACCCCGAGGATGGTGACAGTCTTGGCGTCAGGTGGCAACCGGCCGTAAAAACAACTGCCAAACATTAAATCTCCTAATAAATAAATGAAGTCACAAAACAAGAAAAAGAGTATAAATGCTAGGGCGTCCCCCTTAAGCGACGGTCAGAGGTCAACATATGCGAACAATACTAAGGCGTCCCCTGTAAGCGACGAAAGACGCTGCGCAAACTCCCTACGCATAGCCAGCTGGAACATCGGATCCCTGACCGGACGTTGTCAAGAACTGTCCGAAACCCTGCATAGACGTAAGATTAATATATGCTGCATCCAAGAAACTAAGTGGAAGGGCGCTAAGTCTAGAGATATAGGTAAAAACTACCAACTCCTCTATTATGGGACCTCTGCCAAGAATGGAGTAGGTATTATTTTAGACGAACAACTCAAACAAAGAATCATTAAAGTGGAACGTATTAGCGACAGATTAATGAATGTCAAACTAGCTCTAGATAATCAACCGGCACTCAATATAATATCTGTGTACGCACCTCAAATAGGTTGTACGACAGAGGAAAAGCAGCTTTTCTGGGACGACCTCCGAGATCTGATGGAATCAATTCCGATGGAAGAACGAAACATGGTCATAGGAGATCTGAATGGGCACGTCGGCTCCAAAGCTCCAGTAAATTGTAGAGTGCATGGAAATTTTGGCTATGGAAATATAAACAGCCAAGGCGAAGAAATTTTGGATTTCGCCGATGAGTTTGATATGCCTATTGCTAACACTAACTTCCAGAAGAAAGAAGGTCATCTGATCACGTACAAAAGTGGCGGAAAAACCAGCCAAGTTGATTATATTCTGTGCAGCCGCTCCATCCTCAAGTACTTCAAAGACTGCAAAATCATCCCGGGTGAACCCCTAACAACTCAACACAGACTACTGGTGGCCTGTTTACGCTTGCCGAAATGGACCTCAGAACGTCGATGCAAAGGCGAACCACGTATCAAGTGGTACCAACTCAACAAACCTGCTGGCCTTCAATTTATTGACCAAATAAATACCCACCTCCAAGAAACACTTGACGCACCTAATAACTGCAACACACGTTTTAACGATTTCCACACAATATGTCACGATACCGCGCGCAAGACCCTTGGAGTGTCAAAGGGCAAATTAAAAACTAACAAAGATCCTAGCTGGTGGAACAGTGGTGTAAAAGATGCCCTTAAGGCAAAGAAAACAGCTTTTAAAAGGTGGCAGGACTCGAACACTGAGGATGACTTAGCAGAGTATAAAAGAGCTAAAAAGATAGCAAAAGTAACAGTGGCCAAATCGAGAGCTGAATCAAATGATTCGTTTTACGCTAGCCTAGAGAAGGCTGAGTCAGGTCATGAAATTTTTAAATTGGCTAAATATAAAAACAATAGAGGCAAAGATATTAAGCAGAATAAGTACATTAAGGATAGTAAAGGAAATCTTCTTACATCAGATACCAAAATAAACGATAGATGGCAGGAATACTACAAAGATCTGTTAAACGAGGAATTTTCACAGGAAAATTTGGCGCAAGAACCACCTGTAGAGGGACCAATCGAAGCAATAACACCGGCAGAGGTAAAAGGTGCTCTATCCAAAATGAAGAACAAGAAAGCCGCGGGGCCAGATCAGATCCCGGTTGAACTTTGGAAGAAATCAGGAACCACGGGAGTAAGATGGTTGACCAGACTGTTCAACGATATTTTGGCTGGAAAAATTCCAGAAATGTGGAGACTTAGCAACCTTATACCGTTTTACAAAAACAAAGGAGACGTTGCTGACTGCTCAAACTACAGAGGCATAAAACTCACATCTCATACACTAAAACTGTGGGAAAGTATCCTTGTAAATCGACTGACTCAGCTTACAAATATAACAGAGAACCAATGTGGCTTTACCCGAGGTGTCGGCACTATTGACGCTATCCATTCCACCAAAATTCTTATCGAAAAGTATATGCTCAATAAGAGGGACCTCCACTTTGTCTTCATAGATCTGGAGAAAGCTTTTGATCGGGTTCCTAGAAAACTGATATGGGAAGCATTAAGATCACAGTTGGTCCCAGAACCATACATAGACCTCATAAAAGACATGTACCACAACATCTCAACACGAGTGGTCAGCCCAGCAGGAATCAGTGGATCCTTTGAGGTCAAGGTGGGTGTTCATCAAGGGTCCGCGCTTAGCCCGATCCTATTCAATCTGGTTATGAACTATATCACCAAGGACATCCAAAAACCTGCACCGTGGTCACTTCTCTATGCAGACGATATTGTCTTAGTATCAGAAACCTTGCAAGACATACAATCAGACTTAAACGTGTGGCTGAAGGCTCTAGAGAGCAAGGGACTGAGAATCAACAGGAAAAAGACGGAGTACATGTACTGTTTATATCTGGAAGCGTAGATGGTGCAAATGTCTCGCCCACGATCGAAGGCTCTCCCTTGAACAAAGTTGAGCAATTCAAATACCTAGGATCCATAGTAGCTCCAAAAGCCAGCACCGAAAAAGACGTGGAGCACAGAATAACAGCAGCTTGGTTAAAATGGCGTGAGCTCACAGGTGTACTCTGTGATCCTCGAGTGCCTGTTAGAGTGAAGGGAAAAGTATACAAGCAAGCGGTCCGTCCAGCACTAACTTACGGCTCTGAATGCTGGCCCACACGAAAAACGGACGAACAGAGAATCCACGTCACTGAAATGAAAATGCTACGCTGGTCTGGCGGGGTTACTAGAAAAGACCGAATAAGAAACGACCACGTAAGGGGGACCTTCAAAGTTGCTAACATAGTGGACAAGCTCAGAGAAAACCGACTGAGATGGTATGGTCACGTCGTCCGTCGACCTTCGGACCATATGGCAAGGAGGGTACTTGACATAGAGGAGAAAAGAAGAGGAAGGGGCCGCCCACCGGCGACCTTCTCCCAAACTATAAAAAACGACTTGAAAGCCATTGACGCCGATGCAGAGACGGCCCATAACAGACCGTTGTGGCGAAAAATTATTAGGAGTGCCGACCCCAACTGATATGGGAAAAGGCAAGGAGAAAAGAAAGATTTTAATTGTAAGTAAAAAAACACACATGATTTTCCTAAGACCACTAGATTCGATTTCTTTTATTTTGTTTTCAAGTAAGTAGGTACCACGTAGGTACAGACATTTTGTTGTCTTTTCTTTCTTTATTATAAGTTGGTAGGTACAGTATGCGTCATAAGTCCACTATCAGTTTGCTACATAATACTATCAACAAGTATTGGACTTACGACCTTCTTCTAATAGACGTTACACACAAACATAAATACTTGAATTAAAAGTACTCAGTGTGATTATTATTTTCAACATGTTAGTTATGTATTTATTGTTGTCGAGTGGTATAAGCCGCCACCCGCTACACCAACCGTGGGATCGATTTACAGGTTACGTTGTTATAATGTTCAAATAGTGCTGCACAGGATTGTAAACGTTACGGTGCCGGTGGACTTTTGAACGTTGATTGTACTTATAGAAGAAGATAATAAGTAGATATAATATTCAGCAAATTTAGCCGTTGGCGGTCTTAATTAAGTAAGTATGTACATTTTAAATGCAACATTTCTGTAGAAATATTAAACCGAGGGTAGTCATGAAAAAGAAAATCGTCCTTAATTAAACCGCCAAAGTATTTATTTTTTCAGCGGTCTGACGATTTTGTCGACCGCTATACCTCGGGCGCGCAACCATGCAGGTTGCAGGTTCGATTCCCGCCTCAAACAAATGTTTAAGTACAGATATTTGTTTCTGGTCTGAATTTATCTGTACTCATATATTTAAAAAAAAAAGGATATAAGTGTTATTTCCGTTGTCTAATGGCCACATTGGCCACCATAACACAAGCCTAGTCTAGTTGCTTAGTTTTGGGGCTAGAAGTGTGCAAATGTTATAATTTATTTACTAGCAGCGCTCCGCGATTTCACCCGCGTAACTCCCAATCCCGTGGGAATATCGGGATAAAAGTAGCCTATAGCCTTCCTCGATAAATTGACTAACCAACACAAAAATATTTTTTTAATTCGAACCAGTAGTTCTTGAGATTAGCGCTTTTAAACAAACAAACAAACTCTTCGGCTTTGTAATATCACTACATCCCTATGTATGCTTAAATCTTTAAAACTACGCAACGGATTTTGATGCGGTTTTTTTTAATAGATAGAGTAATTCAAGAGGAAGGTTTATATGTATAATACATGCATAATATACACGTGCGAAGCCGGGGTGGGTCGCTAGTATTAAATATAGATGAAATTACATTTCCCCACTTTTTAATACAATTTTGCTCAGCAAGTTTGTTTATCAAGGATGTTCCTTAATCTTAAGGATTAGAGTTGGAAACGATGCGAGGCTTTGAGAGATGCAAATGGGATGTAGAATTGATCTGCTTACGTAGGTACCTTTATGTCTATACAGGTGTACTACCTCTGGGGTTTTAATGCGAAATAGGGTTAAGCATATTGGAAACTTTACTGTATAGTCTAAGATCCCTGTATAGAACGACCTTCACTGATCTGGTTATTGGATGGAAAGTATTTTGTATCAAATTAAATAAATATATTGCCAATAGGTTGACTAAAAAAAATTCAGTCCAAAATATAATTAATTAACATTTTTTTTAAACATTTTACAGCTTTGGTTCATAGACAAATTCCACACCAATTGAAAGTATGTAGCAGAATATGCAAACGTTAGGTTGACTATTTTTTCCCCATTACAACTCCTGGGTAGTCAGGTAACCAAACCAGTAAATAGTTTTTTTTTAAATTAATTAATCATTCTGTACTGAAATTTTGTAGTCAACCAATTTGCAATATAATATTTATTGACCTATTTTATTTGATATAACATACTTTTCATCCATTAAACAGCTTAGTGAAGGTCATTCTTTACAGGAATCTTATACTAGTAGTACCTACTACTCTATAATAAATAGATATTGGCAGAAGTCTCTTCATCAATAGGTAATTAATCTGATTCAAGACATGAAGGTTAAAATTTATCTTTGAAGAAAATAACAAGATGATGAATTATTCCGTTTACTAATTGGCTAAAACTGGGGTCGAACTTTGTCTTAATACTTGGAATCGAAGTTGACTTAACAAATAATTTATAGGGTGGTACCGACGGCAATAAAAACGCGGCGGCCTCAGAAGTATTTCGTAAAACTTGGAATTACAAAAGTGAAATGGCTATTTGGTATCATAAATCTTCAAATATGATATTTATTTGGTCTCTTGGTGAATATTAGTAGTTCATGGGCTTATAGAAGGAAAATTAAGGGAATATTTTTCTTACGAAATTATATTAGAAATACACTAAGACACACTCGAGAGTTAAGTAATACGACAGGGGGTTTTGTTTTTATTGGGACTACTATTTTGAACAATAATGGTCTTTATTGCTAAAAACAGACAACGATTTGCAGTTCCGTGTGGTTCCGCCATCTTGATGTCAAAGTGGCGGAACCAAAATATTTAGAACGAAAAAGGTAGCAAATTCTTTACCTATGGCACTTAAGTTAGTACTAACTCACTACTATTTTTATTATAGTGTCAGTAGGTAACAAAAATAAGTTTTTAAATTCAGAGAGATGGTCCCGCCACTTTTGACGCTAATTTTTCCAGTAAATTTAACCACAAATTTTCGAAAATATGTGAATTTTTTTTAAGTGGTAGAACAATAAAAGTTGTTTGCCCAGGCGTAGACATCTAGATCAACCTCTTCGTCGTATACTAAAAACAACTAAACCATAAAATAGCAATTTGTAGAGTAAGTAAATAAGACTGGAAACATGTGCAACTGTCTGATACGTGGTTTGATTTAAGAGCGCGGTATTGTTTTAGGGGTAGATAC
Source organism: Idaea aversata (assembly GCA_907269075.1). NCBI lineage: Eukaryota > Metazoa > Arthropoda > Insecta > Lepidoptera > Geometridae > Idaea > Idaea aversata. The sequence goes on from OU026084.1 coordinate 8,016,878, forward strand.
CGTGACTTGCATTTCAAAGGTCATGAGTTCGAATTCCAGCCGACAGTGCACCAATGGATTTTTCTTAGGAAAAAAATATGATCGCAAAAAGGGTCCCAAGTAAAAAGGTCTAGTTGCTGAAAACAGTAAAAAAACAACAAAATCGATCAATCCATGTATATCCTTACGTGGTTTGATCGATTTTGTTCCAAAAAATCTTAAAACTATATCCCCCTTATTCCAAAACGAGGTTTAAGGATAGTCCGAGATGGTCACAGATACTCTAAACACTATCCCTATTTAATCTACTAGCGACCCGCTCCGGCTTCGCACGGCTAATGGCACGCATGCTTTATGCATGTATTATACTATACATACCTTCCTCTTGAATCACTATAACTATTAAAAAAACCGCATCAAAATCCGTTGCGTAGTTTTAAAGATTTAAGCATACATAGGGATATAGGGACATAGGGACAGAGTAAGCGACTTTGTTTTATACTATGTAGTGATAGGTTCCCTAACTGACTAAAGTTCCCTATATAATAAATAGGAATAGTTTTTAGACAATAGTTAACGAGTAATTATCCTTAAAAATCGTTTTGGAATAAGTGGCTATAAGTTCGTTTGATATAGGTATAATACCTAATTATAACGAAAGACACATTATCCATAATCGATACAATTCTCTAACAAAGTCAACCACGTCTAACCCTATTCCAATAGCTTTCCTATTTTATTCACCGTTATTAACGTGACGCCACAACAATCGAAACTATTCGATTAACTCAAACCTCCTGATAAACAAGTCCATTTATTTTCCGATAATCACGTAGGTAACGCTCAAATTGTTCTCCTTCAATCTGAACAGTAAATAAAGGCGTATAAATAATAAATTGTACGTGTAATATCCACTCAAGAACATGTACTTCACCACAAAAACATTCGTCTGATTTTATGCCTATTTTCTTTGATGTAGGCGGTCTACCTATTATGGAGAAGTGTTTATAATCACTATCACTATCATCACTATCACTATCACTACATAGTATAAACCAAAGTCGCTTTCTCTGTCCCTATATCCCTATGTCCCTATATCCCTATGTCCCTATATCCCTATGTCCCTATATCCCTATGTATGCTTAAATCTTTAAAACTACCCAACGGATTTTGATGCGGTTTTTTTAATAGATAGAGTGATTCAAGAGGAAGGTTTATATGTATAATACATGCATAATATAGCCGGGCGAAGCCGGGGCGGGTCGCTAGTATTTCTATATATCATACACAATTTCGGGTTGTGCCGTATTCAACCGATGACGTTTCAATTGATAGGTATTATTATAGTACGGGATCCCTTTAAGGACGACCTTCATCGAGCTCTTTAAAGGATGCAATTTATTATATAATTATCAAATTAAATAGGTCAATAAATATATTGCAAATGGGTTGCCTATAATGATTAATTTATTTTTATTTTTTCGTGTTTAGACTTTTCACTGGTTTCATCATCATCATCATCATATCAGCCGCAGGACGTCCACTGCTGAACATAGGCCTCCCCCAAAGACTTCCAGAGCGATAAAACTGATGGCCGTTGGGGCCGAAAAGTCTTAGATTGGAGACCACGTATCGGAAAGCGCAGCGCGGGACGGCCTCCGACTAGATGGACGGACGCCTTAATTAAGGTCGCGGGAAGTCGTTGGATGCAGAGAGCATGCGACCGATCGCTCACTGGTTTGGTCAATAGAAAAATTCCGTACCAATGAAATACTTAATCTTTATTTTAACGTAACCTTTACATGATTTACCTGCCTACCCACGAGTAGTGACGGGATAAAATAGTTAACCTAAAATTTGCATATTCTAAAGGCTTCATACTTTCTACTGTTATGGAATTTGTCTTTAAAACAAACCAGTGAAAGGCTTAAAAAAAAACAAAACAAAAAATTAAATTGTTAATTAATCATATTCTGGACTGAAATTTTTTAGACATCCAATTTGCAATACATATATGTATTGACCTATTTAATTTGGTATAAAATACTAACAGCTCAATGAGGGTCTTCCTTATAGAGATCTCCGACTATAATATTCTTATCTCGATCGAACCCACGGAAACGATACCTACTCCAAATTCAACCGACTGCATTTTTTTTTAATTCAAACGAAATGTATTCTTTATTAAACCTAAAATTACAAAATAACCTAAAACGTCGGTTTTTTTTATACACTAACATTTCTTTAACCGAAATTTTAGTAGGTACGTCTTTGAAATGGCTGTGATGGTCTCCTTTTTATTGTAGTAAAAAAATAAAATATTAACCTACTGAAATATGAGTCTTTATAAAATGCGAAAGAGAATTTTAGTTTACTTCAACTATAATTTTCATGTTTCAACAAAGTTGCTCCTGAAGTGACTGACTTATTTAAATTTCCAACACTTTTATAAGCGCTGTAAAGTTTGCATAGATCTTTTAAAAGTTAACGGTTCGCTTACTATAAGCTAGATACCCTATTATGTCTGGGTAGTTCATAGGCAATTAGTTGGTGGAACCTTTTCCTAGATACCTATACTTACTTCTTTTTAACTAAGATTTAGGGGGGAAAAACACACGATTGTCTTTATTTGATCTCACAATTGAATAAATTAATATTGCAGGACAACCCACACAGCGCCATCTAGCTCTAAGCTAAGCAACTAGGCTTGTGTTATGGTAGCTAAACGTTACGTTAAACATACTTGTTTAGGGTTCCGTACCTCAAACGCTAAAAAAGGAATCCTTATAAGATCACTTTCTTGTCCGTCTCGTCTGTCTGTCCGTGTGGCACCACCGATTTTTAAAACAATAATACATACAGACATTAAACCGTCATCCCAGAAACAAATAATTTACATAGATACTTGTCTAAGGCGGGGATCGAACCCGCAACCTACGTCGCAGATGGGTGTTTGCCTGACGCGCCACAGAAATCGTCATTTCCCGCCTGTTTGTCTGTAGAATTGAAAGCTACATTAGATACGTAATTAGACACATCAGTATTTTATCATCCATTACTGCGATATCGTTGGTCGTTATACGCTCTGTGCGTAGTATATTGTATGTTTATAACTTGAGTAACAGCCATCGCGTAAACCTCGGAAACTGTGGGTTTAATGATCTGTAAATGAAAAACGAGGCAATTGAAATGACGTGGTGGTCGGCAAGGGTATCGTTTACTTGCGAGATTCTTGCAATCGTCTCTTTATAAATAATCACCCGCATAATTCCTGATCCCGTGGGAATATCGGGATCAAAAGAAAACTATGTTATTCCCAATGCATCAATGTATCCTCGTACCAAGTTTCATCAAAATCGGTTCAATAGTTTCAGAGCCTATTCGTTACAAACAAAAAAGATTTCTTTGTAATGATTATAGATCAGTGAAGTTATGATCAGTGTCCATTCAAAACAGTAGATTATGTCGAGTGTATATTACGCTACAGCGACAAACGAATGTGCGACATCATTGTATTGTGACACACTTATGTATGTCATCACTCTAATGCGACACACAGAAGTGCGGCATTCAGAAGTGTGACACTCTGAAGTGCGATATCACTGTAAAGTGACACACTGAAGTGCGACATCAATCTAATGCGACACACATATAAGTGCAACATCACTGTAGTGTGACACACTAAAGTGCGACATCATTCTCCAAGCACTGTTCTCAATAGGCAACCTTTGATGTTTTCAGTGAGATTTTTTTTTAACCTTTTTGGATGAATTTCTACTTCAAGTGAGGTTGGTATAGGTGGGTAATATCTACTCATCTACAAACGTGTAGTCACCTAGTTTCACAGAAGTTTTAAAATAGGAATTCTTTATTTATTGCATCCTTTTGTAACTGCGATATCCTTGAATCTCGCAATTCTTCGTAGCTTGCAATTTCAGTACTGTATTTCTATCATTGTTTGGAATAAAAGTAAAAATAGAGTGAGATACTACGTCTTCGACATTGTAAATGAAATTTCGAAGCCCAACAAACCCTAATCATTCTAAATCAATCTACCCACAACAAATAAACGTCTGCCTATTAATATAACTCTGGTAAACATCAATTGGTTTCAGCTTTTCATTTTGCGGTAGATATTTTCCGTTTTCAGGTTACGCAAGGAGTTGCCCTTTTCTAAATTGACGTATTGGCGGCAACAACGCGGAATCGAAATTGTACAGCAATCTATCTGAGAAGATACGGCACCGAGGGGTCAATCCATTACTATTGGGGCCTACATAGTTGTGACAAATAGTTCCCATTTACTGGCGGATGGCCGTGGGATGCTTTTTATTTTCTAAGCACGTTGCCTTCAGTAGTGAACTCATATTTCACGTTAAAAGAGTTTTTGTCGCTCAGTTTCAAATTGGAATCACGACTGCTCAAAGAGAATCTTTCGCTGTGTCATTCAGATGTAGTCAATAGCAATAAAAACGACGAATGAATGTGAGCATAAAATTAGTATTTCTTATTTTTCAGATTTAAGGAATAAAACGAAAATTCATCCTGGCAAAACTTAAAACTTCAGGTTTATTAAAGCCGCAGGTGTTTTATGGGCAACGGTAAATCCGAATTTTAATAGTGCAATTCATCTAGATTGTCTGCAATTCAAATGGATTTTATCTTACCTAAGATTAATGAAGTGAAAGTTTAGAAATATGTAGAAGTAATTTTCACCAATAAAAATATTTTTAATGCTTATTGGGTACTTAGGTAAGTACTGCAAGAGGTTTAATTGTATTTAACTGGCAATGGTAGTATGTATTAGTATAGTTTAATAACTTCATTCTAATATACTTAATTTAATATAATATACTTCATATGTATTTAATTATTGTAAAGTTGTGATTTGTAGAATTGTAAGATACTCAAGTGTAACAATTAGGAAGGTGATCCCCAAGATACAGGTTGACCTAGTTTGGGGATCAAAGATTTATGTACTGTATCATTTTAATTCTTTTTGAAAATAAACTATTTATTTATTTATTTAGAGTTGAAAGAAAGTAAAACTTTTATTTGAAAGCCTTCGAAGCTTTCGTCGAAGATTTCTGATCTTACCCATATTCTTTCCCAAATATGATATTTCTTAAAAGAAAGAAAGTCTATAGGTAGCTTAATCATATTTTTATTTTAATGATTTGATTAGATACAGTCGGAATACCAATTAGCTGAGCCCCACGTGACGCAGAGCACACTCGCACATCTGTAAAAAAGTAGTATTTTTTACCCTTTTGTTATTTTTTATATTGTATTGATAGAATATTGTTTAAAAAAAAACATACATACAACCGAATTGAGAATCTCCTCCTTTTTTTAAGTCGGTTAAAAAAACAGAATCAGGTAACATTACTTTACAACCTTACAGATATGCGAGGTCATGTGGGGTTCAGCTAATTGATATTCCGACTGTACCTATGAAGCAAAAGCATTTACCTCGTTATTCTGTCAGTAGGTTAAGGAAAATTGTAGAAGTTACGTAAAGAGCTAAGGCACATAGTTACAAATACAATAACCTATAAACAACTCAGTTTGGTAACGAAACACGTGTACACTAATCCTGTAAACAAATATTAGCACAGTCGAAGTTATTCCCAACAAGAGAAACAGATGAAGTAACTCCATCAACTAATAACAATTTGATTGCTACAAAATTTAGCAACACAAATCCTTGGTCAAACCGAAATGTTGATTTAATTAATATGGAATACTTCTTCGCCGTGAACAATGGATGGACTTGACATTGGTAGAGCCACTTTAATATTGTTGTGAAAGAATTTGGGACAGTCGGATCTAGCATGGTGAATAGGTATAGTTTGTAATGTTCACGCGATGTGAGGAAATGTGGTCTATTGTCTGGGAATCTCGGTTTGTGATCATTGCGACAGATTACAGGCATAATATAGTCGAAGTGACTATTCAATTAACAAGCTAACAAATGAGAAAAAAATAAACATGTCGCGGGACACGTCCCTTTAATCTTTTTTTTTCCCTTTTTTCATATAATACTACTGTTCCTTTCTGTTCAAGTCGTATGAAAATTAATGTCAGATACATTTTAAATATATGTAACTAGATGGCGCCACAGGTCAAATTATTTGTTAAACGGTTTTATTGATGAAAACAAACAAACAAAAAATATTTCCTCCTTATGGGGATCGAGCTGCCTTCGTCCGTGGGAGAGTACCCTTACACCGTATCCCCACACGTGGTCCCTGGGTGGTGCAAATCAGGCAGCAACTCACTGGTGGTAGGCTTCGGCCGCGGTTAGTTACCACCCACCGGACTAAGTCGCGGCGCCAAGCGGCCTAGCCGTGTTCCGCCGCGTGGTCCGGTGACACCATTTCGGGGAGTTGGGTCGGGATAGTTGCTTCATCGTAGCGTAGACCTGTCTTACACACATGTTCATTGGGTCATCGGGCATCTAGTTACGGAGGGTAGCGGGATCCGTGGCACGGTTCGTCGCTGGCCGACCGCAGTTAGTAGGGGACCCAAGTAGTGAGTTAGCCACTCACGAAAGGCTGTCCCGCCAACTTGCGAAAAATCCCGAGGATGCGCCATCGTGCCGGTTGGCGACCGGGTGAAAGGGCCCGTTGGACATTCTTGGGGGGGCACGGGCGTCCCCGCGGTCTCCGAGCTAGTTTCCCTGTGATGACTTACATGTTTCATTTGTGACTAGGTTGCTATGTAAAGCCTCATCCCACTGCCAATTCCTCACCGACCCCCACATTCGCATTATCATGAAGGTCAAGAGAAAAAAGAAGAGCGTACCACAGCGACAGCACGCCCTTTCACTCAAAGTGCACCTCACAAACATCCGAGGATTGCACTCCAATCTCGTTCCGGTCCACTACCACCTTGAGACCGAAAAACCTGCACTCATGATATTGACGGAGACGCAGATTGGATGTCCGTCGGACACGTCGTACTTGCTGTACCCGGGATACAGCCTTGAGCATAATTTTAAGGCTCGGGCTGGGGTGTGCATGTACGTTCGGGATGACATTTGCTGTCTGCGTCTCCGCAATTTTGAAGATCGTCGATTTTCAGTTCTTTGGGCACTTGTGGACACAGGTATAGAGAAAATTCTTTATGCCTGTGTCTACCGTTCGCATAGTGGTGATCAGGGGACTACCAGGCTCATCGAATACCTCAGTGAGGCGGCGGATAAGGCTCAACAGAGGTACCCTACAGCCCAATTGGTGTTCCTGGGGGATTTCAATGGACACCACCAGGAGTGGCTATACCCTTACCAGGTCACTGACCACGCTGGGAGAGAGACGCGTAAGCTTGCTTTGGCGTTAAATCTTACTCAGCTGGTCCAAGGTGCTACTAGGGTACCTGATGTTGAATCTCACACAGCTAACTGCTTGGACCTTCTGCTGACAACTGATCCGGACCGGTACTCAGTCATTCCTAATAAAAAAAAATAAAAAAAAATTATAATAAGTACTAGCGACCCGCCCCGGCTTCGCACGGCTATATTATGCATGTATTATACATATAAACCTTCCTCTTGAATCACTCTATCTATTAAACCGCATCAAAATTCGTTGCGTTGTTTTAAAGATTTAAGCATACATAGGGATATAGGGACATAGGGACAGAGAAAGCGACTTTGTTTTATACTATGTAGTGATGATGGTGTTTGATTATTGAAATACAAGAGCTTTTTTAGATACCTATCAGTCCTTGGTGTTAATAGTACAAACCTTCAGTTTCTCCTAAGTGAGAGATTAGTTTATCTACGATTTTTAGTTCTTAATTTTTCATAACGCGTACCATTTTTTCTGGGCTATGTCCCCCTCTCTAACCCGCGATAAGGAACTTCGTTATCAAAACGTAAAAGTACAATTTAAACAGCATATTTTAAAGATTATTTTTAGAGTAAGTAAATGTAACGTCTAGAATATCGAAAGAACAAAACCTACGTATTATATCAACACAAAGACACTGTGACGAAATTGTAATGGGAATAGTAGACAGTTGGTGAGTAGGTAAATAAGCATCCAACTAATAATAGACTTAAATTGTCAATAAAATATTTAATAACGACAAAACGGAAATGTTACGTGATGTTTTAGGCATTTTAGGTGCTAAAATAATTGTTTTTCATTGTAGTACTAAATCACTATCACTACATAGTATAAAACAAAGTTGCTTTTTCTGTCCCTATTTCCCTTTGACTGCTTAAATCTTTAAAACTACGCAACGGATTTTGATGGGGTTTTTTTAAATAGACAGAGTGATTCAAGAGAAAGGTTTATATGTATAATACATGCATAATGTAGCCGTGCGAAGCCGGGGCGGGTCGCCAGTAATTAATAAGACGATTTAATATGTACATATTTTTAATCTTTGTGGGGACTTGGGTAGGAAAATTACGTCGGAAACTTAACCAACATAATTTGCTGCACTTTAAGCGTTTTACAATTTTACTGTCATGGCTAAAGCTAAATTACTTTTTGAAATTTTTAAAAAATATTTAGCCTTCAAATGTGTAATCAGTCAGAAGACGGGTTACATGCAAAAACTAAATGTAACAGAAATGTAATGCGTAATAACGAATAATGGGTGTAAGAAAAAACTGAAGTGTGAATCGGACTTGCGTATGGAGTATTCCGTACTATGTTGTATGAGAGCCCCACTTATTTTTTTTTTTCAGTTTAATTACTTATTTGCAACATAAATACATCTGTGCAGATTTCAAATCACGTTTCATGAGATACAGCCTGGTGACAGACAGACAGACAGGCAGACGGACGGACTGACAGTGAAGTTTTAGTACTAGCGTTCCGTTTTTACCCTGTGGTTTGGATACGGAACCCTAAAACACACCTCCGACCAACATCTCTACTTATACTAACATCTCCGTCAGAATTGTGTCGACTTTACTTCAGATGAGACGTTTAATGAACCCCACTGCGGCTGCGTTCTTGATACAAGCTTTATTTTTTATAAGTACAATTTGTCAGATTTTTAGATAAAAATATTGTTATAATAGGCGTTTGAAAAGTTACATTATTGTGTTGGCTTTGCTTTGGACATGTTCCTTTCGACGTTCATTAAAAGTTCTCGACAAATAACATTTTTGTTGATTTTTATTAACGACTAGCGACCCGCTCCGGCTTCGCACGGCTATATTATGCATGTATTATACATATATTATAAACCTTCCTGTATACGAGTCCCAAAAAAATAGTCAAATAAATAAAACTCAGGTTAATAGAGTTCAAAAAAGTAGTATGAATTTATTAAAAACACAAACGTCTATACAAATGGATAAAACACAATGATAGCGCGATTTAATTTTACCTGTGGCGCCATCTAGCGGCAGCCGTAACAACTAATTCTATAAACAAGTTCAATATCAATATTGAACATACCTGTGGCGCCACCTAGCGGCGGTCGGCACAACTAATTATATAAACAAGTTCAATATCAATATTGAACATTCCGGCCGACATGGACGACTTAGTCCATCCATATACATAATAAACACAGAAAATCTTAACCTACAGCCAATAACTAGAACTAGACATAAGCTAGGAACGATAACTGTATCCTATAATAAAACTAACAGAGATCTTAATTATAATATTATGTAACGTAAGACAGTTCATTGAGCACAGCAAATTTACAAATTTCTAAAGTAAAAGTACATGACACAGTACATCGTTAATAAGTATGCCATCAAAAAAAAAAGGAGACAAAAATAGTTCGGCACCCATAATAACTAGGTAAACTAAAGGTATATGGTATTAATCAGTTATGGGTAGCCTTACAATCTTGGACACTGGTCGCTTAAAGGTATTGTTCTTATAACGCAAACTGACGACGCGAGTAACCTTGTCCAAACCAGTGTGTTTCTCCGTGATGATGCCAAACAACCATTTAGCTGGCGGAAGATCGTCTTCCTTTACTAACACAACATCACCAATCTCTAGTTCAGAGGTGCTATTCTTCCATTTGTAGCGTTGGAGGAACTGCGTTAAATACTCCCGAGACCAACGTCTCCAAAACGACTGAACCATGCGCTGGGTGAGCTGCCAACGTTTCAGACTGTTGATGTTGGAATTTTCGTAGTTGTGGTCGGGCACAAGAACCAAGGGTTCTCCGACCAAGAAGTGTCCAGGAGTCAACGGGTATGGGTCTTCTGAGGAGCTGTCACTATACCTTGTTACTGGTCTCGAATTAAGACAAGCCTCAATTTGAGCCAATACGGTGGTGAGTTCCTCAAAAGTAAGAGTCGAGGTGCCAATCACTCTCTTGAGATGACCCTTTGTGGACTTAATTCCAGCTTCCCACAGTCCACCGAAATTTGGACTGTGAGCTGGAATTCGATGCCAAGTCGTGCCATTGATAGCCAGCCAGTCCGCTATTTCAGTGTTAAAACTCGATCTTTCAACAGCAAACAAGGTCTTAAGCTCCCGATCAGCTCCTACGAACGTTGTGCCGTTGTCGCTCCACAAGTCGGCACACTGACCTCGTCTAGCAACAAAACGTTTGAAGGCTGCTAGGAAAGCCTCAGCTGTCAGATCACTGACTACCTCTAGGTGTATAGCTCTAGTCACCATGCAGACGAAAAGGCAAATATAGCCCTTCGTGGAACGATGACCACGGCCTTTAGTCGTCCTGATTGCAATGGGACCGGCGTAATCAACACCACTTTGTCGGAACGGTTTATCGACTGTAACTCGTGCTGGAGGCAGTTGACCCATTAGTGGTTGGACTGCCTGAGCAGAGTAACGTATACAAGTTACGCACTTGTGTATATGTGATTTCACCAAATTTCGTAAATTAACTATCCAATACTTAGTGTGAATGTAGTTGATAGTAAGTAGTGGACCTCCGTGAAGTGTCCGTTCGTGAGCATCTGCGATAATTAACTTAGCCAAATGCGACTGGCGAGGTACCATGATGGGATGTTTCCGATTTTCGGACACATCAGCTCTCTGTAGCCTACCTCCAACCCGCCAAATACCATTGACATCTCTAAAGGGGTTAAGAGAGGCAAACTTGCTCCTCTTATCCTCCAGATCTTTGACAAAGTATTGGTCCTGACTTACCTTAATGCAAATAACCAAAACATCTTGCAGCTCCTTTGCAGTTAGCCAGGATGGTTTGGGGTGATTCCCAGGTAAATATGCTCTACGACACCAAGCTAGCACACGAACGAGCCGACGCAATGAAGAAAATCGTTCCAGGAAGGACTCTCCCTCGCCGATGCAGGTAAGTGTATGAGCTTTAACGTTTATTTTTCTTTCTTCTAGATTGGTATCTATAAAACTACGTCTGCTATAGTTTATAGTTTCTAGATGCAGCCACTCCGGACCGCGGTTCCAGAGAGTCAGATCTACTAACTCAGACGGTTGGATTCCTCGAGATGCAGGATCGGCAGGATTTTCTTTGGATGCAACGTGACACCATTGATTTCCGTCCGTAAGGGTCAGTATCTCCGATACTCGGTTAGCAACGAACGTCTTCCATCGACTGGGATGGTTGCTAAGCCAAGCGAGCACGATTGACGAATCTGTCCACGCATGTAGGGTTTGCTTCGGAATCGAAAGAGTTTCTGCCACTTCATTAATTAGTTTAGCCAACAAGACAGCACCACATAATTCTAAACGTGGAATTGACACCTGCTTTATGGGTGCTACTTTTGTCTTGGATGTGATCAGACTTACATGAATTTGGCTCTCTTGATCTATGATTCGAGCATAGACTACAGCGGCAAAGGCGACGTTAGACGCATCTGAAAAACCGTGAAGTTCGAAGGTCTTATTGTTCTTACCGGCGTTAATCCATCTAGGAATACGGATCTCGGCCAATCTGTAAAGATCGTTGCGAAATTTGAGCCAGTCTTCAAGCAGTGAAGGTGGAAGTTCACTGTCCCATTCTATTCCCGATAGCCAGAGCCTTTGAATGAACACTTTGGCAGTGGTAATGGCCGGTGCCATCCATCCTAAGGGATCGAACAAACGAGCAATATCAGCCACCACACGACGTTTTGTAACTGGACGTTCAACTGGAGCCAGTTTAACTGTGCACTGGAACTCGTCGGCCTTTCTATGCCAAGTCACGCCTATAATTCTCAGTACCTCGTCGGATTTTATCTCCATCTCTGTTACGGAGCTGTCCTTTCCTTCATTCATGCTATCCATCAATTTCTTATTGTTACTCGCCCACTTCTGAAGAGGAAATCCTCCGCGCAAAAGTAGTTGCTTTAGTTGTTCGTGAATACGAACTCCCTCAGACACGGAATAGCACCCAGTCATGAGGTCATCTATATAAAACTCATTCAAAACGCGCTCTGCTGCCAACGGAAACTTCACACCTTCATCGTGAGCCAACTGTTGAAGAGCTCTAACTGCTAAAAATGGCGCCGAAGATGTTCCGAACGTCACTCGCAGCAACCGCAAGTGTTGTAGCTCTTCTCCCGGATTTTCGCGCCAATAAATGCGTTGAAAATCTGTATCTGCGTCGGCAATCTTTACTTGGCGGTACATTTTCACAATGTCAGCTACCAATGAGATTGGGTAGCATCTCCAACGCATTATCAAATGCCTTAACTCAGGCTGCAGCGTGGGTCCCGTCATCAAATCGTTGTTTAAAGAGACACCATTGGAGCCAGAACAAGACGCGTCGAAGACAACACGTACCTTGCTGGTCGTTTTGTCCTGCCTCACTACAGCGTGGTGTGGTAGGTAAACGGCTTCCAGGTTGTCGCGATCGTTCACTACCTCCATGTGGCCCATGTCTAAATACTCTTGAATGACCTTGGAGTATTCCACTTTGAGATGTGGATCTTTTAACAGACGTCGTTCCAACATAAGGAAACGTTTCCGGGCAATTACTTTAGAATTACCGTACTTGCATGGTGGGTCATTTGATTTGAAGGGGAGTCTGACTATGTACCTGCCAGACTCATCTCTGCGAGTTGTTTGAGAAAATAGTTTCTCGCATTTTTGTTCCTCCAGAGTCAAATGTTTCATCCTATGAGATGGTTCAGACTCCATCTCCCAGAACCTTTTCAAAAGTTCATCGTCTGATTCTCTGGCATGCATGCTAATAAAGTGGGTCTCGCTTTTGTTTATGGTATCACTACCGAGCGAGGGTACTTTGCCAGATAAGATCCACCCTAACTTTGTCTTTTGTGCTACAACAAGACCTGACGGATCTTTAAGTAAATCTTCTAACAAGATCTGACTATACACCTCGGCCCCCAGTAGCAGATCTATCTTGTTCGGAACACCGAACGATGGATCAGCTAACTCCAAAGACGACAGACTTACTGGCAAGACTCGAACCTCTCTGCGTGGTAAGAAACAAGTCAACTTGTTTAAAACGTAGGCTTTAACCGAAATGGTAAAGCTGGGATCTAGACGGGACTGAATTTTCAAAATAACTGCCGCGTTCGACGCGATAGTCGAGTTCAGGTCACCGCCTAATCCTGAAATATAATTTGTCTCCTTGACCTTCTTGAGACCTAACATCTGAACCGCTGATTCCGTGACGAAAGGCTCGAACATCTTGCAGCTCCTTTGCAGTTAGCCAGGATGGTTTGGGGTGATTCCCAGGTAAATATGCTCTACGACACCAAGCTAGCACACGAACGAGCCGACGCAATGAAGAAAATCGTTCCAGGAAGGACTCTCCCTCGCCGATGCAGGTAAGTGTATGAGCTTGAATCACTCTATCTATTAAAAAAAACGCATCAAAATTCGTTGCTTAGTTTTAAAGATTTAAGCATACAAAGGGAAATAGGGACAGAAAAAGCGACTTTGTTTTATACCATGTAGTGATTACCAACAATAGGTACCTACTTTAAAAAAAAATTAAACCGTCACATTGTTATCATTCAACAGCTGATATTTGGAATAACGTTTTGCATTGATTAATTATCGCAAAATTAATCTACATTTATGAGCTTTTTAATAGATACAGGTACCTTTCTAGATAAGTTGTTATTTACTGGGTACAATATCCTTAATAAGAACAACTCTCATGCTTTTAGGAATAAATAAACTCATGTAATAAAAGCTTTTAGGTACGGTGCTCTAAAAAAGTCATAATTTTGGAATTGTTACCGACGCGACGTGACGCGGACATACCTACCGGCGCAGTGATGTCAGTTTATCACTTTTGATGCTAAATTTATTACTTTTTATACGGGTTTAGCGCTTTTATTTTTCGTCTAGCACCTTCTTAGCACTTTTTAAATTGTCGGTCGCCTAAAAAATTTTAACTAAACATAAAACGAGGAGCCATTTTCGCTAAAACTGGAGGATGTTCGATTAAATAATGGTTATTGAGAAAATTGACCGATGAATTCGCAGTGAATTTTGCGCTTTTGCTACTTTATTTAAAGTTTAGCATTTTTTAAGCACATTTTAGCATTTTTTTACCTGACAAAGTTTTATAAATCGATAAACACCGGCATTCACAAAAGACGTCATTGCTTACGTTCCGTAATTACGTAGCAACTTATTATCGTTGCTATGTTTACCATCAATGTGCACGTAAAATTATCGTCCATAAACAGACTTTTTTGACTTGAGTAATTTGGCACCTTTTGCGTAAACCTAGTTGGCAACACTGAACCGGCGCATGAATAGCGTAATCAACCACGAAGTAAGGTGAATACGTAATTGGTGAGCTTTCAGTCGACGCACAGTTGACCCATTTGTTCGACGCCCAATCACGGGTCAGATTCAATTCAGCTCACTTTTATTCGGTTCGATAATCCTAAAAGATATGAACGGATGTATGAAATGTCCTATTATATTTTTTTCATTATTAAACGGTTACGGTTGAGGATGCCAAGTCATGTGTGTAATTTTTCAATACCTACTATTTATTTAGAAGACGAGGTGATGCGAAAATATTTCAGTAAAAATGCGACTCTCGTAAGTACAGAAGGTAGAAATACACCGAGAATATCTCGAAGGAAATAAACATTTTTGTGAATGTTTTGTATTACGGTCTGTAATATGTGGTAGTGTCCGGCGTGAGTTAAAGGGTAGTTTATTGTTGGTTGCGGACACGACGATAAAATGAACATCGGTCCTAAGTTGGGGCCATACTGCAGATGAAACTTGAATTGCTACACGGTCAGCGTTGCCAGAAGGTTACTTTTGTCACCTTTTAGGTGATTTTAAGCCTGTCTGGTTACTTTGAGGTTACACTACTCAAAAGGTAACTTTTAGGTAACTTTTTGGAATTATTATTATTCAATTAATTTTTTTTTTTACATATAACTATTGTGAAACGGAATGCTCTTTACATTTTTAATGTTATTCCACTACGCTCATTTTGTGTAATCTTAACATGTAGGTATAGTATATAGGTAATGTTTGATTTAGAGACGACAAAATTTACTGAAATTTTCAACATTGTTTGTTTTACGCAGTGTTCTCACCTCCATTTTGAATTGTTGATAAATGCATTAAAAAAAACGGTTGCACTCCGGGAGTGCTGACAGAAGTGAAACATTAAAACAAAACAAACTTTTAACTTAAAAAAAAAACTTAATTATTAAACCACTACCAAATATATGTACAATGTACATGCATATACCTATATGCACACACTGTAGCTGCGTCTCGTAACGGTGTCGCGAGTTCAAAGATTTTATGTCATCTAAAAATATGCGTACAGCGCTAAAATAAGTTTTCACTTCAAATAGCTCTAGCTTATAAAAGTATGTAGTAAAAAAAATGACAGCTGTTAGTAACATAAAAATATGACATTGATTGAATAAAATCGTTAAAACTCATAAAACCGCTTTTCAAAAGGCGACAAAAATCAACCGTGAACGTACCTTACTACAAAATACATCGCATATTGGAAAAAAACTTAATTAACTATATTAATGTAAGTTTAACTTTTAATACATTTCACAAAAAATATGAAAGGTTACTTTTTACACTAAAAGGTTACTTTTTTATTTATGTCAGGTGATTTTTGACAAGACCGTGCTGGCAACACTGTACACGGTACCTCTGGCAGACTCTCCCAAATGCTTTGTTTATTGTTGTTACGTATTTTATCACATAAATACGCTTAACTTAGTAATAAACGAAATTAGAGTTGAGTCTTGTTTACTAATTTTATTTATATTTTACAATTAAATGAAAGTTTATTTTTACAAGTTGTTTTCGAGGATCTCTCTGAGATAAATAAATAAGTGGGTAGGAAAATTTGTTTACCGCAACAAAGACAAATTAAATTGAGTTATTTAGTGACTTAGTATGAGGAGGGTAACAAAATAAATATTAGGTATTTCAATTTAGATGCCAATTTCACACTGAAATATCTAAGAGAATCTTGCTATAAAGGTTAACAGCGAATTAAGTAAATTTTCGTTAAAAGTCTAGACGTTTCTAATTACGTTTTGGTTCTCGATTTACAAGTTATTAGGATAAATTCAGGGCAACACGTTTATTAGCCTAAAAGGCTTGAAGTTCCAATGCCTACTGCAAATTAATTTAAGACTTAAGGTGAAAGGGTACCTGCGCGCTCTCCATACAAACGTAGTCGACTGTTTCCTCCCTGGATAATGACACTAGAGCAAATATTTTTATGCCATAAAACCTATAACTGCCATGACTATGCCCCTATGTTTTGGTTTTTTTCATTTTCTAATTGTCATAGAAATTAAAAATTAAAAAATTAAAAAAAAACAAACAATAGGGGCAAGGTCATGGCTGTTATAAGTTTTATGCACCAAAAATATTTGCTCTAGTGTCATTATCCAGGGAGAAAACAGTCGACTACTTTTGTAATAGTTTGTATGGAGAAAGCCCCAGGTACCCTTTCCTCTTAAAAGACGAAATTTGTAAAGTTTGGTTATAACATGTTTACTTTCTGATCAGACTCAATAAAAAGGTAAAATAATCAATATTTTTGTAAATAAATAATGGTACTTTTTCTTTATCTCACGGATTTTAATTATATCAATTTAAAATAGTCGAACCGTTTCGAACTTGGTACATAAATCGAAGCTAATTAAAAAGTTGCTTCGTATCCCGCCTGAAAAGTTGTGAAATAAGTAACGGAAGACGGTTGTGAAGTTTAGAAAGGCATTCCGACAGGCGTACATTGCATAGCAATATAAGTTTGGTATTTAAGTAAAGGAATACTTAAGTTAGCAGAGATTAGTCTTGGCCAGACTACGATTTCTGTGGGGAATGAAAAGTAAAGTGTTAGGCGGATGACGTAGGTAAGGAAGACCTATTCTTTAAACGCTCGTTCATTATTGGACAGTCATAATTGTAGCAACGCATGGGTTCGACGCGATATTTAATAATTATAGTTATTGAATTGATGCCTTTAATTTATATTTTAAATTAAAAGAAAGCTTCAGCTAAAACAGATAGGCCTATCTAGTTTAAAAATGAGCCAAAATGTACATACTTTATATATCACTAACTACACTCCGCGATTTCACCCGCTTAAGTCCCGATCCCGTGGGAATATCAAAATGAAAAGTAGCCTATAGCCTTCCTCGATAAATGGACTATCCAACACAAAAATATTTTTTCAATTCGAACCAGTAGGTAGTTCCTGAGATTAGCGCGTTCAAATAAACAAACTCTTCAGCTTTATAATATTAGTATAGATATGACATGACGCTTGATTGACGTTTTCAGTCGACAAAAGTGCGCAGTTTACGTTGACCCAGGTACCAAAGTAAACCGCTCCTGAAATATCAACAAATCCAAAGTTATTGCGTAGATAAACAAAACGAAGTTAGTTAAAATATGTAGCTGCTGCAAACAGTCGCGATCAGAACAAGGGCTCGGCAAAATTGAAACCCGAAATAATTAATTTATAGGCCGACGATCGCGAAACAATTTTCGGGCAACATTGACTTATGGGATCAATGTTCTTGATGAATCTAATTCCTTCGGTTTAATGAAGTTATTGTATACATATAGTCAAATAACAAATTAGATTGGTGGGTACCTAGAGTACCTACCTACTTCTATTTACCTACTAGGAACTTTTGAGTTCAGTTTTAAGCAACTATAAAAAAAATGGTTGTCTGCAAAGTCGGTTTACGGACGATAGTTTTTCATGATAACGTCGTAAGAAAACGATGAAAAATTGAGATTTTTTTGTTATTCCGTTCGCTTTTATAAGGAAAAATCCTTATAAAAATCTTCTATTCGTCACTCTTCACCATAACACAAGCCCAAATCAGCGATATTATTATTAAATACTCTCATGGGACCATGACGGTATGACGTCACACATCGGGAAAGGGACCGGTCATGTAACCGGAACATGACACTTTTGTGTGAATGCAGGTGTTCCATCAATTTATTAGACGTTATCACGTCAATAAAAGTAACTAATCTAACCTAACCTACTTCTTGCTACGAACTTAACATGTTTGGATGAAAAGTCTTATAGCAGAGTATGCAATTTCCTTGGAAATTGTTAGAGAGAATCTAATAACAGGTCGAATTAATGACCTCCCTGCCGTTCACCGAGGTGCTTTAGGTACCTAGGTATTATTATATACCCCTAGTTATTTAGATGTAGACCGCCAACTCGTTAGGGGCTAGTTTAGGGCCCCTGCTAATGGAGCTGTTTATTTAATGTTTAAGGGTTACCATTATTTCAGAGCATGTAGGGTATGTAGTGCCGTTATGTTCGATAAACTATCCTAAATTGAAAACGTAAGGACAGTTTTAAGCCCTGTTAAGTTTTACTTAGTGGTCTCTTTAGTTTGTTTATGGGGCGTGGTTGTTTTATTCATGTATTAATTTCAAATAAAACCAATACCTTCTATTGACCACAAAAATGTATTTTATTAAAACGAAACAAAGATTCGAGACTCAAACTCAATTTAAAATGGCCGTACTGAGAAGTATTCTTTTTAAATCTAAACTAATAGACAACGTTCAGTGTGGCCATCATTCTAACTAGAAAAAAAATCCTATATATAGTACTAGCGACCCGCCCCGGCTCGCACGGCTATATTATGCATGTATTATACTTACATATAAACCTTCCTCTTGAATCACTCTATCTATTAAAAAAAACCGCATCAAAATCCGTTGCGTAGTTTTAAAGATTTAAGCATACAAAGGGATATAGGGACAGAAAAAGCGACTTTGTTTTATACTATGAAGCGATTCCATTGCCATAAATAACAATTCATGGTGGTGCTATTCATGGTTGAAATCCCCAACAGCCTAAGCATTTTGCTTCATCATTCCTTATTCGTCAGCAAGTGAATGGAATCAGTTGCCTACGTCAGTCTTTCCTGACGTGTACTACTATTTGGTAAAGTCACGAGTGAACAGTTATCTTTAAGGAAAGCTACATCTTAGACCGCATCGTCACCTATCGTCACGAAGGCATGATAGTGGTTAAACACCTATCAGACAAGTATTTATGCTTAGATATTTGTCTGTGGTCTGGTTGTCTCTATGTATTATATTATAAGTATATATTTACAAACGAAAAGTATTTAAGTAATCCGTTGTCTAGCACCCATAACACAAGTCTAGGTACTTAGCTTGGGGCTAGATGGCGAAGTATGGAAGGTCTTGCAATATTTATGTATATATTTATTTATTAGAAAGATGTTTATTTCAGCGGTAAGGCCGCCTATTGTGCTACTGTTTTTATAATTTAAACTAATTATCTTGTTGTCATTTTCTGTAACTTGTGTGTGCAATAAAGCGTTCTATCTATGTATCTATTTGTGCGGGTTTAACAATTTTCCTCTGTTATTTAAGATTATTTCACCTCCATGGGCATTTCTACAGACAACTGTCCAACACATATCGAAAAGCAACGGTCTGTAGAAAGCATGAGCACTTCACGAATGAATGCACATGGAGATTGCTATTGTCACAATGGTCATTGTACCGCCACGTGCCGATAGGACCGTATCGGAAGAAAGGGAAATGTCCGGTGTAATCATACATTCCTGCTTTCAATTGCTATATAGATTGCCTTTAACGAATACCTAATTTAATTAAAAGATTATCAATGTACTCAAGGGAGGAAAACTATTTACTCCTTCGAACCACATCAGAACATTACAGAAGTGTCTAGAGGAGGTTGTGAAAGAACTTAAAAAATATGTAAATTATTTATTGCATGAAAAAAAAAATTAAACCTAATTTTCTTATACAATTTTAGGAATGTGAATTAACAAAACTTGAAAGCAAAAATAAAAAATAATCTGAAAACCTATATTCCTCCGGTTTGTGGTAGTCATTCCCAAGGAGGCTCATACGCTTCGCTTCGCGCATTCACAAATATATGTGCTCCATAGTTTCCCTGACATCACCGCAGGCTCTGCCGTCATTATTTGAAGTTATCTTCATTTTTTAAAGCATGTTAGGTATTGGTTCCGTAATGCCATTTCCTTTTTCTGAGGTAATGCCCTGTCAAGGTACCAACCACAGTAAATAATAAGAACTTGAATGTTCCTAGCACAGCAGCAGCTATAGTGTTCTCAGTTGTGTTTGTATTCTCAGCTTAATTTAAACAGTTCTACTGATACCTAGTCAATTAGTTTACTCTAATAGCGCCTCTATAAATGGGATTAGCTACGATTACCAACGTTCGACGAAAACTAATCACGGCCTAACTATAGAATAGGAGGCTTTTTGTTCAATCTTTTGTTGTCAGGCGAATTTAAACCGTTTAATCCTTATGATCTTCTTTGATAATACTAATTTGTTTCTGTTTCAGTTAAATGTTTTTGTAATTTAGTTTGAGTTAATTATTAGTGTTATCTTATCTTATATATTGGGGGCTGACAGATAGCCAGCAACACTTCGACCCAATGGGATCTTTTGTGTTTACCCCTACCTTGATGTTTCTTACTCTTTGAAGAAGTGGTTATTAAATTATTAGTGTTGAAAGTACCTACACTTTGCATGATACAGCAATTTCTAAACAATTTTGCTCGTGGAGTCTTTGTACTGAAAGGAAAAGATGGCAAAGGGATGTCAGATGGAGCGCTGTCTTTCATTATCGTGACATTTCCGCTAGGAGTACCTAATAGTATCAAAGAATACTATTAGTATCTCATAGTCACTAGTATTCTTTGTATTTCGTGATTGAAAGGATATATTTTTGTAAATATTTTATGTATTTGTTGAGATAATAAAAGTTTTAATAGTTTTCAGGCGACATTTTCATCAGGCGTTCATTATCTTACGTAGGTATTTATCTACTCATTTTTCAATAATGACTTGAAAGGTCTTAAAATTTTGCGCGAAAAGTGTTTTCTAATTTAAGCCAAACGATCTTCAAAAGGCAAACAATGTGTTTATTAAGTAAATTTGTGTAAACTGATGACTTAAATTTAGGTTTTAAATTAGCATATCTAGTTATAAATTGCCGATGGCTTTATTCTAAATTAATTACACTGAAATTTGTAGAGCCCTATTAAATTAACAAAGTAACATGAGTAATGAAAAGATTACAGAAAGTTTTTAACTTTCTGTAATTTGTACAAATGAGTATACTTTAAACATGTCACAAGTTTATTGCATAGGTAAGCTATTGCATAGCTTTTATTGCGGGCTTTGAGCGCGGCGACCGAATCAAGAAATTCCGTAACGAAAATACCTAACACCCCCCACTCCGCCTACCATGTAGCTCGGCCGAGCGTTCGCTATGCAATAGCTTTACCGCGGCAGTCCCCGAGTGCCACACGTTTTTTTCCATTTACGCATTAAATATTGTTTGTGGCAAGTTGGAAATGTAAACATCAGCTGCCTTACTCTTGACTTACAAGCCCAATGTCCAATCCCAATCTCAAGCGAAAATATGTCAAATGGCACTCTTGAAAACAAGACTAGCGCCACATTGGAATTGAATTGCGTGGTAATTAGTGGAACTAAATGCCATTGGGATTGGATTACGGGATTGAGAAACGGTACTCTTTGACGCTTGTTTGACAGCTGAATATTGCATATATTGATTGTGTTTGTATTGCGGATAGTCCCAATAACTAAAGTGTAGGTAACTTTGTTGAAATTGCGAGTTTTAATTTTCAAGTAAAACTGTAGGTACATATAATGGCTCGTTTAATATTGCACAATGTTATCCTCCGTGAAGCCAAAAGGATGGATTTACGAGAAAGACGTAATTTTCGTCTGATTGCCCTCTACACCGATAAAGCCTTACCTACTATGAACGAAGACGAATGGTGAACTATGGCATCACCAAGGTAATGTTTCGTGAATTGTACCAAGAATTTGGAGCCCTTGATGCCAGTTACAACAAGTCAAATGATATTAGCTCAAAATACAAGGTTACATAATTAATATTTTTTACGTGTTTTGAACATTGCCTACCACCGTAACATTCCCTATAGTCCACAGCACATGAGTACAGAAGGACTACAGTCTCCATAGTTCCCTATTCAGTCCACCTACCCCATCTCAACACATTACTTGTAGTAAAATTTCCACAAACTGAAGAAGAAAGTAATACGTAATAAAAGACGGTTTGTAAAATTCTTTTGAATCATTTTATTTACTATGAACCTGCCATCGGGCTCAGCATTACACATTATTTGCTTGATAACTTCTGTAGCTGAGTACATTTTTTACATTTTCAGATTTTCTGAAAGATTTGGCATCCCTGCGTAGGCTTCATTCACGGGATGCATGTGGCTGTAATACGTCCATCTAAAAACGAAGAAAGGTTTTTAATAGGAAATATTCGGGAGGTCGTGGGCTTGCCATTTTTCTACAATGAAAAGCAGGCATTTCATTTCATTTGATAACACTTGATTGATTAACTAACATGCACACAACTTAATTTTACATTGTAAAAAAAGATTTTCTTACCTCAATTTCGCAGGGATTTTAATAAAATAATCACAAAATAATTTCAAAACAAACAATATAATTTTTACGACAGGACTTTGACGTGGCTTGTCTCTTTGACGAAATATTTTTTTTCTTGTTGGAAGGTCCCCGTACAATTTGCAATAGTGCCATGATTCATTTTTTATTAAATTCTTGTGTAAATACATTTAAATGTTAAGTATATGGTAGTTTTTATTGTAAAATAGCAATTAAAATAAATAATTCTAATATAATATAGTATTTTGCTTATTTTTTCGTAAGTTTTATTCTTTCATTCCATAGAGGTTAGTTAGATGGTCTGAGTTTCGTTCGTTCGATTTCGGCCTTTGTTAGTCTGTGACTTTGACGTATGTTACTAACTTCATGTCTTATTTACAATCCCGTCACAATCTCAAGGGTAACACAATCCCGGCAAAATTAATTTCAAGAGTACCAAATGACAGCAACATTGGCCTTGTATTATAATTGAATTGAGCTTGAGCTTGTATTGACATTAAATTGAAGAGTAAGGCAACAGAAATCAGACAATGTAAACTTGTTAACATTGTCTGATCTGACCAAAAGGTTGCCTGGAAGAGATTTCTTTGAACGATAAGGGCGCCCTTTTTAACACTTTAAGCTTTGTTTGTTGTTGTATATTTTATTGTTATTGAAATATTATGTTTAACAGTAAAGATTTTATCTATCATCTTGTATAGAAGGAAGATAACTTCTTCCGGATTTTTTTTAGTATAGCAAGAATTGAACCCACTACTCTTATAGAGTACATTGACTAGAATGTTCGCCTAATAGGCACTAAGCAATTGAAGTAACTTCTAAGTTTCTACCTAGTTACTGAGTATAAACATCGAAGTTTTCCTACACCAGGCACAGTAGAGGCAACTTTAAGCGAAATAAAGTTTACGGTTTCAACAGACGGACGGCATGGCTTGCATAATTATTTTGAATTGTTCGGCTCGGAACGTCACGTATGTCGTATGGCCAGTTAAATCATTGATTTCAAGAATCAAGATCCACCCTTTTCTCTTAATCTAATCTTTTCGCCTATCTAACTAATTTGCTCTCAAACTGTCAGTTTTTTATATACTCGGTCACAATAAGTTTCTTTTGAGGTGAAAGGGTACCTGCGCGCTCTCCATACAAACGTAGTCGACTGTTTCCCCCCTGGATAATGATACTAGCACAAATATTTTTGTGCTATAAAACCTATAACTGCCATGACTATGCACCTATGTTTTGTTTTTTTTTCAGTTTCTCATTCTCATTCTCATAAAACCTATAACTGCCATGACTATGCCCCTATGTTTTGGGTTTTTTCATTTTTAAATTATCATAGAAATTAAGATTAAAAAAAAAAAAAAAAAAAAAAATAGGGGCATGGTCATGGCAGTTATAAGTTTTATGCACCAAAAATATTTGCTCTAGGGAGAAAACAGTCGACTACGTTTGTAATAGTTTGTTTGTTGAAATAGCCTCCGGTACCCTTTCCTCTTAACCAAAGGCATTATTTGTTCACCGTGTACTCATATATATAGGTAGGTAGATATGGGTCTTAAAATGCACCGCGGCATTTTAAGTTACAATACCTGTTGTGTCTAAAGGTCTTTCTTGTACGTTCAATCCAGCACTAAGTATGATCATTGGTCACTTTGGTCAGGGTTGTTGAAAACTTAGAATTTTACTGCCCATTCTTCCAATTCTTTTATTAAGTCAAATATAAATGTTTTTGATCTAAAATGTTTTCAGTGCCACACATAAGCCCTGTCGCCCCCGCTGATCTCTAACCCGCGTCACACGTAGGTATATCGACCGCGCCAGTGGCGGCCGTGGCCGCGCGCGCCGTCATCAAAAGTAGGAGATTAGCAACCTATGAGAATTAAAAAATCTGTTATTGTTAGTCTTTATGGTATACCTACATAGTAGGTATATATATTCGTATGAGCCTTCAGGCGCCAGGGGTCTACTTAGCAAATAGCCATCTCATCATACCTACTTCTCTGTTAGACTACTTCGCAAGTGGCCTACTTAGCAAACAGCCAACTTCACACCCTGACTACTTCTCAAAGTGACTATTTCGCAACTGGACTACTTAGCAAACGTCCTATTTCTCATTCAGCCTACTTCTCAAAGTGACTACCTACAAGCTGTAGATGTATGTATTTCATTACTAAGTATCCGTTGGCAGAAATAAATTAATGAAGTGATGAAGTTTGGTGACAGCCGGGCGTGATGTCGTCGGTCGCTGGCGCGGCATCATGGCATCAGGTCTCACTAGGCTAGGACGCGCGGTGCAATCGCTGGCTTACAGTAGGAAGTTGCAGCTCGTCTGTTACACGCTCTTAGTAACAATCTACAAACTTGGCCCTAGTTCTGGAAATGTAAATAACGACCGCACAAGTAGAAACATTTCAACTTCTTTCCTATATTAAAAAGTAACTGCAACCCGCGGTTTCACTCACATAAAAAATAGCCTAGAACTTTCCTCACATTATGAGCCTTTGTACAAGTTTTTATCAAAATTTGACGGTGACCATGAAGAGGAAACAAAAAGATCTTTCGCATTTATAATATTATTAGGGATTTTATCATGAAATACGAAGGACTTAAGGTCTTAAGTCAAGGGAGAAAGGTTCAGGAAATGTTTTTCATGATTGTAACTTATTGAGAAAGTGTTGTACCACCTGTGCCTGTGCTACCAAAAGGGTAACGGTAAAGCAGTTAAGGCAAAAAGCTATATTACTTTTTACCCTGAAATCCTCATGATATCAAGGACGGAAAATACGGTTGCTGGAATGTTTTAACTGATCAGCCATTTAAATATTTGGTCATCAAACAAAATCATTTTGACAGCACATTTTGATAGGTACTACCACATGAGGTACTACGTTTTTGTCAGTAACAAATTATACTTGGTCAGAAAATAAATTAAATTGATAACCGAATAAATATGTAATTTGTAAGTTTTTTTTTGGATTGTTTGCACTTGTACAGTCAAAATTTTACTTAGTTAGTGAAATTATTCGTCAGCAATATTATTTCAGAAAGATTGTAAAGTAGCATATTATTATCTCCTTTTCACCATTTTATCTGTGCTGTTTGGTATTTTGGTAATTTTGCCGTTTTCGTGGAAGTTACATATTTTTGTTTAAATTATTCACGTAAATATAAAGAAAGTTGTGTCAAAAGGAAATTTAATTATTTCCATGTTTGTCCCATGTCCTCTTTAGTATTCCTGACAAGAGACTTTCTTTAATCTCTGTAAAGGTGGTGACATCGTTAAGTATATGAAAACACGGTTTTTCATAACATTTTTTCCAGAACAATTTTCCAACTTCAGCACTTGTTTGCGTGCTATGGTAAAAATAAAATAAAAAGTAGGTACTTGTACTTGTACTTGTATACGGGTAGTTTTCCGCGATTAGACCCTTTTGAATTGGGTCCTTTTTGCGTGAAGATGGAGTAGGCTTGCCCAGCACCTACTACCCCTCTCAGCTTAGTCAACCATGTCCAGAGGAGAGAACTTGTCAATACTTCTGGAGCCAACTAAGCCGCGGGTTTCATCACGATGTTTTCCTTCACCGTAAGAGCAATGTCAATTAGCGCACATACATTTTTCTTAAGAAAAATACATTGGTGCACGGCCGGCCTGGATTCGAACCCACGACCTTCAGAATGAAAGTCGAGGTATCTACCACTAAGCCAACACCGTACTGCTAAAAAGTAGGTAAAGAATAGTACATTGCGATACAAGTGTGGAAAGTTGATCATTCCATAGAGGCGGTTTATGACGCGCGAGCGGAACGCGAGCGTGGCAAAAGCCGAGATGGAATGATCAATTCACACGTGTATCGTACGACGTTTTTTATCACAGTTGCGAATAAAAAAAAAGACTTGTTAAAATTTTAATAATAAAAAGTTTTTAAGAATTTTAGGTTATGTTTACTATTTTTTGTTAATTACACTCCCGAAAGGCTAGGCAAAAGACTTTTAACCTATACAGCGTCTGACATACAATATTTTTTTAGGGTTTTTTTCATTTGTTTTTGCGTCGGCGGTTAAAAACAGAATATATTAGTTTCGGGTTTCATTAAAAACAGAATATATAAAAAAAAATATTTATGTACCTAAAGAAAAAACAAAATAAAAACAAAACTCAATTTTTAATTATTTTCAAAGACGTCACGTAATATTATCGTTCGCAGACTTTAGAGACAACCTTGTTGTTGAAAAAAGGTACCAACAAAGAGTTTTAAGCCAGCAAGGATTAAAAACTCTTTGGATGGTACCTTTTTCTATACATCAAAACAGTATAACCCAGATAAAGGAGATCATTCATGTTTCTAACAAAAAATACCCACAAAAAAAAATTCCGGCCAGTAATAAAAATTATTTGTATCTTGTAGAGAATAACATTTTAAACAATATTTACTAAGGCAACAAAGAGCTACGATCAAAAATCGTTGAGTTATTTTACATTGAAAACCCAAAAAATGCATTTTATAGGGATCCGTTTGACCACTTTTAAGATCCCACTATAACTTCTGAAAGGGTTATTGGATATACCTATGTATATAAATATAATAAAAACAGACAAAACTTATCCATTTACTACTTATTTTTATATTTTTTCTGTAGTAATATCTTAGAAGTGGTCAAACGGATCTCTACAAAATGCATTTTTTTGGGTTTTCAATGTAAAATAACTCAACGATGGTTCATCGTAGCTCTTTGTTGCCTTATTAAACATTATTTAAAATGTTATTCTCTACAAGATAGAAACATTTTTTTTTTGTGGCCGGCACGTTAATTTTTGGGTACGATTTGAACGATGTCCTTAAGAATGTTTCATCTACTATACTATATGTCATTAGCAGTAAGATACGTATTTGACATATCGGGATGACGTATTATTTTCCAACACTAGTTGGATTTTTTTTTATCGCACGCGTGTATTACGTTGCATTATGAGCCTAAAAGCGGTTTAATAAGATCCACTTTATGAGCAACTGTGATAAAAAAGAATATTGTTTAAAAAAAAAAATTCGCAACCAATTAAGATCCTCTAAGAACCTTTTCTATTTTTGAAGTCTGACAAAATAAAAAAAAATAACAAAATAATTTACCTTTTTAATACGTAGTTTGCCTTATTTTTACGTAATTCACCTTATTTTTATCTGTTTTTTAGTAATTAATTGTAGGTTTTTTTGACTAGTGCCGAAAGCTGATCGCGTACAAAATTTCACAGAAAATGTGCCGACGTATTAAAACGTAAACTCCGTAGGTGATGTACTCAAATTTCACACAAATCTCTCATACTCATAACTCATATTCATAACATATGCAAATAAGGAATATAATGCCAGCAATCTAATTAAGGAAGAGTTCGCGCATCCCCATCTTAAACCCGACAAACATTGTTTTGCGTGTGGTTAAATTCCTAAACAGTATTAAAATACGCTTATGAATCTTAATATACTTAGACCGTGGCGCCGCCACGACGTGCATTGTATAACTTTGACAAACTGTACACATTCCCGCTCAAAATTTTCATTAATTAACTCAATTATGGTACCAATTGCATATCAAATTGTGAGATTCGTAGAGATGGAATTTTAGGTATGTTTGAATTAATTTAAGGGAGGTAGAAGCGTACTATCAATATTTTGACAAGCTATACACATAGCTATAACATTGTAGGTAAAATACATAGGCACAGTATGCGTCATAAGTCCACTATCAGTGTGCTACAATAATACTATAAACAAGTATTGGACTTACGACCTTCTTCTAATAGACGTTACACGCAAACATAAAAACTTGAATTAAAAGTATTCATTGTAATTATTATTTTCAACATGTTAGCCGTGTCTTTAGTTGGTCGATTGGTATAAGCCGCCATCCGCTACACCAACCGACGTGGGTTCGATCAACAGGTTACATTGTTATTATGTTTAAATAGTGCTGCACAGGATTGTAGACTTGACGGTGGCGGTGTAGTTTTGAGCGTCTATTAGAGCAAGTTATCGTAGTTAATTCATCAAACATAGTACGTAGGTTTGTAGGCTTGCTGTATATAGGCGCTAATATCTTACTCCAGTTGATTAGAGATAGATTGCATTCAACATTGATTAATCACTTCATAATTAATCACAATACGAGATTGTACAACCTCTACCAAAATAGCTAACAATAAATTTCAAATTAAGTATTTGATTTAACTTCAGTGTAAAAAGGTACGCCTTATACACCTTTATTATATATGTGTGTGTGTATATTACTTTTGGCTTTATTCGTCGATTACCTAGGTAGGTATTTACTAATGTATGTATACTTAATACAAAAATGTTGTAGGTACTTAGATTTTATTTTATAAACGTAGAAGCCTATAGCAAGGCTTGTAAAAATCTAGTATATAAAATTCTCGTGTCATAATAATTTACCATATTCCTCCGAAACGGCTTGACCGATTTTTATGAAATTTTATACGCATATTCAGTAGGTCTGAGAATCGGCTACTATTTTTTTTTATTTTGTTTCCTTTAGTTTTTTTTTTGTAAATGGCAAAACAACGTTTGCCGGTAGGTAAGGTACAGCTAATGGCTAAAAATTGGTTACTTAATCAAACATAATATTATATTACTAGCGACCCGCCCCGGCTTCGCACGGCTATATTATGCATGTATTATACATATAAACCTTCCTCTTGAATCACTCTATTTATTAAAAAAAACCACATCAAAATCCGTTGCGTAGTTTTAAAGATTTAAGCATACATAGGCAAATAGGGACAGAGAAAGCGACTTTGTTTTATACTATGTAGTGATTAACATAAGATAATTAGTTATATTATGCATTCTTATTTTTACAGATGATTGGTCAGCGTTTGACCTCTATCACACCCGCCTAATAATGGTAAGTGACGATGCGGCCTAAGATTAGCACGCTTTCCTGAAACTGAAGAGACCTGTTCTATAGGTATATAGGTAGGTAGGTATTCTTTAATTATAGTCGTACGGTCCTAATAATTAGTTTTTATCAACCAAATGTGCTTCTCGATAGCGTGTAGGTAGTACTAGCAATATGAGCACATGAGAAAAGCTCGTCGTTCACTGTTCACAACTGATTGCTCAATTAAGTTCCGCACAAATCATCAATCAAATGGCATCGTCCTTTTTACCTTTGATTGATCCCACTCATTACGTTGTTAGACTATAGGCATATTAGAAGGGCCTTTTATAAGAAGGTATCCAGAACATTTCGACGCATAAAACTAACTACACAAAACACGACCTTTACCTAATATATACGCCTAACTAGGAAACCACTCAACAAACAACCACCACTTACGCAAAATACCAATTACGCATTACACCAACTTCGATTAAAAACTATGCATAACCCCAGATTTAGTTTAGAAACAAAAGACTATCGAAACAAAAAAAAGACGATCGAAATGGGAACAAAAGACGATCGAAAACAACGACAACGAACGGACTGCAAAAATGACAAAAAAAAGCTTCAGCCATATGTAATGTTATCATACCTACCTACCTACTTATTTTTCCCCGAGCACAAGTTTCTGTTGATAAAAAATTCACACCTAGAAAATGTTCTTGTATTAAAACGAAAAGCTTGAGTTTCCAAGTTTTTACGTGAGGCAACTTTACAAGAAAAACAAAACAAAACTGAAGCTCTGAGAGAAATAAATTCGACATTACGTACTGATATTTTATTCAAATATTTTTGCAAAAATAACATTCGTTACCAAACTTTTATTAGTAAAAAATGTTAAATTTTTCTTAGTTACAGGATGAACCAATTTCATGAATTTGGTAACAATATTATTTTGATCAAATTCCTAAGGGAGGATCAAACAATTAAGTCAACATACTAGGGGAGGTCAGAAACTCAGAAACAAACCACTCTTGTGCTCAAGGGAAAACTCGGGTTTAACTTGCCTATTTTCCTCAATCAGTGGTCAAGGAAATTATAATTCACTTATACAACTCGAAAATCTTTTGCATAATGAAGACAGAACCACTTAATAACAAACTAAGCTTGTAGAACCCACAATAACTCACCAAATTTAAAATATATTTTGTTAGATTTCAACTCATAATTATATTTATTTTAACCGATGTATTCGCGTTTTAATTTTGTTATAAACCTGACGTTTCGGGAACTTTGCAGATCCCATGGTCACAGGCAGACTGATGAATTCGTCTTACAAAAAATATTCTGTAAATATTAATAATAATTATTATTATGAGTTCAAGTCGCGAACCCCTTAGAAAATACTATTTGATTTGGTTATTTGGTTGTTTATTAGATTTAAGTATGTTGACTTGATTACTTGATTTTCCCTATTCTCTTGTAGTCTTCTTATTAGTCCTACCTACTGATCTCAAACATCAACAAATCTTTTTCAATAGTCAGATTTCCGGTTTAAAGATAGGCATAGTTGCATACATAATTCTATAAGTCTTTCTTGTTGCGGCTCGCAGTTTTCAGTTAAAGTAGCCACAATTTATTCTAAGTGCTTGCCTACTCAATTTGTACCACGAAACCTCTGTGGAGCCAAACCCCATAGATTACTGTAATGAGAAGGTTTAGTTACTACTTAGTGTAGGGCTTTAATGGCTTAATAAGAACGTTCAAGGGCAGCGCAGTAAGGAACAGAAAAATACCTTGTAATAAGAGGAAAGGGTACCGACTACCGACGCTCTCTCCATACAAACGTAGTCGACTGTTTCCTCCCTGGATAATGACACTGTAGCAAATATTTTTGTTGCATAAAACTTATAACTGCCATGACTTTTGTTTTTTAAATCTTAATTTATATGATAATTAGAAAAAGAAAAACCAAAACCAAGATATAGGCATAGTCATGGCAGTTATAGGTTTTATACAACAAAAATATTTGTGCTAGTGTCATTATCTAGGGAGGAAACAGTCGACTTGAGTCGACTACGTTTGTATGAAGAGAGCGCCGGTACCCTTTCACCTTAATGCTTTATTTACGATCTACTTAGTTAGAATTTAAGGTCATGCTTTTTAAATTTAATATGACGAAACTTTTTTCACAAATTACTGATGTTAAACAGCTACGTAAACATGGAAAGTCTTTTGTTTACAAATCGGCGTATAACGAAGTTATTAAACTGAACTTTTATCAAAGGTAACATAGCTAAAGTTTTGTAAATTACTTCAAAAGGGCAAGAAAAACAAAGTCCTCTTTTTAAACTTTTTTAAACCCTTGTTTCAGGTAGCTATAAGGGTATAGATAAGAAAAATACAATCTTTGTTTACCTATGGAGGTATCACTACCTATGGTATCACTATAATACATAGTATAAAACAAAGTCGCTATCTCTGTCCCTATATCCCTATGTATGCTTAAATCTTTAAAACTACGCAACGGATTTTGATGTCGTTTTTTTTAATAGATAGAGTGATTCAAGAGGAAGGTTTATATGTATAATACATGCATAATATAGCCGTGCGAAGCCGGGGCGGGTCGCTAGTATAATATAGTTAGCTGTTTTTTAGTTACTAATAAAGTCCGTCTCCTATTTACGTTCTTTTATAAAAATAAATATTACAGGATATTCCACACCTCGCCATCTAGCCCCAAGCTAAGTACCTAGACTTGTGTTATGGGTGCTAGACACCGGATATACTACTTATATACTTTTTCTTTTGTAAATATATACTTAGGAACATATAGGAACAACCAGACCCCAGACAAATATCTAAGCATAAATACTTGTCTGAGGCGGGAATCGAACCCGCAACCCTGTGTTTGGCAGTCCGGCATGGGACCATTGTGCCAATTGGGTTTTATATTATTATTACTAAACTAAGTTTCACCCTCGACTTTACGTTGGCGTAGGGGTTGAATCTTGCAAAATTCTTAATTAGCTGATACCTACGTCGTGTGCCAAATTTAAACTCGATTCGTTTTATTTTTTGATCTCGATTATTGGATTGATCTGTGTTATATCAGTTAGTCAATCCGGTCCGGACTTTGAATTCAGGACTTCCAATCCGACGAATTTTTCATATCACTATATAGTATAAAATAAAGTCACTTTTCGCCGTCCCTATGTCCCTTTGTATGCTTAGATCTTTAAAACTACGCAACGGATTTGACGCTACTAGTTTATTTATAAACTAGCGACCGGTTCTTCTTCAGCTTCGCACGGCTATATTATGCATGTATTATACATATAAACCTTCACTTTATCTATTTAAAAAAACCGCATCAAAATCCGTTGCGTAGTTTTAAAGATCTAAGCATACAAAGGGAAATAGGAACATAGGGACGGCGAAAAGTGACTTTATTTTATACTATGTAGTGATTAAATAGGTCAAAAAAATATTGCAAATGGGTTGTGTAAAAAATTTCAGTCCAGACTAATCATTTGTTTTGTTTTTTAAACCTATCACTGGTTTGATTAAGAAACAAATATGCAAACGTTAGGTTGACTATTTTTTCCCGTCACTACTATTGGGTAGGCAGTTAAATCGATACAAGTCATATTTGCACTAGTCTGATTAATGAATTAAAGTTAAGTAAAAATAAAGATTAAATATTTCATTGGCATGGAATTTGTCTATTAATTAAACCAGCGAGAAGTCTAAAAACAAAAAAAAAATTAATTAATCTGGACTTAAATTTTTTAGGCAGCCCATTTGCAATATATTTATAGGTCTATTTAATTTTTATATTTATAATTCTACTGTACGTGTGTATGTCACTGAACTCCTTCTAAACGGCTGGACCGATTTGAATGAATTGTTTGTATGCGTTTGGGTGGCGCCCTGGGTGTTTTAGATTCACAAATGAGCCCGGTTTTTAAAATGGCAATATAACGTTTGCCGGGATAGCTAGTTTGATATAAAATACTTTTCATCCATTAAACAGGTCGATGCAGGTCCTCCTTAAAGGGATCCTTTACTATTATAATATTAGAATAGATATAGAAATAGCATATTTTGAAATATTCTTTATGTCGACCGACGTTATTTTATAACAATAAAGCGAGCGAGCGGCTCAACTCACAATGCTCACACGTGCAAATGATACGAAATGACAGATGACTCCTGAAGCGTAACACCATACAATATACAGGGAGAATACGGGATGTTTCAGTAACACGTCCCTTATTCCATAGAATAATAAATAATAAAAAAATTCAGTTAAATAAAATTAGAAAAAAAACAAGAGACCATAACCGTAAAGTATGGAAATACTTATTCACTGTTGCGTACTTTTTACACTTTTTGTTCTTTTTGTCGTCGTCTGCTTGTCCTGAATAAGTAAAATGTTATTTTTTTCTTTTCAGAAAATATTAAAGATGTTATTCTTGTTAAAAAGTTTTGTTTGTCGAAGTGTGGAGGTATTCACAAACAAATATTTTAAAATAATTCAATTAATATAACGCTTCGACCCAGAAGCCTTATTTTGACGTGATAACGTCTAATAAATTGATGGAACACCTGCATTCACAAAAAAGTGTCTGACGTAATATTGTGTGACGTCATGCGTCATGGTAACATGACCATGACGCGTCCGTTCCCGTTAGGAAACAGCGTATTCAATAATAATATCGCTTATCTGGGCTTGTATTATGGTGACGAGTGACGAATAGAAGACTTATCGGGAAGTGTGTCCGCTGTGTAGGAAAGAAATATACAGGGTTATTGGAAATTATACTAGCAAGCCGTTGAGGGCTACTTCTG
Source organism: Idaea aversata (assembly GCA_907269075.1). NCBI lineage: Eukaryota > Metazoa > Arthropoda > Insecta > Lepidoptera > Geometridae > Idaea > Idaea aversata. The sequence continues at coordinate 8,051,497 of OU026084.1, forward strand.
TGCACCTAAACAAACAACTTTTGTTCTACGACTTTTGGAAATTAAAAAAAATAATGGGTTATAGGTTATGTAAATTCGAAAAACAGCTGATTTTTTAAAACAAAGGTCATTTGGACCAAGAACAGTAGATAAAACTTAAAAAATAAGTCAAATTTTAAGGTTATAATGACCTCTCCGTGTAAGGAACAGCTGATTTTCAGGTAAACCTAACCTCAAAAATTTTCGAAAAGTGCACAGAAGTAGACCTCAACGGCTTGCTAGTATAATTTCCAATAACCCTGTATAATGCAATAAAATATAAAAGTACCTAAGTGTAATTGTTTTTTAATTTTTCATCGTTCTCTTATCACGTAAAATGATCGTCCGTAAACCGACTTTACAGACAACCAAAATCATATTACCTAAACACGCGTACCTACCTTTTGTAGGTAGGTACGAAATAGTACCTACAAATATCTAATTTGCTTTGTGTTATATCGTTCAAGAACAAGTACGAGTAACTCGTACTTAAAGACCCATTCAATTGACACATCTTGTATCAAACATTTCTCCTTGCCGAACCAACCCAGTGATAGAGTATGTTGTTATGAATAAAGCCCAATTTTCCGATTGTAGACGTTAAACTAGGTCACACGTATTTAAGAACATCAATTGAGTTTACTAAGGTATATAATATTACGGCCTCTTTAGTTTAGAAATCGGAGTGATCTTTAATAAAGTCCATAGCTATGAAATATTTACATAAATAGGTCATCCATCTTGTTTGTATATTGTTTAACGTCATAATGAAGGCAAAGGGTGAAATCGGAACCTCTCGGGGCCATAATATAATAATGCTGTCCCTTATCTAGGGGATTGATGGCTCATCAATTCGATTTATCTCTTCACTGATGACTAGTAGCTGTTATCTTCATGTTATAATACTGGATAATATTTAATAGGATATGCCATAACTTGGAATATTATAGAAATCTTATTATAAATAAATAAATAAATAAATATTGCAGGACATTCTACACATCGCCATCTAGCCCCAAGCTAAGTAACTAGACTTGTGTTATGGGTGCTAGACAACGGATATACTACTTATATACTTTTCTTTTGTAAATATATACTTATAATACATAGAAACAACCAGACCACAGACAAATATCTAAGCATAAATACATGTCTGAGGCGGGAATCGAACCCGCAACCCTGTGATTGGCAGTCCGGCATGGTGACCATTGTGTCAACTGGGTCGTCATTATAGTTGCCTATTCATATCAACCTAAACTACATATTATTTAAACTACATATCTATACTAATATTATAAAGCTGAAGAGTTTGTTTGTCTGAACGCGCTAATCGCAGGAACTAGTGGTTCGAACTGAATAATTATTTTTGTGTTGGATAGTCCATTTATCGAGGAAGGCTATAGGCTACTTATCATTTTGATATTCCCACGGGATCGGGAGTTACGCGGGTAAAACCACGGAGCGCAGCTAGTTCATAATTAAATGTTTAAATATGATTGAAATTGTATCATTTTAGGGTTCCTACCTCAAAATGTAAAAAAGAGAGTGATTATAAAGGTTCTTCCTTTAGAAGATTACTCTCTTGTCCGTCTGTCTGTCCGTGTTTCACCACTGCACCTAGGTACCTACTCTAGGTATTGAAAAAAAAGCTGACATATTTGGTCTGGTGATAGAGCCAGAAGAAGGCTATAGTAACTTATATCCTCGACAAGATAGGCCTATCGCGTTTGGACTCATTAAAGTCGTCTTGATGAGTAGGTAGGTAATTTAGGTGCTGACAATCTGGCGATATAGCCAGAAGGTGGCATAGGAGCATAGGATTTAAACTCGCACAATTTGTATTTCAAGTACGTAGTTATTATCCCGTGTCTTAAAAAACGTAAAATAAAAATTCGCGATTGAGACGATAGGCACCTATCATTTAAATTAGATAAATCTATCGTATTTTGAATCTTTCGTCGTTTTATTATACATTTTCGTACCTACTTTACGCTGAAAAGTAGCAATCGATAAAAAAAACTCGTTATAATGGTTTAAAATTTCGGGAGTAGGCAAATACTTACCATTTCTTACTTCTTTATAAGTAAAGAAGCGGTATCGTAATGCGACAACAATAGAATTCCTTCGGGAAGTCAGCTACTATGATCCTACAGGATAACAACATCAAGTGATGCGAATATCGTAGAAACAATAAGGAACTTTCTAGAAACCCCTTGTGACGTCACACAGGGAGCTCGGTTGATTGTTCCTCGGGGATCTGCCAGACCTCAATGCTTGTTTCGTTCCGCAGATAAACTGTTATTGGTTTCAAGGAACGTGAGAAAACTACGTTTTATAGGCATCGAAGATACAGTGGTATCTCGTGGAACTGTTGATCCATATTGTTTAGTTTTCATGTTGGATCCGCTTAGAGTTAGTATGGAAGCACGTAGAGAGATTTACTCGGTTTCCTCTATTTATAGTAACTGACCAAATCGGTTTTATTTATGAACACTGCGCTGGTACCTATTCAGTCCACTCTCTCTCATCACAATAACCCAAGTACTTTTCCCCTTTAGTTTATCAATGAATCAACCCCAGCAGGTTTCATTTTCAAGTGCAGACAGGAATAATCGTCGATTTGGTATCCACATCATACTTTGCTATCAAACTTGTAATTGTAAAGGGCCTATACGTGTTGGTTTCGACTTGACGCACACTTTTTCAAAGGTCCGGGTCTCCATAGCCCCGTGATACGGGTATGGGTATATGGGTATGGACACAACAGATAAGTATGGGTACTTGCACGAATTAAGAACTTTAACTATATTATTGGCAGGTCAAATGGAATGTACCTACTCTCCATTCCACCCCATCTCTTTACAGTTCAATGCAAACCTATTCAACGATATCAATATTCCAATACGTAACATATTTCACGCACATCAATTGACATACAATATATGGGCAATGAAAATGAATTAACGATCTGTGCGATACGTCCTTCGTCATTGTATTTAACTGTCAAGATTCTCGTAAAATCGCTTCAGTATCCGGTAACTAAAGGTTGCAAACAGACTACAGATATTCTATCAACCGATAACTCGCTGACGATCCAATTTAAAGACTTATATCCTTTCAAATCTTCGTAATCTCAACGTACAGCAAGTAATTGAACCCCAAGGAAAATAATGTTGTATGAAACTCTCAAGGGAGATAATGTTGTATGAAATTCCCAAGGGAGATAATGTCGTATAAAACTCACAAGAGATTTAAGTGTTTTGAGTTTGGAACGTTGAAGTTCGTATGAAAACTCTTAGCACACGGGCATAATGCCCTTCACAAAGAAGGCAGTGGTCTACAAAAATCTAGTAGGCTACGATTCTGACGTATACTAACTTTTATTCTCTCGCGGACTGTATGAAATGTAGAGTATGCACTTCGGAATAAAGCATGTCTTCGTCTCTACATAACTCCCTCGTGTTCAGGGTCCAATATGCCACCCGTGATGTAAGACTCTGCTTTACTCCCTTAATGCATGATCTACTATTTTATTTGTCATCAAAATTTGAACGGTCAGTAAATAAACTGATAGAAAAGTATTTAGTCTGTTTTTACCCCAAGAACGTGTTTACTACTCAAAACCCGTGCAAACTGTCATGATCACGTTCACTCTAAATCGATTTTAATGACCTACCCACGCTCTACCGAGGGCGCAACAGCTATGACACTGTAAATAGGAGCAGTAAATAACTATTACGCAACTAGAGTATATAATACAATGATCTTTTCTTTAGAAATGTTCTTCTTCTTTGTTAACGTTTTTGATTTATTATTATTTTTGAATAATAAATAGGTCAGCGTTTGACCACTATCTTACACGATGGTTCTAAGTGACGATGCGGTCTAAGATGTAGAAAGGTTACCATGGTAACAAGCCGTGGCCGAAGCCTCCCACCAGGAGATTGCCCCTTTACCGCCACCCATGGTCACGTGTGCATCTACCCCCAAAAACCAAAAAATTCCCAAAAGTTTACTTTAGGTACTTAATAACCTAACCAAGTTGTTAACATTTTCCGAAAAGGCTTATGTTTAATTTAATTAGAGTATTTTCATCACACATTATCATCACTACGCAGAATAGTATTCATAGAAGTTAATGTAATTTTATTACTTACATAATTACAACCTTAGTACGTAACTGTGTCTAAATCTTAAGATTAGATAAGTTATTTGCATGAAATTAGGCACATTCTAACGTAAATCAATACATACATGCGTGTCTCTTAAAGTTATTTAAAACGGAATATTTATATCATGTTTATTGTTTTTATATTGTGGAGCTCGATAACTTTAATAGCGAAAATAAGAGGTATGCCCCAAATGCGGGTGGGGAATAGTGGGAATTTGGCGTGGCATCATCCCCCAAATTCATAATCAAACCAATTTGGGGATGATGGGAGGTGACAGTTGCATTATCCCCCAAAGTGTTTCTTAACTAGAATATAACCATGGTTGTTTTAAATCATATTAGGTTTTAGCTTTTAGTAGTTTTTAAAGTGTAGGTAGTGCTTTTTATAAAAAAATGGAGAAGGCTCTCAATTAAAACGGAATATTTATATCATGTTTATTGTTTTTATATTGTGGAGCTCGATAACTTTAATAGCGAAAATAAGAGGTATGCCCCAAATGCGGGTGGGGAATAGTGGGAATTTGGCGTGGCATCATCCCTCAAATTCATAATCAAACCAATTTGAGGGATGATGGGAGGTGACAGTTGCATTATCCCCCAAAGTATTTCCTAACTAGAATATAACCATGGTTGTTTCAAATCATATTAGGTTTTAGCTTTTAGTAGTTTTTAAAGTGTAGGTAGTGCTTTTTATAAAAAAATGGAGAAGGCTCTCAATTCGTCGCGAATGCCTTTTGTTATTTTTATAAATGTATGCAAATTGGAAGCAAATATTTTCGTATTTTTCTGAGAGAAATTTACCTTACCAAAGGTTGGCTTTTCAGAAAGGCTTATCCATCATTGGTGTTCGATCCATCACGAGAAACGTCATGTGACCTTCGTTTTGGGTCTGGCGACAAAAGCTTACGTATGCCGACTTGTAACCTTTCCATTGCAAGGCGACCTTTTCTATCACTCTTACGATTTGAATTTTAAAAGATTTTTCTGACTGTTTGATGAATAGTGAAAGTAAGCCACACGTTTTTATAATCAATTTTGATAGAGTCTCTCTATTTACCTAAATGTGTTGACATCGGTATAAACCTAGATGAAAGGTTTATTCAGAAAACCTGAAACATGAAATGTATCTAAAAAAGTTAATATGAAGGTCTATTATATCACCATTGTTCGCGGGTTGGTCCCCACCTAGCCGAGAAAAAACGTAACGCGTTACGTGAAAAACGAAAAGATAAAAGTGAATATTCTTACGGTATAACGCGAAACATGGTTTCTGGCCCGCTAACCCGCCTTATAGAACTTCGTCCAAAAAAAAACTTCGTTCCAAGCGCGGGTCCGTTTCGTTTTCTTTTTTTTCAATGTCAATTTTACAAAAAAAAAACGATAATAGAAAGTAATCTTGTCAAAGGGGACAGAATCGCGGACCAAGTTTTGAGCGATCCCAACTGACGGACAACGACGTCCCTTTACCCCATAAAACTATGCGGTATATACGATAAATTAATTCTAATCACCTAGGACAAGTGTTACGTCATGGTCGTAAGTGGTTGAAACCCGTTAGTTATGCGCGAGGGTTCCGAATATATTGTGGTGGAGTTGGGCGCTTGCAGCCGCTTTAGCGGACTAATGGCTCCCTGTCACACTTCGTTATTCAATTCGTCCGTATCCCGAGGGCAGCCAAACAAATGGTCGATAGAGTACGTGCTATAACCCGAATATCGGATGCGTATGTATTTTTAAGCGATTGAATGTATTTAGGATAATGTTCGAAATTAAAGTATGGTATGTTTACCGTAGCCCTTTTTTTCCAATAGTTTTCCCGTAAAATAAAATTCGTAGCTATAGATAATTATTATGGGAAAACTTGAGTTCTGGAAAATTAATTCTGTTTTGAGTTGTTACCTTGAGACTTTGAGACATTACAAAGGAGTTCTTTGGCAGTTTATCAATAGCTATCTTCTATACATTTAAAATCCTTTGCCCTGACTGACTGACGGATCAACGCACAGCCTAAACCGCTGATCGTAGAGACCTGAAACTTGTAGAGTGTGTTCTTTGTATGACGTAGGTATTAGATAAGAAAGGATTTTCCGGAAATTCTACCCCTAAGGGGATGAAAAATGGGGGCAAAGTTTGTATGGGACAACGTGATTCCTTGGTCAATTTCCGACTTAAACGCGGACGAAGTCGCGGGCAAAAGCTAGTCACTTATATAGCGCTAAATCAGAGGTTATTTGATTTTCAAATATATTTCAGCACCTAAGCGTTCTGTAACTTTTTGAGCATAACAAGTGACTAACTCGACAAGTTTATTTGTATATCTAGTACCTAACTAAAGAAAAGCCGCGATCTGTCACTGCATGCGATTGCAATGCCCGGCAGGGCCTATTATGTGAACTTGTATGCCTATTGTGACATCTATTGTACGGTCAGCTGCATAATTGCAGACCCACCGTAGAGCTCCAAAACGGCTGTTATGAGAATGTTTTCAACACAAGCAAGATTCTAGACACCTGCTTTAGGTAAAGTTTAAAAATTATTAAAATGCAAACATTCCAATATTAGTAATTTTCGAACTCTACCGAGGGCTGCAATTATGCAGCCGACTACCTATCATATCATTTCATTTAATTTATTTTTTAATTTATATAATGTATTCAGCAAATAAACGAAATTAAATAACTTAAGGATGTATTTATTTCTAAGTACGTTTGTCTAGTCGAAATAACCAACTTAAAATTGTAAATTAGCGCTTACTCTCTTCATTGTTTACCTAACCTACATAAACAAACATCTTAAACATTCACTGAAACCCTCCAGACCCAGATATTTCAGTAAATATTCACAAAATAGCTTTATTAATGAACATGGATCGTTATTAATGAGGGTCAGAGCAGCATCGTCAGCTGGTATCCGAAGGATGCCAATAACTTGCGGTCACTGATGTGCTATTGCTAGTGACAGCTAGGTGTCAAGTTATTGGCTTTGGATTAGTTGAACTGGGGATCCAATATACGTAGCATTGGTGTCCTGTAATAAGATTTATGGTAATTAGAGCAATGACTTGACAGTTTTTTTTATAGAAGATCGAATTTTGGCTATAAATCACGTTTACATTTGACGAGTTAAGATTGTCGCTTTAGAGCGAGGACTTTCCATTTTTTTTTATAGAAAATCGCATTTTGGTTGAAAATTTAAATTACGTTGACGTTTGACGAGTAAAATTGTCGCTCCAATTGAGTAGTAGTGGTCCGTAGTTGTTGAATTCGTCCGTTTTAAATTAAAATCTCTCATAGAAGTCAATGGGATTCTCGTATAATTATGTGGATGGATAGGTTTACCTAGGCTACGTTTGAATCCAAAAGTGTGGTAGTTACAGAAAAATGTTGTGACTTATTTTTTTGAAGTGATAATGTCTTATAAATCGATGAACACGGTTTTCACAAAAAATGTGACGTCATCGCTCACGTTCCGTTATTGACAAGGTAACCATATCAACGTATTATCGTTGCTATGATTACCATCAATGTTTTCTTATGACGTTGTCACGTAAAATTATCTTCCGTAAACTCACTTTACAGACAACCCTACTGGTTGTCTGTAAAGTCGGTTTACGGAAGATATTTGGTTCTTATAAATCGATAAACTAACGTCGTAAGCCTAGTAGTCTACATTCTTGCATAGTCAACTACAATTAGTAAGATTTGTTTTTGAGGTATACTTCGACGACACTTTGCAATAATCACTATCCTATCACTACATAGTATAAAATAAAGTCACTTTTCGCCGTCCCTATATCACTATTTCCCTTTGTATGCTTATAGATTTTTAAAACTACGCAACGGATTTTGATGCGGTTTTTTTAAATAGATAGAGTGATTTAAGAGGAAGGTTTATATGTATAATACATGCATAATATAGGCGTGCGAAGCCGGGGCGGGTCGCTAGTAAATAAATAAATAAATATTGCAGGACATTCCACACATCGCCATCTAGCCCAAAACTAAGTTACCTACTAGACTTGTGTTATGGGTGCTAGACAACGGTTATACTTTTCTTTTGAAAAAATATACTTATAATACAAAGAAACAACCAGACCACATACAAATATATAAGCATAAATACTTGTCTGAGGCGGGAATTGAACCCGCAACCCTGTGTTTGGCAGTCTGGCATGGTAACCATTGTGCCAACTGGGTCGTTATAAATAATTGATTTCTTTAAAAAAAATTCGAAATTCGATTCGAAAAAATAATAGCAATTGTTCATGAATTTAAATTCTTGGAAACGATTTTTCGATAAAAATGTTTCGTCTCTGCACCAACCCATACATACGTAATACGTTTCCTAACCCTCAAAAAGGAGTTTTTATAACATTTTTCCATGAAGCACAAAACTGCTACAAAGCTTTTTAGACGTGTAACTAAGTAAAAAGAAGTAAGGTATTATGCTCTTTGTGCTCAGTGTTCACCTACACTGAGATCAATACAAAGTATCACATCAAAGGATTTGTGGAATTTACTCTCAATATTATTATAATTTATGAACGTAGCGCTGTCGATATGTCTATTGAATTTATAACAAAACCTATTCGCGGTGTGCGCCAAGAGTAATGACAAAGCCTTTTGTTGTTCTGTTGGCCTTTTTCATATACTACATACGAATACAACAATATAAATATTTTCTTTCGGATATTTATTCTTTGTATCTGTAGGCGCCTATTACAATATATCAAACAGCAGGTAAGTACTTGGATCAATGCCTTAGCCAATACCTAGAGTCTATATTCTTCTTTTTCTCCTACGACGTTCAAACTATGGACTTACATACATAGGAATTGTGTTTACGCCGAAGTGGTAAGACTAGAAGCGCGATAGAGGTGTCTTAGAAACAGTTATTAGGGTATCAACCACTAAAATCCATAGAATGATATTCCTACTGTCGTCAAGGTGAAGAAATGCTTTTAATTGTCATACACTTCGAAACACGATTAGAATGATTTGCCATGATAGGAAAAAATCGTCATTTTTTTGAACTTTTTCGATTTTACGGCGATTGTAAAGAAAAAATAAGTACAAAATTTATGTTTTCATAAACTTTACATCAAATCCCATATGGTAGTACAAATGGTTTTTCACTAAAATAGATGTGAGTCTTTTAATTACATAAAACAGTTAAATTTTGACATTAGTCGTGCAAATCTAGGGGTTTTTAGGTCCACTTTAAATTAAATAAAATGTCATTTTTAAATGAAAAAAAAAAACCAGCCAAGTGCGAGTCGGACTCGCGCACGAAGAGTTCCGTACTATATTCTGTTTTTAGTATTTGTTGTTATAAAGGCAACAGAAATACATAATCTGTGAAAAATTCAACTTTCTGGCTATCATGGTTCATGAGGATACAGCCGTGACTGACAGTGGAGTCTTAGTCATAGGGTCCCGTTTTAACCTTTATGAGTACGGAACCTTAAAAATAAGAAATTTTAGATGGAACAAAACCCGTGTGATACATCTTACATGTTTTGGTCGGATTTACTTTTAACAAAAAAGGCATCAGGTAAGTAAGTTATAAGCATACTTCCAACTTTTTACAGGGTCGAATCAAAGTCCCAAACAGAGCTACACTAAGTAGTCCCAGTAAAAGCTTTTAAAACAAGTATTTATCTTTTGTCTTTCTCTTCTAGCTATGAAGCACGTCAATTTATAAAATTGCATAAACTTTTACGGAGTTTTGACTTGATTGATTGCTATTTTTGGTTCCGTTTTGTGCCTACTTATATTATTTGACGTAAATTTAACTTTTCACAAAGCGATTAAACCATTAAAAGTTTGGAGTTTATATATAAAAAATACATAGATAAAAAAGGTTTCTCGAAGCAAGAAATAATTGACGCTAGATAATAATTTCTACTTTCTTCAAAATAATAAGCATTGTTCTTGAAAAATATTGCTTCTAAATTGTTTACCATTTTAAAATTTTATACTAAATCCAAGAATTTATTGTCTTACTAATGGCGCCCCGCGGTTTCACCCACGTAAGTCCCGATCCCGTGGGAATATCGGGATAAAAAGTAGCCTATGTGTTAATCCAGGTCTCCAGCTATCTAGATACTGAGTTTCATTGCAATCGGTCCAGTAGTTTTTGCGTGAAGGAGTAAAAAACATACATACACACTCACACGCACACAAACTTTCTCATTTATAATATTAGTATAGGATATTATGTCTTGCTTCAAGAAATCTTATTTTCTGATTAAGGTTTGGAATCTAAAAACCTATACCACATAGAAAGTTTCTTTACTCATATGTCTATAATAAATAACATAGTGGGCGTAGAACTTTTCACTTGTAAATAATTTTCCAGCACACGAATGTGTGATACTCAATAGGCACCTACATTTGATCACTCATTCAAATTAATTACCTACCCTGCGGAGAAATTTATGGAGTGTCTCCATACCCTAATCTTTGAATGTTTGGCAGGAGGTATACAAGTAAGTACTTAATACTCGAAGTACAAAGGACTCGAATTATCTGTTCACCGTCTCGTGAATTTTCCACTTATTTTCACCCGTCTCAACGCAAAACCAAACCTGAAATTAATTTGTTCATTTCACGAGAGATAGCAACGTTAGCTATATCTACCTACTGCCTGCTTACTATAGTCAAATCTATGCGATTGTCTTTTTCCTCATGATAAAAGTGAAAAACGGAGGAAGTAAATTATTTTTGAAGTGAAAACTTCTTTAGCGGCTTTGAGCACTTTTTCTGTAATGGGTATAAAATCTTAAACTCGCGTCAGGACACGTGACCTGATCGAAAAAGCGTAAGGCGGATGGAGAGTAGACAGCTATCCCCTCTCTACGGCGCGGCGAAAATGTATGCCTGGGCCTACTGTTTTTAATTTGGCTGTGAGTGTATTAAGACGTACATATGGTATTTTTTAACGGACGACAAATGTAGGACGACAAATGTCGGACGACAATTTGTTGGACGACAAATGTCGGACGACTATTTGTTGGACGACAAATGTCGGACGACTATTTGTCGTCCGACTATTTTTTTTTTTTCATCTAAAACTCTTTTTGCGTATGTTCTCGCGACATATGAGATTTTACACAGATATACAGTTTTCACTTCTGCCTGCACTCCCGGAGTGCGCTGTTTTTTTTTAATTCGAGATATTTTACTCCTACGTAAAAAAACGTTTCCATTCCTTTGAGAAAATGGATATTTAATTAAGAATTCGCTTTCCTACAGTGTTAAACAAATAATGTTTACGTCACGAATAAATTGAAGGGCTTTACCTACTTTTTGACTTTGATTAAACGAATTTTGTCAAAGTTTTTAATGTTTTTAAGTAATACACTTTTGTCGGTACCTATAATTTAAATTGGCTTCTAACATTGTCAAAGAGATTTAACCTTAAAAACGAAAATTGATACCCAGCTCTTAAAGACGTTCAAATATTTTTTTAGTACAAACTCATGTCGTCTACTTTGTACGAGCTATCAAAAAGCGATAGGACAGTAAAACGGAACGTAACCGCTACACGTGTCGTGTCGAAGTAAAGTACCGTCTCAGTTGAAGAAGTTTGCAGTGGTAGGCGTCATGTTCTCGATAACAATAAAGATGTTGATTGGAAAACCGAATTGTCGCCGTTCCCTGACCCGGAAACTATAAAAAGTTTACGATCCGTTCCACGGAACTCTCTCGGCTCCTACTGCCGAACTCCGGGTGTCCTTTTTACGACCAGATTAAGATTAAATAAAAAATACAATGCGGAACGTTTTCCCTAAATATCTGTTTCCTTTGTTCTTGGATAAAGCATGTGAAAACTGTAAATGGAACCTTCCAAACCATTTTTGTTAGGTTAAAATAACCTCAATTAAGATTTCGTTATTATAGGAATGAAGTTAAACCTACCATTAATGTAGTAAATTAAAACTAAACATTGGCTTACGTAGTCATTATTACACTTAAATAATTTCTCGTTTAATTGCTGACGTAATTATTAAAATTCCTGACGCTTTGATTCTGGAAAATTTTGATCTATAATTGGGTAGTAGTCAGTATATAGGTACTTACCAGAAATTTTAACTTGAACCCGGTTTTCCCGGTATATTCGGTTCCAGGATTTCCCGGTTTTATGCCGTTTTATAGAGTGCTCTTAATTTAAAACTCAGGTCTATATTCATTGCAACTTTTTTATTAAACATTATTATTGCTACTTATTTTAATAAACTAATTATAATACTCAAAGTAAGTACCTACAGCTCTAAAAGTTACTTGAATCGAGTGTAGTACTTAGGAGGTAGGTAAATATTGGAGCTCAGAGCAAATTGAGATCAAACAAACTAAAGCACACAATTTGGAGTACTAGTCTGACTAGTTTCCGGTTTGATCGCGATTGTGCAAACTCCTTTATTACTTGTATTTTATTAGTAAAGGGTTCTGTTACTCACACAGTCATAGGTTTTATGGTTCTTCAAATAATTATTCTTAAATTATATCTTAATATTTTTTTATTTTTTTACATAGCTTTTTTACATCAGCTTTTGACCACTAATCACCTGCCTGATGGTAGGTGACGATCATCATCATCATCATGGCGTATGGCATTCATCCTGCGTGGATCAAACCTCTATATCCAAGTTTTTCAGCCAGTTTGCGGCGGCAGTTGTAAGTTTATGAACTTCCGACATTCCACTGGGAAAACGGCGAAGTGGGCATTCGTTTACCACATGGGAAAGGGTTTGATCAGGTGCTCCGCAATCGCACTGTGGTGACGATGCGGCTTAAGATGTAGCACGCCTTCCTAGAAGATACCTATTCACTCGCGACTTGTAGACCCCCAAATTATACACGTCAGGAAAGACAGACGCAGATGTGAGAAGTGAGAAGTTAGAAGTTAAATGTGTAGAAATAGAATTAAACAGTAATTTACTTATAACGTCCTTGAGTAATTGATGTTGGAGCACAAGTTGGAGTGTGACACAGAACACGTTTCGTATATCCGCATCGCTACCGGAATTTTTCAAAACAACAAAGTTGAGAACTTGGTTTCGGAGTGTTCAAGATATTTTAGAAGCTCTACCTACAAAAATAGATACCTAATCATTTATGGACAAACACCGGTGATCAGTTTCACTTTCAAAACAGGGCTAGGTTCTATCTACTTTCTCTTAAAAGTTTCGTCTATCTAATTTATTTTTATGTAAAGATTGCAAAGGTACGTCGGATTTTACCAGTTAAAAATGTTTTATGGTCAGGGTTAAGCAAAGTCTGGTGCACTCTAAAAAAGAATGAAAAAAACAATAAAAAAAATAATGTAGGCAACTAAAAATTTTCACTCTTTAATCTCGTTCTACTGGCTCAATTCTAGTAAATTTCTTAGTAAAAATTCACTAAATTCAAAAGCGTAAAATTGTTAAAGAATTTTCATCGCGTGTCCGTCTTGGACTTGAATCCGATAAACTCATTATCATTAGAGACGAGAATTCCAATCACTTACATTAGCGCGGAGTAAATTGACTCCCAAAGGTAGATTCTGTATAACTAATTGAATTAGATGCGTGGAATTCATTTTTGCAACCTTTTTAACCGACTTCAAAAAAAGAAGGAGGTTCTCAATTCGGATGTATGTATATTTTTTAATGGATGTTCTTGGGGTCATTTAGATTCCTAAGGTATCTATCCTGGAACATTTTTACAATTGTTAACGGGTAGTGTTGCCGTTCGATAGTCGACTATCGCTGAATAATCGATAGTCTATTGATAGTTCACTAAAAACCGACTATCGATAGCTCAAAACGAAGCAATACTATCGATACAATGGTTGCTATCGAAGAATAAACTATCGATTATTTTAGACTATCGATAGTCTGTTGCAAATTGGCAGACTATCGATGGTCTAAAATAATCGATACTTTTGATTGTATCGATACTATCGATAGGCTAATCGATAGTATAGGCTTTTTCAGATAAAAACTACGGTAACACTGCTAACGGTTTGAACGTGTTGCCTCGATTCACAATAGAGTAATATCTGTACTTCTTTATGGTTGCTCGACAAGGTTATATTCAGCGTCTTATTCCGTATACACGAATTCACATTGTTACGAAACCAAGGCCATTTCATAGTCGGACATTTCACAACCTGTAACATGTTGTTAATTACTTATTCTATGTAGGTGTACTTACCTACTTGAATTGACCTAAAGCGCTCAATTGAAATTATTTTGCACGTGTGAGATTAACGTTTATCTCTTAATTACATCATACATTACATAACTGATTAGAGAAACATTAGAGCAAGGGAAGCCGCTAATTCGAATTTACTTAATCTCCGCAAGTTGTGGCTAATCGCAATCATGTAAACATTTGAATAGCTCTCTATACACGCTCGGTTAATGTACCTATCCGATCCGACCCTTCTCGCATCCGCTTAGAATTCACTAATTACTATTTAAAGGAGATCTGCAGATCTTCATAGAACCTTGGGCTTAAGATGAACAAAAATGAAAAGTGACAATTTGCAATCCACATTTAATAGTAATTTTATAAATATCAGCTTCATAACCCTAGCACTCCGACATTATGAGATATTTGCAGTCATACTTGACCAAGTTATTGTCAATTTCATTACTTAATTCACTGTATTTTTATGTTTGCTATCACTCCTAGTTACCTTTAATGAAACTTAAGATTTTGCCGCATCTGTCTGTCAGTGCCTGCCTTTGAATATAAAGCCAGTCGATTTGGAAAAAACTCGAAAAATACACAAAACATACCGAAGATTTACAAAGCAAAAAAGCAATGAGAACAACAAACATCTGTCAATCAATCTCAGAAAAAAAGTGCCACAGATTCAATATCGATCTAGGCATAATCGATTAATAAATCGATAGAATTTTTATTTCGGTCGATTAACTTAATAATTGATTGTAGCTTTAGTATTAAACACAATAATTATCTTTAGTTGTTCACAAAATGATAGATTTCATTATTTAAAAACCACTCACCTCCAAAGTACTAGATAAAAACGAACAAAACGTAAAAGGGAATGTATCGGTAAAAAAATATTATTCGATTCTAAATCGTTCGATTATTATTGACCAAGCAATTATAGTCACTCCTGTTTTTAAGAAATTGCCATAACAAAAAAAAAACATGAAAATGGTAGCTTTTTGAGGTAAGTGAACCTGTGATAAATAATATTTTTATAGTAAAAAATGATTCCCGAGTGGTAGGAGAAATCTAATATGCAGGCAAAAGACTAAAAATATAGCACTATTCTTTGAATATATCAAACATTCTTGTCTATCCAAGCCCAAGCTTGCATATCTCCTTTAGAATCTATATTAATTTTGATATTGTACAAACGGAACAAATACAAAAGGAAATAGATAAAATTAGTATGCGCGAGGATGCAAACTACCCACGGAAAACGACGTGAAACTTAAAACAATAGAGATTTCAATGCGATACTGTGAGATAAAATAGTATTAATAACATACGACTAACGAACTGGACATGCTTGGATGCAGTTTCTCTATAAGTGTAATTAATGAACACGGAAAAATACTTCAATTTAAACTTAAATGTAAACTACTCGTTTTGTTCAGACATGAATTTATTAAGGTAAAAGGGTACCGGCGCTCTTCCCATACAAACGTAGTCGACTGTTTCCTCCCTGAATAATGACCCTTGCACAAATATTTTTATTGCATAACACCTTTGCCATGACTAATGACTATGTCCCTATGTCTTGGTTTTTTTATCATTTTCTAATTATCATAGAAAATAAGATTTAAAAAAAAAAGCAAAACATAGGGCATTGTCAATGGTCATGGCAGTTATAAGTTTTATACTTCAAAAATATTTGCTATTGTGTCATTATCCAGGGAGGAAACAGTCGACTACGTTTGTATGAATAGAGCGTCGGTACCCTTTCCTCTTAATGGCACTTAAAATAACATTGAACATCGAATTTGTAATGCAAATCTTTTCCACCTACATCAAAATTCTATTCAACCACCAACAATGCACAAATAAGCAGTAGATATTTTGTCCTAATTTTGCTTCTGAATCATTTAGCGATTAACTTGATTTTGCGACTTCATTATGGTTATTTGTCTTCTCTATTTACCTAGAAGTAGATGTAGACATTTGTCTACGAACTAAATTTGAAACTGTTTATCCGGAGTTAATTCAA
Organism: Idaea aversata; assembly: GCA_907269075.1. Taxonomy (NCBI): domain Eukaryota; kingdom Metazoa; phylum Arthropoda; class Insecta; order Lepidoptera; family Geometridae; genus Idaea; species Idaea aversata. The sequence continues at coordinate 8,067,899 of OU026084.1, forward strand.
ACATCTAACAAACCCTTTCTATACTTATCCTAAAATAAACTATATTGAATTCGACGAATATGATTGAAATCAAATTCTAAGATAGGGCACGTTTTAATATGAATTTTTTACAAAAACGATTTATAGACGTTTGTATAAAAAGTTACTTGCTTACCTACTTTTTGCTTGTTTAGAAAGTATAAAAACTTTAAACTCGCTTGGTAAACTTGGTAGGTAATTTTAAAATCTTTGTATTACTGATGATAAGCTATCTTTAATTTGTTACGTATAAACGGAAGTTCCGATAAAAATCCGGAGAATGCTCAAGTGAGTAGACTTTTTTTCAGCTTCTAATAGGTAACAGTACACAAGGCACTTAACAGTGAGTGCCTCATGCAGGTAGGTACTTGATGGTAATCACCCACTTTCGCCTAGAAACACGAGCAACAAGGGGCGTTATTATACCATCACTAAGTACTAAGAAGTGTGCTCTTTTGAAAGATTCATTCCAGCTGCAACATACATACTGAGAAGACTCTAGGGAGAACATTCTACCAACATTTCACATCTGACGTTGTCGTGTATGCACTTCTTCTTCTTCTCAGGGTGCCTTTCAACTAGTGAAGGTTGGTAGTTAGCTCAGACTATTTGACCTGTCCACTCTCTTAAGTTATGGGGGATAAAGGTCAAGACCACTCAAGTGGGGTATCAAATGAAAGAGCATGACTTGTACATTACAAATATCTATGTTTGATCAAAATCGGTCCAGCCGTCTGAAAGTTATGGGGGACAATACTCAGGATTAACAACCGAATGTAAGCAGATATGCCCGAGTGGGGTATCAAGTTAATTTGGGTTTTTTGGCTTCGTTTGGATCTTTTTACTTTTTCTCTCCATTTTTTATTGTTTTCAAAAGCTTGCGTTTTTGACCAACCCGACGTAGAACTTCCTCGTTCGTACGCACTAAAACAACTAATCTGAATGATATACAGCGCCAGCAACTTTAATCTTTGCTATTCAGGGCATAGTAGTGCCTGGGACATATCTTATATGGAGTAGGCTTGCCCAGCACTTATACCACTCAGCTTAGTCGACCGTATCCAGAGGAAAGAACTGGTCAATACGTCTGGAGCCAACTAAGCAGCGGGTTTCATCACGATGTTTTCTTTTACCGTAAGAGCAATGTCAATATGCGCACATACATTTTCCATCAGCAAAATTGGTGGTGAGTTCGTACCAACTACCTTCGGAATTAAAGTCGAGGTATCTACCACTCAAACCCAAGCCCTTCATGCAGCCGAGTGGCAACAAGTGGCGCAGAATAGGGTGCAATGGCGGCTTTTGGTGTCGGAGGCCAAGATCCACTTCGGGTCGCTGAGCCAGCGTAAGTAAGTAAGTATTTCTACCACTAGGCCAACACCGCTTTTAGTGTATGCACTTCGTGATAGCTAAACTAGAAGGCCAAAAGCTTAAGAGGATCATGAGTTTTCGATACGCGGCGCGAATAGGTATTTTCAAAAATGACCCCTTATCGTGCGATAGAGAGAGTTTAAGTTCGGATGTAATTGCCTTCATTTTGTTTTCAAATAATGTTGCGGGCCGTAACGATTTTACCCCCTTTATCCTTCACAAAATGAAATAAATTTGGTCTCATTTAATTCATTGCATCTTATTCTAGGTTTATACGTTTTTCTTTTTTGGTAATTCAGTTTAGTCTATTAAAAAACAATTGAAACGCTCGGTGAAGTTTTTAAGTCAAAATTATAGATATTCAGATACTAATAACTTTGATCTTAGGCAATATTTCTTTAAAATAAAAACGGTGAAACCTTATTTTCCATTAGATCTAGAACATTTTCAAAAATTATCAAAATCGGACTTCGTGTATGGGGGGAAAACGTTACCGCTTTTTGTATGGAAATTGACAGCCTCACACTGGCCTTAACCATTACCATTAATTGTTGTATACGTAACAGTTATACAACCGTGTTGATTGTTAAATAAACAACAACCAGGAATGATTGTCGCAAACGAATTTAATTATTGATTAGATGTAAGTACATTTCCGTGTACGTAGATAGCATTTCTGTTTGAAAGCCATTGGCATCTGTAATTAATACAAGGAGTAGGAGCTGTTATATGATTCAAACCTACTCTGCACTGTCTCTAAATTATGGGTTTATACTCTAGTCAGACTACTATTTACTTTTATTAACGTTAGCTGTTCGAAATATGTTTATTAATTTAGACAGGTTTAAAAAGTTGTCTAACTTCTGTTACCTAACAATTTGTTAGAATATGAATGTTAATAACCTATTAATTACTAATTAGCTAGCACTGGAATTATTAAGTTAGCTAGCTACCAAATTAATTATTTCATCAGAGGCCTTACTACGAGGTTTACGAACTATATGATACGTTTATTGAGTATTTCCTACGATACTTTAAAACTGGAATCGGCTAATACTCATGCTCGATCTCCGTTAAAGGTATAAATAAATATATTTTGTACTAGCTGCGCCACGCGCATATTTCGTATTTTCTCATAATAAATATAAATTACGTGTCACGTTGTTTGTGCGCGATGGCCTCCTAAACTACAACCGATTTTGTTTAAATTTGCACACCGTGTGCAGTTTGATCCAACTTGAAAGATAGGATAGCTTACGTCTTAATTTCTCCCGATATTCCCACGGGATCGGGAGTTACGCGGGTGAAACCGCGAAGCGAAGCTAGTAAATATATATTTATTTCAGACCAGATATCCATAAGGGTTAGTAAAAATAATAAACCTTAAAAACGAATGTTAGCAATCTATATCAGCTAGTCACCGGATGTGCTTCCCATGATTAATAATTCATGTGGGCAATCCAGCCTCTCTGAAATCATTTTAAACTTTACCTGGAAATATTTCAAAATCTAAATTAGCCAAATGGGTTAGCCATTTCATGTTGGGTTGGGTTTCCTTTTATTTATTTTTCTTTTGTTTTTTGTAGTGTGTCAAGAGCGGAGGGGGCGCTATTTAAATCTAGCTTTCTAGCTAGATGGGTCTGGCCGGAAGACCAGCGCTGCAGCTAAGCATGTTTGGCTGCAGTTTTTAGCTGAGGTCGACCCATTTGGGTCAGCACACGACTCCTCATTTATGTTGTTTTTTCCTTGTCATTTTTTGTTTTTTATTTAATTAATTTTCATTGTCATGTTTCTTTCTTTATTCCTGTGTTTGTCGTGTGTTTGTACTGAATAAATGCTTTTTCTTTCTTTCTTTCCATTCCCGAGCTATGGCAATTATTATATCTAGGGAAATAGTAATTCATTTTTATAGAGTCTATCTATAAAAATGAATTACTATTTCCTTTGCTTCCCTTCCCAGCTTTTGCCCGCGACTTCGTCCGCGTAGAAGTCCAAAATGGTTTCTTATAGGATTTTTAAATGGCTTTTTACGAACCATAATGTATAAACTATGCCGTATTGGCCGGTTCCAGTCTTGAAGTTTCGTGGGAAATATTTAATATGGTACGTTTGATAGAGTTCGTAAACAATTAGTAGGGGTACAAAAGTCGACTTCGAGTTGGATTCGAAATTTAATAGTAGGTAAACTAAAACTTCCACTACCGACTGTCTTAAGAAGCTATGGAGTCCAGCGAAGGGAATCACTGCAGAACTTCAAAGATACCTCAAAGCATGGCAAGTGGCATTGGAATTTGGAAGGCTGACAAAGAATTGACAGAAAACCGAATATATGCAACTTCTGCGATAGCGATGCATACATCCAGTCATCACCCTTTGAACGGAAGCCCCTTGAATAAGATTTACAAATCAAATTATTTATTTACATAGCGATAGGTTCAAATATTTCCGTTGTTAAAACAAAAGCCAATACAGAAAATGATCTTCAAAATAGAATCGAAACCGAATGGCTCAAATGGAAATCTCTTACCGGTGTTCCTTTTAATGAAAAAAAACCAATAAAAACCAAAGGCACCTAGTACAAACGAGCTGTGAGAAAGTATAACGAGCAGAAAACGCATGCCGCTGAAATGTTGCGTTACAAAACAAGATAAATGAAGGCATCTTCAAAGTTATACAGCAGAAGATGCAGGAAGACCGACTACGGTAGTATGGTTGTCATGAAATGCGCATTTTGCGCAGGGACGAATATCACATCACATGATAAGAGAGGCAATTAGATAGATAGATAACTTTATTTGTACAACACAGGAAGAAACAGAACACGATATTTACAAAGTAAAGTAATAGCTAGAAAGTATAAGTTGCACAAATGGGTGGCCTTATCTCTGAAAACGATTTCTTCTAGGTAACCTTTGGATGGAAAAGATTCAGCTTTTACCTGGACTAGGACCGAATACCTAAGGTCGCAAGCGCAACAAATGGCCGACTCCTTAAATGCACTTGAAGAATGTTAATGAATATGTGTCTGAATACTCATTGATTAATAAAATTAACTTCAATTAATTTTTAATTATTCACTCACTGTTTGTTTTAGTTACGTAGTATTTTGGTATTTTCTACAAATATATTTATTACTTATTTACCCATTAACCATTGACCAGCTAGTATTTAGCTAAATATGTTTACCTAAGCATAATGTTACGAAGCCACCCTTAGTTAACACAAAAGATTAATTTTGATTAGCAAAAACACTGTAATTTAGAATAGTTAATTTTCTGAAAACTTTAAAACAATTTCTATACATACATATGTGCGTAGAGTTCTCTTCTCACGTATTTTTTCAAACATAAAGCCAAAAATACCGAGCTTGTTGAAATGAATTTCTTTATGTGTGTTGGGGAAATACGCTAAAACATAAAATAAAACAAGATTCGCGCATGCATACACGATGACTACTTATGGGCCGATGTTTCACTCTACTTATTTCTAGAGCCAATAAAAAACACAAGCTGTCGCAAATACCATTTTACGTTTCACAATTGAATCATTCATACAGCAATTATGAGCTTTTTGTCTTTTTGCTATTACACATAAACGCTTGAGCAATGATTAAGTACGTATACCTTTCAAATAATTCACAAAGCCAAAGCACGGTCTTAACTTAGAACTATCAAGACTCGAGTTTGGGTTTTCCTGCGAGGCTGTGTCGCCTCCGTCTCACTCTACCTCAAACATTTGCCAGTTTTCGGGTATCGTTGTTTCATTCTAACTTGAGAAGGCTTGCGCGGAAAGAGAATGTGGGTAACGAACGACCTTTTGTCGTTATGGGCAAGCAGTGCGGCCCGTACGTTCACCGGGAGCGGTACGCTAGCCTACGGTAACACTACATCGCGCTGATATTCTGATAGCCTGAAAAAAAATTACGTAAATATTACAACAGCAACGCATTGATTATGAAACGCGTGTAGCCGTGAGCTGCGACTCTCGATCCTGTACCAAACCCTGGTATCCCGCCCGCGTGCATGTGTTTTGTTTGAATTTGTGCGAACCTGACCCTGGTGGTTTTATTTTATTATATTGTTTTCCAACCCTCATCCCTTGGTGTTAACTGTATTACTCCGTTTCTGTGTTCTGTTTGTGATTGCTTCCCGTCAGATTGGATTGTCACTAAGTTTTTGGTAAGTACGTTTTCACGTGGCTTCTCACCTTGAAATTTCTTTGCTTACTTTCGCAATCGTCTAAAAAATCTATTTCTGCGTCTAAAATGTAAAATTTATTCTTATTTCAATGAGAATGCATAAGTAAATAAATCGTTAGCCGTATCCAAAGCATACTATTTAATATGGCTGTGTAATTATCAACCTCCTATGTCTTGTAATTTTAAACTGCAACAACTTTCATTCGCATAGGCCATAATTTGTAGTATTTCCGTTATGTAACGCCTTAAAACTCCTTTACCCTTGATAAGTACGCCATGCTTATTTACTGGTATTTTCTCGCTTTCACTTAATTTCCGCTGATTGTGGAAAATCATGCACTGCATGGATGCATGGGTTCATTATTACGTTACTTTTTTTTTATCATTTTTTGTACCAATGCGTGATATTATAGGTATATTTCACCCATTTAAAACTAATATGGTTTTCATAGAATGATTCTGCAAATAATAAATATTTTTTTAACAAAGCATTAAACGCAAGCGCCTCGTCGCATGTAACATTACATTAATAAAAATCAGTGTTGTGCAAGTTGTATGCAAGCATGCAACATTCCAACGGAGACTGCACCTAAGTATCATGAGGAAGGAATTTGACCTTACTCCGCAGCTTACAGCGCGTACCAAATGATATAACAAATATAAGATCAAAAGGTACGCTGTGCGGTATTCCAATATCTTAATATCGAAATTTAGCAAGTTTGAAAACTTGTTAAGTTGGGATTATAATCTCTATTATGAAACTGTAAGTTAATCTTTGCCTGTTTGTTACGGAATGAAGCAAAAACTACTGAATAGATTTAAGTTTGAAACCTTGGTCGACTTAAAAAGTTATTTTGATCAAATCTCATTATTATCGTCTGAGAGTTAGAAAAGATTGAAGACTGAAAGTTTTAAGACTTTATGAAATTTATTTCCTAAGTAGGTCATTTTGAAATCTAAAGGCGAATTTCTAAAGCAAAAAACAAATATGAATAAATACTTCAGAACATTTCACACAGCGCCATCTAGCCCCAAGCTAAACATACTGTGGTGGTAAGACTTAGTATGCATTAAAAGAAAAATTAAACAATAGATAGATAACAATGATCAATATTATGATGTAATTGATTATAAGAAACGTCAAATATAATTGTTTGTATGATGATTGCATAATATTAGTTGTTTGTAAACTAAAATGAGGTAGTAAAAAAACAATTGTATTGAAAATCTTTAAATACAAAGATGATTACTCATGGAATGTACTAAATATATTGAATCATATAGGACTTAGATGCAATTGATTTTGAATTTTGAACGAAATGAGTGAACAGGTATCTTCTAGGATCTTCTTCTTAGGCCACATCGTCACCTACCATCAGGCGGGTGTGATAGTAGTCAAACGCCGACCTATCAATTGTAAAAAAATGACAAAAAAAAATACTTTTCATATTTTTATATAGACAAAAAAAAACAACTTTTTTTATCCTCACAATTCGGAATCCGTGAGAATTTTAGGACTTAGACACAATTAGTTCCAGATTTAAGTCCAAAAAAAACGGGTGAATTATTTATTAACCCCCGACCGAAAAAGAGGGGTATTATAAGTTTGTTTTTGAATTGTTTAGAACTGCAGATAGGTACATTTATTAAAGCAAAATTTTCAACGAAAACCTGTAAAATATCACACTTTTATATTTTGTATTGACCAATTAACCAACCTATCGTAAAAAAAAATTTTCTCTAGCAATTTCATAAACAATTTCAATTGGGAACGATTTGTAAAGTTTTCAATTACGTTCTCTACATCGAATTCCATTCGAAATAATGATTAATGTTTCATGTATCTTTATGTAAAGTTAGAGAAACACGTTTATTATTGAGTAACTAGTTGTTAAACTACTACAAAACTGCGGTATGTAAATCATGTTTTGTAACTATGATGATGGAACGTCACGATTCTATTAAATCTAAACGTTTCTAAGTTATCGTAACCGTTTCATTGTTTTCATTTTAGAAATTAAAATTAAGCTTAAGGCTGCTTATGCTGCCAAACGCAACGCGCCAGAAATACCCGTCGCTTACAACTAATATTGTTGATTGTAACGAATGTGTTTTTTTTTCTCAAAAGTGCTGAGATGGAATTGTAGGTGAAATTTTTACAGATATTTTGGGGTAATTTCAAGGCGAAAATTCTTTGTCATTTCAAAGCTAGACTAGTTTTAATTCTTAATTTTAGGATAACTTCAAAACTATAGGCATTGTTTGGCTCAAAATCACACCAAAATGTCGGTAAAAATTTCACCTACAATTCCATCTCAGCACTTTTGAGAAAAACAAAACACATTCTTTACAATCAACAATTTTCACCAACAAAGGCGACCGGTGCCAATAGTAACTATTTAGTAGGCTGTGTACCAAGGTCGTTGGCGTATGGACCCCCCTTAAATTTAGAGTGTCAAAAATCACATTAAAACATTTTAAAAACTAAGTTAGGATGTGTGCCTTCGGCACGAGACGAAGGTATAAGTAACTCATGGCGTTTTTTTTGTGATCATTCTCACAAAGGTCAAGATTACAAATATTTTTGAAGGTATTTGAAATGGAGCAATTGTACTTTTTATCATTGGTATGACGAAGTATCATAGTTCCGCACAATTTATGCTTTATAAAAATGTTGAACTTGTTAATGGACTTCTCATATCATAATCTTTAGGTAACTTATTATAATAGAGCACACATGTGCTATTAAACGACTGTTTATTTTCCGGAGCCTACTACCAGGCACCGCAGATAGTTGTTTTTTCTTAAGTTAAAATTATAAATATCGCTGTTTTTTATTTTTTCGCGGATTTTTTAAAGTCACTTCTATAATCAATTCTATCGGTAGGCTTTGGTTAGGTTTATTATTATAAATTTTAAAGAAGGTATCAAATAATTCGTACCTACCTTTATTGTTAAATTGTCTTTCTTTAAAATTATTCCACGGTGGTCTTAATTTTCATATCCTTTTGTCCAAAATAAGCGTTCAGTAAATCGAATTCCAGTCACGTTTTATAAACCATTTTTTGTCATGTCCAAAGTAAATATTTCGTTCTAATAATTCTTTGTAACTAATTCGAGATCACGATGTTTCTGTTTTAATATTGTTTTAATTATTATGAGTTTTTGTTCTTTGTTTTTTTAGTTCAGTAAATATGTAGGTACTACCTACCTAACTGAGAGTTTTTATTCAGATTCGAATTTGGCTTGAAATTTCTCAATAATATCACATAAAGAAACAAGTTAAAAAAGGCTTTTCTGTGAATGTAACTGTACAATAAGGCAGACACACCCAAACACGATGAGTAATTCTGATACAATGCCAAAATATCAAAGCTTTCAAAATAAACTTTTTTATGTACAAATAATTTAATATTTAAATTAATATTGCAGAGAATATACGATATTACACTAATTTAAATAAAATCCATATCTAAGCCTGAAAAGAACACCAAGTATTTTCAACGTAAATCCCTATTAAAAATCTCGTTACTCAAAGGTAAAAGCTCTACGGACGTTTAAATTACCAAAGAACCTTTTTCTGCATCGAGCTTTTTAGAGCTAATATTGTTATAAAACGCAGTAATAAATAAGAGTTTAGTTTAGCTGTGAAATAAATAAATTCGTTTAAAGAGATTACAGTAGCAAATAGTCGGTGGCGGACTGCATAGAAATGAGTGAGATGCGAAATGGTGCAATTTAACAAATTTTAAGCAATTTATGACGTTTACACATTAATCTAAAATGATATTACAGCATTTCGATAGTAAAAGTACTTATTAAACGCATAGAAACACCCAAACCACAACCAATGTTTGTTTACAGAACACATAGGTATACACTTTACATTTTCGTCGGCAGGAATCGAACCTGCAACCTTGTCATGTTCACCTACCGTGCCACAGAGGTCATCAATTTAACTAAAGGTTAAAGTTAACTAATTAAAAGTCGTTATAAAAGTGTAGATACCTATTAGTATTAATACAAAGGAGATGTCGTCATGTGGGCAGATATTTGTTTATAGGATTCCAATGGTGACTCATTTGGAAATTGATCGGAGGTCACAGAGATCCGCCTTTGAGTGCACGTAGATTTGCGATTTGGCGATTGCGTCAGTGCTATGAAGTTGTAGAAACATGTTTAACCGGCCTAGGATAATATATAAAGGGTAATTCTTTCAGAAACATGTCTCTAGCTTTGTTCTAAGGTTGACATCAATTTGTTCATAATAAACCGGAAACCATTTGAGGTAGAATGCGGAAAAAATAATCACAATTTTTAGGGGGTATAAGAAACACGGAAAAAAATAGCACCCAAGAAATATTTTAGCACCCAAGATTAATTTTATTGCATGATTTTTATTTTTATATCGAGACTCATTTAATTTTTATATAAATTCTTTCTTTTGACATCTTCATATGCCGATAAGGCGAAACATGGCTGTAACTACTTAATCTAAATCAACACCACTATTGTACCCATGTTTTATGAAATAAATGAATAGAATAAGACAAACTATCGATGCAAATAATGATCAAAAACATACGTGTCTATTTGGTATTCATTGATCATAATAGGTAGGTGCTACGACTGCTGGTAGCTGGTAGTAAGCAAAACTTTGTAAGTATCTCAACACTTGCAAATGCTGGAAACTGCGTGATATGTAGGTGGGTACACCAAATAATATAAATTATTAAACTCACAAAAAAATTATAATGTTAGAATGATTATGGTTCTATGGTTTTCTTTTCACGTTTTCGGACGTTGATTTAATGTGAGAGTCTTGGTATTTAACGAGTCTCACGCGAACAGTTTTTTGAACAAAGCGTGATTAGGATGCAAATTGTTTATCTTCTCGCAACATTCTAAGCAGTTGGAAAAATAAGGTTTATGGTCTACGCTTTTTATACCGTAGCATACTCGATCGAACTAAGACATTGTCGTTCTTCTTTTGTGATTGACGTTTTTCAAAAGCTATTGGTTTCGTACTTTCTGAGACACGGTGATTTCGACGTTGACCTATACTAAGTTTTTCCTTTAATTAATTTAATTTTTATTCGGGTACGGTGGGAGTCAGAATTACAGGCCCACCGTAAAGCTGCAAAACCGCTATTATTAGAAAAAAACGTTGCTATAGTTACCTTGTCAATAACATGAGGCGTTCCAGTAACGACGCGTGACGTCACACTTTTTTGAGATTGCAGGTGTTCACCAATTTATAAAACGTTATCACGTCAAAAAATTCAACTGAAGCAAGACTCTAAGGTCTTGCTCGAGTATAAGTTGAAAGTCTCTCAACTCCCGAATTTATTAGACAAATATTATTAAAATAAAACATTCCAATAATAGTTTCAAACTCTACGGTGGGTCTGCAATTCTGACTTCGACCGTAATTTAATTCAGAAATAGAATTGATGTTTATAACTATCAATCACGGATGAGTCAGTGTACTAAAACCTCGAAGACCTCTGTTAATTAGGTAAGTACTGAAATGTCAACAGTATCTATCTAGAAGTTTCCTTTCCATCTGGTTAACATAAGTATTTTAGACGAATATTATTTAAATAAAAACATTCCAATTATAGTCATTTTAGAACTCTACAGCCCGTAGTCCGACCCTATTATGCAGTAATCTGTGCTTCGACTGTAATTTAATTCATAAAATAGAATTAATGTTCATAACTATCAATCATGGATGAGTCAGTGTACTAAAACCTCAAAGAGCTCTGTTAATTAGGTACTGAAATGTCAACAGTATTCTAGAAGTTTCCTTTTCATCCGGTTAACTCAAGTAAATTAGACGAATATTATTTAAATAAAAAAATGACTATGACTATGACTAAAAAAATGTTCTAAAATGACTATAAATGGAGTGTCCATTTATAGTCATTTTAGAACTCTACGGCCCGTAGTCCGACCCTAGTAGATAAGCAGTCATCTGTGCTCCGACCGTAATTTAATTCAGAAAAAGAATTGATGATCAATCATGGATGAGTCAGTGTACTAAAACCTCAAAGACCTCTGTTAATTAGGTACTGAAATGTCAACAGTACTCTAGAAGTTTCATCCGGTTAACTCAAGTATGTTCTTACTTCACTAGGGATAGAGTAAACAAACAGTCAACAACATGTTGTTTCAACATGAACTTAGGACGACCTTGGTTGTCCTTTTTAGTTGTGATAGGTTTAACTTTACATTGTTTTCAAAGACGACCTTGCAAATTAAAAACTCAAAGTACTAAAGTTATTTAAAAGGGATTAGAATAACAAAATTTAAAAAAATATCGGGGTAAAAAATCGAGCTACAGAAAATAAAAACATGGTAAATGTCCCGTTTTATATCTTTAAAGTAGTGAGCATATAAAATTTCTTCTGGCTGACTAAGCTGAGAGGGTTGGTGTAGGCTCTGGGCTAGCCTATTCCATCTAATACGAGTTCCAGACACTACAGCGCCCTGAATAACAAGGATTAAGGTAAAGTAGGACCTGAAAAGCTCTATCCCTTTCCCACGAGCGGGCCTCGCGATGACTCTATCCCTTTCCCCCGCGCACGCGAAATGGCCGTTTTAACTGTGTTATGTAATTAAAAGACAGCTATTTTAATGAAAAACCATCTGTACTACCTTATAGGCTTTGATGTAAACTTTATAAAAATATAAATTTTATACTTGTTTTTTCTTTACAATCTCCATAAAATTAAAAAAAGATAAAAAAAATGATTATTTTTTTGGATTTTCACGATTTTTTTCTAGTATGACAATACAAAGCATTTCTTCACCTTTACGACAGTAGGAATATCATTCTATGGATTTTAGTGGTTGATACCCAAATACCTCTATTGCGCTTCTGGTCTTACCACTTCGGCTTTAAGTTGCTTGCTCTGTATAATCATTTAGATTTTATGTAAATACTAGTGAACAAAACCGTGGTAGTAAAATCCTTAAATATCTGCATATACCAATAAGGGTTTTGTATGTAAGTAAAGTTAACCAACCTATTTCTTATATATTTACTGTCTGAACCGATGCTCAAGAAACACTCGACGTAGGTACGATGAAACCCTTCTTTGATCTTTCGGTGAATAAACGCTCAAAGTTTTCTTTTGGTGATGCAAAAATCCTTGAAATTAAATTGCGGCAGGTATGCAATGTATGTACAGTCGGCAGCATAATTGCAGACCCACCGTAGAGTTCTAAAATTACTATTATTGAAATGTTTCCATTCTAATAATTTTTGTTTGATACCTTCACGAGAGACTTTAAACTTCAACTAAAGTAGGTGCCTAGTGACATTTTGCTTGTGTTGAAAACATTCTTATAACAGCCGTTTTGGAGCTCTACGATGGGTCTGCAATTATGCAGCCGACCGTACCTACCTAAACCGCGCACGGTTTTTTTTGTTAGCAATTTTGTTGGGCAGCTGATACAGATTACGGTTCACGTGGTTGAACGTACGTCCCGTGTGCATACATTGCTCAATTTATGAACTTTTATCAGTACATTCTGTTGTTATTTCATGACGATCCCGGTTCTATTTTATTTACATATTTTATTAAATTTTATAAATTGTGGATCTGAAGCGAACTTTCTGAATAAATGTAAGCTCTCTGGAGTTCGAAACTAATAAGATTTGTGAAAGATACGAACAGAATTTGTAATTTTGGTGTGATTTTCAATTTTTGTTTGAAGAGAAAGAGGACCCTGGGGGAGGGTCTCAGTCTTTTTTTGAAAGACATTCGTCGGCCAACGGAATATCGAATGATTTTATAAAACACGAGACACTCAACTGTCTCTCTATTCCCTTTGAGTTAAAACATGTTCCACTGCACTGTGAGTTAATGGCTTCGTTTCTTGTAATTACCAGACAAGCCACCGCAAAATTTTGCAAAAATAAAATGTTTGTAATATACAAAATACAAGCATTTTATTAATAATTATTGTTAGATATTACTATTTCTAACTGCCCATAAAATACAAAATCCTGATAAATGATATATTACCGCACAATCCAAACCATCAAACGGATCAGGCTAAAATTTACCATACAGATAGATAATTATTAACGTAAGCATCCGGTAAGAAAGGATTATGAAAAATTTAAACGTGGATAAAAGTTAGTTTAGTTTGACGACCCAATTGGCACAATGGTCAGCATGCCGGGCTGCCAAACTCAGAGTTGCGGGTTCGGTTCCCGCCTCAGACAAGTATTTATGCTTAGATATTTGTTTGGGGTCTGGTTGTTTCTATGTATTATAAGTATATATTTACAAAAGAAAAAGTATATAAGTAGTAGGTATATTTGTTGTCTAGCACACTTAACTAACTTAGCTTGGGGCTAGATGGCGATGTGGTAATATTTGTTTATCTTCTTTATATATAAAAATGAATCGCAAAATGTGTTGGAGAGCGCATAACTCAACAACGCCTGGACCAATTTGGCCAATTCTTTTTTTAGAATATTCCATAAGGTACGAGGATGGTTCTTACGGAGAGAAAAATTGAAAAAATTGCCTAAAAATGTCTAAAAACAACACTTTTCTATACTCCATACCATACAAACGATTCGTAATAATACAAGTCAATAAGAACTTTAATACCATAACATAAAGTTCAAGTTTTAATGGAGAGTTTCCGGGAAGGCAAAACAATTGAGTGACGTATAAATATTGATGTCAATCGTGTCGCGGTGTTAGTTGCCAAACTACACCTAAACGGCTGAACCGATTTGTATGATTTTTAACCCCCGACGCAAAAACGACGGGGTGTTATAAGTTTGACGTGTCTGTGTGTGTGTGTGTGTCTGTCTGTGGCATCGTAGCTCCCGAACGGCTGAACCGATTTTGATTTAGTTTTTTTTATATGGCAAAACAACGTTTGCCGGGACAGCTAGTTTTATATAGTATTATCGTTACAACTGCAAAAAAAATTTATCGTGTAGATTAATTTTTTGATTAAACGTTACGGACGCATCGCAACGGGCGGCTATGCGATTTCACTGCACCAAAAGTCACGAGTGAGGAACAGTCAGAACCAATTAGCTGGTAAATGGGTTCACCACAACACGACGACGCATCAAATACATCATATTTCTTGTCACGTATTAGGTTACCGTTCCTTTGTTACGCGAGCCACTTTCAGTGAGTGAATAGTACCGAGTACGTAGGTACTTTAAGTGTGCGTCGAATATCATTAATTACTTCTACTGTAGGCATATTTTCACTAAATAATTATACCTACCTTACTAAGTTTTGCCACGCGGCAGACCCAGATGAAAATGCTTCTGCTTCTGCTTCTCGTATAGTGGTGTGGCTCACCTATTGCTAGAGTTTTCAGGTCGCCATAAGGCCATTAACTTGACCTAACGACTGCTACCTAGAGGTAGCAACCGGGACCAACGACTTAACGTGCCTTCCGAAGCACGGAGGGGCTCACGAAAACACATTTTTGCCACACTAGTAATTGGCCACCCATCGAAGTAATGACCGCGCCAGGCGTCGCTTAACCCGCACGACCGTAAACGATCAGCGAGAGCCGCTTACCTGTGAGCCTCCTCAAAAATAAAAAGACGAACTTGACGCCTATTCAAAAGAATGGCCAGATATCGCTATTGACTAGATTGTGTAGGTAGAGGGTCGAAAGCGAAGCCTTTGCCCAGCTGTGGGACAAAACCGGTTGAATATTGTTAGCTTTTACCCACGACTTTGTCTGCGTAAGGTCGGAATTTGCAAAAGCCTTTATTAGCAGATGTCTACGTTATAACCAGCTATCTGTATACGAAATTTAAGCCCGATTCGTCCATTGGTTTGATCTGTAAGTTGGTATTAGTCAGTCCTTTAGGCTAGTATATTATATAACTACTGGTAACACTTTACCAGTAGTTATATAATATACTAGCGACCCGCCCCGGCTTCGCACGGGTATATTATGCATGTATTATACATATACACCTTCCTCTTGAATCACTCTATCTATTAACAAAAAACCGCATCAAAATCCGTTGCGTAGTTTTAAAGATTTAAGCATACATACTGATATAGGGACATAGGGACAGAGAAAGCGACTTTGTTTAATACTATGTAGTGATAGTGATGACAAAAACCGAAGATTCTGAGTAGAGATGCTGAATAAAAGAGGTTATTTATAGGTACGTTTATAGGTAGAGATTTTAAGCAATTTGTTGTACAAACGGCAATAAAATATGAACCCTAACACAATAACTTTCAATCAACATAATTTCCCAAAAAAACTGACTTGATGAAATCTGAAAATCGTAAAATTTTGTGAATGATGAGTATTTTTAGTAGAACGTCTTTGAGTTGTAAATTAATTCAAATGTAATTTAAAGTTTGTTTATGTATTCAAGAAACGTTGTTTCAGTGTGTGCCTAATTAACAGATGGAGACATTGAAAATCGAGTTTCTAACCTAAAACCAAAAAAATTACAAAAAGTACGAAATAGATCGAATATTGTACTTACCACTTAAGGCACTCTTTGTATACCTGTAAATAATTTCAATGGAAATCAGTAAAAAATCAATAACTTTAGTAAAATAAAAACGATTTATCTCTCAAGAAACATATAAAAGACTAGCTTATGCCCGCGGCCTCGCCCGCGTGGCCTACAGAAAAAGGAATTTCAAAAACCCCTCTATTAGTGGATACTTATACGTGCTTTTACTTCATTCCCTTCAAATTTCATATCTCTAGGACCAGAAGTTAAAGTTGTGCGTTGATATATCAGCCAGGACTTTGAATCACTTCACTATCACTACATAGTATAAAATAAAGTCACTTTTCGCCGTCCCTATGTCCCTATTTTCCTTTGTATGCTTAGATCTTAAAAACTACGCAACGGATTTTGATGCGGTTTTTTTTAATAGATAGAGTGATTCAAGAGGAAGGTTTATATGTATAATACATGCATAATATAGCCGTGCGAAGCCGGGACGGGTCGCTAGTATTATATTTTTATACCAGGTGACCGAGCTTTGCTCGATTATTTTAGGTAATTTTTTACCTCGCCCCGAAACCCGAAGCTCATACTAAACTTCGTGAAAATCGTTGAAGCCGTTTCCGAGATATTAGTTATTACATATATAATTTGCTGGTAATAATATATTAGATATCGGGATAAAAAGTAATAATCAATGTATCCTTATACTAAGTTTCATCAAAATCGGTTCAGTAGTTCTATTCTAGGAATCTATTCGTTATTAAAAACAAAAAAAAACAAAAAAAAACCTCTTTATAATATTAGTATAGGAGTATAGATAAAAAAGCGAGGTGAATGAAATAACGTGCTTAATTCACATTACTTAGTAACGCATACGTATAGAAACAATTAAGTTTTTATTTCTATTGTTAATTAAAGTTAACTAAACACTAAAGCCTTTGCATTCTTTTAACATTTCTATATTTTTACCAAGGCTTAACCTCACGCAACGGCATTGGCGTCATTCCAAGATATCTTGCCAAGGTTCAAAGACATGGGACAAGTTTTTTGTTCAGGGTTTAATGCTATCATTCTCCTCGAGATAACGCTATAAACGCCACTTGAAAGCAAAGCTCATTTATTTGCGGAAGACAGTACAGTCCACATTTTTAATTTCTCAGTTGGAAGCTTCTCTTTTTTGCTTAGTCTACTGTTTTCGATGGTGACATTTTATAACCATCTCTACATAATACATACATTTGTGATTGTCATCTACGTATAAATCTATAATAAGAATTTGTCCTGAGCAACTGATGACCGCTTAATGTGAACCGCTGGCGCTGGATGACTTAATTTTTTCCACAGGGGACGTTTTCCTTTAAGTTGAAGTTCTTTATACGAATATCAGATTGGATTAAAAAGTACCTATTAGTCGTAACGTAATACCCAAGTGAGGGCTTAGAAATTCATCCCTAAAGATTTAAAATGCGTCCTCTAATTAGGTTTAAGCTAAGCTTCGAAATCTTACCATTTACCTATTTACTTTTCATTGAACTTAACAACATTTTATATCTTGAAACATTTTTACTTCGCCAATATTTTTTGTTTCTTCTTATTTGAACAAACGAAAGATACCATTTCCATATTCATCAAGTAAAGCGACTTGGAAAAGTTTGTCCTCAATAGCTGGACATTTGTAGAAAGAATTTATCCAATGTTTATCTGAGCCAAGTTTATCCCGAACAAGACCTGATGGCCAAAGGGAAGTTGCCGCAAACAAAACAAAAAGATACCGAAGCCTTTCGTTCGAGTAGGAAGTGTCTCCATAAACTGACTGCCTTAGAATTTTTACTGTCACCATTTGTTTTGCGGTTCGTAACTCCAGTATTTAACATTCATCACTCGGTTAATCCGTTCACATCTTTGCCAAAACTTATTACGAAGAAAGTATTTGTCTGTGAAAGAATTTAAAAAATCCGACGCTTTTTTTAGTAGATTTATATTCAAAGACTTTAATGTTATTTGTTATTTCAAAGTTTATAATACAATTTTGCGGTGCTATGTTCAGCGTAACATTCCTGAAAAAGTTTGGCAAGTTTTCCGGAAGCGCTCGCGTATGTGAAAACCTTATTACGGTATTACATTGGGGTAAACATTGTTTTAACTAAAATGTTTTAATATAAACTTTTGAACCGACACAAATAGGAGGAGGTTAGGTATACAATATACTAACTGCGCCCCACGGTTTTATCCGCAAACCCGTGGAAAATAGTACATTACGATACGAGTGTGGTAAATTGATCATTGCATAGAGGCGGTTTATGACGCGAGCGTGTTAAAAGGCTGAGATGCAATGATCAACAATTCGTATCGTACGACGGTTTTTATCACAGTTGTGAGTAAAAGAAAAGACTTTTTAAAGTTGTACAGACAGTTGTACAGACAATTGTACAGACAGTTATCCAGACAGTTTTCCAGCCAGACAGTTATCCAGACAGTTGTCTGTATAACTTTATTTACAACACATTATGAGCAACTGTGATAAAAATAAAAAACAAAATAAATACCTAACCGCAGAATTAAAAGCGCGTGTTCGTGAGAAACGCTTTTGTGTTCTATTATTTATTCTAAGACCCCCTAGGAGTCTCCTAGATTTTTATAAATTGGATACCAAATACAAATTGTTCTCTTCCCTTCTTTATTATAAGTATAGAAAAAGATATATATACCCGAAAGTTATATTTCAATTATAATACCTATACCAATTATTTTGTTGAGGCAGGTATCCAGTTAAAACCTATATGTAATCATGCTTATAATTGTAAGCAACTTAACAAATTCAATTCAAAACTTATTCATAGAAAACATGACACAATAAAATATTTAAACAAAACTATAATATAATTTTAATCGATGGCCACCGCGTTCGTAGTACTTATATGTAAGTCTCAATATTCCGATTTCTAATAAATACCAACTAAAAGATACATAGATTTTACACATTAAAAAACAGCGCACTCCGGGAGTGCAGGCAGAAGTGAAAACTGTATATCTGTGTAAAATCTCATATGTCGCGAGAACATACGCAAAAAGAGTTTTAGATGAAAAAAAAAATAGTCGGACGACAAATAGTCGTCCGACATTTGTCGTCCAACAAATAGTCGTCCGACATTTGTCGTCCAACAAATTGTCGTCCGACATTTGTCGTCCGACATTTGTCGTCCGTCAATAGTCGTCCGACAAATAGTCGTCCGACATTTGTCGTCCGACATTTGTCATCCGACATTTGTCGTCCGACATTTGTCGTCCGTCAATAGTCGTCCGTTAAAAAATACCATATGTACGTCTTAATACACTCACAGCCACATTAAAAACAGTAGGCCCAGGCATACATTTTCGCGGCGCCGTAGAGAGGGGATAGCTGTCTACTCTCCATCCGTCTTACGCTTTTTCGATCAGGTCACGTGTCCTGACGCGAGTTTAAGATTTTATACCCATTACAGAAAAAGTGCTCAACGCCGCTAAAGAAGTTTTCACTTCAAAAATATTACACTACGTAATAACCATAATTGATTTGTCGTAGTATTGACTAGCAAAATTCATAAGTGCCGACTCCATTGACGAGGTGAATCTCCGCCTGAGAAAGTAACGCTTGGGTTTCACAGATTTCTAATGCAAATATCAATAGTTAGCAAACAAATACTTTCTAACCTGTTCATTCACTTTCACTATCTACATTTTGGTAGCCCTAAAACAATTAGCGCAGTGTATAAATTAATTATGTCATCAAACAACTACTAACTGATTTCATCATCTTCCTGCCCTTATCCCAATTTATTTGGGGTCGGCGCAGTATGTCTTCTTCTTCCATTCACTCTTATTAGTCGTCATCTCATCGTTCACATAATGTGCAGTACATGCGCCTCTTCTCTTCTCATCCCTTGTCCATACCAACTCAAACGGTTCCCTTTTACTTTTTCAGTAACCGGTGACACTTTCAGCCTTCCTGTAATATACTCATTCCTTATTTTATTCATTCTCGTTACTCCACACATTCATCTCAACATTCTCATTTCCGCTGCATGCAATCTTCTCTCATCCTTCTTCTTCACGGCCCAGCATTCCGATCCATACATGACGACAGGTCTTATCACGGTTTTATAGATTTTACCCCTCAGTTTAAGGGGCATCCCTACCAGCAACTTAACTGAGTTCTAGAGGTATTTAATATGTTCTGTACTGTACCTTACTTGCCTACATACTTACTTAGATAATACATTTCAAAATATAACACGGTTTAAATGCGTAGAAGTATTTAACTTTATAATTATAATTATCTTTTACATAACAAAATGATTCGTTCTCTAGCTACCTCATTGTTTCCAAACCAAGCCTAATTTGTTACTTAAAAGCTTTAAGTACTTAACAGATTATTATAAGACGTTAAGCGTTTTCGTGCTAAAATGTAAAATAATTATGCAAAAGGGCAAATAAAGTAATTACTGGAGGGTATAGTGGGTAATGTAAAACATTTTTAAACCCCGAATGAACAAAGAGGGTTGTTACATTCGACCTTTATATGTGTATCTACGCGGCGTCGCATTACTTAGAAACAAATGAACCGATTTTAATTCAGTTTTATATATATCTGAAAGAAATTTTCATGAAAAGCGGTTAAGCCGATTAAAAATAATGAGCACTTTTCATTGTGAATTAGTTTTTTTGTCAAAACAAAAAAGTATTACATAAGTATTAGTAGTGTGTTTAGTTTATTAGGTTGTTCTTTTCCATCCAAAGGTTGCTTGGAAGAAATCGCTTTCCGCGATAAGGCTGCCCATTTGTGCAACCTATACTTTCTAGCTATTACTGTACTTTGTGTTTATCGTGTTCCAATTCTTCTTGTGTTGTACAAATAAAGTAGTCTATCTATCTATTATGAGTTACAAGTTAGAAATGGTTTGCAGAGCCACGTTCCTCGACAAAACAGTTCAAAATTAGGTCAATGTTTCATATTATTCAATATGTTGAGGCTTAACTCAATGCAATTACCTGGTTATAAATGCCGGTCATAAATCAAGTATGCCAGTGTGCCAATAACAATGCGGTCGGGGCAAACGACGACGCGACGTCGCGTCGAAAGGGTGCGCGACATGACGCGGCGCGACTTCATGCCGGTGTCACAACCTACGCAACCACAGAATAGATAAAGCTGGGAACATATTATCGGACGCGGCTTACGGACGCGTCCGACAGCTGCGACTGATAAGTGTGCACGGTCGTTTGGCATTCAGCGGCCCCTGATCGCTCTAGCTAGGAGTTCGCGGACGTCCGAACGCCCAAGGGCGGCCCAAGGTACGTCCGTGACTTACGTCTGATAATGTGCACAGTTATATACATTTACATTACACAGATGCCTATAAGTCGCGGCTGACGGAGCAATGTGTCCCCAGCTTTATAGTTCTACGTTTCTTGCTAGTCCATTGCACATGACTAGACTTCGAATCATTCACGCATACGCTATGCAGTAACATTTTTTATACCGTAGCCCGCAGTAAATTAATATCACGGTTGTGTAAATCACGTTTGAATAACATAACGTATTGAAAATATCGATTAAATTTGGTGGGAAACGAAAAATACGGGCAGTATCATTTTAGACATTGTGTGGTTTTTTGTAGCATATACAGGGTTATTGGAAATTATACAAGCAAGCCGTTAAAGGCTACTTCTGTGCACCTAAACAAACAACTTTTGACTTTTGGAAGTACAAAAAAAAAATTTTTTTTTGAGGTTATGTAAATTCTAAAAACAGCTGATTTTTCAAAACAAAGGTCATTCAGACCAAGAACAGTAAATGAAACTTAAAAAATAAGTAAAATTTTAAGGTTACTGACCTCTCGGTGTCAGGAACAGCTGATTTTCAGGTAAACCTAACCTCAAAATTTTCGAAAAAATGTTCGTATTTCCAAAAGTCGTAGAACAAAAGTTGTTTGTTTAGGTGCACAGAAGTAGCCCTCAACGGCTTGCTAGTATAATTTCCAATAACCCTGTAAAGAGGCAAACTTTTTAATGGAATATTCGTTTAGGTGATCTTTCACCACGACTGTTCATCTATTCTCTATACTTATAAAATTCTTTGTCCTGACTGACTGACGGATCAACGCACAGCCTAAACCGCTAATCGTAGAGACCTGAAACTTGGAGGGTGGGTTCTTTGTGTGACTTAGACATCCGATAAGAAAGGATTTTCCGATATTCTACCCCTTAAGGAGTGAAAAGGGGGGACAAAGTTTGTATGGGACAACGTGATTCCTTGGTCCATTTTCGTCTTATACGCAGACTAAGTCACGGGCAAAAGCTAGTCGTATAAAACCCTTAAAATTCAAATTACTTATCTATTTCAAACAGATTGATCATTTATCACAAATCGTAATTGAAATAGTTTCCATCGAATTTTCCCTCAACTGTTCAACAGCCCATGAACCTAACCTTTCGATGAAATTATTAAAAAACTTTCGAAAGCTTTAGGCACTATAATTGATAGAATAGCTAATAATAGCCAGCAGTTTTTATAAGTTAATAACAATGTAGAAACATTAAGCAATGAACAATCTATTATTTTGCAATAATATTGCACATGTAGTCAATTCAATTAGTTGCGTTTTAACACAATTTTTCTTATATTATGAACGTGGTACATACTGAGGAATTTCAAGGATATTTCTAGGTACAATCAACGGTCAAAAGTCTCTGCCCACCGTCACGTTTACAATCCTGTGCAGCACTATTTGAACATTATAACAACGTAACCTGTGGATCGAACCCACGTCGGTTAGTGTAGGTGGTCGCAGATACCACTAGGTCACCTAAAGATATAGCTAACATGTTGAAAATAATAATCACACTGAGTACTTTTAATCAAGTATTTATGTTTATGTGTAACATCTATGGTCGTTAGTCCAATACTTGTTTACAGTATTATTGTAGCAACCTGATAGTGTACTTATGACGCATACTGTACCTAAGTAAGTACATAATATTAATCTCTATTCAAGTATTCATATTAAAAGCGGTATGGTGATTCCAATATATGAAATATTGTTCTTACGTCACTTCGTCGTTCGGTAGACGACAGCGAGTTGGAGACAATATTAAAATTCTTCAGTTTAATGCAAACGATGGCGAACAATATATTAATATTGAATTTAGCTTATTGTCTTTGGATTTAGGTACATAAAATGTGTTTTACTTAGTCGTATATCGCTTACGTCTTTGTAGCTTGTAGTGTAACAAAAAGTTAAACAATAATCTATACTATAACTATACTTTATACAGGAAAAGTATTTTTGTAGTGCACATTTTTTTTCTGCTGAATATATGTCGGCAGTGGAGTACATTTACGCAAAAATTATAAATAAAAAAAAACCAAAACTTAATGTGAAAAACTTCCTGCAATTTCTAAATTATTGGGCATCTCAGTATTGATACACACAGTGACACGTAGGTACCTACCTTCATTTAGAGCGCGCTTAAACTCGCTGGCGCTAGTATTGTGTCCATGGACTTCGTCGTTTTGTTAGAAACACTTAAATGGTTATAGCTCTGAGAGTTTTTGAGTTAGCTCCAAAATAAAAAAAACAGTATTTTTTATTTTAATGTGTTTAAAACATACCGAAATTTGTGCACTACAAAAATACTTTTCCTGTATTATAAAGCTGAAGAGTTTATTTGTTTGTTTGAACGCGCTAGTCTCAGGAACTACTGGTTCGAATTGAAAAATTATTTTAGTGTTGTATAGTCCATTTATTGAGGAAGGCAATAGGCTAATTTTTATCCCGATATTCCCACGGGATCGGGAGTTACGCGGGTGAAACCGCGGAGCGCAGTTAGTAAAAGAGTATTACTAAACATAAAGCGTTAGATATGTATTTAAAGTAGAATATATTAATTTCCGAAGTTAGAAGGTCAGCTGAATCAGCTTATGAACAGAAAAGTATCTTAATTATTATTCTCTTAGGTGCGAAATTAACGTGATGTATCACAAAGCGTGGCCAAAATATTCAGAAACTAAACTACCGAAACGATACTCAGACGCAAATGATATCTTTATTAAATTTAAAAAAAATGGTTGTCTGTAAAGTCGGTTTACGGACGATAATTTTACGTGGTAACGTCATAAGAAAACGATGAAAAATTAAGATTTTTTTGTTTTTCCTTTATTTCTTCTATTCGTCACTCGTCATAACACAAGCCCAGATGAGCGATATTAATATTAAACAATATAAAACAAACACGAGACGCGTGACGTTTACCATGACGCCGTCATGGACCGGAACATGACGCATGACATCACACTTTTTAACCATGATGCATGACGTCACACTTTTTTGTCGGCGGCGTATAATTCGACTTATAAGACGTTATCCCGTCAAAATAAAACCAAGTGAAAAATACGCGCGTGAGAAGTTATACTTCTTTGGCATTATTAAAAAAAAAAAAAAAAAAAAAAAACTCGTCCGACAAAAAACTCGTCCGACAAAAAACTCGTCCGACAAAAAACTCCTCCGACAAAAAACTCGTGCGACAAAAAACTCGTCCGGCAAAAAACTCGTCCGACAAAAAACTCGTCCGACGAAAAACTCGTCCGACAAAAAACTCGTCCGACAAAATACTCGTCCGACAAATATAAATAATTAATTACATTAAAATAATTATGTAGTAGTAGTACCTCTTTGTACTTACTTAAACTATTTGGTTTTATGACAGCTGTCATCTTGCGGTTTGCGGACAACTTCAACATGGTTTGCGGTTTGCGGACAACTTCTCCCGTGAGAATTTTGTGTGACGCTTTTGTAAAATTTCACTCTCATCATTTTTTCATAACGCGCCTAAAGAAGTATAACTTCAAAAACAACAAACAGAACGAGGTTTAAAACATAACTTCACGGGATAAGTTTCAGTTGCATAAAATGCAGCGCATAATTATACGCTAAAGCAAAAGTTAACTTGTGTCCCAGGTGCAAGCGCTCAATTCGTTTCAATGACAAGTTCCGAAACTACAACAAAAAGTGGTTACAGTTAAGTTTGATAGTTAGGTTCCTGTCCGGTGGAATTATTTCCCAGTTCAAGTCAGTATGCTCCCACTCGAAAACCCTTTACTATTGTGGTTTTAAAACGAAAATCCTATTTTGAAAAGAAAACTTCTGAATGAATTTATATAGTCAGTTACCCATTTTCGTTCTTTTTAGTCCAATGTAAAAGTAAGAAAAGTAAAGAATAAACTGTTTTAGGACTAGCGGTTGGGAAAGTCGATTTAAGTTTCCAATGCTGAATTACTACGCGCTATGCCACACCTTAGACGTCAACTTTGATATTAATTGAAAAAAAAAAGAGGTTCTGGTTCTGTAATAGTTTTCGTGTCTTGTTTTTTAAAATATTTGGCAGTTTAAGGTTCAGTTGCACAACAGAATAATAAAATTACGTTTAAGATCTTAAACATTAAATCTTAAACGTTAAATGTATTTGGCTAGTATACAGAATAATATGTTGAATCTAATGCAAGCCGCTCTAAATGTGTATTACTATTTTATACTCGGTAGGTACCTCTATCTTAAGTACATTACTAAGTAAGAACTAACATTAAATATGTACGTAATCGTCGTGTTTTACATGTATCTAACCATTATTCTAAAATGAAACGATGTCAAGCACAAACTAGCCGTAAAAGGCTGTAGCTCTAACTGGGTAAATGCTATATATAATAAAGATAAATGACATTTAGTCTACTACTAGACTTAACCATAGCATATAAACAAGTAGAAAAGTTATTAAGGTGAAAGGGTACCTGCGCGCTCTCCATACAAACGTAGTCGACTGTTTCCTCCCTGGATAATGACACTAGCACAAATATTTTTGTGCCATAATTCTTATAACTGCTATGACTATGCCCCTATGTTTTGGTTTTTTTCATTTTCTAATTATCATAGAAATTAAAATTAAAAAAATTAAAAAAAAACAAAAACTTGGGGCATGGTCATGGCTGTTATAAGTTATAAGCACCAAAAATATTTGCTCTAGTGTCATTATCCAGGGAGAAAACAGTCGACTACGTTTGTAATAGTTTGTATGGAGAAAGCCCCAGGTACCCTTTCGTCTTAATTCGTGTGAAGATTAATGGGTCGCTGCAATTTTTAAAACGCTTATCATCATTGGTTAATTTGTATCGAATAATAACAAAGATGAGTGCCGTGATTTGCGAAAATAATTGGATAGGAAACAGGTGGTACCGGCATTTCCTTGTCCATTGTCAAGCGTTTTCCATTAGTTGTAGTCCCCGTGACGAATCTTGAAATCTACAAAGAGCATAGCAATCGAGGTAGGTAGGTAGCTCCCGCCCGTACTTACCGATCCACGGGCGCGGTCCTGCCTCGTTCTCTCTTCTCTGTTAATGACATTGGAAATCGACAGCGTGACTTCACGCTTTTTCGTAATCATAGTCTTCAATTTACTGGAACAATCGAAGCATCGGGAAATTAATTAGAACCGAAACGAAAATAGCACTTGTTTTCACGAATAAACAAAGGTTGATCAGGGAAATGTTTATACAGACATTTACTGGCTGGTGACAAATCATTTTGACATTTTATTGATATAAATTGCAGTTTGTTTACATGTAGAGTGGTAATTGTTAGAAGGAACACGATTCAAGTAGAACGATAGAGGTACGTGGACTGAAAAGTAGTCTTCAGGCATGACATTACCGGTACTAAAAATATAAAACATTTCAATTAAATAATTAAAGCGATATTAATTAAGTAATTTAAAACCACGAAAAAGATACAAAATAATATACAATGGTCCAGTCATTTTATACAGTCTTCGTTTTGTAATCTATTATTACACTTTGAGAAGGTTGAAAAATTAGGATAATAAGGCTTTGTGTGAGCGATTATTATAAAGAAATATTTCACATCTTTTGCCGGTCGAATAAGGCTTAGAGGTTCTTTTTCTCTGGAAAATGAATGTTTCTTTTGAAAGATCTTGAAAATGTTGATATTAATTTCAATGTTTTTATTTTAGCTTAAACATTTTCTTTTGAAGAAAACCACGTTACACAAGAGACAAAAAAATTCAACCTAATCAATGGAAATATGTAACTTGCTTTAAGGTTTGGGAAAGTTGTCTAATCTTTTATATTAATACTGGTTGTTTATCAGAACCTAAACAGTCTAGAATATTTCTAGTTATTTTGCACAGACTCCTTATGATTTTTTAATGACCATAAAGACGGGATTTTGTGATATTGTGGTACCTAACTAAAAGCACAGATGTAATAAAAGGTGTTAACATAGGCAAATAATTGTTATCATAATTAATTTTGATTATGAATTTGTGCTTCGTAGAGTAGAGTTAAATACAGTTCCGAGTGCCGCAAAAAGCTTTGTTTAGAGCACCGAACGGAAGACAATCAATCTTATACCTTTGACTAACTGCAAGTAATTGACATGAAATGTGATTAGAATCGAGTTGTCGCAGCAAGTTAGATCACGATCACAAGGTATGTGAGTGGCGAGGCGTGGTAGCGAGGTCGACTGCTCGAATTGAAAGTAACCAGCTCTATTATGGCACCGCGAACCCGACTGGTTTTTGTGCAGTATTCATTGAATGGTTCAATGTTGCTAGAAATGTTTGCTCTATCGTATAGAGTATCGTTTAGAAATAAAATATGATCTCTTTTTAAGTCATTTTGTAAAATACTTAAAATGGCTTGTGCTTAAACAAATTTAGCTAAATTCTAGCTAAACTTATTTAAACATTAAATTCTATTTCAATAACCACAGGGTTTGATATTATTAAATCAGTTGACAGTTGGTTAATCATGTTTAAGATCTTAAAAAAAATAGTTTATTGTGCAAGTTAACCGAAGAAAATAAATTCCAAAGTGAGTGAAAAACATGTTTTTGTATAAAGAAATATTGACGGTAAAAAACAATATTCCGTGAACGGGTAAAAAGTAGTTTTATTCATCATAAAAATTAACCATTCAATCCGAGTACTAAGTATTCAGAATAGTGATTGTTAAAGAGACATTGGTTGCAGATTAATTTTTCGGGCGTGCAACAAATAGCTCTGCATCGCGCAATGATAAAATTTATTTTATTTCGAGCAATACCCAAGTAGCACGTTAGTGAATTTTGGAACTTATTTTGCAACTGTAGGTAGCATATAGGTGATGCAAGAGTGTATGGTATTACTTAAAGATGCAAACAGCACTCGAATTTGCAAATGAGTAACTCTTATCACTAACGGTTGCTTTTGAGTGATTTTTGTTTCTGCTTTATTACCTATGGTAGCATTAAGCCGAATCTATAACTCATAGGCGCATAAAGGTTTTAAATTTCTCTCTTATAAAACTCAAAGAGGCATATGACATCTTAAAATCCCCCCTAAAGAACTGTGCCCTAATAGGTGGTATTTTTCCCTCATTTGGCACCTTTAGTACTAAATAAGTAGTATATATGAGTTATTTATCACTTGTAGTGGCTCAAGAGTTATTATTGCAGCTCATTTGGAACCTTAGTGTAATTGCCTTTGTAAGGTCTAATATACTCTTATATGCCACTGTAAAGCGTAGATCGGTTCCATTTTTATCTCATTTAGAACCACAAGATCTAATTAAAATAATAACGGGTCGAGTGCGAGTCGTACTCACGCGCTGAGGGTTCCGTACATTAGTTTCATTCCAGACAGTGACAGACAGTGTCAGACAGTTCCAAACAGTGCCAGACAGTGCCAGACAGTGCCAGACGGTGCCAGACGGTGCCAAACGGTGCCAGACGGCACCAGACTGTACCAAACTGTACCAGACTGTATCAGACTGTACCAGACTGTACCAGACTGTACCAGACTGTACCAGACGGTACCAGACGGTACCAGACAGTTTTAGACAGTACCAGTCAGTGACAGACAGTTGTATAGACAATTGCACAGACAGTTGTACAGACAGTCCTCGACTTTACAAGTTAAGTAAATTTTACTTTTTTTACTTTATTATCCTTCACAATGGGTTTTGTACCCGTCTTGAGGATCCCCAATTCAAAGTAGAGACAGCAAGACCTGTGAAGTGAAAAATATCACTACTAGGTACTAATGAGTGATTTTTGGGCTTAAGAGTTCCAATAAGGTAACAAATAAGTGAAAATAAGAACTACAAGGTCTACTTTAAGTCGCCATGTTTAAAAATAATAACCTTGAAAAGCATTATTTGTTTAATGATGTTTTATTACAATAACATAAAACAAAATAAGTTTTGATAACTATTGTTGACAGTATACTTTTTGTGAAACTATAATGTTAGGTTTTTAACAACCAAATTGTTGTAAAGTATTATCTTATTTATTTGATCAGCACATATTTGTTAATACTTTTGATTAAATTGAAGGCGCATCAAAATTTACTAAGTAAATATACCATGGTTTCACGATAAAAAACCATTTGCAAGGGCTCCGTGATATTATGCTGCGGTTTACACGTACATTTTTAATACTTGCCAAATAGATGCAATATGGCTGTCACAATTAACACAATAGAACAAAGCACACCGTTTTTCGTTTGTCTCCGCCGAAAATAAGACTAGTTATGACAAATTGTCACTCAACGAATGAACGGTATCGCTTTATCGTTCAATCATTCATTCACAGCGCGCAATTCGCACCGTTAGTTCCAAGTGCCACTCAGGGTAACAATTCGAACTCTTATGCAACGCTTCTGCAACTATAAATGAGTTGCAATTTTTCTCCCTTTAGTAATATATAGGTTGCATATAAGTTCTAACCACCTATATAGAACTTAATCAAGGTGGATTTTATTACTAAAGGTTCCAAAAAAATACTATATGCAAGCTATTTGTTACCAAATGTGTTACTTGGGTACACGTAAAACCTACCTATTTATTTATCAAATTTTAACTATTTCTTGTATATACAAAATAAATTTTAAATCGTGTCGTGAATCGGTCCTTTTTATTGTATTCAATATAGAATTAAGATATCAAGGGACTTATATTGTAATAGAAGTTATTAGATTTTATTAAAAGTTTTTGTTTGATTAGTGTTGCTAATAATTAAATGTCTTAGAGTAACAGGTTTGCTGTATCATTCACCGCTTGCATGGACAACGTGGCTATTAACGTATTTGCGAGGTGACTTTGTGCCCGGAAACGTTCAACATTGATCAAATATTTGTTGAATTTCTTATAGGTACTACAGTTTATGTTCTGTAAGGTCATATTACCAATAAAAACATGACCGTAATAGCCCCCTTACACTGATTATTACATGTTTTATTGGTAAGGAAAATAATTGGACGTAATATTTGAGAGACAAACGCGATACATATAGAGATCTCTATTTTCAACAAAGTATAATAAATTCACCATAGGATCACTATAGGTACGGTCGGCTGCATGACAAGCAAGATTCTATGCACCTGCTTTAGTTGAAGTTTAAAGTCTTAAAACTCGTGAATTTATGAAACAAACATTATTAGATTGAAAACATTCCAATAATAGTAATTTTAGAACTCTACCGGGGGCTGCAATTACGCAGCCGACCGTACCTATACACTAATATTAAATAATACCTATAATATGTTAGTTTTCGATTTTCCTCACTTTCTTCAAAAATAGGCTGTAATTTTTCCCTCCATTTACCGCGAAATAAAACGACGCAAACTTAGCAGTTTACCTTTTGCAAGGTATAATTTTGTTATTAAAGGACCGGCTGTTACCAATTTCATATCAAAGTTCGCAACTTAAACGATTTTTGCTCGAGTAACCCGAGAAAACTTAAACTACAAATATTTTCAACGGTGTTTCACAAATGGTTAAAGATTTATAGCGATTTTCGCCGTCGACAGCAACTTAGACGGAGGCGGATAAAAAAGTTTTCTTATGCGGTGCCATAACTTTAGAACTTAGCTAATATTCAAGCCGTTATAAATTACTGAGATAATGTTCTTTACAGATTTCATTAAAGAGATCATGGGGGCTCTGGGGCCCTACCGCGGTAAGTGCGTCGGCTTCAAGCCAACGCGTCGCCTTGCGCCGACCCGCGCCCCACACTGGGCGAAATTTTAAACCTGCCTTTCATAGGAGTTTTGAAAAATTAAGTGGTTTATTTCGTGTATTTTAAGTATGCAGGATTGTTGGGGACATCAAAACATTTAAAAATGAGTGATTCTGGTTATGTTATTTTTTAAAAACACTACAAAATATGACTTTGTTTTTTTTTTTAAATAATTTTACCATAATCACTTATTTTTGAATGTTTTGATGTCCCCGACAATCCTGCATACTTAAAACACACGAAAACACTACTTAATTTTTCAAAATTTCTATGAAAGGCAAGCTCAATTTTCCGCCCATTGTGAGACGCGGTTTGGGATATCGACGTCGGCTTGAAGCCTACGCACTTACCGCGGTAAGAATACCCTGGAATTCGACTGAAACTTTTCCGGGCTCTAAAATGCAGACGGGTCGTCTATAAAATTGTATAGCATATTTTTATTGGCCAGTTAAGCAATTTTTATTAAAGTAATTTAACATGAGCATTATAAAACCTTAAATTGCAATATAAAATTATTTCGAGCTCGTCGGTGCTAAAAGTTGGTTTTAATTGCTGTGTTCATTGTTATCTTTTGAAAACATATTTTGAAAATTGTTTTATCTGCAACCTTTGCGGTATTTTTATGACAACGTTAAATTATCTGTGTTGAAATACAAGCAACCAAAAAAACATTCCCTTTTGGCTGAGCTGGCTGACTAAAAAGAGTTCGTAAAAGTAATTCGTTTTTTATCATTTTTTTTTTCTAAACATAATTTAATTTACTTTGGTCTCTATCGCTATGAGAACGATGTATTTATTATCAAATTTTCATCATCAAATGCTCGCAATAGGCAGGTTGGGGAATCAGTGAATAGCTTTTACTTTTCATATTGGCGTGAATCCAATGAATGGGATCCATTGGAGCGTGGTTGTTCCACTAATTGGACCAGCTCTGAAACATTAATTTGATAACCGACTTTACATAGGAACTCATAAATGGATGTATAGGTGAGGTGATTGAATGAAACATAAACTCTAAGTTCGAGTCAAATTATATTTCCTGATGAATACATTAAATGTTAACTTGATTGGCGGTGTTATTTTTGCCTTATACTAACTTACGAACTGAGGTTACCTACTACTACAAAATACAAAATACCAAAAAATGTTCTATTATGTCTTTTAAATTTCTAGAACACAACGTTAAAATGTAGGTACTATGGCAAGTTACATGTGCTCATACGGCAAAAAATACCTACTTATACTTATAACATGCATCAGAAATCTCTTTAATTTAGATTTTGACTTGTGTTTAATGCACGACTGCGGATAACTATTACAGTTAATATAAAGTGCTTCCTAAATGCAATAAAAATATACGAGTATTAAGTACTATTGTCTAAATATTTTTCAGTAAAAATATCCAAAAAAAAATTGGTAAATAATTATACAGGGTTATTGAAAATTATACAAGCAAGTCGTTGAGGGCTACTTCTGTGCACCTAAACAAATAACTTTTGTTCTATGACTTGTGGCAATTTGAAAAAAAAAATGAAAATTTTGAGGGTATGTAGATTCGAAAAACAGCTGATTTTTTAAAACAAAGGTCATTCAGACCAAGAACAGTAGATTAAATTTTAAAAATAAGTAAAATTTTAAGACTTCTCTGTGTAAGGAACTGCTGATTTTCAGGTAAACCTATAACCTCAAAATTTTCGAAAAAAAAAATCGAATTTCCAAAAGTCGTAGAACAAAAGTTGTTTGTTTAGGTGTACAGAAGTAGCCCTCAACGGCTTGCTAGTATAATTTCCAATAACCCTGTATAAATCATCATTTAATTTGAAGTTTTATAAAATCTAGTATGTATAGCAAATGGCAGAGATGTTTAAACTCAAAGAAGGTTGTCAAGTGACATTTAACACAAAACTCTTACGCAGGTTGTATTATTTTGTACTCGAGTCATTTGCACGAGGAACCGGTCCCATGCTAAGCCGCCATTTTGAATTTTTGAAGCCATCACCACACAGTTCAAGAGCCGAAAATAATTTGTGCTTGTATGAAAATAACACGAAGACACCAACTAGTACTAGTACTATAACTACCTAATATAAGCGGCAGATAAATAATATATCTGTAAAATATATGTGATAAATAATTTACGAAATGTAAATAATAAAAAACGTGTGGCACTCGGGGAGTGCCGCGATAAAGCTATTGCATTGGCGAGCTTCGTAAAGTTGTACCATATACATACACGTAGGCGGAGTGGAGGGTGTTAGGTTTTATTTTCGTTACGGAATTTCTTGATTCGGTCGCCGCGCTCCAAGCCCGCGATAAAAGCTATGCAATAGCTTAATAAAATCTCGGGTTTAAGAAACTATAAATTACTATAGGATTTAAAATAAACTTTAATTCAGAAGTTTTTGTTAAAAAATGACAAAAGTGCTACGGCTACAAATCGGCTACGAGTGTTGAAAAGACATCAACGGGTTCTAACTTTTAAAAACGTTGTGTTTGGAAAAAGAATTAACTAGGTAAGAAGGTAATTAATTTCATTCATTTCCTTATTCCGTGAACCTATTGTTTCCAATTTTGTTTCTCCCGTGCCAAATCGCTTGGATTTTTTATTTAATTGTTGTGACATAACGTGCGTTTACAAACACAATGGTAATGTTTTGTTAGTTTTAATTCGATGTATTCACACAAGAATTACCGGAGACGACCGAGGAAGGCCGAAGCGAGTGAAAGTGAATCGGGAGGGGGGTAGGGGGGGGGAGGCAAGGTTGCGAACCGGCTGAACGGGGCCCACTAGACGTGCCAAACAACACATTGAGTAATAAGTAATAAGCATTGCATTAGCTGGCTTAATGACGCGGTGATGTATGGTGGCATTGTTAGGAGACACTTGTCTCTCGTCTCCTTGTATCTTGTCTCCTTTGACAATCTCTTTCAAGGGACTAAAGTGCGGGAATTCCGGGAAGTTTTAGTATAAAGTACTAGTGACTTGTCTGAAAGTTTTCAAACAATCTTTGGTTCCACGATGTAATGTCCCTACTAAGCATTACTCAGCCATTTACCTACTGTGTTTCCGTCAAACTTATATATTTTATTTTGCACGGCTTTGCACGGCTATATTATGCATGTGTTATACATATAAACCTTCCTCTTGAATCACTCTATCTAGTTAAAAAACCGCATCAAAATCCGTTGCATAGTTTTAAAGATTTAAGCATACATAGGGATATAGGGACAGAGAAAGCGACTTTGTTTTATACTATGTAGTGATAGTGATAGAGATTCGTTAAATATGATTTTATAATCTGAATATTTAAACTCTATCAAATTTATAAATGTCTACCTTCCATTAGCGACTTAAATGTGAGTAGGTCGTTTCGCATTTATTTTTTGTTACATACAAAGAATTTTGAAATACATAACGCAGTACTTAGCTCTATAAGTATGCACCCAGTTCATTTAATTAAGTAGAATGTAGCATTCAGTAAATACTTAACCCACATACTAGTTATTCTTGAAAATAAGGTCATATCCGTTCATATTTTTCCGCAGATATTCGATATCATTCGCTGTTTGTGTGAACACTCGAAACTTGGCGTTTGTTCGTATCCACTACATTTCGAAAGAGCTTGCCAAATTAACTTTACGTAAAAGTTTATTTTGATGCTTTATTTATATATTACAGCATAAAAAATGTTTGAAGCTAAAGTAGGTATTCTTAACTTTTATTTATCGGTCTCGTATGGGGCTATATTCATTAGCTCAAGTTATAATTTAAAGGTCATAGATTGAATATAGTTGCGCACCTTTACAATTTTATAAAAATATACACCTACCCATTAAAGTGAAGGAAAAGATCCTGCCGAAACCGTCAATCAATCTGAACATTACCAAAGGCAATCTTAAGTAATCTAAAAATATACCAACTGCTCTCAACTCTAAATTAGAAGCTCAAAGCTTATCCATCTGACCTTTAGTGAACATAAACAGTTATTAAACGATCAGAACACCGAACTAAAGAAAAACTTATCTCGTTGGCTCACTAAAAGATTGTCCATTACTTGTCCGTAGCCTGAGATGTAATAATACAGTGGAATTGAGAGAACATCTAAACGTTTTTAACAGTTAAGCCGGGTACCCACCTAGCGCACAGGCTCGCGCGGCAGCCTCGCGAGCCAAAGCCTCGGCTGATGTGGACGTGCCTCGGCCGGCCACGGGCGCGCGTTCGCTCACCCGAGCACGGCTCGGCCCCGAGCCATCTGTTGTCGGTAAACTTGACGCGCTCAAAAGCGCCTCAGTGAGCGCTGTGCGTTAGGTGGGAACAACGAATACTCGCGGACTTATGATGGCTCAGCCTGCCTCGCGAGGCTTCCTCGTGTAAATTGGACAAAACTACTGAGGCTGCCTCGGGAGCCATCGCTCGCGATCTGGACACCGAGGCTGCCGCGCGAGCCTGTGCGCTAGGTGGGTACCCGGCTATTAGTGCATAGAAATCGCAAGTCCACATCGGGGTATAGAGAACGTTCCATCAAATAGTTCCTTTGCCGTCATGTTAGCTCCCCTATCTCCCTGAATTCAAGGCAGCACATTCAAGGCTAGAAATCACAAGTTCCTCAGGTACCATTTCTCTGATTCAAGGTATTAATTGACATTGCTACCAACGTAACGGCATAGAAATTATTTGATAAAACGCACTATATTGACTCGTTTTGAAATTGGGACATCAAATGTGACAGGTACTGCATTATTAACCATAGACAAACTAGTGTTGCGCCTGTGTTAATCCTATATTTTTAACGTTTACGATTTTCACGATTTTTTCTATCGAGCCAAATCACTCTTATCGTGTTTCGAAGTGTATGACAATATTTGTATTGTCATACACTTCGAAACACGAAGTCGATATTCCTATTGCCTATCACCTTTACGACAGTAGGAATATCATTCTATGGATTTTAGCGGTTTTGACTCAAAAACTGTTTCAAAGAAACCTCTATCGCGCATGGTCTTACCAATTCGGCTTAAGACCACTGTGAAGCTGTAAATTTCCATACAAAAAGCGGTAACGTTTTGCCCTACACGAAGGCCGATTTTGATAATTTTCGAAAATGTTCTAGATCTAATATAAACCTAAAATAAGATGCAGTGAATTAAATGAGACCAAATTTATTTCATTTTGTGTACGATAAAGGGGGTAAAAACATTACGGCCCGCAATATCATTTGAAGAGCAAAATGTAGGCAATTACGTCCGGCTTTAAACTCTGTCTATCGCACGATACGGGTCATTTTTGAAAATACCTACTCGCGCCGTGTTCACAATTCTCTTAAAACAATACAAAAAATGGCGAATCGGTGTCTGATATTGCCAAAATAGGAGAATGGGGAGCATCCTTTAGTTTTTTCCACATAGCTACAGACACGCACAATTTGGGATTAAAATCTTTGAAAGGAAAATGTTCAGTTATTTCCCTTATTCGACATTCCACAAATCTCTTTGCTAAGAAATAATACTATAACTATTATTCGAAACGATCAAAGAATTTATTACGCTCCAGTTGTGTATGTCTGTGCGCACTGAGTCGGACAAATATTGCGTTTTATATTTCTATTAGGTCATCGAGTAGTGTTAATTGCGAAATGATAAGTTTTACAAGGTTTATTAAAGAAACTTAACGTTGCGATACTAGTATTAGATAAATAGTTGGAACAAGAATGACATTTATATTCTGTGTGGCGACATGGTTGTTGCTTGGTTGTTCCTATTTTTTTATACACCGTAGAACACACAGTCAATATAAAAACAAATGGTTGCCTGTAAAGTCACGATAATTTTACGTGATAACGTCATATGAAAATGATGAGTTTTTTTCCTTGTTTTTTTTTTTAGGTAAGTATATATTTTTTTCTTTATTTATGTCTTCTATTCGTCACTCGTCATCATAACACAAGCCCAGATGAACGATATTATTATTAAATACTCTGTTTCCTAGCGGTATCGGACACGTCATGGTCATGTTACCATGACGCATGACGTCACACAACGGGAAAGGGACGCATGATACAATATTATCATGGCACTTTTTTGTGAATGAAGGTGTCCTATCAGATGTTATCACATCAAAAAATAACATTATAATAAATATTTATCATTTTCTAAGGTCCGTATTAATAAACCGAACTCAATATCGATTTCAATCTTGAGTTTGCTCTTGAGTTGTTGCGCTGATTAATAAACCTATCTTAAGACGCGATTAAAGAGCGACGTATCACTTGAGTAATACCCTATTAATAAATCAAACTCAGCTCTCAAGATATGTCTCAAGATGTAGTTTCGTGAACTCAAGTCTGATTGCGGGTCATACATGACATAAGTTAGCTGTTTCGTTAGTTTTGTAGTTCAGGAACATGGAGCTAGAACAAATTTTGTCAGAAATCAATTATTATGATGATATTTTATGCTTTCGCATTTAAATAATTATTTAGTAGTAAAATCTTACATTTTGTAAAAAAATTCACATTAAAAACAAATTGACAGCAAAATATGACGACACTACCTACCATAGGGTAAGAACATACCATTCAAGGTAAGAACAAAGCGTTACTGTCATTCAATGTTGCTCTCAAGATCAGTTTCAAATCTCAAGAGCGATATCAGCCTGGTTAAAACTTGAGTTTTATCTATTAATTAACGCCTAACTTAAGATAGTGACAGCATCTCAAGACTCACTCGATTGATACGCACTCAAGATCGATATTGAGAGCGATTTATTAATACGGGCCTAAGTTAGGTTACTTGAGATTAGTCACTCACTTCACATATAAATGCATCGAACTCAGGTTCGATGCATTTATATATCGAATTTATTAAACGCCTTAACACTATCGTCATAAGGCTCAGAATAATATTGGTGTCAAAATGACGTATTGCTTAGAGAATGATGATTTGAAGGTGATATTTCGTGTTAATAGCACAGTGAAGGTCCGATTGACACTTAGTAAATACAAATTGGATATAATCACGATTGGACACGTGTTAGTTGCCTTCAATGTTTATTAACGAACATAATTTGTGTTTCAATGACAGTATTTGTGATTGAATTTGTTATTTTAAACATTTTTTTCTACAGTTTCTGCTTTTACAGAAACGTAAAAGATTAGTTTTTAAGCAATGAGCTTTACTAGATTCATTTTTAGGGTTTCGTACCTCAAAAGGTAAAAAAGAAACCCTTAATTATAATATCACTTCCTTGTCTGTCTGTTTCTAAACTATGAGTAGTTGCGAATCGATCGATTTTTGGCGCTAATCGTATCATAGTCTCTGGTCAACAGAGCACCATTTTTTTTATTTTAGACAAACATTGCTGACTGTGCTCATACAGCCTAGTCTTTCCAAACTTATTCAATTTTTCATCATCATCCGAGCGATGTTCCCGGTTGCATCCCTCTCGGGAGCCCAGGGTCCGCTTTCCTACTTTTACGCCTCCACTTCGCACGATCTTCGGCATCCTGGGTTGTAAGGCCATTTGCACGCATATCACCCTTTACGACGTCAAGCCAGCACTTCTTGGGTCTACCCAGTCTGCCACGACCCGGCGGAGGCGCCATGGCAAGACATTTGTTCCCCACGTAACTAGCCGGTTTTCGCAAGACGTGGCCGTACCAGCGTAAGCGACACTCTTGCAATTTATCTGCAATGTCTCGGACATGAAGGCTGCCCCGGATGCGGGAGTTCCTGACGCGATCCTTTCGCGTCACTCCACACATCCAGCGCAACATCTTCATCTCCGTGACACGCAGCTCCTGCTTATGTCGCTCAAGCACCGGCCACGCCTCACTACCATACAAAAGGACAGGTCTAATGATGGTTTTATAGACCTGTCCCTTTAGTTTAATCGGCATTTTGGGGTCGCAAATGACACCAGTCACCTCACGCCACTTGGCCCAAGCCGCTGAAATGCGTGACTTGACGTCGCAATCGATGTCGCCGGACGCGCGAAGCACAGACCCCAAGTACTTAAACTGGTCTGTCCGCTCGACCATATGACCGTCTACGCAGACAGGTGTGGGATCTGTGGTATTGCAAGCCAAGTACTCTGTCTTCGCCACATTCAGTTGCAAACCGCCGTTCTCAAGCGACTCCTTCCACGTGTGTACACGTTGGACCAGCCGCCCCTTATCCGAATCCGCCAGCGCAATATCATCAGCGTACATGAGCAGCCATGGAGGCTGCTCGTGTGCATCCCTGATGGCAACGGACAGTGCATCCAATATTACGCTGAACAGGAACGGGCTTAGGACGGAACCCTGGTGAACTCCAACGGTAACAGGGAAGGGCTTAGTGTCGCCAACAGCAGTTCGCACCACAGAATCAGAATTTCGGTACATGTCTCTGATGATTTCAACATAAACTTATTCAATTTTTACTGGTAGTAATATAGACATCTTTTAGTTTTTTTGATCAGCATGGTGCTGTCATCTATTGGGGATCAATGGAACTAGTCTTTATTATTGTAAGCTTCATTGAAAATAGATTTTAAATATCAACTTATCATTAGATATTTTTTGAAGATTATCAAAAGGTGACTGGAATATCTGGTTTATCAATTTCAATTTAAGCAATCGATATCACTTTTAATCTTTTTTAATACTTAAAACCTGCTTAATAAAATAAGTTTAAGGTACGCATAATATTTTTTTCATCCAAATCGAATTGTTTTTGATATCCAAATTTAATAATATTGGCCTTTACATCCAATCTAGAAGATTTATACAGGGTTATTGGTAATTATACTAGCAAGCCGTTGAGGGCTACATCTGTGCACCTAAACAAACAACTTTTGTTCTACGACTTTCGGAAATTCGAACATTTTATTTTTATTTTGAGGTTATGTTTATTGTTTACCTGTAAATCAG
This sequence comes from Idaea aversata, assembly GCA_907269075.1. Classification (NCBI taxonomy): domain Eukaryota; kingdom Metazoa; phylum Arthropoda; class Insecta; order Lepidoptera; family Geometridae; genus Idaea; species Idaea aversata. Next base: position 8,107,988 of record OU026084.1, read on the forward strand.
CTGTTCCATACACGGAGAGGTCATTAACCTTAACTTACTTTTAAAATTTTATCTACTGTTCTTAGTCTGAATGACCTTTATTTTAAAAAATCAGCTGTTTTTCGAATTCACATAACCTCAAAATTGTCAAAAAAAAAATCGAATTTCCAAAAGTCGTAGAATTAAGTAGTTTGTTAAGGCACAGAACATACAAGTAGCCCTCAACGGGTTGCTAGTATAATTACCAATAACCCTGTGTAGCGCCAGCATATGCAATTTATGCTATTCAGGGCACTGTAGGTCGAAATTTGGCAAAAAGCAAGGTCAGCACAAAAGAAAACCAATTTAACTTGACCCTTACATTGTATTGGCGCCCAAACGAAATAGGGGTCAAGTTAAATGATACCTACCATACCACTGCAAGGGTAGAGAAAGAGCGTTGAAACTAATGTACGGTGACTACGGAACCCTCGACGCGCGAGTACGACTCGCACTTGACCGGATTAAAAAGCAGAATCAGTTATCATTACTATACAACTTTACAGATGTGCGAGTGAGCTCTGGGTCACGTGGGGTTCAGCTAATTGGTATTCCGACTGTACCTATTAGATGAAGTTGACTTGCACAGAACCTATACCACCTTCTCAGCTTAGTCTACCGTATCCATATGAAATAACTCGTTACCTCTGGAGCTAACTAACCCGTTTTCTTCACCGTAAGAGCAATAAGCGCATATCAATTTTTTGTAAGAAACTTCCATTTCACCGGCTGGGTTCGGAATGAAGCTCGAGGTATCTACCGCTTAAATTAAATTAAATTTAATATAGTCTATTATCATTATTGTGTTATAAAAGATAGTAATCTTCTATTACTTTTCACGAATACGACTGAAAATTTTATTATGCTGCCAAATATTCCTTTTTGTAACCACGTGTATTTTTATTTCTTTTATTTTCTAATGTTGATGTTCGATTCGATTTGGTTACAAATAAACTTGTTCTTCTTTCTTTCTCTTTCTTTCACTATGCTAACGCCACTCTCAAATGAGACACCTACACGTACCTACATAAAACATTAGCTACCAAGTTAGTACAGTATAAACAATACAACCGTGAGAACATGTTGAAATTTCTACAATAAAGCTAATTTAAATCTGTCCGGGACACGATTTGACTTAAGGTGGCCCTATATAATCTCGACACGTTGGAAAATTGTTCTAATTTAATGTCTTTTTTCTTGTTTTGATATTTATACTATACAAATAGATGATTTTTGAAATGCACGTTGAAACGAAATAAAAATATAACGCTACAATCAATTCATATATTTTTGACGTGATAACATCTTATAAATCGATGAACACCGAGATTCGCATAAAAGTGTGACGTCATCGCTCACGTTCCGTTATTGACAAGGTAACCGTAACACCGTATTATCGTTGCCATGGTTACCATCAATGTTGTCTTATGACGTTGTCACGTAAAATTATCGTCCGTAAACCGACTTTACAGACAACCAGTAGTTTTTTCTTTACAAGTTTTCTATAAATAAATAAAATATGTTTATTGAGTTCTCCACAATAATAATAACAATCAGTTTAGGATGCATAATAGTAATTAAAAAGACAAGTATCAATTGCTATGTAGACTTGGTATGGTTATCTATGAAAGTAAGAAAAGGAAACAGAAAAATAAATAATTGCAGGTTTTGAAATAACAATTTTGATCTAATGTCAGATGACAAAGACCTATGACTCGCCTTTATGGAACTCTTTAACTAGATTATTTGTACAGCAGAGTTAAAATTAAAATATGTACAGGACGCTGTTGTGCCTGATGGGACATGTATTAAACGGAGTAGGCTTGCTCAAAACCTATACCACTTTCTCAGCCCATATCCTCTTCTTCTTCTTTTGAAATTTTAACACAGGGTCGCGGGTTCGATTCCCGCCTCAGGCAAGTATTTATGCTTAGATATTTGTCTGTGGTCTGGTTGTTTCTATGTATTTTAAGTATATATTTACAAAAGAAAAGTGATATAAGTAGTATATCCGTTGTCTAGCACCCATAACGCAAGTCTAGTTACTTAACTTGGGGCTAGATGGCGATGTGTGGAGTGTTCTGTAATATTTATTTATTTATTTATTTTTATTTTAACGTAGAACATTTTACGAGGCGTATCGTGATGGAGCCCCTTAAGTTCTGCTCTATCTGCATGCAAGAGACACATTGCTTTTATTATAGTCATAGGTACAAATGCGATTAGTATGTGTTTAGTATGGCAACAAAAATGGAATTTTAAATTGCAATAATTTAAGACCTCTACCTCTGATTACAATATTTCATTGACCCTTCTTACCTACTTGAGACCATTTGAAAATATGATGTGCTGTGCAACAAGCAGGAATTTAAGACCTTAATTACAATTATAGCTATTTGAGAAATCTACGTTACTTTCTACTTTTGTTGCCAACTGTACATACCTACACTACACGCATGTAGAAAATCTTAAAAGGTAATAATTTATATTGACATTTCGTTTTTATGGCCGGCCAATTTATTATAAATGGCTGTTTGTTGTATAATTCTAAGATTTAACTTTCTTGTTTATAATGATGAACAAGGTATCTAGTAGGTATACCTATTATTTACTCATGTGCCTATATCAAATACCTACTATGTGGAGATCTGTTGTGGTGCCAAGAGTTGTTGACCCACTCGATCAGACGATTGAGTATTTACCATGAAAATTCAATACAGGACCCGGCCAATACGCGAACTGTGAAATAAATAGCTTTTCTCAAACATGCATGGAAATATTTTCGATAAAAGAACATGCGAAGTATCTAATTTACGGACAAAGAAAATCAAATCGATTGCAGGAGCGTTTTTTGAATTTGGAACATTACAACGCTCCAGCAATGTTTTATGAAACAGCGTGCTGGATTTATTAAATACTCTTTGATTGGATCTCTTTTATCAAAGTACACCAAAGATGTGACCACTGGACCAAAGTAAGTCTCTTTGCTTAGTATAAATTGCGTGTTCATGTGGCTGTATTGTCATAAATGCATTTGCCTTTTGGGACAAATTAAAAATTAAAAAAAAGCGGCTAAGTTAAATTAAAAAATCGTCTTGATTTGTTATTTACATACTTATTCAATTAATTTTAATAACTAAAATGAGTCCCAGCGGTTCAGAGAGTGAAATGGAGATTCACCAGATATAAGATCAGAAGCCAAATTGACAATGGAAAACCTGCTTCTAGGGAAGTCAAAAGAATACATACCTTTGCATACATACATATGCAGAGTATATTATATGAAAACTTTATGAGTTGGAAAATCGAGAAAAAGGTATGTTTTATTTCCCTGCATTCTTTTGAGAAAAGCACTATATTACATATATGCCTTGGCGGAAATGACAATTGCCTGTCTCGTAATAGTCATACTTGACCTGCAATCGCCTATTTCGCGGCCTTTGCAATAATATACTATTAAACAGCATCTCTTTCTCTATAGCTCTATACCTACACAAAATAATAATTGTGAACAGAGACACTGAAGCTATCTTTTCTTGCGAATTGGCCGATTCCAGTTTTAAAGTTTCGTGGGAAATCATCGTGATTAATCAATTGAAATTGATAATCGCGAGCCGTGTGGAAATTGTAAAGTTTCTCCAGACACTACGAGCGTCGGTTGTAAATAAAAAAAAGCTTTCCCCGGCGTGTGGTGAGACCCATGTTGCTTATTGGTTAAGCGGGGTTGTAGATTCAAATTCCAAGAGCATTGGATTTTCGAAAAGTGTTTTAAAAAAAAAATGCCAAGCTACGAACGAAAATGCAATTTCCTCGTACCTATTACCCAAAACCACTTTCTTGTGGTTGGCGGCGACTCTATCTTGAATTAGTATGGCAACATTGGTGTAGGTACTTTATGACAATATCTTGCAAGAATTAAAAGTTATGTATAAACCATTGATATTACCTTAATGATATGAACTAGCTTTTACCCGCGACTTCCTCCGCATAGGAGTCAATTTTATTTAAATCCTTCTTCTCGGATGCCTATGTCATAAAAAGAACACACCCCACAAGTTTCAGGTCTCTACGATCAGTCGTTTAAGCTGTACGTTGACCCGTCAGTCAGTCAATCAGTCAGGACAAAATATTTTATATGTATAGATATTACGAAAATGTAACTCCTTAATTCACTCTCACTCTCCTGGGCTAGAATTTGGTATGACTATTCGCGAAATACGATCGCGAAATACGACTTCAGAAATAGCATTTATTTGAGAAAATAGGAATATATACTTCACTACACAAAACATATACTTTGTAAAAACAAAAGCCACTAAGGGACTATGTTTATTGATAGTTTGTGTGTTTTTTTTTAGTAATTTAAGAACTATTCAGGGACATATCTTACGACGACACACGTAAGACTAGCAAATTTGGCCTAGGTAGGTGCAATTATTAATCCAGTATGATTGGGACTGCTTTTTTGGTATTTTCCCTTCACCACGTTCATCTGACACATCGCAATATAACTCCTAATCTATACCTAATATATAATCTATTCTAATATTATAAAGCTGAATAGTTTGTTTGTTTGAACGCGCTAATCTCAGGAACTATTTTATTTATTATTATTAAGAGCCTACACTGTCCCACTGCAGGGCAAAGGCCTCTCTACCTTTCTTCCATTGATCACGATCTGTCGCCATTGCACACCAATCATTCCTATAGGAGTCAAAATCATCTCGCCATCGTCGCCTCGGTCTGCCGCGTGGTCGTATCCCTATGGGGGACCATTCTGTTGTTATTTTAGCCCAACGTTCGTCTGACAACTACTGGTTCTAATTGAAAAACTTATTTTTGTGTTGGATAGTCCATTTATCAAGGAAGGCTATATATGGGCTACTTTTTATTTTGATATTCCCACGGGATTAGGACTTACGCAGTTAAAACCGCGGAGGGCAGCTAGTAACATTATAAAGCTGAAGAGTTTTTTGTTTGAACGCGCTAATCTCGGGTACTACTGGTTAGAATTGTAAAATTATTTTTGTTTTGGATAGTCCATTTATCGAGGCTATAGGCTACTTTTTATTTTGATATTCCCACGGGATCGAGACTTATGCGGGTGAAACCGGGGAGAGCAGCTAGTTCACTAATAATTATAATTAACCTATCTCCTCATACAATTGACATTGATAGGAACATAATTTCAAATTATTAATTATAAGATTTGGTTACAGTAATTAGTGTCTTCAATAAACCTTGTAACCTTGTTATTATAATTTAAACATTTAATTAAAGCCAACGGTGGCTTACCGAAATCATTATTGTTAATGGCATTACCACAACGAATACATAATTATTTAGTAATTTGTTTTGTAATCAGATTTGTTATGGCAAATATGGTTTTAATAACAAGGTTATTGTTTGCAAGTTTCGGTTTGTATAGAAGTGCGTAACTGCCTACGAGTACCTACTTTGTTTTACAAATTACTGCATATTACCATGAAGTTATTTGAAAAACAAAACTCATAGCCATATAATTACGATATAATATGTACAGTCACATTACCAATTAACTGAACTCCACGTGACCTAGAGCTCACTCGCAAATCTGTAAGGTTGTAAAGTAATGTTACCTGATTCTCTTTTTTTTATACAACACAATATAAAAAATAGGAAAATACTATATTTTTTACAGATATGCGAATGAGCTCTGGGTCACGTGGGGTTTAACTTGATTGGTAATCTGACTGTACATCAGTACTTATATCTACTAAAGCTAAAGGTAGTGGTTGTATCCAAAACATTATATCTATAGTGTACAATCAAAAAGTCTCTGCCCACCGTAACGTTTACAATCCTGTGCAGCTATTTGAACATTATAACAACGTAACCTGTGGATCGAACCCACGTCGGTTGGTGTAGCGGGTGGCGGCTTATACCACTCACACATTTAAACACCTAGCTAACATGTTGAAAATAATAATCACACTGAGTACTTTTCATTCAAGTATTTATGTTTGTGTGTAACGTCTATTAGAAGAAGGTCGTAACTCCAATACTTGTTGATAGTATTATTGTAGCAAACTGATCATTTACTTATGACCCATACTGTACATCACTTGAAGCATGAAATTCTTCTTGATTCGATTGAAGTGCTTTGTAACCAATATTAATTATAGACCTATAATTTGATTAAGAATTTTATTTTTACAAATGATATGTCAGCATTTGACCACTATATCACCTGCCTGATGGTAGGTGACAATGCGGTCTAAGATGTAACGCCGTAGCACATTTTATTTGAAGATACTTGTTCTCTCGTGACTTGAAAACCCCTAAAGAAAGACGCAGGCAACTGATTTCATTTCCTTACTGTACGAATAAAGAATGACAAAGCAAAACGCTTTGTGGGATCACAGATTGTTGTAGCGAACATTATTTTAGACATAGGCCGCGATGGCTTTTGGTTAAATTAATGTCTATCTCGTAAAACATGAATTTAAAGAAATATTATAGTTAGGGTAGGTACAAGTTTTTACGAGCAAGCGAACGATGCGTACATTCACAAACGGTATCAAATAGTCGTGAATCGAAAAAAATATTTCCAGTTGTAACGACAATATATGAAATTCCGCGGTTTCACTCGCGTTACTCCCGATCCAATGGGAATATCGGGATAAAAAGTAGCCTTTGTTATTTTTAATGAATCAATGTATCCTCATACCTACCTACTTTCATCAAAATCGGTCCAGTAGTTTCAGAGCCTATTCCTTACAAACAAACAAATCTTTCCTCTTTATAATATTAGTGAGTAGATGATGGAATTGTATAAAGCTTAAGAGATAAATTATAAGAGACTAGCGACGCACGGCTGTATTATGCATGTATTATACATATAAACCTTCCTCTTGAATCACTCTATCTATTAAAAAAACCGCATCAAAATCCGTTGCGTAGTTTTAAAGATCTAAGCGGTCAAAGGGAAATAGGGACAGTAAAAGCGACTTTGTTTTCTACTATGTAGTGATATACATATTTACCTGGGCCTGCACAACATTGTGCTTAATCAAATTTAGCTAAATTCTATCTAAATACATTAAAACTAGTAATCTAAAATTAAATTCTATCTCAATAAGCACAAAGTTGATATTATATAATCCGTTTGACAATTTGACAGTTGGTTAATGTTTAAGGTCTTAAACGCATTAATTTTTGTTGTGCAACTCAACCTTAAAATTCTAAACCTGCAACAATTAAAGCCCACTTTATTTGATTAAAAGTTAAATGTTCCTTGTAATTTCGTAAACCTGTAAAATTATTAAAACATTCTAAAAAGATAATGCTCTCTATAATCACTGCTTAATTATTAATAATCTCCCCCAAAGATACACAGTAATTAACTATCTAATTAACAGAACTAATTATTTATGAGGGGTAATTGTGTTGCGTAGGTACCTTCTTGCCTACTAATTGAAACTAGCTCTGAATTGTAGTAACCAATCAGGATAATTACTATTTGCCAACCTAAGCAATTAAATACACTAAGTTGACCTAATTTTATTTCTTTTATTGTAGGACTAGCGACCCGCCTCGGCTTCGCACGGCTATATTATGCATGTATTATACATATAACCGCATCAAAATCCGTTGCGTAGTTTTTAAGATCTAAGCGTACAAATTGAAATAGGGACAGAAAAAGCGACTTTGTTTTATACTATGTAGTGATTTTGTTTTTTATCCGTAGCAAAGTAAAATTATTTCATAGACAAAGATTTTTTTTAATGAAATCTAGGTTGAAAAAAATCTATCTAATCTGCTTTATATGTTGGCATATAAATCAATTTTCGATCCTAGTCAGTCTTGTAAAAACTCGAAAATAGCTCGACCGAAGTCAAAAGTCAAAGTCAATATTTTTTATCCATTATCACTTTGAACCGTCTTAAAAATGAAGTTAGATATGTGATCGATTTTTTTTGTATGTGCTTGAGTAGGTCTAGGGATTTTTTATAAGTAGACCCGGTAGATGGCACTGTAAGGCAAGATTCAAAAAAATATGTTAAGACATGATGCCATCATAGGTGACCCTATTTTGGACTTTCTCCTCAAGCCTTAAATTTTTGAATACACGTAAATATTGCGCTTCAATAGAGTACCTATAAATCAAGTGCCTTTAAGTACAAGTAGCTAGTAAGTAATTACTTAAGTATTTTTATGTGTATGTACACATATACCTAGTACTGATTATATCCGGCATTCCTCGGTGTACCATAAACAAACATTGCACTCTGGTATAAGATGCTGATGTATAAAAACTGACCGCGTCGTCGTTTCGCGTCGTCGAACCGCAGCTCTGCTTTCTAGAGTCACTGGGAGCCACGTACGTGTCGTCACTGTGACGTAGAGAGTTATACGTTTCACTAACTTCGATATACCTACGGGAAATTATACAAAAATAAAGCATAAATTGAGCGGTAAGGCGTCCTATGATACCTAACCTGTTAAAAACCTATGAACATGACTTTAATTTCTCCATTTCAAATAAGTATAACTTTAAAAAAAAATGTAACCTTTCTGAGCATGATCACAAAAAAAGGATGAGTTTCAAGAGTTTCCCCATGAGTTTCTCGTGTCCTCTTCTCTAAATAGACATTCTTACTTAAGTCCTAAGACGATTCAATGTAATTTCACAACCCTAGGTAATACATTTTAAAAAATATAATTTCGTTTTCTACTTGCTTACTGCTTATACTCCAACTACAGACTTTTTGTTTTTCTTTATATGGTATACTAGCGACCCGCCCCGGCTTCGCACGGCTGTATTATGCATGTATTATATCTAAAAACCTTCCTCTTTAATCACTCTATCTATTAAAAAAAGCGCATAAAAATCCGTTGCGTAGTTTTAAAGATTTAAGCATACAAAGGGAAATAGGGACAGAAAAAGCGACTTTATTTTATACTATGTACTGATAGTGAAGAGACCCACTGCTACAAGAAACTAAGGGAGGCTCAGAATATAAAATACTTACTTTTAAAATTGTAGACGTTTAGCTACAAAATGAATATAGAATTATGAATGAACAGAACCGCCAATTCTACAAATGACTGTAAACCTACTATATATACCTACTTATAATTAACAAACAGAGGACAAAAAGTCTGTATTTGGAAACAAATTACGGCAAAATATTATTTAAAAAAAAAAACGAATTTTATGAATGTGAATGAATGACAAAAAGTAAGAGGTACTATTTTTTATCATGTATCAGTAACATCATTATAAAAAGTGTACACGACCGAGACATATTTAAAACTTTATAAACTGTACAAAAGTAGCTTCCTTTCTACCTAAATACTGTGATTTCCCAGAACTTTCTTGGAAAATCCGTGTAATAATATCAAAGTCAACAACTTAAATTGTGTTAAGTTGTTGTTAAGAAGTTTCCAGTTAGTTAATCTAACCGGTTTAATTTATTAATAGTTTGACTAAATAGTTGAACGGGCAAGTGAGTATGAAACAGGAACATCTGTTATCTATCAGACCCTGTTTCCGGTCGTCTCGAGTTAGGATAGTCACATAAACTTTGTATTGAGAGTGTCGAAACTACCGAAAGAGATTGACAGGATATAATCTAGCTAGACTGTAGGGACTCGGCCTTCAATTCAATGGCCCCCGCAAAACTAATCAGTAAAGTTTTACGGGTACCTGACACCAAGCTTGTTCCACCTGGCTTGATTGGACGCACTCAATTCTGACCCTATTGATTAAGGTGGCTGCGAAGGTGACAGGGGTATTTGCTTTATGAGGTTTATGAATAATGGGTTTGGGGTTCGTGTCACTGTTGGTTTCCTGATTAAATATTTTTTGTCTCCTTGCCTCGTTTAAAAAAGTCCAGATGTGAAACCCTCTACTTGTATTAATAAATATGCTCGTTAATCATTTTTTTATCAAAATTTTAATGAATGCAATCTGATTGGTCGGCACAGACAAGTAAAATAATACATAAAGAAACTATTACATATAAAAAATATAAAGCAAAAAATCATTTAAAAATTCAGCCCAAAGGGCGGCTGCTGGCTGGCTTTCCCTTTTTGGATGTCCAAAGTAGCAGTAGCAGCCCTTTCGTCACCAGAAGTTAATACTAATAGTTACTAAACAAAATGATAATGCTTAAAAACATTTAGTATTACTACCTACTATGATTCTTTATAATATTACTGACTGTTTGTGTTAATTATGCTGCAGTTTCAGAGATACTTGTCTATTTTGTTGCATTATTGTATCTATGTACTTACACTACGTGCCAGCTACTCGTATTTTCTTTTATTACGAGTACTAACCAAGTTTTTCTTTTTCAGATGTGACAACAGCATGGCGTAGACAATCGATTGGTGTGCCAATTTCTCCGCTGCCAAAAATGGCTTCCACCCCTCATGGGACTCTCTAGTGAAGTGTTTGCGTTGTGGATGATGGACAGACGGTTTCCAATGATACGGTGATTATAATTAATGATATAAAATGGGACGACGGCGTTGGAGGGTCGTCACTATCGCGGCGTTCCTGTTATGTGTTATAAAAGAAGCACAGTGTCAAGGTGAGTTAATTTATTATACTTCTAAGTAGTTTCAAGGTTTCTTGAACGTTAAAGATTTTAGTTGCTACTAAAATATCATTACTTTATCACAATGTATTTCAAGTCGCAATCACCTTATTGTTACGTATACATAAAACCGGGTATTTCATATTTTACAAGTTTGTAAATTATTTATTCAATACCACAATCAATCTATGATTTCCTTTTCATTGATGCAATATGTATGTAATGAATAACATAACCTACTATTGAATATTAAGACTTTATAAACTTAAAATTAATTGCAAAAGTCTTACGCTTGCTGTTGCAGTAATCATATTACTGGAACAAGACCAAAATTTAATGCGAATGAAGAACTCGAGCTAGGTTAGGCACGTAATTAATTATGCCATAAGCATCTCATCTAAATAAAATTATCATACAAGACAAACACATATTTCTGGCAAAAGTGTAGCAATATTCATACCTGAGTATTAACCTTGCTATGTATGCAAAGTAGGCACGCGCACTTCATATAAAATTCATATTTTCACTGTCATTAGGTTAAAATTTGTAGGGCATAAAAGTTGCCGGCGCAACCACACATTTTCTGTATTATGTTGTACACGCACTGAAAAACCGTGGTATTATATTTAAACATATTTACGTGAGCGAATGAGCGAAGCAATTTCGTTTGGAAAACAGAGAAACTTGCGTTCATGCTTACTTACTTGTAACAAATGACGCTGCGTTGTTTTTGTGTTTAGAAAAGATTTCACTGCACTGCAACGTCCGACCTCTTTTCGCAAATTAGAGGAAATGTTTTAAAAATAAAAGTTTTTGTTTTAAAGAGTCCATGTTTGAAGATGGCTAATGTTTCTCCACTACAAGGTTGGTTTGCATTAAAGCAAATTTAGATAAATTCTACCTAAATGCCATCTAAATGCACGAGTAATCAAAAATTAAATTAAGTATATTTCAATAACCGTTGATAAAATGATTACTATATCAGTCTGACAATTTGACAGTTGGTTAATTTTTAAATCAATTACTTTTTGTTATGCAAGTAAAAAGTTCTAAGTTTTCTTGTTTTTGATCCTAATTTAGGTAATTTAGGATTCCATGTTATCCACTGAGCTCTACGCATTAACAACTCGAGCGCTTTGTTGGACATGCACTGGGTAGTTAAATATGTATGAGACTTGATCTAATCCTCACTGGACATGTTACATATTCCGTTAATATCCCTAGTTCTATGAATTTAGTGATTGCCTGTAGGTAAAGCTGCGAAACCTAATGTGCTTATCTACTTTTGGGCGCATTATAAATGATAGCAAATACCCTAAAAGTGACGGTAACCGGTGTATAGTTTAGGAATAGACATCGATCGGACAAAAAATATTAAAAAATAATTGGATATAGAAAACGGAATACAATTTGATTAAAACATGAAAAAAATAGTCATGGGTTGAAACTGCGAGAACTGAAACTAGATGCCAACAGCTAACACAAACTTAAAAAATTAAGTAAGACCTGTAAGTTATCTATAAATTTGAAATTCAAAGTCCTGACTGACTGAATTACAGAATCTGGTTAAAATTTGACTTATCTACAGCCTACAAATGGATGTTATAACGTCATAGGCCTCCACTAAGAAACGATTTTGGAAAATTCAAACCCTACACGGACAAAGTCTCACGCAAAAGATAGTTCAATATGAAATGCGTAGTTTTCTACCTATAGAATTAAAGTACCTATGTGTTTTAATTGAGTAGGTAACCTGGGGTTAATAATGTAGAACTAAAAGCGATCTCATTAAAAGATTTCAACATCAGTGATTCTGTTGCTAACACTTTCTAGATCGGATTAACGTTTAATTTTCCAATGCTCGAAAAATCCGGAACATATCTAATTATTAACTAACACTAGAGAAAATATACGATACGTAAGGTATCATTTCTTCTTAATCGTGCTGGTTGAATTACGAGGGAAAGAATACGTTAATTTAAGCACTCAACCGAGCTATTGTATATATTAATTAGAAGGCATTTGTATTGCCAGCAATGCGTTTTATTATGTACCGTAAAATCGACCGTGAGTATGGAAAAATACATAAAATTAGCGGCTTTGTGTGGGTACAAAATTTACGATAAGTTGGTTGTAAAAAATATCGAATTGAGCCATAGGATATCTATACGGTCTTGCAAAAATATGAAGTCGCACCGATGACGAGTCTTCTAAACTATTAAGAAAAAAATATAAAGAGGCAGTGTTTGTGTGTGACGACAATACTTAGTATTTTATAATAAAGTTTACTCAAAATTAATTTATTTTGAATCGAATTGAATATTATTTTTTAGACGAAACATACTTCAAACGTAGTTACAGAAGAAAAAGACAAGGACATCAAAAAAGCAGTTAAATTTATAAGAAAAGAAAAAAACATAATTGCAGCCCTCGGTAGAGTTCGAAAATCATTATTATTGGATTGTTTGCATTGTAATATTTTTTGTTTGATTCATTAATGAGCTAAGACTTTAAACTTCACCTAAAGCAGGTGTCTTGAATCTTGCTTGTGTTGAAAACATTCTTATAACAGCCGTTTTGGAGCTCTAGGGTGTCTACCGTAAGAGCAATGTCAATTAACGCAAATAATATACCTATTCCTTAAAAAATATCTACCTAACATAGAAGAATTTGTGTGCAAACGCACTTAAGTTTAGGTTATAAAATTATTAGGTCTGATTTGGGTATTAAATAAACAAACGCAGCAGGTTATAATTTCCCTTGAGACATTTCATTCTTTATTAAAGCGAACAGACGATTTATTTTTCTTATTATCACGTTACCTGAGAAAAAACAGTAGATAATGTATTGTGTGTATAACTTGTGTATGTGAAGACAAAGTCTTATTACCTAGTTGGAAAGTAATTACTTTTAGCTAATAAATAGAAGGCGCAAATAAAACCCGGTTATTTTTTTTATTTTATGGAAAATTGTTTATACCTAATTGTTGTTGTGTTATACCGTTCTTTTGCTAAATATTAGGGTTAATTTAAAGTCAAAAAATTCTTGTCGTTTCTTACCTCTATAATATGTCCAGGACTATTTTTGTCTCCGAATTGGGATATTTTTAAAACGAAGAAAGAAGAGAAGGTGTACTTTGGGGGTCGATAAGTTCCTCCGGCGCATATTTAGGCTAAGTTATCTAAACTCAAGACGAAAAATTACGGCATTTTTTTAAACAAAAGATTTGTGTTTTTTTGACATAAATACCAATACAGATAATTTTACACTTAACCAAAATCGTAACAATTAATTAATTAATTAACAATTTTAGTTAGAGGGACAGTCATTTTATGATTGGTCTTAAGAGGAAAGGGTACCGGGGGCTTTTTCCATACAAACTATTACAAATGTAGTCGACAGTTTCCTCCCTGGATAATGACACTAGAGCAAATATTTTTGGTGTACAAAACTTATAACTGCCATGACCATGCCCCTAATTTTTGTTTTTTATTTTATTTTCATTGCTTTTATCGCGGGCTTTGAGCGCGGCGACCGAATCAAGAAATTCCTTAACGAAAGTAGAACCTAACTGACTATATGGTACGACTGTACGAATCTCGCACGATGCAAAAGCTTTTTTTTATCTTAATTTCCATGATAATTATGAAATGAAAAAAAAAAAACAAAAAATAGGGGCATAGTCATGGCAGTTATAGGTTTTATGGCACAAAAATATTTGTGCTAGTGTCAATATCCAGGAACTAAACAGTCGACTACGTTTGTATGACAATGAAAAACATCTCAATATTCCATAACATTTTACAGAGCACCATCTAGCTATAATATTAATGATACGACTGAACCCATACAGTTGATAATAATTGCAGATCTATTGCATTGTTGGGCCTATGATTTTGTAAGCAATTATGGTACAGTGGACCATTTAAGTAGGTACCTTCACCTATTTTACACTTACACCATACTTAATCTTAAGTTCACGTAGGCAGTACCATTTATCATTGCAGAACAAAAGCAGCCTTGAAATATGCAACGTATCACAAATCACACAAAGACGATATAAAAACCGGCCAAGTGCGAGTCGGACTTGAACGAAGGGTTCCGTACCATTAAATAAATAAAATAAATAAATAAATATTTCAGGACATATTACACATCGCCATCCAGCCCCAAGCTAAGCAACTTAATGCTTGTGTTATGGGTGCCAGATAACGGATAAACTACTTATATACTCTTTTTTTTTTGTAAATATATACATATTATACATATAGGAAACACCCAGAACCAGAAACAAGAATTTATGGTCAGCATAAATACTTGTTCCCGGCGGGAATCGAACCCGCAACCTTCTGCGTCGCAGTCGGGTGTTCGCCCGACGCGCCACAGAGGTCGTCACGATCATCATCGTCATTACGATCGATACATATCTAGCAAAAAACCCTAAAATATATTGTATGCTAGAGTTATGTTATTGTTGTAGTTAAGTTATTCACAACCTACCATAAAAGCTGAATCAGTTCTTTTCCATCCAAAGGTTGTCTAGAAAAAGTCGCTTACAGCGATAAGGCCGCCCATTTGTGCAAATTATACTTTCCAGCTATTACTTTACTTTGTGTTTATCGTGTTCTGTTTCTTTCTGTGTTATACAAATAAAGTAACTTACTATCTATCTATTTATGTAAGACGATAGGGTAACAGACTTTTGCCTGCCCTTTTGGAAATATAATTACTTAACAAAAAGATATTGTCAAAAAAATAATTGTAAACATTAAAAATAACCTAAAATACTTAAAAGCATACTCAAAAAATATCTTTTTTTCTGCTTTGTTGTTAAAGCGGCAACAGAAATACATCATCTATAAAATTTTCAACTCTCTATCTATCATGGTTTATGACATACAGCCTGGCGACAGACAGACGGACGGACAGCCAAGTCTTAGTAATAGGGTCCCGTTTTTTCCTTTTGGATACGGAACCCTAAAAACTATTTCGTGTTTTTGTAAAAAGAGACGAATATGCATTCGAGACTCGAGGCCTTGTTTCGTCCGTGTAACAATAGCCTATACCGAAAGACAATAAAGAACAAAACCGTATCAAAATGATATAAAAGCCCATACAGGGACAGTGTGGGTGGTGTCGCCCACTTTATAAAATATCACTAGAATGTCACCCCTACTATTGTATTTAAAAAAAGACAGTGTATAAATATTTCGACGACCCAGTTGGCACATTGGTCACCATGCCGGACTTTATCAGTCCGGCATGGTGACCATCACTCTGATCTCTTTCTTACACATTTCGAGCTCTATTGACATTAAGACCCGTTGGCACAATGGTCACCATGCCGGACTGCCAAACACAGGGTTGCGGGTACGTTTCCCGCCTCAGACAAGAATTTATGCAGATAGATATTTGTCTGTGGTCTGGTTGTTTCTATGTATTATAAGTATATATTTACAAAAGAAAAAGTAGTATATCCGTTGTCTAGCACTCATAACACAAGTCTAGTTACTTAGTTTGGGGCTAGATGGCGATGTGTAGAATGTCTTCAATATTTATATTTATTATTTACTCAAATACACTATTAAAGTAGTATCTGGTAGATTTTTTGTTGTTAAAACCCATGCCTATTTTATAACAAATTTGTAAATCGCGGTTACACCCGCGTTATTCCCGATCCCGTAGCAATATCGGGATAAAAAGTAGCCTAACTTATTACTAATGAATGAATGTCAATGAAAACTGCTAAGAGAGACATCATCATTGCTTGATGGCTAGCTTTACTTTAGTTTCTATGGTAGGCAAATTCGTGGTTGTCTTATTTCGATTTTAATATTTACTCTAAATTATGGCAAGGCAATTTTTACAAGTGCCTTTATTTACTATTATAAATAAAATTGAATGTAAACTTAATTAACTAATATTATTTAAAATATAGTATTATTTTAAACGAAAATCGTTATTTAAACAATAAATCGTTGGTCAGTTATTAGATATAAATCTGACCTCTATTTTAACTATTTTTAACTCTTAAATTAAATTACAGATTTGTCAGAATCGTCTAAAATGTTAAAAGCTAAACATACTTTTCGATTTGAAACCCCGTGGTAGGGGTAAAAGGAGCCTGTTCTATATCCTTTAGGTGCCTACCTACAATTTTATATTTAGGTAATTCAAATGTGGTATCGCAAGCGAGTGACCAAACTCGTTCTTTACCTTTTAAAATGCTTTTATGCTTATGTAAATATTAGTGTTAATATCTATCAAGATATTAGCTGCGCCCCGCGGTTTCACACGCGTAATATTTCCTGCGCGACTCTCTTAATTTTTAGGAATAACCTTCTGTAAAATATTCATTTTTTTTATTATTTGGATTCTCAAGTTAGGGGTTGACCAAGGGAAATAGAGATTCATTTTAAAAAGGATAGCCCAACAAATTTAGTAGAGGAAAGTATTAAATTCCAAATAACTCTGAATATTGCAGACCCTACAGGGGGGTTAAATCGATGGGTACTACCCCCTTGTTACACCGTGTAAATGATGAAATCTTTATCTAGAGTTTCTATATAGCTCATTCGTCGACTGCTACTCCAACCAAACCAGCGCCGACCAGAAGCGCATTATCTTCCTGGGGTCCTCACACGTATCTATCTTACTATCAGTGTTAAATATTTAAAAATATTGTATGTCAGACGAGGCTGTATAGGTTAAAAGTATTTTGCCTGCCGTTTTGGGAGTATAATTAACAAGAAAAAGTATTGCCTAAAAAAATAGTAAACATGAAAATAACCTAAAATTGTTAAAAATATACTAAAAATATTTACTTAGTTCTGAAATACATCATCTTTGAAACTTCAAGACTTCAGCTATCATGGTTTATGAGATACAGCCTGGTGACAGGTGAAGTCTTAGTCATATATAGGGTCCCGTTTTTTCCCTTTGGGTACGGAACCTTAAAAAATGACATAAACCGATGTGCCTCTACCTAACCTCGTTAGAGTGTTTCATTCGTTGGCAAATACGAAAGACGAGTTTATTCAACAAACGTTTACTTTTTCATAATTATATAGAAACTCGACTCGATCCTATAAAAATATTGATAACATTTATTGAAAATTGTATTTTCATTGAGTTTTTAACACAAATGAGAGTAGAAAAGTAAATGATATAAATGTAAAATACATTTAGAAAAAAAGAGTTCCTTGATAGGACTACGGAATCCTAAAAATATGCATAACTATCCCCAACAATGTGTTATTTGAAAGTAGATAAATTAACAAGAAAATTTAAAAGAAAAATACTTTTAGCAATTAAATAAAAAATCCTATTTTAAATAAATAGGTACCTACTTACCTACATTTAAGAAGGTAAACATCCTAACTTCGTTTTTAAGACATTTCAATGTGATTTCATGCAAATTGTATGATTGCAAATGAATTTAGAATTTTACTTTGACTTAATCATCACTATCATCACTACATAGTATAAAACAAAGTCGCTTTCTCTGTCCCTATATCCCTATGTATGGACTATCCAACACAAAAATATTTTTTCAATTCGAACCTGTAGTTCTTGAGCGCGTTCAAACAAACAAACTAGTTAGTATATATCTATCCTAATATTATAAAGCTGAAGAGTATTACTGGTGAGTACTGGTGTATACCCTGTGTGTATATCAGACGTTAATAATAGTTAGGGAGCTCGCTATATGATTTGATTGAGTTCGTAGATATCGTCTGTTAGTAGTTCCCCCTGGTTCCCCAATATCAACAGTCCGTTTTTGTCATCAATGTCATTATTAATAATTGAGACAATAATATCTTCAGACAGCAAATAGTTTGAAATTACCTCAACGATCTCAGGTTAAAAGGATAAAATTAAGATATTTTAGACAATCACCAATTTGTAAGATAATAACATTAAAAACAATATGATCCAAATAAGCGCAACGCACCCTCGTTCATCGTAAAATCGCTTACCAATTACGACGGGGTTCAACGTCGAAGAGCAATATTCATTTCAATAATAACAACATCTAAGTTATGAGGGTTTGTTTACAATAATCAAATTCGCTCACCTTTATATCTATAATGGCGAATGTGAGCCCCTCGTCCAAACGTTTGCAGAGATGCGGACGTGAGGGTCTCTCTAATTACGTAGTGACTCAATGCGACACGGATTAAGCTCTTCCAAACCTGTACGATTAAACGCACGACCCACGAGACCTACGCAATTAGGTTTAATAATAATAATTACCCTCCCGTGTTCAGGTAAAAAGTAAGTATCAAAATAAATCTGAACAGTTACCTACGTTTATCCTCAAGAGACTCAACTCGCATCTAAACTTTTACATCATCACGAATTTCGAACCTTTTTTTCTGTAGCATAAAACTCATTATTAAAGCACTAGAAAAAGTACAGTTAATGAAGCATTAACTTAAAACATGAGATCCTAATGTTGAGTTCGGGCTGCTACAGCCAGCCATTCGTGCTAATGGTGGTCACTTCCCTTTTTTTTTTAATTTCAGCCTCATCTACCCCGTTTACCCCTTTTATATAACAAATTGCCATTTAAACACCTTTGAGTCTCGTGCACGGGGCACAGAATGACCATTACGTTGGTAAATATTTTTATTTTACGTGTACTTATTTAAGTCTTTTTTTTTATTTGGTTTTACCGATTTATCTAAATCTCATCAAAACTTTGTCACTCACTCCCACACACAATCACATGTGCCAGATTTATCGACGTCATTTGTTTTATAACGAAACGGTACCTAAACCACATGAGTAGAGAAGGACAGTAACTAAACCTAAACTATAGGTACTTATTAATTTTCGTAACTTACACATCACATCTAATTTATTATATAAAATATATAGGTAATTATTTAGGATTTTCCTAGTTTAGGCAAATATATTATTTATCGTTTTAAAATGTAATTTAGCTCTATAGTATAATATTTTGTAAAAGTTTTTATTCATTAAATTATTCTTATTCTTATCTCATTTTCACCACACCAACACCCACATCTTAACTTAGCGTAAAGATCAGAAACGAAAATTACACGTCCAATACATTTTTAAGGTTTTCCATAAAACACGGAACCAATATATCTGCACCACACTGGATAAGGACGTAGATAAATGCCATATAAAACGTGATCCTTTTCCAAATTTATATGGGTAGTGTTTATTACGAGTATATAGCGGCTTATTTTGCACTTACAGTATGTACGAATGAGGTTCATGGATCCCATACTCCCATTACCTAAATTAGGTCAATTGCCAGTTTACGGAATGCTATGAAATTTTGTATGCCTCTATCCGCATAATTGCCTCGCGTTATCGCTGTGAAATGAATTCGCGGGTTTATCGTCCTATCGTTTTTTATATTTTTCGGTTATGTTTATAGCACCTCTGTAAGTACGTTTGATCGTACAATAAAAGTGTATTTTCCAATGCCTTATTTGTTATTTATTGCAAGCTATACAATTATTACAAAAAATATGGTGTTATATTTTCTAATTCGTGTAATTTCTGGCAACACTTTTGATTTAGGGACTTTCAAAATACCTACAAATTCTGATCAATCAATTAATGAGCTTGTGTACCTACCAAAAAACCTTTCAGTAAAATTATAGAGTAAATCCGGTTTTCAGAAGAGACTAACCCGAACCTTCAATAAAATATTCTTTGGAAGAAAATAAAATAATCTTACCCAAGTTTTATGAGCCCAAATTTATCCAAGGACTCTGAAACCATCCATGATAATAATCTTACTGGAGGTAGCCCATATGATAATATTTAGCTGAAGGATTCCATATATCTTTTTTTATTCGACACAATAAAATTTCCCCTACCTTTTACGGTCACAAAAAAGAAAAAAATGTTTATCTAAGCGGACTCTAAATGTACTAAAAATATGTTGGTATATTAGAAAGTATTTTTAAGCTTTTTGCACACAGTTAAATTAATTTCTTTTTGCAACAAAATGAAATTCATTTTTTTGCAAACTTTCTCGGCAAACTTTTTAACCATACAGTAATTTGATATAAGTACCTTCGGAATTTCGTATTTATTCTCTCTAGGTAAAGTCAAATAACGAGGCTTTTTAATTAGGCCCATTTTGAACTTGCGGAAACCGTATTAATTACTCAGATCTGTATATAAAAACGATTTTTACCTAATATCGCCATTGTTACAATGAAATCTTGAATACACGGGCTCCTTTTAATAGAATCAGGGTACCTTAATCCGGGCCCAACGTTCATTAACTAAACATAAGGGCAGTGGGAGTGTAATTTCATACATTAAATTATGTAACTAGCTAGATATTTAATTAAGTTGCTGTCTCATTACCTCCTACGTACATTAAAAGTTGTTGTATTATTTTTAACTCTACTAAATAGCAAAGACATTGTTTTTATAAGGTACAATAATGAAAATAATTTTCCATTATTCGACGAATATTATATTATTAGTGCTTTTTTTCGCAAGTTGGCATGTAAATGGGTGTCCGATAACGGCAATACTTTGTGAATAGCTAAAATATAATATATCTTTTTTATACATACAGAAACAAATACCTACTGCGATCAGCGATCATACAAATATTTATACGAAATAGGGATCGAACGCGTAACTTTCTGAATCTCAGGCTCCTGATCGGCAATCGGACTATAAAAATCATCATGGGTTTATATAGTGACCATAGAGGTCACTAGTAAATAAGCCCAAAGTGTACAATGACTAACATCAATACTAATATTATAAAGCTGAAGAGTTTGTTTGTTTGTTTGAACGCGCTAATCTCAGGAACTGCTGGTTCGAATTGAAAAAATATTTTTGTGTTGGATAGTCCATTTATCGAGGAAGGTTATAGGCTACTTTTTATCCCGATATTCCCACGGGATCGGGAGTTACGCGGGTGAAACCGCGGAGCGCAGCTAGTTATTACATAATGACCAAACCAGCACTGTTCCACAATTTCACTAACTTTTCTCATTACACTGAAATGTGAAACAAACTAGAAAACTATACCATTGTAAAACCTCTACGTGGAATTCTATATTAGAGTCGGGAGTACTTTAAAAAGGGAGTTTTTAGTCTTGTTGTATTGTGATTCTGTGGGCAAGATCAACATTGGGCACAAACATTGACACGGAGGCGATAAAGCGGCAAAATTCGTCCAAGCCCCAAGGGAAATTTCAGTTTCTTACAGAAACCAAGTTAATCAGAAAAAGTGTATTGAAGTTCGGTTGGAATGAGACACGAACTAGGTTCAGAGCACCTAATCAGGTGACCGGTTGCCAATCAATAGTTTCTCTTGAATATAAACAAGTTTAGTATTCAAACCAAATATTAATTTGGCACGTGATCCTATTAACCCTCTCTAAGCAAAACCCGTCAATTTTTTTCACATGCAAGTACAAAATGATCACGAGAAAACGAATGAAAAGATTTATATAGCTAAAGTATTCAATCGAACCAAAAATCGTTCAAATAACTCAAACATTGTGCGCGACCAACAAATTCTGAACGAAAGATTGTTTTAGTTTATGATGCATTCCGATCCATCGATTTTCTATTACCCTCGTTGCTCACACTCGAGCTGTGATGAGATACGCCGCCATTCTTAATTAGGGGATATGATCCGCAAGAAAGTAATTTCCCCTAGATTATCTCTCCGACGAAATGGAGGCTAAAACTGAGGGTGTAATAATAAGCTGGTGGTGCGGTGATAAAATGATAGTAACAATGTTAACTATGCCAATGAACTTGCTAATTTTAACGTGGACATGTTGCAAACCCTATCTCATTTATAATTAAGTTAAAAATGGTAAACTTTAAACCTTTTCGGAAACATGGTTTAAAACAGTAAAGTTCCATAGAACACTAGCCACAACGTAGTTATTTTTTTACATACATTAGCAATTACGTTGTTGCTTTAAAAAACAGTTTGCACAAAATTCAAACGTCAATCAAACATAATTATATTAAGTTACATAACAAAATAGATAAGTTTCTATTTGACTGGTAAATTATTCAATAACTTTCTTGTCATCATCAACCACTAATTAAAAATGTGAAAGATAATTAATTATATTTTACAGCCGCTATAAATTACAGTTTCGACATGATTTCAATGGCATTTATATACTATTAAAAATATAAAATTAAAATACATTTTACCTAGATGGAGCACTATTTTTAAATTATGAGGTCATTGTTTTCTCGAAGCAGCGTAACATTAGAATAACATCCACGTATTTCCATTGAAATGGTATTCTGAGATTTCCGAGGCCCTGTAGGAATTTTCGTATCCCTTCCAAATAATACGGATTTCTCCTAGCAAACAAATTATTTGTGGAATCGCAAGAAGTTGAACCGAAACGGAAACTTTACTTTAAATGGAATACAAAAACAATTTAACAGGAATTGCAACTTTCAGCTTTTACACAGTAACCCTGCTGCATTGCAGCACCTCATTTGGAAATGACTAAGAATATGTATTTTTTAATTGTTATGTTCAAACTGAAACGTAAGAAAGGAGTTCTTAATAAGCATAACTTATTTAATATTTAATTAATGTGTTTACTATACAAATGACATAAATCGATCGGAAGACTGCAAAGTAAAACAATAGAAAAACCATTTCCGGTAGAAATTATAAGTTTCATTTTAATTGTAATTTCTGTAGTGAAACAAACAAATATTTTTATGTTAACGAAAAAAACTAGGTGATTACCATTTATGTTCGTATCAATTTAACAGTAGAGTTAATCCAACACATAATTTTGTAGCCAGATTTTCGCGGGATTAATTAAAACAGTTGAAATGTTACACACATTTACTATAATACGTAAATGTAGTTTTATTGACCTGAAATACATTTTATATGTTTATGGCGTAAACATGACTTTACATATGAAGCTGTAATAATTATTTTACACTTCAAAAAGGAACGTAAGGTAAAAATTAAAATTCTTACAATAAAATTTATTTCTTTTTGTTGCAGATGACGATTTTTATTACACACCGGTAGAAAGAAGTTTTGCTCAAGTCCAACCACCCTTGTATTCAAATAACAGACAACAGTCATCCTTCTACGAGAATGGAGATGGCTACAGAGTTCCACAGTCATCACAACAGCCTCTTTACAACGAGGGCCATATCAGATTTCCGAGCCCGAATTATAACCAAAACCCATCACCGTTTCAACTACCGACCGGAAGAAGTCAAGCCGGTACACAATATTACGTAAATCAACCAGAATTTACACAGAGACAAAGGTTCAAGCCAGCTCTGCCCTACAATTTCCAACTAGTTCATCCAGCTTCGACCAAGAGGCCCGATACGACACAAATCCATTCTGTGGCATACCAGAACGATCCTTCGAAGCCAGAAACTTTTTTGGGTCAAATAACGTTAAATAACCCAGACGTTGACTACTTACAAAACAGTAGATTTAAAAATATACCTTTTGATACGAACAGTTTAAAAAGCAACGGTCAAAGTGGTCATATTGTTCACGACGATGACAGCATCGACAATCAAGATATCTTCGATCAACATAGGGTCACCACATATAACCCAAATAAACTTTCGAGCAAACAAAGACTGAATATAAAACCGACTACGTCTCGGTTCCCACATCTCAATTCACCTTTAGATGAAACAGCTGATTTCCAAAATGAGCCAAGCAAAACTTTCTCAAGCGATAAAATAAAAGTTTCAAGACTAAGTAGTTCAGAAAAGAGTTCATCTACGGAATATAAAGCGTTACTAGATATAGAACCACTGCTTGAGGATGATATTAGTGATATTAGTTCATTTAGAGAGTTAATGAAAAACAAACATGGTTCCTTTGATGTTGAAGTAATTAAATCTAACAAAACAGAAGATACTGCGACAGATGACAGTAAACCGGACGCTAGTTCTATGAACACTGACAATTTCTTGAAAGAGATTCCAGTAGAAATGGCTAGAACAACGTCTACGTCTTCATCTACTACTACGACAACTACGACTAGGAATGACGATAGTGAACTTGATGAAGAGGAAGAAGACGAAGGTGAATATGCGGAGTATGAATATGAAGATACAGACAGCCCAGAAATTAAACACACTACACCACTGCCCCAACATCATACTACAGAACATGAAGACATTTACGATGAGTATGATTCCACCGAAGAAATAGAAAAATCTACTGACTATCCTCCATCCAATGCCACTGAAACGTTTGATATTTTAGTAATGAAACCTGGTAATACGACAAAAACAGTTCAAGACGATAATTTCAAACAGTTTACTGACACAACTGCGATAGACCAAACAGATAAAGGTAATAAAGAAATACCGTCGCCCTTCACAGAGTCTTCTGTTGAAGAAGAAGATGAAGATGAAGATGTTACATCAATAGAAACCCCATCAATTCTTGGACAAGAAGTAGTATCTGTTGTAACGACAAAAAGTGTTGTCAATGGAACAATATCTATTCCTGACGTTACATATGCACCTAGTACAGCTAAAATCGATGCAGCATCAGAAAATGGAATATCTTCCCAATCTAATGATTATTCAAATGATAGTTCTGTACCAGTAACCACTGAAAATTGGATTGTGGTTGCATCCGTTCAAACTAGTAGGAGCGTCTCTGGTGCACGTTTCTTACCGTTCCCTACGGTTGAACAAGAAGAGAAAAAACAAGTTTTAAATGAAGACGAAGAAGAAGAAGAAGGAGACGAAGAATCTGTAACTAAAGACCCAAAATTAGAAAATAGTGGCTCCAGTGCATCAACAGAAAATATTAATGATAAATTGGATAGCATTCAATCGGAATTATCTAGCGCAGTTTTATCTGGATCTATAGACAAGGAGAACAAGAACATAGAGTTGCTTACAGAATCTACAACAGAAAGTACTACAACATCTACTACAACAACAACAACAACGACTACTGCATTGCCCAATGTATTTACACTAAAGAGTACACTACCTCCACAGTTCACTGAGAGATCAGCTCCAGATCCTTTACCTGTTCAAATAAAAAAATTCACTCCTCGTGTCACTAGTTCTACTACACCAAAACCTAGAAAGAAACCATCTCTGGTAACTGTAATGGATGATTTGAGTGCTGCCTTATTACCACCTGGATATAAACCCAGACTCTCTTACAAAGATAAACGCACAAGTACCACTACATCTACAACCACAACTACAAAAGCACCAACTACGTCAGCCGATATTCCTATAATCAACGGAACACAAGGAAGATCATCCGGAATCAGCTCCAAAAACAAAGTAATAGTTCTAGATGATAAATCACTACTCCCAAGAGAATATAGACCCAAAGAACATAGGCCCCAAGAAGACCTCTTTAAGAAACTTCAAAAGGACGATCTAAGTAAATTATTACCGCCGGGATACAGGCCGCCTACATCAGACACGCCTGAAACAAAGAATGTTTCTAAGGCTAGTAGTGTTCTCGATAAAGTAAAACAAGTAGACATAAGTGCATTTTTGCCGAAAGGTTTCAATTTACCTTCATTTAATACTACTACCGAAAAGCCAAAGGAATTGAAACTTCCCATTAATATAGCCCCTGTTGATATAACAGCATTTTTACCTCCTGGGTTTAAACTAAATGACACTGAAAAGGAAATAGATGGTACTGATATTATTCTGAAAAAATTGAAAGTAATCGATGATTCAAGTTTACTACCACCTGATTTTAAAGTTAATCGAACGGAAGAAGATGCACCTACACCTTCAAGCACTACAAAAGCACCAGGCGGTATTAAGTTAGTATTTCCTTCGAGACCAGGCGGCAAAGTAAATAGAAAAACTACAACACCTAAACCAATGGGCCCAGTTCCTGTTACACCAAAGATTCAAAAAGGTTGGCCTACAAGGTAAATGTTTTGTTCATTGTTTTTGCCTCTTAATTTTGAATGCTATTCAAAATACTTAAACGTTTTAATCTTTACTACAGAGCATCGACTGAATTCACTGGCTGGCCTTCGCCTTCTACAACACCTTTCTCTATTGAAAAATTGTTGGAAGCTCAGAGAAACGCCACTGCTACTAGTCCTTTGCCTGAACTAAGAACTGAAGCTACGACGAGGAAAACTACGACTACGACCACGACTACTCCATCACCACCTCCGTCCACAACACCCGGTGTTTGTAAGAAAGAGTGTGACATTGCTGCTACTATTAAAATCGTTTCAGGTAATGTTTATAAAATAAGAAAAAAAAATTAAGAAGACAAAATATAAGTTATTAATTTTGAGTTTGTATTTGCAGGTGTAAAATGGGTTCCAGAACTGTTAGATCAGCATACTGATGAATGGCAACATCTGGCTCAGGATGTTAAAGAAGAGGTTAAAATTTATATTTTTTTAATTAATTCATTATCAGACTCAAATTGTTCTTGATTTTTATTTAATATTCAATATTTTATCTTTCAGTTAAACTCTGTATATTTGAAATCAGATTCTCTTCGTAAATGGTACAAAGGAATTCGTATTGACGGATTCAGCAAAGGTTCTGTACTGGTTGATTATTTCATCGAATTAAACGACGTCGAAGAAAAAATTGATACCTTGGAACTCAAGAAAATATTCCACAAATCTTTACATGATGCGAAGCCTGGGTCCGTTGTAGAAGTCGTTGAAGAACAAGCGATAGATTTTAATCCAGATGTTATGCTTGGCGATCAGCCTGATGAAGAGCGGATGAAAAAGAGTAATGAAAAAATGACGAAGACCATAGACAAGTCTGCAGGAAAATTGGAAATCGGAAAGTTTGTAATGGATCCTGCGTATACGGAATTCATTGGTAATATTTTAAATAAATTTTCTGATGTATCTGATGTATATTTCAAAGATGATTTTCCATTAAGTTCTTTTGTTATTTTGCAGTTTTACCAAAACGTGAGGAACCTAAACAGGTGGAGCCCGATGAAGAATCGTTTTTGCCGCAATGGGGAATAGCTGTCATTGTGATTGCTTTAGCTTCACTTCTGTTTGTTGTTATATTTGGAGTTACAGTTGTAAGTTTTCTATTTGATTGTCTTTGGAAACCAGCAGATCCTCCTGTTTGGCTGTCTGTCCACTGGTAATAATATAAAACAGTTAATATTTCGATGATCACATCGCTTTGCGCTTGACTCTCTTTGGATAGTGGAACATGGAACGAACAAGGGCGTTGAAATAGTATAAAAGTGAATCTATGGAAACAAACGACCAGTAAATTCCTTTTAGTAGTTCTTCATGATTTAAAACATAATTTAGGTACTTACATACTAAAATATTGTTCTAGCTGGTAAACCGTCAGAAGAGTTCTAAAGCGAAACAACCGATTCCTTTGAGTGAAGAGATGCTAAAAGATTTGGACAAAAACCATATGGGTGGTTTCGATGATCTTCACCATAATATGAAGGATCGAGACTTGCCGTATCTCCCACCTGGCAAGGTAATGACGTATTTCATTTTTTTTATTTTTATTTTATGGCATCTCACGTCTCTATAAGACGACTACGGTCATAAGTGATAAGTATTCATTAACTCAAAAAATATACGCAATGAATAAATAGTTGTTGTTAATTTAGATCCTTCTTGTAAAAAAACCAATTACTTACGTCCTTTTTATACCTACTTAAAAAATAATTTGCAAGTTTTTGTGACTGACTGAATAACGAATAAATTAGATCCTTAATAATCCTTTTCAATTTTAAGAAGTGTTTTATTAATATTTCATTTTCATAGATTTGCTGTACCTACCTAACTCCTTTCTTGTTTAGGATGTAACAGACTTCCAAAAGGAGGGTCTTGTTAGTGATTTATTTTTAACTAGATCCCGTGGTAATATCAAAATGAAAAGTAGCCTATGGCCTTCCTCGATAAATGGACTATCTAACACAAAAATATTTTTTAAATTCAAACCAGTAGTTTCTGAGATTAGCGCGGTCAAACAAACAAACTCTTTAACTTTTAAGATATTAGTAAATATATTCTGGTTGTATGTTTACAGCGCATGTCAACTGCATTTATCGAGCAGCTAGCGTACCCGAACCCAGGTGACTCGTGGCGGTCGGAATGGACGCCTCAGCTGCAGAAGTATATGCAGCATTACACACCCGACTCGGGAAGGGGGTCGCAGACTTATGGCGCTGCTTATGGGTAAGATGCGGTCTTATTACAAGTGTTACTACATTCGATTAAGTATTTTGCTACGTGCATTTTTCTTCTAGATCACCTTAATAACGACTTTCGTAGACATGAATTTAAAACAGGGATAAATTAAATTAACAAATAGGTACATTACAAGTACCTAAACGTGACTTTACCTGCTCAGACGCTTCAGTAGAACTGTTAATGTAAATCGTTTTAGGAAACAGAACCTAAGCATAGAATCTCTCTTAAAATGACTCTACGGGAGTTAAGATGTTGTAAAAAGCATAAAAACTGTACATAACGTTTTTTATTTTCGAGATAATTATTAATACGCATAAATGTGAAAAGCTTTTAAGTCTAGTATTTTTCCAACTAGTGTTTAAAATATATTGGGATGTCGAATATTTCAGAGCAAAACAGTATTTTAATTATTATGTTTTATTTATCTATGTATTTATGGCTCGTACCTCCATACCCGCCATGTTGTTACGTTTTCGAAAGCCTGCCTTATGATGATTAACTTAAAAATAATATCCGCTGTTTGTTGGAAGCTCTCCAAAAACAACAATAGTGTAATAATTTTATGCACACCACATCATTTCCGTAAACATTAAACCCTTAATCTAATAAAAATATGACCTTTGTAAGTTCTTACTATAAAATTTAATGACTGCGGTTGCAGTTAAAAATGCAATCATCGAACTGGTCAAGGTTGATTCAAATATATTTTAATTAATTCTAAGGTCGATTTGATAATTAAAATAATAAAACACTACTGCATCAGGCGTTAAGTAACTTGACCATAGAATATTGAACTGCTGGTATCTGATAATACCTAAAAGACCACTCTATGCAAAATTCCAGTGATCGGTCACCTATAGAAATAGGTACTAACCGCGACAGGTGTTGCTTAACTCAAACGACTTTCATCTTTGTAATAGTTGCCGTAAATTTGCGTCAGATAACGCTAATAATTGTTCAACACACGATTTTTCTAGCAAGCTTTGATGTAACTCTCACTTAACCTCTAGGTACCTCTAAACCAGCTATAGACAAACATCGAAAACAAACAAATAAGAAAACTTTCGCATTTATAATATAACATAAGATAGAATTAGCAGACCTAACTGTAAATAATCAATCCAAGTGTTTTAAAATTTTTATTTATTTCTGTAATTTTTTTTACATTAACAAAACCATCATCGATTTTCATATTAGCAACTTACGATTTCATATACTAACGTTACGATCCGAAACATGTAAATTCGTTATTGCTCTCAAATTTTTATCAGGCGTTTCGCTGTGATTGAGTTACAAATTGATACATCCCTCGGGAAATTGATTTTATTCCGATATGAAATATGTCATCTTTATGTTCCCTGTTCGTGTGTGCGTAACGTTGTTATTTCTTATGGGATGACAAACAATAGATTAAAGATAGCGAGTTTTTTTTGTTTTTGTTGTTTGTAACCTTCTGCTATTTGGTATTTTACTTTGTTCGTGATCTATTCTTGCTCAAATATTTAGGTACACAATTTTCTTGATCTTAAAGATACCTACACATTATTTGCGTATTTAAGTTATGTAGTAAAATTCGTGCTAATAAGGACCCGGAGATTTGGGACCTATGTTTAAACCAGACCACTCCATCTCCTACCTTCTGTGCTAGTGCCGACAGATATTCCTTTGGTAGGGCCCATCCCTACCTACCTAAGGTAAAACCGTTTTGGCATCTGAAGGTAATTTCTCGGCTATTGAAGAGATATCAACACGCTACCACACTTGCTACAATACTTAAGCAATCTTTTGAGTAAGCTGGAAACGCATTATCAGACGCGTCCAACAGCCGCGTCTGACAGCCGCGACCGACAGCCGCGACTGATAAGTGTGCATGGTCGTTTAGCATCCAGCGGCCCAGATCGCTATAAGACGTCCGAACTCTCAAGGGCGGCCCAAGGTTACGTCCGCGACTTACATCTGATAGTGTGCACTGTTCATACATTTATCATCGCAAAGATGCCTATAAGTCGCGGCTGTCACCCATGTGTTCCCAGCTTTACATGTCGCTTCTGTTGTTATCAGGTACGGTGGATCCCAGCTGTACGGACAGACAGGCGCAGGCGGCGGCGGCGGGTCCCAGGTGTACGGCTACACGGGCGAGTACCCGCGTTCACACTTCTCACGCAGGCGCTCCGAATACGACCCCAACTTCTAAAACGCCTAGGACACGGTCAAGCAGAGGATCAAGCTCTAGTTGCAAGCATGAAACTGTGCAGGCGTGAAGAGTCGTTGACTTATCAACCAGGCTTTAGATACGACGTTCAGTTCGACTGCGATCTTAATGAACGTTCACACCTTCATAGTCGTACTGTACTTATAAGTATTTTGCCCTTATCAAGTGGCTTACCTCTCGTCTCGTCTGTGCAGTTTTATCTTTGAAGATGACTTTGATCGTGGCTAGGCCTTTTAAACTCCTTGACAATATCTCACTGTAACCTCGACCTTAGAATACTCTTAGATACGTCATTAATCATCTTAGTGTTCCAATCTACAACATCAGTAACAGGTTGTGAAATACGTTTTATCATTGTAAGATGAATTATTTTATTACTTTCTAATGGGGAATTTCCTAAAGAAAATATTGCGGCAAAGCATTCCGGTATTAAGGTGTATCATCTAGGAATACTTTCGAAGCTAACGTTTATCTTTTCTTTATTGTAAATTCCTCATTGCCAAACTTTATACAATTTTACATCTGCATGATATTTTAGCAGCTTTTAGTCCGGCCTAGGATAGGAGTCTACAGTGCCAATCCGTGCTGTTATTTTGCGTTTTATATTAACATTTTATTTCTATATTCTAAATAGAATTAAAATATTAAAAATTGTCTGCCAAAATATGAAATATTTACGACTGATTGTGAGATGTATATAAGTAGTATAAGTTCTCACTCGTATACATGTAAGAGATTAGTAGGTGAAGTCACGATTTTCTGTAGATATATCTATACCTACATACCTATATTTGCTCAGAACCTGTAGTGGAAAATCAGTGGCCTGTGTTAGCGTGAAACGCTTCGTTGTGCCAAACGTTCTCCGTGTAAATATGAACCGAAGTAGGAAGGAAAGGGATGGTAAAATGGGAATGTTGTGGCATCCGAGGGTAGCGCATAACTGTGGAGGTCCTTGAGTAGATTGTGGCGTTCGTACCTTCGCTAGACGGCCATTGCATAGAATCTAATATATCGGGTTACTGAAAAATTATCACCATCTACGTTAAGAGGACCTTACCTAGTTACGCGCCACCCATACATGCTTCTATCATCTGATCCTCGAAAAACAATAGGCAATATAATATCATACATTAATGTAAGAAATGAAACCTTTTATTTAATAAAATTGAAAATACCTACTCGAATACCTACATTAAACAATACAATAGTCGTCAATTGAATTGCTATCGCTAAGCAGGTTCACAAAAAGACAATGTAATTTTAATATAACCTACCTACCTACTAGCATTTAGGTAATACCTAAATATTTATGATTAACAAGTTCATTAATGAATTTTAAATAGGTACTAAAGGTCTCTTGTTTGTGTCAAATTATCTAATTCAAATACATAAATTAGATGTTGAGTGTAATGTACATTTTTATGTAATTTACCAACTAAGATAAGCCCCTATATCTAGCGATTGCATGATAATTATTACTTATTTTGTGTATATAAAAATCGATTTTTGTACATTTTAATGTAGTCTTTAATTTAATTATTATTGAATTATTAGATAGTTACAAATTAAACCCCTAAGATTCTAAATATAGAAATATATAATAACTGTAGGTTTTATTTTGAACCCTTTATAAAACCCAGCAACCATCCAAGAGTCGACAAGCTAGAAGTTGCTTAACTTGCACAATCGTAAGATACCAAAAGACGTCTCCTAAAAATAAACATCCATCTAAAATGAACTTTTAATAGTTCTGCCAAGAGACTTTTCCAATTCTCGAGTCTTGTAATAACCATAAAATTAAATTTTCACTTTGAAAATTTTCATCAGATTATTTTTCCTTTTATCGTCCCATTTTAGTCATAAAATATTTTAATGCCATCGTTATTTTGACAAAGCCAAATTATATTTTTGTACTTAAGCAAAGTTTAGCTTAGAGAAAAATTACAATCCTTTGTAAATTATAAAACAAAAATGTATTGGTATTTTTTGAGGAATACAGGCTTAGGAATATTTTTCGCGAAAAAATTTGGTAGAGAATGGTAACACTGAAATAACGTGGCATAGGTAAAGGTACGAGTGGATCATAAAAGCCAACGTTTCCCATTAAGGTAACCTTTATAAATTACCTAAAAGCCTCCTGCATCTTATCTAGAAGTTTCAGCCTTAAGAGCTAGCTAACCAAAATGTATGTTTATTACAAAAAAGTCTGTTCTACCCTCTACCTAGTAAACTTAGACGTTATCGAGTATTAATCTTTTTTCCTTAAATATAACCCATTAACGTTTTTATAAAAGTACAAGTTACTAATAAAACAACACATTATATCATCCTATCCTACTTAATATTATAAATGTAAAAGTTTGCGTGTGTTTAAGTATGTTTGTTACCCCTTCACGCAAAAAGTACTGGACTGATTGCGATGAATTAAGATGCTGTATTAAGATAGCTGGAGACCTGGATTAACACATAGGCTACTATTTATCCCGATATACCAACAGGATCGGGACTTACGCAGGTGAAACCGCGGAGCGCAGCTAGTTATTAATATTTCGTTTAACAAAAGTTTCAACTACGTAAATTAGCTTTTACTAGCTAGCTAGAGTTCGTAGCGTAAGAGTTGGATGTTCCAGGATTCATTTTTTACGGATGCCTGCGTCATAATAGCTTCTGTATGCCAAATAGCCCGATCCGTCCTTTCATTTAAGCGTGGTTTAAGCTGTGCATATTAATTTTAAACCCATTTTAAAAAAGGAGGATGTTCTCGTTAAGTAAGTATCTTTTTTATATTAATAAACATAATTTAGACATGTAGGTAGATAAACCTCCAAGAGGGTACCATTTGCAAATAATCTTCTATAGGTAAGTAGTTGCATGTATTTTGTTTCTAAATCAAAGTTGGTGTTATGCGTAGTTGGTACTTATTTTGCGTAAATGGTATTTTGCGAGTGAAGCGTTTTGCGTAAAGGTAGTGTTTTGCGTAGTTGGTTTAATGATAAAGGCGTATATCGGCGTAAACAGAACGTTTGTTTAACCCTGTTTAATTCGAATTCAGAAATGTTAATGTCTGGATGACATAGGCACGTACTTGTGCAGCTCAGATGTAAGCCTCACTCTACTCAGTTCCAGCTAGTCCAGTGGCAAATAAAACTATGACAATGTTTGTGTTACTCTGTTACTTTGTGGATTACCTCGTTACCAACTGCTATCCCTATACCTATCTATACTATTATTATAAAGCTGAAGAGTTTGTTTGTTTGCTTCAACGCGCTAATCTCAAGATGTACTGGTTCGAATTGAAAAAAATAGTTTTGTGTTGGATAGTCCATTTATCGAGGAAGGCTATAGGCTACTTTTTATTATGATATTCCCACGGGATCGGGACTTATCACTACATAGTATAAAATAAAGTCACTTTTCGCCGTCCCTATGTCCCTATATCCTTTTGTATGCTTAAATCTTTAAAACTACACAACGGATTTTGATGCGGTTTTTTTAATAGATAGAGTGATTCAAGAGGAAGGTTTATATGTATAATACATGCATAATATAGCCGTACGAAGCCGGAGCGGGTCGCTAGTAATATATAAAATTCTCGTGTCGCGGTGTTAGTTGCCAAACTTCACGTAAACGGCTGAACTGATTTGTATGAAATCTTTTGTGTATATTCCTTAGGTCTGAGAATCGAACCACATCTATTTTTTCCTTTTTTCCTTTATTTATATATTATTTTTAAAACAATGTCTGCCGGGACAGACATTAAAGCTTCAAAATGTCATTGAAAATCACTTCAATGGATTTATTAGGTGACATTAGCCATGGTCTCAATTAAAATATTCTTAGTAGGTATCAAACACAAAGCCCTCTTCTAAGTCCGTCAATTAAGACTGGTAACTACGGAACCCTATACTGCTGGCCTGACGACATGCACTTGGCCGGTTTTCGTTATTATAGGTACCTATAGCTATACTTCGGTACCTGTGCGAGAAAATGGGTAAAGTAAACGAATGGGTTGAAAGATTTTCCTCCACGTAAGATTTTTCTTAGAAAAACATAATTTCCTTCGGTGTGAAGTTAGCAAATACCCTTCATTGACAGCTATGCGCTCACTAACTTATAATAAGGTAAGGGATTCGTAAAGTAACTTTTTGCCCCAAATGTCCCAAAGTTCCGGATTTTCCTCTCATAAACAAAATGTTCAGGTTTTTTTCCTTTTTTTGGAAACTTGTATTCCCCTCCGTTAATAAATAACAGATAAAAAATTAAACGTACATTGTACCTTACACCTTTAGCCGTAAATGAACGTTAAAGTGTAAAAGGATAACAATTTTAATCCTTCCGCATGCCTACATTTTACGATGGGTGACACCACCCCCGAGTGTTATTGAAAACGATGTCGTAAATTTGATTTATATTACTGACGAGATTTTAACGGGTGATTCGTCAAATATTCTGACACGAACGTGATAGATATGACGCCGCAGCACAAGTCAGCACAACAAGATGGTTGCTCTTAATACATACTAGCGACCCGCCCCGGCTTCGCACGGCTATATTATGCATGTATTATACATATAAACCTTCCTCTTGAATTACTCTATCTATTAAATAAAAACCGCATCAAAATCCGTTGCGTAATTTTAAAGATTTAAGCATACAAAGGGATATAGGGACAGAGAAAGCGACTTTGTTTTATACTATGTAGTGAAGTGATTGTATAGAGAATCACCAAATAAATATTCTAGGCCACTTTTAAGCATTATACCGACATTAGGTGAGGTAATTTAAACAAAGACGTCACGCGTCGAGGCGCAAGCTAATGTAAAACTAACACGACAAATTCCCAAGCACGTGCGTTTCTGTAATTACTGCTAAGCCGTCCACACAATTCCGGAGGATTCTATAATGGAATGATAATATTCGGGCCAGGCGTGATCCGGGTCTTAATTCCGACAGCGCGCAGAGATGGTACTGTTTGCGATCATTACCAACAAACTATACCTACTCTACTACTAATTTCACCAAATACAATTTAATTTCGTGCTTCATAAGCTTTTCATTGCCGTACTATGAGCGAAGATTAAATTGCTAATTGAAAATAATTGTTCTTATTAAGTTAAGCTCCTAGGTTTGTTTATTTGCGTCTATAGAACTTGGAAACCAAAAACATTTAGTCTACGGCATTTTCAAGAAAGAAGTAATTTTATACCTATAAACTTTGATGTTCCTTTAAATGCTCTATTTATTTGACCTTTTTCTTTACTTTCCATTAAGTCCAGTAATAAATTCGGCTTTTGGTAGATTTTGGGTAAAATTAATTGTATAGAGAGTAGGTAATGGGAACCGACCGCAACATACAATTTCCATCAAAGGGATTTGCCTGAAACCTTCGGGGCACAAACTAGACTCTTTATACATACGAAGTCGGTGATTGTTTTACTTTTGAATACTAAATATCTTTTGTGTTGCATGCTTTGTACTGTTTGAACGCGTCTTGTTAATTTTGTAACGACAGGGTTTCAGTATGTTTACATTACCTACGCAAGTAGTGATGAATGTATAATTGTTTGAGTTAATGAAATATGGAATTAACTAATAAATAACTAGGTTCGTAACTAGGTAGGTATATCTACTTACTAAGTATACAAAAAAAACAAAAGAACTCCGAATAAACAGTTGTACTTGCACTTAATAAAAATAAAACAAATAATTATTATCTACATTTGTATTCCAAGGAAAGGATAAGCAAGGTAATACTTTGGCACTTTGGAACAAAATGTTTGTTTCAAAACAAAACAATGGGTAGGAAGGTGGCGTGCGCGCGACATCCGCTCTGAAAATGTTTCAGGAAAGTGATTTTAACATGGAAATTGTTAATATTGTTCTTTTACTTTTGTAGCCCAATATACTTGCCTACATAGATATGTACTTGCTTTATTAAAGTGGTGTAATTAGCAAAACAGCAGCAAACATTGGATAGGTATGTATAGTATGTAGGTAGGTATATGCTAGATCTGTATATAATAATCATGCATACCTTACCTATACAACGACTTTTGTTCTACGATTTTTAGAAAATTGAAAATTTTAAGTCATAATTTTCTCACACTGTGCGTACGAGGCCTGTGGTAGGTATGTGTAAACACAAAGGCAGTTTCATTACAACTTAAATAAAAAGAAAACTTCAGAAAAGTCTGTTACCACGATAATAATTTTAATAAGCGGCGTTGGCACCGCCACTCAGTAACATTTCAAACTTTTAACAGACATAAATTCTCTTTAATTTTGTGGAATTATTTTTCAGGAATACATCGTAGACTGGCCAGAATAGGCTGGCTATGAATTTGTGCATATAGAGCATCAAATAACATGTTTCTTAGTGTATCCTATGTAAGCAAGGATACATTCAGGCTAAATGCCCTGAAGTTGACTGACAAAGATTAGTTTTTCTACCCCATTTTGGCTACCCCTCCAAACCTAATCTTGGCTTTAGCTATCATAACATATAAGGTATACCTACGATAAAAGTATCCATATAGTAGTGAAAGCCAACTTTTATCTTTAGCTAGTTATTGTGAAAGATCTGGGGCAGAACAAACAACCATCGCGTCGACCGCACGCAAAACTAAATAATGTTTTGTTTGTTAGAGATAATGGTCTTTACTATTAAGTATTATAGTTATTTAAAAACCAATATCTGTCAGGTTTTTGATTTTTGAACTCTCCTGTTACGTGGGTACATTCTTTAAAATAAAATTATCTAAGTACATTCTATTAGATAAAATAGATGAGTTTAATTTGTCATACCTGCAATTGATGTTCAGTTTTTAAACAGTCAAAATATAGTATTTTATATTAATTATCTGAAGATTCATAGGTAATATACGTATGTTATACAGGGTTATTGGAAATTAATTGACACGGCGTTAAGGGCTTCTTCTGTGCACCTTAACGATCAACTTTTGTTCTACGACTTTTGGAAATTCATTATAAAAATATTCCATACAAAAATAAAAAATAAATCCAACAGTTCAAATAATACTCAACTCTACGTCTACGTCACAGAATCAATCATAGTAGGTATGGTACAACCCGATCGGGTCGCACGCAGTGCGCCCCGTGCCGATCGCGCGCGCGCACTTGCCGCATAGACATAGAAAATTACCAGACAGTACAAGAAACACTTAAATATTTTTTTTGGGATATGTATTAAGTTTCGACAAAAGTCGTAGAACAAAAGTTGTTTGTTAAGGTGCACAGAAGAAGCCCTTAACGCCGTGTCAATTAATTTCCAATAACCCTGTATACAATAACTAGCGACCCGCCCCGGCTTCGCACGGCTGTATTATGCATGTATTATATCTAAAAACCTTCCTCTTTAATCACTCTATCTATTAAAAAAAACCGCATCGAAATCCGTTGCGTAGTTTTAAAGATCTAAGCATACATAGGGACATAGGGACGGCGAAAAGTGACTTTATTTTATACTATGTAGTGATAGTGATATACATACGTTTTAACTAACGCTTAAAATTATCAGGGTCGTAAAAACCGTGTGGCGTCATTTAGGGTATGGGGGACATCATTAATCACGACGAAAAGGATTTTAGGGATAAGTAAATGAGCGTTAGGTAAACCAAAATAGTTGGTCACATTTGGTGAGCTGCTAAAATAATTTATATCGTCATATATATGTACCTACGTACTTTACCTACATCCCTTCATAATTTGGCTGTCCGTACTTCAACATGTGAACGATGGGCGTGTACGTCACAAAGCCGTGAAAATAAAGAGCTTCAAGTACCTTTGAAATCTGCAATATGAAAGGGTCACTCGATTCAAAGGAATGGGTGACAGCCCCATTTCGGATCACATAAATATTCTAACGTTTGATTCGAATCGGAATGTCCAAAAAACATTTCCATCATGTTTTTAATCTTGAAAGGGAAGTCTGCCATTAATCAGACGTCAACACACATGTCCCCATTGAATGAGGCGTTTCCTACAACTTACGTAAACTATCTCGAAAGATAGTCGTTGAGAAATGTGCTGCTTTGACCCGAGCGATGGACTGATAAGGGATCTCTTTATTGTAAAGGGTTCCTATTTCACATTTTTGTAGCCGATCATTTTTCAATCACGCTACATTGACATCGCGTATTATATTTTAACCGACAGGAAGGAAGGAAGGTTCATCGTAAGTGCTTCTCTTGTACTCACTGTAACAGATAAATGACATCCGACAATTTCTGTAGAAGAATTTGACACCCAGTCAATTTACTTACGTAGATACCCCACTTATTGCTCGTCTATATACGTGTATATTGCTATCGTTTTTACACGCTTTTATTAATCTTTCATGAAGAATGGCACCATTTAACACAATGGAGTGTTTGTAAAGAGCTTCATTCTCTTAAATACCTTCTATTTGTTTAGTAGATTAAATAGGTATAAGTTCTGGACCGACATTTCTGGACTGTTAAAACAATCTTTTAATGGTTTATTTGTCCTATATTGTAACGTACAAAAAGGACGTAACATAAAGCGGGCATTTTTCCCTATTCTTTGCCGATTTTTTTATGTCGCTGATAGGCTACGTTCTATACAATTCAGATGCCGATCTGGTTACGTTCCGTATGCTTCTGTGCATGATTGAAAGCATAGCTTGTTGATTCTTAGTCTAAGCTTCTGTGTCTGTCGCAAGTTTCTTCCAGAATCAAAAAATAATAATACAATAATTATGTATGTCAAAATAAAAAAAACAATAAGTAAAAGTAAGTTACTTATTTGTAGTTCCCGAATATCAATATCAAATTCGTTTTTATAAGATAAGGGAAAAATAAAAAAGAACAACAAATATTACGTTATTTACTCTCCCCGAGTGAACACCCTGCTCTCGTCATGACGCATGCAATCAACACTTCCGGGAAAACGACTGTCCCCGAGTGTACTGTGAGTAAGTAATTCCAAATTCCAGATAGTCATATGAATTTTTGTGTGTAATCCAGAGACTCTGTTTAAAAATAATGACATATTCACCCTAGTTACGCGAGTGGTGTAAAGCCTTATTACCTATGCAAGGTATAGTTATTACAAACCTAATTAATAATGTCCACAATACCGTATCATATTTTAATTTTGATACGGTAGGCGAAATCGGATGGGAGGATAAAGGTCTGATCGGATCAAGCCAACTTAGACCGTGCGCATTACTAAAGGCGTGTTCAGATGACACGCATAGACCACGCGCCCGCCACGCGCATCACACGCGTTGAACACGCTTTGAAATTTGTTCTATATATAATTTGAGTCTTATGGTACATCAATAGATCTCAAATTGCATTTCTGCAAGCGAGCGCGGGGCATGTGCGGTGCAGCGCGTGGCGAGCGCGGGGCGGGCGCGTGGCGTGAGCGGGTGGACTTGCATAAATGCAATTTGAGATCTATTGATGTGTCATAACACTTAAATTATATATAGAAAAATTTCAAAGCGTGTTCAACGCGTGTGATGCGCGTGGCGGGCGCGTGGTCGACGCGTGTCTTTTGAACACACCCTAAGAAATGGAACTCTTTGCCCGCCTCGCTGTTCCCTCAAAACTACAACCTTGAAGTCTTCAAGTCTAGAATGACTTGGACAAGAACCTTCTAGCCGAGCATGCTACCACTCGATCTCATCGTCGCTTCCCATCAGGTGAGATGAGGTCAAATACCAGCCTAATTTGTATAAAACTAGCGACCCGTCCCGGCTTCGCATGGCTATATTATGCATGTATTATACATATAAACTTTCCTCTTGAATCACTCTATATCTATTAAAAAAAACCGCATCAAAATCCGTTGCGTAGTTTTAAAGATTTAAGCATACATAGGGATATAGGGACAGAGAAAGTGACTTTGTTTTATACTATGTAGTGATAGTGACTAGCGACCCGCTCCGGCTTCGCACGGCTATATTATGCATGTATTATACACATAAACCTTCCTCTTGAATCACTCTATCTATTAAAAAAAACCGCATCAAAATCCGTTGCGTAGTTTTAAAGATCTAAGCATACAAAAGGACATAGAGACGGCAAAAAGTGACTTTATTTTATACTATGTAGTGAAGTGATAGTGATGGTGATGATAGTGAAGATATGTTTTTGCATATACTATGGTGAGATGAGATAGATAGTGGGAGCAGGGAGCTAGAGTAATAACAATTAATCGATAAGTAAGACATACGTCAATCATCATAACTTTCTTTGTTATCTAATACAAAGGTAGGTACCTAACTCAGTTTCAGTGATATTATTAACTTATGTCCTGTCCCATTTATCCGTGGTTTCGGCTTACTTACGATTGAGTGGCCCCGATGGGAACTACTTTGGGAAGAATTCCTAATTTTTTTCGAAATTCGCGCTGGAATGATTTCCCCTCAGCATTCATGGGTAACTGAGCAACTAGGATAGATAAGTAAATCTTCTTATTTGATTTTGTATAGACCTATGATTTTGTATATAAGGTAGGGAATAAATATCAGGATATGTACAATTGTAAATGTAGTATGTAGCATGTAAGTGTGAAGTAATAATAATATCTAACCAACCTACAATAAATAATGAACATTTTGAAGCCTTTGACGTGAAATTGCTCCGAAAAATGTTATTAATTAATTTTTATTCCAACCTGACGCCTACGTGAAAAATATATTTACCTTTTCACGAAGAGAAAATTCATAAAATTAATCTGCGTACTTTAACACAACAGTTTTGGTGGATTTATTTTTATTAAATTCATTGGCCTTCGTTGTGTTATAGGTGTACCTCTTTTTTCAATTTGTTTTGTATTTGATTGGAACTCTTTTTATATAAGACTCAAATCAAATAACGAACAGCACTTCTCGCTTGAATATATTAAAAAAAAATTGTACTGATAAAGACACAGTGCCAGTGCACAAATAATGGTTTATCAAAAAGAGCCTTAGTAATCATAAATGCTAAAGTTAACTGCTTTGAAAACAACAATTTTTCACAATTTATTCGCGTTTCCTAAAAGAAAATTTATCGAAGTCAATAAGTCAGTATCAAGGGAGAAACAAAGCTGGAACCACGACTCATTTATCGTCTTCATTTATCATTCTGTGGTATGGTAAACGCTGGTGTTTTATTGGGATCTAACTTTGTGTAACTAGGTTCAATTATTCACTATCTTCAGAGCGAACTGCGGCTAGGTAGGATATGCTACTACATTTTTAGCTTCCAACATAAAAAGTTGCAAAAAAGTGGGCGATGGCAGGATTATTTTTACATCAATAGAAATGACTCGATAGGTTCAATTATTCACTATCTTTAGAGCAAACTCCGGCTAGGTAGGATATGCTACTACATTTCTAAATCCCAACGTAAAAGGTTGCGAAAAAAGTGGGCGATGTCAGGACGATTTTGACTCCTATATAAATGACTCATTCAAATGAATTCAGAGTGTATCAATGGGAGGTAAAGGTTACCCTGCAGTGGATAGCTATTGCTCTTATAAGAAAATAATGGGTCGCAAAAAGAGGTGTTAAAAGTTTGACGTGTGTATCAGTGTGTCTCTCTGTGGCATCGTAGCTCTCGAACAGATTAAACGATTTTGATTTATTTTTAACCGACTTCAAAAAAGGAGGAGGTTCTCAATTCGTCTGTATGTTGATGTTTTTTTTTTTTTTTTTGTGTGTATGTTACGCGATCATTCGAAAACGGCTCAACCGATTGAGATGATTCTTTTTGTGTTCGAAAGGTGACACCTCAGGAGTGGTCCCATAAAATTTTGGTGAGGATCTGATGAGAATCTTCGGAGTGATGAACAGAATTGCACCTCGAGAGTGCAGCAAATTGCTCAGTTTTCGATTTCCACCAGTACAATTGGCCCATAAACGAATAGTTACCGATAAATGGAATATCTGAAACCACCTTCTCATCAGAAAACTCTTTAATCAGTTACGATTACAGGTTACAATTTAAAGAATTTAGTCGAATTTAGTCACCGGACTGGGTTTGAATGAATGTTGATAGAGAACCCTATCTTAAATGAAGTTCTGATGAGAATCTTCGAAGTGATGAACAGAATTGCACCTCGAGAGTGCAGCAAATTGCTCAGTTTTCAATTTTCACCAGTACAATTGGCCCATAAACGAATAATTCCCGATAAATGGAATATCTGAAACCACCTTCTCATCAGAAAACTCTTCAATCGGTTACGATTACAGGTTACAATTTGAATAAAATATTCGCTTTTGCCTCGCCCGACTGGGTTTGAATGAATTTTGATAGAGAACTCTATCCTAAATGAAGTTCTGATGAGGATCTTCGAAGTGATGAACGGAATTGCACCTCGAGAGTGCAGCAAATTGCTCAGTTTTCAATTTCCACCAGTACAATTGGCCCATAAACGAATAGTTCCCGATAAATGGAATATCTGAAACTACCTTCTCATCAGAAAACTCTTCAATCGGTTACGATTACAGGTTTCAATTTGAATAAAATATTCGCTATTGCCTCGCCGGACTGGATTTGAATGAATTTTGATAGAGAACCCTATCCTAAATGAAGATCTGATGAGGATCTTCGGAGTGATGAACAGATCTGCACAGCGAGATTCAACAAATTGCTCAGTTTTCCATTTCCACTAATAGAAGTGGCCCATATACAAATAGGTACCGATAAATGGAGCATCTGAAAACACGTTCTTATCAACAAACTCTTCAAAGGGTTACGATTAGGTACAGGTTGCAATTTGAAGAAACAGTCGCTTTCGCCTCATGGAGTAGAATTTTCAGTGACAGTGGCACTAAAAATGATTAAATAAAAAATAAATTAAAATTTAAAAAACCGACTTCAAAAAAACCTGAAAACAAAAATTAAAAAACCTGTAAAGAAAAACAAAAAAGTGAAAAATAATCCATTTCGGGTCACTAAGACAGCTGATAACTTAAACATAAGTACTTACTTGGAAGTCGGACTGGGTGACACCATGTTTTCTTTATACCTCTCAACATTCAATCTAACCCAGTCCGACTTCCAAGTAAGTACTTATGTTTAAGTTATCAGCTGTCTTAGTGACCCGAAATGGATTATTTTTCACTTTTTTGTTTTTCTTTACAGGTTTTTTAATTTTTGTTTTCAGGTTTTTTTGAAGTCGGTTTTTTAAATTTTAATTTATTTTTTTTTATTTGAAAG
Organism: Idaea aversata; assembly: GCA_907269075.1. NCBI lineage: Eukaryota > Metazoa > Arthropoda > Insecta > Lepidoptera > Geometridae > Idaea > Idaea aversata. Next base: position 8,152,206 of record OU026084.1, read on the forward strand.
AGACTTAAACGAGAGTGTTATAGTGTATATAATGATAGCTTATATTTGTGCATGATTGTGCGCGAATAATTAAATTTGTGCGTCTTAGGGTTTTCGAGATATTTCATTTCCTGCTGGGCTGACGTTTTGCAAAAACTTGTATCTCCGAAACCATTGAATGTGCGACCTTGGATTAAACATATATAAGTAGCTCTTAATTTGTGCGTATTTGTGCGCTAATTTGTTTTTCATAAATATCTACTGTTTAAGAGAAATCATGCAACCCTGAAAATTCGAAAGAAACTCCTTGCGCTTAAATGAGAACACGCAGAGGTTCACTGAAAGCGGTATTTGGCTCGTTTTGTTATTCTTTACATGTATAATAAGTTTCAAGACAGTACATACGCGCATTTTTCAATAATAACACTTCAAGTCAAATCTGAAAATGTCATAGCTTTGCAAGAAACCTATTCAACTAAAGATATGTGCGTATATACCAAAAATTAGAGTGCCTTTTGAAATACATATCCTGAAAATTTCAGCTTCAAATGTCGCGTATTTAAGTAGATATAAACGAAAAACAAATCATAACTTCAGTTCTTGGCTAACCGACCAAATTCGAATGGTCACGAAAAAGCGACGGTTTCATACATTTTGATGACTTCTTAAATGGACTGTATTATACTGAAGCAGTTAATTGGGTTTAGGTACTGTGAATTGGAAAAGTGTTATGGGAAGTTGCAAAAGTTTTATTTTGAGATTAAGATAGTAGAAACTAGTAAGTACGCTTTTATCTTCCTTACCTATTATAGATTATTGATAGCTCAGGTAGGTAAGTATCTACTTCATTTTACTAAGTTCGCAATACGAAGTTAAACAAAAATGTCGGGTTTGTGCTTAATAAATAATATTATAAGTAATAAAATTATAATAATATTACTTTAAAGGTGGACGCAGATTGATACGCGCCGAGCGCGCCGAATTTTTGCCGTCCACGGAAAAAGGTACCTTATAATAATAGAGATAAGGTATCTACATTTATATTTCCGATGACGTCATCAGAGTCGTCCGCATCGTCAGAGGCGGCCGATACTGAAATAAATAAATGAATAAATGTAGGTATGTCCCTTATCTCTATTATTATAAGGTGGACGGCAAACAATTCGGCGCGTATCAATGTGCGGGCACCATTGCATTGATTTTAAAATTACATAAAAAGACGATTGTGTAGGTTCAAATCTCCGGCCGCCGCGCGCCGGGTGGTTGTAACTCGCTCTGTGTGAAACAGTTACACAGAATGCGGCATTAGTGGGAAAGAGTCAGACGCTAGTTAAGACGTATTTCGCTCCTTGCCTCCCGCACCGCTCTCCGCTCTCGGTTCACTCACCCCGCTCCAATAGTGTCCGGGGTATATCTAGTGTTGCCAATTTAGCATAATCTTATGCTCGATTTGGCATTTTAAGTTTCAATTCCACGTAGTAATAAGTTTGTCATTAATATTTTTTGTCATTAATAATTTTTGCGTGAAGGAGTAACAAACATACATATACACACACACACACACACAAACGTTCACATTTATAATATTAGTAGGATAGGATATACATATATAGTAGGATGTAAGCCATTATGTTATAAAACCCTATTTAAAACAGTCTCGAGATACTTACGTGTAAAAAGAGGTATTTATGAGACTATTAAAGTTTTGAGAAGTATTGTATTGATCAAAACTATATAGAAATACATATATTATATTTAAAAAAAATGTGTTTTTTTTGTATTTCCTTAATATTTTATTTTAAGTTCAAACATAATAGTATAATAATTTAGGTATAAGCATAAATACCTTCTTAAGTGTTCTAATTACAATCAATTACCTGTCTTAAACTATTTGATTTGTAATTTAATGTGATCCTAGCACTACCCACAAGGTCCTACTGTGATCTTAACTATACCTCAGTATTAAAAAAAATCAAAATCAGGTCACTCGTTTTGGGAGATAAACGCGCTACAATTGATTTATATTACCTATTCCGTGGCACTACCGGAATAAAAAATAGCCAATAACACTCAGTTATCTTCAATCTATCTCTGTGCAAAATTTCATTCAAATTAGTCCAGTGGTTCTGGAATCTGGAGATACCAACATACACACATACAAACATGTTACCAACGTTACCTTTTTGTAGGTATAGAAGGTTAGTATATAAGTACCTATAGATAAACGTGTCATTTTAGAAATACATGCATTAATATTTCTCTAATGTACCTACTACCTATTGAAAAAATGATAATGCACTAAAACCTCTATAAACGTTCTAAGCGCGACTGTACGGACAACAGCTTCAGTATAATACAGTCCATTTAAGAAGTCATCAAAATGTATGAAACCGTCGCTTTTTCGTGACCATTCGAATTTGGTCGGTTAGCCAAGAACTGAAGTTATGATTTGTTTTTCGTTTATATCTACTTAAATACGCGACATTTGAAGCTGAAATTTTCAGGATATGTCTTTCAAAAGGCACTCTAATTTTTGGTATATACGCACATATCTTTAGTTGAATAGGTTTCTTGCAAAGCTATGACATTTTCAGATTTGACTTGAAGTGTTATTATTGAAAAATGCGCGTATGTACTGTCTTGAAACTTATTATACATGTAAAGAATAACAAAACGAGCCAAATACCGCTTTCAGTGAACCTCTGCGTGTTCTCATTTAAGCGCAAGGAGTTTCTTTCGAATTTTCAGGGTTGCATGATTTCTCTTAAACAGTAGATATTTATGAAAAACAAATTAGCGCACAAATACGCACAAATTAAGAGCTACTTATATATGTTTAATCCAAGGTCGCACATTCAATGGTTTCGGAGATACAAGTTTTTGCAAAACGTCAGCCCAGCAGGAAATGAAATATCTCGAAAACCCTAAGACGCACAAATTTAATTATTCGCGCACAATCATGCACAAATATAAGCTATCCGCCGATATACATTATATACCTCTCCGGTCATTCGTTTAAAAATCTTCCTGCTGGAGCACCGTCATTCCAGCAGAATTTGTTTTTGCCGTTTTTTTCCTCAATGCCTACATGCACTAATTTTTTATTTCGCGCACATTTACAGCAGACTGAGCACTAATTATTCACCGAACCAATTCGCTCTAGAAGCACTTTTTTTGCCCGGCTGACGGACACGGGTATAATAGCTAAAGGGTGGAAAACAGTGCAGTTTAAAATGTCAAGCGCAAGACGTGTATAAATGATGCAGAAACAGGGCCTAACTTGTAGGCGTGCATACCTTCAACGTAGCTAACGAGGTGGGGGTAATGAACCGTGGCTAAAGGCTCGTTAGCCCCACTTGTCTGCTGATGATGTGGTCTGAGAACCTCCAAGAAGCTGTAGGTACACTCTCAGTATGATCAAGCAAGTTTGGGTATAGGGATTGATTTGAGTAAGTAAATATTTTTCTTATGGTGCAAAAGGGCCAAACGTAAATGCCTATCGCGGATACAATACAAATACAAATACAAAAACATTTCTTTGCTTAAAAACCTGTGTACATAGGTGTACTTAAAATTAGGTATAGCATCCACAGGTTGCCCATTGCGAGCATGCAATTTAAGAAAAAGTTATGTAACTCTCTAAATACTATCTACTTAATGTAAAACTAAACAGTCTTCATTCATAAAATATTTAGTATAATATTGTGTTGTTATCTGCATAGAATTCTTTTACATCATAATAGGCTTTACAAATTAGCCATTTCTTTAGTTTACATTTAAATATTCTATTAATTTGGATTGATTTAAGTTCTGTAGGTAATGTGTTATAAATAATGGCACTGTAATATAGACTTTTATAGTAAAGTGCGTTATTAACTTGAGGTACAAAGATATTTTGTTTATACTTCTTATACTTTCTAAACGATTGGATTTTTGAGCAAAAAAGTATTTTTCATTATTCTTAACAAAATTACATATTTCGTATATATAAATACAACATAAGGTTAAGAATTGAATTGAAAATAAAAACTGATCAATTCCAACGCGGACGAAGTTTAGGTAAGTAAAACATATTAGCATGAGTTTTTTAAGTACCTAACTATGGTGTACCTGGTACCTATTTGTATTTCGGTATAATTAACAAACTAACATTTGATGTAAGCAAACTTTCATAAATCATTCATACCTAAAAGGATTCTGCGTGGTTGAACATTTGATTAATATAAATACAAAATGGCTTTAAAGTATAATGCTTTTAAATTTTTTAATATACAGGGTTATTGGAAATTATACTAGCAAACCGTTGAGGGCTACTTCTGTGCACCTAAATAAACAACTTTTGTTCTACGGTTTTTGGAATTTCAAGTATGTATGCTTAGATATTTGTCTGTGGTCTGTTTGTTTCTATGTATTATAAGTATATATTTACAAAAGAAAAGTATACCTACATGTAGTATATCCGTCCCAGCACCCATAACATAAATCGAGTTACTTAGCTTGGGGCTAAATGGCGATGTGTGGAATGTCCTGCAATATTTATTTATTTATTTAATATTTATACCTACCTAGTATTGAGTAGGAAACAGTACAAAACAGAGTTTTGATCGCTTCCCATCATTCATATTTAAACAGTCTGTCGGCACCCGACACGACGCCTCTAGACTGTTAAGTGCTTGCGCTTGCTTGCTTACCCACCAAACTTTTTACCCAAGCTTAAACTGAGTTAAACTTTTAATATCCGGCATTGGTCGACGTAAATGTAGGTAAGTACTTATCTACTTAGGTAGTATAAAGTTGGTAAGCTTAGACAGATAGAGCTAAATACCTACCTAACATATCTAGCTTACCTCGCTTGGAATCCAGGTAGGTTAATAATTTTAATATTTGATTTGGTTTTATTCAGAAACCTGTAGTTATTAGTTTGATGGAGTGCTTCGTCGGTCCGCCCGCGAGGCGACCGCCCGAATCGGGCGGACCGCAGTATTGCAAAAAAAATATTATTTTTGTTCCGCGTTCCGCCCGAATTTATTTGATACCTATTTTTCTCTAAAAGTACAGTCGGCAACAAAATAATTTGATGAAATAAAAGTAAAAAATGGTTTGAAAATTGTATACTTAATACAATAATCTGAAGCTAAGTAAGTACACACGTTATTCAACTGTTAATATGAATAGACGGGCAGAGGTAGCCGTGGTATGTTGTTATTGCGACTGAGATGCAAGATAAGTTCGTTGCGGAGATAGATAGGGACGGGGGGGTCTTTTTGATATACCTTAGATTTACGAATTTATTGATTTTTTGTTATGTTATTGTTCTTTTTTATTTTTGTAGTGTATTAATTTTTTAACTTCTTTGTTTACCAACGACTCACTGGTGCACAGACAAACTCGAAAGAGTTTTTGTTGCACCTTAATTTTGCACTAGTTTAAGTTTTTTATATTGGAATAAATAAAATAAAAATAAATAAATAGATAAACTTAAATAAATTACTTAACGTATAGAATCTATACGTTAAGTCTATTCGCCGAGGGTTCCGTACATTAGTTTTAACTCTCTTTCTCTACCCTTGCAATGGACAGGTATGGTTGTTACCAATTTAACTTGACCCCTGTTTCGTTTGGGCCCCCTTATAATGTAAGGCTCAAGTTAAATTGGTTTAAGTATGTAAACGTATTAGTATACGTATAAGCATACGTGTATACGTACGGGGGCAGTCTTTAATTTTCAACATTTTTATTTTTTTAATTTTTCTTGTAAGTGTGCTGTAGGTCTTGGGTCGAAAACCTATATGGTAGTTCCCGTTAACCTAGAATCACGAAATTTGGCTAAAAGCAAGGTCTTACAGCACACATAAAGGAAAAATTCTCCAGTTGACCTGAAATTGTCAATTTTGGAGCTAGGTCTTACACCACAAGTAAAGGGAAAAATCCGAAATATAAAAAAGTTGAAAATTAATGTAAGTTTTTGCAGAAATGAAAATTTGCCCTTATCTTTTTATCATGTTGACTCAGGACTTTGATTTTTATACACCTAATAGAGACTATAAACTTCAGTATCTGGTATGAATTTCAATTTGCTAGGTCCACTCGTTCCGGTGATGACACACGGACAGACAGACAGAAAGTGATTTATTAGGGTTCCCTTTTTTACCTTTTGAGGTACGGAACCCTAAAAATGATGTTTCCTGTACCAATTAATCTACAAAATAGTCACTAAATTTAGTGACTTCCAGATTGATTGGACTTCGAGCCATTATATACAACCACCCATCACTGACTGAGGTTTGTGGCAAATGAGCCAAATCTGCACATTTTTAGGGTTCCGTACCGCAAAAGGTAAAAAAAGGAACCCTTAAAAGATCACTTTCTTGCTCGTCTGTCTGTTTGTATGTGTTACCACCGATTTTCTCAGGAATGAGTAGACCTAGCAAGTTGAAATTCATACCAGATATTGAGGTCTATTTAGTTCCTATTAGGTGTATAAAAATCAAGGTCTTTTTAGTCAATGATTAAAAGATATGGGCAAATTTACATTTTCGCAAAAACTTGTAAGTACCAAAAACCTTAATTTTCACCTTTTTTTATTTTGGAATTTTCCATTTACTTCTGCTGTAAGACCTTGGTTTAAACCAAAATTGACATTTCCAGATTAACCGGAAGTACCCTACAGGTTTTGGGTCGAAAACCTATATTTTATGGTAGTTCCCGTTGACCTAGGATCACGAAGTTTGGCAAAAGCAAACTCGTTCAGCACAAATAAAGGAAAAATTCCAAAAAAATAAAAAAGTTTAAAATTAAATGGTGTACATATATAGATATAGTTGGATCAATTTAACTTGACCCATACATATATAGTTGGATCAATTTAACTTGACCCTTACATTGTATAGGCGCCCAAACAAAATATGGGTCAAGTTAAATTGGTAACTACCATACCACTGCAAGGGTAGAAAAAGAGAGTTGAAAGTAATGTATGGAACGAGTACGAATCGCACTTGACTGGCTTTTTATGTGCTTTTTAAACCGACTTCAAAACATCTTACAAAGTGAAAGAGGCAACCCTATATTTTGGTGTAAGCTTAAGAAGTACTTACTACATTATTATGGGTTTTGTACTCCATAATCGACATGCAGCGTAAATAACTGTTATAAAGGCTTTACCCATGTCCTTTTTCATTGAGTAAAGATCCAGCGGTTTTTGAATTCAGAACTCCAGTCTGGTAGTTTTTATTAAATGTAATAAACTAATAAACCGATTTTGTTGCTAACTGTACTAAATCTAAGTAAGTTATTAAAATAAGTAGGTATAAATTACAATCGGGCGGTCTGCCCCATAGATTTATTATTGTGTGCGGTCCGCCCGATCGGGCGGTCGCCTCGCGGGCGGACCGACGAAGCACTCGTTTGATGGAATCAATATCTTTGATATCAAAGACACATAAGTAGATCAGTACCAGCAGTTTCGCACTTAAATGAGATCTTCACTACATAGTATAAAACAAAGTCGCTTTCTCTGTCCCTATATCCCTTTGTATGCTTAAATCTTTAAAACGACGCAACGGATTTTGATACGGTTTTTTTTATTAGATAAAGTGTTTCAAGAGGAAGGTTTATATGTATAACACATGCATAATATACCCGTGCGAAGCCGGAGCGGGTCGCTAGTATTAATTAGAATGTAGATAAAAAATGTGCAAATGAACGATTCACCCTATTATAATATCACGGTTGCGTAACGAACCCTTTCACAAAAGTCTTTTCACATGAACTTGCGGGCAAGTTACTAAAAAATTCCGTAAGCCGATGCTTTTACGTTGTTATATGAGCTTAGGGCTGACTCAAGGATATCCCCAGCAAATTATTTCACTTCCACTAAGGCTTCATTCTTGTCTCGCATTTCGTGCCCCGCGTTTTATTTATTTCCGGCACACTTCTCTCGAATGAATCGTTGAGAGAAAAACAGTTCTCAGAGCTTAGGCTAATCTTGTTCCTGTACCAACACGAGCTCACTTACTGGGAGATTTGTGAAAATTGCTAGCTCCGAGCATCGTTTTATGTTACAGAATTACTTTTAAGAGTGTATTTGTTCTTAAATTTGTTTGTGAAACGTCTTTATTAATTACATAAGATCTAATTTAACCGAGATTTATTGTGTACGTTCTGCAAGTTGTACGTTTGTTGACTTTAATAAAACTTCTTCTAAAGATTATTTGAGTAAGTATTTACACAAACTTTTAATTGTATTTTAAAGTAAAGACCCTTGACTTAAAAATATTTTGAAGAACAAGATCATTTCAACGAGCAAAAGATCAAATGTTTATAAGATCTTAAGATGATACTTTAACACCCGTCAAAATCGGTTTAAATCATTTTATTTAGATACCGACTATATAAATGAAACTAAGGTTGACTTGCACAATAAAAATAAATTATACTTTAAGACCTTAAACATAATTATTCACTGTCAAACTATCAACTGATTAAATAAAATCAGTCTTGTGGTTATAAAAATAGAATTTAATTTCAGATTGCCCATTAAATGCGTTTAGCTACAATTTATCGAAATTTGTATCTCATGCACACTTAGTCTAGTTAATCATAATTATAGGTAAGTAATCTAAAATACAGTGAATTTAAATCACGTAACATTTTCAGAAGTTGAAAATAGTTTTAAACTAAATCTTACGAACTTGCAGTTACTGAAGATCAGTTTATAGAACTCTGAGTCTGCTACTGTATTATCGTATCTTAGAAACAAGAAGAACCATTAAAGTTTCGAAATGGTATGGCTTCTTTTGCATTGCATACATTTCATATCTAAATTAAGAATCATCGAAGCATTAAGACTCTAAAGCACATTTAATGACCCTTTAAAAAGTAAAGCTAATTGTACAATAAGAACCATTTAAGTGTTGCATTATAGTTTTGTAATGGTATGGCTTTTTTGCAATGTGCATACCTACATTTCATTTCTAAATAAAGACTTTTTGCATGAACAAAGCATCAAGACTCTAAAGCACATTTAATGACCCTTTAAAAAGTAAAGCTAATTGTACAATAAGAACCATTTAAGTGTTGCATTATAGTTTCGTAATGGTATGGCTTTTTTGCAATGTGCATACCTACATTTCATTTCTAAATAAAGACTTTTTGCATGAACAAAGCATCAAGACTCTAAAGCACATATTTTAATGACCCTTTAAAAAGTAAAGCTAATTGTACAAGAAGAACCATTAAAGTGTTGCATTCTAGTTTCGTAATGGTATGGCTTCTTTTGCAATGTGCATACCTACATTTCATTTCTAAATAAAGACTTTTTGCATGAACAAAGCATCAAGACTCTAAAGCACATATTTTAATGACCCTTTAAAAAGTAAAGCTAATTGTACAAGAAGAACCATTAAAGTGTTGCATTCTAGTTTCGTAATGGTATGGCTTCTTTTGCAATGTGCATACCTACATTTCATTTCTAAATAAAGACTTTTTGCATGAACAAAGCATCAAGACTCTAAAGCACATATTTTAATGACCCTTTAAAAAGTAAAGCTAATTGTACAAGAAGAACCATTAAAGTGTTGCATTCTAGTTTCGTAATGGTATGGCTTCTTTTGCAATGTGCATACCTACATTTCATTTCTAAATAAAGACTTTTTGCATGAACAAAGCATCAAGACTCTAAAGCACATATTTTAATGACCCTTTAAAAAGTAAAGCTAATTGTACAAGAAGAACCATTAAAGTGTTGTATTCTAGTTTCGTAATGGTATGGCTTCTTTTGCAATGTGCATACCTACATTTCATTTCTAAATAAAGACTTTTTGCATGAACAAAGCATCAAGACTCTAAAGCACATATTTTAATGACCCTTTAAAAAGTAAAGCTAATTGTACAAGAAGAACCATTAAAGTGTTGCATTCTAGTTTCGTAATGGTATGGCTTCTTTTGCAATGTGCATACGTACATTTCATTTCTCAATAAAGACTTTTTGCATGATCAATTGATAAAGCATCAAGACTCTAAAGCACCTTTAATGACCCTTTAAAAAGTAGAGCTAATTGTACGGTTGGCTGTATAATTGCAGACCTACTGTAGAACTACAAAACGGCTGTTATAAGAATGCTTTCAACACAAGCAAAATTCTAGGCACTTGCTTTAGTTGAAGTTTAAAGTCTTTAAACTCATGAATTTATGAAATAAAAATAATTAGAATGAAAACATTCCAATAATAGTAATTTTAGAACTCTACGGTGGGTCTGCAATTATGCAGGCGACCGTACCTACACTATGGCGTAACAATATAGGGTGGCTTCATCTTTTGCTACTTCTAAAACGAAAGGTATGTATTTAAAGTATTTCCTATCACAAACTCTGATGATATAAAAACACAATCTAATATCGTGTTCACTTTTAAATATTGGTTTACCCGCTCCAGTGTTTCTTTAACATTTTATTGCGTCAATATCCAATATAAATATTAGATATATCAGAGTCTGCTATTTCTAAAACAGATATTATTACGATCTATATGTTTACCAACAACCATTATTAAAGATTCGGAGAAAATAGTTAATTTAAGTAGGTCTATTTTATTAAGTACTAGCTCCGCCCCGCGGTTTCACCCGCGTAAGTCCCGATCCCGTGGGAATATCGGGATAAAAGCAGCCTATTTGTTGATCCAGGTCTCCAGCTATCTAGATACCGAGTTTCAATGCAATCTGTCTTGTAGTTTTTGCGTGAAGGAGTAACAAACATACATACACACACAAACTTTCTCATGTGTAATATTAGTAGGACTTATAGACTGCGCTCCACGCTTTTACTCTAGTTAGTGTCTTTTAAAAGTTATATTGATTGCCTACAAACACAGAATACATAACGGTTACTATAAACTTTATCAGCACTTTTACCCCTGTAGTTATAGAGGTCAAATTACCATAAATCCATTCTTAATGCTCGCCTATGTCCTAAAAGGAAACCCCATGCGAAGTTTTAGACTCATAGCTCTGAGAGATTTCTTGATGTCTCTTTGGAGGTAGTTGGTGGTATATACCTCCAAAGGGAAGATCTTCGTCGGAACTTGTATATGAGCTTATCTTCAGAAAAACTTCGCTTGCGCGATCGAGGATCTACGATCATCTTAGTGGCGCCATCTGTTGGTGGCGATGTGAAGCGTCGCCACATCTTTTATATGTATATACCTATAGATACACACAAATTATTATTACCTAAAAGCTATGGGACACTTTACCAATTGGTGAAGGAAAGGTATCAAAGGGAATGGTGCAAGAAAGTAGAGATGGCGAAAACCCACAAAAGGTTGTAGCGATGCAAACTATATCATTGGATAATCACTACTGTCCTAATCTTGAAGATTGGTCTCATAGTAAAAAACTTAGACATGTGTATTTTGAGTTTTACATTCTGAACGTTAGCATATAAATAAATAAATAATAAAAATGAATTTTGTACGACATTACACACATCGCCATCAAGCCCCAAGCTAAGTAACTAGACTTGTGTTATGGATAACAACCAGACCACAGACAAATATCTAAGCAAAAACACTTGTATGAGTTTGCTTGTGTATGTTTGTTGCTAGGCTTGTGTTTGGCAATTCGGCATGGTGACTATTGTGTCAACTGGGTCGTCTATCGTATTCGACATTCCTTTAGTATAGGACAATATCATTTAGTAACCAAAGTGCAAGAGCTAGATGATCTATCGTGATATTTGTCTACTGGACCAGAATTAATAGTCCCTGCCAGTTGGAGGTCATCTTCAAAACAAACAAAAACACTTAGCCCTCAGGAGAGGGCTTCAGTTTGATTGATGACTGCAATCAGTTTGTGGTGGATTATCTTTACTATAAAAACACTCAAATTAATTGGTTGAAATGCGAATTGTAAATATTAAAGTTGTAAGCTCTGGTATCTAATTTAGATGAAATTCAGTCTCAGAAACATATTCTGCTCCCAGGAACTTAAGCTTGGAAAAAGATACAACTTTCAATAGGTTAAGTACAATATTCTGCCGAATCTCAATCAGCCTATCTTATCCAGCCTCTATATCAATCTAGGTTCATCACAATTCAATTTTCCACTCTTTTTTCTCTCGCCACACAACTTCCCACCAAAAAACGTCCCAAAACCCCCTCCCCCACTTTTACTCACTCCTCTCTCCCGCCAGCCGCGCAGGCAAAAATTATCCTTCACATACAGCCTTTTGTTTTACAGAAATAATTAAACCTAACAAAGTAATTCATAAAAGATGATTCCTATGAATAGTTCGCTCCGAAGTAAAACTCCAAAAATCCTTTTATTAATACAGATAATATACAAACAAACATACGAACACTTAATCATTTCGACACTTTACAGGAATACACATTACACGTAAGTACACCTAAATACTTTTAAACTTATCAAAGAAACAAATTCAGTTTACGGACGATAATTTTAATAAGAACCCTTTCGTATCGTTCGAATTACCATTTTGCATACTTCAATACGTTGCTATGGTTACTTGTCAATAACTTTGCTATGGTTACTTGTCAATAACGCATGACGTCACACTTTTTTGTGAGAGCAGGCCACCAATCACTATCACTACATAGTATAAAACAAAGTCGGTTTCTGTGTCCCTATATCCCTTTGTATGCTTAAATCTTTAGAACTATACGCAACGGATATTGATGCGGTTTTTTAATAGATAGAGTGATTCAAGAGGAAGGTTTATACATGCATAACATAGCCGTGCGAAGCCGAGGCGGGTAGCTAGTTATTTATAAGACGTTATCACGTCAAAAGATGAAAGCAAATAAAGAAATAGGTATGTAGGTAACCTACTCTTGAACTTCGAATCAATTTATTCGCCCCATCCATTTAGAACGCATCAAAAAAGCAAACAAACTAACGTTCTTGTTTACTCGGAACCTTCGGTCTGGATGATTGGATAAACCGAGTCGCAGCTGCTATTTACTTGAAGGTACCTAACGACACGTTTTACGACCGACGACAACCGCTACCGAAAGAGAATCGTTTATAAGTCTACGGTCACTGTAACATAGTACCTAATACCTACTAGCACGGCTACTTTTATTCGAGTCTACAACACACCTTTTCTAGCACATTTTTAGCGATCGCATTCTTCTTCTTCTCGTATAGTGATGTGGCTCACCTATTGTTAGAGTTTTTCAGATCACCTTAAGGCCTCTAACTTGACCTAACGACTGCTACCTAGAAGTAGCAACCGGGACCAACCGCTTATCGTGCCTTCCGAATCCGAATCCTGCGTATCCTTATAATATTATAAATAAATATTGCAGGACATTCCACACATCGCCATCTAGCCTCAAGCTAAGTGACTAGACTTGTGTTATGGGTGCTAGACAACGGATATACTACTTATATACTTTTCTTTTGTAAATATATACTTATAATACATAGAAACAACCAGACCACAGACAAATATCTAAGCATAAATACTTCTCTAAGGCGGGAATCGAACCCGCAACCCTGTGTTTGGCAGTCCGGCATGGTGACCATTGTGCCAACTGGGTAGTCAAATGTGAAAGTTTGTGAATGTTTGTTCCTCCTTCACGCAAAAACTACTAGACCAATAGCCATGAAAGTATGTATGTAGATAGCTGAAGACCTGGGGCCTTATTCTGCTATTTGGCCAACCATTGTCATTATATCGAGACTCTATAGATATTATATCGAGATTGTGACTTTATTTGCTATTCTGCTAAAGTTTTAATAACATCGCAATATAATCACTATGGAGTCTCAATGGTATGGTAATATTTACCTTGCAGGTGTTGCCTAGCAACATGGTATATGTTGCTAAGCAATATACCGTTTTGACAACTATCGAGATTCCATTAAGCCACGATTGTAGAGTAGAATACAAAAGTGAGTCAGTGGTATGTCAGTGGTGTCTCGATAGAATAGTCAACGTTAGTAGAATACCAATTTGACATGTAATGTCATATTTTTGACATTAAATTTCTATTACGATTATATCGACACACTATTGTAACACAATTGTGTTAGCAGACTTAGGCCCCTGGATTTATACCTATACATAGGCTAGGGATCGGTACTTACGCGGGTGAAACTGCGGGCGCATCTAGTATTAAAATAAATAGTAATAGGTAGAAGTTTTTAATATTTAAATTACCTACTAAGTAGTAACAACGCGATAGCGACCCGTGTTTATTCAATGAAGTAACTTTTTTTACTCATATACTACGTCTAACTTCGATCTTGTTTTGCTATTGCATTTTCATATAATCTAGGCACAATCTAGGTATGTTTTTGAAGTTATACTTCTATAAGCGCGTTATGAAAAATGATGAGAGTGAATTTTTATGATGCGCGCGCAGCACCGTCACACGGAAAATTCACATGTTGAAGTTTTTTTTTTTTTTTTTCTTTCTTCGGTCATAGACCGAAGTTATGGCTGTGCACTTGCACGCCAATGTCCAGTCTCTTTCGTGATTTTCAGTATCATGTTCTACATGTTGAAGTTTTTTTTTTTTTTTTTTTTTTTTTTTTCAGTTATGGCTTCGCACGGTTTGTGCATATAGCCAGTATCAAGTAATATTTTGCATCAAGTTATGGCCCGATTTACAGAAATCGGGCTCAAAGTGTTTCAAGATGGTCAAGTCGTCAAGTCACAGTTTGTCAAGTCAGGGGTCATAGTAAAGCGGTGGCTACTTTACTATAACCTTGTAGGAGATTTTGGAGGCAACGAGAAAAGTCCATGTTTGACACTGATTTTTACTTGTGCACTTTCACGGAACTAAATTAGATAACTTTCCACCAGAATTATACAATTTAACTCGGTTTACAACTAAGTTTCGTGTAAATAAAACTGCAGCACGACATGTTGTTGGCTCGTTCCCGCCAAAAACTCACATGTTGAAGTTGTCCGCAAACCGCAAGATGACAGCTGTCATAAAACCAAATAGTTTGCATATATCTACTACCTACGTGAAATTGAAAATGAGGTTAGTACAAAGAGGTACTACTACATAATTATTTTAATGTAATTAATTATTTATATGTGACTGGAATTTCTTAATGATGACAAAGAAGTATAACTTCTCACGCGCGTACATAAGTACACGCACCCATTTTTTTTATGTTTTTCATCATCATCATCATCTTCCTGCCTCTATCCCAATATATTTGGGGTCAGCGCAGTATGTTTTCTTCTTCCATTCACTTCTATTAGTAGTCATCTCATTGTTTTTTTTTATGTTTTTATCCGAACGGTGTTGTGGACCTAGACTGTTTCACATCTTCATTTTCAACTGCAACTTTATCAATCACATTTTACGATAACATTTTAAAATCTTCAGAACTCGCTTCGTTGACTTTGTTCGTTTTCCTTCCTCATCCCTATTTATGAGATTGAAGCCACCTCGGAAAACACAGAACCTATAAAGCCTGTGTGCGATTCAGATTTGCTTCATGTGGATAAAGCTCTGAGGCAGATGCGCCCGAATAATACCTCTTATATTTAGTTAAGTGGAAAATTCAATAATGCTATTCTGAATCTTAATACGGAACGGTATTCGGTATTTTCAAAACAATAGGTTTTTACTATAGGTAAGTTCGGGAGCCAATAATACGTGTACTTACATGATATTACGCTGCCATGGATTACGTCGCCATGGATTACACGACCAGATATTACGTGTACAGGCTTCGTATTATAGATTTGAACGAACGAGACCCCGTATTACACCGCCACGTATTACGAAAACTTTTGTCTTTAAAAAAAACGCTAAAAACGGGACCCTATTACTAAGACTTCGGTGTCCGTCCGTCCGTCTGTCCGTCTGTCTGTCCCCAGGCTATATCTCATGAACTGTGATAGCTAGAGAGTTGAAATTTTCACAGATGGTGTATTTCTGTTGCCTATATAACAAAAAATTAGTAGTAAATATGTAGTAAATACAGATAAAACTAAATATTTTTTGAGTATGTTTTTAAGAATTTTAGTGTAAGTTTACAATTTTAAGGTAATATTTTTTTTTGTTTATTATGCTCCCAAAAGGGCATGCAAAAGACTTTTAATCTGTACAGCCTCGTCTGACATACAATATTTTTAGGGATTTTTGCATTTGTTTTTGCGTAGGGGGTTCAAAACAGAATATAATGGTATTATACCCTTCGTGCGCGAGTCCGACTCGCACTTGGCCGGTTTTATTTAAGCTCGTTTACCACCACCCAGGGGACACGTGCAGGGTTATGGTTAGGTAACTCCTACGGACGCGAGCAAGACCGTCCCCCAGTTCTAACCTAACGTGTCTTGAATATTTGTAACCAAAGAGGTTTTATGTTTAAAGAAGTTTGTGTTAAAAAATAACTGGCCACCAATGCTGAAAAAAATTTATTGATTTATTTTTAATTAAATATTTGTAACCACAAAGGTTTTATGTTTAAAGAAGTTTGTATTAAAAATTAACTGGCCAGACTGGCCACCAATGCTGAAAAAAACATATTTATTTATTTTTAATTGAATATTTGTAACCACAAAAGTTTTATGTTTAAAGAAGTTTGTATTAAAAATTAACTGGCCAGACTGGCCACCAATGCTGAAAAAAACATATTGATTTATTTTTAAGTCATACAGTATCATTTAAAGAGGTACACTATCTTTAAAAAAATACTGGCAGCTGCATCCTCAAAAAAAGATCTCACTTTTAAGAAAACTTTTAACAATAGTTATTTTACAGGTTAACAATTAATTAAGAGTCAGTCTGTATAAATCCAAATAAAAATGGTCGCCTTGGTCAGCGTAGACGGATGCGAGTGACGTCTACTGTTTTCGACGACACTGACTAATAGTCAAGCGTAGCAACTGAAAATATGTCGCCTCACCCATCTCGTCGCGCCGCCGCTGTTCCTCTGTGCCTCAGGTTATTATTTTATAATATTTAAGTAGATACAGTATGCGTCATAAGTCCAGTATCAGTTTGCTACAATAATACTATAAACAAGTATTGTACTTACGACCTTCTTCTAATAGACGTTACATACAAACATAAATACTTGAATTAAAAGTACTCAGTGTGATTATTATTTTCAACATGTTAGCTATGTCTTTAGTTGGCCGAGTGGATAAGCCGCCACCCGCTACACCAACCGACGTGGGTTCGATCCACTGGTTAGGTTGTTATAATGTTCAAAAAGTGCTGCACAAGATTGTCAGAGACTTTTGACCGTTGATTGTATCTTAGCTAAGTAGGTACAGTTCTGAAATTAAAATTCCATTTTCTACGTCCACTTCTGTCGCAATGGATGAATTGAACGTTAATGTTTTATGAGAGACAGGTTCACTCGCTACTCATTAAACATGTATCAACATTCAAACTCTCAACGAACTTGTACTACCGACTATGGCATCTGTTTAATTAAAACCTAGTTTTCTTGATGTTTAAAGGCACTTTGGTACTAGAAGCTAGTATAAATTGCATGTTTTAAAAGGTGTAGACATTACTAGCGACCCGCCCCGGCTTCGCACGGCTATATTATGCATGCATTATACATATAAACCTTCCTCTTGAATCACTCTATCTATTTAAAAAACCGCATCAAAATCCGTTGCGTAGTTTTAAAGATCTAAGCATACAAAGGGAAATAGGGACAGAAAAAGCAACTTTGTTTTATACTATGTAGTGATAGTTAATGATCTTTGTTTTTAATGGCATATTACTGCAGCCAATGGAGTCACTGTCAAACTGCATAGATATACATAGAACCAAGAAACTTGAAAAAAAATTTGGTACGAACGTCATATTCTATGCCAGATGGCGCCATTTTGAAAATGTCACATTTGACACATTAAAATCAAATAATAGAACAGTATTGCGGTAGTATATTATTTAATAGACTAGCGACCCGCCCCGGCTTCGCACGGCTGTATTATCCATGTATTATATCTAAAAACATTCCTCTTTAATCCCTCTATCTATTAAAAAAAAACCGCATCAAAATCCGTTGCGTAGTTTTAAAGATCTAAGCATACATAGGGACATAGGGACGGCGAAAAGTGACTTTATTTTACACTAGCGACCCGCTCTGGCTTCGCACGGCTATATTATACATATAAACCTTCCTCTTGAATCACTCTATCTATTAAAAAAACCGCATCAAAATCTGTTACGTAGTTTTAAAGATCTAAGCATACAAAGGGACATAGGGTCGGCGAAAAGTGACTTTATTTTATACTAGCGACCCGCCCCGGCTTCGCACGGCTATATTGTGCATGTATTATACATATAAACCTTCCTCTTGAATCACTCTATCTATTAAAAAAAACCGCATCAAAATCCGTTGCGTAGTTTTAAAGATTTAAGCATACATAGGGATATAGGGACAGATAAAGCGACTTTGTTTTATACTATGTAGTGATAAAAACCAAAAAGCTAGGTCCACCCGTTGCTGTGAAAATCGGTGATGAAACACGTACAGAGACGGTTCCTTTTTCGGAGTATGTATACTTATGCTAAACTTACATAATATAGAGATACCTTAATTTTTATGTTGAATGACACAACATTAATAGTCCTAGTAAACGTTGATCATCAATTCTGTTACGTAAGACTGAGGTAATAAATCGACAATCAAATGGTATTACGGATCAAAACGTCAATCCTCCGTGACTCTAGCAATCGAATATCGGTCAGATAGGTATTCAGGGCGCCTGACCCTTGTCAAATGCCAATTGGTAGGTAGCCCTACTGTAACGTAAAACAAACATCGGCTACGTAAGTCGCTTTAGATTAAACTAAATTAGGTAAGTACAAATAAATGCGAAATCCATTTTAAATCGGCAATTTCAATCCTAGTCACATTTCACCGACTTCAAAAAAAGAGAAGGTTCTCAATTTGTCGCGTTTATAATTCCGTACCCACATGATAAAAATGGAACCCCTTTTGGACTCTACTATCTGTCTGTCTGTCTGTAACCAGACTGTATCTCATGAACCAGGATAGCGAGATAGTATTTTTGAAGTAAAACTTCTTTAGGCGCGACTAGGGAGTAACTCAGATTTTTTTTTTCTGACGGAAGTAACTTACGTAGTTTCCGGTAAATTGACATGTGCTGATCTAACCTCAAAATGACAGCTGACTTAATAGGTTGCATACCTATATATATCTACTTTGTAAAATTAAAAAAGAGGTTGGTGCATAGAGGTACTACACCTTTACCGAAGACCTTCATTAGTATTAAGAAGTTAGTGACTGTCCGCGATGTTATTCTTCTATCTCTAATTAGATAGTTTGATTATAAGTTAGAATAGCGGAAACCATTGAAAATACTAGATAAATTTGCAAAAATCTATTATTTATTTTGTTTCCTTCATAATTACGCTTTGAAAAGAAGTTTTACTTCAATCGCGCGTAAAGGTTAAACGCACACACTTTTTTTTTTACAGATGATGTATTTCTGTTGCCGCTATATAACAACAAATACTAAAAACAGAATATAATGGTATGGAATCCTCTGTGCGGGAGTCCGACTCGCACTTATATTATGTATGTTCACCGATTACTCAAAAACGGCTTAACCGATTGAGATGATTATTTTTATGTTAGAAAAGAGATTATTCATACTCGGCCTACTGCAACCCTTAATTTTAACTTTTATGTTAACAAAGACGTTACTGATTTAAAATGTTCATCAGTATAACTGCCTACTTACCTAATAAGTAAATATATAGGCATTATTAGGTAGACCGTGTGTAACAAGGGGGTGGATCATCGGTTGTTAGGGGGTAGGGGTAAGTCCAAATAACTTTTGAACCAGTGAATATTGCAGAACATATACATAGGGGTTAAATCGATTGGTACTGAGGACCCCTACCCCCCAACAACCGATGATCCACTCCTCTTGTTTACAACGTATATATCTAGTTGGTTCTGCGATATATCAGATGGGTGAGTACACACTTTTTCAATTTACAAATTGAAACGAACTACTTACCTCCTTTACGAAGCTTACAAGGTAAAATAAATAATGTTTAGTGGCACAAACTAACATTTATCTCGTTAATATCACTGAAATAGTTTATTTTTTGTTCTTTGGAATCTTGTCCTAAATAAAATCTTTTCGTAAAATACAGTGACAGGATTTACTAAAGAAGCAATAGCGTTTGGTTCAAAAAAACTACCTCTAGTTCGATGGTATAAGAACTTTTGAGAATTAACAAATCAGATTCATTAAACATTGAAGGAAAAATGCGTATTTAAAAATTGCAACCGAGACGAGACTTGAACTCGCAACCCCCTGAACAGTGAACACCGCCAAGTGTAAGCGTTGGCCTACTATATCAGGGATTGTTATTCGTATTTAAACTCATATTTAAAAATATAAGACAATCATTTATTCACAATATTTTCAAATCTCTCACCAAGAAATAATTACAGTAAAAGAATAATGGTACAGACCTTAATTTTAGTTTCTTCTCAAAGAGCCCTAGCAACACCAATTTGTGACGACTTTATACTTTAAAAGCTCGAACCAGATTGCCGCTTCGCGTGACATGTCTGAGCTTATATACCCTATCTTGGTGTTGCCAGTGCTCTTACAATATTTAAATTGAATAAATTCAAAACCTAACACAAGGTCACCAATTGCGCCTTTTGGTCAAGTAACGTCATAGTGATTGTAATAATCGCATTAAGAGGAAAGGGTACCGTGGGCTCTCTCCATACAAACTATTACAAACGTAGTCGACTGTTTTCTCCCTGGATAAGGACACTAGAGCAAATATTTTTGGTGCATAAAACTTATAAGTAACTGCCATGACCAAGCTACCTTTTTTTTTAATCTTAACTTCTATGATAATTAGAAAATGAAAAAAAAAATAATAATAATAGGGGCATAGTCATGGCAGTTGCCATGGCGCCTCCGCCGGGTCGTGGCAAACTGGGTAGACCCAAGAAGTGCTGGCTTGACGCCGTAAAGGGTGATATGCGTGCAAATGGCCTTACAAACCAGGATGCCGAAGATCGTGCGAAGTGGAGGCGTAAAAGTAGGAAAGCGGACCCCGGGCTCCCGAGAGGGATGCAACCGGGAACATCGCTCGGATGATGATGGAGTCATGGCAGTTATAGGTTTTATGGCACAAAATATTTGTGCTAGTATCCAGGGAGGAAACAGTCGACTACGTTTGTATGGAGGGAACGCAGGTACCCTTTCACCTTAACATCAAAGAATTAAGTTTCGTTAAGCACGTTTTTAAAGAAGTATTTTAGAAGACGCAGTTTTCCTTTAAACATATTTTCAGAAAAAAATAGGTATAAAAAATCATAGTAGACTTTTTTACGTTAAATACTATATTATGGTATCATACGAAGATGAAAAGGCGGAATGTTATTTGTTAGTAATCCATGTACCAACAATTTAACTAGAATTAATGCAGCACAATAAGTCCAAACTAACTTTAATTCACGACTCTGCCTGCCCGTTTCAAAATAATTTCAGAAGGCATAGACACCTCTTTATTTAGACATAAAACTCCCAGAAAAGCGACATTATCATTAATTCTTCATTCAACTTTGTTATTCAATTCCAAGTCAAAAATGGAGTTAATTTAACTTTTGTTTTTATTCATAAACAAACCGTCCTTTTTGTTTGAGAAATATATAATTTAATTTCGACAGTGACACCTGTCTTTGATCGCATGATCTCTAGCCCTTTGTTAATCTGAGCCTTAGCGTATTGCTGCTACTTAATAAAGGATAAATGACAAGAGAAATTTGTCTTTCTCGTATGAGAACGAGCGCGATTACCATAACAAAGTATCCACATAAGGTTGTTTTAATTTAAATTAAATTAATTGCTAGAATAAGTACTTGGTCATTATTTACTTCCTAAATTATTTTTTGACGTGATAAGGACATATAAATCGATGAACACCTGCCTGCCTAGCATGAACACCAAAACACGATACGATAAAGCGATATAACTACATCAACTCTCAAAATATGATAGATAAAGCCGCAATGTTGAATTTTTATCATAATTTTTATCGCAATTTATAATAAAAATTCAACATGGCGGCTTTATCTATCATATTTTGAGAGTTGATGTAGTTATATCGCTTTATCATATCGTGTTTTGGTCTTCATGCTAAGCAGGCTGAACTCACAAAAAAATGTGACGTCATGCGTTATTGACAAGTAACCATAGCAATGTTACTGACAAGTAATCTTAGCAATCAGCAAAAGCATAGCAAAATTATCGTTACTATGGTTACCAGCAATGTTTTTTTATGACGTTATCACGTAAAATTATCGTCCGTGAAGCAACTTTACAGACAACCATTTTTTACGCGTTAATACTTATTAATTTTATTAGTTATATTATTACATTTCTAGCGCTCTGTATGTTCACCTGCGCATCTCCCGATCCCGTGGTATTATCAAGATAAAAAGTAGCCTATGTTACTGTCAATGAATAAATGTATCCTCATACTAACTTTCATCTTAATCGGTTAAATAGTTTCAGGGCCTATTCAATTCAGACAAACAATATTTTCTCTTTATAATATTAGTAAGCTTCGATCGGTCGATCGGGTTGGTCGCCGACCATGGTTGCGAGAAGATTAATATAGCCATTATTTTGTAAGAGCTGCATAAATCGGCTAGTACAAGCGCCATTAGTTCTGGAAAGCGTCCTTAAATAGACGACACCCACTACAAGTGCAGTACACTTGCTTAAATACTCAACATACTGGTGCGGATGCACGACTGACTGCACTGCGCTAACATTTGCATACTCATTAAAATATTTGTCCTTGCCTATTCGATATATTAACATATTAGACATGAAATGCTTCAAGAACATTCCTAATTAAATTCCAAGTTATAGACAAGAAAATTCTATTTAGTTCAATTAGAATCTAGTGTACTTCTATCAAGTCTTCTTCTTCTACATTCAAAGAATACTTATTAGGCGTTTATGAAACACTAATGTATTTTATTTAATTAAAGAAACTAGGCACTTCCTGTGGTTTAACTCACGTAAGTTTCTATTCCGTAGGAATATCGGGATAAAAAATAGCCTATTTATAAATCCCAGGCTCCAGCTATTTTTTTAGTCATACTAGCTGTCCCGGCAAACGTTGTTTTGCCATATAAAAAAAACTAAATCACACACACAGACACGTTAAACTTATCAGGGGTTAAAAATCATACAAATCGGTTCAGCCGTTTAGGTGTAGTTTGGCAACTAACACCGCGGCACGATTGACATCAATATTTATACGTCACTCAATTGTTTTGCCTTCCCGGCACCTCTCCATTAAAACTTGAACTTTATGTTATGGTATTAAAGTTCTTATTGACTTGTATTATTACGAATCGTTTGTATGGTATGGAGTATAGAAAAGTGTTGTTTTTAGACATTTTCAGGCAATTTTTTAAATTTTTCTCTCCGTAAGAACCATCCTCGTACCATATGGAATATTCTAAAAAAAGAATTGGCCAAATTGGTCCAGGCGTTGTTGAGTTATGCGCTTATAAGATATTAAGATATTCGTAGAACAAAAGTTGTTTGTTTAGGTGCACAGAAGTAGCCCTCAACGGCTTGCTAGTATAATTACCAATAACCCTGTATAACTTAATTTATACTATAGATTATTAATTCAATATAAAAACAAATCAATAATTACATCAAATTATAATAAAAAAAATAATTAATAATAACAAATTAAAATTTATACTTTATAGGTATCAGTGCAATAGTAATTGGGAGATATAGGTAACACTTAAAGGGAATTGGACCTGAAAGGGATTTATTCTACAACCGTAGCCAAAACGCAATGCACAACTAACAAAAGTGTTAATCTGAAAATCGTTTTTATAAGTATAAACGGTACAAATAGCTACGTTGAGAGTAGTTATTACCCCATTAGGGTGAGTGAGTGCAGCGCTCTGGGAAAGCAGAGGAGACTGAAGGAATAAATCTAACAAACTATGTTATAGAATGCATCGGCTGGGACACCGCACACTGGATTTCATATTTACCTATTGAAATTGTTTTGCTTTTAGTTTTTTTTTAACCTTTTTCATATACTTACCTATTTTTATACGAGGTTGATGGAGCTGTGTAAAAAGACTAAGGTCCGTATTAATAAACCGAACTTAATATCGATTTCAATCTTGAGTTTGCTCTTGAGTTGTTGCGCTGATTAATAAACCTATCTTAAGACGTGATTAAAGAGCGACGTATCACTTGAGTCATACCGTATTAATAAATCAAACTCAGCTCTCAAAATATGTCTCAAGATGTAGTTTCGTGAACTCAAGTCTGATTGCGGGTCATACAAATCTTACATTTTTTTAAATATTTTCACATTAAAAACAAGTTGACAGCAAAATATGACGACACTACCTACCATAGGGTAAGAACATATCATTTATGGTAAGAACAAAGCGTTACTGTCATTCAAGATCAGTCTCAAATCTCAAGAGCGATATCAGCCTGGTTAAAACTTGAGTTTTATCTATTAATTAACGCCTAACTTAAGATAGTGACCACATCTCAAGACTCACTCGATTGATTCGCACTCAAGATCGATATTGAGAGCGATTTATTAATACGGACCGTACAATATTTCAAAATCAAAGATCCCACTAATCTTAAGGGTTCGGTACCTAAAGGGCAAAAACCGGGCCCTATTACTAAGAATTAAATTCGCTGTCCGTCCGTATTCGTCTGTCTGTCTGGCTGTATCTCATGAACCATGATAGCTAGAGAGTTGAAATTTTCACAGATGATGTATTTCTGTTGCCGCTACAACATCTTAAATACTTAAAACAGAAAAAAAAATATTGATGAGTATGTTTTTAAGAATTTTAGGTTATTTTCATGTTTACCTACTATTTTTAGGCAATATTTTTTGTTATACTCCCAAAAGGGCAGGCAAAAGACTTTTAACCTATATAGCCTCGTCTGACATAAAAAAAATAACGGTCAAACGTAAAAAACATATCGTTTTTAACCTATGTAAACATGTACAGCCAACTCCTTTTTGTTTAATTAAATTATTAATTAAATTAGACTTTGCTTTCAAAATAGATTTGTCATTTAGTAAACTGAGGCTATAATCCCAGTAGTTATGTACAATTATTAATGCAGTGATACATGAAGATAGAAACGGCCTTTGGGAGTTGTAAATCGACACGTTTGCCGAATAACTAGTTAGTACTGGTATATTCCGAATATTTCCTGATAACTTTCAACGAAGAGGTAGAATCAGGTAACAAAATTGGAGTTCTAGTTGCATTTATAGTAGATATTATTGAAGTAATTCGTTATTTAAGTTTAAAGTCTTTTAAAACATTATAATGGTAACATTTTTAGAACTCTACAGTGGGCCTCTACTTTTTTGTGACAAAAATTTGTACTGTTAGTACAAATTCGCTCAGTACAGTATGGCGTTTGTGTTTTGCGCATAGCTGTGACACTCCTGATGAAAAAAAAAGTAGAAAATCGTTTTTGGATTACGTTTTAAGCGAAAATTCAATCAAAGAATTGCTACTTTATGGCCCGGCCTTCTGCTGACACGATGTGCAATTTCGGTCAGTATCACGTGGAGAAGTGAAGTGGTGGAAAACCAAGAATAGGTACGGTGAAAAGTGTTTAAGACCTTATGCATGATTAACTGTCTGTCATCTGTCAAAGTGTTAAACTGATTAAATCTAATAAATAAAATTCTCGTGTCATATTATGTTAGTTACCATCATGGGTTACCATACTCCTCCGTTTTTATGAAATTTTATATGCATATTCAGTATGTCTAAGAATCGGCTACTATTTTTTATTTTGTTTCCTTAAGTTTTTTTTGTAAATGGCAAAACAACGTTTGCCGGGTCAGCTAGTTATATGAATGAAATAGAATTAAATCTTAGATTACCTGTTAAATTCATTTAGCTAGAATATTGCTAAATTGGTTTGATTAATTTTTATTAAAATTTGAATCTCTCTATCTATATTGATAAAAACAATTAACTGATATTCCACTATTAGATATTAGAGAGTTGAAGTATGTAGCTAATAACAGCAATAATAATTGACCCGATAATTAATCCATTAGTTGGAACAACAAAATGGATTTGCTCTTTATACTTAGGTACCTATTGTTATTGACAATTATTAATTGTTCTGCTTCGCTATTTGCAATGCGGTTGTTTGTGGTCGTTGCTGTTTGCGTTGGCAATGCCCAACAAACCGCAAACACCTTTCGTTATTGGCTACAACTTAATTGACGTACAAATGGTTACCTTCAAAGTGTCTTTCTATGTCATAATTTGGTCTATTGTATGTATTGTTGCTATATTTTTTATTAACATGGGGTTTTTGCTAGATGTAAACAAATTTTGTTCTACGATTTTTGGTAATTCAAACTGCTTCTCTGAAAATTTTGAGGTTTTGTTTAATGGAAAGTCAGCTGTTTCGGCAATAAAGATCATTAATATTTCACTACACTAAATAATCTGAACTAAATTAACAAATAAAACTTTAAGGTTAATAAACTCTAACTGAAGAAACATTGATTTAATTATGACCAGATTTTTCAGTAAATACTTTAATTTTTAGAAAAAAAAAGTTAGAATTTTTCATCTTTGAAATGATAAGAATAAAACCCAAAAATCAATAACCTCTAACTTGGGGCTAGATGGCGATTTGTAGAATGTTCTGCATTTTTATTTTTTTTATTAATATTTTCAAAAAAAAGTTCGATTTTTTTAAAGTTATTGTATAAAAGCGCAACCCATTTCGTATAAGAAACCCTTTGCGGAAATACGTTGTATTGGTAACCAAATTGTTAACAACATAAATTAATGAGATATCATTAGTGCAAAGGTCTTCATTTAAGGTGATACGTTTTCCCTACTAAAGATTTTAGAGATTCCTACGTTTTATACTGAGATATTTAACTTATTATGACTTAAAGTAGGCCTAATTTAAGCTATCGTATCCGCAGGCCAAGGCCAAAATATCACCGTTTAACATCCAGGAAGTACTCTGTTTCAGCGTGAAAAAAGAGACCAATTTTACGTATGTGGTGGTGCACGGTTATATTGACGTATGGTCACAGTGTGAGTGACGCATAGATGTGTGGAAACACGCGACGTTGTCGCGTTGTGTGTGGAAGCAGGAACACGCAATTACGCTAGAGCAGAGCCGCAATACAGTTTGCTGGATAAGGGCGACGTTGCCTCTCCGTCTAATCTGTCTAATAAAAAATCAAAATATTTTCAATTGCATGATATTCAACTCAGTGCTGCCAGACCTACCACCTGCAAGATTTTATGTAACTTTTGGCACTGTCGCGTCACTTTTGATACTTGAATTATACATTATTTTGATAGACTTATCAAATTATCACTTTACGTATATAATAAATAAATAAACA
The DNA here is from genome assembly GCA_907269075.1 of Idaea aversata. Taxonomy (NCBI): domain Eukaryota; kingdom Metazoa; phylum Arthropoda; class Insecta; order Lepidoptera; family Geometridae; genus Idaea; species Idaea aversata. Next base: position 8,179,633 of record OU026084.1, read on the forward strand.
TTTATACTTGTTTGCATTTAATTAATAGTATAAAAATATAATAAAATATAAATGAAGTATAGTAATTCGCGAGAAAAAAACCAAGTAGTCTTGTTGTTTTTTTGGTACTGTTTGTTGTACACACTGGCAACATACACCCAGTCGATACTTTGCCTCGCACTAGATGCGCGCTTGTTACCTAGGCAACGGAGAGTCAACAGAGATGTCAAGTAGTCAGTAAATAGAAAAACCAAAAATAAAATATTATAATCGTTTATTATATTCCTACTATTGTGTTTAAAGTGTCATCCATCTGAGCACCTACTGAAAATAAACCTTGAGGGAATTTTAGTGTCTTGTAAGTGATTGAATTATTTCACAAGTATACCCCTCAAGGTGGGTAACCTATCCACACAAGTTGGGCCGTATGAACAAACTACGACTACTCTGGGTCCCAGGCCATGAAGGAATAGCAGGAAATGAGAAGGCTGATGAGCTGCAAGAACAGGATCGGTAAGTGCTATGCTTGGACCAAAACCATGTACGGGCCTGCCAGCATGCACAATCACAAAGGCCGTAAAGGATTACGTTGATAAGAAACACACGCAATAGTGGGAAATCAGTGAAGGGCTACTACATTCGAAGAAATTCATAGGTAGCAGCACCAGAGGGGCTTCTAAATTTATATTGAACAACGGAAAAAGCAAAGCACGAGCTGTGATTGGTACCTTGACATGGCTTTACAAAACCAATGACATGCTTTTAAAAATGAAGATAACTTCTAGTATTGACTGCAGAACCTGCGGTGATGTCAGAGAAACTATGGAGCTCATCCTGTGTGAATGCGCCGTCTTAGTGGCGAAGCGAAGGACCGAAGCGAAGGAGACCCATGGGCCTCCTTGGGAATGCATATCCCAAACCGGAGGAACATAGGATTTTTCCTCTTAGTGGGATCACTGCGTTAATCGATCCCTAGGGGTCGAAGTGTTGCTGGCTATGTCAGCCCCCGATATAAGATAAGATACAACTAATTTTAAATAAATAAACCTTTTTGTACATTACTTTGTCTTTATTTTTCTCTTTCCATTCAGACCTAGTACAATTTGCATCGTTCAGAATTCGTCCTAGTTTAAAAAAAATGATTAGTGATGAGTTTGCTCTGAACATATATCAAACATAATTTAATTTTTTGGAAGTCACATTTTAATGTATTTCCAGAGTACAATTTTTAACTCTTGTCACGATATAAATGACACGCACACATACAAAACAATAAACTGTAGCAACTATAGCACATATAGACTATATTTGACGTAGTCCTACAGATACCGATTGGTGTAGTCATTTAGAGCGGCAGGGTAGTGTTCTGAAGAGCCCCGGTTCAAATCTCGATACAAATATAATTTTTTTATGAAAATATATTTTTGAATAAATTTTCTAAAACAGGATCAATTTTATGGTAGGTACTGTTAGTAATCATTTTTTTTAAACTAGGGCGAATTCTGAACTATGCAAATTGTACTAGATCTGAATGGAAAGAGAAAAATAAAGACAAAGTAATGTACAAAAAGGTTTATTTATTTAAAATTAGTTCTATCTTATCTTATATCGGGGGCTGACATAGCCAGCAACACTTCGACCCCTTGGGATCGATTAACGCAGCGATCCCACTAAGAGGAAAAATCCTATGTTCCTCCGGTTTGGGATATGCATTCCCAAGGAGGCCCATGGGTCTCCTTCGCTTCGGTCCTTCGCTTCGTCACTAAGACGGCGCATTCACACAGGATGTGCTCCATAGTTTCTCTGACATCACCGCAGGTTCTGCAGTCAATATTAGAAGTTATCTTCATTTTTAAAAGCATGTCATTGGTTTTGTAAAGCCATGTCAAGGCACCAATCACAGCACGTGCTTTGCTTTTTCCGTTGTTCAATATAAATTTAGAAGCCCCTCTGGTGCTGCTACCTATGAATTTCTTCGAATGTAGTAGCCCTTCACTGATTTCCCACTCTTGCGTGTGTTTCTTATCAACGTAATCCTTTACGGCCTTTGTGATTGTGCATGCTGGCAGGCCCGTACATGGTTCTGGTCCAAGCATAGCACTTGCCGATCCTGTTCTTGCAGCTCATCAGCCTTCTCATTTCCTGCTATTCCTTCATGGCCTGGGACCCAGAGTAGTCGTAGTTTGGTCCTACGGCCCAACTTATGTTTAATAATGCAATCACTTACAAGACACTAAAATTCCCTCAAGGTTTATTTTCAGTAGGTGCTCAGATGGATGACACTTTAAACACAATAGTAGGAATATAATAAATGATTATAATATTTTATTTTTGGTTTTTCTATTTATTGACTACTTGACATCTCTGTTGACTCTCCGTTACCTAGGTAACAAGCGCGCATCTAGTGCGAGGCAAAGTATCGACTGGGTGTATGTTGCCAGTGTGTACAACAAACAGTACCAAAAAAACAACAAGACTGCTTGGTTTTTTTTCTCGCGAATTACTATACTTCATTTATATTTTATTATATTTTTATACTATTAATTAAATGCAAACAAGTATAAATGTTTATTTATTTATTATATACGTAAAGTGATAATTTGATAAGTCTATCAAAATAATGTATAATTCAAGTATCAAAAGTGACGCGACAGTGCCAAAAGTTACATAAAATCTTGCAGGTGTAGGTCTGGCAGCACTGAGTTGAATATCATGCAATTGAAAATATTTTGATTTTTTATTAGACAGATTAGACGGAGAGGCAACGTCGCCCTTATCCAGCAAACTGTATTACGGCTCTGCTCTAGCGTAATTGCGTGTTCCTGCTTCTACACACAACGCGACAACGTCGCGTGTTTCCACACATCTATGCGTCACCTCACACTATGACCTTACGTCAATATAACCGTGCACCACCACATACGTAAAATTGGTCTCTTTTTTCACGCTGAAACAGAGTACTTCCTGGATGTTAAACAGTGATATTTTTGGTCTGCCCCTACAATAGCTTAAATTAGGCCTACTTTAAGTCATAATAAGTTAAATATCTCAGTATAAAACGTAGGAATCTCTAAAACATTTAGTAGGGAAAACGTATCACCTTAAGTAGAATTGCTGTAACAATTGGTACGAGCTACGAGCTACGAGAATTCTTAGCACAAGTAGCTCACTGGCCATTAGTCGTAGCATTTTAAAATTCGTAGCAAATGTAGCTGTAACACAGAATAAATAATAGTAGGTACTTACTTAATCATGAAAACCGAAGTTTCTTATTTTTAACTTTTTACTTAATTCGGCAAAGTCAAAAAGAAGGATGTTTTTAGCCTGTATGTATGTGCGTTCATTTGTTTCCACATTATTTAAAATCGTATGCGTTAATTTTTAACTATCCTACAATTTTTTTTTTATTTGATCAGACAAATCCGATATATATACTTAACTTTTATTCATTGTTCTGAGATCTCCATATTTATTTCCATTTACTAGGGTATTAGCCTAGTAGGTAAATGGAAATAAATATGGAGATCTGAAATAAATAATGATGCCAGATACTCGAGAGATGCAATGTAAATCACTCTGAAAGCAATGTTGAATGTTAATTTATACCTGCTCTTACTGTACAGTTGGCAACAAAAGTGATGGCCCACCGTAGAGTTCTAAAGTTGCTATTATTAGAATGTTTTAACTCAAATTTAACTCAACTCAACTTAATAAAGCTTAACTTTATTTAATAGTAACTTAAAAAACAAAAGTCGTAGAACAAAAGTTGTTTGTTAATGTGCAGAAAAGTAGCCTTCAACGGCTTGCTAGTATAATTTCCAATAACCCTGTATAATTGATTACTGTGACGAACTTAACCTATGTATGGCAAACCGGGACCAATCTTTGTGATTTTTGGTTAGCTTATAATTTTGATTTATTGTAAACTAGCGACCCGCCCCGGCTTCGCACGGCTATATTATGCATGTATTAGGTTTACATAATGGACGAATACAATAACGTCATACAAGAGCCGGGATATACTACACATACTTGTTAATAAACAGAGGGACTGAAGGAATAGAGCCTTTCAAGCACTAACAACATTCCTCTTGAATCACTCTATCTATTAAAAAAAACTGCATCAAAATCAAGTAGTGATTAGACATCACTGCATAGTATAAAACAAAGTCGCTTTCTCTGTCCCTATGTCCCTATATCCCTATGTATGCTTAGATCTTTAAAACTACGCATCGGATTTTAATGCGGTTTTTTAAATAGATAGAGTGATTATAAATAAATAAAATTAAAAAACTCTACTATACGGTGAGCTTCCACTTTTGTTGCCTTACATTTATTTGTATCCATTTGTTTATACCTTTCCCAATTAAAGTATTTCATGTATTGAAATGAAATTGTGCCTTATTTCCATTTGTGAATCTTAAATACCCAAACCAATCGTAAAATCATTACCCTTTGCCATTTTCTTTCCCTCTTTTGACTCGAGTCTTTTTTGCTCCGAAACCTAAACACAATTCGAAATAAAGCGAACGAAGAGAATTTGCGTTGCTTTCATGTCTCCTTCCACAATTACGTAAATTGAAGGCAAGCAAACAACGCAATGATGGAACAACGAATCATGATAAAGGAGCAAGGAAATGATAAACTTTTACTCAGGGATGTATTTGATTTGTTCTCTGATCGAGGTCTCTTTTTTTCTTTTAATTACGGCTTGTGCATATAGCCAGTATCAAATTATAATGAGCCCGATTTTTTTGAATTGGTTTTAAGGTGAAAGGATACCGTCGCTCTCTCCATACAAACGTAGTCGATTCCTCCCTGGATAATGACACTAGAACAAATATTTTTGTTGCATAAAACCTATAACTGCCTTCTATGCCCCATATATCTTAGTTTTTTCATTTTCTAGTTATCATAGAAATTAAGATTCTAAAAACAACAAAAAAACCAAACATAGGGGCATGGTCATGGTAGTTATAAGTTTTATGCAACAAAAAAAAATTGCTCTAGTGTCATTATCTAGGGAGGAAACAGTCGACTACGTTTGTATGGAGAGAGCGCAGGTAGGTACCCTTTCCTCTTAAAGTGTTTTAAAACAGTCAAAGTCGTCATAGTTCGTCAGGGATTATAGTAAAGCGGTGGCTATTTTACTATTTATAGGAGATTTTTGGGCAAAAGAAAATTCCATTTTCGATATACAAATTGTTACTGTCACTACACTTGTACACTTTATAGGAAGTGAATTGAGTAATATTCCGCTAGAATTATAGATGTATTCTCGGTTTATAACAAACTTGTATGTAAATAACACTGCAGGACGATATGTTGTTATCTCGTTCCTGTCAAAACTCCCTGCCTTCACTGATTCATTATTTTTAATGTCATCGATTGAATCTATTTCTTTCATAACATTTCTATGGCTCTAGCTAGACAATCAGGGAGAACGCGACCGGGGCGACGAGCATAGACCAATAAAACATTCAACGGAGAGGCGAAACGACGTGGTTTCAGTGAATTGTGGCATGCTCGATAGATCTACATATTTGAAGAAATAAAACGGATTGCAAACAAAATAAAACTTTCGTTTTATTGGCTATTGGGGCGTAGAATAATTCTCTTGCCACAATAGAAGTTATCTGAAAATTTCCATTGAGCGTTATCCCGAGGATTTTCGGGGTTCACCATTCATTGGAGCATTAAGTGGGAACCGGCATTATTGTACCCTTCCGACTTCGTGGAGTCACGGAACATTTAATATCATCATCAAATCTATTCCTATAGCTACCTAATAATATTAGAAACAAAGAGAAAAAGGAAACGTTTATTTTTAATTTTTAATGACTATTCGTTACAAACAAAAAATACTTAATACTTACATATAAGATTGTTAAACTAAGTACCCAGTTTTTTTGAAGTGAAAACTTCTTATGGCGCGTTGGGCACTTTTGTGGGTGAGCATTTTCAGCCGTTCTCGCGACAGATGAGATTTTGACAGATGAGATTTTAACAGTTATTGTGCTTCTACTACTATGCAATATTGAAAACTGCGCCATCTCTGTGCTGTGTACTCACTTCTGTACAACAGTGTTAACAGCGAAATCTCTCGGTGGATGGTGCAGGTTCGCAGCGAGCTGCCGTACGCAGTTCGCGTCGCACGCTAGCGCCATCACTGATACACGAGTGAGCATTTTCAGCCGTTCTCGCGACAGATGAGATTTCGACAGATGAGATATACAGTTAGAGTTAGTGAGATACACAGATATACAGTTTTCACTTCTGCCTGCACTCCCGGAGTGCGCTGTTTTTTTTTTTCTCTTTATAGTTATTTAATTTTATTTTAACTTTGTATTTATGATGTATTGAATTGTATTTAAATAAGTATCAAGACTCTTTTCACAAAATAAAAACAAACACAAATGTAATCAATAAAAACGCCTTTTTATTAATAGATTATAACACTACATATACAAACGGACAATAAATATCATATAATAATATGCTTGATGGGAATTCCTCAGTACAAAAACATGGCAAAAAATCATGGTAGGGAAATATTCCGGTTTTTTATAAATAACTTTATGGGTAGTAAAAAAATCTCTTAATATAAAGAATAAGAATGGTAGTGTACATTTTGTAAACGCACCTGGTAACCGACACCTTACCCTACGCGAGGCGTGTACGCGGGCGTGCAGTCACCAGATACATTCACCGAGAGGGGAATAAACCTACCCCTAACACCTACCCCTACAATAACCTATCCCTAGTTTCCTAATCGTATGTATCTATATCTGGACCCCTTGTGCGTGTATCCTAGTTAGTGCATGTGTGTATGTGTGTGTACCTAGCTTTATGTGTACCTACTGGCCCTACCCTACCTGACGTGTCCCTACTGCCCTAGCCCTAACCATAGGGTTCGAACAATATATAAATATATAGATAAGTACGGGATTGTCTGTCACCAGGCGACCTGGGGTGACGGACGGACGGTGGGTAGGAAGGGTGGTGTGTGTACGTCGTGCAATGTACACGGGATGGATTTTCTCACTGCTGGTCAAGCGGACTCACAAGACCAATCGACTGACGGCTAAGGGTTTCCTGGCCGCAGTGAGAGGATGCTAAAGAGCATGGAGTAGCTGCAATAGCTCTTCTAGCGGTTGCTAGGGACTGCTCGTATCTTGCAGCTGCAATAGCTCTTCTAGCGGTTGCTAGGTACTGCTCGTTTCTTCCAGCTGCAATAGCTCTTCTAGCGGTTGCTAGGCACAGCTCGATCTTCTTGGGAGGAGGAGTGATACTCGACTCAGTTCTTGATTCCAATTAATTTATTCACAAATTTCTTACATTATATACATTTTAGTTTTGATGACTTATCAATAATTATTATAATAGTGTGCTGTCGATGTGCAGCCGTGTGTTACCTACCTATTGCCAAAATAATATTAATCATCAAAAATTGTGTTTACTTTGTGACCTAGATTTAAAACATACAGTTTGTCATGCGACTTGGCTTGTTTACATTTATTATTTTAATATAAGTATTTAGTTAAGAAATTATTATTTTTACATTTTACAAATTATTATTAATCTTTAAATTTATCCTAGTGTATATATTGTATAGTTTATATTAAAGTAAAATTATTGTTCAATGAGTTGAACATTCTGGCGTCTCTCCAGGGCAGGACTCCAGTTGGTACAGTTCTATTCCGTCAGTGTTCGAGGGATCTTGTTGTCTTCTGGCTGGTTTTCTGGGTGCTACCTGGCTGTAGACTGGGTCGTGATGTTGGCTGGCTGGCTCGTCAGCTGCAGGTCTGTTGTCGTGGTGCTGTAGCTGTACCAGTGACCTTATGCCCCTCGTGATCTGAGGAACACAAAATAATATTAATAAAATTATAGTAACTACTACTATACCTCCTACTGTAGTAGTTATGTAAGTGTGAGAAGTAACTTGGGTCCAGATTGTATTGTCTAGTTTAGTTTGTAAGTTATTTTCGGATTTGACTACATTGTCGAGAATATCTTGTGAACTCTCTATAACTTCGTCTTTGGTTACATTAAATATGGTGCCAGTGCTATTATAAGTGGATATAGAGAAGTCGATTGGTTTTGAAAATGACGCTACGGTTTGAACTGAGATTGTTCTTTTTGCAGCTAATATGTTATTAGTTGTCTTTATAATACAGTTGTCGGCAATCCGTATTACTCCAACATCCCGCAGTTCAATTTCCTCTCTTTGTCCGTCACATATGATCGATGTCAAACTACGGTCTTTAGCTATGAATAACCATGTATTTTGCATATGCAGTTGTTTCCATAACAGTTTGTTAGTTATGTCGAACGTTTTTGATTGACACCTCGTTTGTGTTTGGTTTTTGAAGAGCTGGTTAACAATGCAATTATCATTTGATTGCATGTTCTTCACGGCACTAGGAAAGCAGACGTATGTACTCATACTTTGTAGGCAACTTGTAAATTCTTCATGATCTAAGTCAAAATACTGTTCGTTGTTATAGTCTACGCCAATGTATGATTTTTGTATTTCGACGGTTTGGAATAGCTGGTCCCGTGTTTTTTCAGGAACCGCTGTGACATAGATCATTGTGTATTTTGTTGTGTCCTGTATCGGAAAGTAGGCGTACACTTGGATGTGTGTTTCGTTTTCCGCCATTTTTGTTTCTAGCAGTTGTCGTTGTACTATCTTTAAGTTACTAGGAAGTTTGTTATTTGCCGTATAAATTAGGTTACTGACGTTCTTTGGAGTCAAAATGCTGTATACACTTGATTTCGATAGGTATACATCTAATAATCCAGCGAAATGTTCTGTTATTTCAGTTATGTAATCATTTGCTAACTGATACGTTTCTATTATATGTATATTTACACTGTTTCTGATGACTGCTTGGTACCAATAATCTGTTTCATGTATAAATTGTATGACCTGGTTTAGTTTTGTTTGAAATTTTTGTAGTTTTTTCGTGATTCTATTTTCTGTCTCATTAACTTGTGATACCGTTGATATCATAAACTTCGTTTGTTGATTTGCAGCTTCGATTAGTTGTTGTTGGTTTTTGTTCAGGCTATCTATGTCCCTGTAGACCTCGTCGTTTACGCCAAAAACTGATGTTAATATCTGTCCTAATATACCTCTCTTCTTTCTTTTGGTTTGGTTTGCTTCCATTAGGTATTCTTTTGTTCTTTCGTACTTTGACTCGGATTCTTTTAAGTAGTGGTGGAATTGTTCACAATGTGTCGCATTTTTGGTTGTATTTTTTGCTATTTCACAAAGGTCGTCGAACTGTGTCACTGCTTTCTTTATTTGTCTAAGGTTTTGTTCAATCTGTTCTTTTTCGAAGTTTGTCTCTATTCTAAAGACTCCTCTGTCAATGCATGCAGTCCCGATCTGTTCTACATAAAATCCTGGTTTTATTTTAATCATTGTATAGGTTGATGTTACGTTGGCAAATAGTTGTAGGCATGTAATCAGGAACGTGAACCATTGCCATCCCTTTTTATATGTATGACTCCTGGTTTGTCGTTTATTCTGTTTTACGATAACATTTGATTGTACTGTTGTACTCGTATTACTTGGTTTAGTGCCGCTGTCGTTTTCATTGATTGGTAGAGGAACAAGTTTATGTATTGCACGTTTTTGAGTTGAACCAGAGGACTTCTGTAGGGTTACAACTCTTGTGAGGTCATCATTGCCCGGATGTATTTCTTTTACTTTTGCCAGTGGCCATTTGCTGGGACTTATGTTTTCATCTTTCACTAGTACTAATGTTCCGATCGTTAAGTTTTCGTTGTTTGTTTTCCACTTGTATCTCTGTTGTAATTGATGTAAATAATCGTGTGTCCAGCTTTTCCAAAAATCTCTCTTCATCTTTTGAATCTGTTTCCACCTGAGTAGTAGATCAGTGCTAATATTTGCCAGGGGATCTGGTATTCCTACTGCCTCTCGTCCTATTAGGAAATGACTTGGTGTGATCACTACGTTGTCATTTATATCTTCGCTTTGTGCGCATAACGGCCTCGAGTTAAGGCATGCTTCGATCTGGTACAGGAATGTTATCAATTCTTCGTAGGTTAATGTTTGTTCTCCTATCACTCTGCGTAAGTGGTGCTTCATGGATTTTACTCCCGCTTCCCAAATTCCGCCAAAGTGAGGAGACGAAGGTGGTATGAAATGCCATTGTGTTCCTATCGTAGTTATTGTCTGTTGGAATTCATTTGACTGAGTTATTTCCAGTATTTCTTTGTAAAGGTGGTTGGCAGCTCCCACAAAATTAGTTGCATTATCGCTGTACATGTGTGAAACTGGACCTCTTCTTGATGTGAACCTTTGCATTGCGGCTATGTAGGACTCGGTTGATAAATCACCTACTAGTTCCAAGTGTATTGCTTTCGTTGCTAGGCAAACAAATACTGCAATGTATCCTTTGTACGACTTGTGTCCTCTTCCTTTCATTGCTCTTACTTGTACAGGACCAGCAAAATCAACACCTGTGTGACTAAATGGGTATGATTCGGTTACTCTAGCTTTTGGTAATGTGCCCATTTTTTGATGTAGGGTTGTTGCTTTGTATCTTATGCATTTTACACATTTGGATATATAACTCTTTATTCTTTTCTTTCCTCCTAATATCCAATATCTTTGTCGTATGTAGGCTAAAGTTAACATGTTTCCTCCATGTAAGGTTTTCATGTGAGCATCGTGAATTATTATCCATGTGACGTGGTGATCGCTTGGTAGTAGTATAGGATGTTTTTGGTTATATGGAAGGTTTGAATTATGAAGTCTTCCTCCGACTCTCATTATCTTGTCTTCTTGATTTATAAATGGATCTAAGCTTGTTAGTCTATTATTTTTTTCTAGTGATATCCCTTTTGTTAATGTTTTGTACTCTTTTTGAAAAACTTGTTGTTGTACTAGTGCTATTATTTTGTTTGTTGTAATAGCTAATTCATCACAACGTAAGGGTTCTGTGCTTTTTTCCATATTCTTAAATCTGAAGCAGTATGACAGTATTCGTACCATTCTTTGGAAACTTGAAAATCTCTCCCATATTTCATTCTGTGGTTCGGTAGTTGTTGCTAAGTTACTGTGAACGGTTTTTTTTATCTCTTCACATATTTCAGGGATAGTTTTAGTTATTGGCAGATTTTTGGATTTTAACCATGTTGGGCCATTCCACCATAGTGTAAAGTTGTGAAATTTATTTGGTTCTATTCCTCTCGAAATTACGTCCGCCGGGTTATTTGACGTTATGACGTGATTCCATTTTGCTTGTGGTAATAATTTTTGTATCTCAGCTACCCTGTTGGCTACAAACGTTTTCCATCTTGTAGCTTCACCTTTGACCCAGCCTAATGTAATCATTGAGTCCGTCCAACAATAAACTTCTGTGTTTGTAAATTTCATTGTTGTTATGACCTTCTCCATAAGTTGGGCGAGTAACAGTGCAGCACATAGTTCTAGTTTTGGTAGTGTTGTCTTTTGTTTCAGCGGTGCCACTTTTGATTTTGCTTGTAATAGTGTAACTTCGTACGAGTTTTCATTGATTTGCACTCGACAGTATACCACGGCCCCGTATGCTTTTTCCGATGCATCACAAAAGCCGTGTAACTCAACTTTAGTTTCATCTGTGGTATGACACCATCTTGGTATTGAAATTGCTTCTAACATTTTCATCTGGTCTTGTAATCCAATCCATCTGTCTTTGGTTACGTTATCTACAATCTGATCCCAGTCTAGGCCTTTAGTCCATAGTTCTTGCATTATCAGTTTCATGGTTATTATAACTGGTGCAAGCCAGCCCAGTGGATCAAAAAGCTTTGCGATTTCTGACAGGATGAATCTTTTTGTTGGATTCTCTTTTTTGTTTATCGTAATTTGGAATTGGAAACTGTCTTCTTTTGGTGACCATAGAACTCCTAACGACTTTCTTGTTTCGTCCAGTGGAATTTTTAACATCTTATCCTCTTGTTTTTCTTTTGGTATGTTATTTAATAATTCTTCACTGTTTGATGACCATTTCCTTAGATTAAATCCACCTCTTCTTAACAACTGTATCAATTCGTTTTGTAACTTCTTCGTTGCTTCTACAGACCTGGCCCCCGAGAGAACATCGTCGACGTAGAAATCTTGTAACGTTATTTCGCTTGCATTAGGATACTTCTGTCGTTCATCTATAGCCAGTTGTTGCAAAGTTTTGACTGCTAAGTATGGTGCCGATGCAGTTCCGTATGTAACGGTGGTTAGTTCATATTCATCGATTTGATGTTTTGGAGACTCTCTCCATAGGATTCGTTGATATGGCAGGTCTTCTTCATTTACGTTTATAAAACGATACATTTTCTCAATGTCTGCCATAAAAACAATTTTATGTCTTCTCCATCGTAATAGTATTGTAGTTAAGTCTGATTGTAGTCTTGGTCCTGTCAACATATTCTCATTTAAGCTAATATTTGTGCTTGATTTACTCGAAGCATCAAATACCACTCTTAGTTTTGTAGTTAATGACTCTTCTTTAATCACTGGTTGATGAGGAATGTAGTACTTTCCTTGGTAATAGTCTACTTTAGGTACTTTCCTCATGTGACCCATTTCTAAGTATTCGTTTAGAAACTCTTGGTATCTTGTAGTGTTTTGTCTTTGGCAAACCTTCTTTCTAATTGTAGTAGTCTAGCCGCCGCTTTCTTTCGTGAGTCTCCATAATCTACGTCTGGATTTTTGAATGGAAGTCTCACAGTGTAGGACCCATCTATATTTCTGGTAGTTGTTGTCTTGTAACAGTCTTCACATTGTTGGTCATCGCTAGATAGTTCGTGATTGGCTGGAATTTCTTCTAATTCCCAGAATTTGGTTAATTGTTCTATTTCGTTCGTTCTTGATGTCATAGTAGTAACTTTCATTCTATCTGTAGTGTGGCTACTGACGAACCCGGATAGAACCCATCCAAAATGTGTGTCTTGGGCTATTATGTCGTCATTAATCTTGTATAGCCCTTGTAGTAGTAGTTTGCTATAGTCTTGAGCTCCCAATATTACGTCGATTGGGCCTCTTTTATTGTAAGTTGGATCGGCTATCATTTTGTTTTCTAACTGCCTTTCCTCTAATTGTGGTATATTGGTACTCGGTATGGCACCAGTTAGTTTTGGAAGTATTATTAGTGTAGTTATTAGCTTGAATTCACTCGGAAATCTTGGTTGTAATTTCACTTCAATGGAGTAATTCGCTATTTTGGGTTTTTCGTCAGCTATCCCCGTTACTTCAACGTGTGTTCTGTTCCTCGGGTAAGCTAGTAGTTGAGCTACTGTTTCCGTGCAAAAGGACGCTTCTGAGCCTTGATCACACAGTACTCTTAGTAATTGGGTTGTACCATCGATTGACTTGACATTTACTAGCGCTGTAGCTAGTAGCGTAGTTTTTGGTAGTGTCGTTGTCGTATTTGTATGCATATTGTTTGTTCTAGTTGTAGTTGTATTCTTAGATGTATTGGTTTTTTCGTTCTTCGTATATCTAGTTGGCTTATGGTTTTCTTGGTGTAGGTAGGAATGGTGTCCTAACCTTCCACAGTGTTGGCAAGTCTTTGTACTCATACATTCTTCTGATTGGCTGTGCGCCAAGCAATTCCTGCATATTCCTTTCTCTTTAACTGCCTTGTATCGTTCTTCTACTGATAGTTGTTTAAATTGTATGCATTGGTATATGGTATGGTATGGTTTTTTGTTACAATACCAACAATGATTGTTGTCTGACCTCTTGTATGGGCCTGGTGTGTCGTATCTTGTCTTGTAATTTGTTTTTGTTTGTTTGCTTATCGTAGTTGTTGTCTGTAAGCATTGGAATCGTTTCTCTAGGAATTCCATCATCTCATCAAACTTTTGTGGCTTGTTAGGTTCGGTTAATTGTTGTTCATACTTTTCGTTTGTTTCAGAGTCCCACACTCTACTGAGAATTCTCCCCAGGATGGGGTCCCATGTAGTTGTGTCTATGTTTTGACGTCGAAGTGCTTCTATGTTTTGGTTTATCGTATCATGTACACTTTTTAAGTTGGCTGCAGTGGCGTGATTTATCTTTGCTATATTGAGAATGTTATCTACGTGCTTCGCTATTATAATTCTTTCGTTTCTATATCTTCTGTTAAGTAGCGTCCAGGCTGCATCGTAGTTCGCGTCACAAACTGTCAAGTGCTTAATGAGCATTAAAGCCTCGCCTCGTACGTGTGTCTTAAGGTACTGCATTTTTTCTGTCGCTGATAATGACGTATCTTCATGTATAATTTTTAGAAATAAGTCGTAGAATGAATCCCATGACTCATAGTTGCCGTCGAAAACCGGTATAATTATTCTTGGCAGGTTATTTTTGTGCTCACTGTTCCCCACTCTTTTTGTGTTACTTGCTTTAGCCGTAATACGCTCAATGATTACATCGTAGTCTGTTTGCGTTTTTTCAAACAAGTTATCTCGAAAGTAGCTATGGTCTAAGGTGCTGTCTTCCATTAGAATGAGTAGGTGAGTTTCCTCTATGTCTTGCCATTGCTTCTCTATATTTTTCGCCAGTGATTCCCAGTACCATACGGGTTTATCTTCTGTTAACGCTTGTGTAGCTGTTTGTAGTTTCTTCTGCATTTGTGTGATACGATAGAGTTGAATGAAGATTTTAGGTGAGTTTGCATCTTCACATTCATTTTCTTCGATGTCTTGTGGTTCGTATAGTTTGCCTAGCAACTGTAGTCGCTTCTCGCATTTTGCTAAGTACTCCATAGTTTGATTGACGAGTGACTTGATGGATTCGTAGTAACTTGTAGTAATGTACTTATGATCAACTAGTACTTGTTGATTTCTAAGTAACTCGTGATTGGTAGTAGTTCTGTTGAGTATTTCTGTGAGTCGAGCCCTCCGTTCGTTAATGTACTTGTCACTTTTTCTTGTGTTTGGGTCTTTTTTAAGATTTGTAAGTATTCGTTTGATTTCGTTGTAGTCCGCCTCTTGGCTTCTGATAATACGATTGATTTCTTCAATGTCCATATTTTCCATAGTGTTTTGTTTCGTTGCTTCCTTTTGCTGTAGGTATATTCAATCTGTTGAACGTTCCGTAGCTGCTTGGTTGAGAAAATCGCAGCGCGGTAGTTGGTGGTAATACGTCTTTGTATGTCAGTCAACCTACGGGGACAAGAGGAGCGCGATTTTTACTGGTTCGATTTCCCAACGGGGCGCGATTGGTGTCCCGTCGCGAAACCAAAAAAAAACTCGAAGGACCAAATGTAAACGCACCTGGTAACCGACACCTTACCCTACGCGAGGCGTGTACGCGGGCGTGCAGTCACCAGATACATTCACCGAGAGGGGAATAAACCTACCCCTAACACCTACCCCTACAATAACCTATCCCTAGTTTCCTAATCGTATGTATCTATATCTGGACCCCTTGTGCGTGTATCCTAGTTAGTGCATGTGTGTATGTGTGTGTACCTAGCTTTATGTGTACCTACTGGCCCTACCCTACCTGACGTGTCCCTACTGCCCTAGCCCTAACCATAGGGTTCGAACAATATATAAATATATAGATAAGTACGGGATTGTCTGTCACCAGGCGACCTGGGGTGACGGACGGACGGTGGGTAGGAAGGGTGGTGTGTGTACGTCGTGCAATGTACACGGGATGGATTTTCTCACTGCTGGTCAAGCGGACTCACAAGACCAATCGACTGACGGCTAAGGGTTTCCTGGCCGCAGTGAGAGGATGCTAAAGAGCATGGAGTAGCTGCAATAGCTCTTCTAGCGGTTGCTAGGGACTGCTCGTATCTTGCAGCTGCAATAGCTCTTCTAGCGGTTGCTAGGTACTGCTCGTTTCTTCCAGCTGCAATAGCTCTTCTAGCGGTTGCTAGGCACAGCTCGATCTTCTTGGGAGGAGGAGTGATACTCGACTCAGTTCTTGATTCCAATTAATTTATTCACAAATTTCTTACATTATATACATTTTAGTTTTGATGACTTATCAATAATTATTATAATAGTGTGCTGTCGATGTGCAGCCGTGTGTTACCTACCTATTGCCAAAATAATATTAATCATCAAAAATTGTGTTTACTTTGTGACCTAGATTTAAAACATACAGTTTGTCATGCGACTTGGCTTGTTTACATTTATTATTTTAATATAAGTATTTAGTTAAGAAATTATTATTTTTACATTTTACAAATTATTATTAATCTTTAAATTTATCCTAGTGTATATATTGTATAGTTTATATTAAAGTAAAATTATTGTTCAATGAGTTGAACACATTTGCTATTGCATAAGTTTGGTTGTGTAACATAACATCGTATAAGTTTACTATGCGGTAGCTGAAACTAATTTTGTATACGATTGATGGGAGGCGGAAGGGAACTGGCGTCGGCGGCGAGCCTACTTCCACAATTAGTATAATATTTCTTCGGCAGACAGTAAACAAACAAAATGAGAAGTTACTTTGAATAATTTCGAAGATTGATTAAAGCATTTAACGTGCTTATAAATATTTATAGTATAAGGTACAGTAGGTAGTATCTATTTTAGAAATTAATTATTTCAAATGCTACCGTTTCCGTGTTTATCTATCAATTTTTACTTTGGACTGTAAATTATGTCTTTAAAAGTAAAACGTGTAGGTATCAAGTCCTTATCAGCTTTGAACATTGCATGAAAGGTAGGTGGGTGCCTGGTAAATATGTCATAGGTACTTAATACCCCCTTTTTTAAGTGGAGAAATGTGCCTTGTGCATCATCCCGCCACTCCCCGGGGGGGGGGGAGCAGCGAAGGCATGTGGGGCTTGAAGATGGTGGGCGGCCAGAGGTTTACTCACTAAAACTCCACCGGTTCCTCTCTTGCCATGATACCGTGGCTGTAGAAACGTCTTGCAATTCTACCGCGGCACCCGACCCTAATAGTATAGGCATGTAGAACAACAAATGCACGCAACATATACCTACTTGCTTTAGTTTAAAATCATTTTTAGAATTTTTAGAATAATGTATAGTTGTAAGGTTATTTTTAAATAGGCTTAAGCGCTGCATCAGCGATAGTAGCGGTATTTTATAAGTTACAAATTTTTACGCATATAAGATACCGTTTGGAAACATCACTTCGAGTAGGTAGGTACATATTCTGGCAATGGAAAAGACAATAGGTACGCACAGTAAAGCGAAGTGTTCAACCGTGGCGGTGAGATTGCGATGCACGCTTTTCAGTGTGGCTAGCGGACCGCGAAAACGGCACTTATACCGGAACGCTGCGATACGAATGTGAAACCACATATCTACAGTCTATAGAAACAGAGGTAGGTAACATTCGATGCAGAAACGAATTCTTGTCGAGCCAGTTCACTTCCATTGGTGTCCAAATGCTTGCCCCAGGCTCTAATAGGTAATACTTTTATTTCTAATTTAAAACATAAAATTAAATCTCAATATTACAAATTACATAATAATTACAAAACACGAAATTATTAAATAACTATACAAATGTCATATTTTAAACAAAATTTAAACATTAAACACCACAGGCACAAACAAATAAAAAAAAAGTATATAAATAAATAATAACAATAATAATCCAAAATATTCAAAATTTAAAAACAAAAACCCCGTCCTCTAATAGCCATCTCTAGTAACTCTATCATTTATGAAAATCATACTTATTTATTTAAATAAATTAAAAGTTCTGACAGATATATTACCCATAACACAAGTCTAGTAACTTAGCTTGGGGCTAGATGGCGAAGTGTGGAATGTCGTGCAATATTTATTTTATAGTCTGTCCTGGCTTTTTGGGCTATTATGACGTAGCCATTCGATAAATTAGGACTTTAAAAAGTTAACTTCTAAAGTCGCGGGTAAAGCTTGTTAAGATTTCGTACCTATCACCCTGATGACCTAAAACTGTTTTTATAATATAAAGTGAGTTTGATTAAACGAAACCTTTGCCTACATTACAGGGCCATCGCAATTTTAGTTATCTCGTGTAGAATTACCCTATTTTGATTTCTCTTTGTTGAAAGGTCATCTCCACCGTTCAAAGGTCGACAGGGTTAACCTTAAAAATATTTATTTCCACTCGAAAATCAACGTCGAAAAATACCCATCTTTGTAATTTAGGTAGGTAGGTAGTTATTTTTTTAAATGAGAACTGGCTGCGTTCCACGGTTTCACTCGCTTAAGTTCCGATCCCGTGGGGATCCCGTCCCGAACATCGAGATAAAATTCGGTTGGCGGAATAATGCAATTCTTCAGTGGTAATGGCACATGTCATGGTCCGGTTGGAAGAAAAAATCAAAAGACGATCAAAAAAAGGAAACAAAAGAAAAAAGATGAAAATCGAAAAAATAAAGATACCAATCTTTACCGAAACTGCTAAAAAGCAACACCTGGAACACCTCATTGTAATCAATCGATACAAACTGTGAGTATTGATAAAAGTTGTTAGTTTTTTTTACAAAGCACCCAATACAAGGGCGTCGGAAAAGGTAGATAGGGCGCATAAATAATGTTGGTTATTTTATTTTAAATAAAACCTGCTTGATCATCTGTTAAGGCAGGTATTCAACCTCCTTTACCGTCTAGATCGAGATGAAGGTTTTTAAAAAAAATGGGTGTCTGTAAAGTCGGTTTACGAACGATAATTTTACGTGATAACGTCATAAGAAAACATTGATGGTAACCGGGGTTAGTCGCCGGTACTTTATAATCATATATTGCATCCCCTTTGGTTTCAAATTTGATCCTCTTTTGTTTCCATTTTGATCCCCTTCATGTTAAAAATTCCTATGATGGTCCTATGTCAGTGAGGTGTTATTTAGCAACGGTACCTATTTTATTTGTGTAAGTACACACAGCCATGCCTAAAACTTTATTGACTGAAAGCCGTTTGAATACTAATATTATTAGCCGCCGAAATTATTCATGGCCTAAGGGAGCTCCAGGTGGTCTAAATTAGGTAAGTAGGCTGCAACTAGGTACCGATACTACCGATTGACTAAACATGCGTGGGCATGGACTATAAGCATTGGGTTGAAGCCGTGACTTTAGAATTTAAAAAACTGGTTGCCTGTAAAGTCGGTATACGGGCGAAAGTTTTACGTGACAACAACTGTGCTCGAGTGGAAGGGACGCGTGCCTTTCACTTTTTATGTCTGTCTCTCTCGCTCTTAGGCGGGCTAACCATGCCCGCGTGCCTCTCACTCGCTCTCATTGTGAGCGCATAACGTCAGCGGAGCGTAACGCAGTTTCTTGAAGTGTCACCCGGCAAACCAATTTATAAGACGTTGTCACGTCAAAAATACATACCTACAAATGAAATGAGAACCTCCTCCTTTTTTAAAGTCGGTTAAATACTAACGAATCTACACTAATATTATAAAAAAGAAGGACATTTTTGTTTGTAACAAATTGACTCCGAAACTACTGGATTATGATGAAACTTTGAAATGGGGGTACATTGATTAATTGGGAGTAATATTGACTACTTTTTTTAATAATAATGAGGTCAGCATTTGACCACAGTCTTACACGATGGTAAGTGATAATGCTGTTGATGCTGATGGTTTCCTAAAAGATCCCAATACGCTCGTTAGTCAAAGAGCCCCCCAAAAAAGGGGGCCTACGAGGGACGCGAGTGAAGCTAGGAAGACGGCAGTGGAACAAAAAGTTTTCAAACCCGTCCTTCTTTTTACCCGACTACAAGGAAAGGGTTAAATTTCGCAACCTATATCTTTGTATATTTGTTTGTGATATTCTTTGTTCCCTCATATCTTCAAAACCACTCAATGGATTTATTTAATAAAGGTATCGTTATTATCCCAATACAAACAGCACCCCGCGGTTTCACCCGCGTAACTCCCGATTCAGTGGGAATATCGGCATAAAAGTAGCCTATATCACTCTCAATGAATGCTATGTATCCATATGAATGCAATGAATGCAATGTATCCATGACGACCCAGTTGGCACAATGGTCACCATGCCGGACTGCCAAACACAGGGTTGCGGGTTCGATTCCCGCCTCAGACAAGTATTTATGCTTAGATATTTGTCTGTGGTCTGGTTGTCTATGTATTATAAGTATATATTTACAAAAGAAAAGTATAATAAGTAGTATATCCGTTGTCTAGCACCCATAACACAAGTCTAGTTACTTAACTTGGGGCTAGATGGCGATGTGTGGAATGTCCTGCAATATTTATTTATTTCTTTTATTTATTTATATACCACGTTTTATAAAAATCGGTAGTTCCTGAGATTAGCGCGTTTAAACAAACCAACTCTTCAGCTTTATAATATTAGTATGGATTCCTACGGCATCGGGACCTATGCATGTGAAACTGCATACCCCTACTAGTGATTAAATATCGACGAACTAGTCGCCGTAGTGAACTACCGTCGATTATAATTAAGTGAGTGTCAATTCGGTAACGATTCCATGACGAGGATTTATGGCACAGGGTTCGATATCAGCAGTAAATTATTTACTGTCCGTCGGTTTGTCCTTCCTCTTTGATTAATGTCCTGAGCTATTTAAAAATAACCCACCCTCCCGCAGTCGGATAAAAATCTGTAGGTAGTAAACTTATGGGTTCTGGATGTCTAATAGAAGAACAATTACCTTATTTACAGTGATGTCAATTTAGCACAATTTTGGTGCATATCGTTATCAATTTTTATGTTATGATGTTAGCACTTTTTCTTCATTTTAGACATTTTTAGCCCTTTTTTTTATAGTAATTTAGCACCTTTTACGTAAACAAAGTTGGCAACACTGTTAATTTGCATATTTTCATCCTCTACCTATAACTCTCATAGGTGATCTTAATGTAAGTTGGTCTCTATACATACTTACTTATAACTACAACAACAACAAAAGGTAACTTTTTTTAAATACCTACATAAAAATATGTTAAGTATCTTTGTTTGCTCTCGAGCATTTTCTTCACAATCTCACCTAATTATTGAGATATCTATACCTACCTCTAGCATCCTAATACCGCCTACTCACCTAAATCTCATAATGTGCCATAAAACGCTAAAAGTGTATATTTATGCATGTTTTCTACATTATGGATATTAAAATTTTAATTTCACCGCAAAATGTCTTTAGTAGATAGACGTCACGATGAGGTTTTATTACTCGCTACGTAAAATATCATAGTCTCCGCCTCTTCTGCCGGGATGTGAGCCTAAAATGTAATATAGGTACCTATATCTGGGCGTCGTCGTTTCAATTAGGCATTTTAATGCTTACAGAAGGCCAATCCCGTATATAAAATTGTTTAAATTACATTTCAATATCATTCCGATTGCATTTTAATTACAAAAAATAAAATTCTCAAAACTACCTAAAAACTGACTTTGAGGGTATTTACAGCTACTTTGAGGATATTTACTATTTTTGTATAAGATACTAGCGACCCGCCCCGGCTTCGCACGGCTGTATTATGCATCTATTATATCTAAAAACCTTCCTCTTCAATCACTCTATCTATTAAAAAAACCGCATCAAAATCCGTTGCGTAGTTTTAAAGATCTAAGCATACATAGGGACATAAGGAAATAGGGACATAGGGACGGCGAAAAGTGACTTTATTTTATACTATGTAGTGATAGTGATAATCCAGAGAAACTATTTTTGTTATGACAATTGTAGCTTCTTTATTTGTGAATAGAGTTATTTATTTATTTATTAGCTAAACTCAAACTATTCACGTTGTTTCGTCACACAACTGCTCTTTACTTATTCTGAAATCCACTACCGTCCGCTGTGACGTGACATGAAAATCACCCGGCTTCCGGTGCCGCACGTTCTGATGTCACGGCAAGCCGGAGACAGCTGAAATATGGCCAATTATACCGGCACACTATCTTGCAGGAGGCCAACGCTGCCCTGCTTATTGAGAGTGCAGTAACTCGTGTTTTTGGCAAAATTGAGTTATATACAGAATCGGAATCAGCAGAAAAAATCCTTCTTTGTAAACTGACTCATGTGTCGAAATTCCATAAGAAACCTGAAATATCATTAAGTAAGAACGCAGTAACTTAACTAATTAAAAAAAAATCCCTACAATAAGAGTAGTAACTTAAGTTACTATATATTTAATTAGCTCATAGAATATTATTTCTAGTCATAACTGCAGTAACTCCTACATACTGCACTTATTATAATGTAAACAACATAATCAAAATACTTTTTCCTTAACATAAATGCAGCAACTATAATTACTACACTTTAGCTACGCATTAAGAAACCTACTATCAGAACTCTACTAATCTTATGTGCAGTATCTAATAGATACTGCAGTATTGTTAAGTATTATTATATCCTATTAGTTGCGTCGCTACAAGACAAAAACAAGCAAGCAAGCAAACAAACATACAGGTGAAACTAATAAAAGCGTGTTAAAAAGAGTCAATTACGGCTAGGTATTGCTGAACCAACGATTTCCTTCGGCAGGATTGTTTTTTGTGTTCTTAAGATGGATTTTCGAAGGGGAGCCACCTGAATTTTTGATGTGGGTGGGGAGAGGGGGGATTTAGCTTTAACGAAGTTCTTGGTAAATAACTGCGTAAGTTTAGGTACTAAGTCAAGTTTGGTATCATTTTCGTATAAATCGAATGTCTGGATTTCAATTCTGGAATAATATTTGGGGCAGTACATAGTAAAAACAAGCGAAATTCAAAAAATAGTGGTATACATTTCAAATATTTTGCACTTTTTACTATCTGTAACTTCCATTTTCTATAATTTTAGTGGATAAAAAATGTTTTCAGGGAGTAGCACTTACCTAGTTTAGATATACATCAACTTTGACAACATTCTTGTAGTAAAAGTATGTTAAAAATATGTATTAAAAAGCGTGTGAGCTGAGCGAATTTCAAACAAATTACAACAATTTGAGACCAAATCTTGGTAGCTGCCAAGTTTGGTATTATATTTGTATAAATTGGGGATGTCGAATTCATTTTTGGATTATTATTTGCACGATTCAGATCTAAAATAAAAAAAAATTACCTGAAAAAATCTATAGTAATCACAAATTTCAGTTCCGCCGGGTAGGATTTTTTATGATGTAGTACAAAAATGTTATGCTAATTAAGACCTTCCATCCGAAGTACCGCATAAACGTGTGCAGCGTTTTATAAAGTAGTTATGACTATTTGAGGTTCATTATTTCTTACTATGAAACTAAGTATGATTGACACCAAAATATCTCTGCTCCACTGAGTGGGATCTTTTTGTTCTATAGAATTAAATGAAGTACTCATTTACAAATGAGGTACACCACACCAAAAAAAGCCAAAGCCAAAGCTTTTGACTCAGTTTCTATCCCTATTCGGTTGCGAAAGCTTGAATGTATAGGTATAAGAGGTACTCAGTTGAAACTATTTACAAGTTATCTAGAAGAACGTACCCAATGCGTTAGGATACCTAGACAATATTGTCAGTGCTGATAAAAATAACACTTCGTTTGGAGTTCCCCAAGGAAGTATTTTATGACCTACCCTATAATTGATCTACTTACATAAACGACCTATGTAATCTAGTGCTAGATCATGGCACTATAATATTGTATGCTGACGACACTGCTCTTCTCTTTTCGGCTAATTCAAAAAGCGAAGTCTATCAATATGCTCAACAGGGGTTCAATGTTGTTATAGATTGGCTTCAGCACAACTTACTAACACTTAATGCAGACAAGACAAATTATATTGAGTTTTCAATGCGCAAACTATCGTCAACGCAAAATAATCCAACATTATATGCTCATTATTTGTAGTCCTCACAGCGATAACCAATGTGCGTGTTCGGCTATCAAAATTGGTAGCAATATAAAATACCTGGGTATTATAATAGACGAAACTCTTTTGTTTAAATCTCATATTGAAGCTTCATGTAAAAGAACTCGTAAGCTAATATGTATTTAAAAAATACGGCATATTGCAGACACAAAAGTAATCAGGCAAGTTTATTTTGCTCTATGTCAATCAATACTAACCTACTGTATTAGCTCATGGGGTGGTGCGGGCAAAACATTGCTACTAACAATTGAGAGAGCTCAGAGAGCAATTCTCAAGGTGTCTACCTTCCGTCCATTCCTTTTCCCTACTGACCTCCTGTACAAATCATGTAAAGTACTAACAGTTCGACAGTTATTTGTAGCGAGCATTGTACTAAAGCAGCATGCAGCCCTTCCCTACACCACTGATTTTGCTAATATAAGAAGGAGTGATATAGTTTGCCGTCTACAAATAAGAACTAACTTAGCTTTCACACATAAATTCAACATGTTCCTAGGGCCGTTACTATATAATAACCTAAATGCTATAACAAATATTTTTCCACTTAACTACATAAATTGTAAAAAATCCTTCGAGAAAGCACTTCAAAATATGTCCTATGAAGATACAGAGGAATTACTAATACTTTTAAAGTAAGTAAATAGGTGTAAGTAAAACTTGTGATTTATTTATTATAGACATATTTGTACTTCGATTCTTACTTCTTAGATTCGATGATTAATATTATTAACTCTGTTTACCTATACATAAACATGCATTTCAATACATTCAATTTTCGTGTCTAATAATAAGTGGTCATTTTTAGTTTTAATTTAAATATCAGCACATGTCGCCTGAAACACAGGATCACCTAGTTCAGGCACACGTGGACATAGATTTAAGAAAAAAATTGTGCCTATGTTTAATATTGTACTGTATTTCTGAATAAAAATTATCTTATCTTATAGTAAAAAGCAGTCGGGACGTTCTGGGTAAAGTTTTTTTCTTTTCTATTTTATACAAATTGGTTTTAAAAAAGTTTAAGTCAAATAGATATGCTCAATATATTGTACCTCAAAGTAACTGAAAGACTTTTAGGACTACCTACTTACTTTAATTCGTTAGTTTTTTATTAGATATTCAATAATTCTTAGATTGATTTTACAAACATAAAGACGTGCATGCAAAGACTACAACGTAAAAATAAGTACATAAAGATTTGGTGAAATATAAAATATTTCCACAAATAATTGTTACACCGAGTTTGATAACATGTACCTTTAATTAGTAAATTCTAGTAAAAAGTTCCCTTACATTTTATTAATTACCTTAATGCTTCTAAAAAACTAACCAAAAGTGCAGCAACTATGGTACTTGCTGCACTTATTCTTAGGATGACCATTTTTCACTGATAATAATTACTAAGCATATGTAAATTTTTCGATTTTATTTTAAAGTATATTAATATATATTATTAATTTTAATTTTAACACTATCTCTACATTTTTCTCTTTCTTTTGGTGTATACCATGTTTCAATAGCATTAATATTTTAGGAGCAATATAAAAAAATATTCTAAAAAACTTTAACCGCGTTTTTCTCGAAAACATGTTTTACTGAGTTACTGCACTCTCAATAAGCAGGGCAGAACGAGACATTTTATAAATTCGAGGCAGTTATTTTTTACCTCATACAATCAGTTGATCGAGAAAAATAAGAGGGTAACTTTTGAAAATCGTACTTTGCATGAAAAAGGGCAGTCTAGCTAGCTAGATTTTTATTTGGACGTTTAGTACTTTTCATGAAGAAAAGAAGTCTAGCTAGATACAGGTAGGTCAACTTTACTATGTTTAAATTATGCTTGAATTGTGTTTATTTAAAAGATTCAAATTATAACCAACAACATTTCCTTGGGCTTAATTCTTCTTTTCCTTCCGACACTTTATTCTCATACAGGTATTGTTGAAGTGGAATTTATCTTCATGTAGGTACCACTTTACATAAAATATTAGTTAAAACCCTGCAAAAGATTTTTATGGTTAAACTTTCATAAAATAGCACACAGACTGTGTGACAATATTTACGGAAACATAAAGTCAGTGTTTAAACAGTTAGAGAGAGTGAGAGCGGGTTACTGGGGCCAGATGGGGTGTCCTATTATCGCATAGTTTAGGGTGAGTGACAGTGCGGGCAGCCGCGTCACGCTCGCCCCACGGACGTTTTAATTAGCCCTTGACAGTCGACAGAAACCGCCGCCGCATGCCGCACGCTCTGCTACCTCCTGGTATATACTGCAACATGAACTTATGAACTTGGCACTTTGTTACTTGCAAACTATGAACTTGCCAGATAGATAGGTGGATACTAATCTGTAGTTTACATAGCACCAAGTTTCTTTAATGAACGAGCTTTATGCTCTATCGCAGTTTGAATTGCTTTTTGATTAAGTTTATGAAGAATAATAGAGCGCTACCTGTGCTACAATTTGTTGTAGGTTGACTACCATAGAACCTATTTAATTAATAAACACTTTGTTAGACCGTAAATAGTGTAAACATAATACCTAAACTTTGTTCAAGCGATACGATATTGAAACTGGAGCAAAACTTTTTCGCTGCATGGTTGAACTGCGGTTAAACTAATGGATATGATTACACACACACGTCCGCTTACTAACATTTTGCCGACAATTTCAATTTCTAGATTTTAATCTAAGTTTTTTCAACTCGATAGCAAAAATATAGGAACCACAATCATTTTAGAAAAGTGACATACGGCAGACAGACATGAGGAATCTATAAGGATTCCGTTTTTTGTAATTTGGCTACGGAACCCTAAAAACTAAATATTTCGTAAAAATAGGGAAAGTACTTAAATCACTAGATATTTTCTGTATTTTCTTGAAATTTTGTCACTAATATGAAAATTTAACAAAAAATTCCTTTAGTGGCCCTTATTTCCAGCAGGTACCTTCGATTTTAGAATGAAAATTACGTATCCAAAGGGTAAAAACGGGGACTTCGATGTCCATCCGTCCGTCCGTCTCTCCGCCCGTTTGTCACCATGAACCATGATAGCTAGAGAGTTAAAATTTTCACAGAATAAATGATGTATTGTTGTTGCCGATATTACAACATAAAAGCTTGTAAAAACAGAAAGAAGTAAATATCTTTGTTAGTACATAATAACGTTTATTGGTCGTGGTCCGACTGCCGGAGTTCTATCAATCGAACCACGGGCAAATCAAACAATAATATGTTTTCTTAAGAATTTTAGGTTATTTTCAAGTTTATTCTTTTTGACCGAACGAGCGAAGCGAGAGAGGTCTAGTGGCGAGACGGTCGGTCGGCTGTACCTATGTATCTATGTATCTATGTATGTTTGTTCGACGATAACTCGAGTACCGTTACTCTGATCTTCATGATTTTTGGTATACGAGTAGTTGAGGCCCATAGAATTTTTAAGTTCTAACATGAGAGGGATCGGTTAGGGGGCTACGGAGGTAGGGGGTGCAAAAGGGGATCTACCTTTATAAAAGGCAAATAATTAAAAACTTCTTTTGAATTTTAACTTCAAAAATGACAACAAAGAGAATATAAAACATAGATAAAACTCTCTGATAAAACTACGTAAGAAATGACAATGTCAGGTTTTTATTCTGTCATTATTGAAAAGAATATCAAAAGAATATGATTCTCAGAACCATAGAAACCTTCTCAAAAAATCTTCAATATCTTCGTGATATTTTAATTGAAATATTATATTATATTTGGTCATCCCAAATAAATTCAAATATTCGCGTAAAAGTTGATAGTGTAAAGTTATGCACGGAAGGTGTAATTTTACTTCTATAATCCTATAAAGAAGCTAATGCTGGAACCAGCTATTGATCAGCTGAAAGGAAACCAAGGCGATAACTGGGCAACCCTACTATGGGACGTCGTCTGGGCCACTCAAGTTGTAGGTATCAACGATCATCCAACGATCGTAATGTACTACGGGATGTACCTTGTGTGAAGACATGCTGAAGACTGTGGTTTTTATAAAGTTTCTATTCTACTTTCTCCTAAATTCGACCTCTGTTTGCTTCAGTGCTAGCCGACACAAAGACTTTAAATAATAAGCTTGTCTTTTTATTATTTTTATTTACTTATAACAGGACATAAGTCTCAAACTTCTCTAATATATTTGTATTGAAGCGTGTCTCCTTTTTTTCTTTTTCGTTTTAAGATCACGATGAGTAGGTACATAGGTATTAAATAATTGAGTGTTTAGTCTGATTATAAAAACCCTGATGAGAAAGGTAACCAATAACCATATTATGAACTTATCTTCCGAGCAAAATATTAATATCTTGTTGAACTCGTATAAATCACATTAAAAAGTTGATACTCTTGGTACTGAAGAATCATCTGATTTCTGGAATTAGGTGATAGAACACAGAACCGGAGTAAGGGCCTTACCTCACCGGGACGCCGAGTGGCGACGTCGTTGGCTACGTATTCATGGCTAAACTTCTATTAACCCTGGGTCGGTAAAATATACATTTTACTGGCTACTGTGGCTACGTCAGGACGCCATCGCGCTAGAGTATCCGAGTAAGTGAGTACTCTTGTATCTAGAGTACCTAGAGTAGGTACTCTAGGTACTGAAAAATAAGCTGATATCTTTGGTCTGGTGATAAAGCCGGAAGAAGGCTATAGTAACCTAAGTCCTAGACAGGATAGGCCTATTGCGTTTGGACTCATTAAAGTCGTCTTGAGGATTAAGTACTCTAGGTGTCTACTGAAGAATCAGCTGATATTTGGTTTCTGGTGATAGAGCTATAGGAACTCGTATTCTACGCAAGATGTGGGTTATTTCCGTTTCGACAGATTTTCGTTCCGTCAGTTATTTGTGTCGACAGCATAAATTCCGACGAAACGGCATGCGACAGTTCCTAGATGTGATAAGTCTATAAGTAAGATAGGCCTATCGCGTATGGACTCGTTAAAATCGTCTAGATGAGTAGGTAATATAGGTACTGATAATCTGGCGATATAGCCAGAAAGAGGCATAGGAGCTTTTTAAACTCACACAATTTGTATTTCAAGTTGTTATTGTCCCGATAAAAACGTGAAATAAAAAAATACGCGATTGAGATGATAGGCACCTATCATTTAAATTAGATAGACCTATCGTATTTTGAATCTTTCGACGTTATATCATTTAAGTAGCGGTCGAAAAAAAAACTCGTGAGGTCTCAGTTCGGGGCGAACTACTAGTTTAGGATGTTTTGGCAATATTTTTTTGTTAATTAAACTCTCAAAAGCTCAGGCAAAAGACTTTATAATTATACTCCTAAAAGGGCAGGCGAAAGACTTTTAACCTATACAGCCTCTGTAATAAAAGTATTAATATTTAGTTTTAAGTTCCGAGCCTAGTACCGCTGGATTCAATCAGCTATCTATACAGCCTCGTCTGACATTCAATATTTTTTAGGGTCATTTGCTATAAAAACGGAATATAACAGTACGGAACTCGACTCGCACTTGGCTGATTTTATTATCCTAACAGTTAAGTACTCCTATACAACCTAGGCAATTTATTTTTCTTGTTTTACGCTAAAATATTGGATTGGAAGTGGATTTGTTTAAAAGAATAATAAAACCACAGTGGAGCTATTTATCAGGATCTGATGGTGGACCGAAGATAAACCAGGGAACTCCCCAGTTGGATATATAGCAGCGTTTAAAAGTGATATTTATTACTTCCATCGGTTGAATTTATTCATTTCAGAACGGTTACAGTTGAAACTTATTCGTTTAGGTAGGTATTGGTGCCCGCAGAGTTGTTAGAATAGTGATCCAGTTCGAGTGCCTAACTAGTGTGTACAGTTGGAATACCAATTACCTAAACCCCACGTGACCCAAACCTCACTCGCACATCTGTAAGGTTGGTCAATTCAATTCAATTGAATTGAATTGTAAGGTTGGTAATGTTACCTGCCTTACTTCTTTTTTATTTTAACAATAATATAATTAAACAAAACATCTAATAGATAAAATTTTCGTGTCACAATGTTAGTTACCATACTCCTCCGAAACGGCTTGAATATTTTTTTTATATTTTATATGAATATTCAGTAGGTCAGAGAATCGGCTACTATAATTTTTTTATTTTGTTTCCTTTAGTTTTTTTTTGTAAATGGCAAAACAATGTTTGCCGGGACAGCTAGTCAATATATAAAAAAATAGGTATATACTACATTTTTACAAATGTGCGAGTGCGCTCTGGGTCACTTGGGATTCAGGTTATTGGTATTCCGACTGTACATGGTCGAGGATTTGACAAAGTTTGTTGATCTTAAGTGTGTGAGTATGTATACAGTAGGTTAATCTCGTTATTTTCCTCTTTAAAATTAAGATTCTATAACATATATGAAATCTAAACTGCTAGAGCGGTTTTGTAATAATGTTTCTACTGTTTTTTTCCGTTTTCAGCAATCTCTCCCCGTTGTATTAATCAAAAATGACAGGTCAAACAATCAGTAAAGTCATTTTCATCAACCACTTTATTGCCGTTCGACAAAAACATACTTTTAAGGTTAAATTTTAAATTAAGCTTGTTTTTCATTTGTCAATGTTTATTTTAATTCAGTTTGTAATGGGTACTTATCTTTATCTCCATGCTCCTCCAAACGTCTCTATTTTTATCGGTAATTTTATAATTCTATTGAAATCTACTTTCAATATCGTCAATGAAAACTTATACAATTGGGTTTTTAAGAAAAGCTCTCTTTTGCCGACTTCGAAACCGTACTTTCGTAACAAGTTACTTTACCTAATTTCGTTGGACCCATTGAATATATAATAGTATATTTCATGTTTACCAATAAATTGGCACAGTTCCAAGATTTGATCAGATTAGTCTCGGTAACTGGCAAACTTACAATGCAGTGTTTCAGGCTTCCACGTATTCAATATGTGAACACCGTAATTGCAATAGTATTTTAAAATTTTCATAAGGCAGTTTAAATGCATGTCGGAAGCTAAACGTAATATCTCACGCTCTCTGCTCTGCTCCAGTGCACAGTAACTGGCCGTTAAAATGCAAATTTATATAACGATGTAGGTAGCAGAACCTCCATGGATCCCTCGATGAGGATAATTAATACGAGGCACGAACAGCCGACGATGTACTCCGAGCTTAAATGTGAACATCTTTGCACTGACCTTTTGACTTCGTACTTCGTAGATACAAATAGAAAAAATAATGCCAGAACATGGCCTGTAATTGGCTACATGACTGTGATAACGATAAAATATGAAATATTTTAAAAATGGAAGCTAATAGGTTTACAATAACTCTACAATATTTATTTCGCATTAAAATGTATTTTAAATATTTTATTTTCGCAAAATAAATTTGCAATATTTTGTCTGCTAACAAACGCGGCCGGCCATAACTGATCTTCGTGTGAGGTAACGATTTTACATTTTCTTAGAGATAAAAAAAATTGAATGATGCTGACAGCCCAGAGGCATGAGTCATGACGTTACAGATCAAAATGTATGATGGCCGACTATTTTCGGAGGGAAATTTAAATTAATGCTTTTTGTCATTTAAATAAGGCTTTTTCGACAAAAATAATAATTGTAGGGCTTTCTAATAAACATTACAAACACACAAACGGCGACTTTTGAAATACGCGAAAATCAGTCTAGATCCCAATTGAGTAGGTATCTATAATTATTTTGTGTCTTTTGTGAGATATCTGCAATTATAATACGAATCAGATCAGAGAAAGGGCCTAATTGAAAGAGTGTTTTGTTCAACGAGGCACACTGAAATGAAAGATCTAAGCATTGTGAAAGCACGCATTATCCTGTTTCCTCGAATAATCATGAAATTCTTAGCTACAAAAGAGACCTCTATCATCTGTTACAAAAAAGAGAATGTTTCAAGTTTTAACAATATGTTATTATGTTACCTACTTACAGATAAGGTAAAGAAAGGGCAAACAAGCTTTAGAATGTGTAAGTATTCCGAGCTTTTAAGTGAATGAAATTATTGTACGAAGTGTGGTAAATTGATCATTGCATACAGCATTAAAAAACCGAGATGCTATTTTCAATAATCCACCCGCGTATCGTACGACGTTTTTTCACAGTTGCGAGTAAAAGAAAAGAATTGTTTAAATATTAAAAAGTTAACAAAATATTTGTGTTTATGATGGCAATATTTTTTTTTATAAGTCTACCTACTCTCATGTGGTGTAGGTCCAGTTTATATAATGTCATTTTCTTCAAGTATTTTAAAAATTCGAACTGTTTTTGCTGGCATAAAAACTATTTGTTGGTACCTACCTTTTTTATACAAAACAGTATAACCCATTTAAATTATAGTACATTGTTATCCTAGGTGTGAAAGTCACTCATTACAAGTCCCGAGACGGAGTTTGGCGCCCGAGCGTAGCGACGGCGCTAATAGTTCGAGGGACTAAATGAGTCTTTCACCCGAGGTAAACACTGTGCTTTTCATTACGAATAATACTTAAAATTCTTCCTAACAACGAGAGTGAATGAGACTATGAGACTCCATACCACATGAGTAGGTACTCATGTGTCCATACTACCTGATCCTCTTACA
This sequence comes from Idaea aversata, assembly GCA_907269075.1. Classification (NCBI taxonomy): domain Eukaryota; kingdom Metazoa; phylum Arthropoda; class Insecta; order Lepidoptera; family Geometridae; genus Idaea; species Idaea aversata. The sequence goes on from OU026084.1 coordinate 8,212,045, forward strand.
AGGTTGGGACCAAAGAGGTTATACATTATGTAGTGTTTTTTTTAGGTTTCTGCTATTTGTATTCAATACTTAAATACGGCGGTACTTACCGAATAAATTTTTATAAATGAGTTAATCCAACACTGGGAAATGACGCGAAGTCCGTAGATTTAACTTACAGTTTTTGTAACACAAAATACACAATCAATGAAAAACCAGATTAAACTTAACACAAAAACATAATAAAATAACAAAAAATAGTACTAATTAAAACGTTTAAAATAATTTGGAAATGTTAGCATTTCCCACCAGTTTTTTTTTTACTCAAGGTACGACACTGACCATACTATACGGTCGCATAAAGCCACATCAGCAACATAGACAGGGCGCGGGCGGCGCGGCATGGTCATAGGTCGCTTTGACCATTTTCGTCTTTACATTTATTTTATTAAATAAGATATCTTGAACTAAATATACCTACTTGAATTGGATTACTGAGAAAAAAGTTACTAAGTACTAAACTCTGGCAGTATGCATGAGCCGTGCCAAGCCATAATTATTATTCTTTGTTGTAAAAAAAAAAGCAAGGAGGTTAGGTTTTTGAAGTTCCTAATGCGTAATGATACTGATACTGGCTACATGCAGATTGCACAAGCCGTGCGAAGCCATAATTTGACATGACAGCTGTCAGTGAAAGCAAAAATCCCTAGGGCTGGAAATTTTATTTTCAATACGCTTCTCAGGCACCTTCAGACCAACTTTCCGAGTATGAGTAATGAAAAGAATGTTTTATCTACATAAAGGACATGTAATTAGCAGTAAGATACCTACTATGTTAACTTAACTTTACAACACTTGTATGCGTTATGGTAAAGTAAAACGCACGCGTGCGTAATACGTTGGATTATGAGCCTAAAAGCGGTTTAGTATGATCCACTTTATGAGAAGCTAAAAAAAATTATGAGGAAAGTGGCTTTTTCTATACAAACGTAGTCGACTGTTTTCTCCCTGTATAATGACACTAGAGCAAATATTTTTGGTGCATAAAACTTATAACTGCCATGACCATGCCCCTATTTTTTGTTTTTTTTTTTGTTTTTTTTAAACTTAATTTGTATGATAATTAGAAAATGAAAAAAAGAACAAAACATAGGGGCATAGTCATGGCAGTTATAAGTTTTATGCACCCAAAATATTTGCTATAGTTTCATTATTCAGGGAGAAAACAGTCGACTACGTTTGTAATAGTTTGTATAGAAAAAGCCCCCGGTGTCATTATCCAGGGAAGAAACAGTCGACTACGTTTGTATGGAAAGAGCGTAGGTACCCTTTCACCTTAAGTTATCTAATTGAGAGCTGATTGAAACAGGTAAGTAGCACCTACCAATCTACAAGGATATAATAAACTAACTAATGTTTAGAAATACTTAACTAAATATTCTATCCGGTATGCAAACAATGTGAGCACAGAATGCAAACACAAGCATGAATCGGCAAGCAGTCCGCAACTACGAATTAAGTTATTAGTTACACGGGCAAACCGTTCCGTTAGGTATAGAGTAGAAATGAAACAGATATCCGGTAACTATCCGGTATCCGGCCTATCCGGCTAAAATTTAAATTCGGCCGAATATCGGATAGGAAACGAGTATCCGGCCGGCTACTAGATATCAAATAAATACGTAAGACATAAAGATTGAAGGCACTTAAATCTTTATTTAACACTAGCTGCGCCCCGCGGTTTCACCCGCGTAATAATTTTCTACGCAATTTTCTTAATATTTTCTTTCATAAGAACCTTCTCCTGACAATAACAAACACAACAAAAAAAGAATTGGCCAAATTGGTCCAGGCGTTGTTGAGTTATGCGCTTACCAACACATTTTGCGATTCATTTTTATATTATAGATAGAGAATCATGAATTTTTAATAAAAGAACAAAAAAAAACTCAAACTGCACTAAGGGCAAAATAAGAAGATAAGAATAAACACCAATTTCTCTGTATTAAAAAGTAGAAGACGGCTTCGCTTGCCTTTATATACAAGACCAGCTTCCGAAAGGGCCCGAAATCACCCGAGTCCACCCAATCGATTCACTCGTGTAACGAGGCGATTCGTAACAGGAGTGTGAGTGAAGCGATCGGGTATGTTCGGCCGGATATTCGGCGATTCGGCTTTAAGGTTGGCCGAATATTCGGTATCCGGTATCCGGCCAAACCACTATCCGTTTCATCTCTAGTATATAGCAAGTAGTCTGTAGTATTCACCATGGAATAAGCAAGAGCATGTAGGTAAACGCAGAGCTGCCTAGTAGGTACAGTCGGCTGTATAATTGCAGCCCTCGGTAGAGTTCGAAAATTACTATTATTGGAATGTTTGCATTCTAATAATTTTTGTTTGATTAATTGGTGAGTTGGAAGACTTTAAACTTCACCTAAAGCAGGTGTCTAGAATCTTGCTTGTGTTGAAAACATTCTTATAACAGCCGTTTTGGAGCTCTACGGAGGGTATGCAATTATGCAGCCGACCGTACCTATTGTGTTGGTCATTCAACGGCCTAACGATGTTACACAGAATATTAACGCGCTGGATGCCCACAAGCAGGTCGCTTAACTACCTACGTATCAAATTATATTAGTTTTAAGTCGTTTGTCCCGCCCGGAACCCTTCCCGTTTTAATAAAAACTAGACCGTTTGAAGTGAGGCGATATTGCTTAATATCAAAGCATGTTTTATTTACGTTTAATTTTTGGATGAAATTGCGTTTTAGAATTAACACACACGATAACATTTGTTATTTTTTAAATAGAATCATTGTTTGTAATGGAAATGTACAATCAACGTTCAAAAGTCCACCGGCACCGTAACATTTACAATCCTGTGCAGCACTATTTAACCATTACCTGTAATGTCCGTGCTTCGGAAGGCACGTTAAGCCGTTGGTCTCGGTTGCAACCTCTAGTAGCAGTCGTTAGGTCAAGTAAGAGGCCTTAAGGCGATCTGAAAACTCTAACAATAGGTGAGCCCACTATACGAGAAGAAGAAGAAGAAGACCTGTAAATCGATCCCACGTCGGTTGATGTAGCGGGTAATGGTTTATACCACTCGGCTAAATAAATGCATAGCTAACATGTTGAAAATAATAATCACACTGAGTACTTTTAATTCAAGTATTTATGTTTGTGTGTAACGTCTATTAGAAGAAGGTCGTAAGTCCAATACTTGTTGATAGTATGATGGTAGCAAACTGATATTGTACTTATGGCGTATACCTACTGTACAAAGTAGTACTTTAATATCTAAGTACCTATACGTACTATATAAATACAAAAACAGAGGTACTTATCCGTTAACAACGTTCGTATAATAACAACGAAATAGACGAGACCATTACTAATGCCTTAATAACCAGGATTATTGTCAGATTGAGAATTATTGGTCAGCGCTGTCGCTGCCTGAATTGTATTAGGTCTTTATGGACGAAATTTTCTCATTCACAGACGCCATTGTTCCCTAAATTGATGGTCCAAACTCCTGAACATTTATGTTGGACGTTTGCCGAATTTGTACGAGTTTTAAATGATCAATTCTGCTTTTTTACCTTTTATTAAAAGCACGTTGTAAGTTCAATCTAGATACTCTAAAGCTAAAGGAAGAAAAGGCGTCTGTACTTGGATGCAAATAAAAATAACAATGACTCTAGGGAACTTAGAAAAAGTAGTAGTATTTAAAATATAATTAAACGTTTGTGACTGATATATTATGGTAAGAAGCATATTTTTTAAATAGCTATTTCAAATGGATTACTGTTACATTTAATCACTACATGGTATAAAACGAAGTCGCTTTCTCTGTCCCTATATCCCTATGTATAGGTACTTAAATCTTTAAAACTACGCAACGGATTTCGATGCAGTTTTTTTTAATAGATAGACTGATTAAAGAGGAAGGTTTTTAGATATAATACATGCATAATACAGCCGTGCGAAGCTGGGGCGGGTCGCTTGTTTGTTATATAAAATAACCTACTAAAGTTTCACTATTTAATTTTCTTCGATAAATAAACAAATAACTATATAGATCACCCTTCTCAAGTTAGAAAAATACCAAAATACCCCACATTGTTCCAACGCACCTGTAACGTAAAAACAAAGTCGGATGTGTTGGATGACTTTGCGAATAGTTAAACCGCAGTTTTGTATCTCCCCATCTGTGGAGCAATGCGGGTATTGTACGTTGTCGCCTAAGCTACCAACACCCGCATTCCGAAGTGAATTCCTTGAAGCGCCTAGCCTGCCGCCAGTTTTATGGAAACTTTTATCTGATTTCCTAACCAATAGAAATCTAGTTATAGGTTTGGTAAGTAAGGAAAGTTGAATTTGGTTTTATTTGAATCGGAAATAGGAATAGAAAAACGTTCACGAATATCTACGTGAATTTTAGACGTCATGTGAGCCCAAATAACTTGTTTTTGACGTCATAACGTCTAGTGAATTTATGGAATACCTGCATTCACAAAAAAGTAGACGTCTTTGTCACGTTCCCATTGCGTGACGTTATTGTCACGTTCCGATGTCGTCATGTCAACAATGACGTCACACAACATCCAGCAATATTGTCTATTGTTTAATAATAATATGTTATGGTGACGAGTGACGAATAGAAGACTTATATATGGAAAAAAAATATAAGTAAATATTTTATTTAATTTATTTTTAAATCATTTCTTATTACGTTATTATCGTCCGTAAACCGACTTCACAGACAACCATTTTTTAGTGATAAATATAATGGAATATAATGTATTCGAAAAAACTCACGATATGGGACACACAATTAAGAAACAATAAGAGATAGTTACAGAGTAAAAAGTTAATACAAACAAACAGAGAATAAATAGTATCTGAGAAGTCGTGTGTTGCCCGAATGGGTAAAGCCTCAGCATGTGCTGCAGACACGCACGCACATCTGAGCGCTGCCAATAAATCACTAGTAGTTAATAATTCTACCAATAGGTAAAATAAATAAAATTATAATTTAAAACCGATTTGGGCCTACTTTGAGCCAAACCAATCTGTGCGTTACGCAAGTAATTTCGGGAGAGTTTAGGTAAAATCCCGGAATTCTGATCGATTGAGCTGGCAACCCTACTACTTCCATTTTGGAAGCCCTTGAATAATGATCCTCATAGTTATTGGAAAAATATTTCATATTTTGCTCTGCCGACTAACGAAAGGAATTCTGGAGCGAAATATGAAATGATTCATTTTGTTATTTTTCTTTTAGGTTTTAGATAATTCAGAAGTATTTCAGTAAGTACTTTGTTTAATACATACTTGTGTCACCCTGTGTAAAGGGTAGATCAAAGTCTAATTAATAGTTCATTTAAAATGGCTTTATAAAAATAAATATGCTTCGAAGGCCAATTCTCGTAAATAACATTGTTTAAATTACATTGCAATAACATTTCTATTGCATTTCGATTGCAAATGATACCCTCGAAGTCAGTTTTTTTTACAAAGAGCTAACTTTAAGGTTCATCATCATCATATCAGCCACAGGACGTCCACTGCTGAACATAGGCCTTCCCCAAAGACTTCCAGAGCGATCGGTTGCATGCCCTCTGCGTCCAACGACTTCCCGCGACCTTAATCAGTCGTCCTTCCATCTAAATTGGAGGCTTTCCGGTGCGTGGTCTTAAATCTAAGACTTTTTGGTTCCGACGGCCATCAGTTCTACGAGCCACATGCCCCGCCCATTGCCACTTCAACTTACTTATTCTTTGGGCTATGTCGGTAACTTTACTTCGCCTACGAATCTCCTCATTTCTAATTCGATCTCTTAGTGAAACACCGAGCGTAGACCTCTCCATAACACGCTGTGCGAGCTCCATAGCTCTGCGGCCCTACCGCGGTAACAGCGTTGGCTTGAAGCCGACGCGTCGGCTTATACCGAACCGCGCCCCACACTGGGTGAAATTTTGAGCCTGCCTTTCATAGGAGTTTTGAAAAAATTAAGGGGTTTTTTTCGTGTGTTTTAAGTATGCAGGATTGTTGGGGACATCAAAAAATTTAAAAATAAGTGATTCTGGTTATGTTATTTTTAAAAAACACCACAAAATATGACTTAGTTTTTTTTTATGTAATCCCGCGCTGGCAACACTAGAGCGAACAGCTGAATTGAATTTGTCCCAAAATATTTTATTATTTTATTGGATTTCATCGCAACTATAATTATAGTTAAATCAATATCTAATTGTTAAATAGTGTGAAAATACGTAAATAATACGTGAAACTTATGTCGATCAGTTATCGGATTGTCAACATTGTTTACTTGTGTTCTTTTGAATATTTTGTGGAGATATTCAAAGTGATTTAGTGGTTGGTGGATTTGTTTACCGTTTGTTCTCCTGGATATATGTTATAGTATATCCTACGCTGATAACAGCCAGGATATTAATACAAATTCCATGTAAGTACAATAGTTTGACATACCGGTAACCTATCTACCCACTTGCTTGGGGAACTTCCTGCTCGTTTTTCCAGACGTATTTTACCTGTTATTTCTTCAAAATGCAGACTAGGAAGGGTTTCGCTGTCGCTTCTCGTCAGGAAGCGACGAAACTGCAAATGACTTTGCAACAATTAAAGACCGCAAATGAGCAGGTTGTTCAATTAAACAGCGAACGGGACGATAACGAAAGAGAACTTATTAGTACAATAGAACAAAACGGGAAATTAAAAAACCAATTGTCACAAATTAATGTTAAGTTGGAAGATTAACTATTGTTAGATAGGTTTGATAGTTGTAGTGCAGAGTACGAGCAGGCTTTACGACGCATATCTGACCTGGAACAGGAGCTCTGTGAGGCCCATCGACATATCTCACACCTTGAAGCAGCCACCCAGGAAATTACCACACAACAAAATCAATCATTATTTGACGAGCTCGTAGGGAGGTCCCCGCAGTTGGTTGCTGCTCCAAGGCCTATGCACACAGACATTATTGATCTCACTAACGACACACCCCTACGCCATTCAGTGTCAGCCAAGGTGCATTTGGACTTTTGCAGCAGCAAAAAACTTAAAAAAATTGTAAAAATTAATAAATTTATTAGAAAAAATAAAAATTTAATCAAAAATCATAAAAAACTATCTAAAAACGTTAAAAATTGTAAAAATAGATTGGAACTATTAGATAAATTGAGTTTATGCACGTTAGAATTAGAAAATTATCAAAGGCAACATGCAGCCGATACGAATAAATTTCAAATTAAGCTTAGACACTTGCAAGACTCACTCGAATCAGTGACTATCATGTATGATAAATCAAAGCAAATTATCAGGGAATATTCAATGGCAATGGGTAAACTTATTAATTCAACATCTGACTATGTGGACCGTTTTGACTCTTTGGCAGACAAAACAAGTTATGGCTGTGACCGCTGCAGCCAGCCCGAGCCTTTGAATACACCTTCCTTATCGAGTGAGCAGCTGTGTGACCGTTCACAGCTATTATGTAAATCTTCTAATTTAAGTTCTCAAATAATTAATAATAAAAATCAAACAATCATGTTTAGCGATGAAATTGGAATGGACATGGGCTCAAAATTAAACTTTTATTCAAAGGGACAGTCTTTTATAAATTACTGTATGCCTTCTGCATCCTATCACCAAATTATGAAAAGAATAACTAGCTATAAATTTGAAAAAAATGATAATTTAATTATTTTTATTGGAAATAGGGGAAGTGTCAACAAACAGGAAATGTTGAAATATTGTGATACTTTGTGCTCCTTGAACATAGACAATATTGTAATGTTTACACTCCCCTACTGTAAAAACTTGCCAGCTGCGGAAAATACACTTAGACATAATTTAAATTTAGCATTGAACACTATATCATGTTATAGTAAAAAGTTCAATGTTATTGACACTAACCCTATTGTTAGTAATACTTATTATTTGACGAAGGGAAAGCACAAGCTTCCGGATTCAATAAAAAGACAGATAGCAACTTCGCTATGTTATTTATTTAATTTTACAGCCAAGAATTTGGCTACATATACTGCGCCTTTTGCGCAGTTAAATGACATAAATATTATTCAGACTGCGGATAGTTGTCTTTATCCGATTAATTTAAATTAAATAATCAGACAAAAGAGGTACGCTCTTGCAGTAGTTTTAAGACAATGGAGATATCCTCTAGCACATTACCAAGTAATAATAATAAAAAAAATTGTTCAGATAACAATATAAGCCAATTATTGATTTCATTATCTAACGAGTCAAATAATAACGATTGCTGGAATAAATGCCCTAAAATAAATAAAGTAAATAAAAATTATGATAAAAATATTACCCTGGTGCATCAAAATATCAGAGGGATGACAGAGGGCAAAATACTAACACTGGAATTGTACATGAACGCTGAGGATATTGACATTGTATGCATAACCGAACATCATCTCCGGGCTCACCAGCTCATGTTCAATTTCAGCAACCACCGGGTTGGCAGCGCATTCTGCAGGGTAAACACGGCAAAGGGGGGGTCTCTTATAATACTGAACAATAAATTAAAATATAAAGAAAGAAAAGATGTCGTGTCTATGTCTGTGGAATGTGTAACGGAAATATCTTGTGTAGAACTGGAGCAATTAATAGTAGTATGTGTATATAGACGACCTGTTATTGAAAATTTTAAAGAATTTATTGAGATATTGGATGAAATGCTAACAAAATTAACTAAATCAAAAAAACAATTACTTGTATGTGGGGATTTTAACGTAGATTTACTGAAAATAAGCACCTTTTCCACGAAACTTCTGAATTTGTATAAATCACACAATTTATCTAACGTGTTTCTGGAGCCTACTAGAACCACTGACACTACTGCGACATGTATTGATAATATTTATATTACCGATAATATATCCACGATTAGCAAATCTATCATTAATAAATTAGAATCAGACCATAGTGGTCAGTTTGTCAAATTTGCTATTGTCATAAAATCTATACCAAAAAGGAAAATAAAGTACGTACCGGTGACTGCTGCTCGTCTGGAGGAACTTAGATTGAATTTAGCTAACGTTTTACCGTTTCTGCCTTGTGATACGGATCCAAATGTATTATATAATAACTTTTTTTCGGTTCTTAATAACCAATTTCAGTCTATCTTTACATCCAGATCTATGGTAGTCTCCGACAAACGCGAGTTTAGTGACTGGGCAACGGTTGGTATTCACCGCAGTAGACATAAACTATATGAGTTATACGCGGAAAGACAGAGTAATACATCAGAAGAGTTTGGAGCCTACGTTAGAAACTATTCAAGGATATTTAAAAGAGTGTGTATTTTGGCAAAATCTCTCTTCATTAAATCTGTGATTAAAACTAGTGATGATAAAATAAAAGCTACATGGAAAGTAATTAACGCTGAAACAGGGAGAGTCGCAGCCAAAAACACCGAGTTTAAATTGAGTATTAATGGAAATATAACTAATAATGATCAAGATATCGCAAACGAATTTGAGATTTTTTTCGGTAATGTAGCTATTACTTTGACGAAGGCTTTAAATTCTTCTACCCCCATTGCAGAAGCTTTGCTAAAAACGAATGTACCAAATTGTAATAAAACATTTAAATTCCAATATGTTAAAAATCATGACATTATTGTAGTGCTTAAGCAAATAAATCTCAAGAAAACTAAAGATCTATGGGGGATGTCTGTCCCGATTGTTAAATCAATTATTGAACTGATTATACCAGAACTAGTCATTATATTTAATCGATGTATAGATTGTGGTGTGTTTCCTGATTTAATGAAATTGAGTAAAGTAGTTCCACTGTTTAAATCTGGTAGTACCTCAGACCCCTCCAATTTTAGACCAATATCAGTACTACCCACGTTAAGTAAAATTTTTGAAAAACTTATTTTAAAGCAACTACTGAAACATTTCCATGATAATAATATCTTACATAATAAACAGTTCGGGTTTAGTAAGGGGCGCTCGACTACTGATGCGGGTATAGCGTTAATTAAAAACATATTTGATGCTTGGGAGGAGTCACATGATGCGTATGGCATATTCTGTGACTTATCCAAGGCATTTGATTGCGTTCAACATAATACATTGATCATGAAACTACACCACTACGGTATTAGGGACGGCGCCCTGGATCTTATCTCTTCTTATTTGAGCGGTAGGATCCAGAGTGTTGATGTTAACGGGAAACGATCCCCCGGATCTGCGATAGTAATGGGGGTTCCTCAAGGATCCATATTAGGACCTTTCCTGTTTTTAGTTTATATAAATGACTTACCTTACCTTGTAAGGGACAACCATGGGATAGTGTTGTTCGCAGATGACACCTCCTTGGTGTTCAAGGTTAAAAGGCGTCAGTCCAACGTTGACGATGTGAACAATGCTCTCTCTAGAATAGTTGATTGGTTCAATTCCAATAATTTATTACTGAATGGATCCAAAACTAAATTAATTCGGTTCACACTTCCAAATGTAAAACAAGTAAAAACTGTTGTAAAAATTAATGATGAGGAAGTTGAATTAGTCAGTAAGGCTGTCTTTCTAGGTATAACTTTAGATCCTAAGCTTCAGTGGGGCCCACATGTGGAAGCATTGTCCAATAGACTTAGTTCTGCCGCTTACGCCGTTAAGAAAATTCGCGAATACACGGACATTGAGACTGCTCGCCTAGTCTATTTCGGCTACTTCCACAGTGTCATGTCGTACGGCATCCTACTGTGGGGGTGTGCTGCAGATATTGATGCTATTTTCATATTGCAAAAGAGAGCTGTCCGAGCTATCTACAAAATGGGCCCCAGGGAATCACTTAGAGAAAAATTTGAAGAGATAAATATATTAACGCTCTATTCACAATATATCTACGAAAACTTGCTCTACGTTCACAAAAATCCTGATATTTTCCGTAAAAACAGCGATATTCATAATTTCAATTTAAGAAATAAGGGTGAACTTACCGTGCCCGGTAGCAGGCTCCGGAAAATAAACAGGTCGTTTAATAGTACATGTGTGCTCTATTATAATAAATTACCTAAAGATGTATATGACATGTCCATTAACAGGTTCAAAACTTTTATAAAGCATAGATTGTGCAGTAAGGCATACTATGATACTTCGTCTTATCTTAATGATAAGAACCCATGGACATGACTTTAGTTGCTCCATTTCAAATAATACTTTCAAATACTGTAATATTGACCTTTGTGAGCGTGACCACATGAAAAAAAAAACCCCATGAGTTTCTTGTGCCTTCTTCTCATTGGTGGGCGCGTTCCGAAGGCACACATCCTAACTTAGTTTTTAAGACGTTTTTATGTGGTCCTGTATACTTTTAAGTATTAAGTATCCAAAGAAAATAAAGATATTTGATTTGATTTGATTTTTAAATAATATAATCATAATCACTTATTTTTGAATGTTTCGATGTCCCCGACAATCTTGCATACTTAAAACACACAAAAAAACTACTTAATTTTTCAAAATTCCTATGAAAGGTAAGCTCAAATTTCCGCCCATTGTGAGACGCGTTTTGGGATATCGACGTCGGCTTGAAGCCGACGCACTTACCGCGGTAGGGCCCCTGAGCTTTCTTATGAGGCCCACTTTTAGGGTATATTGAGCTAATTTAAGGGTATTATTTGTGATCGAAATGCAATCGAAATGATATTGAAATGTAATTTGAACGATGTTAATTACGAGAATTGACCTTCAGTCACATAAAATCAACCTGCCTGCCACATGTCAAAACCACCCGATTGACAACACTAACGCACGCCATAATCGCTATAATTACAGCAATTGCTTTAATTTCGACATTGATATTCTGAATGACCGACTTAAAATCAGCGCGGGGTTTAAATTCAGCCTCACGTGATTAATGTTCTCGTTCGTTTCGATTTACAGCCGCGGTTTTCTGGCCCAAATTAGCCATCGTTGCCTCGTAAATCCGCCAAAGGTGGCTCTAAATGTGTTAAGTTACAATCATTGTGTAATAAATCGTCCAAGTTAATAGTGCGTTCAATGTGCATTGTACATATTGGTTGCTGAAAACATGTTGATCTAACTGAGAGTAGGTAGATTTGTATGGACAGCGTATTCTATGACACCTAATTGGCAAAAAAATCATTATCTTATTTGTCGGTACCCAAATCAATATCCTTGTTACTCGTATACCCCGCGCAGCGAATGATGAGCTCTGGGGTAAGTTCAAATTTCAAATTTCTTTATTTCTTTCAATGCTTATGTATTTACATACACATGATCACTTGAAATAGTCTTAAAAACTAAGTTAGGATGTGTGCCTTCGGAACGCGCCCACCAATGAGAAGAAGGCACAAGAAACTCATGGGGTTTTTTTTTTATGTGATCACGCTCACAAAGGTCAATATTACAAATATTTGAAGGTATTATTTGAAATGGAGCAATTAAAGTCACATCCATGGATTCTTATCATTAAGGTACGAAGAGGTATCATAGTATGCCTTACCGCACAATTTATGCTTTATAAAAGTTTTGAATTTGTTAATGGACATGTCATATACATCTTTAGGTAATTTATTATAATAGAGCACACATGTACTATTAAACGACCTGCTTATTTTCCGGAGCCTACTACCGGGCAAGGTCAGCTCATCCCTGTTTCTTAAGTTGAAATTATGAATATCGCTATTTTTGCGAAAAATATCAGGATTTTTGTGAACGTAGAGCAAGTTTTCGTAAATATATTGTGAATAGAGCGTTAATATATTTATCTCTTTAAATTTTTCTCTAAGTGATTCCCTGGGGCCCATCTTATAGATAGCTCGGACAGCTCTTTTTTGTAATATAAAAATAGCATCAATATCTGCAGCACACCCCCACAGCAGGATGCCATACGACATGACACTGTGGAAGTAGCTGAAATAGACTAGACGAGCAGTCTCAATGTCCGTGTATTCGCGAATTTTCTTAACGGCGTAAGCGGCAGAACTAAGTCTATTGGACAATGCTTCCACATGCGGGCCCCACTGAAGCTTAGCATCTAAAGTTATACCTAGAAAGACAGCCTTACTGACTAATTCAACTTCCTCATCATTAATCTTTACAACAGTTTTTACTTGTTTTACATTTGGAAGTGTGAATCGAATTAATTTAGTTTTGGATCCATTCAGTAATAAATTATTGGAGTTGAACCAATCAACTATTCTAGAGAGAGCATTGTTCACATCGTCAACGTTGGACTGACGCCTTTTAACCTTGAACACCAAGGAGGTGTCATCTGCAAACAACACTATCCCATGGTTGTCCCTTACAAGGTAAGGTAAGTCATTTATATAAACTAAGAACAAGAAAGGTCCTAATATGGATCCTTGAGGAACCCCCATTACTATCGCAGATCCGGGAGATCGTTTTCCGTTAACATCGACACACTGGACCCTACCACTCAGATAAGAAGAGATAAGATCCAGGGCGCCGTTCCTAATACCGTAGTGGTGTAGTTTCATGATCAATGTTTTATGTTAAACGCAATCAAATGCCTTGGATAAGTCACAGAATATGCCATACGCATCATGCGACTCCTCCCAAGCATCAAATATATTTTTAATTAACGCTATCCCCGCATCAGTGGTCGAGCGCCCCTTACTAAAACCGAACTGTTTACTATGTAAAATATTATTATCATGAAAATGTTTAAGTAGTTGATTTAAAATAAGTTTTTCAAAAATTTTACTTAACGTGGGTAGCACTGATATTGGTCTAAAATTGGAGGGGTCTGAGGTACTACCAGATTTAAACAGTGGAACTACTTTACTCAATTTCATTAAATCAGGAAACACACCACAATCTATACATCTATTAAATACAATGACAAGTTCCGGTATAATGAGTTCAATAATTGATTTAACAATCGGAACGGAGATCCCCCATAGATCTTTAGTTTTCTTAAGATTTATTTGCTTAAGCACTACAATAATGTCATGATTTGTAACATATTGGAATTGAAATATTTTATTACAATTTGGTACATTGGTTTTTATTAAACTTTCTGCAGGTAGTTTCGGGGGGTAGAAGATTTTAAAGCCTTCGTCAAAGTAATAGCCACATTACTGAAAAAGTTTTCAAACTCATTTGCGATATCTTGATTATTATTAGTTATGTTTCCATTAATACTTAATTTAAACTCGGTGTCTTTGGCTGCGACTCTCCCTGTTTCAGCATTAATTACTTTCCACGTAGCTTTAATTTTATCAACACTAGTGTTTATCACAGATTTTATTGAGAGAGATAAGTGGAAGGGGTATGCGCAGAACTCGATATTTATATGAAAATTGTGTTCTGCGCATACCCCTTCTACTTTCCGTCAGAGCTCATCATTCGCTGCGCGGGGTATACATACAATCAACGGTCAAAAGTCTCTGCCCACCGTAACGTTTACAATCCTGTGCAGCACTATTTGAACATTATAATAACGTAACCAGTGGATCGAACCCATGTCGATTGGTGTAGCGGGTAGCGGCCACTCGGCCAACTAAATACATAGCTAACATGTTTAAAATAATAATCACACTGAGTACCTACCTATTATACTTTTAATTCAAGACTTATGTTTGTGTGTAACGTCTATTAGAAGAGTAAGTAGTAAGTACCTATTATTTAATACTAGCTTTTGCCCGCGACTTCGTCCGCGCAGGAGTCGAAAATAGTTAAAATAGGATTATTTTTTGTTCGTTTCAAATTAGATTGAGTTTGAAACATGTGTGTCAAAATAAAATGTACTTACTTAATTTAATCAAAAGCACTAAGGAGTTCGAGTCGAAGTAAATCGCCTAAAATAACTTTCTACTCTTTTTTAAACCCGGTAGGTAATTAATTTCGTAAAATCCTTTCTTATCGGATGCCTACGTCATACGAAGAACACACCCTACAAGTTTCAGATTTCTACGATTTAGGCTGTGCGTTGATCCGTCAGTCAGTCAGGACAAAGAATTTTATATGTATAGAGAAGATAGATTTTGAATGAGATGTATTTTAACTTGGAACACGAAAACCTCGGGTGCACCCAATTCTCTTGGGATGGGATCCAAAATGGGTATACGTCTAAGTACCTAAAGTTCTAAACCAAAAAAATGAATTCTTTTATTTCTGTCTTTCTAACACAGAGCCAATAATGCACAAAACTCTACGATTACCACATGAGTAAATCTTTAATCATATCGTGCTAATTAGTAATTTGAAAAAAAGGAACCCTTATAAGATCACTTTCCTGTCCATTTTAAAAATGAAAAAGGTGTAAAAGTCCTATTCATTTGTTTAGGTATTTTCGTATTCATAACAAAAGATATTTCTTTTAAATTACTTAATAATTAGTATCTACTAACTTTGGGAACTGTGACTTTTGGCAAATTGTTCAAAATTTTATTATTAGGTAGGGCTGAACAGTTGCGCAGAGAGTAATTTTGGCGTATCCTAATAAAAATATAGAGTTTTAAGTGATTCAGTGGCTATCCTATAACAGTTCTATGTTTTAACAAATATCCCGTCTCCGAGATGGTTTAGAAGTTTGGTTAGAAAGCATTATTTGTGCACAGCGCACTTTTGATAAAATCTTAGTCATAACGTTTGGTCAAATACCCCATTTCCGAGACACCTATGAGATTTGGTGTAAAGGCATATTTCATTTGCCGTAATGTCCTCTATCGACAGGTATTAGCAAACGTATCGCGCAAAAAAAATACTATGTCAAGTTCCCAGTACTAAATGGCAAGACACCTTTTTTCAGTTCAATGTTCGAAGTTTTCAACCTCTTAGGTTTTACGTTAACGCTGTCAGCTTGAAGTGACGTCTTACCAATCATAAATTAATGAGTATGTTACCAATCTAATCAAAAGCACTAAAGAGTATTGATATCAACTTCGAAGCAAATCACTCCCAAAATAACTTTCTTCCCCTTTTTAACCCCGTTAGGGGATGAATTTCAATAAAATACGAAACACGTGTTCCATTAATTCTGTTAAAGAATGTTTATGCAAAATTTGAAATAGATTGGACTAAGGAATCACGTTGTCCAATACAAACTTTGCCCCCTTTTTCACCCCTTTAGGGGTAGAATTTCGGAAAATTCTTTCTTATCGGATGCCTACGTCATACAAAGAACACACCCTCCAAGTTTCAAGTCTCTACGATCAGCGGTTTAGGCTGTGCGATGATCCGTCAGTCAGTCAGGACAAAGGATTTTATATGTATAGATATAGATAAGAAGATAATACATGCATAATTATAAATCAAACGAACTTACCTAGTGAAGTTTGATTCCAATTATACGAGGTTATAGATTGACAGCATTCCATTAAACTTGCAGCAAGGATATCCTAGACCGCTGGTCCACTATATTTAGAGTCGATACTCTAAGGAACAAAAAACAGCCAATACTACCCACTGTGCACCGGCCGGCCACCCGCGCGGGCCTCTCGAGCGGCACCTCATTTATTTCAGAGAGCCGAATGGAAACACAGAATTTTTAATTTTTCTTCCATTTCTAAATCGGGTTAATAATAATGTTTTATTGGGTGGGTGGGGGTGCAATGCTGTCAATCTATAACCTCGTATAATTGGAATCAAACTTCACTAGGTAAGTTCGTTTGATTTATAATTATACTTCGGATAATAGATTGACAGCATTCCATTAAACTTGCAGATGTTTAGAGCACTAAAGTGAAATAGGAAGGAAAATAGAAAATATTAAATTGCATCTGCTAAGGTAATTCAATGCGTTTTATTTTAGAAGAATTATAAGGTAAGGAAAGTAAAGCCCTTGATGTGTAAAAACACCATTAAAATAAAATTGGTAAAATATTTAAGACCATCTTCATGGTTTGCGTACAAACGATACCTGTACACGATGATATTGACAATATATAGAGCATTCGATTGAATTAAAATATTACACAACTTACGTGGAGAATATACCATAAAGGCATGATTTTACCTGCAGATGGGTTCACAAACTGCCTGAAGAGCTCTGAAGTCAAGTTTAATTTCTGGTTCCTTTGGATTCGATTAGACACATCTAAAATTGTTACGATCATTGATCACGAAGTCTGTAATTAAAATTCATGGTAGAAAATGGTAAAAGGTATAGAAGTGTTAAGCGAAAACCTTAGTTTTTTATTTATAAACAGGCGTATGTTTTATATTATATATATGGTTTAATTATTATAGAATTAACAATTTTTAAACTTGTATATAGATCAATTACTGACTATAAATTGTAAACATTTAAGGCAAAAGACAATGGTCAATGACAATGGTAGTACTCCCATAATATATAGTCTCGTCTGATTTTACTTATTTACGTAATTTTTGTGGCAATCAATTAATTTTAATATAACTTCTTAAATGTAAACTAAACATATAAAAGCGACAGGCCTTTTTGATATTATGACCATAATTTAAATTTTTCTAACGTCAATGTTTTTACTCTTTGTCGTGCTGTGCAGAAGTGCAGAGGCACACAGGTTATTTCTAAGAATATCTACTTTTATTCATCATTATCAAAGACATAGGTAATATTGATTTATAGAATAGAGAAATGAGTTTTGGGTTCCTTTCCCATAACGAAAAAAGTGTTGCGAAAATAATCAGCTGTGAAAACTTAAAAAGCATCTACTTCAGTAAGATACGGGTTTTCCAGATATTTCGGGTGATCAGGAATGTCAGTTTGAAAAAAATAAATAAACCACATGTAGATTATACAAATTCCATGAAACAAAAATGCAAATTTTGATAAAAAATCAAAATTGACAGTGTATGATGCGTCAAGAACATTTTTCATTTCGGTTTGAATATCGAGCGAAATATTAAACTTTTCTCAGTCAAACTCTCAGGTCATAGTAGTCTTGTCACAGTTAGCGATGTTTTCGCGGTCGAAACTATGGTCTCCGCAAGAATATATTATAATAATTTATCACGATTTACGTAAGAGTGTAATATTTAACAAAGATTGTGATTATTCATGATGTTTTGGGAATTTAATTTAGGTACACCACTAATATTTTGTCCCAAACGCGATATACGCGGGGAATGTAATATTATTTCAAACATAATTAACGCGAATACTTACATTATGCGTGGAGTATTATGATACTCAACACGCCTCCTGTGGAGATTGTTTTGCTCCTTCATCTTTTCGTATTATTATAGGGTACATTTGACCTTTCTGTATTCTTCCAGCCAAATAGTTGGCCAATGTTATGCCTCAAACACGATATACGTGGAGGACGTGGTGTCCCAAACACGATTTTCGTGGGGACTCTCCTTATACTCCCGTAATTTTCTTAATTTTTTGTACTTCCCTTTAAACACCGTTTGTCGTGTGTTTGTTCTCCATAAAACTGAGTATATTCTATTTTAATACGATGCTCAACACGATTGCGTGAAGAATGTTTGGCCCCAAACACGATATACGCGGGGGAATGTGGTGTCCCAAACGCTTTTGCGGGGACTCACATTAAAATCGGAGAATATGATGCTCAACACGACGACGTGGAGAATGTTTGGCCCCAAACACGATATACGCGGGGGAATGTGGTGTCCCAAACGCGATATACGCGGGGTTCACATTAAAATCGGAGAATATGATGCTCAACACGACGTGAAGAATGTTTGGCCCGAAACACGATATACGTGGGGGAATGTGGTGTCCCAAACACGATTCTCGCGGGGACTCACATTTTAATCGGAGAATATGATGCTCAACACAACGGCGCGGCGTGGAGAATGTTTGGCCCCAAACACGATATACGTGGGGGAATGTGGTTTCCCAAACGCGATATACGCGGGGTTCACATTATACTCCGATAATATGGGGATCATCATCATTTCATCATCTTCCTGCCCTTATCCCAATTTATTTGGGCCGGCTCAGTATGTCTTCTTCTTCCATTCACTCCTATTAGTCGCTCAGCACGATATAGAAAATGTTTTTTCTCCAAACGATCTTCGTCCTGTTATGTCCAATGTGTCATGTTCTGCGAAACTTATTTATTCTTTATAATATTTAAGGTGGTGAAGGTTGTGTTTCAATACAATATGCATGGAAGATGTAGTGTCTCAACTCTCTATGCGTAGAGAAGTAATGCTCCAACCACGACATACGTGGAGGATGTAGTGTTTCAATAATATATTCGAAGAGAAAATAATGTTCCAAACACGATACACGTAGAGATGTAGTGTCTCAAAACTGTAATATAGTTTTATGCATAATATGCGTGGAGAGTGGAGAGGTCATGTTCCAAACACCATATACGTGGGATTGTAGTGTCTCAACACTATATGAGTGGAGAAGTAATGTTCCAAACACGATATACGTGGGAATGTAGTGTCTCAACATTATATGCGTGGAGAAGTAATGTTCCAATCACGATATACGTGGGAATGTAGTGTCTCAATACTATATGCTTAAAGAAGTAATGTTCCAAACACAATATTCGTGGATATGTAGTGTCTCATATCGACACTATAGAAAGTGATTTTTCAATATTTCGAACACGATTTTGTGAGGTTGTAATATCTTAAACACGATTTTCGTAAAAATATACCTACCTCAATACGGTCCACGCAGATTATGATACTTAAACAATGTTTATTTACAAGTACCATTAGATATTCTATATTTTATTCTTAACTTGGTTAGGACTTGTAAACAATAATAAAAAATAACTAATTTGATTCATAATTATTTCAATTATGTAATTTTATACATTAAAATTCCATTTTCTATGTCTAAACAAGACGCGTCTGTGTTCAGATAACTAATATAGATATGTATTATCCATAGATATATCGTTGTAGGTACCTAGACCTGCCTATAGCATTGATCGGTAGGCTAAGTTACCAATTACTGAATCGAATGACAAATACTTATAAAATTATTGAAATCACACAAAAAATGGAGGGTTGACCTTGTGTCGTACCCCCATCGTGTCGTCAAACGATTGACAAGACAACTCGAGCGCGAGCGACAAAACAAGTCATTATTATTGTAGACCGAGAGGCAACTGCAGTGAATAGATTCTTCACTTTTATTTTTCAAGTAGGTCTGTATCTGTACTAGCAATGACAAGGCATAAATTCCATTTTATTATGACCAAAGTTCGCAACCCATTAGCATAAGTGCATATTATTATAATGCACATTTTTCTATAATGATGATAAAAAAGTACAAGTCATCATCATTCTAGGTCAATTTTCCATGAAATTCCACATAAAATAAATTAAAATTGAGGTACTTACACCAGATCAGGAATGGATTAAGATTTTCAAACATTGTAATTAAAATAAAATTATTATTTTGCGCGTAATATCTCAGTATAGTAATAATATTTACCTATTTGTAGGTAAACTGTAGGTAAGGTGTGTGTATCATTTTTGTTACACGCTCCTGCGCTAAAAAGAAACTTCAGGTATCTTTTAGGTATTTATTCTGTTCTATACTATACTTATTCTGGTACTACATACTACGATATGGTGGAGTAATTTCAACGAACAGCCTGTTGCGATATCTCGCACGTCTTGTAGGATTAATAATTATGCATTTAATTGTGTACCTACTTTGTTACTAGCTTTGAAGTTAACGTTCAGCAGGTTCTGACGCCTATTGTTAAATACTCTTAGGTTAAGTAAAAACGTTTGCTAATAAGTTTTTTATGTATCTTCGGGAGTTACCCACGAACCTTCGCAACGAAAGTATTGTATTAATTTGTGTAGAAGAAATTAGGCTTCAATTATGCACCTTTTACTTCAATTACTATAGGTCCTGACTTCACTGGTCAGCTCGTGCTAGCGTGACGTCACCACCCAAACGTTTAGAGTTGATAAAAAAGAAGTGAAGGTACATATTTAGGTCTAAATGTCTAAACTCAGTTTTGATGAGTAGAGTATTTCGTTCGTAACGTCTAGTGTGTGTCTAACACAACTATATTATGCGTGGAAATCTTACAGATATTTGATAATATGATTCCAATCGTATCCGGTTTCGATATAAAGATATTGAAAGTAAATAAAATGCACAACACAGAATGTAGGTACTTTTAAAAAATAGCAATAGTGTGTTCACTTTGTACTGGTTTGTACACGTTTATACCTGTATTTCGGTAATAAAGTTACTTTTAGACAAGATAACAAGCATTATCCAAATGGTTTTCGAATTATCGGGTTATATGCATTAGAGATTAGGTATTAGGTTATTATTTTTACCTAAAAAGTCTAAATTAATTTCATAATTTCATTTCAACTTCATGAAGGGCAAAAATGACAAGTGGCACACTAAAATGGGTATAAGGCTGTGTAGATTTATATACACAAATGTGTAGGTATCTTAAATACCTATGCAGGCTATAAATTATCAAATCACTCACCCATTTATTTGTTCCATGTTTTAATCATCGAACGCACTCGCGAACCGATGAAATAACTAAATTTATATACCACTAAGCAACGCAATATGTCGCCAGTGGAATTCAAGCGTACGTGTGGACTCCACGGCACTAAAATACTTAATGAGGTGCCGCTCGAGAGGCCCGCGCGGGTGGCCGGCCGGTGCACAGTGGGTAGTATTGGCTGTTTTTTGTTCCTTAGAGTATCGACTCTAAATATAGTGGACCAGCGGTCTAGGATATCCTTGCTGCAAGTTTAATGGAATGCTGTCAATCTATTATCCGAAGTATAATACAGCCGTGCAAAGCCGGGGCGGGTCGCTAGTACTTTGATAAAAGAGATCCAATCAAAGAGTATTTAAGTTTTTAATAACCCCAGCACGCCGCTTCATACACATGTTCATACAAAATTGCTGAAGCGTTGTAATGTTCCAAATTCAAAAAACGCTCCTGCATTGGATTTAATTTTCTTTGACCGCGACACTGGCTATATGCACGATAGTAATAATGCGAAGCCATAATAAAATTATAAATAAAAAAGAGATGGCGCTAGATGCTTCTTTCCGTATGTCAAACTGACAATTTTGACATCATCCCTACGTTCTGTACGTTTTCATGCAAAAATATTATGGTTTATTTTTTACGCCAAGAAATATCAAATTTTAATTAGTAACATAAATCTACTTGAAATACCTAAACCTCTTCTGATATTTTCTGAACACATTCGTGAAGATTATGTTAAAATCTGTTTCCTAGTTCCCGAAATTAGACTGCACAAACAAAGGTAAACAAATAAAATCAACATTTTCTGAGATGAATGGTAGTTTCGCGAAAATGAAGAGATGGCGCTAGTTACTTGAAATTAAAAAATATATCTTATTAAATTAATTACTTTATTTTCTATTTAAAAAATGTGTATATTGCTATGTATTCTTAAAATACATAAGTGTACAAAAATTTTAAGCAGAACAAAAAGAATAATCAACTAATTTGTGATTTTCTAAATTTAAGAAAACCTGAATCGCGCATGCAAGATTTTTTTCTACCGGAGCTATATAAGGTTAGCGAATTCTATAGTGCTAAGATCATTATGGACGTAGAACGCTTACTTCCAAAACTTCGAATTTATTATATGTAGAGAAGAGATGTTATGTAGGTACATATTTATTTCGGTATTGTATTGTATTGTATTTGTAATTAAAGGAAACGGTAATTAATTTTGTTATATTTTCAACATCTTATATTTAAAGGCAAAACTAAATTGTGGTTGGGTGGATACTTAATTCATTTCATAATTGAATTGACTTCAAACAGTCGAAGCTGCCAGCCAATTCCGAGGTTTAATTAAATTTTTGCTCACTAAAATTACGTTTAGAAAATGTTATATTAATTTCTGCCAACATTTTTCAAATCACATTCACAAAAATAACTCGTAGGTACCGTTTGGAAATTAACTGTCTAGAGCACAAAAAAGTAAACGAGTATCTTTAATAAGAAAATTGAACGTATTTTGTATGTTTGTTTACGTAATAAAAAATAACTTATGGGTTAATACATAATATGTACGAAAAAGGATTGATTAATCAAATCTATGGTTGCTTGAAATAGATCGCCCATATGCAATAAGGCTCTTTTTGCTCTTGGATGTGATCTTAATTTTCTTTTTGTGTTTTGTCATATTGCAATATTTTTTTATCTATCTATTTATGAAAACAAGTTTGTAAAGATAGATAGATTAATGTTTTATTGTCGACATTACTATATTTTTATATTAAATTTAAAAAAATCGAAGCGATCTCTATAACCTAAATAAACCATTGCACCATGGTCTTCTCTTTGAACTTCTATTATATTTATCATCAATGGAGAATTTACAATACTTATACTCGTAGCATTACAAATTTAATTTTTGACGTGACAACGTTTTATAAATTGGTTTGCCGGGTGACACTTCAAGAAACTGCGTTACGCTCCGCTGACGTTATGCGCTCACAATGAGAGCGAGTGAGAGGCACGCGGGCATGGTTAGCCCGCCTAAGAGCGAGAGAGACAGACATAAAAAGTGAAAGGCACGCGTCCCTTCCACTCGAGCACAGTTGTTGTCACGTAAAACTTTCGCCCGTATACCGACTTTACAGGCAACCAGTTTTTTACTGATCATGGCCATCTATTTTTATTCATCTATCAAGGCATAAGGAACTAGTTCTTTTTTTTAAGAAATAAGAATGCCTTTGACACTTTTGTTAAAATCTATGCTCCAGCGTAAACACTGATACTATTTCAAAACCCTACAAAATTTTAAGGACCCTCAAATGATAGCCATAATGAAATAAATATACGAATTCCTTTTAGAACACGATAGAATAAAGGGTCTTTGAAAATATGTTAGAGGGAATGGATATTTATTAAAAGGGTACAGCTATGCCGGAGATACATCGCACATCACACACCGATGTCGCTCCATGTAAAACAAATGTATGGAAATAGAGGCGCACGTACCTACACATCGAAAGATGCATCTCTGCGATACGTCATCATCATAATCAGCCGGTGTCAGTCCACTGCTTGACGTAGGCCTCTCCCAAGATGTGCCACTAAGCCCGATCTTCGGGTCTTCTTCTCCAGTCACTGCCCACCGCTTTGCGTATGTCGTCGCTCCACCCAGGGTGTCCTACACTACGTTTACCAATTCGCTTTCTCCACTCCAGGACAAGTTTACCCCAACGGTTATCAGTCACTACCACTTCAGTTTGCTAATCCGTTGAGCTATGTCGCTTTAGTTATGTGGCGAATTACTTCGTTCCGGATTCGATACCACTGATAAAGCTCTCTCCATAGCTCGCTGATCGACTTTGAATTGCGAAACATCTATGAAGTTTATCTGAGCATTAGCTCTGATTACAGAGCTGATTTTGTATAGCTAACTATGAGCTAACCTTGAGCTAACTAAATACTAATTTAAAGGTCAACACTCAGGTCAACACCTGAGTGTTGACCTTCGGAATGAAAGTCGAGGTATCTCTACTACTAGGCTTCCGATTACTTCCGATGGTCGTTGGTTCGAAAGCCGGCCAGCCGCAAACCATTGGATTTTTATGTGCGCTAATTAGCATAAGAAGGTACATCGTGATGAAACCCGCGGCTTAATTGTCTCCAGACGTATTTACGAATTCTCTCTTCTTGACATGGTTTTCTAGGCAAGCCTACATCATTTAATATATGTTCCAGGACTACCAGCGCTCTGAATAGAGCATACAGCATAGAACTACAGCCTTGGAATCTTCAAGTCTAGAGTGAATAGGTAAAGGCCCGCCCCTAAAGGGTAAATTTTCTCGGTGTGCAACAAGATGTCTTAATGTGTGTGTGAAGACTATCAGTAGAGACAGCATACAACAGAGATAGAATTATATACAGATTATGTTTACAACAACATTCATAAGGTGTGGAAGGGCGCGCCTTCGTGAGTGAACAGATCTGTACCTTCTAGGCGAGTATGCTACATCTTCGACCTCATCTTTGCTTTCCATCAGGTGAGATACATTAAAATGCAAGCCTTTATGTTTAAAAAAAAATAATTAAAGTTGCTGGAGCTGTATTGATCATATAGATTATATGAATAAGGCCAATATTAATGTTTAATTCATGCGTTTAAGATACAACAATGAGCAATATTTTAACGACCAAGTTGGCACAAGGTCACCATGCCGGACTGCCAAACACAGGGTTGCGGGTTCGAATCCCGCCTCAGACAAGTAAGTATTTATGCTTAGATATTTGTGTCTGTGGTCTGGTTGTTTATATGTATATATTTGCAAAAGAAAAGTAGGTATATAAATAGTATATCTGTTGTCTAGCACCCCTAACACAAGTCTAGTTACTTAGCTTGGGGTTAGATGGCGATGTGTGGAATGTCCTGCAATATTTATATTTTATTTATTTAAATGATCATTTTCCTGTAATTTTGTCAAAATAGGAAGTTTTTCCGCTTCTTGCTCTTCACTAATTGTATCATTTAATGATATATTGTGTGAAACATATTGTGGAATCCATTCAGTGCTATCCTCATCGTTGGATCTTCTACGATTTGGTCTTAAATTTAAAGACTTTAAGGAAGCTACTTGCTTCATGAATATTATTCTGTTACCATTTGCGAGGCATTTTGATAGAGGTACGATTGTTACATCTGAAATAAATGGGTTGCATGCAATATCTATATAAACTACGAACGACAATAGGTAAAAACAGGACAAGTGTGAGTCAGACTCGCACATGAAGGGTTCCGTACCATTATATTTGTTGTTATAGCGGTAACAGAAATACATCATCTATAAACATTTCAAGTCTTTTAAACTGTCAAGTTTCCTTTCAAACTCATAAATCCAAAGAAATTGGAATAAAATTGTTATGTTTTCAAACATATTCCCCCTTATCCCAAAACGAGGTTTAAGGATAGTCCGAGATGTGGATTTAAACCATAGATTTAGACACAGATTTACTCGTGAACTATATTCTAAACACTATCCCTATATATTATATTATAGGGAACTATAGTCTAACTAAACACTATCCTTAGAGATTATATAGGGATAGTGTTTAGACTATAGTTCACGAGTAAATCTGTGTCTAAATCTAAGGTTTAAATCCACATCTCGGACTATCCTTAAACCTCGTTTTGTAATAAGGGGGTTAGTGTCTAAATATAATGTAATTTAATTCAAAAGCACTAAGGAGTGCTGAACCAAATCATAACCCTAAAAAAAACTAAGTAATTTTAGTTTTTTTTAAACGTGTATGAATTTCCGTAAAATATTATGAAACACGTCTTTTATCAATTCTATGAAAGAATGTTTATGCAAAATTTGAAGTAGATTGGACCAAGGAATCGTTGTCCCATACAATCTTTGCCCCCCTTTTCCAACCCCTATGGGGTGGAATTTCGGAAATTCCTTTCTTAACGGATGCCTACGTCATACAAAGAACACACCCTCCAAATTTCAGGTCTCTACGATCAGCGGTTTAGGCTATGCGTTGATCCGTCAGTCAGTCATTCATGACAAAGCATTTTATATGTTTATAGAAGAAGAAGATAGTTACTTAGCTTAGGGCTAGATGGCGATGTGTGCAATGTCATGCAATATTTATTTATATTTATAGAAGACTACTTACTAACACCAACAACACATGAAAACAGATCGATGTGACAGTGATTGACCATCACTCTGCTTTTGTATTTAGTTTTCTTACGATTCCATATCTGCGCGCACGCAGGCGCGTAAATGTCAGCGCAATACATCGGACAACTATGATTGCATGCTTGGTAAGCGCCTGCTATACTAAAGTCACTTACACGACGACTAATTCGTTTTTCTTTATCTATACCGCACAGGTCATCTGGCACTTGACTTACATCTAAAATTGTAAAAAAGACTAGTTATCATCAGGCAAGATAAATTATTTAAAAAAAACCGGGCAAATAATTATAATGCCCAAAATTAATTTATCCCTAAAATCGTAGTGCAGCTCAATGAAAAACCGGCCAAGTGCGAGTCGGAGTCGCGCACAAGGGGTTCTGTACTATTATACTCGGTGTTT
This sequence comes from Idaea aversata, assembly GCA_907269075.1. Taxonomy (NCBI): domain Eukaryota; kingdom Metazoa; phylum Arthropoda; class Insecta; order Lepidoptera; family Geometridae; genus Idaea; species Idaea aversata. Next base: position 8,239,072 of record OU026084.1, read on the forward strand.
AGCATTTGTTGTTATAGCAGCAACAGAAATACATCATCTGTGAAAATTTTAACTGTTTAGCTATCATGGTTCATGAAATACAGGCAGACGGACAGTTGAGTCTTAGTAAAAGGGTTTTTAACCTTTGGATACGGTAAAAAAAGAAATCTCAAAGACTGATAACACACATTAAGCAAAAAAAATAGACGACAATGCTTGTATAATGCCATACGACGCGAAAATTCGTGATGTGGCTCTTATTTGACATTCATGTGATGTGGATGCCTGCGCCGCAGAAGGTTGTGGGTTCGATTCCCGTATGTATTTACAAAATAGTATTATTTTGTCTGGCCACCATAACATAAGCCTAGTTGCTTTGCTTGGGGCTAGATGGTGCCGTGTCCAATGTCCTGCTGTTGATTTATAATATAAAAATTGGCATTTTCACAGCTACTACTATTTATTATTTACTAGCGACCCGCTCCGGCTTCGCCCGGCTATATTATGCATGTATTATACATATAAACCTTCCTCTTGAATCACTCTATCTATTAAAAAACCGCATCAAAATCCGTTGCGTAGTTTTAAAGATCTAAGCATACAAAGGGAAATAGGGACGGCGAAAAGTGACTATGTGACTAAGTGATACTATGTAGTGACTAGCGACCCGCTCCGGCTTCGCCCGGCTATATTATGCATGTATTATACATATAAACCTTCCTCTTGAATCACTCTATCTATTAAAAAACCGCATCAAAATCCGTTGCGTAGTTTTAAAGATCTAAGCATACAAAGGGAAATAGGGACGGCGAAAAGTGACTATGTGACTAAGTGATACTATGTAGTGACTAGCGACCCGCTCCGGCTTCGCCCGGCTATATTATGCATGTATTATACATATAAACCTTCCTCTTGAATCACTCTATCTATTAAAAAACCGCATCAAAATCCGTTGCGTAGTTTTAAAGATCTAAGCATACTAAGGGAAATAGGGACGGCGAAAAGTGACTATGTGACTAAGTGATACTATGTAGTGACTAGCGACCCGCTCCGGCTTCGCCCGGCTATATTATGCATGTATTATACATATAAACCTTCCTCTTGAATCACTCTATCTATTAAAAAACCGCATCAAAATCCGTTGCGTAGTTTTAAAGATCTAAGCATACAAAGGGAAATAGGGACGGCGAAAAGTGACTATGTGACTAAGTGATACTATGTAGTGACTAGCGACCCGCTCCGGCTTCGCCCGGCTATATTATGCATGTATTATACATATAAACCTTCCTCTTGAATCACTCTATCTATTAAAAAACCGCATCAAAATCCGTTGCGTAGTTTTAAAGATCTAAGCATACAAAGGGAAATAGGGACGGCGAAAAGTGACTATGTGACTAAGTGATACTATGTAGTGACTAGCGACCCGCTCCGGCTTCGCCCGGCTATATTATGCATGTATTATACATATAAACCTTCCTCTTGAATCACTCTATCTATTAAAAAACCGCATCAAAATCCGTTGCGTAGTTTTAAAGATCTAAGCATACAAAGGGAAATAGGGACGGCGAAAAGTGACTATGTGACTAAGTGATACTATGTAGTGACTAGCGACCCGCTCCGGCTTCGCCCGGCTATATTATGCATGTATTATACATATAAACCTTCCTCTTGAATCACTCTATCTATTAAAAAACCGCATCAAAATCCGTTGCGTAGTTTTAAAGATCTAAGCATACAAAGGGAAATAGGGACGGCGAAAAGTGACTATGTGACTAAGTGATACTATGTAGTGACTAGCGACCCGCTCCGGCTTCGCACGGCTATATTATGCATGTATTATACATATAAACCTTCCTCTTGAATCACTCTATCTATTAAAAAAAACCGCTTCAAAATCCGCCGTTGCTTAGTTTTAAAGTTCTAAGCATACAAAGGGACATAGGGACATAGGGACGGCGAAAAGTGACTTTATTTTATACTATGTAGTGATGATGATTTCACCGAATGAGCGTTTTCAGTCTTTAAGCCTAACATAATATATTATGTAACGAACCCGCATTTTCCCCCAAGCGGCACCTTAATATCTCCAAATGGCAAATATTTTGATATTTCATTACGCTTATGATCCCTTCGGACTTGACCATCCCACAAACATAGTCTATTATATTCGAACACAAAATATCTTCACAATGTTCACCGGATATTATCTTCCATGACAAAACTAAAATAAATAAGTAACAAAACATTTCTATTTATAGTCTTAAGAAGTAAAGAAATAACAGTTTTATTACATTTTGTTAGTACCTAATTTTGTGCCGATTTATCTCGTAAATAATAGGTGAAATTGTTATCGTTTCCTTTTCCTTTATCCCTACAATGTATTACTACAATTTCCGTTTATTAGCAAACAAATAATAAGCTATTATAGGAAACAAGATATTGGCCCTTGTTAATATAATCCCTTCCTTCAATGGCTAGACAAATAATAAATAATCAAAGCTTAAGATATTAATAAATGTCGATTTCGGTAAGAGGGATTTGGAAGTAATCCATCAATTTTCTTATGATATTAATGAAGTAAATGCTAATACTAAAACACCACGGAAATGATACAAGTTTAAATTAACTGACTAAAATAGCATTTAAACTTTATCTACGCAGTCTTACATGTATAAGCTTCAAAGTTTAATGGAGGTAAATGCATTATTATAACTTGATGAACAAGAGTACGATCGGAGTGAAAATTGCAGATCCACCGTAGAGCTTCAAAACTCCTATTATTAGAAAAAAATCTAATCATACCTTAGAATCTTTTCTATAAGTGGTTACGACACATACTATCATAATTTCTTAATAGAATTCTCATTTAAACTTCTTTTCTGTTCTGGAAGCCAACCATCTGAGCTCAGAGGAGAAGAGAATTGCAGAAGACAGGTTAATGCGACATTCCTTACAGTTTCCCTCCTCTCACGTCTTGTATGCCAACGGTCATATATTTTATTAGTTAATTTGGTTAAGAACCAGCCCTCAATACAGTCCACTTAATAAATAATACTTATAATAGATACTATGGTTTAGTATCGTATTTTGTCAACCCTGCCAACAGCTAGGCACATCCCTTGACTCCTGGCCGTAGCACTAAGGTCTTGCTCGAGTTCTAGTTTGAAGTCTTTCAACTCATGAATTTATTAGACAAATATTATTCGAATGAAAACATTTCAAAAATAGTAATAATTTTAGATCACTACGGTGGGTCTGCAATTCTGACTCCGATCGTACCTCTACGTTATTACAAGTTATCATCAGAAGACGACGACAACGCTATGGCTTTATTAATAATGAAGAAGTAACAAATATACATACACACACACACACACACAAACTTTCACATTTATAATATTAAGTAGGACTAGCTGCGCCTTTCATCCGCGTAAGTCCCGATCCCGTGGGAATATCGGGATAAAAAGTAGCCTATGTGTTAATCCAGGTCTCCAGCTATCTACATACCGAGTTTCATCGCAATCGGTCCAGTAGTTTTTGCGTGAAGGAGTAACAAACAAACATACACACACACACACACACACACACACACTCACACACACACTCACACACACACACAAACTTTCACATTTATAATATTAGTAGGATAGGATGAACATGGAGTACATTTTATAGAAGCGATAATATAAAGGTAGAATGCTATAATATTAGCATTTGTGATTGTCCACTGTTAAATATATTCGCACACATCTACAAAATGTACCTAGTTCATATATACAAACAGACACTTACGTTCCAACATTAGAAAAAAAATCATTTCCACAAGATATCATGTAATTTCAATGAAATATGAACATTCAGCCGGGTAATGGTTTTATATGATTTCGCCATTCGACCGTGATGGTGAAATTACATTTTAATACTTTCATCGAGAGATTTACGGTTAAAATTTAATTGAAATCGTGATAGCTACAGTATTTTTTTGTAAAATTCCTTCAAGTGTAATTGGTTGTCGTTAGTGAGACAGCATTTATTCGAGGGAGAGTAGGAAATTATTCTGTCGTATGGGGTGGAAGGCAATGGGCAAGGACGTGGCTGATTTATGAGTGGACGTTAACTGTAGGCTGGGATATTAGCGAACGCAGAGTGATTGCCGGCGAGATGATAGTGTAGTGACGGAATATCTCGACGAACACATCTATGAATATTTGCTGTTTTGACACTGAACCTAGAAAACCGGCCAAGTGCAACTCGGACGCACGCACGAAGGGTACCGTAACATGTGTTGTACCTAGCCCCAGTTAAAATATATTTTTTTTTGTTTTTAAGCTTTAGCATAGCTTTTATCGCGGGCTTCGAGCGCAGCGACCGAATCAAGAAATTCCGTAACGAAAATAAAACCTAACACCCCCACTCCGCCTACCATTGTAGCTCGGCCGAGCGTTCGCTAATGTATAATATGTATATTATGGTACGACTGTACGAAGCTCGCACGATGCAATAGCTTTACCACACGTTTCAAGCTATTGCATAGCTTTTATCGCGGGCTTTGAGCGCGGCGACCGAATCCAGAAATTCCGTAACGAAAATAAAACCTAACACCCCCACTCCGCCTACCATTGTAGCTCGGCCGAGCGTTCGCTAATGTATAATATGTATATTATGGTACGACTGTACGAAGCTCGCACGATGCAATAGCTTTACCACACGTTTCAAGCTATTGCATAGCTTTTATCGCGGGCTTTGAGCGCGGCGACCGAATCAAGAAATTCCGTAACGAAAATAAAACCTAACACCCCCACTCCGCCTACCATTGTAGCTCGGCCGAGCGTTCGCTATGCAATAGCTTTACCGCGGCAGTCCCCGAGTGCCACACGTTTTTTTTTATTGTTTTGTTTTTAGTATTTGTTGTTATAGCGGCAACAGAAATACATCATCCGTGAAAATTTTAACTCTCTAGCTATCATGGTTCATGTGATACAGCCTGATGACAGACAGACGGACGGACAGTGAAGTCTTAGTAAGAGGGTCTGGTTTTCACCCTTTGGGTACGGAAGTCTAAAAAACTATTTACTCTGACGTGAACATAAATAATGTAAAATACCTAGAACATGCACAGGTAGAATTCTTGTAACCACAGGGCTTTATCACAACCATATCTCGGTTAAAGAGGGTTTACAGTTCTCTTCTCTAGGCATGTTGATGGGACACGTGACACGTCATTTGAATATTTCCTGGAAGATACCTACCGTTGATCTCAGATTAGGGAAAAAGCCGTAGGTAATACAAGTAGAGGCGTAGCTTTATGGTCGAAGGTAGAGGCATATGAACGTATACTAGCTGCGCCCCGCGGTTTCACCCGCGTAACTCCCGATCCCGTGGGAATATCACTACATAGTATAAAACAAAGTCGCTTTCTCTGTCCCTATATCCCTTTGTATGCTTAAATCTTTAAAAAAGATCACAAATTTTGTAGAAAATATGAATTTAATTGATTAATTTGACTTTTTGACATTATTTTATAATAACTAACATAGCTGTAAGACTTTACTAACAAATGGATTGTACTATCTGATTAATAAATTAAATTAAATTAAATTAAAACTACGCAACGGATTTTGATGCGGTTTTTTTTAATAGATAGAGTGATTCCAGAGGAAGGTTTATATGTATAATACATGCATAATATAGCCGTGCGAAGCCGGGGCGGGTCGCTAGTTGAAATATAAAATAGCCTATAGCCATCCTCGACAAATGAACTATCTAACTAACACAAAAAAAACCATTCGAACCAGTAGTTCCTGAGATTAGCGCGTTCAAACAAACAAACTCTTCAGCTTTATAGATTTTATTTTCCGTACATTTCATTGCAAATCAAATAAGTTTTAAAAGTGAAATGTTGAATACTTAGAAATACAAGACATAGTACCTTAGTCAGAATTTAAAAGATAATAAACCAGAGTAGATATTTTAGACCCTTCTCAATAACTCTGAAAGTCTGTTTTCAAAACAAGATGCAAAAGCATAGCTAAAAGGCAACACAGTTTCCATAATGGCCTTGTATAGGACCTAAATAGCTCACTAGCGTTTGCGTTGTACGTTGTTTGTTTGCCAGCAACGGCCGAGCAGTCTGATTTGCAGCGACGCGCGACGGAGAAATGTATGCCCATTGCCTTTGTGAAAACTGAATAACCCTGTTCCATAGGTAAGTAAGTACATTGCTGTTCTAGCTTTGTTTCACGAAGGTAAATTGAATCACACAAAGTTCCATGTCTTTGTTTTGATAAATTTGCTCAATTTCGTCTTCTACGCTCCTAATACAATTTAGAGGCATTTATTTATAATTCCGTTTCACAAACTTAGCCTAACATAAAGCAATTTCATGGAAATTTCTTTCAAATTTACGATCTATTTAAATTGTGCTAAATAACATTATCTTTTGACCCATCGCTGGTTTTAAAGCCCTCGCTTATCATTTTGCTATAAATGTAATGAACAAAATTAATGAGCATTCATAATATCGTATTAAAATAGCTGATGGTATGAAAAATGATGTGCTGATAATAACGGAGAGTAATAAATCTATGGAATAATGACGTAAGTACGTAAATGTTTTGTAAGGTACAGTATGCGTCATAAGTACACTATCAGTTTGAGACGATAATACTATAAACAAGTATTGGACTTACGACCTTCTTAACTAAAAGTCGTGAGTACTTTTTGTGATTATTATTTTTAACATGTTAGCTATGTATCGCGTTTATGCCGCTACCCGCTACACCAACCGTTTGATCTACAGGTTCCGTTTTTATAATGATCAAATAGTGTAGCACAGGATTGTAAACGTTACGGTGGCATTGGACTTTTGAACGTTGATTGTACCTGTGGGTAATAAGGACCACTGAAAGGTTTTATAAAACCTTGATATTAGTGAAAAACAACAAGAAAATAAACAAATAAATTATTTTTTAGATTGATTTTATACTAATAGAATAGACTAGCGACCCGCTCCGGCTTCGCACGGCTATATTATGCATGTAATATACATTTAAACCTTCCTCTTGAATCACTCTATCTATTAAAAAAACCACATCAAAATCCGTTGCGTAGTTTTAAAGATACAAAGGGAAATAGGGACATATAGGGACGGCGAAAAGTGACTTTATTTTATACAATGTATGTAGTGATGAATAGTTTTTCCTATTTTTACGAAATATTTACAATACAATATTTTTACTTATCTGATTCTAAAGGTCTACATCTATAATAGCGTTTCAGCAACAAACTTTTCCTGCCCAACACGTACAAAAGCCATAACTTGTATGAAAATTTCACGAAATCGAGGACAATAAAAGATCAACAAATTAGGTACCTACGGTGCGAAATGTAGAGCAGGATACGATCCTGATGTCATAGACCATTATTCTGAATTCAAGTAATTTCTCCGTCAGCAATATTTCCAGCAATATTTTCTTCGACAAAATTTTAGCAACATTTAGGGTAGATTCTCTGTCTCATTTTAGTGAAATTAAACTGTCCATAATTTATGACCTTTGAAGCGAAAGTGTCTCCAGATTCTAAGAAACTTCAGAGCTTTGTATTTTGAATTGCGAGGACTTTATTAAAACGTTAGTGTTTCTGTGTGTAATGAAAGTAATTAAACGTTGTATATAAAGAATTAAGAAACAAATCTAAACTCTACTAATAATGTTCAAATTTTCTTTGCTTTCATAAAAGGGTCCGTAAATCTATCTCGAAATATAATTGACCCTTGGACTCTTTCCAAGAATTTGAAGTATCAAAAATTTAAGTAAGTATATCTTTTAACATTTTATTCCATGTTATTTTGTATGGAGTCAAGTAGGTACAGTCACATTACCAATTAACAGAACCCCACGTAGAGCTGACTCGCAAATCTGTAAGTGATTCTGTTTTTTTTTAACAATATATTACTATATGTATAATATGTATATATTTACAAAAAAAAAAGTATATAAGTAGTTTATCCGTTATCTGGCGCCCATAACACAAGCATTAAGTTGCTTAGCTTGGGGCTGGATGGCGATGTGTAATATGTCCTGAAATATTTATTTTTTTATTTTTATTTTTATACAATACATTTTAAAAAAATAACAAAATAGGAAAATACTATATTTTTTACAAATATGCGAATGGGCTCTGGCCTCTGGGTCACGTGGGGTCCAGCTAATTGATAATGTGACTGCACCTACAGTCACCAAGAAAAGTCTCTTATTATGATTTGTATAAAAACGGATCGTGATCGAGTTTGAACTACTATTTATTTTAATGTATCCGGTCCCAGTTCAGTTATCCAGTCTTCCCGCGACCATAGTCGGTGCAATCTGATCGAAACGTCGTCGGGTAATTATATATTTTTTTAAGGATAATTAATATCACGTAATAAAAATGAGTTTAGTTTGCCTCTAATACTTTTCGCTGTAGTCGGGTACTACGGTGAAGTTAAAAGGAAGGGTTATGTTTTTATTTCCCAGGTTTTATGCGCAGCATTCCATCCGACCGGTCTCTATTGTCTAAAAGAAATAAATCATCGAATAAACAATAAATATATAATGAGAATGTTTCATTTCTAAAAGACTTTTCTGGATAATAAAAAGATTCATACATTGGTAATGTCTACCCGTACCCATACCTCCTATACATTATTAAATTGAATTTGTTTCTCGGTACAGTAGTTAGGTACTGACCCTTCTCAACTAGTTATCGACAAGGTGTCTAACTTATATTATATATTTACCTTATGTACTTTACCTTCAGTTATAGGTATACATTTAACAAAATGATTCATCAAAATAAGTAGTTCGACATGCCCAATTACGATAAAGTTTTGGTTTTCCAACTCACTGAGCTTGTTATCCAGTAATAAAGACCTGAATTCTGGACAAACCGTAAAGAATAGTCAGATATGGACATATTTACTATTTTTTTACAATAAGGTCATCATATCAGCCCATGCATACACGTCCACTGCTGGACATAGGCCTCCCCCATACGAAGCCACAAACAGCGGTCCTGAGTCGCCTCCATCCACCGACTACCCGCGACCGCGGGTAGTCGGTGGATGTCGTCGGTCCACCGGGCAGCTGGTCTCCCAACACTCCACTTCACGTTGCATCGCGGCCGCCACTCGAGAACCTTTACTCCCCAGCGGTTGTCAGTTCTGCGAGCTATATGACCTGCGCATTGCCACTTATAATAAGTACACAAATAAGAGCCAGCTGCCACCTTAGTTAAAAACCAAATATTTCGTTAAAATAGGGAAAACTACTAAAAATAAAATAATATCAGATAAATAATTTGCTGTATTGTCAACCTGAACAACATTTCATTCATTTGTTTATTTAAAATTTAAATTAAATTATAAATAAATTTTCTTGTTATTTTGTCACTAATATCAACGTTTTTAAAAACCTTATACCTATAGTGGTTATTACTCGCATGTACCTTATACATATTTAAAAGCTTGTGCCACAATGACCAGCTTTACCGCTAAAAGCGGTACATTTACTTGACATTGCGAAGTAGAGTCTAAGAATAATTACTACTACTTTATAATACAAGCCATAGCTAACTTACATAAAAAAACCGCTTATCTCTCTATCAAGTCTCTGATTTTACAAATAAAACTAAGAAACGACAGACATAATGACTTACCGCTCTGTAAAACGTCGCTGCTCGTCGGCGTACCAGCAGACAATTCTCATTTGAAAGAGTCAACGCAGCACCGAGATATAACTATTCTTTAGCTCCACGGTTCAAAAACTTACAAAAAAAGCATTTTGAAACTTAGCCGATTACAATATCGTGTTTTATAAGATTTTGCACTGTCTGATTTTGTCTGCTAGGTACTCTAAAATGCTACAAAGTCATACTAAATTACGATAAATATTCATCAAAGATGTTCTAGTCCTGCGTTGCGGCTCCTCAACCCAAACATTTAGATTCAGGAGCCACCTTTATGTGCATTTAACTTTTGAAGTTATATACTACAAACTCGAGGATCGATCCTTCAAAAAAAAAACTAACCACTAAATCAGTATTTAAATTTTTACAACCAAAGGGCAATAAAGGACAGGTAAGTAGGTACATATAGGACACATTAGAGAAAAATAATACAAAACTCTAATAGCTTAATCCTACAGCAACCATTAGTTCTTCTAACTAGAATATTTTTCCTATATTTTATTTTATTTTATTCGGAAAGCAGACAATGAACAATACAGAATAAGATATTCAAAATTAATTCTACACACCATTTATGAGCTTTCGCATATGGACTCTAAACACTTGCAATATCACATCAGTCCGACAAACATACGTACCAAACCTACATTACAATAACATAAAATAAATACTTAAATAATATCATAAAATTATGTTATAGCAGTAACATGTTCTTAGTTTTTTAAACAACCATGGTTATTTTCACTATCGAACTTCTTTAAAACGGAATTTCGAGCTCCACAAAATAACAACAAAAACATGATAAATATTTTTTTTAAATAACAACTTTAATAATGTTCTTAGGTTTCATAAAGTAACACATATGCTTAAGCAAGCACACAGCATATCTGTCCCCAAAAGCATAAATGAATACATTGCAAAAAGCACGAATAGGTATTGCTTGCTACGAGTAGGTACCACAGGCATTTCATAGAAAGTTTATGTGAACTGTTCTAGCGATGCCCCAGAACCGGTCAGCTACAACTTGTAACAGATAAATTATTAAAACCGAAGCCGTATAGAGTTCAGAATGAAATTCAAACAACGTTTTGCTAACTGTGTGGCTGCTGGCCTTTTTTGCAGTGTACATTGTTTGGGCACATGTGGAAAAACATATTATGAGGTTGTAATACTGGAGCTCGAACGAGTTCTATACCGCAAAACAAGCATTAAAGCACATGTACAGTTTGATTAATGTTTTCCATTAGAGATCTTACATAACTCTACCTACCTAAAGTTCAACTCATTCATATAGGTAGGTAGTTATACCTTTTTGCCTAATTAAATAAAGCCGAACTTTTTTCTTCTATACCCTCTGAACGATTCCATTAGTTAAGAAATGGTTAAGAACCTAGAACTATTCAATTACTTACATAGAAACTTATTTGACTCTAACTTAGTCTAAAAGTTTTTCATCGTTCATCTGAAAACTAATTTAGGTAGTGGGTACCAATTGTTAGAACAGAATCCAATTCCACAGATAATAGATAGTTATTCCTATAAGAAAACACAAACAAAAGGTTAAGAAATTGCAAAGAACTGATAGATCACAACAATCAATAGACAAATGTACCTACATACAAAATCAGCGCAACAGAAGTTAGTCAAATCTAATAAAAAGAAATCCGTCAAAACTGTTTTCATAAAAAAGGCCTAACGGTTCCGTTTGCTAGTTATCTATAATGTTCTATGGTTTGCAATTTTCCCTTATTATTCCAGTTAAAAACACACTGTAGATGAGCTAATGGATTACATGCGACGATTATAAACATGACACAGCAGATGTTAAGCTCAGCAGAACACAGGTTCACGACTAAAAACCATACTTCAAAATCTTTTAAGGTGCAAGTAGAGCAAAATGCCTGTCGTCGACAATCATTCCAAAATGCATGGAAGATTGAAATCAATCAAATCTATGCCGTTTTTTTTTCGAAATCAAGGAGCGTTTGTTTTTAAATTATACTAAAATGTAGTAAACGGTAGACTCAACGCCATTTAACGACAATTTTGCATGCAATAATTAACAATTTTAGTTAAGTTCTAGGCAATAAGACATTTTGATTTTGGCTCCAAGTAAACCGTAAAATGTATCTTCGTAGATAAAGACGTCGTACTATAAGAAAGAGAGCTGTTTCCTCGAGAATCAATAATGTAAAGCTTTCCCATAGTCTAGTGGAGTAGGTATGCGGTTTAATGCATACGGATGAATAAAGCACCAAGCTAAAATGTGACCTATAATAGTAGGGTGTTAGTGAATTGAATAGGCTCCCTGGGTAAAAAAAATGGTTGTCTGTAAAGTCTGTTTCCGGACGATAATTTTACGTGATAACGTCATAAGAAAACATTGATGGTAACCATGGCAACGATAAAACGTTGCTATAATTACCTTGTCAATAACATGAGGCGTTCCAGTAACGACGAGTGACGTCACACTTTTTTGAGATTGCAGGTGTTCACCAATTTATAAAACGTTATCACGTCAAAAATATGTGCGGAAGAGAAGACGTAAATCAGATCAATCTAAGCAGAGGCTTTACCACGAGTTGTTCACACACATGACCAAACATTCGATAATTCGATCGATTATTGAGTAAGTTATAGTAATAATATGAGAGTCTGAATATCGTTTTTTTACTGTGTTAGAGTTTTTTTACAGTCGTGGTCGCGAGGAGCCTGGAGTTGTTGAGGGTAGTCCGAGGTTAGGTCGAGTATTGACACTCGATTTTATAAACAGTTTCGTTAAGAGTCATTAGGCCCGCGGCGCACTACACTCACCCTATATCCGAAGAATAAGACCCGGGAAAATATTTTTTATGTATACAAATCGTGTGAGTTTAAAAGGTTTATTGAGTAATTTCACATTAAACTTAATAGTACATTGTTACCCTAGGTGTGAAAGTCACTCATTGAGTCCCGAGACGGAGTTTGGCGCCCGAGCGTAGCGAGGGCTCTAATAGTTCGAGGGACTAAATGAGTCTTTCACCCGAGGTAAACACTGTGCTTTTCATTACGAATAATACATAAAATTCTTCCAAACTACGAGAGTGAATAAGAGACTCCATACTACCTGATCCTCTTACAAGGTTGGGACCAAAGAGGTTATACATATACATGTAGTGTTATTCTTTGGTGTTACTTATAGCAAGGAGGTTAGGTTTTTGAAGTTCCTAATGCGTAATGATACTGATACTGGCTACATGCACATTGCACAAGCCTTGCGAAGCCATAATTTGACATGACAGCTGTCAGTGAAAGCGATTTTCCCTAGGGCTGAAAGTTTTTCTTTCTACACGCTCTTCAGGCACCTTTACACCTACTTTCGGAGTATGAGTAATAATTTTTTTTTTATTCATTTGGAATCATGCAATTTGTATGAAATCACATTGAATATGGAGCTCCACAAAATGTTGGTAATACCCGCGCACGCCCCGTGCACGCCCCGCGCACGCCTCGCGCAAGCCCCGCGCACGCCTCGCGCACGCCCCGCGCCCGCTTGCAGAAATGCAATTTAAGATCTATTGATGTGTCATAAGACTCAAATTAGGTATAGAACAAATTTCAAAGCGTGTTCAACGCGTGTCATCTGAACGCGCCCTAATGATAAGGCTTTGGGTAAAATGTATGAAATTTAGGAACTTACACACCTAGCAAATGTATCAAGTGAATCCTCGCAACGTTAGAACAGTTTATCACAAACTTAGTAGTGTCAATATTTCTGGACCGACTAGGAAAATTAATGAAAAGGAGTTCCCGAAAATTTGCAAACGTCCACGAAGAATTTTCTGTACATCAATCAAAGGTAAGTATGCCGTAAAAATTACACAAATCATTAATGGAGTGTTTCATGAATTTTGGTTTTTATATCATTTTTCTTGATCCTGCGACAGTAAACTTTTTATTACAAGCACCTATATGTAGGTATCTATAACAGACTAGCCGCGCCCCGTGGTTTTATTCGCGTTGCTGTCTCTCTCACCATTTAAACTTTCCCTGGACGCCCACAAATATTTCAAAACCAATGGCTTGACCGTAATAAATAGAGATTCATTTTATATACATTGATAGATAGGTTTTGTTATGATTCCTAAAGTTACATACAGCAATGTAAAGTTTGTAGGGATAAGTACCTTTTAAAGAGTTTTAATATTTTCAGTAATTAAATATAAACCTTTCTATAGCAGACAATAGGTGCAATAAAAAACAAAAATATTTCAATACTTTGTATTTGCTACTTATATTTTATCTCTTTCAATAGCCATGTTTATTTATTAAATTACAAAACATTACATTATAAATAAAATAACCTAAAAACAAAAATTACAATTACAATTGATTAAAATAGTCTCCTTCTAAATAAATGTATACTTATTATATAGGTATGTATGTATACTATACCTATTAATTATCTCTCTCGTCCTTTGCGCCAGGGATGTCTCGGGGCGGTTTGCTAGACTAAGTTTGTATTAGTGTATGTAGGTTTTTACTAAATTAATTGTTTTTGTTTTATTTTATTTTTTTCTCTTTGTACTTATTTGATTTTATTTTAACTTTGTATTTATGATGTATTAAATTTGATTTTTATTATCTCTCTTAAAACTTAAATATTTAATAAACAATATCAGAATATAAGAATACCAATCTATACTAATATTATAAAGCTGAAGAGTTTGTTTGTTTGAACGCGCTAATCTCAGGAACTACTGGTTCGAATTGAAAAAATCTTTTTGTGTTGGATAGTCCATTTATCGAGGAAGGCTATAGGCTACTTTTTATCCCGATATTCCCACGGGATCGGGAGTTACGCGGCTAAAACCGCGGGGCGCAGCTAGTACAAATATATACTTGGTGACATTAATTACGATATGAACTGTAAATTAAAGTGAAATACGAATAGGCGGTCGTGAGGATCTGTAAAGAAAAATCCTAGTGTTACTTGAATACTTAGATATTGCCAAGATCAAAGAAATAGCTATAACTATTATCTTTAAACGGTTGGCTTTAGGTAAACCTTTCAATCTTTACATATTTCAATCTTGTAGAAGCGTCACACCATCAACTGGAACCCTACCACATGTGATAATATTCGAACACATGGTCTTAATTTTTTTTGTAACTCTATCCTATATTTTTTTAACTCGTAATAGGTTTGCATTGGCCTCATCTTACCTGATGGGAAGCGAAGATGAGGTCGAAGATGTAGCATGCTTGCCTAGAAGGTACCTATTAGACTTGGAGACTCCAAGGTTGTAGTTTTAGGGGAAAAGCGATGCGAGCAAAGAGTCCCACTTCTTATGGTGAGCGCACACCTAGCCGCACCGCACGCGCTGCAGTCTCCGTTTGTATGCGCGCAGCGCCGCCGGGTTGATGACTTCATCAGCATCGGGAATTTCCTTCGCTGCGGCGCGTGTGGTGCGGCTAGGTGTACGCTCACCTTTAGCAGTACTGTTCGAATACTATTAAACTGGAACTACAAAAGTATCTACATGTACCTAGTCTGCCTATCTTTCTATTCCAAAAAAAAGGATAAGTACAATTTTAGACTGAATACTTACCGAGCTATAGGTAGCCATCGTAATCGAACTGAACTTCATGGTTGTAAAATATAGAGGCTTTTGTGCCCTGTAAAAATTGATAAATATTATTTGATGATGAATTTTAGATCAAGAAAATACTGGACAAAATTACTTCTATTATAACAGTATTTGTAATAGGTAACATTTTTAGATTGCACCTGAGTGTATCTATGTTTCTACGTACCTTTGAAGGATAACTAGCAACGCCCTGCGACATCGTACATTAGTTTTGTACCATCTGCTTTCGTAAACTGCATCCGATACTGCTACACTCTACAAATAATTAAAACAATAATAATAAACCCGCTGCGCCCTGAGGTTTTACCCGCGTAAGTCCCGATCCCGCGAGAATGTCGGGATACAAAGTTAATTCAGGTCTCCAGCTATTTACATACCGAGTTTCATCGCAATCGGTTCAGTAGTTTTTGCGTGAAGGAGTAACAAACAAACACACATATTAACACACAAACTTTCACATTTACTATAATAAATATTAGTGGGAAGTAACATAGGATTACGCCTGCTACTTTGTTCGCAAATTGCAAATTTTTGAAACCATAAATATTACAAAAGATGAGGAATCCGAGAGCTAGATATAATATTTTAGATACAGAACTTTGTGTTCAGAGATCAAATCACATAGATCTCCACGCCTCAGGGGAAATACCAAAAATCTCATGTTACAAAGTAGTAAATTGGGCTGTTCCTTGATCATTAGTCAATCCGTTAACTTTTACAAATATATTTATAGCTAAATAAGTGTTGATATATGTTACTGGCGTATACTTACAGCTCTGAAAACATCGTCGGCGTACCAACAGATGAATCCCATTTGAGTCAACGCAGCACCGAGATAGAACTTATTGCTCAGCTCAATCCATGGTTCAAGAAACTAAAACGAAATGAACATAAAACATAACTACCGGGCCTGAATAATCCTGTAAAATCTACAGTCAGACCAAATGAAGCAAATGCGTGGGAGATGACCAAAAAAAACGGCTGAATAGTAAGTTTAAAAGAAATAGATATAAAAGTAAACTTACAACAATATTAAACATTACACAGCAAATGTTGATAGAGCTTAGCAAAACACTTATCAGGTTAACAACTGAGAATGCTTCTTCTAAATCACTAACGTAACTGAAAAGGAAACAATATTGGACAAATTACATAGCCAGTTCGATCGTGACGTCACTGTATACCTATGTATACCTTATTATCTTCTGGTGTATTTTAACCACGTCCAAAATCTCAGAGTAACAGTCTGCTAACTGTTGTGTCGCAGGTAATTTAGAGTCATCGGGTATGAGGTTCCGTATCTTGACCTGCAATAGCCTTAACAACATGCTTATGTGGCTGGCCATTGTTATGAACAGTAGATCGACACCTATCATTATAAACACTGACACATTGCCTGAAAAGGTAAAAAGGGCTTATTTAGGTGGCACTGCAGCCGCCACTGCGCAGTTGCCGTTTGCATACTGAGAGCAAACCGAAATGAACTTAGTTTCATTTCAATTTGCTATCAGTATAGCTGCGCTTTTTTAAACAATCTTGGCAATATGATAGCAGCGGTGGCATCCTCTTTCTGAGCCATTAGAAGTCAAACATTTGAAGGTCGGGAAAAACAAAAAAAAACGTCAAGGAAAATATAAAAATAGAAACGAAATAAAATAGAGTAGG
This sequence comes from Idaea aversata, assembly GCA_907269075.1. NCBI lineage: Eukaryota > Metazoa > Arthropoda > Insecta > Lepidoptera > Geometridae > Idaea > Idaea aversata. The sequence goes on from OU026084.1 coordinate 8,256,069, forward strand.
ATAGTAACGGAAGAAAAAGACACAAAAATTAACAAGGGCATAACAAATAGGGCGTACAATTTATTAGAAAAGAAAGAGAAGTGTCCCAAATGGGTCGACCTCAGCTATGAGCTTCTGTCAAGCATTTTTGACTGCGGCGCTGATCTTCCGGCCGGACCCACGGACATATTGCATTGAAAAGGTTGAGAAATCTAAGGATAGATAGATAGATAGATAACTTTATTTCTACAACACAAGAGTAAACACGATATACACAAAGTAAAGTAATAGCTAGAAAGTATAAGTTGCACAAATGGGCGGCCTTATCGCTGAAAGCGATTTCTTCCAGGCAAGGATAGTTAGGTAACAGAAGTTTCTATATAAAACATTTTAATCTCCCACTACAATAAAACCTTCAGGTGAGCTAACACATACTAGTCACTTACTTGAGAAAGCTTCAAATGTGAAAGCAATTTCGTGATAAATTGGTTCAGTTTTATCAAAAGGGTACGCTAGTTGAAATACATAGCCCAAGTCCGCCGGCTCTCCTTGTACATTGTGGTAGATATACAAGCATATTGGGGTCAGACAGAAGAACCAGACGCCTGCTAAGTTGAAAAATATGTAACCTAAAACAATCGTAGTGTTAAGTTTCGTCGTACTTAATTCACAATTTTTTGCAAATCCACATAAACTCAAAAACTTACAGTACTGTTTCATCTTCAGTCCGGTTAAACATTCTCGTTTTATTGTAGAGGCTTCATTATCCTTTAATGACACGGGCCAAATCTCGGCCAGTTCACCTACAAGCTTTATAAAAGTGTCTCTTTTTTGCCAAACAGCGATCAATTTACAGAAACCTAAGAAATGAAAAATGTGGCGATTTTGTCACCATCATCGGCGATTATAATCGATCATTACCGATCAGTTACTGGCGATTATGTACTTTCTTCATGGGCTATCGTGTTAGAGAGGTGTTAGAGAGAGCTTAGAGTTCGGTTCAAAATTAGAAGTAATGTAGCGCAGTGATACGATTCTGCACATAGGCTGGGGGGCGATCGTGAGTGATTCTACATAATTGCTGTTACGCAGCAAGCCTTAATTGTCTACATTATTATATATCGGGGGCTGACAAATAGCCAGCAACACTTCGACCCATTGGGATCTTTTGTGTTTACCCCTACCTTAATATTTCTTACTCTTTGAAGAAGTGGTCGAGTAACGCGGTGATCCTACTAAGAGAAAGAAACATATATTCCTCCGGTTTGGGATACGCATTCCCAAAGAGGCTCATACGCTTTGCTGCTAAGACGTCGCATTCACACAATTGTCTACATTTGTCGGTATGTACATTTTAATTCAATTTTAAATCGAGTTCGAAAACTGTATCCCCCGATTTTGTTATCAATCGTTTTTTTTAATTGCTTCCTAAGGACGCAATTTTAAAAACTTACCAAAACAGGATATTCTCAATCAGATTTAATTGTATGATATGTAGGTAAGGATTTATATTTTTTATTTATCTTTTGTTCGTGCAACTTCGTAGTATTAAACTAAACATTACGTCTTTCCATTAGAAATATTTCTTTTCTACTTACTCATTAACCCATATCCAGCAATGTGTAAGTTGCTTCCAACAAAATCTACAACAGACTTCGCTTTTGCAATATTGTTTGCAATACAAACATATTGACCGGTAGCTATACCAAAATTAAACGTCACCGATATAATAAGATTAAAATACATTTTGATACGATCGCGGTTAGTTTCCGGTAAATTAATTATAGGTATTCCGATAATACCAACAAAAAAATTGACCGAACTAAGTGTTTCATGAATTTCGGTTTTTGCATCATTTTTTTCCGATATCTCCATTTTAACTGGCCAGCTTTAAACTGATGTCCTGATTTGTCTGAAGTAAGGTACTGAATGTGTTTCACGGTAACGTTATATAACTTTTCAACGAAAATTACTTTGTTTCATCCTCATTAGAATGGGCGGGCCGGACGTGGTATTAAAAACTTTTGCTTGGTTAATATCCTTGATTATTCAATATTAATACCGGTATTTTATTTAACCGGTTCACTAATGTAAGAGTTCGGATTCTTTCACTATAATAAAATCTGGAAAATCATCTCAATTTTTATTATTAATCAATTATTTAATAACTTACACTTACTAGCATTTTACCAACTAAACCTACTGAATATAATATCATTACATAGTATAAACAAAGTCACTTCCCGCTGTCTGTCCCTATACAATGTGTTTCAGCGAAGGGGTATTAATACGAAAAGGGGTTGTTCTAGGCGTCTAGGCGAACAACTTTTGTTCTACGACTTTTGGAAATTCGAACTTTTTTTTCGATAATTCTGAGGGAATTTTGACTTGAAAATCAGCTGTTTCATACAAAAACTTCGAACGAAATGTTCGAATTTCCAAAAATCGTAGAACAAAAGTTGTTCGCCTAGACGTCTAGAACAACCCCCTTTCGCATTAATACCCCTTCGCTAAAACACATTGTATATACTTAGAGCTTTAAAACTACGCAACGGATATTGATGTGGTTTTTTTTAATAGATAAATTGATTCAAGAGGAAGGTTTTGGTACATAAAACAAAACTACCACGCGTACTAAGTCGCTGGCAACAACTAGTATTCGTAATAAAATAGTGAAATATCTATATATCTACTATTTGCTTGAATATTAATTTTAAATCTAAAATAATTTTAGCCACGTCTATATGAAGAATACAGCAATGTGAAATACGAGTAAGCAGTTGTCAGAATCTGAAAAAAGACATTTTTTTTTAACTACAAAGACATTTGCTAATTGTGTAAATTTACATAGGAAACAAACATACCGAGCTGTAGGTAGTCATTGTAATAGAACGAAACTTCAAAGCAGTGAAATATAAAGATTTCTGTGATCTACAATTAGAAATAAATTAATTTAGATCTGTTCGTATTCTAAGATTAAATAGATTAAATAATACGGCACCTTTGAAGTATAATGAGAAACGCCTTGCGGCTTCGAACGTTGCTTTTGTATCATCCACTCTCATAAACAGCATCTGCTACACCCACGCTCTATCAAAAACATATTCGTAGGTCGTTACCAAACGTTAATTAAATAAGCTTATAAAAGTTTAAATTGGATATGGAAGTTGTCTGTGCCTACCGCTCTATGAATATCATCAGCATACCAGCAAACAATGCCCATTTGTGTCAACACAGCGCCCAGATAAAACTTATTGCTCATTTCTAACCATGGATCAAGAAACTGAAAAAATACAAAGGTAATAGAAATTAATAGTAGATTATGCATTAAGGGAGTAAAGCAATGTGTTACGTCACGGATGACATATTGGACCTTTGCTCGGGAGGTATATGGAGTTCTGAGTAAAGTAAGGGGTTCAAGCCACCCAAGACGAAAACATGCTTTATCCCGAGGTGCACACTCTACTTTTCACACCGTCTGCGAGTTAATAAAAGCCAGACTCTTTTCAATGCCCGTAAATTGATATTAGAGGTAAACCTATTTGCTTAGAAAGTACATCAAAATTGTAGCCTACTAGATTTTTGTAGACCAATTCAATGCCATTGCCATTGTGAAGAGCATTATTTCCGTGTGCTAAGAGTTTTCATACGAATTTCAACGTTCCATGCTCAAAACACTTTAATATTTTGGGAGTTTCATACAACATTATCTCCCTTGGGAGTTTCATTAAACATTTTTTCCTTTGAGATTCAATGACTTGCTTCACGTTGAGATTATTAAGTCTGTAGGTAATCCTAGACTCTGGAGCTGAATTTGTTAATAGATATACTTATTAAGTAATATTTAATGCTGTTTTTAAGATAAATTCTTACCACAATAGCGAACATTACGCAGCATATATTGACAGAGCTCAGTAAAACGTTGATTAGATTCACCAATGAAAATGCATCCTCCAAATTGTTAATGTAACTGTAAATCCGGATTTAAATTGTATTATCATGATATTTACAATTAATTAATCTTTGGATACATGTTTACGTAGAAACCAAAATAATATTGAAACTATTTAATGTTAAATAAATATTTGAAACTTTATGGTAAACTGGTAGTTAAATATTACAAAAATGCATATTATGATGACTTATTTCGAAAAAAATCGGACACACTCTGTGGGTTGTAAACAGGTAACGGACTTTAGATATTCGTTTTACTTTAGGCAACAAGTAACACAATCAGTCAACAGATTTCATCCCTTCGCGCTTCCAACAACACAAAAAATGTGAGCCGTCACAGGACGCCTGGCAGATGTGAAACATCGACATTATTTTGTAAAAGTAATATGCAGAAAAGAACAGATTGTGATAGAATCGCACAGTCGATTAAGGTGTGTGTGTACACACCGTACACACTACTGCATAATCTGTATTCTTAATTTGAGAATATTGCTTTTAAATTAAGAATACTGCTTATCATTTTCTTTACTAAATACAAGACATTATTTTCGAGGCTGGCCTTAAGACTGGCAACCGACCAATAATCGGACGGTCGCCATATCTTCTATAAGAAGAGGATTGTTTCTTGCATATTTTTTTTTGTGAAGGAATCACAAAGCAAATTGCTGCATGCGCGTAGTTCAGAAGTTTACGTACGTGATCAATCTCTGGTGCAATAGAACTGTATTCACAATATCCGAGTAGCAATCGTATGACATCGGTTCAAAAACGTGTCTCTCTTCATCTATAGCTACGAGATGTCGAATCTTTACTTGAAGAAGTCTTAACAACATGCTCATGTGACTTGCCATCGTCATAAACAGAAGATCTGAACCCAACATGCAACAGACTGAAATTACTCCTAAAAACAAATATGTTTTTAAATAAAAAAAAACTGTTATATTAATGAGTGACATAATAATGAAAAGCTCTCTTTTTAATATACTTAGTAGAACAGCGAAAGTCTAAGGCAAACATATTAAAACACTTAACTAACTTTAGATATGCGAAATGTGTTAATAAAAAAAATTAAAAAAAATTTAATAAATGCTTTTATTTCGGATAACCAAGATCCATATTGTGAATTAAAATGTTTCTTTGAAAAATGTTTATTATAAATGAACAAGTAACTATACTACACTAAATAACAATTAAATAACGAAAACTTAAATTAATTAAATAAACTACCTACTTTACTTAGGTATACTAAATTAAAAGTCAAAATGTTAGATTTTAATTAAAATTAAAATTAAAATCTAACACTCAAATCACAACCCATACATTAAATAATAAGTATAAAATAACATAAATTTAAATAAACTAAGGGCAGTAAAACAAAAAATCATTAGGGACGGGCTTACAAACGACGGATGGTGCAAGCCATTGGAGCAACGGTCAATTTATAGGAAAAGTTCCCTGGTTGACCGCCACTCCCCTGAAATGCACCATAAATGGGGAGTTGACCCTCTCCGCAACCGTCTTCAGGATACTGCTGTTGGCATTAAAATTAGTCTATTTATTTGTTTCACTGTGGAGTAAGACCCTCATAAGAGCTCACGTATTTTACTATATTTAAAGCGCATACCTTAAACCATCCTAAATCAAAAACCTTTGCTACACGGCCAAGATTCAAAAACACAACATTACTCTCAAAACACTAACAATGGGTACTTTAAAATGTAAAATCCTCTCATGGTAATTCCAAGAACAATGATTCTGAGGTGTGAAATAGTAGGTACCTGATAATGTTTCAAAGATGTACACAGCCTCGTGATAAATGGGTTTAGTTTTATCAAAGGGGTAAGACAGTTGCCAAACGTAGCCCAACTGTGACTCCACTCCTTTTAACTTGTAGTAGACTAGAAGAGCTATCGGCGTCAGGTTATAAAACCAAACCCCGAAAACGTTCCAGAATGTGTATACTGAAACAAAATATTCTATTCAAGAAAGTAGCAGTTACAAGGGTTAAATAAAAATCTTTTTTTATAGTCAGTCAATATTGCTAGTTATACGGACACGGACACCAGATGGAAATGAATTTCGGACATTATACAGCTTGCATAAATATAAAACTATTCATCATTTAACATCACTGAATAAAAAACATAAAAATACAGCGAGCTTTCAGTATTTTCATGTTAAAATTTACATTTTATGTAGAAACATTGCATTTTGTTTTTAATGTAGGTATATTAACATGCATATCCAACTTACGTATTTGACTTTTCTTTAGAGCCAAAAGACTTTCCCGTTTGATAAGAACTGCTTTCTCATCTGGTAAATAAAGTGGCCAAATATCAGCCAATTCTACAACGAGAAGTTTGAACGTGTTTCGCTTGTACCATATTGTTATCAGTTTTGCAAAACCTATAAGAAAATAACATTTTTATTAACACTAAAATAAGAAGGTAAGAAACTTGAAAATCATAAGCAGTATTCATAATTATTGCTTTCAAATTAAGAATACTGCTTCTTATTTTAAGATTTGTTTTCTAAAACTAAGGAATTATTCTCTTGCGTCTATATAGGGTCTATAGATAGATAATAACTTACTCAGAGTATCGTATCCAGCAATATGTAAGTAACTTCCAATAAAATCTTCAATAGAAGCCGATTTCGACATCTGACTAATAATATAAGCATATTCTCCCAGCAACATTAGAAATAGTAGAGAAGAACAAGTTAGAAGTGTAAAATATTTCAAACATTTTTCATATAAAGTGTCTGGAACATCGTCAGTGAAAGACAGGCCGATTCTACGAATACACAAATTACATAGACGTAGAGTTTAATTTATTTCTTTACGTGCAACAGTATGTCTTCTGCGAAACATTTTAGACGTAATATCAAATCGTAATGTAAACAAACTTTATTCGCAATATATTTATATAGTAACATCAATCCAGTGAAAGTATTTAATAATACATGGAAAATTATAAGTAACTCAAATTATTAGTTTCTAGAGTTCGTAATAACTATATTATGTTAACAAGTTCGACTGAAGTTTCCAATATCAGTGTCTACACGCCCACTATTTACCGAGAGTTACCTTTATAGAACTTTTATATTAGTTTCGAAATAAATCTACTATAGATCTACCTTACCCTATTACGAAATATAGGTACCTAAGTCGGCGAATTATAAGAGTTTTGTCAAAAGAAAATGGTTTCCACCCAGACCTGTCTCAGAATAATGTATCCATTGAAGTGTGTGAAAAAATGAATAACCAACCGATTTACCTAAATGTTCTTATTTGAATAACTTTCCTACAATTCTGGTATATTTTCCTTGAAATCGTAAAATATGAAATCACCGTCGAATTTTCGTTCGACCGGATTCTCCCAACATAATTTCCTTCTTCTCGTTTCTGATCAAAGCTTAAATAATATCGAGGCAATTGACGATTTCGCTGAGTCTTAAGTATATTTCCTACGAATCGTACAGAGCTAAACCAGCACTCCAACCGTCATAGCTACTCTCCCACCGCCCGTCTCTGACAGCTATTAATTAATAACGATTTACATTTTCACTGTTACAGTCTGTTTGATTTCTGACTTAATTATTCCAATTTCACCGCAAACCATGTCAACTGCAATCATTGAATACATCATGTGAGGGTAGACCGTCCAGCGTATATTGATCTCAATATAACGACGACGTTGTTCACCGTAAAATGTGGTTTCAGAGGCAATATTACGCTGGTGTGGTAAATTGTAATTAAACAACGTTACGCACTATTCAATAAGTGTAGGTAAATTGTATACAAGTCTCCATTTGTGTCACAAATTGACAAACAGATATACACTGTAGATGTCAGCAACCGACGCCTTGAGAATATCTAGAATTACCAACAACATCCAAGTCCAAGACAATTATGTAGATTGTTAGTTGCACAAGTAAACGTGCTACACCGCCTTTGGTTTGTAGGTACGTAGCTATAATACCGATATATATTATTGCTAGAATGAACTTTGTCAGTAAATGCGTGGTTGTTATTGTTGCAATTTGTATTTGCTATAGGTACCTCTGGGGTTTTCATCAAACTGGATAGCTAAATACGAAATGGTTTTCCGACTCTTTGATATCAATGAAATCTACAGGGAATATTCATATCATCATACCTAACGCGGGCATTCATTAATCCCATTATTTACATTATTTGATGAAATGTTAACTTTGTTTATTATCCGGTTTAAAATTTTACAAAGCATAAATTGTGCGGTAAGTTTATGACACTTCGTCTTAAGAACTAATGGACATTACTATAATTTCTCCATTTCTATTAAACCTTCCAAAAAAATATTTGTAATCTAGAACTTTATGAGCATGATCACAAAAAAACCCATGAGTTTTTTGTGCTTCTTCTCATTGGAGGGTGCGTTCTGAAGGCTTCATAAGATTTCATGCATGCATGTTTTAATAATCTATACCAATACTAGCTGCCCTACGCGGTTTCACCCGCGTAACTCCCGATCCCGTGGGAATATCGGGATGTAAGCTATCCTATCTCTCAAGTTGGATCGAACTGCACATGGTGTGCAAATTTTATTATAATCGGTTAAGTGGTTTAGGAGTCCATTGAGGACAAACATTGTGACACGAGATTTATATATATTAAGATTATAAAGCTGAAGAGTTTGTTTGTTTGAACGCGGTAATCTCAGGAACTACTGGTTCGAATTGAAAATTTATTTTTGTGTTGGATAGTCCATTTGTCGAGGAAGGCTATAGGCTTTTTTATATTTCGATATTCCCACGGGATCGGGAGTTACACGCATGAAACCGCAGAGCGCTGCTAGTTACTAGATATTTCGACTTTTGGCTTTTGCAACTTTCGACTTTAGGAAAATTAAAACATATTACATTGTTACCAAAATTCCCGACAATGAAATGTTCCCGATGTAAAAGTTTTGCTGGCTTAGTTCACTAACAAACTATTATAAAATCCTTCAAGTTGAAGCAGAGTCGCTGTGTAGGGCTCACCGACTCACCTGTCCGTGAGAGCGGGATTACCGTCCAACTCGCTGGATTTACAGGATCTCGACTTGACCTACTCTCACTCTGTTATACTTTGTTTTAGCTCTCGAGTCACGTGCTGGGATCTGTGAGATTGTATTGTTGCTTATTCAGTCTCAATGAGTTCTCTGCCCAGGGACTTGAGAAATTCTGATGATGATTCGTGTAGACGCGAACGTGTCGAGTGGTTAATGAGTGGTGTCACTAACACTAATTATTGCTTTATCTCATTGCATGCCTCTGTCTCCATACAAACGTAGTCGACTGTTTCCTCCCTGGATAATGACACTAGAGCAAATATTTTTGTTGCTTATAACTTATTACCATCCATGACCATGCCCCTATGTTTTGCTTTTTATTAGTTTTTATGTTTTTTAAATCTTAATTTCTATGATATTTAGAAAATGAAAAAAAAAAGACATAGAGGCATAGTCATGGCAGTTATAGGTTTAATGCAACAAAAATATTTGCTCTAGTGTCATTATCCAGGAAGGAAACAGTCGACTACGTTTATATGGAGAGAGCGCCGGTACCCTTTCACCTTAAGTGAGCGGGAGGGCGGCGTACATTGCATTTTGTGTTTTGGCACTAAGTTCGGAACTAAAAACTAAATATACTTCGACTACTTTAGACATTATTAAATTGATAATCTACTTTGATAAAAAAACAAGCATTTAGTTTTCTCAATAATATTATAATATTATATAGTTGCAGCATATTATATACATTACTAACTCCCGATTAGTAACATCCGATCCAGTGAAAATAAAATATATACATATAAAATATAGCCTATAGCCTTCCTTGACAAATGGACTATCCAACACGCAAATAATTTTTCAATTCGAACCAGTATAGTTCCTGAGATGTGCGCGTTCAAACAAACAAACAAACTCTTCAGCTTTATAATATTAGTATAGATATAGGTAAGGTAGCTATAGTATTGTGTTTGTGTACTGGCTGTTTTAATAGTTCGCAACTAATATAGACTTCTTTAGTTGGTTCCTTTTTGGGCGAGAATGTCCCTTAAAATTAAATTCATTTATTCAGATGTCAATAATCCATGTTATTAGTAACAATCACATGTTCTATGTTAGTAATCAATTAATAGTGTATTAAACTTGTGTAAAGGATAGAGTAAATAACACGATGGTAGTTGGTTCTCAACTCTGAACTGTTCTTTATTGGGGAAAACTTGTGCTTATATACTAATTATCTTATCTAGGTAAACGTAGTCTGTTATTGTTATGATTTGTAGCAAATACAATATTAATTTCCTTTTACATAAACATTTGTCACTAGGTATGTGTCGTCTCCACGTTACGTGTTGACCTATTTAAAATACAATATTAATTTTCTTATTGTAAACATTCGTCATCGTATAGGTACGTTACACACTACACTTGTACCTCAATAGGTAAAAAGGAACCCTTATAAGATCACTTTCTTGTCAGTCTGTCTGTCTTTTTTATGTTATAAAGTTATAAGGCTACCACGCGCAGGCTACAGAAGTCAAGCTTAAAGTAAGCAAAGCTTACAAAGTTAGCTGGCACAATATCAGTAGAAAAGCTCGAAGCTCCTGCAAAGTAACGAAAAATGTAAGGGTGGATTATCTCCTTACACGGTCGAGACGTGAAGTCTCAACGCATTTCATAGATAGATAGATAGATAGATAGATAACTTTATTTGTAAAACACAGGAAGATACAAAACACGACATACACAAATTAAAGTACTTAAGAGGAAAGAGTACCAGGGGCTTTCTCCATACAAACTAATACAAACGTAGTCGACTGTTTTCTCCCTGGATAATGACCCTAGCTAGAGCAAATATTTTTGGTGCATAAAACTTATAACTGCCATGACCATGCCCCTATTTTTTGTTTTTTTTTAATTAATTAATTTTTTTAATTTTAATTTCTATGATAATTAGAAAATGAAAAAAACCAAAACATAGGGGCATAGTCATGGCAGATAGAGGTATATGGCACAAAAATATTTGTGCTAGTGTCAATATCCAGGGAGGAAACAGTCGACTACGTTTGTTTGGAGAGCGCGCAGGTACCCTTTCACCTTAAGGTACAAACGTAGTCGACTGTTTCCTCCCTGGATAATGACACTAGCACAAATAAAATTTTGTGCCATAAAACCAAAAACTGTTATGACTATGCCCCTATGTTTAGGTTTTTTTCATTTTCTAATTATCATAGAAATTAAGACAAAAAAATAAAAAAATAAAAAAAAAAACATAGGGGCTCCCATAGGCATAGGGGCATAGGGGCTGGCAGTTATAAGTTTTATGCAACAAAAATATTTGCTCTAGTATCATTATCCAGGGAGAAAACAGTCGACTACGTTTGTATGGAGAGAGCCTTCGGTACCCTTTCCTCTTAATAGCTAGAAAGTATAAGTTGCACAAATGGGCGGCCTCTCATACTACGAGTATACGTCCACGGAACTCTCTCGACACGCGTTTAAAAATTCAAGAATATCAAATGTTATTCAACCCGCAACCCAATTTGAAATTCAAAAAAATGTTTTCAAAGGCAATATGCGTTGTGTTGATAAAATATGTTTGACTAAAAACAATGTAATTTTAAACATATTCCAAATTACAGTTCTGATCAAATACGTGATAGCAAATTCATTTATGTATTCAAAATATCGTTAACAAACCAATTTGAATTTTAGCTTTAGATTTCAGTATCTGCAATGCACTAAACCGACGAGCATTAACGAAGATCCGAAGACATAATAATGATTTTGTAACGTCAGGGATGTATCAAGGCCGAAGGGGAGTCCCTGGTGTGGATCCATGAATCAAGAGACTCAAGGGCACATTAAGATGCTGAAACTTCTTGACACAAACTTTTATTGGAGACGTAATGCTTACTGAGAATCGTCTGAGGCATAACAATTAACGTTTATTGGACTAGATATTGAGGAAACCTTAGTAATAAATTTGACGCAGTTTTGTGGGTAATTTTGTTTTCTAACTTTCAAAGCAATAATAGATTCTTCTTAACCATATAAAAAACGTTTGAGGCGTGATTACCAAACCTATATAGCTACTATATTACAGAAAATGTCTTGAGCAAGAAATAATCTTCTCCCTATAGACGCTTGAGAATAATTTATTGTTCTTAATAAGTGGTAATAGTAACTGCTAATATTTTAAAGAAACACTTGTTTGTTTAAAATATTAGCAGTATTCTTAATATAAAAATATTGCTAAAAAAACTGCTAATATTTAAAAAATACTGCTTATTATTTTAAGATTTGTTACCAAGAAATTATTCTCTATATGGAGAGGATTATTTCTTGATTCAAGAAACCTTTTTTTCTGAGCCCCTATAAGGAATCTTGATCCATCTCTGAGTAATACTTACTGCAGTGAACGTAGTACGCTTGCGGCTTCCCCTGGCCGTCTGCTTCTCCACTTCAATTTACGTCCAAGCCCACTCCCAATTGAATTCAATTACAGATACATGAATAAACATTCGCTTTTTTACAATCTACGACTTCATTGCAAGCGAATACGAAACCATACAAGGTTTTATTGCAGCTTTGTTAGGTAAATTAAAGGATTTAGTAAGTGCTAAGAGATAACGTCATTGAATAATAAGCCTGAAAACTTCATATTTTTACACAATATAGTCTTGCATTTGGCCTCAACTCACCTGATGGGAAGCGAAGATAGATCTACCATGTAGGATGCAGAAGAAGGTACCCATTTAATCTAAAGAAGACTCCAAGGTTGTTGTTTTGGGAGAACAGCGACTCGAGCAGAGAGTTCCACTTCTTCATAATTATTATTGAACAACGTACGTATCAAAAAGTTATGGCAATTAATACATCTGTTGGTGAAAAAAACAATCGAATAAATAAAGAAAAATAAATGATTTCCGCTGTCTACAACGCTTCAGCCATCGCTCGTCGTGAACTGCAAACGGAAAATACAACAACTATAGATTCGCCCATAGCGTGTGATGTGACTAAGAAAAAAACTGAAGGACCTGTACCGTGGCAAACGGTTGAATTGTACAGCAATATATTGCGTGAGCCATGAACAAATCCCTGCGAACGATGTGCAATAAATCCAACACGGATGACAGATCTCGTAGGCAAACACCAGCACTCTGCCTTTTAACACTTTATATGGAAATGCAAAATACCTCGTGATTTATAACGAGGATGTGTATCATGATCCGGAGTTTCCTTGTTACGCCGGCTCTCCGATTACTTATTATGAAGTGTGTTAAAACGTAAAAACAAAGATGAATGATGTTGCTAGACTCGTCCAATATCCACTAGATAAATTTTACGTTCAAGAAAAATCGTAAAAGCTGACGACGGAGGCCGTGCCGGAAACGGAGTTTTCCTATTTGTAGGACAAACATGGTACCGACTCGTAAAACCCGGAGGAAACGGCCGGATGGAGGTGTCACGGAGGTAATTCCTATGTTACATAACAACATAAGTCAGATTACTTCTATGTTATACATTCTTTACTCATGTGGTTATACTTTCCACAAAGCACCACTAAGTTAATACGCCTATTACATCTCCTATACTTACTGTGCTTTATCTTATCCATTTATAAATGTTACTTTGGATTCAGAGTAATATTTACAGTATATCAACTCAAAAAATAATAAAAAAACTTTAAACAAATGAAAAAAAAATCTGTTTGGGGAAAATTTTAAAATGAGTCTGCCAATAATGGTGTTGCCATATCTTGAAAAATGATTATTTTTTCTGTATACAGGGTTATTGGTAATTATACTAGCACGCCGTTGAGGGCTACTTCTGTGCACCTTAACAAACAAATTTTGTTCTACGACTTTTGGAAATTCGAACATTTATTTGGGTAATTTTCCCAAACTTTAAATTAAGTACATGAATTATTTTAAAGTACAATGAACGCATCAGTAAATTAAAAATAAAGAAGGAGTAAAAATTAAACTTTTATAACACCCTGTCGTTTTTGCGTCGGGTGTTAATAAACATAAATAAGTAATTAATAATAGCATGATTGCATGGAACTTGTAATTAAAAACTAGTTATTGTTGTAGGTACACTTAAAATTATAATACATAGTTAATTAATGAATTGAAATATATGAATGAATCGTGTGATTTGGGCAATAAAGGCTATTTTTGACGTGATAACGACTAATAAATTGATGGAACACCTGTATTCACACAAAAGTGTCATGTTCCGGTAACATGACGCGTCCAGTTCCTGTTGTGTGACGTCATGCGTCCCGTTCCCGATGTGTGACGTCATACGTCATGATAACATGAGAGTATTATAATTATAATAATAATAATATCTCTCATCTGGGCTTGTGTTATGGTGACGAATAGATGATTTATATAAAGGAAAAAACATGATAAGGTACCGTACCGTGAACTAGTGATACTTTATGACAGCAGTCTAACTTTGGGACACCTCCACTTTTTTGCAATCAACATGACGTAACTTAAAATCTTATTAATTTTAACGCATTTAATGATCCTCAAAAAATAAAACAAATGTCATAGAACATTTTGCACTAAAGAAATGTCATCAAGTCAAAGAATTTTTTTTGGCTGTGGTATATTCAAGAAAAGACAAGAAAACACGAAAATTTACTTTACGTGCAAACTTTCTCCTTGTGCCAAAAATTTAACAACTGTTGAGACTTGCAGGTATGTGTTTCCTACGGTGTATTTTATGCTGAAAACGATGGATTATATTGTTTCTCGATAATGCTGTAGTAATCGACATTATTAAGATCATTGTTGAAAATCGCTACTTCATGGGGTAACTTTGTGACGGTTAACATATGGCGGCAGGGTTGCCAGATGAGTTTGAAAATTCCTAAACTAGTAGAAATTAGTCATGTAAAGATTCCTATTAAAATAAATAACGTTATTTACATAACGGCATGCAAATCACTATGTCACAAAGTAACCCCTGACTTTTTTATTACTATGCACATTAATGACTATACTATTGTTGTCACATAGTTACACTGATAATCTTTTTTTGCAGATATATTTTAAGAATGCTTTTTGACCAACGGTTTTTACCGAAGCTGAGGAGAATAGTTTTGTTAGACATTACATTGCTATGTCGAGTTTTTGTTTTCCAGTTATTCCAACAGATTTGAGATGCATTGTACGCGCATACTTCAACAAGTTGGGAAAACGAATTCCGCAGTTCATCAATGCACCCAAAAATGTGACAAAAAGAGGACATTTTGCTGTACCAGAAATATGGCGTTATTTGTTATTCATGTATGTTGTTTTTTGTTTAAAAGTTTAGCATCTTAATTCATTAAAACTATTTTACTAAAAAAAATTGTGATATTTTTCTTTACAACATAATAGTAGAATTTTTTCCAGTGTAACTGGCAACTTTTTGGTTTTTTTAGGTAGATAGACATGCATATTACCCGCCCATGGGGTTAGATTGTGCCAGCGTTAATTTAGCAAAGAACTATTGAGCATTTTTTCATGTGTCACAAAGTAACCCCATGCATGGGGAAACTTTGGTACAGACTTTGGAAGCGTATAAATACTAAAAGATATATAACTTAGGTAAATATTTTTCTTTAGGTGGAAACGCCAAATAATCAAGATTTCTCAAGATTTCTCAATCAAGAAGAGTGTTTTATTTTGATGTAAGTTGAGAAACAAGGAATATATCTTCAAAAAACCTTAAAACTTGTCACAAAGTATCACCAGCCTACGGTATACTTATTTAAAAGAATAACAAAAAAAATATCAGTTTTTCATCGTTTTCTTATGACGTCATCACGTAAAATTATCGTCCGTAAACCAACTTTACAGACAACCATTTGTTTTTTATTTCAGGTAAAACATTGATATTCTTATACAGGGTTATTGGAAATTAATTAGCACGGCGTTAAGGGCTTCTTCTGTGCACCTAAACAAACAACTTTTGTTCTACGACTTTGGAAATTCGAAAAAAAAAATGAAAATTTTGAGGTTATGTAAATTTTTTAAAACAAAGGTCATTCACACCAAGAACAGTAGATGAAACTTAAAAAATAAGTAAAATTTTAAGGTTACTGACCTCTCCGTGTAAGGAACAGCTGATTTTCAGGTAAACCTAACCTCAAAATTTTCAAAAAAATATTCGAATTTCCAAAAGTCGTAGAACAAAAGTTGTTTCTTAAGGTGCACAGAAGAAGCCCTTAACGCCGTGCTAATTAATTTCCAATAACCCTGTAAATCCTCATATTTTCATTTAATAAATATTAATGGTTAGATGAAAGCACTTCAAATCTATTCCATTTAAATACACGAGTTACAAATGAGAAATTACTGAAAGCGTTTTATCATTCCCATTCGTTAATGTTGATTTGTTAGCACATTAAAATGATCCTTATTAAATGGAACGTAAGGCTCAAAGTAAGTGTGTTTATCTCGTACATACATCTCACTTAATTAAGTCAGTAGATACGACAGCGCGTTCGGGTAATTCGGGTACATTTTATAAACATTACGTTTTTTACTTACCTACAACCCAGAAAGAATTTGTTAGGGTATATAAAAAATGAAAACAAAGGTCAGGAAAACAAATGAACATCTGGAAAACATCACGAAAGAGAGAAAAAAACAAATCTTGAGCAAAAAAAACATATACAGGTGAAACTAATAAAAGCGTGTTAAAAATGGTTGTCTGTAAAGTCGGTTTACGGACGATAATTTTACGTGATAACGTCATAAGAAAACGATGAAATATTGTCTTTTTTTTCATTTTATAAGTCTTCTGTTCGTCACTCGTCACCATAACACAAGCCCAGGTGAGCGATATTATTATTATTAAACAATAAAAAACAAACACGAGACGCGTGACGTTTACCATGACGCCGTCATGGTACCGAAACATGATGGTGGCTGTTACCCGGAACAGACACTTTTTGTGAATGCAGTGTTCCATCAATTTACTAGACGTTACCACGTCAAAAAAAAGCAAATAAATTGAAATACATCTGTGAAAATTTCAACTGTCTAGCTATCACGGTTCATGAGATACAGCCTGGTGACAAACAGACGGACGGTGGAGTCTTAGTAAGTAAAAAGTTACCTTTTTACCCTTTGGGTACGCAACCCTAAAAAATCTTGTTCTTTTCATTTAAAACTATGAAGAGGAGAGGTGTCAGGCGGCGCAGCAAGCTACGTCCCCACTGGTGCCCTCTGGCAACGTAGCGCGTAGCGTCTACTCGAGCTATCTAATAAAGCCCTTGTAGAGCCCTCGAGTCGAGAAGTTAATTTACCCAGTGATAATATTACCCCTCTTTATGTTCAGTTGCGTTTTTCAAGTCTCATTACCTGGCCCGCTTTGTTTGCTACGAGGTAATAAGTGTCTACGGAGCTACGACGCGACGGCCGACCGTAGCCTACTTCGTTTCATAACATTCCTTCCTTATTTAGATCTACTTTATGTAAAATTGATGTAACGTTTTAGCGTTCCGTAACTAAAGGGTAAAAACGGGACCTTTCACCACTGTCCGTCTGTTTGTCTGTCTGTCACCAGGTTGTATCTCATGAACCGTGATAGCAAGACAGATGATGTAATAAATTTTGCGAAAGTATAGAAAATGCTAATAAATCTTTTTTTTTTTTGCCTTTTGCTCACAAGATTTTTTAGACTACTAAGAATCCACTGTCCGTCTGTCTACCTGTCTGTCTGTCACCAGGTTGTATCTCACAAGAAATCATGAACCGTGACAGCTAGACAGTTGACAATTTTTTGACCTTTGGGTTTTTAATAATAATAATAAATTAAATTTTATTTCAGAATTAAATTCCATAAGTAGGTACATATTAAATAAAATAATACAAATTAAATTAAATCACATAAATCAAATTACATAAAACACTTAAAAAGAATAAATCAATAAAATAAAATAAGGATTAAAAATTTATAAAAGTCAATGTCAAATTTTATCGCCCATCACAACCCTCATCCAACGGTATTGTATGGGGCAGTCCTGACGCGCGACAATTATCTGCATTTAATAAATTAAAATCTTTATTAAGCTATTGCATAGCTTTTATCGCGGGCTTTGAGCGCGGCGACCGAATCAAGAAATTCCGTAACGAAAATAAAACCTAACACCCCCACTCCGCCTACCAAGTAGCTCGGCCGAGCGTTCGCTTAACGTGTATAGTATGTATATGGTACGACTGTACGAAGCTCGCACGTGCAATAGCTTTACCGCGGCAGACCCGAGTGCCACACGTTTTTTTCTTTAAGAACTTCTTTTGGGGTAACATGCAATGAACTCTATATAAAAACAAATATCTATCTATAATATAAAAATCAATTGCTGTTCGTTAGTCTGGCTAAAACTCGAGAACGGCTGGACCGATTTGGCCAATTCTTTTTTTGTTGTGTTTGTCGTAGTCCAGGGAAGGTTTAAACGGTGAGAATTTAAAGATCGGACTTACGCGGGTGAAACCGCGGGGCGCAGCTAGTCTGTATATACAAATTTGTTTGAGGCGGACACCGAACCCGCAACCTTTTGCGTCGCAAGCGCGTGTTTGCGGACACGCCACAGAGGTCGATTTATAAATCTGATTTATCGTCAAACATGGTTTAACTAAAATCTCCAAAATCAATTTTATAAGCAGTTAAAAGAAGGTTAAATTGTTAAATCCCTTAAGAAGTTACAATCAACATTTGTAAGTAACTTTTTTCCTTAGACCCAATACTTTTCTTTAACGAGTCCCCGCTCCCTGTTAAAAATGCGACGGTCGCTTGATCCCTACTTCCTTTTACTAACGGTTCGTGTATTCAAATGTACTTATGTACATCTAGACCGAATCCCAAGCACACAATGTCCGGGATATTAAATAGAATCCAAGAGGAGGAAAGTTTCTTTACTTTTATATACTTATCTACTTATATAAGGTTATTTTCCCAAATAAGTTTTGCAGTAGCTGTAAGTGTGTTTGTAAATTTTTTTTCAATATGTCATTCATCAAGTAAGTACCTAAGTACCTACTCAACACCTGTGTATTTTTGGAACGATAGTTCCTTATCGCGCGTTGCGAAAGGGGGCTAGACGGAAAAAAATTAAGACCAAAAGTTGTAACGACTCAAGTTGTAACGACACTTTTTGCTATAGTTGTAAGCCGTGCGGTGTGCGCGTGTTTCTCTGTCTGTCTCTCTCTCTCTCATAGAAAACAAGCCAGTTATTTTCGTTTCGTCTTTCTATTTCGTATTGAACAGTGTGGTGTCGCGACGATTATTTACAAAAAAATAAATAAAGAAATTATTTTTTTTATTACACTAAAGTTCAAGTTTTTTATCATAGTAAAATCAGCGTTTGACCACTATTTCACACGATGCGGTCTAAGATGTGGCACGCTTTCCTGTAAGAAACTTATACGCTCGTGACTTAAAGAACCCCAAATAAACGGCAGACGCGAGTGAAGGTAGGAAGACGGCAGTGGGACCAGTGCTCCTTTTGTGGCTGTACTGACCTACGTATCGAAACCGCTTGGCGATACGACTTAGGCCGGTGGGTGATAACAAGCCGCTGCCAAAGCTAACAGGAGATTGCTTCCTTATACCTAAAAAAAGAAAAAATAAATCCCGCCAAGTCGAGCAAAAAAGCGACACGGCCGTAACATCCTTTTCACGAAACAGTTCAGGCCATTTTATTTTCTGAACACATAAAAACAAAATAGGCACATAAAAAAGCACAAAAAAAAGTAGTACAGCGCTCAGAAAAAAGGTTCGTCCTCAGCACGATGCTAGAGCTAAAAACCTCAGCGCTGAACACCTCCTTATTCCTAAAAAATGTAATCAGACAACCATAAGCAAATCTAGTTATACAATCACAGTCTATCGCATCGCATCGAGAATAATAACAGAAGTTATTATAAGCCGAGGCATTGAAATGAGAGCGCGGCCCGAGGGAAACACCCTGTATCCATCTAAAGCTGTGAAAATCTGGTGGCCGGCCCGCGCCACGGGAGGACAATGAAGGCCTGACTCGCCCGTCCGAGATACACACAGTTGTGATTTGGGCTTCATTGTATCTCGCAAAAAGGATTTTGGTACCCTAACTTCAAAGCTACCGGGTGTCGGAAAAACATTTCGTAATTTGATTCATATTTTGATGGGTAGGTAGATCTACTTATACCTTTTTAGGGTTCCGTACCCAAAGGGTAAAAACGGGACCCTATTACTTCGATGTCCGTCCGTTCGTCGTCTGTCTGTCAACAGGCTGTATCTCATGAAAGGGTAAAAACGGGACCCTATTACTTCGATGTCCGTCCGTTCGTCGTCTGTCTGTCAACAGGCTGTATCTCATGAACCATGATAGCTAGAGAGTTGAAATATTCACAGATGATCTATTTCTGTATTGCTGCTATAACAACAAATACTAAAAACAGAAAAAAGTAAATGATTTTTAGTGTTTTTAAATTTTTTAGGTGATGTTTACTATTTTTTTTAGGCAATCTTTTTTTTGTTAAGTATACTAAACTAGCGACCCGCCCCGGCTTTGCACGGGTATATTATGCATGTATTATACATATAAACCTTCCTCTTGAATCACTCTATTTATTAAAAAAACTGCATGAAAATCCGTTGCGTAGTTTTAAAGATTTAAGCATACATAGGGATATAGGGACAGAGAAAGCAACTTTGTTTTATACTATGTAGTGATAGTGATGTGCAAGCAAAAGACTTTTTACTTATATACAGCCTCGTCTGACATACAATATTTTTTGGATTTTTGTTAATTATACTCCCAAAAGGGCAGGCAAAATACTTTTAACCTATACAGCCTCGTCTGACATACAATATTTTTTAGGGTTTATGCATTTGTTTCTGCGTCAGTGGTTAAAAACAGAGTATAATGGTACGGAATCATTCATGCGCGAATCCGACTCGCACTTGGCCGGCTTTATTTTATTTAACCCCACCACACCCTCATAAGTTTGACTATTATGTTTGTCTACAACTACATATTTTATTTTGTATGGAGTTGCCCTAGCAGATGATTCTATTTGAAGGCGATTTTAACCCATGATGCAAATAAAAGAGGTTATTGTAAGTTTGACCCTATTTGTAACTCACACATGAGTGAACTGTGAAAAATCTGTGCCACGTCATACTATTTGCATATTATTTATTTAGCCATTTCAAAGTTGAGTCTACATGAATCGGCGGATTTTGAATGTCTATTCAATAACTTTTTACGTTGCATATAGGCTGTAAATTTGAGTGAAATTGTTTCGTTGCTTGATAGTGGAAAACTGTGAAAAATGGCATGAAAGAGCTTTCGAGAAATGAAATAAAATTCTAACCTGCAGTTTTTAAACCTCGTCGTTACTGAACGGAAATGCCTGGAGCAAAGCACTTCATCGTATGTTTTAGAAATCCTGTCTCTATTTTAATTTTATTTTTATAATTAAGACTAAGATAAGGAAAGCATAGAAAGTAGACAATGGTTCCTTTTTCTTTTAAATAAGGTTGTTATTTTTTAAGTAAGGCTGCGAAATTGAAATCTTAATCTCACCGAAATTAACATTTGAGCTGACACAACAGAATTGAAAATGAAATTTTAATTCGGGTAATATTATTAACAATTTATTTAGTAAGTAAGTAAGTATACAAGGTAATGGAGGAGGGAAGTGGGTAGGTAGATCTAATTAGTAATTTCCTCTCTTCGCCTCCGACTCGCTAAGTGTTTGCTTTAATTCAAGGATCCCTTTGAGTGCTTAAAAACTTTGCAGTACTTTATTTTCCTCAAAGCGGAAGGTCGTCGTGAAAAATTACAAAAATATTACTTCACTACATAGTATAAAACAAAGTCGCTTTCTCTGTCCCTATATCCCTATGTACCTATGCCTAAATCTTTAAAACTACGCAACGGATTTTGATGCGGTTTTTTTATTAGATAGTGATTCAAGAGGACGGTTTATATGTATAATACATGCACAATATAGCCGTACGAAGCCGGGGCGGGTCGCTAGTAACACATAATGTTATAGTCTCTTCTAACTTCTAAACAAATAATATATTCTTGTTTCTATTTAAATTCCCCGTTCCCGTACGAATTTCCGGGAATATTTTACGTGTCTATACGCATCATAAAAATATTCCTCTTCTGGGTTCTATCTAACACGTTGTGAATAGGTAATATTTGTCCTGAAAAACATATTTGACGAAATTTTCATAATATGTAGGTAACAAAACTAAAAGTTGTTAGGGTCTATCGCAAATGGTGTCCGCCTTTCGAATAACCCCTTCGAAACATCAATAGGAGACCGTCTAACTCAAACACCTTAGCAGGAAATTAGTTTTTTTTATTGGCTCCGATCTTTTTACTGGCTGACGACAAAAGAGATAGGACATTTCGTCCTCCCTGCTCTCATTACCACTGAAATTTCCAATTGATTGAATACAAGCCAAAGGAAAAATACAATTTAAAAGTAAAACGTCTCAAGGTTTGCTCTGAAATTGAATTTGGTGTAGGTATTCGTATCTCGATTGAAAAAGGTCAGTTGAGACCTCAATAAACACTTCATAATTTCTATTGAAATGTTCCAAGGCTTTTACGTGATTTTTATTTGAATGCGGTGAAGTGTTGATGTTTTATTAAGACAGACAAATCATTATCTTTTAGATTTAGTTTTATAATTTTTTACATTACTTACGATGATTACTTATAAAAAAAAAACAATCAAATCTCTCGCTGTAGATCGTCTCAGATGAAATCGAAACTAGATAAACTGAAAACAACAGTCGGCAACAAAAAAACTACCTAACTCGTAGAATAGTTATCACACCAACGCGAACGTTTTGCCGAGAAGCACTCAAACAAGCATTTTTGTCTGAAGCACCATTGAAATGGTACTTTCCACAGCGCCCTCGCTCACACCTTTCTAGTGTTGATACGAGGGGCGGCTGGTAAAATCCACGGTCTCACTTTTTGTCAAAGTTGAAGAAATCAGTCATCAACTTATATCAGATAACCTGCATTTTAGTTCTAAGTGTCACAAATATATGAGGATAATGATTTTGCTATTAAATTAGTGGATTTAATGCCGTAACAATGTCCAATAAACACTTAAAAATGGCAGGCGCATACTCGCCAACTCTCAGACTGGGCCACCCTAATCATGGAGGTTCGAAGACCCTAATTGATGATATTATTATCTATAGCAAGCCGCGAATTTATCAGCCGCCCCTAGCATCGTCGAATGAAAGAACACAATAAGAATTTCAACTGAAACAATATTATAACCGACGTTTCACCCAATACGTAACACGAGTAAGTACTCTACCAAGTTCTATTCTCTTAAATTATTTGTTGAAATTGAAATTATGATATAGGAAATCGATTTGAATCAATGCTGTATATTATTTGGTAATCTTGTCTCTGCCTTTTTCTCAATTTATTTAGGGTAGGCGCACTACGTCCAATAATACTTACCTAAAGTTGTCTTCTAGGACACCTACGGAAGGAATTGGGGTATAGCTCCGTATAGCGGCTCTTACTCTATCTAGCAAAATAAATATTCCTTTGTGTAAAAAAACTTGAAAACTTAAGCCCTGCTAAAAATATATAAGTACCTACCTACTTATCTACACTTTCTAAAAGAAAATAAAATCGTCAACGTTTATCTTTTGCAATTTAAAGGATTTCTAGACGACGACGAAGGGAATATTGGAGAAAATACAACACAGCTTTTTATTAATACCTATCATGACTGTTATCGCTGAGTCAAGTGCACGGTGAGACGTTCTCAATTGAAGATCACATAGATAGGGCACACCACCCTTCGCTTCTATTCAGTAGAAACAAACGTCCTTCATTTAACCTATTTAGCTTTGCAAAATATTGAATTTAAATTTGAAAAAAAAGTTTAGGTACGGTTACGAAAAGCAATATGCAAAGTGCTATAATTTTTTTTTTTCATTTTTGACTTCGGACGGTTGATTGGCTGTGTTACGACATGGTTACGACCACGTTACGACCATGTTACGACCATAATATAAGTTTTCGTGGATACAATTCTTTTTCAAACCTACCTACTTCAAAACTTATCAATTAATATCTATCTCAATGTCAATTTCACTTCTATCAAAAATAGCAGATATCTATGCATTCAATGTTGCTATTGTCAAAGTCAAATTTTGCCCTCCCCTGAGTTGTTCTGTTTATTATGACGATTTTTAGAAAATATATCTCTTATACCAGATGAACCAGTTATTTAAATTGATATGCGTCTTAGAATTGTCTATAAAATACCTACTATTTATTTTAACTTTAAGCAGATGTTTACACGTAACAAAAGGAGGACCACGAGATTGGGAAACTATTGAAATGCTTGCAGAACAACACCCTTACATAGTTTCTTTACTAAACGGCACCAAACATTACAATTGCACAGGAACGATCATTAGCGAAAGAACGATTCTTTCTTCAGGATTTTGTATAGGTAATGATCCAAAATTTGTAGCGACCGGAATCGCAACAGTTGGAAGAAAGATAAATAAAAATTATTTAATAGAAGTAGCTTATACAAGGTTACACGCAGACTACGTGTTTGAAATGAGAGCAATGGAACCGAACGTTACACATATGCACAGCAACATAGGCGTCGTGATCGTCGTACGACCTGTCTTAGAGCTCTATCATCCCAAAGCGAGCATCGGAAACTTCTTTGCTTCGGAGTTAGAAGACGTGCACCTAAAAATCATCGGTTTTGGTAAACTGTCAAGAACATATTCGTGGGTATTGCAGTACCAAGATTACGTTCAATCACCGTGCGCTAATCCAAAATGGTACTACTGCATTTGTGGAAAGGAAAAAGCACGTTTGCGGACTTATGAAACTGAGTTCGGTAATGGTGCTCCCGTTCTGTACGGGTCGGAAGTAGTGGCAGTTACTGCAGCTACTTGTGGCACGTTAATGCTAAGGACGGCTGCTGAGAAATACAACATTTTCACGATTCTAGGGCCCTATTTGGCGTGGATCAAAAAATCTGAACATACTATGAAATTAGTTGCTGAAAATAAAACAGTACGTAATTTTAATCCAATATTTTGTATGAACATTATTATTTTTATACTAATAAACTATATCCTCAATTAAATTTGTATGTATACTTAATTCAAAGTTTAATCAGGAACCTAGAGTTCACCTATTAGCACATGAGTAAATTGGGTACCTTTTTTGAAGTAGGTAAGCATTAAACTGCTTTGTAGGATAATCTGGAAATTATCGCTAATATTGCCGTGATAATAACCATAACACCATTTAAAAACACTTTACATAATCACGTCATTGAAGAAACATGGAACTACGAAACAGTAAAGTGATTTTAAGACAAACTCAAGAATAGGAAAGCAATACGGAATGTTGAACATCATTATTTTATCGTTTTAAATTCATGTTGAGGAGGGCGTTGCACCTATTTATTGCAATGTGTTCTATTTTCAATCCAATCTAGGAATTGAGTTCTCGAGCAGAGTGCGTTTTAAGGTACTGTACAATAATAAATAAATACTTAGTATTTATTATTTACTCATACATAATGGAATATAAAATCCGACTCAAAATCCAACTAACTATTCGAACATATAATTTTACGTTTTTTTTTTTTAACAAATTGTGACTTCCGAATGCAAAGAGTTTCATATTGTTTTTTTTTAACTAACATATAAAACATGTAGAAACATATTTTCTATGCATAATATAGATTCATTTACTTGTGGAGTCAAAAATAAGGATGTGATTTATCTCAAATTGTTAACGTATCTATCACGTGACTAACTTTGTTCTAAACAGCTTATCAGTGTAAGATCATCAATATAAAGCAACTAAATTTAAGAATAAATATTTAACAAAAGATATCGTTAACTTTGACCTCACTTCGAGATAACATAATAGTATTTTAGCCGAAGTAAGTTATCTCGTAACATCGGCTGCGGTCGCTTGTTTGGATCTAAGTGTAGTGTTGGAGCTTTACGAGCGTAACAATAAAAGTAAAAATGAATTCCATCAGGATTTTAGTCAGAAATATGAGCACAAGCATGGGATTGAAGCCTCTACAGAGAGTAGGGATAATAGGTGTGCCTTTTGAGAAAGGACAGAAAAAATATGGAGTGAGTGTCGCACCGGCAGCCATGAGATCTGCGGGGCTAATTGAACATCTAGAAGAAATAGGTAACTATTGACAAAACCACTAAATATTAACTTGAAAGGTAACTTTAAATCACTATCACTATCATCACTACATAGTATAAAACAAAGTCGCTTTCTCTGTCCCTATTTCCCTTTGTACGCTTAAATCTTTAAAACTACGCAACGGATTTTGATGCGGTTTTTTTTAATAGATAGAGTGATTCAAGAGGAAGGTTTATATGTATAATACATGCATAATATAGCCGTGCGAAGCCGGGGCGGGTCGCTAGTGTATACTAAAATGCTTTTACGATTTTTTTTAATTTTTTGATTTAATTAGTAGTAGACATGTTTACCATAAAAATATTCTATGATGATTTTGTATAAATACTAGCTGTTACCCGCGACTTCATCCGCGTAGAGTTTGAATTTTTGCAGATTCTTATCGGATGCCTACGTCATAACACACCCTCCATGTTTCAGGTCTCTACGATCAGCGGTTTTGGCTGTGCGTTGATCCGTCAGTCAGTCATTCATTGAGGACAAAGCAATAAAATGCTTTGTGGACAAAGCAATAAAATGTATAGATTATTGTAAGAACAATAATCCTTTAATTTTCAATTTAAAAAGACACAAATGAACTCTGATTTGTTTCAACAAAAACCCACCCAAAATGAAATCTTAGTCAAGAACAGTCGAACCGTTCCACAAGTTAGATTTTCATTTAAAAGTTTTTCGTTCAAAAAGATTGGCTTATTGAATTCGAAAAATCAATTTCAAATTCCATTAGAGTTTCTTCTAAAACCAACACGTAATTTATTTTTTCTGTTATCGCAGTGGGATTGGACGTTAAAGACTATGGAGACGTGGAAACTGGTGCGTTGGATGAAAAGGTGAAAGTAGCCAATATGAATCACCTTTCTTTGGTATCAGCATGTAATAAGAAGCTCTCGGAAAAAGTCACTGAGGTGTTGAATGATAATCGAATAGCAGTCACTATAGGAGGAGACCATTCCATTGGTGTTGGTAAGTACAATACACGTTTAAAAGTCCAGTACCAGCGTTACGTTTATAATCCTGTGCCGCACTATTTTAATCACACACAGACGCACTCCATACAGTGTAACTACACAATACCATAACGTGAGTCACTGCTTACTACTCAAGTAATATACGACCCAAAACTACTTATTTAAACGAATCAATTCCCTAAACAGTATTTTTTATCTTCATGCTAACATGTTGAAAATAATAATCACACTGAGTACTTTTCATTCAAGTATTTATCTTTGTGTGTTACGTCTAGGTATTAAAAGAAGGTCGTAAGTCCAATACTTGTTTATAGTATTATTGTAGCAAACTGATAGTTAACATAAGACGCATTCTGTGCATAATCACATTGCATAGTAGTTGTTAGTATGATTATCATGTTCTAAGTTTGTCGTTTAACTTTAGGCACTGTCGACGGTCATTACAAGGTAGACGCAGACATGATTCTCATCTGGGTAGACGCCCACGCTGACATCAATACAAATAAGACGTCCGACTCTGGCTCGGTCCATGGTATGCCGGTCGCTTTGCTGGTCAAAGAATTGTCAGACTACTGGCCCTATCTACCTACAATGGACTGGCAGGTTCCAAAGTTCGTAAACTAATTAATAATTATAAATAATTTACACGTGAATCTTTCAGCTTAAGGTGAAAGGGTACCTGCGCTCTCTCCATACAAACGTAGTCGACTGTTTCCTCCCTCCCTGGATAATGACACTAGCACAAATATTTTTGTACCATAAAACCTATAACTGCCATGACTATGCCCCTATGTTTTGATTTTTTTCATTTTCTAATTATCATAGAAATTAAAATTAAAAAAAATAAAATAAAAAAACAAAAACAAAAAAAATAGGGGCATGGTCATGGCAGTTAAAAGTTTTATGCACCAAAAATATTTGCTCTAGTGTCATTATCCAGGGAGAAAACAGTCGACTACGTTTGTAATAGTTTGTATGGAAAAAGACCCCGGTACCCTTTCCTCTTAACAAACCCTCCCTACCAATAAAAAAAACCCACATTGGCGGGGCGTGCATTTTTGGACAGAAAGATTTAAGTATATCTTTTCTTAGCAAAGATTAATATCCTACCTATATTCCATTTAGGACATTCATGAAATTATATTTTTTACGTTTAATGTTACATTTATCTACAAAATTGCTTACTAGGGACCTACCAAATTGCTAATTCAGGCTAGGATAAAATACGTAGTCGTTTTCACGACCGTAGCTATTAAAACTTTTAAGACCGCGCTTAGCCGTTATATGCGAAGCTTTAAAACTGCCAATTTTGCATTAAGAGCTCCTTAAGATAAACGTGTTTCAGATTCTCGATAAAAAATCTGGGTTACGTTGGTCTTCGGTCGGTTGACGAGTATGAGAGACTGGTCATACAAAAGTATGATGTTCCAGCATTCGCCATGGAGGATATTGATGAGTAAGCAAGTATTTTACAACTATGAATCTTTAAGGCATATTTTCAACTGGAGATGGTTGCCTGCTTTGTTTTCATAAAACAAATTATTAATAAATAAATATTGCAGGACATTACACACATCGCCATCTAGCCCCAAGTTAAGTAACTAGACTTGAGTTATGACACCGAATAATACTACTTATATACTTTTATTGTGTAAATATATACTTATAATACATAGAAACAACCAGACCACAGACAAATATCTAAGCATAAATAGTTGTCTGAGGCGGGAATCGAACCCTGTGTTTGGCAGTCCGGCATAGTGACCATTGTGCCAACTGGGTCGTTTTTAACACGCTTTTATTAGGTCGACCTGTATGTAACTCTATGTAATCAAATCTTGCAAGTTAAATTTGATCCACTTCCCGTTTACCGATTGAGCTGAAATTTTGCATACATGTGTAAATCACGTGACAATGCAATATTATGATAACATGGTGCTGATCTGATGATGGAACTGGAAAGTGGTCATAGGAACTTCGCAATGAAACGACACAACCCCATCGAGTTGGGCTCGTTAGAATCGTCTTGACGAGTATTTAGTTATCAAAGACCAAAAAGTATAAAATATATTATTAGTTTAAAAAAACTAAAAAAAACACGCTTTAATAAAAAATCCAACTAAAAAATAGAAAATAAAATTTAATAAATTTGGATTAAGAATATTGTAAATAGTAAGCGTGTTACATTGTGATTGCAAAAGAAAAATAATAAAGGTGTAACATCACAATGTAACACGCTTACTATTTACAATATTCTTAATCCAAAATTAAATTTTATTTTTTATTTTGTTTTTGGATTTTTTATTAAAGCGTGTTTTTTTTTGTTTTTTTAATTTCTTTATAAGTTTTTTACTTTCTAATTTTGCAGGCACGGCATTAAAAACTCTATCTTACATGTATTAAAAAAGCTAGATCCATACAATAAAAAGCCAATCCACGTTAGCTTTGACATCGATTCTCTAGACGCACTTGAAGCTCCAAGCACTGGTACTCCAGGTACGTAAAAAATACGAGTAAGAATAGGTACATAAGGATTATTAACATTAATAAATAAGACTGCAGTCCGCATACATTTTTAATTAGTTTTCTATGAATGCTCTTAGATTCTATAGTCGCATGTGTATTAAGAGGAAATATACCTGGTCGCTTCTCCATACAAACGTAGTCGACTGTTTCCTCCCTGGATAATGACACTAGAACAAATATTTTAGTGGCATATAAAACCTAAAACTGCCATGAACATGCCCTTATGTGTTATTTTTTTATATTTTTGGGCCTTATCGCGCGTTGCAAAAGGGGGCTAGACGGAAAAAATTAAGACCAAAAGTTGTAACGACACTCTTTGCATTGTAACGACACTTTTTGTGTGTGGTGTCGCAACGATTATTTACAAAATAAATATATATATACAGGGTTATTGGAAATTAATTGACACGGCGTTAAGGGCTTCTTCTGTGCACCTTAACAAACAACTTTTGTTCTACGACTTTTGTCGAAACTTAATACATATCCCAAAAAAAATATTTAAGTGTTTCGCGTACTGTCTGGTAATTTTCTATGGCTATGCGGCAAGTGCGCGCGCGCGATCGGCACGGGGCGCACTGCGTGCGACCCGATCGGGTTGTACCATACCTACTATGATTGATTCTGTGACGTAGACGTAGAGTTGAGTATTATTTGAAGTGTTGGATTTAATTTTTTATTTTTGTATGGAATATTTTTATAATGAATTTCCAAAAGTCGTAGAACAAAAGTTGATCGTTAAGGTGCACAGAAGAATCCCTTAACGCCGCGCGCCGTGTCAATTAATTTCCAATAACCCTGTATATTATTTACTTCACTAATTAATCGAATGGAACTTTGTTCCATCCGGGTCTCCCTTGACACCTCTCAAGATTTTTTGTTTTTTTTAAGACTCTTACTTCCTATAATAATTAGAATATAAAAAAACCAAGACATAGCAGGGCAAGGTCCATTGGTCATGACAGTTATATTATAGGTTTTATGGCACAAAAATATCGGTTCTAATGTCATTATCCAGAGAGGAAACAGTCGACTACGTTTGTATGGAGAAGCGACCGGGTACCTTTCCTCTTAACCGAAAACATCAACTTCGTGATTTGATTACCTATACGGAGCCTCGTTAATTTAACCATATACCTACCTTCAGTATTTTCAATAAACTGAAACACTCGTAAAGATTAAATTTTAACAACCCACTGCGCATACTGTTCTGCGGAAACCGCCACTGCCGGAACCCGATTTACATCCAAATGGTTTTATCAATGAGAACTTACTTTTTACGAGTCCACTGCTCTACCCGCTCTCAATGTGAAATCCATTAAAAAATGCTAAACTGATTTTTTCAGTGCGAGGCGGTCTCACTCTTCGGGAAGGTATCAATTTGATGGAAATCATACATTCTACGGGACGTCTTAGGGCAGTAGATCTCGTGGAAATAAATCCGGCTTTGGGAGATGAATCGGATCGGAAAAAGACCATCGAAGCAGGCATCGCTATTCTTAAGGCAGCATTGGGGTACCCAAGACGCGGAACAGCACCTAGAGGAGTTTTAGATATGCCTAAACAAACATTTCACAGCGGTGCCGGTGCAAATGCAACACATCATACACAATGAAGATTTTAACGCCAAAGCTTATCTTAATATTATGTGGTAAAATGAACAGCGATACTCAAACCAAAATACTGACATTACACCAAACTTTGTTATACTTAAATATAAACCAGTGGACCGAAGTAATAAAAAGCCAACTTTAACTGCTCTTATCTTACCGAACTGTCAGCTAATCTCAGACGTTTCGGTTAAATAGTTGAAACACGAATTTGCTTTTTGTTTTCCAATAAAATATAAATTAAAAGCAAATGTACAATCAACGTTCAAAAGTCCACCGGCACCGTAACGTTTACAATCCTGTGCACCACTATTTGAACATTATAACAATGTAACCTGTAAATCGATCGGTTGGTGTAGCGCGTGGCGGCTTATACAACTGAAGACAGGTAACATGTTGAAAATAATAATCACACTGAATACTTTCCAAGTATTTATGTTTGTGTGTAACGTCTATTAGAAGAAGGTCGTAAGTCCAATACTTGTAGTATTATGGTAGCAAACTGATAGTGCACTTATGACGTATACTGTACATAAATCCATTTTAATTACAAACAAACAAAGGTATTTCAATTTGATTTTCGATTTCATTTGTTGAACTTAATCGGCGTGTCCAACAGATTGGTACAAAGGGTTTACGATTAACATATACAGCACACATACTGTATGCAATAAAGGTGCGATTTTCGTCAGACTTGTGTATTATTGGAAATTATTTATTACTTTGTAATGGGTTACTTCATTTATTTATTTAAAGCATTGGTAAGTAGCTATCTCTACAGCTATTTAAGTAACTAAATTACTATACTTATCTATTGAAATGAATAAGCAACAAACTATACTTTTTACTAAGACTTCACCGTCCGTCCGTCCGTCTGTCTGTCACCAGATTATATCTCATGAACCGTGATAGCTAGATAGTTGAAATTTTCCCAGACTATACAGGGGGAATTTTTAATGTGGGCCTTCAGGGCTATATCCTAAACTATAAGAGATAGCGAAAAATGCTGAAAGGAGTTGCGGGCCCGATTTTGATAAAAACTAAAACTGCATCATTAGATTTTTCAAAAAGTCATTTGTCTAGCCAGGAATCGAACCTGTTGATTTTGCAAAAAAATAATCATCCTATATTTTTATACCAATCGATAGTGTTGCTGATAGAGATCAATTCCTGTGCGCGATTCCTACTTGCACTTTGCTGGTTTTTGTTTTCAAGTATAGGCTTCGCACTATTTTAGAAGTTTTGTATTTTTTTTTAATCTTTAATTCATCATCTTTTTTTCACGTGCTTATTCTGCTAAGTTTTTTGATACAAGAAGGGAATGTCACTTCACTTCTGTATTCACTTCACTTGCGGTACAAACGGAGATAAAAATCCGCCCGGGCGGCGGTTTCTTTATACATTTTTAATATGGCGCCATCTGTCGGAGCAGTTGATGAATTAAACATATAAAATGTCACCAATATTTTTTTTTTAATTTTTACTCAAAGCTAGGTTTGCCATCTTTTATTGTCGCATAAAAAATCATCAATCATCATACTTACTTTTATGATAGATAATATAGCGTTTATTTGTTCTCCAAAACTGCCATGCAATGACTTAATCTTTTTTTTACAACATTCTCTAACCAAAGTATTAACAACATGTGTGTCTAAATATATTTTATTTTTTCCATAGATTTTAGCAATAGTTGCAATTCACGCAATAGAACCGGAAAAGGTGAAACTAGCTGAAGGCGAAATGAAAGAAATCATCGACAAATACGTACAGAACATTTCCGACATCGAAAACCAATACGTTATCAACAAGAAACTATCGAAAGCTATCGCACGCTACTTCAAAGGAAAACTCAATCTATTCCCGCTTTACAAAATAAATTTGAAAATAGACAAAACCCCCGTCAAAATACCCTGGACTTTAGGAGAACCTGAAACAGACCCAAATATCAAAACGAGGCAGTATTCCGTTGAAATTCCAAAAACAAACACAAGTTAGGCGTACCATTCATATTTTATTTGAAGCTCATATTGATTCTATTCTATTATAATTATATGTGAACGTTGTGCTCCGTTAAGCTAAGTCACAATGTGGTCGGCCGACGAATGATGGCCCCCAGCGGAAATTGGTGGGGATGGTTTGCGCATGTACAATCGCGCACAGAATTACTACAACCTCATCGTCATACTTTACCCTCGTTTAATATTTTGCCCAACCCGACAAACATTTCTTTAAATTAGAAAATTAGGCAATGTATTGCACCGGAACTAAAATGTCATTGAATTTTAATGCATTATGTTATCCAATTTTTCAATTTAGACTTAGGCAAAGCATGTGCGCGACAGTACTTAGACGACTAAAGACGTGCGGGAGCGGGACAGAGCGCGGCTAGAGACGTGTGTGCGGGACAGAGAGCGATGATGTGAGCAACTGATCCTCCCTTCACCCCTGTCCCCCCACCAAACGGATATTACAATTGAGTTCTGCGCATACCCCTTCCACCTTCCGCCAGAGGCCATGATTCGCTGTTTGACCTATAATTCGTAAGAGCTACAAGAAGACAATCTAGGACGCCTTATTCTAAGAACACAGTTGGAATTTCGAATCAATTTTATGTAATATGTTTCAGAGTTTCAGTGTCTAAAATAAACATTCATCGTATTTCTATCAAATACATTTTTAATAATTTTCACAGTAGCTTTTCCCGCGGTGTCATCCGCAAGTGATTTGTAGCAAAAACAAAACGCTTATTACATAAAGATATTAACAGTATTGATCCAAATTCCTTGGTAAACATTTATAATTAATTCCAAAAATTTTGTATCTCTTACTAATGCTAAATTGTAAAATGAAATGAAACAACGTATACCGACAAATCTCACTTTAAGGTACTTAAATGATTGACTGAACAACTCCAAATCGTCCCATTGTGTAATGACATACTAATTAATAATTAGGGATGATTCTCATTAGACCGGGGCGTGCCGTATACGTGGCCCGGACGAGACACGGATTTGAAACGTTACATACATTTTGTATGAAGCAATTTATATTAAACCGTGCATGACCACGCCCGTCTAGGTACTCCACGGATCCGCCCCGTTCCCTTAGCAGCTGATAACCCGGTGTAATATAAACGTGCAGCACAAACGGACTCCGCTCCGGACTCGGCCTGATCTAATGAGAATCACCCTTAAGAGGAAAGAGTACCGGCTCTCTCTCCATACAAACGTAGTCGACTGTTTCCTCCCTGGATAATGACACTAGAGCAAATATTTTTGATGTGAAACATATATAGCCGCGCGAAAAACCGATTTCTGGCGTGGCGACGCGTCGCCACGCTATATGATGGTATATATATAAGTACAGTCTATATGCAGTAGTGTGTACGGTGTGCACACCGTAATCAACTGTGCGATTCTATCACAATCTGTTCTTTTCTGCATATTACTTTTACAAAATAATGTCGATGTTTCACATCTGCCAGGCGTCCCGTGACGGCTCACATTTTTTAATTTTTTAGCATAAAACATATAACTGCCATGACCGACCATGCCCCTATGTTTTTTTTGTTTTTAACTCTTACTTTCTATGTTAATTAGAATATGAAAAAAACATATTCTTACTATCACAACATATGCAACAGAATGCAACAAAAATATTTGCGCTAGTCTCATTATCCAGGGAGGAAACAGTCGACTACGTTTGTATGAAGAGAGAGCCGGTACCCTTTCCGCTTAATCACTTGTTTCATCTGATATAAATAATATATATATAACAAAAAAATAGATTCATTGCTTTAGGAATGTAGGTGTTAAAATTTTGGTCAGTATCAATCGAGTACAAGTATATATTTAGCTATATTTAATCAGTAAGTGCAACCCTTAATAGGCAGCACGCAAAGAACTGTATATTTCTTTAACTACATTCAAATTCCGATTGCAATGAAGCACGTTTAAGAGGAAAGGGTACAGGCTCTCTCTCCATACAAACGTAGTCGAATGTTTCCTCCTTGGGTAATGATACTACAGCAAATATTTTTGTTGCATAAAACCTATAACTGCCATGACTATGCCCGTATGTCTTGGTTTTTTCATATTCTAATTATCATAGAAAGTAAGAGTTAAAAAACATAGAGGCTTGGTCATGGCATTTATAAGTTTTATGCTAAAAAAAATATTTGCTCTAGTGTCATTATCCAGGGAGGAAACAGTAGACTACGTTTGTATGGAGAGAGCCGATACCCTTTCTTCTTAACTACTGATATTTAATAACATTACCTAATATAGTTACAAATAGAGTTCTAAAAACTACACAAGGTATAACAAGAGGATTTGACACTAGAGAGAAAAGTAGGTGTACGTAGATTTTTAGTAATAAATCCCCTTGCCGTTTATATGTTGTAAAACTACATAAATATATATACACACATGTTATGGAACTACAGAAGAGAAGTCATAACAGAATTAACAATTAATATGCTAACAGATTTATCTATACTAATATTATAAAGCTGAAGAGTTTGTTTGTTTGAATGCGCTAATCGCAGGAACTAATTGTTCGAATTATAAAAATCTTTTTGTGTTGGATAGTCCATTTATCGAGGAAGGCTTTAGGCTACATAACATCACGCTGCGACCAATAGGAGCGAAGAATCAGTGGAAAAAAACGGGGAAAATTATTCATCTTTAAGGGCTTCCGTCGTTTGTTTGAACGCGCTTATCTCAGAAACTGCTAGATCGAATTGAAAAAAAAAAATAGGCTTGTTTATCCCGATATCGGGGCTTACGCGGATGAAACCGCGGAGCGGAGCTAGTATAGATATAAACTTAGTTAACATAGGTATGTATAAATGAAATTTAGCACCTTAGAAGTTGACCTGAGGTCGGTAATGTTTCTGGAACTTGTTAGCTTTTAGCGAAAGCTTCATCTGCCATTTAGCGTGGACGCGCTTCATGAAGTGAATATCTCGAGCTTTGCTGTAAAAATAAACAAAAATTTAGATTTTTAAGTTTTTTCGGAAGTACTTTGAAGGTTAATAAAATGTATTTTGTCTTACTTAAAAAAAAAACAAGTTTACGAGGAATAAACTTCCCAATTAATCACTGAATAAGTTATGAAGCTTAGCTCTAAGATCCCTCACGGGAAATATAAGCTTCTATAGAAAAAACTTAATTGATATAACCCGTTTGAGAACTCATAGAGAGGGTCAACAGAGGGTTAATAACACCTATCTTTTTTTTGTGCTGAAGTTAAAAAAAAGCATTTGTAAAGTTATTCCTATTACAATAAGACCTGAGGTCTAAGTTATAATAAATTAATATTGCAGGACAATCCACACATCGCCATCTAGCCCCAAGTTAAGTAACTAGACCGAGATTTGCACCCACGACCTTCAGAATGAAAGTCGAGGTATCTATCAATAAGCCAACACCGCTCTAAGTTCGGGGTATATGACGACCCAGTTGGCACAACGGTCACCATGACGGACTGCCAAATACAGGGTTGCGGGTTCGATTCCCGCCTCAGACAAGTATTTATACTGAGATATTTGTCTGTGGTCTGGTTGTTTCTATGTTTTATAAGTAAGTATATATTTACAAAAGAAAAGTATATAAGTAGTATATCCGTTGTCTAGTCTAGCACCCATAACACAAGTCTAGTTACTTAGCTTGGGGTTAAATGGCGATGTGTAGAATGTCCTGCAATATTTAGTTAAGTATTTATTATTATTTATATCCCATTCAAATTATATTTCAAAGTTCGTAATACTTACTTAGCAGCTAGTGCTTGTTCTTTCGGCGCCCATCCTAGAGCGCGATAAACTCCCAACAGCCTGTGCAGTTTGCGGTCAGATTTCTTAACCAATGCTACACTGTTGCGATTCACATTCTGTTTGTAGTACCTTAAAATGTAAACATCGAATTTGATTATCTCAAACATGTAAATTGGAAATATTCTTATTATTTTCGATAACAGAACACGCAAAGTATCGAATTTACGGACAAAGAAACATTGCAGGAGCGTTTTTGAATTTGGAACATTACGACGCTCCAGCAATGTTGTATGAAATGGCGTGCTGGGGTTATTAAATACTCTTTGATTGGATCTCTTTTATCAAAGTATAATCTCTTTGCTTTGTACAAATTGCGTTCACGTGGCTGTATTGTCATAAATGTGTTTGCCTTTCGACGTAGACGATAAATAAAAAGATAGCGACAAAGCTAGAAACTCTTCTGGATTAGTTATTTAAATGAATAATTATAAATTTAATCATTAAAATGAGTTCTAACGCGACGGTTCGGAGAGTGAAATGGAGATCCACCAAATTTAAGATCAGAAGCCAAATTGGAAATGGAAACCTGCTTCCAGCAAAGTCAAAAGAAGAATACATTTATGAAAATTTTATGAGTTGGAAAAACGAGCAAAAGGTGGCAATCAAAAATGGCAATCGCCTGTCTCGTATTAGTGAAGTCCTCGTCTACGGCTCAGCCTTCAATCTCATACTCAACCTGCCTTTGCCTATTTCCCGGCCTTTGCAATGATTAGAGACATTTCGTATATATAGTTTTTGATACCAGTCAATTGAGGTTCAACCTGTTTTTGTATCTAAGATAGGAAGTCCTACTGAATACAAAAAAAAAAGTGTGTGTGTCAGCTCCGACGCACGACTGGAGTTTACTCCTTAAGTATCACAGCCAAATTAGAAAGTTGCGCACTAAAGGTGCGCACCAAAAACGTGACACGATTTTGTTACTTGTTAGTAGGTTTTACCCCTCGGATTTTTCTCATACCGGGCGCCTTATATATGAAAATCGATTCTTAAGGAGTAAACTTCAATAGAAAAAAAACCCGTGAGTGTCTTGTGCCTTCTTCTCAGTGGAGGGTGTTCTGGAGACACGTCGTAACTTAGTTTAAAAAAAAACTATACTAATGTAATGTAATGTAAGAGGAAAGTTGTATTTATTTTTATGTTTGTTACGAATAGGCCCCGAAACTACTGGACCGATTTTGATGAAACTTGGTATGAGGATACTTTAATTCATTGAACAAAAACATCTTTCATCTTTTTAGTATAGTATTCTATAGATATAGAAGTACAAATAGACGTATTATCACTACATAGTATAAAACAAAGTCGCTTCCCGCTGTCTGTCCCTATGTATGCTTAAATCTTTAAAACTACGCAACGGATTTTGATGCGGTTTTTTTAAATAGAGTGATTCAAGAGGAATTTTTGAGTTTAGAAAACAAAACTATCACGAAAGTCGCGGGCAACAACTAGTTATGTATAAGTGTATACCTTATTAAAGACCTATGTCCAACAGTAATGCCTGAAGGCAGCACCAGTTGGAAGTCATCGCCTTCAAGGGTAGCAGGACCTTCGACTTCTTCATCCGCATCCATGTTCTCTTCATCCTCCTTGTGGTCAGGGTATGAAGCACTGTAACAACATCATATTCATAAGCTTAAAGTTAATGTTTTTGTATGGGTTCTTAAGTTTTAGCTCCTCCATGCTTCAGTTAAATTTTCACTTAAAATTTTATTTTTCTTTTTTATTATTTTTATGTTATAGCGGCTATAGAAATACATAATCTGTAAAAATTTCACCTCTCTAGCTATCACAGTTCATGAGATACAGCCTGGTGACAGACAGACGGACATACGGATGGAAGTGAGTGAAGTCCCTTTTTTACCCTTTGGGTATGGACAATGTAACATAACATGAGGAACATATTATCTATGTTATATATACCTATAATCATAGTACTCAGCATATTCGGCCAAAGCTAAGCCTTCATGCAGCATCTTGCAATGTCCCTTGTCAAGCATGTGAGCTCGAGCGGCTTCCATTGAATAAAATGTACGTCCATTCTCATTGCACCACAAGCACATGTAACCTCTTGATATCTGAAAGATATTTTAGAAAAGATTTAATTATGTCTTTATTTTATGTAACACTAGCGACTCGCTCCGGCTTCGCACGGCTATATTATGCATGTATTATACATATAAACCTTCCTCTTGAATCACTCTATCTATTTAAAAAAACCGCATCAAAATCCGTTGCGTAGTTTTAAAGATCTAAGCATACAAAGGGACATAGGGACGGCGAAAAGTGACTTTATTTTATACTATGTAGTGATAATATACCCGGTCTTCATCATACTTGACAATAAAATAGTAAGTTATTTCAAAATCTGACTGCATACTGACTGGCAGACTGGGCAGACTGCATGCCATGGTCATTTTGTGGTAAAAAAATATGTCATAAATTACAAATTCTTTAATTTTTTCCTTAGTGGCTATTATGAACATCAGATCCAATGAGGATTTGATGTTGATAAAATTGCTGACCAACCAAATGCATCCTTCAGTGGGAGTGTAAAAGTTAGAAGATCAGTTAAACTTAAATTCATCCTCCACTTTTTTCAGTTTACACAATTTATAAACCATAGAAGGCTTTTTTATCCTCGTTATCTATAATTTTAAAAATCTAGGGCAGTAACTGTCTTACTCTATACATCTAAATACTGCTGCATATTACTTATAAATAATGAATTCGAAGAACTGCAGTGTTGTCCTAGAAAACGAAATCAATAAACTGTTCATGGTCACACTTAGAAATCACTTATTTTATTAGCTTTACTTAGCTACAATTTACATTTGTAAAATAAGAATTAATATTGATAGATTAGGTGCATTGTTGTTTATTAATTATTATCATTATGTTATGTATTGGATGAGTCAGTGCACTGCCCTAAATCATGGTCTTTTGTTCTCATTGTTTTAAAATAGGTAGTTTGCAGATGGTAACTCGAACAA
The DNA here is from genome assembly GCA_907269075.1 of Idaea aversata. Lineage (NCBI taxonomy): Eukaryota > Metazoa > Arthropoda > Insecta > Lepidoptera > Geometridae > Idaea > Idaea aversata. The sequence continues at coordinate 8,296,216 of OU026084.1, forward strand.
AGACTATTATGTGTGTGTAGAGCGGTGTTGGCTTAGTGGTAGATACCTCGACTTTCATTCTGAAGGTCGTGGGTTCGAATCCAGGCCGGCCGTGCACCGATGTATTTTTCTTAAGAAAAATTTATGTGCGCTAATTGACATTGCTCTTACAGTGAAGGAAAACATCGTGATGAAACCCGCGGCTTAGTTGGCTCCAGAAGTATTGACAAGTTCTCTCCTCTGGACATGGTCGACTAAGCTGAGAGGGTAGTAGGTGCTGGGCCAGCCTACTCCATCTTCACGCAAAAAGGACCCAATTAAAAAGGGTCTAATCGCGGAAAACAGCCTGTATACAAGTACAAGTACAAGACTATTATGTAATTATTCAAAGTTCTATATTTCATTATCCCCTTACTGATTTAGGTTACGAAAACAAGACTATGGTGGACTATGGCTCTAAGGTGGCAGAAATACCAGATTTTACATTTAAACATGGCTTCAGCTATGACATTATATAGCTTCACTAGCGACTCATTATTATAGTTCTTTACGTATTCATATTTCAGATAATTTACATAAAACCTTAATCTATATCTATATTATTATAAAGCTAAAGAGTTTGTTTGTTTGAACGCGCTAATCTCAGGAACTTCTGTCTGGTTCGAATTGAAAAATTCTTTTTGTGTTGGATAAGTAGTCCATTTGTCAAGGAAGGCTATAGACTATTTTATATTTCGATATTCCCACGGGATCGGGAGTTACGCGCGAGAAACCGCGGAGCGCTGCTAGTGAATTTAAGCCTTTCTCATTAATCACTTTGTCCATTGGTGGAACTGTTTATCTTGTTCAGACAAACAGACGGAAGGGAGACAATGTTTTATTAGAATACCAGCTGTACCCGTAACTTTGTCCACGTATGAGTTTAATTTTACAGAATCCTTTCTTAGCAAATGTCTACGTCATAATAGGTATTGGTATGCCTATATGTGTGTTGATATATCAGTTGTTCAGTCACGACTTAGAATTTTATATTTACTGATGTGTGAACAGATAGAGATTATGAATTCCTTTTTAGAAAGGTAGATTAAATTCAATGTCTTACCTTTTCCCCCAAATATAACAACAATCCTTTAATATCAACACAATATTCGGGATCAGGTATAAAGAACGAGTGTGCCTCAGACATATGCTTAACATTCTTGACCATGTTCTTGCTATGGTGGCTACAGAACAAGCAATCTTTAGGTTTGATCAGGGAATCGCTGCCTTTGATATGGCAATCCTCCCACTCATCCGAATCAAGCTAGAAAAATAAACATTTAAACTTTTAAGAGATGTGAAAATCGATGACTTCACACAAATTTGTATAAAAAAAGAGTCTTTTGAAGGACATTCGTTTCATATTTTATGTCATAGATTTAGATACTAAACCAGTTTTTATGAATAATGTAGTTTTCCTAAGTGGAAAGACATTTTGGCCAATTAAAATATAATTAATCTAATATTGTGTAAGAAATTTAAGATAAACCAATATACTCTTTCAAGCCTTTTTCTTTTAACGTTTATTCTAATTAAAATGTATATTGGATTATACACAATATGACTTGAATTTAAAACCTTTTTACCCGACTGCAAAGAAAGAGTTATGTTTTTCACGACTATCGTGTTATTTTTTTAAGTTGGTTAAAACTTCGTACTTACTACATAACCTTGTGTAATATTTTAGATAAGATTTTTTACTAATAAGGATGACTAAAACAATTTGATATCTCACCTCTTCCATTTCAGAATCTGAGTCTGTTTCAATTTCTTTATCCTCATTATCATCAGCATTGAGCAGAACAAACTTGTTTACCACCTCAGCTGGTTTCTCAGCCTCTACCTTCACAAAGCTGTCTGTATCACTACTCTGTTGTTCCTCCTCTTCATGCTTAGCCAAAAGTATTTTGTGCTTTTTACTCCTTTCATGGTTGTTATATGCGTTCTGGGAATAAAACACCTTCGAGCACACTTCACAAAGATACTCATTTTCATCATTGATATGTTCGTTTCGTATCTTGAATTCCTGAGTCTTTTGTTCAAACTGCATGAGCGTCGCGGGCGGAATACCAGCCACTTTCCGTTTTAGGTTGTATCGATGCCAATCAGATTTGAAATGCTCTCTTTGTAAATCAGGGGATTGGAACAGCACACGGCAAGAGATGCAAGTGTATATTGTATCAGTCATGGTTTTAATAGAAATAAGTGTTCTGCCTATTTGTAAAATAAAACACTGACAAATTTAACCAAAGGGCTGAGGAAATACGAAATATTCATGAAAAAATATCGATCTGCGTTTTGCTACACTCACCCAAAAATAAAATTACGATTGAAACAGTGTTGCCGTTCTCTAAAATAAAGAGAATTTCAATACTCGAATAATCGAATAAATATAATTTAAAGTTTTTTTACTTATTTAATACGAATTTAAATGGTTTTTGAACATCTGCACCAGTATTTTAAAGAGGAAAGATTTTTGTTTATTTGTTTGTAACGTATAGGCTCCGAAACTACTAGACCAATTTAGAAGAAACTTGGTGTGTAGTTGTGTTGACGAAGCGAGTGTGCTGTGCTTTAAACGGAATATTTATTAAATTTTGTTTCGGGAATGAAAAGAAAATTATGCAAATAGCTATTTCGTTATTTTACAAATTGATAGAAAATACGTAGATTCTAGGACTGAAGTTCGTTGGTTTGCAGTAGAGGCCAAAGTACGTAGATCTACGTAAAAAAACCTAGAGTTGGCAACGCTGATGTAGATAGCTGGAGACCTGTGCCTTGATTCACTAAGGTTCAAGTCGTCGGGCGCGCGTGATTAGGACGAGATTTCCATACAAAAACCGCCCCCCCTCCGCCCCTAATCACGCGCGCCCAACGATTTGAACCTTAGTGAATATAGGCCCTGGATTAACACATAGGCTATTTTTATCCTGATATTCCCACGGGATCGGGAGAAAAAGGTAATATTTTTATGCGTTAAACAGCAAAGTCAGGGTAAATAATCAATTTTCCAAAATATGGTGCATTTTGACTAAAGTGGCAACTAAGATCAAAAATGTCATTTTAGATTACTTTTATATTTTTTCAAGATTTGGCTTCGCATGATTTAGACATATATCCAGTGTCAATTAAATTTTTGCACGTTTTTTGATATCAGCCTAAAACATTATTCCTTTGGTTGCTTCCATTAAGTTGCTTCAAATCCTGGGAAAAGTAATCTCCAAGACTGTGACATGCAAGCACATGTTACTGGCATGTCATATGTCTACGTGTCGACTTTTAAATGACTATATTATCTAGACTTTATCGTAGAATTTGCCTGCTCTTTCGTGTGTTCCTTCGTGGTTCCTTCCGACTTCCGTGGTTCCTTCCATCCTTCCCCCCACTGTCATTCTTCATTGTCATTCTTGCTTGACTGAAGTTAGATCTTTTTCCAAAAGATAAATCAAGATCTCATCGAGATATTATTTGTGTATTAACAAATTAATAATACCAAGTAGAAGCTGTTACGGGACTTATTAAAAAGTCATTTGTAATAAACGCAACTCTACAAAATGCTAGAAACAGACGAAGTTGATGACGATTATTTTACTCCAGTTGGAAGGTTTGTTAAAATATCTTTGTTTTCCATGTTTTATTCGTTGATTAATCACGTATTTTATTAGAAATTCTAGGTAAAAGTAGGTGTTTCACTTACCTATAATTATTATTGTGATTACAGTACAACATTAGCAAATATCTTTGGTAAATCTTCTATAGCGAAGGAAAAACTTGATAATGAAACGTTGAAATATACTCCGCCGAACGTAACAACTGCTAATCAAAAGCTAGAAGAAATCAGGACCAATATTTGTGTGTTTGCAAGTGCTCTAACAGGATATGAATGGTAGGTCACCACCCCATATTATATTTTAACAGACAATTAAAAGTAGATAAATACCTACCTAATGTTATAAATTATATAATAATATGTAGTTATATATTATATCATAGTTGTTTTGTACATACTCACACCATAGAAGCGGTATTGGCAACCTAGTTAATTTTTCTTATGAATTATTTAGGTGTGTTTATTGACATTGCTGTTATGGTGAAGGAAAAAAATATTATGAAACCAATGGCTCAGTTGGCTTCAGACATATTGACTAGTTCTTTCCTCTGAACATGGTTAACTAAGCAGAGAGGGTACTATAAGCTCCATCCTCAAACAACAAGGACCCTACTAAAGACATCTAGATCTAGTTCAACACACATAAATCCAAACAAAATTAAGTACCTACTTATGTAGATTTAAGTTATTACTCCTTTCTTCTTTTTTAGGTTCAACAATGTATACTCTTCCAAAGGCAAGTTGGGCTTTGCTATAATAAAAGTGCTTAAAACATCAACACACAGTATAATCCTTTATGACTCTAATAAAACTACATTATCCAGTGCAATAGTAACATCAACATTAGAAGTAACTGTCAAGGGCACCAATTATATTTCATACTATGATGACAACAAGAAGTATTGGAGTCTCTATGGGACTGAGGAAGAGATAAAAAAAGTTATTGAATTTCTCAAAACATTAGGTGTTGGAATAAAAACATCTGTTGAAACTGATTCTGTTCCACATGAAGCAATTAATAAGGATAGTTCATTAGATACACAAGAAAAGAGTAATAAACATGATGTAGAAAGTGATACAGATTCAATAAACAAGAGAAGTAAAGCTGCCATACTTAGTAGAATGGCTAATATGGGCCACTCAGTTCTTCCAAGTACTCTTCATATTGACAAATCTAGCGATTCTTCTGACACGAATGAACCTGAAATTGTTAAAATTACAAGACATAAGCCAAAGAATCTTCCAAAAAGACCAGAAAAACACAACGACAAAAAGAATATTGATACTACAATACATTCTACTGAAATACAAAATGTGAATACTTACTATGATGATCATCAAAATAGACAAATCATTCCTCTACCTAGCACTAGTATAATAACTACCACTAGTGGAACTGGAAATGATATGAACTTGTTTATGACAGAACAAAGAATATGTAACAGTGAATTGAGAATTAATATGTCTAGAATAACTGATAAAGTAGACCATGCTCTTAATAAACTTAATGATTTACAAATGAAAGAAAACATACCAAATAATGACTTTAATACAAAAATTTTACAAAAACTGTTAAACGAATATGAGAACAAAATAAAAACTTACGAAAACATGCTCAAAAATGGTACTCAGAATGTAACTGCTCAAGAAACTAATAAGGCCGACTCAATTGAAAAAGTTTCTGTGTTGGAGAATAGAATATCTGACTTAGAAAGTATAATTAAAGACAAAAATGATTATGTACTGACTCTTAAAAATGAAATACAAGCTGTAAAAGAAGCAAACTCAAGCCAAGAAAGTGCACAAAACATTAATCTATCTAGAAAAGTGTTGGAACTAGAACAAGAACTTTCTCTGAAAAATAAACAAATTATAAAACAAAGAAATGAGTTGGATAGTAAAGTTAAGGCAATCATGAACGAAACATACCATGTGATTGCAAATCATTTTGAAAGCAATGAAAGTTATTCAGGTGATGCTATAAAAATCATAGTTTCTAGAGTCATTAAGAAAGTAACTACTGATTCATTAAATTATTAATAAATAAGTTTATTTATCTTAGAGACCGCCAACTCAACGCCATATTCTTATTCTATTTTTAAGTTTCTAATAGTCTATCAAATAAATTACTACCTGCAGAAATAGAATAGACCAAACTATCTTTATTAATCAATAATTGTGTTATTAATTTTTGTTTTAATAATCTATGTAATTACCTGTTTATATGGGAAAGTAACTTTGTCTGACTTTTTGTTTTCACGCTATAACCGCTGAACTAACTAATTTTGATGAATATACTTTTACTAAGAAGATAGAATAAAAAAATAAATAGGCTACATTTATCCCGGTACCGGAATTCGAATGAAAATGGACCCTGCAAAAATTCTCATTCCGATATTTACTACTTCGAAGTCCTATCCATAACAAGCAAAGGTAATCGTTTTGGAGTCACTGTCATGTATTTGTGCTGTCACTGTCCGATTGTTTTGCCGTAATTACAGTCACTGTCATAAATGAGTGTTGTTACTGTCAGATTATTTTGTCGTCATTGTCAATTGAATTTTTAACAAAGTTGCCAGTTAAGTATAATTTATTCATTTTTTTAAACTTTTAGCAATCTCTGTGTATCTGCAATACATGTAGTTAAAAAAAAATTAAACCCTCAATGCAGTTGAGCACATTGAGAAATGATATTTTCCGCAGTAGAATAAAATTATGGTCACTCGTTTTGTTCGTTCTCATTTTTGACCCTGCTTTTTTTTGTTCAAAATATAAATTCTCGTCACAATAAATTTTATGAAAAACTAATGATTTTGTCTTTAAAGGCTATGGCAACACTTCATACCCTGGACAAAAATTCTACGTATTTTGAAGCTTGTAAAACTTGGTTTTTTATTATATAGTAAAATTATGAATCCACGGAACACTTTTACTCCTTGAATCAGCGAATGCCTTAAGGTTTTGGTCGAAGGCTAATGTATGTTTTAGTTTCTATATTTATTGCAGGCTTAATTAGTTTATTATGGAAGAACTAAACACATCGTTGAATCAATACAAAGATCAGGTAAAAAAACACTAATACATAACGCAATTATTATTATACAATAAAAGTAACGCTTCAGCTTTCTATATTTAAATTTCAGTTAGCCATTGTAAATCAGGCTCTTGAGAATGTGAGCGAAGATAGTGAAAGGGAATCTCTGGTGACTCTTAAATCTGACTTGAATCAACTGATACAACTAACACAGGAGAATCTCGAATCTCTTGGGCAAGAAAGGAAAGTTGAGCAAAAGGAAGATAAGAAGGAACTTGATGATGAATATGCATTGTTTATGGTGAGGTGAAATCATTTTCTTACATGTACATCATACCACAACTAGCTGAGCTCCGCGGTTTCACCCAATTCCCGATCCCGTAGAAATATCAAAATGAAAAATAGCCTTCCTCGATAAATGGACTATCCAACACTAAAATAATGTTTCAATTTGAACCAGTAATTCCTGAGATTAGCGCGTTCAAACAAACAAACTTTGCAGCTTTATAATATTAGTATAGATACTTACATAAGTGAGAGCCAGACTCGAGCAAGAAGGGGTTCAATACCATTAAATTTTGGTATTAGTAAGTATTTCTTGTTATAGCGCTAACAGAAATACATCATCATCTGTGTAAATTTCAACTGTCTAGCTATAACGGTTCATAAGATGCAGCCTGTTTAGAATTTGTCAATACATCTAGAGCTGAATAAGCCCCGGGTTTTCTCACTGTAAGAGCAATGTCAATTACCACACATAAATATTTCCTCTTAAAATAAACACACATAAAATCTATTGGTGCACGGCCGGCCAGGAATAAAACTTGTGACCTTCTGAATGGAAGTCAAGGTATCAATGACTAGGCCAACATACACTGCTCCATAAAAAAATGTATGGATAAAGATAATTTGTATATGGGCTGTTTTCTACAATTAGACCCTTTTTAATTGGGTCCTTTTGCGTGAGGATGGAGTAGGCTTGCCCAGCACCTACTACCCTCTCAGCTTAGTCGACCATGTTCAGAGGAGAGAAATTGTCAATACTTCTGGAGCTAACTATGCCACAGGTTTCACTGTAAGAGCAAAGTCAATTAGCGCACATATTTTTTTTATTTAGTGTATCATAATAACCTTAGGGCCTTAAAATATTTCTCTCTGGTTTTGAAGTAGTCAACCATAATGTTAATTTTACTTATTGTATTATAGGCAGAAATGGCTAAAAGTGGAGCGTATGAGTCAGATAATCAACAGGAACATTCAGGATCTAAAAACGAAAACCAGACTGATAACAACGATGAAGAGAGTGATATAGAGGTGAGGTAAAGGCACCAATAGTAGACAGTACATCAGCTGTACCATATTATAATGACCACCTTAAATGATCTTCAGAAATAATAATAATCGTTTATTTCAACATGATGATGACTGACATACTTACAGATAATATTATAATAAATTTAAGTTAAGTTTTAGGGTGAAATGAAGCCCATTCACGGCAACGTACATCTACTTTAACATAAAAAAAAATACACACAATTTCATAGAACGCCTTAGGAAGCAACTAAGCTTTTTTGTAAATATCTATTTACAGGATGGGTTTTTTACATGGCCCTTCAGGGCTATATCCTAAACTATACCCACATTTAAAAAATCGGGCACGCAACTCCCTTCAGCATAGGTTATAGTTAGTTACAGTATAGGGTTATAACCCTGAAGGCCCTTGTAAAAAACTAATCGTGTATTTAAAAAAAAAACGGCCGAATACTAAAAGGCAACGCTTGTCTTAACTGGCGATTAAATTGACATTAAAGTGTCATGTTTACATGGAATAGGAAAGTCTTAAATATTTATGGGACCCCTAAACGTTCTGTTAGAGTATTCTGGCAGAAAAGATTCATCAACGAACCTCTGAAACATAATATTTACGCTGTAGCACTCGAATCTGATTCACATTTCATATTGTTGTTTTTAATATATATTTCAGGATGAATTAGCAACACTCTTAGGCATGAAGTGTGCTGTATACCACACACACAAGTGGGGTGGTCAGCCGACACTACACAATGCAATGGTCAGTGCAGTCGTGCCCAGGCAAGGGGATGACCAGTTTAAAGATTTACAGGTAACTTTCAAATTCAGAATTTGTTAACACAATGTTTACATTTGCAAATAAAGTATACAATTTTCAAATTAAATTGATCCATCAACTAAACCACCCCTCATTGCAAAGGAGCCGAGGATGCTGGTTGATTATCTATTTCTCTCACAAAAATAACGGCTTCCGAAGCTGAACTTTCCACAGTTTTCACAGAAAATTTCACAGAAAACACCTTATATAGATAATTTAGCGTTGGATACCTCTTAGGAGAATTTATTCCTTTTTAAATTTATGCAATCTTCACCGAACACACAAGCCTCCTTAGGCAGTGAACAAACAATCTATACGTAATATTGTATAGGTATGTAATATTCTGCCTATTCTCATGGAAATTCCAAAAAAATTGGTTCTATGTGTCACACAATTCTGAGCATGTTATAGCCCCAATGGTTTTGGGGCTAAAACACCTTTTGATCACTTATTTATTTAATTACCTATTGTTTTTAGGTTCGAGTATTATTTACACATCCTACTCACACTGAAATGTTGCCATGTCCTTTCTTCTTGGAAGGTGAATGTAGATTTGATGATGAACAATGTAGGTGAGTTTTGGGCATATTTGTTTATTTAATAACTACATTTTTACATAAAAAGAGCTTTGGAAACTTTAAAGCCTCCAATTAAATATCATAAAAACTCAATAAAAATTGATGGTAAATATGTGTAACCTTATAGAAAGGTGTTGGTTGAGAACTATGCTGGTCCCCAAACAAGTAATTTTCATAGTGTATAGAATAGAAAAACATTTATTTCAAATTAGAGATGTTGACAAACAAACATAAAAACACTGACATGAACTGTACAGAGAATATGAACAAGGGTATAAGGTAAAAAGACAGAATATGAAAAGAATACAATTGAACAAAAAAGTATTAAATATAAATACAGAAAATTCAGAGTATACAATAGAAAAATAGATAAAAATCAAATCCTAAGGAGCCCTGTGTCAAAAAAGCTCTGCCTCAAGAAAAAATAGTTGCAACAATATTAATTTGCTCCAATTGTAGGTATTCCCACGGTGCAGTGACACATCTATCTAATTTAAAGGAAGCAATAGAACCTAGTTTTGAAGCCCTGAAACCCGGTAGCCGAATATTAATGAAATTAAAACCTCCAGATGATGAAGTAAGTAAGAATTTAAGTTAAGTAACTAGCAGCGCTCAACGGTTTCACCCGCGTAACTTCTGATCCCATGAGAATATTGGGATAAGAAGTAGCCTACGGTATTCCCAATGAATCAATGTATCCTCATACCTAATTTTATCCAAATCGGTTCAGTAGTTTCGGAGTCTATTTAATGCAAACAAATAATCAAATCTTTTTTCTTTATAATTCATCAACTGGCAGACAGATTAATATTATTAAGTTTAGATTATGTAAGTGTAATTAATTGGTCTTCAGGGGGAGGCTCACAGCTAAGCGACGCTCGCTGATTTATTTATTATTATTTATTTAAAATAGTTGCTCTCAGGCTTACAGCCTACGCCAAAACGCCTGAGGAGCCATACAAGTATAAATTATTCTAATATAAGTCAATTAATCTAAGTTAAATAATATTATTGCTGTAGCTCAGCCAATAACAACAAGTGTTAACAAATTGCCGCTGATTTGTGTAGAAAACGTCTACATCATCAAACCGGTCAGTGATCAGCTGGTTTAGAAGTGTGAGTGCGTGTGAGGTAGGAGCATATTTAGACGTGCGAGTGCGCACGGCAACCGGTGCGAACAGTGAACAAGGCCAATTCTCGTAAATAACCATTTTAAAATTACATTTCAATATCATTTCGATTGCATTTCGATCACAAATAATACCCTCAAAGTAGCTCAAAATACCCTCAAAGATAGCTTTTTGTAAAAAAAAAACTGACTTTATAAGTATCTTTTGCAATCGAAATGCAATCGGAATGATATTGAAATGTAATTTAAAAAATGTTATTTACGAGAATTGGCCTTCTGATCGTTTACGGTCGTGCGGGTTAAGCGACGCTTGGCGCGGTCGTTACTTCGATGGGTGGCCAATTAGTAGTGTGGCAATTTTTTTTTGTCGTGAGCCCCTCCGTGCTTCGGAAGGCACGTTAAGCCGTTGGTCCCGGTTGCTACCTCTAGTAGCAGTCGTTAGGTCAAGTTGGAGGCCTTAAGGCGATCTGAAAACTCTAACAATAGGTGAGCCACACCACTATACGAGAAGAAGTTGAGGTCCTTTACAATATAGCAAAGTACAATGTTGACACTAAATTGGCGATTATACCAAATTGTTAATAAGGTTCCGTACCTCAAAAGTGAAAAAAGGAACTTATAAAATTACTTTCTTGCCCGTCTGTCTGTTTTTTTTTTTTTAATTTTGTATTTTTTAGGGTATTTGTACTTATTTAATTTATTGTTTATTACGTGTAATTTAAGTTAGTAAATAGCATTTTGAACTGACACTTCTTTCATACTTTTTTTAGGATGTAAGTGTAACTAAAAAGAGTACTGAAAAATATCACCTCTGGCACCGAGGCGTGGTGAAGAGCGTTGATTTGAAGAGTAACACATGCGCTGTGAAATTGGAGCATGGCGTGAAGAGTGGAGAGAAGAGGAAGGCAGCCGCAGATGAGCATATTGTTCGTATTGAACACGTATTCCCTTTAAATAGTGAGTTTTTTTATTTACGTTAATTGTAAGGGCCACATAAACAGGAAAATCTCGATTTTATTAAAGTAAAGGAAAGGTTACAATTTGATCGGCCTGATTTAGGGTACCGTTCCTCAGGGGGAAAAAACGGGGCCCTATTACTAAGACTTCACTGTCAGTCCGTCCGTCTATCCGTTCCGTCTGTCCGTCCGTCTACCTGTCTGTCCGTCTGTCATCCAGTTGTATCTTAAGAATCGTGATAGCTAGAGAGTTAATATTTTCACTGATTATATATTTCTACTAGCTGCGCGGTTTAAATTAAGATGTAAGCTATCCTATCCATATTTCCGACTCGCACTTGTTCGAAATTGAACGTCGCGTCGGACCCGATCAAATCTGGACGTGTGTTAACCTTTAGTTTAGTGCATACATTAGACGCTACACATAGTCTGTTCCGTAAACGAACATAGTATATTCGTTCGATCATTTTTTTATCTATAGTTGAGGGTAGGTCATTTTAAATAAAACACAACTTGTGGGTAGATTTCAAACATTTGAACCCGTCTAAATAACGAACACGACCGACAGTCTTCGTCTCGCTACCTTCGAGCGAGCACGTCCATCGAGCTCCGTTGTAGTACCGGTCCGCGCCGCGCATCACGTCGTGTTGACCTTTGTCTCATTCTTCGTAATATCGGACTGCGTATCAAGTTCGATATATTCCTGAAGGCCAATTTTCGTAAATAGATTTGTTCAAATTACATTTCAATATCATTCCGATTGCATTTCGATCACGAATAATACCCTCAAAGTAGCTCAAAATACCCCCAAAGTTAGCTTTTAGTAAAAAAGAACTGACTTTGAGGGTATCTTTTGCAATCGAAATGCAATCGGAATGATATTGAAATGTAATTTAAACAATGTTATTTACGAGAATTGGCCTATTAGCTTATTTAAAGTATCGAGAGCTTGAATGCGTTAAAGGAATGCGATAACCGCATGCGGAAAGCGTACGTATACGCCCGGCCTAAAGCTCAACTTGTATAACAGATGACGAGGACAGCGATTCGTCATCGGACGACAGCCTGAGCGACACGGAGTATCCTGAAATTAAATCTATAAAGAAAGATGAGACAAACCGCGCTTTGCTCGTTGAAAAGAGTCTCGAGAACAATGCTCCAGCTATGGGCGAATGGGAACGACATACTAGAGTGAGTATGTACCTCCCTATACTATTTTACAATCATATTATAACTGCGGAACTTTATGGGTACTCTACATAATGGGCCATCATGCTGGCCCACTAATATCGGCAAGCATGTAGAGGGCGTAGTGGTGTTTGATGGCCACGGTGTCGGTTTTTCGGTCAAACATCAAAGGGAAGTGGGCAAAGATGGCTGAACGTGGTCATCATGTAGTTGCGTTTCAACCATCGCATGACCATCTCGCTGGTCCAGTGCTGGGCCATCATGTAGAGGGGGCATTAGCCGGATATGTCCATTGGCTAGAGCTGTACTTTATAATATCCCCTCTGTCTATTAAAATCCACCATCTCGATGCAGCAGTGAATCGAACAGCACGCTGAAGTTAACTATGATCCACCATTGTAGGTCTGGGTGGATCCTGTGATACATATCACTTTTTATACTATACCTGTGGATCGAATAACATGCTGAGGTTCACTGTGATCCACCATTGCATTGGTCTGGGTGGATCCTTTGTTCTTGCATCTCTCTTTTTTTTATGCTCCACCTGTGAATCGAACAGCATGCTGAGGTTCACTGTGATCCCCCATTGCATTGGTCTGGGTGGATCCTGTGTTACTTACGTTCCTCTTTTTAATCCCCGACGCAAAAACGACGGGGTGTTATAAGTTTGACGTGTCTGTGTATGTGTGTGTCTGTTTGTGGCATCTTAGGTCCCGAACGACTGAACTGATTCAGATTTTGTTTCTTTAGTTGAAAAGGTGAATTATTAGGGATTGTTCTTAGCTATGTTTGATTGAAATCGGTACAGCCTTCTGAAATTTATAGGAGATAAAAATGGGGGGTTTTTTAAATTCTAATATTAATCATATTTAACACTCAGTCAGGAGGAGGAGGAGAATTTTATATTTTTAGATTTGTTTTGTAAATACATCTACCTTATTATACATACAGAGACAATAATCAGAAACAAATTAATATCTTCACTACATAGTATAAAATAAAGTCACTTTTCGCCGGCCCTATGTCCCTATTTCCCTTTGTATGCTTAGATCTTTAAAACTACGCAACGGATTTTGATGCGGTTTTTTTTAATAGATAGAATGATTAACGAGGAAGGTTTTTAGATATAATACATGCATAATACAGCCGTGCCGAAGCCGGGGCGGGTCGCTAGTTCAGTTATATATTATCTTCCTTGGACGGAATCAAACCTGCAACGTCTCGCGTTACAGACCACAGTAGCATGTAGCCTTCATTGTTTTGTTTGTACAACAGGGTATAGGATCGAAGTTGATGTTGTCTATGGGGTACATCCCTGGTACGGGATTGGGTGCCGCGAGCGACGGCCGCGTCTTGCCGGTTGAAGCGCGCGTCTTGCCCACTGGGAAGAGTCTCGACCAGTGCATGGCTATCTCGGAGAAATATGGACAGGATTCACTCAAGGTAACGTTGATGGTGTCTATGGGGTACATCCCTGGTACGGGACTGGGTGCCGCGAGCGACGGCCGCGTCTTGCCGGTTGAAGCGCGCGTCTTGCCCACTGGGAAGAGTCTCGACCAGTGCATGGCTATCTCGGAGAAATATGGACAGGATTCACTCAAGGTAACGTTGATGGTGTCTATGGGGTACATCCCTGGTACGGGACTGGGTGCCGCGAGCGACGGCCGCGTCTTGCCGGTTGAAGCGCGCGTCTTGCCCACTGGGAAGAGTCTCGACCAGTGCATGGCTATCTCGGAGAAATATGGACAGGATTCACTCAAGGTAACGTTGATGGTGTCTATGGGGTACATCCCTGGTACGGGACTGGGTGCCGCGAGCGACGGCCGTGTCTTGCCGGTTGAAGCGCGCGTCTTGCCCACTGGGAAGAGTCTCGACCAGTGCATGGCTATCTCGGAGAAATATGGACAGGATTCACTCAAGGTAACGTTGATGGTGTCTATGGGGTACATCCCTGGTACGGGACTGGGTGCCGCGAGCGACGGCCGCGTCTTGCCGGTTGAAGCGTGCGTTTGCCCACTGGGAAGAGTCTCGACCAGTGCATGGCTATCTCGGAGAAATATGGACAGGATTCACTCAAGGTAACGTTGATGGTGTCTATGGGGTACATCCCTGGTACGGGACTGGGTGCCGCGAGCGACGGCCGCGTCTTGCCGGTTGAAGCGCGCGTCTTGCCCACTGGGAAGAGTCTCGACCAGTGCATGGCTATCTCGGAGAAATATGGACAGGATTCACTCAAGGTAACGTTGATGGTGTCTATGGGGTACATCCCTGGTACGGGACTGGGTGCCGCGAGCGACGGCCGTGTCTTGCCGGTTGAAGCGTGCCTTTGCCCACTGGGAAGAGTCTCGACCAGTGCATGGCTATCTCGGAGAAATATGGACAGGATTCACTCAAGGTAACGTTGATGTTCTCTATGGGCTACATCCCTGGTACGCGGGTGAAATGGCGGAGCGTTGCTAGTACTTAATAATTAGTGTTATGGTGGCCAGCATATAATACTTATATATTTTTCGATTAGGTAAGGCCAAAAACGTAACAAACTGCTGTACTTAACTGAACTGCTCCCCCTCCACCTGATTGGGTCACGTATGTTCACTAAGAATAGTCTACAAACAAACAAAATGGCGCAGTTGTTAAATCCTGTATAATAATAACCTAAGGCCAAGACTATAATTTATCTATTGCAACTGCAATATAACTTTAAATAGCTTTATGCATTTCAAGACAATTTAATTTAATGTCTACTGTCGCGTCGTATCCAATGACAAAGATTAATATTTAAAATTTCGACATCTCTAAATTTAAAGTAAGTACTTATACCTACTACTCGAAAATACATACTGGTGCCGTGCGCGAAATCTTTAGTATAAATAATTTATTGAAAATTACTTTCAGCTTGTGTAACTTCTCAGAGTCCTAATTTATAAACCCCCATCCAAATTCCTACTAAGTTTGTGAGTGCGTATGTTTGTTACTCCTTCACGCAAAAATTACTCGACCGATTACGATGAAACTCGATATAATAATAATAATAAATCATTTATTTCAGGCCTAGGCATTTTTAGGGGATATGTAGATAGCTGGAGACCTGGATTAACACATAGGCTACTTTTTATCTCGATATTGTCTTGGGATCGGGACTTACGCGGTTAAAATCGCAGGGCGCAGCTAGTTATTCCATCATATTAACTGGACATATGTCCAAAGGTAAATAAGTCATTAATATATTGCGTACATCTGTTATTTGCAGGTGGAACAAAGATTAAAACGGCTCCAGAAAAAGGAGGAAGAGAGAAACAAGAGAGCCTACGAACGGGAAAAAGAAAAGGAGAGAAGAAACGTCTTCAACTTTATAAATAAAACTCTTGGAGATACAGAACAAGAAACTACAACTATTCCATCTATAGATGTGAAACAATCTTCTAGCAAAGACTTGAACATTGAACAATTTAAAATAACCGAAGATACGAGAAAGTTAGAACGGGAAGTTGCGAAGTTAAACACTTCTTTAGCTAGATATCCGCCGGGTTCTGGTGGACATACTAGTTTAGCTGTACAAATTGGAGAAAAAAATAAAGAACTTTCAACACTTAGACGGAGAGAACAACAAATATCTAGGGAACAGAAACAGAGGAAAGATAAGGAAAAAATGACAGTATTTTGATTCACGTGCTACATAATAATATGAAATGGTCAACCTCATTAGAGAGCAGCCTTAGGTAAATTATAAATCAACTAGCAGAAGTCCGCGGTTTCACCCGCGTAATAGGAATTAAAAGTAGCCTATGTTAAACTACTAATATTATAAATGTGAAAGTTTGTGTGTGTATGTATGTTTGTCACTCCTCCACGCAAAGACTACTGAACCGATTGCGTTCAAACTTGGTATGTAGATTGCTGGAGACGTGGACTACCGCATAGGAACTTACGCGGGTGACACCGGGGGGCGTAGCTAGTTCCCAATAAATCAGTGTATCCTCATACCAAGTTTCATATAAATCGGTTCAGTAGTTTCAGAGCCTATTCAATTCGAACAAACAATGAAATCGCTTTATAATATTGGTATAGATGAAAAGCTTTAGCTTGTTATGATAATATTGTAATGGCCGCTCCACACTTACCCCGCGAATCGCGCGGCGAGAAAGTAGCGCGACATGGACAAGGCTCCACATTTGCAATATTCGCATAGTTTTCACAGTCACGCGCGCTGGCCCTTTGTCGCGGGTTAAAAAACCTACAAAAATCGGAGAACAAGGCGCGAAGCCGCGAAAAAAGATTCGACTTGGCTCCATACTACGTGTTCTCGCACCTTTCGCGCCTTCTCGCGCGATTCGTGGGGTAAGTGTGGAGCGGCCATATGGATGTCCGGTGTATTCCCGTTGTCCCCATTGCAGGTGTACTGTTAATGGGGCCAGATGAACTCAATAAAAATAATTAAAATTTATTTATATTATCCCCATTGACGTTTTTCCGGTATGGGAATAACGTAAAGATGAAGTTATAAAATGTCCTTCCCATTGGAACATGGAAGGAGTGTGGGGCGGGTAACATGGAATATATGTTTAGATTATCATACTGCTTTAGATTTACTAGAGTATGGTAATAGGCTGTGTAAGTTGCCATGTGCAACACAGTGCATTGTTTAGATAAAAAGTTCCATTTTCAAATCACATTACCATTTATGCATTCAATGCTCGAACTGTAAAGTTTACTTTACCGCTCAAGCTATGTAAAACTCCTTGGTGAATGTCTGGCCAACCAGTATCATTGCATTTTAATGTTACTATTTATTTTAATAAATAAATTTGTATATATAAATATAAATTTCCTTTTAATAAAAAAATCATTTTGTCATGAATAACCAATAAAATGTTTTATTTACCTCGCATGAATAGTACAATGTTTCCTCGGTTGTAAGTAGCCATTACACCCTCGAACTATATTCGTCTTAATATCTCGGGTGCACTCGATCCATAGCACTCGCACGGGCGCCATATTGGATCTTGTTCTGTTAGCTCGCTTACAACCCATCCTTGTGTAACAAACTACTATTACAACGGGCTAGGTGCCAACATAATGTTATGTTTACAACCTTCGTATTGTTTGTAAGTATTAAATTAACGGGTTATAAGTGGCTTGTTGCAACGAACCACGAAAACTGTTCCCTACATCTTTTATGAGATGTTGGAAATAAAAAATAACTTTATTTGAGTTGCAACCGACTACGAACCCGACACCACTTTTCCTCCTGTATAAAGTAGCCATTAGTTTATAAAAAGTACTAGGCAATCAGAACTTACTAGAAGGTATAAATCATACTGATTACATTATCTCTCTCTTTCTTCAATTGATGTCCATGAAAGAAGCTGGAATAATTATATCCAATTATCTCGAGCATGATTTCACATTGATAACTTCTATTGAGTTCTGATAGCCTAGTACTTCTATCATACAATTTAAACGGAAAGTGGTGGTTGTGTGCAAGGGCTCTTATACTTATATACATAATAAGTAAGATTCTAGTATACCTCCTACATCTCATATGAGACGTAGCTTGTTGAAATCAACCACGAAACGTGTTCCCTACGTCTCACGATTTAATAGGATGTTTGTACTAGGCTGTAAGAAATCTGTAGGAGGTTATTCGTTTGATTGGTTGTTTTTGTTGCTCAAAATAACCTAAATCACACAGACCGTACATTTGAAAATATACTTTCATACGTCAAGATAAAGTTCATTTTACCATTAACAATAAAGTATTTACGACATTTTGTAATCAACCAACAAACTAGATTCAATTGATGAACGAATTCGGCGAATCTACCATAGATGGCGTTATTCTCGGTAAACGCAATTATAACCTTTATTTCATACCAGTTAAGGTTGATAATGAAAACTGCAGACTGCCATCGCTAGCTAAGTTTATAAACCCTTGTCACGCCCACTTACCATTTCCATCTTTTTCTGTTCCGTGGCAATAAATGTGATTTATACCTTCTACTATATTCTGATTGCCTAGTACTTTTTACAGACTAAGGCCAAAAAGTTGTGTTGGTGGATTCGTGGTCGGTTGCAAAACAAATGTTTTTTTATTCACATCTCAAATGAGATGTGGGGAACACTTTTCTTGGTTCGTTCCAACAACCTCCATCTCATTATGAGACGTAGAGAATAACCCGTTAATTTAAAACAATACGTAGGTTGTAAACATAACATTATTTTGGCACCTCACCCGTTGTAAACATAATATATTCCACGTTCCATAGTTTGACCACAACCCCGCACTCGTTTCATGTTCCAGTGGGAAGGACATTTTATATAACTTCACGTTATCCCCCATAACGGGAAAACGTCAATGGGGACGACAGAAATAAATTTTTATCATTTTATTGAGTTCCGCTGTCCCCATTGAATGGGGACAGAGTCAATGGGGACAACAGGCATAAATCGGATGTTCTACCTAAGAGTTTAATAGTATCAAATAAAAATCTAAATATGTAATTACAAATTCCTTTATTTACATGAATGTGTGATGTTTTAGTTTTAAAATAAGCGCATAAAATTATATTTAATATGTGATATATTTTTCTATAAATTAGATATTTGTACTATCACTCAATTACAAAGTACTTAATCGAAGTTAATGGGAGAGTGTGACTAGCACAAATAACGTTTGCTGATCATTCAAAATGATATTTTATTAATTTAACGACAGTGGGTCAAAAAAATAAGTTTATTAATAACTAAAATAGTTCACCCATATTATATCTAAGTATACCTTACATTGGTATGGAATTTAGACTTACATGTCTACATTTTTTTAAAATCATATCAGTTTACAAGCGATAATTTTTTGTGTATTAGATTCATTGTAAAACATTAATTACAACTATAAAAAAATGAGTATAATAATGTTAATAATAACAGTTAAACGTTTTGCATTACAATAATATGTTTACGTAAGTTTCTAATTTACTTAAAATTGCTACATGAGCAAGATATTTGTACTTTAAAAAAAGCTGATTCGCAACGTGTATATTATAAAAAAGCACTATGCTCATTAAAAGATCTAATGTGAGAGTTTTGGCTAGAAAAAGACCCACTGTTAGTACATTAAATTCCCAAACAGATAATGTACCAAATATAGTCGTCAGTGAATCGTGATGACCCGATTGTGTACTTTCAGTTTTATCAAACATTTAAGAGGAAAGGGTACCGACCTCTCTCTCCATACATACATAGTCGACTGTTTCCTCCCTGGATAATGACACTATAGCAAATATTTTTGGTGCATACATTTTTTGTAACTGCCATGACCATGCCCCTATGTTTTATTTTTTTATTTTTTAAATCTTAATTTCTATGATAATTAGAAAATGAAAAAAACCAAGACATAGGGCATAGGTTTTATGCAACAAAAATATTTGCTCTTGTGTCATTATCCAGGGAGGAAACAGTCGACTACGTTTGTATGAAGAGGGGTGGGTACCCTTTCACCTTAAGCCGACCATCCACCGCCAACTAAACTAAGTTTTAAATTAATAAATATTGCAGGACATTCCACACATCGCCAATCTAGCCCCAAGCTAAGTAACTAGACTTGTGTTATTGGTGCTAGACAACGGATATACTACCTATATAATTTTAAAAATATACTTATAATACAAAGCAACAAACAGACAACAGACAAATATCTCAGTATAAATACTTGTCTGTAGCGGGAATCGAACCCACAACCCTGTTTGGCAGTCCGGCATGGTGACCATTGTGCCAACTGGGTCGTCAAATTTAGTTTAGTTTAGAAGTTTTTTCAATTTTACGTAGCACAGCTGACATAGTTTGCAATGGACGCACATGTATGAAAATTTGCACAACTATGTGAGCTGAGCCAATCTAACTTAGTTTAGTTAGCGGTGGACAAACGGCTTTACTATCGCTTTTACATCAATCAAATCGTATGGATAAATCGAATTTCATATGCATAAATCGAAGGCCAGATTAAATATAATCCATTAAACATGGTTATTGATATTTAGCTATAGATACAGCCAATAAAATGCACCGTAGAGTTTTAAAATTACTATTATTGGAATGTTTTCATTCTAATAATTTTTGCTTGATAAATTCACGAGTTAAAAGACAACTAAAGCAGGTGTCTAGAATCTTGCTTGTGTTGAAAACATTCTTATAACAGCCGTTTTGGAGCTCTACGGTAGGTCTGCAATAATGCAGCCGACCGTACAATATCGCTTCTAAGTAGACATGGGGCGGGTAGTGGTTTTGCCGGGTACTCGCTGAACGGGTACCCGACACATTCTGCGCCGGGTACTCGTGCGTACCCGGCGGGTACGTATCGGCGAAATATCTATGCACACCATCTAGTTCTGTATACAGCGAACGCCTGTTCTCAGAAGCAGGGCTAATTTATGACAAGAAACGCAGTCGCCTAAATGCTAACCGCGCAGAAAAATTGGCGTTTTTACATCACAACTT
Source organism: Idaea aversata (assembly GCA_907269075.1). Taxonomy (NCBI): domain Eukaryota; kingdom Metazoa; phylum Arthropoda; class Insecta; order Lepidoptera; family Geometridae; genus Idaea; species Idaea aversata. Next base: position 8,317,350 of record OU026084.1, read on the forward strand.
ACCAATCATAAATTACCAATATTAAAATAAAATATATATTTAGTTTTTTTAGTTCTTCCTGATAAATTAGTGAGCAAAAAATAATTATAATGATTACCGTTTGTGTTCAGCATAATAAATAATTTAAAAAGTGTAATATGTTTCATTATTTTTGGTCTATCAAATTACCCGGCAGAGCCGGATACCCGGCACCATTACCCGGTACCCGGCCGGATCCTAAAAAAAGTGCCGGATCCGCCGGGTACCGGATCTAAACCGGGTACCCGCCCCATGTCTACTTCTAAGCACTATCAGTAATAACAAACAACTTTAGTTTGACGAATTAAGAAAAATCGATTTTCAAATGTCTTAGAACTTGTTTGTTAAGAAGTACAGAATTGGCCCTTGATCAGTTTTATAGCTAATTATCAATAACTCTATATACAAAACACCTTGATGTAGAAGCGATAGTTCATAAGATCGATAAAACTTAACAACTCTTACTGCATGTACTATCAGGGGACAAAATTACATAACCAAACCATCATTATAAAACGTATAATTTATCTGTAAAAAGAATTAAAAAATTCCTGAACTACTTCAATGTATAGTAAAACCTCTATAGTATACTAACATGACATATTTTTCTAAGTAATTATACCTAAAGTCTACTCGCGACCACGGCAGATATAACCTATCCAAAACGCCTAGGTATTTTTTTTAAATTATCTAAAACGCTATAGTCTACACGCGACCACGGCAGATGTAACCCAGCCGAAACGTCCAGGTAATTTTTAAAATTATCTAAAACGCGATAGTCTACTCGCGACCACGGCAGATGTAACCAAGCGGATACGTCCAGGTAATTTTTAAAAATAATTATTTAAAACGTGAGTCTACTTGCGACCACCGCAGATGTAACGCAGCCGAAACGTCGAGGTAATTTTTAAAATAATTACTTATCTAAAACGCGATAGTCTACTAGCGACCACGGCAAATATAACCTAACCGAAACGTTCAGGTAATTTTTTAAATGATCTAAAACGCGATCGCGACCCATTTGATTAAAAATAATGCATTAACACACTTAGTGATGGTTATGCAACTTTGTCCCCTGACAGTACCGAACGGACACGTGCATTTGTCATGTAAATCTATAAATAACGCAGGATGAAGGCACGAGGCCACTGCCACAAGCTCCTGCTCGAGTTACACAATACCTACTTATGTATCTACATTAACTATTCACTATGCTTGTGCATTGAAATTCACAATTACCTATATTCATCACAGAGACAGATTACATCCACATATAAAAAAGAATCCATTGAAACCGTCACCTTTCATTCTCGCCCATACATACATTAAAACAATGTCTACAACATTACAATATAATACAATAGAGAGTGATGAACAAAAGAGAGACATTATTTGTACTAAACTAAACGTCTTGGTATAATAAGTAAGTACACGCATGAGACTCTGCCTCGCCATTAAATTATACTATAAAACCTTTATGATGTATAGCGTTTGTGATGTCTTTATACCTTTGTGATCGCGGCTGTTTCATCGAAACGACTTAAACGAATGAGATTCGCCATAACCGTCATGGCGGCTCTGCCGACTGTAACTCTTAAGGTGAAAGGGTACCTGCGCTCTCTCCATACGAACGTAGTCAACTGTTTTCTCCCTGGATAATGACACTAGCACAAATATTTTTGTGCCATAAAACTTATAACTGCCATGACTATGCCCCTATGTTTTGGTTTTTTTAGAGAAATTCAAATTTAAAAAAAAGAATAGTGGTCATGCCATGGTCATGGCAGTTATTAAGTTTTATGCACCAAAAAATATTTGCTCTAGTGTCATTTTCCAGGGAGAAAACAGTCGACTACGTTTGTAATAGTTTGTATGGAAAGAGCCCCGCTACCCTTTCCTCTTAACACATGACTTATATTTCGAGGAGAAACTACATACTACAGCCTGGCAATCAAATCTGCACATTCAACATATCCATGTGGTGCCAGCGTCATGTAGTTGCACATTCTGGTGCCAGCGTCCTCATGTAGTTGCACATTCTGCCAGCGTTGAGCGTCGTGTGAAGGCTATACGGCATTCCGCAGTCGTGTGAGGACATGTTCCATCGTTGAGTTGACGTTGTCGAACACTGGCACACCGGACCGACGCGCCAAGTCCGATAGGTAGTGACGACCGCGGTTGTAATCCTTTATTGCTACTTCGCTATACTGTAACAAATAAATATAAATAAATATTGCAGGACATTCCACACATCGCCATCTAGCCACAAGCTAAGTAACTAGACTTGAGTTATGGGTGCTAGACAACGGATATACTACATATATTAATTTTCTTTTGTAAATATATACTTATAATACATATAAACAAGACTACAGACAAATATCTAAGCATAAATACTTGTCTGAGGCAGGAATCCAACCCGCAACCCTGTGTTCGGCAGTCCCGCATGGTGACCATTGTGCCAACTGGGTTGTCAGACATAATGTTTGTATTACTCCGACTAGATAGACCAATATCTCGCCTACCGCCAGACCTTCGTAATTTTATAAAAGCTGAGAATTACTCAGTTATGATCAAAACAGTTATGACGATGTGCAATTATGAAGTTCAGACCATATTGGCTTGGAGAGTTATCAAGAATCGAACCTTTTTGCAAAAAAATATCGCCTATATTTTTGTACCAATTGATAATATAAGGTTACAAAATCACTAGCGACTTGGAAGACCTCAAGATAATATGGTTACTTACGTTGGTGACTTTCTGTGGGTCCATCTGTTGTACGAGCAGCACGGTGGCTGTCGGTCGCAGGCCCATGTAGTGAGCTGCTAGGACCATCGGAGCGAAGCACGGTGCCTCCGCGCTCATTGAGAACACCAGGACGCGAGACCCCAGGAGCAGATCCTCGTCATACGTTCCTAAAACAAGTTGCAATTGACATTTTAAATCTTTCTGACAAGCTCTCATAAGGCAACTTAAATTGATACTTATGTAATGGTAACAAGAGTCACGGTCGTTCGAAATCTATCTTTTATACTAGCTGTTGCCCGCGACTTCGTACGCGTGGTATTTTGTTTTATATACCAAAGCCTTCCTCTTGAATCACTATCTACTCATCAAAATCCGTTGCGTAGTTTTGAAGATCTAAGCATATATAGAGACAGACAGACAGCGGAAAGCGACTTTCTTTTATACTATGTAGTGACTTATGACTTTTACTAAAAATATGAGTTTTCTAAATTGCCATCCAAGTATTTACCGTAGCAATTATTATCGTGGTCTTACATAATTTGGATAACAGATATTTTTATATAATTTTAAAATACGTATTAATCTATAGCGATCGACATCCATCATTCATTAAAAAAATTCCACTAATTATCATGATATTTTAAAAAGTATAAAACGAAAATATGATAAAAAATTATCAAATAATTATTATTACATCAGTGCGAAATTCGTAAGAAATAGGTACCCAACTAATTATGAAATACTAGATAAATCATATTATTTTTTACTCAATTCAATGTTATAAACTTGTTAATAAACCACCTACACGGTTACATGGTAAAAAATTGATTGCTCTCAGTTCATAGCACTTATGTTTTTAATTAGATGATGAGCAAATCGAGCGATAAGTATCAGAATAACTAATGCATACGCGATGTTCTAACGCCTACGTATTAAAATGATGTGTTATTATTGATTGGCACATTGTAATTACCTCGAACGTATCATTCATTAGAAAAGTGTCTAGAAAACATGTTTTTAGTTCAACAGAGCTCTAAAAGAGAAAGTTATAGATATACCTACTTCCCACGTAGGTATGAATTATAAATGGTAAAGATTAACGAACTAGTTTACCTTTGGAACTTTTCTACATGACTGTGCGCATTATCTGTTAAAAGGCTATGGGTGGGATCATGTCGAACTCTTCACGACTTTAAGTCTATGTTTATTTATCCAAAGACTCACTTTTTCATTTACTATAATAAAAATTGTGAATCGAAAGGTTAAGAGCCTGTCTATTTAATCGGGAACAAAAGAAGTCTTATAATCGTCCTTCAGACGAAAAAATAAAAATTAGTTCAATATCATACATCATGTATGACCCGCCCAAGCCTTGTTAACTTATGTTAAATGGTTTTTATTAGAAAAATCATTTACTGCACCGCGGAAAAGCTCTAGTCTACACTTATATTATAAAGAGGACAGATTTTTTTGTTTGTTTTGTAACGAATAGACTCCGAAACTACTGGACTGATTTAGATGAAACTTAGGATGTAGATAGCTGGAGACCTGGATTAACACATAGGCCACTGTTTACCCCGATATTCCCATGGAGTTACGCGGAAGAAACCGCGGAGCGTTGCTAGTCTAGTATAAAAAAATGGTTCTTATTTTGTTCCTAACTAGCGGCTCGCCCCGGCTTCGCACGGCTATATTATGCATGTATAAACCTTCCTCTTGAATCACTCTATCTATTTAAAAAACCACATCAAAATCCGTTGCGTAGTTTTAAAGATTTAAGCATACAAAGGAATATAGGGACAGAGAAACCGACTTTGTTTTATACTATGTAGTGATTAATACAAACCTTTAAACGGCTGCGGCGTGTGGTCCTCAGAGACAGTATAGAAGTCTGAAGCGCTGAGCCTATCAGCCCTCTCCGGTTGCACGGCCCTGTCTCCCCCACGCAGCTGCACGTCGTCATCGTGTGAGAGATCGAGCGGCTCCGGGCGCGGCTTCTTGTCGCGGCGCGGCGACTCGGGGTGCGCGGGCGCAGCTCTACGGGCGGGCGTAGAGAACATACGCGTGTAGTCGCACGCGCGTGGCACCACGTACGTTACACCTTCACGTTTTAACACCTCCTCGGGGCGGGGACCGTTACTCTGTTGATAATAGAGAATTGATATATCAAAATTGGTTTAACGTTCGTTTAGCATACGAGGGATTGAAGGAACATCCATATAAGCCGAATTATAACGACCCAATTCGCACAATGGTCACCATGTCGGACTGCCAAACACAGGGTTGCGGGTTCGATTTCCGTCTCAGACAAGTATTTATGCCTAGATATTTGTCTGTGGTTTGGTTGTTTCTATGTATTATAAGTATACTAGCGACCCGCCCCGGCTTCGCACGGCTATATTATGCATGTATTATACATATAAACCTTCCTCTTGAATCACTCTATCTATTAAAAAACCGCATCAAAATCCGTTGCGTAGTTTTAAAGATTTAAGCATACATAGGGATATAGAGACATAGGGACATAGAAAGCGACTTTGATTTATACTATGTAGTGATATTTACAAAAAAAAGTATATAAGTAGTATATCCGTTGTCTAGTACCCATAACACAAGTCTAGTTACTTAGCTTGGGGCTATATGGCGATGTGTGGAATGTCCTGCATTATTTATTTATTTATAAATCGATTACCGGTGCGTCGCAAAAAAAGTATGTTTGTATGCCTTAATGTCAGATACGGAAAATGCCAGACACGCATATTGTCAAAAAAAACGGAATGCCAGATACCGTAAAGTCAGAAACGTAGAAAGCCAAATACGCAGAATGCCAGTTGCGTCTTTCTTTCAGTCGTCCTTAGTGGATTCTCTACGTTGTAACAAATAGAAGCGTAGTAATCTCAGATATTCATAAAATTACCCATGACTGGTTCTTTAGTCAGTCAGATAAATAAAACTTGACCACTCAATGGGATCGTTAAAATAAATGATATATCTTTGTTAATCCTTTTATAATTACCGACAGTCATACTCGAAGATAGGTATGACATCACCTTCGGAACTGTGGGAAATACCTACTTATTGGTAGTTTTATAGCTTTCAGAGAAATCACCTCTAATTCATTGTTAAGCTTCATACATTGCAGAAAAAAAATATAAATAAATAAATATTGCAGGACATTCCACACATCGCCATCTAGCCACAAGCTAAGTAACTAGACTTGTGTTATGGGTGCTAGACAACGGATATACTACTTATTTACTTTTATTTTGTAAATATATACTTTTTATACCTAGAAACAACCAGACCACAGACAAATTTTAATATCTAAGCATAATACTTGTCTGAGGCGGGAATCGAACCCGCAACCCTGTGTTTGGCAGTCCGGCATGGTGACCATTGTGCCAACTGGGTCGTCAATATCCAATATCCAAACTAATATTATAAATACAAAAGTTTATTTATTTGTTTGTTCCTTCTTCAAACGACTGGACATAGGACACCTTTGACCCGGAAATTCTCGCGGGTAAAACCGCGAGGCGCAGCTAGTATTTAAGTACACGGTAAGAGGTGGATTTTAGTATAATGCATTTATATGGAAACAAGTTTTTCCATAGCTAAGATGTACGCGTTTTTATGAGTTTTTGTACGGTCACTTGTGGCCAATAACCCTGACTGGCCATAGTGGCCATGTCGGCTTGCCGTTTGATTATGAAGTTTTGCCCTGTATTATTATGAGTAACTAGCTGCACCCCGCGGTTTCACCCGCGTCCCGCGGACTGATTTGTATGATTTTTTTGTGTAAGTATATTCGTTAGGTCTGAGAATCGACCAACATCTATTTTTTTTCCTTTTTTTTTGTTTGTTTATGGCAAAACAAAGTTTGCCAGGACAGCTAGTTTTTACATATATAAGTAGTTAGATATAGTATAGATGTACTTACAGGGAACGCTCCCGCTAAGTATACATCATGCGTGGGCGCACCCAGCATGGCAGGCAGCCGCTCCAGCCGTCGTTCCGTGCCCGGCGTGAACACGCTACCTTCAGACTCCCCTGAACCGATCGACGCTACGTTGTTCGTACCACCATTCTAGAAACAAAACGATACATTATGTTAATATACTCACACTCCACTGTCTAAAATAAATAATTCTTGCAGGATATCATGTACTACAAGGGAATGGAATCGGTTGCCTGCGTCTGTCTTTCCTGGTGTGTACAATTTGGGGGTGTTCAAGTCGCGAGTGAGTAGGGATTTTCTAGGAAAGCGTGCTACATCTCAGGCCATATCGTCACCTACCACCAGGTATATGTGACAGTGGTCAAACGATTCACTATCATTAAAAAGAACACTCTGTGCCATCTAGGTCCAAACTAGGCCAGACAACGAATAGAAATCTAAGACTTTATATAATATACATACCGAAACACACAGAACACAATAATTCTTTTTACAGAAACAAATATCTGTACCTACACTAATACTTTTCCGACGGCGGGAATCGAACACGCAGCCTTTTGCGTCGCGGAGGTCTTCAACTTCAAGTCCCCAGGACTTTAGATAATCTACACTACCAAATTTCATAGTACTTTAAATAGATGGTTAAATTCTTTATTGTACCATATTAAACCTTAATTCTAACATAAATTACTGCAAAAAAAATTGTATAAACAAAAAAAAAGGTAATAAATTAATATAAATAAATTAAAAATAATTTATAAATTATTATAAATTAATTTTTATCTTGAATATTAGTAGTTTAGTAGTAATTAGTAACTTTTGCGCAGATGTTTGATCTTGCGAAGTTCGCAAGATCAAACATCTGAATACTTATGACACACCTGATGTTAATCGATTACCTTTGTCCTTAGTAATATGACCCTTATCACATTGTACTCGTACACTGAGGCTTTAAAATGCCTCTAATTTTAATGTAAAACACGTGCGTACAATATAAACGAATTGCATCGCTAATCCAATTTTAAACCCATATAGAATTTGATTACAGTCCAATTACTGTAATAGGTGAATCGTACGCGGTACTTTATCGCATCATGCATGGGTGAAGCATTTATTTACTCTATTGGCCTTACTCTGTTTGATTAAATCATAGCCACATCAATTTATGGTTATTGCTTTAAAACCTAAATGTATTGCTGCCCTTAAACGGACGTGAAAGTTCGCCTATAAACACTGAGTTGACTATATTTCACTGGTGAGGACATGTCAAAGCAAAAGTTTGCAGCAAACCAATCATATTTGACGCATTCGTGAAAACCCCGATCATTCTCCAAAAACCGTTATTGGCTGAACTTGTGTCATTGGCAGAATTGTTTAGCTTAAGCTATACAGAACGCCATAACAAAAAATTGAATTGAGTTGAATTGAAAACCCCGCGCTGTGGGTTTGGTGCAAAGGCTTTTAGACACAACAGATATAGTAGCTTAAAATGCCGTTGTGGACTTTAGAGACTTGCTTGATTTGAAAACATAAGAGTTCCAAAAATGGTATTGTTAGAATAGCAGTTTTGGAACTATATGTTAGGTCAGCAATTCTGACTCCAACCGTACGTCCCGAAATTCAGCCTTTATGACCAAAGATGTCGATAAGGCCATGGGAGGAAGTTTGGCATTGTCTCGACCCTTCACGAAACCAATTTATACTACTAATTTTTAGGGTTCCGTACCCAAAGGGTTAAAACAGGACCCTTTTACTAAAACTCCACTGTCTGTCTGTCTGTTTGTCACCAAGCTGTATCTCATGAACCGTGATAGCTAGACAGTTGAAATTTTCACAGACGGTGTACAGTTAACTTCAAACTAAAAACAAGAATATAATAGTACGGAACCTTTCGTGCGCTACTCCGAATCGCACTTGACCGGTTTTTTGTAGTTTCGGTGAAAGTGTCCACTGCTTACACCTAAAAGTATATCATGACCAACTTTATAAGAGAAAGTCGAGTAGTCGACTTACCTTAGGTATAAACAATCCTAATTTCTTCCCATACGCCCGAAGTCTCGCGTTAGTCTGTTCGCGGATTCCGTTCGTATCTCTCGGCGTATTTTCCGATACCCTCTCACAAGGTACTCTCGCCGTTTCCGTCGTACCCGATGCCTCTTGACCTATCCTGGTACATTCTGTAAAAAAATACAACTAACATTAACACTATTAATTAACACATTTTTTACAAAAAGAAAAATGTTGTATGTCTGACGAGGATGTATAGGTTAAAAGTCTTTTGCCTGCCCTTTTGGGAGTATAATTAGCCAAAAAATATTGCCAAAAATAAATAGTAAACATATCCTAAAATTCTAAATAAATAAAATTACGAAAACAAAATAAAATTCTTAAAAACATACTCAAAAATATTTACTTTTTTCTGTTTTTAGTACTTATTTGTTGTTATAGCGGCAACAGAAATACATAATCTGTGAAAATTTCAACTGCCTAGCTATCACGGTTCATGAGATACAGCCTGGTGACAGACAGACAGACGGACAGACAGTAAAGTCTTAGTAATAGATTCCCGTTTTTATCCATTGGGTGCGGAACCATAAAAAAAGGTTAAAGCTTGATAGGCCGTAAAACAATGAGATGACGTGATTAAATATTTACAAAATAGATAAATATGTTATATAATTTTATTGTCACAATCGTAAACTAGCCTATAAAGTGATACAAAGCAGCCATAAACACCTTAACGCGTAAGTTTACACGCAATAAGCTGTGATGAAACAACAATCTAGGCTGTAATTAATTAGTCAATATTTACAAGTAAGTACTGTAACTACAAAACGTGTTGTAACAAACTTGCGAACTAAAAAAACATTAGCCGTTCAACGTTTTATGAAACACCTAGAAGCGATAAGATAAGCAGCGTATTTTCGGTTATAAAATTATAATAGTACGCTCTATGACGACGACCCAGTTGGCACAATGGTTACCATGCCGGACTGCCAAACACAGGGTTGCGGGTTCGATTCCCGCCACAGACAAGTATTTATGCTTAGATATTTGTCTGTGGTCTGGTTGTTTCTATGTATTATAAGTATATATTTACAAAAGAAAAGTATATAAGTAGTATATCCGTTGTCTAGCACCCATAACACAAGTCTAGTTACTTAGCTTGGGGCTAGATGGCGATGTGTGGAATGTCCTGCAATATTTATTTATTTATTTATGAGTAATAGTAAGGACTCAATCACACTATTGTATTGCAGTGTAAATACTTCCTGTAGGAAAAAGTACTTCACTCGAATAATAACAATGATCTCATACGAACGCTGAACTTGTATTAATTATATTTTGTCATTCTCAACAAAACTGCGTAGTATAATTTGCGCGGAATGTTAGCTATTGTAAGTGAGCCCTAAGGTCGATTGTTGTGTTGATTGGCAGCATCCTTCGTACAAAAATCATCATGAAATAAGAGCAAGGATTGCTGCTTGAATCACACAAGAACGGCCTAACATAAAATATTAAGGTGAAAGGGTACCTGCGTGCTCTCCATACAAACGTAGTCGACTGTTTCCTCCCTGGATAATGACACTAGCACAAATATTTTTGTGCCACAAAACCTATAACTGCCATGACTATGCCCCTATGTTTTGGTTTTTTCATTTTCTAATTATCATAGAAATTGAGATTTAAAAAAAAAATAGGGGCATGGTTATGGCAGTTTAAAGTTTTATGCACCAAAAATATTTGCTCTAGTGTCATTATCCAGGGAGAAAACAGTCGACTACGTTTGTAATAGTTTGTATGGAAAGAGCCCCCGGTACAGTTTCCTCTTAAGCGGTAAATGAGATTGTAATTTAAATAATAAGTAAATGATTGGCAATGTTGTTTGCGTGCGTAAACGCACCAGGAGCGATCAAGAGCCGCAGCGAGCGGAGCACACGGCGCACGCGCATCGCCAGGCCTTCACTACCGCCCTCTACTACCGAGGCCGAGGCCACTGTCGGGGACACTGTCGTTCGCGACGACCCGCTAGCTAAAGACACGATAACATACTTCAGATTCTCAAAGCTTCTATTAAAAAAAAAAAATCTCTTCTTGAATTAAGCCGGATGAATTTAGAAAACTGTTTTCGAAATACAAGGAATTTGGGTCATTTACTAGTTATCTACATTTATACTTCGTTCGCGTAAAAGTCGAAAATGACCAAGGAATCACGTTGTCCCATAAAAACCTTGCCCCCTTTTTCACCCCCTAAGGAGTAAATTTTCTGAAAATCCTTTCTTATCGGATGCCTACGTCATAAAAAGAACACACCCTCCAAGTTTTAGGTCTCTACAATCAGCAGTTTAGGTTGTGCTTTGATCCGTCAGTCAGTCAGGACAAAGCATTTTATATGTATAGATTATAAGGAAGAAAACATGAAATATTATTTGTTTCTTTTATGTTTATATCGAATAGGCTCCGAAACTACTGGACCGACTTTGATGAAACTTGGTATGAGGATACATTGATTCATTGGGAATAACATAGGATGCTTTTTATCCCGATATTCCCGCGGGATCGGGAGTTTTATAAGAAATCTATGATAACTTCATTGTTGTTGTACACCATCATCAAAACAGTAATGTAAACATAGACATAGTACGAGCATAACTTAACTCTACCAAAACAATTTAGTTACAGACATGTGAATGATTTACAAGCGGAACAGAGACTTGAATATGATTTATTTCTACACCTTTTCTCTTCTGATTCATGGCATGATGTCATTTTTAGTGACGTATACATACAATACGTGTCTTTGTATCAATAATTATTATTGACATAAAAGAGCCTGTAGTGCCCCTTCCACTGATCGCGATCGTCTCGCCACCTTCGAAGTGGTCAAAAAGTTGTTGGTATAGCCTAAAGTTTATCTGCCATGCGTCTATGGCCAGTCAAGTTCAATAATAATCATAATCAGCCGGTATCAGTCCACTGCTGGACGTAGGCCTCTCCCAAGATACGCCACTCTGATCTTCGGCTCTTTTCTCCATTCTCTGCCCACTGCTTTCGTCGTCGCTCCACTTGGTCACAGGGCATCCTACACTACGTTTGCCAATTTGCGGTCTCCACTCCAGGACAAGTTTCAAGTTCAAGGTTCAATAATGTGCTGATTATATCTATGTTACCTGCATCAGCAGCAAGTTCAGCGACCGCAGCGCAGAAGGTCTCGAAGTCAACGTCGCTGGTGTTAGGAAGGCAACTGTTTGCGAGGTCTCGAGGCACGCGCGTGACGTCACGGAGAGCGTCCACCGCCTTGGCGCGGGGAAGGCGCGCATTCCGACCACCGGCCGCGTCGTACGCTCGCTGTAAACAAACGTTAAACGAGTTAATGATGATGAAATGACACAATCACGTTTGATTAGAGTTCAATATCGAGGCTAACGTGAAGTATGATCTGAGTTTCTCTTATTAAAGATAATTGATCATCATTCATTTCGGCTGCAATATGTGAGCTATTCCAAAATTCCAAGTAATTAGGCGTTACGCATATTTGCATTCTGACTAGAAATTATACATGCATGTGCCACTAATGAGTATAAGTTATATAGTCAAAAGATTTTCTTACGATAATAAAAACTAACCTTTAGCCTAAGGATGGTGTGTCCAAGCGAATGCCGGGGATGCGTGCGCGCACCCCTAATAACGGCGCGTGCGCATCGCAACGCCGCAGGAATGTCCGTAAACGCAGGGAGGCCGCGTCGCTCTACCGCTTCCTGTAGTGTCGCTCGCGCACGGGATAACTCTACGTATTCACTGTGAAGAAAAATATAATACATTACATTAAATATTTGCAGACCATTAGCCCTTTTTAGCCCGAAAAGTTGGCAGAGTGGTACATAAGTCAGAAAGTCGAACTCTATAGTTCAGCTAATAGGTATTCCGACTGTACCTACCTATAGGTACAGTCGGAATACCTATTAGCTGAGCCCCAAGTGAGCCAAAGCTTAAAATTTAAGGTGAAAGGGTACCAGGCGCTCTCTTCATACAAACGTTGTCGACTGTTTTCTCCCTGGATAATGACACTAGAGTAAAAATATTTTTGTTGCATAAAACTAATAACTGCCATGACCATGCCCCTGGTTTTATTGTTTTTTAAATCTTTATTTCTATGATAATTAGAAATTTTCATTTTCTAATTATCGTAGATATAAAATAAACCAAAACACAGGGAATAGTCGTGGCAGTTATAGGTTTTATGGTACAAAAATATTTGCTTCTAGTGTCATTATCCAGGGAGGAAACAGTCGACTACGTTTGTATGGAGAGAGCGCCGGTACCCTTTCACCTTAAACTTTACGAAGTGGTAGTCAATAGTTGACGGGCCACGCCGCGCCACCGCATCGAGCCACAGTAGCCACCTCATCGACCTTTCAATCGAGATGTAACACATCAATTTGTTACAAATTGTTTCTACAGTACTCGTGAATCGTGACTCAATTCTATGTACGAGTGAAGAATGACGTAAAACATCGTGTCTTCGATTTTCATCGACCTTTATGACTGCTATACCCTTGATGAATGTACTCGCACAGGTAATTGCTACCTGAGTTCCTTTTTGTGCAGACCCATTTACCGCAAAAATAGATCGGACAGTTCAGTTATAATTATGATTAATTAATTATGATTATACCTATATCATGATGTGAACGTATTAGTACGTATAAGATCAAAAATCATCTTATAGAAAACTGGTAAATTGATTTTGTTTTTGGGTTCCGTACCTCAAAAGGTAAAAAAGGGAACCCTTATAAGATTACTTTCCGTCTGTTTGTCTGTACGTGTGTCACCATCGATTTTCGAAACGGATGGACCTACCAAGTTGAAATTCATACCAGATACTGAGGTCTATAGTCCCTATTATGGAGAAAGAGAGTTGAAACTAATGTAAACCCTCGGCGCGCGAGTACGATTCGCACTTGACCTGTTTTTTTTCTAATGAAGTAGAGGAATTCAACACCTTCCGCGTTGACACTCCAATGCCCACTGTGCTCTAATACCTGCACATTGGAGGAACTGGTAGAGGCCAACGCCGTTGCAGATGCAGTGGCTAACTACTGGGCAGGAAAAATTTGACTGGTCGTACGTCACTGACTCGAAAAGAAGACTACAGTTTTGAGAAGGTATGCCTTATAATACCAATAGGATAAGATCTGGAGATTATGTAGTTATATTATCTCACTGGTCTGAAATAGTTTCGTGTCCAATAGTCTGGTGCCTGGTGTACGGCCTCAGCACGAGCAGCAGATCCTTGGGCGCGGCGGCAAGGTTGGCGGCTTCGACTGCCGCAGCCACCGCGCGCGTCTCGCTATCTAACACGAAGAGAAGCGCACGCGCAGCCGCCTTCGCACGGTGCTCCACTTCCACCAACTCCATAGACCAGTCTTCTACTTGCTGTTGATAAAGGACTTATATTATACTAGCTGTTGCCCGCGACTTCGTACCGTGGTACTTCACTACATAGTATAAAATAAAGTCACTTTTCGCCGTCCCTACGTCCCTTTGTATGCTTAGATCTTTAAAACTAAGCAACGGATTTTGATGCGGTTTTTTTAATAGATAGAGTGATTCAAGAGGAAGGTTTATATGTATAATACATGCATAATATAGCCGTTCGAAGCCGGAGCGGGTCGCTAGTTTTTTTATATACCAATATCTTCCTCTTGAATCACTCTATCTAATAAAACAAACCGCATCAAAATCCGTAGCGTAGTTTTAAAGATTTAAGAATAAATAAGGACAGACGGCGAAAGCGACTTTGTTTAATACTATGTAATAATAAACTATCCTAGATATAATTTAAGACCACAGCATCCAATCCATTACTTTTCTTAAATTGTATTTTGCGATGCATATCTTTACTGGCTTCTGCCCGCGGGCGCGCGGCTTCGCCCGCCATTTCATCCTTTTAGGGGTGGAATTTCGAAAACCTTTTCTTAGCTGGTACCTACAGTCACATTACCAATTAGCTGAACCCCACGTGACCTAGAGCTCATTCGCACATATGTAAGGTTGTAATGTTACCTGATTCTTTTTAAGCTATTGCATAGCTTTTATCGCGGGCTTTTTTTTTAAACAACAACAATACAATATAAAAAAATACAAAATAGGTAAATAAAATACTATATTTTTTTACAGATATGCGAATGAGCACTGGGTTACGTGAGGTTCAGCTAATTGGTAATGTGACTGTACACTTTACGAAGATCACACCCTCCAAATTTAATGTCGCTAGGACGTTTTAAGCTGTGACTGACTGACTGTTATATCGTCGCACAGCTTAAAAACAATACTATCTATAAATATAGTCAGTGACTAACTATATTTATAGATGTGTTTTCCTTTGTGAAACGAAATTACATAATTACATTTACATACACTATACCTAACTAGTGTTCAGTTAAATAGGTAGATAGGGATTCGAGTTTTCTATATACTTTACCGCAAATCAAGAACTACAAACACTGAAGAATATTTTCGAAGAACGTAACATCAGTCATTGTATGACGAAAAAGTTAACTGACTAATTTTTCCAAGGAAACGGTCGCTAAAAGCGTGTGAAATCGAAACACACTTTCGCCTCCTTATTTGAATTCTAGCGCGATCAAAACAAAAGCCAATTTGAATATTATTAAAGCCTTTATTTTTAGAGATAACCTAATAATTTTGCAAGTTTAAGAACAGGTATTTCTTAAACTGTTAAATACAACACGCCATATTATTAAAATAAACTCGTTATTATGTTAAAAGATTCTACAAACTTCATAAATTATTTTTAATGTTATTAAGCGAGATACCTACTACGCAAGCATCTTTTAACGTGTAAGTAGGAACTTTAGTAATGTTCTTAGTTTTCTTAAAAATTTAGTAATGATTCGAGAAGTGTAAATTTCACAATTTATATTAACAGTTTATCGTGACGCGATCGCTATCTTTAATTTATTATGACTCTGTCATTAATTATACCTAATTTTACTAATTTCGACAATATATTCCCAGCATAAAGCTGTCAACCGGCGCTAAAATAAAAATTCAATAAGCCAAGATGGCTATTTTTACAAAAAATATTGTAATCGAAAAACTAATGAGATTTTTTTTTATAATATTTTAGCAAATCGAAAAAACCGGTCAAGTGCGAGACAGACTCGCGCACGAAGGGTTCTGTTATAATTTATAGCGGCAACAGAAAAAGATAATCTGTAAAAATTTCAACTCTAGCTATTACGGTTAATAAGATACAGTCTAGTGACAGACAGACAGAGAAGGTTTAGTAATCGGGTCCCGTTGTTACCCTTTGGGTACGGGACCCTAAAACGTCTTACTAGATACTTAATAATTAAAGAAATTCGTGTCGTATCTTAGCCGGTAGAACGTGCGGCGCCGGCGCACGTCCCCAGAAAAACAAACCTTATCATACTGTGAAACCTGACAATAATCGAGATACAAATGATACGTCTACATTTTCTGATAATCATTATCGAATTATCAATAAAGAATTCGATAAAGTAAATTGACGTATAATAGATTGTTTTCTCAGAAGTGGACTTGAAACAAATGACCTGATAAAAATTGGGAAGTATGTAAGTACCTTTGTATTTATTAAGAGCCTACACTGTCCCTGCAGGGCAAAGAGGCCTACCTTTCTTTCATTGATCACGATCTGTCGCCATTGCACACCAATTATTCCTATAGGAGTCAAAATCATCTCGCCATCGTCGCCTTGGTCTGCCGCGTGGTCGTATAATATCCCTATGGGGGACCATTCTGTTGTTATTTTAGCCCATCGTTCATCTGACATGCGGCAAACATGTCCCGCCCAGTCGCTTAGCGTAAAAAGCGTAAAGTACCTACTTATGTTTTTTTTTATATAATTCCCGGAATGATAACAAGGCCTTCGGCATATTATTATTGTATATAAGTATATATAGATCGCTTCGGGGTCGTTTGATAATCAAAATTACCTCAAGATAAAATAAACCAAGGTCTTGTGGGATTAAATACTTACTTTATACAAATGTATTTTAACGCCATGCCAATTCCGCGAGCGTAAAATAATGCTTTTCGTAGCATATTTTGCAATAAAATATGAGTTACCATAATAAAAACATGTTACATTTAGATTAAGTAACAGATAACAATGTCCAATTTCCTAAAATAAATCCATTGTTTTGTAGACTTTGTATTCCATATACATTATTTTACCCAAGTCAAAATCCTCTGTGAATTTTGGACTAAAAAAAGTTTACTACGTACCTACTTAACTAGTTTCATCACAATCGGTCCAGTAGTTTCAGAGCCCTAGATTTTTTGCTTTTGATTTTATTTGTTACATAATACAAACAAAAACAAAAGGCGAAATATCTTTCCTTTTAATAATATTAATTTAAACAATATGTGAAATTCGTGTATGTAATAAGCTAATAAGTGCTTAATGCCATACACCAACGACCTTGGTACACAGCCTACTTAATAGTTACTATTGGCACTGGTCGCCTTCGTTGGTGAAAATTGTTGATTTTTACGAGTGTGTTTTGTTTTTCTCAAAAGTGCTAAGATGGAATTGTAGGTGAGATTTTTACCAACATTTTGGTGTGATTTTGAGCCAAACATTTCCTATAGTTTTGAAGTTATCCTAAAATTAATAATTAAAACTAGTCTAGCTTTGAAATGACAAAGAATTTGCGCCTCGAAATTACCCCAAAATATCGGTATAAATTTTACCTACAATTCCATCTCAGCACTTTTGAGAAAAACAAAAGTCATTCGTTACAATCAACAATATTAGTTGTAAGCGACGGGTATTTCTGGTCGTGTTGCGTATGGCAGCATAAGCAGCCTTAATAGTATGAATCTTCAAAAATAAAAAAAGACTTACCGGATTGAAATATGTGATGCCCATCTTCTTTAGCATCGGAATGGCTATGTCCGATCTCCATGTTGTGGGATTGCAGGAACCACCCAAAAATACCTCGGGCGGCGTTGACGCCTCGCTGCCTGTGCAACATAATACGTCAACAATTTCACCAACATTTAACATACCAGCAACTTTGACATTGTCTTAATTACATCCATAAATTTTACTCTGAATATCAACATCTAAGGTTATCTCATCTAATCCCAAGCTTAATAGGAAAATTATGTTAATTTAATATCTCTTGTCAATTTAATAGATTACATCTTTGGATTCTAATAAACAGTTCGAGGTTCGCGCATCCTATACGATATTTGTTTATACTTTCGAATATTTCGATAGATACGATATGAAATCACGTGTTAAGGCAAGAAACCTACGCTTTTCCGTGTAACATTCTAACTGTTGATGTACGTCAATATACATCGTGAGTAACGTAACACAGACCATACACGTCAAGAGAAACAATGCATGCACGATAAAGAAGCACACCTATACAAATTTTCAAATAGTAATAACCAAATAAAAGATTACTAGTTCATTTACTCATCTCGGTTGTTTGCTTAGTATATACACAACGGAACAGTTGACCCTATTTCTAAGATGAACTGGAGGCACGCAAAAGAAGTAATGTTAATTGTCAACAATTGTACTGCAGTTAGACACGCAAGCAATGATCTCAAACCAGAGTTTGACAGTTGGGAATTCGCTTAATTAATAGCCTTCTTGTACAGAGACCGTAACCAACAGTAATATTAATTAATTCATAAACATTCCTTAGGGAAAATAAGTCACGAATTTATGGTGTAAATATCAGAAACTAACACTATAATGTGTGCCACAATTACTTTCTGTGTTATCATAAAACAATCAATAGCATTAAAAGCCTTGAAACGTACACACAATGCATGATTTGATTACAAATGAACTATTAGACTAACAAAAGATAATTTTATATGCAAATAATGATAGATTCATCCGTCATGCGAGATGTTGATGATGTAAACAGAAGTGAATATAGTGATTGTCTAATCCTTCTAACAAATGCGAAATGCTTGCAAGTTTTGATGTTCAACTATTCCTATAAAAAGAAAGTCAATACATATGATTGGTTGTATTGTACGTGGATTAGGTATCTATATCGTCGTAGGTAATGAATGATTGATGGCGATGAGTATCAGCCGCGTAGGTTGCAACATATAGTGTAGGCCGACCACCGTACTACTTAAGACGCCCACTTGTGGATTAATGATCCCCATAAATGGATATGGAATAAACTCGTATCGATTCGAACATTAAAAATAAAAGGCCTTCAATCAAAACATGAAAACATTGAATAAAGTCACACTAGCAAGGCAAAGTATGAATGACAAATTAAAAACGGTGTGTGTGCACTTAATCTAAAAGTCTAACTAATGCTTATATGTGGAATAATAGTAAACAAATACGTACTCATTCCCTAAATCATTTGCGACGTTTCGTAAAAACATTAAAATGCAATGGCACCGGCAAGTCGAAAATTCATTCATGTTTACATCGAGTTTATAAAACGCACCCAGCCAATACATCACATCAATCCAATTCGGGATCACTATTCAATGCCAAAAGTAAAACGTAAACATACAAGCATAGTCAACAATCAGACTCCGCACACCATTCCATCACACGTTCGCAGCGTTCATGTATACACTACATCTAAATGCATGTCCCTGAAGATGTCACAACACAGAACTACTGCCGCGTTAATTTTTAAAACACAGCATTAGCCAAAATCCGAAATATATCTTCTCACATTTACGTCACTCTATAAAACTTATGGATATCAAACATAGTGGGCGTCGCAAAAACAATGTGTCTTCATCTTAATTTTAGAGATAATTATTTCGAGCGCGATGATGTTAACCGGGGATGACCACTATTCGATGGTAGTAAGTAAGTAAGTATAGGAAGTAAACGCACAAGGTACTATCATGGTGGTCGGCGGCATGGCTGCAGAGGTTTCGTGCAAGCCTGGCGTGCACACAGTCCACCCGCGAACGGTCGGCGGCCAACTGGCGACAGAGTCACTAACACGCTCAACTTCTAGCCAATTCCGCATTTTAAAATATTCCGTTATTTCTATACCACTACAAAGACATCATCGAAGGAGCTTATGGGTTAAGTTTAATGATCACAACTCATCATCGTTTATTAAATAGTGTTTATAGGATATCATTTGATTAAATCCGCATATGACAGAATCATGAGTGCCATCATACCGTCACGTCATGTCTTCATTACAACGACGAACATTTAATAACATTTCTAGTAAATGCTTTTGTACAATATTGTTTACCGGAAATCATTTAATTGATTTATTTATCTATTAATTAACTACATGCTTCAGAGAAATTAAATTTACATAAGTATTTTATGATTATCTGAGATAAATGAAGTATTTTAAATGGCAAGGCGGTTGTGATTCTAAATTTCATTGATCTGTTCTTGCGTATTTATTATGAGGAAATAAGTTGTTTTTTCAGGAAAATGCTCAGCTCTTAAGAAGCTATTGCAGTAATTTCCTTAGGGTCCTGTAAAACCACAGTAAACGTAGTACACAATAATAATTAATAAGGTGCGAACTGCGACTGCGGTGACGGAGGCGGTCTTTTTGACGTGGAAAATGATATTTACAGCAATAATATTAATCAGGTACGTATACTGCATTCTTACAATTCCAACATAAACAATGACATTCACGGTCCATTCCTTTAAGTTACTTCATTAATAGAAAACGCAAGCAATAAAAACAGTTAAATGTTTAAGCTTTGTTTTGTTACGTTCTTCAATTGTTGTTGGCATTTAAATGAATGATTCTACAATGAAGATAAGGAAGTAACTAACTACGATACGTATAATGCGTGTTGAAAATGTTTTGTTTACGTTATACAAATACTATACGCTGACGACATATTTTTGTTTTCGCGCTGAACGATGTCGTGGGTGCTACTTGCTACATACGGCAGACGATCGCCCGGCGGCGGACGGGTTCATGCAGGAACAGATTCATCTCGCTTCCGTATTCCGTTTATAGTTTCGACGGAATCAGGAAGGCCGTGAACAATATTTTCTAAGCCATTTGTTTACCTTTTACGAATTTAACGTAGTAATGATAATTGCGAAAACGGAACTTCCGAAAACGTACAGATGTTTTTGTTATTCGTATTAAGAAAATTTAACTCGACCGATATGGAGAAACGAGTAGTTGTTTGAAAAGCAAAACGTTTTAGATATGAGTTTAATATTAATCGTTAGTCAGATGCGCTGGGAGATTGACGTAAATTGGACGTATCATAGTCATAGTGCAAAGCTACGAAGTAGAGATATCATCTGAGGAGATCATCTTATGTAAGCAGCTGCTTTGCTAGTCTTGAATATAACTAATACTATAGCTCTCGATTAGTTTCTATAGGAATCTGGAATCTTAAGTGCGATTCATGTGACTACAGCAGAACTGCGATGTCAAACGATCACAAAAGTCCGTTTAATCCAATTCCTGCAGCTGTTAGGTGTGTCAGATAAGATCAAGTATGTTTGATTGCAATTGAAACGATCAGGAAAATAAAAGATAATCGCGGCAGGAAGGCGGAAATTTGACCTAAGGAACCTTGTATCAACAAAATGCAATAATATGGATGATAAACGGTCGCCAATGACGTGGTGTAAAAGTCAAAACATTACACTAACTGTGAATGTAAGATAAACAGTGATCGAGAACCATAATTTGAAAGCAGATTAAGTAGGTAACTTGAGTATAATTAAAAAATTCTATTACTTATGTTTAAATAGATGAGAAGTTGATTAATGATACTTTAGTTTCAGAGGCTTGATTGATGAATCTAAATGAGAGTATACAAAACAATCCACAGATGCAAGCAAGATAGCAGCGGCAGACTGAGCGTGGGCAGCATTCAGCGACAGTGAACTTTACTAGTATTATATGTATATGAGTGTGGGATAAGGATGGAGAGTACTGATGTGTATTTCTGGATTGGTACCGTGCGGAAAGTTTAGTCACGATTTGTTTGATCGCAGCATCTGTCTTAATCGACCTTCCACAATACGCATTATTTCGTCCTCGAACGGTTTAGGAGCTTCACATATTCACCCCAAACGTCTCAACCAGACATCGCGTTCAAAGCCAGTAAAAACATTTACGATCGATTAAACAGACATGTCGACTCTAAATACGGAAGGTCACTCTGAACAAATAACAAGTGTAAATCTTACCGTTGATTTGTTTGCAAATCGAATCTTTATCCCTGAACTCCTTGTCGACGACGTTCCAAACCGGAGACTCTGGTTTGTTTGAAGTTCTAGAAATAAACAACAATAATTTAGAAATCGTATAACCTTTGCATTTGAACTGAACAATTTAGAATGGGACTAGTGATTGTGGAAGGGTAATCAAATAAATAATGTGAAGGGCAAAGTTGTAAGTTAGCTTCGTATGTAATGATTCAGTGCATGACAAATATCTCATTGTTTGGCATTCAAGGGTCAACGCACGCGCCAGTCGCAGCCACCAGCCTCGGTTCAAGAACGGGTAAACGGCGGGTGATCATTTTTAACGTCATCGTTAAAATAAAACTGATTCATATTGCATCAGGAATCAGGAAGGGAAATAAGTACATTGCCTTATGCCACGTTTATAAGGATATCGGTTAAATTATTCGTGGATTAATGTTTTACAAGCAAGGCTGGAACATCTCAGACATATACTCAGTGTGACTGGTCTACTGTAACTTCTAGGCCCCGCCACGGTTCAGAATATCGGTATATATAGCATATTACACTATCTCAGTGATCCAGCTATCTCCATACAATATTTAATCAGAATCAGTTTAGTAGATTAGCGCAACAACAAACAAATCTTCTTCCGCTTCATTACTAGTTGCTCCATAAGTCCCGAAAAAACTTATAAATATCCTTTCTCAAGAATTGGCTGATCCCAAAATATTACTTAAACCTGACTAGTAGTTCCAGAGATTAGCGCGTTCAAACAAACAAATAAACGTTTTTATATTTAGTAAATACAGATATAGAATAAAAATATAGACTCAAAATTTCAGCAGTCATACCTATTACTTTACATAAAAAAAAATCGGTGGTGATACGGACAGACAGACAGACAGACGGACAAGATTCCTTTTTTACCTTTTGCGGTACGGAATCCTAAAAACTATTTGGTGTTCGATGGTGCAAGTGTTTGTAAAGATTTCGATCATTGTTTAGTTTGACTGTTGACGTAATATACTCGTGATTGTGAAACATTTGTTAAACGACCTCTATCACGTTATTGTGAGACTGAAAATTTACTTAAATATGCTGTCAATAACTATTGACATTTTGACGTCGAAATTAACGTAGGACGCGCACGCGAGCGTTAAATATCGCACTTTATATGTATAGACGAGAATAGACGTACCTACGTAGTTACTTAGATAAATATAAATTAGAAACAAAATCACGCTATGCGCATGATTTTATATAAATCCTATATTGCGCATGATATTATAAATTGTAAGTAGATATTCTTGAAGTAATTTAACATGGCAATTATGTATAAAATATGTATAAATATTTGTAATGGGTAATGCCCGGAAATAATGAACCGATTTTAATGGAATTTAGTATGACGATGCATTAACTTGAATGAACACGGGCTCTTTTTTATCCGACTACGGCGAAACCAAAAGGGAAAGGGTTATGATTTTGACCCGTATGTATGTTCATCTTTTCCCACCTAACTTCAAAACTACTTACAATAATTAAACAATTGAGTTATCGTTAGAAGCGTCTTAATGGTCCGCTTGGTTATGTGACGTCACAATAAATTAAATATGGCGCCCTCTAGAGGACATAGAGTCATGAATAAAAATAAAAAAATTCGTAGGATATCGAGAATTCGAGCCAAACGTGGGTGAAACCGCGGGACGCTGCTGGTAAATAGATAAACAGGTTCTGTAATTAGCAATGTAAGGCCACGAAAATCATTTGCATTGATCAGTCCAAGGAATATGACTCAGAATTCCAACTATGCTGATAAAAAGAAAATTATATTGAAAACCGGAATCCGGAACGAGTCGCGGAAGGATATTTGAGTTTAGATGATAATTATCACTGGTTTTAGCTTGATTCTGAGTAAACTGTGAATCTTAATTTTATGTGTGATTGTCTACAGTGCGTCATAGTTTGTACAAAATCCCCGACCTACATTACAAAAACTTCAAATTAACGCGTCATTTTTATCATGAATGATACTAGAAACACACTAGAATTATTTTTATTGATATGTTGAAAGTTCTCTTTATCGCGAAGTCATAGGATCTTGGATCTTAGTATCATATAAAACGTACTTTTTCCTGACTGACTAATGACAATTTAACCGAAAGCCCTGGGGCTAGAAACTTGAACTTTTACAGTACAAGAAAGGTTTTGTACAAGAAAGGTTTTCCCGCGTGATCGAGATTTATGTGCGTTAGCCCGCGGGGTACAGCTTGTAATCAAATAAATCTGTGAAATAAATATATTTAGTAGATATATATAGGTACTTACTGCTTCACTTGACGAGAACACCGTCTCAGTTCAGCTGCGAACACGCAGAATTCCCCGAAAGTAAGAGTGAGTGACTTGCGCCTTGCACATTGCCGCGCACATACTAGCATTTCGAACACTGAAACAAACATTTAAAATTTAGTACCTGTATAGACAGAAAACCAGAATGTTTTTGACGTGATAACGTCTTATAAATCGATGAACACCGTACTGCACTCACAAAAAAGTGTGACGTCACGCTCACGTTACGGGAATGTGAGCGTTATTGACAAGGTAACCGTAGCAAGGTATTATCGTTGCTATGGTTACCATCAATGTTTTCTTATGACGTTATCACGTAAAATTATCGTCCGTAAACCGACTTTACAGACAGCCATTAAAAAAAAGGGCCAAAAAAAAGTTTTAAAAAAAAAAAAAAAAAAAAAAAAAAAAAAAAAAAAAATTATAAAAATAAGGGTTTAAATTAATTGTACTTTTTCTGTAACTTGTGTGTGCAATAAAGCGTTCTATCTATCTATCTTTATTTATTTCTTAAATATTTAGAACTAGCAGAGCTCCGCGGTTTAACCTGCGTAAATTGCGCTCCCGTGGAAATATCGGGATAAAATGTGCCTATGTTACTTTCAATGAATCAATGTACGTACCTATCTTCTTTATAATATTAGTGTACATAGTGTAGATTGAATCCATGAGGATAACAAAGGCAATTGCTGTGAAATATGAAGCCACTCTAAAGTATAATAGAATACCTACCGTTTTGCACTCGTAACACAACTATGAATTAATTAAGGGCCAGTAATTACTGTAGGTAGTTACATAATAGTAAATAATAACAACCCACTGATATAGTGTTTATAGAACGGACAATCAAAACTAACTCAAGGTAATAAAATGCAGTTGTAAAATAGGGTCAAATAAAGGTACTTTAATTGTAAAGAAGATAAAAATTAAGATATTGCAGGACATTCCACACATCGCCATATATAAAGATCATTCAGATCAAGAACAGTAGATAAAACTTAAAAAATAAGTAAAATTTTAAGGTTAATGACCTCTCCGTGTAAGGAACAGCTGATTTTCAGGTAAAGCTAACCTCAAAATTTTCGAAAAAATTCGAATTTCCAAAAGCCGTAGAACAAAAGTTGTTTGTTAAGGAGCACAGAAGTAGCCCTCAACGGCTTGCTAGTATAATTTCCAATAACCCTGTATAGCCCCAAGCTAAGTAACTTGACTTGTGTTATGGGTACTAGACAACGAACATACTACATATATACCTACTTTTATTTTGTAAATTACGTATAATACATAGAAACAACAAGATCACAGAGAAATATCTAAGCATAAATACTTGTCTGAGGCGGAAATCGCACCCGCAACCCTGTGTTTGGGAGCCCGGCATGGTAACCATTGTGCCAACTGGGTCGTCATCATGATGGACCTGATGTTTTAATAAACGAAAGTAGGCAGAGCTTTTTATATTAACTTTCTTCCTACTCTCTATTTCATAATTAGGTATTTTAAAGGGCTGTTTCTGCTGCGATTTCATTGTTCTCATCAAAAATATTTTGTCAGATTCATTACAGTCACTCTGATCCTGATTTTCATATTATTTTCTATTCCCAACGCTGCCATGCTAGAGGGTGATGGACGGTCAACAAAAAATTGTAACTTAATAATTCATGAAAAGTCGCCAACTCATTTGAGTTCGGGGTCGGACATTCGTCGTATATGAACCGACTTAACTTTAACCAATGCGTAAAATAAATAAGACTAGTGAACTAATTTGGAAGGTGGTCGTCATAGGTCATTCAAAAGTGGGATATTTCCCATGTTTTTTGTTATTTTATTTGGCCCTATAACCTAACGATTAAATGAAAAGTAACCAACTTCTTTATGAGTTCGGGGTCGGACATTCGCCGTATATGAACCGCCTTAACATCAACGAAGCCGTAAAATAAACAAGAGTCATGAACTCATTCGGAAGGCGGTAATTGGTCATTCATCATCAGTGAGCAATGGATATAACGGTGAGATCACTGCGCATTGCGCACACGCACCTGCCGCAACAATACATTGCGGATATCTGCCCTAGCAATTATTATACATCACGTAAATTGACCGATAAATTAAGATATGTTCGCATATTACAATTAATCATGATATATTCATTATTATTCAACGCGGTATTGTTGTTGTTTTATTTTATATTTAATAGGATTAAGAAAATATTACGCAACTTTTGATATAATGATTATAAGAGTAGGTAAACATTAGAGGGGTTTTTATCCACGGATATCGTGATCAAATGGAATAAGCCACTGATAATGCCAAGTTGTATCCATGGATACCGTGATCAGTTTCCAACGAATAACAAATGTCACGTTGTACGTGACTACAAGAAAAATAAAGATAAATAAACAAACTATCGGATTTATAATAAGGATAACAAGTGCCACTAAAAGGTATTTAAAAACCTTGATATTAGTGACAAAACAAAACAAAAGTCAGAAACCAATCACGACAGCAGTGTATAAAGGGGAGTTTTCTTAAATATTTAAGTTAAAAAAAAAAAAAAAAAAAAAAAATGTATATAAGTAGTTTATCCGTTATCTGGCACCCATAACACAAGCATTAAGTTGCTTAGCTTGGGGCTGGATGGCGATGTGTAATATGTCCTGAAATATTTATTTATTTATTTGATTTTGCAAAAGGAAAGATTAAAGATTAATAGAAGGGACACAAAGTTTTGAAGTCTTCGAGTTTCATGTCATCACTAATTTGATAGCAAAGTCTTAAGATACCAATAAGACTGTCCAAAACATGGCGTACCAAAACATATTATGTATGTATCTAACTCGAATGCATAGGCGTCTTTGAGTCTAGTCTTACAGAGAATTCGACTGTAACGTGTGATACAATTACAGTTTTATAGCTCAATTCATAACGAAGCACAAAACAAACGTTGATGTTAATTAACACTGGTAGTTGTTAGGTTCTTAATTGAATGTCCGAGGTCTTAAGATTTATAGACGGTAAATAAATATACAAAGGCGACATGGTTAACACAGTACTCAGTAAATTGCTTTACATGACAGACGTTAATATCCCATAGTTTGTGTCTTTGTGATAAAATCTCCGATACTATGGTGCTTTGTTAGTCTGCCACGTGCACCTTACAAATCAAAATAAAACAATGTCTGATATGACAACGTGATATATTTTAAATAAATATTGCGGGACATTCCACACATCGCCATCTAGCCCCAAGCTAAGTAATTATACTTGTGTTATGGGTGCTAGACAACGGATGTACTACTTGTATATTTTTCTTCTGTAAATATATACTTATAATACATAGAAAAAAGCAGACCACAGACAAATATCTAAGCATGAATACTTGTCTGAGGCGGGAATCGAACCCGCAACTCTGTGTTTGGCAGTCCGGCATGGTAACCATTGTGCCAACTGAAGATGGCATTGATGGCGATGTGTGGAATGTCCTGCTATATTTATTTATTTATTTATCTGGGTCGTCTTACAAACCAGATGTTTGTGATAAAAACAATTACATACCCAGTTGAAGAATCAATGTGTGAATCACGATAACACCACAAAAACTACTTAATTGAATGAAGACTGCCATGGTCATATCAATATCATTCCCCTAAACCTTACAATAACAAAATAGAATTAAGCCTAAGAAAGACCGAACCGCGAATATCATCTACTAAATTCTACTATGATACAGCTCTTTCGATAAAACTTTGTATTTATCATAGTTTTATCTAATCTTAATACGTTTTAATAAATATTGCGTAAATATATTGGTATTTAGTCATGGAGTTAATACGTCGCGTACGCAGGTACCAAATTAATAATATTGAGAAATTCCCCCAAACAGTTACAGTACACAAAGAAGTAAGATTAGAGTATTCACTTGAAAATAATAAATCAGAAATCACTAAAAGTCACGAATCCTCAGTAAGATATAGAACATTTATTCCTTAGCGTAAGATGGTAGTTATCTAAACGCAATTTACTAAACATCAGTTTTATGTCTATTTATCTAGTACTGCTGCGCCCCGCGGTTTCACACGCGTAAGTCCCGATCCCGTGGGAATATCAAAATAAAAGTAGCGTATAGCCTTCCTAGATAAATGGACTATTCAACACAAAAATATTTTTTCAATTCGAAGAAGTAGTTCCTGAGATAAGCGCGTTCAAAAAATCAACAAACAAACTCTTCAGTTTTATAATATTAGTTTAGATTTCATGTAGATTAAATTAGTATTTTAAACGCAAGGCAGCGTATTAAAATATTAATAATAAAGGAAGGAAGGAAGGAAGACAAAAAGCCTGTACTTGGAAGCAATATACCTAAATAAATTGCACTTTGATTAAAAAATCGAAGAATTTGCAAGATTTGATGACAAACATCGGGACAGATGAAACTGAATTAAAGGTAAAAAAATCGAAAAATTCGCAAGATTTGATGACAAACATCGGGACAGATGAAACTGAATTAAAGGTAAAAAAATCGAAGAATTTGCAAGATTTGATGACAAACATCGGGACAGATGAAACTGAATTAAAGGTAAAAAAATCGAAGAATTTGCAAGATTTGATGACAAACATCGGGACAGATGAAACTGAATTAAAGGTAAAAAAATCGAAGAATTTGCAAGATTTGATGACAAACATCGGGACAGATGAAACTGAATTAAAGGTAAAAAAATCGAAGAATTTGCAAGATTTGATGACAAACATCGGGACAGATGAAACTGAATTAAAGGTAAAAAAGAGTCTAGGTTGATTTAGTGGTTTTCTGTGTCTACACACGTCACAAGTGACGTCATCGCCTAGTACCCATATTGTATGTAGAATCTATATCACTACATAATATAAAATAAAGTAACTTTTCGCCGTCCCTATTTCCCTATGTCCCTATGTATGCTTAGATCTTTAAAACTACGCAACGGATTTTGATGCGGTTTTTTTTTAAATTGATAGAGTGATTAAAGAGGAAGTTTTTTAGATATAATACATGCATAATACAGCCGTGCGAAGCCGGGGCGGGTCGCTAGTTACTACATAGTATAAAACAAAGTCCCTTTTTCTGTCCCTATTTCCCTTTGACTGATTTTGATAGGGTTTTTTTTAATAGATAGAGTGATTCAAGAGGAAGGTTTATATGTATAATACATGCATAATATAGCCGAGCGAAGCCGAGGCAGGTCGCTAGTGTATACTAATATTATAAAGAAGTAAAGTTTGTGTGTTTGTTAAATTGTAAGGGGTAATCTCGGGATCTACTGAACCGATTTTAAAAATTCTTTCACCAATAGAAAGCCACATTATTGCTGAGTGGTCATAGGTTATATAAAAAACGAAAAATAAAAAAGGCTTTTACGTGGTAGTCCGTTTTGCAAAGTGAATCGGAGAAAAAACGGTCGAATGAAAGCGTTTCTTACGAACGCTGCATGATCTATGAAAGATATATTTTTGAGTTCTATAGAAAAAATGTGGAGCTTGAAAATGCCTACAAAAAAGTCAACGACAGCATATGTCTAACTTTTATATTTAAGTTACAAAAAGTATTTTTTTTAATATTAGTACTTATAGATAATTTAATTTTTAATATTAATAAAATAAATGCCCAACGAAGTGGGCACGGGTCAGCTAGTTTATTATAAAGCTGATTTTGTTTGTTTGGTTTTTTGAACGCGCTAATTTCAGGAACTATTGGTTCGAATTGAAAAATTCTTCTTGTATTGGATAGTCCATTTATCGAGGAAGGCTATACGCTACTTTTATTTTGATATTCCCACGGGATTAGGACTTTCGCGGGTGAAACCGCGGAGCGCAGCTAGTATAAAATATGGGTACTTTGATCTGAATCAAACAACCTTACATATTCACGAGTCGCAATAACAGTATCTTCCTGTTGGTTTAATGTTATTATCTAAGTAATCAAAACACATTCTAAGAAACAGCTGAGTTGTTGACGAAAATATCGTAAAACATTAACAATCAAACAATTTAATAGGAAAAAAGATATATTCAAATATTGTTTAATTAAACGGAATAATCTCGATTTGGCGAATTTAATTTCTAATAAAATAAGAAAATATCAGTCAATTAAGATAGATAGATAAACTTTTTATTTTACCATTTTTAACGTTAATTCTATTATAAATTCCTGCAAAAATAGAATATAAAAAACATGGCACAATAGTCGGCCTTATCGCTAAAAAGCGATCTCTTCCAGGCAACCTTTGAAGAAATGGTTACTGAAACATTAATCATGTAACATTCCTATTGCTACACATCATTTTTCAATACAAAAATAACCGGCTACTATGAAAACTAGCCAAATAGTTTTCATGTTGATACAAAATTAACTAATTGTTATTCGTGACACGTAAAATTTAGAGCATGTGTAGTATGAAATGAACAACAACGTAGGTACGATCGGAGTCAGAATTATTATTGCAGACCCACCGTAGAGCTTCAAAATGCTATTATTAGGATATTTTCAATGTTTCAACTCGAGCAAGGCTAAGATCTTGCTCGAGTTCAAGTTTAAAATCTTTTAACTCATGAATTAAATATTATTAGAATAAAAACATTCCAATAATAGTAATTTTAGAGCTCTACGGTTGGTCTGCAATTCTGACACTGACCGCATACTATCATAGACAAGGCAAGGCCAATAGTTTCATTCACAGTTGTTGCTGTAGCTAGCTATACTTCAGTCAATGACAAACCTAACTATATTAACAAACAAATCCTTATCAAGAGCTTACATCATCATGCTTTTCATATTATCGTTACGCGATACTATAAGCTCTCAAATTAATTATATTTTCCATGGCCATAAACCCTTTTTTATATTCAAAATTAATTTATTGCATAAATTCACATTGTCATTTTCCTAAAATCGATTCATAAACAACGTAGTTATGTCCGAACTGTCATCTATACTTTAGACTAGACGAAAGATTTTAACTTTTTTTTGTGTGTGTAACTGAACTGGATTTGATGAAACTTGATATTAGGATTTATTGATTCATTTGGAGTGTTATAGGCTAATTTTTATCCCGATATTCCCACAGAATCGGCAGTTATGCAGGTGAAACTGCGGAGCGCTGCTAGTTCCATATATTTAGATGAATGAACCCACCATTTAGTGGTAGACTAGAACATAATAGGTGAGCTTACCCTGGGTCTTAGTAGGATAAAGTTCGATGTCGTTGAAAAGGCTTTGCACCCTGTCGGCAGCGGCCGGCTGATCGTGTGGGCCCACGCGGCACTCCCATGCACTCGCCACCTCCCTGAAACAATCAAAATACGTTTAAAACTACGTTCAAAATGCATTAATCTTCTATACAAATATAAAATGCTTTGTCCTGAATTATACTGACTAACTGACGGATCAACGCACAGCCTAAACCGCTGATCGTAGAGATCTGAAAAATGGAGGGTGTGTTCTTTGCATGACGTAGGCATCCAAAAATA
The DNA here is from genome assembly GCA_907269075.1 of Idaea aversata. Lineage (NCBI taxonomy): Eukaryota > Metazoa > Arthropoda > Insecta > Lepidoptera > Geometridae > Idaea > Idaea aversata. Next base: position 8,349,144 of record OU026084.1, read on the forward strand.
AAGGATTTCAAAAATTAATTTAGTGAAAACAAGTTTATCAATAAATCTTTAAAGAAGAGCTTTGATATAGATAGCTCTACCCTTAAAATCATCTACAACGACAGTTGCTTATTTTTTCTAATAAAACAAAACAGTTTAATTAAAATATTAGTACCTACAACTTTCCCAGTACCTACCATGGTACATTAAAGAAAAATTTAATCAATTGTTTTTTAAATTCTTAATTATTCTAGGTTATTTCAACTGTTAGGCGTCTATGGTTACCGTGGAGCAGCCTTTCTAATTTCCTTTCCAAATTAAAATTAACACATAAGTGTATGTAGTAATATCTCAAAGTTCTTTCGACACAATAAACCTTAGGAAAATATTGTATAACGTTTGAAAGAATTGACCATTATTTTACACACTTGCCCTTGGCTACCGTATAATTAATTCAAATAAAAGCTCTTGTTTGAGAAATAAGTAAGTCGAATAGTTTATTAAGTCACACCTTGACCAAGTTACCAATATTATTTAAGTGGGCAGATAACAACACAGGCCTTTTGAGCTAGATTCAAACGACAATGAAACAATTCAATTCTAAAATATTAATAACTACAACAAACAAAATTATGCGCACTAGATGAGTAACACAAAGTAAATAAGTACACTCACATTAATTTTAAAAAATCCATTGAATAAAAGTATAAACAAACTAAATCACGAATCACTGTCTTGTCTATCTCAAACACTCAAGTTAAATGAAAAAGAATCTAAGGTATCGGTGCTTTATATTATCGTTAGTCAGTTACCTGACTTCTAATCAGTTCACACGCATGTAAGCCCTTAGGTCACCTAATGATTAAACGACTCAAAGGAAACCCTGTGAAACAAACCTTGTATTGCTGACTACGCTAAAGACTTTCGAGTTAGTGTATGTAGTAGACTAAATAACATTCCAACCATATCTATCCTATGGGTTCCAGACAAACATGAGTCGAATTACGTTGTGTGAAATTGTAGATTTGCCGATGGCGCGGCGTTGGTAGTAGTTCCCAGTTCCCACGTGAAAGGAAACGATAAAGATTTTATTGGAATAACTGATACCATGACTAGGGAGGTAAATAAAAACAGTCTGTGTAGTATTTGTTGATATAACGGCAACAGAAATACCTACATCATCTGTTAAAAAAATTAACTGTCTCGCTATCACGGTTCATGAGATACTACAGCCTGGTGAAAGACCGACGACGGACAGACGGGCGGCGGTCAATAGAATAATAGGGTTTCGTTTTTAGCCTTTGGGTACGGAACCCCTGTTTCGTGTAGTTCAAACTAACCTCTACGAGAATAATAAAAAATTATATGAACTAAAACAAAATACATACATAATGCTACTTACTTGTTTAAATTAGATACTAACACGACACCGATATCACAATTACATATTTTTAACCGCGAATAAACAGTAGTACATAACATGGATAGAAACAAAATATAATATGTAATATTCATATTTTAAAGTGAACCTCAATGTACAATGTTTAGTATTGCAATGTTCATACTCGTTCGACTTATATAAAATAAGATAGACAACATGACCTCATAATAGGTAGGTATTTTCATTTGTGAATATTGTGTGATTGTAATTGGATGAGATAAACACACGGATAACAAACCAAGAGGGGTACTGGCACAAAACAAACGAGCGAGTTAATTTAATCTATTGGGAGTTTTCTTTCACAGTCAAATTAATTATTTGCAAATATTCCTGCACTAAACTTAAAAAAAGAAGAGAAGAGACGCATGCAACTAGAAGAGTGATGAGTATGAATGTAGAGGGATGGAGAGGAACAGGACGACCTAAGAAGAGATGGATGGACTGCGTGAGACAAGACATGAGAGCGATTAATGTGAACGATGAGATGTGAATGGAAGAATGGAGGAGAATATACCTACTGCGCCGACCCCAAATAAATTGGGATAAGGGCAGGAAGATGATGATAAACTTAACAAAATAGGTATGTGAAGGACATTTCACGAGTAAGTACTGTTGTTGTAGTAAGTACTGTTTTGTATAATATCAGTAAAACCATAGGTATTTCTCAACAATAAACTTGTGAAAGTATCATGACCGTACTAAATACCAATGGTTTAGGTCGACAATAATCGCCATCGATAAGTTCCAATAATAAACGAGAAAACCATCGTTCTATTGCTCACAACAGAGAGATCAACAAATTGACAAATATAAATAAATAAATATTTCAGGACATATTACACATCGCCATCCAGCCCCAAGCTAAGCAACTTAATGCTTGTGTTATGGGTGCCAGATAACGGATAAACTACTTATATACTTTTTTTTTTTTGTAAATATATACATATTATACATATAGGAAACACCCAGAACCAGAAACAAGAATTTATGGTCAGCATAAATACTTGTTCCCGGCGGGAATCGAACCCGCAACCTTCTGCGTCGCAGTCGGGTGTTCGCCCGACGCGCCACAGAGGTCGTCTGAGATCGTCAAATATATAATTGACTTAACGATACGTAAATTAACGTGGTTTGCCATAGTACGGCCGTTCCCTGTTTCGTATTTACTATTACTATGTGTTTTTAAACGGGAATCAAGACATGCGAACACGAACATTCGAGGTCGCACACCCCTCTTGTTCTGTCATCAGTGAGATGTCTTGCCATCTCAATCTTGACCCTATCGATAACTGTAGCAGATAAGTAACTATATATTACTAGCTGCGTCCCGCGGTTTCACCCGCGTAAGTCCCGATCCCGTGGGAATATCGGGATGTAAGCTATCCTATCTCTCAAGTTGGATCGAACTGCACATGGTGTGCGAATTTTATTATAATCGGTTAAGTGGTTTAGGAGTCCATTGAGGACAAACATTGTGACACGAGATTTATATATATTAAGATTATGTATTTATATACAGGATGATTTTTTTTTATTGGGCCTTTAGGGCTACCTATATCCTAACCTAAACTATAAAAGATAGTGAAGAATGCTAAAAGGATTTCCTTGCTCGATATTGTCACAAACTAAAACTGCATTATAAGATTTTTGGAAAAGTCATTAACCTAGCCTGGAATCGAAACAGTAAATTCCTCAAAAAATGGATGTTGAAAATGCAAGCTTAAAAAAATTTAAAATCAATGTCTTCTTTCAATAAGCGATCCTATATAATTAGGTTGTCTTTTAAAAATCGAAGATTTGAATTGAAACAAAGCCGACAAAGTTCATTGTTCTAAAATGAATAATATGATCCAGTCTGGCAATGTTTCAAAATTCTTTTTGTGAAACGATGACATGTGAGACACCAGGAAGACATTAAGTTAAGATTCATGTAGGTACCTACTATACCTACTTGTAGGTAAGGTAGGTACTCTTATTGTCATACTCATCTTCGTTTTGTCGGAACTCACTGTCATCAAGGGATTTTTTCTAAGAATTCATTAATCAACATTGTTAGAGTTTCGCCATCACGTGAAATAAAAATATCTACGCATATTGTATTATTTTTTGCTTCGACCAAAGCAAGCTTTTGTAGTTTTGTAGATAATTTTTAGTTAATAAATTCATAAAACAGATTTCCCAAAAATTCATTAAAAAAATAATTATAAACATAAAATAGTCCTACATATTATCGAGTTTTATCACAATAGGTCTAGTAGTTTTAGCGTGAAGGAGTAACATACATTCACACACACACAAACTTTCACATTTATAATATTAGTAGGATTGTAAAATTCGTTTTAAAATGGTGGTTAAAGTTATGAAGTTATTCAAATTGTGTAAGTATTAGATTAATGATTTCTTAATTAGAAACTATATTCTTTTCTTTGTGGAAATTCTAAGTACCTACCTACTTAGTTTCCAATGACGTTTCTATTTCCATGGTAGAAAACTTAATAATTCTGAGGCTCTATACATTTTGTGACTTTGGCACTTTCATTCTATTTGGCCTACCTATAGACGAAGTCAAGTTTCCTAAAAGTGGCCAATCATGCTCGACCAATGAACACACGGCCGTCCATTGTTATTTCTTTTTTTCTTTGTGGAAATTGTTAGTGTACCTAATTTCCAATGACGTTTCCATTTTAATGGTAGTTTCATTGAAAACTTTATAATTCTAGGGCTGTATACATTTTGTGACTTTGGCACCTTAATTCTATTTGTCCTAATAAAATAGACGAAGTCAAGTTTCCTAAAAGTGTCCAATCGTGCTCGTCCAATGAAAACACGGCCTTCCATTGTTATTTCCCTTCGGCAACTAATATCAGCACACATCATTACATCGATAACGATATGCCAATATCAAATACTACAAACGAAACCCGCGTGCGATCAGCCACTCCGACCGGCCCACGAAAATACACCATGACATCATGGTGTGCGAATGAGACTTACTTAGTTTTTGCGTTTCGTTCGCCTCGCACGAGAACATACTTTTACAAATACACTCGTTTGAGTGCATTAACTTCATTCGTGTTCGATTGCGAACATAATTTGTACGTCTGTTTGCTGTCGATCGACGATCACAGAATGAAAGATTAATGCAGGGGTTCCCAAACTATTTTTATCTACTGCCCACTTTGAGAATAAATTATATAAAGCGCCCCCATTTTTTACTTAAAAATCACTAGAACATAAAATTAAATTAATTATTGTGAGCTATATTGGCGGAGATTAAACATTAATTATAAACCAGAATTTTACTATAACCCGCAAGAGTTAACTCGAAACCTGAGCGCAGTACACAACGCACCCATTTTTTAGGTTCCCTTTAGGCCTGCAGCGCCCACAAGGGGGCGTTATCGCCCACTATGGGAAAGGCTGATTTAACGTATAAATATTTGATACTGTCAAAGTTAACAAGACCCAAATGTCTGATGAAGTCCGCGATCAAAAATGGTCACGGTCCATTTCCTGGTGGATAACGGTGTTACGACTTCGTTATTTTGGTCGGCTACGATGTGTGAGATCATGTTCTCCAAATTAGATATTATAATGAACGGCTACATAATACATTTATAAAGATGTTTCTTTGTTCACTTCAGTATTTAAGTTTTAATTCAAGTATGATGTCATTGAAGGTTCAAATTAATCTTTACCTATCTTTATGAAACGATAGGCACTTAAGAGTACCTACGGTTAATTTTTGTGACAATTAGGTAAGTTATATTTATTACTAAAATAAAACTTATTATATTTTTAATAAATAAACGTATAGGTACCTAGACCTACATATCTAATTTAATCATACTTAGAAAGAAATAATCAAATTAGTATTAAAAAGAAGTACTAGAAGTTACACTAGGTCACAGTGATTATAATAATCCGACAGAACTTCTTTGACAAGTCAAATAAATTAATAAACCCTTAACCCTTCGACCAAATTATTGTTTTGGTCGAAGCCCTTACCAGGCGAATGATGCTGCCATTATGCCATTTCTATTGCTAGCTATTGGATCAGACGATATACTATTCAGCTGAAACTCTGACACGATGAGAAGAAAAATAATCTTTGTTATGAGAATTAATCCCTCTAAACTTATTCTTCAAAAAAAATGTACTTAAGTAAAGTTTTTTGTAAATGGATCTTTAAAAAAAACGTTAATTCTCTCGCTATCCTCTTGAGTAAGTTCACAAGCCCCGAATGCTTGCTTATGTCATTTCTGGGAAATGAATAGTGTCATTCATCACCTTACGTCATTTTCGGTTCAAAGGTTACCTACCGGTAAGTACTGAACACGTTGCTCCTATATATATTACCTAATTAAGTCACCATATATTTGCATAGGCAAATAAGCATAAAGTATATTGAGTAGATATTACAAATTCTGATCCGATAAGGTACACACACACACATAAAAGTGGAGATTAGATCATTCCGTTTTACCAAACGCAATAAGAAGTCAAAGTATAGGTATTTAAATTAAATAAAATGTATGTCGTTTCATCAACCGCATAAGAAGACACGTATAATTCCTTAATACTTAGCAAGAAAGAATTAAATTATAATAAAAATAAAGTATTAGAAGTTACACTAGGTCACAGTGATTATAATTATCTGACAGAAGTCCTTTGACAAGTCTATCAAATTCACTAACCCTAAACACTAACTTAAGAAGATGCGCAGAAGCCGCAGATTTCAAAGCATATTTAAATTAAGTAGGTATAACCAATGTAATCAATCATACGTAGCACAATAAGAAGTAAGTAGGTATCATTATTTTCCAGAAAATAATAGTGTGATGTATATGGGCTGAATTAATTCGCTCTCTGCTGGCAACCCTGTTTTTGTGTGTCAATCTGTCGTAACAATAAATTAGGGAATAGAAAAAACGCCTGGTTTACTTTAACTCTTCGAATTATCCTTGGATTCTACAGTGGCGACGAGAAATTACGAACTCAGTGTTGTGCACGAACCTCGAAACTTAGAATTTTTTAAATAATCGTATATTAAATCACATATTGGCGTTACTGCCTAACCCGGAGACTTGGATAAACAAGTGACCATGCATGATGTCATACATACACGATGTTGACCCAACAAGACAAACGGTCGTCGGCGCTCGCTCGCGGCATTCACTACATTCGTCACAATCAGATATTCGACGACATTTAAATAACTTTATTCAATAACTTGCAGAAATTGTTGTGAGTTGCTTAATTAAAAAAATAAGTACCTATCCTTAACAAATTAGTAGACAAACTTAATAACTAGGCCTCAACGATTTTGCCGCATATATAAGGAAATCTTTAAGTAACCAGTTACTTTAATAATGAGATTGATATTCATCATATTTATCTACATTTGCATTTGTCCTACAAACCGTTCATGGTTTGTAATGAAACCCTTACTAGATTACGAAACCCTATTGTGCTACTAAAATTTCAAATGCCTACTAAAACGTTTGGTCACTAAAGAACTGTTACAATTTTGATTTTAGACTCTAAAATACATAATCTATTTTATTAAAAAAAATTTTTTTTCAATTATATAATAATAATTTTTTTTAGGACTATATTAACCGCCAGTTAGATAAAGTTATCAACAAAAAGTTATAAACTTGACGTATTAGAAACGCGCCTGTTTTATTTGATAGTCAAGATAGAAAAACAAATAGCTTACTTGGCCAAAGCTCCTTTGGGTAAAAGTAGTTCATTCTGTTTGTTTGGCATCTGCGGATGTACAAGGTCGTAGTGGAGCGGGTCATGGTCCGACACAGGCGGTTCGAAGACTGCATGCTGAGTCTGGTTCAATATCAGAGGTTCCATGCGGCAAGGGATCGAAGCTCTCTTCGGCGGCGCCGCGCGGGGGTATGTATGGTGTCTGGCACTGCTACCAACACCAGGTTCATTGCGTCTCGGCTTCGGTAGAGTTTTAGCACACAGTGCGCTCGCTGCATTTTTCAAGGGATTTCTGAATCTGTTATTGTTTGAAACGCTGAGTATAGCACCCTCCATTTTTCTACCACAACACTAATCTACGTTAGAATCCATTTTTGTTGAGATTACAATTTTACTACGTAATTAATGGAGGATGTCAGCTGCAGGAAACCATTCTGATTTTGATTTTTTTTAAAGTTTGTCGTCAAAACATTTTTAGCACTTTATCTTCCGAATTTTAACTGAAGTTCTTCTAACCTTCTCTCGGATTTTGTTATTGGAATGTTCATTTCTGAACTGAAAATATTTTTTTGGATAAGAAACATTCATTATTTAGATGGGTACGTGATTTTGTCTGATCTGTGTTAAACTGAATTACTTATAGATCTATCTATGCAAAATCACTTGTCCATCACGGCCATAACTACCTCCTGAATCTAGATAGGTTTTATTTTATAACGCAAATGTGGACTTAGTTAGGTTTTTGGAAATTACACCTTTAAACGAGGGAAACGCGGGCTGAAAGTTCATATGGGAGTGTGAGTTTTTTTGAAGAACTTGAAAATTGGAATAGTATCTACTTATCATAACTAAATAATTACGTGTATCAGGGTTTTTGGGTTTTTAAATTGAAAGGTTAAAAATAAATAATCGTCGGCACTTCCGCGTGTGAAACCGCAGACCACTAGTATATTTTGCCTATTTCATTTATTATTCAGCCCAGCAGCATGGGATTGAATAAATTAATAAATCTTGAACAGCTCAACATTTGTCCAAATAAAGAGAACATTTTAAGCACGAATACCACGAAGATGACCACATTTAAATAGGTACCTACCTACCTAAATGAAGTAATCAATTTAACATTTAAAACATGATCATTTCATTTCAGAGATACAATTTGAATTTAAAATTAGGTAGTTAAGAATTTCGTTGAATAGTTTCGCAAGTCATCTACATCACAATACCTAGAGTACTGACATACTTTGTTTGTATGAGATCAACAAACTTATCTCTGATATTCATTACCAATATCAATTAGGATAACAAAGTCGAAATAACTTTTATTCTTGGATACAAATATAAAATTCTAAAATACTTTATATTCTACCTCCAGTGAACTCTCCTACATCTAAGTAAGTAGATTCAACTTATTTATAATCTACAATCCTGGATCTACGAAAGATGACAATATTTAACTAACAATCAAGAATATGGTGACGAGTTAATGAACCATGAGTTATTAGGTACTATCGACAGAAACCTTACAAGACACAATTAATGTGTTAAGCAAGTTATTAATCGGAATAATCGTCGAGATAAATCATTTTTTTATCCTTTTGGTCCTACGGAGTTCTAGCGGTTTGGCGTGTATTTGTGTAGCGGAAGGCTTTGCAACGCAGCCGAGAGGGGAGGCGGAGGCGAAGCGTGGGCGCGCTAGCCTAGCTGACATCACCGCCGCAGCCACTCGCTCTTACATCATCGTCGACTGCCTCCCACCGACCGAGCTAGCGCGAGCGCTGCCGCGTGCCCTCCTGCGCCCGCACTTATATGTAACAAACGACCTGAATTGATGAGCTTTGGACTGAATCGAGGTGTTAAGCCAAATAAGGGTAAAAGCTCAAGTAGAGCTACAATCAGGTACATTTTCAAATGTTATCACCTTAAGAGGACTTTTAATACACTAAGTACCTAACTACAAAAGCTTTTATGTTACCTTAGTAAGAAGAGTGTATAATATACTGAATCCTACCGCCTAGCCTAAACGTGACTAGATTTTTCAAAGCAATTTAACGTTCAAATTCTTTTAACGTGTGTATTGGATCGTGTTAAATTATTTTACCCTAGCATGTTCTGTCAGCCTACTCGTCAAATATTTTTCTATACACGTACCTCGACACTTTTAGCGTCAGACCTAGGTATTAGAAGCTTGATTAAATGGCAATCACATCGACTAAAAAATCATTCATTCTAGAACAAGGTTAAGTGTCGCCCACGGTGGCTATCTACTTGTTAACTAATTTCATGACAATTAACGTTAATTGGTTATGACCTTCACTAAAAAGTTAATAACCGTTAAAGCGGCAGTGATGTTAATAACAGACATTGAGAATATTTCTGTGATATTCAAATTGAAGATGAAGTTAATCAAATCTCTGCCAAAAATATTCAAGTTATAGGATGGTTAGGTATAGGTAAGTATCTTAGAAGTTTTGTAAAACAATATGTCGTAATATACGAATGTAATTTGATGGTGATGACAACGCATCCTACATTTCTCACGACAATGATGTCAAATTGGTTTATCAATCACAGCGGGACGGATGCGGCGCGCGGTGTCGTCGGCCACCGACACTGGACGTGGGTGTTGTTGTATCCAGCCTTTGAGTTTATGACAGACGCGATATTAAACGAGATGTGCTCAACTATTCAATAGAGTTTTGATTACTTTTTTTGATGGATTATCAACAAAAAACGTAAATAGAGGATTAAAGGATACGCTGGTACTGATTGTGAGCCGAAATTCTCGGTCAAACTTTGTTTAGAATTTTTATTGACAATGGAGTCGATGAAACAGGTTTAACGGCATCTCGCGTGGACGCGGATGTGGCCGGTAAACGAGGAACGATTGTGTTCGCAACGACGCGACGAGTTAAGTGCGGTATTGTCCATTGATTACTGACAATGAGGATCCGAGGTCAAGTAACGAGCTTTGTTGACGACCTATTGTGCTCTCATCAAAAGAACCGTTCCATGAACCAAGACATCCTCTTCACCATCAACTTACAATAGTACAAAACGCTCATTCAACCGTACAACACACTACGACTGGTCTATGGAAAATTCTCTACTGAAAGTAGTTAGTTCGTCCATATTGCTAAGTACTTAACTCACTAGTTGCTATACTAGTTGAATAAATACCACATGGTGGAATGAACTGAAACTATCAAACGAAACATGACGCCACGTCAATAACCGACCTCATATTAGTTATTTCTATTACTCATACATAATGATTCAAACCAAACAAGCAGGAAATTTGAAATCAATAATGCTTGATATTATTAAAACTACAGATTCTTATGATATCAATAACAAGTTTAAAAGAAATAAAATTATAAAGGTGTATCGTTTAATTTATCTATATCGTCATTTGCCGTATCGAGTGCTAATTTCGTATTCACGACTGAATATTTAACACAATGATATCAAATCGAATCAATCATGCATTGCCTACGTACAAATTTCTGGAAATCAGTGTCTACCGAAGTACGTAGTTTCGTGAAATTATTTAGAACTATGTTAAGTATATTATTGCCTCATCAAGATTAAAAAGTTGAGTAGATAACAGCCCTATGCCTCATACCTACCTATCTACATATGACCATATAAATCAATATCTAAAAATCGATGTGGCAAAATGATTCATTTGGAACACGAAAAATGTGACCATAAAAAAGTTAATAAATGAGCAATGAAGTCATCTGCAGCTATAGATACACAATCGAGTTCGTAGAGTTGTGGTGCTGTATAATTTTAATCATCATCACTAAATAGTATAAAACAAAGTCGCTTTCTCTGTCCCTATATCCCTATGTATGCTTAAATCTTTAAAACTACGAAACGGTTTTTTTTAATAGAGTGATTCAAGAGAAAGGTTTATAATATAAACTATTATTGTAAAAGTTTTAGTTTTTTGTAACTACTTATCCACGTTATTAAGTAATTCGTTCACTGATAGAAAGCTGCATTAAGTACCAGAATTTAACATAGATCTTTCTTGTTATATGTATTATTTTTCATTTACATCAATATATTTATTACAAAACAATAATTTACTAAGTATTACAACTACGTTTTTTATTATTTTCATTAAAAAACCAGTTCGAATTTAAGAGATATTTGAGATATGATCTCAAAGTAATAAAATAAATCATATTTTGTTTTGTTTATAACGTTTTTTTTTATAGTATCATAGGACAATGTTGAAGGTGAAGTGACCAGCAAATCACACAAAGACTAATTTAGCATTGACGTCGATGCCTAGATAAGCGTTTTCAGATTTAGTGATTGAGTAATTCAAATTATTTACCTGCTGTTATTAATATCATTTCCTAGGAGGTAAAGACTAACTAACTAAAATTACTTTATGCCAAATTATATTAATTTCCTTTAGCAGTATCTAAACAAAAGTTAAACTAACTGAAGTAGCTATCTAAAACCATGATCAGACAAAATCATGAACCCAAATGTAAGGTTTCGAAGGTGTTGCTTTGCTTGATAATAATTACAGGTTTCCACGATCATTACATTAAGTAAGTATCTTCAGTTCACACAAGTCACTGTAAACAAGCTGGCATCATTGTTCAATCAACGAAAACTGAGACATTTCCGTAGTTGTTAAGACGCGAATGCGGCACACGCGGGAGCTGATCGCGTAGCACTGGTGACCGGCCGCAGCGCAGGCGAACGATAGCACCCAGTCGACCCTATCCCCCGCACCACTGAGCACTTGATGAAATGAACAAACAACTACGTACCACAACCGTGTGTGCACAACCAACGACACATGCCCACAAGCTCCGACATAATACAGCAACTGAACGTAAACTAGTAAAGAACTTCGCACCTATACCAATATCAGTATTAAAACTGATAACAACTTCAGCCCGAGGTAGGTTTCACACACACATTGGCTCTAAGTAAACAAACCATAAACTATTAAACCTACCTAGACGTATTGTAGTAAGTATAATGAATATACGGAGTACCCACTCCATTTTCATATAGTTATTATTGTTTTTTCTATTCTTAACGATCAGATCACTGTAATTTTCTGCACGCAAGGTACACAAACAGGTAGAGACAGTATATTATTCAAAGCAAACAAAGAAGAGATCTTTGCTATACCTAGATCATTGAGATCTAGTAATCTGAAAAACAATTTGTTTATTTTCTTGTCAGATCGGTAAACCGATGATCGGTTGAAATCTACCTTTGTAGGGTTTCATACCCAAAGGATAAAAAAAAGCGAGACCCTATTACTAAGACTTCTTGGTCAGTTTTTATTTTATACCTCCACCTGCGCCTGCGCCGAAAACACAGTTTGAAGTAAGTAAGTATCTATTAATGTAACTAGAACCTAATGGGCTACAAATTTTTAGTGGATTGAAAACTAGAAAGATCTCTCTGAAATGATTACTAATTACAATCGAAAAACGTGTAATTTCACTATGATTGGACCATGTTTTGTTGACGGGCTCTGTGCTCTCGCTAATTCCGTCCGTGACTGTAAGTAAGGTGAGGTGAGGGGCCGCGGTTCGTTGCGGGGCGGGGACTATTTTCGTCTGGCGGCCACGTTTGGAAAAGGCAAGATGACGTCACACCACGATCCTCTGCAGCGATGATGCCATCGGGCGCCGCGACACGCACGCACGTCCAACTTGCCAAAATACACCAAGCACGATCTCTACAAATCACGATGATATTGTGCTGACGATGATCAACTTTATTTCAGTTTGCATTGTTCCATTGTTTTGATTTGATTTCAGGTCTTTTAGCCCTCTTGATCATTTTTCTCATGTCACTAAACACGAGTGCTTCGTCGGTCCGCCCGCGAGGTGACCGCCCGAATCGGGCGGACCGCAGTATTGCAAAAAAAATATTATTTTCGTTCCGCGTTCCGCCCGAATTTATTTGATACCTATTTTTCTATAAAAGTACAGTCGGCAACAAAATAATTTGATGAAATAAAAGTAAAAAATGGTTTATAAATTGTTTACTTAATACAATAATCTGAAGCTAAGTAAGTACATTAGTACACACGTTATTCAACTGTATGAATATATAAACTAAAATAAATTACTTAACGTCTAGATATTAATTACCTTCTACATTTCATTTTACATTTTAACCATATTAGTGGTTCTGTGTTGCTGGTTATAGCAATTCCAATTACTAATAAAAATAACCGGTCAAGTGCGAGTCGTACTCGCGCGCCGAGGCTTCCGTAATTTAGTTTTAACTCTCTTTCTCTACCCTTGCAGTGGTACGGTTGTTACCAATTTAACTTGACCCCTGTTTCGTTTGCGCGCCCTTATAATGTAAGGTTCAAGTTAAATTGGTTTAACTATGTAAACGTACGCTCTTTAATTTTCAACTTATTTATTTTTTGAATTTTTTCCTGTATGTGTGCTATAGGTCTTGGGTCTAAAACCTATATATTATAGTAGTTCCCGTTGACCTAGAATCACGAAATTTGGCTAAAAGCAAGGTCTTACAGCACACATAAAGGAAAATTCCAATAGGGTACTTCCAGTTGACCTGAAATTGTCAATTTTGGTTAAAAGCTAGGTCTTACAGCACAAGTAGGTATAGGGAAAAATCCGAAATATAAAAAGGTTGAAAATTAAGGTAAATTTTGGTACTTACAAGTTTTTGCAAAAATAAAAATTTGCCCATACCTTTTTAAACGGTTTTATTTAGCTGACGCCGTTTGTTTTATTATTTATTCTTATCATGTAGACTCAGGACTTTTGATTTTTATACACCTAATAGAGACTATAAACCCCAGTATCTGGTATGAATTTCAATTTGCTAGGTCCACTCGTTCCTGAGAAAATGGGTGATGACTGTACATACGGACAGACAGACAGACAGACAAGAAAGTGATCTTATTAGGGTTCTCTTTTTACCTTTTGAGGTACGGAACCCTAAAAATGATGTTTCCTGTACCAATTAATCTACAAAATAGTAACTAAATTTAGTGACTTCCAGATTGATTGGACTTCGAGCTATTATAATCAACCACCCATCACTGACTGAGGTTTGTGGCAAATTAACCAAATCTGCACATTTTTAAGGTTCCGTACCTCAAAAGGTAAAAAAGGAACCCTTAAAAGATAACTTTCTTGCTCGTCTGTCTGTCTGAATGTGTTACCACCGATTTTCTCAGGAATTGGTGGACCTAGCAAGTTGAAATTCATACCAGATACTGAGGTCTATATAGTACCTATTAGGTGTATAAAAATCGAGGTCTTAAGTAAATATGATTAATAGATATGGGCAAATTTACATTTTCGCAAAAACTTGTAAGTAGGTATACCATAATTTACCTTAATTTTCAACTTTTTTATATTTCGGAATTTTCTCTTTACTTCTGCTGTAAAACCTTGGTTTAAACCAAAATTGACATTTCCAGGTTAACCGGAAGGTTTTGGGTCGCAAACCTATATTTTATGGTAGTTCCCGTTGACCTAGGATCACGAAGTTTGGCAAAAGCAAACTCGTACAGCACAAATAAAAGAAAAATTAAAAAAAATTAAAAAGTTGAAAATTAAAGGGTGTCCCCATACATATATAGTTGGATCAATTTAACTTGACCCTTACAGGCGCCCAAAAAAAATATGGGTTAAGATCATTGGTAACTACCATACCACTGCAAGGGTAGAGAGAGGGAGTTGAAAGTAATGTATGGAACCCTCGGCGAGCGAGTACGAATCGCATTTGACTGGTTTTTTATGTGCTTTTTCACAAGTTTAGACTTTTTTCTCCACAAACATCTTAGAAAGTGAAACAGACAACCCTATTTTTTGGTGTAGGAAATACATCTTCCACAGCTTAATAGGTACTACATTATTATGGGGTTTTGTACTCCATAATCGCCATGCAGCGTAAATAACTGATAAAAAGGCTTTACGTAAAATTTAAAAGGGTCATCACAAAGGATTATCATGTCCTTTTGACGTGACAACGTTTTATAAATTGGTTTGCCGGCTGACACTTCAAGAAACTGCGTTACGCTCCGCTGACGTTATGCGCTCACAATGAGAGCGAGTGAGAGGCACGCGGGCATGGTTAGCCCGCCTAAGAGCGAGAGAGACAGACATAAAAAGTGAAAGGCACGCGTCCCTTCCACTCGAGCACAGTTGTTGTCACGTAAAACTTTCGCCCGTATTCCGACTTTACAGGCAACCAGTTTTTTTTAATTGAGTAAAGATCCAGCGATTTTTGAATTCATAACTCCAGTCTGTAGTTTTTATTAAATGTAATAAACCGATTTTGTTGCTAACTGTACTAAATCTAAGTAAGTTATTAAAATAAGTAGGTATAAATTACAATCGGGCGGTCTGCCCCATGGATTTATTACTGTATGTGGTCCGCCCGATCGGGCGGTCGCCTCGCGGGCGGACCGACGAAGCACTCACTAAACACTGCACTCTCACACGGATCTAAAACTAATTTTGCCAATTACAGATGAAATCGACTTGAATAATATTAGTTGACTTATTGGTGGGTAAGTGTTTATGAAACTGCAAGGAAACGTCTTACCTTTTCTGCAGTCTTACTTAGGGTAAAATAAGAGGAAGTACCTTTCTTTTGAGGTACGAAATCCTAAACATGGTTGTGTATCACGATGATATTGTGCTGGCGATGATCAACTTTATATCAGTTAGCAATGTTCCATTGTTTTTTTTCCCCGCCGTTTTTTACACAGGTATTTTTGCCCTCATGATCATTTTTCTCATGTCACTAAACACTGCACTCTGGGGTTTAAAACTAATTTTGCCAATTACAGATGAAATCGACTTGAATAATATTAGAATCTGCAAGGAGGTAAAAGTCTTACTTGGAAAAATAAGGGTACCTTTCTACCTCGTATTTCATATCGTTGTGACAGAAGGTCTTGAAGACCAAGAAGCAAGCAGTGTAGAAAGAACTACGGTATACGTGATATAACACATTAACAAAAAAATGGATGATGCCAGAAGTGTGGAAGTAGGTTACCTACAATATTAATCTAGAATAGGTAAGTACCTACTTAATGATAACGTAGACCGTACAGATATGGTTGTACGTAGGTAAGTTTTGATGAAATCATCAAACAAAGACTTATTGAAATTTCCCAACCCTTCAAACAGCTTAACAAGTTAATGATAACAGATATATTATCGAATAATATATGCACACAGGCTTCTTACCAGAAACAAGTTTATTTTAAGGGGTTAAAATACCTTTAGGTGGGTACTATACTAACATACTGTAGTACGTATTAGTAACTTACCTCACCTACTATTTATCATCGCCTGATGATAAAATAAAGCCGTTAGAAACCGTCATGGACGAAAAATGCGAATATATGGCCGATAAGTTATACCTACAGGAAATACACGATAGGGATTAAAAATCTGCAGTGTAAAGCTTCTCTATGTATATCTTTATCAAAGGTAACAGGAATGTTATGTTGTTTTTTAGGAATCTATCACTTTCCTACAAATATAAATATTGAAAGAAATACTGAAAATCAGTGGTGTGGTGTCTACCGTCATCTCCTGAGTAGCACTGGTACTTACATACTCTAAATTTTAGTCTTATTAAATCTGTAATATTTGTTTAATTATAGTCACAGAATATATAACAGGTACAGTTTTTATTCAATATAGAGTTATTCCATTCTAATTCATAAAATCGTCTGTTGATATTTTCAAAATAAATATTTCGTCATTATTTATTACATATATTCTACAGCACCTATGATATTATGTAGTTGGATAGGTAGTTAAGTATATTATAAAGTTACTAGCTGTCCCGGCAAATGATTTTGCCATTTACAAAAAAAAGATGTTGTGAAATTTTTTGTGTGTATTAAGTAATTAGGTCTGAGAATCGACCTAATTACTTAATACACACAAAAAATTTCATACAAATCGGTTCAGCCGTTTAGGTAGACATACTATATTTAGGTTACTAACACCAAGACACGAGAATTTTATATTATACATAACATACATAAGTATCTTAAATTGGGAATCAATATTTACTAAAATGTCAAGCAATGATAAATTGCTTTGCTGTACAAATACTAACTGACTGAGGTGATCTTACTTTCAGCGACTAACGAGGCCATATACCTACCCAAATGATAAGATAAGGCAATATATATATTAGCTTATAAAACTGTATTTTTAAAACATGAAGGTGGATCAGTACGCCATTCATTGCTGAAAACACGCGCGACAGTGAATCGCTTCTGAGAAACTTACTCGCGTTTCCTGGAAACGGTACTATTGGCGCACACATTCTTAAATCGCACGTTGTTATATGGAACACACATAGTCGCCCACGGCTTGATAACGTATGACGGCTTCAACGAGACGTATCAGTACTCTTATTATCAGTACCTACACATCCAACTTGTATTGCGTACCCAGCTCCTCTTACACACAACTAATTGCAGCACTACAGTTACGCGTCTTGTTCATCAAAATCATCATCAATCGGCGTTTTATCAAATTCTAATTACAAAGAAGTTGTACTTGTACTAGTTGTACTTGTATACGGGCTGTTTTCCGCGATTAGACCTTTTTTAATTGGGTCCTTTTTGCGTGAAGATGGAGTAGGCTTTGCCCAGCACCTACTACCCTCTCAGTTTAGTCGACCATGTCCAGAGGAGAGAACTTGTCAATACTTCTGGAGCCAACTAAGCCGCCGCAACTATGAGCAATGACATATTTTTTTCTTAAGAAAATACATCGGTGCACGGCCGGCCTGGATTCGAACCCACTACCTTCAGAATGAAAGTCGAGGTATCTACCACTAAGCCAACATCGCTCTCAACCAAAGAAGTTGTCATGGTAATTGCTATTATTGAAAGAAACTTATCCGAAATTTGTATCATTTTCAATTTTTGCTACATCTTTTATCATCACTATACCCTCTGTCTCTAAAAACCTTCAAGTTTAATTTAAAGCTAAGATTATATCTAAAGTATTACTTCGTTTACTCTTAAGGTAAATAATGACTACAATGGTCAAATTAAGTATTGTTAATTGATTGAGTAATCATAACTATGTCAATGATATTGATAAGGCAGAAGGCGAACATACCTAACAAGTATTACTGAGATCGATCAAGTTTATTGAATTAAATGGAATCTTAAATGGTGATCGGCACACGGGGGTCAGCGGCAAGATGCCAGCGCTCAATAATAAACGGTCAATAATGTCTCGACATATGAACTAAACAGCAATGAATCAATTTCAGACCAATTTTGATGCCAAATGTCGTGCCATGCATATTATTATGGTTAGAAAATTGTTTAATTGATCTATCTATACAAGCAGACAAGAACATGCAAAGACGAAGTTAAATAGGCAGAAGGTAAGGTATAACTTACTTGGTTAGGCTGGTTGGTGCATCGCAGACCGCGGCGGCGGGTGTGGGCCGGCGCTCCGCAGCCGCGTCTACCATGCCTCTGCATCACCGCGATGGGCATCACTCGTGATACCTCACCTCGTCACCTCACACCACCACCTACCGTCCACAACTCACAACACTAACATTACAAGTATCTACAAACAACCCTCACAGTCTATGGACACCCGACACTGATACCCTCGGCAACATAACACCGATACAAACAACTTAGGTTTCACTTGCGATACGATATACCACTTTAGACGACTGTTTTGTATTATTAATTTATGTTTAACAGATGTGAACCACTGGCATGCAGATTTACCTGCAACAATCAAAATAAAAAACTTCAAAACAAAAATTATAGGACAGTAGTTAAGGAATATGGATGTCGAAAGAAAGGAAAATTATGGATAGGGAGTTAGTCGAATCGTCGCGTCGAAAATTCAGGTAGTCTAATGTTCGTCATAATCGGCTAAGATGATGATTTCAGGATAAATAGGGCCATAATACTTACGGCTAATATACGGAAATAGGTTATCTAAGAAAATTAAATAAATTCTAGATTTAAGACAGGATTTACTTTTAGGCTGCAATAATTATGAATAGGAAATATTAATTGATCCGTTATTTAAAAGTGGTCGGCAAGCAAAATAAGCATTAAGTAAAGTAATTTTGACGACCATACCAATGTTTTCTTGGGCGGTAAAATATACTTGGTTAGATTTATAAACTATAGATTATCAGAAAACATTCGTTTATATGCTGTCGCTCGATATACGTACGACGATGTATTGAACTTTGCCAAATTGAACTCGCAATTTGAAATCCAGCTGCTACTGGTTCAACATCGATCTCAGACAGATTGTGTCCATCAGCCATGGTGAGCGAGCAATCATCCGTAATCATGGGATACACAAGAATTAAAAAAAATTGGCTTTTTGGGCATTTTATTTCTGGGACCCGTTTGTCAAAATTTGCAGAAGGTATGTCCACTGATACATCTACTGATATATTGAAACGGTAGAAGGTTTTCCGTGTATTTCGGAAAAAAATCCGCCGGTTTCATCATCATCCGAGCTATGTTCCCTGTTGCATCCCTCTCGGGAGCCCGGGTCCGCTTTCCTGCTTTTACGCCTCCACTTCGTACGATCTTCGGCATCCTGTTTTGTTTTGTGCCATTTGCACGCATATCACCACTTACGACGCCAAGCCAGTACTTCTAAGGTCTACGCAACCTTTTTGATGTGAAACATCTATAGCCGCACGTAAAACCGATTTCTGGCGTAGCGACGACGCACAGTGGGGAAAACGTCGAAATTCGTGAGCAAAATTATTTTATGCCTCCAAATGCGTTAAAAACTAATAGGCTTGATTATAATTTAATTCAAATAGGCTTGTGTTATGGTGACTAGACACGATTAGGCTTGTGTTATGGTGACTAGACCCAACTAGGCTTGTGTTATGGTGATTAGACGCAATTAGGGTTGTGTTATGGTGACTAGACGCAATTAGAGTTGTGTTATGGTGACTAGACCCAACTAGGCTTGTGTTATGGTGACTAGACCCAACTAGGCTTGTGTTATGGTGACTAGACCCAACTAGGCTTGTGTTATGATGACTAGACGATACTAGGCTTGTGTTATGGTGACTAGACCCAATTAGGCTTGTGTTATGGTGACTTGACCCAACTAGGCTTGTGTTATGGTGACTAGACCCAACTAGGCTTGTGTTATGGTGACTAGACCCAATTAGGCTTGCGTTATGGTGACTGAACACAACTAGGCTTGTGTTATGGTGACTAGACCCAATTAGGCTTGCGTTATGGTGACTGAACACAACTAGGCTTGTGTTATGGTGACTAGACACAACTAAGCTTGTGTTATGTTGACTAGACCCAACTAGGCTTGTGTTATGGTGACTAGACCCAACTAGGCTTGTGTTATGGTGACTAGACCCAATTAGGCTTGTGTTATGGTGACTAGACGCAATTAGGCTTGTGTTATGGTGACTGGACACAAATAGGCTTGTGTTATGGTGCCTAGACCCACTAGGCTTGTGTTATGATGACTAGACCCAACTAGGCTTGTGTTATGATGACTAGACCCAACTAGGCTTGTGTTATGGTGACTAGACGCAACTAGGCTTGTGTTATGGTGACTAGACCCAATTAGGCTTGTGTTATGGTGACTTGACCCAACTAGGCTTGTGTTATGGTGACTAGACGCAACTAGGCTTGTGTTATGGTGACTAGACGCAACTAGGCTTGTGTTATGGTGACTAGACGCAACTAGGCTTGTGTTATGGTGACTAGACCCAACTAGGCTTGTGTTATGGTAACTGGACACAACTAGGCTTGTGTTATGGTGACAAGACACAACTAGGCTTGTGTTATGGTGACTTGACCCAACTAGGCTTGTGTTATGGTGACTTGACCCAACTAGGCTTGTGTTATGGTGACTAGACCCAACTAGGCTTGTGTTATGGTGACTAGACCCAATTAGGCTTGCGTTATGGTGACTGAACACAACTAGGCTTGTGTTATGGTGACTAGACACAACTAAGCTTGTGTTATGTTGACTAGACCCAACTAGGCTTGTGTTATGGTGACTAGACCCAACTAGGCTTGTGTTATGGTGACTAGACCCAATTAGGCTTGTGTTATGGTGACTAGACGCAATTAGGCTTGTGTTATGGTGACTGGACACAAATAGGCTTGTGTTATGGTGCCTAGACCCACTAGGCTTGTGTTATGATGACTAGACCCAACTAGGCTTGTGTTATGATGACTAGACCCAACTAGGCTTGTGTTATGGTGACTAGACGCAACTAGGCTTGTGTTATGGTGACTAGACCCAATTAGGCTTGTGTTATGGTGACTTGACCCAACTAGGCTTGTGTTATGGTGACTAGACGCAACTAGGCTTGTGTTATGGTGACTAGACGCAACTAGGCTTGTGTTATGGTGACTAGACGCAACTAGGCTTGTGTTATGGTGACTAGACCCAACTAGGCTTGTGTTATGGTAACTGGACACAACTAGGCTTGTGTTATGGTGACAAGACCCAACTAGGCTTGTGTTATGGTGACTAGACCCAACTAGGCTTGTGTTAATGTCGATGTGTCACATCTGCCAGGCGTCCCGTGTTTTTTTTATTATTTATTTTTTTATCGAGGAGAAATGCGCCTTAAGCACCTTCACACCGCTCCGGGGGGAGCGGCGGGGATGTGTGGGGCTCCCTGCTGGCCTGAGATGGTAGGTGGCCAGAGGTTTACCCACTAAAACTCCTCGGTGTCCCTCTCTTCACCGTAATCCAGGAGGAAGTAGGAACTGTTTGCGCATACAACTACTTCCCCTGGGGTGACTGGTCTAAAGACCCTTCCGCGAAAAAACCCTTCACAATCTGGTACGACCCCACGTAACTAGCCGATTTTCGCAAGACGTAACGGTACCTGTACGTAAAACTTTCTGCCGCTTTAATCAGACACAATCATGATGGACAACTAAAGAATATACCTATGATTGCCATTGCCTAGCTCCGCTAGTTGCGTCGTTCTTTTAGTATCACCGTTAGCAATATTATCTATCTGAGGTTTTACCACCTTGTTCTGTAGTTGCATTGCGTCGGGTCGCGACCATGAACGCCATAAAGTTTACCCATAAATGGTACTATTTATGTGGGTACCTATATCAAATACCGTAAATACGAGAGTAGTAACTACCTATATCGTGCCTGTAGTTGACCTACCGGGTGGCCTACCCCACAGGCCTACCCTTTTGAATTGACATGTTTACTTTTGATTAGACCATTAGCCATCGATATAGAATGTCTTTGGGGCCTATACATACAGCCCTACTTAACTCTTAAACTTTTAAGAGTTTTAAGCCTGAACAGTTCCTACTTTTCGAAGTTCCAATTTTGGTAAGTCGTAGGACAATCCAAAGAGAACCCAATCTAACGTCTAAGAGAAGATAACAAAAGATGTCAGTGTGTCCTGATTGTATCGATACGACGAACGTGCCTGCGCTAAAGCCGGGTACTCATTAGCGAGCTGTACCGTAACCGTTGCATGCACTGTAACAGCTCACAAAATGAGTACGCTCGGTGAAAGCGTTTCGGCGACGTCGTCGTCGTGAGCCTAAACTGTAACAAGCGTACACACTAGAACATCGTACTGTATCACGCATGTTACGGTTACAGGTCGCTAATGAGTACCCGGCTTAACGCTGGAAGATACTCTTGCATGTCGTGTCAGTATGGGCTGTGCCTCGATTCACTGAGGAAGTCGTCGGACGTGTGTGATTAGGGGTTAGCATACGAAAACTGGAGCTATCGCGCCCTAACCACACACGCCCGACAACCTAAACCTTAGGGAATCGAGGCACTGGTCCGCGTCTGTCCACAATATCACGCCAATTGTTGGAAGCTAGAAACAGCTGATTTTAAACTGACAACCTTTAGCGTTCTAAGTGTAGAAGCCTCCGCCTCCAGCCCTCCACTGCCCTAACACTAAGGGTGTATTTCCACTGACGCGTTGCTGGGTACAGTGAAGAGGAGCAAGACGAGGACTGCTCAGAGTGGAAATCTGCATTCCGCATCAGTGAAAACAGTAATTGGACCACTCACCTCTCCACTCCGCGTCAGTGGAAACGCACCCTAACTGTAAAGACGTTTTTACTTTCCCATTATTTTTAGGTTCTAATACTACCTACCTATCTAGGTTCAATTCAATTCTTGATTAATGGCGATTCTGCCCACATTGCGTTGCAATTCCGCCAAATCTAGGTTTATTTACTTAATACCTCATTTGGTATTGACACTTAAAGATTTGTTGAAAATGTTTTTATCCTACCCTACTAATATTATAATAGTGAAAGTTTGTATGTTAGTTTGTATGTATGTTTTAAACTTTTTCACGCAAAAACTACTAAACCGTTTGCAGTGAAACTTGAATTATAGATTGCTAAAGACCTGGATTAACACATAGGCTACTTTTTATTCCAGTATTCCCACGGGATCGGGAGTTACGCGGGTGAAACCGTAGGGCGCAGCTAGTCTCATATAGTTAAGGAGCTTCATAAATGATTTACTGACTGGTGATGGTACCGTCTGCTTAGCATTTATTAGCTGGTAATGCCCCAAGTCACAAGGTCATGGTTTTTTTTTTCTTCAGGTCAAAGTCCGGGATAGAAGGGGCGTTTAAAAAACAGTCAATGAAAAACAGACGAATAACCTTCTGCCGCTTTCATTATTTTTCGGTAGATTACGATCCTGGACATACCTATCCCCTGCTGCAAAGTTTGACACAAGCAAATTGTCAAGATCCAGAGATAAAATGCCCAAAACCATAATTTTGGAATTATGTGTCTTGCTTGACTACTTGCGTGGGTCAAACTTTATCAAACGGTGTGTCCTTTAACATAAATTATGATATACCAAAAAGGACCAGTCAAAAACTGACTGTTTTTAAACGTGACCCTTGCGAACTTTGACCTGAAGAAATTCGGAAACCAGGCGCCTTGGGGCACTAACAACAATGATAATATTTCGTGTATATAACAAGTAGTAAATAATTCGTGATTAAATTAGTAAACGGTACCATCGCCAGTCACTAAATCTTATGCGGAGCTCCATAACTAATAATATCATAGGTGATCATAGCTAGGTAGGGTACCTACTTGCCAATTACTTGAGACAGATTTTGTAGGTAAGTACCTATACCTACTTATCTGTTGATTTTTTTTTCAGGTGGGTAGATAGATAATGAAACAGTCGCTGGGTAGGTATGTAGAAAAAATTTATAGGATAGGTACCTACCTACCTATAACAACTAGATAATGTACAAGATTTACTACCAACAATCTACAATCATGCTAAAATAGGGCTTCTTTGTCTAAAATTAAAATATTGTTCGTAGGTAGGAGCTTCTACGATCAAGTTAATAGAACAATTTTATGTATGAGATCATCGATAAGTTTACACAGCAAAATGTAATAAATATAAATATGACTCACCAATGTACTTTGCTATACAGCAGAGACGGTATAATAGGTTATCATCATTATCACTATCGATGAACGTCACACTGAATACATACATACACGAGTCGCCACCATTTAATTTACTTAATTATATAGGTATATTTCATTATTTTCACTGGATGGAAGATTATCTGAGAAACGAAACATGAGTGGTTTATTGCTGAGAAAGAAAATTGAGCAAGCAAGCGATTTCATTAGCCAGATAGAAAGAGAAACAAAATAAAGCAAGATGTAAAATCCATATTTCCAAATTCAGTACTGGTGCTGCCATCTATGAGATTATTGGCGTACCAAGTCGTAGTTTACTTTCGAATTTGACGTAACTCATGTTTTGAAGACGTCCTAAAATGAACTACAATGTTTTTTTACGAATTTAAAGAAACTAACTTTATTTATTTACTGTAATAAAGAAGAAAGTAATGTGCTGTTATCTATTAAAATCACATTTATTTCTAAAAAATATTTATGTTAACCGTTTCTTAAATATAAAAGGTTAAAAATACTCAAAAATAACAAAGACTGTGAACGTTTGTCAAAAGTCAAGTCGTTCAAAACGAGAATAACTTTTTTGTGACAATGTCTGCATCTGTTGATTAAAATTTGAAACATAATAAGCTTCTAAACAAGGTCAACAGTTTTCATCAACTCGTAGTAGACAAAAATAATAAGAATACGTGAATTAATATGTGCAAATGTCCAATAATTGCATTCATTGTGTGTCTTCAAGAGAAATATAACTTTAAGTGTCCGCGAAAATGACTCGTACTTTGTTTTTCGCAATCACAACGTTACATGAACATGGATGACCTAAAATGCGAATATGTGAAGAAAATAAAATGTTCGGAACTCACAGAAAGTGCAAACTGAAGAAATTATGATGTTTCTTACGTCGTTAAACAAGAATCATTGACCTCATCATACCATCGCTTTACGATTTGGGAATGCTTAGTCGAAAAAGTGAAAATGTGATGTGTCAAACTGATTGTTTACCTCACAGACAGGTGAGCGGTTCGTAGAAGTGGTACGCGAGGGTGGCGGGAGGCGGACGGTATGTCTGATCGGTCAAGTCCTGTAAACGGCGGCTACGAGGCCGCGCGGCTGACCGTCCGCAAGGATCTCTTTCCTGATGACAGCCCCAGGGTAGAGTCTGGTGCTACTGACGACGACACTCTCGACGACGATGAAGTGTCATGCGTCAAACTCGAAACAGACTTTGAGAAGAGCATTGACGAGATCGCCATTCAAAAGCAGCAGCTGATCGCCAATGGAATGATGTCCTCGCCGCCGCCGCGGTCGCGTCACAAGAAGCGTAAACAACACTCCAAAAGGGACTCTGAGAGAGCCAGTGCTAACGGTTACTTTCCTTCAGATAGCAAGCGGAAAAAACGCTCTAGGCATAGGACTCGTTCGAACAGTGCAGATGTGTTGAAAGTGCAGAGTGGTAAAAACTTAAGTTTAGTCAGTAGTAGTGAGTGTCAAGTTATGAACAATGCCGAGGATGAGGAGGTGCCCAGCCTGTGTAGTAGTTCAGAGGATGAGGTGTTGAAGTGCAGTGTAAAGTTACCCATAATCAATGTGCCACCACGTCAGAGTGGTAAACCCTACAGTCATGAACTTAGTCAATTATCCACTAAAAAGAGGAAAAAGGACTCCAAAGAGAGACAAACTTATTCAATAATACCATGTTCTGGCAAGCCGAGGTCTATGCTGGACATATGTTCTCGTAGTAAAAAGAAATCAAAGAAGGCTGATAGTGTGGCCACATATCGAAGTCAGATAGTAGATACCAATATAATGAAGATTAAGATTAGAAGAACAAATAGTGCTCATCATACTGTAAGTTATACATCTTATTTACTAGATTTTAACCATGACTTGAGCAAAATTTTCCAAAATCCTAAGCGAATGCCTGTCATAATAGCTATCTTCATTGGTTAAAGCTGTGCGTTAATATATTCGGCAGTCATTCAATCAGGAGTTTGATTTTTATATTTCTAGATATATTGTCATTTTTATGCAAAGCATGATCATATTTAGGGTTACATACCTTAAAAGGTAAAAAAGGAACCCTTATAACATCACTTTCTTTTTACTATAATACTTGCTTTCATATTAAAAGTTTTTATGCATTGAAATTGGATTGACTGACTAACAGATGAATGCACTGTATGCACTCCTAAAAAGCTGGACCTAAAAACATGCAATTTTGCAAAAAGGTTACTCATCTTCTTCTAAATTACTACTGAGAAGATATTTATAGAAATTGCCACAGGATTAAATCAATCTGAGTGAGCATTTGGGTCCATAGAACTATTATCTATTCTGTGCTATATTGCACTGTTATTACATGCAACTGCGATATAGAATTAAAAATTTGCCTACTAATTAGTATCAATTAATAGCTCATTAACAAAATTACTGGTTATTGTAGTTGCAGATTTAGGTTTCAACATTTAATGTTCAGTATCTATAGATATTGTGTTAATGTTAAAAAATGTAAGGTAATAGTGAAAGTTGCATCAAAATCTGATCGTTAGAATTCAAACTACAACACAGACATAACAGTGATAGAGGTACAACAAAATGTGTACAAACAGTTTAAATTAAAACACGCATTTGCATAAATATTGGATTTTGTGATAATCTAGAATCTTATTGAATCATATTTTAGTTTTATCTGAGCAAAATTAGATTTGTAGAAAATAGACAATATATTTTAAACTCATTATGATCGAGTCTTTAAGACGCATAAATAGGGTCAACATAACTGGCAGGAGGTTTTTAAATCTGAATTTTAAAAACGGGACCCTTTTATTAAGACTCTGCTGTCTGTCTGTCACCGGACTGTATCTCATGAACCGTAATAGCTAGACAGTTGAAATTTTCACAGATTATGTATTTCTGTTGCCGCCAGAACAATCAATACCAAAAACCAAAAGACAAATATTGTGGGGCTCCCATACAACATGGTACGGACGGACCGGAAATGGTCCGACTCGCACATGGCCGGTTTTTTTTTCCACATACCAGTTTTTTTCGGTTTCAATTGACACATTAATGTAGTTTACTTTGATATTTTCTGGTCTAAGTTTGGTTGGGATGTGACTCCTGGCTGTGGAGCTATACTATGTGGAACTTTTCTCTCAAGTTTTCCAGAATGTCGTATTGTTTCGTCAGCAATTCCCTTGGATATCTGATCAAGATGGATGTTCCCTACACCTTAACACTCAAAAAATTGCCACATTTCACGCTATATATAAATCATGGTCAAACAATGCATTTTTGTTTACGACTTTCAGTACCAGATTCTTGAAATTTTGTGTAAAATAATCCACATGCCATAGCTCCGCAGCCAGTACTCAGATCCCGACAAAACAAAGATCAGCAGTCCTAAGTAGGTATCTCTACACTCTGACTATACTGAAGACTTTAACGTTGTAAAAATATTTCAGATAACACCAACACCAACTTCGATATCGGAACTAGGTCAAAGGAAGTCGAAAAAGAAACGCGCCGCGTCGCCTGTCGCCAGCGCGAGTTCAGGCGAAGAATATGATCCTTCCCGCGGAGACACAGCGGCCGCTATGAGCGTGGCCGCGCCTAAACCTCGACACAAACCTTCCAAGCCTAGGAAAACCAACAACAATAAGAGTAAGGGTACGTAAATAAAGAAAATATATAACTTTATCTTCACAAAAAAGCCATACATACCTTCAGAGTTTTAAACTACTAGATATTATGGTTAGTCATTAATAACAACCCAGTTGGCACAATGGTCACTATGCCACAGGGTTGCGGGTTCGATTCCCGCCTCAGACATATATTTATGCTTAGATATTTGTCTGTGTTTGGTTGTTTTATGTATTATAATAATATCTACATATTTACAAAAGAAAAGTATAAAATTAAGTAGTAGGTATATCCGTTGTCTAGCACCCATAACACAAGTATAGTTACTTAGCTTGGGGCTAGATGGGGATGTGTGGAATGTCCTGCAATATTTATTGAATTAATTTTAGTTCTAAAGTCCTTCAACTGAAACAGGACTTTAAAGCCATACTCAAGTTGAAAACATTCTAATAATAGAACTTTTAGAACTTTATGGTGGGCCTTTTGTTTCCGACTCCATGAATGATATTGGTAGGTATATAATAATTATTGTTTATGTTCTTGTTTTAGTTAAAAGTGAAAAGACTGAAAGAACTAGGATTAGTACTGCTGAAATTAAGGATACAGGACCACAGAGCCCTTGGGGGAAATCATTGCCTAGTGAGATGCTCCTCCAGATATTCGAATATGTTGTGGCTTCGCAAGGCAGTATACCTACTGTGATCAGGTAATCACTTATTTGATAAACTAACCCCCGAATACTGAAAGGCTACTTAATCTTAAGCGGCGCTTAAATTGAAATTTAAGTGTAGGCTTCAATAGAAAGCATACACTTAACGTCAATTTAAACGCCACTTAAGATTAAAAACGTTTAACATTTTATCTATTCATAGACAACAATTTGAAAGCTTTTGCATTGCACTTGTCACTTGATAGATTTGAAAATGGTAACGTTTAAGGATCTTATATTTTTAACCTTATTGCTCCCATGGAAAAAATATTTATTTAATATTGTTTCTGTATGTTTTTAGGGTTCCGTACCCAAAGGGTTAAAACGGGACCCTATTACTAGGACTTCGCTGTCCGTCCGTCTGTCTGTCCGTCAGTGTGTCTATCTGTCTGTCACCAGGCTGTATCTCATGAACCATGATAGCTAGAGAGTTGAAATTTTCGCAGATGATGTATTTCTGTTGCTGTTATAACAACAAATACTAAAAACAGAAAAAAGTAAATGTATTTTTTGAGTATGTTTTTAAGAATTTTATTTATACATAAGTAGGAATTTATATCCAAAAAAAAGAGGAAATAGGTACCTAATTCTCTAGACCTGTATTAACGACCACGGAATTCTATCCATTTTTACCAGACGATTTTCTCAGTTTGGGGCTAAATGGCGCCCGCCGTGTGCAAATAATATGTATTATTTCTTTGTTTTAGGTTGGGCCGGGTGTGCAAATTATGGCATAGTGTTAGTTGTAGACCAGAACTATGGAAGAACGCAGATCTAGCGCAATATACTACAGAGAAATGCAAAACGGATTATAAATTAGTTTGGCTCTTAGAGAACAGACTCTCACAGTGTCAATCCTTGAATATTGGTATGCTATGCCTATTTATAGATTTATTAACAATACCTACCTACTAGGCTACCACCTACCTTGCTAAAGGATTGATGTTGCCATGCAAAGAGGCACTAGCGGATTAGGCACCCTTGGAAAAACTTATTTAAATTTTAACAGACTGCGGAGGAAGTTTTCAATTCAGATATTAATATACATTTTTTATGGATGTTTGGCATTGATATCCTATATACGTGCTAGTAATCGGAAGGTGAGAGAATTTTAGGCATATTTTATTGGAGAGGGGATACCTCAAATTAGGCGAGGAATATGAGGTGTGATGCAATTGCATTTAAATAGTGCAAACCTTTTTTTACCAGAGTCGTCAAGCTTTGAACTAATAGGTACAGATTGATAGTGCTATATAAAAAACTGCCTAAACAAATCACGCAAAAACTACTAATCCGAATCCGATGGTTATTTAGATAGCTAGATAGAGTCCAGGAATTAAACATAGGCTCCTTTTCCTCGATTTCCCAGGAAATTGGGTAAAACCACACGGTACGGGTAGTTTTGACTAATATTCTTAAATAAATAGCCTTGAACTTGCTTTACCACATTTTTGAGGATAAGATGCTTACGCATTTAAAAAAATGATTCAACAAAGTTGACACACCTTGACCTTAATTAGTTTTATTATTATATCAAGTGAGTTTATATAGTACGAATACCATATAAAATGCTGTTTAGACAAATTGTCTATTTTTATATGCATGTGCACATTTGTGTACGTAATAAATATTTTAATTGCCTAAAAATAGTAGGTTTCTTAAAGAATACCATTCACCGTAAACGAAATCGATTAAAATAATGATAAAAAAATATTTTAACCTGCACACTACATCAAATCATATAATAGAATATCATTTATTGTTCTATCTGTGTACATAACTTTTTTACAAATAATATGGTTTCAACAGATTACTCATTTGGAGCATACAATATTAAAAACATAGATGCTTAAAACTTAAATCACTAATTATACTAAATTGGTACAGGCAGGCACTAATAGTTAATCTATAATTTTTGTCATTATCGAAAAATTCCAATATGCTATAAAAAACCTTAGATATTGACCAGGATTTTAGTTTTTTATGGAAAATGACACCATTGAGTTCTTTCAAGTGCAACGGTAGATGATTGTAAATTTAATAGCTGTATAATATGAACTCTTATAAAATAAACTGTTATTGACTTGAGGTATAAATATGTTATATTTGTGTTTATTTCGTTGACTTTGAGACCTCGATAAAATTATGCTAAAGAAATATTCTTTGTTGTTTTTCACGAACAGACAGATTTCTAAAATATAAATACAAGTTGTTAAGAAATTCTCGGTTTTAAAAATATGACGTAAAGTGTCTGTTTCTTGTAAATTGTACATAGTTTGAAGACATCTTTTTTAGACATCAACCTAAATGTTGTGTGTCAGCACTTCGGTAGAATTGCGAATACGTACACAATGTTTTTTTAGAAGATTTTTAAATTGTCACATATTGTTTTCCATACCTCTTTACAAAATAAATTCCATAAAACACGTGAATAGTCAACAAATAGACTTGTAATTTGTAATTGTATGTTTTAGCTCAATGGAAAGTATGTAACTTGTCGTGGGTGCTGGCGTGCGTAGCGGACTACTGTCCGGGGCTTCTGGAGCTGAGCGTGGCCGGCTGGAGTCGCATGACGCCCGACCAACTCTTCGACCTCATACAGAGTCTACCGCAACTGCAGCGGATAGACTTGTCGCATACGGTAAGGATATAATATAACACTTATTGCTATGTATAAGAACTTGTACTTGTACTTTAATTTTGGGTTTTGGCGCTGGATACCGAAACACAAGTTCACGCTTAGTTCGGCAACAGTGGCTACAATATTTCTTGATATATATGTAACTTATTATAGTACAGTCAGAAAAAGACTGAGGTTAGCAGGTGCATATTTTAAAGTTTTAATTATTTTAATGACGGTTCAAAATTTTTTGGTTATTCTGCGTGAAATAACTAACACTACGAAAGCTTTAGTGATATCAAGCAGAATAATTTACAATTACAGAACCGTTATTTAAAAAATTAAAACTTTAAAAATGCACCTGCTACCCTCAGTCCTTTTCTGACTGTACCTACAATGTTGTTTGTAGAAAATAAACTATTTATTTAATTGGGTCGTTTTTGCGTGAGGATGGATTTATATTAGTCGACCATGTCCAGAGTAGAGAACTTGTTAATACTTCTGGATGCAACTAAGCCGCGGGTTTTATCACGATGTTTTCCTTCACCGTAAGAGCCATGTCAATTAGCGCATATACATTTTTCTTAAGTAAAATTCAATGCACGGCCTGCCGGGATTTGAACTCACGACCTTCATAATGAAAGTCTAGGTGTCTACCACTAAACCAACACACCACTCAGATTTTTTTATTTTGGAACAGACCAATTCACAAATCCAACGACCCCCAGCCACTTGGTCGTTAGTCACAGTTAACTGAGCTTTTCTTGCCAAAAAGCACTCTTTATAAATAGCTCGATAAATGCAAGATGCACATAAATAAGAAAATCATATTATAGCTGTAGTTATAAACGCTATTTAGCGGCTTATCAGTTTAGCTCACTCCTAAAAAATTTACTCATTAAAACAAAGACAATGGTTGATTAAACTGATAAATAACGCACATAGAAAAGTTATATTAATTAAGCATATGAAATGATTGATGAATAACATTATAAATATGTAGGTACTAAGAAAATCATAGTCATTTCAACATTTAATATGTTGATTTCCAGTCTGAAACGGGTGGATCGGGAACGTGCTTATCAGCGGCGTCGATGGCGCGGATCTGCGAGAACTTCGGCTCTCGTATCACGCATCTCACACTCGCCAACAATAAGTTCACAGCCTTACCGCAGATATTGGCTTCAATAGCGGTAAGTTTACCTTTAACACAGCATACTTGCGACTTAAAAAGACAGCAAAAATCTGCAGAAATCTGCAGAAATCTATAACAAACAATTCCGCGCACTCTGCGGCTGTTAATTTTCCCAAGCGATCAAAGTCAAAATTCTTTATTCAGTTGGAATCAATCGTTAAAAATTTTTTTTTTAGGCACACTGTAAGAATCTCGAGGTGCTCGATCTATCTGGTGCGCTGGCGACGTCCCACCCGGCTACCATACCCTTGGAGGCGCTACAGAAGGGCTGCCCCAAGATGCGCGTCTTCCGAGCGGCCAACGCGCAGCTTGTCCTCTCATCTGCTACCGCTTCACAACAGGTACAGTCGGCTGCATAATTGCTGACCCACCGTAGAGCTCCAAAACGGCTGGCACAAGAATGTTTTCAACACGAGCAAGATTCTAGACACCTGCTTTAGGTGAAGTTTAAAGTCTTCTGACTCATCAATTAATAAAAAAAAAATATTAGAATGCAAACATTCCAATAATAGTAATTTTCGAACTCTACCGAGGACTGCAATTATGCAGCCGACTGTACCTAAACGATTACAATTAACAGAAATATTTTACGTATAATTTATATACATTTGTAACAAGACTTGAACTTGCGACCTTTGAATGCAATTCTATGATGTTCCTTATGAGCTACGCGACAGTGATGCAATTTTATTTGGAAAATACGTCTATGGGTCGTATCTGTATTAATAACTTTGTATGTTACATACAGTTCGGCAAAACTGAATCAACTTTATTCCATAATATTTAATAATGTGTGGTGTGTTTGGTCGATAGATCGAGATAGAAGGTTGGAGTATGTTGGAGGAGCTATCTATAGCTGGCGAAGCGGAAATGGTGTGTGATTTCGTGGGCGAGTACCGTTTCGGCGACGAGGCGTTGGCGCGGTTAGTGCGCGGGGCCACGCGGCTGCGGCTGCTCGATCTGCGCGGGTTGCAGCGGCTCACAGACTCGGGGCTTGTGCGTGTGCCTGCCTGGGACCTACAGCATCTCTTCTTAGGAGGTAAATGTTGACAATACTTGTTGATACTAAAACTCAAACACCTTATCTTACCACACTAATTGAGCTGCAGATATTTTTCCGGTTTTTCTTACGCCAGGTTTTATTATTCAACACTTATTAAAACTTATTGTTGTGTTCCCGTTTACCCAGGTTGCAACGTAACTCGTCAAAATAACGCGTGTCTAGAACTGATCTGTGAGAAATGGTCACATAGCCTTATCGAGTTGGACTTGTCATGGGCGTCGGCCTCACGCGTATTAGATGACGCCGTCGCTGCGCTCGCAGACTCACCCACTAGTAAACTCAAGTAAGTTAAATTAAATGTATAATCTTGTATGTAGCCGTCCATAGCAAAACGTGAGATTTAATAATGTGATTTTCTCTAGGGTTCTCAATTTGTGCGGATCTTCCGTTTCACTGGAACCAGTGAAGAAAGTCCTCCGCAAATGTCTCCACGTCGAGTCGATAAACTTGAGCTCCTGTCGCGCACTACCTCGGGGTATGAAACGTTTATACACAGGGAAGGAACTTCAGGATCTCAAGGACAGCTTAGACCCCACGAAGGCGAAACCAAAAGAAGAGGCCGACGAAGGGAAATCTAAGAAGAAAGGCAAAGATGTCAAGAAGACCGAAGCCGATTCCAAAAGTGACACTAAAGAGTCGAGCTCAACCACTCTCGAAACTTCCGACACGAAGACGGAATCTGGTTCGCAGAACAAGTCTTCCTCGTTTTTATTCCAGGAACCTAAAAGCGTCGCTAGTTCGGCAACGAATAACCTCGATAAAGGCACCTCCATGTCGGACTCGGGGTCGAAATCCTCTCCGGAGAGCAAATTAACTGAAATAATTGCGAAAGACGAGAGCGGTGCCGTTAACGAAGGAAAACGTTCCT
This sequence comes from Idaea aversata, assembly GCA_907269075.1. Classification (NCBI taxonomy): domain Eukaryota; kingdom Metazoa; phylum Arthropoda; class Insecta; order Lepidoptera; family Geometridae; genus Idaea; species Idaea aversata. The sequence continues at coordinate 8,383,867 of OU026084.1, forward strand.
CGAGAGACGCCACCCCGAAGCTACTCAGCCCGCTACCTCAATCTCGGCCGGATTCCTCTTCCACGCCTAGATCTGACCCCACAAAGCTCGATAACACTAGTCCACACTTCAGTCCCGTCCCGAAACCGGATAGTCAAGTACAAAACAGTCCCGACGTCCAACCCGAAACGGTTAAAGGCGCCTCGTGGAATCTTGGATCTTACAAAACTACTCCGACTCACAAATCCGAAGCGAGTCCTTTGAATAGGTTAGATAGCAAATTAAAACATGGTAAAATTATCGAACAATGCAGTCCTACGACATCCTTAGAGAATAAACGGAGCCCGGATGCTTTAAACAAAGATATAAAGAATCCGAACAGCTGGAACTACGGCAACTACAGTCCGATGCCCCGACAGGAGTTCGCGTCTCAGAGAAGTCCATACTCCGCGCAGCCGAGTCCAGCCCAGCCGAGCCCGTACTCGACGCAACCGAGCCCGTACTCCGCCCAGCCGAGCCCGTATTCTTCTCAGCCCAGCCCGTACTCCGCCCAGCCCAGCCCTGACACCAGTCAAATCGTAAAGCCAGACGTTCCGAAGAGCAGCGCGCCTGCTACTGCGACCGCCTGGAACACCGGCAACTACAGTCCCATGCCGAAGCACCACGCGCCCTTCTCCCCACACCCCTCGACGCACACGAGCCCCGATCCCGGTGTCGGTTTAAAGGGCGATGTTCTCAGAAATAATCCGAATAGGACGCCCAGACAATACAGTCCGATGTCTGGCCAGGATCGATTGCATCAAAGTCCCTATTCGCCAAGGCCGAGCGTCGACGTCGCGTACGCGAACAAAAAGAGTCCCGGCATGGGTAACTATAGCCCGATGATGCGACCGGACTGCCACCTTCCGAGCCCCGACCCCGGCGTCGGATCACGCTCGGCGATGGCGGGTCGCTCCGATCTGTACGGGCGCCCGGTCACGAAGAATGTCGACATCGTCCCGGCCGCGGCGACCATACCAGAGGTACCCAATCAATGGGGAATAGATAGGTTCAATCAGATGTGTAACGTTTCGCAACCAAACATAGAGTCGCTGGGTTGGGGAGTAACTTCGTTCGGGAGCGAGCAGAGCTCGATATCGCAACGGACGGATAACCTGCCGAGCCCCGGTATGCTGACGACGCCGCCGCCGCAGGCGTGGCCCGGCCTGCCGCCGTTCGAGTCGGGCCCGCGCCGATCTGCAGCGGCGCTCGGCGACCCGTGGAGTATCGGGCAATATCGCGAGGAGCCGCCGCACGCGGCTCACAACACCTTCGTCGAGCAGAGTGTGAGCTTCGAGTCTCTGCGGCCGTCGCTCGGTCACCAGGGCCACGGTCACACCCACTCGCTGCCCGGATACTTAGATGACGGGTTCCCGGAGACGTCACGCGTGGACTGACGCCCCGTTCTGTGCTCGACTCGCGTCCCGTCCACGTCTGGACAATTGTTGACGAATCTTGTTAAGATTTATTCGTGGAGAAGTTTAGGGTGATGTTGTATTTAAGATTGAACAATTATTATATGACTCTGTAAATAAGATAATCTAGTTAGATTAAGAGTAAAAAGCTAGGAATGCATAATTATTATTTTGCAGTCGATATAGTTTATTATATATGTATAAGGAAGATTATATAATTATAAAAGAGTAGTTAATTCATCCATCGACTTAGATATTGTTGGATTATACTCATGAGTTAAGTCTTTATTTGAATGCCAAAATGTGTTTTCAACTAGGCCAAAATGATTTATTTATTTCAATATTGATATCGTAATTTTGTTGAAAGTGATTGGTTGTTTACGATACCAAAATGAAGATTCATATCTATCTGTTTGTTGTTGTTTAGGTGAAACATCGGTTTACATTTACAGTTTTCATAAAGCTGAACATTCCTGTTGACTTTATTTCAATTTAATATGTTCTGTCTCCACTATTTTTATTATCATTAGACGCTGTAGACATTGTTGAGATGTCTGATGAAGAATATTGTTGGCAGTTCATTAGAGTAAGAAGGCTATGGAAACAGAGGATACAATTTGTCTCATAATGTTCAGATATCAATGGAAAATTAACAATTAAGAAATTAATAGATCACAGAACTTAAAAAATACCTTGAAGCATCACAAAACGCGGTGGCAGACAATATGTTTCGCTTTCCATAAATAATTGCTGTGATTATAGTCAATGAAATAGTGAGTTAATGCATTGTTTCCTTACCGTAAAAATAGCTTTAAGAATAGTGGAGCTTTGCTTATAACATGTTTGAATCTTGTGTCACTTTTACTTTCAGATAAAATACATTAATCCTAATAGATTATTTCGAGGTACAGATCTACTTTGTTATTATTATTTTCATTATAATAATGTATTTCAAAATGTATTCATAAATCTCCAACAGATTGTAAACCAGCTATTGATCTTACAAAATGCAGCTAATAATTCTTGTTTTTATTATCGTGATGGAGGAATAATTTAAATATTGTACGACACAGCGCCATCTAGCCCCTTACTAAACTAACTAGGCTAGCAATATGGTGACCAGCATCAGGTAGAATACGTATATTCTTTTAAAAATACATACTTATTATACATACAGAAAAACCCAAACTTGAGGCATTACCATAAATTGTGTACGCGTTCGATCAAACATACCGTATTCAGTATTTCTTACGAAAAACAGAAATCCAATATGCGAGCCGAGATTGATAGCTTAATTTATAACATCACTGTTTGGGGTGACCAAATGTTTTGTGTAGATAGCAGATATTATTATTGACAGATTCTGTTTTAGGGTTCCGTACCCAAAGGGTAAAAACTTTTACTAAGACTCCACTGTCCGTCCGTCTGTCTGATACCAAACTGTATCTTCTTCTCACAATATTTTTAATGTATTAATTTAAAAAATTTCGAGCGCTTATGAATTCTCTTGAAACTTATATATAATGTTGTAGCGTCGATTGTACCTAGATGCCAAGACAAACCTAGTTACGTTTCTTGGCATTTGTTTAACTAATTGATTGTAAGAAATTGTATATATCCTTTTTAATAAATAAAAATAAAATAAAATAAATACCCCGTGAATCTGTGAAAATTTCATCTGTCTAGCTAAGACAGATGAAATTTTCACAGATTACATTGATTAGATTAGATTGTATTTCTGTTGCCACAATAATAACAAATATGAAAAACAGAATATAACGGTACGGAACCCTTAATGCGCGAGTCGGACTCGCACTTGGCCGGTTTTTTTATTAAACTATCTACCTCGCAGCTCGTGTATTGGCCAATTCAAGTTTTATGAGAAACTAGCGACCCGCTCCGGCTTCGCACGGCTATATTATGCATGTATTATACATATAAACCCTCTTCTTGAATCACTCTATCTATTAAAAAAACCGCATCAAAATCCGTTGCGTAGTTTTAAAGATTTAGGCATACATACATACATATAGGGACAGAGAAAGCGACTTTGTTATATACTATGTAGTGAAGTGATACTCAATGATCGTACCTAACATATCGCACAGCTAGATCAAAACTGTTGCATATTCGGATTCCTGATACGATTACCTACACGGCAATAAAACCGAAGTAATTCAGTTTACTTTAGTGTCCAAGAGATGGCGAGACGAATCAGTTTTGTTTTGTTGTCATTTTACTACAGTTTCAATGAGCATTTTTTAAATTAGTCGTTTTCTCATTATCTAAGGCTTAATTTATTACCTGATTAATATCATAATGGTTTATTTTCTAATACATTTCAAAATCTTTTTACAAAATGTTGCTATCGTGCATAGTTTTCATAATATCAGTTTTTTGCCATTTCCCAAAAATCATGTTTTTTGAGTTACAACAGTTTCGATCTAGGTGTGCGATATATTTGATTGAATGCGTAAACAACTCATGGTAGTGGTACAGAAACAAAATACGTATTTAATTCGTACTACTTATTTAAATATTATTACCTTGTCTTTACTGCATTTAATGGCATCAGTTAAAAAACTGGTTGCCTGTAAAGTCGGTATACGGGCGAAAGTTTTACGTGACAACAACTGTGCTCGAGTGGAAGGGACGCGTGCCTTTCACTTTTTATGTCTGTCTCTCTCGCTCTTAGGCGGGCTAACCATGCCCGAGTGGAAGGGACGCGTGCCTCTCACTCGCTCTCATTGTGAGCGCATAACGTCAGCGGAGCGTAACGCAGTTTCTTGAAGTGTCACCCGGCAAACCAATTTATAAGACGTTGTCACGTCAAAAGCAATAATTCTAATTGATTTCTTCAAGAAATGAGATTATGAACTGTTTTTTAAAGTTTCCTATATTGATTATCCTAATTTAAATGTTACATTTTTATAGCATTTTATTATTAAATCGATCACTGTATGTAACTTTAGTAATTTTATATATTTTTACTTTTTTATTTATAGCGATTAAACATTTTACAGATCAAATGAATTTAAAGAATCTCAAGAGTAAATAATGAAAACACTAAATTGTAACTAAACCTATGTATTAGATGATTCATGTTTTTTGCAAGCTAAGAAATCATCCAAAGTCTCATTGAACAGAAAAGCACAAATTATTCATATATTTGTTTTAAATATCTAGAGAACTAAAAATTATGCACAAGTAACTTGATAAATGGTTCGCGATCGCCTAAAAAAATTACTTATACGCGATCGCGTATTTATTATTATTATCGCGTATAAATGAGTTTAAATAATCACTATGAGATAATAACTATGAAAACCGTTGTACCTATTTTAATTTGAAGCAAATATTTTTCAATTTCATGAATGTCACCTACCTATGTCGACCTTTTACTTGAGTTTTATTTGTAAAAGAAATTGATTGAGTATGCCTTTTTATTAACGCTAAGTACAAAGTGCTTTGTATAAATCTAATTATGATTATTATTATTACAAAGTTACATAACTTCATGTTGTATCATAACCATGAGATCCACCAAATATTGTTTCCAATACTTGCTTTAGCCTTAATATGCCTAATGTTTAAACTGAAGAGAATATTTTATAGTTTTATTAACTTATTACAAAATGATAAATAATTATCTACTATACATAGAATGTATAAATAAATTTAGGCGAATATTATGTTAATAATCGTGTACCATAGTGTATGTATAAAATAAAGTTGACTAATATCTGTAAGTTCTGTTATGTAGAGAATTTTGTTTGTAATATTGTTACACCTACTGCATGGACTTCTCAGGTGGTCCAATTTTTATAATCTAACCAATAAATTATAGATGTGGTTGTACATTTACATTTTGAATAGAATGTATTCTATTTATTAAACATCTTTTGTTGAAACGCTATCATCCCATCTGTTTTATAGTACCTATCTATCCTCTTTATATCTAGGCATCTAAAAACTTTTTTTATCTATACCTATTAATATTATAAAGCTGAAGAGTTTGTTTGAACGCGCTAATCTCAAGAACTACTGGTTCGAATTAAAAAAATATTTTTGTGTTGTATAGTCCATTTATCGAGGAAGGCTATTGGCTACTTTTTATTTTGATATTCCCACGGGATCGGGCGTTACGTGGGTGAGACCGCGAAGCGCAGCTAGTTTATACTATACGCAATACAATCCTACGCGAAATTAAAAACTGGCATCGTGGATGTAGGCCTTAAATCCAAGGTCTGCCGCAAAAAGGCTGGCAAGACGATCTCGATCGCTTTGAGCCAAACTGGCCGGAAATTGCAGAGGATCGCGATGGGGGAGGCCTTTCCTCAGCAGTGGGACAAACCAGGCTAATTAAAAAAAATTAATACATCCTGTGTCCCCCGAACTGAACCTTCTAATATCAGGATAAACAAACCATACCCAATGTAGGTACTTTAATCTAAGGATACAAAAAATACCAGATATTGCAAGATTAAAATATGTACTTTTAATACCACAACAAGCATAAGAAATAAAACAATGTGATAAAATTTTATACACCACAATAACAATGCCATATTTATGCACATACATAATTATAGTTATAACATGTTGATTATAAAGAGCTTATATTACCACGACCTTTCCATTAACAAGTGGGTATTTGCCATTTTCGTTTCATTATTAAAACAAGACTAGATAGTTATTTCATCATAATGAAGTCAAAAAAATAATTGCACAAAATATAGGTAGAGGTATAATAAGTAGGTAACAAAATGCATTGATTTTAGAGTTAGATTCTATTATACTTACATCTTTAGAAACATTAGTGTCCGACCGAAGCAGTAATTCATCCGAAATTTGTTTAGCCGCTAATTGCGAGCGTGGTTTTACCAGCCTAAGCCCTGATGTGAGGATATGGAGACGAAAAGTAGACTATTTGTTAGTGGCAAGGGTCCAGCTACGCATTCGGGTTCTCGAATACTTCACATCTATACAAAACATAATCCTCTTACTACCGCACCTTTTGAAACCGTGGTACACCTAGTAGTACACCAGGGGTACTACGGTTACTTTTTCATTACCGTGGTACAAACAATGGAGTGGTTGTACTAAGGTTACAGCTGTGGTACTACTGACCACAGTCAATGGTACCACAGTTGGGAAGAAATTACCGTGGTGCCACTCATAACTAGAGGAACACACGTGCGTTTTTTTTTTCGGGCGCCAAATATTCCGCACGCACGTTAGTAATGCCAGCGCTTGCGTTCTGATTGGCTGATTCGAAATATCGATAACCCGAATGCGGGTAAGGGTAACCGCATGCGGAAAACGTACGTATGTGCCCGGCCTAAATCTCACATGACGAATGGTCACTGATATTGAATCGCTTAGTTACCCGAACGACAGCCGTTTCACAATCATAGGGTTTCAACGCGGCGCTACAGACTCGTGGTCACACCGTTTTACTACACCAGTGTAACTACGAGTATTTACTGTTACTCGTGGTTACACCACTCTGACCAGGAGCGTACTTGACTGAATAGTAGGTTTGTAGTGTAGTGCCATGAGCTGTGCGGATAGACCTTTAAACGCAATTTTTTTTTTTTCATATTTTTTATTTTAGTAGGAATGGGAAAAATAGTCTACACGTTCACTACATAGCGATTTTAAGTTTTTTTTAATGTATTGCATTTAAGGCGAATACAGACGAACGCGGAGGTCAGAGCATCTATAAAATGAAGAATATTTAGGTTGTGGCGTGGCTGAAAGTTTAAGGAGAAACCAAAACCTTTATCGGACACTAAAAACTTGATTTGATATGTATCAATCAGTCACCTAAGCTATAAAATAAAACTAGCCCCTTCAACATTTTTAACAGATGTAAGACATGTAATGTGTCTTCTTACTAATAAACGGGACGAAAGTTATTCCGTTCTGCCCGTATTATAAAGAAAACTTGGGTAAATTATTAATGGAAGCACCAAATAAAACGGAATCTATACTAATTAATATTATAAAGTGGAAGAGTTTGTTTGTTTGAACGCGCTAATCTCAGGAACTACTGGTTCAAATTGAAAAATTATTTTTGCGTTGGAAAAACCATTTAACTTCACCATTTATCGAGGAAGGCTATAGGCTACTTTTTATTTTGATATTCCCACGGGATCGGGACTTACGCGGGTGAAACCGGGTATAATTTCAATGTTTAATAACTTACCAATTATTTATAACTAGCGGCACTATAAAACAAACAAGCTTTCACGTATATTTAGTTTTTACGTTAGTAGTTTCAACATTGGACAATCGCCAATCCGGAGTAGGCTCTCTCGTGACGTGTAAAGGCTCATTCACACAGGATCCGTATTTACAGGGCGTGTTTTAAAAACGGATCCGTCTTTACTGGAAGGTAATGTTTACACCAATTTGCAGGACCGTTACGAATTCTTATGTATTTGCCTTATTCAGAATGCTGTCGTATTTGTGAACATGCTCACACTATCGACCCCGTTGGCACATGCCGGACTGCCAAACACAGGGTTGCGGATTCGATTTCCGTCTCAGACATGTATTTATGCTTAGATATTTGTCTGTGGTCTGCTTGTTTCTGTGTATTATAGTATATATTTACAAAAGAAAAGTAAGTACTATATCCGTTGTCTAGCACCCACAAGTCTAGTAACTTAGCTTGGGGCGAGATGGCTATGTGTGGAATGTCCTGCAATATTTATTTACTGTTCATATCATCATCGAATAAAAAAACGTATCCAAAAAACCGGACTGATGTGTGAATGAGTCTTTACTCCCCAACCCTTCCTCTTGGAAGGAAGAACCCAAGTGAGGTCTAGTCAGTGGCGTTGCGTGGGTTAGTGTCGCACGGGGCGGAGTCATCATTTACCGCCCTTTTGATGTCATAATAATATAATGTTAGCAATTTGCCGCCATTTTAACGTCATAATAATAATGTCCATGGTTGCACTTTATAGTGTAGACAGCTGTGGTAGACAGGGATAATCGCCGGTTTAGAATCCATCGCATTGTTTGCTATTATACTTGTTATTGTAAAGGGCCTCTACGTGTTGGCTTCGGCTCCACGCACGCCTTCCAAAGGGCTCCATAGCCCCGTGATACAGGACGTATACCAGACAAATAAAAATGTTGGTGTTTGTGAGAAAAAACGTAGCGATTGAACGACAAAGAATTGAGCGAAAATTATTCATTTCAAAACAATGACTGTAAGGATGCGGGGCGACTCGTGATTTAACTGTATTGGGCGGAAGGGACATAATATTCAATATGTGCAAGTGGGTAAGAGCTAATTTCTTGAAAAAATAATTGTCTGACTGACCGTCAATGACCGTAAAATATTTTTTTCCCAATTTTGCCGCCCTCCGAACGGTGGCGCCCAAGGCGGTCCGCCCCTTCGCCACCCCTCGCTACGCTACTGGGTCTAGTTGCGGAAAATAGCCCGTATACAAGCATAACCCTGCTTACCCTGTTATAGGACATATTAATGGGTTAACGTTAACTGTTAGTAGAATACTTAATTTAAACTTGTTAGTTTAACCAATTACCAAAAAATGCAGATCTATTAAATCCTTATTTTCGTTGCCATAAGTCAATTAGAACTCTGTTAAATGCTATCATAATCTTCATAAGAAAAGTTTCCTGTTGAATGTTCCAAAAGATCTTGCTGAGGATTGCCTTTCTTATCACTTTTAGACTTTTTATGTTTGTGTTTCTTCTCCTTTTTCTCGCTATAATCACCTCGATCTTTTTCTTTAGACTTCTTTTTAGATTTCTTTTTCTCTGACTGTGAAATAAGCAAATTAAATAATTTAAATAAGTTCTTTTTAAACCGAAAAGTTGAAAATACAGATTTTCCGAAAGATATCTCACCTTTTCTGGTTCCTTTGAGATATCAGGATCTTCGCCACCTAAAAAAGTAATGCAAAGGTACCACGATAAAGACGCATTGTTGTCAACTTTTATAAACCACTAGCAGCGCTCCACGATTTCACCCGCGAAATCCCGACCCGTGGGAATATCGAGATGAAAAGTATGTTATTCCCAATGAATCAATGTATCCTCATACCAAGTTTCATCAATATCGGTCCAGCAGTTTCGGAACTGTTCGTTACAAGCACAAAAAAAAAACAGAAAGACTAATCTTTGAGCGCTATATTGTGTAACGGGGTCACAGTGTACGTACAGTCAGAATGGACTGACGGTAGCAGGTGCATATTTTAAAGTTGTAATTATTTTAATGACGGTTCAATAATTTTTGGTTATTCTGCGTGAAATAACTAACACTTAGAAAGCGTGATATCAAGCAGAATAATTTACAATTACTGTTCCTTCAGAACTGAAGGACTGAGGGTACCACCTGCTACCCTCACGTACGACGTGATTTTTAAAGACCCACATACTCCAACCACAGACCATAGCTATAGTTTGACGACCCAGTTGGCACAATGGTCACCATGCCGGACTACCAAACACAGGGTTGCGGATTCAATTTCTGTCTCAGACATGTATTTATGCTTAGATATTTGTCTGTGGTCTGGTTGTTTTTATGTATTTTAAGTATATATTTACAAAAGAAAGGTATTTAAGTAGTATATCCGTTGTCAAGCACCTATCACAAGTTTAGTTACTTAGCATGTGTGGAATGTCCTGCAATATTTATTATTTATATTTATAGCTTGCTCAATGGTTAGCTCATTATTAGTGTACCAAAGTTTTGTCTGCCTTAAGGGAGTAATTATGTCAGTAGAAAATGACAAAAGTATTGATTACTAACGATCCGCTAAGTGAAGTTTTAGAGTACGGCGGTAACTTACCTTCTGGTGATCTCCTAGCGCTCGAATCTCCCGCCCAAATAGGATATTCGCTATCAATTGTCAATTCCATACTATGCCTTTTGAAAATGGGACTGTTATCGTCAATATTACAAGTATTATCTCTCTCGATATTATTGTTACTGCTCAACGTTGTTCGGTTCATAAGCCTTTCTATGCTTTCCATAGTATTTCTAGACATCTGTTCGGTGGGTTTGAAGACTTCTAAAGGCGCGGACGTTGATTCATCAATGTCTATGTCTAGATCATCTTGATCAACTATCACTTTTGGATTAGCCATGTTTTCTTCATCGCTGAAAGTTAAATAAAAATAAAGAAATATAACTAATGAGCTAAAACAAAATCACCTTAAGGGGGGTCCATACGCCAACGACCTTGGTACACAGCCTACTAAATAGTTACTACTGGCACCGGTCGCCTTCGTTGGTGAAAATTGTTGATTGTTACGGATGTGTTTTGTTTTTCTCGAAAGTGCTGAGATGGAATTGTAGGTGAGATTTTTACCGACATTTTGGTATGATTTTGAGCCAAACATTTCCTATAGTTTTAAAGCTATCCTAAAATTAAGAATTAAAACTAGTCTAGCTTTGAAACGACAAAAGAATTTTCGCCTCAAAATTACCCCAAAATATCGATAAAATATTCGCCTACAATTCCATATCAGCACTTTTGAGAAAAACCAAACACATTCGTTACAATCAACAATTTTTGTTGTAAGCGACGGGTATTTCTGGCGCATTGCGTTTAGCAGCATAAGCAGCCTTAAATTATGAAATCTACCACCCCCCTTTTTTATTTTATATCATCTATCTAAGAACACTTAAACTAATGAGACGAATCTAACGATACCTTAATTAAAGATATCCATCGAGTAGTTTGGAACATATTATGAGGGGAATAATTACATAGTATAAAACAAAGTCACTTTCAGCTGTCTGTCCCTATGTATGCTTAGATCTTTAAAACTACGCAACGGATTTTGATGCGGTTTTTGCATAGATAGTGATTCAAGAGGAAGGTCTATATGTATAATACATGGACAATATAGCCGTGCGAAGCCGGAGCGGGTCGCTAGTAAAGAATATTACAAACATACAAGAAAGGCGCGAAAAACATGACCCTTTCCTTGCAGTCGGGTAAAAAGAATAAACTATTCAATCGTAAATAGGTATATAGGTACCTTTCAGTATCATATTCAACATCTTGGGTAACAGACAATGGTGTTAAATCGTCGAGAAAGCTGCTATCCAGTGTTCCGGCGTAGAACTCGTCCAAGGGACCAGACGATGTCGTCACATTGTTCCCTGATGGCGTGCTTGGTACACTGTCGATGTAAACATAATATAAATGCAATCTTTTTGTTTATCTTTGTAGATTTCGATCCCTTATTATTATTATTATTTGTCTGTTATACATCCTGTATCACGGGGCTATGGATCCCCGGACCTTTGAAAGGCGTGCGTGGAGCCGAAGCCAACACGTAAAGGCCTTTTACAATAACAAGTATAATAGCAAACAATGGGGTAGATTCTAAACCGGCGATTATCGCTGTCTACACTATAAAGTGCAACCAAGGACAACCTCCGGTTTGGATAAAACTATTGATAATCTACAGGACAAAACTACTTGAGCTATTGTGATGGGATGGCAGTGGACTAGATACTGGGGAACTATGGCTACTATGGCACCTGCCGTAACAATGTTCAAAAAACACGTAAAAATTGCAGGAGACTCGCCAACTCTCAGACTGTATTATTATGAGCTTGCACTTTCTATACTTACCTACTTTAGTGTATTTTTTTTGTTAGCCTATATTGTCCCACTGCAGGGCAAAAGCCTCTACTCCCCTTCCACTGAGCGCGATCATGTGCGAAGGATTGCCAATGTGCACGTAAGAGCAAAATATTCCTATGCAAAGTTACTTATTTTAAACCATCCAGCTTTTTCAGCTATTAGCAGTCGGTTTTTAACTAACAAGGTTATTTTCACTATCTACTAAACTTTTTGTTTTTATTTATTTGGGCTCAAGCATGTCGCATGAATAATGATAATTGTTACGCTAGTCACCTTTCTCTTTTACAGATTTCATTACAGCAATATGAGTAGGTACTCACTTTAAATAATTAGTGTATTTATTGTTAAAAATAAAATCCTAAATTTTTTTTAAATCTAACCTTTCCTGTTGGGGCAACCGCGGCGGTGTCATCTCCATGCTCACTTTGTTCTTAACGTTGAGTAGATCTGTACTAACGTACTGCGTCTGTTTCGGTTGTGGTGTCGCCGGTTCTGATTTTGGAGTCGGGTTTAACGATTGAGACAGCTGAAACATTAAAATACATGTAAATATGAATATCCTCGACTAAATACACTAAGGTTTGCCAAAGAGCTATGGAGCCAAGGAGGTTAAATGGAGCGCAGCATGCTCGGTGTAAAACGCGTCGACCGGAGCGGAACTCTTCGCTCGAACATGGGAATAGCCGATGTAGGGAGTAAAACTGCCAATCCCATAATGGGATTGGGCGGGTCACGTGAGTCGAATGAATCCCGATCGAAGGGCTAGGGTCGTCACGCATTGGGTGCCGGAGAACGGACGTCGGAATCTAGGCAGACCCCGTAAAAGATGGCGTGATAATGGCAATCTCGATGTATTTAAATCTGGCTAACCCGAAATGCTTAAAAAGATTTTAGAGAGGCATTTGCCCAGCAGTGCGACAATTTAGGCTAACAAAAAAAACACTTAAGTAGGTAAGTATAGAAAGTGCATTAAATACGATTTTCTAACCCCTGCTCTATACTTAAAAGGTTTTGTTATGGCACCTTAGGCCAACAACTGGGTAAAACATCTGCAATTTATATATTGGAAGTGTTTTTTAGCTATGCATTATTTGTAGAGTTGATTTAGTTAAGTGAGTGGACGCAAAAAGCATGCGACCGATCGCTCTGGAAGCCTTTGGAGGGGGGTCTACGTTCGGCAGTGGACATCCTGTGGCTGATATTATGAGTGAGTGAGTAGGTACTCACAAGAGGATTAACATTAGGCGGCACTATAGGCTTCCCTCCGCCCAGAACGATGCTCGGGGACCTCTCTAAATTAGGCCGCGGCTCCGACGCTGTGCTCTGCTTCCGTTTGTTAACTAACCGGTCCACAAACAGATCATACTGTGCCTCTTCTGATTTCTATAATCAAACAAAAACAGGTTAAAGTAAGTTCATTTATGTTCCACTACATTGCAAGGTAACTCCTCGAAAGGAAATAAATTATAATCCGTCAAAGTTTTTGTTGATAATAGTTATACCTGAAAATCGTCAAGATCCCTCTCGATTTCTTCTATGTCCTTCTGATTCCTCTGCAATTGTTCCAAGAGGCTTGTCCTCTGCAGTCTCAAGAAAGGCACGCTCAGAAACTTGTGTAGTAGTCGCAGCCCGAACCCATTCCGCATTGAGGCCTCGGCGTAGCGTATTGGTGCTGTCCTAGACACCATAAATAATTGAGCCTATAAAAACTGTTGCAGGGTTCTTAATTTCACTAGTAATGGGAGGTTTGAAGTTTGACGAAAGGCGCTTTTTAACGGAAATGTATTCAATATTCATACTTAGATATTTATCTGTGGTCTGGTTGTTTCTATGTATTATAAATATATATTCAAAAAAGAAAAGTATATAAGGTAGTATATCCGTTGTCTAGCACCCATAACACAAGACTAGTTACTTAGCTTGGGGCTAGATGGCGACGTGTGTAATGTCCTGCGATATTTAATTTTTATTTAAGTAACTATTGTCAGGTTCTTAATTTACTAGTAATGGGGGCTCTGAAGTAAGACACAAGGCGCATTTTAACAGCCACATACAAGGAACACACCCGCCCTTTTGCTCGCGTTTAAAGCCGCACTTGCATCTAACTTCAGAGCTGTTATTGGGTTTGACTCAAAGTCTTAACTGAAATGAATTGAATACTACCTGGTTATCCTAGCTTGATACAACGCCTGTTCTATGTGATGTGCATGAACCTGTCTATGGTGTTGCATGTCACAGTGGTTTCCGAGAACCACTACAGGTAAGTCAGCAGGCACTTGTGACAACTCCTTCACTACATAGTCAAAGGTCCTGGAACAATATTTGATTAACTTACAAAATACTATACATTTTATTCCAGAACATTTACAGAAAACCGTATCTAATTTGTTTTCAGCCGTTTTTTCTATTTTCTTTTTAGAGTAAATGGGAACATTAGAGTGCACAAACAAACACCATTTCACCCTAAACGAATATACCGTCCTCCGTTCTAAAGAGATTTTTTTTTAAATCCACACAATTTTATTTCAAAACTAGGTGTTGCCCGCGACTTCGTACGCGTGGTTTGTTTTATGTCCCAAAAGATTCCTCTTGAATCACTTTATAAATGACTAAAAACGGCATAAAAATCCGTTGCTTAAAGATCTAAGCATACATAGGGACAGACAGATGGCGGGAATCAACTTTGTTTTATACTATGTAGTGATTGTATTTCAATTTGAAATTAAATTTCGGTTAGTCAATATGATTTACCATGGTTTAGTTATATCCAGCATCAGAATGACTCCAGTGGCGTTTTTATACACGTCCAAGAATGTAGCGTCCAACACGGGAGTCTCATAAGTATCCTCTTCAACCTTCGCTGTGGCCTGGTTCTCTAGCTTCAGGCCTAGAGGTGGTTTCTTCTTGGTTCTACCTTTATCAACTACCTCCCATACTTCTACCTTGAACCCAGAAATAAATGATTTAATTATAGGGCTATGAATATGTGGCAAACTTTGGCAATTTGAGTTTTTTTTATTTAAACTTTTATTGATATAAAATGGCCTGTTGACTATCAGGATCACAAACCTACTTAGGCAGACTCAAGAAATGTTGATGTGAAATTGTAATAGTTTCCACAAATAGCTAGAGATCAATATACCTATGTGGAAACCATTGCCCAGCAGTAGAAAACAATAGACTATGTTGTTAAAAATAAAATTTAAGGTGCAATCTGACAATCCAACTACAAAAAAAATTGACCAGGACCCCCATAGTTTCTCAAAAAAAGAACTTGCGAATATACAAAAGATGACCTACGCTAAAACAAAAATAAATATGATCGAAAAAGAATCATTACCTTTACAATATAGTCAGTGTTCTTGTAAGTCCAATGTATAGGAGCCACTTGTATTTGATCTGTTGGTACATAATCTTCAATAAACGGGCCTCCTTGCAATCGCTGTAGCAAACAGGATTTGCCAACATTCCGGTCCCCTTTTATCAGTATTTTCACTACAAATATGAATAAATGTCAGCACTATTTTTACAAAGTTTATATTAGCCAGATTTGGCCAACTAAGTGGGGATCTCTTATTTATGAAAAAATAACAAGTTGATGAAATATCTGATAATATTTTTTATAAATACTTAATAACACATAAAAATTTCAAAAACTAAATTCTGATGGTTAGAATACTGGAATGTTTTAGCATTTCATTGAGTATTTTGGGCATTGAAAGTGGTCTAATATCCAAGAAGTTATTGCATACCTATGGCTATACCTAGAATATTTATATCAAGGTATGTTACTGATCTAGCTAGGACTTACTGTTAAAATGAACTCCTTTAGAAAACTTCTTCTGAAGCGAAGAAGACATTGGCATAGGAGCAGGACATCGATCTTCTCCAGTCCTTGCTAATTTTTTTAAAGCCGAAAACATGATTCCTCTTGTTTTCAAGGTAATACGAAATATCTGTAGATGGAGCACAAGATGTACCTAGCTTTTCATAAACGATTATGATTCACCGATTTAATTTCACTGCAAATAAAACGCAGTAAGTAGATACCTATATCATCTAACCGAATCTCCAACACAGTGAAATAATAAAATAAAATCAGAATAAAATCACTTGAGAAACACACAAACTAACAATCACAAACAACAAAAGTATGTATGGTGTTGCCAGAGTCTTACAGTAAAAGTTACATTTGTTTCTATTATTTTTACAAAATTCTAAAGGGGTCCGGACATTTAGTATGGTGGCTCGGCATAGTGTTTTTTTTGGCATGGGTCTCAAAATGCACCGCAGCATTTTAAGTTACTTGGAGTGAATTAAAGACAACAACGATATTTTATAACAGTTATAATAAATGGAAGTTCATGATCAGATAATTCAGATATCTACTGAAAGAACGACTCCTTTGCATCATGTTGAGAGACTTGATTGTCCACACGATTCCTTGCACAAGCATAAAAGTTAATATTTAGATTAGACATGGGGCGGGTAGTGGTTTTGCCGGGTACTCGCTGAACGGGTACCCGACACATTCTGCGCCGGGTACTCGTGGGTACCCGGCGGGTACCCGGCAGCGGTAACGCGTCGTGACGCATGTGTCTCCCTTGCCCGCTCAGGCGCAACTGAAGTGAAATAGAGGTGGCGCTGGCGTCTTTGATAGCTCGAATGGCCGCGTACAGGCTGGCTAGCGCATGTTCCCGCGGGAACTTACCCATCTTAAATTACCAATATTAAAATAAAATATATATTTAGTTTTTTTAGTTCTTCCTGATAAATTAGCGAGCAAAACATAATTATAATGATTACCGTTTGTGTTCAGCATAATAAATAATTTAAAAAGTGTAATATGTTTCATTATTTTTGGTCTATCAAATTACCCGGCAGAGCCGGATACCCGGCACCATTACCCGGTACCCGGCCGGATCCTAAAAAAAGTGCCGGATCCGCCGGGTACCGGATCCAAATCGGGTACCCGCCCCATGTCTAATTTAGATTACAATTAACTTTTTAAACTCACACGATTTGTATTCATAGTAATTATTTTCCCGGGTCTCCTCGCGACCATGACTATTGTAACATAGTCGAAACGTCGAGGTAAGAGAAATAAAAAACAAATACGCGATTAAGACCCGGGAAAATAATTACTATAGATTACAATTGTCTTTATCTAGCAACACTGTTTGACATTGATGTTTCCATTAGATCTGACTTTGAAATACCAGATTAGGGTACGAGACTCGCAAAATCTAAGTTAGTCCAGCTCACAAAAGCAAGAACCTAGATTTGCTTAGACCTTCCTAACTTGAACTATGAGTTTCGTGAAATTATTAAACTACTTGTTCAGGGGTTCAACCTGTATCTTCAAAAAATCTACTGCTGCCGAGGGTTTACAAAAATAAACACAACGATAGAATAGATAAAAGGTATATTTCTCACAAAGTCAATGCAAGAGGAGAGCGAACAAAAAACATAGCTCAGGCCTAACTAAATTATAAAAACGTAACACTTGCGCGATCTATTTTTACTGGTGGCGCCATCTAGTTTCATACTTATGAACTATTGAAATTTATACATTCCGCCCCCAATGAACCAATGTTCATTCACAAGGTTTAACGATCTTAACTATCAAAATCTTAAACTATTAATAAATTGCTTTAACATAGCAGAACTGAGAATAGGTACTTGAACAAACAAACTTAAATAAAAAAAACAAAATAAGTACAAAACCTAAATAATATAAACTCCTTCTTGTAAAGTAGCACTAGATTTTGACAATTTAGGTACAATTTTATCATTCGGTATGTTTGGGAATGATACAAATTTTAGATATAGGTCTTTTTATTATAGAACCTTTACAACGCACACTAACCACACGCGTGATCTTGTCTAAACCAGGGTGTTTGTCAACTATAACTCCGAATAACCAGCGTGCAGGAGGAAGATCATCTTCCATAATAAAAACTAAATCTCCTACGTTAGGTTCTAAAGTTGGTTGTTGCCACTTATATCTTTGCAAGAATCGAGTCAAGTATTCTTGGGACCACCTTCGCCAAAAGTCCTGGACCATCTTTTGAGTGAGTTGCCAACGCTTCAAGGAAGTAATACTAGAGTTATGATAATTGCTATCTGGAACTAACAAAAGAGGTTCACCAACCAAAAAATGACCGGGCGTCAAGGGATATGGCTCGTTACAGTCACTATCAATTTGAGTTATAGGCCTAGAGTTCAGGCAAGCTTCAATCTGGCAAAGCATTGTCGAAAGTTCCTCGTACGTTAAGGTCGAGGTCCCTATAACCCGTCTTAAGTGGTGTTTTGTAGCCTTGATTCCGGCTTCCCAGAGTCCTCCGAAATGTGGACTATGGGGGGGAATCCGATGGAAATTTGTCCCATTAGTGGCTAGCCAATCTTCAATATCTGCTGCAACACTTGACCTTTCGGAAGCGAAGAGAGACTTAAACTCGCGTTCAGCACCCACAAAATTGGTGCCATTATCGCTCCATAACTCCGCACAATGGCCACGCCGAGCTACGAAACGCTTGAACGCTGCTATAAATGCGTCCGATGTCAAATCGCTGACAACTTCCAAATGTATTGCCCTAGTGGACATACATACAAACAAGCAAATATAACCTTTGCTTGCATGGTGACCTCTACCCTTTGAACTTCTGACCGCTATTGGACCAGCAAAATCAACTCCGCTTCGTTTAAAGGGTCGACTGGGAGTAGCTCGTGCAAGAGGTAGCTGTCCCATTAATGGATTATTGGACCGTGCTGCATGACGTATACAAACAACACACCCATGAATGTGCGACTTTATCATATTCTTGGCGCCAACAATCCAATATTTTGCTCTAATGTAACACAACATTAATTGGGCTCCACCATGTAATGTCTTCTCATGAGCGTCTCCGACGATAAGCTTAGCTAAATGGGAAGATCGTGGAATCAATGCAGGATGTTTACTGTCTTCATTTTTCTCTGCATTCTGCAAGCGACCACCGACTCTAAGAATGTCTTCTGAATCCAGGAACGGGGTAAGTGACTTTAAAGTACTATTCCTTCCTAAGCAACGATTATTTTTTAGATCTTCGATCTCTTTCTGAAAATAACGATTTTGACTATACTTTATGCTTAACACCATAGCTTCCTTTAGTTCGGTACTAGTCAGCCAAACTGAAAATTTAGGTTTGGGTTTAATAGCTATACTTTTAAAGTATCTTCTGCACCAAGCTATTACTCTTAACTGTTTTCTTAATGTTGAAAATTTAGTAAACAAAGTAGGTTCTTCCTGGATTACTACATTTTTAAAACATTTTACTTTCATTTCTTCCTTCGTTTCGTAGATACCAATAGCTCTATCTTCTTCTTCTAATGGACTGTATATAATATTTTCTTCACTTAACCACTTGGGGCCTTTCTTCCACAACGTGTTTTCAATGAATTCTGCAGGCTTCATACCTCGAGATGCGATGTCAGCAGGATTTTCTTCAGACCGAATATGACGCCAGTGATTACGATTGAAACGAGATATTATTTCGGATACTCGATTAGCCACAAAAGTGTTCCATTTTCTCGGGTGACTACTGAGCCAAGCCAATACAATAGAGGAATCACTCCACGCATGAATCTGACTCTTGGGAATTCGCAGAACTTGACCTACTTCATCCAACAGTTTGGCCAGTAAGACGGCACCACACAATTCCAATCGAGGAATAGATATTTGCTTAACGGGCGCTACCTTCGTTTTTGACGTAACTAAATTAACATGCACTATTCCGTGGCGATCTACAACTCGAACGTATATCACTGCGGCGTAAGCGTCTTGTGAAGCATCGCAAAATCCCTGTAATTCAACGAACTCATCGTCACATCGCACTTCTATCCAACGCTTGATACTAAAATCGGTAAGTGTAGTAAGTTCATTTCTAAAAACTAACCATTCCTGTAAAAGAGTACTTGGTAATTCCTGATCCCATTCTATTCCGATAATCCATAACTTCTGAATGAAAATCTTTGCGGTTATAATGACTGGGGCTAAAAAGCCTAGAGGGTCAAATAATCGACAGATGTCTGAGATCACTCTTCTTTTGGTAACTGGCAACAATATTTCAGGTAAGTGAACTGAATACTTAAACTCATCTTCTACACTATTCCAATTTAATCCTAATACTTTCCTAACTCCTTCTGAATCCTTCCCTGCTCCTATTTCCATCCCTTTATCTAGCTTACCTTGAGACTCACCTACTTTTTCTAAAAATTCTTTACTATTACTTATCCATTTTTGTAATGTGAAACCTCCTTTCTTTAATAATGAATTCATTTCCTTATATATTTTCAGGGCTTCTACTGGGGTCTGGCATCCCGTCATCAGATCATCCATATAAAAATCCTTCAGGATTTTTTCAGCAGCACATGGATATTTTTCACCTTCGTCGACTGCGAGCTGTTGCAACGCTTTAACAGCAAGATAAGGGGCTGAGGCGGTACCGAAGGTTACTCGAAGCATACGGTAATGTTCTACTACTCCATTCTCGTCTCTCCACAAAAGCCTGAGGAAATCTGAATCTTCATCTGCTATTTTCACCTGTAAATACATTTTAATAATATCAGCGGACAAACAAATAGGATGACGACGCCAGCGCAGAATTAGTTCCCGAAGATCAGGCTGCAACTTTGGACCCACCAATAATTCATCATTTAAGGAGACTCCATTTTTTCCTTTTTGCGAGGCATTGAATACAATCCTTACCTTGGTTGTAGTTTTATCTGTTCTCACGACTGCGTGATGAGGTAAGTAGACCGCTGTCTCCTTTCTTCTCTGCTCTAGAGGGACCAACTCCATATGATTGGATTCCAGGTAAGTGCGCATACCATTTGCGTACTGTATTTTCAAATCTATATTTTTTGTTAAACGTCGTTCTAAACGAAAAAGGCTTACAGTAGCTATATCCTTTAATCCACCATATTTGCAGACAGGATCTTCTTTGCTAAACGGTAACTTAACGATATAGCGACCTTCCGTATCTCGTTTCGTCGTCTTCTGAAACAGCTCTTCGCACTTAGTCTCCTCTTCAGTAAGTATATGATTGTGTGTGGAAGGTTCGGCGTCAATCTCCCAAAACTGTCTGAGTAAGTAATCTTCTGGTACATGAGTGAGATAGGAAATATCTACTGCACTATTAACCACTACATTTTCGGTTTCAGAATCAGAAGAATTGGCAAGACCAGATAGGATCCAACCAAATTTCGTGTTCTGCGCAACTGGAAAACCTATAGGACCTCTAATAATACCCTCAAGAATAATTTGACTATAAACTTCAGCACCTAATAAAACCTCGATTTTGTTCGGTACATTGAAACGTGGATCTGCTAACTCCAACGTTTGTAACTCAGGCCACATCTGAACGGCTACCTTATGACGCGGAAGGAATGTTGTCAGTTTACTTAACACGTGCGCTTTTACTTCTACTACACAATTCGAATCATGAATAGATCGAAGTTTTAAATATACTACTGAATCCGCTGAGACTGTACAACCTTCGCTACCAATTCCAGAAATGGAGATCCTAGAATGGCTCCTTCTCAATCCTAGCTTCTGAACCGCAGATTCGGTTATGAAAGAGGCTTGTGACCCCTGATCGACTAAACATCTTAAAGTAACTTCACCACCTGTCTTCGACTGAATGTTGACTAACGCAGTGGCCAACAATACTTGACTCCGAACAGACGAAAAACATGCAGTGACGTCACTAGAATTACAACATCCAACAGTTGCGGATGGATTGGCTTCAACTAACTTCTTCTCCCCAACTGAACCTTCAAATGTACTCGTGGTACTACTCTCTGGGTGCAGTAATAAATTATGCTTCCTCTTGCAAACATTACATCTAATAGACTGTCGACACGCGAATACTGAGTGGTTAATTCCTAAGCAATTGAAACATAACCCATTGGTTTTGACAAAATCATGACGCTTGGCATACGATTCATTTTTAAACAAATAACATTTAGTGATTTTATGGTTACCTTTACAAAATTCGCACTTTACACTACTTGTTGTATGGTTAACATTAACTTCTTCCTCCAATGCATGTAATACAGTTTTAACAGAGTTACCCTTTGGCCTTAGTTTATTACTATCTAAATATTCAAGAGATCTGTATTTATGATTTAAAAATTCTCTGAACTCATCAAGTGTATTTAAGTCAGTTCCTTCTGAGGCTTTTGCTTCCCATTCTTTTCTAGAGTTTGGATCTAGTTTCTGACTCAACAAATAGATAACTATGATATCCCATGATGAAGTGTCTACTCCTATATTATTTAATGCTTGCAAACAATCATCCATATTATCTAGTAGCAACTTAATGGAATTAGCTGACTCGGTTGATAAATTCTTCAGACCCATAAATCTATTTAAAATCTGATTGCTTAAATACTTCTTGTTATCATACCTAGACTCTAATTTTTTCCAACAACTGGCATAGTTATCTGCCGTGATAGGTATGAAACGCAACAAACTTTCAGCCTCTCCAGAAATATGACATTTGAGATAATGAAGTTTTTGTACATCGTCTAACTGATCATTTTTATCAATAAGAGAACTAAATAAGTCCCTAAAACTCGGCCATTGCGAATAATCCCCATTAAAATTAGGTATATTTACTGCTGGTAACTTAATTTTGCTATGTTTAACTGACTCGACATTTGTGTTTGAACTTGCATTACTCTTTTTTGCCCCGAACTTAAGAATAGTTTCCTTTAACAACGTTTTATATTCAAAGAACAATTCTTCCGTTAACTCATAACAATTATTTGTATAATAGCTTGTAGTTATAAGCACGGCTTTATCTAAGTTAGAAACTATTTCTTTGTGTGTATTTTCAAAAGCTAACCAAGTTCGCTCTACATTCTCTAATCGTATTTCACAATATGTCGCCGTTAATCTATCTTTTGATGTTTTCTTAAAATTAACTTTACCTTTCGAAATCATCTCCATTAACTCATCTTGTAATTTAAGTTTGGCGGTTATTGCATCAGAAATACTCATTTTGAATATAATAAAATTACAAGTTGGAGTCACTCAAGTCAAAGAAAACTTTAAATTTTTTACAAAAATCTCTAAGTGTTTTCTTACTAAAATTTTCTAAGTGTTTGAAACTTATTACAATTCTGTCCAAATTCGGGCATAGGTTCCCCGTCTCAACCAATTTCTTAAAATTATTCTAAGTCTATGAATTTATTATTACAAATTTACTAAGTCCCAAACATGCATTAAAATTTCTAAGTTGAAAGTCCCATACAAATAAAGTTCACTTTTGCTTGAATAAAGATATTTGATTACTCACAGTTCATGTCCAATGTTATGTTTACACACTCACTCACTGTTGACAACTGATTGATCCTTTACTCCGGTGATGACGTCTTTGGTGTAGTTCCTGTCCTTCGTTCCCTCCTGTCACAGTTCTCAACTTCCTTCACTCTCCACAGTCGAGTAGCCTCACTGCTGCTCGCTTCACACTGTAGACAATAGTAGCGACGCGGGGGGGTGCAAGGGGTAGGTGAAAGCAATCACTCAAGACCCTATCAACAACGATCAGTTGCCCGTCAGCGTCTTGTCGAACACTGACACGACAGTCATAGACGGCTAATATCCGAGCTCGTCAAGGACCATGTTCAGGGGTTCAACCTGTATCTTCAAAAAATCTACTGCTGCCGAGGGTTTACAAAAATAAACACAACGATAGAATAGATAAAAGGTATATTTCTCACAAAGTCAATGCAAGAGGAGAGCGAACAAAAAACATAGCTCAGGCCTAACTAAATTATAAAAACGTAACACTTGCGCGATCTATTTTTACTGGTGGCGCCATCTAGTTTCATACTTATGAACTATTGAAATTTATACACTACTTATATTTACCTACACTCTATTTTTACTACATTTTGTAGTTACTTGAAAATAAATATTCTATTACATTTATACATTACATATTTATAAAATAATATGTACAATAATGATTGGCTACAATTTTAATCCCACTTTGATTTCTTCTTCTCAAAAACTTCTTTACCATCATTGTCGACGGCTGAGTAATATCCCATTGATTCATACTTTTGTCTCATGTATGCTATGTAGCCAAGGGTTACACCAAAACATGTGAGGCCTATGCTCATTATAACAATATTCTGAAACAACCATGATTATAGTATTAACAACTTGTGTAATAATATGTTATATAATGTTTAACGGACAACTGAACTGTACCATGGTCAGACAGTCGATGTTTATGTAATTAATTACACCTAACTAAAAAGCTATTGAGTGGGTTTACCTACCTACATACTTTGTTTTTAAATTCTTACGAAAGATGATTGCTATGGTGTCCATTAGTGCAGACCACTGACCCTGACCACCCACTTTAGTGGTGCAGACAAATGAGACAAATTTATAACAAGTAGAACAAAGAATAGTTGCGGACTTTTCAGTTAAAGTACCTTCCTAATTCTTTGTACTAAAGTTATTAACTCACTAAAAACAGCGAATTTTGTACCTAGTACTCACAGGTTTCGCATACAATTCGAAATTTATCACTCGAAATGCGGTTGTTGATCTCATGGATCGGAGGCCGTCTCCTGGTTTTTCGTTATTATTCGATGCCATGTCTCGTCGTAGGTTTTTTCGTTCTCATTCCAAAAGTACTTAATTTATTAATATAAGTTTCTTCAATGGAAAGATTGTTGTTTTGGATAAAAATCGGAAAAAACAGGAATATTCATAAGTCAAAATTTTACTTCTTTCAGTGTCTTCGAGCATAAATCAGTCAGTGTCATCTGGTAATCATGGGTACCACAGACAAAATAAGGACCTCATCGTGGCTCCTCTACATGATGTCCCAGCACTGGACGAACGAGATGTCCATGCGATGGTTGAAACGCAACAACACTATGGCCACGTTAGGGCCTGATTCACTAAGGTTCAAGTCGT
This sequence comes from Idaea aversata, assembly GCA_907269075.1. NCBI lineage: Eukaryota > Metazoa > Arthropoda > Insecta > Lepidoptera > Geometridae > Idaea > Idaea aversata. The sequence goes on from OU026084.1 coordinate 8,408,931, forward strand.
CGGGCGCGCGTGATTAGGGTAAGATTTCCATACAAAAACCGCTCCCCCTCCGCCCCTAATCACGCGCGCCCAACGACTTGAACCTTAGTGAATAAAGGCACAGCCATCTTTGCCCCATTCCTTTGATGTGCGACCGAAAAACCGAAACCGTGGCAATCCTACGAATCATAACCCATCAACACCACTACGCCCTCTACATGGGCCGTCATGTAGAGGGGCCTTTATGTCAATGTCTGTGAAACCGACGCCATTCATTCTGCGCTTTATTCACTCTATGGTTTTGTAATTTGATGGTTGGTGTTTGTCAAATATTTGTATTAATTTCCAATTTTTAAAGAAAATGCGCTATAATTTGGCCTAATTTCTCCACCTAATTCAATTATTATTAATTTTGAAGCTTTGAACATACCTCGTGGAGAAAGAATGGAGTCTGAATCCGCTCTACACGGCGACGGGGCTGATGGCGCGGAAGTCTCCCCGTTAGCCGAAAATCAAGCCGAGGAAAATGGAGAAGAAAACTCTGAAAACAATGTATCTAGCCAGGATGAAGGCGCCGCGGGTGACGACTCAGGTAAGACAAGCTAAAAACATATTCTTTAGTTGCAATTTGGCGCACTTGGAATGTAGCGTTAGTTTGACCTGCTTATCAAGTAAAATGCATTCTATCTCTATTATTTTGGCACCACCCAAATGGTTCCTAATATGCGACTCATAACGGTATTGTTTTCCAAAACCTCCAGTCCACCACATCGTAAGATGCACCATAGTCATTACTTTCTCCACTTTGTTAAAAACAAGCTATTTACACTAAACTTTATCTGCATGTTTGAGTATTTTAGTATAATTTCTGCATCGTTTTGGTTTGGTTTGGTAGTTAAAAATAATAAATTAATATAGCGGCAAATGGAGACCCCACCAGCAGCAGCGATGCAATGAATTCTGAACTCGGAATACCCATTGCTGTGATGGAGGGTGACCTGCCACTGCTGGAACAAGGTAATTTAATTTACTATAATGATAATCTGGCTGGTAGCTATAGATGTTACTACTAATTCCATCCCACTTTTGAAATATCATAGATTTATATTTAAAAAAAAACCTTACTTATTGGATGCCTTCTTCATACAAAGAACACCAATTCCAAGTTTTGGGTCTCTACAATCAAGGATTTAGTCTGTGTGCTGATGCCTCACTCAGTCATTCTGGACAAAGCATTTTCACATGTATAGATAACTCTTCATATCCATAGATATTATATCTATGAATTAATGTACTGTGTCCACTGAGCATCCATAGCTACCATGCCAACTGTGTCAGGTAAGTTTTGTATAACATACACATGCCGGTAAATTTAGAGTAATATTTAGGTTGTAATTTTTTTTCACCTTCTATTCTTTAAGTTATTATTGTTTTGTATTTTTGCCTGTCATCCTGCAGGGCAAGCATGGGCTGAGTACAAAAATGCTGTCCACCCGTTATGACCTCTGTCAAGGATAAAAGTATATCCCCATTTGACATTACACGTGGACATCTTTTACCCGCCTATAGTATATCCGGATAGTATAACTGACTCACAGTGGGAAAGACTATTTTGTTCTTTCCCTGTGGATTAAATATCTCCGGCCATGCTTGCCCTGCTGGGGTGATAAACCAAAATAGACTTTCCTCTAGTTTTGCGGGGTGTAGATTGAAAGTTTTTATTGAATTTGGCATCTGTAATGTTATGGCTCTTTTCTTAGCACTTTCCCCGGAATACTGAAAGGCTACTTAATCTTAAGTGGCGCTTACATTGAAATTTAAGTGTGGGTTTCAATAGAAAGCATACACTTAACGTCAATTTAAGCGCAACTTAAGATTAAGTAGCGTTTCAGTATTCGGGGGTTAGTGTCTTACAGTCAGAATCTATATCCTTGGTTACTTCAGTCAGTTGCAGATTTCCTTTCTGTCATTTTTGCGTCTATTTAGAGCTGCAGTTTGAATTGTATAAACAGTTCTTACAGTACTATCAAATCTACTACCATTCTGAAATTATGCGCGTACTAAAAATTCTTATATGACAACGACTGGACTGTGCTATATGTTCATTTAAGTCTGTAGCCTAATTGACAGAAATAATATCAGTGACCGACTGGAGCAAGCACAGATAGCTTATTGATTTTGCGCATTAGTCACACAATCCTACTCATTTACTTATTTAACTTGTATTACAAACAGAAGTTCTTTAGATTTTTTTTGGGTTATTTTGGTGGTGGTTGAATTTTTGGTACTTATTTATTTGGTGTTTTGTGTCTAATATCTTGCAAAAAATTATATAATGTTAAAATTTAAGAAGATTATTTATTTGAATTGCTACCTAACAGAAAAATCACTTTTGGAGATTTCGTTACATGGCATTTATTAGTGACCATGCAACTAAAGAATTTTTTAGGGAAACTAAAGAAAAACAAAGTACCTGTCCGTTTACTACGCCAAAATGTAACCCCTTTAAGATAACAAGTCATAAGGTTGTTCTAACATGCATATTTTTACAGTCAAATGTTTGGTAGCATTAATATTTTACTGAAAGAAAAGCTTTAATCATAATGACTAAGTGAATGTACATGTTTAATGTAAAATTATTCACCAATTTCGAAATTAGATATGCCTAAAATAATTGTTGTTAATATAATTATAGCAAATGCTGATGGTGATGAGGAGATGGATATTGATGACACCACAGCTGGTGCAGTAGCTGATGAATCAGCGTACATTGGCGACAACTGCTTATCTACTCCAGTATGTACTAACATTCATTAATTTTATATAAAATCAAGATCTTTTCCACCTGCCCTTCATGGCCCTTCATGGCATCTTTGGTCATAAAGGCTGAATGACCAAAGAAGAAGCGGGACATACGTTGATTACTTGCTCCAACGTACTACCTACACCGCACGCGCCGCAGTCATCGTTTGTATGCGCGCGGGTCCGGCTGGTGACGTCATCAGCATCGGCCTTGGGGATTTCCTTCGCTGCGGCGCGTGCGGTGCGGCTAGGTGTGCGCTCACCCTTACTGGCCCTACACCAATTCACAGGCGCGGGCGCGGCGTGCACAAAAAACATCTTCATCTTTCTCTTTTCTCACTATTTAATCACTAGCAGTGCCCCGTGGTTTACCCGCGTTAGTCCCGATCCCGTGGAAATATCGAAAAAAAAACCCGTCTCATGGTTCCAATTTACAGCCAAATCGGTTCAGCCGTTCTCGAGCTAACACGACTTTCATTTACATAAATATAGATAACTTACCACCATTTAATTGTTTACTGTGAAATTACTACTGCATTTCTGACCGTGACACTACAGTAGTAAGATGCAGCTACAAAAGATAATATTCTTAACAGGACACAGATCAACTGGATCCGTTGATGAAGGAGAGCTTGGATGAAGAAGGGTTAGATGGTACCGCAGAGGAATCACCCGACCAGTCCATCAGTTCAGCGATGCCGACAGACAGTGGGGTTGGGGAAGGTGATGGTGCACCCATAGTTCAAGATGGTAAGTTTATAATAATATCACACGCGTGGATGCGCCCGCGCAATCCCAGAACCATAAAATTAGAGTAATGATAAAGCTGTGAAGATTAATTATTGTAGTAACGTGAATATTTACACTGAAAATAAATGCCTAATTAGCAAACACCGAAACTAGAAAAGACTAATTCGTAAAATGCCTAATTCGTCAAAGGACACAATGACTATTTTGTTTTAGTACCAATTCTAATAGGATTATTACAATAAGTTATTATAATCAATTAGTAATACAATTAATCAACTCTTAATTAACTCACTTTAACACTCACATTCACTTTGTCCATTATTCCGATTTTGAGGATTACAATTTTTCCACTAAGATTAGGGTATTTTTTTGTTCCGAGGCTTCATAAGCCCTCATAAATCTTGATCCCGTGGGAAATCACTACATAGTATAAAACAAAGTCGCTTTCTCTGTCCCTATATCCCTATGTATGCTTAAATCTTTAAAACTACGCAACGGATTTTGATACGGTTTTTTAATAGATAGAGTGATTCAAGAGGAAGGTTTATATGTATAATTAATACATGCATAATATAGCCGTGCGAAGCCGGGGCGGGTCGCTAATATAGTAATAAATAAATATTTTATTGCATAGACATAGAACAATACACTACGGCTAATTACAGAAATGAGAATTAAAACAAGTTTAAAATATCGGGGTAAGAAGTATCCAGGTCTCCAGCTATCTTTCCATACAGAGTTTCAGCACAATCGGCAATTGATTATTGTTAACTAAATATCATTCGAATGCGACACTAGTTTTCTTTTATAGATTTGAACCTGATGTTAAAGTTCTGAACCTGTTTTTTTAACAGATGAATCCAGTACTATGGATGAAGATATGGGTGGAGGCGAAGGTGTGGCCAGCAGTGATGATGTCAATGATATAAGCAGTGCTGCACAAGAAGCACTCAGCACTGGCATTAGGTAATTAGGTTCTTTGATAAGACGTTCATGTAACATACCGTAAAATAAGGATGAACTGACCGTGCCCGGTAGTAGGCTCCGGAAAATAAACATGTCGTTTAATAGTACATGTGTGTGTCCTCTATTATAATAAATTACCTAAAGATGTATGTATATGACATGCCATTAACAGGTTCAAAACTTTTATAAAGCATAAATTGTGCAGTGAGGCGTACTATGATACTTCGTCTTACCTTAATGATAAGAACCCATGGACGTGACTTTGCTCCATTTCAAATAATACTTTCAAATATTTCTAATATTGACCTTTGTGAGCGTGATCACATGAACAAAAAGAAACCGCATGAGTTTCTTGTGCCTTCTTCTCATTGGCGGGCACGTTCCGAAGGCACACATCCTAACTTAGTTTTTAAGACGTTTCAATGTGATCTTTATACAAATGTATTAAGCATTCAAATGAATAAATTTTTTTGATTTAATTTGATTTAACTGGGGCTCAAATTATAATATCTCAAGTCAACTCTTTGTAAAAAAATATTTGTTATTTTTGGCCTGTCTGAAAAACCTCTGCCTCTGTTTCGTTAGAACTTTTGCGCTAGTTGTAACTTGTAAGATTGCTGCTGCTGGCTGACCCCTCAGTAGAGTTAGGTTAAATTAGTTTGAATTATTTTTTAGTTCAAGCAGTACAGAAGGCGGGGCGGATATAACTAGCAGCGGTCAAACCGAAGCGGCTCTTATATCGTCGACAGGCAATGGCCCTGCAATCTTACACTCGTTCTCAATCACCCCGCAACAACAGCAGGCCAATGAGTATGTATTATTTATTACTCGTCTCTTGTTCGGTTCTGAAGACTTTAAGCTTCAACTAGGACTATACACCTACTTATTTCATAACTTTGCAATCGCTCTATTTTTTAAATCTCACCGTCTATACCTGTATGTTTGCATTTATGAACTATGTATCTTTGTTTACTCTCAAAGTCTTCAGAACGACTCTAGCGACATACTGAGTACAGTAATATTAAATTTCAATAGCTATCTCAATTTCCTTAATAGGTTCAGCGACGCGGACACTTCTGAAATGGAGGGCGCGGCGGACACGATGCCAACTGTCAGTGAATCGATGCCGTTACTCACTATGACCAGCAATGGATCAGCGCTACTCTCGCCTACTTTCACACAAGGTAATTATGGTCCTACGTGCCTAGTGGAGAGAGTTCGCGTCATACAAAAGTTTTGCTCTGAATTGCTACGATTGGCTTTACGTAGGTGGCAGCTTGCGCTGGGTGCTCCTAACATTGTTTTGCTGCTATACAGTACGGGTTGCGCCTAACTTTAGTGCCGCCATTTATTTAAATTTTGAGGATCGTTTACGGCCGTGAGGGTTAAGCGACGCCTAGCGGTCATTACTTCGATGGGTGACCAATTAGTAGTGTGGCAAAAATGTGTTTTCGTGAGCCTCTCCGTGCTTTGGAAGGCACGTTAAGCCGTTGGTCCCGGTTGGTACCTCTAGTAGCAGTCGTTAGGTCAAGTTAGAGGCCTTAGGGCGATCTGAAAACTCTAACAATAGGTGAGCCACACCACTATACGAGAAGATTTTTTGAGAGTTGCAAAAATACTAGTAGGTATTAATTGTGATGTATGTCAGATCTGGGCACGGAAGAGGGCGGCGCGGGAGTGTCGTCGTCTGGCGCAGATTCGGGCGCGGGCGGCGCGGATGGCGGAGGTCCGGCGGCAAGTGATAGCGACGGCGCGGTTAGCAGCTCGGTGGCGGGCTCCAACGGCGCAGCCTCCGCGTCTATACCACCTGCAGACGCTGCGCATGCGCTCGCAACGCTTGCCAGCGCCGCTCTACATCATCATGAACAGGTAAATACGTTACATGATGTTAAATTGGCGATGTTACTTTTATTTACTGAATGAGGTAGTGTGGATTAATTAGACAAGCACTACAACAAGATCAAAAAATAAGAGTTTTAAGTGCAAAATTAAATGCTGATTTTGTTCACTGTTGTTTTTTCTAGAACGATACAGAAGAAGCGAAACATGATGAAGACGCATGGCATACTGTTGGTATCGTTAAAGGGACTTCGTTTACGGTAAATATTTGGTTTGTTAATATTAATAGGTAAAGAGAATCCATATCAACCATAATAAATTAGAATACTCAATATATAATCAACTTAAACAGTTCTTGATACTCTCTAACTACAATTTAGTACAATCAATTTTAATCAAATATGAAAGTCGACTAGTTAACCATCTGAATAGCCTAGCCCGGCAGCTGATGAACACTGAGACGTACAACAGTCGACTCAAGCGCAAAGACTTTCTATGAGCAGATAACCTCGATGGAGGACTCGCTCTCATACTAGGCGGACGCTCGGAACACATCCGCTCCCAAAAAAAAAAACTACAAAAACAACAATCAATTTTAATCAAATTTAATTTTAATTTACTTGTCGGGTTCAGTGCCACTTTGGGGCTCCTGGACTAACTATGCTTCACCTCTAGACCTGCCCCTCCAGCCCTAATATCTGTACATAGGCTGACCTGATGTCAGCTAATAACAAAGCCAAAGACCTGGCAGCACACTGAAATGACTTTACCTAATCAATTCCCCTTTAATTTGTGCTATTGATACGAAGAAGAAGAGATGTAATATATTTGTTCTGGTTTTCAGGTGCAACATTACATTTCGGATCCCAACGTGGATCTATCCAACCTGACTCTAGACAACTTACCTGATTTGACCTCTTTCCCGACAACTCCCCTAGAACACGGCACTGCGTATAAATTCAGGATTGCAGCTGTCAATTCATGTGGACGAGGTGAATTTAGTGAAGTAAGTTCTATAACATTATTTATTTATTATTTTCAGCCTATTCCGTCCTACAGCAGGGCAAAGGCCTCCCTCCCCTCCTTCCACTGTTCCATTTCTAGTCCCTATGATGCGAGTCCATTTGGTAACATAACAAATATCATCAACACTTACTAGAGATGTCTCATTGAGATGTGTACATTTTATGTTCATAGGTAATACTGTACTTGCACTTGTGTGTTACAGTTTTAAAAAAATTGCTATCTTTAAAGTTAGCATTTTTAGGGTTCCGTACCCAAAGGGTAAAAACGGGACACTATTACTAAGACTTCACTGTCTGTCTGTCTGTCAACAGGCTGTATCTCATGAAGCTAGAGAGTTACGAGGATAAACTAGCCCACCCGTTCCTGAGAAAATCGGTGGTGACAGACATACAGACAGACGAACAAGAAAGTGATCTTCAGGTTCAGGTTAGGGGCTCCGATTTTCCGCACTCAGGCATAAGTCTGCACATTGCGCGTGATCTTCGGCTGTAGCTAGAGAGTTGAAATTTTCACAGATAATATATTTCCGCTATAATGACAAAAACGGAAAAATAAATATTTAAGTGGGGCTCCCATACAACATTGTACGGAACCCTTCGTGCGCGAATCCGACTCGCACTTGGCTAGTTTAAAATATTGTGTAATGGATTTTTTCAGGAATCAGCTTTCAAAACCTGCCTACCTGGCTTCCCCGGTGCACCGTCAGCCATTAAAATATCAAAATCCGTAGAAGGAGCTCATTTATCATGGGAACCACCACAAGTTGCCGCTGAAGGAATATTTGAATATTCTGTCTACCTTGCCGTACGATCTAACACTCAACCAAAGGTAAGTTATAAGAAAAACATACAGTTAATGTTAGAAAAATATTGAGTTAGAATGTTCGAATATAGGCAATATCATAAGAAGAAAGGCACGCAAAGGCGCGGTACGCTGGTCAGGTGATGATCCGCGCCGCCGCCTGTTGGCTTGCTGTTTATATTATTATTAGGTGTAATTGAGTTGATTGATCGAAATATCATTTTTAGGGCCGTTTAAGTATTACGTAAGCAGTTTTTTTTTTGCAATTATTAACCCCCTCTCCCTCGTCAGCAAAAGTAAGCAAAGTTTTGGTTTCTTTATTTTGTGTTAAAACCAAAATAGACTAAATTTTGTAAAAAAATAAACTGTTGTGGTAATCTCCATTCAGACACCCCATCCCCATGTCATCAAAAATAAGCAAAGCATAGATAAGGAGCCCCCACTGCCCCCTTGTAGTGCTTAACTAATACTTTGGCCTTTTATTCTTGAGTAATGAAATCGACAATTACTATCCTCATTTAATATCCAGGAAGCATCGAAGTCCCAGCTAGCGTTTGTCCGCGTATACTGCGGTAAATCCAACACCTGCGTAGTACCACAAACGTCGCTGAGCGCAGCACATGTAGACTCCTCAACGAAGCCCGCCATCATATTCCGTATTGCAGCACGTAACGAGAAGGGTTATGGACCAGCTACGCAAGTCAGGTGGCTTCAAGGTTTGTCATATACATTTACTCGTAGACTTAAAAACTCAATGATAAATGACGCATAGTTGAAACTACGAAGTGAAGACGTCATATAAAGGATAAAAACGGGTCCCTTTTACTAAGACTCCACTGTCTGTTCGCCTGTCTGTCTGTCACCAGGCTGTTTCTTATGAACCGTGATCAGGTTCAGGTTAGGGGCTCCGGTTTTCCGCACTCAGGCATAAGTCTGCCCATTGCGCATGATCTTCGGCTGTTAAACCGTGATAGTTAGACAGTTGAAATTTTCATAGATGATGTATTTCTGTTGCCGCTACAATAATAAATACTAAAAACAATATAATGGTACGGAACCCTTTGTACTCGCGTCCGACTCGCACTTGGCCAGTATTTTTTTTTTCCAACGAGTCTATCTAGTATCTTGTGAGATTAAACGGATAGATATCCATTCGAATAAATATTTTGGGAGCAAATTCTTACATTATTGTTTTATGCAGATATCAAATCAACGGGCGTAAAGAGAGCAGGCGAAGGGCGGATAGCTGGAGCGTCGCCCTCAAAGCAACCTAAACAAATTCTGCACTAAATGACAACAGTGACATAGAAGACAATTAACTTGTATAGAATAATTCAGTGCAAAATGATTATGGTTAGTAAGTACCCTTTATTTTATAATTTCTCTAGTTTTAAGTTCACAAGTATGAAACTCTTTAGTTTTCTAAATTGAACATTTTACATGTCGGTTCATGTATGAACCATAATGATCTATTGTTTTAATATTTTATAAAAAAGGTACGTTTCAGTATGGACATATATTTTGTATCGCCATTTTTTTTAATCATTACGGGCGCTGACGGCTTACAGACTGACTATGATGAAATAATTGAAATGGTTTAATATTGATTGTTATAGAACATATCTAGATAGATACGACTAGCTGCGCTCCGCGGTTTCACCCGCGTAACTCCCGATCCCGTGGGAATATCGGGATAAAAAGTAGCCTATAACCTTCCTCGATATTTATCGAGGAAGGTTATAGGCTACTTTTAAATGGACTATCCAACACAAAAAGAATTTTTCAATTCGAACCAGCAGTTCCTGAGATTAGCGCGTTCAAACAAACAAACAAAAACTCTTTAGCTTTATAATATTAGTATAGATAAATGTTTCCGTTTATTTTTATATATAACTAGTTATAATACATTCAGCTTATAATTTTAAATTCTGTTTCAAACAACTTACAAAGGATAAATGAAAGTGTTGAGAAGTCGCATTTGGCTTTTAATACTTAATTACACTTTATTGAATACACTATACATTTGTTTCATTGCTATAAAATGCTATCTATTCAAAACTCCGGTAGGCATTCAAAAATGGAAATAAAATACAAATTATCATTATTATACATATATCTTTTGTTTTATAGAAAATTTCCTATATTAAAGATATTCGCGTTTTATCATGATATTAAAGCATTATCACTAAATTTTATAGTTTGGACAATTTATAATTTTATTGTGATTAATTAGGTTTTGCAATCATCTTCTCGATGTTGGACCTAGGTCACTGCAAACAAAGAATAACCATATTAATTATGCAAAGATTTGTTGTCACAGAGGCGTGAGTGACGGTAACTTACCAGAGAAGTAGTTCCGAACAATTTGTACCATCCAATGACAATATTCGAAAGGTTGAGATCGTCCAACATTATTTGGGCTACTCCCATAAATACTTTCTTGCCCTCGATGCGACCGTAGTCGCCCCATACTGTCACCTGAACAAAAATATGAAAAACATCTTAGTACAAATACCTTTGCGCACAGAGGCAACAAAATATTGGAGAATCTAGATTAGTGGTTTTTTTCGTAATTCACCTGCAAAACGCATCCCTTGAAGTTTTCCCTGAAAGTGAGTGTCTGTTGATAGAGTGGATCCAGCGTACGCCGCGCAGATGTAGTCTTGGCTTTAGCGATGCAACGTTTGCCGCTCACTAGGTACACCTTGACGTAAGGCGCGGGAAGCGTGCGGCTGCCTTGACGGGCTTGGAGACCGCGCGCTCGAATCACCTCCACCTACGGAATACATTATTTATGACCAACTAAAATGATACGAGATTACATTTTGAATTTTATTAATTTACTAGCGACCCGCCCCGGCTTCGCACGGCTGTATTATGCATGTATTATATCTAAAAACCTTCCTCTTTAATCACTCTATCTATTAAAAAAACCGCATCAAAATCCGTTGAGTAGTTTTAAAGATCTAAGCATACAAAGGGACATAGGGACGGCGAAAAGTGACTTTATTTTATACTATGTAGTGATTATCTTAGGAACACCCACAGCTAATACTACAAATTATAAACAAAAATATAAATCAGCCAATAACGGGTATCCACAACTAGAACTAAATTGAGGTAAAAAAGCAGTTATTACACAATATCAGAACCAGAACATGTGTCACATGTGTTCAAATACAAAACCTAACAAGCAATTAATTGTATAAGTATTAAGGCTAAGGAGCATCATACATAAGTAACTTATTCGTCACCAGTAAAAAATAATTACCTCGAGAAATCCCTTCTGGTAGCACATAGAGAGCTGGACGTCACCCAGCGTGGGTGCGCCGAGCACCTGCCGGCCGACCAGCTGGCCCGGCCCGAGGCCATCAATGAAATCCGAGATGCCTCCTCCATCCGAGGAGCCCGAGCCGCGCATACCCGGCGACCATCTAACGACAGGGGGACATTCGATAATATCTATGAATATAGACATGATGATTACCATTTGTAGATCTTGAAGCCATTTGTAGAGCTTAGCGCGTTCCTTATGCATTTTGAAGCATTCTAGCTAAATTGATACAAAATTAATTCACAATAACTGCCAATTAACTGGAACCAATATAAAATAAGATTCATAAATAAATGAAATGCAAATAGTACCCTAATCCTGAATGACTGTATAGTATAATCACCAAATTATTATAATTAGTTGGTATTACGTATTACTCATATACTGATTTTATTGTTGTTAAAACAATAGGGTCAAAGTTAAGGCTTCTACTTTGTACTTAGGTATTTTTGTTCAGGTAACTTCAACATGCACGGATAGCGAAAAGCAAAGGAATAAATAATTTTAGTTGGATGTAAAGTACTAGAAGATAAATGAGAATTAGATAAGTCTTTTTCAAACCTTGATTTTCGCTACAAAAAAATAAATAGTAAGTATAATAACAACAACATTGACACAATAGTGAAGAAAAGGGCGGTAGTATTTCGGATGCATCGGTTAGTAAAGTTTAGGTATTGATCGTGAATCAGGAATAAGAAAAAGTACAAAAATGTCTATCTATTAGGTTAGTATATTGTGTGTAGGTGCTATAGAGACTAAATAATGGTTTGCATCTAATTTAGAAAAAGGTTTTCAGTAGATTATCAAATATATCCAACCGGCTACTAGCTTACTGTTGATTCCTATAAAGCAATTTGATTGTCCTAACATTGATTTTAACGACAATATTAATATTTCACATATTATTATAGTTATTTATTCGATCAGCAACATATTTGTGTGGCATGCATGGTTTTGGGCGGCTGTGTTTTTTTTTTTAAATACAAATGTCCTAATCTTATATCCAAAAATAAAATAAAGGTGCATATACGTCACGGAACAGGCAACATTTATCGTCCAATCACAAACGTGCAATATTGCGTTACAAACGTAGAACTCGATCTTATTTCGTCTCCTCTTCATTGAGCTAAAGCTGAAAATATATAAACCAACAACGAAGATAAATGTAGCTGAATAGAAGTTGAGAATGTGCTTTACTTATGCGGCAGAAGACACGTGCGTGGTGAGCAGAAAGAGAATGAGTGAAAAACACCAATAAAACCGTCAACATGCTTTTTACAAGACGAAAGGCACACAAGAAGACACAGGGCGCATAAAGAAGACGCGAGTAACATCGATGCGGCACATGGACAAGAAACGAAGTCTGCGGACTGCGGTATATAATGGATCGGAGGAGCGGGGGGCCACTTACGATGATCCCTCTGAGCTAGAAATGGAGACGAGGCTGGAGGAGCGCACCTCGTGTGACCGTTGGAAGGTGGTGGGCGTCGCGGGGCCTGAACGCTTGCGACGCACGCCGCAACCCTCGAACCGAGACGGACGCACTGACCGCACCGCACCACAACATATACACATTCATTGCATTATCCGATACATCATTCTATCTATCTATTCAGATCTACTATACATACATACATAACAGACACAGTATACACCTACAATTTTCGCTTTACGTTATCATACAATAATTTTACGTGAAACGCCTCTTATTTCGATTTATAGCCTAGACAGAGAAATTACCTCCAGTATTCTCTGTTTTTGTACTTGCAAAACCGAACTGTCGGCTGTAACGTGGAACTCGTTGTAACATTAGGTCATTAAGTTTATTGCAAGAAATCTTTGTTTAGTACATTTGATTGACAGAAACACAAGACGTTTCACGCAATCCACTGCGGCTACGCGCCCCTGATACAACCTATCCGTTTGTTTTTTTGATTCGGATGTAGATTTCATAGATTCCAATGGGTACGGGAATAGTTCCTAAATTTCCGAAAGTAGGTAAATTAGCAATAATTCAACTAGAGTAATGTGTTATTCTTCTTTGTTTTTTGATGACAAAGTAGTCAAGACGTCAAGACTTTGAATTTACAATAGATCTTTGTGATGGCTATCAGAGATTCAGAAGAGGTACAGGCGGCACCTCACTACGTCAATTTTATGTGCCGGAAATAAATAAGGTTCGGCTGAATGTGATATGCGCGAGCGCAACGATCTACATAGTAATTTCATGGTATTTTTTATTTACCGACAAGTAAAATAAGCGTAAGAAGGGGAGGAAGTCCAGTCCTATAGTCATCACAAAAATCTATCGAGGTAACTATTCTAAAATGTCAAAACCCTAAAAACGTTATTTTTGAGATAAGTTAAACAAAAACATATTCCCGGTTTTTAGAATTAGAATAGGCTGGATTTTGGGATCCTGGGATTGAAACCTATTTAAAGATCTTATATGTAACAATAGTTTGGTTAAGTATTTAACGATGAGATTGTGGTTATGCAACACTATAAACACAAAATGCAAGTGGTAGATGTTAGAAATTCGAAGCGGTCCCGGTCAGGCGTATTATAATCGCTCGGAGTTACCAGTGAAAGCTTTACAAAGCTCTACGTCAGCTGATTTTACAAAAGCGACATTGCAGTATACTCATGTTGCATGCTGTTATCTCTGTCGTTTCGTATATTCCTACTTAAAAGTATTTGAGCCTATGACTGCCTATATCGGGTACGCGATCTACCGCCCCGGCAGCACTATTGTCTCAGTGTCGTCAGCGTTGCACGGGCGCCAACCTGTCATCGTCGTTTTCACTGGACGCCGAGGAAGCCCGTGACACTCCACTTACACCTCGCATTTCACTCGGTCCCACTTCTTCACTGCGTTGCACCGTAAACGAATTTTTGCCCCGTTTACCAAACCCTAACCTCCTTTTTCGTCCTGTTGGTATATTCACTTTAACAATACAAGTACTCACTATTCAAAATTGTTCTCATCAGTTAAATACTATTTTACGTTGAACATTTACACAATGATTATATTTTTACACTAAAGCTTTTGAGTAAATCTCATTAATCGATCTAAATATTAATTTCATCTGACATGCTTTTAACTTCTAAAGTCTAATGAACGGTTACATGATGAAGAGAAGCAATAGTATTGTGTTCACCTGTCGCTGATAATTGCGAAGTGGAGTTGCTTTTCTTGCCCATACCAGGACCAAAATAGTCTCTGGGTTCAGCCTTTAGAAGAGCGTCATCACTGGCGGGCTCCGGCTCGCTCGTACCACCCATTGCAGTATCGCTGAGGCTACCGTCTTCGTAAAAGAACATTATTATTTTTTAACTCGACCCTAGATCATTTATAAAAACAAGTCTTTTATTATTTTGCTATTAACGTACCTGCTTTTTCGTCCGGAGGTACATCAGCATTGCTCAGGCTCCTAGTGAACTGTCCACGTCGAGACTCACGTCGTTCTAGCGGTTGTTGGGCGTGATTGTTGTTTCGCCCATTCTCAGTTCCTCCATAGTCATTGCTTCGTTTTTTTGTTGCGGATTTCCCAATCGACGATATGTGATCAAATCGTTGATGATCCAATGAACCAAAAGGCGCGTGTTGATCATCCACGGTCGATATTTCAGTCGCGTTGGATGTGTTACGGTGCATGTCATCGAGAGGCAGATGAGGGGCGACAGGAGTGAGCACACGACGATTCGAGCCGAGATTCGAGGGAGAAAGAGCAATACATATCGAATTAGCAACCATACTAAACTCTTGTCTTACATGATCAGTTGTAGCTACAGAATATGATCGACTGCGAGCGTTTTTTATAATAGACGGCAATGGTTTCTTACAAGAATTATCGATGACAGACTGAGGTGAAAGGGAGTTGGGTGATCGATACTCCTGATATGTAGGTATTTCATCAATGCTAACTACATTGCTTTGCTTTTTGGGATGGTCAGTGTTATCACCGTCCACATGTTTTTTTGATGATGACAGACTCATCATCTTAAAAATATCTTGTATTTCAGTTGGGGACGAAAGATTAGAACTAGGCAAGGATTTTAAAACCACTAAAGAATCTGAATGCCTTCTAATGAAACTGTTTTTCTTTGTTGGTTTTAAAGGATCGATACTAGTTTTAGTAGTAACACTGTCATTTTCCTTATTTTCTATGAACTCTACGTCTTGATTGGAAGTAATGTTGTCATAATTGGTTTTTAAATCTAGTGATAAAATTTTCTTACGTTTGTTTTTAACATTACGATTATCAATCGGCTTTGTGGGATCATTATCGAAGTTACGTGTATCGTTTTCTTTATCTAAACTGTTTTGTTTATCTATACTTATATGTATGGTTGTTTCAGCATCACTACCCTCACTGTCGTAACCATGATACTGACAACAGTCTTCTTCGTTTGTTTGTGACACATTTAGGTTCTGACTTTCAACTTTACCATCGTCGTTATTATCGTAGTTTAGATTAACATGAGGGATTTCGGGTAAACACCGAATATAAGGATTATCTAGAGATAAATTGCCAATATTTGGTAATCTTCTTCGTTTAACTTCTCGAGATTTATTACTATTATGGTAAAAAACTTGATCTAACGAGTGAGATATGTAAGTATGACACGATTGGCGATGTTTCTTTTTATATGGATATGTCATAGTTTTCGCCTGTACAAGCATCGGTCCATAATAAATTTTTTGCGGTAAAGTTCTACGTTCTTTAATGTTTTGGATAAGATCGATTCGTTGAGAGATAGTAGGTTCCTTTATAGGAATTTGGAATATGTAATCTTTGTTGTTCTCGGTAATTTTGTATGTGTTCGTGTAGACGGGATATTCCGGGCAACTGTGACTTCGTTTATAAGCGTGTCGACGAGCACATTCCTTAGAGGAGGCGGCACCCGCGCCCGCGCCTGCGGAGCGACTACGGGCAAGGATGCGCCGCTGGCGACGTGTAGGGCGCACTCGGTGCGTCGACGATGGTACCGATATCGGGTTGAGTTCATATCGCGCTCGGATACGTCGGCGCACCGCCTTCTCAGCGCTCGTCGGCACGCTTACATTGGGTAGAACTCGACGAGGTGCTATTATCATATTATGACGATACGGGTCGGGTACTGGGGTAGCGCTATCGCAAGAGGAAGATGTGCTATATGGAAGGAGGAACCGCCTCCGGCTGTAAAATTATATATATTCAATGATATTTTGGATTCGAAGATAAACATTTTAAAAGTGCATCGATATATTTTTAGTTTTGACAGTCTTAGAGGTGATGTCTTAAGTAGATACCTGAGCATACGTGTCGGCCTCGGTCGTTCCGATTGTGTGCTGAATGCACTGGAAGTGACGGAAGCGACCGACTCTAGATCCGAGTCAGCAGCTGTGGCATCGGGCGAGAGCCGCCGGCGTGGCGCCCAGCCCGCGCTGTTGGTGCTGCGCGCCGCCAGTTCGGAGTCGGAAAGACCGGCGTAGTGCCTCTCCCAACCTAAAATAAACACTACTCTTGTAGAACCTGTCACAACGTAAAAAACAAAGCTTATTGATAAATTTCCACGCAGATCTACATGTGAATATTTGTGGATATTGTATGCTAAGTAGTAGAGTAGCTTGAGAGTATTTATTGTAGGTAGGTATCGAGTGAGGAACTCAGGAGAATTAATTTAAAATATCGGATAACTAAAAAGGGACACTACGTTATGGTTTATGATGCATAGCATAGCAGTAGATTATCTAAATGGATATGCATCGATAGTATCGAGAAGTGACCGGTCGTCGTCGAACGTAGGGAGCGAGGCGAGGGTTGCATGTATTGACCTTGTGGCGTGCTGCGGTACGTGAGTGTGGCGCCAATGTGGTGCGGAGCGATCCACTTACGTTCCTCCAGGTCCGCCGACACCTGGGCTCGAACCGCCCTCGGTCCACTCTGTCATGGCAAAATGAACGGAGTTTAATGAATATTTGATTAAAATGGTTGTCTGTTACTGATTAGATTATGCATGGATGAAATTATATACGAACCTGGCTAGGGATTTGTGGAAGCTGACGTTTCTTGGGACTAGTGGTAGGCGTAGCCGTAGCGGAACGAGACTGGAAACGAGGCGCGTACGCATGCGTCGGAAGCCGCGATGATTCCCCACCCCGCTCCTCATTCACTGTAATTTGTTACCACATTTCCTGCTTTCTGAACAGCTGGGGCTAATACCTAAAGACACCGACTTCTTGAAACATGAACATGTCACAAGATGAAGTATGTGTTTTATACATTTACCTACAATACACAGATAAACATTTTACGAAGGTTCTCCTAGAAGATAAAACTTTAAAATTAAGGTTTTCATGCACTCAATGAAATGAAACTTTAGTGCGCTGAACTCATCGTTCGTTTTGAACAAATATTTTGGATAACGTTTACAGTTATATCGTGAGTACAACGCACTCTGTCAATTATGTCTAGAGTGAATAGCGTGCTCATAGGTATAAGGACCAGGTCTGCGGAAAATGCGTGAGAAAATAAAGAGTGGACAGAGCAAGGAAGTCGTAAAAGTAGTGGCAGTAAAGTGGTAATGAGCGGACGCGAGAGAACGTGCGTGTCTCGAAGGTTGTGTTCCGTGCGGGGTCGAGGCCCGCAGTCGGTCGACGCGGACGTCCACGGACCAATCGAGATGCCGACTAAGTGGAGTGGAGAGTGTCAGCGGTTAGTCTGATTGGTATGTAGAGTCTGGCGGACGTCGGGCAAGCGCCGCGTGGCACCTGAGTAGCGCCAAGGATCGCGGTCGGCAGGCGGCGACAGCGAGCGTCGCGGTGACTTGCTGCGCGCGCGGGACGACCGAGCCACACCCGCCGCAGACTGCGAACGCGCCACGCTGTACCCACCGTTCTGTTACATGACACACAATTATACTGTCAAGTGTCAGTACACTTATTTTACATACACAGAAAGTCTTTATCATAGAAACCGAAATGATTCTTACTCGTTCTTTGCTGATGCCCACTGCACGCACTCTGCCAGCTGGGGACATGTCACGTCGATTCGATCTTGCTCCGTCCGTATCCATACGCTGCTGAAAAATCATTTTTACATTGAGATGGAAATATAAAAGTATTTTAGATACATAAAGACTTTGAACGGTCTAATGGCCATAAAAAGTTATGAATACACTTATGAAAACTTACATCATGCGGAGGTGGCGGACTAGAGCTGGAAGCCAGACTGGAGAGAGAGTGGTGTCGTCGCAGATCGCATTCGCTGGGTGTGTCCGAGTCAGAGAGTCGAGACGTTGAAGTCGACGGTGGTGACAGGTGCTCGCCATCTTGGTCGTCTTCACGATACCTCTACATCAAAACACCGAAGTTACACACACTGTTATTATTTCTTGACTTCATACATATTCAATTTACTTACACTAAAACCACTTGATTCCTCATGCGGTTTTAAAATGTACCAATTTGCTTCATGGTTCATTAAAATTGTGTCAAGATCTAAAAGAACTTCTCCGAGAAAGTCATTTGGTCCGTAGCGATTTAAATCCCATACGGTCACCTGAAATATTGAAACCCATGTAGTTAATGCATCTGATACGCAAAAATAAATACATAAATGCAATTAGGCAATTAAGACTTACTGCTAAAGTTCGTTTCTTTATGTCTGTGATACGTATGCCGCAGTAGACAAAAGTTTGGTTCCAACGCGGTTCTAAAGTATTAGCCAGTGTTTTGGTTCTTCGCTTGCTTTTTTCGCTTTTATCAGGGAGCAAAAATATTTTAGTGTACGGACACCGAGGTGAGCCGTCCGCTCGAGGAATCAATCCAGTAGCTGACACAACTGTCACCAAGAGCTGTAGAGCACTAATATCGAAGTATACTTTGAGCTGAAAACAAAAACAACGGAATTTGAAGATTACTATTTCTAAACACTACCGAATTTTTGAAAGGACGATGTTTCGTCTTGTACCTGTATGCGCCCAGAGACATTCGCGTTGTGATGATTATGACGTGGAGGTCGCCTTCTTGCGTGAACATCTGGAGATCCAGGCGATGTTACCAATACGCTTGGCTTTTCACAGCCGCCCATTACTTCCGTGTAGACTTCTGTATCCGACATAATTAATGAGTATTGCTTGGAAGATCAATCCGATATAAAATCATCTTGGTGCAATGTAACAAACCTTTATGAGTCCTCCAAGGTTGTGCGGGTAGTCGCGAAGCAGCCAGCGGCCGTGAAACTACCAATTCAACATGAGAATCGTGTTTACTATCAGCTATTACTGAAGCTACTTCATCTGCACTTCGACCTTGAAGTTGTACTCCGTTCCATTGTAAAACTTCATCACCTAAAATTATTTTAATTTCATGTTTTCGTTAATTTTCCAAGGTATTTTTAAAACTTAAATTTTTTTCAAAAGGTATTGATTTTGATGTGATGAAACTAACCTATTCGCAGCTGTCCTTCCAAATCGGCTATAGAACCCTTTTTAACTTTCTCTACAATAGCACCACGAGTGCCATCTGGCAATAATTTGCCGCCAACTACTTTCAGACCGAGGATAGTGGAGTGAGAAACTCCATCCACGACTGATTTTCGAAGCACCATATGTCCAATCATCCGGGACCCATCAGCTGACACTTGCCAGCTTTGCGGGAACTGTTACATGAAAAAAATTATCAATAAAATAATTTGTAAATAGTTGGTTTTAAACATAACTTTTAGCGGTACAGGAAAACGCTTATTGATAACTTTAGATAGTAAAAGTGTGAAGTAGGTACTAAACACGAAAGTGCACATTCAGTCGTAGGGGTGCATGCCCGCCAATGCAATCATGCTGCAGCCAAACACAAAAACAAGTTAGCAGTCATGTTGATATCAGTATTACGAAGAATATAGTTTAGATGTATTGTTAAAGAACAAGAAGACGACCTGAAACACCTAGGTATTATTACATTCAGTAGTAAGTACAGCATAAGATATTTAATGATAGTGGTTATAGCCTGTGCAAATCATCGCACATAACATTTCTAAATCTCAAATATGTATAAATAAGTTGCATTTAAGTATATAAAATCCACTAAAAGATTGAATAGGTATTAGGATGGTTAACTGTTTAAGTAATAGTTATAAGAAATGGACAATAAATAATACGTATATCTTTGCTTCGTAACCCGCTCATAAACTAGTAGCCAGGTATTGTAAGTCACAATTTCTTCTCAAATTTCATTGATCTGAAATCTTGATTTTATATCCTACTTACTAAAGATCAAGCGGGTAAAGCGAATTAATTAGGCAAAAATAATTTTATCAAATTATACGTTAATCCCTCGCAGATATTCATTAATCCAATTCTTCTATTCTATCTGAAAAAATCGACTAATACCTACTTATGACGCAGGACTGTGATAGATAACAAAACACGCATTCTGTATACAAAACTGTGATTATGAACAATTCAACTAGGTAAAGGTACATATTTACTTATCAAAATTAGCTTTGATAACTGCTAACCTTAGGGCAATCGCCTCTGTTTGAATCTTCACTCGACGTGAAGGTGCTAGAGGTATCGATTCCCGAGTCTTTGGTGGCAGAGTCTTGACTAGTCTGCCGCTCGGACTCCCAGCGCAGAGAGGCCCAATCATGCGGCGCGGCTGACGCGTCACGTCCTCCCCGTGGAAATGTAGCAGCACCCTCGTGCCCATCAAAGCGAACTGTCTTTTTTCTCCTTTCAGTAAAACGTCTATTATCAGAGGAGTCTTCCCACAAATAGGCACTCTTATAAACGGCTCGATCGGGGCGCGGAGCCCCATCAGGCGCATACGGCCGCAAATAGGCGCCCTCGCCGTCATCGCGAGCTCGCCAACGGCAATCCGTGACAGAGTCGAAACTGCGGCCACCAGTTGGTGCTGTCCTCACAGCGTCGAATGCGCCACGAGTTTCTGCTTCGTAAGCGCCCGGTGAATGATTAGTCAAATTGTAATAATTGTTGGCAGCAACGGTGGTGCTGTGCAGATGCGGATGCCGAAGGGAAGCACACGCTTCTAGGTGTCCTAAGAATGATATGGTATAAATGTCAAAGTTTCCAAACCGTATCCTCTTTGCCTGCACGCGCCCGGCACCGTTGCTTTAATATAAATAACTAGGTATGCTCGTTGCTCCAACGTCGACTACGAACCGTTTGATGCGACCACCCTATCACTTTTAATGATACATCAATGAACATAAATTAATTCAAAGCAGTGATCACGCAAAAGCGGAAAGAATGTGTTTTAACTTACCCAAGTTAAACAGTAAAACAACAATGATAACAAAATTAAAAAACACGATCACAAAACTCTAAAGACTTTGAATTTCACAAGTTTTGGAACGGGACCACTTCTTTTCGCCCAAGCATGCTTTTTGTTTGAACCACAAAGTCTGGTAAATTAATAAATTAGTTTAAAAGTTGGTTTCTAATATTTGTTGCTAAATGGTAATGCCATTTCTTTTTCTGGTTCAAGCAAAGTAATAAAATCGTTGACAAGTGAGCACATTAACATTTTCCTCCGTTTTGTTCTCATGAAGCGATAGCTGTAGAATCAGAGGTAGCAGTATTAACTAATAGAAGTTATGTGAATGTACTTACTTCCATTATAATATGTCAAGACTTTTCGGAAGGTAAGACGATATTAACAAATAGCCATCACATTGATCGGCCAGAGGAAGAAGTGTTTGGCGAAAACAGATATTTAACTGATAGTTCTAAATTTCAGCATAATTACAACGCATAGACATTCCCGATAAAAGACGCCCTCTCACCGATAGAAATTTATTCATTTTCTCGTTTAACATCGTCTGACGTTGGCTCCTGGAACTCTCGGAACCGCTCCTATCTCTATTAGTACCTGCGAACAGGGGGATCCCGTCACCACTCAGGCTCAGCACGGGCACAGGCGGCTACCGGGCGCGTACATATGGCTCATATAAATGACGCTCACAATGTTTTGTGTAGTGACTGACTGACTGACTGACTATGCTTAGTGAGGACAACATTCAAGCTTCAAACTTGGCACAAGTGGACCTATTTCCTCCTTGTGCAAAATTCGAAGTAAAGGACTGGTTAACCGAATCTGAAAAGTTTTCTTCATCATTTAACAAATTATTATATCCAATGAAACTAAAATGCAGTGCTACCTACATGAACAGAGGTGATGAGATCATAGGTAAGTACAGATAAGTTTAGGTGCTCGACACTATCACTTCTGTGGAATTGTATAGCTTAAACTTATAAATATTTACCTGGTTGTAATGGCGTTAGGTACTTATTTAATTAAACTATTTCACCTCGCACGGAACACCTTAACTTTATCGATATCGATTGTAATGCAAGAGGCGTCGATGAAGTATATTTTATGTGAATGTTACTTGCGCTGTAAAGTAAGTGTAATGTATGTCGGGCGATAAACAAAATTATTAGTTCGGATGGAAAGGAATAGTGTTTACAAGTACTGAGCTGGGATAGGACGATCGATGGGTGGTCGAGGAGCGTGAGCGCGTGTGCAGTACTTACCGCGGTCGCGATACTCGTCGTTCTCGTCTGATATGCACTCAGCCACTTCGTCGTCCGAAGAGGATGAACGAGGGGGCATAGGCGGGTGAGACGAGGGTCCATGCGGCATCAGGTGCGACGTTGGAGCCAATCCGGATTCCACTACTCCGTATGCTGCTTTCTGTCTCGGATGCACGAGGTGTGGGTGAGTCCTAGCGAGTCCTTCTAATTCACCATAACTCCTTGGTTCTTGTTGACTGTACTGCCGCCGAAGCGCACTACCGGATCTTTGTAAAGGAAGATTTTCCTTTTCGGCTGCGCTGTGAGCTCTTTCCAGTTTTGGTCGTTTATCTAGTGTCGTTTCGATAGGCGTTGGCAATCCTCTTAAATCAGATTCCATCCGCCACAGCATCGAATCTTGTGCGCCAGTTTTATGCATCCACTGTCCAGTCTTCGATAATAGTTCTTGTTTCTTACGGCACAAAATACAAACCCATATTACCTGAAATAGGTGATTTTTTAATGATGCGTGATTCCGACTATGAGAGTAGACAGGTACATATTGTTTGCAATGTACATTTACCTTATTTGAACGTAATGTGACTTTGCCCCCGCATCTGGCACAACACCTCGTCCGGCAGTAGTGACAGGAGTGTCCCACTCCGTCAGCGAACTTAGTCTTGAGGCAGATATGGCAGGTAGCGTTTAGCTCAACGCCAGCTGCACGATGCAGTTCGTTTCTATTTCGGATAGTTTGCTCCAGAACAGCGACTTCGTCTTGCTTGCGTCTGTTACAAAATCATTTTTAATTCGACGGGGACTAACGACGACACGGTTATACTTTTTCGAATGTTAACTAAAATATTTAAGAAGTCATAAACAATAAAAGAAATGGTGTACAATATTAGACTGAAGGATCATTATAGCTGCTATTTGCTGAAACTCCATTACGTTAATGGTTTATCTAGCGTAACGTATGATATGTAAATAAATAGTAATAAATACCTATATAATAAATTATTTAGGTATGTATAAACAGGGTTAATAAATAAATTTCTACCACATAATACCTTCTTTGGTCTCTACTAAAAAAGTATATAAGTAGTATATCCGTTGTCTAGCACCCATATCACAAGTCTTGTTACTTAGCTTGGGGCTAGATGGCGATGTGTGGAATGTCCTGCAATATTTATCTGCTTAAACTGCTGTAGCTAATGGAGTGACTCGACTTCGGACGTGATTTATCTAAGAGGACGCAGCAGCTTTGTAGGTCAAAAACTAGGTCAAATAAAGTGTCGATATGGGTCATTCAAGTTCGAATATTTTTGTGTCTTCAATAGGTATACATCTACTTATGTACTGTACCTACCTACCTATCATTGAAATAAAAATTTAAGAACGATTAGCTTAAACCTAGTTAAAAAAACGAATAATTTAATCAATAACTTCACAAATAGAAACGGTTTCATAAGTTGCTTTTTTTGAGTTCTAGATCTCATCTTCCCTCTACACCAGTTAAGGGCACCAGGGTTGGCATATTTCAGCCAAAGACTATTCATTCGGTTTTAAATTAAAAAGTTTATTTTAAGATTTTCAATTGTTTAACGTCTAGTAAGTATATTGATTGAAGAGTATTCACTTACACGGTACCGATATTGCCATTGAATGTGACAAAAGAAACACGCAAAGGAGCTTTAATTAAATATAGACGTATTGCCTTAGATGCAGCAGTGATGCGTCATGATGGCTGTTATTGCGTGTTTGATGCGACGACACAGACGCGCCGCAACCACGCTAATAAGGGATGGCATAGAATAGAATATATCCTACTAGCTCATGTGCTACCAGTAGCTGACGTATAAAATCACCATGATCATGGAAAGTTTAATTTAGGTTTTAAATACCTAAGGAACTTTAATGGCGATTTTTTAAATGTCACTACGAAATAGGTAACGGAAAAATGCTGAAAGCTTTACCGATGAGTATTAAAAGGGTATACATACTTGAATAATGATGTTATCTATAAAACCACTGTACCAGAGTAGTAGAACACTTCACATCGTCACAAATGGTGCATTATTCAAGGTAAGTACAAAAGATATGGTGACACGGGAGGGGGTAGACGGGGGCGGGGGTGTGTGGTGGTGCGCGCGGGCGCGGGCGATCGCTCGGCGGGGATACGAGATGGGCGCACCTCATGATCTCGTGCTCGCGCTGTTCCTCCTGGCGCTGTCGCATCATAACACCCTCGATGATGGCGCGTTCCTCGGGCGTAAGGTGTGACAGGTCCGGCATGTCGGCCATGGCAGGCGGCGGCGGCGAGCCGCGTGCGGTGCGCGGGCCCGCCGCGTGCTGCGGTGCTCAACCCGCGCGGCGCGATACTTGGCGCGCCACTCCGCCCGGAGGTTTACTCAATAATGCCGGACGGGCCAATAGCGCGCTCCCCGTCTACTGACGTCAGCCAAGCTTATTGATCGTTCTTTCTCCGACTACCTTACCGCCCGCCCCGCCCCGGCCGCGCCTGCGCTCTCTCTCTCCATTCCCGCCTAGCCAGGAGGGCCTCTACCACTCTACTTTAGATATGAGCCCTAGACTAGACGGATCACACAATAACTACTGATAAATGATGTCCATAATGTACTTATTAAATAATTACTTACTCGTAGGGTTTTTGTGATCTTTGTCTTTGCGTAGATAAATTCTACCTACCAATGAAGGTCGATAGTACATAGAACCTTAGCTAGAATAATGTGCAATTTTATACTTAGGAGCGACTGGGAATAAATAAGCAGCCTTGTCCATATAAAAATACAACAATTTTCCGATAATAAAAGAAATGAAAACTGTATAATTTGACCACTTTATTGTTTAGAAAACACTTTTCAAGTTGTTACTTTTGTTGTCAAATTAATCACAGTCAAGTGGTGGAGGTTCGCATTCTCCCGGTAGGAAATTGTAATGGTCATTATGGAAGAATGATTTTACTCCATCACCCCAAGGAAACCTCTTCGTGCGCATTCGCATGTATTCGTAGTCTCTGCATACATCTTTGTGAGGAGGTGTGTGGGAGAGCGCTAGATAAGCTTGAACAAGTATTGCCGGCACGCATATGAACAAGAAGATGTACTTGTACTTCTTCCACGAGTCTTTGCCATGGGGGAATATTGGTACGCAAGGGTTAGGGGGTATGGGCCCAGGGCGACAGTTCGCTGGAGGCACGATCCTTTGTCCCGCTCCTGGCACATGAGGTGGACACCCGCACTGACCTGGAGGTGGCCTAGGTGGACAGCATAAGCTGTAATTCCTAAACGACGGGGAGGTTTTTGCGATTCTGTAATTCACGAGTATTTTGCCATTTTTTATAAACATATTCATTAGACTTGTAAAATTTTGATTCTAAACTGAAACCATGAAATTTTCTGAAATAAAGTTTTTGAATTTGTCAAATGTCTAATGCCAAAAATAATAATACTGGGTTGGAAAAAAATGTTTTAAGCTAAGGAAAACTTTTTGGAAACATACCTAAGGTATACCTAGAAAAAATACCTAAGGAGGTACGTGTATACATGGACCTAGAAAAAAGCGTGTATAAGTTATTTATTTTTCTGAGGTAGGTATAAGTAGTACAAACATACTTTCAAGATGCTTTCAAGACCTTCAAGCGCTGACTTTAATAGTACCTACCTATATAGCACATGAGTAAAGCCCTATGATCGAGTTACCTAAAAAGCGGGTTGCCAATGAAGGCATTATGCCTTAATGGAAGGTTTGCCTAGAAAGCTTTTCGCCCTAAGCGAGAGACTCAATGGTATAATAGGATATTAATGATATCAATGGATTTAATGCACAAACCAAGGATGACCAAGGTCGAAAATCATAAACATTAATGTAGAATAAATAGACATGAATAAGAATGATGATGATGTGATGATGATGATAGAATGTACATGAAGGCGAAGCAAGTCTCGTAAACGCAATCCTACAACCACCATAGCAAGTTGTAGGCATAGACTAACAAAAATATGGTTGTAGGTAAGATCTTATGTAAAGCCAAGCTTGGCTTGGCTCAGAAAATGATTATCCGAGGAAACTACATCTAGTGGCAAAATTTATGGAAGAGCTTGCCTGGTTATCCAGACAACAACAACAAGTGACCTGACAAGTGGAACCTCACGCAAAGGGGTATACAAGTACAAGTAGTATAGACCCCAGCCCCCAGCAACCGATATGATCCACCCCCTTGTTACACCGTGTATAGATGAAACCTGCGGCTATGATGCCATCTAATTACTATACCCCTACTAACCATCTCTTTAAACCCTCTGTATACAAAAAAAATCGTAGGTCTAGTGTGGTGGTCGGTGGTCTACCATTTTATATTATAAGTAAGTACCTCCAGAACTTAGGTCGGTGAGTGAGTGACAAAATTAATGTAATAATACAAACTTGTTATTACAAGTAGGTACTCCTAAAGCTAGGACCCAGAAAAACATCCCCCTATTATCTTCGTTGATAGACTTACAATATTTTCGGTTAAAAATACCGCGAGTCGTGGTACACGTCCGTCCGCGTCCGCCTTGCGTTGCCGCCAAAGAGATTCTATTCACTACGTTTGTTGCCGCCATAAGCTGTTGACGGAATAGACTTAGAAAAAAAAGGTCCTTGGGTAACAGAAGAGGCGCGCGTGGTGAGTGCTCTGAATAATTCCTTATTCAGAGGGTGAGTGTAGCTGCTGCGTCACCCCTTGCTACCTGTGCCGCCCCGGGCTATTGCGTTGCCCCTCTGAAAAACCTTTTTCAGAGCCTTGCCCTAACACCGTGTATGGTAAATACTCCAGTTATTCACAGTAACAAGTAGAAACAGATATAATAAATAGACTTACATACATTAGAGGTTTTGATAAGATTGTTATCTATGCGCAAGTCGCGTGAAGCCACAATTGTTTTTTTTTTCATCATTTTTACTTGACATTGACATGACACTGGCGTTAGAGTGCGAGCTTCTGCGAAATCAAACTCAAACCAAAGCCAAAACTTCGAAAAAAAAAAAACATTTTGTTTTGATCTTTTGATCCTTCGATCACGTTTTGATTCGCCTGAATTAAATTTTTTAATTGAATAAAAATTTAGCAGAAAAAATGCTGTAGGTTATCTTTAGATATTCTTGGGCCTAAATTATGTATCTACCTAGGTACTTAATTTTTATTAGAGCTAAGGCAATGTAAATCTACCAACTATTACCTACCCGCCTACCATACGAAATCGATTCTAATTTGAAGGTTTTCTGATAAGATAATAACGCTTTGAGTTAAGTGGTGCAGTGCTAAAACTATTTTGTGATAAACTGATAAATAACTGATTTTATACTAATGTTATCGAAGCGCGTATTTGACGTTATTTGTGAGTATTTTTTTGTTTTTTATAAAATTTTGTTATGAATCTGTAACCTAACCTTGAAGTTCTTGGAATGAATGAGTCAGAGATTCTACGTTCTACGAATGGCAATGGGCGGCACGGCATACGCCAGAACCCGCCGCGCGCCACCGGGTCAGCCGCGCCGGTATATACAACTACAAAATGATGTCATCAACACAACACCACCTCATTCTCCTATTTGTAACCGTGTAGAGTAGTTCTGTGTATTGATTTCTTCATTAATCACAATTTTGCAGTTCCCTTTTTCTGTGTGGCTTTACAAGTGACAGTATTGGCTGAAGATATGGATTCCAAAGCACTTTCTTCTGCAGTTGCAAAGTTCTCTGCTAAATTTTGTAATGTAAGTTTTAATAGTAAGTAGGTAACTAAATCGCTAAGTAAATGTAGGTAGGTGGCTAACTAACAATAGGAATATTAGAATAAAACGTAGCCTATATTACTCAGGACTAAATGTATTTTTCTACTAAGTTTTATCAAAATATATCCAGTACTCTCAGCATAATATTCATGACAAACAAACAATATAATGTTAAGATTACTTAAACGAGAAACCTAAAAAGCAGAGGTCTGTTCTATTGAAATTAGTCTGTATTATCTACCTACCTACATAATTATATTTAATATTTTTCTAAATTATTTTACAGGAATTAGATAAAGAAAAAAGTGTGGTATCATCTCCTCTGTCCGCTGAGTTTGTGTTGGCACTGCTAACTCTCGGGTCCACAAATGAAGTGCACTCAGAACTACTAAATTCACTTGGCATTGCCAATGATGATTCGGTAAGTAAAATACCTATTTATCTATTTTTACTGGGCCTAGATCTATACGTAAAAGGGTAAAACTCTGTCTAGATAATATATACATCAGTAATTTCTAACAAATTAATAAAATAGAATTTATTAGAAGAGCACACAGACAAGAAAGAAGTGAAAATAAATAAAATAGGTAGGTAGGTACTTAATTACAAAAAATAAATAAAAAAAAGCATCAAAAAATGATACAAACAAAACAATAAATGCTATACACAAAGATGGTAATAATTCAAAGCATGACTCTCTTCAGTTAAAACCCTATAACATTCTGGAGTGTGATACTGCACAGTCAATATAACTGAGCTTAAAACCTTTAGAATTACCTTACCACCTACCGGCCAGGTCATACATCTTATCTACACAGAAAATCCAAACATATGCTAGTATTTATTAGTCATAGACAAATGATAAAAATAAATTCTATGACCTGAATGTTAGTCACTTATTACATGCAAATGATAATTACTTACGTATTGATAAAATTACTAGGTATTTTGCGTGACAGTTAATGTTCCCCATGTTGACACCTACTAGGATCCTTCATCAGAATACTTACATACTTTTGTCATCTGATAACACAAAACTTTTTTTTACCAGCCTAGGAGTTTTAGGGCATTTAGCTTCAATTGCTAGAGTTTTATTTAGATGACTCTTTACAACTCTTAATATATTGATTGTCTTTGTACAAAATTCAAGCTTTTTGACCTGTATGTTATACATAGGATTTTAACCCACCTACTATGTTTATTGACAATTCTAAAGTTCATAAAAACAAGATATTAACGGGACATGGCAAATACCTATCCCGTTTTATGTTAGACATTGTGGCCTACTTAATAAGCAAATATTTTTACGTGATAACGTCTTATAAAACGATGAACACCGGCATTCACAAAAAAGTGTGACGTCATGCGTTACTTTACGTTATTGACAAGGGAACCATAGCAACGTATTGAAAATGGTATCACGTAAAATGATTGTCCGTAAACTGACTTTACATGCAACCATTTTTATTTATTTTAGATTCGTTCATCCTTCACTTCAGTGTCGTCGAAACTGAAATCAATCAAAGGTGTAACACTAAACGTGGCCAATAAAGTGTACATCAAGGAGGGTTCCTATGAGTTGAAAAAGCAGTTAAAAGAAGATGCAATCAAAGTGTTTGATGCTGGTTTCGAGAAAGTCAACTTTGATAATGGAGCTGCGGCTGCTGATCTTATCAACAAATGGGTAAGAAAAATAAATAAATAAATAAATAAATATAAATATTTCAGGACATATTACACATCGCCATCCAGCCCCAAGCTAAGCAACTTAATGCTTGTGTTATGGGTGCCAGATAACGGATAAACTACTTATATACTTTTTTTTTTGTAAATATATTGTGACTAACTCCGCTCCGTGGTTTTACCCGCGTAAGTTCCGATCCCGTGGAAATAGCCTATTTGTTAATCCAGGTCTCCAGCTATCTACATACCGAGTTTTATCGCAATCGGTTCTGTAGTTGTTGCGTAAAGGAGTAACAAACAAAGACACACACAAACTTTCATATCTATACTATAATATTATAAAGCTGAAGAATTTGTTTGTTTGTTTTTTTAAATGCGCTAATCTCAGGAACTACTGGTTCGATTTGAAAAAATATTTTTTTGTTGGATAGTCCATTTATCGAGGAAGGCTATAGGCTACTATTTATTTTGATATTCCCACGGGATCGGGACTTACGCGGGTAAAAACGCGGAGCGCAGTCATAGTTAATATGGGATGTATAATTTGTGCCTTTTATTTATATGTACTTGTAGTTAAGTCTGTCTGGTCTTAAAACAAAAAGTCATCTAACTAACAATAAAACGTTAACCCTCTTATTACAAAAAAACTGCAAAACCATAGTTTAAACCTGTACTAAAAGATCTAGGTTTTTGTGTTAGTTTTGGTTTAAAATTGATTCTTATTACAAAAAGTAAATAGACCAAGGACCAGAAGATCCCTGGTTTTAGTCGCAACCATAGACAATAGATAGCAAACTTGAAACAAACCATTCTTTTGTTCGTTCAGCGTTCGAAACACCGTTCCTTTTCACAAAATGGTGGTAAGTGAGTAAAATTAAAAACTTATTTAAGAAATCGAATACTAAAGTGATAAAAATATAAAATTGTGTGTTTAATTATTGTGAAATAGCGTGACTTGTATTTGTTATTCTATGTTCGCGATTACGTTGTTGTATTTAAATACATCAATTTATGTAGCGTATATCGGAACGCGGCTCGATTTGAGTTGTCAGAAGAGGCTGTATAGGTTAAGCCTTTTGCCTGGCCGTTTAGAAGTATAAAACAAAAAAAAAATTACCTAAAAAATTGTAAACATGAAAATAACCTAAATTTCTCAAAAACATAAGCAAACGTAGTGATTATATCCTCTTTGAACATAAGTACGTACTAAAAATATTTACTTATTTATGTTTTTAGTAGGTTTAGGTAATATGTTGTTAAAATCTGTTAAAATTTCAACTCTCTCTATCACGGTTCTTGAGATAGAGCTTGGTGACGGACAGAAGACGGACGGATAGCGAAGTCTTAGTAAGAGGGCCCCGTTTTTCCCTTTGGGTATGGTACCCTAAAAAGGAGCGAGAATTGGAGTAACGAGGAAAAGGTGAACGTCAGAATTTAATTTTTTGAGGTTATAATCTGCGGACTAAGATAGTTAAACTAGGGTGCTCGGCAGTTTAACTTTGACAGGACAGACAAACCTGGTTTTAGCGGTAAACTTCTTTTTGTAATAACGTTTATCTAAGTCCATGGTTTTAATCTCACTAAAACGTAGTTTAATTTTTAGACTTCGTTTTGGAATAAGGGGGTAAATGTATGACTTTGTCTAACTTCGGCCTTTAAAATGAATCACTGATCACTAACTAATGGTTCCATTGTTATTTTCAAATTAATTTTGTCCAAATATTGCGTGTCTATCTTTTGACATGATAACGTCTAATAAATTGATAGAACACCTGCATTCACAAAAAAGTGTCATGATCCGGTACCATGACGCGTCGAAAAAGAAGTAAAAAAGAATTATAGAGGAAAAACAAAAAAAAAAAACACTTTTTTATCGTTTTCTTATGACGATAACACGTATAATTATTATCGTCCGTATATTGACCTTACAGACAATCATTTTTTTTATTTTATTACACGTGATGTCTTCCTATGTAGGTATTACGTGTTTCATTTTTTCTTTCTTTGAAGAACGGTGGGCGTAAAGCCGCTTGCCTGCCTCAAACAAATATTTATTTATTTCTAAATGTATATTAACTACATGCAGCGCTCCGCGGTTTCACCTACGTAACTCCCGATCCCGTGGGAATATCGGGATAAAATAAGCCTATGTTATTCACAATGAATCAATGTATCCTCATACCAAGTTTCATTACAATCGTTCCAGTAGTTTCGGAGCATATTCCGTTACAAAAAAATATATCTTTCCGCTTCATAATATTGGTATAGAAGCATAGATATAGATATATTTACGAAAGAAAAGTATATAAGTATTCTATACGTTGTCTGGCCACCATAAAACAAGCCTAGATTGCTTAGATTGGGGCTAGATGGTACGATGTAAAGTGTCATACATAATTACACAACACAACAACAAGACAGACAAGTATTCATGCTTAGATATTTGTCTGTGATCTGGTTGTTTCTATGTATTATAAGTATATATTTACCAAAAAAAAAGTATATAAGTAGTAGAACCGTTGTCTAGCACCCATAACACAAGTCTAGTTACTTAGCTTGGGGCTAGATCGCGAGGTGTGGAATGTCCTGTAATATTTGTTTTATTTATTTTTATTTAATTATTTATTTCTCTAACAGGTTGAAAGTAAAACAAACAACCGCATTAAGGATCTGCTAAGCGAAGACAGTGTGAACTCTGATACAAGAATGGTTCTCATCAATGCTCTCTATTTCAAGGTAATATATTACAAGAAGTTTAAACAGCTGTGGAACTGTCATCAGCACAATATTTATTCTGACGAATCTTTTCATCTCATGGTATTATGACTTAAATAAATATAAAGTTATTTAAAAACATCTGTAGAATCTGTTTATACAAATACTTACTTTTAATTTGGTTCTAGAATTACATAGTATTTACTTAATTAAAAAAAGAGAATGGGTTTTTTTTCTCGTATGTATTTTTGAGTTAAGGTGCATATGATTTGTAGTACCTAATGTAGTGACAGTAGCTTTATTTAGTTAAATATTCATGTAGGAATGGGTTAAAAAATGAAAAAAATAGCGGAAAAAACACCAATTTAATGATTCCTTTCATGGATTATTTTGCCTTATTCGTTTAAGTTATCCCATAATTGGTGATTAATTAATGATCAAAATTAAATAAAGAAATTTTAATACTAAACGGAATCGACACGAAAAGATGAAGAAGAGCTCATACCTCACTTCC
Organism: Idaea aversata; assembly: GCA_907269075.1. Lineage (NCBI taxonomy): Eukaryota > Metazoa > Arthropoda > Insecta > Lepidoptera > Geometridae > Idaea > Idaea aversata. Next base: position 8,442,653 of record OU026084.1, read on the forward strand.
CAACTTGTCCGTGTTAAAATATGTCATAAAGTCATACCATGGAATAGTCCTTATGTCTAATTTATTACACAGGGTACATGGAAGAGTCAGTTTAACCCTCGATTTACGATGGACAAGGAATTCCACGTCACTCCATCAAACACGGTGAAAGTTCCTATGATGTATCAAGAAAATAGCTTCCACTACGGAGAGAGCCAAGAGCTTCAAGCACAGGTACTTATTTTTATAACTTATTTTACTTTCTTACGTATTCTTTGGTTATGTATTTACCTAGGGACCCCCATAACACAACTTAACACAAGCCAACTCGAACAGACTAGATGACGCTGTTAGCAATGTTCTGCAATAGTTTTTAAGTTATATTTCTTGCGCGTTATGAAAAAATTATGAAAGTGGAAATTTTAAGATGCGCGCGCATCACTGTCCAGGTTGAAGCTGCGTAACAGAATAGTAACAGATTGAAGCTGCATAACAGAATAGTAATAGGTTGAAGCTGCGTAATAGAATAGTAACAGGTTGAAGCTGCTCGCAAAATAAAGACGGAGAGACAAACAGACAGATTTATATATATATACCTATATATACACAAATATCGTGGACATTCCACACAGCACGCATTTAGCCCCAATCTTAGCAACATAACATTGATTGCCGAACAAAGCTAAAAAGACGGGAGAAATCTATTGTCCAAAATAGTTACATACATACAGCCTACAGCTTATAATCGAAACCAATGGGAAAGGACAAAATTACTTAAAATTATTTTATTATATTGTTAAATTTTCTGGTAAATACCCACTGAATCGTCTGTCTCGTATGAGTATTCCTACATACCGACTAATTTAAGTACGTTATTTATTTTATCTATCGTATGCCAGCACTAAAATTGTTATGCTTGGGAATTCCAAAGAAATATTTAGAGATAAATTATACGCTCGTGATGTGCTTGAACGAAAATAGTTTCCGTATACTTTCAATCGAACTGAACACATTGTTTATTGTTGCTAATAGCTAGAAATGTATTAGGTACTTACATATTTTTGAATTTTTGACGTGATAATGTCTAATAAATTGATGGAACACCTGCATTCACTTATAAGTGTCTGACGAAATATTGCGTCCGTTCCCGTTAGGAAACAGAGTATTTAATAATAATATCGCTCACCCGGGCTTGTGTTATGGTGACGAGTGACGAATAGAATACTTATATAAAGGAAACAAAAATATGTAGAAATATAAAGAAATAACAAAAAAAAAACAAAATATTTCATCGTTTTCTTATGACGTTATCACGTAAAATTATCGGCCTTAAACAGACTTTACAAACAACCATTTTTATTTATGTTTCGCTAATTTACATTGCACTTACGGTGAAGCAAAACATGTCGTGATAAAACCCGCAGCTTAGCTAGACGTATTGACAACCTCCTCTACTTTTTATGCAAGAAGGACCCAACCAAAGAGGTCTAGTTGCGAAAAACGGAAAAAATAATCTGTCAATACTTAACAATATTTCTAAAACTTTATTTTTTTAGTGTTAATTAACAGAAACACCTGCATAACATTTAGAAAATCCACTTCGTTTCATACAACCGTTCAAGTCCGCGGGCTAGCTCAGAATGCCGCCATTGACAACCCAGTTGGCACAATGGTCACCATGCCGGACTGCCAAACACAGGGTCGCGGGTTCGATTCCCGCCTCAGACAAGTATTTATGCTTAGATATTTGTCTGTGGTCTGGTTGTTTCTATGTATTATATGTATATACTAGCGACCCGCCCCGGCTTCGCACGGCTATATTATACATATAAACCTTCCTCTTGAATCACTCTATCTATTTAAAAAAACCGCATCAAAATTCGTTGCATAGTTTTAAAGATTTAAGCATACAAAGGGATATAGGGACAGAGAAAGCAACTTTGTTTTATACTATGTAGTGATAATCGAGAAATTAATGGCTAAAATATAAAACAATTTTGCTAATATTTTTGGAAAATTATATAAACCCATGTAGTGATGGTTCACGAATATTTTGTTTTCAGTTGTTAAGAATGGCGTACGTAGGTGAAGACGCTAGTATGCTGATAATACTCCCCAAAGAGATAAACGGCCTGGACAACGTCCTACAGAAGTTGTCTTCGGGACACGACTTGATGACTGAGCTGGATAGGATGTTCCAAACTAAAGTGAAGGTCACCATACCTAAGTTCAAGATTGAAACGGAAATTGATCTTAAAACTTTGTTACCTAAGGTATGGAACTTTTTCTATCAACTAACTTGCAGCAAAATCCGGATTTTATTAAATCGAGACTTATCAATTTTGGAAGTCTATTTTAGCTTTCTGTCAAAACTAGCTGACCCGTGCCCACTTCGTTGGGCATAATGTTCGGTTTTTTATATAACCTATGACACTCAGCAATAATGTGGCTTACTATTGGTGAAAGAATTTTTAAAATCGGTTCAGTAGATCCCGAGATTACCCCTTACAATTTAACAAACTTTACTTCTTTATAATATTAGTATAGAAGTATAGATTAATGCAGGGACCGAAATGGTATCTCAATAAGCGGTTTTGATCGGTATTTTTAAGTGATACTCGAACGCTTACTTTGCATTTAAGTACCACAAATAATGATATCTATAAATTGCGGTACCACTAGTTTCGGGTACCCAAAATCGTAAGCGGATACCCGAATATTAAACCCTAAAAGTGTCTTCTTGCGCGTTGCCAATTCTACGCGAAAATCCTTTCTCTCTTTTACATATGTCATTAGAAAGGGTTAAACGTAATCTCTGCCGTGCACGTGTATGTTTGTTTATTAATTGTCAATTTCATAGTCTAGGTCGTTTTTAATACAGAAATTTTAAAAATAACTATTCAGAATAATGTTTTCATCATTAAAAATTCAACTTTAAGAAACGGTAAACTATTTCTTTGTTTCTGAGAAAACTGTCAATCCTAGCAGCACCACTTTGGAATCAAATTGAAGGTGATTTTAGTATCTACAAATGTATTTCTAATAGTTTTTCCTATAGGACTATTACTTCTCCTATAGGACTAGTTTTCTCAGAAACAAAGAAATAGTTTACGGTTTCTTAAAGTTGAATTTTGTTTAATGATGAAAACATTATTCTGAATAGTTATTTTTAAAATTTCTGTATTAAAAACGACCTAGACTATGAAATTGACAATTAACTTCTCAACTGGCCTACAAACCCCCGAGCGATTTTCTTTTCGGAGCAGAAAGTAGCCGTTGACTGGCCAAGTCGAAAAAAAATGGCCGCTTGAAGGGGGCAGACCCGTTTATGCATATAAATTAATTTTGGTTTGACTATTCATAACATTGATACCTTTCTGCATTCAGAATGAAATTTCCTATTTAGATGACATAGTTTAAATATTAGTACTTGAACAAATAATGTGAGTAATTGCAGAGTGAAGTGCAAATTTGCAAAATGCACTTGCAAAAAAATTGCAAAAAAAATTCCTAAACAAACTAATATCTCCTGCGAAATTTATGAGTTAATAATACAAAGTGAGGTGATCTAGTTACCCAGGCGTTGTTTTATCACAAAACACAACACATAAAACAAATGAAAACAATATTAATTAAGTCGAAACGCGCACTGTCCAAAACAAAAACAAACAAACATGGCCGTCAGAGGCAATTGATCGAAGTGACATTGACATTGAACGATTATAACCTTACCAAATTAAGTAGTATGGTTTTATATGCAACTCATGTACATCCCAGAATAGGTTGGCTATACTTGACCTTGACATACATTCATTCATTAGACGTAAACATCAAAATACGCCCGAAACCCCCGAGCGGTTTTGGCCAGTGTAGCGTTTCGGCCGAAAAACCGCTCGGGGGTTTGTAGGCCAGTTGAGAAGTTAATAAACAAACATACCTGGAAAACGCTTTCAAGGGGTAGTTTTTCCTAAAAAACTAAAACACGTGCCAGAATAACGTAGCACCATAGGAGAAGCCCAGGGTTTTCAAGGATGACAACTCAGGAATAGACTACTCTCGGAGGGTCTAATAACATATTAAAAATATATTTTTTTTTTCGATGTATAGCGTTTTTGTGTCCATTTTTACTGACCGAATTGAAAGAAAAGTAAGCATATTTCGAAAATTATAAGTCCTATCAACATACTTCCAAGACAATTATTATAGAGAATTTAATGAAGAACAAGACAGTTTTGATGTGGCTTTAATCGTTTTTATAATAAAATCAAAAAACTCATTAGGGTTGATACAAAACAGGGTCGAGGGGGCGTTAAAATCACTTACAGCTTCTAAACTATAAGTCCGATCTACATACTTCCAAGGAGATTGTTGTAGTGAGTTTAATGAGGATCATATTGCTCATTGACAGTTTGGTTGTAGTTTGAACCGTTTTCATACAAAATGCAAAAAACTCTAATTTGGCACAAAAAGGGGGGAAAAGGGAGGAAACAATAATTTCGCGACGTGCTTCCATATCGAAATTGAAGCACATATATGACAGCTACGTTCATGCCAAGTTTCATGCTTTCTTTACGATGGGACCATAAAACTGATTTTTGTTAGGACTGGGAGCTGCACTAGATGTAAATTGCTAGATTCAGTCGAACGAAAAAGCGACGTTGCCATTTTTACAAACATCTCAAAAATACTGTTCATGAACGGTTCATAAACCATTTATTTTTAGATACCAAAATTTTGCGATATCATTATTTTTGGGTACCGTAATTCTATTTTTAATTAAGATATCTTTGCATAAGGGTATCTGAATTTCAAGTATCCTAAAATATCGGTTTTTCGGTCCCTGGATTAATGGACTATGTATAGACTAAATCTAGGTTTCGTAAAATCAAATTTTTCCAATTTTGACCAGGGATAGAAAACGACGAACGAATTAGGAGCGTTTTGATTTCGTTCCTTTGAAATCCGTAATTTTACGGTTATTTAAGGAGTAAATTATACTATTCACTGAAATACCGGTATCGGGAATAGAACCGTTCTATTTCATGCAAAGTGATGTGTAGGGTGGGTATATATCCCGCTTACCTTAGATGCGGATATTGGTTAATCTATACATATAAAATGATTTGTCCTGAACAACTGACTGACTGACGGATCAACGCACAGCCTAAACCGCTGATCGTAGAGACCTGAAACTTGGAGGGTGTACCCCTTAGGGGGTGAAAGGGGGGGGGGGGGCATTTGTATGGGACAACGTTATTCCTTGGTCCATATTCGACTTTTACGCGGACGAAGTCGCGGGCAAAAGCTAGTAAAGGATAATATTCTTGGTCCGAGCGGTATTCAGAGCCGCGAGCTGTATACACCAGGAAAAACCGGTAAATAATTAGCCGAGTTACATCCTTGACTTGTACTAGTTACCTACCTCTTCATTTCATCTTCGACCCAGTGGGTTAGGGTTGCCAGGTGAGTCGCGAAAAAATACCGAACACTCCCAAATGTGGGGGGGGCGCATTTTTTATACTAATATTTTTTATTTATTAATCAACTTCACATAAATCACCTAATTTAGTAACAAAATATAATGCAGTCATAAAATTGTGGTCGTCAAGACTATGCTAACTTTGACAAAGTCTTTATTAAACAATGGTATGAATATTATTATGTGTGGTGAAATGAGAGCCCACAGACGCAGATACAGACAGCAAGCGAGAAGCGCTCGCGAGATTTGCGTTTGAGAAATTTCATATGCCTACTTTTGTAGGCGCTTGTGACCATTAGTACCGACTTTCCTTAAAATACCGGACAGGCCTCGAAAATACCGGACTGTACGCTAAAATACCGAACATCTGGCAACCCTAAGTGGGATCCGTTGTGTTTACCCCTACCTTAATGCTTCTTACTCTTTGAAGAAGTGGTCGATTAACACGGTGATCCCACTAAGAGGAAGAAACCCATATTCCTTCGGTTTGGGATATTAGGAGGCTCATACGCTTAGCTGCTAAGACGTCGCATCATTTCATCTAAGTGTGCCAATTCAGCATTTCATGTTTTAATTCCAGTTGGGCATCAAGTCAATCTTCGACCCCATGAACCGCGGTCTGACCAAGCTGATGGACCCTGAGGAACCGTTGTACGTGTCGAAGGCTGTCCAGAAAGCTTTCATTGAAATCAACGAAGAGGGCGCTGAAGCAGCCGCCGCTACAGGTCAGTCTTATTAACACAGTCGTTGGTTTAACCAGAAGGCCAATTCTTGTAAATAACATTGTTTAAATTACATTTCGCTTGCGTTTCGATCACAAAAAATACCCTCACAGTAGCTCAAAATCCCTCGAAGCCTACTTATTAAAAGAACTGACTTTGAGGATATCAATCGAAATGATATTGCAAGGTTTTTTTACGAGAATTGGCCTTCTGAACAGTGCGATATGAATCATAATTAACTTAATCAAAAAATAAACAAATTCGCTGTCATGCAAATAGCATATCTAGGACTCAGGGTGACGATGCCGTTGTCGCTATCAAACCGCCTGGATATATTAAGTGCGGCCACACGACGAAATGAAACTAATTTTGTTTCACTTCGCTCATGTTACCCAACTAAATAAATATTGCAGGACATTCCACACATCGCCATCTAGCCTTATGGGTGCTAGACAACGGATATACTACTTATATACTTTTCTTTTGTAAATATATACTTATAATATATAAAACAACCAGACCACAGACAAATATCTAAGCATAAATACTTGTCTGACGCAGTAATCAAACCCGCAGCCCTGTGTTTTCCAGCATGGTAACCATTGTGCCAACTGGGTCGTCAAACTATGAGAGCTAAGCTAAGTCAAGTAGACACCTTGGCACTTCACTACGCTCTGGGATATTGTTTGCATCGCTGGCATAATTTAGCTCTATATTTCTTGGTGTAAATCCAAGCATGAGAAGGCCCGACGACGACATGAGCGAAGCGAAACGAACTTAGTTCACAGTGTGTCCTGCATTTGATATGATAAAATCAAAGCAATAGTACGATGAGAGCGCGACTGTGGTGCCGTCTATTTGAGCCCAAGAAATATATTTATAAAAATAAATAAATAAATAATCCGTATCGCACTATAGCTGAATAATTGAGTACTAATAATTTGGTAACTGATAAGAAAGTATCATTCATACTAATTTGGCAATCCTATAAATTGTCCATGGTCACTATTTATTTTCTCACATTGTTTGAATTATCTAAATGGCGTACTAGAGAAACAAACTCGAGTGTGAACGGAAACTTAAGAACAAATTAGAAATCTTATCAGTTGCTAAAAGTGTTTTGTTGTAGAATTTTAGTGTTTACTCATAGCTTTTAATCATGCGTTTAGTTTGTTCATTCATTACACTCAAAACTCATTGCAAGACAACAGAACACAACAAAGTTAATCGATATGCAATTTAATTTGTTTTTGTAATTTAATCGCTCATTTATTTGCGTACACTGGCTATTACTAATAGAATGTTATCTTATCTAAATGAAATTTTTTAACATGTCCGATTTTCGTAATACCAAACTTTCATATTACATCGATAAAATGCAGTTAAGTATTTATTGGAATTTACTTGTAGTAAGTTTACGAATACCTATGTATTCAAAAAGTGCTAAATGCTGCTAATGCTTACTTTATACCTTCTAACAAAGTGGTTGGATTAGCTGCAATCAGGGGTTCCCGAACTTATTTTATCTACTGCCCACTTTGAGAATAAATTATTTTTTACCATGCCCATTTTTTCACTTACTTAAAAACCACTAAGTATAACATAAAATCTAAATTAATTATTGTGAGCTATATTAGCGGAGATTAAACATTAACTCTAAACGAGACTTTAACTATAAAGCTGGAGGACAACATTGCTCGGACGCGTCCGACAGCCGCGACTTATAGGCATCTGTGTAATGTAAATGTATGTAACTGTGTAAATTATCGGACGTAAGTCGCGGACGTAACCTTGGGCCGCCCTTAAGCGTTCGGACGTCCGAGGACGTCCTAGAGTGATCTGGGTAACTGGATGCCAAACGACCTTGCACACTTATCAGTCGCGGCTGTCGGACGCGTCCGTAAGCCGCGTTCGATAATATGTCCCCAGCTTTACCCTCAAGAGTTAACTTGAAACCTGAGCGCAGTAGTTAGTATGCAATGGACCCATTTTTTGGGTCTCTTAAGACCATTTTTTGGGTGCACATCAAGTATTGTCAAAAATAAAATAGGTGGGAGTTAAATAATAACATGATGTTGATTGATTGACCGTCTTTATGGCATGGGTTGTAAGTGTCTGTGTGTATTGATGTGTGCGGTTTGGTTGTGCGTTAGCGGGTGTAGTGCGCACGCGTCGCTCGATGCCGTCACCGCCGCGGGAGTTCCACGTCGACCGGCCTGCACTGTGGTGTCTCCTCATTGCCGACCAACTGGCCGTGATTGCCACATACATACCGGAGCGTGCACGTCGCGATGAACTTTAATATCCAACACTCACTATGGACTTCTACATATATCATTCCAGTATGAAACATTTTTACAACAAAGCTTGGCTTCAGTCGTGATAGTTAGACGCTCAAATATACTTTGTATTAGATACTTTTGCACGTGTAGGTTTCCAACACTGCTCACACTAATCTGCAATAACACTATAGTAACTACGTAACCTTAATAGGTTCATTTCATTTCATTATAACCCGTGTCGCACTGTAGCTAAATATTTGAGTACTAATAATTTGGTAACTGACAAGAAGGTATAATTAAATTAATACCTATTAATTTGTCAGTGGTTGTATAAAGTGTTTGTGGTTTGATGCGTGCGGTTTGGTTGGGCGTCAGCAGGTGTTGTGAGCTCGCTTATCTCGTTGCCGCCACCGCCGCGAGAGTTCTACGCCGACCGGCCTGCACTGTGGTGTCTCCTCATTGCCGACCAACCGGCTGTGATTGCCACCTACACACCTGTACGTCGTGATTATCTTTAATAGGGTTGCCATCCGTCCGGATTTCCCCGGATTTGTTCTAGTTTAGAGGGTATTCGGGACACATCCGGGCGGGGTTTCATTTGTAGTCCTGATAAAACCGGGACAAATGAGACTCCGGCTGCTGGGACATAAAACTATAAATTACGTGGGAGTGTCGTTCGCTACACTAAAGCCGGATACTCATTAGCGAGCTGTAACCGTAACCGTTGCATGAACTGTCACCAAAAAACATAGTAACACTAGACCACTCACTAGTCTGGACTTCTACATATATAAATCCAGTATGAAACATTTTTACAACAAAGCTTGGCTTCTGCACTCGAGCCAGTCGTGATAGATAGACGGCCTCAGCTCAAATATACTTGGTAGAGTAGATATTATTGCACGTCTAGTTACATCATGTTTCCAACACCGCTCACACTAATCTGCAATAACACTATAGTAACTGCGTAACTTAAGAGGAAAGGGCACCGGGAGCTTTTTTGTTTTCGAGTTAGAAGACTTAAAACTTCAACTAAAGCAGGTGCCTAGAATCTAGCTTGTGTTGAAAACATTCTTATAACAGCCGTTTTGGAGCACTACGGTGGGTCTGCAATTATGCAGCCGACCGTACCCTTTCTCCTTAATAGGTTTTGGAGATTATTTTTCGGGATGGTTGAATGGCTACTTTCTTATCGCTTTTTACTCATTTCATAACACAAACCTATCGTTTTTCGGCTTGTGCTTGATGTGTTCAATACTTTATATGCTTAGGGTGGGTTAAATTGACGACCTCTGTGGCGCGTCGGGCGAACACCCGACTGCGACGCAGAAGGTTGCGGGTTCGATTCCCGCCGGGAACAAGTATTTATGCTGACCATAAATTCTTGTTTCTGGTTCTGGGTGTTTCCTATATGTATAATATGTATATATTTACAAAAAAAAAAAAAAAGTATATAAGTAGTTTATCCGTTATCTGGCACCCATAACACAAGCATTAAGTTGCTTAGCTTGGGGCTGGATGGCGATGTGTAATATGTCCTGAAATATTTATTTATTTATGTATAGTGCCTGTGGTGTGATGATCTAAAGCGATATGTGTGGCACGCAGGCATGGTGGTTATGATGCGGTGCGCGATGCCCCCTCCGCCCATGTTCGTTGCTGACCGTCCGTTCCTCTACGTGCTCACCGGTGCCGACAACCTGCCCACTTTCATTGGCGTCTACCGTGCCAATTAGACGAACTCTTTAAATGCAACACGGAGAACTTAACAATCAGAATATTTAATGGAAAATAACTACCACACGTAAATAAAACTACCATCATGTTATGGGAAATATTGAGGAAAGGGTACCGGGGGCTCTTTTCATACAAACTATAACAGACGTAGTCGACTGTTGTTCTCCCTGGATAATGACACTAGAGCAAATATTTTTGGTGCATAAAACTTATAACTGCCATGACCATGCCCCTATTTTTAATTTTTTTATGGATCCTGATTTCTGTGATAATTAGAAAATGAAAAATCCAAAACATAGGGGCATAGTCATGGCAATTGTAGGTTTTATGGCACAAAAATATTTGTTCTAGTGTCATTATCCAGGAAGAAAACAGTCGACTACGTTTTTATGGAGAGAGCGCCGGTACCCTTTCACCTTAGCAATCAGAATATTCAATGAAAACTAACTACCATCATGTGATGAGAAATATTAGGACTTTTTAATAATTGTACTTACAAATCACTAATAAAGTAAGTTAGGTATATTTATAACAAAGTACAAACGCACTTATTTTGTTGATATAAATCGATATTTTATGACGAATGTTATCCACAATCGTGTTGGTATTTATTGTTAACGCAATGTGATAATGATAAGATTAATATTATTAAATGTATTATATAATAACTATGGTGTTTTATATAGAACTTGTCTTTTATTAAACTAAAGAGAAACAAATCATACACCAAAATTTAGAGATGCAAAAGTGCATTGGGCGGTATGTATGTAGGTACTTGTAGTTATGCGTTTTGGCTCGAAGTTATCATTCGTGCTGTGCTTGTGGCTTGCTATATTTGTCTGCATTTTCTATGTAAAATTTTAATTTATTTATCATACAAACTATTACAAACGTAGTCGACTGTTTTCTCCCTGGATAATGACACTAGAGCAAATAATTTTGGTGCATAAAACTTATAACTGCCATGACCATGCCCCTATTTTTATTATTATTTTTTATTTCTATGATAATGAGAAACTGAAAAAAAAAAACATAGGTGCATAGTCATGGCAGTTATAGGTTTTATAGCATAAAAATATTTGTGCTAGTGTCGTTATCCGTTATCCAGGGAGGAAACAGTCGACTACGTTTGTATGGAGAGAGCGCAGGTACCCTTTCACCTTTATGCTAACAAAAAGTGATTGATGAAGTAATAAAATGATCTACCTATTTTCTTCTAATTAATTGTCGCAATTTAACGTTTTATGCGTAGGTGCTACTCATAATGACCCAGAAATTACCTGGATCTAGTCATACAGTCAATTTATTGAGTGACCTCTCGAAATTCAAGGCCATATCAATCTACTATGAATATTCCTAATTGTGCCTATTTCGCTGCCAAATACTTAGTCATATTTTTTCCTTTATTGGGTATTTATTTATATCACTACATAGTATAAAACAAAGTCGCTTTTTCTGTCCCTATTTCCCTTTGACTGCTTAAATCTTTAAAACTACGCAACGGATTTTGATGGCGTTTTTTTAATAGATAGAGTGATTCAAGAGGAAGGTTTATATGTATAATACATGCATAATATAGCCGTGCGAAGCCGGGGCGGGTCGCTAATCTTAATATACATAGGTATATAAATCTCGTGTCACAATGTTTGTCCTCAATGGACTCCTAAAACACTTAACCGATTATAATAAAATTCGCACACCATGTGCAGTTCGATCCAACTTGAGAGATAGGATAGCTTACATCCCGATATTCCCACGGGATCGGGAGTTACGTGGGTGAAACCGCGTAGGGCAGCTAGTAATAATATAAGAAGCGCTTTTATCTGAAGGGAAAACCAGGCACTACGGCCGACGAATTCCATTGCAGTTTGGCAGAGAGTTTTGTTATAATAGGTTAAGTGCTTTTTTAAATAAAATCCTTGTAAGTAAATAATATAATAATTAAAAACACTGACTGCAAAAAAAAACAATTCAACCACGGCTTTGGTCAAAAGGCGCTTAAAAAACTAACCATCCTCTTCTAGATCCAGCTCTTCGGCAATACTCTCCCGTCTCCAAGACAACGTTATGGGCACTCATCATTATATATCATTATTACATAGTATAAAACAAAGTCGCTTCCCGCCGTCTGTCCCTATGTATGCTTAGATCTTTAAAACTACGCAACGGATAGAGTGATTCAAGAGGTAGGTTTATATGTAAAATACATGCATAATATAGCCGTGCGAAGCAGGGGCGGGTCGCTAGTATTGTTTAAAATATAATAAGGTTTGAGGAGGTGGTCCTTGGCTGCATTTTATAGTGGAGACAGAGTGATCGCCGGTTTGGTGTCCATAATAGTTTGCTAATAAACTTGTTATTGTAAAAGGCCTTCTTTATCTGTTGGCTTTGGCTTCACGCATGCTTTCCTAAGGTCCGGGGCTCCATAGCCTCATGATATTGGACATATGACAGATATCGAATTTGATAACAAATATGAAGAGGTGGATCATTGATTTTAAATCAGTCAAAAAAAAATACTTACTATGTTTTGGTTTTTTTCATTTTCTAATTATCATAGAAATTAAGATTAAAAAAAAAATAGGGGCATGGTCATGGCAGTTATAAGTTTTATGCACCAAAAATATTTGCTCTAGTGTCATTATCCAGGGAGAAAACAGTCGACTACGTTTGTAATAGTTTGTATGGAAAGAGCTCCCAGTACCCTTTCCTCTTAAAAGAAGTTCCAACTTTCCTCTGCTTATTATAGCAATTTAATTTCAGCGATGGGCGTCATGCTGATGTGCGCTATGGTGGATGTAGACCCGATTCAGACCTTCGTAGCAGACCATCCATACCTGGTAGCAGTACTTGTTGATAACACTCCTTACTTCTTTGCTATCAACCGCAACGGATCATAAATTATAATAATGAAATACTCAGCGTCGACGTTTGTGTCACTCGAGCGAGCAAATATATTTACGATCTTGTGATAATATTATTTATTTGTAAAGTTAAAGCACAGGTTTAGGTGCAAATACAAATACAAAAACATTTATTTGCTTAAAAACCTGTGTACATAGGTGTTCTTAAAATTAGGTATAGCATCCACAGGATGCCCATTGCGAGCATGCAATTTAAGAAAAAGTTATGTAGGTAACTCTCTAAATACTATCTACAAGCATGTACTTAATTAAATATGACTTAGTATCTAGTTAGGTACACTAAACTAAACAAGTGCTAAGCTAGCTTTCTAAGTGCTAAGCTAGATTTTTTTGTAATTTGTATACGTATAATTATATGTTTTTTATGAAAATGTGTGTTTAAATTTTATTGCCAAATGTCTAACTTCGTTTACCGTATGTTTGTATTGGATTTTGAGGATACCTAGGTACTACATTTAATTTTAATCTTGGAAATTAAAATATTTTTGTTATCCTCAGACGTTACCGACCACAACCCCGCAAGTTTTTGGGTGGTGCTAAACGAACTCAAAATTTACCGATAGAACACCATACGATTAAATAAATTGTCACAAAAGCAGTTCACTTTATGCAGGATTTAATTACACAAACCCATATCACCAAATCGCGTAGATTACATTTATAAAACCATAACTAATTAATGATTAATTAACTACCGTTCATAGATTAGTATATTACCTATACCGCATACTATAGTAGATATTAGAACCAAATTATTCGTAAGTAGGATATAGATGTTGTAGCTAAAGTATACTGTCTAATTACGTAATTACTTACCTACGCACCTATTACCTAGGAATCACCTATACGTGTGTTTGCTTCTGATTAATCTGCTAATTGCATAAAAATGTGCGAACGTTTTGTACCTAATTGTTTACCCGAAAACTTCAATGAAAGGGCCTCAATATAAATTGGAATAGTCCCATCTTGATTTTACTAAATCTCTACCTGAACGAGGCAAATTAAAACGACATTATTATTAAAGGCGAAAAGTGCAGATCTACTAAAGAGTTGTTAAATTGCTATTGCTAGACTTACGTTATCCCAGTGAAGTCTTAAATTCCTGTGTGTCCATTTGGGGTCAGTATTCGGGGACAGCCAGGAATGACCCAATTCCTCCTGTGCTGGTTACTGATACATAATAATATACATATTTCCTTGAATAATTTAAAAAGTAGGTACAGTCACATTACCAATTAGCTGAACCCCACGTGACCCAGAGTTTATTCGCATAACTGTAAAAAAAATATAGTATTTATTTACCTATTTTGTTGTTTTTTTTTTATATATTGTATTGTATAGTAGGTACTTATATTGTTTAAAAAAAACAGAACCAGGTCACATTACTTTACAACCTTACAGATTTGTGAGTGAGTTCTTGGTCACGTGGGGTTCATAATTGGTAAGTAATGTGACGGTAGGTACTTGTTATATTTCTACCTATAAGTTTCATATTTTATTTCAGCACATCAAGTTCTTCGATTGTTAGAAGACTACCTCTTGGATTTTACTGCCGATCGTCCATTTCTATCCTATATTATTTGTAAAAAGGTATATCTATTTTCGGTAATTTATAGGGCACCTACGGATTTGACATTTTCAGATCAAGATTATGTTTCAAAGCCTTATTATAGCAGTAGTAGTAGCGAGTCATCAGTCTCTTGTCATTGCGGTAAATGAATTATATCTAGGGTTTCTTTGAACTTAGGTAGGTACTTAATTTAAATTCATTGTTTTTTAACACTGATAGAAATTGTAAAGTTTGATGGACACAAATGAGGATACGCTGGTTTTTTCCATACAAGTGTATTCTTTTTATTTTCCTATTTCCTTCTTGAATAATGCTCTAGATCAGTCATGTCAAGCATACGGCCCGCGGGCCGCATGCGGCCCGCGAATCATAATGGTGCGGCCCGCAGTCGGAATCTAGATCTCATAAATGAAAGCGTATATTTTTTTAATGTTCGTTTTTCTTGCACTTGCAATGACCAATCTGCAAGGCACCTTCATTTTGAGTAGGTACCTACTCGAAAGCTAGCTATCGTTTTTCGTAGTTTTCTTAAAATAAATACCACGAATATGACACCTGACATATATTATGAAAAACAAAAGAAGTCAAGTTTCTGGATCCTACTGATACACCTACAGTTAAAACTTCATGTCTGGCCCGCCTACACATCTTCAATTTTCGAAATGGCCCTATGAAAAATCGAGTATGACACCCCTGCTCTAGATAGAGCAATCTTTTTTTTTTAAATAGGTAGGTTTGTTGTTCACGTGCCCCACAATAAAAATTAAATTAAAAAAAACCCCCGACA
Organism: Idaea aversata; assembly: GCA_907269075.1. Lineage (NCBI taxonomy): Eukaryota > Metazoa > Arthropoda > Insecta > Lepidoptera > Geometridae > Idaea > Idaea aversata. The sequence continues at coordinate 8,458,133 of OU026084.1, forward strand.
CAAAATAATAACAAACATAGCTAAGAACACTCCCGACTAATTCACCTTTCAAACAAAAAAAACGAAATCAAAATCGGCTCAGCCGTTCGGGAGCTGTGATGCCACAGACAGACACACACACACAGCCACGTCAAACTTATAAAACACCCCGTCGTTTTTGCGTCGGAGGTTAAAAAATTAAAGTAAATCACAGACGCTTGTGTACGTACCTAGAGTACCTACAGCAAACCTGGGTTTTACTTAAAAATCATTATTGCTCTAGCTAGAGACATTACCTATATAAGGAAGGAAATAGTAAATTGCTTTATACATATATTTCTATGGATGTAGAAATGGCTGCTAAGATCTTAGTCGGTAAGGTCGGTACTAGGATTGATGAAAAGCGCAATAGGTGTAAAAAGAATTCTTTATTACTTTTTTAAAGGCCATTAAAGTCATTTTTAAATATTTCTAAGATATTTTATTGTTGATAGGAAAAAAAACTTATAGTTTGGTCTCGATCAAACAGTAGAAAATACATGCCGTAGATACGCCAAAAAAAAGATTTACAGGATTGGCGTTTTGTACCTAAACGTTATGAACAATTATTTTGACCTGCAGCTTAAAAATTTACGTTATAGTTTAGGATATAGGCCTGAAAGCCCATTTAAAAAAATCACCTGTAGGTATAGATTTTGAGGATGGATATCCTTTACAGATCAGTCAGTCAGTCAGTCGGATAGATATACTTACCTACAGTCAACGAGAATCACCCCGTTTTTTGAAGTCTGTTAAATATCATATAAATGGTGTTAAAGCCATGCTAAAAATGTGACTTACTTAATCGACCATAAGGCTAAATCGCTAATTTACACTATACTTAATTTAACATCATTTTGATAACATCGATCCGCAATCGTTATGGAGGTTACCTACCTATTGTTCAGCACTGAATTAAGTAGGTATACGTACTTTAAACGCAATAATCTTTAGTAATACCAATATTGCATAGAAAGAAAGTTGTGTTCGTGGATTAAAAAAACTGATTAAAGTGTGCCTGTTAAAAAGTGCCATGATTTTTGGCGCGTTTATAACGTGTAATATACGACTATTAATATGATCAGTTTTATGAAAATAACTTTTTTTTTGTTAATTACAACATATTCAAGTTTTATATTGTACGCTACTTCTACCGACATGAGGATTCGGCAAAAGGATCCTCCGATGTTATCAAAACCAACTATCCCCAAACTGGTATGGCCTTTAAAACTTTGCGAGTTCAAGAATAAATCAAAACAACTATCTACAGTTACAAAACCTAACACAAATCTTAGTTTAAATCATGATACTGAGACTGCACCAAATCAATTGGCCAATAAAAGAGTTAGGCATCTAACTTTATGGGAATATAATTTTGAAAATGCACTTGTAGCGAAAAAAAAAACGGCTTCACAAGGACATAATCATTCTAAAGTAAAGTTATCCAATCATTTAAACGAAAATACAAACATTAGTGTAAGTAGATCGTCAGCTCCTAATAAAAGTAATAGTTTGGTGGAAAACGAATCTAATGTTACAATTCCTGCGAAAGAGAGTGAGCTTACTACATTGCAAGAATTTTACGCGTCGTCACTAGAAGAATTTGACCGACGATTTTACAATGTGAGTTTTACGAGAAGGTATATGGGTCCCGTACGTAGTTTAGAAAGACGTTGTAGCGACAGGTCGTTGTAACGAAAAACTTTTAGCGTGGTAGGTAACTACGCTGGAGCGAAAAGTCTTTGAAGCGAATTCTATCGGGGCGAATGACACTGCAGCAATAAACATTGTGGCGAAAAATGTTTGCGTTTTTAATTAAATTAAATTGTTACAGACTCAATAAAAATTGCATTGTTAAGGAGGGTAGTCATAAAATAAGTACTTTTTTTTTACCTACCCATCTTTTAATGCTTGCTACCATACTTTTTCACTACATAGTATAAAATAACTTCACTTTTCGCTATGTCCATTTGTATGCTTAGATCTTCAAAACTACGCAACGGATTTTGATGCGGTTTTTTTCAATAGATAGAGTGATTCAAGAGGAAGGTTTATATGTATAATACATGCATAATATAGCCGTGCGAAGCCGGAGCGGGTCGCTAGTAAGTTATAAAATGTCCTTCCCATGGAACATTTTAACGAGTGCTTCGTGGTGGTCGTACCACGCTAATAGTTTTTCGCCACAACGACCTGTCGGTACAACGTCTTTCGTAACTACGTACTGGACCCAAGGTATACCTAGCTAAGAAAATAATAATTTGTTTTAATGACAGGATTGCCATCAAAATATACTTACTTTATTTCAGACAACATTCAATGCATTAAAAACTTTGCAAGTAGCAACGCGGCCTGATAATGGCATAAGTTTTGTGCATTCCGGGCTGTTTTTATGGCTGACTTTGATTGGCCTCTCTACAGAAGTAGACACAGAGGCTAGAAATGAAATAGATAAAATTCTTCAACTAAATGCTACTGCTGCGGTAAGTGATTTCGGCGGGGGATGTTTGTTTCTAACTAAGTCGACTCAGATTTTTTTTATACCTTCATACTATAAACTATAATGTATGTAGGCTTAATTTTACAGACATCTGTAGATAGATAGCTATACCATCTTTAAGGAATAAGAAGAGCCATGTAAGGTATAAGTTTTATACTAAAAACAAGAAATTATTCTCTAGCGTCTTTATGGAGAGGATTATTCGTTGCTTCATGAATCTTTTTTACTGTTTAAGGAATGCAAATGATAGGCACTAATTTCTTCAGCACAGGGATTTCGGTACCTACCTACCTAATAAGGGGAACAGAGATTTAGGGAACAGAGACCGAAAATGTTTTGTACCTACTAGTAATTAAAACTTTGTACCTACTGACAAATATTGCGTTATATGTGATGTGTAAATATAGCGTGCGTGACTTTGGCAGGGCCACAGTGGAATTTCGTGTTTTTGACCATGCCAGCATTTAGTCGGTAATTAGTCGATATTAATCGCAAAGTTACTAGAATTAGTCTGTGTCGCGGTTAAACAATTATAAGGGTTTGTTAGTGGTCCTGTTACAACGTATCACGTTACAGGCACGTAAAATTGAAACAAAATAAATTAGAAGTAGGTAGATATAGGTATATGGTTTGAAAGGGTTTTCAAAGTTCCTCACTTAGGTTTTTGTTGAAATTCTAATAAGTCATTAATGAAATACTTAATTAGGTAGGTAGGAAGTACCTACGAATTTATAAACCCAAAATAACTCTAGTGTCAGTCTAAATATTGGAGCTTTATTTTTAAAACTTTGTTTGATATTTATAAGTGGGTAGATATACCTACCTACCTAATTTCAATTTTATACCATTTATTGCTGCCAAATTAGCAAAAAAAACTGGTAGGAAAGTACCGACAGTAAATTTTTACTAAATAATAGTAAAATAATGTAGGTACCTACTTACTGTCAAAGCATCGGGAATTCTTCGTAGGTATCTTCGATTCCGTTTCTTTCTATACCCAGTAACCTACCTGAGAAAGAAACCTACAATACAGTCACGCGCGTCGCGTGTTGTATTGATATCATAATGTAAGGTAAACTACCTACTTCACTTATGAGTTATAGAAAGCTAGCTTACTAAATTTGAAACACGCGTATTTGCTAGAAATAGTGTGTAATTTTCTAGTAGGCACCTTACCTAGACAATATCCAATATATTTAAACGAGAAATTCTTGTATAAATATATATGTGTAATCAGGATCTTGTAAACGGTTCCAACGGCTTTAGTTACACTGGTGTAGTAAAACGGTGTGGCCACGAGTCTGTCGCGTTCGGGGGCGAGGTAAAAAATAAATAAAAAAAAAAACGTAAAATACTTAACTGAGCAAAGGTCGGTCACCTACCTGGGTGACTTACCTACTATGATTTTAAACAGACAATAGGTATAAAGGGGATATTACCAATAAACATGGTGAATATGAATATCAGTTTAAATAACTTATCAAGTTATCAGTCTAATAGGGCGGAAGTTTTAGGAGGGGTAGGGGGGGGGGTCTTTTAAGCTTTAACAGCTGACTTCTGCTCATGAATCTGAAAACTGAATCCACGGTTTTAGCATAGAATTTACAGAATATTTGTGTCGATGTGCGAAATTACCTACCTAACTTGGTTAGATTAATATATACCTACCTAAGTATATGCTTTTACTTTATTAGGAAAGGGAACAAATAATAACTGATTATATTGCATCGTTACCGGCTTGGACCGTCGATATGCAGTTTCATTGGGGTTCTCGACTGATAATGCGTAAAGGCATGCAACTCAGCGAACGTTTTCGAAGGGAAGCTGCATCACGATTGCGCTTGCAGATTGATTACTTCGAGGGGTCTAAACGCCCTGGCGACATGGCTGATATGCTTAACAAAATGGTTAGTCGTTGTAGCTATTAATAAATTAAGACGTATTTATTTAGGAAGGTGTAGGTAGGGGTGTAGGTAGGTAGGAAGGAACCTACCTACCTACACTCCATACATCAATTGTTGTTTTAATAACTTGTAGACAAATAATTTGCCTACCATTTATATAAGTAAATGATTTTTAAGATGAGTTTTTTTTATTTTCTAGGTTGAAGATGATTCTGGAGGAAGAATCCGAAACACCTTCGACGCTGAAGACTTAAATGATGTGGAAGCTCTTCTTGTTACCACTTTGTACATGAGAGCAAGATGGCGAACCGCCCCCACACTGCTTAATGGGACACACGCGTTCAATTCCAGTGACCTCCAACACCAAACTGTGCGCATGATTAGGATAAACGATGTCGTGAAATATGCGCGATTAGACGAATTGAATGCTGAGGTACGTTACAAAAATAACATATAATATTGTCGATTTTGTATTATTGAAACGTATTTAATTAAATATGTAGGTACTAATGAACATTTCACTACAATAGAATCGTTTTAGAAAAGGTCTTATACCATCTATCATTGGCATAGAATTTTGGAAACGATTCTACTGTTTTATTATGGTCTGACACTTCGGAAATATAATTAAATCTATTAATTGCTGTCACGAGGAATGTAACAAATTATTAAAATCAAATAAGTCAAGGTAACCACGATGGATAAGGCGCTATTAAGAATGCTGGAGAATTGTATCCAATCTGCTTTGGAATTACTTTCTTCTGTATTAGAACTGGGTCCGTCTTGAGTCAGTGTTTTAACGTCTCCAACGTCAGTAGGGTCGAACTCGGTGAAGACTATGTATTTGCCGGGTCCACTGTGCACCAAGCGGTTTACGGAGACCATCCATGTCGGAGCTGTTTCCACTCGCCGTCTCAGAGCCATCAGAAATAGGGTTTCCAAAATCCCAACAACTGTTATAATCATTGAATCTCGTAAGAACAATAAAATAATGGGCGTTTCTGCACTGTGTTTCGGTATATTGTATCCAATTTCAGTTAAAAACAGAAAATGACCGTAGAGACTGAAGCATATCAATATTAGCCTGGTATTATCCTTTACGTCCAATAGTAGAGAAACCAATGTCAACAGTACTATAACGATTGATGGAACTACTATGATTGCCGCGGGACCAGCTGCCATTCTCTTCAACATAAACGTGTATTTGAGCATTGGATATGTGCTATTAGGGCAGCAATTGTATTTCCCAGGTAGACGTTCGTGCGCAGTGTCCATTAGTTTCCATCCAGGCCCATTTTGAAAGTCGTCGAGTACAATCGGATTTTTTTGATAAAACGTAAAGTTGACTTGTTCCCCCGTATGCATCCAAGATCCGAAATATAATGTGCAATTTTGTTCATCGTAGGGCCATTTTTTCAACGATGTCCGGCAAATACCAGTGTGGGCTATATGTGGTACGCAAGTAACAGTACCATCGTGATCAACTAGGCAGGTTGTATAGATAGAATCGGAGTTCATCATCGAAGCATCAGCGTTGAAAAGAGCCATACGTGGTGTCCAAAATTCATGACTTTCCACTTGCAGCTCTTTGATATCACCGTAATCACCCGGAGTCCAAGTAAGGAACTCATCCTTCCAGGTTAACGCCACCCAACTGTGAAGCGTGAAAGTCTCTTCCTGAGCATCAAAGCTAATATATTTGATAGCAAACCGAACTTTCACGTTGACTGAGTTTCTGTGATCCTTTACTGGTCGAAAATCGTAATAGCTGCTGGCGCAGAATAAATCTTTGTGTAGTCTCGCTTCGTCGTGTAAAACTGGCTGCCTTTCAGCTGGACAGTCGTCGGCGGCTAGCACCAACGTGCACAGAGCCAACAGGAACGTAAGCGTAGCGCACGGTAACATGTCAGAAATATAACTGGCCGCAATTTGTTGTCCCCGATGTAAACCAATTTTAGGTATTATGTCTAGAAATATGATACTCTAAAACGCCCCCAAAGATAACTAGGTAACCATATTTCGATAGTTACAAATCACAGATGTAGAGAGGTAGATAGTTTGTATGTAAGTATGTATTTGTATAAGTATTTATTTCAATTTATGCATCTATCAAATTGCAGGCCATCGAAATATTCTATTACAATCCTGATTTGAGTTTTTTGATCTTGTTGCCAAATGAGAATTCGCTGAGACACTTAGCACACAAAATGTCTGAAACGAAGCTTGAAACTATTACTGACAAGATGCGTTCTGTTCGTGTTGCTACAATTCTGCCACTTTACACACTAAGAATGACTCTATTGCTGCCAAACAAATTGCGCTCCGTAAGTACTTGAGTGGGAGTTTAAGTACCTACAATTTTTTCGTTATAGAAAGAATTCGGCAGATGGAGATGTGTTAAAATTGTTATTTTCAGATGGGTATTTCCCGCTTAATGACCACGGATAATACAACGGAAATTGACTCAATACACATAACTCATGCAGTACAAAGGCTTATGTTCTGGGCGGAAGCGGGACGATACGCGTTCAAAGATGACGGTAGGTGGTGCAGAGTGGCGATTGTTTTATTTACGAAATAGGGCAGTTATGTACATATCTATTCATTGAAGGGTATTACAACTTGAGAACGGCTTGATCGATTTGGCTTGTTTTTTTTTTTGTTTTGTTGTCAAAACAAGTTTTTCGGAAAATCCACCGTAGAATTTTCAAAGTCGGTAAAAACTGAACGTCATTTTTTAGGGGGGTTTTGTATAAACTCAAGACTATAACGTTGCCGCGTTGTAGAGCGTGCATCACTCACTTGCCTATCTTTTTAGTATTAGAATTACACCATACATGAGGCACGAATATGTGATATCTATGGATGACACTTCGACAATCCCGTCCCCTTGAAGAATACATTTGAAAAAAAAATACGCGGCGAATTGAAAACTTCCTTAATTTTTTTTTTTCAATTATTTATTTTTTACCTTTTAGGTATAGAATGGGATGAGAAACCTGAACGAGAAGTGGTGATAGATCGACCATACATATTCTATGTTCGCTGGAAAAACATAACAATCATGAACGGAAACTTCGTTTTATAGCTATTTATCTAAGTGATGTTGTGATTTGATTTTAATCTTTGGGTAGTGGTAGTGGCCTTCCAAAGGCATGTCATCAAGGACGGAAACAAATAAAACCTACGTGTAATTACCTGTGTGGATACATTTAATTTAGGAGCTGTCCATTAATCACGTGGGGGGAGGGGTCCATAAAAACACGAAATATCACAAGGGGGAGGGGGGATTGTAATATATCACGTGTATTTATTTTTTCAGCAAACGCGCGATACTCAACCGAAAAGCGGCGAAAATTTTTCTATAATAAAATTAATAGATAGGTACTTGTATTAAGATTCTTTGTAGGTACTAAAAATACATGTGATATACGGAAGTCTTAAACTGTGGTGGTCCGTCCGGGGTGCCCCGTAGGTACATGATATTATATTAGTTTAGTGCATTTTTCATTTTTTAGTGTAAGCTACTAACATAGTCTTATAAGTATCTGTACTAACACACTCTATGGATCTTTGTTAGCTGAAAATAAAAACCTTTCATTCATTTCATTAAACCTCACCATGTGTCACTTGGTGATATTTGGTTTGGGTAAAAAAATGCAAAAAAAAAACACGTGGTTAATGGACGGCCCTTTAGATATAGGCCTATGCATACTTACTGGCATAGGTAAGTAAATGGGTACCTATGAAGTAAATTGGAAATGTTTCTACATAATATTTTACACATAAAGTAGGTAAGTATAGGTCATGCATGCATCTACAGACGCCAGACGCAGAATAGATAATAGTCCTACAGGTTTGTGAAACTAAACATGCCACAATACACGTCGCGACTGCCTGATAATTACCTACTATATTTTTGACTAGATAGTGTTATTTTAAAGTGTTTACCAACACTTAGAAAAATTAAATACGCTTTCGAAAGTTCAATACTCCCGGTGGAGTTTGAATTTACGACTGCCGCTGAACCGTAGCGGTGCTCTAATCAACTGAGCTACGTGAGCCGCACCGCCCCGGACTCCAACGATCTCTGATTTTTTTTAATTTGAGGGAGTGCGTTTGCTGGTATCCTCAATAATCGCAAAATTCAACATAATATTATGGATTTTGTGCATTATAGAAAGCAACACATTATTTTCTTTTTCCCAAATTAAAAATCCTTGTTAGGCTAGCTATTAAAGTTGATTGTTTTGTGCCTACATAAAACGCCCTGACGCGCGCGTTGAACGCTAATGGTAAATGAGTCCATATATTACGAGACCACGTATTACACGACCCGATATTACGAAGCCAAAATGTACTCGTAATACGTGACTGTGTAATATTTGGTCGCGTAATACAGGTCGTGTAATACGTGGTCGTGTAATATTTGTCCGCGGTGATATTACGAGTCCATATATTACGAGACCACGTATTACAAAGACATTGCCATAGACCTATAAAACCACAGAGTGGTTCGTCGTAACCAAGTAAAATGGGTAGAATTCGTTTCTAGCACTCGCCGGCCGCTGCCGCGGCACCGCTCGCTTCGCTCGTTCGGCTCGTGCGTTGTGGTCGCAGTTCTAACATAAACCTAACCTATCCATGTTGGTTCTGGGTAGGGGGTGTTCTGGATGGGTCTTTATATGCTGCCCTAAAGACCACGTATTATTATGACCTGACGTCATGCGCCCCGCTTCAGGAACGGGACGCGTCATGTTACCGGAACATGACACTTTTGTGTGAATGCAGGTGTTTCATCAATTAACTAGACGATATCGCACCAAAAATGTAATAAAGAAAGTCCGAATAACTTTTGAACTTTCACACACTCACATAGACAGCACAATTCATAGAGACGTTTGAACCACTCTGTGGTTTTATAGGTCTATGGCAATGTCTTCGTAATACGTGGCGGTGTAATACGTGGTCTCGTAATAAGTGGTCGTACATTATTTGTTCAAACCTATAATACGAAGCCTGTACACGTAATATCAGGTCGTGTAATCCATGGCGTCGTAATCCATGGCAGCGTAATATCATGTACACGTATTATTGGCTCCCCGATTTGAGCACAGTTCTAACAAGATAGGTAAGTACCATTTTTGAGCAGATATTTTTTTTAGTTTTTCGTGAAAATGACCCGGTTAGAAATCGAAATCTTACGTTAAAGACTTAAGAACATTTTTTTATGACCAGCCTTTGAAACTATTCCTATAGATAAAGAATGAGCTACTTTGCCATTTAAATGTGAAAATTATTACTGCATGATTAGCTATCACGGTTCATGAGTAGGTAGGTACCTACAGCCTGGTGACAGACAAGCGGACAGTGGAGTGTAAAATGGTCCCGTTTTCACCCTTCGGGTACATAACCCTAAAGACGACATCTACATGTATTTCAATTTCTAACAGGGTAATTTATAATCCGGGTCACAATCCCCATAATTAATAAGTATGTAAAATATAAAATAGCAGAAATTACCCACGTAATTATACTTCAGAACATAGAGATTAGTTGTATTATTAAGAATAAGATGGCGTCAAATGAATTCATACAACCAACCAACTATGAGCATAATGCATTACTCATTCATTCATTACTCATGAAAACAGCTCTTAAAATACTGTAGTGTACATGCATTTGTATTTGTATTTCAACAGAAGCTCAACCAATAAAAACTAAACTTTTATTAGAAAAATTATATATTTACTGACGAATACTAAAGTAAGTATAAACATAAAAGATAATAAATATAATACAAAAGAACAAATAACTTAATTTAGACTTACATCCATAATTGTAATGAATTTAAATGTTGGTGGTTATAAGAAATCATGTGTTGCATTGCTCTTAAAAATAACTAATTAGACTAGCTGTCAACAACTTCATGTGTATTTTGGAATACTGCTTCCTGAAATAAAAAAGAAACACTATATAATTAAAAATTATAAAGCGAACAGAGCTAATACATTAGTAGGAGAGGTAAACAAGTGTTAGATGCATAGAAAACTACACTAAGTTTAACACAAGGATAAATGAATAAAGTCAATAAGAGAAGATTCTTTTCCTTATGCAGAATTTATTAAATTGAAAGTTTTTAAGTGTAATTACATTTAAACATATCTTGACACTGCCATTATAAATACTTGTTGACTAGTATCATAAATAACATTATAATACACACACGAAATAACAGATATCTATCATCGACGATTGCTAGCCACTACTTTAGCCGATGGAATATTATAATATGTAAAATGTAAGCTGTAATTATATTTTATAACATTAATTTTCGTATTTAGATATGAACTACATACAATTTACAAATATTTACCAAATATAACACTCATTTTTTAACAAACATTTAATTAAATTAGTGTTGTAAATCGATCGATACTATTGATTGTCTAGATAAGATTAACATCGTTTAAATAGACGAATCGATATCGAATTTTACCATCGATAATTCGGCAACACTAAATTGAGTTAACAGTGGAAATAGTTTCATTCAAGTGACAATTTTAACTAAGCATTGGTGTTTTAGAGTGGACAATAACTACTTACTTAAAAAATTGAAACCTTTCATAGTGATGTACCTAGCCTATAATTGTTACAATTAGCATTGTTATAAGTACTGAAGGATAATAAATAACAAATTAACTAACCACATTAAAATGTTTGAGATGAATACGTTATATAAATTGATATATTTATACTTAAGCAGACAATTGAAGCAAATTTTAATTAATAACAATGTCTGATGATTTTTTTGATATAGGTATCTAAATATTAATTTGGGTAATACTTAACAAGCCACTTAAAACCACAGTTAACGTCGCTCTCGATGTTAATGTCATATGGTCCTACCTCACCGGGACGCACCATGGTAACATCGCCTTCTACGTATCCATGGCTAATTCTGGCTACCCTAGGTCGTCGAATAGAGTAGCCACTGGCTACTTGTCTGTCACAAAAAAACCGTTGGACACTGAGTGAGGCGCAGCTTATAAGTATACAATAATTTACTGGCTACTGTGGCTACATCGCCAAGACGCCAGAGTATCCAGTCTCCACAAAGCGCTCCTTTTTTCGTGGCTACGCTTCCAAACTGGCGACGACATCGCCACATGAGTTAACTTCTATACATTTCTATACGAATGAGATGGAAACGTAGCCGGCAACGTCGTCATAGCATCTCGGTGAGGTAGGGCCCTTAAAATTGACACATACCTACTTACTAGAGAGTATAATCAACTCACTGGAAGTTCAAACAACAATTTCTACATTCTACATGGAGCTTTCCCTCATAACAATTTACAATTTATTTTTATCATAAGTCTTCACATTGGTCAAAAGGTCGTTGTCCAAATGTAAAAATGTGAATAGGGCAACAAAATAATCTAACAAATAAATATAACGGTACTCAGTACCTTACGAAAAATATTTTATCAATTTAAAAACCATGATTGAATTTCTTCACGAAACTTTCAGCTAAAGAGTTCATTTATAAAGAGAATTCATCTAAAATTCTATACAATATTAATTTGCAAGCTAGTAATATTAAACTAAATTAAATAAGCCTACGTAAATAAACATATTAAAAACTTATTCTAATGTCCTAACTTAAAGGACTACCTACTTTAAATAAGATAGGGTTTTTTCATTGGTCCTTAACAGTTTTCCAGTAAGTATTTTAAAAGTCGCAAAAGTTTAATAAAAACTGATATAGTACATTGCGATACAAGTGTGGAAAGTTGATCATTCCATAGAGGCGGTTTATGACGCGCGAGCGGAACGCGAGCGTGGCAAAAGCCGAGATGGAATGATCAATTCACACGTGTATCGTACGACGTTTTTTATCACAGTTGCGAATAAAAAAAAAGACTTGTTAAAATTTTAATAATAAAAAGTTTTTAAGAATTTTAGGTTATGTTTACTATTTTTTGTTAATTACACTTCCTAAAGGCTAGGCAAAAGACTTTTAACCTATTCAGCGTCTGACATACAATATTTTTTTAGGGTTTTTTTTCATTTGTTTTTGCGTCGGCGGTTAAAAACAGAATACCTATAATGGTGAGGAAAAAATACATTTATGTACCTAAAGAAAAAACAAAATAAAAACAAAACTCAATTTTTAATTATTTTCAAAGACGTCATCACGTAATATTATCGTTCGTTATCAGACTTTAGAGACAACCTTTTGAAAAGAAGAAAAAAGGTACCAACAAAGAGTTTTAAGCCAGCAAGGCTTAAAAACTCTTTGGATGGTACCTTTTTCTATACATCAAAACAGTATAACCCAGATAAAGGAGATCATTCATGTTTCTAACAAAAAATACCCACAAAAAAAAAATGCCGGCCAGTAATAAAAATTGTTTCTATCTTGTAGAGAATAACATTTTAAACAATGTTTACTGAGGCAACAAAGAGCTACGATCAAAAATCGTTGAGTTATTTTACATTGAAAACCCAAAAAATGCATTTTATAGAGATCCTTTTGACCATTTTTAAGATCCCACTAAAACTTCTGAAAGGGTTATTGGATATACCAATTTATATAAATATAATAAAAACAGACAAAGCTTATCCATTTACTACTTATTTTTATATTTTTTCTGTAGTAATATCTTAAAAGTGGTCAAACGGATCTCTACAAAATCCATTTTTTTGGGGTTTCAATGTAAAATAACTCAACGATGGTTCATCGTAGCTCTTTGTTGCCTTAGTAAACATTGTTTAAAATGTTATTCTCTACAAGATAGAAACATTTTTTTTTTTGGCCGGCACCTTAAGTTTTGGGTACGATTTGAACGATGTCCTTATGAATGTTTCATCTACTATATGTCATTAGCAATTTGACATATCGGGATGACGTATTATTTTAGCACTAGTTGGATTTTTTTTTATTGCACGCGTGTATAATACGTTGCATTATGAGCCTAAAAGCGGTTTAATAAGATCCACTTTATGAGCAACTGTGATAAAAATTATATTTTCCGAAAAAGCGTTATTTGAAAAAAGTCATTTTATACTACATTAATTAGGTAATTTAAATTGTTGCACGAAAACAGACGCTGCTCGATGCATACATTTTCCGGTACTGCCTGTGACGTCACAGGCGTGGCCATTACGTTCGTGTCTCTTTTAACCATCAGACAAATAACCTTCAATTTATTTTTCAAAAATAAACATTTGCAACATATTTTAAATATAAAAAAAAATATTGTAGTTATTGTTAATCTATTAGCAACCATTTCCATTCCAACATACTTTATATTTCATAATTGCAATTGTCAAGTACCGAACCTTCCCCATCTTATAGAAAATATTTTTTAAACAACCGATAGAACATATAATAAGATACATTTAAGTTAATTGTGACCAAAACCAAGCATCCTTCACCTTCAACTATGGCAAGATGTGATGTGAATTTAAAGAGGAAGCCATTATATTACCAATAAGTATAGACCATCATAGACACTTAGGCCCTTTTCCCACGAGGCTATTGACTCGCCATTTGTGCCTACTAAGCGTAGTTAGTCGCTCACTCAAGTACGCGTCCCATAAAAAACTCAACAACAAGATAAAATTAATGAATAAGATTTAGATAATCCGCACATCAGGTTAAAAACGTAGCAATATCTGGGTAAGTATGCGATAAGTGATGTCGAGTTAACAGCCCGTCAAATTATTGTTTTTTTTAAATTCCCAAGTTATAAAATCGAAATCTAACATTATTTTGTTAACCACGCCTTCAAAACATATTTTTTCTAACTACTAAAACCTTAATTATGCTATGAGAATTAAAACGAAAGTGGCGTTCATGAATTACCCGTCAATTATTGTTAATAACACTGTTATTTTAATTTAGTTCTGTTGTTCTAAAGGCGCGGTTTACAAAATAATGTTACACTTTGTTTTACGACTGGATAATTTTTACAAAAAACTGATTTTCACGGGGTTCGCTATTTGTCGAGTGGGTTTACAAGTTACAATATACTCGTGGGAGCAAGTGTTTATACATACCCACTTATTCTACATACGCGTTATAGAAAAAATATTGTGATGCTAGGAAAAATCTCAGATATCTACTCTACAAAATGAAAAGTTGTTATCACGTTACTTGGCCGCTGTATTGTATGGGCGCCAATGTGGTACAAACTCGTAGGACAGTCTCTATGATTTAATACTTTGTTTTTTATTAAAAGGTAGGTATTTTAATTTTGTGTTTTATTTGGCGATATCTACTATCTATCTAGACAAAAACCATTTCAGGAACTTGTATGGCCATTAGCTGCATTAGCTTTGACATAAATAGCTTTAAAAATTAAGGCAACTAGAAATAGCTGCAAAAAGAAAATTAATTAATTTAACTCCAACTAAATTTTACATAATACCATAATACTGTCTCAAAGTTCACAATGGTAGAAATACACAAGTGTAACGACGGATCAGGCCTTGAGAACGAGGGCGCCGCCGGAGGAATGAAGGCGCGTTTAGGCCAAACTGGGTCAATAAGGTCATTGACACATTAATTTTTCTTCTAATTTCCATGGAATGTTATAGGAATACACAATTACGAAACTTTCAATCCTTAGAGTTACAATATGCTGCCCTAATTTTGACGTAGTTTACTGATTAGATTACACAATGTGCCAAATCAATATGCCCTCAATCCCTGATGCTTTATCTTACAGGAAATTATCCTAGTATAGAGAACAGTCTCTTACAAAGTTATTATTGTTAGAATTTTTTAATTTTATCTTGAATTGATGCTTTTGTGATGAAAAAATAAACAACAATATTATTATAAAAAAACTTTGTAAAATTTTCATTGATTTTACATAATTTTGCTAGTAAAAACGAACTGTCTCTACTGTTCTTCACACACTGGCAAAATTAGAGGAACGCCTAGGAATTTGGGTTGTGACCTTTTCGACTTCTATGTTTAAATGTATATTTTATTGTTTTTTTCTTTTATAAATACCTAATTAAACTGTACCTAATTAGTTTCACTCTTCTGTACTAATTAAAAAACTAGAGAGTAACGATATTTTTTTATTTGGTCCTACCATGTAAAATAAAGGAGTGAGCCCCTTTTTGTATGGAAGAATTTCGAAATAATGAGTATCATCCGCGTACTTGTTCATACAAAAAGAAATAGCTTTTTTTCTCCCATTAATAGTGTCCGATTTCGATTTTCGTGTAGGTAATTAATTCATTATCATTATTACGCGGTTGCTCAATAATATCATTTTTTTTACAATTTAAGGCATGAAAAGACGTATGCTAGAGAACGAAAATTCCAACATCCTTTTAAAGGACAGTGAAAAGTGTTACAACCGAAATAGGCGATCCTTCTATTTTCCGGTGTGTTTATCTAAGACTATTTGATAATGATAACTGTGGCAGGTAAAAATATCACTTGCCCTTAAATAAATAAAAAAATACAGAGAGCAATTTAAACTTCAAAATCCATTTTTACGATGGAAATTATTGCTTATGCATGAATTAATTCATAGTGAACAGTTTTGTTTCTAGCAGAGCTATGTCACAAGTTAAAATAGATACTATTGACATTATAGTAGGAAAATAGAATAATTATACAGAATTAATTAACTGTGTGGTATTTTTATACATTGACAATTTCTCATTAAGATAAACAAGCTCAACCAGTTTGGGCAATGTAGGTAGATTTATTCAATTGCTTATTAACACAAATTGTAACATTTGTATATGACTTTAAAAACTTGAACAATATACTTTTCAAAAGCATATCAGAATGATTTTAGTTTTAGGAGAATGTTTTGTGGACAAGTCAATGCTTAAATAAATTAAATTACTTCAAAATATTGGGAGCAGCTTGCTCCTTTGCCCATTGAGGTCTAATACCAGCACATTGGATGACCTGATGGAGGCCAACGCTGCTGCAGTTACAATTGGGCAGAAAAGATTTAAGTGGTTGAATGTTAAAAAAATAGAACCTTAAAATACTTAAACTTTGACCATTAATGATTTTTTTTAAAACATGCCATATCTAGTGTGTTTGTTATGTCTCAGAATACAAGTTACTCAGTCTGTAATCAGAAACGAGCATGTTATCTCAAGATAAGGAAAACCTCAATACCTACATTTACACTTTTTTTTATTACAACATTGACAAAAGCTAGAACAGGATATTAACAAATTGATCTCAAGATATTATATGTATAGATTAGTATAGAAGTACATGAAAAATAAGTTTGTCTTTAACTCTGTCGACGGATGGGTTCATTGCTCTCGACTCATTACACAAAGCATGACTTTCTAAACAACTCTAGTCAAAGTAAAGTTAGTGACTCTTGCACTGTACATATTCAGAGCCAGTGAAATACTCATCTTATAGGCACATTCCACTCAAGCTAAATAATTCATTTGAAGTGTGCAGTAAATCAATATCCTTAGAAAGTAATTTTATACTTTTCTCTTAAGTTTATGATTCATCTGAATTTGAACCGACATCCAAAAAAATACTTTCTAACAATAACAATGTTACTGTTCAATGAAATTGTTACAGATAAGTTTCATAAACATATGGTTAAATAATGATTTCAATGTAGATAAATGTATTATTGTGTAATTCCGTAATTGACCCCACCTGTATTTAGGCCGGTGTTCTCGGAGGCTCCACCGGGCCCCGCCGAAGGCATGGGCATCGGCATCGGGATCGGTGGCGCCTGATCGGGCTTGGGCCTGGTCTCACCGCCTGGCTGCGCGGTGACGGGCTGCTGCACGCCGTCCGAGTCATCCCGCTCCAGCGTGTGGTAATCCCCAGACTCTTCCGGTGGACGCGGCTTGCACTTCCCGCAGCAGCAGTTGCAACAGCAACACAGGCAACAGCAGAAGTAACATCCGGTTAGGATTCCGCAAACGATAAATAATGCTTTGCACCACGTACTGGTCACTACGAAATAGGCGTTGACGTTTTCTTCTCCGAATTGTTCAGCGATGTACAAGCCGAGGGATCCATAGTTGTCGTAAATGTTTCGTTTCGTAGCGTCGCTGAGGATGGTATGTGCACGGTTTACTTCTTTGAACTTCTCCGCAGCTTCGGGGTTGTTCGGATTTTTATCAGGATGATATTTTAACGCTAATTTTCTGTAA
This sequence comes from Idaea aversata, assembly GCA_907269075.1. Classification (NCBI taxonomy): domain Eukaryota; kingdom Metazoa; phylum Arthropoda; class Insecta; order Lepidoptera; family Geometridae; genus Idaea; species Idaea aversata. Next base: position 8,475,740 of record OU026084.1, read on the forward strand.
CTTTTTTTGACATCATCAGCCGTTGCGGTTTTCGGAACTTGGAGTATCTGATAAAGACTATCGCCTGCAGTAGATAATTTCCTTTTATCCATTATACCAACAAAAATGTAATGTAACTTCCTTGATTAAGATAAAACAATTAAAAATTGTAAGAAAAGACTTGCAAATCGCGTCGTAAATGAAGGATGCGCTAATGCCAAGGACAGATTAAAAAAAGAAATGTCAGTGTAGCAAGCAACAATCAAATGATTTAAAGTTTCGGCGGGAACAATTTTAACAATATGTCGTACAGTTATTTCGTAATTTTGATAGAATATTAAAGTTCCATGAAAGTTCACAAGGGCAGTGAAAATGAAGATTAGTGTTGAAGGTGGACTTTCCTTGCTTATTTGAATTAATTGGCCCCATTTTGTGAATGCTTATTATAACTTGACACTGGCTACATGCACAAGTCGCATGAAGCCAAAATTAATTTAAAAAAAAGTTATTTAAAGCTCGCCGCAAACGAAAAATATTTTAAGCTAGCAGCTGATGAGTCATAACATGGTCATAACCTTAACACAGGTGGCCATTTGTACGAACGTCAAATTCTATGGGCCATTTGCACTGTGACTAAATTGTGGTAAGGAAAAAACCCCTCCTTAACCCTTACAAGCTAAATGCCCATGGAAAGAACTTACTATCATGCTATTAGATTCTGCCCAGCTAGTCCCGTCGAAGAAATATTAAATTCTTCGATAAGTTTGTTCCCTGTAGAGTATGCTAAAGCGGCGCTATGATAGCTTGGTATTTAATAAGAAATACTCCGCTCATGGTCATGCACGTCATGCACCCACTTCGACCTTTGATCATCCTTCGACCATTTCGACCACCAGACTGACTTTACATAGGAACATAGATTAAGAATTATTATTCTCGAAACGTCAAGGAAGTTGTAACCTCCTTGCGAAGCGTACTTAAGGCCCTAAAATCCTGGTAGAATTTATAGTTTGTGGCGTGCTTTATTAAAATCAATGAATCACAGATTCACAGACTTCGAGCTAGTATTTTTTTAAATGTTTGTTTATTACCGTGTACCTACTTAATCTACTCATTCTGGCATTGTTTTAATGGAAAAATTCAAAATAATATACTGTAATTCATCGTCGTAATCGTAATAAGTATTTGAAATACGAACCATTATCACAGCAGCGGTTTATTTATTTCAGATATTTGTGTTAAAACGAACGAAAAACACAGGTTATGAAGTCATGCTAACAGCTGAAATGACTCTTACCTAAATATTTTCTAAAATGTCTAAAGCTTCTACGAAAAGAATTGAAAAGTTTACTATACTCTGATTGTAACCAGAAATGCAAGCCCTGACAATGAGAGGTCGAGGATTGTTCAAAATTTACCAGAACGCATTAGTTCGACGACCGTATTTAGTGCAGGCAGTTCAAACTGGGGCTCTAATGGGAGCCGGCGATATGATATCACAAACATTTATAGAAAATAGATCTGTAAAGGTGCTGGATTTTAAAAGAACAATGAAATTCGCTTCAATAGGATTATTTATTGGGGTAAGTTGAATCTTTATAGTCAGTCTTTCCTTTAACCTTTTATGCATTTTTCGGGTTTCATACCCAAAGAGTAAAAACGGTTCAGACAGACAGATAGTGGGGTCTTAGTAATAGTACTAAGACCCCACTATCTGTCTGTCTGTCACCAAGCTGTATCTCATGAACCGTAATAGCTAGACAGTTGAAATTTTCACAGATGATATAATATATTTCTGTTACCGCTATAACAACAAATACAATGGTATGGAACCCTTCGTTCACAAGTCCGACTCGCACTTGGCTTATTTTATCTATTTTAATAAAATTAGTAACTCTTTCCAGGGTCCTGCTCTTAGAGTATGGTATGGACTGTTAAACAAACACATTGGATCCAAAGGGAAATCAGTAGCCATACAAAAAGTGTTTGTCGATCAAGTGATATTCGCACCAACATTTCTATGTATATTATTAGTGGTTGTAGGAGCAATGCAAGGCAAGTCATGGAATCACATCAAAAAGGATTTGGATCATAACTATTTTGATGTCCTCAAAACAAATTATTACATTTGGCCGTGGGTTCAACTTGTAAATTTTTATTATATTCCTTTACAGTATCAAGTTTTACTTGTTCAGTGTGTAGCTTTATTCTGGAATACCTATCTTTCATGGAAAACAAACAAAGATAGGCTTTTAGATCAATAATGTGATGTTCAACAGTTGCTATGTAGTTCCTATCTATCAATTTAAAGGTGTATTAATAAATACCTAGGTAATTGTTAGCTAATTAAATCTGTAACAATAAAATCTCAATAAACCACCTACAGTATTGTTTTATTATTGCTTAATAAGCAAAGAGGATATAAGTAATCACTACCTACGTGTAAATAAGTAGGTACCTACTGCCATAGCATACTAAGTACCTATTGAATTACAGAAAAACATCACTTTCAGCAAAATGGGAGTTTAGAAATAACTCTGTGCATGGCTCCCGATCCAAGATGCAACCTTGGTAATATGAGAATATAAATACTAACGTAACCTTGGTGGTCACAAATGACTCTTATCCCAGAAAAATTAATGAATGAGAAAATAAATATAATAGGAAAATATTATAGCAGTACCATTATTCACTAAGGTTCAAGTCGTTGGGCGCGCGTGATTAGGGGCGGAGGGGGAGAGGTTTTTGTATGGCAATCTCGCCCTAATCACGCGCGCCCAACGACTTGAAGCTTAGTGAATAATGGCCCAGATATAATTAAAAGGGCAGGTAGTAATTCAATGGGCTGTTTAATACATCATTTTTTGTTGATTCGTCGAGGTTTCGTTAAACACGCTTTTGATGCCGTGGTTTAGTTTTACGAGAAAACGGAAGAAAGATAAAAGAAGTAAACATCAAATGAGGCTGTATGGCCTAAAAGCCTTACACCTGCCCTTTTGAGGGTTAGAAAAAAAATCACAACACAATTAATTTGTCGGCTTGTCAGTCACTGTCAAAACTGTCATTCTGTCGAGATCTTAGCAGTCTGTGGTCGAGTGCTCTTGAGTGGTCGCCAAAGAGTAAAGTAATATATAAGAAAAAAAAAGGCGGGAAACGACGAAAGAGAGTAGGCGCGTTTTTTAATTGAGAAAATTTTCAAAATTAATATTATTAGTTTTATAGCGATCAGGAGGGTGAAGTTTTTGTTTAATGTTTATATTTTAATTAGCTTAGTTGTTTATGTAAATATTTCTTCTAGTGGGTAAGTTTTTTTAGTATATTTAGTTAGAGGGGGCGGCGATGAACAAGCCGCCCGACCAACCTGACCCCGGAGGTGGATCCATGGACATGGACCCACCTCCTGCGGGATATTTTGTGACATTGTCTGAATCAGGAATGGAGTCCGATGGCTCTTCATTGTCGAACAAGTCATTTAGCGGGTCTACTACATCGAATAACAAGGGTACAAAGAGGCAGCGTTTGCATGCTAGTAAGAAATGCAAAAATTGTAGAAAAAAGAAAAAGCTTAGTAAACATGCAAACACTGTCGAACCAAATACCTTATGTGATTGTTCAGATAAAGATAATATTATTGTCGAACATCCACCTCAAAATTGGAACTCCACTGTTACACACGATTCTACTCCTCCCATAGTTGCACCTGGTCCTGCTCATACCAATGTAACTAATGATGGCACAACTATGCGTCCACCGCCTGTTGCTCGTACGCAGTATGAGTCTACAGATGTTTCTCCTTTTTTAATTCATGTACAAAAAGACACCACTAACTTAGATGATAGTTACACATTGCACCCCATTACATTTGGCAAATTTCTAACAAAACATAATTTTTATAACATTGTAAATGGAAGTGTAAAACGTATTGGTCGCAATAGAATGTCTCTCTCCTTTACCAACTATTTAGCTGCAAACAACTTTTTGACTAGTACAAAATTACCCGAAAACAAATTTAAAGCTTTTATTCCATCGTTCAACATAACGAGACAAGGAATTGTTCGTGGTGTACCTACTGACTGGACTGACTCAGAAGTTATGGAAAATATTAACTTGCCATTTGGGTGTGGAAAGGTTTTAAAAATGAGACGCTTAAACTATAAAGTCACTGTAGACGGTAAGCCAACCTGGAAACCGTCCCAAACAATTGTTCTTACTTTCGATGGACAGGTGCTACCAAGGCGCATTTACATGTGCTATAATGCATTACCAGTAGAACTATACATTTATCCAACTATTCAATGCTTTGCATGCTGCCGTTTTGGACATACCAAGGTACAATGTCGATCTAAACCTAGGTGTTACAAATGTGGCGAAGGTCACGATGGTTCCTCATGTAAAATTGAAGAAGACCTTGTATCTTGCCTCCTGTGTGGTGGTAGTCACTGTGCTACAAGTAAATCATGTCCTGAATTTTCAAGACAAACTTCAATTAAAAAAACCATGGCAGACTCTTGTATATCTTATGTCGAAGCGTCTAAATTACATCCTGCAGTGCATAAGTCGTTTGTAGATGTTTTGAACGGACGGAGGGTCTCTAAAGACCAACTGTCAAATAGTCCACAACATCGTAACTTCACACAAAGCACCTCACCCACAACATCATACAAAAAGACAGTGTTTTTAAAACCACATACCCCTAAAAAATCTTATTCTTCCACTCAATATGATCAAGTTGCCCATAAACAATTAGTTAAAGACTATGACATGCCGTCACCCAGTAATGGATGTGCATTGAGATCACCTAATAATAATATGAATGTATTCGATATTATAACTACTTTAATTAATTCTTTCTCTCAGTCCCATCTCATTAACCCTGACCACGCTGCCATTATGATTGAAGCTATCAATAAAACTACAGTACACAATGGATCACAAAATCCACAAAATACTACAGTGGAATTGCCGTAGTATTAGAAGTAAGAAAAGTGATTTCACTTTTCTTCTTAATAAGTACAAGCCATCAATAGTTATTTTGAATGAGACCTGGCTAAAACCAGGTTCTACATTTAAAGTATCTGGCTATTCCTGCCTGCGCAGTGATAGGCCAGATGGTTGCAGTGGTACTGCACTTCTTGTAAATAGTATAATTTCTTTCAAACTTCACCCTATCCCTTCTTCTAATAATGGCTTTTGTATAGTAGCAGCTATTGTAAATAATATATGTATAGTATCTATTTATATATCTCATCCTTCACAAAATATTTTCCTTGAACTTAATAATATTATTCATAACTTACCTAAACCTCTTATGTTGTTTGGTGATCTCAATGCACATCATACATTGTGGGGGTGTTCTAAGACAGATTCATATGGTAACCTCGTTGTAGATATACTCGATAATTATAATTTATGTGTGTTGAATACTGGCTCTCCAACCCTCAGAACAAAACCTACAGAAGCTATAAGTGCAATTGACCTTTCACTCACTTCCTCACAGTTTTCTGGTCTATTAACTTGGGAAACTCTTTCATCATCTTTTGGCAGCGATCACTTCCCTATACTAATTACATTCCCAAACAACAATATCCAGCATAATGTTGACCCTAACCCACGTAAAAGATACAGAATACCAGATAATAGTAAATGGCATTTATTTGGAGATTATGTAGAGAATAATATATCTAGCTTACCTTCAACATCTAACTCCTCTGAAGAGGTTTGTTCTGATGCTTTTTCTAACTTAATCATAGAATCAGCTGATAATGTTTATACTACCAGAAGTAAGTCCCAATTAATTCCTTCACCCCCATGGTGGGACAGTGACTGCACTGCAGCAGTTAAGCAAAGAAAGAAAGCTGAATTAAAATATAAAAATGAGATGACACTTGAGAATTTTAATAGTTTAATGGAAGTGATGAGTACAACTAAAAATCTTTTGAAAGAAAAACGTTTCTTGGGCTGGAGATCGTTTTGTTCTTCAGTCTCTCCGAATACCCCTGCAAGTATAGTCTGGTCTAATATCAGAAGGTTTAAAGGTGCGATGTCTGAGAGGTCCTTTACTACGTTACCACCATCTCAAACGTCTGAATATTTGGACAATTTGGCTCCTCCTTTTGTACCAGAAGCAGAGCTAGTCATTCCACATAGACTACAAAGCCATAGTGACGATCCTACTGGGCTCGGCTCTCCTTTCACGTTAGATGAGCTGAAAGGCATTTTAACTTATCTTCGTGATTCAGCACCAGGAGAAGATGGCATAATTTATAGTTTTATCTCGAACCTTGCAGAAAACAGTTTACAATATTATCTTGACATTATCAATTCTGTCATGTTGACAGGTGACATTCCGTCAGCATGGAAATCCCAACTAGTGTTGCCCATTTTAAAACCTCATAAATTACCGTCAGATATTTCCTCGTTTAGACCAATAGCGCTCTCGTCAGTTATTGCGAAAGTAGCCGAACATCTTGTGAAAAATAGGTTAGAGTTTTATATTGAAAGCAATAATTTATTATCGGATTCACAATACGGGTTCCGCAGAGGAAAGAGTACACTGGACAACTTAAGCATTTTTGTCACTGATATTAGACTTGCTTTTACACAAAATCATATCGTTGTTGCCGCCTTTTTAGACATAAAATCTGCTTATGATAACGTTCTTTTAACCGTCCTAAAGAATAAACTTCATAAATTGAATGTCCCTATTTTACTCATCAATTTTATAATCAACATACTATCTGGCAGACAATTATCCCTAAATTCTGATCGCCGAACTCTTTGGAGAGGTCTACCTCAAGGCTCAGTACTTAGTCCTCTTTTATATAACATCTACACTAATGACCTTGAGAATTCATTATATAAATCGGCTAATATTTTGCAATATGCAGATGACTTGTTATTGTACTGCGTGAACCAGTCTGCTACTCAAGCTTCTTCAGATCTAACGAACTCACTAACTTATTTGAAGTCGTGGTTGAACAGCAACGGCTTGGAACTATCAATAAACAAGAGTTCTGTAGTTTGGTTTACTCGACATAGGAATCCACCTCCTCTAGAAGTGAAATACGATAATACAGCTTTACCAGTCGTGTCACATGTTAAATTCTTAGGTGTAGTGTTAGACTCAAAATTATCAGGGTCTCAACATGTTGATTACCTAGTGAATAGGTGCGAACAGACTTTGAACATCTTGAGATGTCTTGCTGGGGTCTGGTGGGGTGCCCACCCTTACTCCCTGAAACTTATTTATAATGCCCTCATTAGAAGTGTTTTGGATTACGGAACCTTTTTGTTAGAGCCTTGCAATCAAACTGCTTTAAAAAAATTAGATAGTATTCAAGCTAAAGCTCTAAGAATTGTTGCAGGGGCTATGAAGTCCAGCCCTCTAAATGCCTTAAGGGTAGAATGTGCAGATCCACCCCTTCACCTAAGACGACAATTTTTATGTGATAGGTTCTTTTATCGTGTCCTTCAATTTTCCAATCACCCATTAATTCCCAAGCTTTATAACTTATCTCAACAATTAAATACTCCCTATTGGACACACAAAAAAACTCCATGCTTATGTATTAGTTGGGAAAGATTTTTATCCATCCAAGCACCTACTTACATGTCACCTCGTTTACCTATTTTCAATAGTAATTTTAAAGCCTTAACCTCTTCTTTAGAAGTTCATGACAGTATAGGTATTGGCAAAGATACTCCTAACGCTCAGCAAGAATTTAACTTTGCTGTCGATTCTGAATGGCCACATTGGCATCAAATTTTCTGTGATGCTTCGAAATTATCACGCGAGGGCTGTGTTGGAGTTGGAGTATTTCACAAGCAGAGTAACATAGTTCAGAAAATCAAATTACCTCCTGAATCGTCAGTCTTTACTGGGGAATGCTTTGGAATACTCAAATCCATTGAATTAATTTTGCTCATGAAACTTAAAAAAACAGTTGTCTTTACAGATTCTAAAAGTGCTCTTCTAGCTTTGAAACGTTTCTCACTTAAATCTTGTAAGTATTTTCCATTAATTTTTGAGATAAAGGACAAAGTGTACGAATGTACTTTGAGGGGACTTTCTGTTGTTTTTGTTTGGATTCCCGGACATTCTGGTATTCATGGGAACTGTAAGGCTGATGTTCTAGCCAAAGATGCGGTGCAATGTGGTGACTTATTTCCGTACTTGAATTATCCCTCTGATTTAGCATCAATACCCTCTACATACATGTATCATGCCTGGAACGAATTATGGATAGATAGTGTCCGGAAAAAAGGCAGATACTACTATCAAATTCAACCGTCAATTTCGAATAAACCATGGTTTTTTAAAATCAAACTTTCCAAGACTTCCACTACAATTTTAACAAGAATGCGTCTCGGTCACGTTTGTACACCATCTCACCTTGCCAGACTTGGTATTGTGCAGAGTGCCGCGTGTGACTGTGGGGAGGAGGATAGCGATGTCAACCACATTTTCCTTAATTGCCCGTTGTTCGATAATAGTTTTCTCTACGAAACGTTGGAATCTTTACATGTGGCTTTACCTACACAATTAAACATCTTACTTTCGACCAATGACCCGCATATATATCTAGCATTATCTAATTATATATCCTTAGATAACATTAAAATATAAACTTTTATTTAAATATTTATATATTCTATCTTTGTAAATATTGTAAAAATTTGTTTTGTAGTTCTTAATTTATTTATATTATTTCTAGGTCAATATCTTATTCCTTTCCTGATCCTATCCTACTCGTTTTTCCGGTTTTTATGTAAATAAACGTTTCCCTAATTTTCTTTAAAAAAAAAAAAAAAAACCGTATCCCAAATCAAATCCTTGCTCCTTCGCAAATCCTTCCCAAAACCCAAGAAGACTTGAGATTTTTACGAAGAAAACTTGGAGAAAACTCATAAGATAGAACATGATAATGAAAATCACGAAAGAGACTGGACATTGGCGTGCAAGTGCACAGCCATAACTTCGGTCTGTGACCGAAGAAAGAAAAAAAAAAAAAAAAAAAAAAAAAAAAAAAAATATATGTGGTCGCTGAACTTGCTGGTGTGTTACTAAATTTTATTATTTTCTCTTTTGCTTTCTGTTAATTTAAAATACACTTAGTATTAGTTAACTCATCTGAGTTATATATTATTAATAATAATCACGCGTATTGATTGTACTAACATATATAAATTTAGGTAAGTATACGTAACTTTTCTACCGGCTCAAGGTCATGACCAAAATTCGCGTAATAAGTTTATGTAGGTAGGTCGTTATGTACTACGTCAATAAATCTCGACTATCGACTTGATCAAATAATCCTAGTAGTTTCACAGTATCTAAACTTTGTTGTACATTTTTACCAACATTCAATCAATTGCAATGATAGTTAAAAATCTAACTCAATTCATAAGATTCATCACTGTAAATAATTCATTGGTAAAAGTTTTGGTCCTATGTCCAAGTTTCTAGATCTAGTGATATCGATAAAAGACAGAATGGTCGAAGATAAAAGTCAGAATATTGGTACTGAGTATATTTTTATTTACAGAAAACCAAAATGGAAAACTTAGAATTAGTATCATCGAACAAAATCTTCGGAGGTTTCCAGAAGGTTTACACGCACCAGTCATCGGAGTTGAAATGCAAGATGAACTTCTCAGTATACCTGCCGCCACAGGCTGAAGGTGGTGATACCAAGTTACCTGTCATCTACTACCTATCTGGACTGACTTGCACTGAACAAAACTTTATCTCTAAATCAGGATTCCAAAAGTAAGCAGTTTACTAACTCTATTTTCTCATGTAAATCCTTATTGGGTGTGATTGATATAAATATTGATGTTGCAAAACACTGACCTGCAATGCAGAAGGTTCAATTCTCGCCTTGAAACAAATATTCAAGTAGTACAGATATTTGTTTTTAATCTGGGTGTTTCTGTATCTAATTAGGTATGTCCAAACAAAAGTACAATATTTTATCTGTTTTCTGGTCACCATAACACAAGCCTAGTTGCATGGCTTGGGGCTGGATGGCGCTGTGTGCCTGCAATATTTATTTATGGAGCTCATGTGCACACCCATTTCTGGTGGCTGTAAACAGTTGACTCCTAAATGGGATGTTTTCTGCAACTAGACTTTTTCAGATTTACTAGATCTATAACCAGGTTATTTGCGTGGGGATGGCTTGCCTAACACCTATACTGCTCTCTCAGCTTAGTTTACTGTGTTCAGAAGAAATAACTCGTCAATACATCTGGAGCTAACTAAGTTGCGTTTTTCATCACGATTTTTGCCTTTACCGTAAGAGTAATCTTAGCGCACATTTTTTGATAAGAAATTCTGTTGGTTCACGGCCTGTCTTATCATTAGTTCATGTGGTTACATAAATTTTTTTTGATTCCATAAAATATAGACCATAAAATTTAATACAAAAGTTTATCATTCAGATTATGTCATATTTTTAAAGAATGATACTTTTTATCAATGTTTTAAAAGTAACATTATCAATACCATAACAGATAAGCACAAAGAATTAAAATGAAATGGTACTTAATAAGTTTTAATTTTATGACATAAATTATTATCTTGCTATTTTTTTAATTGGCATATATTATCATATAGAGTACAAAAATATGCTCATTATTTCTAGTCTTTGAGATTCTAAGCTGTGAGGGCAAGCAAAGACTAAAACTGAAGCAAGTTCTTTAATTAGGGAAGTCGATGGCATGAAGAAGAATGTGAATTCTTCTTCATGCCATTGACTCTCACAACATCAGTTTGTAGTTCCAAGACCGATCGTAGATATAAAGCAAGGAATTTTTATATTCTGCAGTAATTTTAAAATAGACATATTATGTTCCCTTTTCAATCGACCTATTACTTGGACTAGCTAGGGGGACAGATCAGCTTGAAAAAATCTAAAACAGTTCAGTGCTTGATGGTTCCCCTGGGAATAGGGGGTCCATGAGACCTTCCGAATTTATTTTAACCCTTTACCAGGCTATGGATTGACCTTCTCCCACATATATTTTTGGCGATTTTTACCAGGTTTTGGTGAAGAATCTCCCACAAACTGTCAGAAACGTCAAAATAGAAATATTGAAAAAAAAAAAACCTGCAACGAAACGTAATGTCACTTTATTGGCCATTTTATCTTTGATCGTCCGTTGAGCAGTTGTTTTTGTGAAAAGTGCACCGTTTTTTGTTCGTAACGGCGAATCGGAGAAATATAAGTCGTACAATTTTTTGATATGTTATAGAATTTGAGTTTTTCTAGCGATATGTGCATACATCGTACGTAAATACTTAAAAAATATCACGATATAACGAAATAAAACATGTGGGGAACCATATGACCTTAGCCTGTGAAGACCTAAATTATTGTGGGAGTCATATGCCCATTACCCGGTGAATCGAAATATTAATTTTCGCCGCGGGTTTCATTTTTAGTTTTGCTCACGGTCATTTTACATTACAATGTAATTTTACATGCAATGGGATTATGTTTTCCCACATGGTTTTTTAAGGTTTTTGGCTAATTTTCTAAATATAATTCATAATTTCTCAAACTTAACGTTATTACTCATATCAATCTATACAAAAATTACTATTACTATAAAATTTATCCGAGGCCTGGTAAAGGGTTAAATTAGCGCTTATCAATCCCCCCAGTTCAGGGGGACCATTATTAGTGAAAAAGTTCTTGACAGGGTAATCGTTAAGGGGACCATTAATCATGAACCATATTTATTTACATCTTTGCTTTATTATATTACAGATATGCAGCAGAACACGGTATCATAGTAATTGGACCAGACACATCACCGAGAGGTGTTAAAATACCTGGTGATGATGAATCATGGGACTTCGGTGTTTCCGCTGGCTTCTACTTGGACGCTGAGAATGACCCTTGGACCAACAACTACAGGATGGCCAGTTATTTAAATAGGGAGCTGTATGATTTGGTGCTACAGGCGTTTGCTAATGTCGTTGATGTTGATAGAGTTGGAATTATGGGACATAGGTAAAGTATTTCATCAATAGAGCTGGCTTATTACAATGAACTATAATGGCCGCTCCACACTTACCCCGCGAATCGCGCGGCGAGAAAGTAGCGCGAACACAGCGCGACATGGACAAGGCTCCACATTTGCAATATTCGCATAGTTTTCACAGTCACGCGCGCTGGCCTTTTGTCGCGGGTTAAAAAACCGACAAAAATCGGAGAACAAGGCGCGAAGCCGCGAAAAAGAAGCGACTCGGCTCCACACTACGTGTTCTCGCACCTTTCGCGCCTTCTCGCGCGATTCGCGGGGTAAGTGTGGAGCGGCCATAACAGATCCACATTTGTAGTTATCTAAACTAATATTACAAAGACAAAGGTTTTTTTGTTTGTTTGTTTGTAACGAATAGGCTCTGAAACTACTGGACCAATACATTTACAATTGACAACGTCTGTGTCGCGGTGGGCAAACACCCGCCTGCGACACAGAAGGTAGCGGGTTCGAGTCTCGCCTAAAACAAGTGTTTATGTAGGTACTGATATTTTTTCTGGTCTGGGTGTCTGTAAGTATAGGTACAGCTAGCTATTACTTTGTGTATATCGTGTTCTGTTTACTCTTGTGTTGTACAAACAAAGTTATCTATCTATCTACATATATTTACAAAAGAAAAATATACTTATAAGTTTAGAATTCTAACCATTGTCTGGCCACCATAATACAAGCCTAGTTGTTTAGCTTTGGCTATTTAGGTATTTACAATTATTATCAAACTGCTTCCTAAAATAGATTTTTAATACTTGTAGTTTAGTGGGTTGATACTACAAACGTTATTTTATCTTCCCTTTTTTTCCAGTATGGGTGGTCATGGAGCACTAGTATCAACATTGAGAAACCCTGGTTTATACAAGTCTGTTAGTGCATTCTCCCCCATTTGCAACCCAAAAGCTTGCCCTTGGGGTGTGAAGGCATTCACCGGCTACTTGGGAGATGACAAGAACAAATGGTCCGAGTGGGACGCCACTGAATTAGTTAAGAAATATAATGGACCCCCACTTACGCTGTTTATTGATCAGGTTTGTTAAAGCATTGTGTGAAACATAGTTTTTTAGGGTTCCTTACTCAAAGGGTACTTGTATATGGGCTGTTTTAGGCAATTAGACCCTTTTTAATTGGGTCCTTTTTGTGTGAGGATGGAGTAGGCTTGCCCAGCACCTTCTACCCCTCTCAGCTTGGCGGACCATGTCCAGATGAGAGAACTTCTCAATACTTATGGAGCCAACTAAGCTCAGGTTTTAATCACGATGTTTTCCTTCACCGTAAGAGGGTAAAAAAGGGTAAAAATGGGACTCTTTTACTTAAAACTCCACTGTCTGTCTGTCTGTCACCAGGCTGTATCTCATGAACCGTGATAGCTAGACAGTTGATATTTCACAGATATAGTACTTCTGAAACTTCTAAAAACAGAATATAATGGTATGGAACTCTTCGTGCGCAAATCCGACTCGCACTTGGCCAGTTTTTTGTTTTTATCAATCAAATAAAATATAATTTTGGAAATTTTCAGGGAAGTGCAGACAAGTTCTACATTGAGAAACAACTGTTGCCGGAAAATTTAGTTGAAGCTTGTCGGTCAGCAGGAGTACCCGTGATTCTCAATCTTCGTGAAGGCTATGACCACTCATACTACTACATTTCGACCTATATCGGCGAACACTTCGATTTCCACGCTAAAATACTTAAAGCATAGCAATTAAAGAATACAGCAGTTGTACATAATACTCAAAGCCAACTGTAATAGACCATGCTAGTGGACCAGAAGGGCAAGGCTCGTGAATAACGTTGTTGAAATTTCATTGCATTTCGCTTACAAAAAATACACATCCTTCAAAGTCGTTAAAATACCCTCAAACACAGCTTTTAGTAATTTCAAGAAAAAAAAATTGTAATCGATATGTACCCTCAAAGTCAGCCTTTTTTCTCAAAAAGCTGACTTTGACAGAAAGGGTGTTTTGATCACAGATTCAGAACTACTCAGAGTATTTTTTGTAATAGAAATGCAATCGGAATGTAATTTAATCAATTTTATTTACGAGAATTGGCTTTCAGGCTGCTTGTGATCAAGTAATCAAAATATCGCTGATTGATAGATTATATTATGATCACGGTCATGCGGTATGTATGCTGGCTTTGCGTCCGCTCTTTGTTTCTATTCCTCATGCATTTTCTACTCACATTTATTTTTGTAATTAAAGTTATTTATTAAATAAAGTGTTTTAAAAAATAAATATTAGTTTTTCTGAATATATATAATTAACTTTTTTAACATATTTATAACATTTCTTATTAAAATTGTTTCAAAGTTTACTTCCTAGTCCCGTGGTTACAACATTTTCCTAGACGGACTACTATCTACCAGTGTCAGTTTTCCTGATGTTATGATAATACTGTAGGAACTTGTCTCTGTTGCCCCATACGTGAGTACCGCCCCAATAACACCAAGCTCTGTAACAAATACACCGAAACCATATACAAACTCAATAATAAGTATTTTCATTCATTCAAAGCAAATAAGGTAAATATCAGAGATATCACCCCTTATTTCTAGATGGCGCCACCGCTGTTTACCTTATATTTTACGTAAGTAATTTAGATTGAGTTTCATATGATTTTTTTGACGTGATAACGTCTTTTAAAACGATTAACACCGGCATTCACAAAAAAGTGTGACGTCATGCGTTACGTTACGTTATTGACAAGGTAACCACCATAGCAAGTCTACAAAATGGTAATACAAAAGAGTTTTCATGACGTTATCACGCAAAATTATCGTCCATAAACAGATTTTACAGATAACTATTTTTGAGCATTTATAATTTTCAGATCCTGTTGGAACGTTCGAAAATAAAAAAAACTGCCTAGGTATGGTATGTACTTACATTCCAAAAAGTGCTCCACCAAGGTGAGCTGCGTGATCAAAGAATTTCCATCCGAAAATAATTCCAGCTAAATCTACACTCATTATTACTTTTATAGCCTGAAATGAAAAAAAAAATTAACAGGTTAGTGTGAAGAAACGTTAGTAATCAGCTTCATAAAGATCTTAAAAGTGAATGAAACAATACACTGACAATATAACCAAAAGGACCCAGTCCTGCTGGCAAAAGGACCAAGTCCTGCTGGCAAAAGGACCAGCCTGCCAAAATATGCTCTAAAAAGCCGCCATGTTCGATTTTTATCGAAACTAGGCGGGGTGCTAGGCGCACAGGACCTGTTGGCAAAAGGACCAAGTCCTGTTCGCAAAAGGACCAAGTCCTGTTGGCAAAAGGACCCAGTCCTGTAGACAGTATATAGGTATGTATGTACAGTTTAAGAACAACAAATTTTGCACAGGAGTTCTTGATGTATTGCATTAAGAATTGTAGCACTTGCTACAGCAAAATATTTTTCAGCAGCAAGATATTTTCGGGAATTCCCGTTGGACTTAGATATAGAGCCTGGGCGATTCCATAGTATGGGCATTTATTAAATACTACCTGCACCCCGCGGTGCACTCACGTAAGTCTCGATCCTTCGGGAATTTCGGGATCAAAAGTGTGCAGATTTTCATCCAAATCGGACCAGTCATTTGACCATGAAGAAGGGACAAAACTAATTAAACAAACTTTCGGATTTATAATATTAAGATAGAATGAAATTTAACAAACAAATACTCACAGATCCTGCAGCAAATGTGTACATTGGCAAGAAAATGATGCTCAACTTTGTATCAGGATATTGCACACAAACATAGGATAGCACAGCCATTATTGCACCTGACTGAAACAACAAATAAATGTGAAAAAATACCCTTTTTATGTAGGTTTTTTAGGCTCAATGGAATTCATCCTTTAACTTTAGGTAAGGCCAGGTATACTTACAGCTCCAAGACTGAGACCAGGTTGGTTGGAGACAACTTTGTACAAGAAACTAGCAAAGCTGCTGATCACACCAGAACTTAAGTACAAAGCCGTAAATTGTTCTTTACCCAATGATTGTATTGCCGCTGTCAACAGAAAACAATCATTACATAGTATAAATTAAAGTCACTTTCCGCTGTCTGTCCCTATGTATGCTTAGATCTTTAAAACTATGCAACGGATTTTGATGTGGTTTTTTTAAATAGTGATTCATGAGGATTTTGAGGATGGTTTATATGTATAACACATGCATAATATAGCCGTGCGAAACCGGAGCGGGTCGCTAGTATTTAAAAAATTAAAAAGTTGGCTTAAAATGTTCTGAAACTCTTTTTCAGATGATATGCTTTCTGACAAGAAAACTTCTATTCTTTTTTGTTGAGTAGTTTACCATTCCACATATTTTTGGGTACTAATTAAAGGAGCATTTCTAAAGATTAATTACCTGGCATAAAACTGTAGAGCACATACATATTAGCCAATAAATGTAGAGGTGAATGATGGCTAAATGTTGACAGTAGCATTGGTAGACAGACTGCACCTGAAATTATATTACATAAAGCTGAAACAATGTTAACCTAGTGGTCTAAAGGTTTTATAAAATGGGCATAAAAAAACTCTTCTATCTTCTGACAATTAAACAAGTAGTACTTGTAGTGGAATCTTTGAATATTCTTTGTTTTGAAAACCCTAGAAATTAGGGGAAACGTCTTTTAGTAGCCCAAATGAGCATCACTTTGGGTGTAAAATAGACAATTAGTTAGGGTTAAGATTTTTGAGAAAAAAAATCGTACTTACTGCCAGAAGGGTTCGAGCAGAAATATTTGACCATAAATGGTTGCATTGATCGGACACGCCACGCACAAAATACAAGAACATTGGCTGCCAATATTGGATAGAACACTTTCTCATTGTTATTGAGAGAATTCCACCATTTTGTTAAGGGCCCTTGGTCACTTTTCTGAAAGTACACAAAATATTATATTATATTTTAACACAGAGCAGGATTTGCAGAGGTTAGCCATCGCCATTCAGCGTGGCAATGCTGCTAGCGTAATGGGAACCTTTGCGCCGGGAACAATAAACGGTGGGTTATTTGATCAGTTGAACTTTAATTTGTTTAAAATAATTCATAAACTGGCAGTGTCCTAAAATGTAAATGAATGTGTAAATGTGTTTAAGAGTGGTGTTTACAATAAAGAATTTATCTATCTATCTATGTGATATTCTGGGGACTAGTCTACCCATTAGTTTACTGCTTGACTGGATATTATTGACTAATCTTTTGTAATAATTAAATTCAGTCCTTTTTGTGTAACATTAAGTGATTAATCTTTAAACGAACTAGAGTAAATATAATTGATTTCACACATACTTGTAACATGGATTAAGTGTTATGTGTGATATAAAACCATTTAAGTTTGTGAGTGGGATATAATATATTATACCTAGGCTACTTTTAAGGGTTTTACCTCAAAAGGTAAAAAAAGGAACCCTTATAACATCACTCTCTTGTCTCTCCATCTGTTATTCCCAGTATTCGTAATCATAGCTTACACATGTAAGTCATAGAAACAAAATTCTTAACCTGTCTGGACTCCAGCAACCCTATGTCAAAACCGGGATATTCTCAGTTAAGCCATACTATATCGTAAGACTTTATATACCTACTTACCGATAGTTTTTTATGTGGATTACCCAGCCATGTGCCAGGTTTTCTGAACAGGGAATATGCATGAGTTCTTAATGTTTCATATTCCCAGATAACACAGCCAGCTAGACTTGCCACTGAAACCTAGAAATCAAAAGAAAAAAGATGTTAAGTAAAAAGATGTGGGTAGAATCGATCCTATTTGAATTAATTCATGACTTCGCGATTCGAATTGAGTGGAATTGACGAATTGTAGTTGATAGGTACTTACTCCAATCGTAAAGAAGAATGGTTTCACCAATCTTTTAGAACTAAGAGGTCCAGTTTCTATGTGGAAATGCTCGAATGGATCGGGTTCTCTAGACCTAGCGGCGCCACGTCTAGTATTGTGCAACGAGCTACGAATCTGTACACGGCCATTGCCCACGGATCCTCGGACTTGTCGCAAAAGCTGAGGCTTGCTAGAAATTAAAGTTTATTTCATTTTTACAAAAGTCTGACGTATTTAACCTATAACATTTCAAACAACCGTACCAACAATACGTCCATTCCGCAGCAGACCAGACATTTCTACAGAACATGTTATTTATTTCGAATCTATACTTTGTTACATTATTTACAGAATATTAATTGGTTAATAATTAAAAAAAGAAATTTTCCAAGATTCAAAAATTGTTGACTTTGTTGAAAATGATTTGACGGAATGGAACAAACGAAGTGTCAAGACAAATGTCATTTTTGATGTTGACGTTTTAGTGTAGCAGCAGTATACAGTACGGTATAACACGATAGGGTAAGGCCTTCCAATTAGTTGTTAGGTTGCTTAATACACGTCGTTGTAGCTACGGAACACTGATTTCATTTTTTTATGGTTCCATACGTACCCAAAGAGTAAGAAAAAGATTAATCAAAATCGGTTGATAAGCAAAGAAGTTATGCGCGAACATCCTATAAAAAAATAACATAAGTACATACAACCGAATTGAGAACCTCCTCCTTTTTTGAACGGGACCCACTTACGAAGACACAACGAAGACTCCACTGTTCGTCTGTCACCATGCTGTATCTCATGAACCGTGATCAATAGACCCTTGAAATTTTCACAGATGATGTAGGTATTTCTGTTGCTGCTTAACAATAAATAAAAACAAAATTATTATAATGTTACGGAACTCCTCGTGCGCGAAGCTAACTTGCACTTGGCCGGTTATTCTAAATACATTATTTTAATATAGATGACTAGCGGACAGCGGTCGGTGCCAAACACACGGGTCTTTCAAAAGTGATATCGATTTCCTATGAACGCAAAAGGTAGTTATTTTTAAACTAAAATTACTTTAACCCTTGAGGTCGATAAGACCCGGATCCCGGATAGGAAGTTTTTGCGAGCAGTGTTGGTTTAGTGATAGATACCTCGACTTTCATTCTGAAGGTCGTGGGTTCAAAATTGAAAAGGTGCACATTTAATGCACACATCGGTGCACGGCCGGCCGGCATTTAATGCCGGCCGGCCGTGCACCGATGATTTTTTCCTTAGAAAAATGTATGTGCGCTAATTGACATTGCTCTTACGGAGAAGGAAAACATTGTGTTGAAACCCGCGGCTTATTTGGCTCCAGAAGTATTGACAATATTTATCTCCTCTGGACATGGTCGATTAAGCTGAGAGGGTAGTAGGTGCTGGTCAAGCCTAGTGCATCCTCACGCAAAAAAGACCCAAATATTATCTAAGACTTAACATCGGAATAATAAAAAAAGTGGCCTATATTCTGTTGTTCCGGGGTTTTGACCCTTCCTTTCATCAAAATCCATTCAGCCGTTTCAGCGTGAGCTCCAAGTTACATACAACAAAATCGGCCGAGTCGTTCTCAAGAGAAGATCCGTCAAAAATTGATAATACGTACATTATTAATAGATACAAGTATGACATATACCTAGTCTGTTAAGATTAGGATAGGTAGGATAGATAAGTACGTTCATTATTTTTGACATGTGTAGTTAATTAAAATATTCCTACGTACCTAGTTACATAAGCAAGTAGCAACCTACCTACCTAACAAGTGTAGGTACCTATGTTCAAAGGATCTTTTCATGCAAACGATTTGATTGTTATTCGCTTTTTATCGGAGGGTTGGTGAAGAGGGGTGACTTGAACTGGCCTTGAGTGCGCATGCTCCATTCAGTTTGAGGCCGGCATGACCCCGACAGTTTCAGTGTACGAAGACGTTTCCCCTACGCAAACGTTTCGTGCATTTCATCATAGTGCTACTTAGGACTTAGTATAAAAATCCTAGGTATATTTAATATAAGTGAGTATTTTTACTGGCAAATCAATTTGGCAGAGTGAGAATTTCAACACGTTTGTTAATTTTTTCATGGTGTTTCTTCCATTACCCTCGCACGTGTCTAATTAGGCGCGATCTATTAAAAATTTAACCATGCGACAATTTCATCAGTGACGTGCCATAAATTCGGATTTTAATTTGCAGTGGGCTTATTTATAAGTACCAGATTGAGGATATCAATTTCAGATAAATATTTCCTTAATCGTTCTAGAAGAAGGCTACGTAGAAACGTGTATAAATATTTTTACCGGGAAAGTCAACCAAATGGCGGCGAATCAATAAAGTAAAGTAGCCATGTGGACTTTAACAGTCTTAGACAAATTGACATTTAACGAGTTTTAGGCTGGATACAAATATAATGAAGCTCTTCTGTTCCCAGATGTAATATTGCAAATGTTTCAGGAATAATGAAGCCGAAGCTAACGAGACATCGTTGCCTTCTCGAAACATCATTAGAAGATCCACTCTTGTGACGCACAAACACATAGGCACGATTATATTCACTTTATTTTCATACGTTTTCAATTGTAATATCCAATTTTTATGGATTAATATTGCTCTCCTACATAATTTGATACTAAGAAATATATCGTAACTGATATTTATTTTTGTACGAGTCTATCAATTGATGTACTTTACTACTTATTTATTTCAAAATTGTTAATAATAAGTGTTGATAATTACAAAAATATATATTACGGAAGCGGAGCTTGTTAAATTGAAATACATTCTGGAACGGTGCTAAATTTGAAGAAGAAATGATTTCGTTATGTTGATGAAATAGAAACGTGTGATGGAACCTTACGCCGACGAATTATTATGGCTAGTTATATGCGGATTTGTGGTCGCCTTTATATTGGCGTTTGGTATCGGCGCGAACGATGTCGCCAACTCGTTCGGGACGAGTGTGGGGTCCAAGGTGTTGACTCTGACGCAAGCCTGCATACTCGCTACCGTCTTCGAGATTGCTGGAGCTGTGCTCATTGGTGAGTCACTATGAAATAAATCTAATAAAAATATAATAAATAAATATTGCAGGACATTCCACACATCGCCATCTAGCCCCAAGCTAAGTAACTAGACTTGTGTTATGGGTGCTAGACAACGGATATATACCTACTACTTATATATATTTTTTTGTAAATATATACTTGACTTATAATACATAGAAACAACCAGACCACAGACAAATATCTAAGCATAAATACTTGTCTATGGCAGGAATCGAACCCGCAACCCTGTTTGGCAGTCCGACATGGTGACCATTCTGCCAACTGGGTCGTAATAACTAGACATTGGCCACACTGGTTCACGGTGATGTGTAAGAATTACGGATGGTAATTTTGATTGGTTTCAGGGTACAAAGTATCAGACACGATGCGTAAAGGTATTCTAGACGTGTCGTTATACGCTGATGGTGGTGAGAAGTTGTTGGCGGCAGGATGCCTAGCGGCGCTGATTGCGGGTGCGGTGTGGCTCATTGTGGCCACAGCGTTGCGACTGCCGGTGTCAGGCACGCACTCGGTAGTCGGCGCCACTGTAGGCTTCACGCTCACGGCTAAAGGACCAGTTGGAGTTAGGTGGTCAACACTTGGCGCGATTGGTAAGTCATTTGATCAAGGTTGGTAGGACTTACAATCGTACATTCCTATTTCCAATACAGTAATGGAATTCCGCTAATCATCATTTCATCAATGATGATTTTTTTGAAGACCAAAAATGTAGCTCTATTGTGCTTCCAGTGTTGTCATGGTTCATATCTCCAGCGCTGAGTGGTACCGTATCAGCTATACTGTTCTGGTTGGTGCGGCGATTTATACTTCGCGCAAAGGATCCTCTCAATTCTGGTCTACGAGCATTGCCGTTCTTCTACGGGGCTACAGTCGCTGTCAACGTCTTGAGCGTTGTCCATGATGGGCCTAAACGTAAGACGAGTTCAACTGATATGTCTAAAATGATTATCTTCTTTATGGTGTTTTATTTGTGGCATTTGATTTCCAGTTCTATCGATGGACAAAATACCCCTGTGGGCCGCTTTGGCTGGATCTGTGGCTCTGGGCACAGTGGTAGCGGGATTAATACGAGCTATTCTCGTTCCTCATTACCGCAGACGTCTTGTTTCACCGCCAGTCAACTTCTCACTCGGATTATCCAACGGTAACTTATAATTTTATGGATTGATCAAATTCTTCATTTTCTAATAATAATATTTTTAAACATATAATTTTCAGAAACAACTCCGGCCAATACTCCGACCCATTCGAATAAGAGTATTCCACAACGTCCAACATCTCTTCTCTCCGAAGACGGTAAAGTGTTAGAAGCAATCGAAGAATGTGCTGAAATGGTCACCCTCAGTGAAGCAGATAGAGGTTCAGTTGGCGTCATGAACGCGAGGAATCGAGCTTTACTCGCTACCATGGACGATTGCAGCATACTATCAAGAAGTTTAAGTCCACCTAACAAATCGAGACTACTGCTTGTTGACGCGGATCCTCAAATTAACACACTTAAATACATTGACGAGACATTAAGCTGTTGCAAAAGTTTAGATTCAGCACAACTGGCGGGAATGGGAGAGAGTTACGATTCGAAAAATGGGTTTCTCGGAGGATCTTGCGAAACGATAGCCAAAGGAGAGTTTGATAGATTGGCAGCAACGAGAGTGTTACAGGCTGTTGATTTTGAGTTACCACCGCCATCGTCAATTGAAAAGGTAAAAAGTAAACTAAAAAATATAGGAAGTACCTAATCCACGGGAGATTTTTTAACATGCGTTTAATTCGCCAATCTGAATAGTAGTGGCACGGAAAAGTAAAATTTCCTTTCACTCTACTAGTAGTGCCAAGCGGTAGTACAGAGACCATATGATTAGGAGGTTGTTATGAATGAAGTTTTTAACAATTTGCAGAGTTTGGAAACTACACCGTGGAACACGGAGCGAGACTCCAGCACTCGCCTAGTGGGAATGACACCGAACTCAAGCGCAGCGCCTTTACTTCGAGCGCCTTCGCCGCCTCCGCCTCCTCAACCTCCAACTGCTCCGACGGAGGCAATCAAACTGTTCTCCTTTCTACAAGTTTTAACAGCTACTTTCGGAGCTTTCGCTCATGGAGGAAATGATGTCAGGTAACAGATCAAATAATATTTAAATAAGCTGATGGTCGTAGCTAAACGAGTCCACCTTTTATACAGATGATCGTTAGTTCGATTCCTGTTGTTAAATACCTGTTACTTAAAACTAATGTATTCCTACTTATGTGCTAATAGCATGCTCTACGTTCAACAATGGAACGTCAATATTCGTCAAGACGATTCTAACGAGCCCTAACTCTATGGGGTTGTGTCGTTTAATTCCGAAGTTCCTATGACCACCTTCCAGTTCCATCATCAGACCCTGGTTACCATTGAAAGACAAACTACTCGTCAAGACGATTCACACGAGCCGAAACTCGATGGGTTTTCGTCGTTTCATTGCGAAGTTCCTATGACCACCTTCCAGCTCCATCACCAGACCCTGGCTACCATTGAAAGACAAACTACTCGTCAAGACGATTCAAACGAGCCCAAATTCTATGAGGTTGTGTCGTTTTATTCGGTTGGACGTGCGTTAGCACTGGCCAAATCCAGGGTGAATCTAGTGAGATATTTTTTTCTTATTTTTTTTAACGCTCATTGCGTACAATAATCATAATCAGTAAATTTTTGCGATTCAGAAAAAGTCCAATTGATACTTTAGGCGAGATTCACTGGTAATTCAGTAACTGCCCAAGTAACACAAAAGTGCTGCTTATCGGCTGAATTTCTGTCCACGGCGGAAACTTTAGCTCCACAAGCTTGCTGAATAAGAGCTGAGGCAGCGCATCCTCAGCTGATATAACTCTAATTTGGGCACAAATTAGTCAGCACTTAACTGAATTATTGCATTATATTTGCATTATATTAGCATTTAATAGGCATTAATACGGGTAACAATCGTTCAAAGATCTGCACACTTGGCTGATAAAAGGAGTACATGTTACCTATTATTCAGCACAAATTACACATGAGTACCTTTATAAGCATTTTATGCAGATGATAGGGAACATTTGGCAAAATTGTGAATAATTATGAAGTTTTTTCATATAAAAATCATTGTTTTAATGTTACTGCGGCCTAGTGCGCATATATGTGTGACAAGTGTTTTCAAGAGACATTAATATAAATTATTTTTCGATAAGTAAGCTTTTGTTTTTCCATATATGCGCTCGAAATTTAATTGCGGAAGCAAGTTTATTGTCAAATACTATATGTATTTATACCAAAATTTTCACGCGCTCTCTGAAATGATGGTATTACTTAAAAAATCTGATATTAAATTATATAAAATTACCTGTCGATATTATAAAATATCGTTATACCTGTTTATTTTAGGCATTTAATTTAACAATAAGCTGTTTACATGTAAATGGTAAGAATTATAATTAGGTTCCAGCAGTCATTTTCATAGAATTATTAACAAACTAAAGTTAATATAGTTATTATAAATTGGAATATGGTGGATAAGTAGTGTGAACTGTATTAATCACAAATAAAAGCTATCAGCTGTTTAAGTGTTCACTCGTGGTACACTAATCAGTAACAAGCTGAAACGAGTAGTTTTTATGTCAAACAATTCAGCAATGAATCGGTGTAACGCTTAATAGTAGTTCACATGTACGCCACAGTGACAATCTTAGACAAAGCTTTTAGGGTTACTTAGTAAATGTTAATTTCTCTTAATAATTTTTAAAAATTAATGAAATCTTAGTTTCTAAGGGTGATTGATGTAAAAAAAAATTATAAGGTTTATCTATATTCATTTTTAAGTATTCTGCATTAATATTCCGGCGTATTCCGCCATTTCTTCGTTTAGTTTTTCACATTTTTCAACACTCGACTAATCTCACATGCGTAAGTCATCACCGATAGTGGGACTGAAAAAATACTCCTTCGTGATTTCATTTAACTCTATTAGTAGATTAAATGACTAAGCGTGCAAAATTATTCAGCCTAGTTTAGGATAAAACGTTACATTTGAACTAATAAACAGCAGTTTGCTGTTACTTGGCATTATATAAGTTCGCCCACAGTGTACATGTGGGCTAAATATGTGTCGTTATAGGAGTTTGTTTAACAGCTGAATAACACGGTTAAAGTTACTCTATATCCAGCATGCAACATTAAATCATTGTTAACTGTGCTCACAAAAGAACTGATTGCATTACAATAGTTCATATATTCTCTGTTAAACAGAAGCATTTGAGGGGTACGCTCGTTACCTTTTATTCAGAAAATAGCTTAGTTTAAGTTCACAAAAATGCTTTATTGTAGCTGATAGTCTTCAAAATTGCTAACAGCTGAATACAACCCAGCATTAACTCTCGCAAAGTTACAGCGGTGACTTCGTGGTGTTTAATACGGCTAATATCCAGGCAACAGCGTACTATTCAGCTACTGCATTTCGAGTGTACTCTAGTAAAGCTTTATAAACGCTTAAGTGGCCGATGTGGACCTTCTGTGAAATCTTGTAATGCAGTTTTGTGTTACTTGGGTGGCACATGCACCAAAACTTAATAATATTTTTTTACCATTGCCACTCGAAAAGGGGCATTTTATTCATCGATAACAGTGAATAAAACGCTCTTTTACTCACTGAGTGAATAAAATCATTTTGAATTTGGAACATGCACGGATATACGAAATAATATGGACTTATAAGAAAAAACGTACTGAAAGTGCTGAAAGAACGTACTGGCTGGATGGAATATTAAATTTAAAAAAAAGTAGGTATACCGCCAATTTAGATTTTTTTCTATCTGATTTGTTTAATGTCATTGAAAAATCGAATAACATAAATAATATAATAAAATGAGTTGTTCCAATGACGAGAATGAGACACTGACTCCGGAATAATTTCGAAATAAAGCAGCAATTATAGTAGATAAAATGTTGCCGCCAAAATCTCTGGAGCACGACAATGGGAGTATGACATGGAATAAAATTCAATGAAATAGAATAAAACTTAAAAATATTATATACAATCATTAAAATTTTTCTTTTCTATCTGTTATCGTGGTTGTTTTAAGTTATTGAAACATCTAATAACATAAATATTTTAAAATGAGTTCTTCCAATAACGAAAATGAGACACAATCTCTTGAACCATTTCTAAATTTATTTTCTCGCAGTCAATGGTAAAAAGTAGAGTACACAACTCGTGAAAAAAATAATTTATCTCGGTCCTTGTATCCCTCGCTCCGCTCAGGATTCTAATCTATCCTTCGCTGCTCTCGGGATCCAACTTAGTCCCTCGAATTAAATTACCTTTTTTTTCTCTCATTTGATCCAGATTTCAAATTGAAGATCTACCGAGATTTTTCTTTCTTAGTTGATTTCTTCCCAGATCTATCAAGGATCTAATGAGAATATGTATTTCTTATTAGATCCAGATTTGTGGATCCACCGAGAACTTTAAGACTAAATTAAAAAGATACTTGATCACAGTAAGTATGTCTTGTCACTGATTATTTCTTTCAAATACTTGTATGGAAAGGTTAAAGGATTTAAACAATTTTTAATCGACTTCAAAAAAGGAGGAGGTTCTCAATTCGTCGCGTATATTTTTATGTTTGCCGATTTTATTTTTATGTATGTACCTACGCCGATTTTAAAGACATATGTTTCCACTTTCCAGTAACGCCATCGGTCCACTAGTAGCGCTATGGCTGCTATATTCGGAGGGCGGTGCGCACGCGCGGGCCGAGACTCCGCTCGCGATCCTCGTGTTCGGCGGAGTGGGCATCTCACTCGGCTTGTGGTTGTGGGGACGGCGCGTTATAAAGACTGTTGGCGAGGATCTTACTAGCATCACGCCTGATACGTAAGTTATCTATACTACAACTTCACTATCACTACATAGTGTAAAACAAAGTCGCTTCCCGCTATCTGTCTGTTCCTATGTATGCTTAGATCTTTAAAATTTCGCAACGGATTTTGATGCGTTTTTTTAAATAGTAAGCTGATGAGTTTGTTTGAACGCGCTAATCTCAGGAACTACTGGTTCGAATTGAAAAAATATTTTTGTGTTGGATAGTAAAGAACATGGGCAGTTTTCCATACATGGTTTTCTTTTATATAAAACTTTGGCGTCTTGATGTAAAAAAAATACTAAAACAATCTACACAAGTCCTAGAATACATATAACAACCAAAATTCTCCATAGGAACCGCCGTTAAAAAGATAATAAAAAAACAAAATCGCAATGAAACACAAACAACCTCAGCAAACAACACGCTCGGCGGCGCGGCGCCGGAGTCGCATGTCATTCGTCCGTCACTTGAGTTTAGTGTTGCCATAATTTCAATTTATTTTCTACTGCTAAAATATCTTAGTTCATTATTTTGTTGTTTATTTTGTATGTTCATTATCTTTGATTCATTATAATTAGTTATTATAAGTACCTACAAGACCTACATAATGCACAATAATTAAAAATATAAATACATATCCATAGAGAAAACTATGTGTCATTTAATATTTATAACTTCTAAAATAGAAGTAATGCTCTAGTACTGGTATTACCGAAATGCAAATTGAGTAGAACGAAAGTACCAAGTAATCGTGTTTATACTAATCAATATGATTTTATAAACGGTGGTTATATAGAATAAATAATTAGCGCCAAAAAACATTATATAATTAATTAAACACCATGGTTGTACTCAAATTTTAAGACGCCAAAACTTTTGAGACAATAATTCGCCCTTGTTCCTTATCGAGGAAGGCTATAGGCTACTTTTTATCCCGATATTCCCACGGGATCGATCGGGTGCGATTTAAGTTGATAGCGCTTTGAGGCTTTCTATTTTCACTATTCCAAATAGTAGGTAGGTAAATAAAAATTTGGTTGACTCTTAACGGCTCCCCTAACGGATTCCCTCTTTTCATTGGAGGGCTCCGTCGAGAGTTTTTTCACTGTCATCGGCCCACCTGAACTAGGTGGTTAGTTAATCTATGTATATTGTCCCATTGTTGGATATGCTTCCCTTCAAAGCTTCTCGGTTCAAAATAACTTTCCATTAGTGATATCGCCAATCGATATATTTTTTTGTATGAAATTGACATAGGTAAGAATTTTATGAAATTAACATAAAGATTGACGCATGACGTTACACTTTTTCGAGAGTGCAGGTTTTCAACAATTTATAATACGCTATCACGTAAAAAATAAAAAGAGTCTGTCGATTAGCGATAACGATAATGGAAAGTAATCTTGTCTAAGGGGGTTGGATTAAATGTACCCAGTCGCCCCGAAGGCATCTAGCTAGATCGTCCAGTAATTTTTTTCGGGATCTGCTTCGATTTCCCCATCTGCCTATCTTAGAAAATATAGCTGCGTCCCGCGGTTTCACCGGCATAAGTCCCGATCCCGTGGGAATATTAAAATGGACTATCCAACACAAAATGATTTTTTTAATTCGAACCAGTAATTCCTGAGATTAGCGCGTTCAAACAAACAAACAAACATGTAAGTATATAGATATATTTTGTCTTTTTAATCTGCCATCGGCTCCTCTAGCCACAATCAGATCTGTTCCCCGACTGTGGATGGTAGTGGGTCTCATCCCATTAGATAGAAAATATAGGTAGCTAATAGTAATGTTAACTTACTGTGTAGTGGGTTCACGATCGAACTGGGCGCTGCGCTGACGGTGTTGGTGGCAAGCAAGGCGGGGTTGCCGGTCTCCACGACGCACTGCAAGGTCGGCTCCGTCGTCTGCGTCGGACACTTCTCAGAAAAACCTGTTGACTGGACGCTTTTCAGGTAATTTATCTAGTTTTCTACACTAAAGGTGAGCGCACATCTAGCCGCGCAGCAGTCGCAGCGAAGGAAATCCCCAAGGCCGATTCTGATGACGTCATCAACCCGGCGCGGGCGCTGCGCGCATACAAACGGAGACTGCGGTGCGTGCGGTGCGGGTAGGTGTGCGCTCACCATAATATTATAAAATGGAAAAAAAAAATTGTTTGTTTTTGTAACGAATAGGCTCCGAAACTACTGGACCGATTTTGATGAAATTTGGTATGAGGATATATTGATTCATTGGGAATAAGATAGGCTTTTAATCCCGATACTCTTACGGGATTGGGTGTAACCGCGGAGCGCTGCTAGTCTACTATAGACACGTATAATATGTTAGTATGGACTTTGCCTTTGAACCGCGTGATGACTTTTGAAGAATGTTACCTTTTGACATTCATACTTATTTATATTCTTGACCGTGATGTTGTTGCTACACTACAGTAATAAAATGTTTTAAAACATTATGTAAGTTCTTATATATTTATATATACGACGAATTGAACCTCCTCCTTTTTAGGGTCCCGTACCCAAACGATATAAACGGGACCCTATTACTAAGACTTCGCTGTCAGTCTGTCTGTAACCAGGCCATGAACCGTGATAGCTAAAAAGTTAACATTTTTACAGATTATCTATTTCTGTTGCTACTATAATATCTAAATATTGTACTACTATTCATTAAAATATTCAGCAACAGTATAGAAAGCCCTAGACAACAGCCAGTTTCTTAGTTTGAATTTAAACATATTTCCCTGTAATAACTTAAGCTCATGGGGTAGATGATTATATATTTTAGTTGCTTGTATAAGGGTGCATGGTACAGATGTACAGTCGGCTGCATAATTGCAGTCCTCGGTAGAGTTCGAAATATACTATTATTGGAATGTTTTCATTCTATAAATTTTTGTTTGTTTAATTGATAAGTTAGAAGACTTTAAACTTCAACTAAAGCAGGGGTCTAGAATCTTGCTCGTGTTGAAAACATTCTTATAACAGCCGTTTTGGAGCTCTACGGTGGGTTTGCAATTATGCAGCCGACTGTACCTACGGAACCCTCCGAGCGCGAATCTCTTCGTGCCCGTTTCTTTATTCGACTAAGATGAGCATCAAGTTCGTAATTAATCGTAGTTTTTTTAAACATTTACACATTTAAGAGGAAAGGGTACCGGGGGCTCTTTCCATACAAACTATTACAAACGTAGTCGACTGTTTTCTCCCTGGATAATGACACTAGAGCAAAATATATTTTTGGTGCATAAAACTTAAAACTGCCATGACCATGCCATGCCCCTATTTTCTGCTTTTTTAAATTTTTAAATTTTAATTTCTATGATAAGTACTTAGAAAATGAAAAAAACCAAATCATAGGGGCATAGTCTTGGCAGTTTTAGGTTTTATGGCACAAAAATATTTGTGCTAGTGTCATTATCCAGGGAGGAAACAGTCGACTACGTTTGTATGGAGAGAGCGCTGGTACCCTTTCACCTTAAGTCGCGATAAAAAGATAGGTAAACAGCAAGCTTATAATATGTAAGTACCTACTAATGTTAAATAACGTTTTAAAACATTAGACCGGAAGCACAGCATTATGATAAGCGTATTTAAGTAGGTATACGTAATTATCTATTCTTCCATTACAGGAACATAATATTCGCGTGGGTGGTAACGGTTCCGGTGGTGGCTTCAATAGCGGCACTCTCAATGTTGGCGCTCGAAGCTTTCGTAGTTTGAGCTCAATTATATACCCATACAAACCCCGTAAAAAAGAATATTAGGTACTTACTTATAAAAATCGTTATAAAAATTCACATAAAGAAAAGGTTTCTTGGAGTGACAATTAATCCTTTTCCTATAGATGCTAGAGAATAATTTCTTGGTTTAAGTTTAATATCTTAAAATAAAGATAGGTAAGCAAGCAGCCCTCTTAGACAAGATTGCTTTCTATTGCGTTTTTATGTGTATTGTATGGATTTTATTTAGGTAACTGATATAAATGTATTGAATTATCATTGTTATCAATAACGCTAATCGACAGACTTTTTTATAATTTTATACTACTAGGTACAGTAGGCTACTGACATAAGCCAACGAAAAGCCACGTGGCCTTGCGTTAGAGATCAAAAACGGTAGAGTTTCATCATAAGCCAATTTCATTTGCTTATAAGTCAATTTCATACAAATCTTTCGATTGGCGATATCGCTAATTGAAAGTTAGCTTGTCTAAGGGGAGTTTTTTTAATTTAATTTTTATTTATTAAATAATTATTGATTAATTAATTTAAAAGCAATTTTCTTAAATTAAGAATACTCATTTTCAAGAACATTTAACTAAAAACAAAAAAAACATTCTCTAGCGTCATGGAAAGGATTAGTTCTCACTTCAAGAATACTTTTTTTCTGTGCAGTTAACTTTTAACTTGCAGTAGGTAGGTACCTACCTATTTTATTTAGTTTTCAAATCAATGTTTAATCTATTTATTTTTTAGCTTTTGTAGCGAAAAACAGACACACGCCGAGGCTCGTCAGCCTTTTCAATTTATTTTTGGGTAGTATAAGATAAAGGCTTAATTTAATGTTTTGAAAAAAAGTGAGCTTATTGTGATAGACACCATAGGGAAATGTACAAGTTTATGGTCCATTATAGTTGAAAACAATCTACGGCAAGACATTTAATTATTTTTTCTTTCTTATTTAAACTAAGAGTAGGTATCTAGGTACTGAATGTCTATTTATTTATCATTGGAAAATGTACGGTCGGAATCATAATTACAGACCCTGACTTCTGAAAATTATTATTATTGGAAGGATTTTATTCTGAAAATATTTATCTAATAAATTCGTGACTTATAAGATTTTAAACTGCAACTCAAGCAGGACCTTAGAATTTTGCTTGAGTTGAAAACATTCATAATAATAGCAGTTTTGGCGCTCTACGGTGGGTCATTAGTTCTGACTTCGACCGTATTATAACAGCCTGTCTTAAAGTATGTGGTCGTTGAGTAGTTAATATGGTATATGTTTGTTTTGATTTGTGTAAGTTATCTGCGGGTAGGTAATAAGGGCTATCTGCCACCTGAGTTAAAAACTAAATACTTCATAAAAATAAAAATAAAATAGAATTTATTGAGTACAAACACACGACAAATACCCTGGTGTTGAATGAAGAAATGAAAATGCCAATGAAAATCAATTACCTACATAAAAATAAAAATAAAAGTGACGAAAAAACAACAGAAATGAGGAGTAGCGTGCTGACCCAAATGGGTCGACCTCAGCTAAAAACTGCAGCCAAGCATGCTAGGCTGCAGCGCTGGTCTTCCGGCCAGACCCATCTAGCTACAGCTAGATTAAAATTGAAATAGATTAAATTCAGATTTAAAAAGGGAAAACTACTTAAAAACAGGTCGTTAGATAAATATTTGCTTTATTGTCAATCTGAAAAATAATTAATATTAATGTTTATTTTAAATTCATATTTATTATTTATTTTCTTCTTGTTTTGTCACTAATATCAAAGTTTAAAAAACCTTTTAATGGCTCTTCTTACCCGCAGGTAGGTATAATTTTCATTAGGGAGTAAATAACCCACTAGCTATGCTCCGCAGTTTCACACATACAAATAATCCGCAAAACTAAACTAACCTCTGTACAAAATTGTCTTCAAAGTTTACCTATTTGACTTTGTAGAGGAGAAAACTAATCGCATTTATAATATTTGTAGGGTTTTGTATCCCTTCAAACGTAGGCAATTTAAAAGAAACTCGTAGGTATGTACCAATTCAAAGTAGGTAGTATACCTATGTATTTAGCTAAAGTATCTAGCAGTGCAAATTCCAATTCAAATCTAAATGTATTTAGCAGTAGGTGTGCCTGCTAGGTATTTTTTATCTTCTACTGTTTGGGTTATGGGAGATAAAATTACTAAATAAAGGTCGCTGCATACGTAACGTGACAATTTTCTATAGACAGAGCGGGACAACTATAGAATTTTGTTCAAAGAAATGTTGAGCTAGATTTCCAGCCCAGGAAAGTGGGTTAAGTTAGTTTGGAACTTCTAACCACACATTCGTAGAACTACTCCAAGTAATTTTTCATGTTTCCAACAGTTAAAATTGGTATAGATCTTCGGTTCTGCATTGATTTCCTCGAAAGTCATCACAATGTTTAGGGACACTTTATTTACATATGAAAGCGGGACATTTCTTCCCTTGCCGGGGACAGCGGGACACACAGTTTGAAAGCAGGACTGTCCCGCCCAAAGCGGGACGTATGGTCACGTTATGCATACGTGACGGAATAAAACGTCGGACGGGACGGGGACGTGATGTGCATCGTTCATAAAGTGTTCGTGGACTTTGAACATACGTAACGTGATTTTTGTCGTGCCAGACGGAACGTGACGTCCCGTCCGGTATGAGAATAAAAATCACATTACGTATGCAGCGACCTTCACGCCTGCCTACGCGTCGGATGATATTTGGATCACAAATTAATTAAATTAAACCATTGAAAGTCAATTTGAGTATAAATAAATAAGTGTACCAACTACTGCAGCATAAATTAATTACCCGACTGCAAGGAAATGGATGATGTTTTTAGATTCATTTTACCTACTATGCTGCTATGTTCATATACCTGAATATAAATAAGAAAACATGCGAATTAAATTACAGACTATAGATACGTACTAGCTGCACCCCGCGGTTTACGCGCGTAAGTCCCGTGGGAATATCGGGATAAAAAGCCGATATGTCAAGTCTTTAGCTATTTACATACTGAGTTTCATCGCAATAAGTCCAGTAGTTTTTGCATGAAGGAGTAACAAACACACAAACTTACAAATTTATAATATTAGTAGGAAGTAAGATAAATACTTAATTGTTTTGAAATACCTAATCTAATGTTCAAAGCAAATCACAACGGGATTCATTGATTATTACCATACATTATAATTAGGTGTCCAAGTGATATGACCTTACCAAAGTTCATTCGCAACGAAACACTGGGTCCTGTCACACTGTGACTGCTTGAGAAAAATATTCGCATTAAGGAACAGTATCTAACCATTTCAATTTACGTCTATCAATAAAATAAAAACCGTAGTTGACTAGTGTGTTACCTACTAGATGAGAAATAAAAATTCGTATCAAGTCATACTTTTACTCCATGAGATTTGTTTTTTCGAACGAGTAAGTAACCTTTGATTCCTTATGAAATACGACTTCAGAAATAGCGTTTACCTAAAATATTAATGGAAACCATATAAAACAGATATCTAAGGATACAAAAACTTGTAACGGACTAAGCCTTATAGAATTACGGCCCTGCCCCCCTTATACAAGATTACTTTCCATTAGCGATATCGCTGTGTGAAATAGCGTTTACCTAAAATATTAATGGAAACCATATAAAACAGATATCTAAGGATACAAAAACTTGTAACGGACTAAGCCTTACAGAATTACGGCCCTGCCCCCCTTATACAAGATTACTTTCCATTAGCGATATCGCTGTGTGAAATAGCGTTTACCTAAAATATTAATGGAAACCATATAAAACAGATATCTAAGGATACAAAAACTTGTAACGGACTAAGCCTTACAGAATTACGGCCCTGCCCCCCTTATACAAGATTACTTTCCATTAACGATATCGCTGTGTGAAATTGACTTAATTAAGATTAAATAGTCTGCCATTTTTTTTCTCTAAGGCAAGACCACGTGACTTTCCGTTGGCTTATGTCAATTCAAAAAAACACGCTTTAAAAAAAATCCAACTAAAAAAATAGAAAATAAAATTTAATAAATTTGGAATAAGAATGTTGTACTTAAATAGTAAGCGTGTTACATTGTGATGCTAGACCTTCATTATTTTTCTTTTGCAATCACAATGTAACACGCTTACTATTTAAGTACAACATTCTTATTCCAAATTTATTAAATTTTATTTTCTATTTTTTTAGTTGGATTTTTTTTAAAGCGTGTTTTTTTAGTTTTTTTTAAACTATTAATTTATTTTATACTTTTTGGTCTTTATTACCGAAATATGTTAGATCAGACCCTGGTTACCATTGAAAGACAAACTACTCGTCAAGACGATTCTAACGAGCCCAAACTCGATGGGGTTGTGTCGTTATGTTGCGAAGTTCCTATGACCACCTTCCAGTTCCATCATCAGACCCTGGTCACCATTGGAAGCCAAACTACTCGTCAAGACGATTCTAACGAGCCCAATCTCGATAGGGTTGTGTCGTTTCATTGCGAAGTTCCTATGACCACCTTCCAGTTCCATCATCAGACCCTGGTCACCATTGAAAGCCAAAACTACTCGTCAAGACGATTCTAACGAGCCCAAACTCGATAGGGTTTCGTGGTTTTATTACAGAGTTCCTATGACCACCTTCCAGCTCTATCATCAGATCAGCACCATGTTATCATAATATTGCATTGTCATCGGTCTTTGACAAGTGTGCAAAGTTTGAATTAAATCTGATCATTCTAAGTAGGGCAAAATCGTGCCCAAAGGGACACATACAAACAAACAAGCAAGCAAACATACAGGTGAAACTAATAAAAGCGTGTTAAAAAAAGTCTTATTGGCTATATTGATAATGGAAATCAAGTTTGTTTAAGGGGGCTCGTTCGTTAATTGTTCGTCTCATGAAATAACTTACAAGCGAATATTATTTTTTTTCAACCGATCACAGTGTGACAGCTGGATCCAGGTAACTCGTTGCGAATACATTATAAATGTTCGAGTCGTCTCGATCGCCCGCCGTGTCGTATTTACCACATGTTGGGCCACAAGAACTTGATTGTTATAAGTGTGATAGCAAGTTGAGTGTCAATATTTTCAACTATCTACCTTTTAAGTGATATTATTGTTGATTAAACATAGTTAGAAAATGTCATTCGTTTTATTTGAACCTACTACTGCTACAACACAGAAATGAAGGTTTCTCTAAGTGAGAAATAATCCACTGCCTTTCTTGTTTTTAGAGCTATTGAAAACATAATTGATGTTGATAATTACAAAAGAATTAAATAAGTATTCTTCCTATCAATTATTAAATAATAAAAAGTTTAATTAATAAATTACCTAAGTACTAGATACTTACTTACATTTACTTTTAATCAAAATAATAAGTCCGATTGGGGGGTCCCTTGGAAGTGTTTTTAATAGGTAATAAGCAGTATTTATACCTATTCTCAATTGAAGAAGTTTTTACTGACACCAAACCAATAAATTTATTCTCTACCGTCTTTAAATAGAGGATTATTTCTTGCTACAAAAAAACTTATTTCTCTATAAGTATTAGAATAATATAATTTGACTCGAGTTAAGAATTTCAGTTGCAGTGATCGATAGAACAAATAGGTGGGTGCTGATAAGTAATTAGTAAGTATTCGCTTTATAAGTTGTATCAAATTTCTTTGTTGTAATCATAACAAACTACTCATATTATTCCTTATACGAACGTATTACGTATGTACCTACGTCGTCGGCTGCATAATTGCAGACCCACCGCAGAGCTCCAAAACGGCTGCTATAAGAATGTTTTCAACACAAGCAAGATTTTAGGTACCTTCTTTAGTTGAAGTTTTAACTAATGAATTTATCAAACAAAAATTATTACAATTAAAACATTTCAATAATAGTAATCTTAGCACTCTACGGTGGGTCTGCAATTAGCTGCATAATTGCAGACCCACCGTAGAGCTCCAAAACGGCTGTTAAAAGAATGTTTCCAACACAAGCAAGATTTTAGGTACCTACCTCCTTTAGTTGAAGTTTTAACTCATGAATTTATCAAACAAAAATTATTACAATTAAAACATTGAAATAATAGTAATCTTAGAACTCTACGGTGCGTCTGCAATTATGCAGCCGACGACGTAGGTACATACGTAATACGTACGTCTATGGAATACTAGGAGTAGTTTGTTATGATTACAATAAAGAAATTTGATACAACTTATAAAGCGAATACTTATTACTACTAGTATCTACTAGCTACATACCTTCTTTATATAAGTAACCTAACCACTATAGTGTTAAATTGAAATTCAACCCATTCCAAGAATAAAACCATTAGCATCCTGCCTGCCTAGCATGATGACCAAAACACGATACGATAAAGCGATATAACTACATCAACTCTCAAAATATGACAGATAAAGCCGCCATGTTGAATTTTTATTATAAATGGCGATAAAAATATGATAAAAATTCAACATGGCGGCTTTATCTATCATATTTTGAGAGTTGATGTAGTTATTTCGCTTTATCGTATCGTGTTTTGGTCTTCATGCTAGGCATACTGAGCGCTTTGTGCCGAATATTATTACGTCATGAAATTGAAAATGCAACGACGACCTCTGTGGCGCGTCGGGCGAACACCCGACTGCGACGCAGAAGGTTGCGGGTTCGATTCCCGCCGGGAACAAGTATTTATGCTGACCATAAATTCTTGTTTCTGGTTCTGGGTGTTTCCTATATGTATAATATGTATATATTTACAAAAAAAAAAAAAAAAGTATATAAGTAGTTTATCCGTTATCTGGCACCCATAACACAAGCATTAAGTTGCTTAGCTTGGGGCTGGATGGCGATGTGTAATATGTCCTGAAATATTAAAAAAAAAAAAAAAAAAAAAAAAACGTTGGTATTATGACGTCATCATTGTAAAGTTATGTCCACTTAAAAAACATGCATTGAAAGTTTTGAGGGTATGGGCTGAATGTACTTACCTACCTAAAATAAATACCGAAAATTATCAACGTTTGATTTCTTATGAGATTGCATTTTCTATAGATAATTAATATTTATCTATTGTATGAGGTATTTACTTAAATGTATTTGTTACTTCTATACCACGTCGAAGACATGTGGCAGGCAACGTGACGTTTCCATCTGGCTAGCTAGACACAAATAAAAATATACATAAATTGCTAAATCAAAATAGTATCACCCTTACCACAAAAAATTTGACCCACATGTTGCACACTTGTTTCGTAAAAACACGTGGGGCAGAGGTCTTTTCTGACCACTCGTTCAATTCTGTCCATCACCCCGATATCCTCGTCAGATCCTTATCATTATGGGACCACACTACACATGTGGTATCTCCTTTCCAACAAAAAAAAAATCGAATCCTCTGAGTAATCGGTAAACAAACATAACATTTTTCGCGACGAATTGGGAACCTCCTCCTTTTTTGAAGTCGGTTATCAATTGAACGTCTGCCCTGAAGGCCCTATTACGAGTTGTTTACACACTCGAATTGACTCGATGAAACGCACCTACCGTATTGAGTTTTTACCATGAAACTT
Source organism: Idaea aversata (assembly GCA_907269075.1). Taxonomy (NCBI): domain Eukaryota; kingdom Metazoa; phylum Arthropoda; class Insecta; order Lepidoptera; family Geometridae; genus Idaea; species Idaea aversata. The sequence continues at coordinate 8,513,887 of OU026084.1, forward strand.
ACGAGCCGAGATATATAACTTAAAACAAGTCTCTGCTAGCCTAGCATGAAGGCCAAAACACGATACGATAAAGCGATATAACTACATCAACTCTCAAAATATGATAGATAAAGCCGCCATGTTGAATTTTTATCATAATTTTTATCGCAATTTATAATAAAAATTCAACATGGCGGCTTTATCTATCATATTTTGAGAGTTGATGTAGTTATATCGCGTGATATAGCTTTATCGCATCGTGTTTTGGTCTTCATGCTAGGCAGGCTGTGTTTATTTAGGGTGGACAAATGGCTTACGCACACTATAGTCAAGACTGCAGATAGATACTGTTTTAAGCTACGAATTTGTCTCAGTTCACGTATTGGCTAATTCTAGTTTCAAATGCGAAATACTCAATACGATACAAACGTTGGGTGTATCTCACTATTTTCATGGAACTACAAAATGAAAATCGTTTTGATCGTTTTTTCCAAATTTTATCCCATTATTTATGCTTTTTGAGAATCTGTTTCCACTTTAATATTTATGATGGCCGGCGGGCGCGGCCTGATAAATTACCAATAATTGAAATTCTAAAACGAGGGACCAGCCATGGGAACATAGGAAAACTAGCGGTTTTTTTGTACTCACCGCTAGCAATGGAAATAGTGAGAGAACCCGTCTCATTATTTCCATCAATAGAAATTCTTAAGAGGAAAGGGTACCGGGGGCTTTTTCCATACAAACTATTACAAACGTAGTCGACTGTTTTCTCCCTGGATAATGACACTAGAGCAAATATTTTTGGTACATAAAACATAAAACTGTCATGACCATGCCCCTATTTTTTGTTTTTAAGCTATTGTATAGTTAAGCTATTGCATAGCTTTTATCGCGGGCTTTGAGCGCGGTGACCGAATCAAGAAATTCCGTAACGAAAATAAAACCTAACACCCCCTACTCCGCCTACCATGTAGCTCGGCCGAGCGTTCGCTTAACGTGTATTTTATTTTTTTAATCTTAATTTCTATGATAATTAGAAAATGAAAAAAACCTAAAACATAGGGGCAGTTATAGGTTTTATGGCACAAAAATGTTTGTGCTAGTGTCATTATCCAGGGTGGAAACAGTCGACTAGTATGGAGAGCGCGCAGGTACCCTTTCACCTTAATGGAGATAGTGGGCACCCCAAACGTTTGATCGAGATCGACAACTCGTGGTAGGGCCTCTGATTACGAATAAGCTCCAAAGGATGTGTTTTATTGTGTGTGTGCAAGCTGCCACAGTTCGCTCACTAGCTCAGTGTAATCGAAGACTCCGTTCGAAGATATCGTGAAGTGAACGTTTTCTAGTTATTTATTACAACTGCATATTTTGTTAAACAAAAAAGTCGCAGTTAAACAAAGGTAAGCGATAGTTATTAACTTGTTTTTTAAAATTAAAAATAACTTATTAGTGAAGTTCCAATAAGTGTACAGTTATGTGTTATTATTAGCTTGGAATTTATTGAATTCTTAGTGGTACTTTTAGCATAATTCGGCTTTAGTGGGTCGGACAGGTTTTATGTGGTTCAATCGTTCATTTTGTTGTTGGTAAACAAGTTTGTGTCTTAATTTTTCAAGTATAGCTGACTAGCTGCGCCTCGCGGTTTCACCCGCTTAAGTCCCGATCCCGTGGGAATATTAAAATGAAAAAAGTAGCCTATCGCCTTCCTCGATAAATGAACTACCTATCCAACACAAAAATAATTTTTCAATTCGTTTTATTAAAAAAAAATATTATTATTATTAATTATGCAGCCGACCGTACCTATTCATTTACTTATGTAGGTTGTGATTTGCTTTCGGGTAATCCCCGTCCAACTGCTACTTTGGAGAATAAGGGCGTACCTACATTGATTTAAGTTAGTACTAGCTGCGCTCCGCGGTATCACCCGCGTGATTGCCAATCCCGTGGGAATATCAAAATAAAAATAGCCTATAGCCTTCCTCGATAAATGGACTATCCAACACAGAAATATTTTTTTCAATTCGAACCAGTTGTTCCTGAGATTAGAGCGTTCAAACAAACAAACTCTTCAGCTTTATAATATTGGTATAGATTTTAAAGATTATACTCGCATAATCGACTTCTCAGTTTTTTTTATCAAACACTAAAATGAAATTGTTTTTAAAAAGGCAGGTATCTAAGTAATACTTACTTATTTAAAAGTTTTATGGGGTATTTACCAAGTTTTTCAATTTTGTGGTTTATATTTCGATGATATTACAAAAACCATAGTGAAAATGACCATGGTAGTTTAAAATCTTACAAAGTAAATAATGATCATAATACTTGATTTCTAAGAAAATATGTTATGAAACAAACAAAGATATTCCGCTGTTAGTATTAGGTAGGTATGTAGGTAGGTACCTATTCATTTACTTATGTAGGTTGTGATTTGCTCTCGGGTAATCCCCGTCAAACTGCAACGCTGGAAAAAAGGGCGTACATTGATTTTTTAGTACTAGCGCTGCGCTCCTCGGTTTCACCCGCGTAATTCCCAATCCCGTGGGAATATCGGCATAAAAAGTAGCCTGCCTTCCTCGATTAATGGCTATCCAACACAAAAAGAATTTTTCAATTCGAACCTGTAGTTCCTGAGATTAGCGTGTTCAAACAAACAAACAAACTCTTCAGCTTTATAATATAAAGTATAGATTAGAAGTGGCTGGCCTATATAGCTGTTGAACTGACTTCGAGGCAGTTGACTTCAAAACTTATTTTTTAGTAAATCATTTATCTACTTATCAGAAAAAAAACAGACAGACGGACAAACAAGTTTAGTGATATTTTATGGTTTCCTAAAATATGTTTATTATAAAAGAGAAATCATTACAAAATCTTTGAAACAACAAGAGCTACGAGTCTGAAACATTTACTTAACTGTAAACACGATTTTTTAAATTGCATTTAAATATAAAAAACAAAACTTAATATAAAAAATAAATAAATAAAATAAATAAATAAATAAATATTTCAGGACATATTACACATCGCCATCCAGCCCCAAGCTAAGCAACTTAATGCTTGTGTTAAAAGTGTCATAAGTGTTATAAAGGGCGGCTTACGCTCAAAGCGATCTCTTCCAGGCATCTTCCAGGGAACCTTTATTATGGTAGTTATAGCGGCACCACATCTATTTATAGTTTCGAAAAAAAAAAAACAAATCTAGTTATAGTATTCCCCTTTCCATAATAAATTAGTACCTAACTAAACTGTACCTAGCTCTGGGATAGCGCAAGTGGTCGTAAATAGTCGTAATCGATTCATCTATAAATAAAATTTAAGAGGGTTATACGTATACCGCTTATATTTCCATACAAAAATGAATTCTTCCCTTAAAGTTTCGGTGTTTCTTTTTTTGTTCTATTAATTCATTGTAAGCTCTAGGCTTGTTGGTAAGTATGCCTTCTTTTGATGTAGTATCGTCGATGAACACCTTATTGCACTCACAAATAGTGTCATGTTACGGGAACGCGAGCGTTACTGACATGGTAAACATAGCAAGCCACTTTTTATCGTTGCTATAATTACCACCAATGTTTTCTTATGACGTTATCACGTAAAATTATCGTCCGTAAACCGACTTTACAGACAACCATTTTATACTTACTTTAAATTATATTATACTAGCTGCCCTACGCGGTTTCACCCGCGTAACTCCCGATCCCGTGGGAATATCGGGATGTAAGCTATCCTATCTCTCAAGTTGGATCGAACTGCACATGGTGTGCGAATTTTATTATAATCGGTTAAGTGGTTTAGGAGTCCATTGAGGACAAACATTGTGACACGAGATTTATATATATTAAGACTAGTTAGCGACCCGCTCCGGCTTCACACGGCTATATTATGCATGTATTATACATATACCTACATATTATAAACCTCAGACCTCAGATCAGATATAAACCGTCCTCTTGAATCACCTACATATTATAAACCTCAGACCTCAGATCAGATATAAACCGTCCTCTTGAATCACTCTATCTATTAAAAAAACCGCATCAAAATTCGTTGCATAGTTTTAAAGATCTAAGAATACAAGGGACAGACAGCGGAAAGTGACATTGTTTTATACTATTTAAAGATGATATTGACACTTTTATGAAATAATAAAACACGTAAGCCTAGAATACAACATTTTCAAGCGATTTACATCAATAACATAACTTTTGTTGCTAAACAGCTCCAAAACGTAAAATCCATCAAATAATGTCCTCTTAAGTCGTATTTATAGGTAGGTACCATCAGCCAGAGCTGCGCGGTCCTACCTTAAGGTTGATTATCCTGTGCAGGGCCCTATTGTTTCTCCAGCTTCTTAATTTTTGTTGACCAATATGGGAAAGGCGCATTGTTTTTTTTCAAACGTCTACATTCCTTAAAGCGTTTTTTGTATGCTTTTTATGCCAAATGTGTTGTTTGAAACAATAGACTTTGACAATAAAAAAGGGTACTGGACCCTAATTGGCAAACAAAAAAAAGGGCGGGATTTCGTAGGTTGCACTACTCCCGAAGGAAAGTGTTCATGGATTGGGACCGCACAGCTCTGGCCGATAGTACCACAGACACAGCATACATATTAGATTACGTCATGCCGAGAAGGGGAATTTTAGCTGCCTTCCTGGAACTTTAAAAAAAATAGCTGTACTTACCAAGGAAATAATACTAAGAAGCTGATTGTTTGCTAAAGCATTTTATGCTGTTGTTGTTTCCTGGTGGGAGGCTTAAGCCTCAGTAGTATCGCCAAGCGGACTTGTCCATGTTCCGGTTACCGGCCATAAGAGATAGATAGGTAGGTACTCCCATGCGAAGTTCCAGGTCTCTGAAACTACAAGTAATTTCAGATATTTCTTGATGAGTATTTTTTCCTTTTTTATTTTTTAAAAGATTTTATTCGGTAAACGTTATCTCAGTAGGTAGATATACCTAATTTATTATTTTACATTTTGCTATTAGAATAAAGCTATTTATATCACGCGTATTTTATGTACGGTCGGCTGCATAATTGCAGACCCACCGTAGAGCTCCAAAACGGCTGTTATAAAAATATTTTCAACACGAGCAAGATTCTAGACACCTGCTTTAGGTGAAGTTTAAAGTAATAAAAAATAAAAAAGTATATAAGTAGTTTATCCGTTATCTGGCACCCATAACACAAGCATTAAGTTGCTTAGCTTGGGGCTGGATGGCGATGTGTAATATGTCCTGAAATATTTATTAATTATTTATTAATTATTAAAGTCTTCTAACTTATCAAACAAAAATTATTAGAATGAAAACATTCCAATAATAGTAATTTTCGAACTCTACCGAGGGCTGCAAATATGCAGCCGACTGTACCTACTTACCTACCTATTTCCCTTACTTTTAACTTTGGTAAGGGTCCTTAGGTGGCACTTGAAGTTGTTTGGAATGCTTATATTTAACGTCAACAAAAAGTCGTTAGTAAGGGCCATGATGATAAACAGATATGGAATTAAAAAGAAAATGTTTGTTCAGTTAAAGTTACAGTTTTAATATTTACTTATAAATAAGTTTTAATTTGTTTTTAATTATTTTACAGGGAAAATGGACAATGATGGTCTACCGCTATATCCTCATCGGGAAAAGGTATTTTTTATTATTTAATAATTCATTAATAAGGTCATTAATTAGGTAACTACATACGTACCTATATGTATTGTTGGATGAAAAGCGTATATATCCCGCTATGACACTCGCTTCACTTTTTTTAAAAAACTGTAAGAAAAAAACAAGTCTATTAGAAAAAAAAATATTATCCAATTTGGTGCAGTCGTTCATTCGGAAGTTATGCGCGTATACATACGGCTCAGTCGCAAAACGTCCACTCCGCGAAATGTCTCTTTCGCAAAATGTCGCGACAGCATACGTGCATTTCGGATTTGTTTATAGAGATGAGAAATTAATAATTATTAATGTTTTATTTTTGCATTTTTTAACCAACATAATATTTTTCATTTTAGAACGAGCCTGTCGTAGTTTCAATGCCGCAACCTCAACCTTCTGTATTAGGACCTTTGCCTATTCAGCAGGTAGGTACAAAATAATATGCCAATAACTTGACACTTATCTATTGATGACTCCTTAGGATAACACCCCGTCGTTTTTGCGTTATGATAATTGTTCCAGCACGCGCTGCTCGGTCCCGAGAACACGGTCACCACATGCCAGTTCTGCAACGCGTCTATCAAGACAGCTGTTAGATACACGACCACGGCAAGGACTCACATCGCCGCTGCCCTTTGGTGCACTATTTGGTAAATATTTTTATTAAATATTGTGACGTCCTGTCGTCACTTGTGATGTAGGGGTAAGTCAACTAAAACACGCTAATGATCTTTAGGTAGGTAGTAGTCATATGCACCCAGCGGGCGCGGCCTCTCTGTTTGGCTCCTTCAAAGAGGATATAATCACTAGCTCCTTGAGCGTGACTGACCGTCGCTCCGCTCGAGCGCATACGTCACAAATACATTTTTATTTTGGTGGAATTATCGGGATAATAGTCTATAGCACTTCTAATGAATCAATGTATCTTCATACCAAGTTTCATCAAAATCAGTGCAGTAGTTTCAGAGCCTATTCAATTCAAACAATCAAATCTTTCCTCTGTATAATATTAGTATAGATTCTATATGATTCGCAAAATCTAGTGAGTCTACAAAAGTTTCGAGTCAAACCTCCATACAAATCTTCCCTTTTCCCACTAGTTAAATTGATTAGTTCGGTTAACTGAACGGTTTAAAATGATTTAAGACGAAAGCGAGCACAAAGAAAGTATTTATGATAAATGTGTTGTTTGTCGGCCTTGAACACCCGCCTGCAACGAAGAAGGTTGCGGATTCGTTTCCCGCCTCAAACAAATATTCTGTAATGTGTAATACCTATGTATCATTACATATTATAAAACAAAGTCCTCCGCCGCGTCTGTCTGTATAAACTCAAAAACTGTTGCACCGATTTTCATGCGATTTTTATCAATAGATAGAGGTTTTAGTAAATTGAACACTATAGCTGCGCTCCGTTTCACCCGCGTAAGTCCCGATCCCGTGGGAATATCAAAACGAAAAGTAGCCTATAAGCCGTCCTCGACAAATGGACTATCCAACACAAAAATATTTTTTCAATTCGAATCAGTAGTTCCTGAGATTAGCGCGTTCAAACAAACTCTTCAGCTTTATAATATTAGTATAGATAGCCAGCACGCGAACGAAGTCGCGAGCTACAGCTAGATTAATATAGTATTCTATCCGTTATCTGGCCACCATAACAAGTCTAGTTGCTAAGCTTGGAGCTAGATGGCGCTGAATGCATTGTCTTACAATCATATAATATTATTTCAGTTGCTTGTTCTGCGTGCCATATGGGTCGGATTCATGCAAAAATACCGACCACTACTGTCCCAACTGCAACAGATACTTGGGAACCTACCAAAAATAGAAATCAATGAGTGATGACAATAAGGAAAACCAAGCATTTATACTACTTATTATAAGCAAAATCATATAATTTTCTATTAATTCTTGTAAATTAGTTTATAAGGATAAAATTGTTTACTTAGTAGTAGTTAATGTGCGAATTAAAGCTTGCTTTATTATGTTATACTTAGGTAAGTTTTGTTGTACGGGCACAGTGATTGTATAAAGCGCTGAGCACACTTATGTGCCTTGATCACACCCACCGAGTAGAGGGGCGAGACAGCAAATTGGTACTTGGCCGACAGTAGGATAGGCGAGTTACACTCTTTTTTTTTGCCTCATCAAATTCGCGAAAACATCTACGGCGTAATTGCGCAATAGACGACACGATGCGATGCAATGTGCGAGCGATTAACGGCAATTGGAGCTTGTCATTGGTTTACTAGCAGAGTGGCGGGTGTATGTTAAAATGTATAAACTCAAAATACAGAACGTAATAATTCATAAAGTTAAAATACCGAAAATAAAAATACATAATGATTCAAAATACTTAAACTTAAATAGCATAAGTTTTAAATTCATAAACTTTAAATTCATTCCATAAGTTCTAAATATATAATAATTAAAATATATAATGCTTATAAACACATAATAATCAAAAAGCCTAATTTTAAAATATATAACTATCAGAATATAAAAGTTGTAGGTTCATGTAAACAAAAACCAGAAATTGGTAAGTACCTACATAATTTGTTTGTTAAAATAAGAAAGTTCCAAATAACGAAGTACAAAGTAAATATCGAGTATTTATTAAGTAGGTAAGTACCAGTCATTCTTTTTTCCAAAAAAATACACTAGAATTCGGTACTGGCAGTTCTGACGGTTAATTTTACTGCAATTAATTCACCTGCGGTTTTATTTTCACTACATAGTATAAAAATAAAGTCACTTTTTGCCGTCCCTATGTCCTCATCCGTTGCGTAGTTTTAAAGATCTAAGCATTTATAGGGGCATACATAGGGACATAGCGAAAAGTGACTTCATTTTATACTATGTACTTAGTGATGATGGGCATTTTTACGTAGATATATTGAACATAATTATGTGTAACTAGCTGCGCCCCGCGGCTTCACCCGCGTAAGTCCGATCTTTTTCACCGTTTAAACCTTCCCTGGACTACGACAAACATTTCAAAACCGAAATCATTTAAATCGGTTCAGCTGTTCTCGAGTTTTAGCGAGACTAAGGAACAGCAATTGATTTATATATATATAGATAAATGTTAACATTTTGAATATAAGTATTATGACTATCGATATTTTGAACTTTTTGCTGTAATAGTTTGCTTCGTTCGTAGGTTTTTTCATAAGTAAAGTCAATTATTCATTTAAATCTTTATTTGTTTTGGATATATGTTATTTGAATTAATGTATTTTAAATTTATACGTTTTGTCATTATGTATTTCGTATATTACATATTTGAAACAAATTTTATTTATTTCGAGTTCATGTATTTTGATCATTATGTATTTTGATTTTCGGTATTTTAACTTTATGAATTATAACGTTATGTATTTTGAGTTTATACATTTCAACATACACCCCAGAGTGGCTGTTGTTTGTTTGGCTGAGTGCTCGGTTGGTATGTATGTACGCTCTAACGCAGGGGTGTCAAACTCGATTTTCCATAGGGCCATTTCGAAAATTGTAGATGTGTTAGCGGGCCAGACATAAAATAATTAAACACGTAGGTACATTTTTTTATTAAGTTTTTTGGTCAGGTAGGTACCTACTTACATTTATTTGGCACTTTTTAAATAGGTAGGTTGGTAACACTTCAGTTTTTCTAACTGTAGATAGGTAGGTACTGCAAAAATAATAAAAAAGGAGAAGTAAATTTATCTGTAGGACCCGGAAACTTGACTTCTTTTGTTTTTATTTTCAAAGTATCATTGTTATTCGGTGTCATTATTAGTGGTATTTATTTTCAGAATAGACTGAAATGTTTATCACGTCTTCACCGATATTTGTTCTTATTCATTTTCATAATAGAAAACATTTGTTCACATAAATACGAACTACGAAAAAGGATAGCTAGCTTTCGAAAACTCAAAGTCAAGGGTGTCTTGCAGATTGGTAACTGCAAGTGCGAGAGAAACAAAAATTTAAAAAATACGTTAAAAAAAATTGTGATCTAGATTCCGACTGCGGGCCGCATCAATATGATTCGCGGGCCGCATGCGGCCCGCGGGCCGTATGTTTGACATGACTGCTCTAACGAGTGCTCGGCCGAAGGTCAATTTTTAACCGACTTCAAAAAAAAGGAGGAGGTCCTCAATTCCGTGTACCTACCTATGTTTTTTTTTATGGATGTTCATGCATATCTTCTTTGTTTATCAGCCGATTTTCGTAAAAAAAATTGTTCAATTTACATTGCAATATTTTTCCGATTGTATAACGATTAAAATAAATTACCCCAAAGTAGCTCAAAATACCCTCAAACACAACTTTTTTACGGGAATTGATCTTCAGAGCACTCACTCCCCACTTTACTCGTTGCGTGTGATCAAGGCATTAGGATCGGGAGCGGTACCGCTTCAGTGTGCTTAGCGCTTTCCACTCCATCCATAGTGCGAGTATAGATTTAATTACTTTTTTTTACTTAAATTTTATGGCCTTTATTCTACTTTCGAATCGATAGATGGCTCTAAATTGTCTCTGGCCAAAATATCAAATTACCTATGATAAACTGTCAACGTATTTTAAACAAAAAAAAACTATTTCCATTTGAATTTTATCGTAAAATTCAGATTTACCTACTCTAAAATAGTCATGGACATTTTTTCAGTTTTTTCCCCGTCACTTTTTTTAGTGGCGCCATTTAGATTCATATAGAATTAGTTTTTATTATTAAGAAAGCTTCATTTGTTTACTTATTCAGTATTCAAATAAATATGATTATTCGCTAATGTTTTGGTTTGTTTTAAAAAAACGGGTCCCTTGAAACACTGTTTATTTTCTTTCTTAATTTAATATAAAATATATTCTACATACATTACAAATCACAATTTGTACATTTGATTAAGTATATTGTATTCTTAAGTGTTAGATTTAAAAAAAACTTTACAATGTTTTTCCATGGAACTTACCTCACTAACAAAACTCAGAAAGGATCCAACTAAAGAGAGTTGCGGAAAACAGCCTGAATACACCTTGACGATAGAAAGAGGACTTATGCGAACAAACGATTCACGACTACACGATTGGTAAGCGTTCATAACTCGAGAACGGCGGGGAATTCTTTCAGTCCAATGTAATTATATTGTATACTCACAAGCTAGAGGAAGGTACAGTATGGGTCATAAGTAATTTATCAGTTTGCTACAATAATACTATAAACAAGTATTTGGACTTACAACCTTTTTCTAATAGATGTTACACACAATTAAAAGTACTGGAGTGTGATTATTATTTTCAACATGTTAGCTATGTCTTTAGTTAGCCGAGTGGTATAAGCCGGCACCCGCTACACCAACCGACTTAGGTTCAATCCACAGGTTAAGTTGTTATACTGTTCAAATAGTGCACAGGATTGTAAACGTTACAGTGGGCAGTAGGGCTTGAGCTCCGGAATTCCGGTTTTAACAAAATTCCGGAATTCAGACTTATTTCAGTATCGTTTGTAATACCGCAATTCCGGTATTACAAACGATACTGAAATAAGTCGGAACCTCACCAATTCGTGAGAGCAAAACCGGAATTTCGATATCGTTTGTTAAGAGTCGAAAAGGCAGTTTTCTAAGACGGCGGCGATAGAGGACATTGCTTTAAGTATCTAAAAACAATACCGCCTACTAGTGTCGAGGCTGAACGCGACTTTTCACCAGTTTCTAACATTTGTAATCGTGTAAGAAGTTCACATCCAACAAAAGTTCTAGATGATAGATTACTTAATTTTTAATTATAATTACAGGTCAGAACAGCTATTTCAATGGATTTATTATTCCTGCCTAAAATACCCCTTCATTTCATCGAAGCATCGAATTCCGGAACTGGACAGATCAATATTGGAGAGAAAATGTTGTAATAATTAGATTAAGTCCTTTTGTATAGCAATATGTATGTTTTGGAGAACAAATAAACGTTATATCTATCTATCTATTGAAACTGAATTCCGGAATTGAAAAATGGACCGATATTCAAGCCCTAGTGGGCAGAGACTTTTGACCGTTGATTGTACTTTCTTCAACTAAGTGACGTTTACATGTGTTTCAAGCGACGTATTGGTTGGTAAGTGCCCGCAAGAGCCTGGCCCGCCGGACGGCAGCAGCCTCCCGCTGTATATCCTCGCTGTTATTGGCGTTCAGTTCCAGCGCTCCGGCCGCCTTGACTGCGCGTGCGCGGCGTCCGCCCTCTCCGCGCCGCGCGTGCATCGCCACGCCCACTTCGAGCAGGGTCCCGTCCCACAAACAACCGTAGTATCCATCCATTGCATCCGATGCGTTGCCCGTCTGGGGAACAAACAAATATTTTGTAGATTTATTTTTGGTTTAAAGAAAGAAAAAATTTGGTTATATAAATGTGTAGGTAGACAAGTTTTGCCCGCCGCCGCGACTTGTAGAATTTGTTTCAAACATATTGGCGGCTCTGAAGAGACCTATAAGCGTGACGATAGGATCGCGCCGAGGATGTGCAAGCTCGCAAGCAGGTGTGCTGCTAAAGAATAATGGCAAAACTTCTAGCAAAAATTACTTGATTCCTAGGTTCTTGAAGTTCCTAGCTGAGGTTCTTAAAGTTCCTATAAGTGTAAGGCGTCAGATGCTGATGAAGAAAATGAAAAAAAAGGCGACTTTAAATGCTTATTTCTTTTTTCTATATCTAAATATCGAAATATTATCAATTTAATTGTAATCTAGAAAAAACGGAGAATGTTATCATATTTTTCTAATTGTGTATATGCTTACGTATTGCCATGCCTTTCTTTAGCTGTTGCGCAGCGACTTTGCGCATTAATTCAGAGCCGTCATTTTCGACACGAGCTCTACCACGATCGAGGAAGTTAAGTTACCTTCTCGGCTAGGCACTTGAAAGCAGTAGTGTAGTCAGCTTCTGGTGGCAGCTGGCAGAGCGCGGCGGCCTGCGTGGGCGCAGCGACCGCGAGACAGCAGCGCGCCGCTCGCCGCGCCACGCCCGCCTCGTCGGCCGCGCGCCGCGTGAAGTGCTGACTGCCGGCAGCCAGCGAGCACAGGTAGCGACGGAGCGCCGCCGACCATCTACCTCCGGCCATTTCCACGTCGCCGTATAGACGCAACCTAAGTTAACACACATTGGTTTAAAGATCTTCATTTCTCCAAGATTATACATTAATCACTTATGAGAAACAACAAAATTTGTGATAGGAACTAAATAGGTGTGATTAACATGGGTTCTGCTGCGCAACAAATAATTGTGATAGGAACAAAATAGGTGTGATTAACATGGGTTCTGCTGCGCAACAAATAATTGTGATAGGAACAAAATAGGTGTGAAAAACATAGCCAGTTCTGCTGCGAAACAAATATTTGTGATAGGAAGAAAATAGGTGTGAAAAATATGGGTTCTGCTGCGAAACAAATATTTGTGATAGGAACAAAATAGGTGTGATTAACATGGGTTCTGCTGCGCAACAAATAATTGTGATAGGAACAAAATAGGTGTGATTAACATGGGTTCTGCTGCGCAACAAATAATTGTGATAGGAACAAAATAGGTGTGAAAAACATAGCCAGTTCTGCTGCGAAACAAATATTTGTGATAGGAAGAAAATAGGTGTGAAAAATATGGGTTCTGCTGCGAAACAAATATTTGTGATAGGAACAAAATAGGTGTGATTAACATGGGTTCTGCTGCGCAACAAATAATTGTGATAGGAACAAAATAGGTGTGAAAAACATAGCCAGTTCTGCTGCGAAACAAATATTTGTGATAGGAAGAAAATAGGTGTGAAAAATATGGGTTCTGCTGCGAAACAAATATTTGTGATAGGAACAAAATAGGTGTGATTAACATGGGTTCTGCTGCGCAACAAATATTTGTGATAGGAAGAAAATAGGTGTGAAAAATATGGGTTCTGCTGCGAAACAAATATTTGTGATAGGAACAAAATAGGTGTGATTAACATGGGTTCTGCTGCGAAACAAATATTTGTGATAGGAACAAAATAGGTGTGATTAACATGGGTTCTGCTGCGCAACAAATATTTGTGATAGGAACAAAATAGGTGTGATTAACATGGGTTCTGCTGCGCAACAAATATTTGTGATAGGAACAAAATAGGTGTGATTAACATGGGTTCTGCTGCGTAACAAATATTTGTGATAGGAACAAAATAGGTGTGAAAAACATAGCCATTTCCTTGCAGTCGGGTAAATAGTAAGCCAGTATTTGGACGAACCATCTTAGCTCTAAATCATAACTTACCAAGAAGTATTATATGGGTAGAACTTCAAGCTCCTCTCCAACAGATCGATCAATGATTCGATCACATGTTTCACATTATAATTGTTCGCATTCGATATATTAGAAGGCCAGAGAGTACTGTACTCTGCAGTGAGATCCAACGAAGTATCATCTATGAGAAGATTGTGTATTCGAGCGAGGAGAGAGAATATAACGCTGATTGCTATTGGTTCACGTAACGTTGCGAGGAAGGCGTTGAATGTATTGCGCGCTTCGGAAGTGTTTGGGTTGTCTCGATTGTGAGGTTGTCCACTGGCGCTGCGTTTCACTGCTACCACTGATGCATTACTGTATACTGATAATGCTGTGAACAAAGCATATCACTATCACTACATAGTATAAAACAAAGTCGCTTTCTCTGTCCCTATATATGCTTAGATCTTTAAAACTACGCAACGGATTTTTTTTAATAGATAGAGTCATTTAAGAGGAAGGTTTATATGTATAATACATGCATAATATAGCCGTGCGAAGCTGGGCGGGTCGCTAGTTTAATATATAATTCTACTGTACAATCAACGGTCAAAAGTCTCTGTAACATTTACAATCACTATTAGCACTATTTGAACATTATAACGACGTAACCTGTGGATCGATCCCACGTCGGTTGGTGTAGCGGGTGGCGGCTTATACCACTCGGCCAACTAAAGACATAGCTCTAACATGTTGAAAATAATAATCACACTGAGTACTTTTAATTCAAGTACATATTTATGTTTGTGTGTAACGTCTATTAGAAGAAGGTCGTAAGTCCAATACTTGTTGATAGTATTATTGTAGCAAACTGATCATTTACTTATGACCCATACTGTATGTGTGTACGTCACTGAACTCCTCCTAAACGGCTAGACCGATTTGAATGATTTTTTTGCGCCCTGGAGCTAGTATCACTACATAGTATAAAATAAAGTCACTTTTCGCCGTCCCTATGTCCCTATGTATGCTTAGATCTTTAAAACTACGCAACGGATTTTGATGCGGTTTTTTTAATAGATAAAGTGATTGAAGAGGAAGGTTTTTAGATATAATACATGCATAATACAGCCGGGGCGGGTCGCTAGTAGTATAATAAAAGTCGCTTCCCGCTGTCTGTCTGCCCCTATCTATGCTTAGATATTTAAACTTACGCAGCGCATTGTGATGCGATTTTTAAATAGATAGAGTGATTCAAGAAAAGTTTTAGTAAGTAAATAAAACAAAACTACCACGCGTACGAAGTCGCGGGGAACAGCTAGTTTGATTATAAAATCGATTTACTTACTTCATTACATAGTATAAAACGAAGTCACTATGCGTTGTCTGTCTGTTTCTATGTATGCTAAGATCTTGAAAACTACCCAACGGATTTTGATGCGGTTTTTTAGTAGAATTCAAGAAAAGTTTTAGTAAATAAAACAAAACTACCACGCGTACGAAATCGCGGGCAACAGCTTGATTATAAAATCAATTTACTTAGAAATATTTATAAAATAACTAGCTGCGCTCAACGGTTTCACCCGCTTAAGTCCCGATCCCGTGGGAATATCAAAATTAAAAGTAGCCTACAGCCTTCTTCGATAAATGAACTTTTCAATTCGAACCAGTAGTTCCACAGATTAGCGCATTCAAACAAACAAATAAACTCTTCAGCTTTATAATATTAGTATAGATTAATAACACATACCATAGTCCCACAAAGGTCTCGGGAATTTCCTGCTACCTCTCCACCTTTGAAGTTCGAAGCAAGCAGCGCAGAGTGCAGCAGCTAGCTCCCCAGGACCAGTACAAACGGTCATACCTTCCCATTCACACGAGTTTACTAGTAAACACCAAGATGCCTCTATAACCTGGAGAAAGAAATAAGAATCACTAACATGTTTTTGAAAAATTCCTTATCGCGGGTTGCGACGGGACCTATCCATGAAAAATCCAGTGCAAACCAGTTTAAGCGTTACGAAAAGAATGTGAAACGAAAACCCGAAGAAAAAACTGCATTTTTAAATCACATAAGTATACTTAATTATTTTTTGGTTGATTGAAAGCCTGATTACTATTAAGTTTTGAGAAGAAATATAATCAAAGTTTCGTTTGCGAGTATAATCCGTATTTCAATCATTATAGTTTCGTGGGAATGTGTCCTCAAATTTAATAGGCCCATCTCCCCCGGAATTACCCTAAAGGTTTGTACTATCCAAAAATCTGTCTGTATGTCTGTCGAAAGAAAATTTTTTTTCACGTTCCAAACGCGTGTCCCGTAACACGTTCTTTTTTTACGATTTTTGGAATAAACGTAATCATTATTATTTACCTGAGGTCTTGGCGTAATTCCATCAGTGGCGTTAATAGCAGCAATGCAAGCTTTGCATTTGTTGGCTAAAACTTTCAAGTTCTGCCTATGGTTTGGCCATTCGCTGAGTACAACATTAACTTGTAACACTAACACTTCCCAGGTGAGCAAACGACATAGCCGGTATAACGTAGGATCATTGTCACTATCCAGCTGATTCCGAACTTCGCTTTCTAAAACGGACAGAAGGGATAGAGCTGCTCTAGCGCAGCCTGCTTCTGCTCGTGCTCTCGATGCTCCCGATACTACATACCCAAAGTCCTGCAAAAACCCTCTCGGTAACGATACCAAGGCATTTCCCACCCCTCCGGCAGGTTTCCAAGAAGGACTCAATTTCCAAAGTGGTGACGCCTGCGCCATCTTTGCCAATTTAATCAGACACATCCTGATGTAATCAGCAGTCGAAGCATCGATCAGCTTCTTCTTAACTTTCCCCATTTCAAGCTCTGGAACAGGTTTATATTCGAAATCTGGCAACTCCCAATCATCAGTTAGTAGTTCTCGAGGTAGTTCCATAGTTTCGTCGTCTAAGTTAATAGGGTCATTCATTATCGTCTGCAATTGCTCATTGGTTATCAATTTCTTCCTTATTCTGTCAGCCGATTCACCAACGTGTTTCTTTAAGTACTCATCGATTCTTTCGATTGGAAGACGACATTGGGATGTTGCTAAGTGAAGGAAGAACATTCTTAAGTTTTCCCAATCGGTTTCTGACAGATCCGAGGTGAGAACTGGAGCCAGCGCCCAAAAAAGGAGATCAAAGAACTTAATACCGACTGTTTTGAATTTATTTAGGAAGTCTGTTTGTGTCGAGGGTATGCCGCCTTCTAGAGCGTATCTAACAGCATTCAACGCGGAAACTCTATTAAGAAGATCTCTTGCTACAGTAAACGCACCACTGGATGCAGACCCCTGTATGTCCAACTCAACTACTTGTCTGTGAATAATAGAAATCTCACGAGCCAAGTTATCAGCTTGAAGAACAGCTATAATACCTGCATAATGGTTAGCTATAGATTCTTGTAATTTCTGTAAAAGAGATGGTTCCTCATTTAAAAGTTCATAACCCAAATTTAATGCTCTAATGTAGCCTAAAATATCGTCTTTTGCCATACTAGCATAGTAAAAATTACCCCAAGGCATTAGTTTGCCAAAGGAACCATAGCCATAAATGGATATTTCTCTTTCTAATAGATTCGAGTTTTCCCTGCAGCCCAGTATGTGTTTTTTAGCTGAATCATGTTGTCCATAAAAGAAATAATTGTAGCACATGTCAAAATGTATTTGCATTGTAAGCTCATACTGGGTAATTATTTTGTCACCAGCATTCCAGTTATGATTCATATCATCAGAGTCTTCAGTTAAATGGACAAAAGTCTCCAATACAGGTATTTTAATTTTCTGGGATTCTCTACGATCTGCTGTTGCTACATCATAAAACGAAACCATGTCTTCTAAGAATTTAATACTGTTTGCTCGAGATGCTTCACACATTCTAAGGATTTTTTCAAAATTTTGGTTGATTGGAGCGTAGGCATTGTCGCCTTGTATGCCAGGCCTAAAAGAGAAAGGAAACATATGCTATAAAATTACATATTTGATAACAGTACTCTGGAAGAAACTACTTTTGTTAAGAACTTACATGTGAATGTAAGACATTTTATTAGATTTTGCGTACAGTGCAGATTTGACAGGAAATCTGATTATCCATCTATGGTAGAGTGTCAACGCAAAACGTACTTGAGGTTGTTGAAGTAATTCTGGAGATATTTCCTGAAATAATTAAGAGAATTTAAGTAAGCAGGCAACAAGAGATTAGAGAGGCACAGCCTAAGTTTAGAGATGGACTACACTTTCAAGAAATGAATCCTTAGGAATGACATAGTCTACTTATTAACCCCATAATCCTATCAAAACAGAGAATTTATAAAAACTTTTTATAAGCAGCTCTATGTATAAAAAGGAGAGTCCATAATATGGGTATTTTTTGTATTTATTTTTACTGAACTGATTAGCGGGAGAAAGTTGTAGAGATTGATAGTTACACAAGTACTTATTGAACAAGAAATTGAACAATGTGTCAGAAGGATCAACACAATATTTTTAAGAGTGTGAATTCACGAATACCTGAGGTGGTATACTGAAGGCAGTGTCAGTGGCCATATACACCAGATCCTGCATGAGCTGTTGTTGAATTGGCGGAGCAAGTTTTGTTTCAAATATATCTGGAAATTAGAGTGATTTAATTATTAAGTGTACTTTTATGGTAGGCTGGACACAAAAATTGTGATTATTGGTTTGCTAATCTATTACATTTATAGGCAAATGTTGTTAATGTTTAATAAATAAACTACATGTCCTGGCAAACATTGCTTTGCCATTTAGAAAAAAAATATTTTGGTCAATTCTCAAACCTACCAATATACACAAACATTTCATACAAATTGGTTCAGCTGTTTAGGTGTAGTTTGGTTACTAACACAGCAACATGAGAATCATTATCATTACTAGTATAAAACAAAGTCACTTTCCACTTTCTGTCCCTATGTGTGCTTAGATCTTTAAAACTACGCAACGGATTTTGATGCAGTTTTTTAATAGAGTGATTCAAGAGAAAGGTTTATATGTATAATACATGCATTAGCCGTGGTTTTATATTATAACTAGCTTTTACCCCCGACTTTGACCGCGTAGAAGTTGAAAATGGACTATTAAATCACGTTATCTCATACAAAACTTTGCCCCCCTTTTCACCCCCTATGGAGTATAATTTCGGAAAATCCTTTCTTATTGGATGCCTACGTCATACAAAGAACACTCCCTCCAAGTTTCAGGTCTCTTCAATCAGCGGTTTAGGCTGAGCGTTGATCCATCAGTCAGTCAGTCATTCAGGACAAAGCATTTTATATGTATAGATGAAGGAGTAGTTAAGTAGGTCCTAGCATGCTAGCTACCTAGATTCCAATGTAGAGAAGCTGCAACTCTCAAAGCTAGAATCTTCAATGCAAGCTGCTTTCGAGTGTACTGTGCAGGCGCTGGAGTGACCGCTGATGGTGGGGTCGGAGGAGCGTCCACATCAACAACACGTTCACTTGTGGGCTTTGAGTTGCCATTCTTTGTATCAACAGACAGGAATTCCTCAATTAGCTCACATGCTGATGGTTCTGAAAGTTATAACAAAGTAAGAAGCTAGTATTGACTGAGTTTTTGTGCAGTGCAAGCAAAGTAGTAGTAAAATTATTTTGTTAAGATGTTTCAATGAGTTTTTATGTGAATTCCAAATTACTAAAGAAATGTTTACATTGACTATACAGTCCACCAGGTTTTTGTACATTATCATAAAAATTAAGATATACAAAACAAAAAAAAACAAAACATAGAGGCATGCTCATTGCTCATGGCAGTTATAAGTTTCAAGCAACAAAAATATTTGCTCTAGTGTCATTATCCAGGGAGGAAATAGTCGACTACGTTTGTATGGAGAGAGCGCCCGGTACCCTTTCCTCTTATGTTGTTTAGCTTTTGCAGAATACAAACCTGGATTGTTTTTGTTGAGGTGCTTTTTCAGTAGGTTCGGGTCGAGAAGGAATTCAAACCATAATATTGTGTCTTCCGAAATAGGTACAGTACCCGGCCGCAACAAATCCACATCCATGTCGATAAAGGAGACCGATTTCTAAGTCTTTAATTATCGGCCTAAATACTAATGGTATTTAGTTTGAAAGTTATAAATACTTAGTAACGAAATAACGTGAAAATATTTAGATTTCATGCAAGAAATCAGTTTAATCTGCAAATTCGGGCAAAAAACACACAACATTTTTCCGATCCCGACAAGATTTTTTTTTTTCAAGTTATGAAAGCCTGACAGTCACAGATGACAGTTAGTTTAAAGTGTTACCAGAAAGCACAATAGAAATGTTCCAAAATTAAAATGGAAATTTATTTTAAGTTTTCATGGATGGAGCATGTGTAAAGTAATAAAAAAAAGCTGAGATAACTTTAGCAGCTAAGCCTGGCCGCATACGTGCGTTTTCCGTATGCGGTTATCGCATACGAAACGCATTCGGGTTCCCGAATACATCAAATCATCCAAAATGCTCTATCACCGCCATAGAAATAATTTAACGTTCGTACCTCACAAGTTCACCGCACACGTGTTTTTTTTTCCGGACGTAATCGATTCCGTACGTCCGGAAAGAAAACCTCCATTGTCGTGCATTCGCAACGCTGTCGCTGGTCGTACTGGTAGGTTATATTCCGCAGGATAATAACCATACGTGTAAGCTATGTGAGCGGAATTCCGAATTGGAAACCGCGTGCGATAACCGCATTCGCAAAAACGTAAGTTTGCGCCCAGGCTAATTATTAAAGTACAAATGGGTTGCACTGAGTATCTAAAAATGGTTTAAATAATAAATAGCTTGCAACATTGTAAATAATGTCAAATAGATTTTGACAGTGAAAATTTATATGAAACTGACAGTTACATTGACAACAATCAGAGACGTTAAAAGTTACGGTAAGGAATTCGTTTATTGAATTTTTAGGGTAAAAGCAGTGAAATGTAGAAAACAAAATAGGTAATACTTTTTGATTGGTACATACAGCTACAGACCCATAGTAACCACAGACAAAGGATTGGTCGCACTTTATCATTAGTATTATTACGTAGTATTTAAATTCTCTTTGGTATTATTGTTGTTAGTGGTGCTTTTCTTGCAAAGGAAAGGATTATCAAATGATTTATATAAAAAGCATTGTCTCGGTGTAGTGGGGTACAACCAAGTGGGATTTGTCTAATAAAGAAATCCTACAAGTTTGAAAATGAATACAATCGAACTCTTCTCATCAATGTGCCGAATATGCCTTCAAGACGGCAGTTCTACATATTCAATATTTGATGAATTTACAACGGAAGCCAGCATACAATCTCAACTTAATAAATGTTTTATGGAGAAGGTTAACTTTTTACACTTACTTTCGTCTTACGGCTTACGATAGCCTCAGTGTATAGATAGGTACCTAATTTAAAAACTTCAATAAATTGTACATGTTCTTACAAGTCACAAAAAAGTGTCTCGGTGGTGTCTAGAACTAAATACCTCAGTAGCAGTACCCTAAAGCAGCTCTCGATCACTAGGGCAGCTCACTGACTGTCTCCTGGTTGCATATTTAAAAATGCTTTTAATAATATTCTATTTTCAATATAATTATGCTCCTAGTCCCGTGGGAATATCGGGATTAAAAATAGCCTAGGTATTACTGTCAATGAATCAATGTATCCTCATACCAAGTTTCATCTAAATCGGCTCAGTAGTTTCAGAGCCTATTCAATGCAAACAAATAAACAATCTAATAATAAGTATAGAAAAAGCGTTGCAAACTTCTCACTTTACCCATGCCTTACCTAATAAAATGTTTATAACTTATCATATCACTGATTGGGGTCTTACTGTGTTGTTGTAAACATTAAAAAACCGGTCAAGTGTGAGCTAGATTTGCCCACGAAGTTTTTAGTATTTGTTGTTATAGCGGCAACAGAATAACATAATCTGTGAAAATTTCAACTGTCTAGTTATCACGGTTCATGTGATACAGCCTGGTGACAGACAGATGGATGGACAGAAAGGCACCCAACTAATGAGCGGTGTTGGCTTAGTGGTAGATACCTCGACTTTCATTCTGAAGGTCGTTGGTTCGAATCCAGGCCGGCCGTGCACCAATGTATTTTTCTTAAGAAAAATTCATGTGCGCTAATTGACATTGCTCTTACGGTGAAGGAAAACATCGTGATGAAACCCGCGGCTTAGTTGGATCCAGAAGTATTGACAAGTTCTCTCCTCTGGACATGGTTGACTAAGCTGAGAGGGTAGTAGGTGCTGGGCAAGCCTACTCCATCTTCACGCAAAAAGGACCCAATTAAAAAGGGTCTAATCGCGGAAAACAGCCTGTATACAAGTACAAGTACAAAGGCACCCAACTAAAGAGGTTTGATTGCGGAAAACAGCCCATATACAACTACAAGTACCCTTTGGGTATGAAACCCTAAAACACTGTACTGAATGTGACCTTTTTCAGATTGAAGATGTGGAGGGGTATCCGACAAGTATTTGTACATCTTGCAAAGTTACTTTAGAAACATTGTGCGAATTCATTGATAAATATGTAGAAAGCTCTGCAATTTTGAAAGAGGCACTTGTTAAAGTGAAAACTGAAGTGGACGATAGTTTCATTGAAAATTATGATAATTTCATGTGGGATGACCAAGAATATATTGTTATTAAAGTTGAGGATAATACTGAAAATGAAAAAAAGTGTAATACCAGTGAAATAATAGAAAAATTGAAACCCTTACCTGATTTAAAATTAACTAAAGTTGAAACAAAGAAATGTTTGAAAAGGAAAACAAGTACCACAATGAGGAACGCCAAAAATACCAAAATAGCTTCTACAAAAATGGAAGACAAAACTGAGTGCAATGGAGAAATTGGAGAAGAATGGTGATAATATTGACTGAATTTTTATTTTAAGTACTAGCAGCGCTCCACGTTTCACCCGCGTAACTCCCGATCCTGTGGGAATATCGGGATAAAAAGTAGCCTATGTTATTCCCAATGAATCAATGTATCATCATACCAAGTTTCATTAAAATAAGTAAAAAAAAACAGCGCACTCCGGGAGTGCAGGCAGAAGTGAAAACTGTAATCTGTGTAAAATCTCATCTGTCGAAATCTCATCTGTCGCGAGAACGGCTGAAAATGCTCACTCGTGTATCAGTGATGGCGCTAGCATGCGACGCGAACTGCGTACGGCAGCTCGCTGCGAACCTACGAACTAACAGCGACATCTCTCGGTGCACCATCCACCGAGAGATGTCGCTGTTAACACTGTTGTACAGAAGTGAGTATCGTAGTTCGGCCGTTTGCACAGAGATGGCGCTGTTTTCAATATTGCATAGTAGTAGAAGCACAATAACTGTTAAAATCTCATCTGTCAAAATCTCATCTGTCGCGAGAACGGCTGAAAATGCTCACCCACAAAAATGCCCAACGCGCCATAAGAAGTTTTCACTTCAAAAAAACAAAAAATAGAATGGAATAATATTTATTTGCTACAAAATTAGAGATAGTCTTTAAACCTTAAAATTACTAACAATTGTTGCAAAACGGACCCTACCTCAGCTTTCCTCTTTATCAGTCTTTCCTTTTTATATAGATCAGATATTATTAAATTCATATTAGATGCTCACCTAAATATCATTCATTTATTTCAGGGGACTAACTCAAAAATCTAAATTGGAAGAAAATCCACCCGAGACAAGCCTAAAACCAAATATTCTAAAAAATATGACAAACTTTAATAAAATTCAAGAGAATCCCACAATACAGAAGACTGAGTATAAGCCATTAGTTTACGATTATTGTAACGCAGTTTTTAATACGAAATATGGTTTAAACAATCATATTGTCGAAATGCATCATTCCAAGAGTACAACTTGCATAGTATGCTCAAAGACATATACAACAAAGAAAAGCTTAAAAGACCACATAAACAGATATCATGCTGAGAAAAAAATTAAATGTGAACAATGCTGTAAAATGTTCACACAAAGATATCTTTTAAATAAACATTTAAAAGCTGTTCATGAAAAAAAGATTACTGAGAAGCCGAAAGTTGTAAAAAAGGAGAAACCTTCAAAACCGGAAACTGTGAATAACTTTGTAATATGCGATTACTGTAGAGCATTTTTTGATAATAAAGATAAATTACAAGATCATATAGAGGGCCGTCATATTATGAATGCACCTATCTATTGTACAGTTTGTTTAAAGGCATATGCAACAGAGGGACAGTTAAACAGACACACTAAGAGGATCCACGGTGAAAAAAAGTTTCAGTGTGAAGAATGTTTAAAAATGTTTGCGCATAAAGGGGTTTTAAATAGCCATAAGAAACGCCACAAAAATAACTTTAAGCGGACCCGTAAGGTGTATTCATGTAAATTATGTGACAAGACATATACAACAGCATTGTGTGTTACTCTTCATGAAAGATCTGTCCACACTGGTAAGACATTGCCTGCATCTGTATTCTGTACCTTTTCTTTATTTAATATCCTTATATAAAGGTTGAATTTTTTTACATGGGCCTTCAGGGCTATATCCTAAACTATAAGAAAATGCTGAAAGGAGTTGTGTGCCCGATTTTGACAAAAACTAAAACTGCATCATTAGATTTTTGGAAAAGTCATTACTTACCCTAGTCAAGAATCGAACTTGTTGATTTTGCAAAAAGACAATCACCTATATTTTTATATCAATCGATAGTGTTGCCGATAGAGATTAATTCCTGGAAACAAACATTGTACGGCAAATCAAAGGAAATGTCTTTTTCAAAAATCTTAATGGTTCACTTTCAGTTTTGGTCAAAATCGGGCATGCAACTCCTTTCAGCACCCATGGAAAAAAAATACCCTGTAAATTTAAAATTCTCGTGTCGCGGTGTTAGTTACCAATCTCCACCTAAACGGCTGAACATTTGGCAAAAATAGTGGTATTTTTCAAAAAAAGTTTTTTATTCTATCAACATGACAAATTGATGATGTGGCTAAAAACTATCTCCATACATTTTGTACTAAAATTAAGTCGCTAGTTATTACCGAATTCTTGGACAAATAAACTTACTTACTTTATCTGTTGTAGGGTTCCGACCTGCAGTTTGTGATGTATGTGGAAAAGCATTCGCTCATGAGATATACCTAAAAGAACACATGCGACTTCACACTGGCGAACTACCATACAAATGTCCATTCTGTGACCGCGGTTGCACGCAACGTGGCAATCTGAAGAGCCATCTACGGCAACATAAGGTTTCAGAGGTTACTGATACAATAAAGAGTCAAATGAGGCCTAGTTTTTGGAAGTATTTGAAAAATTGTTGAGATTTTATTAAAGATAAATATAATTTATTTAGTTTTATTTCAACTAAGTTAACTGTTACAAACGTAGTCGACTGTTTTCTCCCTGGATAATGACACTAGAGCAAAACTTTTTGGAGCATAAAACTTATAACTGCCATCACCATATCCCTATTTTTTGTACCGATTTTTTGTTTTTTTTTATATCTTAATTTCTATGATAATTAGAAAATGAAAAAAAAAAAACAAAACAAAAAATAGGGACATAGTCATGGCAGTTAAAGGTTTTATGCATGTTTTATGGCACAAAAATATTTGTGCTAGTGTCATTATCCAGGGAGGAAACAGTCGACTACGTTTGTATGGAGAGCGCGCAGGTACCCTTTCACCACTATTATTAGGGAAGTCTGGTAGTGCTAAGTGCTGGCTTTATTTGTCATTATGGTTGCCAGATATTTCGTTTTAAAAGTAAGTAATTAGGTGCTAACTAAAACTATTTTCAAGTAGGTACCTAAGTACCATAAAGATCTTGATGGAAAACAAGACTAATGGGAATTTCTGATAGGAATATTTTATTAAATTATTTTCTTCCATTCCGATCCACTAAACCGACCAACAAAAAGGGACCAACGATTTTTCTTTTCCAATGACACAACTTTTTTCATTGGTTTGATAGGAATATTTTATTATATTACCTTGATTGAAACGGACCAATGCAACGTCTGTTTGGTCGGAATGGAACAAAACTGACCCCGGATTCATAATGAGAACCCCCCAAAAACCTAAACAATAAATTACATAAATAAATACCTACATAGAAACAACCAGACCACAGACAAATATGTAAGCATAAATGCTTGTCTGAGGCGGAAATCGAACCCACAACCCTGTGTTTAGCAGTCCGGCATGGTGACTATTATAAAAATAGTGGGATACACCCCAAAACGGACCCGATTTGGCGCGCCACTGAAAACCTTACCATAACCTACGCGCGCGTATTAGGACAGCAGGTAGGTAGGTATACCTAACCACTGTATGTATACTATTCAGTACAACGTTATCTCTACGATAACCAATAAATAACTTTATCGATAGCCACACTGATGTCGCCACTTCGTGTGTACTCAGTTGTGTAATTGTTTTAGTTTTAAAAACACAAATAAATAATAAAAACATCTAGGTTTTTACTAAGTGTTTCGCTAATTTGTTGACGTCTTCTAGTGATCAATGCATTAAACTGTAGGTATCATCAATTTTACTCACTAAACGTTGACGTGTTATCATTTTGGAAAACAACAAGTAAGTATATACCTACCTACGTACAAGTACTTGTATTACATATAACAACTCGAATATCTAGAACAAAATGAAGTACTTACCTACCTACGTACCTACATAGGCTCGATGTAGTATGTAATTAGTAGGTTGGTACTTTCATACCAAATATTTATTGAAAATATTGTACATAGGTACCTACAACTACTATAAATTGTCGTTTAATTGGGTACAGACAGACCCGTGCTTCTCCTAGGCATTTTTCACGGGTGTACTTACACGTCCTCGTGTTCCATCCAACTACCAGTAAATACAGCCGTGTTAATTCTTAGCAAGTTTAGTCTCATTTAGCTGTTAGGTGAGACGTATCAAAGAGTAAAACGTACACAGAAAAACATCAGAAAATAGGTTTTTTGAACTAAGAAATAATCCTCTACAGATGCTAGGGAATTATTTCTTGGTTTTAGTACAAAAGTATTAAACAGATATATATAAGCTGCTTATTATTTTAAAGAACTCTACTAGCGTCTATAGGGGACATTTATTTCTTACTCCAATAAACAATTTAATGTTTATTATAA
Source organism: Idaea aversata (assembly GCA_907269075.1). Taxonomy (NCBI): domain Eukaryota; kingdom Metazoa; phylum Arthropoda; class Insecta; order Lepidoptera; family Geometridae; genus Idaea; species Idaea aversata. The sequence continues at coordinate 8,540,947 of OU026084.1, forward strand.
AACTATAGTTATATAGGCACCTACTTAGTCCATGTAAGAACACATGTCTTAAACGATAGTTTGATGTGTGATATGTCCATTGAAACCCATATAAACGTATGTTACTTCTACGTCCTTCATGGTTCATTTGAGGAGGGTCACAGCTAAGCGACTCTCGCTGATCGTTTACGGTCGTGCGGGTTAAGCGACGCCTGGCGCGGTTATTACTGGGTGGCCAATAAGTAGTGTGGCAAAAATGTGTTTTCGTGAGCCCCTCCGTGCTTCGGAAGGCACGTTAAGCCGTTGGTCCCGGTTGCTACCTCTAGTAGCAGTCGTTAGGTCAAGTTAGAGGCCTTAGGGCGATCTGAAAACTCTAACAATAGGTGAGCCACACCACTATACGAGAAGGAGGAGGTGGTTCATTTAATTTATAACATTTTCAGTGGACATAACAACTGAATATCGCCAGATCGGTCAGAGTACCGACAACTCTGTGTGTATTGAAATGGATCTATTACAAGTTGGTTCTGAACCAGTCGGCATGAGGTGCCCACACTGCCAAGAGGATGTGATGACTAAGGCCATATACAGGAACACCACAATCACACATACAATAGCAATCCTGTTGGGTATATTGTTTTGGTAAGTTGAAGTTTAGGACATTCCGCCATGATCCCAAATAAGGGATAACAAAATATATTTTCCAAGAAAAATGCATGCAAGATTTCTAGAGATCAAAACGAACTTAATAATAAACTATAGATAAATTATTAACACCGTCATATATTATGTAAAATATTGTGCTGTAAAATTGTGCTGTACTTATTTACAGTCGTCTGCATAATTGCAGCCCTCGGCAGAGTTCGAATATTACTATTGAATGTTTGCATTCTAATATTTTTAGTTTGAATAATTGATAAGTTAGAAGACTTTAAACTTCAACTAAGCAGGAAACATTCTTCAGCCGTTTTGGAGCTCTACGGTGGTTCTGCAATTATGCAGCCGACCGTACATCAGACGACCTTTACAAGGCCAATAATGCTGTCATCGCTATTGCAAACTATTGATACATTTATTACACTAAATATTTGACACTATAAGAAAAAGAACAGCCTAATAATTAAACGGATCTTTACCACACTGAGTGCTTCGTCGGTCCGCCCGCGAGGCGACCGCCCGAATCGGGCGGACCGCAGTATTGCAAAAAAAATATTATTTTCGTTCCGCGTTCCGCCCGAATTTATTTGATACCTATTTTTCTATAAAAGTACAGTCGGCAACTAAATAATTTAATGAAATAAAAGTAAAAAATGGTTTGAAAATTGTATACTTAATACAATAATCTGAAGCTAAGTAAGTACATTAGTACACACGTTATTCAACTGTTAATATGAATAGATAAACTTAAATAAATTACTTAATGTATAGATATTAATTACCTTCTACATTTCATTTTACATTTCAACCATATTAGTGGTTCTGTGCTGGTTATAGCAATTCCAATTACTAATAAAAAAACCGGTCAAGAGCGAGTCGTACTCGCGCACTTTCCGTAATTTGGTAAAACCAAATTACGGAAACCTCGGCGCGCGCGCACTCTCTTGTACCCTTGCAGTGGTACGGTTGTTACCAATTTAACTTGACCCCTGTTTCGTTAGCGCGCCCTTATAATGTAAGGCTCAAGTTAAATTGGTTTAACTATGTAAACGTATGGGGACACTCTTTAATTTTCAACTTTTTTATTTTTTGGATTTTTTTCTTTATGTGTGCTGTAGGTCTTGGGTTGAAAACCTATATGGTAGTTCCCGTTGACCTAGAATCACGAAATTTGGCTAAAAGCAAGGTCTTACAGCACACATAAACGAAAATTCCAATAGGGCACTTCCAGTTGACCTGAAATTGTTAATTTTGGTTAAAAGCTAGGTCTTCTTACAGCACAAGTAAAGGGAAAAATCCGAAATATAAAAAAGTTAAAAATTAAGGTAAATTTCGGTACTTACAAGTTTTTGCAAAAAAGAAAATTTGCCCAAATCTTTTTATCATGTTAACTCAGGACTTTGATTTTTATACACCTAATAGAGACTATAAACCACAGTATCTGGTATGAATTTCAATTTGCTAGGTCCACTCGTTCCTGAGAAAATGGGTGATGGATGACACACGGACAGACAGACAGACAAGAAAGTGATCTTATTAGGGTTCTCTTTTTTACCTTTTGAGGTACGTAGCCCTATATAGTCCCTATTAGGTGTATAAAAATCGAGGTCTTCAGTAAACATGATTAATAAATAATATGGTCAAATTTACATTTTCGCAAAAACTTGTAAGTACCTACCATAATTTACCTTAATTTTCAACGTTTTTATATTTCGGAATTTTCCCTTTACTTCTGCTGTAAAACCTTGGTTTAAACTAAAATTAACATTTCCAGGTTAACCGGGAGGTTTTGGGGTCCTATATTTTATGGTAGTTTACGAGGTTTGGCAAAAGCAAACTCGTACAGCACAAATAAAGAAAAAAAATTCATAAAAATAAAAAAGTTGAAAATTAAAGAGTGTCCCCATACATATATAGTTGGATCTATTTAACTTAACCCTTACATTGTATAGGCGCCCAAACAAAATATGGGTTAAGTTACATATTTGGTAACTACCATACCACTGCAAGAGTACAAAAAAAGAGTTGAAAGTAATGTATGGAACCCTCGGCGAGCGAGTACGAATCGCACTTGACTTTTTTTTTATGTGCTTTTTCACAAGTTTAAACTTTTTTCTCCACAAACATCTTAGAAAGTGAAAGAGGCAACCCTATTTTTTGGTGTAGAAAATACATCTTCCACAGCTTAAGAGGTACTACATTATTATGGGTTTTTCTACTCCATAATCGACATGCAGCGTAAATTACTGATAAAAATGCTTTACGTAAAATTTAAAAGGGTCATCACAAAGGATTACCATGTCCTTTTTCATTGAGTAAAGATCCAGCGGTTTTTGAATTCATAACTCCAGTCTGTAGTTTTTATTAAATGTAATAAACCGATTTTGTTGCTAACTGTACTAAATCTAAGTAAGTTAGTAAAATAAGTAGGTATAAATTACAATCGGGCGGTCTGCCCCTTGGATTTATTACTTTATGCGGTCCGCCCGATCGGGCGGTCGCCTCGCGGGCGGACCGACGAAGTACTCACCACACTTACCTTACTGCGCAGATTTTATAATGTCCTAATTTCCCAACAACTACTGACCCTCTAAAAAATGACACACGGACAGACAGACAGGCTGACAAGAAAGTGATCTTATAAGGGTTCCTTTTTTACCTTTTGAGGTACCTACGGAACTCTAAAAATAAGAAGTTAATGTGAGCGAACTTTGGTTATATGAACAAAAATCACTATAGAGTCATTATGGGGGATAACATTTGCAGGTAAGAGAAATGTCTGCTTGGATACCGTATCTTAAAATCGCATGCTAACTACCCAGCTTAGCGCCTGTTTGTTTAGAGTATAAATTATTTAAAAAATCTACTTTACTAGACTTGTGTTATGGGTGCTAGACGGATACACTACTTGTATATTTTTCTTTTGTAAATATCACTTCATCACTACATAGTATAAAACAAAGTCGCTTTTTCTGTCCCTATTTCTCTTTGTACGCTTAGATCTTTAAAACTACGCAACGGATTTTGATGCGGTTTTTTTTAATAGATAGAGTGATTCAAGAGGAAGGTTTATATGTATAATACATGCATAATCGCTAGTATACTTATAATACATAGAAACAACCAGACCACAGACAACATAAATACTTGTTTGTGGCGGGAATCGAACCCGCAACCCTGTGTTTGGCAGTCGGTATGGTGACCATTGTGCCAACTTACCTATATAAAAGTTATACTTTTGTCCTACTGTCCTACCTACTCGTGGATCTAAAATTACACAATGATAAGTAAGCCGTTATCATTCCATCATAGGTAGGTATAGGTATTAGGTATGCCCCCTGATAGATAGGATTTAGTTACGAACTTTATCATTCTGGCTACCTACTGATATTGATGAAATATTTGAATAGTTTTTAGATTATAATAATATAAGTTAATACCTACCATTAGTACCTAATATCTGTGATTGGGACGAGAAAAAGCCAGTGGCGTAGCTATCGTAGGGCAAGGTGGTGCAGTACACTACCTTACTGTCCTCTAACCTCAGCTTTGAAAAGAGAGTAGCATAAAAGAAAAAGATAAAAAAGCGTAGCGGTCATAGCGCAAAAAAAACACTATGCCAAGCTCGGGCCCCTTTGAAGATCAATATAAGTTCATGCTACGCGGAAAGAGGGGATGAGGGGCTCGATTCTTTCCCCATGCACCGCGCCCTTGTCCACCTAGCTACGCCACTGGAAAAAGCCATATTATTCCGATAAATAATATTCCGGGAAATTAAACAGTTGTCGGTTATGTACGTAACACAGAGCTACGTGACCGTTGTGCGTTGCATGAAATTCACTGTTTGCACTTTTCCTGTAGGCCTATTCTCTATCCAGGGGCTAACTCGGTGGACATCAATTTACTAATTTACAAAAACAGCAATGTACTGCAAAGTGCATACCAAATTGATGTCCACCGAGTTAGCCACTGGATAGAGAATAGGCCTACTGATGCATATTTCATTTCTCCTTACACTTCATCTTTCGCACCCAGAAAGAAAGGTGACCGTCAAGATAACCAGACCATTCGAGATATTCGCACCATAGTATGCCCAATATTTAGAATCTATTTGCTACTTTTATTCAAATAAGTGCTACCTTTGGGAAAAAAAAAATACTTAATCTGTCTGTCTGTTTTTACGGTAGGTAACCGGTAAACCAAATTTAATGAATTTAAGATCGATGGGCCCTCAGAGAAGGAGGGTGGGTTTGTATCCACAGGAAATAGGTTTTTTTTTTATCCCAGATTAACGTAGGTGAAACTTCGGGATTCAGCTACTTCCTCTAAAGTGTCTATTATTATTCTACATTTTGTTCCAGGTGGCTATGCTGCTGTGTGATTCCATACGTGACAAAGCGTTGGAAAAATGTAGAACATTCGTGTCCAAATTGTGGCAAATTCCTCGGTGTTTATCCTAGAAAATATTTCACGTAATAGGTAGGTAATTATTTTTAAGTTGGTACATAATTTGTTATAGCGTAACATAGTAATTACATTTTTAACTCGTTTTAGCATTACATAGGTATTGTTACAATATGTTACTTTACAATTACTGCATTTTGGAGCTCTATTTTTGTATCGCTTCGTCGTATACCTACGTCTACAAGTCACCTTCGACTTCCAAGTCGCATGACATCAATTTTCTGTATTTTTGAATCGTTCGTCGTCGAAAGAAATGTCAATTTTTGTTCGTTTCATGCAGAAAATTGAAAACTGGTAATTACCGATGAACATCCGAAATACTAAAAGATAAATATTTATTTTTTAATATAAGATCGTTTCCGAATATTTGACTAAGATTGTTTGACGTTTATTCTATCACTTGCCTGTCTGCGACGAGTGGTGGATATCACTTGTTACGATCGAGCGAATAAAAAATAGCGAATTGCCGATGCTCGACGCGGGGCGAACGATTTAAAAATAGGGCTCATGTAAGAGCAGTAGGTTATTAGTAGGTATATATTTAAATAGTATGGTCAAAGTATATTTTGTAAAAAATACGAGAACATTGAGGCGCAGTAAACGGCAGGCACCATCGAGTTTAACAAATGTATTACTTACATTTTAATGCCAAAGTATTAGATGGGTGAAATAAAATAATGTATTGCAATTCAAATTTGCTTTAATTAAAAAAAACTTAATTTATTTTAAAGTTAAGTATAAAAATTTATATAATTCTAACTTAGCGTAATAAATATATTCTATCACAGAGTTCAAAGAAGAAATTCGTATTACATTATTATTTTAAGTTTAAACCACCTTATTCTATAAATTCTTAACTATGTCTTAAAATCTGATTATTAGACTAATATTAGAAATGGAAAGTTTGTGATTTTGTTTGTTTCACCTTTAGATACGTAAAAACTATTAAACCGATTTGCAATGAGACTCGGTAGGTGGAACCTGGAATAACGCGGCTTCTTTTTAAAATGCGCGGGTGATTATTGCACATACATATAAGTTTACCCTCCTAATAAGATAAGTAAGCAGCTTTACCCCCGAATACTGAAATGCTACTTAATCTTAAGTGGCATTTAAATTGACGTTAAGTGTATGCTTTCTATTGAAGCCTACACTTAAATTTCAATTTAAACTCCACTTAAGATTAAGTAGTCTTTCAGTATTCGGGGGTTAGTTAAGTAATTATTAATTATATTTTGAGATTTACAATAACAATGCCAATGCAACCTAGTTGCCTTATTATTTTTTATTAGGTATAAATATATTTTAAATTCACATTATTTGTATTTATTATTACCTATCTATATTTTATCTTATTATTTCTTACCTCAGCGATTTGGCTAGTATTTTGCCGTGGTCACGAGGGGAGGCTAAAGATAATTATTATGCAATTAAGACCCGCGAAAATAGTATTAGGTAAGGCACGTATTACTATTTTCGCGCAATATTTTACTTATGTTTTTTTCTTAAGTCTACATTTTCTGACACAGGTTTTAGGCACCCATATACTTAAGAGCGAAGACGGATATTGCTTTCTACATACAAATATATTCCCCTTATATCTTCTAAAATAGTGCCTCATGATGTTTTTTTTCCATAGAACCAAGGATTAGTTTAAAACACATGGCCCTCTGTTTTCCATTTTTTAACAATGGAAATAAGAGAAAATAAATCCTTCATTAAGAGGAGCATGTGAACATAAATCCTAGGTACTATTACTTATAAAGTAAAAATATGATATTCTAGCGGCTTTTTTAAATACGGGAATTACGTTTGTATGACGAGAGCAATACCTGCGTTTTCTCTTAAATCGCTTCTTACATAAAACGTACCGTAATGTTCTTGAGATGCAATTTTATCAGGAGGGTACATACGATCCGATGAAGGCTTTACATTGAGGACAGTAGTGGTTTGCTGTTTTACACGACTTCATGCAATACGGGATGAAGCAACCACAGCAGCAACTATAACAAAATAAAAACAATATTTATTCTTCTATAAATTTAAAATTAAAAGTTCTAATACTCACTAATATTTTAACGCACAGCTCATGATAATATAACACAGATAGTTATTATGATGTAGGTGGGTATCCGCTAAATAAGGGTTTTGGAAAATCCAACCCCAACGCGGACGAAGTCGCGTGTAAAAGCTAGATGATATGCTAGCTAGCTAGATGTTTAATGATTTTTACGATATTTGCTAGCAGCGCTCCGTGTTTTCATTCGCGTAACTCCCGATCCCGTGGGAATATCGAAATATAAAATAGCCTATATAGCCTTCCTCGATAAATGGACTATCCAACACAAAAATATTTTTTCAAATCGAACCAGTAGTTCCTGAGATTAGCGCGTTTAAACAAACAAACTCTTAGTAATATTAGTATAGTATAGTCTCTTTATAATATTAGTATAGAAGTATAAATAATTTGGCATTTTTATGTGGCTTCCTTGTCAATTTTAAAAGTGCACCAATATTGATAACACAGGTCTAAAAGTAGCTATTGAATATTGCTTCAATTAACAAAGGCTGGTCTAAAAGAATTGAAATGAATTGACTCTGACCAAGGTCAGTGCAATACCAAGAACCATGATCAATAAACAATAACTGCGTTTGGTTCTGCGAAGTGATTATGTTGCATAATCTATATTATTATATAGGTACTTATATAAAAATCAGTCGCTGTGCTATATCTCGAAAAAATTAAACAATTTTTTTACAAATTTGATGAATTTTTTAATGTGTGTTTTTGTTTGGATGGCGTTTTAGGACGTCTCTGTCGAGTCAGCTAGCAATAACAATCTCATTAAACAAATAAAATCCAAAGGTCAATGATCTCTAACTCTGAAACAGCTGATTTTTGAGCAAACATAACCTCTTATCGAAAAATATATGTTCGAATTTTCAAAACTTGTTCGTCTAAACGTCGAGAACAACCCATTTTCACTATCACTACATAGTATAAAACAAAGTCGCTTTTTCTGTCCCTATTTCCCTTTCTATGCTTAAATCTTTAAAACAACGCAACGGATTTTGATGCGGTTTTAATAGATGAAGTGATTCAAGAGGAAGGTTTATATGTTTAATACATGCATAATATAGCCGTGCGAAGCCGGGGCGGGTCGCTAGTAATATAATAAGAACAATTCATTTTCAGGTCTAATCAATCAAACCAGTAGGTTAACTACTACTACTTAACTATTTCGTAATTTTACTTCATAATTGCATATTGTCATAGCTAGCAAGTACGGGGACGTAAATATTATGACTGAGTTACTTAACTTAGTCATGATATGTATCTAACATGGGTACCTATTATCCAGTCATATACTTACATACCGGATGATAAACATTAAACAATTATAAAACTTACGCAGCAAGAACACAAAGAGCAGCAGATACGATATGCGTTCGATTATTCGGAACAAAATCAACTCTGGTTACGATCGGTTTGTTGCACGTGGGGCAAGTGATGCCGGTACGTCCGGGTCCCAGTTTCAGGGGGGCAGAGCTCGTTGTGGACGGGCTGGTGATCACTGTGGTCCTTGGTGGTGCGGTGGGTATCACCATGCCGGGTGGTGGTGGTGGGTTGTCGCCGAAGTAGGATGGTGGAGGAGCAGGGTTCGGTAAAGTCTGCTCGTATGGTGGCGGCAATCCCATTTTGTTCTCCACTAGAATTAGACAATGATTGTTTTTGTAATGCAAGTGTAGGTTTAAAGCTTGCGACTATACTCACAGATTCTCAGAAAAGTATATATTTTTATTTGTGGTAATTTTATTATAATGGTAATATATATTGAATCAGTGCGACACTTTAACAGGAAATAAACGCATTTTATTTTTTGTTCTGGAAGTCAACCTTAGTACCTACTTTAGTTCAGTATTTGAATTAAGGGCGTAGGTAGGTGCTAAACTCAAAATGCCCGCCCGTCGATTGTTTGACACCAGTTCCAGTAAAGAACATTTATTTTTTTATATTTGATGACTATTTGTAAATTTGGATACATTACGAAACGGAAAGAAATTTTCGTTTTAAAATACCAGTTTCGGTAAAAATCTTACCAACAAATTGTATGGAATATTTTATATTAAAAAATGGCAAAAAAACGATGAAAAATTGTAACTTCCGTTATTATACATACCTATATATTTTTTGTTTATTTTATTTATATAAGTCTTCTATTCGTCACTCGTCACCATAACACAAGCCCATGAAGCCCAGAGGAGCGATATTATTACTAAATACTCTCATATAACCATGACGTCATGCGTCCCGTTCCGGAACGCCCCATTTTACCGGTACATGACACTTTTGTGTGAATGCAGGTGTTCTATTTTACTAAACGTTATCACGTCAACAACAATTACCATACAATGTTTAACAATTTTATTATAACTAACCGACGGGCTTTTTGCATTTGGCTACATCCTTAACAAGATGGAATTATGTACTTTATCTACGTGATCATATATTAATCATTGTGCAAATGACATACACTAACACGTAATATTAAGTAACACAATGTAACACTAATAAATGGTACAATATTGCATAACTTAGAAAGGTAGGTATATTGTAGTCTGTTACAGATAGATACCTATCTAATCTATCCACTAAAACCAGTCGTGGTACCATTTTAAGAGTTCCGTATTTCCGCACTTTTATGGAACTCTGTTTTTGTCCGTTTGTCGAGATTTTTCAAATGTCCATCTGTTTATCAAGACTTATGCCCACGGAACACTTTTACTCCTCTTATGCCTTAGAGATAGTCCCCCTTATTCCAAAACGAGGTTTAGGGATAGTCCGACATGTGGATTTAAACCTTAGATTTAGACATAGATTTACTCGTAAACTATAGTCTCAACACTATACCTATATAATCTATAGTGATAGTGTTTAGATTATAGTTCCCTATATAATCTATAGGTATAGTTTTCGAGTAAATCTGTGTCTAAATCTAAGGTTTAAATCTACATCTCGGACTATCCTTAAACCTCGTTTTGGAATAAGGGGGAGCGAGTTTATTTAACGACCTATAAAATTTATAGCTATAACGGCATGTTGTAATGTGCATTTACAGGTACACTTGGGATATTTTATTTATTTCATTAAATTCAGACGGAACCCTTGGTTCGACTTTTTGACCGATTTATTTGAGGATGTAGACTATTGTAATTAAGGTTTTGTTGTTGATGAATTTTTAATTAAGCCTATTTTTTAAATAAATTAATTTAATTACTATTTAATGTAGGTATTTGTGTATATTTTAGGTATAATAAAAAGATATCATGACCGCTGCCCACCGAAAAGCATTTCACCAAATTATTCGAAATTTAGAAAGACATCCACCACCTTTAAAATTATAATCTCGTAACCGCAAGGGGTAGATTAAAGCGTGCGATAAATGTGTAATTTTGTTACCGAATTCACAAAAACGTGTGGGTAAAGAGACTGATCGTGGAGGTGGCTCCGGTGGTTCGTTCACGGGCACTTGTGTGTCAATCGAAGAGACTTGTGGGTCAGTTGTAGCGACCTCAGGGCCTGATGACTGAGACCTGCGTCCGTGACGATGGCGGCGCGGACGCAATCGCCATCTCCTTCTGTGCCTACCGCGCGATCTATCATCTAAGTTTCACAAATTGAAGATATTTTATAATAGAGCCAAAGAAAAGAAACCATATAAGACTAATATAAAACCTAGATTCGTGAATTCCAACGGATTTGATAATACAGGAACAGTTTTGTGGGAAATTTCCTAAAATATCTAAATTAAATAATACGGACAGTTTGCTTCAAGTACAAGGTTTCTTTTGTATGCAATGTAATTAAAATTGAAATAAAGATAAGGCGGAGGTTCGAGATCATATTATACGTAGTTAAAAGATAAATATTGACGCAGACGAGCAGAGCACAATGTACATAAATATATTTGGAATGCAAACTTCGTATTCAAGCGATCTTTAGCTATCTACCTAGGTTTAAATTGTACTATACGGTTTAGTTTCATACCTAGATATGTAGGCTTAAAAGATATCGTGATGAAATTATACCTAATGCCCGCAACATTCAGGGCATGACTTCGCCTACACTACAAGGCTTTATGAACGGAAAGTTGTACAAAATGATATGCCACGAGCGCGGGTGGCCTTAGCTTCCTTTACTCTTACTCTATCCAAATTGTATTTAATAGTATGGAATAGGTAGGTGAATATTAAAAAATAGTGAGTCATTAAAACTTCTTCATCAATTGGAAAAAACCTAAAGATATCTTAATCATTATATTCTGGTAAAAACCTACCAAAATATACAGTTATATTTTTAAACTAGCTGCGCCCCACGGTTTCACCCGCGTTAGTCCTGATCCCGTGACATTTGCCAGATGTCAAAGTGACAGATGTCAAAGTGTCAATTTTTTGACACTTTTCGTTATATTTTAGACAATTCACACAATATCTTTATAAATTATAGCCTATGTTCTATTCTGATGTATAAGCTATATTATTGTAAAGTTTCATTAAAATCCATTTAGTAGTTTTTTCGTTACAGAGGAACAAACATCCATACATCCAGACATCCATACATACAAACTTTCACGTTTATAATATTAGTAGGATACGATTCTAAATATAAGCACTAATTTTAGTACTACTTGTTTTGGGGAAGTTAGAAAAACTTGTATGATACGTAAAAGTTTTAGAGAGTTAATGAATTTTGAGTCTAACTGGAATTAGTCAAATAAAATACGTTATTAATTAGCTAAACCGATATGTTAATTATCTCTGACGTCATTTGTTTTGCGAAACACAGGCGATATTTAACTTGCAAGAGGTATTTAAATTCGATGTTTGTTACGAAATCGTGCTACCGATGCTATTGAGTCGGGGACTTGAATGTAATAAATATAAGAGAGCGAAAACAAAAATGCATTTGTACGAACCTTAAGTTCTTTCACAAAGTAGGTATTCATAAAAAAGACAAAGCAGATGCTGGACAAATAGATTGAGTTACACTTGGTTGTTCTAAAACACAACTTGCTTTAGGTAAATGGTGTACTGTATAACATTACTAGCTGTCCCGGAAAACGTTGTTTTGCCATATAAAAAAAAACTAAATCAAAATCGGTTCAGCCGTTCGGGAGCTACGATGCCACAGACAGACACACACACACAGACACGTCAAACTTATAACACCCCGTCGTTTTTGCGTCGGGGGTTAAAAATCATACAAATCGGTTCAGCCGTTTAGGTGTACAGTAGTTTGGCAACTAACACCGCGACACGATTGACATCAATATTTATACGTCACTCAATTGTTTTGCCTTCCCGGAACCTCTCCATTAAAACTTGAACTTTATGTTATGGTATTAAAGTTCGACTTGTATTATTACGAATCGTTTGTATGGTATGGAGTATAGAAAAGTGTTGTTTTTAGACATTTTTAGGCAATTTTTTAAAATGTTCTCTCCGTAAGAACCATCCTCGTACTTTATGGAATATTCTAAAAAAATAATTGGCCAAATTGGTCCAGGCGTTGTTGAGTTATGCGCTTACCAACACATTTTGCGATTCATTTTTATATTATAGAAGATAGAAGATGTAGGAAGTAATGAATCTATGTTCACGATTTTTATCAAAACGTTGACTTCATAGTCAAAGAAAGATTGACGTGTTTTTATCATAGTCTTAGAACCTGTTTACTTACTAGTTGCGTCCATTGTACGTGATGAAATTCAACCTTCGACTTTGGTCTGATTTCTAAACAAATAGCGAACTGAATTTAATAGGCACTCGAAATCCCGCGGTTTAGCAATTCAACTATAAATCTCAATGATGTATTAGCTGTACAGCGATATATCACAAATTATATTTTTAACCAACGCAACGTTCGGATCTTCTGGTGTTTACGCTCGGAGTGAATGCACTCTCGATGTGCGCGGGCGCATTGTGTCACGATCTGAGTGAACGAGACCTCAGTTTCACAAACCTTGGCGAGCGATAGAGACAAAGCAATAACTCCTACGTCATACTTGCTTTTTACGTTAAGTTTAGTAAAACTACTGGTTGCCTAATTATAATAATGGATTATTTTGTGCCATTCTATTGAAACTTTATGCGTATTTCAACATTATTTATTCTTCACGTCTTAATTCATATATAATTTAGATTATTTTAGGTACTAGCTGGACTTGGCGTGCAATAGTAACTGCATTAGTATAAGTAAGTATTGATTACCTACCTACAACGAAGTTATTGTTGTCAACAAATGGACCGTAAAACGTATATGGCATGCAAATACTTGTACTAAGAGACCACCCAGGCTTTAAAATTGGTAGGGAAGGTGCATAGTAAAGTTCAAAAGTTTTATATAAGTAATCTATTTACTTAGGTATTAAATGAGTACCTACAGCTACACCTATGTATAATTTATGTATATATAGGCATGATAACTTCTTTCCTATTGGTATTGTTTTCCGATTGCGTTATCACTGATTGCTTGACTGTGCTAAAGACCTATCGCTTGCTATTTGACTAGACATAAAGTAAAATAGAATACGTAAGGTGATACACTAACTGGGGTAGCTAGGTACAGTTAGGTAGGTACTACAGCCAACTCTACATTTCACATTGTAATTTTTGGCATATTTTGAATAGCGACATCTGTTTCCAAGCCTCGATCTCACTTCGAGCTCGTTTAGATGGCTACGAGAACCGTGAATGCCGTAGGGCGGGCGATTTTTCAGTCTTGTCACGAGAGGGCGGGCGAAGAAAAACAGTGGTTGCGCGCGCAACGTTACATAACGACAGCAGAGGGTTGTGTGGCGCGCGCAGCGGCAGGTGCGGGGCGCGGGGCGATCGATGTTCGCCGGGGGGAGTCAGTCGAGCGGCGAGAGAGCGACATGGCGGCGCGCCCACACCGCGCGGCGGCCCCGCGGCCCTGGCCGCGAGAGTAGGTCGCCATGCGCGATGCGGTATGAGGCAGCGGCGCGCCCGGCGGGCCGGCCCCCGCTAGCGGCGCCGCCCCCGCCATGCGAGCGCCGCCGCTGCTGCTGCTGGTGCTGATGGCGGCCGCGGGCCTGGCCGTGAGTCCGCTCGCGCGCCTCAACCCCTGGCTGAGCGCGTGCGACCTGGAAGAGGAGGGTGCGGGCGGCGAGCGAGAGTGTGGGGCCGCGGCGTGCAGCGGCAGCGGCGGCGCGCCCGAAGTGCTCAGGGGGCGCGACGTGCGACATCTTTGCGCGCTGGGGGCCAGTGCACGCGCCCGGCGATTAGCTGAGCTGCGGCTGCGCGCTTGCTGCGAGCGCTCGCCCGCCTCCGCGTTGGACCGCAGCGCTCGCGCCGACGTGCAAGCCGGCGGGGAGCGCTGCGAGAGCACCCTGCACGATCTTCTCGCGCTCGACGCTATGGTGGCGCGCGTGCACTGTGACTTCGTTGACATCCTTACTCGCTACGACTGCGACCAGCCTTACTCTGTACACACCTGTGAAGAGTGCCAGGTGAGTCTAATCACCTAGTGGAAAGCACGCGCATGTCGGTTTACATACTTAAGTCGTCTTCGAAACTGTAAAGTGTAATTATTGGCCAAAATTATTACCTAACAGTGTTACCTACTCACTCATTCCTTGTGGAAATGTTACGCTCGGGTCCCCTTCGAGAGCGACGTCATTTTAGTGATGGAAGCAATTTGAACAAAATGGGCTACACAGTTGTATTTGATGACTGCTCATATCTTAATATTAAAGGTACAGCCAACGTAGCCCTTGGTGGATATACGATTGTATTATATGCGTGTATCGATCCACAGTCGGGTGAGACACGTTTCTTAACCTAGTATAGTATACGAAGGCAGAGAGAGGAGAGAAAAAGAGAGGCGGTAGGAGTAGTGTCGGTGTGTGGGTGATGGATCTGCCACCCGACCCGACGACGATGACTATTTGTCAGAGTAGAGTGCGAGTGACAGTACACTAGATAAACAAGATGCAGGGCGAGCTCTTCTTTACATCACAATTAGTTTATTTTGCCACGTTATTCAACAATACAACTATCAATTAGGTACTGATGTGCATGTGACGTACCAGATGTATCTTGAATAGGTTTGATTAACTGACATATTAATTAAACACGCAACTTGGCAAACTAATAATAAAGTACTTATCTACAACACAGAATATATAATAGTACAACCTACACGCACATTTTACTTTTGGTAGACTTGTTCCTTTTCCAATGGGTAGATATTACTTTTACAATGATCGTCTTGTTACAAGGATCATTAGAGTTATTTTCCTAGTTGTCATAAAAAACAACATAGATATGGGCTTATTCTACATCCGTTATGGTTCATTGATTTATAATATATAAATATTTCTATAAAAATCGATGTAAATGGTAAAATAATTAGATAGGTACCTACCTTAAACGTAGGTAAATCAATGGCATTGAAATCTGCACAAATATAAGTACTCCTAAATTCCTATACCTACGCTTTCTAAAATCATTCTCTCCCTCTACTACAGCATCAGAAAGCTTTCAACTGTTTGCCAAACCATTAACTTTAACTACCTTCATAATGCAAAGCATGTGCAATAAGACAGTAAGTACACTTTTTTTAATATTCCTTTTAGAGAATATTGTTTTAGAGAAAGTTTACTATCTATGCTCTATGCTCACTCTATGGTAGTTACTATTTCCGTAGGTAGTCAAATCAAAAAAAAAAACAGGTTTCAGGTATACTACAGGCTAATGACCTAATTTCCCTTGGTTAGACCATATAGGATCATTTTTGAGCAGACATTTCGTGTTGTATGCTTTCAATATTCTCTCGATTCTATGACTTTTTCATACAATCTACGTGCAAAGAATACGCCTTAGGAAGGTGTTCAAATCGGAGTAGAACCGAATCAATTATTTATTTCTCTGCTCATCTTTCAGTTGCTGAGAAATGTGTCAAAGATGTAAATATTAAAAACGCGCCCGCGCTCTCCTTCAAATTAACATTACAAATAGATAAAATAATTGAAATTTTAACACAGTTTGTGATTTTAAGTAAGTGTTCCACTGTAAGCGGAAACTTAAGTGCAGTTTAATGGGTCAATTAGTTGCAAGCGGGTTTCGTATACCAGACATAACGGTCAGTATAAAATAGATGTAGATATTTTGTCCACAATTTATGTACATACAATTTTATATTATGTAGTCACTTAGTGGTTTTATGGATATCTTATATACTTTGTCAACTTTGTTATACCTACAACTAAAGGAAGTGCATTGTGTCTCTAAATAAATTTTGTGGAAGGAACATTTATTGATTTAGCTACTTAGATATTCGTAAGGCCGTCACGCAATGGTTACCTATAAGACGGTAAACATAGTCAAGGCAGACTCTGTTAACGATGGCGTGATGATTGCTTTTGATGAAGTCCGACCAAACATAGCTAAGGACTGACAAGTTGGAAACAGATGAGGAAGACCTTTGCCCTGCATACTGCCCTGATACCTACTAAAAGGCTTTTGCATAAACCTTTTCACCTGACCTCCTTGGATGACTTCCCACTTTCCTCCCCTCTTTTGCATATACAACATAATTTACCTTTCATCCCTTCCCATATTATCATTTAAGTTATTATTGTTGTTTTCTCCATACATAACTAGTTACACATTGCGTGTACCTTAACAATCCTAAGGTACCTACATTAAACGGTTTTTAATATTTTCTTCTTAATAATTAAATTAATAAAAGAATATGAATTTCTTATAAGTACCTACCTAAATCGAATTTCGGTAATTCATAATTTAAGTGAATTTAAAATTCGTAGCTTAGTGATATTTTTAATAATTGAATAAAAGTCAACGTGAAATTCAATACCTAAATGTATGACATTTTCTTATAACTAAAAACTCCACGGCAGGCATTGATAAAATAAAATTTGTCCCTGGCTTCAACGAAACAAGAATATGAATAAAAGAATAACCTACAATACTTGATGTATAGATTTTCTGGACACTGGCGTTGTATAAAGGAAAATAACTACAAGGTAGGGATACACAATCTGAATAAAATATAAGTACACAAATATTGCAAAGCTAAAACATGTAGAAAAAAAGAAAAGATCCATTTTCATTATTTTTCCATTAGATAACCGATTATACTTATTACTTTTGTGTTCTGAATTTTATGATAGTCATGGTGTATTCTGTAAATATTATTCAAATGTTTTTACAACATCTTACTTCCCTGTAAAATTGACTGAAAAGTTTACCTATTTTACATAATAATAATTTAATTAATACGCATTAAAAAAAACAATAACTGTACTGCTTACAGATTTTCTGAATATTTCCATTAAAAAATACCAAACGATAATGTTTTGTTTATCATTTTTAGGGTTCGGTTTAGGGTTATAGATTCGTCATGTCTGTCTGTCTGTTTTGAATGCATATAACTAGCTGCGCCCTGCGGTATTATCCGCATAAGGTCCGATCCCGTGGGAATATCAAAATAAAAAGTAGCCTATAAGCCTTCCTCGATAATTGGACTATCAAACACAAAAATAACTCAATCTCAAATTATTTCCAGTTCCAACCAGTAGTTCCTTAGCGCTTTCAATCGAAAAAACTCTTCAGATTTATAATATTTTTAGTAGGATATATTTTGAAGTAGTAAAGTATAGATAGATGTGGGGACTGATATTTTAAAGGGTTTAAAGACCGATTTTGATAATACCATGTTTTATCTCATTGCAATTCTCTATTTTGATAGATTTTATTTTCATCATTATATGAAAGAAAATATTTGTTGTATTTTTTGTAATTTTAATTTAAGTAATTTGATTTTAGTCTAATTTTTGAAGTAAAAGTTCTTTAGGCTAGTAACTCAGATTTTTTTCTGACGGAAGTAACGCCTATGTAGTTTCCGGTTATATTGACATGTGCTGATCTAACCTCAAAATGACAGCTGACTTAATAGGTTGCATACCTTTATTATCTATTTTGTGAAATTAAAAAAGAGGTTGGTGCATAGAGGTACTACACCTTTACCGAAGAACTTTATTAGCATTAGGAAGTAGTGACTGTCCGCGATGTTATTCTTCTATATCTAATTATATAGTTTGATTATAAGTTAGAGTAGCGGAAACCTTTGAAAATATTATTGCGAGTAAGCTCTGGGTCACGTGGGGTTCAGCTATTTGGTAATGTGACTGTACATAATGAATGAAAGGCACACATCCTAACTTAGTTTTTAAGACGATACTATGTGATCTTTGTACAAATGTTTAAGCATCCAAATGAATAAAAAAAAATGACTTTGATAAATTTTTTTGACTTTGACTTTGAATGCCTACTCATTAGTAATCCCTGTTGCTCTACCAATAGACCCTTTTTAAGAATTAAAGATTCCCTTTGAAGGCTCCGACTCGAAAGCAGTAGTCTTCTTATTAGACTTCAAAATAAAACGAGAAATCTCAATGATTTTTTTTTATAATGCATGGCCTGCTCTGGGTTATCTGAAAACGATACGAGAGTTCGAGTCCACAGTTGCAATTTTTGAAGACACATTATTCCTTAAAAATATTTTTAAAATGAGAAGTTTATAATTGAGAAACTCCTGTTATTTTTTAACCAAGAAATAATTCTGTAGCGCCTATACAGAGTGTATCATACTATGCTGACAAAATAACGCACATAGTGGGCGTAGATCTTAAATCGAATCTCATTATGCATTTTTTGTGTTCATTGACGTGCGAAATAGCAGGTGTGATTCTCGAATTAATTTGAGAAGATGTATTAGCGTCGTCGCCGGCAACCCTGTAATCACGGGGGATGAGTACATCACGTCCCATTGTTTGCGACAATTCATTGTGTAGCTAAACGTTTTCTTGGATAATTGCATCACATTTATATTGTGCTTCTGTTACCTACTACGAGTACAGTCGGAATACCAATTGGCTGAACCCCACGTGACTCAGAGCTCACTCGCACATCAGTAAAAATAAAGTATTTACGTATTTTGGTTTTTTTTAACAATATTAATATATGTAAATAAAAAAACAACAAATTATTAACTATTTATTTTTAACAATATTATTTAAAAAAAAAAATTAACATTTAAATAAAAAAAAAGTGTGGTACTCGGGGACTGCCGCAGAAATGCTATTGCATAACATTTCTTATCAACTTATGGTACATGGTAGGCGGGGTGGGGGGTGTTAGGTTTTATTTCCGTTACGGAATTTCTTGATTCGGTCGCAGCGCTCAAAGCCCGCGATAAAAGCTATGCTAAAAAAAATAACGAAATACGTAAATACTTCATTTTTACAGATGTACGAGTGAGCACTGGGTCACGTGGGGTTCAGCTAATTGGTATTCCGACTGTACATATTATAGGTATATCTACCATCCTTTTAATATGTTTATACATAGAGTGAAGCTCGGAAACGTTTTACGTTCATTTCATGTTTTTACCCTTCATGTTGTTAGGTATTTATTGTACGGTGGGCTGCATAATTGCAGACCCACCGTACAGCTCCAAAAACGGCTGTTATAAGAATGTTTTCACACAAGCAAGATACTAAACACATGCTTTTGTTGAAGTTTAAAGTCTTCTAGCTCATCAATTTATCAAACAAAAATGATTAGATTTAAAACATTCCAATAATAGTTATTTTCGAACTCTACCGGGGGCTGCAATTATGCAGCCGACTGTACCTACCTACTAACCCGTTTTTAAGAAGTTGTCAAATAAAGACTAGTTGCTTAGCTTAGGGTCCAGATGACCCTGTGATGTGATATTATAGGTATTTTACCCTACTAGGTATATTTTTAAGCTATTGCATAGCTTTTATCGCGGGCTTTGAGCGCGACGACCGAATCAAGAAATTCCGTAACGAAAATAAAACCTAACACCCCCCACTCCGCCTATCATGTAGCTCGGCCGAACGTTCGCTTGACGTCTATGTATATGGTACGACTGTACGAAGATCGCACGATGCAATAGCTTTACCGCGGCATTCCCCGAGTGCCACACGTTTTTTTTTATGTACATATGTTAATTGATTATTAATGATTACTCGAAGACGGCTCAACCGTCCAAAAAAGTGAGATGATTATTTTTGTGTAAGAAAGGTGATACCTCCGGGGATGGTACCATTTTTTTTTTTAATGTAAGTAATTATTTTAAGGGAAAATTTTCTATAGATTTCCCTATTTTGTAGAATTATTATTTATATATAAACATAGTATAAAACAAAGTCGCTTTCTCTGTTCCTATATCCCTATGTATGCTTAAATCTTCAAAACTACGCAACGTATTTTGTTTGATGCGGATTATTTTAATAGATAGAGTGATTTAAGAGGAAGGTTTATATGTATAATACATGCATAATATAGCCGTGCGAAGCCGGGGCGGGTCGCTAGTCTTTGTAATAATTGGTTACTTGCAAGGTAGAGCTAAAGCTATCCCGGAGAAATTGCAATCGCACAACAGTTGTAATGACAAAACCTACGTATTTCCCAGTAACGGGTTGTTACCCAAAATAAAAGTTAAGCTGTAGAATAGCCATGTGGCTCTAGGTACGGTCGCCTGCATAATTGCAGATCCACCGTAGAGCTCCAAAACGGCTGTTATAAGAATGTTTTCAACACATAGCAACATTCTAGACACCTGCTTTAGTTGAAGTTCTAACTCATTAATTTATTAAACAAAAATTAAGTATCAGAATGAAAATTATGTTCATAAGTGTACATGAGAAAAATCTGACGATTTCATAAATAGACGTTTTGTCTATAGACCTCTTGATAGTAAGACGTTTTGCTACATGGGCGATTAGCTAACTAGTCAGATTGCTCACTAGACTTTTCGCTTTGTTAGATGTTTTGCTACTTAGACTTTTTGATCGGGAAGCAAACATTCCAATAATAGTAATTTTAGAACTCTACCGAGGGCTGCAATTATGCAGGCGACTGTACATACTTAGATAATACATAATTAATTGAACTAAATAATACCTTACCATCAAAAACATTGTTTGTCCATACGAATCGGTTAGATAAGTCCGTTTAGAATGGAATCTACTAAAAGGAAAATACGGTTGGTACGGTTCTGGAGCGGGGCTGGTTCCCAATGAAGTTTCATTCAAAAACACGCCTCGGATTGAGGTTAAGTGGCGGTGCGCAGGCGTGTACACCGCGCATGCTCGCCACAACACTATCTTGCTTCGCAATGATTTCATCTACCTTAACATTATAAAATCCGACAATTATTATTATTGTTTAATGTACGACGTGAAGTAATTGACAACACAACTTAATTAACGGTAAAATTTCAAGTCATTAATAAAATTGTTACGTTAATGTTAATAGACATAAGGTATATTTTTACTTACCTATTTTATTTGTCTACGAAGCAAAATGTCTATAAGGCAGTCATTTTACATTAAAGTCATTTTACAACGTAGTCATTTCAAATTTTAGTCTTTCAACAGAATAGTCTATTTACTCTGACGGCATTCTGAAA
The DNA here is from genome assembly GCA_907269075.1 of Idaea aversata. Lineage (NCBI taxonomy): Eukaryota > Metazoa > Arthropoda > Insecta > Lepidoptera > Geometridae > Idaea > Idaea aversata. The sequence continues at coordinate 8,562,593 of OU026084.1, forward strand.
ATAAATAATTTAACAATTTAGGTATTTTGCTTTATAGACGAATTACAAATTAGTCACTCTTGCTTCGTAGTTAATTTGATTTTTAGGTAACATGATCAGGAAGGCTTGTTTTGCTGTAGGTAGAAGCTGGCTTTATTCTTCAACTAGCGACCCGCTCCGGCTTCGCACGGCTATATTATGCATGTATTATACATGTAAACCTTCTTATTGAATCACTCTATCTATTAAAAAAAACCACATCAAAATCCGTTGCGTAGTTTTAAAGATCTAAGCATACAAAGGGACATAAGGATATAGGGACGGCGAAAAGTGACTTTATTTTATACCTACTATGTAGTGATACCACACGTTGAAGGTCTAGAAAACTCGCGATTTCAATCGTCATTACGTGAAACTTAGGACAAGTCTTTAAGTCCATTTGTTGACCTAAAAAAGAAAAAAGAATTTGCAAAATACTTCTGAAAGAAACCGATACCTGAAGATGACGAATTTACGGATAAAAGAGATCCCAAAATATTAGTAGAACGAGTAGGTAGGTACCGATTTGAGTGGTGCTGTGAGTCGAGACAAAGGGAACAACAATAGGCAGTGGAATTACGGTCTCAAGCCTTTCAGGCCAAGAGTTCTTGGGAATCCTTCATTAGTATCTGCGCTGCGGTAATTAGGTAGGTACAAGTACACTTGACTACTAGATAAAATATCGTATTTCATCGTAGGTACGGATTGCGTGAACGAAAGTTTAAGTTTCCTCAGAATTATATACGGACAAGTAAGCGTAGCTTTACAAAAACTATAGGCTGAACAAACGTAAAACCAAATCAAAATCTACTAGGAAGTGGTTTTAATTAATGTTTTTTGAATTTCGATTTTAATAAAGTATTTGTTTTATTTTGTTTGGTAGGTATGCGTTGTTTTCTCTTTTTATTCTGATTATGTGGTTTCTAGTATAGTTTACCCTGTTTGATTTAAAATTAGACAGATTGTATACTTACTTACGGGAAACAAAATTGAATAAAATTTACTTGCCAAAGAAAACTGAGCCTACGCTACTACGTTAGCGTAAACGAAAAAAATTGTATGGAAAGTAGTTCAAAGTATTGGAAAGTTAAAGATTCGCATCTTTATCTTTCCATACCATTTTCTCATTCACACAAACGTGAACATTTGCTATAAAAAAAATTCGCACTTCGCGGGCTCTAAAGTTGATTTAACTGCGCGCGAGTCGCAATTCTTTATTTGCTTTTCTTTTCTTTTTAATACTGAGTTAACGTCGAGTGTTTCTAAATAGAGTATGATCGTAGATATTTAGCGGTGATGACTGATATTAAAATTCCCGTAAGTGTGAATATGAGTCGAGTTTTTCTAAATAGAGTATGATCGTAGATATTTAGCGGTGATGAGTGATATTAAAATTCCCGAAAGTAGATATTAATATGTGTTGAGTGTTTCTAAATAGAGTGTGATCGTAGATTTTTATCGGTGATGACTGACATAAAAAATACCCGTAAGTGTGAATATGAGTCAAGTGTTTCTAAATAGAGTATGATCGTAGAAATTTAGCGATGATGAGTGATATTAAAATTCCCGAAAGTGTGAATATGGGTCGTAATGCAAGTATGTAGGTCAGTGCGGCGCGCGTCGTTCGTCGCCCCATCTAACCAATCCGACCGTTCCACGACCGAAGCCGAAGGCTCGCCCCGGTACGTTTCTCAGATCTATACTGTACTAGTAGTTGTTGCCTGAAGGAGTAACAAACATACATACACACACAAACTTTTACATCTATACTAATATTTAATTATCTTAGTATTTTATTTAAAAATTTTAAAACATTATAAAGTTACAACTTAATTGAATGGAAAAATTTATAATACTAAAAATCAAAATAAGTTTCCCTAGGTAACCCTACCTAGGGAAACTTATTTTGATTTTTAGTATATATACAGCGGGCCTTTTGGGCACCCGCCCAAAAGGCCCGCTGTATTGCCTCTTTGGTAATGCCGATCCGTTGCTTTGGTACACGAAAAAGCATTGAATATCGTACTTATCCTTCCTACGAAATCCTACTAATATTATAAACTAGCGACCCGTCCCGGCTTCGCACGGCTATATTATGCACGTATTATACATATAAACCTTCCTCTTGAATCACTCTATCTACTAAAAAAGCGCATCAAAATCCGTTGCGTAGTTTTAAAGATTTAAGCATACATAGGGATATAGGGACAGAGAAAGCGACTTTGTTTTATACTATGTAGTGATAGTGATGTGAAAGTTTGTATTTATGTTTGTTAGTCGTAAAACTACAAAACCGATTGCAATGAAACTCGGTATGTAAATAGCTGGTGACCTGAATTAACACAGGCTACTTTTTATCCAGATATTCACACGAAAAAATGTTTAATAGTCATCGCCTATTCCCAGTCGTTCATAACCAACCAGCAACGCTTCTAATTCATTGAAATATTTATAACTAGCGACCCGTCCCGGCTTCGCACGGCTATATTATGCATGACTTATACATATAAACCCTCCTCTTGAATTACTCTATCTATTTGAAAAACCGCATCAAAATCCGTTGCGTAGTTTTAAAGATCTAAGCATACAAAGGGAAATAGGGACGGCGAAAAGTGATTTTATTTTATACTATGTAGTGATATCTAGCTGATGTACCAGGAGTCCATCACTATCATCATCACTACATAGTATAAAATAAAGTCACTTTTCGCCGTCCCTATGTCCCTATGTATGCTTAGATCTTTAAAACTACGCAACGGATTTTGATGCGGTTTTTTAAATATATAGTGATTAAAGAGGAAGGTTTTTAGATATAATACATGCATAATACAGCCGTGCGAAGCCGGGGCGTGTCGCTAGTATATTATAAGGAGCTCTCCTAAAATTCTAACAAATACGTAGATCGACAAATTATGTTATTGTGTCTTACTAAACTTACCCACTGCGAATTTATTCAACCCGAAAAAGATAGAAGATAATAAAACAATATCGTTATATCAAATTTTTTATTTGTGTTATAGATTCGAAAGGTATTTTCTTTGACATATCCGTGAGTATTATTATCATAACCGGAACGAAATGGAGGGTCCGAGTCGTTTTGGTCAATGTCCCTTCACCCCATAGCGTTTTCCGCGACGACGTTCTATAAGTAATAGTCCATCCGGACTTCAGACACTTATTTGAGTAACCTAACAAATAGATAGGTTTATTTTATGTTAAACTAGCGACCCGCTCCGGCTTTGCACGGCTATATTATGCATGTATTATACATATAAACCTTCCTCTTGAATCACTTATCTATTAAAACCGCATCAAAATCCGTTGCGTAGTTTTAAAGATTTAAGCATACAAGAAAAATAGGGACAGAAAAAGTGACTTTGTTTTATACTATGTAGTGATGTTTGTTTGGGTTACGTCTCGGCAATGGTAACCATACCGGACTGCCAAACACAGGGTTGCGGGTTCGATTCCTGCCTCAGACAACGGTTAGATATTTGTCTGTGATCTGGTTGTTTCTATATATTATAAGTATCTATTTACAAAAAGAAAAGTATATAATATATAATGTTAATAAAAAGTATATACATAAAGTAAAGTAAAGTATATACAAAAAGTATAGCATAACATTAGCTTGGGTCTAAAGGCGATGTGTGGAATGTCCTGGAATATTTATTTAATACTATTTTTTTAAGTTATATAAATTTTTACTAAATAAAGCGTATCTTTTAGCAGAATGACATGCAAGCCGCTTTAAGTTTTTTAAAACAAAAAAGTTCGTTCCAAAAATCTGCCTGCGACGTAGAAGGCTGCGGGTTCAATTCCCGTCTTAAACAAATATTTATGTACAGATTTTTGACTAGCAACCCGCCCCAGCTTCGCACGGCCATATTATGTATGTATTATACATAATAAACCTTCCTCTTGAATCACTCTATCTATTAAAAAAACCGCATCAAAATTCGTTGCGTAGTTTTAAAGATTTACATAGGGATATAGGGACAGAGAAAGCGACTTTGTTTTATACTATGTAGTGATAGTGATTATGACTTTTTCAAAAATGCAATGATGCAGTTTTAGTTTTTGTCAAAATCGGGCACGCAACTCTTATGAGCATTTTTCGCTATCTCTAGCCCTGTTTAGGATATAGCTCTGAAGGCAAATGTAAAAAATTCGACCTGTATATTAAGTATATAATATAAGTATTCTTTTCGTTATCTGGCATCCATAACACAAGCCTAGTTGCTTAGCTTGGACCTAGATGGCGCTGTGTGAATTAAAAAAAAAAGTATGATATACGGTAAAATACAATGGGCGTAGATATATTTTGTCCGTCAAAATTTGCCTAAACTCCATATAACCTAGTTACCGATAAATCAGGTTTCACGAGTACGAAGCACAATATCCGATCTATAATAAAGGCTAGACAGTTGATCGAGCTGATCCAATGACGGCAGGAAGTGGCTACGGAAACTCGTAGCCGGTATAATCGCTCATATTACGAGGGCTACGAAGGCTACGAGGGGCTACGACTTATTACCAATGTTATTATGTTGATCGTTCGGGCTTAAACTGTTGCGTTTATATCTTTATTTAATAAATATAGTTAATAAAAAATTATTAAATTAAATTTTGTTGTAACCGAACTAATAAAGAAGGGCTACGATTTATTACCATTGTTATTATGTTGTTCGTTGCGGCTTAAACTGTTGCTTTATATTTCATATTTTTATTTTATAAATATATTTAATAAATACTTAATTATTAAATTAAATTTTGTTCTAACCGTACTAATATGTGAGGGCTACGAGGGGCTACGACTTATTATCAATGTTATTATGTTGATCGTTGGGGCTTAAACTGTTGCATTTAATATTTTTATTTTATAAATAATTATTAAATAAAATTTTGTTCTAACCGTACTAATATATCAAAATTAAATTAAATTTTATTTCAGAATTAAATTCCATAAGTATATGAGGGCTACGAGGGGCTACGACTTATTACCAATGTTATTATGTTGATCGTTGGGACTTAAACTGTTGCGTTTATATATTTATTTTATAAATAAATTTAATAAATATTTATTAAATTAAATTTTGTTCTTACCGTACTAATATATGAGGGCTACGAGGGGCTACGACTTATTACCAATGTTATTATGTTGATCGTTGGGGCTTAAACTGTTGCGTTTATATTTTTATTTTATAAATATATTTAATAAATATTTATTAAATTAAATTTTGTTCTTACCGTACTAATATATGAGGGCTACGAGGGGCTACGACTTATTACCAATGTTATTATGTTGATCGTTGGGGCTTAAACTGTTGCGTTTATATTTTTATTTAATAAATATTTATTAAATTAAATTTTGTTCTAACCGTACTAATATATGAGGGCTACGAGGGGCTACGACTTATTACCAATGTTATTATGTTGATCGTTGGGGCTTAAACTGTTGCGTTTACATTTTTATTTTTTAAGTATATTTAATAAATAATTATTAAATTATATTTTGTTATAACCGAACTAATATATGAGGGCTACGATTTATTATCAATGTTATTATGTTGATCATTCGGGCTTAAACTGTTTATTTTTTATGTTATAAATAATTGTAAAAATTAAATTTTATGCTAATCGAACATACTACGAGATACAGCACTACGGCGGCTATGACTAGCAGTACTCCGCGGTTTTTTTCCGCGTGACTCCCGATCCCGTGAGAATATCGGGATAAAAAGTATCTTAGATTACTCCCAATTAAATAATGTATCCTCAAACCAAGTTTCATCAAACTCGTGCAGTACTTTCGGAGTCTATTCGTTACAAACATAAAAACAAATAAAACTTTCCTCTTTAATAATATGTTATTATAGAGTACCTATTTAATTTTTTTTAAATTAACAAACTTAGGTCAAATGTCAAATGAAGTTTTATATAAATCTAATATATATAAATTACGTGTCACGTTGTTTGTGCGCGATGGACTCCTAAACTACTTACTCAATAGATTTTAATCAAATTTGCACACCGTGTGCAGTTTGATCTAACTTGAAAGATAGGATAGCTTACATTTTAATTTATCCCGATATTCCCACGGGATCGGGATTACGCGGGTGAAACCGCGGACCTCAGCTAGTAGTTCATAATAATAGAACAAGTTTATTTATGATACCTACACTATAAGCTTAACACCTGTATCGTAGGCATCAATTATTGATTCGATTGATTGAAAAGTTTAGGACAGTTTGCAACTGATTGAACCGCGCGTGTCTAAAAATAAAAGTACGTAAATAAAATAAAAATAAAAGAACGGGAGTGAGATTTAATAAAAAAAAACAATTCCGGAATAAATTGAGTACCTACTTCGATGTATTGTAGAGTCAAGTGCAATATTGTAGACCCACCGTAGAGTTCCAAAATAACCATTTTTAATAAGTTTTTATTTATACATAATTTTAATAGTGTATTGAGAGACTTTAAACTTTACATTAGTGTCTTGGTTGTGTTGAAAACATTCCAACAATAGCAGTTTTCGAGCTCTACGGTGGGTCTGCGGTTTTGTCACCTGATTGTACCTATAAATATCGGTAATAGACGACACGCCAGGCGGCACTCGTTCAGTATTTCAAAGACTAAAAAAATTCGACGCTTATATTTTCGGGAATAAATGTCTCGTGAAAAATATTGTGGAACGTATAGACAAGATAAATTGCAGTGCAGCCACCAAAGGAGAACGGGTCGGAACAGTATTTTTCTACTTTTTTTTTACAAAACATAGGTTAGGGTCTGCTGTCTTCCTACATTCACCCGCGGCCCTAGAAGGCCCTCGTTTATTTGAGGGTCTTTAAGTCACAAGCGTATAGGTATCTTCTAGGAAAGCGCGCTACATCTTAGACCGCATCGTCACTTACCATCGTGTGGTCAAAAGTAATTTATTATTTAAAAAAAAAATGGTTGTATGTATAGTCGGTTTACGGACGATAATTTTACGTGATAACGTCATAAGAAAGAAGATTCAGATTCCTTTATATATATATTTTTTCCTTTATATAAGTCTTCTATTCGTCTCGTCACCATAACACAAGCCCAGATGAGCGATATTATCATATATATTATCGATATATATATATATATACATAGTATAAAATAAAGTCACTTTTTGCCGTCCCTATATCCCTATGTCCCTATTTCCCTTTGTATGCTTAGATCTTTAAAACTACGCAACGGATTTTGATGCGGTTTTTTAATAGATAGAGTGATTCAAGAGGAAGGTTTATATGTATAATACATGCATAATATAGCCGTGCGAAGCCGGAGCGAGTCACTAGTTATTAAACAAACTCGAGACGCGTGACGTTTACCATGACACTTTTTTATGAATGCAGGTGTTCCATCAATTTATTAGACATTATCACGTGATAAAATATTGAAACATGTGGTCAGGGCTTTGTATGGCTAGTAGATATCGTGTGTGTCCGCGATATGGTCGCGGTTACCGCGATCGGGACGCGCACTTTGCACACAACACTTATGTCATGTTTTATTAATGCGCTGCATAAATTACTTTATGCAACGCTCGTTTAGTGTCGTGGAAATTACCACGCGTTACCCTTAGTGGAATACTTTGGAAGGTTTCTATATTGAGATGAGACGGCGGCGGCGCTCGTACCCTGCACCACTTTGATTGTTAATTTAAACTGATAAGGCTTCGCTTGCACTATTTGCACATGTTTATTTTTATAACCAACTTGACATGTTGTGTTTCCAATTATTTACTTAACGTTGAAGCCACGCCTTTAATTCCCATTACATTATTAAGTGTACGTCAGTGAATGAGTCCAATTCGTCTCTCCACCTGCGACTCGGTCTGCCTCGAGGACGTTTTTTGAAGTTATACTTCTGCGTGTTATGAAAAAATGATGAGAGTGAAATTTTAAGATGCGCGCGCATCTGTAACACAAAAGTCACATGTTGAAGTAAAACAGGTTGAAGCTGCGAGAGTGAAATTTTAAGATGCGCACGCATCTGTAACACAAAAGTCACATGTTGAAGTAAAACAGGTTGAAGCTGCGAGAGTGAAATTTTAAGATGCGCACGCATCTGTAACACAAAAGTCACATGTTGAAGTAAAACAGGTTGAAGCTGCGAGAGTGAAATTTTAAGATGCGCACGCATCTGTAACACAAAAGTCACATGTTGAAGTAAAACAGGTTGAAGCTGCGAGAGTGAAATTTTAAGATGCGCACGCATCTGTAACACAAAAGTCACATGTTGAAGTAAAACAGGTTGAAGCTGCGAGAGTGAAATTTTAAGATGCGCACGCATCTGTAACACAAAAGTCACATGTTGAAGTAAAACAGGTTGAAGCTGCGAGAGTGAAATTTTAAGATGCGCGCGCATCTGTAACACAAAAGTCACATGTTGAAGTAAAACAGCTTGAAGTTGCGAGAGTGAAATTTTAAGATGCGCTCGCATCTGTAACACAAAAGTCACATGTTGAAGTAAAACAGGTTGAAGCTGCGAGAGTGAAATTTTAAGATGCGCACGCATCTGTAACACAAAAGTCACATGTTGAAGTGAAACAGGTTGAAGCTGCGAGAGTGAAATGTTAAGATGCGCACGCATTACTGTAACGCTAAATTAACAGATTGAAGCTGCCCGCAAAATAAATACGTATAACTTCTAGAAGTATAAGTAAGTTCTCACGAGCTTGTGGGTTGGCGGGTTGGCAGGTAAATCGATATTAGTCATTTGCACTGGTTTGGTTAATGAATTTAAGTTAAAGTAAAAAATATGTTTTTCATTGAAACCAGTGAAACGTCCAAACAAATATATATATATATATATATATATTTAAATCATTTTGGAATTAAATTTATTAGGCAACCCATTATCTATTGGCCTATTTAATTTGATATAAAATACGTTTCATCCATTAAACAGATCGATAAAGGTCGTCCTTATAGGGATCTCCTACTACAATACAAATACTGTAGTGTAAGGACTGACTTTAAATAATGCTATACCTATTGTGACCATACGTGCCGCTTTGGGCGGGACAGTCCCACTTCCATACCCGCTCCCGCTGTGTCCCGCTGTCCCCGTTAAGGTACCAAATTTTCCGATTACATATTCAAGTGTCCTTGAACGTTGTGATGACTATCGGGGAAGGCAATTAGAACCGATTATCAACGCTTATTTTAAACATGAATAAAATATTTGCCGCTTGCTAAGCTCGCTCACGCGTGTCCACAGATCTAGGAAAGTAAGTTAGGTTAGAAGTTCTAACCTAAATCACTTTTTTACGCTAATAAGTACATCCGTAACCGGCAATCAAATTAGTATATTATATAACCAGCGGCCCGCCCCGGTTTCGCACGGCTATATTATGCATGTATTATACATATAAACCTTCCTCTTGAATCACTCTATCTATTTAAAAAAAACCGCATCTAAATCCGTTGCGTAGTTTTAAAGATTTAAGCATACAAAGGGATATAGGGACATAGGGACCGAGAAAGCGACTTTGTTTTATACTATGTAGTGATGATTCCCACAAATATCATAAAAAACTTTCCTAGATATTTGTTTCAAAATGTAACCTAAAATTCTTAATTTGTTCCGCTCTGAAATTATGGTCACTTTAGTATACCTGAAGTAAAGACATAACGGCTGTATGTAATACGATCACAGTTTCCCAAAGTTGTCGGTTATAATTAGAAGCTAGCGAAAATTAATACTTCTTTCTAACGCGGCCCGACTAGAGACGTTCACGACTCCCGGCTGCCTATATAATGCAGGTATCGATATCAGTACCTATGTATCAGTAGCGAAGGGTGAAATTTATTTAAAAGTAAGCCGATGAACCACCAGTCCATTAGGGTGAAGTCAGGTTTTTAAGTGGATTGATTTGCTATTGACTAAAAATGACTGCTATTTATAGGCTATTATTAAAAAAAGATAAGTGTAGAAAGAAGATTTTGTGAAAAAAACTTGGCGCATTTCATAAACATTTTTAAATGAAATTAAAAAATCAAATATAAAAAGATAATTGTTCGGATTCATAGAGATAAGTGTTGAAAAAAATGTGTGAATAAACTTGGCGCATTTCATGAAATAAACCGAATGTAGGGTAATTTTTGTATTAGAAGCGTGCAAATAGGATAATTTTGCATACTTAACTCTCGCAGGCTGCATGTAGTGGCGGCTTTATGTTGGAAATGTCCGATATAACGCAGTAAAACATTATCATTGTAGAGTTATTTAGTAAGCAAGATGAGCGGCATAGTACCAGTTAGGGCAAAAACGAAGCAATTATGTAACGACGTCAACGAATTAGTGCTTGTGTTGGCGAGTCGCCAAGTGCATACGCGGATGCAGGGAGTGTCGGGGATCGAGGCATGCGGGGCGGAGCGCCGGAGGCTCGAACAAATAAAGTCTGATGTGAACTATATCAGGACATATACCTACTCGTACCTACTACTGACCAAACAAGGCTAACCTATGTTAAACATAAAGTTTAAAGCTCTATTTCTTTGACGACCCAGTTGGCACAATGGTCACCATGCCGGACTGCCAAACACAGGGCTGTGGGTTCGATTCCCACCTCAGACATGTATTTATGCTTAGATATTTGTCTGTGGTCTGGTTGTTTCTATGTATTATATGTATATATTTACAAAAGAAAAGTATATAAGTAGTATATCCGTTGTCTAGCACCCATAACACAAGTCTAGTTACTTAGCTTGGGGCTAGATGGCGATGTGTGGAATGTCCTGCGATATTTATTTATTCATTGCAATCTCACAAACATTGCTCTTATAACAGTGAAGAAAAACACCGTGATGAAAACTGCGGTTTCGTTAACTAGACGTATTGACTAGTTCATTGAGATAGGGTTGACTAAGCTGAGAGGGTGGTATAAAAAGCCTACTTCAAATACATGTCCTAGGCACTACAGCAACAACTGTGTCAATAGATGACGTTGGTTGGCAGTGTACGTGAAAGAGAATAAATATAGACCCGCTGCTAAAATAATAATAATTACTAGAATGAGAAGGATTGAACGTCAAATGAGTAAGTGGGAGCAAGACGAAGTATAAGTTTTTTGTCTCTATTTGCGTATTATTTTCTTTTGTTTGCCACCACTGTCGTTGGTGGCAAACAAGCGTTTGGTGTCTATCAAAGTTTTGTTTTCTTATCCTGTTAGACTATAATTTGTGTTACTTGTGACTTATAGGATATTAAATATTAGTACTAATTAGTGTGCACTTGTGCAGTGATGGTTAACTACTGTTTAGTGGCAATTTGACAAGTATATACTTATAGGTATGTTGAAATTCGCTGTCTCACACTGTATACGCTGGTAGCTTGTCTATATTTATTCTCTGTCTACGGAAGTGTAGAACAAAATGTGGTTGAGACACAGTTGAACTGAAAATATAAGTTGCTGGCGTTGAATAAATCATATAGATGAGATGAAAAGGCCAAAAATATTATAAATAACATTTTTAAGTAATAGGTAGGCATTTTCCTTGCCTTAAACAGAGAGATAATATATCTTTACGCATACCTATTACGTAACGTAAACAGGTATACGTTTTATCAGACAACTTGCAACGTATCTCTACTTGATTTTTAAAGGAGGTACGAGTTGCTATATGATATATATATTTGCAAAGTATTTCCGTAAAAGGAAAAGAGAGATAAGCAGAAAATATCTTTCTATTATCTATAATGTTAGCTTGAATCTCAACTAAAAGGTATCAATAATACGACTCTACCTTTATCATGGTTTGTTGCGGCCACAAATTATTGTTTCAGACGTGATCCATATCAGCGAGTCAGGAAATTATGAAAACCAATTAATAGTATGGGATCTCTTTGAGGACGACCTTTATCGAGATGTTTAATTGATGGAAAGTATTTTATATCAAATTAAATAGGTCATTAAATAGGATGTAAAAAAATGTTTAGTCCCAAATGATTAACTTTTTTTTGTTTTTAGACTTTTCGCTGGTGTGGTTAATAGACAAATTACATACCAATGAAATACATAATCTTTATTTTTATTAAACTTTAATTCATTAACCAGAGCAGTGCAAATGGACTGGACTGTTTTTTTTTACAACCCATTGCAATATATTTATTGTCCTATTTAATCACTACATAATATAAAATAAAGTCACTTTTCGCCGTCCCTATGTCCCTATTTATGCTTAGTTCTTTAAAACTACGCAACGGATTTGGATGCGGTTTTTTTAAATAGATAGAGTGATTAAAGGTTTTTAGATATAATACATGCATAATACAGCCGTGCGAAGCAGGGACGGGTCGCTAGTTTGATATTAAATACTTTTCATCGATTAAAAAGCTCGATAAAGGTCGTCCTTAAAGGGATCTTAGGTTATAATGGTTGTTACGTAAACAACAGCGGGAACGTTGCGCAACTGCCGCCCTCCACAACGGACCATGTTTGCTTGGACATGTTACTTTATCGTTCGCTGTCTTAACTGCACTAATTAAATAGTTCATTTGAATAACTTTGCAGTAAGACTTTGTTTAATTGAGTTTAGTTTTCAGTAAGGGAATATTTGTTGTTGTTATTACGATGTGAAACGTTTTTACAATCGATCAGGTGCCCAAGTCCGCTAACACAATAGCGTTTCAATAGAGTGTCGATAGAATCGTAATAGACATATTTTTGACATTTGGTATTCTACTATTCTACTATTGTTAACTATTCTATCAACACACCACTGATACACCACTGACACAATTTGGTATTCTGCTCTACAATCGTGGACCAATGGAATCTCGATAGTTGTTAAAAACGGTATTCTCCTAACCATTGGGGAAGAATAGGGGTTTAATTGCAAAGAATCAAATGTAGATAACGTCATATACGACGTCATAATCTGTAACGGATGATAAGGAAGGAGTTCGTCAGAACTTTACGTCACTCTACTATATTTATTAAATCGTAATATGACATTAAAACACTGTATTAGGCACTATAATATTAACCTAAAAAAATGGTTGTCTGCGAAGTCGATTTACGGACGATAATTTTACCTGATAACGGCATTTCATAAGAAAACGATGAAAAATTGAGTTTTTTTTCCTCTTTTTTTTTTGTTCTTTTATATAGTTACTAGCGACCCGCCCCAACTTCGCACGGCTGTATTATGCATGTATTATATCTGAAAACCTTCCTCGTTAATCACTCTATCTATTTAAAAAAACCGCATCAAAATCCGTTGCGTAGTTTTAGATCTAAGCATACAAAGGGACATAAGGACTTCGAAAAGTGACTTTATTTTATACTATGTAGTGAAGTCTTATATTTGTCACTCGTCAGATGAGCGATATTATTATTAAATACTCTGTTTTCTAACGAAAACGGACGCGTCATGGTCATGTTACTATGACACTTTTTGTGAATGCAGGTGTTCCATCAATTTATTAGATGTTATCACGTCAAAAGAACGACCACAGAATTACAAAGCCAAGTCACTGACTGAATTTATTTCAGGAATTCGTAGACGAATGGTTACGGGTGCTACGAGTGGCCATAAAACGTTTAAGTAAACCAAACTTTTATGAAAAGTCGTTATTACCTAATAAGCTTGACTCGATATACGATTGCAGTAAACTGTAGTCGAACCAAGTAGCATCGCTGACAGTAGTCGATTAGTCCATTAATCCTATAATTGATTCGCGAGGTTGATCGGCTTACTGTCGACTTCTCGATATTGTTAAAATCCATGTGTAATCGCGCGGTTAATTAAAAAAAAATTACAATTCTTTTTTAATACACTACCATCAGCTCGCGGTTTCACCCCCATAAGTCCTGATCCAGTGGGAATAACGGAATAAAAAAAAACTAGAGAGGTGTCAAGGGACACCCGGATGGAACGAAGTTCTTTTCGATTAATCGGGGACTGCCGCGGTAAAGCTATTGCTATATCGAGAATAATTTCTTGTCTTAGTAAATGTTCTTATAAAATAATAAAAAAAATATATATAAAATATATATATATATATATATATTAAAAAAAAAAAAAAAGTCGTCCGACATTTGTCGTCCGTCAATAGTCGTCCGACAAATAGTCGTCCGACATTTGTCGTCCGACATCGACATTTGTCGTTACAACTTTTAAGACCAAAAGTTGTAACGACATTTTAATGAGTCGCGACACCACACTGTTCAATGCAAAATAGAAATAAAAATATCTGGCTTGCTTTCTATAAGAGAGAGAGAGACAGACAGAGAAACATGCGACGCCGCACAGCTTACAATAGCTTACTATAGCAAAAAGTGTCGTGACAACTTTTTCGTAAGAATTTTTTCCGTCTAGCCCTCATTCACAACGCGCGATTAAGGAACTATCGTTCCAACTAGCAATTGTTAGTTCCAATGAATCAATGTAAGTAAGCAAACGTTATTAGTTCCAATGAATCAATGTATCTTCATACCAAGTTTCATCAAAATCGGTTCAGTAGTTTCGATGCCTATTCAATGCAAACAAACAAACAATCAAATCTCTCCTCTTTATAATATTACTATCGACCCGCCCCGGCTTCGCACGGCTATATTATGCATGTATTATACATATAAACCTTCCTCTTGAATCACTCCATCTATTAAAAAAACCGCATCAAAATCCGTTGCGTAGTTTTAAAGATTTAAGCGGTCAAAGGGAAATAGGGACAGAGAAAGCGACTTTGTTTTATACTATATAGTGAAGATAAAATATAGATAATATTTCTTACATCGACTATATGACGATCATTTGACTTCTGCATTTTTTACACACGACCATTCTATGATATTATTATTATGAGCCTGTAGTGTCCCACTGCAGGGAAAGGCCTCTCTACTCCCCTTATACGATCTTGTGCGACGGAATGCCAAACTGCCAGAAATTTGTCTTGTTAGAAATTTTAATACGAATTGCAAAAAAACCCGTGGTTTGATCTGCATATGTCCGGAAACAGAATCGGGATTTAAAACAGCCAATGCCCTTCTGGCAGGTACCATCTATCTTTATACAACAAATCAACAGACAGACAGAAAGATTTACTTTTACACGAGATCTACATATTTTTGATAATAATTACCTAGTAAGGCAATATATCCATTGTATCTTATTTTTAGACCGTATTCATATTTGTCAATCTTTGGTCATCATCGACGATCCGAAAAATTGTGACGTTAAAAAAATGTCTACTCGAAAAAAATCGCCTCTTAATAACTAACCCTTTCCTCTGGGAGAAGACCCGTTCCTTAATAAAGGACGTTAATAGGCTAACGTTAATTTTTGTAAAATGAATTAAAGGAACATTGAAGTGTGGTTTTCACGGGTTAAGAAAAAGTGGAGTATTGGACAGTGCGAGCGCTGTCTAAGGTGGACATCCCTACTCCTGCACGCGCCACGTCTTAAAAAGAAACTCTTGAAATTCGTCTACGCCGCCGCTCGCCTCCTTTACTTTAGACTCGTTCAATTTGGATACGAGATGACTTGGCTAGTCACGTTTCTTACGGACTCTGTTAACAAAGTATTCATTTTGTAAACAAATATTTTATGTACTTTCAATACATAATTATTCCTTAATTTGATGGTTTTACTCGCTGCGAAATTGTTGCAAAGTGTTAGCAGTTATGTGTTGCTTTAACTATTTATCAGCTTACAAGTACCTACTCCAGACTTTGGTAATGTACCAATTTATATTAGTGCGCTGAAGCTAACTAAGATGAGTAGGTAGTGGTATAAATGTTAAACTCAAAGACCGAAACCACGCAATGAGCGAAAAAAAATCCGGTCAAGTGTGAGTCGGGCTCGCGCACCAAGGGTCCATACACACGTATTTCCAGCGCTATGTAATAAAACTTGCGTATAAGTTTCTGTATCTATTACGTAAATTATTTGTTTCAGGATTTTACGGAAAAAAATATACTTAGGTATATAAAAAAAATGTGCTATATTATGAACTTGGATTTTTATGACTGATGATTGCCACCAAATCACACAATTTTAGATCAATCAGTGTAAGATAGGTAGTTGCGAAAATCGAATTAAGGGCATATCTTTTGATTGTGTTGACTAAAAACATGTTCTATTTAAACCTAATAGGGATCACAGACGTATTTCAACTATCTTTATCCGTTTTTAATAAAGAGTCTTGACAGACAGACGTACGGATCAAAAGTGTTCTTACAAGGGACAGAACTCCTTCCTCTACGGAACCCTAAAATTGAAAAGAAAAGTCACTTTGTGCAACAAAATCACATAGGAATAAAACATATTATTTTTAATATCTACTCAAAATGGATGCGTAATGTTGGGTGTGTTGCTATACATAAAACTAATACTCTCTGTCATGGATACCTATGGTGTCATCAATATAGTCTAAGATCCCTTTAAGAACTAGCACTTCATCAACTTCATCAAGCTGTTTAATGGAAAGTATTTTATATCAAATTAAATAGGTCACTATTTTAGTTAGGTTGACTATTTTTTCCCGCCACAACTCTTGGGTAGGCAGGTAAATCGATGCTAGTCATTAGCACCGATCTGGTTGATTAATTAAAGTTAAGTTAAAATAAATAATCTACTAACCAAACCAATGAAATGTATAAAAAAAAATTGAATGATTCTAGACTGAAATATTTTTAGACTACCCATTTGCAATACATTTATTGACCTACTATTTAATTTGATATAAATACTTTTCTTTCATCTATTAAACGGCTCGATGAAGGTCGTTTTCAAAGGGATCCCGTACTAAGGTGGTCGTTTTGTCAAGATCGCAACTAAAATCTACTTGAAAACATAAATATTTTAGTGGATCTATTATTAATAATGTCCATGAATGATGATCATTTAATTACTATGTTTACATTTTCTAAAATTATGTCAAATGTTTGTATTCCTTTTAAATATCGTATGTGTTTTCGAACCTACTCCGGAATTTTATAAAATAACTTCGAGTTGGTGTTTCGCGTATATGGTTTTATGCGTTGAAAGGATTTCATTTGTCTCCGATTTCGTAGAACTTTCTAATAAAATCGTGAGATTTTTCAGGTGTTATGGTTGGTGCCATTTTGACATGACCTCTTAATAATATGGGCGCCCATACGACTTAGGGGACAAGTTATGGGTCCTTCAATAAATTTCGTTGTATTGCACTGTATGCGAATCTCCTTTAGGTACTTTCCAACTTATTTTGGGTTTCGGAATTTTCCTTTTAATTTTCCTATTACTTGTACCATAAGACCTTGCTTTACACCAAATTCAACAGTTCTAGTCAATCAGGAAGTGTTTTGGATCAAAACATGTAATTTGCCAAAAAACAAGATCTTACAGGTTTCTAAAAAGGTAAAAAAATCATGTAAGTTTTATTACAGTCTCACAAACTTTTGTGTAAATTCAAATATTGCTATATGTAATACCTACCTAATATTGACTGATTGACTAAGACACGTGTCGTGGCTTTTCTTCATTGCCACAACGCGTGATGGCCGAAAACCATGACCTCGGTACGGATTTCACTTTGTGGCGTTTTTGTATTTACCACACCGCACCATGACCGTTTTTATAAGAGCCACAACACGAATTTCGCGTCGTGGCATTTTAAGACTGACCACAACTCGTTGTGAGCAATTTTTCGCTCAATGAACGTTTTGGGTCTTTGAGCCTAACATAAATATAACATACAACATAATAAAAAATATTCTTAAAAATTAAAATATTAAATTATTAAAGGAAAGTCTGCAGCTGACGTGCGTAAAAGAAATAAAGTCTCTCGTAACAACGTCCTCTGAACTTAGGAACTAAGGAATAATAAAAAATCCTTATCTTACTTTGAAATGTTTAATTTAAATGAGCAAGGGAGATTATTTCTTGACAACAATAAGGAAGGTAAGAAGTCAATTAAACATACTTAATTAAAAATTAACTTTAGGCATTGATTGTAATGACCACTATTGAAATGTGACTACAGCATTAAATACATTCGGCCATCATTCTGTTTGAGTTGAAATCATAAAAGTTGTTCTCGTCTATTAATCCATGGAGCGGGTGTGTGCGGAGGACGCGGGGGACGGGCGGCGCCGATCAAACAGGCCGGGGAATCAATATGGCCGCCGCCCAGCTGATCCGTGACCTCCGCACCCCGCGCCCGCGCGCTCTCACCCGCGCCGCCGCCCGCCCGCTAACTTGACGTTACTCTTTACAAGTTTTCTCATGACGATCTCTGCGATCTTGCTCACTGACTATGATTATACCACACACTTATAATCTTCTTTCACTTTTTACTTGCTGATCGAAATTCTTGAATATTCCTTTCCCAAAGTCGTTAAAAACTCTTAAAAAATATATTCAGAGTTTCGAAAGGTTATCTCTTTGATATACCTATTGAATTGTTGATTTTACTACCCACGGCGAAAAGTGACTACGGCGCGGAGTATCTAGCTTCAGATAATACGTTTATTTATATTATAAATGATTTAAAAAATATGTAAAATTTAATAATTACTGTGATCAATTTTTCTTTCACGTTTATTCAATGGTATTATATCAATGGGAAAAGTATTTTCAGTTGCTGCGAAGATCCACTAAAGCATCGTCGTTTTTCAAACTACTAATCCTTAACCACGCTTGTTAGCGTTGGTGGCGGGTCGCAGACCGCCGCGGCCGATGTCTTTTAATTATAAAAAATACGGACCACTTTCCCAATCGTGAATTTGATTATCGAGTTCTTCACTTCATAACGAGAATATTCAAATCGAGTCGGTAAGATTTTACGAGTGAATATTATGAATGGGCGGTGGTATAAGTGTAAGACGATCGCATCAAGGTTAGTTTATAAAAGTGTGGTTAATTAAAAGTTGTAGTGTCAGTGCAGGGGCGTGAACGAGAGAGGGACAAACCGCGCGCAACCTTTATGAAACTTCGTCATGTTGTGTACATACTCGTCTAGTATTAAGCCACGTGCTTGTTCCGTGCGGTTTTCCTTCTACAACTTTGTACAATGGAAAGGTATATAATGTAGAATAGAAGGAAATCAACTAGCTATAGTAGTTATTTACCTAAGTAGATCTCAACCCCGTCAATACTGAGACTAAAAGCATCAGTAGTTACTTAAAAGGAACTGTTAAAATAGTTACTTTAAAGAAACTGTTAAAGTAGTTACTTTAGGGAAACTTTTAAAGTAGTTACTTTAAAGGCGCTAGTAAAGTAGTTACATTAAAGGGACTGGGAAAGTAGATACTTTAAAGGAACTAAAAGCATCAGTAGTTACTTTAAAGGAACTGTTAAAATAGTTACTTTAAAGGAACTGTGAAGGTCTTAACTGTAAGGGACTGTTATAGTAGCTACTTTAAAGGAACTGTTATAGTAGTTACTATAATTAATGGAACTGTTAAAGAAGTTACTTTAAAGTAACTGGTAAAGTAGTTACTTTAAAGGAATTATTAAAGTAGTTAGTTTAAAGGGACTGTTAAAGTAGTTTCTTTAATGGAACTGTTAAAGAAGTTACTTTAAAGTAACTGGTAAAGTAGTTACTTTAAAGGAATTGTTAAAGTAGTTACTTTAAAGGAATTGTCAAAGTAGTTACTTTAAAGAGACTGGTAAAGTAGTTACTTTAAAAGAACTGATAAAGTAATTACTTTAAAACTGGTAAAGTAGTTACTTTAATTTAAGGAACCGGTAAAGTAACCAGGGACTTAAATACCGGTAAAATACAGTAACGTTATCTGTGGAATTGCAAGATAACGTTATTTGTGAGAGAAACGATATAACAAAACGATATTATTCAAAGCTTTGAATATGTATAACGTTATAATAACGTTACGTTATATTGTCAATTGAACGTTATTAAAAATATTGTTATTCATATAATAATGTTATAATTATTGTTTTTATGCTATCTCTTTTACTCAAAGTAATGTTTACTTTTTCTTCGTGTGAACTATCGAACGCAGTGCTCTCTCTGGCTACGTAAGGGTGTAATCTATAGGTACATGTACGTACTATGTAATAGTATAAATGGGAAAGATTAGATTTTTGTTTGTTTGTTTGTTTGTATTGAATTTGCTTCAAAACCACTGGACCGATCTGAATAATTCTTCTAGTGTTGGATATCTCAAATATCGAAGAAGGCTAAAGGTTACATAACGTCCTGAAATTTACTATTACTTTGGTGTTAGATATATGTTTAGTAGGAATAGGTAAAATTTCCGAAACACATTTTTTTATCATAGTGAATCTACGATTAAAAGTAAAATAAACCAATCAATAATGTAGCGATAAATTTTCACAGTGCAATTAGTATATACCTAATACCTACCAACCACCTCTTCTGCGGCCAAGCAACGTTGCCGCTGCGTTCGAAACCGTGCGCGAGCGGTAGTACCTACCACCGCTCGCGCGCACACGGCGGCAACGTTGCACGCGCGCGCTGCCGCACAGTGGCTCGAAACGGCAAATGATGGACATAGGGCTGTTTTTGATGCAGATCGTAAGCCGTCAAAATACGAAAAAATGTATGAAACGTCACATGTTTTGGTCTCTAGGTTACAAACCAGAGCAGCTTACGCACTCTAACTTTTAGGCATGTTAGTTCAACTCATATCTCTCATTTGACACCACAAACAGCTTGCTATATCGATGACTTTGGAAAATAGAAGCCATTTATTTATTTATTTATTTATTTGGTACACCAACAGTAAAACACACTAATACTAAGAATAAAGAAAAACATTACCGAAATAAAAAAAAGTGTGTTTACCAATAATAGGTATACACAACTTTGCCTTAACAGATTCTAGTTTCTGGTTATGATAACAAATTTTTAAGGCTTACATACCCTAGGGACAAAATTAAATTAAATTAAATTAAAGTAAGTAGAAGACTAGGAGTAACCAAAGCTTTTCAGTACTTTGCTTCTGTAACCAGCCATTGAGTCATTGAAGATGTCAATGTCGGAATTTCTAGCTATCTCGTTGTATTTTGAGCAAGCCCTTGTGACAAAATGATGACGCCCAATGTTGGTTCTGGACCGAGGCAGGGAAAAAGTGCTTGTTATTGGGTAACGGGGGATCTTGGTAGGAACAGCTATGCGAATTTTACCTAACAGGTGTGAACTTTTTATTTTACTTCGAAGAATTTTATACAGGAAGAGTAAGTCCAGCAGGGATCGACGATTTCTGAGACTTATCATTTTAAAGAATTTCAGCCTTTCATTGTATGGACACCTATGCGAAATTCCGCTGGAAAAGAACGCCAAATGGCGGGTGAAAGCCCGCTGAATACCCTCTATCCGCTGGCAATGAAGCCATTGAAAATACTCTATTTTCAATTGAATTTTTTATGACCAAATCTTTAACTATCGTGGTTTTTTTTACTAATCGCTAGAGCTTCTTTATAAAAACATAAAATATTTTATAAAAACATTCAAAACATTAATATTTTCCGAGAAAATCGGCATTATTTAAAAAAGTACTAGAAATTTTGGCCTTTAGCATCAAAACCAAAGTCGATAACTTTCATCACTGAGGCGTGTTAGTTCAACTCTTTACCTTTAATAAGGCACCACAAACCACACAAACAGCTTGATTAAAAAAATTATGAGCAATTTTTTTTATTGCTGCCTATCGCAAGGGCTCTTCGGAGAAACATAAAAGATTCTATAAAAAAATTGAAAACATTCATATTTCCTAAGGAAATCGGCATTATTGTAAAAAAATAAATATTAATAAGCCGATTTTCTTAGAAAATATTAGTTTTTTTTTTTGAAAATACTACACATTACTACCTACTTACTATCTACTTCTTTCTTAACTTACCTTTAAAACTTTTTCGCAAACTAAACATTTTGAGGTCTTATTATTATCCTCAAGATTGAAATATCTGTAAACTTTGATGATTTTTTTTCGACCCATTTCGCTTTTACCAACTGATGCGCAAATTCCGCCGCGCGTGGCGCGGATTTGTAAAATGAATAAGTTTGGCAACGTCGCGTATTTATTGTTATAATAACGTTATTTTTGCAGTTAAAATTTCGTTCTGTTACTCGTAAAACGTTATACAAAAGATCGATAACGAAATGTTTGCTGAGATACCGATACTATTATAACGTTTTTATAACGTTAAACATTCTGTTATGGATAACGTTTTAAGTCCCTGAAAGTAACTAGTAGAAATAAACCTTTTATTGAAAGTATAATATTTCCAAAATATATTTCAGATCAATCGCGTTCGATACTACATCCTCTCTGTGCACAATTTCGAGTCTGTAGACTCAGCAGTTTCGGCTGTGCGTCGATCATCATTCAATCACTCACTCTGACTTGAACGTAGATAGGTATGTGTACATAACTCAGAACATATGTAGTTACCTATATTAGTTTAGGATCCCTTTAAAAATGACCTTCACTGAGCTGGTTAATGGATGAAAAGTATTTTGTATAAAATTAAATAGGTCAGTAAATATATTTTAAATTGGTTGACTGCAAAATTTCAGTTCAGAATGATTTATTAATTTATCTATTGGCCATAATAATTTGTCTATTAACCAAACCATTGAAATGTGTAAAAATAAAGTCGGTAATTTTACGTGATTAAGTCATAAGAAAACACCATGATGGTAACCATAGCAACGATAATACGTTGATATGGTTACTTTGTCAATAATGCTACCGTTCCCGCAACGTGAGCGAAACATGAGCGAGACTTCACCCTTTTTTGTGAGTGCAGTACGGTGTTAGTCGATTTATAAAACGTTATCACATCAAAAAAAATTTATCAATCAAATTCTAGACTGAAATTTTTAATCAACCCATTTGCAATATATTTATTGACATATTCAATTTGATATAAATAATTTTCATCCATTAACCGGTGAAGGTCGTTCTTAAGGGATCTTAGACTATATATCTACTATTTGTAATCAGGGATTGAAGGAAAACAGTGAGCTAGGCATATAACCTGTTAACTTTATTGTCTAGCTAGACCGTGACTAATCCCATGTTAGAAACTAAGTATAGAAGTTTTACGTGTTTACACTATCTATTCTAAATATTGTTTATTATACTTACTAGCGACCCGCCCCGGCTTCGCACGGCTATATTATGCATTTATTATACACTAGCTGAGCCCCGCGGTTTCACCCGCGTAATAATTTTCTACGAAATTTCCTTAATTTTTTCTTTCATAAGAACCTTCTCCTGACAATAACAAACACAACAAAAAAGAATTGGCCAAATTGGTCCAGGCGTTGTTGAGTTATGCGCTTACCAACACATTTTGCGATTCATTTTTATATATAAGAGAAGATATAAACCTTCCTCTTGAATCACTATATCTATTAAAAAAACCGCTTCAAAATCCGTTGCGTAGTTTTAAAGATTTAAGCGTACAAAGGGAAATAGGGACAGAGAAAGCGACTTTATTTTATACTATGTAGTGATAGTGATTATACTTATAGACTTCTATCTTTAACCGATTTTGAAAAAGGGAGGAGGTTTTCAATTCCCTATTGTGTAAATATCTTAATATATATAAATCTCGTGTCACAATGTTTGTCCTCAATGGACTCCTAAACCACTTAACCGATTATAATAAAATTCGCACACCATGTGCAGTTCGATCCAACTTGAGAGATAGGA
The DNA here is from genome assembly GCA_907269075.1 of Idaea aversata. Classification (NCBI taxonomy): domain Eukaryota; kingdom Metazoa; phylum Arthropoda; class Insecta; order Lepidoptera; family Geometridae; genus Idaea; species Idaea aversata. The sequence continues at coordinate 8,586,288 of OU026084.1, forward strand.
TAGCTTACATCCCGATATTCCCACGGGATCGGGAGTTACGCGGGTGAAACCGCGGAGGGCAGCTAGTATTTTTATATTTTTTTATGTATTTTCACCGCGTATTCGGAGACGGCTAAACCGATTGAGGTTATTTATTTTTAGTTAAACGGAGGATCATTTTTAAAGGCTATATTGGAAAATGATCAAAATGAATAAGTAATTAATTTACTATATTCATTTTTATTAAATACTAGCTGCGCTCCTCGGCTTCACCCGCGTTGTTATGTTGCCTATGTTACTCCCAATTTATCAATATACAAGGTTATTGGTAATTATACTAGTAAGCCGTTAAGGGTTACTTCTGTGCACCTTAAAAAACAAGTTTTGTTCTACGACTTTTGGAAATTCGAAAAAAAATATGAAAATTTTGGGGTATGTAAATTCAAAACACAGCTGACTTTTTAAAACAAAGGACATTCAGGCCAAGAAAATTAGATAAAACTTTAAAAATAAGTTAAATTTTAAGGCTAATGACCTCTCTGCGTATGGAACAGCTGATTGTCAGGTAAACCTAACCTCACAATTTTCAAAAAAAATTATCGAATTTCCAAAAGTCGTAGAACAAAAGTTGTGTCTTTAGGTGCACTGAAGTAGCCCTCAACGGCTTGCCAGTATAATTACCAATAACTCTGTATACTCATACTAAGTTTTATCAAAATCACCGTAGTTTCGGAGCCTCTTCGTTACTATTAGACAGTGTTTTTGCATTATATTATTTTAAAACCGTCTTGCAAGTCTGTCCATGTGTAAAAACAGCCTCCTGATTACAGATACCAAGTTGTTCTGTGTCCAGCACGTTATCTATAAAACTTAAGGTGATTGCTTCAGCTCTTAGCTTTTATTACTGATTCTAACTTTTAAAATTGATGTTTTTCCTTCGAATCAGTTGATAACTTTAGTTTTAAAATCTGTTTTCTGGCACAGTGTAAAAGTTAACCGGAGTATAGGTAACTAAGCAATCAATAGATTAATTAAAGTAATAATAAACGCTTCGCGGTTTCACCCGCGTAATAATTTTCTACGCAATTTTCTCTTCCATAAGAACCTTCTCCTGACAATAACAACCACAACAAAAAAAAGAATTATCGAAATCGGTTCAGCTGTTCTCGAGAATTACGCTTAGCAACACATTCAGCGATTCATTTTTTATATTAAAGCGATGGCATAAGATTAAGGCATAAGGCTTCAGACTTTTTCGTATATTTATGATTCCGTACTACTAAAAGGTAAAAAAAAAACATTTATAAAATCACTATCTTGCCTGTCTGTTTGTCCGTGTGTCACCACCGATTTTATCAGGAACATTATGTGGAAGCATTGTCCAATAGACTTAGTTCTGCCGCTTACGCCGTTAAGAAAATTCGCGAATACACGGACATTGAGACTGCTCGCCTAGTCTATTTCGGCTACTTCCACAGTGTCATGTCGTACGGCATCCTACTGTGGGGGTGTGCTGCAGATATTGATGCTATTTTCATATTGCAAAAGAGAGCTGTTCGAGCTATCTACAAAAAGGGCCCCAGGGAATCACTTAGAGAAAAATTTAAAGAGTTAAATATATTAACGCTCTATTCACAATATATCTACGAAAACTTGCTCTATGTTCATAAAAATCCTTAACACAACTTAAGAAATAAGGATGAACTGACCGTGCCCGGTAGTAGGCTCCGGAAAATAAACAGGTCGTTTAATAGTACATGTGTGCTCTATTATAATAAATTACCTAAAGAGGTATATGACATGTCCATTAACAGGTTCAAACTTTTATAAAGCATAGATTGTGCAGTAAGGCGTACTATGATACTTCGTCTTACCTTAATGATAAGAACCCATGGACGTGACTTTAGTTGCTCCATTTCAAATAATACTTTCAAATATTTGTAATATTGACCATTGTAAGCGTGATCACATGAAAAAAAAAACCCCATGAGTTTCTTGTGCCTTCTTCTCATTGGTGGGCGCGTTCCGAAGGCACACATCCTAACTTAGTTTTTAAGACGTTTTTAAGTGGTCTATTATACTTTTAAGGTATTATGCATCCAAAGAAATAAAAAAATTTGATTTTTATTTTTGATTTTGAACAAGTTGAATTTTTTTTACAACTTAATTTTTATTTTTGTAAAGTTTGTATGGTGTGTTTGTTTGTTTAACAGTGTTAAATTTAGCTAAATAAAGATGGGTTCTTCACACACACTAAAATCATTTATGTTGCTATTAGTATCGGCTTACCTTTAAACAAATTTCACATCTCGCTACTGGTATAGGGTAAACCGGGGGAGAAGGACCTTTTAATTTTCTTTTTTCATTATATTTTTTTCAACTTGCAACTGTTTTTCGTAGCTGTCATATGAAGCGAAATTTGAATATGGGACGACAGTACAACTTTAATTTTGTTTTGTAATTAAAATTGAAGGCCATCTCATCTGTCTCACTCATTACATACACTGTGGGAGAGATGGACCGAGGCTTTTTAAACCTCAAAAATAAATATGAAGGAGCTATTTTAGAGTTATTATAGGTTTATAATAAGTTAGTTAATAAATAATCTAAGCAAAAAAACAAACAATTTTGTTTTATCACTACATAGTATAAAATAAAGTCACTTTTCGCCGTCCCTATGTCCCTATGTCCCTATTTCCCTTTGTATGCTTAGATCTTTAAAACTACGCAACGGATTTTGATGCGGTTTTTTTTAATAGATAGAGTGATTCAAGAGGAAAGTTTATATGTATAATACATGCATAATAATGCCGTGCGAAGCCGGAGCGGATCGCTAGTTTAGAATAAATAAAGAATTATAGCGATTTAAAAAAAATGGTCCCTCTCACCAGGTTTTACCCTAGATATAGTCAAATCGCTCCCTGCAAGGAACACCTCAGGGCTCTTGCTCACACTATCACTTACATCGTCATCTCAATTGATTACACATGTTCTCTGATGCTAACATTGTTAACACTAGGTACTATGTTGATAGTATACAATAATCTATACTAATATTATAAAGAAGTAAAGTTTGTGTGTTTGTATATTTGTTAAATTGTAAGGGGAAATCTCGGGATCTACTGAACCGATTTTAAAAATTCTTTCACCAATAGAAAGCCACATTATTGCTGAGTGTTATAGGTTATATAAAAAACCGAAAAATAAAAAGACTTTAGAAAAGAACGACGTTCTCAATTCGTCGCAACTTATTTACTCGTATCTCTACACTAATAATAATAAAGAGAAAAGTTGTTTGTTTTTTTTTGTTTGTAACAAATAGGCTCCAAAAACCGCAAGTGTTACATCGTCATTCCAATCATAATCTATACTTAATATTATAAAGCTGAAGAGTTTGTTTGTTTGTTTGTTTAAACGCGCTAATCTCAGGAACTGCTGGTTCGAATTGAAAAATTCTTTTTGTGTTGGATAGTCCATTTATCGAAGAAGGTTATAGGCTACTTTTTATTCCGATATTCCCACGGGACCGGGAGTTACGCGGGTGAAACCGCGTACTATTATAATGATTGTAACATTTTTCGTATAACTAAAATCCTTACAACTTTTCATGTTAACTGTACTATTACTTTTATCTATATACAAAAATGAAATCGGGTAGAGTTGGGATTTCTTGTTAGGTACTTTAAAATCGGGTAGAGATGGGATTGGGTACAGTCGGGGTGAAGCCTCCAAAGGGGGATGAAGCCAAGGGGGAAGAAGTGGGTTCGATTCATGCCGTCGAATATTTTTTTTATATAGGTATAGATATTTGTTTTTGTAAACAAATATATGTTTTGGTCAATTCTACCCGTTGTCTGGTAACCATAACTCAAGCTTTGAAGTTGTTTGACTTGAGGCTAGATGGCGCTGTGTACATTGTCCTCCAATATTTATTTATTCGAATTTAGTTAAAATATAATATATTAATCCGTTTTATAATTAAGAATAAATAAATATATGCAATATTATGATAAATAATTTAATATTAAAGGTTTGGGGGATTATTTTGTACCTACTACTGAAGTTGAAAATTATATACCGCAACTTATACATACGTAAAATATCTAGGTTATTTACCTAGATATTTTACGTATGTATAAGTTGCGGTAAAATCTTTGGTTAATAAACATTTCAATTTTTAATTTAATAATATCGGGCTGCGGCAGTTACGTAAATATTTGTTTCTTTGGTGTTTCTGTACGCATTGTAAGTAAGTATTTATGTATTATACCCGTTATTTGGCTACTATAACACAAGCATATTTGCTTAGCTCCGGGTTAGATGGCACTACACTGTGTATCCTGAAATGTTTATTTGTCTGTTATGTGTATCATGGGGCTATGAAGCTCCGGACCTTTGGAAGGCATGCGTGGAGCCAAAGCCAACTTGTAGAGGCCGTTTACAATAACAAGTTTAATAGCAAAGTATACCACATCCACTACCAATTCGGGGATTATCCCTGTCTGCACTATACATACAATGCAGTGAAAGACAACCTTCAGTTTTAATAGAACTGTACTAACTATAAACTGGCTGCAAACGTTGTTTTGCCCTATACAAAAAAAAAATTATGATGTTGGCCGATTCTCAGGCCTAACGAATATACATAAAAAAAGGGTGCGTGTACTTATGTACGCGCGTGAGAAGTTATACTTCTTTGGCATTTAAAAAAAAAAAAAAAAAAAAAACTCGTCCGACAAAAAACTCGTCCGACAAAATACTCGTCCGACAAAAAACTCTGGACTGGAAAAGGATTGTCAACACAATCAATAAAGTTCAATTTAGATTTAAACAACTTCTCCCGTGAGAATTTTGTGTGACGTGAGAATTTTGTGTCTCGCTTTTGTAAAATTTCACTCTCATCATTTTTTCATAACGCGCCTAAAGAAGTATAACTTCAAAAATTATACAGCCATTTCGGAGGAGTTTGGTAACTAACACCGCGACACGAGAATTTTATATACTAACTAGCTGCCCTCCGCGGTTTCACCCGCGTAACTCCCGATCCCGTGGGAATATCGGGATGTAAGCTATCCTATCTCTCAAGTTGGATCGAACTGCACATGGTGTGCGAATTTTATTATAATCGGTTAAGTGGTTTAGGAGTCCATTGAGGACAAACATTGTGACACGAGATTTATATATATTAAGATATATATTACTGGAGAAAAGTAATAACGCTACTGTGATGGGATGGTTTGTTTATAATTATTACGAGATAAAAACTAAAAGAAAATTGTTGAATATTTGACGTAAATAAAGAGTAAAAATTAATTCAAAATACATCGGACTATCAATTGTGATCAAGTAAGCGAGCAAATTGATAGAGCCGTTGCAGCTCATAAAATGGAACGTCTTGAGTTAACTCAGATTTCCTTTCGGAGGACAAAGGAGCAACGGTTTAAATGCAAATAAGATTACAATTAAATATTTAAATCCTCTCACAACCTACTAATTCCAAAACAAGCCTCTTAAGGTGAAAGGGTACCTCTCTCTCCATACAAACGTAGTCGGACTGTTTCCTCCCTGGATAATGACACTAGCTCAAATATTTTTGTGCCATAAAACCTATAACTGCCATGACTATGCCCCTATGTTTTGGTTTTTTTCATTTTCTAATTATCATAGAAATTAAGATTATAAAAATAAAAAATAGGGGCATGGTCATGGTAGTTATAAGTTTTATGCACCAAAAATATTTGCTCTAGTGTCATTATCCAGGGAGAAAACAGGCGACTACGTTTGTAATAGTTTGTATGGAAAAATCCCCCGGTTCCCTTTCCCCTTAATACTGGGTTTATTTAATCGAGTATTTAATAGCGTTAATAACTGTACACTTAGATACAGGTTAGACTTTAAAAATCAATAACTGTGCTATTGAATTTCATAATAAGAAAAAGCCGTGGGTGGATACGAACAGCATTGAGTTCCTATAAAGTCCATATTTGACCTTGACCTGAGGAATTCTTCCATTCACAAGTATTACCTAATAAAACTTTGGTTAGCAACTCGTTGGTTGCTAGGTAAGTAGGAAGGTAGTAGGGAGGTATTAAACATACATAGGATTACCAGATCCAAAAATGAAATTTCCTGACAAAATTCCTGACTTGCATTATATTTCCTGACATTTTCTTTTCACATACACACGCGTAGTTTGTTGAGCAGCAATTAATAATAAATACTAATCTTCAAATTAATAGTAGATACAGTGTTCACCTTTTTCTTCAATAAATTAAATAACTTTTTTATAAATAAAAATAGTTTTGTCATCGTTTAAGTTTCATAAATATTTTAACATTTAACTCATTTCTTTTCTCTTTTTATTTATCTATAAATTCCAGACACTTTCATATTTTTCCTGATTCTCTGACAGAGAGCTAAAATTCCGGATTAGTGCGGAGAATTCCTATCGTCTGGTAACTCTATACAATATACCTACCTTCTTCCTAGTATAGGTTTATTATGGTAAGTAGGTATAGGTAGATATTATACTTACCTGTACCAATGTTAACACATACATTACAACATGTAAAGTTATGTAAGTTATACTTCCCTATCTTCTATTCAATGAAATGAGAAAAAAATGTGAAAAAGGGAACGAATCAAGGGTAGATCCCTATCTAAATAATGTAAGTATAAAAAGTTGAGTGGGAACCCAGGCAGTGGGTAACATCAGTACTTGTGAAAATATGGCATTAATCCGGCGAGCGGGGCTCACGGGGCGGCGCGTAATAACCGTCGAGAGAACTCGACGCGTCAACAATGCGATCTCGCGGATTACTCGCCAGTCGCCATCGCCATACAACTTGACAACAACCGACATACTTAATACTCACCTTTTTGATACGGTCCTCGAGTCCGTTGTCGAATTGATTCAGCCTTTTCGCATTTGCAATTTCTATGAACGAATATAATGCTGATTGATTTACATTTTATTAATGATCAGTTGTTATCAGTGTTGTCGTCGTTATAATATACTTACAGAAGATTATAAAAATTCAAATGCAAAAAAAAATCGGTCCAAGAAAATCAAATCCATTGCAGGAGCGTTTTTTGAATTTGGAACATTACAACGCTCCAGCAATGTTGTAAGAAACGACGGCGTGCTGGGGTTATTATCAAAGTATACCAAAGTAAGTCTCTTTGCTTAGTACAAATTGCGTTCACGTGGCTGCATACCTATAAGTACATATAAAAAAAAATTGCTATATATAAAAAAATTGCGGCAAAGCTAAAAATTTCATTCCATAAACATATTTAAATTACATTATTTATTTATCACTTAAGTAGATATAAAATACAGAATGTATTTATACACCTATCTATATTTGTTATGATGTTATTCTATGATTCCCGTACTCATGTAACTTGGCTCACATTTCATTTGACGCCTACTGACAATGCCATGTAAAAAGAGGTAGAAAAAACTGAAACAAAAAGCCTCTTCAATAATAACTGACGCGGCCTTCCATTTCCATAAGCACGAAACAAATCAGCGAACGTACATTTAAAATCATCGAGTCGATATAATTGGTATTGTGTGTTGCTTTCAATAAATAACTGGTAACAAGTAATACGCGGTCACAATCAGCTTGACCCAGAAACACGGAGTGGCGAAGCGAAGAACGATCGCGCCGATAGGGTGCGCTCCTCTACCACTCGCTGTATCGTAGCATGGCTGATCCTATTCTCAGATACACTGAGAAGTGAGATGTTTCATTAACTAACGCTCTATGTATATTATTATATGTCTGTTACACGTCCTGTATCACGGGGCTATGGAGCCCCGGACCTTTCTAAGGCGTGCGTGGAGCCGAAGCTAACATGTAGAGGCTCTTTACAATAACAAGTATAATAGCAAACAATGGGGTGGATTCTAAACCGGCGATTATCCCTGTCTACATTATAAAGTGCAACCAAGGACAATCTCCGGTTTAGATAAAACTATTGATAATCTACAGGACAAAACTACTTGAGCTATTGTGATGGGATGGTAGTGGACTAGATACTGGGATGGATACTATGGCACCTGCCGTATTTATTATTGTTATTATAAAGAGCCTGTGGTGTTCCACTGCAGTGCAAAGGCCTCTCTACTCCCCTTCCACTGATCATGATCTTGTGCGACGGATTGTCAACCTGTCATTTTGTTCATATCGTCTCGCCACCTTCGACGAGGTCTGCTGGGTAATATTTTTCCTTTGCTGGTATCCAAAAAGTTGTAGATTTTGCCCAAAGTTCTTCCGGCATACGGCAGATATGGCCGGCCGATTCTACTTCAAAATGGCAGCTTTATGAGTACTATATTAAAATATAATAATACTTAATATCTCCGTAAATGTATCGCGACGAGAATTATTTAATCTGGAGCCTTTAAAGCTCTTCCAGCAGGTGTAGCTAAGATAGATAAATTTTTTATTGCATTATACATTACCTACACTTTACATAAAATAAAAAATAAAACAAAACTTAAGTCTAAGTGTTATAAAGGGCGGCTATATCTGAAAAAAAAAAAAACAAGTAACTAATGATGAATATACCGGTAGGCTTAGCGTTTTCTTATAAAAAAGGTGATTTCTGAATTCAATCTCTTTCTCTCTTCTTCTTCTTGTCTTGAGTCTTTCCTTATTACCAAATTAGGTAAGTTACCAAAATAAATCTGTGTGTCAAATCATGTTTATTTTCGACTTAACTGTTAAAGGTACTTAACTCTAGTTAATATTAATAAATACAGCAGGAAAAATAAGCCATTACAATAAAATATAGTACCCAGAAGCGTGTTTAAGATAAAATAGAATATATTTTGTATTTGACCAGTTCCTTGCAGTCCCCAAATCCGGCGTATAAAATATTATTTCCAATTTCGTTCGTCCTTTCGCACACCCTTGTCAATAAAGCCTTACAAATTTTCTTAGGCAGTATGGGACAGCTTCGTTTTGCGGTGATAAAATGTTTCAAGAATGTAAATTGTTTATTGGTGGGTAAGCTTTAACTGTAAGTTTTCAATAAATATGTCTGGACACATGGTCTGCGTAGGGCGGGCGGCAACGGTGACGCGGTGGTTGCGTTGCAGTGTTGCCAACCTCAGCATAGAGCTAAACTGTAGATATGCCAGAAAAAAACTGTAGAAAACTGTAAATAAGAATTAAAAAACAGTAAATCTACAGCTTTATCTTTTTATTATTTGATGATGGTAATAAATACAATTTAGAAAATTAAAAACAAGAAAAATCATGTGATTATCAAAGTTTTAATCAAATTAAATAAAAAAAATCATAGAGATACATTAAGTAAAATAAAATTAGTAATATTTTAAAAGCCAGTATTGCAACACTTCAGGAAATGTGATCAGCTATTTTTGAAGGAAGGAGGAAGCTTATTTATAACAGCTTTTAGAGGTCTATCCATAACAAATAGATGGCGCTAGCATATTAAGAGCAGCAAAACTGTAGATTTCGAGGCCTAAACTAAAAACTGAGATAATTTCCAAAAAACTGTAGATCTTCAGTTAAAACTGTACGGTTGGCTACACTGTTGCGCTGCCACACTTTGGCGCGGCGCGGCGGCGGCGCGGCGGTGGCGGGAGCCTTGCGGGGGACGGGCCGTTGACCTACCCTTCGTCCCTTACCCCCCTAATCCTTACAAATCTCTGACAGATAAGCTCAGAATCAACCTTAAGTCTGCGCCGTTAAGTATATTTTTCCTTACTCAATTTCACTACTCCAACTAGAGAAAAATTGTTCTAAGCAAATCGCAATCGTATTTCAAGTGAATTTGGTGTAAATTGTTTCAGTCAAGGTCTTGGAATGAAATGCGGGCTATGGTTACTTTTATTGCGCTGTTTCTAATATGAATGTTTAATAACGATACGTGTTAAGGGTTTCCATTAAGGAAGTGATAAAAATTACACTCGCCGAGTGTTAGGAGCATTATCATAAAAGATGAAGCCTCTGGACCGTTTTGAACTTTACTTAAAGGATTAACAACAAGTATTACAAACACCTTTTGACGACCCAATTGGCACAATGGTCACCATGCCGGACTGCCAAACACAGGGTTGCGGGTTCGATTCCCGCCTCAGACAAGTATTTATGCTTAGATATTTGTCTGTGGTCTGGTTGTTTCTATGTATTATAAGTATATATTTACAAAAGAAAATTATATAGGTAAGTAGTATATCCGTTGTCTAGCACCCATAACACAAGTCTAGTTACTTAGCTTGGAGCTAGATGGCGATGTGTGGATTGTCCTGTAATATTTATTATTTATTTATTATTTATTATTATTATACGTCCTGTATCACGGGGCTATGGAGCCCCGGACCTTTGGAAGGCGTGCGTGGAGCCGAAGCCAACACGTAGAGGCCCTTTACAATAACAAGTATAATAGCAAACAATGGGGTGGATACTAAACCGGCGATTATCCCTGTCTACACTATAAAGTGCAACCAAGGACAACCTCCGGTTTGGATGAAGCTATTGATAATCTACAGGACAAAACTACTTGAGCTATTGTGATGGGATGGTAGTGGACTAGATGCTGGGGAACTATGGATACTATGGCACCTGCCGTAACAATGTTCAATAAACACGTAAAAATGGCAGGCGGAGACTCGCCAACTCTCAGACTGGGCCACCCTAATTAGCCGAGTAAATTACAGCAAGGGGGCAACAGGAACGTGAGTGGCTTGAAGGATGGAGAGGCCTTACTGGATTTTAAGTCATCCCAATTCATGATAGAGAAGTATTTTAATTAGCTTTTACAAAATAGATACGTCTGCTACGCAGAAGTTGATAATTGTACCCTACAAGAGGGTAGGGTTTTGCAGGTACTTATAAAAAATATATTTGACGCCTTATAAAATGTATAAATGAAGCAGCAGTGGCGTTCACGAAGATTCTTGGATTGCAGCGAGCTTTGCGTTAGGCTGCGACACTGGTAGTCCGAGCGAGCGGGCCAACTCATCACTGACGTTCGGCATCCATCCTTCGAGTATTTCTACTTATGCAACTCCACTCTGGACGGCCGGTGAAGGCAAGCCAGAGGCGGGGGACCGCTTCCTCGTCAATATTCACTCCGACCAGCCAACCAAGGCAAGCCGGAGATGAGGAACGGTGACTTCCCCCTGGAGAACTCGGGACCGCGGGGTCGTTACTCCCCTTCACCTCGCCTCAAGGTGCCCTGCGGGCTTATTATTATTATTATTACCTTTAGTTTATTTATCAGCTTTGATGGTTGGGGTCTTAGATCGAATAGATAGATAGATAGATAAACACTTTATTTGTACAACACACAAAACATTAAAAATAACAAAAATGGCGAGAAAGCTTATTAACTACGAAATTGTACAAACAGGCGACCTTATCGCTTAAAGCGATTTCTTCCAGGCAACCTTAGGATGGAGAAGGTCTGTTTAGCTTAACTGGTAGGTCGAATAGGTACCACTAAGCAATTTTTTATTTAAAAACGTGTCACTTTACTAATTTTTATTTTTTAATCTTTTTTATACATATAAATATAGGACGTTGAATATAAGTATATTGATTAAATAATCAATATACTTATATTCAACGCCATAGTCAAGTTTCGCTTTCATATTGGTTTATTAAGTGTGGCTTTCTTGAAATTCCCATAGGGCCAGAAGACGGGATCAGACTGCGCTAGTAAGTAATAAGCGCTGCGAAAATTCTGATTACATGTCTATATTATAAGAATTCGCATACTTATTATTAGTTTGGGATATTAATAACAGGTAAAATAAACCTTTTATGATAGGTTACTATATTAAAATAGATGCTTAAATAAATAGAAAAATGGTTGCCTGTAAAGTCTGTTTACGGACGATATTTTACGTGATAACGTTAAATGTTTTTCCTTTTTAAAAGTCTTCTATTCGTCGCTCGTCACCATAACACAAGCCCAGATAAGCGATATTATTATTAAATACTCTTATGTTACCATGACGTCATGCGTCGGCGAACGGGACACGTCATGTCACCGGAACATGACACTTTTGTGTGAATGCAGGAGTTCCATCAATTTACTAGACGTTATCACGTCAAAAATAAATTAGGTAGATAACTACTTTTTCAAAAAACTTACCTAAAATATTACATGAAATGTTTAGGATTATAAATACTATTTCGTACGCACGAAACCGTATCCGGAAGTAAAACGAATATAAAACACCACGAAATTACTGATGTTGTTTATCAAATTAACTGGCTGAAGTGCTAGTATAAATACAGGGTTATTGGAAATTAATTGACACGGCGTTAAGGGCTTCTTCTGTGCACCTTAACAAACAACTTTTGTTCTACGACTTTTGGAAATTCGAACATTTTTTTGAAAATTTTGAGGTTAGGTTTACCTGAAAATCAGCTGTTCCTTGCACGGAGAGGTCAGTAACCTTAAAATTTTACTTATTTTTTAAGTTTCATCTACTGTTCTTGGTGTGAATGACTTTTGTTTTAAAAAATCAGCTATTTTTCGAATTTACATAACCTCAAAATTTTCATTTTTTTTTTCGAATTTCCAAAAGTCGTAGAACAAAAGTAGAAGAAGCCCTTAACGCCGTGTCAATTAATTTCCAATAACCCTGTATAATAAGATAAATAACTTTTACAACGGACGGTTGCGGAAAATCCTACTGGCGGTCATGCACCGGGTCATTAAGGAAATTTATGAGGGCATCTTACGTTCAACCCAAGTCTTTTAGTTAAAATGGTTATGATTAATCACAATTTAATAATGTAAAGTTTAACGGTTGTTTTTAAACCCCCGAAGCAAAAAGAGGGGTGTTATAAGTTTGACCCGTCTGTGTGTGTGTTTGTCTGTGGCATCATAGTTCTTGAACGGATGTACCGATTTTGATTATGTTTTTTTTTTGTTTGATAGATGAATTTGTTTATAGAACAACGACGGTTACTTTAACTTCAGTAATCCTCCTAGAGCACACAGAGAGATAATAAAAATTGAATTATTGAACCAAAAGCAATCGTTTTAAGGTACTTAGATATGATACGATACAAAACGCAGAATGAATTGCTTTTGAAAATTCTTGATGTGCCAAGAAAGACAGATCATTATTCTGTATAGGCGCAGTCGTGGCGCACCATACCTCTTGCACTCTGTTTGGCAGAGTGCCATTTTAAACGAGAGTTATTAAATTGATATATACACGGAATTATAACAGGCTTATCTCGACAAAACCACGCCAGCAAAATTCGTCGTTCTATACTGTAGGTATAATTGGAGCGAACATTTTTATCGTATTCATTCATCTTATAAACGACTAGCGGCGCTCCGCGGTTTTACCCATATAACTCCCGATCCCGTGGGAATATGGGGATAAAAAGTAGCCTATGTTACTGTCAATGAATCAATGTATCCTCATACCAAGTTTCATCTAAATCGGTACAGAAGTTTTAGAGCCTATTCAATGCAAACAAACAATCAAAGTCAAAGTAATTTTTTAAGCTATTTTTATCGCGGGCTTTGAGCGAAGCGACCGAATCAGGAAATTCCGTAACGAAAATAAAACCTAACACCCTCCACTCCGCCTACCATGTTGCTCGGCCGAGCGTTCGCTTAACGTGTATTTTTATTCATTTGGATGCCTAATACATTTTGTACAAAGATTACATAGTCAAATTGTCTTCTTTATAATATTATATGAAATAAAAAGTAGCCTATAGCCTTCCTTAATAAATGGACTATCCAACACAAAAAGAATTTTTCAATTCGCACCAGTAGTTCCTGAAATTAGCGCGTTCAAACAAAAAAACTCTTTAGCTTTAAAATATTAAGTATAGATGATTATATAGATAAATAGATTATATTATATGTACATTATTATTAGTAAAGAAAGATAACAGTCATATCTTTAAATATTTACCAGTGTGTGCTGTTTCTAGCGGGTTGTTAAATGTAATTTTACTGTTGCTGTTTTGGTCGCCGTCAGAACAGTCTTGTTGTACTGTATTTAAATCGCGGTACTGAATACACCATCTATCTTCTATCTTCTTCTTAATATATATAAATCTCGTGTCACAATGTTTGTCCTCAATGGACTCCTAAACCACTTAACCGATTATAATAAAATTCGCACACCATGTGCAGTTCGATCCAACTTGAGAGATAGGATAGCTTACATCCCGATATTCCCACGGGATCGGGAGTTACGCGGGTGAAACCGCGTAGGGCAGCTAGTATTGATATAGATATCACTAGAATAGTATATGTGTGGTTGTTCCATCTGGAACGTCCATGCGTCCACCGCCACATCAATCAAATGTCAGTGACGTGATCTGCTTTCTTGTCAGATAATGAACGAATAACGTCGTAATTAATTCCTCGTCATTGTATAATTGGGTTGCATGATATGATATGTAGGTAATCTAAGTTTTGAGAGACGATTATTTATCAACGCTTGACTGGTAACACATTTCATTCTTCATCTTTCTCATCATCAGGGTTCTTAATCTTCATCATTATCATCATCAGGGGGTTTTTACTATTCTTAGGATGTTTTAAACAGATAAGTGCCGCCGCACTTATTTTCGTAGCTCAAAAGGCCAATACGGGAGAGACAATGACATTCACACAGATCAATAAATATTTATTTATTCGTTATTCTTTATTAGCGAATAAATAATTCTTTATTCGGAAAACCATCAGCTATTTTATCCTTAAGAAACATAGTGCAACAACAGAAACCCTATAACAGGATCTAAAGGGTGGAGAATGGTATAAATTCAACATTTAGGCATGAGCGTAACTACACTGTAAGAACAATTAGGAGGTAGCGGGTTCTAACGTATAGCGTGTTTGTTTGTCACATATTCCTGTATGTTGATATCTTTAGCAACAACATTATATCACGGTCTTATCAAAGGTTTCCAATTTTTATTAGATTGATGTTAATGAGTAGACATGCTCTAGTTATTGCAACTCTCTTTATTTTTAAGGAGAGCAATATTGCTAGGCGATTCGACCGATTTTGTAAGCTCGTTAGTGACTCTATTCTTTCAAGAAATTCCCAGTATGCGATGTTTATGAACCATAAAATATTTCCATATTACGGTAATGAATATTCTTGAGTGCTACTCAATTACTTAATGCTGGTCAAAACCTGTAATTCAAATTTTTTGGAGTCGGTAAAAAGTAATTTGAGCTATCAAGCTAATTACTAACTACGTTGATACGTTATCTATTTACAAACAAAAAATCCTGGAAAATGATAAATGAAGGTTACATAGTAGCCTTGCAACGTTTCTATGAAAATTCATTCACTTAAATGTTAACACATTTTCCAGTTACGAATACCAATAGTCTTTGTTTTCTTTTTCTGTACATTTTGTAGTAAAAATCAGTCGGTGGCAGTGAAACTTTTTCATATAAATAGGATTCAGTAAATTGGAGATAAAAACGATAGATAAACATACATACTAGCTTTATTGTTTTTATCTACATGTAGCTGTTATCCGCGACTTCGTTTATCGTTGCGGTTTTAAAGTTTTATTTAGATGGAAAATCGTTTCCAGACAATAAATATAACATTTATTTCAGACAACGTCCGTTGTTAGAAAAAATTAGGTAAACTGGACGCTGCTTCAGTAAGTACGTGAAATTTTCTGAAATTCTGAAGGGTGTAGTGAATCAAACATGTTTGTTAGAAGGAGTCTTTATGTCCGTTACAAATAATGACGTATTTATGACGATACATCCGTTACCTTCATTTGATTTTTGCAAGTGAGTCGTCTGACCGATGTCAAAGACGTTTACTGAAACTAAATAATAAAACGCTAAAAGCTACAGACTAGTGCTATGCTATAACTACATTTAAAACCTATAACTAAAATTGATTAATTTTCATAATAATTTTGAGTTCCAATATTAGGTCGCAATTTATTAGTGCGTAGGTCGCTTCTGTGAATTTTGAAGCTCTACGGCCAAAGATAATCGACCTCTAGAGCCAATAGATTTGCCAGGGTTGCGGGTTCGATTCCCGCCTCAGACAAGTATTTATGCTTAGATATTTGTCTGTGGTCTGATTGTTTCTATGTATTATAAGTATATATTTACAAAAGAAAAAGTATATAAGTAGTATATCCGTTGTCTAACACCCAAAACACAAGTCTAGTTACTTAGCTTGGGGCTAGATGGCGATGTGTAGAATGTCCTGCAGTATTTATTTTAACGTATTGCTCGCGCCATCACCACAAATTGTTATGTGTACATATATTTGTAAACAATTAATCAGTGTGTTAATATGGATCGATGTAAGGACACGTGCACCGGCGTGGCGTGCAAGCCGCCGGCGGCGCCGCGCCGATACCCGCCTCGGTAGTCAACCCGGCCGGCCGCAACGTGACTCCGCCGCCGCCGGTCACGTGAATCACGGTTTCCTATTAATCTACTCACCATGGGCTTCTTCCAGCTCCCCTTTAACGACATTTACTTACCTATGTCGAGAGTATTTTAGTGATAGTTAAATATTTTTTATCACAGTTGCTCATAAAGTGGATCATATTAAACGGCTTTTAGGCTCATAATCCAACGTATTATGCACGCGTACGTTATACATTACCAACGAGTGCTACAAAGTTATCCCAATAAGTCAAATACGTATCTTACTGCTAATTACATGTTAGGTAGATGAAACATTCTTAATTTATCTGGGTTATACTGTTTTGATGTATAAAAAAAGGTAGGTACCTACCAACAAAAAAAGGTTGTCTCTGAAGTCGGTTTACGAACGATAATTTTACGGGTTTAACGTCTTAGATACCAATAAAAAATTGAGTTTTGTTTTTTTTTTTGCTTTTTTTAACATAAATATATTGTTTTCCTTACCATTATATTCTGTTTTTAACCCCCGACGCAAAAACAAATGGAAAAAACCCTAAAAAATATTGTATGTCAGACGAGGCTCCTATACAGCCTCAGACGGTTTAAGACGCGCGAGCGGAAGCCGAGATGTAATGTACTATTACCTTTCCGGCACAAACCAATAAGTAAGTCCCATCCGCTTTACTTTTAAACTAAGTTCTTTTGAAAGGTTTTTTTTAATAAATAACTTTTCATTTTTAGCATTTAGACTAAACCGATTGTGATACAACTTGGAAGCTGGAGATTGTAACGAAACGGAAGGTTCCGTTACAAGTTTAAAGAATAAATTTAGAAAAGAGCTAAAAAAAAAAAAAAAAAAAGAAAGAAAGAAATCTTAAGAAGTTGAAGTTGAAGAGGGTCGGTCCGTCAGTCCAGTCCTACCTAGAGACCTAACGGCTCAATACCCTCAACAATAAAATACAAGAAAAAAAAGATTAACAATTATAATTAAAAAAAAAAGATAAATAAATACATTAAAAAATAAAAAAAAACACTTAGCTAGGTCACTGGCAGAGGTATTCGATAGCTGTAGGTATACTGCGTTCTCCTTTATTGTCTGTTTAAATCATGGTCATAACCAACTCCACCCCTTTCTTGCTCTTTGGTCATCAAGTTTATACACGCCAAATCAACGCGTTGTTGTACAGAATCGTCCGTAATATCGTAGGATTAGCAAGAAAGTGTGTTAATCTCGTCGTCGGTGTATACACACTATACAATCGCATCCAATGCACTCAGCTAAAATTCTTTCGTAAAACTCCGCACCACAGCCAGAACTGACTTAGTTCGTACAAAAACAGATAAATCTCCAACAGGAACCAATAGATTTTTTTATTATTTTGTAATTAATTTTTAAAAGTAATGTCCCAGTTTTCCAAAATTTTCTTGAATGACAATGTCAACATTGAAAACTCCCAATTCAAAATTTCTTTGTCGACAGTAAAAAAAAAGGTTTTAAACAATATAAAAATAAGGATAATTTTATAAAAAAATGAGTTCATGAGATGATAAGATTAGGGGGTGGCATTATAGATGCCACATAATCTGGATTTAAAAAAAGTTGCTTTTGATCCCGAAGTTCCCACGGGATCAGGACTTACGCAGGAATAGTCACGGGGCACAGCTAGAATCAAATAAAAGCCGATAAGGATAACCCTTCCATTATTGACTTTTAACCATAAAACCCCGATTCATCGGTTTGTAAAACGTTCGATACCGGTTTCGTATACAGGGAATATTCATCAATCATTCAAGCATCTCAATAAAACAAAGCATAGACTGAGGAACGAAAATAGTCGTTTGATAGAACGGAACCGTTACCTTTCATGTCGCTTTGTATCTACCGTGTCGGAGTGTCAAACTAAAACATTTCGAGGGCATCACGGTCCGAGGCGAGCGGCTCACTCAAGGCGGGAACTGTGCTGCATATTTCATGTGAGCCGTCGAGCTCCGCACATCAACAAATTACTCTAACGTTTAGGTAAGAGTACCTTAACACCCAAGGCGGTGGTTAAATACTCGACGCCTAAGTCCTCGATAGAGTTAAGTCGTTATCTAGAAGAAGTCGATGTATTGTTCATTGCGTGAGACGCAGCAGTATTTATAGGTACGGTGCGTTTGATGCTTATGTCGGATACCTACATTCGTAATGTCAAGTTTACGTTTAATTTTAATGTGCTAATTCACTCTTTGAGGGAGTTCCGTGAATAAACACCGACGAAATATCGCATAATGGATAAGTAAGGTAGAGGCAGCGGAGCACTGCGGGTGGATGCCACCCGCCCGCGTCGCGTTCGGAACGTTATAATACTAGTAGATGATAATATGAGATGTCCCCGTCGCGGCGCGTCAGGCCGGCAGCAGCGGAGACGTGGATCGAATTTAAAAAGTATTATATGACGAAAATGGAACGAAAATGTTATCCCGCAGCAGTGATTTTAACTTATGAAATCGGATTTAACCCATACCTTTGATTTAATGATTTTAACTTATAATAATAAAATCATTTATTTCAGGCTACAAAGGCCCATAGATACATACCTTATAGACTAACATACAAATTTAAAACAATAATTGAATGTGTTAATAGATAGCTTAGAACTATGTTAGTAGCACAGGCTACTTATAAAATTGGATTTAACCCATACCGTCGCCGAGTACCTAAAACACTGTTTTATTATCTATATCACTATCATCACTACATAGTATAAAACAAAGTCGCTTTCTCTGTCCCTATATCCCTTTGTATGCTTAAATCTTTAAAATTACGCAACGGATTTTGTTGCGGTTTTTTTAATAGATAGAGTGATTCAAGAGGAAGGTTTTATAATACATGCATAATATAGCCGTGCGAAGCCGGGACGGGTGGCTAGTTAATATCATAAAGCTGAAGAGTTTGTTTGTTTGTTTGAACGCGCTAATCTCAGGAACTACTGTATCGAATTGAAAAATTATGTTTGTGTTGGATAGTCCATTTATCGAGGATGGTTTTAGGCTTTTTATTATAAAATACCCACGGGATTGGAAGACCATGGAACGCAGCTAGTTTTATTATATGCCAAAATCTAATTTAAAATAAGCATTTGGACTAAGTGCGTTTATGTCTATGTCGCAATAGCGCCTATTTGGCGATTTTATATTATTCCGATCTCTCATTAAGTTTTAACAAAACGCGAAATT
The DNA here is from genome assembly GCA_907269075.1 of Idaea aversata. Lineage (NCBI taxonomy): Eukaryota > Metazoa > Arthropoda > Insecta > Lepidoptera > Geometridae > Idaea > Idaea aversata. The sequence continues at coordinate 8,605,878 of OU026084.1, forward strand.
GGCAGACTGCGTTTTAGGTAGGTACTCAGCGACTAAAAGGTTTTATAATGCAAGTATGTGTATATTCTTGTTATGTCAATATCCAAACCTCAGCCAAACCAAAGATTCTTCATTATCCCTTGGAGATATCGGGTTTGCTAAACTCTGCTATGTAATTATTAGGTTAAGCCCTCGAGATAGGTACCTACATCTCCGTAAGCGGGATCATAGGCAGGTATATCAGATGAAGATCTTCTTCACTATACACCTTTCTAACTCTTCTTCATAATTCATTCATGGAAACTTTAATAACTTTACCATTCTCTGCTACATAGAACTGTGTCATCCGTTTGAGCTCGATTCTGTTCAGCTTTTTACAATTCTGGATTCTATTTATAATTTAACGCAGTCTCGAACACTTATCATTTAAGTTGTTAATTTAGTTTGGAGCATCCGCATAGAGAAATTCTTTTTGTGTCATTATCCAAGGAGAAAACAGTCGACTACGTTTATAATAGTTTGTATGGAGAGAGCCCCCGGTACCCTTTACGCTTAAAGTGGAATAGACCGATAGCATACAAGTCTGTAATATGGAGACTTTTAAAGGGTGTTCATTTCAATTACCATTTACTACATAGTATAAAACAAAGTCGCTTTTTCTGTCCCTATTTCCCTTTGACTGCATAAATCTTTAAATAAATAAATAAATATTTCAGGACATATTACACATCGCCATCCAGCCCCAAGCTAAGCAACTTAATGCTTGTGTTATGAGTGCCAGATAACGGATAAACTACTTATATACTTTTTTTTTTGTAAATATATACATATTATACATATAGGAAACACCCAGAACCAGAAACAAGAATTTATGGTCAGCATAAATACTTGTTCCCGGCGGGAATCGAACCAACGCAAACTACTACGCAACGGATTTTGATGGGTTTTTTTAAATAGATAGAGTGATTCAAGAGGAAGGTTTATATGTATAATACATGCATAATATAGCCGCCCCGGCTTCGCACGGGGCGGGTCGCTAGTTTTAATTAAGCCAAGTGTTAAGTGGAAAATGGGTGATGATTTAAAACACTTTAATTAGACAAAAGTAAACTATGTTTGCATTTAGTTAATTAATTTATTGAATAGAGTGTACAATTACGCATTTTAACTTGAAAACTAACGTAAATTTTAGGTCTTATACCTATACTATGCTCGATGAAATATCGTTTGTAAAAAGAATAAAATTCTGTAAACTTGAATGTCTGTTATTGTCTCGTCTCTTTAATCGATTAATAATAATTACGTTATCTACATCTAAACTAATATCTACACTAATATAGTAAAAGATTTTTTAGTTTTTTTGTTTGTAACGAATAGGCTCCGAAACTAAAGGACCGATTCAGATGAAACTTCGTATGTGGATACATTGGGAATAACAGAGGCTTTTTATCCCGATATATCCACGGTATCGGGAGTTAGGCGTGCGAAACCGCGGAGTGCTGCTAGAAGTTTTTATATAAATTAGCAACACGAGTAGGTAGCATTAAGAGAAGGAGTTCTTAAAAATGTATAAAAAATATTTTAAGAAAATTATCTTTATCATAAAATGTCTGTAAGTGGCTAAAATAAGTGTCGCAATCCCAATTTCCGCGTGCATTTAATGTCGAAGACACCGGGCCGTCTGATCGTCGCGAACAAATTGTTACAAATAGCCGCCAGCCCGGAACCAATTCAATGCTGTCGTTCCCTCATTCAAACCCGACTCCTGGGAACTACTGTGAAATTTTTCGTATCACGTGTCGTATCGCAATCGTCAATCAACAATACCGCTACGAATTGCTACGATTGCTACGGGTTTTCGTAGACATATGATTTTCACGTTATTCGTGTTTGCTAAACTGTTTGTATTTGGACTAATTATTTCGTTGGTGTGTTAGCAAGTGAGGGACATTAGACCGGGCCGGATCCGGGACGGAGCCGCTGAAGGAACGAGGTGGATCATGCACGGTGTAATATAAATATAAATTGCTTCATACAAAATGTATGTAACGTTTCTAATCTATGCCCCGTCCGGTCCACGTATAAGGCCTGGCCCGGACAAGGTCCGGTCTAATGGTAATCAGCCCGTCTTTACTCACTGCATGTCATGCCTACTGCATCGCTCTTGTCATTGCGTCTGTGACGCAAAGTGATTTCATACAAATTAAATTATTTGCAAGTGTTGGGAAATTGCGATGCGAGTCCGGAATTACTCCCGGTTAATTTTTTGGAAGAAATCGCTTTCAGCGATAAGGCCGCTCATTTGTGCAACTATTACTTTACTTTGCTTTGTGTATATTATCATGATTTATGTTCCTTACTGTGTTGTACAAATAAAGTTATCTATCTATTTACTCTATGGATTTTACCCGTAGTAGTAGAGGTTCCACTTTTAAAGTTATTTATTAAAAAAATACCTATTACTTTAAAAAAATACAGATAGAGATTACCGCCGTTTTGGTGTCCACATTATACTTTGCCGTTAAACTTGTTATTTCCTTTGGAAGCTCCAGGGCTCTATCTATATAGCCCCGTCATATGGGGCACAAAGAAGTAACACTAAATTAAATGACCTAATTAAAATTAAAATTGGAATTGCTTAAAAATTATGTAACCGGTCCAACAGTAGGTCCAATCAATAAACTATTTTTTTTTTCTCTTTAAGTGTAGATTATAAAGGGGAAAGGTTTGATTGTATGTTTGAATTGAATAGGATCCAAAACTACCGGTATAAAATAAAACGATAGATACGTCGCTATTCGTTTACAATTTCACGGTACAACACCTATCGTGGTGGTAGACAGCGACTTCCCCTCTCGCAAACGCAGCCGGTGTAAACCTTTGGGCATAATTTTAATATGTATCTAAAAATATAATGACTTCCTTTAGTATTAAAATGTGAAATAGAACTGCCGATTTTAAAATGAGTACCCACATAATATCTCAATGGAGACAGATATTATGACCATCACGATATCACAGTGTGGTTCAAATTTCGCCACTGCATAATGATTTCTTGATTTACAAATATTTATTCCTAGTGGTTAAACACATTTAAACTTTTGTCTCAATTTTACATCAGATGTGTTAAAAGTAAGAATCTATATAAGCGCACCAAATAAATAAAATGAATAACCTCAGAGTATAGGTGGCAATTTTTTTTAAGGCACATATAGAAGTTAGATGAAAGGGTACCGGCCCTCTCTCTATACAAACGTAGTCGACTGTTTCGAAATATGAAAAAAATCAAGACATATATAGGGGCATGGTTATGACAGTTGTTTTATGCAACATAAATATTTGCTCTAGTGTAATTATCCAAGGAGAAAGCAGTCGACCACGTTTGTATGGAGAGAGAGCCGGCACCCTTTGCTTCAAGCTAAATAACCATCATCTATAACTTAAATTTGATACATATTTGGTATAATTCAAAGACCTCCACGTCCTTTCTAAGCTTTCCAAACTTAATTAAAAAAAACACCTCTGTCTTCTTTTTCAACTACAGTTTGCAATGTAGAAAAATAACTAAACTACAATCGGACACAACAATACTTAAAAAATTACACGTATACCAAACGGCAATCACGTACTTATCGATTTAGGGATTTAGGGTATTTTTTTCAAAATGAGCGTCGTAGGCCGGCCACTATCTGATAGTTGGTCATTTTGCTACTTATACTTTCTGATCGTTAGACGTTTCGCACTGTTGGACATTTTACTTAGACTTTTTGATTGGTTTCCATGCAATAATTAAGTATAATAAATAAATATTTCAGGCATTCCACACATCGCCATCTAGCCCCAAGCTAAGTAACTAGACTTATGTTGTGGGTGCTACGCAACGGATATACTACTTATGTATTTTTCTTTTGTAAACATATACTTATAATACTTAGAAACAACCAAACCACAGACAAATATCTAACCCTTGTCTCGAGGCGCGAATCGAACCCGCAACCCTGTCTTTGGCAGTCCGGCATGGTGACCATTTTAGTTACCTATAAATAGATGATGGGCGTTTTGCTATTATTCCCGACTAGCGACCCGTTCCGGCTTCGCACGGCTATATTATGCATGTATTATACATATAAACCTTCCTCTTGAATCATTCTATCTATTAAAAAAAACCGCATCAAAATCCGTTGCGTAGTTTTAAAGATTTAAGCATACAAAGGGAAATAGGGACAGAGAAAGCGACTTTATTTTATACTAGCGACCCGCCCCGGCTGCGCACGGTATATTATGCATGTATTATACATATAAACCTTCCTCTTGAATCACTTTATCTATTAAAAAAACCGCATCATAATCCGTTGCGTAGTTTTAAAGATATGCACCTTAATACAAACTGAAGATTTGCCGAGATAGTGTTTTAACTGCATCTCCATTATTGTCGAACTTAAATAAATCAGTAGCAAGTCGTCTAGACGCGACTAACAATATAATAAAATACCTATAAAAGTACTCTTAAATGTGTAGTGAATTTGAGATGAACATCGTGAAGGTCTTTGACCGAAACTAAGTAATGGTAAGTTAAAATAAAACTGAAATAGGTGGCAAATTCTACAAATCATTTTGATGTTTTACTATTGACATACAAAAACATTTCTAAAAATTCAGAATATTTCGCATCACGGTATTTTAAATCTGGGCAACAATGAAAAACTTCGAGTACTGAGAATCGATACATCTATACCTAGTCGCTTTTATGTTATAACTAGCGACCCGCTCCGGCTTCGCACGGCTATATTATGCATGTATTATACATATAAACCTTCCTCTTGAATCACTCTATCTATTAAAAAAACCGCATCATAATCCGTTGCGTAGTTTTAAAGATCTAAGCGGTCAAAGGGAAATAGGGACAGAAAAAGCGACTTTGTTTTATACTATGTAGTGATACTCAATCGTGAATTTTAACAACAAAAATGAAATGACTCACTGTTATTATAATATGTTTTTCGCATTTCACAACGCATTGTCTTTAACAATTATCTAACGTTATAGCTCCAAGTTTCAGGTCTCTACGGTCAGCGGTTTAGGCTGTGCGTTGATCCGTCAATCAGTCAGTCAGTCAGTCACAAAGCAAATTAAATGTATTGATGATATTAGAATTGACAAGTTTGTGTGTTAGTATGTGTTTTTGTTTGTATTTCTTTTACTTATTCACGCAACAACTACTGAACTGTTTAGTTTGCGAAGAAACTAAATAGCTGGAGACCTCCTTGATATGCTCTTTTAGATGTCAAAACTTGGGTAGATATTTCCAGGTGTGTTGTTACGGTAATTGCTTTTCGTCTATACTAATATTATAAAGAAGTAAAGTTTGTGTGTTTGTATATTTGTTAAATTGTAAGGGGTAATCTCGGGATCTACTGAACCGATTTAAAAAATTCTTTCACCAATAGAAAGCCACATTATTGCTGAGTGTCATAGGTTATATAAAAAACCGAAAAATAAAAAGGTTTTTACGTGGTAGTCCGTTTTGCAAAGTGAATCGGAGAAAAAACGGTCGAATGAAAGCGTTTCTTACGAACGCTGCCTTAACTATGAAAGATATATTTTTGAGTTCTAGAGAAAAGATGTGGAGCTTGAAAATGCCTACATAAAAGTCAACGACAGCATATGTCTAACTTTTATATTTAAGTTACAAAAAGTATTATTTTTAATATTAGTATAGATTAATTTATTAACATTATGCCCAACGAAGTGGGCACGGGTCAGCTAGTATTATTATAAATACGTTATTAAATGATAACTGTAGGTTCCGTGCAGTCGCGACAGGAGAGGCTTTTCCGCAACGATCTAGATAAGCGGATTATCGCGACCTTACTGCCCAACATTTGTTTCTCATTTATTTTGCTAATTTCTCTCTTTTATTTTCAGTGTTAAACGGTCGTTAAGCGTCTGTATTTAACGTTTATTTTTATCGTTATTTTATTACTGATGGATAAAATATATTGTCGTCAAGGTCATAGATACTAGGATCGTATCAAAACTGACATTCTGCTCCGTATTTTGCGAGATTCATACTATTTTAATTCATACTATTCGTATAGAGTTTTGGTTAGCAACATTGCTAACAAAAGGTCTATTTTGTATGAGATGTTAGAAGATATTCACCTAATAATTTGATCGGCGTGAGTCGACGTTTGCACGTTTGACCTCCATCTATCAAAGGAGTGTGGCCCGCAGATATTTCTAAGAAAATGTCTTATCTTAATATTAAAGCCACTGGATATTATATATGATATTGTACTCACATACTAGGTAAATTGATGTAACTATTAAATTACTCGAAAATTTGGGTATCGATCTGCCAATATGGCCAACTCAGCAACAACGCTGCTGTCAGTTACCCATTGTACCATGGGTAACTGACAGCGGTCGGCTGCATAATTGCAGACCCACCGTAGAGCTCTAAAATGGCTGTTAGAAGAATGTTTTCAATACAAGCAAGATTCTAGGTACCTGCTTTAGTTGAAGTTTAAGGTCTTCTAACTCATGAATTTATCAAACAAAAATATTAGAATGAAAACATGCCAATAATAGTAATTTTTGAACTCTACCGGGGGCTGCAATTATGCAGCCGACCGTACCACAGTTCTTCTCATACGATTAGGTCACCGACAGAACTATTCATCAATGAGAGCTTTAACAACACAATCTTTTAAAGACGTTACACTGGTACAACTTTCATCGACAGAATTTTTCAACTTAATTAGGCATATTTAGGCACTACTCATTAGTTTTATGTACCGCAAACCATGAATAAAAACGTTGAAAGTATCAAAATTGTATGTATTGTATGGCATTGTATACCAACGCTATATATATGATACGCGATATGTATGTCAGTCTGTAAGGTATCTATTTTATATGGGATTGTACTTATTTATAAGGCTGTTACCTGAAATAAATGATTTATTATTTATTTAAAATAGTAAAACGTCGGTTTTGTCGGAGGCACATGTTCATAACTATTTCTATCTAAAACCTCTAACTAATCGACCCAATAAAAGTTTTAGGCTTATTTTTTAACCGGTTTAAAAATAAATAGAAGCTAGGTTTTCCGAGGCACCCTTTCTATTAGATCCGATTTACTATTCTGGGTGTAGTATTATGGAATATGTCTGTCGGTAAAAAGTGTAGGCTACTCATTTCTTTTACGAGCTAGAACCGGGTGCCAGATGTCCCTTGCATAATTCCAACAATTTCAAAGAAATTTTATAAAAATACCGCATGACACCAATCACTGTGCGTTCAGCAACTAAGTATGTTCACACATGCTAAACTAAAAAATTCCTTACGACTAATGATTTTCTTATAATTACTAAATTTTATAATATTATGTTTAATAAGTTTTGAGTTTAATTATGTCGTAAACTTTTTAAACTCACACGATTTGTATTCGTAGAATTATTTTCCTAGGTCTTAATTGCTTATTTTTTATTTATTTCTCTTACCTCGACGTTTCGACTATGTTACAATAGTCATGGTCGCGAGGACCATGACTATTGTAACATAAATAAATACTATTATATTAACATAAATAATTACTATTAATTATGTCGTGTTGTTATTTGCAATAATAATGTGTTTTGCAAACATTGTAAGGCATTGTTGTTTGGGCGGGCGATGCGGGCGGTGGCATGGCGTTGTGTGAAGCCGATACTCCGAGCATGATTGATTGGTTGTATCGAAGGCTGAGTCTGGCTTTCCCGCTGAGACACCCCTGCCCTGTTCCTTGCTCGACAAGATGTTCATTGGTTCTGATTTGTTTGACACCATCGCGTTCCCGCAACCTTAACATTACGTGATTAGAAAACATTAGTTAGAAGGTTGTTATGATACTGTTTTATGTTACGACTGATATAAATACGATTGTACATACTTATAGTTTATTTTTACTTATAGGCTCTACATTCATTGTCTTTTTAAGTTTTCTATACAAATAAGAATGTCCTCATGATAATTTTACTTTCCGATAAACTATCATTTTTGTATTAAACTAGCTGTCCCGGCAAACGTTGTTTTCCCTATTTACAACAAAAAAAGAAAAAAAGATTTTGTACGATTCTCAGGCCTAACGAATATACACAAAAAAATTCATACAAATCGGTTCAGCCGTTTAGTTGAACATATGTAACTAACACCGCGACACGAGAATTTTATATACAGGGTGTCCCGTAATGAATGGCCAAGCGGGCACCTATGGATAGAGGACACTGTACCGGTTCAGAAAAACGAAAGTTATGTTCTATGAAAGTCTCTCGGTTTCCGAGTTATCCGTCATTTAAAAAAAAAATTCACTCCGTTTTCTATGTTTTGTGATGCCAAAACTGCAAATGAAGGAATTATCCCAATCTGTTTTTTTGGATAGTATTCCAGGATAAATGTGCTATCGAATGCAACCAATATTTTTATGACACATTGAAAGTTTTTTTTTAAACAAAGATTTAACTTAAACTTCATGGTTTTTAAATATTTTTTTGGCACCAGGGTGACCATAAATTTTTTTTACACCGGGAAAGATTAAAGCTCAGGTTAAAAAATTAAAAAACCATAAAGTTTGAGTTAAATCTTAGTTTAAAAAAAGACTTTCAATGTGTCATAAAAAATATTGGTTGCATTCGATAGCACATTTATCCTGGAATACTATCCAAAAAACAGATTGGGATAATTCCTTCATTTGCAGTTTTGGCATCACAAAACATAGAGAACGGAGTGTAATTTTTATTTTTTTTAAAATGGCGGATAACTTTCGTTTTTCTGATCCGGCACAGTGTCCTCTATCCCTAGGTGCCCGCTTGGCCATTCCTTACGGGACACCCTGTATATAGGGATTTTACAGGCTCAAAAAAATTTATAGAGAGGAATAATATTTGCAGCAAACGATGGAAGCTAATAATTACGGCTTCAAATTAGCTAATTAACGTAAAACTGCTATTTGTTAATGGCTCGGTAAACAAAATAATAGTTAACGGAATGGACGGCGTCTGTCGGTGATTAGATGAACGAATGCTCGTAAAAGGACATTGTATTGGTTATTAAGCGATCGGCAGGGTGTGTTAATTGGAACAGCCCTTGTTACGTGCGCTATCCATCCAATATGCGGTACAGAAGGCGGATATTATGACGTTATAAGCTGCATACTGCACAGCCATACCTACATTACACAGTAAACAGTATTAATTAGAGTAGGCAAAGGATTCATTTCAGCTGATAGATAGCAGCTGAAATGAATCCTTTGCCTACTCTAATTAATACTGTTTACTGATTCCGACTTAATACTGCTGGTCATTTATTACTAACGTTTATATCTACACTGTAGTTAGCTACATTAAACTTTGCTGTTAAATGGAAACGCGAACAATGAGACATCGAACGAATTGTGAGACAAATAGAGTTCCTCCAGTAATGCGTTCCGTCACACGCGCGCGGAGTACCTATTGGGCTTTTAAAAATCTTATGTTTTATTGAACTGTCACCAAAACTAAAGTTGTGTGTCAATTCAGTCCTGGAGAGAGTGAGAGAACTTTTGTACTAAATTAAATACGTGTATGGTATCTGGCGAAATAAAAACTTGTATATTGTTCATAGGTTGTATATTTTGTTGAAATCGTAAACCGCATATTTCTTACTCTGCTACTAGCTACGTACGACTGCCGAGTGAGAGCTTGATAACCAATTAATCACTGCCATAGTAAGCACCGTAATTTCCTACTTGCGCGGGATTGAAAAATGTTGAATAACGATAAATGTGAAAAGGGTCATGTCCAGCTGAATGAGACATCGCTGAATTTTTTCAATATTAAAATGACACACATTAGGACATAAAAAAAACTAGTTATTTAACATTGTATAGGCGACGTTGATTGGTGGTGTTATAACTAGTAGTTAGTGATGAGTATTTGTCATTGTGTTGCAGGAGACATACCGGCGTTGGGCGTGCAGCACGATGGTGCCGCTGTGGGTGGAAGAGGGCGTGGAGGAGGCAGAGGAGGGCGGGCGGACGCGACGAGCGCCGGCCGAGCACGCGGCGCGGTGGCGCGCGCGGCACCTGGAGCGCGTGGGCCACCTGGATAGGCGGCGCGGCGGCGTCGTCGGCCGCTGGGTGCGCGCCGCCGCCGCCGGCCCGGGCCGGCCGCTCCCTCGTCTCAAACCTTGCCTCTCCGTTTGCCAGCTCGTCGAGCAACACTGCCCATACTTCCTGCCGGCAGACCGCGCACCCGCTTACCCCACACAATACGCGGGCGAGCCCACGTTCCTCTGTCTAGGTAAATACTTTTTAAGATACTCAAATGTCTCCAAACTACTTTGTTTTCTCTTATCCTAGCATGTCTCTATTAAACCATAGGTAAGTATTTTGCAAATAAATTATTCCATAGTAAATTTTTCAAAAGTTAGTCATAATGTTACGGAATAAGCGAATGAAGTCTAAACATTTCTTGAATTAAAATACTATAGAGGCACTAGCAAACATTTGAGTGAGAATTAATGGAATATGAGACGGATGGTTGCCCGGAGAGTCAAACTGACCGCATGTGGAGAAAAAGAGGCAGAATTAAGAACGATTAGCTTCCGCCATTACTTGGCCACAGTTCAAAACGAAAATACGAGAACAAATGCAGCCTTTTACTTTTAGATATTTGGCTCTTCGAATGACCATGTGTTGCTCTTTTTAATTTAGCTATAGTCTAATGTGGATATGTTAAAATACTCAAGGCTATAATTATATCTAAATACCATAACAACTTATATTGGTTTTGTAATTAACGTATGTTTCAGATCCTCGCATACCGGAGACAGGTGGTCAAGCAAACAAGTCCAACTACGGTTGGGACGACTGCTGCTACTGGTATTGCGAGGGTCGGCTGTGTTACCGGTGCGAGGCGCGGCTGCCGGAGGCGGCACGGCCAGCGTCCGAGCCGTGCGGCCCGGTCGAGGAGCGTGTGCCCTCGTGTTCGGTGCCTTATCAGGCGCCAGCACCGGCAGCCCGCGCTTGTCTTCCCACACCAGCACTCTTCGCCGCCACCCTCCTCTTCGCGCTCGCTGCGTTATCACGGACCCATTGGACCGCGTCCATCCCTCTAGTGAAAGTGCGCGACTCACGGTTATAGTTTTACGTTAACGGGTGACGCACTCCCAAGACCCGCGATCGTCGAATTGCGATCGGAACTTCTATTAGTACTATACTTATGATAATAAATTACGCGAGTCTGCAAGTTGGATGATGACCGTGGCTCGCAACGGGTCACGGCGACGGCGGCAGCTGCGACGCGGACGTCAGTCGCCGTGCTTCGTCGCGAGCCCTCCGGTCTCATAGACTGTAAGTTGGTATTTGTGTAAAGTATCTGATTGTTTGAAACAGTTACAAAATAAAAACACCAAGATGTTCCAAGGAATTCAATACTTTAACGTTATATCGTAAGCGCTGTTAGCCGACGTTCTGTCCAGTATGTTAATAGAGACGAATACGAATAAATACGCCGAAAATAGCACAATATTTCATTTAGTTAAGTTATGTGATAATGACATAGTATTTATGTTCATTTAGTTCATATGGTACACACGTCGGAATTTAAGTTCATTTTGCTGTATAGTAACATATTAGAAGCAATATTTGATAGACCAATATATGTGACGTAATACTGAACTGTGTATTATTCATCAAAGTATACATACATACGAGATGTAACTTTGTCTTAGAGGTGGTATGATGTTACTTAAATAATAATTTAATGAATAAACCTATTTTGTAGACACCAACAACAAGTGCAATAAATTACATATGTACCTAAACAGATAATTAGGTATGTGATAAAGAGAAGACTTCATATCGATAAGCTAGCTAGACTAACGTCTGCTCGCCAAACTTGTCAATATTGTTCTGCATTTCGTCTGAAGTCTTTATTCTTTTGATCATGATGACAATAGATATTGGAATCGTTTTTTAGATAATTATTTTTATAATGTTGCATTAAAATGCGGAGGAGTAGACATTGAGGTGATATTCTAGAGCATTACATTTTTTAAAGAATAATCTGGGATAAATCTGACGAGGCAAATTTTAACTGCTGCAGAAATAAATCTAAATATCTGATATTCATAGTCGCAACGATGTCTTTTCTTCTGTAGGATTAAAGCCTAATAGTTGGTCTACTATTATAAAAACACATATAGAAAACTAAATAATGGTAGTTGTTGTTTTGTAAGAAATTATGACTAATACATATAATGTAAATTATATGTTATATATCAGTCTTATGAAATCATACATTTTTAGCAGGATCATAATGGCAGTGGTATGGCGGTTAAAAAAGATTTTATATGACAATTTCTTTTGATTGTGTATCACGTCGTAACATAATACGTTGTAAACCTCCAGCAAGGCTAAAATGTTAACTCACACTTAAATATAATAGTTAAATAAACAATATTTGTTAAGACGTTATGTTTTTGATGAATATTACCTACAATGTAGTGAATTGACAAACATTTTGTGATCGAAGTTTCCATGAAGTATTGATGAATATTAAGACTTTATTGAGCATTTGTTGAATATTATCCTCGATCGAGGATGTAGTTGTTGTATTCGAATGATAATAATATTAAGTAAGTTATTTTTTACGTTTTTATTGTGTACATAATGACGTCAATGCATATTTTTCCTTTTTAACTTCAAGACACCGAAGGTGCTAAAGGTCTATTATTGCTTATTAAAGCTTCATTTAAAGCTATTTTCTAATACGGTATGTTTTTTTTTCGTGTGATAGATATATCACGGTACAATATGAAACAAAATAAATTTCCGACGCGGCTCTATGTAGTACTAATCTAACAAAACTATTCCCTCAACACGTTTAACTTTGTAAAACAGTTAATATCTGGGCAGAAAAGTGAGAATAAAACCAGGTTTGGTTGTTTATCATCATGTCAATCGAGTAAATAATTCGCTCGTGATTCCTAGTGCCTTCACTTTAAGTGGGAACTAACTGCGTCTAAACTACCAACAAAAACCAGGCACGCAAGCTCAGTTAGTGCTCTGCAGATTGAATAATTTGAAATTCCCGCTTTACTTCGAAGTGATCGTTTCATTTCACATAATACTACATTAATTCGGCAAGTTCATTAATTTTTAGTTCATATTCGCTGTCATTGAATGCATTTCAAACTGAAACGTAGTTACGGACAGCGGAAAGTGTTTGTACCCGGTAAATATCACAAAGAACTTGGTTAATTGCTAGAATTAAGATTTAGTTCAAGTTTTTATTAAACATACACTTACTTGTATTACATTAGGTACACTTAAAACTCATGGATAAACTTATTATTAATTCAAAATTATTAATATAAAATAATATCGCTCTAGTATCATAAAATTTCAAAGGTAAAAGTAAACTAATGCACATTATGTTACATTAAAGGACTATAACGAGCGCAACCGACTTCGTCTCATATTTGGCCCGGTGAGGTAGAGCTCTCAAATGATGTAAATGTACCTTTGTATAAATTATTCTATCGAGGTAACTTTTAGGCATAGTGATTGAATTACTAGAACCTAATTATTAATAAAACAATTTTGAGCACTCGTTAAAACTTACACATCGACCGTGCATTTCTTCTTGAAGTCGCTACTCTACTTAAATCTTGTTCGCTTTCTAACTAGAGTAGATAGTTAATGACCAAACGTGACGAGTTCAATTCAAGTACTATTAATGAAACAAATCAACAGCTCCATTTGGTTTGCCATCAGTTCTATTTCAGTAAAATGTTGTCTTATACCTACTCATAAGAAAGAAATCTATGTGCTATGAAAAGTTTTAAAATAGAGACAAAAGTAGCGAATCTTATTGTAAAAAGTCACGTTGTCATTAGAAAATTGGTAATTAATTCAATAACATCAAAAGTTAGCAATAATGTTTAGAAATAAAATCAAGTAGATCTGTCAAGATTATCCATGAGTCATTGAAAAAATGGTCACCATAATACGTCTCTGAGATACGCCCGTGGCACTATTCTTATTAGATTCTAGTGTAAAATATGATGTTTTGATGTTTTGTTAATAGTGTGTATATTATGTTTTTGAATAATATACGTATGTTTTGATGTACATAAATAAAGTAAATGTTTAACGCACAAATACCTTATTATGAAAACAAAATTGCTAAAAATATAAAGCAGTGTATGAAAATTATGTATTTAGCTGTAAACTGGAAAGTAATTTATTAGTGATATGAAAGTAGATAATTTTGTGCTGTGACAAGATACGAAATAATTAGTTTCTTCAAATCACATTATTATTTTCGAAATTATTTAAACTTTAACACCACATTAATTATTCTAATTATGATTAATGATAGTAACCTAATTATTTTATGTTTTAATTTAATTTGTTTTCTTTTCGCTTTTATATTTTCAAGTTATAACTCTCCACAATTTGTGAATATATAGAGCCAGTGTCAAGTAAATCTTTTTAACCGACTTCAAAAAAGGAGGAGGTACTCAATTCGAGTCGTATTATTTTTTATGTATGTTCGTCAATTATTCGAAATTGCCTGGACCGTTTTGGAAAATTCTTTTTTGTTATTGTTTACTACACTTGTACACCTTAATTCAGCCTTAATTAGACCTTTGTTACAGACATTATTCATTTTTACGCAAGCTACAATTGATGAAAATAAATAAATCCACTATTTTGGTTACCAAAAATCTCCTTTTTTTCCTTTTGTAACATCAACACAGCTGACTGTCACACACGCACAAAATAATTATTAATCACTGCTTCCAGGATCATCTACAAATCTTCAGTTTTAATATGTACCTTCCTATTCGTTTTACTAAATTCTAAATAGAATAATGTAAGCAAAACACCAATTAGTAGCCTTTACAATATACATGCATATACTTACAAAAATTAATGAATGGAAAGATGCTATTTGCCAAATGTGAAATGCCAACTGTGGATACGTTCGGAGACAGCCACTTTATTTGGGCTGGCTACTTCTTGTATCTAATTAAGGCAAACGTAGCATCTTTTCAGTCATTTCTGTAATCATAGAAGTACATATGTAAATGAATGTAATTTATAATATAATTTATACCATCAATGGCCATAGAAATCTTATGTTAGGCTTAGGTAACAAGTCAAAAAGAACACAATAAGGATAAGTAGGGTCAGGTCGGGTAGTAGGGTTGGTTTAACTAGGTGCAACTCGATTATAACAGTGCATTTAGGGATGGATTAAACTAAAATATCTTTTTCTTGTATTTAACTATGGTTTTGAAATCGTTATACCCCAACTCAAGACACTGTCTTCGAATAATTCAATTTAATTCAGTTGAAAAAGAAAGAAACATTTTTTAGGGTTTACACTGGCATATTAATATAGGCCGCTCATTCATTGATTGAGTCTCCAGTGTCATTATTTCACTCATATAAATAAATTCGTGTAGGCGAGTGTTGATAACACTCCATACAACAAAAGAAAAAAGAAAATGAAAATAGAAAACAGTTGACCGTTGAAACACGAAAATGAACGATTGAATTAATTATAATAAAAGAAGACCATGTTTATATTTAGGTAGTTGTCACTGATGACACTTATCTACACTGCTGAGACTTATTATACCACTAAAGATCTAACAATGGAGACTCATTCATTCTTGAATTTCGTAGTGGTTGAGCCTACCTTATAAGCGTTACACATTCTGAAGTTTTTGTAATCAAGATAAGTTTGTTATCTACTTATCACACAGGACAGGATGTTATGCTAAGATTACGCTTTCTTATTTTAGAATGTCGATAACCACTTTATGAAAAATATTAATAAAACACCAAATTAAATTATTACAACGAATGCAACATCCACATAATATTACAATACTATTTTAGACAAAATATAATATATACTTATAAACTAATTTTGATGTTTATAGTTTAAAAGTTATTTTCAACGAAAGTGAGCCATATTTTAGTTTACCTACAATATAATTTACCTATTTGTATTACCACTTTCGTATTTCACTTAAATTTATTTAAGCTTTACTTGGTCTGTGTGAGATATTTAGAAACGTACATAAGAAAGTACGTCATGGCCTTCAATTTTTATAGACGATGAAAACTAGTAACTTTAAGAATACAATTGATGTTTAATAAAAAAATCTTATGAAGAATTAAAATATAATTACTAGATTTGTACTAATTTGTATGTTATTTGACACGCCAAGTCATATTGCGGTCCATATTTGTTTGCAGTCCGAAAGTATCTCTTTGTAAGAAGAGGTCACGTATGCGGGCTGAGTGTGCCATCTCATAATAGGTATGTTTAGTGTAATAAATAAGGCCCACGTATTAATTTATATATTTGTTGAAAGGACGAAGTCGAAAAGGTGCACTTTGAACTCGTAAGTAACCATTTTAAATACGATGTTTAAGTAAAGTATCTGTAAAGCTGGGTACTGACCGGCGTTACGGGGCGTAATGTAACGTGTTACACAGCGAGCATTCGTGCAGTCAGTACGTCGTTTGACGAGCATGTTACGCCAATTTTAGAACACAGCGTACATGCTCTATGCGTAACACGCTCGATGCGAATGTTACATTACACCTCGTAACGTAGGTCAGTACCCACCTTTACACTAAACAAGGGTGATTTCATTTACAAAAAGTCTAATCGTAGTTTACGATATACCATATAATGTATCAAAGTAACAGTAATATTCTTGATATCAAGAACATTCTTAGCTATCGTACGGCAAACTAAAAATACATAACTAAATGAGAGAGCAAGCAATCAATCGTCTTGAAGCTTTTGTACACTTGTGTAATTATTTTAAACAAGTTTTAGCATCCGCCCCGATACTGTATTAGTAGATTATGATTTTCTTTAAATGTTTGTTCATAAATTAGCATTAATATAATAAATGTAATTAGTGTTATTTCCATTAAAATATAAATGTTTGTGTTTTGATAGAATTATGTTGATCTAGTTGCAATTTGTAGATCACATTAAAATTTATAATAAAATATTATTTGGTTAACATTAAAATAACTTTACCTGTAACATGTCGATGGAAATCATGTTTATTGGAGGTATATTTTCAATCCGTACCTACTCTCTAATAATGTCGCGTCGATTTCATTATTCCTAATGAGTTCTAGATCATATAAATATATGTATTATTTAATTGCGAGAGCACTATCTGAAGTTAATGTATTTTATATTTTAAAGATCGTTGCGATTTAATATAGTTATGGCACAGTCAAAAATATGATAAAATAATTCTCAACCTGGGTACAGGTTTGCTTGATAAATTTTAATATATTTAAAATATCATTAAAATGCCTAAATCATAGTGAGAGAGGTAGTGTAGTTTAAAGTGTTATCTGATATAATTATAGCCATCGTAAGCACAACTCGGCGATCGCGTCCGCGGCGCCGGCGAACACTGCCACACCAGGCTTTTATATATTGATATGATCTAGGATGTGTCGTAGGTGTTTTTCGAGTAGTAAGTCGTGTAATAAGTCTTATGTTACGCCTTCTATGAACTGTTAGTGTGCGGCAGAGGTTGCGTGTGGCCCCGCACGGTTAGCGGCTGTCGTGTAAGCTCACTTCCCTCAGCCGCAGCCCTCGCTGCCGCCGCCCACATGTATACTCTGCTAGCGCTCCGCGTCTACGAGTAACGAGTCACGAGTACCTACACTCAAACTATGAATAATTACGTTCGAATATTCGTAGACACATTTTGAAGTTTAATATTATTTGCATTTTCCTAAGAGTTAGAACGATTGAGACAGTAAGTAGGTCACACGACCGTGTTATGATGAATTGTGGAGATGTTTATTAAAAATATGTTTATGAAAATGAAATAAAAAAGAAAAATATTGTCTTATAAACATGTAATTACCTTAAGAAGAATTATTGGAGAACAAAAAAGACGTTAAATAAACCGATAAAAAAATATAATGCGAGTATCATTTTCCCTTCATCCTTTTAAACATAAGTAAGTAGGTATCAATGAAAGGGTATATAAATAAAAAAATGGCAATATAAATTTAAATATTTTAATACAAAATCGTCGCTTACTTCAATATCACACGAACTTACATCATCTATTTATATTAGGTATAAAAACTATGACTTCGATTTAAATTATCGTTCTTGCAATGTATAAAAATTCGTCATCACAGCTGGTCACAATACACATTGTACTAAACGCGTTCAAGCACACAACACATGATCACAGTTGAGTGAGCACCAGGCGGCCGCGCTCGCGCAGAAGGCTAGGGGAGCGGGCGTAGTAGCGCAGCCATGGTAGCTAGGATCGCGGTCGCCAGCGTCGTCGTCGCTGATAGCCGGCTCCCGGTACTGCCACCCGCGCCGTTCCCTCCCATCGACTCCGGACTATCTGTGAATACACACACACCAGTGCTTACGTGAACGTGATACTTAATAAAACAGTGCTATGTGCAGCTGTGAACATCTTAACTGTGCTTGTGACTTGCACATGTTTATTGGGTGCTAACAAAATTAAAATTTAACATACTTAACACAAATACACTTAACAAACACAAATTAATGTCTAGCAAGAAAAGAAAGCATCGCGAACTTCATCAATTCACATAAAACCCAAATATATTATGAAGATCGATGATTGCAATGATTGTTAATGATTCGATGATGAAATTCACGACTTTAAAATAATAACGAAACGAATAGAAACCTACAGATGCGGGTGAGAGGTGTCGCGGCGGAGGAGTGACTTCCTCCTTAACGTTTGAAGCGGCTCGAGCCACAACACTAACATGTTACAGTCTAGCTCCTTCTGATTGAACGCTGACCACTGAAACATTAACAGGTCTTTAGCTTTAATTCATCTACACCACCTCAACCGAGACCACGTGCCATACTATCTACATATTAACTACTTATTTTACAATATCATTCATCACACGCGGATTCCATGCCATTAATGTTTTCAATTACTCTACTGATTTAGCTCTAATCAATCAACCATTACTACTTTGAATAGGAGTGTGGTGGTTTATTTGTTAAATGTCAGTAAGATTCATGCAAAATATATTCATATTTAGACTGTTACTGTGAATGTAGGTTAGTCACAATTAAAATGCATTGGTGATTCGTGATCAAACCACCTCTTTCGTCAAAAATTTCGGTGCCAAAATATTCTCACCATTTTTTTATTTAAATCGTGTATTTATTGAGAGAACCCGTGCACTGTGGAAACATGTATTTGCATATTACGCTTACGTTGAGAGACATCTCGGCTTGAATATTTTAAATTGGAGACATTTTAAATATTCATCAGGATTACCCTTATTCTACGCTTCAGTGAGTCAACACCGTTTGACAGTACACCTATAAATCAACATTTTATAAAAAATGTTTGACACTCAAAACCGTGCTACAGTTACGTATTTCCCTTTACCGGATAAAAGTTTTGATTTATCGATATATAACCCTGTTGTGAGGTTTATGTATGATGTAATAATAACTAAATGTATGAAAGGTAGTTATTAATTGCTGAGACTATTGCCTTTAAATAGAGCAAAATTTCAGTATGCTACGAATTCGTAGCGATTTCGTAGCGAATACGTATAAAGGAGAAAAATACTTATCACGA
Organism: Idaea aversata; assembly: GCA_907269075.1. Taxonomy (NCBI): domain Eukaryota; kingdom Metazoa; phylum Arthropoda; class Insecta; order Lepidoptera; family Geometridae; genus Idaea; species Idaea aversata. The sequence goes on from OU026084.1 coordinate 8,625,549, forward strand.
AATTTCTGAAATTACAAAAGCCACGAGTCTGAAACTGTACAAGGGGGGTTTTAGGATTTTTTTTAAATTCGACCTTTAAAGAGGTAAAAAACAAATGGTCTGTAAACCGACTTTACAGACGATAATTTTACGTGATAACGTCATAAGAAAACGATGAAAAATTTAGTTCTTTTTTGTGGTACGAGTAGGTATTCCTTTTTTTTCCTTTAAATAAGTCTTATATTCGTCACTCGTCACACCATAACACAAGCCCAGATGAGCGATATTATAATTAAATACTCTGTTTCTTAAGTTACCGTGATGCGTCTGGTCATATTACCATGACGCATAACATCACACAATATTACCGTGACACTATTTTGTGAATGCAGGTGTTACGTAAGTTTATTAGACGTTATCACGTCAAAAAGATAGTTCGTTAAATAATACGTATTCTGTAGGAAATATCATTTTTAAAAATATAGGCGCAGTTAGTTGTGATATACTCAGCAATTAAATAAAACCTAAGTATGATGTTAATATACAACATAAATTAATTACGTACTTACCTCCATGCATACCTACAAATATCGAAGGTGTATAAGAACATACAAGTTAAACAACCGACAGTAAGCGAGTAAGCATAAAGCATATCAACTAACATGCAAACTATTGCAGGCATGCATATGCGTAATGAAATAAAACGTACAGGCAGCGTGTGACAAGCTGGCCGGTACTAAATCACCGCTATGCTCTATAATCTCACTGGTATTCTCTTAAAATTTTCTATTTTTTACTAATTGAGTCTTTTTTTCTTTAATAAAATTCTATGTACAACACTCAGGAGCGCCGCGGGGACTATTTCCTGAACCAGAAGAATGATCTGGGTGCAGATGATTTAACACCTAGAAACAGAACACAAACATATCGAAACGTGAACACACGTTAACCCAGCACCGGGACGACTAATACACCAAGCGCGGATCCAATAAAAAAACCCTTATATATATTATTTTTTTGGTATCGTTAATGTGACTTACGCCCGTTTTCACAAACAGTACTTAAGTTGGATATGTGAACGCACTGCGCTATACGGCCTTATGATTGGTCAATTTTGTGCTGCTCTCTTTGCTCTAGCGAATCAGCGTCCTATTTGGGACTCTATGCGTTTGCGCGCACTATGCAATCTCATAGGGTTGTTTGTGAATACGGGGGTTAAAAAATTAAAAGGTTTTTGTCATACTCTATATTTTGTAAACATCTCCTTTATAGGAAAGCACTATATCGATCATGAGCGAGTTTATACTCCGCACTTGGCCGATTTTTTATTTTTGAGGGTTAGATCCGTGCTTGTACTACACAAATGACTTTTACTTTAGCATTGTTTTCTCACGGTGTACAAAAACATCAAATTAACTTTTTACAATACTTTGTGCAACATTGATAACAATCGTGAATGTTATAAAAATATAAGAATACATTTCTTTATAAAAATTCTGGTCATTTTTTTTGTTTATTAAAGGTTTATAAAGTTATAGTAATTAACAAGTTCAACGACATTATCTCAAAGATTGAACCAAAATTTTTACCATCGAAAATATTTTTTTTATTAAATTTCATACAGTGCGAGTGTATAAAACGTTAAAAATTGTGCTTGTTTAAAATTCAAACTGTAATTATAAATACTGCTCGAAAAATTAGCGGAAAATGTGGCTTCTAAGATTTAACTTGGTATTAAGACAACACATTTTCCATCAGCAGGTATGTCCGTTTGCGCCCAGAAGCCGCTGACTTGTTTCTGTAAGGGACCGTCTCCCACTGTCTGCCACTGATTATTAATTAGTAAGCTGCATTCCGATGAATTATCGCACCTCAAACCACAAACCAAGCTCTGGTTAGTAAGCAATTTAGGTGTCAATTATTTTGAAACGCATTATGTAATTCGGGTAAGGTATTGTTAAACGCCATAAGCGCTATTTGGAAATAGATTAAACAAAAGTTGGTTAGCCATATTAGCTGAGTAAGTTAGGTAAAAATAAACGTTATTTTTTGTTAAAAATGTTAGATTTTGGGTGTTAGTAAGTTTGAAAATCAACACAAATAAAGAAAAGAACCACTAAAAGACCTCACACAACATAAAATATAACACATAAATATAAGAATTAAAATAATCTATTCTAATAGTCAACTGTTCTGCAGACCTATTATAGTTTTTCGTAATGGAACGATCGTTTTTATAATAGGGGTGCTGAAAGTGTTGAAAAGAAAGGAAGGGTAAAATATCACAAAGTAACAAAGGACAAACAAAAGACAGGTGGATTTGATATGAAGACAGACAAGAGCGAACATTTAACACAAGAATTGACGACAGTTGGCGTATCCCTTGCAAATAACTGAAACGGGAAGGCTCTCACAATACTTTGAAATAAGACGAAAATCTTGTAGCGTACGATATAAAACTTCTAGAGAGCTCCCCTATTTAAGTTCAAGAGACAAAACACTTCATAAATATTCAAGTAGGTAAAAGAGATACCTGAGATCTTTATAGTAGAGTATTCATTTACATGATCAGAGCCCGTAGTACGAGGTTTTTCATTTAGCAAACATGTTTTTGTAAACGCAGATATTGTAAAAAAAGTTGAAACTTCTAATCACGTACGCTAGAGGCGCCTTTAACTTTTTATAGAATTTTGGCATATATTGCAAATGTGGTAGTATCGTTTGCTATATGAAAAATCTTGCACTACAAGCGTAGTAATGTAACAACTTTCACTTTTTGCGGCGGGAATCAAGCCCATCACGAAATAAACTAGAATCTAGTCTTTTTAGAAATTGTGCTGGAGTTTTGTCTCATGAACAGCTGGTCTGGGCCGGACATACCTGCGTCGAAGAGTATGTCGCCGACGTCATCGTCGCTCGTGCCTGAAGCGGCGATGATGTGTTCGTTACCTCCGATGGTGCCACGCGGCGCCGTGCTGCAGCCGAGCCACCAGTACGCCAGCGACCGGGGGAACGCTGGATTGTCAGTGTCCACCTGGAAACAATGGTCACATTCAATTTATATAAAGCTTTTATTATTATTTATTTATTTTCATCGAATCAACAGCTCTTAAGTCTAATTTAACAAAAACAGATAGATAACACCAACAGCCAATAACAGATTCGAACTATTATGTTTAGCAAAATTAAATACTTGTCGTAGAGAGTAAGTTTACATGACATTTTTGAGTGGAAAGAAGTGAAAACTTATTTTTATTGCGGTACCTACGCATATTTTTAGATGAGATAAAATCTCTGAGCTCGCGACACCGTTACGAGACGCAGCTACAGTTGTGCATATAATATATTCATGAAAATATATTTGGTAGTTGTTTAATAATAAACTATTTTTTAAGTTTAAAGTTTTTTTAAAGTTTTCATATCTTTCGGCACTCTCGGAGTGCAACCGTTTTTTTTTATAAAAAATTAGCTGCTATTTCATGATTTTATAAATAACTGGGAATGTCTGGATAAAAAAGTACATCACATCTACATATCGTGTTTCATCAAAATCGGTGCAGTAGTTTCGGAGCCTATTACAAACAAACAAACCAACAAATATTTTCTCTTTATAATATATGTGTTGATAAATAGGCCAGTTTTTACCACCATCCCACACGATGGTAAGTGACGATGCGGCCTAAGATGTAGCACGCTTTCCTAGAAGATACCTAGACGCTCGTGACTCAAATAAATATATTGAAAATATAAATATATATAGATATAGTGAAAATAAAACTTTTTCAATCGGTGCTCCTTTTGGACAACATGTTTACGTTATCAAACAAAGGACAGGGGTTCAATACTGTTGTGGGTAAGCTAAGAGTCTCTTTAGAAATTCCTTTAAAATCAAGACTTACGTGATTGAAAGCGCGCCAAGCTTGTTTAGTATATATATTTGCTCATGGAAGCAGTTAGAAAATATATCTAACTAATGTTTTATTGAAAGAAATTAAAATTAAAATACTTACACTGAAGGTTCTGTCATTAAACCGCCAGTACGAGCCACCTTTAAAGAAGTAGGTGTATCCGTTCGTGTACTGCAAGGCAGCGTCTATGCCGTCTGGAATGCCTTCCCAGTTCGACAGTGGCTTAGGATACGTGGCTTTGACTGGCGGCCTTTGAGCAGGATCAAACCTCCAGAACTTCGAGCCTTTGTAGAAATAGATCTTGCCGTTTCCTGACCATACTAAGGCAGCGTCGATATTATCCGGAATACCAGTGAATCCTGTAAGGAAAGGCATATTTTTTACTGTTAATATTTAGGTATTTCTAGAAAATATTTTTATTATTTGTTACGTAAGTAAGTCAATGACGTAAACATTCTGAATAAACAGTTAATAAATTATAAAAATATATGGGTCTATTATCAACTGTGAAAATGTCTGTGCTGACGTTTTAACTGTGAATAATGATTAAATTTTTTTACCAAAATGAAGCACATACCTTCGCTAATTTCTTTGGGATATTCTCCGTCCATCTTCTGTCCATTATACCTCCAATACTTGGAGCCTTTGAAGAAGTAAGTCTTGCCGTTCTTGTAGGTGAAAGCAGCGTCGATGTTACCAGGCAAGCCGGGCCAGGCGCGAGAGATCAGCTTCGGGTAGCCTGACGATACTCCATCCTCGGTCAGGCGCCAGTAGTGTTCTCCTAGAAAGTCGAAAAGTCTCAATTAATACCCTATAACTAGAAATGTTTTTTTGACGTGATAACGTCCTTTGCATTTATGAACACCGTACTGCACTCACAAAAAAGAGTCATGTTATAGCGAGAATACAGAACTAGCGATAGAGAGGCACGATCGGCCTTGACACTGGTTAATTCCCAAGTGGCCATTGTTCGGTCTAAGACCGAGAAGAAATAAAAAAAGGCTGTTGTTAGTACATTTTTTTCTGTTTCTTTCCTAAAATCAAAGGAAACTTAAATTGGTGTGCAAAGTATCCAGATACAAACAGAACCAACCTACTGCTCCAAGTCACGGTAAAACTAACAGGAAATCACAATTTTGGATTGTTGAATTGGGCGGGACTCCCCTGAGTGCATTATAAGTTGATTATTTTTATTTTTTTTATTTATTCTTACCTTTGAAAACGAAGGTACCACCATCAGCAGAATTAAAGATAGTGTCGATTCTAGGATCAGCGCAGAGCGCGGGGTCTTCCGCGGAGGGTGCCTGAGTGGTAACGCGTGGTACTGAAGGTACCAAACCACCGCCCCCACCGATGTCCGTCTGAGTCTTGTGCCCGTACAGAGCCTAGAATTTAAGAAGGGCATAAAATACATAGGAAGGAAGGTACAAAGGTCATGGGATTTTCGCAACTCTGACGTTTGAAATCAAATTGGCAGTTTGAAATTGTCATGTCATTCATCACCAAGTTACGTTGGCAGATTTCTAATTAAATTCCACTATTTGCCACATATTTATTTGGCCATGGACGTAATATATTTATGTATTTGCCATTCCAAGTTTTGGAAAAATACTTATAAGTAATACTCAGAGATGTGCTCAGAGGTAATCATGGAATTTCAGTTCGTATTCAAGTTTCATGGATGTAATACTAAACTTATATTAATATACTGTCAAATAACTTTACTTTGCTTAGTTGACTTTGTAGAGAACATTACGCATACTGATTTTTAGCTAACAAGAGGTTGATTGTTAGTTCTTAAAAAAACTTTATTGGTCAATGACGAAAAAGCATCTAAAACCTTCGAATTAAATCTTTCGTATTAAAGACTTTAATAAATTTGCATCTTATTATTACATTATTGCTGTGATCTATAGAATATTTACAAACAATGCCACTTACTTGTATCCCTTGTACGTCATCTTGATCAAGCTGGAAAGCGGGATCGTATCCTCGATAGAAAGGAGCCATGAGAGCTGAACGTACGTCGCTATGGGATAAGCCTAGAGAATGACCGAACTCGTGAGCCGCCACCTGGGACCACAAACAAAAGTTAAGTTTAAGCATTCATTTTTAGTAGTAAAAATAGTTAGTAGTAAAGTATTCAAGAAAAGCACATAAAGTAATGTTTTAATTTGTCAATACGTAGGAAAATTTTTTTTTTTTAAGATTTATATATTTTACTTCTAAGCCTGCATTATGGTGAATCATTACGAATGTCAATGATTTATTTGCTAGAAGTCGATCCAACGCTGGCAATAAACTCTCAAGTACTTAATTGCTAATTAATTGTTGACAAATTATTAATTGTTTTCTTAATTACCTGGAAGAGATTGGTCCCGCGCCGCGAGTTTATTGACCATGTTTCGGCATCATCGAAATGAGCGTCTCCGCCGTACACCTGCGAAACATTCAAGTTATCACTACATAGTATAAAACAAAGTCGCTTCCCGCTGTCTGTCTGTCCTTATTTATGGTTAGATCTTTGAAATACGCAACGGATTAGGATGCAGTTTTTTTAATAGGCAGAGTGATTAAAGAGGAAGGTTTTGGTAGGTATATAAAACAATACTATCACGCGTACGAAGCGGCAACAGATAGTTTTATATACATACAACGTAAATATCTACGTTCAAAATTATACATGTGCCCCGCAGTAAGTCCCGATCCAGTGTGAATTTCGGGATCAAAAGTATCCTATGTCCTTTTCCATCCCCGTAAACTAACACTATGCTGATTTTCACCCAAATCGGTTTAGTCGTTTGACTGTGAATAGGGAACCAACAAACACATACTTATACAAACAAATATATATATAATAAAAAAAGGATGATTGATTTGGCAGGCGTTTGTCCATGTCAATACCTAAGTAAAATATTATTACACCTATCTTCCTTCAATGAAAGCTACCTTTATCATTTTACCAATAACTAAGTAGCTATCTAAAATTGTAGACTTTTGTATACAGTCACCGAACCGTGATTTTTTATATTTCGATTTTTTTAAAGTATTTTTTAAATAGGTAAAAGGGACATGCTTATGTCAAAATCGCGTGGCAATATCTAATTTTAGAACTAAATATTGAGTTTATAAAACCATAATTTTAACGCTACAACAAATCAACAAAACGATATTGTATCTGACATTTTGTCGCACGATTATCGTATTACGAGCCCTACTTTCTCTATTTACTCGACAATGCTTTACATCCGTTGCTTTTGAATAAATATTTTAGAATATAATCCATTGTCAAAAAGTTTTATTAGTTACGTAAAGTAAATGTTTATAATTCGTTACGTAAGAATACAATTTCACAACACACGTATCTACTAAATAAATTAAATTGATACTGTAATATTTATTTTAGTAAGATAGTTTCTCGTATGTATACCTATATTGAATTATTTTAATGTATACTAGCGACCCGGCCTGGCTTCGCACGGCTATATTGCGCATGTTTTATACATTTATACCTTGAATCACTCTTGCAACGGATTTTGATACTTAATAGATTAAAAAACCGCATTAAAATCCGTTGCGTAGTTTTAAAGATTTAAGCATACATAGGGATATATGGCTATAGGGACATAGGGACAGAGAAAACGACTTTGTTTTATACTACTAGCTGTCCCGGCAAACGTTGTTTTGCCATTAAAAAAAAAACCAAAGGAAACAAAATAAAAAATAGATGTCGGCCGATTCTCAGACCTACTGAATATGCTCACAAAATTTCATGAGAATCGGTCGAGCCGTTTCGGAGGAGTTCAACTTCGAACCCCGTGACACGAGAATTTTATATATATAGGGATATTGTAGTGATAGTGATATAGAGAAAAACGACTTGAAACTATTTTTACTTTAATCAAAGCTCGAAAGGTTTTTTTAAAGCATTCATTAAATTCAAACTTTATGAAGATAAACAGATAGATAAAATAAATCCTTAACTTACCGGGAAGTAAGCGTGTGCGAGGGTGCCACCGGGACCGTCGAACGGGTCACCGTCTCCGTGTTCTCCCTTTTCAAATCTATTAAAAAAAAAAACGCATGTAATACTTCTGCACTCAGAGAAATTAAATCCTACTTTATATCATTTTATAAGATACTAGCTGTACCGTTTACAAACAAAAAAAAATAATGGATAAAAACAATAAAAACTAAATCAAAATCGGTTCATCCGTTCGGGAGCTACGAAGCCACAGACAGACTCACACACACACAGACACGTCAAACTTATAACACCCCGTCGTTTTTGCGTCGAGGGTTAAAAATAGAGTTGTTGATTCTCAGACCTAACGAATATATTATGTACCTACACAAAAAAATTCATACAAATCGGTTCACCGTTTAGGTGGACATAGGTAACTAACACCGTGACACGAGTATTTTATATATAAAGAGTTTAATCAGGATCAATCTAATAGCTCCACAGAAAAAAGATTTCTTGAAATGAGAAATAATCCTCTTGAAAAAATAAAAAAAATAAAAAAAAACCAGAAAATAATTTCTTGTTTTTAGTAAATGTTCTTGAAAATATAAACCAGTATTCTTAATTTAAATATATTGCTTTTAAATTAAGAATGCTGATAATCTGTTCTCTAGCGTTTATAGTAAGAGGATTAATCCTTGCTTTAAGGAAACCTTTTTTTCTGTGTATAATTCAGAAGACAACTTAATTGTATCAGAAAAGGATAGCTATGATAAAGATATTTTAACCGTTCATTACCTTCGGAATTTTCTTGTCTCCAAAGATATTATTATGTTACTTTTTATAATATTTTTGGAACCTAATATTATGGTGTACTAGCATATAGATCAAGTTCAAACGCACGTAACAACAAAAAAAACGTTCAATGACGAACATTTCGTTACACAAGCAATTACCAGTGAATTGTGACGAAAATCCTATTGTTGATCAATGATCATCATTTTATACAAACATTTTGATGTAGAGGCAAACATATATCATTTAAATATTATGTTGACATAGGTAATAAAGGTATAGGTATATATAGTTATTAAAGTTCAATGATTTACTGGTCACACAATTGAGGCACTGGATTAAAACACAATGTTTTGTGTAGTGGGTCTTTAGGGTCGTGAATCTATTCCATCACATTAAAAAGGAAAAAATATTGGAGCCTACTCAATAGATATTACTTTAAGAGGAAAGGGTAGGGAGCTCTCTCCATACAAACGTAGTCGACTGTTTCCTCCCTGGAAAATGACACTAGAGCAAATATTTTTGTTGCATAAAACTTATAACTGCCATGACCATGCTATGTTTGATGACCCCTATGTTTTTTTTTGTATTTTAAATCTTATTTTTTATGATAGTTAGAAAATGCAAAAACCAAGACATAGGGGCATAGTCATGGCAGTTACAGGTTTTATGCAACAAAAATATTTGTGCTAGTGTCGACGTTTGTATGGAGAGAGCGCTGGACCCTTTCATCTTAAATGACGGTATAGAAAGATTGAATTTTAGAATACAATGTTAGAGCTTCTGCTTGGCTGCAGCTTCTAGCTGAGGTCGACCTAATGCGATAAAGCTGGGTCAGCACACGACTCCTCTTTTATGTTTTTGTTTTTTTCCTTTTTTGGTAATTTTTTTATTGTCATTTTCATTCCTTCCTGCGATTGTCGTGTATTTATACTCAAAAAATGCTTTCCTTCTTCTTGGTTTGCCTACCTGATCTCAATGTGAACCTGTCCCGATCTCTTCTGCGTGAAAGTGAGGTCCGTGTAGTCGCTCCATACTGAGAAAGCTTTGGCAAGTTCGGCATCGACTTCAGCCCGGTTCAGCTTCGACGGATACTTGGAGATCTTGTACGTAAGGTTCTTGACACGCCATCTTGAACCTAACAAATGTAAAAAAGTTTAAAATAAGTAAAATAATTTAACACAGACAAACAAACACAGGGTTGCAGGTTCGATTCCCGCCTCGGACAAGTATTTATGCTTAGATATTTGTCTGTGTTTTTATGTATTATAAATATGTATTTACAAAAGAAAAGTATTTATGTAGTATATCTGTTATCTAGCACCCATAACTCAAGTCTTTTACTTAACTTGGGGCTAGGTGACGATGTGTAGAATGTCCTGCAATATTTATTTTATCTATTTATTTGCAATTTAAATGTTTTAATCGCGGTTCTTTGATGAAGAAAATTACAACTAAATACGTAATTAATTAAACTATGTGAAGTTTAAAATAACAATACTTCACCATAAAACAAATGTGTACCTACTTAATAGAAAAACTGTACTGACCACAGCACGATACCTACTGTTAGATACTTATGAGTTTCAAACACGCTACCTAAAAGATATTCCAAAGTTTTCTTTGAATAAATTGTTATAGTGAGTTTGACCTTAAAATATAAGGACTAAAAATAGAAAATAAAGACTGCATGGAACCTTACCTTGTAGAGCGTATCTTTTGGCACGACTCTCTCCAAATCCTACTTTATCTCTAACACCACATCTTGGCAGTGACATTACTTGTGCTGTTTCTTCATCCAATTCACCTGCAAAAACAAAAAAAGAAAATGTAAAATTATATGTTTAAATTGGTGCCTTGTTGTACTGTTAATACTATAATATTTGCGTCATAAGTCCACTATCAGTTTGCTACCATAATACTATCAACAAGTATTGGACTTACGACCTTCTTCTAATAGGCGTTACACACAAACATAAATACTTGAATGAAAAGTACTCAGTGTGATTATTATTTTCAACATGTTAGCTAATGTCTTTAGTTGGCCGAGTGGTATAGGCCGCCACCCGCTACACCAACCGACGACGTGGGATCGATTTACAGGTTGCGTTGTTATAATGTTCAAATAGTGCTGCACAGGATTGTAAACGTTACGGTGCCGGTAGACTTTTAAACGTTGATTGTACCTACAGTGTAGAAACAATCAAGTTTAAAATGCGTCTATTTTTGAAGTGAAAACTTCTTTAGCGGCGTTGAGCACTTTTTCTGTAATGGGTATAAAATCTTAAACTCGCGTCAGGACACGTGACCTGATCGAAAAAGCGTAAGACGGATGGAGAGTAGACAGCTATCCCCTCTCTACGGCGCGGCGAAAATGTATGCCTGGGCCTACTGTTTTTAATTTGGCTGTGAGTGTATTAAGACGTACATATGGTATTTTTTAACGGACGACTATTGACGGACGACAAATGTCGGACGACAAATGTCGGACGACTATTTGTCGGACGACTATTGACGGACGACAAATGTCGGACGACTATTTGTCGGACGACTATTGACGGACGACAAATGTCGGACGACAATTTGTTGGACGACAAATGTCGGACGACTATTTGTCGTCCGACTATTTTTTTTTTTTCATCTAAAACTCTTTTTGCGTATGTTCTCGCGACATATGAGATTTTTTTTTATATAACCAATTGATGGTTACGAGGAAGTAATTACACAAACACATTGACCAAAACCGCACGCGGAAAACTTTGAATAAACAGGAACAATGCTCCATTGATTAAACCATACAGTTAAACTATGACACGACTAGCAGTCTAATTCGAACTGATTATTATGGATTTATTATGATAAAATGACGCTCAACGTTTACCAAAACTAAATAATCATTTGATAATTTTTCCACTCTACTTATCAGTATCCAAACTGCAGGCACAGGCTTACGTGAGACAAATTTAAGTATTGTTAATTTGATCGTAAATGTCTCAATCAAGTCATCATACGATGATGTTGGTCTGAGACCAAAGAACTCGTGCAGTGACCGACATTGAATTATTTATGTCTACTTATTATGTGTAAGTCGCGATGCGTTATTTGCTTACATAATAACATTGGCTTCAATCACAGTAGAGTCCAATAAACTACTTCTCGTGTCAAGGCACGTAGTCGTACATACACAGGCGATACCAACTCTGCCCACATAATTCTACGGTGTTTGAATCGTTTACCATGATCGTGTATATATAAATTGCTTTGTCAATGTGTGGTTTATAATAGCCATGATGAGAAGTACCAAGGTTACTGAATCGCAGAGCGTATACAACTCTGTAACTACTGGTCACTGGGTCGATACGGTAAGACTCATACTCGTTGAATACGTATCCATATCTTCATGAAACTTTATATTAAATAGGTAAAATGATTAGAACGATTACTTCAGTCCCGGATATAATAGTAGATAAATAGGTAAAAACACTCTTCGACCGGATATAGATTTAATTTCCAGTTATTTTGTCGGAAATTATAGATAACTACATAATCAGTTGCTTACGATTCCATTATCATTTGAACAACATATAACCTAATATATTTGTAGATTATTTGAACGAATTGGTAGAATACAAAGAAAATTATAATGTGTAAATAGGTATCTAGACACGCAAAAGATCACAATATTAAAATAATACAAGGTTAGGTTAGTGATATGTAAGTAAAATAATAGGTTACAACTCTAACCTTTACCTATATCACGTTGATATAACGATATCAAAAGCTAGTAGTTAAGCATAAAGTACAAGGATATTAAGACCGGATACCGCAGACGTAACATCAATTACATCAACCTCTGTAATTCTAGAAATGCATCATAATTTGCATGTTACAGTCATCGGCATATTTCTCTCATGCAGCGTGATACCATAGATTGCGTTTAATTAATTGTAATTACTTTCATTATGATGTGTTGCAATGTTATAATTAATTTAATTAATATATTTTGCTTTATATTTTTAAGTAGGTAAATTTATTTAACCATTTTATCATATACTTACTTATTGTGTATATTAGAAGTTCAATAAAATTGTTAAAAATGATAAGTTGGTATTTTTTGTGGTTATAAAAATAATAACAAAATGCATTAACTTAACCTTCAGCTATTGTAATACAAAGAAGATTAGGTAATGAGGCCTAGAATCTTACGAAATATGAAATTGATCACGGAGTAAATAGTTTCTTTAACTTTCACTTGTCGCGATTGAATTATCGTTACAATTTTCTGTTGTAGACCTACTTTTATATTTCCTTATTTGATTTAAATAAACAATATCTAGAAAGGTGTCAATAATAGCTTTATCTAATATTAGTCTTATCAGTCAATAAATATTTGGTATGTAAAATTTCTAAATCTAAGTATTTAACGGAGATATAGGTAGTAATCAAATAAGTATATTTTTTATTTGAGACTACTATGCCGTCACTTATTTACAAGATATTATTAAGGTTTCGCATATCACAGTTAGAAATATTAGAAAAACTATGCCATAAAAAAATGATTGTCTTTGAAGTCGGTTTCCGGACGAAAATTTTGTGTGATAACGTCATTAAAAAACGATGAAAATCTTTTTTTTTTATTGCGGGCTGTGCTGTGCTGTGTGATGTCATTGTCACGTTTCGGGAACGCGACAAGGATGTTACCGGAACGTGACAATGACGTCACACTTTTTGTGAAAGATGTTCATCAATTTATTAGACGCTATCACGGCAAAAACGAGTGATCTAATTCACTTACCTGTAGCATTAAGACCCGCGAAGCTTTGGAACTCGGCGATGGCTTTCTTCCACGAGCTCTCGTCCATGATGTGGCCGCTGGAAGGGTTCCGAACCGAAGGACTCAGGTACCCGTACTGGGCTAGGTACATCTGGAAGTATGCATCATCATCAGCCTGCCGTATCCATTAAGGATATGGGCTCTATCAAATGATGAAAGTATTGTAGCATTTACCCCTTTACCTTTCACTGTTTAATTCTATTAAATTTACTTCTAAACTACGAAGTGCTGAAATATCATTAAATGTTAGGTTAGTTTCAAATACAACACTTTCATTCATTAGAGTGACCCATAACTACTAATATCTATAATTACTGTGCTTAAACTAAATTCCTTATTTAGCATATTAATTTAAATGATGATGATGCCTCCTTGACCGATTTCGGCCACAGTGACTATTTCTGGCAAACTATGCAGAAGAAGATGACAAGCTTCGATGTTCAGCAGCTCCGCTAAGGTGTGCTGTTGGGTGACTGGCGTACCCGATTTTTAATTATCACTATCACTACATAGTATAAAATAAAGTCACTTTTCGCCGTCCCCATGTCCCTATGTCCCTTTGTATGCTTAGATCTTTAAAACTACGCAACGGTTTTGGATGCGGTTTTTTTAATAGATAGAGTGATTAACGAGGAAGGTTTTTAGATATAAAATAATAATTTAAAATATACCTTCATCAGATAGCTATGTATTATCTGTTGGAATGGAGTTATGTATTTGTGTTAGGATTATAACATGTCCAAAATTCATATATCGTTACGTATTTGAGGTACAGTTAGGGATGATTGCAGAGATGCCGTTTATCTCATCTAAGCCAAGTAACACTATCTCGCATCACAGCAAGGTTACCTGTCCATTGTTTATTGTCATGGTACCTACTTACCACATGATAAGGATAACACGAAACACGTTGTCGACACGATGTGAAAATTCTTATCGGAGACATTTTCTTTTAATTAAATCTTTAATAACCAAGTAGTCGAAAACTTTTTAGTGTTTGCATGATTTCGTTTACATTTTCACAGGTTTAAATTGGGCTGATTTGTAATGGTATTTTTTATGGTTTTACTTATCAATAGGACATTTTCTACAACCATTTTCTACAATTAATTAATTAAATTAATTAATTTAAAAAAGCTAGGAACCGTAACTGCCGTAAAAGACGCAATCCATCGAGTGGTTTGGAAGATATGAGGAATAAAGAATATTACAAACATAAAAGATACATACAAAAAATCATAACCCTTTCTTTGCAGTCGGGTAAAACTCTGTATATTGTAAAAGACATGAAGTATTTTGCTAAACGAGGCTCTTACTAATACTAGCATAGATATTTTTTCGTGTAATACTTAACTGGAAGACATAAGCAACCTTGGGTGGTGTATCTAGGCAGCGTTGGGTTGCGTGCTTTGCATTCTTATGTGCAAGCGCAAATCTCCGACCGGCACCGACACAGGTGCCTTTGCTTTGTTTCCTCTTAGGGAATTCAATAAAAAGCCAACGACCATTTCATGCAATATCTCCAAAAGTCTATGTTTACTACTGTCTCTAAATATTTACAGAATATCAAACATATTTTTCTAAAAAACAACTTATTTGCTGAACATAAAAATAATATGTCAGTTAAGATATCATCAAACCTAAGTTATTGCCCTCTGTTCAAATAAGTTTTCTCATTAAACGGACGTGATGTGCGTGCGTATTCGAATCTTGCTTATTTTTATTTTATTGTCAATATTTTCTTAAAATTCACTTTAAAGGTGAAAATAAATAAAATAAATTCGAATGATGGAGTGTCCACTGTGCATGTCGATGAACCTTACCTACCTGAATACAAATGATGTGGGCTATCAATGACTATACCGCAAGTCGTTCGGATTTGAGGTGTGTCCAATTCCAGAGTAAGAATCGGGCATTGACTCTTACCTACCGTTGTCCATGAACTCATCGACTTTAAAATGCTAAGAAACGTAATCATTGCCCGCTCCATCGAAATCATTTTGATACCAATAACTTAAAAAAAAAACGTTTAAGTCTTTTAGAACTTACTTTGCCGTCTAGTCACACAAATGAATCAAAATAATGAAAAAAGGATTTATCCCATTCGTAATTTATTAAGGACTTTAGTGATAAGAAGTTCGTTCCAGATGCTCCATATAGTTATACTAGCTGCCCTCCGCGGTTTCACCCGCGTAACTCCCGATCCCGTGGGAATATCGGGATGTAAACTATCCTATCTCTCAAGTTGGATCGAACTGCACATGGTGTGCGAATTTTATTATAATCGGTTAAGTGGTTTAGGAGTCCATTGAGGACAAACATTGTGACACGAGATTTATATATATTAAGATAATCTTTACCTATTAGTTAAGAGTCGATTTTATTGGAGGTCTTGGAACTTGAGCAATTTGCTGCTCACTCGAGGTGCATTTCTGTTCATCACTCTGAAGATTCATTAGATCATCACCAATTTTTTATGGGACCACCCTATCTAACACAAAAATGATAATCTCAATCGATTCATAATTAGAGAAATGATCGCGTAACATTCATACAAAATAACTTGAGATCCTTTTTTGAAGTTAAAAAGGCGACGAAGCTTATGAAGTTGTCTCGTTGCCAAACTATACATAACAGATTTGTAAGAAAGTTAATTGTTGAAGCATAGTGGGCGATAATAAAGTATAAGCGTATCAGGGTCAGTGTGTCCCGTGTGTAACGGGCGTCTGTCAGAACAGGCCCGCGGGCTGTGATGTTGCCGAACTACATACCTACTTATTTTATGCAAATTTTACCGCCTCCGGGGACTTCGAACGGTACGAATTATCGCGCACCATTGCTAAGCACCAACGCTAATTGCCAAAATCCTTTTCTGAAATTGACCTAAACAAATCGTTGGCTCGTATGCGTTAGAAAAATGCGAAACTATTCTTAATAACAAGTGTAGAAGCTACTAAGAATTTAATGTCTGTAATGAATGGTTTCATTACAGACATTAAATTCTTAGTTGTTAAATTAAATTTCAGTTAAATGTTCATTTAAATATTAAAAAGATAAACTTTAAATAAAATGACACACGGACAGACGGATAAGAGAGTGATCTTATAAGGTCCTTTTTTACCGTTTGAACCCTAAAAATATCCCTTTTATCATTTACAGAAGTAAGAGTGAGAGATGTGGTCAATATTGCTATCTAAAACTGATCTTACCAAGCAAGAACATAAATCATTTTTTAATTTGGTTTAAATGTGTCTATATCTTAACCACACGGAGACAAAATGAGTCACCTACTGACACACCGATGCGACTCACAACTTCTACAACCTTGCAAGGTATTGACCCTACTTTTACTAATTTAGGTGATTTTTTAATTCAATTCAACCCTTGTTATTTTGCATCGTAAGGACTGAACCCAGTTGGAACTAGACAGGGAAAAGTTGAAAGATGGGAAGAAAGCCTTTAAATAAATAAAATAAATGAATAAATATTGCAGGACATTCTACACATCGCCATCTAGCCCCAAGCTAAGTAACTAGACTTGTGTTTTGGGCTTGTGCCTTTGCCCTGCAGTGGGACGGAATAGGCTAAAAATCTATACTTACTTAATGTTATAAAGATAAAGAGTTTGTTTGTTTGTTTGCTGCGGGGCGAATTTCATTCTTAAATTTTTTATGATATAAGTATATTCTAAGGGTTTTGTTTCGAACAAGTAATATAATCATAGATAAGTAGGATATAATTTCGTCACACATTCTAACTTACTCATTTTATAAACCAAAGACAAGGCTAAGTTCGTGGCATGCCTCCTTTGTTTGGTTTATGCGTAAGTAAATGTATTTATCGATATCCATACCTTGCACTTATCACGTCGTAGTAACAGTTAGAGGTACCTGTCAATGACCTACCCATTGTCTTTTCAGGGTCAAATATTATTGATTCATCCTTTTAGAGCTTTAACCAACGTACCTACTTACTTATTACTAATACTAACATACAAAACAAAAGAAATATATTCTGAGATAACGATACCGTTATGAAAACGAAAAATTTATGAAATAGGTACCTATATAGAGGTGCCTAGAGTACACTATATCAAATATTTCACAGCTCTACGAAGGGATTAAAAAAAACTGGTTGCCTGTAAAGTCGGTATACGGGCGAAAGTTTTACGTGACAACAACTGTGCTCGAGTGGAAGGGACGCGTGCCTTTCACTTTTTATGTCTGTCTCTCTCGCTCTTAGGCGGGCTAACCATGCCCGAGTGGAAGGGACGCGTGCCTCTCACTCGCTCTCATTGTGAGCGCATAACGTCAGCGGAGCGTAACGCAGTTTCTTGAAGTGTCACCCGGCAAATCAATTTATAAAACGTTGTCACGTCAATAACCCAACCCTAAAATAACTTTCCAAAAAGGTTGTGTGTGTTTGTGATTTGTATTGCTAAAGTATGGTCTAATTAAGAAGAATTCTTTAATTATAAATGTATAGAATAATGTATGTGGCGGCGTCTATACTACCTGGATAATCACTTCTGACATAAATATAATCTACATAAATAACAATCGAACATTAATCTTAACCCAATGACGTTGAATTTATGATTTTGCATACCACAGTAATTGTGTTACGTAATAAGCCATACAGCCTTCGTTTCGCAATGTTATTTGTTATTCATCCACGCGTTACAAAAAAGGCGCAATAAGTTCAAATGTGCATGATATTATGATGGGACGATTATTTATCAGTAGTTTAGCTAGATCATGCAAGCCATGAGGGCGTAGTGCCTATAGTATGTATTTAATGCCACCTCTATACCTACAAATGGTACTACGTTATAGCATGAATCGTTATTACGGTAGTGACATTAGATCTCGTTTACTATAAATCGTAGTTCGGACGCAATGATCTCCTGCGTTTCATCAGGAATATGAATAATCTTAATAAAATACCTTTGTTATAAAAATTAGTTAATTTATCTCAAACTAGCAGCGATCCGCGGTTTCACCCGCGTAACTCTCGATCCCGTGGGAATATTAAAATATACAATAGCCTATAGCTTTCCTCGCCAAATGGACTATCCAACACAAAAATAAATTTTCAATTCGATCTAGTAGTTCCTGAGATTAGCGCGTTCAAACAAACAAACAATCAAACTCTTCAGCTTTATAATATTAGTAAGTATAGATCAAAATATATTATTTTCTATTTGCCATTACGTAGTCTGTATAACGTTACAGATAAGCGTGTGTCATACGAGTACATCAATAGAAACAACCTGGAAAATCTTAATTTTTTTATGACTGTAGTAAAAATAAGTAGGTCAGATAAACACATTTCTTTATTTTTATTATTCATAGGTATGTGAACTTTGTTTAAAACTCATTCACCTACAATTGCATTATCTTTTCATTTAGGATAGATCCCGGACTTTTCATTATTATGTGGCTATTATTTAATTCTATAGATTGTTTTCTAATTCTGTCTGTTCTATTTTCATTTTCATTTATTTTTTGTTTTGTAATTATGTCTACCTAATATTTGTTTTCTTGTCAGTGTGCTTTTCTAATAAATGTCTATTCTATTTTATTTAATTTGAGTTGAAAATGACGCAATATAGAGTAATATATACGTTTCAATATTTTCCATTGGATGATACCTTCATTTTATCATTCACTATAATATCTACGAGCTCTCTTTATCTATAACTTTGAATAGCCGTAGTAAACACGTCGACAAGTGTCACGCAATCATCAACCAATTCCAGGAAATGGCATCTGCTCTAGCGTCGATCTCACCGATATTAACTACTGAGAAAAATGTCACGTGCAAATATTCTAAACATATCAAAATAATAAAATCTTAAAGTTAGGATGCCCTGTCTTGAACAGGTTTTATTCGTAAATTCGACTATGACGCAAATCAATCGTACGTCTGAATTAATTAAGATAAGTAGCTATGATGACGCGTTTTAAAGATGCACCTAATTGATGTGTAAAAATGTAAGCAATGTAAACAAAGAACTAATGATAACGATCATAATGAACTGTAATAAATCATAGATGGATCAATCTAGTTATGATGCAAATAACCCACAGTTCTACTCTACACGCAAACTTCATTCCTGATCTTCTGTCACTATTATTGTTACGTTTTTTATTTGTAAACAGGTGGATTGGCTCGTGCTTCACACTACAAGTGTAGAGAACAAAGTTGGAAAGATATAATGTCAGTATGTTTGAGGTTTTGCGAGGGATAGAATATAATTATGTATGATTTGTTGTCTTTAGTTATAGTAATTGGTTTGTAACCGTTATAATTAAAGTAAAATAAATAAATAAAAAAACTGGTTGCCTGTAAAGTCGGTATACGGGCGAAAGTTTTACGTGACAACAACTGTGCTCGAGTGGAAGGGACGCGTGCCTTTCACTTTTTATGTCTGTCTCTCTCGCTCTTAGGCGGGCTAACCATGCCCGCGTGCCTCTCACTCGCTCTCATTGTGAGCGCATAACGTCAGCGGAGCGTAACGCAGTTTCTTGAAGTGTCACCCGGCAAACCAATTTATAAAACGTTGTCACGTCAATAAATAATTGGCTCGTGCTTCAAACTACAAGTGTAGAGGATCTAGGTCCACCATATCGTTTTAACTTTCAACACCATTTTTTATATAATCTTGTCCTTCGTGCGCATGATCACAAAAAAAACCCGTGAGTTTCTTGTGCTTTTTCTCATTGCTTCCAAAGGCACACATCCTAACTTAGTTTTAAGAATTTTCAATGTGTTTCAGGTGAATTTCAATGAATAAAGAAATTTTGACTTTAACTTTGAAGTTGTAATTTTTTTTCTTTAAGTAAGGTTGTAACGTATAAATAATTGGGTAATTTTTATGATCACCTTAAAAATAAATAATTGAAATGCACTTACAATTGCTAATTTCATTACACAGTTTTTAAAATAAAAATAAAAATGATCACCGAGCACTTGCTACCACTACCACCTGCAGTTTATATCACGCAGTTGCATATGCATATAGTACGTAAGAAGTTATTGACACGTTCTACATACATAATACGTATTAAATTTAGGTACGTAGGTAGATAAATACCTATAGGATGACTGAAGACCTATTTACCTACAATAACTCGTGGAAAATAAAGTGGCTCGTGGACTTGATTACAATTTAACAAGTGTTTACTTAGTTAATTAGATCATATGTAAGTAATCGAGTTATTTATTACTTATTTACGGTTTATGTTAGTAATACTACTTGTGATGGAACTGCGTATGAAAATTTATAAATTATTAATTAAACGAGGCCACCTCATAAATTATTTTTAATATGGCAATTAAATGTATAGAAAATCTTTTTTTCTCGTATACTTGTATGTTTCATCTATGTTTTTAGATCTAAGGCCTCTAACTTAATCGAACGAATGACGATGAAAATATTTGCTTTAGAAAAGTGCATTTTATATTATACTAGCGACCCGCCCCGGCTTCGCACGGCTATATTATGCATGTATTTACATATAAACCTTCCTCTTGAATCACTCTATCTATTAAAAAAACCCCATCAAAATCCGTTGCGTAGTTTTAAAGATTTAAGCAGTCAAAGGGAAATAGGGACAGAAAAGGCGACTTTGTTTTATACTATGTAGTGATGATTTTGTTTTGTTCAAATCTTACAGAAAAAACATAAATTTTACTTGATTAGATAAGTACCTACCTAATGTGATTGTCTAACTACCTATTAATAAGTATTCGCTTAGATTACTTAACGTAGGTATAAAGTTGGTAATTACCAATTTTACAGAACCTAATCACGATGCTAAAGCTAAACCAGCAGAATAGATAATGTGTTAAAAACTCAATGCCTATTTATATTTATTAGACTTTGTTACTCGATTATTGTTACTTTTGCTTTAATCAAAATATCAGCCTTTTTAACCCTTCCAAGTATCTCTCCCGTAGTAGAGATAGGTGGAAAAAATTCCATTCTTACACACTAGGGGGGATACGTTGGCAGTGCACTAGCCAAGTTGTATTTCTAAAAAATCTTTTCTAAGCAGACACTCCCGTGCGAGTTCTGAGACTCGTAGCTCTTGCAGTTTCAGATATTTCATGATGAGTATTTTTCTCTTTTATATACGTTAAATGTGCATATATTAGGTAAACATATTGTTTTCTTTCCTACTCATTTAAAAGCATGTCAATAGGAGCTACAGCTTTACCGTCGCCATGCTAATTACATCAACCTACCTATTTGTGTTTATCTCAAAACGTGAGACGTTTCAGGAATGCGATCTAGCTCAAGATAAACAATCATAAATGCATTTTTAGCTATTAAAATACCTACCTACGCAATAAATCTTTGCTGCACTTAGAATGAATACATATATTATCTTATTAATTGTGTAATCGTCGTATAAACAACGACATCATTAATAATCTTATAGTATTAGAATCTTGGTACTGAATTAAATAGACTTTTAGAGACTTTCGACTTTTTTGCTCAGTAGTTCCTTGGTGTGCAAATCCGCACTTGGTCGGCTTGTGGTCCTTTTTAACCGACTTCAAAAAAAGGAGGAGGTTCTTAATTCGGTTGTATGTATTTATTATGGATGTTCGCGCATAATATCTTCTTTGTTTATCAACCGATTTTGATAAATCTTTTTAAAATAAGATATAGGTTGCCAGTCGGTCTCTGTCAAGGCTCTTTTCCTCAAAAATGGATGGAGAGAGCTAGTTAAAAACTATATAAAAATTATTCTTAATATATATAAATCTCGTGTCACAATGTTTGTCCTCAATGGACTCCTAAACCACTTAACCGATTATAATAAAATTCGCACACCATGTGCAGTTCGATCCAACTTGAGAGATAGGATAGCTTACATCCCGATATTCCCACGGGATCGGGAGTTACGCGGGTGAAACCGCGGGTGAAACCGCGGAGGGCAGCTAGTATAATATAAATTACGTGTCACGTTGTTTGTGCGCGATGGACTCCCAAACTACTTAACCGATTTTAATCAAATTTGCACATCGTGTACAGTTTGATCCAACTTGAAAGATAGGATAGCTAACGTCCTAATTTATCCCGATATCGGTAGTAACGCGGGTGAAACCGCGGAGCGCAGCTAGTTGGTCTATAAGTTCTTATTATGTATAAAAAATTACTTTCTAAGTCAACGTTATCAAAAGATATAGCCAACCATATCTAGATTTCCGTTTTAGTTAGTGAGTACCATAAATAGCTCACTTAATTTTAATTTTTGCCGTTTAGCCGACTAACCACTGCAAATGGTGTATGTTTTTTTATACATGTGCACGGAACCCTCCTCAGTGTGTAGGTCCGATTCGCACTTGACTGTTTTTTTAATAAGTAAGTTGTTATACACATCATTCTAAATAATTTATCAAGTAATACTAATAACTTTGAGATTTTCAATTACAACAGGCAATATTTAGTTGTAATCATTGCAATAAATAGTTGGGTCGGTATTTATGCAATATACTTTACTCATAATTTTATGAATCGCGTCATACATAATAGACAATTAATGGACAATTTACTTCCTGTAAAATTATGGTACAATATTAAAATAACACATTGCCCTCCTTTGCATCGTGAAATCGGGTAAAAAAATGGTTGTCTGTAAAGTTGGTTTACGGACGATAATTTTAGGTGATAACGTCATAAGAAAACGATGAAAATATGAGATTTTTTTTTATTTTGCTAAATATATATTTTTTTCTTTTTTTAACTTTAGATAAGCCTTCTATTCGTCACTCGTCACCATAATACAAGCCCAGATGAGCGATATTTTTATTAATTATGTACTCTCATGTTGCCATGACGTCATGCGTCCCATGAACATGACACTTATATGTGAATGCAGGTGTTCCATCAATTTACTAGACATTATCATGTCAAAATTAGAACAACAATTGATTTTATATTTTATGAACGTTGCAAGCGGATATAACTACTTTAATCCAAGCTTAACCCTAATCACTATCATAGACTGTTACTCATCCGTCTTAGCACTGGGATAATTGTAACTAATTGCATTGTGATTGTCAAAAGATTAAAATAGACTATATCGCGTGTGAATCTCCACTTTTCCATCATAGAATGTTAGAAAATGTTTTTTACACCGACTGCGGTCAGCCCTTTGTCCGGGCATCACGTTTGTCACGTGGCAATCGGCACATTGTTTCTACTTTCATATATAATCGACTTTGATCTGATGATTGCTTGTCTATCATCAGCTGTATCTACACGTGTACCTTTAAGATCCTAATAATCTTTGATTATTGTTGTTAATAAAGACTAGATTGCTTAATGACCTTCTTGATTCGTATGTTTAGTTTAATCTCCATCTGTGCATCTATCTTTATCTTAATTTCTTCAGATAATTTAGTATGCTTACAATTTATGTCTATAGGTAAGTATATGGGATTTTATGACATTTGTGTAATCTTCTACCTACATGGACCTTCGGTTAAAGCCAAAACAAACCTGACTCACTTGACTGCAAATAACGATAATTTTGTTCAAACAAAATGTAAAAAAAAAACGAATCTAAGGTGACTCAAGAGTCTTATTACGTCCATGCAAGAATCTAAGTTTCTGAATACGATTGTTTTCTGAGCCTAGGAAATGAACCTCTTTGATTCGAACATTGTTTTATACTGTCCATTATTATCGCATTATTTCGCATACAAAGTGATTTGATGAGCAATGTGATCAGGTGTGACAATAAGCATTGGTATCAGCGGAGGTATAGTGGTATAGGCGGCCATGGCGCGCGTATTGAAGGCCGCCGACCGCTTCCTGCGTGCGTGATACGCATGCGCCAACAACTGCTGCCATCAACCACCACAACACCAACAACAATCTTAAATACTTTAAAAAAGAAAAGTAATATTTTTTTACTTTAGCTCCTAAATATTCACAATGTCCTTGTTTGTTTATTTTAAAACATGAAACGCTACCCGCTTGCTCATCTTCATCAATGTTCCGCGAAATGCTCGAAAAATAGCCATTTAGTTATTATGTTGAACCGCGAATCGTGACCAGGGTTAAATACTAAAACGGTCGCAGCCGGTGGCATTGTTCTCCAAAATATTTTGTTTTTATCAGGACTGGCAAACGACCTGAGCTGATTTATCTTCCAAATGTAGAGTCACGAAAAAACGTATTTTTGTAGAGAGTAGGAACAAAATAACAAATGTTTTTAACAGCTGTCATATCTTAAACATTTTATTGAAGTGTAATTCCGAATCGTCACGCGTAAATATTTAACCAACATATATTTATTATCTATAGTACATACCTATCGTTTCAGAAAATCAAGTTGAATACACCTAAAGCTTAGTCCGGCAGTTCATTGTTCCTCTAAACAGAGGAAATTTTATGTGAGATGTCCGCACGATTGACAGGACACGAGTCGAATTTTTATTTCGCATTAAAGAATCGAGCAAAAGTGATGGAAACAAAGAGCTTCTTGGTGCTTTCTGGCTAGGCTATTGTTCTCCGTTTGAATATTTGCGAGGAGAATGACCCACCATAAAAGGGTAGGGTACATTTAATAATAACAGTGGTTGTTTGAAATGCAGCAAACTTCCTGAGCCAGGACAATGTAACTTGACATGTTTATCACGTGACTAGGATGTAGCAGGTACAACGACCTACAAATAAATCTTTGTCAACAAACTAATTTCGAGTAAGGCACGTGTATGCATGCAAAAATTCAGGTTCTCTTTTACTGGTTCAACGAGCTTTTAGGATCAAAGAAACCGCTTAGAATGGATGCTATTTTTTTAATGTTTACTTACTTGGGTACTTACTGCAGATATCGTGACGGAAACCAATGTTCAAGCCACAATATCGTCTGCACCGAACTGTAACTTAGCAACGATTTCAGCAGTTCAATACTAAAAGCATGGTTATTGACTTCGCTGCAAAGTTTTACTATATCAATCAAGACTTTTGAATAAATTAACCTACAATTTTTTTAAATATTGAGTGACTATCCGTATCTTTACCATCAGTGATGTAACGCAATACTGACAACTTATTTTATGGTACTATTTTACAATAACCTCTATTTCTTAAAAGTACCTATAATTTTTATTAATATTTTTGATTGTTTTTTATCTTTTCCAACAATTTTTTTATTTATCTAAAATTATAGAATTCAAAGTCCTGACTTTTATATCAACATATAATTAAGCTAAAATGTGATGAGAAGAGAGAAGACGCATGTAACTAGAAGAGTGATGAGTATGAATGTAGAGGGAAGGAGAGGAAGGGGACGACCGAAGAAAAGATGGATGGACTGCGTGAGACAGGACATGAGAGAGATGAATGTGAACGATGAGATGACGACTAATAGGAGTAAATGGAAGAAAAAGACATACTGCGCCGACCCCAAATAAATTGGGATAAGGGCAGGAAGATGATGATGATGAATTAAGCTAAAATTTGGCATAGGGATAGCTGTTATTTATAACGTAGCATCCGCTAAAATAAGGTTTTTGTATAATTTAACTTTAAAATTAAATGTAGGTACTAAGGTTTTTAAGTAATAAATCTTATATACCTACCTAATTGTGTGTCAATTAAGTCACCATTTCCTAATTATAGCCTTGTAACCGGTCTTCGTTGGTAATCCCGTAACTAGTTTTTATATACATTACAAGTTTTTATCCAATAACAATTAAATGTCAATCAACACAATCACGGCTCAAAGTTTATACCTACGTGTTCCTGTCAGGAAAACGGATTAGGTATTTCTTTAGTGTTATTTTCAAAGTCTTCACTTATTTTATATTTAATCGCACGGTAAGTCTATAAATCTTATTCTATGCTATCTAACAGCAAAATCTGTTCGAATTTTAAAGAGACTTAAAGCCAACAGCAATATATGAATAAACTGGAACTCGACCATTAAAAAAAAGACTGCCGCCTTAAACACAAGTATTTTGCAACTTTTTATTAGTTTACTAATTATTTTATTTTACTCGCCACTGTGATAAAAAACGTCATACAATACGCGTGTGGATTATTGATCATTGCCTTTCGGCTTTTTAACGCGCTCGCGTCGTAAACCTCCTCTATGCAATGATCAATTGACTTGTATCGTAATGTACTAAAAATATAATTTATTTATAATTTTTTAAACAAAAGTTTTGAATGTTTATTTTGAAAATTATCTCGACTTTTCGGCAGGGCAACGTGATTCTACACGCGACATGCACGGCAGTTGTAACTCTATCAAAACGTTGAGATACCTAATTTAAAAAAAAATAATAATAATGAATATACATGGTGTAAGTAAGAGTGTACTTGTATCATCACTACATAGTATAAAACAAAGTCGCTTTTTCTGTCCCTATTTCCCTTTGTATGCTTAGATCTTTAAAACTACGCAACGGATTTTGATGCGGTTTTTTTTAATAGATATAGTGATTCAAGGAGGGTTTATATGTATAATACATGCATAATATAGCTGTGCGAAGCCGGAGCGGGTCGCTATATAAAATAAAAGCTACATGGAAAGTAATTAACGCTGAAACAGGGAGAGTCCCAAGAATAAACACCGAGTTTAATTGAATATAAAGCGTGTAAGTAAAGAGTGAACTTGTATTATTGACCGAACGAGCGAAGCGAGAGAGGTCTAGTGTTGAGAAGGGTCGGTCGCTCGTATGTTTGTATGTTTGTATGTTTGTATGTTTGTATGTTTGTTCGACGATAACTTGAGTACCGTTGCTCTGATCTTCATGATTTTTGGTATACAAGTAGTTGAGGTCCATAGAATTTTTAAGTTCGAACATGAGCAGGATCGGTCAGGGGGTTACGGAGATAGGGGTCCAAAAGGGGATCTACCTATATGGCACACAAACTATACTGCAAATATACCCGAGTGGGGTATCAAATGAAAGGGCGTAACTTCGGTGACAATAATATGGTACCATGGAACTGATCTGATGATAGAGCTGGAGGGAATCTGCAGGAATTATCTCATTATCCATACTTCATAGTTCATTCATTCAAACTACTCGTCAAGAATCGCCTTGACGAGTAGTTTGTCTTTCAATGGTAACCAGGGTCTGATGATGGAACTGGAAGGTGGTCATAGGAACTTCGCAATGAAACGACACAACCACATCGAGTTTGGGCTCGTTAGAATCGTCTTGACAAGTAGTTTGTCTTTCAATGGTGACCAGGGTCTGATGATGGAACTGGAAGGTTGTCATAGGAACTTCGCAATGAAACGACACAACCTCATCGAGTTTGGGCTCGTTAGAATCGTCTTGACGAGTAGTTTGTCTTTCAATGGTGACCAGGGTCTGATGATGGAACTGGAAGGTGGTCATAGGAACTTCGCAATGAAACGACAGAACCCCATCGAGTTTGGGCTCGTTAGAATCGCCTTGACGGGTAGTTTGTCTTTCAATGGTAACCAGGGTCTGATGATGGAATTGGAAGGTGGTCATAGGAACTTCGCAATGAAACGACACAACCTCATCGAGTTTGGGCTCGTTAGAATCGTCTTGACGAGTAGTTTGTCTTTCAATGGTGACTAGGGTCTGATGATGGAACTGGAAGGTTGTCATAGGAACTTCGCAATGAAACGACACAACCCCATCGAGTTTGGGCTCGTTAGAATCGTCTTGACGAGTAGTTTGTCTTTCAATGGTGACCAGGGTCTGATGATGGAACTGGAAGGTGGTCATAGGAACTTCGCAATGAAACGACACAACCCCATCGAGTTTGGGCTCGTTAGAATCGCCTTGACGGGTAGTTTGTCTTTCAATGGTAACCAGGGTCTGATGATGGAACTGGAAGGTGGTCATAGGAACTTCGCAATGAAACGACACAACCCCATCGAGTTTGGGCTCGTTAGAATCGCCTTGACGAGTAGTTTGTCTTTCAATGGTGACCAGGGTCTGATGATGGAACTGGAAGGTGGTCATAGGAACTTCGCAATGAAACGACACAACCTCATCGAGTTTAGGCTCGTTAGAATCGTCTTGACGAGTAGTTTGTCTTTCAATAGTAACCAGGGTCCGATCTAACATATTAAGTTATCAAAGACCAAAAAGTATAAAATAAATTAATAGAATAAAAAACTAAAAAAAACACGCTTTAATAAAAAAATTCCAACTAAAAAATAGAAAATAAAATCTAATAAATTTGGATTAAGAATATTGTACTTAAATAGTAAGCGTGTTACATTGTGATTGCAAAAGAAAAATAACGAAGGTGTAGCATCACAAATTCACAATGTAACACGCTTACTATTTACAATATTCTTAATCCAAATTTATTTAGATTTAAAATTTATAGAAATTTATTACTTTGCCCCAAATCGTCCGAACTCTCTTTGCTTCATTTCCTATAATTATTTATTTCATAATCATGGGCTGTTTTACAATAATAGTGGTGGATAGTATTAAATAGTAGGAATGTTCGGTTCTAGCCGATCTAGAGACTCTGATAATTATAAAATTTGTGACTCATTTTTTTATAATTTTTATTGACTTGTTATATTTTAGTTTAGGGACTTATTACAGGACATATTGGCCTCAAACTTCTCTAATATATTCTCGTTCTCGAGCTTGTCTTCTCGTTTCCTCTTACGTAACATTATGATAAGTAGATACATAAGGAAGGAAGGAAAGGAATTACTATCTTCTGGATATTATGTTGGACACATTCAAAATGTCTTGAGTAAAAATAAAGAGTAAACGGATGTCCAGGGTGTGATGATTGAGCTGGCCTATGCTTTTAGAACTTAATAACAACAACAAGTTATGCCTATCGTGTTTGGATTCTCTAAATCAGCCAATGTCAGATAATAGCGATACTAGGCACCTATCATTCAAATAAGATAGACCTGTCGTATTTGGAGTCTTTCGTCGTTATATTATACATTTTAGTACTTTACGCTGAAATATAATAAACGCTGAAAAAAACTCGTGAGGTCTCAGTTCGGGGCGAACTACTAGTATTATATTTGTTTAAATTGCAGTTACATTTATCGAATGAATTCGCCTTGCGGCTGGCCGGTGCTCTATGACCTAGAACTTGGCGGGCAACCTAACTGGTTTTATGATTCACTGTCAGATTCTGAGAAACGTTCACATTTTATTACTGCAGCTTCCTATCGAGACCTCCTCAGGAACAAGACCGTAAGAGGTTCGATTGTGACTCATTTTGTAAAAGTAACTGTACAAAAATATCGACGTTTTAATCAACTTTTATTAAGTTTAATCTGTTGTTTTGCCGTGCCACGAAAACGGCGTATCTTCTTGCTTACTCACGAGTAAAACAAGTTTTTGTATAGTAATAACAGGATTAATAAAGTAAAGTTACGTGGATTTTGAATGAGGACGTACGACGCTACTTAAGTCGAATTTAATATTATTGGGTCTTTAGTTTAAACATTGTATTACAAAATTACAAAAAAAATTAAAATAATTATGTGAATATGTAACATAAAAAATATTGCAAGATATTCCACACAACGCCATCTAGCCCCAAGCTAAGCAACTAGGCTTATGTTATGGTGGCCAGATAACAGATATACCTAATACTTATACACCTTTCTTTAAATAAATACTTAATATACATAATATAGAAACAATAATATAAAAATAGCTGAATGTGTTGTTAAGCGCAAATCTCGAGAATAGCTGAACCAATTTCGCAAATTTTTTTTTGTTGTGTTTGTTATTGTCAGGAGAAAGTTCTAATATAAGAAAGTCACTCAGAAAATTATAACGCGGGTGAAACCGCGGGGCGCAACTAGTTATAAATAAAAAAAAATATTTAAGAAATATACTTATAGAAAGAAATATACTATACTTAAATGACGTAATTCCCATTGAGCAACTTAATACAGCTAATATTTTACCTGATTTTATATCTAAGTGTTCATAAAGTGTGTGACTCATACATTACGTAAACAATATAAGAATGCAAACAAAATGTTCTCGTATAGTTGCGAAAAACTGTTAACTTATCTCGGTTGGATATGAGTCGAGTTTATGAATGAGTGTGACACCTACGAGTGGTTACTACTCAACTACTACGGATACGATAGGATCCGTGCCAGCCAGGTGATCGGTTCTAAGAAATATTGACTCATATCTGCGGGTTACACCAACTACTTTAAATCATTTCTGATCATCGAAAGATATCTATAAATATACGCCCCATATACAGGGTTATTGGAAATTAATTGACACGGCGTTAAGGGCTTCTTCTGTGCACCTTAACAAACAACTTTTGTTTTGACGACCTCTGTGGCGCGTCGGGCGAACACCCGACTGCGACGCAGAAGGTTGCGGGTTCGATTCCCGCCGGGAACAAGTATTTATGCTGACCATAAATTCTTGTTTCTGGTTCTGGGTGTTTCCTATATGTATAGTATGTATATATTTACAAAAAAAAAAAAAAGTATATAAGTAGTTTATCCGTTATCTGGCACCCATAACACAAGCATTAAGTTGCTTAGCTTGGGGCTGGATGGCGATGTGTAATATGTCCTGAAATATTTATTTATTTATTTATTATTTATTTATTAACGACTTTTGTCGAAACTTAATACATATCCCAAAAAAAATATTTAAGTGTTTCTCGTACTGTCTGGTAATTTTCTATGTCTATGCGGCAAGTGAGCGCGCGCGATCGGCACGGAGCGCACTGCGTGCGACCCGATCGGGTTGTACCATACCTACTATGATTGATTCTGTGATGTAGACGTACAGTTGAGTATTATTTGAACTGTTGGATTTAATTTTTTATTTTTGTATGGAATATTTTTATAATGAATTTCCAAAAGTCGTAGAACAAAAGTTGATCGTTAAGGTGCACAGAAGAAGCCCTTAACGCCGTGTCAATTAATTTCCAATAACCCTGTATACGTTAGGTATTGACGACCAATGGCACAATGGGCACTATGCAGGACTGCCAAAAATAGGGGTTCGGTTCCCGCCTCAGACATGTATTTATGCTTAGATATTTGTCTGTGGTCTGGTTGTTTCTATGTATTATGTGTATATATATTTACAAAATTAGTATGTAAGTATAGTATACCCGTTGTCTTGCACCTATATCACACGTCTAGTTAGCTTGGGGCTAGATGGCGATGTGTGGAATGTCCAGCAATATTATTTATCCACTTGATGAAGCGTTGTGGGTGTAGTGGTAGATGGCTCGACTTTTATTCCAAAGGTCGTGGGTTCGAAATCCCGGCCGGCCGTGCACTAATGAATATTTCTTAGCAAAAATGTATGTGCGGTAATTGATATTGCTTTACGGTAAAGGAAAACATCGCGATGAAACCTGAAGCTTAGTTGGTTCCAGACGTATTGTCAAGTTCTTTCCTCTGGAAACGGTCGACTAAATTGAGAAGGTAGTATAGTGCTGGGAAAGCCTACTCCATCCTCACACAAAAAAGGACATCTAAAGAGGTATAGTGGCAGAAAAAGACGAATACAAGTTCATGTATTGAAAGCGTGACCTACGCTCAATGGTAGGCACAATAACCGGGCATTGCTCATTGAATAAACACCTTAATGTCTTAGGTATAACCGACAGCCCGGTCTGCAGAGCGTGTCTGTCTGACGAAGAGACCATCGCTCACGCAATCCTGGAGTGCGAGAGCCTGGCTGCATACAGGGCCGACATACTTGGCAGCACAACAACACTCCGAGAAGCGTGCGAGGACCCCAGGAGGATTCTGCGCTTCTGGTCGGAGCTGGGTTGGCTGGAGTAACAGACCGCAGACCTATGCCTAAGTGGGGAAAATCGGAGCCCTTACCCGTAACCTGTCATGTATTGAACTTGTATTACCTACTTGATATTTTCAGATTTAAAAAGCACCTAAACCCCCATTCGTTTAGTTTAGAATTCATGTTTTTTTTTAATCACTAGCGACCCGCTCCGGCTTCGCACGGCTATATCATGCATGTATTA
Source organism: Idaea aversata (assembly GCA_907269075.1). Classification (NCBI taxonomy): domain Eukaryota; kingdom Metazoa; phylum Arthropoda; class Insecta; order Lepidoptera; family Geometridae; genus Idaea; species Idaea aversata. The sequence continues at coordinate 8,658,020 of OU026084.1, forward strand.
TACATATAATAAACCTTCCTCTTGAATCACTCTATCTATTAAAACAAACCGCATCAAAATCCGTTGCGTAGTTTTAAAGATCTAAGCATACAAAGGGAAATAGGGACGGCAAAAAGTGACTCTATTTTATACTATGTAGTGATTTACTTGGATACATAGATAATCGAATAGTAGATTCGAGTAGGTAGATGATTCATTTAATCAACTACTTACAAAAAAGGTTAATCTTACACAAAAACATACTCGTATTATCAAATATGTGTATAATTTACAAACGTATTTTTAACTCCATTCCAGCAGTGTTATGTTAGTCATAGTTTGATGCCTAATTATTATCTACTAAGTGTAAAAGATATATATTACGTTGTTAGATTAAGAAATAGGGACTCACCATTGCTTTATCGGTGCCTCCGAAGGTCGGTGCTGCACTACTCTTGCTCAACAGGACCAGCATCGCTGTTGTCGTCCAAACTATTCTCAAAGTACTTCTTAAACTGAACGCCATGCTTCTTGGTGTAATACTACTCCTTACCCTAACTAAGCTCATTTATGGTCCCAAATATTTATCTAGAAAAATCTGTAAGGCTATGATACTTGATCTCATTCCTATGATATAAGTCTTTTGAATATATTCTACGTTTTAATTCGTGTATTAGTATAATTTAAGTTATTGTAATGAACATTTATTTCGTTTGTTCGAGCCACAACCAACGACGATATGTTTGATCTGAAACAAAAATAGTTTTCTGTATTTACTTACTGTTCGTTATCTTCAGTTTGTTGCACTGATCTAAAAATGCAGGTGTTTATTTTTAATGACATCTTCAAATTAACTTTAAGATAAAGCATATTTACACACACCTATCGAAATCAGTCAGTAGTGTGTCCTTTAGAGAAGGGGTCATCGTGAAACACGTCAGCCGGTATATCCGCCACTTCTAAATCATTTGTTTTGATGATTCACCCAATCTGGTTTACACATTTTAGCTTCTTAATGAATATAACTTCCTGTTCAATATGTTAATTAAATTATTCATAGGCAGTTTGGAAAATAAATTTAGCTAGAACCTACGTATATTTTTTTTTTAATTTATAATACCAAATTTATCTAACTAAGGCAGGCAAGTTATCGGGAAACACCCCAGAACTGGTTATTGTTAAATATCATAATAAAATCAGCAGTAAAGTCTATTTATTTTTCCTCTACTTATAGTATCAGAGGTTCAGCTTCTTGGGTTTTGTCTGACAGATTGTAACAGGCAGCGACGGCAGTATTATTGGCTTTATTAAAAGAGGATTCCAAGTCTATTTCAAAATGGATTATTTTTATTTTAATACATTATTTTTGAACCCCTACAATTTGACAATAAATCGCCTACAGTCATTTTTGTTGTTAACGATAACAACATAATAGTCAATTACACAGCAACAAACAGTGACCTGATTTTTTTATGTGTGACCGAGTTAGCTTTGCTGCAGACGCTATCATTTAAAATGATAAATTGTGTCTAGCACTAGCAGTAGCACACTTGACAAATGGAAGCGTGTGCCGATAGAGCACGTGCTTTCCGACGCCCATGTGTGGCCGGCTGGTTGATTGCCCAACTACTGCTTGTCATTGATTTGTTTAACAATATTTAGATATTGTAATTGGTAATTAATTGACAAACAATAAGACCCGTGATTGAAATTGAAATCGCAAGTTAAATAAATAAATCGGTGGATTTCACGCACCGTGAAACGTATCGAATGAATAAGCTGAGTCCCCGCTGAGTCATTAGTGTGATGGCAATTTGTTATATAGAAGTACCTGTACACCTTTATATATACAAGTGTTTTATCTATTATTTATCTACTATGGTCGGTCAAGTAGTTAGTGTCGTAAGATCCTTGGAATAATGTCATTCTTTAACACAAACTAAGTTCCTTTTCTCTATAAACATTTTATTTTATCCACCCTGGCATATTTTGTTAAGATGCAGATGGACCTTTATATAGGTACTTATGCCCTTAAACTTGACTGCTGACATCATAAGCCTATTGTAAATGCCACAGTATTGTGCGTGAGGGGACAAGATTCTGCGACGCATCACAATGAGGCGTCTGCTCTCGCGAGAGTTACGTGCGGTTGCCATTCTGCCTGACCCTGGATACTCTTCCTGCTTCCGGATCCCCGCGGGCAATACTAATAACTAACAATTATTAACTATCCAGCTACAATGATGACATATTCTAATCTTACACATAATAACATGTGTAATGTTAAATTGTCTTATAATGGCGGAAGGTTGCCGTGACTCTCGTCTTTGTCTAAAGGTCAACTTAATAAGAAGTTTTCAATTAACACAATGAGAAAACAAGTTCTTAATTTAATTTTGTGTTTTAAATAGAATTTAAACGTTAATAATCTCTTCAGTATTTTATATTAATTGAACTTTAATTTCATACTTTGCTACAGAAGTTACAGCAATGAACCGGATTTAAAGGATTTCATTTATATTATGATAATAATTTTTTGAAGAAAGTTAAATACTTACTTAATACTTTAAACACAGTCTAAACAGACATGACATCGTCACAGCAACAATAAAGTAATTCAGTTGTGTTGTGTTTGTTAATAATAAACCTAGATAAATAGGTTCTTTACCATTTTTTGTTATATATTGGTACGTATGAATTTTAAAGTTAAATATTTACTTTAGATTATATTCTAAGGTAGAACCACGGTCAACTTTGTTTTTAAAGATCATTGACGCCTTAATGTTAACTACTTAAACGTCATTGTATTTAGAAAAATACTTTGTTTGTAACAAAACAATGATTTCAAATAGAATTATAGTTGAAGTTATCCCTATACCGGAGGAAATCCGAATTATTGACAGTTTTCTAGAACGATATAGGTAAACAGTAAAATGACTCATGTCTTGACATATTCAGGTCATTTATTTACTTACATATATACCAATTATTGTCAACAAGATGCTTTTTTTCGACACGCGATATATATATTACAAATACAAATTGATCTATTCACAAAGAACAGAAGAGAAGATATTTCAAAAGATCTAAAAGTTTTTAAGGAAAAATGCATCTTCAAAAATTGCGACTAAGACGAGGCTTAGCACTTTAAAAAAATAAAAAATCATCTAAAAGTTGATTATACAAGGTGATTTAGGTTTAAATCTGCAAAATGAGAATCATAACTTAACATATTTTAACCAACAATTTTGAATAAAAATTGTTACAAGGCGAACTACTTAAATAAGTATTTATGTCCCTTCTGGTAGTATTTAAGTTACTACTTAATTTGAAACCTTAAGTTTACCAATTGATTGTTCTATTTGGACAATTGATTGTGCAAAGATAAAGCACTTGTTAAAATGAAAGAATTCACAAAGAATGAGTTCACGTGGATCAGTTGTTATCACTTTGATAACGTTTCCACCGTTATCCGACTATTTTATCAGATAACTGACTGGGTGTGATATATGCGTTTACACACCATTTTATAGAGAATAATTAATATAATGCTTATTGTATTTTTATAATAAATAAAGGCATAGTACGCGAAATTATTCTACCGTAGCGCGTTACGACAATGTCAGAATACTGACCGTGACACGGTACCGGCAATAATTGAATCTCACTGATTTCGATTTATTGCACAGATTTCAACCGTATTCTGGTTAATGGTTAATTTTCTCTGGATATTATTTTGTGCAACGTTGGAGGACAAATAGACAATGAAATGTGCATTTCTCAATCATTAATCAGACTCAGCTAGGTAGATGGTTAATTAAGTTCCTATAGATGTTTCAATATTTACTACTGACTGCAATTTATTATCGAGTAGGAAATGATGTGTAATTATGCTTTATAGATGTATCTACCTAGATAGTTAAAAAAGGGTAATTCTTTGTTTGAACATTATTAATGGTCTATTCTGAAAAATAAACATTTTGCTTCTAGACTTGAAAAAATACAGTTTTTTAACTTACATTTGAACAACCGTGTTTTAAGTATATTGACTATTCTTAGTGGATATCTTCTTACCAAATTTAAGTGTTCCAGAAATCAGTGCCAGCAATCCTCACCACTTGAAACGTAAGTTACCGTTTCACTAGTGCGATCACGTCGAAGCTCTAAACTATCGAATTCTACATAAAAAACGATAAAAGTAGAGTGTTGTGTATAAAAAATCACAGGGTCACTTTAAGTCACCTTTTGTCCCGCGTTTCACTTATTTCTTTGCATTTACACGAAATTTCAAAGAAAATTGTGTTGTATCGCGGGAGTTTGCGATCGTTGCGCCCCGAGTGGCGCGACCTATCGCAATACGCGGGTTTGGTTGGAGTGTGCGGCGCGGCACCGAGTCGCGCTTATAACGTGTTCCCCCCCACGCGGCGGCACGCGCCTCCGCCCGCCCAAACAAACGCACTCACTTACAGGAAAACTTTGGGCTTTCGCTGAACTATAACCGCAACAGTATCGTTAAAATTTGTAAATGTGCGTAAGTGTTTCCGCTAAGTAGGTTAGGTTAAGTTAAGTTAAGTTTTACGGGACTAACACTTTGGCTCAGACCCCTCGTCAGAGCCGTCCCTGGTGATCGCTGAAGAAGCTTGACCGGGAAATGCGGTTTCCCCGTAAACTGCAAACTTGTCATTTAACAAGAAGGTACTTAATATAAAAAAACAATTGGTAAATACCTAATTAGGGTACTTGTATGAGTTAAGTAGAAGATATTAGGATTTACATTTTTAACATTTTCAGGAGCAAATTATTCTTACTTAGTTGAAAAATTCGTAATTACTATAGCTCGTTATCATTTACCAAAAAGGTTATTTTAAAAAAAAAATGGTACCTAATTAAGGTACGTGTATGAGTTAAGTACAAGATATTAGAACTTAACTCTTTTAAGATTTTCAGGAGAAGAAAATATTCTTACTTTATTGGAAAATTTGTAATAACTAAATAGTTCGTGACTAAATAGGATCCATGGGTGGTCGGAACAGACCTTGAAATGGTGATGACTTTGCTTTCGAGTGTCCACAGGACCTTAGCCTCTGCTTCCTAAATCGGAAAAATGCAATTAAAAGCCGTTGAGCTACTGTAATAATAAAAAAAATACGCGACGTATTGAGAACTTCCTCCTTTTTTTGAAGTCGGTTAAAAAGGAAGGTATATCGGTATTCTATACCTAGTAGATAGTCTCCAACATTCTATAATTACTGAAGGATTAACTTACTCAGTGACGCACTACCACCTACCTGGGTTTTAATCGTTATTGTATCCTACCTAATATTTATAAAACAAGTTCATTTTTTTTGGATATTTCCAAAATCGGAATGCTAAATTAACTTAATTATCTAGATTTGTGGCTGTAAAACTCCAATGGAATGTCCTTTGATCTTTAGAACTGGTAATTTTGAATTTTGCCCTAGTGACGAGATACTTATGTAAATTCCAGAAAATCCATACGTAAGTAAGCAAATGAAATACAACTTAGGATTTATTTTGTTACAGGAAAATACACACGACGTTAATGGGAGGTACCTACTTATCTACCTACTTCGCCTACAGAAGCGTAGAATCCTATTTCATGGAACTATTCAGTATGGAAAATATTGTGATACGTCTTTGTAATTGGCACAAATTACTCTTGGTAATCTGTTTCTGAAAAATCGCTATTATTTTATTATAAGGATTCGCAATTTGTAACCTTACCTGTTGGTATTACCCACGCCACGTATCTATTACTTCAGCTTAAATAATATAGGTACTCTATTACTTATTTTATTTTTGTGTTGGTTGGTATCTTCTATATCTATACTAATATTATAAAGCTGAAGAGTTTGTTTGTTTGTTTTTTTTTTTTTTTTTTTTTTTTTTTTTTTTTTTTTTTTTTTTTTTTTTTTTTTTTTTGTTTGTTTGAAAAAATATATTTGTGTTGGATAGTCCATTTGTTGAGGAAGGCTAGGCTACGTTTTATTTTGATATTCCCACGGGATCGGGACTTACGCGGGTGAAACCGCAGGGCGCAGCTAGTAGGTATATAAAATTCTCGTGTCGCGGTGATGGTTACCAAACTTTTCCGAAACGGCTGAACCGATTTGTATGAAATTATTTGTGTATATTCGTTAGGTCTGAGAATCGATCAACATCTATATATTAAGGGCTTTGAGCGCGGCGACCGAATCAAGAAATTCCGCAACGAAAAAAAAACCTAACACCCCCCACTCCGCCTACCATGTATTTTTTTGTATATGGCAAAACAACGTGTACCGGGACAGCTAGTAAACTATAAATATATCCATAATGAAATAGCATTAGATAGGTTGGTACTACAATAATGTGGTTTAATCTAGTTTGCGTAAGTGCCTCCCTATTTACGTTACTTATATGATTCAGGTACCTAGTTAAAGAAAAACAATTCATGACTACATAGAGCAATGCACATAAACATTGTAAGTAAGGATTATTCACCTGTAGGTATTGATTGTCTATTTTAATTGGAACCTATTTTATTTATTTTATATATTCAGTACACAAGAAACAAACAGAATAGATATACATTAAAGTTATTACTAAGGTGAGTCTTACTCTGTGAAGAGTTTTCTGCCGACAGACTATTAGGGAAAGAAAATAATATAACGGAAGGAATTAAAAGTGTAGGTATGAACAGTTTCAAAGAGAAAAGTAGTTATTAATATAATACATCTAGTATAATACAATTGGTCATAAACCCACTTCACCAACATCCGAGCGATGTTCCCGGTTGCATTCCTGTCGGGAGCCCGAGGTCCGCTTTCTACTCCCTATTTAGAACCTGGGTTTTCCTATCAATCACATAATCAGAAGATGAGATAAGCTATGATCAGCTGGACATCAGGTAAGGTCTGTAGCGCATCAGGAATATTTGCCGAGGCAAAAGTTGATTGTTTTTATATGAGTTGTCTCACTGATTTGCCGTGCGCAGAGCTCCAGTAGTCTTCTGAACATATTACTGGAAATGCTACACTGTCTTATAATTAGACATTGAAATAGAATGCATATGTTGGTTAATACCTGTACTACCAATGATCACAATTTTTATAGAAAACTAGCTGTCCCGGCAAACGTTGTTTTGCAATTTCCAAAAAAAAAAAAAAGGTGTTCGATTCTCAGACCTCGCGGATATACACAAAAAATTTCATTCAAATCGGTTGGGCTGTTGAGGTGGAGATTGGTACAAACTACGACCCAAGAATTTTATACAGGTAGGTATAGGGATATGAATTTAATTTTAGTAAATTTAAGTAAGTAATCATAAAATAATGTCCAATAGTACCTAATTGGACATTATTTTATGATAACTAACATATACAAAAAAAAAGCTAGATTGTACTTACTGTCTGAATAATAAATGAAATGATTTATCTTAATATATATAAATCTCGTGTCACAATGTTTGTCCTCAATGGACTCCTAAACCACTTAACCGATTATAATAAAATTCGCACACCATGTGCAGTTCGATCCAACTTGCGAGATAGGATAGCTTACATCCCGATATTCCCACGGGATCGGGAGTTACGCGGGTGAAACCGCGTAGGGCAGCTAGTTTAATTATAATCGTATGGCTGGATAAGCTACCTATCAGTTTGCCAATAAACACGATAGCTTGGCAAAAAGTTCGTAGAAAACAAGGCAGATTTACAAAGCTATTGTTATAGTGACTAAAGGAAGGGTTCCCTGCAGTGGTGGCGCGGTGACCTCACCACCAGGTCGAGGTCAACATTGTATTATGAGTCGTCTGCCCTTCGCGGCGCGGGTAGGTACCTACACCTATAACACTTGAAGGCATGCCAACTTTGCTGTACACTGCCGGGTTCCCATGTGTTTATAAGAATGTATAGATACAGATTAATGTCATACTTACTATAAAGGTTGGCATCTGTCCCGTAATAAGTACCCATCTGATGAATGTGAAGGATATAAAGGATGAGGAGCGCTATTGTCTGAGAGCTTACCGCTTAGTTCAGTCAGACACAGATATAACGAATATTGTAACTATTAAATAAATAAATCAATTATTTATTTTATATAACGTAAATATTGAAATACATGTTGATTATTTGTTAGTGATAGTCACATTACCAATTAGCTGAACCAAACGTGACCTAGAGCTCACTCGCAAATCTGTAGGTTGTAAAGTAATGTTACCTGATTCTGGTTTTTTTAATATACTATACAAGGAGGGGAGGGAGGCCTTTGCCCTGCAGTGGGACAGAATAGGCTAAAAAAAAAAAAAAAAAAATACTATACAATACCATATACAATATAAAAAAATAGGTAAATACTATATTTTTTACAGATATACGAACGAGCTTCTAGGTCACGTGGGGTTCAGCTAATTGGTAATGTTCCTTTAATCACTTTGGTGTGAATCATATAATTTCTAATCATCATTATATCAGCCAAAGGACGTCCACTGCTGTACATATTAGGCCTCCCCTAAAGACTGCTAGAGCGATCGGTCGCATGGTCTCCGCGTCCAAACTTCCCGCAATTTCCCGCAAGTCGGATTTAATATAAATATCATTTTTCATTTAATTTAGTACTTACAATGTATTCTAATCCTACATCAAACCAATAATTAAGCAAACCCATTACAACACAATTGACGACCTCTGTGGCGCGTCGGGCGAACACCCGACTGCGACGCAGAAGGTTGCGGGTTCGATTCCCGCCGGGAACAAGTATTTATGCTGACCATAAATTCTTGTTTCTGGTTCTGGGTGTTTCCTATATGTATAATATGTATATATTTAAAAAAAAAAAAGTATATAAGTAGTTTATCCGTTATCTGGCACCCATAACACAAGCATTAAGTTGCTTAGCTTGGGGCTGGATGGCGATGTGTAATATGTCCTGAAATATTTATTTATTTATTTTTTTAATTTGTTACAACAACATCGTATCTGACAATTTCTTGAAATTGTGCAGTAGTTAACATGATTGATATCAATATTCTATTGAACTTAAAGGTATAAGCATTACTAATGTTATAGTAATCCGTGGAATGTGTTAGTTTGATATTTTTTCTCCGAAACCATAGCGTTTGTAGGGCGGCTGCGATCGACTCCCGCCCCTGTGGGTGAAGGTCGGTGACTCAATTCACCTTAACTCACCCCCAAACCCATTGAATCACAACCGTAACAATAAATGTTGTAAACAAATATCTAGGTAAGGGTATATGACTATGACTAGCAGTGTGATTCGAGGTAAGGCTTTGATTATGTGGTTAGATAGGTAATCGTTTAGATAATAACTAGCTGTCCCGGCAAATGTTGTTTTGCCATTTACAAAAAAAAACTAAAGGAAACAAAATAAAAAATAGATAGTAGCCGATTCTCAGACCTACTGAATATGCATATAAAATTTCATAAAAATCGGTCAAGCTGTTTCGGAGGAGTATCGTAACTAACATTGTGACACGATAATTTTGTATGTTGGAAGGTAAAATGCGTCTAGTCTTAAAAAATCGCATCTAGTGTATACTTTAAGTGCCGTATATAGGAGACTAGCGACCCGCCCCGGCTTCGCACGGCTATATTATGCATGTATTATATCTAAAAACCTTCCTCGTGAATCACTCTAGCTATTTAAAAAAACCGCATCAAAATCCGTTGCGTAGTTTTAAAGATCTAAGCATACAAAGGGACATAGGGACATAGGGATATACACTGAGAAAAAAGTCACCACCAGAAATTAAAAAACTGTTTTGTATTTGGCGAAAAAACTAAGTTTTAGTGAAAATTACGAAAGTTTTGCTGGATTTGCAATTGTTATTATTTTTTACTAACAGCCTTGTATTTTTAAATGTAATTCCTACAAATCAAATTTAGTAAATGCAAAATATTACAAAGTTTAGTGGTTAATGCAAATCAGAGTAAATATAGCAAATGTTTTGTAAATTCAGCAAACTTGCGTTGTTTTTCTAAGAACCGTTATCTGTATTTTCAAGTAATTACTTATATACTAATTCCAAGCAATAAGATTTAATAATTTCAATTAAAATATCAAAACGTTTGTAATTATAACAAAAGGCTTTATTTGATATAACGGAAACGTTTAGTTTTTACATATTTCATAATTCCAAGCAATCGTTTGTAATAATCACAAAAGTCTTTATTTGATATAACAGAAACGTTTAGTTTTTACATAATTAATAATTTCAACAAAAGTATAGGATTTTTTTTGTAAATTCAGCAAACTTGCGTTGTTTTTCTAAGAACAGTTATCTGTATTTTCAAGTAGTCACTTATATACTAATTCTAAGCAATAACAATTAGTAATTTCTATCAAAATATCAAAACGTTTGTAATTATAACAAAGGGCTCTTATTTGATATAACAGAAACGTTTAGTTTTTACATATTTCATAATTCCAAGCAATCGTTTGTAATGATAACAAAAGTCTTTATTTGATTTAACAGAAACGTTTAGTTTTTACATAATTAATAATTTCAACAAAAGTTTGTAATCCCAATCAATTGTACATTGTTACCCTAGGTGTGAAAGTCACTCATTGAGTGCCGAGACGGAGTTTGGCGCCCGAGCGTAGCGAGGGCGCTAATAGTTTGAGGAACTAAATGAGTCTTTCAACCGAGGTAAACACTGTGCTTTTCATTACGAATAATACATAAAATTCTTCCTAACAACGAGAGTGAATGAGAGACTCCATACTACCTGATCGTCTTACAAGAGACCATAGAGGTTATACATTAAGTAGTGTTTTTTTAGGTTTTTGTTGTATTCAATACCGAAATACGTCGGTACTTACCGAAGAGATTTTTATTAATGAGGTAATCCAACATTGGGAAATGACGCGAAGTCCGTAGATTTAAATTACAGTTTTTGTTACTCGGTTTGTCTAGAAAATGTTATTTATACAAAATACACAATCATAAATGAAAAACCAGATTAAACTTAACACAAAAACATAGTAAAATAACAAAAGATAATACTATCAAAACGTTAAAAATAATTTGAAAATGCTAGCATTTCCCGTCAGTTTTTTTTACTCAAGGAACGACACTGACCACTTGGTCGCATTAAGCCACATCAGCAACATCTCGACAGGGTGCGGGCGGCGGCGGCGCGGCATGGTCATAGGTCGCTTTGACCATTTTCGTCTTTACATTTATTTAATTAAATAAGATAAAAAATCTTGAACTAAATATATCTACTTGAATTCGATTACTGAGAAAAAAGTTACTAAATACTAAACTCTGGCAGTAAGCATGAGCCGTGCCAAGTATTATTCTTTGTTGTAAAAAAAAAGCAAAGAGGTTAGGTTTTTGAAGTTCCTAATGCGTAATGATACGGGTACTGGCTACATGCAGATTGCACAAGCCGTGCGAAGCCATAATTTGACATGACAGCTGTCAGTGAAAGCAAAAATCCCTAGGGCTGGAAATTTTATTTTCAATACGCTTCTCAGGCACCTTCAGACCTACTTTCCGAGTATGAGTAGTGAAAAAGTCTTTATTTGATTTAACAGAAACGTTTTGTAATTTCCAGTGTGCGTTTTGTAATTTCCAGTGTGCGTTTTGTTATTCCAAGCAAACGTTTGTATTTACATACATATAACAAAAGTCTTTATTAGATTTAACAGAACGTTTTGTAATTTCCAGTATGTTTATTAATTTCCAGTTTAGTTTAGTTATTCCAACAGAACGGTTTGTAATTTCCAGTGTGTTTATTAATTTCCAGTTTAGTTTAGTTATTCCAACAGAACGTTTTGTAATTTCCAGTATGTTTATTAATTTCCAGTTTAGTTTAGTTATTCCAAGTGTGCGTTTTGTTATTCCTAGTGTGGCGATAATCCGCACCGGTGGCACTTCCGGATTTTTCGGCAGCCATTCCAATTTTGTTTGTACTGCCGATGGGTCGCGTCGCGTGTCGCCCGCTAGTTCATTTAAATTAAATTGTAAAAAAACTTGATAGTTTAAAGATACCTACCTAATTATATTATTAATAATCCTTTTCTGCTTTAAAAAAAGGATATCTTTAAGCGATCAAACTCTCTATATAACGCGTTATTTTAAAAGTGTTACAAAGTGTGGTGAAAAATATGGATCAGCTCACATGTGATGTGATCTTCTAACTAATTGGGGTCTCTGTGATTACATTAAAACATTTTGTGGTAAGTCAAACCTACATAATGATTATCGTAATTATTCTGCCTGAGTGCATAACTTTTTGTGTTTTTGCTTTGAACTTTGAACCGTGCGTCGCGGAGGGCCGCGCCGCCGGCGCGGCGTCGTCCGCGTCCTCATGTGTAGGTACCTGTCATACCTGTACCTAGGCACATGAGTGACCTAGGTAGGTAGGTACCTGTTTTTTTTAATACTTACCATCTCATTCCACATAGATACATGTCTTCGCCTATTATAGTGACCTATTTAGATTTTAGGTTAGAATAGAATGGTTGAAACAACCAAGTAGGTATAGGTACCTAGTCATGCAGGTGTTGACAAGTTCCATGAACTGACTACCTCATGTAATAGTAGGTACTATGAAGTAAGATATCACCATATAGGTATTTTAATTTGATTTTGTTGGTGACCTTTGTAAGCTGTGGAAATAAAAAACCTCAAATTGCTTGTATGTACGTGTTAAAATGGATGGTAGTGAGGTAGATCAGGGTCTTTAATACAACAGGTTCCACTACTTTGTAGACATTTCGTCTCTTCGCGCCAAAATCAATCGAGTCGAGGCGACGCGGGACGGCGCACACTAGCACGGCACGCGACGCGACTCATCGGCCAACGCTATTTTGTGATCTTCACAGTCTGTGCCATTTATCGTCCACAAAATTTTGAGAAATTGTAAGTTTTTCTAGCTCTGCGTGTTAGACGCTTTTTTTATTTAGTGTTGGCCGTCCTTGTTGTGTACAAGGACGGCATCCAGGAGACCACGCAGGTTAGTCGAGTTGATGAAATACTTTTCCGATTAAAGCCGTTTGTCCAACGCAGTCCACCGCCAACTAAAGTTAGTTATTATAGCTCAGCTCGCATAGTTGAGCCAGTTTTTCATACATGTGCGTCCACTGCACACACCCGCAGGTTAGTTTAGCTGCGAGCTAAGCTAAACTAACCTATTTTAGGTTGATTTTAGGTGGTTGTGGATGGTCGGAGTTTTGTGGTACCAATGGAAATCATCTGTTGACTTACAAACACATGCCTCTTTTAAACAAGTAGGTAAATAAAATTGAAGATAAGTGTTTGTTTGTTTGTAACTAGGTAATATCAAAATAACGGCTTTTGACAATTTTGATGTTGATATTTTGATATAAACACACTCTTGTCTTCAATTTTATTTATTTGTATTTATGAATAGGTAGGTACCTTATACAAACACATGCCGTTTGTATACGGTACCTATTAAAAAAACAATTTTTAAAGTTTTTGGTCTGTTTGTCTGTCTGTTTTGGCATGAAACGCGGGTGAAATCGCGGGATGCAGCTAGTATACTAATAAAATTGACGTATGGGCGGTGGTTCCCAAAAAATGATCTCCGAAGTGAGGAGTGGACATTGGCATAACTGTGTAACTTATTTACAGAAGGCAGAATAGATGCAGGGACTCTCCGATTACTAGCAAATGATGAAATTGTACAGCTGATACCAATCCCTGGTGATAGGACAAGATTTAAAGCAAACCTAGAGAATTGGAAGGCGGAACTCAACAACATAAAATCACCAGATCCAGCATGTGATACAACTGCAAATGTGAGTAGTAGGTGTGTGTGTGTGTGTGTGGTATAGTACCTACCTAAATGATAAATTGGGAAAATGTTACTAACAGACACTTAATTTTATTTAAATTTATTTAAAATTAAATAATAGGTTAAAAAATTTGCTTAAGTTTTATAGTTTTATGTTTAGATAGATTTAATGAACACCAATTAAAAATAAAATAACAATACCAAATAAGTGTAATAATAGACGGACAGTCTTATCGTTCAGAATGACCGCTGTCAGTTGTTGGTCTTGGCCATACTTAACACGATGCTTATCTATATCACTCTCATCATCCTTGCCTTTTTCTATTGGGCTCTCAATCTAATCTGTACTTACTTACTGCCTAGATGACTCAAGTTTATATTTTACTTTCAGCTGCCTACCCTGTCATGTTCTGACTTGGAAATTGAAAATGTGTCATTTGGGTCTTTGCTGGAGTTAGGTCCACTACATTCACCACGACATTTACCTATCTGCAGGCCCGTTTCGACTCCAGCTCAACCTTCAGGAAGTAAGCCTAAAGCTTCTTCAAGCCAGCTTTTACAAGGAACGGGGAATCGCACTTCATCTCCAGTTCAAGGCAAACTATACCTCTCAGGGCTATGTGAGTACTATTTTCACGTTTTATAAGTAGTACCTGGGCGACCTAGCTTTGCTCGGTATTTTTTTTGGTAATCGACGTTTTCTAAAAATGAAACCTAGCTAGATCGATTTATCGCCCCGAAACCCTCTGGCTATCATACTAAATTTCATTAAAATCGTTGAAGCCGTTTCCGAGATTCAAAATATCATTACATAGTATAAAACAAAGTCGCTATGTATGCTTGAATCTTTAAAACTACGCAACGGATTTTGATGCAGTTTTTTTTAATAGATAGAGTAATTCAAGAGGAAGATTTATATGTATAATACATGTATAATATAGCCGTGCGAAGCCGGGGCGGGTCGCTAGTATTTTATTAAATATTATGTAAGTTTATACAAGAATTGCTCGTTTGAAGGTATTAGATTTTTAGCTTATCGAATTCCAAGAGGCTCTCTTGGACCAACGGGAACACAGTTTTTTAGTGTGTAATTTTTTTATTTGTGTAATATTATATTATAGTGTACTGAGCCACTTTTATTAAATATAATATCCTTTTTTGTTTTAGGTTCTTCTAACATTGCAATGTACACATGATGTTAAAGCCATATTAAACAAAGGCCAACTATCGGGCAAACTAGATGACACACAAAGGAACCTATTAGTGAAATTAATAATTGGACCTCTTTTTGAGAAAGATCCAAACATAATAATCTCAAATACCGATTTCCCTAATTGGGCATTAGAGGTACAGGAAATTTTCCCGAATGAGTCGACTGCATTGTACTACACACCTCATGTTTCAACATTAGTGAGAGGTACAGCTCGCAATGCGTCTGGAAAATTACTGCGATATGTTTACAATAGACGAAGACAATTAAGAGAAAAAGGGATAATTGAAGGTTCTTCTCGCTCTCGGTGGTCATCAACTTCTTCGCACACTGCTTTGAAAATACAATCACCTGTAGCACATTTAGAAGGAAAGATAGGTAATACAAGTTGCAATATGAGACATTTGTTTTTAAGTTCCAAGTGCCCAGTAATTTCACTAGAAAAACAATTTATCTTCTCTCTTATTAATTTAATCTCTATTAAACTTATATTCCAAATTTCATTTAAATCAGTTCAACTGTTTTGAAGTTTATACATCATACTTTCACATTATTAAGAGCAGATGTGTCATATCAGTCAAAATTAAATTGCCTTCGTCAAAATGTCATCTACCTATTATTAAATTATTATTGCCCTACTTTTATTAGATATTTAGTAGTTAGTTATGGCTTATAAATTAATTTATATTTCTCTTTTTTTGTAGACTCTGCCGAGGAGATAGAAGAAAAACTTACTTTTCTAAAAAATGCTCTGGAGCCCTGGCACCTTATAGAAGAATATTGGACAGCTACAGCCAATTATGACTGGCTAAAAACTATTCAGGGCCAGGAACCCTTCAAGAATATTTCAATGAATATCCTGTATTGAAACAGTCTACTGGCTATACATTGCTAATACGAGACTTTGACATCTTATACAAAGACAAATCTGATGCTTTGTTCATCAATATATCGACCCTGAACAACAAAGTAATCGAGCTTGCAAGAAAAAAATTAGCAAATATACGAGACAAAGAAGAATTGAAACATACTTTAGAAAGATATCTATCTGCAGTAACCGGTTAGTATTTTACATCACTTAACTTATATATATATATATAGAACCTACACAATACACGCTGGCTGTTTGACTTGTTGGTTTATTATGGCTTACATCAAAATCTTCACCAGCTATAGGATTCCATTAGATTTGGCAAGATTATGTATTTTCGGCTATTCCTGCACCCAAACTTAGTAGAGAAAAGAACGGAATATTTTTGTTGACTTTATCCTACGCATAAGTGTGTGTGTAAAATTTATCAATACCTACATGTATACAATATTGACAAATACAATGTCTTAACTACTCTTTCCTGTTTCAGAAACTGCATCAAGTGACACGCTTAATAATGTCAGTTTATTGCTGCTGCCATTTTAAACATCAAGTGTTCCTTTAAAAGATAAAAAGAAAATCACATGGAAACCTTCGAAAACAGAAGTAAGGGACGGTTTCATTACTCAAATTGCCTCTGATGCTGAATTGGAAACTACAATCACAAGCCGAATATCAAAACTACACAGGTTTGGAAAATCGATGCAGCCTTTTGTAGTCTTTGTGGGTACTATAACTGATATTCCTCATTGTTATGTCATTGCGGGGAGCACTTACTATTACTTTGAAAAGTTATTGACAGCTGCTGTAGACGTTTGCTTCAAAATAATTCATGCTACAGGTGCCAAATACCAAGGAGTGCGATTCTCCGTTCCTTGTAAAGGGTAGCTTAATAAGGATTCTTTAGGCTTATTTCCTTTATTAAACTTTTTACCCTATATTAAACTTTTTAAACTCACACAATTTGTATTCATAGTAATTATTTTCCCGGGTATCAAACGCGTATTTTTTATTTTTATTTCTCTTACCTCGATGTTTCGACTATGTTACAATAGTCATGGTCACGAGGAGACACACGACCATGACCCTCGCGACCATGACTATTGTAACATAGCCGAAACGTCGAGGTAAGAGAAATAAAAAATACGCGATTAAGACCCGGGAAAATAATTACTACACTAATATTATGAAGAAAGATTGTTTTGTTTGTTCAAAGCTATTTATAAGCTATACCTTAGATAGATAATATAATTTTCTTTCCATATTTAAAATAAATAAAAATGTACCCTAATAGGAGCATAATTATGAGCTGTGGTGCCCTAATAGAGTAAGATCTCGCCTACCACCCATTTGCCTCCTTTGATCCTGCCCCCGGGGTGGTTAACGCCACTAGTGAGTGCTAGCTACCACCCTGGTGGCAAGAACAAAGGGGGCAAATGGAAAAAACCCCTAGGGATTGGTATCAGCTGTAAAATTTCATCATTTGCTAGTAATCGGAGAGTCCTTGCACCTATTGTATTGTGTAAATAAGTATAAATCACAGTTAGGTCACGTAATTTAAATCACGTTTACCACCATGGTGGTCAATAGCACTTATGCTATTGACCACCGGGGTGGTAAACGCCACTAGTTAGTGCCAGCTACCACCCTGGTGGCAAGGTCAAAGGGGACAAATGGGAATAAACCCCAGGGATTGGTATCAGCTGTACAATTTCATCATTTGCTAGTAATCGGAGAGTCCTTGCATCTATTGTCTTGTGTAAATAAGTTCATAGAGTAAGATCCCAGGGCCACCAGACGTCACGTATTTTCTGACGAACGAAATGTGGACGATTGAGTAGTGTTAGTATGTACTAAGAACGCATGCCTATCCGCTAGTTTGCTTAAACGGCCAATTTTCAGCAAGGTTCAACCAATGTAACTTGACCCTTACATTGTATGGGCGCCTCAATACTCGGTGCCGAGGGTTCCGTACATTAGTTTCAACTCTCTTTCTCTACCGTTGCAGTGGTATGGTAGGTACCAATTTAACTTGACCTCTCTTTCGTTTGGGCACCCATACAATGTAAGGGTCAAGTTACATTGGTTGAACCTTGCTGAAAATTGGCCGTTTAAGCAAACTAGGGGATAGGCATACGAAAATATGTGACGTCTGGCGGCCGTAAATAGTAATGTAATTTACCTATGTATGTAATAGTAATGTATGTGGTATTGTTTAACATAATTAATCTACACTAATATTAAACTTTTTAAACTCACACAATTTGTATTCATACCTCGACGTTTCGACTATGTTACAATAGTCATGGTCGCGAGGGTCATGGTCGTGTGTCTCCTCGTGACCATGACTATTGTAACATAGTCGAAACATCGAGGTAAGAGAAATAAAAATAAAAAATACGCGTTTAAGACCCGGGAAAATAATTACTACACTAATATTATGAAGAAAGATTGTTTTGTTTGTTCAAAGCTATTTATAAGCTATACCTAAGATAGATAATATAATTTTCTTTCCTTAAAATAAATAAATATTTAAAATGTACCTATTCCATATGTCTTTATTTCAACAACTCCCCTTGTAACTAATTTAAGTATTTTTTAACTTTGCTTTACTTTTGATTACTTTGTATTTAAAATATTTTTAAAACTTTAATTATACACACCAATGCATTTGAGTTAATCGATATCAATAATAAACTTTAAGTTAAAAAATATCTAATAATTAGTTCAAACAACACAACTACCAACTAAGGTACCAAAACCTTCGTTTTGTAATGTCTAGTAAAGTTCTAAGTATTATCAATAATTTAATATTGTACTGAAAATATTCTATAATATGAAAGTTAGTAGGTGTGGGTATTCTTAATTTAATATTATAAAATATTATCAGTATTATTAGTTTTGTATTGTCTAGTAAACACCTAAGTAGGTATTATCAATAATTTAATATTGTACTGATAATATTTTATAATATTAAAGTTAGTATAAATACTAAATTTAATATTATCAAAAGCTTAGTTTTGTAATGTCGAGTAAAGTCCTAAGTATTATCAATAATTTAATATTGTTAAAGTTAGTCTAAGTACTAAAAATATTATAAAATATCATCAAAAGCTTAGTTTTGCAATGTATAATAGAGTCCTAAGTATTATCAATAATTTAATATTGTACTGATAATATTTTAAAATATTAAGGTTAGTACCTGTACTAAATGTAATATTATAAAATATTATTAATATAATATTAAATCGTTTAAAATCTAGGGCTTTACTAGATATTACAAAACTAAGTATTGAAAGTACTAGGGCGTCACTAGATATAACAAAACTGAGCTATTGAAAGTACTATGGCTTTAATAGATATTACAAAACTGAACTACAGAAACTACTAGGGCTTTACTAGATATTACAAAACTGAACTACAGAAACTACTAGGGCTTTATTAGATATTACAAAACTGAACTACAGAAACTACTAGGGCTTTACTAGATATTACAAAACTGAACTACAGAAACTACTAGGGCTTTACTAGATATTACAAAACTGAACTACAGAAACTACTAGGGCTTTACTAGATATTACAAAACTGAACTACAGAAACTACTAGGGCTTTACTAGATATTACAAAACTGAACTACAGAAACTACTAGGGCTTTACTAGATATTACAAAACTGAACTACAGAAACTACTAGGGCTTTACTAGATATTACAAAACTGAACTACAGAAACTACTAGGGCTTTACTGGATATTACAAAACTGAACTACAGAAACTACTAAGGCTTTACTAGATATTACAAAACTGAGCTATTGAAAGTACTAGGGCGTTACTAGATATAACAAAAAGTTAGTATTTATCTATGACGTCATCGTTTCTGATATTACTATGCACGCTGGAAATTACAAAATAGTTACTATTTATCCATGACGTCATCGTTTAGGATATTACTATGCACACTTGAAATAACAAAAGAGATATTTGTAATAATTACCAATTGCATTTACAAAAATCAATTTGTAGCTATTACAGGGCATTTGTTGTCCTCGGATTAAGTAATATTTTTGTAGAAATTAGTGTATTTTGGTAATTTTTTCTCTCAGTGTAGGGACGGCGAAAAGTGACTTTATTTTATACTATGTAGTGATGATGATTTCTAGTTCAATTCTCGTCTTGGTTGCAATTTTTGAAACGCATAATTCCGATATTTTCAGATAGCCCAGTGCAGGCCACGCACTTTAAAGTAAAAATCATGAATTAGATACGATTAGAATTAACATGTATAATTAAAGGAATTCTGTTGAAATTCATTTCAAACATCAAAATATATTTTAAATCTTCACAGTTAAATATATTTATAATATCTGAGTACCACATTGCATGATGAAAGAACCGGAAAACGTAGAACTTCACGAACAATCACTCCTGACACAGCCGGAAGCAGGTGATCTTGAGCGAAAGCTATTAGATAGTTACTAATCTGACAACCTGAAGTTATAATTTTAATTGTTATAAAATCAATAATAACACGCACAAATCTGTGACAAATGGCGTGTCTCGTGTTGCCAGATGCCTTTACCAAGGTTGCCAAAAGCTCATACTTTTAGTATATTCCAGTACAAAATCTCAAAAACTACCTGCTAAATAAATAAAATACTTACATTTTTTTTTATCTCTCTTGTTTGGCCCCACAACGTTATGCCATTTTCATCTTGTTCTTCATTTTCAGCAGGTTTTTTTTCAGTTATGGCTTCGCACGGTTTGTGCATATAGCCAGTATCAAGTAATATTTTGCATCAAGTTATGGCCCGATTTACAGAAATCGGGCTCAAAGTGTTTCAAGATGGTCAAGTCGTCAAGTCACAGTTTGTCAAGTCAGGGGTCATAGTAAAGCGGTGGCTACTTTACTATAACCTTGTAGGAGATTTTGGAGGCAACGAGAAAAGTCCATGTTTGACACTGATTTTTACTTTCACTACACTTGTGCACTTTCACGAAACTAAATTAGATAACTTTCCACCAGAATTATACAATTTAACTCGGTTTACAACTAAGTTTCGTGTAAATAAAACTGCAGCACGACATGTTGTTGGCTCGTTCCCGCCAAAAACCCAATACTTACATTACATTTTCTAATCCACTTGACTTAACTTACTAAAAAGATCAAAAATTGATACGGGGGGTTATGATGTGCTCTGTCGATTGTTAGTGGCGCAGGCCACTAACAATTTTTCTTGATTGGCGTCTACGGAACTGCTAGATCTTGTATACCTACAAGATTTGTCGTACGGCAACCCTTGAGCTCTATTTTTGAATCGCTCGTGTGACATAGCTTCGTCATCTACGCCAACACGTCACGCTCGACTTCCAAGTCGCATGACACCAATTGTCTGTATTTTTGAATCGTTGAATCGTTTTTGAATCGTCGAAAGAAATGTCAATTTTCATTCATTTTCATGTTACGTCCATGTTCATTTTACGCAGAAAATTGAAACCGGTAGTTACCGACAAACATCCGAAATAATCCCAAAAGACATAAATATTTTTTAAAGATCGTTTCCGAATGTTTGACTATGTTTGTTTGCTGTTTATTCTACAACTCGCCTGTCTTCAACGAGTGGTGGAGACCACTCTTTACGATCGAGCGATTCAAAAATAGCGATTTCCCAATGTCGAACGAATATCAGTAGAAATCGAGCGCTCGACACGGGGCGAACGATTCAAAAATAGGGCTCTTGATCATCTGCTCTCTCACTGAACATTTCACAAGTAATCGAGATAATTGTTGCAGTGTAAGTATTTAATTGAATTAAAACACTTATTAACTAGTTACATGTTTACGTAAGAAACTGTTAAATGGATATAAAAATGATTACCTAATGAATTTATACTTAGAACCTATCAACGGATAAAAAATATAGGAAGAGAAGTGAATAGACCTTCGGATAAACTTGACTAGTCCGAGATACCAAGTATTTTTATTTACTTTAAGGTGAAAGGGTACCTGCGCTCTCTCCATACAAACGTAGTCGACTGTTTCCTCCCTGGATAATGACACTAGCACAAATATTTTTATGCCATAAACTGCCATGACTATGCCCCTATGTTTTGTTTTTTTTTCATTTTCTAATTATCATATAAATTAAGATTAAAAAAAATAAAAGAATTAAAAAAAAACAAAAAAAATATTGGCATAATGGTCATTATAAGTTTTATGCAACAAAAATATTTGCTTTAGTGTCATTATCCAGGGAGAAAACAGTCGACTACGTTTGTAATAGTTTGTATGAAAAGAGCCCCCGGTACCCTTTCCTCTTAATACTAAGTATTTTAAGTTATTACTGAAGTTATTTAAAAGGGGTTTTACCATTTCATTTGTTTTATGTTGCGGAGCTCGTGCCAAGTGCGAGTAGAACTCGCGCACGAAGGGTTCCGTACCATATTGTATGGGAGCCCCACTTATTTTTTATATTACTTACTGTTTTAAGTATTTGTTATTATCAACAGAAATACATAATCTGTGAAATTTCAACTGTCTTGCTATCACGGTTCATGTGATACAGCCTGATGAACAGACAAACAGACAGTTCTTTAATCGAAACCAGTTTTGTAAAAAGAAGTATTATATTTACTTCGTAACTGGTTACGAAATTACGGTTTCGTAGGCGGCTGAAATGACCGTTTTTACCCGACTACGGCGAAGCCAAAAGGGAGGGTTATGTGTTTTTACCCGACTATGGCGAAGCCAAAAGGGAGGGTTATGTGTTTTTACCCGACTACGGCGAAGCCAAAAGGGAGAGTTATGTGTTTTTACCCGACTACGGCGAAGCCAAAAGGAAGGGTTATTTACCTTTTGCGTACGGAACTCTAAGAACATGGCAAACTGGCCCGTTCTAAATAACTTTAGTTTTGAAAATAACCAAGTTAGCTTAAATCTTCTTAAGTAGTACCTACTATAGACTGTCTAGTCTAGATTAATAAAAACTTGTTTAATAAACTTACTTATTTACTTACTTAAATGCAAGTCAGGTGTGTATGTATCTACCTACCTACTATGACAAGATAAGGAAACAATAAACATCGATAAATAACACTTTTACACGTGCTGTGGAAAAATAACTTACTTAAATAGGTAGGTCGAGACAATTATTCAATTTAATTCCATTTAATTAATCGCACGCGTCTAGTCTCGATCATCTAACAAAACATTAAGTTTACCATTATCTTGTAAGTAAGTATTTGTATGTATTGTAATTTAGAAGCTCTAACAAAACTTTGCTCCAGTTATGTTTTTGTATGTCTCAATTCCAGCCTCCTCAAAAATTCAGTTAAGTAACATCTATAGGAATATTTTATCCATAAGGTAATTATTTGCAACTAGAAAAGTCGACAAAGCGCTTTCTCGCGCGAAAACGAGGCTGATGGGCAGCATCAGTTTTTTCAATGATAGGTAACTCAAGTTCTACTTTTGTATTTTGATATAAAGTATTTTCACGACCTTTCCAGCTATTCAAAGCAGAGTTCAATAGGTTCAGTAGCTTTTAATTGCATTAGTAACGGAGGGAAAACAGACAGACATGAATTTAAAAAAAGCCTTGGATAGTTGTTTTAATGTATTTTGCGCTAGTCACCAACTAGTAATGAAAACGTATTTAAATTATCAAATGTTAATAATTTTACTTTACTGTTTATTCTAAACGAACCCTATTTTTTACCTTCATAAGGGCGTCATAATATCTAAAACGCTTTTTGTTTGCTTCTAAGTAGGTTCAGATTTTTATTTATTCTTCTTTATTATAAGTTAGAAATTATAAAAGATAGTATGTACGTACTTATAGATATAAAAGTGAACGTATTTAATATCAAAATTATTAGTATTAAATTCAGATGACTATGGACTAATGCCAATGGATCGGCATTGCCAACCAAAATGGCAATGCAGCGAGCCTTTTGGGCACCCTACCTAGGGAAACTTATTTAGATACTAGCTGCTCCCCGCGGTTTCACCCGCGTAAGTCCCGATCCTTTGGGAATATCGGGATAAAAGTAAACTATATCTTTTCCAATGCGATCTAGTAGTTCCTGAGATCAGCACGTTCAAACAAAAAACGGAAGCCCTCAAAGATGAATAATTTTCCCATTTTCCACTGATTCTTTGTTCCTATTAGTCGCACCGTGATGTTATATAGCCTAAAGCCTTCTTTGATAAAGGGACTATACAACACAAAAATAATTTTTCAATTCGAACCAGTAGTTCCTGAGATCAGCGCGATCAAACAAACAAACAATCCAACAAACAAACTCTTCAGCTTAATAATATTAGGTATGGACTGAATATTATTATTTTTTCTATCGAATTAAGTCGTAATTTTGTAATGTTTTGTAACTTGTAAATAAATAATCAGCTTATTTAATTTAAAGTATTTGAAGTATTGCATGTCACACGATTAGAATTCGTATCGTCCGCGTCGTCTTCGTAGTCGTTCATTTTATGACCGGCAATGGCTCGCAAATCCACGTTCCTGCAAAACATACTGAGTTACATACACATTCACTATTGCTGGAATGTTTGTTGAAAACGTGATCATTTTTTGTAAAATACGACTAAGGAATATACTCTACTAGCGACCCGCCCCGGCTTCGCACGGCTATATTATTCATGTATTATACATTATAAACCTTCCTCTTGAATCACTCTATCTATTAAAAAAACCCATCAAAATCCGTTGCGTAGTTTTAAAGATTTAAGCAGTCAAAGGGAAATAGGGACAGAAAAAGAGACTTTGTTTTATACTATGTAGTGACTACCAATGCATTCATAGGTACTTACTTATCTATAAGTACTCAATACTATAAAGCTTTGACGACCCAGTTGGCACAATGGTCACCACGCCGGACTGCCAACACAGGGTTGCGGGTTCGATTCCCGCCTCAGATAAGTATTTATACTTAGATATTTGTCTGAGGTCTGGTTGTTTCTATGTATTTTAGGTATATATTTACAAAAGAAAAGTATATAAGTAGTATATCCGTTGTCTAGCACCCATAACACAAGTCTAGTTACTTAGCTTGGGGCTAGATGGCGATGTGTGGAATGTCCTGCAATATTTATTTATATTTATTATAAAGCTGAAGAGTTTGTTTGTTTGAAGGCGCTAATCTCAGGAACTACTGGTTCTAATATAAGCTAATATAATAATATATCTATCACAGTTACCTATATTACCTAAAAAATAATTATTTAGGTAATTAAATCATCAATCATTCAATCAACATAAAGTAAAAAAACTGACGCAGCTCTGTAATTTCTACACCTTTCTACAAATTCTCTAGACAAACAATTTAAAAAAACCCATGAGTTTCTTGTCCCTTCTTTTCATTAGTGGGCGCGTTCCGAAGGCACTCATCGTAACTAAATTTTTAAGACGCATCAAAGTGAGCAAATTGTATGATTCCAAATAAATAAAAAAATTGATTTGATTTGATTTGAAAACATAAAAATGGAAGAAATCCATCCAGTGATTTGAAATATATAAGAGACTAAAGAATATTACAAACAAACATACAAAGACGCGAAAAACTAAACCCTTTCCTTGGAGTCGGGTAATAATTGAACAGCCTTATATGGACATAGATCCTGAAATATTTAAGTACCTTCTTGTACTTCGTACCCCCAGATTAAGCGTATGGATTTCCCCCTTTAAAATACCTACCTATGGGTAACGGAAACCATGATGTTCCAAATTTAAATATCCTACTCATTCATGAATCGCGTTGAGGTAAATTAGCGATTTATTAATGAAAGTCATTTTTCTATCTTATCTTTGCTTTATTATTAACCGACTGCGCGACGCAAAGGAGGGTAATGTGTTTATGGCTTTAGATAATAAATATCTAAATAATAATAATAAATATTGTGGGACAATTCATACAGCGCTATCTAGCCCCAAGCTAAAGCAACTAGACTTGTGTTATAGGTGCCAGAGTGCCAGATAACGGATAAAATACTATATTTACTTTTCTTTTTGAAACTACATACTGGACTCGAACCCGCTACCTTATATTCAGGATATTATAAATAAATAATTACATAATCAAAATTGAAAGTAACTCTCCTATCTACGTACTTTAAATTATTATTATACAATTATTTTCAAACAAGAACTTAACTCTACTATCTACGTACTACCTAATAATCTCCAATTCATTTATTTTTCTTAAATTTAAATTTTTATAAAAACAAACTGATTACAAAATATATACATCACTATAAAACTTATAAAATAATTCTATCTAAGCTTGAAAACCTAACATAAATAAAATTTAATTTACAAGTCTTAAAAATAATGTATAAATTTTGCATATAAAACAGTAAATCATTATAAAAACCTAAACCTAGAAGACCGTCGTCGGCAGCGAGGCAGGGCCCAGGCTACCGATGGTTAGAGCCGCAGAGAGAGGAATCTTCTAACAATACGTGCCGTATCCAAGATGACTGCCTTCTGGATCTGACCCTTGACCCAACCATCCAGCTACCTAATAATATTATTACAATTATTTTCAAACAGTAAATTTTAGAGTCACAGCTTGTACTATTATATATTCTGTAGTCATAGGTAAATTATGTAAAGTATTTTTAATTTACTTAATAGCGTTACAACATTGTAACATTAACGCCCTAAGCGTTGAATAAAGACTTTATTATTTTCAATTTACGTAATTGTACTTAAGTAATTAATAAGTACATATAGGTTAACTACGTATTACTTCCTGTAAGAAGTTTATAGCTAGTAGTTTTACGTCTATAATAGACTTTCGTCATACATTTGAGATGTGCTTAAGACGTTTCATCCTTCCTTGTTATTTGAAATATATAGGAAAGTACAAAAGGATACGAAAAATGTATATTTTGATGACGTGGAGATTCCTGTCGGAAATTCCAAACCTAAGTTCCACAACACTTTGATCTCTTTTTTGCAAATGTGGTCGTAACTAGCTATTTGAGTGGGTAGTATTCAATATAAATTACTAGCTGCCCTACGCGGTTTCACCCGCGTAACTCCCGATCCCGTGGGAATATCGGGATGTAAGCTATCCTATCTCTCAAGTTGGATCGAACTGCACATGGTGTGTGAATTTTATTATAATCGGTTAAGTGGTTTAGGAGTCCATTGAGGACAAACATTGTGACACGAGATTTATATATATTAAGATAGATAGATGTGCACAGCGGTTTCACCCGCGTAAGTTTTTTTTTTTTTTTTTCAATTATCTTTTATACCAAACCATCCTGAAACTGTCCTGACAATATTAAACACAAAAAAAGAAAAAATAATTGCGTGCAGTTGTTCGGAAGCAATGCGCGTACATACTATACTACATACATTTATACAGAGAAAAGATTTTTTGTTTTTCTGTTTGTTAAGCTTCAAAACTACAGGACCGATTTTGGTGGAAATTGGTATGAGGATACATAGATTAATTGGACATAACATAGGCTAATTTTAATCCCTATATTCCCACGAGATCTGGAGTTACGTTGGTGAAGTTACGTTGGTGGAGTTACGTTGAAGAAAGATTAAAACTTACCTAAAAGTATAACATAATATAGGTAGTCAGAAAGAAAAATGTCATGATTTTCTTAAAAGTCCACATTCTTAGAATAAGATAAGGATTAGTAGGATCTCACTGATATATTTAATGTATGTGCATTTTTAGCCTCTTTTCATACAAACTTAACCGATTGCGATGTAACCAGGTATTTATATAACTGAAGCCTTGGAAGAACTTATAGGCTTTTACTTTTTTTACATATTATCCCAATACCCTAACGGGATTAAGGCTCACGCGGGTTTTAAACCACCAGAAAGTTTGTAAAATCGTGGTGAAGAAATTAATTTTTTATTAAATATCTATGTCGTGCTATGGCTAAATTGCAATACTAAGGTACCTATCCAAAAATGGAAATATACGCATTTTTTTTTCAAACTGATTAACAATTTGGAAACTGAAAACTAAGTTATACCTATTCCTACCTACAAAAGGATCGGAAAAATATCAACTAAGTATATTTTAATTATATTTAAAGGTTTAGGATTAGGTTTTTTTTTTTTAGATCGTTTAGTTAGAATACCTTTATTTAATCGATACAAAAAATAAATAAATAAATAAAAAAATAAAAAAACATCCTAAAATTAAAAAAAAAAACTACAAATAAATAACTTATATCTAATCAAATAACCCGCCCCGCGACACTCCTGGCACAAAAGATGCGAGAATACAAGCTGCATTCCCCCGCTGGATGGCAATAGCTAATCTTTGAGGATTAGGTTTAGTTTAAATTTTTTTATTTTTGATTTTGTTATTGTTTTACGTACTTATTTTGTAATTGTTTAAATGTGAATAAATTGTGAATTGCTTTTTATTATCCGTGTCATCTTTAATTTTAATCTATTTAAATGCAATAAGTAATACAATGTTAAATTTCATGGTATCTTTAAAAATAAATTACCAAAAGTTTCTCATATATAGCGCGATCGCTCCATAATCCGAGAGATTCATCTAATTCTCCATAAGATGAGTCACCGCCATTCTTCTTGTCGTTTCATCTAACTGCCTTTTCCCGGAGCCCCGAATTAAATAGACAGATGGCGTCCGCCCACTTATTGATAAGAACAAGTTTATTTATTGCAGTTTTAAAAGAAAATTAGAATCACATCTACGCTAGTTTTGAGTTTATTTTGTAAAGAGTTAAAGCTTTTTAGAATAATAAACTTAAGAAATATACACGATTAAGGAGATTACAATCTCCTAGTAATACTTTGTACTGAATCTTACTGATATTAATTTTACTTCATCATCATCATCATATCAACCACAGCACAGGACATCCACTGCTGAACAAAGGCCTGCCTTAAAGACTGCCGCCGCGTCGGTCGTTGGCGCGTGCTATGGAGAGGGCTATGCTCGGTATTTCTCAAAAACATTGAATCAGAAATGTGAAGATTCGCAGCGAACTAAAGTTACATATTTAACCCAAAGGAACAGTAACCTGAAGTAACATTAGGCGGGGCATGTGGCGGGTCGAACTACCTAATTAAATGTAATAACTTTCCTGATGCTCTGGAAAGCAGTCCCAGATGTATGTTTGTACCAAACCCAGACCAAGTGCGCGACGAGTGTTTGACTCGTGAACCCAGGATGATTGGAAAAATGACCAAAGTTAAAACGACGATTAGTTTAATGCAAAAAAAAACTGGTTGCCTGTAAAGTCGGTATACGGGCGAAAGTTTTACGTGACAACAACTGTGCTCGAGTGGAAGGGACGCGTGCCTTTCACTTTTTATGTCTGTCTCTCTCGCTCTTAGGCGGGCTAACCATGCCCGCGTGCCTCTCACTCGCTCTCATTGTGAGCGCATAACGTCAGCGGAGCGTAACGCAGTTTCTTGAAGTGTCACCCGGCAAACCAATTTATAAAACGTTGTCACGTCAAAATAAAAATATCTATACTTTTATCACTACATAGTATAAAACAAAGTCGCTTTTTCTGTCCCTATTTCCCTTTGACCGCTTAGATCTTTAAAACTACGCAACGGATTTTGATGCGGTTTTTTTAAATAGATAGAGTGATTCACGAGGAAGGTTTTTAGATATAATACATGCATAATATAGCCGTGCGAAGCCGGGGCGGGTCGCTAGTTATATTATAAAGCTGAAGAATTTGTTTAAACGCGCTAATATCAGGAACTAAATGTTCGAATTGAAATATATTTTTGTGTTGGATAGTCCATTTATCGAGGAAGGCTATAGGTTACTTTTTATCCCGATATTCCCACGGGATCGTGAGTTACACGGGTGAAACCACGTGCTTAAAAGGCTGGCTGCATTGCCTCTTTAGATGGCAATGCCGATCCGTTGCCCAAAGTAACAGCCAGCCAAAGCCAGCCCTTTGGTCGCCTGAAAACAATTCAAATAATTTGATTTTACAATGTCGAGTCATTGTCCGATTAATTCATAAATTAGAGAAAATCTACAACTACAATGTAGGTAGTAAATAAGTTGTGGTTTCCTTTTAGCAGAAATCTTAACGACGCCTTAAATTTGTAGGTCAAATCTCACCCACATGGTAGCCAAAGTGTTTATTATTGTATTTTACCATACTTAAGTGCGTCAATACGTAAAGAAAAAAGTGTCAGAAGGCATGAATCACGAGCGTTTATTAATCAATGAATCATTGGTTGTTTCTAACTGTACTCTCAATTTTTAGGTAGGTAAAGTTGATTTGCATTTTATCAACCGGTTTTAAGAGGAAAGGGTACCGACGCTCTCTCCATACAAACGTAGTCGACTGTTTCCTCCCTGGATAATGATACTAGCGCAAAATTTTTGTTGCATAAAACTTATAACGACCATGACCATGGTTTTTTTGTTATTAAAATCTTAATGTCTATGATAATTAGAAAGCCAAGACAAGACACTTGAAAAAAACCAAGACATAGGGGCAGTTATGGGTTTCAAAAATATTTGTGCTGTTATCCAGGGAGGAAACAGTCGACTACGTTTGTATGGAGAGAGCGCCGGTACCCTTTCACCGTAACTTAATACTACCTATCTAATAATTCAGTAGGTATTAGAACGACCAGGTATGCAGGTATTGCTTGCTCCAATTTCCTCCTTGAATAATGCCTCTAGAGTCTAGACCAATCACTCTTTAACTCTTTAGGGTTCCGTACCCAAAGGGTGAAAACGGAACCCTATCACTAAGACTCAGA
Source organism: Idaea aversata (assembly GCA_907269075.1). Taxonomy (NCBI): domain Eukaryota; kingdom Metazoa; phylum Arthropoda; class Insecta; order Lepidoptera; family Geometridae; genus Idaea; species Idaea aversata. The sequence continues at coordinate 8,688,640 of OU026084.1, forward strand.
CTGCCTGTTTTTCATATAGCCTATATAGGCTGGCTGTACACGTTCCTTTTTACAATAACTATAGGCTTCTGCTTCTCGTATAGTGGTGTGGCTCACCTATTGTTAGAGTTTTCAGATCGCCCTAAGGCCTCTAACTTGACCTGTTTCAGAGCCTAATATAAAACAAATCTTAAATGTTTAATCTATAATATAAAAATGAATCGCAAAATGTGTTGGTAAGCGCATAACTCAACAACGCCTGGACCAATTTCGCTAATTATTTTTTTGTTGGGTTTGTTATTGTGTGGAGAAGGTTCTTATGGAAGAAAAAATTAAGAAAGTTGCGTAGAAAATTACTACGCAGGTGAAACCGCGGGGCGCAGCTAGTCTATAATATAAAAATGAATCGCAAAATGTGTTGGTAAGCGCATAACTCAACAACGCCTGGACCAATTTGGCCAATTCTTTTTTTGTTGTGTTTGTTTTTGTCAGGAGAAGGTTCTTATGAAAGAAAATTGCGTAGAAAATTATAACGCGGGTGAAACCGCGGGGCGCAGCTAGTTGTGTATAATTTGTGTAAATGAATGAAAACAACTTAGGGAAATAACCAACTTCCTATATTAGATAAGTTAATAGGTACCTAAGTTTGTTATTTAACCTATTTTATTGTATACCCGCTCCTGCTTCGCACGGTTATATTATGCATGTATTATACATACTCGTATAAACCTTCCTCTTGAATCACTCTATCATAGAAAACCGCATCAAAATCCGTTGCGAAGTTTTGAAGATCTAAGCATCATAGGGACAGACAGCGAAAAGTGACTTCGTTTTATACTATGTAATGATAATGACTAGCTGCGCCCTGCGGTTTCACTCGCATAACCCATGGGATCATCATGATAATTTGTTTTTCTATTTTTAAACTTTCCCTGGACTCTCACAAATATTTCATTTTATTTTATTTTATTTTTATTTATTTTATTTATTTATTAACAAAGATTCTACAGTCATTATTATACCTTATATTCTAACCTATTGTACACAGAACTTAGACCAAATTGAATCTACATTTTGTATGCTGTTTCTTATAAATTACCTCATAAAAGCCAGAATTGATTAGATAGGTGAATGGTTGTGAATAGAAATTACAAGTAGGTATGACCTACTTATCATAAAAATAAAAAGAAGAAAATTCATTATATAAGTTCAGATTGATAAAAACATTTCGAAAAGTTTAAAGACCGTTAAAAACACTACTATTTCTCGAAAAATAAACAAACCTTGACTGCCTAAACATCGCATAAATGAATGTTTGTTTGTGTGTTAGTGTCTTATCGCGTGAATGTGAGTGCGTGTGTGTGAAATGTGAATGACGTTTTGGAGCTAAGGAATTTCCACATCACCGCAGGATCTTGAGATCCTGGGTACGCGGATCCATTCCCGCCTCAAAAAAATGCTTATGTGTAAATGATTGTGTGTCATTATCGAAATAAGCCAAATCGGTCCAGCAGTTCTTTAGTTCAGTCATAGAAGTTAGGTCATTGACAGTAAAAACCTTGGAAAAAAAACTACAGCTTTTGACCTGCCAAAACAAGTAGGTACTTAATATGCATTTAATTGATCACCAAATAAGACTTACATCAAATACCTAAAGCATGATTTTAATATTTTAATTCGTATGAGTAATACTTTAATAACATTAGTGGATGAGTGTGTCCATAATGAGATGCTTTGGCAAAACAAAGCTTGGAGACCATCGCAAACCTTCAAGGGTTTTCAAATTTTTTACTAAAAACATGAAATTATTCTCTAGCGTAAGGAAAGGATTATTTCTCACTTGAAGAAATCTTTTTTGTGTGTATAGTAACCTACCACAAATATAGCGTTGCTCTAATGGTTTTCTAACTTATTATAAAACTAGCGACCCGCTCCGGATTCGCACGGCTATATTATGCATGTATTATACATATAAACCTTCCTCTTGAATCACTCTATTAAAAAAACCGCATCAAAATCCGTTGCGTAGTTTTAAAGATCTAAGCGTACAAAGGGAAATAGGGACGGCGAAAAGTGACTTTATTTTATACTATGTAGTGACGTTAAGAAACGACGACGAAAAAAAACAAAAGCTCGGCCGAGCTACATGGTAGGCGGCGTGGGGGGTGTTAGGTTTCATTTTCGTTACGGAATTTCTTGATTCGGTCGCCGCGCTCAAAGCCCGCGACAAAAGCTATGTAATAGCTTAATAAACAAAAGACGATGAAAAAAGAAATAAAAGACGATCGAAAAAAGAAACAAAATCTGGGCAAATATAGTGATTTACCGAAAAGGTATTTTAAGTTGTATTGGAAATGTGAGCTAACACACCTAACGCGCGCCAATCGGTCGTATAAAAACTGGCTAAGTGTGAGTCGAACTCGCGCACGAAGGGTTCCGTACCATGTTGTATGTTATAGAGGCAACAGAGATACATAATCTGTGAAAATTTCAACTCTCTAGATATCACGGCTCATGAGATACAGCCTGGTGACAGACAGACAGTAAAGTCTTAATTATTTTTGTTTAATTATAAAATACAGTTATGTAGAGTTCAAAAATTACTATTTTGGGCATGTTTTCATTCTAATATTTTTGTTTGGTAAATTCATGAGTTAGAAGACTTTGAACTTCAACTAAAGCAGGTGCCTATTAGAATCTTGCTTGTGTTGAAAACATTCTTATAACAGCCGTTTTGGAGCTCTACGATGAGTCTGCAATTATGCAGCCGACCGTACATAATCTCATTTTATTATAAAAAAATTGCCGCTTTTTTTTGCCGTATATGCCGACAAAATAAATACACGTGATATGTTACTACACCCCCCCCCTTGGGATATTTCGTGATTTTTATGGCCCCCCCTTTCGAGCCTTACGTGATAAATTTAATGGACAGTCCCTTAGTTATAGGGTCCCGTTTTTAGCCTTTGGGCCCGAAACCCTAAAAACAGCTAGATGTAACCGTGCTTCGGGCTATAATCGTGACATAAAAAGGTACTTATATAATGTCATAGGTAGGTTTTGTAGGTACAGTCCTTATCTACTATTATACAATTATTATCATTAAATGTCGGTCATAAAACCTGAAGTACTTAGATAGGTATAGAATTTTTTTCCCATAACAAATCAAATTTTATGAGGTCCTTATTATTATGTCACCTTTCCATTTGAATTGTAGGTTAATGCAGTTATGAAACGCAATTTGTTCGTTACAAGAAACTGTTAAGTTATTATTACCCACTAATACAAATTAAATCTTACACGACTCTATCTTTTTCCATTACTCACTTAGGCACAGAATATATTTAGGACTTATTTAATTGTAGTCTAGGCCTTTTTGGTAGTTTTAAAGGGAAAAACAGGACCCGAAACTTGACTGCCTGTCCGTCTGCCTTTACCAGGCTTTGTCTCAATCATGAACCGTTATGGTGAGCGCACACCTAACCCCACCGCACGCGCCGCAGTCTCCGTTTGTATGCGCGCAGTGCTTCATGCCGCCGGGTTGGTGACGTCATCAGCACTGGCCTTGGGAATTTCCTTCGCTGCGGGGCGACTGCGGCCCGTGCGGTGCGGCTAGGTGTGCGCTCACCTTTATAGCTAGACAGTTAAAACTTTCACAGAATATGTATTTCTTTAGCCGCTATCACAACAAAAATCAACTAAAAACAGAAAGAAAAAAAGTAGGGCTCTCATACAAAATGCTACGATACTCTTCGTGCACAAGTGCGACTCGCACTTGGCCGAATTTACTTGAATATTTTTTGTAAAAGAAGAAAAACTGTTGATTGACGTTACACCTTAGTTATTAGTTAAGGGAGTTACCTATAAATGTTATAGGTAGGTTTACATATTATAGCTACTCATCGATGCAGTCACATATTAATCTATCCATTTGTTTATTGTTGCTGGATCGCAGCCAGAGTAGGGATAGGTACCTACGATATAGGCACATATCCAGCGCTTCCTAGTACACTGACTACATTATATTTAAAGTATTCACTGAATACCTAGTGCCTCAGTACAGTTACAGAGTACTTGCAATTATGCATGCGCATTGTTGCACTATTCCACGAAACATCACCAATGGCAAGGAACTCTCGTTCAAGATATTCTTAAACCTATACCTACTAAAGTCCACACGGAAAACGGGTTCCGTTAGCGTTAAATATTTTAATTAAGCTTCTAAGTAACCAGAATGATAAGCCCGAATTATGTGCCAATTGGAATAAAACGTGAGAGAAATACAGAGTTTAAACGACATTAGTCTTAAAATTCATGTACTGCGTATCTTTGGTCAACAAACGAGTTATACAAAGAAGTAGGAAGCGGTCGTCGACGGTGAACAAGACACGTGTATGTGTTACATAAAAAGTTTAAATCGGATGACTACTCGCTGCATTCAACACTGTTGTTGATGTTACGAAGAAGTCAATGCACTTGCCGAATCTCGGCAGAACGAGTTTAACAAAAATGTTCTTCTATTATGTATTACTTAGAACGACATAAAGAAAGAAAAGCATTTATTGAGTACAAACGCGACATGACAAACAAAAAAACATAAAAATACAGAAAGTGACATAAAATATTAAAAAATGTAAAAGAGGAGTCGTGTGCTGACCCAAATGGGTCGACTCAGTTAAAGGTGGAGCCAAGCATGCTCGGCTGCAGTGCTGGTCTTCCGGCCAGACCATCTAACTAGAGTACTTATCATACTTATCATTAACATAGAGTCTGAGAATCGAACAACATCAATTTTTTTTTCTCCTCTATTTTTCTTTTGGTAATTTTTTTTTTTTGTAAATGGTATATTACGTTTTCTAGGACAGCTAGTAAATAAATAAAAAATGGGTGCGTGTACTTATGTACGCGCGTGAGAAGTTATACTTCTTTGGCATTATTAAAAAAAAAAAAAAAAAAAAAAACTCGTCCGGCAAAAAACTCGTCCGACAAAAAACTGGCAGATGACAGCTGTCATCTTGCGGTTTGCGGACAACTTCAACATGGTTTTATGACAGCTGTCATCTTGCGGTTTGCGGACAACTTCATGGTGAGAATTTTGTGTGACGCTTTTGTAAAATTTCACTCTCATCATTTTTTCATAACGCGCCTAAAGAAGTATAACTTCAAAAACTTACATAACCTTCTGGCGGTGCTGGCATCTCACACGGTCTCCTATTCTCCGCAGCACCAACGCGGTTAACGTTCTCCTGGACGCAAGTGCTGAAACTAATCTGTTTGCTGACGAATAGAGATTGATATTGTCAGTGTGTTTGGATTTTTGCGACAAATATGTATAAAAGTTTTGTCCTAATTAGTCAAAAGCTGTAATTAGTCTTTTATAATCGTGTCAATTGCCTTTAATAAGTAAATAATTACTAATAGGTACCTACTTACCTATTGTTAAAAGGAAGGATAACAGTAAAATTATCAAACCTCCGTAAAAGAGCATTCAACCTACGCGATTTTGATTTTTCCTTAAATGACCTACCTTCATTGGTCAAAATCGGTTTGGCCATTTAGTGCCTACGAGGTCAGAAAGGTAGGTACGCACCATAGAGAAGGAATCACACCTACATAGGTATATACCTAACCCTTCTGTAGTAGGAAAAAAAACAAAAGTCAAGAATATTATGAGATGTTTTGTAGGCTGTACACAGAAAAATAGGTTTCTTGAAGCAATTAAGAAATTAAACTCTCTCTATAGACGCTGGAGAATAATAATTTTAGTAAATAATTTCTTTTTTTTAGTAAATAATCTTGAAAATAAGCAGTATTTTTTTTATCTAAGAATATTTATATATTTTTAAATTAAGAATACTGCTTTTCATTTTAAGATTTTTTAATAAAACCAAGAAATTAGTATCTAGGTAGAGGATTATTTCTTACTTCAAGAAATCTTTTTATGTGTATATAGGTTCTGTTGCGCAGCATCTCGGATGTCGCGCTAATTCCGCGCACTCGTACGGAATCATTAATCAATCGCCAGTAACAACACCCCATCAGTATTCCGGCGGCACCAGCTACATGTCAGCAAAAAGATAAAAATACAAGAACGACAAAGGCACATCATGGCCGATATGACCTTACCTCAATCACATAAAATGGTGTTAATCATTCAAATGTCCACTTCCTGAAAGAACTATTTGAACTGTTTTCGTGTTGTTGTCTAATCGTGAATATTCAGGGGACTGATGCCAATCAAGATAGCCTCGCATGCATTAACATATTGTCATAGACTAGTTAGAACACTCTTGTTTTATTAATCAGGTCAATAGACTACAGTACCTCTTATTTTCATTGCAAAACAGTTATCAATAGGTTACACAGTTACAAATATCAGTTACATATAGTTATGTCAAAACAATAAAACAGAATCATTAAATTATCAGTAAGGTAATTTATTTGCTGAACATTAAGTTTTGTTATTATAGGTAGTTATTATTTAGGTATATTTCTAGAAGGAAGACATTTATTGGCTTTAAGAGGAAGGAAAGGAAAGGCTCTCTCCATACAAACGTGGTCAGCTGTTTCCTCCCTGGATTATGACACTAGCATAAATATTTTTTCATTACTCATACTCCGAAAGTAGGTCTAAAGATGCCTGAAGAGCGTGTAGAAAATAAAACTTCCAGCCCTAGGGCTTTTCGCTTTCACTGACAGCTGTCATGTCAAATTATGGCTTCGCACGACTTGTGCAATGTGCATATAGCCAGTATCAGTATCATTATACATTAGGAACTTCAAAACCTAACCTCCTTGCTTTAGGTAGCACCAAAGAATAACACTACATGTATAAATAACCTCTTTGGTCCCAACCTTGTAAGAGGATCAAGTAGTATGGAGTCTCTCATCCAATCTCGTTGTTAGGAAGAATTTTATGTATTATTCGTAATGAAAAGCACAGTGTTTACCTCGGGTGAAAGACTCATTAAGTCCCTCGAACTATTAGCGCCCTCGCTACGCTCGGGCGCCAAACTCCGTCTCGGGACTTGTAATGAGTGACTTTCACACCTAGGATAACAATGTACTATTGTTGCATAAAACCCATTACTGCCATGACTATGCCCTTATGTCTTGGTTATTTCGTATTCTAACTATCATAGAAAGTAACAGTTAAAATATATATACACCTATATAAAAAATAAGACATAGGGGCATGGTCATGGCAGTAATAAGTTTTATGCTACAAAAATATTTGCTCTAGTGTCATTATCCAGGGAGGAAACAGTCGACTACGTTTGTATGGAGAGAGAACCGGTACCCTTATCTCTTAAACATGTTATATAAACTTTTTTAATACTTAAATCTCTATAACTGATTACTTTGTATGTATTGTCAAACATCCCATCTTCGTCATAATTTCTACATGCTAAGTATTTATCTCTACCAATACAAAAGCTAAGGTACATTTAGCTCTATGTTTTAGCTCATTGAATCAGACATTACAGTTCAATGTCTAATGGACCCTGCCCACTCTGCCACTAAGAGGTTCTAAGTACTTAATTTAGTTGTTAGTATGTTAAATCTAGTATATTGATTTTATTTTATTTGCCTACAGATTTAGAAAAAAGGTATTTCGTAAAACAAATTAAAGTACGAAGCATAGCTCTTCCATATTTTTCTAATTAGGATCTTTCAAAAGATGGTTAGACTTTTAGAATTTCTAGATCCCAAAATAATACTAGGAACTAATTAAACCCGGGATGTAAATCCTCTTTGGAAGCTCTCTACCTCTCAGAGTTTTCGCATGGATACCAAAATAATTCTAACAAACCCTGGGATGGCAAAGAATCCTACCTACAACAGGAATTTCGTGCTTTTTTTCTGCTAGAGCCTTCTCTCTTATTTTGAACTTCTGGAGTCCAAAAAATACTAACAATTTATACTAAGAAATCCTGGGATGTCAATGAAACCTCTTTGGAAGACCTCTACATCAGTATTTTCTCTCAATTTCTCTGCTAGAGCCTTTTCTTGGGCCAAAGGATGCCATGCGCCGAGAGTGCAAGCTGTGTCGTCTCTAGGGACGTAATAGTGACAACGGCGCGATGCACGCGATGATGGCACGTATTCAACGACACGGACATGCTTGCAACGGTGCAGGGAGAACCAGAGCCCTGGAATAGATAGTTGATATTCAGATGCCCAATACCTATAGATGGGATAAATGTAGGTACTAACATGTGTTATTCTAGGGATCCAGCATTCTGCATACCAAACCTTGCGATTCTGTAGTTTTTTCGCGAAAAAGATATAAACACACTCACTTTCACATCTGATTTTACGCTACACGAAATCTTTTATAACATGACTAGCTGATACCCGCGACTTCGTCCGCGTAGGGTTTGAAGTTTTCAAAATCCTTTCTTATTGGATGTCTACGTCATACAAAAAACACGCCCTCCAAGTTTCAAGTGTTTAGGCTGTGAGTTGATCCGTCAGTCATTCAGGACAAAGCATTTTATAGATGTGAAATATCAAGCAGGTCCTTATAGTGGAATAGACCGTGTAAACTTACCCAAGAAGCCAGAAGATGGAGGGTTCCTCCGAAGTCGATAAGGAGACGTATCTTGAAGGACAGCCCAGAGGTCCCACAACACTTGCGGATACAATATATGTGTGTCTGCTCCTGGACTCTGCTCTAAAAGTCTACACAAGGAAGAAAAAAAAGTCTACATAAGTTATATTAAGCTTTATAATTAGGTTGGTAAGTATAGTAAATAAATATTCTAGAACATTTTTACACAGTGCCATCTAGCCCCAAGCTAAGCAACTAGGCTTGTGTTATGGGTGCTAGATAGAATACATAATATCCTTAGGTATACTTTTTTTATATACATTCATCAACTGGCAGAAAGATGGCGCCATAATGAAAATGTATGAATCGACCTCATTTATGTCGATCTGCCAGTTGACAGTTGACGGTATACATACTAATACCCAGACCAGAAACAAAATCTATAGCATAAATCTTTATTTGAGGCGGGCATCGAACCCGCCTCAAACAAAGATTTATGATATAATATTTCATTCAAGCGATGTGTTTTCGAAAGTTTTTACCTTTTATAGACTGGAAACAATGGATAATCTGGATGATGATACCACTCATCCAAAGTAGAGCTGTAGTTTGAAGGATCCCAAATCAAAATCGAGATGTCTTTGTACAAAGAATCTTCTAAGAACTTAAACTCTGGTTTCGTAACAACCTATAAAAAAAGATTTACAAGACTTTCAGTGCAATTCAAGTACGATTGAAGTCATAATTGCAGACCGTAGAGTATTAAAATGACTATTTTTAGATTTCTAATTTTAAGAATTATTAGTGTTATAAACTACTATTGCAGTTTTGGAGCTCTACGGTAGGTCTGCAATTCTGACTCCGACCGTATCTTTACTACCTACTAAGGTCATATCTATGTATATCATACGTTTTTACTCGCGATGGAACGGAGGACGATATAATATGCATTTTAGAATAGTATACGGGCTTATACCACTCTATAGATTCTTTACCTTTCGGCCGCGTATGTAACTGTGTTTTTTTAACCAGTTACAAAAGAAGAAAATTTACTCCTTTCACGTAACCAGTTACAAACAAGTATCTTTTCGGCTGCCTTTGTAACTATGTTTTGTAACCGCAGCGAGGTTACAATAGACGAAAGTTTTTTTCTTTTTTCGTTATGAGTTAGGTACCTACTGACTAAGACTTTTCTATTATTATTTTGCAACCTTTTTCCCCTGTAACTAAATGAATAGATTATTTAAAGAATCTATATCCGCCTGTAGCTATAGATTCTTTAATGGACGCACTTCATTTGAGATGAATTTCGATTTGGTTCGAAATGCCTATTAAAATTGAGTAAATAACATTAAATAAGCGAATATTTATCTAAGTCACTGACCCGTAGGTACTACTACCGTACCTGCGGATAATAAGGGCCACTACAATGTTTTAAAAACATAAAATAAGTGACAAAAAAAAAAACAATAAAATAAATTAATTGTTTTTCAGATTGACAATAAAGCAAATATTTATCATTGATATTTATGTAATTTTTTAAGTAGTTTTCCCTCTTTTTTCGAAATATTTACCGGCTTTTATTACCTGCAGGTACCTTACTAATAATATTTCCTACTAATACATTTAAAATGAATGAAACCCTTTATAAAAGAGGACCATCAACTCACCTGGGAATTAAGAATCCTGAATGTGGTTTTTGATCCCACGTCATCTGTGTAGTTTTCAGTGGGCGCATTGTTGAACCTCAGCACCATATCGTGGGAATCTATACATTGTGACCAGAGTAAATGAAATGAACTTGACAATTTTAAAATGTTGGTCAGTTAATACTGTCGTATTTACGTATTTAAAACTAGCTGCGCCCCGCGGTTTTATCCACATACAATTATGTATTCTGTGACAGCTTTTCGTTGATTACTCAGGTTCTACTTATTGGATTTTGATATAAAGTATACCGCGACCTTCCTTAAAAATAGAGCTATCTAATAGTAAAAATCAGATTTCAGTATTGTATTACGTAACAGAGAGACAGACCTGAATTATCAAAACTATGGGTATTTTTGTTCTACCTACTACTCACTCATTTTTCCCTACTTATTTTTTTTTAATTTGCTTTCAAGTTCAGACGTTTTGTCCTCTCTTCCTTTATTCTAAGTATAGACTATAGAGCCATGGCACCTCCGCCGGGTCGTGGCAGACTGGGTAGACCCAAGAAGTCCTGGCTTGAAGTCATAAAGGGTGACGAAGATCGTGCGAAGCGGAGGCGTAAAAGTAGGAAAGCGGACCTCGGGCTCCCGAAAGGGATGCAACCGGGAACATCGCTCAGATGATGATGATGACAACTAAACCCGTCAAGCGACTTGACCTACATCAATTGACTTTACTTCCTACCTAATACTTAGTGAGTTTTAAGACCCCTTATAACTGGTCACAGTTCTTTGTATTTTGTACAGAGTTTAAGAAAAGAGAGCGAGCACCTTTCGTCAACGACACACCAAGCACGAGCCTACAACAAACAATTTTTAACTCAACCGTGTTCGGTCGTGCATGACATTCATTTTCTACACACCTAACTGTAACACTGTTGTTCTTTAATTTAGTTATATTTCTTGATTCTTTATTATGGTACTACGGCCTTAGAACTCAAGAGCTATTGCAACGTAATTTTAATTGAATGTTGACCGTCAAATTCTTAATGTTTCTTCTTCATTAACATAATTTTGAAACCAGATGATTTACCTACCAGTTCAACGGGCAAAAGACACGACGTCATCATTGCGACATTGATCATTCAATCATAACTTAAACCATTTCAAAAAGGGGATTATTTTTGAGGTATTTGTTCGACATAGGACAGAAAAAAACTAAAACCCCCTTAAAATGCGTTTTTTTTTCATTTTGTAGGCTTGTTAGACAGCAGGTGTTAATCTAATAACGCAATTTAATCACCATGTTTTTATAACTACAATTTATTAAGTCATCAAGTAGAAAAGGACGAAGTAGGTAGGTAAAGGTAGGTAATCTTCCGCACGACTCTAGTAGGTATAAGAAAGCGGAACAATAGAACAACTTGATTACATCTCGTTAATTAAGTTTAATCTTCTTTAACCCATTTTATACTCTTAGTACTTAACATTAACAAACAAACATGGGTAGAGACCCTGTCTTTTCAACCGACTTCAAAAAAAGTAAGTGTACCTCCTACATGCGGGAAATATGGGCCACTAAAAGGTGTTTTAAAAATCTTGATATCAGTGACAAAATAACAAGAAAATAAATAAAATAATCGTTTTTCAGATTCACAATAAAGCAAACATTTATCCAATGACCTTTTGACGTGACAACGTCTTATAAATTGGTTTGCCGGGTGACACTTCAAGAAACTGCGTTACGCTCCGCTGACGTTATGCGCTCACAATGAGAGCGAGTGAGAGGCACGCGGGCATGGTTAGCCCGCCTAAGAGCGAGAGAGACAGACATAAAAAGTGAAAGGCACGCGTCCCTTCCACTCGAGCACAGTTGTTGTCACGTAAAACTTTCGCCCGTATACCGACTTTACAGGCAACCAGTTTTTTAATAAGCTTAATTTTCCTATTTTTATAGAAAAAATATTTAGTTTTTAATTAAAATAGCAAGTGGCAATTATTAGGTACCTGCAGGTAGCTTATTTTTTTTTTAAACCCGATCGCAACCCTTTTAAATAATATGTACCTATTATGTTTATGATTGAACGATTATTTTTATGACAGTTACTTGTTGTTCTTAAACTTGTACTTATTTGTAGCTATTTTTATTGAAATTTAAATTATAATGTAAGTATAGGTAATTATTTAGGGAATCATTCGATGTTTGGAATAACTTTAAATATCTACTTAGTAGAGCAAATCACGCCTTCATGGTTCCAAAGGCAATAACTAAAGCACTGTGATGGTAAATAAAACTGTTAAATAATGTATGTGACCAATAATGGTGGTAAAGTTAAGTAAAGTCTATTGTTTACAAATTGTAGGCATACCTACGACGAAGTTCACACGCAGTGTCTTTACAGACTACATTTGAGTGATATATTTTAGGTGAAGATGTATGAAAACCTATCGTAGGTTTATCACGCTGTTTTCCTCCAAATCAAATCTTTGTGTTTCGACGAACGTTGCCAATACTATACGATACCTGGAACTGTGGAGTAAACTCGTCGATTTTTACAAAATCACCAATGGCGTGGCGTGTCTGAGTGTTCATAAGTACAAATATTTGGTCAGTATGTTCTGTTCGAGCATTGTACGAGCCGTCCGCATACGTACAATGGTCCATGAATTATGCACGGGCCCTTAGAAGCCGGTTGTTGACTCTCGCAGCCTGCGAGCTGCGCCTGCGCACAGAACAATACACTCCAGCACAGCCTTCTTACAATTAGCATAAACATGTATTTGTCAATAAATATTTATTTTATCCACACACCTGACTTGATTCTGACACCTAGGTAGATATTTCGTCGGAAACGACGTGTGAAAATGTTGTTTTCACTACTAAGCCGTTATGCTTAACATTATCTGAAGAACACGTTTTTGACTAGCGCAAATTATATTAAGAAGCTGCTTGGCAATGTAAGCGGGACACGTTTTGAGATAAGTATTAAAAAACACAGATGTCCGTTGAAAGCCTACACGAACGTAAACGTTCACAGAAATAACTTTATCGTTTGTACAATCCGAGTACGACTGTCACGTTCTAAGTAGTAAATTTAATTATGTAGAGTTCAACGGAGTTACATACAAGTGTTATGAACTTTTGGAAATCTTTTAGAAATAATGTAAACCTTTGGTGAATGAAACAATTCTAAGGAAACCGACATGTAGGTAAAATTTGTCGTATAGATACATCGCAATAGATACATAGAAACACGTGTTTTATTACAACATGAGTAATCTATACTATCACTACATAGTATAAAATAAAGTCGCTTTCTCTGTCCCTATTTCCCTTTGTATGCTTAAATCTTTAAAACTACGCAACGGATTTTGATGCGGTTTTTTGTAATAGATAGAGTGATTCAAGAGGAAGGTTTATATGTATAATACATGCATAATATAGCCGTGCGAAGCTGGAGCGGGTCGCTAGTAATATTATAAAGCTGAAGAGTTTGTTTGTTTGAACGCGCTAATCTCAGGAACAACTGGTTTTAATTGAAAAAATATTTTTGTGTTGGATAGTCCATTTATCGAGGAAGGCTATAGGCTACTTTTCATTTTGATATTCCCACGGCATCGGGACTTACGCGGGTGAAACCGCGGAACACTATAGTAAGTTCCTACTTTTAATGAACTTTTCACTACCTTTATAAAGTTATATTTACTGTTGTTTTTATGTTTGTGACGAATGGTCTCCGAAACTACTGGACCGATTTTGATGAAACTTGGCATGAGGATTCATTGATTCATTGGGAATAACCTAGGCACTTTTTATCCCGATATTCTTACGGGATCGGGAGTTACGCGGGTGAAACCGTGGAGCGCTGTTAGTAAGTTAGTATTGTTGAACAAAACAATAGTAAGTAACATGTAAAAGTGTCCTTCCAAGTAACAGACATCGAAGTCGGAAACATGTGTCATTGTCTGTCCCACGTCTGTGCTATAAACTTATCAACTTTTCGAGAAAGGACAAAGACATGTCCTGTGGTTACAGAATGACTAACACAGGTTATAAAGTAATTCCAAACTACTAATTTATTTCAACGCTGACTCATCTTTAGGTATACCTTCCTATAACTACATACATAGGTACCTATATAGTTTTATTATAGTCTAATTAAATCTACTTACTTGAATCATAGAGCCAACTAATCTATACATCACAACTTAGTATAAAACAAAGTCGCTTTCTCTGTCCCTATATCCCTATGTATGCTTAAATCTTTAAAACTACGCAACGGTTTTTGATGCGGTTTTTTAATAGTTAGAGTGATTCAAGAGGAAGGTTTATATGTATAATACATGCACAATATAGCCGTGCGAAGCCGGGACGGGTCGCTATATAATATTATAAAGCTGAAGAGTTTGTTTGTTTGATTGTTTGTTTGTTTGAACGCGCTAATCTCAGGAACTACTGGTTCGAATTGAAAAGTTATTTTTGTGTTGGATAGTCCATTTATCGAGGAAGGCTATAGGCTATTTTTTATTTTGATATTCCCACTGGATCAGGACGTACGCGGGTGAAACCGCGGGACGCAGCTAGTAAATAATAATAGGCAACTGAGGCTAGGTACCTACTACGCTGCAATCACATTTAGGTTAACCCATATACCACATATTACGTTTATAATTATTACAAACTGAATTACCAATTTTGGTCAAAACTAATGCCACCATATGGTGATTATATAACTACCGTATTTAGATGTTATACCTACTCAAAAGTAAAATATTTTTATTCATTTGGATGCATAAGTACAGTTTGTACAAAGATCACATAGAAACGTCTTAAAAACTTAGGATGTGTGCCTTCATAACGCGCCCACCAATGAGAAGGCACAAGAAAAAAACACACTATTACAACTTCCCGCACAGTAGGTATTTTATGAATGGTTGTATCTACAGAGGTTTTAATTACACATATATGCGTTTATACAGATTACAGCTACGATAAGGCTTTTATTCAACTATTCGCATAGATAAGTTGTATTTTCCGGTGCGCACGCACGCGTGCAGTGTACTGAGAAGCTTGACATTCGCATGCGCAGGGCGCCAGTGTCACCGTCTCGACATAGTGCCCATATCGACATATCAAGGCATGCATTCAGAATTTCCGTTCAAACTTAGCTTTATAAATCCTACTTCATATTCTACTAATATTATAAACGACCCGCCCCGGCTTCGCACGGCTATATTATGCATGTATTATACATATAAACCTTCCTCTTGAATCACTCTATCTATTTTAAAAAACCGCTTTATTATCCGTTGCGTAGTTTTTAGATTTAAGCATACATAGGGATATAGGGACTGAAAAAGCGACTTTGTTTTATATACTATGTAGTGATAGTGATGTGAAAAATTGTGTGTGCGTATGTTTGTTTGTTACTTCTTTACGGAAAAACTACTGCAGGACTGATTGAGATGAAATTCGGTATGAAGATAGCTGGAGCCCTGGATTAACACATAGGCTCCTTTTTATCCCGATATTTCCACGGGATCTAACGCGGGTAAACCGCGGGTTGCAGCCAGTCAATGATATTGCCGAATGGATATTAGAGGACCTCTGTGGCCTGCCTGCGACGCAGAAGGTAGTTTGATTCCTGCCTCGGTGAACCAATATTTGTTTACAGTTTGTTTCTGCAAACAAATGTGTGTTGTGGACCGAGTGTTTTATGGGTACATATAATATGTGTTTATTTACAAAAGAAAAGTAGGTATATAAGTAATTATTCTATCCGTTCAGGCCATTTTTGAACGTTTAAAGGATACAATTAAAATGATGAATTAATTATTTCAAAGATTTAATCTTCGGTGTGCGTTGTTACAATTACGGCTGCCGAATAATAACATAATACACTCGAATCGTTAAGGTTCACCGTCCATATCACATCCATCTAACAGTTCGGATTACAAGGTTTTATCGATTTGCAGTTTACAATGGTCCTAATCCCTAAATGTACCTTAAGGTAGATATCAATTTAGGAAGTTATTGTAAAGTAAATTTTAAGCCATAGTATGCAAGAACAAAATTTTGAAAAATAACTAACTTAGCAACTAACAGCATAGGTACAAAATGTAGATTCAATTTGGTCTAAGTTCTGTGTACAATATATGTTACAATATAATGTATTATAATGACTATAGATTTTTTTGTTAATTATTAAAATAAATAATAAATACTTACCTAAACTTCCCTATCATTTCTCTATAAAATTTTATTAGGTATTAGCACATGAGTAATGTGGTATTAGTATGTATTTATTGTTAAATTATAGAATGACCAACTATTGTTTGGTTAATACTTTAGTACCTAAATTAAAATGCATTGTTGTATGAAATTAACATAAATGTTACAATTGTTTTCCTACTTTTACTCAAAATATACCAATAAATGACTAATATCGTGTGTTTCCTTATATACCTTAATATATAAGGAAAAATAACGTATTTAGCAATACCAACCTATATTAAGCAGTTACAAGTGACATTTCACCAAATTCAGGGAATCATGACAATAAAGTAAAATCCCATAACCCCGTCATAATAATTCTTACAATTCGCATACGATTTAGGACGCGTTCGTCGAAGTGGTCGACCCATGCATATAAATGTGTTGCACAAAGCGGAGATCTGTTGCGATAACCACCACAATAATACATGGTCGATCACCTAACTAGGTACGGTCGGCTGCATAATTGCAGATCCAACGTAGAGCTCCAAAACGACTGTTATAAGAATGTTTTCAACACAAACAAGATTCTAGGCACCTGCTTAAGTTGAAGTTTAAAGTCTTCTAACTTATGAATTTATCAAAGAAAAATTATTAGAATGAAAACATGCCAATAATAGTAATTTTTTAACTCTACCGGGGGCTGCAATTATGCAGCCGACGGTACCTATAACAACTGTCTATAGGTACTGGCCGCTAAATGAATTGACCCACCCCCATTGTTGTTTTTAAAATATTAACACTATCTGTCCCGGCAAACGTTGTTTTGCCATTAAAAAAAACTGGGCTGATTTGTGAATCTAAACCATCCAGGGCGCCTCACACAAACGCATACAAAAAAAAAATTCAAATGCAGCCGTTTAGAAGGAGTTCAGTAACATACACACGTACAGTTGAATTATTATGTAGATAAAGAAGATAATTAAATTATTGTTTTTATGCTCATTTGTTATTTATTATACATTTTAATAAGAGTTTGAGTAGACGCTGCTGTCTTGAACCTAAATCATATAAAGGAGATGGTTAATTTCGGAGTAAGGATATATTTCAACAAAAACTTAGGTAGGTATGTCGATTTTTTTGACAACCAGTGTTTATTAATATACAAAGTCTCCTACACTCTTTTATTTTTTATTTGTTTCCAAGTACAGACTTTGTGTCCTCTCTTCCTTAAATATAAGTCTAAAGACATCGTAATTACTAATTTTGCCTTCGAACATTAAGGTGACACGTCAGTAGATGCGCGGGATTAGATTATTTTTTAGTTTTTCGTAAAAGCCTAAATATTATGGTTTTAGCAGATGGAAAACTATGTTCTAAATGTGATAACTACATAAATGCTATTCGATATCTGACTACATTCAAAAGTTTAACTATTGATCAACTCCTAATAAGGATTTCAGGGAAGTTACTCATCATGTTCTG
The DNA here is from genome assembly GCA_907269075.1 of Idaea aversata. NCBI lineage: Eukaryota > Metazoa > Arthropoda > Insecta > Lepidoptera > Geometridae > Idaea > Idaea aversata. The sequence continues at coordinate 8,706,521 of OU026084.1, forward strand.
ACTAATATCAAACAGCAACAGACGATAGGCTAAAACTACTGAATAGATTGTGTTTCACATGCACGAGCCAACGAAACAAGCACTCGATCAGAGACGGGGCGATAGAGGGACGATCTTTAGAAACAACTGATGTTCTAATGGGTAGATCACACGTACTGAGTAGTGGCGAGACAGTGCATCCAACCAATATACGTACGACCAATAAACGAGGACCAATTTACTGTCTCGCCGCTCTACTCGGAACGTGTGATCGAGGTCTATGAATGGCGAGATTTGACAGGAAGGTATACTTAGCCAGTTTTCTTTTTATTTATTAAATAAATAAATACAAAAAAACAAAAAGTTTTATTCCCAGCAAAAAATCCATTTTATACAAATCACTACATAATATAAAACAAAGTCGCTTTCTCTGTCCCTATATGCTTAAATCTTTAAATCTTCGCAACGGATTTGATGCGGTTTTTTTTAAATAGATAGAGTGATTCAAGAGGAAGGTTTATATGTATAATCATCATCCGAGCGATGTTCCCGGTTGCATCCCTCTCGGGAGCCCAGGGTCCGCTTTCCTACTTTTACGCCTCCACTTCGCACGATCTTCGGCATCCTGGGTTGTAAGGCCATTTGCACGCATAGGTTAGGTAAGGTTTATATGTATAATACATGCATAATATAGCCGTGCGAAGCCGGGACGGGTCGCTAGTGAGGAATAAATTAAAAATGTAAATTGTAAGAATATTAATAAAATTCCTACTCAATACCTACTATTATGCAGTAACTTTTTGTTTTCCTGTAGGTATGTGCAATAATGTGCATATCGTTCCAATGCCCAAATAAGGAGCTGGTTACATTGCTAGAGACAGCTACCAAAATGCTATTCCTAGATCCAAGCGGAGCTGTCTTCAACCATGCCGTTCTCTTTATAGACGAGCATGCTACATCCTCGACCTCGTTGTCGCTTCCTAACAGGTGAAATAAGGTCAAATGCAAGCCTATTTCGTGTAAAAAAAAAGACGAAACGCGATTTCTCATAACAGCGAAGAAGTCTGAGAAAAGTTCTAGTCTAGTTCTTAGTAGTGGTGCTAACCAGAAATGAAACAATCTTGTAATATCAACGCCCACGTGCGCTGACTGGGTACAAGATGTAGGTAACGCACTCATTGTCGGTTGTTGATCTATGACACGAAACTAGACGTTCAAAATAAATAATAAAACTACAACCAATAGCACATTTAGGTCATTAACTGTAAAAGTTATGTTGGTAATATATAGTTTCAGAGAACACTTAAGAGTTGAATGCCAGCTCATTTATGCAATGTGATTCAGAAACCATTTATCTTTGTAAGTACTTGCATGCACTGTTAGCATAACAAAGTAACAGGTTAGCGTTTTGTATAGTGCAGATAATACAGAGGAAAAAAGGTATCTTGAACAAGAAATAATACTCTCCCTATAGACAAGGGGTTCCCAAACTTATTTTGTCGACTGCCCACTTCGAGAATAAATTATTTTTAAACGCCCCCATTTTTTCACTTAGGTACATAAAAACCACTATAACATAATTAATTTATTACTTTTTGTTAGCTATACAGGGTTATTGGAAATTATACTAGCAAGCCAAATTTTAAGGTTATTGACCTCTCTGTGTAAGAAACAGCTGATTTTCAGGGTAAACCTAACCTCAATTTTTTCGAAAAAATGTTCGAATTTCCAAAAGTCGTAGAAAAGTTGTTTGTTTGGGTTCACAGAAATAGCCCTGAACGGCTTGCTAGTATAATTACCAATAACCCTGTATAAGTGGAGATTAAACATTAATTCTAAACAAGACTTTTACTATAATCCGCAAGAGTTAACTATAAACCTGAGCGCAGTAGGTACTAGTACCGTAGTAGGTAGGTACACAACGCACCCAATTTTTTTGTGTCTCTTACCGCCCCCACTTAAGGTCTGCAGCTACCACAAGGGGGGCGTTATCGCCCACTTTGGGAAAGGCTGCTAGACGCTAGCAATAATTTCTTGTTTTTATTAGTAAACTAGCTGCCCTACGCGGTTTCACCCGCGTAACTCCCGATCCCGTGGGAATATCGGGATGTAAGCTATCCTATCTCTCAAGTTGGATCGAACTGCACATGGTGTGCGAATTTTATTATAATCGGTTAAGTGGTTTAGGAGTCCATTGAGGACAAACATTGTGACACGAGATTTATATATATTAAGATTAAGATGTTCTTCATAAAATAAGCAGCATTCTTGGTTTGAAAGAATTGGTTTATAAGTTAAGATTTTTTACTAAAACCAAATAAAATTCTCTAGCGTCTAGAGGTGTAGAGAGAGAGCATCATTTCTTGCTTAGTAGGTAAACTTTTTTTTTCCTGCGTAGTTTTTTTATTTATTTATTTATTAAACATTTACAATATAACAAAATTATAAGCTAACCAAAAATCACTAAGACACTAATCACTAATCTCTAAGTTGGTTAGGTACTTGCGCTAGTAAGAATCTGTAGCAAATAAATCAAAGTTCTTACCAATAAATTCTCCTAATCGCGATCCGAGTAGTGTGCCTGCACTTGCAACCACAGCACAAGTGTTAAAAGTCTTCACTCCTTGGAGAGGAGCTTCGGGAATATTAAAACCCAGCGTCTTAAACGGCTCATCTTTAGCTGTCACTGTATTTACAGCTACTCGTTTTAACGCACACATTATTTCTTCTCGTGTAGAAAATTTTCTAATACCTTCGTATTTTACGTCGTAAATGTTTTGTGAGTCTAACCCTGATGTAAAGACTTTCCCCTCTCCCATCAATACACGATGGAATTCCTTAAGCAGCAGCTCCTTAAACTCCTTCGTTTTCGCTTCACAATCCGAAGCCGATGGCTCGTCGCAAACATATTTATCGCTATCAAATTCTAAGAGAGGTTTATGAATATTTGGGAACCGTGGACTGCCGTGGATTTTCCTTATTATTGCATTAGTGGACGGAAGTTGGGAACCTTTACTGTTCAGTGCTAACACGTTGCTGCTCCATATAGCTCCAACAGCTGATCTACGGTTCTTACTGACGAAAACAGACGAATTGAACGGAGGCTTCGAATATTTATCCGTATACTTATCGTAGAACGTTAGCGACGACGTCTTACGGGGCGTCTCTGGCGAATTACTAAACAGTCTCTGTTTTTCTATATACATCCAATACTGTGACCATATCAAATATAGATATCCACACATGCCGAAAAACAACAGGTTTATGAACACCCAAACGGACATCGCTGCAGCCTTCATTTTATAATGGAACACTTATTTTTAGTAAGTAAATTATTATTAAAGCGTATTGTTAAAAATCACAACCTGTGTAAACTTAATAATTCACGCAAGCAATGGAGGGCGTGGAACAATCAGCTGTAGTTAGGTACATAGCTAAAGCGCCTGCGTGAAAGATGCTGCAATGGACCAAGCCCCTCGAAAACAATGAATGAAAACCTCTGCAACGCGTTATCATTTATCATTGTAGGTACCTATTGTAGAGGCAGGTTTCGTGAATAAATATTCAGTTCATAGCCGTGTCAAAATAAAGAACAATTCATTGTTTACAGTTTCTCTGGCTTATCAAATAAGTGTTTATTTGCGTAGGTATTCTTATAGACAAAAAAACTGTAGGACTTATTAAAATGGTGTTACTATACAAATCCTAATCCTAAGTAATATTACTAATATCATCTATACTATTATATCACTACATAGTATAAAACAAAGTCGCTTTTTCTATCCCTATTTCCCTTTGTACGCTTAAACCTTTAAAACTACGCAACGGATTTTGATGCGGTTTTTCTAATAGATAGAGTGATTCAAGAGGAAGGTTTATGTGTAATACATGCATAATATAGCCGTGGGAAGCCGGGGCGGGTCGCTAGTATAAAATAAAGTCACTTTTCGCCGTCCCTATGTCTCTATTTCCCTTTGTATGCTTACCTAAATCTTTAAAACTACGCAACGGATTTTGATGCGGTTTTTCTAATAGATAGAGTGATTCAAGAGGAAGGTTTATATGTGTAATACATGCATAATATAGCCGTGGGAAGCCGGGGCGGGTCGCAAGTATAAAATAAAGTCACTTTTCGCCGTCCCTATGTCCCTATTTCCCTTTGTATGCTTACCTAAATCTTTAAAACTACGCAACGGATTTTGATGCCGTTTTTTTTAATAGATAGAGTGATTCAAGAGGAAGGTTTATATGTATAATACATGCATAATATAGCCGTGCGAAGCCGGAGCGGGTCGCTAGTAATCAATAAATACAAATATATTTTACTTAATATTTATTTTATTTCAAAAATATTAAGTACATTAGGTATACAGTTCAAGGATTTCACAACCAAGGGAACGTTTATACATAATTATATTATATTTAACACTCACATACACAGGTACTACATAATATCATAAATTGTATAAAATATTGCTTAAATCTATGTTATTTGGTCAGTAAGGTACTTCGTACTTAAAGGTGCTTATAGGATATGCATTTTATTTATTTTTGATCTATATACGACTTAGAAATAGACAGATCTAACTACAATAGGGTTAATAAATTATTTACCTACTTGCCATTAAGTTTAATAATAAATTATATCTTACTAGTTACCAACTTATTAGTAATATCATGTTATATTTTTATAATAAATAAATAAATATTTCAGGACATATTACACATCGCCATCCAGCCCCAAGCTAAGCAACTTAATGCTTGTGTTATGGGTTCCAGATAACGGATAAACTACTTATATACTTTTTTTTTTTTTTTGTAAATATATACATATTATACATATAGGAAACACCCAGAACCAGAAACAAGAATTTATGGTCAGCATAAATACTTGTTCCCGGCGGGAATCGAACCCGCAACCTTCTGCGTCGCAGTCGGGTGTTCGCCCGACGCGCCACAGAGGTCGTCATAATACTAGTAGTAGTTATATTATTAAATGTACTTGGGTGTGTTTGATTTTTTTTATTTGACGACCCAGTTGGCACAGTGGTCACCATACCGAACTGCCAAACACAGGGTTGCGGGTTCGATTCCCGCCTCAGACATGTATTTATGCTTAGATATTTGTCTGTGGTCTGGTTGTTTCTATGTATTAAGTATTATGTTTATATTTACAAAAGAAAGGTATATAAGTAGTGTATCCGTTGTTTAGCACTCATAACACAAGTATAGTTACTTAGTTTGGGGCTAGATGGCGATGTGTGGAATGTCCTGCAATATTTATTTATTTTATTTATTCCTTACTAACACAATTGTATCAATCAATACGTCTAATCAATGTAGCCAACCTTTACGTTTTAACTGCAATTTTAATTTTTTTTTTTAATTTTAGGCCAGAGTCACCTATTTACAATATTTTGATATAAAAAGCCAACGCCATTTATTTTATTTTTCCGACATTCGGTTGTTTGTTTTGTTATTTAATCGGGGATTCGAATATATATTTTTTTAATTTTTGAGCAAAACATGAATAATACAAAATAATAAAAAGATGTAGAATTACATTTTTTAATTACCTAAATACCGGGTTGCGAGCACCTCGTATAATCCCAGATTGTTGTTGTACTTCCCAGTTATTATTAGACCCGATTTTGTTTCACGTTATGGTTTTTTCCAGAAATTCATAATTATATCATACTAACTGCGCCCTACGGTTTCACCCGCGTTAGTCCCGATCCTGAGAAAATATATTACGAAAATTAAGTAGCTTTTAATTAGCATACATGTGAAAACAGAACGCTTAGCAGTTTCACATATGTCAAAGTGACACATGTCAAAGTGACACATGTCAAAGTGACAGATGTCAAAGTGACAGATGTAAATTTTTCGACACATTTCGTTATATTTTGGACAATTCACACAAAAAATTATAGCCTATGTTCTATTCTGATGTATAAGCTATATAATCCATTCAGTAGTTTTTGCGTTAAAGAGTAACAAACATCCAGACATCCATACATATAAACTTTCACGTTTATAATATAGTAGGATAGGATAAGCGAATTTAGTATCTAGTATTTACCTAGACAAATTTCTGACAGATATCCATCCGTCGCAAAATATCGTGAACAGTGGAAGGGGAGTAGAGAGACCATGCAATGGGACATCCTAACTAAACATTATAAATCCAAAAGTTTGTAAATTTATTTGTTTGTTTGTTCCCTCTTCACGGTCAAACGACTGGACTAATTTTGAAAATCGACATAGTGGTAGTATGATCCCGAAATTCTCCCGGGATCGGGATTTACGCGGGTGAAATCTCGGGACGCAGCTAGTAATTATAATACTAGTTGCGTTGGACCTAAAGGTGTAACACACGTTACAATTTGATCGGCCCGATCTAGGGTACCGTTACTCAGGGGGAAAAACGGGACCCTATTACTAAGACTTCACAGTCAGTCCGTCTATCCGTTCCGTTCCGTCCGTCCGTCCGTCTGTCATCCGGTTGTATCTCATGAATCGTGATAGCCAGAGAGTTTAAATTTACACAGATGATGTATTTCTATTGTCGCTATAACAACAACTAATAACAGAAAAAAAAAATTGAGTGGGGGTTCAAATACAGCATGGTACGGAACCCTTCGTGCTAGTCCGATTCGCACTTGTTCGAAATTGGACGTCGGACCCGATAAAATCGGGACGTGTGTTAACACCTTAAGGCATGCTGCTTAGCCTCTCTCTCATATTATATAGCTCTGAGGTAACCGCCTTACGTGTAAACGTCTCATCGGTTACGATCTGTCCAACGAGTGTACGGCGGCGGTTCGGGCGAGGCGTCCCTTCTTGTTAGGAGCGTGGAGTAATGAAGTAGGGGTAACATCGCACCGCATAGGACTAACGCTCCGTACCCCGGTTTGTGGACCAACCTGAAACAATAGTAACACATGTTATTCTACTACTAAACTAGCAGCGCTTATACCATGGGATATTGGGATAAAAAGTAGCCAAGTCATATCAATTTTCATCAAAATCGGTCTTGTAGTTTCGGAGCCTATTCGTTACAAACAAAAGAACAAAAAAATATTTCCTCTTTATAATATTACTAGCGACCCGCCCCGGCTTCGCACGGCTATATTATGCATGTATATATATATCTTAATTTATATAAATCTCGTGTCACAATGTTTGTCCTCAATGGACTCCTAAACCACTTAACCGATTATAATAAAATTCGCACACCATGTGCAGTTCGATCCAACTTGAGAGATAGGATAGCTTACATCCCGATATTCCCACGGGATCGGGAGTTACGCGGGTGAAACCGCGGAGGGCAGCTAGTATGTATATATAAACCTTCCTCTTGAATCTCTATCTATTAAAACTAGTAGTTCGCCCCGAACTGAGACCTCACGAGTTTTTTTCAGCGTTTATTATATTTCAGCGTAAAGTACTAAAATGTATAATATAACGACGAAAGACTCCAAATACGACAGGTCTATCTTATTTGAATGATAGGTGCCTAGTATCGCTATTATCTGACATTGGATGATTTAGAGAATCCAAACACGATAGGCATAACTTGTTGTTGTTGTTAATTTGTTGTTGTTAAGTTCTAATTAGCATAGGTCAATCATCACACCCTGGACATCCGTTGACTCTTTATTTTTACTCAAGACATTTTTAATGTGTGCAACATAATATCCAGAAGATAGTAATTCCTTTCCTTCCTTCCTTATGTATCTACTTATCATAATGTTACGTAAGAGGAAACGAGAAGACAAGGTCGAGAACGAGAATATATTAGAGAAGTTTGAGACCCATATGTCCTGTAATAAGTCCCTAAACTAAAATATAACAAGTCAATAAAAATTATAAAAAAATTAGTCACAAATGTAATAATTATCAGAGTCTCTAGATCGGCTAGAACCGAACATTCCTACTATTTAATACTATCCACCACTATTATTGTAAAACAGCCCATGATTATGAAATAAATAATTATAGGAAATGAAGCAATAAGAGTTCGGACGATTTGGGGCAAAGTAATAAATTTCTATAAAATTTAAATAAATTTGGATTAAGAATATTGTAAATAGTAAGCGTGTTACATTGTGAATTTGTGATGCTACACCTTCGTTATTTTTCTTTTGCAATCACAATGTAACACGCTTACTATTTAAGTACAATATTCTTATCCAAATTTATTAGATTTATTTATTTTCTATTTTTTATTTATTTCTATTTTTTAGTTAGTTATATTTTTTAGTTTTTTAGACTTTTTTTTATTAAAGCGTGTTTTTTTTAGTTTTTTACTGTATTAATTTATTTTATACTTTTTGATAACGAAATATGTTAGATCAGACCCTGGTTACTATTGAAAGACAAACTACTCGTCAAGACGATTCTAACGAGCCTAAACTCGATGAGGTTGTGTCGTTTCATTGCGAATTTCCTATGACCACCTTCCAGTTCCATTATCAGACCCTGGTTACCATTAAAAGACAAACTACCCGTCAAGGCGATTCTAACGAGCCCAAACTCGATGGGGTTGTGTCGTTTCATTGCGGAGTTCCTATGACCACCTTCCAGTTCCATCTTTAGACCCTGGTCACCATTGAAAGACAAACTACTAGTCAAGACGATTCTAACGAGCCCAAACTCGATGAGGTTGTGTCGTTTCATTGCGAAGTTCCTATGACAACCTTCCAGTTCCATCATCAGACCCTGGTCACCATTGAAAGACAAACTACTCGTCAAGACGATTCTAACGAGCCCAAACTCGATGAGGTTGTGTCGTTTCATTGCGAAGTTCCTATGACCACCTTCCAGTTCCATCATCAGACCCTGGTTACCATTGAAAGATAAACTACTTGTCAAGACGATTCTAACGAGCCCAAACTCGATGGGGTTGTGTCGTTTCATTGCGAAGTTCCTTTGACCACCTTCCAGTTCCATCATCAGACCCTAGTTACCATTGAAAGACAAACTACTCGTCGAGGCGATTCTTGACGAGTAGTTTGAATGAATGAACTATAAGGTATGGATAATGAGATAATTCCTGCAGATTCCCTCCAGCTCTATCATCAGATCAGTTCCATGGTACCATATTATTGTCACCGAAGTTACACCCTTTCATTTGATACCCCACTCGGGTATATTTGCAGTATAGTTTGTGTGCCATATAGGTAGATCCCCTTTTGGACCCCTATCTCCGTAACCCCCTGACCGATCCTCGTTCGAAGTTCGAACTTAAAAATTCTATGGACCTCAACTACTTGTATACCAAAAATCATGAAGATCAGAGCAACGGTACTCAAGTTATCGTCGAACAAACATACAAACATACAAACATACGAGCGACCGACCCTTCTCAACACTAGACCTCTCTCGCTTCGCTCGTTCGGTCAAAAAACCGCATCAAAATCCGTTGCGTAGTTTTAAAGATTGAAGCAGTCAAAGGGAAATAGGGACAGAGAAAGCGACTTTGTTTTATACTATGTAGTGATAAGATAGAAGAATATATAGATATAGATAATTAATAAGTAGAAGTATAGACTAGTAACGCTAAGATTTCATCCACGTTAGTTGCGATCCGGATATCAGGATAAAAATAGCATTTACTCTCAATCCCCTTTGAGTCCGCCCCGTCTTATGGTCGCCAGCCTGTCGGTCTTTTATCGTATTGACTTTGATGAGTGTTCTCCATGAATTTGTTCCCCCTTGGCCTTTCTTCAAAGGATAACGAGGGGCACAAATGATCACCATCCACACATGGTAGCGGAATTTTCTTTAAAACAACCCTTATGACCGAATGTGACATAAAATTTGGCTTAGAAAAATCAAAATGGCCATTTGTCTAATAAATGCACTTACCATGGTATGGCCATGACTATTAACGTATACGAGAATGCTAATATTAAATTGATCCATGCTCTTGAGCATCTTCTCAGATTATTTGATATCCATTGGCATTGGAGGACTGGAAACGAAATATTGATTAATTTTATAACAAAACCCTTCGTAGTTGTTTTGAGTAAAAGATAACATTTTTTTTGTATGCTTGTCCCTATTTAGCAATGTTAGAGTTACCAATCTCCTAAACGGCTGAACCGATATGACTTTTTTTTGTGTATATTCGTTAGGTCTGAGAATCGAACATCTTTCTTTTTTTTATTTGAGTAGATCCTTGACGTTGTCTTGGAGACGGGAGAGAGAGTATATCGCTTATAAAGAGTATGGGAGTATCAAAACCGTCGATTTTTTTGGCGGCTAGTAAGTATAGATTGGTTAGTGGTAATCTCAACTTACATATTGTCACCCAATCAGGGTGCAGTGTCATAGCAGAGGCGAACACTTGCACGAAACCCAGCAGCCTGTACTTCCACGTATGAATGTTTGCGTCACGTTTCTCCAAATCGTACAATTGTTTGAGACTGTACGATCCTTTGCGGAAGAGAGATAGAGGATCTGCATTGGGGAAGTTTTCAGGACTGTAAGGTTGAAGGATGCCATTCTCAACTATTCCAACTGCTGTGTACTAGAAGAAAACATATACATATAATATTAAAGTGGCGCGGTTGCTTGCTTGTTTGAATTTGTTGTACGAGTCACAAAGGATTCGCCATTATATTGCCTCAAATTTTTGTGCTGTCGAAAATTCACAAATTCACACCTGCCGCCGCAAGCTGGCTAAAAACTTGGATATAGAAATTTTCCATACCATGCTGGATTAACGCCATACGCAATGATAATGATTAAAAATATAGCTGCGCTCGGCGGTTCCACCCGCGTGACTCCCAATCCCGTGGGAATATTTGGATAAATTAAGATGTAGGCTATCCTATCTTTCAAGTTGGATCAAACTGAACACTGTGTGCAAATTCGGTTAAGTAGTTTAGGATCCATCGCGCACACACAACGTGACACGTAATTTATATATATTAGAATATGTTTTTTTTACTTACAATATCATCCTCTCGTCCGGCATATGAGAAATGTATCCTCAGATCTCCGATCTCATGCTGCAGAGCACTCTCACCGTGATAATAGAAACCGGAGTGTAGTTTAATGTCATTACGTTCTGGTCTCGAATCTGACCATATCTCGTAGTAGTCGTTCACTTTACGCTTAACGTCTAATCCTGTAACGAAAAGCGTCACTACATAGTATAAAAAGGGCGGGTCGCTAGTAATTAATATAACACATACATTGGCTTAGTGGTAGATACCTCGACTTTCATTCTGAAGATCGTGGGTTCAAATCCCGGCCGGCACCGATGGATTTTTGTTTATTATTTACGTGCGCTAATTGACATTGCTCTTACGGTGAAGGAAAACGTCGTGATGAAACCCGCGGCTTAGTTGGCTCCAGAAGTGACAAGTTCTCCCCTTTTGGACATGGTCGACTAAGCTGAGAGGGTAGTAGGTGCTGGGCAAGCCTACTCCATCCTCACGCAAAAAGGACCCAATTAAAAATTGCGGAAAACAGCCCTTATACAAGTACAGTGAGTAGCAAAAGCAGAATGCTTTACTTCGGTTATCTATAGTTCGATATCTTATCATCACTACATAGTATAAAATACAGTCACTTTTCGCCGTCTCCCTATGTCCCTTTGTATGCTTAGATCTTTAAGACTACGCAACGGATTTTGATGCGGTTTTTTTTAATAGATAGAGTGATTCAAGAAGACGGTTTATATGTATATAATACATGCAAAATACAGCCGTGCGAAGCCGGAGCGGGTCGCTAGTATACTAATATTATAAAGAGGAAAGTTTTAAGCTTTTTTTTGTAATGAATAGGCACTGAAACTACTGGACCAATTTTGATGAAACTTGGTATGAGGATACATTGATTCATTGAGAGTAACATAGGCTACTTTTTATCCCATTATTCCTACGGGATCGGGAGTAACGCCAGTAGTTTGGGAGCCTATTCGTTACAAACAAAAAACGTGTCGAACTCGGGGACTGCCGCGGTAAAGCTATTGCATAGCGAACACTCGGCCGAGCTACATGGTAGGCGAAGTGGGGGGTGTTAGGTTTTATTTTCGTTACGGAATTTCTTGATTCGGTCGCCGCGCTCAAAGCCCGCGATAAAAGCTATGCAATAGCTTAAAAAAATCTTTCCTCTTCATTATATTAGTGTACAAACGCACTACAGTGCCCTGAATAGAGCATAAATTAAAGTTGCTGCTGGCCAATATAATTTTGATGCATCATACTAATACAATTACCTAAATATAACCATCCAATCTTGACACTATCAGCGATGTGTGTTTCACTGAACATGGGCATTGAAGTGGGGTTGTGATGTCCCGGCCTTATGTAGAACAATGCAGAGTCCACGACATAGTCTCGCCAGTCTTTGTGGTACCAGTATGTCTTTTGGGTCTCGTCTGCTGGTTCACTTAAGAAATTGTCTTGCTCACTGTAAAAAATATAAAAAACTAGCTGTTAACCGCGACTTCGTACGCGTGGCAATTTTGTTTTATATAAGTACTAAAACCTTCCTCTCATTATCTTACATTTCACATTAAAACAATAACAAAATAAGTAAGTACATAAAACAATAACAAAATAAAATAACCTTCCTCTTGAATCACTCTATCTGTTTAAAAAAACCACATCAAACTCCGTTGCGTAGTTTTAAAGATCTAAGCATACATAGGGACAGACAGACAGTGGGCAGCGACTTTGTTTTATATTATGTAGTGATATATACATTTTAAGATGTTTAGTAGGTACCTTTTTTTTTGATGGAATGCCTAAAGCAAGTTTCCAATTGTGTCAAAATTGTATGACAAGTCTAGATTTAGTAGATCAAGTTTTTGCAATTTTGCTGCATGTGGCTTTGGAAAGTGTTAAGCACCCTCATTCCATTAGAATCCTCTGACAAGGTTCTACTGGTGGATCTAGCAAGCACTGTATGCAATGTGGTAGGTAGAAAATTCTACTACACTATCATATCACTTCACTAAATAGTAAAAAACAAAGTCGCTTTCTCTGTCCCTATGTCCCTATATCCCTTTGTATGCGTTTTGTTTTATGGTGCAATAAAGTGTTTATCTATCTATCTATCATAGTAATTATTTTGCCGGGTCTCAATCGCGTTTTTTTTTGTCTCTTGCGACTGTGACTATTGTAACATAGTCGAAATGTCGAGGTAAGAAAAATAATAATATGCGAATAATATAATTACTAAGCATAGCATAGCTAGATGCTATTATACTAACGTAGTCTCCTCAATCCACTGGTACATCTGAACTCTCTTCCTCAACTTGACAGCTTGAACCTGTATATTATAATCAGGTTCAGATATAGGTTCGAGTATACGCATAGGGCCTACAATGTGTATAACTCTGCCCTCGTAACGAGCCGCCTCGTCTCCCGTGTGTACGTCCACGCTTAGGGCTGCTGAGACCAGTTCTTCCAGCATTAGGTTGCCTTGGATTGTTCTACCCTGAAATAGATAAGTAGTTTAGGCTGTGCAGAGCATAATTTTGTGGGAATGAAAAAAAAACATAGAGATTTTTTGTACAAATTATAATGTATCATTTCCTTACAGACGTTTGTGCATTTGACGACCCAGTTGGCACAATGGTCACCATGCTGCCAAACACAGGGTCGATTCCCGCCTCAGACAAGTATTTATGCTTAGATATTTGTCTGTGGTCTGGTTGTTTCTATGTATTATAAGTATATATTTACAAAAGAAAAGTATAATAAGTAGTATATCCGTTGTCTAGCAGCCATAACACAAGTCTAGTTATTTAGCTTGGGGCTAGATGGCGATGTGTGGAATGTCCTGCAATATTTATTTATTTCCAACCTAATCTAATTTAGTTTTGTAACTGCCCTAAACATTATTTAACTTAACTGATTTAGGTGAATTGGTTTAGTTTAGTTTTACGGGGCTGTTTCCGCACTTAGCCTCTTCATTTGGGCAATTGTGCGTGTGTTACTGAATCGGTTACTTCAAGTTCTTTTTATGGTAGTTTGTGAAGGTTTTGGAGTCGAGGATTACAAAGGTTTCAAAAACTAAATTTTTTTTCAGCTGGAAGTTCACTATTACCTTAATAAACTCGCAAGTAGGTAGATATATATGTGCCGAGTTTCACTGACTATAAGCATCCGGAATCTTTTTGACCGAACGAGCGAAGCGAGAGAGGTCTAGTGTTGAGAAGGGTCGGTTGCTCGTATGTTTGTATGTTTGTATGTTTGTATGTTTGTATGTTTGTTCGACGATAACTTGAGTACCGTTGCTCTGATCTTCATGATTTTTGGTATACAAGTAGTTGAGGTCCATAGAATTTTTAAGTTCGAACATGAGCAGGATCGGTCAGGGGGTTACGGAGATAGGGGTCCAAAAGGGGATCTACCTATATGGCACACAAGCTATACTGCAAATATACCCGAGTGGGGTATCAAATGAAAGTGCGTAACTTCGGTGACAACAATATGGTACCATGGAACTGATCTGATGATAGAGCTGGAGGGAATCTGCAGGAATTATCTCATTATCCATACTTCATAGTTCATTCATTCAAACTACTCGTCAAGAATCGCCTTGACGAGTAGTTTGTCTTTCAATGGTAACCAGGGTCTGATGATGGAACTGGAAGGTGGTCATAGGAACTTCGCAATGAAACGACACAACCCCATCGAGTTTGGGCTCGTTAGAATCGTCTTGACGAGTAGTTTGTCTTTCAATGGTGACCAGGGTCTGATGATGGAACTGGAAGGTGGTCATAGGAACTTCGCAATGAAACTACAGAACCCCATCGAGTTTGGGTTCGTTAGAATCGCCTTGACGGGTAGTTTGTCTTTCAATGGTAACCAAGGTCTGATGATGGAACTGAAAGGTGGTCATAGGAATTTCGCAATGAAACGACACAACCTCATCGAGTTTGGGCTCGTTAGAATCGTCTTGACGAGTAGTTTGTCTTTCAATGGTGACCAGGGTCTGATGATGGAACTGGAAGGTTGTCATAGGAACTTCGCAATGAAACGACATAACCCCATCGAGTTTGGGCTCGTTAGAATCGTCTTGACGAGTAGTTTGTCTTTCAATGGTGACCAGGGTCTGATGATGGAACTGGAAGGTGGTCATAGGAACTTCGCAATGAAACGACACAACCCCATCGAGTTTGGGCTCGTCAGAATCGCCTTGACGGGTAGTTTGTCTTTCAATGGTAACCAGGGTCTGATGATGGAACTGGAAGGTGGTCATAGGAACTTCGCAATGAAACGAAACAACCTCATCGAGTTTAGGCTCGTTAGAATCGTCTTGACGAGTAGTTTGTCTTTCAAT
This sequence comes from Idaea aversata, assembly GCA_907269075.1. Taxonomy (NCBI): domain Eukaryota; kingdom Metazoa; phylum Arthropoda; class Insecta; order Lepidoptera; family Geometridae; genus Idaea; species Idaea aversata. The sequence continues at coordinate 8,721,812 of OU026084.1, forward strand.
AGTAACCAGGGTCTGATCTAACATATTTCGTTATCAAAGACCAAAAAGTATAAATTAAATTAATAAAATAAAAAACTAAAAAAAACACGCTTTAATAAAAAAAGTGCAACTAAAAAATAGAAAAAAAAAACTAATAAATTTAGATTAAGAATATTGTACTTAAATAGTAAGCGTGTTACATTGTGATTGCAAAAGAAAAATAACGAAGGAAATTCACAATGTAACACGCTTACTATTTACAATATTCTTAATCCAAATTTATTTAAATTTAAAATTTACAGACATTTATTACTTTGCCCCAAATCGTCCGAACTCTCTTTGCTTCATTTCCTATAATTATTTATTTCATAATCATGGGCTGTTTTACAATAATAGTGGTGGATAGTATCAAATAGTAGAAATGTTCGGTTCTAGCCGATCTAGAGACTCTGATAATTATAAAATTTGTGACTAATTTTTTTATAATTTTTATTGACTTGTTATATTTTAGTTTAGGGACTTATTACAGGACATATTGGTCTCAAACTTCTCTAATATATTCTCGTTCTCGAGCTTGTCTTCTCGTTTCCTCTTACGTAACATTATGATAAGTAGATACATAAGGAAGGAAAGGAATTACTATCTTCTGGATATTATGTTGGACACATTCAAAATGTCTTGAGTAAAAATAAAGAGTCAACGGATGTCCAGGGTGTGATGATTGAGCTGGCCTATGCTTTTAGAACTTAACAACAACAACAAGTTATGCCTATCGTGTTTGGATTCTCTAAATCATCCAATGTCAGATAATTAGCGATACTAGGCACCTATCATTCAAATAAGATAGACCTGTCGTATTTGGAGTCTTTCGTCGTTATATTATACATTTTAGTACTTTACGCTGAAATATAATAAACGCTGAAAAAAACTCGTGAGGTCTCAGTTCGGGGCGAACTACTAGTCATACAGTAATAAAATGGATCCAGTAGTGCGATCACAGCTTCCCGATTCTTGTAGTTCCGGACTTTATTATGCTAAGTATAAAACTTTCTAGTTATCTTAGTATTATAGGTAATACAAAATAGAATTTTCAATTACTTACTTCAGCCCATAAAAGAAAATAAGTTACTCCTGAAAATAGTACCAAGCTCAGGAGAGTAGTCAACCATGTATGTTTGAATTGATTTCTCACCGCAGACCAGTCCATCTGAAACACAGTTTTTGTTCAAACAATGTAGAGAGAGTTATTCAACTATGCATGAAACAAACTTCTTACATAGTTAAATAAACCTTTCTGGTTTGGATGTTACGATGTTACTACTACATTTTTAGGTTAAGATTCAGAATAAGCAAAAAACAATAACTCACCTTGTTTTGTAAATATTAATTAAACTAACTTGAGCAACAATAAGATTTTAATCAGTTTTTAATAAAAATAAACAGATTAACGTTCGTTTATTCGTTTTATCTAACTTTACACAATACGCCACCGCCCGCCCAAGACAACGATTGTATGTTTCTATCTCTATCACATTCTTTATGAATGAATGAGCCACCCGCTATCGGACGGCCGCCCGGTCGCCCCGCCCATTGTAAGCGGCGCCCGCCCTCCATCGGTCTACTCAATTGACAGTGACAGAAAGTTGAAGTTGACAGTAACAAATAATGACAGCAAATTTCCCTCTCCATCTTTGAATTGGTCATGGCTTGGCCATATTGGCCAACAAAAAAATCGAAAGTTTTAAGGTCGTCACAGACGTAGCTATATTTTATATTAATATAAAAATACCGTAAAACGGGGTGAATTGACCAGTAATTTTGGACTTTGACCACAGATTATATATCGACCGCTTCCGAGCAACAACTCCTAACTGCCAGTTTTACTCAAAGGTGATTTTAATGCCATCTGTTATAAAAATGTAAGCAACTTTCCTGTGACGAAAATTCGTAACTATCTGACGTTTAAAAGTATTAAAAATACGCTTATAGAAATTCGACCTATCTTATTTAGAAAATACTTTTTTCAGAAATATCTCCTTTCTCAAATTTTGACGCGCAGTTTGAACTGAGAACGTGCTGGGACCTGTTCGTCTTGGCTAAAAGTAAGTTTCTGCATTAAATGTGTTAAGTTCAATGTAAATGTAATAAATTAATCATTATTTTCTTATTATTATTAGTATTGGTTGTTAAATTTAAATGTAAGTGTTAAAATCTTCGTTACAAGTTTCGACTATTATTAGTTACGAGATATTTCCGGAACAAAAATTTTTCTTGTTTTATCACTATTAATTTTTATAAGACGAGAGAGATAGGAGTTATTGTCAATAAAATAAAAAAATAACTGAATTTACTATTTTTTATAACATTCAGATTACACATAGATCCATTATTACACAATTAAATACAAATAAAACCAAAAGTAAAAAAAAAAACTAAAACTACTATTTTTATTAATTAATCAGGGTCACAAGGAACCAACGAATATTTAACAAGTAGTTATGGCACAAAACACTTCCTTTCACAATGATAACAGTAAATTTTAAATACATTAATAAAACCTAAAAACTTCACTTTCACTTTTTTGTTTTTGTTTTCGGTTTTTTTTAGTTTTTGTTTTCAGGTTTTTTTAGTTTTTGGATCAGGTTTAACCATTTTTACTGCCACTGTCGTTCAGGTTTAACCATTTTTAGTGCCGCTGTCACCGAAAATTCTACTCCATGAGGCGAAAGCGACTATTTCTTCAAATTGCAACGTGTACATAATCGTAACCCATTAAGGAGTTAGGTGATGAGAAGGTGCTTTCAGATGCTTCATTCATCGATACCTATTAGTGTATGTGCCCATTCTACTAGTGAAAATGGAAAACTAAGCAATTTGCTTAATCTCGCTGTACAGATCTGTTCATCACTCCGAAGATCCTCATCAGATCTTCATTTAGGATAGGGTTTCCTATCAACATTCATTCAAACCCAGTCCGACGAGACGAAAGCGACTATTTTATTTAAATTGTAACCTGTAATCGTAACCGCTGGAAGAGTTTTCTAAAGAGAAGGTGGTTTCAGATATTCCATTTATCGGTAACTATTAGTTTATGGACTTTATAGCCCAATTCTACTGGTGGAAAGCAAAAACTGAGCAATTTCCTGCACTCTCGAGGTGTAATTCTGTTCTGAGAACCTCCTCCTTTTTTTAAGTCTGTTAAAAATGCAAAATGGTCTGTATAAAAACATTTTTAGTTTTGTATCCAATAAATAAATAAATATTGCGAACATTCCACACATCGTCATCTAGCCCCAAGCTAAGCAGCAAAAGAAGCAACTTGTATTATGGGTGCTAGACAACGGATAATACCACTAATATACTTTTCTTTTTGTAAATATATACGTATAATACATAGAAACAACCAGACCATAGACAAATATCTAAGCATTTGACGACCCAGTTGGCACAATGGTCACCATGCCGGACTGCCAAACACAGGGTCGCGGGTTCGATTCCCGCCTCAGACAATTATTTATGCTTAGATATTTGTCTGTGGTCTGGGTGTCTGTATGTATATTAAGTATATATTTACAAAAGAAAAGTATATAAGTAGTATATCCGTTGTCTAGCACCCATAACACAAGTCTAGTTACTTAGCTTGGGGCTAGATGGCGATGTGTGGAATGTCCTGCAATATTTATTTATTTATTTAGAAATACTTGTCTGAGGCGGGAATCGAACCCTGTGTTTGGCAGTCCGGCACGGTAGCCATTGTTCTAACTGTATCACCCCATTTTACGGTATCAAAAGATATATTTTGATATATTTTGATATATTTTAGGTATTTGATGACGTCACTAAAATATGTCGACCGATATAGCTCGACATATTTTATATCGACGGTGGAACTTTAAAATGTCGTAAGGGACATTTTCTCGAAAGTACACTTCATATTGCGTAGTATAGCACATTTCATGCCCTATCGATTTGTGTTATTAAAATTTTGATATCTCTTCAAATATATGGATACTAGCGACCCGCCCCGGCTTCGCACGGCTATATTAAGGATGTTTTGTACATATAAACCTTCCTCTAGGATCATTCTATTTAATAAAAAACAGCAATAAAATCCGTTGCGTAGTTTTAAAAATCTGATTATGACATAAAAAACTTTATCATTATCACTACATAGTATAAAACAAAGTCGCTTTTTCTGTCCCTATTTCCCTTTGACTGCTTAAATCTTTAAAACTACCGGGGCGGGGCGGGTCGCTAGTATAGTATAAAACAAAGTCACTTTTCGCTGTCTGTCCTTATGTATGCTTAGATCTTTAAAACTACGCAACGGATTTTGATGCAGTTTTGACATGATAACGTTTTATAAATTGGTGAACACCTGCAATCTCAAAAAAGTGTGACGTCACGCGTCGTTACTGGAACGTCTCATGTTATTGACAAGGTAACTATAGCAACGTTTTATCGTTGCCATGGTTACCATCAATGTTTTCTTATGACGTTATCACGTAAAATTATCGTCCGGAAACAGACTTTACAGACAATCATTTTTTTTTATTAGATAGAATGATTCATGAAGAAGGTTTATATGTATAATAAGTACAATATAGCGTCGCTAGTGATATAATACATCCCATAATATGGGATATATTATATCACTAAAAAAAACCAGTCAAAATAATAACCCATAATAATATTATGGGTTATTATTTTGACAGGTTTTTTTTTTCATTTTTAATTCTGAGACGTCGTAAGTCTTTCTATCTGGTATATTTATGTGTTGTAAGGCCCTTACAAAAATAAAAAAGTTCAATTTGACATAAAATATATATTTTTTTTCATATTGAATAAGAATTGGCGTAAGTAGTATTGGGTTCCGTACCACTGTATTCTGTTTTTATTATTTTTTAACCTCGACGCAAAAACAAATGCAAAAAATAGATGGCGCTAGTGATAAAAATACATGAATGAAGGGTAAATGGTGGTTTACGGTTTATGACGTATTAAAAAACTACTTACCAAATCTCGTTCAAACCAATTTTGGGTGGAAGTTTGCATGGTAATAATGCATAATAATATCATATATTTAAGTTTCATCATTCTCTTATTTTAGAAGTTACAGACACATTTTTTACCACTTTGAAAGTGTCTCTCGCGTAAACTATCCAGTTTAGAAAAAATATATTTTGAAATGAGAAACCTTAATATCATTTTTGAAGACCTATCCATAGATAACACTTACGTATGGGTTTGATAAAAAAAATTGAGTTTCAGTTCTAAGTATGGAACCCTAAAATTTACTGTTTTTTTTTTCTATTTTTGTGTAAAAATCTTAATGCGGTTTACAGAATACATCCTACTTACCAAGTTTCAACAGTATAGTTCTTATAGTTTCGGAAACAAGTGCCTGTGACATACGGCAGATAGACAGACATGACGAATCTATAAGGGTTCCATTTTTTGCCATTTGGCTACGGAACCCTAAAAAATGTTGCGTAGTTTTAAAGATCTAAGATACTTTGTTTTATACTATGTAGTTACTATGTAGTTAGTTAACAAAATTAATATGTTTTATTGAAATATAATTTCATGGAAATGACGTCACAGTGGTTCACAGTTTAAAATTCTTTGTAATATTTACTATATTAATCGAATGGTTTAAGTACTTACACCCGAAACATTTTAAAATCATACGACATAAACTTTGAAATTTAACGAAATGTCCCTTACTACATTTAAAATTTCCACCGTCGATATATTTTAGTATATTAATATAAAATATAGCTACGTCTGTGACGACCTTTACCCGCATGAAAACCACGTGATTTGAATTTCTCACTGTCACTGTCTTATTTTAATTACTGTCACTGCCATCTTCAACTTATTTTAATTACTGTCACTGTCATTTTCAACAAAAAAAGTATTTAAATTCTCTTTGAAAAAAAATGTTTTGTTGACCTACTAAAATTTTCTTCCTCTGTTATTTTTACAACAATGGGCCTCTTCAGCAAGGGTTTCCTGATACTACAAAATAATCGAATTTATTCACCATTGATGACAGCATACAGGAACTGCCACAATCAGTGTTTACCGATTTTCGAGTTTTATTACCAAACAACAGGTTATACTATTACTTCATAAGTTTTTGGGAAAATAAAATCGTGGTTGACGATTTTGTGTATAATAAAAAGCATCTAATATTTCCTGACAGTCATCACGAAGGTTCGAAGGCATGAGACATTCTTTAATTTCAACATTTTACTTCATAACCTCAAACCCCGACATCCTACCTACCTTACACCTAAACAATAATATAACAAAGTAATGGCTGCATTCTATAGTGGAGTTATAGTGCAGGGATAATAGCCGGTTTCGTGTCAAAGTCATAATTTGCTATTAAATTGTCATTCTATACAACACATAAAGCCCTTTAGCCTCCATAGATTTATAAACGTTAGCCTCTAAGCTTCGACTCCACGCACGCCTTCCCAAGGTCTTGAACTCCATAGCCCCTTGATATGGGACACAACAATGTAATACTTATTTTCAGGACAAAGAATAACAGAACAAGAACTGCCTTCACTAAGGAAAAAACACCCAAACATTGAAAAACTGACAAATGATCGAATACAAATTATTCTACAAATATTAGATAAGTTTAATATAACACCTGCAGATGCGTGTTACAATTTACATCTGTTTAGTATGCACCCAATATCAACAGATAATTATGGCGAAATATTAAAGGAATGTGGTTTTGTCTTAATTAAGCCACAACACATTATCAAGTAAGTTATTTTATCTTTCTTGACATACTACCAGTCCCCTGCGGTCTCACCTGCATAATCAGATAATAAAGTAGCATATGTTACTCCCAAGGAATCTTCATACCAAGTTTCATCAAAGTTGGCCCAGTGGTTTCAGAGCCTATTTGTTATAAACAAAAAATATCCATCAATAAATATCTTCTTCATAATAGTTGTAACTAGCAGAACCCTGTGTTTTCACCTTCTAAATCAGCAATATTGGAATAAAATAACCTCTTACTTTTAAGGATTAAATAAAAGTATCCTTAGTAATTACACATAAAACTTTTCTCCTTAGTAGTTAAGTACATATTATTGAATCACTGTAAAATGTCAGAAATGAGTGGTCTTCTTCATAATTTCAGATATCACACAATAGTAAAATCAAAAACAATGTCCGCTTTAAAAAAAGAAGGTTTGGTGAGACAGGATTTTGAGTTAGAACAATCATTACTTGACAAGTTTCGGGAATGGCCAGAGAGCTCAAGAAAGATGGTGAACTTCTCTGACTCTACTACTGTATGTAAGTGCCATCAGCTCTGCACATAAATAGATCTTAATCTTTTGAGGTACGAACGTCAAATTCTATGATCCTAAATCATGGAATTTAGGATCATAGAATTTGACGTTCGTACCTCACATGATTAATATCTTTTTTATTCAAAATAGGCTTGCATTTTGCCTCATCTCACCTGGTTACATACACATGGTTACCATCAATGTTTTCTTTTTTTATGTGTAAGATTAGTTTCTCTTACGGTTTTTCGTTTCACGTTTTCGTAATGCGTAACATTTTTTGTCGACAACTCGCTATAAGGAACTTCAAGTTCTCAAAAGTTGTAGAACAAAAGTTGTTACATTACTGCAACACAATGAGTGTTAGTTTTCTCCTTAACTCCATCATAACCTTATTTTAATATAAGTCGCCTATGCTGGTACGGTCACGTCTTGTGAAAACCGGCTAGTTACATGGGGAACAAAGTCCAGGTCATAGCAGACTGGGTAGAACCAAGAAGTGCTGGCTTGAGGTCGTTAAGGGTGAAATGGCCTTACAAACCAGGATGCCGAAGATCGTGCGAAGTGGAGGCGTAAAAGTAGGAAAGCTTTCCTACTTTTGCAACCGGGAACAGAGCTCGGATGATTTTAATGAACCTTATTTTAATTTTTCTAGTGTCTATAAGAACAAGCGTATTACAAAGATACTTAGAATGGAGATTAAACATATCAGAAGAAGACTTCAAGAAATATTGCCGTAACTACTTACCATTGCGACACAAACCAATGTCGGACATTGAAGAAACAATTGACTTAGCCCAGAATGAAATTAAACTCAACACTGATGCTATAAGAAGAAATGGGTTTATAATATCATCGGATCCCATTAATACTAAACTAATACTAGAAAATGTAGTAAATTTAGCTGGTATGGATATTAGAGAAGCAATTAAAGTGGAACCTGCTATTTTAAAGAATAATTACAATGCTTTGTTAGAAATAAGAGATATTTTAGAGGTAAGTAAGTCCTAAAAGTTTAATAAGGCATCAAAAGTGGAGACTCACTATAGAATTTTAAAATTGCTATTATTATAGTCTACACTAAAATAATAATTATAAAGAGGAAAGATTTTTGTTTGTTTGTAACTAATTGATTCCGAAACTACGATTGATAAAACTTTTGATATACATTAAATCCTTGGGAGAAACATTTTTACTCCAATTATCCCACGGGATCAGGAATAACAAGGGTGAAACCGCGAAGCCCTGCTAGTTATTAATACGTTTATCTTTAAGAGAGCGGTGTTGGCTTAGTGGTAGATACGTCGACTTTCATTCTGAAGGTCGTGGATTCAAATCCAGGCCGGCCGTGCACCAATGTACACCTAAGATAAACCTCGTGTGGTTTAATGGGTGTTTATATTTTGTATCTATGTTAATACTTATTTAAATAAAAAAAAATAAAAAAATAAAAAAAAAATCTTAAGAAATGATACAATCGCACAGTCGATTACGGTGTGCACACCGTACACACTACTGCATATAGACTGTATATATATACCATCATATAGCGTGGCGACGCGTTGCCACGGCATGCGTCGCCACGCCAGAAATCGGTTTTACGTGCGGCTATAGATGTTTCACATCAAAATTTATGTGCGCTAATTGACATTGCTCTTACGGTGAAGGAAAACATCGTGATGAAACTCGCGGCTTAGTTGACTCCAGAAGTATTGACAAGTTCTCTCCTCTGGACATGGTCGACTAAGCTGAGAGGGTAGTAAGTGCTGGGCAAGCCTACTCCATCTTAACGCACAAAGGACCCAATTAAAAAGGGTCTAATCGCGGAAAACAGCCCATATACAAGTACAAGTCAAGTATGTTTATCTTAAATATTATTTAACATTCTAATACGTAATAGCAATTTTATGAAATCCAATGATATACATACTTGCAATTTGACCAATTTGTATTTTTTTCTTTTCAGGAATTCAGAATACCTCAGGAGTTTCAACAGAAGTGCCTGAAAGTGTACTGTATGCGTCCAGACACTGTGAGGGAAAGATTAGAAGAATTAATCAATTTAAAGGAGTATTCAATACTCTCTTCCAATCCTAGGGTAATGACAATTACAGATTAATAATCTATACTAATATTATAAAGCTGAAGAGTTTGCTTGTTTAATTGGGCTATAGTTTCGCTGATCACCGAAATTACAAGAAACTTTGCCTCTTAATCGAGGCGCCCATACGATCTAGTACCGAATTTGAGTGGTGCCAACCAGCAAAAGTTACAACAAAATTTGAACAAAATCTAAGTAAATTAATAAAGAGTTTGTTTTTGGAGTTCTGTACTCAAATAGTAAAAACAGACAGACAGCGGAGTCTTAAGGTGGAAACACATTTACGTGTCGTGGCGTGTCGTGTCGCGCCAGTAGCATATCGGTTTCATATATTTTGTAGGATTAGAGACACATTTGTAGGTCGTGTCGTGTCGTGGCGCCTTCTGTCGTGGCGCTGACTGTTCGGAACCGATTGCGCCAGAGCAGCGGTGGGGGTTATGGCGCAACATGCAAGTGTGTTTCTATCTGCGTGGCTCGTGGCGCTTCATTAACGAGGCGGACAACTAGCGGACGGACGTTTGTTGCGTAGGTATTTATAAAAATGACTGACGATCTTATTGAACTTGTACGTCAACGAAAGGTCAATTTCTAGTTCTCTAACAAGACGATGAAATTCACTATGGTTCTGTCTCTCTCGGTTTATAGAATGAACCCAGTACCTTCTTTTCTTTTTTTTGAAGTGAAAACTTCTTATGGCGCGTTGGGCACTTTTGTGGGTGAGCATTTTCAGCCGTTCTCGCCACAGATGATATTTTGACAGATGAGATTTTAACAGTTATTGTGCTTCTACTACTATGCAATATTGAAAACAGCGCCATCTCTGTGCAAACGGCCGAACTACGATACTTACTTCTGTACAACAGTGTTAACAGCGACATCTCTCGGTGGATGGTGCAGGTTCGCAGCGAGCTGCCGTACGCAGTTCGCGTCGCACGCTAGCGCCATCACTGATACACGAGTGAGCATTTTCAGCCGTTCTCGCGACAGATGAGATTTCGACAGATGAGATTTTACACAGTTTTCACTTCTGCCTGCACTCCCGGAGTGCGCTGTTTTTCTCTCAAGAAGTTTAATTGCTAAGAGAAATTGAAGATCTTCGTCAAAATCACTTTCCGAATCCGAAGTTAACATTATGTACGTTTACACGCTAAAAAGAATCGATACCTATAACTGTTCAGAATTAACGTCAGAGCGCGCCACGACACGACAGATTAGTGTGCACACTCACCGTCACGACAGTAAGCGTCACGACACGCCACGACACGTAAATGTGTTTCTCACCTTAAGGCCCGTATTAATAAATCGCTCTCAATATCGATCTTGAGTGCGTATCAATTGAGTGAGTCTTGAGATGCAGTCACTATCTTAAGTTAGGCGTTAATTAATAGATAAAACTCAAGTTCTAACCAGGCTGATATCGCTCTTGAGATTTGAAACTGATCTTGAGAGCGACATTGAATGACAGTAACGCTTTGTTCTTACCTTGAATGGTATGTTTTTACCCTATGGTAGGTAGTGTCGTCATATTTTGCTGTCAACTTGTTTTTAATGTGAATTTTTTTACAAAATGTAAGATTTTACTACTAAATAATTATTTAAATGCGAATGATTTGTTCAAAAAGTCATTAGCATAAAATATCATCATAATAATTGATTTCTGACAAAATTTGTTCTAGCTCCATGTTCCTGAACTACAAAACTAACGAAACAGCTAACTTATGTCATGTATGACCCGCAATCAGACTTGAGTTCACGAAACTACATCTTGAGACATATCTTGAGAGCTGAGTTTGATTTATTAATACGGTATTACTCAAGTGATACGTCGCTCTTTAATCGCGTCTTAAGATAGGTTTATTAATCAGCGCAACAACTCAAGAGCAAACTCAAGATTGAAATCGATATTGAGTTCGGTTTATTAATACGGACCTAAGACTCCGCTGTCGGTCTGTCTGTCTGTCACCAGGCCATGAACTGTGATAGCTAGACAGTTTAAATTTTCACAGATGATGTATTTCTGTTACCACTATAAAAAAAAATACTAAAAAACAGAATATAATAGTACGGAATCCTTCGTCCGCGAGTCCGACTCTCACTTGGTGGTTTTTTTTGTTTGAATGCCAGTCAGTTTTATCTTTTTGCATCAATTCTTATGGAAAGTATTCAAGTAATTCCTAAGTAGGCGTCTGAATTTCACTATTTTTTTTTTTTTTCAGGTATTATCGTTAGTAGTACACAAAAAGAAAATGATAAACCGCCTCAATAAAATACAAGCAGCTAAAAAGCAATGTTTTTGTTTAAATCATCTTGTTTCGTCAAACAAAGTTTTTAATAAGTAAGTGCATTTATCGACAATATCTTTTTATTTTTACATATTTTCAGCGATGTATCCCTCTATTCTTTGTATTGGTATATCTTACTGTTAGTGTACCTAATATATAAACAAATCTATTAAAAAAAACACATACTTACATAGACCTACATAATATTACATACCTCTTTTAAAGTATCTTTATACCTAAGTTACTTACCTTAAATACAAAAAAAAAAATTTTTAATTTTAAAATAATACCTTTTATAAGTTTAAATGCATACTTTTTTTTATAAGTTCTCTTAGCTCAACATTTATTTATTAAATATTAAAAAAAAAAAAAAATTTATACTTATATCTATACTAACTAATATTATAAAGCTGAAGAGTTTGTTTGTTTGTTTGTTTGAACGCGCTAATCTCAGGAACTGCTGGTTCGAATTGAAAAATTCTTTTTGTGTTGGATAGTCCATTTATCGAGGAAGGTTATAGGCTACTTTTTATCCCGATATTCCCACAGGATCGGGAGTTACGCGGGTGAAACCGCGGAGCGCAGCTAGTTTTTTTATACTTATTATAACGCTGAAGAGTTTGTATGTTTGTTTGAACGCGCTAATCCCAGGAACTACTGGTTCAAATTAAAAAAAAATTTGTGTTTGATAGTCAATTTATCGAGGAAGTCTTATAGGCTACTTATTATTTAGATATTCCCACGGGATCAGGACTTATGCGGGTGAAATCGCAGGGCGCAGCTATTAATATAACAACGAGGAAAGATATTTTTTGTTTGTAGCGAATAGGCTCCAAAACTACTGGACCGATTTTGATGAAACTTGGTATGAAGATACATTGATTCATTGAGAGTAACATAGGCTACTTTTGACGTGACAACGTTTTATAAATTGGTTTGCCGGGTGACACTTCAAGAAACTGCGTTACGCTCCGCTGACGTTATGCGCTCACAATGAGAGCGAGTGAGAGGCACGCGGGCATGGTTAGCCCGCCTAAGAGCGAGAGAGACAGACATAAAAAGTGAAAGGCACGCGTCCCTTCCACTCGAGCACAGTTGTTGTCACGTAAAACTTTCGCCCGTATACCGACTTTACAGGCAACCAGTTTTTTATCACGATATTCCTACGGGATCGGGAGCTACGCGGGCGAAACCTCGGAACTTACTTTGCTCCTTTTCAGTTACATCAGCAGTTTCGGAAGTAAAGTGAACGGTCGCGATGTAGCAATACTAATCAACTCACAGCTAAAGTTAGACAACAGTGCAGCGACAAACAAAAGTGTTCTCAGTAAACTAAAGAGACACAAGTATTGGTTGCACGTCTCTTTGGCTATTATTGATGAGAATATACACTATTTGAAGCAATATTTCGATAATAGAACTATTTATAGTAACTGTCAGATACTTTTGTATCCTGGGTAAGTAAAATCTACATTAACTAATATTATTTTGTGGGTTTGTATGTTTGTTGCCCAATCCAGCAAAATTTTTGTATCCCGATATTCCCACGGTATCGGGATTTGCTTGATACTCAACTAAAGCCGCAGGACGCAGCAAGTGCAAATATAAAATCTTTCGCTGTCCCGCAGTGGTGGCCATGTAAGTGGTGGACATCGGAAATAAATCAAATTAATTATTAATTAATTATAATACACTTATTAATCTGGATTAAGGCGCAAACGAGAGCCAAAAGTTGAAAAAATACGGCGTTGGTGTTTTTTTAATCAAAGGAGACTTAAAACGCCAAGGAATTTTCGTATTCAAATTAAGCTAATATGTATGAAAAGTATGTATGAATGGTATTAAACAAAAACAATGAATAACAACTCTCCATGAAATAGAAATTTTGCTGGCTAGCGATATATTAAGCCCCTATGTGCACCTTAAACCATATACCTATTTCCTTTCAGCACGGATATAAAATACTACATAGATATGTTCCTGAAAATGAGAAACGAAACGGAGCCAATTTGGCATAAATACCATCAATTAGACACCACATACAATACGGTGAAGCAAGATAAACTAAGAGACGAACAAATACTCAGTCTTATTTTATATGAAATGGAGAAGAAATACCATTTTAGTGGTGATGGTATATGGGGCAGCAACGAGGGATCCAAACTAGATGTGCAAAACAGTTAGGTGAATTTAGTTAGAGTAATAAAATATAAAGTTATATAAATTTGGGTTTAGATTTCTGTCCTTGATTAATGTTGATACCCTGTACTTCATAAGGTCGTAGCACATATATCAACTCGAGCAGTTCCGTATTCTTTGTATGAAACTTTCTTCTGCAACGCACACTAATCGGAATCGTAACGTAATCGCCTCGCCTCGGGCTCACGAACCGCGGTACGGTGTGTGGTCGACTTGCCGTACCCGCGCTTACGTCTCACCGTAAGCTATCTTACGACTCTCTGTACCCTAGCTTGCGTTTCTTCGGCTACACTTTACGTTCGGATACGGTCTAACCGCGCGGCGGCACCCTGCCTAGCCGTAGCCCAGTTGATTCGGAACTGCTGATCGGTTGGCAACGCGCTTACGTTAGGTTGACGGCGAGGCGATACGGTGACGATCCGTTTCTGAGTTGATATATCGTCGTGACAATTTTACATTTTGGACGTTTTACTAGTAAGTCGTTTTGCCACCATTATAGACGTTTTAATATGCCGACGTTCTGCAAACTACGTCATTTTTCTTGATAGAAGCGGATTATAGTAACCTACTTTTGATCTGTCTAAACAAGGAACTTGGAAATACTTTCAAGGATATAGAATAGAATAGAATAGAAAAACATTTATTTGGACAAGCACACGACATAGGTAAATAAATATTTAGAATAATTTAAGAGATGTTGACAAGCAATCATAAGAACATTAAAAAAAAAAAAAAAAAAACTAAAATTGAGGAAGATGATATAGGTATTTTCATCTCCAAAAAAATTTCACCGCGGCGAGGATTGAACTCGCTTACCGTGCGGGTGTGATAACCATGGCGATATAAATCTGAATTGAGAGCACTTTTTGAATCCTTGCGAATCGAAATAAGACTTATAGGGAAATAAGTTAAAATAAAAAGAGAGTGATCTTATATGGGTTCCTTTTTTAACCTTTTGAGGTACGGAACCCTAATAGTAAAAACTTAAAGCAAACGGCCATTCACGTGAATTAAAATGTTATGACTAAATTACTTGGGCCTAGTAAATGACAATCTAGATTTGTATCTCTAAAAATAAAAAAAGAATTTTCCAAATCGGTCTAGGCGTCTCCGAGTAATCGGGGAACATACATTAAAAAAAAAAATATCCCGACGAATTGAGAACCTCCTCCTTTTTTTTGAAGTCGGTTAAAAATACTATCTCAGGGGCTCTATTTTTAAATCGCTCGTGTAACATAGCTTCGTCGTATACGCCTACAAGTCATGCTCGACTTCCAAGTTGCATGACGCCAATTTTCTGTATTTCTGAATCGTTCATCGTCGAAATTTAAAATGTCAATTTTTTATTCTTTTTATTATGCAGACATTTGAAAACTGGTAGGTAATTACCGACCAACATCCGAAATATCCCAAAAGATTAATATATTTTTCAAAGATCGTTCCGAATGTTTGACTATGATTCATCATCCGAGCGATGTTCCCGGTTGCATCCCTCTCGGGAGCCCGGGGTCCGCTTATGCCGAATGTTTGACTATGATTGTTCGACGCTTATTCTATAACTCGCCTGTCGACGACGAGTGGTGACCACTCGTTACGATCGAACGATTCGAAAATAGCGAATTTCCGATGTCTAACGAATATCAGAGAAAGCGAGCGCTCGACGCGTGGCGAACGATTCAAAAATGGAGCCCCTGGGTGCTCTGGGTTAATAATTTTTATTAAAGCAATCAGTTAAAATTTTCTTAAGTATAAGAAATTCTCAAATCTGTAGAATATATAGCGGTATATCTAAGTTCCTTAAAAACGTCGGGTCAAGTAATAACAATTATAAATATTAAGCACATTCTGTTTAATTTCTTTCTCAATCATTACGTACGAAAAAAATCTCTGGTGTATTGCTTTAAAAACTTAACGTAAATATTAAATCTAAAATAAACGTGCAATAAAAATAGTAAAAAATATAAACTAAGGACAACAACCACACTCTGTTATACAAAACAAAAGAATAATGGCAAAACTTCGAACATAAATTACATTTTTCCAAGGAGGTTAGATTCCTAAAGTTCCTTTATGTGTAATGGCGTCAGATGCTGATGAAGAAAATGAAAAACACAACTTTAAATGCTTATATCTTTTTTCCACATCTAGTTCTCGAAATACTATCAATTTATTTGTAGTCTAGAAAAACACAATTTTATCATATGTTTTTCTATTTATGTATATGCTCATGTATTGCCTATCGATTATCGAAATCGGTTCCGAAGGCACACATCCTAACTTAGTTTTTTTAATATTCGGAGCTGGCGGACCGTTTCATGTTCGTCCCGATAGGGGGGAGACTTTGAGATCTTGGAGTCCCGAAGCCTCTGTTTTTTTAGGGACCTCGGCGCGCGTCTTGTCGAGGTGTCTGGTGATCGGAGGGCTGGTGGCTTTTTCGCTCAAAGGGTCAGTCTGGCCATCCAGAGGGAAAATGTTGCCAGCCTTCTCGGAACGATGCCTCGGGGAGAAGCGCTTGAGGATGTTTTTTATTTGTAGTTGTTTTTATTAAGTTGTAATTTATTTTTAATTGTTTTATTTATTTAATTTTTATCAATATAAGAACAATTTCACTTTTTTGTTTGGTAAAACGACCTTATTTAGATGGTTTTAAGACGATTCCAAGTGATCAATGTATATATACAATACATAAGCATCGAAAGGAATAAAGAAATTTGACTTTGACTTTTTTCAGCCGTCTGAATGTTATGGGGTTAAAAGTCGGAATTTTTTTAAATTCTAAATTTAATTTTGTTTTAACTTATTATTTGGTCCCTTCTGTGTTATATGTTATGAACTAAGTGATTAATTGTACATATTATGCCAGGGCATTATGTATAATTACATGGTCCATAACAGATATAGGTAGGACAATGAATCATGGCCCCCAGCGGAAATTGGTGGGGATGGTTTGCGTTTGTACTATCGCGGATATAATTATTACAGCCAAATCGTCATATATTAATACTAGCTGCGCCTCGCGGTTTCACCCGCGTAAGTCCCGATTCTGTGGGAATGTCGGGATGAAAAGTAGCCTATATGTTAATCCAGGCCTCCAGCTATCTTCATACCGAATTTCATTGCAATCGGTTCAGTAGTTTTAGCGTGAAGGAGTAACAAACATACATACACAAAAGCTTTCATATTTGTAACCAGTTGCACCCCGCGGTTTCACCCGCGTAAGTCCAGAAAAAGTAGCCTATGTGTTAATCCAGGTCTCCAGCTATCTAGATATCGAGTTTCATCGCAATCTGTCCAGTAGTTTTTGCGTGAAGGAGTAACAAACATACATACACACACACACACACAAACTTTCACATTTATAATATAAGCTTTTTTTTAACCTCTTTGGTTTTACGTTAACACATGGACGTAATATTTATAGTAGTAGGTATAAATATTACGTCCATGCGTTAACATCAGCTGCTGTCAGCTTGAGGTGACGTCTTACCAATCTAATCAAAAGCACTAAGGAGTGATATAAACTTCGAAGCAAATCACCCCCAAAATAACTTTCTACCCCTTTTTAACCCCGTTAGGGGAAGAATTTCAATAAAATACGAAACACGTGTTCCATTAATTCTGTTAAAGAATATTTATGCAAAATTTCAAGTAGATTGGACCAAGGAATCACGTTGTCCCATACAAACTTTGCCCCCCTTTTTCACCCCCTTAGGGGTAGAATTTCGGAAAATCCCGTCTTAGTGAGCACCTACGTCATGAAAGGAACCCCCATGCAAAATTTGAGACTCCTAGCACTTGTAGTTTCTGAGATATCGTGATGAGTGAGTGAGTCAGTGATTTTCTCTTTTATATATATAGATTTACATACATACGTTTAATATTTTGCCCAACCCGAAAAACATTCCTTTAAATTAGAAAATTAGGCAATATATTGCACCGGAACTAAAATGACATTGAATTTTAATGCATTATAGGTTATCCAATTTTTCAATTTAGACTTAGGCAAAGTTAGGTGTGTGTGGGTTTTGTGTGCGCGACAGTACTTAGACGACAAAATACGTGCGGGAGCGGGATAGAGCATGGCCAGAGACGTGTGTGCGGAACAGAGACCGATGATGTGAGCAACTGACCCTCCCTTCACTCCTGTCCCCCCGCCAAACGGACCTAAAAATTGAGTTCTGCGCATACCCCTTCCACTTTCCGCTGGAGACCATGATTCATTGCCCGACCTATACATGGTATACAGAGAATAATGGTAAGTATGTAGTTTTTAACTATTTAACTTATAAATAGGTACTTTTGTAGTTACTAACTTGTACAGTTTATTTTCCGAAATATATATTTTTTTAAAACGCTACTATATCAGAGAATATAATATTAAAATGATTTACTATTCGTTAAAGTAAATCGATCATTATTAAATCAGCTTATTTATCTACAATTTTGGCACATTTCATTCACATTTGGAACGTTATTTACAAGTAATTCATAAAAATTTACATTTTTATATGTACTTACGTCTATTCTTTGGTTTTAAGCCGTATTTTTCATAATACTTAAGTTAGTATTTGTTTAAATGTTTATCTATATTTAGGTAAATAAGGCACGAGGAATGCACGAGAAGCATAAAATCTCAACTTATCTAAGTTCCTAACTAACATAATATCCACTAACTAAGGCAATCGTAGGTAAATTCTATTTAATACTTCTTATAATTATTAATTGAAAATTAAATGCAAAAGTATTATTAAAACTAATGAATAAGTATCTTAAATTATAATAGACATACATAGGTATTCTATTATTTACAAGTTATTGCAAATTTTGTGACGTTACTTCAACAGAAGCCGTCTCTAAAGCCGTTTGTCCACCGACAAATAAACTAAGTTAGTTTAGCTTAGTTCGCATAGTTGAGCCAATTTTGCATACATGTGTGTTCACCGCAAACTATGCCACATAAGCTACGTGAAAAACTGCGATCTAAGCTAAACTACCTCCCCCTTATTCCAAAACGAGGTTTAAGGATAGTCCGAGATGTGGATTTAAACCTTAGATTTAGACACAAATTTACGCGTGAACTATAGTCTAAACACTATCCCTATGGATTTTATAGGGAACTATAGTCTTAACACTATCCCTATAGATTATATATGAATAGTGTTTAGACCACGTTTAGACTATAGTTCACGAGTAAATCTGTATCTAAATCTGAGGTTGAAATCCACATCTCGGACTATCCTTAAACCTCGTTTTGGAATAAGGGGGCCTTAGTTTATTTGGCGGTGGACTAGTCGGCTTAATTGTCTCTAAACGCATGTCACTTATTTGTAAGTTTCTAAAGACTATTCGTTCTTACAGTTAATAAAATATCAAAGAATACGCACGAATTTTTAACGTTATAATTACTAATTCATACTCCTTTTCGAAATTACCTCGCTATGGAAATTTCGAAAAGGAGTATTTCAATTCAAAAAAGGAGGCAGTGTAGTGTAAGCCTGTGCCGCGGTCGGCTCCATTTTGACGACAACCGGCTGAGTGAGGTCCCCGTGTCGTTCCATGTCATAATGTTTCTCATGGGGCACCATTCCACACTTGTCGTATTCATCAGGGGGCGCTGAATACCGCGGAGGATCATCTTGCAACGCACACGCCGCGTATTTCTCCTCGTGTTCGTGCGATCTGTACTCTATTTTATCATCGTGCCCGTGCGCATCCATCTGGGGTGAATGGGCAGCCATCATTGGGTAATCTCTCACGCCTAGAGGAGGCGGACTGTTCTCGCCGTACTCGTACGAGTGCCGAGGAGCAAACATCTGTCCGTCATGACCATTCAACACGGTCGTGTACGAATACGCCGGCTGAGCATTGAACCCTGGGTAGCCGCTGGCACTGCTAGAAGACAGCAAGTGATGCGATGATAACTCGTAAGAATGTTGGTAGGACCAAGAGTCGGAAGGTGCCGGTATACCGTTTTGAGGGAAAGCGGGCAAGTTGCCGCCGATACCGGAGAAACCGCCACCTAAAGTAGTGGAACTTGGGGAACTCGAGCCGATGTACCCTGTCTTCCGTGGAGGTTCACGTTTACGCCATTTTGCTCTTCTGTTTTGAAACCACACCTAAGAAAAAGACAAAAATTAACCATATAAATAATAAATAAATATTGTCGGACATTCCACACTTCGCTATCTAGCCCCAAACTAAGTTACTAGACTTGTGTTATGGGTGCTAGACAACGGATATACTACTTATATACTTTTCTTTTGTAAATATATACTTATAATACATAGAAACAACCAGACCACAGACAAATATCTAAGCATAAATACTTGTCTGAGCCGGGAATCGAACCCGCAGCCCTATGTTTGGCAATCCGGCATGGTGACCATTGTGCCAACTGGGTCGTCAAATATTAGTATTATTAAAAAAAGATTAAAAGTAACCCTTGAACTCATTCAAAGATAAAAAATCTATCAGTACCTAACTAGCTGCGCCCTGCGGTTTCACTCGCGTAAGTCCGATCTTTCTCACCGTTTAAACCTTCCCTGGACTACAACAAACATTTCAAAACCGAAATCATCTAAATCGGTTCGTGCGTTCTGGAGTTATAGCGTCAGGAAGGAAAACCCGACTTATTTTCATATAGTAGATAAGTACGTCCGTACCTGTACACGTGATTCTGACAAGTTAAGCTTCAGAGCTAGTTCCTCCCTTGCGAAAACATCCGGATAAGGCGCACGTTCGAACGCCCTCTCCAACTCTTCCAATTGGTATGCCGTGAATGTCGTCCTGTTAAAAACAAAACAAACATCTCATAAAGAAACACTTTAGGATATTATTATGCTAAAATAAACAAATATTCAAACGATAAAAATGTTATTTTATCAGATGCGCACGCGCATCTACCATCTGACGCGTGCAATATGGCTGCGGGTACACGCGCTGAATTTGATTGACCGTGAAACTAAATTCACCCCCGTCGTTGCGCGCCACCACCTCTAATTGCCTGCCAATCAACTCGCAACTATAATACTATTTTAGTAATTGTTTTACCACAACCATTTATTTTAAACGCATCACGTAAAAATATTAAACAAGAACAATTTTTGTTGAACTAAAGATTATTTGAATTGATTTTATTTTTCAAAGCTTGAAAGTTTTCTGAAATCTTAATTTATTACCACGTCTTTCTTATTAGGTACACGATATTTCTTAAGATCTCCATCCTAAGGCTACATATTGTGCTACTGTTTGGTTTTTTATTAACCGACTATAAAAAAAACGAGGTACTTAATTAATTCATCTCTTTACAATTTTATTTATGTTCACCGATTACTCGAAGACAGCTCAACGTATTATGAAATTTAAGTTTAATATTTGATGTTTAAAACTTGTGCGTCCAATTAAGTGTTCCATCTATCTAAAACATTTCACAATTCCAATATAAACGTCCGTCATACGACTAGATGTCACGATAAGTACCCGCTTCTTCCAGGTCCGGTCATCACGCGAAGATCTGACGATAAAGCAATTGACTCCCCGCGGTCATACGGGTAATTACACCGAGCGTTGTGATCACGCCTCCGTTAGGGTTGGAAGAAAGAGGTGCCTGCATCAAGTGTTATATTTCGGTGTAAGGGACGCCTTAAACTAATATTGATGTTGGCTTGAAGATTTTATCTCGGCACCGTTAAAAAGTGTAGAATTATTCTTCAAGTCATATCATGACGCCATCTTTAGGGTGAAGAGAAAGAGATCTGATGATGTGAAAGCTAACTTTAAGATTATTGTTTGCTTTGCCTATAAGATTTTATCTCGAGACCGTTGCAAAACTGTTGAAATATTACTGAAATGAAATAATTATATGTCGCGTTTGTATCCATTTTACTGGGCATTGGTCATACATGGTCCACCTCGGTGAACCATGAGCAGTTTATTTTGCTATGGTGCACTTCTATGAACTGAGGTTGTCCAGTTCACCTTAGTTCAAATGAATACCGTGGGCAGATTTTCTTGCCTGTCCTAAAAAATTTAAGACCGTCGAAACAGAAGCAAAATACGATCATTTTACTTAATTTAAGTGAACTTGCAAATCAAAAGACCTTCAATATAATTAACCAACTGTCAAAATGTCAACTGATTAAATATTTTTCCCTTGTGATTATTGAAATAGAGTTTAATTCAGATTACTCGTTAAATGAATTCAACTAGAATTTAACTAAAAATGTTTAGCAAGTTGCTATACCTTCAAAATAATATTACCAAAAATACACGCGTTTGGAACTAAGTTCCTTTCGACAGACAGATATATTAAGGGAGATATTAATATGTATGAGAGATTAATTTATCTTACGGTTTTTCGTTTCACATTTTTCGTAACGCTCAAACTGGATTTTTTATGGAATAGGTCCCGTCGCAAACCAGCGATAAGGAACTTCGTTCAAAAAAGTAAATTTATTTTTAATTTAAAACTAACTGCGCTCTCCGTTTCACTCCCGTTTAACTCCCGATAATTTAAATATCGGGATAAATTAAGATGTAAGCTATCCTATCTTTCAAGTTGGATCAACTTGCACACGGTGTGCAAATTTGATTAAAATCGGTTAAGTAGTTTAGGAGTCCATCGCGCATAAACAACGTGACACGTAATTTATATATCACTTCACTTCATCACTATCACTTCACTACATAGTATAAAACAAAGTCGCTTTCTCTGTCCCTATATCCCTATGTATGCTTAAATCTTTAAAACTACGCAACGGATTTTAATGCGGTTTGTTTAATAGATAGAGTCATTCAAGAGGAAGGTTTATATGTATAATACACGCACAATATAGCCGTGCGAAGCCGGAGCGGGTCGCTAGTATTAGATAATTCTAAAACTCACGTATAAAGTTATTCAGTAATTCATAACTAAACAATCGTATTCACTCATCCATATGTCGTGATAATATTGAGAGCGTCATCATATTAGTTATGCAACATTTAAACGAGGGGTTGAATACATTCCTATGGTCGAAGCGGAGGGTGCTCATAAGCCCCTATACCACACCTGTGATACGATGACACGTGCCAATATATTACTGGAATAATTACGGTAATTTTATATAAATATACTGTAATTTTGTTCGATTATTCAGATTTTATTTTTGAATGTTTTTCTACGTTTTAAAGTATCAACTGCATGTAGTTAGTTTATTAAACAGTTATATTTGTTTAGTTTGATATAAATATACTGTAATTTTGTTCGATTATTCAGATTTTATTATTTAATGTTTTTGTGGTTTTAAAAATATCAACTGCATATGTAATTCGTTTATTAAACAGTTATATTTGTTTAGTTTGATATAAATAATAAATATACTGTAATTTTGTTCAATTATTCAGTATTTATTATTTAATGTTTTTGTGCGTTTAAAAGTATCAACTGCATATGTAATTCGTTAATTAAACAGTTGTATTCATTTAGTTTCATATAAATATACTGTAATTTTGTTCGATTATATCGTATTTAGTTTTGAATATTTTTGTGCGTTTTAAAGTATCAACTGCATATGTAATTATTTTTTTTAAACTGCTATATTTATTTAGTTTGATATAAATATACTTACTGTAATTTTGTTCGATTATTCAGATTTTAGTTTTGAATGTTTTTGTGCGTTTAAAAGTATCAACGGCATATGTAATTCGTTTATTAAACAGTTATATTTATTTAGTTTGATATAAATATACTGTAATTTTGTTCGATTATTCAGATTTTATTTTTGAATGTTTTTATGCGTTTAAAAGTATCTACTGCATAAGTAATTCGTTTATTAAACAGTTATATTTGTTTAGTTTGATATAAATATACTGTAATTTTGTTCGATTATTCAGATTTTATTATTTAATGTTTTTGTGCTTTTAAAAGTATCAACTGCATATGTAATTCGTTAATTAAACAGTTATATTTATTTCGTTTGATATAAATAAACTTACAACTACAGTAATTTTTTTCAGTGTTCTTTTGCAACCATGACTATTGTAACATAGTCGAAACTCGAAACGTAAGAGAAATAAAAAAAATACACCCGAGAAAATAATTCTAATAATATTGGTTTATTTAAAAAATGGTGTTTACAATTATCTATCTAATACTATGATTTTGTTTAATTATTTAGTTAGACTTTATTTGTGAACGTGTTAAAGTATCAACTGTATATGTAATTAGTTTATTAAACAGTTATATTTATTTCGTTAAATCAATTTAAATCTAACGTATAGTGTCAGAAATTAGAAACGATCATTTTTTAAAGATGCAATGTTCTATTTGATTGCTGTAGCCAATTAGGTACGCATTTTTCTTCAAACAGTGTATCAATCAGACATCAATTAACTAAACGTATTTGCAAATCATTAAATTACTGCTGAATTACAATTTAATATCCGTAACGCACTACGAAAACCATAGTAGCTTCGTAGCACCGTGCCGTGTCCCGCTACCAAGCTTCTACGCTACGGGTGTAGTGCTACGAAGACGTTCTACAAAGATAGTGCTACGATCTTCGTAACCGACTACGAGACTTTCCATTTTTAATGAAAATTGTATAATAATTCCTGTGGGGCTAATTCCTTCTACATTTTCATTTCGGAGAGGTTAAGGTGAAAGGGTACCTGCGCTCTCTCCATACAAACGTATGGCAAGAGCGCAAAAAAAAAAAAATATGGGCATGGTCATAGCAGTTATAAGTTCTATGCACCAAAAATATTTGCTCTAGTGTCATTATCCAGGGAGAAGACAGTCGACTACGTTTGTAATAGTTTGTATGGAAAGAGCACCCTTTCCTTTTAAGACTAAACCCAAAATGTCTGTTGTTATTGGATAAGATAAAGTGCATGTCACTCACCTAGTTTTCTTTTTCTTGATACCGTTGTTGTCGCTCTTCTTCTTGTCACTTTTCTTGGTCGTAGTGGTAGTAGTGGTGGGAGCCGACGATGGCGGTGTTGGATGAGATGCCTCGGTGGACGCCTGCAGCATCAGCGACTCCTTGCTGTCCTGCCGCTTGCCGTCGGCAGCGGGCGGCGGCGGTGGCGGAGCGGACGGGAACATATCCTCGCGATACTGCAGCTCGCCCCCAGCACCGACCACAAGCTGCACGTGTCTCTCCTTGCCGAACTCTGCGAACATGTGCTCCTCGAAGGGTGGATGGTCCATGGCGGCGGTGTGGTGCGCCTGCTGCGGCTCGAAGGTACACTCGTACCTGGTACCCTCACCGCAGACGTACATGTAGTCGGTGGCTGGCGGCGGCGGGCGAGGGCCCGCTACCTCCGCGCCACACTCGCTACCCTCCGTCGCGACGACGTACCTCCTCCTCTCCTGCTCCAGCACACCTGCACGCTCGATCTCGCACACGAGTTATCCACTTAGGTATTAATTTAACTTCGTTTAGTCGGCCCTCGGGATCGACGAACGTTCGAGCCCGTACGTATCGTCGTCTACGTCCCGGTTAAATGGCTTTAATCAGCTTTAACGAACTAACGAAATTTGCTCTACGGTTGGTCAATTTATATTACCATAATACGACCACTGACAGACGCTTCGAGCCAATGAGGGTCGCGCCGGAGAACGACTGCGCTTTTCTCGTCACTGGTATTTAGTTCGTGTGCGCGGCGAGCGGAAAGGGGAAATTCAATGTGACGTGTTAGGCGTTTAGGACTGTCGTGTTATGAGGTGGTAGAGCCAATAGCGTGGCAGCAGCGGTGTCCCCCCCCTCCGCGCTCGCCGGCACCCCTCCGAGACCCGCTGGGGTGCCACACTACACTACCATGTCCACGGACCATCATGCGGGATTCCCACAAACTTTCCCGATATTTGTTTGTCTCTATGGTATTGTATGGTTCGAACGCCCACATCATTATTGTGAAAGTCCATAACGCTTTATTGTAAATCCGTATCAACACCACTCATATGTCTGCTCCATGATTTATAGTCGTGGGAAAAGATTTTTTTCAAAAATTGCAAACTTTAAACACTATATTAACACAATGGAATTCTTGTTCCTGGAAAACTAAATACACGATGCACTCTAGAAATGAAATGAAGCCCTTTTATTCACTCTCTCCAAAAGCTCTTTTTATAGTATCAAAATAATCTTGTCATCACTTCATAAACTTCCTAATATTTCGTAATAGATAAACACTTAGGCAAATTGATTTTAAGTCATTTAAAAGGACTTGTATATTAAAGAGTCAGGACAGCAAGTGGTCGGAGCAGCTGCGCTCGTGATCTCGACGCGTCGCGCAGCACTGATTCCGTTGATCGTTCCAACGATCACTTAATTTATTAATTAACCGTTATTGCCAGGGATTATCAATAAAACATTCGCCCAGACTATTGGCACTTAGATTAGCGTCGAGGGAGTAATGGCGCATTTCAACAATTTTGGTTGTTATTTAATTGAAGTCAATTTAGATGATCAGAGTCTATTTAGGTTGGTGCTGGCGTTCGCCAACGGGATCTCTGCTTCATTGGGCTTATTGGTGACTCTCAGATAGCACGAATTGCACTCTCTGATGCATTTCTCGTCGCATTTGCAGTTTTAGGTTCTCAGTTGTTCTTTATTGAAGTTTCTACCTTGTAATCATGCCTTGAACGAGGGGATCATGTGTTATGTGATTGTGTGCAGCAATTCTGTGTGAAATAGCTGGTCGAGCTTAAAGTGATCGTAAAACTTAGTGTTTAGTTATGTGCTAGTTATTGGGTGTGATGCGTGCGTTTATTTCGTGAAGCGACAGCTTCTGGCGACCGACGACGTAGGTACCTACTCCTTCCTATGTAGAGGTATAGATATACTATGTATACTTTGAATAGTATTATAAATTGTCAATGTCAAATGGAAAAGTTTTATTGCCTGTACTGTAACGTATTCATGGACGTATTAATACACCTATATCTATTAAGTCCATGAACGTATTATTGTAATCCATAGACTAACAGAATAATACCTTGTAATCTTATAGTGTAAGAGTGTTACGAATCTATTATTAATCGATCTTTTTGGCGCGGCGAAGCAAAAGGTAGCGAGTTCGATCCCCGCCTCTAATTTTTTTTCATTTTGTTTCTGGTCTGGGTATTTCTATAAGTTTAAGTATTATATCCGTTGTCTAGCTAACCATAACACAAGCAAATCTAGCCTCAAGCTAAGCAACTAGTGCTTAGCTTGAGGCTAGATAACGCTGTGTGGATTGTCCTGCAATATTTATTATTTTACGGATCATTATTTTGTATTACGAGTATTATGTGCTGTGTTTGAATTGTAGTTGTATTTTGTTCTTCCTCTTTTTCTGATACTTTACTAAAAACGTGATATTGGAATTCATTACCTTAACACAAAAATACCTGATTTAAAACGTTGAAGTTTATAATGTTCAATTCCCAGAACATTCGGTTCTTAAAATGTACTTCCCAAAATATCTAAATGTCCAATTACCAAATTGTCTTTCCAAAATGTCCAATCTTTATAAATATTAAAATACGCCATGTCATTAGGAAAAAAAAAACTATGTGCTACAATCGCACAATCCTACTTTTTTATTGTACCAATCGACTCGGAAGAAGCTCCAATAGCAATATTTCCATGAATATCAATGAACTATAGGTATAGATTCATTGGTTTCATGGACAACTTTTTTGTCAACCTATGGTATGACGTACCTAGTTTAATGAAACTACAATATTTATAAAAAACCGGACATTTTGGGAATTATTAACTTTCATTTATTAAGAGGAAAGGGTACCTGCGCTCTCTCCATACAAACGTAGTCGACTGTTTCCTCCCTGAATAATGACACTATAGCAAATATTTTTGTTGCATAAAACTTATAAATGCCATGACCATGCCCCTATGTTTTTTTTTATTTATTTGTATTTTAAATCTTATTTCTATGATAATTAGAAAATGAAAAAAAAAACAAGATATAGGGGCATAGTCATGACAGTTATAGGTTTTATGTAACAAAAATATTTGTGCTAGTGTCATTATCCAGTGAGGAAACAGTCAACTAAGTTTGTATAGAGAGAGCGCCGGTACCCTTTCACCTTAATGAAACTACCATATTTATAATGGACTAAACATTTTGGGATCTTTTTTAAATTAATTTGAATTAAGTCCTTAGGTAATAATAATGTAGGTAATTTGATTTAAATACTTAAATTTGCATTCCTTTTTTCCTTGGTGATGGAGAATCTGAATTTTAAGTATAAGACCATTGTAATCCATATTTCGTGCACACAAATAAAAATAATGAAATTTTGGACATTTCGGAAATTTGGAAGTTCTGGGTATTTAACATTATGATGCTTAAGTTCATAACAGCCAATGAGCCAACGATAACGGTATTTATGTGTCGTATTAAATAAGTGTAATGCCCAGTGCATTAAATTTATTGAATCCTTGAGAGATCAGGAAACATAATTGCAGACCAACAGTAGAGCTCCAAAACGAATATTATTAGAATGTTTCTCAAAACTTGTGACATTCCAATAATAATTTTAGAACTCTACGGCTGGTCTGCAATTTTGTTGGTTTTTGGTTTTGTGAGTAGGTATACGTATCCACGTACTTATTTTAGGAGTATTATATTTTTCTCAGAAGACTCATTATCATGATCTTATAAACCGCGTAGGTACTTAAAATTCGTACGTCTATCACCTACTTTAGGTAGTAGGTACCAGTAGCGAGGCTTCCATACAACCCGTCGGCTTACCTTTACGTATTCAGGCGTAGTTACGGTCTGCTGCATAATTGCAGATCCACCGTAAAGTTCCAAAATTACTAATAAGGTATTCATTCTAATAATTTTTGTTTGATAAAATGAGTTAAACGACTAAAGGTGTCTAGAATCTTGCTCGTGTTGAAAACAGTCTTTTAACAGCCGTTTTGGAGCTCTACGGTGTGTCTGCAATTATGCAGCCGACCGTACATTCCCAGACCTTATTGTATCACAATTCTACAAACAAAATAATGTCAAATAATTAATGTCGCTAACAACATATTATTTCATCGGCTTACCGTTAAAGATATATCACACCTCGCCACCTATCTAGTCACTAACGAGTTCTCCGAGAATAAAATAGGAAAAAAAAATTGATTAGGATAAGGAGTAATTACTCATACGATACGGAAAAAACATACACATCTATACTAATATTATAAAGCTGTAGAGTTTGTATGTTTGTTTGAACGCGCTAATCTCTGGAACTACTAGACTAGTAGTAACTTCGTGTCGATAAAATATTTTTTTGTTGGATAGTCCATTTATCGAGAAACGCTATAGGCAATTTTTCATTTTGATACTAGCGACCCTCCCCGGCTTCGCACGGCTATATTGTGCATGTGTTATACATATAAACCTTCCTTTTGAATCACTCTTTCTATTTAAAAAAAAACCGAATCAAAATCCGTTGTGTAGTTTTAATAAGATCAAAGCATACATAGGGATATAGGGACAGAGAAAGCGACTTTGTTTTATACTATGTAGTGATAGTGATGATTCCCACAGAATCGGTCTTATGCGGGTGTAACCGCGGGGCGCAACTAGTATAAGAATAATAACGAAGTGACAGTCGTACTTAGATATAGAAGGTAGGTAGGTAGGCGAATATGTTTCCTATGTAACTGATGTTAGGCAACAGAACAGTAAGTATATAGTGGGTAGGAACAACATGAGTCATGTGACAGCCCGCGTAGGCGCGCTTCACATAAAATCTTACTGGCGACGGCACAGCGACGCAGAATCTGCCGCCCTTTCAATTGAACTCAATTGCCTTTAATTGAATTCAATTGAAATGACCTCGCGCACCGGCTCATGCTCCCGCTTCTAGCATGACACTTTTACATTCATCTTTTTTGGAGCTGACATAAAAGCTAAGATAAATATCATTGCTACCAATAAAACTGCCCACTGTTGTTTGGGTAATCTCGTCTATGATGCGACATTGTATCAATTTCAATTTCATAACCATTCAGATACTTAACGACCTAAATGCATTCAATATTTATACGTGTTCTATTTGTAACTCTATAGGTGTTAAAAAATGTTTAAAAAAAAAAATTAAAAACCCAATAAGAAATGAAGAAATGTATAATATTATAGTAAGTAAACCTATTATTATTGTAGTGCCCAGCCGGGTTCATGTTGTGTCTAAATATATTTTTGTAACCATATGAAGCAATAAATGATGATTATGATTACCTATGTCTAGAAATTAAGCAAGACATAAAATGAAAAATTTCAAAGTAAATAAAAAACAATGATCTAAATAGCAATTTATTCTGATTGAAACAGTACACAATGACGGTATGGCTGTAAAAAGAAACGACACATTTTGGCACGTGTCCTATCCGGTGTTCAATTGAACTTAATTAGGAAATAGCGACGCGACGCGGTGGGGGGAACCTGCTGCTCTCATTTAGATTATAATCACGAAAATAAACACTCATATTTGGTTACTAACTCAGATAGACAAATTATGAATTTTAATTAGTACTTTTGGGTCGTGGTTTCTTGGGTTTACCGCTTCCGCCCCAGAAACGTTTGTATTCCCTTGGCAAAGGAGGTTCGTTGTCGTCTTCAGACGCTACGATAAACTTTTGCTTTCCCATGACGGTGTCTAAAAATGTACTGTGTCTTTGGGTTTGCTTAAGATCTATTCCTTCTTCGTCCTCATCTACTTCTACTATACTTGCAGGTATCATAGTAGTGTTATCATCAAACCTCAGATGTTTCGATACCGGGTTTACTATTATTTTTTCTGTATTTTGTATGCCCGATGTTCCTGGCTCCGGTAATCGTTCCTTTTTATTTTTAGGTTTGACGCCAGATGGTCCAGGCTCCCTAAATCTGGGTCTATTGTAGTCAACATTTTTTATTTCCATCTCTTCGCTATTTTTGTCCAAACTCATGGAAAATCTGTCTAAGGTTCCTAATTGTACTTCCTTGGAGTCTGAGCTTAAGGATTTTTTTCGGATCGTCTTAAGGAATTTGAGCATTCCCAGTTCATCTTTGTAATCTTCAGGCAAGGGTTCCTCCAACGTAAGAATAGAATCGACCGAGTTAAGTACAGGTATTGTCTGTAGCGATACTTGTTCGTCGGTTTTTCTGTTCTTAATATTCGTGAGTTCCATACTATCTGATTGGAAAGACATTTTGGCCTTTCCCATCATATTTTGTATTTGTAACTGCGTGAAAGAATATTGTTGTTGGATGTCGTTGGATGTCTTTTTTTTTTCAGTAGGACTCTCTGGTTTTTCAATCGCTCCCTTTCGTAAAGTTAATCCACAACAGAGGATTCTTATAAATCTTTTCCAGAGGTTGGGTTTTATTTTTTCTGGCATTATGTCGACATCATCAAACATGTTAGGGTGGTAAAAAACTTTTAACGTCCCGTCGCCGTAGTCATTTGGCGATCTCATTTTAGGTTCTAATAATAAGCTGTAATTAAAATTAATCAGAATGAGTTATTTGTCACACAAATTAAAAAAACCACATCAGATACATTTATCACGTTTTTTTATTTGAAACAAAAAAATCGACCGCAATTCCATTGAAAATACATCTTGCCCTGTCAGTTTGGTCCATTTGATTAAAAAATGTGGTATAAATAAAAAATCGTCAAAAAAAACATTTCAAAAATGCACCCCGTTGATGTCTTTTCCTTGATGAAAAAGTTGTGAAAACCTACCTATGCAATTAAAAAGGACAGTTTTATAAATGTATATTGTTATTAACACTGCATTCAAATCCGTTCATTCGTTTGGAAGCTATAATGCCATATACACAGACAGATCTAACTTATAAGTACACTTCTCTTTTTTCATTCGGGGGTTAGTCCTTAACCCCCGAATGAAAAAAGAGAAGTGAAAGAAGGTTAGTCTTTTTCTCCTTTATTAGATTAGAGTATCTAAATAATATAAGAGAAAAAGACTAATCAAGAAAGGCATGGAGCTACAAGAACTACGAGTCATGGACGTAGAAAACTAATAAGAAAAGATTCTTGGAAATTATCCCTCCAAAAGGGTAAAAACGGCTGTAGTTCGTAGTAGTATCTATTATATATTCTTTGTTTGTTGGAAATCAATTTTACATTAAAGTAGACACGCGAGTAAAACCGCAAACTATTAGTCGTTTAGAAAGTGTTCAACTAAATGTACAGTCGGCTGCATAATTGCAGCCCTCGGTAGAGTTCGAAAATTACTATTATTGGAATGTTTGCATTCTAATAATTTTTGTTTGATTAATTGATGAGTATGAAGACTATAATAAACTTCACCTAAAGCAGGTGTCTAGAATCTTGCTTGTGTTGAAAAAATTCTTATAACAGCCGCTTTGGAGCTCTACGGTGGGTCTGCAATTATGCAACCGACGTACTAACATATTTTCAGTGCCATTAGTGTAGATAAAGAATGCGTCAGCAACTTTAGGGACACATCTCCCCAACCAATAGTGAACGGAATAGAGTAAGGTTAGCAGAACAGCTAGGAATGTGAAGGCAGCTATATAGACATTGTGCTGCAAACCTTCCGATTTACCGCACATTAACCGATCTTCGTCGTATACATCTGGAAAACATTAAGGACAGATAATTACGCTTGATCATTTAAGATGCCTGTTCATCGAATACCATGAGCCCGTTTTCAGTTCCAGCTAGCCTAGCATGAAGACCAAAACACGATACGATAAAGCGATATAACTACATCAACTCTCAAAATATGATAGATAAAGCCGCCATGTTGAATTTTTATCATATATTTTATCGCAATTTATAATAAAAATTCAACACGGCGGCTTTATCTATCATATTTTGAGAGTTGATGTAGTTATATCGCGTGATATCGCTTTATCGTATCGTGTTTTGGTCTTCATGCTAGGCAGGCTGGACCTACAATTACCTAAATAACGTTGATATAAGCTTATTATGCAATTGTGCAACTCAATGTTTAATCTTTACTTATGCCCAAGACTTGAATAGTGTTAAAATAGTACTAAAACTATTATTTTATTTGATCGACTCTACCTACCTAATATATATTTTAAAAAAAAACAGCGCACTCCGGGAGTGCAGGCAGAAGTGAAAACAATAAACTTGTTATTTCTCATAGAATATTTCTTGAAACGATCTGCTACTGCCATCTATTAGCACTCACTTAAACAAATATAGTTTATTTTTTATTCGCTTGATGGCAGTAAAAAATTTAAATCAGCGCGTCTACATTCGAATAGCGGTCTTTCTAGAAACGAAGTTTCTCAATTTGTGTAATAGATGGCAGTATAAGTTAAACAAAAAGATAACACAAATAAAATCTCATCTGTCGCGTTAAAATCTGTCGCGAGATCGGTTGAAAATGCTCACCCACAAAAGTGCCCAACGCGCCATAAGAAGTTTTCACTTCAACAAAGTTCGCTGCGACAGGTTGGCGACTAGTACCTAGCCGAGAAAAAACGTGAAACGAAAAACCGTAAGAGAATATCCCAAATATATAAATGCCACACAAAATGTGAAAAAAACACATACCTATATGAAAAAAGAAAAAAAAGATTAAGGGACTTCGTTTAGAACGAGTTTCCCGCGACATGTTTATTTTCTTTTAATATTTAAAATCTATTATGACGTAGGCATTTGGAAAATTTCAACCCCTATAATGATGAAGTCGCTGATGAAGTCATATTTTTTTATTTGCTATTTAATTATAGTGTATATTGTAGTGTATAGTATATTGTGTAAAAAACAGAATCAGGTAATTTTTTTTTTGCTTGTCATATTGTCATATTTATAATGCGCGTGCCCCGCCGTTTCACCCGCGTAAGTCCCGATCCTGAGGGAATTTCGGGATCAAAAGTATTCGTTGTCCTTCTTCATCCCCTCAACTAACACTATATAGCGATTTTCATCTAAATCGGTCCAGTCGTTTGACCGTGAAGATGTAACAAACAAATAAATAAAATATGACGACCCAGTTAGCACAATAGTCACCATGCCGGGCTGCCAAACACAGGGTTGCGGGATCGATTCCCGCCTCAGACAAGTATTTATGCTTAGATGTTTGTTTGTGGTCTGGTTATTTCTATGTATTAAAAGTATATATTTACAAAAGAAAAGTATATATTATGTAGTATATTCGTGGTCGAGCACCCTTACACAAGTCTAGTTACTTAGCTTGGATCTAGATGGCGATGTGTGGAATGTCCTGCAATATTTATTTTAAAAAAAATCGGTTTCTATAGTAAGGAAGATTAGGATGGTTAGGATTAGGAAGTAAGATACAGTACCATTAGATCCACAATTCGGTATACCGTCACAGGCCGCCATAGAATCTATACATACCCTCGCCCCTGCCACTTGGCATTCTATATTACTGGTTGGACATTCTCTCTCACCAGGTACCAACGCTCGGGCGGTTGTTAATATCAAAGTTAAACCAGCTAAGTTCTGGAAAAATTTAGAATTAAAAACCCTCTCCCCCTTATTCCAAAACGAGGTTTAAGGATAGTCCGAGATGTGGATTTAAACCTTCGATTTAGACACAGATTTACTCGTAAACTATAGTCTAAACACTATCCCTATATAATCTACTAGCGACCTGCCCCGGCTTCGCACGGCTATATTATGCATGTATTTTACATATAAACCTTCCTCTTGAATAACTCTATCTATTTAAAAAAACCGTATCAAAATCCGTTGCGCAGTTTTAAAGATTTAAGCATACATAGGGATATAGGGACAGAGAAAGCGAATTTGTTTTATACTATGTAGTGATTAGGAACTATAGTCTAAGCACTATCCCTATAGATTATTTTTGTTTTAATGGAATAAGGGGGCCTGACTTTTATTCCCCATAACTTTCAGACGGCTGAATAGATTTTGATCGAACATAGCTAAGAACAATCCCGACTAATTCACAATTTAAACAAAATAACCAAAATCAAAATCGGTTCATCCGTTCGGGAGCTAAGATGCCAGATAGAAACATGTCAAACTTAAAACACTCCCATCGTTTTTGCGTCGGGGGTTAAAAAATAACTACCCAGACAAGAATAGCAATTACAATTTTTTTAAAAAAAACTTGCTACGCCCCGCGGTTTCACCCGCGTAATTCCCGATCCCGTGGGTATATCAAAATAATAAGTAGCCTATACCTACTATCTCGGTAAATGGACGATCCAATAAAAAATAAAAATTCAATTCGACCCAGTAGTTCCTGAGATTATCGCGTCCAACAAAACAAACAAACTGCTGTTGATGAACACTGTTATTTACAAGCATTGGCCTTTGCTTCTGCTGAAGCACAAGAAAACAATAATAACAGGTTGTAACCTGGAACGGAATAGGAACACGGACAAGATCGCTTGACGATACGACTTAGGCCGTGGGTGGTTACAAGCCACAGCCGAAACTGGCTCACTTAAGTTTGAGATTTAATAATCCTTTAATAGTCGAACTTACCGTAAAGTTATTGATAGCTATAACAATCCTTGTCGCGTTGAACAGATGTACACGTTGTTTTTCTGAAGAGTTGAAGTCACATATATTGAAGATGACGGGGCCTACGAATTGACGTAGAAATCGTAGCGCGACGCGGCCGTACAACTATAAACATTTCATAACACATCAATTTTATTATGACGACATTGACGACCCAGTGTTGGCACAATGGTCACCATGCCGGGCTGCCAAACACAGGGTTGCGGTTTCCATTCCCGCCTTAGACAAGTATTTATGTTTAGATATCTGTCTGTGGTCAGGTTTTTTATAAGTATATATTTACAAAAGAAAAGTATATAAGTAGTATATCCGTTGTCTAGCACCCATAACACAAGTCGAGTTACTTAGCTTGATGCTAGATGGCGATGTGTGGAATGTCCTGCAAAATTTATTTTATTTATTATTTACTCATTCATTTATTAATCATAGACATTATTTTTTATAAAATCAAACGGAATACAAAATATAT
This sequence comes from Idaea aversata, assembly GCA_907269075.1. Taxonomy (NCBI): domain Eukaryota; kingdom Metazoa; phylum Arthropoda; class Insecta; order Lepidoptera; family Geometridae; genus Idaea; species Idaea aversata. The sequence goes on from OU026084.1 coordinate 8,757,678, forward strand.
ACCTACATCACTACCAAACTTAAAAAAACTTTTTTTTCAAGTAAGTAAATAAATTAATAAATAACTTTATAAATTACCAACTTAAATAAAATTAAATTTAAAAGTATTCAAAATAATGTACCTACTTATAAATGTATAAAAAAATATTATAAAAACCTAAACCGTCGTCGTCGGCAGCGAAGCCGGGCCCAGGCCATGGTTAGGGTCGCAGAGAGAGAAATCTTCTGACGATACGTGCTGTATCCAGAAGATTTCTTTCTTCATTAACATTTATAATTATTTGTTTCTGTCACCAGGCTGTATCTCCTGAACCGTGATAGCTAGAGCGTTGAAATTTTCACAGATGATGTATTACTATTGCCGCTATAACAACATAACAAAAAAGTAAATATTTTGTTGAGTAGGTTTTTAAGATTTTTATTTCACTATATTTTTGTATATACAGGGTTATTGGAAATTATACTAGCAAGCCGTTAAAGGCTACTTCTGTGCACCTAAACAAACAACTTTTGTTCTACGACTTTTGGAATTTGAACATTTTTTCGAAAATTTTGAGGTTAGGTTTACCTGAAAATCAGCTGTTCCTTACACGCAGAGGTCAGTAACCTTAAAATTTTACTTATTTTTTAAGTTTCATCTACTGTTCTCGGTCTGAATGACCTCAGCGGTTTTTAAATTTACATAACCTAAATTTTTTTATTTTTTTTCGAATTTCCAAAAGTTGTAGAACAAAAGTTGTTTGTTTAGGTGCACAGAAGTAGCCCTCAATGGATTGCTAGTATAATTACCAATAACCCTGTATATTTTTAAAGGAATATCATGTTTGCAGTTAGTTATACCTCGTCATCCGTTTGTTCGACCAAATGCGAAAAATCCCGCATATCAGCCACTCCGAAACTTAAGTTATTTGTTGTTGTCGTTGAATTGGGACTCGTTGTCACATTATGTGGACGAGCATTCATTATTCGAATAGCATGGATTGCCCTTTTCTTCCGACGTAATCTAAATAAGTAATAAGGTCAATTCTCGTAAGTAACATTGTTCAAATTACATTTCAATGCGCGAATACCCATAAAAAAAACGGGCGACTGCCACGGTAAAGCTATTGCATAGCGAACGCTCGGCCGAGCTACATGGTAGGCGGAGTGGGGGGTGTTAGGTTTTATTTTCGGTACGGAATTTCTTGATTCGGCTCAAAGCCCGCGATAAAAGCTATGCAATAAAACATACATACAACCGAATTGAGAACCTCCTCCTTTTTTGAAGTCGGTTAAAAAATACCATCAATTTTCGAAAAAACAAATACTTTGAGGATCTTATGCAATCGGAATGATATTACAATAAAAAAAAATTGCAGGACATTCCACACATCGCTATCTAGCTATTAAGTAACTAGACTTGTGTTATGGTTGCTATTAAGTAACTAGACTTGTGTGATGGGTGCTAGACAACGGATATACTACTTAAATACTTTTTTGTAAATATATACTTATAATACATAGAAACAGCCAGACCACAGAATAATATCTAAGCATAGGTAAATACTTGTCTGAGGCGGGAATCGAACCCGCAACCCTTTGTTTGGCAGTACGGCATGGTGACCATTGTGCGAACTGGGTCGGCAAATGTAATTTGAATGTTATTTACGAGAATTGGCCTTTTGGCATCAAAATTGAAGACCCACTGTAGACCTCCAAAATTGCTATTTTTTTTAGAATGATTTCAACTCTGGCAAGACTTGAGGGTTGAATAAAGCTACAGGCTAACTACTTGTACTTGTGTAAAAGCTGTTTTCCGCAATTAAACCCTTTTTTTTAACTGGGGCCTTTTTGTGTGAGGATGGAGTAGGCTTGCCCAGCACCTAATTCCCTCTCAGCTTAGTCGACCATGTCCAGAGGAGAGAACTTGTCAATACTTCTGAGCCAACTAAGCCGCGGGTTTCATCACGATGTTTTCCTTCACCGTAAGAGCAATGTCAATTAGCGCACATAATTTTTTTTAAGAAAAATTCATGGGTGTACGGCCGGCCAGGATTTGAACCCACGATCTTCAGAATGAATGTCGAGGTAATCTACCGCTAATCCAACACCGCTCTTACATCATCACTACATAGTATAAAATAACTAGCGACCCGCCCCGGCTTCGCACGGCTATATTATACATGTATTATACATATAAACATTCCTCTTGAATCACTCTATCTATTTAAAAAACCGCATCAAAATCCGTTGCGTAGTTTTAAAGATTTACGCATACATAGGGATATAGGGACAGAGAAAGCGACTTTGTTTTATACTATGTAGTGAAGTCACTTTTCGCCGTCCCTATATCCCTATGTCCCTTTGTATGCTTAGATCTTTAAAACTACACAACGGATTTTGATGCGGTTTTTTAAATAGATAGAGTGATTCAAGAGGAATGTTTATATGTATAAAACATACATAATATAGCCGTGCGAAGCCGGAGCGGGTCGCTAGTACTAACTAATTCCAACCTCTTATTATCTGTTCCAATGTTTGTTACAATGTGGTGTTTTTTCATTTCCTCCTTTGTTATGTTTAAAAGAACTGCCATATCAGGAGCTGATTGCACCACGTTCTCCCATGATTCGTGATCAACCAACGATTTGTCTGGTATTTGAGCTCTTAAACCAAATAAACAGTCAAAAATTAACACACAAGTCAAATATCTATTAATTATACTATTTTAGGGTTCCGTACCCAAAGGGTTTTTTTTATTTATTTAACTAAAAAAGTACACATTTTCTTACATACCTACTAATTTCCCGCCAAACTGCAAAGTGTAATTTGTTGGCGCAGTTGTTGGTTGGTTGGTTAAACAGGACCCTATTACTAAGACTACGCTGTCCCTCCGTCTGTCTGTCTGTCTGTCTCTCTGTCTGTCACCAGGCTGTTTCTGATGAACCATGACAGCTAGAGAGTTGAAATTTTCACAGATGATGTATTTCTGTGGCCGCTATAACAACAAATACGAAAAACAGAAAAAAGTAAATATATTTTTCTATGTTTTTAAGGATCTTAGGTTGTTTACTAATTTTTGTTAATCTCCCAAAAGGGCAGGCAAAAGACTTTTAACCTATACAGCCTCGTCTGACATACAATATTTTTAGGGTTTTTTGCATCGGGGGTTAAAAACAGAATATAATGGTACGGAATTCTTCGTGCGCGAGTTCGACTCGCACTTGTCCTGTTTTTATTGTTTTACCTAAAGCCTATATCTATATTATGAGAGATAAAAGGCCCAACCCGAAATATCTGAAACTACAAGAGCTTACAAGTCAGAAACTTCACGCAGAGAAAAATCTTGTTAAACATACGAGAAATCTCGTAAGTGCAACCAGAACTTCTGTTTGGATCCGTGACAGCAGTACCCACTAGTTGTCTTTACCAAATATTTTTTATTGGGGACCAACTAGAAATTATTGTACACACTAGTAGTCTACTAGTATACACGGAGAAACAATCTAGTTACGTTTACTAGGTTATTGTAAATGTAACTAGATATTTTTGTAGTGTATAAAATATTCTAGTTCCGATAATTGCGTTTGATATATAAATCAATTATAATAATCCTAGAAAGCAAAAAGGGATATTAAAGTTCGACTACATTGTTTCGTAGACTACGCGTCTGTACGCTCTACGAGAAATGCAGCACTTATGGCTATAGTGGAGTATAGCCACATATCGCTTTAAGTGCGGAGTCCGTAATCCGTACGTAAAATCAAAATTGTCGTCTCGACCAAGGTAATTTGATAAAACACAACGATAGCGCGATCTAAAATTACTACTGGCGCCATCTAGTTGCGACTCATGAAACTAATTAAATAAGTAGGTACACATAGATCTAATTATTAAACTAGAATATTCTTGCATTCACAAAAATGTAGTATTGTAGTTTTTGACAATAATTTTGTTGTATAAATAAATGAACACAGTGTTAAATTAACATGATATTCATCTATGACAACATAATTATTTTGTCACAATAACAATTTGTTTTAGTTATTTTCAGAAACAAACAGAATAGTAAGGATAATTATAGATTCTTGTAGTAATTAAAACAATGTTGTTGTGGTTACAGGCAACTTCGTAGTGCATTACTAACATGACGATCATTAATCAGAACACTTAACTTCGTTAACTGTACATTTTATTCTACTAAACAATACAAATCATTTCGTTTTTGAAGCAAGAATTATTGTTTGAAATACAAAATTATTGTATCTTTGATTTAAAATATTTTTCTAGTGTACCATATTAAACATTTAGTGAGGTTTAAAATAAAATCGCAGAGATTACAAGAATACAGTATTTCAGACTAAAATTATCGTGAAAAAATGTAACTACACATTTTTGTACTTCTGGTTGACTCCGATTTCTCTGCGTGTTCGCATCCATTAGTACGTAAGCGCGCACTGCGAAACGATTTTTGGAAACTCAACCTCTGAAGAAGGAATAGGACTTAAATTTTGTCGTTCGTAGTAACTAGCATTTTTTTAGGGTTCCGCGTACCTCAAAAGGTAATAAAGGAACCGATATAAGATCACTTTTTTGTCCGTCTGTCTGTCTGTCCGTGTGTCACCGCCGATATTCTCAGGAACGGGTGAACCTAGCAAGTTGAAATTCATACCAGATACTGAGGTCTATAGTCCCTCGCCACCATGACTATTGTAACATAGTCGAAACGTCGAGATAAAAGAAATAAAAAAAAATACGCGATTATGACCCGGGTAAATAATTACTATAATCTCCCTATTAGGTGTATAAAAATCAAGGCCCTGAGTCGATATGATAATAGATATGGACAAATTGATTTGTGTTTGTAGGATATCAATAACACTTATAAAGAGAGACTAATGCGGGTGCAACTGCATGGCGCAGTTAGTCTATTATAAAGGGAACTAGCTTAAGCCCGCGATTTCGTCCGCGTAAAACTCGAAAATGGACCAAGGAATCACGTTGTCGCATACACACTTTGCCCCCCTATTTCACCATCTAAGGGGTAAACGGAAAATCCTTTCTTATCGGATGCCTACGTCATACAAAGAACAAACCCTCCAAGTTTCAGGTCTCTACGATCAACGGTTTAGGCTGTGCGAAAGGTGCGGAAGGACAAAGCATTTTCTATGTATACTAGCTTTTGCCCGCGACTTCGTCCGCGCAGGTGTCGAAAATAGTTCTAATGGGATTTTGTTGACTTAAAATTGGTTTGAGTTTCAAACATGTGTCAAAAAAAAATGTACCTACCTACTTACTTAATTTAAATCAAAAACACTAAGAAGTTCCAAGTCGAAGGAAATCCCCCTTAAATAAATTTCTACCCCTTTTTAACCCCGTTAGGGAATCAATTTCAGAAAATCCTTTCTTATCGGATGCCTACGTCATACAAAGTACACACCCTCCAAGTTTCAGGTCTCTACGATCAACGGTTTAGGCTGTGCGTTTATCCGTCAGTCAGGACAAAGCATTTTATATGTATACTAGCTTTTGCCCGCGACTTCGTCCGCGTAAAAGTCGAAAATGGACCAAGGAATCAAGTTGTCGCATACAAACTTTGCCCCCTATTTAACCATCTAACTAAGGGGTAGAATTTCGGAAAATCCTTTCTTATCGGATGCCTACGTCATACAAAGAACACACCCTCCAAGTTTCAGGTCTCTACGATCAACGGTTTAGGCTGTGTGTTGATCCGTTCCGTTCCGTGTTCCGTTTGATATTCAGTCAGGACAAAGCATTTTATATGTATATAGATAGATAGATAGATAATAACACTTACGGCTCACTCTTGTTGTCAGTTTCATTGAAAACTGAAAGTAATCATGAAAAGTTAAGTTATTTCGTCGCGACAGCGTATTGACGAGCCCTAGGCACTACAACGTTACTAAAGTTATCAAAAACGGGATATTGAGATATCTTTTTTTGTCTCGTGAATATGATCCTTGTAACAGCATTGAAATATTAACCTAGAGAAAATAAAAACTAACATGGTAACTGACTTTAGTAGGTTTCAACAAACTCTTGGTGAAAGTTTGTGTAAAATACATATAAGCTAGTAAAGTAAGTAGGTAAGATAGACAAAATGTTAAACATGTTTTACCAAACGACCCATGATTAAAATAACACATCAAATGTTAAACATTTTTAACCAAACGACCCATGATTAAAATGACATAGATAAAATGTTAAATATTTTTAACCAAACGACCCATGGTTAAAATGACATAGAACAAAATAACTGTTAAACATGTTTTACCAAACGTGGTTAAAATGACAGAACAAAATAAATGTTAAACATGTTTTACCAAACGTGGTTAAAATGACATAGAACAAATGTTAAACATGTATTACCAAACGTGGTTAAAATGACATAGATAGAACAAAATAAATGTTAAACATGTTTTACCAAACGACCCATGGTTAAAATAACTTTACCAATTGAAGATGTGTTAAGTCCCTTAAGATAATAATTTTCATTAATATCACTCGGTACACTGTCGTGTTCCATCAACGCAGAGTAACCAGCTGATGTTGTTGTATTATTTATTGACTTTGATGTACTTTCAACTTCATTTCCAGCGTCCCCTTTTGTACTGATTATACTTTCGGATTGAGGTTTGTTAAATGTTGATATGGAGAAAATATTTCTTTTTCTGAAATGGTAAAATCTTGTAACTAAGAAGAAATGTTGGTAAATGTATTGCAGCTAAATTTATAATCTCAATTTTATTAATTTTAGACTCGTTCGTACATTTTGGCATAATTTGTAAATATATTTTCGTTTTCTGTCAAAAAAATAAATACAAAAATATACGCTTACGTAAACTTTTGCTTAAATATATTTGGCTAAATGCATTTAACGGGTAACCCAACATTTATTTTAATTGAATAACAAGGTTGTTATTATCTGTTTGGCACTTTGACAGTTGGCTAAATATGTTTATGGTCTTAAACGTATTTATTTTCTAACCGACTTCAAAAAAAGGAGGTTCTCAATTCGGCTGTATGTACTTATATTTTTTTTGCTGTGCAAGTGAATAAATATAATATTGAGATTTTGCTGCAAGAGGCCCTGTTAAATAATCTAGGCATACATTGAAAATGAAAAATAATACGTACACTGTTGTTGAAGGACTAGACTTAGACAAATCGTATAGGTTCGGCTTCAGATAAACTGAAATAAACATTAAATCTATATAAATAAAATGATCCAAACGAAGCCAAAAGACGCAAATTAACTTGATACCCCACTCGAGCATATCTACTTACATTCGGTTTTTGATCCTGACTTTTATCCCCCATAACTTTCAGACGGCTGAACCGATTTCGATCAAACATAGCTAAGAACACTCGCGACTAATTCACTTTTCAAACAAAAAAAACTAAATCAAAATCGGTTCATCCGTTCGGGAGCTACGATGCCACAGACAGACACACACACAGACAGACACACAGACACGTCAAACTTATCACCCCGTCGTTTTTGCGTCGGGGGTTAAAAATAGAAAAATCGCATCAAGTAAGCTCAAATCTATACAAGGTTATTGATAATTATACTAGCAAGCCGTTGAGGGCTACTTCTGTGCATCTTAACAATCAACTTTTGTTATACGACTTTTGGAAATTCGAATTTTTTTTTAATTATGTGGTTAAGTTTACCTGAAAATCTGTTCCATACACGGAGAGATCATCAAACTTTAAAATTTTACTCATTTTTTAAAGTTTTGTCTACTGTTCTTAGTCTGAATGACCGTTTGTTTTAAAAATCTGCTGTTTTTTTTTTCGAATTTACTTATGGAACCTCAAATTTTTCATATATTTCTCGAATTTCCAAAATTCATAGAACAAAAGTTGTTTGTTAACGTGCACAGAAGTAGCCTTCAACGGCTTGCAAGTATAATTACCAATAACCCTGTATATACCTATTAGAGAGAAAAGTCTCATCAAGTAAGCTGAAATCGATATACAGGAGAAATAAAAACGTGTGGCACTCGGGGACTGCCGCGGTAAAGCTATTGCATCGTGCATTGCATGTTAATAGTCGTCCGTCTTTTGTCGTCCGTCATTTGTCATCCGTCAATAGTCGTCCGCTAATAATCGTCCGTCAATAGTCGTCCGTAAATAATCGTCCGTCATTTGTCGGGGTTGTTAGGTTTTATTTTCGTTACGGAATTGATTCTTGATTCAGTCGCCGCGCCCAAGGCCCGCGATAAAATCTATGCTATAGCTTAAAATACCTCTTAAAGAACGCTCTGAAACTACAAGTGCTACGAATACAAAACTAAGTACGGGGGTTTTTTTTAGGACGTAGGGGAGCTATATGAAAGGCTTTTTGGAAATTAGATCTTTACATAGATAAAAGAGCTGATAATACTACAAAATTTATCAGTAGGTATTCTGTGTGTGTAGGAAACTAACGCGAGTAAAACCGCGGGCACAGCTAGTATAATACATATTAGCGGTCTACAGATTTTCCATCGGCCGATCATTCATAAAATCTCGTTTATCGGTCAAAAGAAGTCTGTAATCGGTGCTAAGAAAGCTAACAGAAAATAAGCTAAAACATCAAACAAAAAATAATAATTACTACTGGAGTTGTGTTTCATGTCTGAAATTTCCTTTAAAATGCTATTCTTCTTATCTAAGAGTTTCTTATTTTCTTCTTCCTGAAGAGAAGCCGTTAGATTCACTTTATTAATTAATTCTTCTATCGTTTTCCATGAATACGATCTTATAACGTTTTCTTTCGTCGTTGGAAAATTGTAGCCTGTGTATTTATGTGACGAAAATCGATGAGTTTTTAGTTTTCTGTAAATTATAATAAGATAAAAGTTAGGCGTAGGGTAGACGTTCAGTTTATAAGGTGGTTATCAGTAGTGGTATTTACGGATGGTGTAAGTTAGGGATGATTCTCATTAGACCTGGCCGGAGCGGAGCCCATCCGTTCTGTACGTTTATATTACACCGGGTTATCAGACGCTGAGGGGACGGGGCGCATCTGTTGAGTAGATGGGTGTCGCGTCGTCCGTCTACTCAACGAATCCGTCGGGATCGGATCATGCACTGTGTAATATAAATAGCTTCATACAAAATCTATGTAACGTTTCAAATCCGTGTCCAGTTTGGGCCACGTAGTACACGACACGCCCCGGGCACAGCCCGGTCTAATGAGAATCATCCCTTAGTGTATTGATGGATGTCAGTATTTATGGTTTGCCTGTTTATTCCGTGTCGATTGAATGTAATCCATCAGTATTTCACATACTGATGAACCACATTATAAACTGAACGTTTATCCTTCGCCTTACTCTAATACAGTGTATTTCAACCTGTGGGTCGTAAGTCGTAACCCCCAGGTGGGTCGCAAAGTCTCACTTGGGGGGTCGCGCATAAACGAAAAAGTTAGGTGTTCGCAGGTCCTACACTATGATAAAAACTACGATTTCAATGAGATGACTGTGCTTGTTTATTTTTTAATAATTTATCCATACGCGGTTTTTTTAGAGACGTTAATGATCCAGATAAAATCAATGTTTTGAGAATGAAGCTACATTTTGAGTATGCCGTCAGATGCTATCCCTGTCTTTTAGATCAATAAAGATCTCCTCAATATAGAGACAATCAAATACAAACTCTTTGAAAGAATGGCGTAGTTTTATTTAGGATCTGGGGGGTCATAGATATTGTAACTTGTAAAGGGGTCGCGTTTGCAAGAAGGTTGAAAAACACTGCTCTAATAAGTACATATATGTATATTTAAAAAGTAGATTATTTATAAAACAATGTAAGTAGGTAGATGTATTATAGCTATTTGTTATTTTTAATAAGGTAATATTAATTTCAATTGTACCTAAGTATTAAGCTTGAAGTTGTAAGGAATGACTGGGGTAACGTGCGACAAACTTTAACTGCATGGACCACGGCATAAATATATGTATAATTTTGTAATAGGTATAACTACCTACCTAAATATAAAATATTACAATACTACTGAAGTAGGTATAGGTTTACGGTAGTAGATAAGTTTGTCGGACTCTACCAAAAGGGCTTCTGTAGATTATTGGCATAATTTGGTTCCGCCATATTGGTTTTTGATGTGATAACATCCTACAAATTAGTGGCCTGCTCTCACAAAAAAGTATGACGTCATGCGTTATTGACAAGTAACCATAGCTACGTATCGAAGTATGCAAAATGGTATTGTCAACGATACAAAAGAGTAAAATTATCGCCTGTAAACTGACTTTACAAAAAAAATATTTTTCAATCTCTTGTCGCTACTCTGAATGTGCCAAAATTACTCGTCAAAAGACATTGTTAATAGGTAAGGGTAGTGTAACCCATGTACTTTGACGAGTAAATCTACTTCAAGCTAGCTGAGAAAAGAGAGGCAAAGATAATGACGACCCAGTTGGCGCAATGGTCACCATGCCGGACTGCCAAACACAGGGTTGCGGGTTCGATTCCCGCCTCAGACAAGTATTTATGCTTAGATATTTGTCTGTGGTCTGGTTGTTTCTATGTATTATAAGTATATATTTACAAAAGAAAAGTATATAAGTAGTATATCCGTTGTCTAGCACCCATAACACAAGTCTAGTTACTTAGCTTGGGGCTAGATGGCGATGTGTGGAATGTCCTGTAATATTTATTTTTTATTTTATTTTTTTTATAATAAAGGTAGTGGTAATTTTTTTAATAATTAGGACTTTTTTTTATTTTGTATTTTATTTCTTTTTTTTTGTATTTTTTTAAATGTTAAAGCATACACTTAACATTCAAAAAATTACAAAAAATGTAATAATATAATAACTATTATCATAGTTATATTTTTTACCCTTTGGTACTGTTTTTCCTAAAGTATTGATGTCTACGTTTCGTCGTAGTTCTCGGAGAAAATTTTCTAAATTTAAGCCTTTTCGTTGATTCATAATGTGGTTTTGTTAATCTGTAAAAAATATTGTAATAAGGTATTATAATTTCTACATTGTTAAAAAATAAATAAGTTTATGAGTAACAGCTATTTTGGAATTTTTATTTATTTTTTCATTATCTTAGGTTGACACAATGTAAGGTACCTGCGGTTAAAAAACTATAAATATTTCGTAGAAAAAGGAAATACCTTCTACTTAAAAACGGGTCATTAAATTAATATTTGCTAAGTTAATCTGAAAAATATATTTTCATTACTCATACTCCGAAAGTAGGTCTAAATATGCGTGAAGAGCGTGTAGAAAATAAAATTTCCAGCCCTAGGGAAAATCGTTTTCACTGACAGCTGTCATGTCAAATTATGGCTTCGCACGACTCGTGCAATGTGCATATAGCCAGTATCATTATACATTAGGAACTTCATAACCTAACCTCCTTGCTTTAAGTAACACTACATTTAAACAACCTCTTTGATCCCAACCTTTTAAGAGGATCAGGTAGTATGAAGTCACTCATTACAAGTCCCGAGACTTGTAATGAGTGACTTGAGTGAGAGTCCCGAGTCCCGAGAAGAGTGAACGAGAGTCTCATTCACTCTCGTTGTAAGGAAGAATTTTATGTATTATTCGTAATGAAAAGCACAGTGTTTACCTCGGGTGAAAGACTCATTAAGTCCCTCGAACTATTAGCGCCCTCGCTACGCTCGGGCGCCAAACTCCGTCTCGGGACTTGTAATGAGTGACTTTCACACCTAGGATAACAATGTACTATTGTTTGTTTTTCTTGTTATTTTCTTACTAATATCAATCTATAGGTACGTGGTCCTTTTTACACCCGCAAGTACCATATAACAAAACATAAATTCCATGTCATTGTGATTCTCTAATATTCTTGACTAGCTGTAGCCCGCGACTTCGTACCCGTGGTAGTTTTGTTTTTATACCAAAACCTTCCTCTTGAATCACTCTAACTTATAAAAAAAACGCATAGAAATCCGTTGAGAAGTTATAAAGATCTAAACATACATAGACAGACAGTGGGAAGCTACTTTGTTGTGTGAAAGTGAAATGTATCATCACTACATAGTATAAAACAAAGTCGCTTTCTCTGTCCCTGTGTCCATATGTATGCTTAAATCTTTAAAACTACGCAACGGATTTTGATGCGGTTTTTTTAAATAAATAGAGTGATTCAACAGGAAGGTTTATATGTAGGTATAATACATGCATAATATAGCCGTGCGAAGCCGGAGCGGGTCGCTAGTTGTTAATAATTTCAAACCTGTGATCCGGAGTGTACTTCTCAACGATATCTAATTCGAATCGAGGTTCACCATCGTCTCCTTCCTTCCTCCATCCAGGCTCGCTCTTTAAGGAAAACTGCACAATTGGTATCACACTTGTTGAATAATCAACGCCAGGTCTAAGAGAGAAACATCATAAGGATAACTTTCGAATAAGTACGTTGTTAAAAGAACTAGCTAAGTAGGTGATTTTAAACTAACATGATTATTTTTTACTACTAAAGTTTCTTTATTTTCATTTTGTTTTTTCCTATAATAAACTAGCTGCAGGTAAGTAAGTATAATACTTATAAATGTACTAGCTTTTGCCCGCGACTTCGTCCGCGTAGAAGTCGAAAACGGACCGAGGAATCACGTTGTCCCATCCCATACAAACTTTGCCCCCCTTTTTCACCCAATAAGGAGTAGAATTTCGGAAAATCCTTTCTTACCGGATGCTACGTCATACAAAGAACACACAAAGTTACAGGTCTCTACGGTCAGCGGTTTAGGCTGTGCGTTAATCCGTCAGTCAGTCAGTCAAGACAATGCATTTTATATGTATAGACTAGCTGCCCCGGCAAACGTTGTTTTCCAGTAGGTATAGATAAATAACCTAGATCCCGACTGCCAGCGCCATCTGCCGGGCTGACTTGTGAATCTAAATCATCCAGGGCGCCACCTAAACGCCGATTTGAATGAAAAAAATTCATTCAAAGCAGTCCACCCGTTTAGGAGGAATTCAGTGACATACTGACATACACACGTCTGTAGAATTATATATATATAAAGATAGATTTACACAGGCGTGACGTCATATTGTATATCAAACATTGCGTCTTTATTTTCTTCTAAGCCATTTTCGTTGGATATGAATTTTCCCGAGACGTTCACAAGCGGCACTTCCACATTTATGAAACCATCTTCTTCTGAATCTTCTCCTATTGGAGGTGGCTTTGTCGTTCTAGTTGACTGTATATACTGGGTTGGAACGTACCTATGCACACAATAAAAACTTAAATTTAGAATTTTAAACCCCCCCCCCCCCGACTTTTAAGAGTCAAAAAGGGGGGGCACAACATTTATGAGGGCATAACTTTTGAACGGCTTAACCGATTTCGACCAAACATAGCTAAGAACACTCCCGACTAATTCATCACCTTTCAAACAAAAGAAACAAAATCAAAATCAGTTCATCCGTTCGGGAGCTGCGATGCAACACCCCGTCGTTTTTTTCGTTTTCCCGAAGTGAAAAATAATCAGCTACCTATAGGCACTAGAGAATAATTTCTTGTTTTTAACCCCGACGACGCAAAAACGATAGGGTGTTATAAGTTTGACCTGTCTGTGTGTTTGTCGGTCTGTAATTATATTTTTGTATTTCTAAAGTATTCTAATTATTAAAACAAGTTTAGATAAATAGGTAGCAGTTGCAAAAAGTCCATACAATCTAAAGTATCTAATCGTATCTTAAAATGAAATTTAGAATCTAAAAACCTCCCGACTTTTATCCCCCATAATTTTCAGATGGCTGAAACGATTTCAATTAAACATACAACACCTCACAAAAATATTTAGGTAAGTACCTACTACTACTACAAGTTGATTAGAGTTTCTTTTTTTTAGTAGATCTCAATCTCTTGCGTGTTTTTGTCTAGCGAGATGTTTTATCTCAAAGACACTTTACCTTTCGATCGCTACTGATAGGTACCTATCTATACTTAATATTATAAAGCTGAAGAGTTTGTTTGTTTGTTTGAACGCGCTAATCTCAGGAACTGCTGGTTCGAATTGAAAAATTATTTTTGTGTTGGGTAGGCCATTTATCGAGGAAGGTTATAGGCTACTTTTTATTCCGATATTCCCACGGGATCGGGAGTTACGCGGGTGAAACCGCGGAGCGCAGCTAGTATGTTATAACTATAGCTGCGTTCCGCGGTTTCACCCGCGTAAGTCCCGATCCCGTGGGAATACCAAAATTAAAACTAGCCTATAGCCTTCCTCGATAAATAGACTATCCAACTCAAATATAATTTTTCAATGCGAACCAGTAGTTCCTGAGATTAGCACGTTCAAACAAACAAACTCTTTCCCCCTTATTCCAAAACGAGGTTTAGGGATAGTCCGAGATGTAGATTTACACCTTAGATTTAGACACATATTTACTCGTAAACTATAGTCTAAACACTGTCCCTATAGATTATATAGGGAACTTAGTCTAAACACTATCCATAAAGATTGTATAGGGATAGTGTTTAGACTATAGTTCACGAGTAAATCTGTATCTAAATCTAAGGTTTAAATCCACATCTCGGACTATCCTTAAACCTCGTTTTGGAATTTAGCTTTATAATATTAACTAGTATAGTATAGATACCAGCAGGCTAATTCACAAATCATCGGAAGTCTACCGAAACGAATAAAACTGAAAAGACAAAGTTTGAACACGTCAAAAGTCGCAGTAGTGAAAGAGCAACAATTTTTTGTCGTTTTCCGTCGCCTTCCGACGGTTTGTGAATCAGAAGGCCAATTTTCGTAAATAACATTGTTTAAATTACATTTCAATATCATTCCGATTGCATTTCGATTGCAAAAGAACCTTCAAAGTCAGTTTTTTTTTACAAAAAGCTAAGTTTGAGGTTATTTTGAGCTACCTTGAGGGTATTATTTATGCTTAGATATTTGTCTGTGGTCTGGGTGTCTGTATGTAAGTATTTTAAGTATATATTTACAAAAGAAAAGTATATAAGTAGTATATACTTACCGTTGTCTAGCATACACAATACTCATAACACAAGTCTAGTCTATTTACTTAGTTTGGGGCTAGATGGCGATGTGTGGAATGTCCTGCAATATTTATTTATCATTATTTATTTACTTATTTATCGAAATGATATTGAAATGTAATTTGAAAAATGTTATGTACGAGAATTGGCCTTCAGGAGGCAGATAGGATATAAAACTTACATAACAGTGGGTTTAAATGGAATTGTTTGTGTTGTTTTCAGTGCGTATATTTTGGGTTTCACGGTGTCATGCTCGAAAACCTTTTTCCATGTTGGCCCCCAATATCCACCGAACGTTTCCCCCATCTCATGGACTACCAACTCAGGCGTGTTCGCCTTACAACGTTCCTTCATTCCATGTGATGGTACTTCTTTAATTACCATTATTATGTTGTTACCTGATTCTGTCCTATAAATGTATAAATGTACCTACTTAAATATATAAATGTATGTCCCGCGCAGCGAATGATGAGCTCTGTGGTAAGTGGAAGGGGTATGCGCAGAACTCGATATTTATATGAAAATTGAGTTCTGCGCATACCCCTTCTACTTTCAGTCAGAGCTCATCATTCGCTGCGCGGGTTAACCTACCTATAAATGATTAAGTATAGGTCTTACTAGCTGCGCCCCGCGGTTTCATCCGCGTAAGTCCCACACCCGTGGGAATATCGGGATAAGAGTAGCTTATGTGTTATGGTGAAAGGGTACTGTTGTTCTCTCCATACAAACGTAGTCGACTATTTACTCCCTGGATAATGACACAAATATTGTTGTGCCATAAAACCCATAACTGCCATGACATGCCCCTCTGTTTTGTTTTTTATTTCATTTACTAATTATCATAGAAATTAAGATTTAAAAAAAAAACAAAAAAAACATAGGGGCATGGTCATTAATGGTCATGGCAGTTATAAGTTTTATGCAACGAAAATATTTTTACTCAGATACAGATAGGTACTTATAACATTAAATACTTGTTTGAGGCGGGAATCGAACCCGCAACCTTTAGCATCGCAAGCGGGTGTTAGCTCGACGCGCCACGGAGGTCGGCATAGGCGTCTTGCTTGAGCTATGAAAACAAATGCCACCACTCACGACGCTCTGTTAAAAAGGGTTCACGATTAACCGTCCCCCTGCGATAAACGGTTCCCCTTTGCTAACACAGGGAGGCTGTCCATCGTTGAACAGAACGTTAGATGTTTCAAGCTTATCCGTCCCTCAAGTTCAAGCTGTGGAAAAATATATTCCGGAAATAATAAAGGCCAATCATGGGGTCGGGTTATATCTATTCGGTTTCCTTAATTTCTTCTCAAAGTTTCGTTTAGGTACTTGTCAGTTTCCTCAACGAGAAAGTTGTATGGAAAGCTAAAAAGCGCCCCTAGCGGACGTAATGCGAAGCTTTAACTTTTCATACAATTTTCTCGTTTACGCTTACGTGATAGTAACGTTTGCTATAAGAAAAAACTCGCACTTCACCCACTGGTCTGTTTATATGTAATTGTACAGTTTCGTACAAAAATACGTTAATATTGCAAAGTGCAAAGGACGGGTAGCAGGTGCATATTTTAAAGCTTTAATTTCTTATATTACTGTTCAGTACCTAATTGTTAATTGTTAATTCTGCTTGATATCATCAGGCTTTCGTTTTTTTCACGCAGAATTACCAAAAATTATTGAACCGTCATTAAAAAAATTAAAACTTTATGCACCTGCTACCCTCAGTCCTTTGCTGGCTGTACTACCTGACGCTTATAGGACAGCTGTAAGGCAGTTCAATCCGCGCGAAGTGCATTATGAAGGCGTTACTATGGACTGAATTCTTAGCTAGAAATATTGAAGGAAACGCTCGACGCTTGCAGTACTCCGATATATCCATCTGATATACTAACTTCTCTTGCAATATTGACTGTAATTGCGCTTTCGTTATTAACAATAACAATATTATAATATTAACGAACATTTCGTTTTCTTGTTGACTTGGAAAACTATGTGGCTATGATAGGTGTAGGTAGTCTAGGTAATAAAACCTATTGAAGCAAGAAACAAAACTCTCCATAATGACGCTAGATATTAATAATTTCTTGATTTTAGTAAAAAAACTTAAACAGTATTCTTAATTTAAGAATAGCTATTGCATTGAGAATATTATAGGTTTAAGGAGCACATATGTGTAAATGCGACGTCTTAGCAGCATAGCGTATGAGTCTTCTTAAAAATGCGTATTCCAAACCGGGGTTTCTTTTTTTAGTGGGATCACCGCGTTATTCGACCACTTCTTCAAAGAATAACAAATTAAGGTAGGGGTAAACACAAAAGACCCCAATGAGCCAAAGTGTTGTTGGCTATGTCAGCCCCCGTTATCACTACATACTTAGTATAAAACAAAGTCGCTTTCTCTGTCCCCATATCCCTATGTATGCTTAAATCTTTAAAACTACGCAACGGATTTTGATGCGGTTTTTTTAATAGATATAGTGATTCAAGAGGAAGGTTTATATGTATAATACATGCATAGCCGTGCGGAGCCGGGGCGGGTCGCTATACTTAATAAAAAAGGAACCCTTATAAGATCACTTTCTTGTCTGTCTGTCTGCTTAGTAGGTACCTACTGAAAAAAGCTGCTGCTACTGCTGCAAGTACCTAAGTATTCTTAATTTATGTAGGTGTTTACATTAGATATTTTTTTACTAAAAGAAATTCATTCTCTAGCGTCTACATTAGGTAGAGGATTATTTCTTGCTTCAAGAAACCTTTTTTTCTGTGCACAAGTTATTAACGTTTGTCTACATCAGACGTAACGTAAATTCGACTAATACATACCTACTTACCGACTTCCTAGCCTAGCTAGATAACTACGAGAAAACAGTCTGCGAAATAACTCTCAATGTGACTGTTTTTTTTTACGCGACCTCTATGGTACGGCGGGCCACCACCCGCCTTTCGACTCAGTAGATTACGGGTTCAATTCTCGCCTCAAACAATTTTTTTATGTAAAAGTATTGTAATTTGGGTTTATGGTAGGACGCTACGTGTCTTTTGGAGACTGCAGACGAAAAACATAACTGAATGGGTGCTAATACAAACATTTTATGTAACTACATAAGTAATTAGGTACCTATACGTAGAGTAGGTAGGTACTGATGAATGGTTTTAAGGTAGGCCGTAGGCCGTAGGGCTCTGAAACTACTGGACCGATTTTGATGAAACTTGGTAAGTTATGTGGATATCTAGGTAGATACATCGATGCATTGGGAGTTTATAGGCTCCTATCTCAATATTCCCAAGGGATAGGGAGTTACGCGGGTGAAACCGCGGAGCGCTGCTAGGACTAAGTAGATAAGATTATTGGTACCCTAGATATAATTTTAGTAGACAACTAAGTACCTAGATGTTTTTTTAAATAGGTACCTACTGTGCAAGTATAATGTGGTGTGGCTAAACAATACTACCTACGTATACCTACTTAGGGAGAATTGAGTAGGGACATAACGATAGGGGTCGCGTGACCCGCAGCTCGACTCGATGCTTTGTTGAACTCTTTGATTTAGATAGCGCGTGGTCCTGTAATTACCTATAGCAGTCGATACTTGGTAGATAGCTAGGTACTCTTTGCAATGGGCACCGAAGAGGCGCTAGGTACTTACGATGCTAACAGTTGACCGATAAATCCACGGGATATAAATCAATGCATTACACCAAAAGTGCTATTAAAAATCTTGAACAAGACTAGCGGAGGGACAAAGACATTGGTAAATTGCATGTAAATTGAAATATTCTCGACCCAGTATTACATAATATGCAAAGACGAATTGATATCAGGTTTTAGCGAAACAAAAAGATGAACGAAAGAAAGAAGATAATAACTTAAATATTTTGTCATGATCTTTTTTTTTTCGTCCTTCAAATGAGGCTGTATGGGTTAGAGCTCTTTGCCTTCCCTTCTGGGATACCTTTAATAAAAAGAGTAAATTGACAATCAGCTGATTTTTGTGAAAATGTTTGGAGGTTAGAATTTGTATGTAATCAGAGATATTGAATAATCATGACTATTGCCGAATATGTGGCTTCTTTATCACAAAACCCTTATTTTGGGGCTGGATTTGGTTTGTTCGGAGTGGGCGCTGGTGCGGCGATACTCAGGAAAGGCTTCCAAACTTCAATGCTATTATTTAGACGACATTGTATGATTACTCTGGAAGTTCCGTGCCGGGATAAGTCGTACCAGTGGTTACTCCAGTGGATCACACAGAAAGGTGCGAAGTCAACACAACATCTTAGTGTAGAAACATCATTTCACCAAAAAGACACTGGTCAAATAAAAACAAAGTATGATTTCATACCTAGCGTTGGACAGCATTTCTTCAGGTAAGTTTCTCTAGTCTGTAAATTAGTAGGCAAATTAATAGGCTAGGCTAGGCTGGCCTAGGCTTCTTCTTCTTCTTTTCGAGTCAGTGACGTTTGACCAGTCAAATTTTTCCTGCCCAGTAGCTAGCCACTACCAGGTCCTCCAATGTGCAGGTATTAGGGCACAATGGGCATTGGAGTAGGTGCACCATGGACTGCGACGGGGCTCCACACTCGCATTGCTCCTCAGTCGGTGCAATATATCCCCATTTGCTCAAATTTTGTCCTACTTGAGTCCGGAGTCGATTAAGTGACTGCCACTAATGAATATATAATACCTAGGCTAATGAATATATACTTGGCTCATTTTATGGCTTATTAGGTATGGTGGTACATGGATAAGAGTTGACAGAACTAGGGAACAACAAACCCTGGACTTGCATATGGGCATTCCTTGGGAGACTGTTACATTAACTTCTTTTGGACGGAATAAACAACTTTACTATGACATTCTTGAAGAAGGTAAGCATTTTATGAACCCACAAACCGATTTGGCCACTACCTACACTAAAGAACTAATTTTTAGTCTTTGAACTCCCAATTGTCCGAGAGAGATCTGATAAGCCAATATCTAAACTAAAGAAGCTAAAAAAAACTATCTTTAAAACCTTAATTGTAGGTAGTTAATTCTAGGTAATTCTTATTTCTTTATTCATCATCATCATCCGAGCGATGTTCCCGGTTGCATCTCTCTCGGGCGCCCGGGGTCCGCTTTCCTACTTTTACGCCTCCATTTCGCACGATCTTCGGCATCCTGGGTTGTAAGGCCATTTGCACGCATATCACCCTTTACGACGTCAAGCCAGCACTTCTTGGGTCTACCCAGTCTGCCACGACCCGGCGGAGGCGCCATGGCAAGACATTTGTTCCCCACGTAACTAGCCGGTTTTCGCAAGACGTGACCGTACCAGCGTAAGCGACACTCTTGCAATTTATCTGCAATGTCTCGGACATGAAGGCTGCCCCGGATGCGGGAGTTTCTGACGCGATCCTTTCGCGTCACTCCACACATCCAGCGCAACATCTTCATCTCCGTGACACGCAGCTCCTGCTTATGTCGCTCAAGCACCGGCCACGCCTCACTACCATACAAAAGGACTTATTCTTATTTCTTTATTCTTCTTCTTTTTTTCTGCTTAATTATTCTTAGGGTTTCTATGATGTTAATGTTGTTTTTGTGTAATAAAATTTATTATTATTATTATTTAATTGTTTGATGACCCAGTTGGCACAATAGTCACCATGCCGGACTGCCAAACACAGGGTTGCGGGTTCGATTCTCGCCTAGAGAAAAATATTTATGCTTAGATAATGATCGGTGGTCTGGTTGTTTCTATGTATTATAAGTATTTATTTACAAAAGAAAAAGTATATAAGTAGTATATTCATTGTCTAGCACCCATAACACAAGTCTAGTTACTTAGCTTGGGGTTAGATGGCGATGTGTGGAATGTCTTGCAATATATTATTATTATAATTGTTACAGCTAGAACAATGGCTTTGAAAAAGCATGAAGGTATGACGGTAATGTACACAGCAATGGGATCAGAGTGGAGACCGTTCGGACATCCCCGGAAACGGCGTCCTTTACGCAGTGTGGTGCTTCGAGCCGGTTTAGCGGATAAGATCCTAACAGACTGTGTGGATTTTATTAACAGTTCACATTGGTACACAGAGAGGGGAATACCTTACAGACGAGGTAGTGTACTTGTATATGGGCTTTGAGTCCTTTTTGTGTGAGGATGGATGGAGTAAGCTTGCCCAGCACCTACTACTCTCTCAGCTGAGTCGACCATGTCCAGAGGAGAGAACTTCCCAATACTTCTGGAGCCAACTAAGCCGCGGGTTTCATCACGATGCTTTCCTTCACCGTAAGCAATGTCAATTAGCGCACATAAATTTTCTTTAAAATTCATCGGTACACGGCAGCCTGCCTAGCATGAAGACCAAAACACGATACGATAAAGCGATATAACTACATCAACTCTCAAAATATGATAGATAAAGCCGCCATGTTGAATTTTTATTATAAATTGCGATAAAAATTCAACATGGCGTATATCGCTTTATCGTATCGTGTTTTGGTCTTCATGCTAGGCTAGCTGGCCGGGATTTGATCCCACGACCTTCACAATGAAAGTCGAGGTATCTACGACTAAGCCAACACCTCTCCAGACGAGGTAGATTTCTATGTCAGTCATACCTAGTAGATAATATACCTATTTTAGTTTTAGCTTATTAACTTTTTTTATTATAACTTCAGATTTTTATTTAGAACTAGCTGCGCCCCGCGGTTTCACCCGCGTAATAATTTTCTGCGTGACTTTCTTAATTTTTTCTTTCGTAAGATCCTTCTCTTGACAACAACGAACACAACAAAAAAAGAATTATCGAAATCGGTCCAGGCGTTGTTGAGTTATGCGCTTACCAACACATTTTGCGATTCATTTTTATATTATAGAAGTACTGAAATTGTTTTTCTTTTTGTTGTAGGTTATTTATTATATGGACCCCCAGGCTGTGGTAAATCTTCGTACATAATGGCACTCGCTGGAGAATTAGAATACAATATATGTGTATTAAATTTATCCGAAAGAGGACTCACTGATGATAGACTAAACCATTTGCTCAGGTAAGTTATGATGGTAAAAATACTCTCTATGATACTGTGACACAGTGCTTTGAACGCAAAATGTACTGTTCTGCGGCCTTTTTGGATGTCCAACAAGCGTTCGACCGTGTTTGGCACAAGGGACTTAAACAAGATCAAAACGAACCTACCTCACACTGCTTACTCGATGATAGCATCATATCTTGCTGATAGAGCATTTCAAGTAAGGCACGAAGACGCTAGATCAACTTTTCGCAGAATAGCAGCAGGAATTCCTCAGGGATCTGTGCTGGGCCCCGTCTTGTACAATATATTTACCTACTGCAGATCTCCCAGTTACGGATGATGTAACTATCGCTACCTATGCGGATGACGTGGCATACCTAAGCATTGACCGGGACCACCGTGCAGCAAGTACAAAACTTCAAAGGGCATTAGATGAGACACATAAATGGCAACGCAAATGGCGAATCCGTGCTAGTGCGCAAGAATCATGCCACGTTACCTTCACTCTAAGAAAAGAGACCTGCCCGGAAGTGAAACTGGGCAACGATACACTTCCGCAACACGATTGCGTCAA
Source organism: Idaea aversata (assembly GCA_907269075.1). Lineage (NCBI taxonomy): Eukaryota > Metazoa > Arthropoda > Insecta > Lepidoptera > Geometridae > Idaea > Idaea aversata. The sequence goes on from OU026084.1 coordinate 8,780,290, forward strand.
ATACCTTGTATTTCATCTGGACAGACGCCTCACGTGGAAGACTCACATCAAGCAACAGAAACCAAATTACAAAAGAGACCAAATGAGCCTGAAGTATAAAAACCTTTCGTGGCTGATGTCTCGTAACTCAGTATTATCTGTGGACAACAAACTTCTCCTATACAATGCTGTTCTCAAACCAATCTGGCTATATGGTATCCCGTTGTGGGGAGTAGCCAGTAAGAGCAACATCATTTGTATCCAACGTGTGCAAAACTCCATACTTCGCAATATAGTCAACGCTCCATGGTTCACTAGAAATGATGAAATTTATGAGTACCTTGAGGTGCCAACAGTCGCTGAGGAAATTGCCAAACAACAAAGGAGACATATTGAGCGCCTCACTAACCATCCTAATCCACTTGCTTGCCGGCTAATTGACTCCACAAACAAGACACGCTGACTGAAAAGGCTGGACGTTGTATGAACGTAGAGGAAGCATTGGCGATGGCCACTGCGCCTTAAATCCCACCCTACTCGCAACAATACTGATTAAAGTCTATCATAGACTGATTGCAATAACTCCAAGAAAATATATATATATATATATATACTCTCACAAGAAACACACAAATATAGGCAAACAAGCAAAAGCTACATGTAGCCACAAAGCCCTGGGGAAAAGAAATCTCCGTTACATGGAGAAATAATGTTTATCAGAACATTAAGCCTTTTGACATCTCTCCAATGATAACCCAGGCTGAAAAAAAAATGTGAGCCGTCACGGGACGACTGGCAGATGTGAAACATCGACATTATTTTGTAAAAGAAATATGCAGAAAAGAACAGATTGTGATAGCATCGCACAGTCGATTGCGCATGGCGACGTGTCGCCACACCCACCGTACACACTACTGCATATAGACTGTATATATATACCATCATATAGCGTGGCGACGCGTCGCCACGCCAGAAATCGGTTTTACGTGCGGCTATAGATGTTTCACATCAATAACTTACACCCATTCCTAACTGAATCGAAAAGTGGGCAAGAGAAATGTTTTCAGACTTAAGCACCTTTTTTTTTTTTTTTTTTTTTTCGGAGAGAAAATCCTCACGGATACCCGCCATCCCGGGGGTGACGACGGGTTATGTCGGAGTCAAACCGACTAAAAACTCTCCGGTGACCCTCCTCGGTGCAGCTTGGAGGCCCGGGGTCTCATTCGAACTCTCCGGAGCCTCCATGCACCGCGTTCATCTCGTGACAACAATTCCCCCCGTTTTCAATAAGGGTGGCGCGGGGTCACACTGCAGCCAATCCCAGGTCTGCTTCTTCGAACGATCAGAGCCCCCGCTCTGATCGCTCAACGGACCAGATCCCCTTTTGGTCGCCTTTTACGACGGGCAGGGGCTACCGTAGCCTTATTCTATTTCACCCAGACTACAGGGTCCTACTAGACGGGATGTCTCCCCCCCCCCTCCGTTGACGTTGCTGCTGCTGTCTCCTTTTGAAGCATTACCCTTTCACAGAAGGTTACCATGGCCATCCACGCCGTCTCGTCTGCCAGCATCACCGCTATCACCACAGACAGCCTCAGGTCCCATCCAATCCGGTTACGGAGAATACGCCGCTCCGAGCACCACGCTGGACATTCTTCGAGCGTGTGTTGGGTGGAGTCCAGTGGCCCTCCACAATGATGGCAAGTTGCAGTCCTCTCTCTGCCGATTCGATGCAGGTATTCACCGAAACATCCGTGTCCGGTCAACACCTGAGACAAACGGAAGGTGACGTGCCAGGTTCGTTGGAGCCAAGCCTCAAAATTGGGCAAGATTGCGCTCACGACGCGTTGTCGGGCGTTTTGCGGTTGCTCTAGTCGTTCTTGCCATAGTTTTAGAGCCCGTCCAAATTCCTGAGTTCGTATCTCGGATGTCGGAGGAGTCTCAGTGACATTACCCTGATGTAGGCGAGAGTAAATCTCTGTGTCCATTTCCGCCAAGATGGCTAGGGGAGGAAACCGCGCCAGAACAGTAGCCGCCCCGTAGGATATTGTGCGGTATCCTCGTGCTATCCTTATGGCCATCTTACGCTGAACGCGTAGTAATTTGACTCTACAGCGCTTCACACCCATTCGGTTTGACCAAACAGGTGCTCCGTAGAGGGCCATCGATCGTACCACCCCTGCGTAGAGTCGCCGAACCCCCTCATTTGGTCCCCCTAGATTCGGTAGCAGTCTGTGCAAGGCACCCACTACCCTCTCAATTCGCGGCACAAGTCGGTTGAAGTGCTCTTCAAAATCCCAGCGACTGTCTAAAGTAAGGCCAAGATATTTAATATTTGACCCTACCCTGACTCGGACGTCACCTACGAGAATCGTTGAGTTGGGTGGCTCTCTTGTTCGTGGAAGCCTGTGGAACCATAATGCTTCAGTTTTGTGAGGCGCTATGCGCAGGCCCAACTCGCCAATCCTCTCGACGATACGAGCTACCCCATTTTCAGCGAGACGAGTGACTTCTTCAAAGTTTTCCCCAGTGACAAGCAGAAGAGTATCATCTGCATAGCAGATAGCATGTATTCCTTGGGGGAATCTGATACCCAGAACCGTGTCATATACCAAATTCCAGAGGAGTGGTCCCAGAACCGATCCCTGAGGAACTCCGCAACTGACCTCTCTCTGACGAGTTTCGCCATCCTGGCCTACATACTGTATCCGCCTGTCACACAGATATGCGTCGACCATGCGCTTTAGATACGAAGGCGTTTGATAGTAATCAAGGCCCTCCCTGATCGCTCTCCATGGCAGTGAATTGAAGGCGTTCACGATGTCAATCGATACCGCCATCGCCACTCTACCCTGCGATACGGCCTGTGTCGATAGCGCCCGGACTCGGAGTATCGCATCCACAATCGATCGCTGTCGTCGGAACCCAAATTGGCAATCCGACAAGTCAGGACCAACGAGGCACATATGTGAGTTGATACGGGCGGCAATTATTCTTTCAAATAACTTACCAGCCTCATCCAATAAACATATGGGTCGGTATGTTGAGGGAGAATCCACAGGTCTGCCGTCCTTCTTCAAGAGTACCATCTTGGCCTCTTTCCACTCCGATGGAAACACTCCGTTACGGAAACAGCTGTCGAAAAGTTGTCGCATCTGGTCACCCAAACCGGCAGAGAGTGCTATCACCCAGGCCCGGCCCGGAATTCCGTCTGGACCAGGTGCAGCGTTTCGTGCTCGGAGACGATTTATGGCATCGGTGAGTTCTCCATTAGTAACCCTCCACTCATCGGACCAATCGATTGGATCCAGTGGTGTCATTTGCGGCGTGTTTGCAACTCTCGGGAAAAGGGTATCAACCACTGTTCCAACGAATATGGGGTCAAGAGTTTCCGTCAGTGGAGGAACCCACGGTCTGAGCTTGCCCAGTACTAATTTATATGGGCGCCCCCATGGGTCCCTATTCAGATTTTTTAGGAGCTCATTCCACGATCGCGACTTTGCTTCGGCAATAGCTTGCTGAAGGGCCACTGTGGCTTTACGATATATCCGGTATGCATTTGTCTCCTCAATTTCTGGGGATCTTCTTCTCCTTCTGCATCTGAGGTATCGACGTCGAGCCGATAGGCAGACAGCACGTAGTCGGTCTATCTCTTCTGACCACCAATACACTGCTGCGGGTTTTGTTGCTCTAGTTCTAGGCATCGAGATGTCGCATATCTTCGTCATCGTTGTTTTAAGCCAAAGAGCTTCCCTTTCAGGATCAGCCAAATGTTCCTCACCGTGACCGTCTGCCCACGAAACGGCTATTGCAGCTGCCTCTAGAAGGTCTCGATCTAATCGCTTAACAGACCACCGCACTATAGAAAATGATAGAACAAGCGCTGCTCGAAATTCATTTTTACGGATGTCGCGAAAATGAAACCTTATTTGTTTTTTCATGAAGTTAAAATATCTCACTTTAATATACTTTGAGTATTTTTTCTAATAAATTAGAATTTTTAAAATAAATAGCACTAAAACCGACATCGTTATATCGTCAACGTTTATGGAGGTGGTTATTTAACGAGCTTTGAAGGTTGTTATCTCTTAGAATTAGTACATAAAGTATTATGTGTTACACCTTTTTGAAAAGCTCGTTTTACGTCAATTTTGATGCAATTATAAATTTATGTAATTTTGTATTTTTTTTTCAAGTGTAAATTAGTTTAGATGGCCTAAGGAAAAAAAGTCAATATAGAAAGTTCATCGAAGCTTTTCGCAGTTACCCACGCTTCCCCATCCTCTAATTCTGGTATTAGTTTAAAGCTTATATATCCAGTAATAAGCATGTGAAACAATTAGGTGCGGTTTTTTGCGGTCTTGAAAGTTACATGGGAAAATGTCTGGAAAGTCGGAAGATAAATCTGGCAAAAATTACAATTTGTATTATTATATATTTAATTTTATTTACGTAATATGAAAATAAATAAATAAAAACTGGCGACGGAGCTTAAGTGGAACATGAGCTATTTTTTACCGACTTAAAAAAAGGGAGGAGAACCTTAATTCAACTGTAGCAATGTTTTTTTTTTTATGAAGACGGCTCAACCGATTGAGAAGATTTCTTTTTGTGTTAGAAAGAGCATACCTCAGGGGTGGTCCCTTAAAATTTTTGTGATCTGATGAGGATCTTCGAAGTGATGAACAGAATTGCACCTCGAGCGTGCAACAAATTGCTCAGTTTTAAGATCTACCAGTAGAATCGACCCTTAAACTAATAGGTAAAGATTGACGGTGCACCTGGAACCACCTTCTCATTACAAAACTCCTCAATGAATTGCAATTACGCGTTACAATTTGAAGAACTTAGTACCTACCTTTTGGAAATTTTTCTCTTTTTATAATATTCTAGATGGCAAAGTAGCCTATGTATGTACCGACAGACACTCCATCGAGTTCTACTTGTACTTTATGTGGAGCTACATCAAGACAAAAATGAAAGATATATTTTTTTCACTAAATAAAAAAAAACGTTTATGTGGAATAAACGATTTTTATGTACCTATATAAATTTCTCGTGTCGCGGTGTTAGTTACCTATGTTCATCTAAACTGTTGAATCGATTTGTATGAATTTTTAACCGACTTCAAAAAAGGAGGAGGTTCTCAATTCGTCGCGTATATATATATTTTTTTTTTTTTATATTGTGTGTATTCGTTAGGTCTGAGAATCGAACAAAATCAATTTTTTACTTTTTTATTTTTTGTAAATGGCAAAACAACATTTGCCGGGACAGCTACTATAGCAATATAAAAATCTAAACAACTTTCCCTAGGTATGGTGCCCAAAAGGCTCGCTCCATTGTCTCTTTGGATTTAAGGTTTAAGTTCATCAATATTAGTGTTTTAGATATTGTTTTGTGATTTGTAATCAATAATACATATTGTATTCATTTAATTATAGTGATATTCTAATGTTAAGAAGAACTAAATTAATAATTAAGTCGATTTTTAATGTTCTACTGACTTTGTATGAATTTATTTTTCAAAATAATGCAAAAATACAAATTATGTTTTATTGATCGTAGGCTATATATATCACTTAACATGTATGCAAAATTGCAGAAGTATATCTTGATAAACAAAAAAGATATAGATTTTTAATCAGAAACAGACCAAAATTTTCCATAGTGCACCGTCGCGGTGTACTGTTTTGTTGGCGGTGAACTACACTGTCCAGGACTACGGAGAAAAGTATGTGGCGATGATCGGAAAGAGTGACTATTTCTTCCGCGACCCTCCAATCTGCTATCAAGCGAAAGGCAGAGGGAGACGCCCACGTTAGGTCAACAATCGACTCTCCCTGCCATCCAACGAAAGTGCTCTCTGACCCTCGGTTAATTATTTGGAGATCTAGATCCGCCGCCCACCCCTGAAGCACTCTCCCCCTTTCGTTGTCTCGCCGTGATCCCCATGCTTTAGCGTGAGCATTGAAATCGCCCGCAGTTATAATTGGGCGGGGAAGACACAGACTTCAGCACCTACTACCCTCTCAGCTTAGTCGACCATGTCCAAAGGAGAGAACTTGTCAATACTGCTGGAGCCAACTAAGCTGCGGGTTTCATCTTCGATTTGTTAGTAATAAATTCAGCTATCGATTTTGACCAAAACTTTCATAGGGTGTCACTTTGAACTTGAACATGTTCTAATATTTTAAAATGTTTGTGTTACAGTATTGCACCAGAACAATCAATTATATTGTTAGAAGACATAGACGCAGCGTTTATCTCAAGAGAAGACACACCAAAACAGAAATCTGCATTTGAAGGACTCAACAGAGTCACTTTCAGTGGATTACTGAATTGCTTAGATGGTGTTGCGTCAACAGAGGCACGAATAGTGTTTATGACAACAAACTACTTAGAAAGGTAGCCAAATACGAGGCATGCCTTTTAAGTTTTGTCGTTTGAAGAAAAAAACACAACTAGAACCTTATAGTACTTTTTATTGTTTTTCAAAGTATTCACCACGTAGCTTAATACACTTTTCCATTCGCTCAAACCAGTTATTATAACATTTATTCCACTCTAAAGTGGGGGTGTTCAAAATGGCTGACTTGAAAGCGTCGACTGCTTCTTCACCGGACTGGAACCTTTGACCACGAAGACTTTTCTTAATTTTAGGAAATGTAAAGAAATCGTTAGGGCTTAGGTCAGGACTGTATGGAGGATGGTCAAGAATTTCTACTTTTTCCTGCTTCAAATACTCAATCGTTTGACGAGCGGTGTGTGAGCTTGCGTTGTCGTGGTGCAGGATGATGCGTCGCTTTGAGTTAGATTTTCGAAGTTCGCCGATGACTTGTGGTAAACAAACTGTGGTATACCACTCTGCGTTAACCGTTCTACGATCTTCAAGTGCAATCGTCGCAACATGCCCGGTTTTTCCAACGAACGTGGCCACCATCTTCTTTGAAGTGCTTCGAGAACGAACAACTTTAGTCGGCTTTGGCTCGTCTTGAAAGACCCAGATTGTAGATTGTTGTTTCGAATCAGGATCGTAGGCATAGATCCAATATTCGTCACCACTGATGATGTCGTAGACGTGATTTGAATCTCCTCGGTTGAACCTTTGCAGAGTTTTCTTACACCATCTGACGCGGTCCGCCTTGTGATCGTCGGAAAGCAGATGCGGTATCCAACGGCAAACTAGCTTTCTCACACCAAGCGCTTCATGCAAGATCTTCTGAATGGTTGTCCCTGAGATGCCTAATAGAGCCTCTATCTCTCGATATGTCACATGACGATCTTCGAGAATTAGTTGTCTTACAGCAATGATGTTATCTTCAGTGAAGGCGGATTTTGGGCGTCCTTCGCGAGATTTGTCACTAACACTAGTATGTCCACGCTGGAATTCTAAATACCAGCGTTCGACAGTCCGCAGACATGGGGCTTCATCACTGAACACAGATGTTAGCTCTTCAAAACACTGAAGCCGTGTCAGGCCTCTTTTGAAGTTGTAGAAAATTATTGCACGAACATTTTCCTTAGAAAGATTCATTTTCGTACTTAACCGGACAGATTCCAATCGACGCTGTGACTAAACAATATCATTAATCCTAATACTTTCAACTGTTTTGAGATTCGAAATTTAAACACATTCGAATATAGAACAGTTTCTAATTCAAAATTGCCGGGAAATATGGAAACGACAGAACTTAAAAGGCATGCCTCGTAAGTACATTAATAAACTTTAAATAGCCAAGGCGTTGCTAAACTGATTTTGCAATAGAATGTGTCTAGGCCTAGTGAAAAAATTGAAAGTCAGGTATTTTCTTATCCATACTAATATTATAAAGCTGAAGAGTTTGTTTGTTTGAACGCGCTAATCTCAGGAACTAAGTACTGGTTCGAATTAAAAAAATATTTTCGTGTTGGATAGTCCATTTATCGAAGAAGGCTCTATGCTACTTATTATTTTGATATTCCCACGGGATCGGGACTTACGCGGGTGAAACTGCGGGGCGCAGCTACTCTAGTCTATACTAATATTATAAAGAGGAAAGATTTGATGGTTTGCCTGTTTTAATTGAATAGGCTCGAAACTGCTGGACCGATTTTGATGAACCTTGGTATGAGGATACATTGATTCATTGGGAGTGTCACAGGCTACTTTTTGTCCCGATATACCCGCGAGATCGGGAGATACGCGGGTGAAACCGCGGAGCTGCTAGTACTTACATAGAGACCTTTATTCTCATTTTAGGCTAGATCCAGCTTTAATAAGGCCAGGACGTGTTGACATGAAGGAATATGTTGGACACTGTGATCAAGAACAAATTGAACTGATGTTCCTTAGATTCTATAAAGGAGAAAGAGCCGGAGAACTATCGAGAGATTTTGCTAAAAAGTACGTATTATGAAGACAAGTAGAAATGTAATTTTGCTTCTAATGTTTGCGAAGAGAGAGTATCAGAATCTCAATTTGACTTATTAGAATTGTTACTTTAGCGAAATTGAAATTATTTTTCCCCATTCTATTTCATTATAATCATCATCATCATCCGAGCGATGTTCACGGTTGCATCCCTCTCGGGAGCCCGGGGTTCGCTTTCCTACTTTTACGCCTCCACTTCGCACGATTTTCGGCATGATGGTTTGTAAGGCCATTTGCACGCATATCACCCTTTACGACGTCAAACCAGCACTTCTTGGGTCTACCCAGTCTGCCACGACCCGGCGGAGGTGCCACTCTATTTCATCATAATATTAATCTTCAAATACTCGTTGTTTCCAGGGTTTTAGAGAAGAAGAAAGTGGTAAGCCCCGCCCAAATCCAAGGCTATTTCATGTTTCATAAACATTCAGCCCCAGATGAAGTGTTGGTAGACACTGAAACTATATGGACTCTTGGATAAACAATTATTTATGTTTTCTAAATAATATATTTCTGAATACTTAGAATAAACTAAATAACATCTAAAACAAGTCTTTTAAATTTTGTTACACCACAAGTTCTAATATCAATCAGTGATCACTTCAGTCATATGTAGGATAAATATTACTTGACATAATAATATAAAGCAGCAGGCAAATAATAGAATCCGCATTATTACGAACAGTAGGTATACTGCAAATTCTACCGCTTGCCTGTAACATACTACTGCATTTGTTATTTATAATTTAATATACACATTGGTTAATTACCTATCTATTTAATTAATAAACTAAAACTTAATATAGTGCGTAATGGGGTAGCTTTTCCAAAAAAAAACTAAACCAAGTCCTAGAATTTTGTAGCACAATGGGAGTAGCTTAGGTTTTTCAAGGATATACACTAGTGTAAAGGCTACTCTCGGAGGATCTAACATTTATAAAAAAAAAATTGCATGCGCGTTTTCTATGTCAACCTTTTTTGTGTCAATTTTGACTGGCTTAATTGGAGGAAAAGTAACAGTTTTAAGTCCTACTAACATGCTTCCAATACAATTATTATTGTAGAGAATTTATTGAAAATAATGCTCATTGACAGTTTTGTTGCAACTATAATCGTTTTCATAAAAAAACCCAACGAACAATATACATCTATCTATTTAATTTATAAACTAAAACTTAATAGTATTTGCATTTTAAGAGGAAAGGGTACCGGGGGCTTTCTCCATACAAACTATTACAAACGTAGTCGACTGTTTTCTCCCTGGATAATGACACTAGAGCAAATATTTTTGGTGCATAAAACTTAAAACTGCCATGACATTTTATTTTAATTTCTATGACAATAAGAAAATGAAAAAAACTAAAACATAGGGGCATAGTCATGGCAGTTATAGGTTTTATGGCACAAAAATATTTGTGCTAGTGTCATTATTCAGGGAGGAAACAGTCGACTACGTTTGTATGGAGAGTGCGCAGGTACCCTTTCACCTTAAGAATCAATCGGCAACACATTAATAGATTTTAACAAACACACAAAGCTAGTGGTGTATTCTAGTGTTTCTTTACCCATTTTTGCAGCATTGTCCAACATTTTTTTCGCAACATCGCCCTTGTAAATTTTAAGTATTTCCCATTGCCAATTAGCAGTTATCTTACTCATGTCGATATCTTCTTGGGTCTGTCCCTTAACTTTTATACAAAATACATTTTGGTGGCAAAATAATGATAAGCCAAGGACTAGCGGTTGACCTTTAGTTTCTTGATTGTAACGCACCTTAAATCTAATTAGGCACTCAAACTCTATTGATAACTCCACATTTGGATCTAATAGAAGTATACTGTGCAAATGCAGTAAGCTTCTAAAGTATTTCAATGGAGAAATAGTTTTTGTATTAGGTAATTCGACAGTATGTAGTAACATATACTCTGAAGTGTTTGTTGGTGCTTCGGTTATATTACCATTGGCACTTACAACGGTATTATTGAATGGAGAAATAGTTTTTGCATTAGGTAATTTGACAGTATCTACGATCTCATGGTCCGAAGTGTTTTTTGGTGCTTCGGTTATACTGCCACCGGCACTTACAATGGTATTATTGAATGGGGAAATAGTTTTTGCAGTAGGTAATTTGACAGTATCTACTATCACATACTCTGTAGTATTTTTTGGTGCTTCGGTTATATTGCCACTGGCACTTACAATGGTATTAGTGAATGGTGTCCAATTAGCAGTATTTACCGTAGATATATTATTAGATATGGTCATTACATTTCCAGGAATACAATAAATACTGGAGACAGGTTGCGACGGATTTTCTGTCACTGTTTCGTTTTGGCACATATTTGCCCTGGGATTAGTATCTAACAAACGAAGAGATTCCTTTGACATGAGTTCACTTACAGGTTTCACTTTAATCCTAGGAGCATCAGCAACTGGCTTTTCAGCAAGTGACGTTGTTGATGTTATGATGGGCATGAATGTTTCTGGTTCAAGTGCTGTAGTCATTTTTGGACTTAACTTTTCAACTGTGGGTAACTTCTTAGGAAGTTGCTTGGGATTTGCCACGGGATTGGCGTTGAGGAGCTTTTTGGTATCATTTGTCATCAATGAGCATAATACTGCAGAATCTGACATGTCTGTTACACTTATTTCATTAGACTGTTTGTTTGGAGTGTTTCCTATAATAGGTGTGACACTTACTGCAGGCTCAACTACATAATTGTTATCACAACCGATACAACACTGTTCATAACTAAATTGTAGATCATCTTTTGTTGGACTGTGATCTACCCAATTTGTATCAATTTTATCTTTGTCGCTATCATTTTTCTTTCTGGTTTGAATTTTGACAAAATTCGATTCAGTCGTATTGTTATGCATTACTGATCTTGATACCCAAGCGATATCCAAGTTTTTATAATGGAGAAATTTTAAAAGTACATTAGAGTTAAAACTCTTTGAATTGATGATTTTTCTTCCAAAACTTAAAATCTTTCGTTTTATTTGTATTCGCAAATTTTCAGATATATGATAATCAGACTTGCGATTATCATACTTCTTAGAGCATTCTGAAATTATTGAGCCAATTGCTCCATCTTTACTATTTTCATTGGCAATATTTTTCAATGCCGTTTTTCTATTTGTAGTAGTTGGTATTGTCTCATCATCAGAGTCATTAATAGATACCGGGGTCTGGATCTTTGTCTGTCCATTGTTTTTCTCATCAAGAATTACAGTTTCATTTGAACTAGAAGAACGAATTCGTCTTCGCTTTGCTCTTTTATAAGTCATAGAAATTTCTATATCGCTACATTCAGAACTATTCCGACTTTTAATGACTGGCAAAGGATTCGGATTAGCATTTTCATCACCATTTAAGTACACTATGAAGTGATCGGTCCGTCGACTTTCTATTATCTTATTTTTATTCAATACAACTCTTTTGTCGGAATCAGTCAAATTGGGTGTTTTATCAACTTTAGGTATTTTTACTTGCAAAAAATTTCTGAATACATGTTTATATTTAGATTTTAGAGGTTTGTGTTTTGCAAGGTGAACTTTTAAGTATTTTTTGTTTGCAAAAGATAAGAAGCAAAACCTGCACTGATACTTTTTTATGTATTCTTTCTTCCATGAAATTTGTTCTGAAATATGATCTCCTGGCTCTGACACATGCTCTGAGGGAGTATTTGCAGAGCTCCTGCTTCGGCTTCTTCTAACATTGTTTTCGATGTTGTTGACTTTTGGTGTTTCTGGTCTGACTGTGGATGGTGGTGACGGTGCTGAAACTTGTTTTGGCCCTGGTTTTGGCGCCGGTAGCGGTACCGGTGCCGTTGGTGCCGCAACGGGTGTCGTTGGTGCCGGAACGGGTGCCGTTGATGCCGGAACGGGTGCCATTTGTGCCTTCCCCTAGAAAAGTCATACACTTACCTCAGAAGCTATAATAATAATAACAAAAATGCAATGTAACAATATTGTGTATTTTGCTAAATGAATTCAATTAAGTACCTACAGAGAGCTCCCTATATATTATGATTTCAGTGAATGTGTTTGTACCGAACACCCAATACTCAGATATTTCAACGGCAGAACGATTTCCAGACCAGTCAATAAAAATCGGTGGTGACAGACAGACAGACAGATGGAAAAGAAGTTGATATATATTTTTGTGGGACAGTCACCTCAAAATTTTCAAAAAAATTAGAATTTCCAAAAGTCGTTTAACAAAAGTAGTTTGTTGAGGTGCATAGACGTGGCCCTTAACCACTTGCTAGTATATTTACCAAAAACCCTGTATACTATCGAACACTATTTAATACTACTAACTAGCTGTTGCCCGCGACTTTGTTAGTACGCTTGGTAGTTTGTTTTATACTAGCGACCCGCCCCGGCTTCGCATGGCTATATTATGCATGTATTATATCTAAAAAACTTCCTCTTTAATCACTCTATCTATTAAAAAAAACCGCATCAAAATCCGTTGCGTAGTTTTAAAGATCTAAGCATACAAAGGGACATAGGGATATAGGGACGGCGAAAAGTGACTTTATTTTATACTATGTAGTGATAGTGAAGTGATGATACGTAAACTTTCCTCTTGAATCACTCTATCTATTAAAAAAAGACAGCATCAAAATCCATCGCGTAGTTTTAAAGATCTAAGCATACATAGGGACAGCCAGGGTTCGAGGATATACAGGGTGTCCCGTAATGAATTACCAAGCGGGCCCCTACGGATAGACGACACTGTGCCGGATCAGAAAAACGAAAGTTATGTTCTATGAAAGTCTCTTAGTTTCCGAGATATCCGCCATTAAAAAAAAAACACTCCTTTCTCCATGTTTTGTTATGCCAAAACTGCAAATGAAGGAATTATCCCAATCTGTTTTTTTGGATAGTATTCCAGAATAAATGTGCTATCGAATGCAAACAATATTTTTTATTACACATTGAAAGTTTTTTTTTAACTTAGATTTAACTCAAACTTTATGGTTTTTAAATTTTTTACCCTGAACTTGAACCTATCCTGGTGTAAAAAAATGTATGGTCACCCTGGTGCCAAATTAAAAAAAAACTTGCCTATTTCACTGAGATTCTAAAATGATATAATACGTGGTATTGCCAGCATTCAATAAGTATTTATTAAAAATTAAAATTAATGAAGCCATTGAATTATTGGAATTTATAAGATTTTATCTTTTTGAGGTGATTTTACCTGATGTAGTTTATGATTTTTGATGATTGATGACATGATTTTTCATATTTTTTAGAAGATTTTATGTTTTTGAGTTGTTTTTTTATTTTTTTATATTTATTATAAATATCGGATATTTTCGAACCCTGGGACAGACAGTAGGAAGCGACTTTGTTTTTTACTATGTAGTGACCATTTCATGCCCAGCAGACGTTACGACGCGGACGACGCGACATTGGGAGCTCACATAACTATAATTATAACATGTTTTTAAAGGAATTTGTAACACACAGAAGCTAACGGGAGTCCATCTTTTTAGGAGGATTACTATTTTAGGATTTAATAGGACTTCACTGTCCGTCTGTTTGTCACCAGGTTGTATCTCATGAACTGTGAGCTAAACAGTTGAAATTATCACAGATGATGGATTTCTGTTGCCGCTATAACAACAAATACTAAAAACAGAAAAATACTACATGGTAAGGAACCCTTTGTGCGCCAGTCCGACTCGCACTTGGCCGGTTTTTTTTACATTATTTAACTAGAATATTAAGTGATAATAGCGATTCGCATGAGCTAGTAAAAATACAAATTTCGCTAAAAAGCCAGTATTAAAATACAAGAAATTTATGTGCTTTCAGGAGTGGGTTAGTTATGTTTTATGAAATTGTTTATTTTTCGCAGAATTATATTCATAATATTTCAGTGAATGTCCTTACAACTGTCTAATTTACTACAGGGTGAAATGTTTACAGGAAAAAAACAAAACAAAACAAAAAAAAAGACCCTTCAGAAATGCTTCAAGGCCATTTCCTAAATTATAAGACATAGCGGCATCGTTATACATTATGGAAAAATCCTTACTAACCAAGAATCAAACATGTTAATTTCCAAATATCACCCTATTATTAATTAATATACAGGGTGATTTTTTTATGTGGGCCTTCAGGGCTATATCCTAAACTATGAGAGATAGCGAAAAATGCTGAAAGGAGTTGCGTGCCCGATTTTGACAAAAACTAAAACTACATCATTCGATTTTTTAAAAAATCATTACCCTAGCCGGGAATCGAACCTGTTTATTTTCCAAAATAATAATCATCCTATATTTTTGTACCAATCGATAGTGTTGCTAATAGAAAACAATTCCTGGAAACCAACATAGTCCGGAAAATTAAAGGAAATAGCTCATTTTAGTAATCTTCTGTAATTTTCATACAAACATCCCTAAAAAAAGGAAGTGAGGAGGTATGGCCAATGACGTAACAAACTGCTGCACTAAAAATATGAACTGTATTTACAAATTTTATGTAAAGAACTTTATTTAGAACTTATTTTATAATATTTAGAATAATATCACTGTCCTCTATGTCTCACACTATTGTTTTGCCAGAGACAGAAAGGTGAAAATTATAGAAAACTACAAAATTCAGCCATTTCCTTTATTTTGCCATACTATGTTTGTTTCCAGGAATTGATCTCTATCAACACTATCGATTGGTATAAAAATATAGGATGATTTTTTTTTTTGCAAAATCAACAGGTTCGATTCCTGGCTAGGGTAATGACATTTTCAAAAATCTAATAATGCAGTTTTAGTTTTTGTCAAAATCGGGCACGCAACTCCTTTCAGCATTTTTCGCTATCTCGTATAGTTTAGGATATAGCCCTGAAGGCCCACATAAAAAATTCACCCTGTATACAATTATGCATCAATCAATCAATAGTGTTGCTGATAGAGATTAACTCCAGCAGTAAACAAACATAGTATGGCAATAAATAGGTACCTATTTGTAGTCTTTTGTCATTTTCATACTAAAATCCTTAAAAAAAATGGGCTAGTGTACTAGTCCCTACCAACGTATCCCCCAAGGTGGGGTTAAAAATGGATATTTTTTCCAATCTGTACTGTTTTGATTCCTAACTAAGTAGTTTTAATTTTCGTCAAAAATGGGCACACAGTTCCTTTCAGCATTTTCAGCTATCTCTGAATTAAATGGCCCTAATAGTCCATTTAAAAAAATCATTCTGTATAAATGATGTAGGTATGTTTTAATTGAAATTGATCATAATAAAATGCACCTAATCATACACACACAATCGTTACAGACTAGTTTTTATAACAGGCAAACTAGGCATGCTTTAAGTCTAAGTAGGTACCTATATATCACATCTCTTTACCTAAGAAGATGTTCTTTCAAGGAGGTTGTAATATTTTAAATCCACTTTACTTACATTGTGCCCTGATATCTTCGTTAGAAGTTCCTGTTGTTTTTTAATAAATTTCTTTTTGAGTTCCGAATATTGACTTACAGCTTTTTCACAGCTGTTGCATATTAGTGGTGGCAATCCATCAAATAGTTCGATCTGAAATATAATGTGAAATCAAATAATATAGTCTTTGTACAAGTATTAATAGTCTTTGTACATGTATTATAATTTTGTTCAGGTATTGTTGTTCAGGCATTATATGTAGTTTTGTACAGGTATTAAATCTTTGCACATGTATTATATTATAATCTTTGTACAAGTATTATAATCTATGTAAGTACATGTATTATATTATAATCTTTGTACGTGTATTATAATTTTGTACAGGTATTCTTAGATAATGTATGTGCTTCGCACAAACACCACGAGGTGTGCAGGAAAGTCTACAACGGAGCTGGATTCTTCAAAATAAACCATTTGCCAATTCAGTTTATACTTTTTGTATTAACACCAACACAGTAGATAAGTAGGATTATTTAAATATTAATGAATGTTATCACGTACGTATGCAGACAATATTTTAGTAGGAGATAAGCTATACAAGCAAATGAATGAACGAGCCTGACACATTCCACAGACAACATACAGAGGAAACGGATGTTGATAGATTAGTGTTGTACTATTTTGTTAATAGTGATGTACCCGATACTCAAATCCCAACAGGTATTATTGTTTTTGTATAGGTAGGTATGAAATCCTTTGTTCCCACCATAGGAAACTGCCAAAACCAGGGTTGCGGGTTCGTCTCCCGCCTCAGACAAGTATTTATGCTTAGATATTTGTCTGTGGTCTGGTTGTTTCATTTATATTTACAAACAAAAAGTATGTAAGTAGTATATCCATTGTCTAGCACCCATAACAGTCTAGTTACTTAGCTTGGGGCTAGATGGCGACGTGTGGAAGGAATTTCTATACTTACATTAATACCGAAACAATAGGAAATTTGTTCCTTTACTTCTGGAACTATTTGATAAACTCCTAGGTCCTCCAAACAGAGCCGGCATGTTATGTACAATGTAGGGTTAACTATAATTTTACTCATTGTACTCTGAAACAAAACATAAGTAAGTATAAATCAAAGCAACAATAAAGTTATAGAGCGAACCCCTTGAGGATTCTGTGTTTCTGGTGAGAGCTGGGTTGGCTGGAGCAGCAGTCGACGATCATGCGCAAAGGGCAGATTGATGCCTAAGTGCGATAACCGGAGCCCTCAACCTATACTTATACCTAACTAGCGACCCGCCCCGGCTTCGCACGGCTATATTATGCATGTATTATACATATAAACCTTCCTCTTGAATCACTTAAAAAACCAAATCAAAATCCGTTGCGAAGTTTTCAAGATTTTAGCATACAAAGGGAAATAGGGACAGAGAAAGCAACTTTATTTTATACTATGTAGTGAAGTAATAGTATTTGGAATTGGGCAGGTCATCCGGGTGTTACCCACTACAAAATACAAAATGAAAATATAAAATGGAATGGAATTAATGGTAATACAAAATGGTAAAAGTGGGACAAGCGTTTTTTCCTAATTATATCCCATTATTTCCATTGCGACAATAAATGCAGTTGTGTTATTTGAGAATCTGTTTCCACTTTAATATTTATGACGGCCTGAAAATTAAAGCAGAGTTAACCATCAGCAACGGAAATGGTGGGAAAACCTCTTCCAGTATTTCCATCAATGGAAATTCATAATGGAAATATTCAATGGGGTAAGGTCGTCAGTCAGTTGGTGCCAGAAGACGGACGTCAAAGTTGTGGCAGACCCCGAAAATGATGGTATCATCATCTCAATGTATTCGACAGAGACTGGCCAAACCTAGCCCAGAACCAAACTGCTTGAAAGGATGTAAGGGACGCCTTTGCCCAGTCAGTGGGCAAACAAAATAAGTTCTTGTAATATTGACCTTTGTGAGCATGATCAAAGAAAACAAAAAACCCCATGAGTTTCTTGTGCTTTCTTCTCATTGGAATTCCGAAAACACACACCTTAACTGTGCTGTTTTTTTCAATTTCATGTAAGTATGCATTTCTAAATGAATAAAGAAAGACAACTGCCTAGCTATCACAGTTCATGAGATACAGCCTAGTGACAGACAGACGAACAGACAGATAGTGGAGTTTATGTAATAGGGTTCCATTTTTATCCTTTGGGTATGGAACCCTAAAAAACAGCCCACATTACTTCCACGGATTCAATCTATTCTCATACCAAGTTTCAAAGTAAATCGGTTCAGTAGTGAGCCTATTTATTTTACTTTTTTACAAAGGTAAATACTTAAGATTAGCAGTTTTAAGTAGGTATTTGACAAGTTAATTAAATAGTTTTTATAGAAATAGGTAGTTTAACAAATTCCTGTAGGGAAAAAAAATATTGGAAGTACCTAGGTAGGTACTATGTAAGTACTACAAGAGTAAAGTTTTAATAAATTTTAAAAGCCTTTTTTATTTACCCAGATTACTGTAATTTAAGTGTAGTTAAGTAGGTTTAAAAAGCTTATACTTTAGATAGAGATAAACCTAGGACATGGGTCCACATAAAAACAGAAACAGGAAAACCTGGAGACATATAAACATCCACCTATAACGGTGTCAAGTTTTCGCGCCATTCTCAGGTCAATGATAGAATGTGAAAAGGTATACACCCGAAAGTTGTCTAAAATAAAGAAAAATCAACCTATTTACCCACCTTACTGAAAAAAGCCTTACTACCTTGGTTTATGAAAAAATCAGTGAAAGTCAAAAAGGAACATGCGAGCTAAAACGTCTTGGTGGAGCGAACGAATCTTTTTATCTCATCCCATCAAACATCCGTAAAGAAATGTTCACATAAAAAACTTCTACACTTTACTCACCAGAGAAAATTAGGAATGCACAATATGGTGTTATATTAATTCTCTATTTAATTTTAAATTAAAAACCGTAGACGTAAAATTATTATTCCTCCGATGAAAGTAGGTACATATGTAGACAATCATTCATTTTGACCAATAACTTTTACCTTAGTAAAGTAATTTTACCAATAAATTATAGTTATGAAGGAAACAACCAATTGCTGACGAAGAAGAAAAGATGAGAGAACTAAGTTTATAAAATCTACCAATGAGAGATAAACGCAAACGCTACATGCGGTCGCTAGCGGAACTTTTTCGAAAAGACTAACAGCGCCATCTATTATCGAATAGCATACGTTTACCACAAGCGCCATCTAGTCATAATCATACGAACTACATACTACAACCAGACCACGATCTGGAAGAGAAAAAAACCACACTTCGAAATTGAAATTGAACCTTCTGTCATAGAATTAAAGTATATATTAATATACATGCTGTAGAGACGTAAAAAGGACTTGTATAGATAAAACCAAATGATAAAGCCATACAGATACAGCCTACCATTATTAGTCCCGCCTAAGGGGCATCACTAAAGGTAGATCATTTAATTTTAAATGAATTTTCTTGGCAATTGGAATTTTTGAAGTGAAAACTTCTTATGGCGCGTTGGGCACTTTTGTGGGTGAGCATTTTCAGCCGTTCTCGCGACAGATGAGATTTTGACAGATGATATTTTATTTCAATTGCTCGCTTCTATTTCTTTCATTAATTATTTTTTTGAGATGTTCAAACATCATCCTTGTCAGCTTGTAGGTGGAGGTTTGTATTTTATAGTCACAAGTTTTGACGAAAGCTCAACCACTAACCTTCTATGAGTCCATATATTACGAGACCACGTATTACACGACCCGATATTACGAAGCCAAAATGTACTCGTAATACGTGACTGTGTAATATTTGGTCGCGTAATACAGGTCGTGTAATACGTGGTCGTGTAATATTTGTCCGCGGTGATATTACGAGTCCATATATTACGAGACCCAGTATTACACGGCCACGTATTACGAAGACATTGCCATAGACCTATAAAACCACAGAGTGGTTCGTCGTAACCAAGTAAAATGGGTAGAATTCGTTTCTAGCACTCGCCGGCCGCTGCCGCGGCACCGCTCGCTTCGCTCGCTCGGCTCGTGCGTTGTGGTCGCAGTTCTAACATAAACCTAACCTATCCATGTCGGTTCTGGGTAGGGGGTGTTCTGGATGGGTCTTTATATGCTGCCCTAAAGACCACGTATTATTATATCATGCGCCCCGCTTCAGGAACGGGACGCGTCATGTTACCGGAACATGACACTTTTGTGTGAATGCAGGTGTTTCATCAATTAACTAGACGATATCGCAC
Source organism: Idaea aversata (assembly GCA_907269075.1). Lineage (NCBI taxonomy): Eukaryota > Metazoa > Arthropoda > Insecta > Lepidoptera > Geometridae > Idaea > Idaea aversata. Next base: position 8,800,392 of record OU026084.1, read on the forward strand.
CAAAAATGTAATAAAGAAAGTCCGAATAACTTTTGAACTTTCACACACTCACATAGACAGCACAATTCATAGAGACGTTTGAACCACTCTGTGGTTTTATAGGTCTATGGCAATGTCTTCGTAATACGTGGCGGTGTAATACGTGGTCTCGTAATAAGTGGTCGTACATTATTTGTTCAAACCTATAATACGAAGCCTGTACACGTAATATCAGGTCGTGTAATCCATGGCGTCGTAATCCATGGCAGCGTAATATCATGTACACGTATTATTGGCTCCCACCTTCTATCACTCGTATTTGATTTAATAAAAATTATAAATACCGCCATCTGTTATGAGAAGCTGAAACTAAGTAGAAACAACAACTGAGTATAACCCGTCCGAATTGAATTTGGATGACGTCATCTGTCGCACAGTGACTCACTCATACCAATGCAACTGCAAAAGTGAGAACGAGAAGCAAGAACGCAAATCTTGTATTATACCGACACCTACTCAAATTATTGAGCTAGTTACTTAATTTTGAAACTATTTCAAGAATATAGCTTTTCATTCAATTGTGTATTTTTTGGGAACTAAGTTCCTTAAGGTTCCGCTGGTCGATCGTGTTTCCATACAAATGAATTTAGAGTGTTATCCATTTATTCTTTATGGAATTTGAAAAAACTTAAGTTAAATCTACATAACAAGTCTATATCTAGCCCATGTAGGCGACGAAATAGACAAATTATATTTAATTTAATATAAATAACGAAATAGGCGACGAAATAGACAAATTATATTTAATTTAATATAAATAAATATAATTTGTCTATTTCGTCGCCGAAATGGACTAGATATAACTTTTGTTTTTTTTTTCAAATAAATAAATGGATAACACTCTAAATTCATTTGTATGGAAAACACGATCGACCAGCGGACCCTTAACGCGGGTTGCGGGCCTATTTCATAAAAAATCAGTAAAATTGAAAAGATATACTATCTTTCTTCTATATCTTTAAAAAAGAAAGTCGTGTTAGTTACACCATTACATAACTCGAGAACGGCTGAACTGATTTGACTGAAAATTGGTGGGGTGGTAGCTTAGAACCAGGAAAACCAGACAGGATACTTTTTATATACTACTAGCTGTCCCGGCAAACGTTGTTTTGCTATTTACAAAAAAAAAAAAAAAAAAAGATGTTGGCCGATTCTCAGACCTACTGAATATGCTCACAAAATTTCCTGAGAATCGGTCGAGCCGTTTCGGAGGAGTTCAAGTTCGAACCCCGTGACACGAGAATTTTATATATATAGAGATGAAATGTGTGTATATGTGTGTACATAATAATATTATAAATGCGAAAGTAGCTCTGTAGAAATAAAATAAAATTAAAAGACGATTGAAAATTAACTTAGGTGAAACGTCACTTTGACATCTGTCTATTGTCAGTCTGTTTTTGAAGTGGGGTGTCGTTCAATACGTTTTCGAGGGTGCTGATTCCAAATCCGAGATCCGTCTTCAGATCAGAGTTGACATCTGTCAAATGTCGTCTGATTCTGAAGTGGGGTGTCGTTTAATACGTTTTCGAGGGTGCTTATTCCGAATCCGGGATCCGTTTTCAGATTAGAGTTGACATCTGTCAAATGTCAGTCTGATTTTGAAATGGGGTGTCGTTTATTACGTTTTCGAGGGTGCTGATTCCGAATCCGGGATCTGTTTTCAGATCAAAGTTGACATTTATCGAATATCAGTCTGATTTTGGAGTAGGATGTCGTTTAATACGTTTTCAGGGGTGCTGATGGTAACGATCTTAAAACGAGTCGCATAGTTAGAGGGGGGAGGAGGGGGAGGGGAGGGGGAAGGGGGTTGGCACCCCCCCTACCATTTCCCCCCGCCGAAAAGGTACCGTTTTCAGGGGAGGGAGGGGTAAAGATCTGAAAAAAAGTCGCCTGATTTTGCCGTTTTATTCATTAAGTTCGAATCTGACGTCTCCGGCGCTTCGGGAAGTACAGCCCCTTCGCCCTTGCGTGATAGAACGAGGCCTCATGACTCGCCAACTCGGCGGCTTCGGCTATTTGGTCGCCACCAGCGGGCGGGGGCTGTACTCCCTACGCGCCTCCGGGGTTATAAAAACACTCTAGGGGTGGGACAAAAAAGAACACGTAGAATCGGGGTGGGCAGAGTCGGTTCTGATACCGATAGTAACCTAAATCTATCCTATTCGGGGTGGGCAGAATCTGTTCTGGTACCGTTACTAAACTAAAAAATAACAACGCACTCCGGGAGTGCAGGCAGAAGTGAAAACAATAAACTTGTTATTTCTCATAGAATATTTCTTGAAACGAATAATTGAATTTAGGGGTTACAGACGAGCCCCCTGAACCCTCCCACAGTAACAGAATTCTCAAAACTACGCGACTCGTTTTAAGATCCGACCCGTGCTGATTCTGAATCCGAGATCCATTTTTATATCAGAGTTGATATCTGTCAAATGTCAGGCTGATTTTTGAGTAGGGTGTCGTTTTATACGTTTTCGAGGGTGCTAATTTCAAGATCCGTTTTCCGCAGTGAGATGTACTCCGAGACCCAATTTCATTCTGTTTACTTTTGGATAAGATTTTCCTCCAACCCTATTAAGAGAAATGATCACAATCATTAAGAATTGAAGATGAGTTTTCTCAGTAACAATTAGAACAAGCAATGAGTAACGATACAAACAGAAAAAGTAAAAAGAGTTGGGCTAGTCAAAATTGAACACACCAAAAATAATAAAGGTCAATGAACAGCCCTAGTTAGTCAAATCATATTGCGTAAAGATAATTTGTCATTCTGTTTGCCTTAGCAACGAAACTGTGCCGACTGCGTCATATACCATGGATTCCAAGTCGACAGAAAATTAACATCTATCAAAAGCAGAATGCAGTACCTACTCACTAAATACGAAAACCTCCTATTTCTGAAGCGAATAAATTCAGCTCTGTCTCCTAATCCACAACTCTGTAATAATGCTAATAATTATAGTGTAACATAATGCAACCCTGTAATTGCATAAGTAGTAAAATAAAAGTAAATGCATCGTGGTACATTCATAACAACGAATTTCGCGAGTATCTTGAGATACCTACAATACAGGATAAGATAAAATACTACAGACCCAACACGTAAAGAAACTTGCAAATCACCCCAACCCCTACACACCTCAGAGCTGTGACGAGAAGCAAGACTAAAAGGGAAGAGCAAGTGCTTCAAACAAGAAAGATGAGGCAGCAGTCACATTATTTTACATGTCATTGAATCTCACAACATTCAGTTTATGGTACAATGATTGTTTGCAGATTGGAAGCAAGTAAAAACCAGAACGATTTTGTGAGAGAGTGCCGAGGCAGAGTAAATGTCTTTGACCATATCACATTAAGCACGGCACGGGGTATGGCAATTGCGCTCTGATGTGGAAGAGATGTAAAGACAGATGGATCTACGGTTCAAGCACAAAACGGGACAGTCAAAATCCTGTACAAGAACGTGTATCATCAAAGAACAAACTCAAGGAAAATTCCTGTATCTAACATGAATTTTAAATTGTAATATCCATTCAAAGTCCCACCAGACATCATTTCTTCAAGTCGCAGATACAACTCGCGCCTATAGGGCACGATGAGCAAGAAAACAGATGTGTCATGTCCTGTTTTGGAGTACCGCAATCGGACTTGGATCGTGACGAGTATCCTCACTTAACCATGTTCGATCTACAGATCCCCACCCCAGAGCGGAGCTAATTAAGCGTTCGCCAGTTAGGTTACTGCAAATCGGAACCTGGGGGCAAATGTTCTGTGAGTGGGACAACATCCGAGGGGACAGTATGTTTTAAATGCGCTTCTTTACCACCTTTGGATGCCCTGCTATAGGGTCCGTACATTTTAAGCTCTTAAGACGGACTCGCGGCAAGACGTGGTCGAACAGGGGATGACGTGGATCAATGTCCTGTTGGTTTTTATCTAATTCATAGGCTACCCGTCGAAGTAGGTAGGTATTTTATTTCTCTTTCGTAGGGATTTTTGCTCTCTTCCCTAGTTTAAAACACATCCATCAATTACTAAAGTTAAGGTTCCGATCGACCAGCGAAACCTTAATAGGTAATTGCGTTGTTGGAGTGTAGCACGCGGGACTATGGCTTGCATTCGAATAACACATTGGCACCAATATTCCAATAACATATAACGTGGCGACGCGTCGCCCTGGCAGAAATCGGTTTTACGTGCGGCTATAGTATAGATGTTTCATATTTTTATTATTATTTTTTTTTTTTGCAAATAATCGTCGCGACACCACACTGTTCAATGCGAAATAGAAAGACGAATTGAAAATAACTGGCTTGCTTTCTATGCAAAAAGTGTCGTTACAGCTTTTGGTTTTTAAGACGTGTCAAATTGATCTCTGTATATATACATAAGCATAGAAATAGTTGCATCTAGTCACCATAACACAAGCCTAGTTCCGTCTAGTAACCATAACACAAGCCTAGTTGCGCCTAGTCACAATAACACAAGCCTAGTTGCGCCTAGTCACCATAACACAAGCCTAGTTGCGTCTAGTCACCATAACACAAGCCTAGTTGCGCCTAGTCACCATAACACAAGCCTAGTAGGGTTTAGTCACCATAACACAAGCCTAGTTGCGTCTAGTCACCATAACACAAGCCTAGTTGTGTCCAGTCACCATAACACAAGCCTAGTTGGGTCTAGTTACCATAACACAAGCCTAGTTGCGTCTAGTCACCATAACACAAGCCTAGTTGGGTCTAGTCACCATAACACAAGCCTAGTTGCGTCTAGACACCATAACACAAGCCTAGTTGTGTCTAGTCACCATAACACAAGCCTTGTTGTGTCTAGTCACCATAACACAAGTCTAGTTGTTTCCAGTTACCATAACACAAGCCTAGTTGTGTCTAGTCACCATAACACAAGTCTAGTTGTTTCCAGTTACCATGCACAAGCCTAGTTGCGCCTAGTCTCCATAACACAAGCCTAGTTGCGTCTAGTCACCATAGCACAAGCCTAGTTGCGCCTAGTCACCATAACACAAGCCTAGTTAGGTCTAGTCACCATAACACAAGCCTAGTTGGGTCTAGTCACCATAACACAAGCCTAGTTGCGTCTAGTCACCATAACACAAGCCTAGCTGCGTCTAGACACCATAACACAAGCCTAGTTGTTTCCAGTCACCATAACACAAGCCTAGTTGCGTCTAGTCACCATAACACAATCCTAGTTGTGTCTAGTCACCATAGCACAAGCCTAGTTGCGCCTAGTCACCATAACACAAGCCTAGTTAGGTCTAGTCACCATAACACAAGCCTAGTTGCATCTAGTAACCATAACACAAGCCTAGTTGTGTCCAGTCACCATAACACAAGCCTAGTTGGGTCTAGTCACCATAACACAAGCCTAGTTGCGTCTAGTCACCATAACACAAGCCTAGCTGCGTCTAGTCACCATAACACAAGCCTAGTTGCGCCTAGTCACCATAACACAAGCCTAGTTGGGTCTAGTCACCAAAACACAAGCCTAGTTGCGTCTAGTCACCATAACACAAGCCTAGTTGCGTCTAGTCACCATAACACAAGCCTAGTTGGGTCTAGTCTAGTCACCATAACACAAGCCTAGTTGCGTCTAGTCACCATAACACAAGCCTATTTGAATTAAATTATAATCAAGCCTATTAGTTTTTAACGCATTTGGAGGCATAAAATAATTTTGCTCACGAATTTCGACTTTTTCCCCACTGTGCGTCGCCACGCCAGAAATCGGTTTTACGTGCGGCTATAGATGTTTCACATCAAAAATTCTACGATATTCGAATATTCATTTCATTCATTTTTGCAAAATGTACCGTTGGGTCTAGATTTGTGATATTTTGAACAGTAGTGTCTTAAGCTTATGTGACGAAAATGAGAGTATATGAAGTTTTTTAAAATGAATAGGTTAGGTTAGGTAAGAACTGAGACCACAACGCACGAGTCGAGTGAGCGAAGCGAGCGTGCCGCATTTCAATTGGTTAGGGCAGCATGTAAAGAGCCACCCTTTTCGGCCCCCCGAGGCCCCGTGTTGCCCCCTTACCCCTGAGTGCCACCCCCTTTTAGTTCCTGCTTCCACCCCTTTTGGCTGCGTTTGGCACCCTGCCCCCCGGTTGGCCCTCTCACCCTCTGAGAGCCCTCCTTTGGTCCCTTGTCCCCCCCCTGTTTGGACCTGCGGCCCTCCTCTTACACGCCGAGTTCCCCCCTCTTTGACCCCCTGCCCCTCACCCTGATACTCCCACATCCCCTGATCTCTAAAGAGTGTTTAGGCGAGGTTTTTTGTCTAAAATGTTATAAGTAAGTCTTTTTTTCCTTAGCGTCCTGTATACTACACAGTGACCAGTAATTGATGATTAGGTACTTAATCATGATTACAAAACTCGCCTCATTATTTTTATAATCATAAACCGTTTTCAAATTATAATACTTGCGCGATTCAGATTTCACAAAACTACAAGTGGCGCCATCTATGAATAATGCCTGCGACAAATCATTTTAGGATTTTTAGGGAAGTAAGTACTTGAAAATATTTTAAAAAATTAGTAATTATTGGGAAAAAAATTATCAACTGAGCCTAAGGCGTACGTACGTACCTACTTATTCGCTTTATTGAAAACCCATTTAGACTGGTTATTTTTTATATATTGATTTTATTACCCGACTACGGCGAAGGAAAAAGGGAGGGTTATGTGTTTGATTACTGATAAGTATGGGTACCTACTTTATACATACTTACTTACACTTTGAACAAAACTCGTTTTCAACTGAAATCCGGTTCTCTCTCTCTGTAACTCTTTTAACACAAAAACCAAATATTCTTTAGGTGGGGATTCTCCGGATCGGACACTCTGTGTGAGTGTGGGAGGGCCGCCCAAACGATGGCGCACTTGACGGCTTGCTCTCTCTGCCCTGTTAGCTACTCTGCAGACGACCTCAACAGGGCAACAGATGATTCAATTGCCGTGGTTAGTTTTGGACGGCAGTGCTGTGATCAAGGTGCATTGCATTGGCCGCCGTTGACACGAAGAAGAAGGGGAGCGTCTAGCTAGTCCCACTTCCCAAAAATAACTGATACATTGCCAGTCTACTTCTATCTTAATAGGACAAAAACTTCTTGTTTCCATAGCAACGTACAAGTAGCGCCATCTAACCACAATAGCGAAACTAAATTGCGATTGTTTACCTATTGTTTGGTTAGATGGCTCTGTTCGAGTTGTTTTTATTGTTCAACGTTAGATGGCTCTGATCTTTTCGATTTGAACTCGTCATACATCGAAAAAAAATAATGTTCTTTCTGCTCCAGCTCTACTCTTGTATACCTTATTCTCGTCCTGATACAGTCATGCGATTTCAAGGCGAATTCTTATGGTGCTATTTTTTACGAATTAAGTAATAGATTTGTTTCTTGGTTATCTTTAACTCTAAACTCCAACACAAAAAAAACAACGGGGCGTTTAAATTAAAGAGTAAAGTAAGTACTTAATATATTTGGTCTAAATGTTCTGGGAAAGCGTCTACTCCGCATGCAATACTTATGCGAAAACACCCGAGTTTTTTCATAATCCCTCGGGTGTTTTCTCATGTCAATAGCCTTACTTTCGTGTGATCAAGTTTATTTTGCAAAGACGTACCTTATCTAATCTACATCACAGAGTAGGTACTTGGTTATATACGATCTACCTCTGGTTGCATATTATCACTGACTCTACCAGCGCGAGCGTCTAACTAGTCCCGCTCTTCGAAAGTAACTGATTCATTGACAATCCATATTTGTCACTAATAGGACAAACGTTGTTCTGGAAATTTCCATAGCAACGTACGAGTAGCGCCATCTATTGTCCAATAGCAAAACTAAATTCTGATTGTTTACCTATTGTTTGGTTAGATGGCTCTGTTGATGTTGTTGTTCTTGTTTAACGTTAGATGGATCTGATTTTTTCGTTATGAACTATGATCGATAAAGCCGCCATATTGAATTTTTATCGAAAATTGCGACAAAATTTATGATAAAAATTCAAAATGGCGCCTTTATCATCATATTTTGAGAGTTGATGTAGTTATTTATATCGCTTTATCGTATCGTGTTTTGATCTTCATGCTAGGCAGGCAGGATGTTTTTTTTACAGAGGACGCGATACAATCTATCCTTGTGGCTGCAGCGCGCTGACTCGGACTTATTATGTATACCACGTGATATTCTTCTAGGCCCAAACAGGTAAGTGCAGTCGAGTACACTCTACTCAGACTAGATACAGTATGGTCTGACTGACCCATAATACACTACGCTAGTGTTGCCGATCGATAGTCGACTATACCTGATTAATCGATAGCTCAAACGGACGACGCAATACTATCGAATGAGTGCAATACTACCGATAGTATTGATACTATTGATTGTTTTCGATTATCAATCGTATAAATTGGTTGTAAAATAATTAAATAAATCGGCAGACTATCGATAATCAAAAATAATCGACATTATTGATAGTTTTTTTATTTACGAGCAACAATACTATCGGTAGTATCGATAGCTTATCCTTCGAGAGCTATTAATACTATAGATAGTATTGCACTCATTCTATAGTATTGACCCCCTGAGCTATCGATAGGCCAATCGCTAGTCTAGGCTTTTTACGATAAAAATTATTGATAGTTCAGCAACACTAATTGATCGTGGGGGTAAAGCAACGCCTGCTGCGATCAATCCATCGATGGGTGACTCAACCAATACCGATGTTTGTATAGTACCTAGTAGTTTGGTGATCATGACGCGATCGTTGGTTTGTGGGGGATTAATATAGTTTGGGGGTAAGAGTGGCTAGTTTTATACCTAATGCAATGATGCTTAAGGTTCGAAGGGGAAAATCTTGTAGATTATAAAGAGGAAAGGGTACCGGGGGCTCTCTCCATACAAACTATTACAAACGTAGTAACTGTTTTCTCCCTGGATAATGACCCTAGAGTAGGAATGCAAACCGGTTTCACCGAAAACCGAAAAACCGGTTATTCGGCAAAAAAAAAAAAATGATGGAATTATCCCAATCTGTTTTTTGGATAGTATTCCACTATGGAATGCAAACAATATTTTTTATGACAAATTGAAAGTTTTTTTTAAACTAAGGTTTAACTCAAACTTCATGGTTTATTAATTTTTTAACCTGATCTTTAACCTTTCCTGGTGTAAAAAAAATCTATGGTCACCCTGGTGCCAAATTTTTTAAAAAGTTGCCTATTTCATAGCCTGACTTTCATAGAACATAACTTTCGTTTTTCTGATCCGGCACAGTATCCTCTATCCGTAGGGGCCCGCTTGGCCATTCATTACGGGACACCCTGTATATACAGTCTATTTTATAAAATAATGTCGATGTTTCACATGTCAAGGCGATGTCGAGGCGTCCCGTGATGGCTCACATTTTTTTAGAGATAGGTTTATATTTAAGAATAAAAAATGCAGCCTTTCACATGCAATTTAAAAAAAAATTAAACCGAGGTCGAATAAATATCATTTTAAAAACCAGTTTCACCGAAAACCGATTTTTTTATTTCGAAAACCTAAAAAAAAACCGGGTTTCAATTTCGGCCGGTTTTGCATTCCCTACCCTAGAGCAAATATATTCGGTGCATAAAACTTATAACTGCCATGACCATATTGACCATGCCACTATTTTTTGTTTATTTTTTTTAATCTTAATTTCTATGATAATTAGATAATGAAAAAAAAAAACAAAAATAGGGGCATAGTCATGACATTTATAGGTTTTATGCCACAAAAATATTTGTGCTAGTGTCATTATACAGGGAGGAAACAGTCGACTACGTTTGTATGGAGAGAGCGCAGGTACACTTTCACCTTAACAAAACAATTTAACTATAATATGAACTTGAAAATATCGAATAAAAAGCAGCCTACGTCGTCTTATAAATGGTCTGATCCTAAGTATAATTTTAATAAATTACATCAGATATGGCATTTTCATTAATAATTTTATTAATTACACAACTATCCTCTGTACGAAGTTAACAGTTATCTTATAAAGTAAGCAAGTAGATCTACAACAGAAGTCACGATTACATTAAACAAGCATTTTATACATTTGATTACATTTGTTTTGCCGTAATTCCATTGCAATATAATAATAATAATTATCATATTCATTTTACACAAAATGCAAGTTAATTGTAGAAACTTAACGAATTTATTAATTTAATTGTATTATCATCACAATTTGTCTCTCTGGGCACATATTATTTCAATAATTACACAAGTATTCATCACAAAAATTGCAAGTCTGAATAAGTTTACTTTCTATCACAGCATTTGAATAAAAACCTGTTTGTCAAACGACAATGTATAAAGCAAATTACACATTTCTGTAATTCTAATTCACAAAACCCGAGAGTGAAACAATGCAACTCTAATCAAGAGTGGTCAATTCATAACAAACATAATCGTCTTATTTTTAAATTGTTATTACAACTAGTCAAGTGTAATTATTATCTAGGATAAGTAAATTATCTGCGATGGCGACGCTTCTTCTTGTTGCGCGAACCATTGCCAGTTCCGTTAGGGAGCGGTGCGCCGGGTGGCGGGACCGGCGCAGGCGCGGAGACAGGCAAAGGAGCTGCGGGCGAGGCCGCCGGCGATGCCTCGCGCACCACCGCGAAACCAGAGAATACTATATTGTCAATTATTTGAGTGTTATTCGTGTTATGATTCGAGCGATTATTGGTAGATCTTTGCACGCTACCAGACACGTGGTTTTGAGCTCGAGCGACGTTATTTTGATTGTCTCTGGTACTGTTCGTATTTTGAGTGTTATTAGTCCTAGAGGCCGAGCCCGCGGTCTGATCGTTAGCTCTTGGACCGTTCGGTAGGTTATCGTTAGATCTTTGCGTGGTGACCGTGGGGCTAGCCTCGGTGTCTTGAGTCTCTCTGAACGCGTCGCGCAATCTCTGTCTCATGCGTCGGCGTGCGTTGCGCGACAGATGCGTTCGCTCGGTCGGCTCGGCCGGACCGTTGGAAGGGGCCGGGGGAGCGGGGGCGGCCGGTGCAGGCTCGGCGGAGGCGGCGGTCGGCGGACGATCGCCATCCGCCGAATTCTGTCTGTTATTCCTAATTTCGAATCGCGCGCGCATCTCAGCTTCAGAGCGCACCAAAGCGTTAGCTTCGCGGCCGAGCGTGGCGAAAGCGCGTGACAGTCTCGCGACGTCTGCTTGCAGGTCGGACAAGAAGGGTCCGAGATCTTCGACGACGACCTCGTCGCCGGCGGCAGCGGCGTTGCTGCGGTTTGCGACACGCAACACGGCGCGGGGCTGCGTCAGGTGCGGCAACATCTCGAGCGGGGTGCGCCGCACGCTTAGCTTGCCATTCATTGCAGTGGGCGCCAACAGCGCGCGTCCGTCCGTCCCGGTCACTGCGAGGCACCGACCTCGTTTCTTTAGTGAACCCTCGCACGCGCGCACCGACCACACCTAGGCACAAAATGTTTCATTAACACTCTAAATTAACAACAAGCATCAAATACCACAGGTAAAATCGTACTTACGCAGTCAGAGAAAATAGCCTCACGATCATTTCCCGACAAAGTTAAGGTGTAGGAAAATTCGTGTGCGACCCATGGCGAGGATGCCATCGACAGCCATGCGTGTACAGCTTGATCTGAAATAAAATCGATAATAAATAATACATAAATATTGCAGGACATTCCACACATCGCCATCTAGCCCCAAGCTAAGTAACTAGACTTGTGTTATGGGTGCTAGACAATGAATATACTACTTATATACTTTTCTTTTGTAAATATATACTTATAATACATAGAAACAACCGGACCACAGACAAATATCTGAGCATAAATACTTGCCTGAGGCGGGAATCGAACCCGCGACCCTGTGTTTGGCAGTGCGGCATGGTGACCATTGTGCCAACAGAGTCGATAATGAAACAAATGTCATGTTGTCTAATTGTTTGTTTGTTAATCAATCAGTAAACTGTCACAAGTAAACAGATAAATCAAATGTCGAACTTACTGCTAATTTCGATAATTAAAAAGAATATGCCCATATCAGAGACGCGCACTGCAGTCACGATTCTTCCCGGCGTAGTCGAAAACTGCCAAGCTTGAAGATATTCACCATTTTCAGATCGACCCTAAAATCAAATAGATTAGCGATATTGGCTGAGTATTGGTTGTCAGTCATGCTTTAGTGCTGCTCCACGGTTTCACCCGCGCAACTCCCGATCCCGTGGGAATATCGGGATAAAAAGAAGCCTATGTTATTCCTAATGAATCTATATATAATCATACCAAGTTTCATAAACATCGGTCCAGTAGTTTCGGAGCCTATTCATTACAAACAATAAAAATATATTTCTATAATCACTACATAGTATAAAACAAAGTCGCTTCCCGCTATCTTTAAAACTTAGATGTCAATTTACAGAATTTAAAGCTTAGATCTTTAAAACTACGCAACGCAACTAATAGATAGAGTGATTCAAGAGGAAGGTTTTAATACTTAAAACCAAACTACCAAGCGTACGAAGTCGCGGGAAACAGCTATTATTAGTATAAAGTACCTCAATGAGATCTGGTGAATGGAAGTATCTCAGATGGTTGAGCAACCGTGCTGATGGTAGACGTTCCGGATTGTTCTTACAGCAGAGGCAACGGAACAGACCTCTGCAAGATCTCGGAGGCTGCACTGAAGTTCGCTATAACAGAAAATGGCTCTTGTTTACAAGTCATGGTATGGAGAAAATAGGCGGCAGTGGTCAACTCTTTTAAATGACAATAATTTTACGTGATAACGTCGTATGAACTCTTTTGTATCGTTGACATTACCATTTTGCATACTTTAATATGTTGCTATAGTTAGGGCCCTCGCCCACGGCGTCTTTTTGTACCGATACAGTAGCGATGTTGTCGCGCGTTCGCATCCATACAGTCGCAATGTGGTCGTTAGCTGTTTGCCCTCGCCCACACACAATACGATTCAGTCGTGATGCAAACACGATTCAGTAACTTTCCCCGAAGTCTTTCGACACAGTCGCGCGTTTGCTGTAGCGCGTTAGTAGCACGTTGGCATCGTTTCTGTATCGCGTTGCAAATGCGACTTACAAACGCGAGACAGCATCGCTACAAAAAACCGCCGTGGGCGAGGGCCCTTACCTTGTGAACAACGGTAACGTGACATGACGTCACACTTTTTTACGAGTGCAGGTGTTCATCGATTTATAAGACGTTATCACGTCAAAAAATATAATATACATCTGTAGTTGTACCCTATCAGCTGCTTTAGCCTAAAATCTGTTACAGCTGGCAATTCCTTACAATTATGAAACGAAAGGATTTTCCGGAATTCTACCCTTTAGTGAAAATTGAGAACAAAGATAGTATGGGACAACGTGATCCCTTGGTCCTCGACTTTTAAGTGGACGAAATCGCGGGCAAAATCTGGTATTGTTATAAAATTCCAACAGAAAATGTAAATACATACACTAGAAACATCATCATCCTGTTCAACATTGTTGTTCTCAGCAGAATCATTATCTTCGGAGACTGACTCTCTCGGTTCTTCAACTGGAGTTTCAGCTGTCGTACCTGTTGTTACTTTACCACCTAATTTCTGTAAACAATGACATACATTAGAGTTAGAGTCTAATTACCTTGATGTCTGCTTCGGTCTAATGATTAGACTGAAGTTTCAAGGTTGCAGTAAGTGTGGAATTTATCCTAATAGTATTTGTTACTCCTTTATGCAAAAACTACCAAATTGATTGCAATTAAACTCGGTAGCTAGGGACTTGGATTACATATAGGCTACTTTGAAGCACACTTTAAGGTTGCATCGAATGGTGCAGTGAGTATGAAATTTATCCTACTAATATTTGTTACTCCTTTAAGCAAAAACTACCAAACTGATTGCAATGAAACTCGATACGTAAATAGCTAGGGACTTGGATTACATTTAGGCTACTTTGAAGCACACTTTAATGTTGCGTCGAAGTGCAGTAAGTATGGAATTTATCCTACTAATATTTGTTACTCCTTTATGCAAAAACTACCAAACTGATTACAATGAAACTGGGTACGTAAATAGCTAGAGACTTGGATTACACATAGGCTACTTTGAAGCACACTTTAAGGTTGCGTCGAATGGTGCAGTGAGTATGAAATTTATCCTACTAATATTTGTTACTCCTTTATGCAAAAACTACCAAACTGATTGCAATGAAACTCGGTACTTAAATAGCTAGAGACTTGGATTACATATAGGCTACTTTGAAGCACACTTTAATTTTGTTAATCAATTGCAATGAACCTCGGTACATAAATAGATAGCTAGATACCTGCCCCCTTAGACAAGATTGCTTTCTATTAGCGATATCGCCAATAGACAGACATTTATTTTTATATTTTCGGACGAAATTAACACAAGCTAACGAAAAATCACGTAGTCTTGCGTTAGAGAAAAAAATGGTGGATAAATTCCATCTTATATGCAAATTTTGTACAATGTTTTATGTCAATTTCATACAATTAAATCTATCGATTGGCGATATCGCTAATAGAAAGCAATCTTGTCTAAGGGGGCTGGATTAACATTTAGGCTACTTTTTATCCCGATATTTCCGCGGGTGAAACCGCGGGGCGGAGCTAGTATTATAATTGTAAAATTTTGTGTGTGCGTTTGTTACTTCTTCAGGCAAAAACTACAAAACCGATTGCAATGAAACTCGGTATGTAGATAGCTAGAGATAACTAGCTACCTGGATTACCATATAGCCTCCTTTTTATCCCGAGATTTCCACGAGATCAGGAGTTCCGCAGGTGAAACCTCGGGGCACAGCTAGTGAAACTATAAGTTGCAGTTGCCATAGAAAATCTATAACATCTGACAGGTCCAGATCACGCAAATATGGTACTTGTGGATATAAAATAGCTTTAGTTAAAAGCTGTATTTCATTATATTAACAGCTGTGTAGTGAAGAAACAAAGATATTTCATTTTAAATATTGCATCATGTCAGATGGTGGATGTGGAAATATGGCATTTATGAACAGATAACAATTATTTCTAGCTGTAATACAATTTGTACAAAATGTATATTGTAGTCTGGTTAACAATAGCACTCATTGATATATATTTTCTAAGAATTTAATACAAAGTAAAAGGTGTTTATTTGTATTGTATTTGTTGTCAGGCTGGTTTCCGCAACGCATCTGAGCGCCTTATTTGCGTCCATTGGGAGATTTTGTTACTTACTCGAACCATCCCAACTCCCCGATGTTAATTATAGATGTTTATTTACAATTAAATCTTTAGATCGTGTTAGTTACACTTTTTATAACTCGAGAACGGCTGAACCGATTTGGCTGAAAATTGATGGAGATAGGTAGCTTAGAACCAGGAGAAGGACATAAGATACTTTTTTTTTTTGATATTCAAACGAGATCGGGACTTATGCGGGTGAAATTAAATATACGAATTATTCCATATTCAAACCCGCATAAGTCCCGATCCCGTGGGAATATCGGGATATACACTATTATGTATTCTGTGACGTTCGTCTTTGTTGTAAGGCGTTCGACCGGGGGGTTTTTTTTGTTGATTACTCAGCACCTACTAATTGGATTTTGATGTAAAGTATACCACGACTTTCCTCAGATTTCACTCGGTTTAGGCGTTTTTAATTGTAGATTATGTTACAAACAAACAGACAGACAGATATATTTTTGTTCTATTACTTTTTCGAAGTCCAACAGACACTTTTTATGATTTGCTGTATTATATAGAAATCAATGCCACTTTTCGTTGTTATTTTATAACTCAAGAACGGGCTCACCTATCCAAACCAAATGTTTAAGCTTTGTTCGGACTATTTAGTAGATGGTTTATGTGAAGTTTGCACAAAATCGGTTGAGCGGTTTTTTATTTATCACATTTTTTTTATATGGCAAAACAACGTTTGCCGGGACAGCTAGTAAATAATAAAATTATAAATGTAATAAATTATAAATAAAAAAAGTATATATATTAGTCGAATTTGCCCCCCATTAAAACATAGTTTAGTTCTGCAGGGTTGTTTCTGCACTCTTCATTTGGGCCATGTATATGTAAGAAGATCCTACTTGTCACTCCAACCTTCCCAGGTCCTCCCAGAAGACAAGCAGCATTTGGAAATTCGATCTATTATTTCGATAATTCTGAGGGAATTTTTACTTGGAAATCAGCTGTTTGATACAAAAACTTCGAACGAAATGTTCGAATTTCCAAAAGTCATAGAACAAAAGTTGTTTGTCTAGACGCCTAGAACAACCCCCTTTCGTATTAAAACCGCTTCGCTGAAACACATTAGAGGTATAATTTTTTTCAATAGAATGAACTTACAAAAGCACGCAGTTTCCGAACATTAGCAATAAGTTCTTCCATAGCATAGTTCCTTGTGCCAAAGAAGAACGCCCTGCATACTGGGCACACATCGAGACGTACTTTGCATCGGCCACAAACATGGTGGCCTTCGTTACATTGGAATATCTGGCCTGATGGGATTTCATAGCAGACTGGACACTGGAGCAGGTCATCCAAATCTGGCAAGGCATCCGCCTATAACAAAATACAAGTTCCATCATAACATAGTATAAAACAAAGTAAACAGCTGTCTGTCCCTATGTAGATCTTTAAAACTACGCAACGGATTTTGATGCGGTTTTTTAAGTAGATGGAGTGAATTAAGAGGAAGGTTTATTTATATGTATAATACATGCATAATATAGACGTGCGAAGCCGGAGTGGGTCGCTAGTTAGTTATAATTATAGTTATTCCAATAGTTATGTCACTTTTTGTCCACGGATTAGACAATGACATTGTTAAGCATTGGAATAATATGCACAATTCCAGAGCGTTTGTGAAGTGAAAACTTCTTTAGCGCGGTACGCATATTTTTAGATGAGATAAAATCTCTGAACTCGCGACACCGTTACGAGACGCATCTACCTACAGTGTGTGCATATATGCATGTACATATATTTTGAAGTTGTTTATTTAGTATAAAATTTAATCTAATATTAAAAAGAAGATTTTATTAGATTCAGAAGTTTTAATTGCAAAAGTAACAGAACGACAGACAGACCTTAAATATATATATAAAATATATATTGCAGGACATTCTACACATCGCCATCCAGCCCCAAGCTAAGTAACTAGACTTGTGTTATGGGTGCTAGACAACGGATATACTACGTTTATACTTTTCTTTTGTAAATATATACTTATAATACATAGAAACAACCAGACCACAGACAAATATATAAGCATAAATACTTGTCTGTGGCGGGAATCGAACCCGCAACCCTGTGTTTGGCAGTCCAGCATGGTGACCATTGTGCCAACTGGGTCGTCACCTTGAACTCATATTCCACTTTTTTTCAAGGTCTCTTTGACTTACCCCCTTACTTATAAATTATGTTAAGAGCATGAGTTACTTTATGTTAGGAAAAGCATGACATTACATTAGGTAAGCTGTTTATTGCTTATCAATGTTTACAAGTAAGCAGGCTTTGCTTCTATGTACCTAACCTTATAAAATTTTGTTTTTTATCCCTTTTTTTTATAATAAAGGGTATTTGATCACTATCTCACACGATGGTAAGTGACGAAGCGGTCTAAGATGTAGCATGCTTCCCAAGAAGATACTTATGACTCTAAAGATTAAAAAAAACGGGGGTCTTCGTAGGGATACGTGTGAAGGTAGGAAGACAGAATTGGAACAACCAACCCGTCCTCCTTTTTATTTTCCTTTTATATATTTTATAAGTATATGGTGGCAAATTAAGAACATTCTCCATTTTTAGGGCAGAAGATATTACTATTCGAAACAGTCAATGATGTTCAAGGTGGTAATTATTTCTATTACTTTACCGTATTGATTACCAAAAGACCTTAAACAGACAATTTGTAACGCAAATGGAAAACAACTCAATACAAGTCTCAAATGATAAAAAAAAAATTGGTTTTGGTTTTTAATTTTCAGGAGCTATGTTGCCTTGATAAAGGCATATTTTATTTAGTAAAGCTTTTTCGGCCCACTGTTGGACAAAGGTCTCTATTGGGTCCTGGGTCAAATTTAGCTAGGACCAGGTCCAGGTGAAAAGGGATTTTGGTAAAATAAATTAGGTACAATATCATTCCTTTTGCGTAAGCTAATATGTAGTAGGTGTTCTAAAAATATACATAAAAATACAGACATTTTTTAATACTACCCGGTCAATAATTAAAAATATTTTTTCTCAAAATCGTTGTTTAATTAAATTACTTACAAGTTGTAAGTTCAGCCAACGTTTAAACAGGCGTAATTAATAATTTAGAGGTCACACGTATAGTAGAATTACACGTGTGACATGGTCATGAGAATTTCTCAATCAGCTGCTGGATAATACTATAGCCAATAGGTGAAAAAAAGATACTGCTAAACGTTTAGGACAAAAATATGTTTAAGTAATCTAAAATAAACATCCATGTAAGTACGTAGGTAGGTATTTAGGATCTTGAGATCTACTGATCTACAAAAAAAAAGTTGCACGCAACTACCTTCAAGGAAGCATAACGACATTTTTCTGAGCTTCCTTCATTTCGCCTAACGTAAAACAATCTCTTTACTCATATATAATAAAGAAATAGTCTAGGACACGAAAACAGTCATGAATATCGATTACGCGAAACATACACAGAACAATGGAAGTATTTTTTTGGTACTTGCTGATTTCCTTTTGCCTAAACATAATTACGAAAAACTTTAATGTATACCTTGGTACTGAGATTTTCCGTCATTTAGAACTACTTTTCCTCTATAATTACTCAGATTACGGAGTAGAATTTAAATATTACTGATATAACGAACACAACAAACTGGCACAGCTGGCGATAAAACAAATGGCGTCATTGCGTGCTTGACTTGCTCGAGTGCTCTCTGCTCGCTCGCTGGTTGGGCTGGAAAATAGTGTTGCAATATTTGAACTTTACTAAACTACCATCTACGGCTTTTATTTATTATTATATCATTCATAGGAAGCAGAAAAGTTTTAGGATATTTTATTATTGACAATAATTGACGTTGTATAAAATTATTCTTGTTGAATACTTGTTACAAAAAAGCCGTTTATAAAAACAAAATGTTTTGTAAACCAATTTGGAAAAAGTACTAAAATTGTTTTTTTCTTCGAAGTGGCAATATTACAAGCAAATTACACAGAATCAAAAGATTTTTCAGTTCATTCATTCATTCATTACTCGGCCCTAGAGCAAAACGGACCCGACCAATTCGTTAATTCACTAATGCCCTGCATGCATAGGCAAGGGGCATAGGCATAGAGGAATTATAGGGCATAGGCGAATATTCCAATCCAACCTCGATTCTTTCCAACTCACTCACATCATCTCACATGCGGTGACACTGCCCAGACTGCCCACAGACATTGCCACCCTAATCTGACAGAAGTGACAGATGACAATCAATTGACAGTTGCCATGATTCACTCCGACGCGAGCGCTCGATGAAACGTCTTTGTTTTTGATTAGAAAAGTTAAATAATTTCCTTCTGTGCTTATCCTCCAGTGTTTTAATATTACACTAAGTGTCCGAAAGTTTCACTATTAATAATGAGCAGCTATTACAGATATGTTTTTCTTAGTTTGTTAGTCATATTTGGATATTCTCGTAAGTATAATTTCTTATCAATAGTTTGGTAAAAATTCTCAATAAAATACACCTTTCTATACCTATATTCCTGTCTTATTTTAGCCACAAACAGTGAAAGACTTCATAAACAGATATACTCATCGATAGAAGGCACTGCAGCGTGTTTCAGGCGGTTAAATGGAACACATCAGGCTGGTTGTTCATGTAAGTTACCTAAGATATAAACCCGTAAGAATTTACCAAAACTTCTTCTCAGTTCTTTCATAAGATACTTAATGATACCTCTGTGCAAAATTTTCATTATTCGAGACCCAGCAGACTGTTTTGATTTGATTTTATAATGACTTTAATATTTATATTTCCAGTTGTCTTTACATTTTGATTGTAACTATAGAATGTCTTTAGTGATATACTTACTATTTAACCTAACTACCTATCTAAATATATAAAAATCAATTGCTGTTCCTTAGTCTCGCTAAAACTCGAGAACGGCTGAACCGATTTAGATGATTTCTGTTTTGAAATGTTTGTTGTAGTCCAGGGAAGGTTTAAACGGTGAGAATTTAAAGATCGGACTTACGCGGGTGAAACCGCGGTGCGCAGCTAGTATTATATAAAAACGCCTCAGTATTCTAAACTTACAACTCACTAGCTGGGCTAAATCTAAATAGCTAAATCGGTCCATTGTTTTCAGAGATAACTCCCTACAACATCACAAACTTTACCTCTTCATAATCTTAATATATATAAATCTCGTGTCACAATGTTTGTCCTCAATGGACTCCTAAACCACTTAACCGATTATAATAAAATTCGCACACCATGTGCAGTTCGATCCAACTTGAGAGATAGGATAGCTTACATCCCGATATTCCCACGGGATCGGGAGTTACGCGGGTGAAACCGCGTAGGGCAGCTAGTATAATATAAGTAATAAAGTATAGATATAACATAGTACAAATCAAAACATAACGGCTAAAAATGGCCCTCATACAAAACATCAGCTGAGACTTATGAAGCAAACTTTACCTAAAGTTTTTATTCTTACAGCAACTGAAAAAGGAGCAGTAGGTGTAGTACAAATGATAGGAGATGTGAGTGATGCTGAATGGATAGTTACAAATGCGACGGCCGGCCCTTACATGGCCGTAGTCAGTACATCGATGTTCGCTAATGTAATCGAGGTGTTTATGGAACACCCTGACAATATTGCTGGCGTGCTGGTATATGATAATGCTACTGAGAGGTATTCTTTGTTTATTTCACACTAGCAGCACTCCGCGGTTTCACAGGAATATCGGGATATAAAGAAGCCTATGTTACTGTCAATTAATCAATTTATTATCATACCAACATACCAAAATCAGTCCAGTAGTTTACAAACAAAAAGCAATAAAATCTTTTTCTTCATAATATTAGAATAGAATATTATTTCATTTATTAGCGTGTTTCGTCCTACTGCTGCATATTTTAAGAAAATAATAATTAATATTGTAGGACACTTTACACAGCGTCATCTTGCCGCAAGCTAAGCAACTAGACTTGTGTTATGGTGGCTTGACAACAGTTAGAATACCTTAGAATACCTAATACTTTTTCTAGATGAGAGAAAGATACTTATTCTTTCTTTTTAAATTAAAATCTTCTAATTCCATCCAACTGATATTATAAATCTAAAAGTTTGTGTGTTAGTCTGTTACTCCTTCAAATTATTTCCAGGGCAACTTCATTCACTGAGGAATCTAGATGCCCCAATGAATATTCATCAGGGCCGGGAAGCCAGTGCTCGTCAACACAAGCAGGTGGTATTGTATGGAATGAAATGGGTACAGGTTTATTGAGACGAGATATACCTTTCCCAATGTTGTTTGTGCCTAAATCGAGAGCTGAAGAAATTAATAAGATACGTGAATGTTATGAAAAGTAAGTATAGATTATAAAACCTATTGTTATGAAGAATATTTTATTCCTTTGTTATTGTCAGAATAAAATATAAATTATGTAGAACTAGCTGTTGCCCGCGACTTCGTACTCATGGTAGTTTTGTTTTATGTACCAAAACCTTCCTCTTGAATCATTATCGTAGTTTTAAAGATTTAATAAGCAAGAAGCATACATAGGGACAGACAGCGGGAAGCGACTTTATATTATATATTGTTCTAGTCTCGCTAAAACGGCTGTACCGTTTAGTCAAATTTTAGTTTTGAAATGTTTGTGGGTAAATAGTCCAGGGGCCTAAGTCTGCTAACACAATCGTGTTACAATAGTGTGTCGATATAATCGTAATAGAAATTTAATGTCAAAAATATGACATTACATGTCAAATTCGTATTCTCCTAACGTTGACTATTCTATCGAGACACCACTGACACACCACTGACACACTTTTGTATTTTGCGCTACAATCGTGGCATAATGGAATCTCGATAGTTGTCAAAACGGTATATTGCTTAGCAACATATACCATGTTGCTAGGCAACACCTGCAAGGTAAATATTACCATACCATTGAGACTCCATAGTGATTATATTGCGATGTTATTAAAACTTTAGCAGAATACCAAATAAAGTCACAATCTCGATATAATAACAATAGAGTCTCGATATAATGACAATGGTTGGCCAAATAGCAGAATAAGGCCCCAGGGGCCTAAGTCTGCTAACACAATCGTGTTACAATAGTGTGTCGATATAATCGTAATAGAAATTTAATGTCAAAAATATGACATTACATGTCAAATTCGTATTCTCCTAACGTTGACTATTCTATCGAGACACCACTGACACACCACTGACACACTTTTGTATTTTGCGCTACAATCGTGGCATAATGGAATCTCGATAGTTGTCAAAACGGTATATTGCTTAGCAACATATACCATGTTGCTAGGCAACACCTGCAAGGTAAATATTACCATACCATTGAGACTCCATAGTGATTATATTGCGATGTTATTAAAACTTTAGCAGAATACCAAATAAAGTCACAATCTCGATATAATAACAATAGAGTCTCGATATAATGACAATGGTTGGCCAAATAGCAGAATAAGGCCCCTGGGATAGTTTAAATGGTTAGTAAATACGGATTAATAGAAAAATAAAACGCCCGATGTTGTCATGGGAAAGAGACTACGCGGATAAAACCGCCGGGGCGCATAAATTAATTAAATAAGTTTAAATTTGATATTGCATGAAAATTCATATTTTTACAGGTTTAATTTAGACAAATCAAATCAAAATGGTATGCCTCTGTGTTCAGTCCAGTTGAATTCATTCATGTTCGCGGCTGTAAATAGTGAAGTTTGTTTGAGAAGGTCAGTATTTTTACCATTTTTAGCATTTGTAGGATTCACTAGATGATATTTTTTAAGCAATAAATACATACTTAGGGAAACCGGTAGTTACCGGTAGCCCAGTGGAATACAGCTTGGAATCACTGGCATTGAATTTCAGAAAGTATTTTCAATTTTTTCATAATAAATACTTCTTCACACAAAAACTACTGAACCGATTGTGATGAAAATCGGAATGTAGATAGCTGGAAACCTAAATCAACCAATAAGCCTATATTCCCACGGGGTAAGAACTCAATCGGGTGAAACTGCTGGGCGCACGCTATTATTATACGTTATATTGCGTAGGAGTAGCAGTTGTTGGGTAAGTGAATTAACTATTTGATGCGTCTTTTCAGATCTACTTCAACAGCTTTTTTAACAGCGACTAAAGTATGTGATCCACTTGGAGACCAAAATGTTTATTATTCACTATTTCCACGCATTCAGGTATGTTTTTTAAATGTAATTTGAACAATTTTATTTAAGAGAATTAGCCTTCTGGCTTATGATTGGTCAAATTAAGGTCTCTGATTGCGCCGCACTGCTTCGTATACTACCTGTGCGATGTTGATGTGCAATGCATCTCCTGCATAGCCGAACATGTGTGGTATAATAAAAATATTTGTATTTATATCTAGGTATTCGTAATATTTCACATTATTTATAGTCATGTTTAAATCCATAATAATATAATTCATAATACTTGTTAAAATATGCTTTGAGTCAGACGACCCAGTTGGCACAATGGTCACCATCCCGGACTGCCAAACACAGCGTTGCGGGTTCGATTCCCGCCACAGACAAGTATTTATGCTAAGATATTTGTCTGTGGTCTGGTTGTTTATTTGTATTATCTATATATATAAAAGAGAAAATCACTGACTCACTCACTCACTCATCACGATATCTCAGAAACTACAAGTGCTAGGAGTCTCGTCAGTATATATTTACAAAAGAAAAGTATGTATGTAGTATATCTGTTGTCTAGCACCCATAACACAAGTCTAGTTACTTAGCTTGGGGCTAGATGACGATGTGTGGAGTGTCCTGAAATATTTATTTATAAAATATTTATTCATATCTGTCATTTGCAAAAGTGCGAAAGTGATTAAACATTCTTTGACTGCTTATCAAAAATGGAATAACGTTTATTTAACAATTTCAGAAGACAGGAGCTAAGAAGCAAGATTTTACATTAGTTACTGCGAGATTTGATACAGCATCTTTGTTTGATGGTATGTGTCTTGCTTAACAATTTTAAACCAAATTCTATCAAATTAAGGAAGTTCTCAATTAGGGTAAACTGTATTGTTCACACAAAATATTATAAGTAGAAGATTTATGATTTTCATAATATAATTTATAACAGAAAAACCTGACTTTACAAGATTTCGTTAGATGGTATTTGTACATACTAACTCACACAAACTTTCACATCACTACATAGTGTAAAACAAAGTCGCTTCCCGCTGTCTGTCCCTATGTATGCTTAGATCTTTAAAACTACGCAACGGATTTTGATGCTGTTTTTTTATATAGATAAAGTGATTCAAGACGAATGTTTTAGTATATAAAACAAAACTACCACGCGTGCGAAGTCGCGGGCAAAAGCTAGTTTATAATATAAGTAGGATAGTAGAATCAATGGCTTGACCTGTTCCTTTTACAGGTGTAGCGCCTGGTGCTGCCAGTTCAGTGGTTGGTATGGTAACAATGCTCACTGCAGCTGTCACTTTAGCTGAAATGATTCCTGTAAAAGACGCGGATTTATATGGTAAGTCTCAATGGGAAAGCTATGACTAATCGAAGTAAATAATTTAGCTTATTTTTTAAGTAAAACGGGACTTTATTACTAAGATTTCACTGTCTGTTTGTCACCAGGCTGTATCTTATGAACCGTAACAGCTAGACAGTTGAAATTTTCACAGATTATGTATTTCTGTTGCCGCTATAACAACAAATACTAAAAACAGAATATTATTGTACGGAACCCTTCGTGCGGGATTCCGACTCGCACTTCGCCGGTTTTTTGTAATAAATGTTTTAGGGTTCCGTACCCAAAGGGTAAAAACGGGACCCTATACTAAGATTTCGCTGTCTGTCCTTTTGTCTGTCAGTCGGTCACCAGGCTGTATCTCATGAACCATGATGGCTAGAGAGTTAAAATTTTCACAGACGATGTATTTCTGTTGCCGCTATAACAACAGATACTAAAAACAGAAAAAAGTTAATGTTTTTTGAGTATGTTTTTAAGAATTTTAGGTTAATTTTTTTGTCACCTACCCAGATGAGAATGTAATGTTCACGCTATTCAACGGTGAATCGTTCGACTATATCGGATCACAACGTATGGCGTTCGACTTATCGCGAGGGGCGTGGCCTACGGTGGCGCCACTGGACGTCTCCAAAATTAAACTGCACGTGGAACTCGGTCAGATCGGAGGCACTCTGTCGCAACTTACTGACAATTCGTGGCCTCTACATGCCTTTGCTCCTTATGATACCATTGTTACTGTAAGTTTACACAATATTTATAAATAACAGATACAGCTTTGATTTGTGATTGCAACAATGCGTTACAAAGAGTGGCTTCTTGTTGATAGATAGGAATGCAGTGCTATACGAGCTGAATTGAATTTTACTGCGTCGTACCAAGAGTCGTTATTTATTTAAACAAAGCTGGAACCCGTGGTTTCACCCGCGTAAGTCCTGATCTCATGAGAATATGGAGATAAAAAGTAGCATATATGTTAATCCAGGTCTCTAGTTATCTACATTCCGAGTTTCATTGCAATTGGTCCAGTTAGTTATTGCGTGAAGGAGTAACAAATACACACACAAACTTTCACATTTATAATAATATTAGTAGGATCACTTCAATAGATGGTATTTTAAACTGATAAACCTGGTTAGAGCACCGCTACGGTTAATCGTGGGTTTAAATCATTGAACTTTGGATTTTTGGAAAGTTAGGACAATTTCTTATAAAATCACTTCACAAATATCCTAACTAATATTATAAATCCGAGAGTTTGTTTACTGCTTATATTATTATTATTTTAATAACTTAATATATTCTAATTTAATAATTTAATTTTAATTTCTTAAATCTAATATATATAAATTACGTGTCACGTTGTTTGTGCGCGATGGACTCCTAAACTACTTAACCGATTTTAATCAAATTTGCACACCGTGTGCAAGTTGATCCAACTTGAAAGATAGGGTAGCTTACATCCCAATTTATACCGATATTCCCACGGGATCGGGAGTTACGCGGGTGAAACCGCGGAGCGCAATATTATGTATATTATGATTGTTTGTAGTCCGAAATAAATGAATTTTATTTATTTTTTTACTAACAGGAAATATCCGACTTCGTAACGGAAATGTCGAACAACTTAAAGGTCTACAACATGAGCACGACACTGAAGCTGACGCAGAATCTTCCACCGTCATCAATACACTCATTCCGACGTATCCTGAAGAACGTCACGGAATCAGGGCAGCTTCCCGAGCTGCTGATCACCGATCACCAGGATACATTCACTAATATGTTCTACAATTCAGCATTGGATGAATATGAGAAGATCGGTTTTGTTTATCGGAATATCACGATTGTTAATGGCACTTGTACGTATGTTTTTATTTTATTTTAAACTAGCTGCGACCAGCGGTTTCATCCGCGTTCGATTTTTTAATTATTTCTTTCTGAACCTTCCCCTGACAATAACAAACACAACAAAAAATATATTTATTATTCATCATCATCATCATGTCAGCCCATACACGTCCACTGCTGGACATAGGCCTCCCCCATACGACGCCACAAACAGCGGTCCTGAGCCACCTCCATCCACCGACCACCCGCGACCGCCACAATGTCGTCGGTCCACCGGGCAGCTGGTCTCCCAACACTCCGTTTCGCGTTGCATCGTGGCCGCCACTCGAGAACCTTTACTCCCCAGCCAATCCTGAGAGCTATGTCGGTGACTTTGGTTCTTCTACGGATTTCCGTATTTCGGATTCTATCACGTAGAGAAACTCCGAGCATAGCTCTCTCCATAGCCCGCTGAGCGACTCTGAGCTTATGAACGAGGCCTATAGTCAGCGACCACGTCTCGTCTCCGTATGTCATCACTGGTAACACACATTGGTTGAAAACTTTCGTCTTGAGGCTCTGTGGTATTTGTGACGAGAAGATATTGCGAAGCTTCCCGAACGCTGCCCAACCGAGTTGGATTCGTCGGCTGACCTCTTTATCGAAGTTGGATTTACCTAGTTGGACCATTTGGCCTAGGTAGACATAGTGATCAACAACTTCGATAACATCGTCTCCAATGTGAACAGGTATGGGAATATTTATTATTATATTTTTTTATTTATTATTACAGTTATACCAACTGATGAGCTCATAGCTAAGGGAAACATGACTGAGAATGATTTACAAGTTAAAATAGCGCGATTAGCGACCGCTTTGGCAAGAACACTTTACAAGAGGGTTAGTGGAACCGCATACACTGGCAACATTTCGGCTTCGGCACATTTGGTAAGAAATATCCTATTCTACTTATATTATAAATGTGAAAGTTTGTATATATGTTTGTTACTCCTTCATGCAAAAACTACTGGACAGATTGTTATGAAAATCGGTGTGTAGATAGCTGGAAACCTGGGATTAACATGTATACTTTTTATTCCGATATTCTTACGGTATCAGGAGTTACACGGGTGAAACCGCGGGGTGCAGCTAGATAAATATATACATAGTAATTATTTTCCCTAATCATAAACCCTCTTATTCCAAAACGAGGTTTAAGGATAGTCCGAGATGTGAATTTAAACCTTAGATTTAGACACAGATTTACTCATGAACTATAGTCTAAATATTATCCCTATCACTACATAGTATAAAACAAAGTCGCTTTCTCTGTCCCTATTTCCCTTTGACCGCTTAAATCTTTAAAACTACGCAACGGATTTTGATGCGGTTTTTTTTAATAGATAAGAGTGATTCAAGAGGAAGGTTTATTTGTATAATATATGCATAATATAGCCGTGCAAAGCCGGGGCGGGTCGCTAGTAGATTATATAGGGAACTATAGTCTAACCACTATCCCAATAGATTATATAGGGATAGTGTTTAGACTATAGTTCACGAGTAAATCTGTGTCTAAATCTAAGGTTTAAATTCACATCTCGGACTATCCTTAAACCTCGTTTCGGAATAAGGGGGCCAAAGTTTATTAGATAAATATATGTCAAGAAATCTAACCAGACCTAGAAATCTTCGCTAATAGTTTACCATTTGCTTGTATCAATAGGTAGACGAGATGCTATACTGCTTCCTACGTAGCCAATCGTGCGCGCTTCTCAAAGCTGCTAACTACGCGCAGCCGAGCAACAAAGAAGAGACGGTGACTGAGAAAGTGAATCCATTGTACGTTGGCGTGGCGCCGTACTCGACTGTCGGCCCGCTCTTTGCGGGACATCTGCTCGCGTTGCTGGCCGGACCGAGAATGACGGCTAACAAGACTGATTGCGCTAAATTGAATGAACCGGTTTGTTTAATGTCATTTGATCTATCAAGCTAGCTAGACTATCGCTACTAATATTGTACTAATATTGTACGGTCGGCTGCATAAATGCTTACCCACGGTAGAGCTCCAAAACGGCTGTTATAAGAATGTTTTCATCACAAGCAAGTCTAGACACATGCATTAGAGTTTAAAGTCTTGTAACTCATCAATTTATCAAACAAAAATTATTAGAATGCAAACATTCCAATAATAGTAATTTTAGAACTCTACCGAGGGCTGCAATTATGCAGCCTACTGTACATGGGAAAGTAGCTCTATGTGTTTTACATTTTACACCCAAACCGAAAAATGAATTTTAGTATAAATAAATGGGACAATGAATGAATTAGGAAGTAGCATAAGGGCTACTTCCTGATGCCAGACTTACGCGGGTGAACCGTGAGTAGAGTGCTCGCCAGATAAATCTAATAATTAGTAGCTGATAAAACCTCAAAATGCTTGCTACAAAAAACCATATAAGAAATTCCATATAACTTTATCGAAATGCTATCACAAAAGGATATATTGTTTTAAACTACCATGGTTATCTTCACTAAACAATTGTTTAAAACATGGCAAATAAATCTTTTTAAACATGGCATGGTGGACATGGCAAATATATCTTTTTTTTTTTGGTCGTCGTTTTAAATAACATTAATATCACAAAAGGAGTTGAAGAACAAATAATTTACTGATTTTTCTGTTTCAGGGTTTTTCATACTATTGGCTGAGTGGCTGGAATCATACTGGTGAATGTGTCCAGACTACAATGAATTTTAGTCTAGCAATCAGTCCCGCATTCGTTATATCTGGTCAGTACTCAGTAGTGGAGTAGAAATACCTTGATAAGTTAATAACATACTAAGCCAGGTTTTATCAATACATATTATAAAAAAAATTCGCCCGCTGCGTTTGTCTGTCTGTTCGCTATAAACTAAAGACTTCTGCATCGATTTTCATGCCGTTTTCACCAATGGATAGAGTAGTTCTCGAGGGAGGTTTTAGTATATAAAACAAAACTACCACGGTAACGAAGTCGCGTGTATGCCACCTATAAAATAGTCGGATAATTCGCTTTAATTACTTTTTGGTACTATGCTTTCAGAAGCGAAATTTCATTGTTATCATGCTCGTGATCCAAGATTTTATCTAGAAGTGGTGAAGAATTGATATAAAATAAATAAATATTGCAGGACCTTCCACACATCGCCATCTAGCCCCAAGCTAAGTAACTAGATTTGTGTTATGGGTGCTAGACAACGTACATACTACATAATATGGAGGAATATATTATATTCCTTTATTTTGTAAAAGTGCAACCAAGGACAACCTCCGGTTTGGATAAATATTAGAAAGAAAGAAAGAAAAGCATTTATTGAGTACAAACACACGATAAACACAGGAAGGATGAAATGTACATGACAATGAAAATAATTACATAAAAAACAAAAAAGTGACAAAGAAAAAACAACATAAATGAGGAGTCGTGTGCTGACCCAAATGGGTCGACCTCAGTTAAAACTGCAGCCAAGCATGCTTAGCGTCCGCGCTGGTCTTTCGGCCAGACCCATCTAGCTAGAGTTTATATAATACTAGCGACCCGCCCCGGCTTCGCACGGCTATATTATGCATGTATTATACAAATACATATAAACCTTCCTCTTGAATCACTCTATCTATTAAAGAAAACCGCATCTAAATCCGTTGCGTAGTTTTAAAGACTTAAGCATACATAGGGATATAGGGACAGAGAAAGCGACTTTGTTTTATACTATGTAGTGATTATTATTACATGCCTGGAAGAGATCGCTTTGAGCGATAAGGTCGCCCTTTGTAACACTTAGACTTAAGCTTTTAATTTTTTTAATTTTACTATTAATGTTATTTGAAATTGGTGTTTAAAATAAAGAATTTATCTATTATTGTACGTATTTCAGACTACGACATGTCGTCGGGTATGTACTCGACTTGGACGGAGTCGGTGTGGCAGACGATGTGGGCGCGCGTGTTCGTGCGCTCAGGCGGCGGCGGCGCACGCGCGGCCGGCTTCACTGGCGCCGCTACAACCATACTTGCTATACTGTTGACATACTTCATCAAGAAGTACAAGGACCAGCTGTTCACTGAGCCTAGTGTGGCGGCTGTCACTGATGATGCTACGTCAGGGTAACTATTATTTATAAACTAGCTGTCCCGGTAAAGGTTGTTTTGCCACAAAAAAAAATATATATATAAAAAATAGTGTTCGATTCTCAGATCTAACGAATATACTTACACAAAAAATTTCATACAAATCGGTTCGGTCGTTTAGGTGGAGTTTGGCAAGTAACACCGCGACACGAGAATTTTATATATCTTTATATATCTACTGTACGTGTGTATGTCACTGAACTCTTAAACGACGGTCAAACGCTGACCTATCATATGTAAAAATATAATTTCAACTGAGTAAACCACATAAAAAAATATATATTAAAATCTTATGGAATTAGATGACCCAGGTGATTTGCTAGCGGGTGATTTTAGGATACAAAAATGTAGAATTTGGTCACCCAGGTTATCATAGTGGAATAAACCAATTCAAAGACCGCCCGCGCGAATATCGGTGCACACGTATTCGTATAAAGCAAGTAACACGTGTACGCCAATGCGCGCTCGCACCACGCTTGCGACTTTTAATAGCTGTATTTTTACGACCACATTTACCTATCAATGCTTGTTTACTTTGAAAATTACTAAATTCTAGTTTTAACATTGGATTTTTTTCTTTTTTTCTAGAATTCTGAGGACTGTTAACTGTTGAAGAATGAGAAGATTTTCACATGACATAATTACAATTATTAGAACCATTCCAATTGTATTGTACAGTTACATTACCAATTAGCTGAACCCCACGTGACTCATTCATTCGCATATCTGTAACAAATATAGTATTTACATATTTTGTTATTTTTTTTGTATATTGTATCGTATAGTATATTGTTAAAAAACAGAATCAGGTAACATACTTTACAACCATACAGATTTGCGAGTGAGCTATAGGTCATGTGGGGTTCTGCTAATTGGTAATGTGACTGTACATAAGAATAAATGATCCTAACATACTTAGTTGGTACAGTATTTTTTAATGTTCGTTACTGTGTTATTTTTGTTTACTTGTAAGCATATGATTATTTATTATTATTTCGTACGATAATTATGGACCTACTGACTTGATTTTAGTAAGGAATTGATCTCAAGTATTCTTTTCTGTATCCACTTCAGATTAGTTACACAGTGTTACTTTGTCTGCAAAAAATTGTATTACTTACTGGGAACGCTTTGTGGTTTATCCCGCGTAAACCCCGATCCCGTGGGATATCGGGATAAAAATAACCCATGTTATTCACAAAGATTTAGGTCCGTATTAATAAACCGAACTCAATATCAATTTCAATCTTGAGTTTGCTCTTGAGTTGTTGCGCTGATTAATAAACCTATCTTAAGACGCGATTAAAGAGCGACGTATCACTTGAGTCATATCATATTAATAAATCAAACTCAGCTCTCAAGATATGTCTCAAGATGTAGTTTCGAGAACTCAGTCTGTCTGATTGCGGGTCATACAAATCTTACATTTTTTTAAATGTTTTCACATTAAAAACAAGTTGACAGCAAAATATGACGACACTACCTACCATAGGGTAAGAACATATCATTCAAGGCAAGAACAAAGCGTTACTGTCATTCAAGATCAGTCTCAAATCTCAAGAGCGATATCAGCCTGGTTAAAACTTGAGATTTATCTATTAATTAACGCCTAACTTACGATAGTGACCACATCTCAAGACTCACTCGATTGATACGCACTCAAGATCGATATTGAGAGCGATTTATTAATACGGGCCTTAATGTATCCTCAGACCAAGTTTCATCAAAATCGGCTCAATAGTTACGAACAATAATCCACTTTATAATATAATATTTATAAGTACTTACTAATAGACTAAAACTATTGAAATGAAATAAAATATGTAACATACAATGACGGTTGTATTTATTTATATAGTTACTGGCACAGGGTAGTGATTGAAGAGTGTGTAAATCGTACATTTTCCGAGGTCTTTAGCGAATAATTTACAAAAATCAGGAAGCTGTTTAAGTGTCAAACTATCAAAAATATTTTCAACGTTATAACTCAACGATAAAAAATCAAATAAACTTTCATTTAATATACAAAAGTTATTCAAGTTACCATTCGATATATTCGAATCCTGCAATATACTCGTTATCCAAGATTTACTATGTTCTAATGTTGTATTATAATAAATATTCAAATCTTTTAAATTGTCCATCAGAAAGTCTGTGAAATTTCCGTCACCGTACTCTCTTCTGTTGAATATACTTTGGCAACTAAACTTGTCGGTTATTGAATAAGTTAGTGTATTCAAACTTTCTTTGATTGTCATTTGACTATTAGATTGTAAGTCAAAATACTCAGAATCTAACTCAGAGAGACTGCTTAGAAAACTGTCTGACTCTACACTTGTCTGGGAAAGCTGTCGCTTCACGGTAGACTCTGTCTCACAAGAATATTCACTATAAGTAGGTATTATAATATTCTCTATTATTTGTCTGTCATCATCTAAATGTAACATAATTGTATTCATATGTGGCGCCTTGTCAAGAACTTGTTTGTGTTCTTCATTGAAATATATTGTTTCAAATGCAGTTTCCGTTACAGATTGTGAATCGTACGCCATGATCAGTTCATTCGGTAATTTGAAATTAAATTCTATCGTGATGTTTGGGGTGACTGTTGTGATAATTACAAAATACAAGTTTCTCATCGTATTCAGGGAGGCCACGTTACACTTTCTGAGTAGTATTGTGAGTAGGTAACCTTGCGTCATATCCCTTATGTGCCAGTCTCTTACGTAAATTGAAGGTACTGATAACTTTTCGGTAATATTTAAATCCTCATTTCCATACTTCCGAAAGTTTACCAATGTTTCAATGAAATTTATTGTAAAAGTGTGGAATTTATACATGAATATGTGAAAGCGAATAAATTTTCGTTCTACACTTATTTTTAATTGTGTGTATTCCTTATACAATAATCTTTGTTTTTGTTGGCATGCAATTTTTTGTTGACTCCTAGTTTCTTCAATATTTTGTAGACATTCCAAACTCATAAATAATATAAACTTTTTTGCGCCAATATTTAGCAAATATTTTGTTTGGTGCTTATCAGTTGGTGTTCTGTATGTTTGTTTTATATCGAGGTTCTGTTGGAACAGAAGTTGTAACTTCTTGTGAACGTTTTTTATAATTTCTAGTAACATTGTTATTTCTAAATCTGGGGCGTCTGCTTTCTTCATTAATGTCGTTATCGGATTATAGTTTCTTTCGCTGTATGAGCTAGTCGGGAGAATCATCTTTTTAAAAGATAAATAATCCAGCCTTTTAACACGTATAAATTCGTTGTTAAATGAAAGTAGCTCCGAGTGTTTTGATACATTCTTCGTGAATTTACTTATAGGTAATAGAGATTTACTATCGCTATACGAAGATGCCTGGCAGCGATTTGATTTGTCGAACCTGGGTTTTTTACTTTGTGTTGTGTGATTTTTTATATTTATTTGAATAAATCTTAGCGAATGATTTTTCTTTGTTCTCTTTTGTCTTCTGTGGTTTCGTCTTCTAACAATTTCTTTTTCCATTTTAATGCTGATCTATAGAATCGTACCGTGTGCCTTGGAATTAAGAAAAATACAAATAAAAAAAATATAAAAATTATTTATCTAGGTAGGTACTTTAGTGGAAATTATTTAACAGGAGGTAGGTTATAGTTAGTCCAGAGCAGGATAATTTTATATTGTGCCCGTCGCCAGCCGCTCCGTCCGTCTGCGCCGTGTATGCCTGACAGTAGGCAGGTACTATCAGCAGGGGACAAAATTGCAAAATTATAGTGTACTAGCGACCCGCCCGGCTTCGCACGGCTATATTATGCATGTATTATACATATAATATACATACATATACTTTCCTCTTGAATCACTCTTAAAAAAAACCGCATCAAAATCCGTTGCGTGGTTTTAAAGATTTACACTCAGTTGCACGAACGTCCATTAATGAATAATGACGGCATTAACAAAGGGATATAGGGACATAGGGACAGAGAAAGCGACTTTGTTTTATACTATCTAATAATAGTGATGATCAAAATCCGTTGCGTAGTTATAAAGATTTACACTCAGTTGCACGAAACGTCCACTAATGAATAATGACGGCATTAACAAAGGGATATAGGGACAGAGAAAGCGACTTTGTTTTATACTATGTAGTGATAGTGATGAAGTGATAGTGAAGTGAAGTACATACTTGATTAGTACCTACACTATATTTGAGTGATATTTCGGTGGTGGTTAAGATATTTTTTTTATTTGATAGTAGCTACCTACACAAGTATAATTGGTAAGTATGCAGGTACCTACCTATATCGCGTCGGAAATAATATCCTGTACTGCACCTCATACAGCTCTCTACGTGTGATAGAGAAAAGATGCAAATCTCTGGGTCTACTAATATTTCCGACGCTTATATTTCCTAGGTTAGTGATTCTTACACTACCTACCTGTGATTTTGATTACATTTCTTGTGTTTCTTGCTTCTCGACATAAACAACGAATTGTGAATATTGCCCCAGGATTATCGGCGAAGAGTTTACATTTTTGAATTTTTAAATTTTGACGCCATTTCGAGATGTGAGTAAAATCAGAGTAAAATCAGTTTTATGGAAACGTCAATGTCGCTAACTACGTCATTGTCACTATACTGCTGTCAGCTGTGATAAATGGAATAGGGCTGTGCTAGTTACACAATTTATTATGATTCGATTTAAATTAAGATCTACTCATTTTGCACCAAATTGTCTCCTTCTCTTTGGGTGTATATTGACAAATCTACGATCATAGGATTAACCTGTATGTAGTAGAGCCTTATGATTAGCCATTATTAATGTTGAATAGAATCGATTCGATTAAGTATTTGATTACATAATTATCTACCTATTCCTACCTCGATGTATTGCTAGCTACCTACAGTCTAAGCTTACAGTAAGTTTAGTTTACTGTATTCTGTGCTGCAGCGAGCGTTGACTTGCTAGTACCTACTTACATATTTTTTGTAGTACCTAGGTACTTTTTGTTGTTACAGAAGTAAGTGGGTACACTATAATCGACTTGAGTGGAATCGATTCTGAAAGTTACAAACTTGGCACTTCACTAAACAAAATGAATCGGTCATTGGCTTTGATAACCGGTATTCTTCGCTCTCGCTTTTGTATAAATTACAGTTCAACGAGATTAGCGGCAGTTACGTCTGTAACAGAAAGCCATAAAGCTAACATACATCGTTCATATCGTGCTTTTTCGATCTCGGCGAAGGAAAATCCGAAGATGGCTTTACCAGAGATTTTCAAGTATGTTGATCAGAATGTGAAGACCTACAAAGAACTGTTGAAAGAAGCAGTGGCTATTCCTTCGGTGTCAAGCGATGCGAAGTATCGGGGCGACTGTGTTCGTATGGTGGAATGGATGCAGGAGAAGCTGAAGGAAGTTGGGGCCTCGACTGAACTCAGAGACGTTGGATATCAGACAATAGACGGACAAGAAGTGAAGCTGCCGCCCGTTCTCGTCGGGGTTTTAGGAAACGTAAGTGCTTACTCATGTACACAAAGAAGATCAACAGTTAAATTTAAAAATACACACTATACAAATACATGACCTAAATACCCTGAAATTAAATATACTTAAATTAGTACAAAACAAAACCAAATAAAACTAAAATAAAATTACAAAATATTGAAATGCCCCAATTAAAATCAAAATGACCTTATAATAAATGCTATAACTTAGAACAAGAGGAAGCTGTCGGCGACACCCTCTTGAGGCATTGCCTCCAGAATGCTGCCAGCATTTCTAGGAGCTAGCAGCTCCAGGATCGCCAGTAGCCTCGATAAGACGCGCCGACAGCTCCCTCATAAAGGTCTTAGCACAGGGCCCCCAGCAACCAATGGTCATGAAACCCAGAGGTGTCTAAATGTAACAGAGGATATTCCTTTACCTATTATATGCCTTTCAAAGACTCATGTAGCTATTATGTTTATAAAAATAAAGAAAATCCTGAAACAGTCTTTTTAAATCTAAAGGTCTTGATCCATTATTTTCTTAAAATTGCCTCTTATATACCTCTCTAAGTTCTCTATAACACTGTCAACATTTCTTTAAACTCTTAGTTCATCTTATTGTCACTTTCTAGGATCCAAAAAAGAACACTATCTGTATCTATGGTCACCTGGATGTCCAGCCAGCTCTGAAGTCAGATGGATGGTTGACTGATCCATGGGAGCTGGTAGAGAGAGATGGCAAGCTGTTCGGGCGGGGCTCCACTGATGACAAGGGACCTGTCATTGGTTGGGTTAATGCTATTAATGCATTCAAGGGTATTGGAGCTGAGGTAAGAAAAAAGAACATAAATTCAATTGATTATGTAAAAAATACTTTCACAGTAATTTGGGATATTCCCAAAAATCTCCTTACTTCTTTGATGTGGTTTCACCTGTGGAAGTTCTTATCCATGGAAATACATGAATCATTATGAACAAAACGAAACAAACAAAATCCCCTATAAATTAGTGTAGATAAGAGAGATCCCTTTGCAGTTAATGTTTCTAGATCTAACAGTTTGTACACTTAAAAATTCCATGCCATAGGACAGCGTTTTTCAACAGTAATTTGGGATATTCCCAGAAATCTCCTTACCTTACTTTACTTGTTGTGGTTTCACCTGTGGAAGTTCTTATCCATGGAAAATACATGCAACATTATGAAAAAAAGAAACAAAAAAAATCCCCTTTAGATTAGTGTATAAAAGAGAGATCCCTTTGCAGTTAATGTTTCTAGATCTAACAGTTTGTACAGTGCAGTTAAAAAATCCATGCCATAGGACAGTGTTTTTCAACCTTCTGAGAAACGTAACCCCTTTAAAAGTAACAAAAATCTAGCAACCCAGGGCTTTAATAAAACTTTTTTATTATTATTTTTGTAACCCTGTTTGGCTCTTAGAATTAGCAATTCTTGGTGATCTTTTTAACCACCTGAATATAGTTAACAAGAGACTCAAAGAGAGAGAAGAAAACATTCTAACAGCTGAGGACAAAAACATTTGTTTTGAGTATTTTGTTTGTGTTTGTATCCCCTTATATAGGTAGAAAATACAGGAAAGAAAGTCAAATATTAACACCTAACATCACAAATATTAACACCTAACATCACAAATATTAACACCTAACATCACAAATATTAACACCTAACATCACAAATATTAACACCTAACATCACAAATATTAACACCTAACATCACAAATATTAACACCTAACATCACAAATACCTAAATAACTTCCAAAACTACATAACTAAAACAAATACCAGTTTACCTAGATTATTTTTATTGAACTTTACCAACTCTTTGTCATAAAATAATGAACTTTCCCTATTGTTATGTTTATCAACAGAACATGACATAACTATCTATAGGGTGTATAAATACCTAAATAACTCACAGATGTGTCATTATCAAGAACAAAGTTCAAAACACTGTTCCTGATATCTTGACTCAGCAGTTGAACAAACAATGGTAGATAATCAATTTAATTATGGAATAATGGAATTGATTTTTAGGGTTCAATACTTAAAGGGTAAAAACGGGACTCTGTTACTAAGACTTCACTGTCCTTCCGTCTTTCTGTCTGTCTGTCACCAGGCTGTACCAAATTGACTATATAGCTAGACAGCTTCAGCAACTAGGCTTGGATTATAGCCAGGCAATGGATAGAATATTTATAGCCGGGTACCCACCTAGCGCACAGGCTCGCGCGGCAGCCTCGGTGTCCAGATCGCGAGCGATGGCTCCCGAGGCAGCCTCAGTAGTTTTGTCCAATTTACACGAGGAAGCCTCGCGAGGCAGGCTGAGCCATCATAAGTCCGCGAGTATTCGTTGTTCCCACCTAACGCACAGCGCTCACTGAGGCGCTTTTGAGCGCGTCAAGTTTACCGACAACAGATGGCTCGGGGCCGAGCCGTGCTCGGGTGAGCGAACGCGCGCCCGTGGCCGGCCGAGGCACGTCCACATCAGCCGAGGCTTTGGCTCGCGAGGCTGCCGCGCGAGCCTGTGCGCTAGGTGGGTACCCGGCTATTAACTTTTCTTTTGTTAATATATACTTACATATATTTACAAAAGAAAAGTATAAAAGTAGTATATCTGTTGTCTAGCACCCATAACACAGGTCTAGTAACTAAGTTAAGGGCTAGATGGCGATGTGTGGAATGTCCTGCAATATTTATTTATTACATACAGAAACACGTCATCAAAGCGTCACGGGCGGGAATTCGCTGGCCGCAATCGGTAAAAATATATGGATACTAACTGCGCTTCCCTGGAATATCGGGATAAGAAGTAGCCTATGTGTTAATCTAGGTCTCCAGCTACTTGTTTACGGGCTGTTTACCGCAATTAGACCCTTATTAATTGTAGTAATTGGGTCCTTTTTACGTGAGGATGGAGTAGGCTTGCCCAGCACCTACTACCCTCTTATCTTAGTCGACCTTGTCTAGAGTATAAAACTTGTCAATACTTCCGGAGCCAACTAAGCCGCGGGTTTCATCACGATGTTTTCCTTCACCGTAAGAGCAATGTTAAGAAAAATCCATTGGTGCACGGCCGGCCGGGATTCGAACCCACGACATCCAGAATGAAAGTCGAGGTATCTACCATTAAGCCAATACCGCTCTTAGATCTCCAGCTATCTACATACTGACTTCCATCGCAATCGGTTCAGCAGCTTTGCGTGAAGGAGTAATATTAGTAGGATAAGCAAAAATCAAGATCAGACTAAACCTCTTTGTTTTTGTAGCTCCCAGTAAACCTGAAATTCGTATTGGAATGTATGGAAGAATCTGGCTCTGAAGGATTAGACGCCCTACTCATAGAGAAACTTAAACCGGAAGGTTTCTTTGACACAGTGGACTATGTATGCATATCTGACAACTATTGGCTTGGTACGACGAAACCTTGCATTACGTATGGCTTGAGAGGAATCAGTTACTACTTCCTTGAGGTTGAATGTGCCAAAATGGATCTCCATAGTGGAGTTTACGGTGGAACAGTACATGAAGGTATGAAATAAATAAATTAAATAATAGTTTATTAAATAAAAAGTGGAACAAAAGTATACGTCGCGCAGCGAATCATGACATGTAGCATGACTTCAAGCGGAAATTAGTGGGGATAGTTTGCGCATGTACATTCGGGGACAGACTTAATATTAGGTACTGCCAAATCGTCATACTTTAGCCCCGTTTATTATTTTGCCCATCCCGAAAAATATTTCTTTAAATTAGAAAATTAGCCAATGTATTGCATCGAAACTATAAAGACATTGAATTTAAATGCATTAGGTTATCCAATTTTTCAATTTAGACTTAGGCAAAGTTAGGTGTGTGTGGATTGTATGTGCGCGACAGTACTTAACGACTAAATACGTGAGGGAGCGGGACAGAACGCGGCTAAAGACGTGTGTGCGGGACAGAGAGCGATGATGTTAGCCACTGACCCCTTCACTCCTGTCCCCCTGCCAAACGGACCTAAAATTGAGTTCCACTTTCCACTAGAGTTCATCATTCGCCGCGCGGACTATA
This sequence comes from Idaea aversata, assembly GCA_907269075.1. NCBI lineage: Eukaryota > Metazoa > Arthropoda > Insecta > Lepidoptera > Geometridae > Idaea > Idaea aversata. The sequence goes on from OU026084.1 coordinate 8,840,811, forward strand.
GTAGCATTAATGACGGACCTCAAACTAGGAATCAAATTAATATCCTGTATCTTGAGTGTCCGCAAAACATTACAAAAACCCAGCGATGAAAGTGTAACCGTACAATGTAATAGACGTCATAAACACAATAGTAGGTAATCTATGTGGACATTGTTATCTGAATTCAATTATGATAAGAGTAACAGATTGTGTGAAATGCTGTTACCTAGTGGTGATGCTGTATTTAATTTTATTGATATAGGATATCATGGTTATTTGCGCTATTTAAACTACCATAGTTGTTTGCAATATTAAGGTGAAAGGGTATCTGCGCTCTCTCCATACAAACGTAGTCGACTGTTTTATCTTTTCTCTTGACACAAGCACAAATATTTTTGTGCCATAAAGCCCTTAACTGCCATGACTATGCCCCTATATTTTGTTTTTTTTTTTCATTTTCTAATTATCATAAGAAATTAGGATTTAAAAAAATATAAAAAAAAAAAACAAAAAATAGGAGCATGGTTATGGCAGTTATAAATTTTTATGCACCAAAAATATTTGCTCTAGTGTCATTATGCAAGGAGAAAACAGTTGACTACGTTTGTAATAGTTTGTCGGTACCCTTTCCTCTTAAAGTTGTTTAGAACGGGATAGGTATTTCTGTTGCCGCTATAACAACAAATACTACAAAATCACTACATAGTATAAAACAAAGTCGCTTTCTCTGTCCCTATATCCCTATGTATGCTTAAATCTTTAAAACTACGCAATGGATTTTGATGCTGTTTTTTTTTATAGATAGAGTGATTCAAGAGGAAGGTTTATATGTATAATACATGCACAATATAGCCGTGCGAAGCCGGGGCGGGTCGCTAGTAATATAATATTTAAGTGGGGATCCGATACAACATGGTACGGAACCCTTCGGGCGCGAGTCCGACTCGCACTTGGCCGGTTTAGATTTTTTGTTGTTGAAATAAGGTTAATTTCAAATACCTACATAATCTCTATTCACCCCACTAATATTAAAAAACGGCTATTTTATTCAAATTGTAACCTGTAATCTTAACCGATTGAAGAGTTTTCTGATAAGAAGGTGGTTTCAGATATTCAATTTATAGGTAACTAGCGACCCGTCCCGGCTTCGCACGGCTATATTGTGCATGTATTATACATATAAACCTTCCTCTTGAATCACTCTATCTATTAAAAAAAACCGCATCAAAATCCGTTGCGTAGTTTTGAAGATTTAAGCATACATAGGGAAATAGGGACAGAGAAAGCGACTTTGTTTTATACTATGTAGTGATGTAGTGAAAAATGAGCAATTTGCTGCACTCTCAAGGTGCAATTCAGTTCATCACTCCGAAGTTCCTCTTCAGATCTTCATCCAATTTTTATAGGACCACCCCATGAGTTATCCCCTTTCAAACAAAAAAAGAATTTTGCAAATCGGTCCAGGCGTTTTCGAGTAATCAGCGTTCATACATTAAAAAAAATATATGCGAGGAATTGAGAACCTTCTCCTTTTTTTAAGTGGAAAGGTTTGTTTGTTGCTTCTTCATAAAATAGGTAAACAGCTTTTCATATATGCTGTGTATATAAATGCGCGTAAAACCGCTGGGGTTAACTAGTTAGTATTTATACTCAAATTTTATTATCACGACACACACGAGTAAGCTTGTATTACATGACGTACCTACCTACTTACTTTACTTTAAATATTAAAAATATGTTTTATTATTGTATGTTTCTGCATTGATTTATGATAAGTTATATCTATTCACAATACAGATAATTAACAATGTGTTTGTAAAAGTAGTAGGTAGGTATGTAAATACCTAACTATATTACAATTTTATCTTTGAATTGTATACTGTCGTGATTTTGTATCGTCAGAGCCTAACAACTATAATGTTGGGGTTATTAAAATAGGTATCTTCGATCAAATTTTGTGGTTATTTTGGGATTCAAGTTACCTATGCCAATTTAATTGCCCGAAATGACTATAATTTGCCCAGGAAAGTGAATTAGGTTTTGGAACATAGCGAGCGCAAAATTTTGCGTTAGATTTTAAAACAAATATTCGATCTAATCAAGCACCAGATAGTCCTTGAATATTACTTAACAGACAGCTTGAAAACGGGACTGTCTCGCCCAAAACTGAACATGTGGTCGTCTTATTGTATACCTAACTAATTGCAAGGTTTTTTTTATCTAAAACAGAATGATCTAGTTGAATTCGTGAGAAGCACCGAGACAATATCTTTCCTTCCTTCGTTAAATAGATTTGACCATGAAATGATTGAACAATTACTTGTTGTTTTGATAGCTAGTTGTTATTTTAATGTTGACTTTTATTATTATAAATATAATATATTATCGTGAAGGAGTAACAAACATACATAAAACATACACACACACAAACTTTCACGTTTATATTATAAAAAATTTAACTGACATGGTTATTTTCACTATCAAATTGTTAAATTTTACTACTGTGTTGGTAAAAAGTACTAAAATATACAATAACGTTTTAAATATTGCAAAGCCTATAGGTACTAACTCTTAGGCAGATATAGCGTGCGCGTGGTTTAACAGGAGCGAGACAAGAGGTCCAAAAAAATGAAAGCTCAGGTTGAATTGCGGAACAATTTATTCTCGCATGATAAATGCCGCAATTGCTATATATTTTATAAGGTACCACAATATTAATTAGCAATAAGATTACTAAGTTAAAATTAGATTGAAAATTATCAGCGTTCATTACGATTCACGAAGAGGAAGTGTTCGAGATGAGCTTTTGACAGAACATTGACGGATATAAAAAAAAAACTATAACCATGACACTAGCACCGAACATTCTTACTAGCTAACAGGGTGAAAGCATCAAGTAATGTATACATATTTCTTACACTTCCCCTTATACATTACATAACATTGCATATATGAGTATTAAATTACATTCACAAACAAGTACAAACACTATCATGACATTACATTTCAAGCAATAATGTTCAATGATAAACTCAACACAAATGCAATCATTCTACATGCTTTATATTTATCATATCAATAAAATATTTATGTTTTATGGAACTCAAGGGTTTAGTTAATACATCAGCAATCATGTCCTGTGTTGATAAATATTCTACTTTAAGGACACCATTACTGATCAAATCTTTTACATAGTGGTATCTTAAATCTATATGTTTTGTCCTTTTATGATTATATTCCTTTGACTCTAGCAACTTATGTGCGCTTTGGTTATCGTTATATACAATTATAGAAGGCATTCTATGTAAAATTTCCTCTAAAAAATTTCTTAAAAATGATAAATCTTTACAAACATCGCTAATTGCCAAATATTCTGCCTCCGTACTAGATAAAGCAACACATCTCTGTTTTCTTGCTTCCCAATTAATTGTATTATTGCCTAGTTTAATCACAAAGCCTGTATATGATTTACGATCTACAATATCATTGGCCCAGTCAGCATCAGTAAATGCAGTAATATCTAAATTATTAGTCCTATAAAAACATAGTCCATAATTTAAAGTCCCTGCTAAATACCTTAATACACGTTTAGCTGCATGCCAATGTGACATATCAAAACTATGACTAAACTGGCTTAACTGGCTACATACAAAAGCAATGTCAGGCCGCGTACATACTGCCAAGTACATGAGACAACCTAGTAGTTCTCTATATTTATACTTATTTTCATCTAGGCAGTCTCCTTTAGGTTTATCTAGTTTACAATTCAATATCATAGGAGTTGACACTGGTTTACATTTTTCCATATTAAATCGCGACAGTATTGCCTTAATATACATATGTTGACTTAAGGTCAATGTTCCTTTAATCTTATCGCGATTTACACTCATACCTAAACAAGTCTTAAGAGTACCTAAATCTTTAACAATAAATTCCCTCTGTAACATATTCAATAATTTATTTTTAGTTAAAGGAAAATCATTTATTATATAAAAATCATCTACATATAATGCAATTATTATTAACTTATTAGGACTTTTACTAATGTAAACACAGGGCTCTAATTTGTTCTGTACAAAATCATTATCAGTTAGTATCTTATGTACCTTTAAGTTCCACATACGGCTAGCTTGTTTTAAGCCATATATACTTTTTAATAGTTTACAAACTTTGTTTTTATTGTTATTAAACCCTTCAGGTTGTTCCATGAAGATATGCTCGTTCAGATCACTATTTAAAAACGCGGTTTCTACATCAAAGTGATCAATTTCTAAATTAAATTCATTAGCTATAGCAAACAGGGTTCGTATTGTGCTGTGACGTACTACAGGGGAAAAAGTGTCACTGTAATCAATTCCCGGTTTTTGGGAAAACCCACGGGCTACTAAACGAGCTCTATATCTTACCTTATTTTCTAAGTCATTTTTAAGTTTAAAAACCCATTTACATTTAATTATATTCGCGTCTGATGGGCGATCTACTAATTTCCAGACACCAATATTAATTAAAGCCTCATACTCTTTTTGCATAGCTAGACGCCATTCGTCGCTATCAGCAGAAGACATTGCATCAGAGTAGGTAAGAGGCTCCAATTGATTTTGAACCATCAAAGAAAGATCATAGTCTGCATACCTGTTCGGTAGAACATTACGAGTACTACGTACGGGACGTGTAGGGACAGGCTCTGCCACTTCCCCTCGAAGTGATGTTAGGTTACCGTGAGAATAGCTGCCGCCCAAGGTGCTGTCGTGCTCCGGACAGGCCAGGTTCTCGTCATCTTCATCCCCAGTACAGTATTCAGAGTCGACACCTGAAACCATGGTAGCATCACTAGTTAGATCACTTTGACTAGATTCGTTTATTATGTTATTTTCATTAAGATCACAGTTGCTCTCAGAACCTAAACTTTTATCATGATTAAAAATTTGTTCTTCAGATTGATTACTATTATTATTATTATTTGTATTTTTTAATAAATTAGGATTGTCATTTTCATGTAAAATGTTAATAGTTGAGACATCAACATGATTATCTGAAGATAAAATATTAAGTTTTAAGTTGTCAACATCTTTATAAAACTTTCCTTCAAGAAAAGATACATTCCTAGAGTAAATAACCTTACAAGGAAATTGAGGATCTATTAATCTATAACCCTTAGTAGTATCTCCATAACCAACAAATATGCACATTTTAGATTTAGATTCTAATTTAGAAGAACGTTTTTGCTCTGGGATTAACATATAGGCAATGCAACCAAAAACTCTAAGGTGACTTAGGTCAACAGCAGAACCAGTCCACACCTGTTCAGGTAATCGGCCGTCTAGGATCTTTGTGGGGCTTCTGTTTTTTAAATAGACTGCAGTCATGACAGCCTCACCCCAATATTGCCTACTTAAACCAGATTCCTGTAGCATGCATCTAACCTTTTCCATCAAAGTTCTGTTAAGTCTCTCCGAGACCCCATTCTGCTCAGGACAGTAGGGAACAGTAACTTGATGTAATATACCCTGAGATCTGAGGTAAGAACTAAATTGTTTATTACAATATTCTCCACCTCCATCTGTTCTTAAAATCTTAATGTTAGCACTAGTTTGTTTTTCTACTAAAGTTTTAAATAAAAGAAAACAATTAAATACCTGATTTTTCCTTTGAAGTAGGTATGCCCAACTTTTTCTGCTATAGTCATCAGTAAAGGTTAATATGTATTTAGCGCCGCCCCAACTTTCAACAGCAAATGGACCACACACGTCAGAATGGATCAGATCGAGCACCCCAGCAGCACGCTTAGCTTCACGAATAGGATATGGTTTGGCAGCCTGTTTTCCTTCCAAACAGGCAATGCAATTTGATAGTTCTTCTTTATTATTCTGAAACATAAGGGCATGCTGTTTTCGAAGTGTGCACATACCTCCATAACTCAAGTGTCCAAGCCGCTTGTGCCACACCGAAGCTGACACCAACATTGCACTCTGTATCCCCTTAACTTCTTTAAGAGAATCTGAAGAGCACTCCAATGGCTGCGACATGTGATAACTGACAGCAGCATCACCTAGTTTATAAACACCATTTACCTCACATGCAAAACCTACCTCGGTACCTGTAACTTTACAGTTGTTTTCTTTATAAAAGTGACACCCCTCTTTGTTGAATATTAATATATAACCTAACCTAATCAATTTACTGACAGAGAGTAGGTTGGTGGACAGTTTCGGAACGAACATAGCTTCAATCTTAATATTATAATTTGGAATCGTTAAATTACCTGATCCTTCACTAGATAATTGCTCATTGTTAGCAATTCTTACTAAACATTTCTTAGTATTAAAGTCTGTGAATAAGTTTTTGTTATTAACCATGTGACTGCTGCAACCAGAGTCCACTATAAAGTCACTTTGGCACACACTTAAAGCAGTTTCCGTAATAACAAATGCCTTTTCTTCACTTTTTGTTTTCCTTTCCTTGCGTAGTTTGAAACATTTCGCCTTTATATGTCCAATCTTCCCACAGTAGTTGCAAGTTATGTTCTTCTTTTTCACAAGGTACGCTTTTTCAATGGTATGTCCATTATTCATTTTGTTTTTGCGTAGCTCCTCCTGAAGTAATCTTGATCGTACAAACTCACTCGAAAGGGTCGAACTAATGCAGGCTGTTTCCAGGTTGCTTACTAGAGCGTCATATTCCGAGGGCAGACCACTCAATAAGATCTCTGCTACTTCACCATCTTCAATGTTTTTCCCAATGTCAGATAACTGAGACACTATAGTCATTATTGCATTGATGTAATCATTCATGTTCTGGTAATTTTGAAATTGAATGTGATGAAGTTGGCGTAACAGTAGAACACGTCTATAGAGACCCCTGTCCTCGAAGACCGTTGCCAGCTTATCCCAAGCTTCTCTTGCAGTCTTTGCATCTCTCACATACTGATGCAGATCGCTAGTGATACTGAGGTTCAGTCGAGCCAACGCTCTCTCATCTTTATCAGGATCCCTGCTGACATCTGGATTTTTTATACAATTCCATAGCTTTTCCAAAATAAGAGCATTCTTCATGCAGAACTTCCACGACAGATAGTTATTTGAACCTCTAAGCTTTTCAACATGGTATGTACCATAATTACTCACGCCTCCAGCTCCATTTTCAGCTTCCAAGCCATTAGTATCTAATGATGGACGATTAGGTGGAACACCCGCGCCGGATTCCATCATTTGCGGGTCGTTTCCTTCGTTCGACATCACGATGCTGGGCACTTAACCTCTTAGGCAGATATAGCGTGCGCGTGGTTTAACAGGAGCGAGACAAGAGGTCCAAAAAAATGAAAGCTCAGGTTGAATTGCGGAACAATTTATTCTCGCATGATAAATGCCGCAATTGCTATATATTTTATAAGGTACCACAATATTAATTAGCAATAAGATTACTAAATTAAAATTAGATTGAAAATTATCAGCGTTCATTACGATTCACGAAGAGGAAGTGTTCGAGATGAGCTTTTGACAGAACATTGACGGATATAAAAAAAAAACTATAACCATGACACTAGCACCGAACATTCTTACTAGCTAACAGGGTGAAAGCATCAAGTAATGTATACATATTTCTTACACTAACTCGCCCAAGGCTCAGAATAGATAAAAGCCCCCAAAGATTCAAAACTATACCAAGTTTCATCAAAAACTTTTCAGTAATTTCAGAGCCTATTAAATTGGTATCCGAAAAGACCCAAAGCTTAGAATAGATAATAAATAGTCCTCAATTATTCAATGTCATACCAAATTCCACCAAAATCAAAGTCAGCAAATTGTTCTAGTAATTTCAGACACAAAGTCAAATTCTGAATTTCTTTATAAATATGAAATCACTTGCATAAAATCATTTTTTATTGAAACCTCTTAAAAAAAATCAGTTAGAATGTGTGGCTTCGGAACGCGTCACCGATGTCAAGAAGGCACAAGAAACTGACGGGTTTTTTTAATCATGCCTAAAAAGGTCAAGATTACAAATATTTTTGTCGGTATATTTGAAATTGAATAATTAAGGTCATGTCCATGGGTTTCTATCATTATATAATTCTACTGTATGTGTGTATGTCATTGAACTCCTCCTAAACGGCTGGTCCGATTTAAATGAATTGTTTTGTATGCGTTTGGGTGGCGTGGCGCCCTGAATGGTTAAGATTCACAAATCAACCCGGTTTTTTTTTTAAATGGCAAAACTACGTTTGCCCGGACAGCTGTTTCAGTATAGATTTATTATCTGCACCTACCTACATATCTGTGTATAATATAGTTACTATACTTATATATATTATTGTTATTTTTTTCAGCCATGTCCGACCTAATCTTCTTATTAGACCAACTGGTGACCAAAGATGGTCAGATCCTAGTGACAGATATTTACAAATCCGTCGCCCCGGTCACTGAAACTGAGAAGAAATTGTATCCGACTATCGACTTTTGCACGGAATCCTACAGGTAAATAAATTATTGACCCCATTGCAGGGCATGACCCATGGCATGCTACGAGCCTCTTTTTTACACTTAAAGAGCGCCCCACTGTTTAACCCGCGTAAGTCCCGTGGGAATAGGATATTTTTCATCCTCATTTGAAGTTTTAAGAGGAAAGGGTGGTTCCATACAAACTATTACAAACGTAGTCGACTGTTTTATCCCTGGATATTGAATGACACTAGAGCAAATATTTTTGTGCCATAAAACCTATAACTGAAAAAAAAAACCTAAAATAGGGGCATACTCATGGGACTATGCCCCTATTTTTTTTATTTTTTTTTCATTTTCTAATTATCATAGAAATTAAGATTAAAAAAATAAAAATACGTTTGTATCGAGAGAGCGCAGGTACCCTTTCACCTTAACAAAATTTTCATTACAAACAAAAAACAATCTCTATATAATATAAAATTTTCGTGTTGCGATGCTAGTTGCCAAACTCCACCTAAACGGCTGATCGTTAGGTCTGAGAATCGAACAACAACTTTTTTATTTATATATTTAAACAACGTTGACCGGGACAGCTAGTATCTTTATAATATTTATGGATAAAAGATTAAATCCATATATTAACCTTCTAATTTTACTTGGTTGTTGGATAGGCCTATGTGACGCGGTGGGCAAACACTCGCCTGCGACTCTCGCGCCGTCACATCAGGCAGATATTTGTTTAGGTACACACACGCACCCGCGTAAACCTCGGTCCCCTGTAAATTTTGAAAAAAAAAGAAACTAAGATACTCCTAATGATTCAATTTATCCTCATACCAAGTTTCATCAAAATCGGTCCTGTAATTTCAGAGCCCATTTATTATTATAAATAAAACTTTTTTTAGCAATTTAGTATCTAACAATACAAAGATTAGAATTTAATATGAATGTCAAGTGGAAGATAATACTTATCCTGTGATAAAAACTTAAATAAATAAATAAATATTTCAGGACATATTACACATCGCCATCCAGCCCCAAGCTAAGCAACTTAATGCTTGTGTTATGGGTGCCAGATAACGGATAAACTACTTATATACTTTTTTTTTTGTAAATATATACATATTATACATATAGGAAACACCCACTTACACTGAAACTTGTGTTTCAGGTCATCAATAGGTGCTCCGCAATTAGCTTTCAATGGTGATAAGGAACAGATATTGATGCACCGCTGGAGGTATCCCAGTCTGTCTATTCATGGTATTGAAGGTGAGTTAAGAAACAATCATTAAAGTACTGTCATCTGTCTGGCTGTGTGTTACTAAACCAAATTTTAATGAAGTTGGGTTCACACAGGGTGATTTTTTTAAATGGGCCATAAACTAATGATGCATAGATAAAAGAAACAAAAATATTTTTATCTATATCTATATTTTCTCTATATATATAAAATTCTCGTGTCACGGGGTTCGAACTTGAACTCCTCCGAAACGGCTCGACCGATTCTCATGAAATTTTGTGAGCATATTCAGTAGGTCTGAGAATCGGCCAACATCTATTTTATTATTGTTTTTTTTTTGTAAATAGCAAAACAACGTTTGCCGGGACAGCTAAAATATATAAAATCTCGTGTAGCGGTGTTAGTTAGCAATCTCCATCTAAACGGCTGAACCGATTTGTATAATTTTTTTTGTGTATATTCGTTAGGTCTGATAATCGAACAACTATTTTTAATATTTTTACCTCTATTTTTTTTTGTAAATTTCAAAACAACGTTCGGTGGGACAGCTACTGAGTTTATAATACTAGCTCCGCTGAGTTGAATGTGATGAAAATTGAAAGTTATCTAAGTGTTTTTCTATAAATATATGTTTTTTAAATCTACCTGACGAGCCCTTCTCACAACCTACCATTAATGCTGAATCAGTTCTTTTCATCCAAAGGTTGCCTGGAAGAAATCGCTTTCAGCGATAAGGCCGCCCATTTGTGCAACTTTTGCGGCTTTCTTTCTAGCTATTACTTTGCTTTTTGTATATCATGTTGTATGTTTCTTCCTGTGTTGTACAAAATAAATTTTCTATCTATCTATCTTGTAAATTGCTATATAAATCGATTTTCAAATACAGGTGCTGCCTTCCAGCCGGGAGCAAAGACCGTGATCCCCGGTAAAGTGATTGGAAAGTTCTCCATACGTCTCGTGCCGAACCAGGAACCTGAGGAAGTTGAGAAACTTGTCTTTGATTATGTCAACAAAAAGGTAAGAAATCGAACAATATTAAGTACATTGTTTTACAACAGGCGAAAATCTTCACTACATAGTATAAAATAAAGTCACTTTTCGCCGTCCCTATTTCCCTTTGTATGCTTAGATCTTTAAAACTACGCAACGGATATTGATGCGGTTTTTTTAATAGATAGAGTGATTCAAGAGGAAGGTTTATATGTACAATACATGCATAATATAGCCGTGCGAAGCCGGAGCGGGTCGCTAGTTATATATAAAAGAGAAAAAGACTAATCACAAATCTCTAAAAATGAGCTACGGGTCTGAAACTTTGCATGGGTGTTCCTTTTAGGACGTAGGCGAGCACTAAGAAAGGATTATGTATTCTGTGTTTTTAGGAAATAATTATCATTTTTATAGAGGGTAAACACGCTCGGTGCAGTTAGTACCTAATATATATTCCAAAGTCTTCATATCTCCGAGTATTTTTTTATTTGACGCCTGTGACATAGACGGTTGCGGGTTTGATTCCCACCTTGAACAAATTAATCGTACAAAGATATTTGTTGGAAAGTATATAAGATATAAGTGTTTGATGGAATACTTACATACTTTCCTTTTGTAAAAACATACTCAATACAAACACCCAGACCGGAACAAAACCTCTGTACGACAATTTTTTTTGTTTTTGTTGTTGTTGCTTAGCTTGCGGCTAGATAGCGCTATGTGCAATGTCTTACAATATTTATTAATTGATTTCAGTGGGCGGAACGCGGTTCTACCAACATAATGAAGATAACAGCGCAAAGCGGCCGCTGCTGGACTGAGAACCCTGACGACCCTCATTACCAGGCTGCTGCAAGGGCTACTAAGATTGTCTACCAGGTAACATAGAGTTTAAAACGTTCTACGTCTTAGGGTCATAGCTAACTGGACCCGTTCAGCACCGACGCTGGTCGGATGTCGAGTTTGCGCCGTGCTTGCGCCAAGCTGCCCCCCGATCGCCGTAACTTATGACGCATTAGTCGAGTGCACGTCCAGTTGACGCATACGTCACGTGCACGCAAACAACAATCGGTATTGCCCTAAAATGAAGCTACGCGTAACCGTTACTTTAACTGCACGTCTACTTCACCTACGCGCAACCTACGCGTGAAACAAGCTGTTGCCGTACGAAATTTTTCTAATCTTCCTAGGTGACAATTAATTTGACATTTATGTCACGTCAAAATTTCGCTCGAAACGGCGAGCGCGCGACGATGCACTAACGATTATTAGATCAATAAAATCGGACATAAGTAAAAATGCGCAACTTAGTCAAAAGTGTCATGTAAGCTATTGTTCCTATAGCCAGGTAACCGACCTTTTAGACGGCGGCCATTAAAAATCCCCCCGCCCTAGACCTGTTTTAACAAATCAGTCGAAACTCAGCCGTTCGTGGAGTCGCATGTCTTTGTTTTCGGCACTTTTGTTCGCACTATAACTTCGCTTCACAGTTGTGTGTTTGTGTGGTTCAATTTAGAAAAAACTTTTATTGGATATGGCAGAAGAAGGTATGTACTACATTTTAAAATATTACATGATTACTTTGTCGTATAAAATTTATATTTTTATGTGATATGAAAACAGTTACAATTTAGGTACATTTTTTTGCTTTACTTTTTCAAACAATCGTGTTTTTATGTATATGTCGTGTCTTGTCGGGCTACAACTTTTATAACAATATAATAATTGATTTGTTGGCTATTGTAAATCATAATAAAACCATCCGCCTACGTCCGCCATTTTGTTTTATATGACTTTTAAATTGTACGTAAAAATTACACAATTATTTTAAGTTAATATATTTATTTATTTGTCGTACAGATAATTCGAGAACTATCAAGATATTTACTAGAAGAGCATTGTGGGAGATCTTGAATGAATTCAAGGGCCACAAAATAGAAGAAAAGTTTTCATTGTTTGAAGATAGACTTGTCCAATTGACAAATTGTCCGGAACATGAGAAACATAAAATGGTAAATGGTTTGAAGCACTTTAAAAGTGAATTCAAAAAGAAGTGGAGAGGAGCTTCATACAAAGAAGAACGGTTTTTTAAAAGTAATGAAGTGTGGCTTACATCTTCGATGGAATTACCTAACTGGCCTGAAATGCCCTAACCAAAACCTGGACGTCCAAAAAAATCATTTGAAGATGTGTGTGACCGTAGCAAACGGAGAAAAACAAAAGATCTGCGTGAACAAGTATCTGTCGAGGAGTTGACTTATGCTGCTGGCGTGAGTCAGGGCACTTCAGGAAATAAAGATGCATCAAAAATAATTAAAGAATTAATGGCTTCACCCACCAGAGCTACTAAACTTAGAAAAGTTATTTCTAGTACCAAGAAGCAAACAACTGTAAAAAAATATACGCCAGCAGAAGCACTGGCTATCTTTGTTGAAGGTGATTTCACTAGAAGACAATGGGAAATAATCCACAGATCTGGTAAAGCTATTTACCCATGCTATTCTGTCATACAAATGGCTAAGATTGAATGTTATCCCGAGGAAGAATCAATACATGTCACTGAGACAAGCGCAGAAGTTAAACTTCAAGCATTACTAAATCACACTGCATTGCGCTTGTACAAATATATAGCGGAGGTTGTCAATACGTCATGCACTGAAGAAGAAAAACAAAATATGGTGTTAATTTCGAAATGGGGATGTGACGGATCTCAGCAGACACAATACAAGCAAAAATTCGAAAATCACGGAGATAGTGATGCAAATATTTTTCAAAGCTCACTAGTGCCTCTAAGACTATCTGTTATCATTGAAGAAGAGGAGAAAAAAATCATTTGGCAAAATCCGGTTCCGTCTTCAGTCAGATTCTGCAGACCCATACGTATAAGATTTATAAATGAAACAAAAGATATCACAAAACAAGAAATACAATACATTGAAAACCAAGCCGAACAGCTTCAGGAGACAGAAATTGATGGCAGCAAAATAAAACATAAACTGTTACTTACCATGATTGATGGCAAGGTATGTAATGCTGCTACAGACACCTCATCTACAATGAGATGCTACATTTGCGGACAGACTTCGAAGGATTTTAATAAATTAATTAAAAAAGAAAGTAAAGTAGAAACGTTGAAGTTTGGATTATCAATTCTTCACGCAAGAATTCGATTTTTCGAATCTATTTTACATTTAGCCTATAAATTGCCTTTACAAAAATGGCAAGCACGGTCTACAGAAGAAAAAAGAATTGTAAAAGAGACTAAAGAAAAACTACAAAAAGCCTTTAAAGAGGAAATGGGATTACTCGTAGATGTTCCCAAAGCAGGGTTTGGGAACACTAATGACGGGAACACGTCAAGGAGATTTTTTGCAGATCCGGAACGCTCCTCAAGAATAACTGGCATCAATGTCGATTTAATAAAAAGGTTTAAAGTCATATTAGAAGTAATATCAAGTGGCAATAACATTGATGTAGAAAAATTTGAAGCATACGCAAATGAAACTGCAAAAATATATGTCGATCTGTATGGTTGGCATCCCATGTCACCATCGACCACTACCAATAGACTCCTAATGAAGGGTCTGTAATGTTCACCACGCATAGTAGTTTTAGCTTCTATATCAAAGGGTCCTTTCGAATACAACTTTAGTGGGAACCAAGGAGTGGTGCAGTCGATTACTCGCAGTTTTTTATTATTTTTTGCTGTTGTCGTCGCGAGAATCGGTTCAGAAATGGCGTATTGTTCTATAAAATGGTGTGGGAAAAATAAAAAAACATCCAGCTACCAGAAAGATGGGATAACTTTCCACCGGTAAGTGATTTAAACTTTCATTTTGACTGTCCCAACTGCAAAAGATATCTTGGTAAAAATTGTTCGTCAAATAAAACGGGCTCGCGTTGAAGTCTTTTTGTAGTAAAACCAACACTTTTTTGCGTGTAACAAAACAAAAACTAACCATATTTTGGTGCGAAAATTCAGTTTTAGTACGGACACTAGCGCCTCCACTCAACTGCACAAATAAGTTGGTTTTAAAACAATTTTATTTTTTTGATGCGGTATACACGCAAACTAATTGGTAAGGAACAAATTTGTTTGAAATATCGATACAGCGCCCTCACTCAATAGAAAACGAATTGTGCTATTTTATCAAAAATATTAAGCACGTGTAAGTAGTGGTGGGGTATAAATGAAAAAAATAATATCGATTCGATAAAACTTAGAACTGACATGTTTTGTATTTTACATTAATGAATTTATTTGTCAAAAAGTATTTTAACTGACTTAAAAAAGAAAGGGTTTGCGTATATTTATTCGTCGATTACTCGAAGACAGCTTGAAGATAAGGTGGGTTCATGAATAAAATTAAACGATGTAAGTCGGCTCAGTGGTTAATTATTTATATTTATTTAAAAATAATACATTCGTTGCAGTTTTTTTTTTTTCTATAATTTTATAATACAAACATCGATAAAATCTATGGTATCGATATTTAGTAATTACTTATTACCAACACTATGACATCGGCAGTTACGCCCCCCGCTACCTCATGATTTGGTGAACTACGTCCTGAACAAAAACGAAGCGATGTTGTATCTATTCGGTTATATGATCGATGCATGTCACCAACCATACACAAAATTTTGATACATGGAGGTGAAGTAATAGCTCATGCACTCCTACCTATTGGCCAGTTATCGGAAGAGGCAGCTGAAGCCCGAAACAAACATTTTAGGCAATACAGATTACATTTTTCCCGCAAATTTTCGCGCAGAGACTGCAACATAGATATAATAAACAGACTTCTTTTAAGTTCAGATCCATTTATCAGCTGCAGCAGAAAGACGCAAAATAAAAAAAGACAGCCTTTCTCAAAGGAGGCAATAGAAATGATGTCTGCCAGCACGGTATTTAAAAATAGACAAAGCGAAGACGAAAGTTCCGACGAAGAAGAAGTTGAAGAATCCTAAAAATGTAAAAAGATGTAAAATTTTAAATATATAATTATTATATTGGTCAAACTTTGTGTTTTATTTAATTTAATTGCACATAAAATTATATAAATAAATTAAATATTTTTGTCCGATTTTTTCACTCAAATACTCGTTAGTGCGATGTTTAGATTTGCGTGACGTCTGCGCGCAGTCAAGACGCGCTGCATAAGAATACGGCAATCGGCCCGCAGGTCCAGTGAGCTATGACCACATCGCATTGTTGATGTTAATCAAGCAGGTGTGAAAGTGGTCAAACGCTGACTTTAAATCATCGCTGAATCGTCATCGAATTGAATAGAAATAAGTGAGATGCGAGATGGTGCGACATAATTAGTCGAGTCTATTTATTTTACACAAAATAGTTCCAAGAAGGGATAGAAAATATCATTACAGCCTATTGTGGCAATATCTTTGAACAAAACTTAATTAATCAAAATCTAATTTAAATGTAAGTATCTATTATTTTTTTGTTGAAGATTGATTTCTATCTTTTTTTTTAAATCTTAATTTCTATGATAATTAGAAAATGAAAAAACCAAGACTTAGTCATGGCAGCTAGAGGTTTTATGCAACAGAAATATTTGTGCTATAATAGTGTCATTATCCAGGGAGGAAACAGTCGACTACGTTTATATGGAGAGAGCGCCGGTACCCTTCCACCTTAATCAGTTTTAAAAGGTCGAATCGTCCTCAATCGCTCGATTTGGAACTTACTTTATCTTAACATTTAGTAAAAATAAATGTGTGTTATATAAACGTACAGACGGATCCGGACATGACCCGCGAAGGCGGCTCCATCCCCGTGACGATCACACTGCAAGAGGCGTCCCAACGCAACGTGTTACTGCTGCCGATGGGAGCCGGCGACGACATGGCGCACTCGCAGAACGAGAAGATCAACGTACGGAACTATGTTGAAGGGGTTAGTATTATTTATTTATTTGAAGATCTAATACAACATAAGTATATAATAATACTTATACTAGCTTTTGCCCGTGACCTCGTCCGCGTAGAAGTCGAAAATGGACCAAGGAATCACTGAATTTCACATCAGAATTTCGGAAAATCCTTTCTTATCGGATGCCTCCGTCATACAAAGAACACACCCTCCAACCATCAGCGGTTTAGACTGTGCGTTGATCCGTCAGTCAGTCAATCATTCAGGACAAAGCTTTTTATATTATGTACAGATAGATAGATAAGAAAAACATAAGCCAATTACAGCATCTCACGGGTAGTAACTATGATCTAGCACTACAAATGTAAAAATACAAAATAACGTACAACTAACGTAAGAATCAAACGACCTATGTGGCGCGGTGAGCGAACAGTGCGAACACGCGTCGACGACAGAAGATTGCGGGTTCGATTCCCGCCTCAAACAAGTATTTATAATACACAGATATACATATTTTTAT
The DNA here is from genome assembly GCA_907269075.1 of Idaea aversata. Lineage (NCBI taxonomy): Eukaryota > Metazoa > Arthropoda > Insecta > Lepidoptera > Geometridae > Idaea > Idaea aversata. The sequence continues at coordinate 8,857,877 of OU026084.1, forward strand.
ATACCTTTATACATTTCTTCCTTTGACATGATCGCAGACATTTTTATTATATACAAAAGCGGATGACAAAGGGGGCCCAGAGCCCCCTTAGCCACCATTATACCCTCCCCCCTAGAGGCTCCTAGGGGGGCTGACCCCACTGCTGGTTTGAAAGTTCTGGACTCGGACTCTATCGATATATTATTTGTTTCAGATCAAATTATTCGCCGCGTACTTACACGAGGTCGGTAAACTTCCCAAGAAAGCCAAGTAAAATGTACGAAAAAAAAAAACAGTTTATTTGACATTCCCTTAATACTCTATTTAAGTACAATTATGATTTCTGCATAATGAAAACTCATGATAATGAAGGTGCCTTAAATAAATATAATGTATAATTTACAGTTTTATAATTCAATACAGTTTTAGTATTTTTTATTATGAGTATTTTTAGTTAGGTATCGAATATGTAAATTGTTATTTTACATAATAAAGATTGTATTATTTTATTTGTGTTTTGATTTCATAAATTTATCAGAGTTTTCTGCTGTGTTAGTGTTATGCATAGTTGGCATCATTACATAGTATAAAACAGTCGCTTTCCGCTGCCTATGTATGCTTTGATCTTTAAAACTACGCAGCGGATTTTGATGAGGTTTTTTAAATAGATAGAGTGATTCAAGAGGAAGATTTTGGTACAATCCACGGTTAAAAGTCTCTGCCCACCGTAACGTTTACAATCCTGTGCAGCACTATTTGAACATTATAACAACGTAACCAGTGGATCGAACCCACGTCGGTTGGTGTAGCGGGTGGCGGCTTATACCTCTCGGCCAACTAAAAACATAACTAACATGTTGAAAATAATAACCACACTGAGTACCTACTTTTTATTCAAGTATTTAAGTTTGTGTGTAACATCTATTAGAAGAAGGTCGCAACTCCAATACTTGTTGATAGTATTAATGTAGCAAACTGATCATTTACTTATGACCCTTACTTACTGTACATAAACAAAAGTACCACGCAAACGAAGTCGCGGGCAACAACTAGTTTTGATTAAATCGAAGTTGGTGTTATGCTTAGTTGGTAATTTTGCGTAAGTGGTGGTTTCGGATTTAGGCGTTTTGTGGAAAGATGTTTTTTTTTGCGTGTATGGTGTTATGCGTTGAAAGGGTTTCAATCACATAGTGTAAGTCATCTACCCATCTACCGGGTTATCAGGTTAACCTCGTAGGTGTAAAACTGCTATCAGGGTTCCAACCGCGCTAAGTGCGTCGGCTTCAAGCCGACGTCGATATCCTCGCCTCACACTGGGTGGAATTTTGAGTCTGCCTTTGAAAGGAATTTTGAAAAATTAAGTTTTCTTTTTCGTTAGTTTTAAGTCTGCAGGATTGTCGGGGACATTAAAACATTCAAAAATAAGTGATTCTGGTTATGTTATTAAAATAAACAAAGGCATATTTTGTGGTTTTTAACTAGGGGTAATAAACTGAAGATTTTATGATTTGTTGCGGTTGCAGTTCAGTTAAAAGTCACTTTGAACTCAACTGGATCAAATAAAATAAAATGCATTTATTTCAGATAACCAAGATCCATATGAATTTAAAATTAAATCAAATCAAAAATACATAGTATTAAACAAAGTCACTTTCCGCTGTCTGTCCCTATGTATGCTTAGATCTTTAAAACTAACGCAACGGACTTTGATGCGATTTATTAGATAGAGTGATTCAAGAGGAAGGTTTAAATGTATAATACGTTTCATAATATAGCCGTGCGAAGTCGGATCGGGTCGCTAGTATGGTATATGGGGTGACAAGTTTGAAAGGTTAGGAACCACTGGCTAACTGGACCTCATTTTTAGGGTTCCGTAGTTTATATCTACACTAATATTATAAAGAGGAAAGATTTGAATGTTTGTTTGAATTGAATAGGCTCAGAAACTACTGGAACGATTTTGATGAAACTTGGTATGAGGATACATTGATTCATTGGAAGTTTCATAGGCTATTTATCCCGATATTCCCACGGGATCGGGAGTTACGCGAGTGAAACTGCGGAGCGGAGCTATTTGACTATAGTGTTCTTAGAATTTCTTGCTAGTCTACACTATATCTACACTGATATTTTATAGAGGAAAGATTTTTTGTTTGTAACTAATAGGCTCCGAAACTACTGGACCGATTTTGATGAAACTTGGGATGAGGATACATTAGACCTACTTCACTACATTGTATAAAATACAGTCACTTTTCGCCGTCCCTATGTCACTATTTCCCTATGTCCCTTTGTATGCTTAGATCTTTAAAACAACGCAACGGATTTTGATGCGGTTTTTTTTAATAGATAGAGTGATTCAAGAGGAAGGTTTATATGTATAATACATGCATAATATAGCCGTGCGAAGCCGAGGCGGGTCGCTAGTATATTATAAAGCTGAAGAGTTTGTTTGTTTGTTTGAACGCGCTTATCTCAGAAACTACTGGTTCGAATTGATAAATTCTTTTTGTGTTGGATAGCCCATGTATCGAGGAAGGCTATAGGCTACTTTTTATTTTGATATTCCCACGGATCGGAACTTACGCAGGTGAAGCTGCAAGGTGCAGCTAGTATTTAAAAAATAGCTATTATTATATAGCTAAATAAATATTAAATAGCTATTATTAATAGCTAGTATTTAGTATTAATTTTAGCACCGTATCTATTGGCGTAGTCTGAATGTACAACATTGGGTTTTCCAATATTCTGCATTCATACTTCTTAACGCTCATATCAACCAATCATTCTAACTAACAAAATAACCTGTATGAAATACTAGGTAGTAATGTCAATATCTTTGGATTTTACGTCGTCTTCGCTTACAATAGTGACCGACCGACCTCGATCTGTCTGCAGTTCGACAAGCCATTGTTTTTGAAAAATTAAACCGGCCAAGTGCGATTCGTGCAAGTGCAAGGGTTCCGTATCTACCATTCTGTTTTTAGTATTTGTTGTTATAGCGGCAACAGAAATATTATAATCTGTGAAAATTTCAACTTTCTAGCTGCTGGCTATATGGTTCATTACATACAGCCAAGTGACAGACAGACAGTCGAGTCTTAGTAAAAGGATCCAGTTTTTACACTTCAGTTACGGAATCCTAAAAACAGACATGATAACATTGGTGCCGCGGGGTCACTATTCCAGCACCTTTCTTTAACGTAACATTTTTGGCACGACTATATATGCACGACGATATATACCTACACGGAACTGCACTCCTAAACTAAAATCATGGACGTTGGCCACACTGCTGCCGAACTTAAATATTGTAGAACATTTTACACAGCGCCATCTAGGTTCAAGCTAAGCGACTAGGCTTGTGTTATGGGTGCTAGATAACGGATAGAATACATATACTTATACTATTCTTTTGTAAATACCTATATACTAGACGACTCAGTTTGTACAATGCTCACCATGCCGGACTGCCAAACACAGGGTTTCGGGTTCGATTCCCGCTTCAGACAAGTATTTATGCTTAGATATTTGTCTGTGGTCTGTGTTTCTATGTATTCTATGTATATATTTACAAAAGAAAAGTATATAATAAGTAGTATATCCATGGTCTAGCACCCATAACACAAGTCTAGTTACTTAGCTTGGGGCTAGATGGCGATGTGTGGAATGTCCTGCAATATTTATTTACTTATACATACAAACACCCAGACCAGAAACAAATATCTATACTAGGTACATAAAATAATTGTGTGAGGCGGGAATCGAACCAGCAACCTTCTGCATCGCAAGCGGGTGTTCGTCCGACGCGCCACAAAGGTCGTTTCGTCAAATGGAACTTGGCTTGGCAAATCTGCGGCATGTCAGAACAGATGTGGGCAAAAACCACCACGGACTGGGTCCCGAACAGCAGGCGACTCCGCGGCTGACCCAGAAAGAGATAGCGGGACGAGTTGGACTCGCATCGTATGGACTGACTGAACCCAGCTGGCCTGTAGCGTAGCAAAAGGAGGGGGTGTACCGCCTGGGCGCCACCATTAGGAGGGCGGCAAAATTGGGAAAAAAATACTTTGTACCGTCAGACATTTTTATTTATGACAGACTAGACAGAGACCAGTGGAATGAGGGGAGGGAAGCCTTTGCCCTGGACCGTCCTGAAGGCCAATTCTCGTAAATAACATTGTTCAAATTACATTTCAATATCATTTCGATTGCATTTCAATCACAAATAATACCCTCAAAGTAGCTCAAAATACCCTCAAAGTTAGCTTTTTGTAAAATATAACTGACTTTAAAGGTATCTTTTGCAATCGAAATGCAATCGAAACGATATTGAAATGTAATTTAAACAATGTTATTTACGAGAATTGGCCTTCTGGGCGCCACCATTAGGAGGGCGGCAAAATTGAAAAAAAAAAAATGCTTTGTACCGTCGTCAGTCAGACAATTATTTTTCAAGAAGATAGTTTGAAATAAATATTTTTCGCTAAATTCTTTTACATCGTTACGTTTATTATTACCAACATTATTATTTTATGACGTGAGAAGGGCGGCAAACTATGACTCCGCCCCGGGTGACACAGACCAACACTAGGCTAAAAATAAATAAAATAATATATTTAATAACCGATACTTTACCTACACTAATACGTATGTCTGCATCTATCTATCACCTTTATGCCCCAAGGTTTGCTGGAAGATAACTCTATGTTCGATTTAGGTCGCCTTTGTACATATTTTCGTTATTTATTGTACACTTAATATTATAAAGAGGAAAGATTTTTTGTTCGTTTGTTTGTTTGTAACAAATAGGCTTCGAAACTACTGGACCGATTTTGATGAAACTTGGTATGAGGATACATTGATTATCTTATTTACTGTCACAAATCGGATAGAATTCTTATATAGGAAAACTTTTTTGTAAATAAGTATGTAGGTAGGTATCTATATTACCTACACACAGAAACACTCGATCAGACCACAATAAATATAATAATAATATGTTTACAGAAACTATCTGTAAATAAAAAAATATCTGTACACAAATACTTGTTCGTCGGCGGGAATCGAACCCGCAACCTTCTGTGTCGCAAGTGGATGTTCAGTTTGCCCACGCCACAAAGCTCATCGCAATATTAAATCGATACATACCTACCCCAGACTACAGCTACCTACCTACTCGATATTCTTCTGAAATAAATACATGGATAGAAGCATATACTTAGAGTAATTTGAACGCATTATTGCATTCACAGGTAAATAAAAAATTAAAACTTTTATTATAAAAACAATGGCACAATAATTAGCCTAAATGTTGAAAGCGGTATCATCCGGGCAACTATAGCCTTACGCTTTATCTACCTCTCCATACAAACTATTATAAATGTAGTCGACTGTTTTCTCCCTGGATAATGCAACTAGAGCAAATATTTTTGGTGCACAAAACTAATAACTGCCATGACCATGCCCCTATGTTTTGTTTTTTTTATTTTTTTAATCTTAATTTCTATGATATATTTGTGCTAGTGTCATTATCCAGGGAGGAAACAGTCGACTACGTTTGTATGGAGACAGCGTAGGTACTAGGTACCCTTTCACCTTATTCTCATTAACTATTCTAGTTAATTGTTTGTTGATTATATATTAGTACATCTTTGTATGGGGATTTACTGTTTACTAGTATAGATAACTGTAGGGAAATTCTACAAAATGATGATAAACTCTTGTCAACGGAATTTGAAGGAGGTAAGGGGAAAAATAATAATAAATTACTCAATGTTTATCCGGAATTGAATTACAAACTATTCAATAAGTATAAACAACTTCAAAACATTACGAAATAACCAAAATTAGATTTTAATCTTCTTCTCTGTCCTGCCCTTTTCCCAATTCAGTTGGGGTCGGGCCTCCTTGTATGTTAGTGCCAGGTAGGTACTAAAATTCTATTGAAATAAAATAATAAATTATGTAAGGAGCTAAGGTAAGGAGCTAAGGTAAGGAGGTATAGGTAAGTAAGTACAGAAAATATGATAAGATGATAAGATTTAAAAAAAAAACAAAAGTAAATCAATTTGCAAAGTGGACTAGTAAGTAGGTACCTACCATTCGGTCACACTCATAAAAAATTTCATTCGCATGTCGGAAAATGGCTTGCAATAGATTTCAGTTTAAAAAGGACATAAATGATTAGTACAAAATGTATTGTAATTAACAAAATATTTATTCATTAAGTTCCTACACATAAAATTCTTCGAGTTAAAACTAACTAGTAAGGAGAGTTCATAGCTCATTAGTGAAAACTTGTTCTTTTCTATAAATCAGCTCAATTGAAACATTTAAGTAAAATAAAAATTGAAAGACCCAGTCATAACTCAGTACGTCCAAGTTATCACCCATTAGAATTTGTGTAAAAAAATCCCATACTAATCACATTGCTCAGGAGACAATTGGGTCTTATTTTAAAATTTCCCAGTTGTTCCCAAAGGGATTGGTCGAGAAAAAAAAGAGATGGCTTAGGGATACTGCGATCGTCTCATAAAACCACAGGGTCCAGTATCCCCCAGACGATCGATCGTCAATCTCCGTACATAGTAAAAACCTCTATTTATTTAGTTTATTAAGTATTTTGAAGTAGGTTAACAATGTATAAATTAACTACATTATTATAAGGCAGCTTACCAAAGTAGGTTATAATCGATAAATAACAGTTACCAACCAACCATACATACAAATTTAACGGTTAAACAATAGGCCGGGCAAGATTAATTTATTTAAACGATACCAAAATGTATTTTATTTTGGGCGTATCACTGTACAGTCGAAAGTTATGTGTTTTTTGTTTTACCTGTCGGTGTCATCGGGCTGTGCGCAAACGCATACCAGTTTACAATAAAGAGGATAGCGACTGGCCGTCATTCAGTCAGTCTGCGAGGGACCACGGTACGCTCCGCCGCGTGAGACGTGGCGACTACTTCACGAGATTTAAATTCTAAATATCAACGTGACCTTTTTTAATTGAAGAACTTAAAACATCAATCTACAACGACGAAGGAAGCTCATAGTTTTTTTTTTGGTGATTTTGGCTTGATACGGTGAGTCGATATTTATGTACCCGTATTATTTAATCATTGATTAGATTGTTAAGCTAACTAACGTAATTTCTAACAGCTAAAAACTAATGCTAATAAACTCTACCAGTAAAGTATTGTGCAGCTTGTGACACCATACTTTGTGTTTGTACCGGCAATATAGGTAAACAAACTTGCCGATCGAGAGATTTTCTCTACCTGCGAGCTCCTTACTTATGGGCATACATTACGATAGTTATACGTAACTTTGAGAGGTATCTTTAAAGTTTTTCAAGATATTTTTATGTCACTATTTTGTTTGTGGATTGAGTAATTCAGTCCATATGCGTCAGTGACGATTCTATAGTGTTCGCAGCGCACCGCTTTCTAATTCAGTACAATAAAGACGAATTTTCGCAACTATTGTGTTGGAGTAAGCACACTGTGAACTATCATTTATTCTGTGACTTAAATAACCGCAATGATTTGCTACACTTTCTATCGATAGTGTGGTGTTTACTTATTAACTTAGCTAGCTGCGCCCCGCAGTTTCACCCACGTAAGTCCCAATCCCGTGAGAATAGAACCCCAGCTATCTACAAACCGAGGTTTATCGCGATCGGTCCAGTAGTTTTTTGCGTGATGAAGTAACAAACTAACACACAAACTTTCACATTTAGGTACAATATTAATATAAGGTTAGCACATTGTAGCTCTGAAATAAATGAACCATTACGTTTTCTTTCTTTCTATCTGAAACCTGAAAATGTTCTGTAAGTCTTAACTATATGTTTCATGAAAATCGATTCAGCTGTTTATGAGTTAGGTATGTCCCAATATCAATCGGGGGCTATTTTTATATAATCTGACAAAAAAAGTTGTTGTTTTATAAACCACTTTTTATATGCTAAGTACTAAAGTAAGTACATGTCCACTTGTTTATGCACAGAGATATTAAGTTAAAGATCACGGACAACAAGATAAAGTCCATTTTACATAAATAGATATAATGATAGTATGAAGCGACCTTAGTGGTGAGGTGGGCAAACCTACGAGAAGGTCGCGGGTTCAGTTTCCACTACCGAACAAATATTTAAATCTACAGATATCGCTAGGTCTTGTCATTCTCCCTGAAATGCATAAAGAATAAATATTTGAAATACCTAATGGTTTTTTTTATCTAAGAAATGTTGACAATTACCGCGAGGGTCATTTTGCTAAATTACAAACATTTTTACTGTAATTATTGTACGTGTTTTGTTTTGCTTACTTTTTAAATGGAAGAGCATAATTATCTTGTATAGTAGGTACCTATACTTACGGACTTAATTACTGCTTTAAAGTAGGTATAGTCACATTGTTTGTTATGTATCCAGGCAGTCTTTTAAATTTGAATTTAAACGTTCCCCTTACTAGGCAAGCATCCTCGCCCATATGGTCGCGACACCATGAGGTGAAATGAGGTCAAATGCAAGCCAATTTTACGTATAGTAATCGTCAAATCCTCTCCATCCTAAGGTTGCCTGGAAGAGACCGCTTTCAGCGGTAAGGCCGCCTATTGTGCCACTGTTTTTTTAAATTTAAACGAATAATAATTGTGTTGTCATTTTCTGTAACTTGTGTGTGCAATAAAGCGTTCTATCTATCTATCTATCTATCAATCAGCCGATACGAGTACACGTCTACTGCTGGACATAGGCATCCCCCAAACGACGCCACAAACAGCGATAGACGAAACCCGGTGGGACCGACAATGTTGTCGGTTCACCAGCAGCTGGTCTCCCAACACTCCGTTTTGTGTTGCATCGCGGCCGCCACTCGAGAACCTTTACTCCCCAGCGGTTGTTAGTTGTGCGAGCTATATGACCTGCCCATTGCCACAAAACTTCAGCTTACTAATCCTGAGAGCTACGTATAGTATAGGTTTAGAATTAAGGTTAGTTGATATACTAACAAATTTTGGCAAAAATCGAAATATGGCCATATCTTTTGATCGCGTTGACTGTTATTTTTACACCTTATAGCGACCACATACCTAAGACGATATAAATTTTAACTTGATATCTCGACCCGTTCCCGAGGAAAAGGGTCTCGACAGACAGACGGACAACCGAGTGATGCCATAAGGGTCCTGAAATACAATAGTTCCAGAATTACAATAGGAAGTCATTATCATTTCGGAACTTTTTTTACCTAATTAGTCATGTGTCCATCTACTTATACTACCTATCATAGTTTATTTATTATGGGATGTACCTTATACTTAAACTTAGGTACTTATCTTATTATGAAAAAAACATAGAAAAACTCGAAGTAGAAAAATAAGAAAAACTAGTTTACAGTATCTAGGAAATATAATTGCGTTTGAAATAAATGCAACCTAATTGAAGATTGACGTATTAGCTCAGGATCTAAGTAGGTAAATACCGGTTATGTAAGATTTATGAATAATGAATTGTTGAAATGTTATTTGCAAGGATTTTAGTCAAGGATATTAATATTAACTTAAGCCGAGAAAAAAATGCATCATGCTTGTTACACTGTGGTTCGTATCAGTGTGGTTGCACTTGACAATCCGGCTCTTATACCTACATACGTTTGTACAGTTAGCAACACAATGGCAGACCCATCGTAAAGTTATTTTTCTACTCAAGTAGGGCTTTAAAGTCCTGCTTGAGTTGAAGGACTTTAAACTTAAACTAAACCGTGACCTTAAAGTCCTACTTAATAATTTCAGTATATTTTACTACTACTACCAGTCCACTACCATCCCATCGCAGTAGCCGGAGAAGTTATCTCCTGTAGTTTATCAATAGTTCTTGCCAAGGAGAGCCTCCATGGCTACATTTTATAGTGTAGAAGGGGTATATACTAATCACAGTAGTGTTGGTGCCCATATCATACTTTGATTTCAAACTTGTTATTGTAGGGAATTTTCGTATTGGTTTCGGCTCCACGCACGCCTTCCAAAAGTCCGGGGCTCCGTAGCCCCGTATGATATGGGACAATTTTACAAGGGTCTACAATTCTGTTGCCGACTGTACCTATTGTTAGCCTGTGTTAATAATCATTGGTATGCTATTCATGTACTTCGAGACGAGGTTCTTATGCAAACGTTACGCTCGCACCAGCTCCTCAAGACTGACCTCGTATACCTCTGAAAAAAAGAACAAGTAGGTAGGTACATTTATGAATATCGAGGTCGCCAGAAATATGGTCGAACCAATACAGATTTTAGTCATGTAGGTTGGAAGAAGTGTTTCTTTGTGCATTGACATCTTGAGTCTCAGTTAAATTGTTTTGTCAGTGAACCGTTAGAGAAGTAAACAATTCAATGAATGCAACCAAGCTGCTCGAAACCGCTCGAATATCCGGCTGTACCTACGTAATATAACTCGTGGGATACAATTATACCACGTTGATTTAGAAACTGCAATTGAGTGTAATTTCCTCTATCAAATTATGTTACACTAGCAGCGCTCTGCAGTTTCACCCGCGTAACTCATGATCCCGTAGGAATATCGGGATAAAAAGAAGCCTATGCTATCCCCAATGAATCAATATATTTTCATACCAAGTTTCAATAGGTCTAGTAGTTTCAGAGCCTATTCGTTACAAATTTAAAACACAAACATAATAAATAAGAAAACTTTCCTTTATTTTTATAGTTTAAACTAACTTTCAGGACTATTCTTTCAGGACTTTCTAACCCCCGGGACTTCGTCCGCGTAGGGGTTTTATTTTTAGCCTGATTAGTCCATTGACTTGAGGAGTGCTTTGATATATTTTATTTTAAATTGTATTTAATGTATAAACCATTCGGTTACAAAGTTTTGTTACATTTGGTGGGCCAAAGGTGCAAGTTCACAAGTTTAAGTAAACTAGTATTATCACCTATAAAAGTTTTTATATCAATATTTTTACCGCAGTTATTGTTTGATAAATACGTCGAGTATTGACACGGTTAGGCAGTCCGGTTATTGTGTAACAAATGTGCCGAGGATGACGTGTGTCTCGACTTTCGCCACAGACCTCCCCACGCGTTGGTTTCCAAGGAAATTCGAGTAGATATTCGGTACGGCTTCTTGTTACAGCTATGACCCGCTACGGACATTGTCAACAATCCAGGGAAACCCTATGACGCACAAGATTTTTCAGCTTTACTTCTTGGTCAGCGAATACTAACGATAATAAGTTCTAATTATAAATTCTAACTAAAAAAAACATAGGGGCATGGTTATGACAATTATAAGTTTAATGCACCAAAAATATTTGCTCTAGTGTCATTATCCAGGGAGTAAACAGTCGACTACGATTGTAATAGCTTGTATGGAGAAAGCCCCCGGTCCGGTACCCTTTCCTCTTGAGTCTAAGTGCTACAAGGGGCGGCCTTATCGCTCAAAGCAATCTCTTCCAGGCAACTTTTGGATGGACAAGAAGTTGAGATACTGTTATATAAACCTTATATAGAAACATCATTGTTACCGACAATTTACGGTAAATTCGCGACTTCGCGAGGCTATATTATGTTTTTATCACATTTAAATGACTTACCGTAAATAAAGATAAAACAAACTGTGATTGAAATGTAAAACCCCACAAATGTGACAAATCCATTTGTATGTAAATCGTTCCACATTATGATTGAAGTATGTGACTTGGTAGTAAATTAGTTCATTAATTAATGGATTTGCTGCATTTCTTAGTGTTTCTAGTAATTATTATTAGGTACTTACGGGATTAATTAGAATAGAATAGACATTATTTGACAAACACACACCATAGACACAAATAAGAAACAGTAAGAGATAGTTATAGAGAAAAGTAATACAAATAAGAAACATTAACGAGATAGTTACAGAGAAAAGTAAATACAAAGAACAGACAATAAAAATAAAAAGTATCTGAGAATTAGCTAACTAAGCAATGCTCTTACGGTGAAGGAAATATGGTAAAATCTGTGTAGTTGTCTCCAAACGTATTCATGAATTCTTTCTTCTGGACACGGTCGACTAAGCAGTAAAGGTGGTATAGGTTTTAGGCGAGCCTACTCTATCTATACATGTTCCATGTTGCTGAGCTTGAATAAATCTACACTAATATTGTAAAGAAAAAGATTTTTTTGTTTGTTTGTTTTCTATAGGCAAACAAACAAAAAAATCTCTGTCAAAAAATGTTCTGTTTGTTTAAAGGGCAATTATATAATTATTACTTACTTATTAATTATTACTTAATGCTACATTTGAAGTTAGGAAGTTAGTTAAACCTACGGGTACAATCGGAGTCAGAATTGCAGACCCACCGTAGAGCTCCAAAACTGCTACTATTAGAATTTTTTCAACTCAAGCAAGATTCTAAGGTCTTGCTCGAGTTAAAGTTTAAAGTCTTTCAACTCATGAATTTATTAGACAAATATCTTACTAATATTATAAAGCTGAAGCTCAGGAACTACATACTTGTTCGAATTGAAAAATTATATTTGTGTTGGATAGTCCATTTATCGAGGAAGGCTATAGGCTACTTTTTATCCCGATATTCCAACGAGATCAGGAGTAACGCGGGTGAAACCACGGAGCGCTGCTAGTTATTAGAATAAAAACTTTCTAATAATAGTAATTTTAGAACTCTACGGTGCAATTCTGACTCAGACCGTACATAAATACGTACCTACCTACTTCAGTCACATGCATTTTTTCATGATTATGTCGATAACACGTACTTACCCGTGTTTATTGTGATAACCGTTATGGGGTTTTCCATGCTGGACTCAGTCGTTTATGCAATTAACCTCGGTTTACGACAAATTGCCTTATTTATTCATCTGAAGTGCGCCGAGGCCGCCCGCGCTCGTACCCTGTTACTCATCGACACATCTCTCTACATCCGCATATGATTTTATTTTATTTATTTATTTCTTACATATTTACAATGCCATTGCAGTTGCCCAAAGCGACACTCAATGTAGAAAGTAGGTACCTATATGATAACAAGCTTATAAACTGAACCAATCTAATTCATGTGTCATCGTAGGTAGGTAGTATACCTTTATGCTCGTCCTGTGATCTATTTGTTAGGTTTCCGTACCTAAAATGGTAAAAAAAGGTACCCTTAAAAGATCACTTTCTTGTCAGTCTGTCTGTCTGTGTGTTACCAGTCACCACCGATTTTTTTTTAATTATTTAGATTATCCAGCTGCATAAATCATCGAATAATCTTCTTGTGACCAGTCAATGTCCTTCATTAATTTCTCTATTCACTGGACATTCGTGGAATTGCAAAGCAATGTGGGCAGAATCGCCATCAAGAATTGAATTGAACCAGATTGAACCTTTGTGAACTTCACCAACGGATACGAATAAACATCTATATTCGCTCACATCGTAATATCTGGTTCACTAATGTAGGGCTCTATACATATATAGCGGTCATGATTGAATGCATGCACTGCACTTGTAAGATTTAACTACCATTGCAATTTATAACGGTTTCGTCTTCTGTAAAGTAAAATAATGTAATCTGAGAACTCAGTTTTCTGCTGTGAGATTATGGCAGAATAAAAGATAATCACCCACTAATTATCGATAACTAGCGCGACTTCGTCCGCGTATGGATAGAATTCTCCAAAAAGCCTTTCTTTCTCTTAACCAAAAGTGGAGGCTCACTGTTAAATATTGAAATAATATCCTTTAACTTTAGGATTCGTTGGATTTTAAAGCCCTGCTTGAGTTGAAAACTGAAAGTTTTAGAACTCTGTTCATTTTTGTTACCGAATGTAGCTAGATCACGTTTTGTGTAAGTAGGTAGAGAAGTGTTTCGTGTTATAAATGAACCATTGCGTGAGTAAGGTAATCCGATTTTCTTGCAAAGAAATTACTAAGACCCGGGAAAATAATACTATGAAAAGCCTCAATGCCGTATGAATGATTTATTACTAACATGTAGGTACACATTTAAACACCTACAGATAAGAACATAGCTATAAAGATCAGTGGTAATAAGTAGGTACCTATTAGGTATTATAACTTCAAACAGATCTAGTTATTTTGATGTTGGACTCTATGGTGGACTGTAAACTCAAACTCTACCTGTAACTGAAAAGTACTTAATTAAAAAATATTCTTACAGGATACAAAATGTTGAAGCTAGCCGGAGTTGTACTGCTCGTGCTATCAACTGTAAACAGTCAATGCTTCGACAAGGACGATGCTACGACGAAGTTGAATCCAGACGCGCGGTCTTCTCTCTACCGCGGTCAACTGGAATTTACTTTAAACCTGTTCAATAAGTAAGATACTTATTTGATTTACTAGTTTATTTACTAGCATGCGCGTTGCGGTTTCGCCCGCGTGAGTTCTAATCAATATCGGAATAAAGTAGCCAATGTGCTAATTCAGATGTCCAGCTTTCTACATACTCAGTTTCATCGTAATGGGTCCAGTAGTTTTGCGTGAAGGAATATACACATATACTTTCACATTTATAATTGAAATATTTCTATATTTACCTACCTAAAAACATAGTGTAGTGTGTCTGATAGGGACTGGCAGACTAAGAAAAAAGTAGTTAAAAATACCTAGGTACTTTTTAGTTTTAAAGTAGCCTAAGTTAAGTACCTATGTGTTTTACCAGAAATTCTATCTATGAAGTTTCATCGCAATTGGTCTCATTAGATTTAGTAGGATATCATTCAACAAATTCTCGTTGTATAGTCTTTATTTCAATTCAGGAAACTTACAAGCCACCTTCATGTTTTCATTATTTATATTTTAATATAATTTAGGAATGACAAACTTGCACGCATACATATGGATTTAATTAAAGACGAATTGTATGATTTTATTTATAGAATTAATGAAGCTGTGCCGGATGACAATATTTTCTTCTCTCCCTTCTCTGTGTACCACTCACTGTTGCTTGCGTACTTCGCTGCTGGTGAACAGACCGAGCAGTCCTTGAAGAGGTCTCTGAAAATTGCTGAGAACATGGTAAATAATCTAGTTAATTGTACCAAACGAATTTTTTTGCACCTAGAAATACTTTGAAGTGGCGTTTACTCTATTGTATAATGAAGAAAAAGAACAGGAATACAGGAATCAATACTAAGAGGTAAAGTTCATCAAACGACAGGTCATGGAATTTTAAACCAATAAAAAATCGTGAAAATTCGCCTTCGGCAAATTCAATTCAACATTCCGGGATTTAACATTTTAGCAATATCAACATTATGATAGTCAAATGCATTTAGCAAATTTAACGATGGGTGTCGCGGAATGCAGCGGGTTATTCATAATCTTGGTACCAAAGATTCGTACGAATTTACGTAGGAAAATTAAAAATGCTGTGTCCTCCCGTTCGCCGGTGTGCGTTTACCCTTAGTCACAACTAGTTAAAAATATTTATCAATCAATTTCTTATATAAAAACTTCTGTGTTTGTATGATTATTAGCCTAGTTTGTCAATTTTTGGTTAAATGTTTTTTTTACTTGTCCTGTTGTGTTCCACTGCTACGCAAAGCCCTACCCCAATTTCCCTCTATTGTTTGATGTTAATATAGGTAAATTAATGATAGTTATTACTTGTATTAAAAAAGTGGCCATATCTAATAACTTTACTAATTAATCATCTTTTTATTATCCCAGGACAAGGTCAACCTTATGACAGCGTACAAGGTTGACAAAAACGCTCGTTTGACGAACAACAACAGTGACAGCTACGAGTTCACAAGCGCCAACAAGATGTTCGTGGCGAATGAGCTGCAAGTGAGACAGTGTATGCTCGACCTCTTCGGTGAAGATATTGAAGCACTGGTCAGTATACATACTAAATCAATGCCATACCCGTGGTAAACTATACATGTAAAATGCTTTGTCTTGACTAACTGACGGATCAACGCACAGACTAAACCGCTGATCGTAGAGACCTGAAACTTGGAAGGTGTGTTCGTAGGCATCCGATTAGAAAGGATTTTCCGAAATTTCATGCTTTAGGGGGTGAAAAAGGAGGGCAAAGTTTGAATGGGACTTTAGTCCAATCTACTTACATTTTTTCGACTTTTACGCGTATGAAGTCGCGGGCAAAAGCTAGTATAGAGATGAAAGTCTATGTTACTCCCAAGGATTTCATTTATATTCTTAAGTACCAAGTTTCATAAAAAATATTGGTTCAGTACTTTGCAAAACAAAAAATCTTTCCTCTTTATAATATTAGTGATAAAGATGCCTTCGGCCGCATACGAAACCGGAGGCTCGTAATCAGTTATCAAAGAAGAAAAAATCCTATTCGTTCGAAACCAGTTTCTTAACAAGAGGTTTTTTTCCTAAAACGAAACCCGGTTTCGAAAGAGGAAAATGAGTTGCGAGACAGCATTTCTTTTTATCTTCGTTCGTAACCAGGTTCATGTCCTATTTCTTTAAGATTAGTGCAGATTGACTGTCTGACTGACTACGACTAGTGTATAGTGCTAGGGAAATTACAATTTTGTTTCATACAAAAGACTTCAACGAGGTGCTTTTTAAATATGACTTTTTTGAATTAGAAAGTATTGATTTTATTTACCGATTCTTTTCTTCTATATATTCCAAAGTTTTTGATGCTGATTATAGAATAATGTAATTATTTTTCCGGTAAGTTAAATCGTGAACCAAAAAATAAATGTTTCAAGCACCTACAATATCGTGAAAACAGAGTAGTAAGTCTTCGTAATATATAACAAATATGTTAATGAGGAAAAAGATGTTAGCCGTAAACAAAGACCTTCAGGTATAATAGATGACTATTCCTGTACCTATGCCATAAGTATATTTATTTATCTGATGACCGCACGTTTTTCTTATTCACTCAACTGTCCCAAACAGTAATAAACTAAAATAATGCCTAACTATGTCGGTCATTCCATTTTACAGAACTTCCGGGAAAACCCTTCAGCTGCTCGCGATTACATCAACAATTGGGTGTCACGTGTAACAAAGAACAACATTAAAGACCTTCTTCCCGTAGACGCTGTCTCTGAAAATACGAAGCTGGTGTTGGCTAATGCTGCCTATTTCAAGGTACAATCAACGTTCAAAAGTCCACTGACACAATCCAGCACTATTTGAACATTATAACAACGTAACCTGTTGATCGAACCCACGTCGGTTGGTGTAGCGGGCGGCGGCTTATACCACTCTGCCAAATAAAGCCATGGCTAACATGTTGAAAATAATAATCACACTGAGTAAATTCAAGTATTTATGTTTGTGTGTAACGTCTATTAAAAGAAGGTCGTAAGTTGAATATTTATTTATATACTAGCTGCGCTTCGTTTTTATTGTAATTTTTGGGAGTTACGAATCTGCTGAGTTGTAATCAGAGAATAAGAGAATAACTGGAACGGTGCCGTTTCAAGCAAAACTTTAAAAAAATACAGTATTTTCCTGCATAAAATATAAGAGTGACCATCAAAGGGATCAGAAATAAACGACTTTTAAACGGCAGAGTAACGGACACACTGTATTACAATGATCGAGTTTATCAATGTTTATTTCTCAGGGTGTTTGGGCTTCGAAATTCCCTGCAGAAAGGACAAAGAAGGAAGCGTTCTTCGTGTCTGAAACTCGACAGACTCTTGTGCCTTTCATGAAGCAGAAGGGGACTTTCCATTACAGTAAGTTCACATTCTTACTCTTTGAACTAAACTACTGTTTAGGGTTCCGTACCTCAAAAGGTAAAAAAAGGAACCCTAATAAGATCACTTTCTTGTCTGCCTGTCTGTTTTAAGTCAAAATCAAGCAGCGATGGATACATATTTCTGCCTTTTGCCATGGAGACCTTGGCCCCGTAGGGGCCCGAAGCTTTAGATTTTTATAAAACTATTCCAAAATTATTAGTACTAGCATCAGGTGACCAAAGGGCTGACTGCTACTTTGGCCAACGGATCGGTCAAAGTAGCAGGCAGGATCGGTCGGCGTCTTTTGGGCATGTGACTCTACTTAGCGGGAACACCTGTTCTTTTGTAATAGGCCTTTCAGTGAAGTTATTTATTTATTTATCGTATGGCTAATTATGTTGCTCTACTTCAAAGCTTTACAGTTTTCAGGTACACTATCGCGTCCTTAGTTAAGTTTGTAAAATCCTCCGCTTGCCCGTGGTATTTGGTTAGAGGACAGTCAAATACCATGTGGTGTACAGTCTGTTCGAGAGCTCCACATTGGCATACTGGCGAATCGCACCAGTTCCATTGTGCCATAAGTAAGCACAGTTCCCAACTCCTGTCCTTATCCTATTCAACATGCACCAAACGCGTCGGAGCTCCTCAAAGCCAGCAGGACGTGCCCCGAGATTAGGCTTGAAGATATCGTCACCTGGGAGAGTGAAGTGAATCTATATATTTAGAGCCATCAATGGTGACAAAACTAGAATTTGTTCCGTATTATGTTCAGAGTAATAGGCCGGTAAAAATAATCATATAGCCAGTGGGTAACTTTTTTACTATGAAAGTGATCACGTTGAAATATAGTTATATAATTAGGGCTAAGGCATCTTTATATAAATATAACAACAACAATAAATGATTTATATTTTATTCTATAACAAACAGACATAGGTTTCTTTCATCAAAACCTTTACCTAAGAAAACTTATTTAGAATTTTATAATATATTTTTTTAAATTAAATTAAGTTGTAACTTTGTAATATTTTGTAACTTTTAAATGAAATATAACTTACTCAAATTATATATTAACTTACATTATTTGAATTTCAGTGGTGAGCGATGAATTGGGCGCGCAGATTTTGGAACTCCCGTACAAAGGAAACGACATCAGCATGTACATACTTCTACCACCTTATTCTATGAAGGAAGGTAATATACGTAAATCAAAACAGTTTTTCTGTTACTTTGTACTGAAATGGTTGGATGAATTTGGATAATATTCGGAACGGAGATAAGTGATAAAATACGGGATTAAAATACAGCAAACGCGAACATCTGAAACCGCTGTGATTAAAAGCATGAAATTTGGTCGTAGCCGTTAAAGTAAAAGGAATTTTTAAGACTAAAGTTCCCGGATCATATTTGCTAGGTCTAGAAACATGAAATTTCACATGTGTAGAGATTAACGGTGCAGTAAAAAGCATAAAGATAGAAAATATATGTAACGATGTAATTGGGATATAGGAGGCTATCGGATACATGAAGTTCATAAAAAATGTTCTTCTTTTTAAAACAAAAATTATGTTATCATTCGATAAAGTTTCACCCTTAAGTTTAAATTAATAATTATCATTGTTTTCACAGGTGTGACGAATATAATTGCTAACCTGACCCCGGAGCGCCTCGCAGCAGTCGTGGAGGAAGGCTACATGGGCCGCGAGGTCATCGTTGAGATACCAAAGTTTACCATCGAGAGGACTCTGCCACTCAGAGACGTAAGAATCACAATCCCATTATATAGTTTGAATGAATAAAATAGTCTAAGATCCCTGTATAGAACGACCTTCACCGAGCTGGTTAATGGATGTAAAGTATTTTAGCTATAAAATGTTTACAATTTTTTAATCATTCTGGACCATTTGCAATATATTTATTGACCTACTTAATTTGATATAAAATACTTTTCATCCATTAACCAGCTCGGTGAAGGTCGTTCTATACAGGGATCCTATACTATAAGTATTATGAATCATATGAATGCGATGAAACGGCTCAGCAACTGGACAGAGTATAGTCGTGAAATACTTGGTGTGTAGATAGCTGGAGCTCTTGATTAACAAATCCTTATTATACTTTAAATTCCGATTTTTTCCTCTTCACGCAAAAATTTGATGCCTGCTTAAACGATTGTGATTGAAACTTAGTACACCTAACGTAGATAGCGTAAATCGCAGAATAACATAGCTACTTTCTATCCCAGTAACAGGTACATACTTTCATAGCAATGACATTATTAACCTGAACGCTTAGATAATTACTACATAATATAAAACAAAGTCGCTTCCCGCTGTCTGTCTGTCCCTATGTATGCTTAGATGTTTAAAACTACGCATCGAATTTTGATGCGATTTTTTGTAATAGATAAAGTGATTCAAGAGAAAGGTTTTAGTATATCAAACAAAACTACCACTCGTACGAAGTCGCGGGCAACGGCTAGTACATACCTATAACTTTTCGTGTGTTTGTTGTATAGATATTAGAACGTCTGGATGTAGGCGACTTGTTCAACGCGACCGCTGACTTCAGCACGCTCACGGAACAGCACGGGATACTCTTCGACGACGCTATACACAAAGCGAAGATACAGATTGATGAAGAAGGTACCATATTTTCACTTTAGTACAAGTTTACCACATCATGTTTAAAAAGTTTGAAATACTTAGATCACAATATTGGTCTCTGCGCCAGCTACAGCAATTCAGTTGTAGTGCCAGCACAGCACCTATACAGGAAGCTCACATCTAAGCGACGCTCGCTGATCGTTTACGGTCGTGCGGGTTAAGTGATGCCTGGCGCGGTCATTACTTCGATGGGTGGCCAATTAGTAGTGTGGCAAAATGTGTTTTCGTGAGCCTCTTCGTGCTTCGGAAGGCACGTTAAGCCGTTGGTCCCGGTTGCTACCTCTACTAGCAGTCGTTAGGTCAAGTTAGAGGCCTTAAGGCGATCTGAAAACTCTAACAATAGGTGAGCCACACCACTATACGAGAAGAAGCAGAAGCACCTATACCGTTCTCTCAGCTTAGTCGACTATATCCAGAAAGAACTCATCCGCCGCGAGTTAATTATGATGTTTCCCTTCGCCGTACGAGCAATTTTAATAGCACACATTGTAAAATGTTACATATTGGGTCTAGATAGCGCTGTGTGAAATGTACTAAAATATTGATTTGCTTATTTAATGTCAACAAAAAGTAGTCGATGAAACACCAACAGCAACAAAATTGATTTAAGTGTGTGTAAAAAAATCACCTTTATTATGCTACACTACAGAAAGTACCTTTGCGTAAATGCGTAAAGGTAATCAAAGCGCGGAGTGACTTTTCTCGTATAGTAAACTTTACTATCACATTTGCGTAAACGAGAAAATTGTATGGCAAGTTAAAGCTTCACATTACGTCCGCTAGGGGCGCTTTTCAACCTTCCCTACTATTTTTTCGTTTACGCTGATGTAATAGTAGCGTTTACTATACGAGAAAACTTGCACTCCGCACTCTGGTTGTATGGCACACCATAGT
This sequence comes from Idaea aversata, assembly GCA_907269075.1. Lineage (NCBI taxonomy): Eukaryota > Metazoa > Arthropoda > Insecta > Lepidoptera > Geometridae > Idaea > Idaea aversata. The sequence continues at coordinate 8,879,131 of OU026084.1, forward strand.
TAACATAGAGCGTTATATTCCCCCAGGTACTGTAGCGGCAGCAGCCACAGCGATATTCGGTTTCCGTTCGTCCCGGCCAGCGGAGCCGACGCGGTTCGTCGCCAACTTCCCATTCGTCTACGTCATATACGACAGACCCACCAGCTCAGTACTCTTCATGGGCGTCTACAGGGACCCTAAAATGTAAATTTACACTAGGTAGGTAGGTCTAAGGAGAGAGAATCGTTAAATATTAGAAGTTTCTGCAGACTTGTATTCAATTAAAGGAAAACGTTCAGCACGAGTTGATAATGTACCTACTAGATCAAACGTACAACTAAGAATTTCCTACGAAACTTTAAAACTGGATTCTGATAATACGCTAGTCGAGATAGATAGCTTTAAACAGTGTCTTTGTTAAGGATTACCAAATATTGTTTTGTATTGACGCGATAGAGACAGAAAAACTGTATTTTAAGCTATCTTTCTCGCGGCTTGTGAAAGTCTTGAAGTCTCATAGTAAAAATGAATACGTTTAATCGAGTACCTACGTAAACAACTCATGGCGTTTGATATTGATTTTAAACTTTATATTCTAAATGGACTCGAATATTATTTGTCAGTTAACATTTCCTTATCATTGACCTTTTTAAGTCAATTAATTGATGCTAACCAATGTAGAGGAAAACAAAAAATTAGGTATAGGTACTTACATACTTTTAGCAATTTGTAATTATGTATTTGTGTAAGCGTATTTCTAAACTGATAGATCTCCATTTTCTAATTTAGATCTGTACCTAACTAATATTATATTTTAGAGATTCAAAATACGTATAAATTACTCGTCCCATGAAACTTTATTAAAAAAAATGGGGCCAACCAGGGTCTTATAATGAGTATTCTCCAGTTTGACTCATTTATAATTTCATTTCAATCCTAGATCTGTAGTAATTAGTTAAGTAGTTAGTAGTAGTTTTACTACTTTATTTATTCCTAATATAGTTTTTATACAGTAAAATTTATTAGAATTACTTGTATATGCAGTTTTAATTTGTACCTACCCATTAACATACGAATTTTCATAACTAATAATTAGTTACATGTGGCTAGTTCTTGATCTGGGAAGATTTAGATTTACAAAAAGGGCATTAACACCATAAAAAAAAGTACTAAAATTGCGAAAGTTTGTTTGTTGCTTATAAAATTAGTACTTACTTAACTTAAGTACTAATTTCATAACTTACTTAATCACTACAGTTACTATCAGCTATAATTTTATCTATAAAAGTTTCTTGACTTAATGTCTTTGGTACTTACCTAAATCCCCGAGATCGGTGGCCATAAAATAAATCCACAAGTTGTTAACGCACTCGATTAAATGAGGAGAGTTACTTTGACGACCCAGTTGGCACAATGGTCACCTAGCCGGACTGCCAAACATAGGGTTGCGGGATCGATTCCCGCCACAGACAAGTATTTGTGCTTAGATATTTGTCTGTGGTCTGGGTGTCTGTATGTATATTAAGTATATATTTACAAAAGAAAAGTATATAAGTAGTATATCCGTTGTCTAGCACCCATAACACAAGTCTAGTTACTTAGCTTGGGGCTAGATGGCGATGTGTGGAATGTCCTGCAATATTTATTTATTTACTTAAAGTAAGTACTTACGTAAGTACGTACGTAAGTAAGTACTTTGAGTACTTAGCATGAAACTTTGGAAGGTGACCAAATATCATTTTGTGAATATGGCTGAAACAAACGCTAGACTGTGTGATAGAGAAAGAGATATTATTTAAAGCTGTTTAACTCTCCGCTCTCATATTGACCGATTGTAGTACTTGAACGATTGTAGGAAACACTCAACATGGTACATTTGGTCGAGTGCGTAAGTATCTCGTGGTAGAGGTAATGAATTATTTTTTTCCTGGTATATTTGGTGTGGCAACAAATCGTGTGATAGCTGCTACGAACCTATATTATAAACACTAAAGTTTGTATTTTTCTTCACAGACAACGGATGTGGCCGTTTTTTATGAGAATTTATAGAGGGGTACCTAGTCCTTAATCTGGAAAAGGACAGGCTACTTTTAACGATGTTTATACGGGGTCCATCTTATTAAAACTGCTTTGATGAAAACATTTATACCTCTCCTTCTTAGTATTTTTGATTCTCGGCATGTTTACATTCATAATATTGATTTACAATCGAAGTAGAATTTTCTAAACAATCACGTAAACAAATTATGTAACTCAAGTTCATAAAGTTGTGATCATCAACGCATTAATTAAAACTTTCTTCATTTCTCTTTACTATAATAGTCGTAGTCGTTTACCCTAGGTAGGTAGGTAGGTTTCAACTTTTACTACCATTAAGATAAGTACTAAAATATTAATTGTTCTAATTATTCAATTTTGTTTTACATATTTATTAAATTACATCAATCAATTAAAACCAATATTAAAAATTACTTACCAAATAAAAATTAATCAAATTAGATTTTCTAATCAATATAAGTTTTAATGTATTTTTATAGACTTAAGTTATTTAGTGAAAGGTTATTGAAAAAAACACAATTTTATTAACTGCGTCGTCCGGTTTTACCCACAAAAAACGTAGCCTATGTCTTTCTCAACGCTATGGACGGCTTGATCTCATGCCTTCACAGAAAAATAATATTATTTATTCAATATTTAATTTATGTCTCATGCCTCCAAAAGATAAAACCGTGATAAGACCTGTCGTCAGGTCGGAATGCTAGGCCGTGAAGAAGAAGGATGAGAGAAGATTGCATGCAGCGGAGATGAGAATGTTGAGATGGATGTGTGGAGTAACGACGATGGATAAAATAAGGAATGAGTATATTAGACGAAGCCTGAAAGTAGCACCGGTTACTGAAAAAAAAAGTAAAAGGGAACCGTTTAAGTTGGTATGGACATGTGATGAGAAGAGAGGAGACGCATGTGACTAGAAGAGTGATGAGTATGAATGTAGAGGAATAGAGAGGAAGAGGACGAAGAAAAGATGAATAGACTGCGTGAGAGACATGACATGAAGACATGAAAGAAATGAATGTGAACGATGAGATGACGACTAATAAGAGTGAATGGAAGAAAAAGACATATTGCGCCGACCCCAAATAAATTGGGATAAGGGCAGGAAGATGATGATGATCATGCCTCCAAAAGACAAAATGGTATCGTATGCAAAAAAAATCGATCTATACTACCTTATAATTTTTTTATAAAAATATGTCAAACCGTCAAACAAACTGTCGCAATTGTTTGCCTTTTTACTAATTTTATATCCTTGGTACGCGGGATTTGTTTTTATTCCTCCATGCTTGGTACGAAAAGTGGAATAGTTTACTAAGTAAGTATCTATACGTAGTTCCTACTTAGAGCTTGTAATAAGCGCAACTACATAAGGAAGTAAGTATTAACAATAAGGGAGTTATAATGTCATGGGTGTTAATACCTACAGCAGGACACGCATAAAACTTTAGGCTCTTTAGCAATAGAGGATTGTCTTAGTCATGTTTACGCCTATTAAGGATTGTAAATCTATAAATTCGTCATAAATACTAGCCTCGGCTAATGTTTTGTTTCTTTTGAGTATCCTCACTATTCATCCGGAGATAAAGAATGCCTAGTTTTCACTCTTAATGTACTATTTCCTGTACCTAGCTCAGCTAATGATGTCTGGTTACGTCGATCGTGTCGTAGTGGTCCGTTGTTTTCACTTCGACTATCATTTATCATTTTGTTAAACGTTCATTTCTTATGAGCAATAAACATATCTCTCTGCCTGCTACTCGACGTTGAATTTTTTAGCGGAGTTTTCCATTGCATAAATCATAACTGACGTTAAAAAATTAACCAGTAGCAACGGTAACGTATTTTTAAATTACTCGTATCTATGAATGTTATGGTGCTTTGCATAGCATGTTTGCTTCCTGTTTTTTTTTGGGTGGTGTCTGCTAATGCCTGCGATATAATACTTAAATAAATGTTGGTACTTAGCTATTTAATATATTGGATGCTGTAGGTACGAGTATGTAGCAGAGTGATAACTGGAAAATCGTCTCTAATTTATGATGATTGACAGCCCATCACATGGAGAAAGTTAAAGTGCCTTACAATATTCACATGTCTGTTTACATTAAGTATGCTACAAGCACTTGTGCGTTTTCTTTTTATATCAACCGATCAGGTTTGACGTATAATCTTGAACTTATATATAGAATCGATATTTTATTAGTCGTTGTAGGCTAAATACATTCTTATGGATTGCAATTTGAAGTAAGGTCAGCTTCTTGCCGCTACTTCCGTTACTGCGCACGCTTTCTTGAGATCATTAAATGGGTTTTGAATATGATTTACCAAGTTAGGAGTATACACACGTTAGCTCGGCTACTTTCAATGTTTATTTATTACAATAAATGACAGTTTCTACAATTGTTTTGTGCGATCATAGAGATAATGTGTGAATTTAAGACTGTTTTCTATTCTTACTAAACCTAACTTACAAGTTTTGGGGCTCAGTAGTATTCTCTATCCAGTGGCTAACTCGGTGGACATCAATTTGATATGCATTTTGCAGTACATTGCTGCTATGACGTAGCGTGGTAATCACTATCATTTTAGGAAAACAGCAATGTACTGCAAAGTGCATATCAAATTGATGTCCACCGAGTTAGCCACTGGATAGAGAATAGGCCTAAAGGTTTGCTGGCGTCCGTAGGATTAAGGACTCGATGTCCTAAACGTAACCTCTAGGTGGCGCTTAAGGAGCAGACAAATCAAGCGGTGATAGGCCTTCGCTGGCAGCCTCTAAGACCACCCCCTAGCTAGAGTGATGGTGTCAAGCACATGCCGTTCTCCTTCTAGGCGAAAATGCTACATCCTCGACCTTACCGTCGCTTCCCATCAAGTGAGATGAGGTCAAATGCAAGACTATGTAACGTAAAAAAACAAGTTAGAGTAGCTCATTCGTAGGTATGCGTGCAGTGACCGTAGAGTCAATCACAAGGAGAGCGATCACTAATTATTCCCATCTGAAAACAAAGAATGGAAAGTATGTACGCAAATCCATCGGAAGTAGGTATTTGTGGTGTTCTGATAGAATCAACTGTATACAATGGAGTTAATTAACATTTGCTCCACTGTGTGGCTGACGGACGCGGACGTTACGACCAAGTTGGTATACCTTAACAGGTTTTAGTTGGTCCCTACGTCTCGGTATATGTCAGATTAGCTTATATTTTGCATTGATCTATTACACCACATGCCACCCTTATCACTATGATTTTTTTCAGTTTGGAATAGTTTTGTCTCGTAATTGACTAAACATAAGTTTTAATAAGTAATTAATAAGATATTTTAATGGATTATATACGTAAATAGACTTAATTTTTTTAACACTTATATTTAAAACAAGCGACAATCAATATGGTGTAAAAAAGGAAAATACCAAACAGTACATATAAAATTCTCAAAGAGAAGCTTTTTAATAATAAGAACACAGGTGTTATTAGACCTTAGTAAAGCTTTTGATTGTGTTTTATGTCATATTCTTTTACAAAAACTTGAACATGTAGGTGCTTAAATTAATTCATTTAAAAAATCGATAATATTATGAAGAAACCACATGAGTATGTTATATAGGCAAAAACTATTTCCAGAACTAAAAAAAAACAATCCTAGGTGTACCCCAAGGAAGCATATATCAGGCCCACTCTTATCTATAGATTTATCAGTCTTTTTCTTTAAAAAAAGTTTATATTTTGTATACCTATACACCTTTGTATAGGTATACAAAATATTTCATAATAATTTTATTTTATTTAAAAAAAAATTCAATGGGTATGAAATATATTGTATTTGTTTTAATATTAGACTAAATAGGAAAAGTTTCGATAGAAGAATGAAATAAGTAAATATATATTCAGAACATTTTATTAGCAAACTAACATAGGAAAGTAAAAATTTAAGAAATTCATTATAAAAATTGTAAACATTTATAAAACTATGGTAGCTATAGGTATTACTTATGTTACATATGCCTTTCGATTGGGTATTCATTCTCTGTGACCAGATAACTGAAAGATATTTTAAAAGAGGATGAGACTGCAAATCCTATGAAATAATACAACAAAACGATCTATGATCGGGAAATGAACAGGAAATATTTAAAATATTTAACTTGATTGGAGCGAATTGATGTCTTATTTTGATTTATTATAAAAATCCTCTAAGAGTCGAAATCAATAATCCTATCTTACATGCTTCAGACAGTCACAGATACGGTCCGAAATAGATAAATAGCCGCGGGCATTCGTATTAAGCATTTTTAGCTCACGCTTGTTAGCACTAGTGTTATCATCCAATTTGGAGCGCAGCCTTCATATTAAAGTGGAAATTTTAATGACAGAAAAGTCCGCGAATAACTGTAGCAAGTATGATAGGAAACTTTTTAAACTCCCATGATTTTTAGGTTTTTATAGTAATTTTCTCCCGGCTTTTAAACGCGTATTTCTTTTTTATTTCTCTTATATTGACGTTATGCGATACGCGATTAAGACCTGGGAAAATAATTGCTAAGTATGATATGTTATTGATTTCGACTCTAAACTGATAACAGTTAAGATAGGTAGGCTACGTCGCTTCGTAGAAATGGAGGTCTCATCCTAATTAGTTATCTGATATAATAGATTTTTTGTTACTTTACTGAAGAAATAAAGGTATAAGAATGCTTAAAGTGAAAACGTTGACAAAATTTAATTGGATGAGCAATCAATATACGAGCCTTCAAAATAAACAACAAAAACCACATGATTTTGATGACAAAATAAGTAACAAATCATCTATAAATTATTAACCTACAAACGTTTTAGAGATATAAGATTACGATCTTCTTAAAGTTATTTAAAACGTCATATTTACCATTTTAATTGTTTTTACTTTGTGGCACTCGATATTTCAACTTTTTCACAAAAAAATATCCGTTTCAAATAACTTCAATAGTGAAAATACCATAGTAGTTTAAAATCATATATCTATACTTTCTTGCTCTACCCAAATTGCAATATACGTTAGCAAATGTTTATTTGTAAAGGCACCAAAATAATCCTGACTTAAATCTCAGACTGGTATCAGTGTCAGTTTTAAAACAATTAAGTGACACTGTTCAAAGTTAGACAGAAAAATAATAATCACAGCTCCGGTTAGTCAAAATAAAATATTTTTGTTTACTCATCATCTTAAAATAACACCTATATAATAAATAATGTAATGTACCTATTGTACAGGACGGCTTCAAAATAAGAATAAAGTAGACGACATACACACACAAGTTTTAAAAGAAAAGGTTCATGTTTTGATTTGTTTTGTTTTGATACATATAAATCAAATTAGAAGTAGATAAACTGTAGTACAATAATATTTTTTTGATTAGCATTTTCTATTTCAAAATTAAATTTCTATATTTCGTTGTTTATAATTGTCGTCCACCATACGCTTAAAATGCTACCAACTACGTAAAATTACAAATGTATCGATTACTTTAAATTATATTCTTACAAACAAGACATATTTTATCAATAAAATCTATTAATTAACTCAGGAACAAATGCATTAATAAATCGTTGAATAAACTAAATATTTTTTGAGTAATAAATAATTGTTGTTGAAACATATTGATATCGACAAACAACATATTTTTTTCATGAATATAGTAACAACCATTTATGTACTCACAATAACTTAAGGTAGCCATTATACTTATACTGTAAACTGGTAAATCTCTCGAAGACTCTTAGCATATTCTTAAACTTCTATAAATTCGCTAACATTTAAATAAAATACCATCTAATGAGATTCAAGTGGTAGAGTATAATTTTTTATTTATATTTTTGTCTCATACATCTGTGTCGTAGACAATATATTTACAAATAATGAGTATTGTTGTTAAAAATCGTCAGACTTTTAAAACTATCTTTACATATTTTATTAGAACGAAAATAATTATATTATGTTTTGAGTAATACATCGTATTAAACAGAGTATTTGAGTTGTAGGTAAATATTAACTTCTGAAATATCTTAATGATGAGGCGGTGCCACAATTAAGTAGGTATATAGTTATCATATAGGCAGTGTATAAGTTTAAGGAAGCAAATATTCAATACAAGATTAGTTTAAAAGTTTCGTAGCAAGGTTCTGGCAAGATAAAATTTGTCGGCAAAGATTCTATTATTATTTAGCATAATTAAGTAGGTAGCAAAAACTTTCAATTATATTATTGTAGGTAATTTATATTAATGTAGGTAACATTATGAAAAAAGGTTTTGAGATTATGTGACAATTGGACAGACGACTCATTTTAAAAACTTGCATAATTCGACAAAGCAGTTGCATATTGTAATGAATGATAATGCTTTAAATGGAATAATAACATCAAATAATGACATAATAGATTTATCCAACTTGCATACACGACTCTTGGAAGCATAATAATGATATTACATTTTCATCTGTAAGTAAGTAGGTACTATTTTTTAAGAAAATACGATTTGTAGCAACTGCTTACGATCGGCACAGTGAGCGATGATTGCCATGAGTTATCTTTAACAAACTAGTAATAAGCAACCCATTTATTTCGACCTTGCTCACGCGCATAGCGCTCTGGATGTGAATTACTTCTTTTTTTTCTCGAAGCATTGAATGACTAAAGAATCGGTACCTATATCCAAATTATTTTTAAGATTTGATTAGGTTGTAGGCACATTTAAAGCACGTATTTTTTAGTATGTATTTATCAGAAACAAAATGTAACTACATTATATTGGTCAAAGCAAATAACTTGATGAATCAAACGTAATGGGTTACTACCAACTGCTTGCTTAGTCATGAAAAAAATGAATAACTAAACTTTTATAAAAGTGCTTACGCTTTCCTTCTTAATATATATTTTTTTTTCTTATATTTGATGTTCTGCGGTTGGATTATAATGGGCACCTATTCACACAATTATGTTTAATACGTCAAAAATAAAGTATAAACTTTCATATTTGAACATCATTCCGTAAGTATATATCTAAACCGGAACTTACTCGTATATTTTTGTTGAAATAGACAGCAATCGCTAATTCAATATCTGATAGGAGATCGGCTTCTCGGTTATGGTGTTTTTAACAAATACCTACCTAATCTTAAGTATTAAGTATAAGTACCTACTTATAGGTTTATATGGAATGAAAAGTAAAACTTTTCAGAAAAAAAAAAAGGTTTGAGACTTCAGATCAATTTAGTCGTGAAGGGAATTTAATTTAATTGTTTAGTTAGTGAACAGGATATCGATAGCCGAAGCACTAACATTTTAAATAATAACTGGGCGAGGCACCGTGATATAAACACTCGGAACGAACAAAGAAAGGCCAATTTGTTAGACTAGAAAGGGAGCACAATTTTAAAGACCACCATCGCTATTGAAACACCACTTGTATTTCTAATTTATAGCAATCTGGGGGCAATCAGGCCTCTCCCTGTATCAGGCGAAAGATGTAATATTGGGAATGAGTATCCGTTCACTGTGCTAGCCGATATGGATGGACAAATAATGGACTCGATCGTTTCGAACAACTTCTTACATTACATTGAAATTTCTTGCTGGTAAACAAACATAATGACCGTTATTATAATGGTTTTTTATATTGTATCTATATTAATGAAATATAAAGAACACCTTTAGCTTTGTAAAATAATCGTAGTCGGAAGTAGATAAAACTTATAGGAAAACAGAGGTTGTAGATGAACGGTGAAAGATGGTGTGATCAGAATGCTTGTTCTTTTACTCTGTTTCTTTTAGTTTATTTTTAGAAAGTTAGTCGGTCGCTCTGCGGGAGAAATTATGGCGGCGAGCTGTAATCCCAACGCTACTCATCATTGTTGGCTATTTAATTTGATGTTGAGTTCAACTATTGAAATATTAGATAATAAGTGAACTTACTTTATTTTCACAAACCCAATTATCCATTCAATCACGATTGTTACCTACTTAATTAATATAACTGAGTAAGAATAAATGTTTGTAACATTGTTACAAAACTTTAACTTTAGATTTGTTTACGACTTATTAATGGAAATAGGGATAGATAGGTACGAATATGCACACATAATCATTATAAGGTTACCTATTTACAATGTTAGACAAACGTTACTAACATATTAACATGTAATAAAGAGTTGTACTAAAGTTTAAAAGCATATTTCTTAACAGTAATCGTACGGTAACGGGTGGAATTAAAGAGTTAATAACAAGTAGATACTATACGGCCGAGAACCATCACGTCTTTCGATTATAGCTTTCTTACTTTTCTAAATTTACCACTTTAAAATTAGCACCTTACCAAATTCATCTGTGATATTTCAGCCTTATAATGAAACAAGTTATCACCAGGACCAAGTATTTGACTATCTTATCGGACGGAAGGTCGAGGGGGAAGTTACCTCTGCTTGGTGGGCTTGACGGCGCCGGCGCCGTTAGCGGCGGCGGTCTTCTGTGCGATATGCGTCTGGTAGTGTTTCGCAAGGTGCGCTTTCTGCCGGAAGCTCTTGCCACAGAGCGAGCAAGCGAAAGGTTTCTCCCCCGTATGTGTCCTCACGTGAACATTCACAGAATACTTATCTTTGAACCCTTTCGAACATATCGAACAATAGTGTAGAGATCTTTCTTTTCTGACGCCATTCGACGTTGATGTGGCCGCTTGAATGTTCGTACCCGACTGCGGTTGGCTAGATGGAGGCGAATTCTTATTTTGAATTCTTTTATATTTTTTATTATTGTTTTTAGTAGTGGTGACGGTTGGCGAGGCGGTCACTATCTGCAGATGCTGAGGTAACTGCACTTCGCCGGCGGGGATCATAGTGACCAGCTCGCCGTTCACGTGGTGGATGTTGTAGACACTCCGCGTCGCTTCCAGCGGCTCCACCGTACAGTACGGTTGTATCGACTCACCGAGCTCTGACGCTATTCTCTTTAGTTTTTCATAGTCGTCAGGGTAATTTGACAAAATATCGTCGACGCTTTGAGTCGATGTAGGATTTTCTCCGTTTGTGATGACAGTAGCATTTTCATTGTCTAATAATATTGATATGTTCAGATTACCATTTTGGGGCGATATCGTCATTAACAAATCACTATCTGTTAGTTTAGCATCTTGATACATCGACGGAACGTCGGCTTTGTTGTTATTGTTAATGATTACCCTTTTCAGTTCAGCATTCGGGTCCATTTTAGTTTTTTGTATAGTACTATATCTTATAAAAGCCTTTCCTTGTAGTGCACTTCGAAGTAATGACTCGTTTGATTCTGTATTTTGGTCGGTAATTTTCCAATCGTTATTGTTATTGTTAAATTCTACTTGGCTTTCTAATAATGTTGGTGTGCTAATTATAGATGGACTGAGAGGATCGGCTTTTTTATTGTTTGAAAATTCACTGTCTTCGTAGGTATAAGGTTCTACTTTTATTAAATTGGTTGTGTTCAAATCGGCACTTTGACTATCCGTTTCCGTTTCATCGTAATTAAAACCTTCAACTTTTGGCAAATCTTGACTGAAATCGTTCGGAAAACCATTCATGTTTAAGATAGATTCCAAGTCTAGTGACGATTGTTGTTCTATGTCTGTGGGGCTAGAGATCGAGACATCTTCCTCTTTACCCCAGTATCGATTCGAACTTGGTTCACTAATATCGTGATTTAAAACAGTTAACGTGTATATTTGGCCGTCGGTGTTGTTTATAAGTTTGTTAGAGATGGCGGTGTCCGTGCAAGGATGGGTACCATTTATTTCACTGTCTTGGTTCCAGTAATATTTGTTAAGATCTTCCAGCATTCCCGAGTCTATACGCTCGCGATCCCTGTCTACGTTCCATATAGAGTCGAAGCTCTCCAAGGCCGTGGAGGTGGTAGCGGTGGCCATGCTGGCGCTTGCTGTGGCCGGTGTGACCGGTACGCTCAGTAGGTTGTTATTGTTCTGTTCTTTGGGCTCCTCTGACAATAAGGGGTTCGATCTAGAGTCAGGTGATTCCATGAACACGTTGACGGAGCGCATCTGTTGTTTGTACTGAGCATCGGTTACCTCGTGCGATGTCACAAAGTCAAAGAAATCCGACTTTGACAGTTCTGGGGCAGTGGCCGTCATGACTACCGTTTCGATTTCAACCGAGGACGACAACTCGGTCACTTCTCCCGACAGCTTTACTACATCAATCTCACCGAGTTGTGTTCGGTTTATTTGTACTACAATAAATATAATCTTATTTTAAATTTGAATAACCCGATAGGTATGACTTGTACTATATTGGCAGTCGCTAGAGCGTCGGTAACTGAAATAAGTGGTGGCAGTGCGAGGGCTGGGGTGCTACTTGAACAAGCGCAACGTGTTCGGGTGTATCGGCGGACCAATCGAATGTGCAAATTTGATCCGTACGTTACTTTTTCCCATTATTTACCCCAACCCTGTATCTTCCTCGAAAAGAACTTAGTGTCTGCGGCTTTTGACAGATTTCTTAATGCTCTTGACAGAATTTTCCATGATTTTCCGAAAGCGACCGCGAATGAACCTGAAAAGAATAAAAAAATATATGTTAAAAAGGAATATTTACGAAGCGTCTCCTTTGTTGAGGGTTCAAAGCAAATATTTGGTAAAAACTGAGCTTGGGTGCCAATTGATCGAAGTCAGTGTTAGATCATTTTTTATTTGTCCACAACGGAATGTTTAACTAATGAGTATAGTTGTTTTAGTATGTATCTGGATCCTGTATTAAATCAGGGCGAGCGAGTCACGCACGCGTCGTCGTGCCTATCAGGCATCATGGCTGCGCCCGCGCACTAACAAACAGCACCGCTCGCTGCTGCTCTCGAGAAATAACTCGCTTGCAAATCTCCAAATAATATAGCGTTGACTTTTATTGAGATGAAAGCTGGAACGAGATCATCACACGCTTTATAAATTCTAGTGCTTGTATTCATTCACTTTCTACATTATCATTATTTCAATAATAACTAATTAGAATTAATATTTCTGTAAAGAAATGTTTTATCATATTAATTCGTATAAGTTGATTACGATTTCCATATATTATGTAGTTCGATGGTAGGTAGAGCTAGTGTAAAACGAGAAAGGTCTGTCAAACGAAACGATGAATTGGAGCACGCGGGCGAGGAACCGAAACACCAGTATTATGTTACCTCCTGACAGCTGATACAATACTAACTTGTTGATATATTTGACTTAATATTATTTACATATCATATATGCCTAGAATACATACTTATATAATGTAAACCTGCCTATTATGAATAGAAGTAGTAAGTCGATTGTTAATTTTAAATTGTTACATTAACTTTACTAGGAAATAAAAATCGATCTGTATACAGTAAATAATTAGTGTTGTATTTAAAGTCTTACTGAAACGTATCCGTAAACTAATCTACCATTACTTAACGCAAGATAATGTAAGCACGCTAAAATATATATTTCTTTCGTAATTTTGTAACTACTTTAGGAAAAATATTACACTTACTTTAAGTATTATCTACTTAGTGTATTTTGGTGAGAATTGGTCTAATTTTGTAATATTTAAGTGAACATTTTGTAAACACATCGACGACTTTGCTTGTTAATATTTATTTAACAAGCTGCGCCTTGTGGTTTTACTCGCGTTCGTTTTCTTTGTTAATTCAGCTTCTACTCTTGATTTTGATACAACCTTACCAGATAATATAGCTAATAGTAAAAACCAGATACCAATAGGGTCAGTAGTATTTAATTGCATAGGTAACAGACACATAGATAGACATGAATTTTAAAAACAATAAAATCTTGTTATGTTTCTTTTTTATGGTCCCTAGTTTCTATTTTTAATATTTCTTCCATGTACAAACTTTTGTCGTTTCTTTCTTTATTATAAGAATTTAGAATACTATGTAGTAGGTAGGTAGTTGGATAGGTGCTATAGAACATTTTAGCCAATAAAATGTTAGTTCGACAAGTAGGTAGGTATATAATAATTCGATTGGAACTTTGTATCGAGCGGCGGCGGGCGGCGGCGTAATTATCAAAGTAAATTATTAGTTTGTAAAGGCCGCTGTTTTTCTCAGAATGCAATATTGTAAAGCTTTGAAAATATTACCTAACAACCGATAAAAGACGATTTATGTTTTTTTGTTAATTTCATTTTGTAAACATTAGGTATATAAGTAGGTACCTACATACACCTTTAGTGCGATTGTATCTTGTAATATCCGGATAATTTGAAATTAGGTAACACAGCAACAGCAACATCCCGTAATTAAAAGCTGGTAAAAGGTTCCATTAAACTTACATTTAGAAAAAAAAATCCATTCTCAAATCAAATCTTTATCGTTATTATGACATTTCACGTGCTAAGGAACTATAACTAGTTTTACAACTAGAAAGTGAGCTTTTATAGGAGCTTAAACCCTAGGTTCATATTGTAATTGCTCCCCGTTTTATGTAGACAGAGAGATCAATTTCTAATATAAATTGTAAATACATTTAGGTAGATAAAATATGATTGAGGTACGTAGTGTTGTAGCTGTGCCGCGAAGGCACATGTGGGTTAACGAGCGCTTGCGCCACGTCTCTGAATGCGCACCACATCGCTCGAGCTGCCTCGATTCACCAATCGGACTGTGTCATGATCACAATATTTTTTTATTATTTGCCTCGGGTTTTTGCCAAACTCACGACACCCACCACAGAAAAGATATTACCACAATATTATATGGCTTCGAAACTATTTGAGCGCGTTGATGTCTTTTGTTGGACGCTAATATAGTGAGTGCGCTGGCTGCTAGAGGAAAAGTCGGTTTTAAAATTAAATACTTTAACCATTATTTATTAAACTGGTTAGATTAGCAGGAAACCATAACTAATTCTGCTAAGAGATCACTAATGCTAATATGCAACAAAAGTAGCATTTTATGTTTATCATTTGAATATTTAACATTACCTACTAATAAGTTAACAGAGCCGTAGCGTACCGTAGATACCTTCTTTATATACTTTAGGTAGTTAGGTATCTACGATTAATGAAAGTATCTGTAAAATAACAATGTTCTTTTGTTCAACAAAAAGAAAGTGACGCCAATATATCTCGCGATAACTGCCAAATATAATATCGTAACTGTATCCCTGTTCAGATTTGCTCGTTATCTTTAATTAACGTTAAGTAAACGGCCTCAATATCGCAACTACAATGCTCGACTTTATCTTTAAGAGCCATCGAATGATGTCTACAAATTGCGTTGTATTTATTTACAGCAAAAATAAGCGGACAAATTAACGCTAAAACGGCAATTAAAAGGTGGGTGAGGCTAGACTGGGCTAGGACCCCGCGGTGCCGCTTTGTGATAATGATTAAATTCTTCATTACAATGGAGCTTGTTAAATAAGTCTGTTATACACGATAATTATAGGTTTGTATAGGTACACCCAACAAACACATTCATTAGTCAGAAAATTGTGAGAAATACACATTTATTCAAAAAATTTAATCATTAAACCTTTGGCGATAAAGATGATAAAACAATGAGACCTATTACCTACAAAATGTACTTATTATCCATAAGCCATGGGTAATAACTAATAATAGACAAGTCGCTCGCTAGAGACAGACAGACAGGTGCCGTAGTCAAGTTATGATCGACATTTGAACCACGAGTGCAGTATCTACACGTATCTAGTTAATTACAGCAAACTTCATACGGTTAGACATAAGAAACATGTTAGTAGTGTACGTATCTACAGTAATTGGTTGGTGATCTGTTTCATATAGATTGGAATCTACTAAGCAGCCGTATATGGGATGTTGCTCGGTGCATACCAGAGCATCGCGTCGTCAGCGTTCATGCGCTCGGCTGCCTTGACTTCACCTCTGACATTTCACTGAAGATGACCGTTTGCTTCGTTCAGCCTTTGATCTTTCTCATTCACCTTAAATACTAATGCAATTCCGTGCTAGATACCTCTATATTTATGTTGGATCTCAGTAAAAGTGAAAATTATAATAGCGTATAATAGTTTACACCTCTCTTGCATCGTGCGTCTCTCTGATAGCTCGAATGACATGCGGTTAATTGCGGTTAATGTAATTAAAGGGCTTGATGAGAAAAAGCTTAGTGAAATTGTCCCTTCATTTAGAACCTAAGCAAGCATAACAGATTTACCTAGGAAATCAAACGTTAGACATTCAAGAGGGGAGGTTTACTTGTGCTGTTAGCTTTTGGGTTGATAATCTACTTAAAGAATACTTCTCGTAAATTTCGAATCATGTAATTTGGCTACATGTTATTGACTCAAAGAGTTCTTTATTTCTATTTTGTATTATAAGCTTTTCCAAATATATAAATAATAAGACAAAAAAGAAAAATAAGTTTCCAAAAAATATAATCTTCACTGATAGATTGGCGGACAAATGTGATTTTGTAAGGGTCTATTTTTTCCTAAAAATCCTATAGGTAGGTACCTACGTAGGATCGAAAAGTCGTAAAGTGGATAAAAATTTGTTCATAAAGTCATTGTCGAATCAAGACAAGTAATTAAAGCCAGTTTGGCCATTAAACATGGAATCTCATGTGTGTATCTTGCAAATAATGCTATCATATTTTTACTTTAATTGCTAGTTCGCTGTTATTGTAGAAAAGCTAATCTATAAAATTAAAACGATAAATCTTAAGAGAATCACATACCAATGACATTTTTTATGGTATTTACGTTCTGCGACATACCTGTTTTTATTATCCCAAATGTTATGCTATTGATGTCAATCGCTTGAATAGTAAATATTTTAGGCTCACATGTTTAAAGAAGAAATATAAGCTTAGTGTATTATTATATAATTACACTAAAAATAGACACCGAAATCAGACAACATTAAGGGAAGAAAACGAGCTATTCCTTTTTGTATGGTTAAGTACACGGTATGTAACTGGCTTAATAAATACGTCGGCAGTTTAGAGCTCAATGTGAGCGTATTATAAATGTTAATGCAGGTCGATTGCGGTTTACAGTCTGATTTATAGCACCTGAAGACCGGTGCCCACGCAAGGATGCACAATCTACTCGTGACATTAATGCCGCAGATTACTTGGTTACGCGCAACTCGACCGGCATGCACGGTATTACAAACTACTACAAACAAAGCAATTTTACTCGAATTTCCCACGAAACGGTGCACATTTGTATGTAGCTGTCAACCAGCGCAAATAATGTGCGCAGCCGCCGCGCACCGTTCAAACTTATTCAAATTCAACCATGTCTGAATGAATTATTACATAAAGTTAACGTTTATTATTAAAAATGTTGTTTGCAAATGTTTATCATCTACGGAACTTGATTAATAAATAGGAAACTCGAAAAAGTTTTAAATGAAACTTACTCTACCACAATATAATACAAATCTTTACTTTAAAATTATAAAGCTGAAGAGTTTGTTTCTTCGTTTGTTTGTTGGAATGCGGTAATCTCAGGAACTATTGGTTCGAATTGAAAAATTATTTTTGTGTTGGATAGTCCATTTATCGAGGAAAGCTATAAGCTACTTTTCATTTTGATACTTACAAAGGTACTACTGATCACAGTTGGTAAGTTAGATATTCTCGTAAATAAATAAATAAATAAATATTTCAGGACATATTACACATCGCCATCCAGCCCCAAGCTAAGCAACTTAATGCTTGTGTTATGGGTGCCAGATAACGGATAAACTACTTATATACTTTTTTTTTTCTTTTTGTAAATATATACATATTATACATATAGGAAACACCCAGAACCAGAAACAAGAATTTATGGTCAGCATAAATACTTGTTCCCGGCGGGAATCGAACCCGCAACCTTCTGCGTCGCAGTCGGGTGTTCGCCCGACGCGCCACAGAGGTCGTCGTAGAGAAATAATTACATAATAGTCCTTAATCATACTTATAAAAATAAGCACCTATTGTATACTAATAAAACTAATAGAATAGCGGCCTTAATTAATTTCCTACAATCAGTATAGCCGCGTTAACAAACTTTACAAGCAAGTAATGTTTCAATGACATATTAGGTACATTTCATAAGAAGTTGTTGCGTTGATATTATAATGACGAAACGGTGATTAATAATTAGTTACAAATTAATTATATTTTGGTAGAGATACGATTAGTATGTAATTTGAGTGTAACATTGAGTTTCATTCAATACTTTTGTATGTGTTTCAGCATATTATAATCTATACTTAATATAATTATAATGAATTTGTTTTTAGACCGCGCTAAGCTCCGGAACTACTGAACCGATTTGGTAATCTATCACTGATAAAAAGTTACTTAACAATAAGTGCTATATTCTACATTTCTATAATATTTCTATACTCGAGTTAGCAGTGGGTGTCTGTATATCTTTTTTTGAAAATTTGTTATGGAGATAGTTGGATCACTGAGATAGTGTGTACATGCTTTATACGATATTCCTAAGATGGGATCGGAACATACGCCGTGCTTATAGTATCTAAAAAAAGTGACTTGGTATATTTTAGATATTTAAGATCAAGTATGAATAGATAAGTAAGTACTACTTATTGTTTGCTATTTAAATACCTAATTATAGTTGGTAAAGTAACATTTTAAATAATAAGTGTAAATCAAAATATATTTGGTTCGTTATTCTCTTAAAGCAAAGCAAGTCAAGTCAAGCTTGCAGACGTGTAAATTATAAACCACCTAGCACACAATAATTTGCCCGATATGCGTCAATCACGTTTCGAAATAAGCCAAGATTGTCCTACATCGCAGGTGCATTCACAAAAAAGAGAAATTGCGTCGGGCGTTGCGGTCTCAGAAAGAAAATCTTATTATCGACATAAGGGGCGATATTCGAGACGGTCGTCTGCTCCAGTTACAGAAAACGCTCCCTCAGATTTGGATCCGGTTCAATCACGTTTCGTGTGAAACTCTACCTTCACTCTCTTATGGTGTTTTAATCACAGTTATACATCTAGATAAAGGTGATACATTGTTAACTAAATAAATAATTAATATTGTAGGACACTTTACACAGCGCCATCTAGCCTAGCTCCAAGCTAAGCAACTAAGCTCGTGTTATGGTAGCCAGACAACGAAAATAATATTTATATACTTTTCTTTTAAATATATTTAACTAGCTGCGGTCCGCGGTTTCACCCGCGTAACTCCCGATCCCGTGGGAATATCGCGATAAATTAAGATATAAGCTATCCTATCTTTCAAGTTGGATCAAACTGCACACGGTGTGCTTTGATTAAAATCGGTTAAGTAGTTTAGGAGTTCATCGCGCACAAACAACGTGACACGTAATTTAAATATATCAGATATACATATAGACACCCAGATTAAAAACAAATATCTGAACATAAATACTTGTTAGATGCGGGAATCGAACCCGCTACCTTCTGCGTCACAGACCCGCCTGTGACGCAGAAGGTAGCGGGTTCGATCCGGTTCGCGCATCGAAGTCGTCAAATACTAATAAAGGCTTCCGTTGGCGCGGGCGGCTAGTTAAAATTTTATTAAATCCTATTGTTTGCAGTTATGATGTTGCAAACAAGTTCAATGTATTTCGAGTTGTAATTATTCAATTATCGAATTATTGCTGAGTAAGTTATTTGCAAATAATACTTCATCATAAGTGTGACAGTAATCAGTTAGAGATGGTTATAAATGAATGACACATGGAAAACCTTTCAAACAATATTTGACGATGTAAAGAACCCCCCCTCCTATTTATAAGCTAAAAACATCTACCTAACTTAAATCAATTTACTATTTTTTTAATATACAAATTTAATATTTATTTATTATGAGAGTTGTAGTTTGATATGGCACGTGACGTCTAGTGGAAATAAACCCTAGATATGAGGTGTAGTAACCAGGTCCTAGTGACTCTAGATTCCTAGTGAAATATTTTTAAATAATCTAAAACCAAAAAGTTCTTAAGCAGAGACGGATAAATATCGTATATGTGGATATCCTATGATTTTAAGAAAATAATTAGCGTAAGTGAAGACGGGTATGGACAGACGGACGGAAGGTTAATATGATGTATGTATTATACATATAAACCTTCCTCTTGAATCACTCTATCTATTAAGAGAAACCGCATCGAAATCCGTTGCGAAGTTTTAAAGATTTAAGCATACATAGAGACATAGGGGCATAGGAACAGAGAAAGCAACTTCGTTTTATACTATGTAATGATAATGATAGTGATAAGTCAAGATATAGACAATTTATTATAAATCACATAATAATTTTATAATATAATAATATTATGATTGGTAGCCACTGGTTAACACTTATCCCTCTCATCGCGGCGTTGGAAACCTGACGTTCCCCAAGTTTTACGATATACAAGCCTGGTTCATAAGTGTTGGTTCATAAGCTTGGTTCATTTGCACATGTGTATATATTTAGGATCTACTTATACCTGATGTTCCCCAAGTTTTACAATATACAAGCCTGGTTCATAAGTGTTGGTTCAAGCTTGGTTCACTTGCACATGTGTATATATTTAAAATCTGCTTCGCATTTGTAGGCAGGTAGACCATCATTGCCATTTGGCCTGTAAAGAAAAACAGTGTGAGCATTTCATCATAACATCCCTATCACAGGACAAATAGATAAACTAGTTATGGAACTAAAATATATTCCATATTGTAAATTATAACATTAGATCCAGACGATAATAGACATGTCTCCTGTAAAGTTATATCGCCTAATGTAATGTAGGATAAGTAACTAAAGCACACTAATGATCTTAGGAAGGTAGTAACCTTATACATAATACAGTTCTAATCTATAAGGCAAGCCACTACATTAGCATTCCACTATAATAGCAACTACTTCAGGTCAGCATATCGACCTCATCATATTTCATTCCCCGGGTCATCAGATCGACCTTACATAGCGCACCTCCACAAGTAGAGTAGTGTTGGCCCTTCTTGGCGTAGAGCCTATTCAAATGGTGATCAAGGCATTGAAAACCCAGACACCTCATAATGTACAAACAGATCAATTAACTGAACAGGAACACGATTTTATAACAGAACTATAAACAGACTTATATATAATTTATTAATCTGTGAAAAGAGAACGAAATGTAAAATGCTCAGTAGGAAAGTACTAAAGTACCACCTACCTCAAATCATACATAAGTCGAATGGTGCATTATCCCAGCACATGTAAATCCATGTTAAATGCTCATTCAACCATGCAATATCTTGAATATTATCAGTGGATTTTTCCTAGTAAAATTCTCTTCTTGTTCTTTTGATTTTTTTATCACCTGACTTTTCTCTGACAATATTCCAATGCTGTCAAGAATACCTTTTTTATTTTAAAATACTAATTGTTTTCTAAAAAGATCGGAATCTTCAAAAGGTTTTATAATACATTTGAAAATTTTAATTTTATAACCCAACGGAAGAAGGTTGTTCCGTTACAATCGCCCCCCAAAAATTATGACGGCGATTAAGATTCTAAGCCAAAGTAATTTTTCCCAAAATTAACTTCATTGAAAAGTTCTGAAATTTAAATTCAGTATATCTCTATTATTACTACTATAGTGACCTTCTATTATAATTCATTATAAAGAAACCTGAGAATGACTTCTGCGATTTGTATCACTCGCCCCCCGGAACTTACGACAGTAGTGAATCTTAAACAACGTAAAATAATTCAAACTACTTTTTGTTAATAACTAGCTGTGCCCTGAGAATTTTAATTTTATAACCTAATGGATAAAGGATGTTCCGTTACAATCGCCCCCCAAAAATTATGACGGCGATTAAGATTCTAAGCCAAAGTAATTTTTCCCAAAATTTACTTCAATGAAAAGTTCTAAAATTTAAATTCAGTATATCTCTATTATTACTACTATAGTGACTTACTATTATAATTCAATATAAAGAAACCTGAGAATGACTTCTGCGATTTGTATCACTCGCCCCCCGGAACTTACGACAGTAGTGAATCTTTAAACAACATAAAATAATTCAAACTACTTTTTATTAATAACTAGCTGCGCCCTGAGAATTTTAATTTTATAACCTAATGGATATAGGATGTTCCGTTACAATCGCCCCCCAAAAATTATGACGGCGATTAAGATTCTAAGCCAAAGTAATTTTTCCCAAAATTTACTTCAATGAAAAGTTCTAAAATTTAAATTCAGTATATCTCTATTATTACTACTATAGTGACTTACTATTATAATTCAATATAAAGAAACCTGAGAATTACTTGTGTGATTTGTATCACTCGCCCCCCGGAACTTACGACAGTAGTGAATCTTTAAACAACGTAAAATAATTCAAAATACTTTTATTAATAACCAGCTTCGCCCTGATAATTTTCTGCGCAACTTTCTAATTTGTTTCTTGTATAAGAATCTTCTCCTGACAAAAACAAACACAACAAAAAAAGAATTCGCGAAATTGCTCCAACCATTAACGCGTGATGCCGCCGTGACCAAGTGAACGTAAAACTAGTATAGAATCTAAATCATGAAGTCTATCAAAATTCAGATCTCCAAGGTCAATTCATGAAAGATTATTAATATTCAAAGTAAATAAGTATAAAGTTTATCGTATTGAATATCAGATTCGACAACTATCGTGTCATGATCTCTGTCGATGCTTTCTCCGTTGTCACTTGGATAGAGCAGAAGGTACTACAGACCCAGATCATAGAATCTAGAATTCAACACAAATCTCACTACCGGAGATATAAAAATATAAAGGTGTACTATAAATCCTCCACAAACATGTCCCTCAGATTTCCTCATCTCAACAGAAATCACAATATACCGTAAAACTAGTTTAGAAACTAGATGTAAGACAATGTTTTGTTTCAGTGTTTTTTTTTTTTAGTTGTATTTGCACAATTTCTCATTTATATATTCTTGTATTTGTTAACTAAATGTTTTGTAATTTTGTACTCAAATAAATAAACCGTTTAGAAACTAAATCATGAAGTCTATCAAAATTCAGATCTCCAAAGTCAATCCATGAAAGATTATTAATACTCAAAGTAAATAGGTATAAAGTTTATCGCATTGAATATCAGGTTCGACAACTATCGTGTCATGATCTCTGTCGATGCTTTCTCCGTTGTCACTTGGATAGAGCAGAAGGTACTACAGACCCAGATCATAGAACCTAGAATTCAACACAAATCTCACTACCGGAGATGTAAAAATATAAAGGAGTACTATAAACCCTCCACAAACATCCCTCAGATTTCCTCATCTCAACAGAAATCACAATATACTAATATTTATATTTCAAAAATTATGAAAACTCTTTAATATTATGAGAGGATAAAATAATTAAATCAATACCAATTATTTCTGGTAATAAAACAATAAAATCTCTGTTCTTGAGAGAATAGGCATTTGTTAAATCGTCTTTACAGTAGTTTAAATATGATAAATCCTCCGTATTCGGGAGTAAATAATATATTATATTCAATTAATAAATTACCAATTAATATTGGATTTATGTATTATTAAGTATACAAAAGTTGAACCCGAACAAGGTCACAGGCATAAGCTAATAATTAATAAAATCTATACACTCTTTTGAGCGTAAAAATATCAGATAGATAAATTATAAATTGAAAACTTGATAATAATAAAAGCATTTGTTAGTTTTGAAATGGTAAATATCGATTTCATTTGTAGTAAGTTTCAAAGTTTAAAATAAAGAATATCAAGATATTATTATATGCATGTATATGTATTGGTTAATTAGTTGTTTTTAACGAAACATGTGGATCGTTACACTATAATTATTCATTAAATTTTAAACTTCATTTTTCTCAGGTTCCTTTAACTCCCTATTTACTCTCTCTACTGTATTTGGCCTAGAATTTTTATCAGTCGTTAATCTTTAAGATTAGAATCGGTTTAATATTTAACTGCCTTCCCATAATCCATAATGATTCCCATAAATGAATCTTCCCATAACCTACTAACAAATTGAGTTCCATTATCAAACATTAACCTTTGGTTTAATAATGTCTGCAAAAGCCTGACCTTATATCCTCTGCTACTCATTTTACCCACTGAATAAGCTCCTGCCTTCGAAAAATAAAAATTAAAAACCTTCCTTCCTTCAAATGACTACAATAAGTTTTGAATTATTATTTAAGTTTCGAAATGTTCCGGAAACAAGCAAAATAAAATTTTGAAGAATCTCGATCACTCATCCGTAGCACGGTAGCAATTGGCTTCAAATCATTTGATTTGAAGCGCTGAACTACAACTCCCCGAAATAACCTAAAAAAAATTTGAAGAATATTTCAAAAGTCCATAGAATATACCTACCAGTTATATTTTTATTAAAAATGGACCAAATGTAAAGTAAACCATGTCCTCAAGCAAGTGTTTGAAATTTGGACCAAATGCGAAGTTAGACCAAATGCGAAGAAGACCTAATGCGAAGTGAACCAAATGCGAAGTAGACCTAATGTGCAGTGAACCGTTTAAAATAAATCCCTAATATTGTGAAAGACTA
The DNA here is from genome assembly GCA_907269075.1 of Idaea aversata. NCBI lineage: Eukaryota > Metazoa > Arthropoda > Insecta > Lepidoptera > Geometridae > Idaea > Idaea aversata. The sequence goes on from OU026084.1 coordinate 8,903,733, forward strand.
AATAAATAAAAAATTTATTTGTTTTTTTTTTTGTCCAAATGCGAAGTAGACCTAATGCAAAGTGAACCGTTTAAAATACATCCATAATATTGTCAAAGATCAAATTTAAAAAAAAAATTGTTTACTTTTTTTTTTTTTTTTTTTAAATATAGGTATTTTTCACCAAATATTTTTTTACCAATAAAAATTAAATTACCTAAACGTAAAAATCCAATCCTGGTCGTGTAGGCACCAATTGTAAAGAACCCCCCCCCCTGCCTATTTTTAAACGTAAATAAACTACCTAACTTAAATCAATTTATTGACTATTTTAATGTATAATTTAGTATTTAATTATTATAGGAGAGTTGTAGTTAAATATGGCACGTGACGTCTAGTGGAAATAAACCCTAGATATGAGGTGTAGTAACCAGGTCCTAGTGACTCGAGATTCTTAGCAAAATATTTTAAAATAATCTAAAAACCAAAACAATTCGTGAGCGAAGACGGGTAAATATCGTGTATGCAGGTATCGTATGATTTTAAGAAAATAATTAGAAAATTGAAAATTCTTAAACGAAGACGGGTTAATATGATGTATGTAGATATCTTAAGATTTTATGAACATTTTTAAAAGATTGAAAATTCGTAAACGAAGTCGGGTAAATATAAAGTATGTAGGTATCGTATGATTTTATGAACAATATTCGTAAGTAAAATTTATAAAGAACTCTTTTATATTGTTTATTCCAAATTAAGCCTATCTGACAGACTTCTGAGAAAAGTTAATAAATCAAGATGACAACTGCCTAACAGTAAAGGTAAACAAAGATCTCGTGTAGACATATTCTGCTGGATAATAGCTTTTCTCATGGGTTATAATCGCGCAGACAGCAGATTACAGCGAGCTTCGCCTCCACATCCGCCGAGATCTCGAAGAACTGCTCGATACCTCGGGCTGTAGAAAGAGTAGGGGTTACTAAATTTCCAACCCAAATGTATTTCGGAACTTGCTTACAACTGTTCAGGAACTCTTTGTAGATGCCTAGTCGAAACTTATAATTCGTAAGTACCCAGATATCAAAAAATTCTCTAATCCAGACAACAACCCAACGCCAGCTCTACAAAACAAACAACTTGAACTCACATGATTTATTTATTTCCCAGACTTCTTCTTCTAACGCTCCCGTACCTTAATTCCCTCTAGATTGAAAGACACGTTCCCACATCAATCCCTCTGTCGATTAGGGTTCATCTTAATCTTCCTAAAGTATGTAATTCTCTCGACGAATTGTCCAACTTACCATTTGTAAATGTATATTTATACTATCAGCTGCAATCAAACAATCTATTAGACAATAATATAATAATTTTATAATATAATAATATTATGATTGGTAGCCACTGGTTAACACTTATCCCTCTCATCGCGGCGTTGGAAACCTGACGTTCCCCAAGTTTTACGATATACAAGCCTGGTTCATAAGTGTTGGTTCATAAGCTTGGTTCATTTGCACATGTGTATATATTTAGGATCTACTTATACCTGATGTTCCCCAAGTTTTACAATATACAAGCCTGGTTCATAAGTGTTGGTTCAAGCTTGGTTCACTTGCACATGTGTATATATTTAAAATCTGCTTCGCATTTGTAGGCAGGTAGACCATCATTGCCATTTGGCCTGTAAAGAAAAACAGTGTGAGCATTTCATCATAACATCCCTATCACAGGACAAATAGATAAACTAGTTATGGAACTAAAATATATTCCATATTGTAAATTATAACATTAGATCCAGACGATAATAGACATGTCTCCTGTAAAGTTATATCGCCTAATGTAATGTAGGATAAGTAACTAAAGCACACTAATGATCTTAGGAAGGTAGTAACCTTATACATAATACAGTTCTAATCTATAAGGCAAGCCACTACATTAGCATTCCACTATAATAGCAACTACTTCAGGTCAGCATATCGACCTCATCATATTTCATTCCCCGGGTCATCAGATCGACCTTACATAGCGCACCTCCACAAGTAGAGTAGTGTTGGCCCTTCTTGGCGTAGAGCCTATTCAAATGGTGATCAAGGCATTGAAAACCCAGACACCTCATAATGTACAAACAGATCAATTAACTGAACAGGAACACGATTTTATAACAGAACTATAAACAGACTTATATATAATTTATTAATCTGTGAAAAGAGAACGAAATGTAAAATGCTCAGTAGGAAAGTACTAAAGTACCACCTACCTCAAATCATACATAAGTCGAATGGTGCATTATCCCAGCACATGTAAATCCATGTTAAATGCTCATTCAACCATGCAATATCTTGAATATTATCAGTGGATTTTTCCTAGTAAAATTCTCTTCTTGTTCTTTTGATTTTTTTATCACCTGACTTTTCTCTGACAATATTCCAATGCTGTCAAGAATACCTTTTTTATTTTAAAATACTAATTGTTTTCTAAAAAGATCGGAATCTTCAAAAGGTTTTATAATACATTTGAAAATTTTAATTTTATAACCCAACGGAAGAAGGTTGTTCCGTTACAACGAGACATCATCGAGATTCATCAAGAAAACAAAGGACGTCATCAATTCAATTCAACTGACAAAAGAAACATTGACATTGAATGAAAATTTTAATAGCAGTGAACAAGTTCGATTAGTTAAATAATGTGATGGGACAAGAGTCATCTAGAAAGAATAATAGAACCGCTAATTATTAATAAATATTTTGACAGAATTCCTAACAGTTACCGAACTATAGAGCAGAAACAGAAAATGAAAGCTAATGACACGCGTGGGCATGACTCATTCTTGCTGCGCTAACTTTTAAATGTAGAGACAACGAAACAATAACAAAGATTCTAAGGTCCGTATTAATAAACCGAACTCAATATCGATTTCAATCTTGAGTTTGCTCTTGAGTTGTTGCGCTGATTAATAAACCTATCTTAAGACGCGATTAAAGAGCGACGTATCACTTGAGTCATACTGTATTAATAAATCAAACTCAGCTCTCAAGATATGTCTCAAGATGTAGTTTCGTGAACTCAAGTCTGATTGCGGGTCATACAAATGTTACACTTTGTAAAATATTTTCACATTAAAACAAGTTGACAGCAAAATATGACGACACTAGCTACCATAGGGTAAGAACATATCATTCAAGGTAAGAACAAAGCGTTACTGTCATTCAAGGTCGCTCTCAAGATCAGTCTCAAATCTCAAGAGCGATATCAGCCTGAGTTTTATCTATTAATTAACGCCTAACTTAAGATAGTGACCACATCTCAAGACTCACTCGATTGATACGCACTCAAGATCGATATTGAGAGCGATTTATTAATACGGGCCTAAATTCAACATTTTAATTTAAATATGCAGATTACTTTATGGCAGTTTAATTTGTAAAGTATTTAGTACAATACTACTAACGTTCATTACTTACGAACACTATTTAGACATATTTGATTCATGAAAACACAAAATAAAGTTTATTTCTGAAATCATGTGTACAGTATGCGTCAAAATCCACTATCAGTTTGCTACCATAACAAGTATTAGACTTACTACCTTCTTCTAATAGACGTTACACACAATAATAAATTCTTGAATTAAAAGTACTCGGTGTGATAATTATTTTAAATATGTTAGCTATGTATTTAATTGGCCGAGTGGTATAAGCTACCACCTGCTACACCAACCGACGTGGGTTCGATTTACGGGTTACGTTGTTATAATGCTGCACAGGATTGTAAACGTTACTGTGTCGGTGGACTTTTGAACGTGGATTGTACAATCTCTAATAATTTTATTATTTCGGAACGATTGTAAAGTTTTCATACGTAGGTATGATATTTATTTTAAATGCAAACCTATTCTTATTTTACGATAGTGAAAACTAATCGAAAAACTCGCAAGTTTGTAGCAAAAATAACTAACATAAAAGTCAATGCAATTATTCGTTCACTATTAAACCTCTCATAAATAAATGTTACGAGGTATTGCAAAACTCTTGCAACTTGCTGTTCGGGAAGTAAACTTATAGCATGCATAAATTCTAATGTTTAAATAGCCCTCTGTTATTAAGTTGTATTAATATAATTTCACTTGACATAGCATTCATATGCTGGTCAGTATTTTACAATAATTTCGTAAGCTATGTAACAATATTTTTACATATTTTAAATAAAATGCATTGCTAAACATCACGGTTGTGTGCGTGAGTAGAGATAATCTAGCTTAACCAATTGTGGATAGTATGATTTAGCTTCAAAGGAAAATTACAGAATCCTTTGTCGTTTAAAACTTCAAACATAGTGTAGATAGCATATAAAATGAATCAAATCTTTATCTTTCAAGCACTTAATCCTTTATTTGTATAATCAGGACTTCTTTTATGAAGCAACTATTTTTCGTTCTCAACGACACAACTTATTTGAATAAATAACGAAGATCGCCCTAACAGCCATATAAAAAATATCGAATTGAATTAAGAATCTCCTATTTTTTAGTCGGTTAATTACAAAACTATCAGTATGAGACTTATGAGATTTTAATAAAAACTTGTTGTTTCGTCAATGGAAGTGCTTAATGAATTTTCGTGGTACAATCACATTACCTTTTTGTGTTAACAATTTTTCACACATAATAATTATTTTAAAATTCGTTTATAATGCTTTTTTGGTTAATTAAAATGTAAATATCTAAGTAGATGGGTACTTTATATACATTTAATTATTTTGTGAAAGTAATTAAACGTTGTTTGGGAAAATAACATGATTATGGAAGTAACAAAGTGAATGATGGTATAGTTGTGAATTAATGATTTATTTTTTTATAATTAATTTTTGTTTGCGTGCATAACTTATTTAACTTGTTTTATTGAAAACTAAATATGCCCCGCGGCTTAACCCGCATAAATATCTAAACATTATGTACCTATTTAAAAAAAATCCTTTTTAGTGCTTAAAAAATCCCCTTAAAAATTTCTGAGTTTCTAGATCCAGCAGTTTAGGCTGTGCATAGTCATCAGTGAGTGAGTGAAAGTCGCGTTTTATTAATATCATTTAGTAGAAATAACTAAAATAACAATTATTAAAGTTTACATAATTCAACGCTACGAATCGTTCCTGCAGGAAGAATTCGTAGCAATTGGCTACGAACTTTTGTCGTAGACCATAGAGCCAATGCGGGTAGTGGTCTAACTAGTTGAACCACAGATCTTAATTAGGGGCCGTTGTCGTAACATTTTTTCTAGCAAAATAAAATAAAATAATGATCTAATAACAGACCATTAGTCTTATTTTTGAACCGTTCGGATTTCAGTTCGTAGACGAACGCGCGACTTTCGCATGCGATTCCCCATAATCATAAGTTCTTAATTACGTCACAGGATATTTCCTAGATTACATTTCGTTTCCCTGCGGAACACAATATGTAATATAATAATTATTCGATTCTTATAATAATTCAGTTTTTAAGTTGGTTCATATTTTTTTTATTTTACTGCTTAAAACAAAGTATTTGAATTAAGTGGTAAGATCGATTACGAATGATTCGATCGTTATTACATGATTACGGAATCATCGGATTAATAAAATTTGTAAGTAGCAAAACTGTAAAAAAATGGCCACCTTTAAATGAATCGGGCGGTCAATTAACATTTACGTTAGGTATTTAATGGATACTTATTACGATCATCAAATCCCCTAAGAAAAACAAACACATTTGCCTTTTTAAGGTTCTAAAGTGATTATAACCACAGCTATAAAATAAAGTCATCAGTTGTAAATATGTCGTAAAACGTAATTACCGGGTCTAAGAGAAACTAATTGCATTTGTAGCGGTTAGCCCAGCACAGAGAAGTGCAAATTTCACATATTCGCGATAGGCACTTAGTTGCTTTTCACGGTGTAAATGACTTCAGGTTAATAATTTTCAAGTCGTGATCTCACATCAATTTATTTTACCGTTAATAGTTTGTCCTTATTTATCTCGTGTATCGGTCGAGTTGGGTTTCGTAATACTGTAGTTACCATCATTTGCATACTCCGGTGTCGATACGATGCCATGTTGTACCGCTGACGTTCGCTGTACAATTACAATATAACTTAAAGATATTACTTCTCAGTAAATATTAACTGAGTTACTCTGCGTGGGAGATGTATTTAACGTAATTTATTTAGGTATATTATTTAGTTGGAAAACGCTAGCTAGCACTTGCATTGAACAAGTGATTTGAAGACGTGTTTCTTTGGTAGCCTTAGTGTCTGTGTCGATCTCATTGTTGTTGTAAAATGTAAAGTACGTCGTAATAAAACAAATTATTACGAATAGTTACATTTTACCGAGGAACGTTCAATTCTCTGTAATATTTTACTTGTAATTTAATTCGAAGGAAAAGAATGTGGTTTAATGTAACCTCCTTCAGAAGTATTGACAAGTTCTTGTCTATGGTCGAATATGGAAGTAGTTGTATGTGCAAACAGTTCCTACTTAATCCTGGATTACGGTGAAGAGAGGGACACCGAGGAGTTTTAGCCCACCATCTCAGGCCAGCAGGGAGCCCCACACATCCCCGCCGCTCCCCCCAGAGCGGTGTGGGACGGTGCTTAAGGCGCATTTCTCCTCGATAAAAAAAATATAGTTGTATGGGGTCTGGGATGGTCGGATTCATTAAAAAAAATTGTCCCAACCACTGCAGCGCGCTCTAAATAGCATGCATTATTAAAATTAGTGGTGTTGTATAAAACGTCTATAGATTAGATGTAAAAGTCCAATATCATTATTATTCATTAAATTTCAATTGTTTTTTTGAAGAAACACTTTTCAAAATACTAACTTTCGTTTTTTTGTATATTTTGCACGTAGTAATAATATTCATACTTTCCATAATGTAGGTACGGTATAGAATGGTCTTCGATGTCGTTGTCGTTGGGATGATCCAGATTCACAACGAATCCTTTCACTATACAGCCTTGAGTGCAGGACTGACCATTACCGAAACACGTCGCTTAATGTCCTATCGATTAACATAGATCTGTTCCAGAAGATTTAATGCAGTCTTACGTTTATAACCCGATGCTATTGTAAAACCGTTCTCAGTATTAGAGTGCGCCAAATGTTAAGACGGTCCCAGGCCCGACGAAAAACACCGGACATTCTCGCCAATTAAGCGTCGTCAAGTAACGAAGACTCAGACTCCGGCCGGGATGTGACTGACGAGCTGTTTTGCAATTTAAATCAAAGAACAAGATCGTTACTCAGACGATTACGGCTTCTATTTAATTGGGCACAAAACGTTTCTTCTTTCTTGAGTGTTTAGCTAACAGCAAAATAAAATAAAAAAATAAGAATTGAATTGAAGTGAAAGTGTAATAACGTCATTCATTCATTAGTTAATAGGTTGCAGGAATTTTTACGATACTATGCTCCATTTTAGTCACTTTCAAATGAAAACGATTTGTATATGTAAAGTTTGCTAAACATCATACGTTGGTTGCAACGTATGTTGGGAACTACTAGTAAATTAATGAAAATGACGCATTTCATCTGTGATTTCATAATGAGTTGCAAATTGTCTTTTGCCTGTGAAAATGAACGAACTACTGATAGTAGATCATTGATGACAATTAAAAAACTGCTTTCTTAATGGATATGGATATGCCAAATTACAATTCATAAGAAAAGATAAGTACTACTTGTCTACGGTTACGACTTGCAGAAAAAACCGGAATCTCAGTTTTAATTGAAGGGTTCATTCCTTACAGTCGTTTATCAAGGTAATTTGGGGCTGGTTTAAAGTGAAAACAATTTTTGTTTTATAACTTTCCTTTAAAGTGCTCCATATATTGACATTTAAATGAACAGAACGGCATATCTTACTCTGTATTTAGTGAGAAACGATTATAAAAATATTACTTATTACATCTTTTGGAAATATTGATCGAGTTTACAGAGATTCGAATTACTGTTTTTTAAGTAACATAATATGGTGATTGCGATTCGGTCTCTCTTTGTACTCCAATCGCACGTAATCGAGTAGATAGGTACTAAGAATTGTTTATAAAATACTAGCGACCCGCTCCGGCTTCGCACGGCTATTTTCCTTCCTTCCTCTTGAATCACTCTATCTATTAAAAACAGTATAAGTTAAACAAAAAGACTAACACAAATAAAATCTCATCTGTCGCGTCAAAATCTGTCGCGAGATCGGTTGAAAATGCTCACCCACAAAAGTGCCCAACGCGCCATAAGAAGTTTTCACTTCAAAAACGGCATCAAAATCCGTTGCGTAGTTTTAAAGATCTAAGCATACAAAGGGAAATAGGGACAGAAAAAGCGACTTTGTTTTATACTATGTAGTGATGTTTTAGAAATCACCGAATGATTTACCATAATAATGTAAGTACTCTCACTTAACCAGCAATCGCAACGGATGTGTGATGTGCGTCCGTGCCGGGTCGGAGGCACCGTGCGTACAGTATGGGTCATAAGTCATTAATCAGTTTGCTGCAATAATACTATCAACAAGTATTGGACTTATGACCTTCTTCTAATAGACGTTACACACAAACATAAATACTTGAATTAAAAGTACCTACTCAGTGTGATTATTATTTTCAACATGTTAGCTATGTATTTAGTTGGCCAAGTGGTATATGCCGCCACCTGCTACACCAACCGACGTGGGATCGATGCACAGGTTACGTTGTTATAATGTTCAAATAGTGCTGCACAGGATTGTAAACGTTACGGTGGGCAGATACTTTTGACCGTTGATTGTACATGCTCTATACTAAATGCACGTAACCTGCACGATGCATAACCAACCATTGATCAATATTGATATATCATATACAGAGATAAGGACAAATTATATGATGTTCAGCTGCGGTTCAACCTCTCGATTTCTAGGTTTAATTGGTACCTATAGGCTCTATCTACATTACTTATTAATATAATATCTTGTACCTATTTACATACATATCTTCAGAGTTTGAGTACCTTTAACCTATTTTTATGTTCTTTGTTTACATAAAAAGCAATTAGTGTACCTAATTCAATGATGACTTCATTAACAAAATAGATGATTCCCGTTTTAAGCCAGTTTTGTATGGTGTTTAATATTAAAATAAATTCTACTACGAACTTTACGAATACTGGATAGTCATCGCAACTTATTCATGAATCACCACAATTCTCATCTTTGTATAACATAATACTTATAACTACAAAAGGTAGGAGTATCACCGTTCCGCCTATAATCTCAATTTGAACCAACGGGAGCTTGTAATTGTTATTTATGCAGCAAGATTGACACCTGCAACCCGTTAGCGTACATTTTGCTTGAGCCCATGATTCGGTTGTACTAATGCCGATGCACATTTGTGATAAATTAGACACGGTTAGCCCGAGAACTAATCTTTGAGCTTACTACAGCAATCAGGTTTGCGAAACACGGCCCGTTTCCTCGTAAATCGTTAATGGATTACGCTTCACTAAATATTTCTCCCTAGAAACGATCGCATAAAACTATGTATTCTATGTAACGTCTTGAATACATATTGCCTTTAATAATGTTTAGGTACCTTATGACATAAATATCTCAGAAATAGTCAAAGTTGATTTAGAATTATGTCTTGTAGATAATCATAATTAATAATCCCGGTAATAAAGTGTTACAGAATAAGTTGTAAAACGTTTGTACCTTAATTATGTACGTTAATTAAAACTTTATTACTTTTCAGTTTGAATTTATAATAACTTGTAATTTTGCATCTTATAAAACAGTTCGACATTGTTTTTTATAGATAGTTAGTTTCACTTGTGATTAATTTGTAGAACAATGACAAAGATTGAGCGTGGCAGCGAACCAGCTCTCGTTTTTAACATACCTATTAATCATGCTCAGATGACGACTCACAACGCCACGTTAAAAATATAGAGATAAGATCGACATCAGTTTTTTTAGACAAATTAAAAATCCCTGGGGATTTAACTGAACTAGATATGATCTAAATTCTTGACCGATTTGCTTGGAAAACAGTTAGGGAGGCCTTTGTCCAGCAGTGGGACAATATATGCTAAAAAAAACAATTGCTTATTACCTTATTGCTACCCAGACAACGATTTAAAATTAAAAACACAAAATCATTCTACTGAAATTGATTATTGCAATATTATTAAAACCAGTAAAGTGCGTTTCGGGCCACGTGTCAAGCGGTGTTCTGTAGTAGCCTGTCACAATTAATGCTGGTTCAGAAGGGGTTTTTGTTTCATATATACTTTGCTTTGAATATTCGTTTTAACGATTGATAACGTGTAACAATTTCACGTTGTTTTGTTTTTACTTTTAGTAAAACTTTGTCGTTAACTTGTTAAGCCTATTTAGCCGTGATAGTTTACCTTTTAATTTCGTAAATATACCTACTACTAAATCCAGAAATCTATTTAGTTGGCAGGGGGGGCTACTTAACTCTAACAAAATGAGCAATTTAATGTTTAATATTTTTCAAACTTATCTCCGATTCTGATTCTAATGGTTTTTACAAACCCGCAATATCAATAAACGACCTATCTAACGACATTCCATACCATAGAAAATAATAAGTATAACCATGTCTTATTCAGTTTTCTAGTACTAAGACTGTTTGCTATGAACGGGAGAATGTAAATGGCGAAACTGAAAGAATTCCTTGTTGACTACGGAACTCTAAATATTACCAACATTTTAATAAACACCAAGTTATTTATATAAACGTTATGTTTAGGTTACACAGGCCATCTCATTAGAAAATCTAAACATTGCTCTCTTGACCTGGCAATTGAACTGAAGACTTTCTCAAGCGTCGAAGTGCCTTTATTGAAAAAATCCTCCTCGTAATATTGAAATTTAAACAAGACTATCAAAAGAGATTTGATTTCTCTTTTAAATTGATTAGGTATAAGTAGGTACTTGAAATTGGAGTATGAAGTTATTGGTAAGTAAATAAAGAGCAAAACTACGATTAAAAAAACTTAACAAAGTCAGCACAACTTAGAAGTTTCTAAATATTATATAAATATCGAGAAACACTACAAAAACAATTTAATTAATTTACTTCTCTACTATTATGCTACGTTTACTTTACTATATTTACTTCTAATATTTAGTGGTTCTTGGGACAACTATTAAAACGTTCTAATAATGTCAACGTAATAAAACAGTCAAGTCCAGTTACTTGTAATAACGCATAGTTACCGAGAAAAGAGTAAAAAAACTATGATGTCACGTTCTACGCAAATAAGGTAATTTAAAATACTAACAGCAAAATAAGTTAATAGAGACCGTTCGACAAATACTACTTAACATTGAATGTACTTACATCGGCGAAAACGTTCAATACAATAGACTGTTTGGAACCAATCAATAAACGGAAAATCGATCTTATTTGCTTTCATATGAGAAAAAACACAAGACTAAAGAATGTTGAACATTAATTTAATTCAATGTTGACGCATTTCATCCATGGGAATTTGATTTAGCATCATTTGCATAGTTTAGGAGAAAGTACCTACATACATAATAATATGTTATACTATATGTGTTTATTTACAGCCAAAATCTCACTTTATATTTATGAATCTTGCGATTATAATTTTATAACCATGACTTAGGTATGGTGCTTGTTTATTATTAATATTTTATAGAGATAAAGTTTGGGAGTTTGAATGTTTATGAACGGAAATCTTTGAAACGTAAACCGTTTTTCAGACCCTGGTACACGGTTAGCAAATAGACCCCAAGTCATTTGGTCTATCGAGACATTTAAAAGAAAACTTGAGTAATCTAGAAATTAAGGCGTAAAAGGCGTATTAAGGTTTAGCCTACATACTGCAATTGAGTTATTTAGACTTTCTGACCCTAACCCCTCCTGACGGATGCGGTCGAACGATGACATCTGAAGGTTAAGTTGTGAATAATATTGTTCAAATTACATTGCAATATCATTCCGATTGCATTTCGTTTGCAAAAAATACCCTCAAAGGAACTATGCTCGGAGTTTCTCTACGTGATAGAATCAGAAATACGGAAATCCGTAGAAGAACCAAAGTCACCGAGATAGCTCTCAGGAATGGTAAGCTGAAGTGGCAATAGGCAAGTCATTATAGCTCGTAGAACTGACAACCGCTGGGGAGTAAAGGTTTTCGACTGGCGGCCGCGATGCAACGCGAAGCGGAGTGTTGGGAGACCAGCTGCCCGGCGCGGTCGGTGGACCGACGACATTGTGGCGGTCGCGGGTAGTCGGTGGATGGAGGCGGCTCAGGACCGCTGTTTGTGGCGTCGTATGGGGGTCCAGCAGTGGACGTGTATGGGCTGATATGATGATAATGTTGACCCTCAAGGTAGCTTAAAATACCCACAAAGCTTTTGGTATTCTAAAAAATATTTTTTGTAATCGAAATGCAATTGGAATGATATTGCAATTTAATCTGAACAACATTATTTACGAGAAATGGCCTGCAGTACGTCTGTCAATAGTCACCCATCGTGTATAAAAGTTATTCTTAGATGTTTTAGTTAACTATGAATCCCAGGAAATAACATAGCCATTTGAATTTTAGTAGAATCTTGTGTCTATTAGAAAACTAGAAACAATGGCTTCGTACTAGTTCGTACGACTGGTGGATATAGTCAGTATAGAGTTAAGTATTCAAAAATTGACACTCTGTATATATCATAGATTCTACTTATTTTAAACTGGAATTTTTCCACTAGTTTATTTATAACATTTAATTATGAAGAATGTATAATTCATTAGTTATTAAATACCATTGCTTCCAAAAATAGTTTAGGTATCAATGGCTTATAGATTTTATACAATATTCACTTATTTATATCTTCAACTACAAATATTGGAAAAAAAAAAACAGTTTATAAGCGAATTATTTCATAATGTTTATGATAAAATTCAAATGGCTGGTAATAGCTGAATAAGAACACGTGTCCAACATAAAATAGTACTAAATTATTTTGAATTTATAATACGGCTCTTTCATACAAAAGATGTATGTATGGTAACAAAACCAGTACCGTATTCGCCACAATAAACAGGTTTTCTACTAATATAATCCGCCTAAATAACACGGAAAAATGCCAATGACAAAACAGGCATTCACGTGCAAAAAGATTTATTTATAATATCATGCTGTTATTAGTGTGGCACGAGTTCGGCGCATAGGTACCTATTTCAGAGGACATTTCAATGACAATTTATATCCGCCCTCAGATAATTTTATCTACTTATTGAACTTCTTTTGACGACCCAGTTGGCACAATGGTCACCATGCCGGACTGCCAAACATAGGGTTGCGGGTTCGATTCCCGCCGCAGACATGTATTTATGCTTAGATATTTGTCTGTGGTCTGGGTGTCTGTATGTATATTAAGTATATATTTACAAAAGAAAAGTATATAAGTAGTATATCCGTTGTCTAGCACCCATAACACAAGTCTAGTTACTTAGCTTGGGGCTAGATGGCGATGTGTGGAATGTCCTGCAATATTTATTTATTTTATTTATTTAACTAAAAGTATAAACAAAAACCTTTAGTATGGTGAAGTAAAATAATTTGATAAACCTCTAACTAAAGTATAATATTGCTCTGAAACGATTGGTTACGCGTTGATGTCTTTTATATGGGTGCAACGTCAAATAACGACTCAACAAACTCCACAATGCGTAATTGTTTTTTTAAACCCATTTGCAATATATTTATTGACCTATTTTATTTGATATTAAATTATTTTCATCCATTAACCAGCTCGGTGAAGGTCGTTGTTAAAGGGATCTTAGACTATAAGAAATTCAAATAGTTTTGTAGGACTTGAACCTACAATCTTGCTCTATCGTAGGTTGTTATTTTACCACTGAGCTTCAGAGGCCACATCTAACCGAGTTGAAATTTTGGAGAACTTTCTTTTTTACGAATTTTGAAAATTATAGAAAGTGTCTTTCTAAAATTTCTTAAGACATTCGCCTAGCAGCGCTTTCTCCATACAAATGTATTCCTCTATTTACTTCCTGAATAAAATCTCTTAAAAGTAGACCATTTTTTTTTTCATGAAAAACACAAATAGTGTACATGCCTCTGATTTATTAAAAAAATTTAGGGTCTTATAGTTATATTTCCGTAATTAGTGGTTATGAAAAAGAGGAAAATTGCTCTAGATTATTTAGAAAATAAATTGAAGAATATACTTTTTATAGACAAATCAATACCTGCGTACCCTCGCATGCATAGGTGGACCTAGGTACTTGAATAAATATTATAACCTACTGATTTTAATATCTATTTAAATATATTAGATTGAAATAAGATATTTATTAGTGGATGTAACTTGGATTTTAATCTAGCTTTTTTAAACCTCGTCAACTCGTAAATTATTTGAAATTCTCGGTGTCGCCGAAAACATCGGCTGATTTTTGGCTGAAACTGAGCGAAACCGAATCCTCGGTCGGACTATAATTAGTATAACATGATAGTAAACATGGTCAGGTGAAAAAATAAGGAAAAATGTTTATCGTAGTAATTGAAATATGAAAATGTACTTCTCGTTGATATCAATGCTCTACATATGTAGTAAGAGTATTTACACCTATTAAAATAATACCTGGAAATAGTCGGTAAGTGAAGGTGGTTCCGTATCAGTAGATGTCCGGCAAACCTTCGATATTTCCGAACATAGTTGAATCACCCGCGTGGTCGCCTCAAGGGGATGCGGGGGCCGGGGGAGAGGCTGTGCAGCGTGCGAACATGCGCCAGGCAGCGTAGTGCCAGCCAGCGAGGTCGCTCTCTGTCTTTCTACTCGCTTTAACTCCTGACATTCGAACTTAATGGAGTTACTTTATTGAAATTTAACCAGAACAACTACCGACGTAATGGAATAAAATTAGGTTATTGTAACAAGAAAACAGTCTTTGAGTGGCCATCTTTAAGCTCTCGGCGCAAACGGTCCAATCGGAATTCGAAACATTTAACATTGATCGTACGTTTCAAAAAGCTACTTGTCTCGCTCTGTAACCGGCAACTGTGCATTGGTATGAATAGAATAGATATAGAAATGTGAACCTATCGACGAATACTCATTGTTCTTGATCGTAATGGAACAAAATAAAGACAGACAGCGGTTTTCGTGACTGTGAGACAAAACTATTGGTGTAAACAAGTGCGAGTGAGAAATAAAATAAGGTTTATAGGGTCGATGGCCGCACGAAGGAACTTAAAATTGGATTTTCTTAAGAATTATGCTTCATTTAGGACACGTCTATCATAATCCACCACGACCCAGTTGGCACAATGGTCACCATGCCGGACTGCCAAACACAGGGTCGCGGGTTCGATTCCCGCCTCAGACAAGTATTTATGCTTAGATATTTGTCTGTGGTCTGGTTGTTCCTATGTATTATAAGTATATATTTACAAAATAAAAGTATTTAAGTAGTATATCCGTTGTCTAGCACCCATAACACAAGTCTAGTTACTTAGCTTGGGGCTAGATAGCGATGTGTAGAATGTCCTGCAATATTTATTTATTTATTTATTTATTAATCACGTAAATCTCAAGTCATAGGCCCAATTCATCAAAGCTTCTTTGTGATAAAGTATAATATCACCCCTTATGAGACAATTGTATATCAACAATTTAACTAATATTTCAAATATATGTGTAGTAATATGAACGTTAGTACGTATACCTATATATATTAATTCTAGTATTATATATAACTGACTAATAACTTGTTGACTCGAACGATATTGAACCTACTATACATTTTACCTATTTAGGTACCTAAAAAGACTTTCTATCTGCATATTTAATCAATTAATCTACTAATCTAGAAAATCTCTAAAAAATGTGTCAAGCATGTAGTTTTTCATTGTTTTTATTTAAATGAAAAGAGTGTAGCTGTAGCCGCTACACGTGTTTCGCTACGGTCTACAGTGTAGCGTAGAGTGGAGAGATCGTAACGTAGTCGTCGTTATCCTGGTTCCTAAATAGTGTGTTGGTTCCGCGGCGCGGGTAGCGGGACAAGCGGGTCCAAGCAGCGCGCGCGCGGGCACCGTTACGCCGGCGTCCTTGGCTGAGTTCTTTCTTGCGCGGGCGCAGCAGGTCGCTCCGAACTCGTTCCGCGCCGTTTGCTAGTAGGTACTTGTTGGTACTGATTGCGCACGTGTGCAGCTCCTTGTATTATTACATTTCTCTATGTGTGCACTATACTGAGCTCCTACTGACTCAGCTTACTTTGTATGTGTGCGACATAATATTTCAAATGTGAGTGTAGATTAGTTCTAAACTTCTAACGGATATTACAGAAGTTCGACTAATCTTACGAATTTAGGATTACAGTTCCATCGGCTGCGGAAGCGGCCTGGTTTTAATGATATTCCAACGTAATCGAAATTATATTCCTTTCATGATCGAGTTACCTAAAAAGCGGGATGCCAATGAAGGCATTATGCGTAAATGGGTCATATGGTTAACAGATGCTTTAAATCCTTACCAGGGGGGATACACTGGTAGGGATTAGACCACCAGGCCATTATAAATAACTAGGTAACTTATAGTTAAAAAACTTATAAATAACTTATTTCCTATTCTAAATCCTATTTTAGATATATTTTTTACCTATTTCTTAGTCTAAATCCCGTGAAAAAAACGAGATAAATAGTAGCCAAAGACCGCATTATCGTAGGACTTATTTGCAAAAACGCGGAGGGCGATCGCAGTTTTTCTTTGAGTAGCTATTTCTTCTTGTCAGATTTTGTTGTATTATTTTATTATTAAGGAACTACTATACGAACTTTATAGAAAATAGAGCTATAAAATGCTGAAAAACCAGATCTCTATTATAGTCCATTAGTTTTATATTTTTATTTTCAATAACATACTTACTATTTTCTGTCTTTCTTTGTTAAAATATAGAAGAGAAGAAGAAAAAGATGTAAGTAGAATGTAAAAGAAAATAAGGAGATAAATACATTTTCAAATTATAATTTTTTTTAGATTAGTTGGCTATTAAATGTTTGATAAAACAATCTAATCAATACTTACTAACTCGTGCTTTTGTAACGTCATGTAACATTTATCTATAAATTGAGTTTGCGACCTTGCGCAATATAAGTTGAACAATGACATTCATTATTACTTGTTCAATTCGGTGTATATTGTATCTTACTATACATGCTAACATAGTACGCCTGCCTGTGCCTATCTACCGATATAGATACAATTACCTATTGATAGTCAAGGTAGAATTAACTCGGCATTATTCCACTAAGTAGGCACTACGAATAAAATATTCAGTATTTTTATTTTACCTATTTAAAAGCTACAATAGTGGAAAACTCTACTTTAGTCGCATCAGAATTTAGCGGTGAGTTCATAATATAGGTTATCAATTATTTTTCCGTTCTAGATAAAAGTTTAACATCACTACATAGTATAAAATAAAGTCACTTTTCGCCGTCCCTATTTCCCTTTGTATGCTTAGATCTTTAAAACTACGCAACGGATTTTGATGCGGTTTTTTTTAATAGATAGAGTGATTCAAGAGGAAGGTTTATATGTATAATACATGCATAATATAGCCGTGCGAAGTCGGAGCGGGTCGCTATTAATGATAAAAACGAGTAACTTTTTAGTACCCAATAATAAATTGCGAAATCATATCGACTAAGGTCAACGTATTTACAGTTATAGAGCCCTCGGACCATTTCCAAACCCAACATTAACAATTATTATTAGTGAATTTAATTGCATTTTGTTTTTATTTTTATGCGCGCACTAAAAAGCTTTTAATGCGATGAGGCTAATATAGCGGAGTTAAGCGGAGTTGGTTGTTGAGCAAGCGGACAAGGACGCGCGCGGCCACGTTGGTTGCTGCAATCGTTCACGAATGCGAGCTTAAAACCACTTATTGGAGCATTCTGCTGATACAATCTAATATGCATTCTGTTATGTCAACTGTATGGGTCGTGATTTTAGACTATAAAGACTAATGAAACTCGGTAACAGAAACATAAAACAAACGAAACACTTAGAGGATATTTTGTAAGAACGTTCATATTTAATATTATAAAGCAACAAAATAATAATAAAATTATAATTTGTGTTTGTTTATGAAGCAATAAAATATCTATTAAATAATAGATCCAGATGTTTCCATAAATAGATCTGTACCGGAATATGATAAAGTAAATTGGACCGAGCGAACATGCCTCACCTAACTATCGCACCATGAATCAGATTCATGTAAGAATACATACGACAAGCAGCAAGCACGAGCACGACGTCGTAGTCGTCGTACACATCATGTACGTACAGTATTTCGTTACGGACACCCGTACAACTACACAGTTGTGAGCGTAGCGATATGTGTGTGTGTCACTAACACACGCGTACCAGAGGTTCAACGTACCAGTCACCACTACACGAGTTCCTTGTTCCACTTTACCACTGACACTATATTATTATTGTTCCAATGAAGTTTCCGAGTAAAGTTTTTTTTATAAGTGTCCTTATAGTTGACCGAGACGTTTAGTTCATGCCGCCGAACCAATTCAATGCGGATATTCATAAAAACTTAAGTAAATCTATAAACTGTATCAGTGTATGTTACGGTCGTTTGTAATTCTGTATACCAGGATATACAAACGATAAAGTTTTGCAGTAACAAGGACAAATAATCTATATCTATCTTGCTATAACTACATTATTATATTAATGAATTAATTAATAAGTTTAATAGGCTCCTTTACTAGGACCAAAACGTTTTATGGTGATAAATTCCCGGATCCTCAAATATCACGACTCACGATGAATATATCAGATTCAAGTTATAAAAAATGAAACCTTATAATTTTGCAATTTAACATGAAACTTGAGACAGCGAGAGACCCTTATAAAACTTGTAAGTGCGGTAATAATTCCACCAATCCAAATTCAGCTCGTTAAAACCAAACTATAACTTATCGTTATTAATATAAATGTCAGTTAACAAGAAACAAAGGATTCTTGAATAACAATAACTAAGCTCAAACAAAACCTTTAGATTCAGATATTAATTGACTTTTGATTGATATATTCGAATGCACTAAAACCAATGCAAGTACAGTACAAAAGACTTCAACGCGCGCAGCACGATCTTATTTTAAACAATTAAGAGCTACTGTTATTTTTCTTTACACAATACCTATATTATTTTGTTTGAGATTCTCTAAGGATATTTTTTTGCTTCTAATTACAGACTCGTTGTTCCTCTCTTCCTTTATTATAAGTATAGATTTGACTTCAAATTTTGTCAAGCTTTCAAACAAGTTTACGCAAAAAAACTATACTACTCTGTCAATCCAGGAAGGGTGTTTCCTGGATTGACAGAGTAGGTAGGTATTCATATTTTTTTATTTTTTATTTTTCAAATAAATGTAGGTTACATCAGGTAAATAATCAATAAATATTGCAAGACAAACCACACATCACCATCTAGCCTCAAGTTAAGTACCTAACTATACTTGTGTTATGGGTGCTAGACAACGGATAGGTATCCTTGTGTATATATATTTCTTATAATACATAGAAACAATCAGAGCACAGACAAATATCTAAGCATAAATACTTGTCTGAATCGGGAATCGAACCCGCAACCCTGTGTTTTGCAGTCCGACATGGTGACCACTGGGTCGTCAACTGGGTATACCAATCATTAAAAAACCGTTCACTTTAATTTCTGCTGAGAATTCAATTAGTTAAAATAAGGTCAAAGTTTAATTATTTTTATGGATACCTAATAAAATAAAGCTTAAATAAATTTCACAATATTCAATACCATTTATGAATTTACAAATTAAGTGCAACTCTAGGTATACAGAATAATATAAAAAACAGGTTTGGTAACATGCCGATGAATTTTTAACAGGTCGATTTAATTTTTTATATAGTTTGTTAGCAGTGTTCTTATTACAGCTAAAATTAAGTTTATGTAGGTATTTTGTGGCTACCTACATCATGTACTTTACAGCCAATATTGTGTTACCAATTCACTGCTTATTTTACTTCCTATAAATATTATAAGGCGCCAATTCCTGTCATAATCTTCTAATAAGGAGAAATTGGAAATTAGATTTTATCTGTTTTAGCGCTATCGCGATCGACTAAAGTTGTAAACATTTTTTAATTCTAGAAAAATAAAACCGAATTGAAAGTCTAATAGCGAAAGCCATCCTATGCATACTAATTATTTAAAAATGCAGAAATAATTCATAAGATACGTTAATTCTTTGGTTGCCGACCGCTGAATAAGAATTAACGTTTATGTTAATAATATGTGGTTATGCATAAGTTCCTCAATTAAGTTTTTATTGCTTACAAAGATAACGAACTGAATTAAACAAGAGACTGCAGCTACTACACTTAAACAAAACAGTAATATCTCCAGAAGGTAAGATATCGGAATATTTAATAGGTGTAATCAAGGTGTCCAATACACACGATTGACTTGTCACAACTTCGCTTCGCTATTCGCTTATTTATGTAAACTTTTCAACAATCTTATACAAAAATAAAATATACAGATTGATTACCAACCAGCTTAAACAATACTGGTTATGAAAATGTGTATTTCATCTTTTGTACTCTTTCTTCTATCTTTTTATACGGTACCTGCACGTAATAAGGTTCACCTGCTACCAAATATTTCGTAAAGGAAAAACTTCTTAAAAGCAAGTCATTATTTAATATTTCCTTTATTGTCAATCTGAAAAACTTGTAATTAATATAATTAAATTTGTATATTTTCTTGTTATTTTGTCACTAATATCAAAGTTTTTTATATAACTTTTTACCCGCAAGTAACTCATTAATACTCAAATATAGAAAGAAAGAACAACAAGTGTTTACTTGGAAGCAAATTTAAAAACAAATCTAGTTAAGGGACTTTAGCATAAACTTAGATAAACCGCGGGGCGCAGCTAGTGAAATAATAAATTAAAAGTTGAACATAGTTGAGAGATTGCAAGCGTCACGATGCTGAGTTTTGTTTTGAGCTGACACGGATTGATGTCTGCACATACATACGCCCTTGACTTTTGCCCAAAGTTAACTGGCATGAAATCGGGCTCGAAATAATGCGAGACTTGTACGAACGTTGATTGTAGATTATATCTATACACGGAATGTTTATAATGTCGAGGTGCATCTCACGTTACGAATGCGGTTAATCTCTTTTAAATTTAATTTATAGCGAAAAGTGAAAACGAAATATCTCTCTTCTTTAAAAACAGATGTTTCGTTGCTTTTATACATCTAGCTGCTTATTAATGTATAATATTGGCTTTTATACCTAATCTAGATGATAATTACGGGGACGGAAACTTAAATTCCTTGGTAATGGTTCGCTTTAGTGCCTGCCTGGGACATCGAGCTATAAGATGAAGTAGGCTTGTCCATAATCACCTTCGTAGTTTAGTCGGTCGTGTTCAGAGGAAACATCTCGTCAATAGGTCTAGAGACAACTAAGCCGCATCACTTTTTATAAAAAAAAACATTTTTTAGATAAAAAAAACTATTTTGTAGAAAATACGGAGTTAAAAACTTATACGATAAAGACAACGAAATATTAAGAGTTGAAATCCTATCATACTTGCTCCAGATAGTCGCAAACAAGCTCCGAAATGGCCGCGCGCATGCAACGTAAGCATTTTTAGTACGCTCACGCAAGCACTGTAAGCGCTGTTCAACCGATTTGAACCGCAGCAGAATATTGACGTAAAACTGACTCAAAAAAAATCACCGATGGAGTAATGTCGCACATATAACATGGTATCTTTCTAGTGATTTTAGTATCTGATGGAGAGTTCTGAAAGCCAGACAGATGGTGAGGTTCGCCGCTCGACGTTTAACAATCCATTCAATCTATTCAATTACAATTTGTCGATTAAATCGAACAGGTTTTATCGGAAGCAAAGGGTGCATACAGACGAGATGTCTTGACGCAAGTGACTTTCACCTTCGGCGTAAATTAATGCAAACTCGTGTCATATTGTGTGTAACTAAATGCAGTAAACTTTTTAAAATATTGCCTGTTTTTATATCTTTGTTAGGTACAATAAAAAATGTAAATCATTTTGGTGATGGGATGTTTTAAGAGGAAAGGGTACCGGGGGCGTTTTCCATACAAACTATTACAAACGTAGTCGACTGTTTTCTCCCTGGATAATGACACTAGAGCAAATATTTTTGGTGCTTAAAACTTATAACTGCCATGACCATGCCCCTATTTTTTGTTTTTTATTATTTTTTAATTTTTTTAATTTTAATTTCTTTGATAATTAGAAAATGAAAAAAACCAAAACATAGGGGCATAGTCATGACAGTTATAGGTTTAATGGCACAAAAATATTTGTGCTAGTGTCATTATCCAGGGAGGAAACAGTCGACTACGTTTGTATGGAGAGACCGCAGGTACCCTTTCACCTTAATTGCGTTTACAAAAATAAAATATCTATCCATCTTGTTACGTCAATCAAAAACTTACGAACCTATGAAAATCTAGGTTTCAGTGTTACCATGGATTAAAGTTGCCGGTCCTATAAATCATCTAGATTACGTGTAAAGGTCAATATTAAAAAAAAAAAATAACGGCTTGGTGTTTAAAAACATATTTTCTTACTTAGCTAGGGCATAGACTTTATGCACTCTAGCTAATTTTTCTCACGTAATATAGTGCAGTATAGTACAAAAAATATTAACAAGATCAATAAATCTTACCTTATTTCTCGTTGATATGCCAAACTTTGAAGGTAACGAGAAGATTATCGGTTTATCTGAAACAAACAAAAATAGGTTTAATATAAAAACAACAAAAATAAACAAAACATCACAAAAAATAAAATGTTTTGTTTGTAAGAAGCCATAGAAATGCTAGGTTATAGGTACCAATCCGAACTTCAAGCACATAGCCTACTGGTTATGTGCTACTGGCTACCTACTCTACTGAGTAGGTACCTAAATCACAGTAGCCTAAATGTCGTTTCTTTTCTTCAGCAAACATTCCCCCAAATCAATGCGACGGGCATTTCGATTCCGATTGTCAAGATAATACTAGAGTTGGGCTAACAAATAATTACGATAAGGGTGGTGGCATAAAATGTTATTTTATAGAAATCCAGCATTCAGTTCCCCTGGACTAGGGGATCTTACAACAGTGAAGAACTGTTAATGGCACCCCTAGTGGATCCACCTGAGGGTCAACCTTTTAATCAACTTACAGAAAAAGAAGGACACGGTAAAATTAGAAATAAAATAATTCTTAAGACTTCATATCTACAAAACGCTATCCATTCACACGAATCGAGAATCTCCTCCTTTTTTCTCAAATAAAATGAAGGCAATACTTATACTCAAGGTAGAAAGAAACGAAGTAACTAACAAACTTTTACGTCGATGTCATTTTCTGTAGAACCAGTTTCGCAAGAAACCAAAAAGAGGTTTTATTTTTTTATGTAATTAAATAAGTAAGTACGTAAGTTAAAAAGCGATCATTTTGCATGTTCAAAAACTGGTGCGAAACAAAGTAGTTCAAACCGCAAAACCAGTCGTGCGACAGGAAGCGACCTCGATCACCCCCACCAAAGTGCCCCTCCACCCGCGCTACCACCTGCTCCAGACAAAGCGTGTCCTTCGCGCAATGACGCATGCAAGTGCATTGCACTAATAACATGTCCTTTTCATGTCCGGTAGGTAAGACACAATCTACTTATAGGTAGTTAAACCTCCTATGACTCTGTAGGTTCCATTATATCAAAATAATTATGCATATAAAAATTCTTTACTTATATCAACGCGTTTTGTAGTAAACGCTGTGGCAGCTATTAATTGTCTAGTCATGCAATTACAAGCAAATAAACGTGTAATAAATATTTTGTGATTAGAAAATTGCTCAAGGAATTAAATTGAGCTAGTAGTTATAAACCAAGACGCAAAAGTTTGTCACGAGATAAAATAAACGACAAGGTAGACAGCTCGGTATACACCAAGCTTTCTGTATGACGCGCTACATGTAAAAATAAAAAAAAACAGAAGTCAACAGTAGCAAAGTCTGCCGAAACTAAAAACTTCAGTTTGTTGGAAGAGAACTCTAGAAAGTAGAGCAAGAAATTTATTTATTCAGTGCACTGGTCTGGCGGCGCAGGCGGCGCAGTCGTGTGGTTTCAATGAGACAGCTTCGAAACATGCTCATTAAAATAAATCCGAATTTTGACTGCAACTCGCACACGCGAAATAAAAGTTTCCGACGAAATTTGCTCGAGTTATTCCAAAAAAGGAGCGTGAAACGCCCCCCGCGTTGAGATTTCGCGATACAAGAATCGAGCGAAGTGAAACCGACCGCAATAGCCCCAGACCCGCAGCGTGGTCTGCAGTGCGCAGGCTTACCACGCATCGTAGGTACCGCCCATTAGCACATTTTACTTTCGATAACTCTGTCCATTAGCCTAGTAATATAAATAATATCTATGGTAGGTAGTGAAGTGACACGTGTAGTTACATTTGTTCATACTATACTAAAAACAAAACTTATGCAGCTATGTTTTTCGCAGATAAGATATAATTTCTTTTCCGCATTACAATGAGTATTTTCACAGTAAGACGCGAGCCATTGTCTGAACATTACGCAGTTTAGCGTTGCATTAAGCGCACGATATAACTGCAGCTCTATAATCATAGTCACGAGTCACGTTATCCGCACGCGTATTTACTGAGTAAATAAATACAATGCACGACATTCCATCCGACGTTCGGCAAAATATTGCTAAAAATACTATTCGGGCGTATTTCAAATTCAAACAATTAAATTCGCATTTAAATTCGTACCTTTATTGATTGCAAAAATATACGGTACTTTTATTATTTTTTTGTGCAGAGTCAATGGTGAGAGCAACATGACTGATATTTCCAGAGCACTACACGTCAATTATACATCCGCGAAATTAACGAAAACCTGAAAGAGACATCGCCTTTCACAATTGTGTGTCCTTTCTAACTTTTTATATACTTACTTGAATTACGAATTCGAGTGCACATTATAAAATAATGGCTCATAAAATTGTTTCGGCAAACAATTGTGTTAATTAAGTTAATTTTTGAAAAATTTCCACCAAAAGTAATAAAACAAAATAATTAATTGTCAATAATAGTTAATATAATTTAGCAATTTGTTCGACCTACTTCCCTACTTCGCTCCGAAATATGATTGGAAATCGACTGCCGGAATTATATCGTTACATTACACGTGATACAATAATAAAAAACCTAATATTACTTTGAATTATACTTATAAGTTAACTTAATGGAAATTACTTTCTGATATCACACTACAGAGAAAACGACCCGATGACCAAAATCTAAAAATAGAATCCAATAACATTCCTACTAAGTGATTGCTAAAGAAATAACAACATCTACCACTGTGCTCCGCTAGAAACGGCACACATAACTTTGCCAGACTTTTATATTGCTTGCTACAGGATATATGAAAACGGTAAAGTGTGTGAAATAATGTTTACAAACCAGTGGCTTCTAAAACAAACTCGGTCATTATAGACCTTGCGTTTAGCACATCTACAGAAAGCAACGCATCTTAATCGAAACCAACCAAAGTGATAATTAACAAGACATGTTGTCAACTTGAATAATGGTTACAGTTAGCATAAACAGGTAGACACATATTGCAGTTCCGTGTTGGGGATTTTCCCGGAATTCACTCGAAGGTACAAGGATATTTACAAGGACATCAAAAATAGGCCGTGTATGCTGGTACCTATCTAGATACTGTAAAAATAACTAAACCGGATTCGGTCTCAGTTGTGGTTTTACCAGAAACTACCTATAGTCAGTATTAAGCAGGTATCTACTTAACATTTTTATTAAAATATTTGTCAATGGTTTTTATACTAATGTGCTGCTCGTAATAATCCACTCTATCGTAATCCATCTCTAAATAAATAATAAAATTGGTACCGTTATCAATATGTCAATGTTTATTATCGGAAACAAAGTATTTATTCGCCATAAAATAGAAAACGATCAGGATTGGTCGAGTCACGAAGTCTAATATAATGTATAAATATAATGCACTTAACATTGTTCTGTGTCCGGCTTCTTGCATAATAATAGCTAGATGCATTTAGTAACTATACCTGCCACGGTAACGCAGACGTTACGTTGACGTCGTCGCCTAGTCACCACTACCGCAGATTAAATAATAATTGCACCTCCATTAAAAGGTCAAGAGAGCGCAAAATGGTGCGCCTATAGTTCCTACCTTTTGTATGCTGTTGGTTGGTATATACTTAAAGTAAGGTAAGCTACAAATCAGTTTAAGTGATTCAGTATTAAAATTTAAACTCTTAGCTCGACTTTGTTTGAGCATAAAGAGGAACGAAATCTACTTATACTTATTTACCTATTTAAATCTAACGACTTTTCTTAACTTCTATCAAGCAAGGCCTACTAATATTAAAATTCAAAAGATTGGATGTCTTTCTTATTTTTTTTATAGTATCTTTGTCATAATATCTGCACTCAAAATATAGTAAAATTATTGCAACAAAATTTTGATTCGATATGCAGACAGCTGGAGCATATTAAAACAATACAAGTAGACACCTAACTTTTTATTCAGATACTTACCTTTTATTTCTGGTAATTTCGTCGCGAGACCCAGCTACTCAACAGTAAAAAATTCAAAATATACATGTTAAAGTTAAATTACTACACAGACTTATTATTATAGAGATTTTTGTTTTTTTTTTACTTTTGCCTATCCTAACATAACTTTCAATCTTATGTAGGTTTAGGAAAATTAAAACAAAGTTATAAGAAAAGCGTTTGACATTACTAGCCCACTCTCACTTGTATTGGAATTCGGCATCATGAACCACATCGATACCTACGGCAAAAAACGGGTTAAGCGATCAAGCACCCACACACCTTCATAATTATATCTAGCTGTTTATTTTAAGATGAGTAGGTATTCTCTACAGGTGACTTAGACTCTACAATAGCTAAAATATAGGACAGCAAACACGTGGCCCAATTATAGAGGTGTGGTCGCTTGTCGCCGTATCCGCATGTTTTGTTACTAAATAAAATATTATCTGAGTTGGATCAGATGAATGTAACATATTATTAGTAACTCTTTGTACCGTTAGTGACTTTGACGTAATAAATAGTTTAATAATTTTGTTCAAATAGAATATTACTGAGTGCGCAAAAAATAATTGGGCCCAATTAAAAGACGTTGCCATCTTTGACCATACGAAGGTACGAAGGCGACGAATGAAGTTCTGAGCGTTGCATAAGATTTGCTCATGAGCACTTAATTTATCAGTTGTTATAGCGTATAGTTACTGAGATATCGTTAAGCTATTAAACATTATTTTTACATTAAGTACTCAACAGTTCATGTTATTTTCCTCTATAAGTGAGTAAGTTCCTATTTTACCCTAAAAAGGCATAAGAAGTTACCTACTAGTGCCAAAATAAAGTGTCGATAGTGTACTGGTCTATCAACATCACACAAGGAACCGCGTGCTACGACTGCGACCACAACCGGATGTTCCTCACCAAATGCACAATCACACTAACACAAACTCTCACGAATTTTTCTCCCAACGCTTTCACGTCTTCCACTAATTATTATCCACTTTATCGGGCATCTTCAATTTGATTTAACGTCTAGCAGCTCTTACACAGCTCAATTGGTACACTTTTTCTTTTCGACGAGGTAATTTAAGTGTAGGTTCGATACAAACGGTGCCGATACTAAGGCGACCTCCTTCCTTCAGTGTACCACTACCGTCCCGCGCCGCGATAAAATATTACTACAAATCTGCCGACAATTAGTAACCAACAAACGATGCCATTACTTTATTACTGCAGGTACGACTTAATGAGAATTTGAGCTTAATTGCGTGTCTAACGCCCATATTCTTGATTCGTTATGGTATTTTAGAACATGCCTATGCTCATTATTCATTATATTCTTTTGAAATATGATAATCCATTAACCAAAGCCTATGTCCGTGGCTGCTTTTCTATTGTTCGATGAGTAATAAATAATAAATTTCAAAAATAAAATGTTTCCGGTTCAGTATTTATCTTTGACAAAATATAATAGTTTTATATAATAGTTTCGAACACAGTTTCTAATCTAATAAACGTAATTTTTTACTAATTTTAACAAGAATTTTAGCTGAAGTAATAGAGCTAAGGTTGTTCATTTCATTAATTTTGTGAATAAAAAATCAAGAACCGGGGCAGTTATCAACGTCATCGTCCGGGCGAAGCGTGTGAGTGATGCAAGTAAACATGAAACATACGATGATGTAGGTAGGTAAACGCTCGCGCCATGCACCGTGTATTACACACGCCATTCTTCGCGATGAGTAAGTTATTACCACCAGATTCCACTTCAGCCGTGAGAGTAGCATCAGACTAGACTGAACAACTTAATAGTTCTATTTTATATGAAATGAACCATACAACATTTATTCAAAACTGCAGTAAAAACTTTCTTTCCTTACTTCGAGCTATTAAGCTTCGATTGTTGGCTAGGATAATGACTTTTGGCCAAAAATCGAATGATAAAGTTTGAATTTTCGTCGAAATCGGGCGACTCCTTTGAGCATTTTCTTGTAGTTTAGAAAATAGCCTTAAAGTCCCATTAAAAAAATACTCTGTAATATACTACACTATGTGAATGCACATACTTATACTAGTATGTATAATTGTATTACTATTTGAGATGAATAAGGTAAGTACCTAATAAAAAACCGATATCATGACGACCATTTAACTCTAATATGTAATCCTTTCATTTGATGTTTTCATTTTCACGTTAGAACGATGACATGAGCGTAGCTAATCGTGACTCTCTATACCATTTATAAATGCGGCAACTACTTAGCAGAAGAATTCAAAGAAAATCGTGAAACTTTTCAAAGCTTTGTACAGATTGTATAGAATGAAATAAAATTGTAGCATTAGCTTTTGATCGTTTTAATAACACGATATAGAGTAAAATAAGGCGTAGGCGCAAAACGGTTCGCGATACAACTACCGACCGCCCCGGTCGCGTTGCACGGGTGCTTGCTCGAACCGGATCTAAGCTCGAGATAAATCATGGTGCTAGCCTCTCCGGCCCCCCGGACCTCGATCCCCTAAGTCTACTCACGCGCAGAGCGCAGACATCTTCTCACTCTGTTACCCTATTTTCCTATACAATTGGTTAATAATTTTCGTGGAATTTGCATGTAGCAATCATGCTGTTAAACTGCACGATGTTTCATCGCGAATATTGAGGTTCGTGCGAGTACTGAAAATACATGGAATGTTTGATTAGATACGGCTTGACAAATCTGAAATTTCATCTGCTACTCTATAGAAAGTCTCTGACAATATGTTCTTCATGATGCACTTAGGTCTAAAAGCCCACATGTTAAAAAATACACAATAAATTATCAAACACGAAAAATAGGTACATACACAAAGTGATTTCTAACTTTCACACCTATAAAATTAAAAGCTATAAAAGTTTAGCCGCATAATTAGAACTTTTATTATACCTATCTATTGTTATTTTAATCCGAAGGAATGGAGCACCATACCAGACATGTTTTTAATGCTAAAATGACCTAAGTGGTGATTGTTACCGAGTCAAATATTTATGATTAAGTAGGCATGCTGAACATTTTTTGTTATTTTTTTTTGTAAAATGATGATCGATAAGATTTTAGGCTATCTGAGGCTTAGCTTAGTGTAGAAATGGGAGACATAATATTATGTGTACATGTCATTGGTGGTCGTTCACTAAAGTACCAACGTGTTGGTCGCATCGTGCGTCGCGCGTCGTACAGGCTGCCGCCCGCAGCGCGGCCACTGCACTCGCTTCGATTTCACTTTTATTAGCAATCCACTTAATTGGATACCTCTGTTGCGGTTTTATTCATTTTGCAGATTCATCTGGGCTGGGACTCATTTGGGGGTTATTGTAGTGAAGGTACGAATTGGAAAGTCAATAAACTAAAATAAAAAAGAATTTTCCGTTCTCGGAACTCCGAAGTATTGATCGGTTCAATGGAATAGTACAACTGAAAACTTTTAGCACAAGTCAATTTTATTTCAAGAGTAATTTAATCACACATTATTGCAAAGGCCGTGTAATAGGCAATTGACATTTTTACCGAAGCATATATAGTGCTTTTCTCAAAAGAATGCAGGGAAATAAAACATACCTTTTTCAAGACCTTTTCTCGTTTTTTCCAACTCATAAAATTTTCATATACTTACCTACTTTCATGTATCTTTATTTGACTTTGCTGGAAGCAGGTTTACCATTGCTAATTATTTGGCATCGGATCTTAAATCTGGTGAATCCATTTCACTCTCTGAACTGTTGGAACTCATTTTCATAATAAGACGATTTTTCAGCTTTGTTGCTGTTTTTTTATTAATCATCTGTGCCGAAAGACAAACGCATATTGGCTATACAGCCACGTGAACGCAATTTGTACTGACTGAGCAAACAAGCAAACAGACTTTGATAAAAGAGATCCAATCAAAGAGTATTTAATAACCCCAGCACGCCCCTTTTCATACAACATTTCATTGGAGCGTTTTATTTTGGAGCGTTCTAATGTTCCAAATTCAAAAAACGCTTCTGCAATTGATTTGGTCCGTAAATTCGATACTTCGCGTGTTTTTAACGAAAATAATAACAACATTTTCATGCATGTTTAAGAAAAATATTATTATTCTTTTTGAATACATTAAAAACTACGTTTAATAGAAGGGTTGACTTAGGTAAACTACAATACTCTACGACAAAAAGCAGCTCTACTTTATTTTTATCGATAAGATTCGAAGGCCAAATGAACACTGGAAAAGTAGGCACAAGTCTGACAAATTAAAACTTAATTCATACCTAAAACTGTGTTCGTAATCCCACGCTCGAGAGCTCGATTAAATGACATTAATGGAGTTTTTGTTCTGTTGACGACGACGACGTTCGATGCGACGCGTCGCGCATGCAGTTAGCAAGTTGCTAACATTGAATGTATTGTGTTCGACTTACAATTATAAATAAACAATATTAAATAGAGAGTAGCATATTGTTCAATGTTAAGCTTTTCAAACGTGTAATAAAGATTTCGGTGAACTTGGTCCACCAACAGTTTGAAACTAAGCATGATGTGGTATCTCAAATTATCTAAAGCTTAGTCAAAAATACACAGGAAGTGCTTAACGCACAAGGACGTCTGTATCGAGACACTTCTCGAATTATTTATCAAAGTATTTTATTCACATCACGTATTATCTATTATGTACCTACTTGCCAAATGGAGTCGTCTGAAAATAAATGTTACGTAAATAGTGTGAAACGTTACGTAAGTAAAGATTATAGTATTTCCGTTTGATATGCCGAATCCTTGTTATTTACATTGAGATAGATATTACTGGAGTGGTCAACGCCGTACACTGCCTCATTCCGTCCATTTGTGATGATATCACACCAGTCGACTTAGTCGCTTGCTAGTTCGTAGAGGTTAAAGCGCTCGTGCATTTTTAATTAAAAATATACGGAAAAATTACAGAAAATGACTCACTGCGTACTTAGATACTGCACAAACAATACTAGAAAGATTTCTAGAGCGGAAGGAATAACCTACCACAGGTAAATAACTAGATACGAGTATTATCGATTGAAAATTAAATACGAACATCATTTTTTTGCCGCCATGTTGTGACTTGTTCCGCGTCATTTATCAAAGAGTATAAACCTAGCAGAGGTGACTGTAGGTAACTTTCCTGTTCAATAGTGGAATTTGACTTTTATTAATAATTTCTACGGTTGTCGTAATATTTGTGTGTAATGTTAAATATAATTTAGGTAGTACTTACATAACGTTGTGTTTTTAAGTTTTAAAAGATAGGTATTTAATATGACTGAATTTGCCTTAGATAACTGATAGACGTGTGGCAAGCAAAAAAACCGGTCAAGTGCGAGGCGGATTCACGCACCGAGTGAGGGTTCCGTACACTTATAATTATAATTAATTTGCTAAAAAATTATGTTCCTCTTTTTTTTTGTAGTAGGTATTGTAGGTATTACGGAACCCTAGTACAAGTATAGGTTTGTGCTTATTCTGTTTAAGGTTTCCACATCAAAGGTAGGGAAAAATAAATAAAATTTGTTCAAAAACAAAATCAAATATTTCCCTTTGGGAGATTACTCCCAACATACAAACATAAATGTTATCAACGTTACCTCTTAATAATATTAGTAGGTATAGATGTAAGTAGGTACCTATTAAAAAACCGGTCAAGTGTAAGAAACACAGACAGACGGACAAATGAGTGATCCCATAAGGGTTCCATTTTTCCTCTTGAAGTACGGAACCCTAAAAAACCTTAAATAATAGGTAATAATAGTTCAGTATTTAACATTTCAATTACTTTTATTCCTTAAACTAGCTCCAGTGCCAAACAATGAAATTTTGTAGGTACAAAAGGTAGTGTCACTTCTGCGAAGTAACTGATGGTTTGGTCAGTTCAAGGCGCGTTCCGTCCGCGCATGCTCCCGCCATTATAAAATGGGACGCGGTTAATGTTCTAACTAGCCCATCTATACGTAGTACTATAGATCGATGGTTATTTATTGAATTTTAACAAACTGAGAGTAAAATATTAGTACCACTGAATTATCATTATTGTGTGCAATAATAGTTCGTGATACAGTTTCGGTGCATATCGAATATAGGTAGTAATTTAGCCATTTAATTTCCGCATCGTTGTATTGATGAAGGACGTTTATAATAATACTTTTGTAATTAGTTCGTGTTTAAAAAACTTTTCATGGTACCTATTATGTATATTTTATTACTCCTGGAATTGCGTATCGATTCATTCTTAATACCTATCCAGCTATCGATAAAATCAATACCTATCTTATAAAAATTAATAGACGTTGTCGGTAATTAAATTCGAAGTAACAGAGTAGCTGGTAGCTTCTATTTGTAGTTGTGTAAAAGTTAGTTAGGTACATAATAAGGTAGAACCTATTCAATTATAGTTTAACTGTAAATTACCTTGTAAGTACTGTGTTATTATGAAATATACAATAAAAATAACTAATTAATGTTTTAACTAAGATAAACCGGAACTGTTTATGTGAACGTCGATCATGACTTTCACTTGCACTCCATCATCGAATATTCCAACAACAAACCAGTTCTAGCTTTTGAGACTAGTTAGACTTTTTATAAAAATCTTTCTAAACTTTATTTCACGGCTGAATAGCTTATATTCACTACACCGAGATACGCTAATAGCCTTTGATTCAGATTTAATTATAATAACTGACAGCTTTCAATTAAATTATAAATCAAAACAGAGAAAACATTCAATTGATTAACTTCCAAGAATATACAGTAGATACCTCCGATAAGAAATCATTAATTCGTAATTAATTTTTAACTGTAATAAAAAGAATAAATATTATCTTTAGTATAGTCTTTTTTTAATAATTCACCTTAGGCCAGCGTTTGACCACTTTCTAACTCACAAGATGGTAAAACGCTGAGTAAACTACCGGGGGAGTACCGGGACCGTTCCAAGGGCCAGGAATTTCATATGCCACATAGATACCAGCCGGTTTCTGTTTGGAAATTTTCCCGCTAAAACTTTCCGTGTGCTCAGCGCCTTTAGTGACGATACGGTGCAAGATGTAGCTTGCTTACTTAGCTTATACCTTGCTTTTGATTTAAATTGTTAGTCCAAAATATTTAGTATATTTATCAGAATATTTTCTAATTATTGGGTGTAAGTTCCGTTCTAAAATGATTTTCATACATAGGATAAAATAATAGAAAATTATGTAAAGTAAAATTACTGGGTATAAAAATGTAGCTGTTCCGAATACATGTTAATTTGTTGCGGAATCCGAGAGCAATAACCGACGGCACTGCTAGCGGTATTCGGCGGGTTTCTTCGACTCTAATATTCGACAAAAACAACCGTCCAACGTTTATATGTGTGTCTACGTATGCATCAACACAGAAGTGCTTACGTATATTTACTTTGGAAGTATTTCTTCATATTAGGCTTGATGAACGGATTAGTCATGGCTCGGCCTCTATAAAAAGCAAAGCCGAATAAATACCTGACTGCGGAAAAATATTAAATATCTGTTGCTTTGTTATGCTCACTGACCAATTGCTAAATGTCAATGTGTTCCGTCAACTCTACATTAGGAGACTAACGCCCGAGTGCTGAAAGGCTACTTACCTTTATATTGTCGATTTTATTGTTGTATCTATATAAGTAATTAATTAAATTATATTTAATTAAACAAAGATGATATGTACATTTATTATTTTGTTATATACAATGTGTGGGCAATTAAGACAAAATAAAACTAATTTAATTGATTGTTTTTGTTTCAGGGGTAAAGGTTATCGTGGTAATGTGACAAGGACAAGCACTTTCTGCGCAGGAGTGCGTCTCGGTCGAGCGCTCACCAGCCTTCCGCATAGTGGCATGCCCACCGTAAGCCTCACGCGAGGGGTCAAGGTGCCACGAAGCCCATTTTGAACCATTTTATTTGTCCAGCTATCTCTGGCTGTAATTACTTTATAATGAGAAGATATTTTGTACATACAAAAAGCACCGACTGTGTGTTTATTGCGCATTGTATGCAGAGTTCAATGCTACTCTGCTATATAACTCTTTTAAAATACAAATAATATTCATGTTAAACAATTTAAATCACAAACAAAGACAAACATTGTGATTATAATTGTTATATTTAATACTTACATATTTGACTTACCTAGTGCGAAATATTTTATATAGGTGCATAATAAATGAGATCAGGTCATTTGAACGAAACGAAATTAAATGTTGAAATAAATCACAATAAATTGTCTCAATTCTAGGTACTTAATTTAGATAGAGCAAAATTTCAATTAGGTCAAGAAAAAATACTACAAAAAACTAATTTACCTTTTCTGTTAATGATTTCAGATAAAAAATGTCGAGTCAATAGGTAGGTACATAAAAATAATAATTATTAGATACTAGCTGTCAACTTAGTACATAGTACTGAAAATTAAAGTAAATACTAGAGCTGTCCCGGCAAACGTTATTTTGCCATTTAGAAAAAAAATATAGATGTTGTTCCATTCTCAGACCTAACGAATATACACAAAAAATTTCATACAAATCGGTTCAGCCGCTTAGGTGGACATAGGAAACTAACACCGCGACACGAGAATTTTATATAAATAGGGATGACAACGTAAAATGAGATGTCGTTCGCCCGCTCGCGGAATGATCCTACAAAAGACTTCAACGGGATGCCACGTCTACAGATGCTACGAAAGTCTACGAAAAAATATATTGCAAAATTCGTTGTCTGAAATGGGCAAATGGTTTATATTATTATAGATACTATTCGTTGCGTTCCATGTTATTAGGTAGCATTAGTACCGATCCTATATTAGTAACATCAGTGCTTTTTTTCGTAGCACGTGCTCTCAAAACGCGGCGCGCGGGCGGTCGATGTATTTCAGTACTTACTCAAGTTCGATTGGTTGGATTTGGATATGAAATTTCTTTCGAGCTAACAGAAAGTAGAGCTATTTAATAGTGAAAACCAGATTTCAATAGGATCAGTAATAATAATTTCATAGGGAACTGAAAGACTTTAAAAGAAATTAATTTAAAAAAACCTATGTCGTTTGGTACTGTTTTTTCATAGACTCAATTTTTTTATTTGTTTTTTATATACGTACAGACTTTTGTTCTCTATTACAACTTATTAGAGAAGATTGTTACATACAATTCTTTTTCGTTTTTTTTTTCACAAAACGAAAACGATTCTTAATTGATTTATAACAATTATTGGCTTAGTACGACGTATCAATTAAGGCAAGAGAAAATGTTTGATGATCCATCTCAGTTATATCCAAGTTACATTACGAAATATCATGGCAACGCGCTTGAATCTTATCTTTCCCAAAACCGACAGACTTTTCAGCAGAACGTGTTTGTCTAAGAGATTATTAATCCAGAAGTGTGAGAGCCTGGCTGCATACCGGGCCGACATACTAGGCAACCCAACAACACTCCGAGAAGCGTGCTAGGATCCCAGAAAGATTCAGAGCTGGGTTGGCTGGAGTAGCAACTGAAGTTTACGCACAATGAGCAGAATGATTGCTTGCATGCGGAAATTGGAGCTCTCAATTAATCTTTCCTACAATATGTGCATGTTCAATGAATCAAATTGAATTAAAACCCACCTTAATTATGTGATTTAACTCGAAGTAACAGCAGCAGCAGTTTTGTCTTATAACTAAGACAAAACACATACGTAAGTTTATTTATTTTCAGAATTCCAATATAATTCCGGATTCTTTCGTTTTAAGATGAATCAAGTTGACTTTTATAATAAATCGTGACGTATTTCATCCAACAGTCTCGAGAGTATTCTCAAGTTACTATTTGTGATACTATTGCACACTGATAGAGATGTATTTAGTACTCTCCTTGCGTAATCTGACAGATGATGGCAATGACGGCTCAACGCCAACTCGGCCGAGACAGCCAACTTATGAATGCAAAGATATTTAATTTCACATTGAATTATAAAAAATGATACTATCACGTTTCTAACATTCTAGAAAGAAAAATAAAAGTGATTGTAAGTAAAGTTAAGAAAACAATTGAAAAACATAGGGATGCGTCTAGTCTAAAGTAGTAAAATATCTGAGTTTTACGACATTTACACAACTTCTTAGTAACCAACATCGGTTGGAACAAAGACATAATATTTTATTATCAATGGGTTAGAAGAAAGATTTACTACTGTTCAGAGTTCAGTTGAAATTTTGATAGAAATGTGATAGTTAGGTTCAATCAATGTTCAAAAGTACACCGGCACCGTAACGTTTACAATCCTGTGCAGCACTAGTTGAACATTATAACAACGTAACCTGTGAATTGATCCCACGTCGCGCGTCGGACTAACATGATGAAAATACTTAATAATCACACTGAGTACTTTTTATTCAAGTATTTATGTTTGTGTGTAACGTCTATTAGAAGAAGGTCGTACGTCCAATACTTTTTTTATATATTGCAAGACATTTCTCATCGAAAAACTTTGTCGTTATTTATATTTAACACAAACATCTAGACTGAGCAATTTTGTACTAGTAAGGACAAAATTTGGCGACAAAAATATGTTACTGTTGTCCGGTCTACTTTTCATAGGTGATATATACCTATTGGAAGTATTTGCTACTGTTACAATAAAATTTATGTAAAGACAAAAGCGATACTGAGCCGAGGTAGGTATGTAACAATGTTGCTAAGAAATTGCTAAGAACAATGCGCGTGACGCCCCCAACCGCATCGACCACCGCACCACCATTTAGCTATCTTTATTGTGCGCGTATAATATACGCATCATCATTGTGTAGGTAGGCTAAAGGTGAATTTTTGCAACAGCTAATCCTTTGTTTGACTCAAATCTCAATTCAAGGCAACAATGGCTGCCAGAGAAGTATAAATCACGTTAAGATGATACAAAAAGTATCAACTAGAATAGTGTGATGGTAACATTTCATTCCTTGGTAATATTGTGAAGGTAGTGCATTCTATAAATTTCTTAAATCTCTTAACCATCCTATTCTCTAATTGACAAACTAAATTACTACTATAATTTACCAAATATAGTATGTAATTATTACATTTAAACCTCGTTAGATAATACTGCCCCACACAATTATTTATTAGCCGAAAATTAGTTAATTAATAGTATTCTTTTTTTTCATAGTGACATTTTACGTTAGAGAAAACGTCATAAATCATACTACGAAAATTATTAATTAATGGTCCGCTACGAAACCATTTTGAATGCGACGGACAAAGGTTTTCTTAAATTTATAAATATTTTGCACTTCCACAATAAGTCAACTAATAACATTTGATATTTAAAAACGTGTTGTAAAACTTATGATTAAACAAGTTCATTGCATATTCTGCCAAATAAGGATTATATATATGTAGGTAGGTACCTAATTATAGTTTATAAGAGTCTAGCTAGACTAGGGTACCTATTCTTATTTTAGATATTTAGACGTTGTTATTTGTCAAATTTACTTTTTACTTCATGTCAACATACCTTATTAGGGATATAACTTAACGTTCTAATAAGACCGATATGAGATACCTACTTAAGTATATAAAGTTTGTTCTAATAGCACTAAATAACTCTTAAAGGTAGAAATTATTATTTTTCTTAATTATACCTTAATATCCTGTAAGTAGGGATATAAATATACATCTGTATGTCATCATCTTTATTTCCGTTTTCTCGTAGTATAAGCGTACTACTTTAACTTTAACTAGCTTTAACGTTAATGGATGAAATGCTTGTCCCATAAAGTTATGACTCTATTATTCTTTGATTGTTTTACGAAAACAAAATTCTATTCGTTGTTTGTTGGTTACATCACGGATTGCAAAAGAAGCATAATAGAGTTCCAGCTATTGGAAATACGAAACGTCTGGTCAATCATAATTAAGTGTCTAAGTTTAGTACCTACCTCTAAGTTAGTACTTAACGCAAACTTGATAGACTTGGTTATAAAATGCCAACTTACCATCAGAGTAGCATTTCAAAAATATAGAGAAGAAATTGTAGAGCCACGAGAAACCAATAAAGATAATATTTGAAGAAATAACTGTAACTCACCTCTGTCGCCGATGAAGCGATCCAATAAAAAGTCAGAAATCGGATTAACACTGCAGTGAAATAAGCACGAACACTTTGTCTCTGAATGTTTGTATAGACAAGTCCATAAAGTAGTTAATTGGGGTAGCACAGGCGATTAAGAAGTCCTATATTGCGTGGGTGTAGTCCAGAGTTTAGTGAGCAGGCTGGTGAGGTGTTCGGTGCCGGCGGCGCGCGGGTGGCGGTCCAGCGTCCGGCCGCACTACGCGCCTCGCAACGGTAAACTGGTTGCCAGCGCCGACACAGCCTCTCCCTCGCTTGTATGAGTGCCTCGAACCTCCCTCCTGAACAGATAGTACCGTACACTGCGCTTATGTCTTGCTAACATTTATTATACTTTTATTAGTGTTGTGTTGAGAGTGCGCTTGTGTGACGTTGCTACGCCACACAGACGTATCGCATACCGTGTTTTCAACGAGTGTGGGTGTTGGAATAGGTAAAGTAACTACCTATGCGTGCTTTGATCTTACGATTCGGTATGCACGGCCGCACGGCCGCACGTAGCGTTGGAGCTATACAACATCTATAATAATATCTACTCAATAATTTTAGTTTGGGTTTGTGCAACAACACACGTCGTGCCGAACCAACTATCTAGGCTAGAAACCAGTATCTACATAGTACCGCCGCGAAATGTATCTACGCTATGGCATTCAATTACTTAATTTACCTAATATATTATAATAATAAAGTTTCTCATAATATATAAACGTCATATATTGACGACCCAGTTGGCATAATGTTCACCATGCCGGACTGCCAAACACAGGGTTGCGGGTTCGATTCCCGCAAGTATTTATGCTTAAATATTTGTCTGTGATCTGGTTGTTTCTATGTATAAGGTATAAGTTTATATTTACAAAATAAAAGTATATAAGTAGTATATCCGTAGTCTAGCACCCATAACACAAGTCTAATTACTTAGCTTGGGGCTACAGTTGCTTTTGAGTTGTTGTTGAAGTATTATACCTACAAATATATTCAGCCCTACTGATAATGTTTCTGAAAATGTAAGTACCTAGTTATATCTGTCAAGTATTAGCCACGTATTAACGCTAACTAAAGTGACTAAAGAATACGGAATCGAGACTTACTTAAGCAAGTGAAAATTCAGATAGTTAAAAATAAAACAGGTTAATATTAAAACCCGATTATTTATTTAGGTTCTTTATAACTAAAGAGTAAAAATTAACTTTACAAAGTTTGGACACAAGCGGTACCTTGCAGTAGATAGGTTTAGCTGTAGCTACAATAGCTGGAGTTGGAAGGTATTTATTTGATAATTGATGATTCACTTACGTCTAACTTTTGCCTACCCCTCTGTATGCTCAGTCTGTCAAGACCCTTTTCCCCAGGAACGAGTAAAGTAAAGATACGAATTAGCTAAAAATTTGCCAAAACTATAAGAACGGAAATAAGCTGCTCAGGAGCATCTAGACAGATTCTCAACTGAACAGTTTAGCAACGCGTGATCGTAAAGTAGCTAATTTTTCGTGAAAATTCACTTTTATCACTCAGTTATGTTTTCAACTTCTTTTGTTTATTGTTGACGTTGTCATTTGTATTGTTAAACTTGGTAAATTTGGTAACAAAATCAGCACAAGTATAAAAATGTAAAGGGGTAAATAGATCATTCATCGAGTTACACTTGGGAGAAAGTGGTTATACCCAAACACTAATAATTCAGCAGCAATTTTCATTTCAAGAAATAGGTTTAACTCAGTTACCTACCTATATGCCTACATGTATACAAAAGACTCGGCGAGTCTTGACGGTTTTAGTGATTTTTTTAATGAACCCTAAAAAGGGTAATTGAATTTAAAAATGTAATTTTTATCGTTAACTCAAATAAAATTACATTTTTAAATAAAATTACATTTTTAAATTACATTACATTTTTAAATAAAATTACATTTTTAAATTACATTACATTTTTAAAAAAAATTACATTTTTAAATTACATTACATTTTTAAATAAAATTACATTTTTAAATTACATTACATTTTTAAATAAAATTACATTTTTAAATTACATTACATTTTTAAATAAAATTACATTTTTAAATTCATGGATTTGATCCATTCGCTTTAATGCCGCACCTAAGTTTTGGGCGAGGGTACTGGTACTGTAACCAAAATATTTGTCGCAATTGACACGAAGAAGAAGAAATAGAATGCCCTTTTTAAAGGTTATAAAAAAAAGGCATGGTTATCGAGAAAAACCAATTATCTATACCTCTGGATCGAAAAAAGAAGTGCACAAGGTTTTGTACTTTTATACTAAAAACTAGCTGTCCCGGCAAACGTTGTTTTGCCATTTACAAAAAATATAGGTATATAAAAAAAAAAAAAAAAAAAAAAAATAGATGTCGACTCTCAGACCTAACGAATATAGGTACACAAAAAATTTACAAAAAATAACACAAAATAAATTCTAACTTAAGTGGATATCTGCTAAAAGAAAATTAATATATAATAATACCTACCTTACATTAGCGAGCTTTGACATAATTTGGTATTACTCGTAGTAAATGTTTGCAATGTTTATAATCCTCAGTCATGCAGCGGATTATATTAGAGCGCAGCTAGTAGAAATATAATTGACGTTCATGAGTGTACCGCTCATTTTCAGCGGTACACTCATGAACTATGCTGAAATGTTAGCATTTAATATATTCGTAAGAAAAGAAGAAAAGGGAAATCATATTCTTTTTACTTACCTACCTACTTAGAGGTGGAAGTTACCTACTTGATTTCGAAGGTTATTTTTATCGAGTAGGTGTCATTGCATCTATGACTGTTGTTAGTAGAAAAATAGCTTTCGTTTGTTTTACGAAAAAATCAGCTTCCGAATTTTGTTTCCCCGATAGTAGTATTGGTCGGTTATTTGTTTGATCCATCTCTTTTATTTCTTTGCCGGGAATTTATTTCTGAATTGTTGTTATGTTTTTGCGGTGTTCTTTTTGGGAAAAAAACAAAGTACAATATCTTCACTTCACTATCATCACTATCACTAATACTTTACTATCACTATCATCATCACTATCACTATCACTATCATCACTACATAGTATAAAACAAAGTCGCTTTCTCTGTCCTTATGTCCCTATACCCCATGTATGCTTAAATCTTTAAAACTACGCAACGGATTTTGATGCGGTTTTTTTTTATAGATAGAGTGATTCAAGAGGAAGGTTTTTAGATATAATTCATACATAATACAGCCGTGCGAAGCCGGGGCGGGTCGCTAGTTAGATAATAAAATATGTAGGTAACAAGGTAAATAGATACCTACCTAGAGACATTGATTTCAGTAAAATCTTTATACTTAAGGGGGGTCCATACGCCAACGACCTTGGTACACAGCCTACTAAATAGTTAGGTACTACTGGCACCGGTTGCCTTCGTTGGAGAAAATTGTTGATTGTTACGAGTGTGTTTTGTTTTGTCTCAAAAGTGCTGAATTGCAGGTGAGATCTTTACCGACATTTTGGTGTGGTTTTGAGCTAAAACTTTCTTATAGTTTGGAAGCTATCCTAAATAAAATTAAGAATTAAAACTAGTCTAGCTTTGAAATGATAAAGAATTTTGGCCTCGAAATTACCCCAAAATATCGATAAAAATTTCACCAATTCCATCTCAGCACTTTTGAGAAAAACAAAACACATTCGTAACAATTAACAATGTAAGTTGTAAGCGACGCGACGGGTATTTCTGGCGCGTTGCGCTTGGCAGCATAAGCAGCCTTAATAGCATTGATGATGATAATTATGTCTCCGTGTATAGAATAGGTAATGTTAGATAGATATACCTACTTAGATAAATAAACACTTGTTCAGCTATTTATAAAATATTGTGAACAGACCTTTGTATATACTTACCAAAATTTAAAATTAAACAACTCCTTATAATATGTTATAGCTGATATGAAATTTTCACTACATACGAACTACCTATAATAAAAATAAAAGTAAAAATGTGACACACAAAATCATAACACTAACAAACTTACCACAATTCGAACAACTTTAAATAAAGTTGATTTGAAATTCCTATTCTTGTACTTAGTATAGTAATAAAATACAAAAGCTTAATTAATTAAATCCAAAACACATGAATTAAGATACTTAAATGGCGAAATTAAAGATGTGATTAAAGTTCAAAGATTTTGCAGTTCCCGCCATAATAAAACAATGTATTTGTCTATGGACGTTACTCTTTTCCGTTTTGTCTATGGATATAGGGCTGCCTTAAGAAAAAAATATTTTTCAATCTGTCAAACCAAAATAAACAAATCAGTCAAAAAAAATTGTAACTGGCATCCCTACCGGGTGTGTGAGCTACGTACGAGTTATGTATCTGTAAATTATCTCTATTTTATGTGTAAACAATGAGTTTTTTTAAATATAAAGACGTACAATTTTATTAAACTATCGTTTGTGTTTGTAATGGTGTAGCTTATGTGATTTTTAAGCCTTTTATATTGATGTAAAGTTCTCGTGCTTTGTCTTCGTGTGTGTCAATATACTCAAAATGGCGCATCAACTAGCACCGTCTGTAAATTGTTCATTAGACG
Source organism: Idaea aversata (assembly GCA_907269075.1). Lineage (NCBI taxonomy): Eukaryota > Metazoa > Arthropoda > Insecta > Lepidoptera > Geometridae > Idaea > Idaea aversata. The sequence goes on from OU026084.1 coordinate 8,947,207, forward strand.
ACATTGACCTCAGCGCCCTGAAGGTAAATTTTATGAAGATTGATACATTTTCCTTTGTACAGCAGTTCTCTGGACAATCCCGGAACCATGGGTCTTTATTATCAGAAAACTCCTGACGAAAGGGCAATGATCTCACAGGGCGTGAATCATACCAAAGTGAAGGTTCCTTTTAGATTGGCATAAATAATACCTAATTTACTTAGATCTAATGGTACTTTCAGGATCCAGCTGGCATTTTTGAACTTATAGAAGTAGTCGGAAACGGAACATATGGACAGGTCTACAAGGTAAGATTATTCATAGAACTAATTCACTCAATTCCAACACACTCAAAAGTCTACACATTCTTGTATTGAGATAGTATAAATATCTAAGTACTTCTATTGTTTCAAACTCCCATGTCATTTAGGTTACAATTTGGTTGGTGTCTCATCTTCTAGTAGGTACCTACATATTAAATAAGTTCAATACCTAACAGTCTGCTATCTACATACATACTAAGTTTCTTCAAAATCGGTTCAGTAACTTTTGCTTATAGAGATAAGTAACAACAAACTTTCACGTTTATAATATTAGCAGGATACCTACTTATCTAATATATATAAATTACATGTCACGTTGTTTGTGCACGATGGACTCCTAAACGACTTAACCGATTTTAATCAAATTTTCACACTGTGCAGTTTGATCCAACTTGAAAGATAGGATAGCTTACATCTTAATTTATCCCGATATTCCCACGGGATCGGGAGTTACACGGGTGAAACCGCGGAGCGCAGCTAGTTTTATATATGTTTCAACATGCTTGTCTGGTTACAACACTCAATAAACTATTAAAATTAATAACCTACATATTATCTACCAAATACCTATCTTCTATAAATTAGGATATTGTTACCAGTGGGCAGTCTATTAAAAGATAACAGGCCAAACTATGTTGTATATCTATGTATGTCTAGTCGAGATGATTACCTACTTAACGAACAATAAAACAGTTATTGTGCAATTATGTATAAAAAAAACATGCAATACAAAGACAATTGTTTCATCATACTTAGGTACCAATGTCTAAAATTATTATTATAGTCATGAATTACATACATAAAACTCAATATTAATTCTTCCTTTGAAGAAGCAGTAATGATCAAGGCCTTTATTTATACACCTTTTTTTTTGTTTTATTTCTTAATTGTAATATTACTAGCGACCAGCCCCGGCTTCGCACGGCTGTATTATGCATGTATTATATCTAAAGACCTTCCTCTATAATCACTCGCATCTTTTAAAAAAAACCGCATCAAAATCCGTTGCATAGTTTTAAAGATCTAAGCATACATAGTTACATAGGGACGGCGAAAAGTGACTTTATTTTATACTATGTAGTGATGTACTTAACTTATTTGACCAAGTTATTCCAAATGGAGTTACCAACCACAACCCTGCACATATCCCCTCGGTAGTGTGCTACACAAGCTTAAAATCTACCCATAGAAATATGATACGATAAGATTATGACAAATGTTTGTAAAATCTGCAGATAGGTATTTTTTTCTACATTATATGGCCCAAATAATGAGGCTAAGTGCGGAAACAGCCCCGTAAAACTAAACTAAACTATGTGGGAGTATATTTATGTATTATGAGAATGTGGGTATGTACTTAATTACAAAATACAGAGAATACAGAACAGGGAACATGCAGGGAATACAGAGAAAGAATTCAAAAGAGCCACATAATAAATTTGCTGTAATTTTCAACAGATTGCAAATAAAAGTTTGATTTCAATATGAAAGTGTACCAAAAAGCTTTTACTTACTCTAGTTTTAAATTCTAGGGTCGCCACACAAAAACTGGGCAACTTGCTGCCATTAAGGTTATGGATGTCACGCAAGATGAAGAAGAAGAAATTAAACTTGAAATCAATGTTTTGAAAAAATATTCAAATCATCGTAACATCGCCACTTATTATGGTGCTTTTATTAAGAAGAGCCCACCAGGGAAAGATGACCAGCTTTGGTTGGTTATGGAGTATTGTGGTGCTGGTGTGTATTACTGTTTTTATATTTTAATGTACCTAAATGACAAAAACCATTATGTATTGATTTCTTGCCTAAAATTGTACATGTTTCATTTCGATATATACACTTACTTTCATTGGTATAATTAGATGCTTATTTGTGTATGATTCACAAGTGAGTAGTATAAAGAAAATAGGTATTACAATGAATGGAATAACAAAGCCACAGACGTCAAGAAAACTTTTATAAGGATCCATAAGAATGTTTTATTTTTAGGTTCTGTGACTGATTTAGTCAAATCTACAAAAGGACAGTCTTTGAAAGAGGAGTGGATATCATATATCTGCAGAGAAATATTAAGAGGGCTTAGTTACCTACACTCAAACAAAGTTATTCATCGAGATATAAAGGGACAAAATGTCTTACTAACAGACAATGCAGAAGTTAAGCTCGGTGAGATTTATTAATTTATTTTTAGCAGTAACATAATAGCTTGGTAATTTTTAGTATATGTTACAATAACTTATAATATTTCAACAGTTGATTTCGGAGTGTCAGCTCAATTAGACAGGACCATAGGTAGAAGGAATACTTTTATTGGTACTCCCTACTGGATGGCGCCGGAAGTGATCGCCTGTGACGAGAATCCTGACGCTACGTATGACAATCGCTCTGATCTATGGTCTCTCGGTATTACGGCGCTTGAGATGGCTGAAAGTCAACCACCTCTCTGTGATCTTCACCCAATGAGAGCTCTGTTTCTTATACCAAGGTAGCTATTTATTATCAATATCTATAACTACAAATAAAAAAGAGAGGTAAAACCTGAGTAATCAATGAAAAACTGCAGCTGCTTGAAAAATCTCCGACTCGCCCGTGACGACGTGAACGCGTCCCACCAATTCTTAATAAAACTTAACCACCATGCGTACGAAGTAGCTGGCAACAGCTAGTTTTAGTTTTAGCTAATATAATAAAGTATTTCAGTATAATTTACGATGTTAGTCATACTTGTACTTGTATACGGGCTGTTTTCCGCGATTAGACCCTTTTTATTTGGGTCCTTTTTGCGTTAAGATGAAGTAGGCTTGCCCAGCACCTACTACCCTCTCAGCTTAGTCGACCATGTCCAGAGGAGAGAACTTGTCAATACTTCTGGAGCCAACTAAGCCGCGGGCGGCCGTCCTTCACCGTAAGAGCAATGTCAATTAGCGCACATAAATTTTTCTTAAGAAAAATACATTGGTGCACGGCCGGCCGAGATTCGAACCCACGAACTTCAGAATAAAAGTCAAGGTATCTACCACTAAGCCAACACCGCTCTTATGTTAGTCATTGTTTATTGTCAACATTAAATTAATTTCAGGAATCCACCGCCTCGTCTCAAGTCAAAGAAATGGGCTAAGAAGTTTCACAGTTTTATTGAAACCGTTCTTGTTAAGGACTACCATCAGCGTCCGTACACTGAGCAGCTTCTGAAGCATCCATTTATCAGGTTATAAAAGGTTTAATCACTTAAAATCTGTCGAGACAATTTTAATTTATTTACTAATAATATTTGATGATATTTCAGAGATCAACCTACCGAAAGACAAGTGAGGATTCAACTGAAAGATCACATAGATAGATGTAAGAAAAGAAAGCAGGATAACTCTGTACGAGAGGACTACAAATACTCCGGTTCAGAGGGTGAAGAAGAAGAGAATGCAGTGGCGGGCGAGCCTTCGTCCATCGTGCACAATGCGGCCGCGCACCAGGGCGGCGACACGCTGCGGCGTAACTTCCAACAGATACAAGAAGGCCCTAGGTAAATATCTACACCACTTCTTATCTATGTACTCTATGTTTGTAGTGTCTATTTCTGATAACATTAACGTTTTCTCTAACTAGACCGGCTGAAGCGCAGCCCCAGCCTCCGCCTAAACGCAACAGTAAGCGCGAGGAACGTGAAGAGATACCAGGTAGTTCTTACACCAATTCTTGCTAATATTCTTTATGTAATTGTGATGTTGTTTAACACTGTGTTTTACTTTAGAACCTGGCCCGCCAGCGAGACCTTCCATTCCACAAAGACTGATTGTTGTGCCGGATCCACAGGCGCAGCAACCTAATAGATATAGGTAACTAACAAGATTTTATTAATGTATTAACAAATAACAATATTAAACTTAAAGGATTAAGAAAATCAAAATCTTTGAGCTATAGTCATTGACCAATCTGAATAGGTATTATGCACTCATAGTAAAATTAAACCCTCTTTTTCTTAGATAAGAAAGAAGAATGATTATTAAAAGTCAGCTCTACAGTGAAAGGGCTAATTTTAAAATAGTTGTAGGTTTATTTCAAAGCAAACATCTTCTTGTTTCCTATTCTGGAGGCCTAAAAATGGGTTAGTCAAATGTTAGCCTAGGTTTATTTAAATGGTGTTATTGTTTGATGGTTAGGCCCCTGCCGCCGACGCCGAAGTCATCCGGCTCATCGAACAGCTCCGGGTCTAACAACGGCACGCCACCTGCCAGCGGACCGCAGCCACCCCAACGAGGCAGCCATCACATGTTCAAACCCATGGTAATGTTGATTGAAATCACTAATACATATCTAAAAATAAGTGAAGATAATAACCAAAAACTTACGGGATTTTTTTCTTCACAAATGTCAGCAATATAGTAAATAAAGCTATGTAAATTATTGTAGATTTACTCTTATGAGTTTATTTTTTATTTTATTGTGGTTTTAATATTTATGTCTGTATTTATATTAGCTTTTTCTTTTTATTTTCATGTCACGCTGTTACCTTTATTTGCACTCGTGATTACCGCAGCTTCCACCGAGAAGACCAGAGGTTTGTTTATTTGTTTACCTATAAAAAGTTTGTACCTAGGTAATGTTATGCGTGGCGTTTATTGAATAAAATGTTCGTCTGTTCTAGGATTTGGACAAATTGGCTGCTCAACTAAACGAATTAGGAGTAGTGTCCGGGAACGAACCTCCAAATCGACCACCGCGGGCCCCTACAAACGGACAAGGTATTTAGCGCGTTTTTGAGAAATATGTTGATACGGTATACCATGCCATTCTAACGTATATTTTGTGTAACAGGGCCGCCAGTCGAGAGGAACCCGCCGGAGCCGTTCGAGGAGTCGGACAGTGAATCTGACGCCGAAGAGAGCGGCGGCCGCGTGCGCAACGACGGCACACTACTTGCCAGCGATCCGCCTAAACCACTGTAAGTTATATTAAAATGTATACTTTTACTGCTCACATCTATTTTGAATTGAACACATACAAAGTTCTTGCAATTTATATCTGAATATTTGATCAGGTCTGTTTGTATTTCCTTGTCACACTTGTCTGAACTAATAATGCGTTCGTATATTATTTTTTGTTTGCATTTATTTTATTTGAATCCTATTTTTATTATTTGTCCCCATCCTTTCCCGTTTTGCGTTGTGTTCGCTTGTCAGTCCCGAGTTCTGCTACAGGCCTGGCCTGAGCGCCGTGTCGGAGGATGGCGGAGGTGGAGGAGGCGGTGGTACAGGAGGTGGAGCGCCCACCCGCCCGCTGCCGCCGACCCCGGACGACGACGACGCGCATCCAGACCGCACGCTCGTCATGAAGCGGGTGAGTACCGTCTCCAACGTTTGCCTTATCGTGCTAACCGTGTTACCACCTCGCGTTCGCTCTTCGCCGCGTACTATCTCACGCCAAAGTAAGATCGGTGAGCATCGCTAGGTTCCACTTGTCATCCGTTCTCTTTCACTCATTATTACTTTATTCATGTGTGCTTTTTGTATCGGACTTGGAAAACTCCAGAGGGACGATACGGGGAGCGATAAACGCCAGTCGGACGTCGACGAGGCGGTCCTGCTCAAGGACTGGGATTTTGCGAGATTTTTCCCGTCTCGGAGCGCAACCGACAAGGAAGAGAAACGGAGCGCCGCCGAGGACGAGGCGAAGCGCGCGCAGATCCAACGACACTCGCGACTAGAGATGGAGGAGGCGTGGGCCAAATACAAGGCGGTCGCAACGCCTCCGCCCAGACATAAGCAGCTTCTACAGAAGCAGTCCGAGCGGACCGCCCAGGACAAGCTCGCCGATATGATCAAGTTCAAGAAGGACCAGGATTCCGAACCAAATTCTCCGAACCGTTTCTTTAGAGGATTTAGAAGGGAGAATTCCGATTTGTTCCCGTTACCGAGCACCCGACACTCGGCCATCTACATCCCGAAGCACGAGAGCCCGGCCGGAGTCAACAAGCAGATGCGATCGAGCGGAATTTTTAATAACTCGCGGAAGCAGATCATCAAACCGCCGGCATCGGGCGAGCCCATCCTGACCGATTTCATCAAAATGAACGATAGCTTGAAAATGTCAGCTCAGGGTGAAATCAAAAAGGTCGATAAGAGAGGTGCGTCTTCGAAGACTCAGGCGAACAATCCTATTGACGCGCTAAAGAACGTAGCCGCTTTGATAAGACAGGAAAGCGAGTCGACGGCACCTCCGAGCCGGCAGAGCAGCGTCAACAGCGACTCGCCTTCGACTAGCATCTGTTTCTCGAGCGGGGCGTCTTTTGACAAAGCCGGTACTCCAGACGTTACCGCTAATACCCTCGATATTAAACAAAATGCGGAACCGGCCTTCGAAGCCAATGTGATGGTGAAGCCCCGCCGAGAAAAGACTGAATCCGATATAGTGTTTCGAAGAAACTCTCAGTATAATCGTCACTCGGAACTCATGGCGAGTTGTGGGCAGGAAGCGGTACTCGCTCAGGACCAGGTAAATTGCTCCCTGCTCGAGACAGTTTCAATAATATTATACTGACATTATGGTATCAGGGGTCTGTCTAACATAGATTGATTATTTATTGAACTAACGTTCCAGCTTTTATATGAATGGTATCGGTTGACGTAATAATAATATTATGTAGTTTGGGTATGGTTAATATTATTAACACTGCGTGGGAATGGTCGAAGGTTAATTTGTCATAGTTATATTGTATTTGTTTGAAAATAGTTTTCATGGTTTCCATATGCTCACACGTCTTACGTTTTGGTGTGACTATTTTTTGTATAAAAAAATAGTAGAAAAAATATATTATGTCTCTTTTAGTAGCATGAACTATCTAAAGTCTCGAAATATTAAAGTGGTGTAGGTTCTCGTACAAAAAACCTCCAAAGTATCTTCAAGAATGACTATTTATCTATGTTTAAAAATATGTTTGACACACATTAAGCTTATTAAAGTATCACCTAAGTACCTATAATTAACAGCTTTATGATCATGACTCACTTATTAGCTACAGCTATATTAATAATAGAACTAACAACACACTGTTATCTGTACGCGAATACCGTCTTCCTGCCAAGAAATGGATAAACGAATGTAACGTACCCCGTTCCATCGACACTCGACCAATTAACTTTACGAATATCGCCTAACGAAAACTCACCGAAGCTGAAACTAAATGAAACGAAATCATCTTGATTTGTGAATGTGTTGCATGAACTGGCTGCCGTTTGTGTTTGTCGCGCGCTGTTACAACTGTGTTTATTAATGCTACACTTTGTTTGTCACAGGTTTTTAATATTAACTCTATTGTTGATTTATTTTAGATTGTAAGAATGTTCCTTTTTACTATGCAGTATCCGAATTTTAGCAGATAATTTTAAAATTACATATCATAGTGCCAATCAAACCTAATTTTCGGCTCTGAATTTAAGTGAAAAACTATGCTCAACAGCACATTCGTCCATAGACAGTGCAACTTCGGAACCACTGAAAGCTCTCGCAGCTAATTTTACATCCGGAACTCTACTTGTAACTGATTTATTTCACCTATTTAAAATTACTGCTACGATTGGATAATACTTTATTGAAATGCTGAATCTAAATATTAATTTGACTGTAAATATAGGGTCGTTCGAGCGGTGGTAACGAGGGTAGCGGGTCTCGCACTAGCTCAGTACTCCCCGACCTGCTTTCCCAAGCGGGCCAGCCGACCACGCCGCCGAGGCACGACAAGACAACCAGCGAAGAGGTGAGCGAACTACGACAAATCCTACCGTACTTTATAGTAGCGCCAAATTCTATTTTTATATCCATGATTTTTGAAAATATGGTTCAATTCACACACAGACTAACGAAAGGGTTTGGCTAGCAAAAAGGTCAAAAGATCTTTCAGTTTTAAAATGAACGCTACTCCAAACTTGTTGTTGCGAAACTTTGTTAATTTATAAATGGAATTTGGCTGAACGTATACATTGAAATATTGCCTAAGCCTTGCCGTAAGTAAAAATGCGCGATAGTCGATCTTAGTTACGCATTTCATTATACCCCGACGCTGACGAAGTAAATATAGTAACGTAATCACATTATTATCTATTAAATCTGTTGATTATTAATTAGAAATGTGGCTATTAAAGTTATCTTAATATAAACAACGTGCTTTAAATTCATAGTAGGTAAAGAATACATATAAATATTATGTTCATCTGCTTTCACAGCAAGCCGGAGAACAGTTTCCGGTAAATTTCCATTTCCAATACGATTTCGCCACTATTTACTTAACAAATTCATTACAAAATTGTGGCATTCATCAAATATTTGCTTACATGGGATTTATTTACAAGATCCATTGCCTTTAACCATGATGTAACTTTAGGAGCTTCCAACAATTAAGAAAAGTAAACTTAATATTTTCTATTAAAATTAAAAGTTTAATGTTTTGTGAAATGATGTTGGAAGTTCCTATACCGGGTCATTGTGGTGTCAAGCTTCTGGTATACCGTATTAATGTAATGATGGTTGTCAATCATGCAAACGCCCCCTGGAGCCGCGCCCGCGCCGTAACGCAGACATCATTAACGATGAGTAAGTATGAAATGAATTGATGCAAGCAAGAATACATGCTTACCTGCGTAAAGGTTCTCATAGATTTTGTTTGAAGTTAGATTTGTATCTTCTTCTTTATGCATTTTCTAGACCGCTTTCATTTATGTAATCGTAAGGCAATGTTGTTGATCATCGAATGCAGATCTATAATTCATCAGCTTTACGGTAGAACAAAAACAAGTTGAGACAGCTTTAATAACAATTATAAACAAGAGGTCAATGGGTCTAATCAGTTGCTGGATATGAGACGATAAATGCCGAGTATAAAGGTCAATAACCGTACTTACTTAGTTTAATAGCACTATAATTACATGACGACGAAACTACAATTTCAATTGGGATCTCGTTATCTTATTAAAAGACAATGAAGTAGGAACTCCCCAGTAGTGAAATGTAAATAAAATAACGGTATTGATATTATGATAATAAAATATTTCATTGCCTGCATCATATTCATGTATGACACACGAACACAAGATACGTCACTTCCATAAATTGTAGATAATAGCCATCAAGCAAATAACTTTCCAATGTATTTGGAATGACTAATAATTTGGGAGATGGACTTGACTAACAAATCACCATATTACCACTATACCAATATCGTTGTATTGAAATGAAGGAGGATGTTCTATTTGCGTGTAGTAAGAGGTGGCATTGTTTCTGTTTCAGTATCGACAAGCGATTGCTATCGGCACGCCTCTGTCGCATCAGCATCACCATCACGGTGCGCCGTCGTCGGTGCAGTCGACTCCTTCGAAGTCGTTCGTATCGGGCGTGTCTCCCCATCCCCTGCAGCAATCCCCGTCGAACTCGTCAGTAGGGTCCCAACAACAATTCCTACCCTTGCAACAGAAACAGCGCTCGTTCCTGACGTTCGGGTTCGGAGCCGGGTCGACGGGCAGCGGTGGTGGAGGCAGCACGGCCGGCTCAGCCTCGCGCCGCGAGAGCCACGTCAACGTGAACGTCACACCCACCGGGCACGACCTCTCCTCCGATACACCCGAGATACGCAAGTACAAGAAACGATTCAACTCGGAAATACTCTGTGCCGCATTATGGGGTGAGTATCGTACACATTACGTAAAGCTCTGCTCTTCCTGAATGACTAGTCTAGATTATTTTACTATGATCCAGTAAATTGTACGTGCGTGATTGTTCATCTTCATGCCGGAGTCATTCATTTATTTAATTTTCTCTTTCAGGAGTCAATCTTCTTATTGGTACCGAAAATGGTTTGATGCTCCTGGACCGATCGGGTCAAGGGAAAGTATATCAATTGATCTCACGACGACGATTCCAACAGATGGAAGTATTAGAAGGGCAGAACATACTCGTCACAGTCTCTGGAAAGAAGAACAGAGTCCGTGTATATTATTTGTCTTGGCTGAAGTCTAAGATACTTCGCACAGATGGCCTTAGCGACGTAAGTATTAATTTCTGACTGGTGAACCTCAAGCGCCCTATAAAAACCAATTCTAAGTCCGTAATTTGTGTGCCTAAAATATACATCATTACCTGATAAATAAAGACACAATTAATTAAATTAAACGGCATTTAAAAAATAGCAATACTTCTCTTTATTGTTTGAGAGTTTCGATAGAAGTTTTAATTTTCCTTTTGGACAATATTTCCGTTTTAATTAAACTCATCATTAAATAATTTACAGCAAGCCGAACGGAGAAATGGCTGGATAAATGTGGGTGAATTACAAGGAGCAGTGCATTTCCGTATCGTGAAGTATGAGAGAATAAAGTTCCTTGTGATCGCCTTGAAGGACTCCATTGAAATCTATGCATGGGCTCCTAAACCATATCACAAATTCATGGCTTTCAAAAACTTTGGAGAATTACAGCATAGGTAAGATACTTCATTAGTATTAGTACCTTCATATTGTTGTTTTTAATTAAACAGCTATTGTAGCTGTTTAATTGAAATCAGTTAAGCCATTCAAATGTTGTGACCTTTTTTCTGAAAGTTCAGTTTTCTAAATTGTTTTTTTTTTTCAGGCCATTGTTAGTAGACTTAACAATAGAGGAAGGTACAAGACTGAAAGTTATTTATGGATCAGCAGATGGCTTCCACGCAGTTGATTTGGACACTGCCTCCGTTTACGACATTTATATTCCAAAGCATGTGAGTTTCAGCGAAATATACTGCTTGATATAATGTTAGAACACAATATTTTAATAGACTTAAAAAATGGAGAATGTTGTCAATTAATGTAATATTTTTATAACTTTTTAATGAGTGAGAAGTCCGTCTTTCTGTCTGACCGTACGTGCATCCGTCCGTCTAATATTTATTTTACGGAGCTTCAACCTGTTACTTTAGTGTTACAGTGATGCGCGCGCATCTTACAATTTCACTCTCGCAGCTTCGACCTGTTTTACTTTTAGGTTACGCAGTTGCAACATGTAACTTTTGTGTTACAAATGCGAGCGCATCTTAAAATTTCACTCATCATTTTTTCATAACGCACCTAAAGAAGTATAAGTTAAAAATATGTCTGTATTTGCATGTATCCCCTTCTGTGGTGGCTTGCCTGGTTCTCCCGAGAAGGCTCATTATGCCTTATTGTTCTAGATACAGGGCGCAATTGTTCCACATTGCATTGTACCGCTACCAAACTCTAATGGCGTTCAGTTATTACTCTGCTACGACAATGAAGGCGTCTATGTGAATACATATGGACGTGTCAGTAAAAATATTGTCCTCCAGGTATGAGATGTTTTTAAAATAATAAGATTTTGGAATGAAGTTCCTTATCGCGCGTTGCGAAAGGGGGCTAGACGGAAAGAATTATGACCAAAAGTTGTAACGACACTTTTTGCATAGAAAGCAAGCCAGTTATTTTCGTTTTGTCATTCTATTTCGCATTGAACAGTGCGGTGTCGCGACGATTATTTACAAAAAAAAAAATTACCATTCCTTCACTAATCGAAAGGAACTTCGTTCCATCCGGGTGTCCCTTGACACCTCTCAAGTTTTTTTTTATCTATTATGACCATTGACCAGTACTCTTACATTTTTGTGTTTATTTTTCAGTGGGGTGAGATGCCTACATCCGTAGCATACATAGGCACTGGACAAATCATGGGCTGGGGCAATAAAGCTATCGAAATCCGCTCTGTAGAAAGCGGACATCTTGACGGTGTTTTTATGCACAAGAAAGCACAACGACTCAAATTTTTATGTGAGCGCAATGACAAAGTATTCTTTTCGTCGGCGAAAGGGGGCTCATCTTGTCAAATATATTTCATGACGCTCAACAAGCCCGGTATGGCCAACTGGTAAGACAGGGCGACTGGATGGGACGACGAAGGGCGGCGTCTCGACCGCCCCATGATCTGTGATCGTAACACGCACGGGGCGTCCTCCACACAAACGTACAATCACATTTGTACAAGTAAATGCCAGTAGATTAGTCAATATACATTACAAACAATGTGCTTTGGCCATTCGGAATTCAAAGACTTGTGATAGTGACAGATTGTATAATATGCTCAAAAGACAATCCACAAATTTATTATAATTACATTCAAGTATTTGAGGACCCTTTATATTTCATAGTAATCATGGCATTTTGTACTGATTATAGTTTCAATACAATCTATTAAGGATCGTTATATACCTAATTAAGCAATAACCTCTAGGATAAATGTTTTGATATTGACAACTATTCGTAAGTAAGTTAATATGCTTAGTTTATATTATGTTGCAATGTTTATTTCTTTAAGAAAATGTAATTGAAATGAAACAACATTTCCTATTAATTCATATATGCCATATTTTATTGATTATGATGTTAAGATAGTTGGGTGATGATAAATTGGTTACATTATGTTATGATGCCATGCCAAACAGTTATATTTACAATGATACAAACAAACATTAAGATAAATTGATAAATTAATTAATTAATCTTTATTTTTTAGTTCTAAATTCACCAAATCGGCATTTAGTCACAATTGTATCATAATTGTCACACCAAACTACATTTTTATTAATGGATAAATCCTAAAAATTGGTACTATTTATTATTTATTTGTTATGTACTATATTATTTACATGTATAAAGGTGTAACTGTGCATATTTAAGAATTATATATTTGATGACTTTTTATTTGAGGACACCTTAGCATTAATAAACATTAAAAATCAATTTTAGTGAGTTTTATTTGAAACATTTGTATTTTTCTTTATCAGTAATTGAACTAATATTATACTGACATGACATAGCGATTGTTTCTGCACATGTTTGTAGTAATTTCAAGATTTTAGGCCCCGAGACTTGAAATAAATCCATTTTTTAAATATAATCCAACTTTTTCCTAGTGGGTACAAACCTGTTTACTCACGAAGGCGCGCCCCTCCAGGGTAAATTTTCTCTGTGTGCATTAATATGAGTGTAGCACGTGCTAACAAGATGTCTTAATGTGTGTGTGTTAGAGACAGCAAACAACAGAGATATAATTATTATTATATACAGATTATGTTAACAACATTCATAAGGTGTGGAAGAGCGCGCCCGTGAGTGAACATCTGTAAGTTGCTTGATGGTAACAAGTGTATAGTACCTACTACCAAACAAAGAAATTGCTAAGAAAAAAGACCTGCTCTTGAAAATCCTTCAGTTTCTTTCTGAGACATAGGTACTAGCATTAAACCTGGTACTGGAGGTTGCATTTCCAAATCCCTTAAATTATTTACTTTGACTTTTAGGTCTGTACGGAGCTTGTTGATGTCTATGTTTAGTTGTTTTTGATCTGCTTCTAACAAAGAATTCGTCGCTTCGATATCATGCTTAACTAGTACTGATCCCACTGTTAACCAACTCTTCATTTGGCCAGATTTGGTTAGTTCTCTCAAAGCTTCACGATTTTGGTTCCTGCGTTTATCAAGTAAAACAATTTCACGTTTATCAGCCAAAATTTCTTCTGCAAGTTTCTCGACGGATACAAGGTACTTTAACACCTTTTCTTGGTCTTCCATAACTAACGTATACGCTGAAATTTTATGTAATAAAAATGTCTTACTTGTATTGAATGTTAAATTTTATTGTTTATTTCAAAGAGGATATGATAAGTTTATTTGTGAATAATACAACCCAGCTGTTCGGTCGGTCGATGAGGTAAAGGTAAATGACATTGACAGTGACTGATTACGTACACTGACTGCAAAAACGTGGTGATTAAAATCTCTTTGGAATTGTTTGTGGTAAATCAAACCAGAAACTGTCAACATGGTAAATTAAATGAATGAAGAATGGTTCGATTGCTTGCTTGACACCATATACAGTCTGTGGACATCCACACCACGCAGTTTGGTCTGTCCCTGCCGCCATTTTGTCGTATTCTTCTCTTGAGTGTTCGTACTTAGGTAGTGGGTAGCGTGGAAATAAAAACTAGAAATAAAAATATAAATTCTCAAGTACCAATTACATTAAACATTTTTCAATCACCAAATTCATTATTAGTGATACTTGTCACGTGAGTATCGGCGGAAAACAGCGTCATGGACGGCCCGCCCGGTCGAGGATTCCGTGGCGGCCGTGGAGGTCCACCAGGACTTAGAGGCAGAGGTGGATTTGATATGCGAGGCCGGTGAGTTACTTACCTTTGTATTTTAAATATTAACTAATTTTTTCTACGTATTTTTTAATTGTGGAAAATTGGAGCCTCATAGGCTTTTGAGGTTATGACTGTGAGCGGGAAATATTCAACTGCGAAGTATTTGTTCCAATCTAGGCCAGCCAATAGCTTATTCAGGTCTGCACAACCCTGGAGCAATTTTGAGTCAATACAGCTACAGAATCAAATAGTACCTACAGATCGCCTCGTGTCAATTTTAACAATAATGTTTTCTAGTGTTATGTGTTATGCCCTAGCATTGAAATAAACTGTCATAATCTAGGGGTGGTCCAGGGATGAGAGGCCGGGGCGGTCCTCCGAGAGGCGGACCTCCGCGCGGCGGTCCTAGAGGATTCCGCGGCGGACCGATGCGCGGCGGCGGCGGTGACAGAGGCGGCCGGTTTCCTCCAGGCCCACAAGGACCTGGTCCTCATCCAGTACCTACTATAGAATCTCGAGGTGCACCACCTCCAAGTGAGTTTTTAGGTTATAGCTGCTTTTAGTACCTACCAAGGTAATTTAGATAATGACATTTTACCTACCTACCACGGGAACAAAATAACGCATTTCTGCTGTAATATGTAACTTGCCTTGTCTTCCAAATTCAAAAATAGCTTTTCCTCTGTTACCTATGTGAAGCCAAAGCAGAACTAATGAACCGGCCAATTGTGAGTCTGACTCATGCTCAAAGGGTTCCATACCATTGTATTTGTTGTTAAAGCGGCAACAGAAATACAACATCTGTGAAACTTTTCAACTCTCTAGCTATCAGGGTTCATGAGATACAGCTAGGTGAGCAGATAGACAGACTGACGACGGACAGTGGAGTCTTAGTGAAAGGGTTCCGTTTTTAGACTTTGGGTGTGTGGAACCCTTAAAAACGTGCATGATTGTAGCTATATTGGATGCGTTTGCATCAAGTCAAGCCCTGAGGGCTTAAAATGTGTCAAGTAGTTCTGTCCGGTTCAAAGATTGTTCTATCACTACATAGTATAAAATAAAGTCACTTTCTCTGTCCCTATTTCCCTTTGTATGCTTAAATCTTTAAAACTACGCAACGGATTTTGATGCGGTATCTATTTTCAAGAGGAAGATTTATATGTATAATACATGCATAATATAGCCGTGCGAAGCCGGAGCGGGTCGCTAGTAAATAATAAATGTTTGATTTGTAGGAGGAGGTTTCATAAACAGAGGAGGTCCAGGAGGGATGAGAGGTAGAGGAGGTCGTGGAAGAGGAGACTTTGGTCAGAGAGGAGATAGGGGCGCAGGCCGAGGTGGCATGCCTATGAGAGGTAAATATAATACATTACAGATGCTACAATATTATTATATGTCTACAATCTTACTGTTTTCTAACTTTTATTCTATTCTACATTCCACTTTGTTTGTTATCATGTATCATGTTTGAATTTTAGATGTATGGTTGGCAGCATAATTACAGACCCACCGTAGAGGTTTAAAATTACTATTATTGGAATGTTTTAATCCTAATAATTTTTGTTTGATAAATTCATGAGTTAAAAGACTAAACTTCACCTAAGCAAGTGCCTAGAATCTTGCTTGTGTTGAAAACATTCTTTAACATCTGTTTTGGAGCTCTATCATAGGTTTGCAATTATGCAGCCGACCGTACAATACAGTAACTGTCAATTAAATGATTGTGTCTTAGGTCGTGGTGGTAGAGGAGGACCAGGAGGTGGACCTGGCGGTCCTCCCGGGGGTCCTCCACCTGTAGGCGGACCTGGAGGCGGCGGTGGCGCGCCGAGACCAGCGCCACATCAACCCGCGCCGGGAGCGCCCTTCAAGCGCGGCGCTGGACCACCACACGGCGGTCCTGGCGGGCCAGGGGGACCACCTAAACGGGGAAGGTAAGCTACAACACAATCTTAACTAGATATTCGATAGATCTGTCACGAACCTGAGCAGTTCTTGTTTAAATGTCAACTCAGCTCCATTCGCTGACATCAGGTCATTGCATCATTATACCTACATTGTGTTAAGAGTATGTAGAATCTACTTAACAATATTTTCAGTTCTGAGTTCTGACTAACTGATGCACCCCCCTAAACATTGTAAGTAACATTTTACAGAAGAAAAATGAATTTTTGAGCACAAAGTATAGCAATTTGTACACATTCCCCAACCATACAACGGCATAGATTTTGACTGCAGGATGGTGGTTCAACTATTCTTTGCCAATTAGTTGGAGGCCCAAGTGCGAAATGGTGAACCAACTAATCATCCTATGTTCATTTGTAATTTAACATTATTTTTCTTTAGGTTCGAAGGACCTCGAGGAGGCGGTCGACCGCCACCACAGGGTGGATACCAACCACCTCCATCTCACAACCCTCCACCACAGTCAAATGGCTATCAGTAAGTCCCATCAATTTTATTAAGCCACTAGAAAGCGAGTCCGCAAGGAGGATTTGTGTAAGACTAAGAAAATCAATTTATCTTTGCAAATGCCTCTTTTAACATGATGAACCTGAAATACGATAGGAATGTGCCGTCTGATACAAACATGACGATTTTTCAAAGATCTGATATACTTTTCGGTCACATAACCTGAATTTGATGTTTTTTTTTTGGAAGCTAATAGTAATTGTACAAAACAGGAATTCGGGGTATCAACAGTACGACGCGCCGGCCGCGGAGCCGTATTCACAACCGTCATACAACTCATCAGGGTATGTATCAATGTTAATAATTAACTGGCTGTCAAAGAACCCACTCCATTGTTTTGTTTTCAAATTCGATATCAGAGGATTCCATACCAATGGCATTTTGATGGAAGTTTTGTTCCTGGGCATACATGTTCCCTACTTCAATCGTCGGCATCTCCTCTGGATGCCTGCAGCAGCCTGAGAAGGCTACTAGATTTCTGGGATGACCTAGGGTGATTGGAGTGACAAGTAGGATATTCTCACACGCACAATGGCCCAAATGAAGAGGCTAAGTGCGGAAACAACCCCGTAAAACTAAACTAAACATGGTCCCCTCACAATGTTCCCTTTTAAAATTAAGATTCTGTTGTCTCAACTTGATGTTGTCTTGGCTTGGAGATAGAGAGTATCGCCGGAGACCTAAATCTGGAAGAGTGTGGTTAATTTCAGAGTGAGGCATCACAAAAACAGTGAGTGGGTCGATTTTTTTGGCAGTGTATATAAATATAAAATATAAGTTTAATATAAAATGATGATCACACATCTAGATAGGAATTGCCGTCTGACACATATGTGCAGATATTTTAGATTCTGATAATGTATAAATCTAAAATAACACCAAATAAACTTTACCCAACAAGCAATTAAAATACGATTGTTTTGTTTAAGATCTTACCAAGGGAACAATTACGCCGCGCCGGCGCCGGCTCAACCTAGCTCAGGTTACAATTCCGGTGGCTATGGCTCTGGTGGGTATGGATACTCAACTAGCGGTCAAGGTGGATATGAAAACGATAGCTATAGGTGAGTACATGTACTGTATATACATACACTTCAGGTTGGAAGGTAACAATTGTTCAGGGGTAGTTCATAGAGAATAAGGAGCTCAGCTAGTACAGTGCAACTTTCGTTAACTTATTGGCCTATCTGACTGTGTGACTGAGTGTCCCTTATATTAGTCCTTATTGTAAATATTTTTGTAAAAAGTTATAATTAAAGTAAATAAATAAATCTAAATCTATGACAAGGCATTGCATTACGTGTTGGATGTAAATACTTGAAATTTTGCTATATTATGTGTCATAAGTGGGCACTAAAAAATGATTTTCATACACCTACGGGATCGAGATTTACGTGCGTTAGCCATGAGAATTCCGGGATTCAAAAATAGCCTATGACACTCTACAACCCCCAAACTATCTCTATGCAAAATTTCATCCAAATCAGTTCACTGGTTTCGGCGATTACCCCCTATAACCTCACAAACTTTACCTCTTTAAAATATTAGTATAGATGACTGCAAAGCACAGTATACTTATCACCATTACTAGCTAAACTGCAAGGGAGTGGAAGCAGCTTGGGGATCTTGCAAGTCGCAAGTGAATAGGTATCTTCTAGGAAAACGTGCGACATTTACCATCAGGCAGGTGTGATAGTGGTCAAACGCTGATATGTAAAAACCTGCGTCGGCGGTCCCACAAAACCTTTATTTATTGTATACCTAGTGGCGGTGGTGCGGGCGGAGCGGGTGACGCCGGGTACGGCACAGCGGAGCCAGCGTACGGCGGTGGCGGTGCTGCCCCCGCGTACGACTCTTACTCCCAACCCTCATACAACTCGTATCAACAGCCGCAGCCGCAATACAACAACAACTATGGTAAGTACGATCAATATTGAAACGACGCAAGTCGGAAAACTTACTCGATTTGAATCAAATATGTTACCACAATGTACGGTCAGCTGCATAATTGCAGACCCACCGTAGACCTCCGAAACGGCTGTTATAACAATGTTTTCAACACAAGCAAGATTCTAGACACCTGCTTTAATTGAAGTTTAAAGTCTTCTAACTCATCAATTTATCGAACAAAAGTTATTAGAATGAAAACATTCCAAAAATAATAATTTTCGAACTCTACCGGGGGCTGCAATTATGCAGCCGACTGTACCTACGTAGGTATCTTTTACACTAGTCATATGTAGCGGTAGGTTAGGTGAATAGAAGTAGTGAACAAGCAATAGAGAAAATATTTTCATCTTCGATAAGTATACATATTATTAAAAAATATGTTAGTCAATAATAATTCTATTCCGAAATTGACATGAATCACTGACGCATTTATGTAAATAATATTATACCTACTTAGAACGATTGAATTAGTTGTTTCGAGTTGTAACTGGCATTAACAAAAGATGTTTCAAGATAAATAGGTCTATTCATTAAATTATGATCAAATAAAACACAGTAGTGAATTCGAAAAGAGTTTTAGAACAATTTATTAAACGAAAAGTATTAGGAAATCATTTATTTATTTAGATATTAAGATGTGGCATTTTATCGCAGGCATGAATTTGATAAACAATACCAATGTGTAGTTGAAATGATAATTATAAATACCTATTTTAAGAAAAACCTGCTTATATGTGGGTTATTATGAAACTGAGACGAAATTCACTATAGGTGAAAGACAATAGTGATAAAGAGGTAGGTACCAGTCTCAGAAACTAACAACTCATAAGAGTTTCAGGTACCAGTCTCACAAACTAACAACTCATAAGAGTTTCAGGTACCAGTCTCACAAACTAACAACTCAAAGAGTTTCAAGTACCAGTCTCACAACTCTGATAAGAGTTTCATACAAATATTCATACAGAAACAAAGGGCATAGAGTTAAGACCCTTAAATCCAGTGAAATCTTTGATCTAATAAACAATTTAAATGATTTCACTCAACAGAAACAATTACAATGATACAAAGAACTATAATTTTAAAACGTAGGATTACAAAAAACTGCACAAACATAACTGTAATTTCTATACGCAATAAACATGGTATTTTTGCATGTGCCCGAACTTACCCACTGGGAGCGTAAACAGGCAGTTAGGCAATGGACTCGTTTCTAAATATACCAAATTGAATTGAGTTTATATTTACCCCTTACGCGCTTAAGCAAGCAAACGTAAGAAAAAGACCACAAATTCCAAGCGAACGAATCATCAAATTTTAATATGAACTAAAATCATGCAGATTTGAACTTGTGGGGTAATACTTTTGCGATAGGACTCAGTTTTTCCGCTTATTAGTAAACTAGCACGATATTAAATAACATTAAGTTGTGTACCTGTTTATAAGGTACTTTACAAATTAACATTTCTAGTAATTAAGCTTATGAATGTTTTGATTGTTTGTATTACAGGCCGTTGGTGAACTGTTAAATTAACAGAATAATTTTATTCGTCTTAAATTCCACTCAGTATAAAAATAAAGGACATTGATGAAGCTAATGGAAACATGAAGTGACATGTATAGGAGAATTAACAATTATGTTGACATACATAATTCAAATATTATGTTCACAAAATTGACAAAGGTTTTTAATATGCATGTTTAATGAAATCTGATAGTATTTATTTTATCTATTAACAGTAACAAGAGTCATTATAAGAATAATGAGTCATTAAAATTATAATAAACTAAATACCTACAGATTAATAAAATAGAAATGAGTAATGCAAAGATTTTTTTAGTAATGTGGCTCATATTTGTCAAATGTATCTTTCATTATTTTGTATTATGGTATAGGTGCAGTACCATGTCTTAGTATGATAAGAACTTAAAAATAAACCTGTGAAGTAATTAACGTGTACGCTTTATTTCCAAGATTATTTTAAGATTGATCTGTCATTCCAGTGATGGATGATATGTTAGGTAAAATGTACCTTTCCACGGACATTTATTCTGGTCAAACTATGTTAGATGTAGGTAAAAACTCGAGAAATTAGAGTAAAGAATAATTACCTCGAGAGGTCAAGAAATTAAATAAGTAAAATCGAATACGAAGCGTACTAGCAGTTTACTCTTATTACACTGCTCGTCTTTGATTTGAAATTTGTATGGAACACAAGTACCTGATTGTGGCCATAAAATAGTAGGTATTATACCAAAACCATGAAAATCGCAACAACAGTAAACTTATAGGTAGGTAAGGGTCTCTGGCCCAGCACATGAATTTGTATGATTCGAGAGTAGGTACTTCGATAAATGACGGCGTTTCTATGATTCATTCAATCAATAGACTGAAATGAAATTTCATTAAAATATTAATATCATAGTATACTACGGTCATTAGTAGGACGAGACTTTTCCGTCAAAGAGAATGTCTGACTGTTTGGTTGTAATTTATTTTTATGTGAACTACTCAAGAAAGCAACAGAGTATGTCGTGGAATCGAAAACTGTCTATATCTCATAACTATCAGCTGAATATTCAAAGTAGAAGATATTTAAAAATTACTCCAATCATCAAAAAATTACATGCTAAAAGAATACTGACGTCTAGAAGTGCAGCAGTAAAAACGCACCAAAAGGTGCTTGTAAATATGACTATTTGAGATAAAATATATAACGTAACACATCTTTTCTCTAGTGACTTATTATTAATAAGCTATACTTAAATGGATAAAAAAGCACAGGAAGGTGACTGAGAAAGAACTTACAAAAGGTTAATTAAGGAAATTACAAGTTCAACTAATTATTTCCTTCTATTGCAGCTCCACAGATATATAAGTTTTGTATTCAATAAATTCAAAACTATAAGAACCAACCCTAGGTGGGCTTTATGTGTGTTATACGTAAGTAAAGTTTCATTGTTGAAAATGAAACCTTAGGTAGTAAACATTAAACTTTTTTTTTATTTACCAGGCTTTATGAGGCCTGGTAAATAAAATAAAAAAATAACTACCACATAAAATAACTCAATCATAAAGACCATAATTTAATTAGGTAACTATTTATGTCTACTCGAGTGTGCCAGAAACCAGAGAGATCAAAATAGAAATATCATGATTTCTAATTTTCTAATAGTGAAAAGAACAATGGCATTTCCGTCCTAAAATTGCTATACATTAACTACTTGAACTTTTGTAGATTACACTGATTAAAAGTCAGAATTAAATCAAGTTCAATGTATGACTAGAAAAACCAACGACGACGTTACGACATGGTAAAACCATTCGTTTATTTTTCAATAAAACTGAAACTTTAAAATATGACCATTGTTGCTTGCATTATGTACAGAAAAAATCATTCATTAGATACATAGCACTAAAAAGCAATTAATTAGGATACACAGCACTAAAAAGAGTTTCATATGAAATTATGTAGTCAGTTTAGATACCTATAATATACGAATTATTAATTAAGAATATTAACAATTTTATACTACCACAGCGATATAATGAGCCTACATTAGCTCTTTCGGCCAACTTGGAGAATTTATAAAGATGATATGGTAATAAATAGAGAAAACTTAATCTACAAGGTATTACAGGTAACAAATTTTATTTATATTTTTAATATTAGATATTAATAATAGGAACTCAACCTCTAAGTTGAGATGTAAAGTTGATACTTACGTCTCATGGCAACAAGTATGTACAGATATTGTAAGAAAATTCACATTATAAATGACGAATTACGAAAGTTAGAATAAGTTGCAAATTAATTTACTGAAAATACAGTAAATATCGAAATGAAACGATTCGAACATATCTCGAAGGGGACCTTCTCCTTTAGCATCGCTACTGTCCTTTGTGAAAATTAAACTTGCCCAGTTATATTTAGCAATCCATGTGACGAGAATAAATAGTCACATATTTACGTATAAGTATAAACGAAGTAAAATTGTGGCATACCATCGATATAGTTTAAGTACCTACTATCGTATCGATATAGCATATAGTCTAGATAGGCACTGTTATAATAATTTTATTCAGCTCTAAGAAAGATGAAAAGTAGAACACATTTCTACTATAAGCACTACTATCTATTGCTGTGATTATGTATGCATAAAATTCATAATGCCAACTATCAATAAATAAATCATTTATGTACCTAATTAATAGAAACTAAGTTATGAAATGAAATGCTTAACTAAGCTTATAAACTTTTATGTGTGTGTGCCTATACAAACACACATAAGGAAACTGCACAAACAAAATGGCAGAAAACATACATTGGTACCTATATTTTACATACATGTAGCAAAATGATTATGATGAAATGCACAAATAAATTAATAAATAGGTACAGTCAGGCTATAAGTGCAGATCAACCTTAAAACTCTTGGTACCTACTTACATATAAAATAGATAATATGCGAGCTTTTATTCCTCAAACGTCATCTCTGAAATTATGAAGAAATAGGACTTAAATACATATTATCAAGAATATATAGATTTCGGTATGTTTTTGTCATGATATCTAATCCTTTATTTAATTTTTCAGGGTATGGATGAGAGATTGACGTGATCTTTTCTTTGGAAAAATGCAAAGGAACATGAAATAGAACGGAATGCGAATTATAGACCTACGCGCTACGCATCACACATAAAGGTACTCAACCATTTTTTTTATCCTATTGGTATAGTTTATCTAGTGTTCGTTTCTAGGTCGCTCTAGGCCTTGAACTGACGACGGCCGCTATCAGGGATAGCTGCCTTCTTGATAGTTGACACAGCGACATCTTTTACATTTAAGACGAAATTGTCTGTATAGAGTCTTCGTGGGTTTGTTACCAACCACCGGCCTAAGTCGTATCACCAATTTCCGACTTGTTTTGGTCTTCTAATACATAGGGCCTGTGCCGCACTCACCATCGAATGGGATTGTAGTCAAACACTGATCTATCACTTCACTACTATACTATGTAACATAGTATTAATAAAACAAAGTCGCTTCCCGCTGTCTGTCTGTCCCTATGTATGCTTATATCTTTAAAACTACACAACGGATTTTGATACCGTTTTTATAGAGTAATTCAAGAGCAAAACAAGCTACCACGCGTACGAAGTCGCGGGCAACAGCTTTTATTATTATGAAAAAAAAATGTTTCTGTGGAGTGATAAAGCTTCTCAAAACGCGTTTTCCAAGAATATTTTAGTCACCACCCTGAATACATAATAGTATCGTCTCTTGTGTAGTGCCTCAATTCTCAAATCATTCAAAATTTAATCTATGGATTTTGTTTACAGATCGAAAGATGGTGAAACTGAAACTAGAACACAATTAGTGGAAAGAGAATTGTAAAATATTTAAATTTTAAACTGAAATAAATATTTGTCTAAAATTGATAAGTAGAGCATTTTCATTTTTTGAAAGGGTTGATTCTCATTTTATCTGAATTATCACTACATAGTATAAAATAAAGTCGCTTTTTCTGTCCCTATTTCTCTTTGTATGCTTAAATCTTTAAAACTACGCAACGGATTTTGATGCGGTTTTTTAAAATAGATAGTGATTCAAGAGGAAGGTTTATATGTATAATACATGCATAATTTAGCCGCGCGAAACCGGGACGGGTCGCTAGTTGTTTTTATACATTTTGTATGAACCAATTGAAGTGCACGATCTGTGTACCGTCCGCGCCCGGACGACGAAGCTCGTCCATTCATTACCCACCGCACTACCAGTAGTGTCGTAGGGAATTACTAACGATAAAGAAAAGAAAAAACTTGAAGAAAGAGAGAGATAAAGTGTGATTTTATACCTTCTACTGACTTCTGATTACCTAGTACTTTTTACACTAACGACTATTTTATAGAGCAAATGGTTGATTAAGCAGGTATTTATCATATGCACGGAGATGTTAACACTACTGGCGAGCAGTTTAAAGGGAAAGAAATCGCTACGACACTACCGGTAGTGCGGTGGGTAATGAATGAGCTCGTCTACACCACTGTTCGGTGGCTGATAACCTGGTGAGGATGTAATATAAACGTGTAGTACACACGGTCGGTACTGTGTACTGAGTGAGAATCATCCCTTAGTAGGTTGCAGCTTGCATTGCATTGATTCGTCTCATACGTCAGAGATTGTACAAGCCCAAGCGCTGATGGTTTTAGGAAAACCATGAATCATGATGGCCTGCTAGTTTTAAAGCAAAGTCCCAATGTAAGGGATGAAAGAAAATTTCCAAGAACGAAAATTCTATCAAAAAAACTCGTCCGACAAAAAACTCGTCCGACAAAATACTCGTCCGACAAAAAACTCGTCCGACAAAAAACTCTGGACTGGAAAAGGATTGTCAACACAATCAATAAAGTTCAATTTAGATTTAAACAACTTCTCCCGTGAGAATTTTGTGTGACGCTTTTGTAAAATTTCACTCTCATCATTTTTTCATAACGCGCCTAAAGAAGTATAACTTCAAAAATATCATTAGTACAAGCCTCGGGTCGCCTTTCTAAGAGACAGCGCTGATGGTGTAAGGAAAACCATGAATCATGATGGCCTGCTAGTTTTAAAGTAAAGTCCCAATGTAAGGGATGAAAGGAAATGTCCCAGAACGAAAATTCTATCAAAAAATGTCATTAGTATGACATCCTCTTAACCCTAGTCATGGTAAAGTATTGAAATAAAACAATAAAATTTTGTTAACTTATATTACATAAAATCTACGCATTTGCCTCAGGCAAGGTCGTGATGATGTCAGAGTCTCCGGGGTCAGTGATGGCTAATGTGCATACTCTGTAGTACTTTCCGCAGGCCGTGCCCAGCTCGATGTTGTTGCCGCTGTAGTGGTGGACTCCCGTCTTGGCCAGGAGAGCGTAATATTCAATCTCCGATTTCCTGTAGATAAATAAGGAAATTGTGAGGGTTAAGGAAAATTTGTAATAAAATATCTTACAATCATGGTATTATGAGGAGACACCTAACAATCAAACAATTGTGTTAGTTTATAGGGTTCCATACCTCAAAAGGTAAAAAAGGAACCCTAAAGGTGAGCGCACACGTAGCCGCACCACACGCGCCGCAGCGAAGGACATCCCCAAGGCCGATGTTGATGACGTCAACAACCCGGCGCTGCGTCCCTACAAACAGAGACTGCGGCGCGTGCGGTGCGGCTAGGTGTGCGCTCACCATTATAAGAAGACTTTCTTGACAGTCTGTGTGTCACCACCAATATTTTATGTAGGACATGGTTTCCATGTAGGCTAACCTATTGCATTGGGTGTTTATTTAAATCTTCAAGAATGTGAAATGCGAGAGGAGTAAGTATAGTTAGAAAGTTAGATTTAGAAAAGAATTCACTTTTCTTACCCGTTATGAGTTCAAGTTCAGCAAATGGGTCCAAACGACTACTCCATAGGTTTCCCACAAATTGTGAATCAAGATGTAATCATTTTATGCCATATACAATTCTATTATTAGCTTTTTAACTAATAATTACTTTTTTAAACTTGAGGTTCAACTTGGAATTAAGACTTTTTTTTAAATACAATAAAAGAAAGCCATTGGCAACACTCGAGGCCGTTTCTATTGAGAATTTTTTATAATCATTCATGGTCTAGTATGTTCTGTAGCTAAAATTCCGGCAAATGATCACATCAAAGACTCACTAATAGGGAATCCATACTTCTTTGTCATAAGACTCCATATGCTTCCCTTAAATTAGAGAATGGGAAACTCTACTTCTCAGTAGTCTCACCTTAGCGGGGGGGCATTCTTAGCGATGATCACCAGCTTGGCCTTGCCTTGACGTAGTGTCTTCAACGTCTGCTTGTAGCCCAGGCAGTATTTGCCAGACTTCATTACCAGAGCCAGTCTGGAGTTGATAGACTCAATGGTCTTTTTCTGAAAGTAACAACATTTGTTAGTTAGTTTTAGAATAGATGTGTTCAGATACATGGGCAGGCATTTCCAAATGTAGATAAACCTAGACAGGATTCGAACCCGCGTCTTTCCCCCTTATTCCAAAACGAGGTTTAAGGATAGTCCGAGATGTGAATTTAAACCTTAGATTTAGACACAGATTTACTCGTGAACTATAGTCTAAACACTATCCCTATATAATCTATAGGGATAGTGCTAAGACTATAGTTCCTAATACATTTTATAGGGATAGTGTTTAGACTATAGTTCAGTTCAGGGTCTGTGCAGGGGCCTGATTCACTAAGGTTCAAGTCGTCGGGCGCGCGTGATTAGGGTAAGATTTCCATACAAAAACCGCTCCCCCTCCGCCCCTAATCACACGCGCCCAACGACTTGAACCTTAGTGAATAAAGGCACAGGTGTTGTCACATTTAGAGTAGGTACTGACAAAACCGCACTGTGGAGTTAGGTTATGCCACACCGCACCGCATGAATGAAATAATAAGCAATTGTGCAATGTTATTTCAACCTTATAAATTATAGAATTTATAAGCCTATCAAACATTACTACTATAGGACTCGTTTTGAGGAGATAATTCATCATTTATTAGACGAACAATCATGCCACAAGCCCACATAGAATTTGAACACGTGTATTTGGATTTCTTACCTGTTTCTTTGCAGCAACCATTGTTACAGTTGATACGGACACGCACTAGAACAAAAGAATTTTCAATTTTAGCACCAATTGGGATATACGCTTAATTTTCTCAATTTCTCTGATAAATTTTAACGATGCTCACCTATCGCAAAGACAGTCGTCAAAAAAGAGAGGTTACGTTGAATGAACTAAATAGGTAATGAATGAATGATTTCTATATGTGTTGCCAATAAACTAGAAATTAAAAGTCACCTTTTTGTTAACAATATGGACCTAGAACTGTTAGTCTATGGCTGTGCTCAATAAAATATTATCAAATGAAAAATGGTAATAGACGATTTCAAGCCATGAATTTTAAGCCTGGGCGCAAACGTGCGATTTCCTCATGTGGTTATCGCATACGGAACGCATTCGGGTTCCCGAATACGTCAAATCATACAAAATGCTCTGTTAACGCACACTTGTGTTTTTTTTCGGACGGAATCCATTCCGTACGTACGTTTCGACTGCTAGCCCAACTTGCGTTCGGAGAAACCCTACGGAATAAAACCTAATGACGTCATACGGAACGTACGCAACGCAGCGTTTCTATACATTTTGTACCAGCCGCAATTATCTGGCAGCACTGTTCGGTATTTGGACCGGAAGTTGTAAATTCATAGAAAAACTCCAAATAGCCAACTTGAAGAAACTTTAAGTTTTTTTCCACATCTTCAATCTAATCAATTCGAATGATCAAGCCAATCAAACCGTTCGTCTGAAATAACAAGTCCGATGACGTCAACAAGACGTCATAGGCTAAATGTCATTCGAACTTCAACGTCATTGGTCTGATGATAATTTGGATTTAGTGTTTTTGAATTATTTTGATCCTTCTTAATTAATTGGGATTATTGGAAATAAAGACACAATTAAATATCTTTTTATATTTTAAGTACACCAGTTTTTGCCGACTACCTATCTATTCTACAAAAATTCTTTCGATTCTACGTACTGTGAATGAAAGTAGAAAGTTGAAAGTCCACCAAGTAAGTGTGATGCTAAGCTGGCACTGAGACACTGCAGATAAATAGATTAAGAAGCCGCTTAAATTCTACCAAGGAAGATCTAGTCAAGTCCTCTTTAACTGAGTTACGGAAGCTTTCCACAATGGCAGAGAAACCAAAGAGAGCAAGAAGTTCAGGACCTTCGGCAATTGGGAAATTCTACCTCATTGCGTATAATGGCATTCAGACTTTGGGGTAAGAACCGTAATTAATATTCCTAAAGTATGTAGTTATACCTCAGAATAAGGTTTCTATGAGTTATACCTACTTTTTATTTTTATTTTTTTTTATAAACAATATAGGCTTGCATTTGACCTCATCTCACCTGATGGGAAGCGAAGATGAGGTCGAAGATGTAAACTGATAAACTTTAATTAATAAATAATATTTAAATGATTTGGTTGATTTTGCTCCATGAGGTGATAGGTACCTTAGTAATCTCTTTAACCTTTGACCCAAGATAAAAAATATGTCAACTAAGTTTTATTCAATTGTCTGTTGGTGTACTGAGAAAATATACTATATCTGATTTATCCTAACTTTTTCTTTTCTCCCTGTGTTTTAAACTCATGAAATATTTTGCAGGTGGGCCTACATGCTCTGGCAAATGCTATCGCACTTTTTAAATCGGGGCACTTTAGATACATTCTGGCCCGAAATCAAGTGGACCGTTGTTATATTCCAGAATGCAGCAATACTTGAGGTAATATGATCCTTACTGTATCACTTTTTAATAAAAGTAGGTATATCTAAGTTAAAAAAAATAAGTAACTTAAAGTAATTTATAAAAATACTAGCGACCAGCTCCAGCTTCGCACGGCTATATTATGCATGTATTACACATATAAACCTTCCTCTTGAATCACTCTATCTATTAAAAAATGCACATCAAAATCCGTTGCATAGTTTTAAAGATTTATGCAATGGAACCAAATACCAATAATTATTTGCAGCATTGAAGTCCTAGATAGCTGGAACTAGAAAAATGTTTCTTGTACCAACCTACCTAACTTAATGGTTTCTTTTAATGCAAATCATAAATTAAATAAAAAAAAAGACATTTAATTTCTAATAGGTATAATAAAATTCACAGATATAAATTTATACTATAACTAGGTATTTAATACCTGTTTAATAAACAACTTTATTTAAGTATACAAAAGAAATCGCAATATTTTACCATCAATAAAAAAAATTTAACATGTTAATATCTGTAACCATTAATAACGCGATAAGTAGAAACAAACGAAAAAGAAATTTCAAAATCAGTCTAGGCGTTTTCTAATAATCGGCGAACATACATAAAAAAATACTCAACGAATTGAGAACCTCCTCCTTTTTCGAAGTTGGTTGAAAATGGATGTGATTTTGCATAGCAATTGGACAAAGGCTAGTACAAAGAACACCATATTCGAAACTATATTTAGGTACCTATATTCTTTTTGATTTTGTATAAATTATGCATTAGTGATTTTCAAGTTTGACCAGTATTGTATTCAAATAGCATTTGTAAAATGTGTAAATAATGTGTAGACTATCTTTAAATTCACAAAATAGAAATGTAATACTTACTTACGCTGGCTCAGCGACCCAAAGAGGCACACCCTATCAGTGGATAGGGTGTGCCTCTTTGGGTCCAGCTAGTGGTAGTGACCACTAGCTGCCATTCGGCTGCCTGAAAGGCTTGCATGTAGTTGGGCTTAGTTAATCCATCGATATCTAGGTCTTCCAACTGGCCGTCTTCCCTGAGATCGTACTAGATACGCCATTTTATCTGTTCGGCAACATCGAGAGAATGGAGGATTCCATTCTCTCGATGTTGCCAAGCCAGCAAAATCGGCCGATTTAGTTTCGGCGATAATATTACAGTCAGCCACAAGATCTTCCAAAAACATATTATCAGAAAACTAGCTGCGCCTGCGCAATTCTTATCCCAAAATAAATCTGGAAGGTATTATTAAAAGAAACCCTTCTCCTTACTATGGACTAAATCTGTAGTTTTCATCTTAATCGGTCTAGTCGTTTTATCGTGAACTAGCTGCGCCCCGCGGTTTCACCCGTAAAAGGCCCGATCCCGTGGGAATATCAAAATAATAAAAAGTAGGTATCCTATAGCCTTCCTCGATAAATGGACTATCCAACACAGAAAAATAAATTCTATTAGAACCAGTAGGTCCTGAGATTAACGAGTTTAAACAAACAAACTCTTCAGCTTTATAATATTAGTATAGATAGGGAACAACAAACAAACAAACTTCTCTAAACAATAATTGGTAGTATTCGAATAGTTATGAGTAAGTAGGTATGTGGATAAATTATCACTTACCTACAGTTTTATAACTCTATTTTGTTTTTATTTTATCAGCAATTTTATCAATAGGTGTTAATACTCATTTGATGACAAGATTGATAATTTTCCATCCAGCTTGTATTTATTATTATCACGTTAAATTCGTTAGAATAGTTTTTTAAGTGATGACGTCATCGTTCTTGCTCTGAAGACGCACGCCATCCATCTGGGTTTCATATTTTTTTCCGGTAAATGTACCTACTGCCGGTTGTGTGACGTCGCAGTCTTACCACCAAGTTTCTTGTATTTAAATCAATAGACAAATCTTCGCAAATGCAAAATAATTCCAACCTATTTCCAACCTCGGGTCTCTATGTTTCCAACATAATTTAACTTAATTTTACAGTACTTGTATA
Organism: Idaea aversata; assembly: GCA_907269075.1. NCBI lineage: Eukaryota > Metazoa > Arthropoda > Insecta > Lepidoptera > Geometridae > Idaea > Idaea aversata. The sequence goes on from OU026084.1 coordinate 8,978,482, forward strand.
CGGGCTGTTTTCCGCAACTAAACCTCTTTGATTGGGTCCTTTTTGCGCGAGGATGGAGTAGACTTGACCAGCACCTACTACCCTCTCAGCTTAGTCAACCATGTTCAGGGGCAAGAACTCGTCAATATGTCTGGAACCAACTAAACCGCGGGTTTCATCACGATGTTTGCCTTAACCGTAATAATGTCAATTGGCGCACGTGCGCCAAAATAACGTTATTTTGTAAGAAAAATCTATGGTTGCATGGCTGGCCAGGATCTGAACCCACGACCTTCGGTAGATCAACGCCACAGTCAAGGATGCTTTGACTGTGGTTCATAGCTGAGGTCGACCCATTTGGGACACCACACAGCTTCTGTTTCTTCACTACATAGTATAAAAGAAAGTCGCTTCCCGCTGTCTGTCCCTATGTATGCTTAGATCTTTAAAACTACGCAACGGATTTTGATGCGGTTTTTTTAATAGATAATGTGATTCAAGTTTATTACATGCATAATATAGCCGTGCGAAGCCGGGGTGGGTCGCTAATTTCTTATAAATTTTAATTATTTTTTCTTATGAGTCCTTGTCAATTTTTGTAACTACATATGTTGTGTCTTTGTGTTAAATAAACTATTAAATTATTTTTACATCGCTCTTAATTGTACTGTATAATACAGGTATTGCATGCAGCCATAGGACTGGTGCCGTCCGGCGCCATGCTGGTCCTGATGCAAGTGTACTCGCGCGTGTTCCTCGTCTGCGGCTCGCTACTCCTCACAGATGGCGCCACCGTCAGCCCCGGTCTGCCGCTATGTATCCTCGCCTGGTCCATCACGGAGATAGTCCGCTATGCGTATTACACGCTCAACCTTGTCGATAGTGTACCTCAAACTTTACTATTCTTTAGGTAAGTTTTTACCCGACATCAAAAACTAACGAAACTTAATTCGAAAGAGGTTTATGCGATTCTTAAATTTAGCTATGACGGTTGAGTGAGTGGTGTAATTGGTAAGCGCACTTGAACGGTATGCAAGCGAGTTCCAGCACAGATTAAATGATCAATTTAGATAATAAGAATAAAATGTAAAAAATTATAATAGTAAAAAAAAAATTGCTTTTTGTATCTATCACACGAAATACATGGGGTCAAACTATTAAGCTGTTAGCTGCTGCTATTAAGCTACAAGCTGCGCCTCGCAGTTTAACCCGCGTAAGTCCCGATCACGTGGGAATATCGGATAAAAGGCTTTTATGTTAATCCAGGTCTCTGTCAATCTACATACCGAGTTTCATTGCAATCGGTTTAGTAGTTTTTACTTGAGGGAGTAACAAACATACAAACACACACACAGACACAAACTTTCTCTTTTATAATATTAGTAGGGAGTAGGATTGTTTTTATGTAGCCCGGGAAATGTTTAAAATTATTGCAATTATGTTTTTAATGTATTACTTCATGATGAAGATTAGCGTTCATTTAAGCACTGATTGGCAATTAAAAATTTTCTCCTCTTATTTTCAGATACTCAACTTTCCTAGTTCTATACCCTATTGGAATCACCGGAGAACTCCTCTGCATGTATCACTCCTTAGACGAGATATTGGAGAAGCAATTGCTAACAGTGTCAATGCCAAACGCCTGGAACACGGCCTTTAATTACTACTATTTCCTTATATTCTACATGTTCTTGTACATTCCACTATTCCCTGTCCTATTTGGACATATGCTCGCTCAAAGAAAGAAGATGCTCAGTAAAGATCCAAAGAAAGTTAAATAATTTATTTAAAAAAAAAATACCACCTCGAATATGTCCGATCTCTTTGGTATTTTGAGAGTTAGGTAATAAAGACGTTATAATTCAGACACGAGACAGCTACTCACGAATAAAATAGTCATACAAAAAATCCCTTTAGTTCTAGATGGCGCCACTGCTATTTTTATAGTTTATAATTCCTTGTATCTAGATGGCGCCACCTTAACTTTACGTATTTAATTTAATTCTTTTAAGCATAAATTATGTTAAAACGGTTGTGATACACAGACAGACGGACAAGAAAGTTATCTTATAAGGGTTCTGTTTTTTAACCTTTTGAAATACGGAACCCTAAAATGATTAAATGTATAAATACTTATTAATTTTTGACAGAGAAAAATCATTTCTAATTGTTATCATCAAATGCCTCTCTACTCCCTTTCCACTGGTCGCGATCTTGTGCGACGAGTGGTAATCTGCCAGAGATCTGTCTTAAAGTGCTCTAATTCTTTTAATTAGAAAATTCTCTAATTCTTTATTACGACGCCATCTTTATGACTAATTTTGCTACCATACGTCCTAAAAAAAGTAGGGGGTCCTATGCGAACTTTCAAACTCGTAGCTCTTTAATGTCAGGGCTTTCTCAATGAGTCTTTTTCTCTTTTAATATATACTAGCTGTTGCCCGCGACTTCGTACGCGTGGTAGTTTTGTTTTATGTACCAAAACCTTCCTCTTGAATCAGCATACATAGGGACAGACAGCGGGAAGCGACTTTGTTTTATACTATTTAGTAGCAAAACAAAAGTAGTACAGTATGCGTCATAAGTCCACTATCAGTTTGCTACCATAATATCAACAAGTATTAGACTTACGACCTTCTTCTAAAAGACGTTACACACAAACATAAATACTTGAATTAAAAGTACTCAGTGCAATTATTATTTTCAACATGTTAGCTATATCTTTAGTTGTGTTAGTGGTATAAGTCACCACCCGCTACACCAACCGACGTGGGTTCGATCTACAGGTTACGTTGTTATAATGTTCAAATAGTGCTGCACAGGATTGTAAACGTTACGGTGGCGGTGGACTTTTGAACGTTGATTGTACATGCTTTGAAATAACACCTATAAAATTACTAGGTATATTTGAAATTATACTTAAAGTTAATTAATTATGCGTTATGTTAATCTGCTACATTAGCATAGAGACACCGCGCTACATATTTTAGCTTAATATGCGGAAGGTTATATATTAGTTTGTGGAATAGGTAATTTATTGTAATTATGGTATACGGGTGTAATTATTTATGTATTTAATTTAATGTATGAACGGGTATTTGGGAATGGGATGTTATATTTTTACAATGAGAATAAAAATTGGATTAAAAATGTTTCTAATTTTGTAATTTTCTTCTACCTTTTTGCAAAATGTCATTATTTAGCGACTCCTATTTTGAGTATCTAGTTTAAAAATACCTGCTCTTAGGTCTTATTTTTTTGTAATCTTACGTAGGTAAGGTATGTTTGTAAGATAATGTGTTTCTATAGTAATTATTTTCCCGGGACTTAATCGCGTATTTTTATTTCTCTTACCTCGAAAAAATACGCGATTGAGATCCGGGAAAATAATTACTATGAATACAAATCGTGTGAGTTTAAAAAGTTCAATGTGTTTCCATATTTCCTTTCTAGGTAATAATAATAATGCCTCTAGAACCTTTTTTTATATAAAACGTAGGTTTGTTGTTTTGACAACTAATTATTTAAGGATATGTGGCCTTTAAAAAATTAATCAAATAAATCACAGGGACAGGAAGAGCAACTATTAAAAAAATGGTTACTGTAGATTGTAGATGCATTTATTAAGGAAGTAAATAGAGGAATACCAGCGCCTTCTCCATACAAATGTATTCCCCTAAAAATAGACTAGAGCAATCATATTTTTTCTTCACAAAACCAAGGTTTACTGTACACATGCCCCTCTGTTTTCCTTTTTGTGACCGTTTAAAAACATAAAAAAAACATACGCGTCGAATTGCAAACCTTTTTTGAATTCTGAAACAAATTAATAAATCTTATAGGTAATGTGTACAGTAAAGTAAATACTAGCGACCCACCCCGGCTTCGCTCGGCTATATATGCATGTATTATACATATAAACCTTCCTCTTGAATCACTCTATCTATTAAAAAAACCGCATCAAAATCCGTTGCGTAATTTTAAAGATTTAAGCATTTATAGGGATATAGGGACGTAGGGATGGCGAAAATTGACTTTATTTTATACTATGTAGTGATAATGATTGCTTGGAGGCATTTTTCAAGAAGTAAATTAGGGGAATACATTTGTGTGGAGAAAGCGGTGAATTCTTACAGCACTTTCTCCACACAAACGTATTCCATACAAATGTTTAAAGTTTCAATTGATATCAATCGTGATAATAATACAAAGATATAATATAAACACCTAGTACATTTGAACAGTAGCTAAAATGGCGCAAAACACATCAATTAAGATGGTTATCGAACTAAGCTGCTTAATCAGCATTGATTTGTTACTGCTTTACTATGATTAATTCGATAATACTTGTTAGAATTGATAAAGTTATCTCCCATTGTGGTTCGTATAAAATTAATGTGGTATATGTGCGACGTTTCATAACATAGGGACATCATGAATAGTATATACGGTATTGTGTTAGCCGTGTTTGTGGCGGCCGCGCAGGCTGATTCTGTTCAGGTGAAGGATGCAGCTACTCCTCAAGTTTATGATGCACAGTGAGTTGATTTTCGTTTTCTTAGCTGTAGTTATAAATATATTGCAATGACAATCCACACAGACAAATTCATCATCTTCATATCTAAACAATACATTTTAAGCTATTGCATAGCTTTTTGCGGGCTTTGAGCGCGGCGACCGAATCAAGAAATTCCGTAACGAAAATAAAACCTAACACCCCCCACTCCGCCTACCATGTAGCTCGGCCTTTTCTATGTTTGATGTTTTGTGTAAATAAAGCTTTTATCTATCTATCTATAGACCAAAACTGGATGGTCTGGGCCTGAATGCCGATGTGAACGACTATGTTGATGAGACTATCCAGATGATCGTGCCATTCATCCGAGAACATGGCCTCGACCCTATGGACTTGCCTGATGTTGAAGAAGGATTCGAAGTTGTAAGTAGCTTTTAGCTGTTAACACAGGCTGAAGCTTACCGTGGAGGTTTAATAGCTGCTCCCCGCGGTTTCACCTTCAGCCACAGACCTATATTAGTTCTGTGCTAGCAGCACTCCGCGGTCACCCGTGTAACCCCCGATCCCATGGAAATATCGGGATAAAAGTAGCCTATATGTTAATCCTGGTCTCCAGCTATCTGCATGCCGAGTTTCATCGCAATCGGTCTATCCGCTATCGATTTGTAAAAGGTGTAACTAACACGACTTTTACCTAGATAAGCTATTATTTAGGTAAAAATATCTTTAACACAAGAAGGATTTTAAAGCCCCGGTGGGCCTCCACTTTTCTTGCCTATGTATGTCATAATGGAAATGATTTTTTTTAATGAAATAGGTCTGAAATCAAATAATCAACTTGGTCAACTTTATCCAATAGTTCGAGGGACTTAATGAGTCTTTCACCCGAGGTAAACACTGTGCTTCTCATTACGAATAATACATAAAATTCTTCCTAACAACGAGAGTGCATGAGAGACTCCATACTACCTGATCCTCTTACAAGGTTGGGACCAAAGAGGTTATATACATGTAGTGTTCTTCTTTGGTGTTACATAAAGCAAGGAGGTTAGGTTTTTATAGTTCATAATGCGTAATGATACGGATACTGGCTACATGCACATTGCACAAGCCGTGCGAAGCCATAATTTGACATGACAGCTGTCAGTGAAAGCGATTTTCCCTAGGGCTGAAAGTTTTATTTTCTACACGCTCTTCAGGCATCTTTAGACCTACTTTCGGAGTATGAGTAATGAAAAATAAATAATTGAATCTGGGTTTAAGATTTAAATAAACCTCGAAAATTATAAGAACACAAGTTCAATTCGGTGTTGGAAAGTAGACATCTAATATAGGCATATGAATAGTGAAAATAGGAAAGTTTATGAAATAGCTACCAACTTAGCATTTATAATAAAAAAAAAAAAAAAAATATTTCAGGACATATTACACATCGCCATCCAGCCCCAAGCTAAGCAACTTAATGCTTGTGTTATGGGTGCCAGATAACGGATAAACTACTTATATACTTTTTTTTTTGTAAATATATACATATACATATTATACATATAGGAAACACCCAGAACCAGAAACAAGAATTTATGGTCAGCATAAATACTTGTTCCCGGCGGGAATCGAACCCGCAACCTTCTGCGTCGCAGTCGGGTGTTCGCCCGACGCGCCACAAAGGTCGTCGAATTTATAATAGGTAGTTAGATCATTTTGTGAAAGGTAGTTTCACAAATCGGTGTTAGTTTTAGGCGCGCTTTTTGACTGACTTCCACTCATTGCTAAGGGAACGTTCCCATTGTACTTACGTTGACCCGATCCCATTCCCACAGATGCTAGGACGTCAGCTGATTTACAACTGATTGTTTTAACTGCAGTGCAGTTGTCAAGGTTGTCGATGAGAATTTGTGATGCTATAATAAAAAAAATACGAGCCTTTATTTTTCAACTTTCTTATTAGGCTTTCCATATTTAGGCAATTAATTTAGCGGGCTGTAGCGTAGTAATAATTACTAGTAACAAACGTGGAGAAAAATGTATATTATTAGAATGTTATCAACTAAAGCAGGGCAATTCGTGGTTGGGTCTGGTCAAGTCTGGTGAAGAAGAGCAATGCGACTCTACGATGAGCCTCCTTTGTTGCCTGATTGTACAGTATGCGTCATAAGTCAACTAATAAGCCGCCACCCGCTACACCAACCGACGCGACGTGGCTGGGTTCGATCCACAGTTACGTTGTTATAATGTTCAAATAGTGCTGCACAGGATTGTAAACGTTACGGTGGCGGTGGACTTTTGAGCGTCGATTGTACAGTCACATTACCAATTTTCTGAACCCCACGTGACCTAGAGCTCACTCGCAAATCTGTAAGGTTGTAAAGTAATGTTACCTGATTCTGTTTATTTTAACAATACACTGTCTGTACTGTACAATGAAATATATAACATAAAAATAACAAAATAGGTAAATACTGTATATTTTACTGATATGCGAATGAGCTCTGGGTCACGTGGGGTTCAGATAATTGGTAATGTGACTGTACATAGGCACGTAGATAACAATAATCCACCAACGCAATTAATTACTAGTAAATAAGATAGGTAAAATACCTATTGCTATTTAGATTTTTTTAAGATTAACTATGTAAGATAGGGGGATTGTAAATATTTAGGTAGGTACCTACCTACCTATTTTAGTACATACTCTTCAAAGAGTTACTGTTGTAAAAAAGAGCAGAAAAACGTTCAAATTACTAAACTGATGCGCAAAATCCATAGTAATAAATTATAAAGTTGTTATCTTATTAACGTGTGTAGGTAGCTAAGATACTCGCTTACTCATAGAAATTATCAATATAAAAAAATTACGGACGACCTAATTAAGGTCGCGGGAAGTCGTTAGACGCAGAGAACTTGCAACAGGTCGCTCTGGAAGTAGGGTAGGCCATATTCAGCAATGAATGATGATAAAACACTTCTGTTTAGTTTAGTGTATCTAACTAAATACTAAGTCATGAGTGGAGACCGCGAATTGGCAAACGTAGTGTAGGACGCCCTGTGACCAGCCGCCCAATTGCCGTATTCTTATGCAGCGCGTCTTGACTGCGTTTGCGTCATAACCATAGATTTCGTATTGCTAAGACGCACTCGTCACGCAGTTACTCATGTGGTTTAGGTTTGCGTAACGTGTGCGTGACGAGTGCGTAACGTGTGCGTGACGAGTGCGTAACGTGTGCGTGACGAGTGCGTCTTAGCAATACGAAATCTATGGTTATGAAGCAAACGCAGTCAAGACGCGCTGCATAAGAATACGGCAATTGGGCGGCAGGTGGAGCGACGACATACGCAAAGCGGTGGGCAGTGAATGGAGAAGTGCCGAAGATTGGGCTCAGTGGCGTATCTTGGGAGAGGCCTACGTCCAGCAGTGGACTGACACCGGCTGATGATGATGATGATGATGATTTAATTAAGTACATTATTGTAGATAGTATTTAGAGAGTTACCTTATTTTTCTTAAATTGCATGCTCCCGCAATGGGCAACCTGTGGATGCTATACCTAATTTTAAGAACACCTATGTAGGTACACAGGTTTTTAAGCAAATAAATGTTTTTGTATTTGTACTAGGTATAATCAATTCATCCAACCCAGTTGGCACAATCGTCAACATCGCCGCCGTCAACCTCGCCGGACTGCCAAACACGGTTGCTGGTTCGATTTCCGCCTCAGACAAGTATTTATGCTTAGATATTTGTCTGTGGTCTGGTTGTTTCTATGTATTAGGTATTTACAAAAGAAAAGTATATAAGTAGTATATCTGTTGTCCACAAGTCTAGTTACTTCGTTTGGGGCTAGATAGTGATGTGTGGAATGTCCTGCAATATTTATTTCTTTTATCCGTATGTTTCCAGCGACCCCTGTTGATCACATACAGCGCGTGGTTGAGAATTCACAATGGTTACATGACTGGACTGACGAACGTCGAGCGTTCTGGTGACCAACGCGTGCACTACTTCGCCAAGATGCTGCGTGTGCGCGTCTCGTTGCAGTTCAGAGATCTTGAGGTTAGTAATATGTATGGCTCTGTAACAGTTTAACAACTCAGTAGATTCGCAACTGACCAGATTCGTACAATCAAACACGACATGCTGCAACAGGACATCAAAAATAGTCTTAGAACAAGCAGTAAAACCAGATATCATAGATTTTGTAAAACACTACTGAACCTATTGAAATCTGGTTTTCACTATTAGATAGCTCTATTTTCTGGGTAGATCGTGATATGCCTACTTTACATCAAAATCTATCAAGAAGAAATTGTATGAAATTGTAGAAACGCAAAATGGTGTAAAATCTCGACTAGTCTAATAACATATTTGTAACAGTTCAAAACGAGGTTTACTTAACATTGAGATCTATCAAGAAGAAATTGTATTATCAGCGAATACAGACGGACAGACGGACAAAAAAGTGATCTTATAGGGGTTCCTTACAATGGCCCAAATAATGAGGCTAAGGCGGAAACAGCCCCGTAAAACTAAGCTAAACTATGTTTAAGGGTCCCTTTTTTAACACGCTTTTATTAGTTTAGAATAGAATAGAATAGAATTTATTCAAACAAACACACGACATAATTTAGACACAAAAAAGAAACAGTAAGAGATTGTTACAGAGAAAAGTAATACAAATAACAAACATTAACGAGATAGTTACAGAGAACAGTAAATACAAAGAACAGACAATAAAAATAAAAAATATCTTGAGAAGTCGTGTGTTGCCCGAATGGGTACCTAAAGCCTCAGCATGCGCTGCAGATACGCAGGCGCATCTGCAGCGCTGGTCTTCCCTGTGGGTGACTTTTCCGCTCCCAGGAAACGGCTTGGTCACCAAGAGAAAAATAAAGTATAGTTTCACCTGTATGTTTGCTTGCTTGTATGTAACCGACTCTTTTGGGCTCGATTTTGCCCTACTTAGAACGATCAGATTTTATTCAAACTTTGCTACCTTTACAGGTATGGAAAACAATGTAAAATCTCGGCTTGTCTAATAACATATTTATAACAGTTCATCTACAGATACTTGGTTCAAGCAATGAACATCGGTCCGACCGGTGGCATCGTCGGCTCTCTCAACCGTTTCGTTGTAAACGTTGACTTGTTGATCGACTTCAACAACGACGAGATTCATCTGCAAGAGTTCTCTCTCACTGATATTGGGTAAGTTTTTGTTACTTTTTACAGGGATTAGGAATGGCACACAGAAAAAAAGTTTTTTTTGTAGCAAGATTAAATCCTCTAATTTTTAGTAAAAAATCTGAAAATAATAAGCAGTACCTATTCCTAATTTGAAATCAGACATATCTGAAAATGATAAGCAGTATGGCATAACGATCGTGGGGCCAAAAAAGAGAGAAAAAAAAATGATACGCAGTAAGTATTCCTAATTTAAACAGAGCTGTGCCATTATTCACTAAGGTTCAAGTCGTTGGGCACGCGTGATTAGGGCGAGATTGCCATACAAAAACCTCTCCCCCTCCGCCCCTAATCACGCGCGCCCAACGACTTGAACCTTAGTGAATAATGGTACTGACCGGCTAAAGAAAAAAATATTAAGATTAACTATTGCATATTATTTTCAAGAATATTTACTAAATCATGACAAAAACAAGAAATTATTTTCTAGCTTCTAAGAAGAGGATTATTTCTCTTGCTTTACGAAACCTTTTTTTTGTGTTTAATTAACAAATATATAAGTATGCAACGAGAACTCGCGACTTCCTGCTTATTATACAAAGCAGGGGCCACCATGAAACTACCACTACGCAGCCGCATGGTAACACGGTGCAAACATTTTGAAGATGCATTTTTCTTGAAAATATACCAATCCTACTATAATAATAAAATGCGAAAGTTTGTATGATAGTATGGATGTTTGCTACTCCTTCGAACCGATTGCGGAGTCGTTGAACAAGAGATATACATTTATGTACAGATTTATTTCTGGTGATACTGTATAATAAGTATGTACTTATCTACAATTTTACAAAGTAATGTGCTTATTGATTTGTTGTCTGACCACATAAGCATTAGCTTAGGGCTAGATGGCGCTACAATACTTATATTTAATTTGTTTCCCCAGCCGCCTCCGCGTCCGCCTCACTGGCAACATCTTGACCGACTGGCTCGTGAACCCTGTCATCCGCGTCTTCACAACAATCTTCGACACTACCATCATGAGGGTGGTACAGAACAACATCCGCGACGCCGTTCAAGATGGCATCGGCCTTATTAACCATAACGTTAAAGAAATTATACGTTTTATTGAATCCTACAACTAAATTAATAATGGCGGGGGCAGTTGCTGACGACTTACGATAATCCATGGTGTTTGCCGTAGCTGTGTCTCCATTACAATCGATTTGTATTTCAATATATAGTGTTTTGTTATGTTTAAACTTATTTCATGTATTGTTTGTATCGTCTAACGAATGAACTTAATTACAAAAAAATAATATGAACCATGTTTGTTTTAATTAAATCTGCCTGATGTAACTTTCTCTACGTTTTGTTTTCGGAGGTTGTTGTAATTGTAATGCAATAAGAGGTACGGCATAATTAAAGACAGTATAATAAAGCAATGAAGTTTCATAGGTACCTACTTACCTACATATTGCTTTCGGCTATCTATAGGTAGGTACTAATACCTACCTATTTATAAAGAGGAAAGATTTTTTTGTTCGTTTGTTTGTAACGAATAGGTTCCGAAACTACTGGACCGATTTAGATGAAACTTGGTATCATAGATATATTATAGTAATAGGGTCCCGTTTTTACTATTTGGGTACGAAACCATAAAGAGCGGAGCAAGATTAAAAAAGAGAAGAAACTATCAGTGTTGCCACATTCCAATTCGATAAATCTGTATTGATAAGCGAAAAAATCTGTATGAGAACATTAGGTTATAATCTGTATAAAATCTGGACTATTTATTTGTAATATTAGGTATGTCTCATATGTTATGGAGCGCAGATAGGGAATAACTATTTATTTTCTGTCTACGATTATGAGATAACTAGGTAAGTTGACAAAATAAATACCAAAATTAAAAAAAAACAGTACTTTGTACTAAAATTATATTTATTATACATATTTTTATTCATTTTGGAAATCAAATCGCAACATTAAAGTTATAACATGACTCATTATTGAGTAATTGCTTAGTCAAAATTAGTCACTCTATCTTTTCAGTACATATACGGTTTCTAGTTTTAGTTTTTATCAAGTGTACTGTAGAAAATATTCTTTCAACCTAGGTGAGGTAGGTATAATATTTTAATGCAGAAACCAGTTGGATAAGAGTAGGATATTTTATCAAACCAGCCCTGTCTTCTGCATAAATCGCTCAGGATCTTCTTCATTATCTAATTTTTGTGTATTTTGTCCGATTATTTTGGGAAACGCATCCTAATCCTTAAATCTGTATAAAACCTAAGCCAAATCTTTCATCTGTATTGGTGGTCTGAAATCTGTGTAGGTACAGATAAATCTGTATATATGGCAACACTGGAAACTATTTACACTATGTTTTTGCTACAAATAATGTTTAACCGTAGTCTATGTGTTTAACCCAGTGAGATGTAATTAACCCATGGGTTTATTTAACCATATAAAACTTGATACATAAACAAAAGACAAAAGCTATAGCATAACCATCTCAACAACAAAAACTTCGAAAACATTTTGTACAATGATACTGGCCAATGGGCAAGCTATGCATAAAAGTTGAATGAAGGCATTATCGAGGGGAAAAAATGTTCTTACCCTAACCATGTCTTTACCTGAAAATCGGGCCATAATTTGATGCAAAATATTCTTTGAAAATATTACTTGATAGCACCATGGACCTAGAAAATTCTATTAGTCCATGGATAGCACTTGATAGTGGCTCGTGGAGGTAGAAGGTAGTGGCTATATGCATAAGCCGTGCGAAGCCATTAATAAAAAATAAAATCCTGTCTGTTTTAATTGACAGTTGACTTTGACAACAAAGACAATTACATGAAACAAAAACACATGTTATTTTTCATTCTTTCACTTTCCAGTTTCCGAATTAATCTTGATTTGTAAATTAAATTTATAGAGAAGTTTTATGATGTTTTGTTAGGTGCAAATGTAACTTATTTCTTCACAATCTTTATTTGTTCATAGACGGCTACGTTGCTAAAACAATGGGTAAAGCGAAAAAGTTCAAACCTTCTCAAGTTGGCAAGAATGTGGCTCTAGCAGACCAAATAGAGGCTGTCCATTCAGTAAAAGCCAAAAGTAGAACCAAGGAGAGGAACAGGCATGATGACGATGATGAGGTAAAGTTATAATAAGTAATAGTAAACAAAAAAATATTTACTAACCATGATAAGTTTTAGGTTAAATATGCAATTTAATTTTATTACGTTTTAATTAATGTTTAGAAAATCTTATTAAATGATTTTCTAGACTTACTACGCTCTTACGATACTAAGAAACAACTGTGAAGTTTAATATTTCTACATACACATCGGCTTTGACTGGTGCTGCTCAATTTGAACTTACTTATTAACCATTTATTATAGTTCGTAAATTCAGATTTGTCGAAGAAAATCTTGAAAGCTGCACGGAGACAGCAAGTGGAGCTTGATGATACTGATGCAGGTCCATCTCCAGCAAAACATGTAACACTACCTACTCCATTGAAAGGTTTGTATACTTGACGACCCAGTTGGCACAGTGGTCACCATGCCGGACTGCCACATACTGGGTTGCGGGTTCGATTCCCGCCTCAGACAAGTATTTATGCTTAGATATTTGTTTGTGGTCTGGTTGTTTCTATGTATTATAAGTATATATTTACAAAAGGCAAGTATCTATGTAGTATATCCGTTGTCTAGCACCCATAACACAAGTCTAGTTACTTAGTATGGGGCTGGATGGCGATGTGTGGAATGTCCTGCAATATTTATTTATTTATTTGGCACTAGCAGCGCTCAGCGGTTTTACCCGCGTAACTCCCGATTCCGTGGTAATATCTTGACAAAAAGTAGCCTATGTTATTCTCCATGAATCAATGTATCCTCATACCAAGTTTCATCAAAATCGGTATAGTACTTTCCGAGAAAACAAACAAAAAAATAGATACAGGATTTATGATAAGTATCCTAAGTAAAAGTAACAGATTATATACTAACATTTCATTAGTGTATGGATATCTTATATGTCTAATTTCCTATAATTTAGGTGAAGATTCAGATGCTGATTCTGACCCAGAAAAAGATGACTTAGAACCAGATACCTTCTACGACAATATTGAAATTAATGAAGAGGATGAGCAAGCTCTCCAGATGTTCATGTCATTGAAACCGGAACGAACCAGAACCCTTGCTGATATAATCAAAGATAAAATAACTGACAAACATACTGAACTTCAAACACAGTTTTCTGATGTAGAGACTCTTAAATTACAAAATATTGACCCCAGGTAAGTTATACTATAGATTAGTGCACCTAAGCTTTCTTCTGTATGTAGATAGTTTGACAAATAAAGCATTTATTCGTCCCCCAAAACACACATATTTTTATTGCAAAAGTAATAACAACATTTGTGTTTTGCAGCAAAACAAAAGGGCTTTGACTCACTGTATAATCTGCGCAATGGGCAAACTGATGTCTAAGTGCAGAAATCAGACCCCCCAGTGCATAATTTATTTCTAGCAAGCAAACGCTAGCTAATAATCTGTCATTACCTAAAATAAATCAAAAAATTCAACAATTGCCAATTTTTCCAATTCAATTTGTGGACATCTATATCTAATAAACTAACTGCGCTCCGCGGTTTCGCCCGCGTAACTCCCGATCCCGTGGGAATATCGGGATAAAAAGTAGCCTATAACCTTCCTCGATAAATGGACTATCCAACACAAAAAGAGTTTTTCAATTCGAACCAGCAGTTCCTGAGATTAGCGCGTTCAAACAAACAAACAAACTCTTCAGCTTTATAATATTAGTATAGATTAATAAAACTATATTTATAATTTCTGTTTTGCAGGATAAAAACAATGTATGAAGGTGTAAGAGATGTCTTACAAAAGTACCGTTCAGGGAAGCTACCGAAAGCTTTTAAAATGATTCCTCATTTACAAAATTGGGAGCAGATTTTGTACATAACAGAGCCAACTACGTGGTCTGCTGCTGCAATGTATCAGGTCTGTATATCTTTATTTTAAATAACACTAGCAGTACCCAGCAGCTATAGCCGATCCAGTGGAAATTTACTCCCTAGAAAAGTTACTTCCAGTGATTCAATCAATCAATATAAAATTGATTTCTCACACAAAAACTTAAATCAACAAGTTTGAGATTTAAATACATAATAATTGAGCGAGCAATTACACTTAAATAATTGTGAAAGACTGGTGCCTGTTATAGGTAGTAAAAAACACCTGTGATACAGATCACCATCCTTAGTAATTCAATGTATTCTTATGCCAAGTTTCTTCAAAATGGATCCAGTAGTTTAAGAATCTATTCGTTCTAATAAAAAACAATTATTGAAAAAAATCTTGAGACTTAAAATTATCGAACTAATAACTTTTTATATTTTATTTTAGGCAACTAGAATATTTGCATCCAATTTGAAAGAGAAGATGGCTCAACGTTTTTACAATCTAGTGTTACTTCCACGAGTTAGAGATGACCTTGCTGAATATAAGAGGTTGAACTTTCATCTGTACCAAGCATTGAGAAAGTCACTCTTTAAGCCTGGAGCTTTTATGAAGGGTATTCTGCTGCCCTTATTGGAGGTAAGAACACACTAATGTTTTACTAAAAGAAACTTCTGTTTCCAATCAAAAATTACTGAATGGTATTTAAGAAAGATATTGCTGGTTAAGGGTCATCACCCCACTGGCACATGCCAGGTGGGACGTGGCGATCTGTGGAAAACTGCAGGCAGATGTCAGACGCGCTGAGAGGACAGATTGCTATGGCGCTTATTAGAGAATGCCTATGTCCTGTAGAACGAATATAGGCTGATGATTTATGATGCTTTTTTTTCAATTAATTATCAAACTTTTTCTTGATTTTAGGCTGGAGACTGCACTCTTCGTGAAGCTATTATCGTTGGTTCAGTGTTAGCTCGCAACTCGGTTCCTGTACTACACTCCAGTGCAGCATTATTGAAAATAGCAGAAATGGACTACACAGGAGCAAACTCTATTTTCTTGAGAATTCTCTTCGATAAAAAATATGCTTTGCCATACCGAGTTGTAGATTCTGTTGTTTTTCACTTTTTACGGTAAGAAATCTCATTTAACTAACAACTCATATCTTGATAGCAAACCTAGTCTAGTTTAAAAATTAATGGTCATTACTTCAGAATCTTGTAGCAACCAGTATCAACCTCCTTTTGCTATTTTTTGTTCTAGGTTTCAAAATGAGTCACGTAATCTGCCAGTGTTGTGGCATCAAGCATTGCTGACGTTTGTTCAACGATACAAAGCCGATATATCCACTGAACAGAGAGATGCTTTATTAGAGCTGTTGAGAAAGCAATCACATCCGACAATTACTCATGAGGTAGGTACCAATTCATAATATAATTTAACTAAGTTCCAATTCATTGGGAATATAGAAATAGAAAACTTCTTCATTATCTCAGAGATTCAGCTATCTCTTTAAACCAAACTTTAGACTTTTAAATAGCAAGTCTTCAATATCTTTTCTTGATATTTGAAAGCCCAAAGGATGTTTTTTAAATCAGTTAGAATCAGTTGGTCACATTTTATTGTCTTTTAATTTATATTTAACAAACATTTCAGATTCGAAGGGAACTCCAAGCAGCACAGTGCAGAGATATTGAAGTCAATGAAGCTACATCAACGGCTATGGCCGTAGAGTAAATAAAAAATGTATTGTTACAAATGTTTTTATTTGCAAAACCTGTACAAAATTTGAAAGAAATATACATCTACCTTCTGGTGCAATTTACAGGGCAGTGAAGCCTCTGTTCAGGCTTAGACTGTGTTATCAAAGCTTGGATAATGATAGGCAAGAAGCAGTGCACTCAGTACCTAGTTAAAATTTAAATGTAATTAAGCTAGGTGGTAGCACTTTGCAATGAATTACTATGATCTAACATAGGTCTATCAATTTGGCTAGACACTAAATGCACAGGAGGTAGAATAGATTCTCTACATTCACATTTTCTTCCCGTAATGTAATCAAACGAGCCCACTTTGCAACCACACTGTTCACAGTTTAGCTTCCCTTTTGTCCATTGTTCGTTTTCTACTTTCGCTTTTATCCAGTCCGGTAGTTTATCCTCAGATAGGTACAAAAAACTGTTCAAATTGTAACTGTTGCATATGGTTTGGTCACAAGTGTTTATATTTGACACAATAGTTAAATCTTCGACTAATACGTGCCGGCATTTATGGCATTTTATAACATTTGCTTTTGGTAGAGCCATTTGTTAACACAAGATAAATCACTCGTTTATTTTGTACATATAGGTACAAGGAGAATTTAGTATTTCCTTTGTTTTCGAAAAACAAAATAAAGATCTTGATTTTATTTTAAATTAAAGATTTAATGGAGAGGTTTATCTTTTTTTTGAGGTTAGATTTCATTCACAATCCATTCAATATTTTTTTTCCTAATCAATGACAGGCATAGACAATTTATAAAATTTTGAATGATGGCATGGAGAGTGTAGGTCACTGAACTGTGATTAATCAATGAAGTTACAAATAATAGTAAAAATTGTAAAGCTAGGGGCGTGGCTAACGTTTAGCGCGAAGATTTAAATTCTTAAGTTTATTTTGTAGGCACTTACTGATTAAATTCTATGATTTAGTAGGAATGTTGCGTGGGCAGCTAAATACAAATAAAACAACATGTCGCATGTGCGTGATATTTTATTTCACTGAACATATCCCACGAAAATTTTGCGCCGTTCATATAATGCAAATTTGATTGAACTATGTGACTAATGTGCTTTCATTTAACGCTCTACATACATGTAACTTTTCGGCATGTACGTTTAATCATAATTATTTTTAGTATTAACAATTATTATTTTTAAATTTATGTATAAAATCTAACGCAGATCGTTGAAATTATGGATGTTATTAATGACTAGCTGACCCGACAGATGTTATCCTGAAATGCCACCTACCGGGTCAAATTCTGAATCTAAACCATTCATCGATCCACTTAAACACAAATTAATTTTTTTATTAAAATCGGTCGAGGTATTTTCGAGATTTTGCGAGACCACGCAAGGTGTAACCAATCTTAGTTGTTATTTAAGTAAGTCGAAGTCAAAATAACCTGTCTCAATTCAATATAATAAGTGACAAATTAATGAAGGTTCGGTAATAATTAACTATTTTTCATTACTATGGTTTAAATGGATTGACTAGAGTGGTTTGTGTAGACCTATAAACGTATATACTCATCGACGTAACGTTAAAAGTTGATCACACATACGTAGATGACAAATACACGTACAACATCAATTTGTACATACGTACCTACAGTAAGTACAGCGAGCGACAGACAAGATTTTAAAGCTCGCGGATAGGTACGAGTAAACGTAATAGTTCTCTTTGGGCATGAGAGTTAAGAGTATTGCTAATACTCTCTCTTAATTAAGTCACATTGAGGCGAAATTCGGAGATTGTGTTGTTTGTTGCTATGCTTTTGAATATATAGGCAGGGCAATATTAACCAGGGATTTTTTACCTGTTTTCAGGGCTTAACCAATAAATGTATAATGCATTAGTCAAACGCGAATTATTCAGGCTTTACAAAGTGGATGTCTAACACGCAATATGTCGTCACTATCGTCGAATATTTTCAAAATAATGCAATATTTTTTTTGGGTTAATATTAAATAATAATGGGTTTTTATAAAGTTTTTATACAATATGAACGATGTAAGTATACATTTTTCTATTCATACATTCTGTATTGCTGTTGATAGTGTTGTTAAATGAGTTGTTAAATAATTATTTTAAAGGTAGGTAATGATATTTTATTAATTGAATTTAGATTATAACAATACTAAATGTAACCTACCTAGGGATTATTTATTATTGTCAATGGGATTGTGGGTAGGTATTAAATATCTTTTTTTTATATTTTACATAATGTCACTATTTAAAAATGCTCTGTGAAGGCAGTGATTAGGGTGGTACGATAAAATGAATTTTTGGTCAATTACAAGTGCCTACAGAATGTATAAATAATACGCGAGCATTCCAAATAATTGAAAGATAACCGTAAGTGCGCTTAATTTTCAGCTTAACAATATAAATTTCGATCACAGACAAAATTACATAATACAATGCACGCGTTAACTTTGCGCTTATGTTCTTGAAATATAAAATACTTAACTTATCATTACAATACTCTAATAATATTATAATAATTGTGAGATTATTCAAAGCTGAAACAACCAGTTTTATCTAACGTATTCAAGGCAACAACTTTTCAAGCGATTAACTTTTCGTGTGTCAGATAATGATGACTTTTGGGTGTCTTAACTAACGCTTATTTTACTAAATATTTCAAAAGGGGCGGTGTTAAATCAATAAAATACATAATATTACCTACATATCTATAAATATATAATACATATGATACAAATGTTCAATATTATAACACCCCAGCATTGTCTGGGTGGTAGAGAAGTATTTATTCGTAGTTTTATGTTTACTCTGTTTGTTTTATAAAATTTTATAATATAGATTGTCAGAACGTTAATTTTGGTTTTAAATGATTTTACAATAGTTGTGTAAAATACTTTAGAACCTAGGTGTGGAATGTAGGTTCATGTGATTTAGGTATTAATCAGTAGATAACATTTCACATTATGAAAAATGTACATAAAACATAAAATTAGGTAGGTACCTAAGTACTTAATTTATCGTGACAATCAAGACATTTACTTAGAAATATTTTAGCCTAGTTAGCTTCATTCAAATATGACCATCATAAGATTTAAGTTCGTTGAGTACCTATTTATAATCTGCGCTTTTTAGCAACGGATTTAACGGCAGTTATTTATGAACTAATTTTTCTGTCAGTTGAAACTTTGTAAAAAAAAGTGTATTTGCAAGCTGTAAAATAAAATTACAGTTCCTGTGCCGTAGTGCTTCATTTATAATCATGTTAGTAGATATAAGTATTTACTCAATTGCTTGTTAGAATAATACGTCAAGTGCCGGCCAACATACAAAGTTTTTATAAACTTTATTTACTACTACAGACAATCGAGAAAGTTTATAAAGACAAGACTACCTTAGTTATTGATGGTAAGCAATAATTCAAAGATAATATAACTATAATAAATACTTTCTTTATTTTAAAGTTTATAATGACTTACGAACGTAATAACACCCTGTGCTTAAGCGCTATAAGTCAAACCACTAAATTAAATCTAGCGTGTTTAACGTGACAATGATTGAAGTCAAATTGTATCAAATATCGGTTGCAATATTGTTATTAAACTATTCAAAAATAATGGAATTAAAAGAGGAAATATAGGCTCATCAAAAAGAAATAACTGTATACATTTGAATCTAACAGAATTATCATACTCATATCTAAAAACGTTGTATCATTCGTTTTTAGATATGAGTTCAAACGTCATATAGAAACTCTTCTACGAGTCAAAGGTAAAATCATACAAATTAATTAATATTGATGCTTTTCTTTGTTAAGTATACTTTTCCAGACAAAGACACATTAGACAATAGATTTTCATAGGCCATGATATATATTCTTTAATGTTTTTCATAACGTTCACAAGCTTGATAGGTGATATTGCTTGAAGCTTTTTAGACTAACAATGTGATCAATACTTTTATAATATTCCTATTGATGATAATTATCTAATTTGTATGTATTTGTTATGGGGTACATCTGATATTATACATCCTATTTTTAACACATAGGCAGTTCAACTATCTGACTACAAAGCAATACCAATCTAAGGCTAAAGTGCTGGCTATAACATGATAGTTAAAAGCAAAGCTATGACTCTTGTCTAGTAGATTGAATACAGGTGTAATTTAGGAAATTGACCAATTTACCAACCTAAACTACACAGTAAAAGTTCTAAGTATATTCATTATTTACAACAATAAATCTATTTGAAATGATTAAAAAAACACCTATTGGAAAAAAGCTTCAGCTCTGTTAACTTTAATATTTCTGTAGTCTTATTTGTGTCGTTTTTGATCGTTTATTACTATTTTTTATGATAAAGCTTATAAACACATTTTTTCCTTTGTTTTAGTAAAACACCTTCTGTAAAGCTTATTATAGGTGTAAAACTTGCCGCTGAGTATTCATAAACAAGCGAATGACACATTATATTACTTATGGAAACACGTATTGTAAAAGCAGACATTGTAACCATAGTAGCACTATCTGAATACCTAGAAATCAAATTATAAGCACTTATTGGACATAACAAACTTAGTAATTTAATTACAGTCACGATTTATCCTTAAAAATACGATGTTTTTTTTTATTATTATTGCTTACAATGATATTAAGTTGGCGAAAGATCTTATTTCGTAACTATACGATAACTATGTAATTATAATAACATAAATTTAACAATTTTGAGCTTCATTTTTAAAGTTACATGAATAAACTTAAGGTCTCCGATATTCATAATATTCACCTATATACGTAACGATTGATACTTTGAGAATATCATATTAAATATTTATGTATCCCCATTGTGCTTCTATCAGGATAATAATGTGAAATAAATAACGAAAAGTGTTGACCTAATCATTAATGAACAGATTAATATGGTTTGTGTACCAATGTTAGGTGTATTTTCATAAATGCACTTCCACAAGGAGCATTAAATTTTACTCTTAGTAGTGTAACACATTACCTAGCTATTTAATGTAAAGGCAAGGAGTAAGGACGGGTAGAAAGGGTTATTTTTTGGTTGTAAGTACACGTAATTATGTACAAACATACTCTCTTCTGGAAATACAGTTTACGGCATTTACGTAATCTTTCAGTCTTATAAGCCTCTTTCTGTATTTGCTGGCGTAACCAATATTTATTTAGGACACATATTGTAGGGAATTACCGAATGGTATATAATTTTGAACGAAACCAACAAAAATACCTAAAAGTATATTATAAAATAAACATCAGATAGTGCTATTGAACGTTATTCATATTTTTGCTACATTATAATGTATTTAAACGACCTCACACGAAAGCTTGTAAATTACATAAAATTAAAGCACCCAATTAATATCCACCACTTATTGCGCTATTTCCACTCGTACGTATAATTTTACGTTGCCGAACACGGTTAGGAGTCTTTTACCGCTATAAGATCGCCGGACTTTGTTGTCTTTGATAAATAATAAGCAAGGTAATATTTAATACAAATGGACTCCGTACGGGCGAATGCACCCGTTCGCGAAATCACGAGGACGTTAATTTAGGCGTTAACGGAAGTACAAAATTGGTCCATGCAATCGGATCGGGTCCGCATTAGAGGAAGCTCCTGGCGTCGTCGGGGCTGAAGCGCGAAATGCGCCGACAGAAGTGGAACCGCGGGCGCTGCAGGAACGGTCGCGTGCCGGCGGCGATAGCGGCGGGCGGCTCGGGCGCGGCCAGCGAGCCTCCCGCCAGCGAGCCGCACGAGGCGGACTCCGCGAGCGAGCGCGTCGAGGGCCGGGAGCGGGGAGCGCTCGTCTCGCGCACCTCACACTACCTATAGAAGGAGTGCGAGTGCGGCGGCGGCGGCAGTGCCGGGGGCAGAGGCGCGTGGGGCTCGGAAGCCGACCGCTGCACACCGGGCGTGCGCTCGCTGCGTGCACTTCGCCCACCTGCAGTGCCAGCGCCCGGCCCACCGCTCGCACCTCTCTCGCCGTTCCAATTCCATTCCCACTAAACGGTCATTTGCACAATATTAGATTAACATTTATGAGAGTCAAGTTGTGAGTCGACAAACATAATATTGTTTTCTTTTGGTATTATTTCGAAACTTACGTCATTCGCTTGGGGCACTGAGAGCGAAGCCTTCGGTAACACTTGGGAAGGTGTGTGACCAGGTTGAGCGTTATGATGAATGGCACCTTCACGCTGTTGCAGCAGCTGCAGTATGCGACGTACGTCAGCAGTCAGCCCTGTCTCGAGAAGTGCCACTCGTCGGCTTAACTCCTCTAATCTCGTGAGCACCGTCGCCACGGACGCTGCGCTCGCCGCCGATCCAACATTTTGATATTGTGGAGATATGTTATCCTAAAATATGCGCATAATGTTGTTACTTAAATCAATCTGTCAATACCACATATTATGTTACATAATGTACTACGTATGTACCGTGGCCGCCGTTTGATTCTTCTCAGAGGAGAAGGCTAGAGCAGCCGGACGTCCGGTTTGGTGCAGGTTAACGGCTGAGTGGGGTGCGGAGCGGCTGGAAGGCGTGCGGGCGTGGGCAGACGGCGCCGGCGTCGCGAGTATGTCGTCGCAGGAAACATGCTGGGGGCCTGGCGGGCCGGCTGGCGGGCTCGGCGTCGCGTTCGTGTAGTACGAACTGTTGTTTGTGCTGAGGCTGGAGACGGGCAAGGTAGCGCTGTGCGCGGGCGTGCTCACCACCGGCTCGCCGCTACCCACTCCGCAACCAGCGCCGCCTCCGCCCGTCAACGGAGACGTGTCATTCAGAGGACCCACGGATGATTGCCGCCTGACGCCCGCACGACTTCTATACGTCTGAGGAGTCGATTGAGCTGAAAGTACAACGGATGAATCTGAACTTATCATTTTTTTTATTTATGGTAAGAACAATTGCAATTTCAATTTACACTGAATAGTAATTATAGTAAGGCATTACCGTTACACAAAAAGAAATCAGGGATGATTTATATTTTATTGAAATTGAAATGGAAAAAATCAAGGAAATGATATAAGGTACCAAAATCTATATTGTAAACATGCACCAATAAAGTAGTATTATATGCGTATACTTACAGTACTTGTTGTGTAGCGGCTGGTGTGTTTTATGATGGTAGAGGTCTGGGAAGCTCCGTTTAAGTTGCGCTAGCATGCCTGCACACAAGGGCCGCGCTCAGAGCGGGGCGACAACCTCCGCGGTTACGGTAAGGTGACAGTGTACTCAATACTTTATATCATTTTTCATTCATAGTTCGTACATAAAATGAGTCACGAATTATTTTTATAATATCTCACTGTACACCACACTCGTCACCGTGAAGTAGGAATAAATAATAAGTAAGGAAACCAAGCGAATCACATGCTGCTTTAAATAAAACTTTAATACCGTTCTTTTAACATTGTTAAGCTTTTGGATATACCTTAAGATACAAATCATAGTCAAATTATTACAATATACAAACGTTGAATATCAGTTTAATAATCACGTCATCGTTTTTTGTAACAGCTATATTGGCTTGAAGTTTGTCTGGACGTGAGTTGTCGTGGTTGAAAACATTAAAAACAAATAATTAAAAATCATAATGCAGGGAATGCATATTTGTTCCATCCATTACTAATTAGTGTCTCATCTACTCTATTAAGAGATAGGATAGAACACGTCACACGCCCGTGAACAAGTTGTTTTTTATTAAACTTATATACAGGGTATCCCGTAATGAATGGATAAGCACTTTATTAGGAATTTATTTGGTATTAAATGCTGGCAATACTACGTCAGAATCTCAATGAAATAGGCAACTTTTTTTTATTTGAAGATCAAGATGAAAATTGCATAACGTCCGGGGGGCCAAACATCAGAGAAAACAATAGGCAACTTTTTTTAAATTTGGCACTAGGGTGACCATATTTTTTTTTGACACCGGGAAAAGTTAAAGTTCACGTTAAAAATAATAAATCATGAAATTTGAGTGAAATATTAGTAAAAAAAACTTTCAATGTGTCATAAAAATAATTATTTCGATAGCGCATTGATCCTGGAATAGAATCCAAATAAAAAGATTGGAATAAATCCTTCATTTGCAGTTTTGGCATCAAAAAACATAGAGAAAGGAGTGAAATTTTGAAAATGTTGGATTTCTCGGAAACCTAGAGACTTTTATAGAGCATTACTTTTGTTTTTCTGAATCGGCACAGTGTCTTCTATCCGTAGGTGCCAGCTTATCCATTCAATACGGGACACCCTGTATATGTTTATAGCACGGGCGTGTGCGTGTGTGTGAAGTAGAAGTCATAGTAATTAAAAACATTCCGTGTTTGTGTACTTGTTGACTCACCTGTGATGGAATTCAGCGTCGTCGACCTTTGTTTGCTGAAGTTGAAATTGAGCGGAGTGACATCTTGCCCTGCCTTGTCAGCAGAGAACTCTAGAATACCTCGACTGGGCGGTGTTTCCGTTTCTTCATCGCTGCACTGTGAATCCTGCGACATTCGTTTAACATACTAGAGATTTGATTAGCCAGACTTTTTTGTTAGTTGGGTAAAACTATGGCGATTGGTAACTACGTACCACTTTTTCAGCGAATGTTTCGGTGTGTGGACGTCGCGTAGTACGTGCGTAGGCTTCCCGTAGCAGTCGTGCTTCGTTTGGGTTTTCGTAGCGCATCCGACGCCGCGGCTCAATACCGCCGAGCTCTTCCTGTAGAAGTAAATAAACGAAAAGTGTACTTAAGGTACAGATTTTTGGAACGAAAGTTCCTTGTCGCGCGTTGCGAAAGGGGGCTAGACGGAAAAAATAAGACCAAAAGTTGTAACGACACTTTTTGCATAGAAAGCAATCCAGTTATTTTCGTTTCGTCTTTCTATTTCGCATTGAACAGTGTGGTGTCGCAATTTTTTTTTTAATTACATTTCTTCACTAATTAATCTAAAGGAACTTCGTTCCATCCGGGTGTCCCTTGACACCTCTCAAGTTTTTTATTTTTATGTTGCGTAGCCATAGAATTTGAGTTCGTATTTGACTCGTTTCTTGGTCGTATCCATGTCGTAGCTTACTTTGTCATCTGCTACGACTACAAAAAGGCTACGACATCATTCGACGTCATAGACGTCGCATATAGAATAGAATATCATTTATTGTTCTATATGTGTACTTAAAGATCTTATAAACAAAATGCTTCTAACAGGTAACTCATGTCGTCTTATAATATTTAAAACATAAGAACAGTCTGTTTTAAATCATGGTCGTAGCAGATTGTGATTTTATGGAAAGTTATGTGATTTTAACTTGTACAGTATGGGTCATAAGTAAATGATCAGTTTCCTACAATAATACTATCAACAAGTATTGGACTAAAGACCTTCTTCTAATAGACGTTACACACAAACTTAAATACTTGAATTAAAATTACTCAGTGTGATTATTATTTTCAACGTGTTAGCTAAGTATGTCTTTAGTTGGCCGTGTGGTATATGGTGACTTATACCCGCTCGCTACACCAACCGACGTGGGTTCGATCCACAGGTTACGTTGTTATAATGTTCAAATAGTGCTGCACAGGATTGTAA
The DNA here is from genome assembly GCA_907269075.1 of Idaea aversata. Lineage (NCBI taxonomy): Eukaryota > Metazoa > Arthropoda > Insecta > Lepidoptera > Geometridae > Idaea > Idaea aversata. The sequence continues at coordinate 9,004,506 of OU026084.1, forward strand.
ACGTTACGGTGGGTAGAGACTTTTGACCGTGGATTGTACTTACGTCACGCATATTGTATGTGATTTCAAGATTGTTGACGAAGGAAGAGCGGAACTCTGGATAGAAATCGAGCACGTCCAACAGGTCGTCTCGATGGACTCTGTGTAGGTCGCAGTACGTCAGCGCTCGAACCCTGCAGTTACTGCGTCCCACTGTCGGGTAAATGCAAGGGTTTTCGCCGAATATATCATCCTTTCCTGTAAAAAAAAAATGGTTGTCTGTAAAGTCGTTTTACGGACGATAACTTAACGTGATAACGTCATGATGAAATAATACGTTGCTATGGTTACGTATCATGTCAACAGAACCTGACATATTACCATTTTGCATACTTCAATACGTTGCTATGATTACCTTGTTAATAACATAACGTAAAGCATGACGTCACACTTTTTTGTGAATGTCTGTGTTCATTAATTTAAAAGACGTTATCACGTCAAAAAGATAAGTAATTAGTATCCACAAACATGCATAAAATCTTTCATAAAGTAATTTTTTTGGGTTCCGTACCCAAAGGGTAAAAAAGGGACCCTACAACTAAGACTTCACTGTTGAAATTTTCACACATTATGTGTTTCTGTTGCCGCTATAACAACAAATACTATAAACAGAAAAAATAGAATTTAAGTGGGGCTTCCATTCATCCACATGGTACGGAACCCTTCGTGCGCGATGCCGACTCGCACTTGGCCGTTTTTTTTAATTCGTTTAAAAATATGAAATTACCTAATATCGCCATGACGATGTCATCTTTCAAAATTTCAATAGATCCTCTAGAGATGAAGTAAAGCGATGTAAGAACGTCACTGCGATGTACAAGTGTTTCCCCAGGCGGCGCATGAGTTGTTTTAAACCGTAGAGATAGAGCTCTGGAATACCAACAAAGGCATTTAGGTTATTATGTTGTTCTTAAATGTATTGAATTATTATTACAAAGGATTATTTATTTTGCGTGTGCTATGTTTAAGCGGATTTATCACTTTTTTTTTAACTTAACGTTTTGTTAGTCGTTACGAAACGTTAAGTTAAGTACAGTCACAGCAGAAAACGATTCAGATAAAAACTGCCTGTGTTCATGAAAAGTAAAAGTTTCCAAAGTGTCAGACAATAATGTAAAACAATTTCAATGTCAGACTTATATAATGTAAATCGCAATGAACTTTGCTATTAGGCAAATTTCTCTTTAGACATTGATCTTAGTCATTTTGCGTTTTAGACGTCGCGGTCATGAGGAAATTTGAGTTTCAGGAATTTAGCTATTTACGTAAATTTCTTTCTAAATATTGATTTTAGGTATTATGCTACTTAGTCATTTTGCGTTTTAGACGTCACGGTCATGAGGTAATTTGAGTTTCAGGAGCAAAAAAATTGTCAGAAATTTGCCTAAATAGCAAAATGCTATTTAGGCAAATTTCTCTTTAGACATTTTTTTAGGTATTATGCTACTTAAACGTCGCGCTTATGAGGGGTAAAATGTACTAACGAAAACTAGGGTTTGTAAGATAACATTACCTTAAACATCCCGGGCTGGCGCCTTCGAAAGCAGAACAACTGGCAAGAAGGTTACGGTTGAGATGCAAACAGATATCAGCCTGAAGGCATTCGGGGAAACCTTTCAGTAAACTGGACGTATCAATACCATTTGTGTAACTCCACGCGTGTTGGAAGTACTCTTCCAATCTTTGACGCAAAGGATTCGCTATCTAAAAATTAAAAAAGATTTTTTCTAAATAATAAATAGTAAAAGTGACGACGCGGTCTACGATGCAGCACGCTATTCTAGAAGATGCCCATACGCTCGTAACTCAAAGACCACCAAATAAACGAGGAACAAAAACTTTTTCGACCCGACCTCCTTCTGTACTCCTAGGGGTCAGGGCTAAATAATATTAATTCAAATATCTATTATTTCGAATACAACCAAAAATGTAAGCACTAAAGTCAAATAACTTAGTTATATTATAGACAGAGATACCATTGGTTTAATATTCTGATGCAATATCGCAAATAAAGGTGAGCGCATACCTAGCCGCATCGCACGCACCGCTGTCTCCGTTTATATGCGCGCAGCGCCGGGGTTGGTGACGACATCAGCAGCAGCTTGGAGAATTCCCTCGCTGCGGCGCGGCCGACTGCGGCGCTCTCGGTGCGGCTACGTGTGCGCTCACCTTAATACGCTTGGAGATAAAAGGCCTTAATTATTATTATTAAGAGCCTACACTGTTCCACTGCAGGGCAAAGGCGTCTCTTCCTTTCTTCCATTGATCACGTCACGTAGCTATAATTGCACACTAGTCGTTCCTATTGGAGTATAGCCATAATAATGTTTTAAAATCAGAATTTATATCCCTAAGTAAACATACCTGGTGAAATCGGATGAATTCTCTCACTCTTAAAATCTGAGTATGGTATCGAGCCGTGCCGGAATAAAGCCTTTGAATGATAGCTGATACGTTTCCAAATATACTAGCGTACATCAGAGCTGGAAGATAGTAATTACCGATATAGAGAAGAGTCATGCTATGTGTTAATATTATTATTTCACTGAGTGTTTGTGTAAAAAGGCACTTTATAATATAACTAGCTTTTGCCCGCGAATTCGTAAGCGTAAAAGTCGAAAATGGACCAAGGAATCACGTTGTCCCATACAAAATTTGCCCCCTTTTTTCACTGCCTATGGGGTAGAATTTCGAAAATATCCTTATCAAATGCTTACATTGGTCGAGGATGCCTACAAAGAGGCATAAAGGATACCTACGTCATACAAAGAACACACCCACCAATTTTCAGGTCTCTACGATCAGCGGTTTAGGCTGTGTATTGATCCGCCAGTCAGTCAGTCAGTCGTTCAGGACAAAGCATTTTATATGTATAGATAAAAGCATGGACTCACATCCTACAAGCATAACAAATATCGTAAATCCCTTTTCCATGTCAGTATTTGGAGCCACGTTGCCAAATCCAACGCTAGTTAATGATGTACACGTAAAATATAAAGCAGTTATGTACCGGGATCTGCAACAAGTATTAAATCAGTCACAGTTGAATGTAACATAAATGTTCTAATTAGAAAATATCGAATGTTTATATGCCAGCAACTTTATAATCAAACCTCATTGAAGGTCCGGTAGAGTTCTCGTATGATGCCTGAACATCATTGGCGAGAGCGTCCAGCCAACCAATAGGGGCATGAAGCTGAGGCCGCTCCCAACTGCCTATCGCATACCTGGAATGATTATCTTCAGATGAAAAGATTACTGTAAAAAAGAAAGAACGTTATTTGTCTTTCATGAATGACTCACCATAAGCAGGCTAACCAATGTGCAATGAGGACGAATGTTGCCATTAAAAGGAGAAGAACGGCAGTACCATATTCTGAGTATCTATCAATTTTGCGAGCGACGCGGACCAATCTGAGAAGCCTTGCCGTTTTCAGCAATCCAATCAGCGTCGTCGTCTGCAATTTACAGTCTGAGGTTAGGAGTCTACCGTAACTATTACTTTGGGATGTAGCCGCAAACCCAACTCAAGCGGTATAATATGAAACGTTCGCTCAGAACTAAATTAGCATCAACGAGGCCTCGCAGCGAAAATCACGCTAACTAAGCAAAGACTGCCTATAGGTTATGCTGTCGAGCTGAATCAAACTTAGGTATAATAGTTTGCAGAGTTACAAGCGATTATTTTAAAACTATTATAATTAGCTGGCTTCTTAAAGAATGCGGTGCACATAATTGTTCAATTAGTTGTTTAATTTGTAAAGTTCTCTTTGTGACCCCATTGCGTCAATATAAGTTTTACTGTTATAATTGTTTAGTAGGTAATTGTTGTAAAATTTAGTTCTTGAGCTTACAAAAATAAATAAAATTATATACAGTTATTGAGTGATTTAAATTTGCAACGCGGTGCATTGCATTAATCGATAAATTTATTAAAGTTGTACTTAGTACACACATATGACACACACTTTGCAAAATGACAAATTGAAATTTTTCTTACCTAGAGTGATTGCATGACATTGTGATTAAAACTTAATTTTATATTATACTTACGTTAAATTACTTCGAACACTTATAATTAATAAAAAATGCTTTTTAAACACAATATTCTAATTGCTAATACAAATGTTTCCAATAAAATGTTTAGTGTTATAGTTTTTTGTGTTCATTTTGAATTGTGTTTTCTTAATTCAACCAATCATAGGTGCCACGGTATTATTGAAGGTCTTTGGAAAGATTGACTTAACTTGTTAAACCCAGTAACCAAAAATACATACACACTTTCTCATATTGTTTTAACACATTAAAGCCCAAGCCTAATGTGAACCGCCTTTATTACGCTAAATAACACTTTTCAAATCTAACTTATTTGGTAGAACCAAACTTATGACTAGTTCATTTAACATGCCAAAATCAAGTAGAAATATGATTAAAATATAACTTTCTGACCTGAAAAACCTTCACCTTTAAGGCGAAGCGGAGTGCCAATTAAGCCATTCATCAATTTCATAAGTTACTTACTAATATTAATTTCGTTATAAAAATACTAGGCACTTGTGCTTAAATAATTAAGTACCTGTATATTTCATTTTAGTTTGCTTAATTTATAATAGTAGAAGGTACAGGATAACTATTTAAGAAAGAGGTTAAGGGCCATTTCTGTGCACGTACCGTAACAAATAACTTTTGTTCTACGACTTTCAGAAATTCGAAAATTTTGGTTCGAATATTTTGCGGTTACGTTAATCCGAAAATCAGCTGTTACTCACACGAAGAGGTCACACCGATATTTGGGCAAACATTACATCAAAATTTTCCGAAAGTTTTTCGGATTTCGAAAAGTCGTAGCACACAAGTTGTTTGTTAAGATGTACAGAAGTAGGCCAAAAGTGCTTTATTAGCTAGTAAAAAAATTACGCGACTTATTGAGAACCTCCTCCTTTTTTGAAATCGATTAAAAATGTAGATTTTCGTACTTCAGTTACTGAATATAACAATGTGCCTATGTAACAATATGTTCATGCTCAATTTATTTATAATAATTAGTGTTAGTTACGTAAATAAAGTGAATGTAAGTAGTTTTATTTTTTGTAAAAAATTCATTTTGAGAACAGGATAGGATAAAACAAAAATAAACAAAATAACATTCAATAATATAGTTTATTTAATGAAAAATAAAATGTAACTATAATATTTGCAGAAGTACTTACTAAATAAGAAGTGGGTACAAAACGTATAAATTATTAGTCAGTGGTAACTGTATAATATAAGTGTTAAAACTGTAACGAACAGAAAAAAACATCACACGATATTGCTGATAAAAGATTGCAATGAACTTTGAGTTGAGGTAAGGTGGGTGCTATATAAAATAGTCGTATGTATACTGGAGGTTTACATTACACTTGGTGCTCTTTTGTTGTGAAGGCGTTTTATTGATTGTACAAAAAAATGTTAGTCTGGGAAGTATGAGCGTATTTGCTACCAAGCTCTGTGCATTTTGTGACCTTTCTAGGCACCTCTTTTGTAATAAGCCAATGACATTTTCATTTACGTTATCCATAACTTTATACTCGACAAGAGTTGGCTAAATAACATTCTCATAGAAAATACTAATCATACTCAATCCGTAAGAAAAATGTCTATTTCTCTAGAGGTAATATACTTAATCTAGGATTTTTAAACTCCTCAAATATTCTTGTGCATGGTATTCTAATCTATGATATTTCTAAAACTACGTAATATTAAACGGTGAACTCAGTTAGTAGTTTTAATTTCACCGGTTTAGCGAAACTACTATAAGTCAGAATTCGCAATCTCGGGAAAATGTTGAAACGTTCTTAAATACAAAAAAGGATATATAGATATAATTATTGCAAATATTTAATTGAGAACGCACGTTGTCGATTCGTTGAACATCAGCACCGATATGAATGAAGGTCAGGTTGTCATAAATCCTGCAGCCAAGCTCGTGATATAGCGAGTGAGCTTAGATGTTTGTTACGGTGTACATTGGAAAATGATTAACGTTAATATTGCTCATGGGAAGCGTCCACTTCTTCCATTAAAACGCATTCTCTTTGTGGATTTAAAATGGCCAGTGGAAATTAATGATTAAAAATGTTAACTAAAATGTAATAAATAGTGGCAGCAACATAAAAATATTTCACAAAGACGGTATACCTCATCACTTTCCAGCCCCTGCTGTAACAAGAAATAGTATTACAAGTTCAATACGCACCCACCTTTGGGTATTTCGCAGACCTACAATAAGACATTAAAATAAAATTACTAAAGAATCTGAGTAAAGATGACAAAAAATACAATGTTACAAAGGATTACAGAAATTACAGAAATAATTAAAAAAATCAAATGAAATTTCATAAAATAAAAATACGATGTGCCATGATATTAGGTATCCAAACGATTTATTACTTTCTGTCTGGAAGCATAAATAATTTTAGCAACAATATTTCTAAAAACGGATTAGTTATAAGTTCAAAAACAAAAACATTTTAACACTAAGATCAATAAATGATATGTAAAACTTTGGACCTATATTTATATTAAATTAAAATACTTTTATTTAGTAAATTTTCTGTAATTTAACTAAAAAAATATATTTTGATATAGATACGTCTTTATTGCTCGTACAAGAGTAACACAGCACACTTAGCTGATTTTTCTCAAAAGACTGTCTAGTAGCCGTAACTTGACCTAGTTCGGTTTGTATTCTTGTGCCCTATTTTAACTATCACTATGCAGAATATATCGCGCTTCTTCACCCTACAACACTCGTATTATATGGCCTCTACTTAAGATTCTATGACATGATTTTATATTTCAAAAGTTTTATGTCTTCTTTACAAGTTTATATTTATTTTATTCAATTTAATGACAATGTTGAGAACATGAGTTTACTTATTAAATTATATTTTTTCAATGGATTTTTAGTTAATTTTTCGATTTACACATTTTTAAAATGTGTTTTAATATGACATGATCGATGTTAGATGAAATGATGGTAATCGATAATTCAAGCATAAAAATGAGCTCACTTCGTCTGTATCGGTGCCGAAGAGCAGCAAGTCAAATGGGATGGCGGCGACAAGATCGATAAGAAACCATCCACGTAAATAATGCATGGCTATCTTAGCTGGATCTGATTCCACTTCATCGGCCACATTTACATAAGTCGTTCGAAAGTTTATAAGAATATCTATTATAAACGTTACATCCACTGAAAACAAAAAATATTATTGTATAATAGTGAATTTTACCATTATACGTATCAATAAACATATTGAGATGTGCTTACCGATCATATCGATGACTACTATAGGATCTTCACCAAAACTTCGAGATCTTTTGTCGAAGTCAGGCTCATTTAGTTGAAAGGCAGCTACGTATGGAGTAAATATTGCTGTGTAGATAACCAATATGAGGATCAACCAATCCCAAGCGGCCTGTAAATATTTGAAAGAGGTATCATGTTATACTCTATTTACTTACCTAGCAGCGTTTTATATCCAAAACAATTTCATTTTAAATGGCTTTTGTAAAGGTTTGTGACTTTTTTGTGACTTGGGCACTCAACAAATATTTTTGTGTTGCGCTTTTGCGTGCCGAGTTCGAGCGAGGTCATTGCGGCAAACATTTTTTATATGTAAGTATATTCACCTTTTTATAGAAAATTTAATATTTGGTTGGCCTCGTCTCTAGAGCCTAAAAGTATAACAACTATCGCAATGTTCTTGTATTAAGCTAAAATTACGATTAATATGTTTAGGGTATTTCATTCATAACTTAATTAATTTATAGGCAAAGTTCATTGAACAAAGTTGCGGTCAAAATTTAGGAAATAATTAGATTTGGGTAGTTATAAATTACCTTGTAAGGAGAATGGTGGAGGATAGTGCAAGGGTGGGAAGGTTGCGTTGTTCCCTTGTGGCCAGCCGTCGCTCCCAGGGACAGTACCTGTAGACAATCACATATGAACATTAATCATATTATTTTATCCATTGAAAATGAGACCCTCTATGTTTTAATTCTATGTTTATTTAATAACAAGACTTCAAAAAAAGGAGATTCTCAATTCGCGTGAATATTTTAACTGTTGTCCGCAACTTCGTCCAAGTGGTAGTTTTGTTTTATATACTAAAACATTCCTCTTGAATCACTCTTTCTATTAAAAAAAACCGCATCAAAATCCGTTGCGTATTTCTAAACACAGGGACAGACAGCCACTGTTAACATCGTACTTCGGAATAGGAAGTCTGATTAAGTTGTTCCCACAAAATAGGTGAATGAATAACCAGTTCCCTTCAGTATCCCCCTTAATTCTCATTACTTTCTTAACTTTAGAAGACGGCTTTTAATTTTATTGTGAGAAACAATTATACAGTTTTGTTCCTTGATTGTTTAGGAATTGAGTGAGTGATAGAACGGAAAGTCAGTCCTGTTACCGAAATTGATTTATGTATACAGAAATCTAAATTAAATGAATATAATTACAAACTAATCAATCAGAACATCCAACGAACATGCAAATGATTACTTAAGTAAGCCAAAATACTAGGTTTGTTGTAGACAATCGATTACATGTGTGGTGTCTGGTGGTTTGGTTAGTACAGTGATTGATCATTTAATATTTCAGACCTTATTAAGGAAAAGGTGTGTAAATATTATCTTATTCCTGAAATATTTATCTTGTTTTGTGTTATCAGTGATGTGACAAGTAGGTACGTATTATAATACCGTAGAAACACAGCCGCACAGGACTTTCATCGTGTTCATTAACTATTGATGTTTATCGCGATTGTCCTGGATTTCATCAGTGTGGGGCGGACAGACACATACTCGTAGGTAGATATTACTAACACAATTTATATACGTTTGCATACTAAACCATTATAATAACTCCCAAGAGGCCTACACAGCTTGCCTTTTTTATGTTTATGTGTCATTTGCAGCTTCTTGAAATATAGATCTTAGGTATACATCATTTATATGTTGCATACCTAAGTCAATAAATGTAATGCATAGTTAAATTTTATTTTTTATTGCTTCAGCTCGTTTGTCAAAAGCAGCATGACTAAGTATAATATAACTGCGTTATTAGTAAAAAGCCATAGCGTGTTCAAAGTTCATTCATGTAGGTACATATATAGTTAGTTAAGTTCATATATATTTTATACTCATTTGCGTGGAAGTAGGTAGGTAGATAGGTACAGACACGTTTTGCAACATTGATATCACAGGCAATGAGATAAGTTGCGTTACCTCCTTGCCGATGGCTGGCAGTCCGTTGAGGCCGTTACATGGTGGTTCGAGGCGTACGACGCTCTTGCGGGAGCCGCGGAAACCGGTGTCGTGCACACGCACAGAGGAGCGCCAGGTGGAAGGTGGCAGATCGTCGCGAGAGCCACGCGTGGAGGCGGCGCGCCGCGAGGTGGTCAGCGCAGCGCCGCCGCCCGCGCACGGCGGCGTCACTATTAGTGGTACTTCCGGCGGGCTGCGCTCCTCCATACCGCTGCCGCGCCAACGTTCTCACCGGAACCCTCCGTGCTCTGACGCCTCCAGGTGCTCACATTCCAACACGGCTCTTTCGAACGCCGACGCCGTCTCCAGAAGGGCTATCGCCGTATTTTGCATAGATACTCCCTTTATTTTCTCTCACACTCCCGACTGTTTCGCCTTCTCTATTTCGATATAATCGAAATTATTGGTTAGAAAACAATCGTATTTGTTTTAATAAATTGACATGGATATGACAAGAATCATTCTAGCGATGGTATGTTATGATTTTACATATTTTGTTGCGAGTGATGCAGTGACCGTTAATTTGAACCACTAAAGTACCTACATCGATATTATTATGTATGTTAGGTAGAGCAAAAGCAACATTGGCCTGCGGTTTCCGCACTCACTGGTCGTGAGCATACAGAGCGAGGCTAATAGAGGCAGAGAAGTACCGAGCGCGAGGGCCTGAAAGCGGAGAACGAGGCCGCGAGCGGACCCTATTCAAAATACTATGTCAATAGGTAGTCGGTTCTTTTCATCTTTTTTATTTATTCACAATGCACATTGCACATGTTCAACGACTGAAAGTAGTTTAGTTTTCTTTAGATGACCTAAGTCAAAGTAAGAGATATCTGAGACACGAGTCAGACGATAGTAGTAATTTAAGAAAAAAAACACGACTGACGATACGAGTCATTTTTTTTACATTTCCATCAGTATCAGTGTTTTATGTATTTTTTGTTATGTTTTGTGTTGTTATGTCTATGAAACGTATTTTTGTTGAGTTTATGTAAAAGAAACTGTTAATCATGCTATAAAAGCCTACATTTGAAGCATTCGTAAGATTATGTAATAATTCTAGTAGTATAATGTTGTAAAAGTGGAAAGTAGGTAATAAGCTGCTGGCAATGGTAAGTGAAAAATATCCGCATTGCCATTACAATATAAGCTACGCGACAATGAAATATAATATAGTGTTGGTATAGCTTTAGCGAAGTTAAGCCAAATGTTTGAATAATGTGTTTTATGTCAATTAAGTCATTATGCGGGTCTGCATGCTTTAAACAATTGAATTTTCCATGTGTGTAGGATAAGAATTATTTGTGTGTTCACTTGCATCGAAGCTAGAAAGCAAGTAGCACTGATTCTGTAATCTTTAAAACCGTGAGATAACTGTATAAAAGTAATGTTAATAAACTTCTACTTCTACACATAAATATCAAACAACCATAAATGAAAAAGATTTAGCATGATATTCAATGAAAAAACTTGAGATCCTATCTAAAAATGATTCGAACGGTATAAGTGAATTTTTCAAACTACCATCGTTTTCTAAAGAACGAAAAGATAAACAATGTAGACAAAGGAAACCATACCATGGTAGTCATAACTCCAAGCATGGATCGCGTTTTCGCACTGGAGTATCAGATATAAAGAGAAAAACAAATCGAATATATGAATTGATAAAGCTGGCAACCAAGGCAGGAAGAAAACACCTCCGAACAATTGACGCACTGCTCACTGAATCAACTAAGCATAGGACGGCACCACTCTTTATGTAATAAAATCTTTTAAAAATTGTAAACACCGGCTAAATTAGACCACCTTGTAATATATGTACAAAAATAAATTAAAAATCCCTATCACAACGCAACAAAATCTGCAAAAGACGACTGCAAAACGACAATAACAGTTTTTACTTTTTAATGCAGTCGATCGATCAACCGCCCGACTCATTTACGTACGGTGGGTGTGAAACGTTATTGTATAAGGAGATCGTTTTACGGTGGATAATTACGTACGAAGGCTTTTTCGGTTTAAATCGCGTAGTCGTTCACTGAAGACAAGATGTCTAGGAACGATATTAAGATAACAATTTGATGGCAGTGTATAGCGGCAGAGTCCGCAGCGTGATCGCTGGACGTATAGACTTGACAGGGGAGGGTTGCGACGCGCGCAGGATGTCGTAGTGCGCGCGCCGCCAACCGATGACACTCCCGAGGGTTCTCGGAGGTGCACGAACACAGGCGTGACCTCGCACAACCTCCTCACTCATCGAATATTTCAGCGGAAAAGCACACTACAGATATGGCTCCATACTTTATCATTTGAATCAATTCCATCAATGAATTTCAATTTCACACGGAATAAATTTAAAAATTAATATGTTTTAAAAATGGTTACATCACTCCCTCCAGTTTATAGGCATTCTTATCTGTTGCTCTAGCTATATTTTAATTTATAGCAGCATTTTAGTGGTTTTTATATTTGGTAGGAACTGGTCCCGTAGTGGCATGGGAAGTTTTTAGGGTTCCGTACCCAAAGGGTAAAAACGGGACCCTGTTACTAAAACTCCATTGTCTGTTTGTCTGTCCGTCCGTCTGTCTGTCCGTTACCGGCTTAATCTCATAAATCGTGATAGCGCTAGTAGAGAGTTTAAATTTTTACAGATGATGTATTTCTGTTGCCGCTATAACAACAAATAAAAAAGAGAATATAATGGTAAGGAACCCTTCATGCACGAGTCCGACTCGCACTTGGCCGGTTTTTACTTTCTATTTTTTTTTTTTTTTTTTTATTTATTTATAATCAAAAATAAACTTAAAAAACATAATGCATGCCGAAAATCGCAGTGATTTGACTGGCGTGCTGATATGGGTAAGTAGATGGTTAATTGACTGCATTCTTAAATATAAAATACAAAAAATTGAAGTAGGTAGCTAGTAGGTAACAACAATATGTTATACAATATGTTATATGTTATATGTTTATGTTGTTATTAGTAGTAGTACTGTGGTAGTACTACGGTTAGTGCCACGGGTAATAAATGTAATCTGATGTAATTACAAAAACATACGTTCTTGTTACGTGAAAATGTAACCCGATGAGTTTAACTTCCTCATTAAATAAATTAGACATGGTGTTGTTACGAAAACTTCTCCCGTTCTACGTAAGTAACCAGATTGAATTCTATTATATTACGGACGTACTTATTACGGAGTTATATTCAAACAATGAAAGCCGAGACGCCTCGGTTAAGTTGAATATTAAACCAATTTTGAATTAAGATAAACAGATTTAGAGTTGGTGTAAGGTATTTGTTTAATGGAAATCCTGTGTTTTTTGATGTTGTTTTTTGTGATAAGTAAGTCAAGGACAATACTCTACAATAATCACAACAGCCTTAGTCGTTTTCTCGTGTAGTTTATCAATAGTTATATCCAAACCGGAGGTTGTCCTTGGCTGCATTTTATAGTGCAGACAGGGATCATCGCCGGTTTGGTGTCCACATCATATTTTGCTGTTAAGGCCTCTACATATGTCATAAGTCTTATATGTGAGGTTGGCTTTCGGCTTCAAAACGCCTTCCAAAGGTCCTACACCTAGTGATATGGGATACAAATGGACATAAATTGGATAAAGTGATGATAAGAATTTAATCATCTAATTCTAGGATAACATAATACATCGAAGAAACGATAATAGAATCACTAAAATAAATACTTAAATAAAACGTATGGAAGTACATTTTTGTAATACCCTTTTCCAATTTCCGTCTTATTTCAACCAAACTCCTTCAATTATAACTTCTTGAATGATTTTCTTTTAAAACTCTTTGGTTAAAATTATTTTTCTTTTTAAAAAGTTTTTGTTTTTTTTTTGCCTCCGCATTATATTTTTAAAAAATTGAACCACCTTCGTGCTAGACCAATGAATTAGGGCTAGACTCTCTTGTGACTTGAACTTACTCATATTTTCACTGATTTTATGTGTGCCTGTCGTAGTTAATGAGCATCGATTGAAGTATAAGAACATAGGAAGGTCAACGGCGACGGTGAATTGTTACGCAATTTTGTTAAGGGGTTTATCTATTATATAGGGGTCTATACGTCTGTCGAGGAGGCGGTCGATGACCTTGAACTATCGCGCGCTAATTGCGAGAATCGCGGCCACCACCGCCGTCGTTCACGAGACCTGCCCTAGCCCACGATTTTAACCAACCTATACCACCCTATACTAAAATTACACTGCATCACATTTATTCAAGGTAAGTCGTTTGTAACCTAGATTGACCGTTCGATATCGATAATTTATTAAAGATGGGTAATTTTACGCTATATGCTGCAATAGTTCTGAAAGATACTATCAACATGCGAATTGTATAAATCGATAACGTTTTTCATTTTACTCATTGACGACGTAATCATTGTAAATATTTTGCAATAACGTAGTCTAATAAACTTTTTAACTCACATTGTATGTAATTTATTGTAATTATGTTCCCTGGTTTTAATGACATATTTTTAATTTTATTTCTGTTACCTCGACGTTCCCCTAGTTCGGTCTTCTCGCGACCGTCATGGTTGATTGTAGTCGCAATTAAGACGCGGAAAATAATTACTTAATAATGTACCAGTTTGCTGATTTTTTTTAATCTATTTTAGGTCATAATGCGCACGTCATAAATACAGCTTGACCTACCAGAAAACATGAGAGGTAAACGGCATAAGAAGGATCAAATTACCAGTTTCGACAGCCCTTAGCAGATGTCTTGGCACCTGCCGTGAGATAATGAGAGCCGACCCTACTTAGAGTGGTGGTGTAATTAATGCACGGATAAAGATGAAAAAGATGAATTATAATATGATTATAATAGAAGAAGAAGAAATAAGTTTATATGTGGTCAATAGTCTTTTGTAGGTATGTGTTAAAATAAAAATTTTAATTCAAACTTATAAAGATATACAGCTGTCCCGGGACAAAAAAAAAAGAAAAATAAAGGAAAAAAAATAGAATATTAGTGTTCGATTCTCAGATCTAATCAGTATACACAAAAAAATTCATACAAATCGGTTCAGCCGTTTAGGTGGAGTATGGCAACGCGACAGTAATTTTATCACTACATAGTATAAAACAAAGTCGCTTTCTCTGTCCCTATATCCCTATGTATGCTTAAATCTTTAAAACTACGCAACGAATTTTGATGCGGTTTTTTTTAATAGATAGAGTGATTCAAGAAGAAGGTTTAAATGTATAGCCTGCATGCATAATATAGCCGTGCGAAGCCGGGACGGGTCGCTAGTAAAATATAAAATATACTATAGTCAATTTACTAGCAGCTCGCCGTAGTGTCGTAGCTCGTAGCAGAACTTCGTAGAGGTCAGTTTTCTCTACAAAGTAAGGAACAGAAATAATCCGTCACAAAAAGTTTTGATGCTCGTATTTGTTTATTCTCCTTGACACACACTCCGATAAAATTGAACGAAATTATGTAAGTGGTTAGAAAACAAACTAACAACACAGTATCACAACTTACTAGGACTTAAAATAACCATAATTTTTTAAACATGGAAATATTATCATTATTTTCGATATGGATAATGAAAATCAAAATCAAAATTTGCATGAGCGTTTTTTGAATTTGGAACATTACAACGCTCCAGCAATGTTATATGAAACGGTGTGCTAGGTTATTAAATACTCTTTGATTGTATCTCTTTTATCGAAGTACACTAAAGTAATAGTACATGTGGCTGTATAGCCATAAATTCGTTTGCCTTTCGCTACAGATTATAAATAAAAAAATTGCGGCAAAGCTAAAAATTCGTTCATTTGTTATTTAAATAAATCTTTATTATAAAAATAATTAAAATGAGTTCCAAAGGCACATGAGTAAATAAAAAGGGTCAGGGAGTGAAATGGAGATTCACCAGATTTAAGATCAGAAGCCAAATTGGCAATAGAAAACCTGCTTCCAGCGAAGTCAAAAGAAAAATACACGAATGAAAGTACCTATACGAAAATTTTATGACTTGGAAAAACGAGAAAAAAGTATGTTTTGTTTTCCTGCATTCTTTTGATCATATATGCCACTACACGTCTGATTAGAAACGTGAAAACGCAAACGTGAAAAACGTGTTTTGTGAGCATATTTTTATTTAATTCGTTTATTTAATTATTGATTAATCCTAACTAATATTATAAACCCGAAAGTATGTTTATTTGTTTGTTCCCTTTTCACGTTCAAACGACTGGATTGATTTGGATAAAGGAAAAGGAGTAAGAAGAACTTAGGATACTTTAAATACTGAAATTCCCGCGGGATCGGGACTTACGCGGGTAAAACTACGGGTGCAGCAAGTGACAATATAAAAAGAAACGTACTTAACTTTCAAATTAAAAAAAAGCACATTAAGTAGGGCAAGCATTTCTAGCACACCTGAAAGTGTTTTTCAGCGATTAGGTTGCTTACTTTTAAATTAAAAATTATTTATCAAATTATAAGTAGGGTAAGTATTTCAAGCACACCTGAAAGTGTTTTTCAGCGAATGGGTTGCACCGTTTTTGCCTGAAGACGGACCTTGCTAGGTCAGCACTGCATGATAAGGATCGCAAGAAATGCCAGTAGGTCAAGACCGCACTCATGATGAACGAAATTTTAGAGTACCTGGCTACCTAGAGACCTTTCCCTAACTATTAATTTAGGTAAATGTGTCATAATTATACAGATAATCTTTTCGTGGTTATCTTGTGTATAATGTAGGCATTGTATACATAAAAACACATGTTCTAGCTAAATGTTTAGAGGTTTACAGGAACTAATGTTCTGTCACTGTCAGACCGTATAAATATGACCAAGGTGCAAGATGGTGCTAAGCAATTTTTGGATAAATCTATACTAATATTATAAAGCTGAAGAGTTTGTTTGTTTGAACGCGCTCATCTCAGGAACTACTGGTTTGAATTGTAAAATTATTATATATAGGCTATAGGCTACTTTTATCCCGATATTCCAACGGCATCGGGACTTACGCGGATGAAACCGCGGGGCGCAGCTAGTACTAAGTATATATAATCCAAAAATTGCCAGACAGTTCTTTCCTCTGGACATGCTCGACTTAGCTGAGAGGGTGGTAAAGGTGCTAGACAAGCCTCTCCATCCTTGCGCAAACAGGACCCATCTTAAGAGGTCTAGTTGCGGAGAAACACAAAAAAATCACAAATAAACAAAAAAAAATTTACATATTAATCAATTACTTAATTACAACATGGGATCCAGTATAAGTATTTGATAGTATTGTATGTAGAAGGGCAAATACAGATTACAAACGTTTTAAAATGCATAACAATAAAAGGAATAAATGATTGGCTTAAATTAGATGAATTAATTAACTATCACCCGATCGTAAAGTCTGTAGTTTTCCTTTAACCCTAAATAAGTAAGAAAACTAACAAGTTATAATACTTACCACTTTTTCTTCAATAGCTTCATTGTTGTTGTTGTTGCTCCCATATTTTAAGGCACCGTTTTCCATGACCACAACTGATCGTTGATTTAATTTGATTATGATTTTCACTAATCATAAACTATTAGTAATCTATGCATGTTTGTTCACTTATATAGTTTTATATCTACATTTTACGTACACATAATTTGATATTATTAACTAAGTTTAATTTAAATTTTTATGAGCCAGTCACTGAAAAGTTTAGTGTTTGTTAAACTTTGATACGTATATAGGTTTTGATAAAAGTTTGCAAATGATATCAATTATCAAAGTAGAACAAACTATTGTTATGTGTATTGGGATTTAATGGCGCGTGTCCTTTATCCTCAGCAGCTATAATCTAACCATAAGGTATTTGGGACTCAACACTCGGCCTAGGATATCATTGTAAGATAGATTCGGTCTAATCTTTGACTAAAACCAGATTTTTCTTTGATAATAAAAAGAGTTTTTTTACTTATCTAAGTACAAGGTGGTAAAAAAATGCTAAACAAGAAACTTGGGAAGTGAGGTACGAACGTCAAATTCTATGATGCTAAATCTAAACATTTTGGTGTAAATTATTATTAAACTAGCAACCCGTCCCGGCTTCGCACGGCTATATTATGCTTGTATTATACACTAGCTGCGCCCCGCGGTTTCACCCGCGTAGTTCCCGTTCCCGTGGGAGTATTGGGATATAATATAGCCTATGTTACTCGTGGATAATGTAGCTTTCGAATGGTGAAAGAATTTTTAAAATCGGTCCAGTAGTTTTTGAGCCTATTCATTACAACCAAACAAACAAACAAACAAAGTTTTCCTCTTTATAATATTAGTGTAGATGTAGATATAAACCTTCCTCTTGAATCACTCTATCTATTAAAAAACCGCATCGAAATCCGTTGCGTAGTTTTAAAGATTTAAGCATACAAAGGGAAATAGGGACAGAGAAAGCGACTTTATTTTATACTATGTAGTGAAGTGATACGTGATACCTTCTTGATTGGTAGGTATCTGAAAACTCAGTTTGACAATAAGTGACTGATTGCCAATTAAAACTTAATTTATTAAAATTAAAATGATCCTATCTAATATATGCGTGTCAGCCGGGATTCAAATCCAAGATCTTTAAAATGAACTTTAACATATACACCTTCCACTAAACCCACGTTTCCTAACCTGGATGTAAAATATATGCGTGTCAGCCTTGATTCAAATCCAAGATCTTTAAAATGAACTTTAACATATACACCTTCCACTAAACCCACGTTTCCTAACCTGGATGTAAAATATATGCGTGTCAGCCGGGATTCAAATCCAAGATCTTTAAAATGAACTTTAACATATACACCTTCCACTAAACCCACGTTTCCTAACCTGGATGTAAAATATATGCGTGTCAGCCGGGATTCAAATCCAAGATCTTTAAAATGAACTTTAACATATACACCTTCCACTAAACCCACGTTTCCTAACCTGGATGTAAAATATATGCGTGTCAGCCTTGATTCAAATCCAAGATCTTTAAAATGAACTTTAACATATACACCTTCCACTAAACCCACGTTTCCTAACCTGGATGTAAAATATATGCGTGTCAGCCGGGATTCAAATCCAAGATCTTTAAAATGAACTTTAACATATACACCTTCCACTAAACCCACGTTTCCTAACCTGGATGTAAAATATATGCGTGTCAGCCGGGATTCAAATCCAAGATCTTTAAAATGAACTTTAACATATACACCTTCCACTAAACCCACGTTTCCTAACCTGGATGTAAAATATATGCGTGTCAGCCGGGATTCAAATCCAAGATCTTTAAAATGAACTTTAACATATACACCTTCCACTAAACCCACGTTTCCTAACCTGGATGTAAAAATCTTAGCTAAAATAGAGGAATAACAAGTTTGAAAAAGAATCATTGCAGTAGTGCACCAATGAATTTTTTTATTGGAGAAAATTATGTACAATATTGTTATTGATCGTTGGTTTTAGAGGTATTAACGGGTTCTTTCCCTTAGACATGGTCAACTAAGCTGTGGGGGTGGTAAACAATCTAATACGTGCCCTAGATAATTTTATTTTGCTAGCGATGATACATCATTTAGGTAGATTATTCAATTAATTTTATAATTAATCTAGTGCAGTATTTATTGAATATAGATCTGTACGTTTTTTAGTTCGTTAACTGAAAAAAATGAACTAACAACTACTACTAATTAATTAACAATGACCTACCAATTAAATAGTAGATGTTTAAAGTATGCTTGTATTATTTTAGGTATTATTCGTTGAATTACTTAAGATTATTAATAATTATGAAGTAATTTGTATTATTTAGTACTTTAATCAATAATTATGTAGGCGATTTAAGTTTCCCATAAAATTATAAAATATAGTCGGTTGCTACGTTACTTTTCTTTGTAAACACATAGATTTATTCTTTGTTCTTCAAATTATTTCCTAATAATCAAAGTACAATTACTTGTATTATTATGGTTTTGGAATGATAACTTCACTTAGTAACTACATAACTAAATATTCAGTATTTTATATAGTTTATAACACTGACGTTCACTTTATTTCAAGTATTTAACAACATTGTGTACGTGGCATTGTTTATGTTTAACAAGTAATGTATTAAAAGGCACGATTAGAACAAGAGAACACTGCGACGTGTATTTGATTGTTTTGTATCGCGCGGGTTGTTCGGGGTAGCGCTAGTGATGAGGTTGCGCGCGGGCGGGCGTATCGCTGGCCGCGTCATACTGCGGCGGGCGGCGTGCTCGTCGGCCCACGGCGCCGCATAGTACATGTCCGCACTAAGACCCACTCGCCATCACCTCACCACATACCATACCACACCACACCATACCTGCGCGCCATCATTTATTATTGACATACGACCTTGAGCTACATAATATTATTTTACTTTTCTACATCAGGAAATTTTATTGGGTCAATGACAGTATAATATTTCTCACTGAGATTTCTACATTAGGGAAATTATAAACTTAAACAAAAAGAAATGCAGAAGTTCTGTGTTGTCAATATGTACTGACCCGTTGATATTGCACTGACATATTTGTACTTGAATAATAATTACAGTCCATAGCAGATGTTATTGGATAAGTTCCTTTCCTGAGTGTCTCCATTTGTAGGTGATTCTAATACGCAGCCGGATCAAACCTTATCTTAGTAGGTAAGTACCATAGATAAATAAAAAAGGAAGGCAAAAGAAAAACACTGCTTAAGTGTAAAAAATATTAAATGATAATTTGATAAGACATGAAATCAACAAGTACATAATTTTTATCTAGTTATTTAATCAATCATTAATCAGTCAAATGATTCAGGGTTTTTTCATTCAATTTATATTAAAGACTTTGTTCTTACATTTTAAGAGCATAATCGTTTGAAGCAAGAATGGTTAATCAGCCAAATGATTCAGGGTTTTTTCATTCAATTTATATTAAAGACTTTGTTCCTACATATTAAGAGCATAATCGTGTGAAGAAAGGAAACCAATAAAACTACATAGTTCTCTGGTCACGTATTTCACAAAAAATACTTGTAAGGATTATGAAACAACAAAGTCAACGAGCGCGTAACTAAGTGCCTACTTAGCTATTATTTATTTAAAAATTATGTTATAGTTTCGATTCATGCGCTAGAGTCACGAGTGCACTAGTGAGCACACAGGGTTATTAGTAATTGGCTAAGAAATCGATAAATAGCTATATATTTTACAACTTTTGGAAATTCGAAATTTTAAGGTACCTATAGTTTATCTCAATATCAGCTGTTACTTACACAGAAAGGCCTCAATATTTTATTGTTTTAGTTTTAAGACTTCTAAGTTCAATTGACCTTTAATTTAAAAATAGCTGATTTTCGAATGAACATAATTCCAAAATTTTCCAAATAAATGTTCGAATTTTCAAAGTCATAGAGTGCGTTAAGGTTAAAGTAGTTAAGGACTATAGTCCTTCCAAAATTTCAGTTTCAACATAATATCAAGTTTCATCGCAATCGGTCATTATCGACTAAGTCTAAAGGCTGGTATAATTGCTAGGGAAGCCTACTCTGTCGAATATAATATGTTCCAACTATACCCCAGAACTTAGAATTAAGTTACACGTGCTGCATAAATATTCTAGATTAAATGTACAGGCTAATTTTTTAATATTACTATATTTTTTTCAATTGTGTTTAAATTTCCAAATTGCGTTCTTAGCAGATGCCTACATCTGCAGGCATCTGCTAAGAACGGATTTTGGATCGTTATAACAGATATCTGATATGTCTTTTTTGTTAGATTCGTCCATTATAGTTCAAGCTGTGCGTTGATATATCAGTCAGTCAGTAATTAGAATTTATATTTATAGGGATAGGTAGATAATCTTATGACATTTGTGAATGTTAAAAATTTGTCTAATTTTTCTCTAATTTCCGTCCAAACTGGTTGTTACCAAAACCAATATCAATAAAATGGCGAAAATCTGTTAAGACGAAGTGATTTATTCAGAAAACCTTGATATTTCGTTTTTAAGGTCAAGAAATATTTAACCATGTTCTAAAAATATGCGTCTACGATGTATGATCTCATAACCTCGTGCTTGTTTCCATTTTTAACCAGAATAACTTACATTCTAACTGCCATCTTAACTTAAATAGGAGAATCGTTAGTCTAAGCTGCCATCATTATTTTAAGAACTAAATAGGAGGATATTTAATATTTAATTCATTTATTTCTACCTACACATCTATTTTTTTTGTTAAATAAAGCATAATAATATAGCTGTCGTAAGGCTAGGTATACCTAAGTGTACAATGCTTGGGACCACAAGAAATTCGGGACCAAAATGATAAGTGCTGGCCAAATTTATTTTCACACACAGTTATGATAGTGGTCAAACGCTGGCCTATCATATGTAAAAAACAAATCCTGACCGCACGCACACTAACGCCGTTCATAAGGCCTGGTAGTTCTATCTAGCCATCCCGTACCGCATTCAACTTCCATACAGCAATGAAAAGAAAATTGTTGCACCCATCTGACCATTTTGGTTAAGTCTAAAATTACTCATTAGACAAACAGTAACCAAAATTAATAAGCACTTCGTACGGATGAGTATGTGCCCGGTTATTAGTATCAAACAATCATAATTTGTAGTGATAGGTATTATCTCTAACCTTCAGTTCAGAATCTATATAAAAAAAATAATACTCTGCAGTCATTAATAATTTAAATCAGTTAAATCCCGTAAATCCAAGTAATTTTAAAATATCATGCAATGCATCCTCGCTACATGTCCAACCCCACCCTCAGCTCTCTCCCTGATTACAACTCGAATTAACCGCGGCACAGCTGATATGAGATATAATGCATCTCTTCGATTCTACGTTTAGATGATAGTTCTGTAACTGTATTTCACTTTAAAACGCAATATCCTATCATACTAATATTATAAATGTGAAAGTTTGTGTATGTGTTTTATGTGTATGTTTGTTACTCTTTCGCGTAACAAACTAATGGATAGATTGCGATGAAACTCTGTATGTAGATGGCTGGAGACCTGGACTGGATTAACACATAGGCTACTTTTTATTACGATATTCCCACGGCATCGGGACGACACCGCGGGGTGCAGCTAGTAGGTAGTAAATTAGCTTAGGTAAAGTATGTAGACGTAGTAGTACGTAGGTATATGTACGAGTATTTTAATCTTAAAATAAATAAAAGTTTTGAATTGCAGGTACAAATGTTTCAGTGTCTACCCGTAGTGGAAAACTTGGGAATAATCTCAGAATTTCGTTTTCACTATTTTCCAGGACAATTTCGTTTCTTTGTCTACTTTTAACACGTTTTCATCAACAGACATGTAATAAGTATTTTTTTACAATTGATTATATGTTAAGTAATAAAAGCAAACAACATTATGGAATTTATCTCGAGATTAGGTTTAGTTTAGATATAAAAGCATTAAATAAATATCTGGCAACTTGTGGCACCGATAATGAATACACGTGAAATCAGTCTGAAATTACCGCGTGAGCGGTTCGCTACACTGTAAATAATTACTGTATTTTATTTTATATTGTTTATTATAAAATCGTTAGTAAAAATTTTGGATATTAATTAGAAGTAAATTAAAATCTATTAAAATAAAAATGGGTGTAAAGACTAAAAATAAAGATGTTGATAAAAATCACAAGGCGATGCCCTCCGAGAAAGAAGTACCGGGATTGCTTTCCCGAGCTTTTTTCTTCTGGATGTTTCCATTATTTTTTAATGGGAATCGTCGAGATTTAGAAGAATATGATTTGGTGCCGGCGAAACATCAATATGACTCAAAAATAGCGGGAGATATTTTAGAAAAGTAAGTTAATATCTTAAATTCATATCTTAAATATTGTGTGTGCTATAACAGTGGATGATTTTTTTTTTACAAAAAGCAAAGCGCTTAGTACCTATATAGTTCGTTTTCAATTTAAACTAAGGGCACATAACAAGGGTATATAGTTTAAATTAAAAACGAACTAGGTATGAGTAGAATCCTATTTTTACACTAAATTGTATTTTATTCTAATTATAATAACTGTTTGTGCGCGATGTACTCCTAAACTACTAAACCGATTTTAATCAAATTTGCAACCCGTATGCAGCTTGATCCAACTTGAAAGATAGGATAGCTTACATCTTAATTTATCCCGATATTTCTACGGGATCAGGAGTTATGCGGGTGAAACCGCGGAGCGGAGCTATCTAATATATTAAATCTCGTGTCACAATGTTAATTACCATACTGCTCCGAAACGGACAGACCGATTTTTATGAAATTTTATATTCATATTCAGTAGGTCTGAGAATCGGCTACTATCTATTTTTTATTTTGTTTCCTTTAGCATTTTTTTTTGTAAATGGCAAAATAACGTTTGCCGGGACAGCTAGTGTTTATGTATATTGGACTGTTTTAAAGAATAAGGTTATTAACTCGTATACCTTAAATATTTCAATATACTTTCTTTGTTGGAAGTTCATCATATTGTTTTAAATTTAAATAAATTATGCCTCATTTTAATGGTTATCCTTCCTTATATTCTAATAGTTCAAAAATTGATTTTCTCTTTAATTTTTTCCTTATATTCTAATTTTATTCCCTTTTTTCTTGTTTGAGGAAAATTACAGACATACTTCGAATGATCGTGGTTAAATAGGGTATACCTAACCTACATTATGTATGTTATTGTGTAATTCTATACAATAGACATAATAATTTCATATTTGGCAAGGGTCACTTCGCGCCCTAATCCGTTGTTTTTAGGGTTCTCAAAAGGTAAAAACGGGTCCCTATTACTAAGACCTCACTGCCCGCCTATCTGTCCGTCTGTCCATCTGTCTGTCAGCGTGCTGTATCTCATGAACCGTGATATGATAGCTAGACAGTTGAAATTTTCACAGATATTTCTGTTGCCGCTACAACAACAAATACTAAAAACAAAAAATAAATAAAGATGGGCTCCCATACAACAAGTACGGAACCCTTCGTGTGCGAGTTCGACTCGCACTTGGCCGGTTTTTTTAAATAATGTTCACACTTTCCAAGGTGTGGTACGTAGCTATAGGCCAAGTATAGTCTCAGAATGATGTCGAAGAAACAGTTCTCCAAATTCACTTTGATTTTTTCAGTTTTTCGTAAATATGACCCAGTTAGAAATCAAAATCTAACATCACTTCACTACATATTATAAAATAAAGTCACTTTTCGCCGTCCCTATTTTCCTTTGTATGCTTAGATCTTTATAACTACGCAACGGATTTTGATGCGGTTTTTTTTAATGGATAGAGTGATTCAAGAGAAAGGTTTATATGTATAATATAGCCGTGCGAAGCCGGAGCGGGTCGCTAGTTATTTTATAAAACGCGCTTTTAGAACATATGTTTTCCTACCTTTGAAACTACCAGTTTCAAATTTAAACGAAAATGTCGTTCATAAATTATTGAACCGTTGATTATTGTCAATTTAAACTGTTATGTAAATTTTCGTTTTAAAGCCTAATACAGACTTAAATTTTTTTTTAAGGCGCAGTTTACGAAATATTGTTACATTTCGGTTTCAAATTGAGTTATTTGTACAAAAAACTACATTTTTTTTTCAATTTAGCGGGCAAGTAGGTCAAAATACCTTTAAGGTTATCGTGGCTTAAAAAACCAATGCAATTATCTGATTCATACAGTAGGTGCTACATTCGATACATGGTACAGGCGATATTTACCTAATACCTACCTATCGTTTTGTTTACAATGTTTATTTTTGTTATCAAGACACGTAGACAAAATAATAGATATCAATAATTTCTAAAGCAGACATAATCATATCTACAAGGTACATATAATATTGGTCTACCAAATCCTAGTGCATATACCTAGAATCGTAACCAAACGGAATGGCATTTTACACCATACGATTCTACTTTATGATGATACATGATATTTGTTTCAGAAACTGGTTAGCAGAAATGGCTAATGCGAAAGCAAACGGAAGAGATCCATCTCTGATCAAAGCTTTAACGAAGAGTTTCGGGTGGTCTTTTATACCCGGTGGAATCATGCAATTTTCATTCGTCGCAATAAGGTAAAAAATATGCTATAGTTAATTAATGTTCATATTGTAATCGCAACAAAGTAAAAACAGCATCACAAAGTATTCGATATTTGTTAAGGTCTGGGTGTTTCCGTATGTAGGTATATTAAATACACATTTATTTATTAAGTGTATTCTAGCCGTTGTCTGGCTTGAGGCTAGATGGCGCTGTATATAGTTTCCTACAACATTTATTTATTTGCATAATAACCGATGGTAGGTAGTCAGAGAATGCTTCTAAAAGATCAAAATTAATTAAATAGTTTTAAAGTACTATGTTGATCCTACTAAATAAGAAAATTAATTATAAACTTTAGTTAATAAATTCAATTGACACAAATTTGTAAAGTGTATAGTCGGCAACAGAATTGCAGACCCACTGTAGAGTTCTAAAAATACTATTATTTGAATGTTTTATTCTAATAAGATTTGTCTTATAAATTCATGAGTGAAACTTGAAAGTTTAAACTCAACCAGGACCTAAGAATCTTACTTGAGTTGAAAACATTCTCATAATATCAGTTTTGAAGCTCTACAGCAGAGCTTTGTAGCAATTTCGTTTCATAGGGTCTGCAATTTCGTTGCCTGATTGTACGTATAATATGTTAAACAGAGTTTTTGGTAATGTAAAATCAGCATTAACCAATACTGATAAACAAAAACCAGTTTTTCTAGTATTTGTACAAATTGTAGAGTTCCTTATCGACGTTATTCTGGTCCTACCCATAATTAAATAGTAGAGCACATTGTGCAATTTTGTGCTTCAAAGGTTATGTTGATAACTAAATGTCGTAGCCATAGTTCCATTAAAATTTTATTTTATGCTTAAGTATGTCTAACAGCATATGTTGGTTTAACAATAATAATTTCAACTAATGTGAAAGTTCCTTTGTTTATTTTATCAAACATAAGTTATAAGATCACAACGTTCAAAAGGCTTAAATTTAGATGAAAATTTAGGCAGGGATAGTCCATATAGTGGGAAGGAGGGAAAATTGTCCTTCTACATACTATGGACTACCCATATGCAAGTTTTTATTCAAATCTGTTGAGGGAGCAAACAAATATTTGCATTTAATATTAGGTGGAATTCCTTGAGATAGTATAATATAGAATAGCGTTTGACTGCCATTTCACCTGATGTTATATAATTTGACGTTGATTTTACTTTGTATTGTTGAACAGAACTGGTACACCTCTATTGTTCGGCCAGTTACTCTTATACTGGTCAGCTGACTCGACTATGGATCGTGAATCTGCGATATACTTTGCCGTCGGCATGATCCTATGCAACTGGGTCGGTGCGTTTCTAAATCACCACGGACATTTGTACAGTCAACAGTTCGGTATGAAACTCAGAGTTGCCATCAGTTCGCTCATGTTTAGAAAGGTTTGTTGATATCATCAGTTTCCATTACTTACTTTTTTATCGTTGATAATGATAATGAACACTAGGTATTTAATTTAAAAGGCACTCAAGCCGACCATTTACCGTCAACTAAACTAAGTTAGTTTAGCTCGAAGTTTTTCAGTTTTACGTAGCTTAGCTGGCATTTTCATTTTCAGTTTGCAGTGAATGCACATGTATGAAAAATTGCCTCAGCTATGCGAGCTAAGCTAAACAAACTTTGTTTAGTTGGCGGTGGACAAACTGCTTTAAAAAAGCTACTGGGTCGTAATAATTGACAATCTGTTCACATGAATGTCGAATGACGAAATTATATAAAAATATAAATCTCGTTATATAAAGTACTAAGTAAGTAAATAAGTACTAACATTGAATGACTAAGTATACCATAAAAAGATCATACGTTATCTTATCAAAAGAAGTTACTACCAGAAATGCGTTTAATATGAATGAGAGTAGTTAATTAAGCCATCTTACGAGTATACTATTTTTGTATCAATTTTAGATAATGCGAATGGGAAATTCAGCATTAGGAGCGACCACAGCTGGCAAAGTTGTAAATTTACTATCAAACGACCTTCAACGATTTGATTTGGCGTTCATGTTCTTACATTTTGCATGGATTATTCCGCTGCAGTTGATTGCGGTTGCCTGCTTGGGATATTTTCAAGCGGGATACGCAGCGCTCATAGGGTTAGCTGCTCTCATGATTATAGCTCTACCGATACAAGGTAAGTTTCAATTCACTTCAATAGGTATTTTGGTTGATTTATGTATCTACTTACGCGTCATCTACTTTATTAAAGTCTTTGCACAAATTGACAACAGTCAATGCTCAACCGACACGGCATGGGTTTAGGAAGATTAAGTTTTAGTTTATTAATTAACACCTGCCAAATTGATTCCATAGAGATAGGGCTTAGAAAGGGCAATGAAAAGTCAGTTTCATGTTCATTTTCATCCATAGTTTATGGTGAAAACAAACACTTAATTCAAACCATATATAAAGCATAATATACACTTACGAGTAATGAAAATTTCGTGTCCAAATTTCAAATTGTTCTAAACCTATTTATTTTGTTTAACTTAAAGTTCAATATTAATGTTTAAGTCTGTTTTGTTGCCAGGTGGCCTTGGACAGCTTATTGGAAAAGTTCGACTTTTAACAGCTGAGAGAACTGATGAGAGAATTAAAGTTATGAGTGAAGTCATTAATGGCATACAGGTATGGTGAATTATGTTTGCAACTAACCCTATGACTAAAAATAAAGTTTGTTTTCTTATCTGAAATTTGAATGTTCAATTAGTGTTAGTTAATTAGTTTAGTAAAATCATGCAATTTTCCATACTTTGAAACTATTTTCCAAATTATATTTCTAGGTAATTAAAATGTATGCTTGGGAGATACCTTTTCAAAAAGTTGTGGGAAAAAAGCGTGCTGATGAACTGAAGGAAGTGAGAAAAGCAACAATCCTGAGAACAATATTCATCGGATTCATGGTGTTTACTGAGAGAACAGCTATGTTTATCACCATCCTTACATACATTATGTTCGGTGGCATAATGTCCGCGACTGTGGTAAGTTACATGTATGAAGTTGGTAACTAGTTTAGTTGGGGTCATACCATAGTATCCGGGAGCGCTAACAGAAATTTTAATGCTCATTCCATACGTCCTTAGAGTTCACACCTACCATGAGTTTCTACGCACCGTATTGCTTATCCTCCTTCCTATACTATCCTTCTTCCCTACTAATATTGTAAATGTGAAAGTTTGTGGTTGTGTATATTTGTTACTTCTTCACGCAAAAACTATTGGACCGATTTCGATTAAACTTGGTATGTAGATAACTGAAGACCTGGATTAACACATAGACTAATTTTTTTTCCGATATTCTCACGGGAACTACACACGAGTGAAATCGCGGGGCGCAGCTGGTTTATCATAAAACTTTATGGCGATATTAACTTAAATCCACTGTAAAAATCCATCGATGGATCTTTTTGCACTTTTATGTCCACTTTATTTCTTGATGCAGGCTTTGTTTCCAAAGTCAAGTTTTTAGAGCTCCTCTAACCACTAAAATTAACTTTTTTTGCAAACACAAGATTCGGCCAATACGCGAGCCGCGAGGTAGAGTCTCTGTCTCTATTGCGACGTCTATTTCAGTTATATAAAATAATATTAGCACCTCCCTAATTTATATGCTGTTTTAAGCTACCTATCATGGCTCGAGTATTGGACGATTTCAGTTTTAAAGTCTCGTGGGAAATGCTCAATACGACGTTTGATCGAGTGCCCGACCAACTATTAGGGCCTCTGGTACGACGAACGGAATACGGTCGTAGTGACGAATTTGATTAGGATTTCTGTTACCCGAGGTGTAAAAGGTGAATACGCATCTACCCTTTCTCAGTTGGAGACTGTGATACCTAGAGGTGGACTATCAATAATATCCCGAGTTCTAGTAAAGCTAAATATTATGAAACATTTGTTTCGGTGATCAAATAATTTTCTGCAATGCGTTAACCTTAAAACGTTTCCATGTGGGTTGCACGAAATAATACAAAAATGGCGATTGTTTCCTTTGACCCCGCCAGCGTGTCGCTTATATTTTACAAGCTGCGCCCCGGGGTTTTACCCGACTAAGGCCCGATTTTGTGAGAATATCGGAACAAAAGTAAAACTACTTAAATGTTATTCTAGAGTCGACTATCCATATACAGATCTGTTCACTCACGAAGGCGCGCCCCTCCAGAGTAAATTTTCTCGGTGTGCATTAATATGAGTGTCACACATGCTAACAAGATGTCTCAATGTGTGTGTGAAGACTATCAGTAGAGACAGCGTACAACAGATATAGAATTATATACAGATTATGTTTACAACAACATTCATAAGGTGTGGAAGGGCGCGCCTTCGTGAGTGAACAGATCTGTACCAAGTTTCATCACAAGTTTTTTTTGTATATTTGGCGTGAAGTCGTAACAAACATACACATTCTTTTACATGTATAGTATTAGTCGAATTTCTTGGCAGTTGGCAAGACTATATGTAGGCACTTGAATGGCTAGACTTTAAAATTTCAGATCTATCCCCTACAACAGTTTATGAATGCAGCACAATTAAACATTACATTGATTTTGCCTCTTCTACTTGCATTTGTGGCGGAGCTATTAGTATCGATAAGGAGAGTTCAAGAGTTTTTGGTTTTAGGTAAGTAAAAGTGTCAAATGATATTAGATACCTACTGTTACGTGTTTAGATCCCACCTCACACGCATAACACCAACTACGCAAAACACCATCTTTACGCAAAACACGTAACTCGTAAAATACCACTTACACAAGATACGAACTACGCATAACACCAACTTCGATTTAAGCAAAATACCAAATGTGACTATCCTTATCAAAATGATCGCTCCCCACATTTCGACCGATGGCTCATCATAGAAATCCACGTTCGTGTCTACCACGAACTTGTGATTTCTATGTGGCTCATACATTTTAATTTCAAAATCTATATATTATATCCTACCATTATTTACTTAGTTGACACCTCAATCGGGTGTCATTTCTGTCATTAAATGTCAAGCTAACATTTGTTTATTGTGACGTAAAAATGACTAATAAAACCCTGATAATATGTTAACCGATGAAAGTAGATAGAGATAGATAGATAGTATTAAATTCTATTTGAGAATTCCACAAAAATATTTAAATTAGGTACAAAGGTTTTTGTCGATAATCAAAGATGTCTTGCGTCTTTGCTTTTAATTTTTGTTAAACTGTGAACACTGACTTTGTTGTTTTCCTTTCGACTGTACTGAATTTATTTCCTACTCAAAATATGGTCTAAAGTCTAATAAGAATTTAGTGTACTCAACATTAGGGGTGCTGAGATTCTGGGAATCTAATTATCTGACCTACTTAGAAACCAAACAAATAAGAAACACACTTCTTTAGATTTTGTCCTAAAATCTAAATTGACTTTCTTCGTTTCTGACATCTCACGTCTAAATCAACTAAATAACCCTCCGTTTTGGCTTCGCCATAGTCGGGTAAGAAGGAAGGTGATCTAACATTGTGATTATGTTTCAGAGGACAGACCCGATTTAGTAGGTCAGTTAACAGACACACCGTCGGCGCCACTTTTCCGAAATCTATCCAAGGAGTACAAAAAGTCAAATGAACTCGGTGTAAGGCCGGTGTCCTACAACCAGAAGCCGACAGACATAGGTGCCGCAATTCTTTTCAATGGTGAGTTTTTGAACGGTTAAAGGTCGTAGCACACATATCAACTCGTAATCGTATTAATTCGAGAAGTTCAGTATTCTTTGTATGAAACTCCCTTCTGCAACGCACACTAATCGGAATCGTAACGTAATTGCCTCGCCTCGGGACAAGCTCACGAACCGCGGTACGGTGCGTGGTCGACTTGATTCGGAGCTGCTGATCGCTTGGTATCGCGCTTATGTTAGGTTGACGGGCGGCGAGGCGATACGGTGACGATCCTTTTCCAAATTGATATATATGTGCTACGACCTTAAGGCGTAAAAGTTTTACCATAATAAATATGAAACTGAGTATTTATTAATGACAATATCAAAATAGCCTTATTAACCTTTATGCCGATCGTCCACCGCCAACTAAACTAAGTTTAGCTTAGCTCGCATAGCTAAAACGGTCGGCCTTACATTATAGACTACTATTGTATTTAACTCAAACAAACATTAAAACGCTACCTCTTATTAATATTAAAATAGTTAAACTTTACATAAACACATGCGACTGTGCATAGTAGGTAGTAACTTTTTTACAATTACATGGCGTACAAGACCAGCCATTTACTTCATAAATGAGAACGATAAAAAATTATGTGGCTTGATTTTAGTTCCAGACCTTATTTAAATGAACCAAATACTTACTGTGTACAAACATAATAAATTGTTTGGTAACAATTTAAAAATTTTCATTGACCGCTTTGACGTTACAAAGTTACCTTGTTTTAAATTTCTAACTAGACAGCACATTTTCATGCATTTATTAAAATTCTTCCGCGTTCTGTTTCGTTGTAGCTATAGCTTTTATCAGCCATCGGCCATCAGACACAATTAAAATGAAAAAATACCTATAGATGACATTTAGAGAACAATAAATAAAATATAAATAAAATAAATAAAGCGTTTATTTACACAAACCTAAACATTCATCATCATCATCATCATCCAAGCGATGTTCCCGGTTGCATCCCTCTCGGGAGCCCGGGGTCCGCTTTCCTACTTTTACGCCTCCACTTCGCACGATCTTCGGCATCCTGGGTTGTAAGTCCATTTGCACGCATATCACCCTTTACGACGTCAAGCCAGCACTTCTTGGGTCTACCCAGTCTGCCACGACCCGGCGAAAGCGCCATGGCAAGACATTTGTTCCCCACGTAACTAGCCGGTTTTCGCAAGACGTGGCCGTACCAGCGTAAGCGACACTCTTGCAATTTATCTGCAATGTCTCGGACATGAAGGCTGCCCCGGATGCGGGAGTTCCTGACGCGATCCTTTCGCGTCACTCCACACATCCAGCGCAACATCTTCATCTCCGTGACACGCAGCTCCTGCTTAAAACACACACACACAAACCTAAACCTTATAACCTACTTAATTTAATTTATGATAATAGATTTGAGGCGAATTGGATGTAGGTATATCGTAACTAACATTATTTATCCGAAAGTTTGTTTATTTGTTTGTTAGTTCCTCTTTTCACAGTTAGATGAAAATAGACATAGTGGTAGTTTAGGAGATGAAGAAAAACATACTTTTAATCCCGAAATTTCCTCGGGATCGGGACTGACGTGGGTAACGGGAAACCGCGGGGCGCAGCTATTATATAATAACTAGCTGTCCCGGCAAACGTTGTTTTGCTATTTACAAAAAAAAAAAAAACAAAAAGAAAATAGATGTTGGCCGATTCTCAGACCTACTGAATATGCTCACGAAATTTCGTGAGAATCGGTCGAGCCGTTTCGAAGGAGTTCAAGTTCGAACCCCGTGACACGAGAATTTTATATATTATAGAGACTAGCTGTCCCGGCAAACGTTGTTTTGCCATTTAAAAAAAAAACAAAGGAAACAAAATAAAAAATAGATGTTGGCCGATTCTCAGACCTACTGAATATGCTCACAAAATTTCATGAGAATCGGTCAAGCCGTTTCGGAGGAGTTCAAGTTCGAACCCCGTGACACGAGAATTTTATATATATAGGGATATAGAGATATACAGGATGATTTTCTTATGTGGCCTTTCAGGGCTATATCCTAAACTATAAGAGATAACGAAAAATGCAGAAAGAAGTTGTGTGCCCGATTTTGATAAAAACTAAAACTGCATCATTAGATTTTTGGAAAAGTTATTATTCTAGCCGGAAAATCGAACCTGCTCATTTTCCAAAAAAATAATCACCCTATATTTAGCTATCTCTTATAGTTTAGGATATAGCCCTGAAGGCCCATGTAAAAAAATCACCCTGTAAACTATTTTGGAATTAGACCACTACACCTGCCCAGCACATAAAAATGTCGATTAGGTTACATTCTCTTTTCTTTGTTATTTATTAATATTAACATCTACTAATTCCATCTTCACTCTAATTTTCGAACACCACGACAAGACTTAAGACATATATGGTCCTTAATCTTAATTTATTCGTCAGGGGTAGGACAAAGGAACTCAAAGTTCCGTCGAAGTTTGTCCCAGCATGACGACTCTGCGGTGGTGATACGAGATGTGTCCGCCTCTTGGACCGGTGACCCAAATTACTTGGCACTCAAGAACGTTTCGTTCCGGCTGCGTAGAGGGAAACTATGCGCAATCATCGGCGCCGTTGGCTCGGGAAAGGTCAGTGACGTATCACATAATTTGAATTTAACTAGTTTCTTGGTTCACACTGCAACCCCATCCTTGCAGTTCAAAGTTGGAATCTTTTAGATTAGTTAGGTACTTATGGTCAGGTACATATTTGGTGGTTAGGTACATATTTGAATTTAACTAGTTTCTTGGTTCGCACTGCAACCCCATCCTTGCAGTTCAAAGTTGGAATCTTTTAGATTAGTTAGGTACTTATGGTCAGGTACATATTTGGTCAGGTACATATTTGGTGGTTAGGTACATATTTGAATTTAACTAGTTTCTTGATTCGCACTGCAACCCCATCCTTGCAGTTCAAAGTTGGAATCTTTTAGATTAGTTAGGTACTTAATTTGTTTCAACTTTAGCATTTGCTATTTGAACGGACATTGAAGTAGAATGGGGAGACGAGGTAAAAGATGACTCTAAACCTGCTACTGCTGGTGCTTATTATATACTAGCGACCCGCCCCGGCTTCGCACGGGTGTATTATGCATGCATTATACATATAAACCTTCCTCTTGAATCCCTCTATCTATTAAATAAAAACTGCATCAAAATCCGTTGCGTAGTTTTAAAGATCTAAGCATAGGTACATAGGGACAGACAGAAAAGCGACTTTGTTTTATACTATGATAAGATTATCAAAAAGGTTAAGTTAATCATTTCTTTATTATTTTCCTTCTTTCTCCAAAATTCTGACTGTCTGACTAACTGATAAACCTATGAAATAACTAGGCTAAAATTTGGAATACAGATCAATTTGATTTGATATACTTTTATTTACTAAGATAACTAAAATTTTATATACTTTTATAGGTTAAGTAAGGTTTAAAAATCTTTCTTTTTCCAAGATTAATCATTAATCACTCATGAGAAACAACAAAAATAATGCGTAAGTAATATTTTGTCTCAGCTTCAAAATTTTCTAAATCTCCAAGAAAAGCAAGATCCGAAAAAAATTAAAAATGGTGGGTATTTATTGTAAATATCCGCTAAGAAACGTAGTACTATAGATCGATGCTAAGAAAGAACTTTGGACAAATTTTACTCCTACGCAGGTTAAGTCGCGGGAAGAGCTAGTTCAGATACAAAGTAATAGAAATCCCTACTATCAATCTTATTTGTACCGTTATACTTTATGTTTGCAGTCATCGATCCTGCAGCTCCTTCTGAAAGAGCTGCCTGCATCAAGTGGAACGTTCTCTATAAACGGGCGCGTCTCGTACGCGAGCCAAGAGGCGTGGCTCTTCCCCAGTACCGTCAGAGAGAATATACTCTTCGGCCTCCCTTACGATCTTGATAAATATAAAAAGGTACGTAAATACAAGGTGATTTGCATTTAAATTGGAGTCCGATTTTCATTAGGACGCTTTATCTAAAAGTTTTAAGTTTTTATTTCACTGCGGTATAATTTTTAAAAGATTCGTTGGTTAATAAAATAGAAAGAAAAGAAACATTTATTTGATATCAACTTTACGAACGGGAAAGAAACATGCAAACAATAACAATTAGAATGAGACCTGTCGTGCTCCAAATGGGTCGATCTGGAAGCAAGAAGCTGCAGTTAAGCATGCTTAGTTACAGCACTTGCAGCACTGCTGGTCTTCCGGCTAGACCCGCGTCGTGAAATTATTTTATTTCCTTTTACGGATAGAAAGCGTTTACAAACATTATTTTCTCAAACTATGGAAATATTGCCGTTGTTTTCGATAAAAGAACACGCGAAGTATCGAATTTACGGACAGAAAATCAAATCCAATGTAATGTTCCAAATCCAAAGTAATGTTCCAAACTCAAAAAAAGCTCCTGCGTTTTTTGAATTTGGAATATTACAACGCTCCAGCAATGTTGCATGAACCGGGCGTGCTGAGTTATTAAATACTCTTTGAGTGGATCTCTTTTATCAAAGTCTGCGTTTGCTTGTTTGCTTCCTACAAATTGCGTTCACGTGGCTGTATAGCCATTAATGCGTTTGCCTTTCGTCAGAGATGATAAATAAAAACTGGCGGCAAAGCTAAAAATTCGTCTTGATTTGAATTAATAATTATACCTAATTAAAAATTAAAAAAAGAGTTCCAACGGTTTAGAGTGAAATGGATATTCACCAGATTTAAGATCAGGGGCCAAATTGGCAATAGAAAACTTGATTCCATCGAATTCAAAGGAAAAGGAAAAAACGAGAAAAAGGTACATAATGTTTTATTGCCCTGCATTCTTTTGAAAAAAGCACTTTAAACTCGGCGGAAATGCCAATTATTGCCTGTCTCGTTTTAGTGGACTCGACCCGCAATTGCCTATTTCACGGTCTTTGCAACAATGTACATACTTTATTAATAATTTCTCTTTTATTTATTTATCTATTCGTGAGTTTACTTTTTAAAAATTTGCATTTTCCATTACATTTAAAAGAGCGTGTGGTTTATTAATAAATAATAAATAAATATTGCAGGACATTCCACACATCGCCATCTAGCCCTAAGCTAAGTATAACTAAACTTGTGATATGGGTGCTAGACAACGGATATACTACTTATATACTTTTCTTTTGTAAATACATACTTATAATACATAGAAACAACCAGACCACAGACAAATATCTAAGCATAAATTCTTGTCTAAGGCGGTAATCGAACCCGCTACCCTGTGTTTGGCAGTCCAGATTGGTGACCATCGTGCCAACTGGGTCGTCAGTTAATCTATGATAAGATGACTCTAATTGGCTCTCTGTTTCCATTATTTTTATGTTTATTTTTTTAGTTAGGCAGGTTTTTTAGTCAGATAGGTAGTCGGATCTCCTAAAAATAAATAACTATTTTTACTACCTTGAAATCTTTAGAACTTATTATATGTTTACGTAGGTATCTATTCTCTGACATAATTTCATTACTTCTGACCTAATTTACTTCGGGAACGAGAACGTGTTCCCTTGATAAAATTTTGAAAGCCTGAAACATGATTATAAAATTGGGTTATTCCATAAATCCCTATTGAAAATGTGTACTTATTTATTACTGTATGCAAAATTAATAATGATGTAAAAAGATAGTTATAATAACAATTATCTACCGACAAATCTGATTTTAAGGGTAAATCTCAGAAAAGTTCTTCTCAGAACCAACTTACATAAAAAACCTGCCAAGTGCGAGTCGGACTCGCGCAAACGAAGGGTTCCGTACCATGGTAGTATGGGGACCCCACTTTTTTTCTGTTTTTAGTATTTGTTGTATAGTATAGCGGCAACAGATATACATAATCTGTGAAAATGTCAACTGTCTAGCTACCATAGTTCATGAGATATAGGCTGGTGACAGGCAGACGGACGGATAGACGTGAAGTCTTAGTAATAGGGTCCCGTTCCTACCCTTTGGGTACACGGCCATTGATACAATAAGAAAAAGAAGATCAAGGCAATTCTCGTTATTAATTTTTTTCTAATACATTGCAATATCATTTCGATTGCGTTTCGATTGCAAAAAAAATTCTTGAAAACGCCAAAAGCTGACTTTGAGAGTATTTTGAACGACTTTGAGGGTATTTTTTGTAATTAAAGTGTAAAATGTGACTTGCAATGTTATTTACAAGAATTGGCCTTCACAATTTAAGTCTAATAAAATGATGACATTGCAGGTGTGTCGCGTGTGTGCACTAGAGAAAGATTTTAAGCAATTCCCGTATGGAGACCAGACGCTGGTCGGCGAGCGAGGAGTCTCTCTCTCCGGAGGTCAACGTGCTAGGATCAATCTAGCGCGCTCCGTCTACAGGGAGGTAAGAATACTTAGTATTAAGGTGAAAGGGTACCTGCGCTCTCTCCATATAAATGTAGTCGACTGTTTCCTCCCTGAATAATGACACTAGCACAAATATTTTTGTGCCATAAAACCTATAACTGCCATGACTATGGAACTGATTAATTGTCATTTTTCAGTTAATTTTAATATTAATTAATGTGAAAATTACGATCTTTCGATTTTATTCCTATGATCATATTTCCTAAAGACATTGTTGGCAGAAGCTGCTAAACCCTAAACCCTAGAAATTATTCTAAAAGAGGAAATTCAATTTTGATTATCCAATGCCCCAGAAATCCGGACCAAATTCTAGGTACGCCCGCGGCGGTTTGTTTCCGAACAAATATTATCTTCATTCCCTAATATCTTTTGGGAATCAGATATTGATTTGATTGTTGACTTCCATGTTGTACAGACCTATCTAAGGCTTTTGTTCAATGTTTCAACCGATTGTACAGAATGTACGGTATGCGTCTTATGTGCACTAGCAATACTCTACAATGATACTATAAACCAGTATTGGACTTACGACGGTCTTCCAATAGACTTTACATACATAAATACTTGAAAAATCAGTACTCGGTGGGATTCTTATTTTCAACGTGTTACCATGAAGTTGTAAATTACTGATTACTTGATTCGTCTAAATGGGTAGTTTTGGTTCGTATACAGGGTGATTTTTTTATGTGGGCCTTCAGGGCTATATCCTAAACTATGAGAGATAGCGAAAAATGTTGTAAGGAGTTGCGTGAACGATTTTGACAAAAACTAAAACTACATCATTAGATTTTTGAAAAAGTCATTACCCTAGCCAAGAATCGAACCTGTTGATTTTACAAAAAAATAATCATCCTATATTTTTATACCAATCGATAGTGTTGCTGAGAGAGATCAATTTCTGGAAACAAACATAGTATGATAAACCAAAGGAAATGGCTGAATTTTGTAGTTTTCTGTAATTTTCACCTCTCTGTCTCTGGCAAAACAATAGTGTGAGACATAGAGGACAAGTGATATTATTCTAAATATTATAAAATAGGTTCTAAATGAAGTTCTTTACATAAAACTTGTAAAAACAGTTTATATTTTTAGTGCAGCAGTTTATTACGTCATTGGCCATACCTCCTCACTGCATTTTTTTCAGGGATGGTTGTATGAAAATTACAGAAGATTACCAAAATGAGCTATTTCCTTTAATTTGCCAGACTATGTTTTTTTCCAGGAATTTATCTCTATTAGCAACACTATCGATTGGTACAGAAATATAGGATGATTATTATTTTGGAAAATGAACAGGTTCGATTCCCGGCTAGGGTAATGACTTTTTCAAAAATCTAATGATGCAGTTTTAGTTTTTGTCAAAATCGGGCACGCAACTCCTTTCAGCATTTTTAGCTATCTCTTATGGTTTAGGATATAGCCCTGAAGGCCCACTTAAAAAATTAGCCTGTATAACTTGAGTAGTAAGCAGTGACTCACGTTATCGTATGTGTAGTTACACTGTATGGAGTGCATCTGTGTGTGTTTAAAATAGTGCTGCACAGGATTATAAACGGTCCGCTGGTAGTGGACTTTTAAACGTATAATGAATAGTGGTATGGTCGTGTAGGAGTTGTTCTTGGTAATATTGTTTTACTTGACTTATAAATTGTTTGTAAACCTATTGAAAATAATGTTTACACATAATTTTCTTTGTTCAGAATATCAATGAATGTTTCATTCACGTGATTGCTTAGTTTACTTACTTAATAATTAAGTATCAATGCCTTGCTGTAACCCATTGTAATCGTTTTAATTTTATCTATGTCATCATATCATTTGACGACGTCTATGGCGCGGATGGTGAACACCCGCCGTGACGCAAAAGGTTGCGCATTCGATTACCGCGTCAATTCCATATTTATATACAGATATTTCATTCTGGCCTTGGTGTTTCTGTGTGTATATCCTTCTTCTTACTAATATTATAAATGCGCTTCACGGTTTCACCCGCGTAACTCCTGATCCCGTGGAAATATCGGGATAAAACGTAGCCTATAGCCTTCCTCGATAAATGGACTATCCAACACAAAAATATTTTTTCAATTCGAACCAGTAGTTCCTGAGATTAGCGCGTTCAAACAAACAAACTCTTCAGCTTTATAATATGAGTAAAGATGTGGAAGTTTGTGTGTATGTTTGTTACTTTTTCACACAAAAAGTACAGGACCGATTGCGATGAAACTAGGTATGTAAATAGCTGAAAACCTGGTTTAACACATAAGCTACTTTTTATCAAGATATTCCCACGGGATCGGGACTTACGCGGGTGAAACCGCGGGGCGCAGCAAGTTACGTATATATTTACCAAGAAGTATATACGTATTCTATCCGCTGTCTGACAACCATAACACAAGCCCAGTTGCTTAGCTTAACGCTAGATGTCACTGTTTGAAGTGTGCCACAAAAAAATGACTTTGACTTTATTATTTGTCTAAGTATATTTTTCGGTGCTGTGCTGGAGGACGGGCGCTGGCGTACTCGATATAATCACGAGCTATATGAGCTGTACAATGAGCCGTACGTCATTAAGATCATAAAAATTGGACGCCTTCGCTGGGCTGGACATGTTGTGAGAATGGACGAGGCTAGAGTACCTAAGCGGCTACTAGACGGCAAACCTGATGGTCGTAGAAGCCGAGGCAGGCCCAAGCTCAGATGGCTGGATGGAGTCGAGAACGACATCAAAGCAATCGGTGTGAGAAACTGGAGAGAGAAGGCCAAAAATAGACCCGATTGGAAAAGATTACTTGACCAGGCTAAGGCCCACCCGCGGCTGTAACGCCTCAGATGATGATGATGATAGATTGCGGGAAATTGCGGCAAAAAGCTCAATCGATTTATTTTAAAAAAGCTCATATTTAAAACATATGCGGAGAATGTCGGTCCGTATTTAAAGAGAAACCGAGCATTTCCACTGCTCATTAAAATACTCGGCTTGAATACACAACTACAAATATCTTCGTAATTTTATCGTTAGAAATATTTGCTGACGTGCAACTCACAATTTATTTTTAGAATTCGTGAATGCTAAAAATGACTTGAAATCTTTTTATTTAAATCCACAACAGGGCACGGCCCTCGTCCCAGAAAAGGGCTAGGCAAAAATGACTCTCTTAAATGTCAACTCCAGGTTGGCAAATCCATTACATGGTGCTTGACCTAATCATTACCTATAAAATATTAGGTACAGTCGGAGTCA
The DNA here is from genome assembly GCA_907269075.1 of Idaea aversata. NCBI lineage: Eukaryota > Metazoa > Arthropoda > Insecta > Lepidoptera > Geometridae > Idaea > Idaea aversata. The sequence goes on from OU026084.1 coordinate 9,045,334, forward strand.
GAATTGCAGACCCAGACCCGTAGAGCTTCAAAACTCTATAATATTAGAATGTTTTCAACTCAAGCAAGATTCTAAGGTCTTACTCTAGTTCAAGTGTATGGAGAGAGCGCCGGTACCCTTTCACCTTAAATAGCTGTGCCCCGCGGTTTTATCCGCGTTAGTGTAGGTATCTTCAAAAGTTAAATTAATTTCCTACCGATACAGAGTACATAATAGTTGCTATTAACTACAAATTTCAGCCCCTTTCACACACTGAGAAGTCGAATTTTCAATTCTTTCTTAGTCCTCGCCGAGCGTGAACGTGCGTATTTTCAGACGCGCAGGTCTCATAATTTCAGAGCTTTCGAAACCAATATCCCTACCAATACCCTCTTCTGAGACAATGTAGTTTTGAACGCAAGGCTTATGCGGTGGTAAGAATTTAAAGTCTTTCAACGAATGAAATTATTAGAATAAAAACATTCAAATAATAGTAATTTTAGAACTCTACGATACTCTATTTTAGATAATCTACGAAAAAAATACCCCAAATAGATACGAGTATACACTTTTGCCAAACACTCTAGGTTAAAACCATCATTTTGACCTGCAGCACATAAAATTCCCCCTTGAGGAAGGAGTTATGTTTATGACGTCATTTATTTTTGCATGGGATTTCATTTTTATTTTAAACCTAAAACCTAGTTTAAACCTTTACGATTAACATAGTAGTTATTAATAATATTTTAAATCGTTTTTTTGACGTTAGATAAAATGATATTAGGTTTTGTGGAAACCCCAAACTTTGCCCCCCTTATTCCAAAACGAGGTTTAAGGATAGTCCGAGATGTGGATTTAAACCTTAGATTTAGACACAGATTTACTCGTGAACTATAGCTTAAACCCTATCCCTATTGATTACATAAGGAACTATAATCTAAACACTATCCCCAAAGAATATATAGGGATTGTGTTTAGACTACAGTTCACGAGTAAATCTGTATCTAAATCTAAGGTTTAAATCCACATCTCGGACTATCCTTAAACCTCGTTTTGGAATAAGGGGGGCACCCCCTTATTCCAAAACGAGGTTTAAGGATTAAGGAAATTAAGGTTTAAGGAAATAAAATACTTTTGAATATTTAGAAAACAAGTGACTAAAGGTAATGGCGTAGTTTTTTTAGAACCCGCTTATAAAACCCTTTCATTTGATACTCTACGATAGGTTTTAGAAGAAATGTTTTTGATATTGGGATATGGGCATGAATAGTAAGATAAAATAGTTAATTCACTATTCATACTCGTTGCCAAGAAGAATAGACGTGATTTCTCTTCTCTCAATTTAACGACAACTCTATATATCTCGTCAAAATATGCACAGTCCCTTGAGTGTCGTTATATAGAGTTTACATTGTACTTAAATTAAGATCTACATTATGTCCGTTAGGCTGATGTGTACCTCCTGGACGATCCGCTGTCGGCGGTCGACGCCAATGTTGGGCGGCAATTGTTCGAGGGCTGCATCGGGCGGTATCTGCACGGCAAGACGCGCATTCTCGTCACGCATCAGATTCACTTCCTGAAAGCCGCCGACTACATCATTGTTATGAACGAGGTATAGTATTTTCTTCTCACGGAACGACACACGACGCCTGGTCACAACGACGCGGCCCTTGCCTGTGCTAAAGAAGTGTTTGCTAATGTGTGGGTGAAGACAATTAACGTAACAATTTATTAGTTGTCTCAAAAATTTCAAGAAAACAAAATAGCTTCCGAATTCACGCAAATTTTCGTGTTGCACACTTCTTTCTCACAAGCCGGTCTTAAAACAATAAAACACTTCAAACCAATATGGTCACTTTCACAAGTAAAACTATTAGCTGATTACCATAATTTCATTATTTTTATTTTTGGCTCGATTTTTCTTATTAACACTGCCTATTCCAAGCGCCATGATTACGAGACTGGAGTGTTGTAGGTGGGTTATAGAATGTTAAGGGTCTTTGAATGTAAAGAATGGAATGTTATTAGTCTACCTGCTTTCGCGTACGCTTGCTGCGTGTGCTGAATAAAAAAATCCTGAAAAACGTGGAAAGTCAATAAAAACCCAACTTCAGGAACCATATTTTAATTAAAATTAATTTCTAAATAACTTACCAGAAACTATTTTGCAGGGTCGAATAGAAAATATGGGAACATTTGACGAGCTCGCGGCTTCCGGCAAGTCATTCTCTCTATTACTGACAAACCTACAGGAAGGAAAAGACGGTGACTCGGCCAGTGTTAAGGTAAGTAATTTTCTACACTAAAATAATGCTGACAGGTAAAACGGCAGAGTTTTGTTTAATTAACTTTTTGCTTAGTTCCTAATGTTTGCTTAGTTGAATTTGTTTTTATCTAAATAATTTAGTTAAGATGAGCTTTAGTTATATAATTATATATAGTTTAGTTATATAATAATACCTTTTTTTAAGTTTGAAATCGCAATATGGTCATTAATAACTTGTACCTAAAATATATAAAAGTCTTAGTCAAAAAAAAGCAGCTGTACCCCTCGGTCTACCCGTGTAAGTCGCGATAAGTCTCAGTAAGCCCCAATCCCATAAGAATATCGTCAATCGTGATAAAAAAATATACGGGCGAAAGTTTTACGTGACAACAACTGTGCTCGAGTGGAAGGGACGCGTGCCTTTCACTTTTTATGTCTGTCTCTCTCGCTCTTAGGCGGGCTAACCATGCCCGCGTGCCTCTCACTCGCTCTCATTGTGAGCGCATAACGTCAGCGGAGCGTAACGCAGTTTCTTGAAGTGTCACCCGGCAAACCAATTTATAAGACGTTGTCACGTCAAATGTAACAAACTATGTTAACAAGGCTTCAGATATTATTATAGCTACATTTATGTAGTAGCACAGTAGGTTTAATTTGCAATCGGTTTAGTTATAAGTTTGACGTCTCTGTGTGTGTGCATCGTAGCTCCCGAACGGATGAACTGATTTTGAATTATTTTCTCTCCAACTAATTCAATTTAAAAAAAAAGTGTTTGAAATTGAATTAGTCTGGAGTGTTCTTAGCTATTTTTTATCGAAATCGGTTTAGCCGTCTGAAAGTTATGGAGGATAAAAGTAAAAGGTTTTATAAATTCTAAATTTATTTTTTCCTGAAGAATTAATAAGCATACAAGTTCACACAAACTTGGTGGAAAGCGAGTCGAGCTTCCATCCACCTTTAATTGCTATGGATGCTGCGTAACATCAGATAAATCTCAACGTTCCACCATAAAGCAATACAAAAGTTCAAATAGATTTCCTTAAACTGAAACATTTTCGAGACAAAGTTATATGAAGTGATCCATTGTTCAGATAATAAAAAGCCAAGTAATAGGTTGTCGCATACAACACCTGTATAGTCGAGCGAGAAAACACCTAAGTAATAAAGAGAGGGTATTGCTGTGCTAGCGCCGGATCATAGTGTAATTTGTACTCGAGTTTATGAGCAGGTGCTTCAAACGGATTTACTCTGAAGGTCCAAGTAAGGAACTGAGTAGCTTCGGTCGTGTTTTCTTCATCGATATATTTTAGAGAAGGGTTATTTATGATTAAATTTATTTATGATTAGATATTTTTTAGTTTATTTCAAATCAGTAAATCGTGCTGAGAATACCGTCAGATATAAAATTCACACCAACTTTCAAATCGCTTCATTTGTTTCAAGCTACGACCAATGACCTAAGAGGAAGGTACTTGGAACTCTCTTCATACAAACGTAGTCGACTGTTTCCTCCTTAGATAATAACACTAGCACAAATATTTTTGTTGCATCAAACCAATAACTACCATGACTATGCCCCTATGTCTTGGTTTTTTCATATTTTAATTATCATCGAAAGTAAGAGTAATAACTGGCTTGCTTTCTATGCAAAAAGTGTCGTTACAATTTTTGGTCTTAATTTTGTCCGTCTAGCCCCCTTTCGTTTTTTTATGCAAGTTTTATGCAACAAAAATATTTGCTTTAGTGTCATTATCCAGAGAGGAAACAGTCGACTACGTTTGTATGGAGAGAGAGCCGGTACCTTTTCCTTTTAAGGATGCTAGGCTACGTACATAGACAAGTGTCTGTCTTTGTACACACACAAATACGTCTTCTATGTCTGTCTAGACATAAAGGTCAACACTACTCTATAATAAAACATTGGCTTTTAGTGAGGGATGTTAATTTTAGGGGTTGAGAGCTCTACAAGTTTTGTTACTCTGTAATACACGGACATATCACTATCACTACATAGTATAAAACAAAGTCGCTTTCTCTGTCCCTATATCCCTTTGTATGCTTAAATCTTTAAAACTACGCAACGGATTTTGATGCGGTTTTTTTAATAGATAGAGTGATTCAAGAGGAATGTTTATATGTATAATACATGCATAATATAGCCGTGCGAAGCCATGGCGGGTCGCTAGTTACATATTATTTTGACGGAAAACGATAGTTTATAATGAAAAATACAATAAAATTTATCTTTATTTTTAAAAGTTTTAAATTTAAATCAAATTTTATGTTCATGCAATTCAAACGTATTGGAGAGCTTTAAGCACATTTCCAAAAATAATCAACATGCTTATTGGTAGAATTTTAAGTTTGAGTATCTTGAATGTACCTCAATATTTTAGAGTGCGGAATCTAAAGAAAAGCCAGCACTACTACGTCAGCAGTCCAGTGTCAACGAAGGCGAGGAACTAAAAGAATTTGAAGCTCAGAAAATCGCAGATGAGGTCCGACAGTCCGGTAACCTGAAGTGGGAAGTGCTGTCTCAGTATTTCCGTTCCGGAGGGAGCATCTGCTTCATAGTGTTCACATTAACGATGGTCCTGTTGGCGACCACTAGTGCCGCTGCTGCTGACTACTGGATCAGCTTCTGGTAAGTTACAATGGGTTACCATTTTCATATCGCGCTTTTGTAAAAAAAAAACTATTTTTCCGACTACCCTCAAAACATTCAAGTTGAAAACAACGCCCTTAAATATAATAAGCACTAGCTACGCCCCCCGGTTTCACCCGCGTAACGCGTCAGTCCCGATCCCGTGGGAATAACGGTATATAAAGTAGCCTATGTGTTTATCCAGGTCTCCAGCATACAGAGTTTCATCGCGATCGGTCCAGTAGTTTTAGAGTGAAGGAGTAACAAACATACATATACATACACATACACACACAAACTTCACATTTATAATATTAGTAGGATAGTAGGATGAGCAAAAAAGTGAGGTGAAGTGAAGTTAGCCTATTAACATATCTTAGGATAAGGTAAAGGGACAGTAAGACGCTATGGTGTCTACTCTGGGTGCATGAATGTCCTATGCCTTCAAATGGGTGAGCGAATTCTAATGTATGTCATTTTCCTCACGATGTTTTCCTTCACCATAAAGGCCCTGATCGACGAGCGAGTAAAACCGACGTTCTAATGGCTCGTCGGTAAAGCTCGCCATACAGCGGTTTTGTGAGTTGACGAGCCTGGCTCGCGGCCCGTTATGTTTGCTTCATTTTTTACTCAGCTCGTCGTTGAATACCGCGGTCGATCACGGACGGCGAACCAAGTCGTCAGTTGATGAGAAGAAATAGCTTCTCGCATTGAACTGTTTTGCTTTTGTAGGTAGACAACTTAGGCAAACTATAGACAAAAATTCGTCGTACAATTCTTCAAATATTCTCAGATAATTTCTGTAATCGCGTGGTTCTGCTGACAATTCTCGAATTAAATGTATATGTGATAACTCTTACCTTTTTTCAATCCAACTTTTAACCCAAACTCTCGGGCGTTTTTGCTTTTTTCTTAATTTCGTGGTACCAAGATAACACAAAGTATCCGACTTCGAACAAGACATGTTTTGACTACGAATACTACGATACGACTGTTACTCGCAAGGCGATCAATTCTGATTCTTAAAACCGGAAGTAATAGTCTTATACTTGCGGAGAAATAGTCTTATACTTGCGGAGAAAATACAGCTGATAATAAACTCGGAACTTATAAATTTACCTTTAAATTTCTTATCGAAGTTCTTCAGTTTTATAACTACTTAACCTCATAACGCTCTCGTAGCAATTTTAAAGCTATCAACCCGGATGATTTATGTTATCGAAAATACATTTTGTGTCAACTTTAAAGGTGAGGATAGACTAGCTAGAGCATTTACTAGTAGGTAACAGAACATCGAGATTTCGCTGTTTTACTGAATTTTAAAACCGTTAAAAACATGGTAATGCTGAACATTTGTTTGTATTGTACCATTTGTAAGAACGTTACATAACATTGAAATACTCGAGCAAATGCTCTAGTCTATACTCACCTTAAGGGTAATAAAGGTTGTTAAAAAATGAGAAAGGTTTGTCAAAGTTAGACGACGACGACGTGATAGTAGCTTCCCTTGTTTTTGTGCTATCACAAAATGTATCGCGTTGTTTGCTAATAAAGGCTAATAATTACCTACCAACCACCTTTTCCACAGCCTGTTTTAAACAGTAATTTTAAAAATTCATTAATTTACTTTATTAAATATCTACTGACTACTTTACTTTTAAACGAAGTGTTCGAGTTTTCTTGTTCTTTAAAAAATAATGTACTCCAATTTAAAAAGGCTATTTTCGTAGGCATCTGGCGTTCTTTCATCATTACGCTTGTTCTCCTAAACTTATTGATTTTAAGGGTTCCGTACCCAAAGGGTAAAAACGGGACCCTATTACTAAGATTCGCTGTTCGTCTGTCTGTCTGTCTGTCACCAGGCTGTATCTCATGAACCATGATAGCTAGAGAGTTGAAATTTTCACAGATGATGTAGGTATTTCTGTTGCCGCTATCACTATCATCACTACATAGTATAAAACAAAGTTATTTCTCTGTCCCTATGTCCCTATGCCCTATATCCCTTAAATCTTTAAAACTACGCAACGGATTTTGATGCGGTTTTCTTTAATAGATAGAGTGATTCAAGAGAAAGGTTTATATGTATAATACATGCATAATATAGCCGTGCGAAGCCGGGGCGGGTCGCTAGTCACTACATAGTATAAAACAAAGTCGCTTTCTCTGTCCCTATGTCCCTTTTATATGCTTAAATCTTTAAAACTTCGCAACGGATTTTGATGCGGTTTTTTTAATAGATAGAGTGATTCAAGAGGAAGGTTTATATGTATAATACATGCATAATATAGCCGTGCGAAGCCGGGGCGGGTCGCTAGTAATTTAAATATGATAGGTCAGCGTTTGACCACTATCACACCTGCTTGACGGTAGGTGACGAAGCGGTCTAGGATGTAGCACGCTTTCTTAAAACATATACCTGTTCACTCGTAACTTTTCTCTTACTACTATAATAGTATTTTCCAGTTGTAATATCACAACAAGCTCTATCCCTACATTATCCAATTATCTGTACTGTTTGTTACCACCTGTATTATTTGTATTATGTTTAAAGGTCAAATGAAATGGCAACGTACGAAGAAGGATTAGCTGGCGCCGAACCAGGTACGAATATTTACGTAGTTAGTTGATCTAAATAGATAAGATATTTATTTAGAACAGATAAATTAATAAATTTTATTGGGTAAATAAGTATTCCATCTATTATCGCTGTTTTAATCGCAGTCATTGTGACAATGCACTATTAAGCCAATAAACAAACGAGTCATATTTCATGTGATTAATAATAAAAGCTAATCTATTAACCTATAATTTACGATAGTTTTCCGATATACTTTTGGGTCATTTTTGTCTATTCTCCAATGCCGTCGGATTCGAGGACAAACAGGAATACTTAGGAAAGTTAAATAGAAAAATCATTATCATTACATAGTCACTACATAATATAAAACAAAGTCGCTTTTTCTGTCCCTTTGACCGCTTAGATCTTTAAAACTACGCAACGGATTTTGATGCGGTTTTTTTTAATAGATAGAATGATTCAAGAGGAAGGTTTATATGTATAATACATGCATAATATAGCCGTGCGAAGCCGGGGCGTGTCGCTAGTATAAAATAAAGTCACTTTCCGCTATCTGTCCCTATGTATGCTTAGATCTTTAAAACTACGCAACGGATTTTGATGCGGCTTTTTTAAATAGATAGAGTGATTCAAGAGGAAGGTTTATATGTAAAACACATGCATAATATAGCCGTGTGAAGCCGGAGTGGGTTGCTAGTATAGTAAAAAAAATCTAGCTACTTCTTTTAATAAGGACAATCGAGTCTTCGTTAAATGACCCATGAAAATACTTAAATGTTTATTTAATTGATAAGTATATTTAATACCTTATGTACTTAAAGGAGACTTACTTGTTCCTAATCTATTCAAAATACATGTCTACAGTCAATGAATGCTCAAGTAGGTAATAGATTACCGTTAATGAATATTTATTTAATGTCAGCTATATTTCCACTAGCTGCACCTCGCGGTTTCACCTGTGTAAGTCCCGATCCTGTTGGAACATCGGAATAAAATGTAGCCTATGTGTTAATTCAGGGCTCTAGCTATCTACATACCGAGTTTCATTGCAATCGGTTCAGTAGTTTTTGCGTGAAGGAGTAAAACATACACACACACAAATTTTCACATTTATAATTTAGTTAGGATTAGGATACTTGCTATAATAGAGTCCTATTTACTATGACAACTTAGGTTCATAATATGTTCTGTTTCAAGTTTTTAATCCCCGACGCAAAATACGACGGGGTGTTAAAAATTTGCCGTATCTGTGTTGTATGTCTGTCTGTGGCATCGTATAGCTCCCGAACGGCTGAACCGATTTTGATTTCGTTTATTTTCTTTAAAAGGTGAATTAGTCGTCAGTGTTCTTACCTATGTTTGATCGAAATCAGTTCAGCCAAGTTATGGCGGATAAAAGTCGAGAGTTTTTAAATACTTATTTTTTTATTACTTTTAGATTCTGCCCTTGATGTCCAAGTTGGTCCATTCACAACCGGCCAATACATCATAATTCACGGATGCATCGTGGTAGTTTGTATATTACTCACCAATCTACGAGTGTTTCCCTTCGCACAACTCTGCGTCTCTGCTTCCAATAAGCTACACAATAACATGTTCTCGACTATGATCAAAGGCGTCATGAGGTTCTTTGATACCAGTTCTTCAGGTAAGCGATTTTTTTCAGATATTAAGATAGAGGTTGGATCTATCGCTAATGTTCAATCTGTATTGCTGCTTTATATGTACTGTCAGCAGCATAACTGTAGACCCACCGTAGAGATCTAAAATTACTAATTTTTTGTTTGATAAATTAATTAGTTAAAAGACTTAAAACTTCAACTAAAGCAGGTGCCTTGTGTTGAAAACATTCTTATAACAGCTGTTTTGGAGCCAAGGTGGGTCTGCAATTGTTTTGCCGATCGTATATTTGATTGGTATAATAGTAATTGATCCAATTGTGGTTGTATGTGAGAAATAGTCACACGAAGTGCTAGCAATATTCTGTGATATTTTATATAACGTAACATTGGCAACCTTCGTCGGAAAACCGATCTTGTTATCTTGTATCATTCATATATCATAACAATAAAAACATATGAAAGTTTTCAGGTGATAGTAATAATTATGAATTATTTGAACTGTACAAGAGACTTTGGACTGTGACATCACTCAATTACCTTGCGTTTTTGATAAAGTGTGTACTTTAACATAATCGAATTTAGCGCATATTTAGTATTATAAATAAATAAATAAAATAAATAAATAATAAATATTTCAGGACATTCCACACATCGCCATCTAGCCCCAAGCTAAGTAACTAGACTTGTGTTATGGGTGCTAGACAACGGATATACTACTTATAACATGTAACATATAACATACGTTATTATGACGTTATTATGATGTTATTATGACGTTTTGACGTTATTATGTAACATATTTAAGTATTCACGGACTTTTCTTGCGCCAATGCGCAATTTAAATAAATTTTAGGTGTCTAAAATGGGGACAGGGAGGGAGACTGCGCAAAATATTGAAGCGTAAACTCGGATCAAATAAATAATTGCTACCTATAATAAAAATTACATCATAAATTAAAAACTAGTTTATTCATCGAATCTTTTTCTACTTATAAAAGTCAAAATTATCCCGAAATATTGTAGGTTCTTGAGATCTGAATCAAAATGCATTCGAAACAAGAGCTTTTCATGATTTTTTCAATTGTTTTAGTTTTCCATTCGTACCGTGTCTTTATTTACATTTCCCAATCTAGCGAAGATCGATATTTTATATAAATTAATTTCGCGAACTATAAACAGAATAATACATCGATTTTGTTAAGCAAAACCACGTTATGCAATTTTTTAAAATAATTATTAACAAATATTAACCAAAATAACCGTTGCCCTCAGGGGCAATTTAATTTCACTTGTCCTGTAAATATCTTACTGTTATTAAACTCTCTGCTGAAAGAGAACGAAAACAAACAATAAACGTCCATTGCACAAGTAGATACGTGCGGTACATCTGGGTCGAATATTACATCCGTCTGTTGACATCCGACGGTTATAAAAACATATTCCTCTTTAATATTAGGTACCATTCCGGACGTACAAACACAAGGTCGGAGCAAAATGACCGAGTTAATACCTTTGTTTTGCCCTTTACCGGAAAATTCAATCGATTATTTCGCGAGTCCGTGAAACAAAATTGTAAAAAGAAATGGGAGTAATTTCAGCAACGTCATTAATTTCAAATATGCATTGCGAGTTCACTCTGTTGGCATTATTACTTCCGCATTTAATCGGAATTTTTAAATTTTATACTGACCTACTTACCGAGTACCGATTTTTTGACGTGATAACGTTCTAAAAAGTGTCTTATACACCGGCATTCACAAAAAAGTGTGACGTCATGCGTCATGTTCAAGATGCGTCAGAGAAAAAAAAGAAAACTCATTTTTTCATCGTTTTATTATGACGTTATCACGTAAAATTATCGTCCTTAAACCGACTTTACAGACAAACATTTTTAAGCTATTGCATAGCTTTTATCGCGGGCTTTGAGCGCGGCGACCGAATCAAGAAATTCCGTAACGAAAATAAAACCTAACATTCCCCACTCCGCCTACCATAAAAATGCTATGCAATACCTTTAACGCGGCAGTCCCCGAATGCCACACGTTTTTTTAAATTTAATTTTGTTTGTAGGTCGCATATTGAATCGATTCACAAAGGACATGGGTGCATTGGACGAAATCCTCCCGCGTACTTTACTGGACGTAGTCCAAATCTACGGAACACTCACTGCTATTCTAATATTGAACGCTTTGGCTCTGTACTGGACTCTGATACCGTCGATTGTACTGCTCATTCTGTTCTTCTTCTTTGTTAAAATTTATATGAAAACTGCGCAAGGAATCAAAAGATTGGAGGGAACAGGTAAGCATTACCTTTTTACCTACTCATGTCTTATACCTATTTTGGCATAAGCGTATTGATTTTCATAAGTCTCCTTGAACTTGAACTTTATAAACATAGGTACTTACACAATTGTGTTATTTTTTATAGCTAAAAGTCCGGTGTTTGGAATGGTATCGTCTTCTCTAAATGGCATTGCTACTATTAGATCATGTGGAGCGCAACAACGGCTGGTTGATGAATTTGATGTTCATCAGGTTAGTAAGGAAAAAGAATTAGCTCATTAAATATTTACCACTGCAGAGAACCCTCGTCCATTAAAAGAAACAACGGTCGATCCGCTTAGCAGTAAATTGTTTATTCTTTGCTTCAGCTTCAGTTTTCTTTGCTTTAGACGGTGAACAGTTTTTGGATACGATGTTTTCCTTTACCGTAAAAGCATGTGGTATGGAAAAAATCAGTAATGTAAGGCAAAAGTTTCTCCTAATCCAACGACCATTGGATTGAAAGTCTGACTTTGCTTCCTATCGTATTAAATAAACACCTAACCTGAATAGGTTACGAAAGATACCGCCTTAGGCAATAAGGCCGCTCTTTGTGCCACTATATGATCTTTCCTCATATTTAAATGTAGTATTATCTATATATCTGGCGTCTACTGGGCCGAACACTGCTCTTTTCTATAAAATAAGCTTAGTTTCCCGCCTCAGACAAATATTTATACTATATTTATACTAGTTTCTATGTATAAGTATATATTTACAAAAGAAAAGTATATCAGTTGTCTAGCACCAATTACACAAGTCTAGTTACTTAGCTTGGGGCTAGAATGTGTGAAAAGTGAAAAAAACACGTTATAATGTTATAATCACGTTATTTTAAGATATCTCTACAAATAATAGAATCAATTGTTATTTCAGGACCTGCACAATGCAGCATGGAACGGGTACCTAGGCGGGGGGTCAACGTTCGGCTTCTATTTAGACACGATGTGTCTCGTCTACCTCACTACCGTTATATTTGTCTTTCTCTTTATTGATTTCGGTACGTATTGTTTCAATCTCAGCAAACACAACTCGCAATATTAAATAACACTCGATTCGTTAAATTAAATTTCAGTTTTTACGAGTGTAATTCTATTTTATTTTTTATAAAAGAGAATGTGTTTTGAGTTTTGTATTTTTAATTTTCTGGATTTGTTCATAGCGGGGTGAATGAGTTTTAGAATAAAATAGAATAAAACTTTTTAAACTCACACGATTTGTATTCATAGTCATTATTTTCCCAGGTCTTAATTGTGTATTTTTATTTTTATGAATAAACTGGAATTACTTACTTTACAATTTGTCGTAAGTTCAGATCCTGGCAAAATAGAATCTGTAGATCCTGATGACTCTACCTTCACATGATGTTAACCTATATCCAATAGATTTCAATAAGAATAGCACATAAATTAGGTCATAATTATCGCATTGAATGATAGATTATCTCAATATCCTGGGATTTTACTTGTACCCAAAACTAGAATAGAGTTTACGGGGAGAAAATCCTAGGTAGTGATTCCATAATGGGAAAATTTTGGATACGGATTCCAATAAGAACAGTACAATTACCTTTATAAACGAGCTATCGAGCTTAAACGACTTTTTATACTATGACTACACTAGCAGCGCTCTGCAGTTTCACCCGTGTAACTCCCGATTTCGTGAGTATATCGGGATAAATAGTAGCCCAAGTTACTCCGAAGAAATCAATGTATCCTCATCCAAATCAACTGGCTAGTGTTGTTCTGGCTTTAGTTTGTAACGATATATGTTGATATTAGGTGACGCGATCCCAGTGGGCAGCGTAGGGCTAGCGGTGACACAGAGCAACATGCTGACGGCGATGTTACAGCATGGGGCGCGCATGCTGGTCGAGTTCCTCGCCCAACTGACCAGCGTCGAGCGAGTACTGGAGTACACGCATATCGATACAGAGACCAACCTCCTTCAAGGACGTGAGTCACACACACACACACACACTCTAATAAGTTTACTCTAACTCTATGTCTTACCACCTAATTCATAGTTTTTAGCTTTGTTGACGTGATAACGTTTTATAAATTGGTGAACACCTGCAATCTCAAAAAAGTGTGACGTCACGCGTCGTTACTGGAACGCCTCATGTTATTGACAAGGTAACTATAGCAACGTTTTATCGTTGTCATGGTTATCATCAATGTTTTCTTATGACGTTATCACGTAAAATTATCGTCTGGAAACAGACTTTACAGACAACCATTTTTTTTTTGTCGAGTGTCGACTTTCTCCTTTGCCGACTTTTGCAAAAGTGAATACAGGTGTATTCTGTGTACAGAATACAGTGCACTGAATACAGTGCCGACTGTTCCAACCGAACCTTTGATATTTATAACTATACTACCTGTTCCGGCAAACGTTGTTGTGCTATATACAAAAAAAACGATTTTGTAAAAAAGGAAATTGTAAAAAAAAATACAATTGAAAAAGTTCTCAAACTTAACGAATATACCTACACAAAAAATTCATAGTTTAGCCGTTTCGGTTGTGTTTGGTAAATAACACTGCTACACGACACGAGATTTTTTTGTAAATAGATCAGCTGTCCCGGAAAACGTTGTTTTGCCCGTTTATTTTCTTTGCCTTAGGTATAAAAAAAACGAATATACCCAACACAATTTCATAACAATCGGTCAAGCCGTTTTGGAGGAGTTTGGTAACACCGCGACACGAGAGTTTTATATAAATAGATGAAACCTTTAATACTAGCTGAGACTCAATCAAATATAAGAAGACCAGGTATTCAATTTTGGTGTGAAGAATAACAAAAAACAGAAAATGCCGAAAATTCAAACGGGGCGGGGTGTAGAGCATTTGGCATGCAATATGCTAAGCGAATCCCGTGTGCGCATCGAAACGAGGCCGACTCATATTTTTGCTCTCAACAATTCATCGCTCCAGTTAAAAATTTAATCATTTTTATGTTCTTGTTGCCACATTTTTTATTGTTTGTTGTTTTATGTGCAGAGGTCGCGATGCCGCCAACTTGGCCGCAGGAGGGAAGGATCGTGTTCCAAAATGTTTATCTGCGTTATGCGCCCGATGAGCCGCCAGTAATCAAGGACCTTAATGTCGTCGTCGAATGTGGATGGAAGGTAGGCAGTAGCGTAGCGAGGGGCGGAGGTGGGGACCGCCCCGGGCGCCACCATTAGGAGGGCGGCAAAATAGTATTTTTGTGACGTCAAAGGAGCGGCCAATTGCCAACATTATTATTTTTATGACGTCAAGAGGGCGGCAAATTGTCAACTTTATTATTTTTATGACGCCATAATGGCGGGAATTGCCAACATTATTAAAAAATTTATGATGTCAAGGGGGCGGCAAATCGCAAACATTATTATTTTTATGATGTCAAAATGGCGGCAAATTATGAGTCCGCCCCGGGCAACAGTGGCCCACGATACGCCACTAAAAGTAGGTATTATATCTAACGCTAGTTAAAGCGGTACACCTATTGATTCGGTATTCCAAGCAGCTCCGTGTACAATCAACGGTCAAAAGTCACCGCCACCGTTTACAACCTGTCGATCGAACCCACGTCGCCGAATTATACCACTCGGCCAACTAAAGACATGGCTAACATGTTGAAAATAATAATGACACTGAGTACTTTTAATACAAGTATTTATGTTTGTGTGTAACGTCTATTAGAAGAAGGTCGTAAGTTAAATACTTGTTAATAGTATTATTGTAGCAAACTGATAGCATACTGTACAGTATGGGTCATAAGTAAATAATCAGTACATGAATTCATAGTACGTGTGTGATTATTATTTTCAACATGTTACCGCTATATATTTAGTTGGCCGAGTGGTATAAGCCGCCACCCGCTACACCAACCGACGTGGGTTCGATCGACAGGTTACGTTGTTATAATGTTCAAATAGTGCAGCACAGGATTGTAAACGTTACGGTGGGCAGAGACTTTTGAACGTTGATTGTACCTGGTTACGTATGCTACAAGTTTAACGACGTATTTTAATGCGATTGCAGGTGGGAATAGTGGGTAGGACGGGCGCCGGAAAATCCTCGCTCATATCTGCATTGTTCCGGTTTGCATACATTGACGGGCTTATATCAATCGATGGCATGGATACATCGCTACTCTCTAGACAGGTAAACTAATTTACTACTTATGTTTTTTGACGACCCAGTTGGCACAATGGTCACCATCCTATCCAACACAGGGTTGCGGGTTCGATTCCCGCCTCAGCCATGTATTTATGCTTAGATTTTTATCTGTGGTCTGGTTGTTTCTATGCATTTTATGTATACAAAAGAAAAAGTATATAAGTAGACAACGGACAGTAGCTAGACAACGGGTATATCCGTTGTCTAGCACCCATATAACACAAGTCTAGTTACTTAACTTGGGGCTAGATGGCGATGTGTGGAATGTCCTGCAATATTTATTATATTTTATTTATTAAGTCGACAGGCTACTGCGAATTTAGAATTACTCTGATCTGTCACTTTGCGTCGTCCCCTTCGTCGGGGGATAGATTGGACCAAAAAGTTTGATCTGTTCCCTTGTTAGCAACGAGGGGACAGTTTGAACTTTATTCAACTCTCAACGGTTTCATCTATCTCCCTATCAATAATTAATGATTAATTATCTTATTCCAATAATATCTAACCTTTTTAAAATAACGAAAGAAAGGACAAAAGGTCTGTACTTCAGAAAAATTTAAATAAATTGAGTTCTTAAAATAATAACCTTGAATATCTAAAAGAAAGTCGTGTTAGTTACACCATTTATAACTCGAGAATAGCTGAACCGATTTGGCTGTTTTTTTTTTTTTTATAAATAAATATTTCAGGACATATTACACATCGCCATCCAGCTCCAAGCTAAGCAACTTAATTAACTATAACTTAATAACTTAAAAGCTTGTGTTATGGGTGCCAGATAACGGATAAACTACTTATATACTTTTTTTTTTGTAAATATATACATATTATACATATAGGAAACACCCAGAACCAGAAACAAGAATTTATGGTCAGCATAAATACTTGTTCCCGGCGGGAATCGAACCCGCAACCTTCTGCGTCGCAGTCGGGTGTTCGCCCGACGCGCCACAGAGGTCGTCGTCACACAATTTGTGAGGTAGTTGCTTAGAACCAGGCGACGGATATATGATACTTTTTTTTCTATATTCTCATGGGATTGGGACTTACGCGGGTAAAACCGCGGGGCACAGTTAGTACCTAATAAAAATGCTTTTGAATATTTTCAGGGCCTACGATCCAAGATATCAATTATCCCACAAGAGCCCGTTCTATTCTCAGCGACAATAAGATACAATTTGGATCCATTCAACGTTTACAGCGACGACGAACTGTGGAGAGCTCTCGAACAGGTTCGGCTAACGAATCAAATAAAATATGCATATATATTTTACTGTTTTTTTATTGATTTTTAATATTTTTAGGTAGATTTAAAATCTGCCGTACCGTCGCTGGACTTTAACGTGACGGAAGGCGGATCGAACTTTTCTATAGGTCAGCGTCAGTTGATGTGTCTCGCTAGAGCCGTGCTGCGGTCTAATAAGATTCTTGTCATGGATGAGGCTACTGCTAACGTGGACCCGCAGTAAGTGATCGAGTTACTGACGCTAGAATTAAAATTGACAGTTATAGTCGGAGATCCCTTTTAAAAGGAAAGGGTACCGGGGGCTTTCTCCAAACAAACGTAGTCGACTGTTTTCTCCCTGGATAATGACACTAGAGCAAATATTTTTGTTGCATAAAACCTAAAACTGCCATGACTATGCCCCCTATGTCTTGTTTTTCATTTTCATTTTCGAATCATCATAGAAATAAAGATTTAATAAATAAAAAAACAAAGCATGGTCATGGCAGTTAAAAGTTTTATACACCAAAAATATTTGCTCTAGTGTCATTAACCAGGGAGAAAACAGTCGACTACGTTTGTATGCAGAGAACGTCTTTACTCTTAAAGGGATCCTTTGCTATAATTAGTTCATATCTAATAATATAGTTCGAGCGTTTCCCTCGTGTGTAGAACTATATTAAGTTGCTTAGCTTGGGGCTGGATGGCGATGTGTAATATGTCCTGAAATATTTATTTATTTTATTTATTTATATATTTCTCAGGACGGACGCGTTCATCCAGCAGACAATACGCCGTGAGTTCGCCTCGTGCACGGTACTGACGATCGCTCACCGTCTCAACACGATCATGGACTCAGACCGAGTGCTCGTTATGGCCGGCGGTGTTGCCGCAGAGTTCGATCACCCATACTTGCTCCTCTCAGACCCCTCTAGCCAGCTGACCGCGATGGTAGCAGAGACCGGCGAAAAGAGCGCCGCCAATCTCTTACGGGTCGCCAAGGATGCTTACTTCAGCAGTAATCTGAAAGAGAATTTCAAATGAAACTCCCGCTACCAGTGACGAAGGGACTATTATTGGTTGGCGTTTGACGGGAGAACTTCTCATTTCTATAGCTATAGTTTTAAATCTAATACATAATGTATAGATAAACTTAAGTAAATTAAATCCTAATAAACTGACATTTCGTGTTTGATGAACTTTTAACAAAAAATCCGTCCGCGTGATGATAAAAAGTAGACTCCATCTAACAAGATACCAAGTTTCATAGCAATTGGCGCATTAGCGTGAATAAGTAAAAAATATACATAAATTATCACATTTGTAATGTTAGTGGGAATTGATGATATTACCCAGTTAATAATGTATAAATAGTACCTACATGATTAAACTTTACTCTGTTGATGAAATCTAGTCTGGTTTACAGAATGCATACGTACATTAAATGGTTTTAATCAATCACTTCACGTAATATAGATGCATCTATCATATAAGTAGCTTTAAGTATAATGTGAGACATTTTTATATTAAAATCTTTATTTTTTAGACAGACGTGTTATTATTGGGTGTATCCCATTACTTCCATAGAAATACAAAATGGAAAAAAGTGAGAGAAGCGTTTTTTCCAAATAATATCCCATTATTTCCATTGCGGCAAAAAACGCAGTTGTGTTATTTGAGTCCACTTTGATATTGATGACGGTCTGATAAATAAAATTCTAAAGAGATATTGAGAACAACCATGGGAGGCTAGCGGTTTTTTTGTCGGCAATGGAAATAGTGGGATACATCCTTATTATTGACGACTCAGTTGGCACAATGGTCACCATGCCGGACAAACACAGGGTTGCGGGTTCGATTCCCACCTCAGACAAGTATTTGTGCTTAGATATTTGTCTGTGGTCTGGTTGTCTCTATGTATTATACCTAAGTAGGTATATATTTACAAAAGAAAAGTATGTAAGTAGTATATCCGTTGTCTAGCACCCATAACACAAGTCTAGTTACTTAGCTTGGGGCTAGATGGCGATGTGTGGAAGGTCCTGCAATATTTATTTATTTATTTTATTTATTTACCTGTTTAAAAATAACAAAGTGAGCAGGCAAGCCTGCGTCGCGGGTGACGACACCGGTACAGTTTGTAGGCAAGATAAATCGCGAGCAGCAAAAGGCTTCCCAGAAACAATTGGACTTTGTGGTCCACTAAGAACACCTCAAAGTTGTCTGATCTGCAGCCTCCGGCGCAACAACCCATTTTAAACAATCACGACATTTTTAATTTGCGTTTATTCATTCCGGATTTTAAATATAATTTGATATTGCACTAGCCACTACATAATTTTTGTTTAAATTTCTATTTTGTGGATAAAAGCGAGTCAGATTGACTGACGTTTAAATCATAGACAACATTGTAATCAAATAGCAGTGATATTCCTGTGAAGTAGTCAGAGTCAGAATAGGAGAGAAATGAGGTGATGTGCAAAGACCCTAAAACTCTTTACGGAAAGTAAAATTTCATTGGGAAATGAATGCTTGTAAGCATCTCGTGAGAGAAGAATTGCTCCTGTGCTGCGCTTGGGCTGATTAACAAATGTTCTCGTACAATAATTACTTTATTGGTAAAATATTATCATCATCCTTGTTACTTAATACAATAACTATATTTATTACATACGTTTTTTATTCCGAAATAGATGCATAAGACATAGGTAATGTTGCATACAATAAACTATTCTAAGCTCGAAAGTTAATAAACTAATACCACACTAATACTAACAGAATTGTTACGTAGTTGTACCTACTCGGATCAAACGTACCGTATTTCCTAATGAAATTTAATAAACTTAATGAAGACCTGAAGACCGAGACGAGAGCCAAGAAAGATAACTTAAAACCAGTTTTGTAGATTACCAAACAGACGGCGCGTCGTTACAAGAGAGGTGGTACTGTTTTTTAAGATATCTGTCTTGGCTCGTGTATTGGCTAACTCCAGATTGTCGTTAACTATAATCGGAAATACTCATGATACGTTAACATCTCGTAGCTTCCGGTTTTACTTTTCTACACTAATATTATAAATAGGAAAGGTTTGTTTGTTTGTAATGCTCTGAAACTACTGGACAGATTTAGATGAAACTTAATATGTAGACAGCTGGAGACCTGAATTAACACATAGGCTACTTTTTATCATAATATTCCCACGGGATCCGGAGTTACGTGGGGTGAAACCGCGGAGCGCTGTCAGAATTTTTTATACATATAAAATAATTTGTCCTGACTGACGGATCAACGCACAGCCTAAACCGCTGATCGTAGAGACCTGAAGCTTGGAGGGTGTGTTCTTTGTATAACGTAGGCATCCGGAGGATTTTCCGAAATTCTACTCCCAAGGGGGTGAAATGGAGGGGCAAAGTTTGTAACGGGGCAACGTGATTCCTTGGTCCAATCCTACTTTAAATTTTCGACTTCTACGCGGACGAAGTTGCGGGCAAAAGCTAGTATATTATAAAAGAGATGCAATCGATAAGCATTTCAAAGGGTTATATTTTTTTTAATTTAGAGCTACTTTTATACATACCAATTTACAAATCGTTTTGTTCTATGATTTTTAAAAATTCGTTATTATAAAACCACTTCACGTCCACCATTTACACTTACAGTAAAATTATAAAGCCTTAATGAGTTAGTTTACATAAATCAACCTACGCAACTCAAATTCTTGAAGGACTAAGTATAACTTTTACTGTAAAGTTTCATGCATAAGGACGTTAGCGCGTTGTATACTCGTACAAGCAGTAGTTGGAAGTAGGTAGTTAAGTTTAATTAACGGTATGTTACAGATGTGTCGCATTGCGGTCACCAGCCGTGATGCTCGACGCTATGGGAATCGAATGAACACATCGCAATACCTCTAACGTCATCGTCGGAACGGTAATCTGAATGAATGAATGAATGAAACTATGTGACTCTGTCTATGTCTGTACTTCGCGATACGTATTCCGTAAACAAAACATAATTGTATCCCAATTTATATAAATAACACGGACAGACAGACAAGAGAGTGATCTTATTAGGGGTTCATTTTTACCTTTTAAGGTACGGAACCACTAAATCATATGTTGAGCTACCAAACTATCATACTACAAAGTCTGGTCTGGACATCTTGGTGGCATCTTGTGACTTAGATCTCACTCATTTCATTCGTTCAGTCAATTAGATAATAGGGATATGAATGACGCAACCATTAGCATTAATTTGTTTGATTTATTTTAATTAATTTCTGTGCACATATTGTGTCTGCACTGTTAACTGCTGCACTATTAACCGGTTATTAAACTGGATACTCACCCAAAGGTTTTATTATTCTGGTCCACAAATATCGCACTTGTTAAGTTTCCAGGTGAGGCTAGAATGCAGTGCACTTGTGTGTTAATGTATCACAACATGACGATGCGCAGCTCATAGATTTTATCATTATAGATTTTCGTTAGATCTCGATATTTTGTAATTAAGAAAAGATAATAAGTTCATCATTTTTAACAAGTTCGGCATTTGTAAACGTTCCAAGAGAGGTAAGCTATGACCAACACTAACAATAGAAAAGTGAAGACTTTAGGGTCTTTAAACCATGGTGACGATGTTTTACACGACGATTTACATGTCGGTGCGCAAGATGTTCCGCAACTCATGCTTTTTGTAACTGTAGAATTTCGTTACATCTTTACATCTGGGGGACGAGGGACAATCTATTAATAATCATTAACATGGTCCACAGATTCGACAGCGGTATAGGTTCCAAGAAAGGTAAGCTATGACCATGAGTAAGAATGCTGTGACGTAGAGCACTTGAGGGTTTCTAAATAAAGATGTATCACAGCACGCCGGTGTACAAGACATGATTCCTGTCACTGTGGGCCTTTGTTAGATCTATTTGTACATTGCGATTAATAAATGTTAATATAGTTATCTAACTTAAAATTTTGTAAATATTTTCAAGATTCTGAAGGAGACTATTTTTAGGTTATTTGTCATTTTTGACTGTCTTACAGATAACAATGGTGACGTGCCAAACATCAACTATCAAACCTACTTATTTCCTATTATGTCAGTGTATATCAAAGAGATTGTATAGTGTTTTGTATACCTCCTTGAGACAATTAGTAGTTGAGAGTTAGATGAGAGTTAGATGGCATGGACTGTTCCTTCCTCCTTGGCATGGACCTAATAGATGGTAGAAGATTAGTAGGGATCTATGATTATCACGAACAAATGAACGGCCTCCCCCAAAGATTTCCAGAGCTATTAGGTCGCATGCTTTCTGCGTCCAACTCTCTCAGTCTGAAGTGGCAATGGGCAAAAACCATATACGCGAACCCCAACTCGAGATTTTGTGGTATTTTGCGGATTAGTAGAAATAATTACTATCTACGTACAATTCCACAAATCACCTATTACAATTTTTACCACCAAAGTAGAGTGGAAACGCAAAACGCCACCTTATAAATCATAAGTATAATATGATCTAGATCCCCTAATCCAAGGAAACAAAAACAACAGACGATCGAAAACATAAACAAAAGACAACCGAAATGGAGGCATGTGGCTCGTAGAACTGATGGCCGTTGGGGGTGAAAAGTTTCTAGATTGGAAACCACGTACCAAAAACCGCAGCGCGAAACGGCTTCCAACTAGACAGCAATGGATAGAGGATATTAATACAAAGAACCCCTTTGAATAAAAATAGTAAATTAATATAAAGACACACATTATGTCTCTTAAAATTCCAAAATATCCAGCTTGGTAAAAGATACTTAGGGATCTTCTACTTGGTTATTTATTATGTTGATTTCGTGCACGTAAGGATACTTTAGGTAGGATGATAGGTACTTAGAAATAATAAAATATCTGCTATATTATCTTATCTAACCCCCAAACCTTGTCTCCAAACGTTTTTGCACGTTTTTTTGTGTCTATAGATTATTTAATTCTGGTTGATTTTATGGTGATTCCGTTGGTATATCGGGATAAAAAGAAACCCATGTTACTACAAGAATTCGATGTATAAACTGTAATTATTTCATCGAAATAATTTCAGAAAAACCAAGTTTTTACTGAATTTCACAGTTTTTTCTTTATTATTTAGGTATATGTTTTACTTAGGTTGAATGGGGTTTTACTAGAACTAGCGAATAACTATGAATTAAACTGCAATTGTATCTAGTTTGTTTTGTAAATTTTAATTATAATAAATTAAATTAGCTATATTCATAACACTAACAATAACGAACAATATGGTTTGTCTGTCATGTGCAGAATATAATGGTAGGCTACTTAAATTAAGTAAATTTTAATTAATTGACAGAAAATTACAGTAATCATTTTTCCTTACTGCATGTAAATGGTACGTATCTAAGTGACTACAATAGCATTAATTTCCAAATCAACTATTTTTATTTTTTTCGTATTGTGTTTTAGCGATTTCGTAGAGCGCCTTGCTCATGGACTCGCCGGTCTCTCGCACCATGAAACTGAATATAGAGTTGGGATCGGAGAGTAACAGGAACGGATGATCGAACTCGGCTGCCAAGCCCTTGTCCATCACCAGCACGCGATCCGAGTCCATGATCGTGTTGAGACGATGTGCGATCGTCAGCACCGTGCACGATGCAAACTGTTGTCGTATCGTCTTCTGGATTAAGGCGTCCGTTCTGAAACGAAATGAAAATGTACATTTAAGTAATTACCACCCAATAATAATTATCAGCTTTAGTATCTTAAATGTAATCGGATCAGCCTTCAACATTGACGATGCCTTGCGTAGAATTTTCTCGTAAACAGATTTATTCTTATAAAAAACGACTTTATTAACCAACTATAAAAAGCTATTTACGATTGTTTAAAATTGACGGAATGCTTGATTATTCCTAGGTATGTATCGATTAATAAATTATAATCAAACTATAAAGACGATTAGCAATATTTATTCACCGATATCTTTCATGCGCAAATTCAAAGAGTCATGATGACTGTGATATGATTTTTATCAGAGGCATAACTACTTACTGCGGATCCACATTGGCCGTAGCTTCATCCATGACCAGTATTTTATTGGACCTGAGTATAGCTCGAGCAAGACACACCAGTTGCCGCTGACCCATTGAAAAGTTACTACCACCTTCAGAAACTTTAAAGTCTAAAGCGGGCACAACTTCTTTTAATTCCACCTAGAATATAATAAAAATTTGAAATAAGTTTTTCACGGAACTGCATTCCTAACGAGATATCAGGCATGCGGAATGCGGCCTGCTGTAAAATATTGCAAAAACATTATACAGTAAGTATACGTATAGATAAGATACCCCAAATAAATAAAACTAAGTAGAAAAATAATATGGGCAAAAAGAAAAACATGTTCTTTTCTCTCAAGAAACGATGTTAAGCAGTTTGGTGGGGGTACCTGCATTAGTGTAAGTGTTAACCCGACTGTAAGGAAAGGGTTATATTTTTTATAGCGACCCGCCCCGGCTTCGCACGGCTATATTATGCATGTATTATACATATCCTTCCTCTTAAATCACTCTATCTATTAAAAAAACCGCATCAAAATCCGTTGCGTAGTTTTAAAGATTGCATACATAGGGATATAGGGACAGCGAAAGCGACTTTGTTTTATACTATGTAGTGATGTAGTGATAGTGAAGTGATAGTGATAGTGAAGTATTTAAATTTTATTAATTCTTTTGTGTAGGTAGAGTTTTGCAAGTATAGTTATACCTACATTGTGTTGCTTTGTGGTACTTACCTGTTCAAGAGCTCTCCAGATATCATCGTCGCTGTAAACGTCGAAAGGATTCAAGTTGTAACGTAGAGTGGCCGAGAAAAGTACCGGTTCTTGAGGAATGATCGATATCTTAGATCTCAGCTCCTAAGGAGGTAAACGAACTTCAGTAAACACTTAACAGGAGATTATCCTTACGTTGTATCTTTACCTTATTGTAAGTAGTTGTTGGAGCAAAGAAATGTAGCGAAAGATTTGTGTTTATTCATTTTATTATTAAACTGTTTATATTTTGATAAAATAAGATAAAATAATGTAATATTTGATAAAATATTATTTAGATATGTAGGTAAGTATATTATTTAGTGTTAAAACTCGTTTGATGATAATGATAGCACAACGTCATATTAATTAACTGGAATTACCCTTTATTTCGTCTCAGATTCCTTTCTGAGAAGGAGGGTCACTGAAACTTTCTGAGGGAAACTTTGCCTAGCCCTTGTAAGTATCACGAGTGATATTCAACATCGGCTACTAGATTTTTCTGAGTGTAGCCGATAAGGTGTTACGTATGTTTACTACATTGTATGATCATAAAATTAACGAATTTAATGGGCATACAATGAAAGAGTTCAGTTTATTTAACTTATGTTGTAGTAATTACCGATTTAGCGATTCCTTTTGTATCGATTCCATCAATTTTTATTGAACCATCGATGTCATACAATCGGAATAACGCTGATATTAGGGAAGATTTTCCAGCGCCTGTTCTGCCGACTACGCCCACCTAAAATTTTTATTAATGAATTAGTTACATGATATTTGTTTTTTAATTCAATGATTAATATGGATAAATACGTACCTTCCAACCACTCTTAATATCAATATTCAAATTTTTGAGCACTGGGGGATCTTCAGCGCCATATTTCAAATATACACCTTCAAACTTAATGTTTCCTTGTGAGGGCCAATCTTTTGGTGGTACGGATGCTAAAAACAATATTTATATTATTGTTATTTGACATTATTTTTTGAATTGAATCTGGACGACGTAGCATTGATGCGTTGTTATTGATGCATTAGTTATGTTGTCGAATTAACTTTGTTTTCTAGTAAAAATCATGTCGAAGAAACACCTTGTCTCGCTTGTTTTTTTTGTTTAGTTTTGTCGAAAAGAGGCGTTATGTATCAGAGTATCAAAATTTCAAAATAAAGTATAAGGGCTTGTTAAAGTTTAGTTTTGTAGTTAGATGATAACTTCTAGTATACCTACTTATTTAAAAATAAATTAATGAAAAGATGTACGTTATTTATATACTTACGTCCATCATAAATATTATCCTCGATCGGTAGATCAGTATACTCCAGCACTCTCTCGACTGCTGTCATCTGTCCAAGGAAATCAGCTGTAAACCTCGCTGCCATTTGTAACATCATAGTCAGTACCATCGACTGGCTTACAGCTAAACCGACACTTCCTACAGGAATCACTGAACCTAAAGTAAAAAAAAATTAAATTAAAGTAAGAAAAATAATGACTCAGATACTTGGGTAGTAATACAATATTACATTACATCACACATACATCTATCGTCAAAGTTAAATCCTTACCAAAATCAACAACTAGGAACAATGCTATGATAGCTCCGAGGTATACAAGACATAATCCGTCCAAATATAGACCAAACGCTGTTGATCCACTCATAAATGTGTAGAATGCACTTGAATGTAAATTCTAGAAAATAAATTGTTTTAACTTAATATTATACCACTTAGTAGAAAATATAATAAATCTTGCTCGATGCAAGGATTTATATACAAATACATTTCTGTCTTTATTTTTTATAAGAATATACCTGAGCGCTATCAAAAGTGTTGAGAAGATTATCCTCGGATTTGGAACTTCTGATAGTTGACAACCCAGCGATCGTGGAATTTATAAGTCCAAAAACAGGGCTCTTGGCTGTTGATTAAAATAAACATTAAGTGTTAAAAAGTATATACTTCGATGTAAATAAAAAAATAAAAATGAAAGCAATTATATACTTACTTGTGCCTTCCAGTCTCTTCACGGCTTGAGCAGCATTCAAGTACCATTTCAGCAAGAATATAAACAAAAATAATAAAACAGCTGTGGGTATCAATGTCCATGGCAGTGCTATAGCATTAAGTACCAGAATACTCGTCATAGTAAGATACATCTGTACTGTTTCCAACATACTTCTGGGTAGCAATTCATCGATAGCACCCATGTCCTTAGAAAATCTGTTCAGAACTCGACCTAAAAATCGTTAATTGAGTTTAACACATATATTAATTTAACGTGTTAATAACATGAACCTTAAATAGTATCTAAATAGTGATTACCTGAAGGATTGGTATCGAAAAATCGCATGATACTAATAATTAGCTTTTTGTATATCTTATCGTGAAGGTTAGCTGAAGCCCTTATTGTCATCGCGACAAATGTTATTATTCTGAACTGGGCAAATAGAATCACCGCCAATACAACGGAACCGTAGACGATTAAGTATTGTCCAGTAGTTAATGGTCCAACTTGTGTACTCAAACTAGGATCTGTAAAAAAATAATTATTGAGTGAAACTGACATTAGGAAATATCCAAGACAAAATCTTATCAAAACTATGTTTTACCTGCAACTTCTCCTTCTGCTAAGTTTTGTTCGTATCTATCAACTTGATTTGTCCTGTACACAAAAATAAATTATTAATCCTAGTTTCTACAAATGATGCATAGTTACAAGTACAAAAATATACGTTAATCGTATTATTATTACCAATAACTGAGCCAGTAGTCCGAAGTAGTAGCAGCCGCTTGACATATCATCAATGTAGCCAAGGTCAAAAATATGACGAATACTGATTGAACTGATTTTACATATTGTGCGACGACACTCCATTTGAGATTTCCTTTCGCCCTTTCCTCGGCTTCTAGAACTTGTTTCTTTTCAGCATCGGGATCGTTTTCAGACTTGCTTGATATAACTGATAAACCGCGTTGTAGTGAAGCCCGTTTCTAAACAACGATTAAAAACTATAGTATGAAGTCCTATGAACTCCGAAAATATTTATCTTACGTTTGCAAAATGTGAAATAAGTAACTTACATTCTTCTCGCCGTCGTCAGCTTTGCTTTCTTGTCGTTGTAACAACTGAGAGAATTCTTTACCTGTCTTGATTAATTCATCAAACGTTCCCATACTTTCTACAGAACCCTGAAAAAGCAAATATCCTTTAATGTTATCATTTAAAAATAAATTAATTATTTTGCTACATACCTACCTATTGCTTTGGTTATCTATTCTCATACTAATTAATTACAGTAGTACGTATATTACTTACGTCCTTCATTATAACGATTTGGTCAGCTGCCTTGAGGTAGTGTATCTGGTGAGTGACAAGGACACATGTCCGTCCTTTCAGGTATCCGTTGATGCAGCCCTCGAACAACAGCCGGCCGACATTAGCATCCACCGCCGACAGGGGATCGTCCAACAAATAGATATCAGCCTGCAAAGCAGATGCTACCGATAATGATTACAAGAAACATGCTTACCCGATCGACATGTTCTATCTAGGTATATCAATACGGTCGATCACAATTTGTACGTTTTGCGTCACTAATCACTGTATCAATTAGGATTTTTTAGGTTAGTAAGTACTGTTAATTATTAAAATGATACTGCCAGAATTTACCTCGCGATAGACAGCTCTCGCTAGGTTTATCCTGGCCCGTTGTCCTCCGGAGAGAGATACTCCTCTCTCGCCGACCAGCGACTGGTCACCGTACGGGAACTGCTGGAAGTCCGGCAGCAAGCAGCATACTCGACATACCTACAACCAGTATGATTGTTAATGCAATCGTTTTGCACTAAACCAATTAATTTTTAAGTACATTAATTTTATAATTTTACCTCTTTATACTTGTTAGAATCGTAAGGCAAACCAAACAAAATGTTATCCCTGACAGTGGCTGGGAACAACCACGACTCTTGACAAGCGTATGAAATCTTTCCATTCACTTTTACAGAACCCTGAGATGGTGGTAGTTCTCTCAACAATAATTGAAGCAAAGATGACTGAAAAAGAAACGGATCGTCAGTATTTTTAATATTTTCGTATTAATTTAATATCTATTCAATATATACCTACTTAGATAAAATAAATATTAATTGTTATCGTGACTAACCTTGCCTGAGCCGACTGGTCCGATAATGGCACAAAGCTTGCCCCTGCGAAGACGAAGCGATAGGTTTTTCAAAGTCAATTCACTTGCTCCCTGTGCATTACTCCAAACCGCATTCACCTTTGATATTTCTAATGGGTAGTCAGGATTCACGGAACTTTTACGAATACCTACTTCTGCAAAAATATCATTATTAGTAGAAGTTGAATTACGCTACGTCAATTTATTAAGATTGTTTCAATCAATGACATACCTCCGTTACCATTCCTGAATGAATCTTCTTTATGAACAATTTTTTTAGGAATAATTTGATTATCTTCATTATGTGGTTTGCTATTGAATGTTGTAGGAGGTAAATCTTTTGGCGCCTGTATTACTGCAATATCTTCTCTTTCAGCTATTATAAAAAAAATCGTTAAAATTAACATATTTACTATGAAAGCATTGCACACATAGACGACTACATAATATAAACAAACAACTTACGCATTGTAAGGAAATTCTGAATACGTTCCAGAGATATAAACATTTCTGCCAAGTTTGCGATGGCAAACGGTAAAATCAAAGTCAAGTTAAATTGAATAACACCGAAATATTGTTGTATAGGGTAAATCTAGAATAAAAAATAATAAAAATAATATAAATATAGCTACTTATTCAGAAGACAAAAAATCAAATGAAGTTTAATAAATAAAACTTACTGTGGTCGCAGTAACTACGTTTCCTGATAGAACAATTGTCAAACAAGTAAGAAACAGAATACTTCTTTCACTGAATAACATGAAACCCATAAATACGCTTCTAATGAAGATTGATTTTCTTAAAGCAGACAGCTCGTAGGCTCTTGCAGCCTTTACAACTAACTGGAATGGTTTCTCCCACGCGTACATTTTGATCACCTGAAAGATTAGAGAATCGTGAGAACAAATTCTCTTAATTTTTTTAAACTCACACGATATGTATTTAGAGTAATTAGTGTCCTTTCCAATGAACGACATTACTTGTGTGTACGTGAAACGGTTGAAATTAAGAAACTTGATAATTTCAACCGCGGAAAGTGGATACTCTCATCTACGTGAGACTCAGTGATAAACATGTGCAAGTGTCGCGAGATATCTCTGGATATATCTTCGGATACAGTGAGTGTGGTGTGCCGTGGCCCTAATGACTGTTAATAAAAACTGTTTATAAAATCGAGTGTCGGTACTCGACCTACCCTCGGTTACTACCCTCAACTATATATGAGAAGACAACGCTCGCCGCTGCTCCAGTCGCCTCGCGACCATTATACTATTGGTATATTTGTACATAGTCCAAAAGAAAAGCTTGGAGAGCGGTCGGAGGAACCACGATCTCCACGTTAAAAAATATAAAAAATTAGGTAAAAGTGCCCCGCTTTTCGATTTGAATACGTCATAATAGTGCAGAACAGTGGCGGGCAAATGCCACAAATGCCTGTGAAAACCGCATGTGTGATTTTTCAGTGAGATACAGGGACAAAAGTGAATTTACACAAAAGTTTATAACTTTGGACGCGTGCAACATTGAAACGAAATCGACGACCCCCAACGAAGTCGAGGTAAGAGAAATAAAAATACGCGATTAAGACCTTAGAATATTAGATATTTTTTCTCAGAAATAGAACTACAAACAAGATAGAGGATTTCTATTTAAGCACAAGAGAGCTAGCTACACATAAATGAATAAAGTAATCATTCATATTACCTGGATGCCATTGATAATTTCACTCATAAGTTTAATTCTTTTATCTGTTCTGGCTGCTGTTTCTCTTCTCATTACCGCTGTCAACTTAGTCAAACCAACTAAAATAACAAGAAAATATGCTCTAAGTTACATAGTTATTTCAATAAAAATAAAATAAAGAGGTGAATTCAGTACCTTGAACGGGGAACAGTATTATCACAACACTGAAAAGTCCAACAAATGGGGCATATCCAGCTGCATCATACAGGAAATAGAGTACCACAGCTACTTGAATAGGTACTACCCATAAGTAGTGCATGAACATGAAAGCGTAGTCAAATCTTGTGACATCATTGGCCATCAGATTCACTAATTTGCCACCGGCCATTTCACCTACAGACACTTGACTTGTTCGAAGCAGCTGAAAAACGAGGTAGTTATAACAACTTATTGTAAAATAGGTACGAAATGCCAATGTATAATTTGTGTAAGATTGACAATCGCAATTATCATTAATATGAATAAGACAAAATTACCTTTCTATAAAGCAATGAAGTGCATGCTACCTTCACTTTCATACCAAACCGAGCCACAAATAGTGAATTGTGATGCTGACACAGCATGCTTGCAAAGTTAAGCCCCAACATAGCCAGACCGTAGTAGGTTGCGTCTAATCTATCCATTGTGGAGTCCACTGACCAATACGAAAGCAACTCGGCGAATAACATCGGTTGAAATGTTCTAAAATATAATTTATGGTTTAGATAGGATATATGTTATTGTTATTGGACTTCAGTTCGTCAAGATTGTCCTATTGATTCATCATTCTTTAAGTTTTCAGAGAGAACTTCTCACGCATTAGGTATCGCCTAATGCCAGCAAAACAAACGATATTAAAAATAAATTCTTAAAATAATATAGAAAATTATTTCGATCGCGTTAATACTAACTAGTGATTTTCCTGATCGACGTTATAACCTATAGTTATAACGCGATTGCGGTCCTTATTTATAAATATTGTTTAGGAATTATTCATAGATATAAACAAATTTAAAAGTAAGTAAGTTTAAAGTAAGTTCCTTCGTCAATGGAATTATCGCGTTAAACATTATTTAAAGAAATATGTTCCAAATTAAAAATACATATCGGAAAATTATCGAATGAATAAATGAATCAACAATTTTGACGTGAATTTAGTTTTGATTCATATAATTCATAGAACAAACCTTATCGCTGAAATTGCAATAATGTACAGTGATCCAGGAAGATATGCGGCCCAGTAGGCTCGCGATAATGCTTTCCATAGCTTCGGAGGTCTATTCTCTCTTGTAGCCGTTTCATATTCTTCTAACCAATACCTTTTGGAAGAAAAAGTATATAAATTATTGATCAGTTAATATTTCCAAAAGTTTTGTTGCTGATTACAAACAAATTACAAACCCACAGCTGCTAATCTGGTTTAGATATACATATAGCACAAAAACGTTATCCGAATATGGATCCGATAAGATCTAATTAATCACACCGACATCATTTCCGAAGATTAACACATTTTGGAAATACTTCAACTGGTGTTAAAGCACTTCTAAAATCTAAATGACCACACTCCAACAAACTATTTCACAATACCCCAGTCGTATTACAATTAGGTCATCCTAGGTTAGGTTTAACATTAGAAAACTAAAGTTAATCGAGGGATAATGTGTCCAGAACACGATTAATTATCTTAAATTAACTAAAAATAATTAAAGAAAACCCAGGTCCAAATAAATTTTGAAATTTGAGATAGGATAGCCTGTCCAAAACTAATGGTCCTTCTCAGTAGATCTTCTATCGAAATATTTTGCCACATAGTGCAGGCTGCAGCCTTGATTGTTATGCTTAGTCAATTGAAGTAGTTAAATTAAATTTAATTACTTTGCCCGTCCAAAACGTTCCTTCCACTCGACACCACCAAAACGACACCACCGACTATTAGTGAGGTTACCTACATACAAAGTTGTTGAAATGAAAACTCCAATTAAGTTCAAGCAGTTTCATTAATGAGGTATAATAGTATAATAGTATAATAGGTATAATAAGTAGTAATATCATTTGATAAAAATATACCTATTTTAAAAACCGTAGCTAAAAATAATAATTTGAAATTAGAAAAATCTTCAAGTTCCATAGGGACCTGTTAATTATTTTTGGTCTTTTAATCAGATGAGCCAAGTTTAAGTTAGTTCGTATGTATTCTTATGATACCGTTACTTATTATAGCTACAGGTAGGCCACAGCCACAGAAGTAGGCACGCATACTTGTTTATAGATAAGATGAAGATAACTGCACGATACTGCACTTAATTACACTGACAATAAATTTGTTTTTAATAGATACTTTTTACTACTCTTAAATATTTAGATTATTAATAAGGCATTTAAGATATATAAAATTCGAGTCACATATAAATTTGTATCTTATAGGGTTTCGTGCTAAATCTTAACAATTAAACACTTTAGATAGTGGTCGTTCCATAAAAGGTAGTATTTTAAGAAAATATAAAAGTTAGTTTTTTAGGTACCTACGTATTGTGTATCTATACTAATATTATAAAGAAGTAAAGTTTGTGTGTTTGTATATTTGTTAAATTGTAAGGGGTAATCTCGGGATCTACTGAACCGATTTTAAAAATTCTTTCACCAATAGAAAGCCACATTATTGCTGAGTGTCATAGGATATATAAAAAACCGAAAAATAAAAAGGCTTTTACGTGGTAGTTCGTTTTGCAAAGTAAATCGGAGAAAAAAACGGTCGAATGAAAGCGTTTCTTACGAACGCTGCCTTAACTATGAAAGATATATTTTTGAGTTCTAGAGAAAAGATGTGAAGCTTGAAAATGCCTACAAAAAAGTCAACGACAGCATATGTCTAACTTTTATATTTAAGTTACAAAAAGTATTTTTTTAAATATTAGTATAGATAATTTAATTTATTGACATTATGCCCAACGAAGTGGGCACGGGTTAGCTAGTTTTACAATAATAAACTATTTTTTATCTCTAACCTACTTACTTACCTAGAGCAATGTAGGTAGGTGCCTGCCTATCTAATTTGTAATATATTATTTTGTAGCTATCTTCTCACAGAAAGTTCTATTCAAGTACATACATATTGGTTCAATGTCACATATATATATAGAGCCTTGTTATAGAAACTAATTTTCATATGTCCGAGATTAAAATATCAGTACTAATAGTAGTCGCAGATTCGAAATCTACTGGGGCAGATTTAAAAATGTTACGTTTTGATTTCTGAAAAACATCCAGAAGAAAAAACAAAAATGAACTTTGCTATAAAACTCTTTTAAAATATTAATGAACTAACATTCTACGTATCGAATTCATATTTACATACAATTTGTATATCTCTCGCTGTTTTTTGCTTAAATTAATTAGTTTGATAATACCTTAGCAAGTTTTGACTTGTTAAAATAAAAATATTACTTACTCCTCCAAGTAATCTCCAACTCTTTCCGACCTATATTTCTTGCCAGGATCGACGAGATCATCTTCTTCAACATCTCTCTTGTTACCATTTATTAACACTGGACACATCCACCATATAAACAGTCTTGATAATGGATTGGGATTACAAAAAGTACTCTTCTTTTTCTTTTGTCCTTCATTTTTAGCTTTATCTTTATCTGTTTTATTTTCGATCACCATTTTATTTTATTTTTATTTGCGCACATAAAAAGAACATTTACAGTTTTATTTTAAGTAGAGTTACCATTTGTATAATGTCTTACTCGAGTAATTAACTAATTTTTATTCTGAGGTACCTATCGATTTTTTTATGTTGACAATGTGTTCACTGCGCCATTATCACAAACACTGAACATTAAATAGTAGAGTCATTAGTAATATTCAGGCTATAATGTCTAATCGTGATCACAATAAATCTGATAATGGTAAAATGTCACAGAACGTACCAATGTTGCCACAGGTTGTCGTATCAATTTAACTAAGTACCTATCACGTTATCAATATCATAATTAGGTACCAACAATAGGTCGTTTTTAGATAGTGTAGGTTTTTTATAGTACTTATACTACGATTGATATGAACAGGATTCAGGTGAAGTTTCTCTAGGTAATGGACGTTGTTTTTAAATTTTTAAAGGATGAAACCAATATCTATTTTCAGTTTCTTGTCACTAATCCTTTCGATTTTAGCCCTTAGTCTAATTTTAAATTTACTCATTTTGCACAGGACTCTAAATTTTATATTAATAGATGTTCAAATTGCAATTCCTTTCAATAAAGCATATCTTCTAATATAGTCAATCAGTAACATTATCGATTGTTAAGGTAATGACTCATTTGTTTTTGCAAAATCATCGTGATTCGGATTGTTCAAGATATGCTTGGCCCCAGACTCATTTCCACAATATCACATATATTTTTATTACTTCTTAATTTAGAGACTTTGAGAATAAATTAAATTCTAAGCATGTAAGAAATCGTTTATTTATTCTCGTTACGGTCGTTTAGACAACTATTAACATTGTGCTATCATCAATTTCAATTTCATCCAAGACGATCCGGTAACTACCTGAAACTCCCTCATAAAATTTGTATAAACAGAATTGCAAATATTTCATGCAAATTAACTTTTCTTATTTTCAAATTGTGTTTTGGCGATTTCGTAGAGCGCCCTGCTCATGGACTCGCCGGTCTCGCGCACCATGAAACTGAATATAGAGTTGGGATTGGAGAGTAATAGGAACGGATGATCAAACTCGGCTGCCATGCCCTTGTCCATCACCAGCACGCGATCCGAGTCCATGATCGTGTTGAGACGATGTGCGATCGTCAGCACCGTGCACGATGCAAACTCGCGTCGGATCGTCTTCTGGATTAAAGCGTCCGTTCTGAAAAAGATTATAACAGTGCAATCAAAAAATAGTCCTTACTAGCATACAAGCGACCCCGCGTGTCGTTTATTAACTATAATAATTGTTGTATTTTATTAAAATGGAATACTTACTGCGGGTCCACATTGGCCGTAGCTTCATCCATGACCAGTATCTTGTTGGACCTGAGTATAGCTCGTGCAAGACACACCAGCTGTCGCTGCCCTACCGAGAAGTTACTGCCACCTTCTGATACTTTAGATTCCAATGCCGGCACAACATTTTTCATTTCAACCTGAAATCGTCATAAACCACTTAATTCATATAGAAATACAATACATCTATGAAACTTAGTAAAACTTAGAACTAAGTACAAAGATGTATTTGCACTATCAAGACAAAAAAGTAGCTTACGTGACGATAGGACTGAATAACAAAATACATTATTTTCGATACGCCTGAATGTCAAAAAGACTTCCTTTTTTTCACGTAAACAAAAAGTGGAAAGTATTAAATGACTAAATATTAGAACTCAGTGATTTAATTCCCATTTTAATTTTCTTATATTTTTCAAGTATTCAGTCTAAAACAATCTCGTTTAGATGCGATACAATAGTTGTCTAAAAATGAAACATCGTTTCAAGCGCTACCTCATACTGTAGTGTTTTGCATATTATAATAGAGGTACATACATAAAACAGATAGCGGCGGGCGTGTTCATTTACAAAACGACAGGTTTTAATTTCAGTATGCTATTTCAAGCCATGTTTGTTATTTTAATTAATTTAAGTTAACGGTTTGAAGTTAATGACTAAAACTTAGCTACCTACGAGTAATAAGACCCATCTGTCACCTTAATTCAAAACTAAATATTTTGTGAAAATTGGGAAAACTATTACAAACAGGTCATTTGATAAATATTTGCTTTATTATCCACCTGAAAAAAGAAATCGTCACTAATATAAAAGTCCCAGCTGGCACTAGACAGGGAACAGTGGAAGGAGGGGAAGGAGGCCTTTGCCCTGCAGTGGGACGGAATAGGCTAAAAATAATAATAAATAACGGGGAGTAGCGACCCCGCGGTCCCGAGTGCTCCTGGGGGAAGCAACCGTTCCTCATCTCCGGCTGGCCTTAGTTGGCTGATCGGAGTGAACAATGACGAGGAAGCGGTCCCCCGCCTCTGGCTTGCCTTCACCGGCCGTCCAGAGTGGAGTTGCAAGCAGGGACCGAAATGGTATCTCAATAAGCGGTTTTGATCGGTATTTTTAAGTGATACTCGAACGCTTACTTTGCATTTAAGTACCACAAATAATGATATCTATAAATTGCGGTACCACTAGTTTCGGGTACCCAAAATCGTAAGCGGATACCCGAATATTAAACCCTAAAAGTGTCTTCTTGCGCGTTGCCAATTCTACGCGAAAATCCTTTCTCTCTTTTACATATGTCATTAGAAAGGGTTAAACGTAATCTCTGCCGTGCACGTGTATGTTTGTTTATTAATTGTCAATTTCATAGTCTAGGTCGTTTTTAATACAGAAATTTTAAAAATAACTATTCAGAATAATGTTTTCATCATTAAAAATTCAACTTTAAGAAACGGTAAACTATTTCTTTGTTTCTGAAAAAACTGTCAATCCTAGCAGCACCACTTTGGAATCAAATTGAAGGTGATTTTAGTATCTACAAATGTATTTCTAATAGTTTTTCCTATAGGACTATTACTTCTCCTATAGGACTAGTTTTCTCAGAAACAAAGAAATAGTTTACGGTTTCTTAAAGTTGAATTTTGTTTAATGATGAAAACATTATTCTGAATAGTTATTTTTAAAATTTCTGTATTAAAAACGACCTAGACTATGAAATTGACAATTAACTTCTCAACTGGCCTACAAACCCCCGAGCGATTTTCTTTTCGGAGCAGAAAGTAGCCGTTGACTGGCCAAGTCGAAAAAAAATGGCCGCTTGAAGGGGGCAGACCCGTTTATGCATATAAATTAATTTTGGTTTGACTAATTCATAACATTGATACCTTTCTGCATTCAGAATGAAATTTCCTATTTAGATGACATAGTTTAAATATTAGTACTTGAACAAATGATGTGAGTAATTGCAGAGTGAAGTACAAATTTGCAAAATGCACTTGCAAAAAAATTGCAAAAAAAAATCCTAAAGAAACTAATATCTCCTGCGAAATTTATGAGTTAATAATACAAAGTGAGGTGATCTAGTTACCCAGGCGTTGTTTTATCACAAAACACAACACATAAAACAAATGAAAACAATATTAATTAAGTCGAAACGCGCACTGTCCAAAACAAAAACAAACAAACATGGCCGTCAGAGGCAATTGATCGAAGTGACATTGACATTGAACGATTATAACCTTACCAAATTAAGTAGTATGGTTTTATATGCAACTCATGTACATCCCAGAATAGGTTGGCTATACTTGACCTTGACATACATTCATTCATTAGACGTAAACATCAAAATACGCCCGAAACCCCCGAGCGGTTTTGGCCAGTGTAGCGTTTCGGCCGAAAAACCGCTCGGGGGTTTGTAGGCCAGTTGAGAAGTTAATAAACAAACATATAAAACAAACATACCTGGAAAACGCTTTCAAGGGGTAGTTTTTCCTAAAAAACTAAAACACGTGCCAGAATAACGTAGCACCATAGGAGAAGCCCAGGGTTTTCAAGGATGACAACTCAGGAATAGACTACTCTCGGAGGGTCTAATAACATATTAAAAATATATTTTTTTTTTTCGATGTATAGCGTTTTTGTGTCCATTTTTACTGACCAAATTAAAAGAAAAGTAAGCATATTTCGAAAATTATAAGTCCTATCAACATACTTCCAAGACAATTATTATAGAGAATTTAATGAAGAACAAATTGGTCATTGACAGTTTTGATGTGGCTTTAATCGTTTTTATAATAAAATCAAAAAACTCATTAGGGTTGATACAAAACAGGGTCGAGGGGGCGTTAAAATCACTTACAGCTTCTAAACTATAAGTCCGATCTACATACTTCCAAGGAGATTGTTGTAGTGAGTTTAATGAGGATCATATTGCTCATTGACAGTTTGGTTGTAGTTTGAACCGTTTTCATACAAAATGCAAAAAACTCTAATTTGGCACAAAAAGGGGGGGAAAAGGGGGGAAACAATAATTTCTCGACGTGCTTCCATATCAAAATTGAAGCACATATATGACAGCTACGTTCATGCCAAGTTTCATGCTTTCTTTACGATGGGACCATAAAACTGATTTTTGTTAGGACTGGGAGCTGCACTAGATGTAAATTGCTAGATTCAGTCGAACGAAAAAGCGACGTTGCCATTTTTACAAACATCTCAAAAATACTGTTCATGAACGGTTCATAAACCATTTATTTTTAGATACCAAAATTTTGCGATATCATTATTTTTGGGTACCGTAATTCTATTTTAAATTAAGATATCTTTGCATAAGGGTACCTGAATTTCAAGTATCCTAAAATATCGGTTTTTCGGTCCCTGGTTGCAAGAGTATATTCGAAGGATATATGCCATACGTAAGTGGTGAGTGGGCCAGGTAGGCTGGACCCTCAGGGAGCCCGTGACCTGAGTTTAAAACCCAGTGTGGCGTCACTATCCTTAAGCCACTCTCGTCCCTGTTGCCCCCTTGCTGTAATTTACTCAGCTGATTAGGGTGGCCCAGTTTGAGAGTTGGCGAGTCTCCGCCTGCCACTTTTACATGTTTGTTGAACATTGTTACGGCAGGTGCCATAGTACCCATAGTTCCCCAGTATCCAGTCCACTACCATCCCATCACAATAGCCCAAGTAGTAGTTTTCTCCTGTAGTTTAACAATAGTTCTATTCAAACCGGAGGTTGTCCTTGGCTGCATTTTATAGTGCAGACAGGGATAATCGCCGGTTTGATGTTCACATCATACTTTGCCATTAAACTTGTTATTGTAAAGGGCCTCTACGTGTTGGCTTCGGCCCCACGCATGCCTTCCAAAGGTCCGGGACTCCATAGTCCCGTGATATAGGACATATAACAAACAAATAATAAATAATAATAATAAGCCCGCAGGGCACCTTGAAGCGAGGTGATGGGGAGTAACGACCCCGCGGTCCCGAGTTCTCCAGGGGGAAGTCACCGTTCCTCATCTCCGGCTTGCCTTAGTTGGCTGGTCGGAGTGAACACTGACGAGGAAGCGGTCCCCCACCTCTGGCTTGCCTTCACCGGCCGTCCAGAGTGGAGTCGCATGGGTAGAAATACTCGAAGGATGGATGCCGAACGTCAGTGATGAGTTATTGGCCCGCTCGCTTGAACTACCAGCGATGACTTAAAATCCAGTGAGGCCTCTCCATCCTTCAAGCCACTCACGGTCCTGTTGCCCCCTTGCTGTAATTTACTCGGCTAATTAGGGTGGCCCAGTCTGAGAGTTGGCGAGTCTCCGCCTGCCATTTTTTACGTGTTTATTGGACATTGTTACGGCAGGTGCCATAGTATCCATAGTTCCCCAGTATCTAGTCCACTACCATCCCATCACAATAGCTCAAGTAGTGTTGTCCTGTAGATTATCAATAGTTTTATCCAAACCGGAGGTTGTCCTTGGTTGCACTTTATAGTGTAGACAGGAATAATCGCCGGTTTAGAATCCACCCCATTGTTTGCTATTATACTTGTTATTGTAAAGGGCCTCTACGTGTTGGCTTCAGCTCAACGAACGCCTTCCAAAGGTCCGGGGCTCCATAGCCCCGTGATACAGGACGTATAACAGACAAATAATAATAATGTGAAGGTGCCTTTGAAAAACCTTTGAATGACTTTTATTACCCGCCAGTACCTAAATTGAATTTGGTAAAACTTTCCCCCTAGTAGTAAATACCTGTTCAAGAGCTCTCCAGATTTCATCATCGCTGTAAGCATCGAAAGGATCTAAGTTGTAGCGTAGAGTGCCCGAGAACAGTACCGGCTCTTGAGGAATTATAGATATCCTGGATCTCAGCTCCTACAAAAACCAATTACAATTAGAAATAAACCCCATCAACAGAATCATAAAATATTCTAGTACCTACTTAAGTGTTGTTCCATTATGATCGAGTTACCATAAATGGGTGCGGGATGCCAATGAAGGCATTATACCTAAATGGAATGTTTGTCTAGAAAGCTTTTCGCCATAAGCGAAAGATGCCACTGAAGTATACTTCAATAATAACACTAGCCGCGGTCATGTGGGTACGCAGGTTCCATGGTTGGCCTGCGCATCCAAGGCGCTAATATTTCTTAACAAATCTTGGTGCAGCACGTGCTGATGTTTATATTGGGGCAACAGCATGAAGCATTATACTGAAGCAGAGTGCCTGAAATGCTTACCGATTTAGAAATATTTTTCGTGTCAATTCCATCTATTTCAATAGCGCCTTCAATGTTATACAGCCGGAACAAGGCTGATACTAGAGAAGATTTTCCTGCGCCTGTTCTTCCAACCACACCCACCTAACAAATATAATTAAAAAAATAAATAAACAAATTATAATTATATTTTTCATCATACTGAATCATGCGTAAATAAATAAATCAATAAAAATCGAATTAGTTAGGTGTATGTACACAGAAAAAAGGTTTCTTGAAACAAAAAATAATCTTCTCATAGACGCTAAAGAATATTTTCTTGATTTTAGTCAATGTTCTTGATATATAACGAATATTGCTTTTAAATTAAGAATGCTGCTTATCTTTTTAATATTTTTTTTACTAAAATCAAGAAATTATTCTCTAGCGTCTATAGGTAGAGGATTATTTCTTGCTTAATAAAACCTGTTTTTCTGTGTACTAGGTACTTGCCTTCCAACCACTCGCCACATCGAAATTAACGTTTTTCAGCACTGGTGGATTTTCAGACCCATATTGTAAATATACACCGGAAAATCTGATATTCCCTTCAGAAGGCCAATGTTTCGGAGGAGTAAATGCTAAAAACCAAAAGAATTTTTTTTAAACTACCATGGTCATTTTCACTATTAAAGTTATTTAAAACGGGATAGGTTCGATTCAATTCGACCCGTATGTTCTAAATGTAATTTATATTCTGTGGAGCTCGATATTTCGATGTTGACCAACAACCACAACAAACATTTTGAACATTTTTTTTATTGACACCACTTTTGTAAATATCCCGTTTAAAATAACTTTAATAGTATCCAAACAAATAAGTTCAACATCTGTTCAGGTGAAACATTGAAACCGAACGTACTTAATTAGTACTCTCGGTCTACAAGGCAAGGTTCGCAAACTCTTTTAGAGAAACGATTTTCAAATCAAAACTCTTTACTTCATAAAATGGCCACAACGACTAATTATTATTATTCTTCATTCCAATTCAGAGCTCAGAAAAGTTTTCAACTAGGGACTGGGCGGGTGGGACCTATATCATCGAATGAATAGAATCAACAATAATGATCGAACTTCACTTCTAGAAGTTCGTTTGACGCTTTTTACCGCTGTCATAGATGTTGTCTTCAACAGGCAACTCCGTGTATTCCAGCACTCTTTCCACTGCTGTCATCTTTCCAAGGAACTCGGCGGTAAAGTTTGCAGCCATTTGTAATATCGAAATCAGTGTCAATGATTGCGATATTGCCAGGGCCACATTACCCACTGGGATTACAGATGCTAAAAAGAAAGAAAATTCATTACATCATCCTTGCTCGAAAACGGTCACTTTGGATCCTTATCTATGACATAGGTAAGTAGGTTTATCTAAATATCTTTGATAAGAATGTAAATATTTTTTTGTAATTTTGGCTATAAATTTCTTAATTAAGTGTTTGTTTGTAACATAAATTCTATTCAATAATGTAGGTACCTGATGAATATTTGCACGTTTTCGTGTATCCTGTAGTTGCAAATCTATATGTAACGGCATCACGCGTGGCTGGACCAATTTGGCTAATTATTTTTTTGTTGTGTTTGTTATTGTCAGATTTCAAATTTCAAATTTCAAATTTCAAATTTCTTTATTTCTTTCAATGCTTATGTATTTACATACACATGATCACTTGAAATAGTCTTACAAACTAAGTTAGGATGTGTGCCTTCGGAACGCGCCCACCAATGAGAAGAAGGCACAAGAAACTCATGGGGTTTTTTTTTTATGTGATCACGCTCACAAAGGTCAATATTACAAATATTTGAAGGTATTATTTGAAATGGAGCAATTAAAGTCACATCCATGGATTCTTATCATTAAGGTACGAAGAGGTATCATAGTATGCCTTACCGCACAATTTATGCTTTATAAAAGTTTTGAATTTGTTAATGGACATGTCATATACATCTTTAGGTAATTTATTATAATAGAGCACACATGTACTATTAAACGACCTGCTTATTTTCCGGAGCCTACTACCGGGCAAGGTCAGCTCATCCCTGTTTCTTAAGTTGAAATTATGAATATCGCTATTTTTGCGAAAAATATCAGGATTTTTGTGAACGTAGAGCAAGTTTTCGTAAATATATTGTGAATAGAGCGTTAATATATTTATCTCTTTAAATTTTTCTCTAAGTGATTCCCTGGGGCCCATCTTATAGATAGCTCGGACAGCTCTTTTTTGTAATATAAAAATAGCATCAATATCTGCAGCACACCCCCACAGCAGGATGCCATACGACATGACACTGTGGAAGTAGCTGAAATAGACTAGACGAGCAGTCTCAATGTCCGTGTATTCGCGAATTTTCTTAACGGCGTAAGCGGCAGAACTAAGTCTATTGGACAATGCTTCCACATGCGGGCCCCACTGAAGCTTAGCATCTAAAGTTATACCTAGAAAGACAGCCTTACTGACTAATTCAACTTCCTCATCATTAATCTTTACAACAGTTTTTACTTGTTTTACATTTGGAAGTGTGAATCGAATTAATTTAGTTTTGGATCCATTCAGTAATAAATTATTGGAGTTGAACCAATCAACTATTCTAGAGAGAGCATTGTTCACATCGTCAACGTTGGACTGACGCCTTTTAACCTTGAACACCAAGGAGGTGTCATCTGCAAACAACACTATCCCATGGTTGTCCCTTACAAGGTAAGGTAAGTCATTTATATAAACTAAGAACAAGAAAGGTCCTAATATGGATCCTTGAGGAACCCCCATTAATATCGCAGATCCGGGAGATCGTTTTCCGTTAACATCGACACACTGGACCCTACCACTCAGATAAGAAGAGATAAGATCCAGGGCGCCGTTCCTAATACCGTAGTGGTGTAGTTTCATGATCAATGTTTTATGTTGAACGCAATCAAATGCCTTGGATAAGTCACAGAATATGCCATACGCATCATGCGACTCCTCCCAAGCATCAAATATATTTTTAATTAACGCTATCCCCGCATCAGTGGTCGAGCGCCCCTTACTAAAACCGAACTGTTTACTATGTAAAATATTATTATCATGAAAATGTTTAAGTAGTTGATTTAAAATAAGTTTTTCAAAAATTTTACTTAACGTGGGTAGCACTGATATTGGTCTAAAATTGGAGGGGTCTGAGGTACTACCAGATTTAAACAGTGGAACTACTTTACTCAATTTCATTAAATCAGGAAACACACCACAATCTATACATCTATTAAATACAATGACAAGTTCCGGTATAATGAGTTCAATAATTGATTTAACAATCGGAACG
Organism: Idaea aversata; assembly: GCA_907269075.1. Lineage (NCBI taxonomy): Eukaryota > Metazoa > Arthropoda > Insecta > Lepidoptera > Geometridae > Idaea > Idaea aversata. The sequence continues at coordinate 9,089,421 of OU026084.1, forward strand.
GAGATCCCCCATAGATCTTTAGTTTTCTTAAGATTTATTTGCTTAAGCACTACAATAATGTCATGATTTGTAACATATTGGAATTGAAATATTTTATTACAATTTGGTACATTGGTTTTTATTAAACTTTCTGCAAGGGGGGTAGAAGATTTTAAAGCCTTCGTCAAAGTAATAGCCACATTACTGAAAAAGTTTTCAAACTCATTTGCGATATCTTGATTATTATTAGTTATGTTTCCATTAATACTTAATTTAAACTCGGTGTCTTTGGCTGCGACTCTCCCTGTTTCAGCATTAATTACTTTCCACGTAGCTTTAATTTTATCAACACTAGTGTTTATCACAGATTTTATTGAGAGAGATTTAGCCAATATACATACCTTTTTAAATATCTTTGAATAGTTTTTAACGAAAGCTCCAAACTCCTCTGATGTATTAATCTGTCTTTCCGCGTATAACTCATACAGTCTTTGTCTACTTCGATGAATACCAACCGTTGCCCAGTCACTAAATTCGCGTTTGTCGGAGACCACTATGGTTCTGGGCGTAAAGATAGACTGAAATTGGGCATTAAGAATCGAAAAGAAGTTACTGTACAATACATTTGGATTTGTATCACAAGGCAAAAAAGGTAAAACGTTGGCCAAACCCAATTTAAGTCCCTCCAGACGAGCAGCAGTCACTGGTACATACGTAATTTTCCTTTTTGATATTGGTTTTATAACAATTGCAAATTCGACAAACTGACCACTATGGTCCGATTCCAATTTCTCAATAATAGATTTGCTAATCGTGGTTATATTATCAGTAACATAAATATTATCAATACATGTCGCAGTAGTGTCAGTGGTTCTAGTAGGCTCCAGAAAGACGTTAGATAAATTATGTGATTTATACAAATTTAGAAGTTTCGTGGAAAAAGTACTTACTTTTAGTAAATCTACATTAAAGTCACCGCAAACAAGCAATTGTTTTTTTGATTTAGTCAATTTTGTTAACATTTCATCTAATATATCAATAAATTCTTTAAAATTATCAAAAACAGGTCGTCTATATACACATACTACTATTAATTGCTCCAGTTCTACACAGGCTATTTCCGTTACGCATTCTACAGACATAGACACGACATCTTTTCTTTCTTTATATTTTAAGTGTTTATTCAATATTATAAGAGACCCCCCCTTTGTCGTATTTACTCTACAGAATGCGCTGCCAACCCGGTGGTTGCTGAAATTGAACATGAGCTGGTGAGCCCGGAGATGGTGTTCTGTTATGCATACAATGTCGATATCCTCAGCGTTCATGTACAATTCCAGTGTTAGTATTTTGCCCTCTGTTAAAGTATAAATATTTTGATGCACAAGGTTAATATTTTTTACATAATTTTTATTTACTTTATTTATTTTAGGGCATTTATTCCAGCAATCATTATTATTTGACTCGTTTGACAATGAAATCAATAACTGGCTCATATTGTTATCTAAACTTAATATCTCATTATTATTATTTTGCAAAGTGCTAGAGGATATCTCCATTGTCTTAAAACTACTGCAAGAGCGTACCTCCTTTGTCTGATTATTTAATTTAAATTAATCGGATAAAGACAACTATCCGCAGTCTGAATAATATTTATGTCATTTAACTGCGCAAAAGGCGCAGTATATGTAGCCAAATTCTTGGCTGTAAAATTAAAAAAAATAACATAGCGAAGATGCTATCTGTCTTTTGATAGAATCCGGAAGCTTGTGCTTTCCCTTCGTCAAATAATAAGTATTACTAACAATAGGATTAGTGTCAATAACATTGAACTTTTTACTATAACATGATATAGTGTTCAATGCTAAATTTAAATTATGTCTAAGTGTATTTTCCGCAGCTGGCAAGTTTTTACAGTAGGGGAGTGTAAACATTACAATATTGTCTATGTTCAAGGAGCACAAAGTATCACAATATTTCAACATTTCCTGTTTGCTGACACTTCCCCTATTTCCAATAAAAATAATTAAATTATCATTTTTTTCAAATTTATAGCTAGTTATTCTTTTCATAATTTGGTAATAGGATGCAGAAGGCATACAGTAATTTATAAAAGACTGTCCCTTTGAATAAAAGTTTAATTTTGAGCCCATGTCCATTCCAATTTCATCGCTAAACATGATTGTTTGATTTTTATTATTAATTATTTGAGAACTTAAATTAGAAGATTTACATAATAGCTGTGAACGGTCACACAGCTGCTCACTCGATAAGGAAGGTGTATTCAAAGGCTCGGGCTGGCTGCAGCGGTCACAGCCATAACTTGTTTTGTCTGCCAAAGAGTCAAAACGGTCCACATAGTCAGATGTTGAATTAATAAGTTTACCCATTGCCATTGAATATTCCCTGATAATTTGCTTTGATTTATCATACATGATAGTCACTGATTCGAGTGAGTCCTGCAAGTGTCTAAGCTTAATTTGAAATTTATTCGTATCGGCTGCATGTTGCCTTTGATAATTTTCTAATTCTAACGTGCATAAACTCAATTTATCTAATAGTTCCAATCTATTTTTACAATTTTTAACGTTTTTAGATAGTTTTTTATGATTTTTGATTAAATTTTTATTTTTTCTAATAAATTTATTAATTTTTACAAATTTTTTAAGTTTTTTGCTGCTGCAAAAATCCAAATGCACCTTGGCTGACACTGAATGGCGTAGGGGAGTGTCGTTAGTGAGATCAATAATGTCTGTGTGCATAGGCCTTGGAGCAGCAACCAACTGCGGGGACCTCCCTACGAGCTCGTCAAATAATGATTGATTTTGTTGTGTGGTAATTTCCTGGGTGGCTGCTTCAAGGTGTGAGATATGTCGATGGGCCTCACAGAGCTCCTGTTCCAGGTCAGATATGCGTCGTAAAGCCTGCTCGTATTCTGCACTACAACTATCAAACCTATCTAACAATAGTTGGAGGTTATCCCGCTCTGTAGTCACATCTTCTAACTTAACATTTATTTGTGACAATTGGTTTTTTAATTTCCCGTTTTGTTCTATTGTACAGAAGAAAGTAAAATTATGAAAATAGAATTGACATTATAATTCTTTTGTTTAGTACGTATGTGCGAGTAGCTCTGGGTCACGTGGGGTCCAGCTAATTGGTATTCAGACTATACACAACATACTTCATTAACTTGACTTATAAAAATAATGGATAGGTAATCATACTTACTGAAATCAACAATGAGGAACAATCCAAGAATTAAAGCTACGTACACTTGACAAATAGCGTCAAGATACATGCCGAACGCAGCTGATCCACCCACGTATGTATAATATGCTCTCGTATGCAAATCCTAAAAAACAATCTTCAGTTTTATAATCTACTAGCGACCCGCGACGGCTTCGCACGGCTATATTATGCATGTATTATACATATAAACCTTCCTCTTGAATCACTCTATCTATTAAAAAACCCATAAAAAACCGCATCAAAATCCGTTGCGTAGTTTTAAAGATTTAGGCATACATAGGGATATAGGGACATAGGGACAGAAAAAGCGACTTTGTTTTATACTATGTAGTGATGATACATATAAAATGTCTTTAAATAATATAAAAGAAAGCCGTGTTAGTTACACCATTTATAACTGGAGAACGGTTGGACCGATAACGATGAAACTTAATATGTAGATAGCTGAAGTCCGATATATATTTATAATCAGGATCTCGGAAACGGCTTCAATGATTTTCATGAAATTTAGTATGCGGGTTTTCGGCTCAAGGAATCGATTTATCAATCAAGGTTCCAGGTTCGAGAAAAGCTGGGTTCCCAAGATATACCTAGCATTTGAAGCATTTGAAACTATCAGCGCCATGAACCACGAGGAAATTTTTAATCGGTTTTTTTTTTTCAAAAATGTTACTTTTTGCTATACACTAAAATTACGTTCTGCGCATTTCCTAAGTAGGTGTACTGGAAGAAATTTATTAAGATACCTGAGCATTATCAAAATTTGCAAGGAGTCTGTTCTGTGAATTAGAACTTCGAATAGTCGATAAACCAGTAATAGTAGAGTTGAGCATTCCAAAAACGGGACTTTTCGCTGTTGAAAACAAAAGAATTCATTAAAATTTGTATTTGAACAAATATATAAATCATTTTAAGTACAAAATATAAACTTACTAGTGCCTTCCAATCGCTTAACTGATTGAGCTGCGTTGAGATACCACTTGAGTAGGAAAACAAACGCAATCATCAGAACCGTAGTAGGTATAAGAGTCCATGGCAGAGCAACAGCGTTCAACACCATTATACTAACCATTGTCATATACATTTGTACTGTTTCTAACAGACTCCTCGGCAGAAATTCATCAATAGCTCCTAGGTCTTTTGAAAATCTGTTTATAACTCGACCTGTAGGCATTTTTAATCTTATTAATAGCTTTGGCCGCGACTTCGTCCGCGTAAAAGTCGAAAATGGACCAAGGAATCACGTTGTCCCATCTATATGAGACGTTAAAGTTTATACTTTGCTCCCCTTTTTATTCCCCTAAGCCCTAAGGGGAAACATTTCAGAAAATCCTTTCTTATCGGATGCCTACTTCATACAAAGAACACACGCTCCAAGTTTCCGGTATCTACTATCTGCGGTTTAGGCTGTGCGTTGACCTGTCAGTCAGTCAAGACAAAGCATTTTATATGTATATAGATATATGAAATCAAAACAGACTCCTATTTTAAATGAATAACAATTTTTACCTGAAGGATTGATATCAAAAAATCTCATGACTGTTATAATGAGTTTTCTGTAAATAGTGTCGTGAAGATTCGCAGATGCTCTTGCTGCCATCGCAATAAAAGATATTATTCTAAATTGTGAAAATACTATCAAGGTGAGCAGTACACTTCCGTACACAATTAGATATTGCCCAGTGGTTAATGGTCCAATTTGTGTGTCCAATCCAGGTGCTGAAACGATCAATTAAAATATTTAAAACAAAATCCTTACTAAGATGCGCAATATTTTATAAAAGCTACCTTTGCACTACTAATGTTCCAAGAACAATGACAAATAGTCTAAAAAATTTCAGAAATAAGAAAATGTCTATTAAAGAAAATGCATGTCCAATCATAATAAACATGCTATACTAACCTAAAATCTGGCCGTCTCCTAAGTTTTGTTGATAATTATCCACCTGGTTAGTCCTGAAAATAATAAAATAGTACATAATTTCGAAATCCGTAATAATTCCGTTAGTTTCGTTGTCAAATTCGATAGAATATAATCATACTTTGGGCTTGATATTAACAGAAACAAGAATTTAATTAGATCTATAATATTGTCTAGCCAACGCCAGACATGGACAAGGAAAAGTATGGTAAGTATCGGAGCGAGGCTTCTTTTCTCAAAACAAGAGAGTGATTACTTTTTACCTTTTGAGATACTTCCTATCTAAAAATCTTAAAAACAGTGAGTGGGTCGTTTTTTTTGTATATGTATATGTATGGTCGGCTGCATAATTGCAGACCCACCGTAGAGCTCTAAAACGGCTGTCATAGGAATGTTTTCAAAACAAGCAAGATTCCAGACGCCTGCTTTGGTTAAAGTTTAAAGTCTTCTAACTCATGAATTTGTCAACCAAAAATTAATAGATTGGAAACATTCCAATAATAGTATTTTTAGAACTCTACCGGGGGCTACAATTATTATGCAGCCGACTGTATGTATATAATAAATCTATAGATCTGTATCTACTTAATTATTCAACATAAGTCTTAAAATTTTAATTGAAATTAATAATAAAAATAAAAAATCAAACAAAATGTATAATAAATCTGTACCTAGTTGTAAAATATCTAAGGATCTTCTTAAAATCGGTAGCAAATACACCTAAAACTAAAATAACAAAATTCAATTTACAACGTACGTACCAAAAACTGAGCCAGTAATCAGTGGTAGTTCCAGCCGCTTGACATATTGCCAATATCAATACAGTTAGAGCTATTAAAAATACAGATTTGACCGACTTGAAGTATTGAACAATAACATCCCATTTAAGGTTCCCTTTAGCTCTTTCTTCTGCTGTTTGCACTTGTTCTTCATTCGATAGGTTATCATCATCTTCTTCTTTTTCATATAACTTAGATACAGTTCGTTTAACTGACAAGTCCTTCTGAAATAATATAATTCATATCTGTAGGTATGTACCTCAAGAAGAAATTAATGGTCTTATGAGATCCTGACCATGTTTTTTTCAGGAAAAAAAGCGAATAAATATCAAGTACTAAATGGCTAGTATAAGAACAGAAATATATAAGGGTATAAGGTAACTGAACCGTCTCGTCGTCGCGTCTCGGTGTGCTAGTCCAACTCCCACTTGACCTTATTTTTATTTACATTTGTAAGTAAACTTAATACATACTTTATCTACCACTGTTGTTTGACTTTCTTGACGTTGCAACAACTTAGAGAATTCCTTTCCATTATTAACCAATTCATTGAAAGTACCCTTGCTCTCAATGCTTCCCTTTAACAAAGTATAAAAATTAATAAATCTCTCGATATTGCTTAATGATTCAATGTGAAGTTTTATTCAGTTAAAACTCATTCTACCTCGTTCATTATAACGATTTGGTCAGCTGCCTTGAGGTAGTGTATCTGGTGAGTGACAAGGACACATGTCCGTCCTTTCAGGTATCCGTTGATGCAGCCCTCGAACAACAGCCGGCCGACATTAGCATCCACCGCCGACAGGGGATCGTCCAACAAATAGATATCAGCCTGCAAAGATTGTATACACAAAATTTTATTGTCTAGCCTTCGGTGCTAAAAATGAAATCCAAATCCAAGTGAGCATAGCTACTTTATCATCGCGCACTGCTAAAAATAACATAGCAAAACAACTTACTAAGTTTATGTGTAAGTTTAAATTAATTACAATATTGATTTGATAGTAATAGATACAAATGTTTGAGTGAAATCTTGCTGAGTTTATGTTTAGTCCAATCCCTAGAAATAAGTTTGAAATTTATTTCAACTGAGTTGCCATGCATAAAGCAGAGGTTTGAGTTTAATTCGAGCTGTTCCGATTCTAGCCGGCAAATCAATAGGTCATAAATTATTTATTCGGATATTTAAAACCGCTTGCTCAGTCCAGATCAAGGTATCGTGGTTTGTAAAGGGAATCGGCGTTTTCTTATGCTCATACTATTTTCTTATAACCATATGACTACAAAGATACACATGATTAGCGTGGGCGAGTGGCGCTACGAGCACTACATGCATCACCTCTCGTTAATTCTTTCGCCTTATGCTTATTGAGCTCGCAATAAGGGGCTCGCAGTGCGCGTTTCGTTGTCTTAGGACGTTTTTAGGTATGGACCAATAAAATCGCTTGAATTTGTGAGTGTTCTCTAAAATCTAAAAGGCCATCAGTTCTTTACAAAAAAGATCCGTTTAGGTTCATAATGTTCAATTCCCAAAATGTTCAGAGGGTGCAAATTGTCCATATCCCAAAAAAGGCATATACCAGAAAGTCCATATCCCAAAATATTCATTTCCCAGAATGCAGTGCTACGTTCACGCCGAACATGTGCATTCACGATACGTTTATCTGAAGTCAGCTTAACTCTTTTAAACGTTCGTCGCACCGAAGATGTACTGAGGGGCCTCTCGAGCTTGGTGGCCCCCACGTGTATTGCCTATCCTGCCTATCTCTACGATAGCTACTCAACTGATTACATTATACGAGTATGTACTTCTTTTATCAGGTGTTTGCCTACCTCACGGTAAACAGCTCTTGCTAGGTTTATCCTGGCCCGTTGTCCTCCGGAGAGAGAGACTCCTCTCTCGCCGACCAGCGACTGGTCACCGTACGGGAACTGCTGGAAATCCGGCAGCAAGCAGCATACTCGACATACCTAAACATTCATATTGTTAAATACGCACTTTAAGAGGAAAGGGTACCGTGGGCTCTTTCCATGCAAACTATTACAAACGTAGTCTACTGTTTTCTCCCTGGATAATGACACTAGAGCAAATATTTTTGGTGCATAAAACTTATAACTGCCATGAACATGCCCCTATTTTTTAAGCTATTGCATAGCTTTTATCGCAGGCTTTGAGCGCGGCGACCAAATCAAGTAATTCCGTAACGAAAATAAAACCTAACACCCCCCCACTATGCCTACCATGTAGCTCGGTTTTCTATTTTTTTAATCTTAATCTCTATGATAATTAGAAAATGAAAAAAAAACAAAACATATGGGCATAGTCATGGCAGTTATAGGTTTTATGGCACAAAAATATTTGTGCTAGTGTCATTATCCAGGGAGGAAACAGTCGACCACGTTTGTATGGATGGAGAGAGCGCAGGTAAAAATATTTGTGCTAGTGTCATTATCCAGGGAGGAAACAGTCGACCACGTTTGTATGGATGGAGAGAGCGCAGGTACCCTTTCACCTTAATAACCCAAAGTATATTATTTTCTAACATGCCTCTTACCTCTTTATACTTGACAGACTCATAGGGTAAACCAAACAAAATATTTTCTCTAACTGTGGCTGGGAACAACCAGGATTCTTGACATGCATAAGATATTCGACCCTTTACATTCACAGTACCCTCACTCGCTGCAAGTTCTTTCAACAGCAGCTGGAGTAAGGAAGACTGAAAAAAGATAAATTATAAATAGATAAAATAAAGTTTATTTCACCCCACAATAAAAACAAAAAGGTACTTATGGTACTAAGAATTATTGTGGAACGCTGGTGTCCGAGGTAGGCGGAATGCCTGTATTACGAAAGAATAACGAGGTAGAATATATTCTTTACCCCTATATTCCAATCTGTTTGAGCTAAACCGAAATCGAGTATGACTTTTAGTATTGTATTACAATAATTCACCTTTCCAGAACCAACAGGTCCAATAACAGCGCATAAATGACCCTTTTCAATACAAAGTGTTATATTTTTCAGTGTCAGTTCGGCAGCTGTCCAACGTGCGTTGACATTTGATACTTCTATAGAAAATTCATCGTTGGGCACGTTTTCTTTTGCTAATTCTATAAAAATAAATTTTACGTATTATCCGTACTTTCAAACTTATTATTTTTCATTTATTGAAAGTAAATCCCTACTTTCGTTTCCGATCGGATCCGTTGAATCCGCTTTTTTTTCATCTGATTTCATTTCGTCTTTGAATTGCGCTGGTTTTTTTTCATTCAATGGTTCTATCGTTGCTATATCATCTCTTTCCGCTGTCAAACAAATAAATCAAGGTCGCTTTGTACTCTAAACATCACCATAGAGGCAAGAAAAGAGGCATAGAAAATCAATAGAGTGCGTTTCATCAAATAGTTACTCCGCCGCCGGCATGTTGGCTCCCCTGTCTTCCTGAATACAAGTAAGCGCATTCAAGGTATTAAGGCAATACTTATTTACTGCCAACATAACGGCATTGGCACTATTTTATGAACCATTCTATTTGTTACTCAAATTAAAATCATATTATTATCTCCATGTAAATGGGCCGTAAATGCACTCTTCAGAAATAATGTTTTCGACCTTAGTTACACAATGTACAAAACTTACGCATGGTTAAAAAGTTTTGTATACGCTCCAATGAAACTACGGTTTCTGTCAAGTTTGCAACCGCATAAGGAAGGAGAAACGTCAAATCCATTTCAATTATCGCTATGTATTGTTGAATAGGATAAATCTAAAAATGGAATCAGATAAAATTAAATACTTAATCTCTATTCAATGCATACGCTTCAATTACAATTACATATTACAAGTTAATTTGACAACTCGCGGCGCCTGCGGTTTGACCCCCGACTCCAGGGTATATTGGGATCAAAAGTAGCCCAATAAATCAATGTATCTTCATATTCAGTTTCACCAAAATTGGGTAAGTAGTTTCTGAGCTTATTCGTTACAAACAAACATAAAAATAACAATAATATCCATGTTCTGTATTACTAGCTTATTATCCTATTACTAGCTGCGCCCGCGGTTTCACCAGACGTAAGTTCCGATCCCACAGAATTTCGGTATTCAGTATTTAGTCCTTTTTCATCCCCTAAACTACCACTACGCTGATTCCAAACCGGTCCAGTCGTTTGACCGCGAAGAGGGAAAATAAACAAACTTTCGGATTTAAAATATTAGTTGGGATTATGATTATGAAGAATTAGTGTAGATAAAGGATATTGTAGATAATTTACTTACTGTAGTAGCAGTAACTATGTCACCAGACAGAACAATAGTCAAGCAAGTAATATATATAATAGATTTTTCACTGAATAGCATGAAACCAAGGAATACACTTCGAACGAAAATCGACTTCCTTAAAGCGGAAAGCTCGAGAGCTCTGACAGTTTTCACAACCCCCTGGAAAGGTTTCTCCCATGCATACATTTTGATAACCTGCAACCACAATATTTAATCACAATTACAACAATAATAGCAGTGTTTGCCTAGTCGTAGATACCTCGACTTTCATTCCTAAGGTCGCTGTTTCGAATCACGATCGACCGTGCAACAATTTACTTACGAAAAAAATATGTGCGGTAATTGACATTGATCTTACGATGAAGGTAAAACGTCGTGATGAAACCTGCGGCTTAGTTGACTCCAGAAGTATTGACAAGTTATTTCAACTGGACACGGTCGTGTAGTATAGTAGAAAGTGGTATAGTTGCAGGGCAAGCCTACTCCAAAAAGGTCCAACTAAAAGAAGTCTAATTGCGGAAACAGCAAGTACAAATCCAAATAAATGATTTATGAATAAAAAATTTGATCTAGTATTAGATTGTTTTATACCTGAATGCCTCTAATAATTTCACTCATCAATTTGATTCTTTCATCTGTTCTCGCTGCAGTTATGCGTCTTATCGTGGCAGCAAACCTTGTTAGGAAAACTGAAATAACATGACAATATTATTTAAATACTAAAACAATAAAATATAATAGATAGGTACTATAAATACAAATTCAATACTTACATTGTATCGGAAGGAGCAATAGAATGACAGTAAAAAGCCCTACAAAGGGTGCATATCCAGCAATATTGTACAAAATATAGAGGATAACAGCAGTTTGAATCGGAATAAACCACAAATGATTCAAAAACATGAATGCATAGTCAAATCTTGCGACGTCGCTTGACATCATATTTACTAACTTGCCACCGGCCATTTCATTGATAGAGACTTGGCTTATTTTTAACAGCTAAAATAGAAATAACAATTAGTCACCTAAGTATATGTATGTATCTACAAACATACCAGATTTTTCTTATTATTTGTAAAATCACTGTTTTTAAAATGTGTTTTTTATGAAATGTACTTTAATTCTCAGATAAACGATTATGAAGTACTCCAATAAACTTCAGCCTATTAATTACAATCTTCTTCAATTTAGCATCTGGCTTATATTGTAGGTACTACTATGTCATGAAATTACATGTAATAAAGTAAGTACATATAGTGTAGTAGTACCTAAGTACCTAAATATGTATTGTTTATGTAGGCTAGTACTTAGTACTACTTTCTTATATAAAATATATTGATATCTTCATTACCATCTATTCTACTATTTGTATATCAATTAAAATCTGCGATTTCACTTGCGATGGTAATCCTCAATTCCGTGAAAATTTCAAAAATCTAATATTTAACGCTTGGGGTTGTATATTTTCAGTTCATCTGACTAACAAACTCATGTACAAAATATAAAATTAATTAAATAGTTATGTCTCATAAAGATCTATTTTTTTTCCAAATTTTACCTAATGGTAAACATTTTTGTAAACCTTTTTTGTGAAATAAAATGTATTAATATTATTTGTTTGTTATAAAATATGTCCTATATCACGGGACTATGGAGTCCCGGACCTTTGGAAGGCATGCGTGCTGGGGCCGAAGCCAGCACGTAGACTGTAGAGGCCCTTTACAATAACAAGTTTAATGACAAAGTATGATGTGGACATCATTTATTATTATTATTATATTAATTAATTACCAATTATTTAGTAACGTGTTAATAAATATTACCTTTCTATACATGAGCGAAGTGACCGCTATCTTAACTCGCATACCAAATCGTTCCAAAAATAGTGAATTATGTTGTTCACACATCATGTATAGGAAATTAAGACCCATAATTGCCAGAGCGTAGTACATCGCATCCAATTTACTGATGGACGATTCAGCTGACCAATAGGAAAGTAGTCGAGAAAATGCTATTGGTTGTGCTATACTGAAATTAAAGAATAAAATATTTTTGTTATGAATTTGATACAAAATGTAAGTATTGTCATTGTAAAGCAATCAAAGTTAATTACACAGAAAATAAGTGTTGGTTGCCTTGACCATTTTCACATCGCGTCGGTCGTAGCAACAATACAAGTTTATTTTGCACAATTTGTGCTAGGTAACAGCTGATTTAAATATAAAATATATTACATATTTACTACTAAAGCTATTGTTATCTTCTGAATGAGTACTTATCTGCTTATCTCTTATCACTATCTATTTATTCGAAATAAAGTCATAGTTATTTTTAAATAATATTTATAGACAATTAGGTTACCTAGTTCAACACATTCACTAAATTCGAGATGACTCTAAGACCTTATGTAGGAATATTAAAAAAACTTATTTCAATTGAGAGATCACGCTTTCTACATACGTATAACAATTCATCGTAATATATTTTTGTGTAATTGATTAATAACAGAAGATGCGGATAAATGTAAAAACAAAATACTTGTACTAACTTCACTATGGAAGCCCCTAAAATAAAGACGACTCCAGGAATATACGAGAGCCAATAGGCCCGTAGCATCGCTTTCCAAAGTTTTGGTTCTCTATTCTCATTTTTTGCTTTTCTATATTCTTCCAACCAATATCTGAAAACAAAAACGCAAAATACCTAAATTTTAGATTTAACAAATTGCTCGAATAAAAATCCTTCAATTATTTATTTTAAGAGAAATTATGTTAATTTTGTTAAAAAATTATCTTCATAGTAAGTACATTTTGAAAAGAGAAAAGGATACATTAAAAAGCTCTGGGACTACACAAGCTACGCGTCTGAAACTTTAATGGGAATTCTTTTTGGAACATAGGGACTAAAAAAGTTTTTTTTTAATTCGACTTCTTAAAGAGTAAAAGCTGATAAAGTTTGTACTAAATAAAGTGCAAAACTATGTATTTTGATTGAAAATAATGACAAAACCTATTCTGATATGATTAACTACAAATTGCGCAACATTAGGTATCTCAGTCTTGGCACTTGACACGTGGTAATGTTTATGGCGTAACAAAGTGTAATTTTCATTAGTACACTATTTACTTTAGGCTATAGAAACAAATGTGGATAGCCTTATCAGATGTTAAAGAAAAACTCAAAATAGTTTACGACTCAGATGCAGGAAAAACCAATTTAGAAACAAGAAAGGTTACCCAAATATTGTACAAGGAAATTACAGTCCTAAGTATATACGTAGTACCTACATAATATAGTACCAGTGGTTCGCTTCGAACTGAGAACCTCGCGAGTTTTCATTTGTACCAATTGTTACTTTTTAGTATAAGTACTTACTTATCGTACTTAAATATTCTTAATACGACAGTCTTTCCTGTATATTTCAGATTTATCTGTAGATAAAATGACTACTTTCAGGCCCCATCAACATGCAATCTTTACGACAAATTTTAAAAGGCCCAAACACGGCAGGTTTAATTATTTAGCTAGGTAGACTATGACTTCCTATTGATTATTTAACTGATTAAGATTAATTCTGTTGTACTTATTATACTCTTTTCATTGATCGAAAACCGTAATTCTTTCATTTTATACGCCAATCGGGCATATTTGTTTGACTCTAGCTTTCAAGAAGGGGATTAGAACACCTTCCGCCATTATTGACTGCCATATTTCCGTACCCTCCAACCAATCGTTCAATGAACGAACTTAATAAATCTACTGAATTGAATATACAACTAAAAATCATGAAGATATAAGCAACCGTAAGTAAGTAAGTATCTACTATATAAGTTATACTCGAACAACACACAAATGCCTTACCATTTCGCCACTTAAACCTTATTCACTAGCAAGTAAATGAATGATAACATGATCTGCTAAATGAATTTGAGTACTTAGAGCATGTGCTTAGAGTACCTATTTGGCTAATTACTTTTAAGAAAATAAAGTGAAGTACCTACATTATTTTCTTATGACTGATGTTTACGTAGTTAAAGATATACAAACGTAACGTACTCTATTTTATTAGTTTAAGTTAATATTTTAATATCTCTATCAAAAGCAAGCATTCCATAGTTTTTATGAAGCATATTTTAAAGTACTTTAATGAGAAGAAATTAAGATGAAAACTTATCTTACTATATCATTTAACTAGTTGTATTTTTGATACATTTTACACAATTCAAACTTGTCCCAATTAAAGCAGAGCTTCTATGACAACTACTACCTATCGAATTATAAATAAAAGTTATTAGTTACCCTTCCAAATATCCTCCCACTTTGTCGGCATTATATTTTTTCCCCGGAAAGACGAGATCTTCTTCTTCTACTTCTCTTTTGTTTCCGTTAATTAGGACAGGACACATCCACCATAGAAATATTTTAGAGAACATATTTGGTTTCTTCCTTTTATTATTCTCGTCTTTCATTTTATAATTTTTACTTTCGGTATTCAATGTCATTGTGATTGTTACGTCGTTTAAATATTTAAATTTGGTCAAACTACACTTTTTAATATTATATTTTTATAAACGATGTAATCACGACAGCACTATCGTTGTAACTGAACGTAAGACAAGCTCAACCAAACAGATATTCAACCTCGAACTGTAATAGATGATTCACTATTAAGGTTTTCTGGCCTTTTTGTTTTTTATTGCACAACGTTATACCCAGCTTTTAATTTGTCACGTGTTTATTCCCGACTTACTGGCTGCAGGCAGCGGTTTCGCCCGCGTAAGACTCCGATCGTCTTTTGTTTCCACCTTAACTTAGGAACTCGATGCAATTGCAACACATTCCACACATCGCCATCTAGCTCCAAGCTAAGTAACTAGACTTATGTTATGGGTGCTAGACAACGGGTATAGTATATATTTTCGGGTGTAGTATTTATTTTATTATAAGTATATATTTTCTTTTGTAAATATATACTTATAATAAATAGAAACAACCAGACCACAGACAAATATCTAAGCATACATACTTGTCTGAGGCGGGAATCGAACCCGCAACACTGTGTTCGGCATTCCGGCATGGTGACATGGTGCCAACTGGGTCGATTACGTCGGGAATGAAAATAATAATTTTGTTACTATTCCTAACCTAGCCTTGAGTTAGATTTTCAGGACAGGTAAGGAATAATCCGGAAATGAGGTCTAAATCCAACTAATACGATAAGTGAAACTCCTTCAAGCAAACATTTCTTTACTGATTGAGATCAAACTTGATAGAAAGCTATATTAACACTTAAATAACTTTTTTCCCACGGGATCGCTAACGCTGTTAAAACCACGGGGCGCAGGTAGTTTAATAATATACGAGACTAGCTCTTGCCCGCGACTTCGTCCGCGTAGAAGTCGAAAGTGGACCAAGGAATCGCGTTGTCCCATACAATCTTTGCCCCCCTTTTTCACCCCTTTAGGGGTAGAATACGTCATACAAAGAACACATCCTCCAAGTTTCAGGTCTCTACGATCAGCGGTTTAGGCTGTGCGTTGATCCGTCAGTCAGTCAGTCAGGACAAAGCATTTTATATGTATAGATTGGATGAATTGGATCCACTCTTCTTCTTTATGCCCTTAACCAAATTAATTTTGATTCAATGCAGAAATTCTCTAGTACTCTAGCTCATAGGATTGGTGATCGGGCTGCCAACCTTCTTGGGAATGCGGGTGGTTTTATCTGCTACCGTGTATGAGAGTCATTCGATTCTACTACACTACGGGAAGATTTATAGTAGCCCTTTTTCTGTGCAGGAAACTACACTAAACAAAAACCTTTAACCGCTTCTTAAATAAATAATCGACATAACATCATACGGCAATTAATTAGATGTGACAACATAATAATATTATTTCTAAAATATATTTTCGTAATATATTTGTGTTACAAAGGCACGTGATAATGTTATAGGGCTCGATTTTTTATAAGCAACCCTTTCCTTCGTTATTTTTGGGTTAACGAGTTAATAAACCCGCATTAGCACGTGTTAAGGAAGTTATTATGGATCATTATGCGAACTGACACTCCCGATTGTATCTAAAATAAATCTACTGTACTATCATTATAAGACTTATAGAATATCGTTGCATGTTCCTTTACTTTTAATGTATTAGAACTTTTATTTCTGGAAACTAATGTCGTCGTGGAACATATATAGACATAAGAAGACATTAAATATAAATGATGAATAGAATTTTACATTACATGTATTTATTCATTATTCAAATAAAACAAATTTAGCAAAAAAATGTAACTAAAATTTATTCTGACCAAACATACTCAAAAATAATAAATCGCTGATAGTAAATCGTAACGCTAACACCAAACAATTACTTAGGAGTATGTACGGGACATACTTTAGGAATCAAAGAGTCGCATGTACATTTTGAACTAGCCAGTTTGTTTTCAATATTTTCAACTAACATTTTAACATGACATATAGGTACCATATCACAATTACAATGTTTAAGGTGTTTTATATCACTGCTGCGGAAGCTAATATTAGTTTCACTTTTACTGGGATAATTATTATTATCCTGTAATGGAGCAGGATAGTATATCGACTTCTTACATTTATTGGGCGTATCACTTTTTATTTGTGAACAACATTCGCACCAATCTAAAGATTCTTCGTTGATCGAGTAATCAGTGTTGACGCTATTATTGTCATCGTAAGTATTTGTCATAGTATTGACTATATCAAATCGTTCGTTCAAGTCTCTCAAATGGAACTCTTCTTCCACAATTGCACTCATTCCGTTTTCACATTCATATTTGTTATAATTTATATCGTGTTGTTTTGAAACTTTGTTATTCTGTATTAATAAATTGTCAGTGACAGCAGTATAGCACTCTTTCTTTTCATCATTGTTTTTCTCATTGGTGTTGTTTAAGATATACGCTACTTTGTCCGAATAGTTTTTATTTTGCAGCGAGTTTTTCCACACATTATTTATAATTTCTTTATTTGGCTTGAATGTAGCTCTACCACAAACACATTTTCCTAATTTATTTTCACATGAACATTCAATTGTATAACCGATATAGGGTGAGTGCGGAAAGTTATCTAAACCCATTTCCACACCTGCAGTTTCGTTTTGACTGCACTGTGTTGGATTGTATTCGTACGCATCTGAGTCATAAATGCGATGTTTAGAAAGTTGTTCTTGAGTATTTTTAATCTCAGATGATTTAGCACTACGGCTTTTTTCAAGAATTGTTATGTTATTTTCATCAATGCAATGATCATTTTTTATAATTGGTCCTTTACTTAGCGTCTTTGTAATTTCATTTACTCTCCGTATTTTGGCTTTGTTTAAATCTCCGATACACGAAGCATTGTTAGTGCATCTTATGCATGGAACTGATAAGCAGCGGTCCCGTTTGCTGCCAACTTTAGTTTTACTTCTTTCGCTAGCGTCTGTGACTGTTAAAATTTTCGTTTCTATTTTATCATGATGTAATGGTTCTGGTTTCAGCGTTCTATTACTATTCAATTTAACGGAATCAATTTCTTTATGGGCACAATTACATTCATGCTCATCAGTCAATGACTGAAAACTCTGAACATCTTGAGAAACATTCGATTTTTTGATAAATGGCTGCATGGGATCACAACTTTTTGCATCTAATCCAAAATAGTCCGATACCTGTAACAGCACACTTTCTTTGTGTATCGATCTTCGGGAATTCAGTTTATCCACAAATGGTTCCAAGTCAATTTTAACATCTTTTTCAGGAGCTTCGCCACTAAAATTAAACCTTGTCCTGTCTTTTTTGTTTACGTCTTTTTTGCGTTGACATTCACAAACATCCTTGAGTCGTTTAAAATCACTTTCAATCAAATTACAAACTTTGTCTAAGACTTCTGGTAATATTGTATCTTTGTTATCTTCAACTAAAACACAGGAACACTGAACTCGTTTTATTTTCATTTTTAAGTATTCCTGTAACAGGCCATAAGCTCGGCTCCAACTCCCTTGTCCATCCCCTCCTTTTCCAGAACACTTACAAGATATTTTGTTTGTGCTTTCAGAAATTACTTTTTTCACCCTTTTCAATATAGTAGAAAATAATCTTTCTTCTTCTTCGGGAGGAATACAAGAAGATTGGCATGAAGTTTCTTTGAATTCTTCGAGTTTTTGTTTTAAATGTTCTTCTAATAAATGAAAAGCATTTTCCTCTAACTCCTTTGATTCGTCTCCATAAATGTTGTTGCAACACACACAATTTTCTGTTTCAGTTTTAGGAAAAAAGAAACTTTGCGTATCAAGTGATTTATCATTATTAGAACATTCTTGTTGAAGAGCTATATCAATGTAATTTTTTAATTCGTCAAATTCCGTAATACATTCACATGATGACATCTTATCAAAACATTGTGTATTTGTTTGATCTCTTGATTTTTTTTTATATTGCTCTGCGACACAACACACAGATACTGTTTCACCACATCCATTAATTTTGGTAGATTTAATACGATCCGGAGTCACTAAACAACCGCATTCATTATATCTATTGGTAGTATTGGTTTCATCGTTTTCTATCGCGAATCCAACATTTTGCTTATGAGAATCTACGTTAGCAAGGGTAACACCCAAAAATTTTATGTTATAATTATTATCCGAGGTAGGTCTATCGTCACTTGAATTTTTATTCGACTCCAAATCTTGGTTAACAAATTGTATAAAACATTTATTAGCATCTTTTTTTATGTCCTGTGGTGGGACAGTATTCGGATCTTTGCGCTGCGGCAAATTTGATCTTGTTTTTAGAACTTTGTCACAATTACATTTACTCGACGTTATACATTTAAATAGATTGTCAGTTAGTATAGGAGCATTAATAGGGTGACACAGTGTCGTTTTATCTTTTGGATTAGAGCATTTACAAAGATCCTCGTTACTTTTATCTAAGTTGATAGCTCCCATATATTCCGATTCCACTTTCCTAATGGAAACTGTGGATTTAGAACTAAGTTTATCATCATTAAGAGATACTTTACGATTGGTTTTTTCGTTACTTTTACATGGCTTAACAGAACACATAGATGGTGTCTTTTTCTTGTTTTTTGTAATAGAACTTGCACAACTTTTAAGTTTACATCCAGGTTTTTCGTCTTTTTCTTTTTTACTACGAGCACTTCGTAGTGATGCAGCAATACTCCGTTTCCTTTCCAAAGAATCCAAGCTACTTTTACGTGAACTTTCAGAATCAAGGTTTAAGCAATTATGTTTTTTAACACGCTTCTTCCTTTTTTTTAAATCAGTAGATGATTTTTTCTTAGTTGCTGGACATTGACAAGGTACTAACTCTGACTGACGATTGATTATTTCTTTATTTGCTTGGTTATCTAGATTAGTTTTCCATTTTGTTAAAGTGTCCAGGAGTTTATCAATTGAAGTATTCGACGGAACTCTATGAAAACAAACGTTGCCACACGTGTCTTCCACAGGATCTTGGCTACATAGGTCATCATTTTCATCTACATCTTGTGATGTTATTACATTATTTACTATGAAAGATGTTTTAGGCTTACAAATTCCATCAGTCAGTACATTACTTTGGATCTTATTTTGTTGGGTTAGTTTATTGGGTTCTTTTTGACTACATAGACAAGTATTTGTGGTGTAAGTTTGACCAAATTTTTTAGGTTTAAAATGTTTGTCGTTCCCTAAATTAACTGCATTATTAGGGGGATTTAATTTATTTCCTTTTTTATTGACAGATTCGACCTGTTTTTTCTTAAATAAACCATATTTATTTTGGGTTACGTATGAATTAGAGTTGAAACTTCTATTAAATTTTTGATCTCTTTTAAATACATTTCTATCTAAACTTGTTGTATTGTTATCTGTACTGTTATTTTCGGTGCACTGAAATAAACAGAAAAAAACTGTTCAAATGGAGTCGGACTTGTAAACCTACTTCGTAAGTATGTTTGTACATATTATTTGTATATTGGCGCCCATTCGGTATTCTGCGGCTAAGTAATTCATAGCGACATCAAAAAATTTGGCTAGGATTTTTACTTTTTTTTTTAATTGCATTCTAGGCTAACTTTCATTCACACCCTTATCGCTTACTCACCGATGCTCGTTTCACAATTTTAGCAATCTTCAATTCCATTTGTTTTAAATCTTGTTTCTTTATCGACTCCTTTAAAAAAATACACATTATTTGTCATTATGTATTTTGGTCATTATTGCTTGTTAAATATAAACTAAATACAAACGGACACGAGCCGGTTACACTTACTATTATTTTTAGATTAAAATAAATTATTTTCTCTCTAACGCTACAAAAGAAATCCAAGCTATGGTATCATATAGCCAACTACCTTTTTAAGATCTTCAATTTGTATCCGAAGCTGTGTGACGTCGTTCATGGCTTCTTTCCAAGGCGGCGGTGGTGTCTTCAGCCCAGAGTCTAACCTCGGAACCGTTTTCACCAAGCACGGGTATACAGCAGTGTCAGTATTGGCTGATATTAAAACATAACTAAATTAAGTAGGGGGTTATTTATAATAATCTCCCAAACATAAAATGACCTTCGAAACTCAAAAGGCAAACTATGTTATTGATAGTAATTCAAAATATTATGATATATTTTGAGTCTATTCATGTTACAAAGTTTCAGTAGGTCTAAGATCTAAAAAAAGTAAAATGTTGAACACATATAAATAAAATAAACTGTGACCTGGTTTGCACTCGCAGGGCGGTCGTTCCTTTTCATTATATTCCTTGACCTGCTGCGCAAATTGTTCAGTTCGCTCCTTGATCAGCTGCTCAGCGAGCTCTGTGGCAAGCTTCTGCGCGCGCTTTTCGATGGCGCGCTCCTGCCAACCTTCTTCGCTTATCGAGTCACTCGAACGGGGTGACATCTTCGCTATTGTGTCGGCACACGTCTCTCCTACCCACTAGTCAAATATTTATCACCATACTTAGTACAGAAGCAAACGCAAGATTAACGATAAGTCTAAATGAAAAAAAATATTTAAGTCAGCCCATTATAAGCTTCACTACGAGAAGAAAACTTCTTCCTCGGCAGAGGTCAGGCAATGAAACGCCACAGGTATCTAATCATATCTGTTTCCTCAAGAATGATAAGGGAAAGGAAAATTCATGTTAAAAAGCTACAAACCTTGGCATGATACTTTTCAATAGAATTTGTTATAGCAATATCAAGTTCTCCAAGCAAGAGATGAGAAAAATAGTTCTTGAGGTTCGTCTTCACGATGCTAGCGCGGTCCCAGTTATGCTTGTCCTCTAAGCACTTAAGTAGTTGACAAGGCATATCTGCAGTTGATGATCCTCCCAGCTCAGTTTGTAATCCGCTGAATAAATCTGACAGCAGATTATTCAATAATCGGCTCCTTATCGATGTACAAGAGCAGGCTTCCTAAAAAGACAAATATAATTTATATTATTCAAATTATTGTCAATACTAAATAAACGATTTTTTCGTGTCGAAACTGTTTTAATACCAATATTCTGTCTTCAGCAGTACATCGACAAAGCGCTGCGAGAGACGGTGTTCTCTTCGCTTCAACGGAAGCATCTACGGGAAGTTTACAACGGCACTGCAAGACTTTTTCCTTGAGTTCCACAAGTTGCTGTTTCTTTTTGTTTAACTCATTTGTTGCGATCTGCATGTTTCCATCGCACACCTTTTTGCAGCCTTCCAAATCCGATATCATGTTCATTTTTTCTTGCCGCATGTCGGCCAACTGTAAGGTTATATTCAAAAGTTTCGCTAGCTCTTCCTTTATTAAGTACTTGTTTATTTTTATTTGTTCATACTTTAGGTAAATTGATTAACTCACCAACTCCTTAATAAGTTCATTCTGAGCGTCTTCTGCTAACAACTGTTTAGACACTTCAGAAACCTGATCTCTGAGCCCGACGAGTTCCGCGCGCATCGCACGCTCAGCTTCGTGCGTCAACGTACGAGCCGATTCTAACTCACTCTCGACATTTAACATCTTGCGACGAGCTTGTTCTTCTTTAAACTATTGAGAAATACGAGTACAGAAAATGATACTATGCATAACCAAAATATACTACAAATCTAGCCATTAAATACCTATACCTAACGAATACTTTTCAGCTATATATCAGCATAAAATAGAATGAACTTACTACAATATCTCTATCAAGCTGAGCTGCTTTACACTGTTGTTCAGTTAGAGTAGCTTCAGTTTTTGTATACTCCTCGCTGAGTCGCTGTCTCTGACACGCTCGTTCACATACTAATTGTTTCTCAACTTGAGACAGACGGGCACGGTCTTTTTCGGCAATATCAGATTTATCTTTTAATTGCTTTGCAAAACTTATGCACGCATTCTTGTAACCGTTTCGTTCCTCTATTTGTTTTTGGATCTACAAGGGGAAAATAGAAATATTTCAAGAGAGGGCAAGGGATATTTTAAAACCACTACTAAAAGAGAAGGTTGTTATGGTTGAACTTGATCTACTTATTCGAAGTTAGTCGTAAATAGTGGGAAAAAACTGGATTACTTCAAAGTCCTTGCCTGTTTAGTGATGTCATATTCCTTCTCCTCGGAAAGGGTGAGACGTCTCTGGTAGCCCAGTTCGAGATCTTTCCAGGCGGTCTCTGCGCGCTCCAGCAGTTCGACGCGCTCGGCCTCGCGCCGTGCCAGCTTGGCAGCGCGGGTGCGTAGCTCTTTCGTAGCTGTATCCATCGCCGTCAAACGCGCGGCGCATTCCGAATCCAAGCAACATGCCTACAAAAAATATTATAGCAAAAAGTTAAAATTACATATGATTCACGAATACCGTAACTAAAATAATAACAATATAAGAACTCGATGGTGAGCCTCCACATTTGTTGCATGACTATAACGTCGGGCGATCGGTTTCTGTACATTTTATAAGTATGGCGACTAAAACCAGTAGAACTACATATTTATTAGATCTACGCTAATCCATGCCCTGAGACGCCAACTTTCCATATATTTAAGCGTCTCAGGCATTAGCTTCAATCTAATTTAGTTCTATCGTTACTCAACTAAAAAGTTGAAGACGTGCTCTTTTTTTTTTCAAAATTAAAAAATAACGACTTACCGCCTCAATTTTACTCAAAGTCTCTTGGCCTCTCGGTTTTCTAGCAGGTTGTCGCGAATTTGAATTATTTTCTATTCGCATAACTATTTTGGGTTCAATTGGTAATTTGATAACAGGACCCATTGAATAACAATCTATCTTTACAAGATTTTTTTTTGGAAGGGTGAAACTTTGTGGAATTTGCTTTGAATTATCAATATCTTTGTTAGTTAATTCAGGCATCCTTTTTGTTATATCAGAATTGACTTGATTTTCAATAAACCTGTAATAGGAGTGCGATTTAACCAAACATTATAAAACAAGCCATTTTTCTTAGCACAATTTCTATGTAAAAACCTTTGAGGGACCATAAAAAATTTCATCACAATCGGTCCAAGCGAATTTACAAGATATACCTAGGCTGTAAATGATGTTTTTCTGTATTCATCTACAAAGCAACCGGTTGACGAACATGTGGAAAGTAAAAAGTAAAAAAAGTAAAAAGTACAAAATGTTCGTACGCGCAGAGGCTGCTCGTGTTGCTGTGTCCGAGCTGTTGCCAAGCGAGTAGCGCGCACGCAAGGTGACGTTCCTCTGGATACTCCGGTATTATGGACTTTACGTCGTCGCCGTCGAGACACGCCTGAGCCGCTTTCATAGCATGCTGCAAAATAACAACGTTGCGTCTAGACAATTATATAAGTATTCAAAACAATACTTACCTGGAATAATAATAATATTAGTTTTTACATCTATATTAGATCAGGGTATTGTCTGTAGTGTTTGGTATATGTAAACGATGGAGCAGGCTTTGCACACAACCTATACCAACCCCTCAGTCGATCGTATCGAGAAGAAGAACTCGCCCATACATCTGGAGCCCACTAAGCCACGGGTTTCATCACGATGTTTGCCTTTACGGTAGGAGCAATGCTAATTAGCAAAAACATTTTTTTTGTAAGAAGAATACATTGGGGCACGCCTGGCTGGGATTCGAACCCACGTTCTTCGGAATTCGAGGTATCTACCTCTAAGTCAACACCGCTCTATCTGGTAAAGTACCAATAAGTTTAGTATTCTACCTAAGTATTAACATGCCTATAAAATTGCACATAGTCTTTTAAAGGCAGCAGGAACTATAAGTATATTCCGAACCAAGGAACAGCATTTTTCAGAACCTATTCACACTATGGATATCCTTATGATCTTTCTTTATTTTCAATAAGATTATAACCTTAATATCCATCTTCGGATTCAATTCCAAGGCTTTTGTGACATTCCAAATGATCAACGAAGTTAGTGAAGTAGATTTTTCGATGTCATCGCTTGCGTTGCTGTCTCTTTCCCTGCCACTATTGGAATAAATCTGCAAAATTTATTTTAGGTGATAGTCAGAACGTACTAGTATGAGATACTAGTTGTTATGTTTACAATGGTACATTCGTATCCTGAGATATATTATTTTTTTTAGGTAGTATATTTAACACTAGTTCACGAGTCTCTGTCATATATACTATCTTTTATAACAATATTTTCTGTATTTTTTTAAAGAAATTATCATTTTTGGTATACGTTCAACTCAAAATGGCGGATTTTGGATTTATCTAGATCATATTCATGGACCAAGCGGGTCAAGGGACCTATCTAAGCCGCCTTCCACATCAAATTAAACTTTTAAAAAATGGGTCAGGAATCCCTTGGATTTTTTTTTACCTTTTTTGTGATATCTTCTCTCGTGTCTGGATTATTTTGAATCCTTTTTTCCATTTTGAACGGGTTCCACCCAAAATTTAACCGACTTACTCAGCGATTTACCAAATTATTTGCAAGCCTGCATTTGCTGCAAAAATATGCCTTTAATTTACAATAAATGAGTTTATCTTCATAATTTTAGATCTGTGTTTTTCCTTTCATGTCAATTTTCGACAGTTAAGCGTCATCTTGTGATGAACAGTTTTGCAAGAACTAAGGTTTTAACCAATAAGTTAAATGTGTAATCAAATCAGTAACTGGCAATCAACATCAACACAAAAGAAAGTTATCCTGAAATGCTATATTACCTCCTTAATTCAAAAAGTTTCTTCTATATCTATTACCAAACGATTACCCATTGGCCATTTACATGCCCTCCGCCCAATTTTAAACTACTGAACCGATTCCGACGAAACTCGTTATGTAGATAGATAGAGAATTGGAAAGGGAGGTTTTATTACGCGGTTATCAGTTTTAAAGGTACGAACTTTAGGAAGTTAATGAGAAAATGGGCGGTAAGACAGACAATTCCATCCATAACACCTAGTAAAATACATATAGCAAAAAGGTTTACCACCTAAATAATTGCTTTCTTCAAAAAAACTTTCTTCTTTATCTCCTAGACATTACATTAACTTGGAACCCAAGATTTTATTATGTGTAGGTACCTAATTATAAACAAAACTTTAAAATTATGCTAAATATCTTTACCTATCTACTAAAATAAGAATACTTAAAAAATTTAATCAATAAATAAACTCGCTGCAGTGAAAATAATTAGATACATAATTACAGTGTCTAACTATAATATAATTTTTTGCTATGTTGTCAACGACGTGCATCAGTTTATAGATACTAGAACCATAATAAGAACCAGGCTAAAAATAAGAAGGGTCGACATCCTTTAGTGGCGCCAATGGCCGGTTCCCATAACTATGTAAACCTCTAGCTTGATTGACGCTATTTATAGGTATCCCAAGTTCCATACCTCCCTCCCTAACATATTAGTCAACGCTCAGGTTTGCCGTCGAAGGAAGACGCCACTTGACGACTGTTCTCTTCACTTATAAATAAATAATATAAAATTCTAACCATGATTCTCACGATACAAGTATGCACCTACATTATTATAAAGATAACGAACTTACAATTTGAAATTCAAATGTTAATCTTCTTTTTAATATCAAATTAAAGTACGACAGAATAATACTTAAGTGTTGAATCTGTATAAATAAAAATGAATAGCCGAAATGTATGTACGCGAATAACTTCCGAACGACTGCCACCAAAATCGGATAATTCTTTTTTTTTTGTTTTCGTTATTGACAAGACAAGTTTTGTATAAAAAAAAATTTAAAAAAAAAAATGATCGCATTGGAAACCGCTGTTTTTTTTTTAAAATGATTATTTTAAACCATTTTAATAATAAAAATAAATGAATTTTAATTGAATTGTATTATCTGATTAAAATTTTTATTATTTTTTGTGTTGCCGTAAGGCAAAAGTTAAAACACACTGCTTGATTTTAACACCTTTTATTTATTAATCAATCACTCACAGCAATACAATGTCCTAGCCCTTAACGACCTCTGTCCAGACTGCCTCGAGAGAACATCATGGCGGCATTTTTCCCCGCCTAGCGGAAGTGCCTTCAAACTAATCCAGTCGAATAAGTCTAGATTCAATCGATACCAAATCAAATAATCATAAAAATGTAATTAAATATTCTTAACTTAGTTAGTTAAATTAACCATAATTTTATAGTTCTGAAGAATGATCGATTCGATAATAAGTTATTGAATCGATTACTTCAAAACATTTCCTTAATCAAAAGAACTACTCGGTATTTATAACAAAATCATTTTAAATTAAGTTTGTAAATTAAATATTATTAATATTAGTAACAACCTAGAAGCTTTTATAAAAATTACCCTTACAGCTCGGCCTTCCTGTTCTGCGCAAGTCCCTTCGCGCTACGCTTAATTTATAACAAAAACAATATAATAAGAAAAGCTTATTATACTGTTACTGCAAAAATACATCTTATTCATACATTATTGACTATAAAAACATAAGAAAAAAAAAATATGATGTAAAGATAAGGTAACATAAAATTGTATAAATCATCTAAATTATAAGTACATTATTGAATATCTACTACATAAGAAAAAAGGTGTGCTAAAAAAACATAAGATTTTATGAATCAGTTTCGTCACGAGTTGTCTCGGCATTTGGAATTTCTTTAGAATTATTACCTACATTATTATTAGAATTATTTGTATCACAGTCATCATCGCTATTTATATTATCGTCAACGTCATCATTGTCAGTACTCTCATCGAAATTTCGATCAAAGCTCATCCAAGGTTGTATCTTATCTATTGCTACTATACCTTCGTAACGTCGGCCGTTTTTACGTGACAACGGTGTGTCTTCGACTAGGTACCTATCGTGCTCAAGTACTTTAATAATACGATATGGGCCTTGGTACTTTAGTACAAGTTTTTGAGATTGGCCATCATGTGGCACTTGCCTTTCAATGCGCACTAAATCACCTATTTTGTACTGCCTACTTGGTTTCCTACGAGCATTAAATCTGTCAGCGTCTTTTTGCTGCTGAATTTCGATACGTCTAGAGGCTTCTTCCCTAACGGTTTCTAATTCATCTGGAGGGATAACATTAATAGTATCGTTGATTATGCTACTTAATATTCCTTGTGACCTATGATTAATGGTAAAACCAAATAATAATTCAGAGGGTGACTTTCGGGTTGTTTTGTGAACAGTGGTATTTAGTCCTATTTGTATGTCGTGGATATGTTCGTCCCAAGCTCGTTCATCAAGACCGTGATTAGATGTAGCTAGGGCTTCTATAATTGTGCGATTAAATCTTTCTACCTGCCCATTTGCTCTCGGGGTCGCGACTGCGTTTAATATATGTTTAATACCATTCTCACTAATGAATTCTTTGAATATTTTGCTTGTGAAGCTGCTACCGCGGTCAGTTATTAAACGAGTCGGGACTCCGAAAACACTAATGTGATCTTTCATAACCTTGATTGTCGTTGTAGATTTTGTGTTTTTAACCGGTGTAATATTAATAAATTTGGTGAAACTGTCTATTATGACTAATAGGTAACAATTTCCTAATTTGCTGCGCACAAAAGGTCCTAGGTGATCAGCGTGAATTGTATGGAACGGGACGCTAACTTTTTCTATTGGGTGGAGTTCCCCTTCGCGCCTACCACCGGGTGCCTTATGGTGAGCACACTCCAAACAGGCCATAACGTACTTTCTTACGAAACGTCTCATCCGTCCGAACCAAAAGTGTTTCCTAATACGTTCCAAGGTCTTTTCGTATCCGTAATGGCCAACATCGTCATGATGTTTTTTAAGGATCTGCCACCGCGCCCCTTTTGGTACGACCCACTTTAGCTCGTCCCCGATAATACGGTACACGCGCCCATTCTTTAGTTTATAGTTTTTATAAACATCCGCCACGGTTGTCGTATCAGCATCACTCAAGATACTCTTAATCCTAGAAATTTCATCGTCAGCGGATTGTACGGTCGTGATCCAATCTTGATCGGACTCTATAGGTAAAACATCGATAATGTGAGACTCGCTACATGGTGGATCTACTGGGTTTCGACTCAAAGCGTCGACGTGAGTCATTTTTGTACCGGGCCTATATTCGATGGTACAATCGTACTCCTGAAGCTGTATCCACCATCTAGCGATTCGCGGGACTAAGTCTCTCTTTGTTAACGTCGATCGAATGGCATTACAGTCTGTCTGTATGATAAAATGAATCCCGATTAGATATACCCGAAACCTACTCAAAGACGCTATAATCGCTAGTGTTTCTAACTCGAAAGAGTGGTATTTCTGTTCGTCAGAAGTGGTCTTTCGACTAAAATAGGACACAGGTTGTAGCACGCCACTTTTATTCTTTTGGAGCAAAATACCAGCCAGACCACTTTTGCAAGCGTCGGTATGTAGCTGTGTCTCGGCTGTTGGGTCATATAAGACTAGTAGGGGTCGTTCGGTCAACAATTGTTTTATCCGCGTAAAGGATTTATCTTGGATATCGGTCCACGTCCAGTCTACATCCTTTTTTAGCAATTCTGATATGGGAGCCGTTATCAGAGCATAATTCTTAACGAATCTTCGGAAAAACCCAGATAGCCCTAGAAACTGACGTAACTCGTGTGTGTTTTTCGGTGGTGGGAATTTAGCTACCGCGTCAGTTTTCTTAGATCCCGGCCTTATACCTTCCGCACTAACCTCAAACCCCAGAAAGTCAATATTTTCGAAGAAAAAGTTACATTTATTCATCTTGAGAGTAAGTCCCCCTTTTCTTATTAAGTCCAGTACCTCTTTAAGTCTTACTAACCCTTCGTCAAGATTTCTAGCTGGGATTAAAATATCGTCCATATACACTAACGCGTATTTTATTTTAGCGTCTGAGAGAATTTTATTCATTGTTCTCTGGAAAACTGAAGGTGCGTTGACGAGCCCGAATGGCATTCGATTGTACTCAAACTGACCATCCGGGGTCACGAAAGCGGTCTTCGATCGTGAGCTTTCTTCAATAGGAATTTGGTAATATCCTGAGGCTAAATCTAGGGACGTAAAGAGAGTATTGCCTGCGAGCAAGTCCAATTGGTCTTCTATTCGAGGTAAAGGAAAATGATCCTTCTTAGTTTTGCGATTCAAAGCGCGGTAGTCCACGCACAGTCTTTTTTCGCCCGTCTTTTTCTTCACAAGAACAATTGGACTTGCATAAGGCGAAGACGATTCCCTAACTATTCCTGCGCTTAACATGTCCTGTACCATGTCACGGACTAAAGATTTTTCAAAATGGGATAGCCTATAAGGTCTATAAACTATGGGAACGGAATCCTCTAACTCAATGGTCATCTCGGTGACGTTTGTGTATCCTAAATCTTGAAGGCTACTCGAGAAGCAATCACCATAGTCGGATAGTAGAGTTTGAATTTTTAAACGTTCGTGTTTCGAAATATTGGGGCTGCATCTAATTGTATCTTCAATCTCAGTGGTGCTTATTGTTACTTCGTAAGAATTAAGTGTGTTTTGAATTTGAGTGGCTCGTGTAATCAATGTCGTCCTATCTATTGTAATTTCGGAATTAGAGACGTTATGTATCAGCAACGCACTTTTATTATTTATGATGGAATACTCCCCAGGCAACAAGTAATGTTCCCGACCTTCTGACCCACGGATAGACCCATTAACGTATATTGTGCCCTCACTCAAAGACTCACAAGTGACGGGTACAGCCCGCAAGGCATTGACAGGAATTTTAACAGTGTCTTTCGCAGTAAGATGAACCTTCAAATTTTGGGACACTCTTTGAAATATTATTTCGTCGGGGGTCTTTGTAATGACTAAATGTGGTTTCTCCGTAAAAGAGTGGCCTAGCAAGATCGGATGCCTCAATACGTAATCCTCTACCACGTATATATCAACATTTTCTTTGATACTTTGAACTTCGACAGTCGCTGAGATCATGCCTAAAGGTTGAATCAAATTGGCGCCGATGCCCCTTAGCATCGGTAGATCTACTTCCACATTAAGCTCCTTATTCAAAAGCTTGGCATCGCTCTCTCTCATCAAACTACACTGGCTACCTAAGTCTAAATGGCACTCAAACGGTTGACCATTAACTAATACTGTTATGATATATTTATTATTTGTCTTATCTTCTACGCTAACCTCGGAAACTTGTTTCTCATTTTTATTATCCAATGTATTGCTATTGGTGTCAGTTTTCTCACCCGGTTTTCTATAACAGTTACTCGATTGGTGCCCTATTCTATCACAGTTCGCGCACTTGACGAGTGGCTTGTCACACTTAAAGCTTGGATGCCCTACCTGGTTACAATTAAAACAACGTATACCGGTGTTACCAGAATTAGGTTTCTGGTAATTGTATCTATTGTTGGTAAAATTATTCCTATCACTTCTATCCATTCTATTCTTCCTAAAATTATCGTTATTATCCCTGTTGGTACCTACTTTGACTGATCTAAAATATTTTAAAACCTTCTCCGGCTCCGCGAACTGAGCCGCCTGTGCTCCTACTTTAATTGCTCTATCGTCTATGCCGTGCAGTAGGCAGTCGACGGCTTGTCTTCCATTGATCTTACATCGGTTCAGTAGGTTGATTTTAGCATAATAGTAGTGCTCAAGCGACTCACCGTATCGTACTCGTTTGCTTAACATCTCGGTGAGGAGTTCAGCGTAGTCCTCGCGAGTCGGAAAAGATTCGAGTAACTTTTTCTTCCATTCAGACCATCCGAAAAGAAGAGTAGGTAGACCTTGATACCACTGCTTAGCAACACCGCACAGTTTTGGAAGGGCATAATGGATTATCTCTCTTTCATCCCAGCCATAAATTTCGGCACACTCTTCTACTTTGTTAATCCACGTCAGTACGGTTTGCTCTTTAGCCATGGGATCAAAGTCTGGTATTACATTACTATTAAAGGACAGTTTAGTTTTTTCAGAACCCTTAACATCTTTAATTATAGAGAGTACTTTGTCTAGCAGATCATTAGCGCCAGATTCAGAACGTTTAAGACGTTTAGACTTTAAGTGAACCCTATCACTAGATGATCCCGACGAAGAACTATAGTGTCTACGTTTTTGTCTCACCCTTCGTTCCGACCGTCCTCTTCTTCGTACTTCGTCTTGCGTATGGTCCCTGAATTCGCGAAGTTGCGTAGGTTCTCTCTCCATGTGAGCTGCATCCGCCAACAGATCAAGATGACCTCGAGGCTCACTTTCATCCGGCCCTTGACCTCGGGTATGACCAGCGTCCTGCCCTTGACCCCGGGCGTTGTAAATATTCTGCCCTTGACCTCGGGCTTCGCGAATATCCTGCCCTTGACCTCGGGCTTCGCGAGTATCGTGCCCTTGACCTCGGGCTTCGTAAATATCCTGCCCTTGACCTCGGGCTTCGTCAGTATCCTGCCCTTGACCCCGGGCATTGTGGATATCCTGCCCTTGACCTCGGGCGTTATGAATACCCTGCCCTTGACCTCGGGCGTTATGAATACCCTGCCCTTGACCTCGGGCGTCATGAGTATCCTGCCCTTGACCTCGGGCGTTATAAATACCCTGCCCTTGACCTCGGGCGTCATGAGTATCCTGCCCTTGACCTCGGGCGTTGTGAGTGTTCTGCCCTTGACCCCGGGCGTCATAAATATCATGCCCTTGACCTCGGGCGTTGTCGCTCATGTCTCTGAAACTCGACCAAGAAAAACGTAGCTTAGATTTGAATCGCATCACTTTATCCCTATAATCATTTTCAAAAATTATCTCGTTCTATCAATTATAAATAAGTCAATCATAAGCTCCTATTTATTATTATTCGTTGTTTTTTTTTTTTTAATTTTTTTTTTTATATCCAACTTTAGTAGGTTTTATTATGTCTAAAAATCTTGCACAATTTCATAAAAAAAAAATACAAATATGTATCAGGGGTTTTTAATATTTATCTGTTATACGTCCAGTATCATCATTTTTCAATTATCATTACTATTTTAATTTAAGTCTCAATAAAGCCGCCAAATAAATACATGTATACATATTATTATACAGATATAATAATCTGTTGGCAATACGATTGTTTGTAAAATTAAATTGTAAACATATGAAACATTTAAAAATAATTGAAAACTTGTGTAAACATTTAGAAACACTGGTCAAGGTTTGTGAAAACTTTATAATCTGTAGTCACATCGTTATTTCTCCAATCCGAACTTCAATTCGATGTTTTAGACATAATAATATCATTTTGTCTTTATCTAGTTCTATCCAGAAGCGACTAATCGTCATAACGTCATAATTAGGTAGGTACCTACTTACTTATTAACCAAATGATCTACCTACTTGATCAATCTAATGATGTTACTGTAAGTTATTCTGTTGTGACTTTGTAACATCGTCAAATCGGAAAGGTATTTAATCGAATTAGCACTTTCGTCATAATAAATTTAGTGATTGGTAAGCGAATTGCAAAGTGTTGGTAGCTGACGAGACTTAATTTAAACAATTTTTATTTTTAATAATATAGGGTAAGTTACTTATCTAAATGTTGATTAAATCTCAATTCAAGGCACAATTATCTGTTACTTAATATCATGGTTATACTTTCCATTGTTATCGTTACAACTATATTATTATCATAAGAAAAAGAGAGAAAAGAAAAAAAAAACACATTTTCAATACTCACATCTGTAATTGTGTAGGCGTGTAAAGGAAGTTTTGTTTATCCTTTTCGATCCCACTTGCTGAACTGTTGCCGTAAGGCAAAAGTTAAAACACACTGCTTGATTTTAACACCTTTTATTTATTAATCAATCACTCACAGCAATACAATGTCCTAGCCCTTAACGACCTCTGTCCAGACTGCCTCGAGAGAACATCATGGCGGCATTTTTCCCCGCCTAGCGGAAGTGCCTTCAAACTAATCCAGTCGAATAAGTCTAGATTCAATCGATACCAAATCAAATAATCATAAAAATGTAATTAAATATTCTTAACTTAGTTAGTTAAATTAACCATAATTTTATAGTTCTGAAGAATGATCGATTCGATAATAAGTTATTGAATCGATTACTTCAAAACATTTCCTTAATCAAAAGAACTACTCGGTATTTATAACAAAATCATTTTAAATTAAGTTTGTAAATTAAATATTATTAATATTAGTAACAACCTAGAAGCTTTTATAAAAATTACCCTTACATTTGTTACGTACAAGTAAAATAAATAACGGACTCTTGAATATATAAATAAATAATAAAAAAAATAAGCAAATAAAAATTTACTCCCATAAATTATTTAATATGAAGTTTGTGTCTCAAAAGAAATCAGCTAATTAACCATAGGTAGGCACGTACGTTCATGAATATTCGATAATTTTGCAACCAACGTGACATGATCACGCATCGTCAGCTTTGCATCACGATCGGATTAAACTTGACAATTGAGGGCAAAGTTAATCAATGTGAAGATCCGTTATTTGTGAATGGACGAGTACGAGTACCACTACTAGGTCTCGGTATTTTCCAGTTCAATCAAACGTATCATATTGCTCATACAAACGTTATAAAAAAACTACTTGTGTGTGTTATTCATGTATTGCGTACACGGTGCACTGATCTGAATTAGAGGACTCAATACTTCGAACAGACAAAACAAAATTATGAAGGCCTTCCACCGAAAACATACCGACTTGTTTACCTTACTATTATTCATGTCACTGATTTGCATAAAAAAACATTCCATAATTTCGATACAAACAAATGGAATTTTCTACTCTATCAAACCCAATACTCGCTTTCTAGTATCAGGACGTAGTAATTTACCTAGCTTGCCTAGATAACTAGAAATGCTTGATGGTCTTTGGTAGACAATACACAATATCTAAATCGTGTACTACTTAATATAAAACAAAGTCGCTTTCCGCTGTCTGTCCCTATATTTGCTTAGATCTTTAGAACTACGCAACGGATTTTGATGCGGTTTTTTTAATACGAGTAGATAGAGTGATTCAAGAGGAAGTTTTATATGTAAAATATATCAATAATATAGTCGTGCGAAGCCGGAGCGGATCGCTAGTACTTACTAAAAAGCAAAGTTTATACATGGATAAATACCATATCAATATCCTTAAACATATAAAGGTCTTCGCCCACTATTTATCAACCTAGGGACGTAACCATTTTGCACATTTTACCCCTAAGATAAGTTCTTTGTCGATCTCCTTTTGTTATTGACCGGTGTTACCTGACACCACATATTACGTTCCTAGATATTGATGAGGTATAGTGGGTTAAAAACCTTATTTAGTATAATTTAGATAATTATCTACTTAATATAGGAAGACTAGCAGCGCTGTGATTAATCAATGTATCCTCATACCAAGTTCATCAAAATTGGTCCAGTAGTTTCGGAGCCTATTCAATTTCAATAAACAAACAATCAAATTATCCGTCTTAATAATATTAGTAATCCATATGGATATAGAAGTATAAGTAATCATAAAATTGAAATCACTACTAAATTAAATTACTTTTGTAAATTAAATTACGGTCTAGTTTAGTTGTTTACAAAGTAATTCTTTACTTTAAAATTTTTGATTTGAGGATTAAAGAGAAAGCTGATGAAACCAAGAAAAATGTCGCTCCTGCTCCAAGAAAAGAATTTTAAAGACCTCGCTCGTTTTAATCGTTACTCGGCGATTTGCTACTGGTTTTCTATTTACGTAGGAAACGACTAGCTTGAACTCTTAAATAATTCACTACTAGTTAACATCGTGTCTATGTGAATAACGTTCAGGTAAAAATAAATGAAGAGGATGGGTCGGAAAAGTTCTCGTTCCAATTTTATTTTAAAGGAGGGTTTTTCGGGGTTAACGTTACGAGTTTGTTTAATTTTTTGACGTGATAACGTCTAGTAAATTCGTGGAACACCTGCATTCACAAAAAAGTGTCACGGTAATATTGTGTGACGTCATGCGTCATGGTAATATGACTAGACGCGTCATGGTAACTTAGGAAACAGAGTATTTAATAATAATATCTCTTATCTGGGCTTGTGTTATGGTGACGAGTGTCAAATAGAAGCCTTATGAAAAAAAAAAGATATAAAAGAAAAAAAAAAAAAAGGAAAAAAAATACTCAATTTTTCATCGTTTTCTTATGACGTTATCACGTTAAATTATCGTCCGTAAGCCGACTTTACAGACAACCATTTGTATTTTTTTTACTACAAAAATTGTAGTAATTTCTGTTCACGAAAAATAATAAGAACAACGCAATAAGGTTAATGAACATTAATTTACATCGATAACATGAATTTATGGACACCTTTAGTCTTTACGTATCTATTACTTGATGTAATGATCAGGTTGAAGTTGAAGGTACAAATAATTAAGTATCAATTCCTAATGGTTATAATATAGTTTTGCAATTATCTGCTCAAGGAGGTTCAGTCAATTTTTATCCATTCCAAAGTCAAATACATAAAGTTTAGTAGGACTCATATTCAAGTTTTTCGTCATCTTTTAGAGAGTTGTTATAATTCAAGAAATTTTTAATAAAGTTTGTACCATTTTTATTTTTTTTTCAAAATATGTATCTTACATTCTATTTTAAATTTCATTGCGGTACAAATTCTGCGCAGACGGCTTCTAATATCATTGATAATGATGTGTATGTACAAGGTACTACGTGATTTTTGTTTCATCGCTTTCGTCCTGAAATTATTGATTACTACCACGTTTTGGGTATAGATAGATTTCATAATGAAGGCTGATCCATTTAGAAAACAACGTTTTAATGAGTCTTTCTTAAAAAAAACTAGTTCCATTTGTCTCGATGATAGATGGTGCTGTTTAGAAGTGTGACGGTAAAATAAAATTTTAAAAATGTCTGTGGACAGAAAAAAATTACTTTCCAATTTTTAGTGAAAGCTCTGAACGTGTTAGTTTTAGGTATTAAAAAGATTTAAGGTTTACTTTATATATAGATAGAATACCTGTACCCATAAACTGAGTGTCCTTAGCGATGTGGATTGCGAGTGAGGCGAAGGGAGGGTGTAGAACGACGGCAGCAGCAGGCTATGGCGCCAGCGGGTGACGGTATGGGCAGAGCGGCGCGCGGTAAGGTCTGATGTGGTGGAGGAATACATACACTCGCCGCTGCCTTGTATGTGCCGGCGTCGCGCCGTTTGTTGTGTCTTCATAAAGTCGTAAGAGTGCGCGCGCGCCACCCAGTAGGAGTGAGGTTAGCGTTCAGACCGTGTCGTTGCTAATCGAGTGCTTTCAGCAAGCGCACAGCCACTTCTTTTCGATCCGCGCAGTTTTTCTTTCTACAAATATGACGCTGCACTGATTTTATAAATAACTCAGTGAAAACTTCACAGATTTGAATTTAATAAAGGATCACCTCTAAAAAAATATTGTAATAATAAAAATGGTTAGCGGTAACAAAGATGTCAGCGATCCAAAAAAAGTAGCACCAAAAAATCGTGATAAAAAGACAAATAATTACAAGCGTGCAAACTTTTTTTCAAAATTATGGTTCACTTGGATGATGCCAACTTTCTGGCGAGGATACAAGCGAGAACTTCTTGATGCAGATCTCACAAAGCCTAAGGATAATCATCTCTCTGATAAACTCGGTGACCGTCTTGAAAAGTAAGTACAACATCACTTGCTATTTCCTATTTATTATTCCTGTTCACCTTTTGTTCTGTTTAATAGTTTTTGTTCACAGAGATATTGTTTTGTTAATTATAATTTTTAGTTTTTGCCTTAAAAAATTCTTAGTACACTAGAATTATCAACTTGAACCCTATTTACCATTGACCTTTATCTACTTCCAAGGTAATTTGCAAAAATTACTACTCTTTTATTTACACTTTATTTACTGACTTGTTTAAATATGTATACTAACGTTTTATAGATTTTAACACGCCGAATGGGTATAAATAATATGTCAATGGATAATGCTACGATGCGGCCAGGGCCGGCACGACATTGCAATTCACAGCATACAAAAAAAACAGTAATAATCACTATTATTTTCTTGTGACCTTTAAAATTAAAAATGTATTATAAGTACATGAAAATAAGTAGGTACCTCATTTAATTTAGAGAGTTTTCCTACGGTGTGATGATAGCAAAAAATTATGTTGATAATGTTATTTATTTAGTCAAAGAATTTTTGTCCTTTATCCTGTATACTGAAATAAATTCTTTAGAGGCATGTTTTAATGTACGCGGTCGGCTGCATAATTGCAGACCCACCGTAGAGCTCCAAAACGGCTGTTATAAGAATGTTTTCAACACGAGCAAGATTCTAGACACCTGCTTTAGGTGAAGTTTAAAGTCTTCTAACTTATCAATTAATCAAGCAAAAATTATTAACTGACATGTTCAATTAGTGACATAAGTTCCAAATATTTAAATAGATAATTAAAAAAAAATAAAGAAAAATATTAGAATGCAAACATTCCATAAAAGTTTTTTTGTATTTTCGAACGAAATGTAATTTTCGAACTCTACCGAGGGTTGCGCATAATTACAACCCTCGGTAGAGTTCGAAAGTATATACAGCGTTATTGGTTATTCGATTGATTCCTCACATTAGGGGGCTGTAGCACTCTAATATAACCCCTACCTCTAATTCTACCTCTACCAGCACCTCTATCCAAAACCCAACACCATATTTACATCTTCAAAAAAACTTTATAAAAATTCTCTATTGCACCTCTGGCACCGATCAGATTGGTATTAAACTAAAAATAGAAACCTTAGAACTTACAAAAATATTTTCCTGTAATTTGTAGAATAATGAACTTTAGATTTTATAGGAAATAAATGCTGCAATAAAAAAATGTATTTACAAACAACTAAATTAACTAAATTATTATCTATCTTTTACATCTTTCTTACTAGTTATTTTTTGTTGTTGCTAATTTTGACGTAAACTATGTTAGGTATTATTTTATTAGTACTAACCTCCGATCAAAATATATTTGATCGAAGGTCCTGACTGATTAATTTGATCAACAATTAGATCAACGTAAGCCAATGGACAAATGGTTTAAATTTGGCATACAGATAGTTATTATGCTATTGTGACGTAGGCATCCGCTAAAAGGGATTTTGAAAAAAATCAACCCCTACGTAGACGAAGTCTCGGGTGAGAACTAGTAATTTTTACCTAAAGAACCAGCATCTGCAGTACGCAGGTGAGAAACATTTAAAAACGCCATAATAAGCGTCATGCAAACTCTGTAACTGACGAAAACTTAAGCGTTCGTAGGTAGATATGGTAATTAACAATATTATGTAATTTCTGCATTAATGTGAAGAAATAAGCAATAATATTGCAATCGAGATACATAAAATGGTTGATCATATTTATTATATTTTATGAATAAAATGTTTAGTTAATATCTAAGCAAAATCATGATCACGTATACTAGGAATAAGACTAGATTATCCGTACTCATTCATATTGCATTAAAATAAGGCATTAATATTACAATCGAGGTACATAAAATGGCTGACCACATTTGTCATATCTCTACATATAATAAATTCGAAGTTTTGGAAGTAAGCGTTCTACGTCCATAATGATCTTAGCACTATAGAATTCGCTAACCTTATATAGCTCCGGTAGAAAAAAATCTTGCATGCGCGATTCAGGTTTTCTTAAATTTAGAAAATCACAAATTAGTTGATTATTCTTTTTGTTCTGCTTAAAAATTTTGTACACTTATGTATTTTAAGAATACATAGCAATATACACATTTTTTAACTAGAATTATTTTCTAATTAATTTAATAAGATATTTTTTTTAATTTCAAGTAACTAGCGCCATCTCTTCGTTTTCGCGAAACTACCATTCATCTCAGAAAATGTTGATTTTATTTGTTTACCTTTGTTTGTGCAGTCTAATTTCGGGAACTAGGAAACAGATTTTAACATAATCTTCACGAATGTGTTCAGAAAATATCAGAAGAGGTTTAGGTATTTCAAGTAGATTTATGTTACTAATTAAAATTTGATATTTCTTGGCGTAAAAAATAAACCATAATATTTTTGCATGAAAACGTACAGAACGTAGGGATGATGTCAAAATTGTCAGTTTGACATACGGAAAGAAGCATCTAGCGCCATCTCTTTTTTATTTATAATTTTATTATGGCTTCGCATTATTACTAACGTGCATATAGCCAGTGTCGCGGTTAAAGAAAATTAAATCCAATGCAGGAGCGTTTTTTGAATTTGGAACATTACAACGCTCCAGCAATTTTGTATGAACATGTGTATGAAGCGGCGTGCTGGGGTTATTAAAAACTTAAATACTCTTTGATTGGATCTCTTTTATCAAAGTACTAGCGACCCGCCTCGGCTTTGCACGGCTATATTATGCATGTATTATCTTCTTATCTATATCTATACATATAAAATCCTTTGTCCTGACTGACTGACGGATCATCGCACAGCCTAAACCGCTGATCGTAGAGACTTTAAACTTGGAGGGTGTGTTCTTTGTATGACGTAGGCATCCGATAAGAAAGAATTTTCCGAAATTCTACCCCTAAAGGGGTGAAAAAGGGGGGCAAAGTTTGTATTGGACAACGTGATTCCTTAGTCCAATCTATTTCAAATTTTGCATAAACATTCTTTAACAGAATTAATGGAACACGTGTTTCGTATTTTATTGAAATTCATCCCCTAACGGGGTTAAAAAGGGGAAGAAAGTTATTTTAGGAGTGATTTGCTTCGAAGTTGATATCAATACTCTTTAGTGCTTTTGATTAGATTGGTAACATACTCATTAATCTATGATTGGTAAGACGTCACTTCAAGCTGACAGCGTTAACGTAAAACCTAAGAGGTTGAAAACTTCGAACATTGAACTGAAAAAAGGTGTCTTGCCATTTAGTACTGGGAACTTGACATAGTATTTTTTTTTGCGCTATACGTTTGCTAATGCTACCTGTCGATAGAGGACATTACGGCAAATGAAATATGCCTTTACACCAAATCTTATAGGTGTCTCGGAAATGGGGTATTTGACCAAACGTTATGACTAAGATTTTATCAAAAGTGCGCTGTGCACATATAATGCTTTCTAACCAAACTTCTAAACCATCTCGGAGACGGGATATTTGTTAAAACATA
Organism: Idaea aversata; assembly: GCA_907269075.1. Lineage (NCBI taxonomy): Eukaryota > Metazoa > Arthropoda > Insecta > Lepidoptera > Geometridae > Idaea > Idaea aversata. Next base: position 9,130,237 of record OU026084.1, read on the forward strand.
GAACTGTTATAGGATAGCCACTGAATCACTTAAAACTCTATATTTTTATAAGGATACGCCAAAATTACTCTCTGCGCAACTGTTCAGCCCTACCTAATAATAAAATTTTGAACAATTTGCCAAAAGTCACAGTTCCCAAAGTTAGTAGATACTAATTATTAAGTAATTTAAAAGAAATATCTTTTGTTATGAATACGAAAATACCTAAACAAATGAATAGGACTTTTACACCTTTTTCATTTTTAAAATGGACAGGAAAGTGATCTTATAAGGGTTCCTTTTTTACCTTTTAAGGTACGGAACCCTAAAAACACAAAATATGACTATGATAGATAGGTAATTACTAATTAGCACGATATGATTAAAGATTTACTCATGTGGTAATCGTAGAGTTTTGTGCATTATTGGCTCTGTGTTAGAAAGACAGAAATAGAAGAATTCATTTTTTTTGTTTAGAACTTTAGGTACTTAGACGTATAGCCCATTTTGGATCCCATCCCAAGAGCATTGGGTGCACCCGAGGTTTTCGTGTTCCAAGTTAAAATACATCTCATTCAAAATCTATCTTCTCTATACATATAAAATTCTTTGTCCTGACTGACTGACGGATCAACGCACAGCCTAAATCGTAGAAACCTGAAACTTATAGGGTGTGTTCTTCGTATGACGTAGGCATCCGATAAGAAATTAATTACCTACCGGGTTTAAAAAAAGAGTAGAAAGTTATTTTAGGCGATTTGCTTCGACTCGAACTCCTTAGTGCTTTTGATTAAATTAAGTAAGTACATTTTATTTTGACACACATGTTTCAAACTCAATCTAATTTGAAATCAACAAAAAATAATCCTATTTTAACTATTTTCAACTCCTGCGCGGACGAAGTCGCGGGCAAAAGCTAGTTTTAAGAATAAAATGTTTAGTTCATTTCTAAACAAAATCATAAGTCTAGATTATCCGTACTCATTCATATTGCATTAAAATAAGGCAATAATATTACAATCGAGGTACATAAAATGGCTGACCACATTTGTCATATTTTAAGAATAAAATGTTTAGTTCATTTCTAAACAAAATCATAAGTCTAGATTATCCGTACTCATTCATATTGCATTAAAATAAGGCAATAATATTACAATCGAGGTACATAAAATGGCTGACCACCACATTTGTCATATTTTAAGAATAAAATGTTTAGTTCATTTCTAAACAAAATCATAAGTCTAGATTATCCGTACTCATTCATATTGCATTAAGTAGAATCGCGTAGGTACTCGTAGATGAGTACGTGTTCTAAATAATTGACCACACGGTTCTAATAAATCAATACCCAGTATCAGAAGGTAAATTAACAACGTACGCAATACTGAGAAAACAATTAAATCTGACGACAATACTGCCTTCGACATTGTTCGGAATATTTATAAGGAAGCCTTCAAAGTTTTAACATAGCATCACTTAATCGGAAAATAACTGTAGACTAATCCACGATTAAAATTGTTCGACTTGTAAATTTCGTATTATAAAAATAGTTAGGTATAATAATATGTTATTGTTTATAAATTAATTAATATCTAATTATGAATTCTGACACAAGAACAAATAGGTACTCTGCCTACATTATTTAGGCATATTAGCTATACTATTCTCAGGCAAATACTAAGTACCTATAATGCATCATCATTAACAATTTATAAAAGGCTACAAGCCAATTAGCCCATTATCTACTTCTATTTAATTGTGTTGGCAAATTATATAAATAAAACAAAGCCTAAAGCTAGCTGCATCGGGCATCTAATCTATTTATAACCCGGTGCGCAGCCTGTTTCTATGCAAGTCAACTTTTTATATAACCCTGTAGAGTCAAAGCCCTTTGTGATCCAGCTTTTAACTGCTGTTTATAAAATAATTGCATTTGCGGGATAAATGAAAGAGATAGGGATAAGGATAAAATATTATTTTATGGTGACAAGTTTCTATGGGCCAAAATGACTACATATTAACTAAACACGAGCCACTAATAATCAGTTAAATTGTTACAGACAACAAAACGCTAATGAGGTACCTAATCGACTAAAATGTTAACAAAATGTTAGTCGTTAAAATGTCGTGTGCTCGAAATCTCGATAAGTATGTACACGATAGTTGTAATGCTTTTATTCTAAGAATAATTATATTTTTTAATTAGAGATGACTATGATAATCATTTTTTTGTGTAATAGTAGAGCATAAATTTATTATATTTTATCTGCATAGTTAAGTCAATAATATTATACTGTTAACTGATTGGTGGTACTAATAAAAACGCACTCTGGGAGTGCAGGCAGAAGTGAAAACAATAAACTTGTTATTTCTCATAGAATATTTCTTGAAACGATCTGCTACTGCCATCTATTAGCACTCACTTAAACAAATATAGTTTATTTTTTATTCGCTAGATGACAGTAAAAAATTAAATCAGCGCCATCTACATTCGAATAGCGGTCTTTCTAGAAACTAAGTTTCTCAATTTGTGTAATAGATGGCAGTATAAGTTAAACAAAAAGACTAACACAAATAAAATCTCATCTGTCGCGTCAAATCTCATCTGTCGCGTCAAAATCTGTCGCGTCAAAATCTGTCGCGAGAACGGCTGAAAATGCTCACCCACAAAAGTGCCCAACGCGCCATAAGAAGTTTTCACTTCAGAAAGTATCTGCCTAACATGATTTAGTCCCAGATACCAATAGCGTTAACTGTATTGCAGTCGTCAGTCAATTTCTTACTTATTAAATATTTATTTCAGTATTAATTTTACTATCATAAACTAAGGCATTACACTATTTATTTTATACTATTTTTTTTTTTTTATTTTTTTTTTTTTCGTTCTTGATATCACTACATAATCATGACATTGTCTTGCAATTTTTATTTATAATTATAACAAATTATGACATCACACAATAGAAATAGGTTAATGACCATTACATTAGATACGCATGACATTATTTCAACATTCTTATTCTAATATTTTAATGCTATTTATTAGGCTGTATTTTTACTTTATTTACTCTTATTTCTTTCCTAATTTGACAAAACTAAACTTGCAAGTTTCTAATAAACTGATATAACCAAACAAACTAACACAACTATTCAAATACCAACTTACCTCACTATTGAACATGAAAATAACAATGTATTAACTAGACGAGTTTATTGTTTATCGAGTACCTATAGTAAGAAAAACCTCGGTCTGTCGCCACACAATTGCAATGCCCGGCAGGGCTCATATGTGGACTATTATGCCTCTGTAAGATCTACGAGTATTATACAATATGAAAGCAAATAAATGAAATGAAATATTTTAAATGTATACTACGTTGTTTTCATTAACAAGTACCTAAGTAATTGACATCTTTAGGTATTTACAATAAGGAAGGACCTACTTAGGTGCGTTTTTATTGTCTATAAACGCAACTATACTCTGTATTTCACGTTTGTGGTCACGTTATCAAAGGGTGGCATCCGTGGTGTCGTCACCTTACCTTATTCTGTCTTACTAAATAATGCGCTAAGCACTTCACACTTTGTTAGTTGTTACATTAACAATTTAATGGTAATTTGAAGACAAAATATATGATACCACTGTTTATATAACTAGGTTTTTGATTCTTAGAATTTATGTTTAACTGCGTAAATTCCAAACGAATAGTTTCCCGAAATAGCAAATATTTGTTTATTTAAAGTTTTGGGAATCTAATAACTTGATACCTACCAAGGTACATTAAATAAAAAATATTTTATGGAAACATGACGTGATTAAGACATTGTAACGAGGTTGTTTTAATTCACCTAGCTAATGAATAATGTAGAACACGAAACTTGTGTTTCATAATGTCTGTTACAATATTGCATCCCGTCTAAGACTCCTTAATTGGGGTTACGAGAAACGTAGGAACTATGCTCATTGTAGTAATGTCGACAATGAAGACGGCTTCGATAACTGTCCCTTACTACACAGGAACTCCACTCTCATTAACCAATTCAACACACAATGAGTCTTTGGACTACTTGATGAGATAAATACATCGAAAACTTTTCCTTCTTATGTACTTTACATCTATAGAACCGCCACGCCTACGTCAATGTGGCTTTCTATTGCTTTCCATAAATTTCACTCAATATTTAAATTATTAATTCAGTATATTAATTTAAACTATCAGCCATTTTAAAAACAATGTATAGATGCCAAATACGAGCCCAAAATAAGTTAATTTGAACCTGCCGTATTTAGAATATGTCGTCTGTTGCTTAAATTAATTGAAAGCAAAGTTCTGTGAATAATACGTACGAACGAACACACCATGATTGTTAAAACAAACACAGTATTGTGTTGTAGGTCGTATGTTTATTGTTACTACACTTGACATACTCAAGTATCTTGCACCTGACATCGATATGCTACGACTTTTTACATACATCTCAAGTTTTTCGCACATCTCAATATTTAATTTACCTAGTTCTCGGTGTCCTTTTTACTTAAGATATTCTTCAATAATAATATACCTAGCCTTTTATATAAATAAATACTCTATCCTCTATATGCTCTGACTTAATTCTAGTTTCATGTAGGTATACCTAGGTATTAAATAAATATTCATAATATAGATCAACTCACAAGTCACAAGTACTTTATAATTTTCACGATATGAACTCAATAATTTATTGTATAGAATCCATTTATTCACAACAAGAAATAAGCTTATAGACTAGATAAACTAAAAAACAAAAGGCTAAAGACCATTAAAACCTGAGATTAAAACTAAACAAAATGTAAAATATATATAAAAACATTAAGCTGCGCTCCGCGGTTTCACCCGCGTAACTCCCGATCCCGTGGGAATATTGGGGTAAATTAAAATGTAAGCTATCCTATCTTTCAAGTTGGATCAAACTGCACACGGTGTGCAAATTTGATTAAAATCGGTTAAGTAGTTTAGGTCCATCGTGCACAAACAATGACACGTAATTTATAAATATTAGAATTAAAACAATTTTGTTGCAAAACGGATTTCCACTCAGCATAATGCTAGCCTATTGTTATCATCGGTATATATTAATTTTTTATTTATTTAAAAACTTATTATAGGTATTTCGGAAAGTTCTGAAGATTTTATTTGTAAAGAAATGCTGAAGATTAATTAATTGTCACATTAATTTATCAGTTGCAGAATTTATTTACCTATAGTGTAGTTGTGTATCAGATTGCATCCATTCATACATTAATCAATGAACATTGACTAGAGATAGAATTGCTAATTAAATATGAATTACATATTACATTTGTCTTAGTATAAGCCTACGTTACGTAGGTTTATCACTATTCATAATAATCCACATACGCTTACTACTGTACTAGTAATTCTGCGAGCAGTAAGCGTAGACCTGAGAGAGAGCAGAGCACAAACTTTGAGGAGTTTTGTATGAGAAGGTGCTTTCAAGCACCCTCAATCTCTACCTACTTAAATTGGTAGAAATCTATTAGTAAATCATTAACTGTATCTTGAGAAGCTTACCTACTCATCTCTGCTAAGATCCTCATCACATTCTTCACCACTTAAAGGATGATGATCTCTTAAGGCGAAAATGTCAATTTCTTTTTGGGGTAGTATCTTACCAAAAATTCTAAAAGACATACTAACTCGGTACATACCAATCTTCCAGATCATTTACAAAATACGACCTGTAAAAGAGCATCAACATATTGATAAAATAAAGTAAAGACAAATATAGCTAATATTGGATAGAAATCAACGAAAGATCGCATCGAAGTTGTATTTGTAGTGAAGGTAGAGTGAGATAATGTGTGAGGTGGTACGGGCCACGGTCACACGGCATCTTGTCACATGATCGGAACGTTCCTTTCGTGGGTCACCCACCGCTCACTGACCGACGACCGTCCGTCCTTCTGTCGCTTCAGCAATGAACACCATTCTCTAAGAATAGGAAGATATAATCGAAGCTACGTTTACTCTCTAAAAGAGTATATTTACTTACCTTACATTAAAAAATAAATCAATACTTAAGTACTATAAGTTTTGAGTTTTGTGTGACATATTTTAGCTATTGTACCTAATAATTAATTGATTTTTAATCTAATATTGCATGCCTTATGGCCGAATAGAGTGTTCTATAATTCATTAATGTAACACCATACCATGTACCTACCTTTATTCGCAATAAATGAATTGAATTGAATTGAATTGAATTGAGTTACGGTTTATTACTTAAACACATAATGTTTTAAGTATGTTATGTACTTGCGTGATTTAATAGAGCACGTAGCGTGCATTTTTTCATGTTTACATTAAAATCGCGTCTAGGTCAACCGCAAATTTTGTATGTAATCGAAGGGCGTTGCTATAGATCCAATAGTATAACTCATCCATACAAACTTGACCGTGATGTAGACACGAAGTTTTAAAGTCCATGGACTTATACTTCATTTACCTAATCCCTGATACCTTTGTTATTATTTCGTCTATGCTGCTACCTATTTGACTTTCTTACGTAACAATTATTGTGTTGTGTGAACTACGCTGTCGTTGCTGTTTTATTAAAGCAATAACTGACACACATGCATCACTTCACTTCATCACTACATAGTATAAAATAAAGTCACTTTTTGCCGTCCCTATGTCCCTATATCCCTATGTCCCTATGTATGCTTAGATCATTGTAACTACGCAACGGATTTTGATGCGGTTTTTTTAATAGATAGAGTGATTAAAGAGGAAGGTTTTTAGATATAATACATGCATAATACAGCCGTGCGAAGCCGGGGCGGGTCGCTAGTAAGATTATAAACGAAACTGACACCTGTTAAATTCAAAGTACTGACTGATATAAACGCACCATAATCCTTAGTCAATGAACGGATCGGGCTAAATGGACACAGATATAATAGCGCAAGCGTCTGCTAAAAAGGATTTTGCAAAATTCAACCCCTACGCGGTAGAAATCGCGGATGAAAGTAGTACAACACGCGACGCGACGATTCAGTTGAAATCGTAAACTTATCAATGGCTGATATCGAAATAAGCAACTACCATCACACCACTTCTAAACGGGCAATTCTAAAAAAAGGTAGTCTGCGATCCGCGCAAAAAACTCACCCCATTTATATATTTGGTCAACAACGTCATTATTTCAATGTACGTCATACTATATTATTTGTAAACATCTACAAGTTGGATTGATTTCTATTATGCAATACATTACGTATTTTATTTTAATTTTAATTTATGATCGATTATTCCTGCAGGTGGGAATTTTATAATGGCAAAATGTTAATATTTATGAATTTGAAAATATATTTCCTAGTTGTGATTGAATTGTATTTTAAACTATCGTGTTTCTACGAATCATGATTACCTAACTAAGTAGGTAGATAGATCTACATCGATATGCTTCATCAACCTTGTAAACTACAGAAAGGATAATAGTCGGAGATCCCTTTATGAACGACCTTCATCGAGCTGTTTAATTGATGAAAAGTATTTGATATTTTTTTTTCCATAATTAAATAAACATATTATTTTTTATTAATAAAAAAGTTGTTAGAACAATATCTTACGAAAACTGTGTTAGTGTTTAATCTGTGCTTTACTTTATGTACGTATTTTATATCAAATTAAATAAGTCAATGAATATAAGTATTGCAAATGGATAGTCTAAAAAAAATCAGTCCAGAATATGATTAATTAACAGTTTAAATTGTTGTTTTTTTAAACCTTTCACTGGCTTGTTTAAGAGACAAATTCCATATCAATCGAAAGTATGAAGCCTATAGAATATGCAAACGTTAGGTTGTCATTTTTTTCCCGTCACAACTCTTGGATAGGCAGGTAAATCGATACTAGTAATTTGCACTGGTCTGGTTAATGAATTAAAGTTAAGTTAAAATACACATTATGTATTTCATTGGTACGGAATTTGTCTATTGACCAAACCAGTGAAAAGTCTAAAAACAAAAAAAGACATTAAAAATTAACCATTCTGGACTGAAATCTTTTAGGTAACCCATTTGCAATATATTTATTGACCTATTTAATTTGATATAAAATACTTTTCATCCATTGACAGCTCGATGAAGATCGTTCTTATAGGGATCGTATACTATAAGAAAATCTTCTAAATCACTGTCTGTCTGTGCCATGGCCGTATTAACTTGTGCTTCCAACATCAGTTAAATAATAATTAATCATACCTCTGAATAGTGTTAAATAAAATGCTGGCATTTTTATTATACTACATAGGAAATACCTAGGTCTATTACATTACAACACACAAAAGAGTCATTCATTGTCCGGCTATGACACAATTCAGCTCGGGCGCACGGACATAACAAAAGTTACCTACTTGTCGTTTAGATTCTAGGGGCGACAACGACCATTCTTAATCCAATCTCTGTGTCTAACTCATCGAAATAATATCTACTACGTTTCGATCGTCTTTTGTTTTTTGAAGTAAAAACTTCTTTTAGCGCGGTACGCATATTTTTAGATGAGATGAAATCTCTGAACTCGCGACACCGTTACGAGACGCAGCTACCTACAGTGTGTGCATTTATGCATGTACATATATTTTGTAGTTGTTTTATCTTATCTTATATAATGGGGGCTGACAAGTTGCCAGCAACACTTCGACCCAATGGGATCTTTTGTGTTTACCCCTACCTTGATGTTTCTTACTCTTTGAAGAAGTGGTCGATTAACGCGGTGATCCCACTGAGAGGAAGAAACCTATATTCCTCCGGTTTGGGATACGCATTCCCAAGGAGGCTCATACGCTTCGCTGCTAAGACGTCGCATTCACACAGTACGTGCTCCATAGTTTCCCTGACATCACCGCAGGCTCTGCAGTCATTATTTGAAGTTAACTTCATTTTTAAAAGCATGTCATTGGTTCCGTAATGTCCTGTCAAGGCACCAACCACAGCTCGTGCTTTGCTTCTACTGTTGTTCAATATAAATTTAGAAGCCCCTCTGGTGCTGCTACCTATGAATTTCCTCGAATGTAGCATTACCCCAAAATATCGGTAAAAATCTCACCTACAATTCCATCTCAGCACTTTTGAGAAAAATAAAACACATTCGTAACAATCAACAATTTTCACCAACGAAAGCGACCGGTGCCGGTAGTAACTATTTAGTAGGCTGTGTACCAAGGTCGTTGGCGTATGGACCCCCCTTATAGCGCATCAGCATTGCTGTTAGAAGGAAAGGGTACCGGCTCTCTCTCCATACAAACGTAGTCGACTGTTTCCTCCCTGGATACCTGGATAATATTTTTGTTGCATAAAACCTATAACTGCCATGACTATGCCCCTATGTCTTGGTTTTTTTTCATATTCTTTAATATAGAAATTAAGGCATGGTCATGGCAGTTTTAAGTTTTATGCTAAAAAAATGTTTGCTCTAGTGTCATTATCCTGGGAGGAAACAGTCAGCTACGTTTGTTTAGAGAAAGAGCCGGTACCCTTTCATCTTAAAGACAAATGAAATTAAAAAACGTGAGAACCAAGTTTTTAGTTCTAGAACATTACAAACAATCATGTAAGTGAGTAGGTTCGTGAGGTTTGGGAGTGGTGACACAATATGACGCACAAATTCGAGGCTTCCGGCGACTGGGACCGGAATCAACTGGAACCGCGGTCCCTGTTACCGGATTAATATTTTTTAATATTTTTCTTCCGTCAACTGATACCACTCGCAAAAAAACATTAAAAAACTGTTGTTAAAGTCAAAAACAGTACAGTCAAACGAAAAAACGTTTAAAGTAATAATTAAAGAAAGATTGCAGGACATTCCACACATCGCCATCTAGCCCCAAGCTAAGTAACTAGACTTGTATTATGGATGCTTAACAACGGATATACTACTTATATACTGTTCTTTTGCAAATATATACTTATAATACATAGAAACAACCAGACCACAGACAAATATCTAAGCATAAATACTTGTCTGAGGCAATATCATTTATTTATACCAAATAAAAAACACTCTTTGATTATCGTTCTTGTTACTTATTTAAAATTTACGCAATGAAAACATACACATAAAATATGCTAAAAATAATCAACAATTTACAAACAATTAATAATAAGTACCTAAGTAGTTATCTATCACAAATCAGCCTTAAGGACGTTAAAATAAAATAAAAATATACTATAAATACGTATTAAACAATAATCACAGTCAACAATCACTCCTAGTTAAAATGACCGCCCGCCGCCGTAGCCTTCTTCACAGAATCAGTCTTAATGATTTTTAGTTATCACCTCTATTATTTAAAATAAAAGTAATGGATGTATTGATTGATATCTCACAAAATCGTGTACCTAATGCAAGCAATAGGTATGTACGTAACTAGCTCCTTCAACCGTGATTTAACTAACCGAAATCGGCATGTTTGTAATTACATTTTGTATATGTATAACGATTTTGTATGTAAAAAATAAGTACTTAAATAAATACATATTTACCAAATAATATCATAACTCTTACACTAACATTTCTACAACTTAAAACATTTAGCGCTAATTTTCTTGATTTTTGTTTTTGTATCATATCACCTTCATCCACTCATGTCTTCAATTAACAATAAGTAAATAATGATCTATCACAAAATCAGCCTTATGGACGTTAAAATATAACTAAAATATACACATATATCATAATATGTAATATTAAGAATAATCAACGTATTAAACAATAATTACAGTTAACAAAATCACAGAATCAGTCTTGATGATTTTTGGTTATCATCTTTGTTAAGTATTTAAAATATAATAAAAATATTACTATATAAAAAAATTCACCGAAATTCAGAATTAAGTATTCATCGTAATCTCTCCAAACAATGGCCAATACTTATTTTACGCGTAAGTAAGTCACTACAGCAGCATTAATTTTTTAAAAAAATTCAATCGTTGAATGCTTCCTCTTTAATATTTAAATGGGCCTGGTGTCATTTAGAAAAGGAATTTGAACATTTTAAGAAAAGTATTTAATTCAGTACGTCTTTTTTTTAATTAAAAATAATCAAAGGTTTCGCGTATTTTTACAATGATAGAGTTTTTTTTCTTATTATTACTTCAAACATTTTGATTTATTCCGGTCGGATCCCCTGGATCTGATACCCTGGGGGATCAGTTTTATTTTAAAATATTTAATTTTAAAACTATTCCGGTCTGATCCACCGTGCAGGGGATCACAAATAAATTTAAATATTTTATTCCGGTCGGATCCCCTAGCTACCTATTAACAAATTTTTGGGACAATCACCAACAAAATATTTATTCAGGGTTTATATTTAATACAAAATATTTGAAATACATGTTTATAATACCTACAACTTATTGTAATGGAAATGTGTATGTTAACTACTACAAAAAAGATGCTTACGAGCTATATATAATATGGAGAGCATTGAATCTCTACGGAGTGTGTTTAAAACAGAGAATATATTAACATTATCCTGTATTTTCATATTAGAAATCTGCATTTTTGTTAAAAATAATGAAACATATTTCTTTAAAATAACTTCCAGCAGAGACAGTAGTTTGCGAGACATCCACAAATACAATATATGTCATACACAGATCAATAATACTATTTTTGAAAAAAGCACCCATATACAAGCAACTAAAATATATAATCATCTACCCCATGAGCTTAAGTTATTACATGGAAATATGTTTAAATTCAAACTAAGAAACTGGCTGTTGTCTAGGGCTTTCTATACTGTTGCTGAATATTTTAATGAATAGTAGTACAATATTTAGATGTCGACTAAGTGTATGTAATGAACATATAGATATAGGTAGATATATTTTTATAATTGAATATATACTTGATGTACCTTTTAGATTATATCGTGGATGATGATATAATAATATCTAAGCTACTCTCTGTATGCTATTGTGCAATATTATATTAATTAGACTAAGTTATGTTAATTTTTTAAAATAACTATTACTTAATTATTGAACGTCTGGTGCAGACATGTCTGTTGATACCTATTTTTACTATATTACATAACATCTGTAAACCTAACATCATAAGAACACAGTCAATCAATAAATGATTTCTGATTTCTGATTTCTGATTTCTGAACAATTACCCTACTTGTCTTGGCTTGTCCAGTAGGGTGGAGCGAAACAGGCCAAAAAATTTTTTTTTCGTTTTTTTTAAATCTCCTGTATTGTTAATCGATGACCCTATGAAAAAGCTTCATTCAGACAAAAAATCAAAAGTCTACGACTTTATCTTCAGGTGGCGCACTGAGAAGGTAGTTTATACAAAATTTACTTTTTGACTTTTATATTCTACTTGCAAATTTAACTAATTTCAAAACTTTTTACAATAAAAATACGGTTTTTACTTTCTTCGATGTCTTATCTAAGACGTGAGTGCATTGCGATCCAATAAAATTCTATACATCAATGTTGAGAAATGTCACACTTAAGGAAATTTTCTTCAAAAACTCTACCGTGAAACTTTCATCACAGGACTTTTGAATATTGTTATTTTTTGGTGGTGATTGGATGCGATGGTACCGCTGTGAATACCAGACACAAAAATATAGTCAATTTTTACCAGAAAACACCTGAAGCCACGTTTTCAATGTTTTTTGTATTTATTAATGTCAATTATCAATTATCTGCATGCCATTCATTATTTAGACTCGACTAGTACCACAACATGCCCTAATAGCTTTACTGATAGCTAGAAAAAACCTCGACAAGTGTCTCGACTTAAAAATAGAGGATTTGAACCCATTTGCACCTCCGATCTCTATCTTTCCCGGATTTAAACACTGATTTGTGAAGCACCAATCAGAAATATCTGTTTCAGAGTGTTCTGCTATTTCTGCTGGTACAGTCTCAAAACCTTAGCTAACAAAAGCCTAGGAAAGGTGGTCTATTCTTGATGATTGACTTGGTTTAATGGAACAGCTGAATTGACACATAACTAGAAGGAACCTAGCTACTTTCACCATGAAAGCTTACGCACCAACTTTGTTTGATATCAAGTCAATATTTTCTTGTAAATATGTTCCAAATCATGTCTTTACCACTATTTTAAGATGGTTGCAGTAGATTAGGTGAAATAGAAGTTAATAGAACCTCCGATGTATTAAAATATAGGGACACCGAAATTATGGCAATCATTTCTCTAGGAAGTAATTTAATTGACATTAAAAGTATCCTAACCACACTCAGGCAGTACAGAGATGCGTCAAGCTTGTATCAGAGGCTTCGCAGTCTGTTTGTGGACCCGAAGCTAGGTATGGTTTCATTCATTCCCAGAATAAAAGCCAGGCAAGACATACCACAGTATAACACCAAAATTTACTATTTCCGTCAAAAAAGATGTTTCTGAGAATTCTGATTTAGGGCATTAAGATATATTTTTTATAATGATTAATTACGTATTGATAAAGTTATTACTTGTAATAGTAATATTGAGTAATAAAATTGTTAATAAAGATGGTAATTATAATCTTACATTAGCTCTATTGATAACGCAAAAATGCCCTTTGTTCCAATCTTAAAGTCTAGTGCGCCACCTCAAGATATTAAGTTAGGGGGCTGAAATTTTGCATGAACACTCCTAAGACCACGGGTCATTAATTAACAATACAGGAAAATCGAATTTCAAAAATAGTTTTTTCGCTCCACCCTATTGTCCAGTCTTGGCCAAGTCACAGTATCTTTTTAATATTTTTTACCCTTTTTTAAAATTAAGTTTTTTCCAAAAAAATACCTAATTTTAATGTCTGATTACCTGTGATGATTTTAAACACTTAAATAAATTTAAAAAAAATACATTTAAAACTGTTTTTCTCTTGACTGTACTAACCTTTCAAAAAGAGTAAGGGGTAAGGGGGATAAAGTTTATAGTGGATCAGAACGGAATTAAAAAATAATAATAACCAGCAGGGGATCAGCTCAGGGGATCAGACCGGAATAACTCAACATTTTTTCGTTTGACTGTACTATTTTTCTTGAACAATTGATTTCTTTGTTTATTTGTGAGTGGTCCCACTCGACGGAAGAAAAATAATAAAATAAATGAATCCGGCTACTGGGACCGCGGTTCCAGTTGATTGCGGTCCCAATCGCCGGAAGCCTCCAAATTCAAGTATATTTAATGAAACTCATTATTTAGTTTAAATATTTAAATACTGTAAAATACGAGAAATCTACAGACACTTTATACACCGATTATGTTAGACAAGATTTTACAAGTCATTCCTAAGAAAATACTGTCTTAACATGGTATTTGCAGTGAGTATTTTGTTATGCTAGTCATATCACGTGCTCATACATAATTTATTAAATAAAACACGAGCTTTTAATTTAATACATGACTCAAGCCAACGCAAATCCTCTAAACGTTTTCATTTTAAATAGTTGCTTGTATTTTACCAGTATTAGACTTGCAAATATTTAAAAATATAAATATAGGTACAAACAATTCGAACATAAATAGTAATAAAATTAGAATACTGATAACTTATGGCAATTTCTTTATTAATCTTTAAAATAAATAAAAAGTCTTTTTGCATGAAAATAATCACAACTTTATTATAAGGAGGAATAAATAAATTAAGTATATTCTTAATATAGTAATAACTTAATATGTTTTCGGTGAAGCCTATTTAATTATATTTCAATTATATAGTCTAAATGTAAACTTTGCAATGTTAAGGCCCTGATCGACGAGCGAGTAAAACCGACGACGTACATAGGGCTCGTCGGTTAAGCTCGCCGGTGTATCATTGCAATACCGCGGTTTGTGAATCGATCTGTATGAAACGAGCCGCGAGTAGTTAAACCGACGAGCCAAAAACGTCGGTTTTACTCGGTCGTCGATCAGAAGGCCAATTCTCGTAAATAATATTGTTTAAATTACATTTTAATATCATCCCGATTACATTTCGATTGCAAAAGATACCTTCAAAATCAGTTTCTTTTTTACAAAAAGCTAACTTTAAGGGTATTTTGAGCTAAGTACTTTGAGGGTGTTATTTGTGATCGAAATGCAATCGAAATGATATTGAAATGTAATTTGAACAATGTTATTTACGAGAATTGGCCTTCTGGGCCTTAAAGTGTTGTTTAGTACACCATCATCAAAATGTTAGATGTCTATTACATAGATGACGAAATGCCTGGATATTATCGCATCGTCATTTATTATCATGAGGTAATGATCAAACCACAGTCAAACGCAGACCTATCTATTATTTAAGAAAAATATGATTCTAAACCACGCCCCTGATGGATCTCACTAGAAGGTTGAGCATTACAAGGCTAGGTAAGCAATTTGCACGGCTGCACTACGCCTGTGCTATTACTGCTATTAGACAGGTGCAGGTAAATTTATACCTATTTACATTAGGTACAATTATGTAAAGGTATCGTTGGGCAATCTATTATTTACACAATACAACTACACGCTAGCCGTTGACCCTTCTCATCATTACCGGGGTGTGACTACACGAACATATTATGCCGCCCGCCATGATCCACATTCATCTGGTTGTTATGAGGAAAGGGTACCAACGCTCTCTCCATACAAACGTAGTCAACTGTTTCCTCCCTGAAAAATGACACTAAGCAAATATTTTGTTACATAAAACTTATAACTGCCATGACCGTTATGACGTGATGACCGTTTTCATCGTTATTGATAAGAGGAAAGGGTTTCCTCTTATCAGGAAAAACAGGTTTATTTGTAACCAAAGCAAACTTCAACATAAATAAAAGAAAACACTGTGGTTACACAAAGGAATACGACTTCATTCGCTGCATCCTCGAGATTTTACTAACGAAAATCTCTTCGGATGCAGCGATTCGTATAATTACGGTCAAGTTTGTTTAACCTTTTATTTACATAATCTTAACAATTTAAATTTTAACCCAAATACAATAGCCAGATAGCCCAGTGCAGGCCAAATAAAAAAAAACAGCGCACTCCGGGAGTGCAGGCAGAAGTGAAAACTGTATATCTGTGTAAAATCTCATATGTCGCGAGAACATACGCAAAAAGAGTTTTAGATGAAAAAAAAAAAAATAGTCGTCCGACATTTGTCGTCCAACAAATTGTCGTCCGACATTTGTGGTCCGACATTTGTCGTCCGTCAATAGTCGTCCGACAAATAGTCGTCCGACATTTGTCGTCCGTCAATAGTCGTCCGACATTTGTCGTCCGTCAATAGTCGTCCGACAAATAGTCGTCCGACATTTGTCGTCAGACATTTGTCGTCCGACATTTGTCGTCCGTCAATAGTCGTCCGTTAAAAAATACCATATGTACGTCTTAATACACTCACAGCCAAATTAAAAACAGTAGGCCCAGGCATACATTTTCGCCGCGCCGTAGAGAGGGGATAGCTGTCTACTCTCCATCCGTCTTACGCTTTTTCGATCCGTGTCCTGACGCGAGTTTAAGATTTTATACCCATTACAGAAAAAGTGCTCAACGCCGCTAAAGAAGTTTTCACTTCAAAATTATTCAAATGCAATAATTATTTTAACCATTTCAATCTTTACTCTACATTACTTTACTTCAGTACTATTATTACATTATTTTTTTTTTTTTTACTTTGAGATCTTTACTTTACATTATAACTTAACGAACTAAAAATACGCAGTTCATTTTCATATCTCTTTGAAATTATTCAATTATAATTAATTTAACCTTCCTTGCATATATGATAGAGCAAGTTCTAAAATTAACTTAAGAGGCTTACAGGAGTCAGTCATTAGCGGGCTAAATAGAAATGAGCGAGATGTGAAATGTTTTTAAACAACTTAAGGGTAATATATTGGTGTCGAATAAGAGAACGGTATGTCGGCAGCATATTGTTGGATTTTATAAAATCTGAATGTTAAAATTTTAATTTTAAAGAATTTAAAACAAACCAACAGTTTTTTGTAAATGTTTTCTTCTATCGAATCCAAATAGATAGTCGTATTATGTTTTGAGCACAGTATTTTTGTTTGTCGCACTGAAGTAAATCATAGACTTTTTACTTGTTTTAATATAATCGTCTGCCACTTAAGGCGTTGTAAGTTCCAGTGAAAGTTAAGGGCAATGAACTTATTCTGAGTGCAGGGTTGTGCTCCCAACTAGTTCTGGAAGAAACTTTTTTAGCGGTAACGGCGCCTATAATTGTGCTAATGTTTAAGTTTGATTAATATTGTGTCTTTTTTATCTTTGTATGTGCAATAAAGCGTTCTTTAAACTTAGTTGGTTCAAAGAACGCTTCAAAGACCACGACACGACCCCTAGTTAAAGACCCGTGGTCCAATTTTTTTATTTTTTTTTAAACACGTCTCCTGATTGATAAAACGAATGTGGTGTTTGTTGAATATTTTATGTGTGTTTGTTGCATATTCTGTGATAGAAAACTGTAAATTCATTTTAGAAATAAAATTAAACAAGTGCGAGTCGTACTCACGCACGAAGGGTTCCGTACCATTATATTCTGTTTTTAGTATTTGTTGTTATAGCGGCAACAGAAATACATCATCTGTAAAAATTTCAACCGTCTAGCTATCACGGTTCATGAGATACAGCTTTGTGACAGACGAACAGGGGCCTTATTCTGCTATTTGGCCAACCATTGTCATTATATCGAGACTCTATAGATATTATATCGAGATTGTGACTTTATTTGGTATTCTGCTAAAGTTTTAATAACATCGCAATATAATCACTATGGAGTCTCAATGGTATGGTAATATTTACCTTGCAGGTGTTGCCTAGCAACATGGTATATGTTGCTGAGCAATATACCGTTTTGACAACTATCGAGATTCCATTAAGCCACGATTGTAGAGCAGAACACAAAAGTGAGTCAGTGGTGTGTCAGTGGTGTCTCGATAGAATAGTCAACGTTAGGAGAATACGAATTTGACATGTAGTGTCATATTTTTGACATTAAATTTCTATTACGATTATATCGACACACTATTGAAATACAATTGTGTTAGCAGACTTAGGCCCCTGTAAAAGGGTTCCGTTTTTACCCCGTGGGTACGGAACCCTAAAAAAATTACAATTATTACCTAATACTTACAACAATAACACTTTATAAAGTAGTTTACTTAATATTGTGTGTGAAAATAATCATACTTATAGAGGTTTATAATAATCTTAAACATGAATTAATTATCTATACTAATATACTAATAATATTATAAAGCTGAAGAGTTTGTTTGTTTGTTTGTTTGAACGCGCTAATTCAATTCAATTCAATTCAATTCATTTATTTGCTTTTACAGTTGGTTACATAAGCTAATCTCAGGAACTGCTGGTTCGAATTGAAAAATTCTTTTTGTGTTGGATAGTCCATTTATCGAGGAAGGTTATAGGCTACTTTTTATCCCGATATTCCCAAGGGATCGGGAGTTACGCGGGTGAAACCGCGGAGCGCAGCTAGTTTAAAATACACAAAAAATAAGTAAAAATCGTGTTACCTTAAAAAAATACTAAAACCAATATTGTATGCAAATACTTTCTATTGTTAATTAAATAAATTATGGAACTATTACAATTCCGGATTCAACTGTGAATAAACTCAATAGACAATGATTATAGGTCAAATTCGTAGCATTAGATAAAAGTTTCGTAGCAAGATCTACGCTATTTCCGTAGTGCTTTTTAACGTTAAGGTGCATAGAGGTCATATTATGTCAAAAACACATAAAAATATATCTTATCTTATTTTTTATTCGAATTAATTATGTACCTGTATAAGCTTAGAAACGTCTTTAAATGATACAAAAATATATATAAGTGATATGTCCTGCCAAAATATAGGAAAAGATATAACCTATAAAGGATAATAATTATAATAATTACTTTCGATACAATAAATAACAATTTTTTTACCCTTATTTCCGCCTAATACAAGAAGAGATAGGTAAATTCAAAATCAAAGAACTTCGTTACAAATTGGCATAGATCTTATGTAATTTATTTTTTGCATAAATAAAAAATATTGTCACATATTTATTAGAACAATGTCTTTTGTAACACAATAGCCATATAAAAAAATCAAGAAAGCCACCACAGTTTTATCGAGGAAGCCTCAAAAATGACACGGAACTAAAGTAGAAGTACAACCGGTTTTTATGTGTACTTGACCTTAAAATATGAAGTACATAGGTAAGTACGAGTAAAGCTGGGAATACATTGCACGGACGAGTTCGCGGACGCGTCCGACAGCCGCGACTTATAGGCATCTGTGTAATGTAAATGTATGTAACTGTGCATACTATCGGACGTAACCTTGGACCGCCCTTGAGCGTTCGGACGTCCGCGGACTTTCTAGAGCGATCTGGGCCGCTGGATGCCCAACGACTGTACACACTTACCAGTCGCGGCTGTCGGACGCGTCCGTAAGCGCGTCCGATAATATGTCCCCAGCTTAACTCCGATGTAAATTCCCACTTGAGGTCTGCATCGAAATACAGATAATCTCGTGTATATTAATTAGGCATTCAATGGTTTGTATCAATAAAAGCACAGGCCTAACGACACAGTCACGACTCACATTTGAATACGGACTATTACGGACATGCAGTTCTCAAACGAAGTGCAGTTATACTAACACTAGTTGCGCTCCGCGGTTTCACCCGTGACTTCACCCGTAGGTGAAGATGCGGCACGCTTTCCTAGATGATACCTATTCACTATACATCAGGAAAGACAGAAAAAGCAAAAAAGCGACAAGCTTATTGCCACCTTGCGACGATATTCAAGACTCTTGAAGCCTTTTATCGTCATCAATGAGCCTTCAAAATAAGTCCAGTCAATTCACTACAAAAATAATTTGAATATTCAAAAAAGTCCAAGGGATGTTTCTCTCGAATGTTGACAACTACCGTACGCGGCGACGCAAGATTATTGTAAAAACTCTACTGCTGTCCCGGCAAACGTTGTTATGCAGTCTATGCCATACATATACAAAGAAAAGGAAAAATAAAATTGATGTTGTTCGAATCTCAGACCTAACAAATAAACACAAAAATTCATACAACTCGGTTCAGCCGTTTACGTGGACATAGCTATAGGTAAACTAACACAGCGACATGAGAATTTTAAATATAAAAACTCTATATTCTTAAAATCTTACGTTTCTAATTATAAAATGCTGCAATTAAAGCCGGTTCATGAATAGGGTTTTGACCCATTAGGTACCTACTTCTCATTGCGACACAACTAAGCAGGTGTTAACCAAGTAGTCGTAAGTACATATCAACTGGTCACGGAACTTGAGAAAATGGAAGAGGTTACATTACGCCATTCCACTACCACTGTCCCTTTCGTCATACTTACTTGTTATTAACAATACACCTCTTCAGTCTCACACACATCATTTTTTACCGAATTTTTTTATTCCATCATGTTGTCTCTAGTATATCTGTCGTCGTACAAAAGCGTCAGTGAAAGAAAATTATTATATATCTCAGTAATTTGTACTTACCTACATTCTACGATTTACTAGCTACCTATCGGCCATTCAGCGTAGGATCGGCAACACTTGTGTTTAAAAGTCGACGCTTCAACTGGCAGTTTGAAAAGATTTGTTTTATGCCTATATGCAACAGCTACAAACCTATACCTACTTAAGGCTGATTTAGTAAACTTATCACTAACTAGAACGACGTAAAAGCTATTCAAGCAAGTAAATTAAACACAATAAAAACCTGCGTACAATATTTACTTACAATATTTGCTATGCCTTCTATAATTTCGAATTTGTCAGCAATATCGAAGATATTACCTACGTATCTCATTTTGTTTGTTGACAACTAATTATTGCTAGAGTAGCAGAGGTAAATGACCTTTATTTATTTAAATTATTTTATTAAATTCAAAACATGGCGTCATAGCATACGAGTACAGGCAAAGTGTGGTGTAGTAAGATACCTATAATTCAATAGTAGGTAATAAGTTATTGCGTGCGTGAGTAAACATTGAAATAAAGATCACTTTACATTTTAACTTCACCCGATGATAATCTTAAAATTAAGAATTAAAATAAGTTTCAAGAACATCCTAGTTTATTAAGATAGTAAAATCGCGTCAATTATCTTTTTAGCTATGTCGATTGAATTTGTGAAAACAATTAATCGAAATCACTTTATTGCAGTGAGATTCTTTTACAGATAGCTAATTTCTCACGATAAACGAATCGAGTTGTTTTATAAACAGTATCATGTCACGATCTGACGACTACCGTTCTCGAGAGAATAAATATACGATCTTCGTTTAAAAGTCCACCGTCACCGTAACGTTTACAATCCTGTGCAGCACAATTTGAGCATTACAACAACGTACCCTGTGGATCGAACCCACGTCGGTTGGTGTAGCAAGTGGCGGCTTATACCACTCGGCCAACTAAAGACATAGCTAACATTGTGAAAATAGTAATCACACTGAGTACTTTAAATTCAAGTATTTATGTGTGTGTAATGTCAATTAGAAGAAGGTCGTAAGTCCAACACTGGTGTTTAATACCAGTGTGACGACCCAGTTGGCTCAATGGTCACCATGCCGAACAGCCAAACACAGGGTTGCGTGTTCGATTCCCGCCTTAGACAAGTATTTATGCTTAGATATTTGTCTGTGTTCTGGTTGTTTCTATGTATTATAAGTATATATTTACAAAAGAAAAAGTATAAAAGTAGTATATCCGTTGTCTGGCCCCCATTACACAAGTCTAGTTACTTAGCTTGGTGCTAGATGGCTATTTGTGAAAAGTTCCGGCAATATTTATTATTATTTATTTATAGTATAATTGTAGCGCACTGATAGTGCACTTGTGACGCATACTGTACACTAGGTGCAGCTAGTAAGTGCGACTTGAAGGCGCCTTCCTAATATAATTTGCACTTCACGACAGCCACAGTCGCATACTTAAGGTTGTGTTACGTCCTTTCAAATACCTTGGGAAATTAACATTTTCATAAGTTCTAAGTAGATGCTCACTTATTTAAGATCTTATTAGTACCATAGCCTGTTTTAGGTGCTAAATTATTTACGTGGTATTTACAAGAAGTGATAAGTAGAAATAAAGATAAAATTAAAAAATACTAAAACTGAAAAGCAATTAACAAGTGAAGACTACACACCAAGTCAAACACCAGAACTTCAGTAATAAGATTTATTAAATTCTCAGGATATTCTTACAATATTTGTAACTTGCTGCGCCCCGCGGTTTCACCCGCGTAAGTCCCGATCCCGTGGGAATATCGGGATAAAAAGTAGCCTATGTGTTAATCCAGGTCTCCAGCTATCTAGGTTCAGTAGTTTTGTTTATTGTTTAAGTTTAAGGTAAAAAAGTAAAAAAAAAAAAAAAATATTTTGAATATAAGCTTATTAAGCATAAAAAACTAGACAATTTGGCGACCGTAATTGTAAATGGAACCCATTAACAATAACATAATATTACTGTTGGTTAATTCATTTTTCTTCTACAGCAGGTATTCAAGGTAGATAAAATGTCAAACAGTAGATATTAGTATTCAAGTAAAGTAAAAATAAGTACCAAAATATTTACTGATGTACATAAATGTAGAGGCTTCCGTAACATGATGATGTCATGAAAATGTAACGATTGACTCTTTGAGTTACCTATCTTATGTACTTACGTAAGATAGGTAACTCAAAGAAGCTATCGTGCTAAAGTGCAGGGTATTTAGTAGTACTTAGTAGTACCCTGCACTACTTTGAAGATCAAAATTATATTATAATTGAAATAGCTTAAATCCCGATCCGGTGGGAATGTTAAAATAAAAAGTAGCCTTCCTTGATAAATGGACTATCTAACACAAAAAATTTTTAACCTGAATCGTAGTTCCTAAGATTAGCGCATTCAACCTAACAAATAAACTATAGATTAGTATACAAGTACAGATAGATAGAAGTATAGATATAGATAGTAGATATCCCGATCCTATATACATAAATAAAATTCTCATGTCGCGGTGTTTTTAACCAATTTCCACTTGAATGTATGTATGTATGAAATTTTTTGAGAATACGTATTTGTTAGGTCTGAGAATCGAACAACATCTATTTTTATTAAAAAACTAGCTTTTGCCCGCGACTTCGTCCGCATAGAAGTCGAAAATGGCTTTAACAGGATTTTTAATTGGTTTTATCATTAATATATTTACCAAAATCGGTAGGTTATTTTAAACATTATTTCTGTGGGTTTTTTTAATATTACCAAAATCGGTAGGTTATTTTAAACATTCTTTTGTATTATTATGTATTTTCGTATGTCGTATTTTACATGTTTTCTCTATACGCATAATAAAGAAAGAAAGGACAAAAGTGTGTACTTGGAAGCAAATTAAAATTAGAATTAGAAATTAGAATTTCGGAAAATCCTTTCTTATCGGCTGCCTACGTTATACAAAGAACACACCCTCCAAGTCTCAGATCTCTACGATCAGCGGTTTAGGCTGTGCGTTGATCCGTCAGTCAGTCATTCAGGACAAAGCATTTTATATGTATAAGAGAAGAGATACTGCATAATAGCCGTGCAAAGCCGGGGCGGGTCGCTAGTACTTTGATAAAAGAGATCCAATCAAAGAGTATTTAAGTTTTTAATAAAGCACGCCGCTTCATACACATGTTCATACAAAATTGCTGGAGCGTTGTAATGTTCCAAATTCAAAAAACGCTCCTGCATTAGATTTAATTTTCTTTGACCGCGACACTGGCTATATGCACGATAGTGGTAATGCGAAGCCATAATAAAATTATAAATAAAAAAGAGATGGCGCTAGATGCTTCTTTCCGTATGTCAAAATGACAATTTTGACATCATCCCTACGTTCTGTACGTTTTCATGCAAAAATATTATGGTTTATTTTTTACGCCAAGAAATATCAAATTTTAATTAGTAACATAAATCTACTTGAAATACCTAAACCTCTTCTGATATTTTCTGAACACATTCGTGAAGATTATGTTAAAATCTGTTTCCTAGTTCCCGAAATTAGACTGCACAAACAAAGGTAAACAAACCAAATCAACATTTTCTGAGATGAATGGTAGTTTCGCGAAAACGAAGAGATTGCGCTAGTTACTTGAAATTAAAAAAAATATCTTATTAAATTAATTACTTTATTTTTTAGTTAAAAAATATGAATACTGCTATGTATTCTTAAAATACATAAGTGTACAAAATTTTTAAGCAGAACAAAAAGAATAATCAACTAATTTGTGATTTTCTAAATTTAAGAAAACCTGAATCGCGCATGCAAGATTTTTTTCTACCGGAGCTATATAAGGTTAGCGTATTCTATAGTGCTAAGATCATTATGGACGTAGAACGCTTACTTCCAAAACTTCGAATTTATTATATGTAGAGATTTTTTTGTAAATGTCAAACAATGTTTGCCGGGACAGCTAGTATAGAATTATAGATATGTTCCTTACCTACCTACCTATCAACTATTAGTGGCTAAATAAGTTTTACTGTTGCAGAAAATGGTTGGAAGAAGTAGCCCTGGCAAACAAACAAGGTCGAAAGCCATCTCTTCTACGTGCCATGACAAAGGCATTCTGGATAAGCTACGCACCTTCCGGAATCATGTTCTTCATACAAGCTCTAATCCTTAAGTAAGTAATTTACTTTATTGAGGACCTCACGCTATAGGAACATTATACACATCATTATTGCGGATACACACAATATCCAAAGTACCTTGGTTGGCATATTTAACTGATAGTTTGATGACGAACCCACCCAAAACAACGTAGTAACGTCTTTTGTACAATTGAAACTTTAAATAACATTTGTACCTACTTACCTACTCGTAAATCTAGAGTAGACCTTAATTTATGATAAAACGAACTTACCCTACGTGAAGTTCTATCATAATTATGCGAGCTGCTCAATTCGAAGTGATTAATATATACTTGTAGTACTGTTTCGTATTTCTCGGCCATTATCACAGATATTTTAAAGCAAACCTATGTAAATCTGAAATAAAAGTTGTTAATTGACCCCCCACTCCAGCCTATAAGTAGGGTGTACCTATCTTCGTTATATATGTCTTTAACCCTCGATGCAAAAACGTGTTACATAAGTTTAAGTTTAACATAAACATAAGTTTGACGTGCCTGTGTGTGTGTCTGTCTATGACATCGTAGCTCCTGTGCGGATGAATCGATTTTGATTTTTTGTCTTTTGTTTGAAATTTGAATTAGTCGGGAATGTTCTTAGCTATGTTTGACCGAAATCGGTTCAGCCGTCTGAAAGTTATTGGGGATTAAAGTCGGGGGTTTTTTAATTCTAAATTTAAGTTTTTATGCTTTCTTCCTGAATCAAATATGTTATTTAAGACAGTCATAATATGCCAGACTGATACGTGATTCATCTCAGAGTTTTGTTATAACCATAAAGTTGATTCAGACGTTGTGATTACTTCGACTTCCTGTTTATTGTGGCGATGCATTCATTGTGTCTATTCGTAGGTCTGATAAAATTTTCCATATAAGCAATTAAGCATATAATACGTATTATCATTTAAATTTGGTTAAATTGTTACATATTATGTGTGTTAACGACATGATTGAATAATATAAAAAAACTATTCTCATTTAAATGTAAAAAATAGTTTTGCATATCAACCCAATGCTTATCAGTAATTCTTATTTAATATTATGTATGTGTTGCTAAACTACGCAAACCTATTGAATTTAATTCCTCACGATATAGTGAGTACCAACTTGATAGGTACCTAACCAATGTACAATCACATTACCAATTGGCTGAACCCCACGTGACCCAGAGCTCATTCACATTTCTGTAAAAAAAAGTGTATATATACCTATTTTGTTATTTTTTTTACATTGTATATTGTACTAGCTGCGCCTCGCGGTTTCACCCGCGTAAGTCCCGATCCCGTGGGAATATCGGGATAAAAAGTAGCCTATGTGTTAATCCAGGTCTCCAGCTATATAGATACCGAGTTTTATCGTAATCGGTCCAGTAGTTTTAGCGTGAAGGAGTAACAAACATACATACACACACACTCACACTCACACACACACACACACACAAACTTCCATTAACATTATAACAACGTAACCTGTGAATCGAACCCACGTCGGTTGGTGTAGCGGGTGGCGGCTTATTATACCACTCGACCTTAAGACATAGCTAACATGTTGAAAATAATAATCACACTGAGTACTTTTAATTTAAGTATTAATGTTTGTGTGTAACGTCGTAAGTCCAAAACTTGTTAATAGTATTCGATCTGTCCTGGCTTCGCACGGGTATATTATGCATGTATTATACACAAAAACCTTCCTCTTGAATCACTCTATCTATTAAAAAACATGGTAGGCGCAGTGGGGGGTGTTAGGTTTTATTTTCGTTACGGAATTTCTTGATTCGGTCGCCGCGTTCAAAGCCCGCAATAAAAGCAATGCAATAGCTTAAAACCGCATCAAAATCCGTTGCGTAGTTTTAAAGATCTAAGCGTACAAAGGGACAGATAGCGGGAAGCGACTTTGTTTTATACCATGTAATGATTGTAGCAAACTGATAGTGGATTTATGACGCAAACTGTACAATCTTAATTAACTTTACCTTTAGTTTAAACAGTAGCCATGTGAACTGTAATATAATTTACCAGACCTTTACAACCAGTCGCGCTTGGTATGTTGCTACTGTACTGGGAGCCAGGGTCGTCGATGTCCTACGAGCAGGCGGTGTACTGTGCGAGCGCTGTTATCCTGATGTCACTGCTCATTGCCTTCCTCAACCACCACGGGACTTACTCCACGATGCACTTTGGAATGAAAGTCCGTATCGCCGCTTGCTCACTCATCTACAGAAAGGTAATAATCATCTATACTAATATTATAAATCTAAAGAGTTTGTTTGAACGCGCTAATCTCAGAAACTACTGTTTCGAATTTAAAAATTATTTTTGTGTTGGACAGTCCATTTATCGAGAAAGGCTATAGGCTACTTTATATCCCGATAATCGATAGTTACGCGGGTGAAACCGCGGAGCGCTGCTATAATAAATAAATATTGCAGTACATTCCACACATCGCCATCTAGCCCCAAGCCAAGTAACTAGACAAGCGTTTTATGGGTGTTAAACAACGGATATACTACTTACTCTATTTTTCTTTTGTAAATATATACTTATAATACATAGAAACAACCAGACCACAGATAAATATCTAAGCATAAATATTTGTCAAAGGCGGTAATCGAAACCGCAACCCTGTATTTGGCAGTCCGGCATGGTGACCATTGAATCGTCACAGAACAGTCGTCAGAATCAAATCAATTTTATTGATTTTTTATTTACCTACACGAAAAAATAATAAGTAGAATTTGTCACAGTTCGAACTGTGACACAGGCACAGGTAATTCATCAATCAGGAGATACTTTTAACGTCTTTATGCCTAAACCCTTGCCTCGAAGTGAGATGTTGATAAGCTAACTTTAGATACTTACATTGATGTGATATAGATGTAAACATATATAAAGTACATACCGAGCTATAATTGTTAAGAGTATAAACCAGCCTTGCACACCGCCATCGCCACCTCCCTTTTATAGATATTGCAGCAAGGAAGTGGTTAAACTGGTAGACAAATAAAACAAACCTGCGTAGTCGTAATAATATAGTTAAGTACCTACTCCAACCAAGCAAGCAGTGCATGGCGTGTAAGAATATTATACTTGTTTTACTACTTGCTATTCGTACGCGATTTCTTCTGTAAATATCAAATTATTTGACACATAGTATGCTACCTTATCTCGAAACACTAAATCGCAAGTGTTCATAACACAATAATTTACAGCCTCTCAAAGCTGTTCTCTTGAGACACTATCTACTCTAGCTGGATGGGATTTAAATTTTAATGTTTCCAAGTCTAAGTTTACTTCCGTAACTAATAAAGATATTATTCACAAAATAGGTACGATTTGCTTATGTTTTTATAACTGAGAATGACGGTGTCTTTTCCAATGAACAATAGGAAAATCCCAAATTAACTATAGCGCATTTAATTTGTGACCAAACAGGTGATGCGCATGAGTTCCGGCGCTCTAGCCCAGACGACAGCAGGTCAAGTGGTCAATTTGCTCTCGAACGACGTGAACAGATTCGACTATGCATTTATATACCCGCATTTCATATGGTTGCTGCCTTTCCAACTCATTATTGTCTGCTACATCATCTACCTCAAGATTGGATTGGCCGCCATAGTGGGAGTGATCGGTATTGTTTTACAAACAATACCTGTCCAATGTAAGTTTTATTTTAATTTTTTAGTTTTCTCGTAGAGCAAAAGATAAAACTTTGACAAATATTTATTTAATAAAACGATCGATTGTATTCTTACAGCCTATATGAGCAAATTGGCTGCAAGGTTACGAATGAAGACCGCGTGCAGAACTGACGAACGCGTGAGGATTATGGACGAAATTATAAGTGGCATGCAGGTACCTAAACTGATAGCAATTTTCTAATAAACGTCACTTACTGCAAATCTACCGCAAACATCGGTTCTCAAACTACTTATTCAATTAAGAGAAGTGATTCACTAGATACTTACTAGTAGGTATACGCTGTACCTACCTATACCTTTGTCCTATTAGTTAAATTATAATTGGTTGTCTTATTTTCTTGTCAAAATTTTTGAGATCACATTATTTAGGTAAGTATTTATCTAATACATTTTTTATACAAACTTGTTGAAAAGATGAAAATAAATGTTTCCTTGTTTTTAGGTCATCAAAATGTACGCTTGGGAGAAACCTTTTGAACAAGTTGTAGCTTTAGCCCGAAGGAATGAGATTAAATGCATAACGCAGGCTTCCTACCTTCGTGGAGTGTTCCTCGCGTTCATGGTGTTTACAGAAAGACTGACACTTTATATCACGCTGTTGTCCTACTCGCTGTTCGGATATCAAGTCACGGCTGATATTGTAAGTCGTTTTAAACTAATCGAGTCTAGAGCTATTTATAACCAATTACAAAAACCAAATCTTCACCAGAGCAATAAGTATGAGCGTCTTAACTTCCAGTTCCGTTTTTGCAGGTGTTCCCACTGGCACAATTCTACAACACACTTCAGGGGACTTTATCGATAATGATGTCGAATGCTGTATCATTCTTGGCTGAAGCACTGATATCAGTGCGCCGCCTTGAGGCTTTTATGTTGTTCGGTACGTGAGACCCCGTCTCGTGCATTTAATATAGCATGTTGGTCTTCATCTATATCATCGAAACAAGATACAACTGACTCGCCTAACATTTTCCTCTCTCTATATTCATCTCTTATTTACTTCTTTTTACATTAGTATCAGATAGGTACAAATCACAGATAAGCAATATAAAACAGTAATTTCTTTATCTTGTTGTTACGATTTTAGAAATAAATGTGTAAATGATTTCAAGCACCTAAACTGGTATGCTTTTCACAGACTTTCATCATGGTTTAAATATTCAACAGTCCTCCTAAAATGTTGAAGTATTATGTTATCATCGAGTATTGTAAACACCGAATATTACAAAATGTATATTATTTCCTCACCGTCTGCTCTAGACGATAGATGAGTGACTTTACACTACATTATGCAGGATTACACGCTATTAATTGTCATGAATGTTACGAACATTCGTCATATAGTCATCACAATGCTCGATTAGACCCTTCCGCTGTTTGCCAAGAACGTAATGCTTCACATAATCTGGGGGCACGGCAGTGCCCCCGCCAAGTCGAGCAAAAAAGCGGCACGGCCGTACCATCCTTTTCTCGTACAATTTTATCCAAAATAATTCAATGTGACTAATTTTGGGATTCATCTATCGTCGTGTTGTCAACGTAGGTATCTATTTGGTTTTTGTCGTTTAACTATTCGCATTCTAATTTTTATTAACTTTTTCCATACTAGCTATTAAGTGGGTACTTACATAAATTACTTATTAACTTATCTTTGTTTCGGTTTATATAATATTATTGTGTATTTATTGTCATTCCTTAGATGAAAGAGAAGATCTTCGTGGTGTTCCTGATGTAGATATAGCTAAGCTGGTTCAAAGCATTGAGAGACAGAAGATGAAGAATCTCAGTGAAGTAGATTTGCGGCCGAATACCTTTAAAAAAATTGATGAAGAAGGAATTTATAACTCTGGTGAGTATTTCACAAAGATACAAGCTATCTAAAGTTAACACAAATTCCGCTGTATGGTGTTATCTATATACTTAGACTCATAATGAAAAATTATACAATTACAGGCTTCGATTATAGTGAGAAAGGACTTCTCAGTCAGGCTCTATATCCAGTATCCGTCATTCCTGATGCAGGAGTATCGATTCAAGATGTTTACGCTAGTTGGACAGAAGATGGACCTACTACACTAAAAAATCTCAACATTACTGTGCCTAGAGGCAAGCTCTGCGCAATTATTGGTGCTGTCGGCTCTGGAAAAGTAAAATTTAATTCATTTAACCAAGATCTTTGTTGTATTTAACGTAGTTAGCAAAAAAATCTAACTACTTAAACATTTTTATTTTCAGAGTTCTATCTTGCAGTTGTTATTAAGCGAACTAAGACCAATGAGTGGTCGTATATATCTTTCTGGACCATTATCTTATGCATGTCAAGAACCGTGGTTATTTGTAGCAACTGTTCGTCAAAACATCCTGTTTGGACTGCCTTACAATCAAAAGAAATACAAAGAGGTAAAATTCAATTCAAAGGTGAATTAATTTACCTTTTATTATTTTAAAGGCTAATTTGTATTTTTTTTTGTAGGTTGTAAGAGTATGCGCTCTGCAAAAAGATTTTCAACAGTTCCCACATGGTGATCAAACACTGGTGGGAGAAAGGGGTGCATCTCTATCCGGAGGACAAAGAGCTCGCATCAATTTAGCCAGAGCTGTTTACAGACAGGTAAGCTCTAGATTCCGGGTACCTACTGCTAATAAATAAATAGCAATTTTGAATGGCTGGCTTTAAATTACCAGAGTCAAATAATTTCTTTTCTTATTGCTTATATTGTCTTTTTAAGTATACTGCATACTAAAAAATAAATGAATAGACTCCAAATTAGCTATACGTATGTTAACTGCTTAACAAGAAATAACCATGCTGAGTACACATATTTTAGGATATAGTCTAGCTTAAAATTATTTGTCTTATGTACTTGATATATTTATCTTAAGTACTTGATATGACGCGGTATTCTGTTTTGTTTTCCATTAGATAAATAAATAAATTTCTGGGGTAACTGATGGTTTTTTTTTTATAACAGGCAGATATCTACATGTTGGATGACCCCCTGTCGGCAGTGGATGCGCACGTAGGCCGGCAACTATTCGACGAATGCATCGTCGGTTATCTGAGACACACCACCAGAATCCTTGTCACGCATCAGCTGCACTACCTCAAGGCTGCTGACTACATTATCATTATGAATAACGTATGAATAAAATTTTCTCCTTTGTTCTTTATTAATTTGATCAATATTGCAAAATGTTTTCACATTATTTTATTACAGGGAAAAGTGGAAACTAAAGGCACATACGATGAGTTAGTATCATCGGGTAAAGACTTCGCTAAATTGCTGTCATCTTCTCAAGATGATAACCAAGACAATAAAGACGCAGAGAAACCACCTCCAATGTCTAGACGCACATCCTCTCGTGTAAGCTCAGTATATTTCAGATACGGAAAGGGTTGTTGATTAAAGGGCACAGTATAGATGATTTCAAATGTTTTAGCTCTCTACAACCAGACGGCCATCATTAACGGAGTCAATAGTATCTGGCGGTGAGGGTGCGGCGCAGGAGATGGAAGAAGAAGAACGCGAAACAGGCTCTATCAGCTGGAAGGTTTACCAATCATGCTTCCGAGCCGGCGGCCGTCTTCCGCAGCTTTTCTTCATGATAACTCTACTTATAATTGGACAACTCTCCTCGACACTGTGCGACTATTGGGTTACACTTTGGACAAATGAGGTGACACGAATGAAAGAGAAAGAGAGCAACAGTACAACAAAAGATTATGACAGATTACTGACGCCACAAAACACAACTTATAACTTTTCAAGTTACTTCAGTGGAGTTAGTTTACAACAAAGTAAGATATATGCATTTTTATTAGCTGTTTGTCACAAAAAACTAATGATTTACTTAGTAACCTTCACCTAATTGTTTTTTTAATTAATAACATTTCATTATGAAGTTGATTGATTATAAAAGCTACTAATTCATAGAGATATAGGTGCAACTATATCAGAAACTATCTGTCCTATACACAGAGATATATAGGTCCGCGCTCCTATAGCTACCTATATTTTTAACAGACTTCAAAAAAGGAAGAGGTCCTCAATTCGTCTCGTATATATATATTTTTGACCATTTCAGATTTGAACATCTACGCTTACATAGGTCCTTTGAACACTGCTCAGTACCTTTACATATACACAGCGTTGATTGTGTGCTGCATATTCTTCATCACGGCGCGTGCCTTCATGTTCTTCAAAGTGTGCATGACTGCGTCTAGAAACCTTCATAACGATATGTTCCACTCCATGCTCAGGGGTGTCATGAGATTCTTCGATACCAACTCCTCAGGTAAACTACTCTTGTTGGATTATACTTATTTAAACCAAACCATTAAAATACTAGGGAAGCTTCTATAAGAAATATGAAGTGGGTACTAACAAAAGACTTACTTTTCAGGTCGTATTTTAAACAGATTCTCCAAAGACATCGGTGCACTGGACGAGCTTCTGCCGCGTTTCCTTCTAGAAAGTATTCAGATCTACCTCACGATGTTCAGTATTCTAGCTTTGAACGCAGCAGCTCTAGTGTGGACACTACTACCGACCACCATCATACTTCTGCTGTTTTACATGGTTCTTCAAATTTACCTAAAGTCAGCACAGTCTATCAAACGATTGGAAGGCACTAGTGAGTATATTACATCAATTCTGCAATTAATTAATTGATGAACTAAATAGGTAGTAGAGGCATACCGCTAGGTACCTCTTACCTACTTCACAGTAGGGCGATAAAGATAAAGATATTTATTTGCATAAAGTATGGTAAGTAAGTATAACAGTTCTCAAATATAAGTAAGGATTCACATACTTTGCCAGCATTTGGCATACTTATATAAAATGTAATGATTATAAAAATTAAATTAATTAAAATAGGAGTAGAATAGGAATACAATTTTTGCCTATGATTTCAGCCCGAAGTCCCGTATTTTCACACACGTCCGCAACACTCAATGGCATCAGTACGATTCGTTCATCTGGAGCACAACAAAGACTCATTAAACAATTTGACAGATTTCAAGTGAGTAAAAACCTTCTGTCCCAAAACCTAGACACTGCTGAACCGATTATGATAAAATTTGGTATGAGATAGCTTGATCACTGGTGATCGAAACTAACCGGGAAGACACAGCAAGGCACGTTACAGCTTGTAATTTAATATATTGTTCCTTTATTATTCATTTCAGCCCCTCTTCTTCTTACCAAACCTATAACAAAAATTGTGTTTTAGGACATACATACATCGACATGGAGCAGCTACCTCGCTAGCGGTTGTACGCTCGGATTTTGGCTAGATATCATGTGCGTCCTCTACTTGACTATCGTGATTGTGGCATTCCTAGTCATTGACAGTAGTAAGTTAACCATTTTATTACAAGCTTATTTAAGTTCACCTGTTTCTAATGTGTTGGTGTGTTGCGTTTCCACTCCAAAATTACAAGGAAGTGTTTTGCGTTTGTGGAATTGTGCGTAGTTAGTATTTTACGTAATTATTTTTACTAACCCGGAGAAACACCATAAAACCTCGAGTTGGTGTTTCGCGTATATGGTGTTATGCGTCTAACTAAAGGATTCAAACAGTCTTTCCTTTTATATTGGGTGAATGAAGGATCTTGTAAAGACAAGTTGTTTTAAATTTTTAGAGACGATATTCTCCGGCAATGTGGGTCTAGCGATATCAGAAACTCTAATTCTGACGGGCATGCTGCAGTTTGGTGTACGGCAGACTGCAGAGGTAATCTCCCAGATGACGAGTGTCGAGCGCATTCTGCAGTATACGCACATTGAACGCGAACCGCAGTGGGAAAAAGGAGGTTGGTAGCACAAATTAAAATGAGACTTATGGGGTCCATACGCTAACGACCTTGGTACACAGCCTATTTAATAGTTACTATTGGTACCGGTCGCCTTCGTTGGTGAAAATTGTTGATTGTTACGAATGTGTTTTGTTTTTCTCAAAAGTGCTGAGATGGAATTGTAGGTGAGATTTTTACCGACATATTGGTGTGATTTAGAGCCATACATTTAATAGTTTTGAAGCTATCCTAAAATTAAGAATAAAAAGTAGTCTAGCTTTGAAATGACAAAGAATTTTACCTCCAAATTACCCCAAATTATCGGTAAATTTTTTACCTACAATTCCATCTCAGCACTTTTGAGAAAAACAAAACACATTCGTTACAATCAACAATATTAGTTGTAAGCGACGGGTATTTCTGGCGCGTTGCGTTTGGGACGCAACGAAAATGAGACGTCTCTTGTGTTTTAGTACTTCCATTTTTTCTAAACTTATGGGTATTCATGTATGTTTGTTCTGTTATTTTCAGAAAAAGAAACACCAAAGGAATGGCCCTCAAAAGGTCGTATTGAATTCCGTAACTGCTACATGAAATATACGCCAGAAGACTTGCCTGTACTCAAAAATTTGAACCTTATTATTGAAAGCGGTTGGAAGGTCAGTATTTTAAAAGTTTCAATGGTTAGTACCTAGGTATGAAATAACAATATTTGATGATGATTATTGATGATGCATTTTGTTCATAGGTGGGAATCGTAGGTAGAACTGGAGCAGGGAAATCATCACTGATATCATCATTGTTTAGGCTTGCGATAGTAGAAGGCGAAATTTTAATTGATGATGTCGATACGAAATACTTGGCTCTACAGGTAATTGAACATAATATAGTTACCTACTGAATATACAGGGTGTCCCGTAATGAATGGCCAAGCGAATACCTTTTCAGAAACTCAATGAAATAGGCAACTTTTTTTTAAATTTGGCACCAGGGTGACAATACATTTTTTTTACACCAGGAAAGGTTAAATATTAGGTTAAAAAATTAAAAAACCATGAAGTTTGAGTTAAACCTTAGTTTAAAAAAAAACTTTCAATGTGTCATAAAAAATATTGTTTGCATTCGATAGCACATTTATCCTGGAATACTATCCAAAAAACAGATTGGGATAAATCCTTTATTTGCAGTTTTGGCATAACAAAACATGGAGAAAGGCGTGAAATTAAAAAAAAATTAAAATGGCGGATATCTCGGAAACTAAGAGACTTTCATAGAACATAACTTTCGTTTTTCTGATCCGGCACAGTGTCCTCTATCCGTAGGGGCCCGCTTGGCCATTCATTACGGGACACCCGTATATACATATATCCTTATTTACCTTCGTTAGCTACTGTTAACGAAGCTGCTGCTGCTGTTATTTATCTATCTATCTAACTCTTATGACAAATTAGATTTTTCAAATTGTACCCCTAATTATTTGGACGTGCGATATTTATATTTATAATGTTGAAAAGTGTTCTAACTTTTATTATTACGTATTTTACAGGAGTTACGGTCGAAAATATCCATAATACCTCAGGAGCCAGTGCTTTTCTCTGCAACTATGAGATACAATTTGGATCCTTTCAACAGTTACGAGGATGATTATCTTTGGAGAGCTTTAGAGGCTGTAAGATTTTACTTCATTAACTTTCAGATGATTCTTGTCTATGTCTAATTAGCTAAGCCTTATTTATCCGAAATTTCGATTCCAAAATAGCATAAAAATAATTATAGCACTTAGAACTCCGATGGAATTCATACCAATTTTTACCCATTTTTAGGACCTTATTACTTCATAGACTTCAGTCTGTCCGTTCATCTGTCTGTCTGTTACCAGGCTGTATCCCATTAACCGTGACAGCTAGACAGTTGAATTTCCACGGATTATGTATTTCTGTTGCCGTTATAATAACAAATACTAAATCAAAAAAAACATTAAGTGGTGCTCCCATACAACATGGTAAGGAACCTTTCGTGTGCAAGTCAAACTCGCAATTGGCCGGTTTTTATCTATCACCACATGACATGGTTATTGTTTTTTGACGTGATTACGTCTTATAAATCGATGAACACCGGCACTCACAAAAAATGTGACGTCATCGCTCACGTTCCCGTCGTGTGTCATGTTGTTGACAAGGTAACCATAGCAACGATAATACGTTGCTATGGTTACCTTGTCAACAGCATAGCAACGTATTATCGTTGCTATGGTTACCATCAATGTTTTCAAGACGTTATCACGTAAAATTATCGTCCGTAAACCGACTTTACAGACAACTATTGTTTTGTTGCAGGTGGACTTGAAAACAGTAGTTCCCTCCCTAGATTATAAAGTATCAGAAGGTGGTTCGAACTTCTCTCTAGGACAGCGGCAGCTAGTGTGCCTCGCGCGAGCCATCCTGCGCGGTAACCGTATTCTGGTGCTGGATGAGGCTACTGCTAACGTAGACCCTAAGTGAGTTTACTTTAATACAGATTATCCATATAAAAGTAGTGTAAAATGGTTAATGTGGAAAAATAAATGCGATACGTTTTTCATACTAAGGTACCTGCTGGTAATAAGCCATCTACCACCTTAATTAAAAACAAAATCTTTCGTACAAGCAAGCAAACATACAGGTGAAACTAATAAAAGCGTGTTAAAAAATAGGGAAAACTACTTCAATAACAGGTCATTTATATAAATATTTGCTTAATTGTCAATCTGAAAAACAATTCATTTTGTTTATTTTCTTTTTAATTTATCACTAACTAGCTTCGCCCCGCGGTTTTACCCGGATAATATTTTTCTACACAATTTTCTTAATTTTTTTTCATAAGAAAGAACCTTCTCCTGACATTAACAAACACAACAAAAAATTAGCGAAATCGGTTCAGCTGTTCTAAAATCTTTTTGTGGCCCTTATTACTCGCAGGTACCTTAAGAGGAAAGAGTACCGGCGACTCTCTCCATACATACATACGTATGTACGTACGGATGTATGGAGAGAGTCGAAACAAAAATATTTGTGCTAGTGTCATAGCAGAACTATTTTTGTTGCATAAAACCTATAACTGCCATGACTATGCCCTAAAGTCTTCGTTTTTTTATATTCTAGATAGCATAGAAATAAAAATTAAAAAAACAAAAACCCCCTATGTTTTTGTTTTAATTATATACATAGCAGTTATAGTTTTTATGCAAAAGAACAGATTGTGATAGAATCGCACAGTCGATTGCGCATAGCGACGCGACGCCACACCGTACACACTACTGCATATAGACTGTATATATACCATCA
The DNA here is from genome assembly GCA_907269075.1 of Idaea aversata. Lineage (NCBI taxonomy): Eukaryota > Metazoa > Arthropoda > Insecta > Lepidoptera > Geometridae > Idaea > Idaea aversata. The sequence continues at coordinate 9,167,770 of OU026084.1, forward strand.
AATAGCGTGGCGACGCGTGCGTGCCACGGCATGCGTCGCCACGCCAGAAATCAGTTTTACGTGCGGCTATAGATGTTTCACATCAAAAAATATTTGTCCCACAGGGAGGAAAAAGTCGACTACGTTTCTTTGGAGAGAGCGCCGGTACCCTTTCCTCTTAACTCTTTATAGCTAGTTCTATCATAAGACCCTAGGAAAAAAATCAGAACAGCAGCACTGATTGACTTTTTTTTGAGACTTACACCTATATTTTTTGCAGAACTGATGAATTTATCCAAAAAGCAATAAGAACCCGTTTCGCTGACTGCACGGTGCTGACGGTCGCTCACCGACTCAACACGATCATGGACTCTGATCGCGTTATGGTGATGGACAGCGGCCGGCTCGTCGAGTTCGATCACCCGCACAACTTACTCAATAACAAAGATGGATACTTCGCGAAAATGGTCAACGAAACCAGTGATAAAATGTCCATGAAATTACATGAAATAGCAAAAAATACGTACATAAGCAACGGCGGTGTAATAGAATAATTTTTATTTAGTAATGAGGGACTTACATTAAAAAATATTAAGTTCTAGCCTTAGACGACAACGGGGTCGTTTTAGCACTTTCTATAAAGAAAATTCCTCATTCATTAGGTATAAGTAACTAAGCTAAGCAATGCTTATTTAATAGGTAACTAGTTTTACCTACCTAGGTATGTACCTAAAATTGAAATAATGCATTGGTACCAGAAGATAATTATGTAGCATAGGTTACCTATACTCAGAACGAGCGTAGAGCACTCAGCACAGAATTAGCGCGTTTGCACATCATTGCTGCGCGGAAATAAGGACAAGTGGAACCAGCTATGGCACTCATTAATTAATGCATTCGTTAATATATCTATTAGATAGATTTATTGGAATTCAATGCATTATTTCAACACCTAAGTATTACGTTAAATTATGAATTTATACCTAGTTACGTAAGAGATTTCACATAAGAAAATGACCTCCTTTTTTTGAAGTCGGTTAAGCAAAAATGTGTTATTTATTTGATGAAAATAAAAGTGTATTGCTGAACATTTTATTTTTTCCTAAACCAGGTGATATTATGTTTGTTTCAAGATAACTTGAGAACCGTTTTGCTCCAATCCAAGTACTTAGTTAAGATTGGTTGGTTTTACGCAGTTATTTGAAAAGCGGTAATTACCAGCGGACATCCGAAATTATCCCAAAAGATATAAATATTTTTCAATGACCGTTTCCGAATGTTTGACTATGATTGTTTGATGTTTATTCTACCACTCGCCTGTCGGCGACGAGTGGTGGAGACCACTCGTTACGATGGAGCGATTCAAAAATAGCGAATTTCCGATGTCGAACGAATATCAGTAGAAATCGAGCGCTCGACGCGGGGCGAACGATTCAAAAATAGGGCTCCAAGTCTTTTAATCTAAGTACATAAATATCCTAGGACTTTGCACACAGCGCCATCTATCTCCATTTATCACCATAACACTAGCCTCTAGATTGAATTTTATGTTAAGATGGTCAAAAAAAAAATCTTTTGTAAATACATATACCTACTCGTACCTAAAGAACAGAACCATTCAAACCAGAAACAAATACCAAATATCTGTACACAAATATATATTTTTTGGCGAGAATCGAACCCGCAACCGCCTGATAATGTAAATGTCAATCGCATTATGTATCTTGCGTAGGCAGTTAATTGTTTCTTCTATGAAACATTATTGACAATATTATTTCGATCGATTGTTTCCTGCGATTTCTATGGCTTTATAAAAGCTTGAATCGAAGCCAAAAAAAAACAATGACTTCCGCTAACAGATTTTTTTTCACTGGTAATAATAGTTTTTTTAAATAAAACCTAACTAGCAACACTGTTGACAAACTGTCACTCACTCTTACGTAGTATTTAAATTCTCTTTGCTCACTCACTGTCAAACATCCGCTGTGCCTGTGTCTGTCTTCGTTTTGTTTTAGCGTTTTCTCGTGGTTTTATTTCTAAGCACAGAAATAAAGTGAAATACATTTTATAAACTATAATTAACATCGTTTTAGCAGGTGTCTATTAACTGGATTAATAAAAAGTAAGTACATATTCATAGCTGCTGACTATAAGAAGTGTCCATAGATTTCGAATGACTCAGTTTATATCCTGTCTAAGTTGTTAGGTTACCTACTTGTTATTTAGTTTGATAAGCTAGCAAACGAAAGCTAAACGCCCTGCGGGTTTACTCGTGGAGAATTAGATCACGTGGTAATTTCCATTAATTATTTATAGTTAAATTACTGCAATTATTAACTACTTACCTAGTAATACACAGAGCTGTTTAAATTCCGCTACTTTATTTGTACAGCTCCATAATTCGTAGCAATAGAGAAACTATGCCTGTGCTCACATAGAAGCCTCTGTGGTGCGGTAGGCAAACACCCGCCTACGCCTACAAAAACTCGGGGTTTTGATTCTCACCGTCGAAAAAATTGTTCTTGGTCTGGGGGTTTTTCTGTCTATTTATTACAAAGAGGAAAAATTTGATTTGAAAAGTTTGTTTGCATTGAATAGGCTCGGAAACTACTGAACCGATTTGGATGAAACTTCATGATTCATTGACAGTAACAGCTACTTTTTATCCCCTAGTTGCTTAGTTTGGGCCTCGAATGTACTGGGTACAATGTCTAACAATTAATATAGCATATAAATTATGTGTTTATTAAATAGAGACTAATAAAATGTTCACAGGTAACATGACATCAAACACAATCAGCATACCACCTTCAGTTTCATGGGCCCAGCGAAGCGGTCGAGTATTTTTAACATTCAATGTGGAATGCCAGAAACCTGATATTAAATTCGAGAAAAAGTCTGTTTCATTTCAAGGAATCTGTGCACCTGATCAGAAACTGCATGAGGTGGTTATACCACTATACGCAGAAATAGATCCTGAAAAAAGTGCTTTTAATAACAAAGGAAGATTAATAGAGGTTGTCTTGGCAAAAGATAAAACTGACGAACCATTTTGGCCTACTTTGACCAGTGACAAAAAGAAACATCACTGGTTGAAAGTAGACTTTGATCGTTGGCAGGATGAAGATGAAGTCAACATCGATGAGGAGTATGATGACATGAATGATATGTTCTCCAACAAAATAGGAGACTTTGGCGATGAAAATGATAAAGGTGAATCTAGTTCGTCCGATGAAGAAGATCTTCCTGATTTACAATAATCCAACCTAGTTATAATTTAGACAGAACTTCAGTTAAATAGTTATATTTATTGTTAATATTATGGAATGTATTGTGCTTTTATACAATGAGTAGTGAATTAGAGATAGTTCTTTTTATCTTTAACACTATGAAGTTTAGAAAATTATCAAGTTATATGTACTGTTTATTCCAAATACATCCAATGTGGGTGCTTATCTCACAAATTAATTATTTGAATAAAATGTAATGTTTCATATCAAATATTTTTTAAGTCTTTGGAACTTGCATGCCTTTGATGCCTTATTTTACAATACTTATGTTTTAGGCTGTATTTGGTTACTTAGCTTTTTTTTTAGCTAACTTCCCAAAAAAGGTGTTTCTTAGTTCAGCCAGAAACTTTTATATGTCTTGTATAAAATATGTATAACACTATGATATCTGATAGTTCTGTTATTTACTTAGGTACCTTAATAATTTTAATGAAATGTTATAAAAACTAGAACAGCTTTAATATTTTGTATTTACCTTGCAATTAAGTGCCTACTATGTTTATGTAACTAGAGAATGTACTTTAATATTTTCTGTTAACATCAGTAGATAAAAATAATATTTAAAAACTGATGAAATGTACAATCAGGCGGCATACGAGCAGACCCACAGTGAAGCCCCAAAACTGCTATAGTTAGAATATTTTCAACTCAAACAAGATTCTAAGGCCCTGCTTCAGTGCTCATAAATTTATTAGACAACCCCAATATTAGTATGAAAATATTATATAGTATAATTTTAGAACTCAAAGTGGGTCTGCAACTCTGCAATGCTGTTGCCGCCTGTACCTACGTTATTGAAATGTATGAATGTAATTAAAGTATTGGAATACTTATTAGTTAACAACTCAAAGGATTCTAGTTTGTACTTAAAAACTTAAACTCACATGATTATTATTCATAGTAACTATTCCTGTTCAATTTTTTTATAGAAACCAAAAATTACTTTAATAGTAGTAGTTAACAGGTTCAGCAGGCTGAATATGTTATTTTGTTGGTCAGTTGTAATGATAATTAAAAAGCAAAAGCACATTTGTTCAATTGGAAATACTTACTACCCAAGGGGGATATTTTAATTTTAATCTCATTGTCCATTTTATTACTTATATTAGTTACTTGTACCTAATTAAAACTTTCTTTTTTATATAAAGCTGTCTAGTTATTTTAATTATAAGTGACGTAAGTATAGCTATGCCCCGCGGTTTCGCCGAAGTAAGTCGATCTAGTGGGAATATCAGCACCGATATACCTACAGTTGACAATTTTTCTTTTGTTCAAGTCGAAAAAAAGGTTAAAGTATTTATTTCCATAGACGTATTAATACCTACTATTAATACGTCCATGATTTCTTTCTATCCGTTGTTTGGCGACCATTATATAACTAGTTGCAAGCTTATGACTAGTTAACGCTGTTACACACAGCGCCATTTCCCACGTATTGTTTGTAAGTATTAAATTATCGGGTTATTCTCTACGTCTCTTATTGAGATGTAGCTTGTTGTAACGAACCACGAAAATTGTTCCCCACATCTCAATTGAAATGTTGTGAATATAAAAAAAACATTATTTGAGTTGCAAACGACCACGACGCCACTTTTTCTTCTATAAAAAGTTAGTCACTGGTCAGAGTACTAGGCAATCAGAAGGTATAAATCACACTTATTACATTATCTCTCTCTTTCTATAATTTTTCACCTGACAAAGTAGATAAAATATGTGATGGCAATGAAGGTAAGCTAGAAAAATACTTAATTCAAATATTTTGAGCATGATTATCGGTTTTTTGTGGAATACCTACCTTCTACTGAGTTCTGATAGCCTAGTACTTACGGACCAATTACTATCTAACAATTTACAGTCACGGAAAGTCAAAGTTCGAAAAGTGCTCCCTACGTCGTACGATTTAATAGGATGTTTGTACTAGGCTGTAAGAACTCTGTAGGAGGTATACTGATTCGTATGAGAGCAAGCCCTTGCACACCACCACCACTTTCCGTTATTGTTTAAATTGTATAATAGTAATTGGTTTGAAGTACTAGGCTATCAGAACGCAGTAGAAGGTATCCCACAAAAACTTTCATTGACATAGTGTTAGTGCGAGAAGCCAAGAGTGAGCGAGAGGGACGATAGACGCCAGCGCATGGCCAATCCGGGATAGCGTGGTCAAGCGTCGTCGGTTCCACCCCGAAAGCCTGAGCGGGGGTGGGGCCAGCATGTAGGAGGAACACTTACATGTCAAATTGACCAATCAACACCCTGTAAAATATTAGTAGGGAAGTGGGGAGGGGTCTCAGAACAATGGAGGGATCATGGATATTCTGTCATAATCAAAGCACCACACCCAAAGACAATTAGAAACTTCTCGTTTCTCATTAGCATACCCTGCTTTGTAGGTCCATGAACCTGCTACTATTGTTTTCTAAGTCTATGCTAAAACTCTCTTTTCTCTATGAATGATATAGCACCTAATAACGCTAACTTTTCTGTCACTGAGGATTTATTAGTTATCCATCATGCATGACTGAGTCAAATCAAAATCATTTTGTTATCAAAAATATAATTATGATGTTACGTAAAATGTAAATCAAATAGTAATAAATTTAGCACAGAAACAAGATATCCGGACACTATGACACTCACTCATTATTAAACAACTACAACTATGGGCCAGCTAGAAGAATCCGCGTCTAGGTCAGGCAAAAGCAGTGCAGTAAAAAAAGGGTCCAAATCTAGTAAAGGATCTAAATCGAAATCAAAAAACAGTTCCATAAACTTTAATGACCCTAAAGTGCAAACATATATCCTTGTCGGATTACTAGCTGTTCTCGCCCTAGCACTCTGGTATGGTTACAGCAACGGATGCTTAAGGCGGCGACGTCGCAGGCGCTCGTGTTCATGGTAAGATATTGCATTATATTCCATCTCATGCGATTGGTAGTAAATGAACTCACCGTATTACCTAATAGCATTGTGATTATCAATTGCAGTGATTGCCATCGTCAATCTTTTTGGCCTTTAATGTGAGAAAGCAGCGAATTATTGAGTATTTGAGCCCGTTCACTCATCGCATAGTGGTCAAGCCGCGTTTCCATCGTATGCGATAACCTATATACTCCGATGGGCCAAAAAGATTGGTGAGTCCTCTACATATAACTCATCAACAATATATTATTACTCCAATTAAAATTAGGTATGCTTCAATAGATACGAAATTAGTTTCATTTTCTTGTGTAATTAGCAATCAATCAGTTAACAGAATATCTGTTTTAAAATGCTACTGGAATTAAACATACTTGTAATGTTTCAACCGTTTTATTATTCTCATTCTTATAATATTAACCTATTCAATTACAGATTACTGATCTACGGAATTAAATTTAAATTAGAAATATATGGAAATGTGGATGCAGGGAATCAACACATCATTGTTAAATCTGAAACAACCAAACAGACATTGTTACAAAATTAAGTAAAATAAATCAAACCCTTAAACAAACAGTGTTTTGATTTATGTCCGGTGTAGTTAAAGCGGGAAACACATTATTGGACGCGACTGATAGGTGTGCACGGTCGTTTGGGACGCCGCAGGCCTGATTGCTATGGGACGTCCGAACGCTCAAAGGCGGCCCAAGGTTACGTCCGATAGTTTGAACAGTTCATACATTTATAATCACACAGATACCTTTAAGTCGCGGCTGTCCGTCGCGTCCGTCAGCCGCGTCCGATAATGTGTTTCTAGCTTATGTAATATCATTAACAAATAATTACAAGATAAACTAAAACACCGCCCACATAAAACAGCGAAAGTGCATTTTAGTAACGGCATTTGTTAACGTTCTAATAAAATCTATACAAACATTTGAAAATGAGTCGCGCAATAAAGAACTATTTTTATACTAATTAGAAGAGATTTTTTAATGTTAATATTTCATCTTTTATAGTTTTTTAAAAGGAGCTGAACATGCTTTACATAGTAAAAAACAAAGTCGCTTTCCGCTGTCTGTCCCTATGTATGCTTAGATCTTTGAAACTACGCTGCGGATTTTGATGCGGTTTTTTTTAATAGATAGAGTGATTCAAGGAAGGTTTTGGTTAAAACTACCACCCGTACGAAATAGCGGGCAACAGCTAGTAGAATTATGATCCGGTGACGCCATCTAGATATAATGTCTATAATAAAACCTTTTAAAAAGCGGTAACGCTATCTAGAAATAAGGGGTATTGTGTTCATGAGTATAATAGTAGGTATGAATCCATATCGGGCGATGTTACGTCGCGTCGTAATAATACTTTAAGTCTTTAGTCATTTAAAGGTACAATTTTGCTTAAATTTCCTTGTGCTCATAATACTTTCTCATTATGGCGATCGACACAGAAATAAAAACTAATTTTCGCACAAAAATCGAACGCAATTTTTTTTTAATTGTTATAAAACAATTAAAAATTAATTAATTGTTGTTGTTGTCCTCTGCATTATTTGTAACATTTTGGCATAGTAAACGATTGACCAATTTTTTAAATTCTATCCAATCTCGTCGTGTTACGAAAATAATCTTAATAATTTAAACCGGGTCAAACTTGACACTTTACGAGTTTGTTAAATGGCACTTGTTGTTTGTATAAATGTTCTCTATATGCATAATAATATTTAATAGGTTTGAAAACACAAACAAAACAAATTGAAAAAAAGCTTTTAAAATACTTCGTCTGTGAAAATTTCAATTCTCTAGCTATCATGGTTAATGAGATACAGCCTGGTGACAGACAGACAGACGGACGGACAACGAAGTCTTAGTAATAGGGTTCCGTTTTACCCTTTGGGTATGGAACCCTAAAAAACAATAGATTCAGGCGACTACTTTGCATGTCTCCATACTCATATTATGTTACTTAGTGATCGAATCGTGCCTACGATCAGTACCTCTTGGTTGCCATCATTGTTCTCCTCCCTCCTCCCATTGCCCACCATCAGCTCCCCAGTCGAAGTCCTGTTCACCATCGCCTTTCTCCTGCTCTCCTGTTGAACAATACCATGATAATACGTAAATATCAACTCTAATATATAACAACTAATGCATTACAATTGGCTACATGACTGTGATCACAAAAAAATATGGTAAAAATGGAAGCTAGGTTTACAATACCTACCTCTACAATATTTATTTCGCATTCGAATGTATTGTAAATATTTTATTTTCGCAAAATAATTTGCAATATTTTGTCTGCTGACTAACAAAAACGAAACTGAAACGGATGACTGATCTTCGTGCGACGTCACGATTTTCCATTTTCATAGAGAAAAAAAACGCGCGCAAGGCGCAAGGAAAGGTGACGTCACAGATTAAAATATATGGTGGCCGATTGTTTTCGGCGGACAATTTAAATTCATGAAGAAAAATGCTCTTTTTTTCAATTAAAGAAGAGTTTTTCGGAAAAAATGTAAGGGGTTTCTTATAAACATTTGCGACTTTTGAAATACTTAGTGAAAATCAGATTCTTACCGTTATCGTCACCTTGTTCAGGAGCATCTTCCATGGCGGCGTCTTTCTCTTCATTAGGATCTGTTGATAATTTAAATAATCTTAACTTAACCGGTAAACTATCTGAGCTGAGCGGACAACGTCTGCTGGACAAAAGAGGAGTTATGGGCTAAAGCCGCTACGGAATGGGAGTCCCGTAAAATATGTTCTCGAAGCTGACAAGAATCTCACAGGTGGAAAAACGAATTGGACTCATACGCAAATAACTGCCCCCCCCCCTGGCCCAAGGCAGAAGGGAATGGAAAGGAGGGGAGGTCATTGCCCTGTAGTGAGATAAAAAGGGGTAATCCATACTAATATTAAAATGAGGAAAGATTTATTTGTTTGTTAAAAACGAATAGGCTCCGAAACCACTAGACCGATTTTAATGAAACTTGGTATGAGGATACATTGATTCATTGGGAGTGAGATGGGCTACTTTTAATCCCGATATTCCCACGTGATCGGGAGTACCGCAGGTGAAACCGCGAGATGTTGCTAGTAAATAATAATAATCCTAACATCATAGCAAAAATAATCATCATCATAATATTATTCATGCAGTAGAGTAGATAGGAAAAAACATTTTGCTAGACAAAATACAACTACCAAATCAAGAAACGTATGCCCGAATACTCAAAGGACTCTCAGCTGTAAGACGCTCCTATCCTATTGAAGCATACACTTAAATGGGGTTACATATCATAATAACTAAGTTCGTTATAACTATGTTCGAAATAACTACGGTCATAATGCCTACTGTTCAAAATACCTAATGGTTGTTTCACATATTTTAATAATAACTAATGAACGAAATATCTAATGGACGAAATACCGACGGTTAATTTACCTAAGTTCATTATAACTATGTTCGAAATAACTACGGTCATAATACCTACGGTTTAAAATACCTAATGGTCGAAATACCTAATGGACGAAACACCTACGGTTAATTTAACTACAATTAATTCAACTACGGTTTTTCACCTGCGGTTTAAAAAAATCAATTTTATAAAATACCCTAACCAAGTAAAATGGGTAGAATTCGCTTCTAGCACTCGCCGGCCGCTGCCGCGGCACCGCTCGCTTCGCTCGCTCGGCTCGTGCGTTGTGGTCGCAGTTCTAACATAAACCTAACCTATCCATGTCGGTTCTGGGTAGGGGGTGTTCCGGATGGGTCTTTATATGCTGCCCTAATCGAGTCAAATAGGTAAAATTCGTCTCTAGTTGCGTGATAAAGGCAGCATATTAAGACCCACCCGGAAAACTCACTACCCAGAACCGACATGGATAGGTTAGGTTTATGTTAGAACTGCGACCACAACGCACGAGCCGAGCGAGCGAAGCGAGCGGAGCCGAGCGAGCGAAGCGAGCGGTGCCGCGGCAGCGGCCGGCGAGTGCTAGAAGCGAATTCTACCCATTTTACTTGGTTAGGGTATTTATATATATGATTTTTTTAAACCGCAGGTGAAAAACCGTAGTTGAATTAATTGTAGTTAAATTAACCGTAGGTGTTTCGTCCATTAGGTATTTCGACCATTAGGTATTTTAAACTGTAGGTATTATGACCGTTAGTTATTTCGAACATAGTTATATTGAACTTAGTTATTATGATATGTAACCCTTAAATGGCAATTTAATCGCGACTTAAGGTAAGTAACCTTTTAGTATTCGGGCGTGAGTTAGTTAAAAGTTAAATAAAACTACCTTTTTTCTTGTGCTTTTTTATATGTCAATTTTTTTGTGATCAGAATATTTTATTTTATTTCTGTCTTTCTAACTTAAATGTTTACACACCTTTATTGGAATTAGCAGAGGTGCCAGCCGCGTCTCCCTTCATCATCTTGAGGATGTGCTGTTTTTCCTTGCTCAAATGTTTCTTGCCGTTCATGTGCATTGTCATCTGCTCCGAGCACGTCATTGACGTCTGATAATAATTTACACATTAATTAATAACAAAATAAGTATTAACCAAAAATTAATCAGTTGCATTAAGAGGTCGACTGTTTCCTCCCTGGATAATGACACTAGAACGAATATTTTTGTTGCATTAAACCTATAACTGCCATGACTATGCCCCTTGGATTACTTGGACTTTTATGTGTATTAAATTATAATAATGCTATCCCTACCTATCAAATTTGCTTTATAAACTTTATATTATAAAAACTAGCTGTCCCAGCAAACGTTGTTTTGTCATTTAAAAAAAAAAAGGAAAACGCACTCCGGGAGTGCAGGCAGAAGTGAAAACTGTAAAGCGAACTGCGTACGGCAGCTCGCTGCGAACCTGCACCATCCACCGAGAGATGTCGCTGTTAACACTGTTGTACAGAAGTGAGTATCGTAGTTCGGCCGTTTGCACAGAGATGGCGCTGTTTTCAATATTGCATAGTAGTAGAAGCACAATAACTGTTAAAATCTCATCTGTCGCGAGAACGGCTGAAAATGCTCACCTACAAAAGTGCCCAACGCGCCATAAGAAGTTTTCACTTCAAAAAATAGATGTTCGATTCAGACCTAACGAATATACACAAATAATTTCATATAATTCGGTTCAGCTGTTTAGGTGGACCATAGGGATTGTTCTATTTAACAAAAGTATATCTGTAAGAAATAATTGTAAAATATTTACCTTGCAAATTTCACAGTAAAGCTCTGGTGGAGTCCTTGGCTTCTCTTTGGGGATTTGTTCTTCATCTTTCGGAGCTTCTTCTTCAGCTACTTTCATGCATTTCTTCTCACGACGAATCAATTGCTCTCTGCAGAGAATATACAATAAATTTGTACGAACTTAGTCAAGGGAAAACTGTTTCATATTAAACTAGCTGCGCCCCGCGGTTTCACCCGCGTAATAATTTTTTACGCAATTTTCTTAATTTTTTTCTTTCATAAGAACCTTCTCCTGACAATAACAAACACAAAAAAAAATTAGCTTAATCAGTTCAGCTGTTCTCGAGATTTGAGCTTAGCAACACATTCAGCAATTAATTTTTATATTATAGACTAGCGACCCGCACCTGCTTCGCACGGCTATATTATGCATGTTTTGTACATATAAACCTTCCTCTTGAACCACTTTATCTATTTAAAAAAACGCATCAAAATCCGTCGCGTAATTTTAAAGATCTAAGCATACATAGGAACAGACAGCGGGAAGCGACTTTGTTTAACCTTCAATTGGTGACGTGAATTGGGGTCACACTATTGGTGACGAGCCGTCATTTTGACGTACTACTAAAAAGCCTAAATATGGGAAACTAACTTAACGGAAAGTGATAAAAACTACTTTTTAACCGACTTCAAAAAAGGAGGAGGTTCTCAATTCGTCGCGTATATATATATATATATATTTTTTATGTATGTTCGCCGATTACTCGAAAACGCCTGGACCGATTTGGAAAAATCTTTTTTTGTATGAAAGGGGATAATTATTGAAGAAGATGGTTTTCTTTCGTAAATAAAATACTTTTATTACATATTAATAGAAATTTTCACTATAATTACTCATAACTACTTGGTACATATTTTTGGCCTGAATTTTCATAGACATGAGATCATTCAATCATAAATTTAAAAAAACAAAAGAAATAAAGAAACTTAAGTACTCTTCATATAGAAACTAAACTAATCAACAAAAAAAAAGTTTTGGATGTTGGTTTCATAGAAAAAAAAAAATTAGTACAATTCACTAATGGTACAAAACACTGACACTATTGGTGACGTGACGTCAAATTGACGTCGGGTACTGCCTATCTCCTGATCTATGAGCCTGCGGCGACCTGTTTGTGCAAGTGCAGACTCCAAACTGAGACACATGCAGCTATTGAGGGCGGCGAGGGCGAGGGGCAACCCGTTCGATAGATATTTCTCGATTTGTCGAGGAGCGACGTCAAATTGACGTACGTCACCAATTGAAGGTTAATACTATGTAATGATAAAGGAGAAACTTACAGTCTCTTTTCCATCCCTCTCTGCAATAGAATAGGATTCTTCGGATTTTTGCGGCCATCCACAATTCTAAAAGAATAAGAATAATTAAATGAACAAAAACTTTTACAAAATATTATAATAAAGAGCTAAATCACATTTCAAAACGATAAATAATCCATTTTCCTAAACTAGGAAAATCCTGTGTTTCAGGCGAAAAGGGACTGAAATAATTACCTATATATTTAAGAGGAAAGGGTACCTGGGGCTTTCTCCATACAAACTATTACAAACGTAGTCGACTGTTTTCTCCCTGGATAATGACACTAGAGCAAATATTTTGGTGCATAAAACTTATAACTGCCATGGCCATGCCCCTATTTTTTGTATTTTTTTTAATTTTTATATTTTTTAAATCTTAATTTCTATGATAATTAGAAAATGAAAAAAAAAACAAAATATAGGGGCATAGCCAAGGCAGTTATAGGTGTTATGGCACAAAAATATTTGTGCTAGTGTCATTATCCAGGGAGGAAACAGTCGACTACGTTTGTATGGAGAGCGCGCAGGTACCCTTTCACCTTAAAAGGAATAAAACTGTTAGTTCTAGTTTTGTAAATTCCAAAAAGTCAAGATTTATCCACATTCAAAGCGAACAAAATAATATATGAACTGTTCTTTATAATTTAAATTAAATAAGGGGGGACTATGCCAATAGCTTAAGGCTCAGCGCAAACGGACCACCGACCACAGCCAACGGTGGCCAGCCAGCAGTTCACATGATTTTTCATACATTTTGTTGAGGCCGACACAAAATGTATGAAAACTCGTGTGAACTGCTGGCTAGCCACCGGTGGTACGTTTGCGCTGAGCTTTAGTGGCCTGCAAATGAAAGGGTTATTAAGTAGGTAGGTTTAAGTAATTTATCTCTATAAATGACAGTTCAGTAGATGATAGCTAAATGAGATCATTTAGAAAAACGCATGTAACATTACCTCTACATGGTTACTGTATTTTACTGATGGGGCGATCATTTTCAGATTGAAAGATCTAGCTGAGCTATTTTACAAGAATATTTAGTTCCTACTAAATATTCTTGTAAAATAGCTCAGCTAAGAAAATACTATAAAGCTGTTAAATGAATAGATGTAATTACGAGCGATGTGGTTTCCCCGCGTAGTGAGACTCAGCGTGGACCGTGGACGTGATATGAACGTCGCACAGTTCGCAGTACAATTCACGGGCCTTCATTGGTGTCTAAAAACATAAGTATTATCATAGACAAAAGATAAAATATAATATAGGCGAACACTGCCTAAACAACGGCATCTGTTAGAAATCTAATTAACTCAACAAACCATTGAAAATGCGTCAAATGGCATTGAAATTAATAATTAGAGACCTTTAAGATTTTTTTTTAATAAGACGCAATTATCCTCAGGTTAAAATTAATATTTCACAAAGAGCTGAACATTATTTAAGCTAATAAAATAAAATGAAACACATTCTAAATTACGTAAATCTAGAAATAAGGGATGTAAGTATCACTATCACTAGATAGTATAAAACAAAGTCGCTTTCTCTGTCCCTATATCCCTATGTAAAACTGCGCAACGGATTTTGATGCGGTTTTTTAAATAGTTAAAGTGATTCAAGAGGAAGGTTTATATGTATAATATATGCATAATATAGCCGTGCGAAGCCGGGGCGGGTCGTAATAAATATAATAAATGTAATGTCTTCTTTTTTCAGTCTAACTGAAATAAGAAAGTTACATATTACATTTATTTTATATCTACTGTAAATTTCTAAATGGATTTTTAGAGCGAAAACTTTAAGCTATAAGATCCTACACGAATCCGAAACTGGAATAGCGAAAAATACTCTAAGGAGTCACGAGGTTCAAAAACTCCTAGTAAAGGAATCAAAATGTTTATTTTCTTTTTGAGATTACAGAAAATTACAAAAATTTGTCCCTTTTTATTTTATTTTACCTCTATCTGGAACACTATCGATGGATGCAATAATATACGGCAATGTTTTTACAAACTCAAAAAGATTTCTTTATTAAAAATCGAATGACTCTTTTGATCAATTTTCGCTGTCTAATACCTAGTTCAAGATTTCACTCAGAAAATCCATTTAAAAAAAATCCCCGTTTGAAGTATGATGATAAATAAAGTTATTAAAAAGGTAAAGACGTAGATTACCTAACTTAAATCATTTTTGTATATAGAAGACGCAGTGCCTAAGGTCCTAAGGCACTGCAATACAAAAGAAATTCCTCAACAGAAATATATATATTTAATCCTTATGTCACAAAATATTGACATAAGGAAAGACAATTGGTTACAATGTATGTTTCCATTTTGATGACATTGTTCACA
The DNA here is from genome assembly GCA_907269075.1 of Idaea aversata. NCBI lineage: Eukaryota > Metazoa > Arthropoda > Insecta > Lepidoptera > Geometridae > Idaea > Idaea aversata. Next base: position 9,182,869 of record OU026084.1, read on the forward strand.
TAATTTTCACTTGCTTTATGCTGTTAGCATATTCCTAATATACCATAATACCTATTTACCTTTTGTGTATACAATAATCATGCAAACAGCAACACAAGTGAATGCATTAAAGTTAATTATAAATAAGAAGTACAGACTTATTGTAGTCTCTTATATGTATACTAGCTGCGCTCCGCGGTTTCACCCGCGTAACTCCCGATCCCGTGGGAATATCGGGATAAATTAAGATGTAAGCTATCCTATCTTTCAAGTTGGATCAAACTGCACACGGTGTGCAAATTTGATTAAAATCGGTTAAGTAGTTTAGGAGTGTCGATCCATCGCGAAGAAACAACGTGACACATAATTTATATATATTAGAAAGAAGATAGATTGAACTAGTAGTTCTGCGAATAGATCTCGCGGTTTGAACAGTTTTATGATGAGAAGGTGGTTTAAAAGTTTTTCATTAATCTCTACTTAGTAGTTAATTCAGTGGTCTACATTAAAAAGTGAGCAATTTCCTGCATTTTGTGAAGCTTACTCTGCTCATGACTCCGAAGATCCTCACATTAAATTCAAACAAAAAAAGAATCATCGGATGTCATAAGGAAGACATATCCAATATCCCTTTTTGCCTCTTTTTGGGGAAGTAAGTACCCTTTCAATCAAAGATCCCCAACGACAAAAAAATCTATTAAATCGTTAAACTGTATACTTACCAAGTTTCGTCCAGATCGGTTGTAAAATAGGTTCTTTAGAGGAATACCACAAACTTTTAAAAGAAAATTTTGCCAGTCTTGAAGTAAAGACACTTCACTTACTTGGTCAAAAATACATAGTGCATATTATGTTAACAAAAGATTCTATTGAAGTTGAGAATTTGACATGTCTTGTATTTTTAGCACCAAATATTATCAGGGCATGATTGAAAAGTTTGAATTTTATTGGCTCCAGTCCTTTTACGAATTAAAATGTGTCTAGTTTTATATGAAATTGTCCTATTGTCATTTCTATTATTTGTAGTTTTAAACTCTCTGGGCGGAGGCGATCGCGCAAGTTATTAGAACGCATTTCACAGCTACAAACCCCATCACAACACCAATAATAATTAGATTATTACCTTTTAAATATTACAACCATCAGTAGCAATAGTACTTAATGAAAGAAATTCTTCAATTCTTTCATTCACCATATTGAAAAGGAAACTTAAATAAATATTAATTACAGACATCCATACAGTAGTAAGATAAAGAGCATTATGTGAACATATAAGGTCGTCAAAATACCTACACGGAACATACATTGTCAAATTGTCTTATTACCTCTCGATGATGCAGATAACTCCCATCATGGTTTTGGGTAACCCATTTCTTTTGTTTCTTCAGGTGATTTTTGGAAATATAATGCATTCGAGCTGAAAAAAATATTAAAATTCACAAGATATTTAAGCTCAAATTCAAGTTTATACAATTGCATAATAAAAGAGCATGCTTGGCAAAAAACTGCACACAGAATGAAATAATTGTCTAATTTTTTATGGGCACTATAGGTTGAGGGTTCTGGTTTCCGCATGCAAGCAATCATTCTGCCCATCGTGCATGGTTGTCAACTGAAAATAGGCACTAACATCAATTAATATTTAATCAAGTGCAAAATTTTAAACTTACTTGACTGTTTTGAAGGCTGTGTTATACAAATAATAATAAAATAAACAAATAAACAAAATGATATAATAAAAAATAATATTAGGTATAATATAATATATATTATTATAATATTTTTAAACTTACACAATTTCTATTCATAGTACCTAATTATTTTCTCGGGTCTTAATCACATTTTTTTTTATTTCTCTTAGCTCAATATTTCGACTATGTTACAATAGTCATGGTCAAGTCAATTAGGTCTCCTCGCGACCATGACTATTGTAATATAGTCGAAACGTCGAAGTTATAAAAATAATACGCGATTAGGACTCAGATAAATAATTACTCTAAACGTTATGCTATTTGATGACTGAAAAATCTTGCTAATTCTATGAAATAAAGTAAGACAATATAAGTACAACTTACAGATAGCGAATGATTCGAAGTTCATATCACACAAACCACAATGGTGCGGCTCAATCAATGACAAAAGGCTCCTTGGCAAATTCTTCAGGTTCTCTTTTGGAACATTACAACCTTAAAAAATATTAAAAATGTTGAAATTAAATTTCAGTTACAAAAACATTAAACAAAATGTGTGAATCAAACTATGCCAAGTTTTCTCTTTAGTATATGAATTTTATAATGAAATAGTTTTTATCCTTTATTTAAACATATAAAATCGTTTGTTCTGACTGACTGATGGATCAACCAGCCAGCACAGACTAAACCGCTGATCGTAGAGACCTAAAACTTGAAGGGGTGTGTTCTTTGTGTGATGTAGGCATCGGATAAGAAAGGATTTTCCGAAATTTTACCTCTTAGGGGGTAAAAAAAAGAGGGGCAAAGTTTGTGTGGGACAACGTGATTTCTTGGTCCATTTTTGAATCGCGGACGAAGTCTCAGGCAAAACCTAATATTTTCATAAAATTGTTCATTACCAGAAACAATATATTTATTTAACATACAATTTGAAATTAACATGGTTATTTTTAATACCTTAATTTAAAACTAATATTTTCATTGTGGTTTTTGATATTTGGACACTGTCGCAAGCACCATGTTGACAAGGTTTTTATCCAAGTTAAATATGTAGTTACTTACGAATCAAGTATTGAATAGTTCTTTCTTCGATACCACGTCTACGCATCATCGGTGGACCAGAGGGACCAAACCCTTGATTCCACCCTAAGGGAGGTGGTGGTCTGGGGTGAAAGCCTCCTCGTGGAGGGCCAAAGCCACCACCTGGCCCATATCCACCTCTGTAGTCTCCATATGCATCATTGTACCGAGAATATCTGTCGATAAACATGATGTGATTAAAACTGAGGAGTTATGCATGAATGCTCTCTCTACAGACAAAGTTTATTTATACCGACCCAATTGGCACAAAGGTCACCATGCCAGACTACCAAACACAGGGTTGCGGGTTCGATTCCCGCCTCAGACAAGTATTTATAATCAGATATTTGTCTTTGGTCTGGTTGTTTGTATTATTACTATATATTTACAAAAGAAAATGTATATAAATAGTATATCCCTTGTCTAGTACCCATTACACAAGTCTAGTTACTTAACTTAGGGCTAGATGGCGATGTGTAGAATGTCCTGCAGTATTTATTTATTTTTACATCCTAAACTTATCTATACTATTATTACAAAGGTAGAGTAAGGTTATGAGATTGTAAGGGGTAATATCAAAAATGATTTGCTGATTTGGATGAAATTTTGCAAAGAGAAGGTTTGGGGGTAGCTGATAGGCTATTTTTATCCCGGAATTCCCACGGGATCAGGACTTATGCAATGAAATCGCGGTTGTACTAGAAGGTTGTTGTATGAGTGCTCTTTAATAATTACTAGCACCCCGCTCTGGCTTTGCACGGCTATATTATGCATGTATTATACATGTCGGAGCGAGCGGATTAGGGGCTCTACAACATCATATGTGTCAGTCTAGGTATCCATTATTTGTGGGCCGGAGTGGGTACACACACAAGTAGGCAAAATAAGTTCATACTGTCACAACAATTGCTTCAGTTTAACACTTCAACTGCTACCAACTCAATACAACAACTGCTACCAACTGCTACCAGTTACTGGTAATCAACAATACGTAACTATGTAATGCACAACTAGTCTTTTGTGGTTATCAGTCTTAATAGGCTTGACACTTAACAACAAACAAGGGCCAATATCCCACACTAAACTTTACTTATGGTTTACTTTAACTTTAAACGAATAACACTAAATTTATTTACGAAACGGAAACGAATCCGCGGGCCACGAGTCACAGCGCACAACACGGCATCCAGCCTCTATCCCGGTTCCAAACAGAATGCCTTAATATACTCGGTAACCGAGCTTAGAACAAAGCACAACAACTAGCATTCATTCAGTACTCTGGCCCACGGCTACGTTCGGCAATGTAAACACTGCCCCGTTCCTAAACAATACAAACAGAGATATTCTTTGTCTTCAAATTCTGATAAGAGTTAATGCTGTTAATGTAAACATTCGACCGGCACCGCGCGTCACCTGCGCGGGCGCCGCTGTGTAGGTACTTAAGGTACCTCGCGCCGACACGGCGATCCTGACTGTCACACGTCCTCGTGTGCAAAACAACTTCACAAACCATCTCCAAAGAGACATACATTCCAAAAGTACAATTTGTTCGGCTATCCTGCCAACAGGGCACAATCATGACAAACTGATAGGTTCCCAAGGTTCATGACCAAATATTTTCCAATTACCAACTTTAAATAAGCATTCTCACAATGCTATTACAAAGGAGCATTCTCACAATGCCATCAGAAATAAGCATTCTCACAATGCTATCACAAATGAGCATTCTCACAGTGCTTTCCAAGACACAGATCAGCAGTAGCAGCCCAAACTTCCATAAAACGGAATTACTCAAATTTAAACAAAAACATAAATGGCTCATCAAACATCACCCACGTGATATAATAATATCTTCAATGGTCACACCGTACAGCACTGCACATCAGACCATAACATTACAGAACGCAACCATGTCTATACCGCATGTCGCCACACCGCGCAGTCTCCGTACCAGCTAAACTGGGTTTGGCATATGACCTACGGCTAACGAAGCAAGACAGTAAAACACGTTGCAAGAGCCCAAATAACATAAAACTTCAAATACACCATCTAGTGTATCAAGTCGACACCTCGCCGACATGAGCTGATCCTGACTGATCTTCATCTTCATCAAGACAAGTTTATAATGTGCGTCAAATTCTGTGGGAACATATCAATTTGGCATCGCACACTATCGATCGTGTGCATACTTGTAAGTTCTGTTATTATCAACAGCCTTATAAAAAAAACATCGGTCACCATCAAGTAATTCAATGACCTTAAAAGGTCCACAAAATTTAGGATCTAATTTTATCTGATTTCGCGCATGATACTCAATTAAAACAAAATCACCCACAGTGAACTTATAAACTTTAGCATAAAGGCCATCAAATTGCTCTTTATCACTACAAGTAGAATTCGACGCTTAGTGTTATTTGTCCACTGCCAATAGTAAAAAGGATAGCGTTACTTTACCAACTAATAACTCTAAAGGACTAGCTTTGATTACCCAATTAATTGTGCAATTGAAAGCAAGCTGTTCATCATCAACAGCATCCTGCCATGTTATTTTTTTATTTACTTCAACAGCAGTTAGCATATTTTTAACCGTACTCATCACGGGTTCAACTCGACCATTGGCACTAGAATATTATTTTTATCACAAAATTCACAAAAACTTTTATTTGCCAAGCATCTACTTTGATCCGCAATAACTATTGTCGGTGCACCAAATAAACTTACGCTAGCATTAATAGGACTTGGTGATTCAATACGTGAGGTATGCCGAAGAAACTCATCAATAAGTGTATTTGTGTGTAAATGTAATAAATGCTATTTTGTTGCCCGATAAGCTAACCTGTGGCATCAATGTAAAACCAGTAAAAATAGAACGCTTTCTCTAAAGTCTTTTCCCACTGTAAGTGTTTACAGAACTCATGAATATGATTTATCACTTTATCACAGATCAACAAAAATCCCAAGGTACAATCCATGGTCAAAAGTCTCTGCCCACCGCAACGTTCACAATCCCGTGCACCACTTGAACATCATAACAACGCAACCCATGGATCGAACCCACGTTGCGTCGGTTGGTGTAGCGGGCGGCGGCCTATACCACTCGGCCAACCAAATACATAGCCAATATGTTGAAAATAATAATCATACTGAGTACCCTTAACTCAAGCATTTAAGTCCGTGTGCAACGTCCATTAGAAGAAGGTCGCAATTCCAATACTTGCTGACAGCATCACTGTAGCAAACCAATCATTCACCCATGACCCATACTGTACAATTGGTAAGTTTCGTTACCTGCCATTGCGTTGTAATTTGAGATAGAGAATACTGAAAATAATTTGATACGTAATTGAAAGATCTTCAGTTAACTCACCATTGTTTAATTTTGAAACTATTTAAGTAATTTCGGAACCGCGTTGCTATTCAACATGTTACCACTTTTTTTTTTAGAAATTTCTAAGAGATTGACACGTTTCTCTTCGACTCTTTGTTTCATACTTTCACCAGGCAAGGGTTTCGTGAAAGGAAATCAACATGATCCATTCCTTTACCGTCCCTATCTATGGACTCTAGGTATTAAGTCGATCTTGGTGCGTTATGATTGCAGTTGCAATTATTAGTACCCTTTGCAGTTAATTATTACTGCCTTTTGTTGTTGCAATTAGTTACTACCTTGAATTGTGTATCTTCCAAAAAAATATTGACAAAAGTGTTTTATAGCATTAACTACCTACTGCCAGAGTTTCTAATGACATGAAATATGACGCTAAGACGATGAATTGCCGTACCTATGTTATCTTTTCTGAAGGAGACAAAAGTGTTAGTGAGTTACTTCATAACCCATGTATACTCTACTTGAGTTATCAAAAATTAACTTTTTTTTTTAATATTATAACATATTCCTGCTCGTTTTAAAGTTTCTAAACCTATTTCTAGCTTTTCTAACCCTTTTTCCACAGTCTCAGAAAATAAAAAAAAAACAAATCATGTATTGTTTATAAGTCTAGGAAAATCAAATAACAAAGTTCTTATAGTTAATAGTCCGTTAGACCTCACCTTATCAATCATTTTGTCATCAAAATAACAAACAACAAACGTATTATCAAGATCTTCAAAAGCCTTGCACAATACATAGCTCTTTGAAAAACTGAAGGTGCATTTCATAAACCCAAATGGCATGGTCAAATATTCATATTGACCATCCGGCGTTACGATAAAAGTATAGGGCTCGCAAACTGAGAGCAACTTGGACTTTTAATATTTAGCTTATAAAAACTCTAATACGGCAAACTTGTCTCTCACCAGGATTTAATCTGTAAGGTCGCCTTTGAACTGTTCGATTAGGGTTAATAAGTTAAATCTCAATTTTACCAGTGTTTGCACATCCGGTTACTGTGCGTTCAACAAATGACATGTTAAATTTTGTTTAAACGAAACAAATTCACATAATGCTCACGGCTGATATCAGTGTTAATATTTTCAAAATTGGTCACCTGTTCTCCAACTTCACAATAATTAATTACTTGCGTTTTTTTAAATACTCAGATCATCATAAGAAACCCTTAACGGTAAAACCAAGAATAAGCCAATCTTTCCAATTAAAATGCCATGATTATCAACATCATCAGAAACAACATAAAAAGTAATTCAGCCACATTATTATCAAAACATACCTCTGATAATATCTGACAAATACTGTGCGTATCGACATTACCAATGCCTAACAAAGTAAACAAAGACCCAAAACGTTTACTTCCAAATTTGTTCGCTAAAGATAATTTAATCAGAGAACATTCGGCCCCAGAATCAAATAATAATAGAACGACTTGCCAAGGTATGTAAGCTGAGACGTCGCCAGCAGCAGACATTAATTTGTCATTGCTCAGCAGCCGAAGATCCGCCACTCGTACTGGCTGATCTAAACAAAGATGCTCGATCACCAGGGCATTGGGGAGCGATGTATCCAACTTGCCCGCACTTAAAGCAAACCACAGATCATTTCTGTACTTCATTCTTGTTTCCAGGTAAACTTGCTTTAAAAGTTTTCATCTCAAGATATCGTTGTCTACACTCATTAGATTTATGTCCAATCTGACCGCAAGTGTAACAGATAATAGTCTTCATGTGCTTTGATTGTTCCGTTGGGCCACGCTTATTATTCGAACGCTTCCTGTGAGTAAATACCATAAACTCTCGCTGCATTGAAACTCTGTCTTTGATGTCAGTCATGTATGCTAGTCTTTGTATTCGTGGCTCCATTTGGGCGCAGCGGGCTACAACAGTAGAAACAGCAATTTCCTCTACAAGTAGATCTTCCATTTTGCCATTAAACAAGTCAAGATTCTGTTGGAAAATGCAGAAACCGATTCTCCATCAGCTGGTGCGCTACTATTGATTCGCAATAAAACAGCAACAGACGTCTCCGCAGAATCAAATCGTGACAATAATATCTCTCTAAAATTTATCTATTCCATTCCAGAATAGATTATCTGATAAAACTACGACGATGCTGAACCTTTAAGCGCTGCACTGTACTCAGCCAATAATTAAACCACTTCCAACTAAAGGTTTTTCTTCCATACACAAAGTGTCACACCAAGCTTATTAGCATCCACGTCACCCTGGTCTAGGTTCAAAATCAGGAAAACTTGTACTCTTTGAGAATACCTCCATAGGAATAGAATAATTTTCTTTATTGAGGCTTGCTCGACATTTTCCGAGTTTTCTAGCCTATTCATATTTTCCTCCACGTTTCTATTCATCACTTGTGGTGTTGATCCCACTTCTGATGTCGGAGCGAGCGGATTAGGGGCTCTACAACATCATATGTGTCAGTCTAGGTATCCATTATTTGTGGGCCGGAGTGGGTACACACACAAGTAGGCAAAATAAGTTCATACTGTCACAACAATTGCTTCAGTTTAACACTTCAACTGCTACCAACTCAATACAACAACTGCTACCAACTGCTACCAGTTACTGGTAATCAACAATACGTAACTATGTAATGCACAACTAGTCTTTTGTGGTTATCAGTCTTAATAGGCTTGACACTTAACAACAAACAAGGGCCAATATCCCACACTAAACTTTACTTATGGTTTACTTTAACTTTAAACGAATAACACTAAATTCATTTACGAAACGGAAACGAATCCGCGGGCCACGAGTCACAGCGCACAACACGGCATCCAGCCTCTATCCCGGTTCCAAACAGAATGCCTTAATATACTCAGTAACCGAGCTTAGAACAAAGCACAACAACTAGCATTCATTCAGTACTCTGGCCCACGGCTACGTTCGGCAATGTAAACACTGCCCCGTTCCTAAACAATACAAACAGAGATATTCTTTGTCTTCAAATTCTGATAAGAGTTAATGCTGTTAATGTAAACATTCGACCGGCACCGCGCGTCACCTGCGCGGGCGCCGCTGTGTAGGTACTTAAGGTACCTCGCGCCGACATACATATAAACTTTCCTCTTGATTCAGTCTATCTATTAGAAAAAACCGTATCATAATCAAAGTCAAAGTCAAATTTCTTTATTCATTTCGATGCTTATGTATATAGTATACATAGATCACTTAGAAACATCTTAAAAACTAAGTTAGGATGTGTGCCTTCGGAACGCGCCCACCAATGAGAAGGCGAAATTTTTTTTTCATGTGATCACGCTTACAAAGATCAATATTACAAATATTTGAAGGTATTATTTGAAATGTAGTGGAGGAATGTGGAGGAAACAGTTGCTTAGTTTTAAAGATCTAACTAAGCATACATAGGGGCAGACAACGGAAAGTGACTTTGTTTTATACAATGTAATGATAATATGTGTGTACACTAGCAGCGCACTGCGGTTTCACATGCTTATGATTTGATTTTGTGGGAATAGGTATCGGAATAAAATGTAGTATATTACTCGCAATGTGTATTGTCTTATTGAGTTTCATCAAAATTGGTCCAGTAGTTTCGGAGCATTATCATTACACACAAATATCTGTACCTACTCTTTATGTGTGGATTTCGATTTACTCCTCTGGCTCTGAGTACAATAAATATGTTTTTACATGTTTATTCCTATTATTTAATCTTCAACAATGTGTAAAAAAGTATGGTAACAACTGTCTATTTGTTACTGAGCCAAGAGCCTAGTTTAGACGCTGCGAGCTGCTGACCAGACAGTAGACAGCTACTCAGCTTGTCTACTCATACGCCAGTAGCTCGGCTCGCCTTTGCTGTCAACACGACACTTAGCTGCTGTCCAGTGATAAATAAACACTGTACGCAGGTCTAAAGCCTAGTTCACATTAACACTTCGAAAGCTTTAGTGATATCAAGCAGAATAATTTACAATTACTGAACCGTTATTTACAAAATTAAATCTTTAAAATATGCACCTGCTACCCTCAGTCCTTTTCTGTACGATTTTCTGGCGGGCGAGTATACGAGTGAAAACAAAAAATGTTGAAGTAACTTTACCTTGGATTCCTTCTTGCAGGGTGTCTGGTGAATAGAGGAGGTGGTCCTCCATCCATGACAGTCTCAGGTTCATCCCAGTGAACGTCTTCATCGAATCCACCTTCACCATAGTCTTGTTGGAAATTCATGTCCTAAGTACAATCAAAGAATAAGTAGGTACCTACCTAAATAACCTATTTTACAATTTGATTGTCTGGCAGCTATTACCTAGGTAATAGAATGTTCCTATAACTAGGTTTTTATACGGTGTATGATTAGCTTTGCCGATTCAAAGAAAGTCTAGATAATAAGTTGAGATTGGAACAAAGTATATTCTGTGGTATGGCGCCGCGCAACCACAACAAAAAATTTATTGATTGAAGTTTTAATTTCTTTTTGTTGATTAGTAAATCTATACATGTAATATCAATAAATTCACTTACCACGTGGTTGGCAAGGTAAATTATTTCCCAAAATAAGAATCACAACTTGCAACTTTCTGTACTTTTCCCCAAAACAAACGCCAACCAAAGAGGCGAGAACTCGAAAAAAGTGTTGCCAACTCGTATTTTGAAAAATGCGTAATCCCCATTAGAAAAGTTCGTAGATCTACGTGTACTTTTTTCTGAGTGAAATGAAGAGGAATACTATGAGTGTTTTAACTCAGCATTTAACCCACACACGCCTTTCTTATGTTTATTTCCTCACTTTTGTTCAATTAAATCGAAATTTGATAAATATTAAAAGAACAAAACAAGAGTAAAATCCGTCGTTTTCAGGGGAGGCCTAAGCCTGGGCGCAAACGTTCGGATTCCGTATGCGGTTATCGCATACGGAACTCATTTGGGTTCCCGAATACGTTAAATCATACAAAATGCTCTGTCACCGCACACGTTCGTTTTTTCTCCGTACGGAATCCATTCCGTACGTACGTTTCGATTGCTAGCCCTTGCGTTCGGAGAGACCGTACGGAAAAAAACTTAATGACGTCATACGGAACGCAGCGATTCTATACATTTTGTAACGGCGCCGGCGCGGGCGCCGCACACGTACGGAAATTACTTATTGGAATTGCGCCACGAGTCGCGTGGCGCTGCTCCTGATAAAAATTGATTTTATATCAATAAATTAATAAATTCTTAGCAGAATTGACTCTCGCAGATTCTCTAGTATTTAATGGATGTACCCAACACCCGACATTTCATTTTTCGTTGATAACAGAAGTGCAATTGTCAATAAATCGTCGTCCTCCTTTGTCGTGCATTCGCAACGCTGTCGCTAGTCGTACCTGGTTATATTCCGAATTGATTCCGTAGGATAAAAACCGTACGTATGCGCTAGGTGATCGGAATTCCGAATTGGAACCGCATGCAATAAGCGCATTCGGAAAAATGAACGTTTGCGCACATGCAAAGTACGTAGATCTACATAAAAAGACGTATAGTTGGCAGCACTGCTCAAAGATAATAGAGGAATGCAAAGACCAAAGACTATGAACAAGAAGTTTGGTAAACCACCGATCAAAAGGGCAGGCAATAAGCTTTTATAGCCCATACAGTCTCATTGTGTTTTTAGGGTTCCGTACTTCAAAAGGTAAAAAAGAAACCCTTATAAGATCACTTTATTGTCCGTCTGTCTGTCTGAACTTGCTTTCGGCACAATTTCGGCATGAAAAATTAGACCTTATTATTGAATCTCGATGAAAACGTGAGACCAGGCTGTATGGGTTAATAAAAAACATTGCCTGACCTTTTAGGGTTTACACAAAAAAGAGAAAGAGAAATGGCAACTGTCAGTCAACAGAAGAGAAAATCGAAAGTTTTTGTGAAAAATGAGATTGTAGGCACCTAATCGTGGTTTATCAGCAATTCTAGTAAAGGTTGTGATAAAGCAGATGCTGGTGATGTTATGTATCAGCAAATATGTTTAAAAAACTAAAAGACAAATTAGCAGAAGAGGTGAAGTCTTCACCTCAAAGGATACAACAATTTGCACAAGCAGCGCAAGTATGTTCATCTTTGTACCTACCTAAATAATCTTACATTAGAATACAACGCTACGTAGGTTCTTTTTAAATGATAACTCTGAATCTGGTATAAAAATAAGCGCGTTCAAAAAATGCCACTCCTATTGAAAGTCCTTGGGTATACGGCACGTATACGGTAGAGAAATGTCCTACATAAACGTCACCTCATCAAAACAACATCGATAGAAGTAGGTCAATTTATAAAATGATTTTAATCACATGATCAATTGTAGTAGTGGTCAGAGTTGGTATATAGCTGGAAATCACTACACCATTTTTATTAGCTGATAAATTATATATAGCCTGCTTTATTCAGTAACCTAACATTTTCAGGCCGCTGTGACATCAGCATCTAGCAGCATATCAGACATAACAAATAGTGATTTATTTTCAATCGGTGATAATGGTAAGTATAAATTACTAGCTGCAACCTACGCTTTTACCGATGTACAGGTTGTGCAGCGAATGGTGAGCGCTGGCGGAAATTGGTGGGGATGGTTCGCGCATGTACAATCGCGCACAGAATTATTACAGCCAAACCGTCATACTTTGTTTACATACCGTATATGATTTTACCCAACCAGAAAAACATTCATTTAAATACTATTACTATTATACAGTATATTTATTCACTGTAATTTACATTATAGATAGACTACTAATATGGAACTCAAATTAAATAAACATATTTTTTGGTATCTTTTAATGTAATTACCTTTTAATGAAACAACTACCTATTGACTACTGATCTTCTATTGATCGATAATCTGTCACTGTCACTTTAAACTGTCAGATTGTTGTCAAATCTATATTTTCTATTGTTTTTGGCGCGAACTTCAAACCACGGAACTAATACTGTCCTGTACATTTACTGAACAAAGGTACGAACATGGATTTCTATGCCTGCACCAATGATTACCAGTTTTTCTGTATAAAGTTGAATTTTCGATCTGGGTAAAGTTAGCTACGCGGCTGCAATGTTAACCGAGTGATGGTAAATTTTTATGTGCGCGACAGTACTTAGCCGCGCTCTGTCCCGCTCCCGCACGTCTAAGTACTGTCGCGCACATAAAAATTTACCATTTTAAAATTTACCAGACGTGTGTGCGGAACAGAGAGCGATGATGTGAGCAACTGACCCTCCCTTCGCTTCTGTCCCCCCGCCCAAACAGACCTAAAAATTGACTTCTGCGCATACCCCTTCCACTTTCCGCCAGCGCTCACCATTCGCTGCACAACCTGTAAGGTCATATAAGCTTCCTTAAAAATTGGACTTTAAAATACCAAAGAAATACATCTAATATGACTGCTAGTTCATGCTAGCATGTTAAAACAAAATTCATCAGCCCTACTAAATAAGTATATACAGGGTGAATTTTTTATGTGGGCCTTCAGGGCTATATCCTAAACTATGAGAGATAGCGAAAAATGCTGAAAGGAGTTGCGTGGCCGATTTTGAAAAAAACTAAAACTGCATCATTAGATTTTTGAAAAAGTCATTACCCTAGCCGGGAATCGAATCTGTTGATTTTGCATAAAAATAATCACCCTATATTTTTATACCAATCGATAGTGTTGCTGATAGAGATCAATTCCTGGAAACAAACATAGTATGGCAAAACAAAGGAAATGACTGAATTTTGTAGTATTCTGTAATATTAACCTTTCTGTCTCTGGCAAAACAATAGTGTGAGACACAGAGGACAAGCGATATTATTCTAAATATTATAAAATAAGTTCTAAATGAAGTTCTTAACATAAAATTTGTAAAAACAGTTGATATTTTTAGTGCAGCAGTTTGTTACCACATTGGCCATACCTCTTCACTGCATTTTTTTTGTGTGAAAATTACAGAAGATTACTAAAATGAGCTATTTCCTTTAATTTGCCAGACTATGTTTGTTTCCAGGAATTGATCTCTATTAGCAACACTATCGATTGGTACAAAAATATAGGATGATTATTATTTTGGAAAATGAACAGGTTCGATTCCCGGCTAGGGTAATGTATCATTAGATTTTTAAAAAAACTTTTTCAAAAATCTAATGATACAGTTTTAGTTTTTGTCAAAATCGGGCACGCAACACCTTTCAGCATTTTTCGCTACCTCATATGGTTTAGGATATAGCCCTGAAGGCCCACATAAAAAATTCACCCTGTATATGGATGAAAATATATCATATTTTCCATCTATCTAGCAGAGCTCCGCGGTTTCACCTGTTTAACTCCCGATCCCTTGTAAATATCAGGATAAAAAGTAGCCTATGTTACTGACAATGAATCAATGTATCCTCATACCAAGTTTCATCTAAATCGGTTCAGTAGTTTTGGAATCTATTCAATGCAAACCAAACAAACAATCAAATCTTTCCTCTTTTTAATATTAAGTAATCTTTACATATTGACTCTTTTGCAGACACTCCACAAAATAATCAATCCAGAATTCAGCCATCTCCAAGTAAACAGCAAAACTTATTCCAAGATGTAAATATGCAGTCTACTTCAGATGCATTTGATTATACGCAGGATATGGTAAGAACGAAGTAATATATAATATCCCACTATGATGAATCACGCACTAGCCACTATACTGCCTACTCTTCAAACCTTGCAATTTTTTACTGTATATTTGTCAAGTTCATAACTACACTCTTATCAATACTGCATATTTTTCGTAAAGTTCCTATGACTGCACTTTTGTCAATGCTGCATATTTCTGAACCTATCTCAATCAATACTGCTAATTCATGTTTTTTTTTAATTGAAATAATTGCCATCATAATATAATTGTTATATAACATAATATAATTGCTGCCATAATAGTTTCAGTTTGGTGGTATAAACTTTGGGAATATACAGTGTTGTATATTCTAAAGTTTATACCACCAAACTGAAACTATTGTTGTTAATGTATTTAATATATTTCAGGAACCACAACGACAAAGGAGATTATCAAACAGTTCATTTGCCAGTGATGTATCTTTCAGGCTGCCTAGTTATGAAACACCATCCATGTACCACCTTCAAGTATGTTCCTATGTTTGATTAATCTTCAAAAAAAATTAGTCTTGTCTGTGAATTTTTATAATGAAAAAGTTCACAGTAAATTCCATTATTTACTATTTAATAGACTCACAGATTTTTTTTACGTGATATCGTCTAATAAATTGGCGGAACACCTGCAGTCACAAAAAAGTGTCACGGTAATATTGTGTGACGCCATGCGTCATGGTAATATGACCAGCCAGACGCGTCATGGTAACTTAGGAAACAGAATATTCAATAATAATATCGCTCGTCTGGGCTTATGTTATGATGTGACGAGTGACGAATAGAAGACTTGTATAGGGAAAAATAAGAAAAAAAGGAATAAAAAAAAATCTCAATATGCGTCGTTTTCTTATCACGTTACTATTTTTAACTTTTAAGTTAACTATTTCAGTCAGACATGGAGGTATCGGCAAGTGAAGCAGATGAAAGAGGTTTCTCTGGTGGCCCAACTACCCTCGATCGGGTGAGCAAAGAACAGTTGTATGCTGCATACAAGCGCACACAGGAACGATACAAAAAGTATAGAACACAATATGGCGATTTAGCTCGACACTATAAACTACTTGAAAGAGAGAATGCTAAGGCCAGGGTGAGTTGAAATAATATAACTGTATATACCTACTATAACTCAAAAGGCGTGTAAACAGCTTCCTAAAATAAATTTTACAAAAATGAAAAAAATCCCCTTTTTATGGTTCTTTTATGGACTGCATACATCGAAACTCATAGTTAGCTAACGCCAGTTAAACTTGATCTACGAATCGTATGGACGCCCGTATGATTGAATGGGCAAGTTTAATTGGCACAACTGCACAATTAGGTAAGACTTTTTCTCTAGATGCGTGAATTTCACTTACACTTGACTTTTTTTTTCAGAGTGTTTTAGTTGAAACACAAGATAAAGCATTAAGACGAATATCGGAATTAAAAGAACAATGTTCTTTGGAACAAAGTGCTAAGGTAAATAGTTTAATTCTTGTTTGAAATAATAATTTTTAAATCGTTAACTTTTAATTACATTTTGTGTACAGGCACATTTGGAAAAGGCTCTCCGTATCGAAATAGAAGAAAAGAACATGAAAATTGAAACTTTAAATACAAAAATTATATTATTACAAAACAATGTGCAAACAAATGAAAATGATAATGGCAATGAAAATTCTAAAAATATAATTAATGACAATGAAGCGCCGCTAATAAATTTAAGTAATGATAACTCCCCTCCCGCCTCTAATGAGGAGTCTTCTGTATCAGAATCCACCAATTTAAATAATAAAATTGAAAAAATGGAACAATTACTAAACAAGTACAAAGAATCACTAAAAACAAGTAAAGAGAAAAATTCCCAATTAATTATAGAGTTGCAAAAAATGTCTAATGATATTGAAAATAAGAATAAACAAATTCAGGAATTAATGAATGTAAATGATCAATTAAACATAGCTAAGAAACAAATTCAAGAATTAAACACCAAAAACGAAGACCTACAAAATCAAATTAATACATTTGACTTTAATAAAACCAGGGAAATGTCAACACTAGAGATGGATTTGCAAAAAGCTAATGAAGAAATAGACAAATTGCGGAAAAAGAATGATGTTTTTAACAAAAGAGAAGAGGAGTACGCTATATCAATCGCTGAAAATAAATTAAGCATTCATAAGGAATTGGAAAGCAAAGAAGCTGAAATAAAGTCACTAAAAGATAGCTTAGGCACAAGTCAAAAAGAAATTAAATCCCTTAAAATCGTTATTAACGATTATAAAAATAATATATCAGCATTGGAAGAGGAAAAACTAAAATTGACAACTGAATCATCAGAACTTACTACTATTAAGACCAAGTATAATGAAATGGTAACACAGCTGCAGGAACTTAATAAAAAAGTGACTAATCTTGAACAACTGAAAGCAAAAGCAGATGAAGAATACAAATGTCTACAATTACAATTGAAACAAGAAACTGCAGAAAAAATGGCTATGATTGATAGAAACAGTTATTTAGAAAACAGAAAAACACAGTTGACAGAAGAAAATAGTAAAAAAAGTGCACAAATAAGTTCGTTGGAAGGAGAGTTAAAAAAACTTGATAGTAACAGGCAAAACGAAAATGCTATTGGACTAGAAAATGATCAACTTCGTCAAGACGTAGAAACATGGAAAGAAAAGTGCGCTAACTTAGAGTCCGAAATCCAGGAAGAGAGGATAGAATTAGTGAAATTACAAGCTGAAATCGAAAAACTTTTAGCGAATCATGAACTACTTCAGACCCAAAATGTTGAATTCCGTTCAACTGTTGCTAGTTTGACTATGGAAAATAGTAAACTTGAACAACAATTCCAAACACTGAAACCGGCTGTAAAGAAAATTGAAAGTCAGTTCAAAGAACTACGAGCATACTTGTCCTTAACTGTAAATGATATTCCTGTTTCTTTAGAAAAAGGTAAAGGTGATATTAGCTCTTTGACAGAAGAAATAAATAAAATATTAACGAAGTCCATTACATTCCTAGAGAAAAACGTTGACTCTACTGCAGCTGACTATAAAAAATTGTCTAAAAACTATGAAAAGTTGCAAACTGAACTGGCAACTAGTAATGATAAATATTTAGAACTAATCCGTGATCTGGATAAATTAAGAGACGAAAATAACAATCTAAAAGAAAATTTGAACATTTACGAATCCGAAAATAAATCACTTAATGAGAGATTAATGGAAACCGCTAGCATACATAAAGCGGGCATAAACGAAACAGAATTATTAAAACAAGAAAACGAACAATTAAAAGAGAACTTAAAAAACCTTAATGAAAAAACACTACAAAAAGAAACTGATTTAAAAGATGAGAAAAAACGTAACAATACCATCTTAGAACAAATAAAATATATGGAAGAAGGGAAACAGCAGTCAGAAATAATTATTCAAGAATTAAAACAAAATATTTCCAAATTAAATGAAGAAATGTTAAAATCTATTGAGAGTCTTAAAGATTATACAGATAAGATAAATAATTTAACCAATGAGAATAAGGAACTGCATCATAAAATTTTAGAGTTACAAGCATCTTTACCAGATCAAACAGATGCAGAACATAAAAATTCTCAGTATTTGGACGCTTTGGAGCAGATAAAGTCAGTTAAGGCCGAAAACCAGAAACTAAATGATAAAGTGAACGATATGGAAGTAGAAAATAAGATTTTGGGAGATAAAATTGTGGAGATGAATAAAGAACTGGAAGTAGCTGAAAATAAAATAAGTGAAATGAATGCTGTTCTACTTAATAAATCTAACGAACTAAATAAATTCCAGGAAAACCAAGCTTCCCTAGAGCTTGAATTGGCTGAAAATTTGTTACGAAATGAAGAGTTAGTAAAACTCGAAAATGATAAAACTAGTCTTGTTGATAAAGTCAAAGATTTAGAGGTTTCAAACAACTTATTGAAAGAAAAACTTGAGGAGTTTATGAATAGCCAAGAATCAGATAAAGACACTATTCATTCCTTAACCAATGAAATCGACAGCAAATTCAACGAGATAGATGCCCTAGTTGTGCGCATTAAACAACAAGATGAATCTATTCGAGTTTTATCAGAAGAAAATATTTTATTGAAAGGAGAATCAACTAATTTTGTTACCAATATCAAAAAACTTGAAACCGAAATTGATGACATAAAAAAATCACATTCCCAAATGGAAATTGAAAAAGATCATTTGAATACTATTATAGAAAACTTGGAACAAAAGGAAAACAACAAAAAAAGTGATAGCAAAGACACACAAACTGAAGAACATACAGAAGAAAATTCGACTACACATGAACCAACAGCATTACTAGAAAATAAATGGCTTATACAGAATAAACATTCCACAATGAGCCATACGGCATCTTTGAACTTAACTAGTAATGAAAAACAAGATTTTTCAGAAGAATATGGACGACTGAAGTCAAACTACGAAACATTAAAGGACGAAAACCGACGCTTACAGTCGGATATCGAGGGTCTTCAGTCATATCTGACTAAAATATCTAAAGAAAACAGTGTTCTTAATGATAAATTGAGAGAAGTGATCGCAACTAGTGAACAATCAGTAGATGATGAAATATCTGGTGATGTTAAGGAAATGCGCAACACGCTACAGTCGAACAAAGAAAAAATAAATGATTTACTAAGAGAAAATAGTTTACTTATTGAGGAAAACTTGGAACTTAAAGATCAGTTGCAATCACAAAACTATCCTACATTGAAAGATACGATAGACACAACTTCTGTTTCAAATGACAAAGAAATTAAAAATGTGAAAGAAAAATTGGAAAATATGTTGCAAAAGAATGTCGATTTGGAGAAACGAAACATGAGTTTGGAGCAGATAAATAAATCAGTAAATGGAAACGTGACGCAACTTCAAGATAAAAATGAAAGACTTAAACTTTCAAATGAAAAATTAGAAAGGAGACTTGACGAGGCTCTTGTTAGTCTGAGACATTTGCATTCATTGCAAGAAAACACTGAACTAGAATATTTGCGAAATATTCTTTACGAGTATTTAACTGGCTCTGGCACACATTCCCTTACACTTGCTAAAGTGTTATCAGCTATAGTTAAATTTGATGATAGTCAAACTCAACTTGTGATGCAAAAAGAAAAAGAACGACAAGGATTTGTAAGTATCCAAGTAATAAATGTACATAATTATTGTTATGCCATTTGATTAACTATGTTCATTTGTTTTCAGCTGCGGCAACTTGGTCTTCTTTGATATCCAATCACTGGACAAGTAATCATAAGTATTTGATTAAGATAAAAAAGTAATAATAATGTAATGTTATAATATTTATATTTGTAAAGTTTTATTTTATTTTCGTCTTAATTATATAGTTAATAAACAGTTGTTGTGCTAAGAAGATTAATATATTTAATGCCATGAAAATTGTACCTAAATTAATAATTGACTGTATTGAAGTTTATTTCGCAACTTTGATGCCTTTTTGTTGAGAGTGATTTATGTATGACTAATAGGTATAATATTTTATACATAATAATTAAATTAATTTACCTAATTAAATTTTATTACGTTATAAATATCAAGTTTTTCTTTGCTATCATTATTTACCTATATAGAATTGGTCAAGTCATGTTATGCAGCGGACAAAAACTTTGAGTGGTAAGCCATCTAGAACAGTGTCACCTGAGAAAAGATAGAAGGCTAGAGCCAGAGGAGTCGTTGATTATGAATTAATTTGATATGGGAATAAACAGAAAATACTTGTTAAAGACAGACAGCTTTAATAAACCTACCATTGTAGCAAAAAATATTTATAGTAAAAAAGCTTACTTAAAATGTTTTTGCCACTTTTATGTATCTTGGTGTAAAAATATTGGATTTCAAAGTAACATGGTTATTTTAACCACTTAAGTTATTAAAATATGGAAAATATCCCATTTTAAATAACTTTAGTATGTGTAGGTACTAATATTAAATGTTTATAATGAATAGGCTCCGAAACTAGTGGACCAATTTTGATGAATCTTTGTATGAGCATACATCAAATCCATCGGCTACTTTTTATTGATATATTTTCAAATATTTAATGGTTTAATTTTCTTCATCGACTTCTGAATCACTTTGTAAATCATCATCATCAAATAAACTGTCATCATCAAAGCTCATATTGTCCACTTGAGCCATTAAGTTTTCTATTTTAGCCTGGATTTCTGGTGTTAACTTCTGATCGCCTTCTTTCTGTTTCTTTATATACCTGTAAGTAAACAATTCAACTATTTAATCTTGAAAGATCTTAGCAATACATTTTTAAGATATCTTGTACTTGTATACGGGCTGTTTTCCGCAATCAGACCTTTCTAGTTAGGCCCCTTTTGCGTGAGGTTCCACTTGTCAAGGGGAGAACCAGCCCAGCTCTTCCATAAATTTTGCCACTAGATGTGACTTTCCAAAAATTTTTGGAATGCTTTTTACGTAACCTATAGTCCTGAGTCTAATTTCTGTCAATACCATGCAGTCCAGCAGCACATGCGCGGTCATTTCCTCAGCCTCCATGCACGCTCTGCATAGTGGGCTGTCCGTTATATCCAGCTTATGAAAGTTGAAAGCGACGTGACCGTTTTTAAGATATTAATCTATACTAATACTAGCTGCGCCTTGCGGTTTCATCCGCGAAAGTACCAATCCTAGCTCGACCGTAGCCTTATAGCCTTGATAAATGGACTATCCAACATAAAAATATTTTTTTAATTCGAACCAGTAGTTCCTGAGATTAGCGCGTTCAAACCAACTCTTCAGCTTTATAATATTAGCATAGATTATATAGAGGAAAGATTGGATTGTTTGTTTGTTTGTATTGAATATGCTCTGAAACTACTGGACCGATTTTTATGAAACTTGGTATCAGGATACATTTATTCATCAACTATAATTAATAACTTACCCACCGTAGAGCTCCAAAACGGCTGTTATAAGAATGTTTTCAACATGACCAAGATTCTACACACCTGCTTTAGGTGAAGTTTAAAGTCTTCTAACTCATCAATAATAATTAATCAAACAAAAATTATTAGAATGCAAACATTCCAATAATAGTAATTTTCGAACTCTACAGAGGGCTGCAATTATGCAGCCAACTGTACCTACCTTAACACAGTGCGTCGTTTCCTTTCAGATAGTTCAGTTAACATAGAAGTAATGGCCGCTACATTTATATTATTTTGATCTTGCGACTCTTCTATAGTGTTTTCATTCTGAAATGCAAAAAAATAAGGTTTTTAATGGATATTTGATGACAACATGGTACATTTTTATAAATAAGATTACAGTCTCTTATGGATGTTTTATTAGTGTGTGTAATTATCTATTTTGTAAAGTATTTTACACTCGTCATCATCAAATGATGAAATGAAATTGTGAGAATGATCAATTTATTGTGAAACTTCTGCCACATATAAAAAGAGCAGTGTCAGGCTGTAGTTGGTAGTTATTTGTAGGCTCAGATTAATGTTGATAGGTATACATGTTAAAATTGTAGTAATAATTAGGACAAAATATATGTACTTACCTCAAAAACCTTACAGCATTTAGCACAAACTTTCTTTGCCGTTGCACATTTAGCACACAGCATATGATAAGCATGTTTTACACTTTTCTGTTCACAGTCGACACATTTTCGAGGTGCTGATAGCGGTTTATACTTCTTGTACTTAATTTTCCAGTCCAAAATATCTTTACATCGTTTGCAGACACCAGAAATATCGAGTGAATTCAATAGTTTTGTTCTATGGCTGGTGTCATGTAGATCGTTTTTAAACACGGTCCTGTTTTGGTGCTTCTGAGCGCGCTTGCGATTTGTGCTACCCCTCGCAGTACTCATTCTACCTTGATTTATTTATTTAATAACAGGAGACACAAGGATTACATAAAAGAAGAAGCTGAAATAAGATAAAAATAAAAATATAACCTCACTTCCAAAAGCACACACAACCAGTGTTGCCAACTCGGATTTTGAAAAATGCGTAGACCTTTTGAGGAGAGGAATAAAATGAGTGTCATAGCTACGTTTATTAACTTTTTTACGAGAATGAAAAGGAAATTATGCACATTCAGCTATGAGTTTCGTTATTTTACAAATTGATAGAAAATACGTAGATTCGAGGACAGAAGTTCGTAGGTTTGCTGGAGAGGCCTTAGGCTTTTACACACGTTACGATTTGGTCGTCCCGACCAAATTGACACAACCAAATTGGGTATCGATACACACGCTACGATTTGGTCGGATACTATTCAGAGAGTACATTGATACACATCGTGGTCATTAAGTAGTTTCTGGGGTTCCATTCCTCCGGGGGAAAAACGGGACCCTATTACTAAGACTTCACTGTCAGTTCATCAGTCCGTCCATCTATCAGTTCCATCCGTCCGTAAATCCGTCCGTCCGTCTGTCTGTGTGCCTTTCTGTCCGTCTGTCATCCGGTTGTATCTCATGAATCGTGATGGATAGAGAGTTAACATTTTCACAGATTATGTATTTCATTAGTGTCGCTTTACAAACAATAACTAAAAAAAGAAAAAAATTAAGTGGGGCTCAAATACAACATGATACGGAACCCTTCGTGCGGGAGTCCGACTCACACTTGTTTGTTTCGAACACGAAGTTGGGTCCGATGCGTACACACGTCCCGATTTGGTCGGATACAACCAAATTGGGTGGGCGTGTCCAATTTGATCAATTAATAATAATTAAGTCTGCCCGACCACGATACACGCGTCCCAATTTGGTTGTACACCCGACCAAATTGTATGTCGGACCCGACCAAATTGGGACGTGTGTAAAAGCCTTTATTAAGTACGTAAAAAGACGTGGGGTTGGCAACACTGCACACAACTGACCATAGAATTTAACTTTCGTACCCACAGAACAAATAAGTACGGTCTCACAACTAGAAAGCTCACCGGACATTTTACATCATTACAAACGTGAGCATTCCAGTTCTTTTTTCCCGTTTCTTGTCTAAAACCATTCCCAAAAACTTAAAAAAAACTACGTCAATCTGTCAATGTCATTAATCAATCAAATTGCATTTTTTCTGAACTTTCTGAAACCTTCTGTTCTGTGCTTGAAATAGTTTCAGGATATTATGATAAAATAAATACCTAGGTAGGTACCTACTGAGTTTAGTTCTTTTATGTAATATTATACAAAAAAAAACAATACCAGAAAATATTTTCATTGTAAGATAAAATTTTATAATAATTCAACTTTGAGGTTATGTTGTTGTTATTATATTCCAAATATATTTCTTTTCTACATTTCAGGTAGACCTGCCACCACAACTGAAGATTTCTCACTACCCACATAATCAGATAATGACCATATCCACAGCAACACTTGTAAAAATAGCTGGTTGGGGTGGCATTGTAGTTGCTACTACAGGTTTTTATTTGCAACTAACTCTAGTAGACAGAATCAGAAATTTCGATTATTACAAGAAAGCTTTACAACAGTTGAGAGCCCACAAAGGTGCTGTGTTCTTCCTCGGTGAACCAATTAAGGATAGAAGATTTAAACTTAGTGATAGTACAAATAATTACTCAGACGGTGAAGAAGCCAGGTTTTCTGTTCCTGTGGTGGGTCCAAATGATAAGGGTACGTATCATTTTTGGGCTTTGAAAGAAAATCAAGAGTGGAAAATAGTAAAAGCAGAGTTAGAGTTGAAATCTAAACCTGAAGAAATACTGGTTATTGTAAAAGAAACTTAAGAAACCTTGATCTTCTCAGGTAAGTTAATACTATCAATTAGTAATTGTTATTTAACCCAGTTTTGTTATATCACTACATAGTATAAAACAAAGTTGCTTTCTGTGTCCCTATATCCCTTTGTATGCTTAAATCTTTAAAACTACCCAACCGATTTTGATGCGGTTTTTTTTAATAGATAAAGTGATTCAAGAGGAAGGTTTATATGTATAATACATGCATAATATAGCCGTGCGAAGCCGGGGCGGGTCGCTAGTTTATAATAATCCTTTAAAAGTTCTGAAAGATATACCTATACATCCTTCATTCAATCCATTCCTACCTAAAATATTTACCATTGACCCACAAACAAACCTTGTTGAAAATTAAACCTATTTTATCTATTGCCCAAGTACTGAAAAGCTACTTATCTTAAGTGGCGATTTAATTGGCATTTAAGTGTCAATTTCAATAGGAGCATCTTAAATATTAGGACATATTTGAGACTTGTTATTCGGGCATAAATGGCATAGATCGATGAAAAGTTACTGGTGCTGTAAACTTACTACTTAGTTTTTAATTTTTTTTTATTGTTGGTATATACCTACCTTTAAGTATGTATTCTTTATTTACAGATGTCTACAATGTTTGTTGGCACATCTAGGGAAAAGTTTTTCTTCCACAATACTCTCCTATGCATAGTAAAGGCACTGGAAGGTCACAATGTAACTGTTGACCTTAGAAATGATGCTTATGTTTGTGGCAAGATATCATCTGTTGATGGGTAAGTTAGATTAATAACTAGACACCCTGCGGTTTTAATCGCGTAAGTCGCGATCCCATGGGATAAAAAGTTGTCTATGTGTTAATCCAAGTCTCCGGCTATCTACATACCGAGTTTCATTGCAATCCGTCTAGTAGTTTCTGAGTGAAGGAGTACAAAACACACACAAACTTTCATATTTATAATATTATTTGGACTAGCAACACCCGGTGGTTTCGCCCATGTAATCAATATCTGTAGGAATATCAGGATAAAAAGTAGCCTATGTTTTACTCCAGCTATCTACAGTGAAGTGGAGCTCCTTACCTTAACCGTCTAACAACAATAGCTATAATCCCTATTAATTACATGTTTGTTTTTTGGAAGTGACTACTCTTCTGACGGATTTATAGAGAAGTTTTGCATCAAAATAATGAATATCTTCAACCAACATGTCTAAAAAATACTGGTCAAATTGGTGTGGATACATTTACCTATCAGGAACAACTCTTTCATAGTTTGGATAGCTCATTACAGGCCATCTAGTTGTAGGAATTTGCGCCTCTTCAGTCTTTTGGGGCCGTCAGTTGAACAGCTATAGGTATATATAAAGTTCTCGTGTCACGGTGTTAATTACCAAACTCCACCTAAACAGCTGAACTGACTTGTATAATTTTTTTTGTGTATGTTCAGTAGGTCTGAGAATTGAACAACATCCATTTTTTTCCTTTCTTTTTCCTTTATATATATTTTTTTGTATATGGCAAAACAACGTTTGCCGGGACAGCTAGTGAAGTAGTAATATTTTAGTGGAATATTATATACGTAAGTACTTATGTCTTTCTTTCAGATATATGAATATTTCATTTACAAATGCAGTGTATTGCAATCCCAAAGGTGATGAATTTGCATCTGATAATTTATTTGTTCAAGCCAGAAACATACGATACGTCCATATACCTGAAGAAGTAAGTTTCAAATAAGGCTACATACAAAAAATACTAGTTTCATTATGCCTCCATAGATGATAGCACCACTTAGCCACTACTAGCTACTGGATAAAATAACTGAAACATGTTTAGGACCAGTAAAAAACATTTTGTAGTAATGTAAAATTTTAAAGCTGGGTACTGACCGGGGCGTTACGGGGCGTAATGTAACGTGTTACACAGCGAGCATTCGTGCAGTCAGTACGTCGTGTTACGGGGAAACCAGCGAGCAACGAGCCGCTCGTTGCTCGCTTTGAGTGCTCCACCCGGCTGTCGGTTTTTTTGGCGAATCCTTTGACTGTTACGCGGTTCAGTCAGTACGCTCTTGAGTCGTCACGAGCGACTTTTTATTATTTTTCTATAAAATACAGAAAACTCTGTATTTTATAGAAAAATACAGAATTCTAAAATTGCTATCAATGACAAACCACCAGATACACCTCTGTTTTTAAATAAGTTTGATGTCCAGAAACGTTTTTTCTGCTTCTTAATTTGGATGAAACAATAATTAAGTAGAATCAAAGATCAACGCGTCCTCGCCTCGTAACGTACGTCAGTACCCTCCTCGTAAGGTGGGTACTGACCTACGTTACGAGGTGTAATGTAACATTCGCATCGAGCGTGTTACGCATAGAGCATGTTACGCTGTGTTCTAAAATTGGCGTAACATGCTCGTCAAAACTCTGTGCTCCGCTTTCGCCGCCAGTTCACTCAAGATGGTCGATAGCGAGGACGCGTTGGTATCTTTGATTCTACTTAATTATTGTTTCATCCAAATTAAGAAGAAGAAAAAAACGTTTCTGGACATCAAACTTATTTAAAAAACAGAGGTGTATCTGGTGGTTTGTCATTGATAGCAATTTTAGAATTCTGTATTTTTCTATAAAATATAGAGTTTTCTGTATTTTATAGAAAAATAATAAAAAGTCGCTCGTGACGACTCAAGAGCGTACTGACCGAACCGCGTAACAGTCAAAGGATTCGCCAAAAAACCGACAGCCGGGTGGAGCACTCAAAGCGAGCAACGAGTGGCTCGTTGCTCGCTGGTTTCCCCGTAACACGACGTACTGACTGCACGAATGCTCGCTGTGTAACACGTTACATTACGCCCCGTAACGCCGGTCAGTACCCAGCTTTAGAAACGTAGGCAACTGTTTCCTCCCTGGATAATGACACCAGAGCAAATATTTTTGGTGCATAAAACTTATAACTGCCATGACTATGCCCCTATTTTTTTAATCTTAATTTCTATGATACCTAATTAGAAAAAAAAAATAGGGGCCTAGTCATGGGAATAATAGGTTTTATGGCACAAAAATATTTGTGCTAGTGTCATTGTCCAGGGAGAAAACAGTCGACTACGTTTGTATGGAGAGAGCGCAGGTACCCTTTCACTTTAAGGAAGCATCCGTTGTCAGTGAGCAGGCCGTGTAGACCTTTTCCCTACAGTGGCACAAAACAGGCTAGTTAAGAATAATTATTAATTATATTCTAGTTCTATTAAACTTAAAACGGTGGTATTTATCGTGATTATAGAGCGCGCCATCTATGAAACAATTTGGAACTAAGTAGTTTAGAAAAAAAAAGAATCTTTTGTTAATTGTTTAAGTTTCAACATCAAAACGGAAGCAGTTTAAGTACTTAATTTAATGTTTTATATTTATAGATGCCAATAATAGAAACTATGGAAAATGAACTCACAAAGGGTAAAGTGAAGAAACCAGTTACAAGACCGGTGAAGTCAAGGAAAGTAAAGAAGGCTATGAAACAACATATGGATACTGTTGCTTCTTTAGATATTTAGAAGTAAGTATTTAATATAGAAGTAGAATGACAAACTTGACTATTATTTTGTGTACTTACTTCTCCACGAAAAAACATGGCGAGTGGTGTTTTGTCTATACTTCTATTGTTATGAATTTTTGTTAAGTCATATACCAGCGACAATTGTAATATCAATTTAATACAAACCAACTATATTTTTATTGTTCGATGAAATTATGTAAAAGTTTAGGGCGAAGTACACAATCCCTCAATGTTTCTATGCAAGTAATACTATGTTTTTATCCGGGCGCCACCTATGTATACCTAGAGTTATCATAGGAAATATACCAAAGAAAATAAATTAACCTCAGATAGTCGAGTCGTAGGCTTAAACCTTTAATCTTCAGGGAGGTGCTACTAATTGAGAAAAACCAGCTGTAATTTAATTAGTTTATTGCCCTTCAGCGAATGTACAACAGTGCTTTTATATATTTAAGTTTAAACCCCTAATATTACTTAAGTAAATACTATTCATATAAGATTCTAACTTGATGATTAATATACATTTAAAGTTGAAGTTATGTTTTATTCGGTTATTCCAATAAGAGTACTAACATCTTAACCGAAATGTGAAAGAATACCTATTTATTTAACATCCATTTAAGCTAATGCTATTTGCAATTGACCTACCAATTTATTTACTATAAGATAAACATAATTTTAGGTGTGACACCTATCTATTTCTATTTGAAATAAAAGTAACTAAACGTGACAAAAAAAGAAAAAGGTGAAAAATATAGGTGACCCAAAATGTTTTGAAATTCAATTTAATTTTACCATTTTCTCATAGTGAGAATGTATTATAAAAATGGAAAGCTCTGACCTTGGCCATTATTCGGTTTATGAGTCCATATCTTCCAATAGTGATCCCTGAAGGCTATGACAATGTTCCCATGTGAAAGCAAAACGTCAACCAGAAAAATAAAGGTAAAACTGAAGTTAAAGTAGAAAGTAGAAACCAAAGTAGAAACGCCGAGGCTGAAATTAGAATACAATTCATTTTAGTACGATTTCTTATAAGATCCAAATTCGAAAGAAAAACCAACTGACGATTATACGTACCGTTTCTATTAAAATTTTATCGATCCATTCTATAATCGGTCATTATCATTAATATACTCCCTCCGCAACACATTTCTGAAACAATTCATTCAAAAGAAACTGTAACGACGCGACATCACAAAATCACATTGCTTCCATTAAACTTTTTAGCAACAAAAACTTACCAAATTTATCAAATAACAACGTCCAGATCCCTTAACACAGAGAATCCACCGATTGCCGACATTTTCCAGTAGAAATATCAACTGATAATAAAAATTGATTTGGATTCAAAAAATCCGATGGTCAATCAACAACCCTTGGTCATGGAATGAAGAAAAAATGGCTGATCCCCACACCCAAAACAGAACGACTTTGACAAGCGAACCATCTGTCACTGTCAGAAAAAGCGAATACATCACTCCCTAACCACAGAGTAAAGTTAAATCTATAAATTTTGAAGAAATTAAAACGCGGGAAAAGCAAAAATTGAAACTCAAATCCAATATTCTAAACAAATTTCTAAATTCTTTATTTAAGTGTGCGGTGTTTCAAATACAACGTCACATTACATCCCCCCTAAGAAAAATAAAAGAAAGGAACTTTCTTTTATGTTAGAAATCCTAACTTCAAAACGATACCATTACAAAAGAAAAACAAACTATGAAAGGCAACAAACATTTACCAAAATGAAAAAATATCTAAAGTAACTGAGATGGAAATCTCTAAACAATAAATTCCATGAAAGAAAAAAATATTGAAACTCATTATAGGTGCTAAAAATTATCTAACATCAAAATGATATCAAATACTATAAATATAATATGAGATAAGAATCTCTTAAACAAATATCTAAACCCCAATAATATAAGTAAATACCATAACCCATTAATATAAAAGTTAAGTTTAATATTAAAGAAATTAATTCAATATAAAAGAATATTTAATATAAAAAGGAAAAAAAAACAATTTAAGTTATTTTTAAGCTAACTATACTTGGAAAGTGGAATTTTTTAAATGTCTTTAGTAGTAATTAAATGATTACTAAACTAATAAAGTGGAAAAGAATGAATTTAATCCAAAATAACTTATTAGGCAGGTAACAAGTTCGTTATAATAATAATGTTGACGACTTGGCCTAATAAAGCTCTATTTTTTATTTTATTTTTATTTTAAATTATTTTTTTTAAGTTTCTTTAGTTTCTTTATAGCAAGATTCAACTAAGTCAGTAGATTGGTTAGATACATAGATCACCAACTCATAACAATAGTTAAACATAAGTAAAAGATACTAGAGGTAAGTGTAAGTATGTGTATGTACCTCCGTCAACCATATGGACGAAAATACTAAGTTTCATTGTAGTGTGACTCTACCAACATATTAGGCAAGGACGAAATATTTAGGAACTAACGGGTTCTACCATCCGCATTAACCCTTACCATAAGTGAATACTGCGATCGGCGCACCATTACCAACTTACCGGGCACAATATCACGAAAAATAAACTGACATTGGAATACAGTCCAAATGACAGGAAAAATAATAGAAGTCAACATGTGTGAAATCTAGAAAGTCAAGGAGAACCAACCATATATGGCTTCCAAAAGAGAATAATGTCAGGGGAAAACCCAAGCATAAGGCTCCCAAAAAGGTAAGGAAAAACCAACCATTGAGGTTTCCTAGTATTACATAAAGTCAAATCCGGTTACGGTACCAATATAACTAGAGATAAACTATAAACTATCTATTCCATAAAATAAGATAATAAGAAAATTAACCATATAGAGTACTATATAAAACTACCATATTAGTCTACATAGACTCAAACAAAAGTGTTTATGTATAAAAGTACATGACACAAGAACAAAATGTACAATTTATATACATAACATATACAAAGATAAGATCATTCACTGCAAGTTCAGCAATCCAGAAGTTAAGCTGTATACTATATCCAAAATTCTAAGTTCCATTTTAGTATTCGAGTTAAATTCTAACATCAGTTCCATTGGGTTTCCCTATATACTTCACTTACATACTTCATCTACAACCACAATTACTTTTATTCATCAATCTCATCCATCCCTATCAGATGTGGATTCAACAAAACAAAACGCTGAACTAAACCTGAAAAAGTTAACCAAAAGAAATAATGATTTAATATTTAACTATGTCTTTCACATGGTATCTACCTGAATAGTTTTTATGTAAATCTTTTAAAACATATACGTTATCCGAAACTTTATCTATTACTTCACATTTAACGAACTTAGGTGCTAACTTTGCCGAAAAGAATGCAGGAGCATTTGATTGTACAAAGCTTCTCCTCCAAACTACGTCTCCCACAGCAAATGAAATGATTCCACGACCACGGTTATAGCTACACGCAGAGCGTTTATAAGCCTTCAACAAGTGTGATCCAACCCTAACAAATATATTAGCAAGTGAATTCAAGGAATAAGCATATGAATTCCTTTCTCCTACATACACATCATTTAAGTTATCCATTGATTTACTAACTCTATGCAAAGAGGCATCCACTATTAATTCCCTTCCAAACATGAGAAAATTAGGCGTGTAATCTGTAGCAAGATTAACACTACTATTTAATGCTAATTGTATATTCAATAAATATTTAGACCATGTACGTTGGTCATTTTTAACGAAACAGGATAAGCAAGTCTCAATGGTCTTGTTATACCTCTCAACAGGATTATTCTGCGGAGTATATAAAGTGTTATAAAAGATTTTAGTTATATTAAAGCTTTTCATAAATTCTACAAAGTATTTTGAAGTAAATTGAGTGCCGTTATCGCACACTATGATCTGTGGTACTCCGAACTTCAAGAAAACCTCCCTTTCAAAAACTCTACAGATAGACAAAGTAGTGGCTTTAGCTAATGGTATAATCCAACAGTATTTAGTAAAAACGTCAACTATAGAAAGTATATACTTATGACCAGAGTAGCTTTTAGGTAATATCCCTATGATGTCTACAGATAACATAACCATGGGCTGATCTACTTTTTTAGGGTTTACCATCTGTCCAAAAGGGGCAGAAGTACTATGTTTGTAGGCTTTACAAACATCACAAGACCTAATATATGTATTAACATCTTTGAACATTCCTCTCCAATAATAATGTTGCTTCAATTTTTTCAAAGTTTTATGCACTCCTAGGTGACCTGAATTAAGTTCATCATGATTAGAACGAATCGTATCAATAATGTTATCTTTTGGAATTACAATTTTCCAATCCAACCGGCTTTGTATTCCAAACTTATTTCTACAGAATCTAAACAAAGTTTTATTTTCAACTCTAAAATTTCTAAATTTTGTAGGAAACTTTTGACAATTAATAAAAATATTTTTATACCAGGGATCCTCAATATCATCGTCTGGTACTTCTATCTCTGAAGGAGTAGAATATATTGCAGCTATTTCTATGCGAGATAGCGCATCTGGGACTTTGTGTAAAATACCTTTCTTATGCTCTACATTAAAAGTAAATTGAGAAATTCTAGTTGCCCACCTGGCTAATCTTCCACTAGGGTTATTCAAACTTAAAAGCCATTTTAAGCTAGAATGATCTGTAACTACTGTGAATTCCATACCTTCGACATAAGGTCGAAAACGTTCAATAGAGTCTAATACTGCAAGTAACTCCCGCTCAGTGGTACTATAGTTACGCTCACATTTATTAAGTGATCTAGAATAAAATGCAATAGGATGTTGTTCTCCACTATCATCTTCCTGACTAAGTACGCTACCAATACCTACAGAACTGGCGTCACAATGTAAGAAAAAGGGTTTATTGAAATCGGGACACTGTAAAACAGGGGAAGAAATTAAAGCTTCTTTAAGTTTATCGAAAGCAATCTCGGCTTCATCGTTCCAGACTAATGGTTTTTTAGAGTTTTTACTACCAGCAGTGAGTTTAGTAAGAGGTGAAGCAATATCAGCAAAATGCAATATAAATCTACGGTAATATGAACATAATCCAAGAAAACTACGCAATTGTTTAACAGTAACTGGACGGGGAAAATTTTGAATAGTATCTAACTTAGATGGATCAGTGTGTAATCCATTCCTATCAACCACATATCCTAAGTAACGGAGTCTTTCCTTACAAAATTCACACTTTTTTAAATTTACTGTGAGACCCGCATCCCGCAGTGTCTCGTAGACCTTCCGTAGGTATTCTACGTGCTCCGAAAATGTAAAATTTACTAAAATTAGGTCATCTAGATACCTAAATAATTTACCATCAAATTCAGGTCCAAACAATTTATCTACTAATCTCTGTAACTCAGCTGGCGCATTAGTCAAACCAAATGGCATTCTGACAAATTCGAATAGTCCTTTTCCCGATACAGCAAAGGCGGTCTTTTCGCGAGAACTTTCTTCCAAACTCAATTGTAAAAATGCCTTAGAAAGATCAATAGCGCTGATAAAACGAGCTCCACGAAGGCTATCTAAAATTTTAGAAGTATAGGGTAATGGATAAGAATCTTTAATAGTCATTGAATTTAATCTACGAGAATCTAAGCAAAGACGAGGACTACCATCCTTCTTCTGCACTATAACTATAGGAGAACACCAAGGTGACTTTGAAGGTTGGATAATTCCCTCCTTGAGTAAAGAATCTACTTCTTTATCAACTATCCCTTGTACAGCTGGACTTAAAGAACAATATTTATGTTTAAAAGGTTGACCTGTAGTATTAATTTTATGTTGAGCGAGGTGAGTGAGACCTAACCCTTTCTTTTCATAAGAAATCTCTTCAAAAAGTGATATTATTTCATTAAGTGACTGGCTTTCAGGAGAAGTAAGTTCAGCAGCAGCCGTGATAGAACAAACATTTAATTCAGTACCCTGGCCCTCTACGTAGACAATGTCTTTCCAGAGTTCCTTGGCTAATCCAAATTTCAACCAGAAATCAAAACCTAAAATTATTTCATATTCCAAGCTAGGAATAACCATAAAATTAATTAGTTTAGTAGTGTTATCACAGGTGACTGGAATTTCCATTGTTCCAATAATTTTTTGTGCGGAACCATCAGCTGTGTAAGTAAAGTTTAAAGTTTTATCCGAATATGGTTTCATTTTAAAACCTAAGTCTGAAAATTTGTCATGACAATTTTGTCCTATAATGCAACGATTTGAACCACTGTCCAGTAAACCAGAAAAAATAATATTGTAAACTAAAAATTCTAAATAAGGACGAGAATCATTATTTTTATTAAATAGAATGGGTGCAGCTTTGCATACTCCAAAAAAATGTTTTAAGATAATTTAACCAATCATTGAATTCTTTTCTAGAAGTTTCCGCATCGGGCCTAATACCAACGTGATTCACAATTTCAGTGATCGAGTCAGCATCAATTTCATCAGAAATCGGAGCTCGATGCAGCCTAATCAGTTTTTTGTATCCGAAGAACTAGGTTTATCTAAATTACACGTCGTACAAGTTTTACGGGTGAAGCCCAACTTCTTGCAACCAAAACAAATAGTACCAGGAATTTTACTACAATGTTTATAATCATGTCCTTTCTCATCACATTTAAGACAGCTAATTGAATTTATTTGAACTGCACTACAGTGTGTTTTCTCAAAAGTATTAGATTTAATAAAAGGTTTAGATTTAAGTGACAGCGATTTCCTATCAACAAGTGGCTCTAATTGTTTACCTAAGTCAATAAATAAGTCTAAAGTATGGAAATTTCGGCCTAACATATAAGGTAAATATAATGGAAGCATATTATGTTTAATTATGTCTACCAAAACAGAATTAGAAAGAGGAATAGCTAAACGATTAGACATATCCATTATTTCAGTAATAAAATCTGGAAGAGATTCAAATGACTTTTGTTTCCTAGTCCTAAGTTGGTATTCCAAAGAGTAATCAAAGTCTATATTATCAAAACGCCTGAGTAATAATACTTTAAGTTCATTCCAACAACGAATTTGCAAACGCACGGTGCGAAACCACTTAATAGCAATGCCTGACAACAAATCGACAAAGCAACCAATAAGAAAAGATTCATCAAAATTTCTATATAGAAAATATTCTTCAACCCTAACGATAAATTCCCTAACACATGACTGTCCATCGAACACAATTCCACTCTTCTTGAGGTCTGGAACCTTGGTATGACCACGGGGCAAACCCTGGTTGAATAAATGACTAGCGAGGAACGAAGAATTATTCGGTCTTCCATTTCCATCTCCCAACAGATCTTCTGCAGCACCCCTATTAACTGTAATATCCACCAAATTCACATCGTTCGACTCCATTCGAGCCTCTACATCAACCTCTGCACCATCTCCACCATCAAGAACAACCGCTTCCTTATCGCCCGATGTATTAGAATTATCAGCCATTGTGTGATAATGTAATATTTAAATGTATGAAAAGAATATTTAAATTTTATCGAATTATTAACTTTAAAGTATTTGTTTTATATTTTAAACTGTTTAAGTTATTTTAATTTAAATTGAAATTCAAATTCTTTGGTCACTTTACAAAGATTATTCAGAAACTAGATCCTTACTCGTTAACGCTCAACACATTTTTGTATAAAATCTTGCAAAAGATACAAACAAACAACACATGAGACATGACAATGTTATGTCCGTTAGCTTAAATATAATAGTGCTGAAAATAAACACTAAAATACCCCATACCATTCAGATACAACGTACTTCCATAAAATAACATAAGAAAATACAAGTATTTTCATACAACATACTATTATTATATTTCACAAAAACAAAGTAGCGTTGGGTCACCTTCACAATAACAATATTCATATAAATAAAATGTACAATTCACTGAAAGTCACGTCCCTGTTCGCGAGGCGACAATTGTTATGAATTGTTTGTTAAGTCATATACCAGCGACAATTGTAATATCAATTTAATACAAACCAACTATATTTTTATTGTTCGATGAAATTATGTAAAAGTTTAGGGCGAAGTACACAATCCCTCAATGTTTCTATGCAAGTAATACTATGTTTTTATCCGGGCGCCACCTATGTATACCTAGAGTTATCATAGGAAATATACCAAAGAAAATAAATTAACCTCAGATAGTCGAGTCGTAGGCTTAAACCTTTAATCTTCAGGGAGGTGCTACTAATTGAGAAAAACCAGCTGTAATTTAATTAGTTTATTGCCCTTCAGCGAATGTACAACAGTGCTTTTATATATTTAAGTTTAAACCCCTAATATTACTTAAGTAAATACTATTCATATAAGATTCTAACTTGATGATTAATATACATTTAAAGTTGAAGTTATGTTTTATTCGGTTATTCCAATAAGAGTACTAACATCTTAACCGAAATGTGAAAGAATACCTATTTATTTAACATCCATTTAAGCTAATGCTATTTGCAATTGACCTACCAATTTATTTACTATAAGATAAACATAATTTTAGGTGTGACACCTATCTATTTCTATTTGAAATAAAAGTAACTAAACGTGACAAAAAAAGAAAAAGGTGAAAAATATAGGTGACCCAAAATGTTTTGAAATTCAATTTAATTTTACCATTTTCTCATAGTGAGAATGTATTATAAAAATGGAAAGCTCTGACCTTGGCCATTATTCGGTTTATGAGTCCATATCTTCCAATAGTGATCCCTGAAGGCTATGACAATGTTCCCATGTGAAAGCAAAACGTCAACCAGAAAAATAAAGGTAAAACTGAAGTTAAAGTAGAAAGTAGAAACCAAAGTAGAAACGCCGAGGCTGAAATTAGAATACAATTCATTTTAGTACGATTTCTTATAAGATCCAAATTCGAAAGAAAAACCAACTGACGATTATACGTACCGTTTCTATTAAAATTTTATCGATCCATTCTATAATCGGTCATTATCATTAATATACTCCCTCCGCAACACATTTCTGAAACAATTCATTCAAAAGAAACTGTAACGACGCGACATCACAAAATCACATTGCTTCCATTAAACTTTTTAGCAACAAAAACTTACCAAATTTATCAAATAACAACGTCCAGATCCCTTAACACAGAGAATCCACCGATTGCCGACATTTTCCAGTAGAAATATCAACTGATAATAAAAATTGATTTGGATTCAAAAAATCCGATGGTCAATCAACAACCCTTGGTCATGGAATGAAGAAAAAATGGCTGATCCCCACACCCAAAACAGAACGACTTTGACAAGCGAACCATCTGTCACTGTCAGAAAAAGCGAATACATCACTCCCTAACCACAGAGTAAAGTTAAATCTATAAATTTTGAAGAAATTAAAACGCGGGAAAAGCAAAAATTGAAACTCAAATCCAATATTCTAAACAAATTTCTAAATTCTTTATTTAAGTGTGCGGTGTTTCAAATACAACGTCACACTATATATATAAAATTCTCGTGTCGCGGTGTTAGTACCGATTTGTATGAATTTTTTTGCATATAGGTATTCGTTAGGGCTGAGAATCAAACACACCTTTTTTTATATGGCAAAACAACCTTTGTCTGGACTGGACAGCTAGTCACTACATAGTATAAAACAAAGTCGATTTCCCTGTCCCCATGTCCCTATATCCCTATGTATGCTTAAATCTTTAAAACTACGCAACGGATTTTGATGCGGTTTTTTTAAATAGATAGAGTGATTCAAGAGACTGCTTCTCCTATAATATATGCATAATATAGCCGTGCGAAGCCGGAGCGGGTCGCTAGTTATATTATTAAGAGAAAGATTTGATTGTTTGTTTGTTTGAAATGAATAGGATCCAAAACAACTAGACCGATTTTAAGGTGAAAGGGTACCTGCGCGCTCTCCATACAAACGTAGTCGACGGTTTCCTCCCTAGATAATGACACTAGCACAAATATTTTTGTGCCATAAAACCTATAACTGCCATGACTATGCCCCTATGTTTTGGTTTTTTTCATTTTCTAATTATCATAGAAATTAAAATTTAAAAAAACAAAAAATAGGGGCATGGTCATGGCAGTTATAAGTTTTATGCACCAAAAATATTTGCTCTAGTGTCATTATCCAGGGAGAAAACAGTCGACTACGTTTGTAATAGTTTGTATGGAGAAAGTCCCCGGTACCCTTTCCTCTTTATGGAACTTGGTATGTGGATACTTTAATTCATTGACATAGTATTTGCTATACCTACCTAATTATAGTCAATCAATTTTAATTGTACAATTTACAAAGGTTTTTTTATTAAAAAAAAAGTAGCTTTTAAACAGGCTAAAATTAATGGACGAAAATGATGTCAAAATGAATAATTTGTGGATTGGATTGAATCAAATATGGAGTAAAACTCAAAACAAACTGTATAAACATTTATTAGGTATCCTAATAATTTAATAATGATATTACCACATTTACATTTTTAATAAGTTAACCTAGTACTTGCATTTAATACTTAGAGATCAAGTTTATCTTCTTCCTACTCATATCAATAAACTCAACATTCTGTAAGCTTTAAAATACACTGATTTTATATTTTTGCATGACTTTTAAAGCCCAACTAATAATCAGTTATTCTCATGATCTTCATTCACGTTAAATTGATTACTTGTTTCAATATCTTGATCGCTATCCTTGAAAGATCCAGTTGTTTGTTGTGTTTTACCCGTTTTAGTTTTGCCTTTTCCTTCGTCATATTTAATTGGGGCAGGCAGGAAAGGTGGCTGGTCATCTGGTCTCGCGTTCGCTGGTTTCACTCGCACTACCCCATTATCCGTATATTGCGATAAAAATAATTTTGGCTTTTCAAAATTAAAGTTATCAATCTTCAACGATTGCTGGAAAACTTCATTATGATTTTGTTGATTCGGAAATATATCTTGGGGATTACCGTAAGCTTGAATGTAATTGTTTATTGCTAAGTTTTTGAAATCGTAATTGTTCTGTTTCTCTCCATTTTGCATGTAATCCCTAGTCTGCGATGTTATTGCAGATTTCGTGGTTTGTACGATAATAATTTCTTTGAATTGGGGTTGTTTAGTTTCTGGTCTGTTTGAGTGTTTGGATGGCCGTTGGAATATCTCATTGGTTTGTGAATTAGTTTGCGATTCCGGGGTTTGACTGCATAAATAATTGGATTGGTTTATGCTGGCGATTATTGACGTTGGGCTTGGGGACGATTGCATTACACTCGGCCTTTGGACTGCGTTCGGGTTGAGAGCACCTGAAAAAGTTACAACAGTCTATTTAGTATGGCATGACTAATTTGTTTTTTATGTTAATTCAGTTTACTTATATATTTAACTAGCTTTTGCCCGCGACTTCGTCCGCGTAGAAGTCGAAAATGGACCAAGGAATCACCATGTCCCATAAAAACTTTGCCCTCCTTTTTCACCCCCTAAGGGGTAGAATTTTAGAAAATCCTTTCTTATCGGATACCTACGTCATACAAAGAACACACCCTCCAAGTTTCAGGTCTCTACGATTAGCAGTTCAGGCTGTGTGTTGATCCGTCAGTCAGTCAGGACAAAGGATTTTATATGTAGAAAATAGAAGATTATGTGATTACCTTGACCTTGTGGCTTGTACTTTGCTAGTTGTGCGTAGACCTGCTTGATCCGTTCTATATTGACCTGCGATGCCTTGGTGTGATCGACTATGGGCAGCGGGTAGTCGCGGCCAATGATGCATTGTGCCGCTACTTGCACCGCTTCCGGCGCAACCCACGGCTCGTGGATGTACCGCGTCGGCATGTTCCTTAACGAGGGAATGTACCGTCTGGGAAACATCAATACCTAAGTTATTTCTACCGTGTTATACTATGCTGTGTTAGCATGCATGTGCCGATGTAATATTCGTCCTACCGTGAAATGGGGGTGTATCATTACATAGTATAAAACAAAGTCACTTTCCGCTATCTGTCCCTATGTATGCTTAGATCTTTAAAACTACGCAACGGATTTTGATGCGGTTTTTTTTTAATAGATAGAGTGATTCAAGAGGAAAGTTTATATGTATAATATATGCATAATATAGCCGTGCGAAGCCGGAGCGGGTCGCTATAGTGTAATCAACAAAAGATTTATTAGTGTGTTAAAAAACAAACATAAAAACGAACTTCGTTTTTCAATTACATAGTGTCTTTGTCTGGAGAACGGTGTTGGTCTAGTGGCAGATACCTCGATATTCATTACGAAGGTCATGGGTTTGAATCGCAGCTGGCCGTGCACCAATGGATTTTCTTAGGAAAAATGTATGCGTCCTAATTGACATTGCTCGTACGGTGAAGGAACACATCGTAATTAAACTTGCGGCTTAGTTGTCTCCAGACGTATTGACAAGTTCTTTCCTTTGGACACTGTCGGCTAAGCTGGGAGGGTAGTATTGGTGCTCGACATAGTCTACTCCATCCTCACGTAATAAGGACCCAACAGAGGTCTAGTTGCCGACAAACAGTCCGTATACAAGTACAAGTAGTGTCTTGTCTTGCTCAACCATCATCATTCACCCATGCCTATATCAAGATGCCGATGCCGTGGCGATACGGTACTTATAAAATATGTAAATATTGCAGGACATTCCACACATCGCCATCTAGCCTCAAGCTCAGTAACTAGACTTGTTTTATGGGTGCTAGACAACGGATATACTACTTATATACTTTTCTTTTGTAAATATATACTTACTTACAATATATAGAAACAACCAGACCACAGACTAAGCTAAGCTAAATCTAAGCATAAATAGTTACTTGTCTCAGGCGGGAATAGAACCCGCAACCCTTTGTTTGACATGGTAACCATTGTGCCAACTGGGTCGAAAAAATAAAAGGAAGCCTTACTCAGGGTATGTATCTACTTATATTGTAAAAGTACCTGATGAAATCTCCGTTAGGATCGGTTTTCCGTCCGAACCGCACGGGGCAGTAGCAGTGGAAGAACTGCTGGAAGAATGAGGAGCACGAGAGCCACATCCACATGCCAGCGTTCACAGACCAGTCCGCGTCCAGCAACAGTTCATCGAACACCTAAAGACACCATCAGAATAAATACATTGCACCTCCAGAGGTCTGTCGAGTTATTTGTATAAACAGATGCAGAGGTTGCTAAAAGCTTCAATAGCACGGTAGCGTAGCGATGGAGAGGGGGGGAGGACGCGACTATTAGGAGTGCGGCAAAAAATATTTCGTGCAGTCACTGGGGCGGGCGGTCAGTCAGGCAATTATTTTTTCATGAAATTAGCTCTTATCCACAGCACATACTGAATGCCCCTCCCGCCCAATACAGTTGTTGCAAATCACGAGCACATAAATATTTTTCGGTCAATTCTTTCATATCGTCACGTTTTTTTCTCAGATTCACCAACATTATTATTTTTATGACGTCAAAAGGGCGCCTAATTGCCAACATTATTATTTTTATGACGTAAAAAGGGCGCCAAATTGCCAACATTATTATTTTTATGACGTCAAAAAGGCGGTAAATTGCCAACATTATTGCTTTATGACGTCAAAAGGGCGCCAAATTGCCAACATTATTGTTTTATGACGTCAAAAGGGCGCCAAATTGCCAATGGTATTATTTTTATGACGTCAAAAGGGCAGCAACTTGCCAACATTATTGTTTTATGACGTCAAAAGGGCGACAAATTGCCAACGGTGTTATTTTTATGACGTCAAAAGAGCAGCAACTTGCCAACATTATTGTTTTATGACGTCAAAAGGGCGACAAATTGCCAACGGTGTTATTTTTATGACGTCAAATGGGCGAAAATTATGACTCCACCCCGAGCGACAGCAATAGCAGCAGCTTCTAATCTATCTAACCTTCATTCCATCCTCCCATGAGATCCATAGGTCTCCTCTTGTAAGGAAGCAGGCTACAGCATGTCGCGCCAAATGATGGATCCAGCCTTCTTCTCTCAGCTGATTCATTATCGCATCGATCCATGGGAAACCGGTTTGACCCTGCAAATGTGAAACGGAGAAAAGATTAATTATTTTTTAATTAATAATCATATTGTTAGACAAGCCGGACAGAAATACCTCTGAACCTTTTGCACTTTTCAAAGAGCAAAAAATCTGAATACATATCTTCTACCTACCTCTTCTCGAGGAATCATAGTATACTTTGTATGTTGTAGTCCTCTTATATTAGCCGCCTAATAGATTAACTTGATACCTAAGTATAATCTTAAGGTTTTTAAACTTACGTTAGCCCATTTAGCCAGCGCATCCTGATTCTTTTCCCACGGTATCTGTACGCATATAGGGTTCCCCTCCATTCGATCGAAGTTCGGGTTTCGCGTGGCGGCACAGTAGAAGAATTCCCTCCATAATATTTGACCGTGAAGAGACAAAGGAGGTCTCACTCTTTTCACCCTTTTGTATAATTCTGTCAACTGGTAGTAAAATAATCTCGTCGACAAACATCCGAACCTAAAACAATACAATTCATTTAACTTGGCGGATCGCACTTTAGTGGTAAACACTCTAAAAAAATATTGGTACAATGGTTAATCGTAATTAAAATAAAACTGCGTAAACTATGAAATATAAGTAGGTACCTGAGATATGGCGAGAGCCCAGTTTGGCTCGCTAAGAGAGATTGTGGAGTCATTTTAGGACGACCGAAGGAAGCTACCCAAGCTTTACGCTCTAAATGTCTCTCCAGTCGCGCGAGCGCTTCGCTCTCACCTCCCATCCAAACTGGTGCTTTGAGATTCTCAGTGTCAAATCCTGTAATAAAATATTATAAAATTATTAAAGTTCGACAAATCGGTTTGAGGTAGATTTAGTTTGTTGACGGCATGCAGCGGCAGTCGGACGGATAAGGAAAACAAGGTTGTCCAAACAGTGACATCATAATAAAAAGAATAGACTCCTCACATCGTATAGATCCTAAAATATTAAGTCTTGTGGTGCATCTTTGAGTTTTTAACATAATCCTCATAAATTGGTTTTCAAAATGAGTAAATTCCTAGCATTATTGCGAGTTACAACGTTTTTGATTGATTGTTGTTTGCAATGTTTGTTATTTTCGACTCTATTCGGGGAACGTACATGGGGAATGGGGTATTCAGGGGTATAAGGTATATTTGGATACACCCCTGGCCAGATGTGAGATCGAACTCTATTCATTTTGACGTCGCTGTTGGTGACCAACCTATTAGCTAGGTCAAAGTCATCACTAAGATGACTTTAATATAAGTACTAAGTATAAAGTGAATAACGGATCATTGGAAGTATTTAAGTTTCTGATTCGTCACCTTGTGCTTATAGTTTTGGAGTAGCAGACTCGTCTCTCTAAAGAAAACGTTGCTCATTAAAGGACAGCCCGTTCCGGCACTGGTCATGCCCATAAAAACTGTCGTTTAATATCGTCGAAAAGGCTCATTATGCAGGGCCGGATTAACCACCTCGGGGCCCCTAGGCACAGCTCGATTCGGCCCCCCTCCCTTTTTCATACCACAAAAACGCAATTTGGAAATTTTGCTGTCTACATTACGAAATAGAATGAAGGTACCATCATCATCAACAGACTTCAGTCATCACATTGCAAAGGTATACGCCTTCCTTCAAGTGAAAAGACTTTCGCCATAATCTCGCAATTGTATAATTTGCTATTTTAATTATAATATCAATAATCTGCATTAAATAATTTATATTTTTTATTTTAATTCCTGTACACTAAACTTATGCGCATGCGCATTAGACCTGGCAATAATGGGGTATTTGGGGTGTCAATAATAGACCCTGGGGTGTAGTGAGTTGTCTGCGAG
The DNA here is from genome assembly GCA_907269075.1 of Idaea aversata. NCBI lineage: Eukaryota > Metazoa > Arthropoda > Insecta > Lepidoptera > Geometridae > Idaea > Idaea aversata. The sequence continues at coordinate 9,226,761 of OU026084.1, forward strand.
AGCCTCGACAGCCGACCTGCAAAGGGGTCGGGGCTGCAGTTAATATTCGTCGACAGCTCGCATTCCTCTCCAGTGGCTCCAAGTGCCACACCCTGGAAACCACGTCGGCTCGTGGGCTAAACCTGGAGAGGGAGGATTCAGATACAACATCACCTGAGTCTTACCGGCAACCCCCCGGTTTCGTGTTTTGGCTCTCAGCAGTCCATCACTCGATGGCAAAACACTTAGGTAGTCGTGTGAATGCCTAAAGGCGACGATAGGGGATTTAGTATCGTTAGTCAGATCACTGCATCCGCCTATCCTCCGGTCGTAGCGGTTTCCGCTCCATCGGGTCAGGGAGAAAGTGGACGAGAGGGTGCAACTATGTTCTGCGCGTACATTTTTGCACCTAAATATATCCTGCGCATTTTGACCAAGCTTTGTTACTGGACTACGAGTTTTAAAAAGACCTATGGCGATGGACGGAGGTAGAGGGGTTTGGCACTGGTGCGTGTCGGACTCTGTCTGAAGTCTGCACATAGGCGGCAGGGGGAGAGTGGTCGCTCGAGCACTGCATCGGAGTGACAGTGCAGCTCGGCAGCACCCTCTGTGACAGAGCAGCTCTATTTAGAGACACTGCTCTCCCCGCCCAGCCGGGGAGGGGACTAGAAAAGGTGTCCCAAACAAATGTTCACTCCAATTAACATTGGGGGGTAGTAACCACAGCTGCCTGTGCATCCCAGTTCCTTGTGGTCGCAAAACAAAAACAAAGAATCAAAAAACCATTAATAAGAACATGATTTTCGGAACTTGGAACGTACGTACTTTGCTTGACAGACCCAGCAATTTATGCCCAGAACGTAAAACTGCAATTGTGGCTCGTGAGCTCGGGCGCTACGATGTGGATATAGCTGCTTTAAGTGAAACCCATCTAGCTGATGAGGGACAGCTCGTTGAACAGCTGGGCGGTTACACATTCTACTGGAAGGGCACACCAGCTTCTGAGCCTAGAAGATCGGGAGTAGGTTTTGCAGTAAAGACCAAGATAGCCTCTAAGATGGTAGAACATCCAGTTGGGGTTTCTGATCGAGCCATGTCATTAAGATTACATCTTGACAATGATAAATTTTTAAATGTCATTAGTGTGTATTCACCTACGCTTGACAAAAGTGATGACATAAAAGACCAATTCTACGAAGAGTTGTCCCAAATACTGAACAGTGTCCGATCTGGCGAAAAAATCTTGTTACTGGGTGACTTCAATGCAAGAGTGGGTCGCGACTTCGAAGCTTGGCCGCGGGTGCTGGGGCGCCATGGTGTTGGAAATATGAACAGCAGTGGGCAGTTATTGTTGGGCCTCTGTTCTCAATTCCAACTGTCAATTACGAACACTATGTTCAGACTTCCCGCTAAGTATAAAAACACCTGGATGCACCCGAGATCGAAACATTGGCATTTAATTGACTATGCCATAGTCCGGCAAGAAAACGTCTCGGAAGTCAAAATTACTAGAGTAATGCGTGGCGCGGATTGCTGGTCTGATCATCGGCTGGTTGTAACAAAAATGCGTTTGCGCCTCAAACCTCGGCGAAGAATTGGCAAAGCGAACCCTTGTGGCTTGGACTTGAGGAAACTGGAGGTTCCTGAGGTGTTGGCCCAGTACAGAGCCAGTATCAATAATTATGACGACGATACTACTATCCAAGGTGATGATTTGCAGCAGCGTTGGAATCACCTTACATCAAACTTACTTACCAAGGCAGCTGAAACCCTAGGGCCCAGGCCGCGGCGTAGCTTTGACTGGTTTGATGACAATGACAAGGTGTTAACAGAAGCTTTAGCTAATCATCGCCTACTCCTCCGTAGGCCGAATCAATCAGTTGTGGCTGATGATGTTCGAAAGAGTGCAGCAGAATTACGGAAAAAAACTCGGAATGTAAAAGATATTTGGTGGCAGGAGAAAGCCGAATACATACAACGGCTAGCGGACACTGGTCGGTTGGGTGATTTTTTCAATGAAGTCAAACAGCTGGTAGGTAACCCACCTAGAGTAAATATGCCCCTTAAATCTTCCAACGGTACCCTTTTGCATCACCAGAATGAAATCCTAAGTCGTTGGGCAGAACACTACGAAAGCTTGCTTAACATAGATCGTGCAGCTGATCTCGACTCATTAAGATCGCTACCCCAGTGCCCACAGGTCGACAATTTTGATGGTCCCCCTACTCTCCAGGAGGTTCGAGATGCCATCAAGGCCCAAAAGAACAAAAAGGCGGTTGGTGTTGATGACATTCCAGGTGAACTCTTAAAGTACGGTGGGGATGACCTGCATGAGAAAATCTGGCAGTTTTTTGTCGATATGTGGGACAGGGAGGTGGTTCCATCCGAGTTTAAGATTTCTTGTATCTGCTCCCTATACAAAAATAAAGGATGCCGGTCAGACTGCAACTCCTATAGAGGTATATCTCTCTTGTCAACCCCAGGTAAGATGTTTGCTAGGGTTCTCCTTAACCGCCTCATGGAGCTATCGGAGAACATCTTGCCTGAGACCCAATATGGTTTTAGACCGAACAGAGGTACCAGTGAACCTATATTCTCGCTGCGGCAGTTGCAGGAGAAAAGCAGAGAACAGAGTCGACCGCTTTTTCTATGTTTTATTGACCTGGAGAAGGCGTTCGATTGTGTGCCTCGCGAAGCTCTTTGGATTGTTTTATCAAAGCTGGGCTGTACTGGTAAATTTATAAGGCTGATCAGGCTTCTTCATGATGATATGAACTGCTGTGTGGCAGTAAATGGGGAGCAAACAGACCTGTTTCAGGTATCCTGTGGTGTCAAACAAGGTTGTGTTCTTGCCCCTACGCTCTTTGCTCTCTATTTTTCTGTTGTCGTGAAGGAGACTCTAAAGGATAATTCAGAGGGTATACGTATACGGTACCGCACAGATGGCAAGCTTTTTAACCTTGCCAGGCTAAGGGCTCATACCAAAGTGGCATACAATCTCGTCACGGAGTTAATGTACGCTGATGACCTGTGCTTCGTTGCGGAGACTCCTGAAGGACTTCAAAATTTAATTACCCGGCTTGATAACACTTGCAGTAAATTCGGACTGAAAATCAGTATTTCTAAGACCGAGGTTATGGCCATGGATTCATCAGGGCAAGGTCCGGTAAATTTACATGTGGGTGGACAGACTTTGAATCAAGTTGACAAGTTTAAGTACTTGGGGGGCATAATAACGGCTAAAGGCGACCTTGATTCGGAGGTAAATAGCAGGCTATGTGCTGCTATGGCGGCTTTCGGTAAACTGCGAGCCAAAGTATTTGCCTCCCATGACATTAAGCTTAAAACTAAAATAAAGGTGTACATGGCGGTCGTTCTCCCCAATATCCTTTATGCCTCGGAGACTTGGTGCCCGTATCGGAGACATATACGGCAATTAGACAGATTCCATCTCAAATGCCTCCGCGAGATCATGAACATTAAATGGTCAGATCGCATCCGTAATACTACTGTGCTGCGGCAGGCAAATGTATGTGGAATTGAGGCATATTTGATGCGGCGTCAGTTGCGGTGGTGCGGGCACCTGACGCGAATGGCAGATGAGAGGACAGCCAAGCGCATCCTGTACTCCGAGCTCGAAGATGGTAAACGGAAACGTGGTGGCCAGTTCTTACGCTTTAAGGATGTACAAAAGAGGCACATGAAACGGTGCGATATAGATGCGGGCTCTTGGGAATCCCTTGCTGAGAAACGACCAGAGTGGAGGCGCCATGTGCACGACAGAGTTTACGAGTTTGAGATCGAAAGGAGGCGTGAGCTGGATCTCAAACGTGATAACCTAAAGAATAGGTCCCCTTCCAACATTTCATACCACTATGTAAATGGTACCCTAACGTGCGCCCACTGTGGGCGTACGTTCACACATAAAATAGGGTATATCAGCCATCAAGCCACACATCTAGGCTAAATAGTAAAAACTTGGTCGCCGCGGCCGAAATCGGCCTGGAAGAATGATGATGATGATGAATAGACCCTGATACCATTTTGCCCTGTCAATAATACCCACACTTGAGTTGCTGATTTCAAATTAATATACCTATTTGTCATTTAATAAGCGATTATTTAAGTAAAAAAAAATAATTATACAATTTAATAAATTAATAAAAGTGACTAATACAGAAAAAAAATAGATTAATTTCAATACAATTAAAAAATTCAGACATTCACCGTCACTTTTATAGTGTATAATGTGAAAAATAGTTTCACTTTTACCGTGGTTTCATAAAACCACACAATCCCCTTTCTTTTTTTAATCGGGAGTGCTGGGCCCCTGGTCATAGTGGCCCCTAGGCACTGGCCTAAAGTGCCTTAGGGATAATACGGCTCTGTCATTATGTGAACACATGCCTTCAAATCGGTCGCAGTTTCTAGTGAAAGGCCTCTCGCCAATGCCGATGGGTGTTTCTAAAAACATAAGGAGGTGTCGTCGTAGTGTCGGTTGCAGATAGGTCAGTGTACCACCAGGAGGATTCTGCGCTTCTGGTTGGAGCTGGGCTGGCTGGAGTAACAGTCGAAGATCACGCGCAATGGGCATACTTATGCCTAAGTGTGGAAAATCGGAGCCCCTAACCCTAATCCCCTAGGTCAGTGTATGCACTGACCGAGTTCTTCGAGCGTGGGTACTCCGAACCGGTCATCGTGGTCGAGTGTCACCGGAGTGGAGGCGCCACGCAGCGTGGCTGCGGTGATGGCTGCCTCGGCCGGCGGCGGCGGCGGCATACTGGCAATCAACGCCTGGAACTGGTGGTACGTCAGCGGAGCCTTGCCGCCATTCTTCTCTATTATTCTGTAAAATATAACAATAGGTGGGTAATTACTCACTCTATTATTATGTTATGTGCCTATCTGTGTAGTAGTATTTTTGTTGAATCATTGATGACAAATCGAGTTGCATGGGAACGGCATATTTTACATTTGCTAGCGCAAAATTTTACAGGTACAGCATGTAGATTCACGGTTCATCAAAACATTCCCTTAAATTATTTGGGTATGCCGCTTGATCCTTTGGAATGCATAATAATGTTATGATGTCCTGTCTGTCATCCGCCCCGATGCGCTAGCCCTAAAACCCACGCAGAAGCTAGTGCGAGTACACGGAAAGGATGCGCACGTAGCAAAAACGAAAACTCTAGTAACAAGTGCGAGTTGGACTCGCGCACGAAGGGTTCCGTACCATTTTATTCTGTTTTTAGAATGTGTTGTTATAGCGGCAACAGAAATAAATCATCTGTGAAAATTTCAACTGTGATAGCTATCACGGTTCGTGAGATACAGCCAGCCGGACAGGCGGACAGTGGAGTTTTAGTAAAAGGGTACCGTTTTTACAATTTGGGTACGGAACCTTGAAAACTGTCAAACGCACAGGGCGCGCTGTTACACGCACGAGTCTATGCGCACGAGGCGTGCAGTGCGCATGGTTTTGCGGAGGCAAAATAGAAATTGACTACTTAGGTACGTACATATATCGTTTAGTTAGATTGATAAATAACGTCAGAAAGAAAACGCGATATCTATCTACTTACGCAAGCAAACCTGCGCTTACGATACGTAAACAATAAACATAACTACACTAGGTATTCCTAGCAAACCTAAGTAAGTACCACACATACGTAGATAAAACAATGACATCAGATAAAAGTTATAATCTATTACAAAATGTGCAACGGTGACATTCAACGTAGATTTATGCATTATTATCTTGAATCTTGTTAGAGATAAAGTTTTGATATAAGTACAGGGTGATTTTTTATGTGGGCTTTTAAGGCTATATCCTAAACTATAACAGATAGCGAATGCTGAAAGAAGTTGCGTACCCGATTTTGACAAAAACTAAAACTGTACCTATCATTAGATTTTTGAAAAAGTCGTTACCCTATCTAGGAATCGAACCTGTTGATATTGCAAAAAAAAAAACACCTATATTGTAATACCAATGGATAGTCTTGCTGATAGAGATCAATGCTTGGAAACAAACATAGTATGGCAAATCAAAGAAAAAAAACACCCTATATAGCACAATAGTAGATTATGTACCAAGGGAATAAAGCAATGTCTTATGTTGCGGGTGGCATCTTGAACTCCGTGTGTAACGAGGGACTCTCGGGTTAACAACGGAGTGGAGTCAGGGAGTAATGTAGAGTTCTGAGTGAAGCGAGGGGTTTAAGCCGCTCAAGACGAAGACATGCTTTATCCCGAAGTGGATACTTTACTTTTCACACCGTCAGTAAGCCAATAAAACCTTCTGTCTTACAAATGTCTACGTTCCAAATTCAAACCATTTTATTCCCTTGAGAGTTTCATACAATATTTTCTCCCATGGGAGTTTCATACAACATTTTCTCCCATGGGAGTTTCATACAACATTATCTCCCATGGGAGTTTCATACAACGTTATTTCCCTTGGGAATAATGTTTTGCTTTAAGTTGAGATTATTATCTATCTATCGTCTACTCGTGATAACCTATAATTGGCTTTCTGTTTCTTGTTTCGATTCTTATTATTTTTATAAAGCTGTTGGTTTTCCAAATAAATAAATAAATAAAAATAAATTATGTCTTTAATTCGTGCTTAAAGTGCTGCAGGTGTCAAAAGTAAATGAACGAATGTAAGCAAAATAGTAGGTAGATTTAATGCGCTTGATACAAGGGAATTCTATTCTAAAATGCACGAATATCATAGGTGGGTACTCACTTATCAAGTTTGTATAAGGTGTGCGATACACGAGATGTAACTTTAATGCCGACCTCCCGGCATTTAGTCATGATATTGTGATCGCGCACCCGTCCGTATGGCTCGGGATCCTCTTCGAACGTGAGCGCGGTGGTTCCCCATTCTTTGAATAACTTGGGCAAGGCATCAGCCGGTTGCCCCCGAACCACAAACAGACGAGAATTCAGCTTTTTCAAACTACAATCTAAGTCTTCAAGACATTGAAGAAGGAATCTGCAAGAAAAATCATTATTATTTTATCTGAAGAACTTCAAGTTCGCTTGTTCTATAAATAAATTAATCATAACTGGGGGAACGTGGGTCGAAAGTTTATACTTCGTAACTTTGGTAGGAACTTAGTAGGTAGGTAGGTACTTAGAAATTGGAGTAAAAATAGAAATCGCATTTACCTACTTATCATAAGCCCGCGTAACTCCCGATCTCGTGAGTATATCGGGATAAAAGTAGCCAATGAATCAATGTATCCACATACATACCGAGATCATGAAAATCGGCCCAGTATTTTTGGAGCCTATTCAATTCAAACAAACAAACAATCAAATCTTTCCTCTTTATAATATAAAGTAAGTATAGATTAGTTTAGATAAATAATGACGTTTCAGGATTTTCGTATGAAATATTAATAATCCCACAGAGATAGAACTTACGCTGGCGGCATCGGCATGGCGACACAGTAAGTAGGTATTAGGTATACACAAAACACTCGATACACTTACCTCCACTTATTGATTCCAACGTTAGATGAACTAGCAAACCACGGATCAATAATGAACACGCATCGAAACGTGGATGCATTCAATAACCCTTCACGGAGAGCAGGGTTGTCGTGAAGCCTGAGGCCTTTCCTGAACCAATGCACTGTGTGCTTGCCGGTCGGGTGGCGGCTTGAAGGCGAGGGACTCCCGGCTGCCGGCGCGGGACCAGTGTGGGTGCACACGGTCGATGCCGGAGCCGGCAACGTTTCCGCAGCTGCTGACATTTATGTAGTCACCCACATCTCATCTGTTCGATTAAAAAAATAATATACCTACATACACGTTAAGCGAACGCGCGGCCGAGCTACATGGTAGGTGGAGTGGGGGTTGTTAGGTTTTATTTTCGTTACGGAATTTCTTGATTCGATCGCTCAAAGCCCGCGATAAAAGATATGCAATATCATAATAGGTAGGTACCTAAATAGGTAAAAATATATTTTTAAAAATTTACCTAATGTTATCACTACATCTGTCTGTCTGTCCCTATGTATGCTTAAATCTTTAAAACTATACGCAACGGATTTTGATGCGGTTTTAATAGATAGAGTGATTCAAGAGGAAGGTTCGTAGTATCAGCTAAGCACTCGTTCGAAGCCGGGGCGAGTCGCAAGTTATAAATATTTATAATTGACTATAATCAAGGAGAGAGGTAGGTACAATGAGAAAACCACAAAGTGCGAACTTTCAGCAGTTCCTTCGTTGAATGCTAAAATTTTGCTCAAATACAGGCCTGTACAAATCGTTGCGAAAAAGTTGTTTTATTTTGTTGAAATTTCTCAACGTTAGAAAACAAGTAAAGTCCCACAAATGTTATTAAATCCAAAAGTTTTTGAAGTAAGTATTGCAATTGAGCGTTTTTTATAGAAAACTAGCAGGGCAATGTTTTCATATGATTTTCCAAGAAGATTTAAGACTTTTGTAAAAAGGCATTATTGGTTCGTCCAATGGCCTTTACTTTTGAAAAAAATTAAACATCATGATTCTTCAAATACTCCGTTTCCCAGACGCTTAAGAGGTTTGGTGTAGAGGCATTATTTGTTCGTCGTAATGCCCTCTACCCATAGGTATCGGCCTCAAAGTGCACTTGCACTTTTAGAAAAACAGGACATCAAGTTTATTACAATATCCCGTTTCTAGAGGCATTATTCGTTCGTCGTAATCACCTCTACCCTTATGTCTTAAAGTGCTCTTGCACTTTTGGAAAACCATAGGACATCAAGTTTATTCCAATATCCTGTTTCCTAGACGCTTTAGAGGTTTGGTTTAAAGGCATTATTTGTTCGTCATAATGCCCTCTACCGATAGGTAGACGTGGGTCTAAATATGCGTCATGGCATTTTATGTTAAATCTGTTTGGTCCAAAGGCCTTCTCATTTATCTATTATTGAAATTAGTATAAGCATCTACCATAGATATAGAATCGACAAGCTTTAAACAATAGACTAATAATAGCGTTAGCGACACGACTAACTAGCCAGTTAGTCCAAACTATTGAGCCTATTATTATACTAGCAGCGCTCTACGGTTGCACCCGCGTAACTCCCGATCCCGTGGGAATATCGAAATATAAAATAGCCTATAACCTTCCCCACAAAATGGACTATCTAACACAAAAAGATTTTTTCAATTCGAACCAGTAGTTCTTGAGATTAGCGCGTTCAAACAAACAAACTAACAAACTCTTGAGCTTTTTAATATTAGTATAGATTGAGTACCTAACTATACTGTAAGGGAAACGTTTACACTAGTATGAATTATGTGTTGTTACATAAATCATACAGTAGTTTTATATAGCTGCCTTGAATGTTTAACCTTGAATAAAAACTCAGTTGTGGGATTGGCAGGGTTTTAATAATATTAGTAGGTACCTATAATTTGTTGTTGTTTGGGCATTTCTGTATGTTCAGTAAGTTTTTTTTTAAAGTGTAGTACGGTACGGTCTGGTACGTCTTGTACTAAACTGAAGTAGTCCATCCGTTATTTGGCCACCATAACACAAGCCTGGTTGCATAGCTTAGATGGAACTCTTGCAATATTTATTATTCTCATTCATTTATTTTTCTCACTTAGATAGGTAGTATATTAAAAAATACTGTATACAAAATACAGGGTGGTTAATTTAGGTGGTCAGTAAGGGAAAGTCTTAAAACCGCTTTAATTACGAGAAAACGTTTCTAGGAGATGTTACTTTATTTTTTGAATAATTAGCTTCTGCTTTTTTTAATTTGGTACAGTTACGAAGAAAAGTGACATTACTGAAAAAAGTTTATTTTATTTATAATCGATGCGGTTTCGAATTAGGAACAAATCGTTCTTAGAAATCAACATTGGATAGAGTATTACAGTCTCTGCTATTAGAAAATCGTAAAATGTAGGTACATTTTGTACTGAAATCAAACATTGTATTGAACGATATTTAATGAAATGAAACCAGTAAAATTACACTCAAATATAAAATTACTGGGAAAATTAGTTTGAATAAAAACGGCTTGATAAAAGAATAGAACTAGTTTATACTTTATTCAGTAAAAATAAAAACAATACTTTGCATTCCGTAAATTAAATTATACTTACACATTATAAAATACTTAGATTCCTACCTAGATATTATTATATGTATAGGTACTATGTTTGTTGCACACTGCACAGATACATAGTAACGTAGTTACTTACGTTAGAAGTAAGATAGTGACAAAGGTTACTTTTATCACTGTATTCTAATTAAATCGAGGTCTATGCGGGTGAAACCGAAGGGACTAGTCAGTATAAATACTAATACTAACTATTATTAATACTACAATATAAATACTAATTAGCATAAATTATTCATTAAACTTACCAAATTCCAAAAAATGCACAATTTCCAAACTAGCTTCGATATGGTTACACTGCACTTGAATTTAATTAGTAGTAGGTATGTTTATTTCGCACAGAACACTTTGTCTTCTTTCTAAAATGTTTAAACACTTGCACATAAAATACAAAAACTATTTTCTATAACTTAATTAAATACCAAAACTTAATCTTTACAAGAATATTTAAATCAAAATCCTTCTAGAACATTTAGAATAAATTACTGGTTAATGAAGAAACAATCTATGAAGTAGCGTACACGTTAGGCAGGCACCCAACGAGAAATATAGAGTCGCCCACCGTCCACGCCGCATGCAACGTGACCACGACGCTACGACAACGTGACCTAAATGTTTTATAATAGTGCAAGGTAGGTAGCTCTACTAAGGTACGTACCTATATATTGTTGTTTAGTTAGGTATATGTAATGAATTCATACAAATCGTGCACTTATACGCACGCATGGCAATTCCGCAAGTATTGTTCGAGCACTTTGATATAATAAAATACAGCTGTTACAATACAAAATACAGCAGTAGGTAGGTATCTACTCTATTAAAGTATATTGTGTATTAGGTATCCCACTATAGGTACCTAGTAGTAGTATATTTATTATCCAACCACAGAATATCTAATAGCCATCACGGAAGAATACAGTGCAGTGTTGCCAAATAGGTTTACTAACAAGGCGCCAAATTCAAAAGTCTCCGGTATAATCTTCTCATTTTTGAAGTTATACTTCTTTAGGCGCCTTATGAAAAATGATGAGAGTGAAATTTTACAAAAGCGTCACACAAAATTCTCACGTCACACAAAATTCTCACGGGAGAAGTTGTTTAAATCTAAATTGAACTTTATTGATTGTGTTGACAATCCTTTTTTGATTGTGTTGACAATCCTTTTCCAGTCCAGAGTTTTTTGTCGGACGAGTTTTTTGTCGGACGAGTTTTTTGCCGGACGAGTTTTTTGTCGGACGAGTTTTTTGTCGGACGAGTTTTTTGTCGGACGAGTTTTTTGCCGGACGAGTTTTTTGTCGGACGAGTTTTTTGTCGGACGAGTCTTTTGTCGGACGAGTTTTTTGTCGGACGAGTTTTTTGTCGGACGAGTTTTTTGCCGGACGAGTTTTTTGTCGGACGAGTATTTTGTCGGACGAGTTTTTTGCCGGAAAAAATTCCTACGGCATGGCAAGTGTAGGTAAAAAGTAAATTAGTGATTATAAAAAAAATGTTGATGACAAATATTTCTATCGGAAATGGCTCAAAATATGCTTGATGCTAGGCAGAGGAATAAAGGTCCTAACCTGGTATAAAATAAGCCGAAGCACCAAAAGTGCTAAATTGACAACACTGGAAAAAACCCATATAAATAATTTATGTGAGAAGCAAGCCAATTTAAAGAAAGGCATTGCAACCGAGTTTTTCCAAAAGTGTGCGGTGTACTTACTTACTTACTTTGAGACCCTTACCAATCATGAAATTTGGTTGTAATCCCATTTCCAAACGCTTTAGTTAGAGGATTGGTGTGAAGGCATTATTTGTTTGTCGTAATGCCCTCAATCGATAAGTATGAATCTTAAAATGCACCGTGCACTTTTGAAAAATCATAGGACATCACGTTTGGTCAAATATCCCGTTTTCGAGACGCTTTAGTTAGAGGCTTAGTGTAATGGCATTATTTGTTCGCCATAATGCCTTATATCGATAGGTATGGGTTTCAAAGTGCACCGCGCACTTTTAGAAAATCATAGGACATCACGTTCAGTCAATATTCAGTTTCCAAGACGCTTTAAAGGCTTTGTGTAAAGGAATTATTTGTTGACAATAATAACCGCTTTATAAGGCCCACTTAGAAAGGTGTGAATCTCAAACTGCACCGCCTAGCTCCAATACAGGGTGAATTTTTTACATGGGCCTTTAGGGCTATATCCTAAACTATTAAGAGATAGCAAAAAATGCTGAAAGGAGTTGCGTGCCCAATTTAAAACTAAAACTGCATCATTAGATTTTTGAAAATTTCATTTCCCTAGCCAAGAATTGAACCTGTTTATTTTGCAAAAAAATAATCTTCTGAATTAGTTAGGTATACTTATGCTCGAAGATAGCAGCATGTGATAGTAACTAGTACTTAATGTCGGGTCCCCAAGTATAGCATGGTCGGTAAAAGTTAGATAAACTACTTAAGAAAGAATAACGAGATAACCGAAGTATGTATCTATTATCTTAAATTAAACGTGAACCCAACTATAATCAATAATCATAAAAGAGCTTTGCTGAAAAAACCAGATTCGTATAGACAGAAGTATATTAATTTAATGATTACTTGTGTTAATCCTCTATAATATCATATCCAACTTATAACAATGCAATACATACCTCAAACACGGATGGTTATTATAACACGACTAAATGTTGAAGTCGTGCAAAGCCAATACTTGAAAAAAAAAAAAACGTTCACCCTAATTGTCCAATTTACTGTCAAACTGTCAAGTAAATGTCATTTGTCAAAAAAAGTTAGTGTTCTTTCAAAAAGTTACCGTCTTGCAAGTGTACGTAAATTCTATTCTCTCTATTTTTATCCGTAAAAATCACAATGGATCCTAATTATTTCGGCTTGAATCGTGTGAAATCATCGAAATTCAAATACAGTCTCTGCTGTCTGTGTACAATTTCGTTTTTATATTCCAGAGACGGGACGTAATCATGGGTCGGGTGATTCGTGCTCAGCGTAAAGGTGCCGGGTCTGTGTTTGTATCGCACACCAAGAAAAGGAAAGGAGCACCGAAACTTCGTTCTTTAGATTACTCTGAACGTCATGGATACATCAAGGGAGTAGTAAAGGTATGTTTTTAAATTCATCGCATAGGCACATAACCTGTCCTTTGACTTCTGACTTCGATTGTTCGCTTGATTTATCAGTGGCGTGGTTGGCGAACACTCACATTGCGATCAAATTTTATGATAGGTTTGAGTGTTTCTATACAGAAACACAGGACATCATATATCTAGGACCTATTATTGCAAAAGGAGGCATACATTTACAAAAGAAAAGTATTTAATTGGCTGTCTTCACCATAACACTAGTTTGTAATTTCTCAGCTAGGTGCTAGATAGCGCTGTGTATAACGTCCTACAGTATTTATTTATTGAGAATAAAATACCAGTTAGTCTCCCCTTACCCAAGTCAGCGTGTAAACAATGTAAAACAATGATACATAAACTGCTTATTACTTACTGGCCCTAAGTAGTATGTCTAGGTTTTTAAATCTATTGCGGGTTAGTTGGCTCTGGACATATTGTTCTTTCCTCTTTACATGGTCGACTAAGCTGAGAGGTTGGCAAGCCTATCTGATACATGTCCCAGGCACTACAGCGCCCCGACTAGCTAGGATTATAGTTGCTGATGCTGCTTAAATCATGTACATTATATTTAAAGCCTAATCTTCACTAATATTAAAAAGAGGAAACATTTTTTTGTTTGTTTGTAATAAACAGGCTCTGAAATGACTGGACCGATTCTGATGAAACTTGGAATGAGTATACATTGATTTGTTGGGAATAATAAATTCTACTTTTATATTATTACTAACTGTCCTGGTAAACATTGTTTTGCCATTTACAAAAAAAACTAAAGGAAACAAAATAAAAAACAGATAGTAGCCGATACTCAGACCAACTGAATATGAATATAAAATTTCATAGGTCAAGCTGTTTCGGAGGAGTATGGTAACTAACATTGTGACACGAGAATTTTATGTAATTAGATAAATATATTTTCAGGACATTATCCATGACCCCGGTCGTGGTGCCCCTCTGGCTGTGGTTCACTTCCGAGACCCTTACAAGTTCAAGACTCGCAAAGAGTTGTTCATTGCCCCAGAAGGTCTATACACTGGCCAGTTCGTCTACTGCGGCAAGAAAGCTACTCTTGAAGTTGGTATGTGAATAATTATCCTCTCACTGTAGATTCAAATCTATGGTCCATTAATTAATTGCAGTTATGAGAATTATGGTTTTATTTGTATTAAAGAACTACCTGCACCATGCGGTTTCACCCAGACCCGATCCTGTGGGACTATCGGAATAAAAAGTAGCCTATGTGTTAATCCAGGTCTCCAGCTATTTACATACCAAGTTTCATCGCAATTGGTCCAGTAGTTTTTGCATGAAGGAGTAACGAACATAAAACTTAACACATTATAAATGAAAAGTAGGATTTATAATCTTTATGTATACTTACAAATAACCTGTCAGTTTAGTCTATTTGATAAATAAATGGATCAAGGTAAGAACTTCCATAGATTCACCAAGCAGGATTTTAAAGCCCTGCTGGAGTTAAAACATGTTATCCTTACTACCCACTCGTCCTAAGATCTTTACCCACTTTTTCAAATACCCAGTAATAAGTATTAGTAATACTAATAATGTACATGTCCCTTTCTTGCCAATGGGACCAAAACAACAACAACTTTTCTTCTTCTTCTCTCGTCTTGTTGAGGTTCAATGTATCAGTCAGTACATTTGTTTACAAAGTTATTAATTTTACTGTTTGTTTTTACAGGCAATGTGATGCCCGTAGGCAGCATGCCTGAAGGTACCATCGTGTGCAACTTGGAGGAGAAGATGGGTGACCGAGGTCGGCTGGCACGTGCCTCTGGAAACTTTGCCACAGTCATCGGACACAACCCTGATGCCAAGCGTACCAGGGTCAAGCTGCCTTCGGGAGCTAAGAAAGTTTTGCCTTCAAGCAACAGAGGCATGGTTGGTGAGTAATCTTTTAGCTCAGTTACCTACATAGTAAAATATTCCAGTTTTAAATTAATATTACATGATGACTTTCACTTACCTACTCTGATATTGTTATGATTACACAGAGGCTCTTTCTGATGCATTTACTGATATTGAATTGCTAAATATGTTTTCAGTACAGATTTTAAAGCAACATTTACTTTGTTCTAGGTATTGTGGCTGGTGGTGGTCGTATTGACAAGCCCATCCTGAAGGCAGGTCGTGCATACCACAAGTACAAGGTGAAGCGTAACTGCTGGCCATATGTACGAGGTGTGGCCATGAACCCCGTTGAACATCCTCACGGTGGTGGTAACCATCAACATATTGGTAAGGCGTCGACGGTCAAGAGAGGAACATCAGCTGGTCGCAAGGTCGGTCTGATTGCCGCTCGCAGAACTGGACGAATTCGCGGAGGCAAGACCGACACCAAGAAGGAGACGTAAACGTATTTATATTCTCAATAAACATCATAAAACCATTACTTTTTTTATTTTAAAGCCTTCTGTGTCTGCAGCAGAGCTGACACAAAATTGACAAATAGACTGCAAAAGTGGCAAACCCTTTGCTAAAGCCTAGGGTCAAAATCGAGAATAAGTAATGAGCGATTCTGAATGGTAGAAGATGCAACAAATTTTGAGCAATATTCACAGTAAGTAGTCAACTTATTCAATATATTTTATCCTAGAAAGTAGTATTTGAGGTAGTATAGAGTAGCAAAATTATGACTAAATTTTTTATTTTATAGTTAAGTATATAAACTTATTAATAATTATTCACACAGGTATATAAATTGTTATTATTACATTTGAAGTATACCTACAGCTTTTAAGATAAAGGGGAAGTATATTCAAATAAGGCCCAACCTACCTGAATACCTAATAAATGGAGCCTCTGCGCCTACTTCTCGGTCTGCACTATCTAGTCAGTTGTTACACCAATAATAATTGGTAAGGATGACAGTTTACTACCTACCTACCAAATAATAAATTACCTGATAAAGTTGCAAGTAGGCATGTGTACAATCCACGGTCAAAAGTCTCTGCCCACCGTAACGTTTACAATCCTGTGCAGCAATTTGAACATTATAACACATAGCAATTATAACAATTTGAACATTATAAGACACAGCTAACATGTTGAAAATAATAATCACACTGAGTACTTTTAATTCAAGTATTTAAGTTTCTTTGTAACGTCTATTAGAAGGTCGTAACTCCAATGCTTGTTGATAGTATTATTGTAGCAAGATAATTTACTTATGACCCATACAGTTACTGTACTATATCCCAGTATAAATATATTTCTATACTGTTACCATATTCTTCTTTAAATCAGCAAGAACATTTAAAAAGATTCATTCTTATGTGTTGTACCATCTATACTAAATTCGGATATACTATTTCACTATCTTCCTTCTCTGGTATTTTCTTTGATTTGACGAATGCTTTGTGGTTAACGACTGGTATTCCATCAGATTCGTCCAATATAGAACTTCCTACACTTGTATTACTTCCTCCAAAACTAGCTGGCCTAACTAATGGTCCCGACAAGATGTCCACTCCACCAACGATGGCAGCTGATGGTGTGTCGTTTCGTCTTGCCAACTGTGATTCAATTGCTTGTTTTAATTGTGTTATTTTTGGGCTGGCTCGCGTGTTGGTGTTAACCTGAATTTTTGTATCAATCTTCAGAGGTTCGTTTTCGATGCTGCAAATGAATAGGTTTGTTAAATAATGGTCTTTGCTATGAGGTAAATGTTGTTAAGATTTGGTTAATTTCTCACCTAGAAATATCCCATTCTTCACCGTCCAGATTGACTAATCCTAATTCATATTTCTCGTTGCCATCACTTTTTTCAGTGATACTTTGAGAAGGTGACGCGCTAACTGATTTCATTTGAATCGCTTCCATATCGAATAAAACTTTTTTCTTATTTAGTGATGAAATAGAAGCAGCATTTTTTAAAACTCCTTTAGTCTGTTTTGTGTTTTGAATGTTTTCGTCCGAATGTACATTTTTGATTGGCGATTCAGAAAGCGATTTGACGTCGTCGCTGCTATTTTCATTGTCCGGAATTTTAGCTCTTTGGGTATTTACTAATTCAACCGTGGCTTCTGTTAAATTTAGAGCAGATTGTGTGCGTGTGAATAGATCGCCATTTTCCAGTTTGTATTTACGATTAATATTTTTGTCTGCAGAAGAGGGTCGTCTTGCAGGCGATTTTATCAAATTATCAATTGATTTCGTGTTTTCTGAATTATGTATACTGTTACGATTATGCTGTTTCGGTTCACTCTCTGTTGTATCTTCAGAATCGTCGTCGTCTTCAGACGCTTGGTTTTGTTGTTTCTTTACTTTTTCATTTGATAGCTGGTACTTTCTTTCTGTTTTATTGTCACCGTTATTTTTGTACCTCTTAGAAAAATCTTCGTTTTTGGGATTATTTACTTTAATGGGGCTTTCAGTAACCGATTCTGGCGGAGTACTAAGAAGTTGCATAGCTCTTTTAGTAACGTTGCCGTTTATTGTTTTACGCTTATCTTTAATATTTTCGTTTAGTTTCACTAGAGATAATGCTTTAGATTTAACATTTGAAATTACTGATGAAATGCTTCGAAATGGTTTGTGTACTTTGTTAGGAGATACATATTCATTTACGACCACCGCAGTGTTATCAATTTCTGTGTTTGAATCTAATTTAGCTAAAATACTGTATTTAGTTTTTTCATATGAAGGATTTTTCTGAAAATCAAAATTATTAAGTTATTTAGTACTGAAGAAAATAGTATTTTCTCAGAATATTTATTGTTTTTAAATCTTACCTTCGATTTTAGCTCGTAGAGTTGTTGTAATTCCATTCTTTGTTTTTGATAAACATTTTGTGGTAGTCTGCTTTTCAGAGGATCAACTCCAAAAGATACTATTCGGTTGTTTACTTCTTCTGTTATTTTGGCTCTGACAACTCGTACAGGGCTAAAAATTAAATATAAATTAGCCACTAGAATAAAGCATAATAACTGATAGGTAAGAAATCAATACTAACCTTCCTGAAGCTAATTGAACTGTATCTTTGACATGATTGCTTGGCCGTGACTTCTGTTTCTTGTCTTTGACTACTTTATTTTTAGAGTGTGTATTATTTTCAATTTTATTAGCTGTTTGGTTAGTTAAATGATTTACGTGATTTTGTAATTTATTCTGTGTTTTTGCATTGTTTTTTAATGCGGTATCTTTTGTATTTTCTAATTGTTTAGGTATCTTTTCTACTAAACTAGAGCTCTCTGAAGAAGAACTAATAGACCCCACGTACAAAAGTTCTTGTGCTTTCTTATGAAGATTTTCAAGTGTTTGTTGACTAGCTGTTGGTTTGGGTTTACCTTTAGGTTTTTTTGTTACTTTAACTGGTTCTTTTTTTGGGTGTGGACGTTGGGAATGGTTTTCGACCTGGAAAAATGATGCAATATGTACACATTAAACACAAATACTAACATTGTTTGTAAAATATTTAACGACATTACATACATCTACCTCAAACAAATCATCTGTTGATGTTGCAATGGCAGTAGCATTTCTATTCAGGCTCTGTTGTAGTAGAATTTGTAATTGTGAAGCTCTTTCCCTTTCTGCAGTAGCTAAAGCACGACATTCTGTAGCGTCTTTAGCAACGTCATTAAGTTTTTGCAATAGCGCATCATACTGCTTCGACTGGGCTTCCGCGCGTTTAGACCAAAACGCTATCTGAGCTTCACTTTCTTTATTCTTCTCTATACTCTCTTTCTCTTTCGATAATTTCTGAAATCAAAAGTTTGTTGTCATTCATTTTATAGTGTAATTTTATTGAGTTCTGATAGGTACTTAAAAACGCTTACCGAGTTAGTTAATTCTTGTTTCAGCGCCATTATCTCAGCTCCTTGCTGGACAATAGTGTTCTGTAATTGTTCTGTTACGTTTGGTTCTTTATGTTCTGTCTGAGTAATTTGTTTTTCTTTTATAGAGTTAAAGGTTTCCAGTATGTGATTTTTTAACATTTTTATCTCATTATTATATTTTTCGCTTTCAGCTTTTTTCCATTCATCGAACTTATTCAGCAAATAATCTTCGTTGTTAGTTGATACTTCAGCGTCTTTTGTGTTCTTTGTACTAACGCTTTCAGCTATTACTTCCTTTACTGTTTCGGTTATATTTGGTTTGTTAATTGAATGATTATTTTTTGTCACAATTTCTTCCATCTCTTTCAGTTTAGTTTTTAATTCCTTTATTTCATCACTCAATTTTGCATTTTCTGCGGTCGGTTCATTTACTCTGTTTTCTTTTTGGGGCGTTTCCATGGCTTCTGCGTGTCTTCTAGCTATATGACTTTGTAGATATAGTTGATTTAAGAAGACTTTATCGCAATAATTACATTTATTGTGTTGCAGTGTGTCTGCGTTTGTCGGACACAATACATCAGCCTTGTTAGATAAAGTTTTCAAAATCATGGCAGCAATATTATCGTTTCCGTATGGCAAAGGAGCTTTAAACGAATGTCTCGATCGTCTTTTCAGTTTCCTTAGCTCTTCTTCTTTATCTAGAAGTTGTTTCTTTGTTGTGTCGAGTTCCTGTTAAAATAATCATCAATTCACAAATCAGTCGTGAATTAAGGTAGCTACCTAGTTAAATATATGATATGAAAGTACTTGACATACCTGAGCCAGCGAATTAATTTCTTCTCTTAGTACGTAAACACTTCGATCTAAGTAGTGCCGACAAAACTGTTGATATTCTACTGCTAATTGCGCTAGACGAAACATTTTCATTACACCTTCATCTAATATACGAACATCGAACTCTGACTCAAACACACAGTCCAATATCTGAAAAACCATTTAATATTAAAAACCAGAATGGTCGTACCCAATTACACTGATAAAATTACTATGTTTTAGTTGAAAATTAACTGAATAGGTAAGTCCGTGCTATATTTTATACTTTAAATAGGTTTGCATTTGCATTCATCTCACCTGATGAAAAGAGGTTGACCATGAAGCAAGCTTGCCTAGAATCTTCACACTTCACACACAGGCACAGACCTACTTAAAAATTACCTACATTTCTAAACAAAAATGTTAAAATTCTTACATCGTTCAAATGTTGTTCAATGAGGACGAACTTCCTCTCCCTTACGAGACTATCAAGATCAATTAACTCTGTAAATAATAATAACACAAACTTTAAATATTAATATCATGCTGATCATTTATTTCTCAGATGAATTCATAACTTTTCCACTTACTAATTTTATTCCAATCTATATGAACACGGGGCCGATGTGTATTAAAAGTAAAGCCAGACTCTTCAGCCAATCGAGGGAAATGATGATGCAGCTCGTATGAAGTTTTACAAGCCATCTTCCCCGTAAAATAAACTTTATTTATTTCATAAATAAGCAAAAATATCTAGTTTTTAGTTTAGTTTCATGATAACACATTATTTCCTAATTCCGAGTTAGTAGATTGTACTCGTTGGTTTTTGCGTGATATTTGTTTGTGTTTTTCAGTTGCTAGGCAACAATCGTTGTTGCATGTAGGTTCTATACCCCATTGGTATCCTAGATAATACAAAGTAGAACTTACTAGGTGCGGAGGTTAGATAAACGAAGTAGCTGGTACCTAATAACTGTGCTAATAATAAGCTAATAACTTGTTGACAATTCTTCGTCCATGTTCTAAGATGTTCTTCGATCGTCTTTTGTTTCTAAATCAAAGTTGGTGGCATGCGTTGTTGGTATAAGTTGGTGTTATGCCGGCGCCTCACATGGGCTATGTTGGCTCCAAGTTATACTGTTGGATCCAACACACCAATGTGAGGATCGATCTTGGAACGTTATTGGATAAAAACAGAACATTGCGTCCAATAGCCAATGTCAACCCGACTTGTGTCGGTTTTTTGTACAAGTTCAAAGGCGAGGGGAGTGAAGTGTGTAGGCGGGGGGGCAACTTGGGTCCAACGTCGCTTCTCGATCGACACATTGGTTGCATCAGTACGCGCTCTGCCGTGCTGAGTGCTGGACGTGCTGCGATATGTTTTCTCCCAACGCCGAGTGGACGAATGACTTGTTCATTCCTCCACTCGGCGTGTTGGAGTTCATTGAATTATATCGAGCAGAAGAATTTTGAAACATTTTTATCATACAGAATCGCCGTTTCCTTGGCTTCTTTTTCTTTGACTAATTAAATAATAATAATATGTGCTCAATGCGTGGGCGTATAAGTAGCTAGAGCGAAAAGTGTCCCGTCCGACATGACTTGCTAGCAATAAATTTGATGAATAAATGATATCTGCTCGAACTTCCAGCCTTCCAATCCAATGCTCTTGGCATGAGTGTTTGCCCAATCATATTGGAGCCCATATGAGGCCGCAACCTTGGTTGCAATTATTGGCCATTCTATTCGTAGCCAACGTTGGAACCAAGTCATAAGCCCATGTGAGGCGCCGGCATCAACCCGACTTGTGTCGGTTTTTTGTACAAGTTCATAGGCGAGGGGAGTGAAGTGTGTAGGCGGGGGGGCAACTTGGGTCCAACGTCGCTTCTCGATCCACACATTGGTTGCATCAGTACGCGCTCTGCCGATGTGAGTGCTGTGCCTTTATTCGCTAAGGTTCAAGTCGTCGGGCGCGCGTGATTAGGACGAGATTTCCATACAAAAACTGCCCCCTCCCCGCCCCTAATCACGCGCGCCCAACGACTTGAACCTTAGTGAATATAGGCCCAGGACGTGCTGGATGTTTTCTCCGAACGCCGAGTGGACGAATTCGATTAGCGTGCATTTTTATCATCCAGAATCGTCGTTTCCTTGGCTTCTTTTTCCTTTGACTAATTAAATAATAATAACTGCTCGAACGTCCAGCTTCCCAATGCTCTTGGCATGAGTGTTTGCCCAATTATATTGGAGCCCATATGAGGCCGCAACCTTGGTTGGAATTATTGGCCATTCTATTCGTAGCCAACGTTGGAACCAAGTCATAAGCCCATGTGAGGCGCCGGCATTGCGTAGTTGGTATTTTGCGAGTTATGCGTTTTGCGTAAAGGTGGTGTTTTGCGTATTTGGTTTTATGCGTCTAAAGGTTCCTAACATCCCTCTAAATGATATTTCTATGAACATCATGAATGACTCAATATCCAATGTATCGAATCTGCCACATTAGGTATCTACCTAAAGTTTTATTATAATTACTTGTAGAAAAGTTGTGTCTACCTATATACTTAAGCGGATGGAATGGGGAGTCGGAGGGATAGGGGCAGTGTACTGAATGGGTTAAAGCACAAAATAAAATGAATTTTTAACGTGGCCATATACCACTTTGCTTGCATATTTTATTGGTCCGAGATACATTAGCTTGTTTCATCGTAGTAATCTACCGCATTCTTATAATTAATGGGAGCAGTCTCATGGACAAGGGCGCAGCCTGGTGGCACGTTGAATCAGTACCTAGTACATTTATTCTTTTTTTTACGTGCCATAGACCGATGTTTACAAGCAAGGTATAAGAAAAGTGTGCAGTGTCCAACTCGATACACAAAACGTGAACTCAAAATATGCAGCGCAATATAGTAGAATTCGCTGAATATTTTGCTCAGCACACGCTCTGTGCTCAAGTTATACTTTTGTACAATGTAAATGTTTGCGTATAAAAATAATAAAGAACATCGCTTCAGCAAGATCGGGTTTCCATTTGGCGAGGGGCGTAGCGTCGTCGTAGGTCGATGTAGATCGAAGAACAGTTTGCTGTTTAGGCAGCTGGCTTCTCCTCGGAGACAGCCGTTGTGCCCGAGGCCACGGAGGCGCTTTCGTCGGGCGACGACTGGCACGACAGCGAGGGGAACCTCGCGTACAAAGCCTGCTGGTATTTAGGGTGGCTGAAACCGATAACAAGTATATTAGTACCTACTTACAATATTCTTGCATCGTCTTACTAAGAATGAAGAAACGTAATATATACCTGATACCATATACAATAGGATTGTATACGGCGTTAGCTTTCGCGAAGAGTGATCCCCAGATGGTAGCGAGAGGGCTGATGGGGGCGCTCTCAAACACTCCAGTGTAATTGATCACCAAGTAAGGTGTCCACGCCATGAACCACAAGGAAATGGTCATAAGAGCCACCTATCACAGAAAAATAAAAACTTATGCCTCAGTTTTCAGTCATATCGTTGAAAAATTTACTGGTGAATTGAAGAATGGGTTAATTTACCTTAGCCAGTTTACATTCCGCGCTGGTGTTAGCCGCTTCAGCAGATCTCAGAGAGGCTACATTCATTTTCTTAGCTTGTTCCCTCATCGCCTTTTCATGGGCTGCTACGGCCTATAAAAAATACAAAACAAACAATGTAGATCACAATGTAAACACTTACGAATGGCTAAATGTTCACATCTTACCTGAATGATGAAGAAGTATGAGTAGATAATAAGGAAAAGAGGCATGAAGTAGACAAACACGGAGTAGATCAGAATGTAGCTTCGGCTAAGCCATTCCTTGCTGAGGTAGTCAGTGCCGCAAGCCGTCATGTTTCCCTCAGGAACATACCTTTGTGATAATAATAAAAAATACAGATTTGACACTTGCTTGATGTGAGTAATAGTAGATTTGTCAGCAGTCAATTTTAACCTATTACCTGTTCCATCCGAAGAATGGAGCAAGAGTCCATCCAAGAGCAAATGCCCAGATGCCGAGGATGCGAAGTAGAGCGCCGTTGTTGGTCATTGGCTTGGCAGCGATACCCTTTACTATGACATTGTAACGATCGAAGGCTATCATAGTCATGGTCCAAATTGATGCACAACCGAATAATGATCCGCAGCATGCATATATCTCACAGGCAAAAGGACCTAGAAAAAAGACAATTTAGCTATAATAATAAGTATCCGCTATTGGCAAAGTTTTCTAAATTCGTTTCTTTTATATTCTTCATTTTTTTACATCGTATTTGGTTGTAATCATAGGATATGAAATTACCCATCACATCTAGGTACATCTAAACTTTCTCTAGGCATAAGTAGTAAGTGATAAAAAAGGGTTGATACTCACCGAATACCCAAGTTTCGTTATAACAGTTTATTACCATAGGCGGAGACATGCAGCACATCATGAGGAAATCGGAGAAAGCAAGATTCACAACTAGCAGGTTCGATGGCGTTTTGAGGCTCTGTGGAAACGATAAGATGCTTTAACATTTATATTTCGAAACTTCATAGTGCATTCCATTAACTTGGACATTCCATACCTTAGTGGACATGAAGATGTAGATGACCATTCCGTTTCCTGTGATAGAAATGAATCCTAAGACACCGATGGTGAAGCCGAGAAGTGCGTGCCATAGTGGGTTCATGGGGGGGAACTGATACCTGTGAAGATACGAAAAATGAGAAAATATAAAAATATTTAGAGTACATAATATTTTTTGTAAATATGTGGAAGTAATAATTCATACCAGTGAGGGTCAACCATGTGAAGCATGTCTGGTGCGACCTTGTCCACAACGGTCTGATTGGAAGAACCATATGCCGCCATTTGTCCGCTCCAAGCCTGCAGAGCGGCTACTCCCGGCCCAGAGTCAAAACTTACGATAGTCATCTTAAATTTTAATCAGGTAATCAATCTGAGGAAAAAGGAACACCATTAGTAACTTCACAAAACACTGAATTATATTCAAAAGGTTTTCGAGGATATTTACTGAAAAGTTCCAGGGTAAGGGAGGTCACTCCGAGATGGTTATTAAAAAAATACTGAAGAAAATCGTTGAACGAACTACTCCAGTTTTTATAACCAATCCCGTTGTTGGGATACCGAGACTGTGGAGGCTACTCGATGTTTCTTGCTTTTGAACCCGCTTTTATAAGAAAACACGGAGGATTAACATCAGCGTCACAAGAAACAAAATCAATATTCATAATTAGATCTACGAGCTACTTGTACGTAAGAAGGTGAATATACATTACCTACGGATCATTTTTTACAGGGCTGTATTAAACTTTCAGTAACTCAGTGTTTGTACAGTCAAAATGTACCTACCTAGTTCTTATCATCCAAAGTTGCCTGAAAGAGATCAAATTAGGTAGGTACACTATTCATTGCACTATTATTATTTTAGTTTAGTTCTAAAATTATTATTATTGGAATGTATTTATTTTAATAACATTTATCTAATAAATTCATGAGTTGGAAGACTTTAAAGTTGTACTCGAGTCGAGCAATACCTTAAGATCTTGCTTGAGTTTTAAACATTCTAATAACTCGTTTTGGAGCTCTACGGTGGGTCTGCAATTCTGACTCCGACCGTACCTAGACTGATCTTTCTCGAGACAGTTAAAGGGATCGCTGTAAAAGGTTTCTTCCTACCTATACGGTAGTTCTTTCTTTCCTCTGGACACGGTCGAAAAAGCTAAGAAGTCAGAGGGTGGTATAGGTTTTGGACCAGCCTATTCCATCTAAAGGTGAGCGCACACCTAGCCACATCGCACGTGCCGCTGTCGCCCGCCGCTCCGCAGCGAAGGAAATCCCCAAGGCCGATGCTGATGACGTCACCGACCCAGAGCAGCGCTGCGCGCATACAAACGGAGACTGCGGCGCGTGCGGTGCGGCTAGGTGTGCGCTCACCATAATAAACCCAGGCACTACAGCGAGCGCCCTGAAAAGTTGCTGGCGCTCGCCGTATAAATCTTCTAGTAAATGTTCATAACTATGATGAAAGTCAATTAATTTGGAGCATTACAGCGCTCCAGCAATGTTTTATGAAACGGCGTGCTAACGTTCCGGCAATGGATTTGACTTTCTTTGTCCGTAAATTCGATACTTCGCATGTTCTTTTTCGAAAATAATGACAATATTTTCCTTGCATGTTTGAGAAAAATACCTATGTTATGAGCCTGAATTAGTTCCTGCCCTTCTTATGCCTACTCTACTTGGCTAATACCGTTAAGGGCTACTAAAGAAAGGTAGGAACTTTACTTTAACAAGATTATGTACCTATGTAGGTAGCTTGGCCCACTCAAGAAGAGCTCGTATGAATGTAGAAAAATTATAATACCTAGGTACTTATGTCATATTATTTAGGGAAAGCGAGTATAAAATGTAGGTAGCTAGATTATGCATCAAGGGCATAAAGCAATGTCTTATGTTGTGGGTGGCATATTGAACCCCGAGTGTAACGAGGGACTCACGGGTTAACTCCTGAGCGAAGCGAGGGAGTTAACTAGAGTCCTGAGTGAAGCGAGGGGTTCAAGCCGCCCAAGACGAAGACATGCTTTATCCCGAGGTGCATACTCTACTTTTCATACCGTCAGTCCAGTATTTTTTTTTTAATTCTTGTGGTGGCCAGTCCCCTATTTATAAAAAAATAAGATGGTAAATATTTGCTAGGTAGGTATTATAGGCAAAACCTATTTGCTTAGACCTAACGTAACAATCAAAATAAAAACATAAATCGTGGCCTGCTAGATTTTTGTAGACCCATGGACTTAATATTATTTAAGTCCATGTGTAGACCAATCAAATGACTTATTATAAATAAAACCTATTTGCTGAGACCTTCAAAATTAAAACCAAGAGTTTTCACACGAATTTCAACGTTCCAAATTCAAAAAACTTTATTCCCTTGGGAGTTTCATACAACATTATCTCCCTTGGGAATAAAGTCTTGCTTTAAGTTGAGGTTAATAGGGCTTTAATCCTTGATTAAAGTGCTGCAGGTGTGAAAATTAGATTTATACATATTTTCTAAATTAATATTGCAAACTAAGTAAGTAGGTAGGTACTTATTATGCCTCTGAAAAATGGTAAGTTTAGAAAGAAGAGAAAATAACCGCACAAATATAATTTTAAGTCTGGCAGTTTTACGTTCCATTTTGTAGTTTAGTTGCCCGACTTTAGATTACGTGGCTTTGCCTCCTTTTTTTTAAGTCGACCATGCTTAGTAAAGGTGTTAACACACGTCCCAACTTGATCGGCCTAATCTAGGGTACCGTTCCTCAGGGGGAAAAACGGGACCTTTAGTAGGTAGGTACTAAGACGTGCTAAGATTTCACTGTCAGTCCGTCCGTCTATCCGTTCCGTTCGTCCGTCCATCCGTTCGCCTGTCTGTCTGCTGCATCAAGGCACATTGAGGTACGAACTTGAATTCTATAGTCTGCCTGTATGAGCGTCTGTCATCCGGTTGTATCTCATGAATCGTGATAGCTAGAGAGTTAAAATTTTCACAGATTATGTATTTCTATTGTCGCACAACACAAACTAAAAAACAGAAAAAAAAATGGGTGCGTGTACTTATGTACGCGCGTGAGAAGTTATACTTCTTTGGCATTTAAAAAAAAAAAAAAAAACTCGTCCGACAAAAAACTCGTCCGGCAAAAAACTCGTCCGACAAAAAACTCGTCCGACAAAAAACTCGTCCGACAAAAAACTCGTCGGGCAAAATACTCGTCCGACAAAAAACTCTGGACTGGAAAAGGATTGTCAACACAATCAATAAAGTTCAATTTAGATTTAAACAACTTCTCCCGTGAGAATTTTGTGTGACGTGAGAATTTTGTGTCTCGCTTTTGTAAAATTTCACTCTCATCATTTTTTCATAACGCGCCTAAAGAAGTATAACTTCAAAAATTGTAGGGCTCATATACAACATGGTACGGAACCCTTCGTTTGGGAGTCCGACTCGCACTTGTTCGAAATTGGATGTCGGATCCAATCAAATCGGAACGTGTGTTAACACCTTATTAAACACTAGCTGCGCTCCGCGGTTTCACCCGCGTAACTCCCGATCCCGTGGGAATATCGGGATAAAAAGTAGCCTATAACCTTCCTCGATAAATGGACTATCCAACACAAAAATAATTTTTCAATTCGAACCAGCAGTTCCTGAGATTAGCGCGTTCAAACAAACAAACAAACTCTTCACAGCTTTATAATATTAGTATAGATTGGTCCAATAGTTAGCATAGAATTTGACGTTCGTACCTCACGAGGTAGTTAGAAATTAAATAATTCTTGCCCCTACTGTCGTGACTGTAGTCTAGATAAGACCCTGTCACTCATAGATTAATAGAATATTTCTAGGTCCATGCTGTCACTCTATTCTAAGAAATGTGGATCGTCTGTAGCAGAGACGGCCCTCAATATGACAACGCAGCGAGCATAGGCAAAAATAGACAGACAGATGGACAACCAAGTAATCCTTTAGGGGTTCCTTTTTATTTATCTTTAGGTACAGAACCCTAAAAAGTAAGAGGTGTTCATGTATAATTTGATGTTGTTACCCTATACAAATGTTTCATTTTTTATGCCACATTTTACATTTTCACATTGATCTCCGCTGGTCTGTCAGTGTCATTTTTGACATTGACTTCTTCTTTGCCGGTATTATTTGTTTTAGGATTTTGGTTTTTAGGGTTTTGTTTAGTCTAATTTATATTTTATTGTTGAATTTATCACAAAACTTGTTTATGTTACGTTTATTAGAATAGTTTTCATGTATAATTTAATACACAACAGTTGAAATTATCACAAATGGAATCAACCGAGGACGGAATCAATTTCAGTGATGAAGAGGAAGAAATAACCGCTGAAAGTGTTCTTAAAATTTTGCAAAGCGCTTGGCAAAACGAACGTTTAGCACCAGAAATACTACCACACAAGAACGACATGATCGAATGTATGCTGGGACAAGTACAACACATGGAACGAAATATCAACAAGTTACCCAAAACAGATCTAAGAGCAACCATCCATCGAATGGAACTCAGTAGAATCAAGTTCCTTATATGCAATTATCTTAAAATTAGGTTAAATAAGATAGAAAAACACTGCATATCAATAGTTAATGAAGAAAAACAGCGAATCGAGACTGATACAAATTACTTGACTCCTTCGGAGTATAAATATGCTTTAGATTATTTAGCTAATATGGAGAATCATCTGAAAAGTGTAGCATTGAATAAAATGCCGGGTAACATGCAAGTGTTTGAAATGAACAAGATGGCAGAGTATCCTAATTTGCAATCGCATGTGTTTCTGAAGGCTAATGAAACTGTAACTGGTGTAGTACTTGAAGACCTTACGGGAGACGATGAGGAAATTGATTTAGAAGGTGAAGTCTATTATTTTTGCTAACTGATTAGTGTTTGAGTCTGTATGTTTGTTACTTTTTTAGGGTTCCGTACCTGAAAAAGTTAGAAAAGGAACCCTTATAAGATCACACTCTTGTCCATATGTCACTACCTATTTCCTCAGGAACGGGTTACCTAGCAGGTTGAAATTTACACCAGATATTGAGGTCTATAGTTTTAGGTGAATAAAAATCAAGGGCCAGAGTCAATGCGATAAAAAGATGTGGACAAATTTATTTACTGAGCCGGTGCTGATGAAACTTAAGTAAGACCTTGAAGGATCACTAATTGTGATTTTGGGTGTTATACTTGTATACAGACACCTTTCCCGCAACTGTACCTTTTTAGTTGGGTCCTTTTTGGGTAAGGATAGAGTGGGCTTGCGGAGCGCTGTTACTGTCTTATATCTTACTAATAAAATATTCTATTGTTTCAGAGGGATCACAACACATCTTACAATATAAACCAATAGCTGATCTTGTGAAAAATGGAAAAGTTCAGTTAATATAATCACAGGCTTCAATAAAATCTAATCAAATCTGAATATTTTTCATTTTCATTTACCTAACTAAAATCTAGATAGACTAAAAATAATCATTCATTACCCACCGCACTACCAGTCGACACTACCGGTAGTGTTGTAGGGATTTTTTCCCCTTCTACACTACTCGCCAGTAACGATGAGACACAGCCTGGTGACAGACGGACGGACAGCGAAGTCTTAGTAATCATCATCACTACATAGTATAAAATAAAGTCACTTTTCGCCGTTCCCTGTCGCTATGTAATCTTTAAAACTACGCAACGGATTTTGATGCGGTTTTTTTAATAGATAGAGTGATATAAGATTTTTGAAAGGTTTTTAGATATAATACATACATAATACAGCCGTGCGAAGCCGGGGCGGGTCGCTAGTAGGGTAAAAAAAATGGGAAAAATAATTTAATTAACTCAAGCATGATTTCACATTAGATATCTGACAGTTTTTTTTAGGATACCCTCTACTGAGTTCTGATTGCCTGGTACTTACGGCCCAAATGACTATCAAACAATTTACACAGTAACGGAAAGAGAGCACTGAAGAAAGAGAGAGATAGCATTATAAATGTGACTTTATACCTTCTAATGACTTATTGCCTAGTACTTACAGACCAATTACTATTAATTTACACGATAAAGGAAAGAGAAAAATTAAAGAAAGAGAGAGATAACTTTATTAGTGTGATTTTATACCTTCTACTGACTTCTGATTGCCTAGTACTTTTTACAGACCAACGACTTTTTTATAGAGCAAATCGTTGACTAATCTGGTATTATATTATGCACGGAGATGTTAACACTACTGGCGAGTAGTGTAGAAGGGAAAAATAAAATCCCAACGACACTACCGGTAGTGTCGACTGGTAGTGCGGTGGGTAATGAATGAAATCTATAATATAAAAATGAATCGCAAAATGTGTTGGTAAGCGCATAACTCAACAACGCCTGGACCAATTTGGCCAATTCTTTTTTTGTTATGTTTGTTATTGTCAGGAGAAGGTTCTTATGAAAGAAAATATTAAGAAAATTGCGTAGAAAATTATTACGCGGGTGAAACCGCGGGGCTCAGCTAGTATTAAATAAAAGTTTTTTTAGCTTTTTTGTTTGTAACAAATAGGCAAAGTTTTTTTAGCTTTTTTGTTTGTACTTAACAAATCGGCACTGAAACTACTAGACCGATTTGTTGAAATTTGAATTTGGTATGAAGATACATTGAACCATGAGGAGAAAAATAGGCTATTTTTTATTCTGATATTTGAGACTTACGCAGATGGAACCGCTGCACACTATTGCGCTCCCATACAAAGTCTCGGACAATATTATTTATGATGTAAATTTACTACCTATCATCTTAAAAGTATAGAAAATAAATATATTAGGTACTATTAGTTCATCCTGGATGACCTCGTTTAGGACGAACATCATGGAAGAAATCCGTCTTCTTTTCATCTAGCCAAGCCGAGTGCCTTGTGAGAAATATATCCTTTCTGCGACTGGTATCAAAATATAAAGTTTTAATTTTATCGAAAATTATTGATACCTTCTACCGACTAGCAGTTTGTTGAATAACAGGATCCTGAAATAGGAAATCAACAAGTTCGCGACGAGTAAACTAACCACGCGTCCTACGAAAAACAATTAAAAATAACATCTTGGGTAGCAATCGGTAGCAACATTTATTTCAATAACATAATAATATAAAGTCTAAAGTTTTATTTAACGTAAGTTAGAATCCGGAAAGCGATGGAAAGTTTATACTTTTAGTCTCGTAAAGATTTATTTTTAGTCATTTTTGGGTCGTTTTTAGTAACTGTCTATATTATGTAAATAGATGTATTTTTCAAAAACACTAATATAATTTCTTAAAGACAATACCTTGAAATTCAGAAGTCATGTTAATATTTGGAGTAATAATAATACATATTGAAACTGTGAATAAATGAACAACGTTAAGTTTTCGCTCCAAGTAATCATTATTTTCAATGGTCTAACTATGACAAATGATATTTTATAGTATCCTATAGAAAACTTCTCATTTGTTTATTAAATTAAGTGACATACTTATCCTATTTGCCTGTCAAACCTTTTTTTTTAATGTACCTTCAAGATTCAAAATTCCGTTTTTGTCCGACCGCGGCAACAGTGTGCGCTGGGTGCTGTAAGTCTCAAATAACTATAGGTACCTATATCTTTTTTGTAACCGTATAAATAGAGCTACAATGCCATTAGCCATCATAGGGCTTTGAACTTATACAACACTCCCTTCTTAGCTTTAAAAGTCAAATACTTTATTTACTACATAGCACGGAAGGAGCAACTAAAAATCTTTGTAAATTCACAAAATAGATTTATTTTTAATAAGTACATATACGTAACAATTAAGTAGGCATATCACATTGATAAGGCAAATGCAATTTAAATCCACAACATTTGTGTTATTATTATTAATAAGTACTTACTATTGTTGTACCTACACTCTCAGTTATAAATATTTATAGATTCATCATTCATTTAACATTATTCTTAATCATACAATCAATCATACTTGACAATCAGCTCAAAAACATTCAAAAAGTTATACATTTTCCAAATAAGTAGGTAAATTTAAGTTCCTATCTAGGATACCGCACTATAATATATCTAACTTATTCTATAAAAGTAAAGTAAAAACAATAATTTCTTTACTTATAGTAATTTATAAGTACCTTTTCAGGAGTTAACAATTTTGTGATTTACGTAGTAAGAACTATTTGGTCTTGTTTTAAGTACTCAGATACACATAAGTACATCATTCATCAAATAAATGCTGTAAAAAAAAAAACATAGTACTTACATACTAATCAAAGAATAGGTAGTTGATACCTATGCAAAAAACATCTTATTACTTTTACGTAACTTCAAAACAGCAGTGGAGATTCATCCACTACAAAAATCATGCATCACGTCTTCACTGCCTTAAATCTTTAGTAGTTATTTTACTATATTAATGGATAGTGTAGAAGCCAAGTGATCCAACTACATTTTGGTCAAAATTGAGTTAAGTTTTAAAAATACATTAAGATAAGGGTACCTGCGCTCTCTCCATACAAACGTAGTCAACTGTTTCCTCCCTGGATAATGACACTAGCACAAATATTTTTGTGCCATAAAACCTATAACTGCCATGACTATGCCCCTATGTTTTGGTTTTTTTCATTTTCTAATTATCATAGAATAAAAAATTTAAAAACTTAAAAGAAACAAAAAATAGGGGCATGGTCATGGTAGTTATAAGTTTTATGCACCATGCTCTAGTGTCATTATCCAGGGAGAAAACACTCGACTACGTTTGTAATAGTTTGTATGGAAAGAGCCCCCGGTACCCTTTCCTCTTAAAACTGTATTCGTATTTAAGAATAAAATAATAAGATATAAAAATTAATTTTTTTGTCCTATAATCTGCAAACATTACAACAATTCATTCAGAAACATGGACGTAATAAGCAAATACTCGTTTTGCTTCATATCTCGAAACTTATAAAAAGTCAGTTGGATCACTTGGCTTCTATACTAGCCAAATTTATCTTTATAGAACAACAGTCTTGTAAAGGAAACACTTTATTTTGGAGTATGGATTACGTTTTCATCGGCGTCTACGTATTTAATATGTTGTGCGTAAGCGGTGGCCGCGAGATCCCGTAAGCTTTGTTCAGAGGCTGGGCCGAGCTGCTGTACCATCTTGTTGAAATGACCGTTCTCCATCAGTAATAGCTCATGAGGGTGGCCATTTTCAACAATCTGACCTGCTTCCATAACCTAGAACAGAAATCAAGATTAGTCAATATACCTATCTTTTGAAATGATTAGATTACGCGAGGAGCCGCTGACAGGCGTCATGTAAGATAATAAAATGCGATGGAACGAGCTCGCAACGCGTCGAGCCCATACATTTCTCTTACTTACACTTCTTTACATTGGAAATACTTTCAAGGAGAAATGCATCTCTAAACGATAAACCTCATAGTCCAATTCCTAAATCGAACCAAAAGCAAAAAAAAGTTCACGTCGTCCGATCGGTCGGACTGAACAGTCGGGCCAATTTTTCGCAGGGAAAAAAATTGCACCGGGGCGAGACTTGAACTCGCGACTCCGCTTACCGTGCGGGTGCGATGACAAATGCGCTACGCGGCCAAGTAACACTTCAATTTTGGAGATGCATTGTTCCTTGAAAATATTACAGAAAGTCTTTTGCTGGCCTCCCATACTATAAATAATAAAATTACTTCTTTACATTGTCTTAAAAATAGTAACAACTTACAATAACACGGTCCGAGTCTGCGACAGTGTGCAATCGATGCGCCACAGTGAGCACAGTGCAGTCAGAGAAATGTTTACGTATCGACTTCTGAATAAGTGTGTCGGTACTGAAATATGAAAAATATAAAACATTAATATATTGCCTACTATTATCTTAGTATCAGTTGTCTACAATAAATGTTACAGTTTCAGTCAACTTTTTCATTTAAATAAAATGTAGAGAAGGCAGACTCAATCAATAGCACTGGAGCATCACACATCCAAAATGGTTTTGGATGATATAGGTAATGTAGTATCATATTTCATGGTATATATTCACAACTTTCAATAACCACCTACCAACATAACCAACCACAAAATCGCAAAAAAATTTGCCGCTTCAATTCATAAGAAAACCCTATGCAGAATGTCATATTATACTTCTATACTAGGGTTGATTTATGGTCGCTGCATACGCGACGGGATTAAACCTCGGACGGGGCGGGGACGTGATGTGCATCGTTCATAAAGTGCTTGTGGTCTTTAAGCATACGTAACGTGGTTTTTCTCGTTTTCTCGGACGGCACGATTTCTTGACATCGTTTTATATAAAACTAGCGAACCGCCCCGGCTTCGCACGACTGTATTATGCATGTATTATATTTAAAAACCTTCCTCGTTAATCACTCTATCTATAAAAAAAACCGCATATAAAACCGTTGCGTAGTTTTAAAGATCTAAGCATACAAAGGGAAATAGGGATAGAAAAAGCGACTTTGTTTTATACTATGTAGTGATAGTGACATCCCGTCCCGTCCGGCACGAGAAAAAAGCGACCTTTAGACTGTGCCAGTGTATCACTCTTAACAATGTTATAAATACGACATACTTTGGATCGACGTTAGCAGTAGCCTCGTCGAGTACCAGCAGTTTGTTCCTCGCTAGAGCGGCGCGCGCTAGGCACAACAACTGTCTCTGTCCCGCGCTGAAGTTTGTCCCTCCGGAGGTGACCGGAGCAGAGAGTGACGTCACGCTG
Organism: Idaea aversata; assembly: GCA_907269075.1. Classification (NCBI taxonomy): domain Eukaryota; kingdom Metazoa; phylum Arthropoda; class Insecta; order Lepidoptera; family Geometridae; genus Idaea; species Idaea aversata. Next base: position 9,261,917 of record OU026084.1, read on the forward strand.
TGTTTCAACTCCACCTGTAAAAGGACGAGCATAAGACATTTTCATACAGCGGCTTCTAGTTCCAAACTAAGCCAACTAACTCCAAATGGACATTAAATCTAATAGGTATTTTATGTGAGTTTTGGTTGGTCATTTGTGAGGAGTTATATCTAGACTCGCAGAGAGCATGCGACCGATCGCTCTGGAAGTCTTTGGGGGAGGCCTATGTTCAGCAGTGGACGTCCTATGGCTGATATGCTGATTGTGATACCTTGACTCCAGAACTTTTTTAATGAATTTGAAAAGAAGATCTCCAAACCTCGATGTAACATAACATCGCAGTAACAATCGATTTAATATGGCGTCGCAGACATCGATAAAAAGTATTCGAAAAAACAAAATTCGAGAAACGATTTTCGCAGCGATGTAGGTATCCCGTTAAAACCACATACCTGTTCTAAAGCCTCCCATATTTGAGCATCTGTGTATTTGTCGAATGGATCCATATTGTACCTCAAGCTGGCGCTGAACAGCACCGGTTCTTGGGGAATGATTGAGATTTTAGACCTCAGCTCCTGTGAACATTAATTAGTCGTTTATAGTAACTGACACTAAATAAACAGAAAGATTAACGTTATCCAAGTTTTACAGTATATACGTAAAAACCGGCTAAGTTCGTGTCGGACTTACGCAAGAAATGTTCCGTACCACTATATTATGTTTGAAGTATATGTTGTTATCAGGGATCGGAAACCGGTTAATTTTTAAAACCGGTTTCGGTCATTGACCCCGAGCTGAATCAATTTCGGTTAAAGGTTTCGGTTATAGGTTTTTAACCGGTTAAGCTTAAAACCGGTTTTACACCCGAAACCGGTTTACCTATAAATAATAACCGATTAAGCGAGCAAAATTAACCGGTTAAATTTATTTCTCTAGGTTCAATAGTACGCCATCTATTGTATCTAGTTGATAGTAGTAGTTGATTTCTGAGTTTAACCGGTTAATTCAGCTTTTAATATCGGCTAGCGTTCCGTTCTCTGTACTAACCGGTTACCGATATCATTTCGGTCAGTATCATAACCTTTCAAACAATTAACCGGTTATGTGAGGAACGGAATTTAACCGGTTAATTAACGATATTAACCGGTTTTTGTTAACCGGTTCCGATCCCTGGTTGTTATAACGGCAACAGAAATACATCACATGTGAAAATTTCCACAGATGATGTATATAAAATTTCAATAGCCTGGTGACAGGCAGACAAAATGACAGTGGAGTCTTAGTAATAGGGTCCGGTTTTTACCGTTTAGTTAAGGAACCCTAATAACCGGGTTAAATGCTAAACTTGTATCGTAAACCTTCTGAAAGAAATAAGGCTATCCCGCAGTGGGACATAGACTGGGCTAAAATTATAGTTATTATAGTACGAACTGCTCCAACTACTGTTGCAGGGAAAAATCCAAGGGAAGAGACCACCCGGAAGGAGGCGCACTTCATGGCTTAAGAACCTCCGGACATGGTTTAAGCAAAGCACTAGATCCCTTTTCCGTGCAGCAGCGTCAAAAGTAAAAATAGCCTTAATGATAGCCGACCTTCGGTAGGAGATGGCACCTCAAGAAGAAGAGAAAATTATAGTTCTTTACAAAATAGATAAATAAATAAATATAAATAAATAAATATTGCAGGACATTCCACACATCGCCATCTAGCCCCAAGCTAAGAAACTACACTCGTGTTATGGGTGCTAGACAACGGATATACTACTTATACACTTTTCTTTTGTAAATATATACTTATAATACATAGAAACAACCAGACCACAGACCACCAAAACCAACCATACCATATCATACCATATCTAACCATAAATACTTGTCTGAGGCGGGAATCGGACCCGCAACCCTGTGTTTGGCAGTCCGGCATGGTGACCATTGTGCCAACTGGGTCGTCATACCGTCAACGGATAGGTACCTTAAGAGCAATTTCTCCTGTCTCTACATCATCGATAGTGACTCTTCCTTCAATCGGAGCCAGCCTAAACAGTGCCGATATCAGGGAAGATTTACCAGCTCCAGTGCGGCCAACAACACCCACCTAGAAACGAAAGTTTCATCAACATTCACACAGATTAAAGACATCTAATACAGAGAAGGTCCAGGCAGTAGACTGCCCAGAAATACCCATTATCTAAGTTAAAAAAATGGTTGTCTGCAAAGTCGGTTTACGGACGATAATTTTACGTGTTAACGTCATAAGAAAACGATGAAAAAATTGAATTTTTTTGTTCTTTTCTTTTTTTCCCATTATATTTTTTTCCTTTATATAACTATTTTATTCGTCACTCGTCACCATAACACAATCCTAGATGAGCGATATTTTTATTAAATACCCTTGTTTCCTAACGGAAACAGACGCGTCATGTTACCGGAACATGACGCATAACGGGACGCATGACGTCACACAATATTACCATGATACTTTTGTGTGAATGCATGTGTCAATTTATAGGACGTTATCACGTTAAAAAGTTAGTATACACACCTTCCATCCGCTCTCAATAACGATATTCAAGTTTCTAAGAACAGGGTCGGATTCTTTATCGTATCTCAGATAAAGGTCCTTGAAGACGAGTCGCGCTCGCTGCGGCCACCCGGCCGGTGGCTTCGGACCCTCAGTTTTCTCCAGAGGTAATGACGTGAATTGCGTCACACGCTCGACACTCGTCATTTGAGAGATTACTTCCGTCGCTTGCTTCACGCCATATTGCACCATGTTTACTAGAATCAGGCCCTGGGATATGGCTAGGCCTACGTCGCCGGATTGCGTTGAACCTGGTAAATAAGTTAAACAATTTATTAATAGTTTGAAAAAAAAATTAACTTACCTGATGAGCTGATGAACTTACCTAAAACGTAAACGACAACCATTGCTATATCCCGTGATAAATCGTCGCATGCGCAGCGCAAACTTATTCTGTCACAATTTATATGTGGAAAATAGCTGTCCCGGCAAACGTTGTTTAGCCATAAACAAAAAACAAGATGTGGTTCGATTCTCAGACCTAACGAATATACACCAAAAGTTTCTTACAAATCTGTTCAGCCCTTTAAGTGGAGATTGGTAACTAACACAACGACACGAGTTTTATAATTATAGGGATAGGGAAGATAAGTAATTTTATAATATCATAATAAATCGCTAATGTGGTGAAGTCTTTACACAAAATATTATGAAAATCGAAGTTTTAAACTCACCATCATCTCTTAGAAGGAACGTATAAGCAACCACTATGACATAGACAGCCGATATCATGCTCAACCAGACAGAGAACGTCGTGTTTGCGATCAGAGTCAAATACCTGAAATTAAGTCATTAATTCAACCATTTTTCCAAATTTACAAAGTTTTACAGAAACAGACAGACAGACGGACAAGAAAGTGATCTTTTTTTGAAGTTACACTTCATTAGGCGGGTTATGAAAAAATGATGAGAGTGGTATTTTAAGATGCGCGCGCAGCACTGTAATAGCTTTTACACACGTCCCGATTTGGTCGGGTCCAACATCAGTGTTGTCACAATTCAATTCGACAAATCTGTATCGATAAGTGAAAAAATCTGTGTAAAATCTGTATGAGAATAGCTATAATTGTATAAAATCTGGACTATTCATTTTTAATATTAGGTATTATGGAGGGTAGACAGAGAATATATATGTATTCTCTGTCTACGATTATGAATAGTCCAGATTTTATACAATTATAGCTGTTCTCATACAGATTTTACACAGATTTTTTCACCTAACGATACAGATTTGTCGAATTGAAATGTGGCAACACTGATGTCGGACCCAACCAAATTGGGACGTGTGTAAAAGCCTTTACACTAAAGTTACAGGTTGAAGCTACCCGCAAAATTAATATCAGACGGACGGACAGACAGACAGATGGACGTATAACTTCTCTCGCGCGTACATAAGTACACGAACCCATTTTTTTACTTTTTGAACCCTAAAAATACGTGTATAAAATACTGTTTTAAGACAGTTGCATTTTGATGATAAAAAAAACATAATAGGCACTGCGTTGGCTGTCAATCAATGATGATACAAATAGTAGTAATGACTCACCAAGCGGCAGTATGGACGTCTTGTTTGTCATCGAACTGTGTGATCAACATTTGCTGCGCGCCGCATGCTCTTATGGTAGTGAGACCTGCCATACTCGCGGACACGTGCGAAAACACGGGACTTCTAGATACACCCTCCACTCTGGAACAAGTTTGTAACATTACTATTTATGTTATGAGGCATGCATCATAGTCCATAAATACATTTTCGCGAAATATAGAAGGGGAGAAGAGGCGTTTTGGCTTTAGATTTCTATTCCGTGGATTTTTAGGTACCTTGATAAAGGTACCACGACCTTCCAAGAAAATAGAGCTATCTAATAGTTAAGGTGGTACGTTTTCCCTACTAAATGTTTTAGAGATTCCTACGTTTTATACTGAGATATTAAACTTATTATGACTTAAAGTAGGCCTAATTTAAGCTATTGTAGGGGCAGACCAAAAATATCACTGTTTAACATCCAGGAAGTACTCTGTTTCAGCGTGAAAAAAGAGACCAATTTTACGTATGTGGTAGTACATGGTTATATTGACGTATGGTCATAGTGTGAGGTGACGCATAGATGTGTGGAAACACGCGACGTTGTCGCGTTGTGTGTGGAAGCAGGAACACGCAATTACGCTAGAGCAGAGCCGCAATACAGTTTGCTGGATAAGGGCGACGTTGCCTCTCCGTCTAATCTGTCTAATAAAAAATCAAAATAATTTCAATTGCATGATATTCAACTCAGTGCTGCCAGACCTACACCTGCAAGATTTTATGTAACTTTTGGCACTGTCGCGTCACTTTTGATACTTGAATTATACATTATTTTGATAGACTTATCAAATTATCACTTTACGTATATAATAAATAAATAAACATTTGTACTTGTTTGCATTTAATTAATAGTATAAAAATATAATAAAATATAAATGAAGTATAGTAATTCGTGAGAAACAAACCAAGCAGTCTTGTTGTTTTTTTGATACTGTTTGTTGTACACACTGGTAACATACACCCAGTCGATACTTTGCCTCGCACTAGATGCGCGCTTGTTACCTAGGCAACGGAGAGTCAACAGAGATGTCAAGTAGTCAGTAAATATAAAAACCAAAAATAAAATATTATAATCATTTAATATATTCCTACTATTGTGTTTAAAGTATCATCCATCTGAGCACCTACTGAAAATAAACCTTGAGGGAATTTTAGTGTCTTGTAAGTGATTGAATTATTTCACAAGTATACCCCTCCAGGTGGGTAACCTATCCACACAAGTTGGGCCGTAGGAACAAACTACGACTACTCTGGGTCCCAGGCCATGAAGGAATAGCAGGAAATGAGAAGACTGATGAGCTGCAAGAACAGGATCGGCAAGTGCTATGCTTGGACCAGAACCATGTACGGGCCTGCCAGCATGCACAATCACAAAGGCCGTAAAGGATTACGTTGATAAGAAACACACGCAAGAGTGGGAAATCAGTGAAGGGCTACTACATTCGAAGAAATTCATAGGTAGCAGGCCCAGAGGGGCTTCTAAATTTATATTGAATAACGGAAAAAGCAAAGCACGAGCTGTGATTGGTGCCTTGACATGGCTTTACAAAACCATGCTTTTAAAAATGAAGATAACTTCTAATATTGACTGCAGAACCTGCGGTGATGTCAGAGAAACTATATCCCAATTTTTCCTCTTAGTGGGATCACTGCGTTAATCGATCCCAAGGGGTCGAAGTGTTGCTGGCTATGTCAGTCCCCGATATAAGATGATAAGATAGAACTAATTTTAAATAAATAAATTTTTTTGTACATTACTTTGTCTTTATTTTTCTCTTTCCATTCAGACCTAGTACAATTTGCATCGTTCAGAATTCGTCCTAGTTAAAAAAAAAAGATTACTAACAGTACCTACCATAAAATTGATCCTGTTTTAGAAAATTTATTGAAAAATATATTTTCAAAAAAAAATTCTATTTGTATCGAGATTTGAACCGGGGCTCTTCAGAACACTACCCCGCCGCTCTAAATGACTACACCAATCGGTATCTGTAGGACTACGTCAAATATAGTCTATAGTTGCTACAGTTTATTGTTTTGTATGTGTGCGTGTCATTTATATCGTGACAAGAGTTAAAAATTGTACTTTGGAAATACATTAAAATGTGACTTCCAAAAAATTAAATTATGTTTGAAATATGTTCAGAGCAAACTAGAAAACAGGCAATATATATACAAATACTTTAATTCCACGTCAATTATAGCAAAATAAAATAAAACAATACTTTCGGGGAAAACAAGCGCCATCTAGCGGAATACTTTGCTTAGCGATACGAAACATTCAACCTTAAACCCAAATTTCAATAGGTTCAGTAGTTTTAATTGCATATGTAACAAACAGCCAACTAGATTTTTAAACTCAAACTAGACTTTTTGCTGACTTTTGTCCGTTTCGTCGCGTTTGGTCAAAATCGCAAACGGTCAAGTGACTGAAAAACCGTCAAAATCGCGATCGGTCAAAATAGCGATTGGTCCATATCTCGAACCGTCAAAATAGCGGTTGGTCCATATCGCGAATGGTCAAATTCACATAATCTTCTAATCGCGAACGGTCACATTAGCAAACAGTCAAGATCGCAATCGGTCGAAATTTTTAACTTCACTCATCGTTACGTATCGCGATGAGTGTAAGGTAAACATTCACGTTTATAGAACGTGAATGTTTACCTAACACTAGACAATATGAAATTACTTCTATTAAAATGGTACTAAATATAAAAAAATAATTATACCATGGTATTAACCCAAGGAAGCATTGGCATGTAGACTGCAATGTTATACATAGGTAAATTGCCTATTGAAAAATAAACAGTCACTAAATAATATATTAAATCCTAGAATTCGGAAAACCTACAAACAAAATTGTTTTTATCACGTCTCCCTAAGTTAAAGAAAAATATTTTTTAATTTTTGATTCAATTTTGAATCAAAATATGATTGAAAACTGTAAATTAATCTCTAAACCTAATCTATCAAATGAAATACTTACGAAAATAAATTAACTGACTCAATTTTCAAAATTTAAAACTGTTAACTTGATGTATAACAAATTTAACTCTACAACTAAATCTCTTCCTTCAAAAACAGGTGAACGGTTTTGGATAATTGTGGTCAATAGAAAGCGATGACCCCGGAATAAAATAATACTTAAGAATTCTTTTTAGTATTTTTATGTTTTAGTATAAACGGATCCTCGCGGACGAAGTCACGATCAACACCTAGTATATAACATGAAATTTTGACGATTTGCTATTTTGACGGTTTGCGATTTTGACGGTTTGCGATTTCGACGGTTCGCTATTTTGACGGTTTGCGATTTACATGAAATTGACCGTTTGCAATTTTGCCCAAACGCGACGGAACGAAACCTTATTAAATTTTTTGATAGTCCGATTCTTGTTCAAAGTTCCTTTTTATTGCGTTCATACGTGGATAAAACGCGAGTAAATACTTATAGTAATAATAAGAGCTTGCTCTAGCCTGGAGCTCTTATCTAATACTAATTACACTATTCTAATTTCATCTTATCCTATCTTATCTAGGTAAGTTGTGTAAATTAGTCAGTAAAAAAATTAAAACTAGGCATTTGGCATGAATGTAGGATAATAAAAAGTTAAATCCGACCGCTTTACGAGAAGAAAATTAACTGTGTAAACAATTAACAATAGACACATAATCTAGTTTTAATTCAAATGTCCCTGTGAATTCAAAATTTATTGGTGACAAAGATTTCACAAAGACTAGCGAACATACGCAAACAATACACACGTGTGAATTTTCAGACTGAATGACGCAGTATTTTCATGGAGGTATTAAGTATTTTTGTAAATAATATGTAAAATAAAATTATTTATTATTCAGGATATTAATTTTGACTATATTTTATATTAAGTACATAAGTGTAAAGTAATTGCAGATGCCTAAAGGTATAAGTACTTTAAAAATGTTGGTATTTAGGTGAGAGCGCTAGTGCAGTAATTCAAGACCTTAGCTTGGGTCCAATTTCGAGCAAGGCTACCCATCAGCTTCAAACGCAAACGTTCCCTTTTTGGCCTCGTATATTAAGGTCTTTAGGCTTAGATATGGCTTACTAGCTGCGCCCCGCAGTTTCACCTGAGTTCCGGTATGGCAGTTATAAGTTTTATGCACCAAAAATATTTGCTCTAGTGTCATTATCCAGGGAGAAAACAGTCGACTACGTTTCTAATAGTTTGTATGGAAAGAGCCTCCGGTACCCTTTCCTCTTAATCTCGTTGTATTTCGAGATTTTCGAGCAAGCCCTTGTGATAAAATGAATTAGTAAGCTATGTTAGATGTTATCTTACCTCTTGATAGCCTGTGCCGTGTTGAGGTAGACAATAGTGAGGAAGTACATAGCGATACCGCAGACCAACGTCGTCAGCACCATGTAATGGTTCACGATCGCGATCATCACTAATATACCGACCATTACCATGAATATCTACAAACATACCAAATTAATTAAAATACTATACTTCAGTAGCGAGGAGTGATATTTCTTTAAAAGTAAGAATATACAAAAAAATAATAAAAAAAATACTAGGTATATTAAAAAATATAATTATAAGGTAGGATATAGTTTTTAATGTAAAATAGTTATTGATGAGTAATAAATTTGCGTTACATCACCTAAAGTAACGATACGGAATTAGTAACTCAATAAAAAAACGTAAGCCGATAAAACAACAAGTACTGAAAAAAAAACATAAGCTACTTGCTGGTAATACCAGCCACCTCACCTTAATTAAAAACTAAATATTTCGTGAAAATATTATATGAGCACTAAGAGGGTTTTTTTGTAGTAAATTGCCAATGGGATCGCGTCGATCGTGATTTACTAAAGTGAAAGCAGCTCGCTGAAGTAATATGATAAAAGCTAGTAGGGACCTACTATATGGTTACAAAATTATTAAATGGTAGATGAAACTAAACTTATCGTTGTTTTCGATGGCTCTTTTAAGGCGGCTGTACATTCCTGTTCGAGTGGTGTTAGGCTATCAACAGCTAATGTACACGCGTATCATACAAAGAAAAAGTGGCGTAAAAGAAAACGTCTACACATGTGTTCAGTGCTTCTAGGGTTGCATCCCGAGGTGAGCCTAGAGCTACCATGTACACTCTCGCACTCGGCCTGTCTCATGGTGTCTCGACGAGAGTGTGCAGCCGCCATTACTTAGGTTTTTATTATGTTTAAACTCACTTGTATACTATCCAAGTACATTCTGGGCAGAATTTCGTCTACAACACCCATGTCCTTAGAGAATCTGTTGAGGATACGCCCCGAGGGGTTGGTGTCGAAGAACCGCATCGTCGCCGCTAAGATGTTGCTGAACATCTGATTGTGGAGTCTGATGGAGCTTCGCATGCACACCCAGAGGAACAAAATGGACCTAAATTGAAAAGAAATAAATAATATTTTATTTTATTTTATTTTATTCTCAATGGAAAACAAACAGTAAAATTATCAACTTAAATATTTCAGTGGTTACAAATACACCATTTAAATGTTTTCACATATAGATAAATACGCTTGTTTGCTAGAGATGTAGAAAAAAAGAAGGAAAAAGAGTTACAACTGATAGGTCAAGAGTATTTTACTTTCCCGACAGATCGGGAACCAACCAGCTTGAATTAAATTGTATTTTAATTTTATGTGGTGCTGTGTTAAATAAGTCGAAGTCGCGATATTCGAGGTCGTTAACTTCTCTCGCCGCTCTAATGACAAATGAGTTTCGTCTATAATTTGTGTTACCTTTAGGTACACCTAGGTAAGGCGTATGTCTTAGAGATTTTTTAGATGGTACACGTAGACGTATTTTAGAGAGCAAATAGGGAATATCACTACATAGTATAAAAACAAAGTCGCTTTCCGCTGTCTCTCTGTCCCTATGTTAAACTACGCAACGGATTTTGATGCGGTATTTTCAAATAGACTGATTGATTCAAGATGAAGGAATATAAAATAAAACTACCATGCGTCATTGCAATGATTTTTGGAAATTCGACCTCAAAAGGGGTTATGAAGTTTGTAGTGAATTATATATTCTGTGTGCTCTGTAGCTACTATTTTTATAAAAAAAATCACTATCACAAATCACTATAAAAAATTGGTTTATTTTTTATTAAGAGGAAAGGGTACCGGGGGCACCCTTTCCTCTTAATAACTGTTTTCTCCCTGGACAATGACACTAGAGCAAATATTTTTGGTGCATTAAACTTATAACTGCCATGACCATGCCCCTATTTTTTGTTTTTGTTTATTAAGCTATTGCATAGCTTTTTATCGCGGGCTTTGAGCGCGGCGACCAAATCAAGAAATTCCGTAACGAAAATAAAACCTAACACCCCCACTCCGCCTACCATGTAGCTCGGCCGAGCGTTCGCTTAACGCCGTAATGTTTTTATTTATTTCATCTAATTTCTATGATAATTAGAAAATGAAAAAAAAAAACGTAGGGGCATAGTCATGGCAGGTATAGGTTTTATAGCACAAAAATATTAGTTTTTTATAATTTTTATATTTTTTTTTTTTTTATAATTTATTTTTATAATTTATTTTATTTTATTTAACTTTAAATTTTAATTTGACTATTTGTAATATTTCTCCAATATGGGACATTGTATGCCTGTAATAAATGACTATTTATTTATTTATTATTTATTTATTAGTGCTAGTGTCATTATTCAGGGAGGAAACAGTCGACTACGTTTGTATGGAGATAGAGTACCTACCTTTTCACCTTATGAAGGCACAAACTAGTTGTTTCCATTAATATAACGATTGTGTATTAATTTGTTACCTACAACTGTAACTACAATACAGTTTAGCTTATCGACAATCGTGTTTTGGTTTAATAAATAACGCTAAAAGTCACCATTAGCAGTAAAATTTACGAGCATTAAAGGAAACATTAATATTTACCATTTAAATAGCATTCAAACGGATAAGAATTATATTATAACTCAACTTGGCTTAAGAAAAACGTTAAAACTCATGCAGATTTATGTAAAGTTTTTTTTTTTAGTTTCTCCGTGCAAATCCTTTGTTTTTAAACATCATTAACTCATACTAAGTAGGTACCTAATTTATTCCGATCGTATTTACGAGATTTTTTTTAATAACATACTTTTGAGTAATGACGCAAATTGATTTAATTAAATAAATAATAAATAGTTTATTTTAATTAGTTTTTTTTTTTAACAAAGAATTATTTATATACAGGGTTATTGGAAATTAATTGACACGGCGTTAAGGGCTTCTTCTGTGCACCTTAACAAACAACTTTTGTTCTACGACTTTTGATGAAACTTGGTATGAGGGTACATTGATTCATTGGGAGTAACAGAGGCTACTTTTTATCCCGATATTCTCACGGGATCGGGAGTTACGCGGGTGAAAACGCGAAGCGCTGCTAGTATTCTATAATAATAAAAGGTACTAATAACCACTGAATCTAGAAAATGAAAGTTACAATGTGGGTTTGTGGGTCGTATTAAAAAATGGTGGAAATTACTATAAAATTTATTCCATCCCAAAAATATCAATCCCATCTTAATTCCTATAATAGTTTAGTTTATGCGTTAGTATGTAATGTTTGTATTTCAAGGTGACTCTTTTATGTTAAAATTACAAAAATATAATTGCGATTGAAACTTGTGGAGGTCTGAAATACGTAGGATGCTTTATATCATGAACTATAATGTTAGGGTCTAGCTAGTGAAATATATGTAAGTGCTTACCTACTTTATTATTGTAGACTAGTAAGTACCAGTCTACACTAATTTTTTAATAATTTTTTGTTTGTCATTAATAGTCTCTGAAACTACTAGGCCGATATTGATGAAACTTGGTATGAGGTTTATTGGATTCGAGAGTACCATGTGTTACTTTTTTTATGTCCTCAGGATAGGGACTTACGCGACCAAAACCGCGGACCGCTGCTAGTCATCACTATAATATATGTATCCTGCTGTCTGTTTCTATGTATGCTTAGATCTTTAAAATTACGCAACGGATTTTGATGAGGTTTTTGAGCGATTCAAGAGGAAGGTTTATATGTATACATGCAAATAATAGCCGTGCGAAGCCGGGGCGGGTCGCTAGTAAGAAATAAAACTCACCTTCCAGTAGTAAGTATAATACATCCGACTATACCAAAAGACCAGACATAGATATAGTAAGAATGGTTTACTGGCTCCTCGTCAATAGTTGTTGTATTCGTTAAATTCTGCATTGCTATGACTGTCTTCACCATAGTGCCGATCACAGTGAGATTCGGTGCAAATGAAGTCACTGGAACATCTGTGGTCACAGTATCATACTCTGTTGTCACTGGTAGAGTTTCATTCAGCTCGTTGGTCATGTTTGTTGCGTTAAGTCTGGCAAGGTTGAGTTCGGCGAGGGCTTCGTTCACGTACACAGCTTCAACATCATTCATCCTAAAACATTCAAGGTCGGATTACTATTACAATAGTCAATGTATTCTAAAATTCACAAGATTCGTGTGACGACAGTTTTGTTTTGAAATTAAAATTGAAGAGCGTAGTTATCTATTGTTACTAAGTACGTCTTCTAGATAGTAAATCATTGTAGACTGTTTTATGACTGAATCGTCGAAGTAGCAAAAATCAAAATTTATTCTGTACTAGCTGCGCCCCGCGATTTCACCGCGCGCAATTTTCTTATTTTTTTCTTTCATAAAACCTTCTCCTGATAATAACAAACACAACAAAAAAATAATTATAGCTAAATCGGTTCAGCTGTTCTCGAGATTTGAGCACATTAAGCGAATCATTTTTATATTATAGATGATTAATACTAACCAGTGTGTAAGCCAAAGGTCGCTCATAGACGTGACGACTTGTGCGATCAATATCGAGATGATTGTGAGAGATAGAAGGAACCAGCCGCCGCCCGCTTTGAAGTACTGAGCGTAAACCGAGAACGACACGCGACCTGGAAATATGCTATTTTTATATATCACATTTAAATTATGTTATCACATATTTTTGCTTTAATTAGCCATAGAGACCCTTGGACCTATTCAAGACGCTACCTTATTTTTGAAGACATATTATTATGTATTAGATTGAGCAATGCAGTCAGTCTTTTTTGGCAACCTACCTTTATTTATTTATTTAAACGAATATAAAAATCTTGAAAAACATCCGAAACAGCAAAAATCACTCAGATTTGTCTGGTGTGCGAGTAAGTGCGAATAAGTAAGTACTGCATGCAAAAGGCTACAATATTTTAGATGCTTAACAACTAGGTACAATTCGGGTAAGTACAATACATTGACTATTAGAAGGTAATAAAATGCATATTCGAAGGTAGGTTACACGACAAATAATCTACCTAGAATACTAATTTGGATATTTATTTTATTATCGGACATTACTTAAGAATCGATTTGATTTGAAAGCTGTTGCCCGCGACTTCGTACGCGTGGTAGTTTTGTCTTATGGACCAAAACCTTTATCTTGAATCCAGTCTTTCTATTAAAACCTCATCAAAATCCGTTGCGTAGTTTTATAGATCTAAGCTTACATAGGGACAGACAGCGGGAAGAGACTTTGTTTAATACCATGTAGTGATGTATTATTTGCTTTATTGAGAAAATAGAATACAATGTACTATCTAAGCGACGCAATGCTATTCTGATAGACTGAGGATTTTTCCGTCATTTACCCAAACAATAACAATGACCTTAGACGAATGACTTGCCTATACATTATGCTTGAACGAAAACCTTCAAAGATGTGACAGTTATTTAATTTAGAAGAATCATTGAGACAGACTTTATGTACTTATAAAATATCTTATCTGCTTACGTATGCTATCCTATCCTATGCTTACGTAAAGATTGATATACGTATAACGTTCATTATTGAATAAAGAATTATTATACTAAATTAATTTTATCGGTTTCTATGAAAGGAACTAGCTTCGCTCCACAAAAATTCTGAAACTGCAAGAGCTTTAAGTCTAAGGTATGACACAGTTATTTAATTTAGAAGAATCATTGAGACAGACTTTATGTACTTATATCTTATCTACATGCTTACGTAAAGATTGATCTACAAATTATATAACGTTCATAATTGAATAAAGAATTATTATACTAAATGAATTTTATTGGTTTCTATGAAAAGGAACTAGCTTCGCTCCACAAAATCTCAGAAACTACAAGAGCTATGAGTTTGAAACTTAGCATGGGAGTTCCTTTTAGATTGAAGGCGCGCACTAAGAAAGGATCTGTGGAAATTCGACCTATAGAGAGTAAAAAGGGTTATAGTTTGTAGTTAGTAGTAGCTATTATGTATTCTGTGTTTTAGGAAATCAATGTCACTTTAAAAACACACAAGCGAGGCGGGGCGAAGTTAGGCCTAAATAAAACTCACTTTTCAACTAACTGACAAATTAACGCACAGCCTAAACCGCTGGGTTTAAAAAACTGATATCACTACATAGTATAAAATAAAGTCCCTTTTCGCCGTCCCTATGTCCCTTTGTTACTAACTACGCAACGGATTTTGATGCGTTTTTTTTTAGCCGGTGCGGGTCGCTAGTTTCTTATTAATAGAATAAAAATTACAGGACATTCCACACATCGCCATCTAGCCCCAAGCTAAGTAACTAGACTCGTGTTATGGGTGCTAGACAACGGATATACCACTTATTCACTTATATATGAGTCGCGAGCTTAATGCTCGCGACTCATATATAAGTGAAAGAATTTTTGCCGGACTGCCAAACACAGGGTTGCGGGTTCGATTCCCGCCTCAGACAAGTATTTATGCTTAGATATTTGTCTGTGGTCTGGTTGTTTCTATGTATTATAAGTATATATTTACAAAAGAAAAGTATATAAGTAGTATATCCGTTGTCTAGCACCCATAACACAAGTCTAGTTAGCTCGGGGCTAGATGGCAACGTGTGGTATGTCTTGCAATATTTATTTTAAGTATTTATTTTTGAAAATTCATTCGGGATAAGTATTTACGCGGGTAAGCCCGCGTGGCATATTTAGTATTATGTATACCTGATTCAGTGATCTCGGCCTGTTCCTGTTCATCATCATCTTCAATCAGTCCGGCGACGCCCTGCTCGCCGTCGACCACAGTACTAACACTCGCGTGTGACTGCAATTATATTGTATTATAAGTACTCGTCCATCTTTATACAAGTCCATGGCCGCTACTTTAAAATGGAATTGGGCCGGCAATGTCAGCCGAGTGCCGGATGAATTTAGGGTCGTAACAACGACTTTTTAGACCTTAACCAACAGAACACAAAAAACTTCGACGTAAGCCGGCAGATCACGTCGAAGGTGGCGAGCTGACTTGGACTTTCTGGCAGATTGGCAATCCGTCGCACGAAATCGCGATCAGTGGAAGGGGAGTAGATAGGCCTTTGCCCTGCAGTGGGACACCATAATATTGGCCTTTAGTACATATAATTTAAACAGCGCTAGCAACTTTAATCCATCCTATTCAGGGCGCATTAATATTAGATGGAGCAAGCCCAGAACCTAACCACTCAGCTTAATCAACCGTATAGAGAAAAAATAATAATAACATATCGTAATAATAACATATTTTGTTTAAAATTATATCGCGAAGGTTACAACTGCATATTATTAACGGATGTCAATTCGTGTTTAAACGAATGATTTACACCTAGTTACCTAAACGACGACTATGACCTATGCGTTGAGAGGATGACAGAGTAAAATAGACTGTATTGTTCTAGAAATAAAACTCAAAATGATAATCCTACCTGAGTGGACATAGTGCGTTGTCTCAGGATCGCCGGTGGTTTGGCGGGTTGGTCATCATCTTCCTCTTCGAGCAGTTCAGCAAATAATGGTGATTTAGACACCTCGTCGAAAGTTCCCTGTGTCTCTATTTCACCCTAAAATAGAATAAAATTATTTTAATTCCACAGGCGACGATTAATTGTCTAATGGGTAAGCACGACTGCTTGATCATAAAAAATAGCGTGGTTTCCCTATGTTTGCTTAAGTGAACGTTAAGATAAAAAAAAAAATACAGAATCGGGATCATTAACGTAAAAATCGGATGGTTGTAGAGGCATCAGGCAATTTCATTAAACCATACAAAATGTAGGCTAGCACAGGTCAAAATACCTACCAACATGCCGTCAATCAAACCTATCGCTGATAAAATCAATCACCAGTCTATATCTTAAAAATGAGCCGCATTAGATATGTACGAAAATAATATTTTAGAATTATCTTGATTTACTATTATATATTGTTGTGTAAACTTTAGTATGTTGTACTTACATTGCGCAATATTACGACATTGTCAGCTGTTTTCAAATGATGGAGTTGGTGAGTGACCAGGATCCTTGTGTTCTTTCTCAATAACCCGTTGATACATTCGGAGAGGAGGTGTTTGCCGACGTGGGTGTCGACGGCGGATAGCGGGTCGTCCAGTAGGTAAATGTCGGCCTGTTGAAGAATAAACAAATATTGCAGGACATTCCACACATCGCCATCTAGCCCCAAGATAAGTAACTAGACTTGTGTTATGGATGCTAGACAACGGATACTACTTATATACTTTTCTTTTGTAAATATACACTTATAATACATAGGAAGAACCAGACCACAGACAAATATCTAAGCATAAATACTTATCTGGGGCGGGAATCGAACCCGCCATCCTGTATTTGGCAGTCCGGCATGGTGACCATTGAAGAATTAAACTTGACGTCAAAGGAGTTAAATTTTCCACACAAACGTAGGTACTCGTAAAATATTAACCTTGAACGAAATAAAAAAACTTTATTTTGTCTATTTTTATAGCGTAAATCATATACTTAGATACTTCTTATTCGCTTTGTATTAGAAAAAAAAACATGTCGAAAACACGTATAACAGAATACCAGAAACAAATCAAAACAAAACAAATAAGTCTGTACTGTAGATCATACAAATATTTATTCCACGGCGGGAATCGAAACAGTGAGCTTCTGCATCGCGGCAGGTGTTCGTCCACCACGCCAGAAGTCGTCAAAAAATACATTTTAGCAAAGTCACAGTGTAGACCAAACTTATCAACTGTTTATTTACATTGGAACACGAAATAGTGTAAGAATTCAGCAAGTTACGAAGTTACGAGCAACAAACATAAAACCTAATTACTTAGGTACATTATATTTAAGTTATTTACACAGCATGTCTCATTAAAATTCGTGTAGACATATACATTGTATTATATTAGGTACGTTTACCTAATGTCTATAAATTGTAGTATAATCAGCGTTATCGTTGATTAAATAATAGTTTATCTGTTATATCAACCGAGTTAATTGCACAGAAATACTAAAGCAAATACAGAGAGACTGGTATTAGGCAAATAATACTCTTATCTGTATGAGTGTTTTCATAAGATGGTACCTATAAGTAAGGTATAAGCTATTCGAATGTCTTCTGCAAGTACAGTATGCGTCATAAGTACACTATCAGTTTGCTACAATAATACTAAAAACAAGTATTCGACTTACGACCTTCTGCTAATAGACGTTACACACAAACTTAAATACTTGAATTAAAAGTACTCAGTGTGATTATTATTTTCAACATTTATCTGTCTTTAGTTGGCCGAGTGGTATAAGCCGCCACCCGCTACTCCAACCGACGTGGTTTCGATCCACAGGTTACGTTGTTATAATGTTAAAATAGTGCTGCACAGGATTGTAAAAGTTACGGTGGGCAGAGGGGCTTCTAAATTTATATTGAACAACAGTAGAAGCAAAGCACGAGCTGTGGTTGGTGCCTTGACAGGACATTACGGAACCAATGACATGCTTTTGAAAATGAAGTTAACTTCAAATAATGACTGCAGAGCCTGCGGTGATGTCAGGGAAACTGACTGACTGAATGCGACGTCTTAGCAGCGAAGCGTATGAGCCTCCTTGGGAATGCGTATCCCAAACCGGAGGAATATAGGTTTCTTCCTCTCAGTGGGATCACCGCGTTAATCGACCACTTCTTCAAAGAGTAAGAAACATCAAGGGGTAAACACAAAAGATCCCATTGGGTCGAAGTGTTGCTGGCAATTTTGTCAGCCCCCATTATATAAGATAAGATAAGATACGGTGGGAGAGACTTTTGACCGTTGAGAAATTATATAGATAGAACCGGAGAGCGATGTTGGCTTAGTGGTAGATACCTTGACTTTCATTCTGAAGGTCGTGGGTACAAATCCCGGCCGGCCGTGCATCAATGTATTTTTCTTAAGAAAAATGTATGTTAAATTTAGACATTGCTCTTACGGTGAAGGAAAACATCGTGATGAAACCCGCGGCTTCGTTGACTCCAGAAGTATTGACAGAAGTTCTCTCCTTTGGACATGGTCGACTAAGCTGAGAGGGTAGTAGGTGCTGGGCAAGCCTACTCCATCTTCACGCGAAAAGGACCCAATTAAAAAGAGTCTAATCGCGGAAAACAGCCCGTATACAAGTACAAGTAGATAGAACCGCGGTCTATGGAGGTATAATGTTTTATGCATATAATTAAGATACCATTAGTTCCGTCTAGAACTAAATGAAAATGTGTCTGAAGGATTAATTAACATTCTACTAGAGTGGAGTCCTTCACGGTATTTACCTGCTTTATTATTTCTACGAATTAGTTTTAAAACAATTTAGAATAACAAACAAATTGCGATTTACATAGACAAAATCGAACAAGTTTTTAACATTCGAATCTGTTGAAAAGAGACGTGCCTGCTATGTTGAAATATAGGGAAACATAAGGTTCGCAACCCTGTGTAGAAAACTGAATTAAAACTTTATTACGTCGTGATAAGAGTTTAAAGTTGAAAAACGTGTTATTAGAGATATTTCACTACATCTGTACAAATAAAAGATTACTATTTTAGGAAAAAATGAAAACTTATCGTCGTAGAAGAAAAGGTACCGGCGCTCTCTCCTTACAAACGTAGTAAACGATTGTTTCCTCCCTGGATAATGACACTAGCACAAATATTTTTGTTGCATACAACCTATAACTGCCATGACTATGCCCCTACGACGTGTGGAATGTCCTGCAATATTATTTATTTACTAGCTGTCCCCTTGCTGTCCCGGCAAACGTTGTTTTGCCATATAAAAAAAATGTGATAAATGAAGAACCGCTCGACCGATTTTGTGCAAACTTCACATAAACCATCTACTAAATGGTTCGAATAAAGCTTAAACATTTGGTTTGGATAGGTGAGCCCGTTCTTGAGTTATAAAATTACAACGAAAAGTGGCATTGATTTTTATATACTTAAATATAGATTTTACAATTATACAGATTTTTATGTCTACAGATTTATTATATGTATAGATTATATAAATCCTTATATAATTACCTGTCTATAGCAAGCTCTAGCAAGCCCGATCCTAGCTCTCTGGCCTCCACTGAGACTGATGCCTCTCTCACCGACGAGGGTCGAGTCTCCCGCTGGTAGCAGCTCGAAGTCACGAAGCAAAGCGCACGCTGTCACCACCTAGATGTAAACACGTAGTTACTTATTACAACAAAGCAATTTACAATGTTACATATTACTTAGTCATTGTTGGCAAATACGGAAGTCTTATAAGATATCAAGAACTAATTGTCAGGTTTTAATTATAAAAACACTGTTGACTCGCCCTGGCTTCGCGCGGGTAGCAGAGTTAATACGTCTGTATTTTTTGTCTTATTTTAGCCAATTTACACATGGTTTTACCCAATTGCAAGAAAAGGGTTATGTTTTTCGCGCTTATCTTTGTATGTTTGTTGTTCCAAAACCAAACCAAACCCTTTTTCACAAATCACTCTGTCCAACAATAAATTTATTATTCTGGTGTCTTGATATTTCGCCTCTTTTTTTAGTTTATATAAAAATCTCACTAATGTAGCTGAATGTACCTTTTGTGTCAGACTTTACGGATTTCCGACATTTTGACACTCAGACCAAACCACCCGTAAGGAAAACCGTATACGCCGTTCAGTGGTTTTTGAGTTTATCGCGTTTAGACAGATAGACGAGGCGGGCTTTGTTAAATGGGGCTGGAGTTTATTTATTGTACTTTATCAAAATTTAGATAGGTATACCTATTTAAAAAAATGTGAGTCGTCACGGGACGCCTGGCAGATGTGAAACATCGACATTATTTTGTATAAGTAATATGCAGAAAAGAACAGATTGTGATAGAATCGCACATCATCGTCTAGTCACCATAACACAAGTCTAGTTGCGCCTAGTCACCATAACACAAGCCTAATTGTGTCCAGTTACCATAACACAAGCCTAGTTGGGTCTAGTCACCATGACACAAGCCTAGTTGCGTCTAGTCACTATAACACAAGCCTAGTTGGGTCTAGTCACCATAACACAAGTCTAGTTGTGTCTAGTCACCATAACACAAGCCTAGTTGTGTCCAGTTACCATAACACAAGCCTAGTTGGGTCTAGTCACCATAACACAAGCCTAGTTGCGTCTAGTCACCATAACACAAGCCTAGTTACATCTAGTCACCATAACACAAGCCTAGTTGTGTCCAGTCACCATAACACAAACCTAGTTGCGTCTAGTCACCATAACACAAGCCTAATTGCGTCTAGTCACCATAACACAAGCCTAGTTGGGTCTAGTCACCATAACACAAGCCTAATCGTGTCTAGTCACCATAACACCAACCTATTTGAATTAAAATAGTGAGCTCTAACGATCTGCATCGAAAAACAGCCCTATGTCCATCATTTGCAGTTTTGACCCACTGTGCGTCGCCACGGCAGAAATCGGTTTTACGTGCGGCTATAGATGTTTCACATCAAAACAAAGAAAGCCCTAAAATACTACGTAAATTACTATTTCAAGATACTCCGCTTATTGACAGTAAAATGTGACACTTGTTCAAATAAAATACGCCGGTATATTTACCCATTATAAACTCCTATGTAGGTATCGCACCCAATCTAATATTTTTACATAGAGTTCCTTTTCAAATCCACCCGTATAATTACGTTGAAAATTCAAGGACAAAGCCCGTAATTGGCTTTTCCACGAACAAAGTGTCCTTGAAGATATTATTGTTTGATTTAGTTTATTTTTTAATACCACCCTTTGTCGTAAAGTTTCAGGGTAATGTATTAATAATAAAATAGTACATTGCGATACAAGTGTGGAAAGTTGATCATTCCATAGAGGCGGTTTATGACGCGCGAGCGGAACGCGAGCGTGGCAAAAGCCGAGATGGAATGATCAATTCACACGTGTATCGTACGACGTTTTTTATCACAGTTGCGAATAAAAAAAAAGACTTTATAAAATTTTAATAATAAAAAGTTTTTAAGAATTTTAGGTTATGTTTACTATTTTTTGTTAATTACACTTCCGAAAGGCTAGGCAAAAGACTTTTAACCTATACAGCGTCTGACATACAATATTTTTTTTTAGGGTTTTTTTCATTTGTTTTTGCGTCGGCGGGTAAAAACAGAATACCTATAATGGTAAGGAAAAAATACATTTATGTACCTAAAGAAAAAACAAAATAAAAACAAAACTCAATTTTTAATTATTTTCAAAGACGTCATTACGTAATATTATCGTTCGCAGACTTTAGAGACAACCTTTTGAAAAGAAGAAAAAAGGTACCAACAAAGAGTTTTAAGCCAGCAAGGCTTAAAAACTCTTTGGATGGTACCTTTTTCTATACATCAAAACAGTATAACCCAGATAAAGGAGATCATTCATGTTTCTAACAAAAAATACCCACAAAAAAAAATGCCGGCCAGTAATAAAAATTGTTTCTATCTTGTAGAGAATACTATTTTAAACAATGTTTACTAAGGCAACAAAGAGCTACGATCGAAAATCGTTGAGTTATTTTACATTGAAAACCCAAAAAATGCATTTTATAGAGATCCGTTTGACCACTTTTAAGATCCCACTAAAACTTCTGAAAGGGTTATTGGATATACCAATTTATATAAATATAATAAAAACAGACAAAGCTTATCCATTTACTACTTATTTTTATATTTTTTCTGTAGTAATATCTTAAAAGTGGTCAAACGGATCTCTACAAAATGCATTTTTTTGGGTTTTCAATGTAAAATAACTCAACGATGGTTGATCGTAGCTCTTTGTTGCCTTAGTAAACATTGTTTAAAATGTTATTCTCTACAAGATAGAAACATTTTTTTTTCTGGCCGGCACCTTAAGTTTTGGGTACGATTTGAACGATGTCCTTAAGAATGTTTCATCTACTATATGTCATTAGCAGTAAGGTACGTATTTGACATATCGGGATGACGTATTATTTTAGCACTAGTTGGATTTTTTTTTATCGCACGCGTGTATAATACGTTGCATTATGAGCCCAAAAGCGGTTTAATAAGATCCACTTTATGAGCAACTGTGATAAAAAGTGCTTTATTTTTAGTGTTCTACATGACCACAGGAAACTCGAATCCAACAATTTCCATTTTGTTTGATCAAGTTGCCATAACTATATCGATTCTAAGTAAGTAATATGAATCGATCAAAACGCAATCGGACCGAAATCGATTCGTAGTAAATACGAGTAGGACTTTACCAAGTGGAACCTTATATAGACTAATGCTCATGTAAGTATTCTAGTACTCAAATATTTTGTTGTTGTATTCCTTGCTGTACTATTTATTTAATCTAAATGATAATAATTGCGTTATAAATAAGTGCGAGTCGAACTCGCGTATGAAGGATTTCGTAGCATGTTGTATGGGGGCCCCACTATTTTTCTTTCTTTTCTGTTTTTTGTATCACGGTTCATAAGATGCAGCCTGGTGACAGACAGGGACGGACGGACAGTGAAGTCATAGCATAGGGTTCTGTTCTTACCCTTTGGGTACGGAACCCAAAAAATGTAAAGTGCAAGCCATATCTTCTATGGGAGTGGACATTGTCCTTTATTAAATTAATAAATAAAAGTTTCATATAAAGCAGATTTATTATTATTCCGACTTGTTTAAGACGTACAAATAACGCTAACTTGAACAAAAACGTGATTAAGTACTTATTAAAGAAAAAGAATAGGTGATTTTATTTCAGACATTAATTATGGTTTATTTTTAAGTTAAGCCTCCTCGTGACCACGATTACATTTATTAAAATAAACGACCGACGTTATGTGATTATTGTATAATTTTATAATAATACTAGCTGTCCCGGCAAACGTTGTTTTGCTATTTACAAAAAAAAAAAACAAAAAAAAAATAGATGTTGGCCGATTCTCAGACCTACTGAATATGCTCACAAAATTTCATGAGAATCGGTCGAGCCGTTTCGGAGGAGTTCAAGTTCGAACCCCGTGACACGAGAATTTTATATATATAGAGATTAGCTTTTGCGCGCGACTTCGTCCGCGTAGAAGTCGAAAATGGTTCTAATAAGATTGGACCAAGGAATCACGTTGTCCCATACAAACTTTGCCCCCCTTTTTCAATAGAAAAGAATTTCGGAAAATCCTTTCTTATCGGATGCCTGCGTCATACAAAGAACACTCCCTCCAAGTTTCAGGTCTCTACGATCAGCAGTTTAGGCTGTGCGTTGATTGATAGGTTTTTATACGTATAGAAGACCGCGTAATTCTCGTAAACTCTCGAAAAAGTAGCCTATAACACTCCCAATGAATCGAAGTATCCTCATACCAAGTTTCATTAAAATCAGTCCAGTAGTTTCGGAGCATATTCAATGCATACAAACAATCAAATTTTCCTCCTTATAATATTAGTAGGTGTAGATATTATAATGTAGGAAAATAACTCACCTACAAACGGTACACACAACAACAATTTTAGTTATTTCTATTTGTGACATTTATGCCCAAATACTCAGACAAGCCCAAATACTCAAACTCAAACGTTTAGTTCCCAAACCCATCCATATTTAAGACGATCCTATCCTATGTAAACATGACACTTAACTGTCAATTTAATCACCACTTAAGACAAGTAGCCTTTTAGGCGTCAATGAGTTAAGTAAAAGTAAATCAAACCTTCTTATAACGTGTGCGGTCATACGGCAGGCCGAAGAGGATGTTATGCCTGATGGTAGCGACGAACAGCCACGGCTCTTGGCTCGCGTATGATACACGCGACCCGCCCATTGACATGGTGCCACTGGTCAGTGGCAACTCTCCCAGGATCACTTGAAGTAACGACGACTAAGGGAAATATAATAACTACATGTAAAGAATATAATATAACTAGCGACCCGCCCCAGCTTCGCACGGCTGTATTATGCATGTATTATATCTAAAAACCTTCCTTTTTAATCACTCTATCTATTAAAAAAAACCGCATCAAAATCCGTTGCGTAGTTTTAAAGATCTAAGCATACATAGGGACGGCGAAAAGTGACTTTATTTTATAGTGATATATAACTTCCGATTCCGTTGGCATATCTGGATAAAAAGTAGCCTATGTCACTATCAATGAATCAATGTATCCTCATATTAAGTTTTATTAAAATCGGTCCAGTAGTTTCGGAGCCTATTCAATTCAAACAAACAATCAAATCTTTCCTAATAATATTAGTATACTAGCTGTCCCGGCAAACGTTGTTTTGCCATTTAAAAAAAAAACAAAAAAACAAAGGAAACAAAATAAAAAATAGATGTTGGCCGATTCTCAGACCTACTGAATATGCTCACAAAATTTCATGAGAATCGGTCAAGCCGTTTCGGAGGAGTTCAACTTCGAACCCCGTGACACGAAAATTTTATATATATAGGGATATATGTATTTAACTTTTCAATCATGCTCCGATAATACTTGACGCTGAATTAAATTTACAAGAAATGTTCAATTCTGGACCTCAACTTTGACAGCTAAAGTTTAGAAAGGTGGATCTTGATTTTAAATCAATGACTACATTTTATTAACCAATCATAAATGCATTCTTTAACGGGCGGAAAGTGAATATTTTCACACATACATTCTTCATTGGGAGAGAGATGAATGTGAACGATGAGATGACGATTAATAGGAGTGAATGGAAGAAGAAAACATACTGCGCCGACCCCAAATAAATTGGGATAAGGGCAGGAAGATGATCAATCTTCATTTGGAATTTTCGGATATTTTAGGAAAGGTTCGTTCAGGCATCTTTAGACCGTAAACTATGTGTCAGATGTACCTACTTTTATATGTAGGTATATGAAAAATGAACAGGAGTTTTTAATTACCTTTCCAGAACCGACAAGTCCAGCGATGCCAATAAATTCTCCCGGGTTGGCGGTGATATTGATGTTCCTAAGAGTTTGCACGATGGCATCGTCCTGCCAGCTCGCACTCACACCCGCTAGCACTAGGCTACTCGGCTTCACCGTATCTTTCTTCTCAACACCGTTGCTTACCAACGAGTTGTCAATGTAACCAATCGATTTTGCGGGTTTCAATTCGTCTAGTAATAGGAATTCCTGAAAGAAAATTGTTTGGTCGTGGTTAATACCGGTAAATTTGATCGTTACTTGTGCTTAAGTATTTTTCGCAAACAGACCTCTTTAAACCTCTTTTTGTGTGAGGTTTCATTTGGTAGGGAAAAACCAGTCCAGATCAAAGTTATGATTTTTTTTGGAACCGTTCATTTACGTCGTTAACTTGCTAGGTAGGTATATAACTAAAACGCAGTGTTTGACACCATAATGGTTCAAATACATAGCCGTGAAGTCCTGGTATGGAATAGGGTTACCCCATCCTATCCCGTGGGTTTTAGAACATGAGTAATTCACGAAAAACTGCGACCCTTCCAGCACTGCCTGAGTGCTCTCGGGGTGACAAATGAATGCGCTCAACTACTAATTTTAAAAAAATCCACGATTTTCGCCATCGATTTACGACATGAAACCGTGGGTTGCAACTAGTTTCGAATATCGAACTTCGAATATAATATCGATTCACAGTTGAGCTTTATTGGATTCTATTAATAATGACTTTAACGATTTCCTACGTTGTTTAACTACGATAAGTTATCAATTTACGATATGTCGAAAAAGCCAATATTTACTATGTCATTCATCAAAATTGATTAGCGTTGGTTGAGTATACTATAAAATATATGCATAACTAATTTCACAGAGTACTAGGTACCACTTCAGTAATAGATATACTTTAGTAATTGAAGCCAGCAACCATGAGTTGTTTGTCTGGTCATTGTAGCAACAGATAATTTTTATAAATTAAACAAGTTAGACATTAATTGCACTGATAATACAGGCAACTTTCCTGTTGCAAATAAATACATTAATTGGGTAGAACAACTCGTAGGATTTATATACTTTATTCATTATGAAATTACCGGAATGGTACAGTATATAGTTTATTATTTTTAATAGGCTTCACTGAGTCACTTTTTTTTCTAAAGTAGAAGTAGTAGTAGTAGTAGTTCCAAATTGTTCGAACATTGTGATGTGGACTCGTCTTTTAAATTGCGTCCCTATGGAAGCAATTGAAAAAAACTATTGATAACAAAATCGGGGGATACGGTTTAATGTTGCAGCTATATATTGTCTCTTCTGTTTTGCCTTTTCAGGGAAAGCAAAGGGTTCATTATTAGCCCCTTACAGCCTTGTTACAAACTTCATCGATTTTTACTGGCCATGTACAATTGTACATTTTTCAGTTTTTTCCTATGGTAAACTGGGTTTGATCAAGGCATAATGGAACGATGTTGCCTTTTTTTTATAAGCCTTATTATTATTGTACTACCCGCGAAAGTCTCGATCCTTTGGCAACACCAAAAGGTTTATTCCAGGGTGATATTACCTGGGTGACCAAATTCTACATTTTTGTGTCCTAAAATCACCCGCTGGCAAACCACCTGGGTCATCAAATTCCACAAGATTTTAATATATTTTTGTACCCTCTGTTTTATTCCAGAAGCTTCATACGAAATTTCATAATAGGTATAGTTTGTAGAGTTTGCTTCAGCTTTATAGTTTTAATAATAACTGAACATATTCTTACCTCAAGACGTCTAATAGACACCATAGTTTCAGCCAGAAACGCCAGAGCCATCGGGAAGAATATATTACAAGCTAATTGTAAGAGATTGAAGTATTGCACTAAAGAGAACGTTATTTCAGCTCGAATGGTACCCCCCATCAGTACAAAAGCAACAATAGCCGCGTATAGAATGAATCTCTCTGTAAACACGCTTAGAGCTGTTGAAAATCCTTTGATCATAGACGTCCTCATTATGTAACTAACTTCCATTCTAAAACAAGGAAAGATTTCTATAAAAATAATTGAACATAGATAGGTATTAAGTAATTAACACTATCTTTTCAATTCAATGCTAGACATAGAACAAATAATATCAGGAAACCGGTATTAATAGGTAATACCTAAATACTTAGTTGTTTTTAAGAACAGAACGCGGACACGAATAGATAATTATACACATAGCTAATACATTGATGAAATGTAAGTTTTATTAGAATAATATTTAGTAAAATTGTTCAATTACGTTTAAACCTACCTAAGTAATGGGTAGGTTAATTTCCCCGAGGCTTAGCCGAGCGCAGTTTCGTGTGCCAAATTCCTTTCAAACAATTAAAAAATTAGATGTCCTTTTGAAGCTATGATTAAATTAGTTAATTTAAAAAATCTAATTTCGCTAGCTTTCACCAAACAAAGAACTTACTTTCTTAGACGGTCGACCAATTTCTCAAATGGTGTCTCCCACGTGTACATTTTGATGACTTGTACACCGTTAACGAGCTCGCTCATCACTTTGACTCTTTCATCTGTACGTTTAGCTATTTTACCTCGATATACGCCTTGCCGTTTGCTCAAGTAAGCTGAAACAAACCAATAATCAGTAAAAAATAAAAGGAAATGCTGTAAACTATAGCCTTCAAGGATGTATTTCATAAATTATCACCACACTAAACAGAGAGATCGAGCTGAAACAAAAGCTTAATTAAACCGATCCGTATGAAACATACCGCATCTTAAAGGCTTCTACAGTTTTATCTTAGAGATTTATCTACACAAAGTTTAATAGTATTAGACCAATTCCTCTAGAGAACACATTTCATCTACATCCATATCAAAACCATAAAATGATAAATGCACTATCAGGGAGCTCCAAACGTATTTTTGAAGACATAGCAACAGGATTTACAACTTATTTATATCATATCTTTAATTGGTCATATAATATTTAATCTATATCCGATAGCTGTACTTAATAAAAATATTTTCTATTTATTTTTGTGATTAAACCTTTTCAGACTTTGTAAAAGGCCTACTACATGACCTAAAGGAGGATTTTTGTATTAACTTATAATCATCTGGGCATCATTTTTAACTAGCTAATAGCAGTAGCAGATACAGCGAGAAGGCTAGACTACCTGCCATTTGCTCATAGAATACATTTCCCAGCATACCAAAATCCTGGACCCGCCTCTAAAATACGATACGTCTGGGTGCAAAGTATCACCCAGTCGAAAATGGTGAAATATAGTAATAGAAAAATTTGAGTTGTTCCCCCTATCCCCCAAATGCTATCCCTTATTAGGGGATAGTGAGAATCTTCGTGGCATTATCCCCCAAACTGATAATCTAGCCAATCTGGGGGATAGTAGTATGAAATGACGTGACATATATTCCCCTGAACTTTAGTTCCCGATAATAATTATTAATTAGGTATAAGAAGGCATTTGACGAGAGTGGGACCTCTTTAGAGTTTGATAGTCATGTAGACGTATATAGTTGTATACTATATATTATAATTTTCTACAAATCACCACTTGTGGCCTTGAGTCTGTCAGATTGGCGTAGGTACTTTACGTAAAACTTGCGATGAATACGATATTTAATTATCTAGTTAGATAAATACGTACATACCTATGTTATGTACTTATCATAATAAATATATCTACTCTATTCCTACTTTTAATTTGACGTAGGTAGGTAATACTAATAAATACAAAAAGTATAAGTACTTGAAAAAAAAATTTTATTCCAAGTAATACTTTGTTATAGTTTTTTAAATTGAAATTTGTGCTCTGTGTAAACCATATGCAATTAAAAAATCGGTTGATAAACAAAGTAGATATGCGCGAACATCCATAAAAAAAAATACATACAACCGAATTGAGAACCTCCTTTTTTTTGAAGTCGGTTAAAAATATTTTTTTTTTAAATAGGTTTTTCTAGAAAGGGTAGAAAGGAAAGAAAGGTGGTATTCTTTACATCAAAATTCCACCAATATGATATCGAAACTGAATAATCAACAAACAAACGTGGGTAAAACCGCGGGGCGCAGCAACTTACACAATAAAATAACGGAAGTTAGAAACCATAAAATTGAAGATTTTATAATACTGTACATAAATAAATACCTAGATACCAAAGACAATTCTTATACACAGTCATGATGACAAAAGTTGTTTTTGCTGCGGTTTTGTGAGTACCGAGTCGTTATTACTTAAGGGTTATATTTAAAGATGAACTGGTACTTTATTGATTTATATACAACTAGCTGTTGCCCGCGACTTCGTTCTCATTGTGGTTTTACTTTATTTAGAATACCTAGCATTTTCCCGCATAAATACTATTTATTTTTCGGTGTAAGATATAATAACAAAATAGCTACCTACATTATTTTTAAACTGCTTGTCGCCGATAACCTACATCACTACATAGTATAAAATAAAGTCACTTTTCGCCGGCCCTATGTCCCTTTGTATGCTTAGATCTTTAAAACTGCGCAACGGATTTTGATGCGGTTTTTTAATAGATAGAGTGATTAAAGAGGAAGGTTTTTAGATATAATACATGCATAATACAGCCGTACGAAGCCGGGGCGGGTCGCTAGTGTTGGTATAATTTTAAGATGATTTTTAGTTGTTTCTTAACACCTATGCCTTCTGTTTTCAACTTAAGTTTGGATAAGCTTAGAAACGAAAGCAAATTTCTATTTTTAAATTATATAAAAATGTAGGGAAGGATTTAGACACACACAACACTTTACAACATTTTCGATTAACAATTTTGTTATAGGCGAAAGGCTTTTGACTACTATAAGCGCCTTAAATATAAGTATTAATACAATTAATATTTGCTAGACTAACTTCCGCAAGAACTTAAATATAATAATGAATTAATTAAAGCCAGCGTCTATATACCGCTTAGCACCCGTTCAATTCGTCACCTTAGTAGGTATACATTGATAAGGAAAACGCAAGTAACTTAAAAGGCTAAACAAATAATCAAAAGTAACTAAGTAACTAAAGTCACGGAATGTTTAGCATTTTATGTAAAGAAAAAAAATCCTTGCAGTGGGTATAATATGATCTTTATCTACCAAATAAAAGCGTGAAACGGTTCCTGTTTCTTTATTCGACTGCAAGGAAAGAGTTATGTTATTCCCGCTTATTTTATACTTTAGTAAGTAACTGACTGTTTTTTTAAATGTCTCCCGGACTTTGACTACAGCATCGATTGAATAGCGTAATTTAGTGAGATACAACCCGGTGACATACATGCGGACAGACGGACAGACAGTGAAGTCTTAGTAATAGGGTGCCGTTTTAACTCTTTGTGTACGGAACCCTAAAAACCATAACCAAACGACTAGGAACACTACAGACAATAATATTTCAAGTGGGGAGCTAACTATAAGTATTATTCCAGGTGTATTCATCTACTTACATATCCGTTATCAAAATCGGTTCAGTAGTTTTTGTGTGATTGAATGACAACGTAACACATATGAGACCCATATCTTATTTTAATAAAAAACTAATATCAGAAAATCTAGGCAGCCTTATCTGTCACTCAACAGTCAACAGATGGTTGTCGACGGTAGGCCCGAATCGCGCTGAAGTGTTGTGTTTTGATATATTACTTACTAGCGACCCGCTCCGGCTTCGCACGGCTATATTATGCATGTATTATACATGTAAACCTTCCTCTTGAATCACTCTATCTATTTAAAAAAACCGCATCAAAATCCGCTGCGTAGTTTTAAAGATCTAAGCATACAAAGGGATATAGGGATATAGGGACGGCGAAAAGTGACTTTATTTTTTACTATGTAGTGATAGTGAAGGTGAAGTAGGACCTGGAAACCCCTACCCCTTTCTCACGCGCGCGCCGCGCGATGATTCTATCCCTTACCCCCGCGCGGCGTTTTAACTGTTATGAGGTAATTAAAAGTTTCACATCTATTTTAGTTAAAAACCATTTGTACTACCATATGGGATTTGATGTAAAATTTATGAAAATATAAATTTTGTGCTTGTTTTTTTCTTTATAATCCTCGTAAAATTTAAAAAAAACCTAAAAATATTACGATTTTTTAGGATTTTCACGATTCTTTTCTATCGACCGCTCTAATCGTGTTTTGAAGTGAAATTCTCGTGTCACATCGTTTTACTATACTCCTCCGAAACGGCTTGACTGATTTTTATGAAATTTTATAGGTAGTAGGTCTAGGTACTATCTATTTTTTATTTTGTTTCCTTTATGTAGTTTTTTTTGTTAATGGCAAAACAACATTTGCCGGGACAGCTAGTAAAATATACGATTAAACTTAAATATTTGAATCCTTACCTTGCACGAGTACTGTTTGCAAGAATATGACAGTTAAAGCTGCGAAGGTGGCCCACGCGACATGCTGCCACACCAAGTAAGAGACAACAGGTACGACAATAGGCATCACCCAAACGTAGTTCAGGAACAGGGTGACCATATCGAAACGGTTCACGTCGTTCGACATTAGGTTTATCACTTGACCAGTCTCAGTTTTATTCAATCCATTTCTATCTAGTTTCAATAGCTGAAAGAGAAATATACTGTTAAAAATCAAATTAGTCTTCACTTCATTTACTAGCTGCGCCCCGCGGTTTCACCCGCATAATGATTTTATAGGAAAATTTCTTAATTTTTCCTTTCATAAGAACCTTCTCCTGACAGTAACAAACACAACAAAAAAGAATTAGCGAAATCGGTTCAGCTTCACGAGATTTGAGCTTAGCAACAAATTAAATTGGTGGCATAAAAAAAAAAATTAGGTATGGGGCTGCTGGATTTCATATTTCAATGCATGATGACGCCCACCGCTACTCTAGCCTTCTCTTGACTACGGCTATTGTTGCAACAAAGTCGAAACAACGAGGCAAGTAAAATAAAAATATGCCATTATGACTCAGGAAAATCAGTACCTACCTACATCTAAAACCTCGTCGTATAAGCAGGTAACCTCGTCACGTCTGTCTGTCTGAACGCTATAAAAACTACGTATGAATATTCATTTTGCTGATGTTACTGTCTTAGGGGGTCGATCGATCATAGGAATATCACCAAATAATGTTTGACAAATTACCTTTCTATAGAGTAATGAACAGCTCGCTATCCGCACCCTCATTCCGACCCGACCTTGGCTCAGCTGTAAATGATTCAGTATCAAGGCCGTCGTGATACTTAAAGCGTTCAGTGCAAAGTTGTAAATGTGTGCGTTCCTATACGTCTCAGCATTCTTCTCTCCAGAGAAGTATTTGATAAACAGTCCCAATGAGAATGGGATCAAAGGCCTGAAAAAATTAAATAATGTTAATTTACGCTTCTTCTTATCGTGTCAATGGCCGTTTTCTTTTTAAATCGGGCGACCGACGACTTAAATGTGTGTTATGAAAGTAAAAAAAATCGTGTTTAAAAGCCACACGGTCTGTGTCAGATTGATCTGAAAGTAGAGGCTGGCTTTCTATAAACATCGGCATCGTGTGGAACTGAAATCTCCTAAAACATCTGTACTACCTTATGGGATTTGATGTAAAGTTTATGAAAATTGCCGATGTTTTTACGATTTTCACGATTTTTTTTGTCTATCGAGGCAAATTAATTTCATCGTGTTTCAAAATGTATAACAATGTAAGCATATCTTCGCCTTTACGACAATAAGAATATCATTCTATGGATTTTAGCGGTTGATCCCCAAAAACTGTTTTAAAGACACCTCTATCGCGCTTCTGGTCTTACCACTTCGGCTTAAGACCATTTCCTAGGCACGAGAAGTTCTTCTATACTTAGAAAATGTCTTACCATAAAACGATGAACAGCAATCCACAAAACAGTCCACATATCATGTATTCAACCCAAAATGATCTGACTATGGCTTTAGACAGGCTTGGTTTTCCTCCTGACTTTGCTTTCTCTATCTCCATTTCCCATGCTTCCTCCAGCCGATCTCCGAGTCGACCAGAGTGATCGGCCTCTCGGGCTTGCCATAGGTCTTCGATAGTCAGCCCTTGTTTGAAGCCTCGTTTGAATAAACTGAAGCTCCATCTGATAAATAAATGTACTTTAAGGTGAAAGGGTACCTGCGCGCTCTCCATACAAACGTAGTCGACTGTTTCCTCCCTGGATAATGACACTAGCACAAATATTTTTGTGCTGCAAAACCTATAACTTCCATGACTATCATAATTAATCATAGATTTTAAAATTAAAAAATCAAAAAAATCAAAAAATAGGGGCATGGTCATGGCAGTTATAAGTTTTATGCACCAAAAATATTTGCTCTAGTGTCATTACCCAGGGAGAAAACAGTCGACTACGTTTGTAATAGTTTGTATGGAAAAAGCCCCCGGTACCCTTTCCTCTTAATTAGTAAACTTTTTTTTTTTACATTCCACGCATCGCCACCTAGCCTCAAGCTAAGTAACTACACTTGTGTTATGGGTGCTAGACAACGGATTTACTGCTTATACAGTTTTCTTTTGTAAATATACATATACTTACTTATAATATGTATTATAAGTGTTTCTATGAAGAAACAACCAGATCACAGACAAATATCTGAGCATAAAAACATGTCTTGAGGCGGGATACGAACCCGCAACCCTGTGTTTGGCAGTTCAGCATGGTGACCATTGTGCCAACTGGGTCGGCAATTGGTCTTATAGATACCTACTTAGTACTTATAAAAAACATTTTAACCTAGATATACGGTACCTAACTTACTATTTAAGCAGGTACCTACTAAATAGCTAGGTACTTAATAACTTCCATAAAATTTAATTTTAAATCAACGTAAGTAAGTTTGAGAAATAACCTATTGTTCCTTTACATTAAAAAAACATTATAAATATTATAATTACTATACCTAAGTACCTACTTATTATACGTATCTGGTAAAAGGAAAAAGAAAGAAACAAAAGGATGTTTTCATAAAATAGATACTTGTACTTACTATTATGTGATATGTACTACCATTGTATCAACCGTGTTTAGAATTAAAAAAATCGAAGCGCAATGAGATGAAGCTGAGATATACAGGGTGAAATTTTTACATGAGCTATATCCTGAACTATAACAGATAGCGAAAAATGCTGAAAGGAGTTGCGGGCCCGATATTGACAAAAACTCAACCGGCATCATTAGATTTTTGAAATAGTCATTACCCTAGCCAGGAATCGAACTTGTTGATTGTGCAAAAAAATAATCTATACTAATATTATAAAGCTGAAGATTTTGTTTGTTTGTTTGTTTGAACGCGCTAATCTCAGGAACTACTGGTTCGAATTGAAAAATCTTTTTGTGTTCGATAGTCCATTTATCGAGGAAGGCAGTAGGCTACTTTTTATTTCGATATTCCCACGGGATCAAGATTTACGCGGGTAAAACCGCGGAGCGCAGCTAGTCACCTATATTTTTATACCAATCGATAGTGTTGCCGATAAAGACTATTCCTGGGCCTATATTCACTAAGGTTCAAGTCGTTGGGCGCGCGTGATTAGGGGCGGAGGGGGGGCGGTTTTTGTATGGAAATCTCGTCCGAATCACGCGCGCCCGACGACTTGAACCTTAGTGAATCAAGGCACTGACATAGTATGGCAAGTATGGCAAGTCAAAGCAAATTGAAGGCCCATGTAAAAAATTCAATATATGTATTGTATACCAACCTACTTATCTATCGACTTACGTTATTTTATCTACGTTTGATTTTTTGATAATGATATTGTATTCTATTTCAGTAAGAAGAGTAGATTGGAATTGAGTGCGGGGTAATTTGCGAAACTACACAACAAATGATTGATTTTGACATGAATTGAATAATTAGCAGTGATAGAGCCTTTACTATTAACACAGGTTCATAAACGATTTGTACCTACTCTGTATCTAGGTTAGGTAAATACATACATGGTAACTATAGGTTACTGATGATGATCACTACATAGTATAAAACAAAGTCGCTTTTCTGTCCCTATATCCCTATGTATGCTTACAGCTTTAAAACTACGCAACGGATTTTGATGCGGTTTTTTTTTAAATAGATAGAGTGATTCAAGAGGAAGGTTTATATGGATAATACATGCATAATATAGCCGTGCGAAGCCGGGGCGGGTCGCTAGTAGTTAATAAACCCCAAACACAAAAACGGGTGTGTTATAAGTTTGACGTGTCTCACTCTGTGCGTCTGTAGCATCGTAGCTCCCGAACGGATTTTTTTATTTTCTTGCTGTGTGTACTTTTTTAAATATTCTCGGCATGGTAGTGTTAATTTTTAGGGTTCCGTACCTCAAGATAAAATTAAAACGGTACTATTATGGGATTATTCGATTTTCCGTCAGTCTATTGTGGGACGAATGCCCAAAAATGTTGAATGTACCTACCTAACAAAACAGATTTCTTGAATTGAGAATATATGGAGAGCTATATATGGAGAGGAGTATTTTCACTTCAAGTTTTTTTTTCGTGTAAGTAAAATAAGCCGATGTTCCATCAGAAGGAGTAGGTACCTGTTTATGAGACCTACATAAATCTTCTGTGGGTACGAAAACGTGATGAAACAATTGAAGACCTAACTCTCTGAAACATGCGAACATCATCTACTCAAGTCACTCATACGTAAGTACTTGGGCACATAACTTGTCCACTAACAATAAAAATAAATTGAGGACAATTAACGCAAACATCTGTGAGTAAGCACTATCAATTTGTAGTAAGTAGGTGCATACATACGCATTCCCTCTATAAGCTTTAGCTGGAGAAATCTCACAACATATTATTTATCACAAAATAAATAGAGTTGTGTGGGACTGTTATTGATAAATAGAATACATGGGTACGGTATATAAGTAGGAAGCAGAGGCGAAGCTAGGGGGGGGGGGGGGGGGGCAGTTCGCACCGGGTGTCACCCGCTTAGGGGTGACACCCGGGCCCCGTTTCACGATAGTACAAGTTACAAGTTTACTATCCTACGATGGTAACATTGGTGAAAAAATTACAACATTGGATACATTTAAAAAAAAGAAGTAGTTTTAGTTTTTAGATATCAAGGAGACGTCAGTTTAAACTTAAATCCAAGTTTGAGGGATTGTAGCCCTTGTCCCACGGCCGCCATCTTGGAAAAAGGGATTTAAATGGTTTTTATGGTTTATCTGACAAACTATAGGCCTCACAAAAAATATTACTTAAGGTTCCGCTGGTCGATCGTGTTTCCATACAAATGAATTTAGAGTGTTATCCATTTATTCTTTATGGAATTTGAAAAAACAAAAGTTAAATCTACATAACAAGTCTATATCTAGCCCATGTAGGCGACGAAATAGACAAATTAAATTTATTTATATTAAATTATATTAAATTAAATATAATTTGTCTATTTCGCCGCCTACATGGGCTATAGACTTGTTATGTAGATTTAACTTTTGTTTTTTCAAATTCCATAAAGAATAAATGGATAACACTCTAAATTCATTTGTATGGAAACACGATCGACCAGCGGAACCTTAAGTAATATTTTTTGTGAGACCTATAGTTTGTCAGATAAACCATAAAAACCGTTTAAATCCTTTTTTCCAAGATGGCGACCGAGGGACAAGGGCTACAATCCTTCAAACCTGGATTTAACTTTAAAATGACCCCCCCCCCCCCTTGAAATTAAAAAAATAGCGTAGTCTGACAAATGCAATGTTAAAAAAAATTAACATTTCAATGGACTATAAATAGCTTCGAAGATTGGTAAACTTGTAATTTCCAAGTAACTTTCATGAGGAATCAAAAAAATATTATGGTTTAATAGGTTTTTGAGGTAAGGAATAGTAGAAGTTCTTTTGCCTAAAAAGTAATTTTAATCGGAAGTTCAATTGACAAAATAGATATTTTCGATTAAAAAAATCGCAAGTTTGCAAATGTTAAAGTTAGAAAAAAGAAGTTTTAATTTTTTTACTGATTCATTGTTATAGCTGAAAATTACAGTGGGGTTCTCAATTTTTTTAAATTAAACATAAAAAATGATCTTATTTTTATTTTAACATTTTGTGTAAGTTTTGGGGTGACACTTACAATATTCGCCCCGGGTGCCACCCATGCTAGCTACGCCACTGGTAGGGAGACAATAAAAATCGTAAAATAACATTATGATAATGCCAATAAAATTATGTTTTTTATATGTAGGTAGGTGTTAGTTTAAGATTTCATCATATAAAATGCTCTGTCATGATTTTTCTAAATGAATAGATTATTACAGAAAAACTAGGAAACGTTATATTACCAGATACGTAAGATTAAATTGGTAAGTAAGTATAATTATTTTGACTTGTACAGGGATATGTGTTCATTCTATTAATAATTACTTAAACGTAGGTACACCGTTTAAAATATTTATTTACAGCCTATTTTGTAATATACTTATTTTAACTTTTACTTAGGCTAAGTCTATGAATTCTACAGATAATTTCTTATCTAAAAATTGCACATTGTGTTTATTTTGTCTATCCTACATATCAAGGTAAGTACCTACTGATAAATAAACTGTCCTAATAATTACGTATAGTGTAGGAACACTGAGTAATTAAATACCCTTATGAGCATAATATAATATTTTTTTTATAAATAAATAAATCAGTGGTAGTCCAGCCAGAGGTTATTATACTCACGTCAAAAATATCTTCGACAGGAAATTTGCTTTGTCGTGGGGATTTTTTTCTTTTAACACAACTTTGGAATCCATTTTGAACTTAAAACTTTGTTAGGTAAGATACCTATTTGACAAATTTTAATAATATTAAGTACTTGTAATAAAATACAGTCAAATAATATAAATTAGCTAGATACAAAGAGTTATTTGGTTTCTAATATATCTCTGACTATTACGCATATAGGTGTTTATTTTTTTTATTTTAAATAGTTTTAAAGCAGTCAACACTTGTATTTAAAGCACTTTGGGCAGCTGTATTGCATAATATTCGAGGAACTTGTAGTTTTGTTTCACTGAGACCGCGGTTCACCGAACACGTTTACAATTATTGGAAACGTAAGGCACTGGGAACAATGACTATTGAAGTGAATTATAAACAAAGAAGTTGGCTTTTATAATGAAGCAATTTTTAGTGTTAAATCCCGGTATCAAGTATTGTTTGTATCACAGATAAAGTAATATAGATAAAAATGTTTCCACGGCGCAGATTAGGAGGCGACGATGTTCGGCTTCGCCGACAGCCGACGGACTGACTGTGTATTTGTGTCTGGACCGGCGCGCGGTGCGCGTGTAACGTGACGTTCCTACACAGTACTTTTAATTCCTATCACTGAATAAAGCTATTTATAAGTTAACTTCTACTGATACAGCTCCTCAAGTTAACAGTTCAGAAAAATCACAGTCATGACGATAAGGCATAAATTATGTCGTCACGGAGTTTTTTGAAGTTATACTTCTTTAGGCGCGTTATGAAAAAATGATGAGAGTGAAATTTTACAAAAGCGTCACACAAAATTCTCACGGGAGAAGTTGTTTAAATCTAAATTGAACTTTATTGATTGTGTTGACAATCCTTTTCCAGTCCAGAGTTTTTTGTCGGACGAGTATTTTGTCGGACGAGTTTTTTGTCGGACGAGTTTTTTGCCGGACGAGTTTTTTGTCGGACGAGTTTTTTGTCGGACGAGTTTTTTGTCGGACGAGTTTGTTGTCGGACGAGTTTTTTGCCGGACGAGTTTTTTGTCGGACGAGTTTTTTGTCGGACGAGTTTTTTGTCGGACGAGTCTTTTGTCGGACGAGTTTTTTGTCGGACGAGTTTTTTGTCGGACGAGTTTTTTGCCGGACGAGTTTTTTGTCGGACGAGTATTTTGTCGGACGAGTTTTTTGTCGGACGAGTATTTTGTCGGACGAACTTTTCGTCGGACGAGTTTTTTGTCGGACGAGTTTTTTGCCGGACGTTTTTTAATAATGCCAAAGAAGTATAACTTCTCACGCGCGTACATAAGTACACGCACCCATTTTTTTTATTCTATAGCTACTATTTTTTAGTTATTTTATTATAATTACGCTTCAGATCATCATAGCTGCAAATATTTGAAGTTTACTTCGTTTTAATGCAAATAAAGATAAACTAATTAACATTTTACGCTTTATGGTTATGACCCAATATACCCTTATAGGCGGGAAGATGTGTGCGCAAAAAACTACAGGTATACTTACCTAAGTAAAATAGTCGTATTGTTAAAATTTTGGTGAAGTATTTATACTAGACGTTATCTAGGGTTTGGCGG
The DNA here is from genome assembly GCA_907269075.1 of Idaea aversata. Taxonomy (NCBI): domain Eukaryota; kingdom Metazoa; phylum Arthropoda; class Insecta; order Lepidoptera; family Geometridae; genus Idaea; species Idaea aversata. The sequence goes on from OU026084.1 coordinate 9,301,637, forward strand.
GTGGGTCGGTTTTGGTAGACTGCATAGAAATGAACGATAATAATGTGTAGGTACGCAATTTTTGCATATTAAAAATATTAATCTCAAATTACAAAACCGTTTTACAATAGTATATTGATTGATAAAAATATATATCAGTTTTTCTCTTTACATAAAAGAAAATTCAGAGGTAATTTTGAAATTTGAATTTGGAAGTAGTTGACTAGCCGTTTGCGTTGCCTAGAAAGAAGGTCTCAGAACATGGAGCTAGCTCCATATCTCAGAATGTTTTCTGGTAGCTACAGCTGTTCTTCTGCCTTTACTCCACTACTCAAAAATAACCACCCTGTATAATTTATTAATGTAAATTGTAATCTATACTAATACTAGCGACCCGTCCCGGCTTCGCACGGTTATATTATGCATGTATTAAGTATACATATAAACCTTCCTCTTGAATCACTATCTATTAAAAAATACCGCATCAAAATCCGTTGCGTAGTTTTAAAGATTTAAGCATACATAGGGATATAAGGACAGAGAAAGCGACTTTGTTTTATACTATGTAGTGAGTAGTGATAGTGATTATAAAGCTGAAGAGTTTGTTTGTTTGAAGGCGCTAATCTCAGGAACTACTGGTTCAAATTGAAACATTATATTTGAGTTGGATAGTTCATTTATCGAGGAAGGCTTTAGTTAGGCATCACGCCGCGACCAATAGGAGCGCCGAATCAGTGGGAAATGTGGAAAAACGGGCAAAATTATCCATCTTTGGGGGCTTCCGTTGTTTGTTTGTTTGAACGCGTTGATCTCAGGAACTGCTTGATCGAATTGAAAAAATCTACGCTGCGACCAATAGGAGCGAAGCATGAGTGAAAACTGGTTGCAAAAACCATGCAAAAACGGGGAAAATTATTTATATTTGAAGGCTTCCGTTGCGTGCGCTGCGCAAACGGTTCAAGATACCCAAAAAATATGTATTTAAGAATTTTATTATTCCTCTCTAAATGAAATGTCCTAAAAAAATGTCCGAGACAGTAGGTATAAATGTCTATCTTTTAGAGATTGACTCCCCATAACCTTTTTATGGTAAATTAAAATTCAATGCAATTATTTGCCAAAGAGTTTTCTCAACATATAATATTAATCCTTATCGAAAATTTGTGGGGTGGTAGCTTAGAATCAGGAGAACCAGGTAGGAACCAGATTCTTTTTTTTTTTCGATATTCCCACGGGATCGGGACTTACGTGGGTGAAACCGCGGGGCACAGCTAATAGGTAGGCACTAAAAAGACAAATATAAATACCAACAAAAACAAAAATAATAAAATAATTAGTAAATAACTAAGTATAAACCGTACAAAATAAATACAAAATTAAGTATGTACTTAATAACTATTATCTACGACCCGCACCGGATTCGCACGGCTATATTATGCATGTATTATACATATAAACCTTCCTCTTGAATTACTCTATTTAAAAAAACCGCATCAGCAACCGCAAAAATCCGTTGCGTAGTTTTAAAGATTTAAGCGTACAAAGGGATATAGGGACAGAGAAAGCGACTTTGTTTTATACTATGTAGTGAGTAGTGATAGTGATACGAATGATTACAAATTAAATACATGTATGACTAGTTTACTACAATATAAAATAAGAATGCGTGGATGTTTTTAAACGATGTTGTTTTATTTATTTTTAAGGATAGGTAAATAATCTTAACCATAAGAGTAAAATTCAAAGCATGGTATATATGCATACTAGCACTATTTAAATCAAAGCATGGTATAATATATTATGCATAGGTACTTGCACTATTTATATAAGTACTCGGTACAATCAGGCAACTAAAGTGCAGACCGACTGTAGAGCTCCAAATCTGCTACTATTAGAATGTTTTCAACTCAAGCCAGTTTCTTAGGGCCTGCTTGAGGTTAAAGTTCATTTCATTTATTTGCACTAATTTGCCATGTTGTGTATAGTCTTTCAACTCATGAATTTATTAGAATAACATTATTAAAGTGAAAACATTCTAATAATAGTAATTTTACTATTATTATTTATTTATATATTGTATATTATATATATTGTAAATACTTACATCACGTATACAGGGTGAATTTTTACGTTGGCCTGCAGGGCTATATCAGTTCGATTAGTTTAGGATATAGCCCTGCAGGCCCACATTAAAAATTCACCCTGTATATTTACAAAAGAGAAATATATGTAAAAGTATTCTATCATTGTCTTGCTACCATGACATGGCGCTGTGTAGATTGTCCTGCAAAATTTATTAATAAATTTAGAACTCTACGGTGGGTGATGGGTCTGCAATTTGGTTGCCGCCTGTACATAATAAGTGAAATAAAATTATGACAAAGCTCTTTGTACTTTTCTAATATGTTGACTGTTAGATTCCTTTAATGCCTGTTCTAATTTATTTGTCAAATATAATAAGTTTGGTAAGTCACAATTTAACAGAATGTTACTGATAACATTTTGACAATGACTGGCTGCCTTTGCATTTTGAATATTCGAGTTGACATTTATCAATGATAGATGAGAACTACATTTTTTATCATCTTTATCATTGTTGAATTGCCCAAAGTTTTTAGGCATCATGATGATAAAATTCATTGTGATAATAGGTATTATTTGCTCGCTGTGATTTCTTGATGCTATCTGAAATTAACAGTTACACAATTAGTAGCAATATTTGCTGTCATAAGTTCTTAAGATTTGATAAGAATTAATGTATATTACACAATGTTACCTGAATTTCAAATCTCCATTGAAAATCTTGGTATGTAGGGTCCTTTTGTTCTAGCAGGTGCAAGGCTTCCGACAACTCTGATTTTTTAGCACTATGTAATTTAACGAGAACTTCTTGTTTATCATCAGAAAATCCAGCAATAGCCAGTGACGATTTGAAATCAGAATCTGATAGCTACAAATTACATAAAAATGCATAATTCACATAAGTACATATTATATTTGTAACTAGCTGCGCCCCGCGGTTTCACCCGCGTAAGTCACAATTTCCGTAGGAATATCGATATAAAAAGATATATGTAATAATCATCTCTCCAGCTATCTACTTACTAAGTTTCATCGCAATTAGTCTAGCTGTTCTCAAGTTATAAACGGTGTAACTAATACGAAGATGGATGTTGGGAGTAATGAGGATGGATAAAATAAGGAACAAGTATATTAGAGGCAGCCTGAAAGTAGCACCAGTTACTGAAAAAATAAAAAGGGAACCGCTTGAGTTGGTATAGACATGTGATGAGGAGAGAAGAGACGGTTGTGAACCATTGAGTGATGTGTATGAATGTAGAGGGATGGAGAGGAAGAGGACAACCTAAGAAAAGAAGGATGGAATGCGTGAGACAAGAAATGAGAGAGATGATTGTGAACTATGAAATGACAACTAGTATAAGTAAAAGGAAGAAGAAGACATACTGTGCCAACCGCAAATAAATTGGAGTAAGAGCAGGACACAGTGAGCATGCAACCAATCACTCTGGAAGTTTTAGGGGAGCCCGATGTTCAGCAGTGGATGTCCTGCGGCTGATATGATGAAGGGCAGAAAGAAGAAGTATGTAGCTATCAACTAAATACTTACATTATGTTTACTCCCTTCCACTATCAGATATATCAAGGCATATACAAGGTTTTGAACTTCATTGACCGAGATATTCAACTTTTCTGTTGACAAGATGTTTATCTTAAAATGTGCATTTGAAACTATTTACAAACAGAATATATTAGAGCAGCTTGATGTCTACGTGATCTAAGTATGTTGACCTACTTGACTTCAGAAATTTTAATATAGGTAAACTTTGTTTATAGTTTTCTACAAAAATAGGGAATTAATTTACACAACAAATACTTTTTTAGGCTCTCTTTTATCAACTGCTCCGACAGATGGCGCCATATGACGACCTCTGTGGCGCGTCGGGCGAACACCCGACTGCGACGCAGAAGGTTGCGGGTTCGATTCCCGCCGGGAACAAGTATTTATGCTGACCATAAATTCTTGTTTCTGGTTCTGGGTGTTTCCTATATGTATAATATGTATATATTAACAAAAAAAAAAAAGTATATAAGTAGTTTATCCGTTATCTGGCACCCATAACACAAGCACTAAGTTGCTTAGCTTGGGGCTGGATGGCGATGTAATATGTCCTGAAAAAAAAAAAATATAAAATATATCAAAAAATTATGAAGAAATCGCCGGGCCTGTCAGTTCTGCCAGCTGAGAGATAACTAATAAAGAACTTCTGTATAAAATTGCATTTTTCTACACCGTTTATCTCTCTCTCACTATTGTCATCAGTAAGTAAGTTCCTTTATTAGATGATTATTTGCTATAAGACAGGACACTGATTGGGTGCAGAAAGATATAATTAGAATTTTTGTATGGTATGTTGCAGTTTACACCCCAAAGGTGATCAAGCTGCGTATAGTTGATTTGAACTACTGCCAGCTTCATGTTTCTAGATCAGCAGATATTGCCTTAGTTGAAGTCTGTTTTACAATGTCCCAAAATAGATCTTTACAACAAACAATTATCAATTAATTTATACTATTTTACCAACCTGCTGCAATTTTGTATTTCCTAACATTGACTCCATTTGACAAATAGTCCAAAGCCAACTTACAGAAGTCAATCAAAACTGAAACAAGCATTTTGAAATTAAATTGCATACCTAGTCTAATCTTTTAGTCTAATCTAATAGTATATTGAAGTAGGTAGGTACTGAATAAATTCTGTAAAGGCTTTTACACATGTCCCAATTTGGTCGGGTCCGACATACAATTTGGTCGGGTGTACAACCAAATTGGGACGTGTGTATCGTGGTCGGGCAGACTTAATTATTATTAATTGATCAAATCGGATACGCCCACCCAATTTGGTTGTATCCGACCAAATCGGGACGTGTGTACGCATCGGACCCAACTTCGTGTTCGAAACAAACAAGTGTGAGTCGGACTCCCGCACGAAGGGTTCCGTATCATGTTGTATTTAAGCTCCACTTAATTTTTTTTCTTTTTTTAGTTGTTGTTGGTAAAGCGACACTAATGAAATACATAATCTGTGAAAATTTTAACTCTCTATCCATCACGATTCATGAGATACAACCGGATGACAGACGGACAGAAAGGCAGACAGACAGACAGACAGACGGACGGATTTACGGACGGATGGAACTGATAGACGGACGGACTGATGAACTGACAGTGAAGTCTTAGTAATAGTAACCGTTTTTCCCCCTGAGGAATGGAACCCCAGAAACTACTTAATGACCACGATGTGTATCAATGTACTCTCTGAATAGTATCCGACCAAATCGTAGCGTGTGTATCGATACCCAATTTGGTTGTGTCAATTTGGTCGGGACCACCAAATCGTAACGTGTGTAAAAGCCTTAAGTATTTCAAGTGCTTACCAACAAAAGTCTTTGTTATTAATTTTTATGAAGGAATGTATATCTATGTACATAATACATTCAAAAGTGTTTACCTTGAGCAGAATATTGGTGTAGTAGCTTTAAATGTTCTTTTTGTAATTCGCTTATAAGTATAATCATTGTTTTATGCTGGAATTATCAACTGAAAATAAGAAACAACAATGTCGAGTTTATTGGAAGGGAATACGTATGTTTCTTTTACATTACATCGATGATTAATAACACAAGTTCAATAATATTTTTTCTATTTTTCGGAACCCTTTTAATGTGCCTACCTATAAATTTGCAAAGCTTTTACAAAGATAAAAAAAATAAATAATAAGCTCAAAGATTATGTTCGGAACTCTCAAAACAAATCTAATAATCTAATCTTTTTCTTTATTTATTTCTTCGAAGAGGAAGGCAAAGAGCTTTTGGTACTTTTGACGTATACAGCCCCGTCTGACGTGTTAGTTCTTTTTTCTTTCTTTCTTTTTTTTGAATTAAAGATGACTTAAATCGCCTTGTTTTGGCTGAGTTATTGCATTTTACGAATAATAATTCTTATTTGGAGTTTCGTAGCAACGAGAAATTGATGCAAATATTTACAATTGCAAAAAATGGAGATTAGTTAACACTGGCTGTATGTGGTAGTCGAAGACACGGGTCGAAGATAATAACTTTGACACTGCAAAAAAAAATTGTGAGTCCATCACACACGTCAACAAAGAACTGTCACTGTCAACAAATTCATGTCAAATTCCGCTTACAGACGGAATTTACACGACGTTTTTCAGTTTATAATTTTGTCGTAGGTAATTTGTAATGTTTCTTGGACAGAATTGAATATAATAGATAGAAAAAGTGTGCTACAGTTAATGGTTGAAATATTATTGGAACAATATGGCTTTGAAAAAAGTCAAAGGAAACTTCGAACGAATGTTCGACAAAAATCTTACGGATTTAGTTCGAGGGATCCGAAATAACAAAGATAATGAGGTACATAAATTGATTTCTAATAAGCTTTTACTCTCTTTCACATTGATAGGGCTTGACATATCCTAGAATAATAATTGAGAAACGCCTTCGAAAGAAAGTGTGTCAACTGGGCGATCATTTCAGCCTTCTAACTCGCCTTTTTGATTTATTTCCTACAACTTCTATAAAGTTAATTTACCATAGAAGTAAGTATCGTATACATCTGTGACTTTAAGCGTGGATACCAATAAACATAATTATAGGATGCTTTACGCTATTCACCTGGATGAACCTTCACCATGCCGACGAATTTTTGAATAAGCTACCTCCCTAATTATGATTGCTATTATGATTATTTTCTTCTAGGCAAAATATATAGCACAATGTATGGAAGAAATTAAAGTGGAGCTGCGTCAAGATAATATCGCAGTTAAAGCTAATGCTGTTGCCAAACTGACCTATGTAAGTATGAAACATAGATTATAATTAATGTAATGTACAATTTGTGACAAATACCTACCAAAACACAAGTAATACAACAATAAGTAAGAGCTATTTATCAATTCAAGTGTTTGATTGATAACATCCTGTAAATATTGTGTTTAGATTACAAACAGTAACAATATAGTAATGTTCAATCAATATAAAACGCTGGTACGGTCACGTCTTGCGAAAACCGGCTAGTTACGTGGGGAACAAATGTCTTGCCATGGCGCCTCCGCCGGGCCGTGGCAGACTGGGTAGACCCAAGAAGTGCTGGCTTGACGTCGTAAAGGGTGATATGCGTGCAAATGGCCTTACTTACCAGGATGCCGAAGATTGTGCGAAGTGGAGGCGTAAAAGTAGGAAAGCGGACCCCGGGCTCCTGAGAGGGATGCAACCGGGAACATCGCTCGGATGATGATGATCAATATAGTAATGTATATCTTGTTACAGCTTCAAATGTTGGGATATGACATATCATGGGCAATATTCAATATTATAGAGGTCATGAGCTCAAATAAATTTACTTACAAACGTATCGGGTACTTAGCAGCTAGTCAATCATTCCACGCTGACTCTGAGTTACTGATGCTCACAACAAACATGATCCGGAAAGATTTAAATGCTCAAAACCAGTATGAAGCAGGGCTAGCTCTTAGTGGCCTCAGCTGTTTCATATCCCATGATCTTGCTAGAGATCTGGCCAATGATATAATGACACTGGTTAGTATATTGGTAAAATATTCAAATTATTCTAAGATTCTTTATTAAATATTCATGATATAATTTGTTGAATATAGATGAGCTCTACTAAACCATATTTGAGAATGAAAGCAGTATTAATGATGTACAAAGTGTTTCTGAGGTATCCTGAAGCTCTCAGACCGGCTTTCCCGAAACTTAAAGAAAAATTGGAAGATCCTGACCCTGGTTTGTATTTATGAGTAATTTGATTTCTTCTCGATTTTTAATATGAATTCTTGGCTTGTTTCTTTATACAGTAAATTGTATCAACAACCTATTTTCGATAAGTAAATCTATAAAAAAAAGTCTCATCTCAAAATCTCTATAACTATAACATCTATGGGTCAGAAACTTGGCATGGAGGTTCTAAGAATTTTTTGGAAATCAACCTTGAACGGGGTAAAGATGGCTGTTAGAGTTTATAGTTCTATTATGTATTCTATTATTTTTAAACAGATAATGTATAAAACCGCGGGGCGCAGTTAGCATTTATACTATTTATATCTATATTAATATTATAAAGCTCAAGAGTTTGTTTGTTTGAACGCGCTAATCTCTGGAACTAGGTACAGATTTGAATTGAAAATTTTTTTTTGTGTTGGATAGTCCATTTATCGAGGAAGGCTATAGGCTACTTTTCATTTTGATATTCCCACGGGATCGGGAATTACGCGGGTGAAACAGCGGGACACAGCTAGTAGTTTATAACTTTAGGGATCCATACCTCAAAAGGTAGAAAAAGTTACCCTTATATGATCACTTTCTTCTCCATCTGTATTGTCTGTATGTCTGTCACCACCAATTTTCTCAGGAACTGATGAACCTAGTAAGTTTTTTGAATACTTTGTGAAATTCTTTACAGGCGTGCAATCCGCAGCAGTAAACGTAGTATGTGAACTTGCTAGAAAGAATCCTAAAAATTATCTCTCATTAGCTCCTGTTTTCTTCAAATTGATGACAACATCTACAAACAATTGGATGCTGATTAAAATCATCAAACTGGTGAGTGTAGTGTTGTTTACATTATATAAATAAGAGACACAGATTCAGTTGTTGTGTAATAAAATTGATAACAGTATTACCACCCATTTTAACTGGAGATAATAATGATACCTAAATTGGTAATCATTTTGTGATTCCATTGCATATTAATATACAATTTGTATGATTGATGTATACTAATCTGTTTTTATTAATCTTTCTTAGGTCATGGATGGTTAAATTGATACTTTACAGGGTGAATTTTTTAAATAGGCCTTCAGGGCTATATCCTAAACTATAAGATAGCGAAAAATGCTGAAAAGAGTTGCATGTCCAATTTTGACAAAAACTAAAACCTCATATAAAAAACTCAGCCTGTATAATTAACCATACAATTTTATTTTGTTATTCAAAAAACTTGAATATATGCTTGACTTTGCTGCAAGTTCGCAACGCTTTATGTGCGCAACGATTGTAATTGATGACGCACTTAAAGATAGCGTAAATTAATAATATCCATTAACTGGCCAAGTGCGAGCCAGACTCGCGCACGAAGGGTTCCGTACCTAACATTATATTCTGTTTTTAGTATTTCTTATCGGTAACAGAAATACATCATCTGTGAAAATTTAAACTGTCTAGCTATCAAGGTTCATGAGATACAGCCTGGTGACAGACAGACAGACCGACGAACAGTGGAGTCTTAGTAAAAGGGTGCCGTTTTTACGCTTTGGGTACGGAACCCTAAAAACTTTTGCAAACGAACTGACCATACATTAAAAAACTATTTTTACAGTTTGGTTTAATGACACATTATGAACCAGACATTGGAAGGAAAATAACACAAAGCCTGATTGATCTAATTTGCAGGTACACTTTAGTAACAAGAGTTTGCCAAAAGCTAGTACCATTCACCACACCTCACTGTCAAAAATATTGTACAATACCAAATACTTATAAATACGTAAAGAATGTAGTTGGAATATTATAACATTTATAATGATTAGAGATTCGTTTTTAGGATCTGACTTACTGCCAATTTGTCAATGAACTATGTCTATAATATATTAATTATTGGTAACCTATGTGACAAACAAGAAAACTCTACATATAAATAAAAATAAAAAAAATGATGTATAAATCATTATTAATTAAATATCATACATAATATTCCAACTGACAAAACACAGACAACACTGACTAGCACATGTTTATCACATTTTATATTATTTGCTGCAGAGCAAATCAGAAGGATCAAAAAGAGTAAAATGGAAGACTCTCATTTCATTTTAGTTTATTTGTTTGCTCCCACATAAGCTAGTCTTATGTAGTTTCATTGTGTTTGTTGCAGTTCGGTGCCTTAACTCCATTAGAGCCACGGCTTGGCAAGAAACTGATAGAACCTTTAACTAATTTAATACATAGGTGAGTCAATTTTTATTGACGAATGTGGCAACACTGAATATCGTTTGTCGCTTTGCCGTCGCGCGCCGCTCTTTCTGCTTAGGAAAAACAACATTCATTTCCCTGAATCTTATTAGGGTTGAATTATTATTGGAAAGTTCAAAATGTATTTTATAAGTTGGAAAACAACAGTAATTTCCTTGTATCTTATTAGGATTCAATTATTATTGGAAAGTTCAAAATTTATTTATAAGATGCAATCAAAGTATTTGAAAGGAAACTTATGGCTTCACTGAAGACTAATTCTGAAATTATATTTTGAGTTAAAAATAATATGTTTTGCGTTTTTATCATTGATTAGTATTTTTATACTATTATAAAATAGTTTCTGCAATACCATAGCTTTTTAATTATTTCTATTTTATTTTATGAATGCTTTCTATAGCACATCTGCTAAAATGTAGCACTAGACAATCTTAGAGTATATGTAGTTTAATTTAATTATTTTACAATAATAGAGAAATGGCTATGACTATTCTGCACTGGAACACTAAATTGCACTGTGCTATGTGCACTAAAAATTAATATGCAGGTATAATTCGTACAACTTTCTAAATTATTTCGATATTAATTTTTTTCGTGTAGTGATGTGGCTAACACTAAAGTTAGCGCATTGAACTTGACCTAACGACTGCTAGTAAAGATATAAACAACCAGAACTTAAGACTTCCGCCTGTTACGCAGATGGTTGTGGGTTCAATTCCCACCTCGAACAAATATTTATGTACAGATATTGGTTTCTGGTCTGGGTGTTTCTATATATATTAAGCACCTATATATTTACAAAAGAATAGTAAATATTCTATCCGTTTTCTGGCCACCATAACACAAGCCTAGTTGCTAAGCTTGAGGCTATAGATGGCGCTGTGTAAAATGTTCTTTAATATTTCTTTATTTTTACTTAATTTTCCTTGAGGAATGTAGTTTTGATGTTTTATGAACATAAAAACGTTCCATAAATTCCACTGGTAGTGATAATTGAAAAAAAATAACTCCAAGTATCCCTACCAGTGGGATATGTCAATTGGGATATATGGAACAGGGGATAAAAACGTATAATAGATATATTGCGTCCTCGTTGAGCGTTTACGAATATTTCCAAGACGTTGACGTCCTTGAAACCACTTACACTGTCTCACACAGAGAAAACTCTGTTATATTTTTTAAATAATATATTTTTCTTTAACTATTCTTGTATTGTGTGTAGCACGTCAGCGATGTCCCTGTTATACGAGTGTATTAACACTGTGATAGCTGTTCTGATCAGCATTAGCAGCGGGATGCCGGGGCACGCAGCTTCCGTTCAGCTGTGCGTTCAGAAACTACGGATACTCATTGAAGATAGCGATCAGAATTGTAAGTTGATTGATGCGTTACTACATTTTCTGCTCTGTAGTTTTATCTGGGTGAAAATACCGAGAAAAAGTTATACGTAAAGTTATAAGTATATATTTACAAAAGAAAAATATTTAATTAGTATATCCGTTGTCTAGCACACATAACACAAGTCTAGTTACTTAGCTTGGGACTAGATGGCGATGTGTGAAATGTCTTGCAATATTTATACATAAACTTTCTTAGACGGAAGCGGAATGTAAAGGGGTCACTTAATTTTCATTAATTCCATGACGAAACTAAACTTAAATAGTCAATACTGAAAAATAGTCAAAGTCAAAATTCTATATTCATTTAAAATCATACAATTTGCGTGAAATCACATTGAGGAAGGCCGACCAATGAGAATTTTGTGATAGACTTTATTTGTACAACACAGGAAGACACGGAACACGATATACACAAAGTAAACTAAGAGCTAGAAAGCAAAAGTTGCCTTATCGCTTTAAGCCATTTCTTCCAGGCAACCTTTAGATGGAAAAGAACTGATTAAGCTCACAAATCTGAATATGACGGATGACGAAAGCGAAATATGACGGATGTGCCTTAAACCTGCTAATATTTGAAAACTTATGTTTCAGTGAAGTACCTAGGTCTGCTAGCTATGTCCAGAATACTCAAGTCTCACCCGAAATCGGTTCAGGCACACAAGGATCTCGTGCTCGCTTGTTTGGATGACAAGGACGAATCCATCAGGCTACGCGCCTTAGGACTCTTGTATGGAATGGTAAGATACTTTTTACTCAAATAATTTTTACTTTAAGTGTATCTTAAACTCATAATCCTACTAATATTATAAATGTGAAAGTTTGTGTTTATTACTCCTTCCCACAAAAACTACTGAACCGATAGTGATGGAACTCGGTATATAAATAGCTGGAGACCTGAATTAACACATGGGCTACTTTTATCCCGATGGGATCGGGACTTACGCGTGCGATTCTAGGAATAAATGAATTTGAATTTGAATTCGAAACCGCGGGGCGCAGCAAGTTAATAATCTGTTAGTGAAAAATTATCCTTATAATGAGAATATAAAGCATATTTCAGTAAAAAAGACTTGTCAAATTGTTATGTTGACTCAAGTGGTTAAAAACCTTTAATTAAAATTCCAAAATAAATTACTGTATTTATACTTTGCCCCAGTTACTGACTATAAGTAATTGAAATATTTAAAATTGCTGCTGATCATGTAACCATAACCTCTAAATGAACCAAGTACTTGAAGGCAATATTTACGTATGTGCAGTATGGTCAAGATGTATGTTAATGAGCCAGTCATTGTAGCATTATGCATGAGGGTCTTAATGTTCAAGTGTCTAAATGCATCAGGGTCTAATTGTTACAAAAAGGAAGAAAGAAGCGCGAAATAATTATTGATCAAAATTGGATAATACTGCAAATGATTCAAACTCCGTAAAAAATACTAAAATATTCTATTCACGATTAACCGTCCCCTTAACGATCCCCCTACGGAAAACGGTCCCCCTGTCAAGAACTTTTCTGAACGAGAACGCTCGTTCAGACGACACGCACCTGCCACGCGCACCACACGCGTACAACTCGCTTTGAAATTTGTTGTAGTGATAATTTGAGTCTTATGACACATCAATAGAGAGTAGTCCTTGAGTGCGAGAGCCTGGCTGCATACCGGTCTAACTTACTTGGCAACCCAACAATACTCCAAAGGGCGTGCGAAGACTCCAGGAGGATTCTGTGCTTGTGGTCGGTGCTGGGTTGGCTGGAGTAGTAGTCAACGATCACGCATAAATGGGCAGAGTAATGTCTACGTGCAGAAATCGGAGCCCCCTAGCCCTACCTATAACAACAGTATAATAAATTATGCATCTAACCATGGTATAATCTTCCCCAGGTATCCAAAAAGAATTTAATGGAGATAGTAAAAAAGTTAATGGTCCACATGGAGCGAGCGGAAGGCACGCTCTACAGAGACGAGTTGCTGACCCGTATGATCGAGATATGTTCGCAGAACAACTACCAACACGTTGTCGACTTCGAGTGGTATGTCACGGTGTTGGCTGAACTCACTGAGATGGAGACCAGTGCTAAACATGGTGAGGGAAATGGGAGTTTATGTGTGTGCTGTTTGGGGTGAGGTTGATGTGGCTTTATATTTATTGACACTGGAATTCATAGTCGGGGGATGAACTGATGATGAGGGATGGTTTTTGGGGGACTGCCCCCAAAAACCATCATTCAGCATTCACCTAGAGGCTGAATGTTGAATCAATCTTCTTTGTCTTTCATAAACAACTAAAGAAGAGGCACCTAGCTGAACAGAGTTTCACGCGTGTTGTCTATGAACATTCACTCACTTTGTCTCACATTACGAAACCTGAAAACATCATGTTGCATAACATCGAAGTGCTGTCAACACAAACAACAGAGGTGGTATGGGTAGGCCTCTGTTCGAACTACGTCTTAGCTCGTTTCCAAAAAGAGGTGACATAGCTGAGTATGACATAGCTGAGTATGGTTTCCTTTGTAAATCGTTATTGTCGACGAAACTCCAATCACTGTAGAATTCAGTGGGATTAAGGTGGTTCCGAATATATCACTTGGGCACTGATATAATCCGCATATCTTCCAGTGCTTCATCATTTATTAGATCATTTTGAAGCCTCAAATCATTTTCCACATCCATTTTATAAGAAGACTGTATATTTATTATGTTTTGTAGTGATTTTTACGGCACAATAATATTTACGATAAACCAAACTTCGGAATAGGGGACTGTTAAGAGAAAGGAATTCGGTCATTCAGCATTCAGCCCCTGACATCTGTCAAATTGGCGGTGTTTTTTGTCTATGAAATGCGTAGAGGTTTTATTTGTCCCACAGCGCTTGAATCGTCCCCTAGGGGAGCCCCTATCTTGACTATGAATTCCAGTGTTAAGTATCCTTCTGTAACCTTGACGATCGGACAACTAAAATAAAAGTCATGGTTGCATTGGATGTTTACTCTGTGTACTTATAGAACATAGTATCCGTTTAGCGCTTGGTCGATTTAAACCCCAACCTTTTATGTTGCAGGCGGGTTGCAACATAAAAGATTGGGGTTTAGATTCCGGATTCCCACTATGCAAAAAATAATTTTATGCATTTCAGATATTTGTTTATGATCTTGTTACGTCCGTATGTATTTATATGCATTATCTATTGTGGTGCCATACAACGTTTGTTTGTTTTGGAGCCAAATGGTTCTGAGTGCAATTTTATGACATATATATTTTCTCAGGTTGTATATTGGCTGGTCAGTTAACGGAGGTGGGTGCTCGCGTAGCGGGAGTGCGCGAGTTTTGCGCGCGTGAGTGCGCGACGCTTGTGGCACGTGCAGCTGCTGCGCCGCCCGGACCCGCCTCTAGGGAGGTGTTGTATGCTGCAGCGTTTGTGCTTGCCGAATATTGCCAGTAAGTACTGTGCCGCTGCCTTTGTGTGGCGCATCCCGTCCGCAAGTTTCCATCGTTTCCAGACTCCAACTTTACCTAAAATGTACGGTCGGCTGCATAACTGCAGACCCTCCTTAGAGCTTCAAAACGGCTGAAATAATAACGTTTTCAACACAAGCAAGATTCTAGGCACCTGCTTTAGTTAAAGTTTAGAGTCTGAACTCATTTATTTATCAAACAAAAATTATTAGAATGAAAACATTCCAATAATAGTAATTTTAGAACTCTACGGTGGGTCTGCAATAATGCTGCTGACCGTACACATTGGGACTTACAAGATGGAACAACGGTTCGTAAATACAGAGACACTTTGTTTACAAAACATTTAGGTGACACAACGACGATTGCCTGATTAATTAGATTTAGATAAGATTGATTAGAAAGATTTTATTCATTTTTTTTTATTTTTAGAGAAGAGAGCGTAATGCGCGAGTCAATTTCCCCGCTAATGCTATGCGCGGGAGTAGGGGGAGGCACGATGCGCGCTCGCGCTGTGTGCGTGCACGGCGCGCTCAAACTGGCCGTCAAGCTGCTCAGTATTTATGAGAAACGAGGCGATGTCGATGCTGCTCTCTCGGTAACTACATTACATACTTCGACCTAGCGACCATTTAACGATCTCTTTCAAATAAGTACTGTTGACATAGGTATAGAGTCCTAGGGATAGAGCAATATGCATATTCCAAATGTCCAAACAAATGTATATTCCAAACCGGCGAATGTCATATGCCCCAATACTCAAACGACTCTCAAATATTTGGGGGTCCCCTAAATATTTTAGACGACCCTATCCTCACACACAAACACTTAAATCACTCCACTTAAATGTCAATTTAATCGCCCCTTAAGATAAATAAATAAATAAATATTGCAGGACATTCCACACATCGCCATCTAGCCCCAAGCTAAGTAACTAGACTTGATTTGTAAATATATACTTATAATACATAGAAACAACCAGACCACAGACAAATATCTAAGCATAAATACTTGTCTGAGCCAGGAATGGAACCCGCAACACTGTGTTTGGCAGTCCGGCATGGTGACTATTATGCCGACTCGTTCGTTCGATCGTTATGTTTGATGGCATATCGCCCGAATACTGAAAGGCTACTTATCTTGGGTCGTCAAGATAAGTAGTACAAAACATAACGATTTTTAGGACATGTCAATTTCCTTACGATGTTGTCCTTTATTATGAAACCTTTTGTGTAGGTTCTCCGTGAGAGTATAGCGGGCATGCGACCTCTGCTTAGCAATGAGGACATGGAAGTCCAAGAGCGGGCACACAATGCAAGCGCTTTGCTGTCGCTAGTGCTGCGGCGGCTTAGTGCCGACGACGAGCTGTTGGCAGACGCAGCGCCGCAAGTGGAAACTGTAGGCGAGCTTGTACAACATGACAGGTAATTGAATAGGGTAGGGTAGCGAGATGTGTAACAGATATTTGAAATCATGTTGACGCGGGGTTCTCTGTATGGTTTAAAGTGAAGTTTGAAGGAGTTGGCGAAATTGAAATGCTCAAAATTTTTAGTCCTAAGTGGAGTTTGAACCTATAGTCTCCGCTTCAGCGTTGTGGTGCTCAGCGGAGCTACGCATCACATTTCGGCGAGTCGAAATTACGAAAAGCTTTCTTTTTATTTACGAGTGTGGATTTAACACTAAAAATAACATTATATTAAACATTTTTTCTTTGATTTAATTTCAGCAATGGCTTGGAAAAAGAGGAAAGTGCGACCGAATCGAAACCGCAAGCATTCAGCGGCGGACTCATTGACGAATTGGCGGACTTGTTCGAGGGAGAACTAAAACCTGTCGCGCCTAAAGCTCAGAGGAAGGTGCCCATGCCGCTTGAGTGAGTTTTTTTTTATAACATACTAGCTGTCCCGGCAAACGTTGTATTGCCATATACAAAAAAAAAACTAAAGAAAATAAAATGATGTTCGATTCTCAGACCTAACGAATATACACAAAAAAATTCATACAAATCGGTTCAGCCGTTTAGGTGGAGTTTGGCAACTAACACCGCGACACGAGAATTTGATATATATAAGGTACTGCATGTGACTTTTTACACATTATTCCCTATTTTTTAATTATTTATAGGCATGTATAAGTCAATGTTTGATCATATTCTCCTCTGACGGTAAATGACGATACGGTCTAAGCTTACCTAGAAGATACCAAAAAAATATACTGAAAAGCAGTGCGAGCACACAGCCGTAACTGCGGCCGAAATTGCGTAATTTGCTTACCTATGAAATCAGTCGTCGTAAGTCGGTTTATTAAATTTATTATTTCATTTGTTTTTAGTCTGAACCTGGAACAGTTCCTGTACTACGACCATTGGTCGTCTGAGAGCTCTAGTTCCGAGGACGAAGGTGAGGGCGCTGTGTTCGCGGCGCCGCAACAAGACGTCCGGCCCACTGCGCAGTTCACGCCTGAAGAACTCGATATGGTGAGATATACGAACGCGTTGAAGTCGAAAATGGTTCTAATAGTTTTCGAACATGTTGTCTAAATCTAATTTTTTTTGCCATTTATTACCATCTAAAAGAACTTAAAAAACATTCAGTACTTAACCTAGCACAGCGAAACCACTAAGCTATAAATTACGTGTCACGTTGTTTGTGCGTGATGGACTCCTAAACTACTTAACCGATTTTAATCAAATTTGCACACCGTGTGCAGTTTGATCCAACTTGAAAGATAGGGTAGCTTACATCTTCATTTATCCCGATATTCCCACAGTATCGGGAGTTACGCGGGTGAAACCGCGAAGCGCAGCTAGTAAAATATAATTTAAACCAAATGCACTCAGGAGTATTGATATCAACTTCGAAGCAAATCACCCCTACAATAACTTCTACCCCTTTGTAACCCCGTTAGGGGATGAATTTTAATAAAATACGAAGCAAGTCTTCCGTCAATTCTTAAAGAATGGTTATGCAAAATTTTAAGTAGATTGGAGCAAAGAATTATGTTGTCCACTACCTTAATCCCCCTGTTTCACCCCCTAAGAGGTAGAAATTTGGAAAACCTTTCTTATCGGATGCCTACGTTATACAAAGAATACACCCTCCAAGTTTCAGATCTCTACGATCAGCGGTTTAGGCAGTGCATTAATTCGTCAGTCAGTCAGTCATTCAGCAGCTTGATTCACAAACCATCGCAAGGCTACCGAAACGAAAAAAAATATTGCTGCTCTTTCACTCCCTCGACTTTTGACGTGTTGCCATCCTTTTTTTTAGGTTTATTCGTTTCAGTAGCCTTTTGATGGTTTGTGAATCAGACTGCAGGACGATATGGTCTTTGAGATATGGATTTAAGTTGTTGAAACCGCGTGACGCAGCTAGTTTAATATACATATAATATCGTTTATGGTAATAGCTACGCGAGGCTCGCCGCCAAGAGCAGGCGAACAACCCGCACTACTTGAAGGACGACTCGCCGCGTCTCTATCAACAGGAGGACATTCCCGTCGCCGAGATAGCACTCGAAGTACCACTTCAAGTTCATAGTGAGTACAGCATTACATGAATTATTATGTTATATGGATTTACAGGTGATTAAAGGATACTGTAATAATAATCCAAACCCAAGTTATGAGGGTTCAAAAAACGACGAAGCGCTTCGAGAAAAGGTGGGATTCCCTTGCGCTTAAATCGAGCCGCCTTTTTGGGCTTGGGTGCTTATACTCTCAGTTCCTTAACGATACCAAAGTCCTTTAAAATGAAATAGACCGGTTAAATATATGCCCGAAAAAATGCAAAAATAATTCTACACTAATATTATAAAAGCATAATAATTGTTTTGTTTGTAATGAATAGGTTTCGAAACTACAAGATCGCTTTTTATAGAACTTCGTATGTGTATAGACACATTAGGTTGTGGAGTACAGTAAAAAAGTAGACTTTGTTACTTTTTATCCTGGTTTGCCGGGGGGCCCTTCTTGTTTTGATATAATTTAAGATCCTTTGCAATAAAAGTATAGGTAGTGTAAAGTATTAACACTTTTACTTATAGATAAATCGTCTCGGCAGCGTTCGAACTAGCTACCTCTTAAAGTTATTCCAAATGGGTTATTTACCATTTTTATTGAGCGGCCTCTTGTTTTTTCGCGACAAGTTCGTTCACCGATCCGCCATGTGAATGAATCCGATCGCAACGAATTAATTAAAGGCTTCCTTTTTGTTTTCAGCTAAGAGATCTGACAAGTACTTATTATCAAGAGAGAATTCTAGCAAGAAGAATAAAGAGAAACGGCCTTCGAAGAAACGGAAGTCAAAAAAGGATAAACCTGTGATTGAATCTGATAGCGAAGGTATAGTTTTCATCCATCTATACTATCACTTCACTATCACTACATAGTATAAAACAAAGTCGCTTTCTCTGTCCCTATATCCCTTTGTATGCTTAAATCTTTAAAACTACGCAACGGATTTTGATGGGGTTTTTTTAAATAGATAGAGTGTTTCAAGAGGAAGGTTTATATGTATAATACATGCATAATATAGCCGTGCGAAGCCGGGGCGGGTCTTTAGTAATATTATAAAGTTGAAGAGTTTGTTTGTATGGTGTGGTTTCACACACTGGTTCGAATTAAAAAAACATTTTTGCGTTAGATGTCATCCCGCGACGACCAATAGGAACGGAACATCAATATGGCAACTTATAAAAATATATGTGAAAAATTATTCCTATTAAAAGCTTCTGTTGCGTGCGCAAATATTGTATTAAGAAATTGTTCCTCTTTTACAATACAATTATTAATAATTATAAGTTAAGTATAATAATTATTTGATACACTATTGAGACACTTATATACAGCCAAAACACAATAATTAGATGCCATGTTTCGGGATTATTAATCAAGAACAATACATTTATTCGCAATAAAGGACTTACTTTCAGTGAGTCTATGGACTAAATAAACTATAAAATACAAAAAAAACCAAGGGGTATTAAAACAATAAAACTAGAACTATCCTACTTCCTACTAATATTATAAATGGGAAAGTTTGTGTGTATGTATAATTGTAACTCCTTCATGCAAAAACTACTGGACCGATTGTGATGAAACTCGGTATCTACATAGCTTAGCTGGAGACCTGGATTAACACATATGCTTTTTATCCCGGTATTCCCACGGGATCGAGAGTTACGCGGGTGAAACCGCGAGGCGCAGCTAGTAATGAATATTATATCCTTCCATTTTACTCGTAGTAGTTTGTTCAATGACTTATTATTCCATAATGGTGTGTTATAGAGGAGGTATCAGCGCGACCAGTGGTTGAGTCTGGCGGGGAGCTCCCCGAGGGCGCGGCGCCCTCTGATGACGAGCAGCCTCCGCCTCGCGACGACCCGCACACTGCACTCGATCTCGACCTTGACCTGTGAGTACCTATCTATACAAATAAAATGCTTTATCCTGACTGACTGATGGATCAACGCACAGCCTAAACCGCTGATCATAGAGACTTGAAACTTGGAGGGTGTGTTCTTTGTATGACGTGCATCCGATACGAAAGGAGAGCCCTTAGGGGGTGGCCCTAAGGGGGCAAAGTTTGTATGGGACAACGTGATTCCTTGGTCCAATCCCATTAGAACCATTTTCGACTTATACGCAGACGAAGTTGCGGGTAAAAGCTATCTCACAAATAATTCACCGGATGGTTCTATTTTAGCACGCTTTGGACAATATACTGATTATATCAATAGTATTAATGAATATATGGCGGTGGTAGTACAACTGAAAAATATGATGACTATACTCTTTATTGTAAATTATAAGTATAGTGGTAGATAGTTTGACTTTCATTTCGAAATCGTGGGTTTGATCAAGTTCCATGCAGAAATGAATTTAGGAAAAATGTTAATTGAAATTTCTCTTACGGTGAAGAACATCGATATATTGACGAGTTCTTTCCTCTAGACACGGTCGAGTAAGCTGAGAGGGATGGGTAATGGGCAAGCGTTCTCCATCCAATATACCCCAGGCACTGTAGCGCCCTAAATAACATGGATGCTGGCGGTGTAAATCATCTAGATTACATGAAAATGAAATTATTTGATGTTAATTGAAATTATTTATTTCAGACATGCAGCCAATATTTGCATATTTCCACTTAGGCATCTGGTTCTATTTCTTTGCTATGTAAAAATCATAGTTAAGATTTGTGCAAAGTAAGTCGTAATTTCAGTTTGTTATCGTTCCCTTTCCAGGCCTTTACGGGAAGATGAATTGCTCACATCTAGAATACACCAGTACCCCGCGCCCGACGCCGGCCTCCTCGACAAACCCAAGTCCAAATCCAAAAAGAAGTCAACCGACAAACAGACGACCGAAAAAACAAAGAAGAAGAAAGATAAAAAATCTAAAACTAAACAAGTCGATTTGATACCTGATTTAGAGAAGAACGATGCGGCTGGTAATTTCCTAGAGCCCAAATCGAATGGCAAGAAAAAATCCAAGACAAGCAAATTAGTTGACGGAGAAACGATTCCAGACGCGGTCACAAAGACTGATAAACATAAGAAATCTAAGAAGAAATCTGATGATAAAACACCTAAGAAGAAAAAATCCACTAAGCAAGGTAAGGTTATTTCTTAAACACTGATTTATCCGAATACTTATTGTAATTTAAGCATTTATTCATATTGCTAACTAGCGACCCGCCCCGGCTTCGCACGGCTATATTATGCATGTATTATACATATAAACCTTCCTCTTGAATCACTCTATCTATTCAAAAAAACCGCATCAAAATCCCTTGCGTAGTTTTAAAGATTTAAGCGGTCAAAGGGAAATAGGGACAGAGAAAGCGACTTTGTTTTATACTATGTAGTGATAAACTGGATACAAAGAAATAAACATTATTACAGAAAACTACAAAAAAAAAACTCTAAAAAGTCAACAGAAAATAATATAAACACGGAAATCTAGAGGGCTATAGAGAGAGCAACCTTCGGACTATACGTGCTGAATCTAACCCTTGATCTAACCGTCAAGGGGGAGCCTTATTTGATGACTTAAAAGTCCATTTTAGGGTTCCGTACCCAAAGCGGGGCCCTATTATTAGGACTTCTCTGTCCGTCCATCTGTCTGTCACCAGGCTGTATCTCATGAACCGTGATTACTAGACAGTTGAAATTTTCACAGATTATGTATTTCTGTTGCCATTCTAACAACAAATACTAGTACTGAAAATAAAAAATAAAGTAGGGCTCCCATACAATATCGACTCGCACTTGGCCGGTTTTTATACTGTAGTAAAGTGTTTTTTATTAAATTCACGTTTTATTTATTTTCAGACAAACATGAAACTAAAGTTGGATACGAAGAAGCATTAGGTATATCAACTCCGAGTAAGGAGGTCGTATAGTGTAAATAATATAATTATCTACAATAATTACTTATTATAATAATTGTCTCGTCGCGTTTCTCATGCTATCTCAGTGCAATTGTTGATTTTGAACAATTAGTTATATGTTTATTATTATAAATTAGTTCCAATTTTGCATTAGTTATTTTGTTTTCATAACTCAAGAGTCAACCATGTCCATTAAGTCTAATTATATAGTTTAATAAAAAGTAAAATAATAACGAAACATATGTAATCATGTACAGTTTTATTAAAAATGTTTTATCACTACTAAGAATTTTATTGGAAATGTAAACGTTATGTAAAATTGTATAAAAAGTAAAATGGCGTATAAATTTCGATGTTAAAATGATTTATATTGTAATGAGTGGTACTGATATGGGAGAAGGGCCTCGTCTTCGTTTTCTCCCGGAGGGACTGACGTTACCGCCCCCGCCCCCACCGCCGCCCTTTTTGTACGACAAAGTCACCTACGGAAATAAACATTCATAGTCAGAACGTCTAATGCTAGGTGCCCCTGCCGCTGCTAATCCCGCTGCAGCATCGAAGGCAGAGAGCGTTTACATCATGCGCCTCACGTTTTCACATGTCATGCCGGCGCCTCACATTGGCTATGTTGGCTCCAAGTTATACTGTTGGCTCCAAGTTGAACGTTCCAAGATCGATCCTCACATTGGTGTGTTGGATCCAACAGTATAACTTGGAGCCAACATAGCCAATGTGAGGCGCCGAGCATAAGACGTAGAAATGATAAATAAATATTCCACACATCGCCCAGTATAGCTCAGTTACTAGACTTGGCTTATGTGTGCTAGACAATGGATACATTGATACAATACACTGCATCTGTAAACACTCTTGCCTCTAAAAGAGCAGTATGTTCTCGCGGTACCTATCCTTTCACTTGACACAACAAATCGCCTATTTCGGGAGTCAGGGCAGAGGCAGTGGCAGCGGCAGGGGCATGAGGCTACCCGTTTACATAATCGCCCTGTTTAATTTCCTACTCGTTTTTACAGTCACCGCCGCCCGCCGAAGTGGACTGAACGTAAATCGAGTATAAAGGTCACGCGCCCAAAAGTATTACCAATTTTACCTTTAATTTGCTACATATTTCACGATGAAAAGGCATTCATTACCCACCGCACTACCAGTCGACACTACCGATAGTGTCGTAGGGGTTTTTTCCCCTTCTACACTGCCAGTACTGTTAACATCTCCGTGCATATAATACCAGCTAAATCAACCATTTGCTCTATAAAATAGTCTTTGGTCTGTAAAAAGTACTAGGCAATCAGAAGTTAGTAGAAGTTACAAATCACACTTATTACGTAATCTCACTTTTTACAATGTTTCTTCTCAAAAAGTATGTGATGGCCAAGAAATTGAAAATAAATTTCATATCTCGAAAGAAATACATCATCTGTGAAAATTTCAACTTTCTAGCTATCATGGTTCATGGTTGGTGACGGATGGACAGCAAAGTCTTAGTAATAGGGTAATAAAACTGGAAAAATATTTCAATTAACTCATGATTTCACATTAGATATCTGACAGTTTTTTTAAGGATACCCTCTACTGAGTTCTGATTGCCTGGTACTTACAGACCAAATTACTATCAAACAATTTACACGGTAACGGAAAGAGAGCACTTGAAGAAAGAGAGAGATAGCATTATAAATGTGACTTTATACCCTCTACTGAGTTCTGATTGCCTGGTACTTACAGACCAAATTACTATCAAACAATTTACACGGCAACGGAAAGAGCACTTGAAGAAAGAGGGAGATAGCATTATAAATGTGACTTTATACCCTCTACTGAGTTCTGATTGCCTGGTACTTACAGACCAAATTACTATCAAATTTACACGGTAACGGAAAGAGAGAGATAGCATTATAAGTGTGATTTTATACCTTCTACTGACTTCTGATTGCCTAGTACTTTTTACAGACCAACGCCTATTTTATAGAGCAAATTGTTGACTAAGCTGATAATGCACGGAGATGTTAACACTACTGGCGAGTAGTTTAGAAGGGAAAAATATCCCTACGAGTGGGTAGTGTCGACTGGAAGTGCGGTGGGTAATTAATGATATAAAAGCTTCAGTAATCAATGTTCGGATATAATACGTAACTCGTTATACGTGCACAAATGTTTCCACAGTTTTTTGACGTGATATCTTCGTGAATAGTTCGTGGCACGTGGAACTAAACAATGTAACCAGTAGGTACGCACGTAGTTGGCACGTACCAGCGAACGGAATAATTTTAGATTGGAGGTTTTTTATGAGTTCATTAAAACTACGATTCAGATCTAACATAAAATTTATTACGGCATGACATCTTTAAAAGAAGCCAAAACAATTTATACCCAAATTATATTGAAGGCTTGGTGTTCATTACTGAAATAAATAAAAATAAATATTGTACTTTCAATACAGTATGCTCGCGCATTGGATACAATTAAATCTACAAAGTAACGATTAGTACAAATACTCTTGATTATTGCGCTGATACACGTTTCTTCCCTAAAATACTTCAAAATGAATTAAACAATGTATTCTTAAGGCAACAATACTCGACATACAAAATCAGTAGCTGCATTTCTATACATTTATATGGATAATAAAAAAAAATAAAGAAATGCAGCTTATATAATGTAAACTACGATATAAACAATTTGAACTAAATTATATTCAACAACTAGTATGGTTTCACCTTAAATTCTAAATGGTATTCAATAAATAGTAACATGAATTATAACTACCTACTACATTTATGTTGTAACATACAATACAATAAAAAGTTATCCTTAACATACTTCTTGTTGCATAAACGTAAGAAATATGCCGAGATAACTATTTATAAAATACTTAATAAACTGTTCTTAAAAAGCGGAACTTATGATAATCACATCGATCGATCGTACCAACAGTATAAACATATTCACAAAGTATATGTAAATAACAACATCACTTATCTACAATAGTTTTACAAGCGAATAACTGTGCTGTAATGTTATGAATACAACAATGTGCATAATATACTGAGTAAATTCGAATATTTTACATCGATTAAAGTGTAACAATGAAGTTAGCGATTACGAATACTGTTTTACTTTTCCATGAAGTATCTAGGTATGTCAAACTGAACCTCGACGCCGGCTTTCTTCGCGAGGGCAACGATCTCAGAGAGCTGTACGACGAGCTTCGCAGCCTCGTCGAGGTCGTCACGCGGCACGATGCGGAGACCAGAGTCAGCGATCAACTTCCGCGCCTCGTTCACTTTCGTGCCCTAAACATTAACAACACATAATATTATGTAAACTTACAGATTGCGTCACTGATATTGAAGTGATCACATGTTAGCAGACAAATAAGAATCGCCTCCTAAACAGCTGGTTATGTCATGATTCAATGAAAAATTCATCTTTAAGATACAACATTAAGGGTGGCTTGCATGAGATTAAACAAAAATTCTAGATAAATTCATTTAACGGGTAATCTAATATTAAATTACATTTCAATAACCACAAGATTAATATAAATAATCAGTTTGACACTTTGAGAGTTGGTTATGTAATCATGGTCTTAAAAACTTTATTAGTATAAGTAAATATATTTTAGTTTTTATATATTTTGCGTTCGTACCTGAAGACGAACAATGACAGGAATTTGAATGTTAAGATTCTTGGCGGCGTTGATGATGCCCTCTGCGATGACGTCACAACGCATGATGCCTCCGAAGATGTTTACCAGGATGGCGGACACTTTCGGGTCAGATAAGATGATCCTGAACGCTTCCTGTCGAAATAAAGAATATACTTTATAATAAAAAAACGACATACATAAATGACTTCGAAAGTACATCACAATTACTAAGGCTAAATTCATAAAAATCCAAACAGACCGAGTTACTTTCGGATTTAATATTAGTCTGAATTAGGATATAATTATTACCGAGACAGCCTGAGCGGTGGCGCCACCGCCGACGTCGAGGAAGTTGGCAGGGTCGCCGCCATACAGCTTGATGATGTCCATGGTAGCCATAGCGAGACCAGCACCGTTCACCATGCATCCAATGTTACCTAAACAATTTTTATATTTACACTAGCTGTCCCGGGAATTGTTGTTTTGCCATACAAAAAAAAATTAAGGAAAAAAATAGAATAGTGTTCGATTCTCAGACCTAACGAATATACACAAAGAATTCATACAAATCGGTTAAGCCGTTATTTATTACTAGCGACCCGCCCCGACCTCGCACGGCTATATTATGCATGTATTACACATATCAACCTTCCTCTTGAATCACTATCTATTAAAAAAAAACCGCATCAAAATCCGTTGCGTAGTTTTAAAGATTTAAGCATACATAGAGATACAGGGACATTAGGGACAGAGAAAGCGACATTGTTTTATACTATGTAGTGATTATTAGTAAGAAAGAGGGCTACAAAGGGGACCTAGAGATATCAATTAATGCCCTATAACCTCGAACATTGATGAGTTAGAGGACACGTTGATTTTTCTCACGATTTTCCTTCACCACAACACGTCATGTTGTACAACACATTTATCGAATGTTAAGTAGTACTTATTAACGTAATAGGGAACTTAATTACCATCCAACGCGATGTAGTTCAGGTTGAATCTAGCTGCGTCAATTTCTTTAGGATCTTCCTGGGTGGTGTCTCTCAAAGCGAATAATTCTTTCTGTCTGAACTCAGCATTGTCATCGAAACGGAATTTAGCATCCAGGCAGAAAACTGTAAAGTGAACATTTTGTTAGACGTAAAATCCAAGGGGCTTGTCATCTATTTACTAAATATCTTCCCTGATGACGATTATGACGTTTCAATGCGATTTTATGTAAGTTAGCCCAAATGTATAAAGAGTTTGATGGTTCAGTACTAGATTTTTCTGTGTTTTTACTTAGGTGTTATAATTTTCTGCAATTGCAAATAAAGCATTTATCTATCTATCTCTTTAGTTGGGTACTTTTTGTCAGAGAACCAGCCCAGCTTTTTCCTAAATTTTGCCACCGGCAATTTTATTACAGTAGCTTAAAATACCCTCAAAGTCAGCTTTTTGTAAAAAATGACTTTTTTTGTGATCGAAATGATATTTTAATGTAATTTGTACACTATTATTTACGAGAATTGGCCTTCTGGCCACAGACAAATATCTAAGCATAAATACTTGTCTGTGGCGGGAATCGAGCCCGCAACCCTGTGTTTGGCAGTTCGGCATGGTGACTATTGTGCCAACTGGGTTAATTTGTGGAAGGCTATTGACCTCACATACCTAAGTCAATGGTTCAGTTGTCTTAAAATTCAAGAACATCAGTTAATTATCAATAAAATACTGTGAGTATGTTTAAACTTGGACTTTGGAGTTTAATAGGTACCTATTCTACTAATAGCTATGCAACTGGAATCAATATGATTGGCGTAACTGACGCATGACGCAAGATTGATCAATGGCCTAACAACAAAGGGTAATAAATAACTAAGTAATTAAATGTTTTAACGTAATATTAACTTACATTTCCCAGTAAGGGCATCTTCGGCGTACGGATTCACTTCAATCAGTAAGGCATCTTTCTTGCAGAATAAATCGTACATCTTTTTGATCATGTTAACTGCTTCATCACCTTGCTCTTCGAGACCAATCTACAAACCATATCAAAGATTTTATACTATCCAAATATAATATAATAGGCACAATTTATTCAAGTAGGTCATAAACATAAAGAGGTTTCTGTCAGTATATATTGTCCCACTGCTTTTTATTTTGACGTGATAACGTCCTAGAAATTAGATGAACACCTGCATTCACAAAAAAGTGTCATGTTCCTGGAACGTTTCATGTTATTGACAAGGTAACTATAGTATTATCGTTGCTGTTGCCAGATGATTAAACAAGGACCAGATTGTAAGGTTTAATACAACGCTCTGTGATAAGTACACTACTACAAGGTTGACGCGCGTGAGTGCGTTACTAGCCTTGTGTTATGGTGACGAGTGACGAATAGAAGACTAATTTAATTTTCTTTCTTTCGGAGGAAGGTTGGCAACGATTGAGTGAGTGACCCCCGAATACTGAAAGGCTCTTTAATCTTAAGTGGCGTTTAAATTGAAATTTAAGTGTAGACGTCAATAGAAAGCATACACTTAACGTCAATTTAAACGCAACTTAAGATTAAGTAGCCTTTCAGTATTCGGGGGTGAGTCTCAAGTCCCAAGTCTCAAGTGTCAATTATTTCTTCAATGTTTTCTTATGACGTTATCACGTAACATTATCGTCCGTAAACGGACTTTACAGACAACCATTTCTTTTATACCAATAGCTTGCAACAGCAATGACAGCATAAAGGTCGACCAATGTGCAGGTGTTAGGGTACATTGGACATTACTAGGTAAAGGCTCACTGCTAAATAAACGTCATCTGAATATACATAAGCAAAAATGTTATTTATTTAGTCTACAAATCAAGATATCACGAGACGTATTATGTAAATCACGTCTAGCAAAATCACTCATCATTTACCAATTGTAATAGATTGATCAAAGTCCATATTTTGTGTAATAATTTAAAATGTATGATCTCTATGTCATTTGACGAGATTTTAATCACTTTAAGTTTGTGATAACACGTGAATTACGCCTTCATGCGTTATCGCACAAAATATTCTCTTCCGAGAGCAAAGTTTATCTTGAAAAGATGTCAACGAAGGTGATTTGAATAGTGAAAGTCAATTGAACCAAAAATATACAGGGTGAATTTTTTATGTGGGCCTTCAGGGCTATTCCCGGCTAGGGTAACGACTTTTTCAAAAATCGAATGATGCAGTTTTAGTTTTTGTCAAAATCGGGCACGCAACTCCTTTCAGCATTTTTCGCTATCTATCATAGTTTAGGATATAGCCCTGAAGGCCCACATAAAAAATTCACCCTGTATACATATCGAGATTTATCATAAAATTTACAACAAATAGTTTATCAGATTTTATATTTGTTAAACTTCTATATTATTCAACAACTGCGCCCCGCGGTTTCACCCGCCTTAGTTCCGATCCCGTAGAAATATCAAAATAATAAGCTATCGCCTGCCTCGATAAATGGTCTATCCATCGCAAAAATCATTTTTTCAATTCGAACCAATAGTTCCTGAGATTAGCGCGTTCAACCAAACAAACAAACTCTTATAATATTAAGTACTAGCTGCTCCCCGTGGTTTCACCTGCGTAATAATTTTCTACGCAATTTTCTAATTTTTTTTTATAAGAACCTTCTCCTGACAATAAAAACAAACAACCAAAAAATAATTAGCGAAATCGGTTAAGCTGTTCTCGAGATTTGCGCTTAGCAACATATTCAGCGATTCATTTTTATATATTACTAGCCTAAACCTCATGCATGACCATTCATTTGATCTAAATGTTTTATGCAATATGCTAATTTAGAACCATTTGGTTTGTTTTTTTTTCGCTCGTCTTTTATTTCCATTTCAATCGTCTTTTCATTTTTTCGATCGTCTTTTGTTTCCGTTTCGATCTCCTTTTGATAACAACTTAGTTGAGTAGTGTGACTCCGAGGAAATGTATTCCTTTTGGACAAACTAGTTTGACCAGAAAGTTTGATCAGCAGGAACGTACCATTTTTAACCGACTTCAAAAAAGGAGGAGGTTCTCAATTCGTCGCGTATATATATATTTTTTTTTTATGTATGTTTTATAGTCTAATTGTTACAGAAATAATCCGTCGCGTAATAGCTTAGCTATGGGTATAGATAACGTTGTACAAACCTTTTTGACAACACGAACAACTTGTTCATCAGTGATGCCAGACATGATGTCGATGGGTTCGTAGGTGATGGCGTCAGGATTCTCAGCGGCTACGTCTTCAATGTTGACTCCTCCTTGAGATGATGCGATTATCACTGGACCCTGGCCAGATATTTCAATGTCACAATAAAAATACACTTAGAACTATTCAACTAATTTGGGCTATGGCGTAGATAAACGGAAGGATAATGCATAGATTCTTATCAATTATAGTTTACAAAAACCCTTTATAGTGCCAACTTATGAAATACTAGCTGAGCTCCGCGGTTTCACCCGCGTAAGTCCCGATACCGTGGGAATATCAAAATGAACAGTACCCTATAGCCTTCCTCGATAAATAGACTATCCAACACAATTTTTTTCAATTGGAACCAGTAGTTCCTGATATTAGCGCGTTTAAACAAACAATCAAACAAACAAACTCTTCAGCTTTATAATATTAGTCTAGATAAGAACTACCTGTGTAAAATTTCGTAGTTTCTCTACCTAATACTTATCTAAAACTACCTACTTAAAATATAAAAAATAATTACAAATATAGAGATTGCCATTGGTATAATATGGACAGAACTCATATTTATTTGTCTTGTCAGTGAGTCTAAATATTTACAGAGAACTGACTTTTACTCGCGACTAGGTGTAGGGGTGAATTTTCCGAAATTCTTTCTTAGCTAATGCCTACATCATAATAATCATCATAGCTAACAGTATGCCAAATATTAGCCCGATCTAGTTTATAAATATAAATATTTATTTTTAGGACATATTACACATCGCCATCGAGCCCCAAGCTAAGCAACTTAATGCTTGTGTTATGGGTGCCAGATAACGGATAAACTACTTATATACTTTTTTTTTTGTAAATATATACATATTATACATATAGGAAACACCCAGAACCAGAAACAAGAATTTATGGTCAGCATAAATACTTGTTCCCGGCGGGAATCGAACCCGCAACCTTCTGCGTCGCAGTCGGGTGTTCGCCCGACGCGCCACAGAGGTCGTCATCTAGTGGTTTGAGCTATGCGTTAGTTGATCAGTCAGTCAGTCCTGTTTATATATTTAGACTAGCTTTTGCCCGTGACTTCGTCCGCGTGTCGAAAATGGACCAAGGAATCACATTGTCCCATACAAACTTTATCCCCCTTTCTCACCCTCTAAGGGGTGGAATTTCGGAAAATCCTTTCTTATTGGATGCCTACATCATACAAAGAACACACCCTCCAAGTTTCAGGTCTCTACGATCAGCGATTTAGGCTGAATGTTGATTGATCAGTCAGTCTGGACAAAGCATTTTATCTATATAGATATCTTACATTGAAACTGCGCTCCATCATGATGGCGACATAGAACTCTCTGCGCGGGAACTTCCTCTCGGTGATCATAACCATGTTACAGATGCGGCCGGCTGCCCCCGTCTGCTTCGTCACCAGGTACTGCTTCAGCATCTTGCTGGCTATTTCCCCAGCTACTTCAGGGCTATATGCAAGAATTATATGATAATTTATATTGATTTGTTTACCAGTATATGTTCTATGCAGCTATGTAATTAATGCAAGATGAGTTTCATACACTTGAATGCCACAAACTGTGTAAAAATTAGCCCTTTTTGCCGAATCTTCTTCGATACCATTTGCTTCAAAACAATAGTTAAGTCTGCTTTTAGCGACATTATCTCGTTATAAACACTTCCACTATATATAGTAATTTAACCAAGTCGCCAATATTAAGTCCATAGAAACACCGAAACAGTATTAAAACGTTTATTGAGCTAAGGAGCAACACAAATCACCATTTTGGAATCTATCAACTACCTTAATAATCTGCCCTCCAGTGATAAGAGTACCTAGTTGGCTAACTACATAGATACATAACACTATGTTTTTCTCCATGGTCTGTCTCTATACCAAAACTAATCAAAATTAACAGACAGACAGCCAGAGTTAGCTTCTCATTCAGGGAAACTATGGAGCACATACTGTGTGAATGCGACGTCTTAGCAGCGAAGCGTATGAGCCTCCTTGGGAATGCGTATCCCAAACCGGAGGAATATAGGTTTCTTCCTCTCAGTGGGATCACCGCGTTAATCGACCACTTCTTCAAAGAGTCGACCACTTCTTCAAAGAGTAAGAAACATTAAGGTAGGGGTAAACACAAAAGATCCCATTGGGTCGAAGTGTTGCTGGCATTCAGTCAGCCCCCAATATATAAGATAAGATAAGATAGCTTCTCATTCAAAGCTTCTGTTATTATGGTAAGTGACATAACTACCAGTGCAATCACTATCTCTAATATTGATTGGTAAAGTTGGTTACCCAAGGTTATCAATATTATAAAGAGAAAAGATTTGTTTGTTTGCTTTGAATAGGCTCCGAAACGACTAAACCTATTTAGATGAAATTTGGTATTTTATCCCGATATTCCCAAGAGATCAGGAGTTAAGCGGAGCGCGCTAAATATAGTGACTGTAAGTGTTAACAATATTATGTTAATTGTAACTTATTGTACCAACACTTAAAATAATGTATTGTTTATGAACTCTTTCAGGTGAATGACCTAGCTATTGGTTTATTTAGGGCTAGAAGAACAAAGTCCTAAGTAGAGAAATACACATATTTTGATAGTGACTATTACCTAGAGAAATAGATTTAATATGACTTACGTGTCCACCATTCTGACACCACCTCTCAGGCCAGATTTGAAGGCGCCCTTGCCTCGTCCTCCGGCGAGTACCTAAACATTAAAATAAGATTAAGATTAAATTAAAAATGTTTGTTGTTACTTAAATTAATAATGAGAAGCTGAAATTTTGACACTTGTAAATTTAATTTAATTTAGGTAGTTTTATATCAATTGTTTTTTATTTTATTTTTAGTGATGTATTACATATTTTGTACCTATCTAAGGCAAATAAATGAGAATCATAGAAACTAAGCTTCCTTCCTGTAAGGAGTATCTATTAGATCATGTTAGGAATTAAATGACATTATATATACTATATACTATACTTATATATTTATACATTATAATATACTACACTCCAATAGGAATGCAATCAGACAGATGATGAACAATATTTAGGTAATGGGTATTTCCAATGATTAACTCTCAAAGAATTTATCATTGCTTCTAATATTTCCTTATTATGGTGCTATGTAGCATTCAGGAAGGCTTGTGTGGCCTATGCTAAAATGGTCTTTTATTTAGGGAATTGGGATGGCTTGAGTAGCGAAAACTCCTACCCAGACTCAAAATAAACAATAAATATAATTATTTTTAACAAAATAGATAGACAGACAGAATCGTAATGGTAGAATTGGTGGCATTGTCACATGTATGATTCCATGCAACTTTTGAAGGGACAAGTGCTAAGGTAGATGAATGGTAAGTTCTCAAAATGGTAGGGTATAAAATAAACATGTGTTTTTGTATTTACCTGCGCTTTGAGTACGATGTCCTTGGTGTTTAGATCGGCAGCGAACTTAACTGCCTCGTCCTTGGTCTTGGCCACGTTAAATTTAGGCACGGGAATGCCATTATCACGCAGCAGAGTGTAGCTAACATACTCGTGAACATTCAGATTACGGACTTGCTGTTTACTTGGGATATTGCTTGCTGCACTCGCTGCTAATAGCTGCAAACAACGAACAGGACATCAGTTTATTGATTGAGCGTGGTTTATTTCTGTGTTCAATAGAATTAGGAGACAAAACAGACGATACTCGGGTGTATTATGATGACGTAAGGTCACATTACAGCTGAAAAATTACAAGGTCAATTTATAAATAAATTCGATGTTTGCTACCAAGGCCCTTATTATAAAAGTAACATATCCTATATTTGATCAATATCATCTCATAATATAGTTTATTAGCAAATTCTTACGCTAATTGAATACAATAAAATCGGAGAAAGGTAAGGGAGTGCAGAAATTCGATTCAGGCAAAATTGAAATAAAGTAACGAGTTATAATGAATTTCAACATGTGGTATACCTAAATGTGTTATTGAAATTATTTAATTATGAACAATACGGACCTTATTTCCATTTTTATAAATTAAAGTTTCGGCGAGACCGAGAGAACGAGGTAGCAAAGCCGCCATTTTTGCATAGACTAACTTTTTTTTAACTTTTACTTCTCTAAAAAGGGCTATTTAACCATAGATTAATTATAAAGTGTAAAATATTCTATTTTTCCGCCTTTTGGCCACACAAACTATTGGCCAAACCGGATATACGTGTTCCTTGGATGGACTTTTTAGGTCTACGGTTCCACCAACCACAAGAAACGAGAGGCGGAAAATTTTAAATTATTTTGTATCCCTACCTGCCGTAAATGGACTGGAAGTATTTTTAAAGAATTTCCAAATTAAAGTTTGACTTATAACAATTGTTTATTTTTCAAGGGCAAGGGATCGGTGCAGGAGTGTGGCAGTTATCGAGGTATAAAGGTCATGTCCCACACCATGAAGCTCTACGAGCGGATAGTCGACTCTCGGATCCTACAGGAGTGCACTGTCTCTGGATGTCAATATGGTTTCCGCCCCGGGCATGGCACCATGGACCCTGTTTTCGCCCTAAGGATCGTTATGGAGAAATACAGGACGAAGAATACGCCTCTGCATTTTCTATTCCTAGATTTGCAGAAGGCCTTCGACTGTGTTCCTCGCATGATGATCTGGTGGGCGTTGCGGTCCAAAGGGGTGCCGGAAGCTTATGTTGAAATCATCAGAGACATGTACCGAAATTCTGATTCCCTGGTGCGAACTGCTGTTGGTGACACTAAGCCCTTCCCTGTTATCGTTGGAGTCCACCAGGGTTCCGTCCTAAGCCCGTTCCTGTTCAGCGTAATATTGGATGCACTGTCCGTAGCCATCAGGGATACACACGAGCAGCCGCCGTGGCTGCTCATGTACGCTGATGATATTGCGCTGGCGGACTCGGATAAGGGGCGGCTGGTCCAACGTGTACACACGTGGAAGGAGTCGCTTGAGAACAGCGGTTTGCAACTGAATGTGGCGAAGACAGAGTACTTGGCTTGCAATACCACAGATCCCACACCTGTCTGCGTAGACGGTCATATGGTCGAGCGGACAGACCAGTTTAAGTACTTGGGGTCTGTGCTTCACGCGTCCGGCGACATCGATTGCGACGTCAAGTCACGTATTTCAGCGGCTTGGGCCAAGTGACGTGAGGTAACTGGTGTCATTTGCGACCCCAAAATGCCGGTTAAACTAAAGGGACAGGTCTTTAAAACCATCATTAGACCTGTCCTTTTGTATGGTAGTGAGGCGTGGCCGGTGCTTGAGCGACATAAGCAGGAGCTGCGTGTCACGGAGATGAAGATGTTGCGCTGGATGTGTGGAGTGACGCGAAAGGATCGCGTCAGGAACTCCCGCATCCGGGGCAGCCTTCATGTCCGAGACATTGCAGATAAATTGCAAAAATGTCGCCTACGCTGGTACGGTCACGTCTTGCGAAAACCGGCTAGTTTCGTGGGGAACAAATGTCTTGCCATGGCGCCTCCGCCGGGCCGTGGCAGACTGGGTAGACCCAAGAAGTGCTGGCTTGACGTCGTAAAGGGTGATATGCGTGCAAATGGCCTTACTAACCAGGATGCCGAAGATCGTGCGAAGTGGAGGCGTAAAAGTAGGAAAGCGGACCCCGGGCTCCCGAGAGGGATGCAACCGGGAACATCGCTCGGATGATGATGATGAGTGAAGCGAAATAAAACATAAATTACGATAAAGTACTTTTATTTTTTTCTTCATTCCACACTCCATTTCCGGTAAAGTAATGATCTTTTTCAAGAGCATACAGCACAAGACTTAATTTTTTCGATTTATTTATATTGGACATATCAATATTTTCTAAATATGGATTTTTCTTTATTGATCTAAGTGTGTCCCTTATTTTATCCCATGGGTATAATAATATTGGACAATTTTCATAAATATCTTCTGAAGAAAATTCTTTTGACAACTGTTTAAATACAAATTGTACTTGAACTAATGAAATATTCATCCAAAAAGGATGTTTTTTAATTTTATTATGAATGTTTCTGCTTTTGTATTTATTACCTAACGATTGTGATATACAAAATATCAAATCTTTTCCTTTGCCCATTCTATCACCGGGTGCTTTTTCAAAATTATCATAATGTGCAGTGCTCCCTGAAAGAATGTTTAAGCTCAGGCATTTCTTATTTGTGTCATACAATTTCATCATTCTTTTCATTGCTGTTTTGTTATAATGAATCATTTTTAAAAATCTCGGGTGTTTATAGAATGTTTGGAATTCAGGAATAGTCTTAGTTTTCTCTAGCCTCTCACGAACAGTTTTGCTGCTCAGTGTGTAGATATCAAAGCATCTCTTTTGAGCTTCATCGTCAATACCATATTCTTTTAAAATATTCTTTATTTCAACTAATGTATTATAGTTCTTTAAAGCGATCTTGGGATGTAATCTTATTATCTCCTTTATATCAATTCCACCAATGTATCGTAATTTAAATATTATACTTTTTAAATTTTCTGGGTCAGCATGAATTAAATACATATTTGATTTTATTTTGTGTGTCGGAATCATCACTTGGGACAGCAAAATTTTTAATGTTTCATTGATGACAGTCAAGGGACGGTGTTTTATAGTCGGATAAGTTGCTATACCTCTATAATATTCTTCTTCAGTAAGATTTAGTAGTAATTCCAGGTATCTTTGGATAATTTTCAGTCTTATCTCATACAATGATAGTTTATTTACATCTTCCTGTATTGAGGCTGTAAGAGATGTCGGCCACTGAGTCATGTAACTGGCTAGCCGATTTTCAATATTTACATTGGTCATTAAGATGCCAGATTTCTTTAAATCTTCGATCTTTTGTCGCTTCATAATCGGTAAGTAATTAGTTAGATATTTAGGATGAATGCGTTTGACGCCACATTCTTTAAGAACTTGATATCTAAACTTTATGGTCACTGGTAAGACACCAAACAGTTGTGGTTCCTTTACTAACACTTCTTTATCAAAACCAATTTCACTTACAGTTTGTACCAGTTTACTAATGTTATCATCGCATAGCTTATTTATCACTGGATGCTTCATAGCAAGGTGCTGGGCAACATTGAAGTTTATATCAAGATTTTTACAAAGACTGTTCACAGATAACTCATTTATGCTTGAACTTGTGCTAAGGCGACGAAAATAATACTGCCACGGTACACATAACTTTACAGATAAACGTCTCTGTATATTCATTGTAAATTGGCGTTTTAATTTTAAATAATTTTATTCTCATATTTTTTCAAACCTCAAAATAAAAAATGAAATGAAAACAAATCCCTCCCCTCTGCCCTCACAGCTGTCAAACAAAAGTCAAATGTTCCAAGGGTGGCCAAAAACTTCAACCATGAGGGTGGGCAAAAACTTCAAAAAAAATTGATTGTGTTAGAATTATTAGTCTGTGGAACGGAAATTGTTTAATTGACTGATCTCACAGAGTATAATATAATTATCTGTCAAACTGTTTAAAAAATCGAAAAAATCAAAATTCTTGGGCGGTGGTTGTTTGTTGTGTTTTTGATTTTTATTTATTTTTAGCAATGGCTAAATCAAAAACTGGACTATTTGCACTAGGATTTCTCGGATTTGCGGCTTTACTTGTATTAATATCTTTTGTGAGTCCGTATTGGCTAGTTACTGATGGAAAACTAAAGGATCCAAAGTTTATAAAAATAGGTTGGTTTCGTTACATTGTTCATTCTAGTTCAGGAAGCTGACCTAAAGAAAGTAGCCTTCATAACTGAGCACAAACTGTAACTTTAGTTCACACTAAATAAGCCTATTATTTCATGTTTTGTAACAACTTCACCAAGTCATTGGTGACGGGAAATAATTGCATATAGCAAAAGTGCCCTAAACCTTGCTGGCTTGCTGGCACTTATAATGTCTATGCTTTCTGGATTTATTGGACAAACTTGCCATAATATTTGTTCCAGGACTATGGGAAGTTTGTTTCAAAAACTTCGAAGAAGTACATCACTGGTACGACACAGTTTTCTCATCTTGCTGGTGGATATTTGAAGAGGAATACTACATCATACATGACATATTACTGCCTGGATTCTTTGTGGCTACACAGTTCTTCTTTACAATCACAATGTGCTGTGTAATAGCATCATTGTTTATGTCCTATTTATACTTGAAATTGGACAAAGATGATGACAAATACTTAACGTTATTGGTCACATTGGGCACTGTTCTGGTCATTGGAGGTATGTGTTTTAATACTATACTTATTAATACTGATATTTTTCTTATATAAATGTATGGACTAGATATCCTTCAGTGGTATTAATGTGTGTACTTAAAATCTTTGATATTTGTATTTACTAGAACATGCGTAAGTCCCAATAACGTGGAAATATCGGGATAAATAGTTGCCTATGTGACGCCCAATGACTCCGTGTATCGTCATGCTAACTTGGAACAAAATTGTCTTCATCAAAGTCAGGGCCTATTCGTTAAGAAAAATAAAAATGTACCTCCTTATAAAATTAGTGTAGTGTAGATAGTTATTTTGTTGTCAAAACCATGTGTTTTTTTTCTTATTTCCAGGGTTTTCCGGCTTAATATCAGTAGTGACATTTGGAGCAAGAGGTGACGGTCGTGACTGGATGCCCAACTGGGAGCACAATGACCTTGGTTGGGCGTATGCCCTTGGTGTAGTCGGAGTAGTGTTCCTGTTCCCTGCTGGCATACTGTTTTTAGTGGAAGCTAGGGTACAGAAGTACAAGAAGCTCCATGAAATGCAAAGTCGTGATCCTTCATCTTACACGATGCATGAGAGGAAAGTTGGCTTTTCTGGAGGACAAACTGACATTTAAATTGAGTAATTGATACCATGATTTTTTGTAAATGTAACACTTTTGCAGCGCCCTGCGGCTTCATACACATAAGTCCTGTTCCCGTGGGAATTTGAGGATAAAAAGTAGACCATTTTAGTCCCAAGGATTAAATGTATACTTATAAATTTCATCAAAATCAACAACAAAAGTAAAATTGATATTAAAATAATTATTACAGAGAGCCTTATTGAATCTCACTTTTAGTAAAGTTGATAGATTTTAATTTTTTGACATAGTCTTAATTAGATATTGACTGTAAACAATCTAGTTTCTTGTCCGTCCATTGTAAGGATCTATTTATACATTTTCTATTTCATTTTTATGTTTTAATGTACAAATGTTTAAATGTACTATTTTAGAACGCTTTTTAATTAAATGAAATGACTTATTGCAGTGCCTTGTCACATAAGTAGATTTTAGACTAATTCAGCATTTAAACCTACGGCACTTAAGCTATTGCTATGAGCCAGGATTTCTAATAAAACAAGTTAATATACTTAAGTATAAAAATCTTTAATTATAAGTGAATATTGTAATTATTTTATAGTACTTAACATTAATTTTAACACTTATTTTCTATACTTTTTACTAACTTTTAAACAATAAATAATTTGCCTTTTCTATAGTAATATTATTTGTTAAATTAGGAGGTACAGTGTTAGGCGATTGTACAGCCTTTTTTGCTGAATTGAAACCAATGAATACATTTTGCGATTCCTTACAATCCAATAGCATTCCAGCAATAAAGCCACTGGTGAAACAATCACCTGCCCCTGAGACATTTTCTACACTTTCTAGGGCAACTACTGGGTACAGTTTTACAGTAATATTATCTTTTTTTAGACATCTTTTTAAAGTAATCACACCTTTAGCACCTAAAGTTACTATAATAAAATGAACCTTCCGTGAAACTATTTTGCCTAGTTCCAATATTTCATTCCAGTCATTTGATTGAGCTATTGATAAATTAGGACAAAGGAATGAAGCCATGGATCGCAATTCATTAATGTTTGGCGACGAAAACGTTATCCCGTTTTTATAAGAAAGAGGTTTTGTCGCTTTTCTTCGGTCCGTAGGCTCAAAAAATACTGTAAAATAACAAAATAAGTTTTAGTAGGTAGGGATTTATGTAAGTAACGAAACGCAAATATTATAAATGTGAAAGTTTGTGTGTGCGTGTGTGTGTGTATGTATGTTTGTTACTCCTTCACGCAAAAATTACTGGACTGGACTGGACTGATTGTTATGAAACTCGGTATGTATTTGTATATAGCTGGAGACCTGGATTAACACATAGGCTACATTTTATCCCGATATTCCCACGGGATAGGGACTTACGCGGGTGAATCCGCGGGGCGCAGCTAGTAACTCTATAAAAAAAGTTCTCGACACGAACCGATAAAAACCAAAAACTTAAGAAAAGGTAGATTTCGTGAAAAACCTAAAGATCAGTAAATTCGAAAGTTTGAATTTGCCGCCATGAATAGGGTAAGGACATTCGAAACATCAAATAAAGACCCGTTGACAAGCTCAATGATTCGTTCCAAATTCGTTCGTTCCTTTTGAGTTTTCTCCGTCTCTCTCTCTGTCAATCTATCTCACTCTATCGCATTATAGTTTGAAGATTGGTTGGGTGGAGTTTGTTTTGTTGTGTTGTGTCGATATTTTATAAACTTTGAGCTGTTTTCTCATAAAATAACATAACTTTTTGGTGTAAATGACATAATTCCACGCCGATTCCAACAACAAATACAATTAACACAACTATTTGCTGCATCTATACGCGTCATCAATAAAAATGTAAGTTTCATTCACGTATGTACGACTTATCCTATTCTTCAATTAAATTTTATGTAAAACAGTAGTTTATCATTATTATAAACAATAATTGATTATCTCTGTTGTACAAAAGCATAATAATGCCCGACCCTAATAAATAACCGCCCAACCCAGTTAGTGTTGTCATCTACTTGAGGTGCAAACGCATGCCTACTCTAAATTTCTCCTTGTAAAGTTGTAACCTTTGCAATTAGATGAT
Source organism: Idaea aversata (assembly GCA_907269075.1). Taxonomy (NCBI): domain Eukaryota; kingdom Metazoa; phylum Arthropoda; class Insecta; order Lepidoptera; family Geometridae; genus Idaea; species Idaea aversata. Next base: position 9,342,765 of record OU026084.1, read on the forward strand.
TCAGTTTGGTTCTGTACTCTATGTACTTACATAGGTGTGTTTTGCGTCCCTGTTCTGTACATAAATTTAAGGTATTTACCATGTACAAAATCAGAATCATATAAATATAGGGAATTAGGATTTTTACAGAATGTGCAATTCGCAAAATGTTTATTTTAAATTCACAAGTTAGGTACTTACTGTTTTCAGAAAATGCCCCATTCCCAGATGGTTCATTAGAATTACCTACCTGGTTTATTTAGGGTAATTCAAATTTAAAGGATTATAATTGACTTAAAAAAGCATATGTCAATGTAGGTACTACCCTTTAAATTCATATCTTCTATAATATAAAAATCAATTGCTGTTCGTTAGTCTCGCTAAAACTCGAGAATGGCTGAACCGATTTGGCTAATTTTAGTCTTCAATTATTTGTGGAAGTCCAGGGAAGGTTTAAACGGTGAGAATTTAAAGATCGGACTTACGCGGGTGAAACCGCGGGGCGCAGCTAGTCTATAATATAAAAATCAATTGCTGTTCGTTAGTCTCGCTAAAACTCGAGAATGGCTGAACCGATTTGGCTAATTTTAGTCTTTAATTATTTGTGGAAGTCCAGGGAAGGTTTAAACGGTAAGAATTTAAAGATCGGACTTACGCGGGTGAAACCGCGGGGCGCAGCTAGTCTTCTATAATATAAAAATCAATTGCTGTTCGTTAGTCTCGCTAAAACTCGAGAATGGCTGAACCGATTTGGCTAATTTTAGTCTTCAATTATTTGTGGAAGTCCAGGGAAGGTTTAAACGGTGAGAATTTAAAGATCGGACTTACGCGGGTGAAACCGCGGGGCGCAGCTAGTTATGAATATTATAAAGTTCTTAGTAGAGCCAACTTTACTTGTAGGTACTTACTTTCGGAATGGAACTGGAATATAATGTGTAGGGCTACTCATCATTACAGTAAAGTATCCATAACCACAACAAAACCACATCCTCTGTTATAATACTTATCCATTTTTGTATTATTTTTAAATAATGTATAAATCTAAATAATAATAATTAAATATTGTAAATGTAATTTTTCATGCTACAGTTTTGCTTTTAAAATGTATTCTTATTGCCGATGTACCTATGTACTACAAATTGGTTGGGTACTTCTGATCCATTATAGATAATAATGTAGGCCGTTTGATACTGTTTCTTTGCTTTTGTATTACAATATAACATTGTCAGACTTTATATTAAAAAATAGTATTATAAAGTCCTGAAATAATAAGCAATCGGCCCTTAAAATTTATTAACAATAAAATATACAAATTAGTTATTTTCTTGTTTAAGACTTTTTAATCTGGGGTCAAACACAGCGCCGCCCATGTTGTGTGACTATCATGATGGCCAGATCACTTAAGATATTTACACCAGACCATCCTTATTAGGGTTCCGTACCCTCAAAAGGTAAAAAAAGGAACCCTTAGTAGATCATTTTTATTACGACCAAACATTGCCGTACTTATCAGTATAGTTTATTTTCCTAATTAGCTCAATGTTTTAAATGACTCAAAACTTTTTGTCCAATATACATCCAGAAAAACGGTCAGTGATTGAGATAGAGACTTTACTTAGAACTCATGATGAATTGTAATTACCAAAACTTTAATTACCTACCTACGTGTTTGCTCACTCAGTTCCTATGTTTTATTTACTAAATTCAATGTTAAAGTTTTTCTCACGGTAGTAGGTAGCTGTTGCATGTGAATTTTGCGGCATTGTGGCTCTCGGTGAATGTTAAGTTACTGACCAACGCTTGTACTTACATACGCCGGCTTCCATTTGTTGCGAAACATTTCACATGAGCGCGCTACTTCTAAGGCAAGCCTTTGTACTCTTAAGTATTTTAACCTTCAATTGAATGGTGTTAAAACATGCCATCCAGTTTTTTTAGTTTTCTGGTTAATGGCTTCTTTTCAAGTTACTGACATTTTGGTAATTATCATAGGTATCTCTAGTAATTAATTATTTTGAGTCACCTTCGTTTGGTAGATACCTACTGACTTATTGAGTTCGGTTGATGTTTCAGAAACAATGAAGAATAGAAGCTTGGCCGGTAATTGTGGCATTGGTGTGTTTGTCATCGCCCTTGTTACCGTGGCATTGGCATTCGGTACGCCCAGTTGGTTGGTCAGCGACTCTAGGATAAGAAGTGCTAGGCTAGACAGGTATATTGGTTTCATTACTAAAATCAACCTTGCTATTCTCCATTACTCATCTATGATCTATCATCTACATTCTCAGATAGGTACATACTATGATCCTAGTAACAAGTTTTCAATAAAATTCATCTATAAATTTTCACTTTCTAGATTAGGATTATGGAGCCATTGCTTCAGATCGCTTCCAGATCCATTGGATCAATATCAACGACGATTTTTTGTTGGATGTCGTTGGGTTTACGATCCATTCACAACTGGATATGACAAGATACGTGGATATTTGCTACCTGGTGAGTATGCTTCTACTGACAGACAGTACTGACTATCAAGACAATTGCAGTTTCCTTAACTATTGTCTTTTGTTTCAGGGTTCATGATAGCTACACAATTTTTCTTCACACTTTGTCTTATGGGTGTTTTAGTATCGACGGTATTAGTACTTATTTTCTTCCTATGTTCTGGTCCAGATCAACACCGATTTGTGACTTTGATAAAAAGTATAGGATTTATTATGTTGGCTGCAGGTAATAAATACGACAATTACGGTCTATAATGAAGGAAAAACTTTAAATAATATTTTAATGGCATACAATATTCTGTTTCAGGTATTTGTGGAAGTATTGCTGTTATAGTTTTTGCTTGTTTGGGAAATACAGAGGGTTGGATGCCAGACCATCCGAATAATTACTTGGGTAAGTAACTAAATTAAGCCATTTTAAATGATCATTATTGCTTTTAATAAAGGGATTTATGGAATACACTCGTCAATCTTCGGCAAGTATATAAATTCTTTTTTTGGTTTAGGTTGGTCTTTTGGATTGGGTGTAGTCGGAGCAGTAGCGTGCCTCGTGACTTCCGCTCTTTTCTTGACTGAAGCTAATATACAAGCCAAAAAACGCAACAAGCTGAAAGAATCTCAAGCTCGTTTCGAAATGGAATACGAATCTAAAGCGTAACATTAATGGTAAAATGATAATATCTGCTTAGATCTTAGAATATTCCATAGTAATTTCTTAATTACATTTGACAAGTCTTGATGATTAAACTGAAAGCTATATTATGATCGAAGACAACATTAAAATGATAAAATGAATCAGTTCTGACTAATTTAATGTTCTACGATCTAAGCATAGAACTTTGGTAATTCACGCTAATAACTTGTTAGCAGACATTGTCTGCCTCACTAAACAACGAAACATGTTATTTTGTTTGTAACTAACTGACATGTGCGTTAGTGTATGATAAATAAGAAAATCTCTGTATAATTTAAGCAGCTATTTTTTTTTTATTAGTTTAGGTACTTAAGCAATCACACCGCTATATTGACAATTTTTAACCTATTTTTTTATTTTATGCACAAAATTATGTTAAATAAATATAAACACGTAGGTTTACCTACCTAAAATAAGCAACTGTATTCAATATTCGTTTTGTTCCGTACAAATTAGATGATATTATGTCTGTCAAATCATTTTAAGGCGCCTTAAAGGGCGAATTAGACTTATCGTAAGTTGAATATTTGTGAATTAGACCATTTGCGAAAATAATAATTGGGCCAATTGAGAATTGACTGAAAACACTTACAATATCAAGTTACATTCCCAGTTTTATCAATTGTGTACCTTTTATTTGCTTCTTATGTATATAATGGCTTTTTGTACCTATACAATTTGAATATTATGCAATAAGCCTAATTATTTTAAATTTGTATATAAATTAATTGACTACCTCCACTTTTGACAATCATTAAGGTAATAGTGTTAAGTATAATATTGCACATTTTACTAATAATAAATGTATTGCCTTACTATATCATAAAAAATAAAAAAAGTGTCTTATAGTGTCTTCTTAAAGGTATTATATTTATAGATAGAATGTCCATGCTATGTAAGTTTTGAAGAGTTTGCCATAAAATATGAAAAAATACAGCCTGACATGGGTATTTTGAGATGGGAAGAGGAAGGCACTATTGTTCTCATAAATTCAACACTTCAACCGTATTTGAACCTTATGTGACAAGTATATCAATATTTTAAACACGAGGTCGCAAATGCGTTTTGGTCAGCAATAAATCGCTCAGAAATACTTTCCTTCTTCAGACCTTGTCAAGCTATACCGTCAGCACTATATTTTACAGGATGCTCGTCTAATATGGCTTGAGTATCGCCGTAGTCGCGGCGATTTGTAATGTCATAAAAAAACCAAGATGGTTATAAAACAATTACAAAAACTTGGTAAAATCCAATTACGATTCATATCTATTTTAGACCTGCAGATCCTATAGTTAACTATTAACTATGTTTTAATTTCTATGTTAGTAAAAATTCCGTCCAAAATGTAATTTAATTTAAGTTGACTTTTGTAAGTTTTTTATCAATTATTATTGTATCAAGGAATCTCATTACTGCCGTCCAATAAAATTAAATACCTTTGTACATAGGTACTCGCTTTTTTATTTTATAAATCCACCTTTTAATAGTAACAGAGGTCGGTGACCTGTGATAGTTTGCCCTGTGCTTTGACCCTTAGACCATCTGCTTTGACCACATGATGTGTTGTGTTATGGTGACCAGCCAACAACGGAATAGAATAGGTACGTCTTGTATCTTTACTTTTTTGTTGTAAATGCCTACCTACTTTATAAGTAAGTACCTAATTAATTAAACAAAGGTACAGAAACAGTAAACACCCAGCTCAGAAACAAATATCTGTAGAAAATATTTGTTCAAAGCGGAAGTCGAATCTGCAATCTTTGGCGTCGCAAGTTTCGACACAGTTTTACGCATTTCAAGTTTGCTTTTGCGGCTTGTATGAATTAATTTTCGGGCCTAGTAATAACGTCACTATGAATGAAAAAAAGATGTAAAACGACTTTTCAGGTTTTTGGCGGGAACGAACCAACATAATGCAGTTTTATTTACACGAAACTTAGTTGTAAACGCAGTTGAATTGTATAATTTTGGTGGAATGTTATCCAATTTAGTTCCGTGAAAGTGCACAAGTACCTATGTAATGAATGTAGTGAAAGTAAAAATCTGTCAAACATGGACTTTTCTCGTTGCCTCCAAAATCTCCTGCAAGTTTACTCATGTGCTGCAAGGTTATAGCACAGTTATAGTAAAATAGCATTAAAATAGCCACCGCTTTACTATGACCCCTGACTTGACAAAGTGACTTGACCATCTTTAACACAGAGTCCGATTTCTGAAAATCGGCCCCTAATTTGATGCAAAATAATATGACTTGATACTGGCTATATGCACAAACCGTGCGAAGCCATAATTAATAAAAATATACGACATTTCAGTGTTGCCAAATATATGGTTGGCTTTTTCTCCCTTTCTTACCTCCTTGCTTTTTTTGGCTTTTTTTCTAGCCGCATTCGGTAGTTGGTGTTTATCGCAGGTTGACAGATTCAGTCAAGAAAATCTTTGTATTAGATTATGAATAAACTAAATATATATAGTTAGTTTAAAAAAAACGCTTTCTATTATTATAAATCTTGGTGTTTTCAAACTGATTTTAGATTTAAATCTCCTTTTTTTTTTTTTTCGTTGTCTGGCAACATTACAAACGTCAAATCAAACGATTTGTTGTGTGAATGGAGATTTCTCTTGTCGATTTCTTGATAAATTTAACAAAACATAGAAATTGTGTAAATACGAATTATCTAATAAAATAAAACAAGACTACGCTTCAAAATGACTGCCGCTGATAATGAATATCCGAAGGCATCAAGTAAGATTTTAGGATTATAATATGATGGTCACGCCCATTACAGTTTTAGGTTTCATTTTCGTAATTTCTCTGTAAATAATAGAAAAGAATGACTGTTTCGAGTTATTGCTTGTTTATCTTTAGGAAATCTTATATATAAACTCTTTCCCACACTGCATATACACAAATGAACCTAGTTTTGAACGCGCATCTCACACTCTCGTGAACAGGTAGCCGCCTGAAGAAAGGCACTGTGTTAGTAATAATATAATATTGCAGGACATTCCACACATCGCCATCTAGCCCCAAGCTAAGTAACTAGACATGTGTTATGGGTGCTAGACAACGGATATAATACTTATATACTTTTCTTTTGTAAATATATATACCTACTTATAATACATAGAAATAACCATACCACAGACAAATATCTAAGCATAAATTCTTGTCTGTGGCGGGAATCGAACCCGCAACCCTATGTTTGGCAGTCCGGCATGGTGACCATTGTGCCAACTGGGTCGTTATACCCGTATTTTAATATTTCTAGACGCTACGCTGATCGGAGCCAGTATCACCTACATTGCGGGGTTGTTTCTCCTGCTATCGTTCGCGGGCCCGTACTGGATCGAGTCTTATCCGGAAATGTTCTCATCATTCAAACGAATGGGACTCTGGGAGTACTGTTTTGATAAATTCCGCTTCCCACCATATCAATTTGATAAGCTGTTTGATGGCTGCCATTATATATTTAGCAATGTAAGTTTTAAAAGTAATTTAATGCTGCATATTCAAAAGACATTTTAAAGTAAATTACAGATGCATATAGACCAAACATTGTATCAATGTTACGGTTTGTTTACTCTGGTCTTTGTGTAGTAATATAAGCTATTACCCTGCCACAATCAATAACATATTATAAGGAAAATAGAACCAGAAGTGAAACCATGAAAGATAAAATTTAACAATTTATTAATAATTAAAATAACGTTTAAGAGAACAATTAATCGCGCACGCACTACCACCTCGCACCGAATCCCTAAGGCCCTCTGCCGACTCCCGCGCCCGTCTTGGCTCTCCTATTACAACAATACGTTAATCTCAACCTTTTCTTTAGCAAAAGTTTAATCCTAATTCATGTGTCAGTCACAAATTGTTACAATAAATACCTAAATAGAATAATAAATATTGCAGGACATTGCACACAAAGCATCTAGCCCCAATCTAACCAATTAGGTTTGTGTTATGGTTGCCAGACAATGGATATATTATGTTCTCTATGATACTTGATATTGTTACTTCTCAATAATTTCAGGACTACTACATGATCCGTGAATGGTTGTTACCAGGATGGTTAATGGCCGTCCAGGCATTTGTGACCCTTGCCTTGATGCTCTCCTTCATGTCACAAATACTACTGGCTTGTGTCATTGTGCGTTGGCCACTGCGCCTTGCCCTTAGATACGAATGGATCTTTGTATCTTTCTCCTTCGGCATGGTGGCAACTTCAAGTAAGTTTTTGATGAACTTTTTTATGATTGTACATAATAATATAAGGCTTTCCATTATTATAAATTTGGTATTAGTTCTTTGACTTTAGTCTTTGACTCTAGTCTTTGACTCTAGTCTTTGACTCTAGTCTTTGACTCTAGTCTTTGACTCTAGTCTTTGACTCTAGTCTTTGACTCTAGTCTTTGACTCTAGTCTTTGACTCTAGTCTTTGACTCTAGTCTTTGACTCTAGTCTTTGACTCTAGTCTTTGACTCTAGTCTTTGACTCTAGTCTTTGACTCTAGTCTTTGACTCTAGTCTTTGACTCTAGTCTTTGACTCTAGTCTTTGATTCTAGTCTTTGACTCTAGTCTTTGACTCTAGTCTTTGACTCTAGTCTTTGACTCTAGTCTTTGACTTTAGTCTTTTGAATGTAGGTAGTCTTTTAACTTTAAGTCTTTTTTACATTAGTCTTTAGATTGTTGATGATCTTAAGTCTTTGTATTATTTTATTGCTAAATTGTAATGTATTTTTAGGTGTATTCCTGTTTCTGGCCGTGGCCATTTTCGGAGGTAACTGCTACCGTCGTGACTGGCTGCTGTACCCATCATTCAATGTACTTTCATGGTCTTATGCATTTGCTGTTGTGGCTTGCATTTTGTTTGGTAAGTTTTTTCACAACAATAAAGAAGAATAACAGGAGGGAAAATCACATATAGATTGCTTAACCAATATTGGTGAAATGGCACACTGAAAGGTTAACACAGTACAGTTAAGAAATTTTGGTTAAATGGCATAACATACTGGATCGCCATACTAAAGATACCACATAGTGCTATGCCTAGGGTCAAAGTGCTTTATGCTGTGACTTCACGTCACTGAAGACCTATAACTTATTTGCCTAGTGAATCGAGACACGGGCTGTGTCTCGATTCACTAAAGTTTAAGTAACCCAAGTTTTGGCATGGCAATCGCGCCCAAATCATACACGCCCGACGACTTAAACTTTAGTGGATCAAGGCACCGACAATGGCTGATTGCAGATCAAACTTAGAAGAAAAAAAAATAGATATTGTAGGAAACCTATTTTTCACCCTGATATTTTATCATATTCTTTACTAGCGACCCGCTCCGGCTTCGCACGGCTATATTATGCATGTATTAAACATATAAACCTTCCTCTTAAAACACTATCTATTAAAAAAAACGCATCAAAATCCGTTGCGTAGTTTTAAAGATTTAAGCATACATAGGGATATAGGGACAGAGAAAGCGTCTTTGTTTTATACTATGTAGTGATGAGACACATTTCGTTAAGAATATTTTCTTTATTGTCAACCCAGGCATAGCCGGAATCCTCCTATACCTGGAGTCCTGCAAGCTGTACGAACTCCGTTCAGAGGCCAAGAACCTTGTTGCTCAAATGCAGCACAGCCAGCCAGAGCATGCATTACAGCAGTTCCGGGAGCAGTTACATCAGCAACGCCACCAGGGAGGATGGTAGAGGTAATACCAGTATAGCAGAACCACATTGAGCTATCTTGTGACTACCTTCTTAATTTCGCAATATAGACTAAATAAAAAAAATCTGATATTTACTTGAGATTTAAGTCTGGAATCAATGAAGTTGTATGTATTTAAGCTTATTTCAGTATTTTTGATCCCATTATAGTAGTCCGGGAGCCCAATGCAAGAAAACCTACCTCATAAAAAAATGGAACCTGCATACCTTGTAAGGGTAATCGACCATTAGTAGTTTCTACTACTCTTGGTCGGCCGAGGCTTATATTGGCAAGTTTTGCACAAATGATAAATAAGTGCAGTTTTTCGCAGCACTTTTTCATCATTTAACAAAACTTGCCAAGAAAAGCCTCGGCCGACTAAGAGTAGTAGAAGCTATTGAAGGTTAACAGAGTATGCAGGTTCTATTTTTTTATGAGCTAGGGTTTTTTGCATTAGGCCCCATGGACTATAGTCACTTGCAATATTGTCGCAGTATTTTTTTAAATCAGTCGTAAAGTTCGATCATTCTCAGAAGATCCATTGGCCAGATCCAGGATGGATATCAATTAATGAATGGAACTGTTTATTGCCCATGTCACTATCAAGTAGTAAGTTAGTAGTGACATGGGCAATTAACAGTTCCATTAGTGTGTGACACCAGTAGTGTGATGGACAGAAAAAGCTTCCAGTGTTCATTAGTGACACCAACTGACATCGTGTTTTTATCACGTTTTCATTTTACACGATATTAATATGTATTTAGAATAATTAATTGAATATAAGATTATTGTATTGTATGTAGACTAACAAGCTGCACTTAGAATCGTTCCTAAGTGAAAGTTTAGTTACGGAATTTTATTTTTTTGTTTTTTTATCAGTGGAAGATAACTAAAAAAATGACAAAAATCATTCTTTATACTGTTTAGGCTGTCGCATAAAAATAATGCTTTGTTTCGCTCTTGTGATATTTAACTTCAACAAAAATTTGACAAAGCATTGTTTAACTAAAGGGGTAGTAACATACTAAGTATAGAGACTGGCATAGTAGTCGCATCAATATTATTTTTATGCCACCGTTCAAACCTATAGCAATGCATAGAGCACATTAATGCAAACAATGCCTTGTAACAAAACTCGTAAAGTGTCAGGCTTAGCTGTTATATGATGTAAAAAAAAAATTATAAAGATTTTTTTTATTTGCCACATAACAGGAAAACCTGACACTTCACGAGATCTTGTCACATGGCATTTTTTGTCTGTTTGAATGAATAAAATAAGTTAACAAAACTGGTAAAGGGGCAGGCTTACCTGTTATTTGATGTTAAAAAAAATGTAATTATGATCATTTGTTTATTTGCCACATAACAGGAAAACCTGACACTTTACCAGAGGCCTAAATCTGCTAACACAATTGTGTTTCAATAGTGTGTCGATATAATCGTAATAGAAATTTAATGTCAAAAATATGACATTACATGTCAAATTGGTATTCTCCTAACGTTAACTATTCTATCGAAACACCACTGACTCACTTTTGTATTCTGCTCTACAATCGTGGCTTAATGGAATCTCTATAGTTGTCAAAACGGTATATTACTTAGCAACATATACCATGTTGCTAGGCAACACCTGCAAGGTAAATATTACCATACCATTGAGACTCCATAGTGATTATATTGCGATGTTATTAAAACTTTAGCAGAATACCAAATAAAGTCACAATCTCGATATAATATCAATAGAGTCTCGATATAATGACAATGGTTGGCCAAATAGCAGAATAAGGCCCCAGATCTTGTGACATGGCATTTGTTGTTTGTTTTAATGAAATTAAAAAAGAGAAAGATGGCCCTGTAATTTACAAAAATTAAACTTGGTTGACAATTTGCTACGCCAGTATGTTACACCCCCTTTCACTAAGACCTTTCTGAGTGCGGCCGTAAGATTGAATGTAGATTTTTATTCGATCTGTTTAAGTATTTTAAGAACAAGCTAGATCTGGATTGAACCATGTATTATGTATATTTTAGAAAACATTGTACTTAGTTATAGTTTTGTTTTTATTGGACTGAAACACTTCGCCTTTGAAACACTATGTGCCTTGAATGTAATTTAATGATTATTTTAGTATTTTAAAGCTATTTTTTAGCTTAGATTTGCCACAGTTAAGTATTAACTGAACTACTTTTATAACAAAACTTCTTATAAAATTTGTAGCACTGTTTTTATGAACTTTTTATTTGGGGCACTCTTTTTCGAGAACTTTTCAAATAATTTTTTAAAGTTCTTAAAAGTTAATCGAGCCTATTGCCACTTCAATATTCTATTTTTTCCACCATAACAAAGTTTATACTTGACGAATATGAACTAAAACTAGCGAGTTATAAACACATTCGACAAATAAGAATTTTTTTCACATTTTATGAATTCTATACTGTATTTCAAATTTCAATATTATGGCCTATTAAATTACTAACTTTATATTAATTATAATTAAGTCGCTCTAAAATTGGAGAATCTCATTTTAACGTTGGTTTATCTCGAAAAGACAGCATTTATTTTTTACTTTTACTTATATTTAGTAGTAAGATTGATTTTAAGACTAATTTTTTTAATAAAATTTCTATCCGTCCAATAACGCATAGCCATTTAATATGTTAAAGCCACATTGATTGAACTTAAATAAATCGGAATTATTTTAGTAGATTTGTTTTTACTTTAATTAAGCCCTATTTACCTCTTTAAGTTTTTAAATTCTAAAAATCGTTTCTTAGCGGGCGCCTACGTTCCAAAGAGAAACGAAGCCAAGGTTCAGATTCGTAAACCAGCTTGAAACTTATAAAGAAACTAGCGACCCGCCCCGGCTATATTATGCATGAATTTATAAACCTTCCTCTTGAATCACTCTATCTGCTGCATCAAAATCCGTTGCGTAGTTTTAAAGCTAAACATACAAAGGGACATAGGGACGGCAAAAAGTGACTTTTTTATACTATGTAGTGATGATTAAGTTTACGTTTAAGTTTACTACGTAATTTGCGTAATTTAAAATTACGTTATGGGCAAAGCGGAGTGAAGTGTGGACACTGGACAGGCGTATCAAACCCATTTTCTCGGTTAAACCTATTTCTAGATTGAATTTGACCAGTAAGATCTAGAAACAGCAGCAGAAGTTTTGTACGAGAAACTTTTCTGGCTAATGACTACCTAGCTTAGGTTAGGTAAAGTTTTATGTATACCTGTCCGACCTATCGCTGCGAGCTTCACTGTTGACCGTATAAAGATGGTCACACCTAGTTTAAACAAAAACCTGCCAAGCGCGAGTCGGACTTGCGCACGAAGGGTTCCGTACCAATCTGCTTTTAGGAGCAGAAGAAATACAAAATCAGTGAAAGTTTCAACTGCCTATCTATCACGGTTCATGAGATACAGCCTGGTGACAGACCGATAGTGAAGTCTTAGTAATAGGTTCCCGATTTTATCCTTCGGGTAAGGAACTCTTTTTCTTTTTAATTTTTTTTTCTTTGACATTCCACACATCGCCATCTAGCCCCAAGCTAAGTAACTAGACTTGTGTTATGGGTGCTAGACAACGGATATACTACTTATATACTTTTCTTTTGTAAATATATACTTATTTAGGATTGTCCTGCAATATTTATTATTATTTATTATATACTTTTTCTTTTGTAAATTTAAACTTATAATACTCTAAAAACAGAGTAGATAATCTCTACATACCTGGTTTTTGCATATCGTGACACAGCTCCAAAACATGGTGTATGGTTTGTTGAGGAATGTTTCCATCGAGAACTACCAGCGGTGCTTGCTCTAACGCCTTTATATTTTCATTTACCTGCAAAATCAATTTAATTTGTACTGTAAATTACACAATTCTACCTTGCAATTACTCAGAAAACCTATAGGTATATATACTTTGGAATTGTTTTTGCTGACCAACTAGGTAATTAATAAAAAACTGGACAAGTTAGAGTCGGACTCTTGCACGAAGGGTTCCGTACCATTAAATTCTATTTTTAGTATTTGTTATTATAGCGGCAACTGAAATACATAGTCTGTAAAAATTTCAACTGTCTAGCTATCACGGTTCATGAGATACAGCCTGGTGACAGACAGATTGACAGTAGAGTCTTAGCAAAGGGTCCCATTTTTAGTTTTTGGGTACGGAACCCTAATAGAAGGTACCTAGTATTATAAAGCACGGAAACGGTCGCGTGCTTTTAAATTTTCACATGAACATGACAGGGGAGTAGAATGCCTGCAGTGTACCGCCCTAGTTAAACTTATATAAAGTTGAAACTATAAACAAATGTGTGAAAGGTTAGTAAGCAAAGGTGTTCCGCAAGGAAGTGTGTTGGGTCCACTTCTGTTTATTATTTATATAAATGATCTTCCTAGTGTGACTAACCATTTTATGACAATTTTCGCTGATGATAGTACTATTCTATTTACTTATGACAATTTAAATAATGTAGAATGTGACATAAACAATACCTTAATATCTTTGATTGACTGGCTGACATTGCATAACTTGACAATTAACTTGACGAAAACATATTTAATCAATTTTAAACAAAGAAACAATACGCCCTTAGAATTTGACATTAATTACTCAGGCAATTCAATTCAAGAAATAAAGTCTACAAAATTTTTAGGCTTAACCATAGATAATATGCTGACATGGAAACCTCATATTAATAATTTAGTAAAAAAATTGAATCAATTTTCTTACGCACTTCATAAATTAAGAAAAGTTGCAAACGTCCAGACACTCTTAGAAGCATATCATGGATATGTTGCATCTGCTCTAAGATATGGCATAATGTTCTGGGGAAACACTACTGACAAGAAGAGCGTTTTCGTAGCCCAAAAGAAATGTGTGAGGTCTATGTTTGGCTTAATGTCAGATGATTCATGTGAACCTTATTTTCGTATGTATAAAATTCTAACACTTCCATCGATGTACATTAGCGAGATCGCAAATTTTATTAAAACTAACCCACACTACTTTAAAATTAAACCTACTGGAAGCAGACGTCAAGGTACTTTAGAAACAACCCATAAATGCAAAGGTCTTCTTATGAGAATGAGTGTAAACTGTATGGGACCAATTATTTATAATAAAATTCCACCGTCAATTAGATCTGTTAATGACAGTAAACAGTTTAAAACTGCACTCAATGGCTTCCTTGCTGAAAAAGCGTATTATGACATAAGGGATTTTTTAAATGATAAATTATTGCAATAATTTAAACTAATTAACAATTGAGTAGGTAGGTACATAAAAATATCAATCTGACATAATTATTAATTTATTTGACATTTTTATTTTATTAGCCATTGACATTTATCAAATTCTTATTTCATTTTATTGCATGATTTTTATTTTTATATCGAGACTCATTTAATTTTTATATAAATTCTTTCTTTTGACATCTTCATATGCCGATAAGGCGAAACATGGCTGTAACTACTTAATCTAAATCAACACCACTATTGTACCCATGTTTTATGAAATAAATGAATATGAAAATATGAATATGAAAATATGTTTTTGTGCCATTTATAATACACTAGTTGCGCCCCGCGGTTTCACCCGCGTAACTCCCGATCCCGTGGGAATATCGGGATAAAAAGTAGCCTATAGCCTTCCTCGATAAATGGACTATCCAACACAAAAATAATTTTTCAATTCGAACCAGTAGTTCCTGAGATTAGCGCGTTCAAACAAACAAACAAACTCTTCAGCTTTATAATATTAGTATAGACTAGTGACCCGTCCCGGCTTCGCACGGTTATATTATGCATGTATTATACATATAAACTTTCCTCTTGAATCACTCTATCTCCTAAAAAAACCGCATCAAAATCCGTTGCGTAGTTTTAAAGATTTAAGCATACATAGGGACAGAGAAAGCGACTATGTTTTATACTATGTAGTGATTAATATTATAAATAAATAGGAAATATTTTTCCACTAAAAAGTTAAAGATTCTTAAAAAATCTAAGACATACCTATACGTTTTTTTTAGTTTGTAACGAATAGGCCTATGAAACTATTGGACCAATTTTGATGAAACTTGAGAATAACAGTAGGCTTGCTAATATCGATATTCCCTCGGGTCGGGATTTATACTTGAAGAAAGGATAAAAAGTCTGTAGGTACTTAGTAGAAAATTAAAAGTAAATAAATAACATTTATGCAAAACCTGAAGTCCATAAAAACTGGCGGACACAGAACCAGTGAGTTTCCTATATGAACTTAACTACGGTTCAAACTCAATAGCTCCCCAGCCTGCCTAGCATGAAGACTAAAACACGATACGATAAAGCGATATAACTACATCAACTCTCAAAATATGATAGATAAAGCCGCCATGTTGAATTTTTATCATTATTTTTATCGCAATTTATAATAAAAATTCAACACGGCGGCTTTATCTATCATATTTTGAGAGTTGATGTAGTTATATCGCGTGATATCGCTTTATCGTATCGTGTTTTGGTCTTTATGCTAGACAGGCTGGAGTATGGGAGGCGACAGCGCGACCCCCTCTCCCTCAGGGGAGGCGTTAAGCGCTGAAATATTTAGATTTTTAAATCTCATCATCGGATGATTCCCCCCTCATCCCCTACAAAAACAAAAGACGGTAGAAAAAAAACAAACTTACTAGGTCCACAGTTACACGATTGTGTAGTTTCATATCTCCGAGACCCATAATACATTCTCCATTCGGATCCAAGACCGCAGCATAACTTGCTGTTCTGCCGTCCTTTTTAATGCATCCTGGAAATAAGAAAGGTTATAAAAAATTGTAAATAGGTCTACATAAAGGTAAGCGCGCATCGTCACCTAACATCAGGCGGGGGTGATAGTGGACAAATAGTAGAACCTCGGGGCAAAGAGGTACTTCCTACTAATATTATAAATGTGAAAGTTTGTGTGTGTGTGTTTGTTACTCCTTCACGCAAAAACTACTGAACCATTGCGATGAAACTCGGTAAGTAGATAGCTAGAGACCTGTTTTAACATATAGGCTACTTTTTATCCCGATATTCCGCGGGGTGCAGCTAGTTACCTATAATGGGTACAAAGTGAATTTTCTAAATGGGCCTTCAATGTCATTTTCTAAACTAAAAGTGATCATTCGAAAATTGCATCATTCGATTTTTGGAAAAGGCCGGTAACCGAATCTGTTAAGTTTGCAAAAAAATTGTCACATATTTTTGTATCGATCGATAATGATGCTGATAGAGAT
Source organism: Idaea aversata (assembly GCA_907269075.1). Classification (NCBI taxonomy): domain Eukaryota; kingdom Metazoa; phylum Arthropoda; class Insecta; order Lepidoptera; family Geometridae; genus Idaea; species Idaea aversata. The sequence goes on from OU026084.1 coordinate 9,358,937, forward strand.
AAATTCCTGGAAACAAACATGCTACGGCAAATCAAAAGAAATAGCTAATTTTTGTTAACCAATGTGACATTTCGTAAGTAAAGGTACCTATCATTACGGGTGAACTAGGATCTAGGCTCACCATCCAGAATAAGGCCAGGTGCAATGTCCATCAAGTATGCCCCATCAGCATCGTCTCCAACGGCGGTGAGCAGTCTCGCGCGGCCTCCTCTCAATCGCCAAAGAGCTTCTGCTATATTCCGCCCAACGCCACCACCGCACTGCTTCGTCTCGCACGGATGGGTACTCCCGTCCAACTGTTAGTATAAAAATAATCTCTAGACACAATCAATTCGTCATACGAGGGAAAGTTTTTAGAACTGGCCACTTGTAGGTAAATTATAATTTGACAGAGGCCCAAAAACTCCGTCGTGTTGACGAGTGGGTTCTCAGTGGTTCTATCGGATGCAGCGATGTATTGATGTAAATTGACACTATTTTGAAAATATATTACTGAACAAACTAGCAAGTTATTAGTTTTAACTAATAATTTGCTAGTTTGTTCAGTTTTTGATTTTCTGAGAACTTTCAGTGTAACCCTCGCTCGTACATCTACATTATTATTATAATGAGAAAAGATTTTTTTGGTTTGTTTGTTTGTAACGAAAAGGCTCAGAAACTGCTGGACCGATATAGTTGAAAATTTGTATGTAGATAGCTAGAGGCCTGGATTAACACATAGGCTACTTTTTATCGCGATATTCCCACAGGATCGAGAGTTACGCAGGTGAAACCGCGGAGCGCTGCTAGTTTAAATATAAATTTCTGAACGTCCTTCGCATACGCAAATAGGTACATATTAAAAAGGCCAAGAATTTGGATCAAAAAAGGCCGTGCGTAAAAGATTCCTTTACCTAAGTGATAAAATTGTACAAAACCCAAGTGTAGGCTGGAACTTATTCGGAATTTTAGCCAAAGGTTAGACTGAGCGATGGTAAGGTCTAATAAAGTTCACTCTATAAAGCTACAAATGTCAAGTTAGCCCATTAATATGTCTTATAACCACTCACTTTACCTGGGACACTAATGGTGCCAAGCCTAGTTCGCATTAGGCTAGTATTTTAGTCGAGTAGCGACTAGCGAGTAATTTAGTAGCTAAACGTGTCCGAACACCAAAAATTTAGTCGAGTAGGTTAGTAAGTAATTTAGTCGAGTCGATCCATTTTATTCTATTTTTATTAGGCAAGTGGCGAGTAGCACCCCTCCCCCCTCGCCTCCCTGCTCACCGGCTAAACAAGTCCGAACCTGTCGAATTAGTCGAGTTGATTAGTAGCCGCCTCATCGTGTTGCTTTGTTTTGTAGGATGTTCATCTTGCAATACACCACTCACTTGTAAACTATACTCAAACAAAGTGCGAACGGTTTTCTACTAAATTACTCGCTACTCGACTAAAATACTAGCTTAACGCGAACTAGGCTAGGTCCAAGTCCGTCGCTTCACCGACACTACTGTGTCCGAAAAGCAATAATCGACTTAGTTCACAAAAATAGAGTTATCCCGCTCAAACTGGTGCAAAATACACATTACATCTCTTTCTATACTATCTATCTACACTAATATTATAAAGAAAAAAAATATTTTTTTGTTTGTCTTTAGTGTCCCGTGTCTCAAAAGGTAAAAAATAGGAACCCTTATAAGATCACTCTTGTTTGTCTGTCTGTCTGTATGTCGCCATCGATTTTCTCAGAAACGGGTGGACCTAGTTGAAATTCATACTGAGGTCTAATAGTCCCTATCAGGTGTATAAAAATCAAGTTCCTGAGTCAACACGATAAAAATATATGGGCAAATTTTCATGTTTGTAACGAATACGGCTCCGAAACTACTGGACTGATTTTGAAGAAACTTGGTATGAAGATAGTACATTGATTCATTGGGAGTAACATAGGCTACTTTTTGTCCCAATATTCCCACGGGATTAGGAGTTACGTGGGTAAACCACGGAGCGCTGATAGTCTGTAATATATTGTGAACCTTTTGTACTGTACAGAGCGGTAAGACATTAAATCCACGAGTGTCTACGTTTTAAAATTACGGGCTCCAGGTACGGTCGGCTGCATAATGGTAGACCTACCGTAGAGCTCTAAAACGGCTGTTATAAGAATGTTTTCAAAAAGCAAGATTCCAGGCACCTGGAGCCCTATTTTTGAATCGTTCGCCCTGCGTCGAGCGCTCGATTTCTACTGATATTCGTTCGACATCGGAAATTCGCTATTTTTGAATCGCTCCATCGTAACGAGTGGTCTCCACCACTCGTCGCCGACAGGCGAGTGGTAGAATAAACATCAAACAATCATAGTTAAACATTCGGAAACGGTCTTTGAAAAATATTTATATCTTTTGGGATAATTTCGGATGTCCGCTGGTAATTACCGCTTTTCAAATAACTGCGTAAAACGAATAAAAATTGACATTTTAAATTTCGACGACGAACGATTCAAAAATACAGTAAATTTGTGTCATGCGACTTGGAAGTCGAGCGTGACTTGTAGGCGTATACGACGAAGCTTTGTCATACGAGCGATTCAAAAATAGAGCCCCTGCTTTCGTTGAAGTTTAAAGTGTTTTAACTCATGAATTTATTAAACAAAAAATATTAGAATGAAAACATGCCAATAATAGTAATTTTGGAACTCTACCGGGGACTGCAATTATGCAGCTGACTGTACATCTTGTTTAAAGACAGGTAAATCCAGCAGAAACGGTACAATCCTATGTGCATGTTTGCTTTTCTAATCACGAATACCTAATCTCATTTAAATTCACGTGGGTTTTTTAAATAGTTTTAAAGTTGAAACTAGAAATATCTCTACGTGCAAATGTCTGCAAAAATAATTAGCATTAACTAAAATAACGTTTAGATTTTTATATAACTTAAACTATACAGTGTGTAATGAAAAGCCTGTATTCACTCTACCTACCCAATATTTTTTGGGTGAATAGTGAGTGACATCGTCTTATAGGTAATTTTTTTTGGGTACAATAGTACAGTCAGAAAAGGACTGAGGGTAGCAGGTGCATATTTTAAAGTTTTAATTTTTGAAATAACGGTTCAGTAATTGTAAATTATTCTGCTTGATATCACTAAGGCTTTCGAAGTGGTAGTTATTTCACGCAGAATAACCGTCATTAAAATAATTATAGAACTTTAAAATATGCACCTGCTACCCTTGGTTCTTTTCCGACCGTCGTAGGTACTATTGTACCCAAAAAAAGTACCTAAAAGACGATGTTTTTTTTTGGAAAATTACCCCAGAGTTAAGAGAATCCATCATTATTTACTGCACGGCACGGCAGCGAACTCTGCCAATAAAGGTCGCGTCGCGTCGCCACAGCTTAGAAATTCCTTCCGAACTTTAAATTAAAATCATTCATTTATTTTTATGCAATTTTTGACGCGATAACGTCTTATAAATCGACGAACACCGGCACTCATAAAAAAGTGTGACTTCATCGCTCACGTTCCCGTCTCGTGTGTCATGTTATTGACAAGGTTACCATCAATGTTTTCTTATGACGTTATCACGTAAAATTATCGTCCGTAAACCGACTTTACAGGCAACCATTTGTTTTTTTTTGTACTGTTCTGGTGGTAACCTAGACCTAGCTTACCTACCTTATCTAGACCTAAGAGGGGCTCCAAGGTTTTTGTGACACACTATACAGGGTTATTGGAAATTATACTAGCAAGCCGTTGAGGGCTACTTCCGTGCACCTAAACAAACAACTTTTGTTCTACGACTTTTGGAAATTCGAACATTTTTTCGAATATTTTGAGGTTAGGTTTACCTGAAAATCAGCTGTTCCTTACACGGAGAGGTCAGTAACCTTAAAATATTACTTATTTTTTAAGTTTCATCCGCTGTTCTTGGTCTGAATGACCTTTGTTTTAAAAAATCAGCTGTTTTTCGAATTTACATAACCTCAAAATTTTCATTTTTTTTTTCGAATTTCCAAAAGTCGTAGAACAAAAGTTGTTTGTTTAGGTCCATAGAAGTAGCCCTCAACGGCTTGCTAGTATAATTTCCAATAACCCTGTATAAAGCTAGGAGTGGAAAGCGAATTTATGTATTGCAGTGTGGTAAGTGGTTTTATGGTTAATGTTATATTGTAGGCGAATGTTTAATGTGGGTTGTTTGACGCGGTGGTGGTGTTTCATTGCATGTGACATGGATGGAGTGGGCCGGTGGTCGCAGTAGGCCGGGAGCTTCGACCGCAGCGATGCTATCAGGGAACTGCACGCGACTATCCGCGCACTCTGCAACACTGCATTACGAGTACGCGATCTACTTGGTTTTTTGCTTATAAATACAGAATTTATGTTGCGGTAAAATGGAATTCCGTTTTTATCGAATGCTTTATATTTTGTCCTGCGGTTAGTTGTATGAAGCAGGAAGTTCTTTGTACTTGTCGAATGATATTATCAAGAATATCCCTTAAAAAGGGGAGAAGGAACTCAGTGAAATGTCAAGCAGAAGTAGATCGTCTTTGCGAAACCAATAAACTTGACCACACGAAAATAGGTAAATTGACTCATAATCCCGTTTTTTCCCATATTGCATGAAGACAGGTCAAATTATTGTGTCACAATAAAGGAATACTATAATGTGCTATAAGTTCGGAGATAGATCCTTTTCTATAACTGTGACATCTCACTGGAGAAACATAATACCAATGAAAGCATGATACCAAGCGTTTAGCAGCTCCGAATCAACGGGAACGGCAAGTCGACCACGCACCGTACCGCGGTTAGCTTGTCCCGAGGCGAGGCGATTACGGCTAGGCGGGGTGCCGCCGCGCCGCGCTTTTAGTCAGTATCCGAACTTGAAGTGTAGACGAAGAAACGTAAGCTAGGGTACGGAGAGTCGTAAGATAGCGTACGGTGAGACGTAAGCGCGGGAACGGCAAGTCGACCACGCACCGTACCGCGGTTTGTGAGCTTGTCCCGAGGCGAGGCAATTACGTTACGATTCCGATTAGTGTGCGTTGCAGTAGAGAGTTTCATACAAAGAATACTGAACTGCTCGAATTGATACGTTTACGTTCCATTTACGAGTTGATATGTGTGCTACGACACTTTATCTTTTAATGGCACAACGGGCGATAAGGCCGCTCATTTTGCCATATTGTTTGGTTTTTTTTATCAAGTATTTATGTTAGAATTAAGGTTATAATATTTATTTAATATTTATTTTATTATTTTAGAAACACCCACAGCTAATACTACAAACAAGAAACAAAAATATAAATCAGATAGCCAATAACGGGTATCCACAACTAGAACTAAATTAAATAACAAAGCAATAATATACAATAAGCATAATATGGTACAATAAAGAGTTTACATATCTATCTTTTGTACTTTAGTATCTAACGAACTGTAACATAACTTCTGTAACGTTAACGTTCTGTAACAGAGCACAATTAGTAGGTATCTATTCTGTAACGAACATAGTGTCAACATAATTATGAAAATCTCTATAGCAACATCCTAATAGGTAGAGAGTAGGTGAATAGATCCTTATGTGCCTGCTTACTATGAAAACGTTTACAAAGTAACTAATTAGTAGCTTTAATAACAATTTAAACATCATTATACCGTGTCGAGTGTGTACAACGACGGCATTACAGTAAATCTTCAAACAGTAGCAACATGTGTATTCTCAATTTAAACATAATTACGCGGTATTTACGCCATACAAATTAGCAACGGCAATCAAAGATGGCCGACGTGCTCTTTTTTCAATTTATTGGTGGTACGTAGAGTTAAATTGGACAATTACAGTGATATTTTATACAATTTAAATTCATACAACATTTTTCGTTTAATAAATTCACTCACGGTTTTTTTTCTCTTCTTTTTTGGCCCCAAAAATATCGCTTGGAAACAAAAAGACAGCAGAAAGAAGATTAAAATAAAAATGAAAACGTAATAACACGCATAGAATTTGACGTTCGTACCTCCTGTCATTTCTCTGATAACACGTCATACAAGGCCGTATAAGCAAAAGCTTTTTGCCTGCCCTTTTTATTAAAAAACACTCATACGATAACGACTGATGAGTTTTTGAACGGTAATCAATTCCAGTTGGAAATTACCATAATTACCTATAGCTATTTGTAAACAAATACATTACAATTAGGCTAACGAGGCAAACTCGCTATCGTGAATGATGATTAATTCGTATTAACATCTATATTTGCCGTTAATTTGCTTACTCCTACTTAAAGTAACTAAGTAATTGACGGGATGTGAAGGCTGCTTCCTACGCCATTTGTTTCGAGGGGATAATTTACCGGGAAATTGAAGTAGGCGCATTAACAGGCTGTGACGGCACGTGATTAAATTTCCTTACAGTTAGCCTGTAGGAACAACTGAAATATACTGGATTTCACGTGTCATTGTTCCCGTTTACAAGTTTTAATGGAACGAAGTTCCTTATCGCGGGTTAGCTTGGTAGCGAGAAAAAATATAACGCGTTACGAAAACGTGAAACGAAAATAACTTACCTAACAACATTTACCCGCGTAAGTACCGATCCCGTGGTTTATGGATCAAAAGTATCATAATGTGTCCTCCTATGCCGATTTTCATCTAAATCGGTCCAGTCATTTGACCGTAAAGAGGGAACCAACAAACATTATAAACAGGCAAACAAATAAAATATATTCTAGATTTAAAATTGTAGTTAGTATTAGGATATAATACCTATATCTCTATTATATACAAACTAGCTATTGCCCGCGACTTCGTTCGCGTAAAAGTAAAATACATACAACCGAATTGAGAACCTCCTCCCTTTTTTGAAGTCGGTTAAAAAAATGATTCTAATCGGATTGGACCAAGGAATCGCTTTGTCCCATACAAAATTTGCCCCCCTTTTTCACCCCTTTAGGGGTAGAATTTCGGAAAATTCTTTATTATCGGATGCCTACGTCATACAAAGAACACACCCTCCAAGTTTCAGGTCTCTACGACCAGCGGTTAAGGCTGTGCGTTGATCCGTCAGTCCGTCAGTCAGTCATTCAGGACAAAGCATTTTATATGTATAGATAATAATATAAAGAAGATGAAGAATCCCATTTTTGAACGGCTGGACCGATTCTATATCTTTTTTGTTGTGTTTGTTATTGTCCGGAAAAAGTTCTTATGAAATAAAAGAAAATTATTACGCAGGTGAAGCGCAGCTAGTTCGAAATAATTCCAACAGGTAAATAGATAAAATACGAGTAGAATACTGTAGAGTGTAGACTACCTACGACGTAGTCCAAGAGTGAAATTATTGCTATTTCGAAATACTTGACACGTGCTACGAATTTGCTACGGGACTACGACAATTTCTCGTAGACGTGCTTCGGCGCTCTGTCGACTCAAGATGTGTCGCACATAGTTAGTTAACTTATCTACTTTCTGAACGAAACATTATTTCAGTTTCACTATTTAAGGTGACTATATTTAAATCTAGAAATAGCTTTTAGCGATAAGTTCGCCTATTGTGCCATATTTTCTCATTTTTAGTCTGTTACAATTTTCTATATTTAAATCTAGAAATAGCTTTTAGCGATAAGTTCGCCTATTGTGCCATATTTTCTCATTTTTAGTCTGTTACAATTTTCTCATTTTTATTTACTTAATGGTGCAATAAAGTGTTTATCTATCTATCTTCTTCTTCTTCTCGTATAATGGTGTGGCTTACTTATTGTTAGAGTTTTCAGATCGCCTTTTAAGGCCTCTAACTTGACCCAACGACTGCTACTAGAGGTAGCAACCGGGACCAACGGCTTAACGTGCCTTCCGAAGCACGGAGGGGCTCACGAAAACACATTTTTGCCACACTGCTAATTGGCCACCCATCGAAGTAATGACCGCGCCAGGCGTCGCTTAACCCCCACGACCGTAAACGATTAGCGAATGTCGCATAGCTGTGAGCTATCCTCTATCTATCTATTTTAGTTTGAATTTCATATTCCTACTTAGTTAAAAATTCCCACGAAAAAGGGGTTCTAGATTCGTGTGAATATATTTTATTCTTTAGGTATTATGATTTTTAGGGTTCCCTACATCAAAAGGTAAAAAAGCAACCCTTATAAGATCACTCTCTTGTCCGTCTGTCTGTCCGTTTACTTTATAGTGAGCCATTAATAAATATGTTCATTTGCCTAGTTAATTGTTTGTAACGGTAACAATACGTTTCTTTTTTCTTTCGTTACGTTAAGCGATAACTGTCTAATATATTGATTTATAGTTAAAATAATTATACTACTTTCATGTAATTGTCAAAACTATTGGAGTAGGTATACGTTACAATGTTCCAAGTTTCAATGTAAGCAAATGCTAAGTATCGATGGTTATTTGTGTGTGAGAATTTCCTTTGAATAAATAATGTCGTCTGTGACGACCAGGAGCCCTATTTTTGAATCGTTCGCCCCACGTCGAGCGCTCGATTTCTACTGATATTCGTTCGACATTGGAAATTAGCTATTTTTGAATCGCTCGAGTGTAACGAGTAGTCTCCACCACTCGTCGCTGACAGGCGAGTGGTAGAATAAACGTTGAACAATCATTGTCAAACATTCGGAAACGATATTGGAAAATATTAATATCTTTTGGGATTATTCCGAATGTTCATCGGTAATTACCGGTTGTTCAATTTTCTGCATAAAACGAACAAAAATTGTAATTTTATATTTCGAAGACGAAAATACAGAAAAATGGTGTCATGAGGCTTGGAAGTCGAGTGTGACCTGTAGGCGTATACGACGAAGATATGTCACACGAGCGATTCAAAAATAGAGCCCCAAAGATATGTCACACGAGCGATTCAAAAATAGAGCCCCAGAAATAGACAGGTACCTACTGTTAAATAAATGGAACCCTTGATAGAGTCGTTCCGTTCGAACCACGCCTCTGGTCAGTTCTAATTACCAACGGAACTCCGTAATTCTTTACGTATAGGGACCGGATAGCGACAATCGGTAAAAATTCAAACGCAATAGATGTATGTTTTGGAGAGAACAAACGGTAGGTACAAAGTTACTGAAGTGGTGAATAGTGAATCACTTATCACTACATAGTATAAAATAAAGTCACTTTTCGCCGTCCCTATGTCCCTATGTATGCTTAGATCTTTAAAACTACGCAACGGATTTTGATGCGGTTTTTTTTGTAGATAGAGTGATTAAAGAGGAAGTTTTCAGATATAATACATGCATAATACAGCCGTGCGAAGCCAGGGCGGGTCGCTAGTGTGAAATAAATTTGAAGTTTTGTATAAAATGATTTTGCAATGTGGGAGGGCGGTGAGCGGCGAGCGGCGGTATCGAGCGTGGGCGCGCCGCCGCCGCCCGCCCTAGCGGGACAGAAGCCCTACAGTCGAGTCGGCGGATCGAGCCGGCGCGCACGCCCGCACCACGCACTCTCCCCTCGCGTCCTCGCTCACTTGCCCGTATCGTCGCCCGCGCGCGTCTCATCGCCACGCACACAGCCACGCGCGCGTCGCGTCCATCACTCTCGCCACCTCGCACGTGTGCATCGCGATCGTGCGCCTACATAACGCGGGTGACTCTACCAATAACACATACGGCCAACTAACTTTTATTCAATCTTACATATACTACGGCTCAATTTACTGAATTATTTTAAAAGACGAAAATTATTGGACCGGATGGAAATATAGTGCGACAATAAATAATTTAATATGTGGTAATAAAATAGTGTTTACAGAATATATTGGGCGGCGGCGTCGCCACGTCTACGTCATGTTTTTTGGTATGATATTCTTAGTTTTCTTTTATGAATATTTTTTTCTGTGAATACATATGTATATCTTCGATTACTTACACATCACATCGCATCTTTATCGCTAACAGGCTATTTACCTAAAGTAAAAATTGTTGTTATCTAAAAAAAACCTTAAAGAAACTGTTACCGACGGCCGGCCATCAAACGTATAGGTTTCTTATCTAAGTACTAGAAAAGATCTAGATATTTCTTGGAGAACGGCCTGTTTTTTCATTTGTATATTATGATGTTAGATTAAGTTTTTACTAAGTTTTTGCTGTTATATTGTTTAAAAAACTAAAATGTCAAATTTTCATGTTGTAAAGAAAATAACCCTGTTTTATAGAGGCTGTTTATTCTAAAGAGGCCTATATTCTGAATCAGTCTTAAGATATAATACAGTTTAGGGAAATTTAGAATTACGCCGTCGTTTCTGTTGAAATACTTGTAAATAACTAATGAGAATTGAAATATTAAAACTTATTAATCGTAACTGATTTTGAAACAGTAAACTTTTCCATTTTGTTGGGCTTTCCGATATTTTAATAAAGTAGAGGTAGGCACTTCGAAAATTAATCGCAGGAAAAAGGTTTCACTTCTCTTTGACCCTTTTCCAAGAACACTTGACCGCTTAATTTCAGTAAAGCCTCTTCATCGAGACCTAAACAAATCATTAAGTAGATAAGTTTGAGTTAAATTATCTCACATCTTTTTAATCGTTGTTAAAATGGGTTTAACGTCTGTTTTAACGTATTGAAATCGATAAATTATGTTAATTTCATCTATGATATCTATAAATATAAATAAAATTTTGATAAAAATTCAACATGGCGACTTTATCTATCATATTTTGAGAGTTGATGTAGTTATATCGCTTTATCGTATTGTGTTTTGATCTTCATGCTAGGCAGGCTGACTGACTAATATCAATGTACAGCTTAAACCAACGGATGAATCAGGCTAAGGCATACGAATAGATATTATGACGATCCGCTAAGAAGGGATTTTGAAAAATTTAACTGTTCCTTTAGGGACCTATAGGTTGTAAATTCACAGGTGATTAATGGAAACCGAAAGTCATAATTAGATTGGAGTGGCCTTTAAGGACCTGGAGCTCGATTTTTGAATCGCTCGTGTGACATAGCTTTGTCGTATACTTACGCCTACAAGTAGTGGTCGACTTCCAAGTCGCATGACATCAATTTTCTGTATTTTTGAATCGTTTGCCATTTAAATTTGACAAGTAATTTTTTATTCGTTTAGAAAATTCAGAAATTTAAGAAAATCAGAAAATTTTAATCCGGTAATTACCGACGAACTTCCGAAATAATCCCAAAAGATATGTGTATTTATAGTATGTATAGATATATTTTCAAAGATCGTCTCCGACTTTTTAACTATGATTGTTTGACGTTTATTCTACCACCGTTGGCGATCAGTGGTGGAGACCACTCGTTACGATCGAGCGATTCAAAAATAGCCAATTTTCGATGTCGTACAAATATTAGTAGAAATCGAGCGCTCGACGCGGGGCGAACGATTAAAAAATAGAGGCCCTGGGTGCTTTTTTTCTCAGGTGCTCAAAGGACTCTGAAGGGTTTCCTGTAAGCACCTGGATGATATCATCCAGGTCCATAAAGTGGAATAGACCACACGTACGAAGTCTCAGGTAAAAGCTAGTTTCATATAAAATTAACATACTTACATAATATTACATATTATGCGGGTACATGTTATAAATATGTTAATTTCGTATGTGTGGGTGTAGGATCTTACTTTCAGTTATTGGATAAGTTCATGAAATTCATGAACAGTTGTGATTTTCATATAAAGGCTAACGTAATCTCGAAGTAGGTAAGGCTGAATATATATATCAACCTTTTTGGTTTTACTCTACAAACATTTCTCATATAAAGCCATTACTGTATTTAGCTTTCATAAAATTCATAATTCATAAAATACGAATGTGCCTATTATATTACTCACATATTTTTTACGATTTCTGCGATAGCTTTGATGAATACAGAGAACAGCCAAATGTTTATATCTAATTTATTAAGGGCCCCTTCACGACTCTCGATTAGATAATAAATTGGTATCCATTCTTCTTAAAGAACCCTATATACTACTTCCTAGCGGTAGGTACGTTAACGTATAATAACAGTATTTTGTTTTTTATTACGTAACTAGCGAGCCGCCCCGGCTTCGCACGGCTGTATTATGCATTTATTATATCTAAAAACCTTACTCTTTAATCAGTCTATCTATTAAAAAAAAACACGCAATCCGTTACGTAGTTTTAAAGACTTCATAGGGACGGTGAAAAGTGACTTTATTTTATACTATGTAGTGATAGTGATTATTTTTGTTCAAAGCAATAATTACACGGGCGGAAAATATAAAATCGCTTATTTAAAAATATCTTATTTTTTATATCTAGTTTTCTGGTAATAAAAAATTGGGAAGAGCTTCCTTCATCATCATTATTATATAGCCACTGCTGACCTCTCCCAAAGACTTCCAGAGAAGTCGGTCGGATGCTTCTGGGTTCAACGACTTCCCGCGACTTTAATTAAGTCTTCTGTCCATCTAGCTGTCCCGTGCTGCGGTTCCGGTAGGTCTCCAGTCTAGAATTTGGGCTAGGGCTACCATAAGTATAGAAAACTTTTCTCATTTGTGCGGTTAATCTTTGAGAAAAAATAAATAACTAAAATTAATATCCATTCATTAATTTAATTCATCAGTCAGCCTTGAATTTACTACTAGGTATCTGACGTCATGTATTACAAGCCTCTGCCACTAAACAGATTGTACCTAATAAAAATATAGGTACCTAAATCATGAATACATTGAATAACAGTAGGCGGTTCCGGGGAAGTACAAAATAAACATTTCTTGTTGGCAATGGTAAAAGAAACTCCGTTATTTTACTTTGAAGTAAAAGTAAACTAGCCACCTCGTTATCTTTCATAGCAGTAGGAATAAATTTACTTTTTTATATTTATGTGTGTATTACTAACGATTCCGTTTATCTACTTGATCTGAGTGAATTGTTAGAATTTACGGAAAGACATACAAAACGGCTCGACAGATAGTATGAAAATTTGTAATATCAGGGGAGAATGCTTATAGATATAGACTTTTTGTATGCGAGTGAAGCGGCGAGAAACAGTCAGTATTATAATACAACCTAGTGTGTAGATAGACAGACAGAACGTACAACAACGTATGTAACTTTATAATATGTGTCTATTTTATGTTTGTTTCTTGTGTACCTGCTACAAATAAATAAATAAACGATTTACTGTAGACATCATAAATTATGTGTCACAATAGCCTTATCGCTGAAAGCGGTCTCTTTCAGGCAACGATGGAAAGAATTGACGGTCAGAGTAGCGCGGCGGGCGAACACCCGCCTGCAACGCAGGAGGTTGCGGTTTCGATTTCCGCTATCGAACAAGTAGTTATGTACATATATTTGTTTCTTTAAACAAATAGTTGTTGAGATGTGAATGTTTCTGTATGATAGATAGATAGATAGAACGCTTTATTGCACACACAAGTTACATAAAGAGACAACAACAAGAAAACTAATTTAAATTATAAAAAGGAAACAGTGGCACAATAGGCGGCCTTACCGCTGAAAGCGGTCTCTTCCAGGCAACCTTAGGATGGAGAGGATTTGACGTAAGATTAAGGGTATGTTTACTCTAAAAAGAAAGTATGTATTTTCAAAAATAAACGTATATGTGTATTCTATCCGTTATTTGGCCATCATAACACAAGCCTGGTTACTTAACTTCGGGCTAGATGGCGCTGTGTGCCATGTCCTGCAACGTTTTATTTAATGACATAGATATTATTACTTGGTGGTACCTAGTACTATATCTAATCCACTGGTATCTTGTTTAATATATTCTGTTAGCATTTTAATATTTAAAACAAAGGGATCTTATCTCAGTTCGTAATTTGCTTAGGTACATTGTAAGTAATTCGCGAAAAGGGTCCATTTAAAGGGTCCTATCAGTTTACAAAGTTGTCTTGGACTCGGAGCTGAAGTAATAAAATTGTAAAATTATCTATCGGCACACGGTCTTTACGTAATACGGCTTACTAAAAAACGAATCTAATATAAAAAAATATCGTGTCACAGTGTTAGTTTTCATACTCCTCCGAAACGGCTTGACCGATTTTTATGAAATTTTACATGCATATTCAGTAGATCTGAGAATCGGCTACTATCTATTTTTTATTTTGTTTCGTTTAGTTTTTTTTTGTAAATGGCGAAACAACGTTTGCCGGGACAGCTAGTATATTTAAAAATGCCTCGATATTATGGCATAGTTTGAAAAAAAAAAGAAGTCTAAAGTTACCGACATAACCCAAAGGATTACTAAGCTGAAGTAGCAATGGGCGAGGCATGTGAGTCGTAAAACTGATGGCCGTTGGGGCTGAAAAGTCCTAGATTGGAAACAACGTACCGGAAAGCGCAGCGCGGGTCGGCCTCCGACTAGATGGACGGACGACTTAATTAAGGTCGCGGGAAGTCGTTGGATGCGCAGAGAGCATGCGATCGATAGCTCAGGAAGTCTTTGGGGAAGGCCTATGTTCAACAGTGGCCGTCCTGTGGCTGATATGTTATGGGAGCCAATAATACGTGTACATGAACTACGCTGCCATGGATTACGACGCCATGGATTACACGACCTGATATTACGTGTACAGGCTTCGTATTATAGGTTTGAACAAATAATGTACGACCACTTATTACGAGACCACGTATTACACCGCCACGTATTACACCGCCACGTATTACGAAGACATTGCCATAGACCTATAAAACCATAGAGTGGTTCAAACGTCTCTATGAATTGTGCTGTCTATGTGAGTGTGTGAAAGTTCAAAAGTTATTCGGACTTTCTTTATTACATTTTTGGTGCGATATCGTCTAGTTAATTGATGAAACACCTGCATTCACACAAAAGTGTCATGTTCCGGTAACATGACGCGTCCCGTTCCTGAAGCGGGGCGCATGACGTCAGGTCATAATAATACGTAGTCTTTAGGGCAGCATATAAAGACCCATCCAGAACACCCCCTACCCAGAACCGACATGGATAGGTTAGGTTTATGTTAGAACTGCGACCACAACGCACGAGCCGAGCGAGCGAAGCGAGCGGTGCCGCGGCAGCGGCCGGCGAGTGCTAGAAACGAATTCTACCCATTTTACTTGGTTACGACGAACCACTCTGTGGTTTTATAGGTCTATGGCAATGTCTTTGTAATACGTGGCGGTGTAATACGTGGTCTCGTAATATATGGACTCGTAATATCACCGCGGACAAATATTACACGACCACGTATTACACGACCTGTATTACGCGACCAAATATTACACAGTCACGTATTACGAGTACATTTTGGCTTCGTAATATCGGGTTGTGTAATACGTGGTCTCGTAATATATGGACTCGATGGTTATGACCAGTAAAATCAATGAAGTGTGTAACAAGGGTAGTATGGGTTGATAATTAATCGTTTGCCTTAACTGCAAATATAATTTAGAAGAAAAAAAAAGAGGTGGTTTGAATTTGGAATTAGATCTCAGCGTCGTCCATGGAATGATTAGTATAAAAAATACGGTAGATCTTGGAAACTGATCAATTTGCTGCATGATCGAGGTCTGGTCATCTCTCTGATATCCTCATCAGATCTTCAGCAAATTTTTATGCGACCACCCCTGATGTATCCCCTTATCAACACGAAAATAATCATCTCAATCGGTTGAGCCGTCTTTGAATAATCGGTAAAAATACATAAAACAAATTTTTAGAACTAGCTCCTTTTTTGAAGTCTGTAACAAATAAGCGAATCTAGTATTCCGGTAGTGATATCCCGAATGATTTGTAAGTGTGCCTTGTTTCTTTTAGGGGTTCAGGTTTGCTCGCGTCCGTAGGATTTATTGCCCTTGATGTCTTGTACGTAGGTAGCCCCCGGGTAGCTCTAAAGGATAAGACAATGAAGCCGCGATGGTAGGCCATTGCCGGCGGATTCTAACCCCCTGGACCAAGTCATGGTGCCAAGTGATTTGTCGCGTTCCATCATGTTGTCCAGGCATGCTGTTCTCTTTCTAGGCGAGGATGCTATATCCTGGACCTCATCGTCACCCCCCAGATGATATGAGGTCAAATGCAAGCATTTATGTAAAAAAATGGATACTGGCATTATAATATAAATCCTACCAGGGGGGATACGCTGGTAGGGATTAGGACACTAGGCCACATAAATTACACATGCTAACCACTAAAATGTTTCTAATTTACATAATAAAATAAATTTTTGAATGTAATATCTATGTAGAGGTGCTGATACCCCTTCCGTGTTATCTGTATAAATCATTATTATAATAGTTAGGTATTTAGTGTTAACTGAAACCTTACTCTACCAGGATTTGTTTCGATTGCGATCTGGAAAAATTCAATATAATACGTGATCGTAGATATTTGATACTGCACGTACTTATTACAGAAGTAAATAAAATATAAGCAAAAGGGTAGTAAGGCGCTAAGCACACTGAGGCGATGCCGGGAGCGTTCCCGGACCGGTTTTTTTTGTAATGTTTACGTTGCTATGCACCATGCCACGGGTTGGGTTAACACTCATAAGTTTGTAGCCTTCTTCTGATGGTTTGTGAATGAGCCTGCTGGTCAGTTTACCTTATTCTTCAGTATCGCGAAATTAGTTAACGAGTCAGGTAAGAAACCTGACTCGTTAACAAATTTCGCGATTCTTGTCAGTTCCCTAAATCGTCACTTTACTTAACTTGTCCATTCATTAGTTCAGTACAGTCACACAGAAAAATCAGTTTCTTGAAGTGATATCCTCTCCTTAAAGACGCTAGAGAATAATTTCTTGTTTTTAGTAACTGTTCTTGAAAAAAAATGAGCAGTATTATAATTTAAGAATATAGTAGAATATTTTTCCCTAGAACTAAGAAATTATTCCCTAGCGTCTATTAGGGAAGGGATTATTTCTTGCTTCAAAAAAACCTTTTTTTCTGTGCATGTTAAGATTTGTGATTAAGATCATGTCATTAACCATTTTTGTTAGTTTGTGCCAGGTTATAGCGGTGTCCATAAACACCGGTGCATAGAAACTCCACCATTACAAAAATTCCGTCTCCCGGTTTCGCCTCAGTGTGCTCACCGCTTAATCTCGTTATATTAGTCTCGTTATTTGCGAAGTATAGAGCTATAAGCACGTAGCTAACATAACTGCGCATATGTTACGAAGTGAACGGGGTGGCTCGAATCAAACCTTCACATATTCATAGAACAATTAAATATATTATTACGTTACCCGTTACGTCGTTATGAAGAGATGTAATCAAAATATTTTATAACGTATTTTCTTTAGGGACGATAAGGATCATATTCTAAACACATTATGCGATGCTATTTGCATAAATTTATTACGTTATCTTGTGTCTTGTTTCATTTGGAACTGGAGGGAATATCTATATATATAAAAATCAATTGCTGTTCGTTAGTCTCGCTAAAACTCGAGAACGGCTGAACGGATTTATCTTATCTTGGTCTTGAATTATTCGTGGAGGTCTAGGGAAGGTTTAAACGGTGAGAATTTAAAGATCGGACTTACGCGGGTGAAACCGCGGGGCGCAGCTAGTCTATAATATAAAAATCAATTGCTGTTCGTTAGTCTGGCTAAAACTCGAGAACGGCTGGACCGATTTGGCCAATTCTTTTTTTGTTGTGTTTGTCGTAGTCCAGGGAAGGTTTAAACGGTGAGAAAGATCGGACTTACGCGGGTGAAACCGCGGGGCGCAGCTAGTAAATAATAAATATTGTTATCTATAAATAAATAAATATTGCAGGACATTTCACACATCGCCATCTAGCCCCAAGCTAAGTAACTAGACTTGTGTTATGGGTGCTAGAAAACGGATATACTACTTATATACTTTTCTGTTGTGAATATATACTTGTAATGGCCGCTCCACACTTACCCCACGAATCGCGCGGCGAGAAAGTAGCGCGAACACAGCACGACATGGACAAGGCTCCACATTTGCAATATTCGCATAGTTTTCACAGTCACGCGCGCTGGCCCTTTGTCGCGGGTTAAAAAACCGACAAAAATCGGAGAACAAGGCGCGAAGCCGCAAAAAAGATGCGACTCGGCTCCACACTACGTGTTCTCGTACCTTTCGCGCCTTCTCGCGCGATTCGCGGGGTAAGTGTGGAGCGGCCATAATACCTACATAGAAACAACCAGACCACAGACAAATATCTAAGCATAAATACTTGTTTTATCTCCGATAGAAGCCACTATCTCATAAAAAAACGGTCAAGTACGATTCAGACTCGCGCACTCAGAGAGTACGATTCTGCAGTCAATTTACATGGCGCCAACTTTAACTAAGTAACTCGTTGGATGTGTATTAAGAACTCGCTTTAATGTTGAACTTTTTGCTTTCTTTCCACCAAATATATAGGCATTATTATATAGGTATCTTGGTCAAGCAGAAGTTGGTACCGGTAGTAGGTATAGGTATGGGATCTACATGGTCTTTCAATGACCTAGAACAATGCAATTTGGCAAAAAAACAAAGTCCAAGGTAGGGTCTTATAACTAATCTAAAAATCTAGATTAGAGATATCTTTTGACCGCGTTGACTTTAGAAGCTTGTTTACTTCTTCTAATAGAGACCATTTAAACCTTCGTATTTATACTATTACTAGCTGCATCTCGGTTTATTGATTCAGTTTTTTAAGATACATATAGTTATATTATTTTATAATCTACTAGTTGCGCCCCGCGGTTTCACCCGCGTAAGGCTCGATCCTATGAGAATATTGGGATAAAAAAGAGCCTATGTATTAATTCAGGTCTCCAGCTATCTAAATACCGAGTTTCATCGCGATCGGTCCAGTAGCTCTTGCGTCAGGGAATAACAAGTATACACACAAACTTTCACATTTATAACGTCAGTAGGAAGGATGATATCTGAAAAGCAAACATACTTTTTGACTGACACTGTATAGGTACAGAATGTTTTTGTTCAAATATGTACCTACAACATGTATAAGTAGATATACCTGCCTAGGTGAACCCAACGAAGAAAAACAGCTCGTTATCTGAGATGTAATGTTACACCCGTCTGGGGAATCCTTCCTTGGCCGTACTTATCGACCTATATACCTTTATACATACATTCCTTTATGATAACCCTTATGTTGCCAGTAGTAGAAATAGAATCCATTACCGTGGGACACTTGAGTGTTTTCTTCCCCTAATAATCTATTAAATAAAATAGGTATAAGTACCCAACCAAGTAATAAACCTGTTTACGTCGCTTGCGTATTATTGCGTCGCCTTTAAATATTTTCCGAGTTTTATGTGTTTTTCTACTACCTGTCTTGAAAGAAAATTGATTGTTTAAAATTATGTGAGTTGGCTTGCTGCAGATAATCATAAATATACATTATTTATTGAACACTAGCTGCACTCCGCGGATCGCAATTCGAACCAGTAGTTCCTGAGACTAGCGCGTTCAAACAAACAAACAAACTCTTCAGCTATATAATATTAGTATAGATTGTGTTACATGCATAATGTTATTGAATCCTCTGACTCCAAAAGTAGTAAAAACTGTATTTAAGGAGCCAGGCTCTTCTTTTTAACACTATTATAATAATTGAAAACAATGCCAATACGTATTATTAAACAAATACATTTAAATGTTGGTAGTTCAATTTTATGATTTGCTAAAACATGGTCTTACGTAAGGTAAGAGCACGTTCAAAATCATTACGACAAATTGATTGTCCTGGAGAGTTCAAGCGGGCTGTCAACAATTATCTCATCGATAAGGCCTATTATTCGATTGAAGAATTCATAAATGATAAAGATGACGTAAATTGAATTTGACATGATTTTGTATTCCATTCTTGACTTATTAATTAATTAATTTTGTTTTGTTTTTATTTAACTTTCAATGATTTTAATTTTTTTTTTTTATATTATTGACATTGGATTAATTATTTTGACATCATATTAGAGTACTTTTAATTAACTAACTTTTAATATTTGCATGCTAAGCTAAGTGCTGGTGAAATATGTTGAACTATATTTTTATGTGACATCTTTTTACCATATTTCAAGCAAATAAATGACATTCATTCATTCATTCATTCATTCATTCGTTTGCATCTTTGTTTGGACAAACAACGTTTTGACGGGAAAAATCCGTCATTTTCAGACGTATTATGAGCAATTTTTACGGTTATTCTCAAAGAGATTGATCATAGCATACCTATTGATAGACGGGGCAGTAGGTATGACAATTTGCTCTTGTTTTTTTCTGCACAGATGCAAGGTCGTCTTTTACCTATTGGAGGCCCTGGGCATATAAGGATAATGAAGCCCATATGACTTTGACAGAACATTATTTTATTATTTACTAGCTGCGCCCCACGGTTTCACCCGCATGAGACCCGATCCAGTATCGGTAAAAAGTATCCGATATCGGGATAAAAAATAGCCTATGTGTAATCCAGGTTTCCAGCTATCTACATACCGAGTTTCATCGCAATCGGTCCAGTGGTTTTAGCGTGAAGGACTAACAAACATACATACACACACACACAGAAACTTTCACATTTATAATATTAGTAGGAAGAATTGTTGAACACTATTTCACTATTATTTATTGTTTAAGTAAGTACTTAATAATAAAAAATAGGTAAGTATTGTAGTCAGGAATTTAGGTTCCATTTATACGTACCTAAAAAGGTTAGTAAAACTAAAAGTATCGTTTAGTGATCTGGCAGGAAATAGGGGCCCCAATCGATCATGGGGCTCTGGACAAATGCCCTGAAGGCCAATTCTCGTAAACAACATTGTTTAAATTACATTTCAATATCATCCCGATTGCATTTCGATTGCAAAAGATACACTCAAAGTCTGTTTTTTTTTACAAAAAGCTAACTTTGAGGGTATTTTAAGCTACTTTCTCGGTATTTTTATGATCGAAATGCAATCGAAATGATATTGAAATGTAATTTGAACAATGTTATTCACAAGAATTGGCCTTCAGAAGGCCAATTCTCATAAATAACATTGTTCAAATTACATTTCAATATCATTTCGATTGCATTTCGATCACAAAAGTAGCTCAAAACACCCTCAAAGTTAGCTTTTTGTTAAATTAAAAACTGACTTTGAAGGTATCTTTTGCAATCGAAATGCAATCGGGATGATATTGAAATGTAATTTAAACAATATTATTTACGAGAATTGGCCTTCAGAGTGCCCAGTGGGAAAGAGGGCATAGATGTGTCAGAAACACAGACGTCTAATGAGACTATACTATAGTCCGGTCTACTACCATACTTTGGTTATTACGCTAGAGTAATAAGAATTCTCGGTAAATTTTTACAACACTATAAAAGAATATCGTACAATAATAGAAAACAATATTTATTTATTTCCAACTTATAAGTATGATTAGGTGCTTACTACCCAATGCGATAGTGAAGCACAAAAGTTTATAATTATAAAGGTTTTTAAAATCCATTAACAGTCACATAGTGAAAGCAATGGTCGTCTATTTTAGAATTAGATATAAAAATAGATATTAGGTGGGTACACGTATATTTTCTATACTAATAGAAAGAAAGGATAAAAGTATGACATGGCAGCAAAAACAAAACGAGTATTTTGGAAATAGCATATTCATTGTTTATGCTATTTCCTTAAAAAAAAGACTGTATATTTATACAGTCTTTTTTAAGTTCATGTCGGTCTGTCTTTCTTCTCTTCGTCTTTTGACTATTAGATAACTCTATTTTTTCCAAATTTTAATTAAAATCCAATAAGCTGATCGGTTTGTTCAGCCGGTTACGAAAAAGTTGGTGTTATGCGTAGTTGGCATTTTGCTTAAATCAATGTACCTAGGTGTTATGCTTAGTTGGTATTTTGCTTAAATTTGGTGTTTCGCGTCAGTATAAGGTTTAACATTTAACCCCTCGAACTCGTTAGTTACGAAAATGCGCTCTATCAGTAGTATTTATCCTAAAATGTCGGGTGAAACCGCGGGGCGCCTTGCAGCTAGTACTAAATAAAGACAAGGACTTAACGATGTATTGTTTTTGAAAATAATGGAAAAATAGTAGGGTAAACTTATTTTAATAACTGTAGTTTTCATTGTTCACTGAATGGTTAAGTTTAATAATGTGTTGCACCGTATAATTTTTATAGCTGTATATTAACGCAAAAGCGAACCATTAACACTGAATAAAGAATAGTCAAGCTGTTTTATTTATTCAAGCTATTTCTAGACTGATATTTGAATGGCTTTGAATATGAAAAAGCAGCTCCATGAGCATGTTACCAATTCTAAACATGACCCTTATTAAAATTTTGTTCAAGTCGTTTTAGATTTCTAAAATAACTACTTGTGTAAGTTATGGTAGGTACTTGAGTCATCTTATTGTATTTACGGTCGGCTGCATAATTGCAGACCCACCGTAGAGCCCAAAAACGGCTGTTATGTTTTTAACACAAGCAAGAGTCTAGGCACCTGCTTTAGTTGAAGTTTAAAGTATTTTAACTCATGAATTTATCAAACAAAAATTATTAGAATGAAAACCTTCCAATAATAGTAATTATAGAACTCTACGTTGGGTCTACAATTATGTAGGCGACGTATACCTCAGGGCTGTAATCGCTACGAATAATCGTAAATAAAAGAACAATAAATATATAAAGAGCACTCGTATTTTGTCGAACAAGCCTGGTTTTGAATCGAGAGTTAGCACATTTATCACTTTATCAACAGCGAGTAAGAAAACATCGTGAAGAATTAGATAACTTCCAGAACAAAAACATTCGAAACATATTCGGTATATTTGTGGATACCGCCCCTGCGTCTTTCCGTCTCGCTTTCTCTTCATGCTATGAGATGACACGAAATTACTTTCAATTAGATTGAATGCAGACTCCAGACTTTTCCATTGACCAAAACCGCCACCGGCCTATATCGCCACGAGTCACTTTTAAAGTTAATGACCAAAAAAACAAGTGAACGACTACTATCGAATTATTAAACAGTTCTTGGCGAGTGTACTGGCTAGTTTTAGCACGTTTTAGTCCAATGAGTTTGTATTGAATTCTGGCTGTTGCTATCGACATGTGTAATTAAGTTCAACATGGTTGTGAAAATGCTAATATTAGTAAGTGTAAGTGGCTGTAATTCTCGTATTACTTTTCATGAATTTGGGTTCATATTTTTTACTTTTCTAGCGTATGCAAGAAGTCTGAAAATATTAAACTTTTGCTATCGATTCTATTAAAGTCTGGCAGCTTTTCTTGAAGTTCATTTGGCATCGTAAAAGTTCACACCACATTAAGTCGTGCTGTAGTTTTGGCCCCAAGCCACGATTCTTTTGAACAGTTTCCTGATAAAAAATTTGAATGTAACTGGGCACTGGTTTTTAGTCTTTGCTTAAGAACTTTCTTAAAAATAAGACAAACATTTCGTAAATTATACGTGATGCAATGACTCTACTTATAAGAAACATAAGAATGTGTGACAAATTGTTGCAAAAGAAATATCATTTTTCTCACATTTTGGTAACACTTTCTTGTAGAAATTGAGGAAAGCTCATGTAAATGTGTGCAGTAAAGCTAGCACTAAGTAAATTCGCTATGACTAGGTACTTAGAAGACGATTAGGAACAAGGTCAAAATATCTATGAACATATAGAAATCGTAAAGGGAAAGATATTGTACTTGTAGGGCTAGGAATACAGCAACTAGCGACAAAGGTTAACTTATTCCCGGCGGTAGTGCGCAATGTTTGCCTTTGAATTCGATTATTCTGTACAAAATTTCTGTGAAGGTATTCTAGATATTTGGGCTAACATTGTATAGAAGCTACATAGTTGCTCGACCGAGATACAATCGAGAAAAGGTCGCTGTATTTGTTTATGCGATAGCAAATTAGATCAGTGGAAGGATATCAAGGCCTTCTGTATTTTATTACAGTTTCTCCACTACGTATTGCTTTCACGACCTATAAATATTACTTTGTAAGAAAGAATTTGTTTACAAGAGATGTAAACCTATTTACAATGAAAAAACTTAATTATCTGAAATTTAAGGTATTTTCTTTTTGTTCTCGCATGTGCCTCACTTAAGGTTAGGTTAGGTTAGAGACGGAGCACCCTGAGGTTTTAGTCACTTCGTTGGCCCCAGCAATAGGCATAGGCATCGAGATGGAGCACCCTGGGGTTTTAGTCACTTCGTTGGCCCCAGCAATAGGCATAGGCATCGAGACGGAGAACCCTGGGGTTTTAGTCACTTCGTCGGCTCCAACAACGATGTGGTAGCCGACCGCGTTTCCCCAGGCCAAAAAAAAAACAGGCACACCTTTCAACACAAGCAAGAGAAACCGGTGGAGTTTTCATTTATTTGTCGTAGAATCAACAGCTATTACATAAAAAAGAAACAGAAATGATAGAAGCAGAGAGCCAATTAAAGGTAAGAAAACATACTAAAATACAAAAACAGTGGGTTGTTTTTTGTGGGACCCCTGGTTACCTACCTCCTTAGGCCAGCGGGAGCCTCACAAATCCCCGCTGCTTAAGTGGTGGCGGGTCAGTGCAAAAGACTGCAAAAAAGGTTAGGCGCACTAAGTTCACTTTAAGACAGCCCAGTTAGAGCCAGAGGTCTTAACTTTATTGTAAATCTCTACCTATTTAAATAATCTTGTTGATGTTTCTCGTGTGCTGTACACAGGGATAATTTCGTTCCTCGTTGGGTATTCGTTTCGATACAAAACAGCTTGATTGGACGTCAGTGAAGCCACGACATGGATGCGGTCTGGCAGCTTGCCACCACATTGACGCTGACTCTGCACTCGCCAACACTTCACAGCCATAACAAGAGACATTTTTGTTTCTCAAATGCTGTATTTTAAATAATTGTATACTCTCAAATTTACGAAAGGGAACCGTTTTTTGAATACTTAGTCAAGTTTTACGATAGGTACCTAATTTACAACGTCGTATCTTCTTGTTGGTCCTGTCCTCTTTTCAATAAATATAAAAATAGTACATTAAGGCTGCTTATGCCGCCAAACGCAACGCGCCAGAAATACCCGTAGCTTACAACTAACATTGTTGATTGTAACGAATGTGTTAAGTTTTTCTTAAAAGTGCTGAGATGGGATAGTAGGTGAAATTTTCACTAATATTTTGGGGTAATTTTGAGGCGAAAATTCCTTGTCATTTCAAAGCTAGTTTTAATTCTTAATTTTAGGATAGTTTCAAAACCATAGGACATTTTTGGCTTAAAATCACTATATAATACAATATCCATTTTAAATATGTACCTACTTACCTATATGCATACCGTACTATAGCATACCTAGGTATACGTTAATTCGCAAAATTGCTTTCAACGTGAGTACTTCAGAAATAGGAAATTGCATGTTGCGGTAATGCGCTCTGTCAGTTCGATAATTTAGCTTATTGAAACGTACTCAAAGCTTTTTAAGCTGCCCATTACAGGGTTTAGGAATTTCATACAATTTCGTAATGAATTTCCCATCGACTAATTTGGATTTACTTGTGTAAGGTTTATATTTTGATTTAGGTAGGTACGTATAATTGCAGTCCCCGGTAGAGTTCTAAAATTACTATTATTGGAATGTTTTAATTCTAATAATTTTTGGTTGATAAATTAATGACCTAGAAGACTTAAAACTTCAAATAAAGCAGGTGCATAGAATCTTGCTTGTGTTGAAAACATTCTTATAACAGCCGTTTAGGAGCTCTACGGTGGGTCTGCAATTATGCAGTCGACCGTACCTAGACCGAACGGAATTTCGAATGAATTTTGTAATGGCACACCCCTTTTCGACTGTTCGCTAAATCGACCTAATGTAATTTAGAATGAATTTTAAAACGACAAACCGCTTTATGACTGGTTGCATAGTCGATCAAACGATGTATGATGCCATAAGAAACACGAATTATAAATAAGTTAAAAATTATAACCTTATAAGAGCTCAACTCGATAGCTTATTCGAAAACTTCGGTAAAACAATTAAATTGAAATTAAATTTTGATTAACAAATACTCCCTTGAAACTTACTAACGTACACCTAAAGTAGGTATTATTTGTTAGCATCTGTAATTAATAAACATTTAATTACTCCGTCTGTGATGTTTCATCTAGTAATCTACGGAGTTCGTTGTCCGGTCAGGCTTACCATTTACGATGTCATCCTTAATTTAACGACCGCATTAATTTGTCGAGTTCAAAATACTTAGCTTTAGCAGACAGTGGTTGAATGGCGTAACTAAATTATTTTGTCATTATTCAATTTAATTCATATTACATAAAACATTTTTATGCTTGTGGTATGTTGTATTTTTATCCGACGAAAAAAAACGCAGGAGGCTCTCAATTTGACGCGTATATATTTTTTTATATTAGTCGTAAAGTTATTAGAAAAAAAAATGATTGGCTACTTAATTGGCTATATGTATGTAGTTTTTTTTTCATTAGTTTGTCGACTTCCAAATAATTCGCTATAATAGACAATGGTTAAGTGAGATAATTAAGCTATTGCATAGCTTTTATCGCGGGCTTTGAGCGCGAGGGCCGAATCAAGAAATTCCGTAACGAAAATAAAACCTAACACCGCCACTCCGCCTACCATGTAGCTCGACCGAGCGTTTTTATTTATTTTTAAATTATTTTGTCATTATTTAATATTATATAAAAGATTGCTTGCGGTAATAAGCATGTTTTATTCTAATACCACCACTATTCCACCCAGAAGAAATTAGAAAAAAAAAACTGATTGACTATGTGTATTTTTTATTAAATTAATTATGAAGTTTCATTAGCAGATAGTACTATCCAATTTTTAGTACTCTTATTTAGCTATGTAAAAATGTATGTGTTTTAAAAAGGTTAAATAAACTTTTCCCGGCGGCAGCTATAAAACTTTTACAATAAGGTGTTTAGTAGCACCGGTCTACGAGTACCGTAGCATATAGCATGTAGCGTGCTACGCGCTGCCTCTGCTACGAGCTGCGCCTATTTCACATTACGAGCTCGCATACTTCAAGGTTATACATTTATACGTGTTTTGTGTTGTTTTCTACTATCTATGAAAAAAGCGTGACTATAAATTGAACTTTCTAATCTGATAAAAATATGTGCAGAACAGCAAATGGTACAATTGAATGGTGAAAGAAAATATCGTGATGAAACTCATGGCTTTGTTGACTCCAGAAGTATGAAGAAGTTCTTTTCTTTGGACGCGGTCAACTACGTTGAAGGTAGTAAGTGCTGGGCAAGCCTACTCCGTCATAACGCAAAAGAGATCAACCATAAAAGTATAGTTTCGACAAACAGCCCTTATACAAGTACAAGATAACGTATTTATTAACTTTCTATTTCTGGGATACTTTTATATCCGATTGTATGGTATAATACGATTTGCTGTGGTTCATATCGAATATCTATTGAATCGGGCCAAGCTTTCAATAATAATCTGGGTTAGGAAGGTTACCGGTATGCATTATCGTGATTGAGTTGACGACGACGGTGACCATTCAACGACAAGACAATAAGCTAATAACTGACATTGACCTGACACTGGCAACTAGGTTAACGGAGTCCCCTCTATCTCACTATAGTTTCTTACAAAAATTGGTAGTGAAGAAACCAACGCTAATGCCAAGTAGTGGCCCCGACATTTACAGATACGCTAGGGGTTATTAGTGAACTTTTTACGCTCCACTTTATTTTGAATACTTAGTCATTAAAATCAATGAAACATTTTCACTGTGCCTGAGAAAATTCAAAGAAATCCGGAGTAATAAAAAAAGATTTGCAATTTCCCTTATTAAAATTGTTAAAATTTGGTCGAATGAGAATTCTTAGAATTAGGCGCATTAAACAGCCATACAAAAGCTATAAGGGCTTTGTAAGGAAATTAAAAACGAGGAATTGACCCTCCGTCTCCGCCTGCTGAGAAACCGATGCTTTCATTAATATGCATATACTTGACCCGGTTTTGTCAATATGTGAAATTAGTTAGCACATTAGCATATCTACTTCCAATTTGCATGCTATAATTTGGTCACTATGTTCTATCAAAGTGATATACGGCTCAGTAATATCGACCTGTGATACGAAATACGAATAATGAAACCTGTAACGGGGCGTCACGCCATTTTTCCACGTTTTATATATACGAGTTTTTAAAGCGATTGCGGTTGTAAAATATTTCCACAAAACTGTCAACTGTCAACCCTTTAGAAAATTTATTGCCACGAAAAAAAAGCATATGTTTTGAAGTTGGCATGTTGTATTTTATCCTAGCTTAAAAATAATACGCGTTTTATTTCATTAATGTAAATTGTAGTACTTGTTTTGAAACCTAATCAAACATAACTCAACTAAGTTTACAAAGTTCCGTAAACAGTCGCTTCCGGTTAAATTTAAAAACGATTAATATTTTAACATGAATTCAACTAATTCTTTAGTAAGATTCAAAAGTCGCGGGATTGCCTCTTACTCCCACGTTTTATTTCCTCATAGAAAGCGAATCTTCAACTGAAGTTGTTGTTAAAAGTTTAATACTGTTTTATAAATAGTCGAGTAAGGCGAAGGCCGTCGGATCATTATATGAATCAAAAATCAAGTGATTGTCAATCGATAAATGGCTGAAGGTGAAATCTCTATAATATTCCAATCAAGGTAACAATGTAAAAGTTCAAGATTTTTCTACTACCTATAGGGTTAGGTACTAACTAGTTTTTCTCTTTTGCCTAAAATTATAAATTCTAAAAGTGTGTGAGTGACTGATTATTGTGTAGGTATGTTTTTTGAATACCTCATCGCGCCAAAACCACCTGGAGCCCCGGAATAAACCTCTTTTTTAAAAATTCCCACAAGTCGGGACTTTCTCGGGTCAACAGCGGAGAACAGTTAGGTATACTTTAATTATAAGAAAAAATGGATAAAAACTATTTGCTAATTAAATCGCTTTCTAGTTTATCTACAATGTTTTTCAATAAAATGAAGAGCCCGGCGAATGACCGAGATACGCCAAACTCTTGTCGAACAAAAACAATTGGGAAATTGCGTGAGACAATACATTTGCAAAGCTTCGGACAGTTTGCGTATGCTCGCTCCACTAACCTAAAATACTACCGGATTATTTTATTAATGGAGTTCCAATCATGTTCGAAAATAGAAAAACTATTTTTAATTGTCACTAATTAACAACAAACAACAGTGTTTTCATTCAAGATTATCCGGTGAGTAACTGATTGTATCATTAAATCAAACTGGAACTACTATTTATTAATGAAAAATGTTACAGCCATACGCGTTGGTTAGCAACCGTTTTTCATTAGAATTCGAAAGCAAAAATCTATATTACGTAGCGCGGCCGGTAAGGTTACTCTACAAAGAATAACCCTTATATGTTTACTTTGAGAGTCTTATGTTTTGTTTTAAAAGGATTTTGATGAGGTAACATCATTAAAATGCACTATTACTATTTTGAAGCCCGTCATATTAACAACTATGGGCTTTCGACTGTTGATATGTTATCTTTAGAGCCTTTAGATAAATCCGTATGAAATTATATGTATACGTTTGTATTTGCCCTTTTCAAAATTATTTTTTATAAAACACTAGCGACTCGCCCCGGCTTCGCACGGCTATATTATGCATGTATTATACATATAAACCTTCATCTTGAATCACTCTATCTATTAAAAAAAAACCCATCAAAATCCGTTGCCGTTGCCGTCAAAGGGAAATAGGGACAGAAAAAGCGACTTTGTTTTATACTATGTTGTAGTGATACAGAGTGTTGAAAAAAGGTTTTCTACTTCGTGTTTATATGCGCATACATGTTAGGCGTGTACTCAGTAGAAGAATTTAAGAAATCTTTGGTGGTATTTAGGCCTGACCTCTCAGTAGAGCAACGCATTTTTTGTGTTTATTACGAAAGTTCTAAATTTCTAGTCAAAGGCCATCGTCTAGGTCAAAATTATGACCTACCTTGGATATAACTGAGGTTCTATCTATTTATATGGCTCATATTGAATTTCATTTGCCCACAATATCTATTCGTATGTGCGAGTAGTTTGCCAATGTCGCAGAAACTGGCGCCACTCTTTCATTAATCTCGAATGTAATTTTGGTTTAGTGAAACCTCATATTTTTAGATTACGTATTTTTAGAATCGCCTGAAAATACTTATATTTAATAACGGAAAAACTAATAATTGACATTTTGCGTTTTGACCTATAGGTTTTCAAAATAAAAAAAAGAAACATCCAGCATCTTTACCACCTAATGTTGACTTTCAATCAGTAGCTTTAGTTTGTGACAGTTCTAAATTGGAAATCAAGAAAAGGTCACTGAATAAAGTGTTTTTCGCTGAACCCGCGAGTATTTGGCGCCGTTTGCTGTTATTTTTTTAGAAACATAAATAATTGCAGATGAAAGCGGACATATTTCATGACAAACTGTGCTACTTTCTTTCAAACTACCATCATGCTCGGCAGTGACACTTGGAAAATTGGTTTTGTGCGATGAATAATGAGTGTTTTTATTTACGTGTTCAAATTATCTGCTTTTATTAACAATTGGATTTGGGTATGAATGGGTTTATGTATTGCTTTGTTCTGGTTTATTGTATTCATAAATATATAAATGTAGGTATGCCTATACTATAGGGTATATATACCAGTCTCTTGGTTCAGGAAGCCTTTGAAACACCGTTGATTATCAGCACCGGAAAGTCTACCGTGTTGCGTGAACTGGCCACAGGAAAAAGCAAAACCATACTTCCTGTTAGCCGACACGTCATTTCCTATTTTCAAAATACCTAATAATAAAACTACAATCGGAAATGCTTAGAAAAGTTATAATTTAGTTATTTTCACCGTATTTTCAACTTTGCTAGCTGTTTGTCGTAAAAAATAAAATAAAACTTTATATTGCGACACATTTTCCGTGAAAATAGAGATAAAACCAAAATCAATTTCACCGAAGGCCTTTTTTTGTAACCGGCACATTAACGTCTATAAATAAAATAAAACTGCTTCCAATATCCGGCCAGTGCAGCATGCAAACACGCGTCAACAGCTTTATTACTTTATTCATATAGCATGTTTTTGAATCTGTGTACTGAAAAATACAGCTAAACCACGGCGTAAATTTTGGTGAACATTTATGGCAATAGCCTCGTTTCATCGTAAAATGTTAGATGTATTTGCGGTGGTTCTATGACCGGAAAGGCGGCAACGTTGCGTGTGAAAGAAGCTTTGGCCGGAAGGAGACTCGTCACCACTGGCTCGAAAAACATGTAACATTTAACCTATTCTTAGTACGTTTTGAAATGTTATGGATAGGAACGTTACCTAAATATAACAGAATATTACGTAACATACTCGTATTTATATTATGGACTTTTGCCCAAAGTGTGGGCAGATGTAGATTTTCGGTTCGGTAAATTAATTTACTGGTTTAAATTCCTAATCATTTTTGTATTCATTTATTCAATTAATTTTAAGTAAATACCAAATATTGTTGGAAAATGTATCTTAAATGATCTGACACTGGTATACCTAGCCTAAATAATGTTATTAAAATTTTCATAATTGGAAGTGTAAAGTCATGTCTTGTGAGATTCACAGCTATGTTCACAACTTAATTCGTGAGGGTGCAATTCCACGTGAACCCTACCTAAACTTAAACAAACATTTACGGGTCAAACGCACTTCACTAACTAACTATACATAATCTCCGTTTGTGTTTGGTTAAATAAAAATCACCTTTACTTCTGAAACTAATTTATAACGGACTAGCTTGCGCCCCGAGGTTTAATCCATAGTAGTGTCACTTTAAAATGATGTAGTTTCCTACAAAATACATAATTGTTATTATAATAAAATAAATATTATAGGACATTCCACACCTCGCCATCTAGCCCCAAGCTAAGTAACTAGACTTGTGTTATGGGTGCTAGACAACGGATATACTACTTATATACTTTTTCTTTTGTATAAATACTTATAATACATAGAAACAACCAGACCCCAGACAAATATCTAAGCATAAATACTTGTCTGAGGCGGGAATCGAACCCGCAACCCTGTGTTTGGCGGTCCGGCATGGTGACCATTGTATCAACTGGGTCGTCAAACGAACGTCAAAGTTTGTAGTTCATAACGAAATTATGAACTACAAACTTTATCAGCCCTATAACCCCTTTTTAGAGGTGGAATTTCTAAAAATCCTTTCTTGGTTCCTACGTCCTAAAAAGAAATTTCAGGCTCGTAGCTCTCGTAGTTTCAGACATTTCTTGATAAGTATTTTTCTCTTTAAGATTCATTATATTATTTGGTACACTAACAAGTATCTATTTGTTAGACTATTATTTTGTCAGTATGAAGTGGACGATAAACAAGTGAAGAACGATTTGAAGCCGATTGCCTTCAATCCTTCAAATGTGACTAACTATCGTCCAACACATTAGATGGTCTGTATTCTGCGAGGGTTCCTAGTTAATCTGTTCAAGCAGTGCTCCTTGAAGTGTCGTCGTTTTATATTATGTATGAGGTATGTAGAGGGTAATGCGTGCTTCGTGTAGAAGGCCAACGTGTGGCGTTGTTTTATGAATTAATCACTGAATTTTAGATGGTACAAGGACATACTTTGTGCTTTTCGGTGAGGGACGACCTCATTTGTTTTAATTTAATGTATTACTATTTTTGGTTTCATATTTTAACATAGCGCTATCTAGCCTCAAACTAAGCAACTAATAGAACTAGAATAAGGCTTATTATATACTTTTCTTGTACATAAAAACGTACTTATAACACTTACAGAAACATCCATAAAAGAAACAAGTATCGGTGGCTCAAATTTACAAATATTTATTCCACATTGGGAATCGAATTAGCAACCTTCTGAACTGCAAGCATGTTTTCTCCTAGTGCGTCACAGTGGTCGTCGAATATTAACGAAGTTATATTAAGTTTCTTTGTTTTCTTTTACAGATAGCAGATGTCCTCATAGGACGACAAGCTTACAACAATGGAGAATAGCTACTCGTTTTGGGCTTCAATCTTCGAATTAAAAGGTTGGTATATAATCAATTTTATACAATTCATATTTTAAACTTGTTTAAATACTTATAGTGTGAAACGAAACATTAAGGTGAAAGGGTACCTGCGCGCTCTCCATACAAACGTAGTCGACTGTTTCCTCCCTGGATAATGACACTGGCACAAATATTTTTGTGCTATAAAACCGTTTTGGTTTTTTTCATTTTCTAATTATCATATGAATTAAAATTAAAAAAATTAAAAAATAAGAAAAAACAAAAAATAGGGGCATGGTCATGGCAGTTATAAGTTTTATGCACCAAAAATATTAGCTCTAGTGTCATTATCCAGGGAGAAAACAGTCGACTACGTTTGTAATAGTTTGTATGGAGAAAGCCCCCGGTACCCTTTCCTCTTAAACAAAGATTTGCGACAGAAAGCTAATTAAATCTATGCACGTTAGAATTAAACGTGATAGAGCGTGTCTTCCATAGCAAAGATTTGTTCGATATCCCGTATCAAAGATAATTGTGTAAAAGTTTGATGGCCACAGTCTGAATATAAAAGTAGGAACGTGACTCGACGGACGGGCGGCTGTCGACTCGTCGCGATCGATCGCACGGAGAAATGGCTCCTGTCGCTTATCTCCGCCAAGTAATTAATTACTTTAGTATAATATATTCCTTTATCCGACGACAAATGATTTAATTTTCTTACGCTTGAAAAATTTAACTTTCTTATCCAGTAAAACACTTTCACGTCTTTGTCTAAAAAGATCACATTCGAAATTTGTTTAGTTCTAAAAGTTAAATATTAAAATATTCAAACTTATTTATGTCTTAAAGTTTAACTTTAAATTTTCTGAACTGGAAAACCATTTCAAGTTCTGTAGAAAGTATTGGAAAACATGTGCCAAACGAAACTTTGTTTTGAAAAGTCTGAGAAAAATCTCGTTATAGTTCGTTGGTCAAATCTTTGTGGCAGTACAAGGACGTAGACTTTGATTTGATAAAACATAATTTAGATGCAGAAATAAGGGCAGTTTCTTACATACATATTTAAGATCATAGGCGGGCTATTACGATCCCCAAGAAACCATATTTCCTTAGTGATACATTTAATGTCGTCATGCCAACCCATAGCTTGCCATAAAGCCCTCATATTTGTTACATGTCGAAATTTATCAAGTGTACAGTATTACGCCTAAGGGTAATGTTATAAATAATGTAGTTAACTACGATAAGATGAAATGTGGTTGGCTTCCTGTTTCTAGGCCGATCGATTTATTACTGTTCGACGACAATGTAGCTTTTTCTATAAGCTGTTATGGATAGATAGAGATAATCCGGTATTGGTTGTTATAGATAAGTATTAAGAGGATCGAGAAGTATTACCGTTTAATGAGCTAATATTTAAGATAGCTGTCGTTAATCGGCGAGTGGTCTCGATGCGCTCAGCTGTAACGATGACGGGTGTCGTTTAGCCCGAAACTGGAGGCGGGTAGGCAAAATTCATGATATCGATAAGACACGAACTTCTATCTGGAAGATTGCTTCTTATCCCGCGCCGAGGTCGGCCATTCGAGCATACTTACCTTACCTACATTACGTACTGGCACTTCGCAAAATTTCTGTGACGTTTGAATATCTGCTTAGGGATCAGTAGCGGTCGTATACACTATCGATAAAACTCTGCGTTGCGTCTATAAATGCTAACAGCCTCTTAACATCTTTGTTTATACCTATTACTTCAATGCGTTGCTATTTTATATACGTTTTACTATCGTAGGTATACCTACACGTCGTCAGATCAGTATTTTATTAACTTTTCTTATGAGGTCTTATCACCGTTTTCACCAATAAATATTTATTGCAAACTACGCCTCTTATCTAGTTCCTTTTCAGAGCATTCTTAGACTATTTTTTTACATTTTGGGTAGAAAATATAACTTTTCCAAGCGAAAAAGCTAAAATAGATTTTATTAACGGTCGCAATGACAATGGGTGGGTGGTCAATGCTACCCTATTTCAATAAAAAAGGATTGTGGCAGAGGACGCTAGGTGTTATAAAGCGTCCCTTCTCTTAAGTGCGGGACTCCGACTCAGTTAAAATACGATAAAAACATTCAAGATGATGACATAGAGACTACTATCTTTTCAAAATATGTTACCGTTTGGATTTAACAATCACTACATAGTATAAAACAAAGTCTGTTTGTCCTTAGGTATGTATGCTTAGATCTTTAAAACTACGCAACGGATTTTGATGCTGTTTTTTTAAATAGAGTGATTCAAGAAAAAAGTTTTAGTAAGTATATAAACAAAACTACCACGCATACGAAGTCGCAGACAACAGCTTGTAATTTATATAAAGCTTTGGATAGACCGATGCGACTAAACGTCCGATTTAAACGACACGACGTGCGTCAATTAAGAAATTCATTTCTCAATAAAGATAATTTGAGCACGTACATAGTGTCGCTCTCGGGTCGTGCAGCTAACCGTGCCAGCTTGTCCAGAACTTTATTTCCGACTTAAGAGGAAAGGGTACCGGCGCTCTCTCCATACAAACGCAGTCGAGTGCTTCCTCCCTGGATAATGAGACTAGAGCAAATATTTTTTTTTGCATAAAACTTATAACTGCCATGACCATTGACCATGCCCCTATATTTTCTTTTTATTTGTTTTTAAATCTTAATTTCTATGACAATTCGAAAATGAAAAAAACCAAGACATATAGTCATGGCAGTTATAGGTTTTATGCAACAAAAATATTTGTGCTAGTATCATTATACAGGGAGGAAACAGTCAACTACTTTTGTATGGAGAGAGCGCCGGTACCCTTTCACATTGAACAAAGAGAAATAAAAGAATATCTAATAATTATGAGCTTCACAAATCATATTAAATAACAAGTTATACGGACTGGAAGAGGAAAGGTTTACCCCAAAATTTAATTTTACTGCATTGTTTTAAGTTGGCTGAGAATTTCGCATTAATAATATCGTATTTCTCATCAAACGAGAGCTTTCGCTATATTAAAATTCTTTATCTAGTTCGAAAATTGTTATTCAGAAAGTTGCCTTTAATACAGTTTCGATTTTGATGTTGAAATTATGGGTTTTCTTTTTGTTTAAGTCAGTAATTTATTGTATTCTGCTAAGTAATCAGAATCACTGTTCACCTTTAACATAAATACAAAAATGTCACGCTAAAAGGACGTTAATGAACCATTGTTTTTGACGTGACAACGTTTTATAAATTGGTTTGCCGGGTGACACTTCAAGAAACTGCGTTACGCTCCGCTGACGTTATGCGCTCACAATGAGAGAGAGTGAGAGGCACGCGGGCATGGTTAGCCCGCTTAAGAGCGAGAGAGACAGACATAAAAAGTGAAAGGCACGCGTCCCTTCCACTCGAGCACAGTTGTTGTCACGTAAAACTTTCGCCCGTATACCGACTTTACAGGCAACCAGTTTTTTTTATAAAACACTGCTTGCGGTCCGCGGTTTTACCCGCGTAACTCCTTCGGAATATCGGGATAAAAAGTATCATTTCCATTAAATCACTGTATCCTCATACCAAGTTTCATCAAAATCGTTCTAGTAGTTTCGGAGCCTATTCAATTTCAAACAAACAATCAAATTATTTTAACACACACACACACCCTCCTTCATGCACACACCCATTACTCCTACATTCAAGCGTACCAACTGCTTTACTTATAATTATTATTATAGGCACTGTTTTATTGTAAGGTAACTAAATATATCACCAATTCTGTTCTTATATACTATACTAATAGTATCAAGAGAAATAAAAATAAATAAATAAAAATTAATCATTTATTGAACAGAATATAGCCCTGTCATTCGAACTTGCCGTAGCTGTATGTCGAATGACAGTTCCTTTCCATTCCAAGCTAGTCAGCTTAACGTTCTAGTGAGCTGTTTTTGTAGCTGTGGGTCTGGGTGGAGTGCGAGTTTTTTCGTATAGAAAACGTTACTGTTACTACGTTTGCGTAAACGAGAAAGTTGTATGGAAAGTTAAAAAGCGCCCCTAGCGGACGTAATGCGAAGCTTTAACTTTTCATACAATTTTCTCGTTCACGTTAACGTGAGTAACGTTTGCTATACGAAAAAACTCCCACTTCACTCACTTAAGAGGAAAGGCATAACCTTTCCTCTTAAGTGAGTGAAGTGGGAGGCTCTTTCCATACAAACTATTACAAACGTAGTCGACTGTTTTCTCCCTGGATAATGACACTAGAGCAAATATTTCTGTTGCATAAAACTTAAAACTGCCATGACCATGCATATTTTTGTTTTATTTTTTAAATCTTAATTTCTATAATAATTAGAACTGTTTTCTCCCTGAATAATGACACTAGAGCAAATATTTTTGGTGCCTAGAACTCATAACAGCCATGACCATGCCCCTATTTTTTGTTTTTTTTTTTTAATTTTTTTAATTTTGATTTCCTTGATAATTAGAAAATGAAAAAAACCAAAACATAGGGGCATAGTCATGGCAGTTATAGGTTTTATGGCACAAAAATATTAGTGCCAGTGTCATTATCCAGTGAGGAAACAGTCGACTACGTTTGTATGGAGAGAGCGCAGGTACCTTTTCACCTTAACTGGTCAGTTAGGTTAGTGGCTTTGGTCAGTGGTCATTCTGTCGTAGCTCGTAGCGTGTGCCTTTTACTTCTTCTCGTAGCTTCGTAGCGTCTTCTACAAAAAAGCTACGAACCTACGATATTTCTTTACTTCGAAGATCTACGACGCGCCACATTGCCATTACACGTAGTATCAGTTTTGTCATTCTGACAGAAACATTATAAATATTCAGTTTGTGTACTGGCAACTTTTCATAATATTCTCGACAGCGGGCGTGACTGAGCGGTAAAAGTAGACGCACATAGATGTTATGATTGATTTTCTATTTACACGAACATTATGCTGTCGAATTGTTATCTAACCTAGTAACAAAGGTTACACCATTTATTTACCTCATAACCGTTGAAAGTTCAGTTTCGCTAGAGGTATATGAAATGTTCACAACTTCACATAGAGAAACAACGTAGGTAAAAGTTTGTCTGGTGTAGTTTACGAGCGTTATATGTAAATCGTGGTATCTGTTTGCGTGTTGATAGTTGTCATGCGATTCGGTGCATGCTACGTCGAGCGCTGCATTTCACCGTGCAGCTAATTTATAGGTTGGATGCGTCACCGTCTACACTATCGCGATTCCGGTGGCGTGTGTAGTCTACCTCAACCAGTACGGTCGGCTGCATAATTGCAGACCCACCGTTGAGCTCCAAACCGACTGTTATAAGAATGTTTTCAACACAAGCAACATTCTAGGCATCTGCTTTAATTGAAGTTTAAAGTCTTCTAACTCATTAATTTATCGAACAAAAATATTAGAATGAAAACATGCTAGTAATAGTATTTTTTTGAACTCTACCGGAGACTGCAATTATGCAGCCGACTGTACATCCAACAATCGTGCCTCAACCCTACTATTTATAGATACACAAGTAAACGAACTACTTTACATTTGAAAACACTACAACATTAACTCGAATAAATAAATAAATATTGCAGGACATTCCACACATCGCCATCTAGCCACAAGCTAAGTAACTAGACTTGTGTTATGGGTGCTAAATAACGGATATACTACTTAAGAGGAAAGGGTACCGGGGGCTCTTACCATACAAACTATTACAAACGTAGTCGAATGTTTTCTCCCTGGATAATGACACTAGAGCAAATATTTTTGGTACATAAAACTTATAACTGTCATGACCATGACCATGCCCCTATTTTTTTTATTTTTTAATCCTAATTTCTATGATAATTAGAATATGAAAAAAATAAAAAAATAGGGGCATTTATAGGTTTTATGGCACAAAAATATTTGTGCTAGTGTCATTATAGAGGGAGGAAACAGTCGACTACGTTTGTATGGAGAGAGCACATGTACCTAAATACTATTCTTTTGTACATAGAAACAAACAGACCACAGACAAATATCTAAGCATAAATACATAACTGAGGCTGGAATCGAACCTGCGACCCTGTCAGTCCGGCATGGTGACCATTGTGTAAACGAACTATTTTACATTTGAAAACACTCGAACATTAATTCGACTGTACCAGCACTATCGTTGCATCGTCTGCCTTTAGAGCTCTTTGCTTATTAAGGTGCGTACGGATAGCGCGTACACTGGTACACGTAGTCAGTTTACGCGTGTCCGGAACGTCATGTCCATACGTGCAGCTGTGGTGCAGCTACGCGTACACTCTTGGGGAACGCGTACCGCGCGAGCTAGCCGCAACGCGAGCCGCCGTCTGTCGGTTTTTGGTCGAGC
The DNA here is from genome assembly GCA_907269075.1 of Idaea aversata. Classification (NCBI taxonomy): domain Eukaryota; kingdom Metazoa; phylum Arthropoda; class Insecta; order Lepidoptera; family Geometridae; genus Idaea; species Idaea aversata. The sequence continues at coordinate 9,398,316 of OU026084.1, forward strand.
GTCAACGGTTACGCTATATTTGGACGGCAAAATGGATAGACACGCGTGCTCTTGGAGTTTCAATAATGAAATATATGAGGCTCGCGGAGCGCTCTGGATCGATTGACCTCGCGTACAGGTTCGCGGCGGTCCGTACCAGCACTATCGTTGCATCGTCTGCCTTTAGAGCTCTTTGCTTATTAAGGTGCGTACGGATAGCGCGTACACTGGTACACGTAGTCAGTTTACGCGTGTCCGGAACGTCATGTCCATACGTGCAGCTGTGGTGCAGCTACGCGTACACTCTTGGGGAACGCGTACCGCGCGAGCTAGCCGCAACGCGAGCCGCCGTCTGTCGGTTTTTGGTCGAGCGTCAACGGTTACGCTATATTTGGACGGCAAAATGGATAGACACGCGTGCTCTTGGAGTTTCAATAATGAAATATATGAGGCTCGCGGAGCGCTCTGGATCGATTGACCTCGCGTACAGGTTCGCGGCGGTCCGTACAGGAGCTGTACGCGTATCCAATGTACGCGTGGACAGTGTTTCCCAGCTACGCGTAACACAGGAACGCGCTATCCGTACGCACCTTTACAACAGAGCTGTTTGTAAATAAACAGTCTTCGGAACACAAGGATATTAAAAGTGGGTACGGAATTTTCCGTTGCGTATTCTTAGAAAATATCGTTCACATTAATGTTGTTTCCGTCATAATTGTTTTGTACGCTTAATTCAGAGGAAAAATCCACGAGATGCGTAGGTATACTATAAATAGAGCAAAGATCTTTACATCTACCGTAAATTCCTTGTCTCCTTGATACTACTCTTTTAAGAGGAAAGGGTACCGGGGCCTCTTTACATACAAACTATTACAAACGTAGTCGACTGTTTTCTCCCTGGATAATGACACAGAGCAAATATTTTTGGTGCATAAAACTTATAACTGCCATGACCATGCCCCTATTTTTTAAATCTTAATTTCTATGATAATTAGAAAATGAAAAAAATCAAAACATAGGGGCATAGTCATGGCAGTTATAGGTTTTATGGCACAAAACTATTTGTGCTAGTATCATTATCCAGGGAGGAAACAGTCGACTATATTTGTATGGAGAGAGCGCAGGTACCCTTTCACCTTAAGATACAGAAAATCATAGTCCTCTTTATAGATTTCGATGACGGCGACCCTGACCAATCTCTAATTATGAATTCTGCTTTCTCAAGTGAGCCCTGATGTTACTGACCAGACTTATTTGGTTTTAAATTCCCCTCCAAATATGTTACAGTCAGGTTGATCCTCTGAATTGAAGGTGTAGTTATAGGAGGGCTTCGGCCGTTCCTTTTTTTTTTAATTAAAAAAGACGGCTTTTTAAATTTTTTTTTAAATTTTGTAGGTAGTAGAGCGCTAAGACGACCTTTTTAAAGCAAGCCTCTCCCAGCTCGTGACGCCAATACCGCAGGCGTTCAGATGTCTCTTGAACAAGTCCTTGCAGAAAGATAGAGAGCTACTAAATGTGACAATTGGCACTTTTAAATTAGGTGTTATAATATAAGCGATCACTTAATCTTGTACTTAAAAGTTTGGTCAGGTTGCTCTTTATAACACCATTCTCTTCATTTGTAATTCAACGACCTTTGTGGCGCGTCGGGCGTACACCCGAACTGTCAGGCGTGACGCAGAAGGTTGCGGGTTCAATTCCCGTCACAAACCAATATTTATATACAGATATTGGTTTCTGGCTTGGGTGTTCCTGTAGAAAAGTGTATAAGTATTCTATCCGTTGTCAGACCACTATAACGTACAAGCTTAGTTGCTTAGCATGAGGCTAGATGGCGCTGTGTGAAATATCCTACAAGATAAAAAAACTGTCCTAGACATATTATTTAGGTACGTTTGTACGCAAAAAAAACAGTAATTTTCCATAATAAATCGAATGCTAATGAAACTACTAATAAAATTATCGTATCTTTTTATTAAAAGCGTTTGATCTATATCGTAACATCAGTCAACAAGCGAGAAATTAATTAGATGCTTTCCGCTCGTTTGCCTGCGTAATTAATAGCATAGCACCGTGTTAATATCGATATTGTATCTTGTGTCACGGAGTGTTACTCACGACATTGCAAACACAAGTACTAACTGGTCAGTCGTGGTGCCGATGTATTAGTTACACGACGCCATCGCATTATAAATACTTGCAATCCAGTTAGCCAGCTTAAAAAGAAACTAAACTATATATTGTGAATACAGAAGGCTAATGAGATTTAAACACTGTTTTGAAATTATTACAGTTGTATTTTATATCTTTACAGAAATAACAATTAAATAATAAAAACTTAAATTAACTAAATAAACTATCTACTTATTATACTAAATTAAAAGTCCAAAAAAGTCCCTAGAAAGTGTGCCGAAAAAGGTTGGCTTGGTTACCTCGTTGGATGGCGATGCTTATCAATTTTTTATCTTAATAAAAGTGATCTTTTTTACAATTTTCACGACCAATTTCCAAAATTTGCAAAATATAATTGTAATGAATTTAAAACGATGTTTAAATCTCATTTGCTTTCGGTCTTTAGATATATTATATTCATCAAATTTCGTATATTTGAGTTAAAGTGAGATAGTATCAGTGAGTTTTTTAATTTGTTATTTTACTGTTAGATAAAACATTGAGAAAGGACGGTCATTGGATCTTTTTTAGACAATTTAACGTGATTGTGCCGGTTTATGCTGAGTCTACGAGGTTTTTTTGCTTAAGAAAATCTAAGTTTGAAGGTAATTTTTATTTTATTAGAAGTACTTTATATCAAGAACAAGTATGTAAGTATTCAAGCTTTGTTTACCTCTATATAAATTCCAACTAACAACTATGATGTACTTAGGTGGAGTTGTGGTTTCTGAGTTTCCAGCTTATCCTAATATCCAGAAAATTCATATATAACTATGGAAAGCTTGGATGTATGTAACAATGTGAAGTATTTTAACTAGGTAACTTTATAAAGCAAAGGTACCTATTCGTACGTGGCGTTGAATTTAATTCATTGTGAGATGAGTGCCTTTACTTCAGAGTTTCCAGTGCAAGTGGATAGAAGTGGAGCTAACTGCTCGTAGCTTTGGCACAAACTGTCTAACAAGTGCTACTTTGATTTTACCTAGACAATAAATGTTAAATTAAATCAAAGACAAACCAAAGTTCTATAGGCAATAGACATGTTTGAATCGTCCTGAATATAAAAAAAACTGGCCAAGTGCGAGTCGGACTCGCTCACGAACGGTTCCGTACCATGTTGTATAGGAGCTCCACTTAAATATTTTTTTCCGTTTTTAGTACCTATTTGTTGTTATAGCGGCATCAGAAATACATCATCTGCAAAAATGACAACTGATCTGTCACGGTTCAGGATATACAGCCTGGTAACAGAGAGACAGTTGGACAGTAGAGTCTTAGTAATACGTTCCCGTTTTTACTCTTCCGGTACGGAACGCTAAAAAGGAGTGATAAATGTAGTATAAGCAAGTAAGCGTTGTAAGTAAATCTGGTCGTTTATTGCTTTATCGATGGGTATCAGTTTGACCCACATGCTGATCATGTGCGTGGCATCGTAGCTAAACGAATTAAACGATTGGATTATGGTTTTTGATATCTGAAAGCTTCAGTTAATGTTTTTAGCTTTCATGAAAATGTTTTTTTTTCATTGGGAGTTTTTTTTATTGTCGTAAGTAACATTGACTCTACACATATACACTTTGATTAAAAATTTAAATTAAACTCACGACGAAGGCGACTTTGTCCTTCACTCAAATATAAGTACGATTAAATTATTTAAATGAGAAGAGGACGTTTTAGTTGGTAAATGAACACCAAAGGATGTGAGCGATGTTAAAGAGGTGCTCCTCTAATGAGAAGAGTTACGAGCGGCGTGAAGGGCTGCTCTCATTTCCATCATTTGTGTAACGACCCTTTGATGGCTCCCACGCTCCGTTTTCATAGTCAAATGATCTTTTATTGGCACCGTACAGTCATTTCGACGACTAGCGACTGTCATACAGTCGATTTCAATCGTATAAATCGATGGAGCTCTCTCGGGAGATCGCGGAGAGAACGTTCACATTCATGTTTACGTAACTATTATTGTTTCAATATCGAATATGTGTGTATTCTTCTAAGGGGTAAATAATATATTTATGAAGAGATGAGAGTGCACACCAATGTTATTCAGTACGGCCACAATGGAATTATATTTACCTTAGGCACCAGGAAATACAATTATTTCCTTTATAAGTACTAATATTATAGCTGGGCAAACTTCGTAGGTTTTTTTTGATGTTTGTGAAGAGTAGGTAATTTGTAAAACTTATTGCACCGACTGATGTCGTTTGATATAAGCTTATCTTTTATAACATTCTATATGCTGCTTTTTATCACAATATTTCTAAAGGAATACTAAGCCCCAGTTGGCACAATGTTCACCATGCCGGACCGCCAAACATAGGGTTGCGGGTTTGATTCCCGCTTCAACAAATATATATGCTTAGATATATATATGTGGTCTGGTTGTTTCTATGTATTATAAATATATATTTTAAAAAAGAAAAGTATATAAGTGGTATATCCGTTGTCTAGCACCCATAACACAAGTCTAGTTAGCTTAGTTGGGGCTAGATGGCGATGTGTGGACTGTCCTGCAATATTTTATTCATTTATCACGATATTTCCAAAGGAATATTGGCACTTACCCGTGCAAAACCGCGTGATTTAATATAATGTATTTGAAGTGTAATAGGTAGGTACCTACAGCTTAATTTACCACAGCGAGCGTTCGCCGAAATTCGTCTAAAGCGAAAATACAATTACCACCCATATTAGGTTTGTTTTTAATTAACGAGTTATTGAAAACGTGCGCGTTTGTATTGTGATAGTATTAAAGTATCTTTCGATAAAACGAGCTTGTTTATTTTAATATAATAGAAACGAGATCAATAACCAATTGTAACTTGTATAATATAATATTTAATCTCAGTTCTAGCGTACTGTGGAGTAGCAGTAGTGTAACTAAGTTGTTTGCAATAGTTTGATTTCACTGGAAAAATGAACTACTAGATATATTCAGTGAGGTTCGAAGGAGCGAGAAACTTTGTTGAATTTTGCGCTTGAAAGATGTAGACATTCACATTTAACAAGAGTTTGCTAACTGGCCGTGTCAAAGGCCTTTAAGAGGGACTTGATCATTCAGTAATTGGATAAAGATCTAAACTGTATTTAGCAACATCCAACAGACGACATTTTGTTTGTTATTTGTAGTCGCGTTCTCCCTTTCGAACAGTCGCAATCATGCCTTATTTCTATACCAATAAAACTCATTTTCAGACAACAGTTTGCGCAAATAGATTACACTCTGGAGAAACTTTGGGACGGAATATAAAGCACATACACGAGCATACGTAGTATCAAGCAGTATGTATGCAGAGTCTGCTTGTTCAAAGTATGCAAACGGGAACGGTTCACCTGGAGTTTGGCAAATGAAATGTAATTAGCGAACCCAAATAAACATTTCGATTGTTTTCCTAAATTAAGTTCTTGTAACAGGTGTTATTTTACTTCAATCTGTGTGTGGTAAAAAAGCCAGATTATTTGTAAACGAAACAAGGGTAACAATAACATACGTATTTAGGTAAATGGAACGAGAATGCAGCCCCGGATCTACAATTTTTTTTACGCGGGGCAAAAACTGAGAAATGCCGCCCCCGCCAATTTTTATTTATTTTTACCGATAATATCTTTATAATTTCAGTTAACAGATGTTCACTAATTGATTGACTTTCGAAAATAATGGATCCATCTCTGTTCTATTTGTGTTAAGCCTGTTTAATTCTTGTTTGTTTATTTATTATTTGTACCCCTGGGTCGAGTTGATATAAAAAAAACCAAAGTGTTCTGTACTTCACTATCACTACATAGTATAAACCAAAGTCGCTTTTTCGGTCCCCATGTCCCTATTTCCCTATGTATGCTTAAATCTTTAAAACTACGCAACGGATTTTGATGCGGTTTTTTTAATAGATAGAGTGATTCAAGAGGAAGGTTGATATGTATGTATAATACATGCATAATATAGCCGTGCGAAGCTGGGGCGGCTCGCTAGTTTACTATAATTTATTCTGTAGTCAAAGTTAAGTTAATAATGAGTTGAACATTCGTCTAATAAGTGTGAATTTGGCCGCCCCCTGGACGTGCCGCCCGGGGCGTGGGCCCCGGTCAGCCCCCCCCTAGGACCGGGCCTGCGAGAATGGAATGATATTAATCCCCGTGATTTAACATAAGCACGTTAGGGATAGTGTGAGCGATGTGAGCACGTTGGCAAAAGGAAAAAAACAAAACAGCTACCCTTCGGCCTTGTCCCTCGTCCCCGACTTGCCCCACATATTTATCAACCTCGAAGTCGGTCCGCAGAGTGATAAACCCTCGTTGCTCAAAGATTAAATTCTTTTTACTTAAGGGTAACCTCTACTTTGAAATAAAATTCTTAGTTCAAGTTTCCTCTAGTATTACATACTTCTGACCTCATTAAGCGTTTTTGCGGAGCGATCCTTACGGGAATAAATCATGTCTATCGGGTGAGTGGGGGCCGCCCCATCCCCTTCCCTTGGCCTCTGGAGGGTCGGGAGTCTCTGCTGGAAGGCCACACGGCCGTTCTATTTTAGTATCAAAATACCAGTTTATTGAGCGTAATAAAGTACTTACTTATATTTTTTGATGTAGGTAAGTAGAATATAACAAATACATTTTTAATTTGTTCTTATTTTTACGTTTCCGTGAATACGCAGGGTGGTTAATTTGAGTGGGTCAGTAAGGACAGATCCCGGAGAACACGTTCTAGGAAGATCTTTCATTATTTTGAAATAAATATCATTTGTTTTTTTAATTTCGTACCAAGATAAGTGCCGTTGCAAAAAAAAAGGTTTTTTTTTCTATGTCATAAGTCGATGTGGTTTTGAATAAGGAACAAATCACTCCTAAGAAATAACATACATTAGAGTGTCAGAATCTCTACAAATAGCGAAAAATATCTCGATACATATTTTTACTGAAATCAAGGAGAACCATGGCCCTACCGTTTTCCAACCTAATTTGAATCTGGAAGTAGCTGACTAGTTGTTACGCAGCTAATTGACCTTCAGCAGATCACCTGGAAGCTGGAAAGGCAAGTGGAGACCCCTCTAAGTAGGTCCTACCTGCCTGAACCAACCTTTTCTTAGGCTTAGGTAAATATGCAACTAATTTTCATCATAATTATTTTTGGTGCAACACATAAATAGATTTGTACGAATATATTAGGGTGAAAGTAGGACCTGAAAACCCCTATCCTTTTATAAGGCGCGCGCTGCTCGATGACACTATCCCTTTCCCCCGCGCGCCGCGAAATGGCCTTTTTAACTGTTTTATGTAATTAAAAGACTAACATCTATTTTAGTGAAAAACCATCAGTACTACCTTATGGTATTTGATATAAGGTCTATGAAAATATAATTTTTGTATTTGTTTTTTCTTTACAATCGCCGTAAAATTGAAAAATTTCAAAAAACTACGATTATTACAGATTTTCACGATTTTTTTCTATCGAGGCAAATCACTCTCATCGTGTTTCGAAGTGTATGACAATACATAGTATTTCTTCATCTTTACGACAGTAGGAATCTCATTCTATGGATTTTAGTGGTTGATACCCAAAAACTGTTTCTAAGACACCTCTATCGCGCTTCTGGTCTTAGCACCTCGTCTTAAACAAAATATAATAACTTGTACCTATATAAATTGGTTTTGGAATATAATGAAATAACGTGGTAGGTAACTATGCAAGTTTAATTTCAGATTTGGCAATTCCAACTGTAAGCCAAAGCGAAAATAACCAAAGCGTGTAATTAAAATCGTACCGTACATCCTACACTTACTAATGAAACTTCGGATAGTTTTATATTCCACATTCGTTAAAACAAACATTGCAATCATAATTAATGTCTGTATTTCAATGTTTGCCTGCAAATAATTCAGAATGTTTGTAGAATGTTGTCGAACGATGAGGCTAATTTTATTCTCAGAGGGATGCTAGTTAACAACTTAGATGAGAGATATTAAATAACAATGTTCGTTCATAGCGAAGCTTTTAATTGAATATCTAATTACTTATTTGAGTAGGTATAGTCGGCAACAAAACATAAGCTCACACTTGCTATTATTTAAGTTTGAAATCTTTCAACTCAAGCAGAATATTGAGGGCCTCTACTTTTGTTACCGACTGTACCTGGGGAAATAAAAAAACTGAAAGCACTTATAAATTAATACCTCGAATACTAACCGACCTAAAATTAAATGTTACGTTAGAATATATTGTTTTAAAAATCAGCATTTAGGTAAAAAGTCTTAGGCCACGACTTTCAACAGAGTTATAGCTAAACAAAATTAGGGACAATTAGGACTCTTTTAAAAAACGTTACCGCGTGCCAAAATTTTAAATTGTACAACGACACATTAGTTACGTTATTTTTTTCGCACACGCGTTTAGTAAAATTGCAGAAAATATTGTTTTTTTTTTTCAAGTTTAAAATCACTTTCGTAGGAGTTTGCAGCAAAATAAGCCGCAGGAGGCGGAGCCCTAGCTAGTGTAGGTATACCTATACATATAGGAATAACTGATAGTTTTCGAGCTATTCAAACTATATTGGAATCAATTTGTTTGGAACTACACGTCTCTAACCTTGCAATAATGTTTAAAGGACCGAATTCTTTCCAAGTCGTGTAAACAAATAAAATTCCATTAGCTGTCGATGTTTACTGTACATTCAATACAAATCAGTTTATTTGGATGTGTTTATCCAAATAGATTAATGAATCTACAAAATACATTTGTTTAATCAAGTAGGTGTTTTGTTAAATAAATTAGATGTTATAGCTTGTTGAACGAATATTATGATGTTTGCTCGTATTTATTGCGTTTTGTATGTCGTTAACGTTAAAGTTTATTAAGCATTTAAGGTAACATTTATTTGCAACAATTAACAGAGACTTTACCAAAATATTTAACCCAAATAATTTTGTTAATTCCAAGGATTTCTATTGCGGACTTTGGTAGAGATACTATCTTGTCTATGTCTACATAATCTCTAATTTGACATTGCCCCAGGATCGGACCCGAGATGCCCGCGACCTCAATTTGCACAAATGTTGTAATTACGCTATACATACCTACCTATATATACATAATTTGATAAATATTTGGTAACCGTACCAGAGCCGCAGTCCGCAATCCCGTGCCTAAAGGCCACGCTTTAGGGACGGCGCGGAGACGTTTAAATACGTCATTAACACACTTGACCTTTTGGTTTTTACGATATTTCAATTGAGACCTTTGTCTTGCTAATATAACTACTTACAGCAGGTAAAAACGGTGTCTTTATTAAGAGGAAAGGGTACCGACGCTCTCTCCATACAAACGTAGTCGACTGTTTCCTCCCTGGACAATGATACTATAGGAAATATTTTTGTAGCATAAAACTTATAACTGCCATGACCATGCTTTTAGGTCTTATTTTTTATATTTAAGTAATTTGTATTTTTAACTCTTACTTTCTATGATAATTAGAAAATGAAAAAAACCAAGACATAGGTTCATAGTCATGGCAGTTATAGGTTTTATGGAACAAAAATATTTGTGCTAGTGCTATAATCCAGGGAGGAAACAGTCGACCACGTTTTTATGGAGTGAGCGTCGGTACCCTTTCCTCTTAATAATAAAAAGCAGGACGGCTGTCACTGTGTTTTTAAGAAATTCTCGCTTCTCGCGAAATTTTGATTTTATGAGCGATAGGTACTTTTAAGGAAATCGCAACACGAACCTACATTTGTGCGTAAAACGTATTGATGACGCACTCGTGTTGTATAATTCTAGTTACACCGTCAACTCTTTTGTTTCCTATAAATCCATGTCGCAGGTATAAGAGAAAACACCGTAAATTATTTAAATAAATAGCGACTTTTATTAAGACGCAATAAACTGATATCCAGAGTTAACTTTTTCTGCCCGTAACGCAATCTTTTCTGACGCATTTACTCGTCAGAGACCTGCAAGCACCAGACCGTCCCAATTACAATTTAGCGTTAAATAAGCTATAGTAGAGTTCTATTTGAGTTCCACCACGTTCCACTTAGATCTTTAAGTCTTAGGGCATGACTTTCTAGAGAGTTATAGCTAAGTTTATAACGAGATGTTATGCAAATGATTAACATGAGGTTGCGGTTATATAAATGACTACCTAGCAGCGCTCCCAGTGTCACCCGCGTAACTCCCGATGCCGTGGGAATATCGGGATAAAAAGTAGCCTTTCTCGATAAATGGACTGTCCAACCCAAAAATATTTTTTCAATTCAAACTGAGACTTCCTGAGATTAGCGAGTTCAAACAAACAAATAATCAAACAAACAAACTCTTTAGCTTTATAATATTAGTATAGATTTAGTAATACTATTCTAAAGCTATTGAATTTTAAACTACCATGGTTATTTTCCTCAAATATTAAATATTCACCATGATTTTTATTTTGTGAAGCTCGATATTTCGATGTTGTTTCAAACACCATTTTCACGAGACTGGAGGTTGCAGATAGTTAGAGGCGGTCGATCGGACTACCACCTTTTGCAAGCATTTGCTGCATGAGTTTAATATGGGCAACCTGATTTTGTTAGTGATTTTACTTTTAACTTGATTTTGTACTCGACAGGCGAAACTCACAGTATCGGTTCGCGAACTTTTTTCTACGTTCTTTTTGGGTTTGCATAACTTTACCACTGAATGGAGTGTTTTAATTAATCTTCAATCAATTTCTAAAGTGTCTAAAGTGGATTTAAGCAAAACCTTAGATAAGTTTCAAAACCATTGTAGGTTTTGAAACTTCTCTAAGTTAACTAAGTTAAACTATACAAAGCATTTATAACGATGTCATATAGAACTTAGGCAGAATTTTTAATACCTTTATGACGCATTTATACCGTATTCGGTCAAAACTTCTACTTCAATATTTTTTTTTACAAATGATAGGTCAGCGTTTGACCACATCTACCTGATGGTAGGTGACGATGATGCGGTCTTAGATGTAGCTTGTACTTGTATATCTGATGTCTTTATATGCGTCCTTTTACTTGAGAATGGAAAGGCTTCTGGAAAGCCTAGAGTTCTGGAAATAACTAGTCAATACGTCTAGAGTAAATTAAGTCGTGGTTTCATCAGGATGTTTTCCTTAAGTATGAGAGCAATGTCAATTAGCGCACATACATTTATCGGGCGACCGGGCAGGATTCGAACACACAAACTACGTAATGAAAGTCGAGGTATTTTCCACTAGGCCAACACCGTTCACACTAGACCATGAAACTATCGATCAATTCCTTAGTTAATTTTGATTTTTCAGACAGAATAAATCATGAAGTTATCTGTAACTATTGTCAATCAAGTGTGTTATGAATATACTTATTGTGAGTTAGCGTGGAAAACGTGCAGCTGACACATGTTTTGTTCTCAATTCACTTGTCCATTATTAGGGAATATTATGACGGAAGTATTACATAAACTTGTATGTGCGTCATCATCGTATATATGCAACGTTAGGTAAATGGTTAGATAGCAGAGAATAATATGCTATATAGATTGCTCCTGCTAATGACGTAGATGTCATCGCATCATTTAACAGATAATACCTATTGTGTGTTAAAATGTACAGGATTAATGGAACATACATTAGCACCCTATCACAGCATTATTCTAGTCCTTTCTAGTGAAGATTTTTTGCAATAAGGTGCTAATGATTTAGACATTTCATTATCATTTTAGATGTTGTACTAGCTGGTCATTTGGCCACTCTGGACATTGTCACTTAATAGACGTTTTATAACATTTGGAATTTCTACAAACGATGACATTTCGACGACCCAATTGGCACAATGGCCACCATGCCAGACTGCCAAAGACAGGGTTGCGGGTTCGATTCCCGCCTCAGACAAGTATTTTTATACTTACGTATTTGTCTGTGGTCTGGTTGTTTCTATCTATTATAAGTATATATTTACAAAAGAAAAGTATATAAGTAGTATATCCGTTGTCTGGCACCCATAACACAAGTCTAGCTACTTAGCTTGGGGATAGATGGCGATGTGTGGAATGTCCTGCAATATTTATTTATTTATTATTATTTCCCATTGTAAACCTTCTAATTCGGAGTCAATAATCTATAACCCTATGTAGATATTACGTGCGTGTTCATGATGACGATTAAATGATTTAATACATTTACTTTGACCTGAAATATTGTCGTATATTTGTTGTCTTCAATGTTTTTATTTCATTTCAGGAATATTGCAAGGTGTAGGAGAACTTCAGCATGCCACCTAAGTAAGATATTAAATGTTTGTAGAGGCTGAGTATTAGATTAAAGCTTATGCTGACATTTTCATTACATAAAGGTCCATCGCCATTATTTTGACGTGACAACGTTTTATAAATTGGTTTGCCGGGTGACACTTCAAGAAACTGCGTTACGCTACGCTGACGTTATGCGCTCACAATGAGAGCGAGTGAGAGGCACGCGTCCCTTCCACTCGGGCATGGTTAGCCCGCCTAAGAGCGAGAGAGACAGACATAAAAAGTGAAAGGCACGCGTCCCTTCCACTCGAGCACAGTTGTTGTCACGTAAAACTTTCGCCCGTATACCGACTTTATTTTTACAGTATTTAGAATTTTCTAAGGTTTACGCGACTTACCCCCAAATACTGAAAGACTACTTAATCTTAAGTGGCGTTTAAATTGACGTTAAGTCTATGCTTTCTATTGAAGCCTACACTTAAATTTTAATTTAAACGCCACTTATGATTAAGTAGCCTTTCAGTATTCGGGGGTTAAACTCATAATAAAACTATTTTAACGCGATATATAAACGCGATTATATCCGTTAAAATAGTTTAATTTGTTATTTGTTTAATTGAATTTAGTTAAATTTCGGTTTTGGCTGAATTCATTCGATGTTATCTGCTTTGCAAAGGCATTTTATAAAATTAATCAAAAGGTTACACAGCACCTTCTTAGTATGTTTAGTATTATTTTATTTACGTTAATGTGTAGGTTATTATTTATTTATTTTATTGTCTTTCGTATGTGGTGTCACACGATCATACCGCATTATCGCTTCGATATTAGTAATCTATTGTCACAGTCAGGTTTAATATTAAAACAGAGGTTAATGTGTACGTTTACCGTATATTTAACAAGTATATTCCGTGTCTCTGATCATTAGGCATCCTGCTTTTATCACTTTAAATTAGTTTGGCGACCTTATTCACCTTTCAAATAGACATAAAAAACGCGCTACGGAAGCGATGGTGGTGGTATCCGAAAAGATTTATTGAGCTATTAATTGTGTAAAACAAATTGGCCTTTTGGCCCACGTCGTGGTTAAGTTAGCGTAAAATTATGCTCATTTTGTTTCAATTCCGGAGTTTTTGTACTGATCTTTTCATTTCCGTTTCAAGTTACGAAGGAAATACGAATTCCACGAACATTGTGTGTACAGACAGTTCCACTGCTACTGCTTGACAAGTATAAAAAAGATTTTCAAAGCTTTTAAAGTTGTTAAAAGTTGAACGGTTCTCATGATTTGATACAATACTGTACTCGTAGCTGCAATATGGTGCCAGGCGCAAGTCGCTCCCAGACTGAAATTGCATTATTACGTGTCATTTTGTGATTTACTTTTCAACGTAAAGACTTGATGATAGGGAACTGGGTTTTTAAAAATATACCCTTACAGGGGGTAAAGGTATATTTTCAAAAACAAAATTTAAAGAAAATATTACCCTTTCCTTGCAGTCGGGTAAATAGTCTGAATAACGTTTGTTTTAGACTATGGTTTAAATCTGAATTTCGGACTATTAGTAAACCTCTTTATGGAATAAGGGGGTGAGATTCTTATGGGTTCTTACTCAGTGGAAATTATACGAAATGGTAGGTAGGTATACCTAAGTAGAGCAGTCTACTACCAAGCAGTTTTTAGTAACTTTCACAAATACGACTGAAGAGCTTCTGAAAAGTGGATTGTGAAAAACGGTTTCATGAAATATGATAGGAAGAAACGTTCTAAGTAACTTATAGATATTGTAATTCCATATATGTTATACCCACTTGTACTCGATAAGGAAAAACGCAAGGGTTCTTCTTTACGGCGTGTGAAGTCGAGAAACTGTCATGTGAGGGATACTTATTTATCTTTATTACAGTTATGTCGACGCTTACGTACTCATTGGAATCAGAACATTGAAATCAGAGCCAAAACAATCCTTTAACATTACTCTGGTTTTTTATATACATAAATCATCTCTGCATCTTCGCATCGACATTTTCGACTATATGTTGTGTTAATTTTAAAAGGTAAAATAATAAACATATAGGTGTTTTGGTGAAAGTTACAGAAACGAGAAAAAGTCTATAAAGAATGACGGAATTGAACCTCTACTTCCTGCTCTCCATATAGTGAAATGCCTTTGACAAGAACATTTTCGAGTAGGTATACAAATGAGTACCTATAGTATATGAGGACCTCGCTCGCAAGTTCGAAACTAATTTCCTGTGTCACAAAGCAATCGCTGGGATCGATGTGTGCTATCTCTGATAGACACTGCCCGGCCACGTCTCTCTGTAGATTGATTATTACGTAAGATTTCGATTTTTTAATTAACTTATAAACCTTTCAGTTCATTCCACCGTCTCTCTGGGAAGAGTACTTATAATATATCGAAAAATGTTTTCTCAGAATTCCCTTTGCTATCAATAGCGGTTCTGACGAAACATATTAACTTACTGCGGTGCTTGGATATGTATGAGAACAGGGAATCGGTTTGTACCACGGACTTAGAAATATATGTTCTGAGGTTTGTACATTATTATACGGCAGGTTGGATTTATAATAGTACATAGATTGTTGTTCATTGCCGTTAAAAAAATCAAGTACCTATCAGAGATTATATTATGTCAGTATATATTGAACAGGGGCATAATGGTCTCTACTTTTAATGCCGTTTTCTTTAACTGTGTTTGACTTTTTGCGTGTTTGACTTTATGCGAGTTGGACTTAGTACGTGTTTGACTTTATTCGTGTTTGACTATAAGCGTGTTTGACTTTATGTGGGTTTTGTCATTGTGTTTGTTTGACCTTCCACGTATGATCCTTAATAATTGCCAAATACAACGTAGCAACAGGCAGTTGTTTAAAAGTCAATAACACTAATGTGAAGGGTTATGTTCATAATGCTTAATTACTAAAATCAACGTTCACAAAAAAGTGGGTCAAGTGGACATCGTGCGTTATGGGAATTTAATTGCGTTTTTGTATGAGCGTGGAAACCATTATACATGACGTCACAAGTGATTTACGACATTCGAGTTTTTATTTATTTATCTACGTCGGCATTTGCATGACCATTTGTAAATTTATTAAGCGTTCAGGTATGGTTAAAAGAGCTTTATTGTGCCTATCAATCGTGGGTTTTTATGGATCATTCCCCTGCAGTTAAATGGTAAAAGTACGGAGGAGTAGTGAGTGAATTCTGTCATTCATGTTTTTATAATCGTAATAAAGGAGTTGGATTTAATACATTGCAGAGAGTATAACTTGTTGCTTTTTCTTGAGTCTGGGGTCCGAGAAGTGTTTTGTGGTTGTAAACAATGAAATCCTAATAAACTTATATTTGCGTTCATAACAGTCGAGTTAAGCTTTAGCATTATGTATGTTTGTTATCTAATAATCTATTTAAAAACAATTTCAGTTTTGTGAAACATGTAATCACGCGCCTACTTATTATATTTATGTTTATTTACGTACGTACAGTCCGCTGCATAATTGCAGCCCCCAGTAGAGTTCTAAAATTACTATTATTGGAATGTTTTCATTCTTATACTCGTAATTTTTGTTTGATAAATTGATGATTTAAACTTCAACTAAAGCAGGTGTATCTTGCTTGTGTTGAAAACATTGTTATAACAGCCGTTTTGGAGCTTTACGGTGGGTCTGCAATTATGCAGCCGACCGTACGTACCGTCGCCTGCATAATTGCAGCCTTCTGTAGAGTTCTAAAATTACTATTATTGAAATGTTTTCATTATAATAATTTTTGTTTGATAAATTCATGAGTTAAAAGACTTTAAACTTCAACTAAAGCAGGTGCCTAGAATTTTGCTTTGTGTTGAAAACATTCTTATAACAGTCGTTTTGGAGCTCTACAGTGGGTTTGCAATTATGCAGCCGAACCGTACGGTCGTGTCTAAGTCCTAACACATCATTCATGCCTTCCCACACCTCACTTCACCTGTCGGTCGTAACACAATTTTTTCATTTAGGAAATTGACTCTAAAAAGCAATCATAGATTAAAATGTCGATATCAGTTTTACGGTGGGGCGAATACCATTCATAGTAAAAGTTTGGCGGGCGTGTGGGCGGCGCCTGTATATATACGGGGCCTTCTAATTAATTGCGCTCACGTTTATTTTTGGCACCCAAGGACTCGACAAACGTGATCAGAATTAGGAGGACATGATCAAATAGGTAAATGCCTATCGATATACCTATAAATTATCTGTCCGCTTATGAGATTATCGTCCAGGATTAGGACAAATTCATAAGTTGAGTATGCCTTAGGAAGGGTGTAGTCAAAACTTGAAACACCACTCACCGATATTATGAACGAAATAGGTACCGACATGTATGAGCTTTCTATGTCATTTTACTCGAGTAGATAAATAGTGCTTAATTAATAAGTACTCCTTTAACTTTACCGTAATAATTACCTAAATTTATACACAACATAAAAATCTAGCTGCAAGCTTAACCCGAAAAGCCCTCGTTTAAATACTAGGTACATCGAATAAAGGCCATTTAGTTGTATGTCACTCCATTTAGTCTAAATAAAGCGGTTCAGTTGGAGCGCAGTGTGGCTCAGTGGTCTCCGGAAGCATTCCCCCTGGAACCCGGCCAACGTGGGATATTTATTCATATTGGAATATGCAAAATCGCACAATTCTAATTTAAATCCATTGCATACGTAATCTGTATTACTGCTAATGGAAATTAAAGGTACTATTCACATATAAATGGTTAGCTGAATTGAATAAAAGACTGAGTGTAATGGAAAGTTATTAATTAGTAAAGTATAGCGTTGAAATGTGGAAAGAGACTGTTCAGTTATATTCTGTATATTAGAGAGAAAAAGACTCATCAACAAATCTTTGAAACTACAAGAGCTTTGAAATTTCGCTTGCGGGTTCCTATTGGTGAAATGAAGCATCAATGTAATATAATTTATCATAATAAAGCTTAGTTCAATTTGCTTATGGTGAGTCGTCAAGAAATAAAATGTAACAAGTGGAAACGTGTTTCGATGTGGCGTAGTGAACCCCTATTAGAACATACCCCTATTAGCACTACATTTTTCTCTAAAGAGACTCTAACGCGGATAAAATTTAGTGATTTATACATAGAATAATGCACCCGCACAGTTAAGGATGTTGTTTGAAATTTAATGGGTAGTGCCTATTTTAAAATAAGTAGGCAGAAATATTTAATGGTCCAGATTTATCTATTAGACAGGTATACAAATTGTTGACTATATTGAGCTGGCTATTACTTTCGTATTTTCAATTAATGGGTTACGTTAACATAACCATTACTCATCGTTTTCCGTCTAACCTCGTAAATGTTTCATTTAATCAGTTTTAAAGAGGCTTAACCCGATTTTGTGCGTTGATTAATTACGACCATGATGGGGTTAAGCTTAATTGAATAGCAAGATACAATATGTATTTATTTATGTATAGTCTACTTAGTAGCAACAAAGTAGAACTGCCTGTCAAAAACTTTTGCAAACTTATGTAAAATATTATAACATTTGAGCTAACAAGCTTCCCCTTTTCCATTTAGAGACACATTTTCAGTAACGTGAGACCAGAGGCAAGTGTTTCAGTTATTATGATATGATACTATACAGCCATGACGCATTGACTTGAGGCGATAAAATTTGCATGTCACTCGTAAAATGTTAGCGCGTCTTTGCACTCATAGTTTTTTTCTTACATAACACTGTATAGTATAAGTTTTCTCTTCACTAGACTAGCGGAGGACGGTTAGAGGACATCTTATAATTTACGGTAACTTGTAAAGGAACTGAGAGTATTCAGGTAGTTTGAGTAACTCTTTTTCTTCTTCTCGTATAGTGGTGTGGCTCACCAGGTGTGCTAGTTTGAGTAATTTACATGATACGAATGAGACCCCCTTTTAAATGTAAAGAACTCGGGACTCGCAGCTGTTTGTCTGTTTGTTTGTCCATCACTCGAGTATACTTCGAGCTTATAATAGTATCTTAATATCAGAGCTTTATAACCACAGGAAACCGAATTTAATTCTCAATTTAATATTACCCTCATAATACCTGCCATATTGAGATTGATCGTGATTTAATAAACCGATATTGATGAACCTCAGGAATAGTTGAGACGCTTACAATATATGAAATATTCTCTGGTAACTATATAACTTGATAAATTTTTAGTAATAAACACAGTATTACTGACAGTAATACCTCTACGTGAGACGAGAAATAATAAGATATTCCCATGGGGACATAATCGGACAAGTTGTATGTACCCTGAAACCTCAGTTGTTGACTTCGCAGAAGGATTATTAAGAGGAAAGGGTACCGGGGGCTCTTCCCATACAAACTATTACAAACGTAGTCGACTGTTTTCTTCCTGGATAATGACACTAGCACAAATATTTTTGTGCCATAAAACCTATAACTACTATGACTATGCCCCTATGTTTTGTTTTTTTTCATTTACTAATTATCATAGAAATTAAGATTAAAAAAATAAAAAATAAATACAAAAATAGGGGCATGGTCATGGCAGTTATAAGTTTTATGCCCCAAAATATTTGCTCTACTACGTTTGTATGGAGAGAGCGTCGGTACCCTTCCAATTTAAGCCACACTACGCCTCACATATCTACAGTAATGTAAGCACACAGTCAGTAATACCCCACCCAAGTAGTTCACATACACACACTAATTTTAACAAGCTAATTTCAATATTATAGATATTTTTGACGTAATAACGTCTAATAAATTAATGGAACACCTGCATTCACAAAAAAGTGTCTAACGAAATATCATGTGACGTCATCCGTCATTAGGAAACAGAGTATTTAATAATAATATCGCTCATCTTGGCTTGTGTTATGGTGACGAGTGACGAATAGAAGAGTTATTTAGAGAAAAAATAACTTTTATTAAAAAAAAATCTAAATTTTTTATCGTTTTTTTATGACGTTATCACGTAAAATTATCGTCCGTAAACCGACTTTGCAGACAACCATTTGTTTTTTTTTACACAAAATATGCTTGCATTTGATTTTATCTCACCTGGGGAAGCGACGATAAGGGCAAGGATGTAGCATGTTCGCCTAGAAAGAGAACGGCATACCTTTACAACATGATGGAACGCAACGAATTACTTGGCACCATGACTTTCACCAGGGGTGGTGCTAGAAGCCACCAGCCAAGGCCTACCTGATTGTCTGCTTCTTTGTTACGTTTAAGACATTAGCTAAATCCGAAAGACTTGAGCAAACCTCTGAACCTTCCACATAACACTTATTGTGTTGTACGACTATTAATTAATAGAATAGTGCAGTAATTACACGCTCATTAGAATGTGCATTAGTTTCTATACATCCCAAATTAGCTGAAACGGGCAGTTAACAAGACTATAAAGGCTAGGCTTTCGCTCTGGCATACTGCCAACGACAAATGCTCTAAGAAATCGTTACACTGATTTTGTAAAAAACATTACATAATTACTTTTGGATACGGGACTAATAAAGCTCTGCGTGTAAACCGAAATCTGATTGAATATTTGACTAATTTGTTTTAATTGAACTTACCCGTGTTAAATGATCAAAGATTGTGATTAAATGACAACAAAAAAAATAGGTGAAAATATAGAATTCCTGTTTAATTTCGGCTTGGTTTGCATGTATTGCTATTTTAGTAGATGCTTGTTTTAATTAATCCTATCATAATCCCATCTTTAATATATTCCTCCTGGATATATAAGGAAATAATTTCAGCGTCGTCGTAAGTAATATTAAGTATTTATGATTCATTTTCTTCTTATACGTTATGTATAAAGTTACTAAATTCATCTCGTATCCCTTTGACAGAATTAGGTACACGTTTTCACAGCGTTCACAGGATGTAACTCCTGGTTAATCTCTCTCAAGTAGTTAACACGATTTGAAGGGAAACAGGAGGTCGCTCAGTCACTCTATAAATAAAATGTGTAATTCTATCTCTGCGAACGAACTTAACAATTAGCACGCCTCTTTGAAATTGAGACGTTAAATGCCGCACCGTAGAACCCTGCTTAAGGAGCGACGAAGTTCTCGATACGAATCCTTGACATACATTTAAACAGTTAACGGAGATTCTGAAAGTTAAAGGAAAAATACATTGAATTTATTCGAAAGAGGAAAACAGGATACAATGTACGAGATCGAGGAAACATCTAACATGGTAACAAATATAACAACAGTTGAAACTTCACATACAAACGAAACAAAGCGGTTTGAAAGCCCGCCGGTGCAAAAAATAAACAAAAACTGACAGTACAGGGATCAAGAATTGAACTGGATGAGAATACAAAGCCATATTGGTGAGCCGGGCTCTATCGACGCCAGTCTGTTGACAGATTCATTATCTAGTGCGCTGGCTCATGCCTCTGAAAAGGCTAACTGCTTTCATCGAACGAACTCTTCGAAATTGCAAATAAATCCAGTTAAGACTTTATGAATAAGTAATTGGATCGAGTAAGAAAGTTGTTGGTTTGACAACAAAGAGTATTTACATGACCTTCATGAATAATAACGATTACTTCGACTCATTGTCAACGCTTAGGTTAAGGCAGTATTTATGTAGTTAGTATAGAAACTATTAATTCACACCGGCATTTCATTGTATTATTTTGTTTAACTTTGCTTACTGTAGGGGTCGCTGTTATTTGTTCTTCTATCATACTCACTATTAAAATGACGATCTTTATTTTTCAGAGGTATTCGATATTTATTAACCTTTAAAAGAGTATCGTACTATTGTATTTCGTTTTTAGTATGTATTGTTATAGCGGCAACAGAAATACATCATCTGTTAATATTTCAACTGTTTAGCTATCACGGTTCATAAGATACAGCCTGGTCACAGACAGACAGACGGACAGTGGAGTTTTAGTAAAAGGGTCACGGTTTTACCCCTGAAAATCACAAAATAAATAAATAAATATTGCAGGACATTCTACACATCGCCATCTAGCCCCAAGCTAAGTAACTGGACTTGTGTTATGGGTGCTAGACAACGGATATACTACTTATATACTTTTCTTTTGTAAATATATACTTGTAATACATAGAAACAACCAGACTACAGACAAATATCTAAGCCTAAATACTTGTCTGAGACGGGAATCGAACCCGCAACCCTGTGATTGGCAGTCCGGCATGGTGACCATTTTGCCAATTGGGTGGTAAAATAAAGGTAGCTGTTACTACCTACAGTAACAATATAGGTATATGTATGGTTTCCTTAAAAACATTTTGTAATGAAAACCTATTTAACCGTTAGTAGCGGCAACAGCCATTTATTTTGTTCACTTCCGTAAAAATAGATCCTCATTTATTGTATCTCCTAAACTAAGCAGGTCCTATTTTCCTCTAAGGTCAGTACTTACTAGTATCAAATACTTTTGGTTTTATTTAGGTAATAGTTAATTAAATACCTATCTATTACCTTCGAAACGTTTTTACTCAACACACAGTTAAACACACTTTTCATTGCGTCACAAGTTCGTATTTATTTAGGTATTTTTAGTAAAGTTTGTGTAAATAAAAGTTAGAAATGTTGTTTCGAGTAAATACAGCACGCACCGTAGCAGTTTGCTACGAGATAAATATTCTCGTAGCCTCGTGTTTAATATCCGGTATTTGCTTTGAAATGACATTTTGACATGATTGAAATTTTCGTTTAAATAAAATGTGTCTATTTTTTAATACTAAATGATTTTAACGCAGCCAGCCTTTAGAAACCTTTCCCAGGGATCATTCCTTCCTATTTGGACTTTTAATTATTATTTACAGCGACCCGTCCCGGCTTCGCACGGCTATATTATGCATGTATTATACATATAAACCTTTCTCTTGAATCACTCTATCTATTAAAAAAACAATAAACTTGTTATTTCTCATAGAATATTTCTTGAAACGATCTGCTACTGCCATCTATTAGCACTCACTTAAACAAATATAGTTTATTTTTTATTCGCTAGATGGCAGTTAAAAATTTAAATCAGCGCCATCTACATTCGAATAGCGGTCTTTCTAGAAACTAAGTTTCTCAATTTGTGTAATAGATGGCAGTATAAGTTTAACAAAAAGACTAACACAAATAAAATCTCATCTGTCGCGTCAAAATCTGTCGCGTCAAAATCTGTCGCGAGATCGGTTGAAAATGCTCAGCCACAAAAGTGCCCAACGCGCCATAAGAAGTTTTCACTTCAAAAACCGCATCAAAATCCGTTGCGTAGTTTTAAAGATTTAAGCATACAAAGGTAAATAGGGACAGAGAAAGCGACTTTATTTTATACTATGTAGTGATAGTGATTGTAAGTAAGGTATTTAATGAATTTAGGTTTTTATTATCTGATATTTGTACTTATTTGTTTATTTTGTATTTGTAATTAAAATGAAATAAAACCCACGCAGTAAAATTAAGTAAAACTCTTGAACGAGGGACGTTTAAATTTTGAACTTGGATAGTTAGATAAATATTTTTTTTATTGTAAACACCATTTTTTAAAATACATTAAATATAAAAAACAAAGCTTAAATCTACGAGTTACAAAAGGCGGCGTTATTGCTTAAAGCGTTCTCTTCTAGGCAAACTTTGACCAACGGTTCCAATCTTCTTATTTTCACTATCACATGATAATTCGATTGACGTGGGTTATATTATACCATTGATGAAACAACCGAACCGAAATCCTTAGCTACGTATCACAGTTGATTTAATACCGAACGAGAATCCTGCGTCATCCACTGAATTATTCACCACATCGCCTGAAATCACTTTTTAACATCGACTCTGAATATAAAATAGTGAATTGACGTTGCAGTTTTGTAAAACATAGTTATTTTAGTCAGCTTAAGTTTTTGTTTAAACCGGACCATTAACATTGAAAAAGTGCATTGGTTTGGTATAAATACTGGAATAAATAGTCTGGAATAAATAGTCTAAACAGTTCGGTTGTCTTGCCGAACTCAACTTCTGCCTGCCTAGCATGAAGACCAAAACACGATACGATAAAGCGATATAACTACATCAACTCTCAAAATATGACAGATAAAGCCGCCATGTTGATTTTTTATTATAAATTGCGATAAAAATTATGATAAAAATTCAACAAGGCGGCTTTATCTATCATATTTTGAGAGTTGATGTAGTTATATCGCTTTATCGTATCGTGTTTTGGTCTTCATGCTAGGCAGGCTGGGACAAAATCATGCTACCGAGTATTAGAATCTGATTATGATTTTAAGTCATGAAGCTATCGAAACCTACCATTTATGATGGATCATTTATAACGAACTTCAAAAAAGGGCTGGAAGGAAATGTTTTTTTTTGCTTTTCCAGTATAATAATGTACCAAAGTCACAAACTAAGTTGGTGGATATCTATTTAGATGTATCTTCTATACATATTAAAAGCGTTGTCCTGACTGACTGACGGATCAATGCACAGCATAAACCGCTGATCGTAGAGACCTGAAACTTGGAGGGTGTGTTCTTTGTATGACGTAGGAGTCCGATAAGAAAATATTTTCCAATATTCTACCCTGTAAATTGAGTAAATTTCTGAAACAAGGGATGAAACTATATACTAGCAAGGCGTGAAGATGACGGCGGCGTCATCTCAGAGACCCTTGAAAGCCGTCACTTTCAAACTGTATTCAGACTCTCGAGTGCCGCTACTTTTCATATTACGGCAGTATCTCTAGCACATTTCCGACCAGCGACGTTGAAACTGATTTATAAAGTCACTATCTCCTCTTTGATTTATTTCTTAGCGCTCTGGTAGATTTAAGTGCAAAACTGGTTAAATCAGTAAAATTCCTACATATTGCTAAGTTATACATTTCCATATATTTTTTAGAAGTACCGTTTTACTATTTCTTTATCTACTAAGACTAGACTTTTTCCCTACTAGGCTGAAGCCCAAAAAGGTTAAGTTTTCAGACAGTGTTTGAGTAATTTTTAGGGTACAGTACCTATATAAAATGCAAAAACGGGACCGGATTACTAAGACTTCACTACAAACAAAATGATGTTAGATAATCAACATAGGCTTACCTTTAAATAAATTTCACTCCTCACTACTGATACCTACTATTGTTCTAACTTACCTATTATTTAGGTACGTCAGTTACCTTTTTGAAACACGAACGAATAGCCAATTCGAAATTCCGCTCAATATCGTGTAGTTTCAACAGTTTTATTGGATAGAAAATACAATCAATTCGCCAAATACAGGATAGAGCGGTGATAGAAAATGTATTATGTATTATATTGCGGTGATAGTTGGTTTGTTTCTAACTTGTATTGGATGGATGTACGTACAGTACCGTAACAAGCTAGAGCGCTACCAGGCGGACAGTGGTCCCGTGGGGCGGAAACTAGAAACTGCATCGAGAATTGCTTGAAAATCTTTACTTATAAAGCAAAAAAGTTTAGTCCTTTTTCCTTTATAATAAGCCATGCAGTCAAATTAAAAATCGAGTCTAGGGATCAGAGAGTCGGTATGATTTATAATTTACTAGCTGCGCTCCGCGGTTTCACCTGCGATCCTTGAACAATTTCGATGTCATAATCATAATCATCATTTATTGCTTCATGTGTAGGTATAGATGTTTACAAAATACATTTAGACACAACATGAACCCGGTTGGGCACTACAATAATATTAGGTTTACTTACTATAATAATATACATACCTATTACATTTATTATTGCGCTTTTTTAGTTATTTAACTTATACTTATTATACATATCATCAATAAACTATTTTATCGTATGGATAAAATTATCCTATGTCCTTATCCATCCTTTAAACTACCACTATGTTGCTTTTCATCCAAATCAGTCCAGTCGTTTGACAGTGAAATGGGAAGATATATAAAAAAACATGCAAACTTTTGGATATACGGGATATTGGAAATTATACTAGCAAGCCGTTGAGGGCTACTTCTGTGCACCCAAACAAACAACTTTTGTTCTACGACTTTTGGAAATTCGAACATATTTTCGAAAATTTCGAGGTTAGGTTTACCTGAAAATCAGCTGTTCCTTACACGGAGAGGTCAGTAACCTTAAAATTTGACTTATTTTTTAAGTTTCATTTACTGTTCTTGGTCTGAATGACAATTGTTTTAAAAAATCAGCTGTTTTTCGAATTTATATAACCTCAAAATTTCCATTTTTTTTCGAATTTCCAAAAGTCGTAGAACAAAAGTTGTTTGTTTAGGTGCACAGAAGTAGCCCTCAACGGCTTGCTAGTATTATTTCCAATAACCCTGTATAACATCAGTCAGGATCATCTATGTCTTCCCTTCACTAAACAATTAAAGTTTAAAGCTAATGGGCCTTGAAGTCTGATTTTCACTATTGGGTAAATAGCTCTATTTTTTGGAATTAGCAACGAAAAACGGTAGCCATCCGGGTACGGGTATGGACAGGTACATTCTGCGGTTACCATTTTCTCACTGGTTCGAGTACTTATGCGGGTAACCGCGAAAGCAGCTAGTATTTTAAAACAGGCCAAGTGCGAGTCGGTCTCGCGCATGAAAGGTTCCGTACCATGTTCTGTGGGAGCCTCACTTAAATTTTTTTTTCTGTGTTTAGTATTTGTAATAATAATAATAATAGGCCCGCAGGGCACCTTGAGGCGAGGTGAAGGGGAGTAACGACCCCGCGGTCCCGAGTTCTCCAGGGGGAAGTCACCGTTCCTCATCTCCGGCTTGCCTTGGTTGGCTGGTCGGAGTGAATATTGACGAGAAAGCGGTCCCCCGCCTCTGGCTTGCCTTCACCGGCCGTCCAGAATGGAGTCGCATGAGTAGAAATACTCGAAGGATGGATGCCGAACGTCAGTGATGAGTTGGCCCGCTCGCTCGGACTACCAGCGATGCCTTAAAATCCAGTAAGGCCTCTCCACCCTTCAAGCCACTCACGTTCCTGTTGCCCCCTTGCTGTAATTTACTCGGCTAATTAGGGTGGCCCAGTCTGAGAGTTGGCGAGTCTCCGCCTGCCATTTTTACGTGTTTATTGGACATTGTTACGGCAGGTGCCATAGTATCCATAGTTCCCCAGCATCTAGTCCACTACCATCCCATCACAATAGCTCAAGTAGTTTTGTCCTGTAGATTATCAATAGTTTCATCCAAACCGGAGGTTGTCCTTGGTTGCACTTTATAGTGTAGACAGGGATAATCGCCGGTTTAGAATCCACCCCATTGTTTGCAATTATACTTGTTATTGTAAAGGGCCTCTACGTGTTGGCTTCGGCTCCACGCACGCCTTCCAAAGGTCCGGGGCTCCATAGCCCCGTGATACAGGACGTATAACAGACACATAATAATAGCAAGTAAGCCCGCAGGGCACCTTGAGGCGAGGTGAAGGGGAGTAACGACCCCACGGTCCCGAGTTCTCCAGGGGGAAGTCACCGTTCCTCATCTCCGGCTTGCCTTGGTTGGCTGGTCGAAGTGAATATTGACGAGGAAGCGGTCCCCCGCCTCTGGCTTGCCTTCACCGGCCGTCCAGAGTGGAGTCGCATGAGTCACGAACGTCAGTGATGAGTTGGCCCGCTCGCTCGGACTACCAGCGATGACTTAAAATCCAGTGAGGCCTCTCCATCCTTCAAGCCACTCACGTTCCTGTTGCCCCCTTGCTGTAATTTACTCGGCTAATTAGGGTGGCCCAGTCTGAGAGTTGACGAGTCTCCGCCTGCCATTTTGACGTGTTTATTGGACATTGTTACGGCAGGTGCCATAGTATCCATAGTTCCCCAGTATCTAGTCCACTACCATCCCATCACAATAGCTCAAGTAGTTTTGTCCTGTAGATTATCAATAGTTTCATCCAAACCGGAGGTTGTCCTTGGTTGCACTTTATAGTGTAGACAGGGATAATCGCCGGTTTAGAATCCACCCCATTGTTTGCTATTATACTTGTTATTGTAAAGGGCCTCTACGTGTTGGCTTCGGCTCCACGCACGCCTTCCAAAGGTCCGGGGCTCCATAGCCCCGTGATACAGGACGTATAACAGACACATAATAATAAATGAAATAAAATAATAATATATTTGTGTTTTTATATTATATATTATTTTAATATTATTATTACATATTCAATATTATATTATTATCCTCCTTATATTTCTATCGCGTTATGAACAACCCACCCATTCCCTTCCTTAATTCTTGTCCATCCAAAGGTTGCCTGGGAAGAGATCGCTTTTAGCGATAAGGCTGCCCATTGTGCCGTATTAATAAAATAAAATAAATGCCGTATTGTAAGGTATTAAATATATGATTTGAATGTTTCGTATCGCTAAGCAAAGTATTCCGCTAGATGGCGCTTGTTTTCCCCGAAAGTATTGTTTTATTTTATTTTGCTATAATTGACGTGGAATTAAAGTATTTGTATAAATATTGCCTGTTTTCTAGTTTGCTCTGAAGGCCAATTCTCGTAAATAATATTGTTTAAATTACATTTCAATATCATCCCGATTGCATTTCGATTGCAAAAGATACCTTCAAAGTCAGTTTTTTTTTACAAAAAGCTAACTTTGAGGGTATTTTGAGCTACTTTGAGGGTATTATTGGAGATCGAAATGCAATCGAAATGATATTGAAATGTAATTTTAACAATGTTATTTACGAGAATTGGCCTTCTGAACATATTTCAAACATAATTTAATTTTTTGGAAGTCACATTTTAATGTATTTCCAAAGTACAATTTTTAACTCTTGTCACGATATAAATGACACGCACACATACAAAACAATAAACTGTAGCAACTATAGACTATATTTGACGTAGTCCTACAGATACCGATTGGTGTAGTCATTTAGAGCGGCGGGGTAGTGTTCTGAAGAGCCCCAGTTCAAATCTCGATACAAATAGAATTTTTTTTTGAAAATATATTTTTGAATAAATTTTCTAAAACAGGATCAATTTTATGGTAGGTACTGTTAGTAATCTTTTTTTTTAAACTAGGACGAATTCTGAACGATGCAAATTGTACTAGGTCTGAATGGAAAGAGAAAAATAAAGACAAAGTAATGTACAAAAAGGTTTATTTATTTAAAATTAGTTCTATCTTATCATCTTATATCGGGGACTGACATAGCCAGCAACACTTCGACCCCTTGGGATCGATTAACGCAGTGATCCCACTAAGAGGAAAAATCCTATGTTTTTCGGTTTGGGATATAGTTTCTCTGACATTACCGCAGGTTCTGCAGTCAATATTAGAAGTTATCTTCATTTTTAAAAGCATGGTTTTGTAAAGCCATGTCAAGGCACCAATCACAGCTCGTGCTTTGCTTTTTCCGTTATTCAATATAAATTTAGAAGCCCCTCTGGGCCTGCTACCTATGAATTTCTTCGAATGTAGTAGCCCTTCACTGATTTCCCACTCTTGCGTGTGTTTCTTATCAACGTAATCCTTTACGGCCTTTGTGATTGTGCATGCTGGCAGGCCCGTACATGGTTCTGGTCCAAGCATAGCACTTGCCGATCCTGTTCTTGCAGCTCATCAGTCTTCTCATTTCCTGCTATTCCTTCATGGCCTGGGACCCAGAGTAGTCATAGTTTGTTCCTACGGCCCAACTTGTGTGGATAGGTTACCCACCTTGAGGGGTATACTTGTGAAATAATTCAATCACTTACAAGACACTAAAATTCCCTCAAGGTTTATTTTCAGTAGGTGCTCAGATGGATGATACTTTAAACACAATAGTAGGAATATATTAAATGATTATAATATTTTATTTTTGGTTTTTCTATTTACTGACTACTTGACATCTCTGTTGACTCTCCGTTGCCTAGGTAACAAGCGCGCATCTAGTGCGAGGCAAAGTATCGACTGGGTGTATGTTACCAGTGTGTACAACAAACAGTATCAAAAAAACAAAAAGACTGCTTGGTTTGTTTCTCACGAATTACTATACTTCATTTATATTTTATTATATTTTTATACTATTAATTAAATGCAAACAAGTACAAATGTTTATTTATTTATTATATACGTAAAGTGATAATTTGATAAGTCTATCAAAATAATGTATAATTCAAGTATCAAAAGTGACGCGACAGTGCCAAAAGTTACATAAAATCTTGCAGGTGTAGGTCTGGCAGCACTGAGTTGAATATCATGCAATTGAAATTATTTTGATTTTTTATTAGACAGATTAGACGGAGAGGCAACGTCGCCCTTATCCAGCAAACTGTATTGCGGCTCTGCTCTAGCGTAATTGCGTGTTCCTGCTTCCACACACAACGCGACAACGTCGCGTGTTTCCACACATCTATGCGTCACCTCACACTATGACCATACGTCAATATAACCATGCACTACCACATACGTAAAATTGGTCTCTTTTTTCACGCTGAAACAGAGTACTTCCTGGATGTTAAACAGTGATATTTTTGGTCTGCCCCTACAATAGCTTAAAATAGGCCTACTTTAAGTCATAATAAGTTAAATATCTCAGTATAAAACGTAGGAATCTCTAAAACATTTAGTAGGGAAAACGTACCACCTTTAAAATACAATTTATTTTGTTTTTCTTTTAAGTAATCATTTTGCGTTTTGTTTTTATGGTGCAATATAGTGTTTATCTATCTATTTGTTGTTATAGAGGCAATATAAATACATAATCTGTGTAAATTTCAGCTTTGTGACAGACAGACGGACGGACAGTTAAGTCTTACTTAGCAAACCGTTCTTACTCTTTTAAAAAAATGACAATGAACCCGTTTTTACTATACCTTGTCAGATCTAGTTTTATGTAGGACTCCCATACCATATAATACGGAACCCTTCATGCGTGAGTCAGACTCGCACTTAGCCGGTTTTTTATATTATATTTTTGTAAGAGCTTTGTATAAAATAACCCATTGTTAGTAAGTATTGTTATTGTCTCGGACGCATGTAGGTGGTAAATGTATTCAGCTATGATACTTATAAGGGCTTGCTCGACTATGTTTTGAATTGAATTCATAAACAATAACATCTTTGTCTATTGTTTTATGATATTTTTAGCTGACTGAAAATAGATTGTTCATTTAAAGGGTTATTGGTTATCTATTACATAAAAAAGCGGTTGAGGGCTATTTCTTTGCGCCTTAACAATCATCTTTTGATGTACGACTTTTGGAAATTCGAATATTTTTTTGAGGTTATGATTACCCGAAAATCAGCTATTACTAACATTAATCTTAAAACTCTCTTACAAGTTTGGTAAAATTGATCATAATCGGTATAAAGGCGGTTAATGACGCGCAAGCGGAACGCGAGTGCGTTTCAAAAAGCCGAGATACAATAATCAATCCAAACGTGTATCGTACGACTTTTTTATCGCAGTTGCGAATAAAAGAAAAGACTTGAATTGAAAAGAAAATAATAATTAACAAAATATTTGTGATAAGTTTATGTTTACTATTTTTTAGGCAATATTTTTTTGTTAATTATACTCTCGAAAGGCCAGGCAAAAGACTTGTAACCAATACAGCCTCGTCGGACATACAATATGTTTTAGGGATTTTTCCATTTCTTTTTGCGTCGAGAGTTAAAATCAGAATACAATGGCGCGGAAAAAAATATTTTTAAGTAAGTAAAGAAAAAACAAAAAAAAAACTAAATTTTTAATCGTTTTCTAAGACGTTATCACGTAAAATTTTCGTTCGTAAATCGACTTTAGAGACAACCATTTTTGTTAGCTTAAAACTCTTTGATGGTCCCTACCTTTTTTATACATCAAAACAGTATAACCTAGATAAATTAAGAATGTTTCATCTCATGTAATTAGCAGTAAGATACGTATTTAACTTATCGGGATAACTTTATAGCACTAGTTGGTCATTTATACGGCACGCGTGCATAATACGTTGGATTATGAGCCTAAAAGCGGTTGAATAAGATGCACTTGATGAGCAACTGTGATAAAAAATATATAACCGTTGGCATACGAGACTTAAAAGGAGGGAAGCTGAAAGGAATGTCGCACTAACCTGTCTTCTGCTATTCTCTTCTCCTCTGAGCTCAGATGGTAGGCTCCAGAACAGGATTCACTGTCAGACACGTGTTTAGTTGTCTAATTCGTATACCGGTAACGGCGCGGCGCGGTAGTTGGTCTATTTGAGACCCAAATCCAGCGAGGGCTATCAGAACCCTCGTGGGCACCTAAAGTGCAATACCCAGGGCGCGGAACCGATGGAGATACACAGAAACTCCAGCCGGGGACTCCCACGAGACGAATGAATTGCTATCTCAAGGGCCGATGTCCAAGATGGCGTGCGATGCCAGCTAGTGTCTCGCGATAAGTGCGACAATGTAGGATTATAAAAAGAGGGTAGGTAAATACGAACGGAATAAAAAAATATATGCCAACGATTAGTCTTTTGATCTAACTAAAGCTACCAACATTTATTAAGGAGTAAGCCTGATTGGCGCGAAATTTAAATGGGAATTTCTATTAAGAAATTATGATACTCGTAGTTTGTGGCGTAACCAGTACGTTTATTTCAAAAATTTGCTAATTTACTAATCAACATTTAAAAAACGCTCCTAATTTACCTTTATATAATTACTAAAAACCCTGTATAATTAAATATTAAGAAGTAATTGCTAATATTTTTAGAATTATATTTAATCTCCTGGGAGTCTGGTCTAAGAACAGCAAATTATATTTGCATACAAATAAATTGCGTGTCAGTTCATTTAACGACTATGTTGGCGTAAATCCTAAGAGATTTTAGATTTACGGAAAGACGTTTCCTAAATCCCAACTTTTCAGTTCGCTGTTGCATGGAAATGACCTTAAGCTATAAAATTTACAAACTTTTTTTAATTTACACGATTTGTATTCTTAGTAATTATGTCCTCAGGTCTTTATCGCATTTTTTTTATCTAGTCTCCTCCGGACCATGACTATTGTAACATAGTCGAAACGTCGGCAAAATGAAATATCACTATCACTACATAGTATAAAATAAAGTCACTTTTCACCGACCCTATATCCCTATGTCCCTTTGTATGCTTAGATCTTTAAAACTACGCAACGGATTTTGATGCAGTTTTTTTAATAGATAGAATGATTCAAGAGGAAGGTTTATATGTATAATACATGCATAATATAGCCGTGCGAAGCCGGAGCGAGTCGCTAGTAAATAAAATATAAGCGATTAAGACCAGGAAAAATAATTACTAAGTAACTCAACTCAGGCTTCTAAAGTCTTGCTCGAGTTAAAGTTTAAAGTCTTTCAACTCATGAACGAACTTATAAGAAAATATTATTAGAATAAAACCCTACGATGGGTCTGTAATTCTGACTCCGAGTATATTTGGAACTTAAAAAGTTACCTTTAACATAAAGCGCAGTTTACGTGGATGCGTTGGTTGGTAGTCACCGCTTTATGTTGGATTGAGGCCTGAGTTGGTGCATGTTCTGTTCGCCAACAATGCACCGTATGTTCAGATATAGTAACTAAGTTAGGTACGTAATACAAAAGCTGCATCTACCGAGTTATTGTCGTCCTCACTGTTCAGTGAATGCTCTTCGTGTAACTTCCTCTTGTATTTTAGATGTACGAGTACAGCTGTTACCAATCATGAAATGCAAAATGTTTTAGGTTATATATATAAACTTGAACTGAAATGGCAGCTTTCGAGTTGAGTTATTTTAGACCTGAAAATCTCCTTGCGTCTTTTGAGTCTTTATTTATTTTGCACTATTTGTCTCGATTGATATTAATTTACGAATGATTGTTTCAAAAAATTGTTAGTAAACACTTTCTGGATTAGATCTAGTGTAGAAACCTAATCTAATACCTAAAATTAGCCAGCCAAGAAAACCCTTAAATGTTAAACTTCCTCACGCTTTATTTTTTTGAATCTGTGACTTTTGATGTGAATTGCTCTCCGGGAAAAAACACCGCTAACAGACTGACAGACAAATAGAATGACGAAACCTATGTACAGGAGCGAAATTAAGTTATACTTATTATTAACTAGCGACCCGTCCCGGCTTTGCACGGCTATATTATGCATGTATTATACATATAAATCGTCCTCTTGAATCACTCTATCTATTAAAAAATCCGCATCAAATCCGTTGCGTAGTTTTAAAGATCTAAGCATACAAAGGGACATAGGGACGCGACGGCGAAAAGTGATTTTATTTTATACTATGTAGTGATAGTGATAGTGATTCTCCCTTAGAGAACGACAGAATTTGGTATTTTACAAAACCCGAATTCTTGCTTTACTGCGTTTCTCTAGAATGGTATGTCGGTGTCCAATTAATTAATCAATCAGCCATTGCTGTAATGGAAAAAGGCGCAACATACAACTTATCTGGCTTTAACCGATATCTGGCCTGTCTTTTGAATAGGTGACAAGTTCGTCGTTCCATCTTCGTCTGGGTCTGCGGATGATTTTCTAAAAAGCTGTAAGACGGAATATTTGTTAAAACATATATCACGCTTCTTTGAATTTTCCGTTTCCGAGACGCTTTAGACGTTTGGTGTGAAAGCATTATTGGTTCGCCATAACATTTTCTATCGATAGATTTGGGTCTCAAAGTGCACTGGGGAATAAAAACAATTCCAAGCTCTTATATCAAATGTGAGGAGTCAGAACCCCATTAAAATCTTTATCATGCTCTTATTTTTATTTTCTGCGAATCAGTATATTTATTTTGTAATATTACATATAGGTTAGTATACTCTATTTGTAAATCTTAGATCAAAAATGTAAGCAATGGTGTTATCTTATTTTATCTTAATAACAACTATGACCTCAATTTCTAAAAAATACGATTGCAAATAAAATCAATATGAAATATGATTGTTTATTTTATATAAAATAATTTTTATAACAAAGTTATTAAAATATTCAAATTGGAATGGTAGTTTTTTTTACACACTGGCAACAATTACAGCGGCTTTCAACCTTTACGAAATGGCGTTTCTGTCAATATTTGACATTTCTTTGTTTACATTTTTGATCTAAGTTTTACGAATAGAGTATAGTTTGAAATAAGTTTTTTTTTATTGTTACAGGACTCGCACCGGAGTGGTAGGCGCGCTACAGCGGGTCGCGCGCCCGCTCCTGTGACTAGCCAGGGCGCTCGCAAACGGAACGGGCGGCGGATTGTAAGTATTCGTTTCCGTTTATTGGTCCTGGTCCGACTGCCAGAGTTCGATCAATCGAACCACGGGCAAATAAAACTGTCCGTAGTTCTATCAATCGAACAACGGGCAAATCAAACTGTCCGTAGTTCTATTAATCGAACCACGGGCAAATCAAACTGTCCGTAGTTCTATCAATCGAACCATCGTTATAATAATATCCAATTGTATTAATAGTTTTACTGGACGAATAGGACCAGGCAATTATTTACAACCACTGTTCATTATTTATTATTTAGAATTTCTTTCTTCTACGATACTTGATCGTCTATAGAAATCCTTTTTTAACGAGCTAGTTGGCGCAATGGACCATACCGGACTGCCAAACACAGGGTTGAGTGTTCGATTTCAACCTCAGACAATTATTTTAAGTTTGCTTAATATTTGTGTGTGATCTAGTTGTTTCTATGCACAAAAGAACAGTATATAAGAAGTATATCCGTTTTCAAGCACCTATAATACTAGTCTAGTTACTTAGCTTGGGGCTCGATGGCGATGTGTGGAATGTCCTGCAATATTTATTATTTATTTATTAACGGAATATCAAAATAAAATAACATATTGTTAAAATTAAATGGGTACCTATAATACATAAGCTTGTGAATATCATAAATCAGAGTTGTTTTGACCAAGAAGTTTGGGATTTTTCTTCAATAGTATGACCCAGTTATGTAAAAATCCAAATGAACAAATGAAGAATAAATCACTCAACATAACCTACTCGCTCATACCTACAATGAGTAGGGTGAAACAATCTTGGTGCCTTTCACTGATGAAATGATCCAATAAGGGCATTTTTTCAAACATACATACTGAAAATATTGCGCAATACTAAGAATTTTTTGTTTTTGCAATGCGTTAGGTATGTACCTACTACGTGTTATGCCAACGCAATTTTGAAATAACGCAATAATGTTGTCAAAGCAATAAAAGCCGCTTTTATTTGCAAAGACTGGCACACAATGTGACAATCCTTGCCAACGTCGTACTTGAGAAAGGAAAATTACGATAAAAACGGCGACTGTTACGTAACACAGTCGGCCGGTTTACTAATCCTATTACAATGCAACATTCATTCCCTTTGTGTTCGAACGTAGCTTGTTGCAACCGCTCTGAAAAAACTCTACGTAAAAGCTCTACGTAATCCAAAAATGTCAGAGAGCTCAGCGGGCTTATTTGTTAAAATCTTTTTCAGCAGTTGCAGAAAGAAAATTAGGCGAAGGGATTAAGTATTTTTATTTCCACAAGATATACCGAAATGCCTACCATTTGGCTGCTCGTTATTATAAACTGTTATTAAAAGAGTACATTCCTGAATTTAAAGATTCTTATACAAATAAAACGACTTGATTAAGATGCATTGTAAACAAGATCATTGAATGACACCCCGTAGATAGATAGATAGATAGATCACTTTATTTGTACAACACAAGAGTAAACAGAACACGATATACACAAAGTAAAGTAATAGCTAGAAAGTATAAGTTGCACAAATAGGCGGCCTTATCGCTGAAAGCGATTTCTTCCAGGCAACCTTTACCGCACCCCGTACCTAGTAGGTACACAGCGACGTGCTGTGAATACATGAATAATAAGGTTGTGTTATGTTGACAGAGGCGTGGGGCGCGGCGCGTGGCGGCGGCGCGGGCGCGGGCGGCGCCATGACGCGGCGCCCGCCACCATGACGCTGCCGCCGCCCGCGCCCCCTGCGCACCCCGCCGCGCACCGCGCAATGCGCTATTACCGCATCTGGATCTACGCGTGCAACGGAGCGCTGCTGCTGGGCGCGCTCGCATTCTGCGCGGCCGCTGGCCGTGCGCTCTCCGACTACCGGCGCGCACTAGTGCCCGGCCTCGGCGTTGCACAGCCGGGCTTCCTCTACGGGTACGCGGCGCTGCCGGTGCAGGCTGGTCTGCTGCAGCTGCTCGGCTGCCTCGCGGCTCTCCGTCTCTCGGAGCGAATGCTTAACGCATACTGGCTCGCTCTCCTGGCCTTGCTGGTAGGTGACGCCGCCATCGGGGTGTACTGGGCGTTCCGATTCGAGAGGGTTTGCCGCGAACTTCGGCCGCAGCTAAAACTTCGTCTCGCTAAAGACTACGACACGGACGTTGAATTTTCGGAAGCTTGGGACAGGCTTCAGAGGGAGCAGCGGTGTTGCGGAGTCACGGGACCGGCTGATTTTGCAGTTTTTAATAGATCCGTACTTCCGACGAGCTGTTGTCGAATACCGGTACACACGGCGATCACGCCTACATTAGCGCTCGGCGCCACCTCTGTCACCTCGGTAGCACCGGTCACACCTATACATTGCGCTCCGCATACGGCCGCCTGTGCGGAACGATTACTCATCTGGTTACGAAGGACTGCGGATGCACTTTTCGTCCTAGGATATTGCGTCATAGCGTTTTTGAAACTCTGTTTTCTCGGTATTTTACGATACGAAATAAAAGAAATGATTCAAAAAATAAGAATATTGAGAACTGAAATCGGGGCGGGAGAGTTACTGGACGGTAGTCCTATTCACGGCGGACCATTGTCTCAGACGGTGATAGTGAACGCGGTAAACGCAAACGGAGGGGTCAGAGCTCACGGGGGCAGCCCGGAGCGAGCGAGTGAGAGAGAGGCACTGCTTGGTAGAGCGGCGGAGCCGTGCTCACGGCGGAGCGTGCACGACGACCCCCTCGGACCGAAGACTATCAACGGGAACAACAACTGTGAGATGCGCGAGTTGGCTCGCGGCGAGTACAGGCCGCTGGCGGCGGACAGCGCGGCTACCCGAATCTGACTAAGATGTTACCTGGAGCGGCTGTTCGGGCGGCGATGGCGCTCGTTCCCTACGGCCGGCTTCGAGACAGATATGCCGGCGGCTATGTCAGGTCGTATGTGCACACGCCGCTCGGTGGGCGCGGGAGGACGCGACGCGGCTCGCGTCCGCCTCGACACTCGCCGACACACCCGCTCCGAGTTCGAGCTCTAACCCCATCGGCTACGACGACGACGATGCTCACCTACCGACTTGTGAAACATTACGCCTACTCTCAATTGCGGGATTTTATACACCTATGTATTACATAGAACGTGTACTGTGTCAGAGATCAGTGTTGTGTTATTCGTTTAAATTTTGCGAGACAATGAATAATATAGTGTCATTTGACTGGAATGAACCGAGTTCATGAGCCAAGCTTGTGTCTAGTTCCTACTCATCAAGAATCATGTAGGAACATAGGTTCTATATTATAGATATTTAATTTACTATCGGTAAAATAATAAGTTTATGATTAAATTATGTATAGTTGTCGTTGCGTGCGCGTGTGTGAGAGAGGATGCTATCGCTACATTCAGGCCGGAAAGGACCGCGATGCGACGCGGCGCGGGCGCGACGTGATCATCGAACTGTCAATATCAGGTGCACGTTACCACCTTATCTTTCCGAGTCACTGAACGTATTGTATATCTGGATATGGGAATCAATAAAGGTTCAATAAACCTAATTTACAATAAAATATGTTATCTAAACTAATAAAGGTATTTTACAGTGTGCAGAGTAAATTAACGTATCGAATCATGTAAGTTTTCGCGAAAATCGCGTTCGGTTTATCGTGTAAAATGACTTTTAAAGCATAATTTCATTCGTTAATAATATTGGCCTTTACCTATAATATATAATAAACAAATTATTGTACATGTGCATAGTTATATGTATATTATGAACAAGTATAATAATTACCTATAAACAATAATAATTTCAATTAAAAACTTAGCATTCAAATGAAACTACAATTAATTTCTTCATCTTACAAGATGCTTATCTATACAGTGCGCCAATTCAATGTGGCTAATATAATATATCGTTTTTATTACATCATTTTAGAACGTACTGCATTTAAAACACAGATATCCTGACCAGTATTCCTAGGTGTAGAATATACTCTCTGTCGCTGCTTTGTTTAGCTCCCTAACAACGTATAGTGTTAATTTAATAGTTTTAAATCATTAAATCGATGTTTTGATCGTAATCATATTAAGACTACGGGACAGGGATCATTGTTGGTTAGTATTCCGCTGTCTTTATGCAATGAGGTACGCGACAAGTTAAGCCCTACAAATGCTTGTTACCCACATTAGCAACTGAGGTTCATGTACCTACCTAATACAAACTCAGTCGTACATTTAAATTAGACTTTTTTTCGGAAAAGTTTATAAATACCAACTGCCTTATTGCGAAACTTTGTAAACAGTTTGAGATGCGGGTTCCCAGTAGTCAGGTAAATTTACGCCAGTTACAGATAAGGCCCTTATTGGCTAAATATCTTCTTATAAGATAGGAATTGTAACAAAAAAACAGCTGTTTGCATCGTAATAATACTAATGATACGATTACTTTGAATAACTATTGCAGAAATTTCTTATTTCATAAATTAATGATTTGTTTAATGTCTTTGATCTCTAGGTAATTATAATTTAATATTTTTTGTAAATAATTAAGTATACTAATATTAAATTTTTACCTAGTTACATTGTGTAGAAAGCGAATAATCGTGCATGAACAGAACGACAGACATAGTACTGATATGAGCTTAATGATGTAGTGCCTACAATTATATGCTTGTAACAGTATAAATAAAGCAAACTAATAAAAACAATATAAACATCAAAATAATCGCAATCAGACGTTGCCATGATTATTAAATGTAGTCATGAATAATAGTTACGGTAAGATGCATTACATCGCTTAACCCAAGACACATAAGATATTTAGGTAAATTTATTAAAGGCTGTGTCAAATATAGGTGAGACCTATCGGAGCAGTGTAGTAGTGTGAAATATTGCGTATAATTTGTAAGTGGGAATAGAGGAGCGCCGCTGCCGCCGCCCGCCCGCTTCGTGCCCCTTGCCCTGTGCTCCGTGCCAGTTCCGAGCGTGGGCGGCAGTCACGGCGCCTCAAGGTATAACGGTCACTAGTACGAAATCGAAATCAACCAATAACAGTATTCGATTATAACAACAATACATACCAATATTTGTAATAAATAAGATGTAACTTTATAGTTTATATTGTAATGAGTACGAAGTTATGTTCGCTTAGAGTAGGTATAATAACATTTTGTGAATTTATGCAGAAAAATAGTTTTTTAATATTGTTGTCACATAAATGTACCAATCTTATAAAATTTGTACCTATATTCGGAAAGTTGAATAATTTGTAGCTAGGATCCAATCTAATCCTGCATTTCTTCCAAAAAGAAACTGTAAAATGACATGTGCCTTGGCTTATAAAAAATTATATAACTCATGTTATGTTTATTATAAACTAAATATTGTAAATTATAAAACGAAAATTAAACTCGTCTCTAATGTGCTACCTGTGCACCTAAATATCTACCTATCTACGTATATATTATGTTCACCTACCTACTTATCTATTTATTATAAAGATAATAAATGTACACAAGTATACTGCAGAGTTTACATTGACGTTCAATCAAAATATCCAATATCTTAAAAGACGACAAATTCTTATTTATTTTTAATAAATAAATTGAGTTACAGCCTTTCGTCGCACAAGAAAATTGAAATGTATACTTTTTGATTCTAATAATAGATGGTAACACAATCTCCTATCTTTGTGCAGTATTGTTCATTAAGTCCAGATGAAACTAAAACCTATAATTAAATGGATTTGCTTGTACCAGTATTGCAAACAAACGTAATGTACCTTGTTAAAAATGTGTTCATAAATAGTGTACATATATACCACAATTACGATGGGTTTTTTAACTAATAGTAATTAATTAGAAAGTTTTAACTGGACAAAGTGAACAATATTTAACTTCTAAACTTGAAACGATGTGTTTTTATTTAGAGTTGTTACAACTTTCCGAAGGTACGCACTAGGCGACTGAGAGCTAAATATTATCATAATAAACGCATTAAATAAAGAGTTTGTTAAAATGTTGTCTTATTTTACTTTATTCCTTACTAATTCTTAGGAGCAATATTTCTCGCTTTAGTACTTACTTGTATATTCTCAGTAGTTCTGTAAGTTCTGTCGACGTTAGCGCCCCCAATGACCAGTACGTCTCCTTGCATGCGGTCGCCGACAGGAAGCAACGGTTCGTCATCCTCATCGCCAGCCTCATTCATCGACACCCATGTTCCATATTCCCGTCTCGCACAAGTGTGAAAATGTCGGCGGGAGTCAAACGGAAAATTGGTGCCACCGGTGCCAATATTAAACGCGCTCTTCGAATCGTCAGCATTCCTGAATTTTTTAAATTGCACAGCGATGTCGGCGCCTACTCTGGCGTTGTTCTTTATTAGGGCGATGTCTGAGAGTCGTTAAGGAAGAAATTGTAGTAATTAGCTTCACTACTATCATTTAAAGACCTTTGCTATTACTAGACATTTAATTTACGACAAAATTACGTTGCTACAGGCGGACGAAGGTTTCATTAGGCTTTTAATGGGTGCGAAATTGTACCGTATGTTACCTACAGACTAAACGCGCCGAGGTACTAACTTTAGACTAAAACCTGAGTAAATGACATAGAGAACCGTCAACATATCTCACGTCACGTATAATTTGCAAAGGATACTGGCTGCGAGCGACGCTCCGGCAGTCGCCTTTGCCACGGCTGACAGTATAAATGGCGTTACTTCCTTACCATGAATACCGTTTCGTTTCGCGTCCATTAAAGCTTTGCTTATCGCCGCTTCTATTTCGTTTTCTGCAAACCGAACAATTTATAAAACAACTCGAAATGACGTAATAATATAGAACTAAGTTGATTAATAGTGATCATAAATAAGAACAGTCATTAACACAAATGAAATTAGGAAGGTGGGTATAATATAGATAAGTATAGTTATTCGATTTCTGCCCCACTTTCATGAAAACTTTCCTCTCGTAGGTAATAGAAACTTATTCTATCGACACATCTATATAATGGGAAATGGAATGTACGTATTTAAGTGACTAATACTCGCCAACTTATATAAAGTTTTTCTCAATAGTTTCCTAATAATAAGGACACTACTTACTACTACTACTTACTAAATTACATCTACTTACGAAGCTCTTAGCAGCAATGTAAGTATATAAATTCAATACGTAGACCAGTCTATCATTTGCCGTCGTATTTTATAGCAATAATACAAAATACTTTGTTGCTACGAATTTTGTAGCACTTTCAATTTTAAATATCACAACGCTACAAATTCGGTTGTCTGGAGAATGCTATGACTTAAAAGCTGTATTTCTAAGTACTTAGGAACTAGTAAAGGTAACGTATCAGAGAGTAGGCAGATTAGAAAGGCTTACTCCCATCGGCCCCGCTAGCTCTTCCCCATCAACGGGCTAGATGGGAAAAAGAGTTTCATCGGCCCCTCTGAACGCCGAACCCGTCGCTAGCGGGGCCGATGGCAGCCCTACATTTCCTCAAGTTATAAAATCGACGCACCATTCATAGCATGTTCTTTTGGCACGGGCACAGCTATGACAATGCCCGATCTAAGGCCAAGTCCACACGACGCGTTTAACAACTGCGCTGCCTCTTCCGCGTTGGAAACACGGTGCGGTGCTCGGTGGCCGGACTGCTGTGTGTAGAACGCGGGAAAGTCATGCGTATCGCCGAATGCGCATACGCAAACGCCTTGAGTTTCCTAATAACAAAAGTACTCTTGATTATTTTGTTCAGGTAGTAAAATATCTACGTCTAAAAGTTCAATCAGGCAAAAAAAGTCTAAAATTATAGCTCTCGAGTTTAGAGCTCCAACCTTTAAGGTTCTGTTTGAATCAAAACAAACTCCCTTATCTTATGTATTTATTTATTATTTATAATTAAAACTATTGCAATTTTAGAACTCAACGATGGGTTTGCATTGGTCTGCACTTTTGTTGCCGACTCCTAACTTTCACCTAGATTTTAAATAATGGTAAGGTGGTCAGTAAACAAAAAAGTGGTAAAGAACTTCTGCATTTAAATTAGTTTGTTTATTTATTAGCCGCGGCTTAGTTGGCTCCAGACGTGTATTGGCAAGTTTTTTTCCTATGGACACGTCGACGATTAACGAATGAGAGGGTAGTAGCTTTAGTAAAGGTGCTGGGCAAGCCTACTCCATCCTCACGCAAAAAGGACCCAACTCGAGTTCTAGTTGCGGAAAAACTCGTATACAAACAGTTCGTTTATTTAGCACGTTAGCTATATCTTAAGAATCTTAACTTAGAACAACCTATGTAGTACTTCCGATACCTATAACAAGAGTTACGTCATGTCATTTGGCCGCTGAATTCTATTTGCGCGACGCAATTTAGCGGCCAAGTCACGTGACATCAAAGATATTGACTTAGAGATGATGTACATTAGACTGGACCGTGTCCGGGCTGGACCGTGCTGTATGTGGCCCGGATGGGGCACGGATTTGAAGCGTTATATACATTTTGTATCAAGCAATTTATATTACACCGTGCAAGATCCGGATGACACGGATCTGCCCCGTCCCCTGGGCGGCTGATCCCGGTGTTATATAAATGTGCAGCATGAACAGGCTCCGCCCCGGACTCGGCTTGGCCCGGACACAGTCCGGTCTAATGTAAAGTATCCCTTATTCAGCGAACTTATTATGTTAGTTAGACTTACCAAATATTCCAGAGTCCTTCCAATATCAAGTATAGACTTGACACCGCTGCAGACGACTAAAGTTCTACTGCGACCTAACTCATTTAAATCAGCCGAAACGTCCATTGTTATTTCACCATCTCTGTGAACACCACCTGAAAAAAATATGAATATTTATTTTTACGTGTTTGTTGGCCATTGTTACGACAGGCGTCATATTACTTTTAGTTCCCCAGCATCCAGTCCAATACCGTCCCATCACAATAGCCCGAGTAGTTTTCTCCTGTAGTTTATCAATAGTTCTAT
Source organism: Idaea aversata (assembly GCA_907269075.1). Lineage (NCBI taxonomy): Eukaryota > Metazoa > Arthropoda > Insecta > Lepidoptera > Geometridae > Idaea > Idaea aversata. The sequence goes on from OU026084.1 coordinate 9,441,878, forward strand.
TCAAATTGGGCTCCTTTACTGCATTTTAAAGTGTAGACACGGATAATCACGGTTTGGGATAGGTACACATCATACTTGGCTATAAAACTTGTTATTGTAAAGGGCCTCTACGTATTAGCTTCTGCCGCAAGCACGCTTTCCAAAGATATGGGACAAATAATTATTTCAGAACCTACCAAACTTTAATATCTATGTATATTGGTACCTAATAAAAACAGCCGAGCGGCCATTTTTGACAAGAATAGATACTTAGGTCACTGTTTGGGAAAGTTTTTTTTAATAATATTAAAAAGGTGCCTACTTAGTTCATAGATTGAAAATTTAATTAAATTATAAGACGGAACGGTAAAATTATTAGATACCTAAGTAATCTACGTAACCAAAGGTAAGGAAATATACAGCAGGGATTTTAATTTAAGATAGGTAATAAGTTTCAATTTCTACATTATGCAAATACCTGGAAGGTTTAGGAAAATTTGTTACTTTCGAAGTTTGGTCGAAAATGTAATAAAATGTTGGAAAGTTAGAGCACAGGGTTCGGAACTATTACATCACTTGTCTATTTTGCGACGAACATACATTTATTTCAGACTAGTTGTTGCCTGCGACTTCGTACGCGTGGTAGTTTTTTTTTAAATATTAAAACCTTCCTCTCGATCTATTTAAATAAACCGCATTAAAATCCGTTGCGTAAGTTTTAAAGATCTAAGCATACATAGTGACTGACAGATAGCGGGAAGCTACTTTGTTGTCTACTATTTTAGTGAAGCGATGACGTTATCCAGCTTATACCACAGTTATACAATGTCACTTATTTATAAGATACGAATGATCGTGAAGGCAATAGTGAAATAAAAGGTACAAATTCTCAAATAACTACTACAATTAAATAATAAGAACCTAAATGGAAGACATAACCTACCTGCTTCAAAATAAAAATACTTAGGTTATTTTAGTTTAGATAGACAATTATTAAATAACTTCTATTATTTTAAGCCATATATAACAAGTAACGATTAAGGATACTAAGCAAACAAGTAGGTATATGAAGATACACAGTATAACGTTATGATTTACCTATTCATAATATTATCAAAACCCAACCTCGTTTATGAATTATAAAACAGGCTTTATCAAAATGAACATTGACGATTTCCTGGAATTAAAAGTTCACCAACTTATAACAATAATATTATAAGAATAACAGTTGAAATGGTTCTATAAGGTTTTACACCAATATTATAAAAATAAAATAAATTTTTGGTTGTTTGTAAGGAATAGTCTCCGAAACAACTGGACCGACTTTGTATGAGGATACATTGATTCCTTGGGAGAAACATTATCTACTTTTTATTCTATATCGCGAGTGAAAGCGCGGGTTGCTACTAGTTTAAAAATAATATCATAAGAACCACAGTTGAAATGGTTCAAAAATTTACATTTAAATCTTCTCGGCACGCTTCGACGATGATAATAAAATATTAAAAGCTGTGAGGCGCAAGTGCTGTCGCCTTACTCGTTGAATAATTTTGATTTCCTAAAGACAGGTAAGTAGGCAAACGTAGACGACAATTCCGAGAGTGAGCAACTGAATATAATCGATAGAGACATTTCTTAAAATAGCAACTTTCGAAGACAAATCGTATAAAAGTCAAAGTCAAAATCCTTAATTAATTTGGTATCACACAATTTGCATGAAATAAAAATAAAAAGTCAAAAATTGGTTAAATTCAATTCGTATTACTATTCGGATATTATTTATCGAAAGTAGCCATTAACAGACACCCTGATAGAGGTGACAGATTTCGCTTTGTACAGTGGAATTCGTTGTTAATTACATCGACTGTATGGAGCGACAGTCGACCTACCGGCTTCGTGACCTCACTAATTGTATGCGCTACAGGCAAGAGAACGAGGAATTTACATGAAACATGGCTGAAATTCAGTGTCACTTAGGCGCTCTCATGAACTCTACTCATGACGCGGATTAATTGAAGTGTTCACGATTGAGTTACTACTATCTATGCCGATACAACAGCCATATAATTATAATAAGACAAATAAACTTAGTCAATGTATAAACCTTGCATTTGCTATTTTAAATATCTCCATCTCCTCAGTATAACAATTTTAAAATACTAAAATAAAAATATCAATTCACTAAGGTTCTGCTTTAATAGAGAAAATATCCAATTTCCTTTCAGAAATTATGTGAAAATGGAACATCTACTTTAAAAAAGCTTCGCGAATATTTGCATTCTTCAAGATAATATCATCTTGAAACTTATACCGGGTAATGAAAGCTCTGTTATCCATTACGCAACCTAAAGCAATCTATAAACAAGTACCTCTGCACCCGTTAGACTCCAGGGATTGCATTTGTTTTCTTTTAAATATTTGATGCATAAAGCAATTTTGCGAAAGAATCACTGCTTGATATTTTTATTAAATTACTTATACATTATACTCTCGGTTGCTTTTATTGCTCGACGGTTCTTCTTTATTACTTGTTGAATAATAGAAGTGAAGGAGCTTACCTATACCGCCTGTGACGAAGACAGGTATATCTGCAAGCTCGGCGGCGACTAAGGTTCCCGCGACAGTGGTGGCACCATCTCTTCGCATCGCAACTACAGGCGCGAGGTCTCTTCGTGAGGCTTTCACCACGCCCTTCGCCTGTGCCAAGTACCGTATCTGCTCTTCTGACAGCCCTACTGTTAATTCACCTTTTATAATTGCTATTGTAGCTGGAACAGCACCCTGAAACGACATTGGAATATATTAATTGGTAAGTAAGGACAGAACATGTACCTAAAATGATAACATCTAGAAAAACGCCAAGTGCGAGTCGGACGTAGTGTTCCGTACCATGTGGCCCCACTTATTTATTTTCTGTTTTTAGTATTTGTTTTTATAGCGGCAAAAGACATTAATATTATAATCTGTGAAAATATCACCTGCGGTTCATGAGATATGGCCTGCTGACAGACAGACGGATAGACTGACAGACGGACGGACAGTGAAATCTTAGTAATAGAGTAATAGAATAAAAACGGGTTTTACCTTTTGGTTGGTTTAAAATATGCTTTAAAAGAGTGGGCCTAATAGTCGACTTTCATTCAAAAGGCCATGCACCAATAGATTTTTCTTAACAAAAATGTATGCGAGCTAATTGACATTGCTCTCACTGTGAAGGAAAACATCATGATGATACCCGCGGCTAAGTTGGCTCCAGAAGTATTAATACGTTCTTTCCTCTGACGACGGTCGACTAAGCTGAGAAGGTAAAGTCAAAGTCAAATTTCTTTATTAATTTCGATACTTATGTAAATATACGTAGATCACATTAAAACTTCTTAAAACGGTAGTAGCTGGCCCTACTCCTGCCCTTATACAAATATAAGGTTTAAATAAACAAAACCCGCGATAAAAGCTATGCAATAGATTAAAATATAATATGTATTACAAGAAAAATCACAACAACAGCAGTCAAGAAATAGTATTTACTTATTATATTCCGAAGAGCTACGATATGTCTACGAAATTCGTAGCATTTGTGTTTTAGTAGTCGTAAAATATATTTTTTATCACAGTTGCTCATAAAGTGGATCTTATTAAACCGCTTTTAGGCTTATAATGCAACGTATTATACACGCGTGCGATAAAAAAAAATCCAACTAGTGCTAAAATAATACGTTATTCCGATATGTCAAATACGTATCTTACTGCTAATGACAGTAGATGAAACATTCTAAAGGACATCATTCAAATCGTACCCAAAAATTAAGATGCCGGCCAGAAAAAAAAATGTTTCTATCTTGTAGAGAATAACATTTTAAACAATGTTTACTAAGGCAACAAAGAGCTACGATTAACCATCGTTGAGTTATTTTACATTGAAAACCCAAAAAAATGCATTTTGTAGAGATCCGTTTGACCACTTTTAAGATATTACTACAGAAAAAATATAAAAATAAGTAGTAAATGGATAAGTTTTGTCTGTTTTTATTATATTTATATACCTAGGTATATCCAATAACCCTTTCAGAAGTTTTAGTGGGATCTTAAAAGTGGTCAAACGGATCTCTATAAAATGCATTTTTTGGGTTTTCAATGTAAAATAACTCAACGATTTTTGATCGTAGCTGTTTATTGCCTTAGTAAACATTGTAATGTTATTCTCTACAAGATAGAAACAAATTTTTATTACTAGCCGGCATTTTTTTTTGTGGGTATTTTTTGTTAGAAACATGAATGATCTCCTTTATTTGGGTTATACTGTTTTGATGTATAGAAAAAGGTACCATCCAAAGAGTTTTTAAGCCTTGCTGGCTTAAAACTCTTTGTTGGTACCTTTTTTCTTCTTTTCAAAAAGTTGTCTCTAAAGTCTGATAACGAACGATAATATTACGTGATGACGTCTTTGAAAATAATTAAAAATTGAGTTTTGTGTTTATTTTGTTTTTTCTTTAGGTACATAAATATATTTTTTCCTTACCATTATATTCTGTTTTTAACCGCCGAAGCAAAAACAAATGAAAAAAACCCTAAAAAAATATTGTATATCAGACGCTGTATAGGTTAAAAGTCTTTTGCCTAGCCTTTCGGGAGTGTAATTAACAAAAAATAGTAAACATAACCTAAAATTCTTAAAAACTTTTTATTATTAAAATTTTAACAAGTCTTTTTTTTATTCGCAACTGTGATAAAAAACGTCGTACGATACACGTGTGAATTGATCATTCCATCTCGGCTTTTGCCACGCTCGCGTTCCGCTCGCGCGTCATAAACCGCCTCTATGGAATGATCAACTTTCCACACTTGTATCGCAATGTACTAGTTGCGTAAGTTACCCGATCTCTAATGATATTTTCAACTTCCAGAGCTGTATTCAAGTTTTCTGGATACGGCATCCCATGTGTGATAATCGTTGATTCCAATGCTACAATTGGCTTTTCCGATTCTTTAGCTCTTCGTACTTCTTGAGATAGCGATATAGGCGGTGTCGCGCTATACAGCCTCCCACAACGTCCAATAAATCCAGATCTCCTCGATACACACTTCAATAAAAACGCCATTCCGATATCTAAAAATAGAGTTTCAGTTCATTAGCGAACGCTAAAAATACATGAGGAAATAAACGGTCGAAATAAATCTTCGAAGGAACTGTTATTCGATTCCGGCGAGCGGGGTAGGTTTGTCGACTGCAATTTACTTTTGTCGGCACGTAGTTACTGTGGAATTGACTCGTTCCAATCTTACCTACGAGTTTTAAAAATGAAGAAATTTTCATTTAAACCGTGATTTATTTTACGTTTGTTATTAAGATTTGATCTCTATAGATGAAATCTTAGGTGCATTTGTTATTAAGTTTTTATCTATTAGATACTTTTAGAAAAAAAACTGGTTGCCTGTAAAGTCGGTATACGGGCGAAAGTTTTACGTGACAACAACTGTGCTCGAGTGGAAGGGACGCGTGCCTTTCACTTTTTATGTCTGTCTCTCTCGCTCTTAGGCGGGCTAACCATGCCCGCGTGCCTCTCACTCGCTCTCATTGTGAGCGCATAACGTGAGCGGAGCGTAACGCAGTTTCTTGAAGTGTCACCCGGCAAACCAATTTATAAGACGTTGTCACGTCAAAAGCATTCGTTAATTTATCTCTATAGATAAAATCTTAACAACAACTTAGTTGTGTAAGTTATCTTTCCGTAAAATAAACCACGGTTTAAATGAAAATGTCTTTTTATCTTCTATCTATAAGAATAATAATTTGCAAGATTTGATGACAAACATCGGGACAGGTGAAACTAAGTAAAAGCTTGTAAAAATGAATCGCCAAAATTTATACACGCAAATAACTTACGGACGACTGCATCAAATTGGATTTTTTAAATTTTTAAGTAAAGGAAATTAATAAATATAAATAACTAGCGACCCGCCCCGGCTTCGCACGGCTATATTATGCATGTATTATACATATAAACCTTCTTCTTGAATCACTCTATCTATTAAAAAAAACCGCATCAAAATCCGTTGCGTAGTTTTAAAGATTTAAGCGGTCAAAGGAAAATAGGGACAGAGAAAGCGACTTTGTTTTATACTATGTAGTGATAGTGATAGTGAGTTTTTGCTGGACCGATTGCAATGAAACTTAGTATGTAGCTGAAGGGTTAGTTGTAGATGAAGCTAAAGTCTTAATATACCGTATAGGCTTTACGACATTCCCATGGGATTGGGACTTAAGCGGGTGAAACCGCGTGGCTCAGCTAGTTTTTAATATTTTCTTTCAATGGTCGAAGAATATATTCCTCTTTCTTAAATCCTTCTCGGTTAGGTATAGGTGTGTAAGTGAAGGGTAGTTTCAGTGTGCATTGAAGCGTAGTTGGACACTTTTGACGGAGGCTCTAACGATTCACACTCGGCGCACATTAATCACTGTCTGACTATACCTGTACAGATCTTTAGTCAGAACTGAAAAATATAACTGCCCATTGTTTGACTGTTTATTATTTGGGTCAGCGTAACTGAAGTGTAATGGACTATTGTTTATTTTAGTCTAGTTTTCTCGTTCTCGCTAAATAACAATCAGTTATAACGCTATACGAAAGGCAACTAGGAAATTAATGCACAATGACGACTTCAGTGGCGCGGTCGGCAAACAGCCGCCAGCGACGCAGAAGGTTATGGGTTCAATTCCCACCTCAAACAAATATTTATTTATTTTTCTTATATACTGGTCTGACAAGACCTGCAAGCCCTTCTTGCAGCTTATTGGCAGCAAGTGGTACAGAAAGAATAGGGTGCAATGGCGTCTTTTAGTGTCGGAGGCCAAGATCCATTTCGGGTCGTTGAGTCAGCGTAAGTAAGTAAGTTTCTGTGTGTTTTTGTATGTTTAAGTATTTTACAAAAGAAAAGTATATCAGTAAGTAATAAGTATTCTATTCGTTGTTTGGCTACCATAACACAAGACTAGTACCTTAGCTTAGACCTAGATGGCGCTGTGTAAATTGTCTTACAATATTTAATACAGCCATAACTTAGACCTTTATTTTATTCGGTCTGAGACCGAATATTCTAGACACAATATCTGGCGTTTATTAAAATCTCCTTTTGGGGCAATTATAGCTAACCCTAAGGAGTTTGGTATCGGGAAGCAACTGCCACCCATAGACAACGACCCTACCGTTTTCGTTGCTAAGCAATGAAGAGTATTACTTAGTTGTCACGTTGAACAGTCAACAGTCAAATAAAAACCAAAATATTTGCTGTGTGTGTTGCGTTTTCTGTGATGTTTTATGAAAATTTATTAATTATATTTGTTTAGAAACAATTTTTGAAAAAGAAGACGTTGGAGGCTTCAATATAAGTTTGGTAAGAATTATTTATTTATATTATATATTAGATTCTGATTTTACTATTGGTGCTAGGATTGATCCGCAAGTAAGGAAGGAAAGCACCAAAGAGATAAAACTTTAATAATATTGAAAGTATTTGATAAGAATTAGAGGTACTAGGCAAGCATTTTGCATACAGTGCTAATATAGCTGCAAACAGCAATGAGCAACTTGACTTGTTGCTCACTACTAGACAATGAAATCAAAGAGATGGTCAACACTTTGCGTAAGGGGTTTCCAGGACTTGGGCTTTGTACTCTCCAAACAGCGTAAGTAGATTGCCGGTAGGTATATAGTGTGTACAATCTATAGATACTAATATTATAAGGAATAATGATTTTTTTGTTTGTAACGAATAGGCTCCGAAACTACTGTACCGATTTTGATGAATCTTGGTAGGAGGATACATTGATTCATTGGGAGTATTAAAAACTACTTTGTATCCCGATATTTCCACAAGATCGGGCGTAACGCGAATGAAACCGCAGAGCGCTTTTAGTCTTTTATAAAGTTGGAGCGTGTAAAATCTTTAAATATCTGTAAAGCTTGCTGTTTCCTTGTCTATTTGGGTTATAGACAGAATATAATAGAGAAATGTTTTAGCAGGCATAACTCAGGCACATGCAAATCAACTTCTTTTTCAATATTTTTTCACACATCTTGTTCATCATCGTTCAAACCATTGATACATATCCGTCATCATCATGGCGTATGGCATTCATCCTGCGTGGATCAAACCTCTATATCCAAGTTTTTTAGCCAGGTTGCGGCGGCAGTTGTAAGTTTATGAACTTCCGACATTCCACCGGGAAAACGGCAAAGTGGGCATTCGTTTACCACATGGGGGAAAGGGTTTGGTCAGGTGCTCCGCAATCGCACTGTGGTGACTCCCTTAGTCCCCATTTATGGAGGTGGTGGTTAGTTTTCCCGTGGTTGGAGCGAAATCGGATACATATCCGTAATAAATACCTATACTAGTGCTATTTGGAGGTCAGTGGCTTAAATAGGGAAACACTAGACGAATATTACTAATTATTATTAAAAAACTAGCGACCCGTCCCGGCTTCGCACGGCTATATTTTGCATGTATTATACATATAAACCTTCCTCTTAAATCACTATCTATTAAAAAAACCGCATCAAAATCCGTTGCGTAGTTTTAAGAGATTTAAGCATACATAGGGATATAGGGACATAGGGACAGAGAAAGGGACTTTGATTTATACTATGTAGTGATAGTGATAGTGATGAATTAGTATATTTCTATCAAATGTATGTAGGTTCATTCAAGTGCACTAGATAAAAAAAAAAAAAAAAAAATAGGTAGATGTAGGTAGCACTAGTTGCCAATGACCCTGTATAAACTGCACAAGTAGGCATGCATCGACTGCATTGAATGCGAGTGCGACGACGACGTAAACAACAAATAGACTATAAGTACACCTACCTACCCTGCACCTGAGTGAGTAAATGAGGAATGTACACCTAAGATAAACCTCGTGTGGTTTAATGGGTGTTTATATTTTGTATCTATGTTTATTCTTATTTAATTAAATAAAAAATAAAAAATAAAAAAGATAGGCAGGTACGTGGTAAGTACGCTGCCGCTGGTGCTGGTAAACACCTCCGCTGAATCAACTAAATCCGACCTTATCTCTACCATAATTCATGCATAATATCTCCATGCCCACGATTTTATGCCATTATTTTTCACTAAGTAGGTCGTGCCAAAACTGTGGCGCAACGATCTAAATGCATTAAACACTGTGGCCAGAACTAGCTGGAAATCGAGACATAAATTAATTGAAACCCCCCGTTTGACCAGCAGAGTAATGAGCTATCTTTATATAAGTAAACGCTGAGTCTTTTAAAATAGGTAGATATTTTACGTTTATTAATATGAATATGTAGTTTAGTTTTTTAAAAGCACTTATTTAAATAAAAAGTTAAGCTTTAAAAAAAACATACATACAACCGAATTGAGAACCTCCTCCTTTTTTTGAAGTCGGTTAAAAAATAGTACCAAAAACACAACTAAAAAGATTCAAAAATTCAATAAAAAAGTTCAAAATAACTTCCAAAGTTCAATTCCGCAACGTATACCAAAAGCAATTCCAACTTTACATTATCAATTCGTAGAGTCAATTTGCAAGTTGCAAAACCAGTTAACGATTGCAAACACCAGTGCCAAAGTTGGAATCTTTTTAACAGAGAAGCTATTCTATTGTTCGAATAATTTCTGCTAGTTTTGTTTCAATTTTAATATCTATTGTTTATTTTATTTAACTATTTTTATGCAGTGGGTAAAACAAAATGGCGTGGGGTCTACCAAAGCTGCCTGGCCTGACATTCTCCGACCCCACGAAGACTCAGTTCCATATTCGGAGTTCCCTGCGGTATCACCAAGGTCACAGGTTCCCCGACACTCAGATGCGAGGCCCTGGAGGCACAGACACTGACGTCGATAGCAATGCTTTCGCTCTACCAGATGATTCTGTCAAGTGAGTGCCTATACCTACTTTCTATAATTAAATAGTTACTTTTCAACTTTCAAAAATGTTTTTGCATCAATTAGCCTCTATCGGTAAAGAGTTTAGGCTATTTCACAAGTGGATAGAGCATATTTAGGTAAGTTAAATTATTCTGTCGTTGAAAATAGGTTTAGGTAAAACGACAGTGATTTTATTCACCCGATGAACATTGAATTGGTGAGTCAAAGCTAATACCATTTGAGTCGACCGACGTGAAATTTGCCATTTCGCAATATCGACCAATTTAGAGCGATCCAGAGCGCTGTGCTATGTACCTCTATAATTAGAATTTATGGAATTACGTTCACTAAAATCAAGTTTGATTACACAATAAAAAAAGTATCAACTGGATTTATTTTTGTATATCGTTCTTATTCTTTATCCCACGTTTTTAGTCAATATAAAACGTAGGTATTCGTAGCTACTTGATTGTTTTGTACAATCATTGTAAATGTTTTGTTTGTCTTTTGTAAACCAGAATAGCAATAAGGTTGAATATTTATGATGATTAGAAAGATTCTCGGTAATATATCAGAGTAGGTTGCCTGGCCTGTAGATATAGCACGGTAAGCCCACGCCCGCGCCTCGGGCCATTGTCCCGATGCCCCTAGCTAAGGAGAAAGCGTCCTTGTTGAGAGCTAACAAACCGAAAACATGCGAAATATACTTCCATACTAAGTTACTAACGCTCTACAATAGTTTTGGCAAACGGCCATATTCCACTAAGAACCCTAACGCCTCGAGTCATTCCTTGAATTCCATCTTCTACGGGTTTTAGTTTTATACCAAGTGATCGATATCACTCTCCATTTCCATTTAAAATATCAATCGTTGGATATTCCTACGTACCTACCTGGTAAAGGTCAGCGAACAACTCTTTCGCCAATATTTAATGAAATTGACTCTCACTCAATGTAACTTAATGCTATTTTTTACTCAGTTTAGAGTTCGAGAACTTTTGTCTGAACTTTTTAAACTAAAAATCTGTTTCAAAATTTTAATTTATTGAAAATATGAAACATTCAAAAAACGATGAGTACAAAACTTGACACCAATGCTTGATTCAAAGATTAATTATTAAATACTTGTTAAAAATTGAGTTGATTTATTTCAGCTACGACCCATCGTTGACGTATGGACGCGTGAAGCAGGCAGCGCTGCCGCAAGTGATTCCCCATTGGGTGCACTACGACAAACGCTGTCTCAACTTTTCAGCGTTCTTCAAGCAGCCCGTTTACGAAAACCCCAATGAAAAATTTCGAGTTCGGATCGTTAACATCGTTTACTTTCTCGAGGACGATTCTATGACTGTGATGGAACCTCGAGTAAAGGTAAATTTCTATCAGAATAAGGCTACCAAGTAATATAGACAATTAATCAAAGCAGGAAAAATCTTAACCGACATTGCGGTATTATTTTAAGACAAGCGTTTCTTCCTATTAAAGCGAAGGTAGACGAAAAACTCGAAATGTCCATCAACTAGTATGTAACGGAATTTTTGAGCTAGGAATGCAACCAGTTTAAGGTCAAACTTATTTGCACATTGAAAGTGAGGCAAAAAAACACAAAATCTTTGGCAATGATTTTTAAGCCTCATGCAGGCCAAACAAAAAAAACTGATTCAGAGCCTTGTCTTCAAAATCAAGATGAACAAATGTAGTTTGAATAATCACAGCAAGCAAAGTGCGTAGAAATAAATCGAAACTTCGCTAATAGCCAAAGGTGTAGGCAAAGTTGTATCGATTTTCTTTAACTTATTTGTTATTCGAGGCGTTGTCGTCGCCACATGTTGTGTAAAACAACACTGGCCGTGTCCAAACTGTTTTCGTATTCTCACCAACTGATAATAAAATATTATACACGTGTAAAAACTTAATAGGTACCTACTTATTATTAATGAGATCATAGTTCGGAGATGGTGTTATATTAAATTCAATAGGTATATGTATTCATCTAATGCTGATAGTATCATGTCACAGATGTCGAAGTTTGCCAAATTAGTACCAACTTAAAATCAATAATTAATCTCAGTAGAAAGTAATTGTAGATCAAGTTTATAGTTAAAAATTAATCCTGAAAAGGATAAGACGCTTACATCTAAATACTTAAAATGCAAAGTCGTGACTGACTAACCCCCGAATACTGAAAAGCTACTTAATCTTAAGTGGCGTTTAAATTGACGTTAAGTGTATGCTTTCTATTGAAGCCTACACTTAAAATTCAATTTAAACGCCGCTTAAGATTAAGTAGCTTTTCAGTATTCGGGGGTAAGTACTTAACATACATCATAAGCCAATGGATGAATCGAGCTATAATTTGACACACAGAGATCCCCACGCGGACGAAGTCGCGAATAAAAGCTAGTCTATCTTCTTCACTTCACTATCACTATCACTACATAGTATAAAACAAAGTGGCTTTCTCTGTCCCTATGTCCCTATATTCCTTTGTACGCTTAAATCTTCAAAACTACGCAACGGATTTTGATGCGGTTTTTTTTAATAGCTAGAGTGATTCAAGAGGAAGGTTTATATGTCTAATACATGCATAATATAGCCGTGCGAAGCCGGAGCGGGTCGCTAGTCTATAATATAAAAATGAATCGCTGAATGTGTTGCTAAGCGCAAATCTCGAGAGCAGCTGAACCGATTTCACTAATTCTTTTTACTTGTGTCTGTTATTGTCAGGAAAAGGTACTTATGATAAAAATTGAATAAGTAGCGCAGAAAATTATCACGCGTGTTATACCGCGGGACGCAGCTAGTTTAACATATTTATAAAAGGCTTGTAAAATAACGTTAGCTAAAACACTTTCAAACATAATAGGAAGTAATTACTTATCTACTTGGGAAAGTAGGTTCGGCGAAAGCAATTCGGACAGGGCTACTAAAGTCACGGATGAGCTTTCTTACAAAATGGATGGAGGCTTCTAAATTAAATCCATTGCTGAAGTCCAATTGAGTCCGACACTTTAACGACGGCTCATTTTCCTTTCGGTCCTTCTATGATTAAAAAATCTATTTAGTAGACAAAAACTTAAGAGTAAATTTCCCAACCGAAAATAACCATGTTTGTTTAAAATCATCACTATCACTACATAGTATAAAACAAAGTCGCTTTCTCTGTCCCTATATGCCTTTGTACGCTTAAATCTTTAAATTTTTTCGGATTTTTTTAATAGATAGAGTGATTCAAAAGGAAGGTTTATATGTATAATACATGCATAATATAGCCGTGCGAAGCCGGAGCGGGTCGCTAGTCATATATAAATTCAACAAGCTTTCAGTATCTATGTTTTTACTCATACCATCTGAGGTTAAAAATACCAAATGTTCTGGTAGCTTAAAAATGTTGAATAGAATACGTGCAAAGTAAAGACTACATCTAAAGATATTTTGCATAACTTAGTCAAATGATTATTATACCTACCTACCTATGGGAGCTATAATATTTGTTAGTCGATTTCGTAGCGGTAAACCGAGGAAGTTCTATAAAATAGTTTTACAAGAAACTTTTTTTCTGTGCCATGCCGTGCCGCGATTCAATTCAATTTTTAACCGACTTCAAAAAAGGAGGAGGTTCTCAATTCGTCTGTATGTTTTAGTTGAACGATTGTATTTGCACATAGGTACAGGTACACCGAAATCGCGTTTTTAAATCATCAAAGCTCGGTTCTTTAAGTGCAATTCGGCACGTTACACCTCGTCTACCTGAAAATGTTAGTCGTTAGCACGCGACGATCTCGCTAAGGTATATTCAGTGGCACGAGCATGTCAAGTGCCATTTATATACTTACAACATTATTTTACATAAAAAAAATCCGTCCAAACTCAAGACCAAGTAAAATTTAAAAATATAAGTAAACTAGCTTTTTCCCGCGACTTCGCCTACGTAGGGATTGAATTTTTACAAAATATTTCTTAGATGGACTCGCTCGTAGGGACTGGACCCAGCTGGCACTAGACAGGGAACAGTGGAAGAAGGGGCCTTTGCCCTGCAGTGGGACGGAATAGGCTAAAAATAAATAAATAATTTCTTAGATGTCTACGTTATTTTCAACAGCTATATGTATGTTAACAAATGTTAGCCCAATCCGTCCATTCCACGTTGGTTATTAAACTGTGCGTTGATAAATTAGTCAGTCAAGACTTTAAATTTTATATTTATAGATTGATAAAAAGTTGTTTACCTCCTTTTAGAGTGGATTTATCATCAAAACCAGTCCAGTAGTTTCAGTTCCTATTCAATGGTAACAAACAAACAATAAAAAAAATCTCTTTTTAATATTAAATAGCTATAGGTACTTATAGTGTTTTTTCTGAACGCATTTGTAGTTTTAACCATAATATAAATAGCTCCTTCAAAAATATTTACGATCGAGAAGTTTCGGAGTCGCATTTATTATAGTGTATCTAGGTAGACGTAGGTAACGGTAAAGTTTTTCTAATAGTTATACTTAATACGTTGGCTAGTTGCTAACCCAAGATATTTTGTGCAGACTCTATGATAATCCATACTTAATATTATAAAGCTGAAGAGTTTGTTTGTTTGAACCCGCTAATCTTAGGAACTGCTGGTTCTAATTGATAAAATATTTTTGTGTTGGATAGTCAAATCATCGAAGAAGGCTTTACGTTATTGCGACCAATAGGAGCGAAGAATCAGTGGGAAATGTGAAAAAACGGGGAAAATTATTCATCTTTGAGGGCTACCGTTTTTTGTTTGAACGCGCAAATCTCAGGAACTGCTAGATCGAATTGAAAAATATAGGCTACTTTTTATCCCGATACTCCCACGGTATCGGGACTTACGCAGGTGAAACCGCGGGGCGCAGCTAGTCAGTAATAATATGATTTATACAGCGCCAGCAAATTTATGATATTCAGGGCGTTGTAGAGCCTGGGACATGTATTAGGGAAGAGGGGGAGAGGAGAGGGATGGAGTAGGCTTGCCCAGAACCTATACCACCCTCTCAGCTTAGTCGACCATGCCCAGTGGAAAGAACTCGTCATTACGTCTGTCTGAAGCCTACTAAGCTACGGGGTTTATTATTACGATGTTTTCCTTCGCTAAGACCAACGTTAATTCGCGCTCATTATTTTTTCATTTTTTTAGTAATGAGAAGTTAAAAAAATAATTGAAATATAAATTATTTTATAATTTAAAAACTACTTTAAAAGGGGGAAAAAAATCACCATTATAATCTGAAGTCTCACAGTTTGGCAGTTTTTGTGGTTTTACGTTCCATGTTGTAGTTTGACTGCCTGTAGGTTATTAAATTTTTTAATTCTATTTTTTTAACACAAAAAAGAATCATTTTAACAAGTTCCACACAAACAACACACAAAAAAACATACAATCAAATTGTGAACTCATCTTTTTTTGACTTCGGTTAATAGGTCGCGAGGGTACGCTTAACGCTCCTTACTTCCGAGCCTTTTTTATACGCATTATACCGACTAACAATCAGGAGCTGTTAGCTGATGGGGTAGATATGGAATAGCTGGCGGCGATACGCTGTTGTTTTCTATTTACATTATTCCTAGTGGAGATAAATGTGGCGCGTGGTTTTCCCCGTTCGCCAGTAACGAGTTGAACAATGATACCTTCGGGCTATTTTGAATGGCTTTCACCGAGCCATAAGATGTTTCAAGATTACCTACCTCACTTTCTTTGTGTTATGTTACACAAAGAAGGTTGGTATACAGACAAATTTGTTCCTAGGATGTTGTCACGGTAAATAAAAGGCACGGACAAATCGTCACAATAATAGATTGCGCGACCTGAGATGACACAACGGATTTAATTTAACAGATAATTAGTGTTTATTTAAGAGGAAAGGGTACCGTCGCTCTCTCCATACAAACGTAATCGACAGTTTCCTTCCTGAATAATGACAGTAGAACAAATATTTTTGCGCCATAAAACTTATAACTGCCTTGACCATGCCCCTATGTTGTTTTTTAAATATTAATTTCTATAATAATTAGAAAATGAAAAAAACAAAGACATAGGGGCATAGTCATGGCAGTTATAGGTTTTATGCAACAAAAATATTTGCTCTTGTGTCATTATCCAGGGAGAAATAGTCGACTACGTTTGTATGGAGAGAGCGCCGGTACCCTTTCACCTTAAGAGGGTGCGTTGGTTGCTTGCTCCATACAAATATCCCTATTTTCTTTCTGGATAATGACTCTAGAGCAATCATTTTGCACTTATAAAACCTAGGTATGCTGTAGCCATGCCCCTATGTTTTTCTGTTATGAAATACTATCTGCGCCCCATGGAAAAATAAATGCGACTGTTCGTTGTAATTTTAATATCTCAAGAACGGGCTCACCTATCCAAACCAAATGTTTAAGCTTTGTTCGGACTATTTAGTAGATGGTTTATGTGAAGTTTGCACAAAATCGGTCGAGCGGTCCTTAATTTTTTATATGGCAAAACAACTTTTGCCGGGACTGCTAGTATATATTATTTAAACAAGTTCCAACGTAAGGTTACTCACAAATATGTGTATAGTTGCATCATCCATCACTAGTATCATTATTACTTGGCAAAAAAAACTGAAAGTCATTATACATCGCGTTATCCTTGAAGTTTGATTCATCTTGATTTATTTTTGATTCAATAATTTTAATAATCTGATTACAAAATAAAAACGCTATCTCGGTTGTGCTAATTCGACCCCTAGGGGGGGGGGAAATGGGGGGTCGAAGTTTGTATGGGACAACGTGATTACTTGGTCTAATCTACTTCAAATTTTACATAAACATTCTTTAACAGAATTAATGGAACATGTGTTTCATATTTTATTGAAATTCATCCCCTAACGGGGCTTATATTTAACATTTTTTCCTGAAAAATCCACGAAGTTTCAACAGAATATATTGGTTTCATACAATTCGTTATCAAGCGAAAGGTTTATCGATTTGTCCACTAACGGGCATCTAAAGCCTTCAATTGCTCGATGTTCGCATATGTAACGAGTTTGGGGACAAATGCCTCGGTCGTTCAGTTCGATAATATATTTTCCGTGATCGTCTCCTCACTCCTCCCATGTCGCTCGGCTATGAAACGCGGTACAAATTGCGAGGGAATCTAAAGCAGAGCCAGCAAATGAGCAAGCATTTGTCTCCGTATGAATGCAACGCGAGACTGTTTCATAGCGCTTTGTTTGGAACTGGGCTATCAGGAACCATTAACCCTCAAGACAAGATGCCATCAATGACTACAACATTACTCAGAATTACGTTAATATTTTTGTTTAGGTAAACTTTAAAATGATTGCAGGTGATTTTTTCATCAGCATCAGGAAGCAGCTGCTAGTTTGAAATACATTAGATAGGTAGGCCCGGTATGATTCAGGTACTTATATTTTGTTTTATTTTCAGAATTCTGGCATATGGCAGGGTCGGCTAGTGAAGCGAGGTAAAATACCAAAGAATGACCTCGGAGAATATTGGCATTGGAAGGATTTGGATGTCGGGAAGGACATTTGTATTTATGGCAAAGTGTTCCACACAGTTTCATGTGATCTTTTTACTAGGGTAAGTCATCTAAGTACCTATTTATTTTTATGTACGTAAATAGGTATTGTTTACTTTAGGTATTTACCTACAATCCGCATACATGTTAATTTTATTATTAAAAAAAAAAGGTTTTATTTATTAGGTAGGTATAACTAATATTTAAATCGTTTCGAAATTTTCAATGAAATACAATATTTCAATAGGTAGATACCTACAATAAAAATCTCCAATCGTATTGTGTTAAAATCCATGGCTACCTAGAACAATAATAAAAACGACTACCTAACAACTATAATCCACTTCATTTAATTGCATTTGAAAATAGCAAATCGTATAAACAAAGCGAGAGATCCAGCGCTAACTTCACGTTGTTCCTTAGGTCAATAAACTCGGCATCTCTTTGCTTTATAAAATTACATAAAACCGGTCGTCAAACGTCTCGACGAAGCCGGCCGGTTGCATCGAAAAATTCACGGCCTTTTGAATGTACTTTGTACCGTGATTTCATCACAATAACCTCAAAAAATGTGTTTAGTATGATTTACACGAATCAAGCTTTTACAAAAGATCAAAATTGAATTCACTGAAGATTAAGGAATAAAATCAACTTACCTAATCGAAATTCACCAGGTAGTATTAACAAAAAAACACAAAAATAATCGAATGCGAAGGAGAACGCGATCCACCCGTTCTATTTTTAGGTTATAAGTTTGTGTTTGCGGTCGTACAAGGCCGTAGCTGGACGGACGGTATTCGCCTATCCACCAATTCGTGTATGGATAGAAAACTAGTAACTAACTTTTCTAGTATATTAAGAAGGGTAGAAATCGTATGTTTTGAACGTTTACGTGGGTTTAAGCAATAATTTCATTAAATGTATTTTTTTGGGATTTTCCTTATCATACATTACTGACTGATATTGTATGATGTATTTTTAGTTTTATTCCTCTAAGAGTATAATGGCTCTGTCTAGTTCTCACACAATACGTACCTACTTAGTTAATTTGTTTAATATTTGAGCTGAATATATTAAAATACTGATGTATAGGTGTGAGAACCGCTGAGAAGTATATTGGTCGAAACAGGCTTTGGTAAATAATTAAGTTACCGACCTAAAGTAACAAAACAAACAATACGTAAGTAGGTACATAATGTGAAATGAATGGGTGTCGTAAAGCAGTCGAATGGCTTTTCGAATAAAGCCGAATGGAAGGTCGAAAGGTTTAGAGAAGTGTGTTTATGGCTCCAGGAACAGTCCGTTACTATCCGCGCTGCCCGCTTTATAAACTAATAATAATAACACACGTCCTCTGTATTAAATACAAACCTCTTTTACCTCCTATAGTTAGTACATTTTCATGGATTTAGATGTCTCTATTCTAGACGAGTCTTCGTACTTTTATGATTTAATTTATAGACCATGAATGTCTGTAAAAGTATTTGTCCAGGAAATTTATAGTAGCTATTTTAATTAAATAAAAATTATAAAGTTAAAGGTTTATTTTTCTATCAATAAAAATTATTATCTTACAATATATGAAAATAGTTATGTTGGATATAGAAGTAGTAGGTCAAAAGTAAATATTTTAGCTTTATCTTACTCTATCTATACTTATGATTATTACTGATTAAACATGAGGTAAACATGCTAAGCCGTAGGTTTTATCAGACAAATTGTTAATTACAAAAATAATAAAAAATAACCTATTTTCTTATAAAGCACTTGAGTAGTATGCCACTACTTTAACTCCCATATAAATGCAAATCATGAAGGGGATTCCGAAGGCGATCCCTCGTGCAGGCTGTGGCAAGGGCTTCACCGCGTAGACGATGGTGTGAAGGATCCTTCCAGCTGTGAACACTCTGAACAGAGTTGTGGCCCACGCAGCTTCTGGGCTCGTAGTCAGGTATAAGGCACCGAGCACCCAAAATGCAGGAATGTTTTCCAAATCATTGAGATGCGCCCGTCTCACTCTCTCAACATCGGGATCGTCGAACTTTATTTTACCGTTTGGCTTGGCCTTCAAATCTTCTGGGTTGGCGAACACTTTCTTCGCGTAACGTGCTCTGCTCGTCAATATAGAAACTCCTAGCACTTTTAACGCTAGTATGCCCGAATATAGGGCAAACGACTGCACGGCCGGTTGGTCTAACAGGGAGGCCATGATTTTATTGAGGTTAATGTTCACAGCGAGCGATGCGGTGTAACCGGGCCGCGAAGAGACGGTCGAATGATGTAGATTAGATACCTCGCAACTCGCAACACACTCGCTATTTTATTATTGTCCAACGTTGTCGAAACCAGCAAGTCATAATGACTGGTTGGTTTGTTGTTGTTTCGTTCGTTGGACGTCCGGCGTTGAGTGTGCTTACAGTATGTAGTCATAAGTCCACTATCAGTGTGCGACAATCCTACTAATATTATAAATGTGAAAGTTTGTGTGTGTGTGAGTGTGTGTGTGTGTATGTATGTTTGTTACTCCTTCACGCAAAAACTACTGGACCGATTGCAATGAAACTGTATCTAGAAAGCTGGAGACCTGGATTAACACATAGGCTACTTTTTATCTCGATATTCCCACGGGATCGTGACTTTCGCGGGTGAAACCGCGGGGCGTAGCTAGTAATACTATAAACAAGTATTGGACTTACTATCTTCTTCTAATAGACGTTACACACAAACAAAAATACTTGAATTAAAAGTAATCGGTGTGATTATTATTTTCAACATGTTAGCTAAGTCTTTAGTTGGTCGAGTAGTATAAGCCGCACCCGCTACACCAACCAACGTGCTCATTGCATTGATGCACTACGGAATGCGTCTGATATGTGTGTTTAAAATAGTGCTACACATGCTTGTAAACGTTACGCTACTAATGGACTTTTGATCGTCAGATGTACCTAGAATACTTACCTACCTACTATGAAGATGATATAACCAATCAGTGGAGCAAAGTACTTGTAGGTATTAAAGTCATGTCTTTATATTGTGAGTTTTCAAAATTACCATAAATCATTTACCTTTTAACCCAAATGAAAAGTAAGAACTGTTATAATTTTGACCCAGTCTGTTTGTCTGTGTCCGTAGTGTTTTTTTAAAACTGAATATTCTATTAGGTTGAAATAACTGTATACATTTTTAGCATAGGTATACCGAATACATATATTTTTTCTTCTTTTTATTAACCTCTGCGAAATGAAAATATTTTTTAAGGAAAAATGCGTCTTCAAAAATTGCGGCTAAGACGAGACTCGAACTCGCATCCCTTGAATACCGTTCAAGTGCGCTGCCAATTACGAATTTCTTAATTCTTCGAAATTCTAGAGCAAGGATGCTGCTGGAAAACCGCCTTTGCAGCTGTATGTGCAGTTACAGCTAATGCTGATGGAGATCCTAACGACACACGGCTTCTTTATACAAACTATAAGTACGATTTTAGGTATCTTTTTTTTCACTATTCATTGTTTTTTTTAATAATGTCTTTGTTCTTGATATATAAACTTTATTCAAGGTATTCTGTTATTTTTGAATACATACTTCGAATCTTTTACCTACTTACAATGTTGTTGCATATATTATTAACTTATTAAAAAACGTTATGTGTAAGTAGGTAGGTATATGTACTTACGTAAGTAGTATTATCTACTTAATATAAAAATATTTCGCAGGCAATAATTAGGTATTTGTTATCATGTTGATCGAAACTGATGGTATCCGAAGCCACACATTTTTTGTAATAATTAGGTAGGTGCGGTCGGAGTTAGAATTGGAGGCCCACCGTAGATTCTTAAATGACTATTATTGAAATAATTTTATTGTAATAAAGTTCTAATAAAGTTCATAATGACAATTCATCAATCTTGCTTAAGTTGAAATGATTCTATTCATAACAAACATTCTATTGGAGCTTTACGTCGGGTCTGCAATTCTGACTCCGACCGTACAATGGCAAGAGCTCAAATATTTGACGACACATTTTCAAA
Organism: Idaea aversata; assembly: GCA_907269075.1. NCBI lineage: Eukaryota > Metazoa > Arthropoda > Insecta > Lepidoptera > Geometridae > Idaea > Idaea aversata. Next base: position 9,463,319 of record OU026084.1, read on the forward strand.
AGAAAAGGGGAACATAATATACCTATATCAAACTAAAGATGAAGTAGTCGCCCATTTCAAAATAAAACTTCTAAGTAAGTATGTACTTATTTAAATTTTGTTTTAACTCCCGAAAGATATATTCTGAAAGAATTCTGAATAATAAATTTCCAATGTTAAAATATGAATATTTAATTGGATATTTTGAAAGGGATACTCTTTTGTACTACTACGCCTATTTTTGATAATTATTTTTCATTATTTATTTACAGATTTTTATGAATCAAATGTAGGTACTTACATAAGATTATTTCGTATTATATGAGTATGCCTAAATAGTCAGTTAATAAGTCACATAGACAAATCAAACAAGGCATATTGTATAAAAATATTTAATTGTTATAAAAATAAAATTGACTCGCTTATTAAATAATTTATAAACAAATATAAATACTTATAACAACCACCCAGGCTTAGCAAGTCTCACAACACAATTCTCACCAAACCCATTTGTACACACCTATTAAGTACCTACTTCATCTCATCACAATTTAGACAGCTGTGATATAGTAAAGTACTACTTGAACTCCCATGTATAAGTTGATGAAATACGGGATTCCGTAGGCTATCGCTCTGGCTGGTTGTGGTAGCGGCACGACAGCGTAAACAATAGTATGGATGATCCTGCCGGCGGCGAAGAGACGGAACAGCAACGTAGCCCAGGCAGTAGCAGGCCCTGTCGTCAAGTACAGTGCTCCCAGCACCCAGAATGCAGGAATATTCTCCAAATCGTTTAAATGGGCTCTGCGTACTCTCTCCACGGCTGGATCGTCGAGTTTCACTTTACCTCCCAGTCCCTTTGCGTCCTCAGGATTAGCGAAAGAACCACGGAGTATTCGGGTCATGGCAGTCAATGTTGATAATGCAAGCAGCTTGACCGTCAGTATCGCTGAATAAACGATAAACGCCTGCACGGCCGGCTCGTTGAGTGATAAGGGAGCCATTTTTGAACAGTCGACTGACACGCAACTTGGCCGTGAGTAGAGTGAGGTCTATCTACATCGACACGACACACAACGCGAATGAATAATGATGATAGCGCTGCGTAAACTTAAATTACAGCCACAGAATAGATAATAGTTCTTTACAACTACACATTTTGTATATAGACAACTTCAGGACAGTCGTCGTAACTATAGAATGGACAAACACTTCTTATTATCACAACTTGAATCTCTTTTGACTCTGAATATTAAGTAGGAAAACCTATTGTTTATCGTAATAACTTATAATTTATGATATGTATAACACAGTTTAATGTTGAACATTTAGTAATAACTTATAATTTATGATATGTATAACACAGTTTAATGTTGAACATTTAGACCTAACTATGAGAATGTTTTTCTATTACACTTAAGATACACCCACCTAGCGAATAAACTTTACTACTGTATATTTTGTACATTATATTATATCAAAATAATGGTTTGTATAATCGCTTCTATTCTATAGGAATTAAGCCACATAATATGAAATTAAATATAGCTGCACAGGCATAGCGTAAAGTTAAATATTAATTGGTAGGATTTGAAGTCAAATAAATTCTAGCATTAGCGCTGTAATGTTAATTCTATCATCGATAAATACTGAATCAATCGTTTGTCATAAATTAATATACAGGGTGATTTTTTTATGTGGGCCTTGAGGGCTATATCCTAAACTATAAGAGATGGCGAAAAATGCTGAAAGAAGTTGCGTGCCCGATTTTGACAAAAACAAAAACTGCAACATTAGATTTTTGAAAAACTCATTACCCTAGCCAGGAATCGAACCTGTTGATTTTGCAAAAAAATAATCATCCTATATTTTTATACCAATCGATAGTCTTGCTGATAGAGATCAATCATTGGAAACAAAGATAGTATGGCAAACCAAAGGAAACAGCAAATTTTGCAGTTTTCTGTAATTTTCATACTACTATCCCCGAAAAAATGTACTGGGAATGTATGGCTTATGACGTTACAAACAGCTGCACAAAAAATATAATCTGTTTTTACAAATTTTATGTAATGTAGAAAATCTAGAACATATTAATAACATTTAGAAAATTATTACTTCCTCTCTATGTTTCATGCGCTATTACTTTGCCAAAGACCGAAACATGAAAATTGTAGAAAAATACAAAAATGAGCTATTTCTTTAAATTTACCATTACATGTTTGTTTCCAGAAATTAATCTCTATCAGCAACACTACCGATTTGTATAAAAATATAGGATGATTATTTTTTTGCAAAATCAACAGGTTCGATTCCTGGCTAGGGTAATGAGTTTTTCAAAAATCTAATGATGCAGTTTTTGTTTTTGTCAAAATCGGGCACGCAACTACTTTCAGCATTTTTTGCTATCTCTCATAGTTTAGGATATAGCCCTGAAGGCCCACATAAAAAATTCACCCTGTACCTATAGGTCCGCATGTATGGATGTAGGTATAGTCTAAAAATAATCGTTTGGTTAATTTACAATCCCTTCTATTACAGTTTCAATTTCGCATGAACTGAATTCTATAGGAGCTAGAGTTTATTAAACATTTCTGGTGTTAATCTATTTAGTTGTATAAAAATAAAATTGACTCGCTTATTAAATCTATACTAATATTATAAAGCTGAAGAGTTTGTTTGTTTGTTTGAACGCGCTAATCTCAGGAACTGCTGGTTCGAATTGAAAAATTCTTTTTGTGTTGGATAGTCCATTTATCGAGGAAGGTTATAGGCTACTTTTTATCCCGATATTCCCACGGGATCGGGAGTTACGCGGGTGAAACCGCGGAGCGCTGCTAGTAATTTATAAACAAATATAAATACTTATAACATCCACCCCAAGCCTAGCAAGTCTCACAACACAATTCTCAGCAAACACATTTGTACACACCCACCTACTTCATCTCATCACAATTTAGACAGCTGTGATATAGTAAAGCACTACTTGAACTCCCATGTATAAGTTGATGAAATACGGGATTCCGTAGGCTATCGCTCTGGCTGGTTGTGGTAGCGGCACGACAGCGTAAACAATAGTATGGATGATCCTGCCGGCGGCGAAGAGACGGAACAGCAACGTAGCCCAGGCAGTAGCAGGCCCTGTCGTCAAGTACAGTGCTCCCAGCACCCAGAATGCAGGAATATTCTCCAAATCGTTTAAATGGGCTCTGCGTACTCTCTCCACGGCTGGATCATCGAGTTTCACTTTACCTCCCAGTATTTTTGTGTCCTCGGGATTAGCGAAAGAACCACGGAGTGTTCGTGTCAAGGCAGTCAATGCGGATAATGCAAACATCTTGACCGCTAGTATCGCTGAATAAACGATAAACGCCTGCACGGCCGGCTCGTTGAGTGATAAAGGAGCCATTTTTAAACAGTCGACCAACACGCAACTTGGCTGTGAGTAGAGTGAGGTATATCTACATCGACACGACACACAACGCGAATGAATAATGATGATATCGCTGCGTAAACTTAAACTACAGCCACAGACTTAAACCACACAAATTTTGTATCGAGACAACTTCAGGACAGTCGTCGTAACCTTTAAAATGGACAAACATTTCTTAATATCACAACTTGAATCTCTTTTGACTCTGAATATTAAGTAAGAAACCTATTATTGTTTATAGTAATAACTAATAATTTAACGTATAACACAATTTAATTGTTGAATATTTAAAAGTAAGTAGGTCCCTAACTATGAGAAGTTTTTTCTATTACACTAAAGATACACACACCTTGAAATAATATAATTTACTACTGTATATTTTCTACATTATATTATATCGAAATAATGGTTTGTATAATTGCTTCTATTCTAGGAATTAAGCCACATAATATGAAATTAAAGATAGCTGCATAGGTATAGCGTAAAGTTAAATATTTATAGGTAGGATTGTAGTCAAATAAATTCTTACATTAGCGCTGTAATGTTAATTCTATCATCGATAAATACTGAAGCAATCGTTTGTCATAATTAATATTAGGTCCGTATTAAAAAAAAAAAGAGAACAATTTAAAGAGATAAATATATTAACGCTCTATTCACAATATATTTACGAAAACTTGCTCTACGTTCACAAAAATCCCGGAAAATAAGCAGGTCGTTTAATAGTACATGTGTGCTCTATTACAATAAATTACCTAAAGATGTATATGACATGTCCATTAACAAATTCAAAACTTTTATAAAGCATAAATTGTGCGGTAAGGCATACTATGATACCTCTTCGTACCTTAATGATAAGAATCCATGGATGTGACTTTAATTGCTCCATTTCAAATAATACCTTCAAATATTTGTAATATTGACCTTTGTGAGCGTGATCACATAAAAAAAAAACCCCATGAGTTTCTTGTGCCTTCTTCTCATTGGTGGGCGCGTTCCGAAGGCACACATCCTAACTTAGTTTTTAAGACTATTTCAAGTGATCATGTGTATGTAAATACATAAGCATTGAAAGAAATAAAGAAATTTGAAATTTGAAATTAAAACCTAAAAATAGCTGTTTGCTTAATTTACAATGCTAGTACGGTTTCAATGTCGTAAGGACTGAATTCTATAGGAGCTAGACTTATAATTAAACACGTAAAGTGTCAATCTATTTAGTCCCATAAGTCGGTCATGTTACGTATTTTCCTTTCTGTTGTAGGAATGGCTTGAGTCTCAAGGCATCGAGTTGTCTAAAGATGAAGAACTGCCAGTCGACAGTTACACTACACAGGAACATTGGAAGAAAATTAATCCTCCGAAAAAAGCGAAGGCCCGCGATGATCCACTGCGTCGATTTTTGGAATACGACGGAAAAGTTTTGTCGTGAGTTTCTATTTGACTTTTTTATTGTACATCAATTATAGGTACTTAGATGCATGATAAGTGGGCTAGGCACACAAACTATAGTTAAAGTAAGGTTTAGTTACCTACCTCTGATGTGATTTGCTACGCCTCAGTTGCAAAGCAAACAAAATAGTTTCTGTATGGTTGTTGTTGTTGATTCCAGCACGGTTTCCACGAAGCTAGGTCGGTTTGCTGCAACGATATCAATCAACAATTCCCGATGGGCTAACATTGAACATAGGTCGATCCGTTCAAATAATCTCGTGACCGCATAATTTGACTGTAATGTTGCAGCTATAACATTGTTAACTGCTAAACCGATTGCAGTAGGTATACAAATCTAATTAGAAGTCAGTTGAAACTGCCAACTTAGTTCGGAAGCAGAGTCTACTGCTCCTCAGGGACACATCTAACCAACTTCAGATTTGTCTTCTCTCGAACTAATGTCACTCAAGTTGTATTTACCTGTTTACTCTGTATGCGCATACATTTAGTAATGCACGATTTTCACTATAAACTTACACGTTAAAATAAATAAATAAATATTTCAGGACATATTACACATCGCCATCCAGCCCCAAGCTAAGCAACTTAATGGTTGTGTTATGGGTGCCAGATAACGGATAAACTACTTATATACTTTTTTTTTTTTTGTAAATATATACATATTATACATATAGGAAACACCCAGAACCAGAAACAAGAATTTATGGTCAGCATAAATACTTGTTCCCGGCGGGAATCGAACCCGCAACCTTCTGCCTCGCAGTCGGGTGTTCGCCCGACGCGCCACAGAGGTCGTCTAAAAATATTTTATCGTTGTACACGGAGACGTTAAAATATTTACATGAGCAAAAGCTATGTTAATACATTATCTACCTACATGTACATTTAAAACATGAGTGCTTAACCCACATTTAAACTGATTGAACCTTTAGTGCAAAGCCGTATAAGTATTTGTAGGATTGAGCCATTCCCTACCTGTGTCGAAAGCGTTCCACCCTCTCCATACCTTCGGTCTACCTTCCTCCCTCGTGAAAGTAAACAGTGGAAAATTGAAGCTAGCCGTTCATGAGAACCTGAAATAGAATTGTACGCTTCTATTGCAACACGTAGGCTTAATTAAGGTCTGCCGGAGCCACATTATTTGGAGTAGGTACGTCTAGTTTTAAATTAGGTTAGGGACATCAATAATATAAATCTCTGTTGTTTGAAAACCCTTTTATAAGTACATTATGGGTGTAGTTGATTATGTAATTTAAGCGATTAGAACAGAATATTTTATTGTAGATTTTACTTTTAGATATTATATTTTAAGGATTAGTAAGAAATATAAATAAAGATAATAATATTAATAAGTATACCTAGATAACAGTTCAAAGTCCGAAAAAACAGTATTATGTAATAAAGTTTGACTTTATCTGATTTTTTTTACCCGACTGCAAGGAAATAGTTATGTTTTTCGCGCCTATGTTTGTATGTTTGTAATATTTTATAATCGCAAACGCAGATAAAACTAGAACCATTCTGTTAAAATTGCCCTCTGAGACGAGCACATTACTGTTATGTTTGGATTTTATTTCAATAGGATTAAATAATAATTGCAAAGGAGAGAGAAAGTTCAAAGTGACCGAAAGGATGGTTGGAGCGCAGACACCGCGTGGCTTTTTCTTCTCGACCGATGTTCGCCAAGAATTACTTCCATGTTAATTGCTGGCTTTAATTACGTGCTCTCCGCACCGCTTATTGGTACAAATAGAACCTCCGCCGCCGCGTCTTAGAATGAATATTTCATTGTAATTTAAATGAAAACTTCGACCAACGCTACTTGTTCTACTTATCAGAACTTTTATCAGTTGTTTTATTAAATAACCTACTTAAAATTTTGACTTTTGCTCTAGTTTGATGCACTCGTAAAATTTGAATCGGTGGTTATAGACGTTATGAGATTGTTTTTTTTTAAATTAGGTATTAAAGAATTCAACATTTAGGGCGGTTTCGGGACATTGTGCTAAAACTTTAGCAAAATGCATTTATGAGTAAGTATTCTAAAATTAAATTAAATTTAAATAATCACAAGGTTGATATTATTTTTATTTAATCAGTTTGATGCTTTGTTAGTTTGTTAATCATGTTTAAACGCTTGTTTTTTTTTCTTCTTTTGTTGTGCAAGTCAACCTTAAAAGTACATAGGCTATCAACATTATAATGTCATAAAACTCGATCGAGTTTCACCGAGCATCTATCTATTGTTTGATTTTTTGTTTTCTATAAACTTGGTACCAAACGGTATGGAATTTGCGAGTTGTGAACGTGTTGTGCTAACGATGCTGTCTGTGTACTTACCTACCCCTTTGTACTGAAAGCTTTTTCAGCAACTCACCTGACACGACATTCGGTGCTGTGAAAGACGTGAATTTTTCAATTTTCACTGTACAGAGTAAAATTATGTTCTTTTTCGTTGTTCTGTTTTATAGTTTTTTAAATGAAAGTTAATAGTTTAAGGTTGACTTGCATAAGGAAAAATAAATAAATTTGTCATATTAGTGTGTCAAACTGATTAAATCATATCAAAGATTGATATGATTTAATCAGTGTTTATTCAAATACTTATAATTTAATTTAAGATTACCCAATACACTTAGCGAGAATTCAGCAAAAAAAGTTTAAGCACAATGTCTTACAAGCCGCCCTTAGATCTATTATTAGAAAAACAAATTGATCAAATAAGCTAATGGTACTGGTAACATGTTTTATCACTACATAGTATAAAACAAAGTCGCTTTTTCTGTCCCTATTTCCCTTTGTATGCTTAGATCTTTAAAACTACGCAACGGATTTTGATGCGGTTTTTTTAATAGATAGAGTGATTCAAGAGGAAGGTTTATATGTATAATACATGCATAATATAGCCGTGCGAAGCCGGGGCGGGTCGCTAGTATCATATATAATGAAGAAATATGTAATCAAAATATTTTTCAAAGAAGTCTGTTGCAGGTAAACTTAATGTTCAATGTCATATAAACTATAATTTATATCTTTTCCATCAAATTTGTATTTCCATTTCCTTAAATACAGAAACCGGAAATCATTATACCTACAGCATTATAAGTGCCTTAGCCAACGTAAAGTTGAGTCTCAAGTCGACAATCGTTTTCCCCACCGCAACCGTCTTTTACGATCCATAAACAGAGGTCTATATCATTCCAAGGATTTTTATTCTAAGTAGGCAGGCCGTAAATAACCGGTCCCTTATAATGAAAATATGAAAACACACTTCCCTGCCCTGAATTTAGATGTAGAATCGTCTTTGGGATTTGGAACATGCAGTACAAATACGTCTGTATTGTGATATCTAGATACTTATAAGTTAACTAGCTGACCCGTGCCCACTTCCTTGGGCATAATGTTAATAAATTAAATTCTCTATACTAATATTAAAAAATATACTTTTTGTAACTTAAATATAAAAGTTAGACATATGCTGTCGTTGACTTTTTTGTAGGCATTTTCAAGCTCCACATCTTTTCTCTAGAACTCAAAAATATATCTTTCATAGTTTAGGCAGCGTTCGTAAGAAACGCTTTCATGAGACCGTTTTTGCTCCGATTCACTTTGCAAAACGAACTACTACGTAAAAGCCTTTTTATTTTTCGGTTTTTTAGAATTTTTAAAATCGGTTCAGTAGATCCCGAGATTACCCCTTACAATTTAACAAACACACAAACTTTACTTCTTTATAATATTAGTATAGATGACTAAGAAAGGTAATGTTTAATGTCATTAATAAAAAAATATATAAAAAAAAAGTTAAAGATTTAACTGTGGCCTAACTAAGCAAGGAACGATTTCATAACTGTGACCTTGATAACTAATAATTACTTACTACTTAAAGTAGAGTTTGTTGGATGGACAAATATTTTTGAAGATATAACAATTATATCGATCGATCATATTTCATTTACTGGGCCTCCAATACGTCAACGCTAAGCAATATACCTAGATACATTCCAATATTGAGTTATAGGAAGAAACTTTCCTTTCGTATGGTGTTTTAATGAATAATATGAAGATTATGGATGCGAAGGCCCACAAGGCCGAATTAGATTTTCGCAAATACAACAAACTTTGTATATTTGACTCTTTCCGGTATAATTTCATTTGACCAAATATCTGTAAGGTATAATGTTATTTATTTATGGAACAGAATATTTGTCTTCAATTCAGCCTTATCAAAAAACCCATCCTTTGATGTAGAATCTAAAATAAGTTACGGTCGAAGGGCCACAGGTACTTGTTAGACAGTTCTTAGTTTTTCTATACTAACTAATACTATAGCTGTCCTGGCAAACATTGTTTTGCAATTTACAAAAAAAAATAAACAAAAAAAACTAACGGAAACAAAATAAAAAATAAATGTTGTTCAATTCTCAGATCTAACGAAAATATACACAAAAAATTCATACAAATCGGTTCAGCCGTTTAGGTGTACACACATAGGTAACTGACATAGCGACACGAGAATTTTAGTTAGGATTAAAGAGGAAAGATTTTATTGTTTGTTTGAATTGAATAGGCTCCGAAACTACTGGACCGATTTTGATGAAACTGGGGTTTCTTTTTTTATTCCGATATCGGAGGTTACGCGGATGAAACCGAGGAGCTCTAGTCTTTTCTTTTTTTTCTAATATATGTAAATTACGTGTCACGTTGTTTGTGCGCGATTAACTCCTAAATTACTTAACCGATTTTAATCAAATTTAGACACCGTGTGCAGTTTGATCCAACTTGAAAGATAGGATAGCTTATATCTTAATTTATCCCAATATTCCCACGGGATTGGGAGTTACACGGGTGAAACCGTGAAGCGCAGCTAGTGTTTTAAAATTATCGGGTCTCTTATTCTTGTCATGGACAGACATGTCGTAAGATGAGACATTAAAATGAAACAAAGGGCAACGACATCACATTTCGTAATCTTAGGATAAGACGTATCGCAACCACATACTCATGTGTCGCAACAATTGATTCTTAATTAATACAAATGTAAAATAAGAGCACTATCTAAAAATTGATCGAGACAACGTTTCGTATTGGTGTCGGGAATCGGGTGTGGCAACCGCAGCGGGCGGCTACAGAGTTTCGCCTAGATTTCTGTCTGACAGCTTTCATCTGTTTACATGATGGTACTTATCGCGGTATGACGCGGTTTTAATAGTTTTATTGCTAGAGTTATTTAAGGCTCTGTAATTGTTGTTTTTATTCTAAGTGTTTTAATTAATTACTTGAGTTATACCTACTTCTTTATGTACCTATAGTAGAGGAAAATCCGTTTAATAGTTTGAGTTCCGCGATGAACGCCAATAAAGCTCCCAGTCGGCACAAACCTTCCCATGAATCACTCAGTCCATTAGTGAAAATCGTATGAAAATTCATTTTGATTTTATCGCGTTCAGGCAGACTTATAGACAGACTACATAGGTATTTTTTAAATATTATATTAGGTACGGTCGGCTGCATAATTGCAGACCCATCGTAGCGCTGCAAAACGGCTGTTATAAAAATGTTTTCAACAGAAGCAAGATTCTAGACACCTGCTTTAGTTGAAGTTTAAAGTCGTCTAACTCATGAATTTATCAAACAAAAATTATCAGAATTAAAACATTACAATAATAGTAATTTTTCAACTCTACCGGGGGCTGCAATTATGCAGCCGACTGTACGTATCTTATACTTACGTATCCCTACAAACTTAGTAAAGTTTTCAAAGATTTTCTTAATTCATCCCCGTAGACTCAATCAGAAGAAAATTCCGCGAATGAAATTAGTTGGTAGGTATAACTTAGTAGGGAAGTATTTATCTAGGTAATAGGTATAACATGAAAGCACCTATAAAGGTACTTACTTATACACTGTCAATTTGTTTACCTACATGTTTTAATTTTATCTTTGGTCATCATAATAATAAAAACAAACTGTTGTCTGTAAAATTGTGTTGATAAATCACTGGCGGTCCTGCTAGCCTCGGCGGACCACTTGTCTGCCCTTTTATTTTCATATTTTTCACATAATATCAGCAAGATTAATTGTTGTTTCTTCTAACTTACTAAACATAAGCCTAACTAAATACATATGTATACAAGCTACTAAGTGAACCTAGAGTAAAAAAATACCTCTTATATTAAGGAACTGAGTAAGTACAAAAGAGCGTTGTAACTTTTTGTGTTAAGCTACCTTCATTTGTTACAGGTTTGACGTAGTATGGGATAACCGCGAGTCTGAACACGGGGAGCTTCAAGCTTACAAGTTACTCTACTTTCTTCAAGATGACACTATTGCCGTCAAGGTTATCCGTTTGTATTATATTCTCGTATAGATAAGATAAAAGTTTATACAACTTTTTGTATGACGTAAGACTCTGAACGGAATTAGTTTGTTGTGGACTGGACAACATTTTGGGCTACCATTAAACCAAAACCTTTTCTCTAAGTACCCCTGATAAAAAAGTACCTATGTGTACCTTAAAATACCTATTTGTAAAAAAAAATAACTGAATTTCAAATTAAAACGAAAGGTTAACTTGAATAATACATGTTTTACATTTTTAATTTCGGATAACCAGAACAACTGCAAACAATTTTTAATTTACCTAGCCAGGGAAAAGAATTGATTGGGCAAGTTTGGACGAGAGTTTTTTATTTTATTTCGGAAACAAGCGTCGAGCCCTAAAATCAGAATGAATATTTATCGAGGTTCCAGGAACCTGAAAGTACTACAATTACGGAGATCAAAAAAATCCTCAGTGGTAAAACCGACAGCGATTCTCGCTCGTTGTAACTAAATATTTAAAGCCAAGTAATAGAAGAAAATGTCCTGTAACTATATTTTATTTATTGCCTCAGGAAATACACGACGGTAAAGGAGGAAAAGATCCGTTTCCCATGCTTCTTAAAAAAACTAAACTTCCCAAAAAGTGGAAAGAAAAACCTGGTAAGTATTAATAATGTGATTATGGAGGTGGATGGGCTCTGGAGTTGAACAGAATTCAGAGAAAGAAACGTCTAACTTTGCAACGCAACTAGAGAACGAATCAAGAAAGTAGAGCTTTTTGTCAAAGTCAAACGAGATCACAATAAAACTTTTTAATAGTAGTTTTACAACGGACGGGTGCGACATTTGTTCTGCAGCCCGTGCCACTGGCCCCATGTCGATAAAAAAATAAAATTTGAATAATGTGTGCCCCGGGGAAACATGGAAATATTCAATAATGTGCTGACTGAAAAATGAAAGCCGAATAATGGCGCTCTTACATTTATTTAATGGTTCACCAACACTGCATTGTCCTTTTATGATATATCAAATTCAACTCCCTTCGATAAATAAAAAAGAGAACGCCCGCTCCACGTGTCTTTTCTACATACATTTATACTTACCTACTTACTTACATTATGTCGAAGTTGACTGCTGAAACCATTTTCCATTTGAACGGGAAAGTAATTTGTTTCCGCATTTTTAGCTTTTCAAATAGCATTTCGATGTTCCACTTTGTTGGAGTTAACACGGCCCAGTGCACATAGTTAATCCCTGTACACCAGATAGCTCCGAAATACAAACTAAATGGTTGATTTTAAATAAGTACTTACACAGAAGGAATTGTTTGGACCTTTTAATTTAGATTACAATTTGATTTTTCATTAAAACATTTGGCAAAAGAATTTAAAGAATTCTGGACTTAATTAAAGACACCTTTAAATATTAAGTAGGTACCTAATTAACCTACCTTTATCCGCTTTCAAGTGGTCCAAAATTAAAGAAAACAAACAAATAAATAATAAAGGCACCGGCTATTTATTGTAGGTACCTACTCTCTTTGTATTAATAGGCCGCTTTTAAGAAGATTAAGCCATGAAAGTTTGAAGAGTTGTCGGACGTTCCGACTCCAACTTCTTTACTAAAGATATTATTAATTATTGCAACTAAAGAAAGCGCTTTCTGCGAAGACTCTATGATCAATTCACTGCGGAACTCCACAGTTCATGCACATCTACTTTGTGGAAATTACTCCTAGGATTTTTAATAGCTACCTAGTTAAGTTTTAAACGTTTTTGTTGGCTCTTACTGTGAAAGGTATAGTTTGTTTTCGAAGTTAATTGTTTGTTAAACGCTGACTTTTATTGTATAAATCGCCTTAGGTTTTAATTATTGAAAAATATATACTCTTAATGAAAACACAGCGTTATGAAAACAATAGATAAGTACTAATTTACTAACCAAACTAGATTATTCTACTGAATTTGAACTTTATGACCTCTAGATAAAATCGGGAAAATCTTATCTAATGCTCATCTCATAAAGTGGTTTTTAAAAATGAGTTTTTTGTTCTAAGTGTCATTTCCATCAACGGTGTTAGAGACGACCGAGGAGGAGGTGACGGAATACTATGCGCCTAAAGACCTTATCGTCGGACAAACAGTATTCGTCCTCGGCAGGAGATTCCTGCTCTGCGACTGCGATAACTTCACAAGGACATATTACAGGTAATACTCGTAAAAACGCTATGTAAGTAGGTACTTAGATATTTTTTCACACATTTGCCACGATGTTATCCTTGTTAAGCCCACACAGCCTACTTCCTTATCCTTACTTTTCTTATAACGTACTTTCAAAACGGTTACAATATTTGATGTTTGTGTGAAAGGTTTAGGTATGAAATTTCACAAAAAATATGTTTGCAATAAAAGCATATTTTTTTTATATTTACTTACATGCTTAGCTATAGATACGTATAAAAGTTACTGCCCGACTAAGTTCCACGTGGTTCCACAAAGAACACGTATGAAGTTTTCAAATAAAGAAAACCGCAGTCAAATTGATTTACCCTGTTTGAGAACTCCAAGACGCGTCATGGCCACAGATATACACATCCAAACCTAGGGATCAAACGTATATAGCACACCTCTTTTCATTCACAGAGGGCAATATATAATGATTCGAGAAACATTCATTTTATTCAAAGTAAGAAGGCAGACTAGGTTGCGGTGTTATAACATTAGAACATAACCAATGAAATAGAGTCCGGATTAGTCGAGCGGCTGCCAGTAGGTTCTACCACTAGTGGACGACCACTAGATTTCGTTACGTAACTAACTAAAGAATGTAATAAAATTCCTGGCACGTTTGAAAAAGTCACGTGAAGCTTTACCAACAAAAATGCAGGGTCCCTCACGCATACTTACCTACTTTCATAATATTATACCTAGCGTAGGTACTCTGGAAAGTGGTCATTTTACCTACCGTTGTCTTCTTTTTGACTAACCGAAAATGATATCATACGGTTCTACCTTACCTTTACAATATTTCGGCTCCCTAGATCACAGATGACTTTTGGGTGGATTTCCCGGGGTTGATAGCAGTCGTGAGCCTGAATATTTTATTTACAATACCTGCCTACGTTTTATATATCAAATTAAGTTTTTTAAAATATTTAGAAAACATTAGGGTACTTTTAGTATCACAATTTATAACAACTGCAAGAGTACCTAACATAGAGCTATTATGGAAGGGAACTAGGAAACAAATGATTGTCGCATTAACAATGGCAGCTATTTCATTATACGCTGTCACTTGTTAGATATAACAAGCTTGGATTATATATTTACATAGGTACCAAACATAGTAAAGTTGTTGGTCGCAACGTCTCCCTTTATATTGTTTTGTTTCGACAGTGATATATTCTTCGATAGTGCAGACGTTAGCTTTTCCTATAGCTATAAATTGAGTGGATGCCCATCTACTTTCAGCCGCTTTTGTGTAGAATTTATTTAGGTGGGGTTAATTCATTTTGACTGACTTCAAAACAAGGTTATTTTTTTTAGAATTATCAGTTTATTCGCTAGGTATACATTTAGATTCTTAGCATAGATCAGGTATCGTATGACGTAGTTAATTCATATAATTTTTAAATTCTCTATATATTTAAATTCTCGTGTCGCGGTGTTTTTTGTGTATTGTGTATTTGTTAAGTCTGAAAATCGAACACATCTATTTTTTTATTTTTTCTTTTGTCCTTTTTTTTGTAGATTTATAAATAAGTTGATAGAAAACAGTGTTTCAGGGAAGTAATTAAGCACGCGTCATTTCACAATAGGCTATAAATAATACCCGCCTTCTACCTTGCCACAGGTAGGTGAATAGTTACCTATCAGGCCAAGTTAAATTGATGCTGTCGACAACGCTTGTAATTACGGATAATATCTTGGAAGAAAGCACTTATCGACAATAATAACTCGTTAAAATGTTTGTTCCATAGAATTATAAAAGAAAACAATAGAACTTAAGAATAATAAAATATAAAAAGTACATACCTATTTTATTAATTGATTAAATATTAAAATAAAGTGTTTACTACGTAGAGTTATTGCTCTTGGCGTCGTGTTTTCATAGCTTACAACATTTTCACATGTAAAATTGGCAAGCTTTCGTACATCCATTTGTGGAAGGTTTTTTTCCATCACATTAAAAGCGCCAAAATTGTTAGGCGCTGGACATGGCATGTATCCAAAAATGATATTGAAATAAATCCATTCATTTCCTTACATACTAAGCTACGGTTACATAATCTCTTTCGTAGACAAGCGTATAATTAAAATGTTATTTCTAGAACGCTATGAAAATAGCTTTAATATTTTAACCACAATCAATGTATAATAAAAACGTTGTTAGTAATGTCTAATAGTTTCTCTTGTCTTTACTAGGTCCATGCTAAACATGGAGCAGCCTCCTCGCGTGGAAATTAAACACGATTCAACAAAGGAGTTCAAGAAGGTAAGGACGTGCCGTTACATAATTTTCACGCCTCAATCGCATAAAACATCAATTTTAAACCTCTTCAATTAAGATCAAAAACATTTTCTCATTACATTATTCTACTTTGTGAAAAGTTAAAGCTCGCATTTTTTCCTTTTTATAAATTAAAAATGAACGGTCAAGTACCGTGTAGCATTTCAATCTATATGATAAAATAAATGAAAGTTTAATGTTTGGTAGATCTAATTCATTCCTACCCCTATTACTGTTTAAATTAGAAAACTTATATCAACTGTCCACTGTTCACTAAAAGCTACATTTGAACTTTTCACTCAGGTGATCATTTGTATCTACCTAAACATTATGTTAGAAACTATTGTCAAACTTTACAGACCCATGTAATGCTAACTTTACAATTTCTTTATATTAGACATTCCCTCCGCATATTGGTATTGGATCTCCGGAGGACACGTTACAATCCTGCTTCGGTCTCATGCCGAAACCTCCCTACAAGGACATCATCAAATACAATTTGAACGCGAACAAAGTAAGTACTGGATAACCTTTCTATGAAATGAGTAGATACAATACCTACGACTTTAAAAGTAATGGATTTGACAGCAAAGAAAAATGAATAATTCCATACTTAGACGGTGGTATTAAAATGCATGAGTAGCAAAAAATCGTACTAGAGTGCAATACTGAAGAATTAAGCTGGCATACTAAATAGGTATTCAGACAAAATGTTTTTTTCTTTAAATTCAGATAAAATATTTTGTCGCTCTTTTCTCTTCTGATAAATGTTTTTCATTGTTTTTATTCAAAAATATTTAAGTAGGTATAAGTACCTACTTATATGCATGGCGAGGTCTCAGTTCGGGGTGACTTTATGGCTAGCCAGTCTAAAGACATATTTTACTTCCCAATCCATATTTTATAGCAAAATTTTAAGTCCTACTATTTCAATATCAGTAGTTCGCTTCAGTCTTAACGGTGCTAAAAAGGAACTGCTGATCGCGAATGACCGAATAAATTTTAAAACCCTGATAAAATTCTGCAGTGGTTCCAAATATCGTACCTATCCATTGTAATGGTTACAAAGTGAGTAAATAATGAAAGGAATACAGAAGTTAAAAACCTAACTTAAGCCAGTTTATTGAGTCTTTTACTGAGAGTTACGAATTGCCATACCTACTGTATTGGTTAATTAATCCAAACTGCGTAAATATTTATGTCGCTTTAAATCTATATACCTACTTAATATTATAAAGTTAAAGAGTTTGTTTGTTTGAACGCGCTAATCTTAGGAACTACTGGTTCGAATTGAAAAATTATTTTTGTGGTGGATAATCCATGTGTATTTCATATTTAGATATTCCCACGGGATCGGCAGTTATGCGGGTGAAACCGCGGAGCGCTGCTAGTAAAATATAGTCATTCTCCGAACTTTGCAATTAGGTACCTAGAAAGAAACATTAGGTATAAATCTTTCAGTTCAGTCAATAGCCTATTCAAAAGTTTTAAAATATTTTCATGGAACAATATAAATTATTCTTTGATATTTGAGTTTGTAGTTTCTCGTCGAGTCAATTAAAGTTGAAACGCGGTTGTACCTACGAGGACTTAACAAGTCTTGTGACTGGATTGCTATCTCATTTCTCGAAGCAAATACTTTTAAATTAAATGCAGTTCTCTGCATTTCTTGTACCTAGCTATCTACTAGAAGTACAGTAATTCTACATTTTTATTGATGCTACGTTTACATGAAAAAAAGGGTTTCTTGAAGCAACAAATAATCGAGTCCCTGTAGACGTTAGATAAAAATTACTTGGTTTTTATCAAAAAATCTTAGAATTATTCAGTATTTAAAAGCAATATTCTTCAATTATTAATACTGCTTATTATTTTTAAGAACATTTAATACTAAAACAAGACAATATTTTCTAGCGTCTCTAGGGAGAGGATTATTTCTTGCTTAAAGAAACCTTCTTTTCTGTGATGATGCCAGTAACACAATTATCTGAAAAATTCTAATAATTTTCAACTAAGTCAGTAGATACTTTCATATCTATCTATCTACCTACTAAGATCCAGCCATATCCTACAAACAATTAGCTACCAAGCTATAATCCTATTTGATTAAAGTGATTATCCAAACTTTCTCCTTGAACTAGCCGGGCGCCGCAAAATACTAACTCGATCACTACTTTGCATACAATTTTATGTAGTAGATACTAGCGACCCGCCCCGGTCGCACGGCTATATTATGCATGTATTATACATATAAACCTTCCTCTTGAATCACTCTATTTATTAAAAAAAAACCGCATCAAAATCCGTTGCGTAGTTTTAAAGATTTAAGCATACATAGGGATATCGGGACAGAAAAAGCGACTTTGTTTTATACTATGTAGTGATGTAGGTACATCTCGTAGCTCCAGTAAATCCGCTATCGAACTTTGAAAATAAATGGTTTCCTATCTATTTTAGTCGAATGATAGACAGTTTTGAATATTGTTTTTGTTCCTGCTCTACTTCTAAACTCATTCTTTCTCGAGCTAGCAGGACAACTTTACATTAGAGTTTCCATAAGTGTACAAACTTATAGTCTAGGGCTAAATAATTAAGTACTTATCTACCAAACAACTTTTGCTCGCAACTTCGTTCGCGTAGAAGTCGAAAATGAACAGGATTTTTAATTGTTTTTTTACGAACCATACAAACTTTCCCCTTTTCCTCCCTAAGGAGTAGAATTTCAGAAAATGCTTTCGTATCGGAGACCTACGCCATACAAAAAAAAACCCCTTCCAAGTTTCCAGATCTCTACGATCAGCAGTTTAGGCATCAACGCATAGCTTAAACCGCTGATCCTCAGTCCATCAGTCATTCAGGACAAAGCATTTTATATGTACCTATACATGTGTGAAAAAGTTAGAGTTCAAGCGTTTTTTATATAGGTAGGTATTGAATTTATTAATTTGCAAATTGACGCATTAACACCATCTTTAATTACCAGTATCTGCGGTACCTGTGCGAATTAGACTGGATCCATCCAGAGGACAATGGTCGGCGGTTCGTGTTCGCGTATAGTTTGGCAGACGGCACCATCAAGATAGGCGAGATCCCGCGAAGAAACTCCGGCATACGCGAGGGAAAGTTCCTGAAGGCGATGCGCTTGCCATTACCTAATTCAGACCCTAACTTTCCTACATACTTTACACCGGACAAGTTCTATATCGGTAGGTAACTTTAACTTCATCTCAACAAATTGTTGATTATTATATACAAGAAGCTGCGTTCCGGAGTTTTACCCGAAGTTATGATCGAAAATATGAATATGGGATAAAAGGTATAGCATATCTGTTATTCCAGGACTTAAACTATAAACTATCGGCATTCCAAACATCCACAACGCAAAAGTAGGTAACTATCATTCTCACTTACTGCACTACCATTTACAATACATATTAGTAGGTGCAGTTTGTTATTATTTTACACTCTTGGTCGATTTTTAGGTGCTATAATACCAGTTTTCAAGCATCGTTTCAAGATAATTGGGTGCGATTTGTTCGTTTACCGCTACATGAGCGCGAACCCCGAGAAGTTCCCGCAGGAAGTGATCGACAACGTCAGGAATTATCACATGAGAGAGGGCAACTTGAAGGACGAACTACGGGTAAGATATCTTGCATGATCTGCAGATATTTCTATACTTAGATCAAAAAATACTTCATCCTTCATAAAGAAGCTACCTATATTAGGACATAGGAAAACGACAGGTCGCTGTATACGTAACGGGATAAAACCTCGGATTGGACGGGGACGTGACGTACATTGTTCATAAAGTGTTCGTGAACTTTAAACATACGTAAAGTACCGTGATCTTTCCCGTGCGGGACGGGACGTAACAATGTCTTGACAGCGTTTCATATAAAAATATCACGTTCCGTCCGGCACGCGAAAAATCCCGCCACGTATGCAAAGACCTTAAATCAAAACAGTGACATCGCCGCCGGTGGCGGCGCGGCGCGCGGCGCCGCGGTGCTACGTGCAAGCGACTTTTCCATTGCCGGAAAAGTTTGATTTATTATTAGAGTTAATATGGAGTTAATCCTTAAAACACCTGCAGCTTGAGCTTAAGTTAACTTCAATTTAAGTTCACTCCATCTAACTTAATAATTTCTTAAAGTTTGCAATAACCCAACTGCAATTAATTTTTAATTAAGTAGGTAAGTACCTATTATTTTTTCCTATTTGCAAGATTATTGCTAGAACTTGCAATCGTACCTGCTACCTTAGTTAAGTAGATACTATACGTGAGCTTGTCTCAAATATGTGTATGTCAAATATGTGTCAGATACGTACGATACGTAAAAAATCCGAATTAATGGTCATTGTTAAATACGGATACTAAAATACAGACCTACGTGTATTTTAAAATGATGGATCGTTTAGCTTTGTGTCGTCGCGTCAACGACAATGATGCACTACCTAATTGATCGATGTTCTTTTATGGCGCGTTTGTTATAGGTAATGTATTTATAGTTTATAAAATGTAGATGAAATACATGCAAGGTAAAACGGCAGCTTGTTATAATAAGAATGTGTATAGCCAAAATACCAACCCAAATAGAAGTTGGTGCTATAAGTACTATTTTAACTTATTGTCGGAGTCTTTAAAATTTTATGTTACGACTTTTGTTTGTTGGCACAATTTGCTGTTGCCTAAAAGTTCATTCGGTCGCTCGATTGTAAAACCGTCAGTCCCATAAAGTTTCTGCCATTTTCTTGAGTTTATTGCATACCTATCATAGTTTATACCTAAAGTCTTTGGCTCATGTAGGTAAATAAACATTTTAACTGGGAGTAGGTCCTTATTTTGTGGATGAGGCCTGCAATTCAAATTACCGTTCTTATTTATGAAGTTATCACCTGTATTATAGGTACGTCATCAAAATTATAAAGATAAACAAATACTTAATGATAATCCGCGAATTTACGTGAGTATGACAGGGCCAGGGCTCTGTCCTATGGCTCACCGCATGTCCACTACATGTACCTTGATGAAAAATATACCTACCTACAATGAAAATAGATCACACTATCAGATGTTGTTGGATACAAAAGTTAAAAACTTGAAAAATCACGAGCTCTACCACCAGCGCACAAACGGGTATTTGAGTAATCTACGCAGCCAAAATTATTTTATGTTCTATATCTATTTACAAGGATACAATTTTAAGAAAAAATACATTTTTGGAATTATAAACACCATTTATTAAAAAAAGTAGCACTATAATATACATCTTTTTACTGAAAAAAAAAAGGATAAAAATGGCGGCATTTCATTTCAGTTCAAGCTCTGCAAAACTCCTTGGTCAAACTTTTTTTTTTCATAAAATTATTTTTACTGTAAAAAAAATGAAAATGAAAATTTCATTTGAACTAAATGTTTGTTCACTTGCGACGACTGTATTAAAATTTAAAAAAAGAACATACGTAAGTTTATGCTAGTTAAAAGTGTTAGTTCATCATGTCAAGTACTTCGTCTGATGAGTAAGTGGTCGGCACGCCTGATTTTTGTCATCTTGAAGATGTCGTACAAAAATGTTTTATTTACCTCGCATGAATGATGTAAAGTAGTATACCTACCTCGGTTGTAAGTAGCTATTACACCCTCGAACTATATTCGCCCTCGCTCGCTTCGCTCGCTCGTGCGTCTAAATATCTCGGGTGCACTCGATCCATAGCGCCCTTTGCGAGCTGCGCTCGCTCGGGCGCCATATTGGATCTTGTTCTGTAATAGCTCGCTTACATACCTTGTGTGGTAAACTACTATAAATAAATGATGTTAAATATTTAAAAATGGTGTTTACAATAAATAATTTATCTATAGAAACTTAATTTTTAAAACACTGTTTGTTTTTCAGTCAGCGGTTGCGGAAGAGCACGCGGCTGAAACTCGCGCGCAACTCGCGAAGATTGGACAAGCGGCGGTGGCTGAACCGAGCGCGATGGAGCGCTGCTTGACGGCGCTAGATGTGGTCGAAGGTAGCGCTTCCCCACCGCGACCGGCCACACCGCCCATGACAACTGATCGCATATCCTATGAAGATACGCTGAGAAATGTCTTACACAGGTATATAAGCAAAACTTTACCCTTGTCATGACAGGGGTGACGTAATTAATGGGATGAGTCCTTGATGGATTACTCACTTGAAATTCAACCTTTTTGAATTACCTATTGCGGCACTTTAAAGTTTCTATATTCGTTCATTAATATATTATGTATGGGAGTTACGGGTTTGTACCACTGACCTTGCTCTCGAAGGTGTACCGAGGGTTCTGGTCGATGTAGACGTGTCCGTTGACGATCCTTGTTCATCTAGTCCATAGGATGCTGGTATTTGATTTCCACCTCAGCATACAGAGGATGTGTCGTAGGTAATGGGAGAGGAATCAAAACAAAGGTCCACACTTGATGCGCGGCGCGGACCGGTAGGTAGGTAGGTAGGTACGGTAGACGAAGACTGGTGGTCGTGGTACGTTCGTAATTCAAACGGGAAAAATGGTTGAAATCTACCCACAAGTTGTGTTTTCTTTGGAAGCCGTACCTACCCTCAATTATAGATTAAAAATGAGCGAACGAATAAAATTTGTCCCTCTACGGAAATATATAGGTATTATATTTACTGTAGACTAGAAATGTTCGAATCCGGAATGCAAAAATGAAGATTAGCATAAAATAAGATAGCTAATAACGGTATCTGAGTAAGTAAGAAATATACCTAAGTGATGATATCTTGCTTAGCTGCATTTAAGTATTTTATCGGGACATTAATCCTAGTAAGTCAATAATGTGCTTTAATAACTTTCTGAGTGAGTGCACATGACAACGTAACTTGCTAATCAATCAATTAATAACACAATGATGTGCAGCGACGTATGAAATCGTCACTGTTCGCTGCACACGTCAAGGAGGACATACATTGTAATCTGCATCAATTAAATCTAAGCTCTATCTAATTAGACCGGCATTTGATGCGATTTGCATGGACGATTCCAACTAATGAAGCTACTCATACCTACCTACCTACGTAGTAAACTATAGATTACTAGTTGTCTCGGCAAACGTTGTTTTGCCATACCTACTTATAAAAAAAAAGGAAAAAAAAAAACATACAATTCGGTTCCGCCGTTTAGGTGGAGTTTGGCAACTAGCACCGCGACCCGAGAATTTTATATACATCAAGGGATGTTTCAAAAAATTAATTACGTTAACGAAATAAATTATTAATAATATGTTTTAGTAAACCATTATGTGAGAACGTGCTGCCTCTAAAGGGCATATTGAAGTCGGGAGCTGCACGCGATGACCACCAGAAGGTGGTGTGCTTCAGCGGCCCTGCGGCCGACGAGCACCGAGAGAAACTCAGGCAGCGCATCGAGTATCCACCTGGAGAACAGCCTCTATACAATGAGGATGATGACTTCTGTGACAGATATAAGGATCCGGTAATTGATAATTTGAAATTTTATTTATCTCTCCTATCCTGATTGTAGGTAAAGTACCAAAATTATTTAGATAAATGTGTTGAGACAGGTAATTAAACATACCTACAGAGAGCTATAACACATTTTTTTATTCCAAAATTCTGAATCGGCGCACTTACGCGGATAAATTCGCGGGAGCAAGTGAGGGATAAATAACAAACTGAATGGTCACCTTGTGACCCTTATCAAGATATTGTAGCTTGAAGGAACAAGGGTAAACGAAGATTATTAGATTAATAGATCTCTTTCTACTATGTAAGGGATATGATCCTAGTGGTTATATCATCATTTTGTTATTGCGGAGAAGAAAGCGGGGTACTAAACTGAGTATCCCTATCCGGCTTGGGGCTCCTTCCTAAATCGCTTCCTCCCTTAACTTCCTCCGCCTTGTTCACCACCTCCGTCTCCCCCGCCGTTTGCGAGCCGGCACCCCCGCCGCTGCCGCTGACGCTTGCGTCTGAGGGACGCGTCGCCTCGGTGATCGGTATATCTAACAACCCGGATCTGCGCCGTACCTGATCCACATGCCTGACCATTCGTCGACCGTCTTCCTTTTCTACCGTATACCGCTGCGACCCCTCACGGTCAACTATTGTTCCCTTTACCCATTTGTCTTTGTTCCCATATTCACGAGCCCATACTGGTTCAGAGGGCGCTAGTGAGCGCTGTACGCCGCCCGCATATTCAACCTGCCTACTCTGCGCCAGCTGAACCTTATCGACTAATGTACGTTCGCTTCGCAATAAATCTAAACGAGACCTCAGTGTACGTTTCTGCAGAAGCATAGCTGGGCTCTCGCCTGTGCTGCTGTGTATGCTGTTACGATACGAAAGTAAAAATGTTTGTAACGCTGCATCGATGTCAAGGGAGTCCCTTAACGCTTTTTTAATTGCCCTTTTACACAATTTTACTGCATTCTCCGCTGCGCCATTAGATGACGGGTGATAGACTGGTGAAAATTGTTGATGGACACCGTTTCGTATTAAAAAATCTTTAAATTCTGAACTAGTGAATGGTGGTCCTTGATCGGATACTAACTCCGTGGGAAGACCGAATCTTGCAAATGTACATCTGAGTACTTGGATCACCGCTGCCGCGTTTGTTTTAGACATCCCAAATACCTCTAGCCATTTTGTACTTGAATCTATGAGAACTAAAAACGTTTTGCCTTGTAGTGGACCTAAAAAATCGATGTGTACCCTACTCCATGGCTGTACATAGTGTGGCCATGGTTGAGGAGGCGCGCGACAAGGAGCTTGCGCCTCCGCCGCACACGTCTCACACCCACGACACATCGATTCAATATCTGTGTCTATATTGGGCCACCAAACATAACTCCTAGCTATTGATTTTGTTTTTACTATGCCCATATGACTAGCGTGCAATTGTAACAATAACTTTTGTCGTAAAGCGATCGGTATAACTAGTCTGTAACCCCACATGACACAACCCCGATCGACATACAATTCATTTCGTTTAATAAAATATAGGTCTGGTACCTGTTTCGGACATGTAGCAGGCCACCCTGACTGAACATACAAGTAAACTCTACTTAGTTCCGCATCCTTTGCCGTGGCCGTCTTAACATCTTCATTTCGCACGGGAAGAAAACTTTCTACAAAATTAATATAGCTTACTTTTTCCCTACTTGTGAGCTTCGTGTCTACCTTCCTAGGTAACCGAGATAGCGCATCAGCACAATTTTTGTTTGTTACTACATATTCTATATCATAATTGTATCCTGATAATATAACGGCCCATCGTTGTAAGCGTGATGCTGCCATTGTTGGTATACCCATCTTATTGCCAAAGATATATGTTAATGGTTTATGGTCTGTTCTTAACAAGAATTTCCTTCCATAAAGGTACTGGTGAAACTTTTTTATACCAAAAATGATAGCTAACGCCTCCCTGTCTATCTGTGCATACGATCTCTCGGCTACTGTGAGTGTACGTGACGCGTATGCGATTGGACGCTCGCCCTCATCCGTGATATGCGAAATGACGGCGCCGACTCCGACGCTGCTCGCATCCGCCGTCAGTACTAATGGTAAATGTAAACTATAATGAGCTAATACTTCGCTTGAGCTTAATTTATCCTTAATAGTCTGAAACGCCCTCTGACATTCTGACCCCCATTCAAACTTTACTCCTGCTTTTAACAATTGATACAATGGGGAAAGTATTTTGCTAACATTCCATACAAATTTACTATAATACATAACTAACCCTATGAAAGCTCTTAACTCAGAAACATTTGTGGGTGCAGGTGCACATGCAATTGCTTGTACCTTCTCTGGACATGAGTGAACCCCTTGTTTACTTATTATGTGTCCTAAATAGTTTACAGATTCTGCGAAGAAAACACATTTTTCTTTCTTAACCCTTAACCCATGAGACTTAAGTTTTTCAAATACCCGGTACAAATTATCTATGTGACTACGTGTGTCTGGGCCGGTTATTATGACATCATCGAGGAATATCCCTACGTATGGTAAGCCTGCTAGTAATTCCTCCAAATGTTTCTGAAATATACCTGGACTCGATGACAAGCCATAAACTAATCTATTGTACCTGTACAGGCCTTTATGAGTATTGATCACCGTGTATTTCCTCGAGTCATCAAGTTCAAATTGGGCATAAGCCTGTGATAAATCTATTTTACTAAATCTTTCGCCCCCATGTAGTCGTGACAATAAGTCATCTATACGGGGTAAAGGGTAACGGTCGACTTCTAGAACTCTGTTTAAAGTTAATTTATAATCGGCACAGATCCGAATGTTACCATCCTTTTTTAGCACCGGCACGATGGGGGTGGCCCAGTCGGAGCGCTCGACGGGCGTAAGGATGCCGTCCCGCACCAGCTGGTCGAGGGCTCGCTCTACCGGCTCGCGCAGCGCATACGCCAACGGGCGCGCGCGCATAAACACCGGTCGTGCTCCCTCTCGTAGGTGTTGTAATATCGTAAATATAATAAATGAAACGTTATTACGTGTGTTCGGTTCGATGTCTGTTTAATGTCTCTTTTAGTTACAATACTGAGGAATGTGTAACATGAAACCACACTACACCTTCCCCCTTTCCTTAAAAATATAAAAATTTATTATTTTTGTTTTTTACAATAAGGAAAACATATTTTTGTCCTATAAATTTAAACATTCGTAAGTATAGATATAACATAGAAACGAGAACATGAACCCATTTTTGTATTATTGTATATTATGAGTATAGTATTTATATGAAGAAATATTTATTAATTATCTGATTACCTACTATGAGTGATATATCGATGCATATTTAATATTTCAATCGCAATTGCTTTAATTCTCTATGCTTTAATCCAATTTTAGTTGCTTACATAAATTATTATAAAGTCACTTTTTTTTTTGTCATATCATCTTATA
The DNA here is from genome assembly GCA_907269075.1 of Idaea aversata. Taxonomy (NCBI): domain Eukaryota; kingdom Metazoa; phylum Arthropoda; class Insecta; order Lepidoptera; family Geometridae; genus Idaea; species Idaea aversata. The sequence continues at coordinate 9,489,944 of OU026084.1, forward strand.
CTTAATTTTTCTCCTACCTCATTCTGATTATACTATAGTCATATCACGACTATTTTGTCATAGATAGTTATCATTTTATAATTGAATAACATCAATTTATTTATTTGTTATTTTTTATTTCAATATTCTTCTGTTTCTTAACACAAGTAGGTATACCCCTCCTACTTCATTTAATATTTTTTTATATATCTATTCATTCCTACTATTCCCACAGGGAAAATCTCGTTTCGTCTATGGTCGAATAAAGGAAGATTATTATACTCTTCACTCACTTTATTTATTTATTTTATTTCTTTATTTTAATTTATCGATTGTCTTTTACTCTTATTATCAATACTTATTCTTTCCAACTATTCCCACGGGGAAAATCTCGTTTCGTCCATGGTCGAATAAAGGATGATTATTCTTATCAACATTTATTTACTCATAGCGATATTCCTAATACTTGAATAGAAACTCTTGCATATTCTGTCTCTGGTAATAAAGTAATCCGAAATACATGGGTGATCAGTCCAGTTATTTTGGAAAACAATACAATACAACGTATCTCTCTCAACAATTCTGTTTTTTTTGTCTACATAAAACTAAAATTCTCAGTCCATATGTCAAGTCCGTGATTATTATATGTCAAATCCAAGTTAAAATTACATTTATTACTAAATGAACTTTTTTCATTTAGGTATACATAATTTTACAATGTAATTTTGATTTAAAACAAAATTTTACCAACATTAGTACCAAAGATTATTTCAGTAGTCGCATGAGACTGCTAACACTGCAAATAGTTTACCTATAGGTACTTCGTGTGGTGTCAAGTTCGATGAGTCGAGGTGCTTTTAGTTATGAATCTTTGTAAAACAAATGAATGAAATATGATATCGCGTCTAATTTGTTTCCAAAAAAATATATAGTTTCTTTCTAATGTAAAAACGAAAAATTTCTTTCTAATGTACTATGCATATGAAAATTTCTTTTTAATGTACTATGCATATGAAAATTTCTTTCTAATGTACTATGCATCGATATTCACTTACTTACCTAATTACTAAATGTACAAAAAAAAAACTATAATTATAAATCTGGCACACTGTCACACTTCAACTGTCACTGGCTGCCTGCTCCATCCTCCTGGTCCTGGTGTCGTCGGTCATCGAGCCGGGTCTATCCCTGACTCCTCCGTCAAATACAATTCTTCTTTCTTCAAATATAGGTTCTTCTAAAGTTTTTAATTTTATTTTCTTCCTATGTTTTATTTTCTTCTATGTGTCTTCTTCTTTCTTTACTTTAATTTCGTAAGATCTTCTTTTTTGTAATCTTCTGTAATAAAAAACTTCTTTTTCTTCTAAATGTTTTTCTTCAGTTTCTTAATGACTTGCCAATTTTCGTTCTTTATTTTAATGTGTGCCAAATCTTCTTAAAATTAGTTTAAATCTTCTATGTTTACTATCTTCTAAAATCTTCGTCTTCATTTTTCCTTCTTACATTATTGTTTCGGTGCAGCCAGCACCACCCAGCATGCTGCTGGACAGCACTGGCAGGGTCGCCATGTAATATCGTAAATATAATAAATGAAAAGGTTATTACGTGTGTTCGGTTCGATGTCTGTTTAATGTCTCTTTTAGTTACAATACTGAGGAATGTGTAACATGAAACCACACTACAGTGTATGCTCACTCGGCCCCCAGTGAACCGTCCCAGTCCTTCCGCAAACACATTACAGAATCTGGCCACAAAGTTATGCTCATTAAAAACATCGTTAAGTAACAGGTTGTTTACATCTTTATATTGAAATATAGGTAATTGAATTTTAAGCTCAGCTAACCATTGTCTACCTAAGAGGACAGTTTTACCGCCTGATATTACATACAAATCTAAATATTTACTGATTCCATTATATGAGACTAGGGGTGTGGCTAGCCCGACTGGCCGCACTAGTTCCCCAGTATAATATCTTAACAACACATTACAGGGTTTTAGCTTGATTTCCTTAAATTCCTTATAGTAATATTCCTGACTGATACATGATATGGCACTGCCTGTGTCACATTCCATCTGTATGAACTTGCCGTTTACAGAAATGGTCATATACAACGGTTTACAGTGATTGAACTTTAATTGATTCATAGGAAAAATGGTTACCTCTTCACTGCCCGAATCATCTGACTCAACCCCCATCACTTCATCTGAACACTCAACATTCACGTGATGGTATCCTGTCAGGTTTGGACACATCCTGCGTAGATGTCCCTTGCGGTTGCACACTCTACATACATAGGCCGTGAAACGGCACTGCGACGTCTCGTGCGGTCCACCGCAGGCGGTACACCGTTGCTGTCGAGGTCGTGAGCCTGGCGCCGACTCCATCAGCTCCGGTCGTGCTGATGTCTGCCTCAGGCCGCCGCGCGCTGACATCATACGCCCCGCACCCCTACCACGGCCTCCTCCGCGCCACGTGCTCGTGGTCGTCATAGCCAGACACTCCGCCTTCATGCTCGAGCTGCCTGCCGACGCACCCTGCCCGTGTCCTTCCACTGCTGCCGCATCTTTCTCCGCCGCCTCCATGTTCGTGGCCAAGGTGTACGCCTTTCCATAGTCTATCATTCCCTCGGCGAATAGCCTCTGCCTGATGGTTTCACTCAGTATTCCGCATACCAACTGGTCGCGCAGGCACTCCTCCAGTCCCTGTCCGAATTCGCACGTCTTCGACATCCTTTTCAAAACTGCTGCGTACTCTGATATTGTCTCGGTATTTCCTTGTTTCCTATGTCGGAATTTGTATCTCTCGGCGAGTGCGCTTGGCTTCGGTTGAAGATGCCTTTCCAATATCAACGCTAGCTCTTCGAAGCTCTTTTCGTTGGGTTTCGCTGGGGTACATAAATTGACTAGCAATTCGTAGCTTTCTGCGCCCATAACTGTGATGAGCGTTGGCACCTGCATTGCCGCTTCTATTTTATTGACCACGAAATACTGCTCCATGCGGTCAATATATAACCTCCAATCGTCTTTTCCTACATCAAATTCTGAAATGCGTCCAATTGACATGTTTATTGTTTCGAGGTTCGTGCACAACACTAAGTTCGTATTTTCTCGTCGCCACTGTGGAATCCAAGGATAATTCGGATAGATAAAGTAAACCAGGCGTTCTTTCTAATCACCAATTTATTATAACAAGCTACGATAGACTGACACTGACACACACAAAAACAGGGTTGCCAACAGAGAGCGAAATAATTCTGCCCATATACATCACAATAGGGTGCGGCAGAACGTGCAGCAAGACGTGCCAGCGACGAGTGTGCGTACGAGATCGTACCGAGCGCGGCAGCCGCCGGAGCCGGCGGGGATGATGCTCCCGAGCGGCCGCATCTACCCGGATACCTCGGCACTTACAACGTTGATTGCAAAGAGGTTGGTTGCAAAACAAACACTCGCTTTATCACATGGAATACGTTTGAACCACTCGCCCAGGCAATGTAGGGAACTGGTAAATGAAGCCGATGAGGCTACGGTAATATTCACGAAACGCGATGTTACTTTCTTTCCAATAAAAAAGCGACCTCGTGACGCTCTTCCAAATGACTTGTTCAATGTACAATGTTCTACAACCAAATAGCTCCATTAATGCTTATTTTATTCAACTTCAACTTTAAGAGGAAAGCCAACCACAATAGGCAAGCATTTTCTTTCACAGGTAATATAAAATGATAGTAAAAAACTTAGCTACAACTCTAAACAATACGTTACAGGTTCCCGAATACATGCGTCTCGCACCAGACGCTTACGAGAAGGTCAAGAAGCTACGTCGCGATACCCCAGAGATATCACCAGCGGCTGCTCGCATCGCTCACTACCCTGGAGTTCCCTACCCTAAAGTGGACGAGTGTGTTAACCCACCGCCTGAAGAGACTGGTCCGTGCGCGCCGAAGAAACCGGAGGATGTCGCCTTCTCTTGCCCTCACGTAGAACCGAAGATGCCATGCTGCGATCCCGATGAGAGAGACAAAGGAAAACAATCTTAGTAGGATTTACATTACAACAAATCAAAATTTACTTGTCCAAAAAGACTGATAAAATCTTTTTTGTGGTTTTCTGATTTTATTAAATTTTGCAACTTTGACTATATTTAAATTTACCAATCTTAACCGAAGAATCCATGCCGCGATTCCAATGTGAGGGACAAAGGAAAACAATCGTAGAAGGAATTATAACGAATCAAATTTTACATGTCTTCATGCTTGCTTATGTAGAATTTGTGAACTTAGGTGAAATAGCCTTGTACTTGCATCCCCTAACTCTTTTCATTAACTTCGTATCTCTGAACTAATAATAGCTCATCAAATAATTATAGCCCTTTATTTAACGAGTCTACGGCTGTAAAACAAATTCTTAACTCTTTTCATTAAGATCTTTCTTCTTCTTATAATATTTCTATTTTGAGAGACACCTACTTACCTATTTGATACAAGGTTTTAAGCAAATGTCTCAAATATAGTATTATCTAAAAAGGAGAGTTCCCAAATGTGGGACACCACAGGTTGAGAATTACCAACCTTTTGTTCGCCATAGATTTTTAAATAAAATATTGTAGGTAATGAGGGATTCTAGATTGGCTTTTTTTTTTAACCTGTTCCGAATAGCTCGATAGTTGGCCGGCACCATAGTCACTGACGAAAAAGGGGTTTATTTTTTAAATTACTTTGATTGTGCATTACTGCTGCACTAGAAATATTGCCATAGCCTAGACTAGTAAGTACTGGCCATAGACTAGACTAGAACTACTCAACTCTAGTGCTATTATGGCTCGATAGATGGCAGCACTAATATGCTACAAATTAAAAAAACTGAAAGATGAATTATAATGATCAGAAGGCCAATTCTCGTAAATAACATTGTTCAAATTACATTTCAATATCATTTCAATTGCATTTCGATCACAAATAATACCCTCAAAGTAGCTCAAAATACCCCCAAAGTTAGCTTTTTGTAAAAAAGAACTGACTTTGAGGGTCTCTTTTGCAATCGAAATGCAATCGGAATGATATTGAAATGTAATTTAAACAATGTTATTTACGAGAATTGGTCTTCTGAAGGCCTTCTGAAGGTATAATTTATGATCGAAATGCAATCGAGATGATATTGAAATGTAATTTGAACAATTTTATTTACGAGAATTGTCCTTCAGTTAAGATCGACAAAGATAAAAGGCTTTATGGGCTAATAACCCTTTGACTTACCAGAAAAGGTACTAAGGAAGAAAGAAAAAATATTCTTCGCCGTCCATCCAGCAACTCGGAATTAGTTTAGAAAAAAAAGCTAATCCTGAAGGTCACTAACATTAAAAATATAATCAATATTTATTTATATTCCAATATACTTATATACAATTTTCAGTTGCATTAGCACTTTGTAGGTTACCTAACTTTATGATATAAAATATAGAAAGGAATGTCGAACAAAACATATCTTAAAATTAAAGGTTTTCTTTTATACAATAACAAGTTTATCTTATTATTTTTATGCTAAGCTAGACTTCATTTTACTTGTATGATTTGCGTGTGAATCTGGTTCTGATATTATAATGGAACATTAGATGAAATTATAATGTTAACTAGTTATAATTAGCAGTTGTCATGAAATGAGTTATCCCCTTTCATACAAAAAAAGATTTTTCCAAATCGGTCCAGGCGTTTTCGAGTAATCGGCGAACATACATTAAAAAAAAAAAATATATATATACGCGACGAATTGAGAACCTCCTCCTTTTTTGAAGTCGGTTAAAAACATACTGTAAAAAAATCTAAAATTAAATATTTTAGGACATATCAGACAACGACATCTAGCCCCAGTGAAGCAACTAGGCTTATGTTATGGTGGCCAGACAACGGATAAAATACTTATTTACTTTTCTTTTTTTTGTACATATAAAACACCCCGACCAGAAACAAATATCTGAACATAAATATTTGTTTCGCGGCGGGAATCGAACCCGCAGCCTTCTGCGTCACAGAGGTCGTATTAAAATATATTTACACAGTATAGTTAAAATTTAACATTCACCAAAAATAAAGTATGCTTAAGGTTGATCGTTTAATAACGTCAAAACTATATAAAATAGGTATATTTAGAATTATGAAGCAATTAACAGATAAATTAATAAGAACTAGCTGCGCCCCGCAGTTTCACCCGCGTAAGTCCCGATCCTGTGGGATTATCGGGATAAAAAATAGCCTATAGCCTTCCTCGATAAATGCCATGTTGAATTTTTATCATATTTTTTATCGCAATCATCACTACATAGTATAAAACAAAGTCGCTTTTTCTGTCCCTATTTCCCTTTGACTGCTTAAATCTTTAAAACTACGCAACGGATTTTGATGGGGTTTTTTAATAGATAGAGTGATTCAAGAGGAAGGTTTATATGTATAATACATGCATAATATAGCCGTGCGAAGCCGGGGCGGGTCGCTAGTTTATAATAAAAATTCAACATGGCGGCTTTATCTATCATATTTTGAGAGTTGATGTAGTTATATCGCTTTATCGTATCGTGTTTTGGTCTTCATGCTAGGCAGGCTATAAAACAAACAAACACTTTAGCTTTATAATATTAGTATAGATAATATTGGCCTTCACATCTAATCCAGATGATTTAAGAGGAAAGGGTACCGGGGGCTCTCTCCATACAAACGTAGTTGACTGTTTACTCCCTGGATAATGACACTAGAGCAAATATTTTTGTTGCATAAAACTTATAATTGCCATGACCATGCCCCTATGTTTTTTTGTTTTGTTTTTAAAAACTTAATTTTTACGATAATTAGAAAATGAAAAAACCAAAACATAGGGGCATAGTCATGGCAATTATAGGTTTTATGGCACACAAATATTTGTGCTAGTGTCATTATCCAGGGAGGAAACAGTCGACTTTGTTTGTATGTAGAGAGCGCCGGTACCCTTTCACCTTAAACAGTGTCAGAAACTTTAATCCACGCTATTCAGGGCGATGTTGTGCCTGGAGCATGTTTTAGATTAAGAAGGCTTGCCCAGAACAGAAACACCACAAATACTAGTCCTGACTAATATATCAACAAACAGCTTAAAGCTTAAATTTTCAGGCGTTTTATGAGTTATAAGCCGCGAACTGTTAATCGATCTTTCGTGGATTCCGGTCTAAACAAACACAATAATGGATAAATATACCTATCAGTTCGCGAGTTTTAATTGCAAGAATGTAAAACGATCATTAGAATGCGTGAGAAAGCTGTGTGGTTCCTGTGATATCATCGCGTTGCAGGAGACTTGGCTGTTACCGGATGACATACCATATTTAAGTACAATTGATAACGGGTTCGGATACACGGGAACTTCAGCGGTGGACACATCCGCCGGCATACTACGCGGTCGACCGTATGGAGGGGTAGCGCTGCTGTGGCGTATGAGTGCTTTTCAACATGTACAAGTTATAAAGTGTAATAATACCCGAATTTGTGCCATAAAAATAACGACGAACGATCGTCCAGTGATTGTGATAAGTGTGTATATGCCTACCAACTCAGTCGAGAACCTGATTGACTTTACGGACTGTTTAAGTACTATAAGCGCTATTATAGATGACTACAGTATCGAATCGGTTTATATGCTAGGGGATTATAATGCGGATCTATCTGAACTTTTCTATAAAGAGTTGTCTAACTTTTGTAGAGAAAAATATTGGTATTGTGTTGATGTGGATATGTTGGGAGTAGACTCCGCAACGTACACGTTTGTTAGTGATGTTCATGGTACATGTAGCTGGTTGGATCATTGTGTGGTAACTGAGTCGGCAAAGCGGACTGTTACTCAAGTGTATGTTAAATATGACACGTTCTGGTCTGACCATTTTCCACTTATAATTCAATGTGATTTAAACATGTTAACACCTAAATGCTCACAGAAACAAATTAAAAATAATAATTGTGTAAAATGGGGTCAAAAAAATGTTGAACAGATTTTAGTATTTAAAAAAGAATGTCATGAGAGATTAAGACTTATTAATTTTCCTCCCGAATTTACAGATTGTGCCGATAGTTATTGTGAGAATCCCACCCACCAGTGTGTTCTTGACAGGTTGTACTCTGATATAGTTTCCGCTCTTAGGGATGCTTCTGAGGTAAGTTATACAAACAATAAACCTAGGGGCCAGGGGGCGCGCGTCGCGGGGTGGAATAAATACGTCAGGGAGGCACACCGTGAGGCTAGATTGAGGTTTACGGAGTGGGTATTTAGCGGTAAGCCTAGGTCTGGTTCTGTGTATGACGATATGTGTGAAAGTAGGAGGGTTTTCAAATCACGACTGAAGTGGTGCCAAAATCACCAAGAACAGATTAAAATTGATACCATAACTAAAAAACATTTAACCGGTGATTTTAAGGGTTTTTGGAAAAGTACGAGTAATCTAAGTATGAAGCCAGGACTTCCAGTAAATATAGATGGAGCCACTGATCACTCTGTCATTGCCAATATGTTTAGGGATCACTTCACTATTGAGTCACCGTTGGGTCCAGCATCGTGTATAGATCCGGACCAGATGCAGGAAAGTTCAGTGGGAGTGACGTTTAGTGCCAAACAAGTGATGAATACAATAAAGCAAATGACAAGCGGCAAATCTCCGGGCCATGACGATTTAAGCATCGAACATTTACAAAACGCGGGCCCTCATATATCTGGAGTACTGGCCATGTTTTATTCGTTGTGCATTAGTCATGCTTACCTTCCCTCAGACATGATGAAAACTATTGTCGTGCCGATTGTTAAGAATACATCTGCAGACCTGGGAACTAGGACTAACTATAGACCTATTTCCCTTGCAACAATAATAGCAAAAGTATTTGATGGATTGCTTAATGATCGGCTCGGTGATCACCTTAATCTGCATGACAATCAGTTTGGGTTTAGACCTAAATTATCAACAGAGAACGCGGTACTGGGTCTGAAACACACTGTTAGGTACTACACAGACCGAAATACCCCCGTGTATGCGTGCTTCCTGGACTTGTCTAAGGCCTTTGACCTAGTTACGTACGACCTACTTTGGAAAAAACTAGATGACATTAAAGTACCCAGAGAATTAATTAACATCTTTAAATACTGGTATACACACCAAGTAAACCACGTAAAATGGGCAGGGACAGTGTCGGAACCTTATCAGATGCAGTGTGGAGTAAGGCAGGGAGGGCTTAGTTCACCCGCTCTGTTTAACTTGTATATGGACGCGCTTATCGTCGAGCTCAGCAGTCGGCATATAGGCTGTCACATTGATGACGTATGCGTCAATAACCTAAGCTATGCAGACGATATGGTGCTGCTGAGCGCGTCGGTATGTGGATTGAGGAGTCTTTTACAGATCTGTCAGGAATACGCTGGTCAACACGGCCTAAAATATAACGTGACAAAGAGTCAATTTATGGTTTTTGAGGCTGGAGGAGCCAGGTGTCCACAAAATATACCACCTGTTTACCTTTACGGCACTCCTCTAGAAAGAGTATTTAAATTCAAATACTTGGGGCACATGGTCACCTCTGACCTCAAAGATCATGATGATATGGAACGGGAGCGAAGAGCGCTGTCGAGAAGAGCAAACATGCTCGCCCGTAGATTCTCGCGGTGTTCAGATGCGGTAAAGATTACACTATTTCAGGCATACTGCACATCATTATACACATGCAGCCTATGGTGTAACTATACAAAACAAAACTACAGCGCTCTTCGCGTCCAGTTTAATAACGCTTTTAGAGCTGTTCTGGGGTTACCTAGATACTGTAGCGCTTCAGGAATGTTTCTGGCAGCGAATACTAGTTGTTTCAACGCAATACTAAGAAAAAAATCGGCCTCTCTAGTTAACAGGGTACGGAACAGCTCTAACGCAGTCATGATGATGATAGCTGATAGATGGGATTGTCCGTTTATGCGGCACTGCTGTGAAAGGCACAATCCAATTACACGTAGGCCACGTAGCTACGATTAGCAGTAATTTTATTGTGTCTTGTTTGTGTGTGGATTATGTTTTGTATTTTATAATGATTTGGATTGAAATGATATTTATAATTGACTTTTACTTTGATCTATTGTTTGACTTATTATAATATATTTTACTTATTGACTTTTTAATTTGCATATTTTATTTTTATTTTATTTTATTTTTATTTTTATTTTGAAAATTATGATATTTTGATTTGTTTGTATTGATATCTTTTAACATTAATTATCTGTAAATGGGTGTAATTTGCCTGAATAAAGAGTTATTTTATTTTATTTTATTTATAAAGCGATAGACAGACCGGGCTAGAATTTGGCAAACAGACGGCTGTTTTAACGTAGGCATTCGCTTTCTAATTGTACAAATGTGGAATTGTACAAATATGGAAATTGCACCAATGTGTCTGAAGGCAAAGTCGCGGGCAAAAGTCAGTATAACATACAGACAGAAAGACGTACAATCGAGAGACCATAAAAGGATCCCGTTTTTTTACTTTATTTTTATATCCCATCCCACTAATATTATAAATGTGAAAGTTTGTGTGTGTGTGTGTGTGTGTGTGTGTGTGAGTGTGTGTGTGTATGTGTGTTTGTTACTCCTTCACGCAAAAACTACTGGACCGATTGCGTTGAAACTTGGTAGGTAGATAGTTGGAGACCTGGATTAACACATACGCTACTTTTTATCCCGATATACCCACGGGATCGGGACTTACGCGGGTGAAACCGCGGGGCGCAGCTAGTAGGTATATGTATTCTGAGATAGTTATCTATGACTATCTACACTAATATAACAAAGAGGATAGTTTTTTTTGTAACGAATAGGGTTTGTTACTACTGGACCGATTTTGATGAAACTTGGTATAAAATAAATAAATAAATATTGCAGGACATTCCACACATCGCCATCTAGCCCCAAGCTAAGTAACTAGACTTGTGTTATGGGTGCTAGACAACGGATATACTACTTATATAATTTTCTTTCGTAAATATATACTTATAATACATAGAAACGACCAGACCACAGACAAATATTTAAGCATAAATACTTGTCTGAGGCGGGAATCGAACCCGCAACCCTGTGTTTGGCAGTCCGGCATGGTGACCATTGTGCCAATTGGGTCGTCAAATGTATGAGGATACATTGATTCATTGGGAATAACATTTTAATCCCGATATTATCTCGCGATCGGGAGTTACGCGGGTGAAACAGCGGAGCGCAGCTAGTATTATACATCATCGCCGTTTGGTTAAACAGCTTTTTGTAAATGCCTACATATATTTGATATAAAATTATCACTAGGCCACTCTGTTACATTTTTTCTCCCTACTACGTGAGGTACATAATAACTATAAAAATAACAGCTAAGGTAATTAACATGCCACCGAAAAGTACGTATTTGTCTTGAGAGACTCTCCGTTCAATGAGCGATATAGTCGCGTTTGAGAGACCTAATGTGTTCGCGAGGTCGATTATTCTGCGATGAGCACCTTTTAGTGTTTCCCTGTTGTATTTCAGTGTTTCCAGCATGTTTACACCTGAAATATTTAATGAATCAAATTAATAACACAGTAAATTGACTTATAATAAAAACAGGGGTTCTAACCTAACCTCCGATTCTATAACCGGAGGTTGTCCTTGGCTGCATTTTACAGTGCGGACAGGGATAATCGCCCGCCGCACTAACGATTATTAGATCAATAAAATCGGACATAAGTAAAAATGTGCAACTTAGTCAAAAGTGTCATGTAAGCTATTGTTCCTATAGCCAGGTAACCGACCTTTTAGACGGCGGCCATTAAAAATCCCCCCGCTCTAGACCTGTTTTAACAAATCAGTCGAAACTCAGCCGTTCGTGGAGTCGCATGTCTTTGTTTTCGGCACTTTTGTTCGCACTATAACTTCGCTTCACAGTTGTGTGTTTGTGTGGTTCAATTTAGAAAAAACTTTTATTGGATATGGCAGAAGAAGGTATGTACTACATTTTAAAATATTACATGATTACTTTGTCGTATAAAATTTATATTTTTATGTGATATGAAAACAGTTACAATTTAGGTACATTTTTTTGCTTTACTTTTTCAAACAATCGTGTTTTTATGTATATGTCGTGTCTTGTCGGGCTACAACTTTTATAACAATATAATAATTGATTTGTTGGCTATTGTAAATCATAATAAAACCATCCGCCTACGTCCGCCATTTTGTTTTATATGACTTTTAAATTGTACGTAAAAATTACACAATTATTTTAAGTTAATATATTTATTTATTTGTCGTACAGATAATTCGAGAACTATCAAGATATTTACTAGAAGAGCATTGTGGGAGATCTTGAATGAATTCAAGGGCCACAAAATAGAAGAAAAGTTTTCATTGTTAGAAGATAGACTTGTCCAATTGACAAATTGTCCGGAACATGAGAAACATAAAATGGTAAATGGTTTGAAGCACTTTAAAAGTGAATTCAAAAAGAAGTGGAGAGGAGCTTCATACAAAGAAGAACGGTTTTTAAAAAGTAATGAAGTGTGGCTTACATCTTCGATGGAATTACCTAACTGGCCTGAAATGACCTTACCAAAACCTGGACGTCCAAATAAATCATTTGAAGATGTGTGTGACCGTAGCAAACGGAGAAAAACAAAAGATCTGCGTGAACAAGTATCTGTCGAGGAGTTGACTTATGCTGCTGGCGTGAGTCAGGGCACTTCAGGAAATAAAGATGCATCAAAAATAATTAAAGAATTAATGGCTTCACCCACCAGAGCTACTAAACTTAGAAAAGTTATTTCTAGTACCAAGAAGCAAACAACTGTAAAAAAATATACGCCAGCAGAAGCACTGGCTATCTTTGTTGAAGGTGATTTCACTAGAAGACAATGGGAAATAATCCACAGATCTGGTAAAGCTATTTACCCATGCTATTCTGTCATACAAATGGCTAAGATTGAATGTTATCCCGAGGAAGAATCAATACATGTCACTGAGACAAGCGCAGAAGTTAAACTTCAAGCATTACTAAATCACACTGCATTGCGCTTGTACAAATATATAGCGGAGGTTGTCAATATGTCATGCACTGAAGAAGAAAAACAAAATATGGTGTTAATTTCGAAATGGGGATGTGACGGATCTCAGCAGACACAATACAAGCAAAAATTCGAAAATCACGGAGATAGTGATGCAAATATTTTTCAAAGCTCACTAGTGCCTCTAAGACTATCTGTTATCATTGAAGAAGAGGAGAAAAAAATCATTTGGCAAAATCCGGTTCCGTCTTCAGTCAGATTCTGCAGACCCATACGTATAAGATTTATAAATGAAACAAAAGATATCACAAAACAAGAAATACAATACAAAAACACCTCATCTACAATGAGATGCTACATTTGCGGACAGACTTCGAAGGATTTTAATAAATTAATTAAAAAAGAAAGTAAAGTAGAAACGTTGAAGTTTGGATTATCAATTCTTCACGCAAGAATTCGATTTTTCGAATCTATTTTACATTTAGCCTATAAATTGCCTTTACAAAAATGGCAAGCACGGTCTACAGAAGAAAAAAGAATTGTAAAAGAGACTAAAGAAAAACTACAAAAAGCCTTTAAAGAGGAAATGGGATTACTCGTAGATGTTCCCAAAGCAGGGTTTGGGAACACTAATGACGGGAACACGTCAAGGAGATTTTTTGCAGATCCGGAATGCTCCTCAAGAATAACTGGCATCAATGTCGATTTAATAAAAAGGTTTAAAGTTATATTAGAAGTAATATCAAGTGGCAATAACATTGATGTAGAAAAATTTGAAGCATACGCAAATGAAACTGCAAAAATATATGTCGATCTGTATGGTTGGCATCCCATGTCACCAACCATACACAAAATTTTGATACATGGAGGTGAAGTAATAGCTCATGCACTCCTACCTATTGGTCAGTTATCGGAAGAGGCAGCTGAAGCCCGAAACAAACATTTTAGGCAATACAGATTACATTTTTCCCGCAAATTTTCGCGCAGAGACTGCAACATAGATATAATAAACAGACTTCTTTTAAGTTCAGATCCATTTATCAGCTGCAGCAGAAAGACGCAAAATAAAAAAAGACAGCCTTTCTCAAAGGAGGCAATAGAAATGATGTCTGCCAGCACGGTATTTAAAAATAGACAAAGCGAAGACGAAAGTTCCGACGAAGAAGAAGTTGAAGAATCCTAAAAATGTAAAAAGATGTAAAATTTTAAATATATAATTATTATATTGGTCAAACTTTGTGTTTTATTTAATTTAATTGCACATAAAATTATATAAATAAATTAAATATTTTTGTCCGATTTTTTCACTCAAATACTCGTTAGTGCGCCGGTTTGATGACCACATCATACTTTGCCATTAAACTGTTATAGTAAGGGCCTCTACGTGTTGGCTTCGACTCTTCGCACGCCTTTCAAAGGTCCGGGGCTCCATAGCTCCGTGATATAGGACAGGGGTTCTATACAAACTTTATATATGACGACCTCTGCGACGCAGAAGGTTGCGGGTTCGATTCCCGCCGGGAACAAGTATTTATGCTGACCATAAATTCTTGTTTCTGGTTCTGGGTGTTTCCTATATGTATAATATGTATATATTTACAAAAAAAAAAAAAAAGTATATATGTAGTTTATCCGTTATCTGGCATCCATAACACAAGCATTAAGTTGCTTAGCTTGGGGCTGGATGGCGATGTGTAATATGGCGCTCCGCGGTTTCACCCGCGTAACTCTCGATCTCGTGGGAATATCGGGATAAAAAGTAGCCTTAGATAAATGGACTATCCAACACAAAAAAAATTTTTCAATTCGAACCAGTAGTTACTGAGATTAGCGCGTTCAAAGAAACAAACAAAGAAACTCTTCAGCTTTAAAAGTATAGATTAATAATAGGTTTTATTTATTATTTTTTGTTTGCAATACTGGACAATTTACAATTGTTTGTGGTAATTATTCATAAGAAAGTTGTATATCGTCTGCACTGCTTCTTACAAATGAGGGTTTTGATGGGAGATTTCATCTGAAATAATTGACCGGTCTTGGTAACATGGCCATGGGTAAGGTTTATTTCCGTATTCCCAAAGGATCGTAATGTACGAAATAAAAAAAATAACAAAACGTAGATGTTCATTTTTCAAAAATAACGGGTGATCTCCTGAAAATGTTTTTTCGTAGCTAAAGCGGTTTATAGACCTGCCTTCACAAACCAAATCAAATTAACCACCCGGAATAAGTACCTACCTACCTACTATGTAAATTATTTTGCATCCAATTGCTACCTGTAACCGGTCGAATAAATAAATAAATAAATATTGCAGGACATTTCACACATCGCCATCTAGGCCCAAGCTAAGTTACTAGACTTGTGTTATGGGTGCTAGACAACGGATATACTACTTATATACTTTTCTTTTGTAAATACATATACTTAGAATACATAGAAACAACCAGACCACAGACAAATATCTAAGCATAAATACTTGTCTGAGGCGGAAATCGAACCCGCAACCCTGTGTCACGTTCGTGAATCATGTTCTATTTTTTTCTTTAATGCAATAGGTACCAAGATAATCAAGTGTGGGAAGCAAGAATAATATCTTTTAATACACAACAATACAAATTGCAATAATAAAGTTAATTTTGCAATTAAGTACGCTAAGTCATGACACCAAGCAATCCAAAGTACGAAGACAAACAAACAAGCGTTCCTCGAAATGATGATCAACATTGAACTTTAGACAGATAATTATACACAAGTTTATTTGAGCGTGAAACTGTCATGTGTGGTAGGTTCTAGGCTCTACTAATTATACCGGTTTTACTTGATGACGTCAGATTATAAAAATATAACTCTCCTTTCAGTTTTGCCGTAGTTGAGTAGGTAAATATTGTCTTTATTGCTAATAATTTTCATGGTAAATTATTCAATGAAGGTTGTTATATATTGTCCTTTAGGTTTTGATTTATAATTAGTATTCTGTTTGCTTTAACCCGTCAAGCAAGTTACTAGAGTTGGAAGTTGGAAACTTGTTAAATAAAAATAATGGTTTTTAATAAATGATCTTTAAACCTGTTAAAGTTCTAAAATTATAATTCTCATAAGAAGGATACGTGCGCAGTTGTTTAAACATAAAAATAACTTTACTAAGTTTAAATAAACAATTTGCCCTCAAGAATAGAGAATGATGCCTATTCGTTTTTAAATGACTAATAAGAAATATTTCGCGTTCGCGTTTTATTTCTAACACTTATCTAATTTATAAAAACCTTCAATAAATATGAATTGTAGTATTGCTAAGTCTGTCTGTACAAACTTGGTTATGATTGGATACATGTAAACTAAGAACTTTAACATCCCTAATAATAGTAATCAAATATACCTATTACCTATTTACAGGTCGAAGCAAATAACTAGAACCAAGATGACACTGCGTTTGACTTTTCTTAACTTTTAGGCAGTGCCTTTCTTTTACTGAAATAAACTCCGAAGTTATAAGTCCAACACCAGTCGCGCATGAAAATCTCAAATAAATGTACAACCAACCAGTTTTCAAACGACTGCACTGGTTTATCACCACTGCACTTGTTTAAAAAATAAAATATTAAATCTACCGAACCAGTTATAGTAACGATTTAATTGGTACAAGCAGGCAATTTTAGTATTCAACCAAACTGAAAAAAATCACAACAATTTTAGTACAATAATAACATTCAAATTACCATTATTATATTTATAATTATCCCGTATAATAACGTGAGATAGGCAACAATAGAAGACCCACTCGCGATACGAACGACTAACGTACGGTAACAGGTTATGAGACTGCTGTGCAGGTGATAAAGACTAGATCCCAGGTTACTTAGTACCTAGTGGTAAAAACTTGAGGTATCACGCGTTAGTTAGCTCGCCTTGATCCGGTGTGATCATGCCCGACCAGCCGGCAAGGTCGCATTACTAGTTTGGTTTTGGATCACAACAAGAGACACTATCAAGTCGTACATTTATAATAGTTATTAAATGATAATAGTTACCAGTGTGTGCATCAATCAAATCAAAATGTGGTAAGTACTATTTAGAAAACATATTTTTTATTTGATTCCCACATTTTTTGCCACTATTTTAGTATGTAAGTATTACATTTTTCGCCGAACTATGGAACTGTGATGTAACAAAAAATTCTGAAATTTTAGTACAAAATATAAGAAGACTTTTCATACACATGCGACTGCATTGATACCTAGAATGCAACTTGAGATTACATCATCAGAATGAACTTCATTTGAGCTAATTATACACTAGTTCTTAGCAGTTTTTCCACTACTCGGTGTAACACGCAAACGACTAGTTTTTATAAAGCTTTGTTAGGAAGTAAAGCGAATGCATGAATGCATATTTAATACTTATGTATTTTTCTAATTATTAGCAAAATTGTAATGATAATTCAACTGCAGATGTAGCCTATGTTATAGCCTAGTTTACGCCATTATTTTACAAACAATGACGGAAAAAGTATACAAACTCACATGGAGTTTTTTATACAGCGAGATCAATATCTTGCAAAAGTTTAAATAAATTTCTATTGTCTACTAATAGACCAGGGTCAATAATTTTTAAAACCAAAAAATAATAATAGTAGGATGAAACCCATTAGAAAAGGAGGGGAATATTATAAAAATGAAAGGAAAAATAATTTACGGGCGATCTGAGGTCGGGAAGGGGATGGGGGTGAGTTTTTAAGGGTAAAAAACGGTTTATCTCGTTTCCTGGCAAAACTAAAAGTCCTATGGAAAAAAGTCAAATGGCAAAGTTGTAAGTTGTAGATTTACTACAGTAACATATTTTTTTTTTCACCATCGGAAAGTAGAGATTTCAACGAACTGAAAGCATACCAACTTTTTGAAAAAAGCTGATATTTTGACGGGTGAATTTTCGATTGAAAATTATAGAAAACATGAGTTTTAAATTAAGTTCCGGACTTTTAACATCAAGTCTATTACATAGTAGGTAGCTAAATTAAATTAATTTTTATTCATAATAGTACCTACTCGTCTACATGATTTACTTCTGAAAGACGTGAAGTTAATACCAATATAATAGGCGTGCCACTTATCGATTAGAAGTTACGATTTAAACCGCAAAACATAAGTATCTACTTAATACATTCTACGTTTCATAAGTAAATAAGTTGGATTGAAATTAAGTTAAACAAACACTTCTAAATTATATACTTTTTGCTATTATATATTCTATACTTCTAGTAAAGATCACGTGACCTTTGACGAAATTGTCACAAAAAATACTTTGGAAGGTTGAAGCTAATAGAAAATAAATTGTATGTCACATTGAAGCCTTTCAAGGCAACTTATTATAATGACTTCCTAGGTAAATTGGTTTTATTTATTTTGAATACTGTTAAACTAATAGATACTGAGATTTACCTTATCTACCTACTTTAAGATTTTAATTTAAGATAGTATTAACTTTTAATTTTTTTTTACTTATTAAAAAAGGTGTAGGCCTAAAGTAGGCATAAATTATGGCTATTTTACTGGCCAAACGATACCAGTTGCAGCAGCAGGTGAACCAGTAGATTAGACTGCATATTCCATTACTTAATCTTAATAAGAAGCGCCTGTTACTTTTATCATAGCAAAAGGTTTAACAATGTTTTGCTATAGTATCTGCGTATTTTACATTACAATGAATCATTCTCGGATCTTGGCATGCATTTATGTATTTTATGTGTGATGAAGAAAATTAAGTAGTACCAATGTATAAAAATTCATGTATGTAGGTAGGTATTTTGTACTTGCATACAGGCTGTTTCTCACAACTAGACCTCTTTGGTTGGGTTCTTTTTGCATACGGATCAAGTAGGTTAGCCTAGCTATCTCCTCAACTTAATCAACCATGTTCAGGAAAGAACTTGTCAATACTAGTCTAGAGCTGCAATAATAATCTAGAGCTAATTAAGCCACAGGTTTCAACACAATGTTTTCCTTAACCGGAAAAAGCACAATCATTTAGCGCACATGTTTTCATAAAAAAATATCCCACAACTTTCGGAATGAAAGTTGAGGTATCTACCACTACGCCAACACCGCTCTTTGGAAGTAGGTACACAATATTTTGTACTCCAAAAGCTAAATATTTATTATAATATTGTAATATAGGATAGTAAATTGCTTACTGACCAGTATGAAGCATTTCATCAACATGTCTATGTGAGTTGTGAAGTGACTGCTGTTCCTGACCCAAGTAGTCCACATTGATAGCTGTATGATCATGGCCAAACCTCCGACTGAGCAGTTGCTCGCGATCTGCAAGCTCTTGTTCACGTCTCTGCCTTTTACTTTGAAAACTGTTTAATGATGCCTGAAATAATAGTTATACTGATTTGCTTAATATTGTAGACTAATGTATGTGCCTTTTATAGATTCGAATTTTATAATAACTAAGTCAAGAGGTTATAAGGTGTTCTTTTCCTACTTGCACAATCAATGAAAATCATGTAGGTATGTATGTATATTCACCTGTAAATGTTTATTGTCGTATTTCAGTTGGTCCACTCTCATTTTGGCCATTGGTCGTTGATTGATTGGGGTTTTGAACACAAATATATCGAGTTTCTCACAATTTCTGAAAATGATTTTAGACGTTGGTATAAGATTTATATATACGTAGGAACAATGTATTATGAAGTTCATGATTAAATTATAATAAATAGCAAGTTATATAGGTGAATACTTACGCATTAACTGCATTAATTTTGGATTGAATTGAGTTCTCGATAGTTTCATAATTTCCGACATCCTTTTCCAATTTTACAAAAAGATCTGAAGTTTCTTGAATAAGCTGATTAGTCTGTAGATATAGAGCTTCCATTTCTATCAAATTATACTGTTAGAACCATTTAAATATTGTGAAAAACCGATAAAATGCCGAAAATAAATCGGAACCAAGCAAACACAGCTGACACTTTTGCTTTCGTTGGATGACGTTGACATATATTTAACTAAGAATGTATGACGTGGACAAAATTTGTCACTGTCAATGTTTTACCCTGTTTACGAGTGTGCGGCAAATACTGGAAGCACTTACCCTTCTAGTGTCAATTTTATTATTTCTGTCAGCCATCACTGTCAGTTGACGAAACGAACGAATGGCCGAACGAGTGATTCACAAACTGAATTCTTTGTTTTTTCTTGGAAATTGGAAAGGAAATCGAGAGAAAATTGCTTTCTGTACAATAAACACTGTGAAATTGTAGTGCTAAAGTGAGGAAACGAATTCAAAGTTGAACAAATACTCCAAAAATGGGCGACGGGTGTCAAGCTTGCCTAACGAGGGTTCCTCATGCGACTCTGATTGCCACAATCATGTGTTGTTTGGGCGTTGGTGTATTCTGCGGTACTATGTACCGCGGTTCCGCCCTGTCTATTCTTATGTTCGATGAAGTATTCCACTTCAGATTGATGTGGATAGAAGCTCTGCAGATGATATTCATCGTTGGCAGCGCATGTATGGCTGCGCTGGGCTTCATGCTGCTCTGTTTGGGTTGCCTCACAACAGGTGCCACAAGACAGAAAGTTTACCGGGCGTGGAGAGCGCGAGTCGGCGGCAGGATATCCTGTGCTATATTCATGATTATCACTTACATACTGACCTTTGTATGGATAATCTTACTAGGTTTCCTCGTAATAACTACTTTCCTATTCACTATATTCTGGAAACTGTGTTCAAAGCCGAAAAACATTGACTTGTCTACTTGCATTGATTTCACACAGTTTGATTTCATGTTCCCATCTAGTGTGAGGCAAGAAGACATGAGGATATGTGAAGCACATAAAGTGAAGCTGTTCTGCAAAGATTATGTTGAGAAAGCTGAATTTATGTTTATTTTGGCAATGGTCTCTTGTGTACTTGTGATATTGAGTCTGGTACATTACTTGATGTGTCTATCGGCCAACTATGCACACATTAGAGATCACGAAAAGTTCCAAGAACTGCAGGAGCTGCAGTACCTGACCAACCCGGACCTGCACGCCTCCAAGGATCGTTTCTAGTATATGGCCCGCGCACCTCTTCTGCGCTCATTAGAAGCTACCACTAAAATGTGACACAGTTAAATACAGTAGTAAACGACCAAGTGATCAGCTGTGTTCATTGGCATTTAGATACATTTAAAAGACTGACTTTCATCGGAAAGTATCAATTATTGTATTGGACATATCTAAAATGTTTTCACTAAATTATAACAGCTATTTTGACCACATTCCTCTCTATTATAATGAATGCTTTGTTGTAATTTTTCAATGATAAGACAGGTAGATGCTTATCTAGTTGTATGAATTTAATTTGTTATGACCTGTTATACTGACCTGGTTATATTTGGTTATCATTTTTACTCTATGCATCAATTTAGGTTGCTATTTATTGTTTTAAGTATACCTACACTTTGAAACTAGATTTATTAAAGCACAACCCAATTTTAAAATTTTTGGGCTATACTTTACACTTTGTGATAAATTTGTACTTTTTTATCACTAAATTAGCAGTGCCCCACGATTTGTAGTCCTGATCATATAGAATGAAAAGAAGCCTATGTAAGTTACCTGGGTGCAATGTTTTTTCATACTAAGTTTGATCAAAATCGGTTCCCATTACTTTTACATCGAAAATGTACACCTCTTTGTAATATTAGTATTATGTATAGACATAATTATAGATATAATTTATAAAGTTCAAAATAAATGTACAATAAGAAAGAAGATTCAACTCTACATTATTATCATAAGTTTAATATAAGATTACAGTTGATAAGTTAAGCATTAATGAAGAATAAGTACCTATTTTGTTTACAAGCATGTAATAAAGTTTTAGACTGATTTATTTTTCTATGATTTTCTAGATAAGTTATTAATATCCCAAAGCTTATATGATTTTCCGTCCAGTGCTTAGCTTGAAGGCTATAGTTCCAATTAGATTTTTTACTTCAAAATTGATTATTTATCACTCAAGTACTATTAAAATACACAGTTATTGCTAATGTTATTTAAGACATCCTGCCTCACACAAATAACTTATTTGCATCGAAGATTTACAATGCATCCAAATTCATACTTATATTGGTACTCTAAAATAAGAATGTAGGTATTAAGGTAATTTTCAAATCGATTTAAAATGAGAGCACATTTTTCCTAGATTAGTAAAATAATTGTAAATTAAAAAGTAATGAAGTACCTACCATAAGAGATTCTAATTAAGAATTGGAAAGCTTTGTACTAAAATAGACACCTGTAAGTTTAAGATTTTGATAATAAAAATATTCGTTGTCTAAATTTCCTTTTGTATTTATTATTTTTTTACTGAACTGTAAGACTTAGCTTACTTAGTTGTAGGTGGGTAGGACCTATTATTTTTGGGAACATTTCTAAGTATGTTTCTAAATAAAATATATATTAAGTAAGTACCTACATTGAACTGTTTTTATAGTGTAGTAACGTGTGCCTGCTACTATGTAAAGAAAGGAAGTACCTCAGATAAATAGGTACCCATATAGGCCAACATGCAGACCTTTGACACCTCATCATCGCTCGAGAGTCGTGGCAGGTCAAAAACAATTAGGGCCTATTAATCTGCGCAGACGACGCACGTGTGTCAGACGTACGGTCGGCTGCATAATTGCAGACCCACCGTAGAGCTCCAAAACGGCTGTTATAAGAATGTTTTTATCACAAGCAAGTTACTAAGACACCTACTAGTTGAAGTTGAAGTCTTCTAACTCATCAATTTATTAAACAAAAATTATTAGAATGAAAACGTTCCAATAATAGTCATTTTCGAACTCTATCGGGGGCTGCAATTATGCAGCCGACTGTACCTATCCATATTAGATACTATGCCATGGAATAGAAAATATATTCATAACATAAGTGTTACTAAGGATCCCTGCCCCCTTAGACAAGATTGCTTTCTATTAGCGATATCGCCAATCTACAGACTTTTTTTTATTATTTTTGTATTAAATTGACATCTAAGTTAACGAAAAGTCACTTAGCCTTGTGTTAGAGAAAAAAAAAGATAAATAATTAGCATCTTATGCCAATTTTATATAATTATTTATGTCAATTTCATACAATTAAATCTATCGATTGGCGATATCGCTAATAGAAAGCAATCTTGTCTAAGGGGGCAGGTCCGTCGTTTAAAGATTCTGTCGATATACTTATGGATGAGTAGTTATGTCGGCAAACTGTAACAATCGTAGTGTAGGACGATTATTAGGATTTAAGTATACCTACCTTTGAGATAGTAGTAGTTACGCGGAGTCCCTTAGGTCTCGCAAGTATACGGAGCTGACGGACCGTTTCAGGTTCGCCTCTTCCTTTTTTAGGGACCTCGGCGCGCGTCTTGTCGAGGTGTCTGGTGATCGGAGGGCTGGTGGCTTTTTCGCTCGTGGGGGGGTGGGTGCCAGCCTACTCGGAACGATGCCTCTGGGAGACGCGCTTGAGGATGTTTTTTATTTGTAACTAGCGACCCGCCCCGGCTTCGCACGGCTATATTATGAATGTATTATAAGTAGGTACATATTATAAAGATAAGATAAGAAATACATATAAACCATCCTCTTGAATCACTCTATCTATTAAAAAAACCGCATCAAAATCCGTTGCGTATAGTTTTAAAGATCTAAGCATACCTAAGGACAGACAGCGGAAAGTGACTTTCCCCCGAGCTTAAATTGAAATTTAAGTGTAGGCATAAAGCATACACTTTTTTAACGTCAATTTAAACGCCACTTAAGATTAATTAAGTAGCCTTTCAGTATTCGGGGGTTTGTTTTATACTATGTACCTACCCACGGTACCTACCTACCTAATGATGATTTTATTTTATTATTTTTCCTTTGTAGATAGACAGTAAGTAGTTACCTATACGTACCTAAGTATTATACCTAGTGCTAAACTTTTTAATTAAAGCTCAAGGTTCTGTTAATTCTGATGCTTCAATTAAGATCGGAAAAAATAGAGTAAAGTTCCATTATGTAATAAATAACCTAACAAGGTTATTTTCATTAAAACGGCATATTATTTATTTAAGTACCTACCATGTTTTTGTTTTTTATTTTGTGGAGCTATTAGTAGGTATATTGGTCAAACTTAGCCTATTGGATCAACGAACATATCAAGTCAGTGAAGAACAATGACACCGAAAAATTGGTAATAACTGAGCACCCACCTTCTGGAGGTCCGATAGAACCATTATGTCGAGTTTCACAGCCCTCTGATAGATAGGTACCTACTAAGGACAGAACACCATTACACGGTAGGTTACACCTCGTATTGTGAGAGATTTAACCCATCGAAATTAATTACTAATACTTAGAATACTTACCAAGTTCCTAATTAGGTAGGTACCTATAGTAATTACAACAAGGAAGATGAGTTTCAATTGTCGAAAGTCTGGAACCCAGTGCTAAAGTTATGTAGGTACCTACAAGAAGAGTGAAAAATGTTCATGAACCGATACCATTAGTTTCTCCTGTCGAGTTACGAGTGAGATCAGTGACGAGAATCAGCAAACACACGCGAAGGGAGATAGATAGTCCGATACGGTCGCTACCTTCTTATCTATCAAAATCTACCTGCTAAAACTCCGGTTCCGTGAAAATAGTGCTTAAAATAGCATCAAAATATCGAGCGCCACAAAATAAAACATGGTAAATCTTGTTTTAACAACTTCAGTAGAATGTAGTAGTAGTAGGTTTCTTGTTTTATTCCAGGAAGAAAATCTTAACACGAGTATAAAGTACTCATAAGTAACCTTTTATTGAACCGGCTCTGGCGATCTCAGTTTTTATCTTCGCCTTGCAGCTAGCTGTTTGCATGAAAAGGGTATTAAACTTGCATGCATTTCAAAGGAGGATGTTCTACTAAAATTCTCATGAAGCCCTCAAAAGCGATCAGCAGAGTTCGTCGACTTAATTTCTAGAGTTGCTAAAAACCATAAGTTTTATTACTATAAAATAAACAGCATTTGTTGGTATATCTACCTATAGGTAGAGATAACTTGTAAATACCTAATATCAACTTTTCAAATACTTCATACCTAGAATGATATCTATGTATCATCATCATATCAGCCACAGGACGTTCGCTGCTAAACATAGGTTTCCCCCAAAGACTTCCAGCGAGAGAGATCGGTCATATAATATCTATGTATAACACATAGGTTGATAAGTATATTATTAACTTATGTAAATACCTACAAAAACGTACCTACCAACCAACTTAGTAGTACCTACTTAATCTAATAATACCTATAATAAAAAACTCAAGAGTTTGTTTGTTTGAACGCGGTAATCTCAGGAACTACTGGTTCGAATATAATTTTTTTTTTGTGTTCTATAGTCCATTTGTCGAGGAAGGTTATAAGGCTTTTACATTTCGATATTCCCATACGGGAACAGGAGTTACGCAAGTAAACCGCGGAGCGCTGCTAGTTAAGTATAAAATGATGTTTTGTTAATAACTAGATGACTAAAATAGTACATTACCAGCTCCTTGTGACGTTCCCAATGGTAATTTATGCACATACCCACGTTACGATACATTTTCAATAAGAATGACAGTCAAACGGTGGACCGGTCAGCCGTTTAGACGTGCTTTTGATGTTTAGCAAACAAACGTGATTTGTTCGACACTCATCCTGTTTGGTGACTAACAATAATGATGATTTAAATATACATATCTGTTGCGAAATACGAGAAACATTATCTCCATTCTGTGTTGATGGCGGTTCAGAGTCTGAAGGCATCAAATTGTCTCCGGCCCGGGTATGTTCAAACTTACGCACAACAAACCACATTTATTTATCGAAAATTAATTGTTTTAGAGGTAATTAAGTAGAATGCTGTTCTGATTGTGACGTAATAGGTCATCAATAACTAGTTCCTAACACAACGATTAGTTGCATTTTAAGTGTCATTTAATTCATTGTTTTTCTAGTCACAAAGTAATTTTATTGTTTTATCAATATATTATTATAAATACATAATACAGGTATCTTTTTTACGTAATTTATAATTGATTATTCTAACGATAAATATAAAAACGGACGTGTCCCCAAACTAATTTGTGTGATAAAAATGTCTTTTATAAAAAAACTGTCGTTTAGAACAAAAAGTAAAATAGATTGTGATAATAATGTTTCGGGAACATCAACAGTTGTTCAAAATGGAACTGTCAATAATGGAAACGGTTTAGAATTATCTTCTAAAAATGTCATTGAAACAATACCGGTGAATGGTGTAACGAACTCAGATGAACAGTGTACTGAGATAGTGTTGCAAGTTTCCGTAAGAGCGGATTTGAATAGTTCAAACAATGTCACGTCAGAACCGATAGAAATGGCTGACCCTGTGTTGCAATCGGAAGGCGACAAGTGAGTACAAATTAACTACGGAAATTAGATATACGATCAAGGCCTTCAGTTTTGCCCAATTATTATTATTTTTTTTTTATCTTTTTATTCCAATACAAAAAACTTATTCTAGACAGAAACTAAAAGTGCAAAATAAACTCTTGCGAATTTTACCGTGCATTACCAGTGAGTCGTATGTAAACAAAAGAACAGGTATAATTTAAAAAAACATATCATACAACCGAATTGAGAACCTCCTCCTTTTTTTGAAGTCGGTTAAAAAAGGTTAAAAATCAGATCATATTAGTAAAAAGCTTTAAAGTAGGAGTTGAACTTGACAAGATGAGCGTCGCTCTACCTTTGACCTAGGCCTTTAGTACGAGCACCTTTTCCAATGTCCAATGCGCCTTAACACCTACTCATTGGATAACCTTTACGAGGCCAACAATGTTGCCTTCGCTGTTGCAAGCTATTGGTCAGATAAAAATTAATCTAACTGAAAAGAAGAGAAAGTAGATAAATGCAATTTTAAATACAATTTTACATTCACGATGTAGTATAAGTAGGTCTTAAATTTTCGATATTCAGTAGTCAGTGCTTTGAATTTTATATTTATAACTAGCTGTCCCGGCAAACGTATGCCATATACAAGAAAAAATTTATGTTGGTCGATTCTCAGAATACCTTACGAATATACACAAAAAATGCATACAAATCGGTTCAGCCGTTTCGGAGGACTTTGGTAACCATACCTAGAGTTTTATATTTGAATTTGAGAATTTTATATTAGAGACTGTAATTTTAAAGTCTTTCAGTGAAAATATTATACTAATAGCATCTACTAATAAATCTACGACTTTTGTTGCCGACTGAACATTAGGTGCTATTTAAAAAAAACTTATAAATAATCTACAAACAAATAAACACATTAACCTTCTTTGCGTCGCGCAGTCGGGTAAAAACAATAACATTCTCCCTAAACCTGAAAAAACCGTTTTAGAAACCATACCCACTTGAAATAAATAGGTATAGGTATACCTACTTGTGTAAATGAGTTTACGGTAAAATCAGCGAATTTATTAATATGTCAAGGTAGGTAAAAAAGGGACAAAGATGAATTAAATTTTTAAGTTCGTTAAGGTCAAGGTGTTTATACTTTTACCTACAACAATTCATTCACAACCTTGTAGACATTTACGGAAGCTTGACTCGTTAAAATATTTCTTTTTATTTTTACTCGAACATGTGAGGGTAATGTTTTTTCTGATAAATGTCAATTTCAATCGGTTATTATGTACCTACTTACTAGCTGCGCCCAACGGTTTCGCGTGGAAAAATAGAAAAAAATACTTAGTAGCCACACAGCGAATTCTGATAGCTACAAACACAGAATACATAATAGTAAGATTCTATAAACTACAAACTTTATTAGCCCTTTAAAGGTCGTAGCACATATATCAACTCATAAACAGAACGTAAACTTATCAACTCCGAGCAGTTCAGTATCCTTTGTATGAAACTTCCTACTGCAACGCACGGATCATACGTGGAAGGTCAAATACGCATTAGGTCAAACACTCAAAATGACAACACTAATCGGAATCGTAACGTAATCGCCTCGCCTCGGGACAAGCTCACGAACGAACGACGGAGAGGCGATACGTTTACGTTCCATTTACGAGTTGATAAGGTGTGCTACGACTATGACCCATATAGAAGTCATAATTCCAAAAATTGTTTCTTAGTTTTCGCCTACGTCGTTTTTGGTGGTGTTGTTGATTTGACATTATTTTGTGTGTCTTGTGTTAAAATAGATAAGGTCTAATAAGGTACCTATGCCCCAATTTCTTAAATCTTCTTAAAGGTAAGCCGACAGGAATCGGTTTGCTATTGTTATTTTATACATACTTACAAAGTTTGCTCCTATGTGTATATAATTTTCACATTATATGTAAGTACTTCTAAGCCTTCTTTAGTCGCATTACCAATTAGCTGAACCCCACGTGGCCCAGAGCTCACTCGCATATCTGTAAAAATTATAGTATTTATATTTTGCTATTTTTATATTGTATTGTATAGTAATATTGCTTAAAAAATAACAGAATTAGGTAACATTGCTTTACAAACTTACAGATTTGCGAGTGAGCTCTAGGTCACGCGCTAGTTCAGCTAATTGGTAATGTGACTGTACGTATATGGGTAGCACCATATTAAAATTTAAGTAAACACCTTCCTAATTATGTAAACAAATTATTTCAATGAGATTAAACATGATGTAACATATCACGGAAGTAACATATCATGGAAGGGATGATTAGTTATTCCAATAAAAGTCTTGAGAATAAATCATTTTAAAAAATTACTTGCTTTATTAGATAGATAGATAATTTATTCCTTAATCAAATGGAATATAAATATGTACCTTCTATACCTAATATATTTAAACGAGCAATTATTGTATCATACTAATATTATAAATGTGAAAGTTTGTGTGTGTGCGAGTGTGTGTGTATGTATGTTTGTTACTCCTTCACGCATAAAGTACTGGACCAATTGCGATGAAACTCGGTATCTAGATAGCTGGAGACAGGATTTACACATAGGCTACTTATTATCCCGATATTCCCACGGGATCGGGACTTATGCGGGTGAAACCGCGGGGCGCAGCTAGTATGTATATATGTGTGATCAGGATCCCGGAAACGGCTTCAAGAATTTTCGAATTTAAAACGATTTTCATGAAATTTAGTATAGAACATTTTCAAAATATATACTTATATATATATAATAGCTAGAAAAATATTCAAATACAGGTACAAAACTAAAGTCAATTCCAAAACCAGAGGGAACTTAGGTCATTGATAAGTATGAACAATAATATTTATCGTTTTATTTCGTACACTTGTTACTGTTATCTTGTCGTTTAACATCGTTTTTCCTAATGGTATTGACAGGTGATAGATAGATAGGTAGTTCTAGGTTAAAGAAGTACTCATGTGGTTCTAGTACGACAAAAAGCTACACTTTAAGAGGAAAGGTACCTACCGGCTCTCTCTCCATACAAACGTAGTCGACTGTTTCCTCCTTGGATAATGACACTAGAACAAATATTTTTGTAGCATAAAACTTATAACTGCCATGACCATGCCCCTATTACTTATTTTTATATAATATACTAGCTGCGCTCCGCGGTTTCACCCGCGTAACTCCCGATCCCGTGGGAATATTGGGATAAAAAGTAGCCTATAACCTTCCTCGATAAATGGACTATCCAACACAAAAAGAATTTTTCAATTCGAACCAGCGGTTCCTGAGATTAGCGCGTTCAAACAAACAAACAAACTCTTCAGCTTTATAATATTATAGTATAGATATAATATAATATATATGACGGAGGAGGTGTTCCATGGACTTAAAGAATATCGGTGACATCAGCAAAGCTGACGTCACCAATCTCATCGTCCACTTGACGACTCTTCGGTTAGTAGTTTTTGTAAGTGGTTTTTAGTTAGAAATATTAATGACGTCAGTGAAGCCGACGTCATCAGGTAGACCAATCTTCGATTAGGAGCTTCCGTCTTCAAATAGTAGCTTCGATGGTGCTGAGTAGAAACCGCAGGTTGTAGGGAGGTCCGCTCGGTCTGAAGTCTGGCGCTGGAATGGCTTTCCTACTGTTTTGCGGCTGTATTTATAGTGATTTTGTGTTTAAGTCAATTGAATGTTTTTCAAACACTAGAATCTTGTTTTTAATAGTTAAATTCAATGTAAATCGATCTATCAATTAAATTCTTAACTGTTTATTATTGTAGTTTAAATTAACCGTTAGTTTCAAGAATTATTACAACGAAATGAAAACATGTTATTGCAAAACAACAATATTGTTTTGAATAATCAATAATTTCATGAATTCTAGATGAAAGTTAGTTTTACCAGTCAAAGTTTAGGTCAATAATCATAATTGCGCCGATACGGCCATTCTGACAGGCGGTGCGCGCTCTGCACCAGCCTGGTAAGAAAAGTTGTTGTTTTGGAAGGTTATTTTAGCAAAAATTGTTATTGGGTCTTCGAAGGGTTTCATAGGTTCTGAAAGAAATGTTTATTAGATTCTCGAAGATTTTTGTAGGTTCTCGAAGATTTTTTTAGGTTCTCGAAGATTTATGCAGGTTCTCGAAGATTTATGCAGGTTCTCGGCGAGTCTAAAGTTTTAGTACTGAGTTTGAAAAGTTGTTGTTCATACTCACTGAGTCTGAACAGTTCTATTGGGTTGTCGCAGATGCTTGAAGAGTCTGAAAAATTTAAGTAGTTCCTCGTAGATTCTTGGAGTTGTGGAGTTTGTCTTACATCTGCCGATACGGTTTCCTAATTACCAAATTGTGGAGCAAAACAATGTTAGTGGTCGGGAAAATGCCAGTGATTCGATGAACTGTGCAACTATAAGTATTGCAAGTTGTAGTTCATTACATCAAGTGTGTTATGCCACAGCTTGATTTCGTATAGTTCTTAATCATTATAAAGTAAAACGAAACGCAAAACGAAGTTAGTAGTCGTGAAACTGCCAGTGATTTGATGAACTGTGCAACTATACGTATTGCAAGTTGTAGTTCATTACATCAAGTGTGATATGCCACATCTTGATTTCGTATGGAAAAAGCTATGCTCGAGATTTTCAAGTTAGAAGAATACTTCAGATCAAAGATCACAGTTAGGGACATAGTTAACGTGATTGTTAAGCGTAAGTAGATATTGCACAATGAGCTACGAAAGGTGGACGCTAAGACTGCTTAAGTAGCTCCACGAGCACATTATTGGGATAGACCACCAATGACTTTAAAAGACTCTAACAAACCTTGATTTGTATAACAAGCAAGATAATTGGATATCCTGAATTTCGGTCTGTAGCGTTACTTGGCCGCGTAGCGCAGTGGTTATTACACCCACACTGTAAGCAGGAGGTAATGAGTTCAAATCTCGCCGCGGTCATAAATTTTGGCGATGTTCTTTTTTTTTATTTTATTTCTAGATAAAAAGAAGATACTAAAAGACTGCAGGCTATGATTGAACGTCAAGGGTTCAAGACGGTTGGTAGTGGAAAAAGATGATGGAGACCTACGTCCCAGATTAAACAAGGAAAGGCTGATACAGTGAGATGGATGAAGTTTTTCAGTCTGCGCATTCGCTCGGCTTATTCCTGATATTATGCAATTTTGAGGTTTCTGTAATTCAATTTGAAATTAGTGAACGTTGCCTTCTAAAAAGTACATTGAATGTGTGCTGGTTTCAAATTTTCTGCAAGTAATAGTGACTTTTAGAGTATTTTTAGTTTCTGTAGGTTTAAACCATAAGGGGTTCTTCTGTGGTAATATGATACCTAGGTGTAGATGACTTGCTCTGAAATAAATACCTTTAGCGTTTAGATATTGTAGAATTCGTATTTAAGTGGGTATGCTTTATTCGAACTGATGACGCATGTTTTTCATGGTCTCGAGTTCATTCTTATTATCCAAGCTGTCCTTGGTGCATATTTTTATTTTTTATAAAACCTAGTCGTGTGGAAAATACTCAGCAATATTCGTAGATGAGTAACAGACGTCTTTTCTAAATATCTTTACATTATCATGACTCACGAGGATATCTATTCTCAGATTTGAATGTGGCGATGAGATTGTTCGATGAAATTTAGAATACTCTCGGTCAGCGCAGCTGTATGAAGGCACGAGCAAATTCAACGACCTTGGACTGCTTCTATAATTTACGGTTTTTTTTTTAACTAAGTAGGTACCCAAAACTTTCTCAACCCAATAAGGTGTTATTACCGTAGATAAAGGGCATAGCGGATCCAATCGATGACGTCACAGATGAATTCACTAGAAGGAAATCGAGCACCATGCCTACATGACTCGCCCAATATTACCACTATTCCGCATAATATTTTCTGAGCTTGAACATGGTAAGCGGAAGCGCAGTGGCTAGTTCCCTCGCTATAAAGATGTTCAGAAAAGACAAATGAAGAATTACGACATAGACCCTTGTGCTTGGGAGTCATTTGCTTCAAGGCGTCCGGAATGGAGGCGGTGAGTGCAGACTCAGATGTCTAAGTTTGAGGACGCGCAAAGGTGTGCTTTGGACGACAAGCGTGATCAGCTGAAGAGTAAGCCACCTTCAGCCATTGATTACAACTATGTAAACGGAGTTCTGACGTGTGCTTGCTGCGGATGAACCTTTGTAAACAAAATAAGTTACAAAAGTTACCTAAGGACGGACATTCGAACCACAAGGGTTTTTTTTTTTTCTAACAAATACCAGTCACCGAAGTCGAAATCCACTAGGAGGATGATGGTGATGAAGTGATGATGACATTATTCCCTTCTGCGGGTAATGGCATAGCTATGGTCGCGCAACTTGATAAACAAACGATGAAAGTTGTAGACAATTAAGCAAAGCCTTACTTGCAAACCAAGCCGAATGCTACACTGTCTAAAAAGGCGTGACCTACATACAGCGACAGGTACATTGACATGACCACATCACTTCATCTTAATGTCTTAGGTATCACCACAAATAACTAAATTCTTCTAAATCAAGTCTATGTACTAATTGGATTTGAACAGAACCTTGTTTTCTTTTGAATGTTAAGGTCATGGTAAAATACAGTGACTATAGACAGTCGACATAACCGATACCTCAACATCTCATTTCACCATAATATTCGTTCTATGAAGACATCGCTGGTAAACAGAACTCAAGTTTTATGACCCCTAAGTATCAAAGTAAGATTGGGTCCATGTTAAGAAAACAAAAGTAGAATAATAAATAGGAACGTTGGAGTACACCATTCACTATCAGTGTACCGGCGTGGCGTCTATAAAATGAAATTTATCTACGGTAGCTCTGTGAACAGATGAAACGAACGATCGCTATTAAGCACCCTAGCAGCTGTCAAGAATCGCAGATTTAAAACCCGTGATAACTAGTCATTTAACTATACTGGGACAAAACGACCGAAGAAAGTTGTTTGCATAAGAATCATTTAGTAGATGACAGGAATTTTTACTCACGAATCGCATGTGAAGCGGGTGAAATGAATAAACAACAATTTTAACGAAAAAGAGGTTTAAACTTTCATTTAACCTTCATTCCAAAGTTGTTTGTGACGTGCCTTAACAACTCTTTACCCATTGTTCCGTAGAGTGGACATTGCTTAGTTATTTCTGTCAACTTCATTGGCATGACGCAGTGGGGTGAGTGTTGGCATATGACTCAGAACCTGACTCCACGTCACTCATTATTTTGAAGCAAAATAAGGACGCAGTTAGTCTTCTCGATATTTAATTTTGTCTAATCAATAATCTGATTCACAAAATCTCAAAGGATCCGCGTGATTTAATTAGATTTAAATCTCAAAAATACAGTGGAAGCGGAACGTGAACAGTTCTGTCTGTGGTCGAACAAAAAGTGAAGCTGTTGCTAACTTGTTTTTTTAACACAAGATTGCCCTTTGTTTAAATCAAACCCAAGTATCGAAACGACAATATTATTTCGTACATCAGCAACACTGAATTTACGAAGTTTCCATGCACGATAACAGATGGCGCTTCTAACTCTGCGACAGGCATATTAACATTTGCGGGTAGTTTTCAATATCAACATAGATATCGTGAATCTTGGAACATTTTCATCACCTTGTCCCACGGTTTGCTGTGGAAGTCTCACACACACGACGGTGGAGGCCTCTCTAAAACGAGTAAAGTCTGGATTCGAGGTTAGTGAAGCATTCACATTGAAGTGCGTTATCCTACACCTAATCAACGAAGAACAACCTTCGCTTCTCAAGTTGTGATTACTGCTGATGTAACTCGGCTGAAACTCATAATTCTCGGCGAATTGTTGGGCAAAACTAATTAACCGTCACTGCGAGAACGTGGCGCATACCGGGTCGACCTCCTTCTGCGAGCTTACTTCCGATAGGAGCTGATTGACTGAAGTGACACAATCGATGATGATGAAAGTGTTAATATAAGACCCTCTAAGTAGGAAGAATCGGAGCTTTCTACCTGTAACAGATGAAATGGTCAATGTGGATCAGGATTGGATGATTGTAGCTTGACGTTCTTATTATTAAATTCAGCTGGTGAAACAACAATGGTTTAACATTTCCTGTACCACTTTCATTATTACTGATGATTGTGGTAAAAGCCCATCCATAAATAGATCAACTACCGATGCCGATGGTGATGCTGGAAGTTATTGGTGCCATAGGTTATGAAGCAGAACCCAGGCGGGAGCAGCAGCATGGTTACCTTGGATGCAACAGATGCCCCAGTGGTTACAGAGTTTGTTGGTTGATATCAGGTGGTATACGAGCTGATGAGGAAGTGGTTTAGGATCGGATTCCGTTCCGATCCCACTTCTGATGACGGAGGAGGTGTTCCATGGACTTAAAGAATATCGGTGACATCAGCAAAGCTGACGTCACCAATCTCATCGTCCACTTGACGACTCTTCGGTTAGTAGTTTTTGTAAGTGGTTTTTAGTTAGAAATATTAATGACGTCAGTGAAGCCGACGTCATCAGGTAGACCAATCTTCGATTGGAGCTTCCGTCTTCAAATAGTAGCTTCGATGGTGCTGAGTAGAAACCGCAGGTTGTAGGGAGGTCCGCTCGGTCTGAAGTCTGGCGCTGGAATGGCTTTCCTACTGTTTTGCGGCTGTATTTATAGTGATTTTGTGTTTAAGTCAATTGAATGTTTTTCAAACACTAGAATCTTGTTTTTAATAGTTAAATTCAATGTAAATCGATCTATCAATTAAATTCTTAACTGTTTATTATTGTAGTTTAAATTAACCGTTAGTTTCAAGAATTATTACAACGAAATGAAAACATGTTATTGCAAAACAACAATATTGTTTTGAATAATCAATAATTTCATGAATTCTAGATGAAAGTTAGTTTTACCAGTCAAAGTTTAGGTCAATAATCATAATTGCGCCGATATATATAATATATATTTTGGTTCTTTCAACTCTTACTTTCTATGATAATTAGAATATGAAAAAAAACATAGGGTCATAGTTATATAAAAATATTTGCTCTAGTGTCATTATTCAGGGAGGAAACATTCGACTACGATTGTATAGAGAGAGAGCTGGTACCCTATCCTCTTATTGTATCGAGACAAATAAGTACTACGTAGTACTTAAATATTTAGGTGTAACACAGAGTCTCTGGTATTAAAAAAGTGCCCTAGAAAGTTCCTTGTCCAGTCCACCCGGTC
Organism: Idaea aversata; assembly: GCA_907269075.1. Lineage (NCBI taxonomy): Eukaryota > Metazoa > Arthropoda > Insecta > Lepidoptera > Geometridae > Idaea > Idaea aversata. The sequence goes on from OU026084.1 coordinate 9,525,682, forward strand.
TGTCCCGCCCATCCATAAATAGATCAACTACCGATGCCGATGGTGATGCTGGAAGTTATTGGTGCCATAGGTTATGAAGCAGAACCCAGGCGGGAGCAGCAGCATGGTTACCTTGGATGCAACAGATGCCCCAGTGGTTACAGAGTTTGTTGGTTGATATCAGGTGGTATACGAGCTGATGAGGAAGTGGTTTAGGATCGGATTCCGTTCCGATCCCACTTCTGATGACGGAGGAGGTGTTCCATGGACTTAAAGAATATCGGTGACATCAGCAAAGCTGACGTCACCAATCTCATCGTCCACTTGACGACTCTTCGGTTAGTAGTTTTTGTAAGTGGTTTTTAGTTAGAAATATTAATGACGTCAGTGAAGCCGACGTCATCAGGTAGACCAATCTTCGATTAGGAGCTTCCGTCTTCAAATAGTAGCTTCGATGGTGCTGAGTAGAAACCGCAGGTTGTAGGGAGGTCCGCTCGGTCTGAAGTCTGGCGCTGGAATGGCTTTCCTACTGTTTTGCGGCTGTATTTATAGTGATTTTGTGTTTAAGTCAATTGAATGTTTTTCAAACACTAGAATCTTGTTTTTAATAGTTAAATTCAATGTAAATCGATCTATCAATTAAATTCTTAACTGTTTATTATTGTAGTTTAAATTAACCGTTAGTTTCAAGAATTATTACAACGAAATGAAAACATGTTATTGCAAAACAACAATATTGTTTTGAATAATCAATAATTTCATGAATTCTAGATGAAAGTTAGTTTTACCAGTCAAAGTTTAGGTCAATAATCATAATTGCGCCGATATATATAATATATATTTTGGTTCTTTCAACTCTTACTTTCTATGATAATTAGAATATGAAAAAAAACATAGGGTCATAGTTATATAAAAATATTTGCTCTAGTGTCATTATTCAGGGAGGAAACATTCGACTACGATTGTATAGAGAGAGAGCTGGTACCCTATCCTCTTATTGTATCGAGACAAATAAGTACTACGTAGTACTTAAATATTTAGGTGTAACACAGAGTCTCTGGTATTAAAAAAGTGCCCTAGAAAGTTCCTTGTCCAGTCCACCCGGTCTGTCCCGTAGCACTTTCGTAGCATTTCGCGTTGTAGCCGTAAGACACAAGTTTCAACATTTTAACAAATTCCACTTTCTGAACCTGAATGTTTCAGTAACATACACTGTTTGATTTGTTTATATTTGCAAATCAACAATAACAAATATCTATAAATATAACATTTAATTAAAGTCTTGAGTGACTGATAAATCAACGCTCAGCTTAGACGACTGATCTTAGAGATGTATTTGGAGGGAGTGGTTTTTTTGTTAAGTGTATAAATATGAAATTCAAAGTCTTCACTTAAATTAATTTAATATGAATAGGATAGAAAGTAGGATATAAGTTTATAACGTCTGCTTATTCTGTTTGGTTTTGATCCAATAAATAAATAAAAAGTCCAAACTGACTGACTGATCTCAATTTAAATCGCTGGTCCTAGGACCTTCAAAAATAAATGACAGGAAAACGAGTTATCGCGAACATACATTAAAGAAAAAATAATAATATACGCGACGAATTGAAAACCTCCTCCTTTTTTTTGAAGTTAGTTAAAAACATGCCCTTCGTCAGGCCTTAGTTCTTAGTTCATTAGACGTGTATTGTTTATTATATCGTAAAAAATGACTGGGCAACGTCTGATGTTATTTTAAAGTCCTTCTATTGTTTTTCTTGACCGTACTTTGGCCACACTTTGGCTATTTGTGTGGTAAACCGTCTGTAATATAATTAAATTAAAATTTTAATTGATTCATTTGCTGCCTTAGAATAGTAGCAGTCAGGGAACAGTCAGGGAACATCTATATTTAAAACAAAGTCGTGTTAGTTACACCATTTATAACTTGCGAAAGGCTGGATCGATTGCGATGTAACTCGGTATGTAAATAGCTGGAGACCAGGATTTACACATATGCTTATAATTACGATATTTCCACAGGACTTACGCGTGTGAAACCACGGGGCTCAAATAGATTTAAATATTATAACAGTATAGATGACTGGTGTCTGAAAAATAACATGTAGTCTTAAAAACAATAGATGAGCAAAAAAATCAAAATTAAAAATGTAAACAAAAGAACAATGAGATGTCAAATGGCAAAATACAGAAAAACACTACTTGACATATACTTTTGTGCAAAACTACTTATGAGCTCATTTTAGCATGACCCTAACCCTAAGGTTAGCTCTATTACAAAGGAGAGTTGAGAAATCAACAAGTTTTGACATTGGAATAGCATTGCATAGAACAAAGTAATAAAAAAACTGCATGAAGGGTTCCGTATTTGTTGTTATTTCGTACACATCTATCATCTATATACATCTAACGACTATTATGCCAGAAGACTTTATGCCAAAAATAATTTTTGAGAAAGAACTTTGTTGTGCCCTAGGGGTTATTATGCCAAATTATATTAAAACATTCAAGTTAATCCCAAAAGTGAGGTTAACACACGAAACAGTTAGTTTATACTAAAGCTTAAACTAATGGCATTTTTTTCGTAGATTATTAATATTATTTGCCATTTACCAACCTTACGCTTCATTGTACTTTATGAAATTTTCCGCAGGAACTTTGTGAAACCGCAGGCTGTGTATTTGTAGCCTCGTACTGCGGTTTTATCCGTGTAAAAAGTAGTTTAATGCCTTCGCGCTATATATGAAATATTTTTTTATAGAATTTTAAACTTTTCATCGCATTTACCGAGTTCCTCGACTTATAAACGAACTACCGAAATTGCATAATATCTATTGATAATGTCAGACCTTCTTCAGCCTGCCTCATATTATCTCTTCTCACGCAGTCGAACCTTTTCTATAGGACGTCCTCTTCGTCTCCAACCTTCTACATTCATTAGGTATCACTCTTCTAGTCACATTTGTGATGAGGAGAGAAGACGAATTTCCTCTCTTCTTGACATGAACAAACCAATTGTAAATTAAAGGCCCATTTTATTGAGAAAACTATCGACTTTGTAAACTAAAAAATCATTTTTTCACAAACGTCACTGTGGTTTTTAAAAATCTTATTTGAGTTAATAATGTTTATAAATTGTTTTTTTATAAGCAACGGAAAAAATATGATTGGTTAGGATTATAGTTAATGGGATTGAAGTATGGAGTACTATTATACTAGTAACTATTATATCTAGATATAATAGTTAAATAGATGCTGGAAAATCCTATTATATTTTCTAGATATTTATAATTAACTTGTTTTATAAGTTAATTAAATATTATCACAACATGGTCTATGTAAATAAATCTTTGCATAGAGTGGCGAACAAACAAACTTAACAATCACGATATACTTGTAGTCAAATACTTAATCAACAACTTACGAATAGGTTTTTTAACGTTTCTGAGTTATCTACGTTTTTATTGTTATAAATTCATTTTATTCTTATAATTCTATTCTTGTACCTAATAATGATCTCATCACGCGTAAAAAGTATTTTTTTAAATCTAAAAATAATATAGTTATATTTAAGTACTTACTTAGTTATGACAATTTATTATCTAGACGAGAATATATTTAAATATGGTCTATTAATATTGCATAAGAAAAACAATATTGTAAAGTGTTTTAGTTTTAATAGGTAGGTACTTAGTTGTTATAGAGTTATCTAGGTATTGCATAATTTAATTGTGAAATTACCAACAAAGGTAGTTTGCCGACTGATGTACTGTTAGGGTCACCAGGCAATGACGTCAGTAAAACCTACGTTGGTTCTGTGATATCAAAAAACATGATTTTGAAGAGATCGCAGTGTCTGAGTACTTCGCCATGCGTCGTGGTTGAAACACGCCGCACCGGCTCGGCCATCTCGCACAGGGTCAATACTTTACTTCCTACTACTAATTTTGAATTTAACGATACTTTAATTCAAATACGTCTCTAAGAATTATAATTTATTATTCATAAACCGCAACTTAGAATCGAATCCAGTTTCGATTCTCGATTAGATTCGTTAAGATGTGTTCGACTTTGTTCCTCGTTGGACTGAGTTGAAGGCTGATTTTCCGTGTTGCTTTTTTTTTAAATTTTTAAGTGTAACCCGTTTGAGAGTTAGTGAAATGTGTATGTGACTTCAGGTCATTAGCGATACCGGAGGGATTGGTGATGGACCCCTTAGCGCCTACCGCGCTTGCGGTCTCCACAGAGTTCATGGACCGGATCGGAAGCGGCCTTACTTTACTAAGGGATCATGGAAAAAAAGTTCAAAAGGTAGGTTGCTACCAATATATTAAATAAAACAAACAAACAAACAAACAAAAAAAATGTTTATAATATAAAGAGAAGACAAAAAAATCTTTATAATATTAAGATTTTTTTGTTCGTTTGTTTGTTAGTGTAGACTAGCAGCGCTCCGCGGTTTCACCCGAGTTACACGTACGTTCACGTCCGCGTAACTCCTTATCCCGTGGGAATATCGGGATATAAAGAAGCCTATGTGTTAATTCAGGTCTCAAGCTATCTCCAAACCAAGTTTCATCAAATAGGTCCAGTGTTTCAGAGCTTATTCGTTATAAACAAACATAAACAAAAAAATATTTGCTCTTTATAATATTAATGTCTGTGGTTGGTACCTTAAAGTTTTTCGATTAGAATTTGAAGCTTCATTAACCGTTAGGTATACGGTAACTAACTATTGTAAGTATTTAAGTAGGTCCATTTTTTATACTGTTAAATATTATTGATAATATTATGCAGATCGTGTTCTTCCGAAAGAAAGATCAATAGTTTTGACGAAAATAAAGTGAAAGATCGTAAGGTTGCATTTACTTTTTTTCTACCTCAAGGGCTACACAATCTACACATGCATAAATAAATTACAACTGCCTTGGTCAAAGAAACATAAAATCTTCACGGATCCTTGTGTAGGTATCATAAGCATTATGAAGCGATTTTTAGAAATTCACAAAGGATCGAGATCAACGTTAATCAGCGAGGTAGCCAAGTCAGCTAGTAACTGTATTTTCCTTTACAGTTTGTTTGGAAAAATCGCAAATTCGACATCCTAAAGAAATCCTTGAAGTCTGCAGTGAACGTCGTTTTAATAGAAGCTAAAGATTTGCCAGATGGACCGACTGGACATTTTTATTGTAAATTCAGGTGAGTTTAGTCCTAATACCATAGTCTAATGGAACATAACAGGGATTTAACTTAGCAACGGGCCAGCTAAGTTAGTCAAACTGTTCGTATTTTCTTTAAATAGACCACGGTCAAGTGATGCCGTTACAGACCCAAGAATATTCTATTTAAGTACTTACCTACTATTATTTAATATAGTTATGATACTAAAAATACTTATCTCAGTCTTGCGTGTCTTATGAGTTTATTTAATGACTCACAAAAACAACTGAATCGGGTAATTTATTCGTAATATAAACTTTTTATTTAGTTACGTATATGATTATTCTCTACCAAAACTTTATTAAATAATTAAAAACTTTTTAATCGACTTTAAAAAAGGAAGATGTTCTCAATTCATCGCGTATGTTTTATGTTTGTATGTTTTATCAATGTTCACACCGTACTCTGGCATAATATGAAGTCCAATTTCGATTAAATAAAAATAAAAATATGGTGTAAGCGATTTCGATAGAGAAAAAATACATTTAAAAGAAGAAACTCCAACTTGTTAAAGAAAAGTTCCTAGTTCTTAGGGTTCCGTACCTCAAAAGGTAAAAAAGTTACCCTTATAAGACGATTTCTTGTCAGTCTGTCTGTTTCAAAAGTTGGTTAAAGAGTTTAGCGCTATTTAATAACGGTAAAAGCCAAACCATAAAAATCGCAAGTTCTCATAACCGCACCGTCAAAAATTATGACGAGTAAATACGTCGCCGTTTAAATAAGTCTTTCACATTGTATAAAATGAGGTTTTTCCAGATTGTAGGCAGAATTCCTTTACGCTGTCTGTTGACCCTGGGTATAGCAATGAATGTTCCCACAAGCTTGGCCACAAAGAGCTATCGATTACAAAGATATAACTAAGTACCTACCTATATAGTAAAAATAGGTATATCATATCAGATTAATTTAATATTGTCTTACGTATGCTAAAATTAAAAGGGGTACATTTATCTAGTTACTTTAGTTCATGTATGGTACAAATAGACACCTTTTATTGACGTGATAACGTGTAATAAATTGGTGAACACCTGCACTCTCAAAAAAAGTGTGACGTCATGCGTTATTGGTAGGTAACCATAGAAACGTTATTTACAGTACCTAACCATAGCAACGTATTGAAGTACCTATGCAAAATGGTAAAGTCAACGATACAAAAGAGATCATATGACGTGGTCACGTAAAATTATCGTTCGTAAACCAACTTTACAGACAACCATTTTCTACAAATACCTACCTACGGAATCCTGCCTCGATGTGCAAGTCCGATTTGCAATTTTCCAGGATTTTATTATTTTAATTACCTAAAAATTTGCATAATTAAAATTGCTCAATTCGTTTGTACCTAATGAAGATAATGATAGTTGTCGTCATAATACTACAATTACATCGATATCGACTGTTTCCGTGCTTTATCACGATCATCAATACAATGAATGTCTTACATAACTCGATAGGAAGCTCATTTTCTTATAATTACGTTGTCTTCATTTGTTTGCTAACACTAATGTGGAAAAATACATCAAACAATAAATAATTTCCTTAGGAAATTACCAGGTATTCATGGTAACTTGCGGTTTTGTTACAATCGAACCGCTATCTTTGTATTGGCAAAAAATAAGCTCAAAAAAATGTTTTATGTGTTGTAAGCTCACTAGCTATTGATAATGGCGATGACGTCTGACCAGAAAAACATTAATTTGTGTGAGTTGTTGAGGATAATGTAAGCGGATATACCTACCTATCTACATAAAACTAAACAAACTAATCAATTTAAGATTTATCTATCGATATACTTTAAAAAAAACTTATAATAATACTGTGGGACGAAATAAACATGATATTTATTTATTATTTATTTATATATTGGTGTTGCCCGCAACTTCGTACGTTTGGTAGTTCTGTTTTATAAAAAAACCTTGCTCTTGAATTGCTCTATCTATTAAAACAAACCGCATCAAAATCTGTTGCGGAGTTTTAAAGATCTAAGCATATATAGGGACAGACAGACAGCGGGAACGACTTTGTTTTATATACTACTAACGACCCACTCCGGCTTCGCACGGCTATAATATGCATGTATTATACATATAAACCATTCTTTTGAATCACTCGTATCTATTAAAATAAACCGCATCAAAATCCGTTGCGTATAGTTTTTAAGATCCAAGCATACACAGGGACAGACAGACAGCGGGAGCGACTTTTTTTTATATACTAAGTTTTAATAATATAATAAGTAGTAATGATTAAAGAGAAAAAGACACACAAAATCTAGGTAACTAGGAGAGCTAAGAATCTGAAACTTCGCATGGGGTTCCTTCTAAAACGTCGTAAGCGCGCACTACGAAAGGATTGTTGTAAATTCGACCTCTAAAAGGAAAAGAAGGGCTGTTATTGTTTGCAGTTTATAGTAACTATCATGTATCAATATTACTTTTAAAGAGACATTATAAAATCCCCCTAACGATGTCTAAAAAGATTTCTCATAAGTGCTTACCGTGGTACACCCGAAACAACGAGATTCACGAGTATCTTGACATGCCGACAATTAACGATGAGATTAAACGATACAGACTCCTATACGCCAGAAAACTTTCAAATCACCCCAACCCTCTCGCCTCTGAGCTCCTAAGCTGTGAGGGCAAGCATAGACTGAAACGAAAGCAAGTGCTATAAACAGGGAAGACGAGGCAGTGGTCACGTTCTTCTTCATGACATCGACTCTCACAACATCAGCTTATGGTCTCTTGACCGATCGCAGATAGGAAGATTAAAGAAAAAAAAATAAGTGCTTACAATTTTTACACAGATAAGTCTCTAATCTATTGAAATCGATCCGTACATAATTAAAAACCATTAAAAAAAAAAGGGTTGTCTGTAAAGTCATTTTACGGACGATAATTTTACGTGATAACGTCATATGAAAACATTGATGGTAACCATAGCAACGTGTTGTCGTTGCTATGGTTACATTGTCAATAACTCACGTTCCCGGAACGTGAGTGACTTTGCTATGGTGAGCGATGACGTCACACTTTTTTTTGAGTGCTGCCGGTGTTTATCGATTTATAAGACGCTATCACGTCAAAAATTATAAGTTGTGTTGCTAGCTTTCTTTATTTAATTCATAAAAGTTTATTTTTTGATTTTTGTCAACTTATTTCAATGGTGGATAATTCACTTCTGTGAAGTTGGTGATAATGAAGTTGCCTCTTTATACGAAGGTGGTATTTACATATTTACTTAATGGTTGCTGGTGATTGTGTACAAAATTGGAAGTACAAGGACAAAATAAACGTAAATACCTATTTATTTTGTAAAAGGTTGAATTTACGTTGCACGTAAGTAGTCGAAGTCCAAAATCCTCAATAAATAGTAAAACCAACTTATAATTTTTGACGTGATAGCGTCTTATAAATCGATAAACACCGGCAGCACTCAAAAAAAAACTGTGACGTCATCGCTCACTATAGCAAAGTCACTCACGTTCCGGGAACGTGAGTTATTGACAAGGTAACCATAGCAACGTGTTGTCGTTGCTATGGTTATAATTATAAGTTGGTTTTACTATTTATTGAGGATTTTGGACTTCGACTACTTACGTGCAACGTAAATTCAACCTTTTACAAAATAAATAGGTATTTACGTTTATTTTGTCCTTGTACTTCCAATTTTGTACACAATCACCAGCAACCATTAAGTAAATATGTAAATACCACCTTCGTATAAAGAGGCAACTTCATTATCACCAACTTCACAGAAGTGAATTATCCACCATTGAAATAAGTTGACAAAAATCAAAAAATAAACTTTTATGAATTAAATAAAGAAAGCTAGCAACACTGCTTTGTAACTTAAGTTAAAAAGTTTTTATTTAACTTGCAATGTATGTATTTATGTATGTTTGTTCGGTTGAAATCTTGCAACTTAATTTCGATCTACTTCCCGGTAATTTTTTAGTTATATTTGTGGAAACCGCATCTGATTTATATTTCTGTTTCTAGTTTCTATTAATAACTGTGGGCGTTCTTATGCTAAAAAAAAATAAGACTTAATAAGAAATTTAAATTATTATGGTTAGTAAGTACTTAAATGTTACAATCATAAACAAAGAAGTTGTAAGTTTAGTTAGATTCGTATATTGGTATTTTTATTACCTACCCTACATTAAAAATAAATATAGTTTAGTTAGTTTTACGGGGCTGTTTGCGCACCTAACCTCTTCATTTAGGCCGTTGTACGTGTCTATATAAATATTTTCCTACGTAACCTCTGATGTCTAAATCAGTTAATAGGTTGTCAAGTAAGTATTTTAGGCAAAAAATAATTATAAATCATGTTACAGATTGGGAAACGAAGGCCATAAATCAAAACAAGTGACAAAATCAAAGCCGACGTGGTGCGAAAGATTCAACATTTATTGGTATGAAGATAGTAATTTAGAGGTCACAGTGTGGCATAAAGGCAAACAGAAGAATTTTATGGGAAGGTAAGTAATCTATATCTAAGCTAATATTATAAAGAAGATAGATTTGATTGTTTGTTTGAATTGAATAGGCTCCGAAACTACTGGACCGATTTTGATGAAACTTGATATGAGGATACATTGATTCATTGGGAGTGTCACAGGCTACTTTTTATCTCGATATTCTCACGGGATAGGGAGTGACGCAAGTGAAACCGTGAGCTGATTATTTTGATAAATTTGACGAATTCTGTGGCACGCTAGACAAACACCCACCTACGACACATAAGGCTGCGGTTTCGATATTCACCGACGAACAAACAATTATTAGTATAGGTGTTTTTTTTCTATGTATAATTCATTTATTTCCCATACCTTTACATTGCATAATGTAAAGGTGTCAAGTGTCAACATGTCAAGTGACTTTACATAATTTCATTTAAAATTAATTAATCTAATTTTCTAAAAATAATGACTTATTCAAAATTCAAATTAGGTATGGCACTTTATTTCTATTTACATTATAGGTATATACAAAAGTAAAGTATATATAAGTGTTCTATACTTGGTAGGAATAGGAACCCATATTACAAGCCTTGTTGCTTAGTTTGGGGCTTGATGGAAACTAGACAGTATATTTAATCTGACAATATAAATAACACTATGAAATAACACATAATACATTATATTATTACGAGTTAAACCAACCAACAGTCTATATCTTATGGTGAAGAATCTGGTGTTAATGTAAAAAAAATAATACCTAACTTTATATGAATATTTTGACCTATGGGAACGCCTTTCAAATCACACATGATAAATTAATTATTCAAAAGAAGTGTCTGTAGTACACATGAAGCGTATCTAATTAATTGGTTTATTTTGAGACAGTGAAGCCATTAGCCACTAATTTAGATTGATTATCGAGGGCGATCGGTAGTTGTAACTGCAGATTCAGTTCAAGTGCAGACTGGGAAGAATACAGTTTCAGTTTCTGCTAGTAAATATCAAACAATGTTATATTGTATTTTTATTTACAATTTAATTCATTCATATATCATATATTCTATAATATATCTAACCTTAAAATCAAGTTTATGTTTATTTAGCGTTGTCCTGTTAATTTAAATAAATACCTAGAATTTAAACAACAAAATCAACTTTAATGATTTAAATATTTTTCTTAATAAGTGCCAATAATAGGAAATTGTTTTCGAGTATTATGTATTCATACTTAATTCGTGCTTCGTTCCAAACAGGTGTATAATTGACCTCACTCAGTTAGAAAAGGAGAAGACACATGACATCTGGCAGGAGTTGGAGTGCGGCTACGGTTCTCTTCATATGCTAGTGACAGTCAACGGTACTGCCAGGAACATGACCTTTGACAACGTACCTACCACCACAGGAGCACATATTGCACCGCCTGCTGATGAATATGTGAGTACTTAATAAATAACAATAATAATATAATCGCCGGTTTGATGTCCACATCATACTTTGCCATAAAACTTGTTATTGTAAAGGGCCTCTACGCGTTGACTTCGGCCCCACCCACGCATGCCTTCCAAAGGTCCGGGACTCCATAGCCCCGTGGTATAGGACATATAACAAACAAATAATAATAATAATAAGTCATTTATTTCAGGCTACATAATTTATAATAGTAATTTAACGTGTTAATAGATAGCTTATAGAACTTTGTTAGTAGCACTTTCTATGACACTACACAAATTCATTCATAATTCTAATGATTGTTAAGTTGCGATTAAAAGTTTAGAAGTACTGTGAGAACAGAGAAACATACTCGTACATACAATGTAGGGAAAGTAAAATAAAAGGTGCAATGTTATTACAATTCATCAAAATCGGAGAATAATTATCATTAAGTGTTATTGCATGCGATTGAGCTTAAATAAATTTAGCTAAATTCTAGCAAAATGTTCAATCTGTTCTACACTTGGTTAATAATGTTTAATGTTGTGCAACCTGGGACATTTTTCATACAAAACCTTTTTCGTTGTTTTTATTTTCTGTGCAGCGTGGCACCTCTGTGCAGAATACAAAATAATTCACAACTAGACTGAGCGATTGTAGATAGATAGATATTATTATATAAAATACTAGCTGTCCCGGCAAACGTTGTTTTGCTATATAAAAAAAATGTGATACATGAAGAACCGCTCGACCGATTTTGTGCAAACTTCACATAAACCATCTACTAAAAAGTCTGAATAAAGCTTAAACATTTGATTTGGATAGGTGAGCCCGTTCTTGAATTATAAAATTACAACGAAAAGTGGCATTGATTTTTATATATATATAGATTTATTCAGTAAAGGCACACGATAAACAAACAAAGTAAAAAAACAGTCAATAGTCAAACAAGTATAAAGATATATAAAAGAAAAAACTTACAAATAAATACCTAAATGAAAATGAAAGAAACCAAAGAGTACATTATGTTCTAGTAAATAAATAAAAAAACGACAATGTTCTACTGGTATTTAGTTAATATAATTGAAATCTTTAGTTCAAGTCTGTAGTTATTTTTAGAGATCTGATATACTTTTGATGGATGTTTTAAACCGGACTTAGTTTTAGGTCGTCCTTGTGTTCTGTTTTTAAATCGTGTGCCTTGATTTTAATTGAATAATTTAGGTGACATTTTAGTTTTAATTTAATCAAATAAAGCAAAGCGGAAAAGAAAATTAATTCTCCTTGACTCCAAATACTCTACATGGTGAGAACGTCAGCGAAACAAGAAAAAAAACTGAATTATATACACAAAAAAATAACAAAACTTTTCAAATGTAAAGTTAAAAACTCAAATATTGAAAAACAAACGGAATTGAAAACAGATTACGTCCAACTGTCACTCTTTCAAGCCTTGTTCTTCGAAAAAAAAAACTGGTTGCCTGTAAAGTCGGTATACGGGCGAAAGTTTTACGTGACAACAACTGTGCTCGAGTGGAAGGGACGCGTGCCTTTCACTTTTTATGTCTGTCTCTCTCGCTCTTAGGCGGGCTAACCATGCCTGCGTGCCTCTCGCTCTCATTGTGAGCGCATAACGTCAGCGGAGCGTAACGCAGTTTCTTGAAGTGTCACCCGGCAAACCAATTTATAAAACGTTGTCACGTCAATACTTTAGTTAAATGTCTTAAAAGTATTTATAATTACTATAGGCAGTAATTATTTATACCGTTAATAATATATTTTTTATCACAGTTGCTCATAAAGTGGATCTTATTAAACCGCTTTTAGGCTCATAATGCAACGTAATACACGCGTGCGATAAAAAAAAATCCAACTAGTGTTGGAAAATAATACGTCATCCCGATATGTCAAATACGTATCTTACTGCTAATGACATATAGTAGATGAAACATTCTTAAGGACATCGTTCAAATCGTACCCAAAAATTAACGTGCCGGCCACAAAAAAAAATGTTTCTATCTTGTAGAGAATAACATTTTAAATAATGTTTAATAAGGCAACAAAGAGCTACGATGAACCATCGTTGAGTTATTTTACATTGAAAACCCAAAAAAATGCATTTTGTAGAGATCCGTTTGACCACTTCTAAGATATTACTACAGAAAAAATATAAAAATAAGTAGTAAATGGATAAGTTTTGTCTGTTTTTATTATATTTATATACATAGGTATATCCAATAACCCTTTCAGAAGTTATAATGGGATCTTAAAAGTGGTCAAACGGATCCCTATAAAATGCATTTTTTGGGTTTTCAATGTAAAATAACTCAACGATTTTTGATCGTAGCTCTTTGTTGCCTTAGTAAACATTGTTCAAAATGTTATTCTCTACAAGATACAAATAATTTTTATTACTGGCCGGCATTTTTTTTTTGTGGGTATTTTTTGTTAGAAACATGAATGATCTCCTTTATCTGGGTTATACTGTTTTGATGTATAGAAAAAGGTACCATCCAAAGAGTTTTTAAGCCTTGCTGGCTTAAAACTCTTTGTTGGTACCTTTTTTCTTCTTTTCAAAAGGTTGTCTCTAAAGTCTGCGAACGATAATATTACGTGATGACGTCTTTGAAAATAATTAAAAATTGAGTTTTGTTTTTATTTTGTTTTTTCTTTAGGTACATAAATATATTTTTTTTATATATTCTGTTTTTAATGAAACCCGGAACTAATATATTCTGTTTTTAACCGCCGACACAAAAACAAATGAAAAAAACCCTAAAAAAATATTGTATGTCAGACGCTGTATAGGTTAAAAGTCTTTTGCCTAGCCTTTCGGGAGTGTAATTAACAAAAAATAGTAAACATAACCTAAAATTCTTAAAAACTTTTTATTATTAAAATTTTAACAAGTCTTTTTTTTTTATTCGCAACTGTGATAAAAAACGTCGTACGATACACGTGTGAATTGATCATTCCATCTCGACTTTTGCCACGCTCGCGTTCCGCTCGCGCGTCATAAACCGCCTCTATGGAATGATCAACTTTCCACACTTGTATCGCAATGTACTATTAGTTTACTGTTTTAGTACCTACTTTGCTTTCCATTTTATTTTGTAATTAATAATAATTTAATACTTAATAGGTAGGTAGGTAGATAAATAGAACATATGGTCATTATGGTCAATGGTCACCATGCCGGACTGCCAAACACAGGGTCGCGGGTTCGATTCCCGCCTCAGACATGTATTTATGCTTAGATATTTGTTTGTGGTCTGGTTGTTTCTATGTAAGTATTATAAGTTTAAGTATATATTTACAAAAGAAAAGTATATAAGTAGTATATCCGTTCTCTAGCACCCATAAAACAAGTCTAGTTACTTAGCTTGGGGCTAGATGGCGATGTGTGGATTGTCCTACAATATTTATTTTATTTATTTATTTATATTTATGCACAACCAAAATAGGTGTCTCATAAATTTTGAAGGGTCTCTTATATAAGTATCGTAGTACCTTTCCAAGGTCTTGTTGTTGTTTATTTTAAAGTTTTTCTTTGTTAATGGCAGAATACATTTCCTTGTAGGAGTATATTTACCCTTGAGTACTATTAATTATGGTATTTTGCTCACTTTACCTTCAGTTATTCGTAAACATTAACCTTTAAATCAATGTTCGTAAACACAATATACAAAAACAGATTGAAGTAGATAAGCATTGACAATACCAGCACCTTACCAGTCTATTACAAAAAAAAACATACTTATTTTGTTATTTTCTTGGAGTTACTAGTTTATTTTAACTCCAAATTGGTAGGTAGTAGCCGAGCGCAGCTAGTAATTAAATTATTAAATTTGATTACACACTAGCTTCGCAACGCGGTTTCACCCGCGTAAGTTCTGATCCTGTGGGAATATCAAAATAAAAAGTAGCCTATAGCCTTCCTCGAAAAATTGACTAAACAACACCAAAATAATTTTTCAATTCGAACCAGTAGTTCCTGAGATTAGCGCATTCAAACAAACAAACAACAAATACTTAGTACACAGGGTTATTGGTAATTATAATAGCAAGCCGTTGAGGGCTACTTCTGTGCACCTAAACAAACAACTTTTGTTCTACGACTTTTGAAAATTCGAACATTTTTTCGAAAATTTTGAGGTTATGTTTACCTGAAAATCAGCTGTTCCTTACAAGGAGAGGTCAGTAACCTTAAAATTTTACTTATTTTTTAAGTTTCATCTACTGTTCTTGGTCTGAATTACCTTTGTTTTAAAAAATCAGCTGTTTTTCGAATTTACATAACCTCAAAATTTTTATTTTTTTTCGAATTTCCAAAAGTCGTAGAACAAAAGTTGTTTGTTTACGTGCACAGAAGTAGCCCTCAACGGCTTGCTAGTATAATTTCCAATAACCCTGTATAGACTAGCTTAGAATCGGTATGTTATAAAATCCAGTGTGTAATAAAAGGTATGTAAAGTAGGTATGTAATAAAATCCAGTATCTTTGATTTGAAGTTAATAGCTGTGCTAGAAGTCACACTTAGTATAGGTATAGATATAGGTACCTATACCTACCGTGGCTAAGTGCTTGCCCCTGTTTATGTATTAACACGTAACATATTAGATGAACTAAACAAAACAAACGTGTTATATACTTACCATTTTAATGGGTGCTAGAGACATACTATTTACCTACTTTATCTAGAGCTAGGTTTAATTTTCCTCCATTAAAGAACAAATAATGTTAGGCACCAAAAGTTTTGTGTTTTTAACCCCCGACGCAAAAACGACGGGGTGTTATAAGTTTGACGTGTCTGTGTGTGTGTGTGTGTGTGTGTGTGTGTGTGTGTGTGTGTGTATGTGTGTGTGTGTGTGTGTGTCTGTCTGTGGCATCGTAGCTCCCAAACGGATGAACCGATTTTGATTTAGTTTTTTTTGTTTGAAAGATAAGTTAGTCGGGAGTGTTCTTAGCTATGTTTGATCAAAATCGGTTCAGCTGTCTTAAAGTTATGGGGGATGAAAGTCAGGATCAAAAACCGAATGTAAGTAGATATACTCGAGTGGGGTATCAAATGAAAGGGCATGACTCGTACATTACAAATATCTATGTTTGATCAAAATCGGTCCAGCCGTCTAAAAGTTATGGGGGATAATACTCAGGATTAACAACCGAATGTTAGTAGATATGCCCGAGTATCAAGTTAATTTGAGTTTTTTGGCTTCGTTTGGATCTTTTTTACTTTTCTTTCCATTTTTTTATTATATTAGTAGCTGTGCTCCGCGGTTTCACCCGCATAACTCCCGATCCCGTTGGAATATCGGAATAAATTAAGATGTAAGCTATCCTATCTTTCAAGTTAGATCAAACTGCACACGGTGTGCAAATTTCATTAAAATCGGTTAAGTACCTAGTTTAGGAGTCCATCGCGCACAAACAACGTGACACGTAATTTATATATATTAGAGAAGATGTATAGATAACCTAGATCTAGACGTCTTCTTCTATGTATACTTAGGTAGTTCTAATATTTAATAGCTATGAAATACCTACTTGTAGTTGTAAAAGTTGAATATCTAAAGGAAAAAATTGAAAAAGAATACCTTTAATAAAAAAAACTGTTTAGGGTTAAAAATAATCTTCACTACATAGTATAAAACAAAGTCGCTTTCTCTGTCCCTATATCCATTTGTATGCTTTAATCTTTAAATCTACGCAACGGATTTTGATGCGGTTTTTTTAAATAGATAGAGTGATTCAAGAGGAAGGTTTATATGTATAATACATGCATAATATAGCCGTGCGAAGCCGGAGCGGGTCGCTAGTTAACTATAAATTAATAATAGTTATTGTTTACACCAAATTATCTGAATCATAAATCGCAAGAAAATAAAGAAATAAAATAAAAAAAATTAAAAAGTCCCTCCCTACAAAAAGGATGAAATAAAAAATTAAATTAAAAATTTAAAAAACCCCCGACACAAAATAATAAAAATAGTATGAACGTAAAAAGCCTAAAACAAGCAAAAAAAATGTATAAAAAGAAAAAGCCACAAAAAGAACAAAAAAGGTATAAACGTGAAACCCTACAAAAAGAAAAAAATAACCTCGAAATTATGATTCTACTACGTAAGTACATGTGAATTTTTTTGATTAAATATTGTCGCGTCGGGGGACCGCTCTTTACCTATAGAAACACCTTCCTAAGTAAAATGATATTAAAATTTCAACGAAAATGTTAAAGTATTAAGAATTACTAGTGATAAAATGCTAAAATAAAAATGTTAACATTATATTAAATTGACTCGAAAAAGAGCGGTCCCCCGACGCGACAATATTTAATCAAAAAAATTCACATGTACTTACGTAGTAGAATCATAATTTCGAGGTTATTTTTTTCTTTTTGTAGGGTTTCACGTTTATACCTTTTTTGTTCTTTTTGTGGCTTTTTCTTTTTATACATTTTTTTTGCTTGTTTTAGGCTTTTTACGTTCATACTATTTTTTATCTAAGAAAGTTCGAAATAGGAGGTCGCATTTCTCTGGTTTCATTTCTTTAATTCATTTTCTAATCTTCCAACTAAGTGGAATAAAAATAGTAGAATAGAAAAAGCTACCTTCGTAATAAGCTTATTTATTATAATAATAGAAAAAATAACTTGTATACATAAAGCTTATATGCAGATTCTATTTAAAGTCAAATATTGTATTTACGCGAATTTGACCTTGACTGGACCTTCTAAAATACTTTACCACGTGTATCTAAATTAAATATTTAGATACACGTGGCAAATGTAATTATACGAGTAAGATATTTAAGTAATTATTGAGATATTTGAGAACCTATGTGTCGAATCTAACCGACGACGGCTCCGACGCAGAAGGTTGCGGCTTCGATTCCCGCCGTGGGAATATATTCGTAAAGATTTAGAAATATTTATTTCTGCTTGATTTGGGTGTTTTTAATACCATTATAATAAGTACCTACCTACTTATTAACAGATTAAGAGTATACCTACTTATAAGTATTTTATTCGTTGTCCCATATTTTAAGCTTATAGTTGTTTAGTAGGCACTGTGTGCAAAGTTATACAATATTTACAAGTATATCGCAAAATTATAACACTAATACTAATAATGAAATAAAACGAACAAATTATTTTGTTTTTATTCTAACACACTGAAAATTCCAACTATGTATATCAATGCAAAAAGTTTTATTTTGTTTGTTTTCTCGCGACAGTCATTACAATCAAACGAAAATTTGCGCAGGGGCAGTTCATAGAAAGGCATATAACTAGACTGCTTCAATGCGGAAATATTTCTTCAAACAATAATTACTTTACTGATTCCAATAAAAACAAAAGTAATAGACAGTCCAAGAATAACACATATTTTTTTATTGCGATAACGGGACTACGTTAGAAAAAGTGGAGTACATTTGTAAAGCATAGACATACAAACATATATTGTATGGTTAATCTGAGTAATAGAAGTAAATTGTCAGTAAAAATTAACACTGCTGATTCATAGAAGTAGATTAGGTCACTCTTTGTAAAAACCCTTGCGTGATGCACTACTTGCACAAAGAAAGAATAGGAAAACTTCACAGTTAAATAAAAACGTTTATCCACAAAGTCATATCATTTTTAATGGGGAAGGTTAAAAATTTAAATGCATATGTCGTTTAAAGGAAAATTGCATCAAGATCACTGGTCCATTATCCATATCGTGACCATCAGCTTAACTTTATCTTGTGCATACTGAGTGAAAATTAGTGAACGTACAATAGTTATGCTGTGAGGCGTACTTTAAACTTCGGATTATGACGCATAGATTGGAGTTGACACCTTCGAGCCAATAAGCCGGTTGTCTTCATTACCAACAGAACTTTCCTGATGAAACCAGATTAGGTAAATACCACATCCGCGGGCGTAAAAACCAGTATCTTCATGTTATTAATTTAAAAACCATGAAATGTTCGTCATTACTTACCTATAGACGTCATTAGAGAATTGTCATTTTTGCGAATATTGTAAACATATTTATCTCCATTGTATTTTCTGCTAATGACTGTACTGCTACATACTTAGATGCACAAATACGTAGGTGGTAATTAGATTTAATCTACTTCCTACCTAAAGTTTTATGCAGTATTTCGGTATGGTACGATCAATGTCATGAGTGTTTTTGTAAAAAGTATAGGTATATTTCATCATCATCATAGTATTATCAGCCACAAGAGGTCCACTGCTAAACATAGGCCAAAGACTTTCAGAGCGATGGGTCGCATGCATAATATTGCATCTTAATTTTATGCACAAGGTATTGTGAGGGCTCTTAGATCTTAAAACATTGTGTTACTTTTAAATTATGTTATGTTATTTTCTATTTGAGTCCTCAAAACGAATTGAGGATAAAGAAATTCTTTTAATACCTGTTATTAATAACAGCTATCTCCCTGTAGTCATCTCAATGAAATAGGTACTTAAAAACTTGTTTTATTGCTTTCAAGAGCATTAAATTATGCTCAGTAATCTGCCATACGTTACAATTTGTCCGAATTGCAGTTCATTGGCTTCCAAAAATCGTAATGACGTCATTCAAAGGTCATTTTGACTTAATACCTACTTACTCTGCCGTTATCCAAGGGAAACCAGTAAAGCACTTATAATTTACAACGACAATATTTATTTACAAGTTATAACTTCTCAGAAACAACAAGGATGGAGTGTAAAAAGTTAAGATTATTTCCCAAAAGAACCACCGAAATATTACTTTAAATATTACTAGCGACCCGCTCCGGCTTCGCACGGCTATATTATGCATGTATTATACATATAAACCTTCCTCTTGAATCACTCTATCTAAAAAAAAAGTAGTTTTAAAGATCTAAGCGGTCAAAGGGAAATAGGGACAGAAAAAGCGACTTTGTTTTATACTATGTAGTAATATTGTAAAAATACCTTTAGTAGGTATATTTGTAATTATCTACAGAGCTAAACATTGCAGCCAGCCTTTTGGGCACCCTTTTTAAAACCTGTAACTGAGACGAGACTCGAACTCGCAACAGATAGCACTTTAAAAAAAAAAGAACCAAAACATTGAGCCCTTCCTTCCTTTTAGATTTTACTACTTTTTTAAGTCTAAAGGTCGCTACATACGTAACGTGATTTTTCTCGTGCCAGACGGGACGTATTTTTCTATGAGACGATGTCAAGAAATCGTCACGTCCCGTCCGGTACGAGAAAAATCACGTTATGTATGTTTAAAGACCACGGTTTATGAACGATGCTCGTCTCGTCTGAGGTTTTATCCCGTCATGTATGCAGCGACTTTGAGTCCCCTAGACGGACAACGTTCACAAATGTATGTATACTTAATTTAACATTTTGTTCCCAGTCTTGGTACCGCCTAAACAACGGGTTGTGCGAAGTAGGCGAACTGTCTGTGACAGTGCACGGAGCCCGAGGACTGAGTGCTTTGGGCATCAGCAAGGCGGACGCGTATTGTGTACTCGAATTGGATAACTCTAGGGTTCAAACGCATACTGTGTCTGGCACTTCGGACCCTACTTGGAACAAAAATTACACTTTGTAAGTATCTTTCACATTTATATGTTAATAGCTTTTGCCCGCGACTTCGTTCGCGTAGAAGTCGAAAATGAACTAATCACGTTGTCCCATACAAACTTTGCCCCCCCCTTTTCATTTTCCAAAATTCTACCCCTTGGGGGGTGCCCCAAGGGGTAGAATTTTGGAAAATGCTTTCCTATCAGATGCCTACGTCATACAAAGAACACACCCTCCAAGTTTCATGTCTCTACGATTAACGGTTTAGTTAGACTGTTCAGTCGGTCAGTCGTCCCAGGACAAGCATTTTATAATATGTATGTATAGACTAGCAGCGCTCCGCGGTCTCACCCGCGTAACTCCCGATCCCGTGGGAATATCGGGATAAAAAGCCTATGTGATATGTAGATACCAGGTCACCATCTATCTACATACCAAGTTTCAACTAAATCGGTCCAGTAGTTTCGGAGCCTATTCGTTACAAAGAAACAAACAAAACAACAAACTAAAAAAACTTTCCTCTTTATGCTATTAGTGTAGATGTAGATGACGATTAAAAACGTCATGTTTAAGATGTAACAAAAAATTCTTGCGATGCAAATGCAGGGCGTTGGATAAATACCAGCCAATTACTGGAACTTCAAAAAACTCTTAAATGACACATGTATGTAGGTACCTATTTACGTAATGCCAAATTACAAAGTGTCCTTTTACGAATAAGTAGGTAAACACGAGTGTTATTAAATTAGTGATTCACCATTCAATTGTCATTTGTTAGGTATATTATCACTGAAAACTCATTTGTATCGTAACAAATATTTAATAAGTAGTTTGTCTAATCCTAAATTCGATATTCTCGACTACAATATCTCGGGGGCCATTATTACTTATTTAGCGAACTTATTTTATTTGTCTCATTTTTTACGTACTAGCTGCGCCCCGCACAAGTCCCGATGTCACAAGAATTTCGGGATCCCCTAAACTACTACTATGTGGTAAACAAACAAAAAAAAATGAAACGTGTGCAAATAGAATTTGTATTGAAATATTACCTACGTACTTACTTTTTTTTTTTTTTTTTTTTCTTTTTTTTTTTTTTTTTTTTTTTTTTTTTTTATATATGATAGGTCAGCGTTTGACCACTATCACACCTGCCTGATGGTAGGTGTCTTATCTTCGAACTATTGTTTCAGTTCAGTAAATGACGTCACTTCGACGCTAGACATCAAAGTTTACGACGAATCCTTGATAAACGAGACCTTAGGGAAGGTGTCTATACCGCTGTTAAGGATCGAGAACGACGAAAAGCGATGGTATGCGCTGAAAGACCGCTCGAAGAAAAGCAGTGCCAAAGGAAACTGTCCTAGGATACTGCTGCAGATGTCTTTAGTATGGAACCCTGTAAGTTAATTTAACTATGTACCAAGTGAAAGAACATTTAGTCTTGTTTTTTTTTTAAACTAGCTGTCCCGGCAAACGTTGTTTTGCCATATAAAAAAAACTAAATCAAAATCGGTTCAGCCTTCGGGAGCTACGATGCCACAGACAGACACACACACACAGACACGTTAAACTTATCAGGGGTTAAAAATCATACAAATCGGTTCAGCCGTTTAGGTGTAGTTTGGCAACTAACACCGCGGCACGATTGACATCAATATTTATACGTCACTCAATTGTTTTGCCTTCCCGGCACCTCTCCATTAAAACTTGAACTTTATGTTATGATATTAAAGTTCTTATTGATTTGTATTATTACGAATCGTTTGTATGGTATGGAGTATAGAAAAGTGTTGTTTTTAGACATTTTCAGGCAATTTTTTAAATTTTTCTCTCCGTAAGAACCATCCTCGTACCTTATGAAATATTCTAAAAAAAGAATTGGCCAAATTGGTCCAGGCGTTGTTGAGTTATGCGCTTACCAACACATTTTGCGATTCATTTTTATATATAAGATTATAAATAGGTCAGCGTTTGACCACTATCTCACACGATAGTAAGTGACGATGCTGTCTAAGATGTAGCACGCTTTCCTAGAAGATATCTATACTAACTACGACGAATATACCTATACTATACGCTCGGGATTACAGACAACACACAACTAAAATCATTGTTTGTTTGTGTCTGATAAGTTATTCAGTTAAATGTCATATAATTTAAATCATGTATCCGATACCAGTTTTATTTTGCTAAAAAAATATAAACTAATTGGAAACTACTTATTTTTTTAGGTAGGTTCACTTAAAACAGGTCTAACAGCTAAGTTGATATTTAACAATCTTTTATTGCTTTGAATAACTTTCATGTAGGTACCTACTTATAATAAAAATAAATAATAAATATACTACATATAATAAAGAATAATTCTTACCTTAATAATACTTGTAAATTGCTCTAACTAGTTCTATCTATACTAATATTATAAAGATAAATAGATAAATTCTTTATTTCAAACACCATTTGTAAATTACAATAAATAAATAAAACAAAGCTTAATTCTAAGTGTTACAAACTGAAGAGTTTGTTTTAAGGACGCGCTAATCTCATGAACTACTGGTTCGAATTGAAGAATTATTTTTGTATTGGATAGTCCATTTATCGAGGAAGGCTATAGGCTACTTTTTATTTTGATATTCCCACGGGATCGGGTTATATCTATCTATCTAATGATTTATACAACGCAAGCAACTTTAACGTATGCTTTTCTGGGCGCTTACACTGTATGCTTGGGACATGGAATAGATGGAGTGGGCTTGCCCTGCACCTCAACCACCCCTCTCAGCTTAGTCAATAACGTCCAGGGGAAAGAATTAATTAAAACGTCTACGTCTGGAACCAACTACCGCGAGTTTAATCACGATGTTTTCCTTCACCGTAAGAGCATTTTTAAGAGGGCTATCTATTCCTGAATATATAAAGTAAGATAGATAAGGTAGGTAAGGTAGGTAAGTAAGATAGTTGTAAAGATTGTAATAAATAAATAAATAAATAAATAAGTCTATTATGTTATGTACAAAAATAAATTGGTAAACTGTGGTTTGTCTCTCTTTAAAAACATATTTGTAGATAGAGTTTGAACCCAGTGTAATGACGTTAACCTGCAAAAACTACCCACGTTAAAGCCATGTTTTATATAAAAAATAAATACTTCGTCATTTCCGGATGTAATAAACCACAGCATACATTTATCTTAATTAAAATACCTAATGGAAACGACCTAAAAAGTGTTAGACAGTGAGTACTTTTCAAATTGGTTTATCTCTCTATCTCAATTTCAGGTAAAAGCTTCTCTCAGAGTATTAAGTCCTAAGGAAGCCAAATATACGGAAAAAAAACAGAATAAATTTAACATACCATTGATATACGGTAATTTAAAATTCATCAAGGATATTTTTACGGCTGTGTGCCTCGCTAACGAACATTTGAAGTAAGTACTTTAGATAAATAACAATTAAATATTGCAGGACATAGCGTGTTATGGTGACTAGGTAATGGCTTGTGGTATAGTGGCCAGAATACTTAAAATCAATTTTTTCAAAAAATATTTTTTTATATAAGTACTTAATATTTATACTGAAACACCCAGATAAAAACAAATATATGCACATAAATATTTGAAGCGGGAATCGAACCCACACCCTTCTGTGCCGTGCCACAGAAGTCGCCGTATATTTCTATACCTACATTAGTTACATCATGATAACAATATGTTTATTTAAGCAAAAATAAAGAAACTATTATAGACTCTACTATCATAGGTCTTTTGAATCAAAAATGGAGGTAAACTTGTATCAAAAACAAGCTAGTGTAGGCGTATATTAAAATCAGTAAACCAGATTTAATTAGCACAAAATTATGGGCATGTAGTATTAGATGTTTCCTCAGTCATTAACATATTTTTTGTCTAATAAGTATGTACTAAAATTGCTAAAAATCGTGAACTATTTAAATACAAAACGGAGTTTATTTATAATCGAGTGCGTATAGGTCGATCAAATAAGACTTCGTACCTACATAAATAAATATTTTAAACTATCTAATCAGACTATTGTGTGCATAGTGCATTGTTTACTAAATTAAGGAATTCACTTAACACCATTACAGCTGTCCTAAATGTATTGTATTCATAAGCAAGCAAAAGTACATAAGTGATTTTAACTGAACTGTCTATTTTAGGCACAATTTGTCAATTCAAGAAATAAGTACTTAGGTAAATAATTACTAGAATAATAAGTAAGTACAGTCGGAATACCAATTAGCTGAACCCCACGTGACCCAGAGATCACTCGCATATCTGTAAAATATAGTATTTACACCCATTTTGTTATTTTTTTATATTGTATATTGTATTTTAAAGTATACTTCTTGTTTAAAAAAACAGAATCCGGTAACATTACTTTACAACCTTACAGATGTGCGAGGCACGTGGGCTTCAGCTTATCGGTATCCCAACTATACATTAATAAGTGTAGATAAGCTACATTAAAAATAGCAGTCGAGTGCTTAGCAGGATTCCGTTCTCATAGCTCGTTTGATAAACTAATATAATGTGAATAAAAAGTTGACAGCTATTAAACCTATAAAGTAGGTATAATAATGGGTTTGTTAGAAGTATCTTGGAGTCGATCAATAATAGTTACCTATTCAATTAAGACTACACGTAGGTAAGCCTAGTTTTATTAAGATATCAATTACCACTATACCAATTCTTAGAAGAATGATTTAAACAGACCACAGACTTCCTCTATAAATCTAGGAACTTTAATGTACCTCATCTATCCGACACTCATGTGTCTATTGGTCATTTTCAGATATTTGTTTGAATGGGACAACAGAGAGCTGTCTGCGCTCGCGCTGGTCGCGTGGCTTACTTTCTGGCTCTTCTTCCAAATGTGGATGACTCCACTACTACTTCTAGTGCCATTTGTATATTTCTGGATACTAAGGCAGAGAATTGGTAAGATATTAATGAAACATCTTAATTTTGATCAAAATTATCTATTATGATTGGAAGAAAAGAAAAAGACCCGTGAAAAGACTTGAAAATTCGATATGAAAAAAGAGAGTCATATAAGGGTTCCTTTTTTATTTATTTTTGGGGTTCCTTTTTTTAACATAAAAGCAGGAAGTAGGAAGGGAGGGATGGAATAAGTAAAAAAAGGGGAAGAGGTGACATCTAAAAAAATTAAAGATGCACAGTGGATTGGAAAAGGGAGAAGCTGACTTAAGCAAAAAATATGTTTTTTGTTTCAGATATAAATGCATTAGTTCCTATACAAAATATACAATATATAAGTAGTGCTTCAGACGATGAAGACAGTGACGAAGATATTGAATCGACAAAAGTATGTTCTTTAAATATTTTTACCTAGATACAAGTCAAATATATCAGCAGAAAAAGCAGCTGCCATAACTCTCTTTGCCTACCCTACCTAGTATTTATGCTGTAGCTAAATCAGTTCTTTTCAAAGATTGCCTGGAAGAAATCACTTTTTCAGCGACAAAGTCCATCGACTTATACTTTTCTCTGTTTGAAAAATAACAGTTTTTTACATGACAGTAAACACGCTTCAAACTTGACAGATGAAATATGCAAATTTTTACTTGACCGTTTATAAAGTTGGACTCATGCGAAGACTTTGCATCGATGTTTTAAAAGTGACTCATGGGAAGAAACGTTTCTAGCTATTACTTTAAGTATACCTATCGTGTTCTATGTGTCTTACTGCGTTTTGTACAAATAAAGTTCTATCTAGGTATACTTAATAATCCTTAATTATTGTCATGTTATACAGGATGAGAAAACTCTCAAAACTCGCTTAAATGGACTACAAGATCTGACATTTACAATAAAGAATGGAATTGATTACATTGTTTCCCTATTGGAGAGGATAAAAAAGTAAGTAAGACTTTCAAGGCCGTAAAATAGGTGATCAAACAAACTTACAATCAAAGTGAAGTTCGATTAATTCGTTGCAACTCCACTTCAGTGACAATCATTTTAAAAGGTGGTGTTTTGCGTTTGTGAAATTGTCCGTGGTTGGTATTGGACGTACCTAATTATTTTTACTAATGCGCAAAATACCACAAACCTCGAGTTAGTGTTTCGCGTAAGTATACAGTTTTATGTGTCAAAAAGAATATTATATGAACACGTTTCGTTCAAAAAGTTGTTAAGTTCTTAAGTTAGTTTCAATCAATATAGATGATAATTATTATTTTTCAGTTTGGCGAACTTTACGGTGCCATATTTAAGTTATTTGGCGATGACTGCGATGATTGGTCTCTCTGCTGCTTTGTATTTACTACCCATCAACTATTTGTTCATGGCTTTGGGTAAGAATAAAATAATTATTAATTTAAAAAGAAAAATAGTCAAGTGTAACAAAACGTAATTTTTACGAAATAAAAATAAAATAAAAATAATTGATATAATTATAATGATTTTGAATATTATTATACTACACTTAAATAGTAATGGATTTAATTTTTATTTATTAAGAGTCGTATACTTTCCGACTACAGGACAAAGGCCTCTCTACCTTTCTTCCATTGATCGTGATCTTTAGCTATTGCACATCAGTAATTCCTTTAAGAGTCAAAATCATCCCACCCGCCATCGTTGCCTACTTCTTGTTTATTTTTATTTACTTTTCGTTTATTTTTTCAGGTATTTATAAATTTACAAGGAAAGCAGTAAATCCAGATAGAATACCAAACAATGATATTTTGGACTTTTTATCGAGAGTTCCCGATGATGAGACTGTGGTAAGAAAAGAATATGTATTCTCTTAAATATATTTTACTAAAAGATAAATAACAACAATAACTTAATTGCCTTTAAAATTCATATCAATTACATTTAAACGTTTAATGATAAAATAATCATCTTAACAGGAAAATGATGAATTTACTTGTGATGTGTTTTACAAACTAACGAAATTTATTTATATGCGACTTGAAAAGAGAGTTGTTTCACTTTTTTTACAACTGTTTTTTACGAAACTTTAGTGATTGAGACCTCGTTACGATTTATGATGGCTGGGGGCTCTATTTTTGAATCGCTCGTGTGACAAAGCTTCGTCGTATACGCCTACAAGTCACGCTCGACTTCCAAGTCGCATGACACAAATTTACTGTATTTTTTAATAGTTCGTCGTCGAAATTTAAAATGTCAATTTTTATTCGTTTTACGCAGTTATTTGAAAAGCGGTAATTACCAGCGGACATCCGAAATTATCCCAAAAAATATAAATATTTTTCAAAGACCGTTTCCGAATGTTTGACTATGATTGTTTGATGTTTATTCTACCACTCGCCTGTCGGCGACGAGTGGTGGAGACCACTCGTTACGATGGAGCGATTCAAAAATAGCGAATTTCCGATGTCAAACGAATATCAGTAGAAATCGAGCGCTCGACGCGGGGCGAACGATTCAAAAATAGGGCTCCTGGTAGGTCAGCAACCGACGGTATTTTTTCCCTCAAGCCTATTCGTTCTAGTGGCTATAATAGTAACTACTAAGATTTTTTTCACCTTTCAATGCGACAACTGAGATTTTTTCCCATTAGTGAAAACGTAATTATTTATTTACTTATTTATTGCTTTTTTTGTTTCAGAAACAATGGCGTGAGCTTAAAGTTCCAGAACCTAATTTGAGTAGGAATGGATCGAAAAGCCGATAAAATATGTCGACAATCATGTTAAAATGTGCCATATCTCACTCAATAGCTTATGAAAAGACAATCTCCGTTGTAATCTCTATTGTAGATATTAGATAGGTATACTAAGCGGCGTGTAAGATAAAAAATGCGTCTGCAGGACGACTTTGAATCGTAACGGTACAGTAGATATTATTTGCGGATTTGTAGTTCGGATTTTGAACTGATGCAGCGATGCCTTGTCTTTTTTCACCACTGCGACGCCATTTTCTGCAACTTCCGGTCGCTTTTAAAACAAATGTAGCGTATATCTAGGTACCGTTATCATGTGTTAATGTACTTACTACCTCTATGCTGAACCAATGTTCATCTTATCTGCTGCAAGGTATATTAGACTAGTTACCTGTACTTATATTCATACACTGTATGCACCTATAAATTATTAGCGGTCCACAAATTATGATCCTGTTTCAATAAGAAACAGATTTTCCATTATTTGTGGCTTTTCCTGTTCTTTCTCTCATTTTTGAGAAAATAGAACTTTAATGTTAAGTACAAAGTTGTGGTTCCAGGAAAGTTAAATTTAAGACTTTAAAATGTGATGTACTTACTTAGTTAACTCTAGGTAATTAAGTTTAAAATATTTTTTAATAAACTAAGACATTTTATTTATTTTCTTTGTTTTATTCACCTTCTACGAAACCAAACTATTATGATACAAGTGTTTCTACGAATTATCAAGTAGTTCTAGTAAACTTAATTATTTTTGATACCTACCCATAGACACTGTCGGCGTATAGGTACTTACAAGCATCTTCTGTCCTTATTCGCACAGCAATAGGGAATGGAATCAGTTGCCTGCGTCTGTCTTTCCTGACCTGTACAATTTGGGGGTTTCAAATCGCCAGTGAATAGGAATAACCTACCTTCTATAAAATCTGTATCTTCTAGAAAAGCGTGCAACACGTTAGACCGCATCGTCACCCACCATGTAGTTATTTCGTAGTGGGATGCCTACTATCGCACTTAACCGAGTTCAGTTAACTTTTTGTCGTTAAAAGCTACCTTTTATCATACAAATCATGTGCTAGGCCATTAGGGCTTGGTGCTGAAACGGTTTTATGAATGGTGATCCCTAGTTTTTCATATTGCTAATAGGTTGAAGATATATAGGTATCAAGTCTAGTATATAAAAAGTAGGAGTTTTAGGCTTGGACACAAATTCAATAGAGTTAGGCACGTTTATTTTATTAAAACTATCACAATAATTCAACGGACACTTTAAATCTAAGACTACGTTTGTACTGTAATATTCTCTTTCCACAATTTCTATGTCATCATCATCATCATCATCATCAGCCGGTGTCAGTCCATTGCTGGACGTAGGCCTCTCCCAAGATACGCCACTGAGCCCAATCTTCGGCTCTTCTTTTCCATTCACTGCCCACCGCTTTGCGTATTTCTATGTAATAATATCAAATTACTTAGGTAATAACTTACTTACACAACTTTAAATAACTTTAGTAGTAAAAATAACAATGTTTTTTTTTAATCGTAAAATTAGGTATTGTAATTTTATATACTCGTAGTATTGTTTGGTGATGGTTCAGGAACGTTAAGCTCTTTCCAATCGTTCTGTAAAATAATATTAGTCATTAAAAATTTGAACTAAATATAAGAACAAAAGTCAAATATGTTGAAATGCACTCAATAAAGTAAGTATTAGAAACCGATCAAATAATGAAATTATTCTTAGACAAGTTTTAATTTAAAACAATAGTTTTACAATTGGTAGAGTTTTTTGGGTTACTAGAAAATTATGTGGATTGCGTTAAAGTCTTTTGTATGATCGATTTTACCTTTGGGTTATTCTAATTAAAAATTGTAACAGGCATTATCACTACATAGTATCAAATAAAGTCACTTTTCGCCGTTCCTATGTCCCTTTGTATGCTTAGATCTTTAAAACTACGCAGCGGATTTTGATGCAGTTTTTTTAATAGATAGAGTGATTAAAGAGGAAGGTTTTTAGATATAATACATGCATAATATAGCCGTGCGAAGCCGGGACGGGTCGCTAGTTTATTATAACTACTAGTTATTCTTACATCGTATCTACAGACTGTGCAGCGCCCGCAGCTTCTACAGTCTTCTCGTGACCATGGTCGGTGTAACTCGACCGAGACATCGGTTAAATATTAGAATAACTAGTAGTTATAACACTATCGCGACCCGTATTTAAAGAATGAGTAAAAAGTTAGTGTAAGAAGTATTGTATCAGGCATTTTGTTAGTATTTTATTGTTCTTAAATGAGAAGGATTTAGATTTAGGTGTATAAAAACATGAAATAACTCACCAATTGTTCTGTATCTGGTATCCTTGATAGAAAATCTATCAAGTCGTTGTTGAGTATTCGATTCGGGTTCATGTATTTTCTTGAAAATTTATAAATGCCTGAAAAAAGTAACGTCTTAAATTAAGAAAATGTCATGAAAAATAATTAGAAATTTTAAATCTTGATCATCGAAATAAGAAAATCAGCGTAAAAACCAAATCAGGGTAACTCGTAAGATGATCATAAAAATTACATAATCAAATATTTTTTGTGAGAAAACTTACCAAACATCATCATAATGTAGTTGAAGTTGATTAAATAGAGTCCTACTGACGCACCGATTAGTAACACCATCGTCAAGTAACTCAGAAATGGTACTTTAAAACTTGCTAAACTGAAACAATATACAAGAAAATGTCAAATTGGGAAAATTGAATATCAACACATTTTAACTTAGCGGGAACACCTTTCCTTTCAATAGGTCTTTCGAGCTCAGAAAGGACCGAGGCCTTGTACGTGTACATCTTTGTGTCGTTGTATATAAAATACCAATGGATTAAAACACGCAAGAGAATGAGATCTACTTTAGAAAAACTCTTATCAAATTGTAGTAATGCCATTTTTAGATACCATTAGATATACCCCGCGCAGCGAATGATGTGCTCTGCGGTAAGTAAAAGGAGTATTCAGAACTCGATATTTATATGAAAATTAAGTTCTGCGCATACCGCTTCTACTTTCCATCAGAGCTCAACGTTCGCTGCGCGGGGTATACCTAAAATAAAGGTTTTGGTATATTTATAAATAAATATTTCAGGACATATTACACATCGCCATCCAGCCCCAAGCTAAGCAACTTAATGCTTGTGTTAACCTACTATACCTACTTTTAAAACTGTGATTTTAAAGGTGCTTTTTAGATTGTAAAAAACCGACCAATCACGTCGGCCGTTTGCCTTCCGCCACTATGCCATACGTAAGCTGATAGGAATCAGGCTGTATGCGTATAGACTAAGTTAGGCCTCATGAGTCGAATAAAAAGACAAGTACCGTCAACACAGTCTCTCACTTCTATAGCTATGTTAAGATACTCACTTATACATTTTTTCAGCAAGAGATGCCATGTACTGAATTCCATCCGTGATAGTGATCGTCATTTCAGGTATCTCCGTAAGTCTATTCGATAGTTTCTTTTCACCATTTTTGCCATTAGCTTCATCTACGACTCCATAATTTCGCATGAATGATTTTTCCTCTATAAAAAAGTATGAATTCGAAATTTAAATAAGCGTTTTTCTTACATTTGCACTCCTCAAGTTATAAAACATCGAAAAATGTTACTTGTGCGATTTAAGTTTAATCTTGGAATAATTTTAATCGAGAGAACGTCATACAAAAATAAATCTTTACTGGAATTTGAATTAGGATTCTTTTTTTTTTTCGTTTGTAATTAATGGCTCTAAGACTATTGGACTGATTCTTTAGAAACTTGGTGTGAGGATACGCATTTTTTTTTTCAATTATGGCTTTTACATAAAAAGGTAGGTACTTACGATGATGTCTACTGCTGATCAAGAAGTAAAAGAAAGGAATTAAAAGCAGAAGAGGAGTAGCCCAAGGTCGAAAAAAGTACCAGAATATTAGCCAACCAGCCAGAACAACAGCAGAGTATTCCATATTTTCCCATTCAAAAAGTTGTCTAAGAACAAAGTATACAATTAGTTACTCTATTAACATCATATAGGGATTAGTATTTAGGGTTTAAACAGATCTTTAGGTTCACGACAACATGCACTGTGGCGTTATACGTTTTCAAACCAAGCCTTAAAAGCAAAATTGGTTCCTTCAAACTATATAGACTTCTACTTTCAGTTATTGTCCCTTTCAAAGGGCAGTGTACAAAAGCAATTATTTTCAGTAGCTCTTATTCGCGAAACACACAGAAGCAGCACAGCATCGATAAGACAGCGACGCGACGCGATTCCATTCAATTTTGTGCCACCACAAAACTTGTCCATACAAACATCTCATCATTATCTTGTTACTACTGTGTGTTTTGCACCTTAGGTAAAGCAGGTATTCGACCGGCGCGGGCGGCACGCGGCGTCACGACGCTTGCTACGAAAGGTATTTTATTTCTACAAGT
The DNA here is from genome assembly GCA_907269075.1 of Idaea aversata. NCBI lineage: Eukaryota > Metazoa > Arthropoda > Insecta > Lepidoptera > Geometridae > Idaea > Idaea aversata. Next base: position 9,558,497 of record OU026084.1, read on the forward strand.
AAATAGAATCTAGTATTGTCTTGGGTCGCCATCACCACCTTGTATTACTAATAGGTACTTACTTAAAACTCTCATTGATATCAACCAGTAATACAAATGTATCCCTGATGAACTCTGTGTTTTTGTAAATGAGACCTATATCAAACTTTTGTGATTTATTAATGTATTTAGTTTCCTTTGGTCTGAAAACTCTCAGAGAAGCTTTTACCTGGAAAAAAAGCATACATATTTAGTTGCTTCTGATTTAAAATTAAAGTAAGAGATAGACAATTATTATAGACGGAGTGATGCAGGTGAAGCGGTGTTATTCAAGTTAGTATGTAATGATTCCTTTGGGTTTAAAAAGTAGCTTATTAAACAGCAGAACTAACTTCACATTTATAATATTACTAGTTGTACGGCAAACGTAGTTTTGCCATTTACAAAAAAAATACTAAAGAAAACAAAATCAAAAATAGGTAGTAGCCGATTCTCAGACCTACTGAATATGCATGTAAAATTTCATAAAAATAGGTCAAGCCGTTTCGCAGGAGTATGGTAACTAAGATTTCGAAAAGTGTGCTATTCAACTACAAATATAAATAGATGAAAAATTTAATATTGACCAAAGAGCAGTGAATTTCTTTACTTACAGGATTCCAATGAATGTCCATCTCTAAAAGCACTCTAGGACAGTTTCCTTTAGCAATATTCCTTTTGGTTTTGTCTTTGAGAGCGTACCACTTTTTTTCTCCATTATTTATCCTTAGTAAGGGTATTGATACCCTGCCTAAGGTTAAATCACCACGAAGGGCCATTACTAGCGATATATCGCATACTTTCAGATCCAAGGTGGAAGTGACGTCATGGACGTTGCTGTAAAAAAAAATAGAAATAAAAATAAATATCTTTATTATTGAACCTACAGTCTCAGTAGGTGGAACTCTACTCTTTGACTAAGAAAACTTGTGTTTTATAATAGCCATCATATTATGTGCACAATACGAGTTTAACACTAAGAACATAAAGTAGGTACATAATATCTTTACTGCATTAAAAACTACAGATAGTTAGATAAGTAAAACATTGTATCTGGTAGAACGCCAGACTTCACAGTCGTTCCGTGCATAAAATAGATAGTAGGTAACAAACACTATACCGAGTTCCTACAATATTTTAATTAAGTTAACTTTGTGTCATTAAAATGACGTCTTTGATTTTAAGGATACAGTACAGTAAACCTAGGTTTTATGAAAAATATTGCTCTAGACTCTTCTATTGCTCTAGTCTCTTGAGCAATATTCTAGAGTCTAGAGGTACTAATCCGGAAGAAAATAGGGGAAAAATTTGTATGGAGAAAGAGTGAATCTCGTTCTTAAAATAAAACCAACAGTTACGAATTAAGGTACTTACAACACGAAACTTTGGTCCCATGTCGGCTCTTGGCCGGCCGAGGCAGTGTGTGTCCTGACCTTCTCATTGTCAACTTGCAACGTGCAAAACGCATTAGGTCTGCCCTTGAGTCCCTTCGCTCCTAAAACTTTTACATGTAGCTCGCCCACTTCGTTCCAGTTGTTTTTTATATTGAATATATTCTGGAAAACATCATGAATATTCATTGATATTGTAAACTTGCATGTAAGTTGTTACAATGTTTTCTTTGAGTAGAGGAAGATTTTTCCTCCGTGAGACGAGTATTATCATCACAGAAGACTTTTACTCCTAAACCTAAGTAAGAGTAAAAGTGTTCCGTGTCCTATAAGGAGATTATTTATTAGAGATTTGCATTTACTATGTCAGAATTTTGATTAAAACGTACTTCAAATAATACTCTTTTCAAACGTCTCAAAATAGCCTCTTTGAAAAAGGTTTTTAGTACTGCCGCCTAGTACAAACGACTAGCGACTATAGAGGATAAGGCTGATCACAAACGAAACATTACTTTCCAGTGATGTTCCAGAATATTGCTTTATCTTCCTAAATATAAGTACAAGAAAATCTTTCTATACTTCCTTCACGAATTTTATCCTTACCCCAAAGCAAGGCGCATATTCTTTTCGATATAATCTCATAAGTATTTAACAGAAACATACAATCATTACCACCCACAGCGCTGATAACAACGGATTAACTATCTTCGTACATACTTACGTATTTTGTTTTCAAATCATCCTCGTTTATTTCCTCACTGATAGCTTCAGGTTTTCGAACGTTACATATTGTCACTGCGAGATGTATAGAACCGTATCCATCGTCCAATTTCTGCCAAATCTCAACGGTTCTCTCCTTTTCTATTTGTGTAAGATCTAGTGTGCAACTGAAATTATAAGAAAAATTCAATATAATATAAAATTTAAGTCCTGACTCACTGATTCAACGTACAGCTCAAACCAAAGGACGGACTTTCCCAAATATATTACTTTACTCTTTGGGACGGACGGGCTATTTGGGATAGGTTAGTGTTGCCGATCGATAGTCGACTATCGCTGAGGAATCGATAGTATCGATACTCTCGATAGTATTGTTGCTCGCGATTAATAAACTATCTTTAGTATCACTACATAACAAAGTCGCTTTCTCTGTCCCAATGTCCCTATTCCCTATGTATGCTTAAATCTTTAAAACTACGCAACGGATTTTGATGCGGTTTTTTAAAATAGATATAGTGATTAACGAGAAAGGTTTTTAGATATAATACATGCATAATACAGCCGTGCGAAACTGGGGCGGGTCGCTAGTTATTATTAAAATCCAAATTCCCACCAATATACCAAGATATTTACGAGGGAACGGGACGTCGCCCTTAATACAGGTTGCTATCCGTAGCCTAGCTAGGGGACAGTTGTGACTTCATACTATGATGCTTGGCCATAACCATAACCTTAGTGTACCTATCATTTTTCATGTTATATTTTACCCTGTATGTTTCGTTGACAAATAAATAAAAAAATATTATTATTGCTCGTAAATAAAAAACTATTGATAGTATCGATTATTTTAGACTATCAATAGACGATACTATCGATAGCTCAAGACGTGTATCGTTTTGAGCTATCGATACTCTATTGTATCGATATACCTACTATCGATAGGCCAATCGATATTATAGGATTTTTCAGATGAAAACTATCGATAGTATCGATTATTTTAGACTATCAATAGAAAGAAACAAAGAAAGAAAACATTTATTTGGACAAGCACACGATACAAGACAATCAGAAAAGTAGTAACAAACATAAAAGCACTAACCTAAAACAAAAGTTTAAAATAAGTAAAATAAAAAATAATAATAAAAACAAAAAATTAATAGGAAAAAAAATACAAAAGAAGAAATAAGATCTAAGGAGCCGTGTGCCTCCAAAAAGGTTCTGCCTCAGCAATGACGATAGACGATACTATCGATAGCTCAAGACGTATCGTTTTGAGGTATCGATACTCTACCGTATTATATATCTATTATATCGATACTATCGATAGGCCAATCGATAGTATAGGCTTTTTCAGATGAAAACTATCGATAGTAAAACTATCTACACTAGGATAGGTACAGATAACTGTAACATTGGCCTTCACTAAGAACCAATTATTTTAGAAAATTCAATTCCAAATTCAATCCGCAAACAAATTCGTTGGTGAAAGCTAGTTTAATAACAAGGCATAAACTACGTAGATAAATATTAATTAGATAAAATAAGCATAGACTCTTGGTCTAGGTCAACAAAACATTGAAATTACTTCTGAATTGATACGTAGGAAAAGGCTAAGTTTAGTTATGTAATACATCTAATACGAATATCATAAAGAGGAAAGATTTTTTGTTTGTAACAAATAGGCTCCGAAACTACTAAACCGATTTTGATGAAATTTGGTAGGGGGATACATCAATTCATTGGGTAGGCTTAGGCATTAATAACATAGGCTTTTTATCCCGATATCCCCACGGGATCGGGAATTATGCCGGTGAAACCGCGTAGTACTGAAATAGGTCTAAAGGAGAAACGGGATTTCGACCATGACAGACTCAATGTTCAATGCATTGAAAAAATCAAGCTATTTTTCTAGTTTATTTTGCATATGCCAGAAGTAGGCTACACCTTCGATTAAGAGATTTGGTAGAAAAGTGAGGGTAATTTCATTTTATTTACTACCAAATGCCACCATTTTTATTAAAGTATGATTTTATATCGATTCATATTTTGTATCGATTATTTAATCGATAGGTTGGTTTTGTTGATCGCATTGTCATACTTGCGTAGCTATCTGGTAATAGAATAGAATAAAATTAATAAAATTCTATTAATAATTTTTATTTTAATCAAATAATCTCAAACATTGTAATTAGGTATGCGGACAAAAGTCACGGGCAAAAGTTAGTAAAAATAATGAGATCCGGGAAACGATTTCCTACCTAGCTAGCAACAACATTATCTTTAGAGTTCCGTAATTATTATGCTAAATAATATACTATCTTTCACCCGTGACTTCGTCCGCGTAGGGGTTGAATTTTCCAAACCCCTTTATTATCAGATGCCTACGTCATATTAGGTACCTGTATCTGTATGTCTTTTAGCCCGAGCCAAAATGAAACAACTTTTTACAATAACACTCGTTTTTTAAAGATGTTCTTCTACTTATCTCTAATACACGCGTATACGAAACTTTAGAGGGGCGAGTCCGACTCGCACTTGACCATTTTTTCTTTATCTCTCGTGCCGTGTATCAGATACAAAGCTATTATAATTACGGTATCAAACTAATCAATTATGAATATCAATGTCACTGGAATTAGAACGTCACCGTATGTTTCAAAATTAGATACCTCAGTACAGTACAGTACTGTTTACACTAAGTACAATAATTATTTAAGGTAAATGTTACCTATATACCTACCTACTTGCCTGCGAACATAATTTTTTTATCAGTTTTTTGTTAAAGTGACCCAGTAGGTACATTATTTTATTGCAATTTAAAAACTGCGAATTACAATAATTCAGATATGCCATAAATTAATACTTATAATCCAAAAAAATGGATCTATATATATCTAGAATATTGATCTAGAATATCTGCTAACGTAATCTGCTAACTTCAAAAGTACACAGAATAAAATCATGAAAAAATATACTAGTCCTGTATTTCAGTAGGTATAGGTACCTATAATTAATATTTACCTAAGTATATGCTTTACTTTGTACAAGTCACCTAGCTATCTATTAATTTCCATGATCTACTTTTGAACCGGACTTTAAGATTATTTTATACCTATGTAAGTACTTTGATAGGTCTTTATTTATTTAAAACTAGGTAAATAAAGTGCTATTGTATGTGCATTGTATATAAGTGTTTGTTTATTGTTACAATTTATTTATGACAGGTATTTACTTATAACATTTACGTGTAGATTAAGTAGGTTTAAGATTAGTGTTTCAGTAGAAATATGTGGCTGATTTATTTGTAAATACTATCAGATTCCTTCGGTTACATATCAGCGTAAATCTTCCCAAATACTGTACCCTTAGTACATGTTTTTATTTTAGTTTAGAAGACGCAACTATCACGTTATGCAGAAAATTACATGAAAATGGGCGTATCGCGAATGGAAACTTTCCATTCAATTTTCAAGTTTATGCAAACGAGAAAATTGTACTCGCATTGCGAGCTCAGATTATAAGTTTACAAGTATACCTACCATATGTATTTTCCTTAAGAAAAATTTATGTGCGCTAATTGACATTGCTCTTACGGTGAAGGAAAACATCGTGATGAAACCCGCGGCTTAGTTGGCTCCAGAGTATTGACAAGTTCTTTCCTCTGGACATGGTCGACTAAGCTGAGAGGGTAGTAGGTGCTGGGCAAACCTACTCCATCTTCACGCAAAAAGGACCCAATTAAAAAGGGTCTAATCGCGGAAAACAGCCTGTACACAAGTACAAGTTGCATTGCCTCATTACATCTTATGTTTTGGCACTAGGCTCAGAACTAAAAACTAAATACCTATGGAAAAATATTTTAGTTACAGTACAAGTTGAAGTGATAGTACTTACTTTCCCATAAAATTCCTCTGTTTCCCTTTGTCCCAAAGTGTGATTTTCAGCGTGTCGTCTTTGTAAATATTTGGAAACTGAAATTTCTCGCCCCATCGTGGATTGTCCGGATCGGCTGTTTTAGATTTATGTGATTGTGATCCCAATCTAAAATAAATAACATTCTATTATATTATGAATAAAATAAATAGGTAAGCAACTAGGCTTGTGTTATGGTAGCCAGACAATGGATAGAAAAAATACCTATTATAGTTACATATACATACAGAACACACAGACCACGCCAAATATATTTTCTTTACAGAAATATATATTTGTAAACTAATAGGTATTGGTTCGAGGGCGGGAATCGAACCCACAACCTTCTGAGTTCTTCCACCGCACAAGTTCGTAATTAATAGGTAGGTATGTTTTAATACTAAAAAGATTCAATCAAATTAATAGGTATTGTAACAATAGAATTTCCTTGATCGTGTTGTCTGTGGACTTTGATCAAGTAAATCTAACCGAATGCCTAATCAACTACGTCACATTCGTGAAGACTTTATGATTCAGGATTACAATTGATTGATATAGGCGTATTTATGTAGGTCCTAGAGATTAAATAACTATACTTACTACAATAGACAATAAGTAAATTATAACCTTTACATTTATTTTAAAACGATTACCTATCTCACGCAATGACTTTGCCTTGTAATTATATACGACAATCAGTATTTCAAGTAATTGACCGTCTAAACTTTGCTAAGAAAAATACTCAGACAGAAAAATATTACGTATTTTATCTCTATTACCTTTTTAGCTACCGATGTACATAATAACTACAAGGTACGTAGATAAGTAATAAAAAATAACTAAACTTGGCAAGTAACTGTAACTGAAACTGAAAAAGAAAAGATATCGAACGTTTCATGCATTTTCGAGCTACGATCTCTCTCTTTCATTTTTGTGGAAAATTTTACTGCAGTTCAAGTATGAAATTTAGCAGTATGTACAGCTATGTGTAGCAGCACTGCTATGTGTAGCGGCACAAATATAGAAACTTACTGCACCGACAAGAAAGACTTACCGTAGTTTGCAATAAAGGCCGTGTGATGAGGATCCGTCGTAAGGTACATCGGGAAGACCTTTCGCTTCAACAAGAATCACTGTCACCAAAGTACATGGGTTTTTCTTTTGTCGTTGGGTTGATGAAACTGATTTCGTACTCTGTAAAAAAATTTGAATTTAGAATGGATATTTTTTGTACACTTGAAATGCTTCTAACGATTTCCTTCGCTAAAAATCTACTGTCACGCAGTAAACATGGTGGAAATTAGTAGGTATTAGAGTTCCAGATAATCGAGAGTAGGTCCCAAAATCTTTGTCAGCCATATTATCACATTTTTTAAGGTTTTACGATCCACATTGTGAACACACACTTCGATACAATTAGGATATAACCTTTTTATCATTAAAAGAAAGACAAAACATGAACTCACGTTTTCGGCGGCATTTAGTTAATTATCTAAGTAATTATCTAATAAATAAACAATAAACTTATTAATTAATAAGTCGAATATTAGAAACACTCACAAATAAAAATAAGCCAGTCTGTGTGAGAGGTGCTACTCCCATCATTTTCGAAAAAGCACTTCTAAATTCAATAATAAACATACATTGATTGACCAATTTACTTTATAAATTGTAATGCTGATACGGATGGGTCACCGCTGAGTGACATCAGAGATATCACTCGCCTTGTACTTTGTGTTGATATGCAATCTGTTATTGAAATATCTTGTCTAATATATATTTTAGAATTTTCCGTAGAATTCAAAGAAACTTAACAATTTTCTACGGCGCGCCGCGGCCTAATTTTGACGAAGGAGAGGTTATAAAATATGAGTTACTTCAGTTTTTAGCATGTAGGTAGAGGTACTTCAGTATTTTTTTTCCCAACCCTAATCCCTATAGTGTTCTATCAAGCTGGCTCGAGGCAATCAAGAATGTCTCGCCAATGCTCCCGGAGGTGCCCAGTTTGTTGCTGTTCCTTTTTGTAAACTTCTCTGCTGAGTCCTCTTGGATATTGACTTACCTTAGTGTCATCCCCAGAGCCTGAAACTTCAGTGTGCGATCCAGTTTCAGCATCGTCGAAATCTAATGAAGACGCCGACTCCAACACAGGGGTACTTGACCTTCTCAACGACATCGTGTTCAAACGGTTGATGAAGGAACTGGGACTCCATCTGGAACAATGACACGATGCCTTATTTGTAAGTAACCCGGACTGGTGGAAAATCCTAAGAAGTTTTCAGAAAATACTCTAAATAAACTGTGCGAAACATCATATTTCTTCAGATTTATTTACTTCCATTTAAAGTATCTAGATTAGCTGAAATTAATCGATTTTCTAATCGAAATTTTTGATGTTGTAGAAGGAGAAAGATAGTTAATTACTATTTAATTATAGTAGAGTGGGGATTTGCGTTAATTTTTATTTTAGATAATATTCTGACAAACGTAATAATGCTGAATTCTACGTATTCGTCCCTGTAGAATTCGGAATTCAGTATTCCGGCCAAACACTTGCTAATATTAAAACCCTATGTCAATATCAATTAAATTATTGAGATAGGTAGGTACGTACACACTCACTGTCACCGACTACACCGACTGCATGTTTTAATTTGAACCAATAAGAAAGGTACCACCAACATGACATTTATTGGCCACGTGCCGAACAAACTTATCATTGATTAAGATAATCTTTTTATTGCTCAAGATTATGACGAATCATGGATTTGAAACGGGATTTTACAACAACAAAAGGCGTATATATAAATACAAATTTACCTATCTATCTAATCTGTATATCCTTTCCATTCCCTACCAGTTTGATTTAGTTTGAGTTTTCTTTGAATATAAGATTCAGGAACTTTTACAACAACCAAAATTGTTCAAATAAATACAAATTTACCTATCCATCTAATCTATTTAAATAAATAAATAAATATTTCAGGACATATTACACATCGCCATCCAGCCCCAAGCTAAGCAACTTAATGCTTGTGTTATGGGTGCCAGATAACGGATAAACTACTTATATACTTTTTTTTTTTTTTTTTGTAAATATATACATATTATACATATAGGAAACACCCAGAACCAGAAACAAGAATTTATGGTCAGCATAAATACTTGTTCCCGGCGGGAATCGAACCCGCAACCTTCTGCGTCGCAGTCGGGTGTTCGCCCGACGCGCCACAGAGGTCGTATTTATCTCTCTATTCCTTATGAACCAGGTAAATTTTTAAATGAGTTTTCTTTAAATATGAGAGTTCTATTTCGGAAACTGCAAACTATCTATTGACTTTTAAATAGTCAGGAACACATTTTTTTTTTTCAATATTATTATACTACCTACCTCTACTTAAGTTAAAGTACCTAAGTTACTCATCATTGGCCCATTATATTTATAACCAGACGTAGCGCCGCGGAGGCTCTTTTATTTAGTGGCTGATTCAGAAGATAAAATTATATACTAAAACAAAGAAGATATGCGCAAACATCCATAAAAACCGAATACAGAACCTCCCCCTTTTTTTAAAGTCGGTTAAAAACGTAACTAAACTTGTTTAAGTGTCGCCTTAAAAAATGGCTTGTAGATAACACTTTCTATACTCTTAGGCGCTTTACGAAATAACAAATGCTATAAATTTACTGAGTTACAATAATTATTATCTTAGCTAAACAGTAAGTTTTATTTGTATACTTAGATGCTCAAACTATAAATATTTTATGCCTGTAATGGGTAATTGATTGTTACCTACCTACTATTTTTAATTATTAAGATCTCAATGTACATTCACTTGGACAATAAAAATACTTGATTCGTGTTCGTCAGGCTTGTTTTTTTCCCTACCTGGATCGTGTTCTTCCCGAACTAATACTCGTGTCATTGCTGCTGAAACTTTCGACGGAAACACTTCGCCTGACCGTCCGCGTCCTGTTGGCGCTCTTGTCCACATACATCGACACCCACGGAGGCATATTGACAAAGACTAAAGAAATGTTTATTATTCTACTCCACATAGGTACATGCCCTTGCCCGATAAATCGACGAAAATACGATAACAACAGGATAATAAAATTAAGTAGGTACCTACCTACTTAAGTAGATAAAACTCACAGTTGCATACCTACTCAAGACTTATTGATTGGCCTTAGACTTATTAATTACTAGCTGCGGTCCGCGGTTTCACCCGCGTAAGTCCCGATCCGGTAGGAATATCAAAATGAAAAGTAGCCAATAGCCTTCCTCGATAAATGGACTATTCAACACAAAAATAATTGTTCAATTTGAACCAGTAGTTCCTAAGATTAGTGCGTTCAAACAAACAACAAACAAACTCTTCAGCTTTTTAATATTATTAAGTAAAGATATGTTTTAAGTACCTACTTAGTTGTTTGGAATATGTATGTACCTAGGTATACCTAATCTTCTCACGGCTCTAAGCTGTAATAAAAAGCTTCGCCATGCGATTTCAACCGCATCCCCGTTCGTAAATCCCGTGTGAATATTGGGGATGGATAGAAGACGGGATAGGTATAAAGTACCTACCTATGACATAGGTCTTTAGTTATTATTTATGTACTTACCTATTTAAGTTAAGTTTTATTATATGAGTAGCATGATAATATTATAATATCGAATTTAGCTTATACCTACAGTTGTACCCACCTAGGTAAGTATATCTATTTTTATTCCCTCAGATTAATACTTATTATTCTGAGGAAATAAAAAATAGTGAGTACCTATATCTTTCTTATGTGCTCGAATCTCAGAATCCATAAAATAATATTGCTGTTACTCCTGCCATCTACCAGGTAGTAGTAGGTACTACTGTTGTACGAAATGTTTAATAGCGACATCTACAGTAGAATAGACAAACTATTTACAAAATTACAGATGGCAGTAAAATCAATAAATTATGTTTTCCCTTTTTCCCGCTTGAGGCGCTGAATTATGGCGTCTCTACCGAAAAAATGTTCCACGAAATCTTATAGTGGCGCTAGTGTCCATTATCGTTTGGCTTAGAGATTTGTTTTAGGAGGTTAGAAGTGAAAAATAATTATTTTGCCGTGTTCAATGTGTAATATATAATATTCACGTCAAAATGGATAATAGAAAAGAATCTATAAGTGCGATGAAGATGTGTCGATTTTGTTTGACGCAAAATGAACCGTTGTCGTCATTGTACGACAAAATCAAAGCGCCAAAAGATCCTGTGCCACTTTCCTTGAAAATCCTATCTTGCGTCGGTATTGAGGTAATTTAAAATAATGTTTTTAACTATGTACTTTATTTCGTCATTATTTTGTTATTCTCTTGCTAACTATTGTAACTTATTGCACGATTGCATTTCGTCAGGCTCAGTAATAACGTTATTTGTCACTGAATTTGCAGTCAACTTTCTACGCGTGAACTTTATGTTTACATTATATTACATAATATTTGAATAAATGCAATAAAATGACCAGTTATGTATTGTATGCAATTTTTGCATTCTCAATGCTTATTTGACAGAAGAAATGCGCCCTCTGGCGGTCAAATATTGTCAAAAATGTTTGCCAAGATGTATAAAACTTCTTTATTTTTCAGGTATTCCCTTCAAGTAGAACTCCCCAATATATATGTCACCAGTGCAAGTTCTTTATAGACATTAGCTTTGGCTTTAAACAAATATGCAGACAGGGAGATGAGAGTATTTTACAATTTGTCCAACATGAAAAATCTATTGGCCCTGTATCCTGGCCGGCTGCTCTCAGAAAAGTAAGTCACATTCATATTATCTATACTAGCTGTAATGGTACACGTTGTTTTGCCATTTAAAAAAAACCAGGCTGATTTGTGAATTAAACCATCCAGGGCGCCCTAAATACAAAAAAAAATCATTCAAATCGGTCTAGCCATTTAGGAGGAGTTCAGTGACATTCACACATACAGTAGAATTATATATTATGAGATAAAGTTTGTGAGGTTGTAGGGAGTAATCTCCAAAAGTAGTAGACCGATTTGAATAAAATTTTGCATACTTTTGCTTGCCTTTGCCTTTGAAACCCACCGGTAAAGCCCACTAATCTGTTGAAAAGTACTCCAAAGTTTACGAATTTTTAAACATCACAGGTTCAGCATAATAAATAATCTATACTAATATTATAAAGACGAAAGATTTGATTGTTTCTTTGCATTGAATGGACTCCGAAAGCGAATGGGACAGATTTTGTGATATTTCCTGAATTTTGGACATTTTATTAAAACAAAAATATGGTTTCTATAGGTGTATAAGTCATGCAATAAAGTTGTGCCGGGAGATGTGGGTATGGTAGAAACAGTGACAACGCAGAGTGGAGCTACGGTCCAAGTCATGGCCGAGGAGGTCTCGGAAGATGAGGAAGAAGGGGATGATGACAATGTCTATAATGTTAAGGTATGTTATAATTGTTTGAGTCGTATTACTTTTCAAAACTCTATAGGTGGACGCAGATTGATACGCGCCGAACGCGTCGAATTTTTGCCGTCCACGGAAAAAGGTAATAATAGATATAAGGTATCTACATTTATATTTCCGATGACGTCATCAGAGTCGTCCGCATCGTCAGAGGCGGCCGACTCTGAAATAAATAAATGAATAAATGTACCTTATCTCTATTATTATAAGGTACCTTTTTCCGTGGATGGCAAAAATTCGGGGCGCTCGGCGCGTATCAATGTGCGGGCACCATAAAACAATTATGGTTTTCAGAACTTCATAACTGTAATGGAAGTATTAATATTTAGTTTTTTAGTTCTGAGCCTAGTGCCAAAACACAAGATGCAATGAGGCAATGCAACTTGTACTTGTAAATGGGCTGTTTTCCGCAATTAGACTCTATTTAAATGGGTCCTCTTTGCGTGAGGATGGAGTAGGCTTGCCCAGCACCTACTACCCTCTCAACTTAGGCGACCATGTCCAGAGGAGAGAACTTGTCAATACTTCTGGAGCCAACTAAGCCGCGGGTTTCATCACGATGTTCTTTTCACCATAAGAGCAATGTTAATTTAGTGGCCATAAATTTGTCGTAAGAAAAATCCATTGGTGCACGCCCGGTTTCGAACTGACGACGTTCAGAATGAAAGTCGAGGTATCTTTCAATAAGCCGACACCATACTACTAAAGGGCTAACTTTTAAATTTCAATATTTTTCTCAAGATAAAGTTACCACATTCAGATTTAATATTCTAATAAATAAAATAACCATAAATCTTAAGTCTTGTTTAAAATCACTACAAAGTATAAAACAAAGCATTCTCTGTCCCTATATCCCTATGTATGCTTAAATCTTTAAAATTACGCAACGGATTTTGATGCGGTTTTTTTTTTAAAAGATAGAGTGATTCAAGAGGAAGGTTTATATGTATAATACATGCATAATATAGCCGTGTGAAGCCGGGACGGGTCGCTAGTAATACAATAATTTACAGTTACAACAAGTATAACTAAGCAATTTAATAATTTTAACTTTAGGTTGCAGATGGACCCGAAGAAGGCAAGCGCATCAAAATAGTTACAACTGAAAAGCCAGAGGCAAAGAAACGCAATAGGAAAGGTATATTTTGGTAGAGATACAAAGTTATTTTGCTAGTTTGATTTGCGTGTGTTCATAGCTTTGTTACCCCCCTATGTTGCATCCTTAAAAGCTCCTGCAGACTAGAAATTTTCAATTGCAGTACAGACTAATCAAAGAACAATTGCCTTTAAATATTACTGTCCGCAGTGACCAATAAATATGTTGTTAGTCTGCAGGGGTTATTTAATGTGTTTAAAAATGTTAGCATGATTGTTTTGTTTCAGCTTGTTTTTTTTAGGCATTTCTAGTGGAATGTTTTAACTAGTAAGGTTGAGGTAAAATGTATGGTTAATAATTTAATTTTGTTTAAAAGCTAACATTTTTTTATTTATCTTGTTAATAATGTGTTGGTTTTGAACATTATTTTTATGTTTTATTAACTTGTAGGCATTTTATTGACTTGTTATCTTTATTTTTATCAAATTCCAATATTGAAAGACATTCATTGATCTAGCATTCTATATGAAACTCAGTGTGACCATGGTTAAATCCTCTCAAATATACCAATGATTGATAAATACTACTAATATTTTAAATGTGATTTTTTTTGTGTGTGTTTGTATGTATGTTTGTTCCTCCTTCCAAAACCAAAAACTACTGAACCTGGATTAACACACAGGCTACTTTTTATACCGATATTCGGAGCGACTTACGCGGGTGGAAACGTTAGTCTTCCATAGATTAAACATATAAATCTGTATCCATCGGATGTCTTAATCAAAAAGGTACGAAGCGACTAAAAAGGAAGGGTTTTGTGTCTATGTATTTATATTTGTGTAGATTCAGAGGAGGAGAGTTTTGAGCATCGTTCTGTAAAGAACGATGGTAATGGATGCTGGCCGTGTGACGATTGCGACTGCACTTACCCGCTGGAACAGTTGCTAGCGCTGCACAAAGCGGCGAAACATCGAGATAAAATTGTTAATTGTGAAGAATGCGATGCGTAAGTACCTACCTTTACTTAAATCTTCTATGCATATAAATGCTTTGTCCTGACTGATGGATCAACGTACAGCCTAAACCGCTGATCGTAGAGACCTGAAACTTGGAGGGCGTGTTCTTTGTATGACGTAGGCATTAGATAAGAGGATTTTGAAAAATTCAAACCCTATGCGGAGTAAGTCGCGGGCGAAAGCTAGTATATCTATACATATAAAATGCTTTGTCCGGACTGACTGACTGACTAACGGATCAACGCACAGCCGAAGCCGCTGATCGTAGAGACCTGAAACTTGGAGGGTGTGTTCTTTGTATGACGACGACGTTTGATGCGGTTTTTTAATAGACAGAGTGATTCAAGAAGGTTATAGTACAAAAAAACAAAACTACCACTCGTACGAAGTCGCGGGCAACAGCTAGTTTATTTATAAATCGAAGTATTTTCATCCAAATGCTTAAACCAATGTTTGTTAAACACTTAGCCCTTATTCCAGTAAATTCTCCACCAAGTATGAACTGACTGCCCATCAATTAATCCACGGTGACTTGCCATTCCAATGTGACACCTGTGGAAGCAAGTTTAAGAGGAATCAGCTACTCAAACAACATGAGAAAGTAAGTATGCTGTTATACAAAAATTGGACTTTCTATAAAAAACACCATCCACCGAGAGATGTCGCTGTTAACACTGTTGTACAGAAGTGAGTATCGTAGTTCGGCCGTTTGCACAGAGATGGCGCTGTTTTCAATATTGCATAGTAGTAGAAGCACAATAACTGTTAAAATCTCATCTGTCAAAATCTCATCTGTCGCGAGAACGGCTGAAAATGCTCACCCACAAAAGTGCCCAACGCGCCATAAGAAGTTTTCACTTCTAAAATTATAACTAACTAGCAGTGCTTCCGCTCCTGTGGGAATATCGGGATAAAAAGTAGCCTATGTATCAATGTATCCTCATACCAAGTTTCATCTAAATCGGTCCAGTAGTTTCGGAGTCTATTTGTTACAATCAAAAAATCTTTCATCTTTATTATATTAGTGTAGATGTAGATATGTCAGCGTTTGACCGCTATCTCACAGGTTGCCTGGAAGAGATCGCTAAAGGTTGCCAGGAAGAGATCGCTTTGAGCGATAGGGCCGCCCTTTGTTACACTTAGACTTAAGCTTTGTTTTTTATTATTAATGTTAGAGGTGTTTTACAATAAAGAATTTATCTATCTATCTCACACGAAAGTAATTGACGATGCGGTCTGAGATGTAGCATGTATTCCTAGAAGATAGCTTGTTACGCGAATGACCCCCAAAATACAGGGGGATCTTCGAAGGGATGTGATAGGAAGACGGGCAGGGTTCACGTGTGGGACATCTAGGGCTTAACAAACCCGATACGATTTGGATATATATCTTCTATTTATCTTCAACCTGCTGATCTGATTGCGATAAAACTTTCTATATAGGTAGCTGGAGTACTGAACTACACATGGGCTACTTATTACCTCGATATTTCCACGGAATCGGGACTTACGCGACTAAAACCGGCTGGCCGCAGCTAGCAATTGTTTAACGTGTATTATTTCACAGTTAATGCATCCAGATATGTCACAGAAGGAATGCAGCCGCTGCCCCGTTAAATTTCACACCTCTGAGGAGCTTGAAACGCATGAACAAAGGCATACATATAATATAGAATGGCCTTATTGGTGCAAGCATTGCGATAAAAGGTAAACATTTTCTATTAACCTAGGTTAATTTGTTACTTTATTTTACTTTTAATAAAGCAATATGACGCTTTATTGATAACTAGTGACCCGCTCCGGCTTCGCACGGCTATAGTATTATGCATGTATCACTACATAGTATAAAACAAAGTCGCTTTATCTTTCCCTATATCCCTTTGTATGCTTAAATCTTTAAAAGTACGCAATGGATTTTGATGCGGTTTTTTATAATAGATAGAGTGATTCAAGAGGAAGGTTTATATGTATAATACATGCATAATATAGCCGTGCGAAGCCGGAGCGGGTCGCTAGTTATACATATAAACCTTCCTCTTGAATCACTCTATCTATTTAAAAATACCACATCAAAATCCAGTGCGTAGTTTTAAAGATCTAAGCAAACATAGGGACAGACAGAAAAGCGACTTTGTTTTATACTATGTAAAGAAGTGACGCGACGCGAGCAATCACAACGTCAGTGTCAACCCAGTCTTAAGTCATGGCAGAGTTGTACTAAAGCAAGTAATCTCGGGACCGAGCTGCTTGGGAAAATGAAAAGAGGCATTTAAGAGATTTTTGTCTAGCAGTGGAACAATATAAGCTAACATAAAATATTAAAATATCATTTCATACATAAAATAAAATATCATTTCATACAATAATTTAAATAACAAATAATTTCTATTTAGAGTTAGTATACATTGAATATAATAGCGCGACAAGCAGAAAGTGGCTTAAAATGATTATGTATGCCAGGTGTGCTATCAATACTTTTCTGACCTAACGCAAAAATAATATCGATCTGTAGATATTGCACAGTAATTCCTATAGGAGTCAAAATGCAACGTGGTCGTGTCCCTATGGGGTACCATTCTGTTATCACTACATAGTATAAAACAAAGTCGCTTTCTATGTCCCTATATCCCTATGTATGCTTAAATCTTTAAAACTACGCAACGGATTTTGATGCGGTTTTTTTTAATAGATAGAGTGATTTAAGAGGAAGGTTTATATGTATAATACATGCATAATATAGCCGCGCGAAGCCGGGGCGGGTTGCTATTTAATGATACAACATTGTTCTTATCCACAGATTCCAAGAGAAAACAATACTGGTCAAGCATCAAGAGTTCGTTCACAAGAAGAAGGCTGCATTCAGCTGCCAATATTGTCCAGAGCGTGAGTCCTAAGAACACTGAACGTCCCGATAATGCCCAAAATGCTATGAACACGCGTGAAAGTATAACTAATATATGAAAATAATTATTTTGATATACGTTTCAGAGTTTTCCACTGTATCGAAACTGACTAGACATTTGAAAGGTCACGCTGGAGAAAGGCCTTATCCGTGCAAACACTGCAGTAAGAGCTTCATAAAGTCGCATCATTACACCAGGTATGTTTTACACTATAATAATATTTCTCCATAGCATAGTAACAGGACATTATGAGGGAAGTTCGAAGGCATTCAACAATGGAGTGTTTTCTATGATTCGTAAGAAATCTATGTAGTAACTTCAGTGAGGGTGACAAGTAACGTATTGTCACTCTCACTGAAGTTATACTAACTGCGCCCCACGGTTTCCCCCGCAAAAATCCCGATCCTGTGGAAATATCAGGAGCTCCTAACATAATAAGTTTCATTGCAATAGATTCAGTAGTTTTTCCTTTGGAGCGCTAACAAACATAACAACACACAATATTAGTGGGATAGTGTAGGTTTACGACCGCGTTTGATCACCATCTTATTTGATAATATGTGAAAAAGAAGACATCTAATATCTACTTAATCTGGCGTCATGTCATAATTAACTTCATCCATGGATCTTCTGTAAGGCCGTGACCAGGTACTCGGGCTTCGGCAAATATTCACGTGTTCACGCATGTAGGCCAAACAGTTCGTAACGTAAAGATGTATTCGGAAGAAGACGGATATACGTGCTGCTACTTCGAGTAAGCCAGATGCATCGCAGATGATCGAAGATTCACCGCGTATCTGGAATATGAGTATGGTTTGAGATGTGGATTTATGTTTAATGAAAATGTTATATGACAGACATCTCCGGGTGAAGCACAGCGATGTCCGCGGCCAAACGGGCGCTGAAGACGCGTACCGCTGCGAAGAGTGCGAAGAGACGTTCTCTGCACAGGACGAGCTGATGTACCACTCGGCGCTGCACGCTACCAGGAACCTTATCTGTCCTCTCTGCCAGGAGAAGTTCGATGACGTCGACACTGTCACTGCGCATATCAAGTCGCATGTTAACGGTTATATTACTTGTTATACTAGCTTTTTTATTCTAGGCGACCCAGTTTGCACAATGGTCACCTTGCCGGACTGTCAAACACAGGGTTGCGGGTTTGATTCCCGCCCCAGACAAGTATTTATGCTTAGATATTTGTCTGCGGTCTGGTTGTATGTAATTTATGTATATACTAGCGATCCGCCCCGGCTTCGCACGGCTGTAGTTTTAAAGATTTAAGCATACAAAGGGATATAGGGACAGAGAAAGCGACTTTGTTTTATACTATGTAGTGATTTACAAAAGAAAAGTATATACGTAGTATATCCGTTGTCTAGCACCCATAACACTTGGGGCTAGATGGCAATGTGTGGAATGTCCTGCAATATTTATTTATTGTTTTATTCGCAACTTCGTCCGCGTAGGATTTGAATTTTACAAAATCGTTAGCGGATGCTTTCGTAATAATAGCTATCTGTATACCAAATTTTAGCCTGATCCGTCTATTGGGTTGAGGTGTGAGTTGACATATCAATCTGGACTTACTTTATACCTTTACTCACGTGAAGAAAATGTATGCTGTCTTATAATCAGCTTCTCTGATTCTCTTTCAATTCTCAAAAAACAATGGAAATATAAATACCGATATGTTCATTATACTACATTTCCGTTCATGAAAAGTAACTAGATTTATTTGTGTTACAGGTAAAGAATTCATGTGCGATTTCTGCGAGTTAATATTTACATCAAAGGAGAAACTAGATAACCACGTGGCGTCTGCGCACGATGATGAACTTTTGGCAAATGATCAGGTAATTATAAAGTGAAAAGTTGCGCCCCGCGGTTTAGCCGCGTGCCCTTTTTAACCCGTGTTCGAATTCCAATAATTCTAAATGCGCGCCTACGTCCTAGCGCAAAGTTTCTTACTCGTAGCTCATGCAGTTTAAGGTGAAAGGGTACCTGCGCTGTCTTCATACAAACGTAGTCGACTGTTTCCTCCCTGGATAATGACACTAGCACAAATATTTTTGTGCCATAAAATCTATAACTGCCATGACTATGCTCCTATGTTTTGGTTTTTTTCATTTTCTAATTATCATAGAAATTTAAATTAAAAAAAATTAAAAAACATTAAGAAAACATGGTCATGGTAGTTACAAGTTTTATGCACCAAAAATATTTGCTCTAGTGTCATTATCCAGCGAGAAAACAGTCGACTACGTTCGTAATAGTTTGTATGGAGAAAGCCCCCGGTATCCTTTCCTCTTAAGAGCTTTTGTGATGAGTATTTTTCTTTTGTATTAATTTGAAACTTAAATATACTTAAAACTTAAAATGCTCTTTGTAGAAAAAATGCCTTGCCTAAATAAATGGCATCGTAGTTCCGAAATAAATTAACTGATTTAAATGCGATGTACCATAATTGCAAAAGTTACTTGTCTTTGCCTGCAGGAAATGGAGCAAGACGAGTCTTCCATGGAAATGGAAGCAGAAGAAGACGACGATGACAATTCTATAAACGGTTAGTAAAACAAATATTATTTGTTTATTCAATAGACCTATCATAGACGATTATCATTTATCTTCAGATTTAAAATTATATTTAGTTTTATTTTAAATTCGAAGGAGAAATGTTAGGTCTATTAAGCAAGATGTTTTTATAAACTGAAATGTAGAAGTAAAAGTTGCACAAATGAGCGGCCTTATTAAAGGAATCTGATTTTTTAAACGAATTATTGTATTTCATTGCAGTTAAAGAAGAAGATGGGCACATGGTAGTCGAAATCAACAAAGCTGAGCAGTTTATGGTAAATAAATTCGCATTGTTTATCATAATAGAGTTTGTTTGGAAAATGACAGGTCTTAAATAAGGCACATGGCGGTATGCCACAGTAGAATTTCAGTAACACAGCCGCCCTATCTTTTTTACAAACATTTTAACCCAATTTATGGTTTTACAGCTACGTTCACAAGATGAAGAGGAAAAGAATGACAACACTCAATCTGAAGGTAAAAAAGTTATATAAACACAGGGAAATAGGTTTGTTTGTGTGATTAGTCTAGTGTGAGTGTTTGCGAGCATGATAACTGTACTTTTCGCGTCTACCTCTCGATGAATTTATATGGAATGAGTTTCACTGTTAGACGCGGAACAGTACAAATATGCTTGGTGGCAGGGGGAATTAAATATAGTTACTCGTTTAAGCACATTTTTGCGAATGGATTAGATTTATGAATCAAAACTTTCTTACTTCAGATAGCGAAATGGAAGTCCCTTACGAGCCGCCTCCTCCTAAACCCACCGATGTGAAGACTACAAACAAAATTGCAACTCCAGAAAGGAAATCCGAACCACAAGTATTAATTGAAAAGCTACCGATATCTAAGTCAGTCGCTAAACCTGCGGATTCTAGCGAAAAGGTAAACGTCCAGATCAGGTCTGGGCCAGATCCTTTAGGAGCGTATGAAATACATTTGCCACACTACATAAACACATCTGCATCATTCTCTTGCATCTGGCTGGTCAACGACTTGCCGGCGGAAAAAACGGCCTACTAGTTTTGAATAAAAGCAGTCTCACTCGGATTACTACACAACTAACCCTCCACTTCCATATCCAGGTCTCCGCCGATACTCTCCCGTCTCTCTTAAAGTCAACATCAATGGCCCACATAAATTCTTAATTATAAAAATAAACAATCTTAAAAACATTGCATTTGAACTAACCTGCTGGATAAGAGTCTACCTCACTCGTTCGCGGTTCTGGGCCACCTCTGGCCAAGCTGGCTTGAGGCGGTTGAGGTCGTCTTCCAACGCATTCGTAACCGACTTTAAATACACCAAACACCCAGAGGTGTCCTGTTTGTTGTTGATTTAGCCCGTTTGTCTTCATCCATTCCCGATATATGGCCTGTCCTTGCTGATTTTAAGCCCACATCCATTATCTTGTGTCTTTTCTAGCAAGAAGATATTGCGTATGCTATCTGTACACCCAGAATTCTGCGTTCCAAAGGGCAATTCTTTGGCATACTTTGAGTCAGAAACATATCAAATTGAAAACAACTATAAAGGGTGTGTGATTTTTTGGCGGCCAGTATATTTCGCATCATTTAGTAGATTCAAACTAACGTTGATGTGGAGTTACCACCTCTTCTAAACTATATTCAATAATTCCAGACGGCGCCCTCTATATTGAAGAAAGCTGAAGAAATTAAGCGGAAAGTTATTGAGCAACAATCGTCTGCTACATTAGAAAAGGCTACGGAGAAAAAGTCGAATATTAACAACAAAGTGGAAAGCAGTAGTACGGCGTCTGGTGCCAGCGAGAAATCACTGCGTTTGTTAGAGAAGGAACTACAGGACTTAAAAAGGGTAAGGTCCACACATAATTCCAGAAAACAAGCCTGTGCAAGTTTTCTGCCACTGCTGCTGCTTAACAATAAAGAATTTAAATCTAATTGTATTATGGTTTATTTTCAGACTAACACCCGCAATGAAGCCAGTAAAACACCGGCTAAACCACTGGAAAACTTAAGGAAGAGACCGGTTATACACACTTCTACACCAAAGACAAGGTAATGGCAGTTACATTACCTAGAACAGCATATTTTAGTTCTAAAACGGGCGATATTGCCGACAAATTGTTACGCTGTTTTGCAGAATAACTGGTAAAGTAATTGCTTATGGGCGTCTTGTAAAAAGAATTGCATATAGTCTGGCTGACATACAGACAAGTCAGCCTCTAAAGGCAATACGCACAAACCACTGGGTCTAGAGATAAATGATATTTTTCAACATGCTAGCATATGCCGTTAAAACTAATCATATTGTTTTCGAAATAGTTTATAATGATATATTGCTCCACAGAACTGCTGAAAAGAGAGAAGTCCAACAAACTAAACCTGTAGAAAAACAAGTCGTACCAGAGAAGAAATCTGAACGGCGTACCGTCACTAAAGACACGAAAGATTCAGCCTCTAAAGAGGCAAGAGAACCTAAGGAGTCTAAAGAGGCAAAGGAAGTAAAGGGAAATAGTGTTCGGGAAGAAAAGGTAGACAAAGATAATACAAAGGAGGAAACCGCTAAAGTTGAAAAGAAAGAGGTTAAAGAAAAGGAGAAAGAGAAGGTTAGTCATTTAAATGTACAGTGAGAATCTGAAGTTAGATAGATTTTGCTTGAGCACTCTTAACATTTTGCGCTCAACTTTCAAGTCACTGTTAGGCAGACTGAGTGGACCCTTGTGTAGCTCCTTTCAACTGTAACATAATATGTCTGCTATGTATCAGTGACCAATATGAGTGTTGTTTTTAGCAAAGGACAAAAGATAGCGTCGTGTACAGTTCTTGCAATTCACGAGTGCGCTCGGCCTTTGTAGTTGTTATCGTAAATACACATGTTCGTTAGTGTGTGCACCCAATCTGACACATATACAGATTGGTCACTCACACAAACAAATACCGAGCGCACTCGTGAAGTGCAAGAACTGTATTGTAATCCTCAGGTAATTGTTCTATTACAGGCTGTAGTAAAGAATGGTGTTAGTGAGAAACCTCAAGAAGAAGGCGTAGTACGCAGATCCACGAGACCTTCAAAAGTTAAAGATTACGCTAAAATGATTCGCGACAAGTAAGTATAAATTTATATACAACATCACTTCACTACATAGTATAAAATAAAGTCACTTTTCGCCGTCCCTATTCCCTTTGTATGTATCTTTAAAACTACGCAACGGATTTTGATGCGGTTTTTTTTAATAGATAAGAGTGATTCAAGAGGAAGGTTTATATGTATAATACATGCATAATATAGCCGTGCGAAGCCGGGGCGGGTCGCTATAATATTATAAAGCCGAAGAGTTTGTTTGTTCACTAATCTCAGGAACTACTGGTTCGAATTGAAAAAAATGTTTGTGTTGGATAGTCCATTTATCGAGGAATGCTATAGGCTACTTTTCATTTTGATATTCCCACGGGATCGGGACGTACGCGTGTGAAACCGCGGAGCGCAGTTAGTATAAGAATATGAAAAGTTTATTATAAACAATGTTTAAAATTGTGTATTTTTTGCAGTATATCAACATCTGAGGAAGATTCTGATGAGGAAAGTTATGAGGATGATTCGAAAGATACCGATAAATCGTCAGAGGTAAATGATAAATAATAATTTACTGAGCTTCCTTATTCCCAAATTAATGTGGCTTAGATCGTCGTAATGCCTCTTAAAAGTGCTACAAGAGACAGCAGCCGAAATCATGATTTTTGAAGCATAAATGAGCTTAGGGCACATAGGGGATATACACTGCCCTGGGTGTGTCCTGGTAATGACTTTAATCCACAAAAACCAAAACATCTGAAACACCTTAGTTTACATAAAAGCGGAGGCCTTGTTTTCCTTTTGATAAGTGAAAGCCGCATCCAAAAAGAACCCAACAGTAGAAGTCTTTATGTCTAATAAAAGTTTTAGCACACTTTTCACTAGTGGCCCATTGTTTACCGTAAACTAGATCTTTTAAACTTTACTTGATAATCCCAGACGACGACACCCCGCGGACGCGGTCGCAAGAGCATCAGCAAGACTCCGGCCACACCTGCGCCGGCACCGGCCAAGAGCACAGCGGTCACACCCGCCACACCGGCTACCGCGCCGAGGAAACGAGGACGTCCAAGGAAAATACAGAACCAGGAACCAACGTGAGTTTTTTCATTAAGTTAAATTCAGTTTGACGCTATAGGGAGGCGAGACTGACCCTAAAACTTAACTTAAAATTATAATATCATCTATATCTATGTTAGTCTGTAAGGTATCTATTGTATATGGGTATGTACCTACTTATTTTTAAGGATACCTGAAATAAAAGATTACTATTATTATTAAACATTTTGTCTTTCCAGATGAAATAGCTCTTTTACCTGTTAAATACCTATCACAACAGGTAGAAAAACTAAACTTGGTCGAACTAGTTCCTTATATTTTAGCTGTTAAGTTAGCAATCAGCTTTTGTGATGATTTTATTAGTTTGATATCTTCTATCCATACAATTTATCATGTGTTCCATTCTTCGCCGCAGAGTCCATAGTTACTAAACCTGTCTGGTGAAGTAACCTTACAACTCACCAACAATTACACTGTTAAGCAAACTTTACATTTCTATTCCATAGACCTGCTAAAATAAGGAAAGAAGAATCTCCGGAACATACTGAGAAATCTGAGGCTGCAGAAGTTGCGAAAACTGAAACTGCAGAAGTTGAAAAACCAAATGTAGAACCTGAAATCCAAGAAGAGCCTGTCACTGAAGAAAACATTGAGGTAGATATCCTTTTCAACTATAACGATTATACCGGACTTATGCCTGTATTCACAACCCTATGAGTTTGCATAGTGCGCGCGAACGCATAGAGTCGAAAATTATATACTAGAGTAAAGAGAGCAGCACAAAATTGACATAGGGCCGCATTCAGGGCAGTGCGTTCACTTATCTAAGAGCAACTTAAGTACTGTGAAGGCTTAAATGCGTCAAGTTTTACCAAAAAAAAAAACGCGATTAAATTCATTACAATTGTTTTAGTTAAAGTCTCGTGAAAGCCTAAGAAAATAAATTCTTACCATTTAATTCTAGTACAGATAATCCTTGATCCCTAGAAGCACTTGTGCTACTTATATCCTAACTAGCTTTTGCCCGCGATTTCGTCCGCGTAAAAGTCCAAAATGGACCAAGGAATCACTGTGTCCAATACAAACTTTGCCCCTTTTTCACACCCTTAGGGATAGAATTTTGGAAAACCCTTTCTTATCGGACGCCTACCATACAAAGAACACATCTTCCAAGGTTCAAGTAACTACGATCAGCTGCTTACGCTGTGCGTGGATCCGTCAGTCATTCAGGACCAAGCATTTTAAATGTATAGATATCCACTTGATATTGAACTTACGCATTTAAATCCACAGACGCAGCTAGATTTAATTCTACTGTCATCGTTTCTATTTACAGGAATCCGAATCACCAAAGCCTGTGGAAAACAGCAATGTCATGGTATCACCGTCCGGGCAGACATTCAAAAAGGTATATTTATCTTTTCAAAGACAATTCATCTATACTAATATTATAAAGAGGAAGGATTTGATTGATTGTTTGTTTGCATTGAATAAGTTCAGAAACTACTAGACCGATTTTTATGAAAAATACTATGAAGGTACTTATATTGATTGATGAAGTGTTATAGGTTACTTTTAATTTTGAAATTACGCGGGGGAGTTACGCGGATGAAACCGCGAAGCGCTGCTACTGAGCGGTGTTGGCTTAGTGGTAGATACCTCAACTTTCTTTCTGAAGGTCATGGGTTCAAATCCCGGCCGGCCGTGCACCGATGATTTTTTTTACGAAAAATGTATGTGCGCTAATTGACATTACTCTTACGGTGAAGGAAAACATCGTAATGAAACCCGCGGCTTAGTTGGCTCCAGAAGTATTAACAAGTTCTTTCCTTGAACATGATCGACTGAGTTGAGAGGGTAATAGGTGCTAGGCAAGCCTACTCCATCCTCACGCAAAAAGGACCTAATTTAAAAGAGTCTTATTGCAGAAAACGGCCAGTATACAAGTACAACGTTCTGTTTTTTTTTCAGGTACCTATTAAAGCCCTTCCGCCTGGAATAAAACCTTTGCCGCTACCACGATGTAAGTAGATGTTCCTTCGTTTCTTCATTCATCAGCGTTGTAGGGTCTACCCCCACAACATTATGCTGAGTACATTCTTTTTACTCTTTAAGCTTTCTAACTGAATAATGATTTTGTTCTAGCAATGGGTGCCGGTGAAGTATGTGAAATGCAGATCGGCAAGAAAGTCGTTAAAGTACAAAAGATTGTAATGACAAAAGCTGAAGTTGAGGAAATGGCTAAGAAGGGGTTCTTGGAAATGAAGGTACTTCACTATCACTACATAGTATAAAGCAAAGTCGCTTTTTCTGTCCATATGACCCTTTGTATGCTTAAATCTTTAAAACTACGCAACGGATTTTCATGCGGTTTTTTTTAATAGATAGAGTGATTCAAGAGAAAGGTTTATGTGTATAATACATGCATAATATAGCCGTCCGAAGCCGGGGCGGGTCGCTAGTTACCTATAATACATGCATAATATTGCCGTGCGAAGCCGGGGCGGGTCGCTAGTTCTAAATATAAAACAAATAATTTTAGCTTATAATGACTCTGAAATTACTGGACAGATTTAAAAAAAACTTGGTATGAGGATACGTTGGATCCTGCCAAGTAACAGAGTCTCCTTTTGATTTCGATTTCCACGAGATCGATTGCTGTAATGAATAGTCTCTAAAACTTGTTGAAAAATTGTGATGAAACTTGGTAAGAGGGACCAAATTTCAAATTTCTTTATTTCTTTCAATGCTTATGTATTTACATACACATGATCACTTGAAATAGTCTTAAAAAACTAAGTTAGGATGTGTGCCTTCGGAACGCGCCCACCAATGAGAAGAAGGCACAAGAAACTCATGGGGTTTTTTTTTTATGTGATCACGCTCACAAAGGTCAATATTACAAATATTTGAAGGTATTATTTGAAATGGAGCAATTAAAGTCACATCCATGGATTCTTATCATTAAGGTACGAAGAGGTATCATAGTATGCCTTACCGCACAATTTGTGCTTTATAAAAGTTTTGAATTTGTTAATGGACATGTCATATACATCTTTAGGTAATTTATTATAATAGAGCACACATGTACTATTAAACGACCTGCTTATTTTCCGGAGCCTACTACCGGGCAAGGTCAGCTCATCCCTGTTTCTTAAGTTGAAATTATGAATATCGCTATTTTTGCGAAAAATATCAGGATTTTTGTGAACGTAGAGCAAGTTTTCGTAAATATATTGTGAATAGAGCGTTAATATATTTATCTCTTTAAATTTTTCTCTAAGTGATTCCCTGGGGCCCATCTTATAGATAGCTCGGACAGCTCTTTTTTGTAATATAAAAATAGCATCAATATCTGCAGCACACCCCCACAGCAGGATGCCATACGACATGACACTGTGGAAGTAGCTGAAATAGACTAGACGAGCAGTCTCAATGTCCGTGTATTCGCGAATTTTCTTAACGGCGTAAGCGGCAGAACTAAGTCTATTGGACAATGCTTCCACATGCGGGCCCCACTGAAGCTTAGCATCTAAAGTTATACCTAGAAAGACAGCCTTACTGACTAATTCAACTTCCTCATCATTAATCTTTACAACAGTTTTTACTTGTTTTACATTTGGAAGTGTGAATCGAATTAATTTAGTTTTGGATCCATTCAGTAATAAATTATTGGAGTTGAACCAATCAACTATTCTAGAGAGAGCATTGTTCACATCGTCAACGTTGGACTGACGCCTTTTAACCTTGAACACCAAGGAGGTGTCATCTGCAAACAACACTATCCCATGGTTGTCCCTTACAAGGTAAGGTAAGTCATTTATATAAACTAAGAACAAGAAAGGTCCTAATATGGATCCTTGAGGAACCCCCATTACTATCGCAGATCCGGGAGATCGTTTTCCGTTAACATCGACACACTGGACCCTACCACTCAGATAAGAAGAGATAAGATCCAGGGCGCCGTTCCTAATACCGTAGTGGTGTAGTTTCATGATCAATGTTTTATGTTGAACGCAATCAAATGCCTTGGATAAGTCACAGAATATGCCATACGCATCATGCGACTCCTCCCAAGCATCAAATATATTTTTAATTAACGCTATCCCCGCATCAGTGGTCGAGCGCCCCTTACTAAAACCGAACTGTTTACTATGTAAAATATTATTATCATGAAAATGTTTAAGTAGTTGATTTAAAATAAGTTTTTCAAAAATTTTACTTAACGTGGGTAGCACTGATATTGGTCTAAAATTGGAGGGGTCTGAGGTACTACCAGACTTAAACAGTGGAACTACTTTACTCAATTTCATTAAATCAGGAAACACACCACAATCTATACATCTATTAAATACAATGACAAGTTCCGGTATAATGAGTTCAATAATTGATTTAACAATCGGAACGGAGATCCCCCATAGATCTTTAGTTTTCTTAAGATTTATTTGCTTAAGCACTACAATAATGTCATGATTTGTAACATATTGGAATTGAAATATTTTATTACAATTTGGTACATTGGTTTTTATTAAACTTTCTGCAAGGGGGGTAGAAGATTTTAAAGCCTTCGTCAAAGTAATAGCCACATTACTGAAAAAGTTTTCAAACTCATTTGCGATATCTTGATTATTATTAGTTATGTTTCCATTAATACTTAATTTAAACTCGGTGTCTTTGGCTGCGACTCTCCCTGTTTCAGCATTAATTACTTTCCACGTAGCTTTAATTTTATCAACACTAGTGTTTATCACAGATTTTATTGAGAGAGATTTAGCCAATATACATACCTTTTTAAATATCTTTGAATAGTTTTTAACGAAAGCTCCAAACTCCTCTGATGTATTAATCTGTCTTTCCGCGTATAACTCATACAGTCTTTGTCTACTTCGATGAATACCAACCGTTGCCCAGTCACTAAATTCGCGTTTGTCGGAGACCACTATGGTTCTGGGCGTAAAGATAGACTGAAATTGGGCATTAAGAATCGAAAAGAAGTTACTGTACAATACATTTGGATTTGTATCACAAGGCAAAAAAGGTAAAACGTTGGCCAAACCCAATTTAAGTCCCTCCAGACGAGCAGCAGTCACTGGTACATACGTAATTTTCCTTTTTGATATTGGTTTTATAACAATTGCAAATTTGACAAACTGACCACTATGGTCCGATTCCAATTTCTCAATAATAGATTTGCTAATCGTGGTTATATTATCAGTAACATAAATATTATCAATACATGTCGCAGTAGTGTCAGTGGTTCTAGTAGGCTCCAGAAAGACGTTAGATAAATTATGTGATTTATACAAATTTAGAAGTTTCGTGGAAAAAGTACTTACTTTTAGTAAATCTACATTAAAGTCACCGCAAACAAGCATCGACCATTGAATTAATCCCAATATTCCCACGGATACTACGAAACTTCTGCAAGGTGTTCCAATTAGAAAATACAGTTCCTCGCAACAAGGTTGTGCAATATCTCACATAACATTAGACCTGGAGTGGGATGGTGGTTTATCAGCTCCTCTTCAAACCTTTGTTAATTTGTGAATATATTCCACAGGATGGCACAATGGTGTTGAAACAAGGCATCAAACTGCCCGCCACAGACCCGAAGTCTTTTAAATCAACTATTATGGGAGAAGGAGGTAATTATAATAAAATCAAGAAAACAGAAAAAAATACGGAAAAATGTAAAATGTTTTTATAAATCATTTGTACCTAATATTAACAATAGAAATGTTGTTCCTTCACAGTCAAACAGCTCAAATTTAAATCCTTGTGAAAGTTTGTCTGTATGTATGTTTGTTACTTCTTCACGCAAAAACTACTGGACCGATTGCGAGAAAACTCGGTATGTAGATAGCTGGAGACCTGGATTAACGCATAGGTTACTTTATATCCCGATATTTCTACGGGATTGCGACTCATGAAGCTATTGAAAATATGTTTAAAAGTAGGACATACGATACTTTTTAAACTGTGGCGCGGCGAAAGAACAAAGTACTAAAACAAAGTCTGTTCTGGGTTTCTCTTATATATTTTATGTATGTGTATACAAAATCACTACATAGTATAAAATTAAGTCACTTTTCGCCGTCCCTATGTCCCTATTTCCCTTTGTATGCTTAGATCTTTAAAACTACGCAACGGATTTTGATGCGGTTTTTTTAATAGATAGAGTGATTCAAGAGGAAGGTTTATATGTATAATACATGCATAATATTGCCGTGCGAAACCGGAGCGGGTCGCTAGTAAATAGATAAAAATAAATGAATTAATAATGCAGGACATTCCACACATCGCTATCTAGCCCCGCTAGACAACGAATATACTACTTATATACTTTTCTTTTGTAAATATATACTTTTAATACATAGAAACAACCAGACCACAGACAAATATCTAAGCATAAATACTTGTCTGAGGCGGGAATCGAACCCGCAACCCTGTGTTTGGCAGTCCGGCATGGTGACCATTGTGACAACTGGGTCGTCATATAAAATACTTCTATCTGTTGTCTGGCCATAATACAAGCCTAGTTGCTTAGCTTGTGGCTAGATGGCGCTGAGTGGATTTACCTGCAATATTTATTCGTTATTATTAACTTGTTACAGAGAAGAAACTTGAATCTCCGAAGAAAGAATAGCTGACATGAATAATTAGCATAATATGAAGCCTTCCATATTGTTTGATACATTGCAAGAGGAAGGTAACGTTATTTTTAATCTATGTTTCATGTATTTATGACTTTAGGATTAAAATTTTCGTCTCTTTCGATAAACTTTATTTACAAATACATCTATATAGACACCCCCTGTATTCGTGGACATTTAATAAGCTTCTTTAGTTAAAATGTGTTTTGTCAAAATCAAAATTTTTAATTCATTTGGAATTTACAATTTGCATTATATCAAATTGAAACGTCTTAAAAATTTAGTCAGGATGTGTGTTCTCGGAACGCGCCCACCAATTAAGACGAAGGCGCTGTCGCACACCTGTCATTTGTAAAAGTATGAAAGTGTCAAAACGCTTTTTAACTAAACTAGGCTTTAGGGGGGGGTTCATTTTTATGATTACTTTGTGTGAATTTTTCCGAGTATAATAGACTAACTTTCATCAAATATTGCACGGATTTAAGGCTTAAGGACACTGCTAGCCAATTAATATTAAAACTCAGTATTTCCGCTCAACTGGCAGCGCGACCTTGAATAGGTTGATTCATCTGTCTGCCAATTGGTGAATTATAAACTTTACCGTGAAATAGACGCGATAGTAATGTTAAAGTACTAGAAGAGATTCACACTATATTCGTACCACTACCATGAATTGTAGTTGATAGTATACGCAAATATTTCATACGAACATGCGTAACGTATGCTTAGCTGTCGCTAAGCACACTATTTTAGTTCGGATAAGCTTAGAAACAACAAGGAATTTTCGCCTTTCAATTGTATATGGTTAAAAAGAATATTACAAACATGTGATCGAAAAACATAAGCCTTTCCTTGCAGTCGGGTAAAAATAAAGGAATTAAGGTTTTATATGGTTCAATAAAGAGTTTATCTATCTATCTATATATTATAATGAAGGAAAAGCACTCCCAAAACGGTGTATACAACAATTTTTCATGATTTTTTTTACAATTTTATTGTCAAAGGTTTTTGCTTGTTTTGCTTTTACCTCCTTACTATATCCGGCGTACAAAATACTATCACAACTTGTGGTAGGAGTACTTCTTTATATGGAATTCGTTTCGTCCTTTTTATAAAATCATTTAGTTCTTATTAGACTATTTTTAATTAAGTACATTTAAGATTTAAAAATTGTTAAAGTAAGTATGTTTTACATTATTGTAATATTACATAATTTTTAGGCATGTAAATATGTCGCTATTTCTCTATTGAATGGACTTGCTAAGTTTTTCAATGTAATAAAGTACATTGTGAATGAAAGTACATGCTTTTATTTTAGACTAGCTGCGCCCAGTTTTACCCGCGTAAGTCCCGATCCTACGGAAATTTCGGGGTCGGGAAAACATCCTATGTCCTTTTCCATTCCATAAACTACCAATTTGCCCATTTTTATTCAAATCGGACCAGTCGTTTGACTGTAAAGAGGGAATAAACAATAAATAAACCAAGTTTCCAATAAATAATATTATCGGATATTGGATTAGCAAATTGGGAGAAACGTTAGCATACTGTCTATGTATAACTTACTCCTTACCCCTTTTTTTCTTGCAATCAATATTTTTACAAAAATATTGATTGCAAGATAAAAAGGGGTGTATCCCACTATTTCCATGAAAATATAAAATGGAAAAAGTGGGACAAGCGTTTTTTCCAAATTATATCCCATTGTTTCCATTGTGGCAAAAAAATGCAGTTGTAATTTTTGAAAATCTTTTTCCACTTTAATATTTATGGCGGCCTGATAAATTACTGATAAGTAAATGAAATTCTAAAGAGATATTGAGCAATGGAAATTTTTATATGAATATATTATTTTATTTATTTTTATTAATATTTTCACCGCCTGCATCCAAAAAAGGCATGTGTTTCTTTGGCAAAACCACCATGGGGGATTTCGTGTTATTTTCTATGTCAGGGTTTGTCTGTCGGTCGTTAGGTAATTGTTGAAATCATTATCCTATCAGCCACCAAGGATTACACTTTGATCTTAGCCAAAAGGCCAGAAAACTGCTTTTTTACAGTTTTGGTATAGAAAAGACGCCATTGACTTTTAACCCAGTAGCCGACTATGATTACAGCACAGTTTGCTACCACCTTATCAGTTCGGATAATACCGGAACTAAAAATCCACGTTGACATTTTTTACAATACATAGATGCTAGCGCCACTACTAACACATTAGTTTTGTTCACGTTTATGCTACTCGCTCATAGATGGCGGTGTCATAAAGTTATCAAACTTGCGTAGATGTCGCTACTATCGTTCTGTTTTTTATTTCCCGCTGTAACACCGTGGTTATCCGCGGGCCG
This sequence comes from Idaea aversata, assembly GCA_907269075.1. NCBI lineage: Eukaryota > Metazoa > Arthropoda > Insecta > Lepidoptera > Geometridae > Idaea > Idaea aversata. Next base: position 9,591,729 of record OU026084.1, read on the forward strand.
ATTCAAAATATTGTAATCAAACGACATCAAAAACTCGCGACAACCGGCTGTGGGCCGAATTAATCGAATTCAAATAACTTTTACGAATTTCGTAAAGGAAAAAGTGTAGTGTAAACTTGTGTTGCACTGGACGTCTAAAAGGTAGGTAATATTTGATTTATTTCTTTAGTTTTTTTTTTTGCCTAACATTGCTCTCTTTTTAAAATAATTACTTACTCTAAAATTCTTTAGATTTTTTTCGTTTAAATGTTTTCTACTTAATTTCTCTTTAAATTATAGCTACATCATACGATATTCTAGAGTTATTAAAATGGTTTTTAGGTGCCAGTGAATACATGAATCCCTATCATCATTTCTATTTTAAAGAGTTTTAATTATTTTAAATAATATATTTTATGAAGAAAAGTAAATAAACATTTTTATGTGTAATGACTTTAACGTTAACGTAACTAACCAATTCTTGCGGTTTCGTAAGAATTGGTTAATTAAGCTTATTTATTCACTTTTCCTTTTTTACTAACTTATAAAAAATAAGATGTTTCACAATTCATCGTGAAGGATTAAAATACCCTTTTTAAAAAATCGTATGTATTTATTTTTGTTAAAATCAGGCATGCTTCTCTTTTCAGCTCTATCTCTTTTTACAAGGTAGGCAAAGTCAAAGTCAAAATATAATTGTGCCATTTAATCATATTGAAACGTCTATTTAAAAATCGCCCTGTAAGTTTATCTCAAAAACTTTATTTATTTTGATTGTCTACTTCAAACATCCGCCCAAACATTTTCGATATCTGGCTGCAAACAACAAATTTATGGCATCAAATTATTTCATCTTCTATTGATATAAAGTAGTCGATAAGCAAATATTAAATTTATTTGTCTTCAACTTGAAATAAGCAGCTAGGTTGTTCATATTTAACAGTTCAGTTTTATTTTTAACCGATTTAAAAAAGGCGCTTTTTAACCGACTTCATAGAGGTTCTCACTTAGATACTACACTAGGTTCACACTACTTTTACCTTTCTGTAATAATTAATTAGGTGGCTTTTTTATTCATGTTCGCTAGAAAACTCGTACCTAATCGGAGACAATTTATTGTATTTGAGTTTGTTTTATTGGAGTATTCTATCCGTTTTTATTGTAGAGCTTTAACGCCCTATTTAAGTTGAAAATATTACAATAAAAGCGATTTTAGAACTTTCGGTCTCCACTTTTGTACACATACGTTTTTAAATATACTTATTGAATTGTTAACTTTTACCTACCTACCTACAATATATAGGTAGGTTTATTATATCTAGTTACTTACACTTTTCATAACTAAATCGTTTTTCTTCTGTGTCATAGACATTCCAAAATTTTGACGATATTGTCCTCTCTCGCACATAATTGTTAATTTTCTTAGAATCGTAGCACAAGTCTGCTTTCTCTACGTAACAACCGTTTTACCATTGAATTTTACCATAGCACGATAATAAAATTATCTCCAAAGTCAATAAATTCCATTCCCACTTTACAAAAAAAATTACAGCATCATTTGACATTGAGACACGAAAATCGTTAGGAAGAGTTCCACAGAAATGGATAGTGTCAATAAAGTTGTTAACTTATCTCGTATCTTTGGGACATGCTAAATGATTGGACATGGTAACAGCACAACTCGATTTTTGTTGAACCATTCCTTATCACTACATAGTATAAAATAAAGTCACTTTTCGCCGTCCCTATGTCCCTATGTATGCTTAGATCTTTAAAAGTACGCAACGAATTTTGATGCGGTTTTTTCTTCTTTAGCTTCTTTAACTAAAAACTTTAAAAAAAACTTCTTTAGCGGCGTTGAGCACTTTTTCTGTAATGGGTATAAAATCTTAAACTCGCGTCAGGACACGTGACCTGATCGAAAAAGCGTAAGACGGATGGAGAGTAGACAGCTATCCCCTCTCTACGGCGCGGCGAAAATGTATGCATGGGCCTACTGTTTTTAATTTGGCTGTGAGTGTATTAAGACGTACATATGGTATTTTTTAACGGACGACTATTGACGGACGACAAATGTCGGACGACTATTGACGGACGACTATTTGTCGTCCGACTATTTTTTTTTTTTTCATCTAAAACTCTTTTTGCGTATGTTCTCGCGACATATGAGATTTTACACAGATATACAGTTTTTTTTAATAGATAGAGTGATTAAAGAGGAAGGGTTTTAGATATAATACATGCATAATACAGCCGTGCGAAGCCGGGGCGGGTCGCTAGTCTATATATATATATACTAATAATGAACATAAATAAAAAAATATCTACAATATATGCTACGAATGAAGAACCTCCACCTTTTTTTAGGTTGGTTAAAAAGAGAAAAAGACTTATAACGATATCTCTGAAACTACAAGAGCTATACGAGTCAGAAACTTCGCACGGGGGTTCCTTCTAGGAAGAAGAACAATAAGAACTAATAATTGAAAATTCGACCTCTCAAGGGGTATAAAGCTGATAAAGTTTGTAATTCGTAGAAACTATTATGCATTGTGTGTTTGTAGAAAATCACTAGAGACTAGATACACCACGCATGTAAAACTGCGGGGCGTAACTAGTATCTAATAGCTAGGATTCCATATATAAAGAAACCGCACATCCTAATTTAGTTTTAAGACGTATCCAAGTGGTTATTTGTATACGAGTTTTGCCCGCGACTTCGTACGCAGGATTTGAATTTTCCGAAATCATTTTTAGCGGATGCCTATTAAAATTAAAATTCATTTATTTCAGATAACTAGATCCATATTTTACATTACATATTATGATTAAATTGAATTAGAATAAAATAAATATATACTAATACTATTGCCTCTATACGTTATCATAACTATTTGTATGCCAGAGAATAATTTCTGTTGAATAAAAAAGGTTCGAAAGAAAAATCGACTTATAATGTGCAGTATTCTTAATTTAAGAATATTGCTTTTAAATTAAAAAAATACTGCCTTATCATTTTAATATTTTTTACTAACAAGAAAAAAAACTATTTTAAGTTAACCAATCAATAAAATCGGTTCTGAATTTTTACCCAGCTACGTCATCAGAATCATCAGAGAGCCCCTAGTCAAGGCGTTTCCCAGAACGCGCGAACGCCTTTTTTTATTCAAATGTAAAACAAAAAATTATATTGTAGTCGGGATTCATAATATGTAGGTCCATGACGTGATAAGTTATGAAATTGTACATGCGGTATTCTATAATAGCATGTACCTAGTAGAAGTAATAATAACTCAATAAGGAAAACTATAAAGTTCATAGTTTTTCAAATAATGAAAAATATTGTTTTACCTCGTGTGTGTGCCTTCTTCTTATTGGTGGGCGCGTTCCGAAGGCACACATCCTAACTTAGTTCTTTAAGACGATTTTAAGTGATCATTGTATTTTTAAACATAAGTACCTATCGAAAGAAATAAAGAAATTTGACTTTGACTTTGACCTCGTTTTTATAAGGGTAAAACCCTTTGTATTGTCACTCAGCGCACGATAGACTTCAACGAACACCTAGATTCCTACTTCTCTGAATATTTTTCCAACCTACCTTCATTTTACATCTCGCAAGAAAGACCCAAATTACTTACTCTGCTGGCTCAGCGACCCAAACTGGATATTGGCCTCTTCCAACGCTCCCTATATCTTAAGCTATTTCTTGCCAACTTTTGATTCTTATGGCAATAAAGAATCTTATATCTGAAGATCGTGCAGGTGTCCTCTGTGTCCTTCCAGCGATACTTGGGTCGTCCCACAATCCTTCAACTGGCCGGGACCCAAAGTTGCGTAAAACAACCCATAGAAAAGCACAGGACAAAAAGACTGAAAACTCAAGTTTCCTCACATTTGATGTGTATAGGTCCCATTAAATAAATAGTCCAGAGAAAGGTTAACGCCTGCAAATAATTCCAATTTAATTACGTAAACATTGTAGGCTTCATGATAACCATATGCGTTAACAGCTATCGGGTGACGATTGTCCGTGACACGGTTCCATTGTAAACCTGTTACTGGCTGCGTGATAAACCGTGACAGGTTGCTTTGTCTGCGATCCTAGATCTGTCGTCTTTGAGATGCGGAACTAATTAGATGAGTCGGGTGGGGTAAATACGAATGAGACTGTCACCGTGCAAATTGTACAGTCGGCTGCATAATTGCAGCCCTCGGTAGAGTTCGAAAATGACTATTATTGGAATGTTTGCATTCTAATAATTTTTGTTTGATTAATTCATGAGTTGGAAGACTTTAAACTTCCCCTAAAGCAGGTGTCTAAAATCTTGCTCGTGTTGAAAACATTCTCATAACAGTCGTTTTGGTGCTCTACGGTGGGTCTGCAATTATGCAGCCGACGTACCTATGCTATTTTTCCCCACTATAAAGTTACTTAAAACAGTCCTATTTTCCCTCACTATCATTTCACGGCACCATTTCATCAAGTCTCCTGGAAATGGTGCTTGAAACAGCATCAAAATATCGAGCTCTTTAAAATAAAAACCGAAATACATGGTTAATATCCCGTTTTAAATAATTTTAGTAGTGAACATTTTATAACTATGTTAGTTTAAAATCCTAAATGCAATTTTTAACAGACTTAAAAAAAGGAGTTTATATTCACTGATTACTTAAAATAAAGACATAGATAGATTGATAGAGATAGATAGATAAACACTATTTAAACGACTTCAAAGAGGAGGAGGTTCTCAATTCGTCTGTAAGTATGTTGTTGTTTTTTTTGCACCATAAAAACAAAACGCAAAATGATTACATATAAAAAAAAATTATGAAATGATTCATCTAAATCTAAAACATCACTAATGAACACTCCATATTATGTAGAATTGTAAATCTTCATCTGCGACACTTTTGTCGATTTCTATCCCAATATTACAAATGCGAGCTTTTTACTTTACTTGCACTACAAAATATTTTATATATTGCAATAATTATTCAATATTTTATTTCATACCTACTTGTGGTTTCATTAAACTAAACATTATTTCGGGATTAGTTCATATTATATATCTTTATATATATATACTAGCTGCGCTCCGCGGTTTCACCCGCGTAACTCACGATCCCGTGGGAATATAGGGATAAATTAAGATGTAAGCTATCATAACTTTCAAGTTGGATCAAACTGCACACGGTGTGCAAATTTGATTAAAATCGGTTAAGTAGTTTAGGAGTCCATCGCGCACAAACAACGTGACACGTAATTTATATTATAGGTATTAGAAAGAAAGACATATATGACACAATCAACAACACAAAACAAAAATTAAAATTCATTGATTTGTATTTTTCTCTTACATTTACCCCATCTGACGCTACCTATTTACCTAGTTTGTGTTTAATAAAACTTTATTTGACAAGCTTACGTCTACTGTTTGCTTTGAATGACAATAACTAATACAAACTCAGTTAAATTAGCATGTTACTCATTTTCTTACAAGTTTCAGAAATACCTATTACCTTATCTTCAAGACATACTTACGTACCAATCTAATAAAAATTTGAAAATAAGCAGTAGTAAAAACAGTTCACTAGGATTCGAATTTTACGTACCTAATACAACACAAATGTTGTGAGTATAAAAAGTTTTACGTAATGACTTGATAATTTTACACTTTTATCTTTCAGTTACAAAGATAATAATTGTGACTCATTTGTATGTAACCTTTATAACATGTAACATTTGGCTATTACCGTTTACGCAAAGAAATTTAATTTCCATCGTTTTCCGAAAAATAAATCATTTTTCCAATTGTTCTTCACAAGTAAGTATTTTTATTATAACATATCCCAGAAAACGTTGTTTTGCCATAAACAAAAAATGATGTTCGATTCTCAGACCTAAAGAATATAGAGGTACACAAAAAAATTCATACAAATCGGTTCAGCCGTTTAGGTGAAGTTTGGAAACAAACACCGCGGCACGAGAACTTTATATATACTTACCTAATATATAAACATCTAAAACATTCAAGTAGATAAATATAACTCAAAAACGTTTCTTATTTTCATTATTGCTCATAGCCTTCCCTTGATCTTTTCTTGAGCCCATGAAAAAGGACTGTAACGCGTTAACTACAATGTTAACACACAATACATAGGCAGTGAATTATGTTTTAGACCATGTACCTATTATCACTCAACTTCATAAATAATCATCGAACACAAGGTATATTACCTACTGTTTTACTCTAGGTACCTAGAACTTAGTTAGGTATTTATATAATACCTACTTTACCTAAAATAAATAACATTTCCAATCTAAATCTAGCACCAAACTAAGCGGAGTTTGTACCTACTGTCGAAACCGGACCGAAACGACTAGACCAAAACAAATTATATCAACTCAATTTATTTTAATACATGACTTATTAAGAGGAAAGTTTATTAAGTGTATATGACGATGAATGTCGGAAAAAATCACGCCGACGACTGGGAGCTTTAACTACTGTGCGTCGCGTAAACTCAATATCAATCAACTCAAACTAACCTACGGTACGGATTTTCGTCCGTTACCTTTGCGAAGCTCGGGCCGGAAGCTAGTCTATGAGAATAAAACTAAAACATTCGTGACGTAACAACTAAAAGTCGAATGTCGCCTACTGCGCCATCTCCACGGACATCGTCTAAAGTATTTGAAATTCGAATTATGGCGACTACATTTTACATGACAACCGAAAACCGTTAACAAATATTTGTATAGTTAGGTAATAAGCAAACTTGACTATCTGTATCAGTCGGTTACCGCCTTAGATTAATCACAATATTAATAAAATAACCGAGCGCAAACATGATAAATTAAACATTATTACTGCATTTATGCTGATAAGTTATATTTTAACACGAAACTATAACATTTTATTGAAGAGTTTGCAACAAAGTTAAAATCTCATTTATTATAATGTGACCACATAATATTATCTAGGTTTAGTTTTTTTGAAATACTATCCCCCTTATTCCAAAACGAGGTTTAAGGATAGTCCTAGATGTGGATTTAAACCTTAGATTTAGACACACATTTACTCGTGAACTATAGTCTAAACACTATCCTTATATAATCCTTATGGATAGTGTTTAGACTATAGATCCCTTTATAATATATAGGAATAGTGTTTAGACTATAGTTCGCGAGTAAATGTGTGTCTAAATCTAAGGTTTAAATTCACATCTAGGACTATCCTTAAACCTCGTTTTGGAATAAGGGGGTATATGATTTGAAAATCTCCTTACTTTGTAGATAAATGCCATCAGCTAAAGAGTTATTGGAATAGAAAAAAAGGGTGCGTGTACTTATGTACGCGCGTGAGAAGTTATACTCGTCCGACAAAAAACTCGTCCGACAAAAAACTCGTCCGACAAAAAACTCGTCCGACAAAAAACTCGTCCGGCAAAAAACTCGTCCGACAAAAAACTCGTCCGACAAAAAACTCGTCCGACAAAAAACTCGTCCGACAAAAAACTCGTCCGACAAAAAACTCGTCCGACAAAAAACTCGTCCGACAAAAAACTCGTCCGACAAAAAAGTCGTCCGACAAAAAACTCGTCCGACAAAAAACTCGTCCGGCAAAATACTCGTCCGACAAAAAACTCTGGACTGGAAAAGGATTGTCAACACAATCAATAAAGTTCAATTTAGATTTAAACAACTTCTCCCGTGAGAATTTTGTGTGACGTGAGAATTTTGTGTCTCGCTTTTGTAAAATTTCACTCTCATCATTTTTTCATAACGCGCCTAAAGAAGTATAACTTCAAAAATTATACACGCAATTCCCCGATTCCTAGGATTTTTTAAAATAACTCAGACGGTAAAAAAATATTTCCTCTTACAAAACTTTAGCAAAGAAAAGAAAACAAATGATGTTATTAACAAGAAAAATTGCTACTATTTTGCATAGTGATTAGCGAAAACCAAGTAATTTATTCCATTTTATACCTTAGATTTTGCGATAAAAATATCTACGGGTGAAAAAAATAAATTAACTATGGTAATGAGTGGCTGGCCGCGGAGGGCGGATCCGCCCGCCCATAGCTACAGCTAGCCGGACTTCCGGCGACGTATGTGAAGTTAACACCCGTTTTGCCGTTTAAATTACTTATAGCTTAACCTTGAACCTCGCAATAATATTCACCTTTGTTATATTAATGGTTAAACTATTATTAGAATTCGTAGACTTGCGTATCTTTGTATAAACCGAACTTATATTATAAAGGACAGTTATGGCGATTTACCTACCTATCTACAGTAAAAGCTACAAATATCTCAAAGATTTGGTTAAATTAAGATTTAATGTGTAATCTCTCTTAGGCACATGTAGGAATAGAGGTACCCTCGAAACTTGCCTAAAAAAATAGAAAAATAATTATCGGGAAAATCACTATTTTTTTGGATTGTTACTGAAGCGCCTAATGGCAATAATAGTGTTGCCACATTTTGATAATTGCTTAAAGTAAATTACACTAATTTTCCCAAACTTTACATTAAAATACATAATTCTTTTATTTTTTCCTACCCCAGGAAAAATAATTACAGAGGGATTAGGTACAGGGTTTTTGCGTAACATACCTAATAAGTATTAATTTACATAAGAATAGAAAGAACAGCCGCCGCGCCGGGGCCTAAAGAGGAGCTGTGTGGAAAGTTTATAAATAACTAGCTGCGCTCCGCGGTTTCACCCGCGTAACTCCCGATCCCGTGGGAATATCGGGATAAAAGTAGCCTATAACCTTCCTCGATAAATGGACTATCCAACACAAAAAGAATTTTTCAATTCGAACCAGCAGTTCCTGAGATTAGCGCGTTCAAACAAACAAACAAACTCTTCAGCTTTATAATATTAGTATAGATATAGTATAGATTCCAACTTTGTTAAGTATAGGTAAATATCTCTAAATTGCCCTTTAACAAAACAAGATAATGTCACAGAATATAATAATAGTGTTATGTCTACTAATACATAATTACCGCAGCCTCATCGTATTTATGACGCGCTCGTCGTTTTGCAAGGCCCCCGTGCATGATGATCTATTGAAGCTCGCCTTTTATGCTTTTGTCATCATAACTATTAATAGAGCTTATAATAAAATTATTTATTTTAAATCATAAGCTGAGAGCACGATTAAATATAAAGATTGATCTAATACTAACTTACTTTCGTGAGTAATATGATGACATAATACAAACTTCTTTTACAATTTGTGCCGGCGAGGGTCTGAACATTTTTGGTTCTAAGGCTTTTGAAAATACGAACATATTGTTGAAAATTTTGACGTTATGGATACTTACCAAAAAATCTGCTGATTTTCCCGACTACGGCGAAACCAAAAATATATTTTGATTCATTCTGTTCCCGTATCACTACAACATAGTATAAAATAAAGTCACTTTTCGCCGTCCCTATGTCCCTTTGTATGCTTAAGATCTTTAAAACTACGCAACGGATTTTGATGCGTTTTTTTTAAATAGATAGATTGATTCAAGAGGAAGGTTTATATGTATAATACATGCATAATATAGCCGTGCGAAGCCTGAGCGGGTCGCTAGTATCTTCTGAACTACTTATCATAATTGACAAGCGAGTTATTGTTAGTCAAGTCTTTTCGGAAATATGTTTAAAATAGTAGTCCAAAGTCTATAAAAAATGAATCGTCAGTGACCTTTTACTCGAAGAAACATCTAAATTTTCGAGTCAATAAACATAATCTCCAAAAATATTTTTTACGAGTTTGTAAAACAATTTGCTTAAATTTAAAAAAAAAACTGCCTTTAATATTACCCTCCCCTAGATGAAAAACATTGCTTAGGTTTTTTGCGAATTTGATGTTTTAAAGCCGAAGTAGGTACCTACCTCATAATGAAATAAAAATTGTTATGTAAATAAGTACCAAACGTATATTTAACGGTAGCAGACTGGTGGTTTAGAGTAGCCTTGACAATGGAAACGGAACTAAGTTGGTACCTACTTAGTTACTGAGACATTTTCAGTAAAAAATATACTAGATAATTATTGAGACATGATTCACTCTGCAAGCCTGAGTAATGAGTAGTCATTTGTAAGCGAATCTAGAAGTTTTTATTTTATAATCAAACCAATTAATTACGTAGGTACTTAAAATACAAAAAACACAAGAACCAAAGTACCTACGCAAGAGCGGAGAAAAAGGAATATTTAATTTACTTGGTACACCTATTCCATGACTTTAATGTATTGTTAAGATTAAATCTGTAACCGTAGTGTAAGTTTTTTCGTATAGTAAACGCTATTGCTGCGTTAGCGTAAAGGAGAAAATAAAAAGTTAAAAACCGCTCCTAGCTTACGTAATACGAAGCTTTAACTTTTCATACAATTTTCTTGTTTACGGAAACGTGATAGTTACGTTTGCTATACAAAAAAACTCACACTCTGGACTTTGGTCATCTTCTTAGTCATCTTCTTCAATTAGTGTAGGTACCAGCAATGTTTTTTGTGTCTGTAATATCGATGATTTTCTAAATGGATACAAAATAATTGTTATTTTAATAAATAATTCGTACAATTCGATTAAGTGACTGCCTACGTGGCAGTCACTTAATCGACTCCGGACTCAAGTAGGCCGTTGCAGACAGAATTTGAGCAAATGGGGATATATTGCACCGACTGAAGAGCAATGCGAGTGTGGAGTCCCGTCGCAGTCCATGGTGCACCTTCTCCAATGCCCACTGTGCCCTAATACCTGCACATTGGAGGACCTGGTAGAGGCCAACGCCGCTGCAGTTGCAGTGGCTAGCTACTGGGCAGGAAAAATTTGACTGGTCGAACGTCACTGACACGAAAAGAAGAAGAAGAAGAAGCTACTTATGATTCATTTTTATTAGTAGTCTGTATATACTTACGTAAGTAATATTTAAAGGTTAATATGTGCCAATAACTGACCTACCTCATAAAAGCCTTTATTAGAAAAACAAGGATAAACAGAAATAAATACGATTTCTGCAGCATTTAATTACACCGGTTGCAGACAAGACGTAGAAGGCTTCACAAAAAAAACGGAAATACCAATTTTCTCGCATGAAACAAAATCTGCAGTCTGTCATTACGAAATTACATTATGACGTAAAACCACGATTCCGAGAACACTTTTGAAACCTCGATCGAAAATTATTTTAAACAACTAAAAAAAAACTAATTTCTTGCGTAGGTGTTGTAAGTAATAACAAAAGGTTTCTGTGAACAAAAAGTTAATGGATATCGAAGTTGGATGTCGTGTTCCTTTTCAAAACTGGTACTTAGAAAGGGACAAACTATACCATAAGAGTTTTAGTTCCAAAATGACTACGTCATTGATGGGGCTCATCTACGGAGCGTAACACCATCATTTTCCTCCTCAATTCGTGGGATGCAATTATATACGGATGGAGTGCTCGGAGGCTTTGGGCTATAATGTATTATTAACGGTTTACAAAAGCGTCAGTATAATATCTACCTCTATCTACCTTTTGGACAGTCCACGATTGCGTTTAAAATGTTCAGAGTTAATTTTTAGATTTCTGTACAAACGGGACAATTTTCCTTTTCCACTGACCGTCTGTCTGTCTGTCAGTCACCAGGCTGTATCTCATGAACCATGACATCTAGACAATTGAAATTTTCACAGATGATGTATTTCTGTTGTTTTCGTTCAATATTACTTGAAACAATAACAATCTTTTAGCAGGGAAAAGTCCTCTTTGTGATTCTTCTCAACACAAATCGTATGTGGTTCGAAGTAGGAAAAGTAGGTAATATTATAAAGTATTATTTTCAATAGCATCGAACTCTACATGAAGTAGGTAAGTAGGAACTTAAACGAGGCTGTAAGTGACGCGTGAAGAATCAAATTACCTAATCATCTCATCAGGCATACCTATCTGCCTCAGTTAAACATGACATCCGTTTCATAACAAATTGTAATTATGGTAATTTTTAAGTGTACTATCTATTATTGTGCGTGAATTCGGTTATTTATTATTCTATTAGGGTATCTATTATCCATATTCTATATGGTATAGTTTCAATATTGCTATTATTAGAATGTTTTGAACTGAAGCAGGACTTTAGGGTCATACTTTAGTTAATTAAGTCCTGTTTGAGTTGGACCTTTTTGTTGCCCGATCTTACCAATCTAGGTAGTTGAAAACGATCAGTCTTTTTGGTGATTTCTTTATGATGTAAACAAATCATCTAACGAATTTCTGATTTTTTAGAATGATTTTTATAATTCAACGTTGCAAACACTTTGGTTTACCCTGTCGTCGTAGCACTATACCACTATTAGCACGAGAAGGAATTTAAAGCACTGATTAAAATCCTAGGGTACGCTTAATAATGCACTACCTACAAATGAAATGCATAAAGTATCATAGTTCTGGACCTATCCCATAATGTTCCGTAAGTTTATCCGTTCCTTCACCTCTTTAACAAAACCATGGCGTGTAAATGTAAAGGATATAAAACTAAAATATATCCTAGGGTGACAATTCGTACCACCCCGTGTCAGATCCTTGAACGACACGGAATCAATGATAATGTTTGTATAGTTTATTTTAAAGATAACAATCAGAGTAGTTACCCAAAGTACCTTTAATGAAATATGGTTTCTTTGTAAAGTGTTCATAATAATTTATCAGTCACTAACCCTTTGGATCATACCAAATTAAAGCTCGAAACTTGTTTCTATTTTCAACCAATAGTCATTTGCTCGTTAGAAATTGTTCTTTGTACTGGAAATAAAATCAATTAGTTACATTTATACTTACGACAATACTTATACGATTAGTAGGTACACTTTTAATGGTATTATGACTTCTGTCGGCATTAAAAGCTTGTAAGGTTTATGATGTCAATTATGCTAAGTATAAACTATTATTATGAGTACCTCTTCTTCTTAATGTCCTTATCCCAATTTATTTTGGGTCAGCGCAGTATTTCTTGTTCTTCCGTTCTGCCCTTATCTGTCTCACTGAGTCCACCCATCTTTTCTTAGGACGTTCTCTTCCTCTCCATCCTTCTACATTCATACTCATTCCTCTTCTAGTCACATGCGTATCCTTTCTCCTTGTCACATGTCCATACCAACTCAAACGGTTCCCTTTCACCTTTTCTGTAACTTCCAATTATAATACGTAAGCTTCTAAAATTTTCGATAGCACCAAGTCAAATCAAAGCTAACGTCATGGGAACGATGTAATGGTCCATTAATATCTGAGTTTATAATTCGATTATTGTCCGTGTCTAATAAAGTTAACGAAATTGGCAATAAATAACTAGCATTCTGGGAACGCAGCACAAAGGTAGCTACTTAACATTATGTCAGGTCAATCATACATTGGTCACGAACAACGCGGGCGCTGGTGCGCCTCCCTGGGGAACACTGCCATCGCCTCATTGCTATTTCATTTCTAGAAACTCCACGCTAAGTAATGCTTACATTATTGTTAATTTATAAAGCGTTAAGTCAATTGGAAAATTGTGACAGTCCATCTTATCAACACTGCAAAATCAACTACGTTTATTTGTATATTATGACTAGCTTTTGCCCGCGACTTCGTCCGCGTAAAAGTCGAAAATGGACCAAGGAATCACGTTGTCCCATACAAACTTTACCCCCCTTTTTCACCCCCTTAGGAGTAGGGTTTCGGAAAATTATTTCTTATCGGGTGCCTACGTCTTACAAAGAACACACCCTCCAAGTTTTAGGTCTCTGCGATCTCTGCGGTTTACGCTGTGCGTTGATCCGTCAGTCAGTCAGGACAAAGAATTTTATATGTAGGTATAGATTACAAAATTATACTGATCTCTACTTTTGCCTACTGCAGTTGGCCGATAAAATAATAAGATTCTTACAATTATTATCTACTTGAGGATATGGAGATTTAGCCTAGATCTCAGGTTCTTAGAATCAATATGACATGACGCACCTGCAACCACTACGAATCCTTGGTATTTCTTCACCTCCGGTCAGCCTTCTATTCCTATATCATTAGCATTAGTCACAATTAATTTAAATAAATAATCACCTTCATGGAAATATATGTAATTCCCGATTCAATTAATTCAATTCCAAGTAAATACATACTAATGTTACTAGACCTACGTATTGTTGTAGTTGATAATGATGTCCTAGTACTATAAATCATTGTAAATTAATCTGCGTGATATTCAATTATTTCCTGTGTTTCATCCGGCATTGATTGTTAAAACTAAGTATAAAGATTTGTTAATTACTTCGACTCTTGGCATGACTGTTGGACGGACTATTGAAATATTGGTTCAAATTGGTGTCAACATGCTAAATCCATATAGAACATACACTATAATTTTTAATATAAGTAGAATGTCCCATTCATAATTTATGACCTAACCACTAACCTACTTTTGCAACTTCGGAACACAATTGCAACGAATACATAATATGTGAAGGTAACTTCACCCTTGGCACTTCTATTAAGGACTTTGAAGGCTCTTGGTCAATCTCCCCTGGGGACCAGCAATAACAGAATATTAACAATGTACCTTGGAATGCCAATATTGTATGTAACAGAACTAACATTTCAATTAGGTATGTTTATAAGGAACCTACCTACCTAGACAGTCTTACGAAATTAATTTCTCAAACTCAATAGTTTTTCGATCAAGAAGCGTGATAAAAATCCCATCTATCTGCGTTAGTATTCGTAGGTCATGTAGAAAGCAATTAATTTTCATATAAATCGGGCTAATAATAACATATTGTAATTTATCTGTCACATCTTAGATAAGATCGCTTTCCTTTGTTAGAGCGCATGACGTAGGCCCAAAAGAAAACAATTTAATTGACGTAAATAAGTAAACATTCGTGACGATAATGCTGAAAATTAACAATTTTAACTAATAGGTAACGTTTATCCATAGAAATTCCTATGATAAAACGTTGATAAAACTCGTAGTTCTAACTAATCTATGTTTATCTTCAACTGCCAATTGCAGACATTTTTAACTTTTATCTTGACCGATAAATGGATGAGATGATTCAATTTCACTTTTTATATTGTTTTACCTTGCCCTTTCTTAAAACGTGCTGTGAATGTGACATTGGCACAGTTTTCAAAAGGATAATAACGTTAAGTACTACTTATACCTTCTTTAGGATTGGCATAGGTAACTTATGCTAGCTCACTTATGTAAGTATTCCCTTTATCGATATGTTATTGACACACCTTTTTATTTTAAAGTACCTATTTCCTTATCATTTAATTTAACTTACCTACACGTAGATCAAGTAATTAAATATATGCATGTACTAGATATATAGGTTTTTAATTTGTAATGAATGATTTTATCCATTTTTAATTCTATTTCAAAATCTAAAATGTGATTGTAAATTATAAAAATTAACATGATTCATACTTTTACAAAACTTTTGCTTTATCTACGTCACACATAATTAAACCTACCTACGGGAAATCCAATGATATCACAATCTATTCAAATGAAATGTAGAGCAATTTAAAATTACAAGAAATACTCGGAGGTTTTCGACCTCGGAGAAAAAAAACCTTATCCCCTGCATGACGCAGTAACGAGACGATCGCTTTTTGTTCTGCTTTTTACCGAATTCAATGTCAGACAAACTGGTTATGATACGTACTCATTGGGCGGTAAAAACTGAAAACGGCTGCGGTATCTGACACTATCCAACTAAGAATACGTAACTCATCAAACCTGCCGCGTTTTATTAATAGGTAGGTTCAAGGCATATCAGTCAAGTTTACTCACAAAAAATGACAGAGAAGAAAGTAGCTACGAACCAGTGACGTAACAATGTAGCAAGGGCAAAAGATATACTTACTAAAAAAGTGGTCAAACAAAGGTTGATGTTTATATTTATGAAGCTGTACGCAAAGTAACGAATGCCTTGAATTGCAGAGTAACAATTTTAACAAATTATTTGTATGCTGACCGTGACCGTGGAGCAAAGTATGTATAAACCTATGCCAAGTATTTTCAAAAGGTTTTCGTCGTAGCATTCTTGTAGTAGGTATACCTACCTACCGTTTTGTTTCGATGGTTTTATTGAACACATACTTTAAATACGAAAATACTTGACGAAAGTGAGTAATGATTGTTTCACCATAACGGTTTCAAATCTGATTTTTAATGAGGTGTTTAAAATAGATATATAATTTGAATTTACAGCATCGATGTATCAACCATTTTAGTTTGGTATAATTTACCTACCTGTAAAAAACCGCTCATTTTGAACCTTTTAAAAAGCTTCCCTAAGAGGAAAGGGTACCGGGGGCTTTTTCCATACAAACTATTACAAACGTAGTCGACTGTTTTCTCCCAGGATAATGACACTAGAGCAAATATTTTTGGTGCATAAAACAACCTATTTCCTGCTTTTTTTAATTTTTTAACTTTTTTAATTTTAATTTCTATGATAATTAAAATGAAAAAAAACCAAAACATTGGGGCATAGTCTTGGCAGTTTTAGGTTTTATGGCACAAAAATATTTGTGCTAGTATCATTATCCAGGGAGGAAACAGTCGACTACGTTTGTATGGAGAGAGCGCAGGTACCCTTTCACCTTAAAGTGACGTTAAAACCATTATTACATTACACATCAAAACTAATATTTAGGTAATGTAGTGTTTCCAAAATAATGGAAAGATCAGTGATAATAGCGATTGCTTCTGTTAGACATTGGGGGACAGACAGGTAAAAATTACCCATTAGTGAGTTTCGAGAAAGTTCAGAAATCTAGTTATTCAGGACCTTATTGTTTAGAGCTTTTTGATGGCGTTATAAGTGCTTTTTTATATTATCAACAAAACTAATGATAGAAGCGTTTCAGATTTAACTATAGATAAGTATTTGAACATGACATAGTTTTAACATCGAATTCAAAATCAGTTGTCTAGACTAGAAATAGGTAGGTATATATAATAGGTATATAATATATTGATCGTATCCAAATCACGTACCTAATTTATAGATATAGACAGTTGACACGAATGAATGATAAAATCATCTAAGTATATAGCCACCTCAATATGTATGAAACTACACTCATATTGAAATTAATTAGACGGATCGTTCGAAAATTCGAAATTTATGCCGAAATTTGTGCTAAGCTAAAATTCCTTAGATGCTCACAACGACTTATGTTAAATAAGAAGTGACCATTGTTATCATAAAGAATTAGCAAGTTTACATAAGCTAAATCAAGAGCAAACATGGAGTCTTGTGGATGCCATGTTATGCATCGTTTTAGTTTTAAATACTTATATAGATAAGTAGGTAGGTATGCCTAGTTATGTTGGACCAAATTTACTGTCAAAACTAAAGTCAAACCTATTAATTCAAGAAACTCACAACCCTAATCTCTAGGTACTTAATATTCGAAATTTCTACTTATACTCTATACGTTTTGCCATTTAAAAAAATCGGGTGGATTTGTGAATCTAAACCATCCAGGACGTCACCCAAACGCATAGAAAAAACATCATTCAAATTGGTCCAGCCGTTTATATAATCATATATATAAGTAATCATATATATAAAGAAGATAGGCATTGAAATTGTATTTTGAATAGTAAGTACTATATACAATAGAATACTATTGTGAATAATATACTTATTATTCACATTAGTATTCTATTGTATATACTACCACTATACTTTCACTACAAAGTACTTCGAAAAAGTTTCCGAATATCTCAAAGAGGGTCTTCAAATATTGCGGTTTCAGACAACTGCTTAAACTTCGACTGTGGTTGACTAAATAATCAAATTACTGTTTTAATTTGGTTATTTCGTCAAACACATAAAATAAAAACTTTTTTAACTGCCGTAAACAATTTCTCATCATCATCAAAATGTGTAATGTGTAATGTAGCTTTATCTAAATATTCGTATTATAAAATATTGTTATAATATCTCATTAATATAGTGGGTACAATTATAAATTTCACTATCTATGATTAGTCTTTAATCTAGATCATAGGTAACAATATCCATAATTCGATTCCATTAAAATTTTATTTTATTTCCCTTAGGTTTACCTACTGGAAAAATGATCGATCAAATAACACGAAAGGGTTTTAATGTCAAGTACTTTTGAATGAACACTCGGGTAAAACAGCATGCAATTATGCACCGATTATGTTGTATGTCCGAATAAGTATATTGATATGCGGGCATATATGGCTTGGTCATGGTAAACATTAGGCCTTGCTGCATGCATACATATTTTCACTTCAACAATAAAACAACTTTGAATCTCCGCCAATAACAGTTAACTATGTTTACAGAAACGTAAATTTACAGAGAAAAACAATAAAGTTCACGCAAATAAGATTTATTTGCCCACTATATCTAGATAAATACCTACCTACTTACTGAACAAATGTTTATGTGGGTCGTAGATGTCATCGTTATATTATTTACGAACTCTGTTATTTACGCCAACATATTGAAAGCTTATTTCAGAACATATAAGTTTTAATGGCTCCTAATTGATATAATAATCATATTCGTCTTTTTACAACTAATCTATGTGATTTATACGGCTAGCGGTAGCAACTATAATTCATGGTATTCCGGAAAAAAATTGAAAACTATGAGTGCTTTTTAATGGAAAGCTGTAGTGTTCACTAATGTCCGGAAACAGATAGTTTCCTATTTCCCTCCCTAACTAACTGTTACATTGTAAGCGTCGATTGGTACAGGTGACAATCGGAGCGTGTGCCCTCTAGCAATTACTGTGATTCGCGTCCGGCAGTCACACTATCATTAGGAAGGCACCTACTGTAGGTAGGTACCTACACTTGCTTGACCGTGAAATATTGCTGACCTATTGGAACCCTTTGTTTCCTCTCTATTGTTCAATCTAGAGAAGCAATTTACCAAAAATGTAAATCGACAAACATAATGTTATCTGATGTAGTGAACCACCGACGTATAACAAGAACCTCTAATTTGTTTCATTATATGCCCCGGGGTTGGGAGCTCTTCGAATCCATCACAGTTTTTTGTTCGTTTCGTAATAAGTGCCTGTTACAAATGGAATTTAAATTCTCTAACCAGACAATTCCCCGTGTAATTTAGTTACATATGAACTGTGGTGCCAATGAACTACACCACATTATATTTATAACTAACACGTCGTTAAATGTATCTCATTATCTAATTTAAACGTAATGTTTTGACTGATTTCGATTCATGATATGGTACTTTGAATACTAATAACTTTTAGAACGGAAACCCGTATTTCATCATGTTTGATTTACTGACCGCAGTTTGACGAACGAATTAGACAAAGTTCATTGCGAAATTTACCGGAGTTCCTGCCCTCGTAAAATAACGGAACAAGCAATGCAACAATGTCAAAACTTACCTTTTCAATTTGTCTACAGGAAAATGGGTGAATTAGGAAATAAACTTGGCCTGGACGAGTTAGCGGGAGGAGCGGCTGGCATAAGCAAGGCACTCCTTGCGGAGTTCATCGGTGAGTCCATTAGTGTCAGACCAAGACATATTGTAGGTTGCCTGTATCTAGGGAATGGTAATGTCGACCGATACCCAAGGCAACTGACGCAATCTACCTACATTAAATATACATTTTCATTTAAATGTTGACATCGTAATTAGTATCTAGATTATGATTAGTATCTGCAGTTGTAGATCTATATATAATTTTTAGTTCTATTTATATGTTTATGCATCCTGTATGTTACAAGGATTTGTATTATAGGTAATCTCCTGCTAAATCTGTTCGGGTGTGGTGCTTGCATCAACATCTCACAAGGCACGAATGCTGCACCAGACATCGTACTCATAGCCCTCGCCTTCGGTCTTGCCGTTTTTGCTGCAGTTTCAGTAAGTGCCCACTTATAACATCTACTTAGTTTCTATGTACAATAATACATCTTTGAATGGTATTATTTTAAAGTGTTAACCCACACACAACCCGGTGGTTTATGGCTCACATAGGTATGTCTGTTGGGTAGAACACTGCTGCGGTTATGCGGGGTTTGTGTTTGGAACCCACCGCATCATAAAAATTGTTTTCAATTTCTTAATAAGTACACCTTTATTTTTTTAAATGCCAGTCCTCAATAAAATGATTATTATAGATACAAAGGCGAAGGGAACAAACCCAAAAATTTTAATTAGGTGTAAAAGGAGTCCTCTAAAAATTACTGGATGTTTGCTTGTGGGTACGTATTTATAGTTAGGTCTCACTTAAATCATTAAGTAAAAATTGCTGAAATTGTTTTACCTACATATACCATTGAATACTTACTTATTCGTGGATTTCAACATAGCTTTCAATAAGGTAAGTAGGTACCTTACCTCTATATTATGTAGATACTCTTTATATAAAGTGTTTGCCCACATACAGAATATAGTGCTGATAAGCGTATCTGTAGTTTTAAGTGATACATACCAGCATATATCGTTGAACTAGATTATGAAAACTGTGAAGCCAAAAACTATTTCAAAATTATCAATCGATATATTCCGTTACCTAAACGTAGCATAAACAAAATATTGCCTAAAACCAGAAATAGGCCAACTTATAGATATCGCTAATCGATCACACTACTACTAGTGAGATAAGGTATTGAACCAAATTGATTTTCAGATATCAATATCTGCCACAAATAGTGCGTATTTTGGATTCATTAGCTGGGGCGTTTTAACTAACGCTCCTTTTTTGAAATAGGCGAATTAAAAATTCTGTATAAAGGACGTAACCACAGTGGAATTTGTCACCTTCTTTCTTTTTTTTGATGCGTAAAAATATCATAATTTGGTTATATTTGGTTTTTGCAAGAAACTCACAAAGTATAACGACATTATTATGAAAAAGCAGCATTGTTGAAGCCTCGGCTTGGAGAAGGTGTTAAAGAAGAGAGTGGACTGTATGGTTTAAAGGGTTTAATTGTTCAGCCGACAAAATATATAACAAGATTACTGAATGAATAAAAGGTATAAAAAGGTGTATGAGCGAGACGCACGGTAGGTCGCTCGTAGTATGTGGGATTCAATGAAAGGTGCGCGGGCGCAGGCTACGGTGAGGAAGCGGGACGCGGGCGGGGGCCGCGCGCTAGTCACCGCAGTAGGGAGGTACGCAGTACCGGTTTGGTTGGCGAGAATATGCTCGCGTCAACATACTCCCCCGGTTGAAGTGTCTTCAAAGGTAGTGGTGACAGGAAGAGGGCAGATCGTGTTGAAAGCGCGACGAATGATGCCCTTGCGTGTGCGGATATCAGCAACTCTTGCGACGCCATCTTTGCCTGGTAACACGCGTACGATGCGGCCTAGCAGCCACAGCAACGGAGGTAGAGCCTTATCTTTAATGACCACTAGGTCTCCTGCCTTCAGTTGACCAGAAGAGCGGAACCATTTGGATTTCTTCTGAAGCCATACGATGTACTCGGTCGAAAAGCGCTGCCAGAAATGCTGCTTCAAGAGTTCGATTCGCCGAAAACGTTGCATGCTGCTAATGTTGCTATTTTGGGGAATCTGTGGATGTGTCAACATTACTAGAGACCGCCCAATTAGGAAGTGAGCAGGAGAAAGGGAAGTGAGATCAGTAGGATCGTCAGAGATAGGAGTAAGAGGTCTCGAATTCAGGATTGCCTCTACCTGAATTAGACATGTTGCCATTTCCTCGAAGGTTAAGTTTGTCATGCCAAGGATGCGCCGTAAATGATACTTAGTAGATTTTACGGCTGATTCCCATATGCCCCCAAAGTGAGGGGTGTAGCATGGGATAAAAGAGAAATTTATACCTGGGTCAATACTGCCCAGCTCTAGGTTCTGAGAAAGAAGTTGAGCTAACTCATTGAAAGCGCCGACAAAGGTTGTGCCGTTATCAGAGAACACATGGCGTGGTTTCCCCCTACGAGCAATAAACCGATTCATAGCCGCAATAAAGGCTTCCTTTGTCAGGTCTGAGACAAGCTCCAAGTGAACAGCTCTAGTGGCTAAACACACAAAAACACAAATGAAACATTTGATAAGTCTGGAACCTCTACCTTTCCGATCAGCTATCATAATTGGTCCGGCATAATCAACACCTGTATCCAAGAAAGGGAATTCAAGATGCAGACGCTGCTCTGGAAGGTTGCCCATGATTGGTTGAATAGTCCGAGCTTTAATTCTACAGCATTTAACGCACTGGTGAGTTATCTTTTTGGCGAGATTTTTACCACCAATAGGCCAATAATGATGACGAATAGTAGAAAGTAATAATTGAGGACCTGCGTGTTTCAGTTTAAAATGAAAATGCTCAAACAATAGTTTACAGATAATGTGAGAGCTATGTAAAAGAATAGGATGCTTGACGTCATAATCGTAAAATGAATTTTCTAGTCTGCCTCCCACGCGGATGATTTTATTTGAGTCTATGAAAGGAGAAAGAGGTAAAAGTTTATTTTTAGCAGGTAAGTCCTTCTGTAAAATTAATGTTTTGTATTCTTCTGGAAACGATTCGATTTGACTAAATTGTATTAAAGTGTTTAATGATTCATTAAGTTCATTAGGGGTAAGATCACTATTCTCAGTAGTTTGTTTCTTACATTTGTTAATAAATCGTCTTAGGTAAGCTAAAATGCGTATAATTTTATTGTAATTAGAAAATTTGTTGCAAATTAAAATTAGGATATTGTCAGATTCGTTAAAACTGTTAACGTGACATGTAATATTGACTATTTCAGGTAACTCGGAGAGTTTATGACCCGAATAAGGAAAGGAAGGCCAATGTTCTTGACTCTTTGACAAGAATTGCGGGCCAGACCACCACAACGAAGAGGATGACAAGTTGTCGGCACTGAGTCCACGCGAAGCGAGGTCTGCGGGGTTTTCAAAAGACGGAACGTACCGCCAGTTACCACCAACAGTCTCTTGGATCTCAGACACGCGATGACGAACGAACGTTTTAAGTTGCGTTGCCGCGGCCGAAAGCCAACCTATGACTATGGTTGAGTCGCACCAAAATGTAGAGCTTTCGATATCGAGAGTTAGAGCTTGACATACCTTGGAATGCAATCGTGCTCCAAGTAGAGCAGCACAGAGCTCAAGCCTCGGTATTGTGGTTGATTTTATGGGTGCTACCTTGCTTTTAGCAGTCAGAAGATGCACGTGCACCGAACCATCGACAGAAACGCTACGAACGTACACGGCGGCTCCAAAGGCCTTTTCTGAGGCATCTGTAAATACATGTAATTGAACAGAAACTGCGTTGTTACATGCAACCCATCGCGGGATTTGTAAGTTATTCAAATGAGGTAGAGTGTCTTGGAATTTGTTCCATAAACTTTGAATGTTATCGGGAACTGGTTCGTCCCAAGAAGTCTTAATAAGCCATAAAGATTGCATGATAATCTTGGCTTCTACAATGCAAGGAACCACGAGTCCAATCGGATCGTAGATTTGAGCAATAGTTGACAGTATTTGTCGCTTAGAAACGTTTTGAGTGGTAGGAAAATTAATTGAGAATGAAAATGTATCACTAAAGCATTTCCAATTGAGACCTAGTGTTTTGGACATTTCATTTTGACTTAAATTAACTATTTCTGAGCTTTGTTCGTTTCCTAGTAAGGCATGTAAGACCTCACTAGAGTTTGATTGCCATTTACGCAGATTGTACTTGGCTGATTGTAAAATGTCAATGACCTTGCGACATTTGTATACAGTTTCATCAACAGTAGAGCCCCCATCTAAATAATCATCTATGTAGAGATTGTGAGCGATCGAGAACTCTACCGAAGGATCGGAGCATTCCTCAGCCAATTGGATGAGACATCGAGTTGCGAGAAATGATGCTGATGCCGTGCCGTATGTTACGGTATTCAACGTAAAGGTTTTAAGTTGATGTGACGGGTGCTCTCTCCATAAGATTTGTTGTAGAGGGCGTTGCTCTACGCACAGTAGAGTTTGGCGGTACATTTTCTCTATGTCGGAGCAAACCACGATCTTGTGTTGACGAAATCTTAAAAGTATTGACAGCAAATCGTCTTGGAGAGTGGGGCCAATCATTTGAATGTCATTTAATGACTTACTCGACGTTGTACGAGCGCTGGCATCAAATACAACGCGCAACTTTGTGGTAGAGCTCGACTCTCTCACCACTCCGTGATGCGGAAGGAAGAAGGAAGGCTTCACGTAACGAGTATTGGTTTTATTTTCAGTCATGTGACCTAACTCTATATACTCATTAATGAATTCTTTGTATGATTTTTTGAACTCTGGATTTTTGGCGAATCTTGACTCTAGAGAGAGAAATCTGCGTTTAGCTTTTGTATAAGAGTCACCCAACACGCTCGGTGATTCTCGAAGAGGAATGCTAACTACGAAACGTCCCTCCGAGTTACGGTATGTAGTTTTCATCAATGTCAATGTCAATGTCAATGTCTCTCCTCTGCGGTTAATGTATGTTTTGGAGGTATAGAGTCAAGCTCCCAAAAACGAGTCAAATCAGCATGCAGTTTGTCAGCGAACATGCATACGTGACGTGTAGACTTTTTGTTATCCACTACGCCGGAAATTAACCAGCCTAACTTAGACTCTACTAGAGTAGGTTGATTTTTACCTAACTGAATACGATTCGCCCCTATAATGGCCCAAAAGACTTCAGCACCAACAAGAATATCGATAGAAGACGGTACGTTGAAGTTGGGGTCGGAAAGACGAATGCCAGTAGGTATAATGATTTTAGTCGTGTTTATATAGGTACTGGGTACTGAAGAAGATATATTTGGCAATACGAAGCATTCTATATTAACTTCGTACTTCGAGTGATATGATTGAATTGTAATTGAACATGCGTTAGAACAATTAGAAGATTGTTGATTTATACCTATTACCTTAGACTTGGTTCTGTAGGTACTCATCTGTAGTTTGCGAACAAATTCCTCAGAAACAAAACTCGTGGTGCTTCCGTTGTCTAGCAAGACCCGTGCAGTATGGAGGTTGCCTTTGGCATCTACCACCTTCACGAGCGCTGTGGAAAGCAAAGTTACACGTGTTTCAGTTATGTTATTAACTGACAGTGCAATGTTGTGCGAAGTACTAGGCGGTGACTCTAAATCCATGTGCAGCAATGTGTTATGCTTTATGTTGCAATATCTACAATGGCTGAGCTGGCACTCGGAGTCAGAGTGACCGGGGCGGAGACAGTTCAAGCAGACCTTATAAGTTTTTGCATTTTTAATCCTTTGTTCCACTGTAAGTTTTCTGAATTCATTACATTTGAATAGAACATGGTCTTGATTGCACATGGGGCAGGATTTTTTTTGTAAATAGTTTTTAGTAGTTGTTTGGAAAGCTTTTAGTTTATTATTTTTTGCTGTTATATTTTGTAGTTGAGGTTTTGTGTTCCAAGAATAGGTATTTAGTGTATTGTTATCTTCTAACAACTCTAGTTTATTAAGTAGGAATTTTATGAATATATTTAACGTTGGGAGCTCAGACAGAGAATTTCTATGCTCGTCCCACTTAAGTTTAGTCTTTTTGTCAAGCTTATTGGACATTAAGTATATAATAATAGTATCCCAGTGTTCTACTGGTTGACCTAGTGTTTGTAAGCATTTTAAGTTTTTTCTAGTTACGTCTATCATTCTATTTAAAGACTCACTATTTTCGTTTGTAATAGGTTCTAAGTTGAAAAGGGCTTGCATGTGATTATTGATAAGCGATCTTTTATTGTCATACCTTTCACAGAGCAGATTCCAGGCAGCGTCGTAGTTGTCTGACTTGAAGTCCAAGTTATCTAAAACTATAGATGCGCTTCCGGTCAAACAGGCGCGGAGATAATGTAGTTTATTTATCTGATCTATGGATTTGTTGTTATGAACGATACTTATGAAAGTTTCTTTAAATTCGAGCCATTCATGATAGCTTCCAGAGAACTTGCGTAGATCTATTGTTGGTAATCGAATTAATTTTGTTTTTGGTGTGTTATTGTCACTAGAACTTACCTCAGACCTGGCTTCCTCGAGCTGTGTACGAGAGATGGCTACTATATGTCGGGCTTCTGCCACTAAAGAATAGTATAGTTTTTCAAACTCTGCTCGTTCCGAATATTGGTCGTCTGGAGGATCCACCAGTTCTTCGATTCCACTCTGTAACGCGTCATAAGTTTCGTATAAGCTTTCAAATATACTAAGACGATATTCGATTTCAATGACTTGTAGCTCACTCAATTGCTTACAGGACTTCTGTAAGTTAATGTAAGATGAAAATTGCGTTACCTTTGCTTTAATAGATGCTCGTTTTTTTGTTAAACTCTTTATATTATCGGTCATTTTGTAAATATAATGTAAATAATAACCTAATAGTTTTGTTTGTAACTTATTATATTATTTGAGCAATTTAGTCACACTAACTAGTTGTTTGAAATGTTTTTGTGCACGGCGGAATGTAATTATTATGTTTTTACCAGGCGCATTAATTTTATTCTTCAAATTTGCTGTGTAACTGTGGATGGTTTGAATTTGCTCTTATAAAATGATCAGGCGTTAAGCGCGTATTATAATTTAAGTTATTTACTTATTAATTTTGCTGTTTTAAGCTATGTAAACAAATTAAATTAGCAATTAAATATGTTGAGCACTAAGAACACTGTTGTTTTTATTGATTATGGTAACATTTGAGCAAAATATGAATGAAAATAGTCGTAATGATTGTATGAATGACGTAAGCGTAGAAATATAGGTATGAAACGTAGCGGTAAATTGATTGAATCAGCTGTTTGAATGAATATGATTTTGAAATATGAGCGATTTGGCAAATGTATAATGTGGTATAGCTTTGGAAAATGTAAAATATGTGTGGAAAAGATAGGAAATGGAACGTTCTCACAGTTTTTAGCACAATCCACAGTAGATGAAGCGTCGCGGCGAAATCCTTGGCGATTTTCTGGAAGACGACGTTCTGGAAGACGTGAATTGTTGTCGTGGAAGTGTCCTTGGTTTCCAATAAGTCCGCTTTGGTAGTCCGATGTTCTGCCAGTGTCGGTAGTCGGAAGTGAAGTTGCAATGCCGTAGAATAATCCACGCAGCTCCTCAGCAAGATCCCGATTTTCCAGCGAGCACGATGCACAGAACACTGAAGTAGGACTCCAATGACGGCTTAATCCTGTTATTACTTCGTCAGGTCGATTCTCGCAGCCGTTTCTTCGATTTTTTATTTTTCTTCGATGGGCGCGGTACATTGGAGAAGGACCATATGTTGAAGCCTCGGCTTGGAGAAGGTGTTAAAGAAGAGAGTGGACTGTATGGTTTAAAGGGTTTAATTGTTCAGCCGACAAAATATATAACAAGATTACTGAATGAATAAAAGGTATAAAAAGGTGTATGAGCGAGACGCACGGTAGGTCGCTCGTAGTATGTGGGATTCAATGAAAGGTGCGCGGGCGCAGGCTACGGTGAGGAAGCGGGACGCGGGCGGGGGCCGCGCGCTAGTCACCGCAGTAGGGAGGTACGCAGTACCGGTTTGGTTGGCGAGAATATGCTCGCGTCAACAAGCATTTTATATTCTTAGTCAAAAAATATTGACAGATGGAAATAAAGAATTCCTGGAATAATCGTAGGTTTACGTAGACCCTGATAAAATTATCGAAATATCGAAAAGATTAGAATGTTTGATCTAAATATATGTCTCCTTGTTTATTTGATCAAACGTATTTGACTGCTGTCGTCTGTTCCAGAAATTGATAACCAATTGATAAGATAAAGTAATATATAGATAGGTCTGCATCTACAAAGGGTTCCGACTCCTAATCACATCTCTTAGCTACATTTTCTTTTTTTTTTGTTACCAGGCGATAGGGCACATATCAGGCGGTCATTTAAACCCAGCAGTGACAGCAGGTTTAGCATCAGCAGGAAGAGTGAAGCCTGCACGAGCCATTCTGTACGTCATAGCGCAATGCGCGGGCGCCGCTGCTGGATCCGGCCTTCTGAAAGCTTTAACCCCCGATCGAGCTGCAGGGAAACTCGGAGTGACAGCTCTAGGGACTGACGTCTCA
The DNA here is from genome assembly GCA_907269075.1 of Idaea aversata. Taxonomy (NCBI): domain Eukaryota; kingdom Metazoa; phylum Arthropoda; class Insecta; order Lepidoptera; family Geometridae; genus Idaea; species Idaea aversata. Next base: position 9,619,810 of record OU026084.1, read on the forward strand.
GCACTCCAAGGCTTCGGGATCGAATTCTTCCTTGGATTCGTCCTCGTGTTCGTTGTATGCGGAGTGAGTAATAATTTTATAACTTACCATTGTCTTTGTAAAATTCCTATTCATTGCATGAGTACGATTTTAATTGCGTGTGTTCCTATCTGCTTAGATTTCCATTGATGTACTACGGCACGACGTATGCCTCTAGGTATTAGACGTACAGTCGCCTGCATAATTGCAGACCCACCGTAGAGCTCCAAACCGGCTCTTATAAGAATGGTTTCAACACAAGGAAGATTCTAGGCACCTGCTTTAGTTTAAGTTTAAAGTCTTCTAACTCATGAATTTATCAAACAAAAATATTTGAATGGAAACATGACTATAATAGTAATTTTTGAACTCTACCGGGGGCTGCAATTTTGCAGCCGACTGTACCTGTATAATTACTAAGTGTAAGAAAACCGCCACGGTGGGACGTTCTTCTATTAATTCTACGTGCAGGAGGCGTGATGGAAATATCAAACACGAAGTTTCTATACTTAATCACTTTTATCTACTCGCTACACATTATTATACACACATGAGGATCTTATGACTATACAATAGAGACACTTAACAATAGGCTTAGAGCGAACCTAACTATTGCGGGCGTACGGTACAAGGGTGTACGTATCAGTGTGGCCGGAAAGTCCATCAGCCACCACCCCCGCCAATATTCGTGACCGCAGCGCATAAGTCCCGCGCTAGGCCACTATTGGCTTACGGTTGGCGTCACTTTACAACCTAGTTCTCTGATTGGCCGGCGAGGAGCGTCAGTATTGTCGATACCTGCCCGGGCGCGCGAAATCCCACGCACATCTGGGGTCCAGATGTGTCCGAAAAAGGGTACGCGGCGCGGCCGGGCGGCCATCGGAACGCTTTCTCTACGGGCGAGTGTTCGCAGAAAATACCCCGCGTTACAACCTCCCCCTCTAGTTCGAACCAAGCGCCCCCGCGTTCGCACTAGTCAAACACAACAGTGGAACTGCCAAAGTACAACTCATGCGGTATAACTAAAGTACGGCTAAAGCTAAGGGTGTGAGATGGTTCGACATTACGATGCTACGGGTGTGATACCTACGTCTCGGCCTATGAACCCTAACCTAGACCTACGAGGTTTCTTTTCCCTACGTCTTGTCCTAGCAGGCTGTTTACGACCGGTCTCGCGCGACGAAGTCTCATTGCCACTTACCTGATATGGCAGGCGTAGACCCTGTCCTCGAATGTTCTAATACTCACCTCGTCGGAGCGTTCTCTTACTCGCTCGCTGCGCCGTGCGCTCGACTCGAGGCGCGTCCGTTTTCGAAGCGCCTAGACGGTCGGCAAGCACTTGGGCGGGCGCGTGCTCCGGAACTACGCGACGTGCGTGTCCTTTTCTGCCGTGACTTTTTCCGGGCCGTCTGCTCCCCCTAGATGGAGCGTCTGCGACCTTACTTACCTTAGGGTCCGCCGGATCATCCTGGCCGTCCCCGTTATTCACGTCGCTGCGGCGTCGATTCGGTCGTGCGCTCCTCCTAAACAGGGCGCTTTTGACTTTACTTACTTCGGGGTCTGCCGGATCCTCCTGGCCGTCCCCGGTAATAATATTGCCGCGCTTTCTATGAAGCCTTGCGCTCCCCCTGAAAGGAGCGTCTGCGACCTTACTTAGCTCGGGGTTCGCCGGATTCTCCTGGCCGTCCCCGGTATGCAAACCTTTTCTAATGCATCGAGTGCGCTCGATCGGACGTTCGTCGGCGCTCTCCCCCTGCATTGAATCTACTCTCGAAAGGTTTAGAGTCAAAAGTTTGACTCTCTTGTCAGGAGGCGAATTCCACGCTCTCGCCTTGACAGGAGTCGGATACTTTACCTTTTTTCGACTGCGTTTGTTCCTCATGTCCGCCTTTGTTTTACCGCGGGACGCGTCGGGACAGCGAACAAACGAATACCAGTGGCTTGGGCTATCATTAAAACACCACTTACCTTTTTTAACGTCGATGTTCACGCCAGCGAGCTTCATAAAGTCCCTACCCAAGACGGTCCTATTGTCAGCGCCAGGTAAAACCATAAAACTAGTTGGTACGTTACGGCCTTGAATGACCACGATAACGTCGGCAACTAGAATATCTCTAACGCTGTGAGACCCGTCGGCGAGACGTATGCTGCGCGCGGTCTTTTTAAATTCGACACCGTTCGCGCGCAAAATCGAATACAGCTCGCGGCTGGCTAAACATTGCGCCGATCCCGAGTCTAACATGGCAACGCCGGTACGACCTAAAATTTTAACTTTAACTAATGGTCGATCGTCGCCAGTTGTCTCGGTACGTAATGATAGTAATTCGACTTTTTCATCACTGTCTGGACCTAATTTACGACCGTCACAATTCGATCTAATATCGCCGGTTCTACCATACCCATAGCATCGCAGGTCATCGCATTGTTCCGAGTCGGTTATACTCTGCCGACTCGAAACTCCATCGCGAACGTTACCTCCCGCTTGAGTTATACTGTGGCATTCCTCCGTGCTGTGACCGAATCGTCGACACAAGGAACATCGAACGCGGTTACGCCTGTCGTTCGTTGCTGCGTTTATAAGAAGGGGATACACGGGGCAATTTCTAGGAACAATCACCTGTGAGGCGTTCGTCGCCTCGGCTATTGCATCCTCGGCGCTCCTCACCTTCCGAATCAACTCGTCGAAACTTCTTACACTATCACGCGGCACTCTTTTCCTTATTCTACGGTCTATAAGTCCAAACACTAAATCAATCTGCGCCTCTTCCGGCAACGCGTACGGTAGTTGCGCCAGAAGGGCCCTTTTCGCACAGATAAACGCGTCGGCGCGGCTCGTCCGCTGGCCGCTGCCGACAATTTCCTTGATGACCTGATACGCTGGTCGCGGGGCTCCGAACATCGTGCGCAGGCGACGCGTAGCCTCCGTCCACGTCGGAGTGCTCGCCTTCACGCCACGCCACCACACCGCGGCAGCGCCGGACAGCAGCATCGGGAGCCCTCTCAGTGCGTGTTCGTCTGTCACGCCACTGCACTCCCGGAAAACCTCCACGGAGTCTAGGAACGCTTCCACTGACTCCGGGTCGCCGTCCGCGCCGTCGAACCTCGCGGTACAGTTGGCAAGTGTCGCACCTCCTCCGGCGAGACGTGCAGTCGTCGCCAGGGATCTCGCCGCCGCTGCTTCCACAGTGCCTGTCGTTCCGTCTTGTGTTGCGCCGTCGCCGTCACCTGCGGCGATTCTTGACCTTATGATGGTGGCTGTGATAGACGCCACCAGCATCTGTAGTTGGTCCTGCGACATGAGGACGGGGGGCGGGGGAACCTCTCCTCCCGCTGCACTGGACCCGTCGTACTCGAAGTTGTTTCCCGTTTGTGTTCTCACCATTTTCAGTCTATATTGTCCTCGGATGCGTGGGTTTCAAAGCACACGCTTTTCGCGCACTGCACTCACTTGTTGCTTCACTGCGCGGTTGCGAGGCTCCACTAGTTGAGCGCCATTGTAAGAAAACCGCCACGGTGGGACGTTCTTCTATTAATTCTACGTGCAGGAGGCGTGATGGAAATATCAAACACGAAGTTTCTATACTTAATCACTTTTATCTACTCGCTACACATTATTATACACACATGAGGATCTTATGACTATACAATAGAGACACTTAACAATAGGCTTAGAGCGAACCTAACTATTGCGGGCGTACGGTACAAGGGTGTACGTATCAGTGTGGCCGGAAAGTCCATCAGCCACCACCCCCGCCAATATTCGTGACCGCAGCGCATAAGTCCCGCGCTAGGCCACTATTGGCTTACGGTTGGCGTCACTTTACAACCTAGTTCTCTGATTGGCCGGCGAGGAGCGTCAGTATTGTCGATACCTGCCCGGGCGCGCGAAATCCCACGCACATCTGGGGTCCAGATGTGTCCGAAAAAGGGTACGCGGCGCGGCCGGGCGGCCATCGGAACGCTTTCTCTACGGGCGAGTGTTCGCAGAAAATACCCCGCGTTACATAAGTGATTAACTTCAAGTTATTACGTTTGTTTCTATTTTTCCATTCCATATTATGACCGATGCATTGCAATGCTTCGGTATCAAAGTACCAATCTCAGTAATTAAATATTCAACGAGCAAGCTTAGCTACCTTAATAATTATTGTGCTTATAGTCCTTGCTTTGGTCAATGACAAATAATGACAATACTCAAGCGGTCATGAAAAAGGGTATCGTGACACAATGTTATAGCAAAATCGATGTGACAACAGCGCAATCTAGGGAATTAAATATTTACAGTGTTTGTTCACATTGAATGGCCATTTAAAATGGAACAATCAGATATACCTTAATAAATATAAAAGCACACTTAGGTAGACTGACTACCTACTATAACGATCAACGAATTGAAATCCGTAGGACTATTATCTATTATGTGTTGAAACTCTGAAAAGTCTAGTAGAGTTTCGAAACTATTACAAGTGAAACTTGAAGTAGAGAAAGGTTATATTATAACTGTTTAAAATATAAAGGATGTTTTTCCACTGCCGTCTTCTTAGTTCACTCTCGTCCCTGAATGCTCCTTGTTAATTGGGGGTCTTTGAGTAACGAGCGTATGGGTATCTTCTAGGAAAGCGCGCTACAGCTTAGACAGCATCGTCATTTATCTACTATCGTGTGAGATAGTGGTCAAACGCTAACCAATTTTAATAATAATTTTAATAAACTTAGCATTACAACAACTAGCTTTCACCCGCGACTTCGTCCGCGTATTAGGGTTTTCCAAAATCTTCTTATCGGATGCCTACGTCATACAAAGTACACTTCAAACCCCCTCCAAGTCTCTACGATCAGCGGTTTAGGCTGCGCGTTAAACCGTCAGTCAGTCATTCAGAACAAAGCATTGGAAGATACATTTCATATAGCAAAACATCGGATAATGTGTCTCAGAAACACTTACTGGTATAATTGCTTGTATGTGAGTAACACATATGGAAGCTTTCAATAAGCTATGCCCTATGCCAGTCAAGATTCCGGTAGAGTTGGACAACTCGCTTTAAAATAAAATAGCTTCATTAAGAAGTAAACCTATAGAAACAGGTCTAGGTCTACTTTTTGAGGAATTCATTGATTTTGCTAAAAATACTGATAAATACTTACTAAATTTCAAGAATCATTATCTTACTTAATGACAAGTTTGGTGAAAAAAAACCTTTTCGTAGCGATATCGCGTGACGGAATTCAGTATTTTGTTTGCGAAACGATATACCTATCCTAAATTAACATAAATCAATAAGTTATGGGAGGCAGGGTATAGGTAGAGGGATTTACTTATCTACCTTCATAAACAATTAAAGCAGATTTTTTTAGATAAAACGTCTGTACATGCGGAAAGTAAATTAAAATAAATCGAGCCTAGGGTTTCCAGAATGAGCAAAAGAACACGAATAGGTACTTTTAAAATTAAAATTCATCTTTCTTTGTCTGTCCCTTCCGTTGGGTAGGTACCGTACGTACCATTTAAAAACTACGTACGTTTCGAAAGCTCATTTTCAAGGACGGCCGTGATATACTTTATATCAAAAGTAGCTGTCTAGCTAGCTAGTAGCTAGCTGTATTTACAAAAAAAAAAAAATAGATGTTGGCCGATTCTCAGACCTACTGAATATGCTCACAAAGTTTCATGAGAATCGGTCGAGCTGTTTCGGAGGAGTTCAAGTTCGAACCCCGTGACACGAGAATTTTATATATATAGGGATTTAACTTAATAACAAAAAGTGCGGCCTCGCGCCCATTGCCGCTTTCGGGATGGGAATTCTTACGCGGGTGAAATCACAGACGTCGCTAGTCACTACATATAGGGTTGGCAACCGTACTATATAATAAAGTATATACTTTATTTCGGGTTAAATGTACCTACTCTATACTGTATAAGGAAAATAAAGTACGCGAAAATACTTTATTTCACATAGCTTGTAAAATAGAAGTAAGTATACTATTTATTACATTTTATTTATTTATTATTAACAAATTATTTACTACCAGTAATTTCGGAGCCTATTCGTTACAAACAAACATAATAATCTTTCATCTTCACTACATAGTATAAAATACTATGCTTAGATCTTTAAAACTACGGAACGGATTTTGATGCGTTTTTTTTAATGGAGTGATTAAAGAGGAAGGTTTTTAGATATAATACATGCTTATACAGCCGTGCGAAGCCGGGGCGGGTCGCTAGTTATAATATAAGTATAATAGATTATTGTGTAGGTACTTCTCTAATAGCAGTGGAAAAAAAAAATATACTTTATTTCCATACAGTGTACTTTATTTTTTCTACCTATACCAACCAATGCACTTTATTAGTACAAAAAAAAATTGGCAACCCTAACTACATAGTATAAAACAAAGTCGCTTTCCGCTGTCTGTCTGTCCCGATGTATGCTTAGATCTTTAAAACTACGCAACGGATTTTGATGCAGATTTTTTAATAGGTAGAGTGATTCAAGGGGAAGGTTTTAGTATAGAAAACAAACACACCACGCGTACGAAGTCGCGCGGGCAACAGCTAGTAACCAAAAAAAACCCTACTTGCCTAATAAGCACCTACTTAAAAACTTCGACTCTACAGTGCTCGAACTTAGTCACTAAACTAAAATAAAAAAGTTTTCGTCAAAGAACAATAACCCATTATAAATAATAGCCACCCACAATCGCCCAGCGAACATCTACCTGTCTTACTCCTACAATCCTCGCGGTAGAATCCAAAAAAAACTAAGATATTCGCAGTTTATCATTCCGGCGTTATGTCACGGAGTTTATAATGGAGGTAGACCTATCCAATTTACATCGTCACGACACGCAGCGTATCGATCGTAATACTTATTACGTTCAAGGTAAATCGTTGCAAATTCAAGTTTATGGCATTAACCGAAGTGTACAAGTTCAAAATTAATGTTCAAAATAATTGGTCGTAACATCAGTCTAATCTAGGTTTATATAGTGCCAGCAACTTTAATTCCACGCTGTAGTGCCTAGTATTAATATTAGTAGGTACCTAGGTTATCTAGGGTACAAAATTACCTAAACTAAAAAAACACTAATCATTCAATTCAGAAAATATTAGCTAGGTAAAAACCTAACTAGTAAAAATGTTAGTTGCATTGAAGGCAAACCAAAAAAAAGTGGATGTCGTCGTCTTCAAATTAAATGAACAAACGAAATGAATTCCCTTCAGGCGCGTTGGTAAATAAATAAGCAATAAAACTTAACTGTAAAGGTAGGATGATTGCATGAATGCATGTAGTGTAGTAAAAGGCAAATCCCCTGAAAGTTTCGATTTAGTACCTACGTCAGCAAAGGACTGATTGTAACAGGTGCATATCTTAAAGTTTTAATTTTTTAAATAACAGTTCAGTAATTGTTAATTATTCTGCTTGATATTACTAAAGCTTTCGAAGTGTTCGTTATTTCACGCAGAATAAACAATTAAAACATTACCTTACCGTGAACAGTTTCATAAATAGCTTACAAATATTCTACCTCCACTAAAGGAAAATATTGCAAGGAAACGGACATGTCCTTGGACTCATCAATATCCTTATACACGACATAGAGCACTCACCAATATTAATACTGAAGCTGACTTATTATTTACCTACATCTCTAAAAATATTTAAGAGGAATGGGTCCGATTCTTTCTCCATATAAACGTAGTTAACAGTTTCATGGGGCAACAGGGGTATGGTCACGGCCGGCAGTTACAGGTTTTATGCTACAAAAATACCTATTTGCTTTAGTGTCAATATCCGAGGAAACAGCCGACCACGTTTGTATGGAGAAAGAGCCATAGGTACCCTTTCCTCTTAAGTGTTTCTTGAGCCTTTCATAATAAATAAACGAATCTATTGTTTTGTTTCTACCTAAGGACCACAATCCCGATACCCATCCCCCAACTCACCCAATTTTAATAAAGTAACTTTGATTAAGAGGAAAGGGTACCGGGTGCTCTCTCCATACAAACGTAGTCGACAGTTTCATTTTTTAATTACCATAGAAATTAAGATTTAAAAAACAAAAAAATAAAAATAAACCAAACTTATGGGCATGGTCATGGCAGTTATAAGTTTTATGAAACAAAAATATTTGCTTTAGTGTCATTATCCAGGGAGGAAACAGTCGACTACGTTTGTATGGAGAGAGCGCCAGTACCCTTTTACCTTAAGTAGGTTCGATTTACTTTGTTATCTTTTCTATTGTTTTTAACTTGAAACGTTAATTATTATTATTAATAAAATCCTCCTAGCCGCATTAAAACATCACGCTATTTAAACATCGCGACATTGTGATTGCATTCATCTTATCTTATCAACGGTAGCCGAGGTGTGGAAACATGATTAAATCTCGCACTTGACCGTAAAACTTATTTAACTAATTTAACTTTCATATCAGTTTATTTTAGCAACTTGTTAATTTAACCTAATTAAAACTACTACTGCCATCTTTTGTCAAGTAGCCGTACTAAAAATAAAAAGTTCGAAAACTAATTATTAGGATTAACATACAAGCAAACATACAGGTGAAACTAATAAAATAATAATATATATATATTGCAGGACATTCCACACATCGCCATCTAGCCCCAAGCTAAGTAACTAGACTTGTGTTATGGGTGCTAGACAACGGATATACTACTTATATACTTTTCTTTTGTAAATTTATACTTAATATACATACAGACACCCAGACCACAGACAAATATCTAAGCATAAATACTTGTCTGTTGCGGGAATCGAACCCGCAACCCTATGTTTGGCAGTCCGGCATGGTGACCATTGTGCCAACTGGGTCGTCAAAATAAAAGCGTGTTAAAAAAGGCTTCATTTTAAGTAGTTCCGTTGGTAAATAAACACCTTACTGAATCTTTTTCAGAAGAAACGGTGGCCAATAAAAACAATAAAATATACATAAATACCTACATAACACTACATGAACACTACAAATACCTAGAAGCTTTTGATTTTTTTTTTGGGAGCGACATATAAAATTATTAACCAAAGAGTTTTTAGCTACCTGACTTGTCAACCTCTTTAGTTACATTTTGAAGCTTACTGGCTGAAAGACATCTTGCTTCAAAATTAAGAAGAAATTGATTTTATTTTTTATTTTTTTCCAGCAATAACGGCCAGTCATTCACAATGCAACTTCTTGGATGAATATTCTTAGTTTTCATCCAAGAAGTTACATTATAATCAAGGACTGGCCGTTATTGCTGGAAAAAAATTAAAAAGAAAATTGATTTCTTCTTAATTTTGAAGCAAGATGTCTTTCAGCCAGTTATCTTGAAAATGCAACTAAAGAGGTTCACGAACATCACTAGATCAAACCTCAAAAAACGATTGTTTTTTTTCAGTTTAGTTTTAAAAAAAAGTAGACTATTAGTGTGCTATTAGGAACCATTATTAAACCAAGCATGAATCAATATTAAACCATCTTTTAATGCAGGTATGCGACCCTAACAAACCGGACTCAAAAGCTACGGCCCCGCTCGCGATCGGTCTGACAGTGACCCTGGGCCATCTCCTGGCTGTGGACTATACCGGCTCCGCCATGAACCCTGCTCGCTCCTTCGGCTCCGCTCTCGTTGCTAACGATTGGGCTGATCATTGGGTAAGATAAATAAAAATACCTACAGTCACACGCATATGACGGTTATAACCGCACTTAATTGAGATAGTTCATTGGAATCTTCGTTGAGCTAAACTAATTGAAGTTAGCTGTACGCCACTGTGAACAGCCTCCAAACAAAAGTGTATAAGAGTACAACCGACCTCATGTTTTTCCTCTCATTCCCGGCGTACTTAACTTATTTTATAACAAAGATATCCAGACCTGAAACAAATACTTATCTGTACTGATCTTACACAACAGTAGTAATCGAGCCATCCATAACCTTCTGCCTCTCATGCTCTCATGTTGCCACAAAAATTATCCACTAAATGGTTTTAGTGGCGAATTTTCGCTTTTAGTGGCTAGTTAGTGAAAAAATTATCGAACTCCAGAGTAAGACATATTTTTTGACGTGATAACGTCTAGTAAATTGATGGAAAACCTGCATTCACAAAAAAGTGTCACGGTAATATTGTGTGACGTCATGCGTCATGGTAACTTAGGAAACAGAGTATTTAATAATAATATCGCTCATCTGGGCTTGTGTTATGGTGTGACGAGTGACGAATAGAAAACGTATATAAAGAAAAAATATAAAGACAAAAAAAGGAAAAAAAAAGGATAAAATATATAAAAAAATCGTTTTCTTATGACGTTATCACGTAAAATATCGTCCGTAAACAGACTTTACAGACAACCTGTGTTTTTTTTGTTAATTACCTTCTGGTGGTTTGCTATTACATCTATTGGCAACACTGGTCACGTGTCGTCAAATTGAATATAGTTTCAGAATAAAGTCGACTATCATGTTATAACATATTAACAGGTATACTGGGCCGGGCCAATAGCCGGCGGTGTAGCAGCGGCGCTCCTCTACGTGCACGGGTTCTCCGCCCCGCCGGACAACACCCCGCCCCGCTACCGTCCCGTCGCGGTCGACGACAAGGAGGTAACCAGAGTGTAGGCTAGACATTAGGTAAACTAGGAACTTGTAGCTAGCTTCTGATGTATCTAACAGACGCTTCTGCTACCTAAACTGCCTTACTAAAATATAATTATGTAAGTTTTTGTTCCTAAGCTTCCCTAAACGGTTAGGCAGATATTTATGAACAATTTTACAGGTGTAGAACAAAAAAACGTGCGTCTAGAACAAAGTACTTACCTTTACCTTTAAAAAAAAAACTTTTTTTTTTAATATTCTCTACGTCTCTTACGTTTTTTACGCGTTACCTTTTTCTCGGCTAAGTCCCCTCGCCAAAACCCGCGATAAGTAACCGTGCTCCGCATAGGTGAAGCATGGGATATTTACAGCGCCTTAACTCCAACTATACCAATAAGTAGAAAAAGGAAAAAGGAAAAAAATAATATTTCCATCCCCCCACCCAAAATTAAGGGTTGTCGAACTAAAGACGAAAGAATATCCAGCTCGAAGTACCACTTAAAGAGTATCAAATTATAGCAGCTTGTCGATACAATAAATATTTATTTGAGGTGCAGAAAGCGGGTTGCGGGTTCGACTTAAATCGTTGATACTCATAAAGTGGTCCTTCGAACCGGATATTAATATTTTGTAGTCTCTTTTTATGCGGATGAAACCGCGTGGAGCGTAGCTAGTTATAAATAAAAATATCGTAAGTTATCAACAATTGCAGTAAATAATATGCCTACAACTAGCACTGATATACATCGCACTAGATATTTTAGTAAAAGTATATGTAAGCTTAATTTAATAATGTATTAATAAATTACAAGCGTACTGGACGCCTAGCACCCACAGCCTGGACAGTTGAGCAAGGTGTAAGCAATTTTGTTCATTATGCACTTTATGCTTTTTACGGTCTAATTAGCATAGTTTGTAATTTATAACATAGATTTTAACAAAGAAGATCGACAATACAGTTCCTTTCAAAACTAGTAAAATTGCTTATAGACAGTAGAGTTGAATAATTAAGAAAACTTATTTTTGAAATTATACTTGTGAGTGAAATTTTAGGATGCGGCGCATCACTATAACACTAAAGTAACAGGTTGAAGCTGCTCTTAAAATATATATCGGACGGACTGACGGACAGACAGACAGACGGACAGACGGACAGACGGACAGACGGACAGACGGACAGACGGACAGACGGACAGACGGACAGACGGACAGACGGACAGACGGACAGACGGACAGACGGACAGACGGACAGACGGACAGACGGACAGACGGACAGACGGACAGACGGACAGACGGACAGACGGACAGACGGACAGACGGACAGACGGACAGACGGACAGACGGACAGACGGACAGACGGACAGACGGACAGACGGACAGACGGACAGACGGACAGACGGACAGACGGACAGACGGACAGACGGACAGACGGACAGACGGACAGACGGACAGACGGACAGACGGACAGACGGACGGACGGACGGACGGACGGACGGACGGACGGACGGACGGACGGACGGACGGACGGACGGACGGACGGACGGACGGACGGACGGACGGACGGACGGACGGACGGACGGACGGACGGACGGACGGACGGACGGACGGACGGACGGACGGACGGACGGACGGACGGACGGACACACGGACGGACGGACGGACGGACGGACGGACGGACGGACGGACGGACGGACGGACACACGGACGGACGGACGGACGGACGGACGGACGGATGGACAGACGGACAGACGGACAGACAGACAAACGGACGTATTACTTCTTGAAGTATAACTTCTCACGCGCGTACATAAGTACACGCACCCATTTTTATTAGACTAGGCACTCACATGCCTCTTGAAATAGGTAAGTACTTGTAATTAGAATTAAATTGACCGTAGCCCTTTAAATTTCAGCTGAAACGGTTGGACGGCGGTAAAATAGACGAGCTTGCCTGAAGCCGCGAGTGGCCGCAGGTGTCCCCGCCCGCCGGCCTCACAGTGCCCAGCGAAACACGGCTCGCTGCCACCGTCACCCACCATTACATTTAAAAAAAAACGAATAAAGAACCTCCTTTTTAAAAGTCGGTAAAAAAGGAAACAAGACGCTGGGTTTTGAACCCGTTGAACTATTTACAAATTCTCTTTGTAAGTGACCAAGTCTTTAATTAAATAAAATGAGATTACTGTCATTATTTGTAACAAAAATACGTCTTGAATAAATACCAGTGATATTTTATGAATTAGTACAACAAAATCAAATTAGCATACCTGTGTACGTACAATACTCGCCAAACTCAAATGCGAGCCATTTAAAAACTATAGGTAACTGTAGGATAAGACAAATCACCTATCTATCTATGTACAAAATGTACATTATATCCCACATAGAATATTTAAATTATTCACAGATCAATTATTATTAGTCCTAGATATAAGATCTTTTTATAAAAGTATTTTATTATTAAGTAAATTGCACCTCACAAGCACTTAACAGATGCCTTTTGTAGTAACTTTAAAACGATTTTTCTTTATAATCTGTTCAACAAATTTACTAAGCACTTATTGTCAAACTTTTACCAACTGTATTTTGTAAGTAGATTTTTTCCATAGAAATAATTTATAAGTAAACCTGTATTTTATGCCAGGGTATGGGTATGTCGAAGATGCATTGCACATCAACATCGCTCAAGTAGGGGGCTGTCCATTAATTAAATCCGAAAAGCGGCGAATTTTTTTTTATAACTTTTTATGTAATATAATTTGATGTTACACCTGTATTATCTTCTATACATATAAAAAGCTTTGTCCTGAATGACTGACTGACGGATCAACGCATAGCCTAAACTGCTGAACGTAGAGACCTGAAACTGGGCATCCAATAAGAAAGGATTTTCCGAAATTCTACCCCTTAGGGGATGAAAAAGGGGGGCAATGTTTATATTCCTGGGTCCAATCTACTTCAAATTTTGCATAAACATTATTTTTATTAATACTGATGGAAGACTCTCTGATTGATGGAGATTCGACTTTTACGCGGACGAAATCGCGGGCAAAAGCTAGTAAATAAATATAATTTGAAAAAAAAATAAGATTCTTTGTAGGTACTTAAAAGTACACGTGATATAGGGTGGGGGTAGTCTTTAACCTCACCATGTATCACCAAGGGGGAGGGGTTAAAAAATACCAAAAAAAAAAACATCACGTGATTACCTCGCGATGTCACCGACCAAGGATTTGCCTCGCGCGGATACTCGCTCAGTCAGGAGGCTATTGAGACTGGGAACAAGCGATCCTTTGAGCATGCGCCTCTATTTTCATACATCTTTTTTTATTCAGTTGACATCGATGTATGACGTGCTATATGTAATGTGTGATGCATCTTCGGCATAGCCATACCCCTAATTTAAAGCAACTAAAATTAAACCTGTCACATTTACATGTCTTTAGTAAAGAATTAAAACATTAAAAAAAACGAAGTTTATAAAAAAAAAGTGTTCATAAAATAGATTTTAAATGTAATTGTCTAAAAGAGGTAGCGCGTAATTCAGTAGGTTCTAACTAGGAGCTTATCGGTGATGCGCGATCTCTATAATAATACCTGTGGATCAAATATCTGAATTGTGTCTTATAAGTTTAATTGAAAAAATAAATGATATTATTTTGTAATTTGCTTTTTTATATTCCTAAGCTATAAAACTATAACAAAAGAGATAAACAGAAAGGCTTTCCTAGAGTAAATAGTATAGAAGTTATTTTGAAATGAAGAAGATACCCAAACACACAAATATTTTTGTTGCATAAGACCTATAACTGCCATGACATTGACTATGCCCCTACATCTTAATTTTTCATTTTCTAAATCATATAAGTATATTAAGATTTAAAAAATAAAAAAAATCAAAACATAGGGGCATGGCCATGGCAGTTATAAGTTTTATGCAACAAAAATATTTGCTATAGCGTCATTATTCAGGGAGGAAACAGTCGACTACGTTTGTATAGAGAGAGATCGGGAGCCCTATTTTTGAATCGTTCGCCCCGCGTCGAGCGCTCGATTTCTACTGATATTTGTTCGACATCGGAAATTCGCTATTTTTGAATCGCTCGATCGTAACGAGTGGTCTCCACCACTCGTCAGCGACAGGCGAGTGGTAGAATAAACGTCAAACAATCATAGTCAAACATTCGGAAACGACCTTTGAAAAATATTTATATCTTTTGGTATTATTTCAGATGTTCATCGGTAATAACCGATTTTCAATAAACATTTTAAATTTCGACGACAAACGATTCAAAAATACAGAAAATTGGTGTCATGCGACTTGGAAGTCGAGTATGACTTGTAGGCGTATACGACGAAGCTATGTCACACGAGCGATTCAAAAATAGGGCCCCTGTACCCTTTCCTCTTAAACTGATAGAAATATCTTGGCAAAAGGTTCTAAAATCGACGTCCATTCCTTATCATGATCATATCAGCCACAAGACGTCCACTGCTGAACATAGGCCTCTCCTAAGACTTTCAATCGGTCACATGCTGTCTGCGTCCAACGATTTCCCGCGACCTTAATTAAGTCTTCCGTCCATCTAGTCTAAGGCCGTCCCGCGCTGCGCTTTCCGGTAAGTGGTCTCCATCACTATCACTACATAGTATAAAACAAAGTCGCTTTCTCTGTCCCTAAATCCCTGTGTATGCTTAAATCTTTAAAACTACGCAACAGATTTTGATGCGGTTTTTTTAATAGATAGAGTGATTCAAGAGGAAGATTTATATGTATAATACATGCATAATTTAGCCGTGCGAAGCCAGAGCGGGTCGCTAGTTTTATATAACTTGAGAACTTGAAATATGATATTCGAAGACAAGTAGCAGATACATCGGGTTTGCGGTCACAGTATTGAATGACCACACTAGATACGACGAACGTTTTCAACATTCAAGGTAAAGTCGATATTCATACGTTGGTTTATAGAGTGTCTGTTATCATATTAACACATTCATACTTCTATGTGATAGACCTATCACTATTTTGTGGTGCTCACTGCAATAAAATGTCAACTATAGTGCGGTCAAATAAAACAACTAACAAACTAAACTAATAAACTATGATGACATTGAATTGTAGATAACTAGCGACTCGCCCCGGCTTCGCACGGCTATATTATGCATGTATTATACATATAAACCTTCCTCTTGAATAACTCTATCTATTAAAAAAACCGCATCAAAATCCGTCAGATTTAAGCATACAAAGGGATATAGAGACAGAGAAAGCGACTTTGTTTTATACTATGTAGTGATATGGATGCAGTTCCCACAGATTTTATTTTTACCAAATTAACTTAGCTCCAGTCAAATTTAATGGTGTTTCAAAAGCCATACATATAAATAAATAAAATAAATAAATATTGCAGGACATTCCACACATTGCATCGCCATCTAGCCCCAAGCTAAGTAACTAGACTTGTGTTATAGGTGTTAGACAACGTATATATTACTTATATACTTTGCTTTTGTAAATATATACTTATAATACATAGAAACAACCAGACCACAGATATCTAATCATAAATACTTGTCTGAGGTGGGAATCGAACCCGCAACCCTGTTTTTGGCAGTCCGGCATGGTGACCACAGGTACCTGCGGGTAAGATAAGGGCCACTAAAAAGGTTTTTTAAAAACCTTGTTATTAGTGACAAATAACAAGAAAATTAACAAATGAATTATTTTTCAGATTGACAATAAAGCAAATATTTATCTAATGGCAGTTTTCCGTATTTTTACGATTAATTTAGTTTTTATAGTGCAGGTGACCCTTACATTCATATGTCTATGGAAATAATGGCAAAATATTACGAGCACATCCGCTCCTAATATTTTGCCATTGCACATACAGGGCCGTCTTTAACCTATTGGAGGTCCTGGGCATATAATGGGATAGTGGGGCCCCTAAGACTTTGAGAGAACAAAAGTTTTGAAGAGGAACCTTTCTAGGTTTGAGATGCGCAAAATCATTAAAAACTCCTTCAAAAAAGTAATCTGGCAGGAACTAGGGGGAACTATGGTTCACGGGGCCCTGGGCATGTGCCCAACGTGCCCAGTGCCTAATTATGTAGAACTCCACGACCTAATCTTGTCATCTCCATTCTTTCGTCATACAACCAGGCAGAGTGGTGTGCGGCACCGAGTCATGGTGGACATACCAGACGTTCGCACTAAGCGCTTTGCTTCGTCATTCCTTATTCGTACTGCAAGGGAATGGAATCGGTTGCCTGCGTCTGTCTTTCCTGACGTGTACAATTTGGGGGTCTTCAAGTCGAGTGAATAGGTATCTTCTAGGAAGGCGTGTTACATCTTAGGCCGCATCGTCACCTACCATCAGGCAGGTGTGATAGTGGTCAAACGCTGACCTAAGTAATATTGTAAAAAAAAAATGTGGCCTTTATGCCTACCGTCAGAACAATCAATACATTTGACTCCAAATCAAATTTTAATACACCTTTGCCAGGCTCTTGTTATTGTTGCTTAGCTAAAACAAAACACAAGTTATACAAAATCAACTATATTGTCAAGTTTATATACAAAGGGTAAGTAACAACAAATTTACATAATTCTGAATACTTAATCAATATATTTTATTAATATCTGTACTTTCAGTACGTGTCGTAGCTGTCGCAATATTTTTACATAATAAATGCATTAATCGTTTATTAAATAGGGCTTACTTTAAAATAAGAAGACTAGTTCCATTAAGCATCGATAGATCGCAGCACTAATAGGTACGAGAAAAAAAATGAAAATGTCTATGACCAGTAAGAATCAACTAAGAAAATTATATAATAAAGTAAATCAATGGCACAAGTACCAAACTTTTTAATCGACCTCGTGGTTATCTATAATAAACCATATGTCTAAGAAAATACGGATTTTTTTTTAAATATAAAGTAAGCATTCCAGACCAAGAAAATTAGATAATAAAGGTAAATCAATGGTTACTTGTAACTTCTTTCTCGATCTCTTGATTGTCTAAAAGAAACCATATGACTAAGACAATAAAGTTAATTTTGTAATGATGTAAAAGTAAGAACTCCCGCATCCTCTTGACCAGAGACTATCCTGGAATTCGAACCTAGCGCCATCTACCGATCGATACGGAACTAGTTTAGAAAAATACTAATCTGAATAAAGTTCATTAAATAATGTAATATTTGTTCGGAAAAATATCAAGTATTTGTTCGGGTATTCACTAATTTCTAAAATTTAAGTCAAGATTATAAAAAAAACCTAAACGCATGACCACTCCTTTTCGTTGCGCAGTAAAAAGATAACATTAAGAAAGATTATGTCGAAAAGCCACTAAAAAATCCAAGTAGAAAGAAATGTAAACATAAAAAAAACATACATCCGAATTGAGAACCTCCTCCTTTTTTTGAAGTCGGTTAAAAACGAATAGCCGTTGGATAAAATATGTAACTAGTTTTCAGGTTTTAAATACAAAGAAAGAGTATATTTTGTATTGCAAGTTGCAATACAAATACTCTTTATTTGTATTTAAGGAGAGTTGACAAATTAATGTAGGTTGCAATTTGCAACCTACATTAAAATTTGTCAACTCTCCTTTTTTTTCAATTCTTGAGCTGGGTGGGTGGGTTTTCGACATAATCCGCTTCACATTTTATTTAACATAACTATAATTTAGTGAATTAACTTTGGATACCAAAGCTCAGTCTTAAAACACTAGAAAGACTAGTTAGAAAACTAAATTACTTTAAAAGTAGTATTATTACTAAAAAAAAACTTCGTTGATCAAACCTGAAGATCTTCCGTAAATAATAACTTTTAAAAATGACACAGAATTAATAAATAAAAATGTATAATTAGGTATTAAAAATTATTTAAAATAAATTATTTATCAAAAAGTAAATGTGGTATGCATCCAAAGTCAAACGGGACCATTTTAAATGCGAACTTTTACAACAGATTGTTTGTGTCTGTAAAGGTGTGAAAAAACTATATGTACTATCAGGGGACAAAATTCCATGACCACAGTCACTAAAATGCGAATAATTTCCTTGAAGAAAAAATATCATCAGTCTGACTTTATGTCAGTTAGTTCGTTGATGTCAGTATACTATAATGTTTTCTTAGTATACATACATTGAAGTAAATATCTGAAGGCCGTTACATTTCAATATCCTTTCGATTTCATTTCGATCACAATAACCTCAAAGTACCCTCAAAGTTAGCTTGGTGTAAAAAAACTGACTTTGAGGGTTGCTTTAGTAATCAAAATGCAATCGGAATGATATAGCAATGTAATTTAAACAATCTTTTTCTAAGCAATTCCTTAACCTATGGACTGTAATTGTCCGAATTAATTATTTGAATCTGAATCCCCTGATAGTACTTACGCCAATGTAAGCCTTAACAACTTGCATGTACTTCGTTATTTATTAACTTATGAAACGGGTGAGATCCTCAGATTAACAAATTTCAATTAACTAATAATTTTTACGATGGAATAAAGAGATAGGTGAAAGTGGTATCCTGCTAGACCAATTTTGATGAATTTTGATATAAAGTTAATGAGACTTTTATATAAATCCACTGCATTGTCACTTCCACCAAAAAGATTATCTTTATTCCAATGTTTTTATATGAATTTGAAGCATTTCTGTTTGTCGTGTGGTATACGTGTCTTGAATAACACTGAATCAGCTCTATACTGCGTCGATAGAAGCGGTGTGTAACCCATTACCTGAACAACAAATATAATCACTACATAATATAAAACAAAGTCGCTTCCCGCTGTTTGTCCCTATGTATGTTTAAAACTATCCCTTTAAAACTATGCAACGGATTTTGATGCGGTGTTTTTAATAGATAGTGATTCAAGAGGAAGGTTTTAGTATAATAAACAAAACTACCACGCACACGAAGCCGCGGGCAACAGCTAGTGTCAATTAAATACAAGTTTTTGATATTTAATGCAAGATTGGAATTTGAATACTGAGTAATCTATACTAATATTATAAAGCTGAAGAGTTTGCTTAAACGCGCTAATCTTAGGTACTACTGGTTCGAATTGAAACATTATTTTTGTGTTGGATAGGTAGTCCATTTATCGAGATATCCCCACGGGATCGGGACTTACACGGGTGAAACCGCGGAGCGCTGCTAGTAAAATAATAATAATAAAGTACGTACCTGCGAGAAAAACTGTATACATTTATGTCTTTCACGGAAATGTGTTTCATCAGAAGACAAAGTGACTGGACACCCGGGGCATCTGAACGTCCATCTCGATGTCACCTACAATATGAAACAAAACTTATTTGACAATAGTGTAGTAATTGTGTAAGACATATTATAGCATGTAGATTGTAGGGTTTCTTTTACATATGACAGGTCAGCGTTTGACCACTACCACACCTGCCTGATAGGTAGGTTACGATGCGGCCTAAGATGTAGCACGCTTTCTTAGGAGATATCTATTCACTCGCGACTTGACGACCCCAAATTGTACACGTCAGGAAAGACAGACGCAAAACTTAGTTGACAATAGCGTAGTATTTGTGTAAGATATATTATAGCATGTAGGTATGTGCGTGTACCTTAACCGGCGGCTTCCTTGTGATGTGTGATACGAGGAAGTTCATGGCGATGTCCTCGCAGTTCATGAGCTCGTCGACGTAGTCGCGCACCGCGGCAGGCAGGACCCGCCAGTAAGCCCACAGGTAGTACCGGTGAATGAACGCCGCGCCCGTCAGCACCATGCTTAGCTCGCAACTATGGGTATTTATATAAAATTAAATATATTGCAACTCAAGAACGGAACATGTGCAGAAAAGGCACGGTATGTCATCGTACCTGTAGTTAGAGTTGTAAAGAAATCCATTGTTATAATTGACATCCCAGGCGTGATAGCGACCAGGGAAGCCGACGATACGATCACGATGTTCCCGCCACACTCTAAAGGCGAAGATGATCTCGTCGTGCCTGAGATGCGCGTCGTCGTCGACGCACAACACCGCCTCGGTCTCAATCAGGTGGTAGGGCAGGAACCGGTTGTTGAGGGAGTTGCGGCGCGCGCGCACCACCGCCACCGGCGCGCCCGCCTCCGGCCATGACGCCATGCTGGACGGCAGCGAAGGCCCGTTCCACACGACGACCACTTTGTTCAGGTAGGGCAGGCTGCGAAGGCGCGCCACCGCCGCCGCCAACACCGCCTCGCGCTCGTACGTCAGGATTAGCACGGTGAACTGCTCCCGGGGCCGGTTCCCACCGAGCGCCTCGGCGAACTCTCGCCCCGCGCCTCCCGCGCCTCCGCCTACAGGTCGGAACCCGGCCTCCGACCCGAGAAACCGCGCCTCCGACGTTACCGCCGGGTCCCACGGTAACTGAGGGAATAGCGCGAACGGCTCAGCCCATTCGTTCCATGCAGCGTACGAGTCAACGAGACCGACTGAGTAGTTGCGCCGGTAGGCGGGACTCGCGTACGGCGCCTCGAGCGGCCCGAGCGTCTCCTCAGGCTCGGCGTCGAGCGCAGGTGGCTCGGCGCGCGGCGGCGAGTACGATTCGTTAAAACCAGGCTGAGATAGCGTCGGCTGGGCGGGCCGTGCCGGCAGCCCGAGCCGCGCACGTACGCAGGCCACCAGAGAGTCGACGAGTGCCTGCACCGAGCTTAAGTAGCGCTCCCACAAAAGTCGGCCCTGGCGGCGAAGTGCGAGAAGGTCCGCGTCGCCGAACGCGCGCAGTAGAAAGTGCAGCTCGGGCACGCGTGCGCGCGGTACCGTGATCACCACTCGTCGCCAATCTAGTACCTTTTTAAAATGTTTAATGCTATTATTTTAACTAATATTATTTCTCTACTGTATGTAATCCTCATCAATATTTGTTTTCAGATTTTTTTAGATTATAAAATAATATGATTACCTCGTCGAATGGCAGGCGCAGACGGTCGCCGCCGATGAGTACTGGGATCGCGCCAGAGCGCAGTGCCTCGTACAGGCGTGCTTGCAATAACGCTGTGGTCGCGAGCCGCGGCTCTGCCGGCGCCAGCAGCAACACGAATGTGGAGGCGAACAGCACGGCGCGACGCGAGCTTTCGGTACCGCACAGTGCCCAGTCGCCGACGGGGCGCACCGCACGACTTTCTACCGGCGGCTCACACTCAAACTGCAGTAGGAAAGTGTCAGAGCCACCACCCGAGGTCGGCAGCCCACGCAGCCGTTCGATCAGTCCGCGCTCATCGTCCGCCTCGGGTCCGCTCAGCGGCGGCTGTGACCCCTGAAAACTACCCACTGCTCGTGAATTCAAATCAAATCTATGATTTAGCTGATTTAGCCGTTTAGCTGTACTTACCTGAGTAAATAGCGGCGGCGCGCGGGCGCTAGCGGTGCGCACTCGGCCCAGACGTCGCCGCCGGGCGGGCCGAGTGCGGGCGGCGTCACGATGTCGAAACCGGGCCGGAACTGGTCATGCTTGAAGGTGGACTGTGCAAGCATTGCTCGTCCGGTCGACGCTCCGGTGAAGGCGTCGCCGGACCCGACGACGAGCTCCCGTCGCGCCAAATTCAGCAGAAGGTGATTGCGCCCATCACCTCCCCAATATGGCAAACTTTTTAATGCAGTATTATTCAAGTATAATTTATAGGACTCAGTTTCCCTGCAAATAAATATTAATCACTAGAATTGCTAAATTGAATAAAGCCTAAGCTACATATATGTAGATACTATGTTGTGTATACTTACAAAGCACTTTTCTCAAGGGGAAATGCTTCCCCAACGATCACTATGTACAGGCACGCCTCATTAGGGTTACTAGTTATGTGTGGATTATAGTCCAGGGTTTGACGAAGAGTAGTCTTCAGGAAACCATCGACTTCAGCCCCAGTAAGGGGTGCATAGATGTCAGGGTCGTACAAATAGACTGGAAAGCCCGAGGTGAGAGAGCAGCGCGAGTGATCGAAGCAGGAGAACATGCGGCAGTGAGCCTCGGAGGCGGGGGGCACAGCAGGTAGGACAGGTGGAGGCGCAGATGGCAGCAACGGCTCAGGTGGTGCTAGCTCGGGCGAGTCGCGGCGGATGGCTTCAAGTTGGGCAAGTCGGGCCTGTTCAGCTGAGGCACGCAGCCGCTGCAGCTCGCTAGCGGCGCGCGTGTGTTCCGCCTTAGCACTGTCGGCGCGAGAACTCGCAGCTGCTGCCTCGCGCTGCAAACGACCACGTTTTGCTTCCAGCTCACGTAGCTCTGTTGACACTGAAGCCTGAAATCATATAAACTGTGTTATAAATAAATATTGCAAGCATAGCTGGGCATTAACTCGTTATTCCGTTAATCGTTAATTAACGAAGTTAACATTTTGATTAACGGATTAACTTTTAAGTTAACTTTTAAAAATGTTAACGGACACGTTAACTTCCGTTAATATGCAGAAGTCCGTTAATCGTTAATCCAATGCCTACTATTTACCGCACGGCACGGCGGCGCGGCGCGAAAAACAGGTTCAGACAAGTATGAATGAAATGACAAGTGACGGGCGGCGCGTGGCAGCGCGTGAAACAAAAACAAAACTAGATATACCTATTTGGCCGGCGCGTGCGAGTGACAAAACTGCGAAGAATTTTTTTTCGTTTGATCATTTTATTACTTAGCGCCGGTGCTTACAGTGACGAGTGTTTTGTTTGTGAGTGTAATTTAGTTAGAAAAAGTGTATTGTGCAGTGAGTTAATCACTAACGCAACGATATAAAAATGTAATTTTACTCATATTAATGGATTAACCATTAACGTTAACTTGCGTTAATTCTTCCGAAATGTAACGCTTTAACGTTTAACGAAGCTAACTTTTTTTGTAGCGGATTAACGATTAACGAAGTTAACTATTTGATGCCCAGCTTTGATTGCAAGACATTCCACACATCGCCATCTAGCCCCAAGCTAAGTAACTAAACTTGTGTTATGGGTGCTTGATAACAAATATACTACTTATATACTTTTTTTTTTGTAAATATATACTTATAATACTTAGAAACAACCAGACCTCAGACAAATATCTAAGCATAAATACTTGTCTGAGCCGGGAATCGAACCCGCAACCCTATGTTTGGCAGTCCGGCATGGTGACCATTGTGCCAACTGGGTCGTCAAAGTTATGACCGGATCAAATTAAATTGAGAAAACGATTTTCAGAGCCAATAGTATTTTTATCATCCTTTCTTAGATACTGTCGCTTTCGTAACCAAAATAGGTGTTTGTGTGTGCGTGATAGATATAGTACTTACCTTTATTCTCATCATTTCTTCTATTCTAATTTTAAGATCAGCTGCATTCATTGTGGAAATATCTCCAAGAACCTCCAGAGTGTGCCGCATTGGGTTTGACCCCAAGGTGTTGGACATTGTTTCATACTGTAAATATTAAAATAATGAATCAGACATCATCATTTTTCATCAAAGTAAAATAGGTTAGACTCTCAAATATATTTCTGTGGTTAGTTAGATTAAATTGATAGCTCTGAAGCCTTACCTTCGGTAAATAGTAATGAGTAAACAGAGTCACCACAAACAGTATTAAAGGCACCAGTAACAGAACTCGAGATAATTTCAAATGCAATCCCATCCATAGGCACAGACGTTCGTAGAATTTCATTTTTATCACTAATATCCACCAAACCTTTTTACAAAGTCAATATTTTTGTAAATAAAATAAATCTAAACATTTTTGCTGTTCAAAAAGGACGATTTCACTCACATTACAAACAAAAACAATAAAAATCAAAATAAAATCCACATGAAATAAATGGATGAGATTGTCAAAGTATTGTCATGTCACAGTTGACATTGACACTTGACAGCCAAAACACAAAAGGGCTTTGCACGACTTGTGCTTAAAGCCATCCAAACCTAGCCAAAAGGAGCCAAATCTTCGACCATATACCTCAAATGAACTACTTAATTACTTTATAGTTAGATCACACGTAACGACCATAGAAATCCTATGCTCGCTTCGGCCGAGTGCTCTGTTGGTGTGAACCCTCTGACGAGGGTGCTCAGCCCATGGACGCGAGCAAAATGGCAAGACAGTCACTTGGACCCTATTTATTTCTATATAGCTATGCTTCGAGCATGTATAATAATATATGGACCTCGGTTTACTACCTATCTATTTATAAAACAAAATGGTAAGTACTCTATCCATAGTATAATCTATAATATAATATTTTGTAAAAGTTTTTATTCATTAAGTAAATTATTCTTATTCTTATTTTTTTACATGGGCCGTGATGGGCATTAAACTGCTGCACAAAAATGCTGAAAGGAGTTGCGTGCCCGTTATGCTGCGGTTTGCGCTCACCTTTAGCCAGGCAGGAATCGAACCTGTTGATTTTGCGAAAAAATAATCATCTAATTTTATAACAATCGACAATCGATAGTGTTGTTGATAGAGATCAATTCCTGGAAACCAACAATGACAGGTCAAAGGAAATAGCAATTTTTTATAGTTATTGGTAAACACACATTAATTTAATTTAATTTCATACTACTTAATTTCAGCAATGTATCTCTCAATTCTTAGTAATAGGTACTACTTATTACTGTTGCTGTAATAATAAACTCAACAAACATAGGTAGGTACCCACATAAAACTGTACGTTTATGTAGAAACTAGCAGTCTCACCCGCGTCTCACTCCTGATCCCGTGGGAATAGCATTCCCAATGAATCAACGTACCAGTACCATCAAAATCGATCCAGTAGATTCGGAGCCTATTCAATTCAAACAATCAAATATCTCCCTGTTTATAATATTAGTTAGTAGGTAGGTATATATTATAGTGCAGAAAGACTAGTCTAAATAAACAAATCACTCATCATCATACGAATTTATTAGAACTTAAAAAGAGAAACAGTACAATATGACCTACACTTCATTATACTTACACCTACACAATTAAATTAGACTGATGATATAGGTAGGTACTTACTATTTACAGCCATATGGGGAGATGGTTTTATGCAATATTGACATTTATTACTGGCTAATAAATGATAAGTACCTACCATTGTTCAATAAAGGTAAGTAAGTACTATGTTACTGTTTTACACTTATAATTTTAATTCAGATAGATAAACACAATTTTAACAATTAACGAACGATTACAAGTAAGTAAGCTTAACATTTCTTAAACTACAAAGGATAGAGCTCTAAAATAATCCCCACTACCTATGTGAGTGTCCCCGAAAGTGACATAATTGTTTTCAATAATCAATATTTATAATGTAGGTATTAAAAATCAAACACGCCTTTTATTTAGTCTAGCTGAATCTTCAGCAGCAATCGCATGAAATTGAAGATATTCACATCAGTGTGTCATTTCATTAGGTAGGTACAATTTAACCCCTCCTTCCGAGACAAAAATTTTTCAAGGTCACTCGATTCGCGAAATATTTTATTCGCGGTTTCAGGTTACTCTTCAATTAAATACCTATAAAAAAATGCCGTACCTATCGCAGTTCTATAAACAGCAATAGTTCGCTCAATAATTTACCTATAGGCTGATGTAATTTATATTTGCTAAAGATCAAATACCATAAACAAAAAAAACGTCAACGTTAACATTTTTTGTTTGATACAAAGTGGTATACTAATGGTGTACCCTAATCTTCTGACTATAAAGCTTAGATTCGCAAAAACAGTTTTTGTGTGATACAAATTGTTGACCGAACGAGCGAAGCGAGAGAGGTCTAGTGTTGAGAAGGGTCGGTCGCTCGTATGTTTGTATGTTTGTATGTTTGTATGTTTGTATGTTTGTTCGACGATAACTTGAGTACCGTTGCTCTGATCTTCATGATTTTTGGTATACAAGTAGTTGAGGTCCATAGAATTTTTAAGTTCGACCATGAGCAGGATCGGTCAGGGGGTTACGGAGATAGGGGTCCAAAAGGGGATCTACCTATATGGCACACAAACTATACTGCAAATATACCCGAGTGGGGTATCAAATGAAAGGGCGTAACTTCCGTGACCATAATATGGTACCATGGAACTGATCTGATGATAGAGCTGGAGGGAATCTGCAGGAATTATCTAATTATCCATACTTCATAGTTAATTCATTCAAACTACTCGTCAAGAATCGCCTTGACGAGTAGTTTGTCTTTCAATGGTAACCAGGGTCTGATGATGGAACTGGAAGGTGGTCATAGGAACTTCGCAATGAAACGACACAACCCCATCGAGTTTGGGCTCGTTAGAATCGTCTTGACAAGTAGTTTGTCTTTCAATGGTGACCAGGGTCTGATGATGGAACTGGAAGGTTGTCATAGGAACTTCGCAATGAAACGACACAACCTCATCGAGTTTGGGCTCGTTAGAATCGTCTTGACGAGTAGTTTGTCTTTCAATGGTGACCAGGGTCTGATGATGGAACTGGAAGGTGGTCATAGGAACTTCGCAATGAAACGACAGAACCCCATCGAGTTTGGGCTCGTTAGAATCGCCTTGACGGGTAGTTTGTCTTTCAATGGTAACCAGGGTCTGATGATGGAACTGGAAGGTGGTCATAGGATCTTCGCAATGAAACGACACAACCTCATCGAGTTTGGGCTCGTTAGAATCGTCTTGACGAGTAGTTTGTCTTTCAATGGTGACTAGGGTCTGATGATGGAACTGGAAGGTTGTCATAGGAACTTCGCAATGAAACGACACAACCCCATCGAGTTTGGGCTCGTTAGAATCGTCTTGACGCGTAGTTTGTCTTTCAATGGTGACCAGGGTCTGATGATGGAACTGGAAGGTGGTCATAGGAACTTCGCAATGAAACGACACAACCCCATCGAGTTTGGGCTCGTTAGAATCGCCTTGACGGGTAGTTTGTCTTTCAATAGTAACCAGGGTCTGATGATGGAACTGGAAGGTGGTCATAGGAACTTCGCAATGAAACGACACAACCTCATCGAGTTTAGGCTCGTTAGAATCGTCTTGACGAGTAGTTTGTCTTTCAATAGTAACCAGGGTCCGATCTAACATATTAAGTTATCAAAGACCAAAAAGTATAAAATAAATTAATAGAATAAAAAACTAAAAAAAACACGCTTTAATAAAAAAAGTCCAACTAAAAAATATAAAATAAAATCTAATAAATTTGGATTAAGAATATTGTACTTAAATAGTAAGCGTGTTACATTGTGATTGCAAAAGAAAAATAACGAAGGTGTAGCATCACAAATTCACAATGTAACACGCTTACTTTTTACAATATTCTTAATCCAAATTTATTTAAATTTAAAATTTATAGAAATTTATTACTTTGCCCCAAATCGTCCGAACTCTCTTTGCTTCATTTCCTATAATTATTTATTTCATAATCATGGGCTGTTTTACAATAATAGTGGTGGATAGTATCAAATAGTAGGAATGTTCGGTTCTAGCCGATCTAGAGACTCTGATAATTATAAAATTTGTGACTAATTTTTTTATAATTTTTATTAAGGACATATTGGCCTCAAACTTCTCTAATATATTCTCGTTCTCGAGCTTGTCTTCTCGTTTCCTCTTACGTAACATTATGATAAGTAGATACATAAGGAAGGAAGGAAAGGAATTACTATCTTCTGGATATTATGTTGGACACATTCAAAATGTCTTGAGTAAAAATAAAGAGTCAACGGATGTCCAGGGTGTGATGATTGAGCTGGCCTATGCTTTTAGAACTTAACAACAACAAGTTATGCCTATCGTGTTTGGATTCTCTAAATCATCCAATGTCAGATAATAGCGATACTAGGCACCTATCATTCAAATAAGATAGACCTGTCGTATTTGGAGTCTTTCGTCGTTGTATTATACATTTTAGTACTTTACGCTGAAATATAATAAACGCTGAAAAAAACTCGTGAGGTCTCCGTTCGGGGCGAACTACTAGTTAAAATGAAATAATTCGAGGAGAAGATAAATTCTTATACCTATAGCCATGTTCATTCATAACATAATTTTATCAAAATCAGTTCAGAGGGTAGTCTTGGGGCTTACACTTTACAAACATAACATAATATTATATCCAAACTTAACTACTATATACTTAATATTTGTATTATTCTCTATAACTAAACAAAAAACTCGGGTACACTGTATCGGACACAGCCGCAGCGAGCTTGTTTCAACTTATTAAGTTGACACAGTTGTGACGGGTGTAGCTAATCCAACCTATAAATAAATAAACTAGCTAATAATAGCTTTATTAGCTTCTTCTAACTAAGTAATCTCTATGTTAGAAGAAGCTAATAAAGGTTGGATTAGCTACATCCTCTTTTCTTACATTCATTACATTTTGCAAGACCTACCTCTTCTTTCTAAAGACGTGTCACATGAAAAAAACAGTATCGTTCCTTGTTAGTGTTCAGTTGTGATATTTTCACATGTTTGAGATAAATCAACGTTAGCCGTATCAGCAGTGAATTCCGTATTGTTTTCATCAATTATTTCTATTTCAAACTTATTCTCACAGTTTACGTTATGATCATTCGACACAAATGAAGATTTATCATATATTATTTTACATTTAGGACATTCTTCAAAATCTCCTAAATCTCCATTACAACATTTGTAATGATCACTTGCTAAAATTTTGTCTAAGTAATGTAAACCACATTTCGGACAATTAAAGAGAATTACCTTTTCAAACTCTTCCACATTTTCATCAGATATTTCTTTTACATCATATTTAATTGATTGATTTTTATTGCCATGATGATTTACCAAATGAGAAAATAATTCACTTGGATTAAAAAGAAGACTGCACTTTGTGCAATTCTGTTTATAACTCTTAATTTTTGGATTACATTGTTTGATGTGTTTGATAACTTTACATTTATCTACAAAATGTAGGCCACATTTACATTTATAAAGTACAACAATAACTTTATTTGCAGACTCAACTTTAACTTTATGCTCGAGTTCCATATCATTTGTTGTTTTATCTTTTACATCAGTATTTGATTTAAAATCGAATTGTACAATGTTCATATTTTCCTTTTTGAAATCGGGATCTAAGTTATGAGTTTTAAGATGATGATTATAACCTTTTGAATTGAAAAAGAAATCACATTTCAGGCATTGACATCGGTATACGCCAAAAACGCAGACATGCTTTGATATATATAAATCGTTTTTTACACATATTTCACAACGTTTACATTGATACAAAGTGTAATCATAAATGAAACCTTTAAAACTTGGATGTGGAGTCGAGACTTCTTTATCCGCTTCAGCTTTTTTGGCACCAAATAATATAACTTTAATGTTATCAGGTTCAAAATTAGTTAAAGTTTTGTGCTCAAGAGTATGACTTTTAAAATTTTCTTTATAAATTAACAGTCCACATTTATAACACATTTTAAGATCATTGATATTACATTGATGATCAGCAGATTTTTCCATCACGCCGTTACAGTTCCTACATTGGTATATAATATACTGACTCGATTGAGATGCTATATTTGTTTGCACATCATCAGAGACATGATTAAACATTATAATCCTATAAGACTTTTCGTTAATTTTAGGATAGTCTAAGTGAATTTTGATATGCTGATTACGTAATGCCCCTGATAGAAATTTAAGCCCACAACTAGCACACGGAGTGCCTCTAACGTTTAAAATTTTGCATTTGGCATGTCTAAAAACATTTTCATCATCAAAAAATAGGCTACATCTGGCACATTTGTAAATGGTTAAATTATGCGGCCCATTCTGCAATATTTTAAATTTAACTCTGTGTTCGCTCTGATAGATAGATTTTCCAATGATTTCATTTATCTGATTAGAATTTAATGTATTGAAAACATTATTTACCCAGATTTTTTTGTCAAACACAAAATGTTGAATATCGACATTCAAATTTTTAATGGTTAATTTATTTGTATGAATTTCATTATGTATTTCATAGGTGGGGAAATCAAATTTTAAACTGCAAACATTGCACGACTTCAAAATCAGCGACTGAGCTTCGTCAGCTGTAGGGTGATTCTGACAATGGTCAATTAACTTATCGTACGTGGTTAAAGTGATAAAGCAGCTTTTGCATGTAAATAATATTGCAATATTAGGGTCGATTTTTGTAATAGATGATGATGTAATAGATGATGATAATAGATGAGTTTCATTTAAATCTTGAGTAAAAGAATTTCCATTAGGACCAGTAGTACTAGTTGCAGTAGTATTCTTAGTAGCATTATGTGCATTTTTGCTTACAACTTTTTGCTTTTTCACTGATGGTGGTGGTGTTGGTGTTTTTTCATTAGTTGTCTCTTTTTCATTTTTTAAACAATAATTATGATAAGCCATGTGAAGTTTAAAAGCAGTATTAGACAATTTAATTTTACAGATATCACATGACGTTATATCTGTAAATTCACTACAAACGTGGCCATTGATTCCTAATTTATTTACAAAATACACTTTACATATTTTGCATTGTGGAAATTCTGGTATTGGAGGTTTAGTAATATTTCCAGACAGGTCGGTAAATATGTAGTCTTGTAAGGTTAAATCTTTCATTTTATGATGTTTTCTATGTGTGTCTATTGACTTGCCAGTTAATAGAAGTCCACATTCAACACAAATGCGTTTAATCATTTTCGTACACTTTTTCTTTAAATGAACCTTTCTTACCACAGTCATAAAACATTGACAAGTTGGGCAACAAGTAAGAGTCACATTTAATATGGTATAAATTTCAGGGAATTTGTCGTTTTTTGCAATAGGTTTCTTAACTTTTATTTCATATTTAGAATTCGACTTACTGTCATGATTTAATTTTTTATCGATAATTATATCTGATGTGATAACCTTCGCAGAAAATTCTTCATTTTGGTTGTGATTAGTGGTATGAGTGTTTGCGTCTGCTTTGTTTATTAATATGTCACAGGCTTTACAGTAACTTGATACAGCAGTTTCCTTTTCACATTTCTCATAATGATCAAGATAATTTTTTTCACTGAAATGTATAGCACATTTAGTGCAATCATACAAAAGACTGGATAAACCTTCACTACTTAATTCATGTACTGCGATATATTCCGATGATAAATGTTGCAATAAATGCATCTTTTCGTCTGTTTTCTTGAAAATAAGGTCGCAAATTGAACATTTCCAATTGATTAGGAATTCCATGTGGCCTGTATGATCTTTTGCAGTTTCTGAAGAAACGAAGTGTATATCGCAGCGTCTACATTTGAATACCGCTGATTTAAATGCAAAGGGTTTTGAATTTTGCATATTATCATTTACGGAATCGCCGCTTTCGGGAACTATTTTATTTTTACTAGTAATCTTTTTCTCTAAAATATCCAAATGTTCTTTATATAAATGACGGTTATGATACATTACGCTAGGATTTTTAGAGGAGCAGTATTTACATTGTGGATCAAATGGTTGTCTATTTATTTTAGAAACTTTTGTACCATGCCTGTTAATCATATGTTTGATATAATTTTGAATAGTCAAGAAACAGCACGTACAATGCTGACAAACAAATAGTAAATCTTTAGTATTGTTTTCTTTGCCTTCAGTCTTCAGAGCATCATAATTTATTTTAGTTTTTGTAGGACGTAAATGTCTTTTATTGGTTGTCTCATATCTTGTCTCGAATCGTTTTTTATGACTCTTTGTAGCAATATCAGTGGTTTTAATTTTTATAGTACGCAATTTGTTTTTAATGCTTTTTTTATTTCTTGCTTCCAAATGTTTTTTATTACTATTTATAGCATTATTTTTCGTTTTAATTTTTGTAGGACGTAAATCTTTTTGATTTTTTGGTTCGGGTTTTGCTTCTAAACGATCATAGTTCCTAGTTCTTTTAGGATTAAGTACTTGGTAAACATGTTCAATGAGCGATTTACTGTCTGGAAACTGTTTGTCGCAATGGAAACATTTTTTAATTTCTGCATCAGAATTCGCATTTTTTGTAATTAAATCTTTAGTTTTACCACGTTGATCAATTTTACTTTTTAAAGGAGAGGATTTAATATTAGATCGATGGACATTGGTATTCATGTGTCTATTCAGAGAGTAAATAGAACTGAACTTGATGTTGCAAGTTCTACAGCAGAAGCTAGAATCGCGAGCATTCTCAGTTTTGTTAGTATATTTAACTTTTGAAAGCTTTTTAGATTTTGGAGATGATAATTTGTCACTTAAGTTTCTTTTAAATTTATCCGTTGTTTTTGTACTTCTAAATGTCAATTTCTTACGATGTATATTTCTGTAATGGCGAACCAAATTTCCTCTATTTGCGACACGAATATCGCAAATACGACACCGAGAGACATCTCGGTTAGTAAGAGACTCAACCAAGGTTTCATCCTCTGATGAATCGGAAGAGTTTGATTCCGCAGGGGGCATCTCGACGTCTAAATCTTCCTCACTTGAAGATGCATCTGAACTTGCAGAAGGTCTCAGATCCTCATTAGTTTTAATTTCGGATGAACCTGATCTGGTCAATAGCTTTATATTTTCATCTATTTCAGTGGAAGTATCCATTTCGTTTGTAGATTTATCACTATCATCTGCCGAGATATCCAGTTTAGTGGCAGATTTTAAGTCATTTTCATCTGATTTTTTCAGTGTAATATGGGGCACAAAAGTTATATCCATATTTTTCTTCGTATTGATTGTTGTTCTGGTTAAAGCTTGCCTTTTGGCTGTAGAATGGTGAGACATATAATGTTCTGTTAATTTACTTTTCTCAGGAAATAAAATTCTACATTCCTTGCAATACCTTTCACTCTTTTCCAAATTAGTTCTAACATCATGTAGGAAGACTTTAGGGTGTCTAATTTGGTTCTTTTTTCTAGTTTCCAGTTCATTTTCTAGACTAGATTTATTAGGCTTGGAACCTATTATTATCTTGTTTTTTTGAAAAGAGATGTTGGTATATAGTTTCTTCACACTGGGTGTTGGGCTGTTTGAGTGTTCTTGATCATTTTGAACTTTAGTTGTGTTATGGATATCATCATAATTTATTGAAGCTTCATTGCCTAAACCCAATTGTGGTGATTTTAATTCAGAATTTTCTGGTTCTTGTTTTATTAGTTCCTTTACAGGTAAAACTGTGAATATAAAGCAATAATACATGTAGGTCATCTATCTTACTTAAAGTGTAGGTAGTTAGAGTATGGTAGGTGATTGAAGAAGGCAGTGTCTTTAAATCTGACACTGATTTGTACTTCATACATAACATAGAACTAAGTTTTTTGGCTTTCAGGATCAGTGCTAAATAAGCTTCAGCTGCTTAATCTTACTTACTTTCTCCAACAAATAATTATAACAAATATGTAAGCATTCTGATATATTTCTAATGACTTTATTACTATCACCTAATGATGTAGAAAGCTACACTATGCGATAGTAATAAAGTAATTAGGTTATTTATGACAAAATAAAAAGAATTTGTTTTTTAAAAGGGTCTGAATCAAATGACAACAAATTTTGTAGTAGGTATTTATAAAACAATGCTCACCTTCATTAAAATATTCTGATATTTCTTTTTTGACAACGGATAAGTCTGGAAAGATACTCCTTATATGAGGGTTGTCAAGTATATCATGTTCTTCTATGTCAATATCATCAGACATTTTCACTGGAAAGATAATAGATAAGTAATTAATTTCAGCTTCCCGGTTAAGAAAGTTAGTCAGTCAGCTATCAATAAAATGCTGTGATGTTCCGACCACAAAATTCTATGACGATATTAAAATAAATAAATAGTATAGTCACAAGCTAAACAACTAGGCTTGTGTTATGGCCAGACAATGTACTTTTCTTTTGTAAGTACATACAGAAACTCCCAGAAACAATTATACACAAATATTTGTTTAACAGTGGGACTCAAACCCCCAACTACGTTGCTATCAACATACATGCATATTCTTCTTTGACACCTGAGCAAGAGCGATGGTGAGAAAATGAGAGTTTGGTCTGCCCCACAATATATAGAATGCAGATTAACTTGCAAAGAGATTCTTTGGTTTTTACTGTTCCAGAAAAAATCTTCTGAAACAGCTACCTAATTTGACTATTTTTGAATACAAATTGTTAGCACTAAATGTATTTGTTGGGTGCCTAGATGAAGTAATGAAATTAGTTGTCCATTTTTTGGTGGTAGGATTTATTCTCCTAGTAATAACCTGATTCCATATAACAGAGTATAGCTTATTTATATTACACAGATATCTAGATAGGAAAGGGTAACAGTAGGTATCGCATCTGATATACAAACTATCACGGACACAAGTGATAGTCATAAGATGTAATAAAGACACGTATTTCTGCGGACCCTATTATTTGAATAAATAACCAAAGGTCCACTATAAACTTTCTAAACTTTTTTGTCATCATTCAAACCAAAATTTTCTACTCAAAACGATACTGGTTGTTTGTGTACTTTAAGATTACAGTAGAGCCTCGATAATCCGAACTACCAAAAAATAACCCCTGTTCGGACTCACAGAGTGTTCGGATTATAGTATGTTAAAAATGCAATTATATTTTGACAGAATATATATATTGAGGTTATTATAACATACATATTTAAACAACAGAATACGTTACTTATTCATAAAGTCATCAATTTTAGTTTGGTGTGTTCTATTTATTGACCAAAAAAAGGCTTTATCCCTCAAATTACGCAGCATCATCTTTTCGGTTAAGTACAAGACGTCATTTTCATCAGCCCAATTTAAACCAAGTCAGCAGTTCGGATTACAGTGGCGTTCGGAGTACCCTGAGTACGGATTATCAAGGCTCTACTGTATTTACTTAAAAAGTAAACAAACACCAGCATCAACAAATATGATTAGAATATACATAAGTCATCCTAGGACTGTCCTAGAAAGGAATCTCGAAGAAATTATCTAGCTAGGTACGTGATTGAAATAGGTTTTATTGTAGCAACTGACTATCTACCTTGTAATTTCAAATTGTTGGTTACATTATAGGTTGGTGAGTACTTTGTGGTTTGTAATGTAATTTGTTACTTTCAATAAAAAATCACTTGCTTACCTTATTTGTTAGTTGGTAGATTCCAAAATGATATTGAAAATACTAATAGAATTCGTTGAAAACAAAATTTGTTAGTTGTCTTAGATATACCTATTGACTTTTTTGACAGCACCGTTTCCATTCCACTTTTTGACAAACTCGCCGCATGACATTGACATGAGAACCGGAAGAACCAATACACTTTTCTAAAAATAGGGAATGAAAACATTTTGAAATCTCGATTCTTGAAAATTATCGATTTTCATTATTAGAAGTTTTTATTTTTATTAATTGTTTGTTTTCTAGCTTTATTTCAAAATATTAAAATAATAAATAAATAAGTTTTGTATTTGACCAATATTTTTACAATGAAAAATACTTTAATTAAGTTTATAACCACGCGCAGCGAATGGTGACCACTGTGGTAAGTGGAAGGGGTATGCGCAGAACTCGATATATTTGTGAAAATTGAGTTCTTCGCATACCCCTTCTACTTTCCATCACAGGCCAACATTCGCTGCGCTACGTTTTTACTTTTCTATCAGCATGGGCAATCAAATTATTAATTAATTATTCAAATGGCTATGGTGGAATATTACATAATGAACTATGGCCAAATCTCGCCAATCTAATAACTTTCCTTGGGTTTGAATTGGGGCTACACTACTGGGGTTCAACACTGGCCCACCTCACTTCACAGCTGATCAAATGTCATGTCAATATGTCAAGAAAATGGAGTTTTGTTACGCACTTTATTCTTTCAGATTAGAAAAAGATACATTATGAAGTCAATTAACAATATTATTAGGGTTCGCTTAGGGTAAAATGGATAGTACAAGTCCATTTCAACCTTGGGCAAGTGATGAAAGTGCGAAAAATGTGAAATCGGAAGGAGATGTAGTGGATGACGCGAAACTTCACAGGGAAAATGTCAATCATCCAAAACATAGGCAAACTGCGTCTTACGATAAAGAAAGTGTCGCGGTTCCAAGCAGCACCCCGGGGACCTCGGGCTCCGGGGGCTCAGGCGGCGGCCCCCCCGGGGGCAAGGAGTCCAAAATGGACTCCAGCAAAGTAGCTTCTATGCAACAAATTGTCGAAAACACCCTCAGGTAAAAGGCTAGCTTGTTCATTATTGAGATTATCTACATAATTATGGTGTTTCTTTATCGTTTTTCACAATGCCGACATATTGAACTCAAAGAAAAAAAACATTCATAAGTACAGTGACTGATTTTCTAAACACAAACAAGCAAAACTATCGTAACAATTCATGTAATGTTAGACTACAGTGTAAAAAATCTCTGAATATTGGTTATTTGTAGTCAAGAGGGCCGACAGAGAGTAGCACAGTTGCTAGAAGCAGTGGAATCGTTGAGTGGTGCAGAGAGACTACTCCTATATCTGAGACTGCCGACCGGCGTGCCGCCACACGACCCGCTCAAGCAACCCATAAACCCACTGGGATCTAGGTAAAAACTCACTTATTAATCTTCAAAATAATGTGTCTTTTCTCCAAATATATCCCAGTCTACAAAGAAACTGTAATATTTGTAGTTCCTAGAAGTGGTGCATTCTAGACCCATTTGAATAATTAAATAATATTTTTATTGATAAGACAAATACCAAACAAGTTTGTCAGAAACTTCTACTACATAAGAAACTGCAAATTTCATTAAAAACAATTGTTTTTGCACACAACAGAAATAAGTTACTAAAATACCTATTCTAATATATAAAACAGCATAAACTTGTTATTGTAAAGGACCTCTACTTATTGGCATCGGCTTCACATCACCTTCCAAAGGTCCGGGGCTCCATAGCCCTGTGATAAGGGATTACAATTATATTATTATCTATACTAATATTATAAAGCTGAAGAGTTTGTTTGTTTAAATGCGCTAATCTCAAGAACTACTGGTTCGAATTAAAAAAATATTTTTGTGTTGGATAGTCGATTTGCCGAGAAAGGCTATAGGCTGTTTTATATTTCGATATTCCCACGGGATCGGGAGTTACGCGGGTGAAACCGCAGAGCGCTGTTACTTGAAAATAAATCTAAAAAGATAATAAATAATATATTTTTTTTTAGGGCTGAGCTTCAACAGACTGTGATTTGGATACAGACACATTTGGAAGTAGACCCTGATGTCTCATTGCCTAAACAAGATGTGTATGATGAATACATGTAAGTTATATTTATTTAAATTTTAGAAATCCCTTGTTGAAGGCTCAAGCAATAAAAAACTGACCTATGTCATTTCTAAGAGTACCTACTTCCACTTCATGTCATAATTTCAGTAGGTTTTGAGATTTTTTATGGTGGAGAAAATTCTATCACAGTCAAACCCATTACAATTTCTGCTACTCCCCTGGCCACATCCTGCCCTAGCCACAAATTCACATAAATAACGAACTTTGCCATAGTATAATAGAATATTAAGGAAATGAATTACATAATAATATCCTTTTTTTGTGCAATCTGTCCCAGACTTTCAGAAAATGGTTAGAGAGTAGAGTACTATAAATCTTATAAAATTAAAAACAAAATGCAGAACTTATTAACCTTGACCCAGCAGGATATGACCTTTCACTAACCCATCAACAAATATTTTCAAAGAAATAAAAATATGTATTTTACTAATATTATAAATGTGAAAGTTTGTGTGTTTGTATGTTTGTTACTCCGATTGCAATAAAACTCGGTATGTAAATAGCTAGAGAACTGGATAAACATATAAGCTAATTTTCATCCCGATATTCCCACGGGATCGGGACTTACGCGGGTGAAACCACGGGGCGCAGCTAGTCTACAATTGGTAAAGTTTGATTGGATGTTTAATGTTGATAATCTTCAGAACTACTGGACCGATTTTGATCATTCTTTTGCAGATAGAAAGCTAAATTATCGAAGCGTGTTATAGGCTACTATGTATACTGATATTCCCATGGGATCGGGACTAACGCGTGTCAATCCGCGGGGCCTTTGTTAGTATTTATGAATGCATATATGTTTTATAATGAGCATTATAATACATATTTGACCTTGAATTTGTATCTCAAACAGGTATTGAATAGTTATTTGTATTGACGGCTAACTTCCGTGGTGTAATAGGCAGCTGTAATTCTAGAGGTTGTGGGTTTGATTCCCTCCTTGGAAAAAAAATGCTTACATTAAATTGAATTTTACTCAGTACATAAAATAATTATTGAAGTAACAAATATATTCGACCATTAACAGAATACGGAATATTTATCTTTTTAATTTAATTGGCCAAATTATTCAACGCTATTAAAGCAAAAATTGGCGCGAAATGATAGTCAGTGTT
Organism: Idaea aversata; assembly: GCA_907269075.1. Lineage (NCBI taxonomy): Eukaryota > Metazoa > Arthropoda > Insecta > Lepidoptera > Geometridae > Idaea > Idaea aversata. The sequence continues at coordinate 9,658,794 of OU026084.1, forward strand.
CGACCGAATATATTCGTTGTACATATTTCCGACAAAAACAATATTATAATTTGAAAATAATACATTTAACTCAGCGCCATCTAGCCCTCAAATCTATAATATAAAAATGAATCGCAAAATGTGTTGGTAAGCGCATAACTCAACAACGCCTGGACCAATTTGGCCAATTCTTTTTTTAGAATATTCCATATGGTACGAGGATGGTTCTTACGGAGAGAAACATTTAAAAAATTGCCTGAAAATGTCTAAAAACAACACTTTTCTATACTCCATACCATACAAACGATTCGTAATAATACAAGTCAATAAGAACTTTAATACCATAACATAAAGTTCAAGTTTTAATGGAGAGGTGCCGGGAAGGCAAAACAATTGAGTGACGTATAAATATTGATGTCAATCGTGCCGCGGTGTTAGTTGCCAAACTACACCTAAACGGCTGAACCGATTTGTATGATTTTTAACCCCCGACGCAAAAACGACGGGGTGTTATAAGTTTAACGTGTCTGTGTGTGAGTGTCTGTCTGTGGCATCGTAGCTCCCGAACGGCTGAACCGATTTTGATTTAGTTTTTTTTTATATGGCAAAACAACGTTTGCCGGGACAGCTAGTAATATTATATTTTATTCCCTCGCTCGATATTCTAAGGCGACCACTTATCAAATTTTGTTCTTTTACTTTTAGGGCGTTCAAACTTTTTTATATAAGCACCTTTATCATTTTAATATTCGAAAATATAAATTAATTATTTTATTAATGTTATTTTGTTTGTATTTAGTGCTCACTGCATGAGTAGCAACATGAAGCCACTTTCGACAGCTGACTTTGGCAAGGTGATGAAGCAAGTATATCCCAGTGTGAGACCGCGGCGGCTCGGCACGCGCGGTAACTCAAGGTAATCATAATAAATATACTTTATTTCATTTACTAAGAATCTTGATCCCATCCGCGGCACAAAGAAAAATCCTTTCATCCTAGTATTTTTAAAGGTTTTCGCGACTTGAACTCATCATTTGTCTATCATCAGTTCTCTTTTGTCATGTCAGTCTGCCTGTGACCATGGGATCTGCAAAGTTCCCAAAACGTCAGATTTTAACAAATTAATAAAAAACGCGACTATATCTGTTAAATAATGATTCTTTCATCCTTTCTTGGTGCTCACTTATAACCACTTATTACCCTAAGAATTGATTTTTGAACCCCTCTGTGCCAAGCTTCAAATTTCTAGACGCAGCGGTTTAGGCTGCACATTCAGTGAAATGTGTGTTTTATTAACATGTACAATTTTTTTACCACACAAAGTATCTGTATCTATCTATAATCCAATTGTACATTGCTAGCTGCGCCCGTGGTTTTACCTGCTTACGTAGGAATATCAGGATCAGAAGTTATGGCCCTTTTCCATTTATTTGAACAAGGGACAAATATCTGTAGTCTTGTGTTGTGTGCTTGTCTAAATGAAAGCTTTTATTTCTCTCTTTCTAATATCAATTAATTTGGCCTAGAGTCTTTCCACCATAGTAAGTTCAGGTTTAAAATTCTTTAATCTATTCAGTTTTAGTAACTAAAACAAGCTTTTTCCCGCGACGTAGGAGATGAATTTTCCAAAATCCGTTCTTAGCGGATGCTTCCGTGTTAAAAGCTATCTATGCCAAACCGACTTAAAAAAAGAGAAAGGTCTCAATTCGTCTCGTCACATATGAATACTCGTACACGGTATAGCGGTCATTCGGCTAGAACTAGGGCATCATTGAAAAATGTACTTGATAGTCCAAAAAGCATCGCTATTTCTATAGTACTACAAAAAGTGCCAATAATCGATATTATTTAAGTAAATTTTGATACCTAATCGTAAACTATGCTAAACATATAATAACAAGATTATTATACGAAAGAACAGAAATAAATCAATTAAAATACATTAATACCACCTAATACTCTGCAACGACAAAAAAATAGTTTAAAAAAATGTTTTTTTTTAAAGGGAAATAATTGTTACACCGCTTGTTACACCGTGTATATTTTTTATGTATGTTCGCCGATTACTCGAAAACGCCTGGACCGATTTGGAAAAAAAAAATTGTTTGAAAGGTGATAACTTATACTTTTTTTATTCTGTATTGTTCACTGTCTGCTCTCCGAATAAAATAAAATAAATAAATAAAATAACTCATAGCCCGATCTATCCATTGGTTTGAGCCAATGAGTTTGAGCAAATTGGTGTGAGTTGCCATGTTTTTTTTTTGAATATTTTATTAGCTCTGAAACTACTGAAACGATTTTTATGAAACTTGTTTTAAGAATATTTTGAAACCTGGGCAGTAAACTAGGCTTTAATACCGATTTTCCCACTGGTTCGGAACTTATGCAGATGAAACCACAGTACGCTACTATTTACAACTAATTTAGAAACGTTATTTATAAATGCTGATATTTGTGTAGGTGCCTGCCTGCACCTATACAGATTATCCGTTTTTATCGTGTGGATATTTAATTGTTAAAAACGATAAATTGACTTGATTAAAAATGATATAATAATTTATCTTTTAATTAGTAATTAATTTCGTAGGTATTTTACATCATAGGTATATTAGAAAATTAGCAAAAGCTATTTAGTTTAATTAATGAAATTATTGATTTCAGTAAAATCTTCACATTTCGATCAAAAATATTATAGATAGACTAGCTTTTGCCCGCGACTTCGTACGCGTAGAAGTCGAAAATGGACCAAGGCATCACGTTGTCCTATACAAACTTTGCCCGCCTGTTCACCCCCTTAAGGATAGAATTTTGAAAAATCCTTTCTTATCGGATGCCTACGTCATACAAAGAACACACCCTCCAAGTTTCAGGTCTCTACGATCAGCGGTTTATGCTGTGCGTTGATCCGTCACTCAGTCAGTCAGTCGTATTTGTGCAACACAGAAAAGAACATAAAACACGATATACGCAAAGTAAAGTAATAACTAGAAAGCACTAATAGCCCATCGCTGAAAGTGATTTCTTCCGGGCATCCTTTGGATGAAAAATAACTGATTTAGCTTTTATGGTTGGTTATGAATTTACTCTAACAGGACATTATAGTTAATAAACATAGCCAATATAGGGTGATAATATAAAGTAATTACATAATTGTGGTTTTAAAATATTAATTATAATTATACATGCCTAAATAATAGGGGAATAAATACGGATATCAGACAGTACTAAGGTAGTCAGTCACCATAGTTTTGAAAATGGGTAAGGGCTTAGCAGATCGGATAGATTGCAGTTAATTCCAGATAATGACAGAGTGGAAAGAGAAAGAATTGTTTTAAAAAGCGGAGTTGAGCTTGAAGGAGAAGGGATTCTGATGGGCAGCATAGGCGTCACTGAGGGACTTGATACGTTATACTTTGAACTTGCTAGGTTAATAATTATACAGATATTTTTAATGTTATCTAGGTATGAGTCACTTAGCGGAACACAAATAATAATCGATAAAACAATATTTTCCTATAACCCTATGCACAAAACATTATTCATTATTTCTATTTTCCATTTTATTGTGAGATTTCACTTGAAAAATCACTCTATAAACGGGTTTAACCGCGGGACATAGGTACCTTATCTGTACATATAAAATTCTTTGTCCTGAATGACTGACTAACGGATCAACGCACAGCCTAAATCGCTGATTGTAGTCTGACCTGAAACTTGGAGGGTGTGTTCTTTGTATGACGTAGGCATCCGATTAGAAATTTTGGAAAAACTACTCCTACGCGGACGAAGCCGCGGGTATAAGCTAGTAATAAAATATTTTAATATAAGAAGTGCATATAAAACGTTACTGTTATCTTAATAGTCGAAGAAACTTGATTGTTAAAGCCGAATTTTATCGCGCTTTGTGAACTTAGAGTTATCAACTTATCAGTGACGTATGTGTGAGCTACACGAGTCTGCATTGATAAATAACCATATTTATACTATACATATTATTATGTATATACTTACGATCACTGGCTCATAATATACAACAACATTTACATAAATCTTATATAATTAAGGTAATTTTAATGTTTTTGTAGTTCTTTCTTATTCCAACTAATATTATAAATCCGAATGTTTAGGTATTTATATTTTTGTTCCATTTTCACGGTTAAACGGCTAGACCGATACTATGGCGATTTTCATCCATTCATTTCATTGGGATACTTTTGATCCCGAAATTCTAAAGGGATCGGAACTATTCGGAACTTACGCAGGTGAAACCGCGGTGGCGCAGCTAGTCTATATATTTAAAATTCTCGTGTCGCTATGTTAGTTACCAAACTCCACCTAAAGATTTGTATGATTTTTTTGTGTTTATTCATTAGGTCTGAGAATCAAACAATATCATTTTTTTTCTTTCTTTTTTTCCGAGAGGTTATGTATTTTTTTTATATGGCAAAACAATGTTTGCCGGGGCAGCTAGTTATTATATTTGCTGCAACTCGGAATTATTTATAACTAGCGACCTGTCCCGGCTTCGCACGGCTATATTATGCATGTATTATACTTAAAAACATTCCTCTTGAATCACTCTATCTATTTAAAAAAACCTAGTAGTTTTAAAGATTTAAGCATACAAAGGGAAATAGGGACAGAAAAAGCTACTTTATTTTATACTATGTAGTGAAGTGATGTAGTGATGATTAATGTTTTAATATTTTAATAAAAACTGTTTTTAAACAGTTAGCGTACTAATATGTGTTCTTTTATATTGTGTAACCAAATGTTGTTTGTTTTCCAATAAATAAATACTTATTTTATAGAAGAAAAAAAATAGTTTGTCACAGATATTAAAAAAAGAAGATTGCTTCAGACGATATCTCTATTTTATTGTAAAAATATAATTGAATTGACTATATGAGCTTGTCACCCTGTAAAAATAAATTAGAATGTAAATAAAATGTATTATAAAATGGTTCCGGGTCACCGAGATTCAGATAAAATGTATTGTTTGTTTCCAATGAGCTATGGCTATTGGTTATGACTGAAGTTGTCGTTAGTATTATAGCCTTTGTTTCATTTGATATCGATAATTCTACAAGCTTTATTTATGAATGAGTAGTTTTTGTAGTTATACTTCTATAGGCGCGTTATGAAAAAATGATGAGAGTGAAATTTTGAGATGCGCGATGTAACACAAAAGTCACATGTGGCACCTGCGTAACCCAAAAGGAAAACGGGTTGAAGCTGCGAGAGTCAAATATTAAGATGCGCGCGAATCACTGTAACACTAAAGTAACAGGTTGAAGGTTGAAAAGCTACTTATCTTATGTGACGATTAAATTGACATAAGGTTTCATGTTTACATACGATGGGAACGTCTTAAATATTTGGAGGACCCCCTAAATTCTAAGGCCCGTATTAATAAATCGCTCTCAATATCGATCTTGAGTGCGTATCAATCGAGTGAGTCTTGAGATGTGGTCACTATCTTAAGTTAAGCGTTAATTAATAGATAAAACTCAAGTTTTAACCAGGCTGATATCGCTCTTGAGATTTGAGACTGATCTTGAATGACAGTAACGCTTTGTTCTTACCTTGAATGATATGTTCTTACCCTATGGTAGGTAGTGTCGTCATACTTTGCTGTCAACTTTTTTTATTGTGAAAATATTTAAAAAAATGTAAGATTTGTATGACCCGCTATCAGACTTGAGTTCACGAAACTACATCTTGAGAGAGATTTATTAATACGGTATGACTCAAGTGATACGTCGCTCTTTAATCGCGTCTTAAGATAGGTTTATTAATCAGCGCAACAACTCAAGAGTAAACTCAAGATTGAAATCGATATTGAGTTCGGTTTATTAATACGGACCTAAGAGTCGTTTGAGTATTCGGGCATGAAGCTAACGAAGAACTGACTTTATTATGAATACTTAACCTATTTCGTTTCTTTTTTTATAGATACTGTTACGCTGGTCTGCGCAAGAAGATCAAGTTGGAAGTACCACAGTTACCAGATCTTGGTGAATCATCTAAGGTAGATTCATATTACCTTTTAATTTTTGAATAATTTCAAATAATCCGTCAAGAGATATTATTTATTTTTTGTAATCCTTGATGTTTTCAGGAACCCACAACGAGTTCAAAAGAAAGTGAGAGAGTTATATGTGATTGGGCGGAAACAAAACTGGGTGTAAAGTTCGCGAACATCCCTGAGCTGGCGAGGCACCTGGCCACCGTCGGCACCGCGCCGCCATCGCTCGTCGCGCCGCCCGGACCCACCAGTCTCTCACCGCCTCCTCTCGCACCTACGCACTGTTAGTATTATACTTTTTAACGTTCCGTACCTCAAAAGGTAAAAAAAGGAACCCTTATAAGATCACTTTCTTGTCCGTCTGTCCGTGTGTCACCACCGATTTTCTCAGGAACGGGTGGACCTAGTTAGTTGAAATTCATACCAGATACTGAGGTCTATATATATCCCTTTTAGTTTACTTTTATACTTCATTCATGTTTCTTTAGGAAATAATCATCTTATGTTTTTTACAGCGCTTGCGGAGGAGGCAGCAAACCGACAACTGATCAAACATCTAAAACGAAAAATACAGGTTTCGGTTTGTTTTTAGTAAATTATCACATTCCATAATGATTACGTGGCACGGTGATTATGTATGTAAGAGTTCGATATTTATTTTGTACGTTTAAATTCCAGACACAAGGCACGCCCGGTCGACCGAAGAAGAACAAGGCACAGGAGATGAGCGGCGAGCCGCCGCCGTCGACGTCAGCGTACGTCGGACACCACACCGCACTCAAACACGAGCACGAGGGCGAGCCGGGCGTGGAGCAGGGGTACGGCGGGTACCCGGCGCCGCCGCCCGGCTACGTCGCTATGTACGACGTGAGACCTCCTGCGCCCTTCCCCGCGTACACGGGGCCGCGCGCGTTGCCCCCGCTCGACTACCGCCACGAGCCGTACGCGTACGAGCCGGCCGTCGTCTACGACCCCGGCCCCCACCTGCCGATCAACCTGAGCAGCGACGTCAGCCTCGACCTGCGCCGGCGGCCGCCTGACCCCCCGCCCGCGCCGCCCGTACCGCACGCACCGCGCCTCCCGCTGCCCGGCAAAAAACTCATCCTAGAGACGTACCAGAGCGAGACGCGAGGTATATCCGCACCGGCGCACGCGCCCCCACCGCCCGAGCCACGTCCTCAACCCACGCACCCTGTGCCGCCCGCGCCCGAGAACTTCCCGCGCACCGAGTACCTGCCGAAGAAGATGCGCGCCGCCGAGATCCTGGGCGGCAAGCTAGCGGCGGCGCGGCTCGCGGCTGCCGCCGAAACGCCGCCGCCGCCCCCACACGCACCCCGAGCTTCCGCCCCCCAGCCAGTTCGTCCCGAGGTTGCTTTTTTAGAGGATCCAAAAAACTTCACGAGCCGGTCCAAAAGCACCGCCGCGGCGCTGGCCCGGGAGGAACAGGAGGCGGCGAGTCCCACACGGTCGACGAAGGTAATTAAACGAGTTATTAATGTGCATCCGCTTCTTAAGAAACCATCAGTGTATTGACATTAAAACGTTTGTTATTGTTATAAAGGCCCCGACGACGGCTAAGGGCGAGGGCGCCCGAGAGCGCGGCGCGAGCGGCCCGAGCCGGCCCGACTCGCCGGACCGACCGCCCGCCTCGCCCGACTCCTGCTGCGGCCTCGACGGCATCAACATCAAGACGGGAATGATCTGCGAGGAGAAACACTCTGAGATACTAAACCGGGAGCGTGTGATCAGTATCTGCAACATCGACAAGCACGACCTCGACGATTACCTCAACGAGGGGAGCAGCCAGGAGCACGAGGAGGAGATGCTGCAGTACTTCCCACGCGGCTCACATCAGGACTCTGCTTCCACCGCGCCACGCCCTGAAGCCGGGACCGGTTTTTTAGAAGCGGGTTCGGACCCACCCGACGATCATAGTCAAGGTAAAAACGAAAAAATATCGCAGCTCCGGGAACTGTTAGCTAAAAATTTAAAGAATCAGAGTGGGTCCAATTCTCAAAATCTACCGGTGAACCAGGAAGTCCGGCCTCAAGATAACTCTAATGAATTACCTAAAGCGACGATTACAGGGGGTGCTTTTAAACCTCTTTCCGGGATTGAAGAAAACCAAATAACCGACGTCAAATTGACGAATCAGCCCAAAATCGATAGCGAACATAATGCCGCCCCGATCGAAAACGGCACCTCTCTGCCATATGTTAATAACACCGCGAATACGTTGATATCGAACGTCGGCAACCCCCATCTATATAACGGTAACTGTCACAATGAACCTCAAAGTCCGACTACGAGGACGCAGCAGTATGACTTCGTACCGATCTCCGACGGTTGTCATTCCCCAGGAAACTTCAATTCCAAATCACCTTTAGGGTTTAACGCTAGAGGACAGAGTCCGTCGAAGCTAAGCAAACAGGTAATAATGGGAGGTTCCTTGCAGACTTCCCCTATTTCCCACAGCACGGCGGCAAGTCCGTTTGTGAGTCCCAGAAACACGCCCGTACCTCGATCTAGGTTTTGTTCTCGACCGATACCAAAGCATAACGGTAGAAAAAGACGAACTCACCCTCTCACTTTGGGTTGTTCCAAACCGTTCGCCGTCCCTAATGAACAAAAATTCATCAAGTCTCCGATCTGCGGGCCCGGAAAATATTATCAACCTATGTCAGCGCCACCTTCTCCCAATATACTCAATTCTCAATTCAAAAATCACATGTACCCATGTGCAGGAATTCCAAACGGTTCAAATAGTTTATGCTTGAACTTTTTGCCGAACGCTCCGTTTAGAGATCATATGAACGGTGACCAACCTCTTTCCGCCGACCCGCTTTCGAGTGAAGTAAGTCAGTTCTTTCAAGACTCAGTCAATTACAGCAGGCCGAGTCACGACGCGTTTAGATCCCAGTCGGTGCCGCTGAAACAAGGCATCAATAACATAGGGCTATTGAGTTACAACAACACTCCAGTCGGGTCCGTTCCACCCACTCCTATACCGAACGAATTTTGCGATTTCGGATCGCTTGCCGAAACATGCGATATTACGAGAGCCGGTTTAAATCGCGAAACATTGGACAAAATATATAATGCTATCGACAGCAGTAACGATGTCCTTAGCGACGGTACGCAAAATCTTCTAAATTCTAACGAAACATTGAGTAACGGGTGTGATGCTTTACCGGAACAGCAGATACTGTCCGACGAGCAGTTGACGTCACTCATTCCGACCGGTGACGATCTATTAGACCGCAGTAACCAGTACAACCAGACGTTCAACGATACCGCACCCACTGATAACGTTGATGATTTCCTTAAACGGACCAACAGCATCGAATTTGATTTATCTGATTTAGTGAACGAAAAAAATAAATACTATAATTCGCGTTCTGTGCCGAGCACACCGCTGCCTTTCAAACGGGCTGTTCCCAATTTACAAATAGATTCTCGACACTCGAGGGAGCTTTTCGCTGCAGAAAATAATTATTCCAATGTGTCTAACGGTATCTCTTCAAAGTCTGTGCCGTCAACTCCACAGTTCGCTGAAGATAGGAGCGTATTCAGTTACAGTAATCGAGATTTTCTTATAAACGGTAATTCGGTGAGTGGCTCGTCTCAGATTCACGAGGCAGTAGTTGACAACGATCAAGGTCTGGGTTCGCCGCTGCACGACATATTGCGAGAAGACATCTTAACCGAACCTCTAACTCCCGCACTTTTAGCAGACTTTGACAAAATAGACGGAGCCCCATACGTCGATCTCTAGAGCCCAATCATCACTTGTACATATGTAAATAATATTGTTAATATGATTTTAATTGTACAGACACAGAAGTATTCGATACCTTGATGGAGTACAATATTCGATAAGTACGCCTTCAGTGAAGGCAAACAAACGCCTTGCAAGAAACTAGTGCATACAATGTTTATTTCTTGCACACTCCCCGAAATTGAGTCAATATTGTATACAGTGCACTGTATTCATGTGATAATTATAATGTGACTCCTTCATAAAAGTTAAGTACCTACCTAAAAATAATTGTAAAAATATGTAAAAGCACGTGAATTAATCAAAAGGTTTTAAAGAGTCACAATAATGTTAAATTATTCACGGTACCTGATAAAAGATCAACTTATTAGGTAAGTAAGGGGCTATAAGCTTTTCTAGCATGTACCTATAAGTATAAAAGGTTTTTGAAATTTGATTGGTACTCAAGTTGTTGGCCTACACATGTAAAATAACTTTCTGCCTGAGAAAGTGCCAATTAATTTCAAATGCACTTGTATTTTTGTACATAATACAAATCATTAACGCGTTATAAATACCCACGAAACCTTAAATATTCGAATCAAATAACATGAGACGCACTTCTATAACGTTTTTAACAAGTAGGTATCGTCATGTATGATACTATCTTTTAAAATGCGTGTTTTAAAGATACTAAGCGTAGTCAGTAATTTTATCAACAACGCGCGCAAGGGACAAGTGATACGCGCGCTTTTGGATATCCTCGTGAGAAAGGGTCCTTGTAGATGTAGAGATTAGCAACAAAAATTGCAAGTATATTTTTTATACTATTACTTATGCGGTGAACAGTCAGTCAAATATATTTTTAATGTGAAAGAGGTCTTTCTGTACATCGTAAAGTACTTTTTATAAAATTTGAAATACGGTATAAAAGTCAAAAAGATCGTCAGTCAACTTACAAACAGTCGGTCGCTATAATAGAAGAGCATACCGTAAATTAGCATTAAAAACCTGGACACTTGCACATTTTGGCGCTAATCTGTTCTTCTATTTATTATTCAGTGACACGTATGTGAGGCTTATACACTATTAGATTTTTTATCATACTCCTAATGACTCTTTATCATACAAAATATAATCAAAAACAAATAAAAAAAGTTTCGTTTTTCTGGATTTGTGCCTCATGACAATATATACTCATTAATCAATAAAACATCGAACTTTTTTATATTGAATAACTTATAGTGAGATGAAAATAATAGTCTTATACTAATTGCCAGTTTCATCAAATATCTAACTGAATTAGTTTTAGTGTATAAATCAGACCAATGGGGCGTGCCAAGCGCGCTTTTAACCTAGAATTGGATATAAAATATATATTAAATAGCATAGTTTATGAAAAATGAATTTATTGTAAGTTAGCACAAAGATTAATATATTTTATTATCAAATAGGAGTTTTACTTGATATACGAAATTTACATTTATTGCATCAAATGCGAAGTAAAATTGTTAGCATGCCGTTAAGGATACCAAGAAATTGTAAGGCAATGTTTTTAAAATTATTTTAATATCGACTGACAGTTGCATAACTTGAATTTAGCATGTTGTTGGTATCAAACGCTTTCAAACTGGCCTTACACTAAATATCATGACTCTGGCCTACGAATTTTTACTACGATTTTGTAGTTTAATATTTTAATTATTAAGGCTCCCCTACACAAGCACAATATAACGCTGCTTCCTGTAACATATAACAACGGTTCTAGCAGTTCCTCCAAATAACCCTAAATATTGTTATTATGTGGGAGAGCCTTTAAGTTTTGTATTTTGTTGCCTCAAACTGTGCCTCTGTGAAACATAGATAAACTATAATAGAAAGCTTATTAGTCGAGAAACGCTAGTACAAAGTAACACAGATTCGACAGGGATACCCGTAGTATATGTAAGTAAGTGAAACCGAAGACTGCTATAAAGTTTGTAGATATTTTGAACACAAAGATATTACTTGGCGAGATAAAGGAAGGCTAACAGATGCGGTGATCATCAGTGTTGTATTCCATTGGTACACTTACCAAAACCATCTATGTAGTACCTAATTATTGTTAAGTTATATGTTAATAACGCACGTCACGCTAGTTTAAATCAGTAATTATTGTTATAAATTGTACATATATTTCATTCCTCACCGATTATACAAGGGGAATTTATTTTATGGGCCTTCATGGCATTCCTAAACTATAATAATACCTAAAACATACTACGGCGAAACCAAAAGGGAAGGTTATGTTCCCTTTTGGGTTCGCCGTAGTCCTGTCGATTGAGTGACATGCTCGCTTTTTCAAAAACTTAAACCACATTATCATTAGATTTTTGGAAAAGTCATTACCTCGAACCTGTTAAATTTGCCAAAAAGAATCACCTATATTTTTGTATCAATCGATAGTGTTTCTGATTAAGATCAATTCCGAAAAATTACAGGAAGTTACAAAAATATGATTTCTCATTACCATGTTTGTTTTCAGCATCTTTATTAGCAACACTATGAATCTATAAAAAATATAAGGGGATTATTTTTTGCAAAATTAACAGGTTTGATTCTTAGGGTAGGTAATGACTTTCCCAAAAACCTAATGCTGTTTTAGTATTTCCTTTCATCATTTTTCGCTACCTCTTATAGTTTACGAATTGGCCTTGAAGGTCCATTTAAAAATAAACACCCTTTATTTTTTTTAACATTGCGTGTCTAAATCTTATATTTTCGATATCTATTATGATCAATAACTTTTAAAACTTGACTGCAGCCTGATACGCTATAGCGGTGGACTAAGAATAGCCGGAGGGAATTTCTTCAGAGAAGTAGCTAATTTTCGTCCACCACTATAATATAATTTATGTCCCATGTGTTGTGATCATTTTAGTATAACATAACATTATGTGTAAGTAAATATTTTCTTGTATGTATTTGTATACATATTATATTAGTTACTTAAATGAATGTATCTATGTATAACATAATTGTCATAAATGTAGTTTGCCGTCCCATCCGTGTGGCTCGCTATTTTGAAGTCAATGTTTTAGGTTACTCTAAATGTGATAATGTATCTTTAAAAGTCTTCATAGTAACTATTTTGCCGGGTCTTAATCGCGTATTTTTTATTTGTACTTATTTCTTTTGCCTCATTTTAGACCATGAAACTTCGAGGTAAGAGAAATAAAAAAAACGCAATTAAGACCCGAAAAAATAATTACTATAAATACAAATCGTGTGAGTTTAAAAAGTTCTATAAAAGTGTTAATTTCGAATCGATGGTAAATTGACTTCTTGAACGGTTAGGTTGTGCGGCGCACGCGCAATGTAACTGCTACGGCCAACAATTCTCACTCGCCCTACACATACATAACAACTTCTTTAGCAACAGATTGTTAAATCAATAATGTAATTTACTAACAATTGATTCGTAATGTCGGCTGCGCTTTATGTGACAAAGCGTTATAGCTTTACGTTACTTTTCCGTGCGAAAGAGCGAGACAGACACTATCTCGAGATGTGTCGGTACGAGTCGCAGTAGGCGGAACGTAGGTACGGTCGCAGTCAGAATTACAGACCCACCATAGAGATCTAAAATTACTATTATTGGAATATTTTTATTCTATTAATATTACTATAATAAATTAATGACTTGAAAAACTTCAAAGCTTAAATCGAGCAAACTTTAAATTCTTGAAAACATTCTAATAATAGCAATTTTGAAGCTCTACGGTGGGTCTACGATTCTGACTCCGACCATACCTACCCACATTGCTTGCAAAACTTGGTTTTAAAATCATGATCATATTTGTTTATAGACAATGGTTAACCCATTGAATTTCATACTGTGAAATAAAATATTATGAATGAATGATTTATACGTATGTAATTGAATGTTACAATAAATAAATGTTACAATTTGTTCTGTACATAATACTACCAACATTAAATTTAATATAATTAGATGTATAAATACATGACATGTGTTTATTTTTTATTAATTGTATTTTGTTATGTTAATTTTTGTTTGTAATTATAATTTTTAATTAACTAAATATTACGTTTAGATTGTACTTTTAAGTAAATAAAAAAATATCCATGTTGTTAATTAGTCTTATATTATGGATGTTGATTTAAACCATTTAATATTCAATGAAAATAATAAATGGTATTACATTATTTTTATTTGACTTTATTTAAAACCTTTTATAAATATAAGTACTAAAATATAGTTAAGTACACTTATGGATGAATACCAGATGCAAACGATATTTTTTCCTACTGGAACATAATTATCTGAACTACTTGTACTTGTATACGGGCTGTTTTCCGCGATTAGACCCTTTTTAATTGGGTCCTTTTTGCGTGAAGATGGAGTAGGCTTGCCCAGCATCTACTGGGTAGTAGGTGCTGCTTAGCTTAGTCGACCATGTCCAGAGGAGAGAACTTGTCAATACTTCTGGAGCCAACTAAGCTGCGGGTTTCATCACGATGTTTTCCTTCACCGTAAGAGCAATGTCAATTAGCGCACATAAATTTTTCTTAAGAAAAATACACTGGTGCATGGCCGGCCTGGATTCGAACCCACGACCTTCAGAATGAAAGCCGAGGTATCTACCACTAGGCCAACACCGCTATCTTTGTCTGAACTAAAGTATTATTAGTTGTCTGAACTAATAATACCTTAGTTCACTCATGACCATTGTAACATATTGGAAACGTCGAGGTAAGAGAAATAAAAAAAATACGCGATTAGGACCCGGGAAAACAATAACTATAAATAAAAATCGTGAGTTTAAAAAGTTTACCTTGGTTCTGATTATATTTCTTTTAAGAGGAAAGGGTACCGGGGGCTTTCTCCATACAAACTATTACAAACATAGTCAACTGTTTTCTCCCTGGATAATGACACTAGAGCAAATATTTTTGGTGCATAAAACGTAGAACTGCCATGACCATGCCCCTATTTTTTGTTTTTTTTTAATTATTTTATTTTAATTTTTATGATAATTAGAAAATTAAAAAAAACCAAAACATAGGGGCATAGTCATGGCAGTTATAGGTTTTATGACACAAAAATATTTGTGCTAGTGTCATTATCCAGGGAGGAAACAGTCGACTACGTTTGTATGGAGAGCGCGCAGGTACCCTTTCAACTTAATATCCACATCCCCTTGATACATAAAACTTAGCTGTATTTTATGTCAAATTAGAACTAAAAATATTCGTAGAGGTACTAAGCTTATCTAAGATGGCATCAGCCATGCTTCTTATTAAATAAATAATTTTACTTGCATAACAAAGGAAGGAATATAGAACATGTTATAAACAAAGTAATGTAATAGCTGGAGTATAAGTTATATAAATGGGCGGCCTTATCGCTGATTTCTTCCAGACAACTTTTGGACAGAAAAGAACTGATTTTGCTTTTATGGTAGGTTGTGAATTTATTCAAGCAGGATATTATAGTAAATAAACATAACTTATAATAAAGTATTTAAGTACATAATTAAAATATTAAACTAATATGAATAAATATACAAACATTAAATTAAATACATAGATAGTTCACCTGGTTCTCATAATATGATTTTGTTCAGTTTCAGATTAGATAATTTATTTTAATCTATTCTATATCATTTTGTTTATTTTTCCCATAGTTATCAACAAACCACTTTTCTAAAATAGGATCATCATCGTGATTATAACTTTCATTGACAATAACAGGCATTCCAGGGTTCCATTCAAACATTATACTAATCATAGGTAGGGTGTTTAATTTGTTTAGGGATTTTTCACCATATTGGCTCCTTATTTTTCTTGCTAAACATCTTTTTACATATGTAAGGAAGTTTTCCAGGAAATTGAAGCAGATGTTTGGGTCCCAGAATTTCTGTAACACACAATTAATTCTGGTTAACATAGATATCAAAATCCAGTAAATTATTTTGCTTACACAGATACGAAAAAAAAACATCATACAGACGAATTGAGAACCTCCTCCTTTTTTGAAGTCGGTTAAAAACCTGTCAAAGTTCAATAAAAATCAGGCCAATAGCAAATGATCAGTAATTAATTCTGCTTTACACAGATCTCAAAATCTAGCAACTGATCAGTAATTAATTCTGCTTTACACAGATCTCAAAATCTAGCAACTGATCAGTAATTAATTCTGCTTTACACAGATCTCAAAATCCTGTCAAAGTTAAATCAGAATCAGTTATGAACTTCCACAGATTAGTGGGGAACAGACAAACTTCATCTACTGTAAATAATCAGTCAGATCAAAATAAAGTCTTCTTAAATACAAAGGGTTAAGGGGGGGCATGTAGTGAGTAATTGTATTTGTTGGTGATATTCAATGATTTAATACTTTACCTGTGACATTTTGGCTAAATCTTTTACATTGAATAGTTTTAATTCTTCTACAATTCCATCATCATTTCTAAAACCACAAAGAATTGTATCTATTCCAACTAAGAACGATTGACACCACCATTTCTTTGTTTTGAATCTCCTGAAATTGATAACATTGTAGATAAAAAAAGCCTGGGAAAAAACTAGAAAGCTATGGTTAAGTTTACATCTCTAAAAACCCTTAGTAGGTATTTACTGACAGACATTGTCCAACATAACAAGCTATTTTAATACTGTACAAGCTGCCCCACAGCCCCCACATGTGCACTGCATCCAAATCCAATTGGCATAAGATAGTAGCCTAAATTCTCTACTCCTAAATAAATTTTCATCAAATTCAATCAAATCCTAAAGATAAATTAACTTTTGCTTTTAATTTAAAGTATATTATATTACTTTGCTTTGTGTATATCGTGTTCTATGTCCCTTAACTGTGCTGTACAAATAAAGTTATCTATCTATCGATTGCTTTGGTTGGTTGGTCTTTGGAGGGCAAACCTGGGAGAAGGGGCATGATTGCACCATGCCAAATCTAGGGCAACTGTAGGGCTCGCTAAGCAAAACATGCTGCACCTACTAATCTGCCCCTCCAGTCCTAGAAGCTGTACACTGTCAGTATCAAAGATCTGGCAGCATACTGAAGTGGACAGATCTGACTCTATTAAAATTGATCTGTGCCATCGACACGACAAAGAAGAAGAATTAATTTTTTACAAACCGAAAGCTTTTTTCTTGATTTGGGTATTGTATATGTCTGTTAGTTTTTAATTCAATATATTCTTTTGTTGATAAGTAGTCAATTACAGATTGTGTACCCTTCTCTACAGGTGGTTCTGATATGTTCTGGCTACATTTGATCCCATCCATTTCTGCTCCATATACTATGGTATGTTTGTTTAGAATAGTTGTGAAAACTAATGAAAATTCATCTGTTTCATTCACAGGAGTGTCGGGGTTAGGTTCTGAGTCTGGCCTGTCTAAAAAACATTAATCAGGTTTAATCCTCTGATGTTAATATTGTTTCTGACTATTAGAAGAAGAAAATGTGACAAATTTAATTGTTATTGAAGCCATGTTAGTATTTAAAGATTCAGTGAAATATGTTAAGTACCTGACAAGATATATTGTTCAAACTTATACCCCCAAGAAGTAAATAATTTCTCTTGCTCTGAAACATTCTGTTTTCTTCGTTTTTTCTCATCTGTGTCCCGAGCACAGAGATAAATATTGCCTTTGTACAATATAGCAACTATCTTCCAAGGTTCACGATTTTCATAAGGAGTGCAAGCCACACAGGTCAAAAGCCCACGGTAACAGAAAAACTGAGCTTTATCTAAAGTGTTCTCTAATGGGCACTCTAACCTTGCTTCATTTTCTAGTAAAAACTTAAGTAGATCCGTTATTTTCACATCTAAATCCTCAGCTTTATGAATAGCTTTATCATAGTGTAGGTTCAAATCATACTGGACATTCCTTTCTTCTATTCGTTTAGCGTATTTCAAGTTTTCTAAGCCAATGTAACCTATAATTTTCGGCCGTACAAAACGTGGAAACGAGCCTCTGTAAATACTAGGCGACACGTGTAATTCAGGTTGGTTTCCCATTTTATTTTATAGCAAAGGCACTTGATGTAATTATTACAGAATCTCTATATAAATGAAAAATCAAAACAACAAAAAATCAACAAAGCGTTTACACTTGGTTGACACTGACTGTAACTTGACAAATAACTTTAAAAAGTTTTTTTTAAACTCTGCAGTAGAAGGGTAATTTCGGCAAAGAGCTGTTTGTGGCTATTCCAAAAAATAAAATCAGAAATCAGAAATCATTTATTGATTGACTGTGTTCTTATGATGTTAGGTTTACAGATGTTATGTAATATAGTAAAAATAGGTATCAACAGACATGTCTGCACCAGACGTTCAATAATTAAGTAATAGTTATTTTAAAAATTAACATAACTTAGTCTAATTAATATAATATTGCACAATAGCATACAGAGAGTAGCTTAGATATTATTATATCATCATCCACGATATAATCTAAAAGGTACATCAAGTATATAATATTCAATTATAAAAATATATCTACCTATATCTATATGTTCATTACATACACTTAGTCGATATCTAAATATTGTACTACTATTCATTAAAATATTCAGCAACAGTATAGAAAGCCCTAGACAACAGCCAGTTTCTTAGTTTGAATTTAAACATATTTCCATGTAATAACTTAAGCTCATGGGGTAGATGATTATATATTTTAGTTGCTTGTATATGGGTGCTTTTTTCAAAAATAGTATTATTGATCTGTGTATGACATATATTGTATTTGTGGATGTCTCGCAAACTACTGTCTCTGCTGGAAGTTATTTTAAAGAAATATGTTTCATTATTTTTAACAAAAACGCAGATTTCTAATATGAAAATACAGGATAATGTTAATATATTCTCTGTTTTAAACACACTCCGTAGAGATTCAATGCTCTCCATATTATATATAGCTCGTAAGCATCTTTTTTGTAGTAAAAACGTAGATTCGACATTTACAGAGTTGCCCCAAAAGATAACCCCATAAGTTAGATGTGGATATACAAAACCGTAGTATGCATTTATAGCTAACCTTTGAGAAGATGTATTGGATAGAACAGATAATGCGTAGCAGTATTTAGAAATCCTATTATTAATCTTATCGATGTGCGCTTTCCAGTTCAAATGTGAATCTATTGTAATCCCTAAAAATATAGTTTCATTTACTTCATTTACTTTGTTATTGTTATTTGTGATATCAAATTCTAATGGTTTAGCTCTATAGCTTCTAAATTCTATGACATTGGTTTTTTTAATATTGACTTTTAGCTTAATAGATTCTAGCCAGTTTACTAATTTCTGAAGAGTAATATTAACTTGTGCTTCTAATTCTTTTAAAGTTCTATTTTCTTGACAAATAAAAATTGACGCATCATCTGCAAACATAACGCAAATATGTTGTATTATTTTTGGGAGGTCATTTACATATACTAGAAATAACAAAGGACCGAGAATGCTTCCTTGTGGTATGCCTACCTTAACACATTTCTCGGTTGATTTAGCACACTCTATTGTTTTATTATCTGGATTATAATAATCTATTACTGTAATCTGGTGTCTTTCAGCCAAATAAGACTTTAATAGTGAAAGAGACGATCCTCTAATTCCAACACTTTCTAGTTTGCTAATAAGAATTTTGTGGTCTACGCAATCGAAAGCCCTAGATAAATCTAGCAGTAGTGCTATGCCTTTCTTTTTGTTATTTAAGTTTTTCCATACAGTTAATAAATATTTGAAAATTGCTAAAGTAGTGCTTTTGTTTTTTTGGAAACCAAATTGATTCTCATCTATAATATTATTTTTAGAAAAAAAACATGTAAGTCTATTAAAAATCACTTTCTCGACGACCTTTGAGAAGCTTGGTAGAATTGCTATTGGTCTGAAGTTACCAATTTCTGACTTGGGACCTTTTTTGTGAAGAGGTTTGATTAAAGCTGTTTTTAAATCATCAGGAAAACACCCTGATTCTATAATTAGATTAATAATAAATACTAATGGTTCTACAATATAATCTATACTACTTTTTAATATTTTTAAGGGTATTCCATCAATACCAGAGCTGTTTTTATTTTTTAATTTATTTATAATGTCTTTTACTTCAGCTATGTTTACAGGTGTCATGTATATAGAGTTGCTACAGTTTGTTATGTTTTTTGAAGCAGGGCTCGAGTTAGAGTTTACAAAATTATGGTTAATATAATAATCATTAAAAGTGTTAGCTATTTTTAAAGGATTTGTAATTACTTGATTGTCAATTTTGATTTTCTTTATAGTTTCATGGATGCTATTTTGAGGGTTGGTATATTGCTTAATGATGTTCCAGGTGGCTTTACTCTTGTTTGTACTGTTTCTTATATAATTTATGTTGACTAATTTCTTTGATGTGAGTATTGTTTTCTTAAATATTCTACAGTATGTTTTATACCTATTACAACTAGCTTCGGTTTTCTTTGTCATGCATTCAATGTAAAGTTTCCTTTTCATTTTACTAGCCAAACATATACCTTTAGTCTTCCATTTAAGTTTCTTTTTATAATTTATAAAAATGTCTGATGAACGTCAATGTCAACTTAGGGATGCGCAAATTGAAAATAACATCGATATTCGTTAAAATTTACTGACATTCCTTTCTAGATCAATTTTACTTAAAAACTTGATTGAAACATATTGGTACATACATACATTACGCCATTAGATCAATATTCACATTTATAATACAGCTGCGTGAAGTTTGAATTGAAATGCATAATATTGCGAAAAAATATCGACACGAGTGTTTTCTTTCCAAACCCAACTTCCCTATAACTGTCAAATTTAAAAATGGTTCGTTGGGCGGTGCAGTGTGAATTGTGGACGTGATTTCACTATGATTTTTGATTACATTTCTAAATAAATTGTGCCTCCAAAGCACGATTTATAACATGGGCAAACTTTCTTGAATCTCTTTTATGTGGACAACTATATACGATGGGTTCGTTCCAGAAATGTAGATTGTGCCTAAAACTTGGTGACTTCTGTTCAATATTTGAACAAGATGAATCTATTAAATTGTCTGAAATGGTCATGACTTTCGCCAATATACAAGTAAGTGAATATTTGGAGTACATAGCAGTATCTATCGTTTAAGTTTCACATAGATTTAAAACTGAAGAGACATTAAACTTGTTTGTTTTGTTTAGACCTACGTTCCACTTTCTGTCTCCACTTTACCGTTACGTGTTAATTTATTTTAAGATCTATGAAGGCGATGGTTTATCGGACCGCGTGTGCACTTCTTGCATTGAAAACTTAAGCACTGCATATCTCTTCAAACAGCAATGTGAAAGAATTGATAACATGCTCAGAAAAGCTCCAGGTAAGTACAAAATACAAACAGTGATACACTACCTTGATAAATAATATGCCATTTATTCTCCTAGTACTCATAAAAAAATTTCATTTAAAAATCCACCAGAAACCAACATCAACAAACCAGCAGAAACAGACTACGACGATTTCTTCTATAAAGAATTTCACATGCACAACGAGTTAGATGAAGGTTGCATCGAGGGTGAGAACGATCAAAACAATGCTAACAACAATGTAGAACCTGCAAACACTACCGATGGTTCCCATGAAATAAGTGACGAGACCGATAGTGATATGGACTCAGTAAAATGTGCTTGCTGTGATCAATCATACAGCACTTTGGGCACACATACTTGCCGTGTTCAATGCACTATAGAACACAATCAACTGCATAGGTCTAGCAGTAATGAAACCCTTGTAGCTTCAGACCTCTCACCCATCAAACATGCCATGCGACCAGTTCCACCCATCCCGGAACCAATACCGACGCCTGTAAGTGTTACTTGTGTACTTTGTGATGAAAAGTGTAATCGATACAATGATTACGTTATTCACCTTAATAAATGCACAACTAATGTAAAACTACATCATTTTGTATGTCCTGTATGCCATGAGATGCATTCCAATAAATTAGCATTCCTAGATCACTTGAAGTCAATGCACTTTAAAGTTGAGACTCCAGAACCTGATGGCGTTGATTGCATTGACTTTGCTCCTTCACTTGAGAAAACAAGGAAGCCTAAAGCTGTTCGCCGACAAATAGGTTGGTCTATCGAGGATATTTACCAAGAGATTGATTGTAAGAAAGTAGAAGAGAAATATTCACCGCCCTCGAGTGTTTTCTTTGAAAAGGAAACGCCTACATCGAGTCCTTTAAAAAAATTGTTTTCTAAATTGGGGAATGAGTGAGTTGAAATCCTGTAATTGGCATGATCGGGGGCTACTGAGCTTTGGCACACTGGATCTTATTATTAACAATAATGTAAGCTTGTTTACTTCAAGGGAAATGCTTTCTGATGCTTTAACTTTCAATCTATCTCAACATTAATTCACTGATATAATATTTAATTTCTATAAAAGTACATGGTTCAAATTTTGTAAATAAAAGCTACTATAAAAATCGCTTCTAAATGGAACCTTAGTTATGGAATTCGTTTTGCACTTATGAGTGTCATTCGACATCCAATATGTTTTAAAAATATTTGCTAAACTAAAGTTTCACTTAGGAATGCTTCTAAGTGCGGCTGTAACTTACGTCTTCCTTTATTTTATCGATTAACAAACATTTTCATTGAAAAGCCCCAACTTCTTTTAAAATAGGTATGTGTTAAATTAGATCTAATAATACAATTTTTTGCAGGACATTTTCCCGACAAAGTACTCCAAAGAAAGTAAGTTTTCGTAAGTTGCTTGAGAGTGGTAAAGCTAAAACAGCCGTATATTTGCCCTTTCAAAAAGCCCTTCAAAGCTATAAACAGAAAAAGAAGGGCAATGGCTATAGTCCCATAAATAATAAGATGCAAATCACTACAAAAGTGAGAGCTAGTCTTCCACCAGAAATAATATCAGGTTAGTTATTAGCTCTTTATAGATCTATTTCATTGCCAAAACTGTACTAGAGAAGTATGAAATGTTTCTTGAATAGTGATACATTTTGATTTAAATTTCAGATAGCGATTATAATTCACCGAGTGGAACTTCTGAAGAATCTTGGCGATTGAAACAGAATTTGATTTGTGCATGTGATAAAAAAGTATTCATGCTTTCAGAATCAATAAATGTAAGTTAATATTACAATGTACATGTTGAATTTTAAACTAACAAGGTTGTTTTCACTACTAAAATTGAAGTGTTTAGAATTAGATATTTATTTTGTTTTCTTTTTGTGGGGCTTGATATTTTCATGCTGTTACAAGAATTATTTTCACAAGAATAAAAGAGCTGCACAAAATAATAAGAAGGCTCTAAAAAGTTTTAATTATGCCATTTTAAATAATTTTAGTAGTAAGTACAGTCACATTACCAATTAGCTGAACCCCACGTGACCCAGAGCCCACTCGCAAATCTATAAGGTTTAAAGTAATGTTTCCTGATTCTGTTTTTTGAAAACAATATACAATATAAAAAAAGAACAAAATAGGTACTTAATACTATATTTTTACTGATACGCGAATGAGCTCTGGGTTACGTGGGGTTCAACTAATTGATAATGTGACTGTACATGATATTGTCAAAAACGAGCAAAAATAAAATTGCATTTTTGGTGTTTTTTAAAGTTGTACTAATTGTTCCAGGACCGCGATCGTGTAGTCTCTATGATAAACGAACTAGGCGGCGTAGTAGCAGAGAATACTAAAATGGAAATGATGGCAACCCACTTCATATCAGTGTTGCCTAATGACACTTTCACCGGGATGATGATTTGCGCTCTCGCTACTGGCAAATGGCTGATTAATGTCAACTATATTTATGATAGCTTCAGATGCAAGAAGTTTTTACAGGTATGAAAAATGTTGGCCATCTAATTAGCAGCAAAACTATTGCATCGTGCGAGCTTCGTACAGTCGTAGTATACAGGGTGAATTTTTGAAGTGAAAACTTCTTATGGCGCGTTGGGCACTTTTGTGGGTGAGCATTTTCAGCCGTTCTCGCGACAGATGAGATTTTACACAGATATACAGTTTTTTAATTTGGCTGTGAGTGTATTAAGACGTACATATGGTATTTTTTAACGGACGACTATTGACGGACGACAAATGTCGGACGACAAATAGTCGTCAGACTATTTTTTTTTTAACTAGTTTTTTTTAATTTTTTATTTGTTTTCACTTCTGTCGGCACTCCCGGAGACACAACCGTTTTTTTTTCTATTTCAACATTACTGTTGATTTTGCAAAAAAATAATAAAAAAAATAATTTGCCAGAATATATTTGTTTCCAGGAATTGATCTCTATTAGTAACACTATCGATTGGTACAAAAATATAGGTGATTATTATTTTGGAAAATGAACAGGTTCGATTCCCGGCTAAGGTAATGACTTTTTAAAAAACCTAATAATGCAGTTTTAGTTATTGTCAAAATCGGGCACGCAACTCCTTTCAACATTTTTCGCTATCTCTCATAGTTTAGGATATAGCCCTGAAGGCCCACATAAAAAATTCACCCTGTATACATACATACACGTTAAGCGAACACTTGGCCGAGCTACATGGTAGGCGGAGTGGGGGGTGTTAGGTTTTATTTTCGTTACGGAATTTCTTGATTCAGTTACTGTAGATCTAGATGATTTTATACAGCGCCAGCGACTTTAATCCATGCTATTCTGGGCGCTATAATGCCTGGCACATGTATTAGATGGAGTAGTCCTGCCCAGAACCTATACCACCTTCTTAGCTTAGTTAATATCTCTTGAGCCAAACGGTGACTGCGGCTTGCACCGCACGCGCCGTAGTCACCGTATGCGTGCGGCTCCGGCTGGTGACGTCTTCAGCATCGGCCTTGGGGATTTCCTTCGCTGCGGCGACTGCGGTGCGGCTAGGTGTGCGCTCACCATAAATCGCACGTCTCATCATGATGTTTTTCTTCACCGTAAGAGCAATGTTAATAGCGCACAAAGATTTTTTGTAAGAAAAATCCACTGGTACACGGCCGGTTAGGATTCGAAACCACCATCAGAATGAAAATCGAGGTATCTACTTCGCCAACACTACTCACAGGTACTACAAAATACTTAAAACCTAATATTAAAATCAGCGAGGTGGAAATGGGATTGGACGGGCCATATACGAGTACATGCCATATATCGAGAATGAACTGGGATAAATCTTTATCTGAACCACATTCAGATAATGCCTTTATATTATACAAATTAGCAGCAGTGGCGTTAGGTGTTGCAGTGATTGGTCTGGTCGCCCAGCGACAAAATTCTTTAAATTAAATAAAAAAATATAAGAAAAACTGGGATAAATGGGCTAAAACAGTAACAATCTGAACACCTCCAGGTGCTCGGCGGAGTCGAGGACGGCCACGAAAGCGTTGCAAAAGCGATATATCGCGAGACGACCTCGACCACCTCGAACCAAAGGTGGAGCCGCGTTCGATGGAGTGAGATGGGGGCGACCTTTGTCCAGCAGTGGGATACTATGGGATAGTTAATAAAAAATATATTAAAGAGATTGTCTGATTACTTGATCATCATGGATAGTAAGATGGCTACAGCAGATCCGACATTATAATGAACTTGAGTCCTAATGCGCCCTTCATGCCTAATCAGCCCCCTTAGACAAGATTACTTTCTATTATCGATATCGCCAAATGAATTGTATGAAATTGACATAATTATAGCATTGTATAAAATTGGCATAAGATGAAACATATTTACTATCTTTTTTTCTCTAACGCAAGACTACATAGATTTTTGTTGGCTTACTTATGCCAATTCCATAAAAATAAAAAATGTCTGTCGTTTGGCGATATCGCTAATAGAAAACAATCTTGTTATAAGGGGGCAGTCCTCTTCTTTTGTGTCGCTTATTATACCTACTTGATATTCTCAAACACATTTTACAGGAATATCTTTACGAATGGTTGAAGCATCCGAAAATCCTTGAAATAGACAGTACAAGCGTTGAAGTAGCAAAAGCGGCTGTCTATTGGCATCTGGAGCTACAGGCTCTTAGTGCAAAGTTTCCATTTGAAGGCAAACAAATTGTGCTTATCATGAAAAAGAAATACAGGCAATATTATCAAATGATATTCAAGACTTTGAAAGCTAAACCTGTTACTTATGATCCGAGGTATGTTCAATTATTTTTTTCAATTTAATCAAATTTATTTTTAACAAGAAATTGGTTAATGTTGCCAAATTCCCCACAGAGCACGGAAAATAAACATATTCCATATATTAATCTCTATTTTTGAATCGCTCGTGTGACATAGCTTCGTCGTATACGTCTACAAGTCACGCTCGACTTCCAAGTCGCCAACAATTTTCTGTATTTTTAATTCTTTCGTCGTTTAAAATTAAAAATTTTATTCGTTTTACGCAGATAATTGAAAACCGGTAATTACCGATGAACATTCTAAATAATTCCAAAGATATAAATATTTTTCAAAGATCGTTTCCGAATGTTTGACTTGGAAATTCGCTATTTTTGAATCGCTAGATCGTAACAAGTGATCTCCACCACTCGTCCCCGACAGGCGAGTGGTCTCCACCACTCGTTTCCGACAGGGTAGGTAGGTATATGGTCGAAGCCGACAGGCGAGTGGTAGAATAAACGTTAAACAATCATAGTCAAACATTCACAAAAAACCCCATGAGTTTCTTATTCTCATTCGTGGATGCGTTCCGAAGGCACTCATCCTAACTTATTTTTAGACGTTTCAATGTGATGTGCGTGAAAGATTTTTCTAATAATTTTTCAGCAAGTATTTAGGGTACAAAAAGGAAAAAATACGTGTTTCAGAACTCCAGGCAGTTGCTGCACAGCCGACTACTGCTTCGTCGACATGAAGGTGATCGAGCGCGTGAAACTGCGATTCTTTGCGCGTCACAACGTGCCAGTATTCCCTTACCAGTACATACTCGTCTATCTACTGAAGCGAGGCAAGGTGGACGACGAACATAAATACCTGTTGCAAGACTGTAAGATGTATCCGACTGAGAATAATTATTTGCTCAATAATACTTGTTAATTTAATAAACAAGAGGAGCTGACCGTGTTCTGATGCGTAGGCCGGTGCAGCCAGAAAAGTAGGACGGGTCTGAAAAGTTTTAGTGCCATTGCCGTCTTCCTATCTTTACTCCCGTCCCTCGAAGATTCCCGTTTATTTGAGGATCCATGATTCACGAGCGTATAGGGATTTTCTAGGAAAGCGTGCTACATCAGACCGCAACGTCACTTACTATCTTGTGAGATAGGGGTCAAAGTTTGACCCAATTATGATTTAAAAAAAAACAGGCAGCATATAAATGCTGCCAGAAAGCTTCTGTTTTACACTGTACGTACGTATACCCGCAATTTAGTATATAATTGCTGGAAAAAAAATAGGAATTTTTGAAGTTATACTTTTTTTTTAAGATGCGCGCGCATATGTAACACAAAAGTCACATGTTGCAGCTGCGTAACCGAAAAACAAAACAGGTTGAAGCTGCGAGAGTGAAATTTTAAGATGCGCACATCAATGTAACACTACTAAAGTAACAAAAAATTAAATAAAAATAACTCATACATACCTGCCTATAGAAATATTCTAAAGAAGAATCCCATCCTAGTTTGATCTTAGCATTCCTTTAATTTAGGCACTTTTTCGTTTACTTTTGTAACGAACTGAATACAAAGTATAGTGAGATTTAAGTCGCTATTTTTTATTTTAATTGACATAGTTAATTCTTATTACTTAGTTGTAAGTTATGCCACAATGTGTTAAAATTAAAACGTAAATCGCATGAGGCCTTACTACAGGTCGTTTACGTACAGTGTTCAGTATTTCCCTTAAAACTTAAGAGGAAAGGGTACCGGGCGCTCTCTCCATACAAATGTAGTCGACTGTTTCCTCCCTGGATAATGACACTTGAGCAAATATTTTTGTTGCATAAAAAAACTGCCATGACCATGCCGTCCCTACGTTTTGTTATTTTTTTTAGTTTTTTAAATCTTAATCTCTATGATAATTCGAAAAACCAAAACATAGGGGCATAGTCATGGCAGTTATAGGTTTTATACAACAAAAATGTTTGCTCTAGTATCAATATCCAGGGAGGAAACAGTCGACTACGTTTGTATGGAGAGAGCGCCGCCGCCGGTACCCTTTCACCTTAAAGATAATACTGGAATCGGCCAATGAGCGAGAGAAAGCTTAACCAGTATATCTATCTTGTAGCTATCTATACAGAATAATCACTACATAGTATAAATTAAAGTCACTTTTCGCCGTCCCTATGTCCCTTTGTATGCTTAGATCTTTAAAACTACGCAACGGATTTTGATGCGGTTTTTTTTAATAGATAGAATAATTCAAGAGGAAGGTTTATATGTATAATACATTCAGAATATAGCCGTGCGAAGCCGGAGCGGGTCGCTAGTATGTAATCAATCACATTAATGACAGAGACTCGCGTAGCACCCGTCTTTTACGCTTGTATGCACAAACAGTATACGTAGAACAGCGAATGATAGCCGCCGGCGGAAAGTGGAAGGGGTATGCGCAGAACTCAATTTTTAGATCTGTTTGGCAGGGGGACAGGAGTGAAGGAAGGGTCAGTTGCTGACATCTTCGCTCTCTGTTCCACACACACGTCTCGAGCTGCGCTCTGTCCGGCACGTCTTTAGTCGTCTAAGTACTGTCACGCACAAAAACCTAACTTTGCCTAAGTCTAAATCGAAAAATTAGATAACCTAATGCATTACAATTCAATGTGATTTTAGTTCCGGTGCAATACATTGCCTAATTTTCTAATTTAAAGGAATGTTTTTCGGGATGGGCAAAATATTAAACGGCGGTAAAGTATGACGATTTGGCTGTAGTGATTCTGTCCGCGGCAGTGTCTGTCTGCCTGGCGGAAATACATGCCCACTTTCCCATCCCCACTTCCGCCAGCGGCGATCATTCGCTGGTCTACCTATACTTAAGTTGATCATAGATGAATGAACGCATTGCTAAATGCGGCCCTATGATTGGTCAATTTTGTGCTGCTCTCTTCACTCTAGCGAACCAGCGTCTTATGCCGCTCTATGCATTTGCACGCACTATGCAATCTCATAGAGTTGAGATAGAGAGACATAGAGATAGTTTATTGGTATTCAAAATACACGTCACAAAGTTTCATAAAGTTATATCTAATGTTTAACTAAAAATAATTAGAAGTATGCATAGTAGAATAATAAAAAACTAAATAATAACAAATATGTAAACATTGAATAAATAATAAACTGCAACAAATTGACAAATCACTAAGTACATAGTATAAAATAAAGTCACTTTTCGCCGTCCCTATGTCGCTATGTCCCTATATAGGCTTAGATCTTTAAAACTACGCAACGGATTTTGATGCGGTTTTTTTAATAGATAGAGTGATTAAAGAGGAAGGTTTTTAGATATAATACATGCATAATATAGCCGTGCGAAACCGGGACTGGTCGCTAGTAATTAAAAATGATAAACAGTAACGCGTCATATTGAGTAGGCTAAATTAATAAATAATAAATAACGATGCAAAATTAATAAATAATAGAGAATATGGGTAGGTATTGGTTTCATGGGAAATACTTATTACAATCCGTTAGATTTAATGCAGAAACAACTTCTGGTAAGGCCTCAGCGCGTAGAGTTAAACTTATGTGGATAGTTAAGAAAAATTAGGCATATTATATTTTATTAATGTTTTATAATCATGGGCTTCCTAATTTTTAATAGACTTTAAGATTTATACTTGTATACATGCTGTTTTGTTGTTGGGTTGGGTCCTTTTGAGGATGGAGTAGGCCCAGCAGCTATACCCTCTCAACTTAGCCGACCGTGTTTAAAAAAAACTCGTTTGAGAGTGGAGTCAATTAAGCCGCGGATTTTATCACGACATATGTGTGTAATTAAGACTTATTGCATTTATTCTCATAGTATACATATATTAAAAACCCTTTGATATTGTATTTAGTCATAGAATGTAGTAATATCATGGTACAGTCGGCAATAGAATTGCAGACTCACCATAGAGTTCTAAAATGACTATTATTTGTCATTCTAATAACGTTTGTCAAATAAACTCATGTTGAAAATCAATTCAAACTTTAACTCCAGCAGGAGTTTATCTTGCTTGGGTTGGAAACATTCTGATAATAGCAGTTTTGAAGCTTTACGGTGGGTTAGCAATTTTGTTGCCAGAAGGCCAATTCTCGTAAATAACATTGTTCAAATTACATTTCGATCACAAATAATACCCTCAAAGTAGCTCAAAATACCCTCAAAGTTAGCTTTTTGTAAAAAAAACTGACTATATGGGTATCTTTTGCAATCGAAATGGTATTGAAATGTTATTTAAACAATGTTATTTACGAGAATTGGCCTTCTGATCATACAATGTGTAACGAAAACTTTGTGTCCCTCTTAGGCACATATAGGTACACGCGGACATAATATGAAAAAAAATATTAAAACATCTTAGAAAAAATATCCAGTTTACCAGAATTTGGATAATTTTCAAAATATGACAACTCCAATATTTACCTATGGATTTACTGTCAGGTAATAGTGTTGCCACATCTTGGAAATTGCTTGTTTTAAGAAATTAGGGTAATTTTCCTGAACTTTACTAATCTTCATGATTTCATTTTCTTTTTGGTACCTAATGTTCTAGTGTACCTACTAGTGCCTAAGAGGGATTAAAAGTTTTTTGTTACACTTATATAGAAAATACTAGATTTTTATAAATTAAACTAAGTACATGAATGCCATATTTTTAGATGAAATGTTTTAAAATATTATAAAGACTTATTGTTAAAATCAAAATCATTTTAGAGTTTATATAATATTAATTTAATAAGAAGCAATCCTATATAATTCTAATGAAATTAGTACATTGAAATGCTATTTTAATCAATAAAGTTATTATTTTTATTTAATCGTTTTATTTTTATTTTACTAAATTGTCTATTTGTATTTGAAAATATTGTTGTTTCTATATCTAATACACATGTTATAGTAAACTGTCGAACATTTAGCCACTCTTCCAAATGTAAGGTATACAGCGTGTAAAGAAAACCTTATTATTTCTCTTTGGTAGGTAGCTTTTGGTACTCTCGGACCTTACACAAAATTAAAATAAAAAAGAAAATTAAGTTTGGGAACATAATTGCCAAAAAATGACAATGTAATAACCAGCGGACCATTGAGACGCTTCTAACGATACCTCATTTGATGAATTATAGTAAGTAGTTTTGAAGTTAGGTGGGAACAGATGAACATACATACAGGGCCATTATTCACTAAGCTTCAAGTCGTTGGGCGCGCGTGATTAGGGCGAGGTTGCCATACAAAAACCTCTCCCCCTCCGCCCCTAATCACGCGCGCCCAACGACTTGAACCTTAGTGAATAATGGTACAGGTCAAATACATAACCCTCCCTTTTGGCTTCGCCGTAGTCTGGTGAAAAGGACCCGCCCGCTGGGCGGCGCAGCGTTTGAAGTTGCTAGGCCAAAGCTAATGTTGCCACATCTTGATAATTGCTTACCTAATTTTTTTAGGGAAATATTCCTAAACTTTTAATTAAAATAGGTAGGTAACTATTCTTTTATTTTCATGTAAAAACTTGTTTTTTTTAGTATTAATATCTTTCGTGTACTTAAGAGGGTAACGGGGTTTTATTTACACACTGTATTGTGTAGGTAATTACTTCATGGTCTGAGTAAACCTATAGATAGTTAATCATTTATTCCCAAAAACGCATAGTACGAGTTTTTGTCGTCGTAACTGATGCTTTATGCCGATTGTGTGGTCTTTCTGTTCGTTCGTGTAGTCTTGTTGTTCCAAACTTTATCTGTTGACGAAATAACACTATCTTCTTTAAGAGGAAAGGGTACCGAGCGCTTTCTCCATACAAACATAGTCGACTGTTTCCTCCCTGGATAATGACACTAGAGCAAATATTTGTTTTGCATAAAATTAAAACTGCCATGACCATGTCCATTATGTTTTTTTTTGTTTTTTTAAATCTTAATTGCTATGATAATTAGTAAATGAAATAATGCGGTTCACAGAATACATCTACTTACCAAGTTTCAACAGTATAGTTTTTATAGCTTCGGAAAAAAGTGGCTGTGACTTACGGCAGACAGACAGACATGACGAATCTATAAGGGTTCCGTTTTTTGCCATTTGGCTACGGAATTCTAAAAACCAAGACATAGGGGCATAGTCATGGCAATTATAGATTTTATGCAACAAAAATATTTGCTCTAGTGTCATTATCCAGGGAGGAAACAGTCGACACGTTTGTATGGAGAGAGCGCCGGGGTACCCTTTCACTTTAAAGGCGGATCTCTATTAAATGCAGCCTCGAGTCGAGCAGCTTAGAGACCGTGCCGCGAGTCGAACCAAACGAAGCGGTCGGGTTACCGCGCGATAAGCCAATTGCCGGGTCCTGACTGAGCATCCTCGAGGCAGCGCACTAACGAGTATTTGAGTGAAAAAATCGGACAAAAATATTTAATTTATTTATATCATTTTATGTGCAATTAAATTAAATAAAACACAAAGTTTGACCAATATAATAATTATATATTTAAAATTTTACATCTTTTTACATTTTTAGGATTCTTCAACTTCTTCTTCGTCGGAACTTTCGTCTTCGCTTTGTCTATTTTTAAATACCGTGCTGGCAGACATCATTTCTATTGCCTCCTTTGAGAAAGGCTGTCTTTTTTTATTTTGCGTCTTTCTGCTGCAGCTGATAAATGGATCTGAACTTAAAAGAAGTCTGTTTATTATATGTATGTTGCAGTCTCTGCGCGAAAATTTGCGGGAAAAATGTAATCTGTATTGCCTAAAATGTTTGTTTCGGGCTTCAGCTGCCTCTTCCGATAACTGGCCAATAGGTAGGAGTGCATGAGCTATTACTTCACCTCCATGTATCAAAATTTTGTGTATGGTTGGTGACATGGAATGCCAACCATACAGATCGACATATATTATTGCAGTTTCATTTGCGTATGCTTCAAATTTTTCTACATCAATGTTATTGCCACTTGATATTACTTCTAATATAACTTTAAACCTTTTTATTAAATCGACATTGATGCCAGTTATTCTTGAGGAGCATTCCGGATCTGCAAAAAATCTCCTTGACGTGTTCCCGTCATTAGTGTTCCCAAACCCTGCTTTGGGAACATCTACGAGTAATCCCATTTCCTCTTTAAAGGCTTTTTGTAGTTTTTCTTTAGTCTCTTTTACAATTCTTTTTTCTTCTGTAGACCGCGCTTGCCATTTTTGTAAAGGCAATTTATAGGCTAAATGTAAAATAGATTCGAAAAATCGAATTCTTGCGTGAAGAATTGATAATCCAAACTTCAACGTTTCTACTTTACTTTCTTTTTTAATTAATTTATTAAAATCCTTCGAAGTCTGTCCGCAAATGTAGCATCTCATTGTAGATGAGGTGTCTGTAGCAGCATTACATACCTTGCCATCAATCATGGTAAGTAACAGTTTATGTTTTATTTTGCTGCCATCAATTTCTGTCTCCTGGAGCTGTTCGGCTTAGTTTTCAATGTATTGTATTTCTTGTTTTGTGATATCTTTTGTTTCATTTATAAATCTTATACGTATGGGTCTGCAGAATCTGACTGAAGACGGAACCGGATTTTGCCAAATGATTTTTTTCTCCTCTTCTTCAATGATAACAGATAGTCTTAGAGGCACTAGTGAGCTTTGAAAAATATTTGCATCACTATCTCCGTGATTTTCGAATTTTGCTTGTATTGTGTCTGCTGAGATCCGTCACATCCCCTTTTCGAAATTAACACCATATTTTGTTTTTCTTCTTCAGTGCATGACGTATTGACAACCTCCGCTATATATTTGTACAAGCGCAATGCAGTGTGATTTAGTAATGCTTGAAGTTTAACTTCTGCGCTTGTCTCGGTGACATGTATTGATTCTTCCTCGGGATAACATTCAATCTTAGCCATTTGTATGACAGAATAGCATGGGTAAATAGCTTTACCAGATCTGTGGATTATTTCCCATTGTCTTCTAGTGAAATCACCTTCAACAAAGATAGCCAGTGCTTCTGCTGGCGTATATTTTTTTACAGTTGTTTGCTTCTTGGTACTAGAAATAACTTTTCTAAGTTTAGTAGCTCTGGTGGGTGAAGCCATTAATTCTTTAATTATTTTTGATGCATCTTTATTTCCTGAAGTGCTCTGACTCACGCCAGCAGCATAAGTCAACTCCTCGACAGATACTTGTTCACGCAGATCTTTTGTTTTTCTCCGTTTGCTACGGTCACACACATCTTCAAATGATTTTTTTGGACGTCCAGGTTTTGGTAAGGTCATTTCAGGCCAGTTAGGTAATTCTATCGAAGATGTAAGCCACACTTCATTACTTTTAAAAACCGTTCTTCTTTGTATGAAGCTCCTCTCCACTTCTTTTTGAATTCACTTTTAAAGTGCTTCAAACCATTTACCATTTTATGTTTCTCATGTTCCGGACAATTTGTCAATTGGACAAGTCTATCTTCAAACAATGAAAACTTTTCTTCTATTTTGTGGCCCTTGAATTCATTCAAGATCTCCCACAATGCTCTTCTAGTAAATATCTTGATAGTTCTCGAATTATCTGTACGACAAATAAATAAATATATTAACTTAAAATAATTGTGTAATTTTTACGTACAATTTAAAAGTCATATAAAACAAAATGGCGGACGTAGGCGGATGGTTTTATTATGATTTACAATAGCCAACAAATCAATTATTATATTGTTATAAAAGTTGTAGCCCGACAAGACACGACATATACAGAAAAACACGATTGTTTGAAAAAGTAAAGCAAAAAAATGTACCTAAATTGTAACTGTTTTAATATCACATAAAAATATAAATTTTATACGACAAAGTAATCATGTAATATTTTAAAATGTAGTACATACCTTCTTCTGCCATATCCAATAAAAGTTTTTTCTAAATTGAACCACACAAACACACAACTGTGAAGCGAAGTTATAGTGCGAACAAAAGTGCCGAAAACAAAGACATGCGACTCCACGAACGGCTGAGTTTCGACTGATTTGTTAAAACAGGTCTAGAGTGGGGGGATTTTTAATGGCCGCCGTCTAAAAGGTCGGTTACCTGGCTATAGGAACAATAGCTTACATGACACTTTTGAATAAGTTGCACATTTTTACTTATGTCCGATTTTATTGATCTAATAATCGTTAGTGCAGCGTCGGAGGTTTGACTCGCGACGTTTGCAGCTCCGTCTGTAGAGCTTGCCGCGGGCGTGGCACGTCCTGACCGACCGAGGATTTGCCTAACGCGGATGCTCGCTCAGTCAGGACAGTATTTGTGAGCCATCGGTCGGCCATGGCTCCTTAAGAAACTAGTGAGCAAATGGATCGGCGAGCTGCCTCGTTACTCTATTTTGTAGAGACATGGAATTTTCCACAGCCCGCGGCACGCTCAGTATGAGGCAGATAGGCTCGAGGCTGACTCCGAAAAAATGTTTTTGTTCCTAAAAACAAAATCTACTTAACCGATTGCGAAACTTGGTATGAGGTTAGGTAAATTCTACTTTTATCTTCGATCACTTTTATACACAGGCAAATTTTAATTCCATTATTCCTACGGGATCAGTAATATGCGTTTAAAACAGCGGGGCGCTCGCTGGTTGTCTATCAATCAGCTATTTTTGTCAGGTAACTAAATAAGAAGGGATTACTGGATATTTAAATACCAGAATTAGATAGGTACATAAGCTACCTAGTAAAATAGAATAATAGTAAAAATAACTAAAGTTCACCTTAGAGTAGATATACCAACAAGCGAGTGTAGCAAATATAGTTCCAATCATCCCCCAAAGTTGATCGTTACTAGGAAACTGATCATCATCAAGTGAAACCTTTTGTTCTGGATCATCGCAGTTACAAAACGAATATAAATAAATAAACATTGTATTAAAACTTTTAATTTTCTGGATTGTTTAGTTTAGAAAATGAAATTGTCAATAAATTGACTTTTGGTGCCAATTTCGTATCATTTACTACTCCGCCAGTCAACCAATCACAGTCACGCAGTGATTTATCAATAATTTGCTCATAATTTGACGTTCGTATTCAAGTTTCTTGCCATAGACTAACAATTTCTATATCTATGTTTCTTGCCTGCTATAGACTATATTCTCTGTTTAAACAAGGGAATTCCCCGTTTATAATACCATGCATAAAGCTAGGAACATATTATCGGACGCATCCGACAGCCGCGACTGATTAAGCTGGGGAGACATTGCTCAGACGCGTCCGACAGCCGCGACTTTTAGGTAGGTAGCTGTGTAATGTAAATGTATGTAACTGTGCACACTATCGGACGTAAGTCGCGGACGTTACTTTGGGCTGCCCTTGAGTGTTCGGACGTCCTACAGCGATCTGGCCAGCCGGATGTTTCTAGCAGCCGAAAACGTCCGCGGATGGTGTGCACGGGGTGCGGGATGCGTCCGCGCGTCCGAAGGACAGAAGTTTGCCTGTGCGTGCAATAAAATCTACTAGAATCTACCAAGCCTCGTTCCAAATTCATTTTGGAATACCATTTTTCTGAATTGTCAAAAATACTGATTTTCTGACGAATTACCGATTTTCTACTGAAAGTATTACTTACTAATTTTTCTGACTACTGAATCATCGTTTTATTTGACTCAAACCTACCAAAAAAGTAGAAATCTACTAAAAGTCGTCACACTGCCGCCTGATTTGCAAGTGCCTCCGAATGACCGTGCACAGACCCAGATCGCTCTGGCAAAGAGAACGATGATTCAGTAGTCAGATAATTTAGTAATACTTTCAGTAGAAACACGGTAGGTACATAGTTGTCCTCCGTCCTCCGGACGCGCGGACGCATCTCGCACCCCGTGCACACCATCCGCTGACGTCCGCGGACGTTTTCGGCTGCTAGAAACATCCGGCTGGCCAGATCGCTCTAGGACGTCCGAACGCTTAAGGGCAGCCCAAAGTAGCGTCCGCGACTTACGTCCGATAGTGTGCACAGTTACATACATTTACATTACACAGATACCTAAAAGTCGCGGCTGTCGGACGCGTCCGAGCAATGTGTCCCCAGCTTAATCAGTCGCGGCTGTCGGACGCGTCCGATAATATGTTCCCAGCTTTATGCAGGGTATTATAAACGGGGAATTCCCTTGTTTAAACAGAGAATAAGTAAATATTCTCTGTCTACGTCAATAGTCTATAGCAGGCAAGAAACATAGATAATAGAAATTGTCAGTCGCGGCTAGCGGCTGTTGGACGCGTCCGAGCAATGTGTCTCCAGCTTAAATTGTTTAACATACCTACCTACTTAAATAGTGCTTCGACGTTGTTAGATGGTCGAAGAACTAGTGAGTAGGTAAATAAAAAAAAGCCTAAACAAGCCAAATTATTATTTATGTAGAATAAAAAAAACAGAGTAGACAGAGATATACTTATAATTAGGCGGCCCATTGTAACAAGGGTAATATCGCAACATTAGACAAAATATTAGTAGGTAATTGAGTCAGTGTAAGCTCGCAACTTATTACATACGAGAGTTTTCAGTTCTCTATACTTATCAAAGTGGTTTACAAAAACAGTCAAGTGCATGGTGAATGATAGGGCTATTACAGGTTTTACAAAACGTAAACGATGATCGTGACCGTTTTAACGCACACATACGTACCATTTTTAGTTTTTCTAGCAGTATAATAGTATGTTTGTGCGTCACTTTTACTCGATAGAGTTGATCGAGTAACTCGATGAATGAACGAACCTTGTTTTTCTCTTTTGCGTACCTCTCGAAAAATAGAGATGGATGTTTGACGTTTCGAAATTCGTGAGCTAGTTGACAACATTGACAAAGTCAATTATTATTGTAAATAAAACCGTGTGTTATTTAAATAAGAAAATAATTATCTAGTGAAAATAATGATGACTTCAGCCTCCTAATTTGAGGTTTTGGTGGAGATCATGGAGCGGTAAGTTATTGTTCATCTTTGCAAATAAAGACATTGAACTTATTGTGTTTCAAACTATAAACTACCAAGACATTTTCACTATTTGTAGTCACGGAGACCTTATGTAGCCTGCCGAGAGCCCCCGCGGCATGCGGTAGGTTACTGGCGATGCGGAGGTGGCAAGAACTCACCTCCGCCCTCGATGAATATGTTCAATAATATTCATGCACTAATATTTGTTTTGCCCTGCACTGCTTTGTCTTGTAAAGCTGTGGAGTGATTTTAAGTCGAATACAAGGAGGAAGGCGGCTAAGATTGGATCTTCCGTGTCAGGCACGCAGGGGGAGGGACGGCCTCGACTTTAGGCACTGACAGACCTGGAGCAGCGGACCCTTACCATAATGGGTCCGCTGTCTGTTCTCTTCATACATTTTCAGTCATGTCATCTTCGGGGCAAACTATTTAATAATCATCAAAATGTTCTTATTTTCAGAAAACCTTGAGAACCTGCAAAGAGTTCGGGACCTGCTGCGTCCGCAGTGGAGGTCGTTGGCGGCAGAATTTATAGCAGAGAACGCGCGACGGTGGGAGCGATGTATAGCCCCAACAGCAGGCACTATGGCAAATGCCACTAAATCATCGAAACGAGTGTTATAATGTTGTACCAAATTTCATTTAAGCAACTCGAATTAAAATAAAGAACTTTCTTAAAAAGATTACCTTAGGTTAAGTTATTTGTAGTTTTTAGTTATCTATATAAAAATCAATTGCTGTTCCTTAGTCTCGCTAAAACTCGAGAACGGCTGAACCGATTTAGATGATTTCGGTTTTGAAATGTTTGTTGTAGTCCAAGGAAGGTTTAAACGATGAGAATTTAAAGATCGGACTTACGCGGGTGAAACCGCGGGGCGCAGCTAATTTATAATAATAATTACTATAAAGCACTAGCTGCGACCCGCAGTTTCACCCAGGTAATAATTTTCTACGCAATTTTCTTAATGTTTTCTTTCATAAGAACCACCTCCTGACAATAACAAAGACAACAAAAAAAAAATAAGAACATTTCATGTGGAACTTTTCAGTTTCTATGGTCACAGGCAGACTAAAAAGTCTTACAAAATATATATTTGAAAATTGTTACGTTCCCTAATTGAAACGTTCCTTATGTAGGTACCTATGCTACGGCTATAGCTAACGGTGTTCCGAGGTCTTGCAGCTGTTGTTTGCCGGGCTTAAGACTTCACCGAATGTAGTACTGGGTCCCAAACAGGTGGTACATCCCAACCATCTTCTCTTTTGAAATTATTTAGATGTTTTCGAATTTAAATCGCTTTACGAAGAATTCTAAGTTCATATCGGTTCTCAGTAGCCAGTACCTGTGCTTGATCGAAGCGTAGATATTGGTTAGGTTTATCCAGCATGTATTCCTCGTCAGTGTTAACTCCAACCAGCCAACTAAGGCAAGCCAGAGGTGATTTATGTATTTTGTACATGAACGATGTTCGCCACCCTATCACTAGTTGCACGACCCAGGCTCAGTAGCGCCAGGTTTCCTTGGTCAGGAATCATCAAATGTCATCAGTTTCATATTGAAACGTTGGTTCTGTAAAAGATCGCACACGTACTTGAACCCCTGGAAAAGAGGAGTCCGATATTCAATCCGGTGTCAATAAAGCTCGAAGAGACAAAGTATTTTGCCGCCGTTCTTCACGGCGAGCCGCCTCTTCTTCTTCTAACATCATCCATGCTAACACACATCTTGGAAACATTTTTAGTTAGTTTTTTTTATGTAAACAAATTTCTTTTACATGCTTCTCACTAATAATATTTGATCGAGTAAGAAAACGTTCACGTTTACCGTTTACGTACACGTTAACGAATTTCAAGTTGACAACGAATGTCAAATTAGACCAAAATGAATGAACTTCTCTGTATACAACGTAATGTTTTTACTTATGTGTGGTATCAATTTTAGTTCCTTTACGTTTCCGATAGGGGCGCCTATTCTGAAATGTATGGAACGATATACGGATACGGTCATCGTTTTCGTATGGTTAAACCCATACTAAGTTCTTCATTAGGTTGAAACAAATGAGTGGTGACTGGTGACATATTTATTTAAGTACTTACCTACCTACTTGCTTATAAGTATGTTTTCATTGTTGTAGATACTAGAGATGCCACGAATAATTATAGTGATATTATGTCGCATATTCGGTATCCGGTCGAGCGTAGGTATCCGAATACTCGGTGACTTTTAGTAGGTAGGAACTTTCCGTGGGTGCAAGTTCCGATTCTTACAAGTGGTTGTCAACAAATGCAAACACTATCAGAACCTAGCAGAATTTTATCATCTCCGGTAGCAGTGCATATAGTGAGCGACTATTTTCGAAAGCAGGAATAATTTATGAGGAAAACGCAATCGTTCATCAACAAAATAAATGCAGAAAAACTTTTATGCATTCATCAATTCATAACTTACTACCATTGATTGATTTTATGTATTAAACTAGCTGCGCTCCGCGGTTTCACTCGCGTAAGTGCCGATCTCGTGGGAATATCAAAATAAAAAGTAGGTACCTATGTAGGTAGGTACCTACCTATTTTTCAATTAGAACCAGTAGTTCCTGAGGTTAGCGCGTTTAAACAAACAAACTCTTCAGCTTTATATTATATTAAAATAATATATACATAAGTGAAAAAAGTAGCCGAATAGGCCGAATACCAAATGGTTGCCGAAAGTTCGTCGCATCTCTAGTAGGTAGATTTAGTTTGACGACTACCTACATGCATGAATATACGAAGGAGCTTACAAAAGAAAACCAAACTATTCAGTAGGTGCTAGTGCTTAGTTCTTGTTTTTAACGATTAGTGGTCGCATTACATGTTACTCGAATATGCTTAAATAACGTAACTGGATACCTACACATACGTTCGTAGATAAACAGTTCATAAGCGCCTTGAGGAACAACCGAACTTTGCAAAATGGGTTGCATTTGGTCGTCTTCAGACGTAAGTAGAGAAATGTACTACCTTACTTGTCTATTTTACTTATTTTATGTCATGTATCTGCTTCATGCATGTAAGTATATGTATGTTATTTTCAGGCTGACCAATGTCGTCATTGTTCTCGAAGGGCAGTCAACAACTTAATCGTAATAAACCATCAGTGTGAAATTTGTGTAAAACGAGCTAACAGACCGAAAGTAAGTTTTTTAACTATTTATCACTAGCGCTTATCCGCAACTTTGTCTACTACGTGAGAGTTGAATTTTCCAAAACCAATCATTTTTATTGGTCAGAATATAAGGTAGTTATCTGTAGGTAGGTATGCCAAATTTTATAGCCTGAACTTGGTTGGAGCTGTGCGTTGATCAGTCATTCAATCAGCCAAGACTTGAATTCTGTAGGTATTTATAGACTAGCTGCGGTTTCACCCGTAAGTCCCGATCCCGCGGGCATTTCGGGATCAAAATCCTA
The DNA here is from genome assembly GCA_907269075.1 of Idaea aversata. Taxonomy (NCBI): domain Eukaryota; kingdom Metazoa; phylum Arthropoda; class Insecta; order Lepidoptera; family Geometridae; genus Idaea; species Idaea aversata. The sequence continues at coordinate 9,700,125 of OU026084.1, forward strand.
TGTCGTTTTCCATCCCCTAAACTACCTATCACTATGCCGATTTTCGTACAAATCGGTTCAGTCGTTTGATTGGTGACAAGGGAACAAATAAACAAAGGGTCTATAATATTAAGTTAGGATTAGGATAAACAGAAACTACCATCAAAGAGGGAAGAATACCTACCTAACCATAACGGATTGTTACTAAACCTAGATACTGAAGAGTTTACAGACGCCCGACCTCTCAACTGGGGAAAGTAGGTACCACTCGCGAACCACATTATCACTCCTTTGCGTCGCGCAATCGGGTACTAGTTACCTAAATATACATGACGTGTATTATCGAAGGGGTTTTAATACGAAAAGGGGTTGTTCTAGACAACTTTTGTTCTACGACTTTTGAAAATTCGAACTTATGGTTCGAAGTTTTTGTATGAAACAGCTGATTTTCAAGTAAAAATTCCCTCAGACTTATCGAAAAAAAAGTTCGAATTTCCAAAAGTCGTAGAACAAAAGTCGTTCGCCTAGAACAACCCCTTTTCGTATTAACCCCTTCGCTGAAACACATGGTATTAGAGCTGCTTGAACATGCGGACGATTCTATACTTTGAAGCATAGACAGACATCTAGATGTAAGTGTTTCCTTCATTGAAGTACCTAAGTAACTTTTTATTTATTTTCAGTCAAGTGTTCAACTTCGTCCACGTTTCGGCGAATATAAATGCGTATGCGGACATCGATGGAACAGCAGACTTTCTTGGGCAAATCGATATCAATTATGCAAACGTTGTAAAAAACAAGTTTACGCTTTTAACCAGGTACCTAACTAAAACTTTATAGCGGATTCACACTGAAGTTTTATTAAAATGGCATGTACACGGGCACATGAACATGCTCGTGAACAGGCGTCCGCGTCGTCAATCCTAGTGTTATGTGTTTGACAAAGATTAAAGGGTGAATATGCCTGCGCCTGTGTAGGCGTACGGTGTAACTGCACAGCTTCCGTGGCCCGCCAACTTGAGCCCGGCTACGGCTGGCTGGGGGATACACGGGCTGCGCTGCAGAATTTGTATGTGAATTAACCGGCTTTAAAATATCTATAGATCTCTGTGTACGTTATAAAACATAAACTAATAGGTACCATAATAAGCAAAAAGCATCTTCAAAAAACTGGTGTTTATTATATTTACTTAATCGATTTCATACAGCTCAGTATGTTTGATGGGAAGTTAGCTAGTCTATGCCTTGCCTTTACCTTTTAATAAAATGGTTGGATTTAGCTACATCTGCGTAAACCTCAGTCGCGCGGCGGAACTGAGACGCACATTTTTTTTATTTGTTTCATCTGTATGTTTGCTTGCTTGTTTGTATGTATGTAACCGACTCTTTTGGACTCGATTTTGCCCTACTTAGAACGATCAGATTTAATTCAAACTTTGCACACTTGTTTTTAAACCGAAAACCGACTTCAAATGCATAAGTGTAAATCGACGCCGCATGCCCTCTTTATCAGAGACTAGCAGCGCTCCGCGGTTACAACCGCGTAACTCTCGATCCCGTGGAAATATCAGGATAAAAAGTAGCCTATGTTACTCCTAATGAATCAATGTATCCTCATACCACGTTACATAAAAATCGGTTCAGTAGTTTCGGAGTCTATTCGTTACAAACAAATCTTTGCTCTTTATAATATTAGTACCTACCTACCTATACTTAGATGTAAAGTGTCAGTAACACATTGTAAACCGTTTCAGAGAGAGATCCGCCCTTCAGACATGAGCCAAGACAAGGAGAACGTACAGGAACACCAGCGAGACTTGTGTCAGATGTGCAAAGATATCGGTCACTACTGCGGCGATATGAGAAATAGGAAAAATACTGGCAAAAAACGCTAAGCATTTAAAACTATGCCACCCAGTCATGAGGGTTAGTAAGTTTAGTGTTTTTTTAGACTAGAATAAGGTATGTAGAATAAGAGAATAATAGAGAGTAATGTAGTATGTAAATTGAGAACCTCCTCCTTTTTAAGGTTCCGTACCTTAAAAGGTTATAAGATCACTTTCTTGTCCGTCTGTATGTCTGTCACCACCGATTTTTGTCAGGAACTGTTTGTTTTATTCTGCTATTGCACACCGGCATTGCGCAAAAAGCAAATCATAGAATCACTTGGCGAACGAGCCACGTCCAGCTAACTGCAGAACAGTCAAAAATTGTGGAAATTGGTATTTTTATGTCTATAAAAACTCATTTAAAAACTTAACCCCCCCCCCAACTTTTTTCCCCCATAACTTTCAGACGGCTGAACCGATGTTGATCAAACATAGCTAACCGACGTAACAACCTTTCAAAAAAAAAAGAAACAAAATCAAAATCGGTTCATCCGTTCGGGAGCTACGATGCCACAAACAGACACACACAGACACGTTAAACTTATAACACCCCGTCGTCATTTTTCCTTCGGGAGTTAAAAACAACTACGCATTTCCGAAACATTTCCACTTTAAATAGAGAGTTAAGTTTGATTTTCTTTTTTAAACCAATTATTATTAGTATAATCAAAATGTCAATTAATAATTGTATTGAATATCAATGGAGCTTTGTATTATTGACTAAAATGTTGATAGAAACATTTGTTACCCCATCAGACCGGAAAACACACTGAGGCGGTATCGGGAGCATTTCTAACTTTCTATGCACATTTAGACAGACCACTCACGCACACTCGACGCTCCGGATAAGACCTCAGTGTGTTCTACACTTATGGAATGTAATCACCTAATTATAAAAATTATAATTTGAATAAAAGTATAAAACGCATTTGAAAAGTTCTTAATTTTTTATTGAGTTTTATCCTTACCCGTATCTTTTTACAATGATCTTGAAGATCACATTTTTAAAGCTGATCAACAAACAGCTAGTTACAGAAAACATTAAAATCACGCCGAACCATTTGAAAATAATTTGTGGACTAATGTCCATATTGGAGAACTGCATTCTTCTTGTATGAAGTCTGATATGTTAATTGCATAATCGTTTTTCTTCTCCGATAAATAGGCGAATAGAGGCAGAACAATAGGGCCCAATTCTTCCAACATATCTGATGATATTTTTTCTGTGAGTGCCGCTAAACTTGAGACTGCTTCTTTTACTTGAGTATCAGTAAGAGGTTCCTTGAAGTATTTGTACTGGAAAGAAATATGTTACAATGAATAAACGTCTAGGTTAGACAAGTTAAGACAGATTGGCAAGCCATCTCAAACTATGGAACGCTATGATAGAGAAGCCTTTGCCCTGCATAAATCACTACATAGTATAAAACAAAGTCGCTTTCTCTGTCCCTATATCCCTATGTATGCTTAGATCTTTAAAACTACGCAACGGATTTTGATGCTGTTTTTTTAAAAAGATAGCGTGATTCAAGAGGAAGGTTTATAATTATGTATAATACATGCATAATATAGCCGTGCGAAGCCGGGGCGGGTCGCTAGTAATTAATAAAGATATTTAGGTTTATTGAAGTTTTGCATGAGCTAAGATTCTGTTCTGAGTGACCAATCAAGAGTGCTAATAACCAGAGAGAGGTTGCATAATTATAGTTATAGATATCTTTCATTGCCTAATACGCAGATCGTAAGCAGTAGCTTCAATTTGTTTTTCAGTTGTACTTAACTACTTACAGATGGTTCCGAGAATCTTGTTTGAAAGTTGAAATTACAGATTTCACCATTTTCGCAAAGCAATAAATATTTTTTTTGCCAATTCCTAAATCATAAATCATTTATTCACCATGTCATCACATTTCGCAATATTGGCAAGTCAATTAAGTACATAGATAATTCAAACACATAAACAGGTAAGTATTAGAGTAACAGTAACTAGTAGTAATTATTGGTAAATGCTATTTTAAAACATTATCTCTGAACAGTAGCAACTTATCACGAATCATGCAAATCAAAAAATGAATACGCCATATACTAAGAAATATTATAGAAGGGGATATGGCTAAAAATATTATGCATCTTGTTTTTAAATTCAATGTACGGAAGTTGCCTCACGAGGTAGGGAAGATTGTTATAAAGATCTATTTTAAGACTTATGCCTAGTTTCTTTGTTTTAAATAATCTAGTTTTCGGTTTACTATCAACATGTTAGCCAATTTGTATTGAGCGAATTATAAATAGGTGCAAATGGTTTATTATATTCACATGCACTCTATTAAAATATTGCTTACTCAATGGCCAAACAGAACAGAAACATTAATGGCAGGCAAAACCGTCTACTTCAAGTGCGCTTGGTCACAAATAGCTAAAACAAAACTCAGATGTACTTACTCTGACAACCATGACGAAGTTCTTGTAGCAGTATACCAGGCACGCCCGAGATTTGTCAGTACGATTGGACTGTTCAGCCAATATTACCATTACTAATGCATCGATGATATACTTTAGTGTGGTTGAGTTCTGCAGCTTACTTAAACTATCCCATAACTCGTACCATTCTTCCAGTACACATGAACATAGGACCTAGAAAAGGAAAGGAGCGACGTTGACCTAGTGGTACCTTGAGTTTAATTAATTTCCTTAATATTGGATGAAATAAAAGTCATGAAATGTGGATGGATAATGGTTAAAAAAGTGAATTTTAATGATAGTGTGTGGTAGTATTTGATAATAATTGGATAGTAAAATCATGATAATAAGTAATTATAGATACTTAGTGAAATTTATTTTTATGACTTTGGATATTGATTATCCGATTATCTATTTTATATTGGTGTAAGTTTCTTTACCTGTGACAACCATGATGTTAATTCATCAGCGTTCATATTATCATCCACCTTAATTCCACTGACCACTTCTAGATAATTACTTCCTGGTGGATTCCACAGACTTCTATAGAAGTACATATTCAACGGCTGCATATTTACAAGTCGGCTCTTTAACCAACTACTTTCATTCTCTGAAACAAAACGGAGAATTTATTAGATACACTATTTATGTGGCAATAAAATTGTATGAGGTATTTGATTCTGCAACTTACCAGGTATTGGTCCATTATATGTGTTAAAAAGTGATTTCTGCAAGGTTAACACAGCTTCAATAGTAATTGAGGCGACTGGAGAGAATGTATTTATCTTCCATCGTAAAATATCAAGAATTTGGGCAATCATAGCAAGCATCGGAGCCCTATATTCTAAAAGCTCATCTAAACTGTATGCCTCTCGCAATAACTTAATTTGAACATTAACTTTACTACCATCTTTACTCAGCAATGATTTGTGAATATTTGTCATTATTATAAGCAGTAACAATCTAGAACCAGATATAATGTCAACTTCTTTCAATCCGCAAATAAACTTTACAAAGTTATTCTCCTTCACATCAGAATCTAAAGCATTGTCAATCACTTCTTGAGTTACTTTTATAATACAAGGTTCAGTTTCATTATGATAATAGTAATCGGCATACTTTTCCAATAACTTCATAACTTTCAACATTATTTCTGTCTGTTGTACATTCTCTGTTGCCATTGTGAAAATTTTCAAGAAAACTTTCTGTGGATTCTGTATGAATACTGTCAATACATCTGTGAGATCAGCGTCGGGTTTGACAACTAGTTTATTGAATATTTCAGTCGTACTGTTATTAAAATCGGTGCTTTCTTTCGTATTAACAAAGTTATTATTACAGAAATGATCATTGAGAATGCTATATTTTGTTGAAAGGTTGCACCGTTGAAACACTTTTAGAGACAATGTTTCTACATATTCCTTATTTTCAGAATTAGTATTAATGTGTTTAGTGAGCTTGGTATAAAGTTTGTGATGATCCTCATTGTCATACTTATCTAGATTAGATTCAATTACTTTTAGTAATTCTATGTTAAGGCAAACATTGTCCTTATGCACTAGAGCTCGGATCCAACGCTCGCTGTCTTCATCATTTTTATGAATATTGCTTTGTATAACTTCAACCTCTGTTGCATTGATTATGTCATGCATTTCAACTGGTTTTCTGGAAATCTGTTGGATCATACTGACAAGGGGGTGTTCTGCGGCAATCTTCAGTAGTTTATTCCTTACTTTGTAACAGAGTTCTCCGACAGTCTGTTGCATGCTTTTGCCATTCTCTTCGATCTCACTCCAGCAACAAAAAACGTCCACGCTCACTTCCATGACGAGATCTTTGCAGATATCCAGCATAAATGTGTGACAGTTGTTGAGGCTTTCCACCAAAATATTATTTTTAAACTCACATGTATTAATAGATGGTATGTTTGGTATTAGGCTACCTTCTTTATAAGAACACTCATAGAGATAAGAGACTGGCAGCTGTGTTTCTAGCTTCGACGTAAATATTGTGAGGCATTCGTCAATTAATAAAAACATTGCATGCATTCTTTTTCCCAGATATTTATAGAGTTCATCTTTACCAAGTCTATTTAGTTTATAGTCATTTGGAGGTGCCGTAAAGTATTTCAGGCAGTTTTGGAAATTATGATAAGCTGTTTTTGATATAGTGGACAGCATTTGTGATTCGAAATTAAAGAGATTCAACCTACAGATAGCAGTGTAACAGGCGGAGGACAACAGTTTCAATTGCTCCAGACATTCCAGTGGATCAAAATACTTAAAATTATCGATGAAAGCAGCTGCTACTTCCAGTGCGAGCGCAGGGTAAGTGTAACTAATAATTTCGTAAATAAATGGCTGCATGTGCAGGTTCCAAAGTAATTCGCACATGAGACATTTCGGTATTGTAGGGATTGTCCAAATCACGGAATCTATTCCGACCATCTCGACCATTTGATCGAGTACAGGCAATTCGGCATTGAGCACTATGTAAAAAGCGAATATTCGAGCTTGTGACACTTTTTCTTGTGGGATTTTTTCGTTGACAATGTATTGACTCTGTTTTAGGTAGGTGAGGATACTGTTAACGACATAATTTATTTGATCCTCGTTGCCTAAAATATAAATATAATAAGTCATCAATGTAAGAAAAACATATAATATTACCCACTGAGTTCACACCTACCTCCTTTCGCCGACAACCGAGAAAATTGGTGAACATTGTCTGCAGACAAAAGTATTCCTTGAAATGCCGATAACTCCGGTGTAAAATTCATTTTTACAGAACGTTTACACACGTAAATACTGGGCTTTTAATGCTTAATTTAATAAAATAAATACAAAAACAAAATTATGCGTCCGACCTTGATTTTCACCGGTTTTTTTAGTTGTCAATGTCATGAGAATGACAGAAAATATATTTTTGACTTTGACGGATATATTTTAAATATTTCTATTTATGGTCTACTTGTACTTGTATACGGGCTGTATACGGGCTGACCTCTTTAGTTGGGTCCCCTTTGCGTAAGGTTCTACTTGTCAGGGGGAGAACCAGCCCAGCTCTTCCATAAATTTTGCCACAAGATGTGGTTTTTCAAAAATCTTTGGGAGGCTTTTGATGTCACCTAAAGTCAGTCTAATCTCCGTTAGAACCGTGCAGTCCAGCAGCACATGCGCGGTCGTCTCCTCGGCCTCCATGCACGCTCTGCACAGTGGGCTGTCCGTTATGTTCAGGTTGTGAAAGTGTCTGTTGAAAGCGCCGTGACCGGTCAAAGCGATTGTATCCAAGCGCATTTGCGATCGGTTTAAGTTCAAAAGGCGTTTCGTGAGTCTGCTGTTTGTATCGGGGAGTGCTAGTTTAGCTTGCCTACAGCTTTCCGTCGTGGCCCAGAGGTGACGGTGTCGCATTTTGGCGTGGTTGCGGATCCAGGCTCTGAGTTGGTTTGAGGGGATCGGGACGGAGGGCTGAGGTCCATAACTGACCGCTTCCGCTCCTCTCTTTGCCAGCTCGTCCGCAGCGTCGTTTCCCCTTGAGCCGCTGTGTCCCTTAACCCATTGTAAGGTCAGTCTATTGTGTTCTCCTAGTCTGTTGAGTGTCTCGTAACATTCGTAAATCAGGGCAGAACTTATAGTTCTACTGTTCAGTGCATTTAGCACCGCCGCGCTATCGGACAGGATTCTAATGCCATGGCCCGAGACATCGCGATCCAGCGCAGCCCATGCTGCCCTGATTATACCCACACATTCCGCTTGGAAGATTGAGTTGTGGGGGCCTAGAGTTACGCTGAGTTTTATGTTTAGGTCCTCCGAAAAGACCCCGGATCCAGTGCCCGTGTCAGTTTTTGAGCCGTCGGTGTATATCCACGTTTCACTGGGTTGCGGATAGTCACGTTGTCCTTCAGTCATTTGTATGGTGTAGTGTCTTTTAAATTCATGTCTTTTGGGAATCCTATCACTGATCGCTAGCAGCATGGGTTGTTCTGCTGAAAGCTTGGACAGGACCATAGTATGTTTGGCCTTCACATCCTCTTTCCACAGGCCTAAAGAGATCAGTCTTGCAGCACTTGCAGCCGCCTCCTGTTGGACGTATAGATGGATAGGAAGGATGTTGAGCATGGCTTCCATCGCCGCCGTGGGTGTGGTGCGCATAGCGCCGGTGATGGCCATGCAAGCCATCCTCTGAAGGCGAGTCAGTTTAGTCTGTGTAGTTGTTAGTTCCGATCTGGGCCACCAAGCGACAGCGCCATAGCTGATGCATGATCTTATCACTGATGTGTACAGCCATAGCGCTATTTTAGGGATAAGTCCCCAGGTTTTACCAATCATGCGGTGGCACTGCCAGAAGGAGATGCATGCTTTTTTATAAAGGTAGTCTATGTGGTTACTCCAGGAGAGTTTACTATCCAGGACTATTCCAAGGTATTTGACCTCGTCTGTGAGTTGAAGTCTAGTTCCGAAGAGTCTTGGCGTAGTGAATCTTCCGAGAATTCTTTTGTTTGTGAATAGTATGAGTTCCGTCTTATTTGGGTTTATTGTAAGTTCTACTTCCGAACACCATTTTTCCGTCAATCTCAACGCTTGTTGCATGACGTCGCAGACGGTATTAGCCTCCTTGGCTCGGATAAGTATTGTAATGTCGTCGGCATAACCTATTGTAAACAGGCCGCGTTGGTTCAGGAGGGTGATGAGTTCGTTCGCTACCAGGTTCCACAGTAGGGGAGACAGTACGCCACCTTGGGGGCATCCCTTTACTACTTTGCCCTTCATGCCCTCGACTTCGTCAACCTGAACGACCCTGAGATTGAGCATGTTTAAAATCCAATAGATCATGGCTCTGTTTACGTTATGCTTCTGTAAGGCTAGTCTGATGCAGTTGAAATTGGTTTTGTCAAAGGCGCCTTCGATGTCGATGAACGCACCGAGGCATACCTGTTTGTCGGTTAGAGTCGATTCTATCCTACTTACAACGTTGTGTAAGGCAGTTTCCGTCGATTTGCCTGAACTGTAGGCGTGTTGTTGTCTGTGGATTGGGTTTATTACCAGGGCAGTATCCCTAATGTGCCTATCACAGAGCCTTTCTAGGGTTTTTAGGAGAAAGGAAGTGAGGCTTATGGGTCTAAAAGATTTAGGAGCTGTATAGTCGCTTTTGCCTGGTTTGGGTATAAAGATTACTTTTACTTCCCTCCAAAGTTTGGGTACATATCTAAGGGCTAAGCAGGCTCTGAAGATGGCAGTCAAATGCGTAACGATGGGTTCTCCGCCCCATTGAAGCAGACCGGGGAAGATTTCGTCAGGACCTGCCGATTTAAATGGCATGAAGCTGTTTATAGCCCAGGATACCTTGGTGGGTGATATTGTTCCATCAGCGAAAGCTAGGTCCGACTCGCTGGGAGTTTGCGTAGTCGCGTCATCCCAGCGATAGGTATCGGTGATGGAACACCCCGGGAAGTGCGTCTGAAGTAGAGTCTATCACGACATGTGTCACGACTAAACTGCTTAAATCAATTTTTGGCGGTAACAAAAAAAATCGATGATCTAAATCTAAAACCAACGGATCTAATAGAAATGCGCTGTACTAACTCACAATAAGAGCGCTCAGTCTTATTCGCGCAGATAGAGGTAGGTAAGAACATTATAACCATGGACCAGGATATTTAATTATTTTATGTTTGGAAGTGAATCAAGACAGGCAGCTACAGAAAGCGATGCACGTATCAGGATAACTAAATAGGCAAGTTCAATGTAAGTATCTCCCTTTTATTCATATCTTTAATCATGATGCGATGTACCGTTTAACACTTTTTATATTTTTAATAGCACTAGCAAAGTTAGGGTCTATATTCAGGGCTTTTTCATACATCGTCAAAGCTAAATGATATTTCTTCCATCGATGGTATAAAACACCTGAAACAAAACCAAAGGTGTAACGTATTTTAGACAACAGCTGCCAGAGGTTGGTGTTTGAATGTCCAATTGGCCATGGAATCTTACAGCATAGATATCGTGTCACTCACCTAAATTAGCGTAATGTATTGCTTGAACTCTCTTATTGAATAACATGATGGCCCTTTTGAAATACCTCTCGGCATCTTCATATCGATCTAGTTTGCCGTAAATGTTTGCAACGGCAAAGTTAACTGACGCTGAATCAGGTAGTGACGTCAACGCGTCTGGGATTATGGCCATAGCCTTCGAGATTTCACCTAAAAGAACAAGTAAAATTGTCTATGACTGTTGTTAAGAAACCAAGGTTAAGACTTGGGACAGTTGGGACTGCAAGAAAAAAATTATAATATAGTCAAGGTATCAGGGAATATATAAAAAATGAGCTTTTAATACTGACCTGAGTTATCTAGTAAAGCCAACAAGTTAGTCCAAGCTAAATTATGTTTATTATTTAATTTTATACATGCAAGCCATTTCTCCATTGCCTTTTGTGTTTGATTCAATTCCAAATACTGTAATCAATAAATATTATTCAATATAACAATGGAGAATACTAGATTTGCTTTAATTTTTTCTAAATTAGTTGTGAATGGTTCGATAGATGGGGCTATCTATTACCACTATAATGTCTGGTTAAGAAATTATGGGCCAGCCAGAGGTATCAAAACAAAACTAGAATGCTTACATTTCATATAATTAAAAATTGAATTTTTACTGGTCATAGATATCTTTCAGGTTGTATATATAGTAGCTAGTGGTGGCAAAAGAGGTTTAATAAAAAAACCTAGGTCTATGGTGGTAGCTAAGTGGTGTTCCGGTCGGTACCTTTCGAGGCATAATAAACTTGTTTTTTTTTTAAATTGTTTAGGCAGATGTTAAGCTTATTACTTTTATAGCTTAAACACTTAATTTTAATATCTTACCAAGTTTCCCAAATTGTATAAACAATCAGGATATTTTCTGCGATATTTTAGCGCCATTCTGTAGGCATTTTCAGACTCATTATATCTCCTAGTATTGGCTAGAACAATGCCTAGATTCATCCAAGCAGCTGGAAATTCTTGTCTGGAAATAATAAAGAACTCTTTTATAACGGGGAACTCCCAAAAATAAAATACATAAGGGGAGTTCCCCATTGGTAATGGTTTTTTTTTCACTCAAAGTTAGTCCTTATTGAAACATTCAAAAAGACAAGATATGTAGCTTTTAAAAATTAAAACTCTCATTTGTCTTAAACTTGAAATGTGATAAGTGTAATTATGTAAGTACTTACTTTAAATAAATAGCTTGTCTCAAGTAAAATTCAGCTTCATAGTACTGGTTATCATTTTTTAGTAAATTAGCTAGATTGTTCATTGATTGATAATATTCTGGATATATCCTGGAAATTGCACAAAACTGTAACATAAGTAGGTAGATTATTAGTTAAAACAAAGACACTGGCCATATGCATTGTTTGTACGGAGTCATTACTTGGAAGAAAAAAGTCAACTAAAAAGCCACTGTCTCTCCTAGATTAATATTATGACGACCCAGTTGGCACGATGGTCACCATGCCGGGCTGCCAAAACAGGGTTGTGGGTTCGATTCCCGCCTCAGGCAAGTAGGTATTTATGTTTAGATATTTGTCTGTGGTGTGGTTGTTTCTATGTATTAAAAATATATATTTACAAAAGAAAAGTATACAGGGTGTCCCGTAATGAATGGCCAAGCGGACCCCTACGGATAGAGGACACTGTGCCGGATCAGAAAAACGTTATGTTCTATGAAAGTATCTTAGTTTCCGAGATATCCGCCATTTTAAATTTTTTTAAAATTTCACTCCTTTCTTCATGTTTTGTTATGCCAAAACTGCAAATGAAGGAATTATCCCAATCTGTTTTTTGGATAGTATTCCAGGATAAATGTGCTATCGAATGCAAACAATATTTTTTATGACACATTAAAAGTTGTTTTTTAAACTAAGGTTTAACTCAAACTTCATGGTTTTTTATGGACCTTTCCTGGTGTAAAAAAAATGTATGGTCACCCTGGTGCCAAATTAAAAAAAGTTGCCTGTTTCACTGAGATTCTAAAATGATATAATACGTGGTATTGCCTTTTGTTTGTTGTTGTTTGCATTCGATTGTTTGCATTCGATAGCACATTTATCCTGGAATACTATCCAAAAAACAGATTGGGATAATTCCTTCATTTGCAGTTTTGGCATAACAAAACATGGAGAAAGGAGAAAGGAAACTAAGAGACTTCCATAGAACATAACTTTCGTTTTTCTGATCCGGCACAGTGTCCTCTATCCGTAGGGGCCCGCTTCGCCATTCATTACGGGACACCCTGTATAAGTAGTATATCCGTTGTCTAGCACCCTTAACACAAGTCTAGTTACTTAGCTTGGGGCTAGATGGCGATGTGTGGAATGTCCTGCAATATTTATTCAAATCCACCTACCTAATAGCTTCCCTGTATTCTTGAAGAGCCCACGCTGTGTTTTGTTTAGCATCAGCTACCTTAGCTACATTATAATGAACTTTAGCACTCAATGGGCAGACAGATAAACCGCTTGTAAATAACTTGTACTCTGTTTGCCATTCTGCAGACCTTTGCCAGGTTCTCAGGGCAAATGTTATGAGTAATAATAGAAATATGCCAATTCCAAACTGAAACAAAAACTTTATAGACTCCATCAGTATGCCTAGCATGAAGACCAAAACACGATACGATAAAGCGATATAATTTTTATCGCAATTTATAATAAAAATTCAACATGGCGGCTTTATCTATCATATTTTGAGAGTTGATGTAGTTATATCGCGTGATATCGCTTTATCGTATCGTGTTTTGGTCTTCATGCTAGGCAGGCTGATGATGAATTTATCAACTGGCAGAATCTGGAATCTGAAAAGGCTGGAATCGACCTAATATAGGTCGATCTTTATAAAGGGGAATATCAGAAAGTATTAAACCGATTTTTATGCTATACTAGCGACCCGCTCCGGCTTCGCACGGCTATATTATGCATGTATTATACATATAAACCTTCCTCTTGAATCACTATATCTATTAAAAAAAACCGCATCAAAATCCGTAGCGTAGTTTTAAAGATCTAAGCATACAAAGGGACATAGGGACGGCGAAAAGTGACTTTACTTTATCCTATGTAGTGAAGCTATGTTCATTCTTGATAATATCAAAGAATAACATAAGTTATTATATTTTATCTGAATTTATGATTAACCATATTTTTATACTGAAAATATTCTTATTAGTACAATTTGGAATAAGCACTATTTTACCCCTTATTAATAAAAATGGCAGACTGTATACCTTTTGGACTACCTACCAATACCATATTGTTTCTAAAATTACTATTATTGGATTGTTGTCATTCTAATAATCCCATGAGTAAACTTGCAACTAGAGTTCCTACTCGAGTTGCATCGGTGTTGTTGTTGTGAGTATTAACTCTTTCAAGCAGTATTCTAAGGTCCTCCTTAGAATATTGCTCGAGGTGAAAACATTCTAACCATAGCACCTTTAGAGCTCTACAGTGTCACTGCATTTTTTTCCTGATTGTAATGTTTAGATAAAGGTCCTTATAACTAAAACAATGTACAGTCGGCTGCATAATTGCAGCCCCCGTTCAAAAATTACTAATATTGGAATGTTTAATTCTAATAATTTTTGTTTGATTAATTGATGAGCTAGAAGACTTTAAACTTCAACTAGAACGTGTCTAGAATTTTGCTTGTGTTAAAAACATTCTTATAACAACCGTTTTGGAGCTCTACGATGGGTCTGCAGTTATGCAGTTGTGTGCAGTTGTGCATCCTTATGTGTATTAATGTACTTTTAATATATCTTGTAGAGTTATTTACCTTTCTAAACTTTATCCTTTGTACAATCTGTTCATAGCCAATAGAAATAAGCAAGCAATAGCCTGCTGAAGGAATGTACAATACTCTCTCTGCAATCACAAATCCAACTGGATAGAATATATTGGCAGCAGGTAGAAATGGAATAGCTATGAGTAATACTGCCAGGGCTATATGTCTGAAAAAAAAAAAAATTATAATTAATTTTTATTTTGTCAGTCTCTTGTACTTTTTATAAAACTAGCAGCGCTCCGCGGTTTCACCCGCGTAATTCCCGATCCGGTGGGAATATCGAGATAAAAAGTAGCCTATGTTGTTCTTAATGAATCAATGTATCCTCACACCGAATTCATCAAAATCTGTTCAGTAGTTTCAGAGCCTATTCATTACAAACAAACAAAAAATCTTTCCTCTTTATAATATTAGTGTAGATAGATGTAGACTAGCTGAATGAACATCGCGGTTTTAGCTGCGTTTGTTTGTTACGATACCTTATTTTATCCAATATTTTTTGTGCACACAGCAATTTGTAATAAACATAAGTACAGACTGATAAGCTTTTTTGTTTCATGTTATTAATGAAGTAGATAAATTAGTAGAATTAAGTATAGTACCTTCTCACTTTATAATTAGTAAAAGTCTTCAATATCAAAAATCCATACAAATACATTAAAAGTACAAAGATGACTCTGCAATCAGTGATGTCTTCAATTAGAGGTATGCAGCCCATTGACCAATCGTAGCAAAGCCATTGCGGCCATATCAGTATAAGGAAATTTAGGAAGTAAATATAGTTGTAAGTTGACACCTGTAATGTAAAAAAATTGGTGACAGACTGACAAGAAAGTGATCTTATAAGGGTTCCTTTTTTTACCCTTTTGAGGTACGAAACCCTAAAAAGAATTCAAAACCAGGCAGGAATTTTAAGAAGTTAATTAAATAATATATCTGTAGTCTGTTGTGAGTGGCAAAGACTTATGGAACCAGTCTACTAATAGAAAGACAAATTATGGAATTTTAAGTTTTTTATTACTTTAGTATACAAATAGGGTGTACCAATGAGGCATAACCCATTTCATCAAAAAGGCATTTTTCAATGTTCAAAATAATCTACTTAGGATTTCTTTCCAACATGGAAAGTCTAGGTATACAATACTTAATACAAAAAGTTATTTAGTAATTGAAATAAAGTTTTTTATACTTGCCTTAGTAACAATACTGTTAGAAAATGCTGCAGGGTTATCAATAGCTTTAAACTCTGGCTTTGCTTGTCCCATCACAGCCCATCTCCCATACAATAAAAATATTACAGCCACCATTAAAGATACTATTCGAAACACAACAATATCACATATTTTGATGTCAGTTTTTCTATTTTCCAGTGTTTTTTTATGTTCGAATTTGGATAAAACTTCATATATTATGCAGAATCCCTGTAAAAATAATTTCCGATTCATTGAATAATCATAGTCTAGTTAGTTTTACAGGGCTGTTTCCGCACAAAACTAAACTATGATTATTATATAATAATCATGTTGATAAACCTTACTGATAATATGAATGTAAGTGTGTGTTTGTTTGAAAGCCTTGTAACCAACCTAGGCATATTTAGATGGAATTTAGTATGTGGGGAAGCTGGAGTAACAAAATCAGACAGGCTATTTTTCAGATGATAAATATAACATTCGCCCTTACATCTAATCTGTATCTATACTGATATTATAAATAGAAAGATTTAATTGTTTGTTTGAATTAAATAGGCTCCAAAACTACTGAACGAATTTTGATTAAACTTAGTCCCCCTTATTCCAAAACGAAGTCTAAAAATTAAACTACGTTTAAATGACATTTAAACCATGGACTTAGAAAAACGTTATTAGAAAACAAAGTTTACCGCTAAAACCAGGTTTTTCTGTCCTGTCAAAGTTAAACTGCCGAGCACCCTAGTTTAACTAACTTAGTACGAAGTTTCTAACCTCAAAAAATTAAATTCTGACGTTCACCTTTTCCTTGTTACTCCAATTCTCGCTCCTTTTTAGGGTACCATACCCAAAGGGTAAAAACGGGGCCCTCTTACTAAGACTTCGCTATCCGTCCGTCTTCTGTCCGTCACCAAGCTCTATCTCAAGAACCGTGATAGCTAGAGAGTTGAAATTTTCACAGATTTTAACAACATATTACGTAAACCTACTAAAAACATAAATAAGTAAATATTTTTAGTACGTACTTATGTTCAAAGAGGATATAATCACTACGTTTTCTTATGTTTTTGAGAAATTTAGGTTATTTTCATGTTTACAATTTTTTAGGTAGTATTTTTTTTTATACTTCTAAAGGGGCAGGCAAAAGGCTTAAAGGCTTAACTCGAGCCGCGTTCCGATATACGCTACATAAATTGATGTATTTAAATACAACAACGTAATCGCGAACATAGAATAACAAATACAAGTCACACTATTTCACAATAATTGAACACACAATTTATATTTTTATCACTTTAGTATTCGATTTCTTAAATAAGTTTTTAATATTTACTCACTTACCACCATTTTGTGAAAAGGAACGGTGTTTCGAACGCTGAACGAACAAAAGAATGGTTTGTTTCGAGTTTGCTATCTATTGTCTATGGTTGCGACTAAAACCATGGATCTTCTGGTCCTTGGTCTATTTACTTTTTGTAATAAGAATCAATTTTAAACCAAAACTAACACAAAAACCTAGATCTTTTAGTACAGGTTTAAACTATGGTTTTGCAGTTTTTTTGTAATAAGAGGGAGTATGATTATTCATTTATTCATTGGAAGTAACTTATGCTACTTTTTATTCTGATATCCTCACAGGATCGGGAGTTAAGCGGGTGAAACCGTGGAGTGCTGCTAGTACTGAATATACATAACAATGAATTAAAAGAACTCACCAACACTGTAACACCATTTTCCTTGCACAACATTGAAACTCCAGCCAGTACTACCACTAAAATTATACTTAAAACTACATTCAATTTATTATTAGTCTTGTTACTATAAATTATAAATGCTAAGAAGAAAGTAAGGGCCGCTAACAAGTCAGCTCTACCTACAATCCCTGACACAGCTTCTACATGTACAGGGTGTGAAGCAAACAACAGAGATGAACAAAATGGTACATCTAACCACCAGTTCTTAGATCTTCTCTTTATGACATTCTGAGCACACAACCAGTAAAGTATACAGTTTATTATGTGAATAAATAAATTGGTTATTTTAAAGTGTGATGCTACTAAGATTTTTCCGCTTAGAAGGTAGTTTAATCTGAAACAATAAGGGAATAAATTGAACTAAATAAGCCTTTTATGTTTTTATTAATTTGATAATTGGTCTAATTGACCGAACGAGCGAAGCGAGAGAGGTCTAGTGTTGAGAAGGGTCGGTCGCTCGTATGTTTGTATGTTTGTATGTTTGTTCGACGATAACTTGAGTACCGTTGCTCTGATCTTCATGATTTTTGGTATACAAGTAGTTGAGGTCCATAGAATTTTTAAGTTCGAACATGAGCAGGATCGGTCAGGGGGTTACGGAGATAGGGATCCAAAAGGGGATCTACCTATATGGCACACAAACTATACTGCAAATATACCCGAGTGGGGTATCAAATGAAAGGGCGTAACTTCGGTGACAATAATATGGTACCATGGAACTGATCTGATGATAGAGCTGGAGGGAATCTGCAGGAATTATCTCATTATCCATACTTCATAGTTCATTCATTCAAACTACTCGTCAAGAATCGCCTTGACGAGTAGTTTGTCTTTCAATGGTAACCAGGGTCTGATGATGGAACTGGAAGGTGGTCATAGGAACTTCGCAATGAAACGACACAACCCCATCGAGTTTGGGCTCGTTAGAATCGTCTTGACAAGAAGTTTGTCTTTCAATGGTGACCAGGGTCTGATGATGGAACTGGAAGGTTGTCATAGGAACTTCGCAATGAAACGACACAACCTCATCGAGTTTGGGCTCGTTAGAATCGTCTTGACGAGTAGTTTGTCTTTCAATGGTGACCAGGGTCTGATGATGGAACTGGAAGGTGGTCATAGGAACTTCGCAATGAAACGACAGAACCCCATCGAGTTTGGGCTCGTTAGAATCGTCTTGACGAGTAGTTTGTCTTTCAATGGTGACCAGGGTCTGATGATGGAACTGAAAGGTGGTCATAGGAACTTCGCAATGAAACGACAGAACCCCATCGAGTTTGGGCTCGTTAGAATCGCCTTGACGGGTAGTTTGTCTTTCAATGGTAACCAGGGTCTGATGATGGAACTGGAAGGTGGTCATAGGAACTTCGCAATGAAACGACACAACCTCATCGAGTTTGGGCTCGTTAGAATCGTCTTGACGAGTAGTTTGTCTTTCAATGGTGACTAGGGTCTGATGATGGAACTGGAAGGTGGTCATAGGAACTTCGCAATGAAACGACACAACCCCATCGAGTTTGGGCTCGTTAGAATCGCCTTGACGGGTAGTTTGTCTTTCAATGGTAACCAGGGTCTGATGATGGAACTGGAAGGTGGTCATAGGAACTTCGCAATGAAACGACACAACCTCATCGAGTTTAGGCTCGTTAGAATCGTCTTGACGAGTAGTTTGTCTTTCAATAGTAACCAGGGTCCGATCTAACATATTAAGTTATCAAAGACCAAAAAGTATAAAATAAATTAATAGAATAAAAAACTAAAAAAAACACGATTTAATAAAAAAAGTTCAACTAAAAAATAGAAAATAAAATCTAATAAATTTGGATTAAGAATATTGTACTTAAATAGTAAGCGTGTTACATTGTGATTGCAAAAGAAAAATAACGAAGGTGTAGCATCACAAATTCACAATGTAACACGCTTACTATTTACAATATTCTTAATCCAAATTTATTTAAATTTAAAATTTATAGAAATTTATTACTTTGCCCCAAATCGTCCGAACTCTCTTTGCTTCATTTCCTATAATTATTTATTTCATAATCATGGGCTGTTTTACAATAATAGTGGTGGATAGTATTAAATAGTAGGAATGTTCGGTTCTAGCCGATCTAGAGACTCTGATAATTATAAAATTTGTGACTGATTTTTTTATAATTTTTATTGACTTGTTATATTTTAGTTTAGGGACTTATTACAGGACATATTGGCCTCAAACTTCTCTAATATATTCTCGTTCTCGAGCTTGTCTTTTCGTTTCCTCTTACGTAACATTATGATAAGTAGATACATAAGGAAGGAAGGAAAGGAATTACTATCTTCTGGATATTATGTTGGACACATTCAAAATGTCTTGAGTAAAAATAAAGAGTCAACGGATGTCCAGGGTGTGATGGCCTATGCTTTTAGAACTTAACAACAACAACAAGTTATGCCTATCGTGTTTGGATTCTCTAAATCATCCAATGTCAGATAATAGCGATACTAGGCACCTATCATTCAAATAAGATAGACCTGTCGTATTTGGAGTCTTTCGTCGTTATATTATACATTTTAGTACTTTACGCTGAAATATAATAAACGCTGAAAAAAACTCGTGAGGTCTCAGTTCGGGGCGAACTACTAGTTATTTTGATAGTGGATTATGACACTATTTCCTTACCTAAACGATAGTATTGTAAGTGGTCGATAAGATTTATGACTCAGATTGCTTTTTATACCCGTTCCCCAAAAGTCATTGTGAAATGGAGCAGTCCAGGAATCGCTGATAACGTCTTTATTCTTCAAAATAGCTTCGGAGTCGTCGAATACGAAGTCTCCGTCTAAACCTGACATGATATACGGAAGACTCGATAAACAGATGATACTTAAGATTTTGTACCACATTTTAAAGTTCAACATGTTTTAAATTTATCTTTTATTTCAATAAAGTAATAAATTAAACTTGCAAAAACTCTATCACTTCATGAAAACAAACAAAATCAGTGAAAAATGAATGACAATTGACTTGACATTGACGTTTTTGTTTTTTATACGTAGATCCTGGAAAAGGCGCCCTACAGCTACATTCTTCGGCTACATTTTTGTCGTACCGGGGCGGCGGCGCGGGGACGAGACGACGGGCGTTCCATCCGCCTGTGATGCAGGTGGTTGCGGGTTTGACTCACAACGTTTGTATTATTTGTAAGTACCTATTCACAAAAGAAAAGTTAATTTATATTTTATGCAATATTTAATATTTACGACGAGGCTGTATAAGTTAAAAATGATTTGACTTGCTGTTTGGCGTTGGGAGTTATAAAAAAAGTTATTTTTAAAAATGTATGTTTTGCAAAAATAACTTTAGTAAAAAATATTTACTTACTGAATAAATCTAGATTTTATAAAGTTTGTCTTAAAAATGAACAAATATACGGGTTTCACTTTGTTATGTATTATGATACCTATTCTATGTGATGCAGAAGAAATAGACTTTTGTTCCAAAGAAGATACGAGCTGCACCGGTGACAAAAATCACAACAAATACAGCAAAGGTACGTAATACATCATAAAATCTTTACTTTGTAGTTCCTTTGACCATTTAGAAAGTGTTATGTTAACAGAATCCAATGAATTGTTTGAAAAATTAAAACTGAAAATAAGCTCTTCATTGGAAAAGTACAAGCCTTGTATATCGGCTAATTGTAGTTGTCACAAGTCTGTGATAGAATCTGACTTGGCGCCATACAGAGATGGGATTACTAAGGATCTATTTGACTTAGCTGCACCAAAGGGGACAAAGTATCAGGTAACTTAATTGTACCCCATTTTGTTTTCATTAGAAACTTGCCTATGGTTTTAATTCCTCATATTTTGTGTTTTCAGATAATACAAGGCAAGTTATACAGGGAGAATGATTGCCACTTCCCAGCTCGTTGTGCTGGGATCGAACACTATCTAAAAATATTGGCCCCTAAACTGTCAGATGTAGAGTTCGCTGTAAACACAAGGGATTGGCCTCAAATGAACCGAGCTTGGGGTCATCAGAAGGCGCCTGTGTTTTCCTTCAGTAAGGTTCTTATCACATAAGTTAACTTTTCATGCTTTCTATGCACATGCATGTTGTGTTGCCCTAGTAGTACTTATACCAATTTGTATATAGAATATTTACTGCAACTAGGTCTCTTAGACCTTTTTGAATGGCTAATAAGTCTATAATAGGGCATAAGTCCTTGTAGGTGGAGTACGATTCCATACCTTTGTACTATGTGCTAAAAGGACCTATGTACAATACCATTATATTAGTATTACACTAGCAGTGTTAGTTAAGTCTTACAGATACCACGCAATCCTATTAGAATTTAATAAAATATACATCTACATCATGGATAGAATCGCAGTGTAAATTCCAGCAGTTACAGCTTTGCATTGCTCATTATAAAAGTAAAAAATGTTTAATTATTAATTTATTTATTTCAGACAAATGATTACTATGATATTATGTATCCAGCATGGAGTTTCTGGGAGGGAGGTCCTGCTATAACATTGTACCCTATGGGGATAGGTCGCTGGGACCAACATCGGATCAGCATTTCTAAAGCTGCAGAGAAGTAAGATGAGAACACTTGGTATTTTATATAATGAACTAATATGTTAATGAACTTTTTAAACTTACATGATTTGTATTCATAGTAATTATTTTCCCAGGTCTTAATCACTTATTTATTTATTTTTCTCTTACCTTGGCGTTTCGACTATGTTACAATAGTCATGGTTGCGAGGAGACATATATTATGTTAATGATCTTCTGTTTTTACCTGTTTCTGATCCTGTGGGAATCTACTCTAATGTTATAAAGAGGAAAGATTTTTGTTTGTAAGGAATAGGCTTCGAAACTACTGAACCGGTTTTGAAACATTAGATAAGGTCTGTCTACCTGACTAAATATTGTTGAAATTGTTGTTTTGGACCATGTAGTTTTACAACCCAAGGAGAAAATAGAAAAAGTAGTTAGTGATAGTAGTTTTTGTTTTTGTTGAAATCTAATGATTAATTAAAATCTTCAATTTCTTTCAGATGGCCATGGGACAAGAAACAATCAAAAGTATTTTTCCGTGGGTCACGGACAAGTGAAGAGAGAGATCCACTTGTGCTGTTATCTCGTTCATTTCCTAAACTTGTTGATGCCCAGTACACTAAAAATCAAGCATGGAAATCGGATAAAGTAAGTTGGTTATTTACCTGAATCACTACATAGTATAAAACAAAGTCGCTTTCTCTGTCCCTATGTCCCTATATCCATTTGTATGCTTAAATCTTTAAAACTACGCAACGGATTTTGATGCGGTTTTTTAATAGATAGAGTGATTCAAGAGGAAGGTTTATATGTATAATACATGCATAATATATCCGTGCGAAGCCGGGGCGGGTCGCTAGTTCTATATAAATATAGGTAAGTATAAGCAGGCACTGAGATATTATTTTGTTTTAGGACACCCTCTATGCCCCACCAGCTTCAGAAGTATCATTTGAAGACCACTGTCAGTACAAATATCTTTTCAACTATAGAGGAGTGGCTGCTAGCTTTCGTTTCAAGCATTTATTCTTATGTAAATCTCTCGTATTTCATGTAGGAAATGATTGGCTTGAATTCTTTTACCCATCTCTAATACCCTGGGTTCATTATGTACCAATTAGTCCTTCAGCTACTAAAGAAGAAATCAAAGAGTACATTCAGTTTTTCCAAGAAAATGATAGTTTGTCTAAAGAGATAGCTGAAAGAGGATTTCAGCATATTTGGGATAATCTAACAGATAAAGATGTGAAATGTTATTGGAGAAAATTGTTAAGAAAATATACAAAACTGGTGAAATATGATGTAAGGAGGGATGAAAATCTCATAGAAATTAAGTAGAAAATGGAATGTCCAAACAATAAAGTGGAGATTGAGGTTTGTATTTTTTGTTTTATTTAATACTAGTTGTCCCGGCAAACGTTGTTTTGCCATATAAAAAAAATGTAATAAATGAAGAACCGCTCGACCGATTTTGTGCAAACTTCACATAACCAGAATATATAATAGTGTAGCATACTTTTATCCCGATATTCCCACGGGATCGGGACTGATGCGGGCTTATATGGCTTATATAATTTGTATATTTAATTTCACCCGCGTAAGTCCCGATCTCTAAGCTACCTCTCCATCAATTTTCAGCCAAATCAGTTCAGCCGTTCTGGAGTTATAAATAGTGTAACTAACACGACTTTCTTTTTTATATAAAGATTTAAGTGTCCTTTAACAGGCCCATTACTTCATACTTTAGGTGCGAAGTTGCAAGTTATGGGTGGGCCTCACAGGTGGGCCCCTTCTTAGGTAATACCTCAATGCCGAGTATCAGAATATTAAAAAACTAAAAGAGATTTTAAGTAGTAAAATATTTTTATTCTTCGTGATTCAGCTTATATCATAATATTGTAGAATATTCATCTTTTAATAACTTATAAGGTTATTGAAACACTGGGTATTGTTTTTATACTCATCCAATTTGTCTGGTCAGTCTTCATTTCCATACCACATCAGTCTCAACTGAACTTCAGACAATTTTGCAAATCAGCTTATAATGTCTCATGCAGAATATTAAGTCACTCATTCAACGGAAATTCTATTTCCGTGCGCTATGGAAATAATGAGAAATAATATCACAGAAAGTTTAAAATTAACATTTCTATGAGATGGACACAATCTCCTTTCGACTCTCGATACATACACAAAAAATGGACTAAAATCTTCATTCTCAAAAATTGTCTAATGTAGAATATAATATACTTAGTAGGTACCTTAAAATGTATACATAAATGGTATAAAATGCGACAACTTTGTACCTAATATGAATATTGTGCATTTTGACTACTAAATCTCAAGTAGCAAATTTCCTAAATCTTTTAACTATTTACTTAGAAAGTTTGCGTTCTAGAGTTTCGGCAATGGCTTCCAAGAAGTCCTCAGTGTGTAAAAACATTCCTTCCTTAGTGTTGGCCATTCCGTGGATGCATATCACCAAATCCTTGGTCATCTTGCCGCTGTCGATACATTCGACGCAAGCCTGAAAACACAAAGATAAAGCAAAGTAAGCCTATTTGACGACCCAGTTGGCACAGTGGTCACTATGCCGGACTGCCGAACACAGGTTGCGGGTTCGATTCCCGCCTCAGACAAGTATTTATGCTTAGATATTTGTCTGTGGTCTGGTTGTTTCTATGTATTATAAGTAAAGTATATATTTACAAAAACAAAGTATATAAGTAGGTATATCCGTTGTCTAGCACCCATAACACAAGTCTGGTTACTTAGCTTGGGGCTAGATGGCGATGTGTGAAATGTCCTGTACTTAATATTTATTTATTATTTACTACCCATAATAAGGCACGAGTCGGCAAACCCACAATCCAGAGGGGCATGCGGATTGTCTCATAGCAGCTATTACAAGTGAACTCTATGACTTACAACATTTAGTTGTTACGTTACGTAACTCTATCTTTGACAAATATTTCTAATTTTATATCTAAGTTATCAAAATTTATCAGATTATATCGAATTCAATAGATGTGCAAGGTGTGATAAGAAATGCGTTAGCTGCCAATTTACGGCAAGATAGGAAAGTAGACTAAGATAAATAAAAGTCACGTCGCGATATGCCTATCGCACAACTGTGAAATTACAGATTTTGTGAGGCCCAAAACGATGTTATCAATCGTAAGCCGCTTTCGAAATGAAGCATACTGATATCAAATAGCGCCATTCATTTAGGCGCAGTCAGAATTATCAATGTAGAATGCGCCGATTAAACGTTAATTTGATTGAGTAAAATTACTTATCAAAAAAACCTTGATACCTATGTTAACTTAGGGGGTTTTCTAGATAGATAAGATAATATATCGTACCTCCTCAAGAGCATTAGCAAAGCGTTCTAGTTCAGGTGTTCCGTCGAGTTTAGCGCGATGAATGAGTCCTCTAGTCCAGGCATAGATGGAAGCTACTGGGTTGGTGGATGTAGGTTTGCCCTGCTGATGCATGCGGTAGTGCCGCGTCACTGTGCCGTGCGCTGCTTCCGATTCAACCGTGCGTCCGTCCGGGCACATCAGCACTGATGTCATCATACCAAGGGATCCGTAACCCTGGAAATAGAAGTATTAGAATTATTCTCTCCGTCCGTAGCGTCGTAATTGGATATGCGAACCTCCAAGCAGTACATAACTACGTACGTAGACCAACAGTAAGGGCACTGCTAATCAGTTCCATCCTATCAGGGATCGAGTTTTTATATGATCTATTTCTGGCTGACATTCTTACATGTTATTTTGTTGTTTCTTGCGTATTTCACACCATGCCTTTAAGCTAAATGTGTGCCTATTGTCTATAGAAACAGTGTGTAAAAAATATCCACTATTTCGGTCTGCAAGCTTATTAATATTCTGATCGTTTGAATTATCATTGCTCCTACTTGCATTGCATACCTAGTGTGACGTCAAGAAGAATATATTTATAGACGTGATTTGAATTTAAGTACCTATTACCTACTAATAAATTCAAGTGAGTAAATTAATTTACCGCCATTTATTGCGGCGTAAATAAATTGTGTAATATCTATTGCCAGTATCTCGTCTTGTCAGTGTTAACTATTCAACCGATTTGGATGAAACTTCCATTCTTTTCGTCTTTGTCTTTTACCTGTGCGACGACATCAGACTGCACGTCTCCATCATAGTTCTTGCAAGCCCACACAAAACCGCCGGCGCTCTTCATGGCTTGTGCCACCATGTCGTCGATCAGTCTGTGCTCGTACCATATCTTCGCATCTTCGAACTTCTTCTTGTAATCACTGTCAAAAAACACGATGATTATCAGTCTGTACAACGCACAGCCGAAGCCAATTGGTGTAAAAAGAAGAATATTACCTATTGACAAATAAATTATTACCACGTGATTGAGATTCCTTTATGATAATTGACAATGAAATTTTGCGTGGCACAGTTACAAATATCCTTTGAAAGCTAAATAATTGCTTGAACTACCTGCATAATCCGCAATACCCGTTCCCAAACCGAACCGGACCATAAAAAGGTATTGAAATTCTCAAAAGTGTTAGTTACCGGTTATGGATGGCACTGACCTCTGATATATCTCCTCAAAAATGTCCTTGAAGCGCCCGTCGTATCTCTTGAGAATTGTGTTCTTTGTCGACAGGTAGAGAGGCCATTTCTTTTGCAATGCAACCTGGGAATACCATTGTGATTGTAATCTTTGTTTTCTATTGATACATCTGTAGGTAGAGCATACCTTCGGTAAGTAAATCTTACCTGGAAACTAGAGTGTGCAAACGAACGAATGGACTCATCCGTATTGTACATGCCCATAGCAACGCCTGGAACTTTGAAATCGTACAAAAGGCGCTTCTCGACCGAGCCATCTTGTCCCGTAAAAACAAGTTCCACCTGAAAATTATTATTTCATTTAGTTTGCTTCAGAAATTGTAACGTCTCGTAGTAAAATTACCAAAAGAAGAAATATCTTATGTTAATTTGACATTATTATATTTTAAGTTTTTTATCACCTCGTTCTGTCAACAGCCTTAGATAACATTTAATATTTTCATTAGAAGTAACATTCTACAAGGTCAACTATTAGGTAATTGCCTCGATTTCTAAATTAGCAGGATCTCAAACTCATCTTATTGAGATCAATAAACTTGTTTCACTAAAACTTACTTTTCCCGGTTGGGAAACAACGAAGTCCTGAGCTTTGTATTGGTCTCCGTGCGCATGTCGTCCGATGACCATGGGTTGGATCCATCCCGGGACCAGCCGGGGAATACTCTTGCATAGAATCGGCTCTCGGAATACTGTTCCTCCGAGAATGTTTCGGATAGTCCCGTTTGGGCTCAGCCACATTTTCTTTAGTTTGAACTCTAAAATATAATGAATTATTAATATTTTATATAACATGATAGCCTCAGAAATAAACATAAGCACAATATTTGCATGCCTCAAGTTAACAATACTATGTATCATAGAAGCTCTTATATTACCGCAATAAAGGTTTACAATGCTCTCCCAACAGACCTAAAAGCTCTACATAATAATAATATATTTAAGTCCAAATTAAAAAAATGGCTCATTGAAAAAACCTTATATAGTCTGTCTGAATTTTATGAAGAAACGAAGGTAGGGTAAGCAGTACAATGATTGGCAGTTTAAGGAGAACCTTGACTTTTAACGATTCTTACTCTAAAATAAGGTTAAAATCAAAAAAACATTTGTCTTTAAGTTGTTCCCCGATTCAAGGTGTTTATTTATTTAATAACTATAAGAACCTATTTCATTGTTTTTAATATTTTAATGTATAAAACATAAAAGAGGAACCAAAAGTACAATCATTGGCCTTGGTGTATAGAAATTGGCATACCAAAAGTATAATGACTGGCATGTCAATCATTGTACTTTGCGTTTATTAGCACTGCCAATTTTAATACCAAGTTAGGGCCAATCATTATACAAATGCATTATAAAAATCGATAGTGATGTGCAGGATGTTGCCTTTTTATGTTTATCGAGCTCACGCCAATATGTAGGTAGGTATAGGTACAA
This sequence comes from Idaea aversata, assembly GCA_907269075.1. NCBI lineage: Eukaryota > Metazoa > Arthropoda > Insecta > Lepidoptera > Geometridae > Idaea > Idaea aversata. Next base: position 9,727,849 of record OU026084.1, read on the forward strand.
TAAAACAAAATTTAGTTATAGATAAGTAGGTAGGTGTCTTATTAATTAGGTAGGAGTTTAACTTACATAATAATTATACTAAGTATCACAATCAACGAGATATTCAGTCAAACAACAGAAAATATAAATATGTTATAATATAAATGTAAATATAAATATATATATAAATAAAAATAAATAAAAATAAAAATATATATATAAATGTTTGAGGTTATGTTCACTAAAAAAACAGCTGTTTCGTAGAGTTAAAGGTTTACTTGTTTATTGAGTTTGGACCACTGTTCTAAACATTCAACGTCTCTTTTTCCAAAAATCTACCGCTAACACACATTTATTAATAAAGGGGGAGTCTATATTTCCAAAAAACTTAACAAAGAAAAGTTCGAATTTTCAACAGTCGTAGAACAAAAGTTATTTGCCTAGACTTATAGGTAGAATTATAGGTAGAATGTTATTAATAAATGTGTGTTAGCGGTGGATTTTCTACTTACCTACCTACATTTTCATTAAACTTAATATCGACATCGGTACATCACTACATCTTTTAAAACAATTAATACAAAGATTGGCACAGGTAAAAGTATAATGATTAACATGGCCAATGACGAAAAAGTATAATGATTGGCCCTGCCAGAATCTAGTTACAGTGGTTTTATGACATGTGAATCAAACATAAATTTATTAGAAGTTGCCAATAGCTTAAAATAAAAAAATATAATAAAAAAATTAATTTAAAGCAATTATTATAATCATTGACATCGATGCCAATCACTAATCTTTCATATGAGCCATGGGTACTATCCTTGGCATACCATTTTCTAGGTTATCTTTAGTATTTTTGCATCAATTAAGCTATTTAAACCTAATTTTAATCGTAATTAACATATATAAATACATATCTTGCAATTTAAACAACAAGAAACCTACTAAATATCAATGTAAAAGTACTTACTTCTTATGATTTTTGTAACCAAACCCACACTTTCTCGTAGTCCCTCAGAAAAGTACAATTTCGAGTGTTGCTAGATATTGAATTAGAAAACGAACAATTACATTTTATAGAGTTGCCAACACAGAAAATTATAAATATTTTTTCAAACGTCATACGCACCTACAAACCATAATACATGGATAAAACAGTCAAGAGGCCAATCATTCAGGGGGGGCCAACATTAGTGCTGCTTACCCTATATTTTTAAATTGCCTACCTACGTTTAATATTATAAAATTATTCATTTAGTATATAAGTTTAATATATTGCATGCCTGTAATGGGTAAGTTATTGTTACTTAATTTAAGCCTATTTTAAGATCCTTGTGTACATAACTTTGCAATAAATGTCTTGATTTCTTGATTTCTTGATTTCTTGATTTCTTGAAGTTAAACAGGGATTAAGTACCTATGTAGCTATGATGCGGTTTAAAGTGTGTTATTTGCATTTTAAGAGCAAAGGGTACCGGGGGCTTTCTCCATACAAACTATTACAAACGTAGTCGACTAGCGACTGTTTTCTCCCTGGTTAATGACACTATAGCAAATATTTTTTTTGGTGCATAAAACTTATAACTGCCATGACCATGCCCATATATTTTTCTATGATAATTAGAAAATGAAAAAAAGAATCAAAAAATAGGGGCATAGTCATGCCAGTTATAGGTTTTATGGCACAAAAATATTTGTGCTAATGTCATTATCCAGGGAGGAAACAGTCGACTACGTTTGTATGGAGAGAGCGCAGGTACCCTTTCACCTTAAGCCTACCCAAGTTACGGGAGCAATACGTTAGTGACACCATAGTCATATTACTATTATTATGGTTAGAGTCATAGCTCAATATCAGGTGGACTATCTGCTCGTTCTATCAGTTTCACAAAGAAGGCTGAATGATGTAGGTATGGGTGTTTTAATTTTGCACTTACCCTCAACTCTTTGTTCATCAGGGGTGATGGTGGCACACTTGATTCCGACGTTATGCTTCAGTATAGCATGAGCCGAGTCTATGGTTACTTGGTCGTCGGTGGCATCGCGGTGCGGTAGACCCAAGTCGAAGTAAAGGCAGTCCAACTAGGAAACATAAATCGGTAAGTCTTGGGGTAGCCACACAACTTTTATATTAGGTAATAATATTAAGCCTTTACATTTAATCTAGATGATTCATACAGCGCGCCAGTAACTTTAATTCATGTTATTCTGAGTGCCCGCGCCGTATTGCTTAGGACATGTATCGTGTCCAGAGGAAAAACTCGTCGATATGATGTCGATATGTGTGGAGCCAACTGCAGCAGCAGATTTCCGATTTGACGATGTTTTTCCTTCACCGTAAGAGCAATGTTAAAAGCGCATAAGTACCTAAGTACTATACATTTTTCGTAAGAAAACTCCGGAATTCGAACCCACGAACTTCGGAATAAAAGTCGAGGTATTTACCACTGGGCCTACACCGCTCTTATATAGTAATTATTTTCCCGGGTCTTAATCGCGTATTTTTTGTTTTTTATTTCTCTATAAAAAACAAAAAATACGCGATTAAGACCCGGGAGAATAATTACTATGAATACAAATCGTGTGAGTTTAAAAAACCGCTCTTATATATTAGGTACTCTGTAAGCTATTGTGCGTCTCGATCAGTTTTATTTAGAGGCATCATCTTTCTAAACTTGTTCAGTTTTTAACCCCCGACGCAAAAACGACGGGGTGTTATAAGTTTGACGTGTCTCTCTCTCTCTCTGTGTGTGTGTGTGTCTGTCTGTCTGTGGCATCGTAGCTCCCCAACGGATGAACCGATTTTGATTTAGTTTTGTTTTTATGAAATTTGTTTATGAGTCGATTTAATACGGCAGCCTAGAGTGTCTTACAAGGTTACATTGAATAGTGCCGACAGTTTCGGACCTTATCACGCATTGAATAAGCTAAACATGATTTCTGAGTTTCATTAGCGAACCGTCACAGAATAAAAATAGTCCTGCAGTGATCAATTTATATTTTTCCATTCATAACTTTATCATATATTTTTTATCACACGAAGATAGGTAGGTAATAAAACCAAAGTGAGTGCCTACTTAATTGTGTAGTGGGAAAACCTTTAAAATGGTCTAGAAAATGTTAGACAAACATGTTATTAACTTTTATCAGAGTGTGAATACGTTTAAATGTGAAGAAATAGGTACCTACGTATTGTGACAATTAGTATGTAATAGTGATGCTGATAACAGAAATAGCAACGCCATTGACCTACTGATAGTAATAATTTACTCTTTTCAACAACAATATTAAACCTTACTATCGTAAGTTCAATAGAATTTTAATTTGTTTTGATAACAATAATATCAAAGATTTTCAGTTCATACTAATATTATAAAGCTGAAGAGTTTGTTTGTTTGTTTGAACGCGCTAATCTCGGGAAATACTGATTCGAATTGAAAAAATAGTTTTGGGTTGGATAGTCCATTTATCGAGGAAGGCTATAAATAGGCTAGTTTTTATCCCGATATGCCCATGGGATCGGGAGTTACGCGGGTGAAACCGTGAAGTCGTCTAATATTTAGAAAATGAAGCAATAACAAACTGGTTGCTTTAAAAGCATTGTACATAGAAATTGTACACAGTCCATTTTATACAGTCCATAAAGATAAAAGATAATTTGGTTTCCATCAATAGAGTAGGTACATCTACATAGTAGGTACTACTTACCTACCGACCATATTTTTTCCGCGAAACCATAAAACGTCCTATGCCTACATAGTAAAAGGGGCCATGTGGTTTTGGTGTTAGATTGTTTAAAAATTCTATAGAGTTGTTTGAAGTGATTTATTGCAATAAAGATCGATTCGCAAATAGATTGAAAGGTATTTGATTGAGGCCCCAATAAAACTATATGTAAGTTGTTTGTAGTAGGAGAGACGATCCATAAAACAGCATCCCAAAAATTTGTCTCTATTTTGAACTCCCTCTAATATTGTTACTCATTTTCTCGTTTATTTTGGACACCTATGAGTAGTTACTTAATATTTTAATGATTTAAAACTTTTTATTGTAAATGAAGTCAGGTAAAAATGATGGGTTTGCTCTCCCTTTTTTTTTGGGTCCCGTCCCAATCACATGGTTGATTTTTTGCGGATTTAAAGGCTTTTGTGTTTTTTTTTGACGTCTGTAGAAACGCTGTTACGGCCACGGGTAAGCTCGTCAAAAATTAAAAGTAATAATTCTACTAACCTTGACGTACGGGAATATGAGCCTTTCTTTTATTTTAGCCCAAATTATTCTAGTCATCTCGTCACCGTCCATTTCCACAACAGGATTTTTAGCCACAACTCTTTTAGCTGATCCATCTGTATGATAAGAAAATTCAAATATTTAGTGGATAAAAATCAATAAAAAAAATATTTTCCTCCTAAAAACTTTCTAAAAAATAAAAATTTCAGTTTATTGGACAAAGTTTTCAGCAATGCAGTCCATAACATTTAGCAAGTAGGTATTGGTTTTATTTATCATGGAAATACCTAATTGGTTGACGGGTAATTACTGCTGTACTAAGTATATTTTTTTAATGGTGGGTAGTTAACTATTTCTGAAGTAAAACAATGGGTATTGAAGATGTCAACAAACAAATAAAGACGACAGCGCATTACGTACCCTCAAATTGTTCCTGATTACCCAATTATAAAAGTTGGACTTTGTACAGTTTCAGTCAATTTCAGTTAAGACTTTAATTTAGACAATTAAACACCAATTAAAGAATAAAATCTATCAGCAGATGACTAAATTTGAAAAACGATCGCGTATCAAAACGTGTAATGAAATCCTTACGAACCTGACATCCTAAATTACCTAACCAACAAATTATGAATGAAAATGTACTCACAATTTCTTCTAATAATTCCAATCTCCGCCACAGTCTTTAATAATTGCCTCGCATTTGTCCCGGCCATGTTTTATTTGACGTGGCGTTTTATTTTAATTATTTCTCACCCGTGCACGCGGACAATACAACCCTACAAGTGGCACAAGCAAAGATCAGCTGCTGCCTGACTGAAGCCAGACGAACGAGCTAAAGTGAGAAGCGATTGTGCGACTGTGACAGACTGAAACAGCGAATGAACCCTGCGTAATTTTACGACGCATCGACACAGTGAAATGTACTTGCTACGATAGTAGGACAACTATCGAAGTACCGACTACAGGACAAAAACTAGCGGAAGATTGTAGTTTAGCATGTGGTTTAGTTAAGATTGTTACGTCTGTTATTTTGTTGTGTTACCATGGTAACATAATAGGCATTTACAAAGCTGCGAACATCAAAAAACTATTGCATAGTTTTGTACAGTCGTACCATATACGTTAAGCGAACGCTCGGCCGAGCTACATGGTAGGCGGAGTGGGGGGGTGTTAGGTTTTATTTTCGTTACGGAATTTCTGGATTCGGTCGCCGCGCTCAAAGCCCGCGATAAAAGCTATGCAATAGCTTAAATTACAACGATAAATAAATTCTTAATTGTAAACACCATTTTTATTACATAACTAAAATAAATTAGGTTAGGGTTTTAGGTTTTTTTTTTCGTTACGGAATTTCTTGATTCGGTCGCCGCGCTCAAAGCCCGTGATAACAGCTATGCAATAGCTTAAAAACAAAGCTTAAGTCTAGATAATATGTTTTTGCAATCGTTATATTTTTGAGGAGTTGTGTCGTTATTAATCATTAAATTAAACTCATTAATAAATTAGTTTGTTTATTGTAAATGTGTTATTGTACATGTAGCAATATTAGAACGTTATCCTTCTGTCTTGGTTAACTGTGTCACCCATATGCTGTGGGTTTGCGCCCCTCTCCCCTCTCTTCGTCTCGACCGCCGAGAGAAACCCCGCCCCTACCAAGATAAGTTGCCGGCCGGCTGCCGGTTGCCATACGTGTGTGTGTTTTGAATTTTGTGTTGTGTGCGGTGCAGCCGGCCACAGCGGCCGAGTAGTCGTCACTAAAACGTAAGTCAATTTAATAATTTTAGACGTCGTGGCTTTATTAACCATAATTTAAACATGAAATATTACCCGTTCGTTACACCACAATACTGTACCTAACCTCTCTCTAAAGACTCCTCGACATTCTCATATCCTTTAATACGGGTACGTTTTGGAAGCTCACTGAACAAAGGACCCTAAACGGTTCAATAATTACCACGATTTCTGAAAGTTGCATTGTTAAACGCTTGGTTAGTGTGTAGTGTAAAAATAAATGCTTGCTCTAAATAATGTCTAATTTTACATACTAACCCGCCTTAGTATGTTCAGAAATGTACCTGAATTAATTATGTAGGTGTACATTAATCATTGTAATAATGAGGAGATAGTATTCGGCCCTGAGATAACTGGCTCAAATAGGTCAACAATTAACACATGTTGCGTGAATGAAAATTTCTTGTTTCGGTAACAAATGCATGTGTATACAGGCTAAATCTGTATCTACTTGTAAAATCAGCCTTATATTTTATTGTTATTTTGTCCACTCATGAGTATCCACTGTGCATGTTATAGATTGAAGATTAGAGTGGCCTCGCACACGAATATAAAATGCCTACTAAAGGTCCTAAAGAGTAACAATGAAAATATTTGAACATAAAAGTTGCCAAATTGGATGCCATTTTACTATTTCTATGCGGACATAAGTTATTGTATTGAAATATTAATACAAATAGAAGTAATACAAAAGTCGTTTTGAACTTTATAAAAATGCGGCCTTCTTAATATTTATTGGGTGCCTATAATAATTGATGCTCGTTAAAGATATAAATAAATTATCTATCGACGACGTCTGTTCTCATTTCTTTCAATAGGTATCGGGCTTCTCTCGACAATTTTAAATATTTTTAATACCTCTATAAACACCAATAATGTTATTTATAAACATTCATTTTATTATTACTCAATGGTTATGTTGAAGTAGGTCTTCAACAGAACATGCCTACGTTATAAAATGAGTTGCAAATAATATGTTTTATTTTATAAAATATATTTTTAGCTATGATTTATGTTATCCTACTTGCATGTCTTGGTCCTAGATCTGGGACATCAAGACTTTTTTACAACAAAATGTAGGTGAAAAAATATATGTAAGTATAAAACATTCAAGATAAGATGTTACCTACGTCAATCTCTAGCCCATTGACTTATTATTACTGTGTTGACGTCTAGGTATGCGGTGGTCCATAAACCTACATACGCAAAAAAATCATAAAGATATTATTAATATTTCGTTGGTTTATTTTTGATTTTTACCTTGGCGAGTTCCTGTAACTGGCTTCTGATGCTTCACTATTTTTTATAAGCTTTTGAACCAACACTTGCACTCAAATTCTTGCACTTGGTCATTAATTTTAAGGGTTTATGTTTGTTACAGTAGTAAATACGTAGGTTTTTACCTTGGCGAGTTCCTGTAACTGGCTTTCTTTCTCTATGTTTAACTAACACTTGCACTCATATTCTTACACTTGGTCATTATTTTTAAAGGCAACGATGTAAATGTTTGTTACAGTAGTAAATAAATAAATAAATAAATAAATAAATATTTCAGGACATATTACACATCGCCATCCAGCCCCAAGCTAAGCAACTTAATGCTTGTGTTATGGGTGCCAGATAACGGATAAACTACTTATATACTTTTTTTTTTTTTTACGTAGATTTTTACCTTAGCAAGTTCCTGTGACTGGCTTTCCGATGCTTCGCTATATTTTATAAGCTTTTGAACCAACACTTGCACTCATATTCTTACACTTGGTCATTATTTTTAAAGGCAACGATGTAAATGTTTGTTACAGTAGTAAATACGTAGATTTTTACCTTAGCAAGTTCCTGTGACTGGCTTTCCGATGCTTCGCTATATTTTATAAGCTTTTGAACCAACACTTGCACTCATATTCTTACACTTGGTCAATATTTTTAAAGGCAACGATGTTAATGTTTGTTACAGTAGTAAATACGTAGATTTTTACCTTGGCAAGTTCCTGTAACTGGCTTTCCGATGCTTCGCTATATTTTATAAGCTTTTGAACCAACACTTGCACTCATGTTCTTGCACTTGGTCATATTTTTAAAGGCAACGATATTTATGTTTGTTACAGTAGTAAATACGTAGATTTTTACCTTGGCGAGTTCGTGTAAATGGCTTTCTGATACTTCACTATGTTTTATAAGCTTTTAAACCAACACTTGCACTCAAATTCTTACACTTGGTCTTTTTAAAGGTAACGATGTTTATGTTTGTTACAGTAGTAAATACGTAGTTACAATGTGCGGGTGTGTTCGTTTGTTACGGGCATGGAAGCCGGTGCCGCTCCGGCTCAACTGCCGGCTCTCCAGCTCCACGTCCGGGGCTCCGCCTACTCCGGGGGTGCCATACAGCAAGCTTAGCGTTGGGATACCTAAGGAGATCTGGCAAGAAGAACGGAGGTAAAAAATCTAGGGACATTATAGCACCTAGGTCATTTGCTAGACAAAATGACTGTTGTTGTAACTATAGCTATTAATATGCTAAGAAGTTAAAATTGTTAAATTTCACTCTGTGGCGTCTGACTGATATGAAGGTAATCATAAAAAGATTCTTTATGTATTTAAAACATGTTTTTTGTATTCGTTTTGGATTAGAAACTTCAAATGTTGGACCCTAACATTTAAGCTGTCATAACTGAACTCTTTTTGGAAAATCTCTGATAACATTTCATTGAAAAGCTGTAAATATCAATTCACCTAATCGGTAGACGCACCACGTGGTACATATTCAGAATGAGAAACAATATCGCACTTAATGAATTAACTTTCAGATATACAAGATCAAACATAACCTTATAATTTTGTTTCAGAGTGGCCGTAGTACCCGCTGTAGTTAGCAAATTAGTCAAGAAAGGGTTTAGCGTTAACGTCGAAGAGAATGCCGGAGCTTTCGCCAACTTTCCTAATAAGGCGTACGAGGAGGCCGGCGCTAAAGTCACCAACTTGAAAGATACATTCCAGTCAAGTCAGTCAATTTACCAATTTACCCATTGGCGTTACTAAAGAGGCAAAAGGGGAGATACTTTATCTATATACATATAAAAATAAATTGCTGTTCGTTTGTCTCGCTAAAATTCGAGAACAGCTGGTCCCATTTAGATGATTTCGGTTTTGAAATGTTTGTCGTAGTCCAGGAAAGGTTTAAACGGTGAGAAAGATCGGACTTACGCGGGTGAAACCGCGGGGCGCAGCTAGTAAATAAATAAATATTGCAGGATATTGCACACATCGCCATCTAGCCCCAAGCTAAGTAACTAGAGTTTTGTTATGGGTGCTAGACAACGGATATACCTACTACTTAAAATACATAGAAACAACCCAGACCACAGACAAATATCTAAGCATAAAGACTTGTCTGAGGCGGGAATGAAACCCGGAACCCTGTGTTTGGCAGTCCGGCATCACCGGCATGGTGACCAATGTGTCAACTGAGTCGTCAAAGATCTTACTCCATAAAGAAACGCGGGCATAATGTTTAAAAATAAATAAAAATGGCCGTTCTAGTCTCTAGTATGCTTCCCTTCTGAATCAATAGCTACGCCCATGGATTTAATAAACTATTGTTCTAAAATACGAGTTAGTAGGTACTTAAGTTGGATATTTATATTTCAGATATTGTATTAAAAGTCCGTCCGTTAGTAAATACAGAACTGGCACATGTGAGGGATGAAGGGACTCTCATATCGTTGTTATATCCGGCACAGAACCAGGATCTTATCAAGAAGCTCGCTGAAAGGAAAGTTAATGCTTTTGGTGAGTAAATTCAAAGACGAAACCATGCTTATATTTTTACATGTAGTAAAGACGGCCGAGCTGAGTCTATTTTTTTTGTATAATATTTATATCGCTTTATTTTGAACTCGTTTAGCACCACCCATAGGAAACATGCAGACTATCCTGCAGCTCAGCTCGCGTCAGCAGGTTGGTAACTCCTGCGGACGCGTGCTGATTTCTGTTGAGATGCGTAGTCATTTGCATTCTGTTGAGATGCGTAGTCATTTGCATTCTGTTGAGATGCGTAGTCATTTGCATTCTGTTGAGATGCGTAGTCATTTGCTTTATTTTTGACTATTTATCAGATTAACTAAAACTCATTGTGTATTTTTATTTCGTTTGCAAGAATAATGAAAATAAGATTAATTTCAGCGATGGATTGCATCCCGCGCATCAGCCGTGCGCAAGCGTTTGACGTTCTAAGTTCGATGGCGAACGTGGCCGGCTATCGCGCCGTCATTGAAGCAGCCGCTAATTTCCCCAGATTCTTCTCTGGTAAGTCTAATAACTTAGAATATTTAAAAGAAACAACCGACGGGGTTTATAAAATTTATAAAATTACTAGCTGTCCCGGCTAACGTTGTTTTGCCCTAAAAATAGATGTTCGATTCTCAGACCTAACTAATATACAAAAAAATTGATAAAAATCGGTTCAGCCCTTTAGGTGGAGTTTGGCAACTAACACCGCGACACGAGAATTTTAAATATATAGTATAGATAAAAAATCTTGATCTCCTTGACTCACAGAGTCAAAGTCATTTTGTTTAAGTGTTACTTTGTGTTGACCTGATGGTAGATACGTCGATATTCAAACCGACGATGGTCGTAGGTTCAACTTCCGACCAAAACTATATGTGCGCTAATTGACATTGCTCATACGGTTATCGTGATGAACTCGCGGCCGAGTTGTGGCGTATTGACGAGTTCTTCCTTATAAGCTCATAGGATAGTAATAGGTTCTGGGCAAGCCTCCATTTAATACATGTCTCAGGCACTACAGCCTCCTGTAAATAAAGGGATCTGGATTTACGCGGGCGAAACCACGAGTTGCAGCTAGTCACTACATAGTATAAAACAAAGTCGCTTTCTCTGTCCCTATATCCCTTTGTATGCTTAAATCTTTAAAACTACGCAACGGATTTTGATGCGATTTTTTTTATTAGATAGAGTGATTCAAGAGGAAGGTTTATATGTATAATATATGCATAATATAGCCGTGCGAAGCCGGGGCGGGTCGCTAGTAAATAATAAATCAAAGTTGTCGATCGGCGTATACTATGATAAAATTCCAGATATTAGGTGTTATTATACGCATTGACGTCTAGACGGTAATTACCACGCCTCTGTTGATCACGTGAAATGATAAGAACAAGGATTGTCGATAATGTGATGATCTGGTTGCTTTTAGGTCAAACGTGAGCCGATTTACACATCTCACGGCGATGACAGTTCCGATAAAATATCATTTTTAAATAATCTTTAGTGGCGTGTGCAGAATTCAGGCTTGAAATCCGCCAGAAATTGATAGTATGATACCGCTAACCGATGTTTACTTGTTTGTCTTTCTCCAAATGACAGTATAGCGACCGTTTAATTGCAGTTTGTGTTCAGTATTCACCCTAAAGATTTATATTTTCCGTAATGTAACCAAATCCTACTGCTTTTAATGCAGCTCAAACATACACATTGTTTTTATTGCGAGATCTACTGATTACACAATGAGTAGTGATTTAATACTTACTGTTTTATGATACTGAATTATTTTTCCATTCGCGATTAGTCATTTTACTCAATCGTTTACAAAAAAAATTATCTAGCTCGAAGGACCAATATTAAAAATCCTTAATTATTAATGCGACCAATCGATCATAAAATCGTTTTTAATTTTTTTTATTCAGCTCGAAGGACCTCTTTTATATACCTTCTATCTTACTATGGAAGTACTAAGTACTTATAAAAGGAACAGTCCCAGTTACCTCGAAATGGCAACATTCTTTACATCAAGGAAGGACCCAAGACTACTGCTGCTATAAAACCCGCCAGCTATCGAACGCTTCGAAGCTGGCTTAGAAAGAAATAAGCCAATCTAGTATCCCTAATGCCGGCGCCTCACATTGGCTATGTTGGCTCCAAGGTATACTGTTGGATCCAACGCACCAATGTGAGGATCGATCTTGGAACGTTCAATAACGTCCAATAACGTTCCAAGATCGATCCTCACATTGCATTGGTGCGTTGGATCCAACAGTATACCTAGGAGCCAACATAGCCAATGTGAGACGCCGGCATAATATCCCTCATTGTAACGGGCTTCGTTTAAAACAAATAATAAATATTTTTAAATATTGTTAACTGATAAAGTTAAGTACACTGTAATAACAATATGTAGAAAAAGCTGGTGTCTGAATTAGGTATCAAACTGATACCGGTTTCACAGATCACCAGGACCCCCAAAACTCTACTTACATGAAAAATCGACTATCAGTAGTTATTAATGTGACTTGATATATCTTGTATATTATAGGTCAGATGACAGCGGCTGGTCGCGTGCCCCCTTGCCGCGTGTTGGTAATAGGCGGCGGCGTGGCGGGCCTCGCTGCGGCTGCGCAGGCGCGCTGCATGGGCGCCGCGGTACGAGCCTTCGACACGAGGCCAGCCGTCCGCGAGCAGATCGAGAGTCTCGGCGCACAGTTCATTACCATGGAGATGAAGGTATACCGAGTGCTTGCAACTTATTGACATGATGGGCATCCCTTGAAATTAATCTTAGAACAAATCCCAAATGTCTCGTTCTTATGGTAAGCGCACACTTACCCGCACTGCACGCGCCGCAGTCCCCGTTTGTATGCGCGCAGCTCCGGCTGGTGACGTCATCAGCATTGGCCTTTGGGATTTCCTTCGCTGCGGCGACTGCGGCGCGTGCGCTGCGGCTAGGTATGCGCTCACCCTTAGTGAACGTTGATATTAACCTTTAAAAGTTACGAGATTTGCTGTTTTAAGTAGGAACATCATTCGTTTCCGAACAATTTCATTTCTATGTTCTACTTGCAAACGGGCTGTTTTTCGCAATCAGACCCTTTTTAATTGAGTCCTTTGTGCGTGAGGATGGAGTAGGCGTGCCCAGCACTTACTACTCTCTCAGCTTAGTCGACCATGTCCAGAGGAGAGAACCTGTTAATACTTCTGGAGCCAACTAAGCCGCGGGTGTCATCACGATGTTTTACTTCACCGTATAAGAGCAATGTCAATTAGCGCACATAAATTTTTCTTAAGAAAATTCAATTGGTGGGGGATTCGAATTCATTTCTATGTTAGACTTTTGTACTGCGCTTAGTTAAAAGTTTATTAAAACAACATTAAATGTGTTATATTCTCCTATTCTATTCATTTCTGATATTCTCCTATTTTATTACATTATTATTTCATATCATTTTCTATTTGTTCTACGTTACATTTCACATGTAACTAACGTAAAATGAAATGTAACGTCCAAATCTAAAACTTACATTGTCAGGTGGTAAATATATCTTAGATAACAAAATACATAACAATCATCCCTATCTACTTACGTACGTAGATAGCTCGCTTTCTATTCAAAAGATAGCGCTTATTTCAACCTTATTTCATACAAAAAAAATTATTTAATAATTGCTTGACAACCGATAGTTATAGTGAACGCTAGAATTATTTAAATAACGCAGTAATAATTCTCCACTTTATCAGTGATTATGTAAAACTAGAACAAGGCTAATATTGTTCGCGTTGGCTTCTACTTACACAATACATTTATAATCATCTAGGTATACCTTTCATTTTATAGTGACAATGTTAATGATCCTTTTGTAATCCTAGAACTAGGCAGAGTCATATTTACCGCGTGAAATATGCGGTAACGCGGTAACCACCCACAGTGTCTTGTATTTCATTGTAAAATCCTAGCCTGCTAATATTATAAATGTGAAAGTTTCTGTGTGTTAGGATGTTTGCTACTCCTTTACGCAAAAACTATTGAACCGATTGCATGCGATTGCTCTATATGTAGATAGCTACAAACCTGGATTAACATTAAGCTATTAATTGATTGAATCCGGCGTTACTTTTCGGAACTCCATTTCTGTAATGAAAGTAATAATTATTAGTTAATACTTAGTTTTTAGTTACGAACCTAGTCCTCCGGTTCGGAACTAAAAACTTCCATAACATATAGGCTCCTATTTACGGGCTCGGGACTTACACGGGTTATGCCGCGGGGCGTAGCTAGTTGTTTTTAAAACTGAAATTGCTCATCCAAGTTCATTATTAATTTCACTACCTAGTCCGTCTTGAATAAGACCTGATATTATCATTTTATTAGATGGATCGCATTAATCAATGAAACATAATCGAATTAATTTCATATCTTTCAAACTACCTGATTTATTTTCGGTACCATAAACGATAAAATGCATTGATAAATATTTATCTACGTGCGAAGAAATTGATAACAAAATTGATAATGTTTTTATGGAAAAATATGTCTGTATACGACCCAATTGGAAGATTCCGAGATGATATTTGCAGGTTAATTTAGCTAGTATGCTCCTTATCATGTTTTATTCGGATGCTGCATATAATTATGATATAGGTATTAAAAATATAGAGCATCGAGTGTAGGGAGAGTGAGTCCATTTAAATCTCACAGCAATGGCAACGGCCTCTACCCTGAGACAGATTATGGCATTAAGATTTTACTGGTTTACGAATGTCCTAATGCCTTTAAACCTTAATAAATTAGAATTTTCTATGATATTATGTCGGTTTCCATATTTATGATAATGTTTTGGATGTGTGCTGTCATGTAACTTTTGCTTTTCAGAGGTGGTAGCGCCTAATCCTTGTTTTTGGGGTGCCACACCCGCGCCTTGGCAGCTCGCCAATGGTAATTTATTAGAGCAATTAGAGTAACCTACATTATTTGATAGACGTAGGTACAATCTGCGCTCAGTTTATGTAACTGGTTATCAGTACAGTAGACATAATATAAGCGCTAAATGATTTATTTTAGTTTGAGTAAGCTGTTTTGCACTTGAGTGGACACATGATGTGTTGATGTTGACAATATATCATCATCATCATTCATCTATTTGTATACAAATAATCGTTACTGAACCATTAGGAATTCATTGACTACCTACCTTACTTGAGTCAATTTCGCATACAAGTGTTTCCTTTTGTGCAAACAATTCAAGATGGTGTAGTTTGTTTTATGAACTTCAAATTAGTGTAAGCATTGTAGGCATCTAGAACAGCTATTATATAATTTTTTTACGTAATGAATACAAGTATTTACATAATTTATTCATATTTAAATTCATTGTTTGTCATAGATACGATATTTTTGCTTTGAGATAAATTGTCGTGAGCAATTACATGTTCAAACTTATACAAACAAACTCGTAATTTCAGTAGTAATATCTCATACCTACTACGCGTGCAAAGAATATCCTCAAGACAATTTATTGACTCTTGTTATATGGCTCATAAATATTTATGTCATTTAAATGTTATAAAAACAAGTTAAACGGAACCGGAATCTTATCTCAAATGTTTTAAAATGCCACTGACCTTTTTACGTAAAAGAACGAGCTTCATAGACGGTTTATTTAATGTAGAGTAGCCACAATATTTCAATAAATTTTAGACAATTTATTATACATAATTCTACATAAAGTTATGCTAATATAGATAGTTGATTAGAGATAACTACTGAATAACACCTTACTTTTTCTGACCTTAAACTGGGGTCCTGAAAACTATGATGAGTAAACAAATATTTATTTCATGCGCGGGAAATTGAACCCGCAAATTCCTTCTAGGATTGATTTTTGGTTATTTTTATACCATTAATAATTTGTACTAAATCTTAAACCTACCTATTTAAAAATATAGTTAAATATACCTTTCTAGACTAAAACCATATGTAATGTACAACAGGAAGAAGGGGCCGGTGAAGGTGGTTACGCGAAGGAGATGAGTGAGGACTTTTTGAACGCGGAGCGCGCGCTGCTCGGTAGAGAGGCTAGGACTTCAGACGTCGTCATCAGCACCGCTTTGATACCGGGGAAACCGGCACCAGTGCTCATTCTCGAGGTAAATATATGCATAATAATATACACTATAAGTATACTGCTTCACATACATATCTACTGTTAGTTCTAGTGAAGACCCAGTTGGCACAATGGTCACCATGCCGCACACCCAAACACAGTGTTGCGGCTTCGATTCCCGCCTCGGACAAGTATTTATGCTTAGATATTTGTCTGTGGTCTGGTTGTTTCTATGTATTATAAGTATATATTCACAAAAGAACAGTATATAAGCAGTATATCCGTTGTCTAGTACCCATAACACAAGTCTAGTTACTTAGCTTGGGGCTAGATGGCGATGTGTGGAATGTCCTGCAATATTTAATTATATTATTATTACTGTTGCTGCTTAATTCACATAGTAATATTTAAAGAAAATAAAACTATTTTGCCATTTACAGAACAGGATACACAAAATGTAATTAAAAAAAAAAAAACAGCGCACTCCGGGAGTGCAGGCAGAAGTGAAAACTGTATATCTGTGTAAAATCTCATATGTCGCGAGAACATACGCAAAAAGAGTTTTAGATGAAAAAAAAAAATAGTCGGACGACAAATAGTCGTCCGTCAATAGTCGTCCGACAAATAGTCGTCCGTTAAAAAATACCATATGTACGTCTTAATACACTCACAGCCAAATTAAAAACAGTAGGCCCAGGCATACATTTTCGCCGCGCCGTAGAGAGGGGATAGCTGTCTACTCTACATCCGTCTTACGCTTTTTCGATCAGGTCACGTGTCCTGACGCGAGTTTAAGATTTTATACCCATTACAGAAAAAGTGCTCAACGCCGCTAAAGAAGTTTTCACTTCAAAAATATGACGCAGTGGATATAGACAACGCCCATATCAAAATTCGCACATAATTATTGTTTTATTTTTAATATGGCTTAACTTTGCGATATCACGTAAAGATATCCTGACCTTAGTTAGAGCAATGACCCGATACACAAAATAACCGAATTTAACTTGCCGTGACGCATGAACCATACGACATATTTGTCATTTGTTTATACCAATGAGTAGGTAATATACTAGAGTGAGTGTTACATCGTATGAACCGTTTGCACCAGTTCAATGTTTATATTTCGCTCCATACAAATTGCCATACGTGCTGGTATGGTAGTCTTTTACAAAAATAGTTTAATGGGTCAATAATTAATAAATAAATGCGTTTATTTCTTTCATTATATAACTTAAATATTAGTAGTACCTACATGACTTTTGTTTGAAGCCATTTTTATAAGCATAAAATGTCTGTGCCAGAAGGCGCCGCTCTTCTATCATTAATGTATTCTATTTATGTAGTTCCAACTTGCAAACATGATTCTCAGAAGAAATTAATTTAAAAAAAAAAAAAAATCTCTTTAAATTGTGTGAGTTAAAAAAAGTTAATGATTCTGAGAAGTATAATAAAAAAAATAATGACATTACATTTAATCTGTAAGTGTTATATCTAAGAAAATATCTGTAGCAACTGCTTACGATCGGCATCAGGAGCGATGACTGACATGATCTATAGCTACCTTAGCTACCTAGTTGATGTAAACTCTTTGGTTAACACCTATTTGCAATAATTATTACTAGCAAGAATTATCGGCTGTATTTAATTAATATAGAATGACTTGAATTGCAAATAACTTGTTGCCTTTGAAAGAATTTGTATACAAATGTTTGTTATTATGATAATAAGTAAGGTAGCAACATCTGGTACCTGAAAATCGCCCAAAATTATTTATCCAAATATATATAATCTATACATATAAAATGCTTTGTCCTGACTGACTGAAGGATCAACGCACAGCCTAAACCGCTGATAGTAAAGCCTGTAACTTGAACTACGTCAGACAAAGAACACATCTTTGTATGAAGAGGCCTCCGATAAGAAAGGATTATCCGGAATTCCACCCCTTAGGGGGTGAAAAAGGGTGGCAAAATTTGTATGGGACAATGTGATTCTTGGCTCCATTTGCGACTTCTACGAACGAAGTCGCGGGCAAACGAGGCGTATTCTCTTTTCTCCCCTTACCGGGGCCGATGGCACTTAATCAGTGTCACCCGGCCCGATAAATATATCACCGGGCTAGTTAAAACAAAATCCTATGTGGTAATATAATAAGTATGTATCTATTTTACCAGGATGCGGTTCGCGACATGGCTCCAGGCAGTGTTATTGTAGACCTGGCGGCAGAGATGGGGGGCAACATCCAAACAACAAAGAAGGGAGTGATCACTAAAGTACATGGAGTCACCCACATCGGTCTCACGGATCTTCCTAGCCGAATGCCTGCACACGCTTCCACGCTTTACGCTAATAACATCTCTGGGTTCTTGTTCAGCCTAGGTAAGATATTAATCCATTATTGTTCTTATTGATATCCTTCCAAGAGCAGCGCCGTGTTGGCTTAGTCGTAGATACCTCAACAGTCATTTCGAAGGTCATGGGTTCGAATCTCGGCCGCCCATGAATTTAGCATAGCATTAAATTGACATTACTCTTACGGTGGAGGAAAACATCGTGATGAAACGCGCGGTTAAATTGGCTCCAGCTCTTTTGAGATGCATGCCGCTGCTCGTTGGTGCTGGCATTCTCATGCAAAAAGGCCCCAACTAAAGAGCTCTAGTTGCGGAAAACAGCCTTCCAGATGGCGGGTTTTGAACGCCTTCTCTCTAGTCTCTCTCTCTCTAGTCAAATACCTCTGACCTTGACGTATTCTAGGACATGTCGATTTAAATACGATGTTTTCCTTAACGAACGACCGACCCAAAAAAAACGTTAAACTCAAACTCATTGTTTCAATTAACGATCACTTTATTTTAGTTTGAATTTAAATTGATCGTCTACGAATGCGAGGTATTCAATTCTGAGCCTGTTTTATTGCGTTCTTACGAGACATGACATGTTTAATTATATGACGTTGGTGTTAGTAACGTTAAAATAATGATAGCTGAACATTGCACAGAGCGCCATCTAGCCCAAAGCTAAACAACTAGGCTTGTTTTATCGTGCCAGACAACGAATATAATACCTATATAATTATATGTATATTACACTACCAGCGTTCCGCGGTTTCACAGGCGTAACTCTCGATCCCGTGGGAATATCGGGATAAAAAGACTATGTTGCTCCCAATGAATCAATGTATCTTCATAACAAGTTTCATCAGAATCGGTCAAGTAGTTTAAGAGCCTATTCGTTACAAACAAACAAAAAAAAACAAAAATATTTATTTCCTCTCCTCTTTATAATATTAGTAGGTATAGATTAAAGATAAATCCAGACTAGAAATAATATCTGAACATAAATATTTGTTTAATTCGGGAATCAAACCCTTTGATTAAAATAAAAGAGCGTAGACATTACGTACTCAAACAATGGATCTAGTCTTTGACAGATACATACAACATACATCGGATTGTTACTGAGTCAATTAGGTGATGGGGACCTAATGAATGAGGTCCATGCCGCTACCGCTATTTTTACTTTAATCAAAGATGAAACCCGTAATCTTCTACGTCACAGGCGGGTGTTCGTTGGATGCGCCACGGAGGTCGTTACTTTAACAAAATAAATACAATTCGGTTTAATGCTAAATTTCAATGTTTCCAGGTACAAACGACCACTTCCACATAAACTTAGAGGACGAGGTAACTCGTGGCGCTATAGTGCTGAAAGCTGGCGAGATGCTGTGGCCCGCGCCGCCTCCGCCGAGCATGGCAGCTGCGCCTGCGCAAACGAAGCAAACTGCGATCGCTAAACCGGAACCACCTAACCCGTTTAATGAAACTTTGAAGGATACTTTCTTATATTCTACTGGTAAGTGGTAGCCAGTATTTAATGACAATCGCAAACTATGATATTGGGTATTTTTTTAAAGTCACTACCTGTACAAAATGCTATGGGTAAAGATTGGCAACTTACTTTTCTGTGCGGCCATTAATAATAGTAATAATAGTAAATGAGTTTATAAGATTTGATATATGTATATTTAATCGTATGGCAAAAAAGTGTCTTTTTTGTTTGAAGTTCGTTTAGCATCACACAGAGGGACAAATGCTGGGTTATGGTTAGGCAACTCTTGCGGACGCGAGCTTAAAACTTTCCCCCGGTGGTTTGAGCTGTGGAATTGGTTAAGTTTGGTTAATGCCCGCGCAAAAAAAGGCAATCACTCCGTTTAGTAACAGTCCCAATGTCTTGGTGTTAATTGATATGTTTTTTATAGGTATGGCATCCTTGATTGGACTGGGAATGGCTGCACCAAA
This sequence comes from Idaea aversata, assembly GCA_907269075.1. Classification (NCBI taxonomy): domain Eukaryota; kingdom Metazoa; phylum Arthropoda; class Insecta; order Lepidoptera; family Geometridae; genus Idaea; species Idaea aversata. The sequence goes on from OU026084.1 coordinate 9,748,049, forward strand.
TCCAGCTTTCACCACAATGACTACAACTTTGGCATTGTCAGGTAAATAAATTGATATACATTAATCTGCTGACAGATAGAGCATAGTTGAAACTTACATAGAGGTTTCATAAATAACATGACTAGATTTCACCTGCGAATTCATCTGTGTAGGGATTGAATTTTCCAAACCCTTTCTTAACGGATCGGTCTATGTCATAATAGCTTTTTTATGTAAGTAAGTCAAATTTTTGCCCAATCCGTCCAATGGTTTGAGCTTTTTTACATATGATAAGGTCAGCGTTTGACCACTATTGCACCTACCTAATGGTAGGTGACGATGCGGTAAGATATAGCATGCTTTCCTTAAGTAACCTATTCATTGGCGTCTTGAACACGTCCAAATTGTACACGCCAGGAAAGACAGGCGCCGGCAACTGATTCCATTCCATTGCAGTACGAATAAGAAGTGACGAAGCAAAACGCTTAGTGCGGAAGTCTGATATTTCCACCATGAATCGGTGCCGCATATCAGTTTGCCTGGCGTGCGCTGATATGAACAGTCAGTCATTAAATTTATACATTAGCACTATGAAGGTATTTTTGAATGATGATTTTACGAGATTCAAGCAAAGCTAGCTTCTAATAAAAAATAATAATATTGCAGGACATTCCACACATCATCATCTAGCCCCAAGTTAAGAAACTAGACCTTGTGTGGGTGCTAGACAACGGATATATATACTGTTTATTTACTTTTATTTTGTAAATATAAACTTATAATACATAGAAACGACCAGACCACAGACAAACTGACGACCCAGTTGGCACAATGGTCACCATGCCGAGCTGCCAAACACAGGGTTGCGGGTTCGATTCCCGCCGCAGACAAGTATTTGTGCTTAGATATTTGTCTGTGGTCTGGTTGTTTCTATGTATTATAAGTATAAATTTACAACAAAAAAAAGTATATAAGTAGGTAGTATCTCCGTTGTCTAGCACCCATAACACAAGTCTAGTTATTTAGCTTGGGGCTAGATCGCGAGGTGTGAAATGTCCTGTAATATTTATTTCTTATTTTTTAAATACTAGCGACCCGCTCCGGCTTCGCACGGCTATATTATGCATGTATTATACATATAAACCTTCCTCTTGAATCACTCTATCTATTAAAAAACCGCATCAAAATCCGTTGCGTAGTTTTAAAGATCTAATTATAGGAAATAGGGACAGAAAAAGCGACTTTGTTTTATACTATGTAGTGATCTAAGCATAAAGACTTGTCTGAGGCGGGAATCGAACCCGCAACCCTGTGTCTGGCAGTCCGGCAAGGTAACCATTGTGCCAACTGGGTCGAATAAATAAAGCCTAATTTCTAATTTCCTTTTTTTACTTTTCCTGTTGTGCAGGTGTGGTAGGTTACCACACAGTATGGGGCGTGGTGCCGGCGCTACACTCGCCGCTCATGTCCGTGACCAACGCTGTGTCCGGGATCACGGCCGTCGGCGGCTTGCTGCTCATGGGCGGAGGATATGTACCTGAGACACCTGTCCAGGTATTTACTGCTATATATAAATCTATACTTATATTATAAAGCTGAAGAGTTTGTTTGTTTGTTTGAACGCGCTAATCTCAGGAACTCCTGGTTCGAATTGAAAAATTATTTTTGTTTGGATAGTCCATTTATCGAGGAAGGCTATAGGCTATTATTTATCCCGATATTCCCACGGGATCGGGAGTTACGTGGGTAAACCGCGGAGCGCTGCTAGTATAATATGCACAGTCAGCAACAGAATGGCAGACCTATAGTATAGCTCTAAAATGACTATTATTGGAATGTGTTGTGTTTCTAATAATGTTTGTCTAATAAATTAAAGAGTTGAAAGAGTTTAAACTTTAACTCGAGCAGGTGTTTAGAATCTTGCTAGAGTTGATAACATTATAATAATAATACTTTTGGCACTCTACGGTGGGTCTGCACTTTTGTTTCCTGATTGTACAATCAGGCAACAAGATTGCGAAATTGACCAATATTGTGTTGATTTAACCCTTGAAGTCCTTGAAATCCTTTATTTATTAGACAAACATCCTAGCTTATGTGGTATTATGTTGTATTATGAATCGGATAATTTGTTCATTGATTTATTTGGTTTGTTTGTTTTTCACGATTTATTTTTTTATATATGAAATGGATTGTTGAATATTGTTGCAGTGGTTAGCAAGTACTGCGGCTCTGATATCGTTTGTCAACGTATTCGGTGGATTCCTGGTCACCCAAAGAATGCTGGACATGTTCAAAAGGTATATAAAAACAATCAGACAGACGGACGGACAAGAAAGTGATCTTTTATGGGTTCCTTTTTTACCTTTCGAACGGAACCCTAAAAACAGCCTAGAACAGAAAACTAGCTAGTCTTCCTATATACACTGAAAACGGGATAAATGTTTGTATGTATAGGCTTAGAAAATACTGAACTGATTTTGGTGAAACTTAGTACGAGGATACATTGAATCCCTTAGGAGTAACATAGGCTTTTTTTATCCCCATATTGATATGGGAACTGGACTTACGTGAGTGAAATCTATATATATATAAAAATTACAACGAAATGGGGCTCGTTGTAATTTTATAACTCAAGAACGGGCTCACCTATCCAAACCAAATGTTTAAGCTTTGTTCGGACTATTTAGTAGATGGTTTATGTGAAGTTTGCACAAAATCGGTCGAGCGGTTCTTCAATTTTTTATTTTTTTTAATATGGCAAAACAACGTTTGCCGGGACACATTGTTATGTATATTAATTACTAGCGACCCGTCCCGGCTTCACACGGCTATATTATGCATGTATTATACACATAAATCTTCCTTTTGAATCACTCTATATATTAAAAAAAACCGCATCAAAATCCGTTGCGTAGTTTTAAAGATTTAAGCATACAAAGGGATATATAGACATAGGGACAGAGAAAGCGACTTTGTTTAATACTATGTAGTGATGTATTCATTTTCAAAATTAAAGTGTTTTTTTTGTTAGGCCTGGAGATCCACCAGAATACGGTTACTTGTACGCCATTCCGGCAACTGCTTTGATGGGTGGATACCTCGCTACAGCGCTGCAGGTTTGATGTTACACCTTATTTTTGGTACTGTAAGGGTTAAGGAACTTTTAAATAAGTTAATTTGTTTGATATAGGTACTACTTACTTTTTGACGACCTAGTTGGCACAATCACCATGCCGGACCGCCAATGACAGGGCTGCAATTTCGATTTCTGCCTCAGACAAGTATTTATGCTTAGATATTTGTCTGAGGTCTGGTTGTTTCTATGTATTATAAGTATATATTTACAAAAGAAAAGTAAATAAGTAGTATATCCATTGTCTAACACCCATAACACAAGTCAAGTTACTTTGCTTGGGGCTAGATAGCGATGAGTGGAATGTCCCAAGTAGCACGTTAGTGAATTTTGGAACTTATTTTGCAACTGTAGGTAGCATATAAGTGATGCAAGAGTGTATGGTATTACATAAAGATGCAAACAGCACTCGAATTTGCAAATGAGTAACTCTTATCACTAACGGTTGCTTTTGAGTGATTTTTGTTTCTGATTTATTACCTATGGTAGCATTAAGCCGAATCTATTACTCATAGGCGCATAAAGGTTTTAATTTTCTCTCTTATAGAACTCAAAGAGGCATATGACATCTTAAAATCCCCCCTAAAGAACTGTGCCCTAATAGGTGGCATTTTTCCCTCATTTGGCACCTTTAGTACTAAATAAGTAGTATATATGAGTTATTTATCACTTGTAGTGGCTCAAGAGTTATTATTGCAGCTCATTTGGAACCTTAGTGTAATTGCCTTTGTAAGGTCTAAAATACTCTTATATGCCACTGTAAAGCGTAGATCGGTTCCATTTTTATCTCATTTAGAACCACAAGATCTAATTAAAGTAATAACGGGTCGAGTGCGAGTCGTACTCACGCGCTGAGGGTTCCGTACATTAGTTTTATTCCAAACAGTTACAGACAGTGTCAAACAGTTCCAAACAGTGCCAGACAGTGCCAGACAGTGCCAGACGGTGCCAGACGGCACCAAACTGTACCAAACTGTACCAGACTGTACCAGACTGTACCAGACTGTACCAGACTGTACCAGACGGTACCAGACGGTACCAGACGGTACCAGACGGTACCAGACAGTACCAGACAGTTTCAGACAGTTCCAGTCAGTGACAGACAGTTGTACAGACAGTTGCACAGACAGTTGCACAGACAATTGCACAGACAGTCCTCGACTTTACAGTTAAGTAAATTTTACTTTTTTTACTTTATTATTCTTCACAATGGGTTTTGTACCCATCTTCAGGATCCCCAATTCAAAGTAGAGACAGCAAGACCTGTGAAGTGAAAAATATCACTACTAGGTACTAATGAGTGATTTTTGGGCTTAAGAGTTCCAATAAGGTAACAAATTAGTGAAAATAAGAACTACAAGGTCTACTTTAAATCGCCATGTTTAAAAATAATAACCTTGAAAAGCATTATTTGTTTAATGATATTTTATTACAATAACATAAAACAAAATAAGTTTTGATAACTATTGTTGACATTATACTTTTTGTGAAACTATAATGTTAGGTTTTTAACAACCAAATTGTTGTAAAGTATTATCTTATTTATTTGATCAGCACATATTTGTTAATATTTTTTGATTAAATTGAAGGCGCATCAAAATTTACTTAGTAAATATACCATGGTTTCACGATAAAAAACCATTTGCAAGGGCTCCGTGATATTATGCTGCGGTTTACACGTACATTTTTAATACTCGCCAAATAGATGCAATATGGCTGTCACAATTAACACAATAGAACAAAGCATACCGTTTTTCGTTTATCTCCGCCGAAAATAAGACTAGTTATGACAAATTGTCACTCAACGAATGAACGGTATCGCTTTATCGTTCAATCATTCATTCACAGCGCGCAATTCGCACCGTTAGTTCCAAGTGCCACTCAGGGTAACAATTCGAACTCTTATGCAACGCTTCTGTTTTGTTAAGTTATACATTAGATATAACTTTAAGAAACTTTGTGACTTGTATTTTGAATACCAATAAACTATCTATCTATCTATCTATCTATCTGCAACTATAAATGAGTTGCAATTTTTCTCCCTTTAGTAATATATAGGTTGCATATAAGTTCTAACCACCTATATAGAACTTAATCAAGGTGGATTTTATTACTAAAGGTTCCAAAAAAATACTATATGCAAGCTATTTGTTACCAAATGTGTTACTTGGGGTCCTACAATATTCATTAACTTATTTGTAGGGTTATCCTGAAGTTCATCAGATGGCGTATTTGGCGTCCTCTCTTTGCTGCGTTGGTGCCTTAGCTGGTCTAAGCTCACAAACTACCGCCAGAAAAGGAAATTACCTTGGCATGGTAAGTCATTGATAACTTTTGTAACGTCAGATACTTTCTAACTATAGTCTAAATCAAAAGCAGCGCAAAAAAGGTCATTGAACCTTATATTAAACCGATACACAGTTATCGAAATTAAACCATTGTGTAATTCTTTTCTTGTCTTTTTGTTCGTACACGATTGTAATGATACAGGAATTTAAACTTGTATGGTTATTGTCACTACTAAAGTTACACAACAATATTTACCTACCATCATTTTGTATGTTGTTTAAAACAAAAATAGTGGTCAACGCATATCGGTCCCTCTAGTCCAGGGAGACCGTTCTTGACAGAGGGACCGTTTTCTGTAAGGCGATCGTTAGGGGGACGGTTAATCGTGAACCGTAAATTGTTTGTTTTAAATTACTTTAGTATGATTGAACGGTTAGACGCGTCCATAACAAGAACTTAGTAAGAATAGTTCAGTGTCCGTTTTTCCAACCACTCTTGGAATAGACTATAATATAACTTTTGTCTTGCAACCGATGATTAGAAAAGGCATACATAATAATGTAAATAAAATAAGGCACTAATAGACTCGACCCAAGACCCGCTCACTGTAATCTTGATGGCTTTAGCTTCAATCTACTGACCATTGTAAACACATTGAGACAGCATTGAATATAGAAACAAAATTACTATATCGTTATAGTTTTTTTTAATTTGTTTTGAAATTAACTTTTATTTTATATTTTGACTTTTTGTTTAACGTTACAGTTTTTTTGTTTTGAAACTTTAATTTACTTGTATTTTTAACCGACGTCAAAAAAGGAAGAGGTTTTTAATTCGTCGCGTATATTTTTTTGTTTTAATTTTTGATTTTGATTTTCAGTGTTGATATAGAAATTTTGTCCTGTTTACTTATAGAGAAACTGCTCTGTTTTTAAAGTTTAAAACAGTGTATACACTCTTATGAACATTTATTTTTAAACGAGGCAACTTGGGTCAAAACAATCTTGATGATACTTTAGTAATATGAGGTTGCAAGTAAAATTCAATATAACAATGTAAAATAGATCATATTTGTTATTGAAAAAGGTTGTGTTTTGCACAGATTGGTGTGGCGGGAGGTATTGCAGCGACGCTTGGTTCTTTGACGCCAAGTTACGAGGTGTTGGCGCAAATGATAGGAGTTGCGGGTATCGGAGGCTTGCTTGGAAGCACGATTGCTAAGAAAATTGAGATCACAGATCTACCTCAACTTGTTGCCGGTTTCCACAGGTATTTCATATTTACACGAACGACTTTTCAACCCAATCATGTTGTTTTTTATTATTTTAAACCTATACTTAGCGGTAGTCTTATAGCGCGAATGATGGTTCTAAAATTAAGCTCCAAAACCGAGTTTGTATCTGCGCAAAGCCATGTAACTACCATTAATTCTGATTAGAATCCTATATTTTTCACATTTTTTAAGGTTCTGTACCACAAAAGGTAATAAAATGGAACCCTTATAAGATCATTTTCTTGTCTGTCTGTCTGTATGTCGGTCACCACCGATTTTCTCAGGAACAGGTGGACCTAGCAAGTTTAAATTCATACCAGATACTAAGGTCTATATAATATACTAGCTGCCCTCCGCGGTTTCACCCGCGTAACTTCCGATCCCGTGGGAATATCGGGATAAATTAAGATGTATGCTATCCTATCTCTCAAGTTGGATCGAACTGCACATGGTGTGCGAATTTTATTATAATCGGTTAAGTGGTTTAGGAGTCCATTGAGGATAAACATTGTGACACGAGATTTATATATATTAAGATTAGGTGTTTAAAAATCAAGGTCCTGAGTCAACACGATAAAAAGATATGGGTAAAACATTTTCGCGATAACTTGTAAGTAGCAAAATTTACCTTAATTTTCAACTTTTTTGCATTTCAAAGCAGTTATTAGCGGCAGTCTTATAGCGGGAATGTTGGTTCTAAAATTAAGCTTAAAAATCAGCAGTGCTCCAAAACCAAAAACAGTTTGTATCTGCGCAAAGCCATGTATTTGATTATCCTACTAATATTATAAATGTGAAAGTTTGTGTGTGTGTATGTATGTTTGTTACTCCTTCACGCTAAAACTACTAAACCGATTGCAATGAAATTTGGTATGTAGATAGCTAGACCTGGATTAACATATAGGCTACTTTTATCCCGATATTCTCTCGGGATCGGACTTACGCGGGTGAAACCGCAGCGCGCAGCTAGTAATCCTATGTTCTTTGTATTTTTTTAAATATAGTTTGGTGGGTATGGCGGCGGTGCTGACCTGCGTAGCGACTTACATGCATGACTTCCCGGCGATGGCGCTCGACCCCACCGCCGCAACACTCAAGACGTCGCTATTCCTTGGCACTTACATCGGTGGTATCACATTCACGTAAGTCTCAAGCTTCCAATGTGTAATTCCCATGTTCGCATATATATATTTTTTTTTTATAATAATCTTTATTGTGTTTCAATACTCTGTGAGAACAGAAGAAAAGATTGCATAGTCTTTTGCTTGCACTCATTAGATCTTACGGACATGCCCTGACCTAATAGTGATTGACGATGTCTTGTGCCTAGACAGTTGGTGCCCGCACTGTAGCAAAATTTTGCGAGTTAAATTTTGCAAGCCAAAATGTTATTCAACCTCAACAGTCATTGAAAAGCATCTGCTCTATAATAATAGCCCAACGCCTTAATACCCGAAAGGCATATTCTTTTGGTTCTAATTCCTTATTCGTACTGCAAGGGAATGGAATCAGTTGCCTGCGTCTATCTTTCCTAACGTGTACAATTTGGAAGTCTTCAAGTCGCGAGTGAATAGGTATCTTCTAGGAAGGTCTGCTACATCTTTGGCCGCATCGACACCTACCATCAATCAGGTGTGATAGTGGTCAAACACTAACTAATGATATGTAAAAAATGCTTCCTGCCCTTATCCCAATTTATTTGGGGTCGGCGCAGTATGTCTTCTTCCATTCACTCCTATTAGTCGTCATCTCATCGTTCACATTCATCTCTCTCATGTCACGCAGTCTATCAATCTTTTCTCAGGTAGTCCTCTTCCTCTCCATCCCTCTACATTCTTACTTATCACTCTTCTAGTTACATGAGTCTCTTCTCTTCTGATCACATGTCCATATCAACTCAAACCCTTTTACTTTTTCAGTAACCGATGTGACTGTCAGGCTTCCTCTAATATACTAATTCCTTGTTTTAAAACTAACGTAGCTATTATATATTGCAGCGGTTCACTAGTGGCATACGGTAAACTACAAGGCACGCTATCATCAGCACCTCTGCTCCTGCCCGGACGGCACGCAATCAACGCCGGTCTACTGGTGGGGTCGCTGGGTTGCGGCGCCACGTTGTTGGCCTTCCCTGACGTCCCGGGCTTACCTCTGTTGACCGCCGCTGCTGTACTTAGTGGAATACAGGGACTTACCCTTACTGCTGCAATAGGAGGTAGGTTTACTATAGACTTTTATTCTTATTTTATTAAGAGCCTACACTGTCCCACTGCAGGGCAAAGGCCTCTCTACCTTTCTTCCATTGATCACGATCTGTCGCCATTGCACACCAATCATTCCTATAAAATCTAGCTACCCATCGTCGCCTTGGTCTGCCGCGTGATCGTATCCCTATGGGGGACCATTATGTTGTTATTTTAGCCCATCGTTCATGCGACATGCGGCAAACATGTCCCGCCCAGTCGTATTTTAGCTTAGCGGCTTTCTGGCTATATTTCTTATTATAGACTTACCAACAAATATTTCCTATACAGTATATTCAGTAACCAATGAGTATCCAATGTTAAGACTATAACATTGATCATTTTCTTTCGACCTGTCAATGAAATATCAAATTTAATTCTGTATATTTTTTAAGTTCTCAGCATGAGTATTAGAGATATTCAAAACGCACGAAATATAGCACTTACCATTTTGCAGCTTTATAACCTTGCTGCTGCTATTTGTTTTTTAATAAGTGACCTAAATGATGATGAAAGCTAATTATAGTATTAAACCCACATTTCCGCCTCTGCATATATCTTGAATTATTTTGTATTGTTAAAAGGTGCGGACATGCCCGTAGTAATAACGGTGTTGAACAGCTACTCAGGATGGGCGTTGTGCGCTGAAGGCTTCATGCTCAACAACTCTCTGATGACCATCGTTGGTGCTCTTATCGGCAGCTCCGGAGCCATCCTATCTTATATCATGTGTAAAGTAAGTCACAATTATACTCTACTAAAGGTCTAAGGGGTTACAGTGCCCGGCGGTTTGACTTGCGTAAGTCTCGATTCCGGGGCAATAAAGGGATAAAAAAGTGATTCATCTTCTGCTAACCATAGGCCTTCACCAAAGACTTGAGCCATCAATCTCATGCTTGTGATTCAATTCAGTTAAATTTAATTAATTTTTCACTAAAATCATGATTAAAATTATTTACATCAGAATATGTAGATGTAATACATACTCTTAGTTCTACATCATTTGCTGTTTTAACGTACAGTGTATTTTAGTCCTTCGAAAAAATAATATCACTATGTCAAAAATAATAATATTCAAATGGAATGCCACGTAGACCATGTTAATCTCAAGGTATCAATGTTTCCTTATAGCAGTTCTCTACAGTTCTTGTCTTCATCGGTTGTGAGCATACTCGCTGCACCGGACGTTTCACGCGATTGGTTCGCCGTTTTATAGAGCTTATTCATAGAAAATGAGCGTAGTCGTCTGATGCAAGTCTGCAGCAGTACCGATTCTTCTTAATTTGAATGTTTGTATTTTAGGCAATGAACCGTTCTCTGCCGAACGTAATATTGGGTGGTTACGGTGTGACAACAGGCGGATCAGCGCGACCTGCCGGCGCCACTCACACCGAACTCAACGTAGACTCTGTTGCTGATCTCATCAATCGCGCTTCCAATATTATCATTACACCAGGTACAATAATAGATGAAGTTTTTTTTTTTCAAAACCACACATACATTGCTTAGACTTAGCGCTACGAGCTACGAGAGTCGTAAATAAAAAAGAAAGCATTCCGTAATTTCGGTAAGAAATGTGATCCTCGTAGCTCAGTTGGATAAGAGCACCGCTACGGTAAAGCAGGAGTCGTGGATTCAAATTCCACTAAGAGCAATTTAATTGGAAAGTATTTTAATTTCAATAAAGAAGGACACTCATAAGCTGTAGTAGGTACCATCATCGATCCGGCTCCAGTCCCCTTAGACAAGATTACTTTCTATCAGCGATATGTCGCCAATCGACAGATTTAATTATATAAAATTGACATAAAGTATGAAATTTAGATAAGAAGAAACTTGTCTACCATTTTTTTTCTCTAACGAAAGACAACGTGACTTTTCATTGGCATAAGTCAATTTCATACAAAAAAATAATGTTGATTGACGATATCGCTAATAGAAAGCAATCTTGTCTAAGGAAGCTGGGGAACCATAATTTCTCGCGTCTTATCTTTATTCGGACATTCGTAAAGCGTAACACAGATAAGCCCCGCGTGTCCTTGCTAAGGTGCAAGCACGTAGACTGATGATGCTGCCATCCACGAACTAACCCAGATATTGTATTTCAGGTTACGGTCTATGCGTTGCTAAGGCTCAGTATCCGATCGCAGAGTTAGTCGAAAATCTGAAGAAAGCTGGAAAGAGAGTGCGTTTTGCTATACATCCAGTTGCAGGTAACACATTATATGCATTTTTTTTTTTAAATTTTCTTCAATAACAGCTCCGCGCGATTTTTGCATTTAACCAGTGTCTAGTAATAATATTTCTTAGTAATGTTTGCAACAAATTTAGCCTAAATAAACTGATCTGTCAAAGTTGGTCTGTTGTCTGTTTGTCTGTGTTCAGGATTTAGATACCTGAATTTAGTCGAAGAGTTTATGGACATGAAGATAAAGTTAAGCGTCAATTGACACTACTATAGTAAAATTGAAACACAGACCACTTAATTGTTTTTCTCAACTTCAATCAGCATTTTTTGAGTTCTTGAAGTTGTACGTACCGCGTTGCAGTTATTATATATGTACTAATTGTTAACAGGTCGCATGCCCGGTCAACTGAACGTGTTGCTCGCGGAAGCAGGAGTCCCATACGATGATGTGTTTGAAATGGAAGAAATTAACGACGAATTCCCTGACACTGATCTTGTTCTTGTTATTGGTACGTGTTTGTACATACATACTTAACTATATTATTACTTATTGAAACATTCAGTAACTTTATTAATGGACAAGCAGCGCTTTGCGGTTTCACCCGTGTAACTCCCGATCCCGTTGGAATATCGGGATAAAAAGTAACCTATGTTACTTCCAATGAATCATACAGAGTTTCATCAAAATCGGTCCAGTAGTTTCGGAGCCTATTCGTTACAAACAAAAAACTTTCCTCTTTATTAAATTAGTGTAGATTTATTGAATTTTAACAATATTTTACACATAGGTATTCGTAAAATCGGACAGAAAGTAAAGTAGAGTGGAGAAAATGTTGTTCTGATCTCCCATAGTAGGAAAAGGGCTAGAAGATCGTTACTAAATGGATGGACTTTTTTTTCTCTGTAAGTCTTTCTGTTAATGAATATATTATATCATTGTAATGTTTATATTTGGGTTGTCCATAGGTGCAAATGATACGGTGAACAGTGCAGCTGAAGATGATCCCAATTCGCCAATCGCTGGCATGCCTGTGCTCAAAGTCTGGAACGCTAATCAGGTTTGTTAAATATATATTATATACAGGGTGTCCCGATTACGGGACACCCTGTATAAACGGGCACCTACAGATAGAGGACACTGTGCCGTTTCAGAAAAATAAGCTATGCTCTATGAAAGTATCTTGGTTCCCAAGATATCCGCCATATAAAAAAATATAAAAAATGCTCCTTGCTTTTTGGTCCCAAGACTGCAATTGAAAGAATTAATCTATTAGTTACCTTACTTACCAATCAATCATACGATGATGATTTTGAATCATGTATTTATTAATTATATTTATAAAATTCCAGGTGGTAGTAATGAAGCGGTCAATGGGCGTCGGTTACGCGGCGGTCGACAACCCCATATTCTACAATTCTAACACGGCCATGTTGCTCGGAGACGCGAAGAAAACTTGCGACGCCCTTCTAGAACGAGTCAAGCATCTCGCTGTCTGATAATAGAATGACTAACTACATCTCGTGATAAATATATCGTCTCGAAAAATATCCTCGGGAAAAAGTTCATTACATGTTTTACAATTGAATGAGCGTTGGTATAGTCGTCCGTCGCCATCTTGTATTTTTTCAATCTTAATGATTGGTACACGTTTTATATTACGGCATGGAGTTTTATGTAATTAATCCTCTGGCAATTTCTTCTAATATCTCATGTGAGACTTACATATAATATTTTATTTGTGTTCTCTATACTATACATATAAAATGCTTTGTCCTGACTGACTGACTGACGGATCAACGCACAGCCTAAACCACTGATCGTAGAGACCTGAAACTTAGAGGGTGTCTTCTTTGTATGACGTGGGCATCCAATAAAAAAGGATTTTCCGAAATTCTACCCCTTGAAAAAAGGGGGCAAAGTTTATATGGGACGTGATTTCTTGGTCCAATCCTATTGGAGCCATTTTAGACTTCTACGCGGACGAAGTCGCGAGCAAAAGCTAGTCTAAATATATAGCGGGGGAAATGATTTAAGAAATTAAGCTGGTGACAAATGCCTATGCCTATAATTAACGTTGCCTAATACTTGCGTAATATTTTTAACAATGATGCAGTAACCGCATTAAATCGACTCATTCGTTTGTTTAAATCATGATCAGTTAAGTTGCACTGATTTTGTAGAGCATTCGAATCTATTTGACAAAGTCTTGTAATTGCAGCGTAACAAATTGAATCATTGATCCAAACCATGGATGAAGAATTATCAAACATTTTGATCATGATTTAATCTCGTAAACTAAAACAAAATTGATATTGCAGTCTTACAAACTGTTTACTTGCATTTAAAGTCATTTTTATTCAGTTTGCATGAGATCCCATTGAATCGTGTTTAAAACTAAGTTAGGGTGTGTCTTCGGATTGCGTTCACAAATGAGAAGTGCTTCACTGATCAAGGTTTGTTAGTTCTGGCTTCAGAGATTCAGCTTTTCATCTCGTAAGTCCCGATTCCGTGGTAATATCGTTATAGAAAGTTACCTATGTGCTATTCCAAGACTCTAGTTATTTACATACCAAGTTTCATCGCAATCGGTTTAGAAGTTTTTACGTGAAGAGCTAACAAACCAACACACCGACTTTCATATTTATAATAATAGTAGAATTTAGTTTAGGCATGTCATGATCTTTGTAAATCACCTAGATAATTGATAAGTAAGTAGGTATTTCATTATGAAAATGTTGTCTCTACTTTAATAATATTTTAGTGATGTACAGTCACATTACCAATTAGCTGTACCCCACGTGGCCCAGAGTTTATTCGCATATCTGTAAAAAATATAGTATTTAAGTACCTATTTTGTTATTTTTTTTATATTGTATTGTATAATATATTGTTTAAAAGAAACAGAATCAGGTAACATTGCTATACGACCTTACAGATTTGCGAGTGAGCTCTGGGTCACGTGGGATTCAGCTAATTGGTAATGTGACTGTACCTATAGGATGTCCTATATGTTTTATTTTACTATTGATGTGGTATATTTGTGAAGATTGAATGAGATTTTATGAAAACTATTTTCTATTTGAGATTCAAAGTGACTGAATTTGGTGGCATTTTGCACCAATTTTTTTTTTAAATGTCAGTCTAATCTAACGTTGAAATAATGTGCCTTATAGCTAGTCTGCTAGCAATTTATTAATTCGAAATAAGTGATAATTGATAAGTAAATCTACTAAATATGTATCTGTAAATAAATTAACATATTGAAATGTGTAACTACTAACTAGTATAAAAATATCTGAGATTTTATACCTACCTATTTACGAGTTCATATTTTTTTGACGTGATAACGTTTTATAAATTGGTGAACACCTGCAATCTCAAAAAAGTGTGACGTCACGCGTCGTTACTGGAACGCCTCATGTTATTGACAAGGTAACTATAGCAACGTTTTATCGTTGCCATGGTTACCATCAATGTTTTCTTATGACGTTATCACGTAAAATTATCGTCCGGAAACAGACTTTACAGACAACCATTTTTTTTATACAATATTGTGTACATAGTTACTGTGTATCTGAGGGACAAGTTAAACTGGAGGTTACATTTGGAAAAATAAAAACTTGATTCCGAACCGATAGTGCGGGTTTTTCGCGGTTGTGTCAAGTAGGGTCTTGCGGTACATGCACCGCAAAAATTGCTGTAAACTTTTTGTTTTACATGTCACCTCCAGTGCAACGTATAAACTCAGTGGTGTATGCCCACAGTATGGTCATACGATTCGGTCAACGATGTTTCGTATGGCCAAGTCGGCCAATACGAAACATCGTTCTAATTCAATCCAACTTAAAATGACCATACTGTAAAAATTATAACTATTTAAGTACCTAACGATGTAATATCTATTTTTGAACCTCTAAATAACATTCCATTAATGTAATTGCAGGTCAGTATCATAAGTTTTCACTTACAAACCAACTAAGCGGTAAGACTACCGTTGTCATACAAACGTATGATTGAACTAACCAAGTAAAATTATGGGAGAATATTGTTGACAAAATGATGTTTTAACTGGGTGTAAATAGTCAGTCATTTATGTAGTGCATGATCGTTTTTAATTAAATAAAAAATTGATGTAAGTTATTTGAATTTTATTTTCATTTCGCATTTTACCTAATTCGACTTTTTTAATATCCTGACTTATAGGTATAAGTTGAGTTGAAGTTGATGGTTGTTTTTTTGAAACGGTCCATTCCTAAAACCATAAGGTATTTTTAAAACCTGGCACGCCTAAAAGCTAGTTATATGCTGATGGTTCTCAAGCTTAAAAGGTACGGGAAATACCTAACACTTCACAAAATTTTAGGTAGCTACTCCACGTACACAGAGGCAGAGGGGTTTAACGAATGACTATAATTTTGTATTATACTGGTTGTTCTTACCCGGTTTTTTATTCTGTCACTGAACGTTGTCAAATGTCTGTCGACCTGTGACAGTTGACACTGACAGTCTAACACTCAAATGTCAAACTTAGCGACTGCGAGTCATTTTTCGTTCGTTGTGTTGCTTTTGATTGCAAATTGTATTGATTTCTATGTTTAGAGAAAAACACAAGAGACGTATAATAATTTGGTTGTTTAATTTGAAAGTGTTAGTCTTGTGTGTGATTTAAATATTGATGCTGTAAAATGGGGGCAGTATTAGGACTCTGCTCCGTTGCTCAGGTAAGTTCTTTGTCTTACGATATTCTGTACCAAGTACATAAAAATGGACAGAACTCTAGTCATTATTATCATCATGATTATCTACCTACCCTGATCACGACACAATCTTATTTTTCATTATTTGATGATTCTAAACTTCTGTTCTTAGAAACAAGGCGTGATATTCTGTGCTCGAATCATTTTTTTACAAAATGTCTGACTGACTTGTGTTTATTATTACGACACAAATTAATTGTTACACAAAGCAAAAACTTTTTAAAGCTATAATTAGCTGGAATAGCAGCGGTAATAACCCTACAACATACTCAACCATATCTAGATGAGAAAACTTCCAACATTTTTTATCAGTTGGCATGCTGCTGTGGAAGTGCAGCGTGTTCGCTATGCTGCTCAGCCTGCCCATCATGTGCCAACTCCACGTCCACTCGTCTCATGTACGCCGTGATGCTCTTGCTGGTCATGATAGCAGCGTGCGTCACACTTGCTCCTGGACTACATAATGCACTTCAAAAGGTTTGATATCACCAATATTATTGTTGTGGACATGTTCCTTGTATCAAGGTCTTCTGTGCAATGGCTGGCTACTCTTCCTTAATTCATCAGCTGGCAGACATATAGCGCCATAATGAAAATGTATGAATTGCCTTCATATATGTCGATCTGCCAGTTCACTGGAAAACCGGGTCTAGGACATCCTGTCATTGCCGGCTGTTTAGTTAGAACTTTATTATGCATACATAGGGAATGCTTCAACAAATTTTTGTAAATTGAACGATAGTTCGGAAACATTTCAAATAATTTTGTAAAACGAATGTCATCTCAGTCTGACTGTGACCTTGGAAGCTTTCAAAACAACATGTTGTAAAAATCTAAACAAACTCGATTACTTATATCTGTTAAAATATTTTCATTTTAGAACTTTGTCTTTAAAAACAATTTCTAAAGAGTGGTGGATCATGTTTTGTATAACAATGTCATATTCATTAACATCTTCATGCAAGGTGGTTTATACTTAGAGAGAAATAAATTGTTCGTTGAATATTGCAGACACATCCAGACACATATACCTACCTAGTGTAGAAACTAAGTAACTAATGTATAACGATAGATGTAGGTGACATCAAAAGCCTTCCAAAGATTTTTGAAAAACCACATCTTGTGGCAAAATTTTTAGAAGAGCTGGGCTGGTTCTCCCCCTGACAAGTGGAACCTTACGCAAAGGGGACCCAACTAAAGAGGTCTGATTGCGGAAAACAGCCCGTATACAAGTACAAGTACATGTATAACAATACCTAATAAACTTATATATGAGTCATAGAGTGAAGCCACAATTAAGCCTTAGCATTAGGTATTTCCTTAATTTTTATGATTCATACTGTCAAATAAGTTATGATTCTGGCATATTTTTTGTAATTTTGAATTGTATAGATAATGTTTATACTTAATTACTTACTTAAATACAATAGTCATAATAAGAGGATAAGTACCTTCTTAATTATTATATAGGTACCCTACTATCTGCTTATTATGTCTTACTTGTGAATGACTTTCACTAATCAAATTATGTACAATTTATTGAACCGAAGCTAAATAAATACAGAGAAAACTCTATCTTATCTCTGCTCTTTGTTTTGATATCATAAATAAATAAAGTATAGATGACAGATGGAAAACTACAAATTACAATTTAGCTTTTCATTGATAAGCAATTTCAGGGCTACTTTTTAGAGGTAAAATCTCTTGAATAATGTCAAGGTAATATTTATTTGATACTTCTTGTTAGAATCGGGAAGTGATCAACTTTTATGTCCTGTTACACAACTATTTATTAATTTTACACAACAATATAATAATAATTAAACAAATAAAATAAAAAACCATGTCCTCTTTGTACTTGTATGTGGGCTGTTTTCCGCAATTAGACCCTTTTTAATTGGCTTTTTTTTACGTGAGGATGGAGGAGGCTTGTCCAGCACCTACTACCTTCTCAGCTTAGTCGACCATGTCCAGAGGAGAGAACTTGTTAATACTTCTGGAGACAAATAAGCCTCGGGTTTCATCACGATGTTTTCCTTCACCGTAAGAGCAATGTCAATTAGCGCACATAATTTTTCTTAACAAAAATCTATTGGTGTACGGCTGGCTGGGATTCGAACCCACGACCTTCATAATGAAAGTCGAGGTATCTACCACTAAGCCAACACCGCTCCTATGTCGTCTTTTGTCCTGCAACTCTGAGTTTTCAATTAGGATGTTTTTCAGTCCTCAATAGCCAAGATATTTGTGAACATTTTTGGTTTTTTACAGGTACCATTCTGTGCAAATTCTACAACATCACTAATACCAGGCACAGGGGATACTTTCAAAGTGGATTGTGATGAAGCTGTTGGATATTTGGCTGTCTATAGGTAATTTGAAAATAAGTCTGAGTTATTTATTTACAACTTTGTCAGGTTTTGAGTCACGGCCTGTTGTTTAGGGTACCGAGCCAAAAGGGTAATAACGGGACCCTTTTACTAAGACTCCACTGTCCGTCTGTCTGTCATCAGGCTGTATCTCGGTCAATAGGTAGACAGTTGAAATTTTTACATTGTATTTCTGTTGCCGCTATAACAACAAATACCAAAAACAGAATATAATGGTATGGAACCCTTTGTGCGCAAGTCCGACTCGCGCTTGACCGGTTTTAACAATAAGCCGTTTCCTTGTCTGGTTGAGTTCCCCTACTAAATCACACATGTAATATTTTATTAGCGACCCGCCCCGGCTTCGCACGGCTGTATTATGCATGTATAATATCTAAAAACCTTCCTCTTTAATCACTCTATCTATTAAAAAAACCGCATCAAAATAAGTTGCGTAGTTTTAAAGATCTCAGCATACATAGGGACATAAGGACGGCGAAAAGTGACTTTATTAACACGCTTTTATTAGTTTCACCTGTATGTTTGCTTGTATGTATGTAACCGACTCTTTTGGGCTCGATTTTTTTATACTATGTAGTGAAGTAACTATTAGTTTCCCTTGGCTGGGCAAAGATCTCTCCCATCCCACTTCATCAGTCGCGGTCCTGGACCACCTCTGATCAAGCTCAAGTAGTATTGTCAACGCTTTCGTGGTCCACGTCACCAAGCTCCCGGAGATGTCCAGTTTGTTGCTGTTTTAGCGCATTTGTCCCCGCCATTAATATTCAATTTGAATAAATAAATAGAACATGTTTTAATACACATATTTTTGTTATTTTCAGAATTTGTTTTGCAACATGTCTGTTCTTTGTGCTCATGGCCCTAATTACTATTGGTGTTAGATCTTCCAAAGATCCCAGAGCTGGTATTCAAAATGGGTGAGTTTTATTTAATTAATTATGTACTTTATAGTGGAACTATAATAAACTGATATTATTGATGGAATACCTGCATTCACAAAAAAGTGTCTGACGAAATAATGTGTGACGTCATGCGTCATTATAACATGACCATGACGCGTCCGTTCCCGTTAGGAAAGAGAGTATTTAACAATAATATCGCTCATCTTATGGGCTTGTCTTATGGTGACGAGTGACGAATAGAAGGCTTATATAAAGGAAAAAAAATATATAATATAGGTATACTTAACAATTTTTATTATTTATTGTTTTCATATAATATGACATTATTATGTAAAATTATCGTCCGAAAACCGACTTTACAGACAACCATTTTTTGAAGTTATACTTCTTTAGGCGCGTTATGAAAAAATGATGAGAGTGAAATTTTACAAAAGCGTCACACAAAATTCTCACGTCACACAAAATTCTCACGGGAGAAGTTGTTTAAATCTAAATTGAACTTTATTGATTGTGTTGACAATCCTTTTCCAGTCCAGAGTTTTTTGTCGGACGAGTTTTTTGTCGGACGAGTATTTTGTCGGACGAGTTTTTTGTCGGACGAGTTTTTTGCCGAACGAGTTTTTTGTCGGACGAGTTTTTTGTCGGACGAGTTTTTTGTCGGACGAGTTTTTTGCCGGACGAGTTTTTTGCCGGACGAGTTTTTTGTCGGACGAGTTTTTTGTCGGACGAGTCTTTTGTCGGACGAGTCTTTTGTCGGACGAGTTTTTTGTCGGACGAGTTTTTTGTCGGACGAGTTTTTTGCCGGACGAGTTTTTTGTCGGACGAGTATTTTGTCGGACGAGTATTTTGTCGGACGAGTTTTT
Source organism: Idaea aversata (assembly GCA_907269075.1). Taxonomy (NCBI): domain Eukaryota; kingdom Metazoa; phylum Arthropoda; class Insecta; order Lepidoptera; family Geometridae; genus Idaea; species Idaea aversata. The sequence goes on from OU026084.1 coordinate 9,768,070, forward strand.
TGTCGGACGAGTTTTTTGTCGGACGAGTTTTTTGTCGGACGAGTATTTTGTCGGACGAACTTTTCGTCGGACGAGTTTTTTGCCGGACGAGTTTTTTTTTTTTTTTTTTTTTTTTTTTTTTTTTTTTTTTTTTTTTTTTTTTAATAATGCCAAAGAAGTATAACTTCTCACGCGCGTACATAAGTACACGCACCCATTTTTTTTTGTTCAGCTACACTTAACTTTGATTTCTTTTTAGATTTTGGGGTCTCAAATACTTGCTTGTCATTGGCGGTATTATCGGTGCCTTCTTCATTCCGGAAGGATCGTTTGCATCAACTTGGATGGTGTTTGGCATGATCGGAGGATTCGGTTTTATAATCATTCAGTTGATTTTGATCATTGATTTTGCTCACTCTTGGGCTGAACGTTGGGTTTGTAAGTACATGCCTTACCTTTTAAAATATGAATGCACTTTTGTTTGCTAATTAAATAAATAAAATAAATATTGCAGGACATTTCACCCATCAACGTCATCTAGCCCAAAACTAAATAACTAGACTTGTGTTATGGGTGCTAGATAATGGATATACTACCTATATACTTTTCTTTTGTTTGTAAATATATCATTATCATTACATAGTATAAAACAAAGTCACTTTCCGCAGTTTGTCCCTATGTATGCTTAGATCTTTAAAACTACGCAACGGATTTTGATGCGGTTTTTTTAATAGATAGAGTGATTCAAGATGAAGGTTTATATGTATAATACATGCACAATATAGCCGTGCGTAGCCGGAGCGGGTCGCTAGTATACATATAATACATAGAAACGAACCAGACCTCAAACAAATATCTAAGCATAAATACTTGTCTGAGGCGAAAATCGAACCAGCAACCCTGTGTTTGGCAGTCCGGCATGGTGACCATTGTGCTAACTGGGTCGTCAAATTGTGTATTGCGCGCAATTTAGGCGGACAAGTGTCATCTGAGCCGGCATTAATAAGTAGTTTTCTTTTTCACCAGCTAATTACGAAGAGTCTGAATCCCGCGGATGGTACGCGGCGTTGCTGTTGTCCATGCTGACCTGCTTCGCTCTCGCGTTAGTAGGCGTCGTACTTCTCTATGTCTACTATACTAAGGTAATTCACTAAGCAGTAAAGTATGCCTAAAGTTTTAGTGTGCATTACCTGCACTTTTGTATTAGCAAGCTAAAACAACTCTGTTTAATCGTATAAATGTACAATCGGATTACCAATTAGCTGAACCTTACGTGACCCAGAGCTCATTCGCACATCTGTAAAAATGTAGTATTTACCTATTTTGTTATTTTTTTTAAATTGTATATTGTATCGTATAGTTAAGTATAGTATATTGTTTAAAAAAAACAGAATCAGGTAACATTGCTTTACAACCTTACAGCTTTGATATTGCGAGTGAGCTCTGGCTCAGCTAATTGGTATTCTGACTGTACTAGTCACTTATGTATGGTCGGAAGCATTATTGCAGACTCACCGTAGAGCTCCAAAACTGCTGTTATAAGAATGTTTTCAACACAAGCAAGATTCCAGACACCTGCTTTAGTTGAAGTTTAAAGTCTTGTAACTCATCAATTTATCAAACAAAAATGATTAGAAGGAAAACATTCCAATAATAGTAATTTTCGAACTCTACCGGGGGCTGCAATTATGCAGCCGACTGTACACTATCTGTTTTGTCTATAATTTACAGTCAAGCGGCTGCAATCTATCCAAGTTCTTCATCTCAATCAACCTGATCCTGGTGGTGATAATGAGCGGCGTGTCGATCCTACCGGCGGTGCAGGAACACCAGCCGCGCTCGGGACTACTGCAGTCTTCTGTTGTGTCGCTCTACGTCATCTACCTCACTTGGAGTGCACTGTCTAACGCTGACGGTGAATGTAATAGTATCACGGGTGGAACTAGTCAGGTAAATGTTTCTTTTATCACTATCACTACGTAGTATAAAACAAAGTCGCTTTCCGATGTCTGTCCCTATCTTTAGAACTACGGAACGGATATTGATGCGGTCTTTTTAATGATTCAAGAGGAAGGTTTTGGTACGGTCACCTGCATAATTGCAGACCTACCGTAGAGCTCCAAAACAGCTGTTCTAAAAATGTTTTCAACACAAAGCAAAATTCTAGGCACCTGCTTTAGTTGAAGTTTAAAGTCTTTGAACTCATGAATTTATCAAACAAAAAGTATTATAATAATAATAATAATATTTATTTAACAAAAGCTTACATTATATTACAATGTCCATTATAATGAAAACATTCCAATAATAATAATTTTAGAACTCTACGGTGGGTTTGCAATTATGCAGGCGACCGTACATGAAACAAAATTTACACGCGTACGAAGTCGCGTGCATTATGAGAAGTAGAGATTTTTCAGTCTAAAAATGCACGCCTAACCAATTATTTTACCTGACTGTTTGATGGATCACTTCACCAATGTCCACTGTGGCCCACCACCCGCATATTGGATGACTTTAATAAGGCCATTGATGCTGCCGTAGCTGTGGCGCAATATTGATCAGACAGAATTTAAAGGTTGTACCGTGATACGAAAAGAAAAAGTATTAGTTTTTAGAGTTCCATACCTCAAAAGGTAAAAAAAGGAACCCTTATAAATCACTTTCTTGTTTGTCGGTCTGTCTGTCTGTCCGTGTGTCACCACCGATTATCTCAGGAACGGGTGGACCTAACAAGTTGAAATTCATACCAGATACTGAGGTCTATGGTCCCTATTAGGTGTATAAAATCAAGGTCCTGAGTCAACATGATAAAAAGATATGGCCAAATTTAAAATTTCGCAAAAACTTGTAATTAAAATTAAAGGGTGTCCCCATACATAGTTGGACCAATTTAAATTAACCCTTACATTGTATGGGCGCCCAACCAAATAGGGGTCAAGTTAAGTTGGACCTGCCATACCACTGCAAGGAAAATAGAGTGAGTTGGGAAAGAGATTTGAAACGAATGTACGGAACCTTCAGCGTGCGAGTACGACTCGCACTTAACCGGTTTTTTTTTTAAAGGTGGGCATGCATTTTTATACTGAAAGACATATCTACCGCTGTGCTTAGAAACTCTGCTTAGCGGATGATCAAAAATCATAGTTTTGTCTATGATTGTTTAAGGTGGCTTGCAATAGCAATATAAAGCGAAGATGAACTAATAGTCGGTTAAGCTACGTTTCTGAGTGCAGCGGTGACTGCAAACTGAGTAGGTTAATGAGATACTTTAGTTTTGAAAGGAGACCGGTGCTCTGCATCAGGATCTAATATAAAAGATAATTATATTTGATACTAGCGACCCGCCCCGGCTTCGCACGGGTAAATTATGCATGTATTATACATATAAACCTTCCTCTTGAATCAGTCTATCTATTAAAAAAACCGCATCAAAATTCGTTGCGCAGTTTTCAAGATTTAAGCATACAAAGGGATATAGGGACAGAAAAAGCGACTTTATTTTATACTATGTAGTGATTACAAACAAACAAAAAATCTTTCCTCTTTATAATATTAGTGTAGATGAAATGTTTGGTAACTAATTGAGATTATTGTATTTATATTATGCGTCCAGAGAACAAAGGAAGATTTCTATTGGGTATGTGATTAAAGGGAGCATCATCTATTATTATTTTACTTTTCACCATACAAATCCTGTTTGTTATGTTTTTACCTTTGTAGATAAACTACATTTCATCTGTGAAATTCCATTTGTCGATCATTTTTTAGTAGGTAACTAAGTAGGTACTGTGTCTTTATTTATTGTTGTGTGCTCTATTTTCGTGTGTGTATTATATTTTTGTCTTGTTTGTTCCTATGGTTGAATCCCTATCAGCAATATGGACATGATAACACTAAGCAATTTCTTTATAGGGTTCCGTATCTCAGAAGGTAAAAGAGGAACCCTTATAACATCACTTTCTTGTTCATCTCGGTTCGATTACTGGCCTGGATGCTTATTATGTTTTCTAGCGAGGGTGATTCAGCTAATCGCAGCGCGTTAAGTAGCGAAACTTAGCGTAGCACGCACTGCGATTGGCAAATCTTGTTCGAGCTCTCGTTGGAATAACTTTAATTATTTATTCATTTGGAATCATAAAATTTGCATGTCAGTAGGATATGTGCCTTCCATTATACATTAGGACAACCTAACAACCTACCACAACCTACTTATTCACAACCTACCATAAAAGCTAAAGTTCTTTTCCATCCAAAGGTTACCTGGAAGAAATTGTTTTCAGCGATATGGCCGCCCATTTGTGCAACTTATACTTTCTAGCTATTACTTTACTTTGTGTATATCGTGTTCTGTTTTTTTTTGTTTTGTACAAATAAAGCTATATATCTATCTATGATATCGTTTGACAGGCTTCCTTCGACAAGCAGTCGGTAATCGGGCTGGTCATTTGGGCGTGCAGCGTACTCTACTCGTCGATCCGCACCGCCTCATCCTCCTCAAAGATAACGATGTCAGAACATATTCTGGCCAAAGAAGGATCTGCAGGTGAATATTGATTTACTAATTTTATGATCTATCTGGATGGAATTTGATGGTTCAATACCGGTTAGAAGATCTAAAAAATAGCTATTAAAAATAATAGGTACAGAAATTAAAATATTATTGGTACGATACGATTAGAGTAACAATAGGTCTTAGAAGAGTTAAGTAGTTAGTCTCCCCATTACTAAAATAAATGGGCGGAGTGGGGGGGTGTTAGATTTTATTTTCGTTACGGAATTTCTTGATTCGGTCTCCGCGTTCTAAGCCCACGATAAAAGCTATGCAATAGCTTAAAAATAATTATATTTTTAAACTATATTTTTCCTTGTTTATATCTCTGACGCGCCTGTGCTTATGTATATTTAGCTTTCTTCTCAGGCAGTTTTTCACTTGATTCTTCTTGACCTGAAACAAAATTAAATAAGAATACAAATAGTTTGATGTAGTACAACCCAAACGACTAAGCTGATAGAAGTTGGATTTTCTGTTGCAGCGTCACAACATGGCGCTAGGCCGGTCCTATTATTATTTTGATCTCATCTCCGATCGACTAATTAGATTTCTTTCTAAATTACATCTTTTGTCGATATCAGATTGCACACAGATAGATCAACAAAAATAGGTTCTGTATTTCTAAGTTATTTTCGTTGAAAGGCGTATTATTTTAATTGATTTTATAAATGATGTAACACTAACACGACATTGCATTCCTTGGCAAATCGCGTGGCGGCGATCCGACGCAAGGGCAAGGAGATCTCATTGCTAACGAAGGTATGATCAACATAACGATACCTAAAGCTTATACATTTTAACTAACTCAATCTGTCCCACTGATGGGCGAAGGTCTCCTCATTGTTTTCCAATGATCCCAATCCGGAACCTGGTCCGAGTAATCTGGCTTAAAGCGCAGAAAGATTCATGTGTGCAGAATGATTTCCCTTTTGCTTGTCATGTAGTTTGTTTTGTCTGCGCATTTAACGGGTTTGGCCTTGCTTGATTTCGCGGAGATCTTAAACAAATTCAATATGCTGCGAAAAAGTTAGATTTATTAATTTAGTAATAATTGCACAAGTTGGTACAATTTTTGCGCCAAGACACGCACTTCGCGTATGTCATTGGCACTGTTGTACCGTCGCGTTGGGTATCCAGTGGTCGCACGTAATCTTGTCCTCTCTATAAGAATCTGTTACTCTTAAGGGGGATCCATACGCCAACGACCTTGGTACACAGCCTACTACTGGCACCGGTCGCCTTCGTTGGTGAAAATTGTTGATTATTACGAATGTGTTTTGTTTTTCTCAAAAGTGCTGAGATGGAATTGTAGGTGAGATTTTTACCGACAATTTGGTGTGATTTTGAGCCTAAAAATTCTTATAGTTTTGAAGCTATCCTAAAATTAAGAATTAAAACTAGTCTAGCTTTGAAATGACAAAGAATTTTCGCCTCGAAATTACCCCAAAATATCCTCAAAAATTTCACCTACAATTCCATCTCAGCACTTTTAAGAAAAATTAAACACATTCGTTACAATCAACAGTTGTAAGCGACGGGTATTTCTGGCGCGTTGCGTTTTGCAGCATGAGCAGCCTTAAAACGAAGAATAAAATGAAAAAAAAAGTTAAAAAATTATAAACAATGCATGTTAGTTTAAGGTATCATTTTGGGTCACCTATTTATAAGTTTAATGTGCCTGAAGTAAATAAATTGAATCGAAAACAACACAATATATTGTATGTGAACAAAAATATAACTGTAAAACTGATCTTTTTTTTTAAATGGTTTTACAGAAAAAAAAGAAAATATTGAATCAAGTAAAAGTTTCATCGACAAAAAACAAGGTTACATACTCAAAAATCTTAGGACCTAAATCTGTTAAGTGCCTTAAATCTATTCATTTTATAGTCATTACATTTTGGGCGTCATAATTACTATGGATTCTCTATCGTTTCATTGATTGCTATCTCATTATATTAGTAAAAATATGTAAATGTAGTAGACATAGTTCACTTATATCAATGCAAAGTGCTTAGTGTGCTGGGTGTTACAAAACATTACTTTTTTCCTATTAATTACTAACTACAGTTTAGGACGACTTCGCGTCGTTGATATATATACTTCTTATATCGGATACTTCTTTCTCTTATTTCCTTTCCCTTCCTGAATGCCTCTAGCATTTTTTTCGTAAAACTTTGGTTGACTGTAGGTACAGTCGGAATACCAATTAGCTAAACCGCACGTCACCTAGAGCTCACTCGCACATCTGTAAAAATGTAGTATTTAAGTACCTATATTTGTTATTTTTTTTATATTGTATCGTATATAGTATATTGTAAAAAAACAGAATCAGGTATCATTACCACCCAGTTGACGACCCCGTTTGGCACAATGGTCATCATGCCGGCCTGCCAAACACAGGGTTGTGGGTTCGATTCCCGCCTCAGACAAGATATTTATGCTTAGATATTTGTCTGTGGTCTGGTTGTTTCTGTGTATTGAAAGTATATATTTACAAAAGAAAAGTATATAAGTAGTACTTATATCAGTTGTCTAGCACCCATAACACAAGTCTAGTTACTTAGCTTTGAGCTAGATGGCAATGTGTGGAATGTCCTGCAATATTTATTTATTTATTACAACCTTACAGAAGTGCGAATGAGCTCCGAGTCACGTGGGGCTCAGCTAATTGATATTCCGACTGTACACATAGCCTGTTTCTGTTTTCCTTTTTTGTAACAATAGTACCCTCTAAAACCCAAAAAAAACGTAAAAAAATTGTTCAAGAGGCTTTAGGGAGTAAATTCGAGAATCGCTGTTAGGATTCCGTCTTACCCGCAAATACCACCTCAATACAGATGTCTTGCAAGTTACTCGTATAAAATTGTTTTTAAATATACCCACCTAAAAAATAAAATAAGCAAGTTCTTAGTTGCAGCGACTATTGAACAGAACAGTGAGGGATAAATTGGCGTAAAGTGACCCACACATTCTGCACACGTGGCAACTTTTGCTGATATTACGTACTTGCATCTCCCCAAGCGTCAACATTTATTTGTGTGGACGACACGTTGTGATTGTGTGCGGTAAAATCACTGTCCTGACGGTATTTACCTTTAAGTCGGCTCCACACTACTAATCGACGATATTGACCGATGTCCGAAGTACGTGGCCACCCACTCGTGCAATTTTGCGAGAAACGTTCGTATTCGAACTCCGCGCCATCGCCACCTCGCGCCCTTTGACTCGTGACGATGACGTCATCGGAAATATAAATGTACCTTATCTCTATTATTATAAGGTACCTTTTCCCGTGCGCGGCAAAAATTCGATTCTTTCGGCTCTGATCAATGTGCGTCCGCATTAACTCAACCGAGGCGAGGCGATGTTGCCCGAAGTGTATCTCCACACTATCTAATTCGGGTTACTTCGACCAACTTCGCGAGTAGTTTAGTGCTGGCTTAAAGCTCGCGTCGTTTAGCAAGGAGATGCAAGTATGTACTATAGTTGCAAAGTTGTTAACTTATTGCATGTGAATCGCTCACTGACACTGAGCGCAGGGTATGGTTCCATAGAGGGCGCTGATGGCGGTGAAGCGGGACGCGGGGACGAGCCCAAGGTGTTCGACAACGAGGGCGATAGTGTCGCCTACTCCTGGACCTTCTTCCACGTTGTCTTCGCGCTTGCAACACTATACATCATGATGACGCTTACCAATTGGTACAAGTAAGTACTCTCATATCTGATGTATCACTTCATCACTATCATTATCACTACATCACTAGGTACATAGTATAAAACAAAGCCGCCTTCTCTGTCCCTATATCCCTATGTATGCTTAAATCTTTAAAACTACGCAACGGATTTTGATGCGGTTTTTTTTAATAGATAGAGTGATTCAAGAGGAAGGTTTATATGTATAATACATCCATAATATAGCCGTGCGAAGCCGGGGCGGGTCGCTAGTCTATATAATGATATACTACTAATATTATAAATGTGAAGTTAATCTGAGGAACTACTGATTCGAATTGATAAAATATTTTTGTGTTCGAAACTTACGTAGGGCGCAGCAATTTAGGTGTGAATCAGAATGGCGGGTGTACTGATGCGAATCAGCATGAAACAAAAATGGGTCGAATCTTCTTTGATTCTACTTAATTCTACCAATAACGAAAATAAAAGTACCTCTTTAAATGCAGAGATAGAACCATAATAAAGTGAGCCGCCAACCTGACGGCAGAATGGCGGGTGTATTTCTATTTCTGACTGAAAAAGATATTGCCGATGTTTAAATTCACTTCCATATAAATCTACCTAATTATTAGTACCTTACAGTGTGCTTACAGATCCATAAGTTGCACTCAAATCCAAGCAAAGGCTAAGGAGTTATTTTGAAAATAAAATGTCAATAATTTTTATTTTTTATTTTCAAAATATTGAACTCCTGTGAAATAAATTATTTTAAAATTGTTGTCGGTAGTAAATTGTGGAGTTTTTTTTTAATTTATTTAATATTTTTTATTTAATAAAATCTATTGATTAATATATTTATTGCAATATAAATTAAACTAAGTACCTAATACATAATCAAAATCCATAATTACAAAAAAGTCAAAAGTCAAACGAAATAAAACTAAAAGAAAATTACAATCATTAAAAAAATGATTTAGGCGGGAGATGTCAGAAACGAAGAAAGTCAATTTAGATTTTAGGTCAAAAACAAAAAAATAATACAAAAAAAAGAAAAAATCATAAAAACTACAAAAGAACTAACATCTAATAAAATATTTTTTTATTTCCACAATTTAATTCAATATTGTGATTGATTATCGATAACAATTTTAAAATAAATAAATTATTATTATATTATTTTTAATGTTTTTTGTTTTTAATGTATCGTAATTTTCTTTTAGATCAATGCAACATTATATGTATAATCCATAAGTAAATTAGGTTGGTCAAAATAAATTCCTACTTACGAAAAAAAAATTGTCATTTTATTTTCAAAATAACTCCTTAGCCTTTGCCTGGATTTGAGTGCAACTTATGGTACTGTAAGGTACTAATTAGGTAGATTTATATGGCAGTGAATCTAAACATCGGCAATATCTTTTTCAGTCAGAAATACAAATACACCCGCCATTCTGCCGTCAGGTTGGCGGCTCACTTTATTATGGTTCTATCTCTGCATTTAAAGAGGTACTTTTATTTTCGTTATTGGTAGATTTAAGTAGAATCAAATAAGATTCGACCCATTTTTGTTTCATGCTGATTCGCATCAGTACACCCGCCATTCTGATTCACACCAATTTAGAGTACAATTTGGAAAGTAGTTATTAAGAAGCAGCCTACTAGGATAAGAAAAACCTACTAAGCTCCTGCAGGCGCTTTCCTCAAGTTTGTACCGCTAAACATCAAATAATACTTCGATGCGAATTTACGTTCCAAAATCACTAAAAAAGTCTCAAAGAACTAACTACCTATGCATTTAATGTCTATGTATTTAATGTCACGGGTTGCAGGTTTGATTCCCGCCTTAGACAAGTATTTATGCTTAGATATTTGTCTTTAGTCTGGTTGTTTCTATGTATTATAAGTATATATTTACAAAAGAAAAGTATATAAGTTGTATATCCGTTGTCTAGCACCCATAACAGTCTAGTTACTTAGCTTTGGGGCTAGATGGCGATGTGTGGAATGTCATGCAATATTTATTTATTTTATTTTATCAGCTATACAGACAACGTATCTCTCAGCCAATACCTATTCTTTAGCTTAATTATATTATTGTTTGTTCCAGCCCGAGCTCACAGCTGTCGAAGGAGAACACAGCCTCTATGTGGGTGAAGATCACATCCTCTTGGCTCTGCGTTGGACTCTACGTGTGGACTCTGGTCGCGCCCGCCATCTTGAAAGACCGCGATTTCAGTTAGATACCTTTTAACCTTTACGAGCGATAAGGTGTGATTTTTTTTTAATTAATTCAATTTTGAAATCATTTAGGTACTCCGATTATGATGTAGAAAAGGAAGATCAAATACACTATATGAATTCAAGATTGCCTTTGATACTGTTTGCGTTCAAATTTTTGATTAATGGCGATTCTCTCTACATTGTGTTTCAATTCCGCCAATGTCCAGTGAATAAAGAAATTAAAGGAAATTGGCCGATGACAAGAAGATTTTCTCTTTCTCAATCGTATTGTAAAGATATTTTGGACAAAAGAATCATCTCTGACAATAGACTTATTGCTGGCAATAATCCCGGAAAATATACTAAAACCTTGTTGTATAAATCGCTCGTATAGCATTTAATCTAAACTTTAACTTTTATCCTACTAATATTATAATAAAGTAGTATGTTTATATACAAAAACCGCGTGGCGCAAGCTAGTCTTCTATAAAGTACATGGTAACTTAGTAGTTCGTTCGCTTCACGTATTCTTCCCCGTTAAATCGTCGAACAAAAAGTGTAGTTTATAACGACGCGGGGCGTCTGTCAACTGGCAGAGAAGCATAAATGAGGCCGATTCATACATTTTCAATATGGCGCCATCTGCCAGTTGATGAATGAGGATCACATCACATACCAATGACATTTGATGAACTTTTCGTTCCGAGGCATATCTGTTTTCATCCCTTAAATTGCAACAAACTGATATGTTATTAATGTTTGAATAGTTTACTCTAAGGCTAACATGTTTTATTAATTCAAAAGTATAAATTTAAATTATGATTAAAAAATATGAAATTCAAGCCAAGAAAGTCAAGAAAGGAACACCGAAATAGAACATTTTGAGGGAAGAAAAGAGCTATTTCCTTTTGTATGTATAAGTGGTATGTTACCCTAATTATGGCGATGTTAATATGTATTTAAACGAACATCTGTATATATGTCTAAGATCTCATCTAAATACATCTTCTATTTATCTATTGTACTTTTTTAATCTTGTATTTTTCTCTTTTCTGTATCTATGTTGATGCCTACTTCCATCTTACTAATTTTATATGTCTATTTACTGTGATTAGAAGTTATTCTATGATTTTAGTTAAGACTGTTACAATAATTTAAGTTGATTTTTAATACATTTCATTGTCACTATTTATTGCGTTTTTTTCTTAAATTTTAGTTAGAATGGTGTATGCCCTTTGTCCCCGTTGACTCTGTCCCTATTCAATGGGGACAGCGGAACTCCATAAAATGATTAAAGGGGTCCGGAAATTTAGTATGGGAGCTAGGCATAGTGTTTTTTTTGCACTATGCCAAGCTCCCATATCGTTTCCGAGACGCTTTAGCGGTCTAGTGCAAAGGTATTATTGGTCTCAAAATGCACCGCGCAAAAGTGTTCCCACATCTCATATGAGATGTTGTGAATAAAAAAAATTGAGTTGCAACCGACCACGCACTTTTTCTTCTCTATAAAGTAGTCATTGGTCTGTAAAAAGTACTAGGCAATCAGAAGGTAGTAAAAGGTATAAATCAAACTTTTTATACTATCTCTCTCTTTCTTCAATTTTTCTTCTGACATAGTAGATAAAATATGTCATGGCAATGAAGGTAAGCTGGAAAAATAATTCAAATGTTTTGAGCATGATTTCACATTAAATATCGTTTTTTTGTGGGAAAGGTACCTTCTACTGAGTTCTGATAGCCTAGTACTTACGGACCAATTACTATCAAACAATTTACACAGTCACGAAAAGTGGTGGTGGTGTGTACGGGCTTGCTTTTATACGAAGCAGTATACCTCCTACTGAGTTCTTACAACCTAGTACAAAAACCCAATAAAATTGTACGACGTAGGGAGCATTACTTTTTAAATTGTATGGCAATTGGTCTGAAAGAACTAGGCTATCAGAACTCAGTAGAAGGTATTCCACAAAAACTATCCGCCCCCTTATTCACAAAACACCGGAAGGCTACCGAAACGAATAAAACTGAAAAGACAAGGATGGCAACATGTCAAATGTCGTGGGAGTGAAAGAGCAGCAAAATTTCTGTCGTTTCGCCTTCAGACGGTTTGTGAATCAGGGGGCGGATCGTTTTTTGTGGAATACCTTCTACTGATTTCTGATAGCCTAGTACTTACAGATAAAATTACTCAATGTAAAATCATGCTCGAGACAATTGAATTTAATTATTCCAGCTTCTTTCATGGACATCACATACTTTGGCAGGAGAAAAATTGAAGAAAGAGAGAGATTAATACAAGTATGATTTATACCTTCTACTAAGTTCTGATTGCCTAGTACTTTTTACAAACGGTTAGAATCTGAGTAGTTTATTTAGTGACTAGCTACCCGCAAATATTTTTTGTAGTCTGGGCGTTTCTGTATTTATGTTTAATAAGTATTTTTTTACACTAAAAAAGTAAAAAACGTAGGTAAGTATTATAATATAATGAAGACAACGGATATATTATATCCGTTGTCTTCTTTCGCGTAGGAGTAAATCATTTCTTAGCGGATGCCTACGTCAAAAGCTATTTGTATGCTGTGCGCTAATATATTGGTCCAGTCAGGACTTTGAAATGTATATATTTAAATGTATTCAGGAGGAACTAATTGAAGAAGTTATAGTATGACTACGAGAACATGTATATTCTCGTAGTCATACTATAGTATGACCATAAGGCAACAGCCATATTCATAGATCTCTCGCCAATCGCCACACGACTTCATTATTTCTTTATACTACGCCACGCCAGTATGGATAAAATAACACAACTGGAATTCTAATAATTGAAATATATTTTCAAGACACACAAAATTCATACTAAACTTATTGAGGTATAATATTTCAGGCAAATAGAAGACTACTTGAAGTAGCATATAATAAAATAATAACATTTTTTTCTCTTTTTTTTTAATAGTATATTCATAAACTGTTGATAGATTTATCATCAAGAAGGTATAGTTCTAAGTTTCACAGTCAACTTCGTCCGCTATGAAATGCAATGACAGTATAATTTATTATTAAAATACATTTAGAGAGCTCAATGCGATACGCTATTAGCTGTTACATATCGTGAATAGATTGCGGTTTAATTTTTTATATTTTATTACAAATATGATCTCATTCTAGGTTTATATATTTTTATAACACATTCCTATATTACTATATAACAAAACCGTTTCAATAAAATCGCAATATATATATATATTATAAAATCAATTATTTGGAACACATCTGGACCTTTCCGCGTAAGATATACGTACATAACATCTATAATCTAATCATCAAATTCAGTAAAATATAACGTATTCACATTTTTAACATTAAAGTTATACATATCTAAAATAATTTAGAAAATAATAAATAGAATTATTAATATCACAGTAGATTAACTGCCAGCAAGTTTCTACCACACAAGCATACCACGTTTAGCATCATTAAAGTAAAAGACGGATAGGCTGACAGTTTCGGTAAAAACTGCTGTGATATTGACAATAAATAATAAATCCTTACCGAGAGAAAAACAACACTGAACAATGTTGTTATCTTACAACTACTGGTAACTATTCAAATCAACATGTCAGCAACGTTTCCCGAATTTAACATTACATTGAAATTACTTATACCATAATTTAGAAGACACGGGAAAACTAAGACGCCATCTTTCGGTATAAAAAGTCTGTTTATCGCTCCCATTGAATGTTTTCGACATAAAATATACTAGAAATATATAAATCGAAAACAACTTGATTCGTGATGCACATGAATGATACAATAAAAATAACTTTGAAGTACCTAAAGTGCGATTTTAACCAATAACTAAATAATGTTGGTGTTCAAATATCGACAACTACATGTAAAAATGATTTTATTAAAACAAAAATATATATACTATAGATGTAGGTACCGTTGTTGATCATGATTTATATATTCTTAAAAATATGTATTTTATACCTATGTATGCTTATAATTATTATAATGTATTTATTTCTATAATATATATACTGTAAATACATAACTTTATTCTTATAACTTATATTAGACGGTCCTCGGTGAACAAATGTTAAACTATTTTAAAAATAATGCCTATTTTGGTATCTACAAAGTTATGACCAGGAGACATATTTTCATGATTATTGCCCACATAAACTTAATTACGTTTTGTAATATACATAATATTAATTTGGAAATTTAAATTATAGCAAGCACGCTACTTAACAGAGATCAGGGACGTAGAATAGGTATTTTACAGGGACGAAATTATATATTACCGAACAATTTCATCTTTTGTATCCATCCCTGAGAAGTACCTAAACATTTTATATTGGATGATGTAGTAATATGTACATATTAAGGAGATGTAAAATCATACAACAAATAAGTAATGGATCATTGGACACATATATTTTTTTACATACATTCAAATAATAAATGCTGGATTTGTTTCTATTTGTTTAACAAAAAATCGACTGAGATTCGACATTTTGATTATGAAAATATTGAAGTTAATTTTTTTATTGAAGTACTTTATATGTTTCTATTTTTACATCATGAGTTTATCTATCATAGGGTAATACTTGTCTACTATGCAACTAAGTAAGTACCACAGATTTTAGGTATTTGTAGGGGACAAGGGAATAAGTGAATCTAATACTTAGTAAGATCTTAACAGAACAATTTAAATACATATTTACAATTAAACAATATTAATGATCAAGTGAAAAAGCCAAAACGACTATGTTGATGACCTGTTTTTTATCTATCCTTAAAATTATGAGGGAAAAAAATGTTATCTGTGTTAAACTTTTTGCTGCAGTATTATGCATAATGTTGCGAGTGATTAGAAAATGATTATTTGTCAATGTTTTTCTTTCATCACGCGATATCACAAATATTCGGTGGTGTCTACGGAATAGGGTTTTTAAGAGTTCCTAATGGACACCACTCCGTATTTATTATTATTGGTGTCCACCAGAACGAACCGTTTTATCATTATATCGAACTCATACAAAAAATAAAGACTTAGAGCTCGACTAGCGTCCACACGAAAATAAACTACATAAATAGTAGCATTTTGATCAAAATTATTAACGCATATATACTCGTAAAACGGCTATATCAATTATGCAATTTGTACTGATATGTAATTAATTTGTTTAGTATTATGACTTTGGTGTTATGTGAATAAAAAATTGAGCAAATTTTGGCTAAATAAATTAACGGTTACGGTAGTAAAAATATTTACACTTAATAACTAAGAAAATAATGTCTTTATTAAAAACGAAAATTAATTAAATAATATTTTTCTATTTGTCTAAAAATATAAGAAAACTACTAAATAATGTCTATAAATAAAACTAATAGCTTCAAAATAAAATTGAGATCGGTATCGTACATGATGAAACCATTAACAGTGACGGATATTTGACAAACGATTGTATTTAATTACGCTGTTATATTTGGATAGTAGAAGCCAAGTGATCCAACTGACATTTTGGTCGTAATTGATTTAAGTTTTAAAAATACATTAAAACTGTATTCGTATTAAAGAATAAAATAATAAGCTATACATTTTTTGATTTTTTTGTCCTATAATCTGAAAACATTACAACAATTCATTCAGAAACATGCACGTAATAAGCAAAAACGCGTTTTCATATCTCGAAACTTATAAAAAGTCAGTTGGATCACTCCTACACTATGCCATTTTATCTTTGAAAATATTCCAACATCGTATCACAAACTATTATTCTCAAAATATATCAATTTTGATACTGCGGGTTTTACTAAATTGTAAAAAATAACGCCTTTTAACGAGAGAATATTTTGAAATATTTTTGAGGCATTTAATAAATAGTAAAATAAATGTATGTTTTTACGTAATTACGAGTCTGTCACCATATCTGTTTTGTATTTGGTATTCATTTTCATAACTTACGCAAAGCTTGAGTATTTACTTACTCTTGTAAATTCTCTAAAATCTGCGAAAGCATCACAATACTTTATAATGTCTCATTTTTATTTTTATTGGATATTTATGTATTTCCAACAACACTTATGGAGACGGGCAAAGCTAATCTTAGATGGCGCCAGCCTCGCTTGTGCTTGTCAGCGTGTATTAATTGAGGTTCCTTTATAGTTTGTTGCAAAGTTTATTTAACATCTTGAAATTCTGTAAAACGAGCTTTAATAAATTGAAATATTAAGTTTCCATATGAAAATGGTTGCTAAGAGTATTTATTTGGTTAACATTATTATTACAAATAGTATTTTGTAAATAACTGTTCTGTTTTTTTTTTCAAAATTTAGCAGTACGGTTTAGGGAAAAACCTGAACCAAGCCTATAAAGCATAAACTATGTCGTCATCGATTGTTTGAAGAAAAATGCATTCTTTTATTTCTATTTACAACGCATTTGCGGTTTTTTTTTTGCAAAATACCTCTTTGAAAACATGAAACCAGCGAATTTATGTCATGTTAGTTTAAGTATTGATCTTTCTATCTATGGGTCAGTTAATGACAACACCAGCATAAGCGACTAGACGCCACCAAACGGGACAAACAACAAATGTATATCCACAAAAATTAAACAATCGTATCGTATTGTACCTTACGTTATAAAATACTATAATTATGACTTGATATTATCATTATAATAACTAAGCTAGTTTATGTAAGCCGCAGTAAACCTACTTACAATATGGCAGTTGTCACTAAGTTAGCTGAGTTGTTTCGCTATCTACTTACTATACTAATGTGATTTGGTTATACAAATATAGCGCGAGCGCAAAACGTTCATTGCAACTTTAGATTCCGTTAATGACAACTTCATTTCTCTTTATCACAACCATTATTGCAATGAAAATAATTGTATTTGGTAATGTTTACAGGTACATCACGTAACATAGCGAATTTATATATTTTTTTCTTGATAAAGCACCTTTTAAGATAGTTGCAAATTAAATGGCAAGAATCATGTGATTTTTTTAGAAGCATTTTTTATTACGTCAGCCTTCCCGGTACTTGATGAAGTACGATTTTTTTCTTCCCTTAATTTAAGGCTGACCTAAGACACGGTATTTTGAATCGAGTACCTGTTCAGCGTTTTAAAATCCTGTTCAGCGTTTAGTTACTTTCTATGTTCTTACAGTATTCTTAAAGTTACTTTTGAAATAAGTACTTATAAAACCACCATGTTTTTTGTTGTTCCATCAAAAACAATTTATGGATCTAAACTATTTTTCTGGTGGAGTAAATAAGGTAACCCCAAACCCGATGGTGTGTTTTATGGAGTTTTTATATATTTATCTACAATCATTATGTTTAATACTGGCTAAATATCTGAACAGGCATGTAACAGGCACACAGGCAGTAGAGATGGATCATGGATGTGCGTTATGATTCCAGCACCAACGATACAAATATGTACCAGGGCATCATAATATGCAAGGAGATCAAACATACGCTAGATATTCTACGATTGGCACATCATACGAGTCTAGTACCCATATACCGTCTTCAGCTTCCATTGAGCTAAATAGGTAACTTTGAATAACAACTACCGCGCTGTGATGTATACTAGTAAGATTCCTTTCATTACGTACACTGAAATAAAAAATATCCAATATATTATGTATATCTTAGACCTACTTAAAAAAAATCATCATGTCACAGTATAAAAAAATTTCGATTTCAACTTTTAAGTAACAATAAGGTGTATAACATCTCTTAATTCGATAAAAAAATATTTACACAATCCGATCATTGCTTTCAATAGATAGGTACCTAAGTATAGTCATAAAATTTATATAATTTACTATGTAAAATAAAATATATTAAGTATTTACATTTATCAGTAATACTTAAGTTTTAAAGTAATATTGCAGCTCGCAATCGCCTTCACTCGTGTTACTTTCCTTTCTCGGTAATGCCTCTCATCTTTTCCAATTGACCAATACGTTTGGAGCCCACGTTTTGATGAACCAAGTTGTACGGTCGGGTGCATACCTGCAGACCCACCATAGAGCTCTAAAACGGCTGTTATATATTTTTTTAACACAAGCAAGATTCTGGGGGCCTGCTTTAGTTGAAGTTTAAATTCTTTTATATAATTTAATAATAAGAATGAAAACATTCCAATAGTAATTTTAGAATTCTACGGTGGGTCTGCATTTATGCTGCCGACTGTACCTAATGTTAGGCTTATATACAGGGTTATTGGTTAATGACCTCTCCGTGTAAGGAACAGCTGATTTCCCGGTAAACCTAACCTCGGCTTGCTAATATAATTATCAATAACACTGTATACGCCTTGTTCTTGCAATAAGGCCAACTATCGTGTGGGCTCGTGGTACCGGTCATGGTCTGGTATGAACCAGTCCTTCTGTCATAGCCATAGGGCAGCGGCGCTTGCCGGTGTTGGTTCGACTCAATAGCCTATCATTGCCTCGCCGTCCTTGAGTATTATCTCCTTGTTCAATAAGCTTCAAACCCTTGTATACGACGCAGATATGTTCATAAAAATTTAAATCTAAACAAGTTTTATAGTCTTTTAGTCGAATCTGAGATAGCTTAAGAGTCTAACCATAATATATTACGTGATTTCATTTATTATCTAGTAATTCAGTCGATACGCAAATATTTATTATTAGTGATTATAATATCACTGAAATGTCAGACTGGTGATAATATTCAATTATCTGTATGTAAAACCAGTCGATAGTCAACGTAAGCCCCGAGCGGCATATTACAAGTTGTAAGCATTTTGTGTGAAAACATTATTTTGCTTGCAATAATTCATCAAATTGCACATTCGAAAATGTGGACGGATCTGAGACTTTATTATTAAGGTAAAAATGAATTAGGTCATCAATCGCCTCTCAGTCGTAAGAGTTGGCCGTGCTGAGGTCCGTCATAAACATCTCGTAGGTAAAGTTAGATACTAACGTAACAAATTAATGTTTTCACTCAATTAGTGTCAGTCTATCTTATATCTATAACTTACATCTAATATTCACAGTCTCCGACTGACATATGTCGCGTCGCATCGCGTCGTACTTCACCACCTATGTAGGTAGGTTACTCCGCATTCAACGTTCGAGTTTACAGTAAAGGCGAACTTACTGCGCTATGAAAATACGTGGGCAATGTCTGTACTCAAAATATCAGCCACATTTAAAGAGCAAAAATATGTCTCCTTTAGATAATAAAACTCATCTCTATCCTACTGAATAAAACTCTCCATAGTAGGTAATATTATCGTTATAAAATGTCACTTGATGGAACAGCACTCGAACTCGCCCGATCCGATCGTCTCGTTCACCGAACGTTCGTTACCATAGTCCGTGTTGGTAGAGACCAGTTGTTGGGACAGTTTGAGTATATAGTTCTATGACGTTTATTTGTGTATTATACGCGCGGGCGCGGCGTGCACGCGACGACGCACGCGCGCGCGCTAGTCGCCGAAGCGCGTGCATGCCTTCTTCCATTTGCATTGCGTGCACCAGAGGTCGCGCTGGTCCATGCCGTACACCTTGCGACACTTCTTGTTGTCGGAGCGCGGCCGCCGGCCCGGGCTGCTCGGGGAACCACCAGCACCAGAGAGACGCATGTGCTTCTGTAATACAAATATACATCATTATTGGATACGTCATACAAAGAACACACCTCGTCCAAGTTTCAGATCAGCGGTTAAGAGGAAAGGGTACCGGGGCTTTCTCCATACAAACTATTACAAACGTAGTCGGCTGTTTCCTCCCTGGATAATGACACTAGAGCAAATAGTTTTGGTGCATAAAACTTATAACTGCCATGACCATGCCCCTATTTTTTATTTTAATTTTTATGTTAATTAGAAAATGAAAAAAACCAAAAAATAGGGGCATAGTCATGGCAGTTATAGGTTTTATGCAACAAAAATATTTGTGCTAGTGTCATTATTCAGGGAGGAAACAGTCGACTACGTTTGTATGGAGAGCACACAGGTACCCTTTCACCTTAAGGCCGTGCGTTGATTCGTCGGTCAGTCAGGGCAAAGCATTTTATATATATAGACTTGAAATCGAAAATGTCCAAGGAATCAAGTTGTCCTATACAAACTTTGCCCCCTTTTTCACCCCTAAGAGGTAGAATTTTAGAAAATCCTTTCTTATCGGATGCCTACGTCATACAAAGAACACACCCCCTCCAAAGATAAAGTTGACTTATCGTAATATTGCGACCTACAATTTTTCAACGTCGCAGAAGGTGACTGCCATGGTTGCTTTTACCGTTTAATGTGTTTAGTTAAAGAATATTTGCCCTGAGATGTGATTATTTCTCGAGACCATAACAGTAACTGCGCCACGTATGTCATTAAGGTGAAAGGGTACCTGTGCTCTCTCCATACAAACGTAGTCGACTGTTTCCTCCCTGGATAATGACACTAGCACTAATATTTTTGTACCATAAAACCTATAACTGCCATGACTATGCCCCTATGTTTTGGTTTTTTTAAATTTCTAATTAAAATAAAAAATATTACAAAAAAAATAAAAAAATAAAAAATACCAAAACATAGGGGCATAGTCATGGCAGTTATAAGTTTTATGCCCCAAAAATATTTGCTCTAGTGTCATTATCCAGGTAGAAAACAGTCGACTACGTTTGTAATAGTTTGTATGGAGAAAGCCCCCGGTACCCTTTCCTCTTAAGTGACCACAGATTGATGCGTGTTGCGTGTCACCAAGCTCTTATATTCCTTATATAATTATTTAGTTATTGTTTACTCACCGGTGAGTGAGAGTTGGACCAGGAATGCGGTACGGGAATGCTGATAGGCCTAGGTAGGCCGTTTCCATTTTGTAACGTTGAAAGCAATCCTTGCCTGCAAAGATATAGTTTAGATTTGTTGATATTATATCTGATTTATTATTCTACAGCACTATGTTACAGTGACTGTGCATTTACAATACTGTTAGGGTATGAATGACGGTGGTAATAAGAGGTCTTGAAGTCGAAGTTAAATTCTCAGAATGACGATCGAAATACCCGTACCCGTACTACTATGATTTGGTAACTGAAAAAAGGTATGGTGAAAGAAAGGAGGTTAGTTCTAGTTTTATGGTGTTCTATCCTCCTTGTCCAGATCCTTTATGAGTTACCTAAAAAGTGGGATGACAATAAAGGCATTAGGCCTAAATGGAAGGTTTGCCTAGAAAGCTTATCGCCCTAGGCGAGAGATGCCATTGTAGCAAAATGCCTGAAATGATCGAATTCGACCGTTGCTGGTATCAAGTAATATGTACCTGTATGATCCAACGAGTTGTCTCTGGTACTCGGGGTCCTCGTGCGGCGGGCGGCACATGTCGCGGTGTGAGAGGGTCGGCGGAGGCGCCGGTGCTGCCACCTCGCGCTCCGTGTAGTAGAACTCCTCTTCGTGATCGTTGTCACCTTCCTTCTTTGGCCTGTAAACATTTATCGATAACCTTAAAACCAAGAAACAACTGATTTTTCGATTTGAGGGTAGGTATCATTTTTTTTCTATTTGAGCCTGTATAGATCAGATGTTAGGAGAACTCGTTACAGATTCTGGGTAGTTACGGAATCATTATTATATGAGGGTGAAAGTCAATTTAAGCCGACTATCTACACAGTAATCCATTAGTATGATGCGAAAGTTTAATGAAAAATGCCTTCCCAGTTAACTGAACGAAGGTCTCAAATGATTGGACTCGATCCCTTCAACCCAACCTATTGTATGCCAATTGATCTTAAATACCTATCAATTTTATGTTTCCTTGTGCCCTATTGCGTTAGCGAATGATAGGTACACATCCTACCGCTTTAATAAGACATTGATTTTCGTCATGGGCAAACCCGAAACTTGAATTTAGGAATCTGGAGATTTCTAGATAAGAAGCTTGGAGCACTTTTATGTTCGAACCTTCAAAATAATAAATCTATCTTATATTTACGTTTGCCGTGAATGGTTTGTTGTTTAGATATCGAATGTATGTATGATCATCATCTATATTAAAAGATCCGTAGGGCAGGTTACGTAAGCGGGCGGTGTCGAGCGACCTTGTGCGCGAGCTGGCGCGCGCGGCGGCGCAGCGCGGCGCGGGTGGGAGCGCGCGGGTGCTGCAACCTTGTCGCCCGCCCGGCCGACAAGGGCGCTTCCGGGTCGCAAGGGCTGGCCTTACAGCGATTTAACTATTCACTACACAAACATAGTTACCTATCCACTATGCCTCCATCAATCTTATCAAAGTAAAGGTCGACTTCTATTAACCGTCACGACATGAATTAGGTAACTAGTGTTGTTCCTCACATTAAACTCTCAACTAGACGGAATGTGTTCTGACATCATTCCTCATTTTGTATTGGGGATTTATTTTCTAATATGATTATACCTTGACATTATTTATTATTATTATTATTTATTTATTTATTTGGAAAACCAACAGCTTTATAAAAATAATAAGAATCGAAACAAGAAACAGAAAGCCAATTATAGGTTCTCACGAGTAGAAAATAGAATAGGTATAGATACAAAACAAGCAAGCAAAAACACAAATCATAATACAGCAAGAATAAAAACATAGGTAAATACAATATAAATATAGATACAATACTAAAATTGATAAACAAATAACTAAATATGAAGTAACAACAAAAACACATTAAAATATTATGTCAGGAAACCTTGAGAAGAGATAAGTACATTAAATTAATTTGTATCAAACGTGCTTACACATAATCACTGAGACCTCTAAGCTCATAACTTTATTTATTAGATATCCAGATACAGGAAATAAGATGGTGCATGAGAACTGAGACCTTGCCAGTTGGCTAGCATTGCGCAATTATAGATGTTGGTAGGTGCACTACACGTGCATCGATCTACTCACACGTGACACACATACACGTGACCGGGCCATATACCTACTATTTGTCTATCTGGTAAAACAACATCAGTCTGATTATAGAGTACCAAGTCATTATATAATAGTTCTACACAAAACGTGACTTACCCTAAATGCGTATTTCTTATATGAGCTTCGATAGCTGAGCATGTGTTGGTGTTATGTCCACAACCCCTCCAAGTGCACTCGAACACAACACTGTTCATCTGAAACAATACAAAATAGGTTTACTAAATGGGCAAACATGTAAAGGCCGTTCGGTTGTTTTTCTCATCAAAATTAGCATAGGCTGGCATTACCTAGTTTAGAATTATAATCCTCTAATGAAATAGCAAGGTTACGTTCTTTGCAGAAAGAATCTTCCGCTTTGAATAATAAATAAGTACTTCAGCTATTGTCATCATAGTCGTGACATTGAAGTTTACATTGTTCCTTACATAACTCGGAAAGCAAACACTTGAAAATGTGGTATTGGAGTTGTAGTGTGTGAACGAAGAAGTGGTAGTAAGTAACACAGCGCGCAGTATTGTTAGAGGTATTTGTTTATTCTGGGAGGATGAAGCAATGTGAGAGACCTTGCTTCTGTTTAGTGTGTGGCTTGCCAAAGATTCTGCTTTGACCTTCTGCCCAATGCTACATGAAGTTGAACGCATACATTATGTAGGTATGCGAAATTGCGAGAGGGCGCCAGTTCCACATTCGCTGCCGGACTTGCTATATCTCAATTATGTAAATGAGATCAAAGTAATAAGTTACGCCACTGCCTAGTGTTTACTGCTGTTTAGTCATTTCTTCATATGAATTAATTGCAACAAATAATGCAGTTCCAAAAACAAAAGTTAAAGACTCTATGGTAGCTAAACTATTTCCATGGATATATTTCTAAACAGGTACCTCTAGAATTAAACTTGAAGACCTTAAACTACCTATATTGATGATGGTTCTGTATGATAAAAGTAGTTAGCTCGCTAACCTGGAAACCTAGGCCATATCAAGTGCATTCCAAAGTAGGTCAGGTCGAGGAAGGGAAACGAGGCAGCGGGGGGATGGTGGAAGGGGGGGATTTAAGGCCGCGAACTAGGTCACAGCACCACGGCCAAGGGTGGTCTGCGAAGGTTGCGTTCCTTTGTCTTAAGCTAACTCCACTGCAGAATCATTTTATTTATCGTTACAGTAGTTTACCAGTTTACATCTTCAGAAACGTTTTTATGCTCTCTACCAATCTGTCCTGCAGTAGGTAGGTACTTCATTAGTTCTTGGGGAGGTGTTGTGAAAATGTATGTTTAAATTAGAAAGAGCGCAGAGAGCAGTTCTGAAAGAAATCTTCCGGCTGTTCTAGTTTCCCACTACACATATTTATTCCTGTAAGGTGTTAACGATCCGACAATTATTTTAACGACTGGCAGTCTTATAAAATCCAGTATTCTACTATACATAAAGTCTAACATCACGATGCCTGATAATGTGTTCAATTCTCACATTGTCTGCAGGTATGATAGGTTTAGAACTAAGTAGGTACATTCTCAGTATCTTCAAAATTGTTTGTAATGTGGGCTATGGTTACGCCGCCGCCGTACTCCAGCATATGAAGTTATGTTTCAATTTTTGAAGATAGTTTGCAATTTTCATTTAATTTTATTAGCTATACACCTATAACAAGTCCACGTACTTCTAGATTCTTGGGATCGATCGATACTGCGGTAACGGAGCGTTAGTTAAGTACCTACCATTTAGCCATGCATAACATGGCCTTGCAAAACTTTATGCTCTATATTTTTTTTTACATTATCAAAGAAATGTTTCATTAGTCGGTCCTGCTGAAACACCAATTCTACTTGGATTTCATCACTGGATAATGGGATACAAATACAGCCCAGTGTTTTCAATTCACGTGGATTTAACCACGTTTATTTTTTTGATTACTTAATCCAAAATATCGTTAATAAATCTATAAGTACGGTTAGATAATGGATGGTTAACTTTCCGTGCAAACCAGGGAGGGAGAGTGCGGGGAGAGGCAGTTTGCGTCGTTTCAGGAGGGTACCTCCCTTCCCTTCACTGCACCGCTGACCCACTTACAACATTCAATAAACTTTATCATGTTATTCTGAACTTAGATTATATCTATCTTCACAATTTATCTATTCGAGCAGCTGAAAGATACTTTATAGTTACATAAATGTAGGTAGAGATGATATAAAGTTCTGAATTATCTAACGCTTATAATTCTTGTGATCCTTTTGTTCGGTACAGGTGCGAATGCAAATATTTGAGTGTAATATTTCTTGTTGAATAAGTAGGTATCTGGATATATTTCGCTTACATTGTTATATTTTATTAGAAAATAGAGGCAGATAGGGTAGGTAGGTAGGTAGGTATAACTGCATCGTATCGAGATGGAAATGTTTCTAGTTAATAGGCTTCCTAGTGTATTTGTGGTGGTGTTGTGTAGGGACGCTTACACGTGCCGGATTGTGACTCTGTGTGCAATGCAGTGGCCGTGGACGGACGCCTACTGCGCACTGCCATGCTAGCGCTGCACTACGTACCTATTTGTGCATTCGGGAATGGATAATAACATTACGTTGAATATTAATGGATAGAAACATTCACTGAATATTTTATTAATAGTAATTTCAGACATTATTCAACAAAGTTAATACTTTTAAAGGCTTAACTGTATGATATTTTGACTGATATATATAAATTTATGTTTATATATTTTTTGGACCAACCAAGGTAATCACTACATAGTATAAAACAAAGTCGCTTTCTCTGTCCCTATGTCCCTATAACCCTATGTTTGCTTAAAGCTTTAAAACTACGCAACGGATTTTAATGCGGTTTTTTTCATTAAGTATATGGAGTGATTCATAATCATAATTATCATTTTTCAAGAGGAAGGTTTATATATACACCATGGCATAACTTACGGAAATAGGGCTTGAGAATGGAAAGAGGACAATGGCGGAAATAGGACCACATAGTTTTAGCAACGACCACGACACATTCGATATTCTGTTCAGTTGGTTGGTAGTACTTGGTAGGTACAACTAGGAAAGTACCTAGGTACCTACATATTGAAATATTATTGTGAACCTATTTCTAAATTAAATGTACTTACTTAGGTAATATTTAATATCGATTATGATGACAGATGATTTTATTCAAAATTAGCTTATTTAAATACGCTATCATTTATTACACCTTGGTTTAGTTGTTTGTTATAATTGATGATTAACGATACATTTTATCTACCTTGACGTTGATTGTCGAAGTAGGAAAACCCAACAAGTATATTTTTATCAATGAAATTATATAATTTCATACAAGCGCTAGCTAACGCTTGTATCAACACTTTGTAGGTGTTGATGATGTTGACATCACTGAAACTGCGTAGGTATCTATGTTCCATAGAACAGTATCTAGAAAATAATCCGAGCGTTCACAGATTATAGTATAGGTACCTACGTAAGTAAACAAGTGTGTTGGTCTTATTCCAATATATGTCCAAGTAGAAAGCGGTAGAGTTCAGAGTCCAACCAGAAGAACGTGTTTATAAAACGGACCGGCACCAAATGCCGGTTTGTTATTGCGCTGTCTCACTCTACTGCGAAACGAGGCGAGATGATATTGATTTGTTTTCATTGCGTCTCTTTTGCCCATGAACGAACATAGTATGTCGGTTTCGCCGGCTTGACCTTCCTTATTTACACATACTAAGCACCACACTCACACAGTGACACTAAGATAAGTTGTTTTCATGTTATCTCCTTCTAACTTTAAGAAAGAACGAGGAAGACGCGGCCTCTAAATTTTATGTGCACCATGCTTTGGTGATCGTTCGTTATGTAGGCCAATGCACAGAAGACGCTCTGTTTAGATGTCTTTGTTTTACTTGTATTCAAAATTTTCGGTTTATCTTCTACAAACCATAATATAACTATATTCTCCGATGTATATGAGGTAATTGTATATATGCATGTAATGGATACTAAGATTTCTTTCAATATTGTATTAATTTTTTTAAGCCTTAAGTTTTAAGTCATGGTACTCCTACACTCAAGAACTCTGTAAAGTTGGTTAAAAAAATATATTTAGATACCGAAATGAGTAAACATTTATAATATTTCACCACAGAGGTTGAGGCGTAGAAATAGTGAGGCCATCACGTGGCAGGTTCCGTCGTCCAAGTTTCTAAACATGCTTTGTCAACTAGCAACGTGTTTACAAACAATCGGCTCTCAGTTGAACGAATACTGCACAATATTCCTTCCGAAAAAGATTAACTTCACGTTTGGATCCATATTAAAATATCACCGCCTCATGTTAAAACTAACAACAGTGAGCGGAAACCATGAATACCAAATTAAGTGTCAACTTTTGATATACGCCACAAAGAAATTAGATGAGATGGCACGATGCATTAAGTGAGAAGGAGGGAAATGCGCCATACGGCGTGCACCCTATGAAGGTAGGGGACTTTGTAGGTCGGTGAACTTTGATAGTTCTACCCCTAACACCATGAAGTTCGTTCGTCACTAGAACACCATAAAAACCTCCTGTTGAGAGTAAAGAATAGGGTAGCGCAACAGTTTCCCATCAAATTCTCAGGTTTTTTTATCTCAGCTAACATCTTTTTGGAGACAACTCTCAATAAGTTTTTTCCTAACCCACAATATTATGGTCGATTCCAGTTGTAACACATGAAAAATACCCGTACGGGTGGTGGCAACAAACTACGCAGCGTTCATTCGCCTCATCTTGTAAAAAGAAAGATGCGTTACCATTGTTTGCTCCGAAGTAATCTTCAATACCCTTGTGCGTAACCATTAAATCAAATATTATTATTAACAAGGCATTCCTTTCCTTAAAAAAATAAGAAACCTAAGTAAATGTCTCAATTAAATATTTGGTATTACCTACCTGCCTATTTGACTTAATCAAGAATTGAATTGGGGACTCAGAGGACTTGAATGGATATATATGTATTGTATATTTTAATTCTTCTAATTTTATTTAGATATATTTTTTATTCATATTAAGTGTGTATTTTAAGTGTATTTTTTAAGAATCATGAGTGCCCCAAACAGCCGTTTGTCGTGTCCCCACTGGCCTGGGTCTGTTCGCACATTTAGTGCAAATGGGATCAAGATCCACATAGGCCATTTGACTTAATTCAATTAAATAGATACGTTTCTACCTAATTAAGTAGAAATTAGAATGAAAACAAGACGAGCACGTGGTAAAGTCAAAGGTGATGAACGTCATTCGTACCCGTGAAATATATTCGTAAAGTGCGTCATCTTGACGGGTGCGTCTCACTCGAGTTAATGATTCGTCACAACAACATTCGTTAATAGTCTTCATGTATCACCAGGATTGATTTCTTCTATAAAATAGGGATGTAAAATAACGAAGTTCCATATCTGTGAGTCACTGGCTTAAGTGGCTCATGGCAACGATCTTCTAAGGTGGTTAGATGACGAATCGGTCGCGTGGGGCAGTCTGAGCCGGGGTAAAGCGCCCGCGCTCGTCTCTTGGTCACCGACCTCTAATGCAAGTCCCAACATGCTAACTACCATTTCACTTTTTCTTTCGATTACCCCGGATCAAGGCGGTGATTATTTTGAACTGGTTAAGTAAATTTAACGGCTATACAAACAAAGACAGAATCTAAATTCTTAGGTTAAAATCTTAGGTTATAATTAGTAATTATTTTGGCAATCTTAACGTTGAAATGGAAGCAATTTCGTTTGATGATATTTTCGGCGAATTCTGGCATTGCACAAAGGTTTCACAACATTTACTTACGTACTACCTACTTGTAGAGAATATTGAACCTGTCTGACGAAGTAGGTATCAACTAAGGATCTGATGATCTCACGTATCAAATTAATTTTGCATGTTTTAATCACGACATGCCGCTTTTGGCGAGCATATATTTTAGCTACATTCGGTTAGATGCCAAAGTTTAAAACAGGGCCGGGCTATTTATTATTATCTGGCGACATAGGTACTGTATTTGAATAATTCAAGTACAAATTAATGTTGACAATGTTAACTAGTCCCAGTTAAAGCTAATCTTAATGGAGAAAGAGATAACCGACCCTGAGTAGGTACAGTAACTCCATAACTAAAGCTAGATACTGATAAGTAGGTACCGTACGGTACTGTATCTACTTCAAACATGTTTAGGAGCAAAGTTTACAGTCCACTTCAGGTAGATGAGATCCCGAGTGATCTGAAGTTAATAGCGAGTGATCCTACATTTAAAGCATAAGTGTAAACAGTTGAACTGTCAAGAACGGGCAGTGAACCGGTCTCAGAGTCATTGCCCTGCCAATGCCGGTTAAAAAAACGCATTGCCTGTATATATCTATCCGGCGATGAAGCCGGGTGCTCGTTTGTATCAATAACTACAGTTAGTGCAACATTGTTATTGTTAAGCAGGTAACTCAATTAGGCAATGACAAACTACCAAGCTAAACGAATTTCATAAAGATACTCTAAAACTATACTACTACCCGTTCATAACGCTATTGTTGCTATTTGGAAAATATTATTAAATATTTTTATCTTTTTGATTGTACTTTTGGATTAAGTAGGAGCTCATTATGACCTAAATTAATTAGATTTTAATATATAAAGGTATATTAATGTTCATTATGAAAGTTGCAAATAGCCTTCGAAAACACCCATGAATGCCTTGCCACCCGCAGCTTATTGTGTAACACGCGAAAATATAACTAATAGCGCGTCTTTTGTCCACACTCAATTGTGCAAGGTGGTAGAAATAATTACCCAATGTGGTTTAATACGAGCATAATCACCGTAACCGCATCTGGTGGTACCTTAGCACTGGCTAATGCTGGTCAATGTCTCTATCGACAAAGTTTTTGACCGCATCAAGGCCGTCAGGACAGGGGTACGTGAACTTTATGGCGCTTTTGCGCTACCATTTGTAAAAAAAAATCCGTAAAAATGAGTATGGGAGTAAACAGGATAAGTAGGTATTTGTTTTTTAGTATAATTATATTTATTTATTTATCCTTTTGATATACGGGGTTATAGATTGAGATATTTGAGTGTTGTGAGGACGATGACCCTTCAAGAGTGAGACAGAGCGACAACAACAGTGAAGTTCGTACGGTTTTCTAGGAGGAGACAAAAGATTCGTTATAATATTATTTTTAGAGTACCTAAGCTCACTTAATGACTCTACTGGATTATAAATAATGGAGATAGGAGAATGAGGTCATTTTTACTCTACGATTGTAATTAAAATGTTGCTTCTTCAAAACGCTGAAGCCGGTTTAAAGTAGGTCGATAAACGATGAAATTTGCCATGTGACAATAATTTTAACTTGCTGCTTGCTAAGGTAATTCTACGCCTGACAACAGAGTTATAAAGATACAAACTTGATAATTAATGAAAATACTCTTTGTCTAAATTGTTGTGACATCGTTACTGTTCCACTTCAGCAGAAATTAAAGATAAGCAATCCGTTATTGGAATAAATAAAATCCATTTTACCATAACCAATTTCATTCCTTTGTAGATAGATAGGTAGTTGCATTGCCTATTATGGCATCCGTTCCAGTTACTCATTCGATCAATAATTTATCGAACATGGTAGATGTAGGACCGGCTACTCACTGGTCTGGATTATTCAACTTACTCAATTATACAATCGTTTTGCTGTAAATAGCAAACGATGTCGAAAGTACCTTGAAAGCGGTGCACCGCGCGCCGCGCCATGCGTTGTTTAGGAGCATTTTAATAGGCGAATTTTATTACGCGGTCGAGAAGTTAACTCTATGGATTCCTTGTTCTGATGTAGGTAAATTTATTGCGCATCTATTCTATAGAGATTTAAAATAATCCTTCGGTTTTTGATGATGACATGCTTTAGCTCGAAGAAAAGAGAATATGATACTTAGTTCTAAATCTGAGAACGAATGGTTTAAGGCACACCAGATTGTTTTATTAACGATCAAGGATCAACCAAAATGATTGGCTTTAAGTATAAAATATTTAACACAAGAACGGAGCTAAAAAGGCAAGCAATAAGAAAGGGTTTTCAAAAAATTCTTTGCTATTTGCTTGGGATTGCGATGTAGGTACTCGGATGTCTATTTAATTTACACAAAAGGATGTGTGGAGTAACGAGGATGGATAAAATAAGGAATGAGTATATTACAGGAAGCCTGAAAGTAGCACCGGTTACTTTAAAAGTAAAAGGAAACCGTTTAAGTTGGTATGGACATGTGATAAGAAGAGAAGAGACGCATGTAACTAGAAGAGTGATGAGTATGAATGTAGAGGGATGGAGAGGAAGAGGACGACCTACGAAAAGATGGATGGACTGCGTTAGATAAGACATGAGAGAGATGAATGTGAACGATGAGATGACGACTAATAGGAGTGATTGGAATAAGAAGACATAAGTACTGCGCCGACCTTAAATAAACTGGGATAAGGGCAGGAAGATGATGATGATTCAAAAGCTTATTCAAAAATGCTTATTCAAAAAAATGGCTTATTCAAAAAATGGTTTATTCAAAAAATGGTTTATTCAAAAGAGAGGACTAAGTGCCATTATGCCGCAAGCGATCATTGCGGCATAATGGCACTTAGTCCTACTGAATAAAACAACTGAAAGATCTCTATGACCAGTTAAAATCGACCAAAAAGTTCTATTTAAAAACAATTAGATCCCAGCGCCATCTATCAAATAATTCGGAACAAGTTTAGTTAAAAATGTGTATGTATGTAGCCATTATGCAGCCCATTGGATCTCATATCAACGCCTGGGTAGAGTTCGCTGTTCGGCCTACTTTTACGACACAAATAATTGATATATTGTTATCATTCTTGGACTCGTGTTCTATTTTTTACATTTTAATTAATTATGTAGGTGACATATTTTCGGTGCCATTGTTTCAAATAGTCTGCATTGACTCTATTTATTATCCAGATAGGTGCTGGCGTCTATTTGCTGGTGTTGTCTGTGCCTAATTGTCAACTGGGTCATGATTTAATGTAAAACGCAGTATTAAAATTAAATGTTATCTATTTTGTTTAGCGGTAATAATATGTTTATCGCATGGAACTAACAACTGATGGAAGGCAAGTATTTGAATAGTAGGTATGACGTAATCTGAATCGACGCAAACTTGCTTTATCTTTTCTTATTATTTATTTGATATACATACATGTTTATGCTTTGTATGTAATGTCGTGTTTTATCTGTCAAGTAGCTGCGCCCCTTGGTTTTACCTGCGCTGAAAATCGAGACAAATAGTAGCCGTAGAACGAATTCTCGTATAGCGCGTGCTCGCGTGCGCCCGCAGTTTTTCGTTGACCTAGGTTTCACTAGATATATTTTGACGCCACCGACCTTTTCAGAAAATAGAGCTTTAGCGGATTTAATTAGGTTCTGTAGTTTTTAATTACATATTATTATGTAAGAATAGGGAAAAACAGACAGTTTTAAAAACTATACTATATGAATTCGTGTTTTGCTTATTCTAAGAAACCTAGACTTGTTTTGTTGCTTCCAAGTAGGTACCCACAGATTTTTTGCCCTCTGTTCCTTTATAATCTGTCAATAATGAGTAGGTATCGTAATATATTGCATAACAAGTAAATTGACGCGCAATTGGACGACAATGCCATGTCCGTTGCGTTGTGTGAACTTGCGTAGAGCAGACTCACTCGACCGAAAACCTGTCGTGCGTGGTGTGGATTGGGTTCGCAGGACATTGTAAACAGACGGTTTTGTCACATTATCATGCCTTTATAAAGTACAATTATGGTAATTAGCGTTTATAATGGAACCCATGACATTAAACTAAAATGATGACAATTATTACATAAAATTTGGATTAACCGATTTGACCGCCAAAGCCGGTTACTATCCGGTTTAAAATATCAAACAGATATTTGCTTGATAAATTGAATTAGTTGGCATATGAATGGAGGTCACACTACAATATGTACCTATCTAATAATGAAATAGCGAACAGGCTAAGTCACCGAGCATGGCGAGCGAGCGATCGCTCGGGCTTATTTCCGTGGTTGCCATTTATACACAGTTAATGTAACTAACTGTTCTGTTAAGCACAAGGGGAATTATCACTACTACAGTAACGCTTCTACCTACATCTACGCTAAGGCCACTGAGCTACTACGGTCGCGATGCCTTCCGTGTTTCGAAATAGCACCGCGAAGGTCGTGCCATTATTTGTGTTGAAACCGCTATCATTTTCAACACAAACCTTGAAACAAGACTTAGATAGGTACGTAAAGAATATTATTTACGTCATTTTTTTAACCGGCTAACGGGGCACGCGGTATAGCGAATTAGTGAACGAATGGCACCACATGTGTGAAATCAACAGTTAAACAGATTTAATATTTCCCAAGGTTTACAACGGATAACTAAACATTTTATTGTCGTTGTATGTTAGCTAGGTGTTGTTGCGGTCACGTTGCGCACGCGCACTCTACTTTTCCAATCACGTGAGGCTCTACTACGGCGCGGGCGCTTGTAGATAATATGGAGTTGAAATAATCAGTTATCAGTTAAACATAATGATAAATCACGATTCCTGAATAAGAGAACTTATATTTTTTCTTTGAGACTGCGGACTGATTTACGCTTATCCACAACAGTAAGCATTTTATTCGATACTTATTGGAACTGTAATTTTTTATAAAAGTCGCTCAAGTTTTTAATTTAAGCTCAGAGGTTTTATTAAGTACTACATTTTTTTTAGTTTGGATACTATACTATGTACATAATATGTTTATTTTATTAATGTAATTTTGATGAGTGACGCGATACTAATAATTACAATGACCGTGAGTACGCGGAAGTCTCCGTGCTTCTACCTGCAGATAACGTTTGGCGTATTTTATCAACGGCAAGCGATAATGTGGCCTTCATTAAAACACGTTTTGTCTTAAACAATGTTCGTCTGGCTGTATTAAAACTAAATGTTTCTGTGCTGAATTTAATATATGAAATTAGGTAATTTAATCTGTTTAAAAATTTACATTGATGACGTGTCAACGTGTAAGAAAAACAAAGAACTAAGAAGGCGCTCTTTGATTGTATTACGGTATGGAGTGGTAAAACAATGCATTACTAAATCAAACAAAGCTTCGATACGAATGTGGTTAAGCTATTTTAGAATGGTTTACTGTACTTTACGTTAATCCGTTGTGCTCTTAAGTAATTGGTACAAAATTTGTCCACAATGCTCGATTGTATAATGTACAATAAACTGTACTAAAATATGATATTTTGATAGAAACATACAAAAGCAAGCAGCTGGTGAGTGGTTCATAGACGTGTCCTTGTTTATAAATGTTAACGATAAATAGTATTGTTCTAATCGTAAATTAGTTATGGCAAATCAATTGATTGTTCTAATACTACCCTCTCACTCTAACTAAGAAACCTACTCATTCCGAAATTTAATATTCAAGCAAATTGCCATTAGTTTTGTTATAGCTACAAAGTTTGAATTATTTCAGTAAATTGTAATAGTTTGAAGCCTTCTACTTGGAGTAAGTATATACTTGGTCAAGCGTATATTAGTTCACCGCTACCCACTATCGTAGGATCTACTAGCCGGACTTACGCATCGCTTTGTTCCGCTAAAGTGTAGCTTTCCGCTTATTGATTTACTTACATAACATTGCACGTAGTAGGTACCTACAGTAGTTTACGTTGCTTGTAGGTATAGGTACTTTACCTATAGGTGGCGATTTATTACGTGATCGAAGGTTACACGTGTGCAGTGTGTACTATGATAAAATGTCACTCGTGCGGTTTAAACTTTGAATGCACTTCAATCTCTTTCTTTATCACCGATATGTCACGGTAATGGTTTTTATGTTGAACACTCTGGCCACTGACATTTCCGTAAAACAACGTTGCAATACGCATATGGCTTTTTATATTTAAATCCGCGTTTATATATCAGATAATTTAAGTGTTTTATTACCCGGAAAACTTTTAGTTTTCATAAAATTGTTTACACTGAGAGCTATAATTGTTGTAATTAATTACACTGTCTTTGTTTATACGTATTTATTATTTTTAAAGTCAACAAGCGTCAATTGCTATACTTAAATATATATATAAACTACAATCGACACGAAGGAAGGCTTTTTTTTACAGGTCAGCGTTTGACCAGTATTTTAACTGATGGTAAGTGACGACGCGAGTGACCAGGTAGGCAGAAGAACCAGGTAGACCAGGTAGATAGAAGATACGTAATTCACCATAACATACAGATGTAAGCATACCATTCCTTTTCCGTGCAGTCGGTGTCGCAAATATCAGTTTACCTGGTTGTATTCTATCAATACTGGATACATTTCGGGCAGTTCTGTTACACACTCCCCGAAATGTATTTGATAAAAGACCTACAAGCTTGCCACCTTGCGACGATGTACAAGTCTCTGAAGCCTTTTGTCTCTCCCTGTAAAAGACACTGACTTCAGCAGTGGACTCCTGGTTGACTCCTTCAGACTCCTTTCAGAGCTGGTTTTTTTGGCGAACCGTCTCAGAGGTGAGAACAGTTATCCATGCATGATCGGATACTGCAAAAAGCTTGGTGTTCTGACCTTCGCCAACTAAGCTTTTAGAAACTAGTTGTGCTTGGGACTATTGTAGGAGCCAAAGTTGCGAGTTGGTATTATATAGATACCCAGAGGCACAAGAAGATCACTTATCAGCACGGATCATCGACTATCGCCTCTCTGGGACACTGGATTTGCGCCACTCTGGTCTGTGCACTGGCTGTGTAACTCTATACAACTGTACCCAAATATGCCGCAAGCAGTGTTCTAGACACGAGATCCGCAAACAGAAAAGCGACTAAATTCGCTTAATCCACAGCAGTGTGGGCTAGGTTTCCATCAGCTGTCAGCAGAAGAGGAAGTGTACGAGGTAGAGCTCCAACTGCCAATCCAGAATGGTAACCGTGACGTCTTAAATCCTCTTAGAGGAAGCCCTTGTCCTGTTGTAAGGCATATTAATGGGCTAACTTTACTTTATTAGGTAGATGCTACTATCGACGCACACTCGATATGACGAGTGCTGATAAACTCGCTCTACCACGCGTTATCTAATATGCAATACGTGTTGCTTTACGTCAACCTCCTGACGCTTACGCCCATCATAGCGGCGTAGCGCGGCGTAGGCGCGGGCAAACATTGTTTCTAAGTTATACATTAATAGTGGACGTAACGAGTAGGGAATTTATAAAGACAGTTCAAATGCATGTACAATAGCCGCAACTAATTGTAAGCGGGAGTTGCAACAGCTTCGTTCGCCGACACGGCAACTCATTCTCGGAAAGAAGTAATGAACGTAGAGTGAGTGGCGATGGCCGGTAGGCGTTACACATCACGACAGTTCAGCCATTGCTGTGCACTTTTACGCAGAACAAAAGGCTCCCTGAGAACCATTACCGCGCCTACATACTGTCTACACATATTATTAATTGCTGACAAGCAAGCATTTACAGTCAATTTTTTATTCCATATTTGTACCGTATCTTTGCGGCCTTTTCACTGGATACGCAAGTTTATTTACTTACTTTTATGGTGAATGTCGTTGATTTTCAATGACGAGATAAGGGTATTGCTAGGTATATAATGCGGAAATGCGGAACTAAATTCGCGAGTTAATACAAATATAGATTTGCATCGCATGCAAGCAGAGTGTTCGCAAGGCCATGCTTCGCTCTAATAGCTGTGTCCTCAGCCAAGGTCTGGCAGCTGACGTCATGCACCTACGCTCGGTAACAAGAGATTTGCACCTACTCAGAAATGTTTTATGCACACCGGTTGCTAACTAACGTGAGCTATAAACGGTTACGCAAATGACATTTAGTAGTCTATTTGTATTATGGTATTTAAGTGTACGCGTCAGTGAAATGATTTGTTATTTACAGGTAGGCGAACGTATCGCAGGCTGCGCTGGTTAAATGTATGTGGTCCGCAGGAACAGGTTCCACACGGATCACATGTGAGCAGGTCGCTGACCCCAACCATGACAATCTCGGGCACTTCCACCTGGCACCCGCTACCGGCAGGCCAAACTATCTCCTGTTGCTAACTTGACCTTTGCTTAATTAATTTATCTAAACCTACCTTGAAATCCATAAAACTTTATCAATGTCATCGTGGCTATTGCTCTCTCCTTTGAAGGGCCTCAACCTTGTGCTAGAGATTGCTAATTACTCATTATTAATGCTAATTTCAAATAGATTTAGGACAGAGATGTCATAGGTATGAGCAGAGCACTTGGCAACGTTATCGAATGCGATTATTTAGCTCGGCGACACAGCGTCTGGGGCATGCTATTGTATTTTACTGCACCGATGACATGCCGTTAGCAAACGTTTGAGTAGGCGATTCAAGCACGCTATTTTTAACAACAAAAAATCGATCCATGGTTTGAGGTCAATTGGTTTTGTTCCGGGACATCGTTGTCCGTTATCCTAGCTAGTTTCACTTAGCAAAATGACGAAAAAACAAAGGCGACAAAGTTTTCTCTATGTATGATGCTAAAATCAATAACTGAGGTGTAAAATGCTGCAAAAAAGGCGTTAGGTAACATGACCTACGAATATAATCAGGTTATATTGTTGGCTAGACAGGGTCGTGAGCAAGCCACAGACGTCATTAGTTTTGCTGCCATATGAAGCGGTTGCTAAATTACATTAATAGTTCAGACTCAGGAAAGGTCGAAAAGAACATCGATATTTACTATTAAAATGACACTTGTTTTTTTATTTCATAAAGTGTCACTTTAATATTCAGAGTACGGATTTTTATTTGCTTTTCATCTAATACTAGTACTACCTCGCGGTATCACCCACGTAAGTTCCGGTTCCGTGGGAATATCGGGATAAAAAGTTATGTTACTTCCAATGAATTAAGTTACTCCTTATGAATCAATGTATTCTAATCATCAAGTTTCATTAAAATCGGTCCAGAAGTTTGGGAGCCTATTTCATGCAAACAAACAATTAAATCTTTCCTATTTTTAATATTAACATAGATAAGCGTCAATTTGATTATAGCGAGCGATTACTGACGTTCACTGTTGATAAGCTGCTATAGGATCGAATAGCTAATAAAACAACATAGATAGAGACGACAATAAAGAAATGTGACAATGTATGTGTTACGAAATTGTATGTAACCGAGAGAAGAGCAGTCTCCGGTCCGCCCACGCTAAGCATTTGGCCGCCAACAATATGAACAAGGTTAAAATCAGCAGCGTGGGCCTACGACTCGCGCCAATAAGTACGGGAATGCAACAACACACAAAACCAAGCGTTACATCGACGCCATTTTCTTTATTTTAAAGATAACTAAGGTTTTCCATACTTAATCACTACATTAGTATAAAATAAAGTCACTGTGTCACTGTTCGCCGTCCCTATATCCCTATGTCCCTTTGTATGCTTAGATCTTTAAAACTACGCAACGGATTTTGATGCGGTTTTTTTAAATAGATAGAGTGATTCAAGAGGAAGGTTTATATGAATAAAACATGCATAATATAGCCGTGCAAAGCCGGAGCGGACCGGAATATATATTATATATTATCTTTCTTTAAAAGTCTTTATACGAAGTGCTGAGTAAACAAAAAGCCTCTAGAAATCCTGCCATTTTACCGTCCGTAAAAACTCTGTTTTAACTCCTAGTTTTAAGTATAGGTCGTGTCGTAGGCGTCGCGTCGTTTATTTAACATTGAAGATCCTATTGTTTTTCGTGATAGTACCTGTCACAGGCAAAGTTGCGTGGGCGTGCGACAACTGCCGGCCTTTTCCACAACGCAATACTGTGGCAATACGACGTCTATTCACTGTGTGCGTACATAAATACCGTTCGCGGGTTCCACACACCCAACAACAGTCAACACGTCCTAATAAGAACGCAATAAACGTGATATTCAAAAACAAAATCGTATAAATAACAAGACGTAGTAACACTATTGCTATGACAGTTAGAACGTTACGTTTTTTTTTTTTTTTTTTTTTTTTGTTAGCCTATATCGTCCCACTGCTGGGCAAAGGCCTCCCTAACATCTCTCCAAGCATTTCGGTTCTGGGCAAGGTTTATCCAGTCTGTGTCAAATGCATCAAGATCGTTACGCAGAACGTTACGTACACGCATAAATTGATCTATTAGGCCCTGCGCCTGCGCACGCCTCGGTCAAAGATAACAAGCAGTAATAAACATATTTATGTTAATTTTACAGCAGTAACTATTGGAGACACCTTGACATTGTCGTATGCGTTGAACTATGCACGTGGACAGTAAAACACAAACATTATGTGCACATGCGTTAACACAAGTACATACTTACTTAGAGATTTATCTCTTTGCATCTGTGAGAGAATAACACTGAACTCAAACACGTGGATCTTAGAAAATGTATCTTTCTGTTAAACAAAAGCAATTTACTTAGTAACAAAGCATAATAAAATGACATAGTATAATATGATTTGTCATAAAGATGTAATACATTGCATCAATTGTTTTCAGGATTGCTATGGATTTATAGGTCTCAAAGAATTCTCGTGTCGCGGTGTTAGTTACCTATGGCTGAACCGATTTGTAATAAGATTTTTTTATGTATATTCGTTAGGTCTGAGAATCGAACAACATCTATTTTTTTTTAATGGCAAAACATCGTTTGCTAGGACAGCTAGTCTGATTATAATGGGGTCGAAAGCACAAATTACTAGCGTTACCGTTCGTCCAGAACGTCACACGGTCAGTCCCCTTTATCTCGTGCTCTCAAGTCCCTTAACGCTCTTCTGGTCGCCTATCCCGAATGTGATTTGTTTGCGGATGAATGGAAAGATATAATGTCAGTATGTTTGAGGTTTTGCGAGGGATAGAATATAATTATGTATGATTTTTTTGTCTTTAGTTATAGTAGGTAATTGGTTTGTAACCGTTATAATTAAAGTAAAATAAATAAATAATAATAATTGACCATCGCTGTTATTTTTTTTTTTTCTTCAGTTATGGCTTCGCACGGTTTGTGCATATAGCCAGTATCAAGTAATATTTTGCATCA
The DNA here is from genome assembly GCA_907269075.1 of Idaea aversata. Classification (NCBI taxonomy): domain Eukaryota; kingdom Metazoa; phylum Arthropoda; class Insecta; order Lepidoptera; family Geometridae; genus Idaea; species Idaea aversata. The sequence continues at coordinate 9,808,578 of OU026084.1, forward strand.
AGTTATGGCCCGATTTACAGAAATCGGGCGCAAAGTGTTTCAAGGTGGTCAAGTCGTCAAGTCACAGTTTGTCAAGTCAGGGGTCATAGTAAAGCGGTGGCTACTTTACTATAACCTTGTAGGAGATTTTGGAGGCAACGAGAAAAGTCCATGTTTGACACTGATTTTTACTTTCACTACACTTGTGCACTTTCACAGAACTAAATTAGATAACTTTCCGCCGGAATTATACAATTTAACTCGGTTTACAACTAAGTTTCGTGTAAATAAAACTGCAGCACGACATGTTGTTGGCTCGTTCCCGCCAAAAACTCATCGCTGTTATTAAAAATATAACCAACAAACTAGAAAATAAAAATCCAAAACTAAGAATTGAAATTCGAAGGAAATATTAAGAGTTTAACATTACATAAGTAAGTACCACTACTATAATAATAAAGGGAGTTTTTTTTAAATTCTATGGCATCAGAATTAAGTCCTTTGAACCCATGGCCGCATCAGCCAGCATAGTATTGACCAAGTCTGTATTGAAAAAAGGCTTTACCTAAGTACCTTTATACAAATTATATTCATACAATGTTTAATTTATAGGCATTTTATAGGTATAATAGATCGTAAAATCAACAAAAATAGCTGCAGTTGTATTGACACGTGTTGCAAATTTAAATACCTATTGTTAACACATGTAAGTGCACTACCATATCAATAAACTGCATTATTAGTGTCAGTGACTCTTTATCTATACATGACTTTGGAATAGAAAATCATTGCTTTATTGGATTTAACTGCGTATGTAAAAACAAAGAAATTGCTAGAATCATAAGCCTTCAGGTAACCAAAGAGCTAGTTGCTACTTTGCTTTGGTCAAACGGATCGGCCTTGCCATCCAAAGAGGTAATGCAGCATAAGTATTTAAGTCACCAATCTAGGACAACTTATATGAATTTTTAATATTTTATACTTTACTTATATGTAGGTAAATTGTAATTAATAGTTTTAAGTATATCCCTATGTTCTGTATCACGGGGCTATGGAGCCCCGGACCTTTGGAAGGCGTGCGTGGAGCCGAAGCCAACACGTAGAGGCCCTTTACAATAACAAGTATAATAGCAAACAATGGGGTGGATTCTAAACCGGCGATTATCCCCGTTTACACTATAAAGTGCAACCAAGGACAACCTCCGGTTTGGATAAAACTATTGATAATCTACAGGACAAAACTATTTGAGCTATTGTGATGGGATAGTAGTGGACTAGATACTGGGGAACTATGGATTGTATGGATACTATGGCACCTGTCGTAACAATGTCCAATAAACACGTAAAAATGGCAGGAGGAGACTCGCCAACTCTCAGACTGGGCTACCCTAATTAGGTTTAAGTATATATTATTTAGTAAGTATCTAACTGATCTAATAAAAAATAGGTATTTTATGAATAAAGCTAACACAGCATTTTAAAAATACTATTGCAATTGTACAAGGATTAGATAATATTTAGTGGTGTAGAATATTACTAAATCATTTCCTCTCGTGGGTGTTGAATTGGGGACCTTCTGCTATTGGACCTTCAGTCTTGAATTCTCCGCGTGGTTACGCAAGGTGGACCACCTGAAGAGGGTTGGAGTCAGGAAGGCGAAAGAAGAAGCAAAAGAGAGTAATATACATAGGGTATGGTATAAGGGTACGAAGAAGAAGATTTAAGTAGTCCAGGTAGTTACTAGATAATGGATTAGATACTTTTCTATTTATTTGACTAAATATATGAATATAAAATTCCAAAGTGACGGCAAAGGATGGATCGGACTAAAATTTGGCACACGGATAGCTATTGCATTGTAGGCATCCGGTAAGAAATAATTTTGGAAAATTCAACCATTACGCGGCCAAAGTCGAGAGTGTAAGTTAATCCATTATAATACGTATGTATATACTTGGGTAAAGATTGTAATTTAGTAAAACATATTCGCTCTATAGCTAGTAGGAAACGTTATGCAATGACTTGCGGACGCATAGAAACGGACACCTGTAGCGGGGTGAAAGTTGCATAAAACAACCATTCCAGTAACAACCTAGAGGCATGTTAATAATTTATCTAAAAAGGAAATTGGACAAAGGAAACTCGTACTTAAGCAATTCAAGTTACGACACAATAGATTATGAGCTAAATGTCAGGATCGAGTCAGCGATTTGAATTAGGTAGGTACATCTGTTTATTGAGTCATGTATGTGTCACAATGCATTATTTCTTGTATAAAGAGATAATCTGCATCAACCTTAGTTGCGTTAATGGTTCATTTTACACTCATTATAATTATTATACGTTTTGTAATGATACCTACGTAATTATGATTAGTTCCAATATGGCATTGGAATTTTCATCGCAGCAGTATAGGTAATTAATATTTTTAACTGATTTATTATTGTTTGAATAATATGTATAACTTGGGGGTCTTTAAGTCAAGAGTGAATAGGTATCTTTTAGGATAGCAAGTTACATCTTAGACCGCATCGTGACCTACCATCAGGCGGGTGCAATAGTGGTCAAACGCGACCTGTAATTTTCTTATATTTTATGCATTATTGTTCAAATTAATATGATGATACGGTAGATTCAAATGGCACGTATTCGTATAACCTACAAACGCCAGCGTAAATACGAAAGCGAGCATTAAGTGTGTCACGGTCTAATTGTACTTCTTGTGACCAGCCACGTTCCACACACCTATTTAGTTAAGCAATTTAGGCCCCGCGCCTAGTTAAGCATTGCATTTGGACGAGCCTTGTATTTTTTTTATTACTAAAGCCTTTTCTTGTTTCTCTATCACTACATTATTATAAAACAAAGTCCCGCGTTACAAAAAATACTGAACGGTTTTTAAAACGGTTGTTATGAGAAAGATTTTGTTTAAATTGGCTGAAATATAATAGAAAATTAAATGTAGGCGTATATGCTCTGGGTGTGTCGCTAAAGACTTAATATTGTTTAAAATTGACAGGAATTACGCTGTTTAATTGGCTTTGTATCTATTGACTAAGTTCATCAACAGTATTATGAACGTATTGATCATCAGTATTCGACCGAATAAGTTCTTGAGGGGAAAAAACTCATCCCAAAGGAACTGCAGAATCCCATAAATCATTAGAAGAGTAAATGCTGTGTGGACAAATGTGTACTAGGTACTTACTCTTTTCTTGCGCGGGTGGAGATCTTCGTAGTCCATAGCGATACCCTCGTCGCTGAAGGAAGACGAGACAGGTGGAGGCGAAGGTGTCCCCGAACGCCATGATGAACCTGAGCTGCTGCTGGCGCCAGGAGACACCGAAGACCGACCTCCCCAAGCACCTGTTACATACACAAAGTGAAAATCTTCATTTGGAAAGAATGCGTGACGTCAACACAATAACGAACCTCTCCAAATATTAAAGTAGCGAATGAATTTTATTAATGTGATAAATTGCGAAACGGAACTGTGGTCAGCTACTTTCACTGAGAAGAACGGCTATTTTCACATACGTAGCTCGGCGAACCATTAGAATCAACACTTTGCCGTTCTCGAAATGAATAGTAAATTTAATGGCGGCTCGTTGCGACTAGCTTCAAGCATCGGTCTCAGCATAACGATTGCATAATCTAATCCAAGTGCATCTAAATTAGGCTGATGTTTAATTCAAGCATCGGTTACAGTTGGTAATTATTTATATTGTCAGCTTCTGTGGTGTGTTTTAGTAATGGAAAAATACGCCCTTTAACGAGGTACGGTCGGCTGCATAATTGCTGACCCACCGTAGAGCTTCAAAACGGCTGTTATAAGAATGTTTTCAACACGAGCAAGATTCCTGCACCTGCTTTAGGGGAAGTTTAAACTCTTCTAACTCATGAATTAATCAAACAAAAATTATTAGAATGCAAACATTCCAATAATAGTAATTTTAGAACTCTACCGAGGGCTCCAATTATGCAGCCGACTGTACATCTATTTATTATTGTAGCAAACTCAATGACACATTTTGTATCACAAAACAACTTATTGATCGAAACGGTAGACAAGCAAGTCGGTAGAGTAGAAATGTAGTGAGACAACAGATGTAAATGGCAAAAGATAGGTATCCAATATGGCTATCGAGAAGGAGCTCATTTGGTGGAAGCTCATCATGAGAACACTGTTACACCAAATACCTGTCTAGACTATGTCTAGACGTCAGTCTAGACTTTCCACATTCAGCTAAATTAACACAACCAACACTGGACTTTCAGAATACATATTAATAAAAGTGGATCCCTTTGGTGTTGTGTACATCCTTTGTCTGCGATGTTAAACATTCATGCTTTTATTAGAAGAGATCATGCTACCTTTCTCAGACAGATGCGATGTAATGAAACAAAAACTTAATGAATATGTTATGCAAACTGAAAATGTTTCAGACAAGTTTAAATACTTAGATAAAAAGGTTTCATAGCTGAAATTAAATGTTATTTGGCCATTTGGCAACGGATATGGTCTAAGGCCTTATCTGACGCCCTATTCAGATCCTCCAATAAACAGGTTAGTGGGTATGGAGCTGCTGGTCCTGAGGTGCTCCATTTCCACAAATGCACCGAGATTTCATTTTACCTCCACTGATAAGAAAAAAATAATGAACTAAAAACTTACTAGGCCTCGGTGAGTTTGGTGAACAGCTGAGAGACATAAGCACGAGAGCAGCGTTGCACTCGTTCATCTGATCATTGCTTTCGCCGTAGCCCAAGTCGCATGAACTGCTAGGACCACGTTTGCGTGAACTGTAACAAAATATACCCTCATTTAATCCTTTAGTCAAATAATCCATTGTTAGGCAACACAAAAATGACGAGATACCTAAAAATAGAACTAAATAATATTAACACAAAAACTTTTAGTAATAAATCCATTCAAAATTAAGTCTGTGACGTGTATGTGTAAACATATTAACCATACCTAGAATATTAAGGTGCATAATTCAAATTCAAAGAATGTATTTCCATTCTTAGAAAATCAATAAAGAAAACAAATTTATTCTTCCATTATGTTAATACGATTTTAATTCAGGGTTCAAAAGGATTTACTTAACTTAATAAACTCGACTTCTCAACTTGTTAAAGTAACGTCTGCAAACTAAGTACTCAAATTATTAATAAAGAAAGAAGAGATTAACGTGTATTCAATAAAACCTGATCCTTACGAAGCAAAGAGCTGTGACACATTCAACAAGTCTAGACTAGGTCTAAATTAGTTCATTGACTCTGGCCGTCAAGTTTTTCGGAGGCTGCCGAGTAGGGGTTGAGGGTGGTGCGTCGCGCGTGTCGTTGCGTAACCGGCGGCGACCTAAAAACGCTAGACTATTCTACAACTTGTATAAGGACGAAAGATTTCGCTGGGAGCGATCACCCTGCACCACCTTCGACAAGGAGGTTCGTTCAACTCGAATTGTTCGAAGAAGAGCTGAACGACCTACCCCAGTGCAGGTTATGTGTATCGTCTCGCGTTAACTCGCGTATTGCCTTACCTGTCATTTTTCACATCATATTTCAGGTTCAAATTTAGTTTCGCGTTTCATTCTCAGAAGATCCATGGGCCAGATCCAAAATAGATCTAGTTAGATATTTTTTTACACGTTTTTTGTGACTCGTGATGTAGATTATTTTTATTACTTTCTTAGTATTCATATGTATTAATTTAAACGTGTATTAATTTAAAATGTACGTGAGGGAATCATAGCTTGCACTTATAGGTGCATTGATAAACTACGAGTATTGTTTTTGCAGTTTGTTTTCAATGATAAAAGCAAAGAAGCAGTGAATAATAATCATTAAGTACTTGTTCGATTATTTATTATTACTGCTTCTTTGCTTACAACTGCCAATGACTTCTGTGATGACGCAGTTTCTACCATTCATAAACACAAAGCTGAAAAACAATTCAAGATCGCGAGTGCCTATGTTACCTACCTATAGTTACCTACTAAATACATAATAACAATTAAAACATTTTTGGCATACAACGAAGACTACTACGTCAAAATAAAATGGTCGTATCTGAGGAGCAACCGGTTCTACTAGCTATCAAGCAAGCACCGTTTGTTGATAAAGCAAGAAATAAAAGTGGAATCCATATTCAATGTGTTTAACCGAATTTAACCTCAAGTAACGGTAGAACAGAACATGCAATGACCGAGGGTACAAGTTCCAGAGTGTAGCGACATTTTGCAGGCTTTGAACTCGTAGGCAGAGTTCGGGAATATAGGAGGCTGGCGCGGTCGCCCCTGCTGGATGAGGGCGCCGGCCGACCATCTCAGGGTCGCTGCGAGGCATTGACTCATCCCTGCGAACTTTCATCGCTAAAGGGAGATGTGCATGTACCGAAGTTAGGTAGATACATCTTTTAAAACCGTAATTATGACAAGTAATTATAATTAATTGGAGAACATAGAGTTAATTTTCTGGTATGTCATATAGGATTCAAAATATAGATTTAAAAAAACTATTTAAAATGTCGTTCGTTGTCTCGAATCTCTTATCATTTGGCTGTTTACCAAAGAGATTAATTTTACAATGTTACAAATTCGTTCTCATTTCGCGAGCCGAATCGCTTAGGAATCCGAATATATTTAAATACACGGCACAGGCGACCTACGATAGCACCCTAGATACAAGGTGTATTCACCCCGCGCACGCCGCTCGGTCTGACCTTCCATGAGGTTCATTATCCGATCAAAAATATAGATGATACATATGTAGGTAAGTTTACTAGAGACCCCTCTATTCTATTCGAATTAGCGATCTGCATCGTGACAATGCTCATTTAAATTTATTTACAAGTTTAATCACTGATTTGGACATAAAACTTATCGTTTTCGAATGTACCTACTCCTGACCGGATGCCGTGTCCTGTTAACAAAATCGTTTTACCTCGTTCTTTATTTGGAAATGTGTGGCAATAAATTGCTTTTCAAATCAGTTATAGTTAACAGCAGATTAATGAGTAAACTACCTATACAATTTTGGTAAACTCCGAGGGAAAATAAGGTCGTTTGATGTCGGTGGACGCCCGTCTTACTCTACGCAGTGGAGGTGACTTTGGCTTTTTACCAGTTATAATGGGACATTGTTAAGAGTCGTCATCGTATAGATTTGTTTTATGTATGACGTAAGCCATATTGTCGGTCGTAAACGTAATGGGGACTGCATTACTCACGCAGTTAATCATCCTTAGATATCAATGGAACTATTTCAGGAATTCCTTTCGTCATATTTGTGAGGTAACATATTTATGTATAACAAAGCATTACTGTCTAGATATAAGCTTCTATTACATGAAGGAATGGTTGCAATTAATTTCTAGGTACTTGTTGGATTTTGATGTAAAGTATACCACGACCTTCCCAGAATTTAGAGCTATCCAATGGTAGAAAAATATATTTGAAAAGGTCCACTTTTAATTGCAAGAGGATTATCCAGACTTGAATTAAAAAACTTAATTTTCTACAGTTTTTGCTCAGACCCGATTTTTTAAATTTTCTTCTACAGTATTTATATCCTTTCTTCCTATATTATAAGTATCGATGATAGAAAATGGCTGAGCGCACGGAATCTAATGACGATTTCACTTTACTGATCGCGTCCGCTTTCGTAGATTTTCTTTTGCACTACGCTTTCGTTACATATAGGTACCTATATGTGGAGTGGACAACGTCACAGAATCACACACTATCAACATTCCAACAATTACGTAACTTGCAGACGTAGTAAAGATAAGCTGTGTGAACGTACCTAGTCTTATAAAAGTTAACAAACATAATGCTAAAAATATAGTTGACAAGCCATTTTTATCAGAGTAATTTTCAGTGGACATTACATAATACAGGTAATAATAATCGCTTCCTATTCGCAGCGTCAATGTCACATTATGATAATGAATTTGAAAAACATAATGCAGACAGACCTTCAAAAAGCTATTGTTATTGCAAGTTATTTGTCCGTGTTAGTAGGTAATTATTGTAGTTGAGTTCGGATACGTTTTTGCTACGTTGATGTAGGTCGGGTTTGTTTTTAAAAACTAAATTGATGAAGTTTCATCATTAACCGCCCCGCGGGCTTTGCCAGTGTCCCCTTCAAAGATGAGGTTATTGATGTTTTGTTATCGTGTTTCTTTACAGAACAAAAGAAAACAACATTCCATTGAACTACAGAAGTGATTTTTATATTAATGTCAGTTAAAGCCGGACAATTTGCAATTAACCGTGGAGTCAAAGTCAGAGGTTGAGGTGACCTACAATAGGCTTGGTTGGGTTGCATGAAAACATTTATTGGTTGTTATAAGTCATACTATGACGCAGTACGATCCACACAATGAAAAAGCGATTAGCGTGTGCCACGAGCCAATTCACTGAAAATTGTAAAATAATTGCAGTCGTGAGCAGTTCTGGTTTTTTGCCTCGAAGTGGAATAACCGGCAGGTAGGTCGACCGAAAGTCAAATGGGAACACTCAGGGTGAGTAATCATTTTACAGCTAATTGACGTGCGCGATCTTTTGTTCAATGCCAAGTTCTTTGGGTTATATTACAACCGGATACGAAATTCTGGAAAAGTATTAATGTTACAAATATAATTTTGGCAGACAATTAAAAGACTAAAGAATTGCGTTCCTAAAATGTAGCAGTCAAATATATAACTATTATTTTTCACTACTTTACAGCAGCAGTATTACAAAAATAAAATTTATTCTTTCCCCAAAATGAAACTAAGTTTCTAAAGGTATTTTTACGTTAGGGACTTCAAATTAATTAATGTTATGCGCGTTGCGTAATCATCATGTACCACTTTTGTACCACTTTCCCAAGGTAGCGGCACCTGCCAAATGAGATAACGGGCCTCTATAGAACCAACGAAAGCAAACGTATACACAGCGAGAAAGTGCCACCCCACCACCATGAGCCCGCACCAAACTGTCGGCTTCGCGCGCCTTCTCTTTGCATGTTGCGCAAACGCATGCGGAATGTATGTAAGTAATTCAACGTCTTTAACCAATGATTTCGGTGTAGTATTTTTCTTCAAAACATTTTCGTTTTGTTTAATCAATGCAATCACATTCTTCATGTCCTGGAAAGTAAGGACACGTCAACGTCTAACGTCGCTGTCGTCCTCATTAACATAATAACAATTTATATTCAATTAATGATTTGGACATGAAAGTTATGGTCCTGGTGGGCCGAATAAGCAACAGTTCCATATTCTGTCAGCCTCAAACTTACAGGAGTACGGTGTTGAATTATTTACATTCAATGTTGATCAACTAATCACTGGTAGATTGCTACTGTGATATGATAAGCTTACCTAACAATCCTTGATAGGCGGTGACATTGAGTTATCGATCAGTGGCGAAGGTGTTGCCAGTTACTTGCGACATCAAAATGCGGGCCGTATTGCTGTCCTACTGGCCGACTAAGGTAAGGATGCAGTGGCGTTACATACTGATTTTAATCCTAGCTCCTAACTATAACAGATTGTATCTTCAGAGTCTTTTTAAAAACCCAACGTACGTTCAGAGTGGGGCTATCTATAGTTGTACTATTTGCATTTTATTCATTGATTACCCCAATTAGGCGTTAGTTCTGTACATTGTTCGCAGATATCATTGTATGCGGTGTTTTTGTAGTGTGTGTGTGCCGTTCCATTTCGAAACTGGGTCACCGTGTCACATGGTGGCCGCGCCAAGTACCTAACAACCGAATGCGCGACGACGACGCCATCTTTGATTCATAGTCCTACAAAATAGATCATGGGAACTATAGAATTAAAACTACGATCTCCAATGATGGATTTCATATTTTTTGAGTTTAGTTAGACAAATAACAAGTTGTTGTTTGCAAGGACCAAAAGAAAACGAACGTTAACATACTTTCACTTTGGCATCGACCGGATTTAGGATTGCGGAATTCGTGCCAGTAACTTAAGGTTGCCATGGGGCAGAATTATTTCAACTCTAATTTCTAAACAAAAAGGGTAATATGACTTGATTTTGATAAATATAATTTTCTTTTCCTGAATGTCTCATGGGTTATTTCATAGGTTATTCATTCAATAACTCATGGGTCATGGATTATTCATTAATTCATCGGTTATTTCAATAAGTAGGGAAATCCACAATTTATTTTGTTGGCAAGACATTTATTTTACCCATTATTCAACGCAGTAAAATATCAATGTTAACCTAATGAGGCTAAGGTTAGTGTTTTACAATTACTTCAGTCTCGTTCAGTAGATACTGCTCTCCGTAGTTTTCATTGTCACTGGGTCACCAGGTCATTTCGTTCAGATAAGTCATTGTTTCAGATTAATTACATTTCTTTTTAGTTTATTAAATAATAGTTGAGTCATAAATGATCATTTCGTTTTTCGTTATCTGCGTTATCTTTGGAAAGTTGTAGTTTTATTAACCCCCGACGCAAAAACGACGGGGTGTTATAAGTTTGACGTGTCTGTGTGTGTGTGTGTGTGTGTGTGTATGTGTGTGTGTGTGTGTCTGTCTGTGGCATCGTAGCTCCCAAACGGATGAACCGATTTTGATTTAGTTTTTTTTGTTTGAAAGATAAGTTAGTCGGGAGTGTTCTTAGCTATGTTTGATCAAAATCGGTTCAGCCGTCTTAAAGTTATGGGGGATGAAAGTCAGGATCAAAAACCGAATGTAAGTAGATATACTCGAGTGGGGTATCAAATGAAAGGGCATGACTCGTACATTACAAATATCTATGTTTGATCAAAATCGGTCCAGCCTTCTAAAAGTTATGGGGGATAATACTCAGGATTAACAACCGAATGTTAGTAGATATGCCCGAGTATCAAGTTAATTTGAGTTTTTTGGCTTCGTTTGGATCTTTTTTACTTTTCTTTCCATTTTTTTATTATATTACTAGCTGTGCTCCGCGGTTTCACCCGCATAACTCCCGATCCCGTTGGAATATCGGAATAAATTAAGATGTAAGCTATCCTATCTTTCAAGTTAGATCAAACTGATTTTTATTAAAATTTTTGAAAGACAAATTTGATTAAAATCGGTTAAGTACCTAGTTTAGGAGTCCATCGCGCACAAACAACGGGACACGTATTTTATATATATTAGAGAAGATGTATCGATAACCTAGATCTAGACGTCTTCTTCTATGTATACTTAGGTAGTTCTAATATTTAATAGCTATGAAATACCTACTTGTAGTTGTAAAAGTTGAATATCTAAAGGAAAAAATTGAAAAAGAATACCTTTAATAAAAAAAACAGTTTAGGGTTAAAAATAATCTTCACTACATAGTATAAAACAAAGTCGCTTTCTCTGTCCCTATATCCATTTGTATGCTTTAATCTTTAAAACTACGCAACGGATTTTGATGCGGTTTTTTTAAATAGATAGAGTGATTCAAGAGGAAGGTTTATATGTATAATACATGCATAATATAGCCGTGCGAAGCCGGAGCGGGTCGCTAGTTAACTATAAATTAATAATAGTTATTGTTTACACCAAATTATCTGAATCATAAATCGCAAGAAAATAAAGAAATAAAATAAAAAAAATTAAAAAGTCCCTCCCTACAAAAAGGATGAAATAAAAAATTAAATTAAAAATTAAAAAAACCCCCGACACAAATTAATAAAAATAGTATGAACGTAAAAAGCCTAAAACAAGCAAAAAAATCTATAAAAAGAAAAAGCCACAAAAAGAACAAAAAAGTATAAACGTGGAACCCTACAAAAAGAAAAAAATAACCTCGAAATTATGATTCTACTACTTAAGTACATGTGAATTTTTTTGATTAAATATTGTCGCGTCGGGGGACCGCTCTTTACCAACACCTTCCTAAGTAAAATGATATTAAAATTTCAACGAAAATGTTAAAGTATTAAGAATTACTAGTGATAAAATGCTAAAATAAAAATGTTAACATTATATAAAATTGACTCGAAAAAGAGCGGTCCCCCGACGCGACAATATTTAATCAAAAAAATTCACATGTACTTAAGTAGTAGAATCATAATTTCGAGGTTATTTTTTTCTTTTTGTAGGGTTCCACGTTTATACTTTTTTGTTCTTTTTGTGGCTTTTTCTTTTTATAGATTTTTTTGCTTGTTTTAGGCTTTTTACGTTCATACTATTTTTATTAATTTGTGTCGGGGGTTTTTTTAATTTTTAATTTAATTTTTTTTGAGGTAGAAGTGAATTGACTACAATCAGTAGGTAAGTACAGGTAGACGATCTGAAAGCAGATAACTCCTTTAGCAGCGTTTGTTTCGTCGGTTGTGAAATTTGGACCGTGAGCTGAGGCCTCGCCTCTCACCTCATCGTGATCACGATGAAAAGTGAAACTGCGGCGTCGACAAGCGTCACATCGACGCCACTTGATGCCGTTTGTTCCGGTTCTACTGCATTACCAACATTATAATGTACCACTCCAATTTCGACACTACATGACAAATGAATTTCTTGTGTTAAGTCTTTAGTATGAGAAAATTCTTCTTTGTACTCATTTAATATAACTGCTTCCGTCGTATTTCTAACAGTAAGTATGTATGCAAAGATATTTTCTTTTGTTTAACTAAAGCTTATTAAGTTGTCGGTTATGCTGTTATTGATTACTGATTGATTATAAGATAAGATAAGATAAAAATTTATTCATGCCAAAAACAACTTATGCTTAGGTAAGGTACAATAGTAATTATCAGAGCATTATATAAAATTGCGTTAGGCTAATTTGTAGTATAAAAGTGGTCCGAACTGTTGCCCTAGCTAGATTAAATAATATAATCTGTAATAAGGGCGACAGTGCCATTCCCAGTATGTCCTTACAATAATTTCCATATGCCTGATGGAGAATAATAATAAATAAACATTTTATTGTCAGCTATATGTTAAACATCGGCAAGAATACATTAATTTTGTAAGAGTAAGGTAAAAATAAAATAATAATAAAAAACTAATAAACTTTCTTTTAAAAGATCTATGTAATCTATTGGAATTTTTAGTTCTCACAATAATGTTGCATTGTCTGTCCCTGTTAGAGGCACGTCGAGAAGCGAGGGGAGAGCGGCGCGGGAGGCGGCTCCGGCCACAGAATGTAGGCAAGTGTGACAAGGACACGCCCGTACTCTGCGCTAACACTTCCATCCAGTTTCTAACGTGCTCGGTGCGCATTTCGCAACGCTCACTCGCGCCTGCGTCTGGCCCCACTTCGCTGATGCATACACTGCATGTATACACAGCATTCGCGACTGATTGTCTATATCTGCCACGAAGACAACCCAACTGAACAGGTTACAAACTTCATCTTTGCAATACAAATGCAAAACACTCCTAGCTTGAAGGTATTAGTTCAAGTTAGTTCCAGATAAAGAGATTTTGCAAGGCAGCGAGCGGGTATTAGAAATGCGATAGCCTTCCTCGACGCTCGTAGCGCTCGAGGTGAGCTACTAGCTCAAGGCGAAATAGCATTGATATTTGTTAATTAAGTTCACCCTACATCTAAGATTAACGATTTTATTTTTAAAACACGGTTAATCTCTTCCTTATCATGTTGTGTACTACATCTACTTATTGATTTGTTGTTTCAATGACTTACCCTTGCATGTGATGTGCTGGTACTTCAATAGTAGCAGAGGCTCGGCGACGATCTCCAGCCATATCCGCAAGTCTTGCAAAATCAGTGTCCACATCGGCAAGTCTGGCGGACTTACGCGACTCCAACAATCTGACCTCATCGAGTCTTTTCTTCAGTTCAATTGGCGCCTGGCGACAAAACAAAAACAAAAATTAGGCACACCTATTGTGTTTTATAAACTAAATATCTAATAAAAAAATTAATCGGGAACCGTGACACAGTTGTCGCAACTTTATTGCAAGACCTTGCAACAACCTTAAATATTTCAATCTTAATAATCAGTAGGAATGTAATATATACTGTGCATTTCGTTGGCTATACTCGTGCATGGTAACAATAGCAGGAGATCAATATAAGCGACCTTCACAGTAGCCCGTGGTTGGATGGACATGACGTCACGACCCGGTGGAAATGGAGCGAGTTGCATACGATGTCAGGGACTCGGCACTCTGCCCGTTAGCTATATTCACAACTTTTATATAATTACAATGCATAATGTAAAAAAGACAATGCATATTGTAGGTATTTTGTAAGTCATTACTTAATTATAGTAGCAATTAATTAATTATTATTGTGCCTAATGAATCTGTCGTCAAACAGGAAACAAATTCCTACAAATGGTTAGTTTCGCAGAGGCGAACCGGTAATTTTCAATGTGGTACAGTCGAACATGTTTATTGCCCATATCATTGCGGAGCTAAAGCCCAACCTTTCCGCATAATACATAGGTATGTGATTTAAAGGTCAGATTTTCTATATACGGCATATATATAACAGCGTATCAAATGCACACCTATTTTACATCGAGTATTATGTAGGTAGATATATTTTACTATAGGTCATATGAAGTATTTGTATAAAAAGCAAGCTTGCTGCAGCACAAACACCTTTATATTATGATTGACTAGTTGAATACATTCTTAATTTTAGCACTTTTGCATGCTTTATCTACGTTGTCGTGCCTGTAAGTTATATAACATAGTCTAACTTCCTATCATTTAGCACATTTAACCGAATGATGCTTGTTTGTGGCTATAGATAAATTCTGGTTTATGAAAATAAGATAAATATTAATTATCTATTTTTCTTTATTGAATAGCACTTAACCTTCTTCGGTAACGTATGCAGTGACCTGGTTTTGAACAATTAGCCTTAATCTATGTCTAACTATGGTACCTAATGATTGTAAGCCGCTGGACGACAGGTTGTATGTATCAATTTAAACCTTCCGGTAGAAATATCATCACATGTAGAGAAATGTAGGTAGACCTGTCTGAATCTTTTGTTTTATATTTTTAACAATGCCACCTGGCGTGGTGGCAAATATGATAATAATAGCTCATTATATTTTCAAAATGCCATTCCCGCAAGCGATGTTTGCTATAAGTAGATAGTATTATAGCCGGCCGCTGATCACATCATACTTTCACTTTTAGGTGATTTCGTGCAAGTGTGGCCGCTACAAGAGGTATCTATCTACTTGTAGATTGACGTCGTCGTCGTCGGCCACTCACTCGCACCGGAACAATGAAAGTTGCTTTAATGAACTTTGTGATTATTCTCTGGCACACATTCGCTTTTATTTCAGTGTTAACATTTCGACAAAATTAATATTGTATGTATTTTAAACTGTGAATTTATTTTTCCACAAATTTGTTCTTACTAGTCATGGAAGTACAGTCGGCTGCATAACTGCAGCCCTCGGTAGAGTTCGAAAATTACTGTTATTGGAATGTTTGCATTCTAATAATTTTTGTTTGAATAATTGATGAGTTAGAAGACTTTAAACTTCACTTAAAGTATAGGTGTCTAGAATCTTGCTCGTGTTGAAAACATTCTTATAACAGCCATTTTGGAGCTCTACGGTGGGTCAGCAATTATGCAGCAGACCGTACATATAAGACAAGAAAATACATAAGTAGCTGTAGATAGATGTCCGATAAATAATAACGTTATGGATTAGAGAAAAATAAGTTTCAATCAAAACAGAGAGAAAATTTGAAATTTAATATTATCGTTTGGACTCTCGTCGCTTCTATTGCTTCTCGGACTCGACAACAAGTTATGTAAAAAGCGACAACTATTGCACAATCAATTGCTTTATTCGATGGCGAAACGGCCGCCGCTTTGAAATGCCAGTGAAAGTCACCGAGTGACTTTGGCTGCGAACGATAATGCAGGCACCATAATGTTTATTAGTTAAACATAATTGATTAGATGCAAAAGTAGATATTGATTGTTACAATTTTATTTTAGTAATAATGTGCCTACAACGTGCTTATTTACATAATATGGCTATATAGCTTGTGTGCTCTTAGCGCGGTTTGTTGCGAAAACTGTTCGCTCTACTGCGCATCGATGTTGCCTCGCCAAGTAACGGATTATCTATGCTGGTAGAATACCCCTTCTGTGTTGAAATTTAATATTTTTTGCGTATTATAGTTTTCTTAGCTTTAGAACCTTCTGCTAATGACTAGAGTAGGTCAATGACAAAAGGCAAATAGGTACGTTAAGACAACTGCATAGGCTGTTCAAACTCTAAGTAAGTTTGATGATTGATTCCTATTGAATAACTAATTTTGACTTTGACTTTTTATTAAAATAAGATGAATATCAACATCATCATCATTGGCCTTTATCATCTTCGAAAGATGTTTTTAACAGCGTCGTGAGTGGCGGCATTTGTTCTCATGGCTCAATAGACCTATACGAGAGAGACAGCGACGTCCGCACAGTTGGCAAATATACGAACCACTAGAAGGGGTTTTCTGCGCGCTGATGTCTAATAGCGCGTTTGATTGCTAGATGCTCATGTAGGGCAGTAACATGAGCAATAACAACCCTACGCCATGCGTAAGCAATCCATAAATAATGATAGAACTACATAGATTGACGTTTTGTGCAACCACGTGGGTTGTATTTCTTAAAAGTACATAAGATTTCAGCCGGAGAGTTCAACGTCTATCTACACCCAGATCTATATCTGAGGAAAAGCCTTTTGAGGTTTTACGTAATCAAAAATTTCTGCCGTTACGTTCTAAACACAGAAATCACACTTCGATGATTCTAAATTGTGTTCGTCGCTTACTTATTTATAGTAATAAGTTATTGAGTCATGAATAAAACAATGAAATTCAAGATTATAACCCAGGACAATACACTGTAAAGTCATTACCCGAGCAGAACAAGTCTAACGACTGATAAATGGATTTATCGGTCTAACGGATATAACGGATTAAGTAGGTAAGTATTAGGACTCCGAAGCATCTTTATTTAAAAAGGTATATTTTCATAAAAAAAAAAATTTTTTAGGGCGAAAAATAGCTAGTTTCACTGAATATCCACAATAATGTTTAGCTTGTCCTAAAATCAATTCGATTCAAATTTGAATTGACGACGACGTTTTTCTATTCGAATTAATTTACATATCAACGGTGAAAAAGTGTGAGATATTGCCTATACCGTCGAGTGACCGAATTATACGAATGTTATCGGGGTCTAATCTATAGATAGGTAGTTATTTTACCTTTGTTAGTTATGCAGTGAGGCTGCAGTAGATGTCACGTAGTACGCATGCATAAGCAATTCGGTTGTCGGCAAGCAAACGTGTACAAATAAATAGGTCAACAGCGCCACTACTGGAACTGACGACGATATTGCTCACGATCATGCATGACAAATGAATCAACACCACAGCATGTAATTAATAATAATTAAGTATAAACCATACACAAACAAAATTATAGACAAACTAGCAGTCCCGGCAAACGTTGTTTTGCCATAAAAAAAAATGTTGTTCGATTCTCAAACCTAACGAATATATTCATACATATTGGTTTAGCCGTTTCGGTGGAGTTTGGCAACTAACATCGCAACACGAGAATTTTAATTTAGGGATTTGAAATAATTACGTTGGTGATTAAAAATAACAAAGATTGTTAATGATTAAAGGCAAACGCGGTCGTTCAATGAATTTAGTATTGGCCCTGTTATGCTAAAACTTTTTTTATTAAAAACCAACGTAAAAATACCTAAGCATTAGAAATATATTCATCTAATAGCAAGTAGGTGGACCCAAAAATAGGCGCGTGGGTAGATGTGAATCACGTCCAATGTGTTTGCTTGCTACCCAATACCTATTGGTAAATCTACACAAACATCCAATTAAGTATTTGTTTTAAAAATAAATAAAACTAACAACAACCTTTTTTTTAAAGAATTCTGTTAGGTTTTAGGGCGCCAATTTATACATAAATTGTGCGAAGGAATGTATAACATCATAAAAATTTATTCTTGGAATGGGAGTTTCACTAGCTAGCAATTTACGTATGTACTTGATGTAGTAAAAAAAAGAAGGATCAAAACCTAGTGCAGTAATGGAATTAGGTATTCTAATCGGATGTGTACAGTTAGCCTGATCAATCAGTCGGCAAGGCGGCCTTGTATGATTAGTGAATACAAACTGCGGGTTGCAAAGCGGATGTGGTGGAAGCAGGCCACGAACTCCGTTGCTTCGCCTGCCCCCGCCCCGCTGCAACACCAACCTTGCCCCAAAAATCCGTGACCTACATTTCACACGTCAAAATGCACTCACCGATTTTATTACCGACATTCTCCTTCAAATGTCTGGTTATTTTTTTTATCGGTAATGTTTAATTTTGGTATACAACATATTTCTGGCGCTTAGAGAGAAATAATTTTACCTTGGACAATTCAGTTCGCTTGGATAATGAAGATATTTGTGTTCTTTAATAAATATAGTTCTGTTTTTTTAAGTAGTTGACGATCTTAGATTGCTGAGGCAGGACGAAGCAGACGGCCTTCTTGGCAAGCGTCAGGGCTCAGGTCGCGATCCTTCCATCTAAGCTGCCTGCATTCGCAGCCCGGGTAACCTCACTGCGCTCTATTTCTGGATCTAGTTCAATCAACTATACACTAGATTTGCGTTGAGTTACAACTTTATCAAGGTATGTAAGTCCTCATTTAAGACAGCGACGATCCCAAGTTTTAAAATGTTAGCACCTTGTGTTTTTATACAATGAAGGTACTTAATTAAAACAAAACACACTAAGTAGACAGATTTTTCTACAAAAGTCTGAATTACTTACTAGAATAAAGGATGAAGCGGAGATTGTTACTGAAAGGTTCTAGGTCTTAATGACGTCATGATTATAGTAGATATTGAAAATGTTGACGTCATAAGCGTCGGCGAGACCAAGCGTTATAGCTCGCGTAGGCGCGACGCGACGCTATGACGTCATGGGAAAAATGCTACGCTTCAGCGAGTTTTGTATCTACGACGACGGGCGGGCGACCTTTCTGAGTAGGTGTACCGAGCGCGTAACATAGTGCTCGAAACGTAAATAATATCGCACGTCATTACGTAATTGAACGTGAATCTGTACAAGGACGCGGACGCAGTGGCAACGGCTACGACGACGCGACGACGCCAACGTTTCGACACCCTCCGCGCCACCGCGCACCGCCATGTTATAATCACATCGTTTACGTGCTACGTTTAGAAAAGTGAGCGTTTAGCCTTGATATACCTGAAGGCATGGTCACCTCTCTATTCTTGGAGACTAAAATGGTAGTTACATCTAAATATATTCAAAGGGAGGATGATAGCACGCAGGCGTCGTGACCCAACCTGACCCAAAAACTGAATCTGACCTACCGCGCCCTACTCACCACTTGATAACGGATACGGGAACCTGTTCGCTTCACATTGCCAATATACAACATTATACCGTTATTTCGATGACCAATTTCAAACAAGGCCTGTTTTACTACACCATTGGACTGTGAGTTGTATGTTGATTAGATGCTCTCTTCTTACTAGTACGAAAGAAACTAGTTGAAAGATCAATTATACTACAATCAGATATGAAAATAAAGAAAGGATTGTACCTTCAGATATCGGTTCTGTAGTTGTAAGAAAATAAAAGAGGAAAACGCAAGTGGAGGTCGGATTTCGAATACGGACCGTGCTGTGCGTGTCGTCATCGGTTCAATATCAGCTATTCTGGGTCAGTGGGTCACCGTGCCGGAGTAGGCCGCTCCCCGCGCGCCTCATGCTCAGAATTAAACTTGCTCTTTATATATGAATATTTCACTGTGTTGAGTCGCGATGACATACACACTTGTTGTATCAACCAATTCATGGTCGCAAGAGCCGGTTTTCGAAAATGCACTGAGATTGATATCAAGAACGGCTTTACTATTTTGGCTACTTACTGGACTTGATGCCATGGCCAGAATTGTGAAATACTTATCGGATATTACTTCCGAAATTAAACGTCATGGACACTGTCACCTTTGATGAAGCGTGGCTTGTCCCCACACAGTCCATTGTTTACTAAATCGTGATTAACTATTGCCTTCACTTGCGAGAACAAAGTTGTGTTAAGCATGGTATCATCATGTTAAGCATATATCACCCACGCAGTAACGGTCAACGTATGTTACTGTTACTTCAAACCTAACTTATTTTGCATTAAGAGTCAAATGCAAGTAGCCCGCGCGACGTTTACAATAGAATTTACAAGTCTTAAACTAGTAGGTAAGTAGTTAGGTACTTACCTACTAGTAAGGACTTCTACTACTTACGTAAAAACAGATGTGTATCAAATCATTAAACAATAGCTAGCAGAGAGAATAGAGATTCATACCACAGTTTAGCAGCTGTTTAGATAAGAGACGTATAAATCATGTAACTATTCCAAGGCAAATGCAACGAGGTCACTCACAAAGGGCCGACCTTGCCTTCACTACCGACTTGTGGGAGGACCAATTTCTAAAACAGAGTGGGATTGTTATTCCACTGACAAGTCGACAGAATTCAAAACAGATGTCCTTTAATGAAATATAAAAAAAACTTCAATGTCTTTCCACTGATTTTCTTACCAAATAATAATAAATGTCAAAACTCAAATTTTGGCACAATAAAAACGAATGTTTACTGCATGAACCGCGTAAATATCACAATAATAATTTAAGATTCGCAACGGTTCTCTCTGTAAATATTAAAGGGTCATTCGTCTCTGCGGTGTTAAATTTTAGACAAATGTCTTTGTCAATGTTTTATAGCCAAGCAGGGGGGGGGAACAGTAATGATGACAAATGCCATTAGTGTCGATAATGAGACTATAATTAAACCAGAAGAATATTGTAAGAGAATACTACAAATGCCACGATTCTGTTCTATTTTTTAACCGACTTCAAAAAATGGAGGAGGTTTTAAATTCTCAATCATTTTTTACGTATGTTTACTGATTACTCAGAGGCGGCTTATCTGATTGAAATGATTCTTTTTTATTGCTTCAATAACAACCAAATAACATCGAGGCTTACCTACGAACTGTAGGTCAGGTTTCGTCGTCTAAAAATTGTTTTTATATAGTTATGTCAACCGTAGTATTTGTAGCAACATCAATGAATATCAAACTCTTAAAATATTTCATTTGTGTTGGCTTAGCTGTTTGTGGTTTCAGATTTCTATCGAAAATTAAGATCTTCGTTTCCATTACGAAGATAAACAACAGCTAACCTCTAACATCGGTGTGGTTGTCGTAATCAAACTACCGTTACGAAATTTTTGGAGCCATCTTTTTTAGATTTGAGGTTACGCTTATTATGGAGTAAATATAGCCTTAGCAACGTGTAGATACTTACTGTTATTTTGAAATTGATAGTTTGATTAAAGTCAATAAATTACGGCCATTATTTATATTAGCCGAACGTCGATAAAGCATTGAAAATAATGAATATTATATCATTATTAACACATTATTCATTATCATTATTTAACACATTTATTATTGTCACAAGTATTTTTTTTAGAAATAACTCTTGGGTTGTAGTGCACATCTTTACTTTTACTTATCTTAAACAAACATTTTATAGCATATCAGATATCTTATCAACCTTGATTTATTAAGAAACTGTGTCACTACGCAGAATGATCGTGTACCTGAATAAAATATTAGACCCGCCGTTGTTTTACAAACTCGCTACAATTTTTTATAGATGTATTCAAAATCTGATTGCGTAAAAGTTATTCATAAATACGTTTATACTGACACGCAACTGTGTAATCGTAATATGTACCGTACTTTGTCGGGTGCGTTTGCGCATAGGAGGGGCCTAAGTAACGTTAGATTTCTCTTCCCATGATCATTGGGTCTTTCTTCATCGGACGAATGTTAATCGATTTTGTTTCCGTTCTTTCCATAAAGCGACCATTCCTATTCATTTGAATGATATTCTTGTTACCTTATGTAGATATTAAGATAATCAGATTTGATAATTATGAATGTTGACGCCTCTGATTCAGTGAAATTCCCAACTAAGTAGGTACATAATTTAGATTTGTGTAAAACAATTTTAGTTTCAAATAAGTGAGTTTAACTCAATAATGAATTTGTTACAGTTGGAGAAAACATATACTTAGGTAAGTAGTTGAAGAACTAAATGCGTCTGTATTATAACTTTATATCCAAAGTGAAATTCTCATCAAACACGCTACTACTCCACGCAACGCTAATCGCCATAAGCGTAAGTGTCTTCGATTCAACTTAAAAAAAAAAACGCTTAACTGGACTGGAAAATCTGGAAAATGCATCGATTATTTGCTTTAGAATCTTAGGAAAATACTTTCGCCGGCTATACTGTTAGTTATGCGATATTAATTACAATGACGGCAAGTTGTTATTGCCTACCATGAATATGCTTACCTACCTACTGTCTGAGCAGCGACGCGTGATATTTTTTATGGTCATAATCATGCGATTAGAACAACCATTTAATTAATATAACTACA
Source organism: Idaea aversata (assembly GCA_907269075.1). NCBI lineage: Eukaryota > Metazoa > Arthropoda > Insecta > Lepidoptera > Geometridae > Idaea > Idaea aversata. The sequence continues at coordinate 9,831,061 of OU026084.1, forward strand.
TATTAAAGCAAAACTGTGCTTATTGTGTAAAAAAACGTGTGTGAAACAGTAACTGTGTACATGGAAAACAGGTGCGAGTGAGTGGCACTTTCACACTCGTAGCGGTGCAAGCGAATGACGATAGCTGTACTGCGTCGACGCGAGAAGCCTGCGCCCGCGCACCTCTGCCGTCGACGTAGTCGTAGCTCACTCGGATACACGGCACCTCTACCGACCTCTACTACAGCTACGTCATGCCAACCGGTGACCAATCTAAACATTCGACTCTGCATTGAAAGACAACATTTCCGGTAAAGAAATCGTGGGCAAGCCCAGAATAGGCATTATGCATAACATTACATAACAATAAAAAAAACTGTCTAAGATCTGAGACCTATCCTAATAAATAACAATGTATTGAAACATATTATGCTGTCAAATATTGCATGGTATTCCCGTTGTAGTTTGCGGACTCGCTACTTTAGCCGTGTCGAGCTGCCTCAACCCAAGAGCCTTAAGAGGAAAGCGTACACGGCTCTCTCTCTCCATACAAATTACAAACGTAGTCGACTGTTTCCTCCCTGGATATTCTGGATAATGACACTAGCACAAATATTTTTGTTGCATAAAACCTATAACTGCCATGACTATGCCCCTGTATTGTTTGTTTTTGTTATTCTAATTATCATAGAAAGTAAGAGTTAAAAAAAATATAAATGGTCATGGCAGTTATAAGTTTTATGCTACAAAAATATTTGTGCTAGTGTAATTATCCAGGGAAGAAACAGTCGACTACGTTTGTATGGAGAGAGAGCCGGTACCCTTCCCTCTTAACCGCACTACCATTGCAGTGGATAACGGTATGGCTGACGCGGAGTCGCACTCGTCGTAGCGCGCACGTGAAAATAATTCTTGGCGCGATTTTGTAACGAATACCGTTACTTGTTCCGGGCCTACCGACACGCCCGCAGTGACCCTATTTCTTCGCCGAACACTTTTTAAGCTATTGCATAGCTTTTAACGCGGGCTTTGAGCGCGGCGACCGATTAAAGAAATTCCGTAACGAAAATAAAACCTAACAACCCCACTCCGCCTACCATGTAGCTCGGCCGAGCGTTCGCTTAACGTGTACGACTGTACGAAGCTCGCACGATGCAATAGCTTTACCACGGCAGTCCCCGAGTGCCACACTTTTTATTTTATTTTTATACATTATTGCCTGATATTATTAAAGTTGAATCGCTGAGCAGTTACGATTTGCATTACGAACTTAAGCAATGTTTCCAAATTAATCGTTTATAGAAGCTACCTCGTGTATCAAATTTCACAAATTATGTAAATCTAGTTCTTTCTTTTTATTAATGTTGGATTCATCATAAGTTTTGTCAACATAGCATTTTTACGTATTACGTAATGTGTCCTATTTTGCCGGCATTGTATCTAAATGGTTGTTTACAACACCGGTAGAGCTATGAGTCAGTGAGCGAAATATCGCTGGACGAGTGAATTCCACGTATAACGTGCACACCGGACTTGCCGAACGCAGAATAATATAATTTAAAATGACGCAAGCACGGTTTTTATCTCGAACGGGAAATACCGTACGTCATTTCACAGTAATAATTTCCTTTTAAATGGTTTTCCGACTTAAATGAGTTAAGGATTTACTTTTCAGCAAGGAATTGTGCGACAGCAAACAAGTTTACGTAACTACGAGATACTTATGATTGTTTGCTTTAGTTGAGTGTGTTGTTATCGAAGTTGTTTTGATCATTTTAAACCTATTATGATTACTATTGGTGATTGGTTTGCGCACATCTTTGTAAGTTTTTGTTTGCGATAAATTTATAATAACACGTGATTAAGAAAAATCAATATTAAAGAATAATAAAGACATCAACATTATGTAAAACGTGTTAGGTAGAGCATCGCTGCTGATGTTTACTGGTTCCATTTAAATGGAATAATAATACCTAATTAATTTGTATAAGCCGATAACTAAAGTGACAACATACAGCATATTTAAATAACGTATGTATACGCTCGCTGGTATCAACAGCACGAGTCGCGTTGGCCGCCTGCGCGAGCGTCACGCTACTAACGCGTGCTACGTCACGATCTACGCATATACAATGGCACAAGGCCTGCGCGAGCGCTGAAACACTTCCTTATTGTGCTTCTTTAATACTATCTATTACATCGTCAATTTGAATATAATAAGTCATTTTATATGTGTACTTACTCAGGGATTTTAATATAAGCCATTTAAACGGTTTATACTAATATAATTTAATAGTTTTTGACGTGATAACGACTTATAAATTGGTGAACACCTGCACTGTCAAAGAATTTTGAAGACATGCGTTACTAACAAGTAACTCTAAAAACGTTATTGTCAAGTAACCATAGAAACGTTATTGACAAGTAAGTAACCATAGCAACGTATTGAAGTATGCAAAATGTCAACGATGCAAAAGAGTTCATAAAACGTTATCACGTAAAATTATAGTCCGTAAACAAACTTTACAGACAACCGTTTTTTGTAAGAAATTATTTCATACTTATTCTTTAACACCTACCATTGTGTTACATTAGTAACACAACAACTTAAATTGGACATTTCAAGTAAGTAGTTATTAACGAAATCTCTGCTTTAAAGTTAATGCGTAATAAGGTGATTCCAATCAACCTTTAATGAACCTTGACAAACAAATTGACGGCCAGAAAAAAATTAAAGTCGGGTCAATTTTGTAATTATCAATAAGTATTCAAGTTTATAGTAAACGTAAGTAGTTACCTACAACTTGAATATTATCATTTTATTACAAAGTCGTAAAGGCGTTTACACAATGTTGGAAATGTAACCGTAGCAGAAGTGACGCGCCCAACTAGAGCGTCAGTAAGTCGCTTGGGCGGCATAGATGGCGCGCTCGAGCACTGTGCATCGCCGCGACCGCCCGGCCGGCCGATTTTAGCGGCGACCGACCGCGACGCGACGCGGCGCGCAGTAGCCGGCCGGCCGGCTCAAAACAACATTCCAAGCTACATTAATTTGATACACGAGCTAGAAGCGACCGAGGTGATTATTGTAATCTTTGCTCTGGCTACTTGTTACATCAAGCACAGTTATACCTACTAAGCGTAACGGTGCGACCGGATTTATAAAATTTAGCGCATGCGTGCAGCCATAACGTTAAGGACGTGCGACGCATTAGCCCTGGTTTGATGCGTTAACGTTAAGTAAACGTACGTAAAACAAATAACTTATGTATTCATTCTTTGTTCGTTTAATTGCGTCAACTTGAGAGCGATCAAAATTAACGGTGTCGTGCACTCATTCGCGATGATCGCTCTCCTTCGGTAGCAGTGTTTATCTAATCTTAGATTACTATTTAATGAAGATTAATAAACACGTTTTCAGCGGTCATTTAAGATACCGATTTATGAGTACCTAGTACCTGCCTACGTAAGTATAAGTTCTACGCACGACACTTGTTCTCTATATCCAATCTATACCCGCTCTTGATAATGTTATCGGTGCCCTTGGCGTTAAGCTATTTGCCAGGCCATTTCGATTTTTATTTTAATTTTTATAAACATACCTATTTAGAAATTATTGCAATACATTAATAACAGATTTATAGACCATTAAACTCATATCTACAAGTGTTTAAATATTGAAGCTTTCCTGTTTTGCTAATGACACTGATAAAGCAAATTGTCTGTTTAGTTAGAATACCCATTACGGTCATGGCGTGATGACGCACAAATACTGATTTAACGATTCAATAAAAATAAATGAGAACCAGTAAGTCATTAACATCAGGAAAACTGATATGATTTTTTCATTACTCATACTCCGAAAGTAGGTCTAAATATGCCTGAAGAGCGTGTAGAAAATATAATTTCCAGCCCTAGGGCTTTTCACTTTCACTGACAGCTGTCATGTCAAATTATGGCTTCGCACGACTTGTGCAATCTGCATGTAGCCAGTATCAGTATCATTACGCATTAGGAACTTCAAAAACCTAACCTCCTTGCTTTTTTTTTACACCAAAGAATAATAATTATGGCTTGGCACGGCTCATGCATACTGCCAGAGTTTAGTACTAAGTAACTTTTTTTTTCTTATTTTATTATGTTTATAGTGTTAAGTTTAATCTGGTTTTTCATTTATGATTGTGTATTTTTTGTAAATAACATTTTCTAGACAAACCGTGTTACAAAAACTGTAAGTTAAATCTACGGACTTCGCGTCATTTCCCAATGTTGGATTAACTCATTAATAAAAACTTCTTCGGTAAGTACCGCCGTATTTAAGTATTGAATACAAATAGCAGAAACCTAAAAAAACACTACATAATGTATAACCTCTTTGGTCCCAACCTTGTAAGAGGATCAGGTAGTAAGAGTACCTACTCATGTGGTATGGAGTCTCATAGTCTCATTCACTCTCGTTGTTATGAAGAATTTTGTGTATTATTCGTAATGAAAAGCACAGTGTTTACCTCGGGTGAAAGACTCATTAAGTCCCTCGAACTATTAGCGCCCTCGCTACGCTCGGGCGCCAAACTCCGTCTCGGGACTTGTAATGAGTGACTTTCACAGCTAGGATAACAATGTACTATTACCTATCTCACATTTTGTATAAAGCTGTAAGATAGGCATAATCGGTCATGCACAAAGGACATTGGAATAACAAGATGAGTGGAGTGCAGGCGATAAATGGTTCATCAGTTGCGCAGGCGATGCGTCAGAGCTGTGCGCGGGCACGAGGGGCTGCCCTGGTGCGCCGGCGCGCGGCGCACGTGGAGCCCGGGGTCAATAGCTTGCTGCACGCGTCCCGCCTCCGCACCCCTGTCCCAGCCCCGCCACCAAACATTGCACACAATACCTTTGTCTAACTAAATGCATCTACACAACAACACACTACATAATATCTACCTACCAATTACCATACAAACAGTGTACCAGCGACTAAACAATGCCACTGCACTGCAAAAATCACGTCAATCCTAATTGTTCTCCTTTTCTTATTTTCCTACAGGAATGCGTTGAAGTCTTTTATATGGACGAAAAAGCTAGACAGACTGAAATTGGTTTACAGATTCAAAGTTTTAGCAATTCTAATATTTTTTCAAATACAAATAATTTGTTATTAATTTTCGACAAATAAATCCTCATTTATAAAAACAAAACTTTCTATTTTGGCTTCGCGGTAGTCGGATAAAAATATCCAAAAAAAGAGCTAGAATTACCTCTACTTTATAGCAAAAGTAAAGAAACATCAAAAGTCAAAGCGTAGATATAATAACATAGCAAAGAGCCAGTTAGACATTGTATACTGACCTCTGCAGCCGGTGCGTGGACCTGGACGCGCAGCTCGTCAGTGTCGTGGTTATGGTTGACGACGTCGGCGCGCACCTCGCGTCCGTTGTATGTAAGGTAGACACGCTGGGTGGGCTGCAGGCGCACGCCGGCCATGCCGCGGAATCCAGGTCCGATCAGCTCGGCGTCACGGTACTCGCGGGTGCTCTTGCCGCCGTCGAAACGGACCGTGTATCGAGTGTTCGGGGTCAGGTTTATGCAGTTGTTGTTTTCCGGGAACGGTGCTGGAGTCTTCACCGCCTGTATCATTCCAGAGTAGTAGAGTCCATCATCACCCAGGGCCGCTACACGCGTCCCAATGATGGATCGCTTCGCCAAACGCTTACCGGTCGACATAATTATATCAGTCCTCACTCCCGATTCTCAAATATTCACCTGCGGTCTTCGTGATACGCGACCGCCCGCTCTGGATATTTATCTCACACGAGTTCACACAAAAATTTCAAATAGCCCGGCGAAGTCGTTTCGCGGGATACCCGTCACAAAATTTAGGAAAACTAGGAGAAATACGTCGCGATTCAGTACGCTGCGCGTGGTCCGGCTTCTCGGTAGGCCGGGGCTGATCGCAGCTCTCGCACGGAAACATAATACGAGGGCAAGGTCCTCAAAGATCGGGACAAAGGAAAATCCTTTCGCGGTACTAAACTTCGCAAAGAGAGCTCGCAACGTACGACCTCAATAAGCGCGGTTCCAAAGAGAACTGGCGCGAGTGCGTGTAGCGACCGGCGGGCGACACCGGCCGGCCGGCGAGCGGGAGCGGCGACCGCCTGTCTCACTCCTTTGTTTTGAAACTCAGCTGTTCGTGCGAGCGAGAAGTGTGGTGTAATGCCGATATGTGCGACGGAGAAAAAGTACCCAGTTCGGCTCGCTTGCTTCGTGCGTTCTCGCCAATTTCAGCGGACGGGCGGGCGGCGAGCGAAGGGCGGCCGCCCACGGGCGACATTGAGGCGCGCCGGTTCTGCTTGCACGTGGAGCGCTAACGGGATTGCACAACGCACCTCGGCAACCGACGACGCCGCCGCTCCGCCGCCCGCCCGGCGCGGCATCGTCGTAGCCCGCCGCACCGGCCGGCTGCTCGCCCCGCGCCGCCGCGCCGCCCGGCATCCGTGCGCTACTTAATACGTGACACAGTTTCTATTCGGATTCGGGGTCGATTCAAATGTCAAGCAGATGCATCTACTTATGCAATAAGCACTTGTATTGACTCAACAATAAATAACTACGTCTAAAAACAAACTCTATTTAATATAGATATATTCATAGGCACACGTTATTTCATGAGAGTTTATATTAGACCTCATTATGGTCTTCATTGCTTAGCAAAATAGCGTCCGACCGACCGCAATGATCTAACATTTGATTTTTTTCATCAATTAATGTAGGTGCACTTTTTCAATATTAGGTAATTATTATTTGGAAGTTCATTTTGACAAGAACAATGGAATAGGTCACGCAGGGAATTACCCAATGGGCTTGCCCACTGACATTCGTTTGGCTACCTCATAATAGCATTCTGAAATTTCAGCCCGTCCAATGGTTCGAGCTGTGGGTTGATAGATCAGTCAGTCACGTTTTCCTTTGATATGTGTCCATTGGTATATTTTCCCAAAAGTGAGCAATTAACTGCACTCAAAACTGAGCAATTAACTGCACTGTGAAGATTAATGCAACTCATCACTCCGAAATTTCACGAGATCCTTAACCAATTCTGAAATTTCAGCCCGTCCAATGGTTCGAGCTGTGGGTTGATAGATCAGTCAGTCACGTTTTCCTTTGATATGTCTCCATGGGTAGTTTTCCAAAACTAAGCAATCAGACTGCAGTCAAAACTGAGCAATTAACTGCACTGTGAAGATTAATGCTACTCATCACTATGAATCTTCACGAGATCCTTAACCAAATTTTAATGGGACAAAGACTAACTAGGGACAACTGCCTATCAAATAAAAACTGAAATCGGACTTCATAATATGCCGGAGTAACATAACCAACGTCCATTGACACAAATTGAGAACCTCGGCCAGTAAAATTACGTCAATTTTAGTTCCGTAAAAATTACCATTACTAGTAGTTCGCCCCGAACTGAGACCTCACGAGTTTTTTTCAGCGTTTATTATATTTCAGCGTAAAGTACTAAAATGTATAATATAACGACGTAAGACTCCAAATACGACAGGTCTATCTTATTTCAATGATAGGTGCCTAGTATCGCTATTATCTGACATTGGATGATTTAGAGAATCCAAACACGATAGGCATAACTTGTTGTTGTTGTTAAGTTCTAAAAGCATAGGCCAGCTCAATCATCACACCCTGGACATCCGTTGACTCTTTATTTTTACTCAAGACATTTTGAATGTGTCCAACATACCTAATATCCAGAAGATAGTAATTCCTTTCCTTCCTTCCTTATGTATCTACTTATCATAATGTTACGTAAGAGGAAACGAGAAGACAAGCTCGAGAACGAGAATATATTAGAGAAGTTTGAGGCCAATATGTCCTGCAATAAGTCCCTAAACTAAAATATAACAAGTCAATAAAAATTATAAAAAAATTTGTCACAAATTTTATAATTATCAGAGTCTCTAGATCGGCTAGAACCGAACATTCCTACTATTTAATACTATCCACCACTATTATTGTAAAACAGCCCATGATTATGAAATAAATAATTATAGGAAATGAAGCAAAGAGAGTTCGGACGATTTGGGGCAAAGTAATAAATTTCTATAAATTTTAAATTTAAATAAATTTGGATTAAGAATATTGTAAATAGTAAGCGTGTTACATTGTGAATTTGTGATGCTACACCTTCGTTATTTTTCTTTTGCAATCACAATGTAACACGCTTACTATTTAAGTACAATATTCTTAATCCAAATTTATTAGATTTTATTTTCTATTTTTTAGTTGGACTTTTTTTATTAAAGCGTGTTTTTTTTAGTTTTTTATTCTATTAATTTATTTTATACTTTTTGGTCTTTGATAACTTAATATGTTAGATCGGACCCTGGTTACTATTGAAAGACAAACTACTCGTCAAGACGATTCTAACGAGCCTAAACTCGATGAGGTTGTGTGGTTTTTCATTGCGAAGTTCCTATGACCACCTTCCAGTTCCATCATCAGACCCTGGTTACCATTGAAAGACAAACTACCCGTCAAGGCGATTCTAACGAGCCCAAACTCGATGGGGTTGTGTCGTTTCATTGCGAAGTTCCTATGACCACCTTCCAGTTCCATCATCAGACCCTGGTCACCATTGAAAGACAAACTACTCGTCAAGACGATTCTAACGAGCCCAAACTCGATGGGGTTTTGTCGTTTCATTGCGAAGTTCCTATGACAACCTTCCAGTTCCATCATCAGACCCTAGTCACCATTGAAAGACAAACTACTCGTCAAGACGATTCTAACGAGCCCAAACTCGATGAGGTTGTGTCGTTTCATTGCGAAGTTCCTATGACCACCTTCCAGTTCCATCATCAGACCCTGGTTACCATTGAAAGACAAACTACCCGTCAAGGCGATTCTAACGAGCCCGAACTCGATGGGGTTCTGTCGTTTTATTGCGAAGTTCCTATGACCACCTTCCAGTTCCATCATCAGACCCTGGTCACCATTGAAAGACAAACTACTCGTCAAGACGATTCTAACGAGCCCAAACTCGATGGGGTTCTGTCGTTTCATTGTGAAGTTCCTATGACCACCTTCCAGTTCCATCATCAGACCCTGGTTACCATTGAAAGACAAACTACTCGTCAAGACGATTCTAACGAGCCCAAACTCGATGAGGTTGTGTCGTTTCATTGCGAAGTTCCAATGACAACCTTCCAGTTCCATCATCAGACCCTGGTCACCATTGAAAGACAAACTTCTTGTCAAGACGATTCTAACGAGCCCAAACTCGATGGGGTTGTGTCGTTTCATTGCGAAGTTCCTATGACCACCTTCCAGTTCCATCATCAGACCCTGGTTACCATTGAAAGACAAACTACTCGTCAAGGCGATTCTTGACGAGTAGTTTGAATGAATGAACTATGAAGTATGGATAATGAGATAATTCCTGCAGATTCCCTCCAGCTCTATCATCAGATCAGTTCCATATTATTGTCACCGAAGTTACGCCCTTTCATTTGATACCCCACTCGGGTATATTTGCAGTATAGTTTGTGTGCCATATAGGTAGATCCCCTTTTGGACCCCTATCTCCGTAACCCCCTGACCGATCCTGCTCATGTTCGAACTTAAAAATTCTATGGACCTCAACTACTTGTATACCAAAAATCATGAAGATCAGAGCAACGGTACTCAAGTTATCGTCGAACAAACATACAAACATACAAACATACAAACATACGAGCGACCGACCCTTCTCAACACTAGACCTCTCTCGCTTCGCTCGTTCGGTCAATTATGTAGGTACATAATCACAATGATGATGTTGGGGTGACAATTGAAATCAGTGTCACGCATCTCGTTATTGTCTGACTATCAAGTTTACGGTCAACTGTGTTTACGTTAGATCACGCATTTGCGCAACGTATACATATTTCGTCACTCACTACCTTATATGAAACGGAGGTCATGTTAACTAACATGTGAATTGATGTGAAAATTGTTACATGTAAACAATTTTACAGCGTATTCTATCCAATAGGTAGTACTTATGCTTGCAGTGAAAAACGAAAGTGCACTTTGGGCTATTCACGTGGTTTCAGAGATAGATTTAAAAAAATATAAAAGGCATATTGACCACGACATTGAACCAAGGATGATACAAAATCGTCCTGAAGACTGGACTATTTAGAACAGTCGATCACAAATACAAATGGGACCAAAGCCTGACAAAGAGGAGTTTCAGAGCCGGTTAAAAAAATAGAGCACGGCATTTAACCAAGGATGATACATAATCGTCTTGAAGACTGGACTATCTAGGACAGTCGATCACAAATAAAAATAGGACCAAAGTCTGAAGAAGAAGAGTTTCAGAGATAGATTTTAAAAGACCTAGAGAGCACGGAATAGAGCCAAGTATGATAAAGAATCGTCCTAAGGACTGGAACTATTGAGGACAGACGCTAACAAATAAAAATGGGAACAAGGCCTGAAAAAGAGGAGTTTTAGAGACAGATTTTAATAAACCTACAGAGTACGGCATTGAACCAAGGATGATACAGAATCATCGTGAAAACTGGACTATCTAGGACAGTCGATCACAAATAAAAATGGGAACAAAGGCCTGAAGAAGAGTTTTAGAGACAGTTTAAAAAAAGATCTAGAGAGCGCGGCGTAGAACCAAAGATGATACAGAATCCTCGTGAAGACTGGACTATTTATGACAGCCGATCACAAATAAAAATGGGAACAAGGCCTGAACAAGAGGAACTTCAGAGATATTTTAAAAAAGCTACAGTGCACGGCATAGATCCAAGGATGATACAGAATGACAGCCGCTCACAAATAAAAATGGGACAAAGGTCTGAAGAAGAGGAGTTTCAAAGACGATTTAAAAAATACTTACAGAGCACAACATAGATCCAATACAGAATCGTCATCGTGACGACTGAATATTTAGGACAGCCGATCACAAATAAAAATGGGACAAAGGCCTGCAGAAGAGGAGTTTCAAAGACGGTTTAAAAAATACTTACAGAGCACGGCATAGATCCAATACAGAATCGTCGTCTTGATGACTGAATATTTAGGACAGCCGATCACAAATAAAAATGGGACAAAGGCCTGAAGAAGAGGAGTTTCAAAGACGGTTTAAAAATACTTACAGAGCACGGCATAGATCCAATACAGGATCGTCGTGACGACTGAATATTTAGGACAGCCGATCACAAATAAATATGGGAACAAAGGCTGAAGAAGAGTTTTAGAGACAGATTTTCAAACTCCCTAGATCAGAAAACAGTATTGTCAAGAGATCCAGAAATCTTAATAGAACGGAAACAATATTGTCCGCCAGCCACCAATTACTGAGCACATTTACTCCCCCATACGATTTCGTAATAGTTTATCGCGATTCAGCTGCGTGCTACGTTTAAGCAAATGCCTTAATCGTATGCGCAAGCTACTTCCCACTCACAATGACACCATTTCATGTTGTTTAAATCATCATCTCAAGACATTAGAAGGTCAATGTTATACCATAACTAACACCCAATTAATTATGGATGTTGAAATATAAAAAAAAACATAAAGGTTGTTAGTGTATTGCTTAGTAGGCATTTCATTTTGGTATTTTACCATCAACGTATTTCATAATCAATTAATAATAAGAAAGCACGTATGTTTATCACATTTTGTAAAAGAAATGCAATAAAAACACGTTTTTAACTCGCACACGTCGATAATTTTAAAGCAATCGTTATATCAGTGGAATTTAACCTTATCGGTACACGTTCCGTGTTTAGGCAGAGCGCAGGTACTTCTTGAAGAAACACACCGCTACTTTCTGAAAATTAAAACAAAAACTTTGTTGAAATAAAAATACATTTCCGAGATAAGCAAAAAATGCTTTAAGAATATCTCTAATTGTAATTTAGGGTCATCATAAAAGCTTTTGAAAGAAAGGCTTTGCAAAGCGATTTTATTTTTACTGCACTAAGCAAGCATGCTATTGGGATTATATTTTAGCAAAAAATATTCTATGAATTTGAATACTTGTAGTATCCAAGAATAAGAAGAAATGAAACAAAAGCAGTAAAGATTGAAAGCAATAGGTTTATAAGTTGTGTTCATGTTAAAAAGGTAAAGGTGAAAGGGTACCTGCGCGCTCTCCATACAAACGTAGTCGACTGTTTCCTCCCTGGATAATGACACTAGCACAAATATTTTTGTGCCATAAAACCTATAACAGCCATGACTATGCCCCTATGTTTTGTATTTTTTGATTTTCTAATCATCATAGAAATAAAGATTTAAAAAATAAAAAAATAAAAAATAGGGGCATAGTCATGGCAATTATAAGTTTTATGCACCAAAAATATTTGCTCTAGTGTCAATATCCAGGGAGAAAACAGTCGACTACGTTTGTAATAGTTTGTATGGAGAAAGCCCCCGGTACCCTTTCCTCTTAAAGCACATAAGTAAAGAATAGAACTTAAAGTAACTACCTACTTAGATAAAAATTAGGTAGGTACTTTTAGAAAATGGAAGCTATAGCGAAGCGAGTAATCGAGTAATTAATTACCGATTGTTTAGTGCCTAAAAGTGTAAAGCCAAATAGTGTAAATGAGGTCGAAAGGCATAATGAGTATTAATGAGAATCTACAAGCAAAATAGGGTCTATAGAGCTCAGTATCTGGTATGAATTTCAACTTGCTAGGTCCACATGTTCCTAAAAAAACGGGGGTGACACACGAACAGACAGACGGACGGACGGACAAGAGAGTGATCTTATAGGGATTCCTTTTTATATCTTTTGAGGAAGGTACGGAACGCTAAAATAATTAAGTGACCAACATTGTCTTAAGTCTAGTGCTGGGTAGTTTTGAGCTACTCTAGCTTCTATGCAAAAGAGATGGGTAGGTATTAAAAAAATTAACTTTATTAGTTGTAGGTACTAACAAAAGTATCAATCATTAATGCAATAACCTCGAAACAATGGCCCTATAAAAATCAGTCAGCCAATCAATTTTGCTTCGATACGTGACTTGAAAAATTATAAGACATTATTATAATTTCAAATGTAATAATTCTACTTGGGCACTTCAATTTTAAATCAACTCCATTTATGGAACTATGGTTATGTCCGTTCTACTCAGAACTTTGCAATTTCCTCGAAACTTTATGTTATAGACCTCCTGATCCCGTGGGAATATCGGAATAAAAGTAGCCTATGTTACTTCCAATAAATCAATGTATCCTCATATTATCAAGTTTCATCAAAATCGATCCAGTAGTTTCGGAGTCTATTCGTTACAAGTAAATAAAAAAGTTTTTCTTCTTTGTTATATTAGTATAGATATTAGATAGATTATGATATTTTGCTTTTTATTTTCATTAGAAAGTCCTCTCATGACGAAGAATAATCTAGTTTTACCCAAAAACTATAGAAAAGTGTTAAGTGCCAATTTATTTAAATTGGTCTCACAAAATAAATACAATTAAGATGGCGTATTACGCATAAAAATTGAAAAATCATGCGTAGTATTTTTTGTTGTAAAGTAATAAACAAAACAAAATAATTTTACTTCTACGTAGTTATTACGTCACCCACCGCAGTAACATTTACCTATATTCTCTTTCTATTTACCACAAAAATGAAGTAGTTTATCAAATAACAGACCATTGCATTGTTAATAAAACAACAGTAGGTATTATTATAGGTACCTCATACTAAAATTTATATTTTAAGTCATAAAACTTAAAACGTATCAAACGTTTTCTTACACAATTTATTGTTTCACTTAAGTAATTATGTTAACGTGTATGTTTTAAAAAGTTATTCTTATTAGGGTTCTGACCTCAATAAGTTAAATAAACAATTATAATAAAGACGTCGACAGTGAGTCGGTTCAACTAAGTAGCAATGCATTTAAATATGATTTAGCGCGCGGTGCTAGCAATCCAATAGGTAGCTACTATATAGATAGATAGAGGTAAAGTTTGGATGGGTACCTTATTATGTTTGTAATGAGTAATCTCTGAACTAGAAATCCGATTTCATCGAAACTTGGTTTAAGGATACATTTAATCTTGGAAATTAATATCAACTTCCTATAGGAAGTTGGTTTCAGCTTTTGCCTGCGGGTCCGTCCATGAAGGATTTGAATTTTAGCCTGATCCGTTGATATTTCAGTCAATCAATTAGGACTTTGAATTGAATATATATAAGTATAATATTAGTAGGTTTATTGTTTGAAATTTATTTTACAAGTCCCTACTTTTATAACAAAGTTTTGATATAAATTAAATCTTGTGCATTATGCAGTATAAGTATGTCTACACATTACTAAAAAAAAGTAAAGATACAAATAAATATTGAATGGAATTAATTACCTACATTGTTAAATAATGGGTACTTATCGATTTAAATGATAGTCTAATAGCTGTCATGATTAGACTGTCATGATTTAATGGTTAACTTACGACGAAGTATAATTAGTAACGACAACAATTATTTCTAATGATTTTACTTTCAAAAGATAGGTGACGATGAAACCGAAAATTTTCTACGACTAAAACCAATAATAACCAAAACTAACTCAAGAGACGGCAATTGTAAAGAAATATTGCCTTTTAAAATCAATGAAAGAGAGAAATAAATTTGTAATAAAACTCAGAACCTGGAGCCTGCCTGGACCACAATGAGTGTTCTTTTTTTAATTTCATGTGAAGGGCTCAAACGAGTTTACGAGGGTGGATTTCGACCAATGAGAGCAAAGAGCCGGGCTTCACGTGTATTTGTTGTCCCGATCAGCTGTTGTGGGAATGTATATAAAAACATCAACAAACCTGTGCCGGCGCAGCGAACCCACGCCAGGTAACAATCACTACCGAGATAATAATAATAAGGGATATACCGAAGGTATTTGAGCTTTCTCCAGTTCATTGTTAAGCATAACACATTATCTTTGAGAACAAAGCGATTTGCAATTATAGGAAAAGGGCCTGCCTTGTAACCGTTATAAGCCTCTAGCCTCAACTTACAAGACCTTCCTTCGTTGGAATCGAATCACAAAACAATGACGACATAATCCTCTGTAAAATATTTCTAAACCGCCCACGTCTAAGCTTGTCAAATGTTATAAATTGGGAATTGAAGGAGTAGTTTACGGAAATCGTTTTCACCATTATTCAGTGACTCGTATTTATTTTCAACACTTTCTAGGAACGTTAATAAAAAGTCACGATCTCTATCCATAGTATGCGCCTACGACAGTTCTCACCAGCTCAAGAATCAGAAATTAGTGAATGGACGCACTGGGGTTAGATACTTGCTCCTTTCCCTATAAGAGGATCTAACGAAGCAAATGCGAAATAATATATGAATTTATAAATTACTAGCTGCGCTCCACGGTTTCACCCATGTAAGTACCTACCGATCCTGTAGGAATATTAAAATGAAAAGTAGCCTATCGCCTTCCTCGATAAATGGACTATGCAACACAAAAATATTTTTTCAATTCGAACCAGTAGTTCCTGAGATTAGCGCGTTAATTCAAACAAATAAACAAACAAACTCATCAGCTTTATTTCCTAGGTCCACCTATAGATTTATAAATTATCGGTGGACCTAGGAGATTATATATTATATGTTTCATATCACTACATAGTATAAAATAAAGTCACTTTTCGCCGTCCCTATGTCACTATGTATGCTTAGATCTTTAAAACTACGCAACGGATTTTGATGCGGTTTTATATTAGATAGAGTGATTAAAGAGGAAGGTTTTTAGATATAATACATGCATAATACAGCCGTGCGAAGCCGGAGCGGGTCGCTAGTAGATTTATAAATTACAAGGTGTTATCAAGTATTTATTACTCCTGTCTATGGTAACGGCCCATAGATAAGTTAGCAATGTACCTAAATGAATTCCTATTTACGTAGAAACCGCATTCGGGTCAATATAGCTAAAAGCTTGAAGCATCGTTTACGGTTCTTCGACTGGTCAGACTGGATTCAAGTAGATCAATCATTGTTGGCTTCTCTCACCTATAACCTAATCGTAAAGTCTGCTTTTAACTGCCAATAAGTGTTAAAAATATTTATCATAATGGGAATGGTTGTACAAAACATCCCGCAATGGTTCAAGGGACATTTTTATACGGAAGTCGATCATCCGTTATCATCCGAAGAGCAAAATTGGTAGAGTAGAAAATAAAAAACATATCAAGAGCGGAAATTGTTATAAGAATTGAAATAAACGAGTCACCCGCTCATTAATTTAAGACTAGCGCCTTGTGGTTTCACCCGCGTAAGTCCCGATCCCGTGGGAATATCGGGATGAAAACTATGTTGCTCCTAACGAATCAATGTATCCTCATACCAAGTTTCAGCAAAATAGAACATTCGTTGCTAACAAAAATAAAAAAATATTTACTTTTTTTCTGTTTTTAGTATCTATGAGGCAACAGAAATACCTATATCACCTGTGAAATTTCAACTCTCTAGCTATTATGGTTCATGAGATACAGCCTGGTGCCAGACAGACAGAAGGGCAGACGGATGGACAGCGAAGCCTTAGTAATAGGGTCCCGTTTTGACTCTTTGGGTACGGAACCCTAAAAAGTATATTTTTCTTATAATGAATACTAGCAGCGCTTCGCGGTTTCACCCGCGTTACTCCCGAGCCCGTGGGAATATCGGGATAAAAAATATAGCCCATAGCCTTCCTCGATAAATGGACTATCCAACACAAAAATAATTTTACAATTCGAAACAGTAGTTCCTGAGATTAGCGCGTTCAAACAAACAAACAAACTCTTCATTTTTATAATATTATACTAGCTGTCCCCGGCAAACGTTGTTTTGCCATATAAAAAAAATGTGATAAATGAAGAACCGCTCGACCGATTTTGTGCAAACTTCACATAAACCATCTACTAAATAGTCCGAACAAAGCTTAAACATTTGGTTTGGATAGGTGAGCCCGTTCTTGAGTTATAAAATTACAACGAAAAGTGGCATTGATTTCTATATAATACAGCAAATCTAAAAAAAGGGTCTGTTGGACTTCGAAAAAGTCATAGAACAAAAATATATCTGTCTGTCTGTTTGTTTGTTACATAATCTACAATTAAAAACGCCTAAACCAAGTGAAATCTGAGGAATGTCGTGGTATACTTTACATCAAAATCCAATTAGTAGGTGCTGAGTAATCAACAAAAAAACTGCAGCCACTCGAGAAAACCGCCCGGTCGAACGCCTTACAACAAAGACGAACGTCACAGAATACATAATAGTGTATATCCCGATATTCCCACGGGATCGGGACTTATGCTGGTTTGAATATGGAATAATTCGTATATTTAATTTCACCCGCGTAAGTCCCGATCTCGTTTGAATATCGAAAAAAAATATATATATTTCGTACGTATATTTAATTTCATCCGCGTAAATCCCGATCTAGTTTAAATATCGAAAAAAAAAGAAAAAAAAAATAAGTATCCTATGTCCATCTCCTGGTTCTAAGCTACCTCTCCGTCAATTTTCAGCCAAATCGGTTCAGCCGTTCTCGAGTTATAAATAGTGTAACTTACACGACTTTCTTTTATATACATATATAGAAAGATAGATATAGAAGATAGAAGTATAGATTTCTTTAATATAATTATTATAACTAGTGATAAGTAATAACAATAAGCAGGCATATAAAATCATATAAGATATACCATTAAGTTCTTTCTGAGGTAGATGATACTTATTTTTTTTAATATCGGAAGTCGGATCTATCTTTGGGACGGATGTACAAAAAAAAAATAGTAATCGAGTAGCCGGTGTTATATTGCATATGCCGTAACGCCATTTTATAAAACTATCTTATAACCGCGACTTCGTGCGTACTACCGAAGCGTAGGTACTCCACGCTTCGGTCGTCTATAGAACCGAAGTTTCGGAACCGGTTCCGTACGACAGTAGAATTTTGCAAAATTCTTTCTTATCGGATCCTTACGTCATCATAGCTATTAGCTATTAGGTATCTGTAATTCTGTATGCTAAATTTTTGCCCGGTCCGTCCATTTTGATTTGAGCTTTGCGGTGATATTATGAGACAGTCAGTCAGGACTTTAAATATTATATTTATAGATTGCTCAATACCTTTTAAGAGATTCGTCGCAAGTCGTCCCATTCTCAATTCGTCAAATTTCCAGCTAGGCTCGTTTGCAACTCGTCCCCTAAATTTTTCATTTCTACTACTTTCCCATTCTTAGTTCTAGCACAAGCTAGGTTAACCTATCTGGTAGAAGTACAGTAACTTAACATAATTAAAAAGTCAGTAGAATATTATAACCTATACTAATATTATAAAGCCGCCCTAATCTCAGGAACTACTGGTTCGAATTGAAAAAATCTTTTTGTGTTGAATAGTCCATTTATCGAGGAAGGCTATAGGCTACTTTTTATTTTGATAGTCCCACGGGATCGAGATTTACGCGGGTGAAACCGCTGGGCGCAGGTAGTTAAAAATAAAAATTAAGCGTCGTCATTCAAATAAACCGCCCCTAGCCGAGAATACTGGCTGGGTTACTTCTATGTATGGCGACGGCTAACTTTTGCAGCAAAAAACAATCCGAAGCGGTAATCTGGTAGAATAAAACGATTCTGTAAAAGAAATTAAAAAATAAGTACTTACCTATTAGAACAATAGAATTCAACTAATGGTCCCATTAAAAAAGCCACAACGATGATAAGCAACATTAGAATAGGTGCAATAAATGAGAAACCGCGATAGTACCTACCGATAAAATCTGTACAAAACATCCGGTGAATTGATAACGTACAACCGAAATGTTTCTCACCTCGAGCGAATACCGCAAGGCCGCAACGCAACTATAGATAAGTTCAAAGTTCTAGCGGGTGGGTAGGTATAAATTTATATTATTAGATGGCGCTGTCCTAATTGGGATGGTTATATATTTTTTTTTGACATGATAACGTTTGTCTTTTAAATTGATGAATACCGGCAGCACTCACAAAAAATGTGACGTTATCGCGTTCCGCTCACGTTCCGTCCATAGCAACGAATGTTTTCTTATGACGTTATCACGTAAGTAAAATTATTGTCCGTAAACTGAGTCCCATATCTCAAGTCTCAATTACTTAAGATGTTATCACGTAAAATTGTCGTCCGTATACTGAATTTACAGACAACCTCTTTTCAATTGAAATTACAAAACCATTTACAGAAATAGACTTCTTCTACATTGTAGATAAACATTTAATAAAAAATAAACGTTGATAAAGCAGATTTTCGATTAAATATGTTTTACCTTCACTTGCACTCTGACGATTCACCATCGGCGTTTCGACGAAATCAACAAGTGCCATAATAAAAAAAGCAAATGACAGCCAACTAATAAATATGGCCACATCTTTTTTTTTTACACAACTTAGGCAACGGAAGACATTGATATTGCGCCATTGGTGACGTCACCATTTACAGTTTAGAAATATTCAAAAAACAATTAAAAAGAACTAGTGAGAAAATCTCAAAAATATTAAAATTAGGATCTTACATTAGTAATATAAAAACCATAGGTCTGTTTGGACAATCCCAATTCCTATGCGATGAAAATGGTCGGAAGGTTATGCGATTGGACACACTGGTATCCATTGAAAGTGCTAATTGACGATCGTAGGATCATGCGATGCGACCAAAGTCCTAATTTAAACCATTTATTTCCCATAACACAATACTAAAACATAAATAGATTACAATACATAAGTCATTAAAGAACAAGATAATAATATGTGCGTGCAATTGAGGGCGCAGTCTCAGCAATATGCTGTAAGCTGTCCGCTACTGATTTTCAGCCTGCCCCTCACAAGAGCAAGATCAATTGACGGTCGCCCGATCATGCGATGCGACCAAATTGTTCTATGGACATATCATCACATCGGACGCATCGGTCGCGGAATGGTCAATTAGGACAGCGCCTAACACGGCGTGTATTCACATTACACACACAAGGATGAAGACATTATCTGTTAAGGTAGGTAGTAGACACTACCTCAACATTCTGTGAGTGTAGGTATACTTGTAGGAAATAACAATGAGGATAGACTGGTTGGTTGGTGGTTTATTTATTAGGTAACGTTGCTAAGGAACTTTTTGACGTGATAACGTCTAATAAATTGATGGAATACCTGCATTCATGCAGGTATTCATACCCCATGAGTTTCTTGTGCCTTCTTCTCATTGGTGGGTGCGTTCCGAAGGCACACATCCTAACTTAGTTTTTAAGACGATTTTATGTGGTCTATATACTTTTAATGTATTATGCATCCAAAGAAATAAAAAAAATTGACTTTGACTTCACAAAAAAGTGTCTGTTCCGGGTAACAGACACCGTCATGTTCCGGTAGCCCATGACAGCGTCATGGTAAACGTCACGCATCTCGTATTTGTTTTATATTGTTTAGTAATAATATCGCTCATCTGGGCTTGTGTTGTGGTGACGAGTGATGAATAGAAGACTTATATAATGGAAAAAATATATAAAATAAGGAAAATTTCATCGTTTTCTTATGACGTTATCACGTAAAATTATCTTCCGTAAACCGACTTTACAGACTACCATTTTATAATATGGTACGGTCGAAGTCAGAATTGCAGACCCACCGTAGAACTCCAAAACTGCTATTATTAGTAAGTATAAGTTTAGATTCTATCAACTCATGAATTTATCACTATCACTACATAGTATAAAACAAAGTCGCTTTTTCTGTCCCTATATCCCTTTGTACGCTTAAATCTTTAAAACTACGCAACGGATTTTGATGCGGTTTTTTTAATAGATAAAGTGATTCTAGAGGAAGGTTTATAGGTATAATACATGCATAATATAGCCGTGCGAAGCCGGGGCGGGTCGCTAGTTAGTTATATAATTCTTATATATAAAAATGAATCGCAAAATGTGTTGGTAAGCGCATAACTCAACAACGCCTGGACCAATTTGGCCAATTCTTTTTTTGTTTTGTTTGTTATTGTCAGGAGAAGGTTCTTATGAAAGAAAATATTAAGAAAATTGCGTAGAAAATTATTACGCGGGTGAAACCGCGGGGCGCAGCTAGTCTTCTTATATATAAAAATGAATCGCAAAATGTGTTGGTAAGCGCATAACTCAACAACGCCTGGACCAATTTGGACAATTCTTTTTTTGTTGTGTTTGTTATTGTCAGGAGAAGGTTTTTATGAAAGAAAATATTAAGAAAATTGCGTAGAAAATTATTACGCGGTTGAAACCGCGGGGCGCAGCTAGTCTTATATATAAAAATGAATCGCAAAATGTGTTGGTAAGCGCATAACTCAACAACGCCTGAACCAATTTGGCCAATTTTTTTTTGTTGTGTTTGTTATTGTCAGGAGAAGGTTCTTATGGAAGAAAATATTAAGAAAATTGCGTAGAAAATTATTACGCGGGTGAAACCGCGGGGCGCAGCTAGTATTAGTATAAAAACATTTGAACTAGTTATTTAGAATTCTAGTGGTTTTGAAATTCTGACTCCAACTAGTACCTGCGAGTAGTAAGGGCCACTAAAAGATTTTTTAAAAACCTTGAAAGTAATAAAATAAAAAATGTTTTTCAGATTGACAGTATAGCAAATTTTTTTTAATGACCAGTTTTTGAGTAGGTAGTATTTTTTTACAAAATATTTAGTTTTTTTTAAATTCAAAAGGCAGGTTGCCCTTATTACATTACCCGCAAGTACCTTATTAGTAGACGCTTATTGAGGCTTTCTAATAAATGATTATTTAGAACTATTGATGTAACCTTATTTATTTCCGGTAAAACATTTATTTTTGTAAATAAACAGGAAATAGGTAAGTATTTTTTTCTGTATATTGCATCATTAACAGTTAATTCATGATTATTATAAGCAAAAAGCGATCCACGAGAACAGTTTTGGAGGCGCCGGGTATCGATCCCGGTACCTCTCGCATGCTAAGCGAGCGCTCTACCATCTGAGCTACGCCCCCGATGAAAATTAAACTGAAATTATTGAATACAAGCTTAGTTCGATCAATTCAATAGTTATGACCGATCACTACTAGTCATCACTATCACTTCACTACATCGTATAAAACAAAGTCGCTTTCTCTGTCCCTATATCCCTTTGTATGCTTAAATCTTTAAAACTACTAAACGGATTTTGATGCGGTTTTTTAATAGATAGAGTGAATCAAGAGGAAGGTTTATATGTATAATACATGCATAATATAGCCGTGCGAAGCCGGGGCGGATCGCTAGTTTATTTATAATAGCGACCCGTCCCGGCTTCGCACGGCTATATTATGCATGTATTAATATAAATATTTTAATAAACTTTTTAAACTCACACGATTTGTGTTTATAGTAGGTATTTTTTGTTTTTTTTTCAGTCTCCTAAAAGAAATAAAAATACGTGATTAAAACTCGGGAAAGTATTAAGTATGAATATTTTATTACAATTTTAAACATATGTACTTCTAATTTCATACATATGTATGTAGGTACTTTTTTTTGGGGTTCCGCACCCAAAAGGTTAAAACGGGACCCTATTACTAAGACTCCACTGTTGGTCCTTCTATTGTCACCTCACCAGGCTGTATCTCACGAACCGTGATAACAGTTGAAATTTTCACGGATTAATAAATAAATAAAATAAAATAAATATTACAGGACATTCCACACATCGCCATCTAGCCCCAAGCTAAGTAACTAGACTTGTGTTATGGGTGTTAGACAACGGATATACTACTTATATACTTTTCTTTTGTAAATATATACTTATAATACATAGAAACAACCAGACCACAGACAAATATCTAAGCATAAATACTTGTCTGACGCGGGAATCGAACCCGCAACCCTGTGTTTGGGAGTCCGGCATGGTGACCATTGCGCCAACTGGGTCGTCTAATGTAATTATGTCGTCTAATGCAACTGGGTCGTGTAATTAATGTATTGCTGTTGCTGCTATAACATATACTAAAAACAGAATATACATACGGAACCCTTTTCGGGCGAGTCCGACTCGCACTTTGCCAGTTTTTTTCCTACTTTAGTGCGGCGTGGTAAGTACTGTTTGGATCTTTTAGTTTCAACCAAATAAGGTCAAATTATCTAAAAACAAGCCTCAACAAGGAAACTAAACAAGTTTTTAACTTAATGTTACGTATTTGTATTCGATTTACGTTTAAATTAAACAACTGGTTCGAGTATAACCGTTCAATAATATCAAGTATACCTCGCGCAGCGAATGGTGACCTCTGCGGTAAGTGGAAGGGGTATGCGCAGAACTCGATATTTATATGAAAATTGAGTTCTGCGCATACCCCTTCTACTTTCCATCAGAGGTCACCATTCGCTGCGCTACGTATAAATTACAAAGATTGTTATCGTTATGGACTCTACGACATGTTTTTGACAGCTTAAGCAAAGTTAGATAGATAAGTTCCAAAGTTATGTGACGTCAAGCTGGCATAGGGTTTGTTATAACAAAGACTAATTTAGATCTTGATTGATTTTCGCTAAGTATTTCAAAAGTCGCCAATGTTTACTAGAAACCCCTAACAATAATCATTTTTACCGAAAAAGTCTTAATTAAATGAAAAAATATATTATACTAGCTGCCCTCCGCGGTTTCACCCGCGTAACTCCCGATCCCGTGGGAATATCGGGATGTAAGCTATCCTATCTCTCAAGTTGGATCGAACTGCACATGGTGTGCGAATTTTATTATAATCGGTTAAGTGGTTTAGGAGTCCATTGAGGACAAACATTGTGACACGAGATTTATATATATTAAGAATATAAATTTTTCTGCATTTTAAATTGTTCCCCGAAAACAATCGGCCATCATACATTTTGATATTTGACGTCATGACCCATCCCTCTGGGCTGTCAACATCATTCCATTTTTTTTTCTCTAGGAAAATGGAAAATCGTGACGTCATACGAAGGTCAGTCATGGCCGCCCGCGTATTTACTCATGTGCCCGCGTTTCGTTTCTTTTAGTCAGCAGGCGAAATATTGCAAATTTATTTTCCGAAAATAAAATATTTATAATATATTTTAACGCGAAATATATATTGGGGGGTAATTGTAAACCTATTAACTTCCATTTTATTAATCAACTTATTTTCTTATTATATAATTTATAATTATTAATTATTCGACCTCTGTGGCGCGTCGGGCGAACACCCGACTGCGACGCAGAAGGTTGCGGGTTCGATTCCCGCCGGGAACAAGTATTTATGCTGACCATAAATTCTTGTTTCTGGTTCTGGGTGTTTCCTATATGTATAATATGTATGTATATATTTACAAAAAAAAAAAAAAAAATATATAAGTAGTTTATCCGTTATCTGGCACCCATAACACAAGCATTAAGTTGCTTAGCTTGGGGCTGGATGGCGATGTGTAATGTGTCCTGAAATATTTATTTATTTATTTTATTTATTCATTCAACATATTTTATATTTTATCGTTATCACAGTCATGTAGCCAATTCCATTATGCGTCGATAGATGGTAGCACAACTAGGTACCTACTCGATAAAACAAATGAAAGATAAATGAGATAAATAATAAATAAAACAAGTGCGAGTCGGACTCGCATACAAAGGGTTCCGTACCATTACGATCGATACCGTGCAAAAATCCCGAAATAATATTGTATGTCAGTCGAGGCTGTATAGGTTAAAAGTCTTTCGCCTGCCATTTTGGGAGTATAATAATTAACAAAAAAGATGTTGCCAAAAATATTGTAAACATGAAAATAACCTAAAATTCTTTAAAACATACTCAAAATATATTTACCTTTTTCTCATTTTGGTATTTATTGTTGTAACGGCAACAGAAATACTTCATCTGTGAAAGTATCAACAGTCTAGCTATCATGGTTCATGAGATACAGCCTGGTGACAAACAGACAGACGGACAGTGGAGTCTTCAAATCAAATCAAAATTTTTTATTTCTTTGGATGTATAATACCTTAAAAGTATAATAGACCACTTGAAAACGTCTTAAAAACTAAGTTAGGATGTGTGCCTTCGGAACGCGCCCACCAATGAGAAGAAGGCACAAGAAACTCATGGGGTTTTTTCATGTGATCACGCTCACAATGGTTAATATTACAAATATTTGAAAGTATTATTTGAAATGGAGCAACTAAAGTCACGTCCATGGGTTCTTTTCATTAAGGTAAGACGAAGTATCATAGTACGCCATACTGCACAATCTATGCTTTATAAAAGTTTTGAACCTGTTAATGGACTTAGTAAAAGGATCCCGTTTTTATCCTTTGGGTACGGAATCCTAAAAAACCATTTCGTTTAATTAAGCAACCACAAGCCTTTTTTATTTTTTCAGGTACTTATCTACATTTCTGTAGCTAAATAAGTTTATAAACTTACTAGCTGCGCCCCGCGGTTTTACCAGCGTAAGTCCCGATCCCGTAAAAATTTCGGGATCAAAAGTATCCTATGTCCTTCTTCAGCCCCTGAACTACCATTAAGCCGATTTTCATCTAAATCGGTCCAGTCATTTGGCCGTGAAAGGTGAAAGGGTACCTGCGCGCTCTCCATACAAACGTAGTCGACTGTTTCCACCCTGGATAATGACACTAGCACAAATATTTTTGTGCCACAAAACCTATAACTGCCTTGACTATGCCCCTATGTTTTGTTTTTTTTTTCATTTTCTAATTAATTAAGATTTAAAAAATATAAAAATTTAAAAAAATACAAAAAATAGGGGAATGGCCATGGCAGTTATAAGTTTTATGCACCAAAAATATTTGCTCTAGTGTCATTATCCAGGGAGAAAACAGTCGACTACGTTTGTAATAGTTTGTATGGAAACAGCCCCCGGTACCCTTTCCTCTTATGACAAATAAATATATAGACTTTCGGATATATAATACTAGCGACCCGCCCCGGATTCGCACGGCTATATTATGCATGTATTATACATATAAACCTTACTCTTGAATCACTCTATCTATTAAAAAAAACCGCATCAAAATCCGTTGCGCAGTTTTAAAGATTTAAGCATACATAGGGAAATAGGGACATAGGGACAGAGAAAGCGACTTTGTTTTATACTATGTAGTGATTAGATAGTATTAGGATGTAGATACACACATAATAGGATTAAAACAATACAAAACTTTACGCAACAATACATTTATTCTTTGATCAAAAACCATTTGTAAAAATACTATAAAACTAAGACACATCACCCTGTTAACCATCTCTATGCAAATTATATAATAAATTATTTGTATTTGGAATGGTAAGGAATTAAATAAATAAATAAATATTTCAGGACATATTACACATCGCCATCCAGCCCCAAGCTAAGCAACTTAATGCTTGTGTTATGGGTGCCAGATAACGGATAAACTACTTATATACTTTTTTTTTTTGTAAATATATACATACATATTATACATATAGGAAACACCCAGAACCAGAAACAAGAATTTATGGTCAGCATAAATACTTGTTCCCGGCGGGAATCGAACCCGCAACCTTCTGCGTCGCAGTCGGGTGTTCGCCCGACGCGCCACAGAGGTCGTCTACTAAATATATATATAAACTACTAACAATAAATTAAACCATTACTAAGATTTTAAAGATTATTTAACAAAATATTGAACTCAGCACCATCTAGCTCCAAACTTAGCAACTAAACTTTTACTATAACAAGACAACAGTTTGAATAACTACTTCAATACATTTTATTTTGTAAATAAATAAATATTGCGGGACATTCTACACATCGCCATCTAGCTACAAGCTAAGTAGCTAGACTCGTGCTATGGGTGCTAGAAAACGGATATTACTTATATACTTTTCTTTTGTAAATATATACTTATAATACAAAGAAACAACCAGACCACAGACAAATATTTAAGCATAAATACTTGTCTGAGGCGGGAATCGAACACTGTTATTGGCAGTCCGACATGGTGACCATTATGCCAACTGGGTCGTAGTACATATTACCTAAATACGTAATACATAAATAGAAAATACCCAGACCGGATATGTAGATCATGCATTGTTTCACGGTAGGAATCGAACCTTTTGCGTCAGTGGCGACCCTTTGCCCACCGCACCTCTGAGGATATTAATCCTATATTATATTATTAGAAAAACCCTGTACTTACTATTAAAATTGTTAACAAAGTCCGTTGTAGTGCGAGTTTTTTCATACAACGAACGATACTATCACGTTTGCGTAAATGCGAAAATTGTTTAAAATCTTGAAGGGCTAGAGAACGTACTGCGAAGCTTTAAGTTTCCATAAATTTCCACGTTTATGACGTTTCGTTTGAAATAAGAAAAAACTCGCAGCATATTATAAAGTCATAATTAAAGCAAAAACTGAAAGTTCTGTTGGATTTCGTCTAAAATCTATTTACGTTAAATTAATGTTTAGCTATCTCCCTCTAACACGACAACTTGTGCCCCTTTTCCAATAGCGTCACCAAGTTTGAAGGAAGCCAAGTTTGCTACGACGCCATCTCGCGGCGAACGCACCACGTATTCCATCTTCATTGCTATCACCACAAACAGGGGCTGCCCTTTTACCACCTGGAAAATTTAAGCTTTATAAGAAACTAGCGACCCGCCCCGGCTTTGCACGGCTATATTATGCATGTATTATACATATAAACTTTCCTCTTGCATCACTCTATCTATTAAAAAAACGCAGCAAAATCCGTTGCGTAGTTTTAAAGATCTAAGCATACATAGGGACAGACAGAAAAAGCGACTTTGTTTTATACAAAGTAAAGATTTAGTTATGGAAGACAAAGAAAGATGTCTATACAATACTAATGAAATTATTTTAATGGATATAATCACGACTATATTCATTATTTTAGGGTTCCGTACCCAAAGAGTAAACACGGGACTCTATTACTAAGACTTGACTGTCCGTCCGTCTGTTTGTCAAAAGGCTGTCACTCCAGAAAAAAATATTTAAGTGGGTCACCCGCATAAATAGTAGATTTAGGGTCAATTCACACGTACCACGACCACACCACGTCGCAGCGACAAAATGTGGTCGATCTGTGGTTACGTGTGAATAATGTCGCAGCGGATTTTTGCAGTTGCTTTGTGGCAACCACATCGACAAAATGTCGATGTGGCCGCGGTGCCGCCGCCGGTGGTGTTGGCGTTGCCGTCGCGATGTGGTCGCGATGTGGTCGTATTACATAGGTGGTCGATAACAACGGCAAAATGTGGTACGTGTGAATTGCAATATTCATTTTCAATACAAAATATACGCCCGACCACATCGCGTCGTTGTGGTGTGGTTGTGGCTGTGGTGTGGTTGTGGTACGTGTGAATTGACCCTTATAGCAATCTCTACAGTCCACTCCATGGACAACCTACTTATTATCCCTGTCGATATAAAGTACTACTTTTTATTCATAAATTAAAAAGATTAATAGCAGTAAGCAGGATAAAAGCAAAATATATTGAAAAGAAAAAATAGGTTTCAACGCAATGGTTTAAAGACCGGTGGGATTGCAAATGTCTAACTACGATAACCAACACCAAATTAGTGAAAAAAAAAAAAATATCAGTACCTACTTATGTGAGTAGGAAATTCTTCATCATCCAAATGCTTTGAGAATAACACACAGAACATTAAAGCGATTTTTACACCATGCGTCCCTGGACGTACGTCCAACATATAAGTACACATCATTTGTCTATGGTACACGCATATACATGCGATTGAACAATGGCAATTACGTGTGTATGCGTGCTTAAGAGGAAAGGGTACCGGGGGCTCTTTCCATAGAAACTATTACAAACGTAGTCGACTGTTTTCTCTCTGGATAATGACACTAGAGCAAATATTTTTGGTGCATACAACTTATAACTGCCATGACCATGTCCTTATTTTTTTTTCTTTATTTTTTTAATGAAAAAAAAAACCAAAACATAGGTATAGTCTTGGCAGTTATAGGTTTTATGGCACAAAAATATTTGTGCTAGTGTCATTATCCAGGGAGGAAACAGTCGACTACGTTTGTATGGAGAGAGCGCAGGTACCCTTTCACCTTAAAGCGTCGGAGTAACGGCAGTCTTTGATACCCCTCAGACTTTGATAGTCCTTCATACTAATAACCTTATAAATACGGTAACATACACCCACACACGTAAAACTAGTTGCAATACATTAATTAGATTCGGTAAAAATATAAAAAAAAGCAAAAAAAGGTCCTAAAATAAAGGTATAAATGCAAAACTTAGAAAATTTTAGGAATATTAGATTCGTTATGACGTGATAACGTCGATGAACACCGTACTGCACAAAAGTGTCATGTAACGGGAACGTGAGTGAGCATTATTGACAAGGTAACCATAGCAACGTATTATCGTTGCCATCAATTTTTTCTTATGACGTTATCACGTAAAATTATCGTCCGTAAATAAACGGACATTACAGACAACCATTTTTTAGAAAGCTTTATTATATGGCAGTGATGCGGCATCAGTCATCCAACCAAGCAACACAAAACAAAGCTGCATTTCTGCATGTACGGATGGAGTCAAAATTGCAGACCCATTGTAGAGTTCCGAAACTGCTATAATTAGAATGTTTCAAGATTCTAAGGTCTTGCTCAAGTTCAAGTTTAAACTTTCAACTCATTAATTTATTAGATAAATCTATACTATTATAATATTATAAAGCTGAAGAGTTTGTTTGTTTGTTTGAACGCGCTAATCTCAGGAACTGCTGGTTCGAATTGAAAAATTCTTTTTGTGTTGGATAGTCCATTTATCGAGGAAGGTTATAGGCTACTTTTTATCCCGATATTCCCACGGAATCGGGAGTTACGCGGGTGAAACCGCGGAGCGCAGCTAGTATTACAATAAAAACTTTCCAATCTGACGTCTGTCTGACTGATAGACACGCGCACTTCAGAAATATTTGGCATATAACCCTACCAAATTTTGTTGTTTATGGTTTTAATGGCTGCCTTTTTCTATCATGTACACATCAAAATAAGTTAGGTTACATACAATATACTGGTCATTGAACTGACCTGCATTGAAAACGTTAAACTGGCATCGTCCGATTATCGGACGCTGCCAGTTTAGCCAATATGGCGAGCGTCCGGAAATTGGTTAGTTGTATACAAGTAATATAGTAATTTTAGAACTCTACGGTGGGTCTGCAATTCTGACTCTGACTTTACAGGCACACTTAAAACCGCATGCCAACATGAGTAGAAATATCTGTAATAGTTTACCTTGTCTCCCTTATTGACTAGAATTCGTTCCAATATTCCGTGTGTAGGCGAAGATGCACTGTTTGCGGCAGCTGACGTATCCACAGATGTCGCCGCTTGGAATTTTGGCTTCGGCACTTCTACTATGGTTTGACCATTCTGTAAAGTTAATAAGAATTCATGTAATGCACTAACCTGTATGCTGCAAGAGTAGTCAACTTTACAAGTTCTACTACTATAAAATAAATATTACAGGACATTCCACACCTCGCCATCTAGCCCCGAGCTAAGTAACTAGACTTGTGTAATGGGTGCTAGACAACGGATATACTACTTATATACTTTTTTTTAAATATAATATACTTATAACACATAGAAACAACCAGACCACAGACAAATATCTAAGCATAAATACTTGTCTGAGGCGGGAATCGAACCCGCAACCCTGTATTCGACATGGTGAACATTGTGCTAACTGGGTTGTCAAATACCATACTATACATACTATGTACCAACATTTTATGCAAATAAAGATTTTTTCAATTAAAAATTATTTTTATTAGAGAACCATAATAGTAAATTAAAACATATGAAGGAAAATAAAATAAAATAACAAATAAAAGACATCCTCAAGCGTGTCCCCCCGAGGCAACTATTCTAGAATTATTCTGAAGCTCGATGATAATGACGTCGCATGGCAATCTATAAACATAAAATTCTCAAGTCCTGACTGACTGATTGATGTATCAACGTACTGCTTTAACCGCTTGTCCCAGACACATGAAATTTACAGGATGTGTTCTTTGTGAAATGAAGGTATTCACTAATAAAGGTTTGTCTAAATTCCACACCTAAGAGGGTGAAATGGCGGACGAAGCCGCGGGCAGTCGCCAGTAATTTATAAACGCCATAACTTCTCCTAAAGGTCGAAAAACGACCTATCATGCTTTAGAGGGCATTTAGTTCTTACATTAAGTTAGAGGTCTAACTAACCGAGTGACTTGAAATATTTAATTTGGCATGCGAGAAGACACTGTTTGCACTAATACAAAATTCGTTTAGTTGGTGTTTTATGGCGGGGTATGAAATGTCAAACAGTAATCTAAGTAAGGTGCAAATGCAACATTTGTTAATCGTCGTCTGTCTGACATGGACGTGGAAACAGAAGAAGTAGCGTACCTTAAACAAATACGAACAGAGTGATCGGCGAACATATGGACAATAATGGCCAAACTTCCTTTGATGTTAGTCCGAAAAACCGAGACAGCGGCAATCATGCTCGATCGTCAACGATCATGGGCGAATACAGGCGAATAAGCCTTTCTACACGTTTGTGATGGCCTGTCAAACAATCACGAGGAGGCAAGAGGAATCAAGAGGAGGCTCACAGCTAAGCGACGCTCGCTGATCGTTCACGGTCGTGCGGGTTAAGCGACGCCTGGCGCGGTCATTACTTCGATGGGTGGCCAATTAGTAGTGTGGCAAAAATGTGTTTTCGTGAGCCCCTCCGTGCTTCGGAAGGCACGTTAAGCCGTTGGTCCCGGTTGCTACCTTTAGTAGCAGTCGTTAGGTCAAGTTAGAGGCCTCAAGGCGATCTGAAAACTCTAACAATAGGTGGCCTGTGACTGTCAATCATGGCCGATCGTGGAGAGGCCCCAAAAAATAAGACAATAAGCGACAATCAACAGCAAATATAATCTCAACTCACCTCATCATAAACATGAACCTGATTCTCATGTGTTAGCAAACCAATGTTAGTTCTCTTATCGTCTATCGACGCGTCTAACCGTAGTCCAAGCGGAGACGTCTTTAGTGATGCCTCCACTTTCCTCCATTCACCGTCATCTACTCGAACGCTGTACGAGTTGGATGTTTCTTCATATCGGACTGTCACTTTGAGATCTGTTGAGAAAATAGATTTTTCATTACTCATACTCCAAAAGTAGGTCTAAAGATGCATGAAGAGCGTGTAGAAAATAAAATTTCCAGCCCTAGGGCTTTTCTCTTTCACTGACAGCTGTCACGTCAAATTATGGCTTCGCACGACTTGTGCAATGTGCATGTAGCCAGTATCAGTAACATTACGCATAAGGAACTTTAAAAACCTAACCTCCTTGCTTTAAGTAACACCAAAGAATAACACTACATGTATATAACCTCTTTGGTCCCAACCTTGTAAGAGGATCAGGTAGTATGGAGTCTCTCATTCACTCTCGTTGTTAGGAAGAATTTTATGTATTATTCGTAATGAAAAGCACAGTGTTTACCTCGGGTGAAAGACTCATTAAGTCCCTCGAACTATTAGCGCCCTCGCTACGCTCGGGCGCCAAACTCCGTCTCGGGACTTGTAATGAGTGACTTTCACACCTAGGATATCAATGTACTATAAAGATATCTGTATAGTCAATTCTATGTTAAAGGGGTTTGAATGCTTTTGGAATGTATAGTGCCTATCCATATGTACTGTAAGTGGGTAAGTACCTATTTTATATAATACTAGCGACCCGCCCCGGTTTCGAACGGCTATATTATGCATGTTTTGTACATATAAATCTTCCTCTTGAATCACTCGATCTTTTAAATAAAACCGCATTAAAATCCGTTGCGTAGTTTATAGATCTAAGCATACATAGGGACAGACAGCGGGAAGCGACTTTGATTTATGCTATGTAGTGATGGTTTCGTGGACTTGGCTCCCTTGGTGTGTCACAAGGAGATCCCGCTAGTGGTCTTAGCTCCCCGGGCGGGGGAGGCAAAATGCCATACATTTTGCATTATTTGGTTTTACGTCATTTAAAGAACATTTGTCTTGAACTGATTACCTCTGTAGCGTGGTGGGCGGACATTCGCCTGGGTTGCGGGTTCTATTTCCGCCGTAATAATAGTTTTACATTTAAATACCTTTGAAAATAATGTGTCCTAGAACTAATTGACAAACCTTTCTCATCGAATCTCAGTGGCACAACTTTTTCCAACCGATAATTAGGTCTCCATGATGACGCTTCCAGAGATATTCCTTTCCAAGAGTCGTTACCAGCGTTTTGGTTTTTACTGACCAGCAACTGAAATACAGTTTACAATTTATAATATGGGGTAGCGGTTAGTTGGTGAACTTTCATATACCAAAGGTTTAGTTGTTTCGACCCCTAGATTATAGAGTGAGCTAGCTCGCTCAGCTGTCTTGCGGTAATGTTCATGCCGCCATTTTCCGGCATTTGCCGGATTTTGTGGTGTGAACACCGCCGCATACTGTTCGTTGTCAGATGATTAACAGCTGAGCGAGAGGTGTAGCTATGGCAAGAAAAGGCGTGTTCGGTCTCCGGGTTTACAGAAGAAATGTGCAGGTATTTTTTATGGCATATTACGTCCATGATTTCGCAGTTCCTCACCACCTTAGCTATTAATCAGTAATGATATTTAGTTTTTTCTTAGCCATCGCGACCGGATCAAAAATACCGTTGTCTCCCTCTAGCACTGTAGCCTGGGGATTTGTCCACTTTAGCCTGGGGATTGTCCGCATTATTCTAGAAGGGGCAACTGGAAAACTTTTCTTAGTTGTTTACAGGGTGATATGTGATTTACTATACAGTGAGTATTGATTTACTTACATGTCCTAAAGCAGCCTGAATAGCCCGATGTTCAGACAGCACGGAATCACTCTTCGGGAACAGCTCCGCTTCGTGTTCCGGTATGAACGCCGTGTGCACATCGCCTGACACGAATGCGCTCGCGCCGCTCAGTCGTAGAAGGAAGTTTATGTTTGTTTCTAGACCGGCTACCTATAAGGTGTAACGACATTTTTATAAGCACTTCTCTAAGGTACTGTGAATGTGCCCAGCGAAAATCCGAACGTAATTATTACCGGACGGTAATCTCCGGAACGAATGAAGATTTTCTTAGCTAATTTCTAACATTACAACATTACGACGATATTTTTTTGTCTCCTCGTCCTGCCATCGGTCTCCACCTTTTGCAAGCGTAAGAGTAAAAGTAATTAATAAATAATCTTTGTAATGGCATGCTAGGTGACCAAACCGACTGAAAAAAACTCTTACCTCTTTATAACTATAAGTATGAGTAATTAATATAACGTCACATACCTGGTATTCCTGAAGTTTAGCCCTGGTTTTGGCGAGCGCCTCAGTTCTGTCCCGCCCCCAAACCACGAGCTTAGCGATCATTGGATCGTAGTGTACTGATACATCTTGACCTTCCCTCACGCCGGTCTCCACCTTTAATCAAAATTGGAATAATACTAATAATTAAAATGGCGGTCATCTATATTAAAATATTTTACGGCAGGAATCGATTAGGTCGCAGGCGGTTTTTTACCCACCGCGCTGTTCTGGTGTGTATAATAACACCCAACCATTGTGGATGTGGCATTGAGGCGTCGTCTTGGGAGTCTCTTGCAGATCAGCGCCGAGACTGGAGGCACCATGTACGCGATAAAGTTTATGAGTTTGAAAATGAACGAAGGCGCGAACTTGATCTCAAGCGTGACCATATAAAAAACAAACCGCCTTCGAACATCACATACAACTACGTGGATTGCCTTTACCTGCGGTCAATGTGGCCGTACTTTCACGCATAAAATTGGGTATATTAGTCACATTAGAGCGAAGCATCCAATTTAAGCCTAGTCGCTGTAACCGAAACCGGTTAGGAGATGATGATACAATAATGTTGTTCTAGACAAGTCTTTAGTTCTGTATTAGTTGTCTTACCCTAACAAATTCCTCAGGCAATGGTTGAGTAAGGCGATGCAGTGTGCCGGCGCGAGGTAAGAACCCAGCGCGAGGTTCCTCCGCGTATATACGACACTCTACCGCATGTCCTCTACGTATTATCTCCTCTTGACTTAGAGGCAGCGGCTCCCCGGACGCTACACGCAGCTGCCATTCTACCAAGTCTGTGCCTAGAATAATTACCAATACTTCAGTGTCATGTTCAGTCGGCAACAGAATTGTAGACCCACTATAGAGTTCTAAAAAATTACTATAATTAGAATTTTATCTTATTTTTTATTAATTCATGAGTTGAAAGATTTTAACCTTCAACTCAAGCAGGACCTGAGAATCTTGCTTTAGTTCAAAAGATTCTAATATTAGCAGTTTTGGGGCTCTACTGTGGGTTTGCACTTCTGTTGCTTGATTTAACAGGATTAGTAGAGCAATCGATTTTGAATCTTATTTTAATTCCAATACCGCTCTTTTTATTATCTTGATAGAGTTAGTTAATAAGGGAGGGAACAATATAAAAGTATAATGTAGGCTTGCTTTTAAAAAATTGGTCCTGCATAAGTCCGAGACCCAGAATAAAGTATTTGTTTTTCTCAAGGGCCTTATCTTCTCTATGCCAAAATTCATCAAAATTGGTTGAAATGGGCGTAGAAAAGTAAGAGACACACAGAGTTACTTTCGCATTTATAATATTAAGGCTGGATAAGTGTGTGAATAAACGTTTATAAATATGTATAAGTCTCGAGTGTAGGTATTTTTTTTTTTTGATATTTTAACGGAATGGGACCAGCAATGGGGCGGAGCTAGTATATATAGATAGTGTAGGAAAAGTTACCAGTAATCATCTCAGTGATTGGATGTTCAACTTGCAGCCTCGTGTTCATCTCCATAAAGTGGAACTCGTGTGTAACGCGGTGTAAGATGAACTCCACCGTGCCAGCGCCAACGTAGCCGACAGCTTTAGCGGCCCTTACTGCTGCCTCGCCCAGCGATCTACGAGTTTCTTCTGATAAGCCGGGCTGAAATATTATAGTTAATCACTTTTGAAGCTTAGTATAGTTCACATATGCGTATACTAGCTGTGCTCTGCGGTTGCATCCGCGAGAATTACGTGATAAAAATTAGTCTTTGGTCGTGAAAGAGTACCAAACATTGATACACACACCCCTATACACATTAAATAGTATTTACTTCAAGAATATTTATTATTAAATTGTTTTTATTCAGTACAAGAATATTTAGTTTATAATAAAGTTATAATCTAATGTTATTAAAATTATAGTTTAGTTAGATATTTACTATAGCACTTAATATAGAGAAATAACATTACTAGTTATACCTAGTCAGTTTAGTTCTCTAGCTCTAGCTATTAATATTTGAACGCCATTTGTATGGCAGAGTTCGCTTGTACTTATATTACTATTAAGACCCATTGTAATTACCGAATTCTTGGACAAATAAATACTTACTTACTTAAATACTTACTTACTTATTTATATACAGGGTTATTGGTTATTATACTAGTAAGCCGTTGAGGGCTACTTCTGTGCACCTAAACAAACAACTTTTGCTCTACGACTTTTGGAAATTCGAAACAAAATATGAAAATTTTGAGTTTATGTAAATTCGAAAAACAGCTGATTTTTTAAAACAAAGTTCATTCAGACTAAGAAGAGTAGATAAAACTTAAAAATAAGTTTATGGTTAATGACCTCTCCTTGTATGGAACAGCTGATTTTCAAGTAAACCTAACATCAAAATTTTCGAAAAAATGTTCGAATTTCCAAAAGTCGTAGAACAAAAGTTGTTTGTTAAGGTGCACAGAAGTAGCCCTCAACGGCTTGCTAGTATAATTACCAATAACCCTGTATATAATTCTACTGTACGTGTGTATGTCACTGAACTCCTCCTAAACGGCTGGACCGATTTGAATGATGTTTTTCGTATGCGTTTGGCTGGCGCCCTGGATGGTTTAAATTCACAAATCAGCCCGGCAGATGGCGCTGCAGTCGGTATGTAGGTTATTTATCTATAAGTACGGCAAAACAACGTTTGCCGGGACAGCTAGAATATTATAATATTAGCAGGCGAAAGGCATCAAGCTCCTTATAATATCAGTAAAATCTTTGAGTGAATCAACAATGTTTAGTAGAGCAGTAGTAGTATTTTTACTTACAGCAGGAGCCTCTTCAATGATTTTCTGGTGGCGTCTCTGAACTGAGCAGTCCCTTTCAAAAAGATGAACGGCATTGCCATGCATGTCAGCAAATACCTATAAAACATTACATAGAGTAAACATTTAGGTAAAGTGAGTTACATAGATGGATAAACACTTTTTTGAACCATAGTAAAAAATATAAATACAAGCTAAAAACAAGAAACTCAAATATAGGGAGAGATCCAAGAGTTTCACAAAGGGCGGTCTCACCACCTAAGGGTGAGCCCATTGATATGTTTCACTCAAAACAAGACTTAGAAAAGTAAATTAATCTAATTATTATACTAACTGCAATTCGCGGTGTTACTCATTAGAAGCCACTATTGAGATAGGAATCAAAAGTGGCCTATGCCCTTTTCTAAGATTCAATCTATCTGTAAATTCATCAAAATTGGTTCAACGGTTTTGTTGTGAAAAACGTAACAGTCAGACATTGTTAATCTTTATTGATAATTGAAAGGATTTTAGGGGAACCGATCAACGCGAGTGTAATCATGGCGCACACTTCTTTTTCTTATTGTATCTATGGTCGTTCTTCCTTTTTTATCTGAATTTTCCTAGTCCAGAAATTAGCCACATTTAAGGCAGCATATGAGGCTCTCAAAGGTAGAGCACGATGGTTAAGAGGCTAGGCTGTTGATTGATTGGTTAATTAAGCTAGTTGGCTGCGACATATACATTATAGTTAAGCATTTTCATACCTGTACTTCAACATGCCTTGGGTCAGTAATGTATTGTTCCAACAACATGTTATCATCACCGAATGACTTCAGAGACTCTCGTTTAGCTGATTCTAATTGAGGTAGGAACTCGGCTTCCGTCATAGCTATTCTCATACCCTGAAACATAAGTGGGTGTAGTGCAAACATCAGGTCAAATCAGACGGCCTCTGAGGCGGGACGGGCGAGCCCGCCAAATATTTATGTACGAATATTTGATTCTGGTATGGGTATTTCGTAATGTATTTACAAAAATAATATTATTTAAGTATTCTATTTGATATTCAAGTCTTGTTGCTTAGGATGGGGCTAGATTGTCGAGAAAATATATATAAACACACAATAAGTCAGACAGATTTTGCTACAACACACATACGTAGAAAGAGAGGTGTCAAGGGACACCCGGATGGAACGAAGGTCCTTTCTATTAATTAGTGAAGGAATTGTAATATTTTTTTTTTATATTTTTCTTTTTTTTGTAAATTATCGTTGCAACACCACACTGTTCAATGCGAAATAGAAAGACGAAACGAAAATTACTGGCTTGCTTTCTATGCAAAAAGTGTCGTTACAACTTTTGGTCTTAATTTTTTCCGTCTAGCCCCCTTTCGCAACGCGCGTTAAGGAATTTTCGTTCCAAAAGATAGAGACACTGTTCTTAAATACTTAACATGGAGTAAAATTATTATAATTTTTCGAATCGTTTTTTCATCTTACCTTCCCACCTCCTCCTCTAACTGCTTTGATCATAAGTGGGAAGCCAATTGTCTGAGCTTCAGCTGTCAGTTTCTCAATGCTCTGATCCTCTCCATGGTAACCTCTGACTATAGGTACTCCAGCAGCAGACATTATTGCCTTTGATGTACTGGAAATATATAATGAATTAAAAGAAAAGAAGTTAAAACATTTATTTCATAACATAAAATGGACTTTGGGGAACAGCACGTAACAGTAACATAGAAATCCTGGAAAGATTCCAAACCAAAGCGATGAGACGTATGTTTGGCATTCCCAACTGCATTGGGAATAAATACATCCTGAGAAATCTTGAGCTGAAGACTGTCAGGGAAGAGATTTCGCGGAGGAGCTCTCACTACCAGGAAAAGCTATCTAGACATATCAACACTTTAGCGAATAAACTATCGGGACCTGGTAGTATTAGCTTTTCAAGACTGAGGAGGAACAGCGTATCGCACTTCCTTGACCGATTTGACAGCTGATGGATAAAGGGTTAATGGACTTGCCTTTATGGCGCATATGACACACCCAGGCAGTGTACCAGTCAAAGGATCAGCTAAATATGGAAACAGATTGCCGAGCTAAGCAGAACATAACCGAAAAAAAAAAAGCATACAATGGACATTCCAATGAGATTAGCAGTATTCGAGTCTTAGTGCCAAGTGCAACAGCAAATATTATTTTCGGACATTTAGTATGGGAGCTTGGCATAGTAATTATTTTTGCACTGTGCATTTCGAGACCCATGCCAATGGATAGAGGGTATAACAGTGAACAAATAATATCTTCACACCAGAAGGCCAATTCTCGTAATAACATTGATAAAATTACATTTCAATCTCATTTCGATCACAAAGAATACCCTCAAAGTAGCTCAAAATACCCTCAAAGTTAGCTTATGTACAAAAAACTGACTATAAAGGTAAGTATATCTTTTGCAATCGGAATGATATTGAAATGTAATTTGAACAATGTCAATTACGAGAATTGGCCTTCAGAAGGCCAATTCTCGTAAATAATATTGTTTAAATTAAATTTCAATATCATCCCGATTGCATTTCGATTGCAAAAGATACCTTCAAAGTCAGTTTTTTTTACAAAAAGCTAACTTTTTGAGCTACTTTGAGGGTGTTATTTGTGATCGAAATGATATTGAATATATGTAATTTGAACAATGTTATTTACGAGAATTGGCCTTCTGGCCGCTAAAGCGTCTCAGAAACGGGATATTTAACGAAACGTGTTGCTGTTGTCCTATGAGGAACATAATATGTCCTTGGAATTAAGTTACTGTGCCTGTTGTGTAACAAAGGCTTTTCATAATCTGCACAAAGCGACACTCACCAACACTACTAACAACTCACTAACAGTCATAAACTTTGACTCAACTGTTGTTTTTTAGGAGATGTTTATAACATACCTTTTAATACCCATATCTCTAATAGCAGGTGGCGGTGGCCCAATAAATATGACATCTTCTTTAGAACACCTTTCACAAAACTCAACGTTTTCAGATAGGAATCCATAGCCTGGATGTATGGCCTGACTGTTTGATCTCTTAGCAACTTCAAGGATCTTCTCAGCATTTAGGTAACTTTGAGTAGCTGGAGCTGGTCCAATGTGATATGCTTCATCTGCCTTTATACAAAAAACTACATAAATATACTACACTAGCGACCCGCCCTGGCTTCGCACGGCTGTATTATGCATGTATTATATCTAAAAACTTTCCTCTTTAATCACTCTATCTATTAAAAAAAACCGCATCAAAATCCATTGCGTAGTTTTAAAGACCTAAGCATACATAGGGCGGCGAAAAGTGACTTTATTTTATACCTATGTAGTGAAGTGATATATACATTTACAGGCAAAATAACAAACAAAAATACATGGCACTCTGTGTTTTAATAATTAATAACAGTACAAACACTAGTGGCAAAGTGAATTTTCACTACAAAAAAAAAGCTGTTTTCCTCTAATCCAGATTCCTCCAGTACACAAATCCATTGAAAAACTATTTCTAGTTTTTGTTCGACTCTTACCCATCTATTGATTAAATTCTTCTCTTTTAAGTAAAGCAAACTCTTTTACATCATGCATTTTGAATCAATTTATTTTCATTACCAAGATTTTTAAGCCCTCTGGGAGCATCTACAGTCAGTCCAGAACAAATGAGTTAGGCATGAGAGCAAAACCTCCATCGAGGTTCTCTACTCATAAAACATGAAAAAATTAGATTGTTTTTCTTTAAGTAACTTACCATTTCAACATGCATAGCATGTTTATCTGCATCGGAGAAGACAGCCACAGTTCTGATTCCCAGTTTCTTAGCAGTCCTCATGACTCGGCAAGCGATCTCTCCTCTGTTAGCTATGAGGACTTTACTAATGTTCTTTCTGTATACATCTTCTTTCAACTGCTGGGCGTGCTTGAATCTTACTGAGAATGGGATATTTGGTGATATGCTGAAATTTAATAATTTGAGTGTTGACAACAGTAGCCCTAGGGACTTCAGGAGATTTTTATTCAATAATAAAGGTTCCTAGACACTTTTTTTAGATTTGCTTCCAAATACAGACTCTTTGTCCTCTCTTTCTGTACTATAAGTTTAGACAATTTCTGATATTTTTAATTGAGAAAGAGTAGGTACCTACCTACCTAAATGAGACTGTCTGTGTTATATAGAACTTTTACTGTACCAGGTACAATCCAAGGTCAAAAGTCTCTGCCCACCGTAACATTTACAATCCTGTGCAGCACTATTTGAACATTATAACAAAGTAACCTGTCGATTGAACCCACGTCGGTTGGTGTAGCGGGTGGAGGCTTATACCACTCACACAACTAAAGACATAGTTAACATGTTGAAAATAATAATCACACTGAGTACTTAAAGTATTTAAATTTGTGTGTAACATCTATTAGAAGAAGGTTGTACAATACTTGTTGATAGTATTATTGTAGCACTGCAAACTGATCATTTACTTATGACCCATACTGTACCTACTGTAGGCACCTTTATGAATCTATTGAGTTACTAAGTAGGTATATACGCTCGGGCGCTAATAGTTCGAGGGACTAAATGAGTCTTTCACTCGAGGTAAACACGATTCATTACGAATAATACATACAAATAACTTAATGTTTGAGAGTAAGAGAAGTAAGTAGGTATTATGTAAGTTACCAAAGAAAACTTACCAATTTCTGCAAATTAATCTTAAATAAGACATAGTGTTGTTTGTACGATGTGAATTAAAATGAAATCAGTTATATATCAAAGAGGATAATATAATCTTAGAGATAACACATCGCCTACCACACCGGCAAGAGTAAACTAGATTGGTATCTATATTGTAGGTGTAACCACGTCGACGTTTCAGTTATCAAGAGTAGGTACATTTACATTAGCGCCGAATAATAATTATTATCGTCATTGTTTGTTGGTCATTTGATAACAAACTCGCTAACAAAATTAGCAAGTACCTATCACATTTGTAAACAAACATCAATCATTTTTGTTGACATTGACGTTTTTTTGTCGTTGACATTGACAAAACATTGACATGAAACTTTCTTGGTTGGAAGCATGGATGTAGGAAATAAACTGTTAGAATTAATTTGATTTATTTCGGTTATTTGAATAGAGCGCGAGGCTATAATCGAGATATTTTTTGTAGAATAATTTAGTGCGGCCGAACATATTTTTCAGAATGGGAATAAAGGGACTATGGACAGTGATAACTCCTTTCAGTGAGAAGAAATCATTGCACGAAGTAAGCCTGAAACTTCATTTAACAAGGTTTACAAACCTGTTACAAACAAACTTCAAACAAACAACAATACTAGCCAGCTAGGGGATTTATTACTTTACTCTTTGAGCTAGCCAGTACCAAACATTGTAAGTTTGTACCTACTTGTTTTTTTTGTGCTTACAGATACGAGGAGAGACACTTGCAGTAGACCTATCTGGCTGGGTCTGTGATAGTCAGAATGTAACAGACTATCATGTTCAACCAAAACTATATCTCAGGTAATTAGCTAACATTATTCTTATCACTAAAATATTACAACAGGAAGCTATGTTAGTTCATTGAAGATGTAAAACGATTATAAGTTTTACACGGCTGAACACATTTTCATGAAACATAACTCATGGAACATGAATCTTCAAATACCTACCTACTTATTAAAACCTGTATTTAAATTGGTTCATTCGTTTCTGAGTAACCCTACAATAAATAAATAATTATTAGCACACAGCGCCATCTAGCCTCAAGCTAAGCAACTAGGCTTGTGTTATGGTGACCTGACAATATATAGAAAAATATATATTCATTTCAATTGTAAATACATAGAGAAACTTCCAGATCAGAAACATAAATCTCTAATCCTGGAATTGAATATGCAACCTTAAGCATGCCAGGTGGACGGTGTTCACTCAACCACAGAAGACATCAATGCAGTGCCATAAACACACAGACAAACATGGGGCTCAAACTTATAATATTTTACTGTCATTAGGGATTTAAATAAATTCAGGTGGAGCAAAATCTTAGTTATTAGTCAAAAGTGAATATTGCCACAAAGGAAAGGAATGTACTATTATATGGACCAAGTGCCTCATTTCTGGGGCACTTGTTGGCCTATTTTTGCCACTAGAT
This sequence comes from Idaea aversata, assembly GCA_907269075.1. Taxonomy (NCBI): domain Eukaryota; kingdom Metazoa; phylum Arthropoda; class Insecta; order Lepidoptera; family Geometridae; genus Idaea; species Idaea aversata. Next base: position 9,874,437 of record OU026084.1, read on the forward strand.
ACTGTCCAAAAACTTCATATGGCATTTACAATTATCCCCTTTCATACAAAAAAAGATTTTTCCAAATCGGTCCAGGCGTTTTCGAGTAATCGGCGAACATACATAAAAAAAATATATATATACGCGACGAATTGAGAACCTCCTCCTTTTTTTTTTTAAGTCGGTTAAAAATAAAATGTGGCTTAATTTATAATTATTGTACACAGAGTATAGTAGTATTTTTACAAAGGAACTATGTTATATTACTATTTTTAAGAACCAAACAATAAATGAATTGAAATTGACATTTTTCTATAATTTTTTTAGAAATCTTTTCTTCCGGACAGTGTATTTATTACTATCCGACATAAATCCTATCTTCGTTTTGGAAGGCGATGCACCAGCCCTGAAACAGGATGTGATGGCAGCTAGAAACGCTATACAGTTCCGAGGAGCTGCTCCTAAAACCGATGCAGCCAAAACTAAACGTCCAGATGTTGCTCGTAGAAGATTTGGTGGTGTGCTTAGAGAGGTGATTATGAACAGTTGGCACAATGGTCACCATGCCGGACTGCCAAACACAGGGTCGCGGGTCCGATTCCCGCCTCAGACAAGTATTTATGCTTAGATATTTGTCTGTGGTCTGGTTGTTTCTATGTAATAAAAGTATATATTTACAAAAGAAAAGTATATAAGTAGTATATCCGTTGTCTAGCACCCATAACACAAGTCTAGTTACTTAGCTTGGGGCTAGATGGCGATGTGTGGAATGTCCTGCAATATTTATTTATTTATTAGCAGTGTTCTGCGGTTGCACCCGCGTAACTCCCGATCCTGTGAGAATACCGGGATAAAAAGTAGCTTATGTTATGTCCCAATGAATCAATATATACTCACACCAAGTTTCATCTAAATCGGTCTAGTAGTTTTGGAACCTATTCGTTTCAAATAAAAAATCTGAAACATCAACTACCTGTGCAGCCTGTAAAAGTGAACTCACACCTAGCCGCACCGCAGTCACTGTATGCGCGCAGCGCCGAGTTGGTGACGTCATCAGCATCGGCCTTGGGGATTTCCTTCGCTGCGGCGACTGCGGCGCGTGCGGTGCGGCTAGGTGTGCGCTCACCATAATGCAGCTAGTCACAGATTCCACCAATCTTTATTAATAGGTAGCTTACATTCCAATAGTGGAAATATTCTTGCATTATCTCTATATATTGTATAATAATACTAGCGACCCGCTCCGGCTTCGCACGGCTATATTATGCATGTATTATACATATAAACCTTCCTCTTGAATCACTCTACTATCTATTAAAAAAAACCGCATCAAAATCCGTTGCGTAGTTTTAAAAATTTAAGCATACAAAGGGAAATAGGGACAGAAAACGCGACTTTGTTTTATACTATGTAGTGATAGTGATTAAATGTATTAATAAAAATGTATACTTTCAGTGTGAAAACCTGTTGAAGAGCATGGGTGTATCCTGTATTAAGGGCAGAGGGGAAGCTGAAGCCACATGTGCTGTACTCAATGCACAAGGTGTTTGTATTTTATTCTCAGTACCACCTAAGTTTTCTATACTTAATTAATTATGAAAATCTCAGTAGTTCTTACATAAACGAGTAGGTATCAAACTTTTTGTTGAAATAGTCCTGATAGACTGATATATTACAATTTTTTTGTGGTAGGTGCCCAGTTTTCCTTTCCCTAAACTGTTAGTGAGCATTATGTTGATGAGTAAAACATCAAAACTTCTGACCTCTGGACACGGTCGATTAAACTGAGAGGGTGATACATGTCCTAGGCACTACAGCGCCCTAGATAGCCTGAACTTATGTTGCTGGCGTTGTATAAATCATAAAGAAAGTCCAATATTCTTAGAAATCCTTAATAATCTAATTTCCATTAGTTGGTAGATGCAGTTGTTTCTCAAGACTCCGATAGCTTCGCTTACGGCGCAACTCGTGTGTATCGAAACTTCAGCGTGTCGAACGCGGCCGGAGGCGGCGCTATGCAAGGCTCTGTCGACTGCTACGATGCTAGTAAAATGTTACAAGCTAATGGTAAGTTTAAATGGGGATTAATATATCAACTTAATTAGGTACTTACCTCAAAAGGTAAAAAATAACCCTTATTAGATCACTTTCTTGTCCGGCTGTCTGTCTCACCATCTATTTTTTTAGGGTTTCATACCCAAAGGGTAAAACAGAACCTCAGTATCTGGCATGAAATTCATACCAGATACTGAGGTCTATAGTCCTTAACTATACTATCTTTACTAATATTATAAAGCTGAAGAGTTTGTTTGTTTGTTTGAACGCGCTAATCTCAGGAACTACTGGTTCGAATTGAATCGAATTTTTGTGTTGGATAGCCAATTTATCGAGGAAGGCTAAAGGCTACTTTTTATCCCGATATTCCTACGGGATCGGGAGTTACGCGGGTGAAATCGCGGAGCGCAGCTAGTAAAGTGTATAAAAATCAAGGTCCTGAGTCAACACGATAAAAAGATATGGGCAAATTTACATTTTCGCAAATACTTAAAAGTATCCAATTTTTTTTGTATCCCTTTCCATAGTATTTTTTCGTTACAGGTTTCGGTCGCAATAAAATGGTAGCATTAGCTCTGTTATGCGGCTGTGATTACGGCGCGGGAGCATGTGGTACATCCATTAACACTGTAGTTGCCTTTCTTCACACTGTGCCAGAGACGGAAGTTATTCCTAGGTATGGTAACATTTCTTAGTGGTTGTTTTCCGTAATTTGACCTTTGCGTGAGGATGGAGTAGCCTTGCCCAACACATATCTGTCACAGCTTAGTTCACTGTATCTAGAGGGACGATCCCGTCAAAACGTCTGGAGCCAACTTAACTATGTTTTCTTTCACTGTACGTTCAATGTCAATTAGTGCACATTTTCATAAGAAAAATCCATTGTTAAGAGGGAAGTTTTGGTCTGGGATCAGTTTCTTAAGAGGGGAATTGTTAGACTATTTATTTATATATATTTTACTCTCTGTTTGTTATTTATACAATTTAAAACGACTAAACCAAATAAAATCTGGTTTTCACTATTAGATAACTCTATTTTAGAGAAAGGTCGTGATATACTTTACATCAAATCGAGGGAAAATTTTGGCTGGGATTACTTATATAATAGGGGAATAGTTAGAATAAGTATAGTAGAATAAAAATATATAATATACTGTCTGTTTGTTATTTATACAATTAAAAACGGCTAAACCAAATGAAATCTGGTTTTCACTATTAGACAACTATATTTTAGAGGAAGGTCGTGGTATACTTTACATCGAATCCAATTAGTAGAACCTGAGTAATCAACGAAAAACTGCAGCCGCTCGAGAAAACCCCTGCCGCTCGCCCATGACGACGCGAACGAGTCCTATCAATTTTAAATAAAACAAAATTATCACGCTTACGACACTAAATAACTAGAAATTGAATATATTCTGTAATTAATACGTATTTCAGATTATTATCCTGGGTAACTGACACAGATCATTTCGAAGAGCGTGCGCGTATTGCGTCCGCGCCAGGTCGCTGCGACCGCTGTGGGCACGTCGGTCGTACGCATCTCAAGAATGGTTGTCCGATTTGTGCAACACATCGTGGCTGCGAAGATTTAGGACATAAGTAAGTATTTATAACTATAAACGAGCAGGTCAGCAGCAGCATACTAGGTCATTTTGATATTGTGTCATTCCAATTATAGGACCTTTTGCTACTGGGTCATTTTGATCTTGTGTCGTTTTGATATGTAGGACATTTTGCTTTTAGGTCGTTCCGATATGTAAGGATAAAACCAAATGCAGATGTCACTTCATAAATACGTCATAATTTGTTACTGATAAATACTATTAATAAATAATATTTTTTATTTATCATTAATTTATTTATTACCGTGACTTCGTATGCGTGGTAGTTTTATTTTATATACTAACCCCTTCCTCTTGCATCACTCTATCTAATAAAAAAATCGCATCAAATTCCGTTGTGTAGTTTTAAAGATCTAAGCATACTTAAGGACAGACAGCGAGAAGCGACTTTGTTTTATACTATGTATTGATATTTTTTTTAGGAAAGAGGATGTAGCTAATCTACTTCTTTCACGACTTTGCGGACTTTGTGGTTGCGTTCCTGATACACCATAACCCGATTTCTGTTCCAGAGCAAAAATAGCAGAAATAAAGCGAGAATTGTCTTTACGTACTCGAGCTTTATCCTGTGGAGTGCCATTCCCTGAACCGCTGGTTATGAAAGAATTCCTCAACACGCCACCGGAGAACATCGACATTAACAGATTGAAAAAACCTGTACCAAGTTTAATACAATTTGTTGTGAGTATGCCTTATAGAAAACCTCAATTTGATACTTACAAAACAGCACCATAAGCCTTTATCATCATCGAAAGATGTTTTTAACAGCGTCGTCGTCGTCACTGTCTCTCTCGTATAGGCCTCTTGAGCCAAGAAACAATAGAGACTAATCAAGAATCTCTTAACATTTTGACTTATGATCGCGTTACCTAAAAAGCGGGATGCCAATGAAGGCAGAATTATACAATGAATAGCATGAAGTTGCTGGTGCTGTATAAATCACCTAGATTCAATGTAAAGCCTTATGAACGATCTCTTGGCTGGTGGTTATTATTGAACTTGATTGAAAATGCTGTTATTGGTTGATTGATATTTTAATGATTAATTTTAAAGTGCTAAATAATGCTAAGTGCTTATGAGTACGCGACACGGCGGTCAATTACGAACTAACTGAAAATATAATTTATTGGAAATAATTGAATACTGCAAATTGATGAATTAATTTAAAAGGAAGTGCAAAGGTGAATAAACTTAGGTACGAGGCATGGCTCGTACATCTTATATTATTATAGCTATTGATTGTTTCAGAAATTAATGTCGAACAAACTAGATTGGTCTGAGAGATATTGCGTTGAGAAGTTCCTACCGTTGCTGACTAAATGGCATTTACAAGATGATATACCTTGTAGAACTATTAAACCAGTTCATATCAAGAAAAAGAGGAATCCGAGAGGTGAGAACAATAACCTATACCTAGTAGGTGGTTAGAAAGAATCATCTGAATCGAACATCGTTAAAACATACTCGTTGAATTGAGAACATCCTCTTTTTTGGAAGTTGGTTGAAAATTAGGAAGTTTTAGAGGAGAAGATTTTAGTTAGAATAAGAATAATTTAATGAATAAAAACTTTTACAAAATATTATACTATAGAGCTAAATCACTTTTAAAGTTTTCCGTTAGAGGTTTTTATTTGACTTAATTTCTGTACAAAATGTATCAAAGATATTTTTTTGCAATTTGCGGAGTTGCTGATCCTCTAAACTCGTAACTTAGGTTGGTCTTTAAGAATAATTTGTTCCATATTAGAAACAACATTGATTTATCTAAAAAAAAATGTTTTCGAAAAAACGCCACTGGCCTAAGTAAATAATACCAAATTAGAAAAAAATGCAAATTTGATTATTTCAACAACAAACAATTTACAAAATCGTTTCATAAACAACGAAGTTAGGGTGACAAATCAACATCGAGCTATGCTGCGCTGTAATGCGCTGTGCTATGTTTGGTCAACTCGCTCGTCTTATATTATAATGAGGATACAAACAAGCCATGCTGCGCTGTGTGAGGCTACGCTCTGTTTAAAAACGCAGCAGTCTCGAGCGAGGCGCGCTACCCGCCGTGCTGAGCCGCGCTGTGCCTAACTGTGCTATGTTTTTATGGAGCTCTGCCATGCTGCGCCATGCTTCTTCTTCACATCTTTATCGGATTCAACGTTTACGTTTTTTTTAAATAAAGTCATTTTTGACGAGATAAACGACTACACGAGCTGCTGATTATTTTTATACTGAGCTAAGCAAAGCGCAGCACAGCTTGATGTTGATTGTTAATAAAACGTAGCTTAAGAAATACAGCACAGCACAGCACAGCGCAGTATAGCTCGATGTTGATTTGTCACCCTTAGAATCAGAATCAGAATCAGAAAATATTTATTGAAGAACTGGGTACAATATGGTGTTATGGTTTTTACATGATACAGTGCCTAGCAGTTTATCCTTTACGGATGTACAATAATTGGTAAAATTCTAAATAGCAAAGGCTAATTTATAAGAAGTACGTATGTTCGTTAATAGCCATAAAAACAATCAAATTGAGAACCTCTCCAGTCAAAAATAAGAGAATGTTTACAGAGCGGTTCTCAAACCTTACTGATTCACTTAAATTTAAGGATAAGAATAAGAATAATACCTATTAGTTCGTAAAAACTACGCTATGTTACAGGCATGCCTAGTTTTGAAGTAGTCTGGGAAGATATCGATGGGCAGTACGAAGAATTAATACCGGACGATCAGTTTGAAGGTTTGTAATAATATCTTACTTAGTCTTAGATAGAGATTGAAGTAGGAAGCAGCTTAAGTATATTATGTGTTATTCCATAACTAACACTAACGTAGGTAAAACCGCGGGGCGCACCCAGATATCTTATACACGGTGTAACAAAGGGGAGGATCACTGGTGGCTGGGGGGTGGGGGACCTCATTACATATCAATTTAACCCCCCTGTATTTTCTGCAATATTCAGTGGTTCAAAACTTTAGTGAAATATAAGTCAAAGTCAGATGTCAGCCTAAATTTCGTAATAACAGCCAAATTATCACGTCTGCGAATCTACCTAACTCTAGCTAGATGGATCCGGCCGGAAGACCAGTGCTGCAGCCGAGCATGCTTGGCAGTTTTTAGCTGAGATCGACCCATTTGGGCCAGCACATGACTCCTCATTTATGTTGTTTTTTTCTTTGTCACTTTTTTGTTTTTAATGTGATTTTTCATTTTCATGTTCTTTTCTTCATTCCTGTGTTTGTCGGGTGTTTGTACTCAATAAATGCTTTTTCTTTCTTTCTTTCTTACCTTTATTTTTAAACAAGTTCAACCTTTTGTACCCTTACACCAATCAGAGTCTTAGATTTATAAAAATTTAAATGTAAAAAAATTAAAACAATTACACTATTTATAACTCTGGTACGACTAATGTAGTCGACTAAACTTAGTATGTAGGTAACTGAAGTCCTAGTTTAACCTATAGGCTAGTTTTTATCACAATATTCTCACGAGGTCCGGTGGTGAAACCGCAGGACACGGCCACTTTTGTAATATTACTTTTGTTTTGACGACCCAGTTGGCGCAATGGTCACCATGCCGGACTGCCAAACACAGGGTCGCGGGTTCGATTTTCGCCTCAGACATGTATTTATGCTTAGATATTTGTCTGTGGTCTGGTTGTTTCTATGTATTATAAGTATATATTTACAAAATAAAATTATATAAGTAGTATATCCGTTGTCTAGCACCCATAACACAAGTCTAGTTACTTAGCTTGGGGCTAGATGGCGATGTGTGGATTGTCCTGCAATATTTGTTTATTATTTATCATTAGTAAGATTCACGTCTGATAACAAAAGCTTCATAAATAAAAATAAATAAATATCGCAGGACATTCCACACATCGCCATCTAGCCCCAAGCTAAGTAACTAGACTTGTGTTATGGGTGCTAGACAACGGATAAACTACTTATATAATTTTCTTTTGTAAATATATACTTATAATACATAGAAACGACCAGACCACAGACAAATATCTAAGCATAAATACTTGTCTGAGTCTTTTCTTGTCTTGTTTGTTGTTGTCATAAATACTATTATTAATTTTCAGATGACGAAGATCGCTCAACTCCTTGGACTTCGATTGAACGACAAGATCTAATGAGACAGTATTATCCTAAACTAGTGGAAGACTACGAAGAATCCATCAAGAAACCAGTTAAACAGAAGAAAACGAGACAGAAGAAGACTGACAAAGAAGTACCTGATAAACCAAAAAGAAAGTACAATAGAAAACCAAAGGATCAAGAAATCAACGATTCTAAGCCAGAACATAATACCAGTAAAGCTAATGTCAGTGTTAAAATTAATAAACTGAAAAGGAAAATAAAAAACAAAAAAGGTCCTCAGAAAACAATCGACAGCTTCGTCGCTAAAAGACGAAAATCAAATAACGTAGAATCTCTGACTGATAGTTTCAGAAATATATCCTTAGTAAAAAATAGCAACAGAATAGAAGATTTTCTTCGAAATAAAAGCAGTGAAGATGTAAACGAAAGCGACTTATCTGATATCATAGACAATATAGTAAACGCAACACCAATAAAGAAAACAATGAAAGTAAACAATAGATTAGTTAATCTTATATTTGATAGTAAATATTCAACGCCTAAGAAAACTAAACGGAAAAGTGTACTAAGCGTTGTTCACAATAACTGCTCTACCCCGATTAACAGTCCAATAAGGAAGTCCATATTAACTCACTCTTCAAACACTTCAAACACTTTCAATAAAAGTATGAATAAAAAATACGAGGCAGTAAATACGAGTTATTTCTTCGATAAGCTATCAGAACATCAAGACGTATTCGAAATGTCATTGGAACATAAAAGTGCAGTTATTCGTTTGGATTCCGATGTTGAAAATAGTTTACCAGATGTTCGCTTTTAAAGTTCATATATAATTTTTAAATAAATAATAATTATAAGACATATTTTATTTTATTCCTTTTGGAACGAAAGTTCCTTATCGCGCGTTGCGAAAGGGGGCTAGACGGAAAAAATTAAGACCAAAAGTTGTAACGACACTTTTTGAGTTGTAAAGACACTTTTTGCTATAGTTGGAAGCCGTGCGGCGTGCGCGTGTTTCTCTGTCTGTCTCTCTCTCATAGAAAGCAAGCCAGTTCGTTTCGTCTTTCTATTTCGCATTGAATAGTGTGGTGTCGCGACGATTATTTACAAAAAAAAATAATAAAAAAATATGGCTGTTTTCTCGTGGTCCCATTACGATATTCAGTAACGTATTTATCCTCCTGTATATATATTGGTAACGGGCTCGACTACAATTCCTTCACTAATTAATCGAAAGGAACTTCGTTCCATCTGGGTGTCCCATGACACCTCTCAAGTTTTTTTTATTTATGAAATAGTTTTTCATAAAAACAAACTGAATACAAAATATACTTATCTCTATAGAAACGTATAAAAAACTACCTGTCCCGGCAAACGTGTTCGATTCTCAGACCTAACGAATATACACAAAAAAATAAAACAAATCGGTTCAGCCGCCTAGCCGTTTAGGTGGATACACCCACGACACGAGAATTATATCTAATACGACCCGCCCCGGCTTTGCACGACTATATTATGCATGTATTATACATATAAACCTTCCTCTTGAATCACTCTATCTATTTAAAAAAACCGCATCAAAATCCGTTGCGTAGTTTTAAAGATCTAAGCATACAAAAGGACATAGGGACGGCGAAAAGTGACTTTATTTTATACTTTGTAGTGATATATAAATTACGTGTCACGTTGTTTGTGCGCGATGGACTCCTAAACTGTATAACCGATTTTAATCAAATTTGCACACCGTGTGCAGTTTGATCCTACTTGAAAGAAGGGATAGCTTTCAATATCCCGATATTCCCACGGGATCCTAGTACCTTCATAAATTGACTACTTACCTAAATAAAATAAAATTTAACAAGTATTCAAAATTATGTGACATTGGTACTTTATGTCCTATATCACGGGACTATGGACCTATATCAGTCCTATATCACGGGACTATGGAGTCCCGTACCTTTGGAAGACTGGAGTCGAAGTCAACACGTAGAGGCCCTTTACATTAACAAGTTTAATGGCAAAGTAAGTATGATGTGAACATCAAACCGGCGGCTATCCCTGTCTGCACTATAAAATGCAGCCAAGGACAACCTTCGGTTTGAATAGAAAGGTATTATTTCTTTTTTTTTGCTTTATCCGGTCAGCTCTGTGATCGAACATTTTTGGCCTTCCTTCCTATATTATTTCTTATACCTATCTACTAATGAAGTAGGTACAGTATGGGTCATAAGTAAATGATCAGTTTGCTACAATAATACTATCAACAAGTATTGGACTTACGACCTTCTAATTGACGTTACACACAAACATAAATACTTACTTGAATTAAAAGTACTCAGTGTGATTCTTATTTTCAACATGTTAGCTATGTCTTTAGTTGGCCGAGTGGTATAAGCAGCCATCCGCTACACCAACCGACATGGGTTCGATCCACAGGTTACGTTGTTATAATGTTCAAATAGTGCTGCACAGGATTGTAAACGTTACGGTGGGCAGAGACTTTTGACCGTTGATTGTACAAACAATACATGTTCTAAGTTATATTCTTACAAAAACTATTGAGGAATGTTTGAAATAAAATATTTCCAGTTTTAATTTTACATAAAATAAATATATTAAAGGTGTTTCGTAATATATCTTGCCGTTTGCGGTGGAAACGGCAGGAAGCTGAGCGTCGCGTCGGAATCCGTTGTTTTTGTTAGGGAAATAGGCCCTCCGTCTGTGGGACCGAAAATTTGACTACTGCTCCGATCGTTCCTGGTGCAAAGGCACTGAATAAATAATAGTAGGTACAGGCAAAGGTTAGCCGTCGCCATTCAAAAATGTGCTCTACGCCCAGGTGGTGAAATGGAAACAAAAGTGATTCCATGCAAATTGTATGATTCCAAATGAATAAAGAAATTTGACTTGAACTTTATACCGAACCTATCTTCTATACATATAAAATGCTTAGTCCTGACTGACTGACTGACTTACTGAACTGATCTGACTGATCAATGCATAGCCTAATCCTCTGATCGTAGAGACCTGGATCATGTATTCTTTGTAAGACGTAGGCATCCGATAAGAAAGGATTTTCCTAAATTCTACTCCTTAGGGGAAAAAAAGGGGGCAAAGTTTGTATAGGACAACGTGATTGCATGGTCCTTTTAAGCTATTGCATAGATTTTATCACGGGCCTCGGGGGGAGAATCAAGAAATTCCGTAACGAAAAAAAAACCTAAGTTGTCCGATTTTAACGGACGACAAATGTCGGTCGACTATTTTTTTTTTTATATTTTTTTTTTATATATTTTTTTTTATATTTTTTTTTATAAGTATATTTTTATTTTTTTATATTTTTTTTTTACATTTTTTCATATAAATATATATATATATATTTTTTTATATTATAATTTTTTTTTTTTTTTATTATTTTATAAGAACATTACTAAGACAAGAAATTATTCTCGATATAGCAATAGCTTTACCGCGGCAGTCCCCGAGTGCCACACGTTTTTTTTTATTTCTACGCGGACGAAGTCGCGGGCCAGAGCTAGTCTATAGAATAGAAAAACATTTATTTGGATAAGCACACGACACCACACATTTAAGAAAATTAAGAGTTCTCCCAATGAATTAGTGTATCCTCATACCAAGTTTTATTAAAACCGGTCCAGTAGTTTCGAAGCCAAACAAACAAACAATCGAATCTTTCCTCTTGATAATATTAGTAAGATTGTAAGAAAAAGTGTGTCCGAACTCATCACCCAGATTTGACTAGGCAGGTTTAAGTCTACCCGTACTTTAAGCTTTGCCTAATATACAAATGATACCAAACTTCAAGTAAGTATAACAGTGTTATTTACATAAACCTCGCTAAACAGGAACTTCTCTCATTTTAAATATGTAATGAAGTAGAACCAGATCTCGCCGTCTGAGTTTGAATCTTACAAACTTTGAATAACTACTCACTATTGCTTTTAGCTGTGGTTTATTTGCCCGCAAATCTATTTGAAATGCTGATTGTCGAAAGCTCGAAACCACGACGTTGCTAAACTATAGATTTCGCACCCCGAATAAATAATGGTCGGTTCTATTATATATTAAACCAGCTGTTTCACCCGCGTAAGTCCCGATCACGTAGGAATATCAAAATAAAAAGTAGCCTATAACCTTCTTCGATAAATGGACTATCCAACACAAAAATAATTTTTCAATTCGAACCAGTAGTTCCTGAGATTAGTGCGTTCAAACAAACAAACACCCGCGTAATTCCCGATCCCGTGGGAATATCAAAATAAAAAGTAGCTTATAGCCTTCCTCGATAAATGGACTATCCAACACAAAAATAATTTTCAATTCGAACCAGTAGTTTCTGAGATTAGTGCGTTCAAACAAACAAAATAAAAAATCTTCAGCTTTATAATATACTAGCGACCCGTCCCGGCTTCGCACGGCTATATTATGCATGCATATAAAACTTCTTAAATCACTCTATCTATAAAAAAAACCGCATCAAAATCCGTTGCGTATTTTTAAAGATTTAAGCATACATAGGGATATAGGGACAGAGAAAGCGACTTTGTTTTATACTATGTAGTGATAGTGAAGTATAGATTTCAAAGTGAGAAAACTGACATGTCTTAGAACTCACCATGGTTCGAAGATACGGGTGATTCGACAATCGGAAGTGGGCATCCGTTTCTGCTTAAGGAGCAGAATAGGAGCCAAAAGCAAAATGCCCATCGCCTATAACAATATTTTTTAAATTGTTATTTATTTATTTAATCTGAAAGGGTACCGGCGCTCTCTCCATAGAAACGTATTCGACTGTTTCCTCCCTAGATTATGACACTTTTTTGTGATCCATAAAACCTATAACTGCCATGACTAGGTCCCTATGTCTTGGTTTTTTTCATTTAATAATTATCATAGAAATAAAAAACAAAACATAGGGGCATTGTCATTATTGGTCATGGCAGTTATAAATGTTATCTTATCTTATCTTATATAATGGGGGCTGACAAAATTGCCAGCAACACTTCGACCCAATGGGATCTTTTGTGTTTACCCCTACCTTGATGTTTCTTACTCTTTGAAGAAGTGGTCGATTAACGCGGTGATCCCACTGAGAGAAAGAAACCTATACTCCTCCGGTTTGGGATACGCATTCCCAAGGAGGCTCATATGCTTCGCTGCTAAGACGTCGCATTCACACAGTACGTGCTCCATAGTTTCCCTGTCTTCACCGCAGGCTCTGCAGTCGTTATTTGAAGTTAACTTCATTTTCAAAAGCATGTCATTGGTTCCGTAATGTCCTGTCAAGGCACCAACCACAGCTCGTGCTTTGCTTCTACTGTTGTTCAATATAAATTTAGAAGCCCCTCTGGTGCTGCTACCTATGAATTTCCTCGAATGTAGCAACCCTTGACTGATTTCCCACTCTTGCGTGTGTTTCTTATCAGCGTAATCCTTTACGGCCTTTATGATTGTGCATGCTGGCAGGCCCATACATGGTTCTGGTCCAAGCATAGCACTTGCCGATCCTGTCCTTGCTAGCTCATCAGCTTTCTCATTTCCTGTTATTCCTACATGGCCTGGGACCCATAGTAGTCGCAGCTTGTTCCTGCGGCCCAACTTGTTTAGGGTTTTCACCGCATTCAGGACCAATTTCGAGTTGACCTTGCAGGAATTTAGGGCCTTTAGTGACGCTTGACTGTCGCTAAGAAAGATGATGGAATGTAGATAAATGTTATGCAATAAAAATATTTGCTCTAGTATCATTATCCTGGGAGTAAACAGTCGACTACGTTTGTATGGAGAGAGCGCAGTTTCACCTTAACTCTTATTTTTCCATCCATATTGCGGGACATTCCACACATCGCCATTTAGCACCAAGCTAAGTAACTAGACTTGTGTTATGGGTGCTAGACAACGGATATACTACTTATATACATTTTGTTTGTAAAAATATACTTATAATACATAGAAACAACCAGACCACAGACAACGGAACGCGATGACGTCACACTTTTTTGTGATTGCTGCCGGTGTTTATCTAAGCATAAATACTTGTCTGAGGCGGGAATCGAACCCGCAACCCTGTGTGGGTCGCCAGTTGTTGTGTAACCGTCAGTAGGCGAGTCCTTTTTGTACCTTTTGGTTTAATTTATAGACGAAAATACTTATTAGTTTCTAAGTGTATTGAAACTTAAGACAAAAAAATGACGACACATAAATATGTTTTTAAAGGCCTCTGGACATAACAGGTATTATAACTTAAAACGCCGCCCGTGGTGCATTTAGTGACCCATATATAGAGGGTATTACGGTCAACAAATAACACCTTTGAATCGGACGGCTAAAGCGTCTCGGAAACGGGATATTTAACCAAACGTGTTGTTCTATGATTTTCCAAAAATTCCCGATGTATTTTGACACCTATGCCAATCGATATAGGGCATTGCCCCCTTTTCTATAGTGGGAAAATTGTCACAGCAAAAAGATATTTTCAAAATTATCCTATTCGGGAAATTCTCGGAATAACTGTGCTATTTTGATGTCAATGATTATTGTTGTAGCGGTTCTACGAACATGTAGCATGACGGAATTACTACGAAAATTCTATTTAGAATGTTTGAAATCAAACTTTCGTAGCAATGCTACGACTTGTTCGTAGTAGTTCTACGAATATGTAGCACTACCACATGAGTAGAGAAGACTCATGTGACACTACGGCATTACTACGAAAATTCGATTTAAATTATTATTATTTGCGAAATCGAACTATCGTAGCATTGCTACGACATCTTCGTAGTATTGCTACGACACTATTGGTTGGTTTTAAATATTTGTTAATTTAATTAATCTATGAGAGTAGTTTGATGAGAAAAGAGCTAATGGTCGTTCACTGTCGCACTGCGAAGAAATGAGCGAAAAATTGTTTAGATCCTATCTTGACGACGACCCAGTTGGCACAATGGTCACCATGCCGGACTGCCAAACACAGGGTTACGGGTTCGATTCCCGCCTCAGACAAGTATTTATGCTTAGATATTTGTCTGTGGTCTGGTTGTTTATATGTATTATAAGTATATATTTACAAAAGAAAAGTATCTAAGTAGATAGATAGATAGATAGATAAACTCTTTATTATACCACATTAAACCTTAATTCTAACATACATTCTGCTACAAAAACAATAATAACTTACAATATGGCACAATGGGCGGCCTTATCGCTAAAAGCGATCTCTTCCAGGCAACCTTTGGATGGACAAGAATTAAAGAAAAGAGAAGAATTTAAGTAGTATAATCATTGTCTAGCACCCATAACACAAGTCTAGTTACTTAACTTGGGGCTAGATGGCTATGTGTGGAATGTCCTGCAATATTTTTTATTTTTTATCTACCCATTAAAATTTGTTACTTTTATGGTAAATTAAACTTTATAAAATATATATTTGTCGCAGATTTAGCAACGCCATCTGTTTTCGTACATAGAAACTTCGTTAATGCAGTGTTCGAAGTACTTTGAAATAATAAAAGTTGTGAAACGACTGGCTCCTGCGTCATGAGAGGCGGGGCTAAGCAACAGGATAAAAAGAGCTGTAGGCTCGTGTTCGGGGCAGTCTGCTGCTGGTCGTCGCCGTGCCTAGTGCCTGGCGTGCGGCATTTTGGAGATTGTAATCTCGATTAATCGGACGGATCCCTAGTTTTTTTGTAAGTAGTGAGAAGACTATCGGCATTCTTATTTTAATTGTTTACGATGAGTGACGTGGAGTCAGGCTCGGAATCATTCTCCAACGCTCGGCCTCCCTGCGACATATTTATATCATGCTGTTGGCCGTAGGTAGGTAATTGTGCGGTCCACAGGCAGCGGTTATATGAGTTTTTGTTACTTTGTTATACGTTTAATGTTTTGTTTACATAATTAATGCTACATGTTTGCAACTTTTACCCTCAGACAAAAAAAAATTGTTAAAGTAACAAAAGTAGTTTAAATTCTTTACCAATTTTTAAGGTGAAATTCTATTGAATTCTTATTGAATTGGACCCATGTTCGCCGTGACTTTTTACGGGTTTTCCTATATACAGGGTGATTTTTTTTATGTGGGCCTTCAGGGCTATATCCTTAACTATGAGAGATAGCGAAATATGCTGAAACGAGTTGCGTGCCCGTTTTGACAAAAACAAAAACGGCATCATTAGATTTTTGAAAAACTCATTACCCTAGTCATGAATCGAACCTGTTGATTTTGCTAAAAAATTATCATGAAAATTGAAGAAAATTACAAAAATGAGCTATTTCTTTCAATTTGCCAAACTATGTTTGTTTCCAGGAATTAATCTCTATCAGCGATTGGTATAAAAAAATAGGATGATTATTTTTTTCCAAAATCAACAGGTTCGATTCCTGGACAGGGTAATGAGTTTTTCAAAAATCTAATGATGCAGTTTTTGTTTTTGTCAAAATCGGGCACGCAACTCCTTTAAGCATTTTTCACTTTCTTATAAAAGATAGTGAAAAATGCTTAAAGGAGTTGCGTTTAGTTTAGGATATAAGCCTGAAGGCCCACATAAAATATCACCCTGTATAGTTTAGGACTTTACCTTTAGGGAAAGCTAAGAAAACATAATTGCAGACGTAAACAAAGAATATCATTAGTATTAGAGTAGCGCGCGCGGTGTGCGGCGGTTGTTATAAAAACGTGAAGTAATTTGTTAAGTTGCAAGCGGTCGTCATTGGCCGCTCTCTCCGTTACAATTCTCCTTGTTTTTGCTCCAGAACCGCTCTACGTCACCTGACATTTCTCTCAGGGATATCAATTTCCTCCGTTTAATCGTTTTCTATCAACGCGCAACGTTCTGAACAGCTTTGTTAACTATTGACATGGACATTAAATATTCTTTATACAATTTCTTATTGTTTGATGTTGTTGGAGAGTTCTGAGGGCGATTTTAATAAACAATGTTTATTATAAACTAGCGACCCGCCCCGGCTTCGCACGGCTATATTATGCATGTATTATACATATAAACCTTCCTCTTGAATCACTTTATCTATACTAAAAAAACCGCATCAAAATCCGTTGCGTAGTTTTAAAGATTTAAGCATACATAGGGATATAGGGACAGAGAAAGCGACTTTGTTTTATACTATGTAGTGAAGAAATAAATATTGCAGGACATTCCACATATCGCCATCTAGCCCCAATCTAAGTAACTAAACTTGCGTTATGGGCGCTAGACAACGGATATACTTTTCCTTTATATACTTATAATACATAGAAACAACCAGACCACAGACAAATATCTAAGCATAAATACTTGTCTGAGGCGGGAATCGAACCCGCAACCCTATGTTTGGCAGTCCCATTGTTCGACCATTGTGCCAACTGGGTCGTCATTTGTAATTGATTTAAATTTTAGTTATAATTACTAAGAGTGTAGAATTGTGTTTTGTTTTAATCAAAATAGAAACAGTTTTATTTGGATAGTTTGTTGAAAAGTTGGAAACTACAAAGCAACATTGTCTTATCTGAATTTCTCACAATCGAGACGCGGCGCGCGGTAACAAAGGAACCGCTCTGTTACGAAATATGAGACTCCGCTTCTGTACCTACAGTTGAACTGAACGTCTAGATTTGTAGAATGTGCTGTGTAAAGGACGATCGAACCGTAAAATCCTAGAAATAAGTCTAAAACCTTTTTAACCTCATCAGTGTGTTAGAAGGAGAAGCGTGGCGGGTTTGTTCACCCCCGGCGTTTGCGTTCGTGAGATATAGCGGAGGGTCGGGGAGGCTGGGGCGCAGAGCGCGCGCGCGTACCCGGCCGTTTCGTCATTGCGACGGAGGGTGTCGTGTGTCGGCGCTGGCCCGTGCGAGCGCTCGTCCCGCACCGTGCGCGCCGTGTCTCACCTGAGCCGCGTGCTGCGAACACGCCCTCGCTCCACCGCCGCCTCGTTGCACCGCTCCGTACCGTGTCGCGTGCTTGCGTGTGCTCGTGTCGCGCCGTGTCTCGCGCTCGCTCGATCGCAGTGCATGTGTCCTTACCCTTAGCTCAGTGACCACGTTCCCGGGGACCGGCGATTCTGGCGCGATGTAAAGAAGCCGCGACCGTGAATCCATGTGTAAGTTGGTGCGTTGCTTTCATGATTACGTTACCCGCATGCCGATGGTCGATCGTCGGCACCGTTTTCCGCAACCTAACTGCTTTCCCGAGTGGCATTCGGAATAAAAATGAATGAATTACGAAGCAGCCACCCCGGGGGAGCAGCCGTTGTATTTTAACCTCTACCCGCTGGGAATAGAGTCGTGCACGTGCGTTCTCGAATTCGAATTCATAAAAGCGAATATGCTTCTCGGTTTTCTCATTGCCTAGAAACAATACATATTTAGATATAATTAACTCTACCTACATAACTGTTGTTGATGCTCTTCGAATATATGGGATCGTTAAAGTAACAGGTGTTCCTACCGATTTGATGAAGTTTACCATTCAATCTTTGGAATTATTT
The DNA here is from genome assembly GCA_907269075.1 of Idaea aversata. Classification (NCBI taxonomy): domain Eukaryota; kingdom Metazoa; phylum Arthropoda; class Insecta; order Lepidoptera; family Geometridae; genus Idaea; species Idaea aversata. The sequence continues at coordinate 9,892,703 of OU026084.1, forward strand.
TACTTAAAATCAGTACCTACCCACAAACCTACACTTTTCCCAAAGGAAGACAAAGATCAATTGTCTATCATTCATTATTATAATAATTCTTAAGTATTAAGGTAGGTAATAAAATTAAACAAGTTTAAAACGTAAACGTTTTTAACGATTCAATTAAAACCTGTATTGTTACGATTAATACGTGAGTGGATTCTTCGAACGCTTGAATACGATCAGATAAGCCTAATTGGTTGGCTATACTGAAATGGCTTTCGATTTGCCACTTTTTCATCGAGATAACATTTTGACTGCATTTACACAAAAGATTGAAGAAAACCGCTGTCCAGATAAAAGGACTTTAAAGTTAATAATAGGAAATTACGCCGGAGAATGCGATAGAGATGAAAGCCCGCGAACAAAATGTAGATGAGAACAGTCATAAGAGGCGAAATCGAATGAATTTTCTGAAGGAAATGAAAAAACATTTCTGAATAGCGCATGTCAGCAGTAGTCTCGAACGAATCTCGTATTTATTTTGCTCGTTCAGTGAATACATAAATGTACTTTTGGATCTTGCACGTTTTGATATTCTTCTTCATGTTTTGCTATTCAATAATACTGTTTATCTTTCGTATTAGAAGAGACTCTTAAGTATAAAATGTACCTATTTGTCTCCGCTGTAATATTTGACGGTACCGAGAAAGCCTTTTTGTGTCATGGCTCTGTTTTATTATTATGTTGAGATTTAGAAATTCGTTCAATTTGACTTTCAACGCAACCTGTAGGTGTATATCTACACTAATATTATAAAGAGGAAAACTTTGTTTGTTTGTTTGTTTGGTTGTAATGAATAGGCTCAAAAACTACTGGACCGATTTTAAAAATTCTTTCACCATTCGAAAGCTACATTATCCACGAGTAACATAGGCTATATTATATCCCAATACTCCCACGGGAACGGGAACTACGCGGGTGAAACCGCGGGGCGCAGCTAGTTTTATATATTTTTGTTAGGCACCTATAATGGTTAAAAATAAACAGAAGGCCAATTCTCGTAAATAACATTGTTCAAATATCATTTCGATTGCATTTCGATCATAAAAAATACCGGGAAAGTAGCTTAAAATACCCTCAAAGTTAGCTTTTTGTAAAAAAAAATCTGACTTTGAGTGTATCTTTTGCAATCGAAATGCAATCGGGATGATATTGAAATGTAATTTAAACAATGTTATTTACGAGAATTGGCCTTCAGATCATTTAAAATGATAGTTATATAAACCTAAATATTACAAGTATCTACGCACATATACATATCTTAAAAGGAAAAAGATACATATGTTTGCAATGTTTCAGTACTTCCGGTAATTTCCGAAACTACTGAACCGATTTTGATGAAGTTTCGTATCCTGATCTTTGTGAAATTGACCACAGGAAAAAGCCGAATGAGTTTCTTGTAGCTTTTGACGTGACAACGTTTTATAAATTGGTTTGCCGGGTGACACTTCAAGAAACTGCGTTACGCTCCGCTGACGTTATGCGCTCACAATGAGAGCGAGTGAGAGGCACGCGGGCATGGTTAGCCCGCCTAAGAGCGAGAGAGACAGACATAAAAAGTGAAAGGCACGCGTCCCTTCCACTCGAGCACAGTTGTTGTCACGTAAAACTTTCGCCCGTATACCGACTTTACAGGCAACCAGTTTTTTTTAAAGCCGTATGTATATGCAAATTTATTTTCTAGACATTTGCAAGTGGTCAATTGTTTTAAAATAATGACAATGCGGCTTTGATTATGTTTTATGAATTTATTCATACCAATACGTACGTTGAACCCTGGGAATTAACTTATGCTAATTTTTTATCCCACCGCGGCGCAATACAATAAAAACACATATTAATTAGTTTTTATTCAATAAAACGGTTAAAGTTTATCAATGTATTCATTTTATGCATACATTTTCATAATCCAGTTTTTGAACTCTTCCTTATGTTCGACTTTATTAAACGCGTTTCCTCTAATATTGGATACCAACTATAAATATAACTGTAATATAAATATTACAGTACAAGACTGCAGTATCCCGTATCCGTGCTAAGAATTATTTGGCAAAATGTAGCACTCTGAGTAAAATCAGTCAACAAAAATGGTAGAGTTCTAACATCTTTATTTTTAGTTACTGTTTATGTTTTTTTTCAAGTTATTATTATATGATTTAAGTCCTTCAGGACACAATACAAAACAAACAATCAGGACTGTCTTCTCGTTAACCGAGCGAGCGAAGTATCTCTGGTTCAAGTCTAGCAAAATATGTTTTCCTCTGTCAGTATGTTTGTTGGTATTCGTCCACAAGTCGTATTTTACAACCAATTTGAACAAAACTTGATATACGATTTGAACAAAATTTGATGACGATTTGATAGAAATTTTCGGTTACGAGCGGGTCATCTAAAACGCTTTTTGCCTTTCGAATGTCGGATAATATGCCTGATTAGTGAAATGTATTAATCTCATATAGCCTAAGATTTTAAACACCTGAGACTTAAAATGCTTGAATGGCAATACACTTTAAACTTATACTCTTTACCAAAGTTGTAGAGTCTCTAAAATTAGTTGTCGGGGATTTAGTAGAACTAGTAATATTAATTTGAGATTTGGGAACTAGTAATATCAATTTGAAAACTCTACGGTCGGCTTCCACTTTTGTTACTGGCTGTACATAAGATTATGTGAGATGTAGCTACGTCTACCCACACTTTGGCTTCAAGCCATAAGTCATTATCGAATTAATTTCTAGCTGTTTTTTGGGACGGATAAGAACATAATACCTACTTAAACAAATACTTGCTCTCGCAAGAGTTCGTTTAAGTACGTACAATTTTTGTAATCAAGTTTAGTCCCTTGGGTTAATTAAGAACCCACTTAAGTAATTAAGAGGCTCGTATATTTTCTGAAATTAATCTGAAAATCGTGTTCGTTTAAGCTGTACCTACCTAATCATAATAAATAGGTAATTTAGAAGAAATATAAGAGGTGTAAGTTACTTAATATTATGTGATTTTTAATAAGAGTGGGAAGGCGTAATGGTAAAAGATGATTTGTTTCATATGAAATCTGAATACATTTGATAATCAGCCAGACACAATATCCTTTACTTTAATACACTTTGCGTTTTGAACCGACTTCAAAAAAAAGAGCAGGTTCCCCATTCGAAAGTAAGTTTTACTAATGATGTTCCTATACGCGATTCTAGCTACGACTTTGAATTTCAATTGATTCTTGACATAATTTGTTGAAGATGACTGCATACTTTAAACTTTTTAATGATTTTGGAGAATTTATGTAAAATGTATGGATTTTAATTCTCAGTAACTCAGTAAAATAAATAAATAAAAATAAATAAATATAAATAAATATTTCAGGACATATTACACATCGCCATCCAGCCCCAAGCTAAGCAACTTAATGCTTGTGTTATGGGTGCCAGATAACGGATAAACTACTTATATACTTTTTTTTTTGTAAATATATACATATTATACATATAGGAAACACCCAGAACCAGAAACAAGAATTTATGGTCAGCATAAATACAACGTAACGTATAGTAAAAGTAACGTTTTGGACCTATTATGTCATTCAACGCTCATGTCAATTTAGTAACTATGTTTATTTAAAATCTAGACGTTTCACTACTAGGGTATTTTGAATGACTACATTTTAAGATCCAGAAGTTTTGCTACTAAGGGTATTCAGCGTTCATCTCTATTTAGCAACCAGACGTTAGGACGATATTGTCATTTTCCAATGAAAATAGTCACCCAAATAAGTGAGTTGAATTCTGCTTAGAACCTTTACGTGGTACCTACGACGAGCAATGAGGGCCACCTTCATTAAACAGACGGACAAGAGAGTGATCTTATAAGGGTCTCTTTCTTTTTATTTCCTGTTTTTTTTTATCTTATTTTATTGTTTCTTATTTATATACATTCCTGAGATACATTCTAATGTTTTGTTTTGTCAACTACTCTCCAACTGTTCTAATATGTTTTGTCGTGTGCTCGTCCAAATAAATGTTTTTTTTTCTTTCTTTCTCTTTTGAGGTACGGAACTCTAAAAACTAAATATTTCGTAAAATTAGGGATAACTACTTAAAAAGAGGTCATTATATAAATATTTGCTTTATTATCAATCTGATAAACAATTCATTTGTTTATTTTCTTGTTATTTTGTCCCGGATTTCTAGGTCTTTAAAAACCACCATTATTAGCCGCAGATACCTTACATAAGTAAATACTGTACCCCGTAAATGCATTATGTTATACGCATCAAGTTTAGTAAGTATGGCAGGATACGAATATGTGTAAAGCTTTTGGAGATTTCGTTGGATATTTAGTTAATGGATTGTATGAAAGCTTTTAGTGAAAACCCGATGGGGGGGCGTCTACCGCATAAACCCACATAAGCAACTCGTACTTGTGTACGTAAAATTGCCCCTTGTAACATACGTTAGATAAGCGATTAATAATGTCGTAGCATCAGATCGATGCCATCGCATCGTCGGTATTTCATAATATCGTATTAATACAATTCTTTGAAATCCACAACGGTCATTACCTCTGAAACTTCCGGACATTACCCGCATAAATATGAAGAGTCGTACCTCGCAAATAGATTCCTCTAATTTTACAGTGTCTTCGCTGATGGCGTTTAATATACAGAACCAGGAACTGTGAAATGGTAATGTGAATGAGCAAATGCTATTTTCCAGACCGTACATTGAGAGGAATGGCATCCACAATAGCAGCAGTCACGGAAACGACAATATGATAATGCTTGCCAGTTCGTTAGACGAGAAAAGTTTTTAGAGTACGTTCACCTTTTAAAGAGTACATAGATAGGTAGATGTCTGCGGTTGTGGAATGTGATGTATATCAGAGCTCTGTTTCAGTCTCAACTGAGCAACGAAAATATTCGCGGAATGAGTGTGTGTCACTGCCACTCTGGTACAAACAAATGGCATATGTTCCGTACATGACAAGCGCTGAGCGAACGATACGACTGAAATTTCGTCGGTACACAGTTTTCAAATAAATGTTGTAGGTATGTTTGGCACTTTAAGTGAATGCTACCGTTTTGATATCTAATGGCGCGTGGCTTTATAGTTTTCCGTTTGTGATTCGTTTATATTTAAGTTGTTATTTTTACAATATACTACCTATTAGGAATCTGTTAAAATTTTATTGTACCTAACAGTCAAAATACTAAACATCGAAGACTTGATTAGACATGATTATTTTCTCGTGTAAACGTTCTTAAAATTATTGATCACAAGAGTATGCAACAAAAATCGAATGACAGATGTGATGCCATAAATAATCCAACCTCTTTGGATTATTAAGTTTATGGCATTTAAAAGTCAATATATTTTTTCGTTTAGATTCATTTACATGAGATCACATTGAAACGTCCTAAAAATTAAGTTAAGATGTGTGCTTTCGGAACGCGCTCCAATGAGAAGAAGGTATGATAAACTTATGCCCCTTTATTCCAAAACGAGGTTTAAGGATAGTCTGAGATGTGGATTTAAACCTTAGATTTCGACACAGATTTACTCGTGAACTATAGTCTAAACACTATCCCTTTATAATCGATAGGGATAGTGTTTAGACTATAGTTCCCTATTTAGTCTATAGGGATAGTGTTTAGACTATAGTTCACGAGTGAATAAGTGTGGAATCTAAGGTTTAAATATACATCTCGGACTATCCTTAAACCTCGTTTTGGAATAAGGGGGATGGGGTTTTTAGTGATCATGCTCATTTTACGTCTCTACTTCAGCTACTGCCCTAATACAGTCTACCTGATTTTTTGCTTTTTAAAAACAGTCTCATTTTGATATTAATCTGTGGGCAACCATTACTTATTCCACCAGTGACGCTACACCTCGCATGTAGCGTCACTGGTATGACTGCAAACTCCCTGCGTATCTACGATGACGGTGATGACGTCACCCGTCCATCGCCCAAAGCACTGAATAGTGAAGGCCCATAGTGACGACTCGAGCGAGAGCCAAAATAAATATTTTTGATCCACGCTTGAAAAAACTTTATACTTATTATGTATACAAAAAATATTTTCAACATTAGCATCAGCTTCAGAAACTTAACCGTAATTTCTAGAAAAATACATCCAATACACTGAAAAAAAGATTTCTTGAAATGAGATTTTTTTTTAAATTATTGAGATAATGTTGAAATGCATAACGTGCTTCTGCATTTATCAATTAAGTCTAGAAAAGCGGACGACAATAATTTTAAATGTTAATAGATAAGCGATATTTTATAGGTGTACGCAAAGGTTCGTAAAAAATATCTCGTCTCAGTAATAAACGGCAAGGGGACATAAACAGTAAGCTCACGGAAGACCGTAATAAAAGTTAGGAGAAGAATTCTAGTTGTTACACGCAGCTATATATTTTTAAAACTAGATGATAAATTATTTTCCCTTTGTCTCTTTAAACTGTGGAAGAATTTCTCAATAACATCTTCTTTATTGCTTACGTAATTATTAGGTTGATTGTCGTTGACTTCAAGGTTTCGTCTTCTTTAAATTATGTTGGGAGTAATTAGATTCTTTAGTATAATGAACGGGCGCTCGGTGAGAACTCTGATATACCTGTACTTAATACATTTACTTACCTACCATTGTTATTTTTGTAAAAGAATAATAATGCAAAAATAAGAATAGCTTAGGCGGTTTATTAAAGAAACTGAAACATTATAAAGGGTAACTCTTTTTCTGTATTTCGTAAACCATAAACTATTTCGTTTCATTAAATCGATAGGTATATTTATTTCAAGGCCCGGACCAGAAGAAACTAAATGCCCCACGGCTATGTCGTGATAGCTTTATCAGTTCAGCCATAAATCCGTCTGTCAGAGGGTTTCTGCTCAGGCTCTGAGCGGGTTCAGACGACTCACATTTTTGCCAATTCGTTTATTAGAGAATGATATTTTCTGTGCTATATTTCGTGTACTTACTTCGGAAAATGGTTTTGTATATTTGCTTACTTCTGTACTTGTACATGTACTTTAGAGTTTTGGATTATATGGTCGGTGCTTAGGTTTGTCCTGGTCCTGTTCAGTCACATTTACCTCAGGTAGAGGTAAGTGTGACTGGAATAGGATTTTTAATGGTAAGTTTAGGACAGCAGTAATAATGGAGTTGATAGAATGAAAGGAAACCTCGCGGTTTAGTGTCTATTTAAAAGTGATATTTGATTTACTACAAACACAGATTACATAATATGAACTAAAAAAATTGACAGGCCTTTTTATAGAGGTCGAATTATCAAAAATCATTTCAAAATTTTTAAGGTGAAGTAGGACCTGAAAACCACTATCCTTTTCCCACGCGCGCGCCGCGCGATGACTCTATCCCTTTCCCCTTGCGCGCCGCGAAATTGCTGTTTGAATTTTTTTATGTAACTGCGCTCCGCGGTTTCACCCGCGTAACTCCCGATCCCGTGGGAATATCGGGATAAAAAGTAGCCTATAACCTTCCTCGATAAATGGACTATCCAACACAAAAATATTTTTTCAATTCGAACCAGCAGTTCCTGAGATTAGCGCGTTCAAACAAACAAACAAACTCTTAAGCTTTATAATATTAGTATAGATTTAATGGCTCACATCTGTGGGATTTGATGTAAAGTTTATGAAAAAATAAATTTAGTACTTGTTTTTTTATTTACAATCGCCGTAAAATTGAAATACCTTAAAAAAATTACGACTTTTTTAGGATTTTCACGATTTTTTTCTATCGAGGCAAATCACTCTAACCGTGTTTCGAAGTGTATGACAATACAAAGCATTTCTTCACCTTTACCTTTACGACAGTAGGAATCATTTTATGAATTTTAGTGGTTGATAACCAAAAAACTGTTTCTAAGACACCTCTATCGCGCTTCTGGTCATACCACCTCGTCTTAATAACGTTCTAAAACTCCCATGCGAAGTTTCAGAGCCGTAGTTCAGAGATTCCGTGATGATTATTTTTCTCTTTTATGTATATTTAGAGATATACCTAAATTACAGGGGGACCGTTAATCGCGAAAAAAAATTTGACCGTTTTCGGTAGGGGGATCGTAGGGACGGTTAAACATGAAACAAATATTATGAAATTTAAAGGGGGACAGTAGGAGATCAAATTGAACTTGAGATGACGACCCAGTTGGCACAATGGTTACCATGAAGGACTGCCAAACCCAGGGTTGCGGGTTCGATTTCCGCCACAGACAAGTATTTATGCTTAGATATTCGTCTGTGGTCTGGTTGTTTCTATGTATTATAAGTATATATTTACAAAAGAAAAGTATATAAGTAGTAAATCCGTTGTCTAGCACCCATAACACAAGTCTAGTTACTTCGCTTGAGGCTAGATGGCGATGTGTGGAATGTCCTGCAATATTTATTTATTTACCTTGCCACTGTTTACAGAATTACTAGGAGACAGGTTTTGATAGATGCTAGGTACTTATACCTACAAATGTTTTTGTTCTTCTAATTGCTCGTTATTTCTTATGTTCCGCGTTTCTGAAAGGGCCATAGGTATCCAATTACGGCTGTTCTTATTTTTGTTTGTACCTTCTTACCTACTTCATATGTCTACGAGTCTTGTAAGGGAAAAAATAAACACAGAATGTTATTTTTTTGATGTTATGATTGTCGTGATTACCTATAATTGCTGGTTGCCTGAGTACCTAATTATCCTGGCATAGATACCTATCTTCAATTCAAATATTGCTGTCTCAATATATTTTATTTTGATGACAATCAATACATTTTATACTTCCGTAGGAGATAAGTACTTAACTAGAATAGATAGATATTATATCACAAGCAGAGTTGCCAACTCTACGTCTTTTTACGTAGATCTACGTACCTACTTTTGGCTCCAGCAAACCTTCGAACTTCAGTCCTAGAATCTACGTATTTTCTATCAATTTGTAAAATAACGAAACTCATAACTGAATGTGCATAATTTCCTTTCTATTCGCGAAAAAAAGTTAATAAACGTTCCGTTTTATACTAAAGCACACTCGCCAACACAATACTAGGTACTTCCGTCATTATTTTTAAACATAAGTGATATCTAACAAATTTCGATTTAACTGAGGATATAAGAACTAGGTACGATTCGCGCGGGTTAAATGCAGTCCTTTTCTTTCACTCAGAAAAAAGTACGTAGTAGATCTATGCACTTTTTCTCGACCTTTTCTAAGGAGTCTACGCATTTTTCGAAATTTGAGTTAGCAACACTGATCACAAGACTCCTAGTTGTTATTCTGAACATTTTCACGACACGAACTAGAGTTTTGCTTCATCCTATCTCGAACATAAGGTGGTATAAACAATCGGTCGACTTCCATAAACAATAGACATAGAATATGAATGAGTTATATGCAAACAAACAGCTTTCGTCATGAAGCAAGAAAAAGTTTTCCGCGCCCTGATGGAGTAGTAATCAAAACATTCTATGGGTGCCGGCTGAGATACAATTTTGTAGCTCACACACACATTCACACTTTTCCTTCAAATAGTCGTTCATGGCGTGTGACATGGACATCACCTCTGTCATTAAATATTACAAATAAAATATTACATTAACAAAATGGGCAGTGAAATTATGCAGAAACCATGCCGCAAGCAAAAGTACAAAGTTTTCTGGTATCACATTTTTCTGGTAAGTAATAAACCGCTTGGTTTTTACAATTTTCGTGGTCAAATTTTTAGTAGAAAATATTGTTGTTGATTTTTAGTGATGTGAAGTAGTCGATAAAAAATAATATAGAATCGAATCGTCAGCTTATTATTATTTTATTTCATTTATTTATCGCAGTTTTCTAAAAGATTCTAAGAACTGTAAGATTTTTGTGCTTCAGAGTCAGACAGACCATACTGAAGGAAGTATTGGTGTTTTATTAATTTCAGCATTAGCTCTATATCTAAATAATATATTTTCTTACTTACAGGTTCATGAACAAAAAGTGCTTCCTCAGCTCAGATTACGAACTCAACTAAATATTATGTCAATATTAATGATGATTTACGAGAAAAAACAGCTGGTCAAAAGCTATTCTAAACGTAATGTAAATAGTTAAAATATAAATTAAAAATATTGTTTTAAAATTGGTGATGTATTTTTATTTGTATAATTAGTTCTCTATCTAGCTGTGCCCCCGACTTCGTTCACGTGTACTGCAGGATATTTCATCATCAACACTATCGACATTTAGTCGTCCATTGCTGGATATAGGCTTCTCCAATACCCAAAAGACACGAATTCAAAAGACATTACACCATACAAATGACTGAAGGACAACGTGACTATCCGCAACCCAGTGAAATGTGGATATACACACCGACCGCGACGGCTCAAAAACGGACACGGGCACTGGATCCGGGGTCTTCTCGGAGGACCTAAACATAAATATAAGCGTAACTCTAGGCCCCCACAACTCAATCTTCCAAACTTGGGTGCACTGGATCGCGATGTCTCGGGCCATGACATCAGAATCCTGTCCGATAGCGCGGCGGTGCTACATGCACTGAACAGTAAAACTATAAGTTCAGCCCTGATTTACGAATGTTACGAGACACTCAACAGACTAGGAGAACACAATAGACTGACCTTACAATGGGTAAAGGGACACAGTGGCTCAAGGGGAAACGACGCTGCGGACGAGCTGGCAAAGCTGGCTGAGGAAACGACCGCGCATGTGCTGCATGATATTGACAAATATTAGATTCAGGACTATAAGTGACGTTAAAAGCCTTCCAAAAATGTTTGAGAAGCCACATCTAGTGGCAAAATTTATGGAAGAGCTGGGCTGGTTCTCCCCCTGACAAGTGGAACCTCACGCAAAAGGGACCTAACTAGAAAGGTCTGATTGCGGAAAACAGCCCGTATACAAGTACAAGTAGGCTTCTCCAATAGCACGCCACTGAACTTGGTCCCCCGCTCTGCACCTCCAACAGCTACTAGTCACTTTGCGAAAGTCGTCACTCCAAGTATTTGGAGGACTTTCTACGCTACATTATTTGCTAAGGCATGATCTCCACTTAAAATTTGACATGATCCATGCAATTTAGGTAAGTATATTTAATTCCGATAGGTGATAGATTTCATCCTCACCACCTGGATGTCTGATCTTGAACTAAAATAAATACCCCTGAACAATAAAATATAAGTAAATAATCGATAAATATACGTTACGCTTCATACCACATCACATCACTATTTTCAAATTCAGCAACCATGAAGTTCCTTGTTTTTTACATGCCAATAAAGACAAATAAATGTCGTACTTTATTGATATTTTGTTTTTAATTGGTTATGTCATAACATGAATGTCTCTATCTTTTTCTAACGTAACGTATATGAAAATATGTGATAGAGATAAAAGACAAACCCTGTCTCCCGCTTCCACCTACCCTCCCACCCCTCTGAGCGGCCGCATTGGTTTCGATACAAAATAGGCATGATTATTACTCCATCTGGGCGGGGAATTTTTTTTTCCTCCATGGCTTTCGTATTTCGCCACATACCGCAGTTACGAGCCAGTGTGTCGGGAAGTTTAGTTACCTATTTCCTCATCGTACACGTGTTCGTGTTTTAGATATTTGTTTATTTATTGAATTATCTTGTATCTTGTTAACTTAATTGGATATCTTTTTTTTTTTGAGCCTACACTTTCCCACTGCGGGGCAAAGGCCTCGTCTACCTTTCTTCCATTGATTGAGATACGTAGTTATGCTAGCCATTCATATAAGAATCAAAGATTAATCTTATAAAACCATGTTTTTTATTTCAAAATATTAGGATATTTCATAGAATTATCTGCCCCTTTTCCGGACACTATCTATCCATAATTCATTCTAAGCTTGATGTGTGTATGTGGAGGTTAACTGATAGAGATAATTATTAAACGGTAAAACACACTTAAAAAGTTACTTTTTTGACGTGATAACGTCTTGTAAATTGATGAACACCGGCAGCACTCACAAAAAAGTATGACGTCATCGCGTTCCGCTTAAGTTCCGGGAACGTGAGGGGTTATCATATTATCGAAAAATATATCTACTTATTAGCTGTCCCGGCAAACGTTGTTTTGCCATTTACATAAATAAATATAATTGAAAAATAAAGGAAAAATATATATAAAAAGAAAAAATATAAAGGAAATAAAAAAAACTAGAATGGTGTTCGATTCTCAGACCTAACGAATACACACAAATCGCTTCAGCCGTTTAGGTGGAGTTTAGTAATTAACACCGTTGCTATGGCTACCATCAATGTTTTCTTATGATGTTATCACGTAAAATTATCGCCCGTAAACCGACTTTGGAGACAAATAACTATTTTTTTATCATCAATAATTGATAAAACATAAAAAGTAGGTTTCTTATTACCCGCGACGGAACCAGAGGACGGTATATTATGCATTTAGGGTGAGAGAGTGTTTGCACCCAAATGTTACCATTTTGACTGATTGACTGATATATTATCAACGCGCATCTTAGGAGGAAAGGGTACCGGGGGCTCTCTCCATACAAACGTAGTCGACTGTTTCCTTCCTGGATAATGACACTAGAGCAAATATTGTTGGTGCATAAAACTTATAACTGCCATGACCATTGACCATGCCCCTATTTATTGTTTTTATTTTTATTTTTTAATCTTAATTTCTATGATTATTAGAAATGAAAAAAAAAACCAAGACATAGTAGCATAGTGACATAGTTTTTTTTTCCTCCTTAATTTCTATGGTAAATATAAAATGAAAAAACAAAACAAAAAATAGGGGCATAGTCATGGCAGTTATAGGTTTTATGGCACAAAAATATTTGTGCTAGTGTCATTATCCAGGGAGGAAACAGTCGACTACGTTTGTATGGAGAGAGCGCAGCTACCCTTTCACCTTAAATCGTTGGTCTTAGAGAAATCCACTTAGAAATAGTTTTTTTTAATTAAGTAAGGAGGTCAAATGAGGGGTTGCATTTGTTCGCCTGCGTGGTCTGTAGACGTCATCTCTACTCATGTGCTGTAGACCACGCAGGCGCCAGCAGCGCCAGCAAGCCAGGCGCATAAGCTAGTTAATATTTATAGGAAAGACGGACAAGAAAGTGATCTTATAAGGGTTCCTTTTTTACGTTTTGAGGTACGGAACCCAAAACAAGTAAAGTATAGCATAATTTTATTACTCCCATCATGGATTGGTAGAAAATGTATATCGATCAATGTTAGACCAGGCTGATATAGACTGCAAGCACTGGGGCATTTATTTTTAACTGGGGTTGAGGCTTGGTTCACTCGTCCATCAAGTTTAATGTGCATTTAACTCATTCTATCGAGTAAATACATATCGGGAGTTCTTTATTATTAGCACTATAAAACATTCTAGTGCTATTCCAACTCAAAGCTAGAATCGCATCGTATCTTTTCAAGCATATTAAATGTAGAGATCGGAAAGGGTACAATAAAATTGATTATGAATTCTTATTTCGTAGGTTTTATGTTGTTTGTGATGTGTTTTCGTTTAGAAACATCTATCTTCATACATATAAAATGCTTTATCCTGAACGACTGATGAATCAACGCACAGCATAAACTGCTGGTCGTAGAGACCTGAAACTTGGAGGATGTGTTCTTTGTATGACGTAGGCATCCGATAAGAAAAGATTTTCCGACATTCTACCCCTAAGGAGGTGAAAGAGGGGGGCAAAGTTTGTATGAGACAACGTGATTCCTTAATCCACTTTCGACCTTTAAGCGTACGAAGTCGGTGGCAAAAGCTAGTCTGTACATATAAAATGCTTTGTCCTGAACGACAGACTGACTGACGACTGACGGATCAACGCACAGCCTAAACTGCTGCGTAGAGACCCGAAACTTGGAGGATGTGTTCTTTGTATGACGTAGGCATCCGATAAGAAAATATTTTCCGACATTCTACCCCTTAGGGGGGTGAAAAAAGGGGACAAAGTTTGTATGAGACAACGTGATTCCTTAATCCACTTTCGACTTTCACGCGTACGAAGCCGCTGGCAAAAGCTAGTCAATACATATAAAATGCTTTGTCCTACTGACTGACTGATGACTGACGGATCAATGCACAGCGTAAACTGCTGATCGTAGAGACCTGAAACTTGGAGGATGTGTTCTTTGTACGACGTAGGCATCCGATAAGAAAAGATTTTCCGACATTCTAACCCTACGGGGGTGAAAAAGGGGGGTAAAGTTTGTATAAGACAACGTGATTCTTTGATCCAATCTTATTAGAAGCATTCCCTACTTCTACGCAGACGAAGTCCTATATATTATTAGTTTATCTAGCTGCAATATTTAGATGTAATGTGTAACGCAGGTGCAGGGAGGTGAGAGGCAGCGCGTGCGGGCGAGATGGCTGCGCCGGCCAGCTGATAGCATGCGGGCGGCGGCGCGCCGGCCCGCCCCGACCTAGCCGATCGCACCACGAGCGCCACATTTACGGGTAAGATCGCCAATACCAATACCAAACTATATCACTGAAATATAAAGACTGCTACGGCAACTGTAAGAAATAGTGCCCATACAAATATGCCATGCTCCACCGATCGTTATAAAAAATGAAGCCGTTGTTTTTTTTTTTGCGTAGTCGTCTTCTAAACCGGCTAAGAGGGGTTGCACACTAACTAGAAATCCATCTTACGACTGATGAATACGCCGCTCTATGAACGCCGTCAACGCAGCGTCGAACGCCTAATATGTATGTGCTCTTTATCTTTTATATTGATTTGTTTTGTGTTCCTTTTGTGCCCCCGTATTACTCGAGAAAAGGCCCTCGATTGGAGAGTTTAGTTATTTATAGATTTGTTCTATTGATTACATCGTCCCAGATGGGTAGTTATCCAAAGAGATATTTATGATCTTGAGCTTAACCGGTTTTCGACATATGACAGATTGTTCTAATTCACAAACTCGGTTACAAGGGTCGTGGGATATCGAATTATAGCCGCAAACTTAGGTCCCGCCCGAAGAGCCCGAAATGTCAATATAGGTATACTTTAGGGAGCCTTTATCGTTACCATCACTTTTGTTAATACAATAAAGTCGCTTTCGGGACTTTATAATCAATTCAAAACTTTGCACATTAAATATATCGGTTGGCCGGGGTTATTATTAGCTGTACTTATCTTAATGTAAACGCTTATCTCGAGAACCATCTTGTATTTAGTGTTATACTTTGTCTAATTAGGGGCATAATTGAAATTTCTAAAAGTAGGGATAAGGCTCTGTACACACCGATAGGACCACGCGAACCACGTACGGTCGGCTGCATAATTACAGACCCACCGTAGAGCTCTAAAACAGCAGTTATAAGAATGTTTTCAACACAAGCAAGATTCTAGGCACCTGCTTTAGTTGAAGTTTAAAGTCTTCTAACTCATCCAATTTATCAAACAAAAAATATCCAAACTCAAAATTTTTGAACTCTACCGGGGGCTGCAATTATGCAGGCGACTGTACCTACATATTACCCGTGCCAGTTTATATGAAGCTTTATATATGTGCGTTATCTTACTATCCTACTAATATTGTGAACGTTTGTGTGTTTGTGTGTATGTGTTACTTGTTACTCCTTCATGCAAAAACCGATTGCAATCCGATTGCCCAAAGGCGTATGAAGCGTTGCGATCGGTGTGTACTTAAGAGTGTCAAGTACTAACACAAACCTCATTGTTTGGTTTAATAGTACTTTTTTAGCTATAATATGTTTTTGTTAATATTTAAGTAATAAATAAAAAAAAAAAAAAAAAAAAAAAAAAAAAAAAAAAAACAAAAAAACAAAAATCCTCAGTACGTAGTAGATGGAATAAAGATACCTGAAATAATATATAGGTTACTTTTAATGAAATTTAAATATAATGAAATTTGACATTAGCAATTTATTAACTCTGACATTTTAATAAACTTTTAATTTTAATTATTATTTTACGTATTAAAATAATAATGTAATTTGATTAGACTTTCTTTGCAGGCCCTTGTGGTAGAATATGGAGAATCTGATTTTAATTATAAAACCATTGTTACCCATATTTCGTGCAAATAAATTAGTAAAAAATAGTTTAAGAGTCAGAGTTCCACCTACTGAGACTGTAAGTTTAACAATAAAGATATTATATTTATTTATTTTATTTAAATAAATTAAATTAAATTTTTATCCCGATATTCCAACGGGATCGGGACTTACGCGGGTAAAACAGCGGGGTGCAGCCACAACTATCTTCTTTGGTCAATGTCGACACTCAAAGAGTCAGTAGAATCCTCTATTAGGGAGGATAATAGTGATTAAGTAGATACCAGTTAATAACCTCATAATGAACAAGTATATGATAGAGATAATTGACATAATCTCTCCGTGGTACACATATTACTTAGACATAAACAACTACTGGCCGAAACATAAAGTATAGTACCGTACCTACAATTTGTTCGAGCTCAAGGCTCAAGGGAAATTGTCACAAGGCTCCGAGTATACATTGAACATTTTACATGTTTGTAGATATATGTTGTGTTAACACAACCTTCTCTCCACTCGATAAAAATAAAACACAGGCCCGTCGGACCTCCGGGGAAATTTTACCGATCATTTGTGTCAGTGAACTTATCTCAATACACGTGTATATTTAATTTTAACTATATTTACTGACGTTAATTTGTAACTGAAAATTGAGTTCTAAATTAGTTACAACGGAGAAGATACCTAACCATACCGTAACCGATCGCACCTTCCCAGCAGTCCAAACAAACGACAAAGAGCGGTGTGAAATTGTAGCTCAATTTCAGCTCATATTATACCTAAAGTCAGCGTAGTCCATAACGTTAAACTTTAATACGCAGAGAATCGATGCAAGATACATATTTGAGGTTCAAATATTCCACGTAAAGGAACTTTAGCAAGCCAACTAAGTACCAACATAAACGTAAACCCCCAGCCGAAACAAATACTTGTCTTAGAAGACCAAATATTTGCAAGGAACCAGGAATTGCAATGGAGCCCTTTGCATGTAAAGTACTTGACGACTGCAACGCCCGAGTTGACTGAATCTATAGGAAGAGGCCGTTTCTACAGTCTAGTACATGTACTATTATGTATTCTGTGTTTCTAGAACATAATAAATTAATAGATATTCTACGACTCTTTAGATATATTACAGAATTAAATGAATAAGTATCTACTTAATTAAATTATAAGCTCCGTACGGAATGGCACGAATCACGGTTTCCCAAAATGAAATTACGTAGTTTCTGTTTTTTATGGGTAGCGCGACCGATTGGTTCAGAGCCTTATTTAACGATTAATTAATTATCTTGAAAGCACGACTACCGCGTAATTTCCAAAAGTTTTCTTTCATTGAGCTAGGGCTGATACCTTATAAACGCACATCAAAAGGCTGTGCTTATTAATTTTTCTCATGAAACGGCTCATGATCTAATTATTATCTGAGGAGTTTCGTGAAATTGTTTGCGTAACTAGAGAAGTTTGAAATATTTCCCTAGATTGCATGAAGTCCAAATATAGTTCCCATTTGTTATTTTTGTGTTATCTAGGACTAATTGTATTTAGATTGTGTGAAAACCAGTTTTATGTGCTTGTGTGTGTAATTTTATGAGGAAAACGAAGTAATTGAGTAAAATTGAATATATATATTTTCATTTACTAATATTTTTGGTCCATAACGTTTGTCTAACTAGTCCAAAAACTAGCGTCAAAAATACTATAAAATCGAAATCGTATAATCACGAGTATGTATGCGGTGTTTGATTACCTAGATATGTTTCAAATGGTAGCTAATATAGGTTAAAAAATCTATTCCAAAAATCGAATGATGCAGTTATATTTTTTGTAGTATCGGGCAGGCCACTCGTTTTTTCAGTTTTTCGCTATCTCGTATAGTTAATATAATCACATTGTAAGTATGTTACAAACAACAATATTTGAAAGAACATGAGAGTAAATTTTAATTTCTCAGTAAAACAATTAAACTTAATCCGCTTTCCGCGTTGTTTGTAAAGGACTTAAGATGATAATGCGAGTGTAAATATATTTTCAACCCTTCTATTTAATAGTATCTGAAGTGGGATCTTGTTCAGGTAATTTCCAGTTGATTGATTTACGTTAAATATTTATTTAATAATAACGATTCCCGTCAGTATTTTTCGAGGCTTCTCTCTGCTTTAAAAATTAACTTAGTTCCGTTTCGATCGTGTTTTGTTTTAGTTCAGATCGTCTTTTGCTTCCGTTTCGATTGTCTTTTGTTTTAGTTAATATCGCCTTTTGTTTTCATCGTCTTTTGTTTTAGTTAAGATCATATTTTGTTTTTTTTTTCGATAGTGTTCTGTCTCGAAATAGTTGGACCACCACCCTGCACTCGGGCCACCAACTACGGGTCGTGGTTAAACTTTTTAAATAGTTTGACAAATTAGTTAGACCACCACCCCGAACTCGTATAAACTTACCTTTATTTTACCAACTTTAGTTTTGTGGCTTAACTAATATACGAAAGAATATTTTTATAATATTTAATTCACGGAACAACGATCTCACATTTCATAATACGAGCTCTCGAAGTAAAGTTTCAAGAGTCATTGTTGGAAAATTCCTATGAAAACGTTATGATATTGACGTTTATCCTCAAATGCATCGTACAATACATTTTAATAAACTTTCTGTTGCAAAAGTATTACCGCGAAAATGGAAAATATGCGGACAAAATAATATTATTCTGCGTATTTCTTTATTGCTTCTGAAATGATACTTGAATGAAAGAGCTCGTAGTAATAACGTCATAACGATTGTTCAATATAAACTGTACCTTCATGAAATAATTATATTACACTTATATTACTTCTTTGTGTATTATTTAAGGGTTTATAAATTATATTCCTTTTATAATGCTTAGATGATAAAAGGAGACTTTGTCACGCGTTTGAAATGGTTCGTTCTCACTAGTTTCATGGTGCTCTGATGTTTTATTTTAAAGGTAAATAAAGGCCTACCAAATTCAATTGTATTTCAATATTTTAAGAAAAATTACCGAGTGAAATTTGACGCTATTTTTTTATCCATGACTCTAGAACATAATTTTCCAACTAAGCTTTGAAACTCTCTCAAAAATGTTGTTAGTGGTATTTATGAAGTAACAATTTATTGGAAAATGTCACACTTTTTACAAAAATCTTTTTGCAAAGAAAAATAATTGAGGGCGGTACAAAATACCCTTGGAACAGAATAAATGGTAAAGGAATTTGAAAATTTACAGATAAACAATTTTAAGGAAATTCCGACACCGAAACGAAAACAATGGTAGGTAGTCTTAAAACAAAATAAGATAATTAAGAGGAGCGACCCAATCATTAAGGACGCTCTGAAGGCCTTTCGAAATGTTATCCGAAATAGAACGCACTTAATTTGTGAACTCTTGAAATTAGAGCATAACGTATAAAGTCTACGAGTAATTTTGTTTGTACCATTAAATATTTTCAAGATGCCGCATCACGACATTTTAAATTTTTCTTATATAAATATAAACTCAGCGTACAAGCTGCACAAGACAGATTTGATCAAAGCATCTACTACTATAGAACATAATTATTTGAAAATTTTAACAAATAGCTGCTTTGTGCAAGAATTAGTAACTTCAAAAATTAAGAAAGCGCAACTTACCCACTGCTTAACTAATTGAGCAGTTGAGCAGTAGGACATAGTTTGTATTACTGAACATTTTATGCAGTATACCTCTGGAAAATGCGTTAGTTAATTTTTAAGATAACATGTTTTTTTAAATAATTGTTTCAAACCTATTGAGATTTCTGAATTGGTTAGTTTTTGTATTTTTCGTAAAAACATTTTGACAACCGTGAAAGGATATCTTTATAAAAGGTAGTTTAAAGCGAGTTATTACTCAGCTCGAAGGTGAGACGCGCGGTTTTAATGATTCCAAAAAGGGGACATACGCTCCGAGCCGATGGTGCGCGCAGCGTGCCTCATAAACTTCGCCATGTTTACGAGTTTACGAGAATACAAGCCTTGTCTCTCTTTCGGTACAGTCAGCCTCATAGTGTGTATTTCCTTTAAATTATAATTTTTTAAAAATTAAAATAAATGATTAGACACTTAATTAAAAACAACAAACAAACATAAAAAACACCCGAATTCAGAACCTCTTTTTTGCAGTCAGATAATAGTTAACACTACTACTATTAAACTTTTAAAAATTCACACGATTTTGTGTTCATATAGTATTTATTTTCCCGTCAGGTCTTAATCGCGTATAATTTTTGATTAAAAAAGGATATTATTATGGCTATTATTATAATACAACACCACTCAATTGTTCGAATCGACTAAGTAAAAGTCGACTAAGTTTTAAACAAAAACTAAATATTTCTTTTTATATTGTTATTCCTAATTACGTTCTATTCTTTACTCATGTGGCCTAAGTACCTACCTAAGTATTTATGGGACATGCTCAGTACCTATTGGCTATATTTAATTGATTTCCATCGATTTGTAAAATTGGCGGTGACTGTACATTTTCACTCGTAAAATGGAAATAGACCAACCTTCATTATGCGTGTTACCAAATGCCTTTTTCAGAATTGTCCCCGTTTTAATTGCGTATGCGTCGTGTTACTGTTGTAATGTGTTTCAATATTTATGTACACATATGTATAGCCTATAGCGAAAATAATTGTTAGGTAGAAACCAAACGCAGACTTTATTTATTGGTTTTGTAGGTGTAAAGTTCGGATGGCTCTTGCGTTTAAGGGATTACACGTTTTTTGTCTTTTTACATATTTCGCCTTTCACGTTTTTGGTGTTATGCGTCAAAACCTGTAAATTTGTCGTCTTTTTTTTAGGTTCCGTAGTCACCAAGGAACCCTTATAGTTGCGGCCGTGGCTTACCTCAGAGATTATTAGTAGGGACTAGATAACTACATGGTATAAGTAAACACACGACAAAGTGTTATACGAGTATGTGGCAGTAAAGATTTATAATTTTATAATCTTTACTTTATATGAAACAGTAAACATTAGATTCAATTTGGTCTAAGTTCTGTGTACGATAATCAAATCAAATCAAATCAAATCAAATCAAAATTTTTTATTTCTTTGGATGTATAATACCTTAGTTTAGAATATAGTTTAGAATATATAATGTATAATGACTGTAGCAGCATCTTATATATTTTGGACTTTGATTGATAAATTTTTCGCATCTATCCGATAGTGTGGGGTGTCGTTGGATAGGTCGTTCAAAGATATTGTGGGTGAGCAAAAATATTTTTTTTATTCAGGAACCCGCTTCCGAAATATTAAACATTAGTCATTTTTAATTTAACAAGTCAAGTATTAAACAAAAAACTTTTCTAAATCTCATACGGAATCCTACATTGCGTGTCGCCCATAGGCCTTGGTCAGTTTTTTAATATAAAATTGTCCCAAGCTCTATGGTGACAGTTCCAAATTAACATTGAAAAGATTTGTTAATTAACGTACCTACCACATTGCGTCGCCGTCACTTGGGTCATGCGAGTAGTGACACTGGTTTGTTATCAACCTTATTTATAACAGTTTTTTAATATAAAATTATCTCAGGCTCTACGGTGACAGTTCCAAATTAACATTGGAAAGATTTGTTAATTAACGTACCACATTGCGTCCTGTCGCGCGTCGCTTGGGTCATGCGAGTAGTGACACTGGTTTGTTATCAACCTTATTTATAACAGTTTTTTTAATATAAAATTGTCCCAAGCTCTACGGTGACAGTTCCAAATTAACATTGAAATGATTTGTTAATTAACGTACCACATTGCGTCGCCGTCACTTGGGTCATGCGAGTAGTGACACTGGTTTGTTATCAACCTTATTTATAACAGTTTTTTAATATAAAATTGTCCCAAGCTCTACGGTGACAGTTCCAAATTAACATTGAAATGATTTGTTAATTAACGTACCACATTGCGTCGCCGTCACTTGGGTCATGCGAGTAGTGACACTGGTTTGTTATCAACCTTATTTATAACAGTTTTTTAATATAAAATTGTCACAAGCTCTACGGTGACAGTTCCAAATTAACATTGAAAAGATTTGTTAATTAACGTACCACATTGCGTCGCCGTCACTTGGGTCATGCGAGTAGTGACACTGGTTTGTTATCAACCTTATTTATAACAGTTTTTTAATATAAAATTGTCCCAAGCTCTATGGTGACAGTTCCAAATTAACATTGATAAGATTTGTTAATTAACGTACCACATTGCGTCGCCGTCACTTGGGTCATGCGAGTAGTGACACTGGTTTGTTATCAACCTTATTAATAATACATATATTTGTAGACGGGTTAACTGAGGATTGTGTAAAAATGTCGGCGCTCGTCGTTGATCGCGGTCCCTTTGTCAGTTGACCCCTTTCACACGGTGCGTCTCTCGGGGCACGGAGGGTAAAAGGGTACGATAAAATCAAGACAAAAACTATGTCAATACTATAAATATTGTATCAAATAATTATTCCTACATCCTTGTCTCTGCATTTCGTAGGACTCGTTTTGTTCTTACTTAAATATGCATGAGTTTTGGATATCTCTTCACTTTTTTATGAGTTGATGAAACAGTTTGTAAAAGATACATCCGTGTACCTTTGGGTAGAAAAAAGGAGTTATTTTACTTTTTTTTTTTTCAATATTTGTATTAAGTGGATAGGTAGGTACATACGTACCTACACCACTTTACTCTCTGTTCTAGTCTAGTGGTAGATACCTCGACTTTTATTCCGAGGGTCATGGGGTTGAATCCTGCGACTGGCCGTGCACCAATGGAATTTTCTAATAAAAAACCAAAGTCCGTTAAACCCAAGATAACTTTGTCTCCGATTTGAGTGAGTTTTGGATATTTTTAAAACGGAGTAAAAGAAGAAGAAGAGCGCATATCCCATATAGGCGCTCTTCTTCTTCTTTTACCATGCTTTTACAGTGAAAGGAAAACATCGTGATGACATCCATAGCTTAGTTGGCTCCAGACGTATTGACAAGTTCTTTCCTCTGAACATGGTCTAGTTAATTGATAGGGTAATGGTTTAGGTTTTGCTTAAGCCTATTCCATCTAATAAATGCCCCTGGCACTACAGCGCCTCGAATAGCTTGTATTAAAGTTGCTGGCGCTGTAAAATGATCTAGCTTAGAACTGACCTTTAGAAATGCGATGTTTAAAACTTATTAGATTTAAATTACTCGATTCTCACCTCAGACAATGTATTTATGCTTAGATATTTGTCTGTGGTCTGGTTGTGTCTATGTATTATAAGTATATCACACATAGTATAAAACAAAGTCACTTTTCGCCGTCCCTATGTCCCTTTGTATGCTTAGATCTTTAAAACTACGCAACGGATTTTGATGCGGTTTTTTAATAGATAGAGTGATTCAAGAGGAAGGTTTATATGTATAATACATGCATAATATAGCCGTGCGAAGCCGGAGCGGGTCGCTAGTATATATATAAACTAGCTGCCCTCCGCGGTTTCACCCGCGTAACTCCCGATCCCGTGGGAATATCGGGATGTAAGCTATCCTATCTCTCAAGTTGGATCGAACTGCACATGGTGTGCGAATTTTATTATAATCGGTTAAGTGGTTTAGGAGTCCATTGAGGACAAACATTGTGACACGAGATTTATATATATTAAGAAGATTTAGGAAAGAAAAGTATATAAGTAGTATATCCGTTGTCACCCGTAACACAAGTCTAGTTATTTAGTTTGGGGCTAGATGGCGATGTGTGGAATGCCCTGCAATATTAATTTATTTTATACTAGCGACCCATCCGGGTTCGTACGGCTATGCATGTATTATACAAATAAACCTTTCTCTTGAATCACTCTATCTATTAAAAAACCGCATCAAAATCCGTTGCGTAGTTTTAAAGACTTAAGTATACATAGGGATATAGGGACATAAGGACAGATAAAGTGACTTTATTTTATACTATGTAGTGATAGTGAAGTGATAATTATGTACCTACGTCACATGAGTAGAGAAGTACGTAGTATATCGAATAGTTTCCCGTATACTATGATCGTTTGCAATATTAATAAAGCCATGAATTAATAAGATTAAGGGCAACATCTAACTAAATAAATATTTATGAAGCAATATTCAGAACATGCGCTACGCTTCAGATTTATATAATTTTCGTAGCAAGCGCTACGCAGCTACAATATCATCTACGAACACGCTACGGTACGTGCTACGGAATTTACATGCATTTCCTTATCTCAGAGAGCAGAAGTGATGAGATTGTTATCTTCACACCGTGAATACTAAATCTCTGTACAGTATGCGTCATAAGTACACTATCAATTTGCGATATATAAATATACATGGTTATTGGTAATTATACTAGCAAGCCGCTGAGGGCTACTTCTGTACACCTAAACAAACAAATTTTATTCTACGACTTTTGGAAATTCGAAAAAAATAATGAAAATTTTGAGGTTATGTAAATTCGAAAAACAATTGATTTTTTAAAACAAATGTCATTCAGACCAAGAACAGTAGATAAAACTTACAAAATAAGTAAAATTTTAAGGTTACTGACCTCTCCGTGTAATATACAGCTGATTTTCAGGTCAACCTACCCTCAACATTTTCGAAAAAATGTTCGATTTCCAAAAGTCGTAGAACAAAAGTTGTTTGTTTAGGTGCCCAGAAGTAGCCGTCAACGGCTTGCTAGTATAATTTCCAATAACCCTGTATATATAGCTGCGCTCTGCGGTTTCACTATCGTAACTCCCGATGGGAATATCGGGATAAATTAAGTTGTAAGCTATCCTATCTTTCAAGTTGGATCAAACTGCACACGGTGTGCAAATTTGATTAAAATAGTTTAGGAGTCCATCGCGCATAAACAACGTGACACGTAATTTATATATATTAGAAAATAGTCCTCCTTATCGATTTCGGTAACGGCGACCCAAATCCTAAATTATGAATCCTGCTTTCTCAGGTGGGCCCTGATGTGACTGGCCAGACCAAATTTGGTCCATATGTGGTAGGGTGTTTAATACTATAAACAAGTATTGGACTTACGACCTTCTTCTAATAGACGTTACAAACAAACATAAATACTTGAATTAAAAGTACTCAGTGTGATTATTATTTTTAACATGTTAGCGATGTATTTAGTTGGTCGAGTGGTAAATGCCGCCACCCGCAACACCAACCGACGTGGGTTCGATCCACAGGTTACGTTGTTATAATGTTCAAATAGTGCTGCGCAGGATTGTAAACGTATTACGGTGCCAGTGTACTTTTGAACGTTGATTGTACCTTGTTTCAAACAATACCACTTATCCTTAACGACTTTAATATTCCAAAACTCGGTCGCCGAAGACGCTAAGATACAATTATTAAACTAATATTACAATGGTAAGGTTTGTTTGTTTATTTGTTACTTCACTCGGAAATGATTGATAGGCTTTTGCTGTTCCAAATCGTAATCCGATATCTCCTTTGAATCGATGCTGTAAAAATGTTTTTGTTACACTTGGTAGCATTATTTTTATATCGATCGCAAATGCCGGTAGTGTTTTTTTTTACATATTTTTGATATTATGTAAAAAGAAGAACGACCTTCATGGAGGAGTTTAAAGGATGAAAAGCAGATGAAAAGTATTTTATAGCTAATTAAATCTATACTCATATTTAAACACTATATTATTATCACTATATATACTTACATTTTTTTTTACTCATATTTTAGCTGAAAAATTGTCATTGGTACGGAATTTGTCTATTGATCAAACAAGTGTAAAAAAAAACATTCTGGACTGAAATTTTTTAGGCAACCCATTGACAATATATTTATTGACCTATTTAGTTTGATATGAAATACTTTTTATCCATTAAACAGCTCGATGAAGGTCATTCTTAATAGGTTTTTATAGTCACTATCACTATCACTACATAGTATAAAATAAAGTCACTTTTCGCCGTCTCTATGTTCCTATGTATGC
This sequence comes from Idaea aversata, assembly GCA_907269075.1. Lineage (NCBI taxonomy): Eukaryota > Metazoa > Arthropoda > Insecta > Lepidoptera > Geometridae > Idaea > Idaea aversata. Next base: position 9,918,799 of record OU026084.1, read on the forward strand.
TTAGATCTTTAAAACTACGCAACGGATTTTGATGCGGTTTTTTTTAAATAGATAGAGTGATTAAAGAGGAAGGTTTTTGGATATAAAATACAGCCGTGCGAAGTCGGGGCGTTTAGTTATAAAAAATATTAGAATGTAAAATTATTTTTTACTTAAGTTGCATCAAAAAAATCATTCAAATTCTGAATTTGTACAATTAGTGACAGTTGACTTGCTTTAAAATAGATAGTTCTAGGAAGGTACCTATACCCGAATTCGTAAAGGTAAGCCGACAGAAATAGAATTGTATGAACCACTCGCTACTGGTAGATAGGTAGGTAGACATACATAGTAATGGTAGGCTTTGTCTCGGTCAGAGCGGTTGTGTCACACGTACGTTATACGTGACGTATTTTTAGGTATTCAATGATGTAGTACTGCAGATGTGTGTTACGGGCAACTTAAACGACTCGTAACGCACTCGGTAGTCGGCACGTGATCCGTGATAAACATGTTTATATAGGGTTACTAGATGTCCTGGCAAACGTTGTTTTACCATATACAAAAAAATGGAAAAATATAAAAATAGATGTTTGATTATCAGACCTAACACAAAAAAATTCATACAAATCAATTCTGTCTAATTCTGTCTGTTCACCTAAAGGTGAAGTTTGGCAACTAACACCGCGGCACGAGAATTTCATACAGGAAAAGTATTTATGTAGCGCACGTATGTTTTAAGCACATTAAAATAAAAAATATTGTTTTTTTTTATTTTGGAGCTAACTCAAAAACTCTCAGAGCTATAACCATTTAAGTGTTTAATAACAAAACGACGAAGTCCATGGACACAATACTAGCGCCAACGAGTTTAATAGCGCGCTCTAAATGAAGGTAGGTACCTACGCGTCACTGTGTGTATCAATACTGAGATACCCAATAATTTAGAAATTGCAGTAAGTTTTTCACATTAAGTTTTGGTTTTTTTTTTGTTTTTTTTTTTTGCGTAAATGTGCTCCACTGCCGACATATATTCAGCAGAAAAAAAATGTGCACTACAAAAATACTTTTCCTGTATATTACTAGTTGTCGCGGCAAACATTGTTTTACCATTAAAAAAAAATGTTGGTCAATTCTCAGACCTAACGAATACACACAAAAAAATTCATACAAATCGGTTCAGCCGTATAGGTGGCGTTTGGCAACTATAACTATTATACAGGGTTATTGGAAATTATACTAGCAAGCCGTTGAGGGCTACTTCTGTGCATCCTAACAAACAACTTTTGTTCTACGACTTTCGGAATTTCGAAAAAAAAAAAAATGAAAATTTTGATGTTAGGTTTACCTAAAAATCAGCTGATCCTTACACGGAGAGGTCATTAACCTTAAAATTTTACTTATTTTTATGTTTTATGTACTGTACTTAGTCGTGACCTTTGTTTTAAAAATCAGCTGTTTTTCGAATTTACATAACCTCAAAATTTTTTTTTTTTTTTAATTTCCAAAAGTCTTAGAACAAAAGTTGTTTGTTAAGGTGTACAGAAGTAGCCCTCAACGGCTTGCTAGTATAATTTCCAATAACCCTGTATATAATACGAAAATGTTATATATAATAGGGATAGAGATTGTTAAAACCCTCCCTACTCATGTGGCAATACTTCAAACAAAAAAATACTTGTTTGCAAGGAAGAGAAAGTTAAGTGCTTGAGGTTTCTATATTTGTAATGGCGTCAGATGCTAATGAAGAAAATGAATTAAAAAAAACTGGTTGCCTGTAAAGTCGGTATACGGGCGAAAGTTTTACGTGACAACAACTGTGCTCGAGTGGAAGGGACGCGTGCCTTTCACTTTTTATGTCTGTCTCTCTCGCTCTTAGGCGGGCTAACCATGCCCGCGTGCCTCTCACTCGCTCTCATTGTGAGCGCATAACGTCAGCGGAGCGTAACGCAGTTTCTTGAAGTGTCACCCGGCAAACCAATTTATAAAACGTTGTCACGTCAAAAATACTTGTTTGCAAGGAAGAGAAAGTTAAGTACTTGAGGTTTCTATATTTGTAATGGCGTCAGATGCTAATGAAGAAAATGAATAAAAAAAAATATTATCTACTTCATTTTTCGAAAAAAAAAAAAGTTGTACCTAATTATTGTAAGAGGTTTTTTAAACCTTTTAAAATAGTACTGGAAAACTGTCAAGAAGCCAATCGTATGGGCGGTCATAAGGTTCAGCGGCTAAGTAACACAAACTGTACTTACTTGCAAAAGTATAATGGAGTTTTTATTTGTTCAGTTTTAGTTTCTACGAACACCACATAATGTATGTACATTATTAACTTTTTTGATAATAAAAGTTAGTCAGTTTGTAAAGTAGGTAACTTTTCCGTTTGCTTTAGTTTATATGAGATTTGAGTTTTTGTCTAGGGACGAAATTGAAATACATTAAACACTTGCTTTGAATAGACTATAGAGCATACCTAAAATATTTGATATCCACTAGTTTGTGACAATAGGTAAAAAAAATTTAATTCATGTTTTTACTCGCCAATTGTTGGCGTTACGTTTTGATGGATAGGTCTTTTAAAAATAGGTATGGAATGAAAAAACCGTTTTTTGATCCTACGATCTGTTTCCAAAATTTAAAATAAAAAGTTACTTTCAGCTGAAAACGAATTTAAAAGAAAAACTATCACAGCTCAGAGACTTTAATAGTTAATAAGTAATTTATGATTAACTTATAAAATTCACTTTGAGAAACGAATAGCAAAATCTCGAACATATTTCTTGAAACTTACTTGAACTTCATTGGATTTTTAATAAAATCATAAAATCATCATTGCAAATTCATCCTTAGAAAAAAACTTGACGTAATAAATACCTAACTAATAGCTTCTTACTTTAATAACTTGTAGATGCTCTTAGTATTAAATAAATTTCAATCATAGAATATCTTGAAAGCTCATATCCGTTTAATTAAATGCCAGCGTAGCCAATCTACGGGTCAATCCTCTGAACCAGTGTTGCCAACCTCAGCATAGAGCTAAACTGTAGATATGCCAGAAAAAAACTGTAGAAAACTGTAAATATCAAATTAAAAAACAGTAAATCTACAGCTTAATCTTTTTATTATTTAATGATGGTAATAAATAGAATACATTTTAGAGAGGGAATTAAAAACAAGCAAAATCATGTGATTATCAAAGTTTTCATCAAATTAAATATCATAAGTCATAGAGATACATTATTTAAAATAAAATTAGTAATATTTAAAAGCTAGTAAGTATTGCAACACTTCAGGAAATGTGACCAGCTATTTTTGAGGAAGCTCATTTATAACAGCTTAAAAAGGTCCATCCATAACAAATAGATGGCGCCAGCATCTTGAGCAAAAAAACTGTAGATTTCGAGGTCTAAACTAAAAACTGAGATAATTTCCAAAAAACTGTAGATCTACAATTAAAACTGTAGGGTTGGCTACCCTGCTCTGAACTTAGTTTATAGGTAAAATATAGTATCAAAGTAACTTCTATTCAGTGCACCGACTCGTCCGAGCTAGATCGCTAACTGAGCGAAGTAAATACGGTTGACTAACTTTAACAAAATGTAGGTCTATCTCACTCATATGGTACCGAGACTGCGAGGCTAGGCTTTTACGGTGGTATCAAACATCCGGCATGCCAAATTCGAATATGTATTAGTTCGTCGTTTAAATTACCCAGCCATAAATCAAAATGTCACGTTTTTTTTGTAATTTGTAACAAAATGTAGGCTTATTTCACTTATATGAAATTATAAACAAAAGACCTATTTCACTAATTGGTACTGAGGCTGGGTTTTAAGGTGATATCAAAAATCGAGCTCACCAAATACGAATTCGTTTTAGGTTTCGTACAAATGACCCATGTTGCCCATGAATGTTAGAAATCTAAATGTCGCCTTTTTTTACATCTGCGGAACAATACCTTAATTACATAATAACTAATATAAAAATTATAAACAAAATGTAGATCTATTTCACTCTGGTACCGAGGATCCGGCCTGCCATATCGAAATTGTTTATATTTTTCATAAGACCCAGCAACAAATAAAACATAATTCTCAACTACTAAGAACTAAATTACAAACAAAATGTAGATCTATCTCACTCATATGGTACCAATACTACTTTGACGGTGGTATCAAACATCCGGCCTGCCAAATTCGAACATGTTTTAGTTCTTCGGATAAATGACCCAGCTAGAAAACAAAACGTCACTTTTTTTTGTAAACCATAACATAATTTTTCAATGACTTAAAACTAAATTAGCAACTATCCAAAATTTAAGAGTGATGAATAAATTGTTAATAATTGTAAATTACAGTTTTATTTCTATTTATGATAGTTTTAGTTAAGCTTTTAGCAGTTGAGAAATGATGTAATAGACTAGCAAATTACAAAATAACGTTGCATTTTGATTTATACTGTATTATTTATAACAAAAAAACTGATAAAAAATTAATTTTATAGTACCTAGGTAACATTTACTTTAATTGTTTATTGTACTGGTTCTTTTTGTAGACTATTTTTCTATTGCGGAAGTAACTTTCTTTACAAAATCCCCATTACGTATCTAAATGTAAGTTAGAACGAAACAAATCTCTTGAATTCCCCAAAGACTTCATCTAAAAGTTAATTAGTCACTACTCTCGAGGAAGGAAAGCGATATAAGCGTTGTCGTAGGAGGGTAGCAAATTAAATGCGGCGTAGGAAGATTTTCAGAAATAAACAATCGATAAGATCCTATTATTCTATTTCCTCTTCAATCAGTTCCGTCTGGAGATCGGTCGGGATAAGGAAGGGTGTTCCTTTCAAGTTAGCGTAAGTAAATAATAATATGTAGACAATAGATTGAGTGTTATACGCGCTCTCCGGTTCAATTTGAGTAGAGTGCGGCGGCGGTGGTGGGTCTTGCAATCAATAATTTCTCCCTCCTTTCAGACACAGTCGGAACGAGTAACTATTTTGAAACAATCTCAGAATTAGTCGTACATTAACCTAATCACTAAAGAGGTTCCTCTTAGTTTCTGTTTCTAATGGAAAATTTTCCTAAATGTAAACTTGTTCTCGATCAAGTAGATTCTAACTACTAGCTCTAAGATTAGTTTTCAGCAGCGTGCACTTAATGAAATGCATACAACATCTTTTGATTAATAATATAAGGGGATGGTAAAGGTAATTGGAATAGAAAATAAGTAATTCGATTTACTTGTTAAATATAAATTAGTTGCTGCTCGCGATCGGAAGCTTCAGATTAGTGAAGAGTAACTAATAGAATTCTATTTTAATATTTGAACCTGAATTATAATTTACTGGTTAGATTCCCTATTGATTAGATAGATAGATAAATTCTTTATTGTAAACACCAATATCAAATAATATTAATAATAAAATACAAAGCTTAAGTCTAAGTGTTACAAAGGGCGGCCTTATCGCTCAAAGCGATCTCTTCCAGGCAACCTTTAGATGGACAAGAAGTTGAGGAAGGTGAAGGGTAGGGTGTTCAAACTTAGGAAATAAAGTAAGATGCAAATAACAGCAAAAACATTCGATTCAGTAAGGTAAATAAATAATTTTATGAATAAAAAAATCTATGCTATATAAATTAATAATTGAGTCAGGCAAGCAATTTATTTTCTCAAAAGAACAAATTATTCGCAGTAGCTATATAATTTCACGGGAAAAGTTTAAATATAATTTTGAAATATAAGCCTGTCCTCGGCTCTAGGCTTTAATTTATATTTTAATCAACGCAGAGCTGGTCCGGATATGATTGATATCCGCTTTCGCTGCAATCCTGTAATCATTTTGACTTTCCTAACTAATAAAATTTGAGAGTCGATCGGGAACATCACACTCCTTAACTCCGTTACGCACGTTGGGTATCCACTATACTGAAGTTTTAAAGAACGAAGGCTTGAAGCGACTAGATCAAAACTACCGTTTCATTCGTACTAGCTAGACCCAACAGTGGCTTTATCTAACGGATTTCACCATGGATTGGTCTTAAATTGTTACAAAATAGAGTGTGAAGAAAACAGAAGGAATTCTGGGTGAAAATACAGCTGTCAGTAATAGTTTTTATTAATACGCAGCTGCTTTTTTATCTCTCTCCCACAGACACTTAATTTATTGTTGATAAAATCCTCAACAATAAATTAAGGACACAAATCAATTGCAGAAATCAGTAGAAGATATATCTGCCCTCCACCAAACGAAACGCCCAATGAAATGGCTCGAGTACGCGCGTATTAATACTCGGGCCGCGCTCGAAGGCTCGCGTCGAGTGACTCGATTTTATGGAAATCTCAATACTTTGGAGTCGCTCACAGCGCTCCAAATAACTCAACACGAGTCGGAATAACTATGGTCCTCTGTTTTGACAGCTCGATTAAGTAAGATCGAATGTGCACACGGGGCTTTATAAAAATCTCAATACTTTCAAGTCGCTCGAAACGCGCCAAATAGCCTGACGTGAGCCGTAATAACTGGTAACACTATTTTTTAATTACTTGAAGCTTGACAGTTCGATCAAGTAAGACTGAATGTGCGTACGCGGGGCTTTATGAAAATCTTTATATTTTCGAGTCACTCGGCACGGCAAAATAGCTCGACGTGAGACGTAATCAATTCACATTATTTTTAATTACTTGAAGCTCGACGGCTCGATCAAGCAAGACTGAATGTGCGTAAGTGGGGCTTTATGAAAATCTTAATACCTTCGAGTCACTCGAAGCGCGGCAAATGGCTCGACGTGAGCCGCAATAACTATGGTCCACACTATAGTTAATACTCGAAGCTCAACGACTCGATCAAGTAAGACCGAATGTGCGTACGGAGCTTTAAGCCGTCACTGCCGGTATAAACCGCGATTTATCATTTATCGCACGGTGAATCGCGTTGTGTGAATGAGCTTTAACCAGTAACAAACTTGACGTTTTTTGGCGAACATTTTCTCAAAAAGTTCTTTGTCTTGCATATAAATTCGCAGTTATTTTTTATAAGCCCGCGTTTTGCAAGTAGCATGTTCGTACATATCATTAAGTTCTTTTAACGGCTATTGGCGAAGTTCCAAAGAAGAAAATATACGAAATTTCGTTGTAACTAATCATACCATACTCCCTTGTCTTAGGTTTGCCTACACTGGGCAAATATATTTTCCTCTTTTTTGAGTAAGTAGTACTGGAACCACACTAGAGCTAAATGCTTCCTGATTACTAAAATTACTTTACTTACTTTGTCATTTATTCTATGTACGTACAGTCGGAATACCAATTAGCTGACCAAATATGCGAGTGAGCTCTGGGTCACGTGGGGTTCAGCTAATTGGTATTCCGACTGTAAATTTCTGCCACTCTGTTGTAGTTTTTCGGTGGCAGACTTTAATAATCTACACTAATATTATAAAGATGAAATAAACCAGTAGATAAGTCCTCGTTATTTTTCCAGGCAGCCAGCGTGGCCAAACCCTTAACTCCATATGTCTACTCTCTTAGAAGATATGAGAGCGTTAATGGTTTGAGTGGTTGAATAAATCATATTTCTATGTAAGAAAGATTTTTGTTTCAGTCATCCAAAAGAATAGGCCCCTTGATTTCCTTATGTATTTACTTAGTAGATAATTGTAATTTACGATGTACGAATACAATTTAATATGTCTGTTAAATATGGAAACTTATTTACCTTTCGTATCCATAGTAACAAAATTAAAAGGATGCCTAATATTTTGTGAATGATAACAAACCCAGAAGGATGTACAGTATTGTACAGATGTGTCATAAGCACACTATCAGTTTTCTACAATAATACTATAAACAAGTATTGGACTTACGACCTTCTTCTAATAGACGTTACACACAAAAATTAATACTTGAATTAAAAGTACTCAGTGTGATTATTACGAGTATTTTCAACATGTTAGCTATGTCTTTAGTTGGCCGAGTGGTATAAGCCGCCACCCGCTACACCAACCGACGTGGAACGATTTACAGGTTACGTTGTTATTATGTTCAAATAGTGATAGTGATGCACAGGATTGTAAACGTTACGGTGGCGGAGATTTTTGACCGTTGATTGTACCTACCTACTTTTTTGTATCATTCGGGCATCGAAAATTACGAATTCTAAAGACCTGATTGATTATGCACCATTATTTTTGTTATGATATGCAACCATATCCGAGAATACCGATGGGTCTTCTCGTTACTCAAACTATAGAATCTGTTACTTAAAAGACACGTTAGGGCTTTTATAGACGAATGGCATGCGAACGGCAACGCAGACAAGTCGTCATCGATGGACTAAGAGGCAATAATTTTTTTACGGAAATTGCTATAGGTGTATTGTGATCGTTTCGATCGTCTTTTTTTCGATCATCATTTGTTTTTTTTTCGATTGTTGTAGGGGAGTTACGATTTACCACTGACCTTTGCTCTCGAAGGTGTTCCCAGTGTTCTGGTCGATGGAGACGTGTCCGTTAACGATCCTTGTCCATCAAATCCATAGGGCGCTCGTATTCAATTTCCACCTCAGACGATGTGTCGAAGGTAAGGGGACCGAAGGTTAGCCACTTTTATATCCACACAAAATGTCTGTCGGAATAAAGATACACACGTGATGCGCGCCCCGGACCGGTACTACAACGGAGCTCGATTGATGTGCTCGCTCGAAGGTAGCGAAACGAAGACTGATGGTCGTGGTACGTTTGTTATTCAAACGGGATAATTGTATGACCTACCCTCAACTATAGATAAAAAAATAATCGAGCGAATATACTCTGTTTCTCTATGGAACAATCGCCATTTGTTTTTTACCTTCGTTATCGGAATATGTCATGTCCAGTTGCGAATCTGTCCAGTTTCTACCGAGATATCGCGATATTTGTTTCGCCACGAACAAATGTACGAAATCTGATCACACAAACTCCACACTGATCTTACGATGAACATTAAAAAAATCGTATGATTTGTCTACACCACGTCTACACAAGCCCTTTTGGCACATCAGAAGGCTAATTCTCGTAAATAACATTGTTCAAATTACATTTCAATATTATTTAGATTTCATTTTGATCACAAATAATACCCTTACATTTTTTTCAATCGGAATGATATTGAAATGTAATTGAATGAACAATGCTGTTTACGAGGATTAGCCTTCTGCAGGCTGATTCTTGTAAATAACATTGTAGCCCAAAATACCCTCAAACTCCGCTTTTTGACAAAAAAAACTGACTTTGAGGTATTTTTTGTAATCGAAATGATGTTGAAATGTAATTTGAACAATGTTATTTACAAGAATTGGCCTTCTGATAATATTCTTTTAAGGGCGCATCTGCACGAACGGCATCTATGCCCATCTAGAAGCCGTTGTCATGCCGTCCGTCTGAGAATTCTCCGGTATTGGCACCAAACCGGACGGACCGCGGTGCGGTGTGGCCTATTTTCTTTTGCGACCTATTTCTGTGTGTGCTGTCACTGACTATGATACGGAACCGTTTGTTTGTTTGACATGTTTGTTCACGGAATGTTAGATGACGTTAGATTGAAAATAAACTTAATGTTCTTTTGTATCAACTGAAAACGACCCAGTTGGCACAATAGTCACAATGCCGAACTGCCAAACACAGGGTTGCGGGTTCGATTTCCGCTTCAGACATGTATTTATGCTTAGATATTTGTCTGTGGTCCGTTTGTTTCTATGTTATAAGTATATATTTACAAAAGGAAAGTATATAAGTAGTATATCAGTTGTCTAGCACCCATAACGATGTGTGGAATGTCCTGCAATATTTTTATTTTTATTATAACACAAGTCTAGTTACTTAGCTTGGGGCTAGGTGGCGATGTGTGGAATGTCCTGCAATATTTATTTATTTATAAAAAAAATTAAAAAACCAACTTCAAACAACCTGACAACAAAAACTAAAAAAAACTTGAAAAAAAAATCCTAGTAGCAAAAAGAAAAAAAAAAACTAAAAAGTGAAAAATAATCCATTTCGGGTCACTAAAACAGCAGATAACTTAAACATATTTAAACATACTTAAACATTTTTGTTTTCAGGTTTTTTGAAGTTGGTTTTTTAAATTTTAATTTATTTTTTTATTTAACCATTTTTAGTGCCGCTGACACTGAAAATTCTACTCCATGAGGCGAAAGCGACTATTTCATAAAATTGCAACCTGTACCTAATCGTAACTCATTGAAGAGTTTGGTGATGAGAAGGTTCAGATGCTCCATTCGTCGATAGGTACCTATTAGTGTATGGGCCAATTCTACTAGTGGTAATGGAAAATGGAGCAATTTGCTGAACCTCGCTGTGCAGATCTGTTCATCACTCCAAAGATCCTCATCAGATCTTCATTTAGGATAGGGTTCTCTATCAACATTCATACAAGCCCAGTCCGGCGACTAAATTCGACTAAATTCTTCAAATTGTAAACTGTGATCGTAACCGATTCAAGAGTTGTCTGATGAGAAGGTGGTTTTAGATATTCCATTTATCGGTAACTATTAGTTTATGGGCCAATTCTACTGGTGGAAATCGAAAATAAAGCAATTTGCTGCACTCTCGAGGTGCAATGCTGTTCATCACTCCGAAGACCCTCATCAGATCTTCATTGAAGATAGGGTTTTCTGTCAACATTCATACAAACCCAGTCCGGCAACTAAATTCGACTAAATTCTTCAAATTGTAACCTGTAATCGTAACCGATTGAAGAGTTTTCTGATGAGAAGGTGGTTTCAGATATTCCATTTATCGGTAACTATTAGTTTATGGCCCAATTCTACTGGTGGAAAACGAAAACTGAGCAATTTGCTGCACTCTCGAGGTGCAATTCTGTTCATCACTCCGAAGATCCTCATCAGATCTTCATTCAATTTTTATGGGACCACCTCTGAGTTATCCCCTTTCATATAAAAAAAGAATTTTCCAAATCGGTCCAGGCGTTTTCAAGTAATCGGCGAACATACATAAAAAAAATATATATATATACGCGACGAATTGAGAACCTCCTCCTTTTTTGAAGTCGGTTAAAAATGTATATTTATTACCTTGAATGTGTTAAACTTAACCAATATTACAATTTATAAAACAGCTATGAATAGTTTACATTTTAAAATTTACATGGTTATTGATAATTTAGTTAAAAAACCAGTTGAAGGCTACTTTTAAACAAACAAATTTTGTTCTGCGACTTTTGGAAATTTGACAACAAAAACGATAATTTTGAGGTATTGATCAAAAATTTGAAAATCAGCTGTACGAAGAGGTCATTTATCTTAAACGTTAACTAAATTATTAGAAGTTATCAACTGTCTTGATGACTTTTACTTTTAAAAATCTGCTAATTTTGAAAAGTAAGTACCTATGTAATTACATTTTTTTTACAAAAGCCGTATATCAAAAGTCTATTGTTAAGATGTAGTTATAGAAGTAAATTTTTTAATTGATTTCATAACTAATGATTAATAACACAGTATACTACTAGGTACTTATTACATTTATCAATACTAAAAATTGAATGAAGATTATTTGTTTGTTAGATCCCCTTGGAAATAATTTCTTAGTTCGTGAATATCTGATGAAGTTTAAAGTGCCCTAAATGTTTCCAAAGATTGAGGTCTGAAACTGTTGTGAATATGTTATGAAGGGGAGCAATTTCAAGTTTCAATTTCAGAAACTGTTTGCGTATTTTGATGACATTTTACTTTTGGGGTGTTCGCAAATTGTGAGTGAAATAACTTGTTATGTCAATAAATCAAGATAGAGTTCCTTTAATTTTAACTTTATTGAATATAAGTGATCAGTTTTCTTAATTGACTTATTTATTTAACGTGATAACGCCTTATAAAATGGTGAACACCGGCATTCACAAAAAAGTGTGACGTCATGCGTTACGTTACGTTATTGACAAGATAACCATATCAACATTGAAGTACTTATACAAAATGGTAATGTGTCAGGTTTTGTTGACATGATAGGTAACCATAGCAACGAATTGAAGCATGCAAACTAGTAGTGTCAACGATACAAAAGAGTTCTTATTACGTTATCACGTAAAATTATCGTCAGTAAAGCGACTTTTTTTTTTTTTTTTTTTTTTTTTAATTATTATTATTACGTGTCGATTTATAAATTACATTATTCTGTAAAATATCATTGAAATGTTAGCTTTGACTTTTTCACTCACAAAATAGACATTGAAATTCAGTGACGAACGATGAATATGTAAATGTGACTAAATGTTTCAACTACATTCACTTTGCATTTTCATTGAGCACTTCATTTTGAAGTCGAAACTGTAAATTATGAAACGAAAGCGTACCATTTTTAGCTGAAAATGAGTTCAATTATTCAATTGTTTGCCTCTGCCAATGTTTCCACGTTTACTTAAATACGTTACAAGGTATAGGTACGAGTAACTTGCACCTTCTACTCCTTAATTAAACGAACGAACATAAATTGTTTTGTGTGGTTTTTAATTAATGAAAGGGTAGTACGTGCTTAGGGTTATTATGGCGGTTACAATGACCCTATAAATATATGTAGTAGCAAATAAAGGTACAATTTCAAACATGTGTTCCTAACATAAAAACGAACATAAAATATTTCCTCAAACAATGGACAAGGAAATTACGATGATCAATTCAGTTAACATGATTCATAAAAAAGCGTTTGGAGTGAACTCTAGAAATGAATTGACTATCTCCTCTAAATGCATTATTCTGGTTTTTCTTTTAGAAAACAAGTACCTAAACTAATACGTATTTACTATCAATTTTCAAAGCATAATAAAAGCCATCTCAAACTTTCTATCTGACATAAAGCTAAAACTATACCCCGGTATTGGCTTGAATGCACCGTTGATGCAGTCAAGTGAGAAGATAGTGCGCTGTGACATAATTTTGTGCCTGCGACGATCTTATTGTTATCTTTACATTAGAACACGGTGTAAGGGAGGTGGAACCACATGATGAAACAACAAAGACGATCACTTCAAGAGTATGTGGATTGATTTATCTGTAGTGATGTTTACACTTGACAAAAGATTTTGAATTACCAAATACAGTAAAAGTCCCGTTATATTATTATTTTAAATTAATAATATAACTTATAGCTAAGCGACGCTCGCTGATCATTTACGGTCGTGCGGGTTAAGCGACGCCTGGGGCGGTCATTACTTCGATGGGTGGCCAATTAGTAGTGTGGCAAAATTATATTTTCATCAGCGCCTCCGTGCTTCGGAAGGCACGTTAAGCCGTTGGTCCCGGTTACTAACTCTAGTAGCAGTCGTTAGGTCAAGTTAGAGGCCATAAGGCGATCTGAAAACTCTAACAATAGGTGACCCACACCACTATACGCGAAGAAGAAAAATTAATTTTCAATTTGGTAATTAATCTTGTAATATAAGCTTCATTTACATATAGCGTTATTTATTAAGCAAAAAACAAAATGGAGGCCACCAAAAATGTCTCCCGCCAACCATGTAATGGGCAATCTTCAAATATTATATGGTTATCATATCACATTTCTTGGTTTTATAAGGATATTTGGTGTATTTTCCCCGCTTGGTTTTATCATTATAGGTACATACATACGTACTCATATATCTTGATTTACTTAATAAAATATGTCTTCATGAGAATGCGATGTTGTTTTTCCGCAAGTTACTTTAATTTATCGTGATAAAGGTTCATTTTAGGTTAGCTATTTATTGTATATCTACTAGCGACCCGCCCCGGCTTCGCACGGCTGTATTTTGCATGTATTATACATATAAACCTTTCTCTTGAATCACTGTATCTATTAAAAAAAACCGCATCACAATCTGTTGCATAGTTTTAAAGATCTAAGCATACATAGGGACAGACAGCAGATCTATATCTACTAGTACCTACTAAATTTGACTTAGGTACCCGGTTAAAGAGTTGCTAAAGAGAGAGAGTTAAACAAAAAGAATCATCATCATCATCAATGGCTAAACAGCCTTCTATGGGCCTGAGCCTCCTTCAGCGCCTTCTTCCATCCTTCTCTGTCTAACGCTGCTCTCTTCCAATTTTTTAAGCCGATGGTTTTTAGGTCTTGGTTAGCTCCATCCAACCATCTAAGCTTAGGTCTTCCAATCCTGCGCTTACCATCTGGGTTGGACTCAAGCAAACGTTTAGGTACCCTGTTTGATTCCATTCGGTGTACATGGCCAAGCCAAGACAGAGCACTATCCGCCTATAGATTTCAACAGTCACGTCGTTGTCACTAGTGATCATTGATCCCAAATAAACGAACTCTTCGCACTTCTCAAAACTAGCCTCTTCTATATTACTAACGGCTCCGTAGTTAGGTTTTTCGGTGTGTGAAGATATTTAGTCTTGTTGTTATTGACTGCTAGCCCCATTTGGGCAGACGCGTTTTTAAGATCCAAGAGAAACAAAAAGAATGGGCATTCGTTAAATCCAGAATTCCATAAGTAAACTATAAAACGTAAACAATTTACCACTTCAGAAAAGAATTAGGTACTTATAGTAAAGTATACTGAAATCAGTAGTTATTATTGATATGTTTCATATTATCACACAAATGTTGAAGAGCTTACGATCGACAGCGTAGTCATTGTGTGAGTATCATCCGAAAAATCGCTATAAATTGCAAGCTCTGCATGATGTCTAGGGGCCGCGCACCGCCGCGCGTCGGGTAGTGTGGGTGAGCGACAAATCGCCGCATTAGAGAGTATAAAGCAAGGAGACTGGTCTCCGATGGCTCGTTCCCGCACATTCCGAACGTCTTCCATATACTGAGCCCTTATCGTCGCCACGTTATTGGAAACCGAAAAAGCCTATCAATATCCTGTTCTATTTTTGTCATCACTTAGAGCTAGATGACGCATCACAAGCTCAGAGCAATTTAGAATTCACGGCAGATTTCACATGTTGTCAGTCGGGTAACGATATGATTTATTAATATTTGTTTTTATTTCATTTGTGATTCATCAGATACGTACGTTGCCACAGGTGTTTCTGGTTTACAAGTTACGCTGATGTTTTAACTGATTCAGTTACAAATTCTATGTTCTCCCTTTGTTTGTTTTCAAATGAGAAGGTCCAAATTCTTCAGTCGTACAGTAACTGTGGCATTTTTGTTTAGACTTTAGTATTTTTAACAGACTTGTAAAACATTACCACTCCTTTGCGTTGCGCAGTCGGGTAAAAAAGGAGGTGCTTCTCACTTCGTTAGTAATTTTTGGAACGAAGTTCCTTATCACGTGTTGCGAAAGGGGGCTAGACGGAAAAAATTAAGACCAAAAGTTGTAACGACACTTTTTGCATAGAAAGCAAGCCGTTTTCGTTTCGTCTTTCTATTTCGCATTGAACAGTGTGGTATCGAGACGATTATTAAAAAAAAAACTATAAAAACAGAAGTGAGCATCGTTTGCACAGAGATGGCGCTGTTTTCAATATTGCATAGTAGTAGAAGCACAATAACTGTTAAAATCTCATCTGTCAAAATCTCATCTGTCGCGAGAACGGCTGAAAATGCTCACCCACAAAAGTGCCCAACGCGCCATAAGAAGTTTTCACTTCAAAAAAAAGTTACAATTTGTTCACTAATTAATCGAAAGGAACGTTGTTCTATCCGGGTGTCCCTTGTTTTATTGTATGTTCGGTAATAACTTCGATGTTTATGAACGGAGATCATTTAAATTTCCTTGTTGAGATCGGTTTAAATTAAACCCCCTTATTCCAAAACGAGGTTTAAGGATAGTCCGAGATGTGGATTTAAACTTTAGATTTAGATACAGATTTACTCGTGAACTATAGTCTAAACACTATCCCTATATAATCTATTAGAAACTATAGTCTAAGCACTGTCCCTATAGATTATATAGGGAAAGTGTTTAGACTATAGTTCACAAGTAAATCTGTGTCTAAATCTAAGGTTTAAATCCACACCTCGGACTATCCTTAAACCTCGTTTTGGAATAAGGGGGTAAGTATCAGGGTAGTTTCCGGTGGAGGGTCGCGGTAGATGTATGTCTAACAGTAGTGTTGTGTTACAGGCGCCCTGGAGGGCGGCGCGCTGGGCGGCGGCGGCGGCGCGCTGCGGGCGCCCAGCTCGCCGCCCGCGCCCAGCCTCGGCGCCAGTCGGCACAGTCTCATAGGTAAGTTTACCTGTACAATATATGTTGGAGAAAGAGGGGCTTCTGCCAATAGAAGCTAGATCTCTTGGTAGTTTATTTTAATGGTAATAGGTACACAACACAAACAACGGGTAAATAACATGATAAAACGGTTCCAACATAAACCACTGACGTGGACGGCAAAGCGAACCACACTTCACCTTTTAT
The DNA here is from genome assembly GCA_907269075.1 of Idaea aversata. Lineage (NCBI taxonomy): Eukaryota > Metazoa > Arthropoda > Insecta > Lepidoptera > Geometridae > Idaea > Idaea aversata. The sequence goes on from OU026084.1 coordinate 9,935,154, forward strand.
TACTAAATCAACAACTATTTCGAATATTAGCAACAACTGTTAACTTTAACAAACTAGACAAAAATATGGAATGGGCTTACTTTATGCATCGTCGAACCCAACCACCTTACCGGCCGAAGACTGAGCAGCAAAAGATCCCATAATCGCCTCAGCGCTTGCTTATATAGGCGGTGGTGAGGATCGGCAATGTCCACAACAAGTTTGACAGACGTGACATCACTATTCTATCTTTAAAATCTAAATAATTAATTAAGGGCTCAATAGTAATTTTTAAAATTAATAATAAATAATTTCAATCATTTTGATAGGAACTTATGAATTTTTAAACATTTAAAATATTGAAACGTAAAATAAAAGTAATCGAATTGATTTGGTAAACAAGTCTTTGATAGCAAAGACTTGTTTACCATCGTAAACGTTATTTCAAGTTGCTAGATTGACTATAGAGTCAATCTAGCAACTTGAAATAACGTTTCTCTATTAACAAAATAAAATTAAAATCAATAATCGCTATCATATAATATTATCTAAAAATGAAACGTAAGTACGCCTTTACCAACACTCTAATCAACTTTGCCACAGGGTTTAGTCGCGAAACATGAAAATGTTATTATATTTTATTGTTCAGAAGGATGAACCGAGCCTCCAAAGTTTACCTGTATGAGTCTTAAGGTGAAAGGGTACCTGCGCTCTCTCCATACAAACGTAGTCGACTGTTTCCTCCCTGGATAATGACACTACCACAAATATTTTTGTGCCATAAAACCTATAACTGCCATGACTATGCCCCTATGTTTTGGTTTTTTTCATTTTCTTTAATCCAAATTAAAAAAAAAACAAAAAATAGGGGCATGGTCATGGCAGTTATAAGTTTTATGCACCAAAAATATTTGCTCTAGTGTCATTATCCAGGGAGAAAACAGTCGACTACGTTTGTAATAGTTTGTATGGAGAAAGCCCCCGGTACCCTTTCCTCTTAAGACCCTGCACAGGTATATCTTACGAATACGTAAAAAGAAAAAAGAACCTCGTTGTTAAGTAAGTAGGTAAACATTTATGCAAAGCAGTGATTTCGTAGTAAATATATATTCACATTTTGTACAAAATTATAAGCCCGGCTATATAAAAACATTCATATTTTTTGCGGCGTGCTTATGTATTTTAGAAGTGATGAGGTATAATTTATTCGAGTGGAGTTGTGTGGGTCTCCGGCGCCGCTCGGCTCTCCGTGGTCGTAATGCGCATACTTTCCGGTGGGCGGCAGCGGGGCGTACGTAACCGCGAGGCTTACGATATTCCGCGTTTAATTTTGCGGCATAGTTTAATTAACAGGATTCCGAGTCGTATGTCCTGAGGAAATTGATGAGTTGTGTAGTGCGATCGCGGAGGATGGCTACAGGAGAGGGCGTGAAGTGCGGGACGCGGCCAGCTTCGAGGTTACTCGTAAATCTCACGCTACGTGGGTTGCCCCACCGCTTGATTAATTTATTTCCAGAGAATTTGTGTTACTCATCTGAAAAGCGTTATTTAGGTGGGATTTTGTTACTCTTGCCGTCTCGCCCTAATTTCTCGCCTTGTATGGTAGGGCTGCCTAATTTGTAGCACTTCGTGGTTTTTATTTCATATTACCTACAAGTATACTAAAATTATTAAAATTTCTTTATTTAGTATGAAAGAGTTAATAATCTTTGTTTATTTATTGTTATTATTCTAAATATAATTGAAATTAACTGTTATGTTGTGGTTATGTTACTTTAACACATGCAGCTTTTATAATACTTAGAGGTAAAATCTTCCCAATTGAAATTAGTCAAATACGCCACCCGTCCCATTCGTATCTTGTCCCATTCGCAACTTGGGTACCTATCTGATCTCCTAAATCGTACGACCCAAAACTAGTGTTATCAGTCAAAATAGGTTCCATTTAATTGAGGCCGCAGATATCAAAAACATATAAAGTTCTATTATTGTTCTCCAATAACGCTTCCTTTACCGCCTCAGTGTGCACAACGCCTAAAAGATATCTCCAATGTAATGCATCTTATCGATGACTTATTTTTTTTTATTACAGTTGCTCATAAGTGGATCTTATTAAACCGCGTTTAGGCTCATAATCTAACGTATCACGAACGCGTGCGATTTACTTTACCATAACGCACAAGTGCTATAAAGTTATCCCGATAAGTTAAATTCATATCTTACTGCTTATTACATGTTATGTAGATGAAACATTCTTAATTTAACTGGGTTATACTGTTTTGATGTATAAAAAAGGAGGTCTTTTTAAGCGAGCAAAAACACTTCAAATTTTATCTCGTGGTTTCATTTATTTTAAACGACTTCCTGTAGTGTAATGTCTATGAAATAACCGTATCTAGTTTTGGATATTAATAAAGGTGGTCCGATTTAAGCTCCAGTTTCAATATACGCAACTCAACCCTATTTTATTTATAACTAGCGACCCGCCCCGGCTTCGCACGGGTATATTATGCATGTATTATACATATAAACCTTCCCCTTGAATCACTCTATCTATTAAAAAAAACCGCATCAAAATCCTTTGCGTAGTTTTAAAGATTTAAGCATACATAGGGATATAGGGACATAGGGACAGAGAAAGCGACTTTGTTGTATACTATGTAGTGATAGTGATAGTGATTGTCAGAAATTTACTTACTTATTAATGTAAAAGTTTGTACTATTTGAATTATAAAATGTATGTTCCTTATTATAACACTGACTTGTAAGCCGTTTTCGATTTCAATATACGATATGAGTTTTCGTCTCATTACAATTAAAATGACAGAGCAATACATTTCTGTAGGTATTTATACACTTTCTAATGTTATAAAATTAATTTGATAGCTTTTAATTTGTAAGTAAGCATACTAATTACAAAAGTTATTTATAGGTGTACCGTCAAATCAGATGTAAAGATGACTTGTTAGATTAGATATAGCTAGCTTTATAAAGCGCGGTTATCAGTGATAGTAAATTATTCCGGGTGCGTTATCAATGAACGACGCTTTGAGGGTTTTGATAATAGGGGCTCTATTATAATAATAGATAACCTGAAATTATTCACGTTGAATGTGTAGGAAATGCCAACGATTAATTTTGGTAGGATAGGGTAAAATCACAGCAATGGAGAATTACTAGAGTCTCTTATTTTTTATAATATTTCCGAATTGCCTGATAAAAAGCGCGCTCTATAAAGATTTCTAGCTGCACCCCGCGGTTTCACCCGCATAAGTCCCGATCCCGTGGAAATTTCAAAATAAAGAGTAGCCTATAGTCGTCCTCGATAAATGGACTGTCCAACACAAAAATATTTTTACAATTTGAACTAGAAGTTACTTCATGAGATTAGCGCGTTCAAACAAACAAACAAACTCTTCAGCTTTATAATATTAGTATAAATAAGCTCGTCTAGACGTATTGTCGAGTTATTTCCTCTGAATACGGTCAACTAAGTTGAGATGGTAGTAAGAAGATATAGTTGCTGGGTAAGCCTACTCCATTATTACGCATAAAGGACCCAACTGAAGAGGTCTATAGTTGCGGAAAATACCCCGTATACAAGTAAAAGTTATAGTCAAAATACAAATGGAACTAGAATGCAGACTTTAAATTTTATATCATTACAACATTGATTTTTACTGACTGTTCATGGATGGTTTTTTATTCAGTAGCTAGTAATGGTAAAGGAATGCTGCCATCTATACAGGGTTATTGGTAATTATACTAGCAAGCCGTTGAGGGCTACTTCTATGCACCTCAACAAACAACTTTTTAACGTTCTACGACTTTTGGAAATTCAAACAATTTTTAGAAAATGTTGAGGTTATGATTACACTGAAAATCAGCTGTTCCATACACGGAGAGGTTATGAACCTTAAAATTTTACCTATTTTTTAAGTTTTATCTACTGTTCTTAGTCTGAATGACATTTATTTAAAAAAAATCAGCTGTTTTTCGAATTTACATAACCTCAAAATTTTCATATTTTTTTTCGAATTTTCCAAAAGTCGTAGAACAAAAGTTGTTTGCTAAAGTGCACAGCAGTAGCCCTCGACGGTTTGCTAGTATAATTACTAATACCCCTGTATAGGCATAAGAAACTAGTTATTTTTTGAGTAAACCTTATAACGAACCATTTATTTGTCGTCTAATAGATATAAACCATAGTCGACACATTTCCTACTCTAAAAATATCATATGAAAGCCAAATCAATAAGACTAAAAATATTCGTTTCCGTCGTAGCTAAGACAAATCAATATGAGCTTTGTTTGAGTTCAAACAAACACGTTGTGCTAAGATAAGGTTGGTTTCGTGTTGAATGTTTAGTAAATAAGGTGTATTTGAAATATACGAATATTGCTCTACCTAATAATACCTATCTAATCTATTTAAAGAGAAAAATACCTACTCATCAAAAAATTTTTGAAACTAGAAAAGCTACGAGACAGAAACTTTCCATGGTTCTTTTAGGACTAAAAAAAGGATTTAGAAAAAGGATTTTGGAAAATCGACTTCTAAAGGGGTATAAAGTACCGATAATGTATTCTGTATTTGTAGACAACCAATATCTCTTTTAAGGTGAAAGGGTACCTGCGCTCTTTTCATGCAAACGTAGTTGACTGTTTCCTCCCTGTATAATAAAATAATAAATAAATATTTTTGTGCCATAAAACCTTTAACTGCCATGACTATGCCCCTATTTTTTTTTAATTTTCTAATTATCATAGAAATTAATATTAAAAAAATAAAAACCAAAAAATAGGGGCATGGTTATGGCAGTTATAAGTTTTATGCACCAAAAATATTTGCTTTAGTGTGATTATCCATGGAGAAAACAGTCGACTACGTTTGTAATAGTTTGTATGGAGAGAGCCCCTGGTACCCTTTCCTCTTAAAGAGACACTAACGCGGGTAAACCCGCGGGGCGTAGCTAGTTCTTTTATAACGGTTATAAGCGTGATATTACAAAAACTTTTCAACTTTTTTTTTACGATCTCAAATTTATACGTTTTTTTTGTAACGTATATTTGATAAAAAACATACATTTTACATAACTTATGCACAAACAAACAATTATTTTCTTTAATTTTGTTAAAAAGTTGAACCGAAACTAGGTATGTTCAATCATAATTGGTCAAACAAATGTCACTGAAGATAACGTTATTTGGAAGATTAATTTCTTGGTTTGCTCTGTGTCCGGAAGGCACGCCGCCGTGTTGTTGGTCTCGGCTGTCTGTGGTCTGATAACCAGAAAGATTTAGGTTCCAACATAAATAAATAAAAGCAAGCCATGACAATTGCTGTTTATACGTTTACAATATTACTCACAGTGGATGGTTTCTTATTGCTTTTCAGATTGCAGGTACGTTAATTTCCTAAATATTATTTGCCCACAGTAATTCGTATTTGTGTTTCCTCAGAGAAATCCGCGAAAAGGTTTAGTGCAGTATAAAATTTGGTAGTCGTTAACAAAGTCGTTTTTATCAGGTACCTAACGTTTTCGTTTACCCCAAGCAATCAGTCGAGTTTCATTTAAAATTGTGTTACTAGAATGAACCCCAGATGTGATTACTGTTGTAATTTCCTTACGTCTGTCGTCAGCCGTTGCGGAGTTTGACCGGTTACCGAGGCCCAGTTAGTTCGAGGAGTAAATTAACAAAAGTGCAAGAATTAACTGCTCCTTTAAATTAACGCAAAAGTTATGAAAATAATTTCAGTCACAATATAAGTAGCTAGCTGCGCTCGGCGGTTTCACCCGCATAAGTCCCGATCCCGTGGGAATATCAAAATGAAAATTCGCCTTAAGCCTTCCCCGATAAATGGACTATCCAACACAAAAATATTTTTTCAATTCGAACCAGTACTTCCTGAGATTAGCGCGCGCAAACAAACAAACTCTTCAGCTTTATAATATTACGACCCGCCCCGGCTTCGCACGGCTATATTATGCATGTATTATACATATAAACCTTCCTCTTGAATCACTCTATCTATGAAAAAAACCCCTTTGCGTAGTTTTAAAGATTTAAGCAGTCAAAGGGAAATAGGGACAGAAAAAGCGACTTTGTTTTATACTATGTAGTGATAGTGAAGTATAGATAGGCGTAAACTAACGAAAGCACAAGATTAAATTGCTTCTTTTGAATTGACAGAAAACTTGTTATGAAAATAATTTTATAATTTCAGTCACAATGTAGGTTCAGTTTAACTGCGAAACGTTCTTTTGTCTCAAATAGTCAGCAAAAGGTGGATGTAAAAAAGGAACTGTACCTTTTGCTGGTATTGCGATAAACGCAAATATTATTTCCGCGGAAAACAATGGCGAGGGGTGGAACGTCAGACGCGATAACGTCAAGTGAACGGGACATTAACACGGACAGGTTTGTAAAATCACAGGTAATTATCCGTTAAGAGGTCTATTATTAAAGCCTATTGACATTTATAAAGTAGTATTAAAGTGTACCTAAACGTGAACACTGCATTCATTACTGAGTATATTTTATTTAGTACTAGCGACCCGTCCCGGCTTCGTACGGCTATATTATGCATGTATTATACATATAAACTTTCCTCTTGAATCACTCTATCTATTAAAAAAAACCGCATCAAAATCCGTTGCGTAGTTTCAAAAGGGAAATAGGGACAGTTGAGGGCTACTTCTGTGCACCTTAACAAACAACTTTTGTTCTAAGACTTTTGGAAATTCGAAAAAAAAATTGAGAGTAAGTATGTAAATTCGAAAAACAGCTGATTTTTTTAAAACAAACGTCATTCAGACTAAAAACAGTAGATAAAACTTAAAAAAGATATAAAATTTTAAGGGTAATGGTACCTCTCCGTGTAAGAAACAGCTGATTTTCACGTAAGCTAACCTCAAAATTTTCAAAAAATGTTTGAATTTCCAAAAGTCGTAGAATATAAGTTGTTTGTTTAGGTGCGCAGAAGTAGCCCTCAACGGCTTTCTAGTATAATTATCAATAACCCTGTATTAAGTTGCAAATAATATTTATTTAAGTTTTTTTCCATGTATAGGATAAAAAACAAAACAAAAGCAAGGTAAATATCCTGTTTAAATAACTTTGTTTACATAATTAACCCAAAATACCTAGTAGCTCATATTTACGCATATACTTCAAGAAACATACACGCTACACGTCTAATATTGAAGTTTTCCTAAAACACGTATATGCTTGTTATTAAACAAAACTTGTATTTAAACAACAGGCGCATGTACCTGTTCGGCATGAATTCATAAAGTTTGACTCGATTTGGTACAAGTTTATATATGTGCCAAAAGCAGTTACTAATATTATGCTATTAATTTGTATGCGTGTAACTAACACTAAAGACTTTTTCTATAGGTAAACCTATGGTATAGGTATCTTGTAAGGACCAAATGATGAATTCGGACATTATACATATATGTATAATGTTATAAATTAATATAATATAATAATATAAAATATATAATATAAATTCATAATGCCCGGGCTCTATATAGAGCCCGGGCATTATGAATAATGACAAGCTACTTTGGGCAAAGTGATTAATTATCATAAAACTTTTATTTTCATCAAACGGTCTGAGCATTATGAATATTGCTACCTGATCGTTTGGCAATAAGATATATTTTATGGGGTAAAGAGCTCCTTTAAACGCTATTTCTAACAGTCTGAACCTAAACGCTCGCTTCGCTCGCGCGTGCTTACTCACATTATCTGACCTAGCCTAACCTACCTTTCTGGCACACAATTACCTTTTTCACTATTTCATATTTTTATACTATTTCATATTTCTATTCAATACAATAGATGGAGAAGGAGGTCAGATAATCTATATAAAACGAAAATTTTTCGTATTATTTGTGTTTCAAATTTTGATTTAATCTCTTATGTAGAAATAACAGCAATAAAACATGAAATTTTATTACTCTGCCCAATAGATGACAGGCATTATGCATAATGCCAAGGCAATATAATTATTTAAGTAGTTATAATAACATTGCTCTCGTATTCTTTAATGCCCGGGCATTATGTTTAATGACCAATTAATCACTTGGTCCATAACATATCCACTGATTTACTAAAAAGGTTCTATTGTAAATAATAAATGTTACCAATAAAGATAAACCACAAACCCCATTATATTAAAATCCTTTTATTGTAGAACGTATAAAATCAATTAAAGTCGTAATTCGTATCAATATTGTCTGTCCGGTGCGTGTTTCGTGGCGATATCAGAGTGATACGGGACGACAGTTAGTGACAGTTTGGTCGCGGACATCATGGACGTATTTGGAACAATTTATCCGGTTAATCTATACTGCGCCATTTAAAGGGTTAATTGATTCTCGATACTGAGGGACGGATACCAAATCGAACACTTTCCTTTTGAGTAGGTGCGGAAGCTTTGTGTCCTTTTTAACGGTTTTGAGTTTGGAGGACACTTAATAAAATTACATTGAGGGTTTTATAATATCAGTCTAGGCAAAAGTTATAAGTACAGTCGGAATACTAATTAACTGAATCCCACGTGACCCAGAGCTCGCACATCTGTAAGGTTGTAAAGTAATGTTACCTGATTATGTTTCCTTTTAAACAATATACTATACGAGACAATATCTAATATATTAAATTCTCGAGTCACAATTGCCAGTTACCATACTCCTCCGAAACGGTTTGACTGATTTTTATGAAATTTTATATGCAAATTCCGTAGGTCTGAGAATCGGCTACTATCTATTTTTTATTTTGTTTCCTTAAGCTTTTTTTTTGTAAATGGCAAAACAACGTTTGAAGGGACAGCTAGTACAATATAAAAAAATAACAAAATAGGTATATGCTACATTTTTACAGATGTGCGAGTGAGCTCTGGGTCACGTGGGGTTCAGCTAATTGGAAATCCGACTGTACATCAGTTACATGAACATTAACTGAAATCTTTTTACCCCAATAGATCGATATACTAGAGCAAACTCAACTATTGCATACCGACGAATAAACGTGAATTGTTCGGTAAATAGTCGAGAAGGCAACCGTCAAATAACGAGAGCACATTGAGATATGTAGGGTTGTCACGTAGCACGACGGCTATCCGTGGCACATTATGCTGATTCCAACGAACGCAGCGTGAGTCCTCAACGAGTGTACAATAAACGATATAAAGCTCAGATTCTTATCACATTTTCAAATGGTGCCGAACACGTATGCCAAATAGGTGTGAGGAAATGTTTTCGTATTTTATAAACACAAATGTCAGGCAATACATCGGCCTAATAATAGACCGTCTGATCACGACTAAATTACTCTTAACTAATTTAGTCTTTAATTGAAATAGTCTTAACTAATTTAGTTATTAACTGCCTGCCTAGCATGAAGATCAAAACACGATACGATAAAGCGATATAACTACCTCAACTCTCAAAATATGATAGTTTTTATCGCAATTTATAATAAAAATTCAACATGGCGGCGTTATTTATCATATTTTGAGAGTTGAGGTAGTTATATCGCTTTATCGTATCGTGTTTTGGTCTTCATGCTAGGCAGGCTGAAATAGTCTTAACTAAATTTGTCTTAACTAAATTAATCTTAACTAAATTAGTCTTAACTAAATTAGTCAAGACTCAATTAATCTTAACTAAAGTCAAGACTAAACTAGTCTTAACTAAAGTCAAGACTAAATTAGTCTCAACTAAATTAGTCTTTACTAAATTAGTCAAGACTAAATTAGTCTTAACTAAATTCAAGACTAAATTAATCATGATCAAATCTAGTCTAATTGATCAATCAATTGAAAAAAAATCTGTTAGAATTCATATATATTGAAATGCTCGCCGCACTGCCTCGACAAAATAAATGACGTTCATAAAGCGGTGCAGTGGTAGGACGTAAAAGTTTCACGGCCGACTCAATATCCGGGACATCTTGGTAGCCGGACCCGCAGACTATTACCGCCACAACTTGGACGCGCTTTAAACGATTTTTTATGTAGCGATTTTTCAAGTTAACTGCGCATTTAGTGGTAATGATTTTTCGTGTAGGTTATTATTTTCTTGATGTTTTTATTTTGATTTGTGTAGTTGGCTTACATCATTACATTTGTTTAACGATTTAATGGAACTTCAAATACTTTGACAGAACCTTCGCTAAGTGTTAACATCTAAAATCTAATTACCACATTCAACGATTAACCGTTTCAATTCTCTAGACTGGCAAAGCCAGAGTATCGGCAATCCGCATACATTAGAAGGACCTCGGCCTCGAAGTTTTCCGACCACACTTAAAGTAATTAATTCGTATCTATACCTACTTGGTACTTTTCTACTTTTCTCTTGGATCAATAAGGTTTTTTGTTCCGAAGTAAGTACAGTCTAGGAGAAAATCGGAAAGTTCGCGGTTATGAGGTGAGGTTATTTCTTTTGTTCTTGTTTCTATGAAGTTTTGTGATCAGCTACGTCGGAATACATTGTGGTTTTTTTTCTATAGACTTCGGTAAGATGTTTATGCTAGGTTTTTTGTACATATCTTATGAGCATAGACTAATTTCTATATCTATGCTTATGAGTAGAAAATGCAGAAAATGTTATAGTGGACATTTTATTAGTTACTAGCTGCGCCCCGCGGTTTCACCCGCGTAATAATTTTCTGCGCAATATTCTAATTTTTTTCTTTCATAAGAACCTTCTCTTGACAAAAACAAACACAACAAAAAAGAATTAGCGAAATTCACGCATTCACGCGTGATGCCGTGACCAAGTTAAATTGGGATTTTTATATATTTAGATACTTTCATGTAGTTTTGTTTTGAATCCGCTGGAAACAGGTTTTCTATTGCCGATTTGTGATTGTGATGAATCTCCATTTCACTCTCTGAACCGAAATAATTTTAATAATTAAACGTATCTTTAATATAAAGCTGAAGAGTTTCTTTGTTTGTTTGAACGCGCTCATCTCAGAAAGTACTGGTTCGAATTTAAAAATTCTTTTGGTCATGGATTTATCGTGGAAAGTTTTAGTTAGGCTATATAATAACACATACTGCGACCAATTGGAGCGAAAAATCAGTGGGAAATGTGGAAAATACGGGGAACATTATTCATCTTTAAGGGCTTCCATTGTTTGTTTGAACGCTAGATCTTTAACTGTTAGATTTAATTGAAAATATAGGCTACCTTTTATCTCGCTATTCCCACGAGATCGTGACTTACGCGGGTGAAACCGCGGGGCGCAGCTAGTTTTATAAATCTGTAAATAACAAATCAAGGCGAATTTTTAGCTTTGCCGTAATTTTTTTATTTATATTTTCTGTGCCGAAAGGCAAACGCATTTATAGCTATATAGCCATAGCCATGAGAACGCATTTCGTACTTAGCAAAGAGACTTTGGTACCTATTTCCTTCCTATTTCCTACTCATGTGCCTATACTTCGATAAAAGAGATCCAATCAGAGAGTATTTAAGTATATAATAATCCCAGAACGCCGCTTCATTGCTGGAGCGTTGTAATGTTCCAAATTCAAAAAACGCTCCTGCAATAGATTTAATTTTCTTTGACCGTAAATAAAATATTAACTCAACACTGGCTATATGCACGTTAAAGCGAAGCCATAATTTTAAATACAAAAAAGATGGCGCTAGATGCTTCTTTCTATATGTCAAAATGACAATTTTGACATCATCTCTAAGTTCTGTACGTTTTCATGCAATAATATTATGGTTTATTTTTTACGCCAAGATATATCATTTTTTAATTAGTAACATAAATCTACCTGAAATACCTAAGCCTCTTCTGATATTTTCTGAACACATTCGTGAAGATTGTGTTAAAATCTGTTTCCTAGTTCCCGAGAATACAGTGCACAAAAAAGGTAAACAAAGAAAATTAACAATTTAAGGAAAAAATGGTAGTTCTGCGAAAACCGAAGAGATGGCGCTAGTTACTTGAAATTAAAAAAAATATCTTATTAAATTAATTACTTTATTTATTTAGTAAAAAAATGTGGACATTGCTATGTGTTCTTAAAATACACAAGTCTACAATTTTTTTAAGCAGAATAATAAATAATTAATTAATTTGTGACTTTATAAATTTGTGAAAACCTGAATCGCGCTATCAAGATTTTTTTCTACCGGAGCTATATAACGTTAGCGAATTCTGTATTGTTAAGATCATTATGGACGTAGAACGCTCACTTCCAAAACTTCGAATTTATTATATGTAGAGATAATCGTAATTTTTTGATCTAGGAATTAAAGATAGATAGATAAACACTTTATTGCACCATAAAAACAAAACACAAAATGATTTCTTAATTAAATTGGATAAACAAAGTAAATGTAGTTAAAATTTTAAGTTTTACAATATTGTTTCAATTGTCAACATTTACTTTTCTTTGTATGGCAAATGTACACTCAGCCAACTAGAATAGGAAACATTTATTACATGTACACGAAATCTACGAAAACGTGCTATATTTTAGAGCGTATCGTCACTTACCGTTATGTAAGATAGTGGTCAAAGTAACCACATTCTGACCACGCTTTTTATTATTAAAAAAAAAATGTAGGTACCTATTACAAAAGTGTATTTTGCCAGGATATAGAAAAACAAATCATTGTTTGTTCATCAAAGAAACGTAACGTTTCTATTATAGTTAACAGACTATGTTAGTTCTTAATGTTTTCGCTTGATCAGCAATTAGGTAATGACTTTGCAAAAGCTACTATAAAAAAACCGTTTAAAAAGAAAACCAATGTAACTAATTTGAAATTTAGTGCTGATGTAGTAACGGACAAGATAGATAGATAGATAACTTTATTTGTACAACACAGAAAGAAACAGAACACGATAAACACAAAGTAAAGTATAAGTTGCACAAATGGGCGGACTTATCGCTGAAAGCGATTTCTTCCAGGCAACCTTTGGATGGAAAATAACTGATTCAGCTTTTATGGTAGGTTGTGAATAACTTAACTTATAATAGGTGATGATATAAAATATAAAGATAAAGGTATATAGGTTAGATAAAGGTAGGTTAGGTTATTATAAGATATTGAGATATTTTATAAGATGTGTGGAGGTTCTGGAAAAAACCCAGCCCTAGTTAGTTTTTCTAGGCTGAGTATTCTATTGTTTATAAAGAAAATCCAAATACATTACAACCGGTCACGTTTTCTTTTTATAACCCTAATTCACCAATACCTAATAGTAAACCTACAAGAAAATATTTATAATCAAGTTATGTTGATAGGCAATATTTTTTACACATTTGTTCGTCAACTGTAGGTTTCAATCTCTATTAAGATAGAATATGATAGTTTCTATGTTTCATCTTCGATGTCATCGTCACTTCCCATCAGGTGAGATGAGGTACAATACGCCTTGCCAAGCCAAACCGTACATAATTTCTCCTGAGCTACCGGGAGATAATAGTGTTAAATACGTTTAACTTTTAGAGCCTTCGGAAGCCTTTTTAACTTGGAGCGGTTAGGATATTTATCATATAAAACACGTATTACTGTTGAAATTTTCACCCACCAAAGGACGCATTTTATCGGTTAACAACCCCGAGTTGACTTTAAAAAGCAAAATGATCACTGAACAACCAGTTCGCTTTTCTAAAAAAAAAAACAGTTGATTAATCTATACTAATATTATAAAGCTGAAGAGTTTGAACGCGCTAATCTCAGGAACTGCTGGTTCAAATTGAAAAATTCTTTTTGTGTTTTGGATGGTCCATTTATCGAGGAAGGTTATAGGCTACTTTTTATCCCAAAATTCCCACGCGATCGGGAGTTACGCGGGTGAAATCGCGGAGCGCAGCTAGTCATAGATATGACTAGCTGCTACTGCTAGGATAGAATGGACTATTGCTATGAATGACTAGCTGCTAGGATAGAATGGACTATCCAACACAAAAAGAATTTTTCAATTCGAACCAGCAGTTCCTGAGATTAGCGCGTTCAAACAAACAAACAAACTCTTCAGCTTTATAATATTAGTATAGATAGGTACATGTTAAACCAAATTTTGAGATATACGTCCGATTGATTTTATTTTAAAAAGTTGCAATTTAATGTCAGATGTTGATTGTGTAATGAATGCTTTCAGAATTGAATTGTTTTATGGGAATTTGTACCGGTTAATTGTCTACTTCTATCAGTACAATCATTATTACCCTCTCGTTACTGAAATTATTTTAATAAGTGACAGCTACATCCAGTAGATTCCTATTGTGTACCTACAAAGGTAAGTTACCGAAGTTCTCGAACAATATTTCAAATTAAATGGGATTGGAAAACCATTGTCTCTGAAGGTTAGACGGTAACATTGCCCCGAAATTGCTCAGTTATAAAATCTGACAATTTGTCAAAGACGCTTAGTTTTAACTTCAGGTAGGATAACGCTTTGTTAATAGGAGATAAAATTTTACGATGTACTTTACGTATCTACTATGTAAAAGGAAAGCGATCTTTGTTGCCGAATTACAATTAAAAAAAAACAGCGCACTCCGGGAGTGCAGGCAGAAGTGAAAACTGTATATCTGTGTAAAATCTCATATGTCGCGAGAACATACGCAAAAAGAGTTTTAGATGAAAAAAAAAAAATAGTCGGACGACAAATAGTCGTCCGACATTTGTCGTCCAACAAATTGTCGTCCGACATTTGTCGTCCGTCAATAGTCGTCCGACAAATAGTCGTCCGACATTTGTCGTCCGTCAATAATAGTCGTCCGTCAATAGTCGTCCGACAAATAGTCGTCCGACATTTGTCGTCCGTCAATAGTCGTCCGTTAAAAAATACCATATGTACGTCTTATACACTCACAGCCAAATTAAAAACAGTAGGCCCAGGCATACATTTTCGCCGCGCCGTAGAGAGGGGATAGCTGTCTACTCTCCATCCGTCTTACGCTTTTTCGATCAGGTCACGTGTCCTGACGCGAGTTTAAGATTTTATACCCATTACAGAAAAAAGTGCTCAACGCCGCTAAAGAAGTTTTCACTTCAAAAATGATTAATATTAAAAAAACTTAAAAATATAACGAAACAGACACAATAGTTAAAATTTTATATCTTTAGAATAATTAAAATGAAAGATATCTGTCATTACAAGAGCTTTACAATAATATTTAAATATAATACTTACGAAATGGAATTGAGCGCTCATAAACTTTCATTATGATGACAGACTCTTGAAGGTACCCAGGTTATACTTATTATTTTCGAACCGGAAGGAGTAAGACTTTCTATTATAGGGTTTAATATTATACAGTTCCTAAGGACGACAGATCCATTGTTAAATCCATTGTTAGAATATTCTCTGTTACTATCAATAAAGACTTTCCACGTTAACGTATACAATTTTCTATTGAAAATAATTTAATACTCGTATTAATTTCTTTTTGATCCTAAAACTTTAAAGTACCCCAGAAAAGAGGTTTTTACAAATGTAATGAAAGTTAATTAATTAATTATACTTGAAAAGTCTACGTTTTTAATTCATTATGATCAAAGGCCGAGTAAACTTGGAGGGTCAACATTATCGACAAAAAGTTACGTTTGATGTAGAAAAATAATTGTAATTGTACGTTCGGGTGCTGGCGCATCATCGCCCGTACCCCAGAGAGTGATTCGACGTTTACGTGAAAAATACGCAAAGTTCCAGTGGTTGATTATGTGCACATGTCGCGAGCTGTAATGTGCCACGCGACGCTCATATCTTCTGATAACTTCCCTCCCAAAGGAATCGCTTCCTCAACATCCTCATTGTGTATGATTGAAAATGTTTCATAACACCGGATACACTTAAACGCTTTAACTCACATTCATTAAGTACATCCTCATAGGTAAATTTTACAATATAATGCAACCACAAATCTTTCGGAAAGTTCAATTTATACTAACTTTCCGTCTGTTTTATTTAAAATTATTTTCCTTAGGCGTTGGTCGGTTAATAATTGAAACAATGAAATAATATTTTAGGTAGCTTTGTGCAAAAAGGCAAACATCGTGAAGGCAGAGAGGGAATGGTTATTATAGGCATAATAATGAAAATGACCGTGATGTTTGCGGCAAGTGGGGAGCGGGCCAGCCTTTGGGTGGAGACAGCCGACTGCCGGTCGCGTATCTTCTAATTGAATCTGAGAACTTGCTGGGAACTTTCCGAACTTGCGCGAAATTTGATTAGCTCGTCATCTTTCTTTGAGCGCCGCGTTTAAATTTTTGAAGTGAAAACTTCTTATGGCGCGTTGGGCACTTTTGTGGGTGAGCATTTTCAACCGATCTCGCGACAGATTTTGACGCGACAGATTTTGACGCGACAGATTTTGACGCGACAGATGAGATTTTGTTTGTGTTAGTCTTTTTGTTTAACTTATACTGCCATCTATTACACAAATTGAGAAACTTAGTTTCTAGAAAGACCGCTATTCGAATGTAGATGGCGCTGATTTAAATTTTTTACTGCCATCTAGCGAATAAAAAATAAACTATATTTGTTTAAGTGAGTGCTAATAGATGGCAGTAGCAGATCGTTTCAAGAAATATTCTATGAGAAATAACAAGTTTATTGTTTTCACTTCTGCCTGCGCTCCCGGAGTGCGCTGTTTTTTTTTTCAACAACGTATTATTACGATCTTAATATTTTGATATTATCTTTCAACACTAGAAGAAAGCGTAAAGATGTATTAAAACTCTTCATCAGTGCCAATACTTCTGCTTGTGTCATGATAATACAAATGCAATAACTATTTTTACAATTGAATACGATTCACCTACATAAAGCAAAAATATGAACAATCCAAATAAATGCTCAAAAAGCTGACTGCATTTCCTCTTTGCATGTAAATATTTTACTAAAATCATTTAACTATTGAGGTAAAATGTGTTAAATTTATCAACGCGAGCGTTTTCAATCCACTCTGTGTGACCAAAAATCGTTCCAGTTTTATTACAAAGCGGCACAATAGAGACGGCAGGCAGCTGTTGTCTCAGCCGTGATGGAAAATAATCAATCACGAAAAAATATAGTCATCAACATTTCCCGTCAAAAGTTTTAAGGTATACTTATGTAATTAGTTACTTCAAACGCTTGCGAACTTAACTTGGCGCTTTATTTCGATACGAAGGATATATTTTGTTTATCTTTGGTGTTTTGCCCATCGGATACACAAATTTGGTATTCTGGTTTAACTGTTATTTATGACCTCCATTCTTTCGCATTGGAAAGGGTAAATGTTCTAGCTTGAAATTAATAGGTCACAACCGAATGAATACACTTTTTCTTTTTCTGATTTTTACTTCGTCTATTTCAAATTCTACACTTACCGAATTAAATTAAATTTATTGAGTTAAAATTTATAAGTACCATCTTTATCATAAATTTTATTTTACAGCATTATCTATAATTAAGAAGCTCTTAAACAGAATATTAAATTTTGGAAGAGCGATTGTTTTATGTTTCTCTTAATTAATTAGTCCCGAGTCTGTTTAAAGCATACAATTAAAGATTATTGCCCTTTAACTGCATTATTTAAATTCCTCAACATTAACAAAATTAAGTGAAATGGCGGTTTTGACTTTCGACATTGTCAACGAATTCATTGTGTGATAAGTGTAGAAAGCTCTAGTAGCCGTGGTAACTAACAGACATATTATCGATCTGAGCCTCCTTTAATTGCCTACAAAACTCGTTTTAAGGAAACGATAACAGTAAAATTGATGCTCAATTCAGAAGCGTCTCGTTGAAATATTTTAATTGGTTACGTTTCGAAAGCCTGCGTTTCAAATAGATTACATCAGCACTTGTTTGTGTATACGACATAAAAATATTCGCTTGCTAAGAACTCGTGATATTTGCCATCATGTTCTATACAAATATATATCTATACAGGGTTATTGGAAATTAATTGACACTGCGTTAAGGGCTTCTTCTGTGCACCTTAACGATCAACTTTTGTTCTACGACTTTTGGAAATTCATTATAAAAATATTCCATACAAAAATAAAAAATAAAATCCAACAGTTCAAATAATACTCAACTCTACGTCTACGTCACAGAATCAATCATAGTAGGTATGGTACAACCCGGTCGCTCGCAGTGCGCCCCGTGCCGATCGCGCGCGCGCACTTGCCGCATAGACATAGAAAAGTACCAGACAGTACGAGAAACACTTAAATATTTTTTTCGGATATTTATTAAGTTTCGACAAAAGTCGTAGAACAAAAGTTGTTTGTTAAGGTGCACAGAAGAAGCCCTTAACGCAGTGTCAATTAATTTCCAATAACCCTGTATATATAAATCAAAATAAATTGCTGTTCGTTTGTCTCGCTAAAATTCGAGAACGGCTGGTCCGATGTAGATGATTTCGGTTTTGAAATATTTGTGGTAGTCCAGGGAAGGTTTAAACGGTGAGAAAGATCGAACTTACGCGGGTGAAACCGCGAGACGCAGCTAGTAATATACAGGGTGAATTTTTTATGTGGGCCTTCAGGGCTATATCCTAAACTATGAGAGATAGCGAAATTTGCTGAAAGGAGTTGCGTGCCCGATTTTGACAAAAACTAAAACTACATCA
The DNA here is from genome assembly GCA_907269075.1 of Idaea aversata. Classification (NCBI taxonomy): domain Eukaryota; kingdom Metazoa; phylum Arthropoda; class Insecta; order Lepidoptera; family Geometridae; genus Idaea; species Idaea aversata. The sequence continues at coordinate 9,953,755 of OU026084.1, forward strand.
TTCGATTTTTGAAAAAGTCATTACCCTAGCCGGGAATCGAACCTGTTCATTTTTCAAAATAATAATCATCCTATATTTTTGTACCAATCGATAGTGTTGCTAATAGAGATCAATTCCTGGAAATAAACATAGTCTGGCCAATTAAAGGTAATAGCTCATTTTAGTAATCTTTTGTAATTTTCATACAAACATCCCTAAAAAAATGCAGTGAGGAGGTATGGCTAATGACGCAACAAACTGCTGCACCAAAAATATGAACTGTTTTTACAAATTTTATGTAAAGAACTTCATTTAGAACTTATTTTATAATATTTAGAATAATATCACTAATCCTCTATGTCTCACACTATTGTTTTGCCAGAGACAGAAAGGTGAAAATTATAGAAAACTACAAAATTCAGCCATTTCCTTTATTTTGCCATACTTTTTTTTTTTTTTTTTTTTTTTTTTTTTTTTTTTTTTTTTTTTTTTTTTTTTTTTTTTTTTCAGTTTGCTTCCAAGGACATATACTCAATTATACTCCTCTCCTTTATTATAAGTTTTCTTTAATACTATATAGAAACTTACTGTCTGGAAAATGTAAGTAAAAATATGTTTGGGTGTGATTAATCTCATGATATTCTCTGAGAAATAGTCAATATTCGACTTTAATAATAGTTATAAAAAACCAGTACCGACTTCGTTTCTTTTTCGCACGGACTTTGGTTTATTCCGGTTGATTTAAAATGGAGCTGTGGCCAAGTTTTTATTGAACTCGGTTTACTCGCTCTAGTCTGAGTTTGTCACATCATTAGCTCTACAATGAAATTGTTAGGAAACTGTTTTATAGTTAAAGTAACTTTTTATAAGTGTTCCGCTTTGTTATTTCATAAAAAAATGTTGATAGATTAAACTTTAGACAGTTAGTAATTTCATTGGATAGCTCCTTAACAGACATAAATGTATCTATCTAATACATTTTCTTTGGTTCTGATTTTAGTTTTGTTTTGTACCTCTATTATTTAGATTTATTTTAACATATCTATTAGATGTGTTATGAGTATGAATTTGACCACATCACACAGAATAATATGTGACATATAAAATTTATTTTCACGTAGAATCTAGTTAAGAACTTGGTTTGAACCTCGCATTAACTGTAAATATACCAACCGTTATAGTAATAGTAGCTGCGCCCCCAGGTTCGAACTCTTTTTAAAAGTGATCGAATAGTTACGTTACTACGAATTTAATAGCCAAAGGGCTGTTAAAGTTAGAGAGTTCGAATTTCCAAATTTTTTGACGTGACAACGTTTTATAAATTGGTTTGCCGGGTGACACTTCAAGAAACTGCGTTACGCTCCGCTGACGTTATGCGCTCACAATGAGAGCGAGTGAGAGGCACGCGTCCCTTCCACTCGGGCATGGTTAGCCCGCCTAAGAGCGAGAGAGACAGACATAAAAAGTGAAAGGCACGCGTCCCTTCCACTCGAGCACAGTTGTTGTCACGTAAAACTTTCGCCCGTATACCGACTTTACAGGCAACCAGTTTTTTTATTAGTACTTGCCTACGTCCCAAAAGGAATCTCCATGAGAAGTTTCACAATCGTTGCTCATGTAGTTTTTTATACATAGATTTTTAATAAAAATAAACTTTAATTTGAAAACTGGTAAGGTTAGTGGAAGAGCAAAGTACGGCCACGTCAGCGTTTATTTTAAACTAAAAGAAAGTGCAATGAACTGGACGCGAGGCAAAATGTTACCGACTCACTTTACCACTTCGATATTTTCGCTCCGTCTGTTTATAAAGTGCATTCTACTAGAAACTATGTATTTCAAACTTATTTTTGTGTAATAAATATGAATTCAAAGTAATTTTTGAAGTCATTGTCCTTTTTGTTAATTTAAATGCAGAAGTTTGTGTATAATTCCTGGTCAAACGACTGGACAGATTTTGATATTTATAAAAAAATAGTATTTAAAATGATTTTTTAAAGTGCATGGCCTGCATTGGGCTATCTGAAAATATTTTTTAAGGAAAAATGCGTCTTAACGAAACCTAATTCGAAAGAGGTTAATGCGATTCTTAAATTCAACTATGACGGTAGTTGACTGAGTGGCGTGATTGGTAAGCGCACTTGAACGGTATTCGAGGGATGCGAGTTCGAGTCTCGTCTCAGTTGCAATTTTTGAAGACGCATTTTTCCTTAATTATATTTTTAGTATTTAAAACTTTGAATTTTGGGCAGTTACATAATGTAACAGAATAATAGCAACCGCATATTCACAAAACAGATAATTATAATTGAAATAAACGTCGAATTCAAAGTGACAAACAAACTTTTAACATCATCATCATCATCCGAGCGATGTTCCCGGTTGCATCCCTCTCGGGAGCCCGGGGTCCGCTTTCCTACTTTTACGCCTCCACTTCGCACGATCTTCGGTATCCTGGGTTGTAAGGCCATTTGCACGCATATCACCCTTTACGACGTCAAGCCAGCACTTGTTGGGTCTACCCAGTCTGCCACGACCCGGCGGAGGCGCCATGGCAAGACATTTGTTCCCCACGTAACTAGCCGGTTTTCGCAAGACGTGGCCATACCAGCGTAAGCGACATTTATCTGCAATGTCTCGGACATGAAGGCTGCCCCGGATGCGGGAGTTCCTAACGCGATCCTTTCGCGTCACTCCACACATCCAGCGCAACATCTTCATCTCCGTGACACGCAGCTCCTGCTTATGTCGCTCAAGCACCGGCCACGCCTCACTACAAACCTCAGACAAACAAACTTTTAACAATCATGATTAAATCGTTTGAAACTATACATTGTAATTGAAATTTTAGTGAATAGGGCTGTAGGGCATATAGTAACTATATTTGCCCAGTACCAACTTTGTATGAAAATGTCACACAACTGAGGACAAAAGAAATTCAACAAAGCACAGTGCGAAATGACGGGCCGGATACGATCCTAAGATTTGAGGACACGGTGGCGGACGTATGCCTAGTTCTACTTTAAAATATAATTATGGATAGAGCCTAAACATTTAAAAGGCTTTCTATAGCTAATACGGGTTTTTGAAACTTATTCAATTATTAAGCTGGGAACATATTATCGGACGCGGCTTACGGACGCTTCCGACAGCCGCGACTGATAAGTGTGTACGGTTGTTTGGCATCCAGCAGTCCAGATCGCTCTAGGACATCCTTGAGCCGCCCTTGAACGTTCGGACGTCTGCGACTTACGTCCGATAATATGCACAGTTACATACATTTACATTACACAGATGCCTATAATTCGCGGCTGTCGGATCGTCCGCGCAATGGGACACATTGCGCGGACGCGTCCGACAGCCAGCTTTATGAATAAGGGAGTAGTGTATAAGTTTACTCACTTGTCCCGTTCTTGGTGAAATCGAATTCTCAGTATGTTGACCTTTGATCTTCTAATATAGAACACCCTTACAACAAGTTTATAATATTAAATACTCTGGTGGTTTACGAACGTGAAGTATTTTTAACCCACTTCAAAAAAAGGACGAGGTTCTCAATTCGTTATTTAATTGTTATTTAGTATAGTATAGTTACTTGTTCATTAATAATAAACTTATTTTACATGAATCAGAATCAGAAAATATTTATTGAAGAACTGGGTACAGTATGGTGTTATGGTTTTTACATGATACAGTGCCTAGCAGTTTATCCTTTACGGATGTACAATAATTGGTAAAATTCTAAATAGCAAAGGCTAATTTATAAGTTAACGTATGTTCGTTAACTTCAAGTTGAATAGGTAAGTAGATAACATATTAAATTCTTGGCCGCATTCAGTCTTTACCTAAGATTCAAAATATTCATTCAGATTGTAGAATGTTTTTGATATAAGCCATTTCTTAAGTTTTACCTTAAAATATTACCGTTTAACATTTTTAAATCTAACGGAAGGTGATTATATATTTTTATGGCTGATATGTAGGAACTTTTGTAATATAGTGCATTATTTATCTGAGGGATACATATATTATATTTATGTTTATTTCTTAAATTGTCATAACGACTTGATTTTTTACTAAAAAAATAGCCATTATTATTTTTTATAAATACGCAAATTTCTAAAATGTATATACATGTGAGAGTTAATATATTTTCAACTTTAAATAAATCACGTAAAGTATCTGTACTTTTTAAATTAAATATTAGTCTGAAACATTTTTTTTGAAGGCGGAACGTGGAGTTTACATCTACGGAGTTTCCCCAGAAAATAATACCGTAACTAAGCTGAGGGTAGACGAAACCATAATAAGCGCTTAATGCAACAGGTTTCGAAGTTATGTTTCGTAATATTGACACAGCATAGCAGTAATTAGATATTTTATTATTGACTTTGCTAACATGACTTTTCCAGTTGAGATGAGAGTCTATTGTTACTCCTAAGAAATTTGTCTCATTTATAATACTCACTGGTAAATTTAAAGGTAATGGATTGGTTTTATAATTTCTAAACTGAATGGCTTTAGTTTTGTCTAAATTTTGAAAATTGAACTATATTATTTATTGTAGTCGTTATTTCGGTTTCATATTCATTGAGATTTGAGTTATCGTAGGGTAGAAATATAGTGGCATCGTCTGCGAACATTATACATAGCTTGTTCCCTCTTCACGTCAAACGACTGCACCGATTTAGATGAAAATCGGCATCGTGGTAGTTAAAGGGATGGAAAAGGACATATGATACTTCTGACTCCAAAATACGGGACTAATGCGGTTAAAATTGCGGGGCACAGCTAATGTACATTTTTGTAATTTCAATCAATCCATTTAAATGCTCGTTAATCCAGAGTTTCATTCCCGTGGCTACAAAAAGCATCCGCCGCTCTAGTTTTCCTGATTTTTCCGTCGACTTTCTGTGTGAAATAAAGCGTGTAACTCTTTTGTATGCGAAACAACTTTTTATCGTACAAAGTTAAGGAAATACGATAAAGAGGTAAAAGAGAAAACTTTTTCGATCATATGCAGGTTTGGCCTTATGCCTTGGGGCAGGGATTAATATATTTGCTTTATGTCCTTTAACGTCTTTCGTATAGTGTCATGTTAGGAGTGTATTCGGCTGTAACATGTCGATCTTCTCTCGCCTCGGTGGTGATGTCTGTGATATCACTATCACTACTTAGTATAAAATAAATTCACTTTTCGCCGTCCCTATGTCCCTATATCCCTATGTATGCTTAAATCTTTAAAACTACGCAACGTGTAAGAATTGTTGCGTTTTATCTTTTGAGTATGTTGGCAACATCTATTTTGAATTAGTAAACGGAAGTCGTCAGTTTAGTCAAACTTAATAATAATTATTTATTTTTATAAAATGTTAGTATATTTTCTATATGAGTTATTTGTTTAATATTACAAGTTAATTTATAAATTAGTTAAACGTGTAATTTTATAAAATACGGTCATAATGTTTTTGTTTGAATATGAATTTTGTAAACAGAAGTATATGTTGCTTTAGTCAAATGTATCAATTATTATTTCAATTTCATGAAAGTAATATATTTTCTGTTTATTTTGTTTATATAATATTCTAAATCAATTTACAAAGTATTTACATTAATCTATTTGATAAAAGATTGTTATGTTACGACTTCTATATAAAAAGGTAGTTAAATTGTTAATTCATTGTTAGATATATCAAAATGGAGGGAAAAGGTAGCCATCTTTTTATGTAGTGATGATTAGATTAAGCATTCTTCGACTATCTGTTAAGAAAGAAGGTTGTCTATAACTTGAATAAACTAAAAGTACTTTCTGTTTCAACGATACTTTTATTGTCACACCCTGATTCCTTATAAACGGATTTTCATGCGGTTTTTTTAATAGATAAAGTGATTCAAGAGGAAGGTTTATATGTATAATACATGCATAATATAGCCGTGCGAAGCCGGGACGGGTCGCTAGTCATATTATATTATAGTCCGTTGCCAGATGAGTAATACAGTCTCCTCTCCTTTTTCTTTGTACATCTCTTATCCCTTTATGTGGGGTCGGGTCTCCTCACTTAATTGCGCCAGGACACTCAGTCCTGGCTCTCTCAAATCGGTAATACAGTAAATAATAAATATTAAAATAAATATTTAATTGCACATTAGGATATTTTTTACAATAAAAAAAACAAATATTTTTTTCACTTTCTTTGAGTAAGGTTCGTGTGTAGACCTGCAAGTACCTAAAAATGAGTACAGGGTTTTTGTAAAACACTTCTGTCTTCCTACCTTTCACTCGTGTCCCTCTAAGGCGCCCGTTAATTGGTCTTTGAGTCATGAGCGTATATGTATCTTCTAGGAAAGACTGCTGATCTCAGACCGCATCATCACTTACCATCGTGTCAGATAAGAGTCAAACGCAGAACTCTTATTAAAAAAAAGGTGGTTTTTGCAAACACGGTATAGCCGTATATCCATAATTATTTTATCCCGAGACAACTGTTAACATATTAAAGGATAAATTAATAGAATAAAGATATAACGTCGACCTAGTTACGGTATTATCTATACCTACTCGTACAGTGTGTTGTTTATTTAAGAGATTAAGGTACCAGCTCTCCCTCCATACAAACGTTAGTCGACTGTTTCCTCCCTGGACAATGACACTAGAGCAAATATTTTTGTTGCATAAAACTTATAACTGCCATGACCATGCCCCTATGTCTGATTTTTAAGCTATTGCATAGCTTTTATCGCGGGCTTTGACCTAATCAAGAAATTCCGTAACGAAAATAAAACCTAACACCCCCCACTCCGCTTACCATGTAGCTCGGCCGAGCGTTCGCTTAACGTGTATGTATATGGTACGACTGTTTTTTAACACTTAATCTTTAGGATAATTAGAAAATGAAACTACATGGTAGGCGGAGTGGGTTGTGTTACGTTTTATTTTCGTTACGGAATTTCTTGATTCGGTCGCTGCGCTCAAAGTCCGCGATATAAGCTACGCAATAGCTTAAAAAACCAATACATAGGGGCATAGTCATGACAGTTATAAGTTTATGCAACAAACATATTTGTCCTAGTGTCATTACCCAGGGAGGAAAAAGTCGACTACGTTTGTATGGAGAGAGCGCCGGTACCCTTTCCTCTTAAGCGAAGGAATCTCGTACTTACAGATTGTTGTAAATTTTAATGATATGTTACGTCGCAGTGCGGCACGCCCTCTAGCGCGGAGTTACAAAATTGTCCTGACGACACTTTGAATATACGAATAGGCCTGCAGCAATCCACACTACACTCGACGAAAAAATATATCGAAAACATAGTTGTACTTCACTTTTTAATCCGGACGGGGCCATGCATCAAATGGATGCGAATAAATTTTCGGAACACGTCTGGTTTTTTTTGTTTGCCCGTGGGTAGTTCCAACTAGTTGATATTACGTAGAAACCGTATGTGTGTGAAAACGACTTTAACAATTTATTGCTTACTAAGTCTATATGTATTTAAATATAATAAACTAGCGACCCACTCCGGCTTCGCACGGCTATATTATTATACATATAAACCTTCCTCTTGAATCACTCTATCCATTAAAAAAAACCGCATCAAAATCCGTTGCGTAGTTTCAAAGATCTAAGCATACAAAGGGAAATAGGGACATAGGGACGGCGAAAAGTGTCTTATATTTTATACTAGCGACCCGCCCCGGCTTCGCACGGCTATATTATGCATGTATTATACATATAAACCTTCCTCTTGAATCACTCTATCTATTTAAAAAAACCGCATCAAAATTCGTTGCGTAGTTTAAAAGATTTAAGCATACAAAGGGAAATAGGGACAGCAAAAGCGACTTTGTTTTATACTATGTAGTGAGAGTGACTATGTAGTGATGATGACTATGTAGTGATGATAAATATTGCAGGACATTCCACACAGCGCCATCTAGCTCCAAGCTAAGTAACTAGACTTGTATTATGGGTGCTTGACAACGGATATACTACTTATATACTTTTCTTTTGTAAATATAACAATCTGAAGGCCAATTCTCATAAATAAAATTTCGTTCATTCATTCCAATATCATTTCGATTGCATTTCGATCATAAATTATAAATAAATAAATAAATAAATAAATATTTCAGGACATATTACACATCGCCATCCAGCCCCAAGCTAAGCAACTTAATGCTTGTGTTATGGGTGCCAGATAACGGATAAACTACTTATATACTTTTTTTTTTGTAAATATATACATATTATACATATAGGAAACACCCAGAACCAGAAACAAGAATTTATGGTCAGCATAAATACTTGTTCCCGGCGGGAATCGAACCCGCAACCTTCTGCGTCGCAGTCGGGTGTTCGCCCGACGCGCCACAGAGGTCGTCAAATTATAACCTCAAAGTAGCTCAAAATACCCTCAAAGTTAGCTTTTTGTAAAAAAAAACTGACTTTAAGTGTATCTTTTGCAATCGGGATGATATTGAAATGTAATTTAAACAATGTTATTTATGAGAATTGATCTTCAGACCACAGACAAATATCTAAACACAAATACTTGTTTGAGGCGGGAATCGAACCCGCAACCCTATGTTTGACAGTCCGGCATGGTGACCACTGTGCCAACTGGGTCGTCAAACATACCTCCTCGAATCGGGGGTTAAAAATGAAGGGTTTAAAATGAATAAAGTTTATTAATCTTTAAGGTTATTGTTTTTAAATAAATACACGTCGACATCAGAAATACAGACCCACCGTAGAGTTCTAAATTTACTGTTGTTGTTATGTTCTCATTCGAACATTGTTTATTTAATAACTTTAACTCGAACAGGAACAAAGAATCTTGCCTGAGTTGAAAGCATTCTAATAATAGCATTTTTGGTAGCTGACTTTCTGAATAAAATAGAACTTTATTAAAAAGTCATAGATGCTATTTATTTTCATCACTATCACTACATAGTATAAAATAAAGTCGCTTTCTCTGTCCCTATTTCCCTTTGTATGCTTAAATCTTTAAAACTACGCAACGGATTTTGATGTTTTTTTTTTTAATAGATAGAGTGATTCAAGAGGAAGGTTTATAAATGTATAATACATGCATAATATAGCCGTGCGTAGCCGGGGCGGGTCGCTAGTTTTATTTATAAACTAGCTGTCCTAGCAAACGTTGTTTTGCCAGGACAGCTATTTGTGAATCTAAACCATCCAGGGCGCCCCATCCAAACGCAAGGAAAAAAATCATTGAAATCGGTGAAGCCGTTTAGGAGGAGTTCAGTGACATACACACGTGTGTACAGAAGTTACAGGGTTATTGGTAATTAAACTAGCAAGCCGTTGAGGACTACTCCTGTGCACCTTAACAAACAACTTCTGTTCTACGACTTTTGAAAATTCGAAAAAAAAAAATGAAAATTTTGACGATAAGTAAATTCGAAAAACAGCTGTTTTTTTAAAACAAAGGTCATTCAGACTAAGAACAGTAGATAAAACTTAAAAAATAAGTAAAATTTTAAGGTTAATGACCTCTCCGTGTATGGAACAGCTGATTTTCAGGTAAACCTATTGAAACCTATGATTCCATTCTTTTTTGACATTATAGCCATTGTAAAAATTTGACGTGCGCGAAATTTTAACTATAGTTATAGTAAAAATTTGGCGTGCGTGAAATCACTTTCACTTCACTATCACTATCACTACATAGTATAAAATAAAGTCGCTTTCTCTGTCCCTATTTCCCTTTGTATTCTTAAATCTTTAAAACTACGCAATGGATTTGATGCGGTTTTTTTTAATAGATAGAGTGATTTAAGAGGAAGGTTTATATGTATAATACATGCATAATATAGCCGTGCGAAGCCGGAGCGGGTCGCTAGTTTTAACTATAGCTATAATAGGCTTCCTAAGAATGCTAAGAAACCTTTTTGTAAAATTCAACACCTATATACTTGGACAAAGTTACGGGTGAAAACTAGTCTACAGGTAAAGTCTTTAGTTTTGTCAAGTATCTCGCTCCAACAAATACACCTACGTACTGTAAGAACTACGGAATAATAAATATATTTATCGAAAATGCTTACAAAACCAGTTTCCGTTATGCTATATTAAAATTCAAAACTATTTTACTATTCTAAAACTTAGTCACAAAAGGATTGTGAGTGCCGGAAAGTGCAGAAGTGCGTTCAATACGAACACAACGGTTATTTTCCTGTGCTATTTGAAACGTAGCGAGAACAAACTCAGAACTGACATTGTTTGAAAGGTACTGTTCGCGCGAGCTTTTCAACCTTTCCAGAGACCTCACTCACTTCATACGATAGGCCTTGTGTTCATTTTTAGAGTGCTTCAATAGCGGTATTTTTAAACTGAGAGATCGTAGGCGGTTCTATTCGTAGCAGGTCTACGTCCGTAGCATATCTACGCCTGTAGCACATCTACGCTTTCGAGGGCGGTATTTGTTGCTATACAGGGTTATTGAAAATTATACTAGCAAGCCGTTGAGGGCTACTTCTGTGCACCTTAACGAACAATTTTTGTTCTACGACTTATGGAAATTCGAACATTTTTTCAAAAAATTTGAGGTTAGGTTTACCTGAAAATCAGCTGTTCCTTACACGGAGAGGTCATTAACCTTAAAATTTTATTTATTTTTTAAATTTTATCTACTGTTCTTAGTCGAAATAACCTTTGTTTTAAGAAATCAGCTGTTTTTCTAATTTACATAACCTCAATATTTTCATTCTTTTTTTCGAATTTCCAAAAGTTGTTTGTTAAGGTGCATAGAAGAAGCCCTTAACGGCTTGCTAGTATAATTTCCAATAACCCTGTATAGTAGACTGCGCCATGATAGATAAATTAACAGAACGCTTTATTGTATATGCACACAAATAACACGAAAGGTTTCGTACCATTTTATTCTGTTTTTAATCTCCGACGCAAAAACAAATGCTAATCTCTAAAAAATATTTGCTGCCCTTTTGAGAGTATAATTAAATAAAAAATAGTAAAACATACTTATCCTAAATTTCTTAAAAACATACTAAAAAATTATCTGTTTTTAGTATTTGTTGTTTTAGCGGCAATTAAAATACATCATCTGTGAAAATGTCAACTGCCTAGCTATATCACAAAAGCATTCTTATCATTGATATTTATTCACATTAAACACACATAATATAAAAGTACACATAGAAATTAATTCAAAAAATTAAAATTAAAAACACACAAAAGAAATTAAATTACACATATAAAAATTAAAAACAAAAACACAGATAGGTACACATCTTATATATATATATAAAAGAAAGTTGTGTTAGTTACACTTTTTATAACTCGAGAACGGCTGAACCGATTTGGCTGAAAATTGATGGAGAGGTAGCTTAGAACCAGGAGAAGGACATGGGATACTTACTTTTTCTTTTTGATTTTTAAACGAGATCGGGACTTACGCGGGTGATATAAAATATACGAAATATTCTTTTTTTTTCGATATTCAAACGAGATCGGGACTTACGCGGATGAAATTAAATATACGAATTATTCTATATTCAAACCCGCATAAGTCCCGATCCCGTGGGAATATCGGGATATACACTATTATGTATTCTGTGACGTTCGTCTTTGTTGTAAGGCGTTCGACCGGGGGGTTTTCTCGAGCGGCTGCAGTTTTTTTGTTGATTACTCAGCACATACTAATTGTATTCTGATGTAAAGTATACCACGACTTTCCTCAGATTTCACTTGGTTTAGGCGTTTTTAATTGTAGATTATGTAACAAACAAACAGACAGACAGATATATTTTTGTTCTATTACTTTTTCGAAGTCCAACAGACCCTTTTTTTTTTGATTTGCTGTATTATATAGAAATCCATGCCACTTTTCGTTGTATATTTATAACTCAAGAACGGGCTCACCTATCCAGACCAAATGTTTAAGCTTTGTTCGGACTATTTAGTAGATGGTTTATGTTAAGTTTGCACAAAATCGGTCGAGCGGTTCTTCATTTATCACATTTTTTTATATGGCAAAACAACGTTTGCCGGGACAGCTAGTTACAAATAAATAACCCCGTCCAGAGCGTCTCCACGCGGCATCGTCCCCAAGAGACTGGCGGCATTCCCTCTCTGGATAGCCAGGCTCACCCTTTGAGCGAAGAAGCCGCCAGCCCTCCGGTCACCTGACCGGAGGGCTGGCGGCTACCTAGCTATCATAGTTCATGAGATACAGCCTTGTGACAGACAGAACGGACGGACGGCGAAGTCTTAGTAATATGGTCCCGTTTTTACCCTTTGGGTACTATGCCTTAGAACTATGCAACAATAGGCGACCTTATCGCTTAAAGCGACCACTTCCAGGCAACCTTAAGGTGAAAGGGTATCGGTGCTCTCTCCATACAAACGTAGTCGACTGTTTCCTACCTGGATAATGACACTAGAGCAAATTTTGTTGCATAAAACCTTTATCTGCCATATGACTATGCCCCTATGTCTTGGTTTTTTCATTTTCTAATTATCATAGAAAAAAAAAACATAGGGGCATGGTCAAGGCAGTCATAAGTTTTAAGCAACAAAAATATTTGCTCTAGTGTCAGTATCCAGGGAGGAAACAGTCGACTACATTTGTATGGAGAGAGCGCCCGGTACCCTTCCCTCTTAAGATAAAGAGATAAAAAGTCCACCAATCAGTGCCAAGAAATTGCTGAACGCTGATTGGTAATCATTTGATAATTACGTGATAATTTGATATATCAGATAACTAATAATCCAGTTCTAATTACCTGTATCAAATTAAACAAATTGTTAACCAAATAATTAAGAAGTGTATCATGTAACAAGCAATTAATGTAATAGTTACCATAATTTAGCCAGAGTTAATTGAAACGACGACACGATGAGCCTATTAACATGTAGAATGCAATTTTGAGTAGAGTTTAACTCATATTATTTAATTTGCGAACTGGGGCTTGTTAATTGTTGTTTCAAGTTTGTACAATTATACAATTATTAGTTATCTTACATTAATATCAAAGTTGAAAAATATTACAAATCTATAGAAATCAAATTTGTAGAATCCTACACGGATGAAGTCACGGGTAAAAGCTAGTTTTTAAGGATGTTTCATCTACATAACATGTAATTAGCAGTCATCATGTCAGCCCATACACGTCTACTGTTGGACATAGGCCATACGACGCCACAAACAGCGGTCCTGAGTCGCCTCCATCCACCGACTACCCGCGACCGCCACAATATCATCGGTCCACCGGGCAGCTGATCTCCCAACACTCCGTTTCGCGTTGCATCGCGGCCGCCACTCGAGAACCTTACTCCCCAGCGGTTGTCAGTTCTTCAGTTACCAGTTACCAATCCTGCTTCAGCTTACCAATCCTGAGAGCTATGTCGGTGACTTTGGTTCTTCTACGGATTTCCGTATTTCGGATTCTATCACGTAGAGAAACTATCTCCATAGCCCGCTGAGCGACTCTGAGCTTATGATTAACAGTAAGATACGAATTTAACTTATCAGGATAACTTATTACACCACTAGTGCATCATGGTAATGTAAAACGCACGCGTGCATAATACGTTGGATTATGAGCCTAAAAGCGGATTAATAAGATCCACTTTATGAGCAACTGTGATAAAAAATTACTTTATAATAGGTAGAACATTTTACACTTTATTCTTATGCATGCAATGTATCTACATATGCTACTAAAAATTCAAAAGAAAGACCATACTGTGAACTGTGCCAGTAAGTCAGGACATTAAATTTTATATTTATATAATAAAAGAAAATTGTATTTTTCTGCAGCTTTGACTATAGGAACTTACATGGGTCTTGTCGCCCGTTGGCTTATATTTTGTCAACTCTTTTTTTATCGGGTACATCTAACAACCCAATTGTCGTTTGCACCGTACTTTCCTTCCTTTTCACATTTATGTTTTTGGTGGAAAATATTTCCTGTGGAAAATAATACTGATAAAAAAAGATATGACTCTGAGTTAACTCTACATACATTTTTAAATAAGAACTTAAATAATTTAGTTCAAAATAGTCTATCTATATTTAAAAAACTAAACTAAACTATAAGATGTAAAAAAGGGTATTTTAAAGTTGGTATTTCGTAGTAACTATTATGTATTCTGTGTTTGTAGAACATTAATTCACTTTTCAATACAATGCACAAGACGCGGATAAAACCACTGGATGCAACTAGTATTATCATAATAACTAGCGACCCGCTCCGGCTACGCACGGCTATATTATGCATGTATTATACATATAAACCTTCCTCCAGACAAATATATAAGATTTTTTTACATTATTTTTACATTTATATTTTGACGTGATAACGTTTTATAAATTGGTGAACACCTGCAATCTCAAAAAAGTGTGACGTCACGCGTCGTTACTGGAACGCCTCATGTTATTGACAAGGTAACTATAGCAACGTTTTATCGTTGCCATGGTTACCATCAATGTTTTCTTATGACGTTATCACGTAAAATTATCGTCCGGAAACAGACTTAAGAGACAACCATTTTTTTAAGTATATATTTACAAAAGAAAAGTATATCAGTGGTAAGTATATCCGTTGTCTAGCACCTATAACACAAGTTTAGTTATTTAGCTTGGGGCTATAGATGTCGATGTGTGGAATGTCCTGCAATATAGTGGTTTTAGTTCGATGTACAAACCCAGCCAGGACCTAGATACGTCAGCGAGGGTGCCGCACACCGCACTGCGACGTCACATGCCACCATTAAAATTTACTAAAACCCAGTTTAGTCGAAACAATCCCCGTGGATACGTTCTATTTGCACAGGAACACAATAGCTTCGCGTTACGTCGCGTCGACGTAGTTCGGTAAGCTCACTAGTTACCTCATTGTAACTATAGGTAGGTATTAACTGATAGGTAGGTATGTTAATTGCATGTTTGCACGCAGTTCCATCGGTTACCTCGTGGTAAGGTAATTACTGCGCCGAGATGCGATGCCTCTATTTATATGTGCCGGCTGGTGCTGTGATCGAACTATTGCATCGAAATTTTATTTTAGTTCGTTAGGAAACTTCCACGGTAGGACCAAGTTTCTTTCGTAATTTGGACCGGAAGTTTCAGCGGGTGGTCGCTCCAATGAATAAAATCGTGGTCGGTGGTTTATAAAAAAGGACGAAACAATAGGCTCATTCGATTTATTCATTTTATTCAGTCTTCAAGACGTTTCGCATTTTATTATCATTATTGTTTTCCCTTTTGTTCAGTGACTGGCCTTTTGATATAGAGACGTCGAAGTAAAAAAAGTCTATTAATTCATTTGGAAATAATTTATTGTTTAAATAAAGGTCGTCGCCACAGTTTTGATGGCTTTGATAGGTCTTCGGAAAAAATATTTTGCTAAAATTATACGAAATTATTTGTTTTGTATCTGGACGTTGTCCCCTAGGTAGATCCCTTTACGACTCGACTCAGCCACGTGTAACGCGAATATAGGCTAACGTTGGATCACTTTTATGTTTTTGCTTATAGCCGTATCGTGAAGGGACACCTTATCAAGGGACTGCAATCTAACGTGTTGTGTATGTTGTGTTATGTTATATTGAATGTGTGAATTTAGATATAATGTGATATTTCAGAGATGATGACGTGCCGACTGGGCTCGCGGCGGCTGGGCGGGTCGCGCGGCTCGCTGCAGGCCGGCGGCGCGTGTTCCGCTGCCAGCGAGCTCGACCTTTCGTCGCGGTCGCGTCGTGCTCACAAAGCCAGGTAACACATGCCTATTTAAAAAAGGGACTACCACTCTAGTGTGACTCTACTTAGCGGGAACACCTGTTATTTTTTAATACACAGGCCTCCCCCAAGCTACTTCACTCTATCAAACTATTTCTATGACTTTGTTTTTATTAAGCAAAAGACTTTTCATTTTTTTTTTTAGGTTTCTGTCACAAAAACCTTTTGTCTTGCCTTCGATATTTATCTACATTTATTTTAAATTAAAAAAACCGGCCAAGTGCGAGTCGGACTCGCGCACGAAGGGTTCCGTATGTTGTATGGAAGCCCCACTTATTTTTTATCTTTCTGTTTTTAGTAAGTATTTGTTGTTATAGCGGTTATACATATCTGAAAAAATTTCAACTGCCTATCACGGTTCCTGATATACAGCCTGGTGACAAACAGACTGACGTACAGTGAAGCCTTAGTAATAGGAGTCCGTTTTTACCCTTTGTGTACGGAACCCTAAAAAAACTGTTAAACACATGACATTTTATTAAATCCTTGCAAAAGTGAATATAATCGTCCCTTTGTTATGATATAAGTAAGTGGGTAAAACACAGCTCGTGCATCTATTGTGTAAAAATCGCAATAATTATGTTCTTGATTCATTGTTAACTAGTTAGCAGTTATTTTTATAGTTCTTTTTAATTAACAATAACTTTCAAAGAGAACGTTAATTAACTTGCGAAAGAGTAGTTTTGTTTGAAGACGTTTGAGGCGACACCGTAATGTTGCCATTGGGTATCATTATCTTTTATTAGTAGTTTTGAAAGTCGACAAGTAGTTAAATGTTGAGACGTTTTTGTAACTTAAATAAATTACCTAACTATATAATTTTCTGGAAATATTATATGGCATTTTCGGAAATTGTACTGCGACCACGACAAAACCTACTAAAACTAATTACTTAATAACCAAAAATGAATTATCTATTCTAATATAAAAAAGGAAAAATGAAATTGTTTTTTTTTTGTTAGTATAACGAATAGGTTCCGAAACTACTGGACCGTTTTATAATGGAGCTTGGTATGAGGATCATTGATTCATTGGGAATAAAATAGGCTACTTTTTATTACCCGATATTCCCACGGGATCGGGAGTTACGCGGGGTGGAACGCTGTTAGTTTAAAATAAAATTACTAAAAAAACAAATTTTAATTAAGTTTTTATGTAAGAAAGTTTTAGGTAAGTATTTTTTTCGGAAAAGCACTATATTTTTCAGCGAGATTTGTGAGTAATTGGCGTTTGTGAGCCCGAGGCGAGCTCGTTCCGATCACCTTCGGTTCAGTAAATACGTTACTCGCTCGTCGAACGTTGAAATATGGCTCGAACCATGTTTAAATGTCGAAACTTGCTGAAAATGAACATTGTTTTTGGGATGTTACTGAAAATATTTTAACGAACACTTTAAAGGATGTTACTGAAAATATTTTAACGAACACTTTAAACAAAATTAAGAGAAGATGACGCTCATTTCTAAAACTTGTAAAGCTAAAGTAAAGTAACTCATTTACCAAGGTTTAAATGATTATTTAATACCTAAATCAGTACGACTAACCTTGTAAAGTGATCATTTTGACGTGATAACGTCTAGTAAACAAAAACCGGTCAAGTGCGAGTCGGACTCGCGCACGAAGGGTTCCGTACTATTATCATCACGATCCTACGGGAATATCAGGATGTGTTATACATATAAACCTTTCTATTAAATCACTATATTAAAAACTAGCTGTTGCCCGCAACTTCGTTCGCGATGTGGTTTTGGTTTATATAGAATGCCTAGCATTTTCCCGCATAGATACTATTTAACGTTCGCCGTAAGTTATAATAACAAAATAGATACATTGTTTTTAAGCTATATTTTTTGATTGATTTGGCAAAGGCACATATGTAGGTAAGTAATATTTATATTTATTTATTTCACTCAAATAGAACATAATACACAACAATACAATAAGCTAAAACTAAGTCCAATTCATATTCGCACAAAACTTTCAACATTCTTTGTCTTCCTCATCATCTCATCTTTGGTTTTTTGTAAATTAAAGTAAAAAGAATTATTAACTACCGTTGTCCCTCTATCCATATTTTTGTATTCATAATATAAGAGGTTATAGTATTTATAAACACCAACATCATGCAAATAATAATCTATTTTGGTGCAAATCAAATTTTGTTCTTTATTTTCAAATATTATTAATGATTAAATATGAAAGGCCATTGGACAGAACAGATACTTATACATAAAATAACGTCCTTACCTATTGATAGCGGGCATTACGTCGACCAAAAAATGCTTTCACACCAAACATCTAAAACGTCTCGGAAACGGGGTATTTGAAGGAACGTGATGTCCTATGATTTTACAAAAGTCCACGATGCCCTTAGAGACCTATACCTATCGATAGAGGACATCGAAGAAAACAAATAATGCCTTCACACCAAACTTCTAAAGCGTATTGGATACAGGGTTTTTGAAGAAACGTGATGTTCCATGATTTTCCAAAAGTGCGCGGTGACTTTATGCCAATAATAATTGTGTAAAATTACGGTATGCCTAGGGTTATTTTATTATGCTAAAACGTTTATGCCAAACTACAAAAGGATATTTTGTTTATGCCAAAAGTGTGGTTCCCATCTAAAACCTCTAAGCTAACCTCCAACTACTAAAGCGTCTGGGAAATGGAATATTTAAAGAAAAATGATGTCCTATGATTTTTCAAAAGTGTGCGGTTCACTTTGAGACCCATACCCACCTAAATGAACAAAAAATGCCCTCATACAAAACCTATAAAGCGTAAGGGCATTATTTATCCATCGGGTCTAAAACACAGCGCAAAAAACATAACACTGCCACGCTCCCATACTGAATGTCCGGACCCTTTTTGCAATTTTCTGAATTCTAGACCAAATTGCCCAGATTTTCTTTATTAGGTGTATTACGTAATTTTGGGGAAAACAAAATAAAAAAGTAGCTGTGATGTTAGTACGGCAGACAGACAGACATGACGAATCTATAAGGGTTCCGTTTTTTGCCATTTGGCTACGGAACCCTAAAAATTGATTTTTACAAACATACCTTGTCTATTATTCACTTCAAAAACTTCAAAAAAGGAGGAGGTTCTCAATTCGTCGCGTATATTTTTTTATGTATTTTCGCCGATTACTTACTCGAAAACGCTTGAACCGAGTTGGAAAATTATTTTTAACAAAGGAACCCTTATAATATCACTTTCTTGTCTGTCTGTCTTTCTGTCCGTGTGTCACCACCGATTATCTCAGGAACGGTTGGACTTAGCAAGTTGAAATTACTGAAGTCTATGGTCCCCCTATTAGGTGTATAAAAATCAAGGTGTATAAAAACTAATGTATGGAACCCTCGGCGCGCGAGTACGACTCGCACTTGGCCGGTTTTTTTTATTTTGTTTTTATTTTCTAAGGTGTCCGCGACTTGAACTCATAATTCAAACTATTTAAATAAATAAGTTGAGCGCGATATAAGTGTAACATCGAGGAGGTCTACGGTAAAGGAGATCCGTAATTATAAGTAGTAGTACCTCTTTGTACTAACCTCATTTTCAGTTTCACGTAGGTAGTAGATATATGCAAACTATTTGGTTTTATGACAACTGTCATCTTGAGCGGAGGCATGTACCTGTACGCCTAGTATGACTTGTTGAAGCACTCGAAAATAAGGAACCCTTATAAGGTCACTCTCTTGTCCGTCCGTCTGTCGGTGTGTCACTACCGATATTCTCAGAGACGGGTGGATCTAGTAAGTTGTTTTTTAGGAAGTTTCATAGTAAATACTGAATATAGTATGTTTGATCGAATACGTAAAAAAGTAGTGCTAAGCGTACTGTTCCTTTTTGACGTTTGATTACGTTTTACACGGAAAAATATTTCGATTTCACATTTTTTAAATGATTTTTAATCAATTATCATAATTATTGTATTAAAGTTAAATTGAAAAATACCCTAAATGTTAATCTGGTATTTTCTGAACATATTGGTGTGGACCTCGTTTAAATCTGTTCTCTAGTTTATGAGATTACCTGGTTCAAACAAACAGACAAACAGACAAACAGACAAACAAAAATTCTAAAAACTACCCTATCGTGTTCAGCTAACGATTCTAAGACGACCTGTGTATTTTTTTTCTGGATATTTTACAATTACAGATTTTTTTATGTCTACAGATTTATTATATGTATAGATAAATAGATTTCGCTAGTGGTAAAAATACATGAATGAAGGGTAAATGGCGGTTTACGATTTATGACGTATTACAAAAAAACTTTTTACCAGATCTCGTTCAAACTAATTTTGGGTGGAAGTTGGCATGTAATGTATATCATATATTTTTTTGAGTTTCATCATTCTTTTATTTTAGAAGTTACAGGGGGGGGGGACACTTTTTATAACTTTGGAAGTGTCTATTCAGTTTACGCGAGAGACAAGACCTATACATAGATACCCCATACGTATGGGTTTGATGAAAAAAATGATCGTCCGTAAACCGACTTCACAGACAACCATTTTTTTATAAATTAAACAAATATTCAAAATTAGAATACGAAACTCGAAAGTTTCACTAGGTCGTACTTAGTTCACTAGTAAGATAGTTTAGCTTAGCTTGTATTACCATTTTAAAGAGGTGTTCGCACTGTAAGCGAGCTCTCATGAGCTGATATTACCCACTTCAAACTGTAAACTCAAATATGTCAAGCCATACACGATAAAAGAGATATATAGAGATCATAATACTTTGAGCCTCGATGGGTTAAGGGCCCATTTTTAACGTCCCCCATATAAAAAATTATAGGTGATAAGCTGCACTATTATTCTTGCTTATGTCTTTTATCTTATATTAGGCAGCAGTTGAGAAAGAAAGAGAGAAAATCTGTTAAAAATTAAAAATTTGTCATTGTTTTGTAGACGTGTACGTTCACTAAACTATATCCCCCTTATTCCAAAACGAGGTTTAAGGATAGTCCGAGATGTGGATTTAAACCTTAGATTTAGACACAGATTTATTCGTGAACTATAGTCTAAACACTATCCTTTTATAATTTATTAGGAAATATAGTCTAAGCACTATCCTTATAGATTATATAGGGATAGTGTTTAGACTATACCTAGTTCCCGAGTAAATCTGTATCTAAATCTAAGGTTTAAATCCACATCTCGGACTATCCTTAAACCTCGTTTTGGAATAAGGGGGTATCTATTTCTTACTAATATAAATAAAAAAATTGAAATGTTATGAGCTACTTTTTGTCCCGATATTCCCACGGGATCGGGAGTTACGCGGATAAAACCGCGGAGCGTTACTAGTAAAAAATAATCAATCAAAACACTTAATTAGGGAAAAAGATGTTGAACAACTTGGTAAAAATAAATTAATGTCACGTTAAGGCGCTCTCTCGCTCCATTAAGGCGAAGTTATTCAAGTGCTTCGAGAGTCTGTCTCCTGTTTGTCCAAGCCTACGAGGGCCCTTTCCTTGAGAGACGCTTTAATCACAAGTGTTGATTCTATGCCCCAGCCTTCTATGGAATGACTTCCCATACATATAATATACACTAATATTATAAAGAGAAAAAAAATGTTATTTGTCGATTTTTACTTAGTATGAGGATAGACATTGATTATTTGGTGTAACATAAGCTACTTTTTATCCTCATTTTCATACGGAATCGGAACTTATGCTGGTGAAACTTCATCCGCGTAAGATTGGTGAAATAATTTAACGGACTTAAATGATAGATTTATTTATATGATTTTATAATTAGTACTGTCTCAGTTTCATTTCACTAGATACCGAGATGAATTATTATTTTTGCAACATAGTAAAATTCAAGTTTTTAATTAAATCATAGCTGTGATCGTTATTTAAGAGCCTCGTACAGTACACTAAAAAAAACATGATTCTTTTGTTTTTATTTCGTTCAATATTGGTTTCGTATCATTTTAAATTTTTAGTGATTTTTTGTGGTGGATATTAAAATTAGCCAAATATGTATTTTAAGACAGTATCCTAGTAGCACTTACTCCAAACAAATGTATTTCCTTATTTTCTTCCTGAAAAATGCCTCTAGGGAAATATCAATTTTTCATAAAACCAAGGTTTGCTGTACATATGCCTCTGAGATTTGCTTTTTAATTTTTTAAGGGGTTTAGAGGGTCATAATAATATATTCCTGACAACTTATTGTTACAAAAATGAAAACAGAGGCGCGCATGTGTACAGAACACTCCCTCTGTTTGTTGTGAACAAAAAAGAAGTTTGCTATAAAGGCAATATTCAGGAAAAAATAAAGGAATATATTTGTATAGAAAAAGCAATACCTGCGTACCTTGCTGGTAACAATTGTTCAACATAGAGCTAGATAGTCGGAGATCCCTTTAAAGACGACCTTCATCGAGCTGTTTAATGGATAAAAAGTATTTTATATCAAATAGCTTTTGCCCGCGACTTCGTCCGCGTAGAACTCGAAAATGGACCACGGAATCACGTTGTCCCATACAAACTTTGCCCCCCCTTTTAACCCCTAAGGGGTGGAATTTCGGAAAATCATTTGTTTTCGGATGACTACGTCGTACAAAGAGCACACCCTCCAAGTTTCAGGTCTCTACTATCAGCGGTTTAGGCTGTGCGTTGATCCGTCAGTCAGTCAGTCATTCAGGATAAAGCATTTTATATGTATAGATTAAATAGGTTAATAAATATATTGCAAATGGGTTGCCTAAAAAAATTCAGTCCAGAATATGATTAATTAACAATTTAATATTGGGGTTTGGTTTTTTACCCTTTTACTGGCTTGTTTAAGAGACAAATTCCATACCAATAGTAAGTATGAAACCTATAGAATATGCAAACGTTATGTTGCCTATTTTTTCCCGTCACAACTCGTGTGTAGGCAGGTAAATCGATAGTAGTCATTTGCACTGGTCTGGTTAATGAATTAAGTGAGTTATGTTTGGCAGTCTGGTATGGTGACCATTGTGCCAATTGGGTCGTCATATAAGACTAACTCTACTAACTAGTTATAACTAGTTAACTGCTAAGATATATATATAATAATAATATAATAATATAGTTTATTTCCATATAAGAGTAGTTACATAAG
The DNA here is from genome assembly GCA_907269075.1 of Idaea aversata. NCBI lineage: Eukaryota > Metazoa > Arthropoda > Insecta > Lepidoptera > Geometridae > Idaea > Idaea aversata. Next base: position 9,976,633 of record OU026084.1, read on the forward strand.
TTGCCATTTTATACATTTCTTCCTTAGTGTTTAAAATTACAGTTTTTTTAATAGTAGCATATTTTGAATCCTAGACTGAGTATTATCTCGTATCCTAGGCTTCAAAAAAAGAGCAGTACCTACTAATACTACAACTCTTAACTAATCCCCTTTTATCCGTAATTTTTTTTTATAATTTTCTCTGTTTACCCGTGTAGGTAAAAGGAAAAAAGCACAATAATATTTCGAAGGGTAAAAGCAAGTCTGTTTGAAGACGGTTGTCATGTTTTTCCTCTAAATTCCGTAAAGTGTGCCTAAACCGCAGGAGATTATGTGGGATAGGCACCTACTACTCGGTTTAATAGGGTTGTCCCTAATTAAATTCCGTTAATTACATGATTTGGGTATTCGATTATCCACCTCCATCCTTTCTTTGTAAGATAATTGTATCATTTCGACTAAATCCTATTATTGTGTTGTTATTTGGGAATTTTATTTAATTTTATAATTTACTAGATGTACGCGCTGGAACATACGTGTACGTTCCTCTTTTTGAGAATTGTTAGAATAAAATAAAAAATTTCCTAAGGTTTTCGCGGCTTCAACTCATAACTCAGTCTGGCTGTGACCATGGGAGCCGTAAAATTCTTGAAATAAACGCGATTATTAATATATATTAATATATCCATAAATATTATATCATATCCATACATATCCATTAATATATCCAATTATATCCATTAATCTATATTATAATATTATAAAGCTGAAGAGTTTGTTTGTTTGAACGCGCTAATCTCAGGAACTGCTGGTTGGAATTGAAAAATTCTTTTTGTGTTGGATAGTCCATTTATCGAGGAAGGTCATAGGCTACTTTTTATCCCGATATTCCCACGGGATCGGGAGTTACGCGGGTGAAACCGCGGAGCGCAGTATATCATAAAGAGATTTTTTGTTTGTAACCGATTTTGATGAAACGCGGTATGAGGATACATTGGGATTAATATAGGTTCTTCTTATCCCGTTATTCCTACGGGATCGGTACTTCGGTATCTTTACATAGTATAAAACAAAGTCGCTTTTTCTGTTTGTCCATATGTATGCTTAGATCTTTAAAACTACGCAACGGATTTTGATGCAGTTTTTTTAATAGATAGAGTGATTCAAGAGGAAGGTTTATATGTATAACTAGCGACCCGCCCCGGCTTCGCAAGGCTATATTATGCACGTATTATACCCTGTCAACTGGCGGAAAAACCGCTCGGGGGTTTCTTCATACATTTTTAATATGGCGCCATCTATACGCCAGTTGATGAAATATAAACCTTCCCCTTGAATCACTCTATCTATTAAAAAAACCGCATCAAAATCCGTTGCGTAGTTTTAAAGATTTAAGCATACAAAGGGATATAGGGACATAGGGACAGAGAAAGCGACTTTGTTTTATACTATGTAGTGATGTACAGCCGTGTGAAGCCAAGGCGGGTTGCTAGTAAAAAATATTTGAAGAACGAGTCTATGTAATAATAAACACGATACGGTTGTTATAAAAATCAATAAATATTTAAGAGGACCATAACGCGGGCCTTGATACAGCCCTAATCGGATAGCAATATGAGAGAGCGTTCGACACCGACGGTGCGGCAGGCGGCGGCTGGCGAACCGCAGTGGAACCGATCGCATTTTTGAGCGGTTTATATCTCATTTTACGGAACGACAGCTAGATGTGAAGGCTTCCTTTACCTCCGCCCGCGAACTCCATTGGGAAAACCAATTTCTACCGGGTGGCCGTTCGTGTGCTGCTAAGTCGATTGAGTTTCAAATAGTTTTGCCCTTTTGCTCTAAAGTCTAAAATGTATCTACGTTTTTCCACAAATTCTTATTTGATTTTTGTTGTAGTTTGTACCTATTTGTGGTCTGGACGGAAGCCAAGGGCCGCTCTATTTTTTGATTCTCTGTAGATATTTTTTTATTTGACCCGATCTTTATGAAATCAGTATCAGTTTAGTGGAAATAAAATATTCAAAATTACCTACTAAAGTATAATTGACTTAACTCCCAAATTTCTTGGATGTTTATAAATAAATAAATATTGCAGGACATTCCACACATCGCCATCTACCCCAAGCTAAGTAACAAGACTTGTGTTATGGGTGCTAGACAACGGATATACTACTTATATACTTTTCTTTTGTAAATATATACTTATAATACATAGAAACAACCAGACCACAGACAAATATCTAAGCATAAATACATGTCTGTGGCGGTAATCGAACCCGCAACCCTGTGTTTGGCAGTCCGGCATGGTGACCATTGTGCCAACTGGGTCGTCAAATTTGACCCGATCTTTATTGAAATCAGTATCAGTTTGGTGGAAATAAAGGCCAATATTGAAAATTACCTAAGTATAATTGACTAAACTTTCTTAGATGTTTATAATCTTATTGAAGAGATTGAAGGGTCATTATTGAAGATGAAACAAGATGGTGAAGTAGTAATGTTGTTACAGATTAAAATTGCTGGGTGCTAGCGGAGAGGCGCCGCTACTAAGCGGATGGCGGAGCACGCCGCATACGCCGCATGCGCCCGCCACGCCTGCGCCACATCACTCGCACAATCATTTAGTACCATCACATTGTAACGGAACTGATAGGTGAGCCTGAGCATGAGATAAGATAAAAAAACCGGTCAAGTGCAAGTCGGACTAACACACGAAGGGTTCCGTATCATACTATAAGGGAGCCCCATTTGTTTTTTCTTTTTAGTATTTGTTGTTATAGTAGCAACAGAAATACATCATCACTACTTAGTATAAAATAAAGTCGCTTTCTCTGTCTCTATATCCTTATGTATGCTTAAATCTTTAAAACTACGCAACGGATTTTGATGCGGTTTTTTTTAATAGATAGAGTGATTCAAGTGGAAGGTTTATATGTATAATATAGCCGTGCGAAGCCGGAGCGGGTCGCTAGTCATACTATATGGGAGCCCCATTTTTTTTCTCTTATTAACCGACTTCAAAAAAGGAGGAGGTTCTCAATTCGGTTGTATGTATGTTTTTTTTTGTTTTTTTTATGGATGTTCCCGCATATCTTCTTTGTTTATCAACCGATTTTGATGAATCTTTTTTTAGTAGGTATTTGAAGTTATAGTAGCAACAGAAATACATAATCTGTGATAATTTCAACTGTCTAGCTGTCACGGTTCATGAGATACAGCCTGGTGACAGGCAGACGGACGGACAGTGAAGTCTTAGTAATAAGGTCCCGTTTTTACCCTTTGAGTACGGAACCCTAAAAACACTTAAAAGTTATACTATTTTTGAAATAATAAAACATGTAAGCACACAACAAACCCTTTAAGCGCTTCACATTAATCACATAACATTTTGATTAGGTATTATGTACAATTTTTATATATATTTCATAGTAAATTACTGCTACACCCGTTCACACCCTACATGCAGAGTATAAGTACAATGTCGCACATCTGGAAGAACAATGGCACAACTTACATTTAGTGAATTTTACAGGAGCAAGGGGTCCTTAAATATAGAAATTGGTTTATTTTAAGTTCTTTTGTGTTTTCTACCCATAGGACATATATTTTAAAATATATTACGATACATTTTATTTGTTTTGGTTTTGTGTAATTATCTAAAAATGTGCATAAACTAAGAAGAGTCCTACAGTTGTGCCATTGTTTTTTTATTATGCCATTGTTTTATTCTAATTATGACTTAAAAATGACTTAAAAGAACTGTGACTGAAAAATTAAACGAGAACAACGTTGACGTGACGCTAAATGTGTCATTGTAGCACTGTGTGGTATAGCAAATATGCCGTTGTTCTTTTAAGCCTTCGATCAAATTTTTACCCGTCTGAACAAATTAGTTAGGCGTCTCGACACAACTGACCAATGAGCTGTTGTTGCACGGGGAAGTGGGGGTAAATCCAATAATATTACAACGACACTAGCGACTTCTGTCGAAAACTATACGAACTACCGTTGTGCCGTTTTGTCACACGATAGATAATGCATTTTTGAACACTTAGAACAAAAAAAGTCATTTTCGCATTTTTGGTAGATGTGCCATTGTTCTTCCAGATGTGCGATGTACCTAGTTTAAGCACCCCCTTCTGAAGCCTTGAACTCGTATTCTAATAATACTCAGTCTAGGATTCAAAATATACTACTATAAAAATAAACTGTAATTTTAAACATTAAGCAAGAAATGTATGAAATGGCAACTTATGTAACTACTCTTAAATAAACTATTATTATTTTTTTGCAATTTAAGACATCAAAACAGGTATGCCCTGGAACGGAAATTCCATCAAAAAATGTGATTCTCTTAAGCTGAAGACTTCACAAACAGAATGTATGAAGTAACTTCCTACCTAAAACACAGAATATATAATACTCGTACTCTTAAGTGCGGAGTGCGCCAATTTGCGCGCTAATTTAAACAAATATCTACATTCGTACCTCTACCAAACATCTCACCCGTACAAAACTGATAATAAATACAAACCATTTAGCATTTATTGCTATATTCCATTGTTAGATACAAATAATGGATATAATTGTTCGTTGTTATCATCCTATTATTATATCGAATTAACTATGAGTAGTAATTTCGCTTCGTTAATTCTACCTTCGCTATCTGCGAGTCTAATTCATTGTGATAGGTAAACCGCCCTAGGCTATATGTAGGTACAATCCACGGTCAAAAGTCTCTGCCCACCGTAACGTTTTTAATCCTGTGCCGCACTATTTGAACATTATAACAACGTAACCTGTGGATCAAACCCACGTCGGTTAGTGTAGCGGGTAGCGGATTATACCTCTCGGCCAACTAAAGGCATAGCTCACATGTTGAAAATAATAATCACACTGAGTACTTTTAATTCAAGTATTCATGTTTGTGTGTAACGTTTATAAGAAGAAGGTCGTAACTCCAATACTTTTGATAGTATTATTGTAGCACACTGATCATTTACTTTTGACACATACTGTACCTATAATACAAATAGCGATTTTGAAATTGATCCGTACTACATAGACGCTTTTGTAGCAGCTTTAAACGCGTCATAAATGTGTTATTCTAGAATTTCTAGCTAGCTATTGTTACGAATCATTCTAATCCTAACTAATATTATAAAAAAAAAAAAAAAAAAAAAAAAAAAAAAAAAAAAAAAAAAAAAAAAAAAAAAAAAAAAAAAAATTATAAATATTATATATTATAAAATAAATATTATAATCGGAAAGTTTTTTTTATTTATTTATCAAACGACTGGACCGATTTAGATGAAAATCGGGATAATGGTTATTTAGGGGCTAGAGAAACACATAGGATATTATTGATTCGGAAATTCGTTCGGGATCGGAAATTACGAGGGTAAAAGCGCGAAGTGCAGCTAGTCTATTTATACTTCTGATTTAAGCACATATCTTAATTATGGTCAATCAAATATTGCTCTACCATTTATTTATCATAATCACAATTTTAAAATTAGGTAAGTACCTACATCAAATCAAATAACACAAAATAAAAAACTAAAAATAATAAGGCCTTCCAAAAGTCCGGGGCTCCATAGCCCCGTGATACAGGACGAATAACAGACAAATAATAATAATTACAATATAAATTAAAATGTAAAATGCAATATTAGTCTAAAATAAACTAATATTGCTTGATTCCTACAGCGATTATGCAATCAATCGTGCTCGTAGACGCCTTTGTAGCTTAAGACGCGACATGCATGCGTTATTTCAGAATTTCGTAGCTCTTTGCTATTGCTACGAATCATCTATATTAAATGCTTGTACGTCATAATTTATGGCCTACTAAAGAATCAACCACACAGTATTAAGAGGAAAGGGTACCGGGGGATATACAAACTTTTATTACAAACGTAGTCGACTGTTTTCTCCCTGGATAATGACACTAGAGCAAATATTTTTGGTGCATAAAACTTATAACTGCCATGACCATGCCCCTATTTTTTTTTTTTTTTTTTTTTTTTTTTTTTCATTCTTAATTTCTATGATAATTAGAAAATGAAAAAAAAAACAAACATAGGGGCATAGTCATGGCAGTTATAGGTTTTATGGCACAAAAATATTTGTGCTAGTGTCATTATCCAGGGAGGAAACAGTCGACTACATTTGTATGGAGAGAGTGCAGGTATACTTTCACCTTAAGAACATTCTTTGGCAGTTAAATAAATGCGTTATCATCAAACTTCGTAGCTTATTACTACGAATATTCTACGATATCTACGAGTATCAATTTACCCGTGATACTTAAAATATAAAAAAAAATATATTTTAAAATGCCTCACTCATTCCACCGTCAGATGCTAAAAAAGTTGCGCTTAGCAGACGTTAAAATATTGACATTTTTTAACGAAGCAAACTAATTATACCAACTATGCAAATGTTATTCAGCAAGAGCCATGGATTATTAAGTGCCGGTTTACCCTAGAAAACATGAATCAGCAGTTTTAAAGCTAAACTAATTTCGAAATAAAGTCGATAAGCAAAACAGCAAGTTGGAAAGGGGTATACGAATGATAGTATAGGTACTACATAGTGTTCGGCTTCAGATATGAGATACTATGGGATATACTGAGCGCTATATTCTAGGTTTTGACGTAATAGCTTCTTAGAAATTGGTGAAAATCTGCACTCTCAAAAAAGTGTGACGTCATGCTTCATGTTTCGGGAACGCGTCATGTTCCCGGAACGCGTTATGTTATTGACAAGGTAACCATAGCAACGTATTATCGTTGCTTTGCCATTTACAAAAATGAGGGACTGAATTTCATACAAATTCGTTCAGCCGTTTAGGTTTAGCAACTAACGCCGTTGCTATGGTTACCATCAATGTTTTCTCATGATGTTATCGCGTAAAGTTATCGTCCGTAAACCTACTTTACAGACAACCATTTTTTTTAATAATACAAGCGTTTAACCACTATCTCACCTGATAGTGATGTAGCATGCTTGCCTAGAAGATACTGATAAGCTCGTGACTTTAAGACCCCAAAATATAAACAGGGGCGATTGAAGGAAGGAAGACAGTAGTGGAATAATAGTACATTGCGATTCAAGTGTGGAAAATTGATCTTTGCATAGAGGCGCTTTAAAACGCGCGAGCGGCACGCGAGGGCGTTTCAAAAAGCCGATAGCGAATAAAAAAAAGATTTGTTAAAATAATAAAAAGTTTTTAAGAATTTTAGGTTATGTTTACTATTTTTTGTTAATTACACTCCCGAAAGGTTACGCAAAAGACTTTTAACCTATACAGCCTTGTCTGCCATACAATTAGCAGTAAGATACGTATTTACTTATCGGGATAACATATTATTTTAGCACTAGTTGGATATTTTTTTATCGCACGCGTGTATAATTGCATTATGAGCCTAAAAGCGGTTTAATAAGATCCACTTTATGAGCAACTGTGATAGAAATACTTTTCCGACCCTTCCTCCTTTTGTCGCTGCACCGATAATAGGCATACCAAACTTAATCCCCGATCGCTGCCATTTAAAATGGAAACCAAACACCGTGGATGTTCGCAGTGTGATGTTTGCTTAGTGCTTTAGTTCTTGCAAAGACCAACTCGCCTAATTGGCTTGTTCCGTTATTGACAGCGTTATTGACTTACACGTTAACACCTAGAGCTAAAGTTTGCAACTTCCAACTATTATTATAAATGTTTATGTTTGTAGAGTGTGTTTATTACTTCTTTGTGCCGAAACAGATGGAAGTATGGTTAATAATAATTAATCGTTTATTTCAGGTAACAGCCTTATAAATTAGTACAGACCCATATAAAATAGATACCTTACAGATTAACATACATATAGATAATATTATAATAAAAAAATGATAATAAGTTAAGTTATAGGGTTTTCTGTCTTCGGTCTCACCTCCCTATATTTATGATGGAGATACCTGGGACCCTGGAAAAAGAATTACTTTTACAAATGATAGGTCAGCGTTTGACCACTATCACACTTGCCTTGGTAGCTAGCGATGCGTTCTAAAATGTAGCCCGCTTGCCTAGAAGATATAGCTCTTCCCTTGCGACTCCAAGACCCCCAAATTGTACGCGACAGACGTGGGTAACTGATTTAATTCCTTTGCGGTACGAATAAGAAATTACGAAGCATAACGCATATTGCGAGTATCTACCATTTTTTTTTTGTTTAATTATTATACTTACATCAAATTTAAAATTCAAACTTATTAATATGTCAGTTGGCTTAAATCTACTTAAATTCAAGTCACATTAATTACTACTATTTATCATGTAACTAGAGTTTGGGGGTCCTGGTGATCTGTGAAACAGGTATCATTTTGATACCTTATTCAGACACCAGCTTCCTCTACATAATTATTATTTTCACAGTGTACTTACCTTTATAAGTGTATTTAAATTAAGAGGAAGAAATAAATATTAATTTATTATTTATTATTATTATCTGGGATTTCCACCTATAAATCGGTGTCGCATATCAGTTTGCCTGGTTGGTATGACGAAAAAATGGAGATTGCAAAATTAGGTCGTGCACACCCCCTGAAATGTATTCGATAAAAGAAAGAAAGAAAGCATTTATTGAGTACAAACATACGACAAACACAGAAACGAAGAAGTAATAATAATAAATTCATTTATTTCAGGCTACAAAGGCCCATAGATACATACCTTATAGACTAACATACAGAAGAAGTGGACATGTGAATGAAAACTAATTAGATTAAATACAAAAAAGTGACATAAGGAAAAAAAACATAAATGAGGAGTCGTGTGCTGACCCTTATGGGTTGACCTTAGCTAAAAGCTGCAAACAAGCATGCTCGGCTGCAGCGCTGGTCTTCCGGCCAGACTCATCTAGCTAAAACTGCCGAGCTTGCCGCCTTGCGACGATGTTTAAGGTTCTGAAGCCTTTGAGCCTCCTGGCACTACTTTCTATGGCGTCCAACTCCACCAGCTGGTATTTCGCCGAACCATCCAAAGGTGAGAACAGTCCTCCATGCACGACTTGTGCTTGGTACAAGTTGAGCAACTGTCCCGACGTGAAGTACCGTGATATTGCAAAGTAATCGTATCTTTTTGGGGTGAATACGCACGTCGTATCTAGTACCCCTGGCTTTTGTGAGAACATCAATATGTTGCATTAAACCGCCCGCATTCAGTTTGAGTCGAGCTCAATGCTATTCTTGGTGTGTATTACTTTGTTTTGTGGTGTTTGTTACCAACTTCAGTGAAAGCACCTTCGTTAGAAACAATGTGCGTACTATGTTAGGGTTTTCAAGACATTGTTTGTAAACCAACATGAACCTAAGCTTCACATTGTTCTGGCCAAGGTTGTGTTTAATTTTGTATCACAAGAAGATTATGTCAATTTTGCTTAAATTTATTTTAAAATCAGGCAAGACACGTGTGATTAAAATAATTATTTCCATTTAATTTCTTATGTCGTTTCTGGCCGGAATAGTTAAACTACTTTTGGACAATTAGCTAAAGTAATCTCTGATGTATAATGGTAGAATTACTTAGCAATAAACTTCTAAGTAATCCAGTTCTAACGTTTAATCAAAGAACATAACCTCAACCGAACTCAAGACAACTGAACAATCAAGTATCAGTTGAGATTGATTCCACGTCAGTCTCAAGATAATGAATGTTGTATTGTTACCGCGGAACAGCGCGGGCGTAGGGGCGAGATGGTTTCCCTTATCCGAGGGTTAATTAGATACACGTCCCCCGATATCCTTGCGGCTACCATCCAGGTGCTTAACGTAATATTCAATTATTGAGTCGACGGTACAGACACACACACATAGTTACCATTACCTTAGTCAAACTGGTAACAAACAATCAACTAATGTAAACACGAAACCGTCCCGCTGATTGAGACTCTTGCACACCGATACGATTTACTCTATTTGATTAAGAGGAGAGGGCACCGGCGGCTCTCTCCATACAAACTATTATAAACGTAGTCGACTGTTTTCTCCCTGGATAATGACACTAGAGCAAATATTTTTGTGCACTAACACCTCTATCTGCCATGACTATGCCCACTATCATTTTCTAATTAACATAGAAATTAAGATTAAAAAATAATAATGCATGGTCAATGGTCATGGCAGTTATAAGTTTTATGCACCAAAAATATTTGCTCTAGTGTCATTATCCAAAAAATAGGGGCATAGTCATGGCAGTTATAGGTTTAATGGCACAAAAATATATGCTCTAGTGTCATTATCCAGGGAGGAAGCAGTCGACTACGTTTATATGGAGAGAGCGCAGGTACCCTTTCACTTTAAGGATGTGATGTGTGTTGTGGATACAGGAAATTGGATCTCTCATGTCATGTTTATTTAAATTGATACAAAAAAAAGTATCTTAGATTTCGTATTTGTCTAAAATATGGAAAGGGTTTTGGAGTAAATGATATTCGGGCAGTATGTTTCCGTAGCAGATTGCTAATATAATGTGACAGTGGCTTACACCCGGTGTATACTGTGTATGTATATTGGGTTGAGAACATTTTATCTGCGTATCTGCTCCGCCCACGCGTTACCGGCTAGAGTGTAGACACAATCTTACTGAAAGTGTTACGAACGGCCGGGCCCGGGACCACTTTCCCGACGTAAATTCATGTCATGTACAAGAACCTTTATATACCGCATTCAATTGGGGCATGCGTTTGTAAGCAATGTTTAGTATAGGGATGTGTTATGTAAACGAATCAGCTACAGATAGCGTATTGAGTTGGTAATATGTAGATATTGTTGAATTGGTCTGCCACAATTCAATTTGGTTGTACACTATTCCTAGTCCTGCATACACATAAGCTCTTTGTGTTCACTACCTTGTTTACTCTTGTTAGCAGATTTATTGAAGTGAAAACTTCTTATGGCGCGTTGGGCACTTTTGTGGGTGAGCATTTTCAGCCGTTCTCGCGACAGATGAGATTTTGACAGATGAGATTTTAACAGTTATTGTGCTTCTACTATTATTGTATAACTTTCACTCTTTACAGTTAACTATGTCAAAACTGTAATGTTACGTACTGTGTATTATGTATAATGTAAAGTTAAGTACACTCCTACTTGTGTTGTGTCTACTTGTGTACCAACTGGGTTGTCAAACTTTACATATGTATCCAAATTACCAAGATAGATAGGCACTATAAAATTGAACATAAAATGATAAGATATAAAATACAAACAAAAACAGAAAACTTTAAAAAGATAAGGTGGTACAAAAGGCGGATTTATCGCTTAAGAAGATCTCTTCCACACAACCATAAAACTGGATGAAATCAATTTATTTATAGTTTTTTACGATTTATCGTTGTCGAAATGTTATTTATAACATAACATTTTCTGTAACAACTAACTTTCACCCTCGATTTCCTCTGCGTTTTTAACAAATGATAGGTCAGCGTTTAACCACTATCCTTCTTGCCTCATGGGGACGATGCGGTCTAAGTTCGTAGCACGCTTTGCTAGAATATAAGAACAAGTAACTCGTGACTTAAAGACCCTCAATATCTTACCAGGTGCCTACTTTACAATCGCTATCTGCTTGTTAGCTTTGCCTGATACGTCAATTGGATTGAGCTGTGCATTGATACATAAGTCAGTGAATCAGGGCGTATAAATTACGTTTAATTAAGTTTCTATAATTAGAAATAGTACGCATCATCGTACCTAACTAATTGACTGACAAGCATCCAGGCAGAACTAAGTAGGTATATTATGCATGTATTTCACGAGGAACATCTATTGTCCGTGTTCGACATTGAATAATAGGAGCATAATGGTTTCAGGTAACATGGATCTAAATATGTATTTAATTAGGTTGCAGTAAGCTTATGATATACCTACTACTATGTAGGTTCGGTTGACAACATAATTGCAGACCCACCGTAGCGTTCTAAAATTACTATTGGAATGTTTTCATTCTAATCATTTTTGTTTGATAAATTAATGAGTTAAAAGATTTTAAACTTCAACTAAAGCAGGTGCCTATAATCTTGCTTGTGTTGAAAACATTCTAATAACAGTCGTTTTGGAGCACTACGGTGGGTCTGCAATTATGCAGCCGACTGTACAGTACATTCCAAAACGTTGAGCGTGATTCTAATTACTGTATAGTGTATATATATCTACATTAGATCGAATTTTGTATGTTTCTAACGATTAGACTCCGAAACCACTTGACCGATTTTGATGAAACTGGCTATGAAAATACATCGAATCATTAAAAGCAAGATTAGAGTTTTTATTCCGATATTCACACAGAATCGGGACCGCGGGGTAATACTAGTTTGAAATACTTTAAGAGGATGTCAGCAATCTACGCTCAATAAGTTATGCTAAGTGCAAGACTAATAAGATCTGACATCGTGCATGTGTAAGCACTCTAATGCTTACCTACTTCTCTGATTTAATTGTGCATACATTATGTGCCTGAAATAGTTACCATTTGAGACCGCAAAATATATGTAGGCTATGTTATAATGCCATAGATCAGTGTTTTTCAACCTTTTTCATGGCACGGCATCTTTAGTATGAAGAATTATTTCGCGACCCCCCGTTGCTTTTTAACCGACTCCAAATAGGAGAAGGTTATCAATTCGACTGTAGGTATATTTTTTTTTGTATGTGTGTTACGCGAATATTCGAAGATGGCTAAACCGATTGAGATGATTTTAGTTGTGTTGGAAAGGAGATACCTCAGAGGTGGTTCCATAAAATTTTGATGAGGATCTTCGGAATGGTTATAGTATAGATTTTTATTTGACTTAAAAAAAGGACGTGGTTTTAAATCTGTCGCGTATAAATATATCTTGTTTAATTTGTCTGCCTCTGGTTATGATACCATATAGACACGGGCTCGGGTCCAGCATATGCATAGGTATGCATAATGTATACATATTTATAAAAAATCACTGTTAAATGTCACAAAGAACATACTTATGGCAAAAAATCCTGTCCGATAGCCCAGTTTATAGTATGCTTCGGTGGTAAGGTAAGGTTTAACTTGGTCTCTATTTAACGGTACATGGCGCTTATTTGAAAGCTCTACATTTTTAACATTTTACTCTCTTAACACTTCATCGTTGCCCGCATTTCTGTAAAGGAGCAACGTAGGTATGTGTTGAAACTTTTCGCATACATACTGTATGTGCACAAACACGATTCTCCGTTTGTAGAGGCAAACCTAATTATAATTCGTTTGCATCTCTCGAAAAAAGCTTTTAGAATGTTAATTGGTAGACATCGTATTACACGGACTAACAAAATCATAAAACATGCATGCTAATATGCACTAAAATGACCAAATATGTACTCAATAGCGTATAACATTTTGCACATAAGATATTTTTACAAAACACATGCACAATTCTTGTAATAAAATAACACACTATCACATTTTGTTGAGGAAGATCAAAAACTGAACTTGAACTAAGTTACTAATACGTTGCGTTAATATTTGTGCATATATAAGTGGGCAGTTGTATGCTTAACTCTTGATCATGATACGATCATTTTACAATGTGAAGTTTACACTAGTGTTTTTGTTTCAGTGGTAGCAGAGTTGGTTTAAGAAGACGTTCGACGTATGCGAGCGGTCGCTTACGGCCGGGTCCTCATTGGTCGTTCGTGTTTGACCCGGCCGGCCGGCTGTGCTACTACTGGTCCATGGTCGTCTCACTCGCCTTCCTTTATAACCTTTGGGTCATAGTCTATAGGTTCGCCTTTCAAGAAATAAATGGTAAGCCATATTTAACTGATAAGGTACAGTTGAACTCTACCGGGGGCTGCAATTATGCAGCTACACCTTCATTATTTTTCTTTTGCAATCACAATGTAACACGCTTACTATTTGCAATATTCTTAATCCAAATTAATTCAATTTTATTTTCTATATTTTTAGTTGGATTTTTTTATTAAAACGTGTTTTTAAAAAAAAAAATTAAACTAAGTATTAATTTATTTTATACTTTTTGGTCTTTGATAACGAAATATGTAAGATCAGACCCTGGTTACCATTGAAAGACAAACAACTCGTCAAGACGATTCTTACGAGCCCAAAATCGATGGGGTTGTGTCGTTTTATTGCGAAGTTCCTATGACCACCTTCCAGTTCCATCATCAGACCCTGGTTACCATTGAAAGACAAACAACTCGTCAAGACGATTCTAACGAGCCCAAACTCGATGGGGTTGTGTCGTTTCATTGCGAAGTTCCTATGACCACCTTCCAGTTCCATCATCAGACCCTGGTTATCATTGAAAGACAAACTACTCGTCAAGTTGATTCTAACGAGCTCAAACTTGATGGGGTTGTGTCGTTTCATTGCGAAGTTCCTATGACCACCTTCCAGTTCCATCATCAGACCCTGGTTACCATTGAAAGCCAAACTACTCGTCAAGACGATTCTAACGAGCCCAAACTCAATAGGGTTTCGTCGTTTCATTACAGAGTTCCTATGACCACCTTCCAGCTCCATCATCAGATCAGGACCATGTTATCATAATATTGCATTGTCATCGGTCTTTGACAAGTGTGCAAAGTTTGAATTAAATCTGATCATTCTAAGTAGGGCAAAATCGTGCCCAAAGCACACCCAAAGGAGTCGGTTACATACAAGCAAACATACAGGTGAAACTAATAAAAGCGTGTTAAAAACAGATCATTAGATAAATATCTGCTTTATTGTCAAACTGAAAAACAATTTGTTTGTTAATTTTTTTGTTATTTTGTCACTAATATTAAAGTTTTTATAAAATCTACTCCGTGGTTTCACCCGTAAGTCCCGGTACCCGTGGGAATATTAAAATAAAAAAGTAGCCTTCCTCGATAAACGACACAACAATATTTTTTTATTTCGAACCAGTAGTTCCTGAGATTAGCGCGTTCAAACAAACAAACAAACAAATAAACTCTTCAGCTTTATAATATTAATATATATTAGTGGCCGCAGGTACCTTATAATATATTTTTGACGAACGACATGTCTATTCGAGTAAAATAAGCGAGGTTATTATCAAAGCTAAACCGACATTATCATGAAGGTTGGCACCATTACAGCAGAGACAGCATAATTACAATTGATGCCCTTCCCGGCTCGAACATAAGGTGCTTAAACGGATAAAAATCCAATTTTGAGTGTAGAGGCTTATGCAAAAGACGGCTCCATTTAGATAGCGACCAAGATTAGCGGCTACGATCGATGCAGCGCCGACTTAGTGCAATCCTAGCATAGTTTCCGCCAACTTGCACCGACGAGAATTAAATTACTTACCTAAATAGCTTTTCTGGGTTGAATTTCTTGAGACAATGTAATACTTCGAAAGGTAGCGGGTTCGATGTTTCACAGACTCGGCCTGCACCTACAATTTCATTACCTTTTCTCTACTTCGATAAGTTTTACTGCCTGAAACGTAATTGTATTTCCACTCGGTTTCAGTTCTAGTTTAAAATGGATTTTTTTTGCTGACATACTTAGTTTTGATCGGGTTCATAATGTGAGATAGCGGTTTGGCAAGTTAAAGGTTTGGTTAAACTACGCTCACCTAAATTGTGACAGAGATACTTTGTTTTTGACGTGACAACGTTTTATAAATTGGTTTGCCGGGTGACACTTCAAGAAACTGCGTTACGCTCCGCTGACGTTATGCGCTCACAATGAGAGCGAGTGAGAGGCACGCGGGCATGGTTAGCCCGCCTAAGAGCGAGAGAGACAGACATAAAAAGTGAAAGGCACGCGTCCCTTCCACTCGAGCACAGTTGTTGTCACGTAAAACTTTCGCCCGTATACCGACTTTACAGGCAACCAGTTTTTTTTATTGGACTTTTCCTTTAAGACTTTTGTGTTTAGTTAATTCATATAAATATATCAATGAACAGCTTTATATGTAGATACAACAAAGTTTATGGCACGTGGGTAATTTATTTTTATTGAAATTAACTTGTTATTTTTTCTCTTCTCCGGTTCTATTTTAGTTTTCATAATAAAACGTTTTTTTTTCTATGGCAACCTTTCAATTAAATATAAAATTCACTACATTAAAAACAGTATAAAAATTCTGCTTCTATTAACATAATATGACGCATAAGACAAAGACCCAAAAATACTATATTTCCCAAAAAAAAACACACTATTTGCCCTTGTTCCCTAGATTTTCTTGATGTGTTTCGATACATAGTTTGCTTTCGTAGAATAACACCATTATATTTTGTTACAGGCGAAACACTAATAGTCTGGTTCTGCTTGGACTATTTCTCCGACTTCCTCTATTTGGCGGACATCTTGTTCCACTTCAGAACTGGATACCTAGAAGACGGGGTGCTACAGACGGACGCGGCGAAACTGCGAGCGCATTACATGAACTCAACAACTTTCTACATAGACTGCCTTTGTCTCCTCCCGCTGGACTTCCTCTACCTGTCCATTGGTTTCAATTCCATACTGCGATCATTCCGTCTAGTGAAAATATACCGGTTTTGGGCGTTCATGGACCGCACCGAACGACACACGAACTATCCAAACCTATTTAGATCGACAAGTTTAATACATTATTTATTAGTGATATTCCATTGGAATGGGTGCTTGTACCATATAATATATAAAAACAATGGTTTCGGTAGTAAAAACTGGGTGTATCATGACACTGAAACGGCTGATGTGGTGAAACAGTATTTACAAAGTTATTATTGGTGTACCTTGGCGTTAACTACTATTGGTGAGTACTTTTCTATTTATATATTTTACTACTTAAGAGAAAAGGGTACCGGCGCTCTCTCCATACAAACATAGTCGACTGTTTCCTCCCTGGATAATGACACTAGCACAAATATTTTTGTTGCATAAAACCTATAACTGCCATGACTATGCCACTATGTCTTAATTTTTTCATTTTCTAATTATCATAGAAAGTAAGAGTTAAAAAAAATTATAAAATAAATGAGAAATAGGGTCATGGCAGATATAAGTTTTATGCTACAAAAATATTTGTTATAGTGTCATTATCTACAGAGAAAATAGTCGACTACGTATGTATGGAGAGAGAGCCGGTCCTCTTAAGATCTACGCTCATTGTACCGAGTCATGAGAAACATAGTTGTAATTTGATGATTTTGATTTTCAAGTGAGGTTCGCTTCCGGCACGTTTCTATGGGCGTAGATCATTATACGAATTTCAGTAATAGTTAAAATATTATTCACAACGTTTAGATAAACATTTGATTTTCAGTGATGTTACCAAACAAAAGCTACCTTTATTTATCACGTTGTATTTTCCCAACAGAATATGTTAGAGTTGTTAATATAATTAGGTGCGCGCAATTGTAGCGTGTCACGGTGATATATGGGGGCGTATCTTGGCAAGCGGCGCGGTAGCGGGCGGTATAGCGCTCAACCGTCTTGCGGCTAGGCGGCTGCGGCACCATGTTTTAAACGATTAACATTCTCGAAGCATACACAGTTAAATTAATGTTTAATGTATAATATTGTTATTTGCTTAATTGCATAACGTAAATGTATCTTTGGCTAAAATAGTATAAAACGTCTTAAACTCTTTTTGTTTGCAATAATAAATCCTTTTTTTTTTTGAAGTGAAAACTTCTTATGGCGCGTTGGGCACTTTTGTGGGTGAGCATTTTCAACCGATCTCGCGACAGATTTTGACGCGACAGATGAGATTTTATTTGTGTTAGTCTTTTTGTTTAACTTATACTGCCATCTATTACACAAATTGAGAAACTTAGTTTCTAGAAAGACCGCTATTCGAATGTAGATGGCGCTGATTTAAATTTTTTACTGCCATCTAGCGAATAAAAAATAAACTATATTTGTTTAAGTGAGTGCTAATAGATGGCAGTAGCAGATCGTTTCAAGAAATATTCTATGAGAAATAACAAGTTTATTGTTTTCACTTCTGCCTGCACTCCCGGAGTGCGCTGTTTTTTTTTTTTGACCCGGTGGAATTCCCCAAAAACGCCTGCCGCCCCCGGGGGGAGGCGGCAGGGAGTGTCGGGTTGGCACAGCCCCTAAGATGTAAGGCGGAGCGGCCGACAGCCTAAACCACCGGGGTGCTCCGCACGCGCATGATGCCGGGGTGAAGGCGACACGTTAATATTCTTCTTCGACCCCGGCGCGAAAGTTTGGGAAAACCCAGACAAACCTCAGAGTGGGGCGCACCTGAGCGCAATAATAAATCCTAACCTAACCTAAAAAAAAAAAAAAAAAAAAACATATTATAAATCCAAAAGTTTTATTTATTTGTTTGTTCTCTCTTAATGGTCAAACGACTGGACCAATTTGGATAAAAATTGGTATGTGGTAGTTTAAT
Source organism: Idaea aversata (assembly GCA_907269075.1). Classification (NCBI taxonomy): domain Eukaryota; kingdom Metazoa; phylum Arthropoda; class Insecta; order Lepidoptera; family Geometridae; genus Idaea; species Idaea aversata. The sequence continues at coordinate 9,995,007 of OU026084.1, forward strand.
GGAACAGAACATAGGATACTTTTGATCCCAAAATTACCGCGTGGTCGGGACTTACGAAGGTAGTATTCATTATAAATACGGTTTAGGAATTATCCGCATAGCATCATCGGCTCTTATAGGTTCTCCAGTTGTCCCGTAACCACGATCGGTGTAACACGCTCGAAACATCGGGTAAAAATTAAAATACCATACAAATACAGTATAATTCTAACGCAATCGCGACCCGTGTTTAAAGAATGAGTAGGAAACGTATTCTAACTGGCATTTGACGCAATACTTTGTTTATTTGATGACCCAGTTGGCACAATGGTCACCATGCCGGACTGCCAAACACAGGGTTGCGGGTTCGATTCCCGCCACAGACAAGTATTTATGCTTAGATATTTTTTGTGGTCTGGTTGTTTCTATGTATTATAAGTATATATTTTCAAAACAAAAGTATATAAGTAGTAGGTATATCCGTCGTCTAGCACCCATAACACAAGTCTAGTTACTTAGCTTGGGGCTAGATGGCTATGTGTGGAGTGTCCTGCCATATTTATTTATTATTTATTTATGTGTCATAAATAACGTTTAAAAAAAAAAGTGATTTAAGCAGGAAGCTGCAGTCCGTTACGGGAACGGTGATATTAGTGCAGACGGTACCCTTAAAAAAACTCATTCAAAACATTCTCGTTCATAAAAAAAATATGAACAATATAAAATTTTATAACAGCTTTCTCAAAATTTCACCTCTGTAAACTAAATTTCAATCACTCGCGAAAATAACTTCCTCAAACCGTCCACTTTTATACGAGAAACTATAAAAAATCAATTTAGCACAGCCGCACCGGTGGAAACGCCCGAATAAATATAGCACCTCTGGGTATTTCTGTAGAGTTACAGAATCGTTCTTTGCGCAAGACAAAGCTAATAATTCTACCTTGTTCATTACCATGTGACCCTTTTGTGTGCCTCCTAATTTAGGTACCTACCTTTGTAGATAACAGTTGCACTTGCTGTAATTTCAGTCTTATACTACCTAAGCCAAAACATTTTAAATGTAAGTATTTGAAATTAAGGTTTTTCTTTATTAATGTTTTTTTTCTTATACCTAAATAAAAAAATACCTAAATCTTTAATAATAAAAAATTCAAAGTTCCAATTGACTGAATAAAAATAAAATAAAAAATAATAAATATTACAGGACATTCCACACATCGCCATCCAGCCCCAAGCTAAGTAACTAGACTTGTGTTATGGGTGCTAGACAACGGATATACTACTTATATAATTTTCTTTTGTAAATATAGTATGTATACTTATAATACATAGAAAAAAACCAGACCACAGACAAATAACTAAGCATAAATACTTGTCTGAGGCGGGAATCGAACCCGCAACCCTGTGTTTGGCAGTCCGGCATGGTGACCATTGTGCCAATTGGGTCGTCTGACTGAATATATCAACACACAGGGGAAACAGCTGGTCATAGAGACATGTAAAAAGAGGATGAGTTAGGAAAGGATTTTTCGAAATTTCAACCCTTCCTTTAATAAGTAACACAAATTGAAATTGATTGAGACGATGGTAACTTAGTGTAGCTAATAAATTTAGGAACTAAACTTTTTTGTCTTTAGCTAACTATTTCGTAAATGTGGAAAATTGGCTAAAGTAGCAACACTGATTGCCGGCACACGTCACGCCGCCGCGCCGATCTACTCGAAAGTCGAAACTCGGCGGCCGGGATGACGGTTCTCGGGTGACGGACTTGCGGTGGACACGCGGCTATAGTAGTCTATGTATCAGTACTTCGGCGCCGTCATCTCTTTCTCGTTGAGACGGTTCGGTGACGGCGGCGGTGGACAAACGGCGTAAGAGGGTGAAATAGCGGACGAATCCGCGGTCAGAAGCTAGTATTAAACATATACGAGGTAAAATTGTAAGATTCATTCGTCCATATTACCGGGCGTACCTACTAATAATACTTACTCATTACTCATAACAGTTTACTAAACTCAAGTTCTTTCAATTATGTATTTGTAAAAAATACATTTGATTTTCGCAGACAAGAAGCTAACATTCACCTTAAATTAATAAACTCTGCGAACGAAGCGATTTTAAAGCAATGAAATTACTAAATAGGTAAATGTTTTCAACGAGAACAAAATTCTAGAAACACAAAAAGTAGGTATTTATTAGTAAAACGATAAGGAGTTGGCGCGGTTAATTAAGTCTCTTCAGCGTAAGAAACAAAGGCCACTTGAATAGTAAAGTTTCGTAACGTCCGCCATTTACGTTCCCAGGTGATTCGGCAGAGGATATCTTGTAAATAAATAAACGAATATTGTTGTTTCAAATGTACCTACGGAGTGTGAATGGAATAACACTCTATTCCAGAAACAAATACTGATACTTTGTTACTAACCGCCTCACTCCGCCTTAGAAACGCTGCTAAATAGATAATTACTTAACTTAATTTACTTGCGGGTTTTAATGTGCTAGCCGATTGTATTTGATATATGTACAATCGACGCGTAAAAGTAACGTTTCCAATCCTGTGCAGCACTATTTGAACATTATAACAATGTAGTCGAACCCACCACGTCGCGTCGGTTAGTGTAGCGGCTGGCGGCTTACACCACTCGGACAACTAAAGACAATAATGATTACAATGAGTACTTTTACTTCAAGTATGTATGTTTGTGTGTAATATCTATAAGAAGAAGGTCGTAAGTCCAATACTTGTTTATAGTATTATTGTCGCAAACTCATAGTACACTTATGACGCATACTGTACCTACCTACTCCAGTTCCTTTAACGTTAATCACTTTTATCCCAGGAAATTACTACTGCTACAATGGAAGCTAATTATAAATGCTAAAAGTGAACTGAAAATAGAATCGTGTTGCATTTGAACTTAATATCACAGGGCTTTGTGATATACACGTGACTTCTTAAATGTTAAAGGGTTATGCCCTTTTCTGTATGACGTCGGTAGCTCTCGTGTGCTATTAATATTCGTATTATCGATATCACAAGATTTGCTCCCGCTTACGCACTATAGAGAGTTCCTATTGTAAATTAGGTTCGTATTTCCTTTGACATCATGTTACGTAAATCTGGAAGCACGGAGTGCTGCCGCCAATCTGAGTAAGAAACATGGGCACATATGATCGTGCCCATGTTTCTTCCTTATCTCGAACCAAATCACAGCAGTCGTAGGTGGTTAAAAAAGATGAGCTTTCATTAAAAATCATTTCCAAAAGTCACCAACTTTAAAAAGTTGCGAGATCTAATGTAAAGATTCTAAATATAAGAAATAAGTAATAGATACAATTTTATTCAGTTAAATAAAAAAGTGTTTCACTAACTTCCGTCGGTGTTCGCAAGACTTCATTTTATAAGAAAAATGTGACTGAGTGAGCGTAGCGAAACGTTTGTTCAAGAATATTCCATTATAATTTTATTTAAAATTAAAATTAGCTTAACCACAAACATTTTTGTATCCTTCGTCTTAAGATTTTGAAGTTTTTACTTGGAATAAAGTTGGCAATTAAGTTTTCTGTAATAGCATCGCAAATCAGATTTTATATCATATTTTGTGGAAAAGTTAACGAAGAAAGTTTGTTTAGCAGTATTGAATTAAGTATCTTTGACAATCTGTTACAGTTTCTAGTTTATTTTTTAAACGTTATTTATTGCGACAGGCGCTCTCTGCTTTGAAGTGCGAAAGCAATATAGTCGCTCGTAGTATGCTCTTTGAAGATACCTACACAAAGGTGTTGCATAATAATATCACAATAATGATGTCTCTAAACGTGAAATCTCGTGTATTTACGTACCTTTTTGAATGTTACTTGTCAAAGGAAGATTGCACAAATTGCAAACCATGATTCCAAGTAAAATATGTAATTTATATTCATCATAATCTTTCATAAATTGCACGCGCGCCAAATACTGGTTCTCTCTGAATACAATTATAAAGGGATTCGAATAAATACATTTTCAATTTTGTTTTGGTTCTCATAACGGTTGTATTAAATCGTTACCTATTATCGAAATGCGAAGTTTCCGAATCAATTTGGAAAGCAATCATGAACCATGCCTGTCAGAGACATTCGCTGGCTGAATTGAAACACCGGGGATAAACTATTATGGTATGAACCGACATTTTTATATGTTTCTAGTCCTATTTAATTTTCTTTACAGTGGCCATGTTGATAATGTTGCTTTATCAACAACAAAAATACAATATGGACGACCCAGTTGGCACAATGGTCACCATGCCGGACTGTCAAACACAGGGTCGCGGGTTCGATTCCCGCCTCAGGCAAGTATTTATGCTTAAATATTTGTCTGTGGTCTGGTTGTTTCTATGTATTATAAGCATATATTTACAAAAGAAAAGTAAAATAAGTAGTATATCCGTTGTCTAGCACCCATAACACAAGTCTAGTTACTTAGCTTGGGGCTAGATGGCTATGTGTGGAGTGTCCTGCAATATTTATTTTTATTTTTATTTAATATCATTTTCAAAAGTTACTGGTATCTTTTGTCAATGCTGAATGCTGCTGCTAAGTACTTTGACATTTCCTTATCGTCTCAAAGTAACCTTTCTTCATTTATCTACAAAATAAAATGTAGAAACTGTTTTTGTTTATAAAAACGAAATATTGAACTGAAAGTCTCTCGGGTTGAGCGTCGTTGAGTGGAGTACTACGTTTGTGATACTTCAGACTCTCCTCCTCGAGACGGTTGACCGATTAGTTAGAGAGATGCTCACTCGACTATATACTTTTTTTACTCAATTTTTAGGGAAGCATTTAATTTAACCATTCTTTTTAAATATTTTTTTAAGGAAGCAATTTTTTTTCCCTGAACCTAAATTAAATTCTACTTTATTAGGCCTTTCAGTAATGATGAAAGAAAACTATTCATTTTGGGTATTACCAACATTGAAAGTTGAATATTAACTGATATGTATGTCTCATAGTTTAAACCAAATAGATTT